>OU744251.1:0-10000000 GCA_916610215.1 Omphaloscelis lunosa | reverse complement strand
CGCATGGCGAAGAGTTTGGCTACGATGGAAGTATTGGTAAGAATCAATTAAATAATGTATATCGAGGCTATATCACGCAAAAACTTATGTGGAATGTAAACGTTCAATATTTGCTCTAATAAATTGCGAGTGAAGTATCGCTGTCATAGATGGATTTTTTGTATGTGTAACATAATAACATCTTTCCTCTCGCTTTCCTGCAATCTGCACAGATTATATAGCTCAATCTGTCGGAATGATTTCGTGAAAAGGGACGGAAGTGTGTAACAGGAAGCCGGGGAAGCGCGCGCTATTTGATTTGACCAAAGAGCGCGCGCAGTGCTAGAGTTGGCCGTCAGAAACGACCTTGAAGAGGCTCCGCCTCTTTAATGTTGCTCATTACCTTATGTTTTTTTTTATTGACCAATCGTCGGATGTCGCTGAAAATGTTAGATGTGTAATGTGTTTAAAAAAAATATTGTGTTAAACCCCACGTCAGGATATATAGTTCGTACTTAGATTGTTCAAAAGTGTTTCAACATTCAGACAAACCTATTGAGGCTTTTGTGATGTTCCTGTTTTAAAAATATGAGTACCTATCTACGTAAGTACTGCTACGGCCTAGGACTATAGTAAATCAAGTCTTTACTGTGATCCATGGGTTGGAGAGGTAGAGAGGAAGCATTTGAAAGATTTATTAGAGTTTCTTCGTTTAAAATTATAGGAAATAATCGTGGACATCGTAGTACACCTGTGTAGGCTGTGTACCACCTGCTACTATTAATTACCAGAAAATAATTTCCCAGTCCGATTTCCGTTATATAAGCAGCAGCTGTAGTAGGCCCATTTACCAATAAATATTAAAGCATTTAGTGAGACATAGGTACCTACTATAATGCCCAGAGTTATTGCCGCTATCACGAACATCGTGCTGTGTAGACGGTAGACGGCGCACAGCAGTCACGTGCTGCCATGCACATTTGCACAGTTAGGTTTCCCCTTTACAGTCTCCCTAGAGAAGTGCCCTAAACAGGCGCTCCACAGAAGGGGTTCCGGATTGGTCTTTTGAGAGGTAACGGTGCCCCTTCCATGAGCAGATGGTGACGACCGTGGTGGTTTTAGTGAGGTAAGAATCCCACACTCCCCGGTCTTATCCCCAAAGCCCGGGCGCTTTTTGAAGGTTTTCCCCCGAAAAATAAAGAATAATGTAAGCCTGTGCTATAGTATGTGGTGATTGGGTGCTAGCCTATAATTATTCTCATGAATAGTCATGATGTGACTAAACTGCTAACAGAAGAAGGGATCTAGGCTCCCTGCCTGTGGTGATTAGGTATATATTAATATTTATTCTTCGTTCTCTTCCAGTGGAGACACACAAAAAGCAGGAACCTAGGTGGTACGGGCCCTTGGCCCAACTTGCTTGTTGAAGAAAATCAGCATGAACACAATAATTCTATTATGTAACTGGTTACACATTGTTTTACCAAAAACAATGTAATTGCATACTTCCACTGTGGTTTTTATGGCGTACTCATAATTAACTCCACCTAATATTGCTGAATTATTCGTGAATAGAATGCAATTGACAAGGTTATACTTAATTAATGCTAGGTAGTTATATAAGCTAGTGTTTATAGATTAGATACAGATCTAAAAATACCGCGCAGTTTACGGTTTTTGTAGTTTCGGTTTTGTTCTATAAATAAAAATACCATTGCATTGCGTGTGCTTTTAAATCGGATATCTAATTGTTTTGAAAGTTTTCGCACTGCTGTAATGAAGGCTATACATAAGTTAGCTATTTGCGTGTAAAAAATCGTTAAAAACGGAACACTTTTTGCTGGTAAATAGTTTAGACTCAACGCAAGTACGCAATCATAGAACGCGGATGGAAGCAACAAAAGAGTTCTAGGTCCCTCAATTTAAAATTGGTTTTTTGTAGGTCCTGAATACTGGGGCGAGAGGTACCGCGAGTGCGCAGGCAAGCATCAGAGCCCGATCAACATCAACGTGCTCCGAGTGAAGCAGGTCACACTACCCGACCTTGTACTCGTGGGCTTCGACGACTCCATCGATGATGTGCACGTCGCCAACAATGGACACACAGGTAAGAAGGTTTCACACATGAAGGTGTTAAGACATAGGTACACTTACGCATAACGAAATACGCCATTGTGCTGCCGTATAAATATGGTTCCCAGCAGTGAGTAAGCAAACACAGTGGATGTTGTACAAGGCAACTGAAGGTTGCACTTCTAACGTAAGCGCCTAGCTCAAACAGGTAGTAGCTTAGCTGGATCTAGTGCATGAGCAGCTTATTTCTACTTTTGGCCTAATTGCTGCAACCGTGATAGATCCAAAACTTCGTGATATCATTAATTTTATTCCTTGTTTTGAAACAGCGTATGAGGCTGAGATGATGTTGATGTCTGTTTTCGACTCGTATTTATTGTGCCTCTTACATACGGTTGCATGCCGCTGGGCCCACTTTTAAATGACTTAATGCATGAGTAACATCGTATGGGCGATGGAGTCATGCTTTTTGTTGCATAACTGATGAATTGGTTATTAAATGTATTGTGAGGGAAATATTTGAGGAGCTCGTGGCTAAGTAATAACAGCCGCACGGGTCGATCCATCAAGTTAAGCTACGCTTGCTGGGGTTGACCCGTGGATGGGTGACCAACTTTACATATCAATACTCCTCCGTGCCACGGAAAGCACGTTAAGCCGTTGGTCTCGGCTGTCATTCGCGACTCTGACAGTCGTTACAGGGCGTCAGAAGCCCGAAAGTCTGACAACCAGTCTTACCAAGGGGTATCGTATTACCCCGTTACTGAGTTGTGGAGGTCAGATAGGCAGTCGCTCCATGTAAAATACTGATATTCAGCTGCATCCGGTTAGACTGGAAGCCGACCCCAATGTATATGGGAAAAGGCTAGGCAGATTGATTTTTGTGATGGAAATAAATGTGATAGCAATTTACCTCCTAGTAAGTACACGTTTTTTGGAGCTACCGCCTATGAAAATTCATTACTAATGTAGCGTAGATTAGGAAGGTGGCACAAGGTATCCATGCATGGTGACGTTTTGTCAGTCGCAGGTTCGAGGACATCTTAGTTTTAATCCAAGCTGGATGCGGCTATTCCATGTTTACCTCACAAAGTAGACATTTTATTTCACAACAATAAGGTTTCGATAGAGCAGAGCGCTCTGTAAACTGTTGCAGGTATAGGACGATTTCTCTCAGTTGATTTCTATTGTAATTTTTTATAACTTTTTTATTGGTTTTAAAATTAGCGTATAAATAGTATCATTGATAATAGATAAGCGAAGTTCACGCCGATCACGGTTCAAATTTAAATGGGGTCAAGGTTCAATACAACTTTATGCAACTTCTTTTATAGCAAGCAAATGTGTAACTTAGGTACACCAGTACGCTTAGCATGAACACAATAGAAACGGATTTTGTCTACGGAAGAATAGACAAAATGACCGATAAACAATCTTTCATTTTGTCTATTCTTTGTCGTGCTTTGCTTGCTATAGTAATTTTTAAAGTATTTCACACATATATTTTATTTAATATTTATTTACATCTATTTTATTTCTGTATCTATCTATCCGTGACATCACTGCGGGCCCTATCAGAATACCAGCGCTACGACATTTTTTTTTTTAATGTCGCAACATATGCTGAGATAGGAGCCTTTTGGCCTCGTACAGGACTTTCTGTTATTTTTTATTTTTTAATTTGTTTTTTTTTATTTTTTATAATGTTTTAATGAGTGTGTTTTAGTTTAATTTGTAATGTCCTGTGCGAGTCCCAATAAATACTTTTTCTTTCTTTCTTTTCTTTCTAAAAAGCTGCAACGAAATTTAGGATACGACATAAGTAACATCACGCCTATATTCTCTTGTGGGGTAGGCATGCAGAGGTGTAGTACACTCATATTTCGCACGTCCTATGTAATAGGGGGCGAACGTATCACCATTAACCAGCTGTATAATATTGCCTGATCTGGAAGTCAAACCGAATAGGCACAAATTCAACAGTTGCGCTTGTGCAATGTTTAGAAAAAATATTTTTGTAAACATCGATAAATTGCAGTATTGAAGGTATCTAGTAATTGCAGGTATGCGATTAACGAACCATAAAGAAAAAATATATTTATTTCCCACAGTTTTGATTGAGGTGAAGAACGAGCCCCATCCACGAGTGAGAGGAGGCCCCCTCGACGGTGACTACATATTCAGCCAAATGCACTTCCACTGGGGAGACAATGACACCTTCGGCTCCGAAGATAAGATTAACCATAGAAGGTGAGATCATTATTTACGAATAACATTTACAGATTACCTGTTCTGAAAAAAAAAACAGTCCTTTACAAACAAGAATTGTTTGTAATATTTTATGCATCGTGATTTTGTAATTTTTTCGGGTTCATTTAAATTCAAGGTAGGTATTTAGGTGTAGAATGAATTGTATTAGTCGTGTTATTAACTTTGTTCTTCCATCTTTCCAGTTTCCCAATGGAACTGCATATGGTGTTCTTCAAAGAGGAGTACAAGTCCGCAACAGAGGCTGTGAAACATTCAGACGGCCTAACAGTGCTAGCGTTCTTTTATGAGGTTCGTTTTACACAAGCTACTACTCCTATTTTGTTGTATTTATTTTCAGCTTGATCAGGAAACCACGATATAGCTATAGGTAATTTAATTTTGTAGTGTAGCTATAGGTAAGTAACTAAAATTCTGATACCTACACATAAATATTCCAACCATTTGACGTTCTTATCTGCAAGAATATCAATACTGTTCAATTCTATCTCATGTGCATTATGTGGGCACATAATGCACATGAGATACTCTAACATACTTATCTCTACGGTGGGTGTAGATCCCGTGAGTTTACTATTAGAAGCAATTTATCGCAGCAGGCACGTGGAAATTAATAGCATTGATAGTAGTCAGTTGGCTGCCAAATGTGATGATATGATAATGGCTAGATAAGTATAATGTATTTCATGTCTAATTCATCACGCTCGTCGGCTCTTTGGCATTCAGCGTAGCAAATCAAAATAAGATGCTCACGACCATAAATTCATTGTTTCAGCTGATTAGGAACTTACTAAATATAACACACACTTCTCTTTTGAACTTTTTGTAGACCTACTTTTGATCGCAGCGCGTTCAACCGTAGTTTCAGAATAGGACTTACCTACCTATATAATCACTTTTCGAGCGCCAGCCGTGACTTCCGAATCCGAAGTCACGGTCAATGTTCGAAAGTGAATGAAAGCTACGGTACGGTAGTTTTTGTTTCCAACCCTAAATCCTCCTGATTCGGATCATCCGTATTTTTTTTTGTTATATTAACAAATACTGTTTTTTTCACGCGTTTTAATGGGAGAGTTATGAATAGGAGAGTAGGTTAGGCAGAGGTAATTTCCTTCTTACAATGCTACGTTTCTGGACGATAGTACTGTGTTTGAGATTAGAACAAGTGTGGGCAAGTTTTTTAAACATTACTTGCAACTTGATGAGACAATACGGACCTTGGACGGCAGATTACCGCCACCGAGCATCACAATTGAAAATTCGTTAACCTTGATGGGAAAACAGCGCTTACCAAGATACGATTACCTACGAAATCCTTTTGAAATCTATTTTCGATAGTTATGACACGAAATACCACTCACTCAATGATTCATCAGAAAATCTCAAGAACCACAGCTTTTTTTTTCATGGTTCCGTTTGGTGAAAACAGAGGGTTATGTCGGACTTCTACAGACTAAAACTTCACCGTTCCTTCTACTACCATGAGTCGAGGACCTGGGAGATACTAGTACAGTCACCGCACTCCCGACTGGTATCAGCCCGCCGTGTTTATCACCAACTGCAGCCGATTATACGACCGCACGTCCTCTCATAAAGGCGAGCATGAAACCTCTTTGGTGCTGATTCCTAATACACATGGCATCCGCTAAAAAATAATGTTAGAAAAACCTACCCCTACACGGGATACATAAGTACGCGTTGAAATGAATTGGAAGGTTGTATGTGGATTGAGTCGCGGGGACAGCTAGTCTTTTTCCAGCTAAAGTTCAAAAATTTTACTAACTTAACATTAAACGTTGAAGTTCAATTAAACATTTGTACACCATATACTTTGTAGTAGAATGTATAGAAGTAACAAAAATATTAACACCACACTATGTAAAACTGCATTCTTACAAATAAATAAAGTTCTAATTGTAACCATTTCAGTTGGATCGGCACCAGCATCCTGCCTACGACGACATAACGTCAGCGCTGGTGAACGTCACAGAACCTCACACCAGCGTGGTCATGAGCCATCCGTTCTCATTCCTCAACATCTTGCCGTATGATCTCAAAAGATACTTCACGTACAAAGGATCGTTGACCACGCCGCCTTGCTCTGAAGTCGTCATCTGGCTTGACTTCGAGCAACCGATCAGGCTAACACATGAACAGGTGAGAAAATACTGAATTTTGTTGGACTGATCTTCAGAAGACGATAGTTTATATACTTAAGAATATCCTATAGACTCACTAGGTTGGTTCACATTAAATTATGAGTGGTTATAATAACCATGCAATGTGTTCATTTTTTTAATAAATTCTTTGGATCATTAAGACTATGGTTTTGCCACCATTGTTGCAGATAAAGACGTATATTGTATACAAGTACAATATAACTCTTTTATGTTGTATTCATGTGTGTTAGCACACTACTATTCTGTTAAATAGGTGCAACATGACAACCATTATTTTCTATAGAGTGGTAATGTAATTGCAGATATTGCCCCCAAGGGTTTTCAAATGGTGCAAATAGTGTAAAGCTGTAAAATAATTTACATAAGAAAGGACCTAATAACTCTCTACAACTGCACACTGTTAATAAGCAATTCAGTGGGCATAAATGGGAATACTGAGTCGTAAATTACGTGCCATTATAAACCTTTATGTTCAAACAGACGTGCAGGCGTCACGTGACACATGGTAATTACAAACGTTTTATGTTACACAGATAGAGGCATTCAGAGAGATAAGATCTGCGCATGGAAAGATCACACACAACTTCAGGCCGATACAGCCGATCGGTGACCGAGTAGTGTTTTACAATATTGACAACAACTACTATGTGTACAATGAGATCGAAGATCACGAAGAAACCACAACTCTGAGACCATCAAGGAGGAAAAAAGGTCGCAACAATGCTCATAGAATAGTTCCTAGAGTTTTATATACAATCATCTTTACTTTAATGATGTTGTTCAGCTTGTGACAATCTTTAAAGACCCCTGTTTACTCAGCTTTGTTATTGTTAGAAATTGTACATGTAATTGAGTGGTAGGTTTTGTTACTAAACAATGTCACTAATTTAATATTTGTTGCATATAACCATCTGATGTAGGCGGATGAACTGTGCTTTAAGAAATAACTATTTATAATAATTAATCATGAATTAAGTAGGTACTCTGCATAATTTATATAAAATGTAAGTAATTGCTTACATATTTTATATTAGAACTGGAAGTTTGCATTGATTAGATGAATGGGTAGCTACTCTTTGTTGTCATCTTTATGCATACCAGATGTGTAAACTTTTCGAGCACTCTATGTTTATTAGCGAATGGAGAATGGAGTGAAATGATATTGGCCAGTCATCATTAAAACTAAATATGTTTTCAAGCACTCACTGGGTTGATAAATTGTGAAAATCTTAAACTGTTGACTGCCAAGTCAATTGTTACTAACCTAAATACAGGACATACCTTATTTATCCCTAATTTAAGCCTTACTATAATACACCATTAGAGAAATTTTAATACAAATTTTGATGACTGAGATAGTTAATTTTGTTTCTAACAAGGAATATACAAGTGTACACTATTAATCGTATTCTGTGATATTAAACTAATTGCTAGTGTGAAATTAAAGTTCTGTGCAATAAATTTCACGAATAAAATTCATCAGCCTGTTTTTCTTTATGCCCGAAATGTTTTTCTTTATGCCCGAAATGTTTGTCTCAACCTGATCCTAGTGAACTCAAAAACTTCCTGGAACATTTTATAGAATTAAAAGTAATATTGTTTCTTATTGGTTTTACTTACATTTAACTTACAATTCATAATTTTCATACTTCAACCAATGTATTTTAATATTGTTCAGTCCTCTTCAGTAGCTCTATTATCAGTCATTGTGACCATGGCTCCCAAATTATCTTCACTGCCTTGTTTTAGTCTCTCCCATATCAATTCTGCTATTGCCTTTTGTGTTCTTCTCTCTAGTTTCTCTAACTTCTTTGCTACGTCTCTTTTGAGATCCCAGTCTGGTTTTCGTGGTGCTAAGCTTGAAATGTCCAGGTCTTGTAAAACTATCTGTAATTGCAGAAATAAATACTATTAGTTATTTAATTATAATTTCTACAAAATATGTCTCAAAACAAGAAAAATTAAAAAGGTGTTAATGGACTAGTAATAGCAGTGCTCCTTGTGAAAGAAGATTGTCTAAGGCTACGGGCACGAAGTCAGCAGGTGCGAGGCAGCGGCGGCGCGGGGAGCAGCGCGTTTTAATGCATAGATTTATTTATATGGAACTGGCCTCGAAGGCAGCAGTGCAGGGAATGATTACAGTTCCATATAAAACAATGCATTTGAACACGCCGCTGAATTCGGAACCGAGGCCTATGATTTCTCAAACAATATTCTTTACAAATAGCACTTACTATCATCATTCTGATTTCTGCCACTGAGCAGTATTGTTATATTCTGGTTTGAGTATGGATGCTATGCTAATATAATTATAAACAAATATATATCAATATTTCAGCTTCATTCTGGGATGGTACAAATCTGTACCAAGTTCAGTTTGGCAGGTGCCTGTATACAGCAATAACCATTTAATATCAGATAGGTAAGATAGGCTTGTTTGTTATCCAATATTATAAAAAACCGACAAAGTGCGAGTCGGACTCACACACAAAGGGTTTTGTACCCCTGTACAGTATTTAGCAAAAAAAAAGTCGAAAAGAACTTGTTTCTTGTATGGGGGCCACTTTAATTTATAACTTTATTTTATTATTATTTGTTGTTATAGCAGCAATAGAAATACTCAATCTATGAAAATTTCAACTGTCTATGTTTCATGAGATATAGCCTGCTGACTGCTGAGTGATGACAGATAGACATACAGAGGAGGCCACCCTTTGGCTACGGAACCCTAAAAATGATCTATGAAGTTCACCTTCTTCATGTAATATTCCACCTGTTTTCCTTGGAGGAAAAAATTTACAGTGGTGCATAGTACCAAGTAACAAGTTTTGTGATTTACCTTTTCTTTTCCTGCTTCAAGTAAATCCTTAACCTCAGCCTCTACGGCAGCAGGTTCTGCATCATCTAATTTGGCTTCTTGCAGAGATTCATCCTGTGGTTTATAACTTCTGAATTTTGGTCTGTAATTTAAAAAATATATATTCTAACAAAAATATAGACTGTCATTTTTGAAGAAGAGTTAATTATTTTTGGAGAATCCATATATTCTAACGATACAAGGCTGACTGCAAATCAAAATTAATGTGTTTATGTTTCTGTTTATTACAAACAGAACATAACCTCAAGACTTTTCCCAACTAGAACGATACTCACTTGGGAAGTGGTACAAACTCACTGGTATCATTCGAAGAACTTTCATTAGTGGGATTTTTGCGTTTAAGGTTTTTAAGCCTTTCTTTCCTCTTGAGAGCTTGTTCTTCTAAACTGCCAACACCTTCAGCCGTATCCATGATAACCATAACGTTACCGAGACTTTGTTTTAATTAATACTTATTTTGCAAAACTGGTAACATATAAAACCAGCATTGCCTCACTCAGAATAATCTCAGGTGATGTGATTATTGTAGCAATTAAATTCCTACGAGTTTACGTTTGAGTTTGACAGATTGATGATCAGTTTGATGCATAGACATTTAATAAGATCTCAATGGTTTGATGACCAGATTGACAGCAGGGTTGCCAAATGTGATTTTTTATTTCTTCCCAAATTTGAAATATTTTTTTTCCTAAATTATACTATTTTTCTAAGTTTTACCCAAAGGCAAAAGTTAGTACTATCCAGAAATTGTAACTAATAATAAAAAACAAAGGAGTAATAAAACCCGCTTTATGTTTGGCAAATGAAGTAAATTTAAAACATAACTTATCAGAAAACTGTAGTTCAGCTTCCCAAGCTGGACTGTAAAGTCCTGATTTTGACATGATTTAATAAATAGTATGTAACACTAACTCAACATAAAGACATTTTGTCTTTGAACTTTGAAGATAATTTTGATAGATCGAAATAAATCTTGTCTCTGCGAAAGTGCGAAACAACAACAAAACAATCATGATTGAATGAAACGAATGAACAATATGCAGATTATGTAGAATATTGTGAAAGTAAAATGAACCAAACCATAGACTATTATGAGATACGAACGTAGACAGAGTTTACTCTGTCTACGGATACGAACTAAAAAACGAGCGTACTCACAGGTTTTGAGATCTGTGAGCATACTGTTTTATCGGGTGTGTTCGGAAAATATGATACATCCTGTAAGAAACTATAAAAATAAAAAACCCAATTCTCCATGAATTTTTTCGAACAGAACAATTAATTTCATTTCTCCAGCACGCGTAGCATCACCAACGTAGAAACGGGTTTTGTCGACGGAAGAATAGACAAAATGACAGATAAACAATCAGAATCTGTCAGTTTGTCTATTCTTCCGTCGACAAACCCGTTTCTACGGTGCAGGTGGTCATGCTACGCGTGCAGGAGTTAAATTTTTACCCAATATTGCTAAAAAATACCCAATTTGGTAACGCTGATTGACAGCCACAAACATGACAATGACAGATACTAAAATGTGACAGCAACAGTACCAACATCAATGAAAGTTTTGATCATTGACTAGTTAAAAATGTTGCCTTCATAATACATTGATCCAGTATTTCCTTATGAGAGTATCTCATTCTATCCAGCCAATTGATCGTCTCATGTCCCCCGAACCAAACTCAAAGAGTTGAAGCTTGTTGCTCATTCCAAAACGTAGATCTTTAATGCCGGGGCCACATAGTCGCGATCAGGCGAATTAAACTACGCGCGCTCTCTCTCGAGTCTAGCTCTGTGTGCATGTTAAATAAGCACACAGAGCAGGTACATTAACCGTTGTCGCTACAAGAAAACCTCTTATGAGACTGCCCTTTGATCTGCATTCATAGATTTTAAAAAAATACAGTCAGCAAGAAAATGGGCAGTTTTCAGAAAAACTTTTTGTAATGCTAATCAATCCTATTTCTTATAAGGATCAAAAAATTCAAATGGACCAACTGAGGTTTGAGTACCTACAAGACAAGTCAGAAATCTGAAAAACAAAAAAAATTGAACTTCTTTAGACCCTATTTTTAATAATACATCTATGTTTGGAACGAACACGCGTTATAATTTTATTTGCTTTGAGAAAATAATATATGATTAGAATATATGATATAGATTGTTGGGTAATTTTCTAAATTGATGTACATTTATTTGTGTTATCGTGACACAAGTAACACACATGATGAGTAACGATGTCGACGAATCTAATCATTTTTTTTTCTTGTAGTTCCTTCCATTTTTTGTAGATGTTTTGATTTGAAAGGCTCTCGGTAACGTCTTTGTCGTCCAGCGGGCGTTAACGACATTTTCCCTAAAACAGAAATGGAATTACTTTCACATTTAAGTGAATATACTGTGACAAGCCCGAAGTGTCACGTGATACAAACATAATAACACAATGGTCACACAATTAAACAAAATGAACGTTTCCCTAACCTTAAAAAAATATTTTTGTAATTTCACCTTCGAATTACTCGTGAATCATGCATATGACTTTATTATACCATTAACTACACTGACATGCTGCACTATACTATGGTGTACTTATCGAATTCACGTAATTTGGCACTATTAACACAATTTCTTAAGTCACTTTCACTTAAGTCACAATTTTTTAACACAATTTCTTAAGTCCTTTTTACGACGCGCACGAATTGAACCCTACATATACTAAACAAAATAGTGCAGCCGAAAGAAAGTAGTGCTCTCTTGTTGTAACTATTTTGACGCATAGATTTACCATACTAAATTTGGAAATTACTTCTTATTTAAAAAATCAAAGTTACAAGAAGGAATCACACAATGGAATGGAATATGAGACACGTGTTTAGTAGCAAATAAATAAATGGTTTATCAAAATTACATTTTTTTATACTTATATTTCATATAACTTACCCCTTTACCTGACAAAACATTGTTGAATCAGGTTACATGGTAATTTATTATTTGCTGCATTTTTTTTAATATGCGCGACTGTGGACATAGCAAATTTGTATAAAATAAATTTTGAAAACGAACCTGTTGCTTTTGAAAAAAGTTTACCATACAAAAGTTTTTTGCGATTTCTGACTTTTGTAGCGGGCAAACCTTTTAACGTTTCCCATACAAGTCTGAAAGTTCAAAATTATTTCAGGTAATTTTTTCTCAGAATGTCGGAAATCACAATTCACAAGCAATAAACTATTATAGTTCTTAGAGCAAATAAAATAGGGTTCATCACTCATGTGTCTGTCTGTCCGTCTGTCACAGCCAATTTGCTCAGAATGGACCGATTAAGTTGAAATTTGGTACACATATGTATTTGGTATAAATAGGTCATTATTTTTATTATTTTGTTCATATTTTATATATATTCTTTTCTTTTAGATTTTGTGAATGTGAGAACGTTGTAGGCTGTAGACTTGTGGACTATTTTCTATTTTACTAAGTATCTGGTACCTACTTGTTGATAGGCCTACACTGTCCTCTCATACCTATTAACACTGTAATTTGAAAACATTGTAGAAACCATTTATTTTTAAAAGAGTAACCGTGGAGTTTCTTGCCGGCTCTTCTTCATAGGAAGCGACTATTTGGAACCATGCACCTAGCTTCTAACGTTTCATAAGTGCCCATGTAGGTTTATGTGAAACAAAATATTTAGAATTTGAATTTGAATTTCTGTGACCCTAACACGGACGTGTAACGTAAATAAATGAATTTTGAATATGGGGATAACTTTCGGGGGGCAAATAAGAAAAAAAAAAGTTTTTCAAACTGTATCGTGTAGACATACCTACCTACATTACCTAGATCTTCCTCACGAAAGAACCAACACGCCTTTTTTTTTTTTTGAGGGTGGGAAATCATCAAATAACTTCTCCCGCTCTGGGCGGAGTAGGAGGGCGTGTCAGACTCTTACTGACTAAAACCCACCCGTGTTCCTTCGGTTGCCCTGTTGCCGGGGGCCCGATCTCCCTTTCGGTTTTCTTCGCAACCCCGGCAGGCATCGGCCCTAGTGGACCCCTTCAAATCTGCTGACATCTCTTTGAGGCGCGCGTGGAACACAACGCGCCGTCGACCCGGGCCTGGTCCTTATCGGACGGTGAACCACCCATTGCTGACCGTCCGCAAGCCCGCGCCTACGGTGGCCGGAAATCGCCTCGCGATTCCCGACGCCCTGGGCGTCTCCTCCTGCAGAACCAACACGCCTGAGATATATTTCTCGAAGGCATGTGAAGCCAAGTCAGAGGCCCATGGGCGGTTTTAAATCTCTGACACCAGTTTAGTCAATAGTCACCACTAACCACACGAAAAGAAGATCCAGATCTTGGCTTAGTAAAGAAAGATATTTGTAGCTAGTAGGTACTTACTAAATATTTGGCAAAGTAATGTTGTTCCATATATCTTTGTCTAATCTGCACCTTCATTGCGTAACACACAATCAATCACGATCTGTTTCATTTTAACAGTTCAACAATATTCATTGCGATAATTACGTAGCTGAGCAGACAAATTTTTCGAACATATGAAGCAATGGATTAGCAATATCCTTCAAAATCATTCAGATTGTGATTGATTGTGTTACGCAATTAGGGTGCTGTAAGGGGTGTTGCATTAAAAAAAAACTCATAATTAATATGTGAATAAAAATACATTTACTCATTGTATTATAAGAGGTACTTACTTACAATAATGTATGACTCTATAACATTCTTTACCAACGACACAAACGGTACGATTTATTGCTAACTTAAATTGGTTAATAAAACTAATTAACTCAAGGCTTATTTGTAAGCAATCAATAAGTGTAAAAAAATATACTACAGGGTACCTATAGACCGTCTAATTAAAACTTGCGCTCCCCTTCACTAATTTTTCGGACAACATAATTAAACGGAGGCACCGTTTAATTACCCTATCCTATACCCTAGGTACACACGGCTACATTTCAAGCTATACATTTCCAGTATAGGCTGATCTCGCATTGTATAGGATTTCCGTGCAATGCGAGCTAAAGGTTTTTAACAAGCAGTGGAAGGGTGCCCAATTTTTAATTACATTATTTATACCTTAATTTAACTTGCGTTATCTACTGTTAACTTTCGTACTATTAGCGTAGGCAAGTGACAAGAACAATAAAATTGTGATCGGTATAAAATGTCGATTATAGGTCACCTTATGTTAGTAAGATAATTACCTACAACATATTTACCTATACGTCAAATGTTTGAATGTATGCTTCTACAAGATCAGCTTTAAATTTGAGTTTATAGCCTTTTAATTAACAGAATAATGTAAAATGTGTTGTAAAATGTATTTCGTCGTTTGTAAAAATTTTAAGATCATAATAATATTATACTTACATATTTATAATATAAATCTAGACTTAAAACTACGAGTACTTAACAATGTTGTAATAACGTGTCTACTTGTGTTGTTTTCCAATAATAAGTTCGTCAAAAATGCAATTTAAAAATAATTGCAATATTGACAAAGGGCATGACATAGCTACTACTGCTAGCATTAGAGACGAACAGCTCGTGGTAGGTAAGCGATGATTAAATATGGACTACCTACCTACCCATCCTCTACCTCTCTTCAGTCAGCAGCTGGATCCGGCTTTTATATTTTGAGCAAACCAGGTGCCGATTTAATATTATTATTGATGAAAAATATTATAGCTAAGCCTTCGTAGTCTAAAGACATGAACCCGCTTATAATGTCGTAGGCTTATAAAAATAAAATCTTTGCAAAAATCCTAGCATTATTGCAAAGGACCGGATAAGGAAACTCAGAAAGATTATCCTAATGATACGAGCTATTAGCAATCAGGTTTATTTCTTGGAGTTTTAAATTAAGTAATAAGTCTAATTTCTATTTCAACTTGTACGAACCTAATCAGTTAAAATAGATGAATGAATCGGCTGCATCATAACATTATTTTTATCGTTCTCTTATTTAAATACTACTTATGGCAGTTCGTAGAATATATTATAGTAAAATAAATAACTATCTTAAACTATTATAAAACAATGGAATTCGGAGTTAGGGGCGTGATGTTTTTTTTTTTTTTGTAACATTACGTTTCAGCAATTCTTTGGTTATTTTATGTTGTTATAGGTATGTGATTGTTTAAGATTGTGTTTTTAAATTAATAACGTTTCTGACCCCATTTGGTAATACTTAAGAATACCTCGTTGTCTTTGAAAGTAACAATATAATTTTGAATTCAAAACTTTTCGAATGATCAAACTTAAAAGTACTTTTCACTAATCATTATTATTTTGTAGCCTTAGATGATTTATATAAGTGGTCTTACATGTCTCCGACTGTCAAAGGGTAATCTATTGGAAATATTGTTATTTACCAATACACCATGGTTCAAAGACAAAACCTTCGATACAATATTTAAATCTTCTTGATTCCTTCCATTTAAACCATTCTGTAGTAACAATTGTTTTAATTCTGCATCTACAGTGTACTGGTTTTGTGAATTTATTGGAAAGAAACGATTTCCATGAGTTGGGTTAAAAGAGTTAAACGTATTAAAATTTTGATTTTGATTATGATTGTTTATCCCAAAATTACCGACTCCACTATCATGACGGAAAACACGATGGTTTTGTTTTTGTTGACTAAACTGATCAGGTCTTACTTGATTAAAATTAATTCCTTGGTGAAAGTTCTGAACAGAGTTGGGATGTAGAAAATTACTTATTCCTTGAGGCAAATGGTTTTCCTGTAATGGAAACTGATCGGGCTGCTGACTATGTAAGTGAATAAGAAAATCGACAGCCTCACGATTAGGCAACTGTTGATTTGTTACTGTGCTGCTCGATTCTAAAGACACACTGGGTTGAATTGATACACCATTATTTGATCTTATTTGCGTATTCTGATTTATGAACTGGTTCTGAGGAATATTTTTCTGGACTTGAAAATTATTTACAGAACCCTGTGCCTGATATTTCTGCGAATTTGAAAGAAATTGTTGTCGCTGTGCTTCTTTTTGTTGCAAAAGATATTGCTGTTTCCTAAGGAGTTCCTCTTGTTGTCTTTGTTGTTGTTGTAAAAGATGAAGCTGCTCTTCCAGGATTCTTTGCTTTTCTTCAAGCTGTCTTTGTAATACTAACTGTTGGTTTATGTATTCCGACTGGGGTATTTGATTTAAACTAATGCCAGGAATTAGTTGACCTAAGGATTGAGATTGTGAAACTCCAGATGCCAAATTTGTAGCGGGTAGCGGTCGCATATAGTGATGTTGACTATTCGTTTGCTGATAAAGTGGTATCACTTTTTTCGGTAGGCCTTGTGGATCTTGATGAACTGTAAACGCTGCAACTAAAGGAGCTTGATATACTTGTACATCACGTTGATTTACTTCTTCTATGTTTTCTCCATCATCATTGTGGGTCGGTTTCGGAGTAGTGGTCGTTGTTGTAGTCGTAGTTGTCGTTGTAGTTGTAGAAATTACAGGTTTCAGTATGGGTTTCTTAGTACTGACGGAGCTTTCCGTGCTCAATTTAGAGGAACCGGCTATACTTCTTGTTTGTACAAAATTGTTATCGGTCGCCCTTGTTTGGAATATTTCGGGAAATCGTGCCGACGTTGGTAAAGTGGGTGTTACCTGACTTTCAACATTACCTGTAGTAGTGCTCAGAATAGAAATATTGTTGTCAACTATTGCTGGTGTGTTTGTACTATTACTAGCAAAAGCAGATTGTCCATTAACGATGAATGAATGAATCTGTATTCCGTCTTTGTCTGTCTGAGCGTTGGGATCAGCTTCACCGGTTGTATATGCATCTGAATCTAAGCCAGTAGTTTCATCTAGTTCCGATCCTGTAGTTGAGTCTTCAAGATCACTAAGAGCTTTTAGTAAGGCTTTTCTTATGTACGGATCCAACCGCACCGACGGCTTAGGCTCTATAGTATTAAACTTATCATTGTAACTATCAGTTGTAGTATCTTCAGCCAAACCCAACGAAAACAGAGAAAGGAGCATTACCGCCAACATCTGAAAAGTAAAATAAAACAAATTGTAATTATCAAAATACATAGCCTAGTAATTTAATGAACATGTAACATTTTGTGCAATAATGAAAACTAAAGAAAGCCAGCCACGTTAGGTGGACTGTCTTAACTTTGATTGTGCTCTCAAGCGTTTATATTATATTCGGTATAGTGCAACTAAATCAAATCATATACGTGTGTAGATATAACTTAGATTTAATATCGTACATGAAAATCATTGGTTTATGAAAAACTACATTGCTAAAATTTGCATAAAATGGAGCTGCATTTAGGAAGTCTCCAATCCTGCGCGTTTAATACGTGATTACGATAGCTATTGATACTTCCACATTTCCAACATCATATGTTTTTACACACAGCGGTGTTCAGTTACACTGTTTGTGTGATTTTGAACAATGGCTGTTTTCTTATGGATCGATTACACAACGTGAATAGGTACTATCTTCTGACGTAGATCAATGATGCCGTAAGTATTAAAATGAACGACTGCATGTGTGTCATTGATTGGGATCTAAATACTAACATAATGATGCAGGTCAGTACTTATGAATTCTAGTTTTCTAGGTATCTACTTTGTAGAATTTAATAAAAAAGTATTACTTTAGTAAGATAGTAGGAGTTGCCTGGTTGGATTTCTGATCATTTTCATGAAAATTCCTAATGAGGTAAACTAATAAATGACGTTAATTAAATGAGTCTTGCAAAACTTATAATTTATCGAATCTTTTGATGGATAAACATAGAGCAATAGTGTTGCGTATGCGTGACCCCTGAAATATGCAAACATGCGTCGATACACACCATTCATCATCTACCGAATAATTAATTTTATTGTAATGTTTCTATTATGCCGTGACGTAAGTGTTGAAGTGTACGTATTCGTTCATGGTAGGGAACGTGACATTTTGGTTAGCACTTATGAACTTTAATCATATATGTACATCTAAGATTATAATCGTCATGGAGCTAAAGATAGTTTTCTTAAATAATTAAGTCATTAAATTAAAGCTACACATCGGTACAGAGCAAAATGGTGCTCGTGGACGTTACAATTGTTTGCAAAGAAGATTTATTACCTTTTATAGGTTAAAGTTATTCAAATATTATCAGTGCGAGTAATATAACTTAATGTGTTTCTAGTAACTACTTACAACTAAAGGCTCCCGCAGACAGGCGTGACGCGACTCCGATAAAAAATTTCCATGAATTCTTCATAGAAATTTTACCAATAGAGTCGTGTCGCCCCGTCGCCGCGCCGTCGCGACGTGCCTGTCTGCTGATTTTATTACCAATGCAGATATATAACCCATGTCTGGATCGCCCGGAGGACACGGTGGAGCATACAGTGGTGGTCTGCCCGGCTTAGGCGGAGCATCGCCGTGTCCTCGTGGAGGCGATCGGCGGCGGTGATCTCTCGCGTCCGGCCCTGGTTCAGGCCATGGTACGGAGCGAGAGGAAATGGGAGCCGTCACCTCCTTCTGCGAAGCGGTAGTGCTCGCGAAGGAGGAGGCGGAACGCGTGAGGGAGAGGCAAATTTTGCGCCCTCACGCCCCTAACCGCCGCAGGAGGAGGTCGGGAATCGCAGGCCGATTTCTGGCCACCGTAGGCGCGGGCTTGCGGACGGTGAGCAACGCGTAGCTCGCCGTCCGATAAGGACCAGGCCCGGGTCGACGGCGCGTTGTGTTCCACGCGCGCTTCAAAGAAATGTCTGCAGAATTGACGGGGTCCGTTAGGGCCGACGCCTGCCGGGGGTGCGAAGAAAACCGAAAGAGAGATAGTGGCCCTCGGCAACAGGGCAACCGAAGGAACACGGGTGGGTTTTAGTCTGACACGCCCTCCCGCTCCGCCCAGAGCGGAAGAAGTTATTTAATAATTTCCCACACAAAAAAAAAGAAAAAAGATATATAACCCACCTCGCTAGTGCCCACGGTACCTAATATAAATGTAGTTACGTTATAATTTCACTCAAATTGACTAACCATTATTTCATCAAGTCATGATTTTTGCATATGGTTACGTAATAATAAATATTAAGTAATATGTGAGACAACGAAATGCATGTTTATTCAGATACATTTTTCGTGAGCTTCCTCAGTAGGTAAGAGATCCCTATCATTTTCCAACCAATTACTTCCGAAGAGGGTCACGAGAGGCTGCAAGTTGCAATACATAATGAGAGCTACCTATTGTTTCAGTGCACCAACTGATTTTATTAGGTAATTTATATATTATTATGTATTATTAAATTCAACTACTAAGTATTTTATGAAATCTTGTCAAAAAGGCGAATAGCTGAGCAGAGTACACAAACGAAGACAAATTGTGTTACAGTATTTCTATCTCACGTAGCGACGCGCGCTTTATTTGTGGTAACCAAGTGTACAAACACGCTGTGAATATGTGCGTGTAGAAGAGTTACGTTAGCAAATACACACTCACACACTTCCAACTTCACCATTGTCTCGGACGGTACCAGGAGCTCCTTTTTTTTGGTGGGAAATTATCAAATAACTTCTCCCGGTCTGGGTGGAGCGGGAGGGCGTGTCAGACTCTTTCTGACTAAAACCCACCCGTGTTCCTTCAGTTGCCTATATTGCCAGGGGCCACGTTAACCCTTTCGGACATCACCGCAACCCCGGCAGACCGGAAGCTTCTGTGTTTACACACACATTCACAGAGTGTTTGTACACCTAGGAACAACAAGTGAAGCGCGCGTCACTTGGTCAAATAAAAACTTACATCCTTACATATTATAAAACAGAGTGATTCATGAGGAAAGTTTTGGGTAAATTGGCTGAAATATGAAGATTATTGTCGAAGATGTCGAAAAAAATCGTGCCGATTGGGAGCTTTACTGGCGTGCGCCGCGTTAGCTGTAAGAGATACATCAAATGTAAGTTCTACAGGATTGAAGATCTTAAAAAGTTCAACAAAAGTCCGCGACAGCATATGCCTCTCTTCTAAGGATGACCCACAGTAACCATTTTTATCTTTCAGAATTTCATAAAAATTTCATTATTAACTCCGAAACTATTTTGACCGGTATTATATCAATCCTTATCCAATAAAATACGTTATACAAATTGCAAATAAAATTTAGATTAAGATAATCCTTGACACCTTATCATTTAAATGAATACTTTATAGGATAAAACAGATTCAAAATTACGCGTTACAAAGTTATTTTGGTTGACGGCAACACGCGGGCGCAGCGGTAGGAGTCAATGACCTTTTCCTCGGCTATTAGGCATGAAATCCCGGCGGTACGTTCCCGTGAGATATATTCCAAAGGCAAAAGCTAGTATTTAATAAATAAATAAAATATTGAATTGAATAAATAATTAGGTAGGTATCACGTTATCCGGTTTCAAAAGTTCTCCCTGATCAGATTGCTCTCATTTTGTTCAGTGCTGATCTACCTGTATGGGATGAATAGAAATGGTAAAGGTCTTGCAGTCTATGACCTATAGAAAGTTAGAACACTTACGCAAAGGTCAAATTATTGGCCATTGCTTTGTTTGTAGCTCGAGCTAGTGGATGAGACATTTTTTATTAATTTTTTACAGATATATGTATAAAGTAAGCTTTTTTGCCTTTATCGTCTTAAAGAGGGTTAAATTAAATAGACCCGTGAAACTCTGCAGACGTGATGGTGTTGGGATACACTCATTATTTAAGTAACTTATTATTTATACTAAGCATAGTAACTACACCAGCACACTGCACTTCCTTTTGACCCAGTACCTTCCAACAAGAGAAAACCTTCCAACAAGAAAAGCCTCAAACTAGATATGCGTTTGCTAATCGATTTTATGTGTTTTTAGGACGTTTTCTGTATAATAGGCTTAACAAGTTAGGTACTAGGCTTCTATAGTATTAGTTATAAAAAAAAAATGTAAAATTTTATCAGAATATTTAGCGATACTAAATAACACAGACATGAAAAAACTTCTAGAGATTCTATCATGATGATAATTTATTCCCTCATAACCGTAAATATTTACTTTTGTATATTTACATAGGCTTAGTTTTAGGTATTAATGTTGCAATATGCTTTTTCTCATAGTTGTTAATAGATTATTCTGTATCAGTCTAACTTTAAATTTGATTGTCCCAATTTAATTGAAATGTAAAGTCATGGCCTGAAACACAGGATTAATTCAAGCCTGTGTTTCAGGCCATGACTTTAATGAATTGAATGAATTAACCTAGATCCGGTTCGCTACTATTTCCCCACTATTATTAATTGCACCTGTAATAATAATAATTAAGGTTTCGTTTATTTTTAGACACTAAGTGTAATTGTTTGGGAAATCTTAGTATAATTTTTGTAAACGTTTTGTTCAATAAAAAAAAATATTCCTCTTTGTACCAGTGGTCGTTGACCCTTTTTTTGGTTTATCATGTTTAGATATCGATCCCCATCACGTCCACGGACTTCATGTAATGACTGATTTATCGTAGACGTTGATAGGGCACGAGGGTAATTATCGAAATATCGATGGAAGCCGGCGACGACTTGCAAAAGTTACGTAGCGTCCGAATCATCACTTTCACCGGACATAATTCACGGAGAGACGTCTCTCGGCGAATATCAAATTCAATAACGTACCTTTGGCACACCTATACGTGAGCAAGCGAAGACGGTGACATAAGCCTGGGATCCAGCGACACACGCTTCTCGTGCATACTTAACATATTACAAACTTTTATCTAAAAATGTGGGAAAAGCTGCAATACCTACCTACTTATAATAAAGCAGTGGTTAAATAATACAATTAGCTAACGTAAACATTTACTTTATTTATTTATATATACTTTATTGTACACCACAAAAATACATAACAAAAAATAAATCAAACACTACAAAATATACAATGGGCGGCCTCATCGCTTTCCGCGATCTCTTCCAGGCAACCTTGGAATGGACAGTGATTTGCCTGGACATAAAATGGGGCTGTCGTTGGTGCAAATAATAAGTATACAATTTACTAGAGTAGATACACAGATATATACATATCCTCAATAATAGATACATAAATAGATGCATACTAAATATATAAGCAACAAAAATAAATGAAAACTATATACTTTGTAAGTTTATCTAAACCGTGTGGGTGTATCATACCGTAGGTATGGTACGTCATGGGCATGCCACAATTGCGGCGATAAGACCCCTCTTTAAGGAGTGGCTAGAGAGGCGCCACGGCGTCCTCACCTTCCGCCTGACGCTGGTCCTCACCGGACACGGCTGTTTCGGGAGGTTCCTGCACAGGATAAGGCGGGAGGAAACGCCCGGGTGTCACCATTGTGTGGATCGCCCGGAGGACACGATGGAGCATACGGTGGAGGTCTGCCCAGCTTGGGCGGAGCATCGCCGTGTCCTCGTGGAGGCGATTGGCGGCGGTGATCTCTCGCGTCCGGCCCTGGTTCGGGCCATGGTACGGAGCGAGAGGAAATGGGAGGCCGTCACCTCCTTCTGCGAAGCTGTAATGCTCGCGAAGGAGGAGGCGGAACGCGTGAGGGAGAGGCAAATTTCGCGCCCTCACGCCCCTAACCCTAACCGCCGCAGGAGGAGACGCCCAGGGCGTCGGGAATCGCGAGGCGATTTCCGGCCACCGTAGGCGCGGGCTTGCGGACGGTGAGCAATGGGTGGCTCACCGTCCGATAAGGACCAGGCCCGGGTCGACGGCGCGTTGTGTTCCACGCGCGCCTCAAAGAGATGTCAGCAGATTTGAAGGGGTCCACTAGGGGCGATGCTTGCCGGGTTTGCGAAGAAAACCGAAAGGGAGATCGTGGCCCCCGGCAACAGGGCAACCGAAGGAACACGGGTGGGTTTTAGTCAGTAAGAGTCTGACACGCCCTCCCGCTCCTCCCAGAGCGGGAGAAGTTATTTGATGATTTCCCACCCTCAAAAAAAAAAAAAGGTTTGTTACGTCAGTACATGACCCTTAATCATCGTTTTGGCATTGTTATTAAGACAAAAATGACAAACGTAATTGCATTTCCAAATATTTAAATTTTGCAAAACGCCCACATTCAACGAATTTGCCAGTTAATGTAATTTAATGGTAAATAAGATAGCCTTATATATTGTTGTTGCTGACATATGTAGTAACCTCACAGAGCTCGTAGGCAAAAACATAAATAGGCAAGTAACAGTGAAATATCAGTGAGTCAGTGATTTTAGGAAAAAAACATTAGAATAGTTATTATTTGAGTTTAATTAAATAGAACCTTGTACACGTAGATACTATTAACATTGATAGGCGTGTCTCTCTATACCTCAAATTAGAAAGATCTTGTCCATTCCAGGTACCTAACCATTTCCCGCAATTACTTGATGGATTGGGGCTCTATTTAGTAATTAGCCAGAGCCAGTGCCAGAACTTCTGAATGATAATACATAATTATAAAATCTCAATCAATCCACGAACATGCTAAATGAACTTATTTATTCGCACCCAGATAAAACATGTTTTAAGGGTAATTTACCTACTTACATTGTAATTAGCTTAGTATATAGAATACTTCCTATCTAATGTTTGACATAACATTATTTGTAAAACTATGACAAATATCTTCCTAATTACTCTCAAAAAATCCGGATGCGAATATCGTCGGAAGCAATTTAGAATTAGAGTGGTTTCACACGCGTGTATGACCGCAAATCTGCAGCGACTACGAAATCTAATTCAGGTGAACTTCTGCATTTATAGTTTTGATTTTATTTAGTTCTTCTAAACAATAACCAAAATTAAAGGCGTTTTGCTGGAGAGTAACAACTAACTAAAAGCAATAGTTAGGTAGTGGGATTGCCAAGCTTTTCGCAAGTCTATAGAAACATTAATTAACATAACATCACGCCTTGTTTCCCCGAAGGGTTGGGCAGAGGTTTCCCTGTAGTAGGTACACCCACATTTCGCCAGTTATATTTTAAGTCCCACGTAATAGGGGGCGAGCCTATTGCCTTCAACCGGGCCCAAATCCAGACTCCAGGCTGCTACTGAGAAATTTCAGATTGAAAAACCCAATAACACTATCCTGGGCCTGGGACCTGGGAATCCCCTGTCCTGGCCTGTCCTGGAAACCCAGGACCTCATGCTCAGCAGTAGCGGTTGCGACCACTAGACCAACGAGGCAGACAATTAATTACGACGATTAGGTAATTAGTAGGTACTTATGTACAAGATAGGTCATTATATCAGGTTGCTAGTGTTCAACTAAAGCGTTTTGCGAACCTCTACAAAAGCTTTAGCAAGTAATTACATAATGTATGTAGTTTGTTGCTTGTTGGTAAAAACAGCCCGGAGCAACTTTAAATGATGCGCCTGTTATTCGGTACCAAAGGTCGGACGTGAAGTCGTGAACACTTCTTATGTCAAAACAACGTCGTCAATACATTTCTCTTGATGCAGTCACGTATGAAACGTCTATAATAACGACTGATGAAGTACTTTAGCTGAGTTCAATTACAGCCTGATACAGTATTGAATAAATCAATAAACTGTTCTTGGAAAAGTTGTAACAGCGGTTGCCTGCTTTCTTATTACGACGTACTAAGAGGAAAACTGTTTGACTACGTTTTTTCCACATAAACGTAAAGCATGACATTATATAATATGGTTTACAAGTCAAACTTTGCCTACATTACATAAGAAAGTAACTAAGTGCGAGGAGCAGTATCGGTGAAATCTCCCAGTCGACTTGAAATCGTGTGCTTGACCCGCCATTGCACCCTTGCTAGCAGTGGCTAGCGATGAATAACTAAACATACCTTCTGGGTATACGCGGTATACTTGCGTCTTGTTTACGCATATTGTAATACCTTTTCGTCATTCGAAGCACTCACCTTATAAAGAAGTAAGGGAATGTTAATAAGCTTTGTCAGACGTCATAAAGACAAAGCATTAATATTTCACTTTCCCTTTAAATAATAGTTTTAAAGACCTTCTTCAATATTACGGTTATAATGGTTAACGAATTAGCCGGTAGGTAAACGGAAACTGAGAAGATGGGATGTTGATGCGGAGAGGTCATTGTCATTCCGTAAAAACATTAATAAATATGCAGTTACCCCATCACGTGTGAGTGACCGGTCCCAGATTGTCGTTTGTTTTTGTCGCGTTCCTCCTACGTGATGCACTCAAGTTAGTGTGGGAACTGACACACCGAAGCCGGTTCTAACTTCCAGAAATAGGTGTTATTTTATTATGCCTATGACCAAGTCAACAACACTGTTTAAGCACAATGGCACGTAATTATATAAAGCGCTATTGTCAACAAATATGAAATTCGCTTTCTATGGTTGGCAAATATTATTTAAACTGAGTTACATCAGGATTTGGTATTCGTCGTGCACGTATCGATTATTATCTGTTGACGACGTATTCATCTCATCATCGAAGCTTTGAATGCTCGACCTCCTAAGCTGTTGAATGGGTCGGACTGGATTTCCTCTTACAATGTATAAATTGACACTAATCATTAGTTACACGGCTTCGTAATGTCTATTTAAACGCGAAGCGACGTGTTATGTCTTCATTAAGGCTGTAAAATAGCTTTAGGTTGCACTATTGAGCTTGTTTTTTTGCTACCGTATTTTAATATATTAATCAAAATCTTGAATCAATTACTTACGAAATCGAAATATTTGGTGGAACATCAATTGGTCATAATTACGACTTTAGATTTTTTGCTGTACAAAGGCGTGGTTCTTTATTGCCTTAAAACAGACTACTCTACGAAAGTACTTATCTCTAATAAGTAAGTACACACGGCCACACATCAAGCTATATATGTCCAGTTTATGCTGATCTCGCATTGCATAGGATTTCTGTAAAATGCGAGGTCAGCTATACCTCATACTGGAAATGTATAGCTTGATGTGTAGCCGTGTGTACATATTTTTAGTTTCTTTTCCCATACTAACTCATCTCAATAGAATTTTGGTAGATATATCTATATTCCATAATTTCGAACCAGAAATTTAAAGTTATTAATTAAAATTTAAAGGTGGAATCATTTGTCAGTAATAAAACCTGCTTGTTCTATCACCGAAAAAGTAATAGATATCATTATTTACCTACCGAGTTAATAAAACTTTATATTCAAATAACGAGTTACAAACAACGTTTCCTTGGTACGTTGATGAATAACAATATAAAATAGGAAATACATTGTGCAACGCATAAGTCTGTGCCTTGTACCCAACTTTTTGTAGATCACGGTGCTCCAAAACTATCGCAATCCTTATATGCGATGACGTTGCGCTATTCGAGCAGTAATGTTCAATTGTACGATGTTGGGCATATCATATTCGTATATTACAGTTATCGATTACACGGAAACGACCTGCGGCTTAAACCAATTATTCTGTAGGCGTCGGTCGGCGTGTATTGTGCAAGTAAATAACATGGTCGAAGCTCCAATGCCTGTGATAATTGTCATAAGAGCAGTGACCGCCACGAGCTCTGCGTGACACCCGCCTCTGATGCTATTATTTCCGAAACAAGAACAATTATTCTTTATTGCCGTAACGGCCTACGATTTGATTTATCATTGCGCAACTCTGTCCGGTATTGTTCTGAAACAATTCCATATTATTAAAAAGTAATTTCTTAAATTGCTACCTGTCTTTTATATTGTTAATGTTATTATATTTATTCACAAGACTAGGTTCTGCCCACGGCTTTTTTCGCGTGGAGGTTGGAATTATCCCACCGAAACGTACTACCGTAACGCGCATTCCAGCAAAGCTCCCAGCCGGCATGATTTTTTCTGACATCTTCAATAATCATCGTCATATTTCAGCCAATTTACACAGAACTTTAATAAATTATACACCAAAACCGTCCTCATGAATCACTCCGTTCATTGGTGTAAAACGTTCGGTAGTTTTTGAGTTTAACCGAATCTGTTCGTTAGTTTTTGAGTTTATCGCGTTCAGACAGACAGACAGACAGAGACACGCGGCGAACTTTTTTTGATAATATATAAGGATGTAGTGATAGTCTTTTGTAGAGAAAGTTGCTAAACAGATATAGGTAGATATTTTTAAATTTATTGTTCATGCAAAATTTTTTTTAGATATTAAAATATCAATTCATTAGGGGAAAGCTTTGTATATCTTTGAATATATTCAGAGACTCGTATTCAACAGAAAATATTAAATTTTACTCAGGTAGGAACATCTTTATATAGTTTGCACAATTTCACAATTACTTAATTATAATTACTTATATATCAATAATATATTTATTTAATGATGTATTGACATCATTAAATTTGAAACTGGCTATTGATATATTTATTGCAAAAAGCACGCGGAAACATTTTCTCATTCAACCATGCTTTCGAAGCTTTATGACACGTCATAAAACAAAATGTCCATAGTGAACGCGGTTTGGTAATAACGTTTCTATCGGTACGTATTACAATGTGCTTACATTCCGACACAGAATTCCGGGAAATCCGGAATAGCTATGTAGTACATATGCATTTTGTATATCTTAAGTTATATACCATGTCTGTAATTTGAGTTTAGACAAAGAAAAATCTGCTGGATTAGGTATCATCATTACAGCACATAAAATAATTCAAATACTTATTTGTTTTATTGTAAGTAGGTACGTAATATACATGAGTCTCATTGACAGCTAATAAGGTGCCATGCGAAATTGATTGCAAAATACTTCGACGTTTGTTTTGTACCACAGAGTATTCAATTTTCTACGTCGTTACTTAGACCACAAAGATATGGTAACGAGTCTGTTTTCATACTTTGTTCAAATAATTTTACCTGGATATGTATGTATGTCGTCATTTAGGAACAAACTAAATGTATGCAACAGGATTCGTCAGAGCCTGCCGCTTCACAAAATACGATTTAACCACCTATGTAAGTTTTAGGTCCTGAAGGCACTTTATGTGGTCGTGGAAAGGCATCTCACTTCAAAACTTCCAGTTTCTCTGTACCTACTATGTCTCGATTCAGGGTCACCTATGTAAAGGTCAGGTCAAGCTTATGCATATATCAAGACTGCAATAATAACTTAATACGCGGTTATGCCAGTACCTAAACGATCATTGTCGCCAGAACAATAGTAGGTAAGTACTTCCGAGACTACAACCTACGTATGGGTGTTGCTGTTTTTATCGGTGTAACAATGTACGACAACGCGAGTCAGTAGCTTACTACGATAGGTTTCTCTTTTGCCGTAACTTAATATAAATTTAAATAAATAATAATTAACAGATGTGCCTCGGGCACCGTGCGTTATGTGTGTTCACAAAATTTCTTGCGAAATGAATTATGCAAGTCTTTCAGTTCTGGTTTCTCTCAAGAAACAAAAAATTTATAAACATTTTTCGCTAAAATCGTGAACATTATGTTTAGCTACAAAGGTGCATTGTCACTGCAATATTACCGTATCTTTGAAAGAAAGTGTAGTTAGTTAGTATTGTGGCTCACGTTCAGGCTCTTGGACCACGTCTTTTGTTTTCTTGACAAAGTATGAATGCAGGCTACGTTAAGCTTAGTTCGTGATTTTACATCGCTCTCCCTCCGTGACTAGCGATGCATGCACTCGGTGCACTGTTAGATGACATGTGATTTCCAAATGTTGATATTCATCCGTTTAAGAACACGAAATCAGTGGTTTGTATAATCTCTGGGAAAAAATATGCTGGGAACTCATCCTCATGTTTATTCTCCGCGTAACACGACGTGAGATGTAACGAGGCAGCTGTTATAAGCTATTTTTTTTTTTTTGATGATTAAATCTGTTCAAAATTTTCATAATAATTCTTATTGCAGTAGGTATGATAGCTCCTATTTTGGAGATGGAATAGTCCCTAAATTAGCATTTTAGCACATGATCATCCATGCCGTTTCTTTTGCTTTAGACGTTTTTGTTTTTATGTTAGTACCTCTTATGTACTTGGTTAATACTAACCAAACCTTGTTATAGCTGACCTCGTTCTAACTGATACACCCCCTGAAGATAATGTATAATTTGAAAATTCAATTATCTCTTAGTTAGTTAATTGATTCAGGCGTGACCTTGCGGAAATCCATTATGAAACAAGCTAAGCTAAGCGGAACAGGTTACTAAATATATCCACTTCAATTGCATTTTATCTCTTAGTTGTTATCTTTGTGCCGTACTGTGTTATTGAGCTGGTTGTAACAAACAGAACTAATCCGTAATGCAATACGAGGAAGTTAATCTAATAACGTACAAAATTGCTATACATAAAAGCATAACTGAGTGACTAATTTGGTTCACAAACCTGTCATTATGCGGATATTAAGATAAGTTACACGCAATCTGAGATGTTACGAGTATGTTCGAATTAAGTATTCATAAGTTGTGAAGTTCGTGAACTGTAAAGTAGGTTTGACTTAATTTATTCAATGTTGATGCTTTTAATTATTAAATAACTAGACGATACAGCAGCAGCAGCTGTGCCATATTAGTAAGGTATGTTGCATAACTTTAATTTAATCACTGTAGTTAACTACATGGGCTTTATGGGAAAACCATTTTAATTAATTTCGTATATTCAAATTTTAATATTGACAAATATTAAAATTAAAACTGACGATTGCCGTGTTCCCAATTGATAGAAAATGCCTACTATTGCATATAGCATTTGAATTTTAGTCTGAAATTGTAAATACACCGAGAATAGGGTCAACGATCTGTGGGAAAAATTGCGTAGCGAAACATCGCGTAGGCCGACAGTCGATCTGTAACGCCTGAAAGAAAACTATGTAAGGTTAGTCTAGTTTAGAGTATCTTCTGTTTCCCTGAAACTACGGTTCCGAGACACGATGAGGTGTCGACAGCTACGAACGACCCCAAGAAATATCAACATGCATTTGTTTTCAATGAACTTTCTTTTAAATGAAATACGCGCTTTGACAAACTAACGTCATTAGACACCAGTGAAAGTTTACGTCATCACTACGCGCAGAATTTGCGCAAATTACCTCTTGTGTTGTGTCTAGTGTTCGTACGTCGCGCTTTGCTGCTGCGAGGGAAATGAGATTCCTCGCTAATGCTATGGAAAGGGCTATTTAAATACGCACGTTAAGTAAATACCACTTAAATGGTTTGTTGTTGCGAGAAAACAGCGTGTTTGAGGATTGATTCATCAAGGTATTTGACGAGAAACAAAATTGTTGTGTAATATTACAAAGAGACTACAATAAGTAAACTTTCAATAACTTTCAATTTTATTTGGAATTCTCTGCGATGTAATCTATGGTATTTAAAGTTGCGTTTTTTAAAATTGTTTCTATGTTTTAGACCAGTTCACGATTGTTGCAATTAATTCATAAACTATTCTTACGAAGATGGATGCAACGCATGTACATGTGCGAATCAGGATACACAATAAACTTTTTATCATAAATACTGATTCAAAAAGCTAGGTTAAGCACAACAAAATAATTCGTTAAACCTGTAGACCGAAAACGTTTTCGAAGTGCTAATTGGTGCTACATACACACGTGAATGAATTCCTATTACCAGCGTATTTAGTCAATATGATGGACAATGATACTTCTGATACCAGGTACCCAAAGTCTTTCTCCGGAATGTAGTCACTGCTATGCAATAAAGCAAGCAAGCTGTTTGATGATCATTGGTATGCCTGCAGTTAAAAAAAGGAGAATTCAGTAAGCAAATTACTTGTGCTCGGGAATAGTTAGCTACTGCTATGCGGAAACTACCATGTAATCCCGACAACACGTCTCGAATTGAAATATCTGGGAAGTCAAGAGCATAATGAGCGCATGCCGCCTTTCTTAACATTATGTTTTTGTGTTAGTTTCCTTCTATGCGTAATATCTGCATTACTAAAAATTAAAAAAAACATTACCGAAGCATTTAACTGTTTAATGGAAATAATAAACGATAGACCTAGTAGGTACTGTAAAATTAACAAATATAATAACAACACAACGACAAATAGCCTTACCTCAACGTACAAATAGCTGCAATAAGTATGTTACTTTCTCGCTTAAACCGAAACGTACCTACTTCTTTTTAAATAGGACGAAATAAATTGGGATTTCGTTGCTAACCAACAAAGAACTTTATTGATAAAAATCGCAACGCGAAATCACTATCATATTGATTTCATCACTGTTCGGTTTTTTCAATTACATCATTCATTTTTCTTAATAATACACTGCAGAGATGACTACCGGCAGGACCGTAAAACGAAAGCTCCTTTACCGAATGCGGCGCGGTCAGTCTACGCGACCTGCTTGCTGCGTAATCGTCTCATCAATGAACAGCATTCCTCACACGTGCACAATTCTCGTAAAATATTTCTGTTACTATATTGTAATACCGTGAGAAAACTAATACGGCAATTTAAAAAAATAAGTAGTACAATCCAAGTGGCTTTAACAGATACATCCATGGAAAGCTTGCGACATCGCATTAATTAAGACCCAGTTATGAATGAGCATTGTTTTGCGTCCTAGAATTGTTTACAACCTTCTTATTACACTTTATCTAGTGTGATGTGCAATATTTTGTTAGTAGGAATTTACCTACGTACGTGCATAGGTACGTGTCGGTTACTCATTGCCTTTTGTAGCGGTCTAACTGAGATAAAATTCAACGATGCATTGAGAATTATTTCAAATTTTCACTTATAATTTCTGTGAACAATTTTTTGTCCGTAACATTTCATGCAATTTAATAAATACAAATGGACATTTACTAAACTGAAAAAAATTATTTCGTAATATTAATACAGACTTACGATCTGTTGCGTACATGATACCTGTTTTGTTTTTGAATTTAATACAAGTCTGTAAATCGTAAACTCACTTGGATATTCCACGACATAATGCATTCAGGTGTTCCTGATATATATAATATCTGCTTGCTAATTAGGTATAAAATGCCGATTTGCCAAGGGTCACTTTCTTTGATCTGCAGAATCAACAAGTCGTAATTTATTTAGATTTGTTTATTAGATGAGTATGATAATGAATTGATGCTATGTTACGAAATATTTTTACGTAGAGCCTCAAAGTCTTTGTATTTTATGTAAATCAAAGGATTAATTACGTAACCTCTGACTTAACTTTCTACTCGGCAATCAATTTATTTAATTACTCATGTCGTACCGTCATTCGAATTACAGTAGTATTGTCTGTTTGTTCGAAACTTCGCGGCACATTTGAATAATTCTTTGAAAGTACATACCGCAATCATTTCCGCTTAATGTTTTCCATATAAAATTGGTATTCCCACCATCATCATCAACAATATTTTAATTTGTCAACAAACCGTTTCTTTTGCAAACTGAAGTTTGCAAAAGAATTTTTTTCCTAATGAAAACGTTTGTAGGTTTTATTAGGGTTCCGTACTCAAAGTTTGCCAACGGGACCCTATTACTAAGGCCCCGCTGTCCGTCCGTCCGTCCGTCCGTCTGTCGTCCTTCTGTCACAGGGCTGTCTGTATCTTTGAACCGTAACAGGCAGACACTTAAAATTTTCACAGAGTTTTTAGTACTAATACTGCTACTACTAGTACTAATGACCGCTATAACATTTTTTAAATTTTTTGTTACTCAATTAAAATACTGTGAAATTGTTGATTCGTGACAATTTAATTAAGTTTTTGTCAGCATTATTATTCGTAATTAAATATTTTGTTTTGATTTTATTATAAATATCTAAATCTATGATAAATATCTATTATTAAATCCTTGCTCTATTGTGTGACTTTCCATTTTTCAGAAATGTAAATTTTTATTGTTTATGTTATCAAAGAAAGTCAACATGTTTTCGTTAATGACCCCAATGATTATATTATCTATTTCAAGCAAGTATTATTTTTCGTTTTTTTTTTTTTTTTAAACCATTAAATATTTTATAAGTATAAAAACTGTATCAGACATTAATTATGCATCTTGTAACTTACATACATACATAAACTCACGCCTTCTTCCCATGGGAGTAGGCAGAAATCACAGAACGCCACCTGCTACGATCCTTACATACTCCTTTTATGTTTACGTTCATATATTTGGCCATACACGCACGCCGGTTGCGAGTACTGGCCTTTCTCAAGAACATCACCAATAAGGTCAGTATTATGTCCTCCTTGGGCGTCCCCGCCCGGCCTTTCCCTTCACATCTGCCTTGTAAATACATTGTGTTAGCCTCCTTTCATTCATCCTCTCAACATGCCCAAACCATCTCAGCATACCTTTTAAAATTTTTGTCACTATATATTCTTTCTTTCCATCTTGTTACTTGTTGCTACCAATATTATTTAGTAATAGCCTGATAACTTTATTTTATTGGAGCATGCATGAACACAGTTTCAATATTATTCAACACCGTAGATAAACTAGGTAAAAAATCAGAATCATATTCTTTATTAAAACGTTTTTGCGTGAAGCAGTAAGTCTGACTGACATTTTTATTTTATTGTTAACATCATAGCATTTAGTTCAAAACAACAATACGAGTATTGCTAAAGCTCGTTGGCCACACTAACGAGTTTGCGTGTCTGAAATCACAAGTGGTGTGATGTCATGAAATTTATCGCCGTCTAAGTATTATCTAAGCCAAAGAGATCACACAATCTTTCTCTTCCTCATGGCTATCGAGGAGTGATGTCATGTATCATTCAAATGTAAGGTAGATCGTCGTAACAAGTAACTACAATTAGTAGGCGTTCTAATGATAGACGTATTTATCTAAACCACCCACTATGAGCATTACAATTGAATAAGCACTAACTCCGCCCTTGTGTATGTTACTCTAAATATCACATTGGCGAACATATATCGTTATATAATTCAAAATTATACAATGCGTCTATGACTAGAGTACCTATTCAAACTGATTTTTTAGAGTAAGTGATCGCCTAGAGCAGAGGTATAACGAAATTCTCTTGCCAGTAAAGGTCATGCCCCGTAATCGAGGGAAACAATACGTAGACGTGTATCTAGGGTACACATCATTTATCAAACATCAAAAGAATTTGAATTGTTGTTATTCTGACGTCGTTTATCTGTAATGAATCAATGAACTTCATGTAGGGTCGCGACCCTGTGCATACTTTTGAAAAGAAGTTCATATCAATCATAACAATCATACCTCCTTGATTTGTTATAAGCTCAGAAAAGTTTAAATAAAGTATTAAGTTCTAATTTGTTTAGGCCCACTTGCGAGTTCATGGGTTAGCTAAATAACTCGGAGTTAATAGCTAACTCAAGGTTAATTCATAGAGAATTATTGGATTAATCCTGAGTTAGCTGTTAACGCGCAAGTGGGCCTAAGACTTGGCGTCGTATTTATGGATCATCAATAAACTGATATCCAATTAATAAGTAGAATCGTAGATAGGTATCCGTAGGCCTGCATAAACTCCAATCTCACAACACTTGCAACATCTTTATTTAGATTAATAAATGATGTCTTTTTCATAATTTAATATTTAGAAATATTGATTACTAATATCGTAAATCATTAGAGCAACTTACACAAGAAAACCGTGGTAAATTAATGGAAAATATTAGATTAAGGCAACAGGCAACGTAATTAACCATAGATCACAATGTATATGATAATATCAGCAACGAGAAATTATTCAACAATGATCCATAACATTACAATGACTAATTAAAAGAATTGTGTAAAATAACGCTTAGAAATTACGAACAAAGTGAGTATCAAGTAAGATTATGTGAAATATTGTTTAGAGTTGTTCATTTTATTAGCTTTCACTGTCCCACGGTCAAAAGTAAAGAGTGAGCAACGAAACGGCATTGTGATGATTCAGCTTATCAGACAGATCTTAGATGACTCGAAATATGAATTCCATATAGAAGTAGTCTGACACGATAGAAATCAAGTAGTTTTACAACTTTCTGCCCAGAAAACAATTAAATACCTCATTGTCAAAAAAATATACACTTCGTCTTTAAACTATAGGTAAATAGTATCAACCGATTGACGCCAGAGATGTTTTGCATTTTTGCCTATAATTTGAATATACCAGGTGATTTATTGTTTATTTGTCACTAGATGCGCCCCGCGGTCTTCATCTCGAGAGAATATCGGGATAAAAGTTATCCTATGTTCTTCTCCAGGTCATGGTCTCTACAAATTTCATCTAAATCCGTTTACCCATTTTAGCGTGAAAGCGTTACAAACAAACAAACTCACTTTTCTATTTATAATATTATTGTTAGAATATGAGCACTGTATTGGAATATCTATTGATTTTTGCAATAGTTCGAATCATCAATTCTTGTAGTGTCTTCGCACTAGCGTAGACGCTGAGTAGGCGCGCGTAGGCCGCGTAGCGTACTTAGTCTTCTGAGTGTTAGTCAACGGAGTATTTTGTCCTACTCCTTTTTTTTTACTTTTAAGGGGGAAGCGCTAAGGTAGCCCGCGAAATTCAATTTTTTTTAGGTTTTTTGCAATTTGCTGGTCAGTATTAAGTTGTACGTTGATTAATATACGATTCGCGGCCGTAACAAATATATATTTACAGAATTATAATCATTAAAGTCATCAACACAACTCTCTAAGACCACGTAAGTCCAAAGAATAACTGTTTCATGAAATCATCATTCTTTACCGGTACCCTGGCGCTTTCGCCTTAACTGTCCTTCACTTTAATACTGTACCGTCTGTACCTTGTGATGTTGGTTAGAAAATGTAGCAAACCCGCGGCGCCAAAGTGACTGCTTAGTTCGTAGTAGGTAACTTTTAAACTGATGTTCAAAATTTAAACTGTATTTTTTTATGCGTATTCGTATCGTGCGTTTCGTAATCTGGATTTAATATATATCAAAATAGTGATGAATATTTAAATCACGCAGTGATTTTTATTCGAAAGATTTTGTGAAAAACACATAAAATGTTAATTAAGTTTCGTGTTTTATGACGTGACATAACCTGTTTACACATAAACATTCATTAACTATGTTCGCCAGTTAATGCTATAATGTTAAAGCTTATGCAATTTTTACATCTTATTATTATTATTTTAAATCTGTTAGCGTAATTATATTATGCCCTAGACCAATTTTTTTTTTAATATTAGTGTCAGCTAAGGACACATTTTATCACATACATACATAACATCACGCCTGTATTCCCCGAAGGGTTAGGCAGAGGTGTACCTATAGTGCACCCACATTTCGCCAGTTATTACGTCCCATGTAATAGGGGGCCAGCCTATTGCCATCAACCGGGCACAAATCCAAACTCCGGGCTGCTACTGAGAAATTCCAGATGGAAAAACCCAATAACACCTTGCCCGACCCGGGAATCGAACCCAGGACTTTATACTCAGCAGTAGCGCTTTGCGACCTTTAGACTAACGAGGCAGTCAACACATTTACACACACATTTTATCAGTATCTGATAATAGTGTTTTCCTTTATCTATACTCTCTGTACTTTTTGATTAATAAACGATATTTTCGTAACCTTTTCTACCCATTAACGACATAGGTAGGTACTGCTGGATGTATAACGAGGTTCGAATAATAATTCGTAAATAATGACTATACAAATATTTTAACAAGGCAGTTTTTTTAAACCTTTTTAGATAACAAGATTAATACAACTTTAGCGTGAAATGCCATCTTAACAGCCAGTTAACAGCAGTTCGAACAACTTGAAAGTTTCACATAAACAAAAGCTACGCGCCTCAAGTCACAGCTCAAGTCATCTGTCGGCCGTTCGCTCTCGTCTTGGTCTAGACGTACAAACTGGAAATGATGTGAAATGATTCAAAATTTCACCGATAAGCGACTGCAGTCGTAACACGTGTGGCTCGGCAACGAATGATGAATCCTTAATAGCCATCATTCTCTTCCGACGATTCATGTAAACGAGCGCACCGCATCATCACGCACCAGTTGCGTCACCCGGGGAAAGTGCATTGATGAATTTATAGTTTAAATATTATATTTAAATAAATTCACACGCTGCGGGATATAGAATATTCTAGACGGTAACGCACCATTAATACGTAATTTGAGTTAAAACGGTTTATTATTGATAAACTTGATTTTAACAGCTTTTAATTTGCACATACTACTTGGGCTTGTGTAACGCTCTGATAAATTGAAGATCATAAAGAATAAAATATGTGTACTACAATTTGTATAATATAATCTGACAATCAGATCCAGTAGGTACTTGGTATCAACCAAATGTGTAAAGGCACCACTTAGGCCGTAATAGTAATAGTAGATTGAGAGAAAGGGGCAATAAGTGAGTACTACTAAGTCTATGGAATTTACAATGATATGTCCCATAGGTACACACAGCTCCATTATGTAGTTACCCCCACAAAAGACATGTGCGTTTAAACCCCTGAGAGGCCCAAGTTAGTTTTAGTGTTTTGTAAAAATGTTTTATTATAATTAATGTATTGTTTTAGTGAATAGGGTTAACATTTACAAAACGTTATTTAATATCTAAATAGACCGCTTATTGCCGTGCATAAAATAGGAGTTTCAAATCCTAGGAACGGAATGTGTTTTTTGTCATTCATTATATTTTTTTAATAGTATTTTTCTATTTTGTTTTAGTAACATATAAATATAATTTAAAAAAAAATCATTTAATAATTTTTATTATTGCTATTATATAACAAAACTTTGATATTATTTTACTATAAAGATTTATATTTTACAATTTGATTTGATAATTTACAGATATCATACATAAAAACATATTTTGCCAACTGACACATACGGGTCCCTAGACAAATGACAGCCTATTAACGCAAACGATAAAATAGGAAGCGCTAGAAACAAACAATATTTTTAAGTGAACGTAGGTATCAAACGTTGTAGTAATAACTTGAGGGTATGGATTAATTTTATAAAGAAAACGTTAATGGATACCCTCAAATTATAATATCTACCAATTAGACAGAGACCTAAAGATAAAGTGACTCGGACGATAGTAGATAAAAATTTCATCGCAATTCACATGGGCTCGCTGGCTAGTTCGTCAAACTGCCGGCATGAGTATGACAACATTCCGTGATGCGATGGTTTGAATCAAGTCGGAGTTTCTTGCCCATTCTTCTCCATACGAAAACTACCTTTTGGAAGGGCCGACTAGAATCAATTATATTATTTTGTAAATTTTGCCGTTCAAAACTGCCATACTGCCTATTTGAAATAAATTATTTGACTTTGACTTTGAAACAATGAACTGTTTTGGGATTATTCTTTAGATTATTCAAAATGAATTCAATGTTGTAGCAGTATAACGTTTTAAAACTTGAGGGGCTAGCATATACTGACGCTGTGTGTACTTAGAGTAACTTTATCTATTATACCAATTTGATAAGTTTCCTTACCTAAATATCCATAGTAACTGAATGGTTTCAAATAGTGCTTTGAAACTGTTGCATATAATAACCGTAAACAATAAGACAGACTTGACTTAAAATATATTACTTCACATAAACATAAATATTCAAACGGTGTGAGCGCCGCATGCAAATTTCCGCATAAAGGGTCTTTCAAACAGGCGCGACACGCGACGCGACACAAAGACACAGGTGTCTTTGTGTCGCGTCGCGTGTCGCGCCTGTCTGAAAGAGCCTTTACAGTCTACTTTAAACACATTGAAGCGCACATAGGGACGGAGTCATTTACATGACAGATGACCACCTAAGTATACAGAGATAAAGAACATAGACGTAACTAAAGCTTCATTTATTTACGAACTCAGTCGTTACTTAATTGCAATGTAGCTTTTACTTGACATATAGAATAATAGAAAATCGAGCTGTGCAATATGGTGAAAGGTTATAAATGTTCACATTATAAACATCATCAATATGATTTTCACATTTTAGTGAAAACAATTTATGAAGCTTGCAAGTGGTTACGTAATTTATGTTAAATGTACGTATAATTGATGGAGACTTTCAATTTGAGGATTATTTAATTAATTGAGGCAAAGAGAAAATAATTTCTTCTTGAGTAGTTGTAAATGCGACGAATATAAGACATATGTCTTATATTCGTCGCATTTACAACTACTGCTGTCAATTATAGTTATTAAATTGCAAAGTTACAAGTTAAAATATTTTACCTAAATTCATGCAATCGTCATCCTGAACCAAGCGTTTTATCTTAAAACAATCAGTAAAGTCCTCTATATCTCAAAATCAATAAAGTGAAAATTAAGATCGATGGTGGGCTAATTAAAATACCAAATGAGCGGAAAATCCAAAAACGTAAAAAAATACTCCTTCATGCATAAAAATTCACGCATCCACTCATAAAGTTCACGCACATTACGGCATAACTTGAATAACACTACTTAACGTACTTATAATAAATGAACACCGGTACTCACTAGGCGCATCTTGCCGGCTCTTGAGGAACACTTATAGCACTATGTTACAGCAACGTGTGTGTCGACGACGACGGCAAGGTGGTTGTCGCACGTGTGAATGCGGCACGGTATCTGCGTGCACTGCGCCTGCGTGAGAACACCGCGCTCTGTCGACCACCGCTGCTGTTGCGCCCGCGCGCCCAAACAGCCACTCATTGTATATAATATGACATCCGATATACCACAAGGATGTTGTCATGCCATTATGTATACATGGACAAACTACCTGTAAGCATCGGATTAACGGAACAACTGAGAATATAAGAGTTGATAAACATTTTCATTGAGTCATAAAGTGGATCGTTTATCAATAATAGTTCACTAGTCGTTCCACGAGGAGTAATGTGTTAGTCGCTTGAAGCTATGCGTGGTAACAATTTGTAAGTGTCTAATTTTTAGAATAGTAGTTATCCACACGAGTACCTAGTGATTAGCCCACGGCCTGCGATCGACATACTAACCTGTTACCCTCACTTGATTCTTGCAACTTTCATGGGAAAATTAGTACTTAACAGTAAAAAGCAACTAGGTCTGTGCTTATTTTGTAGTTCCCAGATTATCGTGGATAAAAATTTATTTGCAGATTAAAAAAAAATCTTTTGTCTAGTTACCTTAGAAAACATAATCAATATATCTCACCACACAGTTAGATCGAGGAATCGGTACATACCTAGGAACATAGTATTTAGCTTACTGAACCATAGGGTGCTGATCGCAATGCTTTAGTTGCGCTGTTGCATAAACCTGTTATAATCTTAATTCCATAATACATATTAAAGTTTTGAACTGCTTTTAAAGCATCCTTAGAGTCAACACGCGCTGTGGCATCACACGCTGTGCATAACGAAATAGGCGATACGCTCCATAGCAATTAGGTAGAGTATGGCGTCAACGCAGGTTTATCTCAATCATTGCACAATATCGGGATCTTAAACTGCACCAACGTTAGGTAAACTCAGTAACAGAAGTTGGCACTTCCGCCTTAAAATGAACATGTTGTACCTAACTTAGGATTAGGACCTAACACGTTTGCACAGTATTATTGCTTTGTACCTAAATGACTTTTTCTTGTTTCGTTTTAATTCAGTGTGTAAAAGTATCAACGCGTTCTAGATTATTACGGCTAACCACTTGTAAATCTTAAGTGCAAACAAAAGCGCAAACATACGCAATCCTCGTCAAGGAATTCGGCACGCCTATGTAACATAGATAATGCATTTTCTCGTGTAACCCCACTGAACACTACAAAGACAGTGTTAAAGATGTATGACTAATACGAATAAAATGAGTGTGAAGCTAAATTATGTCAAATACGAAATACACATGTCTACTTTGTCAGAACTGTTAAACATAAGTACCTTCCTAATAACAGTAAAGTATTTTGCGTTTAGGATAAAGGAATATAATTATGTAGACTTGGCTTGGATAATGAACTTCGATCGTAACTGAAAGCTAGAAAGTGGTTTTGAACGGCCATATAACCTTGTCTCTTCCCAGCTTTCATGCCCTACTGAGTAGCTCTGCCTTCTACCTTCACCAATTTTCTAGGTTTTGTGCATCCTCAGTGGCAGCTTTGTACGCTTCGCCATCATTCGATGTTTTTTTATACATATTATGTCAAATTGGTGTTTGTTCTCATCCAAAATTGCTAAGCGTTCATTACGCCAGCCGTATCTATTATGTGTTTGATAATAATAAGAGACCAACAGCTGCTTTCTCTGCAGCAAAACGTATTACGAATATGAATATGGATACAGCAGCGGTACATAAATAAACTTCAGAATTATTTTTAATTCTGTCATGTCGATTACATTTTAATTTTGCGAGAAAAGTGATGGAATAAAATGTTTGTTGTATTTATTCGGGGTCAAAGCGCAGCGACCGAGGGGCGCGGCGCGACGGCCGCGGGTTCGCGATGTGTAGACTTTCTTTTCCGTAACCTTAAACCGGGTCCTCACAGCACAGGCGGGGCGAGAGCGAGTCTTTACGCGACAATCGAGATTTGTATGAAAGTTCTAGCGGTTCGAAAGGATCACATTTTGTTAATCTAGAGTCGGAAGTGATTCCGGTCCTATTTACATGTCTCCGACGAACCGAGGACCGGTTCTCAGAACGATGACATAATTTATAGGTATGTTGAAATCACTCATTGTAATTCTCAACCAAAACATCTGATTTTAAATTAAATATTGAGAATAAGCCCGAGTTGTACCTATAATAATGGGTTGCGTTATTTTAATATTTTGACAAGACTTTCTTAAACAAGTGGCTGTCAATGTAGACAATGTACTTCTTTCAATATCGAAAATAATTGGTGGAAGTATTCTATTCCTTGTACACACTCGCTATACTACTAAACTTGGTCTGCGTACTAAAAACGTGCTGCAACTATAAAGCTTGAACGGTCAGATTCTACAAGCTCGAAGACCTGATATATCTGTTCTTGCAGAACATCATTAATTTCCTTTAAAAATTGCCGGTTACGTAAACTTTATCAGACCCGGAAAGTTTATTTAGATTGCTGGTCTAATCTAATGTTGCTACTTGCTCGGATTAAAGTAGTAGGCGAAATCTAGTGTCATCATCTGCCTAGCCTTTTCTCAAGTATGTTGGCGAAATCTAGTGTGTAGTAAATTAAAAATCACTAATTATTACCTACATAACGTACGTTATAAGGAATTAGCATTATATACAATCCTTTTTAATTCTTACCTACCAAGGTTACTAGTCATAGTAGACATTTTATATCACAGCTTTCTTATTATTGACATTCCTTCAGAGCAACTTATCTGGATTTATATTTCGTGTAAAATAATTACCTTTCCTTGAGGGTCCGTTAAAAATTTTTGTCGTTGTCATTTAAATATTTTGAGAAAGTGTAGTTTTTCTTGTCATTTTGTATAGATTTTTATGTCATGATTTCATGTTGTTAGCAATTTAACCAAATGACAACGTAAACACAGGAAACTCATTCGATTAGGCAGATTATACACTAATGACTAAATCAAAGGTGGCCTTTAGTTGGTTGGTCTTTTGGTGAGTTCTTTTTCTCATGCCATGCCTCACCAACTATTGAATGTTAGGCACCAATTCAGCAGAACGCCCTCTCAGACAAGACTGCAAAATTTTATGCAAAAATGTATCAAATATTGACATGTTTGTGTTTACATAAGTAATTGAAACTCATTATAGGATTTATTTAAGCAAGTCGCATAAACCATTATTTTGGTTGAGTAGAAACCAAGAGAGAGTTTATTTGACGTAAATGTTTCGTCACATAAAAAGAAGTAGACACCAATCAACGAGTGACAAATTGAAGTGTAAAATTAGATAACTCACGTTCCTATCAATAGAGATATCACATAACAATTAATCATTTATTTGATGGGCTCGCCGCAAACCGCCTCTAAACATAATTTGTCACTTGTGTGAAAAATGTTTACAAAATTCTTGGCTTTGTCACATAAAAGCTTAGTTTACATGTTTAACTAACTAAGATGTAAAATAATATGTTTATCGGAGAGTGTAATTTATTTATTGCTAGTGTCTCTATTTGGATTCCATTAGTTACGTCGAGAAACGATGGCTCCAGAATTTCTTGTGGGCGCAAATGCATTAAAATTACGGTCCATCTACCACAAGGCAATTGGATGCAGTAAATAAAAGTTGACTTATGTTAATTACATTATTATCTTAACTTGAATTGTAGTATGTAAGATTTTCGACAACGCTATAATAATTTTCCTTACCTACATATTATGTAGTTAAGTATATAAATATAATTTCTTGAGTCTTGATTTGACACAAAGGCAATAAATTAAAAGAATCAATTTAACAACGGCCAATTTTTATGAATGAATTCTTGGTCGATTCATTCTTTTTTTTTTGTTGCACACATACTTGATGGAGGTGTCGGTGTTTTTACAGTTTTATTGTAATTTCGTCATAGTACGAGGCTTTCTCCGGGTGTGTAATTTACATACATGCGCACATTTTTGTTTGCTTTACGGATTTCACCATAAGTCGCACGTACCCACGCGACACCCGCTGTCTTGAGAGTATTAGAACAATTAGAGACTCATCAATGAACTCTTTACATTGCACTTAGCACAACGTAGTACTCGATACAATCAGATGCTTGCGAAATATTTATATAGCGTGTAATACCCGAAGGGCTGTTAGCATTCTAATTGCAGTTGTGTCATGATATTATAGGTGTCGGTCTTGCTAAGTGTTGTAATATAATTATTAGGCGCTAAATCAAGATTTATTAACGGTAAATTAAAAAAAAATGAGGCATTTAACCTAGCATCTAACCTAACCATTTCATTAGGGTGTAACTATCTACTTTATTTTAATCTAGGAATTTTGTAACAGTTAGCCAACCAACAATAAATGCATGCTTGATCAGCATAGTAATTAAACCATCAATGAAGGAAATGATACGTTACAATTAAGTTCCACTTGACATAGAAATTTTAAATGCATTGCTCTACTGTCATAATCATTCATAACAAAGTTGCCTACTTGTTTAAATTACGCGTGAATTCGTAATATTAACAATAAAGTATGTAATAACACTTTACCTACATAGCCAAGAGATAAAAATACGAAATGCTTGAGAATGAGATGACTGCTCATAGTTACCGCATACACTGAGATGTTACAGGCCAATAAATAAGCTTAACATTACAGAATCTTCCTACTCATTGACTACCTGCGTTAACTGCGTAGATAGGTATGTATTGTCTTTTCTTTTTTTTTCTTTTTTATTAATCATCATTTCAAACATGAGCCCCAGGAGCACACGTTTGACTTCGCGTCGGATTACCTATGATGATTGCACTAGGTTGATAAATGCACATAATAATGCACTAGACGCTGCTGTAAAATTATCCAAAATAAATCAAGAACAAAAACTTAAATTAATTAAATAAAAAGTGTCTCCAGTATCGTCCATTTCACACAGGTGGGTCACCAAATAAAGTGGCTATAGGAACATATGTATAAATATATTTAGGTATGTAAGTATCGTGAACCTGTTCTTTGTTGAAAGTTCATCTTAATACAATGGGTGCATCTGCAGTTATTGTATAAGCGGCGCGTGTGGGCAGATGAAATGTATTGTGTAAGATTATTATTGCATTCAAAATGTCTAAAGTAGACTTCATAATAAAAAATCTGAATGCATAACAACTTCGATCAAGGACAAGTTCGAGATCTATTGGGGTTGTTGTTAATTTTCATAATTATCGTTGTCATTTAAGGTGAAAGTTACTGTTAGGTCCTTACTCACTGGTCGGTACGTCTGCGGTGCGGGATCATTTCAGTAGCGCGTGACGTCACGCGTTTTACTGCATCGGTACCGAAAGCTTACCGAGCGCCTTATATATATATATATATATAATTATAAATGCGAAAGTGAGTTTGTATGTTTGTTTGCTCGTCTTCACGCTAAAACAGCTGAACGAATTTGGATGAAATTTGGTACATGGGTTGACCATCACCTGGATACACACAGGATACAGGGAGAGGTGGGGGAGGATACAGGTTACATAGGATACTTATTATCCTGGTAGTACGTTCCCGTGGGATAATTTCCGACATGCACGCGGGTGAAGCCGCTGGCAAAAGCTAGTAAATTTTATAGTACGAGAGCCCACGACCAAAACCATGTCACATTGTTTTACGGCCAAAACCGTATAAAATCGTTAGGCTTGATGATTCTGAACCCGACTCGGTGGGCAGTACCGGTCAGAAACATCACAATTTCATGGGAACCCATTTCTGCTGTGTCAAAAAAAAAGGCAGACTGTTTCATCACAATATATCTGATATTAAAAATGTACATAGGTTTCGTAATTTTATTACGAAAAACTTTGTTTTCAGACATTTTGCGTATCAAATGCGGCCTGAGCGCAATTTCAAAAATGTCAAAAAAATTAACCGAGCTCCCTCATAGCAACCTGGTTCAATTTTCTTTTTTTTGAATATCCTGTTTAGTTACAGGGGTTACTAAAAACTGTTTTCAGACATTTTAAATGTCACCTATAAGTAATTCCTAAAACCAAAAGAACATTTTGGAGCCGCCCGACAAACGCGCGGTGCTTGTTTACGCTCCTATCCCTCAGGACACCGTGACGAGTCAGACAGTGATTAAAAAAGATGTTTTTTTTTTCAATAAACAGTATTTTTCCAACCTTAATCCCAGTTTCCTTTTATCTAATTTATAAAAATAAAAAAAATAAACATTTTAATTTAAGTTTTGGTTAGGTTATTTTATTTTAGGTTCCGGCTCTTTATTAATCGTACAATAAAAAATGGAAAATGTTTTATTCGCATCAACTGACTTATGTTCACATGAAGACAAGATTTTCAGACCGTCTGCTATAGGTTTTATTTTTGCCTCATTTTTTATTTTCTCAAAGGTCTCCTGGTTACGTGTGACGCTACTGGTTTCTGAAAATTGTGTTTTCGGTATCTAAAATCTATCGTTCAACTAGACGCTGAAAATCATACAGATTGCTATGAAACAGGTCGGTATTTTTTTGACATATTTAACAATGCTGTCAGGTCAGACATGACGCGGAAAATTTCTGAAATTAGGATTTTGGAATTTCAGAATAACCATATGTACCTATCGATTTTATACGGTTTTGGTCGTAAAACGATAAAACAAAATGTTTGGTCATGTGCTCTTGTACCAATAGAATTAATTTGAATTTGGAATTCTAAATGAAAACAGTGTGGTACCGTTTCGGTACAGAGTGCTTGCCGACCAATTACGAAACATAAGCAATACCGAAACGATACCGTACTGAGCAATGAGGAAACGGCCTTAGTTTAAATATATTTAGTTATATCTTGGCTTTAAATAGCGTTGCATCAAGCAATCTTTGGTAGGTAATCGTATCACTAAATCAACAGCGGGAAAATGTATCCAACCAGTTTGTCCCATTAAAATATCTCATTCCTACTAAGAAGGGCTATTAAATGGATAAATAAAACTAATGTACAGGTTTAAATGTAATTTACTTCGTAAGTGATATATCAAAAGAAAACACTTAATAGTAGTCATTTAAAAACACTTTATTCATCCATCTTTTCACAGTGCAAGGTTCATTTACCTACAAATTAAAATAAGACTAAAATTCGTGAAGTAGTAATTTTCTTAAGTTATTACAATTTGCGGTTTTTTTTTAATTATTTTTACCAACTTGATAAGTACTTCCTTTGACTCAAACTTTTTACGACATAATACAACGGAATTCTCAAAAACTTACAGTACTTAATAAAGTTTTTTATCGTTATGAATTAGATAATAAATAGGGAAAGAGCAGCCACTAGAATCTTCGACTTTTTGGCCCAGACTGAATACAAAATCAGAAAGAGTAAAATAATTACTGCAAATTATAATTATATAATAGGTTAGTGATTTTTTAAATTCACGTAGACAAGTAAATTTTATAAAGGTCAAGATAAAATGACATCAAGTTGTTGATTGATCGTTCATGCAAGTTAAACTTAACGATATGGTAATATAATCATTTAGGTGGGATTATGATATTTATAATAATTTTAATATTTACGACCAAACACCAGAAAACACATTCTTCACAGCAATATGTATATTATTAGATATTATAATTTTATGCATTGTATTTTATTGGTTGGCACTAATATTAATTATGATTACTTCCAAATTTCACATCAAATCCAAAACGAGTATCTTAGTGAAGAATAATAAGTAAAGTTACTAGATACTATTAATGTTCTGTCGTTATAAAATAATGAGGCTTTCGATGCATTTCAAAGCAAGGTATTGGTTATAAATGCAGAGTGATCTATTTCCCTTACATCTGTGGGAAAATCATTTTCTTGAGTTTTCATTCTCACTTCAGAACTCATAAATTTTATCTTAAAGACCTCTTCCACGATTCTCATTCGTATTTATTTGCTACCCCTGAAACGGTCATCAATCCGAGAGATATATGGCGACAAAGGGGGTGTCTACTGATAATGACGACTGATAGAGAAATATGGAAAAATAGTATCTATATGTTGCGCCGACCACAAATAAATTGGGATAAGGACAAGAGAATAATGACAACCTTATCAAACCAAATTCAAAGTTGTGGAAAAAAAATCTTTAGTTGGAGTATTTATCGACACTAAGTGCCCCTACAGGTATCTACTGAGCATTTGTCAGGGGTGCTACGTAGAGTAGTTGCGCTAGGTTGTTTCTTGCGTACTTGCCCCGCAGTGGAGCACCGTGTCCTTGCCTTCCCCAGAGGGACTCCCACGTCTCGTGATGCTTTCGGACGCTTTCTGCTGAATTTAGACGATGCTCCTGCAAAACCATTAAAGAAAATTTGTGCTCTTCATTCTCTAATTTTCGGATTCTTCAAGAAGTGCCGCTTCTATATCTTACCTCCTGTTGAATACACTTTACTTTCATTTGATTCTTCAGTTCCCTCAAGTAGTCCATATTGACCGACTCACGCCACCTGCAAAAAGCGTGCACGTATGTCTGTTGACCTTTAATTTTATTACAACTGGATAAAAATACTACTAGCCTATCAGCTTTAGGCAAAACCGGCCTACAACAATTTTATTATCAAATTATAGAAATCATCAGCATTAACTAAAGCCCATTGTAAGGCGGTCACAGTTCAAAGGCAACGTGAAATACATTACCATTTATCTGAATGACGTAGTTACTCATCGATAAATATGTCGAGGTGTCAACGATCATTATCAACAACTGACGGTCTTGAGGCGCGCGTCACTGGTCTAATGAAAGCCGTTAATCTCGGTGTCGTATGGCCCCCAAACCGATAGAAAGCCGTGATGCAACCTCTGTCTCACCGGATTGGTGACCAAACATTGCCTACCGTTAGATATATATAACTCGAATCACCGCACCGGAAACGTTTTCGTAAAATATTTATAAGATAAACACGGAATGTTCAAGATCAAACATCAATTCAAAGTTCATTGGCGGTGCAGTTGCTAGTAGGTAGGCACTCAATTGCTTTTTAGAATGATATAAATATAGCTATCATGCATGCATCCATGATGTGAATCTAAATTATTCATTTTGAATTGCCTAGTAGAAAATTAAATACTTTAATTACTTACTTATCAACAGACCAGTAATTACCGTAGTATTCAACAAAATTGTGCAATTGTTTTTAATTTAATTACTATCTACTCAATAATACATTTAGTAGGTACATTTTCATCAAGTAAATAAAGTCATGTTTACTTCTACTTTTTTATACCGAACTGCATAATTTAACAGGTCCATACCTACCTAATTAATTGCACTAATCAATGCAATCGTCCGATCCTACACACTTTTAAATAAACAGGCTATGGAATTTCTGAATCGCGGCTCATAATTCAATATTACAATATGATTTACGAAAAAAGTGTTACGACATCCGCTGACATTTTACACGCGAATTAATTTATGATTCGAGAAAACGTGTCACGCAACTGTATAAGCCATCGGCAAATTTCTTATCTGCGTTAAATAAAAAGTCTGTAAGCAATGCTTCAGACTTTATGTACCCAGTGAATCGAATCGATTTGATAAACGGCTCAGATGCCGTGATCTTATAAATTGAATTCTATTATTTCTTCGACCTTGGTTAGCTCCTATTATGCGCAAAGAGCTTTAAGGCTCTTTCAAACAGGCGCGACACGCGACGCGACACAAAGACACCGCTCGTCGCGCGACGCGACGTACCTTTGTGTCGCGTCGCGTGTCGCGCCTGTTTGTAGTAGCCTTTATAGAAGTCATCAGTGAAAAAAAATTGCGAATTCATGCCACGATAGGTCATGTCACAGAGAATAGGTACCTAATCATTACTAAAATACTAACAATGGTTTTTATTAGTTTCATACTTACTGACACGATTGGTCCGCTTGTCTTGTGACATCGCTGGACGGCAGCGTGCGTGCGCCGACGCGACGTCTCCTAGCCAGAAGCGGCACAAGTTCCACTCCGCCTGTTGCGTGCAAAATAGCAGTCTCAGGCGTAGGCTTTTTCTCAGCTACAACTACAGCTTCTCCACTATTATAACTATCATCAATTATTAATTTTGTCACTTTATCGCCATTAGTTAATCTCTTAACAAATCTAGTTTTCTTTGGACTTCGTCTGCCTTCTCCATTACCACCGTAAGAAACTTCATGTTTAACTTTTACGTCTAGACTAAATCTCCTTCGATCTGGAGATTTTGCACTGCCAGTGTATTTAATATTTGGTAACTTTTCAACATTTGGTGGTTTTAGATTTTCCTTATTAGGTATATCTTCTCTGTAATCATCGTCTCCCTTTACTTTGGGTAAAGTTAGCGAAGATTTTTCGTTGCGCCTGTTACCCCCATCCATTTTCGTAAAAATTTCATTATCCGTCCAACCCTGAAGTAAAAACGTAAAAAAATTAATTCAAAATGTCTTTTTGAATATTTTTAACTTTATTTTAATACGGACCATAGACTTAGAGAAATTTAGCCCAACATTTCGGGGGTTCCTCCATATAGTGCCTCCTGGCCCTGGTTTACCCCATGGACTTTCCATGGCATGCTGAAAATATTAAATATATTGTATAATATCTACTATACATATTAATTTTAAAATATTGCTGTTACCATTTTGCGTTCATATTCCAAATCCTTTTTCTTTTCTTCTCTTACAGCTTTCTTTTTTTTAGTAACCATCTCATCTGAAATATTAATGTTATTTGTTAAGACAAAAAAACTTTAACTGGCATTTAATTAACGTACCTATGTACATTAGATATCTATAGGCCTGGACTTCCCAATGATTTATGTAACAAACAAATCTTTCATCGATGTAATTTATGCAAAGGTTTATTCTATGCGTAGACCTAGAAATATTTATCATAATTTATTATAATGATGTAGGAGTGAAAGCAGATGACATGATCCTTGTATATTTAAGTTTCTTAATAACTTGAAAGACAATTTCTCCGTTTTGCAATGTTGAAGACTTAACTCTGTCACTGAAAAATTATGTACATGTGCATTCTTCCTATTTTGACCTATGGATCCCAGACTCGGTCTTTGCCAAACATTGATAGTGCAAATTCAAGGGTGGTCAACGTGCAATGAAGCGCAGTATTCTAGGTGTCGAATTAACAGACCATATTTCGCATCACCACACTGTGCTCCAAAACACAGATTACTGATTTTGCTATAAAACGATGAACTGGAAAAAACAAACGACCAGTGCTCCGCATTAGCACTGGATCGCAAGCACTGAAAGTCATGGGGAGAGGCTTTTGCCCAGCAGTGGGATGATACAGGCTAACTAAGCTGCCCCACTGGTGAGGCAAAATGGAATGCCTAAAATTTTGCAGTGGAATCTGCCCCATTGGGTCGACTTGGTGGGGCAGATTCCACTAGTTTTAAATCTTGTGGATTCTGCCCCACTAGGGTTGGTTCTTGAAAAGAAAGAAATGTATATGTAAGTAAAAATGTAACTAGGACTGATAACGTTAGACTTTGTATATACTTACTGTTTTTATGTACTGTTCGAGTTCGCGACAAGTCAATCGTCATCCTTAGGATGTCTCGTTGAGAGGTGAAACACGTGTCGATTTCTTTCAGGGTTTATTATGGCTCTTTAGAAATACCTAAGCGGAAAAAGTTACTAAATATATCCTCTCGTCTATTGTATTTAATAATGGATTTCCGTAAGGTCACGCCTGAATAAATTTTATTTAAATACACTACCTAGCCTAAGTCTAAGCCTAGTCCTAAGTCTAGCGTTACCAGTCTTACTTACATTTTTACTTAGATATACATTTCTTTCTTTCCAAACAAATATAAAATACGAGCACTTACACTAATTCTAAGGTGCCAATCCTAGTGGGGCAGAATCCACAAGATTTAAAACTAACGGAATCTGCCCCACCAAGTCGAACCAGTGGGGCAGATCGCACTGTAAAATTTAAGGCATTCCATTTTGCCCCACCAGAGGGGCGGCTTGTTGGGGCAAGTGGAAGTACTCTAAAATTACTTAAATACACAATCATAAATGTACCTAATATATGTTTGTAGTTCTGTTGTTCGTGTGGTGATTGTTTGTATCGTATGTCGTTATCGACACTCTTGCGCAGCGGCTCGGCGTAGCACAGCTGCGGGTCCTCTCGCAGCTTCACCGGCGTCTGCCTCTGTCGACGGAGAGGCGATGTGGCCCAGCGACGACAAGCCTCGTACAATGACACCCCCTAGAAAAGACCAGAAATAACATTGTATGATGACCATAATACGGAATGACTTGGTAGCCCCTCAGAAAATTTCTAGTCCATCAAAATTCATACTTGTAATGCTAACAAAGTGTTAGATTTCTGTTCACAGAAAACTTTCTTGTATTTTTCATCCAAACGTAACACAATACTTCCATATTAGGTATGTCTTTGTGACCTACAAAATCAAAGAGCCTATGTTTAAACACACATCCCAATCAGCTATGGTGTCGATATTTTGTCAATTAGACTTGATCACTTCGCCATAACAAAGGCAATCAAATGAATTTTTCATATAGAAAATTGATGGAAACTATGAACAAACAAAATTTACATGTTTGATACCATGATTAACCTGCCAGCCAGCAATCATTTTTGTAATAAAATCGTGTCGTATAATTATGCCGATTACATTAAAGGAAGGCGGTCAAGTTTTAAAAGAGAGTAAATTACTGATGACGAAAATACAAAATACCTTAAATGTATGTCAACAAATTTCTTATCCTCGATACGGCAGAAGCAGTCATTCGCACATTTTTTATACATCTTCGTTTCGTAACACTACGGTGTGGTCCCGCCTTAATAACATTCAAGTAATTAATGACCCTTTACCTTATATAGATTTATAGCCATCGGTCAATCGCCATATGCAACTATTTTTATGTACAAGTAACCAGATAACCTATACTATTACTGAGATTAAGAAACGACGTCAACTATCAACCATCCATGTATTCGTATAATTTTCTATGAAATTCTTGGGATTCAGAGCATGCGTGTTAGTCGTACACGTGTATCAATGACTTGAGGTCACGAAACAAAATAGGTCATTCAAATCGTTATTCTCCTTCACCTTTCGTTGTGAATTATTTGTTTAGCGATGAACAGAAAAGTTTATCTGCGACCTAGCATTGGCTTCGTTTGCATCAATTCACGAACTGACTGAATCTTGTAACTAATTAAGAAACATTTGTTGACAACACAATAATTCGCCACAAGATTGACGAGGCACATATTTGAACAAATTGCATGTTAGTTAAATGTTGAGCGAAACTTATTAAAGCAATTTGAATTAAGTAAGATTTAAATACAGATCTCATAATCATTAATAGACAAATAATTGTTTCAATTACTCGCTTGTTTTGATCAGTCAGACATGCAATTATTATTACCTACAATGAGATAGTTCAGAGATGATCAACACTGTTTTTCTTGGACTGCAACCGACATCACAATGCTTGCTAGGTCATACGCTACATTGCTTGTTACGCACTGCACTACATTGCTTGCTACGCGCTACGCTATTCGGCGCCTATCCGAGTAGACCCTACTGAGCGGTCGTAACATATCCTATCCTATACCTACTATTAAACGAGCAATATTCGTTTTTTTTTTAAATATATATTTGTAATCACGTTCTCGAAAACGGCTTCAACGATTTCGATGAAAGTTGCAATATAGGGGCTTACGGGGGCGAAAAATCGATCTAGCTAGGTCTCATATCTGGGAAAATTCGTTTTTCTCCGTATTTTCACCTGAGCAGAGCTCGATCGCCCAAAGTTTAGAACAAGATATGAATAATGACATGGCAGCATGGAATTAGTATGTAATATACATGGGATTAGCATGAACTATCCTGTACTGTTTAATGAGCATTCTCTATTTTCACCAGAGCAGAGCTCGGTCACCCAGATACTGCAAATATAATACGAATACGACACGCATTATTTTATAATACTTTTAGATTGATATCATTTTTAAGAGCTCACAAGATAGCATTATAAATAAAGTTTGAGGTTGAACACCTCTGGCAGGGGCATTCGTTGATGGAGGTTTACTGCTGTAGGCATTGCCATTTCAATGTCGTAGACACTTTCTCTACACATACCTACTCGTATGTAATTAAGACGTTAACTGTTAATCACAAACATTGTTTGGCAAACAGATTGACAATTCAAGAAAGATGTTATTAACGCGTAGATTTAAGCTGCCTACGTATAATCTGTTCTTCTATAATACAAACATTCAAAACATAAAGGTTAAAACCTAATTTGGGTTAAGTATATTTGTAGCTGGGTATCGTATTACCCAGTTACCGGGTTGTGGAAGTCAGATAGGCAGTCGCTCCATGTAAAATACTAGTATTCAGCTGCATCCGGTTAGACTGGAAGCCGACCCCAACATAGTCGGGAAAAGGCTAGGCAGATTGCTTATATTTGTAGCAGAATGCATAGGGTAATGTATCGTACTATTGGTAAGGTAAACCGCTTTCTAAACTACTGTCTTAAACGTATACGTCTCCCAATATAGGTATTAAAGACCTTTATGGGCTGTAAATAATTATAGCGCCTGTAACCCTACTAGTTATCTCCCATTGACGCTGCATTTCGAACTGCAAATAACGGACGCATATTGTACAGACTCCATCATGTTAGTAATATATAATTTATTTATTTTTAGTTAATTACAACGGTACAACACCTACAGAATATTATTAATATTGCACATACCCTTAATTCGTCTTCGGGAAAGATTCCTTTGTCTCGGAGGTTGGTAAATCGTACGCCTCGAGCGTTCGGAGCGCCACCGCCCGCACGTCCCCACGGCTGGTACGTCGCCAGCTCTTCACGAGCCTGTAGTTAAATAAAATTTAATAGGGTGTGTTCCACATAAAATGTATGTTATTGATATTATACAGAGGTAAGATTTGTGGGTTTGTATGTAGTAGGTAATCTTCGGAACGACTGATCCGATTTCGCCGAGTGTCATAGGATAGGATTTTTCATGTTAAAACTAGACGGACGAAGTATAAGATTTTTTTTTAAGTAACGTAAAAGTTTTTTATACGGAACAACGCTAGTAAATTATATTATAAAAGGCTGTCTAAGGTAGATTGCCCTTCCTTCATAATAGCATTTAATTTACGGCAACTCCTTTCATTAAAATGTGAAAATCACCCACATGCTACCAAACTTATCTTAATTATCTTACGCATTTTTTTAACGCCTTGAACATTCTTAGGATCTGATCTCAGTCACCTTTCGATCAATCACGTTAGCCTTTAAGCTATTGTCGCTTTAACATTAATAGTAGGCATTTGAAACAATATATCGTTAATATAATGTTATGAAGAGGCTGGTGCCGCACCTTCTATTTCATCAGTCAGGTGGGATGCACGGACATAAATCTTATGGTGTCATAATTTTAACCGTGTTATCGTGTTACTTGGGAAAATTATATTTAGAAATATTTCCAACAAAAATATTTGCCTTTGTCAACATTTTTATTGATTACAACATTTGGCTGGATAGATCCTCTAGACAATCGGTACTTAACACACATTATCATTAACCACACTAGTTAAATGGGAGATTTTATCATACCAAATTATATTGTGTAACTTAGGGCAAAGATCAAAAGTGTTAAAGGTTAGACGAGTAACGAATACCTACGTTTGTTAAATGAGCCTATTATAACGGAGTAAGTACCTATTATTTACTTGCAACCGAAGACAATTAAATGACTGTTAACCTTCCGACATCGAAAGCTACCTATATTTTAAAACTGGTTAGATTCCTGTATAATAATTTTAAATTCAGTTATGGCAGTTGTTATTTATTAGCAGCAGTTAGAGCGAACAAACGAGCAGCCTGTCACTGTGCGTTTGCACTGACGAAACAGAACATGTTGAAATCTCTAGTTCCTGTCAAACATTGAATGGAAAATTGACAGAACTTAAAGATTTCAACATGTTTTGTTGTGAATATTTCGCCAGTGCAAACGCACAGTTAGTTGCTGTTACGGCGATGTATTTTAGAACTAACTGTCAAAAACGTAATACCAGTCAACCAATCTATCGTAGGTAACGAATTAATTTTGAGCACAGGTTTATTTAAAAAGTAGGTACCTAAGTTACAATATTACATTAGAGCTTTTTATTAGTATCACTTTTTAAGAAAAAGCCATAATAACCGTTGTATCTCTTTTAAAAAGTTTCATTTGGCTTATAACAGTCTATTATTGTTCCACTACAGGGCAAAAGCCTCTTCTCATACACAGAAGGCACGAGCATTGGTCACCACGCTTGCTCAAGACGGGTTGGCAATTTCAGACTTATATTAACTATAAGTCCAGGTGTTGAACGAATGGTGTTGAACGATGTTTTCCTTTACCGATGCCAGTAATGTCTACAAACTCAAAAAATGCATATTTATTGAAAATGTCACATTGGTATCACGCCATTTAAAAATTACCTTCCGCTGTTGTTCGCGCTGGTCCCGTGCCCTCCGCTCCCTCGTCTCGCGAGCGATCCTCTCGCCCTCTGCCCTCGTCTGCTCGGCACGACGTCGCTCTCGCGCTCGACGTCGGAGTGACCCTGACGTCGGGACGCTTAGCCTCCTATACGACAACGTTTTATTTAGACCTGTACGCAGGTGAAACTTTAGCCAAACTTTTGGTAAAAGTACTTACAACATATTTCAAAACCCTGTAAATCTCACGAGCTGTATTTATTCAGTCACGAGGAGATTTTGTTAGAGAGAATTTGTTATGTTATATGTAATCATTGTATTTTGATGACTGGTCGGGTATCTACTTAGTAGGTCAGACAGCCTCATAATCTATATACTTTAGTGCAATATTTAAATTGATTAAATTCCGATTCATCATATAATACAATAATGTTAAGTTGATATTATTTCCAAATTATTAAATTGATCGATTATCACCACTGTGTATGTTTTTCATTTCGTAGGTATTCTGTAATTCTTTACTTATTTAGAAAGCACAAGTTTTGTCTAAAGGCCTTAAAACGATATCTTACCTACGCAATCTTCGAGAGCGTAAAGCAAACATTTAAACTATAGTTTCACTAAACCCAACAACTAATTTCATATCACATAACTGAGCACGCAACAGATTCTGACAAGTATGAACGCAGGGAGGAATGTGCACACACTGAAGACAAACATTTCAGGTGTCCGGTAGTCACTGAACGGCTTTCCGCCAACCACTGAAAGCGTCTCGCGAAGTCGCCGCGCCGTTTCAACTGAAACTGTGCACTGTCGTGAACGTTTCCATTGAGTTGTGGTATCACTGCGTGATAAGTATAAATTATTATGAAACCAATTTTTCAGTCTGAAATCATTTGCGGAATTTATTTTCTTTTGTTGTAGGTATAATGCTTTGTTTTTAAACCATAATCCGATATCTAGGTAAATATCACTAAACAAAATACAAAAGACGACTACATACAAAAAAAATAGAAATTGTAGTCAGCAATAAGAGACAATGAACACAAACTTTTACGTATCATCTAAATTGATAGATACAATTGATTCGATACATTGCTTGTCTACATTTCATGTAATAGCTAAGAGTCGATATTCTTAAACTTTTGTATAACTACAGACTTTTTATGAATATTGTGCTCGATAAAAAAAGACTGAGGTTTTTATAGGCTTTTTTGTCTGACCGTACCTAAACCATAGTCCTAGTACCTACTTATTACTTACTCATTTGACTAAGTAACATAACAGTAAAATTCAAATAAAACCAAGTCAATAACGTGATGCAGTTTTATCAAAATATTTGAGTGTATTATTGTTAACGGATATTTATATTAACGACTTCGATGGTCATGTAAAATTCAACTCTAATTTTCTACCTACGTGCAACGGTCTTCACGGTATTAATTATTCAGCCATGACGTGCTTCCTAATGTCAGCTAACTATGCCAGCTATAAGTCTCTGGAAAATTATTTAGGAACGTTTACCTACAATTCCTACAAGTACCTACTTCTTACGAATGCAAGTTTAGTGGTATGAGGAACAGGGTGTAAAGTTCACTCATCCCCCATAGAAATCGAGGATCCTCCGACCAGACGGGTGTTGTGTCTGGTGGGCAACTGCCCGACGGTTGAAGTCGGAATCTTATATATATGTCGATCGCGCGGTAAACTTTAATTGCGCGATGCAAGATTTGTGTGACGTCATGTCTTTGAGGCGTAGTTCGTATGTGGCGGTGTAACCGCTACACAAGTAAATTTCTTAAAGTTTCTATAAATGGGATAGCCTCTCTACCTGGGTAGCTGCCTACTTATTGGTAGGAGTAAAATTTTAACATAGAACATCGATGACATCAGGGCTTCCACATGAACTTTAATAAAGTTAGGAAAATCAACGGACTGATTAAGGTCACACAGAATGTAGTTGTTTCACGTAGTGTTAGAAAATGCACTGACGCTACAGAAGGGCAGTATACAGTATACTCATGATTTTCAGGGTGCAACTCACGCACTTTTTCCAACGTACCTAGGTATTAAAATAAAACAAACCCTAAATTGGACGTAGATTAGCAGAAAGGACTCAACCCACACTAGCCAAAAATGAAAGAGGTCTTAAAAGGTTGGTCCTTTAGGACCTCTTTCTTTTTTGACCATAGTGTGGGTTGAGTCCTTTCTGCTAATTAATCTACGTCCAATTATCCACTTACCTTACGAATTGTGGGTAATGCAATTTAATAATTAGCGTAACTACCACTGCGATACCAAGTAAGCACAACAAGTTTCCACTTAAGCGTATGGAATATAACTGATTCTTGATAGGTTTTGAGTTTTGACTAGAATATTCTTGCAAATCACCACTTGTGATTAAGCGCTTTGTTGTACCTCAACTTCGTATTTATAGGCTTCAAGTAGGTCGTTTCATTGTTAATCTTTCTATATGTTGGTGAACCATTTTTAAACATGAAAAGCTTTTTAACGACTTGTAGATACTATCCAAAAATCGGACGCAAACTAAACCAAGACTGGCGAATTCGAGTGAAGTAGAAATGATCAAAACACGAGTAAGCCGTATACATGGCCTTCGCAAAAAGTTACTTAAACAGAGATACGGCTTACACTTATCGTTAATCAATAAGAAAACGACAGAAAATCTAAGTATGCGAATTTTGGAAATTTACATATCGCGATATCACGTTTGTCTCCTATGGATAATATACGAGCAATAAATATCTCTTTGAAGGTAATCAAATTCCGCGAAGTTAAGGCGCACGTCAATAAATACTTGCAAAAATAACGCCCGCCGCATGTAGGTAGGTCTGTACTCTATCACTGTAGTTGTAGCTCTTTCTTCTCTTCGTTTAATCAAGCAAACAAAAGCTATTCTAATTACGTGATATCTACACTTGCCTAATCCATTACGAACGTCAACACTTTTAAATTGACCCGCCACGTTTAAGGATGTCCTACCTACCCAAGAGTTGCTCGAATTGTATCTTTGTTGCGTTTCAATAAGGTTTACTATTGATGTGTAACCCTTGTTACTTTTCGCCATGTATTATTGTGGTACTTTGTATAGTGCAGTAGGTCATATACATTTTTCATGTCATTTTGAGCTGGCATTTGGCTCGTCCTGGCGGTGCCGGGCGCGGACCGATCGATTGCCGCAAACACGCGGCTACGATCCTATTGCATTCATTCATGTACATACATAGTTTGCAAGCAGAAAAGTGCCGTGAAAATAGGTCACCAATAAAATTATCTGTTAAACTATGCTGATCATTTGACGACTTTGTCAAGGACGCCACTGCTATTACGTTTGCGTGCGTCCTTGCAGATATCGATGTTGCGTAATGTCTAGAAGGGTAGGTTGTAAACAAAACTTCTGAAGGCACTTTGGAACTTCTAATGTCCTTTAGTGTAAATTATAAAAAAAAAATATTCGAAATAAAACAGTATTTTGTAACTAATGTTTATATTAAAAATTATTCATGATTTACCATTTTACAGAATAATAATATTTACAAATTTATGTCCTATGAAAGTATGTCTACATACATATAAATAAACTTCATTGACTCCCATTTTTAACATTTTTAATGTACAAAAAAACATACACCTCCATCTCCATTTATTGAATTGGCTGACACAGCAATCAAGTATGAAATAAGTTCGTCCATTGCAGTGCGTTTCCAATATATACGCAATTAACTGAATCGTTTGCATCTCCACGCTCCATGGTTCCGCTTAAAAAGCATTTCCACAACAATTAAAATTGATAAAGAGTTGCGTGTGAACCTGTATTTAAAACGAGTTTTCACACTAGTTATAAATTTGGGGCGGTGACTAATCGTATACTGGACGGCACAAAACGCACAAAGGAAACGCATGCTTCATTTACCAATAATGTGTAACCGCTTTCCACTTGGATTCTGTATCTGCTGGAGACCTTTACATAATAATTTAGAAAGGTGATTTTGTCGGAGCTTATTTCATGTAATTTCAGTCGTTATGTCAGCCTTACTAATTTACCTTATTAATGACTAATATTTTGTTAAACATTAATAATTTCAAGAAAAAAGTTTTAAGAATACTGCGCTTATGGTGCATAATTTTTGCGGTACTCTGATACTTCATTTGTCTATATAAACCTCTGTTACATTGAATATATTTAGTTGTTAGTATTATTTACAATTGTAACGTACTAATTGGCTAACCGATGTTTACATTCTGCCTCAATATGTAGTGCGGCCTCGTAAAATACTTACAATTTAATACGAGGTCAGAATATAACATACACCTCTAGTATGCAACGTGTACTCTAAAGAAATTGAGGTAATTGGTTTTGAAGATAAAACACGGGTAACTTATCCAATGACTCTCAGTATTTACACATCATTAAATAAATACAGTAAGAAACAAACGAACACCAACATGAAATCAAAGAGTAAAGAAATTTTGTGATAATCGTCGATAGCATATTTGTGCATGAACACAGGTACTATCTAGCTCTATACCTACATAAAGATTGCACGTTAAAACGACAGTTGAGCATATTTATATAAGCAGTACAGGTATGTACACACGGCTACACATCAAGCTTTACTATTCCAGTATAAGCTGATCCCGCATTGTTCAGAAATCATATGCAATGCAAGATCAGCATAAACTGGACATGTACAGCTTGACGTGTAGCCGTGTGTACATATAGCGTACAGTATTTGGTAACGAGTAGTCATACACGCTCCCTGGCAGCGATAGCTTCGCGCTAGTTGTAGATACTTCATGGTGTCACAAAACTCACAGAAAATTATCTTAAAATAAATCAGGTCACACAAGTGAAGGACACAAAGTACAAATATGTATATAAAATACCAATAAAATATATATACTTTAACATTATGTAATATATAATTACTTGACAATCAGTTCTACTGATTACAATAATATAACAACAATCTACATAGTGTTTTATATAGCGTGTAGTAGAAATTATTATGTTTATTTTATCAGGGCACATGGTATAGCTTGACGTATAATATCTACGATATAGGTCGCCATGTCGGCTCAATTCACTCTCATATACACGAACGTTCACTTGCGACGCCGAGCCCCGGCGGCGGCGACCGGGCCCGACTCGACACCGATCACTCATACATTACTAAAAAATAAATTGTCCATCGCCTCTATATCCCTTACAAAAAGGTATCCAGAATTCCGTGGGTCTCGCGTATGAACCTTTAAGTAACATTAAAGGAGGCGCTCGACATGGAAAATGAAATCTTTCAAAGTACTCTTAGATCACGTGTAGACGCTCTGCCACGTGAGCGAAAAACTACTTCGACGTTCGGTTTCGAAGCCTCACCATCGGGTTAGAACTGTGGATGCCTTTCATGGAATATATTAAGAGTTATTTTGGTCGTGCGCGTACTGTGGTGGTTGAGTACTATTTGATCCTGTTGAGCACGAGGTCGGTGGTGACGACGAGGCCCTTCTGGTAGGGCGAGTCCACCAGCTCGGCGGCCAGGCGCGCGGCCTCGGCGCCGTGCTTGCGCGCCAGGAAGCGCGTCTGCTCCAGGCCGCGCGACTTGTGCACCAGCTCGTACGCCTTCTCAACGTCGCCGGGCTCTTGGAACCGCCTCATTATCATCGGGTTCAGTTCTGGATACTGGAAGGGAACGAAACCATTCAGTCAGATCGCAAAAACACGCAGAAGTGGACTGTGACGATTAATTTGTAAAATATTATTCTGAGAATACTGGTCATGCAAATAGTTTACAGGGTCACAGGGACATCGACGCAAAAACTGTTACCATGGATTCAGTAAATGATTCTGAACTCCCTGCGTTGAAATTTTTCGTCAGTTATTTTTTTTTTAATCTGCTGTTCCATACATTTTGACCGCGTAGGTATTGCAATTTTCTATGAAACAGTAGATTTTTTTAAAAATAACCGACAAAAAATTTGAACGCAGCAGGTTTCAAAATCATGTACTGAATCCATGGTAACAGTTTTCGCGTCAATGTCCCTGCCACCTTGTATTTTTGTCATTGTTAGTTTTGCCTGACAAAGAACATTGCTCCAATCGTTCTATGAATCCAAAATCAACATAAGAAGTCCCTACAAATTAATAATAATTTCTAATTTATTTTATACTTTAGATATCAATTATAATAATCGCATGAACAGATCAAAATCGCGTAAACATTTTTAAGAATGGTATTACGATTTTATTCTTGATCTTATTTTTCGGTGATATATTTGAGGGTGATTACAAAAATACTCAGCACTTACAGCGCTTGTTTTATGACTTAAGTTTATGTTGCGCTAAACCCCCCGAAAGCGCTGAGCTTGATTATTACGATTGACACTAGCAACTGTCAAGTTAATGCATTATTAAGCACTATCGTACTTTATTGAAGCTCCGATAGTACTTGGAATAGTACTTATTTCGATAATAATTCCATGCACTATCTTCACAGTGGATGCCGAGTGACGGATGACATTGCATTTGACAACTCGTTCGATTATTTCGAATAACTAAGAAATATCACATGTGTGTTATTTTAATTTAATTTCAGTCGAATGTAATCATAACTTTTAACACAGAAAGTAATTTTACGAGAATGTTGATTCATAACGATGTACGCAGCAGAACAGTGTCCTTTTACCAAAATCGCTTGTAATATTAGATGCATGCTAGCTAGACCGAGAATATAAAAACAAAGCTCCAAAACACTTTCATAACTTTCATTTTTATTAATTATGCTATGACGTGTCATCACAATGCCAATAAAGATTTTCATCTTCATCTCACGTCGTATTCGTCACAACTCACAACCGGCTCTCATAGTGGGTAAAACGTGAATATTTTTACAATATGGTGCAAGTGGTTCGGTTGTGGCCCAACGTGTGTATTGCGAAAACGAATATTTTTGCGCAAGTGTGTGTTAAACGCCCGGTATGGCCGCAAGTATGTAAAGCTGAGGTAGGGCAACCGGTTTCACATTATTTAGTCGAATTTAAACACGCTCACATCTCGCACTGAGAAATTCTAAATATTTACATGTCGACCTAAGATTTTTTTGGGATTAGGTATGTAGGTCAAGTACTCGCATACTCAAGCTATTTAAAAACTTAGATTTAGACTTTATATTTTTTTGTAACTAGCGCAGTTGTCATTCTATATTAAACTGGTGCGACAACTGGCTGGTTATTCAACATTATTATTATCAGTGGTTCTTATTCATCCTGTTTAGCTAGTTATTTCAAAGTGAATGACGGCACCGTAGTGGCTGAGGTGTCGTTGTTGCTGCGGTTATGTCTCGAATTTGATTTCCACTTTTACTCAAGAATACTCTAGATAAAGGATCGCGAACAAAAACTCATTGTTCAACTGGCCACGATTGATAGTACTTGTACATTAGTGTTCTTAATTTAATACCGTTATTCAGAAACATCCGGTTAGACCGGAAGCCGACCCCAACATAGTTGGGAACCAGGAAAAGGCAGATTGATTGATTTTATGGTCTTAATTAAAAAAAGTTATGAACAGGTTTTAAATATCATGAACTTCAGTTTATGATGCACCATAATACTGGAACATAAACTTGAATAATGTTTGCGATATATTTAAGTTTGGGACTGTCTATCATAGGAGAATATTTAAAAACAAATTCGCTTGAAGCTTGAAAATAAAGTCATTTTGGAATACGTACGAAAATCTTTGTTCTAAAATAAAACTTAAAATCTGTGTATTGTAATCAAGGCTCGGATACCGGTTAAATATTCATACCGTTATTATGTACTTGACGCAAAAAGCTTTACATTCGGTTTCGCTCGTAGAAACCGGTTTTTATTAACCGGTTTTGGAGAAGTCTTTACATAAAGGTTTTTTTCTGATTAAACTGTTTAGAGCAATATTAACCGGTTTTTTGTTTAGCTTTTATTCAGCGCGGAATCCTCACAAGTAGTCACAAGTTGCAACGCGTTCACCGACATGCCGCTCGTCGTATAAACCGGTTAATTTAGGTTAAAATAAAGTTTTTAAAACGTTCACGTTCTTAAGAAAATTTCGGAGTAAAACCTATTTGGGTTTTACTCCGAACCGGTATTTTTAAACCGGTTCCGAGCCTTGATGCTTATTCTATTTTTAATCGCACAACGTAAGGCCACGTTGTCTTATTTTACGGGCCGTTTTAGAGCCGCTAACCCTGAATCTAGTGTATTTTTGTTTGAACATTCCCACACAGAACGAATATTTGTATGTCCTACCGTGTTCCTATTCTGACCTTTTGTGTACGTGGGCTTAGAGGAGAATTTTTCATGTTCAGAAACACTTTTCAATAGGCTACTTCTAGTGTCGTTAAATTCGTTAACATTGTTCTATTTATAAGGAAACCACATGAGCATAATTAAAAAAAAAACAACTTTTACCACCAATAATATAGATTCAGACACAAAATAAAAAAATCCAAAATACCTTTTCGCAGGCAAACAGCACGGGTGCGGTCGCCAATCCAAGTTTGAGGTCAGCAGCGGTGGGTTTGCCCATAGCCTGCGCTGAAGACACGAAGTCCAGCAGATCGTCCACCAGTTGGAAGGACAGGCCGAGGTTACGGCCATATTGGAACGCTAGCTCGCACGTGCTCTCGTCTGCGCCGCTTAGGAGGGCCACCTAGAAATTTGGATAATTTTAGTACTCGGGACCAGTACATATGCGTCTACTTAGCGTCTCAGCCGATGGCGTTTCGCTGCGTAGAGGAAGAATTCATTGCTGTCGACGTGGTAAGTCACAGATTGGGTGCAGCGGCATTAGCGGCAGCTGAGATATGTGAAAATAAGGTAATAATAAGAAAGAGAGAAAAGGTATTTATTGGGATTCGCCCTGGAAGAACAAAAAGTAAATAGAATGATACAACAAAAAAAAGGTCCGGTAAAAATTCTGATAGTATTTTACGGTTTTCTTTCCGCTTTGTTGGTTAAATCTTTGAATGCATTGAAAGCGGTAACTAGTAGCTTCGCATGTAGGGAAGTCAAATTTAGCGTCCATATTCTGTACACCTTATTGAATACCAGCATTTTACAATGTCAGGATGAGGTCTCACGGACGGTCGCTTCAAAATCTTGACCGAATCTCTCTTGCAACTATTTGTATATTTTAAATAGAATTACAGCTACTTAGATCCAGATTTAATAATTGTAATTACCAGTTGTAATTATATTGTGAAACTATCATTTAGAATATTTGGCTTATTATTCGGTATAATTTTGATACAAGTAAATTTATTCTGTGCGATTTTGTGCAAACACAAAAAAAAAAAAAAAAAAAAAAAAAAAAATAGAGAATACAATATTTAGACTAATATTATTTGGTACAAATTAATTATTGTAGATATTATCCACGATAAAAGAATAGGTAGAATCCATTAAAAATTGTGCTTCCTTAATTTCATTAGTTAATTGTAGTGTGCCACGAACTTGCAGTTGTTAAAACTAGCTAGGTACTATTATCGTCTCATAAAATTAACGCTGGGCGACAGTGCAGGGGATGTGTCTGCGCACGGGTAGTCACGTCCTAGAGTACTAGGCTATTATTTTATAATATAAGTGTAATTGTTTTATTGTAGAATCATAATAGGTATTAGGTATTAGCAATTTAGTACTTTGGAATAGGCTGGAATCGATACATCGGGCAGTGCGCAGGTAAACGGCCAGCGTTCTTTTTATGTGACGGGACTAGTACTACTGCTAATAAAGCTAATAGGAGAACAAACCAACAAATGACGGGTGAAATAATTTCTAAAGTCTCCATTCAAATAATATTCTTCACATTTGCAAACGAGGCTTGCTTCCTTATAAGTTGTAATAAGCATAATTCCGTAATTAGAATAACATTACACATGACTGATGAGAATATTACCGCTTTGACTGAGTTGGCGATGAGCGAGGCCGTCTTCCTGTAAGTCTTGGTGAGGTAATGCGCGAACCGTTCGTTCTCAGTCTCCTTGCTGCCCAGCTGCATGAACTCGCCCTGTACGAGGTCTGTCACCACCTGGAAATAAACAACACATTACTGTTGTAACTGATCATAATATTTAAGGCGTTGTTAATCTATCAGATGATGTATGCTGAACTTTAATGGCCGGAGTCGATGCGTGTAACGTACATTTTGTACGTACGTTCAGCCCGTTACAGTGTAACGTACATTTAGCTATATGTATGGTTCAGAATTAAATCATTGCTCCCACGGCTTGGTGTAGCACAAATCGTCACCTAAACAGTATGTATTGCGACGGGCAAGGTCGTTCGTTGTCGATTAGTTACGCCGTGTGACACTTGTACAATAGTGGTGCAAATTGAATAATGCAACAAATTCGATGCAAAAAATGTCATTGCAAAATTAAAAGGTTTTTAGGGATACTGAACTTTACCCACACGCCGTAGTAAGGGCGAACAATGTTAATTAACAGATCTGTTAAACACGAGTAATAGCTTGCACGTATGTTTAATTATGTTGCGTTACTTTTTGCAAATAATACATTAAAAGTACACTGTTTGATAATAATTACTGTAAAACAATAAAAACTGTCATCATCATTACTGAAGTAACCTTGGCCACGTATTAGCATAACATTGCAGGCCTTTGTGTTTCAAAGATTGTTCGCACATCATACAAGATGACTAGATTTTTTTTCAGGCAAGCCATACAAGTAAAAATCACCTTTATCATTTACAAATAAAATCTACACGAAAAGCGATCTAATTGGGAAGAATTATTTGTACTTTACACATGGTTCACTAGCTTCTACCCGCGACTACCCGCGCGGAAGTCCTAAGACACCACAATATTCTAAAATAACAGCCACATTTTTATAAAACTTCCCTGTATACTGTACTATCAAATGGCACACAACACTGATACACTAACTGATGCATTTTTACAGATTATTCTTGACAAACGGCTATAAATAAAAGACAGAAGAGGCCTAAACTTGATGGTTTTCTGTGTACGTTCTACGAAATATAATGTATTAAAACAATATAAATGAAAAAAAATAATCACAGTAATTATCAATTTTATTATTATAAATGGCATCTTGCAGGTCAACCTAGGAGGTTGTCAGCTGCTTAACCGGACTTTCCTGTGGCTGCCTCAATAAATTAAGGCGTCCAGCCAGGGCATAAAACTTAGAAACTAAGCTACTACACGCTAAGGGGGGTGGGGTGCGGACCTCGGCTTAGGGCGTCGCTGGTGGAGGACAGCAGTAATTATCAATAGTTGGGAACCGTTCTTATATGTCATGATCAACGGCTTAGCTAGCCTTAGCTCCTTAAAAGCATACCGCGATGATTATCATTTAAAATGTTAAATCTATAACTTTCTGCAATATTCTAACCTTTAGGCTCATCTTTTTCAATTTACGGTAAACAATAGAAGAATACGAACATGATGAAAATTAATCACCCCCCAATTATCACGCTAGTTGCTATAATAGCGTGATAATTTATAGCCTACAACTGATCAGACTTATAGGAAATATCTGTGCAAAATTTGAACAGAACCTATTCGGTAATATTTGCGTGATGCTGGAACATACATTCAGACAAACAGACAAAAATTCTAAAAACTATATTTTCGGCATTAGAATCGATACCAGACTTCGTAGAAATAACTTAGATTTTTTTTTTTCCAAAAAAATTCTCTACTACTGTTTTGTCTTCTCTACGATCATGGGCCTATAGAATTCACGCAAGCAGTCGGTGATGGCATGTTATGTTATACTATATTTCGACATTAATGAAATTTATTCAAACGATAATAGCACTCATTAGTGTGCACTAGAATAATGTCATTATACAAATTATATCATTATTCAAGAACGCAATACAAAGGTCATCACTGTAAATATTTCGAAACACTGATTTTAAAATTTCCAAAATGCTAATAGTCAAACAGACATAAAATTCAACAGATTTTTTTTTTTTATAAGATGACGTCTGCTGCGTCGTCTGCGTATCTAGTATTTCACTTTTTAGATGATTGAAATACTCAAATGTATAGACAACATTACAAAAATTCACAATGAGATTTCGTTCAATACTTTTCGATTGTGATCATAAAAGTATTAATATTATCATTTAATAGAGCAAAAATTTAAAATAAAATTCGACCAACAAAATTATTTATGTTGCAAGACATAATTAGTGTTATGTTAGTTAGTGGTAGTTGTGCAGCACATAATTAGTGGTAAGTTGCTTATATGAACAATAAAAATCATTGAAACATAAGGCACAGCGTTATTATCATCGCACTTAACAAGGCCGACAGGATGAATCGTTTTAATGAATATTCTAACCAAACATTCGACCCCAATTGAGCATGCGTGTGCGCACGAACACTCAAAAGGTTGTATTAAAGTAATGGTTGTGATACTACTTGAGACTCTGAATGGGAGTACCTCAATATAATGATGAAACTCAATACTAATGTTAAATGTAAACATTCTATCACATCAAGCGCATTGGCGTTTATTGTATGGTGCGGCATTAAATATTACGAAACTTCATTATTGCCGCTCAGTATACATCACGTCTTTGTCAAAAATTTTGAGGTAGTTTAACTAATTTAATCATCCAAATAGGATTAAGCAAAAAAAGGCATAAATGTACTGGTCATAATAATCGAAATAGAGTTTTTGAACCTTCAATATAAATAAATAGGCTTTGGAAAGGTCCTTCAAAAGCATAATTGAAACCTTATTGAAATATTTTATTTTGTAAAACTTCCTTCTATAAACATCAGCGGTAACTAACTAAATGCAGGATACAAATACGTTACAATAAAATAATGGGTATCATCTGAGATTCCTTCAACACTAATGCACCGCCCCTTTAATATGAATTAGATCGTTATGACTTGTATAAGAGTCGTAGGTATTATGCCTAGTAACATAATGTTGAAGCACAGATAAAATATCGTTCAGCTACTTTGTATTGGTCGATCGGTGATCGATGATCGGTGCATCCGGAAAACGGACTTTACACAAAATTTAGAGTAAACTCACGCTGGATCCGTGTACGAACAACTCATTTATTTATGTAGCAATGACAAGTATTATAAGTCAAAGCTTAATAATTATCTCAAAAGCGATAATACTATTTGCCCTCCTTCACTGAATAAGTAGTAAAGGATATGTACAGATATTTCCAAAGTAAGATGAGTTGTCCGACATTTTCGCTGATTGCTTGCACTGCGATGCCTGTTCAAGATATTCGGCAGGTCGACCTATTCTATAATGCGCTCTATAAAACAGTGACCTACCAAGTCGATCGGCCATCGTTGCCAAACCTCATTTAGCTAGGAGCCTCGCGAATTTGTATAGCAGCTAATGTGCGATAATGAAGTAGTTACCTGGCTGAGCACGAGTGTGACGTCATCGCTGCGCAAGCGAGCTATCATCATCGACGCCACGGCGAGGATGAAGTCGCCGGCCATCGCCACCTGGAAACAATTTAATTCACATGTTAATTTCTGTAAGTATATTTAAAAATACACATTTATAAGGAAAACAAAATATAATAAATAATATTTCATCTAGAAGATGGCGTCAGCGTTGTCTGTCTCCTCAAGACTACAAAAGATCAAGAATTATATCAAAGTCTAGACACATGACGCTGATTAATGAGATTATAACAAGGTAACGTTATCGAACATCCAAATTACTCTTATAAAGACACATTATTATCAGCCTCATTTAGATATAAACCTCTCCTGCAATCCATAAGAAATGGTTTTGAACATAACTTGCAACATTGACAGAACATGAGTGATCAATCAATCAACTTAGCCTATTGTAGTTCTATCCAGTAAAGGCCTCAGGTTGCACCACAATACTGCTATACGTACGCTTAATTAATAATAATTTAAACTATATCTACACACGTTGCGTGAGTATCGTTTGAAACGTACGTGTGCAGGGGAAAGTGAGCGACATTATCGCATATAGCATGCATTAATAATTATAATATTACTGCAATGCACGCAGAGAAAACCTATTCCTTGGGAAAACTTTTGAAAACGAGTTTTGCAAATGTTATGCCTGTTTAATAAAATAATTGAGTTAATAATCAATCGTACTTTTAATTGAAACCAAAACATAATTTTGAGATGCAATGAACTATAAAAACTTACCACCTAACTACAATACCTATAGTATTTTCCTACTCGTAGGAGTAAATTGTAAGTACCTAAATTTCAAATCCAACAATTTTGTTTAGGTTTTCCTCAAACCTGCTAATATCCTGTTGTGATAAGAGTATGAATAAATTCAATATTTCAAGTGTGATTCACATATTAATCCATTTATGTTACATAAATATATGCTGGTCTTGTCACTAAGCTTGTCATTTTCATTTTGGAACGACAGACTCTGTCTAATCTGTGCAGCAGTGACGAATGCCGAATAAACACTCATAAGAACTGTTACGTTTTTCGATGACGAAAGAGCTACGAAACAGCATTATTGGCTACAAGCCCATCCAAGCACAGCTGCTGTAAATAACAGATTGTAATAAATGTATCGATGGCGCTCATTTCTCCAGTTGTTGGCAAGAATGTCGAGAAAGTTGTGATGCGGTGTTCGGTCGCATACTAATGGCAGCGCGGACGTTTCGCCGGCGCGGCGGCGCGCGCGCTGCTTCCGAGTGTGGGCGCGCGGGACCTCGCGGCCGATGGGGACCGACCACGAACCGCCTCTCATTAAACCACTGGACACTTGTTAGCCTACATCCAGTGGCCAGGTACGCCGACTTACCCGCTATATGGGACTATTCGATAATTTGCGACGTTGATTCGATGCAATGTAACAAATACGATTAAAAAAATCAAGAGAAAGATTTTGAACTTCAATAGGTACTTATGACTAAAACATCACTTTAGATGGGTACCTATTATAGAGTACGCTCTACATTGAATACCTTTCAATTTAATCCAATAATTCAAATAAAGTGGCTCATTACGGCTGAACAGTATAATTAAGATCGGCTGAACAGTATATTAATAGCAAGTACAGACTTCGAATTGGCTCATGCGAATTTATTTTCTAATTAAAAACGTAATATACGATCATAAAGCTTGTGAAACCGACGACGGACGCTAACATTTTATCATCATTAATTAAACAATGGGTATGATTCATTCCAATTTTATTTGGTTAAAATACGTCTATAACCAATGTTTGATACCTCTGTTATAACAAATTAACAATACGATTCTAATAGAATTGAAATTTTGTCAATTGGTTCGAAAAAATAAATTCAAAACTTGTAACTGTAAACTAATAATATCACAATAGCTCGTAACTTTACCTAAAAAAATGTTTGTTTGTAAAATCTAAACTTGCTTTGGGAATGCCTATGTTGGCATACCTAATTATAATTGGCGAATGTCCTTGACCACCCAATAATATTCGCCGCACAAAAGCTCATTGCCATTGAAATGTAGGAAATCAAAAAATGAGAAAGTGGTCGGCTGATGACGCGATGCGTATTTCCATAAGGTGGTATGAATGAAGGCATCCGGCGACGGGTCCGGTTCGAAGTCGATGACACACAAATAACACAATCAAATGTTAGTTAATTAAATATCGAAGTAATTAGGTACCTACCACTATTTGTACTGACTTGACATGCACGTGACTGAATTAATGTGGGATGTATGAATAAAATTCGTCTCGTTTTACTTCGAAAACGTAGATATTTTGAGTTGCGTTTTTTAACATCGAATTTTGTGATCGCACATTGGCCGGCCGTAACGTAACCCCACGTAACTCTTCTATACATATTGTATATAAAACAAAGTCGCTTTTCGTGTACCTACCTATGTTTGTGTGACCGCTTAGATCTTCTAAACAACATAATGGATTTTGATGAAAAATATAAAATCCACTATGTTGTTTCATTTAGGAGCATTTATTGCGGGAATGTATGTCTATAATACAATAATATTAAGCTTAGTATATACAGAAATCGTAATGTTTTGACATGTCACCATTACACTCATGCGAAGCAGGGTCGGGGGTCGCTAGGCTAGTATAAATTGAAACTAGTTTTTTTTTTCTTTTTCAATATTATCATTAAAATAAGTCTTAAAAGCTAACAACTATTTTGTAATCCCTTAGACAAATGCCGAAACATTGTATTGGGTACTATTCAAATATTAGACGGAATTATCACCTATTACGTGCGCACCCATGCACCATGGAATGTTGGAAGTAATTTTACGTAACGTTTTAAGGTGTGACACGGTGACAAGTTTGTTGGGCGGAAAAGGGACAGACCGTTCAGGCGTTTTCAAAATTAAACTACCGTAATTATCATTTTTAATGTCTAATCTCAATCTGTCAATTTTTGATGCTCAGTAACAGAATTAGATAAAATAAGGGGCCGAGGCTGAAATTTAAAAGTTTCGAAACGATCATGATAAATAAGTAATATGACTGCATTCATTTTTGTTTTAGTTTGTTGCAGTATCGTTGCATTTACTCGTACGTTTGAAGGTGAACGCAAAACTGATTCTCAGCGGACCACATATTAAAATTAGGATTTGTATATTAGATTAGAAAATAAGACTAGTTTATACGCTTTGATTTTATAATAAATGATGTAAAGTGTAGATCAGTAACATAAGCAACGGGACTACATACGGGAGTGGCCGCGCGTATCGTACGCGCTTGGTTGCGCAAATCGGTGCACGCGTTAGCACACTTTCTGTACGCTAACCGGGCTAAAAACGCATCCGTTACGTGCGCGAGCCGGACCGGTACAACTGCATTGACGATACCCTCGCGATGTGTCATGACACTCACATCCGTGAACCAGTTTCATGTTTCATTAATTGCAGGAAAATATTCACAGTAATTCTTAATAACGTGCCTGGACATAAAAATTTTAGCACTGCAATGGGTACAGGCAAAAAGCAGCTACCTTACTTGTTCTTTTGACAATTTCAATGTAGGTGCATGTTCAATAAACACATCGCGCGCCGTATTTTCTGAGAAAATGATATACATTGTATTCAAATTTACTACATAAATGTTCAAAAATATATGCAACTCCCATGATAAGAGTGAAAGGCTTTCACAAGAACGCGTTGAAAGTCTACCCAACGTGAGCCACATGAATAATTTACCAGAAAAATCTCTACGATTTCACGCCAACTTAATTCCGAATGCGTTGTAGTTTCTATTCTGTAATTCATTTACACCCATACATTGTAATGCAAGTTCGCACCTCTCTTGAATCACTAAATTAGTGAACCAAGCACTTGATATTGTTCTCATGTTCCTGAAAGTACGAGATGCAAGCGATAAAGTGCCCGCAGCAGTAAATGCTTTCAATCTGAATATTTCAGGGTCGTATGCAAAATTAATAATATAATATTAAATCCCTTTTCAAGGCGAGTCGGTGTCAGTCACCCCGGTAACAACAAAAGTTTTCCTTATTGGATGCAAAAAATAAATAAAGCCATTTACTTAGTGCTGAAAAAGTTTCCGCTTTTTCATAACTCGTAAATGAAGCGGTCCATGTAGGGAATCGGGTCATCAGCGGGAATACCGTGACAGATAAGGTAAAAGCTAGTTTCATCAATATTTATTGAACGCGGAACTTGTCACCATGGGCGTAGTATTTTTACTTGTAGGATAGCAATTGTCCTGCGCGACAGCCGAAGGCCGTCATCAGAGTCTGTCGGATAATTGCGACATGATTTCTTGAAGCGGATCTCGTATAACTGGATGTATGCAGTCGGCTGCATTTCGCAAGGCAGCCTTGACAGTGGGCAGGTGGTGGTGGCGACGGCGGCGGCCGGCGGACGGAAGGTGAATGTGGCGGGATCTATGTCACGCGGCCGGCCTTGACTCCCCCCTCATCCTTCTCACAACACCAGCCATTTGGAGATCGGCGACCGAAACAGCCGCGCCGCGCAACGTTCCGTAACACGACTCTATCCGTTTTGTACCATTCAGCTGAAATGAGTAAATGCGTATCTAAAGACATCGAAGTCCCAGATAAGTTTCATTAGTAACACACAAGTCACATCTGTTTTCCATGTCAGATTAGGCTAGTGAGTGCTACGACTACCCAGGGAAGACGGTGCATAGATAGTTTAAATTCAACATTTTATGAAACTGAAAACCGTAGACGACTTAACTATGTAAACGTAAATTCCTATAATATGAGCCCACAGTATAATAACATACCATGAATAATGATTAAGATAAATCTAAGTTAGTACGCTAGCAATCAATACACGTTGTGATCGATACACGTTCGTATTACAGGTGATCGAGGTATTTCGTATCGAGTGAGTGGAAGGTCCGTCGGTTGCGACACCGACGGCCATCTAGTGGTCGTAGCGATTAGTGGTGTACGAGTGGGCCATCGTTTCAACATAGTACGTCGGATTGTGGGCACGTGTATCCGTCAAAAAACGGTTTTATGCGTGTGTAATCTGCGTGTCATCAACCGCACTGTAATTATAAAGTACGTGACAATTGACTGTTGCCAAAACTAACGCGTCCTTCACCAAAATCTCTTCATACACTCAATTACAGAACTTTAATGGAATAATAAAATAAACAAGACATCTAATAAGACTCTTTATAAAAGGTAAATCATGGAGAAACGTTCTTGATTTACCGGTTAAATCTGGCATTCCGTTGTACCCAACACTAGAGTTAGTTAAGTAATTCCACTTAGACAGCGTGTACTACACAATTCTTCCTTCGTATACACTGTCAATAAACCAAAGTAAACTCTACACTCAAAGATATGGGGACAAACGCTGTGACCTTGACTCAGAACCATCAAGGCTGTCGGCTCTCACAGCGAGCTATACTTGTTTATAAATTTATTAACTAATAAAAAAATGCAGCATTATTTTCTCTAGTAATTCTAGTAAGTTGAATAGGCTTTGTTTCGTTTAGGTTTGAAATAATGGAATTGTTTAAACATCGACATAAAGGTCTTATCACGAGTCTGTTGGGTTCGTAGAGCGCGGGCCGCAGCGTGGTCGCGCGTCCGACCTACATCCCCCCGCACCTACTTACGACTCCCCGCAAACTACAGTTACTAAGACCAGTTTTTACTTTACACTCTTTAATACACACCGCGGTAGGTCACTTAAGGAAAGTGTTGGACGATTTTGCTTTCAACGGATCATTCGGTCATAATATCAACTTATAGAAAGTAATAATTCAAAGACTTTTGAATCATGTAAATTTATTTAATAATATTATAGATATAAAAACAAGTCTCATATGACGGTGTCTAGACTGCGTTTGACCGCGTAACGTATGTAAATAGTGTGGCGAGTGAGCGTTGTCATTGCAGGTCCGCTACGCTCTACGAAAGACATCAACGCGTGTTCTGCGATATGTTTATTTATTTTACATAAGTCACATCGGAACTAATTCTATTTATAATTTATTAATTCATCTGTTTATGGCGATACAACTTAATTTCATTTCGATGATGACATTCTTATACATATTGCTACATTCCTGTGTGATTTTTTCTTTATGGGTGAAAAATTGTAATTCCGAATCAATGCCTACAAATGCACCATAACTCAATAGAATTGGACAGCAGCATCTCCGAGCATCTTCTTATTGGGAAATATTAACTGGAACCAATACCTTACAACACTGTATATGGGGAAATTTCTTGACACAAATGTTAAGATAAACCAAAAAAAAAAACTTACATAATTGACCTGACCTTACAAAGGCAATAAAACATTTGGGATACAAAAACTTGCATGAAAACATTGTTTTATTTCTCACTTGGTTATGGAAAAGACTTGCCACCCGAAAAAACTGGGATGCAGCTAGTGCGCGAATGATAATTATGAACCTGAGTTGACTGACCTTTAGTAACTTAATAGCAGGAGATGAGATAAATGCATAAATTATGCATGACGACTTCCATTTCTTTGTAGGTTTAATTATCATTAAATTCGTGACATTTCAGTAAGTGCTGTCATTATGTTGGAACATCAACTTCCTTAAAAATTTAACTGACAAAGAGACAACTGAAGTAACAACATATTCTTCTGTCTACTACAGCTGTCTTCTGTCTGTTGTTTAGCATTTTTAAGATTTTAGTTCCAATGGATGATAATAATCTTGCACAATGTGTTTATATTGAATTGCTAATCAATCAATTGACCCCAAAACATCAAGTTTTATACAAATACTATATTACCTATTGATTTTGGCATAAAAACGGTGGAACTACAGAAATTATTCGTCGGAACAAAGACGTGTTGGAATACTCTGTTTCCGCAACAAAAAAAAAAGCTAACACTTTAGAAAATGTGTTCAGGTAATATAGTACGTAGTGCTCTTTATTGTCAAGTTTGCCATTAGCCTATTTTCCATCTTTTAAAGCCAGCAATTCGCTACATACTGTTACAGAAGTCAATATTCGCGTCACACATTACAGGCAATTATGGACAGTACTGTATAATGCATGAAACCTTTAAATAAACTGGTTTAAAAATTTAATAATATGAGAAGTGACTACAAAAATGGTTTTTGACATGCGATGATTTACAAGTACAACTTCATTTAAATGTTTAAATTAAGTAACAACTACCTCCAGTATTGATTGATGAGATCATTTAATTAATTTGTTCATAAATCTATTATGCTGTTAATTTGACTTCTAGGGCTTCGTGGTCTAAAAAAAACCTTTTTCGTCAATAACTTATCTAATTGTAAGAAAGCTTGAAATAATTGGAATCTTAAGTCTATGTAAGTATAAAAGTAGTTTTCGTGGTGCTAAACCATTCGTGTCAGTCACAGCACCTGTTAATATATATATAAAATCTTAATATATAAAATCACTTTTGCGCTCTCGAAAATATGGTTTATTTTAGCTTTGATTTACTTAATGAAGATATAGTATAATCATAAAATAAAATTTGATTTTATTTCAAGGATAGCTGAAGACTAATGTGTGATTTTTAAATTTATTGATATGGTTTGCTAAATAATAGGAAAAAATACATTACTGACAGGGTTTAAAAAAAAATGGTTATTTCAACATATTTTTTTCTGCTATATTTTGTATGAAGTTGAAAAAAGTGGTTCCCCTATGACAAGACTATGATGTATGCGTGATCCCTAAGTAGACCATATAATGATGTTGATGATATTTTTAGGGTTCCGTACCCACGGAGTAAAAGGGGACCTTATTACTAAAAGTCCGTCTGTCACCAGACTGTATTTCATGAACCCTGATAATTAGACAGTTGAAATTTTCACAGATGATGTATTTCTGTTGCCACTATAACAACAAATACTAAAAAACTGAATAAAATAAATATTTAAACGGGCTTCCATACAACAAACGTGATTTTTTTGCCGTTTTTATAAATAATGGTACGTAAGGGGACCTGGCCTTCGTTCGCGAGTCCAACTCGCACTTGGCCGATTTTTTAATTTTCAAATCAAAAGTAGTTTCTTCTAACGAAACGATCACACGTCAGTCTCCCGTAAATTTTTGGAAAACTTGTTGCGAATTTTAGTGATTTTCCACGAACCCTTAATTTATTTGAAAAATCCCTTTCCGCTATGTACAAGACAAAGAATTCGAGTTTTCAAATCACAAATCATTTTGTTAAAATTCTGTTTCCCTTTCTCACAACTAATGAATTAATTGATCAAAATCAGTCGATTTCGTGAACAGAGCATTAGATTAACAAGGTAAGTATTCATGGGTACCTGATTCATGAATTTTATTAGATAAACACCTACAACATTATGAACACTTTATATCATAATTAATTACAAAAGGTCAGAAAACCAGAAAAGGGCACAATGTACTAAATTTTTTAACAACTGTAACTATAGGATCAACAACTGCTCCATACATTTTATGTTCGCGTAACTAGACAAAATGTAGGGAACAACAGATTTTGTTTTTTCGCGATTTCAGTTTGAGCCCCATCGTAACAGTTGTTCATAATGAGTACCTACAGTGTCCACTTTCCAGGTTTTCAGTTATTTTAATTTCACCTTGTATAAAGTAATTTAAGTAGATATATAATAGTTTCGTATAGAATAATTATTATACCTACCTATGTCGGAAAAATTTATTAAGATCGTCGTATTATCTGATGCAGAAAGCATTCAGCAAATGAGTACACAGCAGTATTATCCACACAATACCGTTCCTACATATTTTTTGTCCACACATTAATCAGAGACATTTTATATCCACATTAATACAATAATTATGCTAAATGCTTCGTGTTGAAGAATTCAAAGTAATTTCGTATTACAGTAAGTGAAAGGTTTTCATGTTCGAAGTAACAAGGTCTTCAACTTTTTATGGGAAATTTCTTTTATCCTCGGAGTCATTTCTTGAGGAAAATTGGTTCAAATATTTGTGACATTTTGAATAAAGTCAATTTGAAGTCACGAAAGTAATTTTGTTCATTTGTTCATCGAAAATGAACCGCCTTATTTTTTATATTTTAACGGTCTATGTATTTCGTTTTCCTTATTGAGAGGGTCAACTTTGTGAGAGGAACTGCATTGTGTGTCCATTAGCAATCCCAATAAAGCACACGACTAGTTTCCTTTGCACATTGTACTACGGGCAATTTCTAGTTTCACACGGACCGAATGCAGCTTGACCTTCGTACCTTAATAAAACTAGATTTCCACAGTATAATAGTCTCCATTACGTAGAAGGGATTACGATTATATCTCATGTTACAAGGACGAGATTGTATGTATGTTTGAAAAGTTTTGAATCTTTACGGAGATTTAATACTCTTGATGCACAGTAAAAACTTATGCATATTCTGCTATGATTTACCTAATCTGTGATTACTACATGTTACTAATCTGTTGTACCTCGGTATTGAATTATTTTCTAACATTCACCCTAAATCGGAGAGTTTGTTCGGAAGATTGTCAATAATTGTAGCAAATGATATGATTTCATCTAGTATCGATAATCGAGTGAATGCTACGCATCGGAACACCTGACATCCGCTGGTGTTGATAGATGACGGAATTGAATTAAGCCCTGCGTCCCGCACCTCGCGCCTTCCTCCCCGGTGAAAGCTACCAGAGACTCCGCGCCCCAAAGCCCGCGTCCACACGAGTCCTTCCAACAACATTTCGTCGATCAACTAATCATATTTAGAAAGCAATCCGATTTATTCGAGTTCAAAGCGAACAATTCTAAGCTTTGGCCTCGCTGTTATAATTAATATGTATCTACTTGAGAATTTCATAATCACTAAAAGTGATATATTTAATTCCTCATGAATAAAAATATTGAATTCTAAATATGTAGCAAATGCTTTGAATTAATTTACATTATGAAAAGGCCTAACAAATTCAATTTATGATGTGGTTTGAACTCTTATATACAGACTGCTAGATTAAACGAGGGAAATACTTTACGTTTAATTTAATGTGATAATCGAACCCCAAATCCAACCACATCATATAGTATGGTAATGTCAGAAAGTCAATACAAAGCGGTGTTGCATCAGACTACGGGTTTGGGGGCAGGTGAGATTACAGAGAGACAGGTGTCGCCGCCGCCGCACGACAACTCGGTCGAATCTTATTATCTTACGACGAGGGCCCCACCTACATAGGTAGTACATTATCCTATAAATGTCACACGAGCAATGGGATACCATAGGTATTGCCCAGACGTTTTGGTATGTCCAATATTTTTACATAAATTCCAAGCGCGTACGCTCTGCATTTAAACTCGTCATTCCATAGCACAGCTCAGACAAGGTGAACAATAAGGTCCGCGACATATTCTGAACAATGGTCGCAGATACGATAGGAATCGGAAATTCGCCACTGACGTTGTTGAAGACTCCTACCTATTGTCGTACAACACTATACAATACCATTCTTTTATAGAGCAGGAATACATACATATTTGAAACGCACCGCGGTTGCAGCGGTCGTTGACCGAATAAGGACCTTTGTCGTGTAAAGGTATTCGATTACATAATATTCTTAAATCCTTAATCGTAATACCCATTGTCACAGAGGCCGCAATCAAACGAATTATAAGAGATTTTGACCACGTAACAGCAATGTAAATATTCCACATCCGCGCACAGCAACATGGTCGTAAATGAGTTAAATACAAACAGACGCGCCCTGTTACCATGATAGCATATTTACACAAAACGTATGTATATATACGTATATGGTAGATAAGTTCAGACGGTACTAACACCAACATTTGGGTGTTTGAATTATATAACTCAAATACAGGTTATAAGATCTCAAATTAGTATTAGCGAACTGTGACAACATCCGCTAGTGCCCACCTCAAAGACAACACGGGTTAAATGAACTCCGGTACTTACTCAAGATCATCACAAATTATTTTCATAAAGACTTAGTTTAGAACTATACTTCGAAGTATTATTTGAATTAAGGTAAATAAAATAGTAAATTAACTATAGGCTGAAAAGTATAACTTGAAAATTACTCATAAACTACGATTATACGATAATTTCTATTATTTTATTAAATCGATGGGATACTAATATTTGATAATGATGTTAAAATTAAACACATTAATTATTTAATTCCATCACTCTGTTATCAATATAATAAATCACAATAATGAATTCGACTATAAATTCCGTGAATGAAAGGCAAAGGTCGTGCCGACCTAAATGGCACAACATTCAACGTGTTTAATGGGTCATTCTCGCCATAATGCCATTAGATGAAGAACACAACGTACGATCAAATGCATTGTCGATTCATAAAACGTTTCACACTGAAGATTACACCGCCGGAAGATGTAATCGTAGGATAGGCATTTGTTCGTGAAGGACGAAGGCAAACGCAAACTGCTTACAAGTAGATATAAACAGATAACCACTAATGTTCAATGCAATACAAGCATTCAGCACCCGTAGCTAACACGAGATTCGTAGCAATAACTAAATCGAGTTAAATGCTTTGTTCTACACTAATTTCTATTCAAATCACATCGATTCTTTGTTAAGACATCTCGACCATAAGGAACTATGCGGGAATATATTTTCTATAATACAAAGATTTCAAATCAAAGGCTGAAATTCAACCGATCCTAATATTGGTTGTTCTGTTGAGACAATACTTACGAAAATTGCCTTGACCAATCTAACAGCTTTAATAGCTTCATTAAATATATCCATTTAAAAAGGGAAATATTACACAATTATCGTGTCACAAAGTCATTTGACGCGCCGAGCTTCTGGTTACGGTCATTCAATACTCTGAATACACATAACACGATAACAATTAGTTGAGAAAATTATCTGATAACGTGGACACTATATCTACTAAAAGATAAAAATACTGTGATTTATAACGTTAATAACAAAAGGTTTTTAAGTAAGGTAGGTTAATGATACTGAATTTATTATTAAAAATCGTTCAAGTTATGGGTTAGGTTAAATGATAAAATATGTTTGACTGTCAATTTCTAATTATAAAAGTAAAATTCTCCGATTCATCAAAAAAAAAAGCCGGTATCAACATTTTATTGGTGCGATGAGGCCGCGAGGTACTTTCACCAAGGGTCGCTCGCCTTTTGGCCCAGTGCGAGGAGGTGAGGCTTGTCTGACACAGTCACTGGCCACTAACAACACGGCTACTACGCGGCTGAATCGATGCTGCCTTATAGCTACGTCTCACCCATTCATAAAGTGAAAGAAAAGAATAGCCGTACACGTGATAGCAATCATTATTTTGACTGTCCCGTCGACGCAGATGTCTCGGACTACTTCCCACAGATTATATTTATATTATATTTTTAGGGCAACATCCTGGACTTGGTGAAGTTTGGTAAAACAAAAAGTGGGTCAAGCCGAGAACAGGTTTATTTAAGTGTGTAGTATATTTATTGATGAAATTATAAAAGGAGTGTTTATATAGAAACCAAAGTTGAAAAATGTAAAATATTGTTCTACGGTTCTGTTCATTTAATTATGCATAGATCACCTTAGGTTCCTTGATCAACTGTTAAATAACAACAGTCTCGATTCTATGAATAAAAAATCGTAGGAATGAATTTTTCAAACGTGATTTATTGAATAATTATTACAAGCAGGTCATCCCAAAACCAGCTTTCTACAGTCACGTTGAAAACGAAATTGAATATGACGAACGTGTATCTACGAAGTTCAATATTTGCGCAACAAATGGGTAAATAATGTGTGCCGACTTAAAACTTAAACTAATATTGCTAAAGACAACACGTGTTAAATTTTTTTTTTGGCCGGTATGTCGCTCCTAAAACTATGCTATTATTAATGGTTCAGTGAAAAACGGGCGAGATCGTAGAATATTAAACTACAAAAAATTTAATTGACATATTCATTAAAAGTTGGGTTATGATTTTGATCTTGACTATATATGCGCGAGTAGTTTTAAGAATATGATTTTATGGAACGCATAGCGTAATGAATAGCGTGAATCGTGATCTTAACCCAGATTTCGCTGAGAAGCAGTAAACCAAAATCAAGGCGCTCGAATCTGTTCTATATATAAAGCTAGTAAAAATGACCGTTGGTATATTTTATGTAGCCATTTCGCGAACCACTTACAGATTGATTTATAGTGACGCACGTAATCGATCAGAAATTCAGCACCGCCTTAGCAACAGACATAATGACAGACAAGACAGCCGCTCCTTATTTATGTACTTAGCCCATTTGCACTTTCCATTCGGCTCGTGATCGAGAAGACATGGCACACATATTAATCAGTGTTTGGTTTATCCCAATACAATAGGCTACCTACTAACATAGAGCAGAACTGATACTACTTATTCGTTTTATTTACAGTATCGTCTCTATACAATGACACGCTTATTTGTTAGGTACTTCCAAATTGGCATGCAACAGGTTTGTCAAGCATTAAAATAATCATCTTAATAATCACTGATTGTATATTCACATCACGCTTGAAATTTCCTGATGAATTCGATTCTAGTCTTGAAACAATACAAATACCTATGTCTCCTTGAAAACTGTTTTAGTAATGATTTTTGACATTTAGCTGAATTTGGATATTAGAACGTAAGTGTGGATTGCAACTTTTATTTTTTTTCCAATATTTCTCAATGTTTACACCCCTTTTAAAAGTATAATAGTTAAATTGCTTCGGTTGGGTCGTTATAATTATTTTGCACAGTAATTGGCGTTTTTAACCGACTTCAAAAAAAGGAGGAGATTTCAGTTAGTAGGAATCTTTTATTTTATTGTATGTTCCCCGATTACTCGAAAACGAGTGGACCGATTTGAAAAAATATTTTTTTGCTTGAAAGGGTATACTTTCTAGTTGGTCCCATTGTCAATTGGTCACGATCTGATGATGGGATCTTGAATAAATCGAGGGAACTCTTCTAATATTAGCACGTCTAGAGCGATTTGGGTATTTTTTATAGTAACTCGTGCATTAGCTCTCGGAAAGCACCATTTGGTAAAGTGGAACCGATGATGAAGAACACAGATGCCCACCGGAACTACTTAATAATATGTATTTCACGGGTTGCGATTCGATTACTTTAATATGGTTGGTAAGCAATTGATGCTCGTCACAATTCATATGGTGCACTGGAGCTGATGGTGAAGTACCTAGAGAACTCCTCAACAATTAAAGTCCATGCATCGGGAAAAGCAATATTTTGTAAAAGGTGATGAGCAGTTGACATTAGGCTATTGTAACTTAGATAAATTACAAACCAACCCACAAAAAAGTGAAGTCGGTGGCAAAAAACTAAAATACTGATCCAAAGACACCGACTATCGAAATTAAAGTTAGTTTTCACTTTGTAATTTGGAAGTATTTTCTGTAAAAAAAAAACGGGCCAAGTGCGTGTCGGACTACGCATAATGAAGGGTTTCATAGTTGGGATAAATTTATCACAAATACAAACTTAACGTTGTAGTTGACATACATGTTTTCCCATACATTCCAACTGCAAATGTAAGTTTATACACGTCCGTGTTTGGGTCACAGAAATACATATGTGTACCAAATTTCAACTTAAGCGGTCCAATAGATTCGGAGAAAATTGGCTGTGACAGACAGACAGACAAACAGACAGACACTCGAGTGATCCTATAAGGGTTCCGTTTTTTCCTTTTGTGGTAAGGAACCCTAAAAAGGTTTTTGTTCTAAGTCAAAGTAAATTCTAATAGGTACTATATTATATAATCTGATTACCATGCTTACATACGTAATGTTCAATTCATGACAAATATAATAAAACATGTTTGCAAAGTATGTAAAGTCACAAATATGATAGGTGTGGTAAGCAATCCCTTGTGTATACTAATTAAGTTAATTTAAATGTACACACACGTAGTTACGAGAGAATTTGCGTCAATCTACATAAGATAACCACAAGAATTGTCATAAGACAATCACTTCCATAAATATCGATTCATTCGTATTCTATAGGAACAAGTCTGAAGACATGAATACGTGCTATTTTTATAAATTTACGCACTTTTATGGATACATTACATAAAGCGATCAATGTTGGATAACGACATATTCATTGTCTTGAGAATAAGCGCATGCGTGTAAAAAAATACTCAACACGTTGAAATAATGTTTACTGCCCTGCCCGGGACATGGATTGAAGTTGAATGTCACGGAGAGATATCGTTTCAAAGAAAATCCAACCATAAATATATGCTGAAACTGTACGTTCAATCGAATTAACGATAGAATAACCTATTCAGATTATTTAATGAGAGCTTTTTTCTATGTTATCTTTCGGTCTTGGTAATTTAGAATTCTCATGAAATAGAGATTACAATTAAATAAGAAAGAATCCAATTATCCGTATAATCTACAGTTATAAAGATATCAAGTGTACTTGAAATTCGTTTTTGATAATTTTCAATTACATGAGATACAGTTGTTAATCGGATTAAAGCAAGTACATCACTATTGTATTATTAGAACCTGGGAACAAAACGTAAGTTTCTTGGTAGGTGCGGCATTAAAAGTTAAGAAATAGAGAAAAAGATATTTAGCCTCTTTACACACAGCTAAGCGTATCTGGCACAATATCAGTGCAACGTTGGCAATACCGATGATTAAATTTAAAAAATATTTACCTTCTTGTGATTCCAGAGCACGTTGACGGAGGGTTTCCCGCGACGGAAGTCGCTCTGGTCAATGACGTCATCGTGTATGAGCGACGCTGAGTGGATCATCTCGCTGATCATCGCCACTTGCCGCTGTGACGGCTGCAATGCACTGCGCCACAACATTGCACATTAACATATTGGATGGTACCTACATAAATACCCGAAGATTGTGGTGTGAAATAATAGGTAAGTCAAAGTCATGGGAACTGCCACTGCTTAGAACTAACGACCATTTGCTATTCGAAAACAAAGGTCAGCGTTCAGCAGTAAAGGAGTTCAATAGCAAGAATATGACAATGGCTGTATGGGCGGATCAATTCCCATGTCATATATAACTTGTATGTAAGATGAAAATTTTCTTTATGAAACAATGTAACAAAACCAAGTTAATTCAAACAGTGCCTTTAAGACTCTTCCAACTGTTTGACGTGGTTGATCAATCTATGGACAGATGTATACCAAACACGTTTTGCTAATAAAAAGCTGAGCGTTAAGTTTTACCAACTAGTTTTACGTGAATGTAATACTTCAGACAATATGTAATGTTTCACACTCTTCGCAACAGTTGTGACGTGAATATTGGCCATAAGATAGAATATTTATAACTAACGAGAATAATACAAATACGTTGCAGAATCTTGCGGTTACGGACTTGAGACTGTATTGGTAAAGAGAAATCTAGTATTTGATTGAAAGTTTATTCACTACATGAACATACATATGACAAGGAACTTTCAATTGTATTGTTTTATTTTAGGTTTCTTGCATCTGTGTAGTTAGTTTTATAGAAATGCTGTGAAATGAACAAACAAAAAATAATTATCTTTCATTCGTCGAAATTTAAATCATGGTCTACCGGCGAAAAAGATAGACTCATGCAAACATTACAATGAAAAACAAAATAATTCTCAGTACCTAACAAATATGTACAAAATAGTACCTAATAACAATTCCCTACGTGGTTACGATTACGAGTCGAACAGGAGCGTTGTACCGTTAGCCATGAATGCACCCCGAACCGGACAATTACATATTATAACTACTCAAGCGAGATTTTGTTACCACATTTAAGTACTTACATACGTTAACTGACATGAAACTAGTGTCAATTGTAACTTGAATACAATATAGCTCTTTGTTTTATTATTTATTGTAAAGAACTGTCTGTTTCGAAGAATATCTTACATCACTAATGTTTCGTAAGAGAATTAATTATAATATTATACTATTTCAGTATAGAATGGCCACGTAAGACCTCTAGAGAGGCTCTTCCGTAAATCGTATTAAAAATAGAGTTTACACTGAACTGGTGTCGTAAAATCATGCTATTTTAAGCTTACGATTAATGTTCGCAGTCTGTAACAGCGGCTTATCTTTTTCGAATATAATCTTTTAGCAGTATATTCATAAAAATTACGGACTTTTCAGACACCACATTTTAAAGCTTTATACTAGTAAACACCATGCAGAAACTCGTGTTATATTGCTATTACCTCTTTTCTCATTTTACTTGCTTTTAAATTTTAAACTTTATTTTATAAATACCTCAAGTTCGTGATATTTAAAATTTAATGGGTTAGAAAAATAATAAAGACAGCTATTGCATCAATAAGTTAGAAAAGCCTTGGTTAGCGGTTGGGTTGCGCTTGCGCATACCGCGCGATGTGCGAGATAGTTCGTCTGAAGGTTTCGGAAGACGTGCAGTTGTTAACACGCCTTCATCCATCTATACCTACTGTATACATCAGTAGCACAGTATACACGAAGTATACATCAGGTATACACTAAATTAACAGTCTTTTTAAAAAAATTGTTGGTATTTTTTATTCGTGCACAGATATCTTGTTACTATTAATTACCTCTCTTAGCTAGATCATGGTCAGCTAGTCTAATTATTCGTAGGTAAATGAATTGACCAGTAGTCAGCTTTGCGTGTTTAAATATTTAACATATAATGTTAGGGCGGATCGTGGCGAACCACAGGGAGCACGTGAACTCAATGCCTGAATAGGAAATTTACTATTCATTTATTGTAATTATATGAATTGAATGCAAAAATAACACTGTTTTTAGAAGTCCAGATTTTCCTTAAGATAGAAAAATGTTCCCATACGTCTTCACGTCACGATTCATTTGAAACAGACAAAGGAAATCTGAATATTTTACCCGATTTAAACAAACCGAAAGATAAGGGTCTTAATGCGACCATTTTTTTTATTTCTTTTACAAGTAAGTACTGAACTAAGTTCTACATCAATACTTTGAATTTAAGCTCATTAATTTAACAAAAAGAATTTAATAAAGTGCGTACCCCCTTATTATGCAATTACTATGTTACTGATTAGAATACTACACGAAGACTCGGACTAATTGTTATACTTATGAGAATCTACTACGTTTTAATCTTCTTCAATAATTATATCTGACCGTTGAGTACAACCTTCGATTCAATGCAATAAATGGTCTCGCGATATGTGACGACATAAAGACCTTTGAAAAATCGTTTGTTCAAGGTCCTCGACGAGACATTGAACTATGGAGCGTACGGTCTGATGACCGAACGCAATCCCAAAGTGTTGGCAAACAGTTACTGTTAGGCAACAAGTTCAATGAATTAAGCGAAAAGAAATAAAAGTTTAGATATCAGTCTCGGTCGGACTTCCACTTTACAAAAAATGGTTTGTTTTCGTCTTGTTTAACATTTCTGATATAGAACAGACATCATAGATTATTTCAGATCGTAAATGGCTGTCCACTGCTGAACATAAATCTTTCCTATACAGACTGTCTTTTCATCACGTTCATTCATATAATATGCCGTTGTATATAACCGTGGGCGATGGGTGTGGTCAACATTTTTAACGTCAATTACACTGTGGGAGACTTTTGCACTTTGGCTCTTACATTTCAAAGTCCATCATTCAAGGTTAAATTTGTACATAAAATAGGTGACAAAATTATCTTTGAAACAATCACTTTGAAGCACAACGTGATAAAACATTGTTTACGCTCATAATGCTTGTGGTTATTGTTACAAAGAAACATTGTGGGTTGACCCCAGACTTTTCTAACTTTCCTTACTTTCTTAACACTACGCGTGTTCGTGAAGCAACACATTGTTTCATAAAATAATTTATTTTAGTTAGTAATATAAAAAAATAATATATGAAATGATAATTCATTTTTAGCCTTTTATTTACTGAGATAACTGACTATCACGTAGTTTTGCAGCTACAATATAGCTATGTATTTTTATACCCAGATCATTGTCTTTAAATGAGATATTACAGAAGCACGTCTGCAAGCCTTGTTTCATAAAATAATTTATTTTAGTTAGTAATATAAAAAAATATTTTAAAAATAATATATGAAATGATAATTCATTTTTAGCCTTTTATTTACTGAGATAACTGACTATCACGTAGTTTTGCAGCTACAATATAGCTATGTATTTTTATACCCAGATCATTGTCTTTAAATGAGATATTACAGAAGCACGTCTGCAAGCCTGGAGTCATAGTCGTGAATAAGATAAGTGTATATTTCAAGAGCACATACCTGTTTTCTCCATAAACGTGGTAGTTGACGGCTTTCGCCATAAGTATCGCGACCATCGGCCTGAGCGCCTTGCCCTGGCCATCGAAGTAGTATGTGGCTATGGTGTTCAGTTCTGGTTGGTTGGTGTTACGCTCCAGCTCCTGTCGGGCAGAGGGGCTACAGTCGAGTTGGGATCACATCTAACAGAAATATCACAATAGTAAGATAATAATTTGAACAAGAGAGCGCATACTACATTTGATTTGATTTTAAATTCCATTCCACAACTGGGTTCTTCCAATACTGTCACCACAAAATTATTTAGTTTAGTTCCTGTATTAAATATGCCCAGTACTCGATTATGTAGGGCGAATAATAGAGTACATGTAAATTGTTCAATAAAATCATGTTTATAACAACATCACTGACAACATTACGAGCACAGATAAGAAAACTATAAGCCGTGCTACGCATCATGATGCGCAAGACCATACTCTGTTAGTTGTACTACTACCGCATAACGCATATTAATAGGAAATATATCTCGTGTGACAGCTTAATCTACAATCATCACACTGATAAATAGGATATGAATATGAACTATCGTGTTTTATACTAACTGATTATAATTGACAAATAAGATAACCGACTGAACCAGCACTGTGCATTGATATTGATATACTGTCACACAGATTACGATAATTTCTTACATAAATTGTACACTTTCTTGAAGCTAATATTAGATTTCAAGAAACCGTATAGGTTGTATTGACAATTTCACTACGTAGACAAATGAGTCATCTGATAAAGTGAGACATTTCTCTTTCTTTCACTTTCTATATTCACTAAATATCATAAACCTGCTAATAAGCGCACATTCATACATTCCAACAATGTCCCAACTGATATAATGAAGCATAATTACATGTGCTACGCTTTCGTAGCACTTGCTACGAAAAATTGAAAACATTCCAACGGCCATTCATAAGTATTTGTGTCGTATTTTATCAGCCAATCGCTCTATTTTCTTATCAGTAATCTTTTAAAATACGTACTTAGCTCGTGAACAACATCATTATTGCATTTCGTATACTAGCTGGAATTTACAAGAGAGATGTTTTAAATCGGATTCCTAACGTATGAAAAGGTTGATCAAGCGCCATATCTATTAAAAGAGAATCAGGGTTCTTCTGACAAATTAATTATATTATGATTTTAAAAAAAAATTAAGGATGCGCACAAAATAATGTTATAAAACACCTCAGTAGCATTTACTAGTAAGTAATAAGTTTTCTGGCCCGACTGCGCGGCTCTTCATGCTGAATCTGGATGACCTTTTTTTTAAAGACGTTTTCTATTAATGAAACCTAGCTAGATCGCTTTATCGCCCCCGAAACCACCTGCATACTAAATTTCAAGAATTGCTCGTTTAAAGGTATTAGATTAGATAGATTACTGTCTTAATGACAAATGCAATAATAAAACAAATGAAACCTAATTGCGTTCATTAGCCAATTGTGAACATTACAAAAATGAAACGTCTAATACCTGGAAAAAATAATGAGAACCCGTGTATTGTTTCGCCGTAATCTAGTAATTAGAAGCACTTTAGTTACTTAGTTATAGTGAATTCACGCTCTTGATTTTATCGGTCGCAATGAAGTCAGATTCTTTAACGGTCTGAATAGTAAGTACGACATATATCTTATTACAGTACAGCTTATTAAATTATCTACCAAGTACTGCAACATGAACCTTAAGTTTCTCCTAATTTACACCATGACTTGCGACTGCGTAAAAAATACGAAGGTGCTAATTATTATGATACGCATTTGTTGAGATCGCAAAAGGCAGTCTAAGCGGTGTTACAACAGAGCTAATTTGCAACTACCTGAAGGACTCAGTGGTAGTTTTCAGCTAGCGGTGTGGTAACCACCATCGACTGACATTGACGCAAGCTTGACGCAAGTGTCCTCTTACTATAGCGGACAATGCGGCTTTTGCCATTGCCTTTCAATTATGATTGTTGAACATCAATTTCATTGTTTCGTTGACGAAGACTGTATGCAAAGTCATATCAACTTAAATTCGGATGACCTATTTTCAGTAAACGACTATTAAGAAATAAAAACTGGATTTAATAAATCTATAACCACTTTTGAGTTGGTGTTACGTACATGATAAGGTTCCGTACCAAAATGGTAAAAAGGAACCCTTATAGTGCGGCTCAGTATGTCCGTCTGTCTGTCACAGTTGGATATCTCTACTAATGCTATCAACGTGAAATTAGGAATAGTTTTAGATGACGTTTGCCCTACTATTTTGAAAATAAGAAAGTTTTTTTTTTTAGCTCAAGGACTTAGCGGGGTTCTTAAAAATTCGAAGTGGGGCTACTAGGGCATATCATAATTATGAAGAGCGCTATTTGCACATTCTCAAACATTTTTTTTTAGGCCGCATAGTTTTCTACTTTTGAAGAAAAATGTAAAAAAAAAACTTTTAGCCCCCTTATCTCCGAAGTTTGCATAGAGAAAAATCTGAATTATTTTATGTGATAGAAGTTTATGTAAAGATTACATGAAAAATAAAACGATGTCTCTAAATAGCACACTTTTTCAGAAATCATCAACAAAAATTACATTAGTTCTACTATTGGTCAAGAGATGGCGCTGATCTAAAACTGCAATATTCTACACCGGGACGAATATAGGCCTCGCCGATGAAAATATAAAATGGTACGGAACCGAGTCCGATTCGCTCTTGACCGGTTTTTTATATCTAATGTTGTAACGTAATAATCGCTGATGTAAGGTCACTGACAATTTCTATGATTATGATAATAGGCTATGATACAAGCCTACATATTCATAAATTTATATCTACATTGTAAAATCGCCAGATTAACATAAGAGTTTTGTAAGTTTTACCAAATATTCATGTAGGCACACCCATCATTGCAAACTTCCTTAGATAAATAACAAGGCTCAGCTTTGGTAATATTGGAAACAGTCACGAACATGTCGGACATAATAATAAGTATGTAAACAGTTATGTACCATTCATTGTTTTTGCGGAGGAAAACAAAATTAAATCACACCTACCAAGCGTTTTCAACACTATACCATTAAATTATAATCAGATGTAGGTATGGCCTATGGGTGTGACGCAAAATATTCAAAATCATATATCCCCTCTAAGAGTTTTCAACTCTTTTGCAACATATAAGTTTCTATTCTGATATTGAGGTTCGTTGACAAAGATATAAAAAATTCAGTGAAATATAACCTCGTTAAATTAAGATTCAACTCCTAAAATATACGAATCGTAGAGGTGTCGTGTTAAGTAATTAAGAGTAAGGTTTTAAATATGCTAAACATAGTAGTAAATATTGGATGAATGGATCCTTCATCATCCGTTGTTGACCGAACACATTCAAAACGTCACGCAGTCGGTCTGTTGCGAAATGAGACGTACCTACGAGCTACGCACCTACATAGTGAGATTCACCTTCTACCAGAGTGCTGAGTATGCGCAGTAGCACAGCTGTTTAATGACAAAACAAAGATATACAAACCCTGGCACATTCAAATAATATGCATGGTGTATTTAAATCTATTCGAACTCTGTCAAGGCGAGAGCCAAACGATTCCTAACAGAACTTAACATTTCCGCAGCCCGGGACAAACGTAACTGAACCGACTAATCTAAAATTTTGTATTTACATCTGCATGTCAAGTTGACGTTATCTGTTTGAGCTTATTTTTGTCAATAAACTTCCCATTGCCATCGTTAATAGACCAATTACAGTAATTTAGTGCATTTAAGATAATTTTATCAGGATCATAATAATTGATTTGACCTTTCAAGATATTATGTCAAAAATGTATGATCCAAGTCATTTGTATATAATGTGCTGACTTATCAAAATGAGGTTAAAATTGTGATGAGTTCACACTCATCACAATTTTTAAAATAAGAATGGGACTGGCCTCCACTGGGTCACCCCAGTGGAGGCCAGTCCCATTCTTATTTTAATCGCATCCCTATGCGTACTAATTGTAATTCTACAGTGTTCTGAGTAAAATGAAACCCAGTTTATAACTGAAAAAAAGTGTTTCAAATCAGAACTGAAAATCTTCAGAAGTCTCTTCAAAATCTACAAAAGTTCTATACTCCAAAGCTTACGTTTATAACGCAGGTATAAGTCATAACCTAGAACAGTGACGTTCACCATAGCGTCATTCACTATAAGCTGTAGGTTTTCCATAAATAAATTTCTAAATACAGGAAGATTTCCAGCCCCTGAAAATGTCTGACCTAAACAACATTGTATACCGACGCACATAAATTGTGTAAATGACGAGTCAATGCCGTATTTCCACATTACATTTTTGCTGCTCATAATATATTCCAGTTATGTTTAGAGTACCTATATTAAGTTTATTTGCACGTAAATAAGACTGGCAACCCGCCCCGGCTTCGCACGGTAGCAGAACATATATGCTAAAATTTTTTGAAGTTAAAACTTCTTTAGGCTTCGCACGGTAGCAGAGCATATATGCCAAAAATTTTTGAAGTGAAAACTTCTTTAGGCGCGTTGGGCATTTTTGAGATGGGAAAAAACAATTGAACTCGCGACACCGTTACCGACACCTCATTTTAGTAAACGCGATTGTACTCTTTATTCACATTATGTTATGGATCAATGTTCTATGCAAGTACTTTTACTTTAAAGGGTTTGGAAGTATTTTTTTTTTTAGTTTTTACTGCTGTCGGCACTCCCAGGGTGCCACGATTTTTTTTTAAATTCTTGATGCGTACCAGCCTTTTGCGTCGAGCATGTGGGTTAGATTAAAATTTAACAGATGTTCATCCTACTTGGAGTATTTTACATCATCATATTTCAGCCAATTTACACAAAATCTTAATAAATCATACACTTAAACCTTCCTCATGAATCACTCCGTCCATTGGTGAAAACCGTATGAAAATTTGTTAGTTTATAGCTTTCAGACAGACAGACAGACGCGGCGGGCCGAATTTGTTTTATAATAATTATATAGTGATAGTGATAATTCTAATACAAGCCTTGTTACCGGTAAAACCAACAATGACGTGTTATGAATCGGGAACTCCAGATGTTGTGAAACATTTAATGTAACAGGGATAGTCTAATTAGACTTATTTCACACAGAATTTTATAGTGTAAAATGATATCAGTATGACGCGTGACTCCGCTTATATTTTATAATAGTTGGAGCCATGTTTTTATGAAAACTCCGAACTAGCAAAACTGACGAGTAGCACAATCAATGAAATCATTGATGTCAAACACATTTCACATCTCGTGAATAGCACTCTTGAATAGCTGTTTAGCAGTTTCCTATATTTTAATTGACTAAAACTACAGCCAGTAACGGAAACGAAGTAATGAGATACTTGTTAGTTGTTTTTGCGTACCGGGTCTGGAAAACAAGGTCAATGTTCAAGTTTAGCGCTGTTCCACGCCACACTTTCCATTTCCCACTCATTGCTTAGCACTGCGAGACCCATTCATTACGACAATGACTATACTCGGGACCAAGTCATTTTGCAAATAATGTAAACAAGATACCGAAACAATTTGTGGTAAGTTTGATTAATGTTGTAGACGTCAAAAAGCAGTTTTAAACTCTAGGAACACAATTTGAAATACAATAACATTTTCTGGTAAATGATCCTACCGTTTTCTTAAGGTTTCAAGTTTATATTAGCTTATTTTTGTACTAAGCATGTTTATCGTTACGGATTTTAATGGAATTTAGCAGAGATAGGCTAACTCGTAGTCTGATTGACAGTTTTTTTGGATTAATGGAATTCTGCCTGCTCTACTGTTACGAAATTCCTTGCGAAGAAGTCCGAAAGGGAGATCATGGCCCCCGGCAACTTGGCAACTGAAGGAACACGGGTGGGTTTTAGTCAGTAAGAGTCTGACACGCCCTCCTGCTCCGCCCAGAGCGGGGATAATTTCCCACCCAAAAAAAAAACGTACGTGCAAAATCTTGCCGAGACTGTAAGACAGGTTTGGTGAGTTACCTAACATAAACAGAAAAGTCGCTAACGCGCAGATCAATAATTGCCGATTTTGGCGATAAGCTAAATCTTACTTTTGCCTGTCCAACAATTATCATAACACAAATAAACAAGTCCTTCTTCGCACCTCACTCAAAACCAGACGGCTGATCGTTAATCTGTGCTTTTACTCCCAGTTGAAAGATCTTACCCAAGATGGATTTAAAACTAGAAATCAGCCTATATGGCCACAGACGTGAAGGAAATGATCGTGTAGAAATATGCAGCTTGCCAGTACAGCATTCACACAGGGGCCTAGTTTTAGACGAGTTTTCCAAACAGAAAGTAGGCAAACGAGCACTGGCATCACAGACGGCGATGATACGGTAAGACCGATGTCACTAAACCTTACTGATCAACATTCTTTATTTTTTACTGAACAATAAGTTTTTTTTTTTGCCAGAATTTATTTATTAATATATACTTTATATTGTATACTAGATTACACTAAACGAAAATAGATTATTACAGCCAACGACGAAAACAAAATCACAACGATAAGTAATGTTCCTTCACGAGTCTTTTAAACACAGGCAACGATTGCGTGCGTTTAATGCTGGGGCTACATTGTGGCGTTATCGCGAACTTTACTTCGCGCGCTCTCTGTTGCTTAGCGATACGTCGAGCGGTGTGCGAAAGAGAGCGCGCGAAGATTAGTTCGCGATAACGCGACAATGTAGCCCAAGCATTATTGGAACTGTTATTGCATTCCACAACACAAACCTCGACAGTAAAGGATTTAATCATTTAGTCAACAATACAGTCTTGCAACATCTGAGTACCTACATAAGTAAATACTTAAGTTTCTCAACTTAAATAAGTATTTAGAATAAACAAAATGAACCAGGAAGAGTGATTTCCGCGCAACAACAATGCAAAAGAGGGATATCGAATCGCTATTGACTTCGCCAACGTAAATATACTTTGACTTTAGTGCATTGCAACGTTTTGCAATATTGTTGTCAAAAGTTCAGTTGAGCTAAATGCGCAACCATACAACACCGAGGTTGCCGGCTTCGAGCACAATGCAGAGGATGTCATTAATTTTTGCGTTTATTAACTGCTTTAAGGTCAGTTTCTGCCATTACAGTCTAGCACTTTCATGCTCCAGTGCGCATAAAGTCACTTAAAACATAATTTATTTGTGTGTGACATTTTCTGACAATAGGAAGGTCTATGCTTGTGATGACAACTAAAAAGGATGGAGTATAATTAAAATGACTCAATTGAATGAAAATCTGCAGTTGAGTAATTCTGCAATAAAAACAAACGAAGGAGTAGTGGTATATGTACGATGTTACATTTCCCAAACAATTCGTAGTGGGGATCTCCGGTTTGAGTCGCAATGCATTAATTATGACTAGGTTAAGCGCACTGGAATCTAGCAAACTGTGTAATTTACTGCATAATTTACGTTACGGTTAGTAGCATTGTGTACTACAGATCTCAATTACCGCCGATGCGCGAATTGCACAACCCGAACTGACCAACGTGCTAACACATCGTGACTTTGACACAATTGTCGATCAATGGACACAGTGCCGACCAATGGGCTCGTAAACTGTTCCCTTTTTATATCACGGCTTATGATACAATGAATGACGCATAGATCAGTCCACTTCTGTCGGTTACTCGTTGTTTATGATAATTACAAAGTCAATCAGATGCTACTCTACTGATTACAGTCACCACATGTGTCATTGCTATAATTCTGTATTCTAACGGCCTTACTAATAAAAATAAGTTAAACATATGTTCAATTTTTGTACAATATATAATAAGCTGTGAATAGGAGTTACACACTACCCTTACTAAAAATATCAGTGTTTAAACAATGCATAGTTACCCACTGCTTAAGACAAAAACCACTGGCAATATTAGAAGGTGCGTTCTTTGTAGTGTTTTTTTGGAAGTCGGTTGTTTTTTTTTTATAAAAGTTTTTATTTCTCGCTTTTTAGTGGGTAGTTTGTAATTTACCTAAGTTACAACAGCCAAATCTCAACTGCTCATCACCTTTTACAAAATATTGCTTTTCCCGATACAGGGACGTTAATCGTTGAGGAGTTCTCCTGGTACTTAACCATCAGCTCCACTTCTGGATATGCATTGTAACGAGCGTAAATTGCATTGCAGCCATTTTAAAGTAATCGAATCAAACCCGTGAAATACTTATTATTGAGTAATTCCGGTGGCCATTTGTGGTCTTCATCATCAGTTCCACTTCACCAAATGGTGCTTTCCAAGAAAAATTGCAAGAGTTACTATAAAAAAGAATCATCAAGATATTGAGTTATTCGTCCATTTGTCTCGCACATACTTAATGCAAATTTAAGACTTATATGGTTTTCTCATGGATGCCATTATCAGAACTAGACCAAATTGAAATGGGACCACACGGGAAGTACCAGCTTTCAAATAAAAAAGAATCATCAAAATCGGTTCACCCAGTCGAAAGTTCTGAGGTAACAAACATTAAAAAAAAGTCGAATTGGGAACCTCCTCCTTTTTTTGAAGTCGGTTAAAAAGCAACTAGTTATTACAGGTTATACGTATGCTACACAAGGATCGAGGGCTGAATAACGGTTGTTCATTATCCATTGTTTAAAGACATCTGTTACACCAGAATGTATACAACTGTAACGTCAATATATCGTTTATTGGTAACGTTGATGTTATAACTTTGGTATACGTCGTGCATAAAGTTTATTAGTAAGTAAACTTATCTACTTACAGAAGTAATTTATATTTTAAATGGGTGTTATTTCAACAAAAAATGCAAAATTTTCAAGTCGGTAATATCTGGTATTATGAAAAGTTCGGTTATGATAATTATTAAACGAAGTATGCGCAATCTTGAAAAATACTATTAAAGTTATAAAAAATATGCTAATCGTGTTGGTATCTACTGAATTATCGACGCAATAAAAACAGGCAACAACAAAGTTGCGTTCGCGAGTTCATTAATCATAAACTTTTTTGGTAATTCAGTTTCACACAATGACTATACATTACTTTGTACTTACGGATCTGATGTCTTCATATATTCCGTTGAGGTCGTCTTCCAGTAAGCGGTAGGGGTCGACGATCTGTGTGCCGTAGTCTGGTAGCGAGCCTGTGCTTGTGCTCTGGAGGCTGGAGGCAAGGCGGCGCACCAGCCCACCTGTGGCGGCAGCGCTGAAACCGCCTGACCCGCATGCAGGTCCGCATGTTGTGACTCTCTGCAATAAACAATTGTTCTGTCAATACAAAAAGTACCTACTACTTATGCTATATGGCTAAATGTCAATTAAAACCTCAAAGAGAAACCCAAAGCCGGCCGCGTATCCTCAAAATATCTGTATTACGATATTCCTCGGCGTTACAAATATTCCACATTTTTAACGTCTTTGTCAGCAGTTGCAGACTTTAAAAAGCAAGCATTGGGTGAGTGTCCGACAAGGCACGAAGGGTGCGCCAGGTGCCCTTAACTAAGTGGTAGCGTCGACGGCGGCAGTGACCGCGATACGCGTGTTTCGCAATTCCGTTTATGCAACTGCAAGCGAGTGCAGTTCGCGCCCGATGGGCTACGACCGGCCGCGCGTTGCAAAACCACTACACGTTCAACCGGCGCACGTATGTGCCCGCAAGTACCAGCCCATAGATGGACGCGTTTGCGGTTATAAATTAAGAGAAAACAATTAGCTAAACCATACTTTAGACTTCATTACGTCATACAGATTTTCAAGTTCTATTCTGCCAGTGAGATATTTGTGCATAGCTGTTCGTTGCGGCATTGCATGTGTCACTGATAGTGACGGTTACTGTTTTTGTTCTTCAACAGAGATCTAGAAAAAATATCCATCATTACATAGACCGTAGACCCTTGAAGCTACTTTCATTTATTGCTTCGTTACATACGATTAAATATTAAACCGTGCGTGGCTAACTAGACATGTGCAAATGAATGTTAACCAAAGTACTGAATCGTATTTTTTACCGAATTATATTGAAATACTGGAATTAAAGACAGGTCTGAGCTATATTTAAGAAATAGCGAATGACTAAGCGTGAATTGAACGTTTAATCTCAGAGCCATTCTCCGGTTGCAAGGCTCGTGATGGCGCTGGCGGGAGGTAGGATCAATGTTGCAATTTTAAAATCTAATGCATTATTAGTAAACGTAGTTCGAGCTGTGAATATACACTTCAAGGTTCTTGTGCTAATATTTATTTATCTTGCCACAGAAGCAACAAAAAGGCGTAGCGTAGCGGTTTGGTTAATGTCGTCATTTTATAAACTGTCCTTTTATAAGCACGGCTGAAAACATGCGCTTAGTCTGGATTATTACTCAGATTAGGCTAAATATTTGTAGCCAAAATATAAATCTTCCTACAGTCACAAGATTATCTGTCAGAATAACGACGATGAACTCGTTTGACATCAAATGCACTTTGACAAAACATTTTCTATTACATAGATTTTCACAGAGTCAAGTTCAAAATTATGCGGACTAAATACTGATAAGTGTAATCCTTACCATTTCCTTTCATTGTTTACATGGATCAGAACTTATATAACGCAATATGTAACATGGAATCAAAAATAAACGTATTAGTCGAGCAGTTTCGACAACATCCTTAATTCGCAGCGACGTCTGATGCGTAGCATAATAATTACTTCCATATGATTTCACACACGTTAGCACGGTAAAGGACGGCTTCATTGAAGATTTCAGGGAACTTAATGAGTAAGAATTATATTTAGAGGAGAAAATATCTTGTAGAAAATATTTTGGCATAGGAACTATTTATTTGAAACGGATCCTATGCTGGTTTCAAATTACGTTAAACTAGTTACCTACTTTAACGTACTTACGAACCTAATCTTGAAGTTAAGGATCGACTTGACGGCAGAAGACTACTTTTTACTAGAGATAATAAATTAAAACTATTTATCATGACTCAATTTGTTCTTAGATACGATTGCAGTGCTAGGCCGTAGCAGGCCAAGAGTTTTTTGTTTTTTGAAGTAATTTGCCAATGTGGAGGAAGTAGAATATTTATTTATTGAATTATTCACTTCTGTCAACAACGATAGTCAATAATGTCAATCATAAACATTTATGCCTGAGACATTAGCTTAGGTAAGTTACTAAGGTTACTTACATACTTAAAATAATGATGTTTCAGGAGAATAACTTACCAAATGTTGTAATAAAAACTAAGTAGGTTCCCATATCATATTTATAGAAATTCATTAATGTATTCTTAAGCACTTTTGAAGAACATCGTAATAGTCATCGTTGTGCCTATAATATTTAAATATTTTAGTCTTACTTAACCTACGGCCACTGGTAATAAACGAAATGAAATACAATTTATCACATTAATGACCATTTCCTACAAAAAATAAATAAAAATAACCATAACCACAGTTGACCATAAGGTTAAGGTAGCTTTCAATTCTTTTCAGGAAGGCGATATACGTGCGTCACAAAAAATAAATGTGAGCGTATATTCAAAAACCTTGACAAAGCTGTTGGTTCACTGGTGTCCTTCCCCTATCCCATATTACTTATGAACCCGGAACAGACAATACATAATTAAGACTTTACACGTTGCTTGCAATTACTACCCAATCTAGCCATAATGCTAAATATTTTACGTACCTATACGGTTTTACTGATCAATTATATTAAGAAACCCTGCTCAAATAAATTGAGTAAGTACTGACCGTCGTACTTAATGACGTCAAAGCGTACAGTAATGAAGGCGCGATAATTCTAAGTATTTTCACGCTTACGTGTAATGTCAATATGTGAACTTCTTATAATTAACAAGGAAATATCTCGTTATTCATTTCTACTACATCATTCTTTGCGGGATTTTCATTCTTTTCGAATAAAAATTACATAAAATGTAGGTATCTAAAGACTGCCTAAATGACACTTGACCATAAATTACGATGTACGTAAATAATTGAGTATTGTTACGCAATGGAACCGAATAAAATAGGCTTAATACAGGTACTGCGTGAAAAATGTAAAACAAAAAGCATGATATCCGCGTTCAATGTAAATGATGAACAACATTGTCGCACGTAAAATTGCATGTGTTACTGGGCGCACATAACAATTAAAACACGATAGAAAGTGAGCGTTTCGAACACTCTTGCGCATCGATCGACACTGTTCTTAAAATAGAAGTGAACACCAATTGACACGTACATTAGATTGATATATAGCTGTTACGTGGACAATCAGACACATTATGTCGTCCTAAAGAGAGCGCTTAATTAGTTCTCTTATTTGGATATTAATTACTTACAAAAATTGTGCTTATTATTGATAGACGGTATTAAACCTATTTTATCTCATCTGACAGTATACTAGCCATAATCATCTGTCTAGCCTTTTCCCAAAAATGTAGGGATCGGCTTCCAGTCCAACCGGATGCAGCGGGACACCAGTTTTTTACATGGACAGATTGCATATCTGACCTCCAGAACCCAGTAGCTGGGTAACATGATTCCTGTAGGCAAAACTGTATAGTGTATTTACAAGTATAAAGATAAAATTACTTAATCTAATCTACCACAACATCAACAAGTTTCCAGTCGAATTGCTATCAATAGGGATGATGCCTGGGTCAAAAAAAAAGAAAATTCTATTTAGTCCGTCAGTCAGATAATAAAAAAATATTAGACACGTTTTTTTTGCTTTATCATATTAATAAAAAAATTAATTAGATAAAACGCATTAAAGATGGGGAGTGGGCGTCCTACGTCACAAGTAAGTATAAAATCGACATACTCGTGACGTCATGGCACATTTTAACTCAATGTATCGCCGTAATATTTTGATAACGTAAAAAAATAAAAAATATGTGTTTAATATTTTTAATAATCTACATGACGGACAAAACATAATTTTTTAATCATCCCTATTAAACAAATGGTCGACAGATAGATTTGAAATCATTGATTTGATTTCAGGGGCTTGTGGCTAACTAATAACACCCGCACGGGTCGATCGATCAGGTTAAGCTACGCTTGCCGCGGTTGGTCCGTGGATGGCTGACCATCTTTACATACCAACACCCCTCCGTGACTCGGAAAGCATGTCTATCCGTTGATCCCGGCTGTCATTTGTAGATCTTTGACAGTCGTTACGGGTAGTCAGAAGCCCAAATCTGACAACCAGTCTTACCAAGGGGTATCGTGTTACCCAGTAACTAGGTTGTGGAAGTAATATAGACAGTCGCTCCATTTAAAATACTTGTAATCCCGCTTTTTCACTACACCAAAGCCGTGGTAACGTTTAGTTTATTTAGCCTGAAAATGGTACTGATTTAGGAGATAAGTGTACCTAACTTTTTACCGCACAAAAGGGAGTGTCATAAAAATAATGTTCTCTTTATGTAGAATATTCCAAATTTATATTACTTTGCAAGTAATGTGCTGAACTATGGTTAAAAGGTGCTTAGTTTTGTAATCAACTACTTGTAATCACATGCTAATAATTGCTCACAAATAAGTAGATATGCGTTCCAAGGACTAATGACGAAGATCAATTCAAATAACAATAAAACTTGCACGTGCGAAGAATTCACAAATTATTTGTATTAGTAAATTATTCAATGTCTAATTATTTATCTAATCACATAAGGAAAATGTTTAATTCATTGAATTACGTATTTCATTCATTAATCTTTTGAAGATCTTGAACTGACACAGTAGAAGTTTTATTGCTATTACGTCTGAGGGCGTTTAGTGTTGCAAAGTGTTCATTTAAAGGCACTATTCCACCAAAATTGTGCTCAGCACATTTGATCATAAACATTGCAGTGTTTGCAGATCTCAAACAATCCACGTACTGAGCTGCAGATCCGTTTCCACCGGCAAAGCTGTACGTAATTTGTGCAGCACATTTGTAAATGTTTACTTGAGTGAGTCCACCGAAAGAAACATTTGTACCGTACACTGTGCAGTACAGTGTCGCACAGTGCCGCATACTGGTGGAATATAGATTTGTAATACTATTAATGTTTTTTTCATATAGGGCTGAACAGTTGAATACTACGCTGATGAATCAGCTAGACCACAGCTGCATTAGATTGTTAGCTCACTGTGTTCCCAACATGACTGCTGAACGAAATTAAGCTAAATTATTAGCTTTTTACGATATAAGTACCTACATTCTGTTATATCTCTTGTTGTACTGGGAAACTGTAAACTTCTTTATAACTTTGTATCACTCTTTTCAACAGTGTAATTCTAGTTTGCTACCAATTTGTTACTATAATGATAATGTATTGGCATTTAGTTTTCTATCATAAGTTCCAACTTAATTTATGTATAAACAAGAGAATTTAAATGAGTTATTTGGTAATATTTCATTAATTAAAATTACCAATAACGAAGTCTTCGTTATAATTCATGCAAAGAAAAATAAGCATAATTTATAACGAAACTTTGACGTCACTTCATGAAAAAGAAAACTTATAATAACTTAATATAAATTTCTCATACCTGTAGCTTAGTAAAAGCAGATAAACGGACTCGCGAACGTAGTTGCGCATGTTCACGCGTGTAAAAGACATCAACGCGTCACCTGCGTAGGCGCAAACTTATCGTGATTCGTGTGTGAATAATTCAGTGTTTAAGTTTAAACATGCTATTATCTGGACATTTTATGGTCTTCACATTGAAAATAGATAAAAGGATATTTAACACTGACTTTAATTACACTTGCTACATGGTATATATTTATGTTATCAGCATAAGTCCGATGACGATCGAACTTCATCATTTTACGAGAATGCGGCAAGTCAATAATAGATCTATTTGACTGGGATTATCCAAGCCGTGGACGTGTTCTTGGCTACTAGATTTATATCTTCTCAAAACACCTTCTTAATCATCTCTTAACAAATTGACTACTGCATGCAATCACCTTCGCCTGGGTCGAAAACTCAATATCATTCTCTAAGACAGCTCCAAGCGAAATTACTCCTATGCATGCGATGTTGTTGCATAACATGACCGCAATCTGTCTAGACATTGGAAAACACGTATTTTTAGCATCCTTTGTTCTTCGAAGATTTGGGATCATAGATTTAGAATCACAGAAAAGACTTAATCATTTCTTTCACAGCAATTTTCTCGCCGGAGACAATGCTATTTTAAGGGATTACGTCGAAAATTGATACTACCATAAACATAACAAAACGAGGAGCTTTTGTTAAATTAGTTATTTAATTTTAAAAAATGGGACGTAGCATAAGCTGTGTCCTAGATGTGTCCCATTCTTATTAAATAACAGTTTTAATTGGCGCACGATCAAATTAATTGTAACCTTATTTATATTACGTGTGAACAACAATCGACAGTATTATTGGACACTATTCATACCGACCTCGACAGAATGCGTGTTTATAAGTTGGTAATGTTGGTACCAGCATAAGTGCAGCCACAGAGTATGGTACACCAAGGTCGTTACTGCACCCAGTGGCAGTAATGATCACAGGTGTAATTAGGCTCCACCGGTCTGTGGCGAGAGGCATGGCGGTCGAAGACGCCCCGCCCCGCTAGGTTATGAATCAAGGACGGATTTAACGGGAACAACTGGTTATGAGTACTTCTACAGTCTACGGCTAAGCAAATAGAAGGGTTATGATTTTGACGGGCATGTATGTATTTATATTCGTCTGTTTCCTGATAACTTCAAAACTACTTATCAAATTTTTACAAATGAGGAATCGTTGGAAGCGTCTTGATCGTCCGCTGGTTATATAGGCTATGTGATATCACATAGACATAAACAGACAAATTTAAAATCCGGAGTCACACGTATTCTGTTTGATTTGCCCTAACACATGTGACTCCGGGTTTATAACTTTTAGATGATTTTCTTGTCGTAGTTGGGTCTTAGTTTAATAACTTTAATTTTTGGGATATATTAAGATACTTTGTGCCCTAAAAAAGGTGGAATTTTATTGGATGGAGCACGTGAACTGAGATAAAAAATGCAGTTTGATAAGTTAGAAAGCTGAGGGTCTTGAGAGAGCTTATGTCAGCGTGATGTGATAAGCTGCGATTTATAATGGAAATCAACCCATTTCTTCACGAATATAGCTAAACTTGATTAGGTACAGATGGGCAGAACTCGTGAATTTGGTGCATTTTAGAAGATGCTTCTATCCATTAGTTTTGAAAATATAATCCTACATTCCCAAGTGTTCAAACTCTTGTAGAATTTAAGGTACGGCTGGTCGTTGTCTACATATAATTTGTTTCATGAGTCATTTGGACGTAAAACAATTCTAGAAGAGCTTCACAGAACTGATCGAATCCGAACTTGCAAGTTGTTGGTTTAGTTAGGATTTTATTTCTTAACAGTTTGTCATTAAATTACTTCATTACATGAGAACAGATGACGACATTTCAGTGCGAACAATAATTTAATCAAACAATTTTATTCAGTCGGTATTGACTCTTAATAGTTAATTACGTAATAAATACGAGTACCTAATATCCACGATATAAGTGGATTTGCAACGCAAAAGTAGGTAATTAAAGGTCAATAAATTAGGTAATTTTAATAAATCTACCAAGAACAAACGAATTTTAAAGAATTGAATGTACGCCTAAAATGCTGTAACAAATTCTACAAAATAAGTCTTGTTTTGGTTTTGGTCAACTAACTAAAGCTTGGCTTTTATGTATATAGGTATATTAAGATACGTATCTAGATATAGTTTCGTAAGAATAGATAGATCTGTTTAGATACCTAGATAGTGAACGTACACGTGTATTTCAACAGCTTTGTGCATTGGCAATTTTTTGGCAACTCATACAAAATTAGATGCCGTTGGTAAAAATAGCAATAGATAATATTCTATCTATGTCTATATCTCACAACTGTCAATCATTATGTAACTAGGTCCCATCTGTTGAAATGTGATCACAAGTGCGATATAAACCTCAGCTTTACTGCTTATTGATTTGATAACATTATCTTATCTCATTTCCTATTCATAATATAATGGTTCGATAAATAATAACAAAGGTGTTTATTCCTATTACATTTGACTAAAAAATAATGCTCAAGACCTCATTTATAAACGTTGAAATCTTCAGAAATTCAACAATATACTGCTCAAGAAAACGACAGTTTTCAAAAGTTGTAAGGGGACAAGGATTGTCCCTTACATTTCAAAATTTCCGCCATCGAGTGTAAGCTTCAATTTGTAAAACGATAAAAAGTCCAAATTGAAGAAGTGGATGGATTGTATGCAAGATGAATTGATTATACGGTGCGAGTCTTTATAATGTGCACATATCGAAATGAGGCCATCTATGCTTAATTTCATCAACGGAGAAAACTTTTTTTTTTGTTCTTTTTGGCGTCTTTTTGAGAAATTTCACGATTATTTATGAAAATAAATACAGATTTTTGCTAAAAAAAAATATGTTTATTTTCAATTGAGGGTAGCTTTTTTTTACATTTTTCATTTTATGAGGACGCCTAATTACTTCCAATCATCATCGCGATAGATCATTTAGTTTAAAGTTACACCATTTTGTTACAATCTTTTTTTTTAATTACATAAAATATATATTTTTTAAATATATAGATAATTTTTTATATTTTTTCCGTCGATAAAATTAAGCATAGATTCCCTCATTTCGATATGTGCACAATATAAGGACTCACACTGTATTTATATTTAGAATGGGAGTGAATTCTGAGATGACGGCTAATAGAAGGTATGGATAAAAAGGACGTGCTGCGCAGACCACAAATAAATTGAGATAATGGCAAGAGGATGACGAAGCAGCTACAAAATCTACACTAACTCAAATTTTCTCGAAGTTAATCCAACTTATCTAACGGAACATACACAGCGCAAAGATTACACACATCGACCTTGAGTTTATCTGAAGAATGCCTTGGAGTAGTCATGATATGACAATTATACACTTTCGGATGTAATTGCCATTTCTTACAAATTGCAATCAACGCCAACGTACGCAATGAGGAAGGGACGACTATGCTTCAAAATTATCAGTTGATGTACCTAAATACTAACCAAAAAAATTATGCTGTTCATCTCTGCATTAAAACTAAAGCTTCTTCTAAACAATTTAATTATTTTATTCTTTTAAGACGAACACTTCGGCTTACAACACCTTGAGATGGAGTAACCCCAGAAATTGCAACTCAAAGAGAGTGTTAAACAAGGGTATAGGTAATGAATAAATCAGACCTTGTAGTCTTAAATGTTGTGAAGGGTTTTCAATAAAAGGCAAAATATCCTTGAAAACTTGTTACTCGTGTAAATTTCGACCAAATAGATCTTGATGAAAATTTACCGAATTAAATATAGCCCGTTATTTTTAAAACAACTTGTTTTATTTTCATTTCATGAATCGATATTCAATTGCTTATACGTAAATAATGTTACTAGTTACTATTAAGTTTCTCCTCTTCACTGTAATAGCTAAAGGTTGGCATTGGTTTACGATTTCGCGGATCCATCGGAAATATCACGGATACAAATTATAAAACACCTCCAATTTACACATTTACATTTCTAGCTATGTAGGCACGTTCATGAGTATACTGAATGTTATTTTGTTTTGTTATAACTGCAGTGGTAGTTGTACAGATATCTTAAAATGTGCGCTCATCACGCTTCCAAATTCTTGTAAAATATTAAAACTTTCTTAAATGATTGTATACGTATTTTATGTCTGTTTGTAGAGAGATAGTTACAGTTTTTGTTAATAAACTTGCGTGATTCATTTCTTGGTGCGCAAGTTCTTGTTCGGATTGCTGTTAGTCACAATCACAAGAACTTACTAAGATTAGTAACCTAATGCACGTAAGCAAATTATTATTTCATTTTGATCTATGTGCTTCTAATTTTTATCCCGATTTATCACCTCAGGAAATAACTAACTTAGTAGGTAACGTGATTGCGGTGTGTGGTGTTCATTACGAGTAATCTGGGCTTACTCAATCCATAACTAAGTTAAATACTAGTAAACGAAACATAGTTCTCTTATCAAGTAACAACGTCACGTGCGCAAGCTACGGTAATTAATATTGCTTTCAGAGACAACGTTGATGAGTACATTGTTTGCAAGTGGTGACCGAAACGCGATTGCTCAATTGTACCAGCCTAAGTATGCAACGCTTGCAAGGACATTGGATCATCGGTGACCACTTCTGCAAATACCGTTAAGCATTTGGCAGTTTCAGTGCTTACAACAGTTACAACCAAGCGAAACAGATTTTAAATTGTGTTTATCATTTAAATAATACATATTAATTTGCACCTTTAGAATAAGGCCAAGATCCAACCTCTTTTAGTAGCTTAAATCATTACAAAAATAATCTAATAAAATATTCACAAGGCCGTGGTCATTGCATGTCACAATCCTAGCCCACGTCAAAGGTCTTTCAAAAAAACTGCGCAACTTGCATTGAAAACTTAAGCCGACCGCAGTAAATATGCGTTGCCTTATTGCGAAAAGAAAAATAGGTTTTAAATTTGTACTGCAGTATAAAATATTTCTCTTGTGTCGAATATAATGTTCTCGTCCCGCCCGTCATCCTCGAAAGGCTAAGCAGAGGTCTGCATTACAGACACACCCACGCCACGGTTCGTCTATTGTGGGTCTTATTAGGTTCCATTTAACCAGGACGAGTCAATTGCTAGTTATCGGGCAAGCTTGATCTGAGAATTTAATCGGGGAAAATCTACGAACTATAATGACTGGGAAAACGCAAATAATTTTTTTGATACATATCTTTAGGAGTAGGGCAGAATCTGTAGATCGGTAATCATGTGGACTAACTAGACCAAAGTGGTGGTTTGAGTCATTTTGTGACTTAAAATTAAGTTTTTTTTTGTTTTATGTAAAAACATTTGCAGATAATGTTACAAAATTTTGTTGATGGCAGCAAACCTAACACTCGGCTTTCTATGCCCTTTTGTATTGTCATCACGTAATTTAGGATTGAAGTAAATGTTGTAAGTCGAAAATAACATATGCTACATCGTGTGTATTGCCGCAAACTCTTATACAATGATGTCGACTGAACAAATAGTTGTGTGTTCCGCATTTCTACTGAGCTTCATTTACGCAGGAGGTTACGTACGGTGCGATTCAGTCGACCGATTCATCTACCTAATAAACGATTGTAGTGTAAAACAATTCAAATCCGAAATCTCTGTTTAGGGCCTTAGAGGTCTGTAACCTGACATCGTCTAGAAAATCCTCATTCAAACATACATCCATCTACTTTCCTATGCTAGACGAAAAGTTAGAGACACGCAACATCGAAAAAATGGCGTTGAACGATGATGTCTTGAGGCAAACGGGGTCAATGCTCGCCAAATGGACTAGAATAAAAATAAGAAAGGCTATAGCACTCCTTCGACAGGTTACTTACACAGTTTTCGCGCTATTAAAAATTCAACGAATCGTCACACAACTTTCACTAGCCGTGTGCCAGTGCATGCGTCTAGAGATTGTCATCATAGGTAAAGCTAAAGATACGCGTACGTCAATGACCACTATGATTTGTCCAATCAAAATTCCAGATATGGTAATAATAACTAATACCTTCTTATTACGCGTTTTTGACAAGTCTGCAAATAGAGTTATGTTATGGATAAAGAAATCGGCCAGTAATTCAATTGCAATTGAAAGAGTAAATGAAATATTAATGCGAATAATAATTGTTGCTTAGAAAGTTCTATACGAGTCGTCGAGATTGGACATTGCATGCTCGCACGCTGCGCGAGAAAGCACGACGGCGCGCGTTCCCAACTAATGTACTATTGATATTTTGATGTGGTGTTAGGACCTTGACGATGGTATACGAAGGACACGCATAGTATTGCAATTCTGATGAGTCTATTTGAACGAGATCTGTAAATGGGTATTCTGGCGAGCATACTTTATCGGGAATACGGGAATATTACCCACTAATTGAAGTGGAACATTCATTTTGAGGCAAAGATTCCGGAATTTATGACCACATAGTGCTTGACCTAAAAATTTTAACATGGAGTAGTGCGTCAAATTAGGTCAGGGTCAATTAGAGTAAACGGGATTGGTACTGCTTATACCGGATTAATAGACTGATAACACAGTATTACATGATTTCACCGTACCCACTAATGAACCGACGAACATATAAATTAATCGTTTGTAATAGAGCAGTGACTGTAATTGTCGTACATCCAAAACAACCTCATAAATTGAATTATTTCCTTACAGAGCTTTGCTTTGTTTGATGAAAGTAAAAGTTGCGAATATCTTTGCTTACGGTGAAACCGTGAAAATCATCCGACAAACCCAACAAACCTGTGCCGCGCGCGAAGCGACCCACTGCTCACCGACCGACTCACGAAGATTTCACTTTTAACATTTCCAATGACTGACCCTACTTAACCACATAACATAACAAGTAATAAATACGATTTTAGGACAATTTCTAATTGCATCTTGTGTCAGAAAATTCATGTTACATATTTGATTAGATCAGCTGACAAAGAGAGGTTAGATACTCTGTCATGCTGTTATGTAAAAAGGAATAACATTGTTGAATAGCATAACACAAAAAACAATTGTACATAATGAAAAACAAAATAATCTATCGATTATTATAAGCAAACCTGCTAAATTAATAAACTAAATACATCAAAACTAAAATTTAAATTGTCTAACCTGACATGTCTTTCCAAATATTCGCAATGGAGATGGTCCGGGAGGTTTGAGTTTCACAAATACAGTTTGCTTTCGAACTTTATGTCCGAATTGACACAATAACTTATCTTGAACACGAGCACAGAGCCTACTCGAACTTAAACACGCCATAGCTACAACTGCAACGAAACGCTTGAGGATATGAACTGCATAACACACACAGCATACAGACATTCGCCATTTCCCCCCCACTTTCAGACAGCTGATTGTCAAAGTCGCCATGATTTTTAATATTGCCATTACCAAAATTTAAAAATTGATCAGGGTGCTAATGCAAAAACCGTTTCTCCTTCAATAATAAAAAAATACTGAGAAAAGACTTTAACACACAAATAAAAAGGTAGTTTAGGGTCTGATTCCGAACAACGCGGCAGTGCTACTTGCCACGTGATTTCGTATACATTAGCAGTAATACCTTTCCTAATTATTATTATTATCTTTAATCCTATTGTTGAATGTAAATGCTGTTAGTATTCTTTAAAAATAAATAAATTCCGAGCACCACTGCGCAGCACTGCTGTTAATACGTGGTGCTACTTCTCAACAATTGTCAACATTCATGTGTTATCACTATGATGAACGCCATACTACATTAACTGGTCTGCCGCGGCAGCATTGCTGCAGTGCTCGGAATGTAATTTAAATTCAAACAATTTAAATTTCAGTTTATTATATATGTAATATATAGTATATATATATACAGGGTGGCAGCGACATCGACGCGAAATCTGTTACCATGGATTCAGTACATGATTCTGAACCCTCTTACATTGAAATTTTTCCTCGGTTATTTTAAAAAAAATCAGCCTTTCCATTAATTTTGACCGCGTAGGTATTGCACTTTTCTATAAAACAGCAATTTTTTTTTAAGTGAAAAGAGCCGCGTTGGGCATTTTTGAGATGGGGCTAAACCATTGATTTCGTGACACCGTGATGACACCAGCTTTTTACCATTAAAAAGACATCATCAACGCGTTGATTACCGCGGTGCGTGGAGTAAAAGACATCAACGCGTTGATTACTGTGGTGCCAATTTTTTTTTCAAGTTTTCACTTCTGTCGGCCTTCCGTAGTGCCCTGTTTTTTTTTTTTAGTACCCGATGAATAATTTCAACGCAGTGGGTTCAGAATCATGTATACTAAATCCATGGTAACAGTTTTCGCGTCGATATCCCTGCCATCCTGTGAATAATATTATAAAGAGATTTTTTGTATGTTTATTTGTAATGAATAAACTCAAAAACTACTGACCGATTAAAAAAAAAATCACTTGTAGAATGGTATGTCATCGTTGAGTCATAAGCTATAATTTATACAGATAGAGATCACGCGGGTGAAGCTGGCAGAAGCTAGTCTTATATAAACCTATAGAAAATGTATGTATATCCTCAGCAATAGGTGGAACAAGTCTGCTGATAATGATGATGATGATGATAATATTCAGCCAGAAATATTTGTATAACTAAGCTAAGGCGTTGTTCAAACGCCAGAATGGTTTTGGCATGGTTTCCAATTTAGATTGGTTTTATAACAATTACTAAAAAAGGTAGCCTATTCAAATTTCAGCTTGTCGACCCAATGTCAACTTCTGGAATTGAAAGTTTCCCGACATACCAATAAAATGACAATAGCTAACTTTCAATTAAACTCAAAGGATCGGAGTAATCAGTAGATTAAGATCAGTGGCTTTATCTCGCTTTGATTATCCAGAAGACAGCTCTGCGAAAATAAGGATATGATCGTAACACAACATGCCGCTTTATACACGCGATAACACTGATGTTATAGATAAATAGTGAAGCTGGCCGTTGTGCTTTGCAACCATTCTTTGCAAAGTCGGTAAAATCTGAGGAAATTCTAAATCGTAATTTGGCAGCACTCCCACAAACAATCACAACTATGATTTTTTTACTACTTCAAAAGGCAGTTTTTCTGAAGTCGAAAGAAATTGAAGAGATATTTTCACAAATGCATAAGTTCTCAAATTAGCATTCACTAGAAATAAATAAATAATTGTTACTAGCAGGAAAACTTGTCGTCCATAACTAATGTCGCCAGATGTAAATTCAAATGTTGCTCATGCTTAGTCTGTGATGCCCTGTTACTGCAGTGTTGCCACCTTAGCCCTTTTCGGGCTAGATCTAACCCTTTTTACACTGGTGGAACCAGTTTTCATTCCTTTAGCCCGAAAAGGGCAATCTAGCTCTCATGAATAAATTGTTAAGAAAAATTCACAACTATCTTAAAATACAGAGACTCGGCAGGAAATAATCTGTATCAGGATCATTTTATCTACACCCCATTCAAATGCTGATGTGGTAAAAACAAAAATATATATAAAATGCAACAAAAAATAATTACGTTGATTAGATGGGGATTAAAACATTTTAATCAAACCTGGTGCCCTCATAAGGTAATAAAAAAGGAGTAGATGTAATACTAAATACTCCTTCAAATTTTATTAGAAACTAACATCCGTGATCAGCCACAACCTTCAACTTCCACAGCCACAGCTACAAGTACTGAAGAAACAGATTCCTCTGAGGATGATTTTGATTTTAAATCATGTAATCCATTATGGAGGATTTCGCGAAATTCAAATTTTCTTAAGTTTTTTGCTTTTTGCAGGTCAGTGTCGGATTGTATCTTAATCAAAATATGATTCGCGACTATAACAGATATGTATTTACAGTATTGGAATCATGCAAAAAAGTAAGATAATTTGAATTTCGCGGGCTACAACTAACTGCAGATCCATCTTAAAGAAAGTACAAGTACTTACCTAAAATAATTTTCAATATAAGTTTGTTATTAGTGTTTATTATTGATTTTCTCTAGCCCTTTACACCATAATGATTTAAACATTTCTAGCCCGTTTCAGCTTCGTAAGTAGCCCTTCTTCAAAAAGTATGGTGGCAGCACTGCCTGTTAGTGTCACTGTCAGTGTCAACTGACTCGCTGCCAGCTAACCTAAAATATTATTTTACCAACTGCTACTGTTTTTATATTTGACTATTGTTGACCAAAAACGACGATATGCTACCACGCCTGACACATGTAGTACAACTTATGAAGAATGTGGAAAGGAATTTATTTCATATATTTGGATATCCACCCAAAGGTAAATAAAAAAATGAAGTCACAGTACCAATTTAGACACAAGGCTTAACAAGCGAAATAGCCGCTAAACCGGTCGTAGCCTCAAGTATTTTATTTTGTATTGGTGTTAATTAACCTGGAGGTGTACCTTGTTTTAATGTTCAACATGCCATGACAAAATTTTTGTTGTATTGATACAAAAACTTTACTAAACATATTTTGTTCTAGAGCTAGCATTGGCTTATGTCCATGAGAAGAAACCAGCCACTTCCCCCAGAAAGTTCTCAATCAAAGACATAGTTGGAGATGGGTTGTTATTGGCTGTACCCAAATTCCGTAGAACTATTGAAAGGAAGTTAAAGAGAAAATTTGGAAATCCTGAATATGTCTATAAAATGCTTGTGCCCAAAAATTACATCAAAGTGTGCCAAAACTGTGGACATCATCATGAGAAAGGAAGATTGTGTGGTATGTCTTTGTTTTATTTTTCAAAGCCATTCAAAACCTACAAAATGTGTTCATTACAATTCTTTAGCTCAGCTAGTACTAAAGTCTAATATGAAGAATGATGTACTTTCAGAACATTGCTACACCAAAGTAAAGAAAGAAACAGAAGAAATTCAAGCCACAATAAAGGAAAAGCTTGGTATCAATCCAGTTGAACATGATGTTGTTGTATTGTATCAAGGAGAAACCCTTCCAGATGAGGTAATAAAAAGTCTGCTTTATATCAGAAAGTATAACTTGTTGTGATCACTACATAGCATCAATCATGACCTGTTTTTCACTGCATTGATCTATGTCATTACATGCATACAAAAACAATTAGTCAACAATAGTGGTATATTTTGTGTAATTTTTTGGGTTCCATACCTCAAATGGAAAAAGGGAACGCTTATAGGATCAACTTTTTGTCTGACTTTCAGTGTCTAAACCCTTTTTCTCAGGAATGCGTGGAAGTATCAAATTGAAATGAACATCAAATAGGTCTACAGTCCTTAGGAGCTCTAAAAAAATCAAGCTGCTAAGTCAACGCAGGGTACTTCCTGTTGACCTAGTGGCAAGCAGCAAGGTCTCTCGACACCAGTAAAGGAAAAAGTCCGAAAACCAATCATTTGTAGTTTTATCACATAAAAAATATTGTTATGTGATTACACACTTTTTATTTGCAGTTGGAGAATTGACCGTGACATAACTACAATGTTGTTTGTTTTTGGGATAAATTCATCCCATCTATGGAACCCTGAAAATAATATTCTGTGTGATCCAACACACATTTTTTTTTGCTGTTCAATTCCAATTTGATTCCTTCATTGATATAAATGAATGTGGGCAAAATAGCATTGCCATTCTATGGGAAGTACAATGTATTGTTTTTGTTTCAGCCCAAAGAATTCTGGAAAGGCAAAAGAATTATTGAGATGAAAAAAGAAAGGCCACAATGGTTCAGCAAAAATCTTCTTGAAAAGACAACACAGAAGCCATCCAAATCAACTGATGTCAAACCTACAGATTTAGCTTAACAGTATAAAGGAAAGTAATATTTAATAAGTTAAATAAATAAATTGTATTTAGTACTATAAATTCACTAAATAAATAAAATAGAAAGTTCAAAAATAAACATTTTATTTTATTTTTATTTATAAGATATGGTTATTAAGTCTTTCTACAATGCTTCATACTATACATATTTATTTTAGTAATTTATTTACATTTTGGAGGTGGCCTTTGTCAGCAGGGGACATACAGACGGGGATATTGGGCAGTTAATTTATTATAAGTATATCAAAACTCAAATTATATTCTTAGTTGAATAAAATTTCAGTTTTGATAAATTTGTAAAATAACCAACTAATGTAATTACTTATACCTGTCTGAATAAAGGCTTATATTATTTATTTATTTACATATTATTTGAATAGAGGCTTAGGTATAAAATTTACTAATGTTGAAACTATCTGTCATAGACAAAATATTATGTCATGCAAGTGACATTCAACCAGGTGATAAAGCAATAACGAGGTTGACTATAGATCATTTGAATAATTTTATTGAATATGTAGAATAATATTATTTTATTACCTAATTTGTGGATACTTAAGACATATTTCATTATGTACAGTATAAAGAAAACAAAAATCATTTCATTGAACAGTGCAACACAATTTGATATGAAAGTGTAAGAGAAACTGTATAACCTAATTTCAACAGTTTTTCATAACTAGTTTCCAAGACTAATCATTAATGAGGATTAGTCTTGGAAACTAGGCATATTTTCATTCTACAAATATAGTCTAATTCAGTGGTGGTGTTATTACATTTATAATATTCATTATAAGATAGAATAAGGGATCTTCCACCCCACAACCACAACCAGTGGTTTCAGCAACCAGTTAAACTAGAAACTGATACAAATCACGCACTTGGTTGCAATGGCCAACTAGCCGCATACTATACAATACCACTAGATGGCCACCACGGCCGACCAGTGTCATGGTCATCTAGTGCGCGAGATCCCTAAGAGACTATGGATTTTAGTGGAATGTTGTATACTGAGACAACTTATAGAAAAATATATTTAGTTAAAAACTTTGTAAATAAAACAGTAAGTACTAATAAAAATAATTAAATAATATTATCAAAAGAATTAGGAACATGGTCAAAGTTATCAGTAATGGATTCAGGTTCAGATTCGCCTAAAAAGTGACTTTCAACATGAGACTGGAACTCATTAAACGCAACTTCTTTTTGGAATGTTTGTCCACACATTGGACAAATTTTATCACAGGCTTCATCAGTAGTATCCTTTTCACTTTCTTCTAAAATACTTTTTTTATAAGCTGATGTGTTTAATTCGCTAAAGTTATTATTGTATGTACTGGAATCTGCTGGTGTGGCCCAATTGGCTAGACTATCACTTGTTTCTATCTCCTTATGTTCTGACGTTATAACTTTAGCATTATTTGCAATGCATGTAGGACACTTGTATCCTTCTGAAAATAATAATAACATGCATTAACCTATTGACTGCTTGGTTTTCTATCAATTGCCGTGCCCCCAGCGTCCAGCTCATAAATTGACAAATAAATATCTAAAACAAATCAGGTGCAGGTGCAATGAAATAAAAAACAAACTGTATGTCTCTAAGTATTTTGATGTGTGTACATAAATAATAAAATAACATAGGTTCTGAGGCAGCATGGGCACGAAACCATTTCTGGTATTAATCCAACTGGGGTGGTTAATAGGTTCACTAGTAAGTTGATACTTTAAAAATAATAGTCTCTAATGAAAATTTTCAGGAATTAAATTTATTTTTTACCTTGTAATATAGTCTCAACTCTTGAGATAATCAATTTTAAGTCGGTTTCCTGTTGTGCTAGTTCCTTTTTCAAACTCTGCAGTTTCTCTGTTTGGCAGCGAATTTCTTTAAGAGAATCTGTAGCTGGGTCTTCCATGTAAGTAAAGCCAATAGAATCAACATTCAAAATATCATCATCCATATCCTGCAGCTGTGCCATCTGCTCATATTGTTCAACTAATTGAGACTTTTCTTGAATATAGCTATTTATTAATTTTAAAGATATTTCCTCCAGACTTGATTCTGAATACTTTTCTTCATAGTTTGCACTATTTTTTGGAGTACTATGAATATATGTATTCGTACGTAGTAACGGCTGTTTGTTATAGTCTTTATTTGGCGATTTGTCAGGTCCTTTTATAGTGGATATTTTGTTCCACAAATTTTTGTTTTCACATTGAACCATAAATACATGATGCATGAGTTTAGACTTTTGTTTATTAAGCTCTGCAATTTTCTGGTGCAGTATTAATTTTTCATCTTCTTTTAGTGTGACGTATGGTGAGCACTCAGTAGATTTTACCACATCAAGTTTTAATCGCATATTATCAGTTTCTAATGCGTTTATTCTTCTCTGTAGCAAAAGACATCGATCTCTCATAGCGTGAAGAGCCAATTCATGAACGCTGATATTATTACAATCACCTTTCAATGTTGTTTGGAAATTAGAATCATTGTTAAAACTGACTATGGATGAGGACTCCATAATGTCTACGAACTTCAATTCAGACTTCAGCCATTGAAAAAAGTTTGACACAAAAAGTGTGTTACCGTACTACAATATCGGAATTCTTTAAATATCAATGGATGAGGAAAGATCACAAAAACATAGTTAAAAAATAAGATTACTACGCGTACAACTCAACTGACACTTACGAGTACGACAATGACACTGACACTAGTGAGTGCCAGTGGTGACAACTGATAACTGGCTTGCTGAAAGTATCGATATTTTTTGTTCGTTATAATATCTATATATTTAGCCGATATTTATTAATTCAATATATCGATATAAAATATCAAATATCGTAAATGTATCAAATTCAATCTAACTCCAATAGCAACATCATTGTTAGAGTGCGTTTCATCAAATAGTTCCTTTGCCGTAATGTTGGCTCCACTGTTAAACTTTAACAACGAACCAATTACGTAGCGCCGTAGCGTACTCGTGTTCGTCCTACAACAGTGCAGCCAACATTACGGCATAGGAACTATTTGATGAAACGCACTCTACCACTTACTAAAACCGCTGGGAACCAAAGTCGTTTTTTTATTATCTGTGGCGTGACTGTGCTTGGTGCTTGCTTTGTTCGAAAAAAGTATAACAAGTGAGTGAGTAGAATAGTAAGTATGCTAACATAATAAAAGAATAAAAGGCGATGTCCGTTTTTTGAGGCATTTATCATAATGTGCGATCGTTAATCATATTTTGATCAACTTGCACCCTGATACTGATCGGCAAATTGCAAAAAACGTGATAAAAATTTAATAACGCGGGCTGTCATTGTGTGGACTCTGGGACATAAAAGTTGGTTCTGAAAAAGCGCGGCAAATTAAAAAAAAACGACATGTGTTATCACTGGGTACCTGAGTATTGTAAGAATAAATCATGTTGATACTTGACAAAAAATATATAAATATTATTATGTTACGGTAAGCATTCTGGTTACCCAACGCACGGATACTTTTTCATCCCCAAGCATTCATGTAAGATCCTATGTACACTACTTGTCGAAATCTTTGTTTCTTCAGCAATAAAACGTATCGTAATTCGACGATCTGCTAAAACAATTTCTTCGACTTTTTAACCATTTCTTCAGTCACTGCTGTCGTAGGGCGTCCCAAGCGAGGGTCATCTTTAGTGGATGTTCTTCCACGTTTGAACTCGGTGAACCAACGTGCAACTGTGGAATTCAGCGGCGCATTTGCTCCTAACGTATCCCGTAAATCTTGATTGACCGTGGTAAAATTTTTCAACCACAGATACTTAATAACCGCGCGTACTTCATTTTTTTCCCATTTTAGCCAAGAGCCTACCGCAAACAAATGACTTCTATTATTTAAAAACAAAAGATTTTTTATATTTTTTATCGTATGTAGCAGATATTCCACCTTTACCCGACAGTATTTACTTTTAATACTTCCAAAGACTTTGTACCTCATTCTCATTTTTTATTGAACGCCTCTAGTACGGCCATTTATGCGACATATTTTAATACTCGCAAATAAATCAAAACCTAGGTACGGGGTACTTCCCGTTGACCTAGAATCATGAAATTTGACAGGAAGCAAGGTGTTACAGCACATATAAATGAAAAAGTTCGAAAATCGTTAATTTGTAGTTTTATCATACAAAAAAATTGCGATTAGAAACGTACATTATTTTGTTAGAGAATTGACCGTGATATATATATGTATAGCGATGTTATTACAAAAAAAAAAACAGGCCAACTGCGTGTCGGACTACGCATAATGAAGGGTTCCCAGGGAGGAAGAGTTAGTAGGGAAGAATTTATCTCAGAAACAAATTTAACATTGTAGTTGAAAAACATGACCTACATATTTAACATAAATTATTTTGTAATATTAATTTCTATGAGACATACATCTCAAAGCCCGTGTGGTGTCGGACTCAAAGAATAGCACTACTCTATTTTCTTCCCATGGGTGTCGTCAAAGGCGACTAAGGGACTTACTAGAGAATGGGTAGCAGCGTTCTCTATGCATTTTTAACACCATACTGCGATCGCCAACCCACGGCCCACCTACCCTTGGCTTTGGTCAAAGCCACGGTGAGGCAAGTAGTGCGAAGAATCCCCGGGAGTGATCCGGCTACCACAATCACCGGAAACTGCATTATTTAATTTTTTGCATTATGGTTTCCTATTAATCTGTAAAAACAAAAATAAATATTCTGCTAAAAAATATTCAAGTATCAAATACGTTTTTTCGTTGTTGATCCGGGGATACCCGACGTATTTTTTTTAAATTTGCCGCTCTTTCTCACTCAGCTTTCAATAGACAGACTCTACCATATTTACACCTCAGAGGTTTATTTGACGATAATAAATCCTTATTAAGTTTTAATAATTTATAAGTACAATTATGTGGTGTAATAAACACTAGTTTTATTTTATACACATTCCTATCTTTAATCTATATTACTATTACCCCGGGTCCACACTCTCGCTAGTGCGCCTGATGGAGGCCCTTACACGAACCGCAGCAAGCAGAAGCTACACGAGTGCTTCCCATCCACACTCTCGTTTTATTCAGTTACCCGCTACCTACGCCTCCCGCGGTCCCGCCTCGCTAAAGTGGGTGGTAGACATGCGAACTTAAAGTACGCAGTTTTTAAGTTTGCGAACTTACTCGGCTCGCCGTTGGAGACACACGTGAAGCTTGCTCACACTGTATCGTGATGTTGTCAAATTTTCTGAACCGAACTAAACAAACATTACACCAGTGTCGAACCAAAATGGCGGCTCGCGACTCGCGGCAATGACAGACGTACAGAGACAGCTTGCAGTGGTAGTAGTGGTGGCGCCACCAGGTCTTGGCGCACAGTTTTAAATGTAGGTGCAATAGAACAAGGAAGGATCTTTCGCGAACATAAATCCGCGTACTTTAAGCTGACGTTCACACGGACGTAATAAAATCGCAGTGATTTTTTTGCACTTGTTGGTGTTATTTCAATTGCTTTGATTGTGTCTGTGCGAACGTCGGCTAAGTTCGCACGTCTATCTTGACGTAGTAGTACTACTGTGGTACTACTCTATGTTGTTGGGGACAAAATTAAATGACTATGGTATTGTTTTGTTTTTTTAGTCCGCGCGCTGTCTTCTGCACGTCATTTAGTTAGTTTACTCCTCAGTCTTACTATTACAATATTTCCAATTGAGTGGCAGTGGTGGCCTTTCATTCATTGCTACACCAGCCGATTTTTATTTACTTTGTGTTAACGAAGTTGTCCTCTTTATTTTACTAACTTGACTTTACTCCGAATGTTTTGATAATCCTTCATCAGTACTAGAGTGTATTTGTGTGACTCCAAAGCAGAATAGGGTCGGTACGGTTATTATGGCAATGAGACAGCCAATTTATTGAATAACTACTTGCATCGTGTACAGTTTTTGTGAAACAGTGATTCATACTCCGGCCGATCTCCAAAAAAATAGATTTCAGTGTAAGTAATTTTTATTAGTCGCATTATTTTCGTATACTTTTACATTATCGTCATAAAATGATGTCAGTGACAAGTTTTTATGTTCAAAGTAAGACGGAATACTTTGCAAATCAATAAGTATTTCGTATTGTCTTTTGTTAATCATTCTCTTATGGCATTTGTTTTCGATAATACTGTTTGTTGTGTTTTTAACTTTTAGAATTTAGATTTAGATGGTCCAACCCTAATTATTTGAGCAAACAACAATGAAATTAAATTTGTAGCCTATTTTCTTATTTATCATCCTTCACATACCAGTACCATTGAACCTAATAAAAGAAAAACAGTTATCTATAGATAATTCAAGATTGCTGTTCTATTTATATAAATAAAAAGAAACTAATGAATATCTTCATATTCTATAGATATTTTGCCTCATGGTTGAGTTAAGCATAAACAACTGTGTCATCATTGTCATTGGACTTCTCCCTGAAACTATAGGTATTTTTATTTTATTAGCATTAGTCTAACTATTCCATATTGACAAATAAAAAACAAATCCCAGATTGTAGTACTTGAGTGTCCCATTCGAAAGTAGCATATTGTTCCACTTAAGAAGTATTAAACATAAACTAAGCACAAACATTTCTAAGCTTTGTGGATTAAATGTACCACTTTCTCTATCAATGACCTAGTTTTTGTTTACATTGCCTACTTTCTATGCAATCTATACAATATTATGAAGAGTAAAGATTTGTATTTCAGTTTGTAATGAATAAGCTCAAAAACTACTGGACCGTTTTAAAAAATTCTTTCACATGTAGTATGCTATATTATCACTGAGTAGCATATTGGCACTGTTTATAATTTATAAATATATCATGCAGGAGAAGTTGCTGGCAAAAGCTAGTTTCTGATAAATTGTAAAATTCTTGTTTCATGAAACAAATATTTCATTACTGTTTAAAAAAATATGTCAATGGATGGGCCTATGCAAAACCATCCTAAATTGTGTTTGTGAGCCTTTTTTTTTTTTTTTTGAGGGTGGGAAATCATCAAATAACTTCTCCCGCTCTGGGCGGAGCGGGAGGGCGTGTCAGGCTCTTACTGACTAAAACCCACCCGTGTTCCTTCGGTTGCCCTGTTGCCGGGGGCTACGATCTCCCTTTCGGTTTTCTTCGCAACCCCGGCAGGCATCGGCCCTAGTGGACCCCTTCAAATCTGCTGACATCTCTTTGAGGCGCGCGTGGAACACAACGCGCCGTCGATCCGGGCCTGGTCCTTATCGGACGGTGAGCCACCCATTGCTCACCGTCCGCAAGCCCGCGCCTACGGTGGCCGGAAATCGCCTCGCGATTCCCGACGCCCTGGGCGTCTCCTCCTGCGGCGGTTAGGGTTAGGGGCGTGAGGGCGCGAAATTTGCCTCTCCCTCACGCGTTCCGCCTCCTCCTTCGCGAGCATTACAGCTTCGCAGAAGGAGGTGACGGCCTCCCATTTCCTCTCGCTCCGTACCATGGCCCGAACCAGGGCCGGACGCGAGAGATCACCGCCGCTAATCGCCTCCACGAGGACACGGCGATGCTCCGCCCAAGCTGGGCAGACCTCCACCGGTGTTTGTGAGCCTAAGAGGCATTTCTTGTTCTTAAAAAAAAATCTAGCCCATTTTTTTTTATTATTACCACAACTACTATGTTTAACTTAATTTTTGAAGCAGTTCTAATTACTTATGGATGTGTGTAATGAGGAAAATAATATGTCCAAGTTTTTTTTTGTTTCTTAAACATTTTCCGTAGTAACCTCTCAATTCCAAACATGCTACAGGCTGGCTCATCTGAAATTAGTCAAGTTATCTCTCCAAATATGATGACAGTCCTATAGTTTTAATACAGTACTTTAAAACTTTCAAATATAAATGGATAAACACAGAATTTATAATTTTATATGTATAATCAGTTATCTGGTGAGTCAGGAAGTTGGCACTTGGCCTTTAAATAGTCTGTAGGGGTCACTTGCAAAATAAGTTATCAGTAACTTACATAAAAGTTTTTTATATTGCAAAAATATCATTGATTGATACTACAAAACATGAAAAAGAATTGGTGTACAGATTTTGAAATTTATTACTATAGTTTAGCAGATCTCTTAGTATAAATTTTTTGTATTATGACTATGGCATGAGCAATATTCTAATTATTGGCAGAGACAACATCTGTTTAACATATTTTCAACAACTGTGTTTATTTTGAGTGTTGAAATTGTTACCATCAGGTTGTCCTCATTATTATGAAACACCAATTAGATTGTGGTTTAAGTAATTAAATTACTAATAATATATTTGTGTAGAAATTCATGTTTAGGTCCAACCTAAACATGAATTTCCACACAAATATTTAATAAAAATATGGATGCTTATTGCTTAAATTATTTAAATGTGTAAGAATATATATTTAAAAAAATATACCAGTAATCTCTCAACATCATTCATTTGGTTAAATAAAAACATAACAAAAATAATTTAAAAAATCTTAAGTAAAAAAACCAGCATACATTATGTTTCCAGTTCCTGGAACAGTTTGTTTAAGTGTTAAACTTTTTCCTCACAACATTATCTAGTATGAATAGCACTTATGTTTTGTTTATCACAAGTGACTCATCCCACTGTTTACAACTACTTGCAGAATATTATCTTAATCACTAAATGTTAATAAATAAATGCTAAATGTACATCCAAATGTTTCATGTTTACAATTATTTCAAAAGATAAAGTAAATAGAGTAGATAATAATAGTTAATATTATGTAACAGGCTACCAACAGAGTATTTAGTTTTCTAAGTAGTTACTTATACCCAAAACCTATTACCAAATTGCCAAAATAATTTAGTTAAATTAAATACATTCGCAATTCATAAGCAAAATCGTGGTAGCTTCCACTTAGACAAATGCTTCCACTTCATACAATGACGCCATGATAATTATCCTGTTTTACTTCCTCTTTGACGTGTCCCGAGAAAAGCGCTCACGCTATGCTAAAGCGATGTGCACATTGGAAAGACGTCGTTGTGTTGAAGGGTTTAGTAATGTAGCCGCGTCTCTCCGAAGTCCGAATTATTCTCTTAAATAAAAAGTGGATCCATTAATATTTTCGTTATCTTTGATACATTATCATTACATCCTGAATGAAATGCGGATGCGTCTGCGTCGCACCCAGATCTCTTTGGTAATAGCTCATGTATGTGGTTCAAGTCATGAGCATATCTCATTTACTAATTCCAATGTTTAGGGATGATCACACGCAGCACTTGAATTTGAAGAGCATTCATTTTTGATAAATCAAATAGCGTTCCTTTATCGAAATTTTGCATGTAATAAGGTGGGTACCTAGAGTAGGTAACTATCTATGGTGTTAACGAACACGTACAGTAAGTAGTTATGTAATATAATATTATCAAATCAAGTATTAATAACGTCAACGTTATAATCGTAAACAGCTCCTTCATTATCATCAACAAGGCGTGTTAGTAGGCGTTCGCAACTTCGCACAAGTACGGTATGTCGCTCCACTTTCGCTTCTTGTACCGCATGCTTGTATATTTACCCATGCCCACACGTTGGTGCCGTGACCTGTTTAACTCATGACATGATGGGCTCAATTGTTTTAGTCTTCAAACATTTCTGACTCGTGTTTTGACAATATTCGCTACGACCATAAAATGTTACTTACTGACGTTTCTGTTAAATAAGCAACCTGCATCGCTTGACCTACTTGTAAAATGATGGGTATATAAACATAATTATCCATACGACGCGTTACTACTGCCATCATTGATATTTATAAAAACCTTTTTAGTAGGTATATCAACTGCCATTCATAATCTACACCAATTAGGCATATACTATATATTAATAACGCTTATCGTGTAGGTATTTTTGATAGCTATAATTATGTAAGTAGGTAAATATTATATTATTTCAATTTAGCAGCAATTAATAAATTTATGTTTTTTGCAACAAAGCGGGGAATAACCATAAAATAAATGTAATATTGTACGTTTGTTATCGCTATACATTACTGTAGAGACACATCTTATATTATTCGTATTCAGTTCACTTCACTGTGAGTGCCTCTTGGATGCATACCTTTTCATTATTATTATAAAGACACTGAGTTAAATACAGTTTTGAAGTACCTACCCAGTATATATGTATGTTAATTTATACAAGTGGTTATCTAGGACGTGATCTAGGTACATGTTCGGCGAAATCCTGAACAGGTAACTATATTATTAATTGACCAATATTTAACAAAACGCTCTGTTTTCAATGCTTCCAAGCCAAGTTTTTTTCCCTTCCCTATAATGAGGAAATCAGCTAGCCTAAACAGGCCTAGTTTATTGGGAGACGATTCTATCCTTCGTCGGGTAAATATTTTTACAAACTTATTGACTCTCAGACCGGATATTTTTGTTAATTTAACTCCCACGTAGATATGCATAGTGACTGTTGCCAGCTAAGCTGTTTCTGTTTTATTTATAATTATATCTACATTTTTGCTGATCTAGAAATAAGTTCAAACGTAAAACTGCCCGGATCAGCAGCGTATTTTGAGCAAGAGTTCAATTATTTTTATAGACGAAGTCAACACGGTTTACAGAGATAGCACTATCCCAAGGAGTTTTGTCGTGTCGACTCAGTTAAATACTAGTAGTTCTGCGAACAGTAGACCTCGAGAGCACAAAATTTTTTGCTAATTCTCTATTATTTTCCTTTTTTTTTTAAATACTGAAAATTATTTTCAGAATTTGCTAGTTTTTTGATAAGAAGGTGGTCCCGGCTGCTCCATCAATCCCTACGCAGTAGTTAAAGGGCCGATTTTACAGGTAGAAATCTAAAAGTGAGGAATTTACTGCACTTTGAGGACCTATTGCTCAGCACACCGATGATCCTCATCAAATCTTCACCAAATTTTTATGAGACCAACTTAAAATTACTGTCTTTCAAATAAAAAATTATCCATTGCAATCGGATCTCATAAGGCGGAGATATCCACCTTTTGCCCCTTTTTGGTGGAAGTACCCCTCCAATCAAAAATCCCCGACAGCAAAAGAATTCTATAAAGTCGTTAAACCTGTGTACAAAGTTTCGTCTAGATCGGATGCAAAATACGACCTGTAGAGGAGTACCAACAAACTGACGGAGAAAAGCAAATTTGGTAGACTTGAAGCAGAGACGCTTTGCCCGCTTCGCTCGCTCGGTCAAAAAAGGCCGTAGACTTCGCCCATATAAATCGTTTAGCGGTAATGTTTTGCTGAGCATAAACATCGGTGTCAGTTACATCGTGAAAGTTGTGGTTTTAGATTCTTTCTAAAGAATCATCATTCTTTTGCTGGTATCTCCTCTATAAAGGGTTTCCCCCCGAAACGACAAATTGCAATTGTCGGTTTTTACGTGATTGATAGACATTGATTCGCAAATTGATCGTCTGCCAAATGCAATCGAAGCGATCAATCGCTTATAGTCAACTATATAGTCACTATATAGACTATGTAGTAATATTACTATATTACAAATTGATGGCATTTTATTAATTGCAACTGATCGTTTCAGGGACCTCTAAGGGCGCGTCCCCGCTATGTCGTGGCGATTAATTTATCGTTGGAAAAGTTAGTTAAGATAATGGCGTCGTCCCATATGTGAACACCGCCATTTAAATACAAAGCCACGACGCATTAAACGACACGATAATCTGTCGTCACGACATAGTGGGAACGCGTCCTAAGTCGTCATCTATGTAGTCGTCCCCTTGCTTGGCATACCATCTTTCCCACAGTCCCTCTAAAGTTTCTTTGGTCTTCCACCACCTACTCCACCTCACCTCCACCACTCTACCACCTCTTTCATCACGACAGTTTCCTCATTCGTGAACTTACTGAGTAATTCAGGATCTAACTCCAAAAAAATGGCTTACCATTTTACCAGTTAGGTACCAGCCCAACTCCACTTCGCGGAGTTGGCCGTGATGTGACTGGTCAATCGATTAGTTGCACTTATTGAATCCGTTACTTTCTGGTCAAGCGATCTATGCCATGCGTATCAATGACTAGTTGACGCACTTTCATTTCATTCATAATTAGAGCTACAACTACTCACTTAATTCAATTAATAACGAGTCTCTGCTTATTTTCTAGCTGTATCTATTGATACCAGGTAACAGCGCTGGTCAACCTTTCAGCCTTTCAGGTAGTCACTGTGGTCAGCTTCCACTTTTAAGGTCTTTTCTCGACTTAATGTTTAAAATCACATACCTAATCACATTATAGATTTCCAAACTATGTTCTGAGCAGCTGTTATCGACTTTTAATACAAAAAAACAAATCCCTACCGAACGGTTAAATCAGTGTATACCAATTAACTGTTAAAATTAATTGGTAAAAAATCTTTTCCCCAGCTGCTTATTAGGTATTCGGCGGTGATATGTCAATTGGTCAAAAGTTGTAATTGAACAGCTATAGGAACATATTTTTGGTACGGTCAGCAAAAACTCGATTACTAAACAAAAGTGGACTTTCGTTGCTGATTGTACGGTGGTAAAATTTTAATACAACTGGGGTACCCAATTGATGCAGCCCACTGTACCATAAAATAAATAATTACTTATCTGCCTGTTGGTACATAACTTCATACCCGGAGTTCGATAAACAATGCCTTAATGTAGAAATGTTTTTAACAACAAACATGTAGAAAATATACTGTTTACTTCAGTAAACAGTTTATATTCTACATGTTATAACTTATAAATAAAGTTAGTCTTATTTATGTTCACACAATAAGACTAACTTTATTTATTAGTTTAGTATTACAAAGCCAATATCTTGCAATGTGATGTATTGTGGTCAGCATCTAAGTTACCTACCTTACAGTGAGAAGAGGACAAACCAAGCATCAATAATTACGAGCTAATAAGTAGGAAAATAACAGTATATTCTCAAGTTTGTGAGTAACTAAAAACAACTTCTATGTAGGTACTTCTCAATCATCTAAAATAATCTTCTTCGTTCATAAGCCACTGATTTCAATTTTCTTATTCAATTCATGACACTTCATTCAGCGCTGACTGAGCTAATCACCAGTGCAGCAAAGTATTTTTCGAGATAATTGTTTTACCAGTCATGTCTGATTGCCTGATACTGTCTGTTTTTAGGCTTTGCTGCACACACACAGTGGGCAAGCATTTGGACCAAGTTTTGTAACATTAGCGTAATATTTCGAAGCGCATAACATTTCAAGGAATGTTCGAGTACGCTGCAATTGTAACTTCTCTAGAATTTATTAAGCAGTCTTCCGTACGTGCAAAAACATTATCTATTTTCTGTATCCTATTTTTAGACCAGTTCTACTCATCCAGTACAAAGTCAAAGCTTTTCTTGTTAGTACCTAGTAAACATAAATGCACTCGACATACATGATACACCTAGTCACAATTCCACAAACCTACGTAAAGACTAAATGTGAATCACTTATTTTAATGTTTTGACATAATTATATTATGTTTAATTATGCATATAACGCACAATAGCAGTTTCAGTATGTTTAAGTTATTATTGTTAAACATATTGAAACTGCTTATTATTGTATTTTGCCTAATGCTTTGTAAGCATCCACATGGAAATCAAATATTGTAATGTAGTTAAATCTTAAAATGAATACGGGCAACATCCATGCTAAAGTAGCCGAGCTAGCGTGTTTAGATTCTATAGACCTATAATTAGATTTTTATACGGAGACATATATTACTAGTTTTATTTGGTAACCATATTAGAGTACAATCCCGTTCCTAGACAAAGGCAAAACTGGGGTATCCGTATTATATTTGTAATACATGTAAATTTCACATACGGTAAAAAAAATGATGATGTGAATATATTTAGTAACCTGTTCCGCTTAGCTATTTCTAAAGAGTCTTGAAAAGACCCTGGAAGAAATCGACACCTCTCAACGAGGCATCCTCAGGATGACGATTAACTTGTCGCGAACTCGAACACGGTACACACGGTTCACATACGGTATACCATAAACTCACGCCTTCTTCCTATGAAAATTTTATTCCATCAATATCACCAGTTGTCTCCACTGTAGATTTAAATAATAAATGTTTTTTATTTTTTATTACAATAAGAATACAGCATACACATGTACATGAATGTTATCAACAGTTCATGTCCTGCCTCGTATTGTAATAAACATATTGATGAGCTGACAATCTGTCGTCTCGTTGTCTGCAATACTGTCCACGACAATTTTAGTACTTACACTTACTGTGTTCAAGCATCACTTAATATTATATGAATCATGAATAAAAACTGTAATACGAGTACAAACACAATAATAATAATTTATATATTCATTAGTAAAGAAAAATAATCTGCACTGTCTATGATGATAATTTAGACAATGGAATTGATGAATCCGATAAACATCCATACTTAAGTACTTACTACTCAATTAGTGATTGGTCATAATTATCTAAATTATGAAACGATGTTATAGAAGCTGTTTTTATTTTACTCCATTAAATGTTTGTAGGCAACTAGGCAAGGCAACGCATGTGACTAAAAGAGTGATGAATATAAATGTTGATGGATGGAGCGGGAGAGAAAGGCCAAAAAAGGTGGATGGATTGTGTGAGGGAGGAATGATATGAAAGAGAAGGGAATGAATGATAGCGTGACGGTTGACAAGGGAGAGTGGAAAAAGAAAACGTGGTGCACCGACCCCACGTAACATGGGACAAGGGCAGAAAGATGATGACGAAAGTAGACCAAACATGGTAGAATATATGAGGAACTTCTTCAGTTTAATAAATGTATGTTTTGTCTTTCTTTCATTCATAAGATGCATAATACACGGTCTTTATTTTCAGGTAAAATTCAGCAGCACTTCCCAAAAATTGCAACGGAATCGGATTTGAATGCCTATTGTGACGTAAACCGCCCAAACAATAGTTTTGTTATGGAGATACGGCGTCATATTGCGTGAACTGAAGTTAAGATGTGGTCGGTGCTAAGCGTTTTGTTTGCGCTCGTGAGCGTTAATTATGCGCTGCTGGAAGGCCCCAATGTCTGCACTAGACAAGAAGCGTAAGTATAGTTTATTTATCTATTGTATGAGCCACTTAACTCTATCCATTTTATTTAACTTAAACATATATTGTATTCAAAACGATTTTGTGAAAACGTTCATGATATTAACTGACTAGCCAGCTACTCGCCTGTGTTTGTTAAACACTTTCTTATATTTTCGAACACTTCTTGATTTTCTAGTAATTAGAATTTCACAGATACCATGAAATGGTTTAAGGGCATGAATTCTAGGATTTACTTACCTACTTCTAGAGAACGAAAATTAATTATCATTTTGTCTTCGGATAATTCGATTTCGGGATAACAAATTTAGTCCTGGAAAAGTGTTGCACCTCTATTCCTTTTTATCAGACATTGCGAGTTTGCGAATGCTCTGAATGTGCCAGACGGGCGTGATCGCTGTACGCGCAGATCAAGGAGGTTGTAAGCCTGCCCTAGACCATACGGTGCTGATGTCCTGCACCTCCAGATATCTTCAATACTCACCTAGCGGCTATGTTCTAGATTCTGAAGGAAAATGGGTTTTTGACGTGGGAATAACACCATTGCACTGATATGTCTTTATAAGTAGAAGCGAGTTTTGGTACTCTTCAGGACTACTGCATGACGTATTAGACGATTAAAAGTTCCATGTCGATGACTACAATTCCTAAGAAACTTTATTTTCGCTTATTTGTGTTTTTTTTTGGAAAACGGTTGTTTTTTTTTTTTTGTAAAAAGTTTATATTTTTCACTTTTTAGTTGTGGTACCTACCCCACACAATTTCGTATACCACTACCTACCTGCTATGTAAAAAAACAAACACATACTAAGTGGGAAAAAATACGTATTAAGCCAACTCAAAAACTATTCAAGCAAAGTTAATAAAATTTATATGGGACCACCTTGGGAGCATACCCTTTCAAACAAAAAAAAGATATTTCAAAATCGGTTCATAATTGAAGGAGAAATCGGTGGACATACATAAAAAAAAAAACATAAGCTACGAAAATAATTATAACCTCCTCCTTTTTGGAAGTCTGTTAATAATGGTGCGTGAGCTTACCCTACAGAGAGCCGTGAATCGCTTCCAGTTCCAAAGTTTTATTTATTTCTAAATACGCTAAGTTTGTTCTATGACTAAATGTAGCATACATGGCATGTTACATATCACAAGATTCGTAATAAAATAACCTATCCACTGAGGTTTCTATAACAATCGTATCTATTCCGGCTGAAATATATAGAATTTAATAAGATATTATTGATTTAATAGATATTTCTGTATAACTGGGATTTCATCAATTAATTAAATAATAAACTGTTTGCAAGTGATTTTACTGAAAAAGTACTGAATCGATTTCCACGTTACACAAAGAGAAACCTCAAGCTGGTCTTATCTAGATTTTTCAGCCCATGCCGAGCCTCTGTAAACAGGTTGTTTAGCCTCTATTTTACAAGATTACGAAGTAAAGGTATAAACTCAATTAAGTAGGTTTTCTGAAGGGCTACATTTTTAGAAGTTAGGCTCGGTATAGGTGACCTAAAAAAAAAAATTATAACCTACCTAATTGATGCGATTAATTGTTGTATTTACGTCATCGAAATTATCATTTTTAATGCAATTTGTTTGCTAACTAGTACTATTAATACGAATCCTATTAAATTTAGGTTAATATAACGATAATAAACAATTAATATTCTATAATTTCGCATGATTACGAACAAATATTTATCCTTTATATATGAAGCTAAGTTAACATAAACATTTTATACATTTAAAAAATGTTTGGTGCCGCATCGTCCCGAACGGAGAGTTTCCCTTACAAAGGGTTCTTACTTGGTATCAAATTAAGAATGTGAGACACTCGATGGTGTTTATTTATTTAATTGATAAAGAATTTCTTATTATTTGCAAATTGTTATAAATAAAATAAATAACATACGCAGTGGTCTCGTATATTATTGCGAAATGCATAGAGGACATATTGTATATATGAATACTGAATAGTTACGAAAGAAAACCTGAATCTTGTTTGAGGAAGTTGTGTCAATTCAGCAATGTAATAAGTTCCAGTTGGGTAGATATAATAGGTTCACGTTCACCTTCATAGCCCACTGAGTTACACATATTTCTAACACGCTGGCAACACAGATTTACAAAAAATAAACTGAGTCTTTGTTTGTAGACTTATTGTTTTATAGGTATGTTGGTTGTGTAGCTGGCTTATCTTTATTTAATAATACTATTTCTGATGATTCATAAGTATTAGTACGTCACTGTCACTGAAAATATGAGCTAATGAACGTGCTCAGTTCTTAATAACAATATTAAGAACTGAGCACGAGAAAACATCCAGAACGCATTATTTAGAACCCATCCTTTTTATTAATTAATTGCTTAAATTAACTCACAGGCGTATTAAAAATATTGAACTGGTAGCTATTTATTATTAATAGATTGATAATCGTTTTGTTTTGCACTACTTAATCAGTTTTAAATTTTATATATCGGTAATGTTTTAACAATCATGGGCTGTAAGAGTAGGAGAAGACCAAAGAAATGATGGATGGACTGTGTGTAAGATGATATGGCTGGAAGGTGGGTAAGTACCGAGATGACGACATATATAGAGAAATATGGAAGAACATGGCTTATTTTATGTAGTAAATTTAAGGAAAAGTACACTAACTTTACTGCATAAAATTCAAAATGTGCCAATTGCCTAATACGTAGGTATTTACGTATTTCTGGAGTTGTCGATTCGTCCACAAATAAATTAACTTCGTGCGAATCGCCTTTAGAAAAAATAATATTATTAAAAAGTGACGATTCGCCCGTTTCGGCCGAGTAAATTCGTGCGAATCAACCAATAAGCCAAGAAAATGACATGTTGCACCGACGACCCCAAATAAATTGGGATAATAGCCGGATGATGAATGTGTTAACAATCACCAACTTTGATGCTAACTGTACCTATTGCAAAGAGTAGAGCTAATCGAAAGTCGTTGTTTGGTCATTGTTTCCTTTTTCCTCCGATTGCTGGTTTTTATCAGCAAAATGTGTTTTTTATTGTTCAATTAGTGGATTTTAGAGTTAATAAATTAATTAGTTGACATTGTTTACCCTGATTGTGATATTTTATCTTTATAATTTACCTACTATAAAAGTTATGCTGTTTAAAAATTTGGAGGTAAATAATAATTAAAACAGTGGGCTGATTACTGATTAAAATTATTTTATGGTAGCAATTAGTACTGACTTTACAATCTTATTCAGAAATATTTTGTTTATTTTGTAAGTGCTAATATTGTTTCGTATCTGACAAGTCATCAATTTGATTATTTTTTGATCAAAAACTGCTAGACTAAAAAAAAAAAAAATTTGAAAGTGTCATGCCTTTTTTTTTTTGGGTGGAAAATCATCAAATAACTTCTCCCGCCCTGGGCGGAGCGGGAGGGCGTGTCAGACTCTTACTGACTAAAACCCACCCGTGTTCCTTCGGTTGCCCTGTTGCCGGGGGCCACGATCTCCCTCTCGGTTTTCTTCGCAACCCCGGCAGGCATCGGCCCTAGCGGACCCCGTCGATTCTGCTGACATCTCTTTGAGGCGCGCGTGGATCACAACGCGCCATCGACCCGGGCCTAGCCCTTATCGGCCGGTGAGGTACCCATTGCTTACCGTCCGCAAGCCCGCGCCTACAGTGGCCGGAAATCGCCTCGCGATTCCCGACGCCCTGGGCGTCTCCTCCTGCGGTGGTTAGGGGCGTGAGGGCGCGAAATTTGCCTCTCCCTCACGCGTTCCGCCTCCTCCTTCGCGAGCATTACCCCTTCGCAGAAGGAAGTGACGGCCTCCCATTTCCTCTCGCTCCGTACCATGGCCTGAACCAGGGCCGGACGCCTGCCTGACCTTCTGTTACAAAACAATCTTGTTGTTACATCACATTAGTTTTTTAAGTCCCCATAAACTTTTTATACATATTATTTTAGTGCATAGGTATACAACAGTACAGTAGGTAGGTATATAACATACAGTAGAGTACTTTGAAACAAATTGTTCAGCATTTTCATAATACAGCATTGTTTTACAGTTATAATAGCGGCCGCAAGCCGCAAATTAATGATGAAGTTTATAATTGTTAAATAAATAGGGAAAACTCACTTTTATATTTAATTTATAGTTATCCGTAATGATTTTTAATTACCAGTGTACTTTGAAGTATCAAGTTAAACGCTGACTATTGAAACTCTCTCCAATCTATACCTAATATGTGTAAGACTTAGATTATATTATTATCTAAGGTGTTAGAACTGTGCTGTTGTCGAATCTGTATGCAGCTACTGGTCTTATCTACGTGCAAAATTCTTAGAAAATCACATCCGCTTTATGGAGGAGTTGTTGACTTGTCACGTACTTATATTTTCATATATTTGTATTTAAGAAAAGAAAGTCTTTCCATGTTACGTTCTTTGTTACCATATATTGGTTCAGTGAGGGCCCTTTATTATTTACTTTCGAATGCTGGGGCGACTGATTGTCGCTGATCAGTGTCGTTACTCATCGGGTCAGTTAACTTTATCGAGTTTTCCGTCCTGCACCCTGTTACGACCACTTGTTGGCGATGTGAACACAACAGTTCAATGTTACTATTATCGATATCCGTTGGTGCTGCATGCTTTATCAGTTGACAGTGACCCTTAAGACTTTGCAATGCTTTGTTTTCCCTATATCTCTTATTTGAGTCAATAGTTATGTAGGACAAAAGCTATTGATTCAGATAATGTGAACAGTAGAACAACTCCATAAGCATCTCAAGATAACTCTTGGTAGGTAGGTAACACATCTGCACCGGAAACAATTAACCTGTAATTACATTGTGACGCTTGTGAGACATACATTACGTCACTTAATTTAATTAGCAATAATTATAATATTTCAGATACACAACAACGTTACGAGTATCAGAGAAACAGCCATATCAAGTGAAAGAGTACACATGGTGCTTCAATGTGCCGCCTAAATGTTCGAAATACAAGATTAAGTTTCGAGAGGTGTTCAAGACTCAGACGCTGGTGAAATATAGGCCAGTTGAGGAGTGCTGTGCGGGGTACGCTCCTGATTCTCAAGGGGATCAGTGTGTGCCGGTGTGCGTGGAGTCCTGCGTTCACGGCAAGTGCGTGGCGCCCAATACATGTGCCTGTGCGCACGGCTACGGAGGACCCGCCTGCGACATATGTAAGCTACGTTTTTAATTTTATATAGAAAATTTCAATAGCGTAGCGAGTTCCCCGTACTCGACTATGGTTATGAATAACGCTGTAAACAGGATGTTGCTAATGTGGCGTTGCTGTCACATATGTGAGTTCAATGGATAGTAGCAGCCGTAAATAACGAATACTATGTTTTCAGTTTTAATTAGGATCTAGCTATATGTTATTTTGCAATGCTGTCTGTGTCTGGTGAACCACCCTAATAAAACTGAAGGGTTCAAAGTTTGCTATGGAAGCGTGTTCATAAACGAAAGTTACACCTCTATATCTTCTTCAGATATTTGATACTTACAGTTAACAGTAGCACAATTTATTTACATCTCAGAAATCGCAATCTGAGTTTATTTGAGTTAACAGAAATTGTAATTGTGTGAATCAAAAAGTCAATCGATCGGAACACTATAAAATTTTATACTGTAAATAAAGTTTACAGTTCGTTTTCTATAGTCCGATGAAAATTTAATGACGAGTCGAATATTTTGTCTGAAAAAGTTATTCGAAAACCGGCGATATGCTCTACATAGCTGATTTAAAAACAATGCCTCGGTTTGTTAACGATGTAGGTCTTTTTAGCGTGCCTAAACTTATACCTACATTTGGTATGTATCGTCAGAAAAACGTGGCAGTTATAAGTCAAGACGTCATCTATAGTTCACGGCCATGCGACAACGGAAAGTATGATTCATGTTAAAATCCTGTGACTACCTATTTTATAAAGTAAATACTTTATTGTTAACGAAGCATTTAGCGGAAACAATTGACGTAAATAAGAATATGCATTGCCTCCCGATGTTAGTTCAAAATATATTTGTGTAAGCAGATTGAGGTTTACGTTGAAAAAATATACAAAATTTAGCCCATCCAAATATTGCTTTTTGTAAACATTACCAAGGGATGTCGTGGATGGGTCAGTATTGAAAAAAACTACTGTTTGATTATCTGTAGGTATCCATTGTTTTTCTGAAATAACAGCCACTTGAAGTTCGTAGTTTAGTTTTAAAGACAGAGATAAAGCTCATAATCATAACACACATTGAAGATATTCTATAAAAATCCTTAAGGTAAAATATATATTATCTTCACTGTGTGTGGTGGTCCATTAAATTTTACGGTGAGCGATATGTCGAAGGAAAGATAATATATATTTTATTATTATCTTCAAAGTGCGTGACGACTTTAACGAGTTTATTCAAAAGCTAAACGCTCAACTTATGCCCAACTCAACGTCCTCCTGTCCTGCTAACCCAGACGGTAGTACAAAGCTGACGTTTCACTTGCAGCATGTCCCGACGGAAAATGGGGACGGAACTGTCAGAACGAGTGCAGTTGCATGAACGGTGGTACTTGCGAACCTTTGACCGGTAAGTGCGCGTGCACAGCCGGCTGGCGAGGCGATGCGTGCGAGCGGGCTTGCGCGCCGCCCACCTACGGCGACAACTGCGATGAACTTTGCCAGTGCAAGAATAACGGGACCTGCGACCCTGCTACTGGAGCCTGTAACTGTCGGCAAGGATTCACTGGACCTTTGTAAGTTTATGACTACATAACGTATTTAAGGCAGTTTAATTTCATCATAGTCGGCCAAAACCTCTTCCCTGTGACGAAGACATAAGCTTGACATTATGGATTATCATTAAGCTTGCTTATCATTAAGGATTTATAGTTCTCGCTACTAATTAGTATCTTATTACACATACTGTTGGATATTTCGATAACATTCGTCGATGTTAAGCAAAATATTACGTACGCATCGTATAAAGGCGAAACCGCCAAGGTATCCCGTTAATACAATTATGTTTCGGTCGCGAATCATATTTTGATCAACTTACAACCTGACACTGACTTGTAAAAAACGTAAGGAAATTTGAAATTCGCGAGCTACCATAACGCATCCCCCTTAAAGAGCCGTCTTATCGTTGTTTCAGATGTGAAGAAGAATGTCCGAAGGATGAGCCGTGCCCGGTAAGATGTCGATGCCAAAATGGTGGAAAATGTACTTTTATACTGACTTGTGATTGCCCATCGGGATGGACTGGGGAAGTTTGTGCTAACAAGTACGTAAAAATAAATCAAAAGATATTTTCTTTTATGTCTTGACACAGATGTTCCTAATGTCCTAATGTCTCGTCGCCATTTTTAGATGTCCAGCGGGTAGATGGGGTCCGAAATGTGAGAAGACATGTGAATGCGCGAACGGAGCTGGCTGTCATCATGTGACTGGCCGCTGTCAGTGTGAAGCTGGATTTACTGGAGAAAAGGTAGCTATTACACAAGGAAATTACCCACTGTCATAGTTTAACACCTAAGCCGCCCGGCTAAGCCGACGTTCGCACGGACGTAATAAAATCCCGGCTGGATTTTATCGCGCACCAGATTTTCAACACTCGGTGTTAAGCCAAGCGTTGAGAATACAGTGCACGAAAAAAAATCGCCGCGATTTTATTACGTCCGTGCGAACGTCGGCTAATGGTTTATCACAGAATGAAAATGGCCTTGACCTCTCTCCATCCGTAGGTGACAACGGATTTTTTTTCGTGAATGCCTATGTCCTATAAATATATTAGAACACTACAGTGATAACATAACATCACGCCTGTTTTCCGAGGAAGGTTAGTCAGAGGTGTACGTATAGTACACCGTCAGTTATGTTCAAGTCCCAGATAGGGAGCGAGCCTACCTACTGCACAACCGGGCACAAATCTAGGTTCCGAAAGAGATGAATACAGATGGGTCACTCCGTATTTTGGGTATGAAGCTACAAGTAGGTAGGTAGGTAGCGCTGTGCGACCTGAATTGCACTTTAATGTGTCGGAGCAAGAGTCGCTTTTTGTTTAAATGATTTTGCGGAGTGAGTCGTCTCTACTAATCTGTGGTTCCGGGCTGCTACTGAGAATGCCCTGATATGAAAACCAAATACTATAGTGATGTGTGATTATTTCTGCATTAACCATGGTTCAATTTTGACACTTTGTTGAATCATATTGGCTTAAACTACATTTTGTTTCAGTGCCTTGAAATCTGCACCGTGGGTACTTGGGGCGTCGATTGTTCACGCAAATGCAACTGCGAGCACAACGGTGAATGTTCAGCTAAGGATGGATCGTGTACGTGCAAGCCGGGCTGGACGGGCGAACGGTGCGAGAAGCGAGCCTGTCCGGCTAACAAGTGGAGTGCGAACTGCGACCGTGACTGCGAGTGTGACCCTAACACTACTGACATGTAATTATTATTTTATCTATCTTTTACCCGTGGCTTCCTCCGCGTGGAGGTCGGAAATTATCCCACGGGAATGTGGTATCGGGAAAAGTATCCTAAGTTCCTACCCCGTTCAGATGTTCACAAGTGAAAGGTAACAGACAGACAGAGTTACTTTTGCAATATAATAAAAATGAAATGCTTTTCATTGGTAAACGCATCACTTCAGAACGGTTGAACCGATTTGGCAAAGTTTTGTTTTACAATGTTCGTAATAGTCCGAATCAGGTTCTTACGCAGGGGCGTCTTTACCCGGGGGTGCAAGGGGTGCATAGCACCCGGGCGCAAATTGTTAAGGGGCGCAAGCCAATCGAGTTGATCGATTTGTATTGAAATCGAACGTAGATTTCAAAACAGACATTAAAATTAAAATTATCATTAAAAAGTTTTTTAACTTAAAAGCCGAATGTATTTTGCTTTTTTTTCGTTGGCAAGGGGCAGGCTGATTTTCGCACCGTGGCGCCTAATATAGTTAAGACGGCCCTGTTCTTACAGAAAGAAAATTTGGAAAAGTTGCTGGGAAAATTGTAAAATTCGGTAAAACTGAAATTACGTTTTTTGAATGGGTATTGAGGACATGACGTCAATAGGGGCAGCTAGTTATATAATATAAATATATACAACAGCAATATACAACAATCGTCAGGGAGGCCCACCGGACACAACACCCGTCTGGTCGGAGGATCCTCCCTTTTCTATGGAGGATGAGTGAACTTTACACCCTGTTCTTCGTGTGTCTATACCTATAGGATAATACAGGCTAGTGAAAAAATATAGAAGTGTGCACACACTTTTATATTCTACATTTTTTCAGTAGTCTTTAGCAGGATAATACACACTTCTATTCTCTGCTTAGGTATATGCACATCAAATATTTCAATATTAGGATTCCACACCACTTGGGGTGTTTATACAAATATTAAATATTTTGCTTAGAAAAATTAATATGGGATCTAAGGTATATTTCGTATTGGCGGATTTTTTTTTGCCTTATACTCCAGTTGAAGTGCCAGCGCGGAACTTAGTGTGTAGCTGAATATTGCAATTTTTGTTACGTTTTCGCTGGAAAAGATAAGCCGCGTTGAAAAGTATTGTCCATGGTTAGGTATATTTGCGATAAAAAAATTAAATACAGGATACGATGGGATTCATACTTCCTGCGTTTTTACGAATAGGTTTATCCAGAATTGTGTAAAATGAAATGTTAGTAAACAATCGTTTGTATTATTTGCCTGTTTTAAACATTAACAATCAAATTATATTTCACAACATTGAGTACAGATAAGAGCGTCGTTTGTGATATTCATAGGGGTTAGAATAAGTTATATTAAAAGCTGGGAATGTAATGAGTCTGAAAAGATGCTTAACGAAAGCGAGATTCACTTGTACTCCCCATCACTATGATTTTTTTTTGGTCTTTACAAGTTCCAAGGTATGACCATACCTGGGAACCTTCTGGTTACGGAGATATATAACAATCACATGTAATTTGAGTGAATTCGCAAGTTTATTGTTATTTATTTTATGCTATACCTAATGTAGATTAGTGTAGTATGTTATTGTGGGATATGTTGTATTTAATTACATAACATCACGCCTGTATTCCCCTAAGGGTTGGGCAGAGGTGTACCTATAGGACACCCACATTTCGCCAGTTATGTTTAAGTCCCATGCAATAGGGGGCGAGCCTATTGCCATCAACCGTGCATAAATCCAGACTCCGGGCTGCTACTGAAAAATTCCAGATGGAAAAACCCAATAACACCTTGCCCGACCCGGGAATCGAACCCAGGACCTCATACTCAGCAGTAGCGTTTTGCGACCACTAGACCAACGAGGCAGATATATTTTATTATATATTTAATTAGATAGTTATTGAATGAAACGTTGTGGTATTGTTAAAGTTTCTCATATATTTTATTTTATCAGTTATGTTCCTCTTTGTTATTTGTTGTGATCCTATACCTATATGTAGTCTGGTCATATGTTTTGTCACATATGGAAACTTAAATAAATGACACAATGAGTTACGCACTACAATTTATATATCAAATGAAAGGGTATAAAATACAGATTTAAATCACATTAAAATTATTCGAAATGTCCTTCTCTTGCTTCGATACGAGCCTTCAATCTGCAAGGCCAGTCATCAATCGAAGCACGCACGACGTTCATGTCAATATCGGCGACTGCTTTAATCAGGGATGCTTTGACTCCAAGTTGTGATGGGGTTTAGCGCAGACCTCCTCTAAGTGCTGCCATATTTTGTAATCTAAGGGATTCAAGTCTGGACTGGATAAGGGCCAATCCTCATGCCTGATAAAGTCGATTCCACGTGTCGTGAGTCAGTTTTGGGTACTTTTCGCCTTACACCCAGTGCCTGTTTTTAACATTGTGAAAGAGGTTCCACAATATTTGTTAGGACTGTGTTTTGATATACGAAGGCACTGGTTTTCTCTCCTTTATCACAAAAAAACAACTCCGTTGGATCCAACAAGGACACCCCAAACCAAACCATGATTGCCGAAGGGTGATGACCACGCCGAACACGTGGCACACGTCTGCTCGATTCTTCACTAGAGTGATAGAGTGTGCATACACTTTATCATTTTGTTTGTTGAAATTCTCCTCAACATTAAACATTTTTTCGACCGAAAAAAGTATATCGCGGTATTTTTTTTCCCGCGCACCGCCTTAACAAAACCCGGCTTCTTTCGAGTCTGATTTTCTTCAGCCGTGCGTTAAGAAGATGTGCTGTTTTTTTTTCTCTATAAGCACGCAGTCCTAGGTCTTTATTTAACACCCTTTTAACAGTAGTTCTGCTTAGTCCCATCTGCAGAGCCAACATTTTTTGCTCGCCGATAGGATTTCGTTGGATAGATACCCTTTGTTTTTATTTTCTTTAAATATTCAAATTTCGAATGCCCATAATATTTTCCTCGGCTTGCATTCTAAATTCGAAATTTTGCCTATGTGACAGAACTACAACATAACAGAAGACAACGTAATATGTTATAGAACATAAAGTTCCTAATAGTTTTAAATAGTAAATCATTTTTATTATATAACTTATAAGAGACTGTGCTATCGAATTAGGTGATGAACCTGTAATGATAGTTATAAGGGAGAGATAAAAAAAAATTGGAGGTCAAGATTCCAACTTTTTCTTCGGAAATAAGTTTAAATGTTACAACTTAACTTTAAATACCCCTACAATACCTGTACATGCATGCATCTAAAAGCACAATGTTTTTCGTGCGTTATATATACCTTTCTTTTTTTTTTTGGGTGGGAAATTATCAAATAACTTCTCCCGCTCTGGGCGGAGTGGGAGGGCTTGTCAGACTTTTACTGACTAAAACCCACCCGTGTTCTTTCGGTTGCCCTGTTGCCGGGAGCCGCGATCTCCCTTTCGGTCTTCTTCGCACCCCCGGCAGGCATCGGCCCTAGCGGACCCCGTCAATTCTGCTGACATCTCTTTGAGGCGCGCGTGGAACACAACGCGCCGTCGATCCGGGCCTGGTCCTTATAGGACGGCAAGCTACCCATTGCTCACCGTTCGCAAGCCCGCGCCTACGGTGGCCTTCAACTCCTGACGCCCAGGGCGTCTCTTCCTGCGGCGGTTAGAGGCGTTTGGGAGCGTATGGGCGTGTGTAATGATAGGCACAGCAAAGGTTCAGGGAAAGTAAATATATTACAATAAGATAAAGATGAACAAGCGATAGGCAGAAGTTGTAGGATAAAAGGAAACGATTTTACTCAAGAAAGTATACAATATAAAGTTCGTTAGGATAGAGATAAGAAATATGAAAATACGCGAGCTAGTAATTATAATCGGTAGCGAGCCAAAGCGACGAGGGTTTGCGACGAGGGTTTGCGTTGAGGGCTTCTGGCTGACTGGCCGTCTGCGTCTTGCTTGAGCGGGCTGCGGAGGCGGTGCGGTGCGCAGGTTCCGGGGTGAGGTAGCCGACCGGTTTCCGCGGCAGGCAGCGCTCGCAGATCGGCGGCGCGCGCGCACCTTCACGCCAACAAGGGTTAAAGGGTAGGTAGGCTAGTAGGTAGGCATACTGCGAACAATGAAATTATATTATTGTGGGTCGTTAACATGACGCCACACAGGGGGTCCCCCCTTACGAATAAAAGGCCACTTTATTTATACCGTTCAGGGAACTGTACTTTGCGTCCTGAACGAGTAGTACGCAATGGTCGCGCATCTTGTGTTCCATGGCTACGTGTCTCAACGTCATCACGCCATGCATATGCTGGTTTTAACCTGTCAATTGACACCTTGACGGTTTTATTATTGAGAACTATGTCAAATGTCTTTGGACTTCTTGCAACGACCTTATGAGGGCCGCTGTAAGGTGGTTCTAGCGATCCACGAAGCAGGTCCTGGCGAAAAACACATGCGTAGTGGTATGTAAGTCTTTGTGCTCAAACACCCTATGCTGAGAATGGTCTGATGCTGGACACGGGCGTAGGTCGGACATTCTTTGTCGTAAAATACTGACAAAATCTGGGTAATCTACCTTGTCATTTGTTGCGGTGAAAAACTCACCGGGGATTCGTAACTGCTCTCCAAACACCAACTCTGCTGGTGAACATTGCAGATCCTCTTTGCACGCTGTCCGTAATCCTAAGAGTACTATAGGAAGAGAACTAACCCAATCCTTCGTACCATGTGACATCAAAGCAGGTTTGAGCGTGCGATGTTATCGCTCAATCATTCCGTTCAGGCTGGATGGTACGCTGTTGTCCTTGCTAACTTGAATCCATACGTCTTTGCAAAATTTTGGAATAAGTGAGATTGAAATTGTCTACCTTGGTCCGTTATTACCTTCTTCGGGCAACCATACCGAGCAATCCAATCCAACACAAATGCCTTCGTAACCGTCTCCGCTGTCATGTCGGTAAGTGGAATCACCTCAGGCCATCTGGTAAATAAACGTTTTTTCTTTCTTTCTTTCTTTCTTTATACCTGTCAATGATAGTAAGACAATATTTAAAATTTGAAGATATTGGTAGTGGTCCTATTAAGTCCATATTAACCTCTGCGAAATGAACATCTGGTACGTCGAATTTACCAAGAGGAGATGTGGTATGTCTTGTTACCTTCGACTTCTGACACGGAATGCACTCTCTAACCCATGCGCGAACGTCTTTCCTAAGGGACGGCCAAACAAAACGTTCACTGACCATTTTGATGGATGCCTTCGCACCAGGGTGGCTTAGGCTGTGCACAGTTTCGAACACACGGCGTCTGTGGGTAGCTGTCACGAAAGATCTGTGTTTTGCCAAAGAAACATCACAATAAATATGTACGTTAGAATTTGGGACTTGCGCTAACTCCAGTGTCAACGAATGGTTACCCTTCAGTAGTTGTTGTAGCTCTGGATCATCACGTTGCGCAAGGGCAAGCTCCATGAAATCCACTGGCGCAGTGACTGCCTCAATCCGAGACAAAGCATCGGCCACCTGGTTGTCCTGCCCGGAAATGTGCTGAATGTCAGTCGTGAACTGAGAAATAAAATACAGTTGATTAATCTGTCTTGGTGAACCTTGTTGGTCTCACTTTTTAAATGCACTTATCAGTGGCTTATGATCGGTGTAAACAGTGAAAAATCGTGCTTCTACTATATGTCGAAAATGCTTGATGGCCTCGTATATAGCTAAGAGTTCGCGATCATAAGCTTTGTATTTCTGCTGTGTGGGGCTCATCTTCTTCGAGTAGAAAGCTAAGGGCTGCCAGATGTTATCTACCTTCTGCTGTAATACAGCTCCTAAGGAAACATTGGATGCATCTACTATCAATGCCAGCTGCGCATCAATAACCGGGTGAACCAACAGTGCTGCATCTGAAAGGCTATGCTTGCAACGCTCAAAAACTTCTAACAACTGGGAAGTCCACTTCACTGGTTTCGATCCTTTCATGTCTGGGCCTGCCAATAAATCATTAAGTGGGGCTTGTAACTCTGCAGCATTTTTCAAGAAACGCCTATAAAAATTAAGCATTCCTAAAAATCTTAAACATTTTATAGTCTGAGGCGGTGGGTAATCCTGAATAGCCTCATCTTCTCCTCTAAGGGGCGCACTCCTTTTGCTGAAACAGAATAACCAAGAAAAGTTACCTGTGGCTGACCAAAATTGCACTTAGCTACGTTGATGACCACTCCATACTCTTCGAGGCGTGCGAACAGCTTACGTAGATGTTCTTCATGCTCCTGAGTACTTCTAGAAGCTATTAAAAGGTCATCGATGTATGGAAAACAGAAGTCAAAATCACGTACCAATCCATGAATAAAACGTTGAAATGTCTGTGCAGCGTTTCTCAAACCAAATGACATAAAGGAAAATCAAACAACCCAAACGATGTCGTGATAGCTGTCTTCTCAATGTCTGCTGGATTAACTGGAATCTGTTGGTAAGCTTTGACTAAATCTACGACAGAGAAGATAGTGCTTCCATGCAAATGCTGTGAAAAATCTTCAATGTGACGTACCGGGTACCTATTTGGCACCGTCCTTGCATTCAATGCACGGTAGTCACCGCATGGTCTCCAAGTGTCGTCGTGCTTGGGCACTAGGTGGAGAGCAGACGCCCAAGGGCCGCTGGAGCAACGAGCTGTGCCCTCCTCAACCATAGCTTGGAACTCTGACTTAGCTATCTTCAAACGATCTGGTGCTAAACGGCGTGGCCTGCAGAAAACGGGTGGTCCGGGCGTGGTATTAATAAAATGTACGGTAGAATGACGTACCTCCCTTGGTGCACCAGACGGACGTGAGATGGCTGGAAATTCTCGCAACAACTCGTGGTACCGAGAAGTACCAGTAACAGCCTTTACGCTGGGGATCTCCATCTTCGCAATAGCCCCGCTAACAAAAAGGTTAGCTAATCCATCAATCAACCTATTGTGATGGCAATCTACTAAAATATTATAATGAGAAAGAAAATCATACCCAATAATTGGTTTGTTCATATCTGCGACGACAAACTTCCAGCTAAACTCCCAGCGTAATCCTAAATTCAGCTGCAAATTAATATACCCGCACGTGGATATAACAGAATTATTAGCTGCTCTCAGGTCGTAATTTACACGTACCCGCTTTTCATTTAAATAACTGCTAGGGTAGACGCATAGATCGGAAACCGTATCGACCAGAAAAGGTTTTCTACACTGAAGATCTATGACGAATAAACGGCTGGAAATACTGCAGCAATCGCTCGCCGTTATTAGCGACTGGCTTTGGCGTTTTCCGAAGCGTAATCACATGGATTTATGCAGTGATGAGCTTTTTCTGCAAATTTATGATGGTACCAACACAAACTACGATTATCCACCATTTTGAATGGACGGCCTCTTGAATTACTTCTCGAACTGGAGAAATGCCGGTTACGACTCCTGTCTGACCTACCGCTGGTACGAGATTGCCGATCCACTGTAGTGGATAACTCATCTAGCTTCCGCGTGAGACTGGCTATTTCTGTACGCATTACCTCAAGTAAGCTCCCTGCAGAGGATGAAGTACTCGCGACCTGGGCCACCGGGTTCACCGGTGCAATCTCCAATACCCGGTCCGCCAGCTCCGCAACAGCTTCCAGGGGCGTACTAGTTTGGGACGCTACAATCGCCTGTAGGCCGGTTGGCAGACGGCTGGTCCAGATGGTGCGCAGGAAGTCGCCAGGTACACCTCGGCCAGCCAGGCTCTGTAGGTGGCGAAGAAATGCCGATGGCTTGCGGTCTCCAAGTTCCTCATGAATAAGGAGTTGACGCACTTTCTTTTCCTGGAAAACTGACAAACGCTTAATTAGCTCGGTTTTAAGCTTCTCGTACTTGTTACTAGTGGGTGGATTTTCTACAATATCCTCCAGTTGAACCATAATGGAAGGTTCTAGATTACCGACCACAGTAAAAATAATATTTCGTCGCATCGGAACTAATGTTCGACAAAGCAAACTGGGCTTCAACTTGAGCAAATCATACAGCGGGTTTATCAGGCCAAAAAGGAGGAACACGGTGACGGCCTCCCATTTCCTCTTGCTCCGTACCATGGCCTGGACCAGGGCCGGACGCGAGAGATCACCGCCGCTGATTTCCTCCACGAGGACACGGCGATGCTCCGCCCAAGCCGGGCAGACCTCCATCGTATGCTACAAGGTGTCCTCCGGGCGATCCATACAATGGTGACACCCGGGCGTTTCCTCCCGCCTTATCCTGTACAGGAACCTCCCGAAACAGCCGTGTCAGGTGAGGACCTGCGTCAGGCGGAAGATGAGGACGCCGTCGCGCGTCTTTAGCCACTCCTCAAGGGGGTCTTATCGCCGCAATTGTGGCGTGCCCATTGAGCGTTATACCTGCTGGCATAAAAAATATATTTTTCATACCAAAAATTAAAATAGTTTTCCTGCAATATTACTTAGATTGATGTACAAAACGCGTATATAACGGTTATGTGACGGGTTATTTTACATTCTGTATAGTCAGGATTTATTGTTAAAACACCAACGTTAATTTTCCGTGTTATAGCATTTCGTATGATTGTCAAAGAATGATAGTTGTGATTTGAATTAACGCTTAAAGTTGATGTTGAATTGAATCAATTTGCTTATCAATAATTTTCTGTCACTGTACAATATCGTTTCTTCCGTAGGTGTGATCCCTGGACTGGTGCATGTGAGTGCTCCGCGGGTTGGGCCGGCGAGTCCTGTGAGCGACAGTGTCCACTGTTGACGTACGGGAAAGGCTGCCTTTCTACATGCCGATGTGAGAACAGCGGGCTGTGCTCACCTGTTAATGGTAATTATACAAAAAATTTCAATGTGTGGATAGATGGATGTAATGGCTTTGGCTTTTCTACATTTATATCCTTATTATTTATGGTGTACATAATACATTTATATCTGAGAAATGAACATGCATGTCCAAAATATAACAAAAAAAAAATGTATTGCTGTTATCAGCGGTTTTGCTCACAGGAAGAAGTACCGTAAGTCAGGAATAACACTTATAGTCCGAAATCTGCTCTTATAGCTTCGAAATAAAGTTGCTATCAATGTCCAATTGTTACTATAGATGTGTGGTTGACTGTAGATGTTACCCGCTTGGTATGTATACCGTACGCAATATACGCGCTTGGACGTGGAGTTGCGGACACTAGCCCGTTATACTATACATACTAGTCTCGTATATTGTTGTTAGATGTTTACTATTGTAGGTGTTAGTAATTAATTAAAGAGAACCGTGGAGTTTCTTGCCGGCTCTTCTTCATAGGAAGCGACAAATTGGAACTGTGCACCTAGCTTCTGACGTTTCATAAGTGCCCATGTAGGTTTATGTGATATAAAATATTTTGTACTTTGTATTTTTTTTTTTTAATATTGAATTTATCTACACAGGATCGTGTCTATGCGCGCCGGGCTACCGCGGTATTCGCTGCGAGGAGACGTGTCCATATCCGTTGTACGGCGACAACTGCTCTGACACTTGCGACTGTTTCAACAACGCTACTTGTTCCCCTGAGACAGGACTCTGCGACTGCAAACCTGGGCAAGTAGTCTTTAATTACATAACATAACATCGCGCCAATATTACCCGAAAGGTAAGGCAGAGGTGCACCTATGGCACACCTTCATTTCGCCAGTTTTCTTCTTTTCGTGTGGTTAGTTACTAACCTGGTGTCATAGTTTTAAAGCCGCCCATGGGCCTTTGACTTGGCTTCAGATGCCCTCGAGAAATGTCTCTCAGGCATGCCGGTTTCCTCACGATGTTTTCCTTCACCGTTTTTTAAGCAAGTGGTAATTAAACAATACGCACATAAATCCGAAAAGGCAGAGGTGCGTGCCTTGGGTTCGAACTCGAGACCTATGACTTGGCAGTCACACCACTAGGCTATCACTGCTATTTCGCCAGTTATGTTTAATGTAATAAGACCCTATTTCCATCAACCGGGCATTAATCGAGACTCCGGGCTGCTACTGAGAAATACTTTGCCCGACCCGGGAATCGAACCCAGGACCTCATGCTCAGCAGCGGCGCTTGCGACGACTAGACCAACGAGACATCTGCAATACCGCTGCATGTGGACATCAATACCAGATTTAGCTTTTTTTAAAGCTGAAATGTCCCATGTGCCGGTAATGTCATCGGAACCCTTCAAACCGTAACAGTAATCCTGTGTGTTGGTCTATGTGTGTAATCATGATGGAGGTTGTATCCCTATTAGGGACGTTATGGATATGAAATATCGGATCTGGATAGGGTTACGGATATAGAAATAATATTGTACCGGTTTCGGATATGAAATTATTTCTGATTATTCGTTAGTTTCGGATTGTTTCGGTTACGGATATTAGATTTTAACGAAATTGTAAAAGTAAATCACAAATAAGAAATAAAAAATACTTGCAAGTGACGCGCGCGGCTAGTGTGTTGGCTCGGCCGGGCAGAAAAACCTGTCATAACGTGTCTGATTAAGCTTCTGCCCCTATCCGAAATTATCCGAAACTTATACTTCCTTCTCTACTTAAGGCTCTTTCAAACAGGCGCGACACGCGACGCGACACAAAGACACCGCTCTTCGCGCGACGAGCGGTGTCTTTGTGTCGCGTCGCGTGTCGCGCCTGTTTGAAAGAGCCTTTATCCTAAACTATAAGATTCGGTTACGGATAGATTTTTATTTCGGTTATCCGGTAGTTTCGGTTACGAATACGGAGCTCCTTAACATCCCTGATCCCCACATGAGTGTTTTAAAGATTTGAGTAAAACAGTTTAGAATCAGTCACTATAAAACTGTTCCGTCAAGGAGAAAAATGAAATATGATTTGTAGGTAATCATTTTTTTTTTTCTGTTTAGTATTTTTGTTATTGATCTTTGTTAAAAACAGACCTATGAAGTAAAGATAGATTGATTGATTATATATCAGTGAACGATAGCTGCAGCTGAATATACTGTGTACTTAGAGTGCGTGCACACTGAGTAGTTTAAGGGTGCATGCACATACAGGTAATATGTTAGGTACAAAGACATTAAATTATTTACTTAACAATAGACGGGACATAGCGAAAAAATCGTAATCCGATACATTTGTCGTAGTTAAAGATGGGTGGCTCACTTATTTAAAATGAGGATCGTGCGAGGCACTCATTTTACAAAGTGTGCTAGCACACTGTGCTACCACGAATGAGGCGAGGTTGCGGAGGCCTGTGAGCACGTACGTGCTGTGTGTGTCAGTGAGGCGCATGAATCGCGACGCGAGTGTGGTGTGTGGCTACGACAACACGACACGGTACACATATACAGTAGAGTAGGCACACGCGGTGATTATTCGGTTAAGCGCGTTAAATTAAACTAAGACCTTAACTCCTTTAGTTAGAGACGTAAATGGACTTGCAGTTTAGTGAGTGCCTCGTTTCGTTCAATACTCACAATACGAGTACAAAATGTTCTGTGTAGGTAATCTGTGCCCTGTGGTGTGTGCTAGCACATCAAATTCAAAAGAGTGAGCGACTCTTTTGATCCAAGTGAGTCGCTACAACTGTGCTAGCACAACACTAGTCCTAGTTGGCAAAAGTTGCGCAGTCTAGTATGGTACGCTTGCATGTCAAGTCGCATTCGTGTCCACCAAAAGAAAAAAAATTTCGAATTAAATATGCTGAATTGTGCATTATAGTCTGACGATCACATCACTAGGCATTTTACATTTAAAAGGACATAATTTTGTCTAGCCGGCCAGTATTTACCCAATTTATATCCTAAAAGGAAATGATTTTGTATACCGGACAAGAGTCCGAGAGAGAGCTTAAGAAAGCTAGGACTGCGGAGAACGCCACATAGCGTCCGCAATTTACCCTCGAATGACGTCACTGAAACGTTATTTATGAAAGTAAGTTTGTGTTTGTGTGTTGAGAGCGTTTTTTGACTCCGTAAAGTCAAACCCCGGTGTCATCATTCTCATGACGGCCGTCACTGCGGCCGTTATGTGGCGGCTGTTATGTGGTGGCTTTCATGTGGCGGCCGTTATGTGGTGGCCGTCATGTGGCGGCCGTTATGTAGTGGGCGTCATGTGGTGGCCGTTATGTGACGGCCGTTATTTGGCGGCCGTTATTTAGCGGGCGTCATTTGGCGGCTGTCATGTGACGGCTGTTATTTGGTGGCCGTAATGTGGCGGCCGTTATTTGGCGGCCGTTGTTAAGCGGGCGTCATGTGGCGGCCGATATGTGACGGCCGTTATTTGGCGGCCGTTATGTGGCGGCCGTTATGTGGCGGCCGTTATTTAGCGGGCGTAATGTGGCGGCCGTTATTTAGCGGGCGTCATGTAGCGGCCATTATGTGACGGCTGTTATTTAGCGGGCGTCATGTAGCGGCCGTTATGTGACGGCCGTTATTTGGCGACCGTTATGTGGTGGCCGTCATGTGGCGGCCGTTATTTGGCGGCCGTTATGTGACGGCCGCTTTTTGGCGGCCGTTATGTGACGGCCGTTATGTGGCAGCCGTTATTTAGCGGGCGTCATTTGGCGGCCGTTATTTGACGGCCGTTATTTGGCGACCGTTATGTGACGGCCGTTATTTAGGGGGCGTCATTTGGGGGCCGTTATATGACGGCCGTTATTTGGCGGCCGTCATGTAGCGGCCGTTATGTGACGGCCGTTATTTGGTGGCCGTATTGTGGCGGCCGTTATGTCACGGGCGTTATTTAGCGGGCGCCATTTGGCGGCCGTTATATGACGGCCGTTATTTGGCGGCCGTTATTGTGACGGCCGTTATTTAGCGGGCGTCATGTAGCTGCCGTTATGTGACGGCCGTTATTTGGTGGCCGTATTGTGGCGGCCGTTATTTAGCGGGCGTCAGGTGGCGGCCGTTATGTGACGTCCGTTATGTGACGGCCGTTATTTGGCGGCCGTTATGTGACGGCACGTAATGTCCGTAACGGCTGGACCGATTTTGACAGAACTTTCACTGGCAGATAGATAAAAATTATAAACCAGTTTACCGGTTTATTTTAACCGGTTTTACTTTAGAAAAATAGTTACGGTCCACGCGGGCAAAGCCGCAGGCAGCAGCCAGTTATTAATACACTTACTTTGTCCCAACTTACAATATTTTGTATATTATTATTTTCATAAATATTCGTTTTGTTTTGCAGGTATGAAGGTCTCAAGTGCGATCGTCCATGCAACGGTAAAACGTTCGGATTAAACTGTCGGCAACCATGTAATTGTGAAAATAATGCTCCTTGCAATCCTGTTAACGGTACGTATAATAATATATCAATATATAATAATATAATACCTATGTCACTTCTCAGAATTAGATTTTTCCTAGCGTCACTATTGGATGGCGCAATAACCATTCTGCTCGACTATATTTTGACATTTGAAATATCAGCTGACTTGGCGGGATGTTACGAATTACGTCATGAAATTCAGAAAGGAGATGGCCAACGGTCCCATACAAGGTTGGCCCAAAAATGAACATAAATGAAACAAAGTGTACTATGAAGCTTTAATAATATTTCATAGCCCTGTATATTTTTGTTCGCCGTAAAACTTTGTGAAGGAACCTATGACTCTTCTCAAATCAGGATCATTTAAAAAATCCGCGTGTACTGGGGTCTTGTTATTGGGCCTAAACTCGTAGCAGACAGTCTTTTGGATCTGCTATTTTCGTATGTTCAACCATCTGCCTAACACTCTGTATGCTGAGATTGGTCAAACCGCGTCATTCTACCGCGAAAGTTAAAAAGTTAGTGTGTAAAATAGTTATTAATACACCTATTTAAAAGGTAGGCAACTAGATTCACTGAAAATAAATATGTATTTGTTCATTGTGGGCGAGAGTAGCTACCGCTTCGGCTGCCGTAAGTCTCAGAATATTGCGTTTATTCTCCAGTGTTAAATTCTCTATGGCTTTATGTTTTTTTTGTGTTCCTTATGAATTAAATAAAAAAATATTTTTCAAAACAAACTCTTAATGAACTAAAGAGTAATAAATGAAACTTGTGTAAACATAGTATTTAATATTTTCTTAAAAGCTTGAGCTCTTAAATTGACCATTCCCCTAATCTCAGAAACTAAAATTTTGAAAAAAATAAAAATGCATAGAATAGTTCTGTACTTACGGATTACTGGAAAACATAGCATGGTAAATCTCCCAATATTGTCCGTACAAACTTACATTTGCAGTTGGAATTTATGAGAAAACATGTCATCAACTACAATGTTAAGTTCGTTCTTGGGATAAATTCATCCAAACTACGGAACCCTTCATTGTGCGTGGTTCGACACACACTTGGCCGTTTTTTTTATTTAGTCATTTATGATGCATGCGGGCCTAAAAGCGAGTTGTGTTGTCGCCAGGCGAGTGCGTGTGCGGCGCGGGCTACACGGGCGCGCGCTGCGGGCGGCGCTGCGCCGCGGGCTCGTTCGGCGCGGCGTGCGCGCACCGCTGCGACTGCGCGGAGTACGCGCGCGGCTGCGACCACGTCACCGGCCAGTGCATCTGCGAGAGCGCCTGGAGAGGTCAGTCAGACATCACTTGTTTATTATTCATAGCTGTAGGCTAATTCCCGTAATTAAAAACGTTTGACCCGCAGGCATGCATGCAGCTGAGTCATAAATCTTTATTTATGATATTTTTTCTTAACAAATATAGTATTAAGGCCTCTAATATAGCAGGTTACTATATCATATAGTAGGGTTGGCAACCCTAACCACATCTGATGGTAGATGCGGTCAGCAACGGTGCAAGGAACTTGATTGTTGAGCAGAGTGGACTATCAACTTAAATGGACTGAAAATTAAAAAAAAAACACAACTGTGTATCTGCTGTGCTATGTCATTCTCTGCTAGTCGTATTAAATAGCGATCGCAAAATTACAACAATCAAGTTCTCTCACAGTATAGTCAACCGCACGTTAACGGCATGTGTGAGAGCAGTAAAGTTTTCGTAATTCAAGAGACGTGTAACGCCATCTATAGAGGTATGTTCTAAAAAAGGAAACAGTATCCTAAACTATTGATAGAATGCTGTTGGTTGATATTTTATTTATTTATAAGATTATGTTTTTGATCCAGGTCTTGCTAGGACGGGTACGTATAATCAAAATTAACAATTCACTGTTATGTTTACAATTTAATGACAGATTCGGCCACCACTATGTACGACACATTGTGTGACAACAATAACTATACAATACTCACGAGGGGCGATGAAGACAGAATCGTTATAAACAGGAACATTACCAAAAAGGGCGAGACGTTCCAAATTATTCACTTGAAAGAAGACAAAAAAGGCGTCACGGCGCCCGAATTCAACAGTGACGAACAAGAATACGATCGGGACTTCGACAGAACAGCGATGTTGAACGTAGTTTCGTCCGAAGAATACAATCACTTGAATCTAATACCCATAAGAATTTGCACCTCCTGGAATTCAAAAAAAGAACACGCCAATCATAACCTCGTGATACCGATGGTAACGCATGCCCTCAGTAGCTTAAACGTGCCCAGTGCTACAGCCATAGTAGCATTGGTCAGTGAAATGGAACCTGGATATGAAAGTGCAGCGATATGGGAAGTATCTATCAATCAAGGAAAAACCTACATGAATGAGCTATCTTCAGCAGTATTAAATAGACAGAATAAACATTAGTAAATATATGCCTAGTGTTTGATTGTCTTATCTGTTATAAATAATACAAGTTTGTGTTGAATAGAATTTTGTAATTTGTATTATGTTTTGATGAACTATCACATCAAACATTTAGGCATTGGCAACCTGGAGCGTGTAGTATTAGTATTGTTCCTTCATCAGATTACCTTTAAACGATATTAAAGTGTCTGAACTAGCTATACGGACTTATTACTAAGTAGCGATGGGTGCCTTGGTTTTATTTAATCGTATCCATCTCAACACATACCACTACACACGTATCAAGTACAGGTTATTTTAATTCCTTACCAAACCAGACAACCACCAAACATTTTCGTTGCTGTCTTCAACAAGGAATATATGTGCCAACAAATAATTAAAAAATCCATAGGTACTTGCGTAGTTTCCGACACTAACAATTTATTTGAAATAAAAGAAATAAATACTTGCAATTTTTTTAATGTCGTGTGTCATTACAAAGTTGGTATTCAGAAATCGTAGCCCTCCTTTTTGCTTCGTCGTAGTCGGGTAAAAACGCCCTGTATTACACGTAATGTGATTCATCCGTTCTATTCTTTGGTAATACATAACAACAACGCTTTGATCCAGGCGTATGTGCATCGCTTCAAAGTGAACAGGGAACTTGATTGCTGAGTACATTACATACGTCAATTTGCGGTGTTGTAACCATTTTATACGACTGTTAAAGAATGAAAGTTGAGATTTGAATTTACGGGCAGTTTAAGGTGATACTCAATTTGCTTATCAATCAAGTTCCTTGACTTTATCTATAACCAAAAACAAAATTTGATTCGCTCCACTTTTGGCATGACATTGCTCATGCCTCGTCCATAACTGCCGCTGGACTAATGTCGCTGGCGTGGGCGACCTATGTATTAAACGCTGTGTGCCTTTCTAGATAAGGTATTTACGCCCAATTATGCACGTACTGTACGCAAAGAGGCGCTCCGTGTATCTAAAGTCACGCGAAGTTGAGCGAGTGCATGTTTCTTTATAGAGATATCTCAATGCTATAAAAAGAGTAGGTATAGGGAGTAGTGTTCAATGAATGAAGATGAACAGGATAACATTTATTGTATTTCATCAGAAGGGTAAATCCCGTATTTTTAAGAACTAATCTCAGTCTCAATCTATCAAAAAGAACTCTTTACCTACATTTTAGACAAGTTTTTTAATGTCGCTGAGATGAGATTGCAATTAGTTTTTTTATTTGCGTGTTTTTAATTGCAGGAATTAGCCTACATATGTGTATAAATTTAAACGGAGCGAGCATGTGCATGTTGTCTCTATGGATATTTTAAATGGAGTATAGGAAGTAGTGTTAAATGAATTAACATGAACAGGGTAATATTTATTGCGTTCCACCAGGTGTGCGGTGCGAGACGCAGTGCACGGAGGGTCGTTACGGCGAGAATTGCTCAGAGAAGTGTCCGTGTGGCAATAACTCGTCTTGCGACGCGTCGAGCGGGCACTGCGTATGTTCAGCTGGGTGGACGGGCGACGACTGCACCACGCCTTGCGCGCCCGGGACTTACGGCGCCGGATGCACGCAGCTCTGTCCCGAGTCGCCAGCTGGTAACTAAACTTGAATTAGGAATACAAGCACAACGTCACACATGACAAGGTTTAGATTCAATTGGCACTAAAATAGGTTTAGACACATTTTTATCTCAAATGGTCACTCAAAATTCAACTTAGATTACAGTTAAAATAGAAAAGGTACGCGCTTCGTAATCTTCGTGTTTCCGAATTTATATGAACTTGTGACCTGGCACTCAGAAGTTATGACAAGTTTTTTGAATTACAAAGAGTTTATAATCTCAAATTATGTAATTAGGTTAGTATATAACTGTCATCTTTTTGCGTTATCCGATGTCCTTTTCGCTTGATCATCATTGAACTGAGAGAAGTCTACTACTAGACAAAGGGTTTCCCTTAGTATTATATATAGCCACACCAAACCATTATGCGCTTCCGCCAATCAGCGGAGTTCCGTGACGTTCACAATGTCATCGGTCAATCGTGGGGCCTATCCATATTTCCCCAATTTGAGTGCTTTTAAAACGTATATTTCTGAGTGAGGTGCTCGTGTGAGCTGGTGCGATCACAAACCTGTCGCGTTACGTTTCATTTTACAACTGGCTGATCACATGATGGAACCATCAGTCGAACGACTACAAGCGCAGATGATGGTCGGACACTGCCACATAAATATCAGCACTCCTATTGCTTAAAATCCAACTAAGTAAATTGCTTAAAATTGCAAATAAAACTCTTCAAATAAGCAAATCCAACAGATCGTATCGAGTGTTTACAGACTTTTGAAATCGTGAAATTGCCATTTCGGATTACACAATCACACTGCGGAAAATACACAAACTTTCTATGTGTATGTTCCATGGTGAAAGTTTGTAAACTTATTGGTACGTAATAACAATTGTTATCGTTGCTAGGTAACACAACATGTGATCCCGTAACGGGTATGTATACCTGTCCGAGCGGTTTTACGGGCGTGACTTGCGAGTACCCGTGCCCGCTTGGAACTTTCGGAGTCGGATGTAAGGAGAACTGCAAGTGCATGCATGGCGCTGATTGCCATCATGTTACCGGTGAGTTGTTTGCTGTTTTTTTATTATTTTCCTGTAAAATTATTTCGCTATATTCTGATTTATTCTTGGCACAGAATTGTCACAATATGCAGTGTGGATTTGATACAGTTTTGTCATTGTATGGAGGTCGAGCATAGGTACGACATAGTCTATTATACTCAATCTATAAGGCAAAAATCAAAAGGCAAAATATCGAAATCATTAGGTCTACTTACACGCCAACGTTTCGATATCTTGTAAACATTGTCGTTTTTGGTTAATGATGACATCGTGCTGTTCCCTCATATCTTGGAATTTACATACCATAAATTATATAATAACTCCCGCACTCTACTTTTAATAGGTTCAACCATTTTCCTACTTTATTTTGTGAAAACAACTTATAGCGTAAGCAATCTGACATTTCAAGTTCCCCGAAACTGACATAACTGAGTGATGTAAAAGTTTATCATATATAAAACTTTTTGGGGTTGCCCATTTATTCCATTGCAGACTTAGCGTGGCCAGACTCTGTTTATTTCTAACTTACACCTATCATTACAGGGTAACCTATTGCGTTAGGTTAGGTTTAACTTGTAATGACAATTAAATTCTGTAACATTAGTTATTACATTACAAATAATGCATTATTTGTGAACTCACTCAGAGAACAACAGAATAGGTCCGTTTCATTAGCTATGAGGAAGAGAGTGAGGAGTGCACGCGTCAGTGGCGCCTCACTTAAAAGATTGGTGCTTGCGAGGGGCTCCGCCAGCAGCCGTGGCTGTCGTCGTCGCCGCACGTACCTGTCCGGAACACACAAACCTATGTGCCCTAAAATGTCCGTATTATGTACCTGCCCTCTGTCCTTTGAATATGTACGAGATGAGTGCAAGATCCCTCCTGACACTCAGTTCGGTATATCCAACCATGCCCAAAATAAATAAAGTTGGGTACATAAGCGGATAAAATGGGTATAAGCGCAAGTACCAGTACCTCAGTTCTTTTGTACTCTCTCTCCAGCATGAGCCTATATTTAGATTCATGTGGAGCCCAAATAACTGCGTTATATTCTAACTCCACCCTGTATTAGACAGGGTGGAGCAAAAGTAATGTCATAATGAGAATGTATTATAATTTTTGCAAATGGCGTCATGTCATTGATAATATGTTGTAGACGGATAGAGAATTAGTTGACAATGCAATGGAGCGATACACAGCTCAGGCAACAATGGAGATTTTGAAACTCCAGTTTCCGGGCTTTGTGATCTCACGTTTTGGCGATTTGAACTGGCCAGCCAGATTGCCAGATATGACGGCGTCTGCAGATTATTTTTGAAATCTTGCCTTTTCCACAACAAACCACAAAGCTTGCAAGTCTTAAAAGCCAACATTGAAGAAAAAGTCACCAATTTGGAGGTTGTTTTGCGAGCAACAATTTATAATGCCGTACAACGAGCACAAAAATACATCAACTCAGGAGGTGGTAATTTGATCGACACCTTTTTTGACTTGATGTCATAAATTTTACACCTTTAAATAAATTTTCCGTGAAAACAGAGACTAACTATTTTTTAATTTCAACAAAATGGCAGCCAATTCACATTATGAAATTACTTTTTTTCCCACCTTGTATAAGGCGATAACTGCTTTAATGTTATTAATACTAAGGACCATACGGAACATGAAACCTAAATAACAGTAAGGTTTTCTGGAGCAGCTTGTGACATGATCTCGAAACATTAGCCCTGTGTTGAATTTCACCCCTAAGTCCCTAACTTCCGTAGCCCTAGCCATTGGTAACCCGTCTATATTGTAAGTATATAGAAAGGGAGTACGCGAGCGAGAGAAAGTTATTGTTACGCACTTTGAGATGTTGAACTGCAAGAGGTTATACTTGCTTCAGGTCGCACTATGTCTATGTCTCTTTGAAGCCTGTCACAGTCCTCTAATTTCCTTATCTCCAGCGACAGCTTGAGGTCATCAGGAAACAGTAAACATTTGGCGTCTTTAATTTTTTTTGGCAAATCATTAATTATAAGAATGAATTGCCAAGGCCCAAGGTTACTGCCCTGACTCACCCCAGACCTGGTAAAATATGGCTTGTGTCCAGCATGTGCAACTTGTGTCTACGTGCTGTTGGCTACTGCTCAAGTAACTTGCAAAAAACCTTGTCAGATGTGGGGTGAAACCAACAGCTGCTAACTTTTAGGGCAAAACATCATTATTTACCAGATCGAATGCTTTTTTAAAATCGAAGTAAGCGGCATCAGTTTACCCCCAACAACATGATGCTCATACTGTTCCGAAGTACCTAAAATCAAATTTTTTACTTAGGTTCTACACTGAGAAAACGCTTCGTAATCAGTCCTCAACCCGCTTGTTTGGTACCGTTTGTGTAGTACAGACATTAATTTTATGTTACGGCTTCAAGATCGATCACTCCCTGATGTGATCGTTTCACGTAATGCATGGCGTCCAGTCCGTTCCGATTGATTCGTCCAATTATAAAATTTCTCTTTAAAAACCGTACATTATTTAGAAAAGTATTTAACACAGTTGTATGTCCATAGGCGAGTGTCAGTGCCAGCCCGGCTGGCGCGGCTCCCGCTGCGAGACGGCGTGCGGCGCCGGCTGGTGGGGCGCGGCGTGCTCGCAGCCGTGTCGCTGCGCGCCGCACGCCGCCTGCCGCCCCAACGACGGCTACTGCCGCTGTCCGCCCGGCTACACCGGCCACTACTGCACGCTGTGTACGTATATCTAGCCTTCTAATGATTTATGTGTTGACAAACCGTGCGCATTTCTGATGAATTTACCCATTGGCAAAAATTACCCATACAAACTGATCCTCTATTTAACCACTTTGTGTGTTCATTTTCAGTACATAAGAACTCTTATGCTAAACTTTATACTTCTAGTTTAGGCTGTTGCTTGGCAGACTTACAGCTAAACTAAACAGAATACAAATAGTTAGTGTAACTGTCAGCCTATTACAAGTCTTCACTTATAATAACTGAACAGTAAGCAACACAACACTGCCCACAAAAAAAAGAGAAAACATTAAAGCTAAAACACATAGCGCAATAAATTACCAATATAGAAACTAACACAACTAGCTGTTGCTCGCATCTTCGCCCGCGTGGATGTCGGAAAATATCCCATTGGATGCGTTAATCCAGGTTATAAACTATCTTTGTTCCAAATTTCATCCTTTTCCTTTCAGCCGTTTTTAAGCCAATCCGGAACATACATCCAGACAAACTGACAAAAATTCTAAAAACTATATTTTCGGCATCAGAGTCGTTCCCACACCTCGCAGCAATGACGTTTTTTTCATAAATATTCAATGTTCAGTTTCGACTTCATTACTATTTTATTATACAACGTCTTTCTTTTGATATCCCATAACTCTAGGGAAGTCTAGGGTATTAATGGGACCATATCAAAGAATCAACTGGCATATGAATTATTTTTCAATTATTTTTTTTCGTTTTAATTTTTCGATAAAGTCACGGTTATTTATGTAAAACACAAAAAAAGACAGCGTCTCTAGACACTCGTTACGATAAATAAAAGTGAAAGGATTGTCATCAAACCGAAGTTGATGTATAATCCACATCCAAGATGGTGGCTATGAAAATTTGAAAAAGTTTCGTCCTGGTTATGATTACCATGATTAAATTAAAATGCAAAATGGCGGGCAGAATTCTACTTACAATTTCATCAATTAAACCGGATTACATGACAACAATATAATGTATATATTTATTTCAACAGTCTGCCCTGAGGGTTACTTCGGTGACCACTGTATGTCAGCTTGCAACTGTTCTTCGGAAGGCAATTGGGTATGCGACCCTGTTGTCGGATGCATCTGCCATCGCGGCTTCATTGGAGACCACTGCGATATACACGCCAGTGATGCTAGAGTCACTGTAATTGATGCGCGTAAGTTTAATTTGTCAGTCGTCATATGAATTTGTGGTCTTCGAGGTGCAAGAGGCGTATACTTTACTTGCTTTATCACAATATTAATTGTAATTGTGAAGATGTGGCGTTACTTTCATGTGCCGTCGAAAAATATCGTCGATTAAATAAAAAGAGTTGCTTACCCTTATCACATACAATATTGATGTATTATCATCGTCAAACTGTGAGCGTGAAAATACAGAGTATGTTAACATAACTGAACCAAAACATGCAACACACAAATTAAATGTGTTTGTACGGCTTTATTGAGGGTTTTTATTTTTGGTTACACCTCACTATTAAACTGGATCGAGACCTGTTACCACAAAATTACTACAAATTTACAAAAATCTATGTATATTTTCAGGAGAATCATCGAGTTCCGGTTTGACAGTAGTGATGGTGATTCTAGCGTTCATCTGCGCCGCTACAGCGATCCTGGTGTTGTTGTACTATCGCAAGCGAGTTCGTAATCTCAAGCGTGAGATCGCGCACGTGCATTACACTGCAGACCCTAACTCACAACCTGGTAAGATTTATTACATTTTTGAAGTGAAAACTTCTTTAGGCGCGTTGGGCATTTTTGAGATGGGACTAAACCATTGATTTCGCGACACTGTGATGACTCCAGCTTTTGACCATTCAAAAGACATCAACGCGTTGAATACCGCGGTGCGTGGAGTAAAAGACATCAACGCGTTGATTACTGGGGTGCCGATTTTTTTTTCAAGTTTTCACTTCTATCGGCACTCCCGGAGTGCCACTGTTTTTTTTTATTTGACTGAACTAACTAGTGTTTGAATTATTTGAAAAATCAAAATACGCTATATATAGTCCTTGAAAATTCATGTGACTCTTATGTCATTGACTGAAGGTATAAATTGCAATGATTGACGCATGTCGTGAAATATAACAATTATACTAGTCTGTATCATACGTTTTTTTCTTCAACGGATCCCATTTATATAACGTGTATTTTTGACCTGACCTCAACATGTAAAATGAAAAAACCTCTAATCAATGAAACCCTTCCTATGAACAGAACAACAGCACTTCGACAACCCAGTGTATTCGTTCCAAGGATCGACCCGTAGCGACGACTCAACCACCCTGCTTAACAACGGTACACACATACTCAACAACTTGGGCCCGGGAAGTAAACTGAACAACACTACTATGGAGAAACTGAGGATGAAGGCTTCTAGTTCTTCTGATAGTAAGTAGAAGTACCCTTTTATATGTGGATCTTTTTAGTTTTCAGTCTATCAGACAATGCAGATCGTAAAATGTTAGATATTTGTGGTAACAAATGAGCTTGTCAAAGAAACAATTACTGGTTGTTGCTTACATTGCATTGGTGTAAAGTTTTTGGGGTTGTCTTTTGTAAATTTGTTCAACAACATTCAGAATTTAGGTAGAAAAGACACCAAAAGCCATTGAATAAATTTATCTTTTGAAGAATTAATGTATATTTTCTATCATCAAATCTTTCAACTAAGGGGGCAAAGATCGGGCTGTTGCAAATATGAATATTAAACAAGAACTGTGTCTACTAAACTAGTAGATGAACAAAAGACATTACATATTCATGAAATGAAAACTCTTCATTTTAATAAGTTGTAGCACAATCATAAAATGCTAATTAATGCTATTTCAATTTCAAGGCTACGACCCGCTGTCATCTTTGAAGAACAAAGACGCAGATGCGAACAATCCTAACTTGTACCAACAATATGAAGATGACAATAAATTGGACCATGTATACGATGAGATCAAACATAAGGAGGGATATGGTAAATATGATTTGATTTTAATGTTGATATCATATAGTATTAATGAGGTTATAGCTAATGTAACAAAATGTAGGTGTGTGACGAATCTGTGTTGCCTATTTATACTAACAACATAGTGAATAATTATGAATTACCATATACGAAGGAGGATCCACCTACAATACCAACATATTTGGAGGCCAATACCAGTCAGATAGGGTATTCCCTTTCTGCTGGAACTCATACGGGCATTTTAGATTCTTCAGTTGTGGTTGTGGAGCTCCGGATAATTCTTTAAACTAGGCAGTAAGACAACAGAAGTTATCCCTTCAATTAACCAATTATTATTAGAGAACAATAAAAATATATCTTCTGGCAATATAACTGATAATATTAAACCAAAGGGAGTTCAACATACTTTAATAGTAGGTTATGCACTAAGAGGATAAAGTGTTTTATGTAGCGGGCGCCGCATTAAATCCCGAGCAAAACGAAAGTTTCTAGCGTTAACTCCCAAGCAAAGCGAGGGAGTTAAGATAAGAATCCTGAGTGAGGCGTGGGATTCAAGGTTGCCCAAGACGAAGGTACCTTTATCCCCAAAGAGAATACTCTACATTTCACACCATCTACGAGACAGTAAAAAGCAATAGTACTAGCATCAAAGTATTTATTAAAATTACAATTACGGTTAGTAGACCTATTTAAAACAATTAAATGTTAAAGGTAATGTCTGATACATTAGACCAGTTGTGGAAAGACAAAGTTATGTTTTTTATTCTGTACATTTATTGAAGATGAGGTAGAGTTTATTTGAGTATTACTGTTAACTAAAGTTTCAGAAACTTGGGTCTGCTGAGGACCATTTTGGATTGTGAAAGTTGGTGAAGGTAGTGCTTGAGGCAGCGGGCTAGATGCATAGTGTTTTGATGTGGAAGGTTGTGGTGACAAAGGTGTCTAAGGATCAGTTATCAACGGTGTTTATAGTTTGATGTTGTCACCAATGCGGCAGCTTATTTTATCCTTATTTTGTATAGAATTTTTAATTTAGACCTCTGCTACTACATTAGATTTCCAGCCACCATGTCTTTTAATTTGGGTCATGTCTGCTCCTGAATCCGCCAATAGAGTAGCCGATGTTCTCCTGAAACAATGGCCCGTGTAAAGCTCGGCATTTGTCAATTTCAGGTATTTCGCAATTTCTTTCGGCATGCTGCTGATCTTATTTTTCCAATGACTTGTCTGGTGCACTTGCCATTATTATAAGCTACGAAAAATCTGTTAGTGTGTATATTAGAGGGGCGTAGAGCTTTGTACTTTTCGATAGTTCTTACGTATTCTCCACGGATTACGAATGACCGTTCTTTCTTTGATTTTGTATCTGGCAAATTTACTAGCAACAAATCTGAATGTTTTTCGATATCTTCGATTTTAATGTTTACGAGTTCATTTCGCCGACAAGCGCCATTGCGCCATTCACTCCAAAAATTAATGCCACCTGTAATAAAAATAGGTAGGTGGGTTAGTATTTAAGTAGGAAGGAAAAAACTTTCTTAGATTTGACTGACACATTCATTGTGTATCAGTCAAATCTAAGAAAGTTTATTATTTTTAATAATAACACATAAACCTTACGCAGGTTTACAATAATAATTATTATTTAACCTCGAAACATTTCATCAGTAAATCGCACATGAGCGGGATCGATTCATGAGCGGGTAGCTAGTACCTATACTTACCTATAGCATGGGGTCTCAACTCAAACAAATTATAATTAGTCTTGAAAAAAATCATCGATGGCAGCATAGGTAACAATTATGAAATTAACAATCACTTAAAAGCGATAAACGGCAGATTTTGTCTGAAGTAAGATTAGTAAAAATCAAAATTCCCTTGTTTAATGCTTATTTATCTATTTAGACTCTTAAATCACGTATTTTCAACAATAAAGCTAAATTAAACCTTTTACTTCAAATCGAACCAGAATAGATGGCGTTTTACTCAATTTGTCATTACATAACTCGTCGTCGTTTGTCGTTTTTTTGTTAGTAGGAAAATCAAAAAACATTTTTTTTTCATCTTGTACTTACTTTACATATAAATATAAGTATTGAAAGAAATCTATTTACATGTTTTCGGCTAGTACCTACTTACAATTATATTCTTATTCATTTTACCGATCTATAAAACTTTCTTAAATAAAAAAGAATTGCACGAAACCTTTTAAAAGTAGATAGCTGTCCCTTTTGTTGCAGTCATGTCTGAGTCCTAGTTGTTAACTGTTAGCCCACATTCGTACGTAAAAATATCGCTTCTTTATATATCGATTTTATCGCGCACTGGTTTTTCAACTCTCGGAGTTAAGCCGAGCGTTGAGAATCCAACTCGCTGGGACACATTCTCGTCCCAGCGCGTTGAAAAAACACACTGTTGGATTTTCAACTCTCGGCGCTAGGCAGAGCGTAGAAAACCCAGTGCACGAAAAAAAATTGCCGCGGGAAAAAATCGCCCGTGCGGACCTGAGCTTAATGTTTGCTCAGTTTCCAGACGAATACGTTTTTGTTTTTAATCGACTTCGAATAAAAGGGGGAGATCCTCAGTTTGTCGGAATATTTTTTTTTTATATGTATGTTCCTCGATTGCTCTAAGACGGCTGAACCGAATTGAAAAAATCTTTTTTTTTTGTTTGAAAGGGTATACCTTCAAGCTGCATATCTTGGAGAAATCGAGGGAACTCTTCAAATATTATAGGCACACCTATAGCGATTTGATATTTTATAGTAACTCGTGTATTTGCTCTCGAAAAGCACCATTTGGTAAAGTGGAACTGATGAATTACAAACCAACCCACTAAAAATTGAAAAAAAAAATAGTTTTACCAAAAATACAACCGCCTTCCAAACTACAAATTGAAAAATAACTTTAATTTCGGAAGTCGGTGGTACAAAACTTAAATACTGGTTCAAGGACACCGACTTCCGAAATTAAAGGCATAATAAGAGATCGATATATTATCATGTGAACCTTCTGTATGTACTTTATTTATGCAAATAAATGATTTTGAATTTGAACACATAAAGAGGCATTCGCTGCAGCGTGAAAATTGCTAGCTCACTCACATTATTGTTATTACTGTCCTTGAACGCACCGTGCGATGTGCGATGTAGAGAAACGCCATAAGTATCTAAGTAGACTGTAGTTTTACAACGCCATCTAGGAAGATGGCGTTGTAAAATTACAGTCTCTGGCAATTAGTGAGTCGCTGATGCTGCCATCTGTTGAAAAAATGGAAGAAGAAAAATAGCTAGCTCAATAGCCAGACTTACGGAGGTATCATTTCTTTGTATGGGATTGGGTATCTGTACGTATTATTATATTATCTGTGCCTATAGTAAGTATGTAGCTATTTTAGTTACTAACAATTGAATCAATAGGTAGGTACTTACTTTTCTGGCAAGAAAGCTGTGGTCAGGGGCTTCATTTAGAAACGTTTCCACATTTTGAGCAGTGAAACCATTTGATTTCTTAGGACGATGTCCTTCTGATTTCCTTTTAAAAAATGCCAGTAATTTGGTGTATGTATTAATTTGTACATAATTTTTATTGCTTATTGTTGACCTGAGCATCGAATAGATCATTATAGGCTACTTGGCTTCTTTGTACATGATAAATGCTGAAAGTAGACTAAAAGCACTGATTCAGATACAGACCTGACGCCCTTTGTAATTTTCCATTTGTAAAAATCGTCGTAGGCTTTCATGTACGATTCCTTGGATTTTTCTGGGAGTAGATTCTTGGCAATGCCAATGGCTTCGGATTTAATGTACTCCGGAGTCAAATCACTATCGTCACTCGACATTTTTGTGAAAATTTGTTGTATAACAAAGCAAAACAATTTTCAGTATTCGCGCCTCTTTTTTGTGTTATATTTTTCTTTTATTTATATTCTAGGTACTCGTGGTGGCCAGTTCGATTTTCGAACAATTTATTTTTTAATGCAGATCTGGTGAATGCATGAAATTAGTATGTAGGTACATACTAATTTCATGCATTCACCTATCCTAAATCTTCGTATGCGATTTCTACTTTAGGTTCCAAATTCTAATCACATAAGTGACCAGCGGGTCATAATTAAAATTCAATACAATATTAATGCCCTGCTAGATCTCAGGTCTTAAATGACTTTCTTTAGGTTAGGTTTGCATAACATATAATTTGACATTGTCGAGTAGGTCGTGCGAAAAATTATTTAATTAAAATATCCAAGGTTGCTCTTCCAAATTACTGGAAATAGAAGTGTTTTTAGAAAGCACCAAGTTTGATGTAATTTGTTTAACAGAGCATTGGTTAAAAGATCATCAAGTGATGTCAATTAATTATGAAAATTATTGTGTAGTTAGCCATTTCAGCCGAAAATGTGTGATACATGGCGGGTCATTAATATTGATTAAAGATTCTATTAAATCGAAAGAAAGAAAAGACATCATCGGACTGTCTCTTGAACACAACATTGAATTGTCCTGTGTTGAGCTTGATAAGCATGTAATAGTATGCGTATATAGACCTCCAAGTTACCAAAATCTATCCTATGTTTGATTCTGTAATAGGAGATGTATTAAAGAAACTTAGTACTAGTAGTAAGTCAATAATCATATGTGGTGATTTTAATATTAACTTATTAGGAAATAACTCAAATACTGTCAGATTATTAAGTCTTTTTAGGTCATTTGATTTGTCAAATGTTTTTATTGAACCAACCCGAGTGACAGCTTCTTCTGCCGCTTGTATAGATAATATTTTTTGTAAAATAAATAATGTGATGTAATTGTGATTACTTACACAAACAAATTGTAAATAAGTTGCTATCAGATCACAGTGGACAAACAATAACATTTTGCTCCTACATACCTTAACAAAAAATTCAAATAAGGTTTAGGCCAATTACATGTAAAAGTTTAGAGAAATTAAATAATTCTTTGGCCAATAAATTATGTGTTCAGAGTTTAAGGTGATAGGTGACCCAAATGAGTTCTACGCCGAGTTCTTTTCACTATTAAACACGCAATTTAATGACACTTTTCCAATAAAGACTAAAAGTATTAACACAAAGATCTTATTTAGTGTGTTGCATATGTTGTTATTTAGTAAGTATGTTGCAAAAATACTTTTAAAAGTGTGTGCAAAATAGCCAAAGCTCTTTATAAAATAAAATCAGCTGATGATAAAATAAAAACTACCTGGCAAATAATAAATAATGAAACAGGTAGGAAAAAACAGAGAAATACTGAATTAAATTTAGAGAAGACTGCACATGGCCCCATTAACTCAGATATACAAATAGCTCAAGAATTTGAAAACTTTTTTCTGATATTCCCCTTAAAATCGCTGCATTAAGCTTTAAATTCCTCACCCGTACTTTCTGCTGCCTTAGACAAAATAGCCCCTAGGCTGTTATAAAAGCTTTTAAAGATCTTAAAATTAAATCAACAGAAGATCTCTGGGGAATGTTTGTAAAAGTCTGTAGATCTATCGAAACGAATGCGCCCTATTTATTTTACATATTTAACACCGGTGTGGACCAAGGTGTCTTTCCGGATCTCATGAAACCCAGTAAAGTAGTTCCATTGTTTAAATCCGGTGATAGTAAAGAACCCAACAATTATAGGCCGGTGTCAATTCATTCTCAGCAAGGTTTTTGAAAAGTTGATGCTCAATCAAATGGTATGTTACTTTAATAAAAAATTGCATTTTTCATGAACAACAGTACGGTTTCACTAAAGGTTGTTGTACCCCTGACACCGGTGTCACCTTAGTAAAGAACATTTTTAATGCCTGGGAAGAAGCCCGAGATGCCATTGGAATCATTTGCGACCTCTCGAAGGCGTTCGATTGTTTAGACCATGAGACACTTCTGCTGAAACTAGAGCAAGCACTATGGGATTGAGAATACAGCTCTTGATTTACTTAGATATAACCTGAAAGATAGAAAGGTTAAAGTTCAGGCAAACAGCGGAAACTCATTAGGGTCTGAAATGGCAATGGGCGTTCCTCAAGGTTCGATATTGGGTCCATTCCTCTTTTTAGTTAATATTAATGATTTACCCCAATTACTTCAAAATCAACCGAAGATGGTGTTAATTGGAGATGACACATCATTAATCTTTAAAATAAACCGACGGTCACAAAATCTTGACGACGTGAATAGATCTATTCTGCAAGTCCAAGATTGGTTTACGGTAACTGATTTGGTACTAAATAAAAATGTGAAAAAAAAAACCAATACTTTAGATTTAAATTACCTAATGTTAGTGTTAGTAGCGAATGTGACATCATATTGAATGGAGAAAAACTGGAATTTATTAATCACGCTAGATGAGAAATTACAATGGGGACCTCATATAACATTTCTTGCGGGGCGGCTAAGCTCGGCCGCTTAGTTTAGAAGATAAGGATGCAGGTAACAGATGTAGAAACCGCGCGGGTCTATTTTAGCTACTTCCACAGCATTATGTCGTATGGCATTTTACTGTAAGGTCGGACTGCTGACATTGAATCCATCTTTATTTTGCAAAAGACAGCTGTCAGAGTAATTTATCATCTACGTTGCCGCGAATCTCTCAGAGAACTATTTAAAAGGATTAATATTATGATGGTAACTTGCTAATTCATTTATGAAAATACACTCGAGAGCAATCAATCCGGGTCACTTAAAGAATCCTAAAAATCTCGGAAACTAAAAATGCTAGGTTAATGCAATAAATTGTATTTAATAGACAATGTAATACTCCTTAAATGAAGGTATTAAAACTTCTTAGTTATTGTAAAGTTATATCATAAAAAAATCAAATTTGAAAAAGGGCCACTTTCGAAGATGGAACTACGAAATTACAGCATTTGGTTTTGCTTTTGTTTGTAATCTGTCATTTATGTGGGTACATAAACCATGTTGATAGTGCTCTATATTCATTATTCAAGCTGAAATTATGTCGCTTACGCCTGAAGAATGCACCAGAATACTTACAATGCTGGAAACCGGCCAGAGTCAGCGCGATACAGCCAGGACTGTCGGTGTGTCGCTGTCAACAGTACAAAGAGTTCTCCGACGTTACGAAGAAACTGGTTCTAACCTACGCAGACCAGGAACGGGCAGAACCAGGTGTACCACAGCACGAGAAGACCGATACTTGGTGAACACCATGCTTCGAAATCGCTTTCTCACAGGAACTGAACTCACAAATCAGTTTCGACGCCTCGGAGGAAGTAACCCAAGTGCATGGACAGTAAGACGTCGGCTTGCTGAATCTAACTTAAAACCCCTTAGACCTGCAAACGGCCCTAAACTGGAGCGTGGGCATCGTATTTCAAGACTAAGATATGCCCAGAGCCACGTAAATTGGAGTATTGAAGATTGGTCAAAAGTTATGTTCTCCGACGAATCAAAATTTATGCTCTACAAGCACGATGGAAGACACAGAGTGTATCGAAGACCAGGGGAAAGATTCAAGCAAGCATGCATCGAAGAAAAAGTAGCCTACGGTGGTGGGTCTGTACTTGTGTGGGCCGGAATTTCTTCTGAAAGTCGCACAGAGCTGGTGATCATAGAAAACGGCTCTTTAACTAGCGTAAGATATGTGGAAGAAATCCTCAATGATCACGTTGGTCCATTTATGGTCAATTTAGGTGAGGATGCTATATTTATGCATGACAATGCCCGACCTCATACAGGTAGGATTGTGAATGACTACCTTCAAGAGATGAACATTACTAGTATGGAGTGGCCAGCGCGCAGCCCGGATATCAACCCGATCGAGCATGCTTGGGACGAGCTAGGCAGATGCGTAAAACAACGAAACCCTCCCCCAATCACGCTTCGTGAGCTCAAAATTGCTCTCACAGAGGAATGGGAGAATATTCCCCAAAATCGTATAAGGAACTTGGTGTACAGCATGCCAAACCGCGTAAACGCAGTAATGGAAGCACGAGGAGGCAATACGAAGTATTAAAATTCAAGAAAATCGTAATAAAGTTCAAAAATTTCATGTTTCCTATTTTTGTTTTAAGGAGAGATCAGCAGTTTTTTTCTTTATGTAATTTTGTGTTAATAAAATGTATGGTGGCTCATATTTTTTTTACTTTCATTTAAGGAGTATTACATTGTCTATTAAATACAATTTATTGCATTAACCTATCATTTTTAGTTTCCGAGATTTTTAACATTCTTTAAGTGACCCGGATTCATTGCTCTCGAGTGTATTATGTATGTAAGGAAAAATCCAAATCTTTTTAATAAAATAAGTGATAGACATAATTTTAATACTAGAAATAAAGATTAACTAGATCAACCATTTTTTCAGATTATCTAAAGTACTTACATCTTTTATGGGGTGTACAGTGTGTTAGATGTTACAACAAAATACCTTGTGACATATTGCAATTAAATTAAAGAAAATTTAAGACTCATGTTAAAAGTACACTTTGTAAACAAGCATATTACAAATTAGAGGATTATATTCAAGATAAGAGTGCTTGGAAACATGCTAGTCTCGCTCCATAGGACAATTTAGAATCAAGACAAAATCAAACTGGTTGCTAATTAAATTGCATTTTTTTTGTTTTTTGTTAGACGACATTGATTACATTCTGTGATTACTTCCTCACACACTGACTTATTAACTATACAATTTTAGGAAATTCGTCTACTTTTACAATGTTTGTAAATATGTGAGCACCATGTATCTATCACATAATTAAATTATCTGTCGTTGTTTCATTTTTAATTCTTTTTGTCTATTGTAATTTTATTCTAGGTGCATCTTCTTCACATATAATTATTGAACTAATATAGGTACCTATACAAACTATTGTAAAACATTTAAAAAGAGTAATGGTGGAGTTTCTTGCCTATTCTTCTCCATACGAAAACTACATTTTGGAAGGGGCGACTAGAATAAATTCTATTATTTTGTAAATTTTATCGTCAAAAGTGCCATACAAGGGCTTATTTGAAATAAATGATTTGACTTTGACTTATTTTTTATAAAATTGAAATCATAAAACACAATCTATAGACTAATAAAATATAAAAATATAACATAGTAATGAAGCACACTTTGATAATGGTTACTTTATTTCAGAAATGGAGTACGATCGGCTAAACTACACGCCTCCTGCTAACAAATGGAAGCCGCACTATCAGCGCATGAACAACGGCCTCCCCGCCGCCAGCAGTCCGCAGGCGCGGCCCGGCCAGCTCCCCTCGCGGGCCGAGTCGCCCACGCCGCCGATCCCGCCGCTGCCGAAATTAAACATCGCCCCACCGCCGCCCCCCAAGCGGGACGAGGAACCTCTCGACATACCTGAACCACCAAAACGAGAGGAACACCCAACAGCCCCGCTAACGCTTACGCCAAGCGACGAAGAAAATGATGCGTCGCTACCCTGACATAAACAGTGGGTGAAGTTCATAGATAACTAATACCACTAGCAATAAACTAGTTGAAATCGTACCCAATGTGGGTATTAAAGTTGAGTTACGACAAATCAAGATTTATTTTAAGAAAAAAATTATGTCTCTGAAAATATTTTGATAATGATCTTTTAAAATGGTCCGTAATTGTGTTAGATGTGGAACATTATCTTTAATTGAAGTCTTGGAGTGATCTCGTTTACTCTTGTGCGAACCTTAGAACATAGTTATAGTACCGTATATTCAATATTAATTCGAATAAAAACTAGGTCAAATTAAATTAACTGGCATTAGATATCGCTACATCTATCACGTCTGTGAACGTTCGCCAGTTAAATTAATTTGAGCTTATATAGTTCAGGAATATAACCGTGATTGCAAAAATATGTGTTGTAAACCATGCATGCTCACTAATGCTCAGTTTTCAAAGATTAAATGGTTTTCATGCCGCGTGTTGTGACTAGTTTATATTGATTGGTGAGGAGAGCAATTTAACAGAAAGTTTGATTTATATAAAAATATGACGGTTTCGTCTCCTAACAATGCATTGATTCTCATTCTCCTGCTACTTTTTAATCCTTGAAAAACCCACCGCCCTGTTCTTTTAAATTTTGATATTTTCAATAAAAAAATAATAAAAATAATTGACTGACTTGACCTAAAAGTAAAACTAAAATGGAGTCACCCACTACGGTAGGAAAACTTTTATTTCACGGTGTATGACGTAGGATAAGCATATCTGTATAGCAATATGTAAAACAGTATTTAGTTTTATTTAATTAAGAACAATTGTAATTGTATCGTGATTTTAACGCGACGAAGCGTGAGATGTAGTGTGTGCGTTATGTGCGTTAAGGTATGAAAAGGAATGTTTTATATTAAATGCCATATAATGATGTAATTGTAAAGTTGAGGGTCGTTAGTTTATTTTTGTAATATAACTATGGTTGTATTAGACGTGTTCAAATTAAAATAATAGAATACGTAGGTATAATTCAAGGATAAATTTCGATTATTTACATATCATGAAGAAAATCACACAGCATTAGGGCTTATGCTTATGTCGCTATTTATAAATTATACTAATATTTGAACAGCTGTAAAGCATTTAATTTAGAAAGTTTTTAGGCGTTATTGAAATGTTACATTTAATTCGTATTTTTAAGGAAGTAAGTTAATATTGTCTGCAGCAACCATTTAAATATTTACCGTATTGCATCGTAATATAATAATAATAATTTTACGAATCATTGTCATATAAACAGTACTAAATTGCTAACAGCATGAGGAAAATTCTATTGTTCTGTACTGATACTAAAAACATATAAATTGTTTTGAAGTCCGTAGACGAAGCTTAATATTATAAACTTACTGCAAACAATGCACTTGTTATATTTGCAGAAAGCAACGTACAATAGATAGTGAGAATTATGAAGCGTAGTGTATGGCCTTCAGGTGTCAGAACAATAAATTTGCTCTGATCCAATAGGTTTGGAATGCTCACATCAATGTAAATATTTTCCTCGCAGTATTTCATGTCTTATGTTGCCAGTAAGTAATTACGCATATTTCCGTGTTCTTAATCATTCTTATATCGCATGTGGAAAATACTCAAATACTTTACATTCCACTCGTTTACATTTATGCGCTTCACAATTACTTTTAATATTTATTTACAATCGTTTACATTTTATTTTGATACTTCATAATTTTTTACTATTTTAAAGTGTTAATTTATTTACCTTTCAAATTTTATTGATTTATTTACATGTTTTTCAAATCGCAACTATCATTTACTTTTTTTATTTGAGTGTTAACGATTTATCGACCCTTATTGTGATCAATTTCTAACATTGTGTATTTCTTAGAATCATTATAGAATAAAGTGAAAACTAAGTGTGTTCAAATATTAAACTTGAGTATAGATTTTATTGGAATTAGTGTCTCCTTTAGAAAATATTTGAAAATGAATAATAACTTATGACGATTAGAATCTGAAATTATTGCTCAAGAAGTGCCAAATTCTTGTATTTTACGAAATTGGTGACTGTTACACTTATGCGCAGCTGGCAATAAATATCTTATTGTTTAAATTATAGTATTTTGTTTGAATAAAGATCCGTCTATTTACTATGTGTAGCACATTCATTGTTTTATACTACCGAAAGAATAAATTAGACTTATATTCAATAATGCTGTATTGATTTTATTTTGTATTTTGCATTTTTTAAATCACCAGAAATGGTCGAAACATATTTATTACAATTAATTTAATTTGTCATTATACATCACAATAACTATTAAATTCTGTCTCACTAGGATCTTTCTTTCAGTGTAGCTTTTTATATAACTAAAACCCCGGGTATTAAGTGGTATAAAAATAATGTCAACAGTATACGAATTTATAAGTATGTTTTTGACTTAACGCTTTTAAACTCATTAACAGTAGCACGAGTGCAATCATAAGAATTATAGTATGAAATTGTCGGTACGTATCTCAAAATGAAATATCTGACAATAAATAATTATGTAAGCTTTTCTATAACTAGATAGACTAAAATAATTTTAATATATTAATTGTCAAGATTACAGTAATATTTATCATTAAAATGCGGAGCACTTTAAAGTGTTATTTAAGGAGTTAAGAATTACGTTTGTGATATATTGTATTAAGCTACTCAAAAATAAACGAACTTTCTTTATTAATATATAATCTTATTTCGGTATCCACATGACCACTTTGACTTACTTTAAACAATATAATTGGTTTATAACGGTGTGACGTTAAATATTAGCACAGATGTATGCACGTAACAATAGCGCGTGTCTTTCTTGATTGTGCAAACAGACGTAAATCAATTGTATGGAAAATTAAAAGGACGGCCATTCCGAACTCGGCGAGTATGTCTGCGTGTGTGAAAAAGGTCGGTGGTGAGGCGTTAGATATACTCCAAGTGTAAAAATCAGTGCATCATGAAAATATCAGTGATTATTACAACTATACTGGTCGCGCAGGTGCGTTATTGACATTCAAAATACAACGCACGATGTTGCAAAATGTACATGTAAATATTAACGCTCTTTTATTAATTCCAGGTGACGGCCTCATTTTTCGATGTATTTCACGGCGCGGTACTATCGGTCCAAAATAGTTTTGGAAAACTTTTAAGTGACGTAGTAACCGATGTCAAAGAGACTGTAGACTGCACTATATTGGCGGTGGAACACGTTCTATCTTTGAGCCACGACGCAACACAACGGTATTATGATAAATGTGGAAGTGTAACTAATAAAACTGATTCCGTCAGTGAAGATCGACAAGATGCAAAGGTGCCAAAAGTGGAAGTTACACTTAATTTACCGAAAAATTCGGAATACCTACAAAAGATGATACCTGTTGAAATAGATGCAAGAATGAATGAAACTCTTTCAAAGGTTCTTGGCAATTATAAACCTTATGGTAATGTACTAAGTATTGAAAATGTGTTGGCTAAGGAATCTGAACAATTAGCAGGTGTTAGTGTCTTAGTAAAAAAAGAATTGGATAAATTATCCCATGAGATTACTACTGATTTAAAGAAAATAGAGAACCAAAGGGATTCAGAGCCTTCCATAGATACCATTTTACAGGAAATAAGAGAACAAAACAAAAAAAATACTTCAGAAGCTCGGGAGATTCATCAAGTAATTGATCAAGTTTTAGGCAAATTGGATACAATTGAAGCGACTGAAGCTAACGAGAATGTTAAACTTGAAGAAATCTTAAAAAAATTAGAAAGTTATTCAAACAATAGTTTTGTTGGTTTAAGGCAACAATTTGAAGAATGGAAAGAAGGAGAGTCTAGACATTTAAGTGAAATAAAGAGTAAAACAGAAGAGCACGAGAAAATATTCGATCATACGGGGTCATATAATAGTCAAGGATCTAATCACCCACAACCTGTTTTATTTAATATAGACATGAATAGAGATAATGTTGATCATACTAAAAATTCTCAAGAAATATCCAATGATAACACAAACCAGGCCAAGGAGATACTTGACAATAATACGAGCTCAAGGGCGATTGGAGATAGTAACGACAAATCATTAATATCGGTTGCAAATGAACCTTCATCTTTTTCAAATAATACATTCAACGAAAGTGGACTGCATAATATCACAATAACAATAACCTTATTCTCTACCACAGAAAGCCCGTTTGGAGGTAAGATCATTCATCCGTTCGAAACTCCTCTCGCAGTTGGATCGAATGAACTTGCAACTTTATCTACAACTCTGCAAAACAATTTAACCAGAAATGATACGAATGAGACCATGACGAATACTACATTAGAAATGATTAATAGTGCACCTGTAAATGAGACCATGCCGCCAGTTATCTTACTTACGAATTTAGATACACAAGAATCGACGACAGTGACTGAAAATAATTCGAATGAAACTGTGACCGTGAGTAATCCGTTACAGCTACCAGAAATCACAGCAATAAAAGACGTGATACTTCCAGTCAAAAGAAATACGGACTCTGGAAAACAGGAATCATCTGATTCCGCTACAAATAATGACACCGTTATTATAAGTGCAGCAGAAACAGCGAACACAGAGATGACTTCAACGTCTCATAGTAATAATAGTTCTAAGGAGATAGTGATTAGTAGCATAGCCAAAACGATGGTTGAAAACACATCTGTAAATGCAACTAATTCTGAAACCGTGGAATCTTCAACTTTGGCTAAAAATGAACTCGTAACTACACGTATTGTAACATCTGACGTTATTGTATCAAATGACACCATGCTAACGAGTACATCATCTTCTAAAAACTTTAGCACACTCGTAAATGTAACGATTCTACCCGCCGAATCCAGAACGACTACTGTTATTATAATTAGTAACAATGATTCCAATAACACCATGATACCCAGTACTTTTTCATCAAATTTAGAACGTACACCTATAAGTGAGACTATTCAACCCGAAGAAACCACATTGGATTCTGGTAAAGACCAATCTACAACAGAATTATATGACACTAAAATATCGAGTACTTCTTTACCAAATGTCGAAAACACACCTGGAAGTGTGATTACTCAACCCGAAGAAACCGGTACAACTTCTGATAATGAAAAATATTCAAAAGTTACAACGAAAATAGTAAATGACAATGATTCGAAATTCACCATGATAACTAGTGATTCTTCACCAATAGTAGAAAAAAAATCAGTATGTGTGACTGTAGAACCCGAAGAAACCACTACTGTTTCTGGTAACGAGGAATTTTCAAATGATTCGAATGGAACGATGATAACAAGTACTTCTTTGCCAATTATAAAAAGCACTCTTATAAATGGGACTATTCAACCCGACGAAACCACTACGGCTTCTAGTAACAAAGAGTTTTCAACTACATCGCAATTGACAACAATCTCAAAAATTGTAAATGAAAATGATAGTGATACCTCAGTAACCAGTACACCAACCCCAATCAAAAGCACGTTTGAAAGTGAGACTAGTCAAGCTATAGACACAACAACAGTTTCTACAAGTGACGAGGAATCTTTAGGTTCAACAGCAAATAGTCCTAAAAGGACTCCAAACACAGAAAATGATGATGATAATTTAAGTCCTGCCGTAATAACGATGACACCAGAGACGATTTCACAAAGCATACTCCTGGAAAATATTACTGCAACCGAAAATGATGGAGCAGCATCGACTACAAGTTCGCCAATAGCGTCTCCGGCTACGTTAATAGACACTCATTCTAATAATGACGCTATAACTAGTACAACATTCCTGACAACAGAAATCACAACTGTTAGCGAAATAATTGAGCCCGTTGAAAGCATAACACCCACAAAAAATGAAGAACCTTCAATCTTGTCTACAACACCTGCTACGATTCTAGATAAAGTTACAAATGAAAACACGGATTCAAATGACACCGTGACGAGCACTACAGAGAACGCGGATAGCGTAGTTGTAACCGACATTATTCAAACAGTTGAATTCACTAAGGTTCCTGAAGAACAAGAATTGTCGTCAACATCTGCAACTACACAATCAGAGATAAGTGAAATTGTGACAATAAGTACAGCATTCCCGCCAATAGAAAGCATATCTACAAGTGAAAACATACCGGCTTCTAGAAACGAAGAGGATTTGAAGAACTCAGTGAAATTAGAAGCAAATACATCAACGTCTTCAGAAATCTTAAATAGCCCTGATCTGAATTTCAGGGTAAGGAGTCCACCATTGGTGATTACGGAAAGCGCTCCTGTAAACAGAGAATGGTTGACATCGAATACGCCTAACCAACAAAATTATGATACGAACGGAGCACCAAGAAATAACTATGAGTTCAATGCTCCGATATTATTAAGAGATCGTTTAGTGCAAACAAGACAACCACTTATTAATCCTGAAGTTCCAATGTATGGCCAAGCGGCGCCTCCTATTACAAGAAGCTTGTTTAACGGCGCCTCGAAGTTGTTGATTCCTGATAGGCTGATTCCTAATGTTCCCAATCAGCAACGTAAAATTGAAAACGACGCGATACAACAAGAAGTGTTAGACTTTTTTGATTCTGTTGATGAACGATTATCACATTCGGATTCGCCATTTGGCCCAGAGGCAGATATTCTAAAAATAGCTAATATACCTTCAACGCCTGCTCCGAGAAAACCCATAGATCCGCAAAAAATGAATCACGAAAATCCTTCATTTGTGCCAACACCCAAATATCGAACAGGTCCGACTTATTCTTTTGGTGATAGAGCGCCAGCGAACACTTACAGACCACAGGACTTAAGTACACATAGACCGAATAAAACAGCTGCTGCTGCAAATAATTATAAAAGTCCACCCATGGACTACGATTCTTTTTTCCATTCACCGCCAAGGGACTCGGAGGCACATCAACATGCTTTGAACGAGGCTCAACAACTCATTGTGAACAGCAAACGATCAGATCGGATTATTAATAATATTATGAAAAACAAAAGGAAATTCAAGGCAAGAAGTGCATTCGGATAAATGAAATCAATTATATAGTCTTTCATTATCTTAAACATATTCCATAGAAGATGTGTTAAAAATTTGCGCTCCATTGTGGATATTAGGTCCACCGCTGCACCGTGCTCTGGACTGGCTACCACCGTACTATAGGCGTTTATGTCCAGGTGGCTTTCTGTATTGACCCAACTGACTAGTGAGCGCCCCTTTGGGCATTATCTAACTTTATTTTAGTGTTGACTTTGTTGCATTTATTCTTGATAATAAAGTAAAACAATGGCGGTCGTACTGAGTGATTTATGATGCGAATTATTTAAATACCTAAAACTACTAAGTACCTACTTACTTTGATCGACTTGGAAAATATTTTTATAGGAAGGGAAATAAAAGAAAATTCTATATATAACGATTTTATTAACAATATAAATAAGTACTTACAAACTTATACTTCTACAATTGAGCTGCGCTACTCTACTGCGAGCAGTCAATGTGTGTTAGGTATATCTTAATTATTATATTAGATTAATAATGTTTTACAGGGTACTATACTATGCACCAGTACTTTTCTATTCGTTTATTGACTGTTATAATATATACATATAGCCGAATATTTAAACGCCCTTAAAGTGACAAAATTTAATGTACTTAGGTATGCGTGTAGTGTCGTATAAATGGTCTACAAGCACCATCTAGTTATACATCTTTCAGTTGTGCTGACAGACAAGTGATAAAGTTTATTCCGTAAACTGATTATTTGATCAAGTGGAAACTTTTGACAGTAGATTTCCTTCGAGTAGCTTTTCAATATTCGACTATAGCCTCGCATTTTATTAGTGACGTTACAACATGCGGCAGTATATTACCTACCTATGTTTCTATGATAACTATCATCATAACTTCATTTTGTTTCATCTCAGTACAATAAGCTTTTAATCTTAATGTTTTATATTCGTTATTTATTTTTGTACATACTTTTTTAATTTGGTAATTTATTGTGTATTGTTCATATTCAATTAATAAATAGTTTCAATTCCTGTCCAAAAGTTTCGCACGGTCATTGCTTGAACGCGTGCCTCAAATATAATTATTATATTAATTTTATTTACAGTGACTATAAGTATATATAACAAACGTACATAATCAACACAAAAGCTTTAAACTTAATGTCAATAAGGTAACAAATATCAACTAAGGTGTAGGTCGACATAACATCAATTGATAAAGCACATGTAGATAGGTAGGTTCGTGTAACATAAAGTGTCAGTGTAGGTAAGGCAAAATCACTCGCTATATCAAATAACCAGTAGCAGAAATAAGAAAGGTACGGATTTTAAAATTGAGCAATTATCTTCTTAAATTAAATCATTATGTTGTACTTATTATCATAAGGATATTTTTCTTCACACTGGTCTTGTAAATCGTTACGATATTCAGAGTCTATTAACAGAATCTCGTTCTTTCAAAGCCAACAATAAAATTGTTTTATAAATACTTTACTGTATTTCATAGGTTTCAAATACTATTTTTTTTTTCTTATAAATAATAAAATCGATATTCTTATTTTAAAGTACATGTTCTATTCTACGACAAATTATAGTAATGTTTTTAGAAATAGAAGAGTTGGAAGAATATCTATAGTCGATAGTTTCAGCATGATTTCAAGACCTCACTACCTCTAGTGTCTATGAATTCCTTAAAATTACTTTTGATTTCGATGTCTACATTTAGCACTAATGTTGACGATTGTGCAGGTCTGTTATAAAAAGTTTTACATGAACAAGCGAGGTTGCTATAAGTAGACTTGTCGGGCTGTTGCTCTGGGGTGAGCTTAGATAATGGTGCTACTACATAATGTATACTAATTAGCTAAATGACGTTTTTGAACACAGATACATTTACCATGGTGGTGTTTCGTTCATTTTCTTATTCCTATTCATAGAGACTATAATATCTCTAGATGATTGTATGAAGTCGCTTTGGGTTGTGATACTATGATGCAATTATTAGAAATAACTACAAAAAACAATTGCTACATTTTATTGTCACATAAGACGTTGGTATGAGCAATTTGTCTCGAATTGTTGCATGGGGGAACAGAATGGATATGGATATGTGCTAATACTAATGTTGGGTGCAAGAGTAGATATTATGAAGAGATATGAAAGTACTTATGATTATACGTAAACTTTAGAGATATAGTTACGTGTCGTGGAATAGAACACGTTCCGGGCGGGACGGGTGTGCGTTGGGTCTTGTAATGCAACGGCGACGCAATATAGTCCAACGGTTTTACTCTAACTTGTTCACGAAAATCGTTAAGAAAATACTAAATATTGTATATGCCATAGGTAGACAACACACTCACTTTAAACAGTTTTTTTTTTCATTACACCTAAATCGATTTTCCTAAACAAATCACTGCACCTTTCAAAGACACCGTTGCTTATATAATTATTGAATAACCATACTATTAGACATGTCTATAGGTAATATGACGTCAGTCTAATCAGTTCAGACAATATTTTAGTTTCTGGAAGTCTTAATAACAAATTAATAACTATTTATATTTATAATAAATTAAATCTTAAAAAAATAAATCATTTCCATGAGTTCGAATCATTGAAGCTAAAATAGATAGACCTAAAGCCCCTCATATCATAAGATTTGGCCAATAACAAAGCCTACATAAGTGTACAACAAGTTATTAGTTTTATTCTAAATAATAATTATGTTAAAATGCTAAAGTGCAGGCCATGCTGGGAACGAAGCGAAACGACGACGCTAAGTTCGTTTAGCCGTCCTCCGCATCTTTTCATACTTCCGATAGTACGCGGTGTAAACCGAAGTAGGTTATAAAGACGCGGAAGAAAGATAAACGAACTTTTTTTCCCTTGTTCCCAGTGTGGCCTGCGCTTAAAACTTGCTATTGGACGTAGTATTATATTATCTGTGCTATAGGTACTGACGTCATATTTCCATAAACATGTGAAGTCAAGATTTCCATATTACGAAGGTGGCGGACACCGCACTAGCGACGAGGTGGCATACTGGTTGAAATGCTTGTCTATGGGCACTCGGTCGTCGTATAGTGTGGGCGCCTGCAGGATGATGCCTGCCGTGCCCACTAACACAGCTAGCGTGAATATCCACAGGAATAAACGGTCAAGCACCATCGCTACGTATTTCCAGTCCTCTTTTACCTGTTCATAAAAAAGAGTCAATTTTCAAATGTTTCGGTCAAAACAAAAAAATACCTACTTCGGGGGTCGTTTATGTTTTTTCCATGCAGTTTACAATACTTTCAGCAGATCATAGTCTCCGTACGTAGAGCATTCTTGTGAAGGTGTATCCTTTAGGTAGGTACGTCTTTTCAACTGGTAATATTATAATATTTCTCGAAAATACTAGTACTAAATAGCTGCATAGTAGATACCATTTGACTGGATTATGGCGGTAACGATTTTGTAATAATATGAAATCTTATTGAATCGTTAAGCTTTCGATACACGAGCGGTTTGTAAGTAATACATGGCTCTTGTGGCGCTATGTATATTTAGTGCCTGTTAGGTAAACGAGACGGACAAAGAAAACGCACCATTTTGTTTAATAACTTAGGGTGCTAATGGATCTATATTTGCGAATTATTTTGTATTTACTTTTGAAGAGAAGACAAACTACCGTTTGATTGAAATACCTGTAGTTTGCAACATGATGTCATGGCTCGTGTTTCTTTAAGAACGCAAAAGGACTTTCACAAGAATTATGACACAAAATCCCTACCTTAGTAGAGTCCTCGAGCATCCTAGTGTGTTCTGCGATGAATCGCACGCAGAAGCATGTTTTGTGCACTTCTGGCGGACAGGCAGAGTGGCTGAAGCCGGGTGGTGGGTCGGGCACGGGGCTAAGGGTCTCGTCTTCGGGGGCTAGCCCCCCTGCCAGCCCCCCGGCTAGTCCCGCACCCAGCCCTGCACCCCCTTCACTTGACCCGTGTACCAGGCAGCTGCCGCCAAATCTATTGCTGTCACCCATCCTGAAAGCCAACGCAGTTATAGGTCTTTTGCTGTATAATTTTATGTTTGTGTAATTAATGTTGACTGGTTCGCCTGCTACCACGGCAGATGGTACTGCCATTGAAAACCTGTGTTGGACATAACCATGGACAGTTCGGCAATAAAATCTGATTTCATTACAGTTGCTCATATATCAGAATAGTCGAAATCGGTTCAGTTACCAAAAAGGAAAAAAAATATATATTATTGACATTTCTACTTTCAAACATATTATTCTCATATATTCATGCTTCCAGTGGGATGTGACATATTTTTTGCAAAATGAGTGTCACTGATTGCGTAAAAGAAGTTCCAAGAACTCGAAACATTATACTGTCAGGTTTTCATGCTGCCAAAGTGATGAGAAAAGTCTTCCGAATTTAGTAGTTTTATATGTATTATTTTCCGAAGTTAGTAGGCAGATATTTATAACGCAAGACATGTAAATTTTTTTTCATTCCAAGACACCTTTTTAAAATCATTGCAGCATCATATATTTTGAGTTTGCATGTCTCGAAGCTAAGAATAGTTAAGAATAGTTTTAGTATTTACATTTATTGTGCTACTACTTGTATATGCCTTACACAAATAATCACGTATATATATATTTGTTATCATCTTGACTACAGGTATTAATGGATGATTCATGAAATCAGATATTATTGCCGAGCTGTCCATATTAATTAATTTATATATCTGGATGTTTTGAACCAAGTTTTCTAAAAATTAAACCTAACTAGATCGATCTGTCGCCCCCGAAACCCCCTGCATACCAAATTTCATGAAAATCGTTGGAGCCGTTTCCGAGATTCAAATGATATAAATTAGATAGATTATGCTCGTGAATGTACCTATAGGTATTTCTGTACTTTTATTTAATCACCGAGATTATAATTCGATAGTATTTCCAAGAACTTCCTTGCAGCGGAGTGGTGCTCCCGATCTGGGTACGAAGCATTTATCGTCAATAAGTGATTGTGAGTAAACATTTTGACCAAGAACGGAGCTGTGTACTGACCAGCACCTTCTGGTGCTTATTCTAATTCTATATTTTTAACATAACATAACATTCACGCCTCTAATCCTCGAAAGACTTGGGTAGTGGGTTGCGGGTGCGCTATAACACCCACACAATTTTTTTTAACAATAAAATCTTACCCAGAATTGAGGTAAGTAGTGTGTGTAAGGTCCTCTTTGCTCGGCGTTCTCGTAAGAGGCCGAGGAGGCGGCGCAGCAGGCGGCGGCCATGCGCCGGGCGCGCAACAGTCGTCATCTGCTGCTGCCAGTCGGTACGGGTACAGAGGACGCGCCGTGCCTCCGCACCGCACCACCACACCGCACGCCGTGTACCGCGACCTGTGGTTACAGATTGGTAAAGAAAGCTGGCTTAATACAGCGAGCGAAAACGTACGCACAAGTAGATACGCGTCTACGCATATGTTCATGTGCGTGCGCGTGCGCCTGGTCACGGTATGGAGTTGGCGGCCTTTTGTACCTACTTACATAATCCGTGCTATACTCGTAATCGGAATAATATACGATACTCTAATTTAATTATTGACTACCAGAAGGCACTTACTTCGGGACATTGGCATTAAGTGAGTTTCCTGAAAACAGATACAACGTATAATCTATTTAATTTGCAAGTACTTACTCGTGAAAGCCAGTAAATGTAAAAGGAAAATGAAGTGCAACCAAATGAATATGCAAAGCGCTCTTCAATCGTTCACATTTTTGGCTTTATTCTCTGTGAAACTGTAATACCTGAAGTACAATAGGGAGTGAACCGGGATTTGTAAATTCCGTTAAATCTTATTGTTATTGCCTACCAGTCTTTCACTACCTTCAACCATGTTAAAAGGATTAGGTAATTAAAAGCAACCTACAAATAACTACTAAACGTATCCAATAACCTACGCAGCTACGTAGCGGTCTACGGGGAGCCGTACGTACCAGTTAACCTTTGGTTCATCAATAATAATGATTTTATTTACAATTCAGTAAGCGTAGTGTAGCCACTTGGATATTGCGGTCGGACCGGGCCGCAGCGATAAGCCCGAGACCGAGATATTTATTATTTTTACATAAAAATTGCTTTTCGCTATGCGGCTACGCCGTAGCGCCGTAGCCCGTAGAGGCTTAACTACGCTGAGATACGGCTACGATTGGACGATGTTAACAGGTCGTATGGTTCACCTTCACTTTTAATGTATTTTAAAACATTGCCAGCTGCTTTTAATTGTTACTTTTAGACTAGATTCCCAGTGGAGACCCGTATGCATAATATTCAGAATGCGTTCTGACTTCTGGGGGCCTAAAAGGGCCACTTTAGCAATTCTGCTAAAAGGAATTAATTTCGTGAATTCCCAGCAATTCATTAGCAATTCCTCTAATTTTCGTAAAATGGTGACACATAAATGGCTGAATCATATCTCAATTCAATTCATATCTGAATCATATTTGGTGTAAATATTGCCGCATGAAAAAAATAAAGACCATAATTTTATCGGTTAGGTTTTCTTTACAATTTTTATTAATCAAATTAGAAGTAGTACTTAAGCCATCGCGGCGGGTAGGTACATAGGTATGTACGGCTCCTGCTCATGGATGAGGTCAGGACACACACTTTTATCGAACCTATAGAAGCCAACAAATTCGAGGTCCAGCATTTCGAAGGCTATGTCCTTTTTCGAAGAGCTGCACTTCGTCGGCGATATGCAATGGTCTCCATAACCCGTGCGTGCTCCAAAAAAATTTCATACAAGGCTAAATCTGCCATTATTGTAATATTTCTTAAAAAAACGCGAAATATGATTTGCAAGATGTTGCTCTTGACTGACTTCTCATGATTCTGATATTTGTCATTACAATTGACAATAACGCAATTCATAATTTGTGGACCATTTTACAAATCTCCATACAAAACTGTCAAACAGATGAATTGGATAATTATGAATTGCTAGCAGACAATATGGATTTTCAAATTGCAATATCAATAATAATATTATCATATTATGATTCTGCTAAAGCGGCCCTTTTAAGCCCCCTGATAAATGTAGTAGTGACCCTAGGCTTCAATATGACTGATATTACTGTGACTTTTGTATCAGCCGGCCCCCTCCCCCACCCCTGTTAACATAATATTACATATATTTTCGCCAAGAGTCTAGTAGCTAAATGGCACCCTAAAACGCAGTTATTCTTTAGTGATCCCTCAGACCACAAATATCGGCAACCAATTTTTTCAAATTTATGCCAGAAATACCACAAAGATATGTGTCAGAAATCAGGATGATCTCTGAGTTATTGTTCAGTTTGATAGCATGAAATACATGGCAGGACATTCTTGAATCAGCCTCCAAGTGGTTCGATTGAAATCGGTCACTTCAGTTAATGCTGCACCTTGCAATTAATAACATTTTGTGGGGTCGTCAAACCCACTGCAAATATAAATAGGGTGTCGCTTAGCTGCACAGTTTCTTTGTGAAAATATATGTAATATTCTACCTGTATTGCCCTCTTTTACTGGCTGCGATACCATCAGTCGCATTGGAACCAAAAAGCAAATTCTAAACGTCGCACGTCGATGGATTTTGTTCAGGATACACTTTCTGCTTTGGGTACTTTTGACTAGACAGCAATTTCAAAACCAGGAAAAAGTTTGCACTTATCTAATTTTAAAACTTTGTTGTTTAACACAACATAGGGTTTGCCTTTTTGTCAAGAGTGATATGTATATGCGATGCATTGTATTTATACTGTTTAAGAGCGTCAGCACCAGTTTAGCATCTGTGGAAATGTTCTTGTGAACCGATATTTGAGCACATTGATTTCCTTCAATTTGGCTATAAACTACGAGAAGGCAACCTTTATCCCAAGCAAATGACAAAGAAATGTCTACCCAATTCTTTAACAGATCCATGAAATGTCGATCTAACTGTCGTACTGTGTCATGTACACACAGCGTCAGTATGTGCTAGCCCCTCAAGTTTTAAAATGTTATACTGCTATAACATTGAATTCGTTACGAATAATCTAAAGAATACTTTAAAAAGAGTTCATTGTTTCGACTTGGGTTAGAACCATTGCATCACCGAACGTCGTCATATAAATTGCGATGAAATTGTTTTCTACTATCGTCCGAGTCACTTTATGTTTTGGTCTCTGTCTAATCGGTAGATGTTATAATTTGAGGGTATCCATAAACGTTTTCTTTATAAAATTAATCCATAGCCTCAAGTTATACCTACAATGTTTGATGTATACGTTCACTTAAAACTACGTATTGTTTATTACTAGTGCTTCCAAAGTTATCGTTTGAGTTAATTGGATGTCACTTGTCTAGGGACCCGTTTGTATCAGTTGGCAAAATATGTATATAACTGTAAATTATCAAATCAAATTGTAAAATATAAATCTTTGTAGTAAAATAAAATCAAAGTTTTGTAAATAATAGCAAAAATAAATATTGTTAAATGATTATTAAAATATTTATTTGAACCTCCTATCTTAAGCACGGCAAGCGGTCTTGAAGCCTCCGGTCTATTTAGACATTTAATAACTTTTTGTAAATGTTAACCCTATTCATTAAAACAATACATTAATTAAAATAAAATGTTTTTGCAACATACTAAAATAAACTTGGGCCTATCATGGATTTGAACGCACATTTGGGTGGTAACTACTTAATGGAGTTGTGTGTACGTGCAAAAAAGCAACACTGAACTGTATATCTTTGCAAAAATGTGTAGACAATTATTGTAAGAATTTGTAATGTAAACGTAATACGTATCTGTGTTATGTATTTTTTAATAAAGTTCTATGATTAAAACCTAAGGTTGACTTGTAGAAAATGCCTCAGGCATTAAGTCCGCCTTTGTACAGTACTTTTTTTTATTTGTGCATAAAGTTTTAATAAATAAAATAATTAATACAAAAAATAAAACCTTTCGAAGTACACTAATAATGTTAACAAGGGTGGGGGAGGGAGGCGGTTGACAATAGTCACTGGCAACATCAGTCATATTGAAGTCTGGGATCACTACAAACGTAAACCCCATTGGGGCTTGCAAAAATAAACAATAAGAATCGAACGCGGTTTTGTTTATTTTAAAACTTTGGTTACGGCGAGCCAGTCAATAAATCCTAAACAATTTGTATATGACCCAGTTTCGAATATTCCAAAGTCTATTATCAAATATTTACATACGTAATAATACTTTATAGGAAGTATGCAGTATGTAGGTAGGCGTATTTATTGGTTTTAACTTCTAAGGCGGTACACATTAGACTTTACTCTTACAAAATTTTGCAAATGGCGTGTTTTGTGACTTATTAATTTATCAATTAAAGTCTTCGCGTAGGTGACGAGACTAAAACTGACATAAAGTTTAGACTAATTAATCAAAACAGAAAAGCCACATTAGTGGATAGATTTAGGGGGAACCCAAAAGATGATCCGAGGATGTGATCTGCCTCAGAGATCCATTTACGTAATGTTGGGTAAGTCGGCAACCGCAGCGACGCGGCGGCCATTACACCTCTAGTCTAGTTTAACAGACATCCATTCGTAAGTGAATTACGATACCGACTAGCTATCCGCACGAATTATTCGCGATCCAGTTAACTGACAGACATAGATACTAAACAACAGCTATTCAGGCATTCTAGTGTAACCAGCGACTGGCTACGAGAGGTAAACGGTTGTGGTTAATAATAGCTATGCGCTGGCGGATCAATAGTTCTAATACAATCAGCAGTTAATGCATCAACCTAGATAATACAGTTTCATATGACTCGGTGTATAGCTACGTACAGATAATGTACCGGATTTTGTAAATGGAGGCAAACATGTTGATAAAAATGTTTGATGTCTGGCCGTAAAATTAAAACATTAACTCGGAATCTCGCAGAAATACCTCAAAGTGATGTTAGCTCATAAAAAGGCGCGCGGCAAGCAAAGTTGTCGCCAGAATCACGCGTTAAAAAAATCTCCGGCACGCAATCTTTGCAGTTCGTTCCGTCGCTTTTTAACTTTAAGCTTTGGACTAAAGTTGAGTAAAAGTGAGAAATAAACGCCTGATTCCTACGGCCGCGACCGGCGAGTCTTTTAAACTTATAATTAATTTAAAGTTGTTACTGATCCGCGGTCGGCCTTACGAGTTGGCGGCCCTGCCGGCCGGACTCAGCAATGTTCATTCAGAGATCCAGATTAGAACAAGTTAAGTCCGAATTAATTTGACTTTAATTGCGAAGATTGTGAAACAAAGTTTAGCGAGATACTGCAAGTTTAGACTCACCTTGTTGTGTCAAACTTGTACTGCGGTCGTTTCATGAAGAGCAGTCGCGGCAGGATGTGAATGAAAACTCGCTTCACCCAAGGCGCCATCCGGTGGGTCTGCGGCGAACGGAAGTGGACGTTTAGGACCACTACCGTCACACATATACTAAAAGCAATAAAAGGTTTTATTACTCAAGGACATGGGTACAATTAATAGCTTATATTGGCTAGTTGAATTACCTAATTAAAGTCACGGTCAGAATGACCGTGACTTTAATTAGGTACTTCCCATTATACATGCTTTTATCTAAGTAGAATATTATATTTGATTGAAGAAAGTTTTTATAAGTATGAAAAACACATTGAAATCACACAAAACGTGCAATGCTTTCCTATATTTATCTTACTCGTGTATGCATAATGGATCAATGATTAACAATTCCTGCGTACATACATTACGCTTAATTATTAATGCTAATAGTTTTATTCATAGGTTTACACAATAGTGCTACAAATAATGTTGGGTAATTTGTTAGTTCCCTGCTGAATAGTGCTGAATCTGGTAGCTCGCGCCGCGGCCGTGTTATCGGTTTATTTATGAATAGAGTGTGTAAACCATGCAGGTACCTATTATTATATTGGTACAAACCTACCCGCAGTATAACTGTTAGCCTTACTCATGTTAGTTTCCGTATCACTGAAGGATACATAGGGAATGATGATGAACATTTGACATTTTTCTACAAAGCATAGGTAAGTTACATAATAAAGTAATAACTTAAAAATTGCTACATCATTTCGCATACACGGTTTTTAATACACCAAAAGTACCTAAGTATAGTCACGAGCATAATAAATATATTACTATGGAGTACATACAGCTCGGCAATAATATCTGATTTCACGATTCATCCATTCATATCTGTCGTCAAGATGACGGAAAATGTCATGTGATTATTTGTGACCAACTGTAAAATGGGTATGATACTGATGCAGAATAGTCGACATCGGTTCAGTTTTCAGCATACAAGAGGTGAAACATCTTTTCGAAGCCGATGCAGCTTCCTATATTTTGAGGTCACTTGCCTCGTCAGATACTTTTAGTGTTCCTTAGATGTCACATATTTGTGCTACCACTTTTATATGCCTTCCACAAATGATTACTTATTTTTTCGTCATCTCGACGACAGATATTAATGGATTAAAAATGAAATCAGATATAACTGCCGACCTGTTAAAGTATATTTTTGCTCGTGAGTGTGCCTGCTTTTTTATGTACATAAATATTAATCCTAGCCTTAGCTTGGACTTTTAGCAACTTTGTAGCGGGATTCAATGCAAAGGTTTCCAATTATCCTAACTCAAAATTAGAGGTTTGGGTGTTAAAAATTTAATTTTCTTGAAGCTAGAGCACGCAATCAAATTAATATCGTGTTTAGAAACCAACTTTTAATTTATATGGAAATGTGGTAACTGGCACGCTCCAACCGAGTCATATTTAAATAAATTACTTTTGTCCAAAATGTATTACTTTAGCGCTTTGATTTTATAAAATTTAACTCGAAGTAATCTTTGATCTTTTTACCTAATATTAATAAGGTTATTTTAGCTTAAGTATTAACATAAGTGGCTGTTGAAAAACCTAATAAAGACTTATGAATATTATAAATATAAATTGTAGCAAAATAATCTGCATAGGTATAATTTTTATCTAAATGCACCAGCAAAAGCATCAAAAGCAGCACCTAACAGCATCCAATTTCCTAAAATTCAATAAATGAATACCTACTTCGCTACGAAACCGACTCCTACGTAAAGAATATCTTACCTAAGAATAGTCCTTTGTCTTTTATCGCAGGCAGGATTAAGAGCAATACTTGGAACCAAGGATTACTGTTAATGTGTAATAAGCTAAGATTTATGCATATATGTAGCTACCTATTTTAGTTCTTTCGTCCCATGTGACAGGGATCAAAGGAGCGCTGAGAATTAAATTAAACACCCTCTTCATTTGCGAAATTATTACGTTCACCACAGAAACATAGAACGACGGGAGCATCCTTGTTTATTTATTTTTAATCACGAGATAGTTCGTGTAGCTCAATGGTAGTTTACTGCGACGTTTCCTATTTACAGCTATAAAACTTTTTGAAACGGTCGTAGTGGGTCGCAGCGTGGCGTCTTGGCTATCAAAGTACACATTTCTGGTATAGACAATTATCGGAGTAATCTATAGTCACAAGTGCTCGAATTAAAGTATAATGAATTAATGTCTATACAGATTAATATTGAATTAAAATGCCTATTAGTCATATAGAATAGCAGAGCATAAATAGATTGATTGAAATGATTTTATTTTATTAAAATGTCACTTTATTCTACATAAATAAGCATAAAAACACCGTTCTACCTATTAAATAATTATTTAGCTACATATTTTACATGTGATCATTACGTTGTCAGTGCCGCTTACAAGGAATGCCATCGTAAATATTAATTTAGCCATCAGGGCACATAAAAACAGCACGTCACCAAATAATAGACATTTTGCAAATTTACAATATATGTATAGAGGAGCAAACTATTCTTGTAGACTATGTAGACGCAAGGGGGAAGCGTACAATAAATTCCTCTTACGTCAAACTTACTGACAAGCATTGTAACCTCTACAAGATGGCGGGAAACTTACTGCTGAAACTACGGAGCTTTACTTCACGAGGCCGAATGAGTCACCAACGGGCCATGAGAAAAACTTCAAACTGAGCTACTTTAGGTAAGGTAAGGGTGTTTTTGTCGGAGATTGCCCTTTCTCCGGCTGCGGTCACCATGCAACGATTCGCTTGTCCATGTCTACTGGTCTTACCTTTTTTGCGACAGATTTATTCCATTACGGACGGTTGAAGGCACTTACCTGATAGATACGAGAATCATGGCGAATATAAGATACTTTCCCAACAGGGGCACAACCAGGGACGTAGGAGGGATGATCTCGACGACCAGCAGGAAGAACACGTGGAGACTAATCAATATCGAAATCGATAGAGTTACCTGTTGACAATAACATAATCATATTAACATTTATTTCAAAAAATAATTTATAATAAAATAATTTATTTTAAAAAGTTTGATATCCACTATTATTTTCTTTGGAACAAACTAAGGCTTTCTTACCTGACAAGCCAGTGCCATACACACCTTCCGGCCCATTATAGGTATGTAAAATACTGTATTATAATAATGAATAGGGATTTTTATGTCTTCCAAATAAATAATAAACGTTTTAAGTAGAAGAAAAATCCGTTCTTTGTAATGATATTAGGCCAACAGTTTCTTTAGCAAATAAAAGATACTTATTCTAGATTTTTTTACGTCGATTTAAGTTTGATGAATACGTTCGAGTTACCCACACTTGACACCATCTCGCATAACCCGATAACCAATCATTTCACCATAGTGATTTACGACTTTTATCTATCCACGCATACAACATAAGCTATTTCTGATAGAAAAATCGGCTGGCTGCGCGGGTTTCTTTTACAAGTTATGAGGAAATTTACATTGAAAGTGTTCTTGTGTCTATCTTTCATAGTTACAGAATATGGATGGATGTTGTAAATCTAAATGTCATAACTTTCTTTTAAAGATTATATAGTACCTACCTGTAATTAAAAGTAACTTAGCTACTGTCTAACAGTGTGCACAGTGTAACGCTATCGCATAACACTACATAACATTCATGTTATTACATATGTAGACAGAAATGTAATCTCAATTCCACCGTTGAATATCAGTGAGCGTAATGAGAAGGAAATATTTGCTACACAGTGTTATCTTACATAATTAATTGAACTTAGATTCTACTCCATCTTCGTGATTGAATAAACATACTACTCGAAGTTAGCTCAGATGCTGATTGCGATGAGCATTCGATATTGATTTTACAAAATAAAATTGAAGATTTAACGAAACATTAGGCAGGTATTCAAATAGTTATTATAGTTAGTTAATTGATTCAGGCGTGACCTTGCGGAAATCCATTATAAAATGCAATTGAATTGGATATATTAAGTAACCTGTTCCGCTTAGCTATTTCTAAAGAGTCTTAAAAAGACCCTGATAGAAATCGACACGTGTTTCACCTTTCAACGAGGCATCCTCAGGATGACGATTGACTTGTCGTGAACTCGAACACGGCGTGACGCTATACCAAGCACCGAGCGCAGACGTCTGCGCTCGGTACTTGGTGTAGCTCTTTAGAAATAGCTAAGCGGAACGGGTTACTTAATATATCCACTTCAATTGCAAGTTATTATAGTGTTTACTGATATAAAAGTACTGAATTACTGATCATTTATTATAGTTACATTGATAAGATCCGAAGTGTGATGGTAATCACCAACCTGATTGAGATTTATGTCAAAAACTCAGAACTTTTAGATGATCGAAAAGTTCCATCCTCTGATGTCCCTTGAGTTCAATAAAACGGACCACACACTCTTCGGTAGGTATATGTACACCGATATTGAATCGATATCGAAAGAGTATGCCAAGGCTGCTATAAGTTAAGACTGAGAAGATACACCTCACAGTGAGGTATATCTTAAAGAACTATGTCAAACTCAATACTTTATTAAAGATAGGTAGATACAGTAGAGTACAAAATTTTTACTATAGCACTGGCAGAATGAAGTATAAAGGATGATTTGTCATAAATACTGTATTATTTTATTTTCATATAAAGTTAAATTGTTATATTGCATGCTGTAAAATAAGTGAATACTTGTTTGCCAATGATTTTGCTTAATTGAATATGTTTACGTTTAAAAATAAAGTAAACAGAAACCAAATGGATAACTTTGTAAAATGCCTGATTGCGCAATTTATTCAGCTTTTTAATATTACAGTTAACGATACACAACAAAAGTAACACTTATATGTCGTATCGATTTTACTTAATGTACATAAATATATAAACAAACATGTTCCATTTGCAAGTCGTAGTAAATATATAAGAAATACCTATCATTTGAAGGAAAAAGAAGTCTACTAATTAAAACCTTTCTTTCAGTTATCAAATGAATGACAATACCTATAATGCAAAAGAGCGGCAAAGAAAAGCCACGTCTGGTGCACATAAGTTACTGATGCTACGGCGTAGCCGAGGCGTAGCACATTGGCTACGACGCGACGACTACGTCGTACTAATTTTTTTAAAGAGTCTTGTGACTGCCTTGCTTATTAAAAAGACTGTTCTTGAGCAAACTAACTTAGTTACAGAATGCTCTAGTAATTGAAGAGCGATATTGACTAATAGCTTTCGTACCTAGGATTTTCTGGTATTCTACGTGGGTTCAAGTAAAGTCAATAGCGTGAAAGTTTTTTAATGAATGCGTATCGTAATCATATTTACGTTGTGGAAATAAAATGGATAATAATTAACTAACTCACATCTAATCTAAACATCTCTCTCTTCTCTATTCGTACTCACTAAGAAATAATTAGGACAGCATTCAGACATTTGTATGCGCAGGTACAACGAAAATGTAAGCTAATGTAAGCTTGATGAATTCCACATTCTCCTTAACCTGATCACTATTAGGCACCGGCGTACAATATCGCGAAAACCTTCTTAACACATTTAGAGATAACAGTATAATGTCATTAGTTTACATCCCCTCGATACAATCGCGTCGCAGTAACTCACAATACTCGCGGGAAGGGTCGTGTAAATCATAACTAAGCTCAATTTGAACGCTTGATACACAAATGAAATACATTTTTATTACTTACGTTGGGGTAGGTGATCACAAGAGAGCAATAAAAGAACACGTTGAGTAATCGTATTTGAGCAATTTGAACCTCAGCGGTTGTTACAATATTCACTGTAAAACTTTACGGACCGCCCCAACTTTATCGACAAAACGCGCGGAATTTTTGTTAATTTGTTTTTAGAAGTTCACTCCAATAACAGCGTTGGAAATTTTATTCATGTGGGTTAAATTAATATAATAAAAAACATGAGGTGCTTTCCATTAGGGCCAGCTTGTTTTTTGGCAAATAGTTGGTTATTAAACGACATTTAATACGATCGGAATATTAAAAGGTATTAAGTAAATACGAGTATTATTTTAGGGTGAGGTTATCGTGAACTAAACAAAACCTGAGAGAAAAATTAAATATTTTTGAGACCGTATTAATTAGTCTATAACTTGCCTAAAATATATAGAATAGATTTAACTAAAAAAAAAATGTTAGAACCAACATCCTAATTAATATTATAAATGCGAATGTGAGTTTGTTTGTTACGCATTCACGCTAAAACGGCTGAACAGATTTGGTAAAAGAGCATGACTTGGAATAGGACAAAGGATATATATAGATTTTATCCTGATAGTACATTCCCGATCATTTCCGACCTCCACGCGGATGAAGCCGCGGACAAAAGCTTGTCTGTTATAAATGTAAAAGTAGGTCTAAACTCCATAGTTTATCTTTGTAAGTAAAACTTCATAAATTATACATTTAAATGTACTGAAAGTCAAATTGTCTGCAAACACTTTTAATTGTTAAACTATTTACGTTTGAATTAGATTTTCAGTGTTGATTTTTGTGTTCAGTGTATTGTCATTTGATTTTAAATTAAAACACAAGGATTCGTTCTGAAACCTTGGAATCTAGTTCCATGGTAGCATTCCGTTTTCTATGGGTTAAATATCGAGCTGTAGTAGGTATGCATACCTATAGGCTACACAGATCAAAAGAGACAACGAATTCCCGAAGGGGGCTTTATCAAGCTTTGTAACTTAGGCTCTTTGTAGTTCGTAGAGAAGTGGACATAAAGTTTTATAAACTATTTGATCAGTAATACTATTGTTCAAACATTACGTTTAAATACAGTTCCTGTTCGAATTGTATGTAAAATCTTTGTAACGTAAACATGATTGGAAAAATCGATTATTATTGATAGCAGTGACAACTTGAGTAAGTATCGAAGTGAACTTAACAGAATAGAACTATAACCTTAATTAGTTTAATGAATAATTACCTTCTCTCCGCTATCTGAAGGCAGGTAAAATGTAAGGACGGTAAGGAAGGAGATCCCCATGCAAGGGATGATGATGTTGACCGTATAGAACAGTGTTTTTCTCCGCATCGTGATGTTGAATGTGATATCCAGGTACGGTTCGTCGCAGCATGTGTAGAACTTCTCATTCCTGTACAAATAATCATAAAGGGTCATAATCAGGAATACAAAACTTGGCGAAAGAAAATCATTCATATTTATCTACCATACTTTTTAGTGGCTAAGAATTAATTGCTATAGGTATTAAATAATCAGAGTCGAACGTCTTAAAAAAGTTTGAAGACAGATCTGTCATTGTATTGCCTTTAAAATGTATCTTATTCAATTACTCAAAACGCGTAGAACTCTGAAATTGAATTACGGGACTGAATACAGCCATTGAGTCTGTAACAGAGGCTCTTCAAACGAAACTTCGTAAAAGTCAAACATCAATAACGACACTTTCGCCTTTCAGTTACAGTTGAAGTTTTACAAGCGATTTTAATATTTAAATATCGTTTTATAGGCGGGCAATAGAAAGTTTTAAGTAGTTGAGATTAAAGCCTTAGACACGTAAAACTACTTTGAGCCTTCTGAAAAGATTTGAATAGTTAGACAGTTGTACGCAGAAATCTTAATGCAAATTAGTTATAGAATAGATCACGAACCTACAGCAAAGCTAAACTCTTGCAAATTTTGTAAACAATATTTTATGAGCGGCCATATAAGAAGTGTGTGTTCGTGTAATTTCGTAGAGTAGCTCGTAAAAGCTTTGAAGGAATATGAAAATGGCATTTATGTATCGTTTCCAGGGAAATCATTTTATATGGAAAAGCGCAGTTTATCCCGACCATCTAGCTATCCGTCAATCAAACGAAGGGTACATTCCATATGCAAAGTTATGATATAATATTTCACGGTGATAAAACATGAGCGTTTTATTATTGGGCTAATATTTTTATTTAGGAAACCAAGTGCTGTACTGTTTTATTACGCAAAGTGTATGTACAGATGTTAATATGTCTATAGATTTATATTCCGGTACGTCATATTTCTTTTGTAAACAATTAAACGCAGACACGCAAGCAGACACTACCAGATTTTCATCGTAGGTATTATAATAAAACCCGTTAATTTAAACCTGGAACGGCGTCTACGACAGCGTTTTTAGAAAACGTCGCAGCTTGTAAAAGCACTTGACAATTTTACCGTTGCAATAGCTTTGTTAACGTGGAAATGTGAACTTTATTCAAAGCAAGTGGGAGTCAGCCGCGGGCTGTGTTACAACTACAGAATATGTATAAAGGACATTACCGGAGGCTCGTCTATAAGGAGATTTTACTGTGTTGCTTCAGCGAGGGCCTTTGTTCCTGCAGCATTTTCACAATACCCCACCCGTGTAAGTAAAGCTGAAATACTGTTCTCTTTTGATGAGATACTTAAACGTCAGTCTTATAAAGCCGAATTATTTTTGAGAAATATTTTATTTCTAAGAACAACAACCCTCCTTTTACTGCTTGTTTTCTTTTAAGTATTCCGTACACCTTTTCCTTTTTGAAATACTCTTAGAATTTTAAAATGGCATCTATAAAGGAAAATTTACATTGAGGTGAAGCAAGAATCGACTCAGCGTTTTTTTGACAAACTGATTAGATTATTTGCTGGATACCAGGTTACTTGGCTCTTCGACAACGTGACTTATCAGAACATCTTATTCAGTTATTATACCCACGCATGAAAGGGGTTGAAATCGGGAGGTGTTCGAAGCGTGAGTATAGAAGCAAGCACAGCTTAACGTGGCAAAGCGGATACACGTCGTAAAAGTGATGGCGAGGTAAGTGACGTCGGGTTAATAATGACACTCGTGTGTTCGAGAGGCGGATAACGGCCCGTAGCCGGCAAGGAGGGCTGAGGACAAACGACCGCTGTACATCGAGCTCCAATTAACTTTTGTTTACCGCCTACGGGACTTATTTCGTGCTGTATTAACCTTTGTTTGGGCCTTTTTTTAATTACTGTTCAAGTACCTACCAAATATTGTTTTGTACAGGAACGTTTTATCTAACGGTAAATGCAAAAATACTTACCTATATGAAGAAACACGAATGTAACTTTTAATACGAAGCAATTAAAAGCTAAAAGACCGAAGAAAGGAATTACTTAACTAAAAATAAATGAGACCTTGTCATAATAACATAAGTACTGATAGCGGTCATTTAGTTCAACCGTCACCGGCCCGGCCCGCCTACAATAACTGAAACTAAACGGTCGTACGATAAACTTTTATATTTCCAAGCACGAACGTCAGTATCCTTAGTATCCTTACATCGTCGTAGTTTAAATAATTCAAGGAAATGTGAGCGAACATCGTTGGAGTCATCCGTCGCAGCCGTGCACCGGTTATTATTTTACGGTGAGATCAACTGCGAATAACATAGGAGATATCTTTTGTAGCGTTAGAATTGTTATTTCAGGTTTCGTTTATAAGCTACGTGTACGTATACACGTAGCTTATTAAACTAGTTGATACATACTTAGCTTGGTAGCAGATGGGACCTAATCTGGCAAAGAAAAATAGACTGACCATCTGTATATAACGGATAGAAACTAATATAAAACCGGACAAGTCTTTCTTTAGACTGTCTAGAATCCGGAACTTGCGAATAATAAAGACATCTTGAATAGATCTAAAAAAAGTCTGTAAAAGTTGGAAGAAAAGGTAGTTATTTCAGTGTGGGTAGATCAGTACTCGACAGAAACGCAATACTGCGAATTGTATGGTATGTAAGTATCAATATCAGATATCAAAAAGTATATAGTTACCTTTCAGACTAAACAATAACGCCCTACACTATTTATAAGTTCTTTAAAATGTCCTAATAGATATCGAAAATTGTGCTTTTATTAGCCTTCTAAAAATGTAAAAAGACACAAGTTTGTATGAATAAGGGGTAGGCTTAGGGTATGTATAAACCCCATATTTAAATTCAAAAGGAATTTCCGGTACCTACTCATTTATTCTATAAGCCCCGTTCACGGCTTCGGGCAATGCGACTTGCGTCAAGCGACACGCACTCTGTTTCCGTCCGTCGCGCGTCGCTCCGCAAGTCGCGTCGCCGTGACTCGTGGCATGCTCTTTCATTTATTTTCTCCGCAGTCACTATTAGGGGGGGGGGTCGTTATGTGATTTTCACGAAACGTAACGTAACTAGTGACTTCGAAGGCGTCACAGATTTTGAAAACTAGTGATTTTAGTAACTAGTTATTTTTCAAATTCTATTCGGGGTTTCAAAACGGTGATTATATCGAAGTATTACAGTTATTTGCGAAACGAAAATATAAATGATTACCTACGTAATACGTTACATATCACTAGCTTTAAGTTTTTGGAACGAATGAGTTTTTGTAGCTACATATGCAGTTACATCATTAACGTAATACTAAAGTAATTACGCGCGAAAGAAAAAACATGCGCTCGCAACTTACTTTTGTTCCGTTTCACTCTTTTCATTCGATCACTGCATTGTGATGTGAAGTAACTAGTACTACAAAAAACACGTATTTATGTGTGACTCGAAACTAGTTATTCGGCTACATGCCCCGTAGCCAGTTATTGTAACTAGTGACGTGAAATACCGCCTATACCTAGACGCTGTCACAATACGCGTGTCGCTTGAGCGTGTAGCTCGTGGCCAAGGGGTTACTTAGGTAATATTACGTACCTGACAGCCGGCACCTCAAGAATGTCCCACTCGACAGACATGTAGAACTCTGACAGGTCAACGCCCACCGACACCACGTTGCTGCCCGCTTGCTCATCCATATGCCTCAAGTCCACCTGTGTACATACCAACTCACAAAACTATTTACTCGTTCGAACATACGTGAACATTCACAAGGCACCGGAGTTCAAATGAATATATTCATCTTAAACCTACGTCTGGAATGAACAAAATTGATTAGAATTTCAAATGTGGGGTATGCAAGAGATACGTGTGTCTTGATTGCGATTATGAACATTACGTGTTCGCTTTGAAAAGGGGCTCACATTCAAGCTTATTTCATTTAAAGCGACCTCGGTTAGACCAACCTTAGAAGAGTAAGGAAATATGAAAATATTTGCGTTCTATTCCTTTATATTAGCAGTGAGCAGTTGAAGAGTCTTTCTATTTGTGTAGTATTCTACTTAAAGCTATTTTGGTCTTGTATGTTTTTTTTCCAGATGCAATGTAAGGTTACTTATCTTTCTTTAAATCATTTTGCTGTCCACGTCTCTGGAAGAAATCTGTGAATACTTACTCAGATTACTCACTCTTTTAACTTTCTAGTAAGACTCCGGTGCCAATATCTTATATTTTGATTTTTTTTTCTATATTCTCTTATAACTTAAAAATAATATACTCTAGTTAAATACACATCGATAACTTTAAAAGACACACATATATAAGGAAGTTTAACACATTTGCTATTACTTGTTTAATCTTATGATATGCGTTTAGAATGATGCAGGTTAGTTCTACTTATTAGTATCTCATATGGAGTAAAAAACAATGGTTCACTTATTAATTAATTCGAATTAGACTTAGGTTATTCTCTTTTTCTTGTGAAATAGTAAGTCATCCAACTTACATAATGTATGAGGAATCTATTGTAATTTGTTGCTAAATTTGTAGCATACGAATCGTTTATTTATCTAAGCTAATTGATCATTATTTTTTACTCCATCGTAGGATAGTGATTAGTTGTTATATCTATTTATTTAAGTTTAATTCATTGCCTATTTAGTCATAAGAATTACTTATTTGATACATGCACCCTGTCACACAATGTGTTGAATTATCTAGATAAAAATCCCATCAAATCTTGCCAACGCAGACATTAAAACTATGTACTTCACTATCTCGGACTCTCTGTATAAAAGATCAGTATATTCCAAGCTGGTGTTCGCATGAGATGCCTCGAAAACAATACCACAGAGTGTGCCAAGTGGGATGTACCTGAGTACAAACTGAGAGCAAAACCTTTAACGACAAACCGACACACTTATCTTCAATGTAGACATGTCACAACAATTCGATTCATGCGAAGAAATAACAACGCGAAAACACAGAAAACACCGATTATAACGAGTGATCGTGGAGCTTTCGACAAGAGTAAATAGGATGAGGACGACCTCCTTCTCCTGGTCCCTTAACGTTATCGCGTAGAATAAGCGCACTACTTCGTGTCGGAATATCGTATCTCGAAAGTAGCGCACTTCATTCTCAACGACTCGTCAAAAAATCTGATAAGGAGGTCGAAAGCGCCGGCTCCGCCGCGCGTGTGTGTGTCGCGCGGACGCAGCGTCCCGAGCGACCCGCCTCATACCAACTCGGTCTGAGTGTCTTTGTCTAATGAACATAACCCAACGATTGCGTTTGTTACAGTGGCGGCGTGTTGGCATAAGACGCGTGCTTCGGTCGAGTGTTGTTATAGCATGCAACGACCGTCTCCTCGACAGCCCGAGGGTCCTCGACGCTTCGACGAGACGGCGAGTTCTACTTTAACATTTAGATTTTTGTGCATTATGGACTCCGTGTCAAAGATTGGGAGTTGTATCGTCTTTCTTTGAAATGACAACATGCAATGGACTGCTAGCGACACCACACTAGGTACAGCCAGTAAGTATATGAGTCGCTAATAGGGAAAGGTATAAAATATGCAACATGATGACTATTTATGCTCGATAGTGTAGAGCAACAAGTGTGATCTTTATCTTCGTTTGGTTCACGTGCTGTGCTAAACCTGTTCGCGTGTAGGTTCGTGTGAAGCTGTGTACAAGAGTTGCGACCGCATCGAGCGGCGAGCGATCGCGCCGTGATCGGGAATGCAAGTGATTCGGAAAGAAGCTAGAGACATGCGGTGAGTGGAGTGTACACTGACGGGGACGCATGCAGCAAGCTCGTGTGGCGCTCGTGTGGCGGGCGTGTGGCGGGTGTGTGTGTGTGTGTGGCGCGAGCGGAGCCAGCTATGGGAGGGTGTGACAGCTCCGAGAGACGCCGCTCCGCGTACCGATGCGATTATTAGCTCATCGTTCATCTAAGTGGTATTTACCTTCGCACTCGCGGCTTATCGTGTAGCACGGAAAGGCTCTATCGGAGCGGGATGTGTCGGGTAGGAACGGATCGAGTGAAATTATTGCATCCCATATCACCTGGCTGTTAGAATTTTATACCTTTCCGTGTCGAGCGAGGAAGGCCGAACGAGCTAAGTGGACCGGCCGAGGATATTCTGGAGCATTCGTGATCACGCACGTCGACATAACCGCTACTCCATATACTTAGTCATCACCATCGCAATAGAAATGTAAACTTGCAACATGTCAGAGCTACGGAGCCAGCCGGGGGCGGGGAGCGGGCGTCGGCACCGAGCGCACGCTCTTCGCCACTACTCTAGCGTCGTCGTTACAGTCAATATGTAAAAGTGAGATAACATACCACATGGACAGAAAAGTAATATAATTACACGACGAATTACGTTCGAGCCAACAAGCTATTGCATGGACATCGGCCGGGGCGGCGGGCCCTACGGCTACGGCCCGCGCGCGCGGCGCCAAGCAGCGTACAGCGGGGCGTCACCTTGAAGCCGTCATACGTCCAGCTGCCTAACTTAAGCACACAGGTTTGCACGTCGTAAGGAAAGAACTCGACGTCGATCGAGCACGAGGACTTATAGACGGCGGGCGGCTGCCACACCACCATTCCGTTGTAGTACACGGTGGCCTTGGTCATCAGCGTCACCTCGTAGTTGCCGTCGGCGCTGCGGACAAACAGAGCGGTCAGCGAGAGCGGTGACGGAGCTCCACGCAATTACCTTGAATCCGTCGTACGTCCAGCTACCGAACTTAAGAACGCACGTTTGCTCGTCGAAAGGAAAATATTCCACGTCTATTTCGCAGGAAGACTTGTAAATGGCAGGTGGTTTCCATTCCACCAGCCCCTGATGATAGATGGTCGCCTTGGTCGCCAACGTTACCTCGAAGTTGCCGTCGGCACTGTAATGTTAACGCACGTTTACAAGCCGTCTCGCGGCCCTACCGTTCTGTTGTGTCTCACCAAATACCCTCAAGTGCGTTAGTACGAGTATGTTGTGTGTGGACCATGTCGCATGTGCGGGAAACTTTGTGTCACTATCAGTTTCAGAACAGAGAAAATTCTATTAGTACAGGTTCACGGGTTACTTGAATCGCGTAATAACTCATTTAACTTACAACGTATTTATGAAACGTTCTACTAACTAATACCGATACTTGTGCTGATGTGTATATACAGCTGCTCTGCAATACAATGTGCCGACCTAAACAACGAAAAATTACATTGTTCTGGTATATTATAATTTAAATAATGCATTATGCGTAATAATTTATGGTCACTCTTGACAAATATTAGACAATTACTCATCGTATTTACTCACTAAGTTTACTCTCGCTGAAAGAAAACAATTAATAAAATAGTTTTATATAAAAAAAGATTAGAATATCCTTATTATTTTATTTGACAACGCATCCGAAGACGAAATATTTAAATGTACGAAAAAGTGTACATGATTCGTTATATCAACTTAATTACAAAGGTTTTAGTTACGTTTATAATTATATTTTATTTAATTTAACACAATACAACACAACATTAAACATGCATTAACAGCGAAAGAAAAGAACATATTTATTACATCATTTATAATTTTATTTAAACGATGTGGATGAAAACGAAGACATCCAATAAAAGAATGGAAAAATATGACAACAAAAATATGAAACACGGACGGAATGTGCGAAACTCTATGATAAGGGTTAACAAATCACTGCGCGGGGGTCCATACACAGCAATTCGTTCATTCAAAGGGTCTTCATCGCAGGTGTTCCAAGTTTGAGGTAGAAGCAAAAATGTGCACATTAGTGAGGACGAGGCAGATGGGAAGGGGGCACAGGTCGCGGGAAGGGACAGGAAATGAGTAACGATTGCTGTCCCGGCCATTTATCAAAGTCCGACGCCTCAAGGTGGCGGCTGCGACAAAATGAATGCCAACTACGAGCACAATACACAAGTAAAACTTGAACTCAAGGCTCTTATTGGTGTTGTGATATTAAGTTTTAGAATATTTTGTTATGTTACTTTTTGGAAAGGTTTTTAATTCATTGGATTAATTGTATTAAGTAAACTCGATTTATCACACGCAAATTATGGATTAACAAGTCATTTAGCAATTAACAAACAAAAATTCTTTACGGCCAAAGGTTAATTTTATTATTAAAAATTAATATAAACAAATTAAATAAAAGTAATCGTTTAAGCTAAAAGGATTATCAAGCCCCCACCACCATACTTTCAAAGCCGAAACGTTGAACGTTCAAAATTAACCGTCTTCGACTTTAATGGAAATTTTATTCTTAGAAGGAAAATCGATGTGCTTGGAAAGTGAAGGATGCAAGGAGACCGCTGGGAGAGGAAGGAGGCGTATTTGTTCGCTTGATTTTCCTGAAGTCTCGCAAGGTTTATCCCGCGAGAGTTTGCAGGTAATTGCAAAATGTTTTCATGGAATTTTATTTAACAACCAGTCAACAACAATTACAAACGAAACCAAACATTTGTTATGAGCGTTTTTATAGTATTATGAAGGGCATTTTCACGATGCGTTAATAACTTTTGAATTATGTTATATAAGGAGCTATTCAATTGGCATAATTAATGTTTAATAGTCACAATTTACGCGGCATTTATCATTCTTTGTTTTATTTTCATTCATTTCGTCTATAGTTTCACTCTATCACGACTGTGTGTATGTGTAAATAAAATCTACGAAAACCAAATCGTGGGTTAGTAGATGATATGAATATAAACATGAAATTAAAACCCGACTCAACTATAGTTGTTGCAAATTCTATTTTTTATGAGGGTTTCTGATAATTTTGGTTTAAGTGATATATATACGCAGCCGGTAAAGGAGGGGAAGAGGGGTGATACAGTAATCTCTGGGCCTCCATCAATTAGGAGGGTACAGCGCAGAATTCACGGCTTATTGGTTTTTGTGGGACAATGCTATGCTTTTGTGAGCCTTTATCGCTAAGATTGTACTGTAAGTAAAATACGATTCGTTTACAGGCTTTGTTTTGTCCTTTCGACGCTACGGGATTTGCTGATATTCGCTACGATAAACACAATTCGGAGTTCAGAGATAATTATTATGATTTTTACTGTGTTGTTGTAAAATTTTGGGTACAACTTTCTTTGTATGATAATTGAGAAGCATGAAGCATGATTTGTATCGTACTGATTACACGAAGTGTTGATAAAAACATTCCTAATGTTTAACATTGAATGCAATTGGGTATTACTCTGTCACTACTCGTTAAATATTATAAAAGTAGGCATATATCTGTTTTCAAGTAATTGGTAACTATGGGTATTTGTGAGGATGTCAGTGTTGGGTGGTTCGATGGTGTAGGTGTAAAACATAAGGGCACTAGCACAAAATAAGTGTAAATGGAATGTCATCAGTATTAATTAGGTACATTTTTAAAATCTGGTAAAGCAACGAATCGTGGCGCACACAGCTCAGGGCCCGGATGAGTAGTTTTCTTAGCTTCTTTTGTAAAACACTTGTGTTACACTTTGGAGGCAGGCATATCTCAAACACACTTGAAAAATAGTGAAAACGTATAAATACGGTGAAATAACCCCACATACTTCTAAATAACTTCATCAGAAAAGTGTAACAAGATAATCTCGTTTTCGCTGTTTGCAATATTAATCCCAACACCTTTATATTATGATTGCCCAATTTGGCCGTTTCTCTCCGAACTCGATCCAAAGTTAATTACATGTATTACCTCGAATGAGCACATTTTTGTTTTCATTACCGGCAATATAGTCAGCGACTGAATCACGGTAAACGATGCCGTCTCTTCCGTAATTAGGTTCTCCAGCAGTAAGTTAGAACAGTTTAACTTAGTGAACCCGACTTGTTTGTAGTTCGTATCGAAATTACAACTTAACTTGGAAAATATAAAGGAAATGGAAAGGTATTGTATTGGTAACAAATCGGCCGAAAAATTTACTTTGGATATTAAGTTGTAGCAGATCTCGGAGTTTTCCCTATAACTTTGTTAATGCTATCAGGGAAATTAGAAGAATATGCGGGCTTGGTAAGAAAAAATATACCTGAAGATTTTTCTTTTTTTCTTTTAGGTAACATAAATGTAATTGCTTTTTGGTTTAAGCATTTCGGTCGTGAATTTTGTAACAAGTGACTGAGTATTTAGAATCCAGATGAATTCTTTGGTTGGCTACTGAAATAATTTCACTGAATATACGTAATTGCTCTGAAAGTTTCTACAGGAATCATGAGTAATCGCTCAACCTAAGATTTGCCATATGGGCGGAGAAAGTTTTATACTTCTATTATTCAAAGGAGGGGAGACTGACAATTGGATAATTACTTTAACGATAACTTGAGCAGTAATCAAAGGAGCCCTGTTTAAAATAAATAAAACTGAGAATTCTCCACGATTCGCTGCCTCACCTTCAAAATTTATCAAACAACAATTTAATTGTAGTGTTTATCTGAAGCTTATAGACATGATTTGATCTCACTTGTTATAGAGTACGATGTCAGGTCTCCAGATGTGGTCTGAGGGCACATGGAGCATGTGGACCCCGCCATATTCTTTGGGTTCCCAACGTAACTTGTAGTCGTACCAAGACTGCTCCACCCAGAGGTTGGTTGTCATTATCTGGTTCTTGAGATTCTGTTGACAAAAACACATAAAAAGTATAAAGATGCGAACTTATTATTATTCTTGGGGTCTCATTTAGAGGATGCCGTTTTGAAGTAAGAGTGGACCTAGCATGTTACGCATGCATTTTGTTGTTAACACTATTCTGGACCTTTGGAAGGTGTACCGGAGCCACCTCGCAGAGGTGAGGTTGTGCTTAGACAATTTAAACAATGAAACACTAAAATCCCTGTTTGCACTTTGCAAGTGCACCTCAGGACAATCACCGGTTGGTGCAGGAATATTGAAGAACATGGAACCAAAACATATTGGGCTATGAGTTTGAGTGACTATACTGGATTGGTTACCTAGAACTATGGGAGGAATATGTCCCTTGCTGACCAATGTAATACACATTATTCTGAACACATGTTATTATAATTAAATAGTTGCTTATCGGTGTTTAATCGGATTCATTTTGACAAATGTGCGTTGGAAAAAGTAAACATCAAGTTATATGCCTATCGGTATTTTATCGGATACATCCAGGAGTGGGCGTTGGAATTACATAGCTTAATTCCCCGAAGGCCATTCCATCATCTGACGACGAAACGTACGGATATATGTGCCTATATTATATGGTTTATTCCGCCTATACGCACAAAGTATTCCGCTTACTCATTTATTATGCGTAGCTATCTACTGCTATGAAATGGAACGCCGAGATCTGTATTTTCAGATAGCTATGTTCGGCTTCTAAGTAAGCATGCACTATCGCCGTCAAAAACGAGATTAAAACAGCAGACTTTAACGTTTGCTGTTGAATAATTCGCAAAAGACTCAGTGAAGAACATCATCTCGCAAAAGAATTGGCAAAAAATATATACACCTGTGCCCATTCTCTTGTCATTCGTTTGTCGCCTTTGAATAAAACTTTGGAGTCTTTTGATCAGCAACAACACGTAGGTATAAATAATGACTGTAAATTACTTCATATTTTTGCTAGATTCCTCTCGAGATTTTCTGGTCTGCAGGACGTCAGATAAGTGTAAGTGGATTATTTTGCTAGACAATAAATTTTGCCCGGAACTAATCTGTTGAACGTGAGGCAGCAGATTAAGTAAGCAATGTTCTAAATTAACCCTGTGTCCAGAAACGTAACGGTTCAAAACAATAACACCATTGTATTGGTAATTTCCGGTAAAAAGTACCTCAGAAGTCGAGCATTTAGTACTGTCATTAGAACAAGGTCTGTATAAAATGACACTTTCGCCTCAACGTTCAGGGGTTATTGGCGTTGCAGTATAAATAAAGCGCTGTTATTACTTCATAGGCAGCCAAAAGTGGCTTTATTATGCCATTTCCGGAAGGGTTCCAATTCCAAGTTATATTTGAACTCGAAGTGGTTCAATTTAAAACTTTTATCATTTGAAACCGGATTAGAAGAAAGCATTTTACTGAATTTGAAAGACGATTTTTAAAAAATTTTGGCGCTTTTGTTAAAAGTTTTCTGTGCCATTTATCAATAAATGGGGCTTTTTTTCTAACTCGCAATAACGTACTATCATCATCTTTAACGAAATCCGTTTTGACTGTTTGTGACGAGACAAGAACCCAAAGGATCAGGACCGCTGTTGTAAAACGTTATTTGTCTTAGCTTAATAATAATCTATTGTTTTCAAGTACACCTTCAAATCAATCCCTTGTCCTTTATAGATAATCCCGACTCCGATAATGTTAAACAACAATGAATTATTCATGACAAACAGAAACACTGTTTTGTGTTTTTGAATTTTCGAAGAGCGGCCTCGCTAACATTTTGTTGTGAAAACTGTCGGCACAACACTAAAAAAGTACATGTCGCTGAAATGTGTCGACTTTCCTTCTATCGCTTGCGACTTTTTTGTAACTTAAATTAGGTTTTATTCACATGTACGTTCGTTTGAAAGTTTCGTAAACTTGTCGCTACTGAGTACTTCGTAAAATCTTTATTTACTTGTCTGATATATAATTTATATTACGACACGCTCGGGCACGTCACAAACAGACCGAAGTTAAACAGGAGCAGTTTGAGTTTGTGTGGTTTAATTTACATGTAGTGGAGTTGGTATTGTATAATTTTGTTAAAAACAGTATTATTTATTAAGGTAGGAAGATTTGGTCAAAAATAATATAATTCTAGAGATCTCCACCACTGTTTTATTTTATTCATAACGCCATAATAAGATAAGCTCAGTTTAGTTTAATACGGCTATAACTTCAGCTTGAGCGAGGTTTCTTGAAATTCTTTAAGTTGATGTTCACTCCGACTTGTAAGCAAAATGCTTATTTCAAGAAGAGCACCCACTGAAATAAAAACCCGCTTCAAAATATATCTGTCGTTACTATAAGTAATACGGGTTTGAAATATTAAAGACACATCAAGTGACATGATTTAGTAATGATGGTTTTTCCGAGAAACGTCGACGTTTATATATTTTAGAGAGTTTCTCTATCAACACACTAACATATTGTGTATCGGAGCAATCTACGATACACACGAACGATACGATACGATATTGTTTTTTTGTGGTAAGAAATAATACCTACAGCCAAAGTAAATGTATACAGAATTTTTCAGTTTTCCTATTTTTTTATCAAGAATCAATCCATTTCCTGGAACGTGTCTATAGTTGAATAAAAACCGTATACACACTGTAAGAAAGTTGACAATCGTGTCACATTGGATTTATATCAGAGGCTCGCAACAGACAGTACCTACGTACCTATCTGAGGCTGCCTGTCCATCGCTGCGGAGCGAGGGAGTAATGCGGCGCAGAGTTGCGGACTGTGTCTGTCCATTGATGCGGAGCGAGGTAGTGCGGAGTGGAGTTGCGGACTGTGCGGAGCTAAGCCGATGACGCGACGACTAATTTGAGCGTTTTCTTTCGCTTCCCCGCTCAGTTTTCCCACTCCGCTTCCTGGTTTTGTATGAATTTTTAAACTTGTTCGCAGTTCCCTGTCCACTGAAGCGAAGCGGAGATTTTATGCAATTCCATTGGTTAATACTGGCAGAGCTCCGCTCCTCTCCTCTCCGCTCCAGTGGACAGTCAGCCTAAGGGCCGGTATCCATCATAACATTTGCGATGGGGCTCGATTTAGCCGAAGATTGTCTGCTTATCCTATCTGACATTTGTTTCGCTACGCTGTCAGCTTCTCACGAAACTTTGTCAATAAACATTTTGTGCCTTTGTTCCACTAAGAAGTCGTATTATGTTTCGTTTGCGGATAAACATTATTTTGATGTAGATTTACATTAGGTATGATTGTATTTCAATATTTAGGATTTTTCTCGGTTTTTAGCTTGCTGTAACATACATAAACATAACATCACGCTTGTATTCCCCGAAGGGTTAGGCAGAGGTCTACCTGTCACCTGTGGTACACCCACAAATCGCAAGTTATGTTTAGTTTGTTGTAGTCGCTTCAAAGTAATAGAAATATTGTAAATATTATGGAAGCAACTTGGTGAAGTCCCACGGGCATCGCGACGGGGTTAATTACTATAGTCTTTACTATAGTCTCACCCGTGGGATTATCGGCATAAAAAGTACCTTATGTTCTAATCTAGGTCATGGTCTACTCATGTGCAAAATTTCATGCAACAGTCGTTTTAGCGTGAAAGTGTAACACACAAACATATAAGGATTTTTTAAACCAGTGCGCAAACTTAAACACGTCACTTTACTCATCATTATGAACAACTTTTAATATAGGACCAAAACTGAAATGGCGAAAAAAAGAATCAGCTGTTCCCTACATTTACGTTTGCATAACTCGTCAAAATGTAGGGAACAGCTAATCTTTTTTTCGCTATTTCAGGTTAAAGTAAAGTCACATGTTTAAGTTTGCGCACTGGTTATTTTTTATCCTGTATAAACTCACTTTCACATTTAAAATATTAGATGGATGTCTATTATCAAAAGATATAGTGATCATCAAAATGTCCGCAGCAATATGACTATTCAGAGGTCATAATGTCTCTACTGTAATTTTATTTTATTTTAATTTAATATATTAATTTTAATCATTCACTTTAATATTAATTAACACAGTTCTAGCTTCACCGATAATAAGTTGCGGCTATTGCTTATGACTTCGAAATTTTAATTACCTCGGTTAACAGAATTATCGACTTCGTCATAGTTTGAACCGATGATGTAATAGGTAGTTATAGATTGTTATTATGTATCACAACTTTAGTCGAACATACAGATATTATTTTTGCATGGCAAAGAACTAAGTAAGTACCTACCAACATCGGCTACAACATGTGAGAGCAGCAAAACATATCCTATAAATTATCTTCGTACAGTACACGTCCCATCTTTGCCATTATGTCATAAAAACGTATTGTGTCTTTGTTTGCCATATTTTACATACATTTCTGACTAAAACGTCGTTCGAACAATTCCTTTTTATCACTTTAGATATTCCAAGCAAGTGTTCGTAAATACATCATGTTATTAGATACTTATATGCACAATTTTGGACAATATTTTAAGACGCTTTTATCTGGAAGAAATCTCTGACGGTGAATATTTTATTTTCTACCGGGCTGCGCTATCACCGACTGTGTTTTCCCAGAGGATATTAGGTTTCTTTCATACGACAACCGAGACGTAGGTGTGGATAACTTTGCCTGTGTTTGCTTTTTCCCAACGACTACTGACCAGGGTAAAGGAAAATATTCTCTACGAAGATAAATGGCGTCGTCTCCAATTAAGCCAAGGAAAATGCTTTTAGGTGCGCAATGTAGCGGTGTTAATTTTCTAAGCAATTTATTAAATAAATATTTATATTTTGTCACAGAAATACTTGTGTTAAAACATAATACAATGTATTATGTTTTGCCCCCCCCCCCCCCCGTCCTTCTGGACAAGTATTAAGTATTAACTCGACAGTTTTTAAAATAAAGTTACTAAAATAAAATTAATTTCCTGAACGAGCGCAGAACGTGCACGAGCGACACGGAAATGAAAATCGTATAAAAAGTAAGGGTTACGCTATGTTAGCATTTTCACGCCGGTTTGTGAATGAGGGAAACATGATATGTGTTAGTTGTTTTATTCCACGCCGAGTTGCTCGCTCGCTTGAAGACGGAAATTAAAACTAGCCACCGTGGTTTCACACTGTACATTGTACAATGCATGGAATGGCCCCGTTTTAAATTACGTGTACCGCGTAAGGTCTGCTACATGTATGTGAAGTGAAACATAGGCACCGAGCATCCCTATTTTCAATTATATACGTCCCTATCCACTTAACCCAGTTTCAGTTGACTTTTGGGGAGCCAGTTTGATCAATCTACATAAACTTTGCTAAAATGTTGTTCGAAGTTGTTCCCAAGATAATATTTCATGCAAAATTCGCTGCGACATCTCGATAAGTACGCGATAAATACACTCGATAAACGAGCTACGTAAAAACCTTTACAGTTAAAATACTTGCATAGAACATTGATCCGTAACTTAATATAAATAAAGAGCAAAATCGCGTTTTCAGAAATGAGGTGTCGTTAACGGTGTCGCGAGTTCAATTGTTTTTTTTTTCCCAGCTCAAAAATGCTCAACGAGCCTTAAAAATATTTCACTTCAAAAATATTAAACAAAGATCCTAACAGGGTAAAGGTAAAAGTCAGAAAGTTGTCGTGGAGGTAATTCTGTTTTGTTAACGATACAAACAGCGCACACGGTCGTGTACTGCCGCCGTAAATTGTCTTGAGAATGGAGCAAAATGTGCTTGTACGTATACAGAAAACATTTTTCCTAATTGTGGGTAAAAGAATGTATGCTATGTAGAACAAGTGGGCAGTTGGGATCATAATGGACAAAGAACATAATATGGATTTTGTATAAGTAGATAAACCAAAGAAGTTACTAAAAGGCCGTAGGTATAACATTATTACGAATCTTGACATAAATACGTAGGTTTACAAAGGTATTACAAACGGTAACCGGCGGAAACGGTTCTGACAACAGAGAAAACTGTGTTTAATCAAAATATTTAGAACCTTAGGTAAGAAACGGTCTTCGCAATATACACTAACAAGTACTTATATTTCGTTTAAAACATTACTTTACCAAGGTACTGTTATTTTCAGACTAATGAAAGAAAATACAGTCGACAATTTATTCCGGCTCTTTTCTCTCTCTGGGAAAGTAGGTCGCTTTTGTGTATCTTCGCCGTGTCAGGTGGTATAGACTAGTAGCTGACAATGCTTTGCTTTATTAGTAATTAAAGCCTACCGCTGTGGGCATAATTGTGTTTACGAGTCGGCCGTGCTCACCCTTGTGGAGCAAAGTTTAAGGGATTAGTGAGACTTACACTTTATATGGTAGTGTAGGCATTTGATTCTAAGCAAGGTTTGAATGGGGTCAGTATCTTTAGATTCAGTGTTACTAAATTTAAAGAAAATATGTATACAGAGATGTTGATAAATATTTCTTGTCCTTATTAGACTGCCTAATCACTCACCAATATACCAAACAAAAACTCAGTTAATGTGATTGAGTTATTACGGATTCCGTCAAACTTGGGTACAAAAATAACAAAGCAAATGAATGCAATATATTAGACATACACCTACGTAATACTTAGGTACCTATATAAATCCAATAAGTTTTTAAATCCAGTAACAAATCTGTAAATACTTACAAAAAATTACGTTTATAAAGATTTTATGTTGAAGATAAAGATAATTTTATTATGCAAATATGGGTAACAGCAAATGATAACAAAAAAAATAAGAGTTCAGCCATATTTTACCACGTAGGCATGCAAAAGATTTAAAACATTGAAAAAAAAAAAAAATTCAATTCTCCGAACAACTCTACATTACGAGGAATATCTATTCAGATACGTGCAGACAAATTACGGTCTTGTGACAAAGTTAATAGGTTCCTTTGTGAACTTGTGACCCATTTGAGGTAGGGAACCAAAAAGCGCGTAGTCGGCTTTTATTTTGATTAACTTTAACTTTACACGTAGCTATTAAATAAAATACTTACCCAAAGGGGCTTGTTTGTGCTAAAACTTTTTATCCCCAACATGTAGTCAGAGATATGTCGAGAAAGTATTTCATTTAAAAGTGAACACAGTATAAAAAAATCAATTTAATGAACATACATTACATTTGTAGACAATGTCTTCATTTCTTGTGAAGCTGCATACAAATGCTTGCTGGTTTGTTTATTGTTTTTTTTTTTGCTCTCGCTTGACTGACAAAAATTCTGCTAGCTATTACCTATCAGCAGGAGTTACATGGAAACACTTCAGTTGAAAACTAACGTTTCAATCCATTTTGTTTGAACAAGGGCTTTGATTTGAGTTTTACTTCGTAAAGTTACAGTTTACGAGTAGTCACTGTTGGCAGTGCTTCCACACAGAGATTTCTCACAAAATAAATTTTCAATAAAAAACATTTTTTGTGCGTGGAAGGCGTGGACATAGAAATATTTGGAAACGTCGGTTATATTGATAATCATAGATCAAAATTTTAATATTCGTCGAACGAAGAGTAAATTAATTTATTAATTTTATTATTTATGTACACACATTAAAATTAATAAAGACAAAATTATGACATATTAAGTACAAAGGTACTGCTTATTTCTTAAGAAATTTCTTCCAGCAGACCTGCGAAAGGAAAAATGAAATAGAAATGTAGAAAATAGTGTGTGAGAACAAGAAGTGAAGAATATAATTTTCTGACGTCTTAAGGTTTGTGCAGACCAGCGCGATATCGCGGGCGCTACAAGGGTCGCGCTGCCTGTAGCCCCCGCGATATCGCACCAGCTTGCACGAGCCTTTAAACTAAAATATTAAATATACATACTCATATTATAATACAATAATATTAATCAATAATCTTTTTTACTCATTTAATTTAATCTCGATATGAATTGAATATATTTGTTTCGACAGGGATGAATGCAACGATAAAATTACTTGTAAATGATCTTAATTTCTTTTTCTCGAGTCTTCATCATCACTTTTTTTAAACTGTACCCGAATTCCACTACTTTTTATAGATTATCGTTATGAAATTAAATATATAATATAAACGTGAGTAAGTATTTTTCCTTGAAACGTAACTAAACATTAACCTAGATGGAACTTTCTGAACCAAAGTAAATAAGACGAGCAAGTAAAAGCGCTTTCAAAGAAATAACTTTTATAGTGGTTGTGTAATATCTTATCTTATATATATATATATATATATATTGTGTGCCTTAGAGCTATGGCAATTGTCTTATATTAACTTAGTTAAAGTCCGAAGTTTTCTAATATTAACAAAAATAATGGCCTGTTTCATTACTTCCGGAAAAATTCTCGGGAATTTATCGGACAGATAATTTCAAACAAATTCTGTTCTATTTTTAATTCATCTCGTCTATCCAGAGAATATGAAGCAGTTCGATTTTAGAAAAGGTTTTAACAGTTTTGTTCTTGTAAATAAAATTGATCTCGAAGAATATTGCCTGTAGCACACCTGTGGTTAGCCTGTTCGGAATTGGTGACAGGTGTATCGGATGAAAAAGCGATAGCAAACGTGACTTTTTAACATTTATCGGTCTCTTCGAAACATCTCTGCTTTCAGAGCAAAAATGAACGTGTGAAAGAAAATACGCGTTGAATTCTGCAAAGGAATGAATGGCTTAGAAAAGTTGGCTTGTCGTAGGTATTTGATACTCAGAAAAATACTTAATAACATAAATATTATGTTATTAAGTAATTCTATCAGTCGACCACTTGTCTCCAATTGCTCTTGTCTGTCTAAACAGTAAGTTTTTGTCTTTGTGCACAACACAAACATTAAAGTCCATCTGATTCTCGACCCCGCGTCCTGTGATTCTCTTTTCTTTTTCATTTTCACTTGAAACAAGTTTGCCTTGTATGCGAACTTATTAGCAACGTGAAGCCAAACATATTCTGATTTCCCAGAAGAAAAGTCACAGGACACTTTAATTGTTGTTTGGTGTTACACATAATTGAATTTCAAGACTAAGTGTTTGTACACTTAGTCTCTCCCCTCCTTGTAGAGGGGCAAGTTTGTTGTGATGTTGTAAACAATTTTTTTAAATAAACCTATAGAAAATGAATCTCAATAAGTGGGTACAGTGTCGTAGAAAAAGACAGTCGTACATAGCATGTACACTTGTCTTTAGTATACCTATACTTTACAAAAGTTTACAGTCTCCGTAGCTATCGTCCCCGCTCAAATGAGGGTCATCTCGTTACTTCCCGTTAAAGTTACAGAAAGGCATATAATAATATCCGTATTGTAGAATTCATGAATAAGCCCATTATCCGTGGACGTGAGTAGACGTTGTGTTGAGTCACGTGTGGGGAGATGACGGTTGTGGACGACGCCGCCATTGTTCAGGGATTGGCGTTGCGATACTGACGCTTATGGCCGCCTGACCGAGCCCCTAATGACAAAACGTCGCGGTGCCACACGGCCACACTATTAGCTTAACCGCTTGAGCAAATCTGCTTCCATTGTTTGTGTTCATAATTAATAATCTCACCTCCACGGTTTCAGGTAACTGAGATTCCCCCTGAGTAAGATAATTTTAAACGAAAGGAGCTGCAGAAGAACTTTGTTGCTTTTCGGATAGTTACAGAATAAATAAATAATTTTGCAATCACAGAATACGCTGTTACAAACTAGAGGAGTAGTAGGCAAAATATCTTTAAAAGAACTATGGATGAAAGAAAACGTCTTCAGACGTTCCGTCGATATTGATTATGGAGAAAAAACTGAGTCGGGCGTATCGATAGTAACTTACAGACGTTAAGCTTGATGCTCATGTCCATATGTCGTCGTCTGGGGGATATTACAAGTTTCATCTGTCTCTCACTCTCCCCTCCCAATATGTTTATTTGTGACGAAAATAATACAATACCTCTTTATTGCATAAGCCAAATATTATTACATATTCTTTGACAGATTTTTTTTATTTAATATCTTCCGCTTTGGCTTAATAAATCAGATGGATATCTATGTTATTGTTTTGTTAGGGTAAGTTATACTTCTTGATTTCTGTGTAATGACACAGAAATTAGCAACAATATGAATTAGCAACCACGTTTCCTATCAATTTTGAACACGGTTTCGTCTAATCTCAGAAAAATAGGTCAATTATTATACTCCACCCATGTGTGCAATGTGTCAGTCAATATCGTTTAGTCTCAAACATGAACAATTGGATTGCAATCACCGAGGTCCAAAATATACCAAACTATTACATATTGGCCGCACAGTCAGATATTATTACCGTCCAAGCCTGCATCCACGGATGGATGGACGATCGACCTCAATTCGTGGAATCCTAGTGTGGACTGACTGTGAAATGTAAACCGTAAATAGAAAGGTAAATTTGAAATCCTGGGAATATTAATTTCAGATTATTAAAAAGCAGTCAATGTATTTCCAGTTCTTCATGAATATGTAAAGGTTTAAACTTTTTGTATATAAGCTATAGTTTACAATAATGAGCAGTCTATCTAGGTATGTTTCACCGTGAAAAACAGAATTAGGTAAGTTCATATTTTGCGGTTAGAAACGTTTGTGTAAAAGCAAGTTAGTTTGAACAAGCCAAGCTTGTAAAATATTTATCAATAATCTGGAAAAGTTTCCAGTTATTCGAGATGCAGTGTAAAAAATTAAGGATAAATATTTAATAAAAAAAATGAGATTATAGGCAGTCTTTCGTTCCAAGCCGACTCTCTTATATTGTATTACTACAGAGCTTACGTTACCAGTCAATCATTAAGTGAACTATGTTCCAAAAATGCGTTTTTGAGGACTTCTTTTTCAAACCTTCCTTTTCAAGTTATCATAATAAGGCTATTTTATGAAATCTTAAGCTTTGAAATGACTAACAAACAAGATTTTATTGTTATGTTTTAAATAGCTGCGCACGCGGCTTTGCTCACGTGTCAGTGTTTTATATTGGCATTTTATGTTAATGGGAACGTGAAGTCATATTTTTCGATGATTACATTAATTGCCTACCATTTCAAATTCCGGCTGCCCGCCATTGTTTTCAATCACATGCCGTCCTAAATCCTAATCCGTGATTGGTGCAAATGATGCAAGCCACATTGTTGGCATCATTCGATAATCTTGGTCGACGTGTTCGTAATAATAGCGGTCAATTCGCTCCTGTTACTGCTGATATCGACTATGCGGTTACTGGCTTGGCAGATATTGTAGGCAGTGGTACAGTTTGTTATTTCCGGAGAAAGTCCGCTCAAAGACTTTTATAGCAGTGGGCTGCGGCAGGCTCAAACATGGAAAAAAACATGGATACTTTATAAAGAATTAAATTTACGAGAAGAGTTCCATATCTGCTCTCTTTTCCAATATTAAGTCGTGTATGAGTAAATATTTATCTATCTGTCAAGTAATACCATCTTGTACCTACGTATGTAAGTACCTAATTATTATGTACCTTCATAAACGTCTTTAAAAGATATGGTTACCATATCTAACGTAAGTTACAAGGTAAATAAAAAATCAAAGACAGCCAAAGCAAAATAAAGTCAATACTTAATTGGATACGCTTGTAACTTTATGTCAACATTGACCTAGATATTCACAAGATTCCATAATTCGTATTTGCTTCGTTTCCATCTGTTTAACTAGTATTCAAGAATCTGTTTATTTGCCAATTATAAATCAGAATATTTGCAACGTCTTAATTAATTAATACTGAATTGTCAGTATCTGCAAACAACGTGATACCTTATTTAATAAGTCAACACTCATGGATGTTATCATGCAGTTAAATTGGAAACCCTCTTATGAGAGGGACTCTTGTGAGCGAAAACTATGACATAAGATCAAGCGCAATATATGGATGTACATGGTTTAACGACCCAACCACTTTACATGATTGATAAGATCCTTGATTAATAATATCAGCTGATTCCATGGAAAAACATTTTCACTTTCACGTAATAAAAAGTTACAAAGTGAGGACGGTTACACAAAACGTTATGCGTTAGATAATTAGGTGCTTAAAGTTTATATTATCATCTCATAATTTTGGCCATAACTTTAACAGCTTACATAATAAGATCACACGTTATACGTTACACAGAACCTACGAGATGTAGGTAATTACCACGACAAAAGACTCGTGAGGATTATGGCCACGAAGGAAGATTGAATAAATATCGAAAGAAATACAATTCCTTTTATACGGGTGATTTATGGGATCTGATTTGAAATACATAAGGAGGTAGAGAGAGGGGCGCCTAGCCTGGATAGCTGGGGAGATGTGAATACGATACTTGGACCATTATATACTCATTATCACCAGTTACAAATGATTCTAACTGAGCTACGTATTTGAAAAAACTGGGTCGTAGCCTGAGGCGTTGATGCAATTCACGTCTATTTAAATTCCAAATGCGGCGCGCAAGTGCAAGCAAGGTATGCGTCCACACTGCACCCTCGGCTGTCTTCGATGTAGGTCAGTCTGGTGGGTATGGATATCAAAGTCGTTTGACTGATTGTTTACATAGGCTATTCGACGGCGTGGGGAGCAGGAGACGAAAGTAACACTTACGACGTCGATGAGTTGACTGAGTTTGAGTTTGATGCAGACTCGGAGCACGTCGGTGGTGTTGACGACGGGCCGGACGAGTTTGTTGTAGTTGGAGAGGAGGTCGTCGTAGAGGCGCTTGGCGTCGGGGTTGCCGGCGGTGGCGGCGCGGAGCAGGCAGGTGGCCGCCAGCCACCACACGAGCGCGGCCATCAGCTCGGCGGCATCGTTACGTAAAGCTCGGGTACACGGGCGGGTGGCCCGGGCGCGGCGCGTCGCTGACTGCCGCCCTGCGCGCCCCGAGTTTCCCCCGCGCGCCCCCTATCTGTCCTAGCTTATAATATTATACGCAGAACTGACACTGCTTTCCAGATTCTTGTAAAATTAAAACGAGTCGATTTGCTTTGTAATTCTGCTACACAATTAAAACTGATGCGGTATTTCTAAGAGTATGAGGTACCAAACGTACATTAATTATTCATACCAATTTATGTTTAACAATTAAAATAGTTAAATTATAAAAGATAAATAAAATTATGTTTATTTATCTCCACAAATTACATTCTTATACTAGTTATACATGTTAAGTTGACAGGTATTTTGACAAAATTTTGTAATTTGTGGAAGATCTAAAGTCTAAATTAAGCCTAGACCTATATTTTAAAACTCTAGGCCCCCATTTTAACACATAGTAAAGATCATATTATCTGTGATAAAGGTTATCAACTTGGTACAATTGCAAGTGATTGATGGTGTGTGTGAATGTATGTTTGTGTGAGTGTGTGTGCGTGTGTGTGTGTTTGTATGCCATTTTTGCGCATACAATGTTTCATAAATATATAATATAATTAATTATGTACATGTGCATAGAAAATTAAATATTACATTATACGTAGAAAACTACCATGCATTTATCTCACCATCACTGAGTACCTTCCCATTAGTAGAAGCCACACAGACACTGTTAAACAAGCGCCAAGGATATAATAAATAATATAAACAATTATAATAAATATTTGTAAGTATCTTGTTATTTTATTATCTCAAGGACTTTTTCTGTTTCAGCGTAGCTTCGATTTAGGATTTGTTTATTTTGTTTTTACATTCAATTTTACGACAATTAGCTATATTGATTTTATTTATTTTATTGAATAAATCACCTCCTCGGAATGGAAAAAATCTTTGCGTAAAGGAGGTATTACATATTGATAGACTGTTATATCCCAACCAACACACTGGTAGTAATTTCAGCATATTTTATAACTTTAAGTTGTATAATGACGGCATAAGAAAAACAAGAAGGAGTTTTAAGTTGCATATTTGCTTCCGATAACGTCTGTAGCTATAAAAGTATCTATGAATGGCAGTAATGGAAATAAATACTAACCTTGCTATTATAATAGTTCATTCTAGAGCCCATTTATTACTTACGTCTGTAACAGAGCGTTAAGAAGGGATCACTGAAAGCTGCTGGCGGGATTGTCTTGTAATTGTTAAGCGCCGCTTAACTGCATAAAAGAGTTAATTGTAGCCTAATTAAAGCAGCTGTATAAGAGTTGAAATAACCACTGTTATTCTACTTAAAGTTTTGATAATAGAGGTAATAAGAACTCTTATAAAGAAAGAAAGCAAGAAAGAAAATACATTTATTTAGAACAGACAGACAGAATAAACCACACAATATAAATAAATACAGTAGATAAAAAGTGTGTGTGTGTGTCCATTAGTTTAAGTAAGTTTTTTGTAAAGCTATGCTTGTAACGATGTGTCCATTGTGCAATAAATAAATAAATAATATATAAGAAAAAATAAAATCAAATAAAAAGTGTAAAGTGCGATAAGACATTAGCAGGGAAGTGTGTCTCACGGCTGTCTCAAAAAGGCCCAGTTCAGCAAAAATGCCAGACAACTATAAGCGCCCGACACATTATACAGACTCAAATTCCTTAAAATCAATAAATATTACTAAAGCATACTTTAAACTTTCGAAGTAGGACCAATGATCCCTTGAGTAGTATAATAGAGTAAACCTGCACCGTTGAAAAGCCTGAATCGAATGATTTTTTGATCACCGTCTCTGCATAACCATATTTTATAGAAGCCCAAATGCAGCATAGAACAGTTTCAGAATTTTGCATTTTTGGAGCAGAAACAACAGTAACCTGCAAAAAAAAACGTCTGTTATAACACTATAATCTATTTAATATTAACCACTTGTGTTCCTCTGCAAAAAAATTCTTTATAACCCAATACCTTATTGACGCCATTTAGCGAACGACTCTAAAAAAAAATAAGTTTAACTCTATGATACAACAGTACTACTAAGGGCAAATCCTTCTGCCACGGGAAAACAACCATTAAAATTTCAGCGTATATATGCACAATAAACTTGGAAGCGTTTTTAGCCGCTGACATAAGTATATCACGAAACAGTAATGCATGTAATTAAAACTTTACAAATAATATTTTAATAATAATGCTGATGGTTGATAGAATAAAACCGCTTGACATTTACTATTTTAGTTTACGAACACATTGAAAATACTGAACTGGAATCTCATAAAGTAAATTCATTCGTTCACTCGCGTTCACAAAATTTGCGGCATAAGAGAACTTTTGTGCCACTGTTGTGCAGTTGAAATGGAACTGAAAGCTGCATAAAATTGTACCCAAAATGGCACTAGAGTTGCTGTACTAGGCCTGCAGAGCACGCTCTAGCACTGACTCTTAGCAACTTAGGGACTTGACTCCAAAGCTTTTAAGCAGTAAATTTTTGTTACTTGGGATACTTATAGCCGTTTAGCATGGCACTATTTCCAAATAAGCTACGCACTATGTTCATTTTTCAATTCTAAATTAATTGAAAAATACAAACTTATGGTATTACTCTTGTGGCTGTAAAACACTTATGGTTTGTTACAGTATCATCAATTGTCCCAATAAATACAAAAGTTCCATACAAAAAATCACGATCAGTTTTTCCCGAAATTTAGAATTTTTTGGGAATTTTTTCCTTTTTTTCTTACTTTTAAAACCTTATTCAGTTGTTTACCAATTTTTTTTTATACTAAATCTGTCCCGTGATGCGCTTGCCAATGAACAGCATTTCATTTTTATTTATAGAACATAGATGATATTTAAAGTTTACATCAAAAAGCTTTTCAATGGCAACCGTTCGCGTGTCCCGGGGGGCGCGTGACACCGCGTGTCTGTCTGGTCTGTGTTCGCTTCCCGCAGCCTCCCTCTACGAGTATAAATACGCGAGTCGATAGCGCATCGCATTCATCTGACCGGTGTTCCCAACGCTTACAACACAAACCTTTTACCACTTAAGTAACAAACTACTTCGGATAATGCGGGTTCACTTAATGCACTGTCCACAAACTTATTCCATTCCACTAAGTTCGCCCCGTACTCCTTACTTTATGGGGACTGCAACGAAGTCCGGTATACAGTATTCCTGATATAACAAGGCTAAGATCAAGTTTACAATCGATAGTTTGCGTGCTTATCCCGAACTATACAAATAAAGGAAGAATATTTGCATTGTCGGGACTAACAAGCTGAATGTTCAGCTGCATGTAAACAGCCTAATTCACGATGCCTCTTTCCTTGAAATTTAATTACATGTCGACCGGAATATCCATGGAGCGATATAAATATGGTATTTATGAGGAGTGTGCGGGACGATGGTATTACGACGCTTTATGATAAACGCGTAATTCGCAACATTAATTATGAGACGTAGCCGCGTGCGTTCGTAGCCACCGGCGCGGCGCGCCGTGCCAACATCAAATACCTTATTATAATAATAATAAACACGCCCACGGAAACTTTTTAATCGCTATGAAAAGTATTTAAGAGAAGCTATATTTCTTTTGATTTCAATGTTCTGTCATCTTAATCGAATTGAATCAATCGTAAATAATGCTTAACAAGAAACCCCTTTTCAACTCCGAGTCTTTAAAAGAACCGCAGGCAACTAATTACAACGGAATTTAAAAAAGTCGACTTCATTGAACGAAACGGCCCATGCGATATGAGAGTAATGAAGATTCTTAGAATCAAATTAATTGCAGATTAAAACGGATAAAGGACTTCCATGTGGATAGAGCGAATACGACTAAAATTAGTAATGCCGTTTGATTTTGTTTTCACGCACGGGGATCGCTTTCATTTTATTTTGATTTTGATTTTAATCGAGAGTGCTTTTTTCAATAAGGAAATAAAAATCTGAAAAGTAGACAGAGAGATTGAGTTTATTACAAGAGGTTTAATCTTTCCATTCCTGTTTCTTAAACTTTTAAGACTAATAAAGATACATTGACATGTCGTTATAAAACAAGCTCTAAAGCAAGCCCCAATAGAAAGTTTACTAGATTAAGTAGGTAAAGAGGAATATGTTAAATACTAATGTCTGAGTTTACGTCAATAACAGCAAACAACAAACAAAGCATCAATACTTGTAAGTTACAAACGTCAGTCATAATCTTGAGTTTTTGCGGAAAGTAAAAAGGGTCGTGAGATTCTCGTATCCTTTAGATCCAACGCCTCCTAAGCATAAATCAAAATTACATGAAAAACATCTTAGATTCATAACCGCGGTCTCTCCCTCGCTAGAGAAAAGTTTTCACTTCGTTTGATATATTATACATTGTGTACACAAAAATAAATGGATATATGGAGGACATCAATACGCTTGGACAGGTGCCGTGAAATTTTGTTGAAGAAGCTCTCGGTTTTTGCGAGTGTCGGTAATCATATAAGCTTGGATTTGAACAATGAAATAATAGCATTAATTGATGTTCAAAGTAGTAATTAGCTAAAATATAGTTAACGACAGACTTTACCTTATAAACACCCAAATTATGAACATAAAATGAAAAACATTTTGAGGGAAAATCTTTGTAGAAACGGGAACGACTTAATTGAATGTCATTTTCTGATATTTATCAACATTTCCTATAGAAATAAGCGTAGCTCAAAAATAATTTTGAGTTCATTATTTAAATTTTATTCCGCTTTTGGAGCCCTTTACAGGGCCCGTGAAATGGGCAAGGAAATGACTAAAGTAACGATAGCGCCGGTTGCCTATACACTGTTTTTAATAAAAAATTGCAACACTTCAGATATTTTTTGTGCACAATAAGGAAAAATCAAGTGTGATAAGAACACTAGGGATACGACTTCTTGCCGTCCGATAGGGACCAGGCCCGAGTTTACGGCGCGTTGTATTCCACGCGCGCCTCACAGAGATGTCAGCAGAATTGACGGGGTCCGCGAGGGCTGATGCCTGCCGGGGTTGCGAAGAAGTTCGAAAGGGAGATCGTGGCAACATGGTAACTGAAGGAACACGGTCGGGTTTTAGTCAGTAAGAGTCTGACCCGCCCTCCCGCTGCGCCCAGAGCAAGAGAAGTTATTTGATAATTTCCCACCCAAAAAAAGAGGTACAACTTCTATCTGTTCTTTTATAAACAATGCTCCACTCGTTACATAATCCATATTGTTGTTAGTTATTTAGGAACTTCAGTGGTCATAATTTTCTCATATTTACTATCTATTATTTGTATTCAAACACAAACAGAGCAAGTGAGCGATAATCTCCAAAACACAGAAAAGGTCACAGAACCATATTTGGCCGACAAGGATCAAATTCACTTCTCTGTATTGAATTTTCTCTAAAATACTGGGGTTTTTCCATCAAAACTCATTATTATACGATTGGGAGCGCTTACTCTCGTCACAATCTGGGTGGCTAAGGCAAAAAGCATTTGATAAGAGGGTACGAGCCAAGGGGTTTTGAGGGCCCTATAAAGAGTCAAAGCGTTTTCTCCACTCGTGTACCTATAGGCATACGGTATAACAATGTTATGGAGTGTTCAAGATCTCGCTTGCAACAACGTTTTAGGAAAATTGCATTGATGAAAACTTATAGGACTGTCAGCTTTTATCGTATCAAGCAAAAATATTTATAAAGCTTTGTTGTTTTTATTTCATTTATCTCTTGGATTAGAGGCTCCGACCTATTGCAATTTGTTTTTGCGTAAGCCTTCCTGGTAAGGAATTACATGTCAAGGTCGGTCGAGCGACGCCATTTCGGTTTTCGGGTGCCTCTCGCTCCATTTTCCTTCATGCAGAATACAAGGGAAAGTATACATACTTATCAGGTTTTCTGAGAGCGTGACCAATCCAACGCCAGCTGTAAGAAATAAAAAGTAAAATATGTTTTAACAACGGTGCACGTGCACCTTAGTATTTTTTTATTGTTTTTGTTTTCCATAGAAAAGTAATACGCAGTTTACTACGGTTTATTGAAATTGCTTTATACACAAATAAAAGTGGTCTTTGTTGCAATAAGAAAGAATTATCTACAGTGGCTTGAATCAGGTGAATTATAAAATAAACAATGGCATGCATTTGTGCTATTAGTATTTATTTAGTACGACAATACAAACTACCATACTAGGTAGCTATATAGAAATCAACATGTTATCGCACTGCCCTAAGAAAAAAATTATTACGTAACAAAATGATATTAACCGACATCATATTAATATAGAGGCAAATATCGTCTCTGTTGTTTGTTTACTGAGTGCACGAGGAAAACTAAACAATAATACTTATCATTATACAATCTCACGTAGAGATATAGTAGGTACTCTCTACGTGTCAAATATATTAAAAAGTATATTGTTTGATCGTTTGAGTTTATATAATTTTTCTTGTAATATTTTAATCGCATTAAGTTATTCACTTTCGCTTGTACCTATACCTCTGAGAATATCCTCTAATCGAACGGATTCGCATAAGTAGTAGTACCAACGTAAACCTATGACTAAAAAGACTAGACCAATCTTCTACAGTGGTTCTATTCTCAGTTCTAAACTAGGTCGCGCTAACATTTTAGTAGGTTTCTAATCCCATTGTATTCCAGGAGATATTTTTAGAGTTTTCATGCTATACGATGCTCCAATGTTTTTGTATCAATGTATCTCTTAACATTTTCAATTGAAATTTCTTATATTTGTTGTATTCAATACGAAGTCAAAGTTTTTTTCATTACAATTTATATTACTAGCAAAGACCCCAAAGCACCTACCTAATAATAAAAACACAACGTTATTTTTCTACACTCAACAAGTAATTAAGTAATTTAGGCTAAGTTAAATCATGCAAATAATCGGTTTTCATTTTAACGCGGTACGTAAAAGCATTAGAGTGGAAAAAACAAACGCTGTTAATTTCCAGGTGAACTTTCACGAATGTGTTATGAACATACAACTCTACAGCTCCAAAGAGAAAGGAACCGCAAATTAATAATTAATGATAAACATATAATGGCTTGAAAATGGCGGGAGGTTCAACGATTTTCACCTCGGGATACCTCCGACATTCCGTTGACACTTCACATTCATGCATTGTTTTAAACTCTTATTTAACGTTGTTTTAATATTTTATGAGCAAACCTGACACCAAATTTAAATGGGGTGATTATTCTTTTGATGGTTTATTTTGGGCTTATAGATAGGTAAGTTAACACGTAAGCAATATTTACGATAAATATATTTCTTTCAACAAATACCGGAGCCGAAATAAAATAATCCGGCTGGAAATTATCATATTGCTATTCACATACTTATCAATGTAACACTTTTAAAAAACTATTTTCATTAGCAAGCATGTTGAGGAAAAAAACACTGGTTGGTACAAAACATCGTGAGGAAACCGACATGTCCTAGAACCAAAAATTTTAACACATGTGACATCTACCAACGCGCAGTGGGCCCGCATGTCAAAAAAAGTCAAAATTCAAATCATTTATTTCAATTAGGCACATGAAAGGCACTTTAGAACGTCAACAATTTACAAAAAATTTAATTAATTCTAGTTGCCCCTTCCAAGAAAATGGGCAAGAAACTCCACCATTACTCCTTTATAATGTTTTACAATATTTTGTTTACATTAATTATATAATTATATGTGAAGACGATGCACCTGGAATAAGATTACAATAGGTAAAAAGAATTTAAAATTAAGCAATGAAAGATATAGTAAATATGTGATGGATACATGGTGCTCACATATTAACAAACATTGTAAAAGTATACGATATTCCTAATTTGGTGCGTGGTATATTACAACCCACTCCCGCTCGAAGAGAGACCTGTGTCCCAGCAGTGGGCACATTATGGGCTGATTATGCTAAGCATGTCAGGTACAGTCACGAGACATATGTTTTAAAAGCCGATGCAGTATTCTATATTTTGACTCGTCATATATTTTTGGTGTTGCTTCGATGTCACATATGTAATTGTGGTCCCACTTATATATGCTTTCCACAAATGATCACATATGTATAATATACACTGACGAGCAATATAAAAAAGCCACTTGCAAAAAATGCCAAAAAATCTAAATATCTCTTAAACCACACGAGTTAGATACATAAAATAAAAATAAAACTTGAAAACAGTTATACGGGTTTTCAAAAAAAAAAAAAAAAAACATTTAGCTGACTTGTGTGGTTTAGGAGATATTTAGATTTTTTGCTAGTGGTTTTTTGTATTGCTCGTTAGTGTATTTATTGATGAATTATGAAATCAGATATTATTGCCGAGCCGTCCATATGCTCATGACTGTGCATGAAATTAACTCTAATTGATTATTATAGATCACTCATCAATGCACACTTTACAATTTATAGTAGCTACACACCTGTCATGTAACCGCAACCGCAGCTGTTCATGTTCCAACCAATGATCAAAGGTAAAGGCTCTTTCAAACACGCGACACGCGACGCGACACAAGGACACCGCTCGTCTTGCGACGAGCGGCGTCTTTGTGTCGCGTCGCGTGTCGCACCTGTTTGAAAGAGCCTTAATTCAATTGGATTATCCCTTTTTATTTGTTTAATCATTTAAATTAGTCATTCATTTGGAGCGGAGTGTATTTAATTTAGACTTTACCCTGTTCTCAGCTCATATTTTCCCGTCCGTTTCTTTCAAATATTAAAACAACATACTGGCTTCCGAATAGCTTGTAAACAACTGAATAGAGTTTTATGCGAATTATTGACAAATTGACACTAATTATCTAATAATTAGTGTCAATTCGATTTTATTTGAACTTTGGGAATAAGCCCACTATATCTGGTGAATCGTCTTTAGATATTCCAAATTCTTCCGTTTGCAAATAAACAAGTATAATCGATCGGTACAGGTACCCGGATAGATACCTCAATTCCGATAGCAAATTTGGATCCTCGTTCAAAACAAATACGCAGTTACACAATTTTACTTTGTATTCACACATTTTTTCCAAATGTGTAATTGCTACAATTTTTTATGCGGGAAACTCGTAACGTCTAACATTCAAATAAGTTTACGTTATAATTTAACTTTAAGGAAATATAAAATGAATTAGGTTGGGTTTCATTTTGAGCCACAGTGGGAAAAATCACAGGAAAAGTTAGTCGTTGGCGCACTGTTGACGAGCACCAGCTCCTAGCTGGCAAGCATTTTATTTTCATTACGTAGTTTAATGGGGGAATACCGACCCGTAATGTTTATTACTGAATACAACTAGTTGGTAATTTACGCAATAATTTCATATCTTCAAAACCACATTTCCACACCTTTTAATGAAGTAAATAATTACATCATTTCAAACTACGTAAGTATTAACACTTCAAAACCCATGGGGCTACTGCTTTTCATTAAACTCCTATTATGTACTCAGAGTCACCATTTACGAGCCTCAGGAGACAAGAGGTGATGTGGTGTGCTATTCATAACTAAGTCATTGTGGACTCCGGCCTGAAACTACTAATTCAATTAATGCCATGGACAGTTCCGGTAATCACTAACTATAAAAACTTATTTGATATACAGTATGTAAACTAACGAAACGCGTTCCAGTTAACCCGCAATAGATAGCGTTCAAAAATATAATAAAACATTACCAATCATACATAAAATATATATTTTTTAAATATATATAATATGTTCACAATAAATATTAAATTGATACACTCTCATATGCGCGTGTACACGCGCAAAGTCAAAGTCAAATCATTTATTTCAAATAGGCCATGTATGGCACTTTTACATTTTTCACAGTTGTCTTTCCACGTTGAAAGACAAGTGCGCGTCTACGGAGTGTTTCTTTTACGTATCAATTTAATATTTTGAATATTTTATTATAAAAAAATCATAATTTACCCTAGACTAGATTTAGTATTTCATTATAATCTATAGTCAAATGATTTTCAATGTTTTAGAGGAGAAATTAATAGTTTATGAAACGCACTACGCCAATTTGCCGTTTCATTTCGTAGAAATGTCACAGAATGTCAATTTGAATATAATATGGACAATTCAAGTTAGTAGTCAATTTGCAAAGAAGTAATTTCTAAATTCCTTACAAATAATTTAAGATTTTGGCAAACTACTAAATTATACATTTGAAACTTGGGTCATATTAGTATTCCTTTCACTATTGTTTTCTAGTATAAATATGTATTCAGATTCTATTCAAGGCTTCTTTGAAGGTATTTCCATAAAATAACGTTGTTTCTCTTTGCAGTCTAGTAAAGACACTGGAAAACAATTTGCGTTCATAACAGAGCTACTGAAAACACAAGCTTTCCTGTCCTTTTGACTCAATCGTTGTTCGGCAACAAAAGCGGGTATCACACGCTGTAACATTTTTAGATGCAGATGAAAATTGTTGTTCCCATTCAGAGAGAGTACGACAATACTCGCAAAAAGGTTCGTTTTATGGCTTGTTTAGCTTTTATTTTAGCTGGCAAAACACGGGACATTACAAAAGTTGACTTTTTGATCTTTTTATTGTAAATATGTGGAAGAGTGTATGATTTCCCAGATTTATCAACTGATTTACTCCTAAGTTCCCACTTAAAACAATAATTTAGATATTTGTGTGTAATCCTCAATGGTTTCTGCCTAAAAACAACTTGCAACTGTAACAAATTACCTCGTAAATGTGTAAATGATCTAATAAGGGATTATTATAATGATAGATGGAGCGTCCTTCTCAGCACAACAACTTAACACAACATAATACGATTAGGATTTTATTGGCAATTACCAACTAATTAATAGAAGGACAACGCAGCATGAAAATTAATTAAATTATAGGGTTTCCATTTGATTCAATCCAATAATTCCACATCCTAACTATAAATAATATTATAAATGCAAAAGCGAGTTTGTTTGTTTATTTGGTACGCTTTCACGCTAAAACAGCTGAACAGATTTGGATAAAAAAGTCATCAAAGTTTATCCAAAAAGTATGCCCTATACTACACCCACTCTTGTATACTTTTTATCCCGATATCCCCACGGGAGACTTATGCGGGTGAAACTGCGGGGCACAACTGGTTATTAATGAGGAATCGTGGGTTAAAACCTACGGCGACCGGAACCAGTTACTAAAATTCTATGGGTATTGAATCGAGCTTCAACTATGTGATTCCTTCACAAGTTTTTACTATTACAAAAATAACGCACAAGAAAACTCGTTCTACTTTCCACAAAGCAAACGGTTTACAAACAGCATAGTAAATTAATGAAAGCCTTCACACTAAGAGGCAAATTGGCAAGTAACAATGTCCCTCATGGCCAATTGTTTCAACAATCTGTGAAGAGTTAATTATCACTGACAGATGGAAGATAATGACATAAAATCCATGCATATTTATAACCCGTACAAGGCACCTTCTACGTGCTAGTTTCGCGGTAACGGTAAACTAGTTACGACTTCACGAGTTCATATACGTATAATGAAACTTTAGGCACCGCACATTTAATTGGGTAGTACCCATTTAGTAGAACATAGTTTGGGACCAGTTATGGGATCTTGTACCGTGACAGAACAACGACGGTTGGGCTTTACAATAACTACTTTTTTAGGAAAGGTATTTTAAAGTCGCCTGTAAACATTTTTCCTCATTCATTGTTAGCAAGGCAGTTTTATGTGGAAATCCTCAGTCAGTACATTTCTTAGGTACCTTTTGTTTAAAAATTTATGTCGTCTTCGGATTTACGTTCTGGGATTAGTTAGTGGTCGTAAGATACAGAAAGAATTTATTTAGCAAGCTAAAATAAAGCTCAAAGAAATTGTTGGCATTATTTGTACCAAATTACAGTTTAGCATCTACAACAACCGTTTCTGCTGAATTTCTTTCCTCGAATTATTCAGTTTATTCCCGGGCGGGGCGATCTTTTTTCCCGGTCGGCGCCGCTGTTAAGCTTTTAGTCCATCGCTCATTGTCACAATTTTAAATATTCTCTATTGCTTATTTAATGAAAAAGAATTGTTGAGCAAAATAATTGATTGTGATGCAAAACTAATTGCTTGTCGAGTCCTCGCACAGACATCGCAAGAAAAAGAAGATTCTTACTATTAAAGAATATCGGAATTTGAGCGCTTGATCACAAACAAGTTTCCACATAATTAAGTTATTAGATTATTTAGCTACAATGTACGAAGTAATAACATTCGCAAATTACTATCGAAGTGGTCTTTTGTTTACACAATAATTGCATTTACTTCGAACAATACAGGACGTTGCTGGGCTTTGTGTTTTTAATTAAAATGCCGTTAATGTATTTCGAATTGCCAATTACGTTTTTGTTCACGTCGCTGGTATTGTTTTACTACATTAAATTAAAAGTATGTTTTTCTCACATTATCTGTAATGAATGAAATCATTTTTATGGGAAAAACAAGAACCAATTTGAGGAGTCATTATGCCAGGAAAATTGTAAAAGTCAATTTTGTTAAATGGGATATTACAGCGCTTGTGGATGGGCCTTTGTGGATTACTAGATTATGGCTTTATAGGTGCTTAAGTACCTCTAGACACAGGCGGTCTACGATTAAGGTACTTGATGTTCTCTGGGTTTAATGATAGCATTTAATGTAATGACATTGCTCTGAATTTGAATGAATCTAAATCTTGCTTAACTGCATAATATCCTGGAATCAGAGATATCAAATTGGTAATACATATATGCTTGTAGATACATTTCCTTATTGATACCTACAATCTACATTCAAAAGAGATCTCATAAACTTGACGAATATGCAGTAAACGCAGGCGCTTACTGCACGGAACAGTTTCTGTGCAGGGCTTAAAATTAATATTCAAATTGGTATATTAAGAGGCACTTATTCCGTTGCGTTTTATTTCCTCGTTTACGTACAGTTAACGCTTCTCTCAGGGCGGCGTTAAATATGTATACCTAATCACCTCATTCAGACCCTTCCACCCTGAGTGCGGCGTCGTCAGCAAAACTGAACTTCATTATTTGTACAAGTGCTGTAATAACGTCAAAGGGAACAAGTTTTCATTAGTCTGGCGTCCCGACACCGCCACCGATTAAGATACGGACTGAACCAGTAACCACTGATAAAAGACATTGAATTTTTATGTGACTTCACAATTTCAGATGATTAGGTATCTTTCCGCATCGACCCAAAGTTTCCTGAATATATGGCCTTAGTGAGTTTTATGCTTACAGTTACTTTTCTGGCTGAATCACTCCTTTTGTTAGGAAAGTATTTCAGTAACTCATTCTGTGGACTTGCCCGAACACAACTTTGTTCGATAAAAATAATCTATAGCCCGTGTAGCATAATAGTGCTGGTGCACATTATTCCATCTTATATCAAAACTTAAATATAACATTCGCTTTTAAATATAATCACAGTACAATTCCATACCATTTCTTTTTAATGTGGTATTCATTTACGATTGAGCTATTTTCGAAATTGAAAACAGTTAAGTTTTTCATTGTTCAATTATATTTTGTATTGTTTTTTTTTTACTTTGTTCTCACATATAGAAACAACAAGAATAATGTACCCAATCTATATTTATTAAAAGAGTATCCTTGGAGTTTCTTGCCCGTTCTTCTCCAAAGAGATCTACGTTTTGGAATGGGCAACTAGCTTCAACTTTCTAATTGACTGACTCTTTGACAATCCAAAAGTGCCTGTAAATGGTTTAATTGAAATAAATGCTTTGAGTTTGAGTTTGATTGATATCGCCTGTGTAAGCAAGTAGTCCTTTTACTAAATAACACTTACCTTGTAGGTATATAACTTAACTAACTTGATCGAATGTTTATATGCTGTCCATGTACCTACACAAGTAACGCTATTTATTGCTCTAAAACCCTCATCCGTCTCTCAGAAGCATTGAAGATTTGCTACACAAGAAAATTGACATTATTTTATAAATGCCTCATCCAAACAGATAGATCAACACCTCGTTTATATCTCCTACTTTGTAGCCACTGCGAAGTGCGGATTTATTTCAAATGGATTCCTATTTGTAAAAAGAAATAGATGAAATGAAAGAAATCGCACTAGAAGTAGAAAATGTTACTCTTAAGTGTTCCTTTATTTGGGCTTTTTAGAACAATAACCACAACAAAAGTGAGTATAGGTAACTCGTGAGGCTTTATGTGTAAGATTATAAGGCCAAAATATTATGTAAATAATAATTATCCATTCTACTAAAACAAAAGTTGCATTAGTTACAACTGTCTTTAGTACAATACCTCCGGATCCCCTTTTGTCCCGAACTGCGCAAATAAAACGGAAAATGGTACGAAGTCATATTTATGTAGCCTGAGCCTGATAACGATTTGGAGAAAAAATAAATAGCTGGCTACTAAACCCAAATATTATATTTTATCGTTGTTTGCAAAGGCCGCATCCCGCGGTCCGGAATGACGTGGCATTCGAATGAGCCACTCGTTTTTTACCGCAGCTCCATTGATGCTTTCCTGTTCATGAATATTATTCAGCTTTAATTTATGAACAAAACCAGAAAATACATTTCGCCTGTCATCTCACCCCAGTTATAAGCGCAGGCTGGAAAATTAATTGTTTTAGTACATTTGGAACTTGCTGTAGGAGACATTACAAATAATCACCGATGAACGTGAAATGCTTGTAGATAACGCTCACTTACGTAGATAATCATCCAGTTTGGTGAAGTTGGTAATCGTTGTTTCTGCCTTCACCTCAGGTAGATTGCTTCTCCAGACGCTTAGAAAAAGCAAGATAACCATCCTACTATCTATACATATAATAAAATCATAGCGAAGTCGAAACTGTTCCTACATTGAATATTTTTGAAGAAAAGTAATTGCTACGAGGTCTGGGATCAATTCTAATGCCGAAAATATAGTTTTAAGAATTTCTGTCTATTTGTCTGAATGTATGTTTCAGCATGACGCAAATTCTACCGGATAGATTCTGTTAAAATTTTGCATAGATATTCCCTATAAGTCTGGTCAAACTGTAAGGTAAATATCACGCTATTTGCTATGGGGGATGAGCTATTCTTTAATATATCTCGGCTTGTAATGTGAATGTGTTATATTTATTATAGTTTTGTGTTAAGGCACTTTCAATACAGACGCGACACAAAGACACCGCTCGTCGCGCGACGAGCGGTGTCTTTGCGTCGCGTCGCGTGTCGCGTCTGTTTGAAAGAGCCTTTACGATATGTATGTGTGTATTGAGAGTTGTATTTTTTGGACAATAAAGATTTCATTTCATTTTCATTTTAGAAAATGGAAAGCGTTTTTCGGTTTTATATTCATTGATTATCTCGTAATTCACTTCATCCATTGATTTATACTATATCACGTAACATAACAGTACCTGGTCGACCGAGATCTGATCGGGTGAAAATAGATAAACATGTCGTCCAGATATACCAACGTTGTATCACATTCCCGAGGCTGTGAAAATAGAGAAAACGATTTTCTCCAGATATGAGACCTAGCTAGATCGATTTTACACCCCCGTAAACCCCTATATTGCAATTTTCATCGAAATCGTAAGAGCTATTTTCGAGAACGTGATTATATATATGTATACAAATATTGCTTATCTAATAGTATAGGATAACATCCCGTCTGTATTCCCCGAAGGTTAAGGCAGAGGTGTACCAATAGTACAACCATATTTTGGCCAGTTATATTTAAGTCCCATGTAATAGGGGGCGAGCCTATTGCCATTAACTGTACACAAATCGAGACTCCGGGCTGCTACTGAGAAGTTCCAGATGGCAAAACCCAATAACACTTTGCCCGACCGGGGAAGCCAACCCAGGACCTCATACTCAGCAGTAGTGCTTGCGACTACTAGACCAACGAGGCAGTTATACCACTTCATGTTCCCTTTATACTGGAATAAGGAATATACACGAGCCTAATCGATCCTTAATAATTATTAAAAACTAACAAGCATATCAAAAGTTGCCAGTAGACATAATTGTTTTGACGGCTCTAAAGTTGAGCGGAGGCGGCGGGAGCCTTATCAGCAATGTCACTAAGGCGCATGGCAGAGAAGATCTTTATTTAATTACACATTGTCTTGAAATATCGGCTTTACCCCTAATGATCTTAGTCCACTGTCTGTTTCATTTCTCGAAAGCATTTCACCTAGTGTCTTATGATATGTTATGGCAGAAGCTGAAGGAAACGGGCCTACCGCAAGAGTTGACATCACTTTTTAGGTATTGGTAACTTAATCAGAAAAATAATGTAAAGTGGGCGGGTGAACTGTCCAGTGAATACAGACTTTTTTTTTTGGATGGGAATTCATCACATAACTTCTCCCGCTGTGGGCGGAGCGGGAGGGCGTGTCAGACTCTTACTGACTAAAACCCACCCGTGTTCCTTCGGTTGCCCTGTTGCCGGGGGCCACGATCTCCCTTTCGGTTTTTTTCGCAACCCCGGCAGGCATCGGCCCAAGCGGACCCCGTCAATTCTGCTGACATCTCTTTGAGGCGCGCGTGGAACACAACGCGCCGTCGACCCGGGCCTGGTCCTTATCGGACGGTGAGCTACCCATTGCTCACCGTCCGCAAGCCCGCGCCTAAGTGAATACAGACTGGAATGCGGAATGAGGCAGGATGGGTTGAGCTCGCCCTTGCTTTTTAACTATACGCAAATGCGCTGATCGAGGAACTTAGTCAAATGCCGGTAGGGTGCTACGTAGATGGTGTCAGTGTAAACAACCTTAGCCATGCCGATGATATGGTGCTGCTGGCTCCCTCGATTTGTGCATTGCGGAAGTTACTTGCCGTATGTGAAAAGTATGCGGCCACACACGGTCTGAGTTATAATGTTAAAAATCAGAGTGCGTGATTTTCAAGGCAGGTACAAAGTGCCCAACTGTTGTTCCACCAGCGTTACTCAATGGTATTCCTCTTAATCAAATATACCAATTCAAATATCTTGAGCATGTGGTTACCGAAAATCTTGGAGATTATGTAGACATGGAGAGGGAGCGCAGGGCATTGTCAGTCCGGGCGAACATGCTGGTCCGCAGGTTCACTCGATGTACAGACGCGGTGAAAGTAACTTTATTCAAAGTGTATTGCACATCTCTGTACTCAGCGAGCCTGTAGTTTAGATATACCCAAAGGGCTTTCACTTCTCTGCGCATCCAGTTTATCAATGCCTTCAGGGCGTTGTTACGTCTGCCGCGCTTCTGCAGTGCGTAAACAATGTTCGCTAAGTCGCGCACGGACGGCTTTGAAGCCACCTGGCGCAAAAAGACAGCCTCACTGCTAAGCAGATTGCGTGGGAGCAGTAATTGCATCCTGAATGTAATAGGCAATAAGTTAGACAGCTCTCTGGTGTGGAGCCTCACCCAGTGGACCAAGTCTCTCTTAGTTATTAGGTACTAACATAATTTTTAAGTTCATACTAACAATATAAATTTAAATGTAATGGATCAGTGTTGTCTGAATAAATATATTATATTATTATTGTAAGTAGGTAACCATCCCTTTAACATAGTAAGAACCTCTTTGCACAAAACTTGTTAAGAAAGCTAGTTGTATATCGAGAGGATGGCAAATAGCACTAGAACGATCTCACGTCACTCAAGCTTCGAGAGTTTTCGGGCCTTATATTCGTAAGTATGTAGTGCCCTTTTGGTATTTAGACCGCCTTTTTGTAACTGCATTACTAAAATGTGAATAAATCGATCATCCATCTGCCTTTCCTCAACTATGTTAGCGTCTATGTTATTGTAATTTTTTTTATACGTCGAAAAACATGTTTCTTGTAAAGTAATGTTTCCTTATTTCATTTTTCTGTTTGTTGTTATAGCGGCCATAGTAGTACACCCTCCGTGAAAATTTAAAGAAAGAAAGAAAATATTTTATTTGGGACACGCACAGGAAATACAAAACATAATAAAAAGAAGGTACAAACATTAACAAAAATAAAAAAGGAGGAGGAATTTCTACTTTCTACTCATTACGGTTAGGTTAATTCATGAGATACAGCCCGCTGACAGACAGACGGACGGACGGATGGACGGATGGACAGCGGAGGCTTAGTAATAGGGTCCCGTTGGCACCCTTCGGGTACGGAACTCTAAAACAACCAATATGAGCAGAATTAAATGGTAAGTATATATTTATACACAAAAAAATAAAAATAAACTTTATAATTCGTCATCAATTCAACGTACATCACTTAGGATCATAGCCTGTTAACTTAAAATTCTGAATCACTAAGAGGCAAATCGAAAGTTAGGGTGCTCCTGACAATTTTCCTCCACATTATGTCATAGGTATTAATTAAAAACTCCGCACCAAAATTAAGCTCAGCGTTTAAACTTCCTCCCATTCCGAGTCCTTTACGGCACTCGCGGTCACGAGAATAAAATTAATTAAATAATGTGTGTTAACATCCAGTAATACCTTAGTTAATTTCATTAGAGGAATTCGTAATAATGTTATCAGGACGTAATATAATAATATGGGATATCATTTAGTATCTTCTTTATTATCTCGAAGTCCCTTTTTCATCTCGCCATTTGATTCCATAATGTCACTTAATTAAAGAAGAGGTAGTAATCTTCATACAAAATGTATTTAACATGCTATGTTTAACATCCTTGTGTTATCCAGTTTCGGGTTGACTTTCACATTCGAGGCAAAATGAATGGAGATAGTAACTTTCCCTCATTCTCATGGCCATGGTCCTTTCGTGCCCTAAAGGGCCTCTCTAGTTTAATGTACCCTAACCAACTCTGTTAAATTGACATCAGCTGCTACTAAGAAGGGCAGATGGTTGCTTTTTTAAAACCTGCCTCACTTTAATCTAAAACGGCCGAATTGTTTGAAAGTTGGATACGCTGTAAATCAAAATAATGTACAATGCTAAACATGGGCCTTCTCTTAAGCATATACTTACTATAAACAGTTATAATAGTTAATTGAAGAATACACTATACATGAGGGTTCACACAAATTAATGACAATGAGGGATACTCAGTCGTTATTATCACCACGTTCAGCAGATGGATTGGTGATCGCAGTAAATCGTTATTAGAGCTAAGGCGTTCCATCCGTGAGTACCCGAGTAGATTCAAGCCCGCCTATTCGCTGCTTGTCTTTCTAAATAATGGCTGTCTTTCGCAGACAACGCGCCGTATAACATTATATTGAACGTCCAAGAACTTTAACTTCAATGAAAATAAATTACAAGTTACGAGCCATTGCTTATTCAAACTATGTTTCCGAAACGTAAACTAGTCACATCTAAACTATCGTTGTTAACGGTTTATTTGATAACGACCCGCTCAGATGTAACCGAGATATTGTATCTTTACGACTGTCGGAAATCCCAACGAATGTTATGGTTATGTGTACCTATACAGCTAGGTATATGTGTAAAAGGTTGGTAAGTGCTCATGACCCTCCCTTAACTTTGAATGGAAAAGTACCGAGGGTTTTCGTTAGCCTGCCAGAGTTGGGAAAATGAGTTAGTACCTACCATTTGTCCGAGTTTGAAAACAAAGGTGTGTAATAGACAAACACAAGTATTGGGTTACTGGAGATGATGACAATGGTAGTATTTTTGCGGTAGTAAAAGAAAATATTACCAAAATTGCAGTACGATCTCTAAGAATGTAAATAAAACTCTATTGCATAGCTTGTGTATACTCATTACTTAAAAGCCAGTAAAGGCATTTTAATAGCTTTCAGTGTCCTCGCGCTACCAATATAAAAGCAATATGCGAATGTTTGCGCGCGATAAAACTTTAATGTCTGTTGCTTTTTACACACTTCGCACAATTTTTTTTACCAAACATTTTAAGAGGAATTTAGTGTTTTATTTATACGATAAATCATAGTAAAGTCTCGCCAATAAACAGGGTGCAATCTCGAGAGCAAATCTCGAGGGCACTTCACTCGTTTTTGTCAAATCAAGAGCAATGCCCTTTCCATTTTACGCTCGACACATTCATGGCATTTTTCGTCTTTGTTCTTTTGTTGAAAGTGACAGCTCCACCGATGAAGTTATAAAAGACACGATGTTATGTGTTCATCAAACTGACGACTGATTGTACAAAAACAGGGCTAAAAAAATATTCTGAATTAATTAATTAATTGTTTGAATCCCAATTTACCTTTTCATTTTTGTAGAATTTTGTCAATTTATTTTTTATGGTAAATACAAAATTTAAATTTAAACAGCAGACTTCGAATAATTTGAAAAACTTTTATATTAACACCACCTTCAATGGTTGACTCTCAAAGGAATTCTATCAGTTCAGTGGGAAAGCATTCTGCCGTGAACGCGGTATATGAAATTCCTAGCCTTTGAGAACTTTCGAGTCCTTCACAAAATTGTTTATCTGCAATCCAAAGGTATAACTTACAGCAATTTTGTTTAAACAAGGAGAAGTTGTATTGTAATTTGCGTAGATTTAAGTTTCAAGACAACCGCTAAACTTCAGCACAATAACAGAAAGTAACGATTCCATTTTGAAACTATTCGAAGCAAACCCGTGTAGGAAACTTAATCTAAATCTTAAACGTTGCCAAAGTTTTATATCAACATAAGCCTTCCTTTAATACAAAAGGAGTCCCCTGGTTTTCCCCCAGGTGTCATAAAAGGAAACAATGGCGCTACACTGAGGAAATGGGAAGCAGCAACCATCTGTGATCCCGACACGCTGCTATGCTATCGCCGACCACCTTGTATGATGTTACAGTTTTTAGTCCCTTGATATACTTCAAAGAAGCGAAGGCCACTAGCTGACTTTATAATCCCAATATATAAATGAAATTCGATTAACATCTGAAGGTTTCTAATTGCACATGACTTCCAAATTGATGTAACTGTTTCCAGCTGAAATGAATTTATTGCCCATTATTATTCTTTCAAGAAAATTCAGTACTAAGCTTTATCTGATTATACTTTAATACTAGCTTCCGGCAGCGACTTCACCCGCGTGATATCTTGATAAATTATAGCCTATGTTACTCAGTGATAATATAGCATTCTACGGGTGTAATCGGTCCAGTAGTTTTTGAGTTCATTCATTACGAACAAAAGTACGAATCTTTTCTCTTTATATTATTAGTGTAGATAATGTAAGTATCTTTTTTTACAAATACCTACCCTGTTGCTCCAGGTACAGGGTCTGAATAAATAATTATCATATTTTTAAAAAAAGGAAAAATAAATAGTTTTTATTCTGCACAAACAAAACGCACATTACAAAAAAAATACATAAAATACACACATACAAAGTAACCTCTTAAAAAAGCAATAAAAGAACATAAACACACTTATACACACACATTCATTCATTAGAATTCATCACAATTATCATCATAATAATTTATACATTTTTTGTCTTGTTTATTTCAAAATATTTTACCCTAATCACTTCTGGGCGCCAGTGTACTTTACTACTACGAATTGCTGGATTTGTCGATTCGTCCACAAATAAATTGAATTCGTGCGAATCGCCTCATGAAAAACTAATATTAATCAAAATGGTCGAATCGCTCGGATCCGGGCGAGTAAATTCGTGCGAGTCACCAATAAGCCATCATTTCATTTCATTCGAATTTCAAAATAACAGGCTCTTTCTCAATGGTCAAACTGTTTGGTTATATATTGCCTACTAAACGGTAGGTATAAAAAAGTTATTGCATTACATTCCTCATAAATTTTATTTTATTGCGTTGAAAAATGCAAATATCTCATCTCGAATTTATAAGACAAATCGTACCAATTATGTCGTATCATATCTTGTTATTTCTTTCGAAGATTTGAATGAGTGAGTATTCATTACATTTGTATTTGAAAAACAGCCAAAAAGAGATGGAAAGTAGAAACGAAGCCATAGGGAACATGTTTCACGATTCATTTTAGACCAGGGGCTATACCACAAAACTTTACAAGTCTAAAATTGTACAAAATTGTTAAATTGTAGAAAAATTGCGTAATTCTAAAATTACAAGTATGTATGAGTACATATATTTACAATCCTTTCGAATTTTTTAAAAGCGTAACACAAAGCACAAAGCAAAAAAAAAGCAAAGCAAAGGCTATATATACATTGTAGACTTGTCACTACAATTTATATACTTGTAAGGTTTTTCAAATTTAATGATCAAAAGGTGGTGTCATCACGGTGTCGCGAAATCAATCGTTTAGTCCCATCTCAAAATGCCCAACGCGCCTAAAGAAGTTTTCACTTAACAGTAAATTGTAACTTATAAATTGTAATATTGTAAAGTTTTATGGTATAGGGCCCTGTAGTTATTCCTTTCAAAATATCTTCATGTATCATTCAACTAGAAGCACGTCTTAAAAGCATCACACCTTTGTACCGTAAACTAGTATTGATGTTCTTAATCATAGTAATTATTTAACTAATATCGTGCACAATGTCGCCTTTAAATTGTTGATAGTAAATTGATAGTAAGAGAGCAGATTATTAACGCTCTCGTCAAAACAGTGGCCTATATTATAAATTATTCGGCAGATTATTCTCATGTTTCACCACCAATCAATTAACTGTATAGGTGGGCATTAGCATGCCGGGTAACAGTTAACTATGTAATGACTTGACATGATGAGATAGTCAGATCATGCGTATCATCAATTGTTTGATTAGATCATTGCACAGCAGCATTGCTATTGTCTTCAATAGTTTCCGCAGTATTTTAAGCCACGTGGGTACCTACATGGGTTTTAACGCCCCCATATTTTTGGTATCATCGTGATCTTTTTTAAACACGGTACCTATGAGCTAATGTTTATTTCTGTGTAGGCACCTTCTTACCCTTGTGCCGTCGCGTAAGAAGCAGAACCGAAATTCAATCATAATCATCAACAGCCATTTACTGAACATGAACCGTTCCGCTTGATTCTCAACGAAAATCAAAAGTCAATATATTATTTAGGTGTATTATATACCTACCTAGTTTATTCCTTCCTGTCGCTGTAACAACAAACTGGGGCATCGAGTCGGTCGGATTATTTGTTTGCTCGAACCTTCCCGAGCTTCGATACGAATGCCTCAGGCGGCCGCCTCTATGACAGTGCTGAAAATAGACTGCATTCTGTCATCTTGTTTACAGTATTGGAATAATGGCTTTAAATTTTGTAGGATCCGATCTAGGAGGATGGTTTTTATTAGTTTATGTCATCAGCCTAGCCCTCTCCCAAGTATATTAAGGTTGGTTTCCAATCTAACCAAAAGTAACTGACTATCAATAATTTACATGGATCGACCACCGTCTGACCTGTGTAACCCGATTAATGAAAAATTCAATATTCTATATCCTAAGGCGAAAGCAGTTATCAGAGTTTTAAGCGTAACGACCAGCAGGCATAAATATTTGTGTGTAACTGACCGATGGTAGAACCACGGTTTAAATAACGATGGATTTGTGAGATGACGAAGTGTCGCTTTGGTATATAAGATCAACCATCCATAGACTATGGAGATGGGCTGAGTGATGATTTTTCTGTATCATGACAATGACAAAATCATCAATGATTTTATTTGAGTATAAGATCAAGTCACTTCAATTATGATTGCTGAAATGATCGCGGAACGGCTTTGTAAAATTGTCATTCGATATTTGGTAGGCATGGATCGCACTTGTCCACCTGAAGGCTCTTTCAAACAGGCGCGACACGCGACGCGACACAAAGACACCGCTCATCGCGCGATGAGCGGTGTCTTTGTGTCGCGTCGCGTGTCGCGCTGTTTGAAAGTGCCTTTAAGCGTTATACTCTAAGTTTGCGCGCAAAATTATTTTTTTCTTTGTTTGCGACATTCATGGCAGTGTATTTAGTATTGGTAATAATCATGGAAATCATCAATATGTTTCCATTCGCGATATACGTGCAAGATATAATTATTTAGTATTTCATGGCAACCTGGCGTTCTTGCAAGTAAATTCTTCCCTACAAGTATATAGTATTCCAATCTTGCCTTCATGCTTTTTTATAAGTGTGGTCGTCCTCGTCTAATCAAAACAATGATTGACGAAATACAAAATGCTAGATAAATAGCCTTGCCGCGCTTAAACAACGCAAGTGACAGCATTGTTGCCGTTACGTGCGCCCAGCACCGGGCATTTTATCGAAACTCTCTATGAATTCTGTGACTTTGTGATTCATGTAAGGATTTAAAGGCATTGATGATTTTGTCGTTGTCATTGCATGATGAAATGATTTTAAAATATCGATGCATTTTACATGTCACATGATATCGGACCCAACTCTAATAGACTGACCGTAGCAAGTGTAGTTTAACCTCACAGATTGACCGATCCATGCTAATATTCAGTAACCCTTTTGGAGAGCTCCTACTTTTTTACCCCGTGGCCACGAGTTACACGCTCAAGTGACGACTTACGACTGCGACTGCGGAGAAAACAAATAAAAGAATTTGGTTTAGAGCATGTCACGATTCACCGCAATACGACTTGCGGAGCGACGGACGGAAACAGGTGACCCATGCGCGTATCACTTGATGCAATTCGCATCGCTCGGGGTCGTGAACGTGGCCTTACTGAAATGACTATATATTTCGTTTTTGTTATCACGCTGTGGCCACACTTCCTGAGCAGTTTAAAGTTAATTTAAAGCCAATTTAAAGTTGTATTGTACGCATTTTTTTATTTTAATGTTTTTTATATATTATTTTTATGATAAAACTATACTAGTCTTATCTACTTAAGCCTACATCATTTTGTTGAAACATTTACAATATGAATGGAGATTTGTGTTGTCGTAATTCGGGTATGACAAACGATGGTTATGTGACGAGTTTGGTGGTCATATATTGTGATAAACATTTCGTAAAGTGTAGCGGAGAATACTAATCGAGTGAAGTGCGCACCACTACCATTTTTGTTGTATCTTCAACGTACCATCATTCTCTTCCCCTTATCCCAATTTATTAGGGTTTGGCACAACATGTCTCTCCAACATACCCACAATGTTTTAGTTTTTAGACGAGTACGTCTAAAAACTTGCTTTAACTAGTTTTTACACGACTAAATCTAAAAACATTGAAACAAGAAACATCGTAAGCTACAGTTTGTACAAGATTAATACATGAAATGCCAGTAAAAAAAAGTAACTATAAAAATTTATTCGTTATCTAAAGTGTAATTCTTATCTATTAGAAGAAAGCAATTTCTAATGCAATATTTGAAATTCTATATCCTTATGAGTTTTCATGCGTTGACTTACGAAGATATAACGGCATAAAGTTACTCACAACCGGTGTCGTATAGAAGGGTAAGACATGCATGGGTCGGTCATCGTTTAAATATTAACCCTTACAGGTACCCGCTGTTATTGCGAATAGTACAACATCATGAGTGGTATCAACCCTATGTTTTATTCATTCGTTCAGTTAAGGATTTGGTAAAATTGTTTTATTTACGCGTTCAAACAGTTTATTTACTTTTAATGTCGAGGTATTTGAGTGGACGGACTGAAATTTGGCTTTTAACCTTTAGACAATATATATAAACAACGTTAAAGTCAATGATTTAATTGAAGACCAATATTTCGTTTAATACTCTCGGCGGCTCTTTTATTGTAATTTGTACATTATTTTGAAAATATGCTACCTTCGTAGGCTATTTTACTCGCGGTGACGGCTGTAGCTAACATCCGCGAATAAAATAGTCCACTATGTTAAATGTAACTTCAAACAATACAAGATAATGGCGTAAAGGTTAAATTAAAAAAATCTATCTGACTAGCCTTTTTCCAACTTTGTTGGGGTCGGCTTCCAGTCTAACCGGATGCAGCTGAATATCAGTTTTTTTATATGGAGCGACTGCATATCTGACCTCCACAACCCAGTAATTGGGTAAAACGATACACGTTGGCAAGACTGGTTGTCAGACTTTCGGGCTTCTGACGACCCGTAACGACTGGCAAAGATCCACAACGGCTTAACGTGCTTTCCGAGCCACGGAGGATTATTGATATATAAAGATGGTCACCCATCCACTGACCAACCCCGGCAAGCGGCTGTTGTTACTTATCTACGAGCTCCTACTTCTCACGTAAAGGTTAAATAAATTAGAGCATAAATTAAACTTTTGCGAAGTTAGGGAGTAATAACTTACAGTGCTATCCTATTGACAACAAAACCGCAACAGCGACCCGCTACGCGCTACGAAAAACTTGTTGTAATTTTATGTGCTACGGCGTAGCCACTTTAGATCATGTTCAGGAAGCTGCGCTTTTTAACCGACTTCCAAAATGGAGGAGGTTATATGTTCGTAGAGTATGTATGTTTTTTTTTTAATGTATGTCCGCCCATTTCTCCGTTAATTGTGGACCGATTTTGAAAATTCTTTTTTGTTTGAAAGACTATGTCTCAAGGACAGTTAATAAAATGAAAGGACAGTAAGCAAAGTTAATAAAATTTATATGGGACCACCCATATAAATTTTATTAACTTTGCTTGGATATTTTTTGAGTTAGCTTCAATAATACGTTTTTTTTCCACTTAGTATGTGGATGATATAATAAGTAAGTTCCTGTGACTGATATTTACATAGCAGGTAGTGGTATTCAAATTTGTGTGGGGTAGGTACCACATATAAAAAGTGAAAAATAAAAACTTTTCCAAAAAAACAAACGAATTTAAAAAAAAAACACTGCAAATCGAAAAATAACTTTAATTTCGGAAGTCGGTGGCTCGAAAATTCAAAACCAAAGACACCGACTTCCGAAATTTATTTTCAAAGTTATTTTTCACTTTGTAGTGTTTTTTTGGAAGTCGGTTGTTTTTTTTTTTTGAAAAGTTCTCTATTGAGTATATTTGTATTTAAAGTTGCATTGTACGCAATTTTTTTTTATTTTAATGTTTTTTAAATATTATTTTTATGATAAAACTGTGCATACTGTTTTATCAGTCTTATCTACTTAAGCCTACATCATTTTGTTGAAACATTTACAATATCTACCCGGTATCCTACCCACACACATGCGCGTAAGTAATAACTTCTTCCCCTTCATATTATCCTAATAGTTGGTTCTAACAACATAATTGGTAGCGTAATTTGGTCAATTTGGATCCAGTACCCACGAGCTATTCAGTTGAATAGCTCGTGGGTACTGGATCCAAATTGACAATTCAAATCGAGCGATCCAAATCGAGCTATTCAGTTGAATAGCTCGTGAAAGTTTAGGCACCGATTCTCAGAATAAATTAAACAACAGGTTTTCAGAACGGCAACCTAGAAATGTTTATGATACCGGTCTAAACTAACTGACGACGACAGATTCTACTAATAACCTTAAACGGCTTCAGGCACAGACTGCTGCACTGTGGTATATTTTATCATTGCTGTGATATCAACAATTTAATAGCCTCTGCTATTAAATTGTTCGACTCTAATTGAGTTTCTCTCGACTGTAAATATTATCAATTAGAATCGTTATTCGTGTCTGTCTGTGTGACCGCGTTGTTCTTCGTAACTACGCAACGTATTTTGATGCGGTTTTCACCGTCATATAGATCATTTGTTTCAGAAGGTATATGTGTATAATACATAAATAGTTAGAATTCATATTGAATTTACATAATTATAATGAAAAAATCTCGATGTTCTGTCAAGTTGTAAAAACCGTCCGAAGCATGAGCGGATCGCTAGTGAACTGCATTAAAAACCGTTCACATATGACTTCCAATTTGGATAATTAATGTGAGTAAATATAAAATGAATCATTCAATATTGGCCATACCTTTTATTTCTGCCACTTTCAATAGAAATTGATGCAAATAATACCGAAATAATTGTTCCGTGGAACCGTGTTATAAAACATTATAAAACGTTCATTAAACAAATGAACAGAGGTAATAACGATTTTATTGCTGTTTGTTTATTTGCAGATCTTGGCAACTGCTATTAAAATAAGACAGTCACATATCATTATGTAAATTGTCCTTATAATACATGATGACATAGGTGAAATGTGGGTGTACCTCTACCTACTCCTTCTGACAATACAGGTGTGATTTTATGATACTTGAAGTAACCGATCGTTGACAGCGAAATTAACACCTTCACTGAACTCTTTACCGTTCAGATATCACCAATAGACTGGAAAATGTCAAGAGAAAGACAAAGGAAACTGAAAGTCACTGAAAGTCACAAACTGTAACGTTTAGATTCTTTCGTCGACTCATGACATGAAAGGGGCGATTCGGTAAAGGTACCTACGCATACCAATCAACATTGGGATACCGAGAAGTAAGTCATGTTCGTATTTTTTTATGCTCCTCTCTTTCATTTCTTTTATCTTATTCTGAAGTTAATTAATCAAGGTTGTTTGTATAAGGGTAGTTTGATTTTTCCTTCTTAAACAATGTTTATTTCCAGGCTTGTTTTACGACAAAGGGGAACTGCGTATACAACATGTTACAGAAGTGATTCCTAAAAGTAGTTGGTCCTAGAATTTATTTCAGATGTATAACTATTGTTAATCTTTGACAAATCCTATTTTTGTAACCTGTGTAACCAACAGAAAACAATCAAATACATAGTTTATTGAAGAAAACAGAGCCAAACAATGCAACAAAATTTTATTAGGAGCAATATGTTTGGAGATTTGTAATCTTAAAATAAAAATACATTCGATTCTTAAATAATTTGGTTTGATTTTCATTGTAAATATCGTTTGTGTTTCTCCGAAATCTTGTTCATGTTTTGTAACACGCGTTGTAGGTAAACCCAAATGTATATGTTTCCACGTATATTAGAATTGCGAAGAGAATTTCTCCGAAACCGAACAATTGTGAAGCCACAACAATCCCGTTGAACGCGAAAACAATCGCACTCGACTCGTGAACCAAACCTCACAAGAACTTGCTCGAGGTTTAATATAACTGCAAATCACTCTGTTGTGGGGCAAATTAAATAGCTTTCAAGTAAGTAATTGCCGTTAGTATGGGCTGTTAAGGGTTTCAGACTAGCTGATGAACAGCGGCCTTTGGTCTAGTAAAAACCGTGACCAGCAATGACCATTCTGCAGTAATGGCGATGCTTTATTTCTTCTCGTTTTCTTTTTTTGTTGTCATTTCAAGGTAAATCAGGATGTAGGGATATCAGATTAGCGTTCAACAATGAAAACCGAGTTTGTTTTAATACTTTCTGTCTAGCATGCTTCTCTCTGATAGCACTAGTCTCATAAAGATTAGAATAGAAAACGTCAAACTGAAGTTTCTAGGGTTTCGTACCTCGGAAGGGAAAACGGAACCCTTATATGGTCCGTCTGTTTGTCTGTCAGTCTGTCAAGACCCTTTTTCTCAGGAACGCGTGGAAACACGTAGGTCTACGGCCCATTGGAGCTCTAAAAAAATCAAGTTACTAAGTCAACCCAATAAAAAAATATGGCCATTTACGGCATACAGCTATAGGGTCCTTTGGCCTAGAATCATAAAATTTGGCAAGAGGCAAGGTCTCACAACACAAGTAAAGGAAAAAGTCCGAAAATCGTTAATATTATCACATAAAACTTTTTTTTGCGATTACAAACTTACATTTGCAGTTGGAGAATTGATCATGACGTTTATCGATGTATTGGAGTACATATTTTTTAACTACAACGTTAAGTTTGTTTTTGGGAAAAATCCCCAATACGGAACCCTTCATTGTGCCTGATCCGACACACACTTGGCCGGATTTGTTTTAATGAAAAGACTCTTTGTATTCGTAGGCCTATCGACTCAGAGACAGTTTACTATATTTTACGTAGATACTTTACAAAACGTCTAGGCACATTTGTCTTAAATCACAAAAAATATTTATAAATAAAACATCTTGCCTGTTATTGTGGCACAGGGTGATAAAACCTAAAAAACTAAACGAAAACAGAGAGGTTCTAAACAAGTTAATTGAATATTATAGACAACTTTAATCCTTTCGTAAGCCCTGATTGGGGGGAAATTGTTTGCCTCAACCACGATGATGCGATTAATAAAATAATTACTTCATTGTTATTTCTGTAAATATTTAAGTTGGAGCTTGTCCTGCGCGTCCAGTATAATAACATCTTCAGGTTGATGTTGGGGCTGCTTCGCTTATGTAGTGCATTGGGGATGTTGTTCAGTATCGCACTGATAGCTTTCATGCCGTCATCTGCAAGAAAACTTCATCCCTGATCTGCAGAATGCGTGGCAGCTGCAACGGAATACTGAAGACTGTAGCGGATAGGATCTCTTCGCCGTTATGGAAATCCTTTGTTAAGAGGGTTATCTGAATTGCGTTTAATATGTTAATTTTTATTTTTAATTTTTTGAAATGTACGGATTTAGGTATCTGATTTTTTTTAATATAATTACTTTAGATACTTATTATTTGTTTAGAAAATTAATTTTACAACCCACTAAGATCTGAAATGATGAAAACCTAAGAGAATTTAGAGTTGCAAACCACTTGGAAAATGAGGTAGTTGTAGATACTTGTTTATAAATTCTATCTTCTATCCGTAACTTCGTTCGCATGGAAGTCGAAGTTGTAAGACACCACAATATACTAAAATAACAGCTACATTTTTATAAAACTTCCCTGTATACTACGTTTGTAGTTTTGGTCTCAGCAGCCAAATATACAGAGAGTCAGGACTGGTGATGCGGGAGCAAGCGACGTACAGTTGTTCATGTTAGAAGCTGCTCGTCTTGAGGTCGACTTCAGTAACAATTTGCCATTGCTTGCGAAAGATTTCCGTAACTACGTAATGGCACAACTCTGATACACTGACTGATGTATTCTTATAGATTATTCCTGACGAACGGCTATCTAAAATCTATCACTAAAATGAAGGGAGAAAAAAAGAAGGGGTAAAAAGATGATGCCACACATTACCCCGTAGAATTTCTCAATTCGCTAATGGAAAGTGGACTTCCCGTGTACATCATCCGGCTTAAGGTCGGTGTCGCGATTATGCTCCTTCGGAACTTAACTCCGTCGAAGCTGTGTAACGGAATCCAGCTCAAAGTTGTGTCTTTGCAGAGAAACGAAATCTATGTGGAAATTCTAACAGGTTGTGGCGATGGCGAGACAGTGTTTATACCGCGTATACCTCTAATTCCCAACAATTACCAGCTTAAGCGCGTGAAGTTCCCTGTGATCGTATGCTTTGCGATTAACAAGTCACAGAGGCCGCCACCGAAGGCTGAATGCTGCGGGTGTTGACCTCAGGACAAGCTGCTTCTGACACGGACAACTGTATGTCGCTTGCTCCCTTCCTGACTCTCTGTAGGTTTTGGCTGCTGAGAATAAAACTACAAACGTAGTTTAGAGGAAAGTTTTATAAAAATGTGGCAGTTATTGTAGTATATTGTGGTGTCTTACGACTTCCACGCGAACAAAGTCGCGGGCAGAAGCTAGTCTATTACTAAAATAATATAACAGTAGATTGTAAACAAGCAGGATTTCTCATTAACAGCCTCTTAACCGTAGATATTTGTTTATATTATTACCTAGAAGAAGAGGCCCAAGCTTCACGTATTTCTGTGTACGTTTTACTATCATTTAATAGTAAAACAAAGTGTAAAAAAAAGAATTAAAAAATAATTGGGAATCGAACTTACAAGCACAGGTCCGCAAAGCAGTCGTCGACCAGTAAGCTAATTGCTTTGTTCAAAATTGACTAAATTGACTGCTTGTTCCATAAAGGTGAAGAAAATCATATAAAAGGATGTAACTATCTGCAATATTCTAACTTTTTGCTTCGTCTCTTGAAATGCAATATTGCTCATCCCCCATAGCAAATAGCGTAATAATTCCTAGCCAACAAACTGACCAGACTTATAGGGAATATCTATACAAAATTTGAACAGAATCTATCCAGTATTTTTGCGTGATAGTTACTGGATTTGCGTGGAACATACATTCAAACAAAAATAATCATTTTAAAAACTATATTCAATAATTATACTGTTTTTAATTCTCTACGATTTTTTGATATGTGTAGATATTGTGCCATAAGAAGTTAAGTAAAAAAAGTTAACATATATTTAAAATCACTCAGACTAAATAAGAAATCATGCTTGCTTTTACATTTGAAATCCAGCAATTTACCACAACTGCTGGATTTCCAAATTTCTTATTAATTCACTGGTTAAATAACAATGAATAAATAGCAATCGACATCAAATATTTATTGGAATAGCTAGGACATCGGCTTTGTGCGAATTATCGTGAAATTCACATGAACATAGCTTCAGCATTTCACTTATGATATATTTTCGTAAATTACGAACAATGTTCTGTTTTCAAATTTGCATGAATTTGGGTTAATTGGTGTTAATGCAGTGAAACCAAAATATGGTATTTTTATTTTTTTAGTTTTTCGGATTTTTTTTATAAATCTTTGCAGTTAGAGATTATGTTGAAAAACCTGTTTTTTATTGAATAAAATGAGTCTTTTTGACATGCCAGTGCAGTTTCAGGATTCGAGGCATTTTGTCATGTGTAGGCGAAATATTAGCTCCGGTAAGGCTTAACGGAGACTTAGCCCGGGTTGAATGAGATCGTTACATAAAAAAGGAGCGGCGAAAACAGGGTGCATTATTAAATACCTTACGTATAAAGTGTGGTGAAAAAAGTTATTTCGCCTCAATGAAAACCTCTTAATTAAAGAAAAAATAAAAATAAATGTAGCAACTTTTTTGCTTCTAAAATATTGTATTGTGGATAATAAGTCTCCACATGAATTTATGATTAAAAAAAACTCACAACTTCTAAGGACCGTTTACAAGCCAGTCATACATACAGGCTGGCTTGTAAAAAGATGTCTTGAGGGTATGCGGAAATAAATCTTCTACTACGGACATTTGAACATTCATATTTTACTCACAAACAGAAAAGTTTTACATTAAATAAGAGATAAGGGAAATTTATAAATAAGCACTTAAAAGAATTATGGAGAAGCGGATGTGAACCACTTCACGATTTAATCGTAATTTATTCATAAGTTACAAATATTTTAGAAGATTTCCGAAAATGATAGGTACATTAAATCTTTTGTGCTTAAACCAGTAGGATTTTTTGGATTCGCCTCAATAGGTAGCTCACTTTATATAAATGTATGTGAGAACGTTTGAATCTCAATTTCGCATAAACGGCTGAACTGATTTGACTGAAATCTGGCACACAGATGTACTTGGGTAATACATAGAGTAGGTACTGTTTATCGGGTACATGAAATAGTTCACCTACGATGCGAGTAAAACCATGGGCAGCAGGCAGTCGATAATAAAATTAACGAATTTGTGAAATGACTCGAAGCACGTTTTGAATTAGGTACACACGGCTACACATCAAGCTATATATTTCCAGTGTAAGCTGACCTCGCATTGTACGAAAATCCTATAAAATCTGCAGCTATACTGGATATGTATAGCTTGATGTGTAGCCGTGTGTACCTAGTTTCAGACCCTTAATTTTTTTGTTATTTTGGTGTTGAATTAGACAATTATAATTCGCAGTTTAATTGAGTAGCTACTCAATTATAAACGTGTAATAAAAACGGGATTGTTTTTCTCTAAATAATCTAACTTCTTCGTGCAATAACGTTTATTTAATTACCATTAACTGTAAGCACACATTAAATTCTGGTTGCACGAATGACGGAGGGACCCCCTCCATCGTATGTATGAAATAAATTAACATAAAGCCAGCAAAGGGATTTGGGTTAGCGAAGAGGGGTTCAAGTATTGAACGGTTTTTTATGGTTTGGTTAACGGCACTTACATCACGCTGTTTCGAAATTACCTGTCAGACGACAGAACTTATTTATTGTTTTATAGCCTAAACTTCAGCATTTTTTTATTAACATAATCCTAAGCGTAGCCTAACCAGTGATTAAATAATTTAAATGTAAAAAATTACAACTCTTTTAATAAGCAAAGTACTTTGTAGATTGCAATAAAAATAATCGCCGCTTTTGCTACGGTCTAGTCTAATGTAATTTGTACTACAGTTAAATATTTTCTTCTAATACTATTTTGGCGTCTTTCATTGTATGTCCACTAATTTTAATAGCAGTAATCAACATTTTTTGCTACGATGTTTAACTATTCAGATAGATTGGTATAAAGTGCCTGTGCACCTACAACTATGTAGTTTAAGTTTAATTTCTCATCTAACTACAGGATCGTGTAAATGTTACAGTTGATAATGTTATGTCTACTTCTCGTATTTATTTTGTTTTAAAACACTACTGGGAGAGTAGATGTGAACTGAATATGTTCCCTTATATTGCAATTAAAAGGTAAACGAGAAGGCCAGCAACATCAACACCGTCGTCATCTTCGTAAAATAAATAAATATTCTGTTCACCAAAGGGTTGCAGGTAAAAGAAAATCGCCCCGTAGCGCTTTGTTTTCCTATATTTTTACCGGAGTGACAGGGGTCCATTATGCAAAGCGGTCCCTGACAATAGACCGGTAAACAATATAAAAGAAAAAAGCGAATCTAATTCTAATCAGAATATTTATCAAAAAACAATCTGCGAAAGGAAGAATAGCCTATCCACAACAACTGAAATAAAGACATTATTATTTTGGATTATGTGTCTCATTATTATCTGTTTTCGGTAATTGAATCTATCTAGTGATGAACGCTATTATCATTTACGAATATCATTTTCGTTATTTATTTTGCGAATATCCGAAAACATGTGTGCAAATAAAAGCGGAATTATTTTAAATTCAACGTCGTTTTTATTGATTTTGTTCGGGAGTTCGGAATCTACACTAAGAACCACACTTCATAATAACGTTGTTGGCACGGTAACCACACAACCGATCAAAACATCGTCGGGCACAATGACGTGTTGAACTGTTTCAATGGAATTACAAACATGCTAGTTATGAACTGAATCAATTCACTTGAACTCTGCCACCATACTGGCATTTGTTAGAGTCTGAATAATTTGTCACAAATAATACAAAACTCGTCAATAAGTCCAGTATAATGGTAATATTTTCGGGGACTGTTTCAAAATAAGTTAATGACAACCATCGACATCGATGTGAGAAACAAACAAACCGTGCCAACATCAACATACAAAGAGTTGTATAAACCCATATCTATGAACTTATGTAAGCGGATTTACCGCCACAGTCAGCCGATGGATAAATTGCAATATCCGTATCCGTATTATTCCGTATCCATATTCGCATATCAGATACATATCCGAGGATTTGCGGATACGCCGCTCTCAACGGCCTGACGCACTCAGTCGGTAATTGTTTCATATTATGTCTCATAATAATGGAATGTGAACTAAGTATAGAACCGGAGCTAAATTGCTTATTACTGTGAATTTCCAGATAAGAGTATTTATACATCCTAAGAGTATGTATTCATGCTACCTACGAAATGTGAAAGAAATATTATTGCAACTAAAATTCTAAGTCTAAACAACGTTACTGGTATTAAGGTTGGTCAGCAGCCACAGTTTCTAACGGTCATGCAATATTGCGATCCTTATGTTTTACTTTAGACACTAATAAATCGAAAACACTTGATTGAAGTAATATTAAAAGACGGTACAAACACAAGTGCCTTCCATTTCTCTAGAGAGAATGTAAGTTCAAGTGGCCGCACGCGATCTTAGTCACGCGACCACCATGCCCTCAAATGAAATGATCCTTTGTTCTAGTAGGTACTACATAATCAACTGAAGTGGATCATACGAAAATTGAAAACAATTAGCTGGTGACTTTATTTTTGTATCTTTTAACGTCTGGACGATAGGCTTATATTACAATGGTCGATACATGTTTTGTTACTCACGTACAATAATTTGTTATTATTTAAAAAAGTGTCGCCTCAAAGTATATAAAAACACTGAACTAAAGATATGATTTAAAATAGTCGCTAAACAGGTAATTTGACCGAAATGAAAAGGTATTACGAGAAAACTTAACGAACATCAGATGATAAATTAGTGGTTATTAGTGGTGGATTATTTCTTCTGACAAGGTTTATTCAGTTTTTTTATATGTATGTATCTATATATTAGTGTGTATTTTTTTCGAATTATCAATCCCTTATGTTGCACTTACCATGTTTTGACCCTACGTCATCGCGTCACCCTAAGGTTGACTGGTAAAAAGTGCCTTAGACATTAAGTCCGCCTTTGTACAGTATTTTTTTACTTGTGCATCACAGGCAATACACCAAACTGCCGGGGTTGCGAAGAAAACCGAAAGGGAGATCGTGGCCCCCGGCAACAGGGCAACCGAAGGAACACGGGTGGGTTTTAGTCAGTAAGAGTCTGACACGCCCTCCCGCTCCGCCCAGAGCGGGAGAAGTTATTTGATGATTTCCCATCCTCAAAAAAAAAAAACAGCCCTAGTGGACCCCTTCAAATCTGCTGACATCTCTTTGAGGCGCGCGTGGAACACAACGCGCCGTCGACCCGGGCCTGGTCCTTATCGGACGGTGAGCCACCCATTGCTCACCGTCCGCAAGCCCGCGCCTACGGTGGCCGGAAATCGCCCCGCGATTCCCGACGCCCTGGGCGTCTCCTCCTGCGGCGGTTAGGGGCGTGAGGGCACGAAATTTGCCTTTCCCTCACGCGTTCCGCCTCCTCCTTCGCGAGCATTACAGCTTCGCAGAAGGAGGTGACGGCCTCCCATTTCCTCTCGCTCCGTACCATGGCCTGAACCAGGGCCGGACGCGAGAGATCACCACCGCCGATCGCCTCCACGAGGACACGGCGATGCTCCGCCCAAGCTGGGCAGACCTCCACCGTATGCTCCACGGTGTCCTCCGGGCGATCCACACAATGGTGACACCCGGGCGTTTCCTCCCGCCTTATCCTGTGCAGGAACCTCCCGAAACAGCCGTGTCCGGTGAGAACCTGCGTCAGGCGGAAGGTGAGGACGCCGTGGCGCCTCTCTAGCCACTCCTCAAAGAGGGGTCTTATCGCCGCAATTGTGGCGTGCCCAGCGCTGGGTTGCGACAATCGCACTCTCCATGACGCCATGAGATCTCGCCGGAGCTCCGTCCGCTGTGCCGCGATTTCTCGCGGCAGCGGAGTTAAGCCCCGGCGTTTCGCCTCCTCGCGCCACTCCCAAATGTGCGCGAGGACCTTTGCTTCCAGATCCCATGGCGGTAATCCGGCAAGGAGGCTCGCCGCCTCGCAGGATACCGTGCGGTATCCTCGGGCCAGCCGGATGGCCATGACCCTCTGGGACGCGTTCAACCGGCGGGCTGGCCGCAGCCTTAGTGAACGCGCCCACACCGGTGCCCCGTAAAGGGCCATGGACCGCACGACCCCCGCGTAGAGCCTCCGGCAGGAGGCGTTTGGATCCCCTAGATTGGGCAGGAGCCGCTTCAACGCAGCCCCGGCCCGCTCCAGTCTGGGAGCCAAACGTCGGAAGTGTTCGACGAAGTTCCACCGGCTGTCGAGGACAAGTCCAAAAAGTTGCAACCGAGGTCTGGGATCGATCCTAATGCCGAAAATATTTTTTTTAGAATTTTTGTCTGTCTGTTTATCTGTTTGTCTGTATGTATATTCCAGCATGACGCAAATTCTATCAGACAGATTCTGTTAAAATTTTGCAAGGATATTCCCTATAGGTCTAGTCAAACTGTAGGGTATAATATATCACGCTATTTGCAATGGGGAAGAGCAATATTACGTTATGTCGTATTTGTATGTTCTAGCATGACGCAAATTCTACCGGATAGATTCTGTTAAAATTTTGTATAGATTTTCCCTATATGTCTGGTCATACTGTAGAGTACACACTATCACGCTATTTGCTATGGGGGAAGAGCAATATTATATTATGTTCGTATTATTGGAAAAAAACGCGCCAAAATATTATGATCGGTATTGTAGATGGTTATCTATTTAACTTTTTAAATGATTATCATCACGCTATACCTTTATGGAACTAAGCAGTCAATCATGAAATATATTAAATGGCTATTCGAGATAATTTTTAACGAAGTAAATAACTCAGCAGTTGGACGATTGCTTTGCAAACATGGGGTTGTAAGTTCGCTATGATGTCTGGGATCGATTCTTATGCCGAAAATATAGTTTTTTAGAATTTTGTCTGTTTCAAACTGTAGTGTATAAACTACCACGCTATTTGCTATAGGGGATGAACTATATTACATTATGTTCATATCTTTCTCCGCAAATTGTAAAAGGACGCGCCAAAAGGTAGGGAAAAAGAACATTGTAAATTAGTTACCGATTTAACTTTTAAAATTGTTGTCATCACGCTATACCTTTATGGAACTATGCAGTCAATCATGACATAATTATATAGAAACGGCTATTTTAGACAAAACGAATAACTAAGCGGTTGGAGTTGCTTTGCAATTCTGGGAAGTAAGTTCGATTCCCTTCTATTTTTTTTTTTGTGACACTTTTTTTACATTTTGTAATACGATTACTTTTTATAACTTTTTATTATGTATATATATAGTTCGTAGAATGTATTAATTCTCTAAAAAAGGAAAACTTCGCGAGCTATGGGAAACTGCCACGTTACAAGTACTTTACAGTCACAAAACATTCAAGGTTGTGTTCTCATCATTTTAGAGCTAAAGACTATAAGAATAAAATCATTTTTTACAGGTCATTGAATAAACCTAATGTAAAAAACAATATTTTAGTGCTATTTACTTTTAAAAGCATACTGTAAAGTAGTTAAATATCACAAAAACAAATACGCATAATATACAAGTCCTTTACTGTCCAGGCCGCTCGTTTGTGGAATGCATTGCCAATTCAAATAAAACGCGCGCAATCGTTACCTGTTTTTAAGAAACTCGTGAAGGAACATTACTTGTCGTTGTGATCTTGTTCTTGTAACTGTAATTATCTAAAGTTTTCATTTATTTTTGTTGCTTATATATTTAGTAAGTATTTATGTATCTATTATTTAGGTTATGTATAAATCTGTGTATTTATTCTAGTATATTGTATACTTATTATTTGCACCAACGACAGCCACATTTTATGTCCAGGCAAATCACTGTCCATTCCAAGGTTGCCTGGAAGAGATCGCGGAAAGCGATAAGGCCGCCCATTGTATATTTTGTAGTGTTTGATTTATTTTTTATTATGCATTTTTGTGGTGTACAATAAAGTATATATAAATACATAAATAAATAATATTATACTTATATGCATGTTTTTAATCTTTTGGTATCAAAGATGAAATTAAGCCGAAAAATATTGAAAAATGCCGAAAAACGTTGCCGCTCGCCTTTTACAGTTTGCTTAAACTATTTCACGAAGTCCTGTTCGTTATTGCAATTTAAACCTTATGATTAACGTCATAACGGCGACAAGACAGGTCTTCGCGAAATAAATTAACTATACCTGGTGTTTATACACATAGGTATTAATTCCTTGCTTGGTCTGCCGTCTCAGCGTTGCCTAAGATTTTCTATTGAGACGGCGCCCGTGAAAAGAGTTGCCTAAGATTTTCTATTGAGACGGCGCCCGTGAAAAGAGTTGCCTAAGATTTTCTATTGAGACGGCGCCCGTGAAAAGAGTTGCCTAAGATTTTCTATTGAGACGGCGCCCGTGAAAAGTGTTGCTTAAGATTTTCTATTGAGACGGCGCCCGTGAAAAGAGTTGCCTAAGATTTTCTATTGAGACGGCGCCCGTGAAAAGAGTACCTACCTGGAAAGACTTGACAGCAGATTTTTCCTAGTGATTTTAAAATCTGTGTGTGGATCCTCTGGAATTGCTGCCACACTGCTTCACACATTGCCCCGTAGAATTTCTCAATTCGCTGATGGCAAGTGGACTTCCGGTGTACATCATCCAGCTGAAGGTCGGAGTCCCGATTATGCTCCTTCGGAACCTGTGTAACGGAACCCGGCTCAAAGTCCTGTCTTTGCAGAGAAACATCATCGAGGCGGAAATTGGCAAGACAGTATTTATTCCGTATGTTTGCGATCAACCAGTCACATAGGCCGACACCGAAGGGTGAAGGCTGCGGGTGTCGACCTCAGGATAAGCTGATTCTCACACGGACAACAGTACGTCGCTTGCTCCCGAGTCACCATTCCTGACTCTCTGTATATTTTGACTGCTGAGAATAAAACTACAAACAATGGAGTTTTATAAAAATGTGGCTGTTATTTTAGTATATTGCAGTGTTTTACGACTTCCACGCGAACGAAGTCATGGGCAGAAGCTAGTGTCTAATAATTCTCATAATGCTTTTTTTTAATTAGAAAATAGTAAGTATATATAAGTTTTGAATGAAAATATGAAAAAATAGTAACCATTTAGTAATCTATTGGTATGAAAAGGAATGCATAAAAATGTAAGGTTTCCCAGCACTAATAAAAATACGCCGAGCACATCATACACTCACACATCACTTTGACTACTTTTCATGTTTCCTTTCACAGGTCTGCTGGCAGAAATGTAATATAATATGAAATAAAAAGTAGTTTGTGCTAAAAATAATATTTTTTGTTATATGTATTTTTGTGTTTTTTATTTTTATTTATGTGTGTCTTTACAGGATTCGACTCTTGTACCTACTATTCATAAACCCTATTTTAAATATGTTTCAGCAAACAGTTGGTTGAGCTTAAATAATTCCAACAAGTACCGAAATACATAATTGGTGCATCAACTCACCTTACCGCCCCTTGTTCTAAACATATCTTCGACTGATACCGGACACCGTCCATCAACAGAATCGTATGGCAGATCGCCACGGTCACGGATCAAAGAAGTCCCGATTTCTAAAGGCAGAGATAACATAGAACACAGACATTGATCACTTGAAAACAAAGGCTCACATGCAATGTGTGGTGTGTGTGATTTGAATGTGATATCTAAAAAAATAGTAGTAGATCATGAAATATTGCAATTTGTGAATATTTAACCATTGGTCTTAATAGAAAGCAAGTGTAGCTTTATTTAGTATTCCCTTTGTGAAACCATACATACTGGAGTATTGAACTTTTACCAAACATTATACTTACAAGGTAAAGAAGAAACAACAAATTATTCAAATAAGTATGAGTATTTTGTGAAGATAAATGTGACATCTCGTTTCTTTAAGCTTCTGTATCACAGAAGGCAGTTAGTCAACCCAATTTAAAAAATACCCAGTTTTATGTTCACAAGAATTCCCCAATTTCCGGCGTCGCTTCAAGTAATAGAAATATTATAAAGATTACGGAAGTAACTTGGTGAAGTCCCGGGGGCATCGCGGCGGGGTGCACAAATTTAATGCCGCCAAGAGGGTTCATTTTTTCCTACTAATATTTAAGTGTTCTGTAGAAATATAAATGTGAACTATACTAAACTAACTGCCCCCGCGGTTCCATCCGCATTTATCTCAATCCCGTGCGAATATCGGGATAAAAAATATCCAGTCATCCAGGTCATCGTCTGCCCATGAGCCAAATTTCATCCAAATCCGCTCAGCCGTTTTAGCGTGAAAACGTAACAAACCAAACAAACAACCTCACTTACGCATTTCTAATATTAGTTAGGATTAGGATGTCTGGTGATCGATAAATGACATCTAGACCTAGATAATGTAGATTGGCAAAACAATCATGCTTGGACCAGCAATCTTTCTCAACCCTACTACTGTTTATCGGAAAAGTCTAATACTAAACAATCTGGGGTCGCAAATATAGTCCTTAGTGTGAGTTTCTTTTAACCATCTCGACTTTATGCATCGACCACGTTCGAAACTCACACTAGGGACTCTGTACAGACATGAAAAACGGATATTCAACCACGGCGTTTACATATTATGCAAGAGAGTATTTGACGGCACGGTTGGCGCAGTGGTTAAGCGATTGACTGCTGCGCTACGTGTCGCGGGTTCGATCCCTGCATGGAGCAAATATTTGTAAGACCTACAAGTAGTTGTTCCGGGTCTGGCTGTTTGTGTATGTAAGTTTAAGTGTTTGTAAAACGCACCCACAATACAGGAGAAATTCCTAGTGTGGGGCGACGTTAAAAAAAAAGTACCCTGCATCCTTCTGTGTGAGTGTAAATTATTAGGACTGACTCTCATTTCAAACCCAAAACCAGCAGTAGGTACGTATTAAAGCGAAAAAATAATCTAAATAAGCCTACATTTAAGCAAAGGTTCCCATGTAATTTAATAATATCGCACAACATTCCAAATAAAAAATACGACCCTTACAGAAGCTTTTAAACATTCTTACGCCAACTTTTTACTTAGTAGAATACCTAAGTGAAAAGTTTTTTAGAGAAAAAAAAAAATGTTTTGTTAGATATTGCTTAAATAAACTCATTTGGGAAACCCTATTATTAGAATTTGACCCACATATAAACAGTATATACACTTGGCCCCGTGTTGTCAACAAGGTTATTAATCGTTCAACTATGTATAAATAAAGTAGGTAGTAGGTAAAAGACTGTTCCTGGGGTTCTTGCCCATTCCTCTCCATAGGTACTTACCTACTACGCCTTGGAGTGGGCAACTAGATTCTTATTTCTGACTGACCGACTCCTTGACAATTCAAAAGTGCCTGTAAATGGTTTAATTGAAATAAATGCTTTGAGTTTGAGGTCCCGAAATAATGTTACATAATGTTGCAAGAACTGTTTGAATACATAAATCACACTGAATGTGAAAAGTTTTGCTATTGTAACATTAGTTTGGTTACACAGAAGCTTTTAGTTTCACAAAGGGTTTTTGCGTACGGTATTTCGTAAACAAAATGAAAATGTCTAGCAGGCCTAAGCCTGCTTAATATTGGTTGACATAAAACCCCTTTTTTGCAAACCTTTGTCAGGTACAGAAACTTTCATTAGGTATCGTCTTATTTTCGTTTGTGTCTCAGCAGTAAAAACAGTAGGGTCACCAGTTATTCATTTCAATATGTTTATTTTATTGTTTAATTAAAATAATTCAATCACACATTACACAGCCCATAAATGTCAGTTAAATATATGTTTTATTCTAAGTCCCTAATTATACCTGTAGCTGTAGCGTATTTTATCTCGCCACAAACCCGGCTAGCAGAGTAGATAGCTACTCTGTAATATATTCGCAATAAAACAGAAGAGTATTTCAACATTACTGAACGAAATTGCAAGCCCGACTTTTAAGGGGAATTTCACATTTACGGTGATGCATTTTAAATTGTTCTTGCCATCACAGCGAGCGTTTAAATTACATTTCAAAGAAAATAACTTTTCAATATTGAGTTCATAGTTTCGAGACTGTTAAACAAATAGTTTCTCTGAAGTTTTCCTTATCTATCTGCCTTGCAGCTTCATCTAATAGGTTTTCTTGCTGTTTGCCACAGTGTTCTTTGCATTTCCATTTGTGTTATTTTGCCACACTGACTTTTGTGCTCTTTAAGTTAATTTATACATGTAAGTTACTATACTCTTGAAATACTACGCGGTCTACCTACCTACTGCTAAAGAACTTTTCGAATAATTGAAGGGACAGATAAGAATACCGCATTTCTTAGCAACACTGCAAGCTTATAAAGTAAGTTGTGGAAGTAAGGAATATAAACAAACTTAGCAAGCAAATAGTTACGTCGGAGCAGTCACAAATGTGTTAAAAAAGTCAGAACAAACGCCGCAAAAAGTAACATTGTCAAAAGTCACGAACTCATGTTTTCCCTGTTCAAACACTATAGGCAAGTTTGAGCAGTGAACTGAATACCAAAAGCATGTCGAGGACAACTACTGTTACAATAGTTACAAACGTCATAAACGACAACGTCCAGCGTTGCAAGCAATTGCTTTTACTTGTATACAATGAACCCGGTACCTTTTTTTTGGGTGGGAAATTAACAAATAACTTCTCCCGCTCTTACTGACTAAAACCCACGTTTTCCTTCGGTTGCCCTGTTGCCGGGGGCCACGATCTCCCTTTCGGTTTTCTTCGCAACTCCGCCAAGGCAAGGCCGATGCCTTGCCTTGGCAGACAAGCCCTTTTTTTTTTTTTTTTGTCGCTGAGAAATGCATTACGCATCCCCGCTCGTGGGGGACGAGTCGGGGTATGTGGGACTCCTGTCGCTAGTGACAGTATACCCACTAAAACTCAGCGGTGTTCCCACATCGCCGTGATGGGAGGGTCATGGGAAACCGGCTCAGCCTTGACTTCCACAGCCTTCCCGGCGCATGCCTGCCTAACTGGCCGGCCCCACTTGCCCCCCAGGCCGGGGGGCTACGGGAACGGCCGGGAACACCTGGCCATTCCCGTCCGGCACTGGTGGAGGTCTGTGCAATGTAGTCAAGGGTGCCCCCGCACCCGTTGCCTGCTGGCCTCCACCTGGGAGGAGTCGGAGATGACTTTCGAACTGACGTCTTCTTCGACCCCTCCTCCGCCTTCGGAGCGGCGCCGCGGCAGGATCGTCCTCCCGCGTGCGCTCCGCCGCCTCCTTCTGGGACATGACGTGTTCGCAGAAGGAGGCGACTGCCGCCCAGGACCTCTCATCCCTCAGCATGGCGATAACCAAGCCGGGGAGTGAGAGGTCCGGTCCGATCACCGCGATGAGGTTGCGGCGCGGCTCAGACCACGATGGGCACACCTCGAGGGTGTGCTGCGCCGCGTCCTCCGCCGCGCCGGCACAGTGGTGGCACGACGGCGTCTCCTCCCGTCCGATTCGGTGCAGGTACGATCCGAAACAACCGTGTCCGGACAGCACCTGCACCAAACGGAAAGAGAGGAATCCATGCGACCGCTCGAGCCACTCTCGCAGGACCGGCCCAATTGCGTCGAGGGTTCGGCGGCCGAAGACTGCGGCGGTGAGGTCCTCCGTCCAATGGACGACGATGGCGTCCCTCGCCTCCCGCCGAACGGCCTCCCGCTCTTCCGGGAGTGGGCGTTCTCCTCTCGCCCTCCGTCCCGCCGTCCATTCATATACTCTGGCGAGCACCCATGCCTCGAGTTCCCAAGGAGGGGTGCCGGCCAGAGCACATGTCGCCGCAAAGCTCACCGTGCGGTGGGCCCGCGCCACCAGCTGGTGGCGGACCAGCCCTAGCCCAGCCCTAGCGGACCCCGTCAATTCTGCTGACATCTCTTTGAGGCGCGCGTGAAACACAACACGCCATCGACCCGGTCCTGGTCCTTATCGGACGGGAAGCTACCCATTGCTCACCGTCCGCAAGCCCGCGCCTACGGTGGTCGGAAATCGGCCTGGGATTCCCGACGCCTTCTACTGCGGCGGTTAGGGGCATGAGGTCGCGAAATTTGCATCTCCTTCACGCGTTCCGCCTCCTCCGTCGCGAGCATTACTGCTTCGCAGAAGGAAGTGACGGCCTCCCATTTCCTCTCGCTCCGTACCATGGCCTAAACCAGGGCCGGATGCGAGAGATCACCGCCGCCGATCGCCTCCACGAGAATCCGGTACCTGACTCTCCTTATTACAACCTTTATTACTCTATGCGGCTATAAAGTGCGACAAATCGGTTGTTGTTTGTGCCATTTGAAGTTAAGGGACCTATAAAGAAAATGAATAATGGGCTAAGTTCTATTCGTCCACTTTGTCTTTGCAAAAGGAGATGAATGAGCCAGAAAAAAATCTTGTTTCACAATTTACTTAAATTGGGCTTTGTGCTGATGATTTCAAATGGCTGAAATAATCATCATTTAACATAGCCAAGAACCATACTGATTTTTGCTTTTAAACATCGCAATTAAATCGGCACATAAATTTGAAAGCTACGATACATTACAACAGACAGACACACTGACAGACTAAACGCTCGAAACATATTGAAACGCCCATCTTATCTCGGGAGTTAAAAAAGCTTTCTATGCAACTTGACTTTAAAAAACGGTAACATTAGATTACTTTCTGCCGTCACATGTGCCAACGTAAAAACAGTCCTCCTGAGTATTCGTATTCTTTATGGAAATAGGCATTAACGGAGTAGCGTGCAGTGCCAATTTTGAATTTCAGTAGTGTAATATCTGACTGAACGGTGGTTGCTGAGGAATAAAAGCTTATTTGTATCAAAGGTTTAAAAATCAGGCTAAGTACTCTAAAAAGCTAGTTTACTACAGATTATTGTCAACAACTCTTATAATAAAATTTGATTTTTAATTTAATGTCAAAGTAATTAGGAATACACGAATTTATTACACGAATTAGATTAATTTATCATTCAGAAATTCGTCAGTGCTGTAATAGGCTTTCTCTAACAGAAGGCTTTTAACCTACTTAATTCTTCTTAATTTTTCTGTTGGATATTCCCTCCAATATTTTGGCAAAGTATCATTAAGGATTGGTGCCATACATATTATACTTTTACGCAATAGAGATGATCTGGATCTAGGAATGCAAAGTTTGCTATTGTCGCGTCTATTCCGAATTACTTTTTCTGATAATAGGGGGAATAAGTGTGGGTTGATTTGACAAATATAATAGTCTCTAAAATGTACATAGATGGAAGGGTTAAAATTTTATATATTTTTAAATAGAGTTTGCAGCTCTCAGTAACATGAAGTCCAAACATGGTTCTAAGGCACCTCTTTTAGGTTTTAAAAATGACATCCTTGTTTGTTGAATTACCCCAAAAAAATGCTCCGTATCTATATATTGTATTCCCCGTCTTGCTGTAGTTACCAGCGAGTTCTAATATCCGCTTGCGGACTACGCCCGCCATTCAATGTCCAGTGCAGTGTACAAATCTGCATCTCGTTGTAGGATGTCAGTTTGGTACTTACGTCGCACAGGAGTATAAGATTTACATAATATTGTTTGATAATGAAGGTCCATAAGCAACATCATTTTTGGAAAGCATTAAACAGTCGACTACATTTTCACATTGGTACACCTATTTGCGATAAATAAAGCTAGAAAACAAGCAATAATTAAAATGAATTATCACACGCCGAATTTTGTCGTTCACAACAAACAATGCATCTCTGCCCCAAAGTTTGAAGTTTCAGGTTTAAAAGCATTCTAGTGCAACACTCATTTCTGCCAAAATAATATAAACTTGAAACGTCGTGCCGGTTTTTCGGTCTCAGACAGTGAATTAATTAATCACAAGATTAGCGATACGCTCATTAAGCTTCTACAAATTGGGAATATTGGCATAATAGGATTAAGTGGTAACCAATTGAAGAAGTTAATTTAGGATTGTTGTGACGTTGACATTTGGAACATTCAGAGAATTAATTAATAAAAATTAGGGATTGTTATTCGGCCGATTGACGACTGATCTCTGAACGTCGGATAGGAATCGGATCTGTTCGACACGGATAACAAGGATGTGACCTCTTACTGTTACAATAATAAGAATGGTATATTTAGAAACTTACAATAAGAACAAGATTAAATCTTTGAAAATAATAAGGACGTTGAAGGTTATGAATAATTTTATTGAGATATCAATATCGTCCTGAATCGTTTAATCATGAAGTTCTGTAAAATGATTGAGTTTTGAAATTGAAGCCGAATCGATATCCAACTTTGCCGTGTGATGTCTCCGAAGTTCTTTGAACTAGGATCAAAAGATATTTGAATACTTCAAATTGTTAACTAGTTTTCCAAGAAGTAGAAGGTAAATTGAGCCTACAATTCAAAATTCAAAATATTTTTAATTCACATAGACCTACATGGGCACTTATTATGAAACGTCAGAAGCTAGGTGCACGGTTCCAATTGGTCGTTTCCTATGGAGAAGAGCCAGCAAGAAACTCCACGGTTACTCTTTTAAAAATAATTGGCTTTTACAATTCTTTCAAATAACAGTATGACTAGGTATGGGAGGACAGTGTAGGTATTTCAATAAGTACCAGGTACTTAAGAAAATAGAAAATGGTCAACAAATCTACAGTCCACTAAGCCTACAGTGTTCTCACATTCACAAAATAGAAAAGAATCTATACAAAAGTTATATAAATTAATAAAAATAAGAACCTCTTTTAATTAAACGCAATTACATTATTGCTATTACAACTGTAATAAATCTGAATAATTATCATGTGCAAAAAAGCCACTAACAAAGAGTTGAAATTAACTCGTAGGTATATAATGTCAAATAATTGAATGAATATGTCAAGGACGAATGTAAAAACAAAAAAAATAAAATAAAAATAAATCTGGTAATTTGGGAGCAGTTAATAGACTCTTACATAATTATGCCGTTAATGAGATACCAGGGAAGCCACATGTGCAGAAAAATTATTGCCAAATTTCTTTGTCTTCAACATAGTCTTTAATTTTGTAATATGCTTTCTTGATAAGAACACGTTATGGGTTTTGAACTTCCCATCGCTAAGTTCTATAACAGACTTTGGCAACTTGTTATAAAAGCGGATACTGTTTATAAGAAATGACTTGCTTGTTTTAGTTAATCTAAATTTGGGTATCACAATTTCATGTCTACTACGTGTATTTATATTATGGAAATCGCTTCTTATTTTGAAAAGTCCTTAGTTTTTGCGAAGATACAAAATACTTTCTAAGATATAAAGAGAAGGCAGATTCAGTATATCAGTTTCTTTAAATTTGTCTCTAAGGGACTCGCGAGGACCCATTTTATAGATCGCGCGGATTGCCCTCTTTTGTAGAATGAAAATTGAATCTACGTCAGCTGCCGATCCCCGCAGCAGAACGCCATAAGACATAATACTGTGGAAATAAGCAAAGTATACTAACCTAGCTGTGGCTATATCAGTCAACTGCCTTATTTTTCTAACTGCATATGCAGCTGAATATAATCTACCTGAAATAGTTCTAATGTGGGCGCCCCATTGCAATTTTGAATCTAAAGTAATGCCTAAGAATATAGTTTCCGTTATTGCATCTAGTTTTTGCCATCAAGTTTTAAATTTAGACCTACTTGAGGTACATTTGGTAATGAAAACCTAATACATTTAGTTTTGTTCGCATTAAGTAAAAGATTATTAGCTGCGAACCATTTTGAAAGAACAGCCAGACTATCATTGACATGTAAGACATCTGTATCTTTTCTGTCTATTTTAAAAATAAGAGAAGTATCGTTAACAAATAGAATTATATCCGATAAGTTAGCCATTATGTAAGGAAGATCATTTATATAAACTAGAAATAAGAAAGGGCCGAGAATTGAACCTTGAGGCACGCCCATTTTAACTAGAGATCCCGTAGACGTCGCCCCATTGAGGTTTACTTTTTGCTCCCTGTTGGATAGATAGGAAAGAACAAGATCAGCAGCTTGTCCACGAATTCCGTAGTGGTGTAATTTACAGATCAGTGTATTGTGGTCAACGCAGTCAAACGCTTTTGAGAGGTCACAGAAAATGCCAATTGCATCCTGGGACTTCTCCCAGGATTCCAAAATGTGAGTGATGAGTTTTACTCCTGCGTCAGTCGTCGACCTACCTTTCGTGAAACCAAACTGGTGACTATGTAAAATCCCATTTGAATTAAAATGTGACAACATCTGGTCTAGCATGATTTTTTCATATATTTTACTCAATGCTGGTAGCACAGATATTGGTCTATAATTTGAGGGATCACTCTTACTACCCGATTTGAAAATTGGTACTACTTTACTATGTTTCATTAAATCAGGAAACGTACCGGTATCTAAACATTGATTAAATATGCCAGTTAGAACAGGCGCAATTGTGTCAATGATATCTTCAAGAAACTTAACGGAAATCCCCCATAAGTCTTCAGTGTTTTTTATGGTAAGACTTTTGAATGGTTTTTTAATTGTGAAATTAGAAATGGGCTTGAATTCAAAACTTGGAATGTTCTTACTGAAGTGTTCTTTTAGAAGAGATTCAGCTAGTATAGATGATGAGGGGAGAGATTTCGTAACCTCTATTGGGATGTTGGTAAAAAAAAAATCTAATGTCTCAGCAACTTTTAATTTATCTGAAATGGTTTCATTATCAATTTTTAAAGACAATTCATTCTGATCTCGCTGTTATGTGTTTCCACTTTCTTTGTTAATTACCTGCCACACAGCTTTTATTTTATTATTAGAAATATTAATTTTGTTACTTATTAATTTAGATTTAGCTTGGGCGCAGACTCTTTTAAATATCTTAGAATAGTACTTAGATATTTATTATATTGTAAGATATAATAAATATCTAACCCATAGATAATAATACATCTATGGTAGAACCTATTTTTCTTAAACTATTTACTCTCTAACAGACGTTTTATTCCCAACAACGCTTTATAATTCAATTATTAATGAAAGCGAAAATAATGTGTATCCATTCAATCGTTTCATATTAACGTATCAGTTTGACACACGCGTGGCTATTTTATTTTGCTCGTCATGATGGCTTATGCGTCTGCTTTCTGATTTATGTTGAAATATGGTTTTGTTTACTTTCAAGTTGTTTATCCCCATAAAAGAGTAAACAGGAAAATCTAAACCCCTATACTTATGTAGGTAGGTACATGTACGTAAATAAAATTGTTGGAAATATCCGTGTCCAAGAAATAACTTTCAGTATTAGGTAATCTTGTCTTTGGCTTACCGTGTTGGGTAAACAGAGATTTAAGCTAAATTCATCAATGTGAAGGGGTCAGACGGAAGTGTAAACATGATGAGGCAGATATCTGTGGCAATTAGCAGCTAAATGTATGCAGACCTACTGTAAACGGAGCTTAGCTGAATGAAGTGACAGATAGGATTCGAACCGCCCACGTCAATGCATAAAGATACTTTAATAGGTAAGTTGTTTGCTCGATACGTTATAGTTAGGCTGAGAAATGCCTATTTCGTCGGCAGGTTAAATATTTTTTTTTGTAAATTTCTAGTGAAATTGCACATGTTTATTTATGACCAACCAAACAAACATTCCAAATGTAATAAAATTGTCATCCGACATAAGATAATATCGACACGTGTGAAGTTTATTTTTTGCGATGTGCATCATGCACGTTCCAAATAATTATCTACGATCCAAAATGTTCTGTCAACATCATAATTGTTACGAACTTTTTATATTGGATTTGTTTGACAGCTGTTGTGAACATGTGTCCACAACTGTCAAACAAATCCAACCTGCCTGATGTACCTGCGTACATTCATGTGAATATTCACATGAATGTACGCAGGTACCTACACACTATTTATGTAAGTCTGAGTTATGAAGCGATTCATCTCACTTCATCAAACAAGTAATACTGATGGAGAAAAAAACTTTGTCATATTTCATATCTTTCACGCCACAACAAACAATAAGTGTATTGTGTGTCGTACTTGATATTATTATGTCCATCCTGCTCGAATAAAATGCTCACGACAAGGAATGAAGCGGTTCGTCGATCAACCTAATAACGTCTCTATTAACCGGCAATTCTATACAGATTTTACTAAAAGCTACCCACTTTAATCCACTTAAGCATAAATTCACAGCCGTCCCCGGGGAACGGGGGCTAAGCATCCAGTGTCTTCAGGCCACCGACGACGACACAAATAGACCTGATTGCTCCTTGTAAAACAGCGCAAGAATTCATACGAACGACACGTCGCGAACAATATCAACTTACCAAAATGAAATTAAGTTTCTTAATGGCACTTATTTCCGTAGTTATAATATCCTACTGTGAGTTAACGAACCAATACCCAAATATAATTCGAGTGGAAAACGAAGTCGACAAAAGTTTCGTAGAAAAAGTTCGCGAGTTATGGAATTATGAAATTAGAACAAAAGTTCAACAAATGCAATTAGATAGAAAAAAGCGGTCCACAAACCAATCGGACGTCGAAACGGCATACAGAATAGCCGACTCGCTCGAATCGAGAAACCTTACCGATTTAGCCAACACTTCGACTGTGAACAAGCACGCTTTATTACTTGCGAATTTCAAGCGAATGTGGCCCGTATCTAGATGGGAACAGTACGGATTTTTCTCTGACGACTATCTGGATTTGATCAACGAACACTGGCTACAATTTCCACCTCCTAGTGAATCGTTGCAGATGACTTTAGGCGGGTTCTATATTATGTTTACTACGATCGGATGCTGGGGAAACATCATCGTGTTGGTTATGTATCTCAGGTAAGTAGGTAAATGATTATATTATCAATTGGTATAACACCACTATTTACATTTTAAGAAGAATTTATGTTTGTCTGTCAGATACAATACAATTTCCAATAACAATACAATTTATTGTTTTTACATAATTGCGTTTATATCCTGAAAGCTTACAGGTAGGTTTAGTAGTATTATATTTGTTCTGGTCATGTAATGGGGAAATCCTTCATATTTGCAGTTCAAAAAAATCTTTAGGTACCTGTTCTTCTGATAAGCCTAGAGGGATGCTTTTGCTTCTTTCCTGCTCTTTTATTAAATTGGCAAATTGATTGATCAAAGGAACCATGTTTTTTACCAAGCAAAATAACAGATTGTTGTTCTGTATGTGTATCTATGCAGGGTGGCAGGGACATCGACGCGAAAACTGTAACCATGGATTCAGAACATATAAAAAAAACTGCTGTTTCATAAAAAAGTGCAATACTTACGCGGTCAAAATGTATGGAACAGCTGATTCTATTAAAATAACCGACGGAAAATTTCAACTCAGGGGTTCAGAATCATGTACTGAATCCATGGTAACAGTTTTCGCGTCGAAGTCCCTGCCACCCTGTATATTTAGGGAGGTATAAACAAAATGGAGTGAAAGATACAAGAACATGATAAGGAGTAAGCATAAAAATAAATGTCATGAACCGAATATGCTTCTTTTTGACTAAATAAATGCATCATTTTTTTTTAATGAAAACATTAAAATAATATCCTCCTAACCATGTTAATAATTCACCTTAATGTATAAGTTAAAACAATAGGGCTGCTGTAAAGCTGAAATACCTACCTACATCTTAAAATATTCACTGCCCGATAAAATCTCTGGAGGAACATAGGTTCCAACTCGTTTACTCTTTAAACTCAACGTTCAACAAGAAGTAATAAATGAGGCGAATACTTGGTTAATTTTATTTACGTGTTTGTTTGCTAGCATCGTTCGTCTAAATATAACCAAGCAGCGACGTTTTCTATTTTTGCAATATTCTGTCCTCAAAATAATTCCGCTCTGGGAAAGTTTAGAGATTATTTGAGTCCGGAGAATAGTACCGCATCCTTACCGGGACACATTTCGCGTCTCCGTGACGCACCGGCAACATTTTGTCTCGGAAACCATCGTGAACGGTTGTGTCCTATTCATTTATAGACACGACGAGTTCTCAGTAGTTTAACGTAAATAGTACCTATGTTGAGTATATTAATTATTGCTCTGGTGTCGGCCTCAAACATAGTTTACTGTATGAATGTTGACGCAACGTCACGAGTGGTGGACAAAACTTATATAGTTCAGTTGCAAAGTGACAAAAACAAGTGCATATATTGTAAAATAACAAAAATAGTGGCTTTGAAACCGTTTAAGTGTCATAACGATTTTTTGTGGCGTTGTTTGGATGATTTAAAACAATGGAAAAGGCGAAGAAGGAGTTCTGATCACTTCAAAAAGGAATTGAATGATGAGAGCAGTAGATTGCAAGTGACAGATGGTGCAGTCAATGACTTGGCATCTTATCAAAATAGTTTAGATATTGTAGAGACAACAGCACTTAGTGTTTCTGATAATAAATTAGCTTTGGTGGCAAAATTCATAAAGAGATGGCCGGTGGAGAAATGGCGCTCAATTGGTTTGTTTACGGACGACTACCTGCTGCGTATCAACAGTCACTGGCTTGAGTTTCCTCCTCCTGCCTCCTGGATACAGTACACCTTGGGCAGCACATATGTCTTGCTGGGAGGAACCGGCGCCTCCGGCAATATTCTTGTACTGCTTATGTACATGAGGTCAGTAGAAATACTTAATTAAATCAGTAGCATTCACGGAAAACGTAAACAAATTAAATAAAAGCTTCTAAAACATATCAAAGAAGTATGGAATTCATAATGAGATATTGCCTCTAATTTGTTATGTTTGCAATATCTGTACATAAGTATTTCATGTAATTACATTACAATGCTCATGACACAATGACACATATCTTGTATGAGCCCACAGTTTCATGCCAAGTGACTTTTCCTGAGTGTTATAAAAGCATCTGCTTAGGTAATGTTTGTAATTACCTAAGTACGTACGTAGAGATGATTAAATTTCAAGCAGTAGGTACGGTGTTCAATTAGATTATCCTAAGGTTCTTGTCAAGCAGTAGATCTTAGTTCTGTCATTCTGTGTAAGCAAATCATAATAAAATTGACAACTGATGCTCGTATACACACAAATGAGAATCCATCAGTTCCGGTAAGGTCAGCAAACTTTGGCAACCAGCCAGGACGTAAAATGAAGAAGTTAGTTGACTATGTGTCAAGAAAAAAGTACTTACTACATTTCTCAAAACTAAAACACGTGTATTTATTTTCACATCTCTATCTCAATGCTAATATATTATTTATATCCTTTAAATATTTCTGCACATTTTATTTTGATGTTACAGTATGTGATTCGGTGACCCACTTATTAAATGATGCGAAACTTGGCAAATAAACATTGATTTTATTAGGCAAGCGAACCAAGTAGTCGTTTATATAACTTGCTAAGCTCATTCACATAACTACATATAAGAAGTGCTTACTTCATATAAAAGTTATTTCGGTTATCCTCGATGTTAATTACACGACCTCTCTGAAAATATATGGATCAATATTTCGTACAGTAAGCTGAGATTACATTAAGCCAAATAAACTTGAGACAGTTGAAAATGAGTATTAATCTCAATTTTATACCCCAATTTACAGGTTGGTTTTATGACGTCATTCGAACCTGTGCCCAACTATATTAGGGAGATATTTCATATTGGGGATGTCTTTTAGCCTAATTAGAAGCTGAATATCAGTATTTTGGTTCGTTCGATATGCTGAATTCGTAGCATGATTTCCAAGGAACAAATTAAATATTAAAATATTAAAAAAATTAAAGACGGGCGAACTCTTTACAAAGAATAAGAATCTCTTATAGTAGTATCTAGACCTCTTTGTTGTAGAAGAATTATTTGTGGAAGAGCTCGAATCGTCCGAGGAAACTAAGTTAGTGCTACAACCATTCCATTCTTATTTACGCTGAAAACAAAAAAAAAACGAGTCCCTCCGTCTCTTTTAACTAAAATATCCACTACAATATTCTATCCTAATATATATTATTAAGTGAGCAATATTCGTATACACGTTCTCGAAAACGGCTCTAACGATTTCGATGAAAGTTGCAATAAAGGCGTTTACCGGCGAAAAATCAATCTAGCTAGGTCTCATATCTGCGAATTTTCCTAGATATGAGACTTAGCTAGATCGATTTTTTTTTTCTTTTGTTTGCTATTTAACCTGAGCAGAGCTCGGTCGGCCAGGTACTGACTGTTGAACCAAAAAGAACTTGTCTGACGACTGCAGGCGGTACTTACTTACCGGATAAAAGAAAAACATACAAACTACAACATTGTACATTATCTAAGGTCCGTTTTCTTTGTCGTGAAAAACTACGGCTTATTCACCGTGTGTAGGCACGGTCGTCAATTTTGTATGGATCACTATGGAAGCTTGTTCACAGACACGTTTTTACTACAGCGCGGTTTATACACCGTACCGTAAAGAAACCGTGCCGTGTACAAAGGGCCTTAATTTAACATCCAGTTCTGTCACCGAACAGATACAAATTCATCTTGTATTCAAAAATATTCTATGTACCGAATTGATGGGGAATTTTTTTGAGTGAATTTCGCATCAAATTCTGCCAAAGCTGAAATACACAAAAATGAATCCATAAGTATTCTGAAAATATAGAAAAGATACATGGCGGTGCGTGTGTGCTGTGCTCGTGCAGTGGAAGTCTTTCGACTGTAAAATGATACATATAGATCACGCCTGTACTGTAAAGGGTAGGTAAATTTTCCTCTATAATCGGTGTCCAATAAGATTCATTTTTATAAATATTTATAAAATATAATAAAAGCTCCTTTTTAATGCCCAGAAGGCACTAAAAATTGGCGACCTTGTTTTTCGGAACGCTGTTATATACAAAATTTTGTTCAAAGCAAAAATATTAAATAATTCTGCGAACCTGATCTAGGCTACAAAAAATCGAGCAAATTACAATTTATTTTGGGCACAATTGTTTATATAATAGTTAATAGGCTTAATAGGTAGTTATATAAATTTGATTAACTTACCTAGGTTTTTTAAGGTCTTGATTATGTTATACTAAGCTATTGATTCGACAAAGTTATCTATTTAAGCGAATTTCTTCAGATTCTCTTACTGAGTGTTCAGAAACGCAGTTTCAAGTTATCGGCATACATGTTGTCAATTCGCTGTCTCATTTTCAGAAGGCCCTTTCTTGTGCGATACAGCTTTTCAACTAGTACAAGTTATAGGTGATCTTGTACAGTATTGTATTGCACAGTTTTGCTTATCCAATCAAGCCAAAATACCAAGCCTTTTCCCAACTACGTAAGGGTCGGATTCCAGTCTCACCAGATGCAGTTAAAATACCAGTATTTTACATGGAGCTACTGCCTATCTGGCCTCCACAACCCAGTAACTGGGTAATACGATACTCCTTGGTAAGACTAATTGTCAGACTTTCGGTCTTCTGACGACCCTTATCGACTGTCAAAGATTCACAACAGCCGGGACCAACGACTTAACGTGCTTTCTGGGGCACGGAGGAGTCTCGGTATGTATTTAAAGATGGTCACCCATCCACAGACCAACCCCGGCAAGCGTAGCTTAACCTGATGGATTGATCCGTGCGGCTGTTATTACTTAGCCACACAGTTTTGCTTATCCATAAGGTGGTTATTACTTCTAGTGAAAAAATATCTTTAACACTATTTTGAAACAATAAATAATACATAAAATTAAGCGAATTAATACCGCTATAAAAAAAGATAAACTTAGGTTATAATAAATATCTTATGTTAAGTACGATCAAAACACAGATTATTGGTATAGAAACACTTCAGAAGCATTCAAAATTAAAAATCATTTATTCAAACTAGGCTGAGAATCAGCACTCTTCGAACGTCAAAATTACATAAGACAGTGCCCCAAAACGCCCACCTTTCACCACTTCCAAGTGCCTTTAGCTGGGAAGAAGAAGTGGCGCAACAAACTCCCCAGCAGCACAGCTGTCTCTTCAAGTTAGAAAAAAAAATGATTCTATACAATAGTATGCAAAATAATTTGCATTAAGCAGCACAAAAAATAATTTAAATGATGAATATTGGCCATATGTCAGCTAGCACACGCCAATATACCAACCAAAAACATTGAGAACTATACTCAAGCAAAAATAATAAAAAAAACTAAACGTAAACAGAACTAAATATAAGTATAAATAAAGTTTCCGGGCATAAAGGGCGTGCCCGCTTACATAAAGCTATATGAAGCTGTAACTGGAAGTTATAAAAGATAAACTAGGATCATCGAGGTAAAATAAATAAACAGTTAATTACTAGTAACAATAACCATGGTTAACAAGACGACCAGTCACCACAAGCAGCACCCGTTCACGAGCATAATGCAAAGATCAGTCATCCCCTTCGCCATATTTGTGGGAAGGAGGCAACCTAACCCCCGACGTTACCACAAGTGACATCTAAGGGAGCATGACGATCTTGCTGCCAGTTGCTCAGGCAAAAAATAATATGATCAATTGACGAGGTTGCTAGCTAATCACAAATTGCAATACAACTCATTGTAATGAGTAGATTATGTCAACAATAAAATAAAATAAAAATGAATTGACTCATTACAAAAAAAAAAATGACTTATAAATGCAAATAAAATAAACAATTATATAAACTCATATAAACTGTCAGTAGGTAAGCTAATTCTGGAGAAAGAACATACACATTGTCTTGAGTTAATCACAGAAACCAACTATTCTTATCATTTAAGTAGTCGTTGATACAATAGTATGCCTTTGAACAAAGGTTGGATTTTACTTGCAAATCAAGCAAAGAAGAGGGTAGCTTGTAATAAAAGGTTATACCAAGCCAAACAAATGAGTTATGAACCTTATGAAGCCGGTGACAGGGAGCTCGTAGTTTGTCCTTATTTTAGTGTTAACATTGTGTATATCACTGTTTTTTTTTTTTTTTGTAAAAGTGTATGTTTTGCCTAATTTATAAGATGTTGGCGAAAATGAATTGCGATGCCACTGTGAGCATACCAATATCTATAAAACAATCTCTCAGAGAAACTCTGGCACTTAGCTGGTACATTTCTTGAACAGCTCGTTTTTGAAGGACAAATATATTTTGAATATCAGCAGCTTTGCCTCACAGCAGAATACCGTAGTTCATAACGCTATGAAAATAACTAAAATAGACTAACCGAGTTGTATCAACATCAGTGTATTGTCTTACTTTCCTGACGGCGTAGGCGGCCGAACTGAGCCTTCCCGCTAGGCGCGATATATGTGGGCCCCACTGAAGTTTGGCATCTATTGTTATGCTCTGAAAAACTGCCGAGTTCACAGTTTCAAGCACCTCTTTATCTAAGACGATGTTGGGTCCTAGATTTATGACATTTGGTAGGGCGAACTATACATTTCCTTTTCGGCATTGAGAACTAGGTTATTTGTCGCATTTTTCGAATTCTCCCATGCATTAAATATGTGTGTCAGCAGAGCAACACCCGCATCTGTAGTCGACCTTTTGTAAAGCCATATTGTTAATTATGAAGAAGACTATTTAAATTAAAATGTCTTAGGAACTGGTTGAGTTTAACTTTTCAAATATTTTGCTCAATGCAGTTAAGACAGAAATAGGCCTGAAATTGCCAACGTCATTTAAATAATGGTATGACTTTACTACTTTTCATGAGGTCAGAACAAGTTCCTAAATCAATACATCATATCATCAACACAACATATTAAAAGTAACAGCTAGATAGAGGGATAAAATGTCTATTATATTACTTAAAAGTTTAATGGAGATGCCCCAGTAATCACCTGTGTTTTTAGACTTGAGTGTGTTTAAAACAGTAACTATATCACGAGGCGTTACATGTTTGAAGCTAAATATGCGAACACTTTTAGACATACTACTAAGCAAAAGGTTTTCAGCTTTAGACGGGGACGAATTTAAGGGGCGAGTCTTAGTTATAGGTATGTTGGCAAAAAAAAAACTCATTAAACGCCTCAGCTACGTCAGCTGCTTTATTAACTAATTTATTGTCAACCATAATCTCAAGTTGTTTATCTTGTTTAACCGACTTACCTGTTTCATTGTTAATAATTTTCCAAGTGGTTTTTACTTTATTATTGGAATTTTTCATTGTATCGCTTAAAAAATTAGATTTAGCAAAAACAGTTACCTTTTTAAATCATGTTGAATAATTTTTGACATACTCTAGGAAAGGAGTATCAAATCTGTATTTTTTCAAACCATATAACTCGTATAGTCTCGCTCTACTTTTATAAATACCTGGAGTGGCCCATTGGTCAACGGAGGTGCCATTAATGTTAATAGTTTTGGTCTTGAAAGTAGATTGGTACTCTTTTTCCACAACATCAAAAAGGGCTCCATAGATTTCATTAGGACCGTGTTCTAGTAAAGATGGTGTAATTCTATGAGCTATATTATTTTTAAACTTATTGCAGCGACTAGCTGTAAAATGCCTGTATTCTATTTTATGCGGCTTTTTATATAATGGCATGGGGAAGCTACCTAATAAACCACTGTGGTCAGATGTTAAGTCACTAACACTAATTTATTTTTGGCGTCACAATCACTAAATATATTATCAAGACAAGTTGACAAAGATGCCGTGATCCTAGTAGGTTAAAAAAACAAGTTAATTAAATTATAAGACCTAAACAAATTAAGAAGTCTAAAACTTAAAGGAGTAACATCTAAACTATTATTATTAAAATCTCCACATACAATTATACTATGGTCTGGCAGTTTGAGTAGTTTATGCGGCCTACCCAAATGTCCTTTCTTTGGTATTGTTCGTCGAGTTGAGCTCCTTAAGTTCAGAGTTGAGCTCCACGATTACTGACAAATGCTTGCACTGACTGGACAGATTGACTTAAATCTGTGTGGTTCTTTCCTCAAAAGACCATTTCAAACACTAATCTACATGGTCCTCATATGGCCTGACCAAGATTATGTCTGGACTTTAAAAGAGACTGTGACCTCTGAGTTTGTTTCGGCCTTTCTTCTCAGAGTAGTCAGATAGGAAACGCCGAACTCAACTAGCTTATTTTTATTTTTTTTAATATGACGTGTAAAAGTGATTCCGATATCCTATTTACAGAATAAACAATTTCATTTCATTTCATTTCTTTTCATTTCATTTCACTTTTATTACTTGATTTTATCCTATTGAGTGAATCCTCGATTACCGATTTGAAACTAATAAAATCACCAGAGGGGGGTCGATAAACGCAAATTATAACGAATCGCTCGAGTTCAACACAAGATAACTCTATAGTGCGCTCGATAGAAAGATTAACTAAATCTAAACGTTGTTTACATTTCAACTTGTTTGAAACAAGAACTAATGATCCACCGCGAATGGCGCTTTTTCTTACAAACGCACTTTGTACCGGAACATTATTATCATTGATAAACACTACTTCATGTTCTTTCAACCAGTGTTCAGTCAATCATAGCACTTGAGCATCATAGTTCTCCATAAATAAACTTAACTCTAGCTCTTTGCCGGACAGACCCTGCATATTTCGATGAACAACATTCACTATATGCGGGTCACCCGTTGTCGCGTTAGTTAGATAGGTACTTACTTGGCTCATGTCTCGTATGAATTTACATAGAAATGTATAAATTTCTATCCAATACGACTCTAGATATGTACTCTTTAATCCACTATGCGGGTTTTATCGTGGTTACTTTGCGTTAAACATTCCTTTGATTCGAAACATAAATAGAACAGAAAACTTTTATCTTTTACAGTTTCCGCCATTTTCTATAATAACTCTTTAGGAATTTAAATTGTTCACGTAATATAGGTAGGTATTTAGTTGTATTAGGACCAGGGTGGAAAAATCCTCATCCTCCAAAGAAAGGAGAGGATCATCCGACCAGACGGGTGTTGTCTGTGGAGGACTTCTGCCCGACAGTCGTTGTCGGGCTTCTGTGATTTCACAAACTCTACACCGTAGTCAAAATATGAGGCTTGGCCGTTTCCGGCCTGATCGCCGTTGCTTTAATGGTGGGGCATGTAGAGTTTGAAGCTTGCCTCTACATGAGATATAATTAACTTAATGAATGAATAATCAACTATTTTTTAACAGAAAAGTAATGAACAGTGAATTCATTTTTCACCTTACGCCCATGTGACGGTAGCGAAACGGCCAAGCTACATATTTTGACTAACGCGCCCTCACGCCTCTAGCTGCGCAGGAGATGCGCTGGGCGTCGGGAATCGCAGGCCGATTTCCGGCCACCGTAGGCGCGAGCTTGCGGATGGTGAGCAATGGATAGCTCGCCGTCCGATAAGGACCAGGCCCGGGTTGACGGCGTGTTGTGTTCCACGCGCGCCTCAAAGAGATGTCAGCACAACTGACGGGGTCCGCTAGGGCCGATGCCTGCCGAGGTTGCAGGAAAGTCCGAAAGGGATACCGTGGCCCCTGGCAATACAGGCAACTGAAGGAACACGGGTGGGTGTGGGTGTACACGCCCTCCTGGTCCGCCGTGGTGGAAGAAGTTAGGGCGTGTAGAATTAGAAGCTTGGCTCCACATGAGATCTGATAACTTTTTGACAGTGCGAGCCATATGGTCTCATCTTGGCAACATTTTACATAAAAATGTTTTTGATGGGATTTCACTTCTTTTTGTAAGTTGCTTATGACATTTTATTTTTATATTATGTATTTTTGACTGCCTCGTTGGTCTAGTGGTCGCAAGCGCTACTGCTGAGTATGAGGTCCTCGGTTCGATTCCCGGGTCGGGCAAAGTGTTATTGGGTTTTCCATCAAGAATTTCTGAGTAACAGCCCGGAGTCTGGATTTGTGCCCGGTTGATGGCAATAGGATCCCCCCTTATTACATGGGACTTAAACATAACTGGCGAAATGTGGGTATACTATAGGTACACCTCTGCCTAACCCTTCGGGGTTTACAGGCGTGATGTTATGTTATGTTATTGTTTATTTTTTATTTTCTTTTTTAGAGTGTATTTCTTGCACATCAGAGGTGTCTTTTTTCATAGCCCACTTTCTATCTGTGCCTTTTTTTGAGTTTTTATGGGAAAACCCATACAAACTTCCATCCCCTAATTTAAAGGCTGATTTACTAAAAATCCTGAAATATGTATTTTATTATTTATTACAAGGAGTCCCTATATTCAGGAAGTACCATAAGATGAAATTAAAAAAAAAAAAAAAAAAACCCCGATTTCGTCACTGATGATCACATCAGTGACGAAATCGGGGTTTTTTTTAATATTAAAAAAAATCTAAAGTAAAAGAGCTATGCAATTGAAACTTTATATGTTTAATAAGTCCACTATTGATATCATATCCCGGGAATTTTCTTTATCTAGTATAATCCAAACCCAAGTTATGAGGGTTCAAAAAAACGACGAAGCGCTTCGAGAAAAGGTAGATAGTGCGCTTGCGCTTCGCTTGGCCCGTCTTGGCGGGGGCACTACTGTGCCCCCAGATATCGCGACGTAGGATACGTCAGTGTTGTAGTTTCAAGTGGCTGTAATAAAGACTACCAACATTACGTGCCATCAGAAAATTTTAAATCAGTTCAGTTCCATAATTTAAGAAGATTTGACATTTTTTAGTAGAGCGTGACGCTCTTATTGCCAATTAATTATTGCTTTGATGATATTTCAGATGATACAACTAATATGATTTACTTTCGAAATCTCTAACCCTTATCTATACTTACATAAAAACGTTCACAAATACTTCCCGGTAACCTACATCTACAAATAGGTAAAACATCTTCTTTTCGTAAAGTAATTGAAAAGTCACATTCTACTATCTTCTAAAAAACATATCTGTAAGCTGGGTAAGCCATTTTCCCTTAGTTTTCCTTTTCAGCAAACACGAATGGCTGATTTATGTTCATTTTATGAAGTAGGTATCTATAATAAAGGACTATTACACACAAAACGGACCGGTGAACAACCGGAGGAAGATGATTGCTAAGATAATAGCTGTAGACAATGAACTGACGTCTATATTTGGCTATCTACCTGAGCTGTGGCACAATGACTTTTAAATCCAACGAGCCGATGTCTTTACGCTGAGGAGATTTTTAATATTCAAAAAAGTCATTCTTTCAAATTAAACATCACAGGCATTTTCAACATTGGTTTGAAATGCACCTTCTGTTTCAACGTTTTTTTCTAGTCCGGAACAGTCGTTTTCGTGATGTAACATGTATAAACATACCCACATCTATTGTACACACGGCTACACGTCAAGCTTATACATTTCCAGTTTATGCTGACCTCGCATTGTATAGGATTTCCGTACAATGCGAGGTCAGCTTATACTAGAAATTTATAGCTTGATGTGTAGCCGTGTGTACCTATGCTTTATAAATAAATTTTACACTCTAAACGTGCAGGTGGATTAAACAATAGGTGACCTTATTACTAATTTCATACTCGACATGATATCTTACATACGTGTTAAAATAAATATTGACGAAGTCAATGTAAATAGTTTTTCGTCACTTACGTTTGTAAATTACTGAAAAAGATGCGATGGATTTTACGTGCGTATTTGTTTAGTGGCGTCCAAGCTTTTTAACCGAGTTCAAAAAAGGAGGAGATTATCAGTTCAAGGAAATCTTTTTTTCATATGTATGTTCCCCGATAACTCAAAGACTACTAATACTTCCTAGGTGGTCATATTAATTTTATTACCTTTGTTTGGGTAGTTTTTGAGTTACCTTCAATAATACGTATTTTTCCCACTTGGTCTACGTGGATGATGTTATAATAACTTCCTGTCACTGTAATTTACATAGCAGGTAGTGGTAGGTGTTAGAATTTGATTGGGGTAGGTACCACAACTGGAAATTAAAAGATAAATACCTTAATTTCGGAAGTCTTTGGTTTTGTATTTTCGTTTTTGGCCACCGACTTCCGAAATTAAAATTATTTTTCACTTAGCAATGTTTTTTTTTTGGGAGACAATTGTTTTTCGTGTAGAAATCTCATAAATATTTCGACTTTTCTTTATATTTTCTTCTTTCGTATTTTGCTTCGTCTTTGTATGAGACTTTCATATGAGTCTGCTCCTTTTCTCTCTATCAATATTCTTCCTGATTGTTTTAGCGAATTCAATATTGTTTTTGCTATCTAAAATTAATATTCAGTCAGTGATGAGTATGATTATGTTAACATATGGATTGTTTTCAAAATTTATGTACATGTTTTTGTGTTTATTTTGTGTTATAATGACACAAAAGTAACACAAATGAAGAGTGAGGGCAGAGTCACAACGAAGTCTTCGAATCTAATCAAATTTTTTTCTTGTACTTCCTTCAATTTTTGTGATTTTTTTTTATTTTAAAAGCGCCCGCTTCTCGACAAAGACGTTACCGAGAGTCGCGGGCGTTAACATTATCTTTCCTAAAACGAAAATGGAATTACTATTCACATTTTAGTGAATATACTGTGACAAGCCCTAAGTGTCACGTGACACAAAAATAATAACACAATGATCACACAATTGAACAAAATGAATGTTACCCTAACCTTCAAAAAAAATATTTTTGTAATTTCACCAACGAATTACTTGTAAAACATGCATATGACTTTGTTATACCATTAACTACACTGACATGCTGCACTGTAAAGTATAGTACTTACGGAATTGAAGTAATTTGGCACTTTTAACACAATTTCTTAGTCTTTTTTATGACGCGCATGAATCGAAACCCACAGTTACTAAACAAAATGGCGCAGCCGAAAGGAACTAGTACCCTCTCGTTGTAACTATTTTGACGCATCGATTTGCCATACTAAATTTGGAATTTACTTCTATTATTATATATAAAATATCAAAGTTACAAAAAGGAATCACACAATGGAATGGAATATGAGACAAGTGTTTATGAGCAAATAAATAAATGGTTTATTAAAATTACATTGTTTTATAGTATATTTCATATAACTTACCCCTTCACCTGACATTGTTGAATCAGGTTACATAGTGCGTGCATTATTTACTATAAGCTGCATTTTTGAAATACGCGTGACTGAGGACATAGCAATTTTGTATGGGAAACAAATTATGACAGGAATTGAATTTAGTTTTTTTAAAGCAATAGAACCAATTTCCATGTTAAAAAAAATCTATACTTGCTATTTTATTACTAATTAGTCTGAATGTTGATTTATATGTTTACATTTCAAACTGTATTTTATTTTATTTGACCAACAAGTTTATGGACACAATTAAATTTACGTTTACAACTAAATCTACATAAATTTTTAAAACGACCCATATACTTATGCGAAAACGGAGAATACCAATGGCTCACTGATACCACTTACGTTATACAATACAGCTAGCTTAGAAATCTGTTATAATAATATGATATTCCTGAAAATAGGTTTTAAAAAAAGCCTAAAACATAAGCTTCTTCATCCTGTCGCGTCTCATGACCGTAGTCTGATACTGACCTACACAATACAAAGAGAAACCAAGCAATTAGCAAAACAATGTGATGCTTGAGTGGGTGTGTGAATATCAATTAAGACCAAACTATCTCCGAACAACTAGATACAACTACCTTAATTGACATCCTATTAAGTCCTTTGACGCCCACACGACAATTAGAACTTTTGCATTTTAGGCGGGCTGTATTAAAATAGATATTATTCATTGCATGCTATCTTTATAAATTATAGCCTATATGTTACTCAGTGATAATATAACATTCAACTGGTAAAAGAATTTATAAAATCGGTCTTGTAGTTTTTGAGTTTATTCATTACAAACAAAAATATAAATCTTTACTTTACTTCGACGCCTAAGTGTCGTCATGTTTTTATTTTTATCTACACCCATGCTATAAAACCTCTATAAAAATTTCTGAATCAGTTAGTTTATTGTCAACATTAAAACAGCCAGTGTCATAGTAACCATAATATCATCCAAATGAGTGTTATAATGTTGTACTAAAAATTATGCAACTCGAATTTCAAAAAAAGAGCATTGTCATGTATGCAACTCCTTGTTTCCATTAACTTTTGTAATGGAACGTTGAAGCGGACAGCAGCACCTGCTGCACGCATGCGCGGGGATGTGCTGCTGCAGGCGACACTCATACGTGCACTTGTACTGAATTTCGTGGGTTTTTTTTTATTCTTGATCTTGAATTACAAATACCCAATGGTTTCAGAACCTTTTATAGAGGATTCAAATCGTGGTACATAGTCTTGTTTGCCTTATTACACAACAGTTGCATAAACAACGATTATTTATACAGATAGTTAGTTAGTCTTTTAATTTTGTACCTAATGTAAATAGTTGGCTGTTTTAAAAACTGTAAAGTTATATTAGTAGTGGCTGTATGGATTAAAAGAGTCTTTACCCTTCATTATAATAAGTACATAAGAGTAGATCACTAAATCTCGCTGTAGCCTCAACAACTATCGATTCTATTAAGGCGAAAGCGCCGACCCAGCCCGCGAAATTCAAATTTTCTTACGTTTTTTGTATTTTTTAGGTCAGTCTCAGATCTCATGTTAATGATTGATTGATTTGCGGTCGTAAAAATAATAAATATATATTTAGAGAATGTTAATAATTAAAATCGTAAATACAATTTTCAGTGATGGTGTATAATGTCATAAATTCACGAAATTGACATTCTTAGCAGCAAATAATTTGATATGTTATTTAGGTAACCGTGAGATGTGGAAGAAATGGAGGGAGGCCATCTTTTATGACCGCCAATCAATCAATCATTAACATGAGATCTGAGACTGACCTACAAAATGAAAAAAACATAAGAACATTTGAATTTCGCGGGCATGGTCGAAGGTTCCACCTTAAAATGAAAAATTTCTCTTTAATTATTTTGTGTCCTGATTCCTGATTTGATACATCGCCTACACACTCGTTTGCTTTTATTAATAAATATTAACCTTTTTTTTTTAATAGTTGGAATTTTGAAAGTATCGTTATTATTGTTCATATAAAATTGTTAAGTTAACACAAGACAAAGTCTTACCGACCAGACTCCATGTCTGGCCGGTAAGACATCAATTAAGTTATTGAGGGTGGGTTACCTTGGTACTTACCTACCCTCTGTCGTTTTGATACCAAACTTTGTTTAGCTACCTAAACAAAATTTCGTTAGTTTATTTAAATATTATTCAAATTACTTAGTTGTAAAACAGGTCCGCTTTACTGAAAAAACTTACTTTCGCATATTAATTAGTTAATGTTGATTTTATAAAACTCAAATCTACTCAAAATAACTGGTAGTTATTAGTTATTTACTAACAATTCCAACCCTACTTTGAGAATGCCTCAGATCTACATGATTATTAACATCTCAGTGATTAGAAACTTTGTAGAGAACTATTTGACGTTCAAACATTGGAAAACTAAGTTCAAAGGTGAAGTTCGTTAATGGTTCAGAAGGGAACAGTACCGTACTTACCTAAGATATGTAGAAGTTCAGACGACTATAAGTTTCTATGACTTTCATTATCATGATGTGCCAGCTCATGGCTAAATGATAACAGCCGCACAGGTCGATCGAAGGTTAAGCAACGCTTCGCCGCGGTTGGTTCGTGGATGGGTGACCATCCATTACATATCGACACTGTTACGGGTAGTCAGAAGCCCAGAAGTCATAACCAGTGTTACCAAGGGGTATCGAGTTACCCAGTAACTGGGTTTGTAACATACTTACCTCCACGAAGGTAAACATAGGTCACAAATAAAAAATAAAAAAGATAAGATTAACGTTTAAGTTTAGAACATTAAGGGCCGGCTTCACACGACGCGGGATGCTAGGGATAGGCGGGATCAGGTTCAGGTAGATAGACAGGTAAGCAGGTAGGCAGACAGGCAGGCAGGCACGGAGACAGGGAGTGTGGAGGAGCCCGGCTGTGTCGTCACCCGCCGAACAGCGAGCCCTGTCGAGCGGAGAGGTGGATGTGAGATGTAGCTAGGTAGCGGAGGCACTCTGTAGCATCTCACGCTAGTGGAAGGGCCGCAAACTCGAACACGGCGTGTTGCCACACCGCCGAGTCTGCGTTCAGCGGTCAGTGTCGCAACACGCCGTGTTCGAGTTCGCGACAAGTCAATCGTCATCCTGAGGATGCCTCGTTAAGAGGTGACGATTATTTCAGGGTTTTTATGGCTCTTTAGAAATAACTAAGTGGAAAAGATACTAAACATATCATCGTCTATTGTAGTTTTTTGTTACCATGGATTCAGTACATGATTCTGAACCCACCTGCCTTGAAATTATTCGTCGGTTATTTTAAAAAATCTGCTGTTTCATAGAAAAGTGTAATACCTACGCGGTCAAAATGTATGGAACAGCAGTTTTTTTTTTTAAATAACCGAGCACCCATAGATTATTCTAAGGGTGGTTTATTTAGTATAATAACATAAATAGACAAAATGATGTGGTTCTGCGCAGCAGAATACCACAGGTTTTGGAGGTCAGGCAGTCGCTCCATGTAAAATATTCTGCTGCATCCGGTTAGACTGGAAGCCGATCAAACATAGTTGGGGAAAAAGGCTAGGCAGATTCATTGATGTACCAATACATGAGTTGTGATTTTTTATATAAACACAAAGTCATCAACTGATTATTATCAATCTAGATCGGGACTCAAAATACTGTCGTTGTATACAACGATGGCTCTCTTTTTGTGTTATCATCGCTGGCTGTATTAATTAGTCATTACCTTTGTTCAGGTAGATAATGGTTGAGCCTTTACATCCCAGTTAAGAATAGCTTTCCCCCTTCGTTCACAAGTTTTAACAGGTAAATTAAAAGATATCCTCTAAGATTATCCTCTTGAACTCTGATTAAAATAATTCTAATAATTATTTTAATCAACGTTATTATTTTAACGTTTTCAAATCCTTCTTAAATCGTTATGCGTTAAACCCTTTGACAGCTTAACTTTGGTTAAAATAACGCATTCTTTCCTTCATTACAAAGAATATCAGTGACCCAGTCTGTTTCTCGTCACGCTGTCGTACTAAGGCCAATATTAAGCAATTAATTTATTGCATAACGACTACGTTAACTCTCCAACCGTTCGAGCCATCACGAACTCGTGTATGAATAGTAAAAGATAATCCCTAAGCTCCTGAACGTCGTTTAACCATTTTTTTTTTGATCTCCTAATCCGGCGGTGTCATAAGCTCTCACTTCGTGCATTTGGCGATAAAGTGAGAAACCCAGCAAATAAAGCGAAAAGGTCATCTGAATATCAAATAGGTGTTGGCTCTTGGTTTCGTGTCGTGATTATCTGAGTTCAGGCGTGCCACAAATCCTTGATTCTTGATCTGTTTATTCCTTCACGGGATTTTAAACTATAAAATCTAAGTAACTTGTTTTAGCTTTCGCTTGAAGGAAGATTGTAAATAAACTATGTACCTATTGTTAAACTAAAGACTGATTTATATTACTTTGTTGTGTCGTATCGTGACGCCTTCTGACGCATTGTTAGCCAATCAAAATTTGACGAAGTCCTGAACTCGTTCGTTTGATTGGTGTAATCCCGCGTCACGACACAACACGACACAGTAATGTGTCGGTGGCTTTACAAGCGTACCGAAACTACTTAATTGCATCCGTTGGACCTAATTACCGACAATGGTAATGCTTACATGTACTTATACAAAATGTTAAATTTCCCTTAGATTTATTTTTGCCCATTTGCTTTCACAACACCTCTGAAATAATCTGCTCAACTTAACAGAAATAAAGCGCGTTCACACATGTTTTTCTGTTGTTTTTTCTCAACGGGGCTTATTACGTATACATTTATTATACCTACACTTGGGGCTCCGAAATTAAGCTGTCGCGGCAACACGAGGGCTTTTGGTATTTCAGCTTTACGGAAGCGTAATTTTATAACGACATCCTTTATACTGAAATCGTGATACTTGACAACATCTGTCTGCACTAGTGACTGCAATTAAATTTTACTTAATGCAAATTTTCTTAAATGAATTAAATTACCTACAAGAATTGTATCAAAGAAAGATTTGTGTTAAGATAAATAGTTGTACCTAATGTAGATAAATTAAAATAAAATTCTAAAATTCATTCATTAATTCACTGACAGACAATGTATAGCCTAATTCGCTGAGTCAAACGTGAAATTTTGCACAAGAGTTTTGAAAATTCACCAAAAAAGATTTTTGAAAATTCATCTGCTGAAGCGATTTAATAGAGGATGAAAGTTTTTGTGGAAGTTCGTCATTTTTGCAGATGGGGAGTCCATCGGCCACACAGCTTGTGCAGTTGATTTATTTCGACCCAATTACTAAGCTCGGATCTGTGCACAAATGTAACACAAATATCAGTAGGGCGGGCCTAATGTGCCGTACATGCAGTTATTTTGATCATATATGACATTTCCATCTCTAGTTTATTCATAATACATGAGAAGGACTTATTTTTAGTAAACATTCCAGCATTTCTTGTCATGTTGTGTCTAGATAATACATTAACCTAACAACATAATCAGCCAATAAAATTCCCACTGCTGGGACACAGGCCTCCTCATGGTACGTGGGAGTGGGAAATACCACCACGCAAGCCCCGTGCGGGTTGGTAGATGTCAGTCTTCAAATTTTTGGTTCTAGGACATACCGGTTTCCTTTCACCGTTTTGAGAGCAGTGGTGATGAAATAATTTACACAACGTACAGCGCCTGTCCGGGTTCGAACCGGTCTCCGACCGACACTTGGCCACTACTGATCTTATCTAACTACGTAAACTACACTATCTAATGCAATTTTCATTATAAAATACCTAATAATTACTTAGATGATAGATCTGGAATGTCAGAGAGCCGTCTGTATTAATAAATTGGACACTTAAAGTAATTAAGTTTATTAATTACATACCTTATTTCAATAAGGTATGAGAGACGCATTTTACCTCATTTATTATCGTTTGAAGGAGTAATTATCATAATTCTAGTTATGAAATATACGAGACTTGGTGCGTTTTACGGCAAATGGCAAAAAAAAAAATGCCCAAAGTCGGCTAAATGACCAAGTTGTATTGATTTTAAGTTTGATACAGTATTCCAGTCTATGCTTGACCTATTCTTATCCAACCCTTAACGTTTCAGACAAAATAAAAAAATGCTATACATGTCCTGTCGCAACTTATGTAGACCTAACATTATTTATAAATAATCTGTACATATAATAAGATCGTAGCAAAGTCAAAACTGTACATTGAATATTTTTGAAAAAAAAAAGTAATTGCTACGAGGTCTGGGATCGATTCTAATGCCGAAAACATATTTTTTTAAATTTTTATCTGTTTGTCTGTATGTATGTTCCAGCATGACGCAAATTCTACCGGACAGATTCTGTTAAAATTTTTGTTCTCTATTGTGTTCCGTAACTTTTTTATCCATAATCCATAAGGTGCCATAATTTTGTGTGTCCTAATCATCATTTGTCCGAATGATAACTTGCCCGAACTTAATGTCACATAATATATTATGCCATAAAATTGAAATCCCTAAATACAATATGTCCTAAATTAGTTTGTCATAAATACATATTACAATCAATAATATACAAAAGACTTAAAACCATTTTCAATAAAGAAATCAAGTCCTAAACTCAAATTATTTTGTATTACAATTGTTAATTATTTTACCAAATCCAACTGGTACAATACATAAATAGTAAAGATGCAAAAGCAATATGGCTTTTGTCACGGCTCCGGCGCTGTATGTATTATCACACAATGAAACAATTGATTGTGAACATGTGGTTTTTATTTCCCTGTAAGAAGTATGCAAAGAAGCATACACCATGCATGCAAGCGAGGATGCAAGCAAGCAAGCCTGCAGAAAGCGTGGAGCATGCCAGCGAGCATGCAACATGCAGCAGGCATGGTTTCTGTCACGGCTCCGGCGCTGCGGGGCTCCAAGCGAGCATATCATCGCAGATGGTTTAAAGCTCACCATCTGCTCCTCAACTCGCGAACCGCCTCGCCCCTACAAGGCTACGCGATTCTAAATTACACTCTAGGGGTAGGGCAGACAAGACTGCGTGGAGTCGGATTTACAGCAATTTGTTTCTGTTATTAATGAACATTCGGAATAATATACATTATGTAATATATTTAGAACATATGACTTTATTTTATGCAAAATTAGGAGACTCAATTATTATAGTACTCGATATTATGACAGAATATGATAGAATAAGTAAAGATAATTATGTAAAACAAAATTTCGAATTTTTTAATATTATGGTTACTGAAGTTTATAGCAAACGTGTTATGGATAATGATTTTAGGAGAAGAAAGGGAGTACCAAAATTTTGCAAAGATATTCCCTATAGGTCTGGTCAAACTGTAGGGTATAAACTATCACGATATTTGCTATGGGGGATGAACAATATAGTATTATGTTCATATTTTTGGAAAAAAAACGCGCCAACAGATTATGATATTGTAGATGGTTATTGATTTAACTTTTTAAACGATTACCATCACGCTATACGGTTATCCGTACACTGGCTTCTAATAAGATTTTATGGGGCGAGCGCAGGAATGGGCAAATTGAAAATTTTCACAAAAGGTGTCACTACCAACTGAGGGAAATTGATTTTCCTGGGGAGCTTTCTGCTTGCTGTGATGGTATTTGTTACAATGTGGAACACAGGATCATAATGAGAAACATGTATATAAAGTTAATTTCTATCCTGCCCGAGTCTGCAGCCAGTTCAAGGCAAGCAAGGCGAGTCACGGAGGAGAGGTGGCTATGTTGCTGGTTGAAATAGGTTCCTATGTGGCAGGTTTTCACAGGAAAGCCAGGATAAATTTTTTGATGTGGGTTCTACCTGGGAAGGCTAATAATGGATTTAGATATGTGTGAGAGTAGAAGAGCTTTCAAAAAACAATTGAAATGGTGCCAAGATAGACAGGATCAGATTAAAATGGATATTCTAGCGTCACACCACACTGCCAGAGATTTAAAACGTTTCGGAAACACACAGACAAAATGAAAGTCTGGCTTCCCTGTGAGTGTAAATGGTATTAGTGATTATATTATGATAGCTAATCATTCTGACACAAGCCGATGTGACGTTGCTGGGGCTATCGACCAGGAGCGAGTTGTTAAATTTACTGCTCGTGATGTGCAGAAAGTGATCCTTGGAATGCAGAGGGGTAAATCTCCTGGGCATGATGGCCTCAGCATTGAGCACCTAAAGTTTGCTCGTACTCACCTGCCGCGTGTGCTCTCCATGTTTTATAATTTATATTTATGTCACGGTTACTTAGGTACCTGAAAAGCTGACGAAAACAGTTGTAGTGCTGATTGTCAAGAATAAGACTGGTGACATGTCAGATAAAGAAAACTATCGGCCCATCTCGCTGGCCACAATAATGGCGAAAGCTTGACTTCATCTAGACTTTTGTGTTTTGCTGATGATATGAAAATTTATGCCACAATATCATCGCAGATGGACGTAACGGCACTTTAGAATGATCTGCATTGCCTAGAGGACTACTGCCAAAGAAGCAAGCTGGATCTTAATCCTGCTAAATACTCGGTTATTACGTATTGTCGGAAGCGCTCAATCATTGCTACATCGTATACCCTAGGTAATCAAGTTCTACCTAGATCAAACTCGTTCCGTGATTTCACCACGATTCCAAGCTAAGTTTCGAAATACACGTTGATGCAATAGTCGCTAAGGCAAAGTCAATGCGGTTATCCAAATGCTTCACTCAAAACTCTAAAAATTGCATACTGCACTTTTGTCAGAAGCTACTTTGAATACGCGTCTGAAATATGGAACCCATGTTACCACAAATATATTAACCGCATTGAGAGCATCCAAAAAAGGTTCATAAGGTATCTATGTTATCATCAAAAAGTACCGTACCATTCGGAAAACTACCACAAGCTATTTTTTTATATATATATTTATTTACCTTTACTCAACCGCCGCGAGATTACTGACTGTGTGTGTTTGTTGAAAATTTTTAACAATACTATAAACTGTTCCGACATTTTGATAAAATTTTATTTCAGCATTCTCATGAAGTCTAAGCGATACAATCCACATTTGCGCGTGCCATTTGCTTCAACCAATTATAGGCAAAATTCGTACATTGTACGTGAAAGCAGAAATTTAAATAGGCTTTGTAAACAGTACGATATAAATCTGTTCATAACTAGTGTGTCGTCAGCCGGGAAGTGCTCAAGCCGTAACTTTTTCATATATTTAGTTCATTTAGTAATGATGATTGTTATGCAGTGCGGGTAAAATTGTAATTTTGCTGTAGTATATAGTAACTTGGTGTGAATGTCCTTAGAATTTCCTTTTTTTCTGTATTTTATAAGTGAAGACCTGTAATTGGCTTTCAGACTAATGTACTGTCCTTGATCTGTTTGTTTTAGCTGTAAGTCTCCCATATTATTTAAATAAATAAATAAATCATCACGCTATGGAACTAAGCAGTGAATCATGACATGATTTTATAGAAAACGGCTATTTTAGCTAATTTTCAACAAAGCAAATAAGAGGCCGTTCAAGTATTACGTAAGCAGATTTATTACAATTATTTACCCCCCCTTTGTGAGCAAAAGTAAGCAAAGCTCTTAAATGCTTACGTAAAAATTGGTATATGCATTTTTCTTTTAATGTAAGTATTCTTTTTTTTTATTGATTCATGACCAGCAGTTATAATTCTAGAAAGTTTCATTTTCAACAATGTGTAGGTTGTGTGTTTTTTCAGACAATGTGTAGATTGCCATATGTGTAAAAAAGTAAATAATTACTGCTGACGTAATCATCACCCCCCCACCCCCACGTCAACAAATATAAGCAAAGAATACTCCCGCCCCCCTATACTGTTTACGTAATACGTGAACGGTCCTTAACTAAGCGATTGGACGAATACTTTGCAATCCCATACCCATCTATTTTTTTTTTGTGACCCTTTTTTACATTTTGTAAAACGGTTTTTTTTTTATTGTGTATATAATAGCTCGAAAAAATTATTAATTCACTAAAAAATGAAAACTTCGTGAGCTATGGGAAACTGCTACGTTACAAGTACTTCACAGTCACAAAACATTTAAGAGTGTGTTCTCATCATTTTAGAGCACTCGGATATCGGAGCATTTTAGACGATAAGAATAAAAGGATTTTTTACAGGTAAAAACACTATCTTAGTGCTATTAACTTTTAAAAGCATATTGTAAAGTAGTTCAACATCACAAAAACAAATATGCATGTTTTTAATTTTTTGGTATTAAAGATGAAAATGAGCCAAAAAAATAAACAAAAAAGGCGAAAAACGTTGCCACTTGCCTTTTACAGTTTACCTAAACTATTTTACGAAGTCTTGTTAGTTATTGCAATTTAAACATCATGATTAAAGTCATAACGGCGACAAGACAGGACTTCGCGAAATAAATTAACTGTACATGATGTTTATATAGTACATAGGTATTAATTCCTTGCTTGGTCTGCTGTCTCAGCGTTGCTTAAGATTCTCTTTTCAGACGGCGCCCGTGAAAAGAGTACCTACCTGGAAAGACTTGGGGAAGGCCTTGATCAGTACAAAAAAACTAGCTTAATTTTAGAATTTACACACAGATTTTGACAGCAGATTTGTCCTAGCGATTTTTAAATCTGTGTGTGAATCTTCTGGAAACGCTGCCACAGTGCTTCCTGGTGACAAAACAGCACACACCATGTTTAAGATTCCCATCGATTTAGAGAGCAACGAAACGCCTGTTGTGGGGGTCACGCAACAGTAACAAAGGACGTGTGCTTAGGGATTGCGCTTCATCGTATGGGATGAATGCATTAGGGCAAATAGGAAAACAGTGGAAGCTGTAAACAGAACCCTGCAGGATATCCGCAGGAACCAAGACATGATGGGTGGTGTCACAGTTCTGACTGAAAAAGTAAATACTTCGTTGAAAAGGTCCACTCTATGGTCGAGAGTTCATAGACTGCGCTCGACCATCATCATGCGAGCTCGGCTTGGCGGGAATTCAAATGCTCAAGAATTCTCCGATGTTCTTCTAAAAGTTGGTGAAGGCACTCTACCAGAGACTCTTAGTAGAGTAGTTCCCACTTTAGTAAAATCTTATTCGTCTGGTGTACGCAGTCGAATACCATACCAAGAGAATTCTTGGCCGTGTTCCCATTTTAACGCCGAAAATGACCAAGCTGCAGCGATCAACCTCAGAATTCTTTCGCAAATTGAAGAGAGCGAAGTGATATACACCTCCATTAATACGAATGTGGAGGAAGATGATTACACCCAGACATAACCCCGTAGAATTCCTCAATTCGCTGATGGCAAGTGGACTTACGGTGTACATCTTCTAGCTGAAGGTCGGTATCCCGATTATGCAGCTTCGGAACTCCGCCGAAGCTGTGTAACCCGGCTCAAAGTAGTGTCTTTGCAGAGACTGTGACCTGTGAACGTATGCTTTGCGATCAACAAGTCACAGGTGCCGACACCGAAGGCTGAAGGCTGCGGGTGTCGACCTCAGGACAAGCTGCTTCTCCCACGGACAACTGTACGTTGCTTACTCCCGAGTCGCCATTCCTGACTCTCTTTATATTTTGGCTGCTGAGAATAAAACTACAAACGTAGTATACAGGGAAGTTTTATAAAAATGTTGCTGTTATTGTAGTATATTGTGGTGTTTTACGACTTCCACGCGAACGAAGTCGCGTCCAGAAGCTAGTTAACCATAAACCTAATTCTGACGTAAAAACTTTTCTTGAATACATAAAGTACCCTCAGAACTTAGCACTAGATGCCTTAATTACTTAATTAACGAAACTTTATTCCAGTCCGGAACGGAAAAATAAAACTGAGTTAAGCAGAAGTACCTACCTTGTTACCTACCCCTACTTTTATATCAATCAAGCTGTGTTATAGTGGCAGGGTAGGGAAAATTCTATTTGCATCTTGCGGCCTTCTCCTCCCATCGAATAGGGTAATGGGAGGGGGAGTTACGAATGCATTTTGTTCAAAAAGTTCTGGTGGATGTGTCCTGAACACACTTTTACCTACCAATTTTGTACCATTTCCTACAAATAATATATTTGTCTTTATCAAAGCTGTTCCTGGGGCCGACAATATCTTACCATATTTATAGCTACACATATTAACAAAAAACCATTGCCAACTATAATTCATGTTCAAATTTAATTTAATGGAAATGTTATCTGCTCGAAAATTAATTAATTTCATTAATCCAGACTTGCGCAGGCTATAAATCTTTCTTTGGCGCGCACCGCAAGAAAATAGGAAGCGGCGCGTACGATGTGCTGAATTTTGTAAACTTTGAAGGATACCGCAAAAATATGATGTGTGCGGAAGCATCTCAAGTTTGAAAGTTTTACGAAGACTAAGAAAAAGAACACGTACCTATTATTTACTTCGAAGTATTTTTGTTGAGTAAAAAGTAAACTTTGGCCATTTTTTCGTTGTGTCAGACAAACAACTGTCTCATTATACACACTCTGTTAGATAAAGTATCCTATATTTATGTGTATTTATTATACAAGAATATTACTTACTTATTACCGATGTGTACCAGAAGACAAATTAACGTATGATTAAGATGTCCGTACTTTTATGAAATAGTACCTTAGGCTTAACTAACTTTCCAAGTTTGACCACCTAGAGGTATCACTACTAACTTAGGAATTAACTTATCAAACTTGAAACCTGAGTAAGCACTCGGATATTAAGTAATTTCAGTATATTGCTGTCCACTAAAGTTAGGATATTTAACTACAAGACCCAGAACATTAATTAGATGCCTACTTTAGCAAAATGTAAGGTTACTTGCTCTCGATCTCGTGAGTGTCCGATGGGGTTAGTAAAGATTTAATCTGTTATTACTTTAAGAAGTCACAGCCAATTTTTCAAAGAAATGAAGTAGCAAAGATTAACCGAGTCACCGATTTTGCAATCTATAACACGAGTTCCTTTTTCCTTTTCTCTATTTAATTTTAAAACTTTCCTTAAGGTGATTCAAGCTTTATTCATGATGTAAAAGCAAAAAGACGTATAGCCCTCATTAGGATTTCCCTACGTAGCCCCCCGGGGCCCTCTTCAAAACACAGTCAGACTCTTAATAGACCGTGAGATAACGACGGAGAAGGGTTCTTAATTGTCGCTCGTATCTCAAGAAAGTAAATCAATATTTGTGACAAAGTAGGACGCAATCTTTCACCTGAGGAAACGGCGAAAAATAAGGGATGTTTAAATGCTATGTACACAATTTCGACAACATTCAAATACGAGGTCAAATTAATTCAATTATTATTATTTCAACCTCCGTAGATAACTACGCCGGATATTTCAAATGTCTATAAAATGAAAGACGTCTGAAGTTTCAAACATTTAATAAATGGAAATTGATTTTGAATCTATTGAGTAACGTACTTTTGCGTAGGTAGCTACTTAAATAATTCAAATTACAAAGGAACAAAATATTTTTACTTAGAATGAGAATAAGAAGCATGACTTATAGTTATTCATCATTCACCTACGTTTATTGATATACTAAAATGTATATCAATGCTATCTTTGAAATCTTTTTGATATTCTAGTCTGCATGTTCGTTCGAATCCGTCTCCTGTGCCGGCCCTTTCAACAAACTGCCAATTATGTTCGTCACTATCCGAGTTCCTTGTTGCGGCAGCTTTCCCGGTATTTGTAATTTACCGAACGCTTTCTTCTTAAAAAGACCTACAACATTGCCGTCATCCTCACTTGAACTGCTGATATTTTGAAGTTTAGTCCACTTATCAACGCGATTGTCAGGTGCTGAAAAAAGATAAGGAGTAAAACCTAAATTGAAAATATCGTTATTTATCGGTTAATGCTTTACAAAACTATGCGCTTAAGTCTTGCCTTTTGGTATTTTTAATATAGATTGTAAAAGGAGTAAATTAAATATCACTGTTTTATTTTTAAGTATTACAGTTATAGGACAATTACTGCAAGTCACAAGTTATAGGAAAATTACTGAATTCGCTACCCAATTAGCCTAAATTATTGATAATTGGTATTTCCAATAATTATATGACAGACGTTGCTAGAACTAATATGATGCGGAGCGGATGGCAGTCACTACAAATATACGACCCGTAAGTAATCCGTGCGACATGCGTCCGGATTCCGTGTATGATGTCAATAATATAAAATCAAAAATAATTTACCTTCTGTAGTACTCGTATTAGAGACTTCACTATTCATAACGTTCTCAACAGTGGAATAATTTACAGTCGTAGGCTCGTCATCATCTTCTTCCGAATCTGGTTCCTTCAGTTCTGCTAGCACTTTCATCAAACTCCCTATAATGTTAGTCACTAACCGAGTTCTGTGTCGCGGCAGCTTTCTCGGTATCGGTAATCTACTGAATTCTTTTTTCTTAAGAGGACTAACAGTATTAGCGCCTGTCTCATTGATGAGCGTACTTTCTGCCCCAGGAAATTCACTTGAACTATTCTCGGGTGCTGAAAGAAGACAAAGAGTTTCTAAACTGTTCCAAAACACTTGATGAAAATGTAAACAAGTTAGAAAAGGTTGCTGTGGATGGCAAATTGTAGAGACTCTTACAAGTTGAGTGATTTGATTTGATTTTTTGAATACTTAGACGCTTAACCCTAATTATAAATCAATTCATTTGAGAAATGTAATTAATATTATTAGACTTATCGATTTATCAATTACAGTTTAATAATGATATTCAAACAATTATTCTTCGGAGAAGGTGGTGAGATATAAAGCTTAAACCTTCACTAACACTTTCATCAAAAAGTTTTGGAACAGGGTATAGCTACGTCCTACATACAAATGGTCATCTTACCGGTTACAAATCTAAGAAAATCATAACAGAATTTCATTATTTCCCAAAAAAGAAATACTAGAAGATTTACTAGCTTTATAATGATCACCCTTTAAACTGAAGAGAGAGTATTTTATCTATGTTAGACAACACAATTAAGTTAACACTGTACCTACAATATGCCTAAATAGGTATGTACCTAGTCATAATAATTATAATAATTTGACGTTGTTGGTCTTACAGGCAGTATACGGTGCTGATGGCATAGCCACCCCAACCAAATATAAGACTTATCCGATTAGGTAGATGTGTGACGGATTTTCGTATATGATGTAAAATATGTGAATAATGTAAAATCTAAAATATTTTACCTTCTGTAGTACTCGCATTAGAGATTTTACTATTCGTAACATTCTCAACTGTGGAATAATTTTCAGTAGTAGGCTCTTCATCATTGTTTTCTGCATCTAGTTCTATATCCAGTTTATTCAGCTGTGTCAACCCTTTCAACAAACTCCCTGTAATGTTCTTCATCAACCAACTTCCCTGTTGGGGTCTTCTCGGTTTCGGAAATTCACCCAACTCTTTTTTCTTGATAGGACTAACAGCATTATCGTCTGTTGCATTGATGAGAGTACTATTGCTGATATTTGGGAGTTGCGTCCACTTATCAAAGAGATCTTCGGGTGCTGAAAGAAGAAAAAGTGTTACATACTTACCTTAATTATACCTATTAAAATTAAAAGTGTTAGGTATTGAAAAAAAAAACCAGTTTACCTTCTGTAGTACTTGCATTAAAAACTTCACTATTTGTAACATTCGCAACTGTGGAATAATTTGAAGTAGTAGGCTCCTCATCATCGTCTTCTGCATCTTCTTCCGAATTCGGTTTATTTAGCTGTGCTAGCCCTTTCATTAAACTCCCTATCATGTTTGTCACTAACCGCGTTCTGTGTCGCGGCAGTTTTTTCAATAACGGTACTATACCAAATTCTTTTTTCTTAAAAGGACCAACAGTATCATCGCCTGTCGCATTGATGAGAGTATTTTCAGATCCATTAGGTTCAGTAAAACTACTGATATTTGCGAGTGTACCTTCTGTAGCACTCAAACCAAAGATTTCACTATTAGTAGCATTCTCAACTGCGGAATCATTTACAGTAGCTGGCTTCTCATCAGCTCCGCACTTCAAAGTGATCATAAATAATATTAACAAATTATAATACTTCATGATTTCAAAACAACGTCTACGTATTGAAAAACTTATTCGTTGAAAACTTACGAATACAACGATTTTCCGTATATATATTAGGTTTAAACAGTTGTGTAAATACATATATTTTGTGCGGTTAATTAATGAGGATTTTAAGAATAATATTTTGTACGATAACCCTACGCGTGTAGTTTATATTTAGACCTTGACGAATTTTGATATTTTTGATTTACTGAAAATCTTCAAGTTAACTACCTGCATATTTGTGCTTGTGCGTACGGTTGTGCTAGGAATCTCTAATTTTAAGAATGCCGAAGCTATACCTACATTGTTTTGCTTTTTATCGTGCTTTTTCCTCTGAGAACTCCACAACATATTCAACTAGTCACTTTCAGCGAAATCACACAGGCGTACACCTCAAAGTTTTCTTACCTATTATGGTAGTTGGACTGTAACACGACAGTACGGAGGTCTAAGCGACCCTCTTTATATCTTTAGTCTCGGGTTACGAAATTAGAGCACGTTTCTATTTTAATTAACTTTCCATGTAGCTAGTGGTGGACAAAAGATCAAAGTGATATGATTAATGAACTAGTGATTTATTAATGCGTTTCAGATGCCGCACACTCCGTACTCCAGGGAACATCCTTGTGGCGAATCTGGCACTCAGCGACTTCTTGATGATTGCCAAGACACCGATATTCATTTTCAATTCGTTTAATCTCGGACCCGCACTGGGGAAAACAGGTACTTAATTTGTTTTTCTTATCTTTGTCACACATTAATTAATAACATAAATCGAAATGGCAAAAATTGATTTCTACCAGAAGAAAACTTTTCTGAAAAGTGTTTTCTCGGTTGGGAGGAAAATACTTTCCCATTTAGAAAATATTGTTAAAATCTGAACCAAGTCAAGATAGTTCTCTAAAAACTTCTGTCAAAATTTTGGAGTGAAACCTTTTTATTTTTGATTGAATGGTATAAAATTTACAAATAAATCGAGAACAGTTTAGTTACCGTTCCTGTTCATTATAATCTTAATATTTCAATTCATTCATGAAAGTCTTAATTAATACCCAAGCAGTAACTTAGCATGGTGTACTTAGGTATAGACAATATAGACACGTAAATGAGTGACGAATGTTAGGTTTGCAATTGCCCGGAAAGCAGCCCTTTGCAAAGAAAAAAACTTTAAAAAAATTGGCATAAAGCAAAGACAGTAGAGTACATTGATCTATGTACTACAAGACTGTACCAGTTACCACAGTATTATCTTATTTAACACTATTTTACATTTTATGTACGACATAAATACCTAGCTATCTAAAATTAACAAATCCCTACCACAAACACTTCAACTCTATTTCTACCTATATAACCTTATGCTAGTGTTATGACTTCAGAAGTTATTTCTCCGCACACCCTTTCCCAATAATAAGATAAACCAAATGTCAGGCAGGACCAGACCAGACTGAAAATTGTAATAATTTATGCTATTAGACATTTCCGTAAAACAAAATGGAGACTGCCATATAGAGCTTACAGAAATAACGCTTTAACACCTATATTTATGGTTTAACCTCCGTATTTCTTCTAAATAAAAATATCATAATACCTATGTATTGATATGATCATGGATAGGTACTTAATTAACTTTATTGAACACTTATTTTCACTGCCTTTCTTCCGTTAAATGTGAAAAGCAAGAAAGTGAATAGAACCAGTTCAATAGCTTTGTCATTTTTCAACTGTATTATCACCTCAAGCCGCGTCTTGACTGTCCAACAAACGAACCATAGTAATATATAATAGGGGTGAAAATCTTTGATTTATGTTGATAATTTTTCATCATAATCTAGTTTTTGTATAATGGGAAGATAGAGTTTCCAAAAAAGATATACCTACGTGGTAATTCTAATGACATAAAATATTTTTACAGGGTGCGTGCTATACGGCTTCGTGGGTGGTTTGACTGGCACCACATCGATCGCCACACTATCGGCCATCGCGCTGGACCGCTACTGGGCAGTGGTGCGACCTCTGGAGCCACTTCGTGCTCTGACAGCCATACGGGCTCGTCTATTAGCCATTGGTGCATGGCTCTACGCCTGTATCTTTGCGATTATCCCAGCACTCAACATTGGCTATGGCACCTATGTTCCAGAAGGCTACTTGACTAGCTGTAGCTTTGATTACCTCACAGAAGATTTTTCACCTCGATGTTTCATCTTCGTTTTCTTCTGCGCAGCGTGGCTCGCACCGTTCTGTACCATTACGTTTTGTTACATTAGTATATTTCGTGTCGTAGTTTTTAATAGAAGTATGTCTTATGGTAACCAGGATCAAAGGCTATCGTCGAGACATGTAAAAGAACGCACGAAGAGGAAAGCAGAAATAAAATTAGCCTTTCTAGTCATGGCTGTCATCGCTCTATTTTTTATATCATGGACACCGTATGCTGTCGTGGCTCTGTTGGGCATAACTGGAAGAAAGGATCTTTTGACTCCGATAGCTTCAATGATTCCCGCATTATTCTGCAAGACGGCTGCATGCATCAATCCATTTATTTATATAATAACACATCCAAAATTTCGTAAAGAGTTCAAGAAAATGTTATACAGGGATAAGTCTAAGCGCATGAGTGGGACTCTAAGAACAATAGGTTATTGTACTGATACGACCAGAACGCATAGACCAAGTAAGGATTTGAGTGATACAGAAGTTGAGATAGTTGAAATGAAGGATATACCATATCAAACTGATGAAAAACGTGAAGTTAAAGTGAAGACGATATCGTCCAGGATAGCGGTACGCCAGGACTCACAGACGAGTATGCAGTCTATAAAAAGTTTGGAAGAGAGTATCGTCAGTCCACCTTCCTGGTATATGAAACCTCAATTTAACAAAAAGAGAAGTTTTCACCGACGTTCTACACGCACTGATTTATCACAAACTAGTGACCCGGATCCCACCACTTAAAAAAATAAGTATTTATTTATTAGCTAAGTAAGATATTGAAGAATTATAGGGGGCTGGTTGCTGCCAAGCTCCAAATTGAAGAAACAAAGGAAAGGAGGGACTGAATTTTGCGTTGCATTTTGCTGTGCTGGAGATAGTATTCCGTGGTACCTCCAGGTACCAGTAAACAGTCTATTTGAGCATATAAAATATATCTTCTGCTAGCCATTGCCCACAACAACTTCTTTCGCAAACAAATGTCAACACTGCGATAATCCTGCCACGGGACAAGTAACTAGCTATAGTACCCATATTGCATAACGAATTTAAAATTGGTTTAGTGAGTGGTACTGGACCAGTCCTGCTCGCACCTTACCTTACTATCCTTAAGGAGCGTGAAAGGTGTTTTTATCAGAAAAAATAGTTACCGAGGTGATGTGTTCTGTTCTGCTCTAATCTACCATCTGTATCTTGTTTTGTTGAAACATTGTTAATGTTACATTAGGTACTATTGATACCCGTCCCAAAATCCAACTCTGTGTACCTACCTGTAGATATTAGAATAGAAACTTGAAATTATATTTTAAATATCTATGATGAATGTTATAAATAAAAATCTTCTATCTAATTTGCTTTCATTGGTTTCTTATGCCTTTCCACTCAACTCCGGCTGCAGAAATTGCTGACAATATGACCACGCTTACCTACCTAGGTCCCCCAGTTCAGGTAGGTAAAAAATAAGAAGGTGGATCCATAATCTATTCGTTATCAAATATTCGATCGGTGGCTTCAAGTAGTGTAGAAGTTTTGCAGTTTGGGCCACACACTTGCATTATAACCGGAATACTTACTTTTGGCAAATTGTGTGCCGAACCTTTTAAATAGGTAATAATTTCGAGTCTAGTAACGCGGTAGAGTCCGCGTTATCAAAGAAGTCCCGCGTCTAGAATAGCGGAACCAATACCTGAGATAAAGAAAATCAAGGAACTTATAAATCCTTGGAGAAAACAAAACCTATAATAATTATTATAGTATCTACATACGAATTCCTTGGACAAAACATAAAAATAAAGCAATAGAGATATCTAAGTAACATAGTAAGTAAATAGAGAATTTAAAAAATTGCTTGGTGCAACACTGTACACGTGAGAGTGTAACTTCTTAAAAATTAAAGAGTATGAGCGATTTAACGTAACGAAGCGTGCTTAAACGAATTCAATTCTCGTCTAATTATCGAACCGCCGTCTATGAAGTTATATACAGGTAGGTATTGGAACAGCGTTGGTCTTAAAGTGAGAAATTAAGTTTCTTATTACTTACTTACTTAGTCAGATATTTGACAAAACAGAGTTTATAACGTAGTGTTCCTTTTGATCTCCCTTAACTCTAAGGTTTTAATAAGCTTTAAGTAAAAATAATACAAACAGTCCAAGAACAAGTGTTCCAAAAATATATAGTTTTGAAGATAGCTCACTAGACTCTCGATGTGTATCTAAACATTGACAAGTACGAGTAAATCATTTTCATTCAAACCAATCATTAATAGTTAAAGCTAAGAAAATGCGACGTTGTCATTTTCTAATCTTTCCTCTCGCTTTCCTGCAATCTGTATAGTGGCAAATCTGTGGAAGTGAATTCGTGCCCAAGCATGACCTATGTGGGTGCTGTTTTTGCACAAGCAAGACCCAGTCACATTCATAAGATGCAGACATTACAGAACCGCTGCCTTCGGAAGGCCTCGGGAGCCCCCTGGTTTGTTAGGAATGAGATCCTCCATCTCGACCAAAAAATCCCCACCATCCACCAATTTCTCAAACGCTCTTCCAAGCGTTACTTCGATACTGCCGCCAAACATCGCAACCCTCTGGTTGTCGAGACCGCTAGTTACACTCCCTCTAGTATCAATCGAACTCGCCGCCCTAAGCGAATCCCTACTGACCCTGACGACTTCATTACCCTCCTCCAGGAGAGCAGTAGGGAAAACAGCACAGTGTACAAAAACAGACGCCTCCCGTCATTCCGACCTCGCCGATGAAGTCCTTTGCGATCGCGACCGCGTCCCCAAGTAAATGATACTCCCCTCCGACCCTTGCTCGATAACGAGGTGCCAGTGGTTGTTGCAGCTGAGCACATAGCTTTAAATTCCCCAACTAATAATCATGATCAAAAATTAATCCAGCCCGTCCCATGGCAGGTTGACGTCCTAAGCCCAGGTTCGTACCCCACATGGGGTGCCCTTAGCGAGCGTTCTCCTAGTTTTAATCAGCATAGTTGAATAACGCCTGGCTGGAGGTTTTAAGTGCTTAAGACATCCACAGGAAAGCCCGGTTAAGTAATCATGATCTCAGAGGTCAACTACGAGAAGTACTATCAAAAAAAAAAAGTGAATTCGTGAAAAGGGTCGAAATTGTAACAGGAAGCCGGGGAGAAGCGCGTGCTATTTGATATAACCAATGAGCGCCCGCGGTGCTAAAGACCGTCAGATGGTACCAACCCGATGACGATAACGATTATGATGATGATTACGATGATTGGTACTGTCAGCCAAGATGTCAGATGTTACACATCAGGCAGTTAAAATTGGCGAATTAAGTATTCTAATTGTTTTAAAAGAAATTGTGCATATATCAATATACATAATTATAATATTGTGTCTGTGGGTGCATATTGCATAGCGTTAGAAACGGTAACGTTAGAAACGAACGGGGATGAACCAAATATGTTTTCCTAGAATTAGAACTGCTCTATCACTCTTAAAGTCTTAAGTAGTTTTTTTTTTTTTAACGCAATTCAAAGTCAGGCTTTCGGTACTTATGTATTTTTAATTTATTTGTAGTTTAAGGGCTCATCACAGGGCTCGTAGGTATTTAATTTTCTAGCAATCATCTGCGTCAAATACGAATTTTAAAGGATTATACAGTACTGTAAACGAAAATTAAATAAAAATGTTGCCAGTTTTGTTTTTTTTTTTATATTATTGACGTTTGAAGTTTAAGCGTCATTGCCATAAACATATCAAGTAGTCGTTGCTCGAACGAATGATATTTAAGAATATTTTTTTGTTTTAAATCTGCCTTACCTTTTCCCTACTATGTTGGGGTCGGCTTCCAGTTTACCTAGATGCAGCTGAATAAAATAAAAAAAAAAACAAAACATCTAAAAGATCCGTGTGGCCTGGGTCTTGTTATTGGGCCTAAACACGTAGTAGACGGCCCCACGGATTCGCTATTTTCGTACACTCTGTACTGTACTGTAGTACTAATTCCATGCGCGGACTATAAACCATAATTTTTCTGAACGCATTTTTTTGCACATTTAGTTGGCAGCTCCTGACAAATATCAACTTTGACGTCTTTCACATTGACAGATCATTGACATTGTTATTGTGTCGGTGAAATGATTCATAACCTATCTTCTCACCTAATAAAAATAGTATTTAAGAGAAAAAACTTACTTACCAGGCAATATTCCACTACAAGATCATATAAACTTCTTTTCTTTGGATCTGATGGCATCGCACTCAGTAGCTTGCGAAAAATAAATGAATTCAGGTAAGCAACAAGAACTGCCTTTAAAAACACACATAATAGTTTAGAAGTTTATTTTTATTAAGTAAAACAACGATAACAACGATTATAGTTTTATTATAATGTGGAGTTCCTCGGTCTTTAACCGAAAATTTTAATTTATTTCAGAAAACAGGATAAACATCTCATTGAACAATTGGACTTGGTCACTACAAACACGAAATACAAAACAGACATACTAAAGTATGCCGAGGCGGAAAATATAAATACGATACCATGGCCTTTAAACAATTTACGTACTGCAGAATACGACTTGGGATTAATTGTCGCATTTGGTCACCTGATTAAAGAAGATCTCCTTAGCAAATTCCCACTGTAAGTTGATATTATCGATTTTATATTTCTTTGCACAGAAATTGAGAGTTTTCTTTTACATCTACTCCAGGAGACTTACAAACCCCATAAGAAGTAATTTAAAGGCTATAATAAATATGGAATGTATTCTTAATTAGTAACTTTTAATATTCTTTTGTGTAAAACCTATTTAAGAGGTCATAATTGTTTTCTTCAGTGGTATGGTGAATGTGCATCCAAGCCTATTACCGCGGTGGCGAGGTGCTGCTCCCATCATCCACACCCTTCTGCATGGAGACCAGGAAACAGGAGTCACACTCATGAAAATTAAACCTGATATTTTTGATGTGGGTAAGCATATTTTGCTATTACCAAGTTACGACGTCTGTGGTAATATGGCTTTACAAAGTCGTACTTCAAAAAGGTGGAGCACTTATTGGTTGAAGGAGAAAATCGCTTTTATCTACTTTTTGTTTTTTACACAAATTTTGCTATGTATAATAACATTCATAGATTTTTTATTCAATACCATACCTATAGTTCACACAAGTACAGATTATCATTTAAATTTCTGAAATTCCAGGTGAAATAATAAGTCAAATAAAAGTGCCAGTATCCAAAGACATAAGGTTACCAGAGTTGACTGATCTGCTGTCTGAATTTGGTGCAGAAATGCTGGTAGACTGCTTAAAGACCTTACCAAGGAGTTTAGAAAATGCACAACCACAAGGCACAGAAGGAGTTACTTATGGTGGGTATTATTTTTCTATATACATAATCTTATATGCCAATATTTGTTATATTTAATAACATGCTAATAATAAAAATTGTTAGGTAAGTATACCATGATTACTGGCTGAAAATTCACTAATGAACTTTCATCAAATTTAGAATCAGTGGTAGATGTGAAGATAGTCTTATGAGATACTCATTCATTCACTCCACATTGTGTAACTCGGTTTGAGTTACACAATGTGGAGTGAATGAATGAGAATCTGAGAATCTGAAATGTGTCAATTATGCTTTGAATAAATTATTATATAAAAAATAAATAATCTTTACTTATTTATATTTTATCCTTTGCTGTATTTGACTGAGTTATCAGTAGTTGTCACTTGACAATAAAAAAAACCCACCTACATATACCTACCGTTATTTTAACTTACTCATTATTTCTACTTTCAGCTAAGAAAATACATAAAAGTATAAGTGAAGTCAGATGGTCCCAGATGTCTGCATGTGAAGTATACAACCTTTATCGTGCTATATACGGTTTGTATCCACTAACCACAACATTTAAAGATAAACAAATGAAACTCTTTGATGCATTTATCCAAGATGGTGATAAAGTAGACCATAGTGATAAACCAGTAGGAACATTGGAATATAGTGAGGGAACAAATGCAATCAGAATATTATGCAAAGACCGAAGATATATTTATTTTAAATCTCTTAGGATAGTAGGGAAAAGACAAATATCTGCATTAGATTTTTATAATGGATATATTAAAAATGTTCCGGTAGAAAAAAAGGAAGTGTACAGTTTCTAGACCTCAATAAATATATAATTTTATGCTGTTGTTATCATTCAGACTACAGGGTCCAATTAAATTAAAGAGAAATAGATTTTCTAAACTCATAATTTCATGTACTTAACTACAATACCAGTGGCCGTTGAGCGGTAGTTGACGTTACTTGAAATTAAGGGTAAGTGTCTAAGCACACTATGCCGAAGATGCGCAACCGAACTTCGGCATTGCGCATGCAATGCTGTTTCAATTAAGTAATAGCAACACATCTGCCGAAATTACGTCACGTTTTGGTGTACAACCGAACTTCGGTCGGGCGTAAGTTCGGCGGCAACGTATTCTATATAGCAACACATTATACGCGACAGAAGTTCGATTTGTTAGAATTCAATGGGTGCACCGTAATTCTTTCTTGTATTTGTCCTCTTCTAAAGCCTCAACAATCGCTATTACTGTAAAATGATCAATTTTTAGTTTCCTCAAAAGGAAAAAACGGAACCCTTATAGGATCACTCGTGTGTGTGTCTGTCCGTCTGTCACAGCTAATTTGCTCCGAATGCAATGGACCGATTGAGTTGAAATTTGGTACACATATGTATTTCTGCGACCCGAATACGGACGTGTAACGTAAATAAATGAATTTTGAATACTTAATAGTCACTTTTGAGGGGCAAATAAAAATATTTAAAAAAAAAAGTTTTTCAAACATCGTGTGACATATCAAATGAAAGGACTTGTTACGAGGATGACAAATATTTTTTTTTTTTATAATTTTAAAATAAATACATTAAAAGATATTTAAGAAAATTGATGAAAATTGACCATTCCCCGAAACTTATTTCCGAAACTACTGAGCCTAAAATTTTGAAAAAAAAAAATACAGAGCATGGTTCTTCACTCATAGATTCAGGAAAACCTATAAAAAGTCTATGGTCTTAAAATAACATGGTAAATCTATCAATATTGTGCGTACAAACTTATATTTGCAGTTGGAATGTATGGGGGAACAAGTATTTCAACTACAATGTTAAGTTTGTATTTGGGATAAATTCATACTAACTACGGAAACCTTCATCGTCCGTAGTCCGACACGCACTTGGCAGGTTTTTTTAGACAACACGACACGACGCTGAATTCACACAACGTTGCGCAACCAAATTTTTGTCGTGTCATTTCCGCGCTTATGATGTGTCTCAGCCGAATAAGTTGGAACGTAAAATCAGCCGCGGAACTTCGGTCGTGTACCTTCGGCATAGTGTGCTTAGACACAAAGAGTTATAATTTTTTTGTTACATGGTCATTAGATATCGATACCCATCAGGTCTGCCCAGTTTCGCCAGCTTATTTAATTTAGCCCTGTTTACTTACCTACCTACCTTAAAAAATATGTGGTTATGCTCACACCTAAAAGCATTTATAGTAAATAATGTTATTACAATAGCTACTATTAAAACAATAATAAAGAAAGTGAAATTATTATTTTTGACAGAGGATTGGAGATTGGGAAAATAAGTAAATAAATATTTGTTAAGTCTAAAATGTATATTAGAACTTTTACAAAATATTAAAAGATATTCACACCCAAAGGATGCAGAGTTACAATATTGTTTATATACACATAATATAAAATATACATAAAACAAATAAATAAATATTTGTTAGTAAGTAGGTTGATAGTCTGTAGTGGAAATTTGTGTTAATGGAAGAAAAACAATCTTTGGTTGTTAAACTAGCTAAGATCCTATTTTACATTTTAGTTGTAGTAGACAACTATCAGGACTAACTTATTAGCTACTTATTTGATCAATTAGTTATCCTAATTAAGTGCTAGCAGAAAACTACGATGTTACTTCATCAAACCCTTACCCTGAAAAAAAAAGAGAACAATCAGTTTCATATTTCCTCGAAGTCATGTGTGGGTGACGGGCGGGCGATATGTTATTTGGCTTTAGAATAAGCTGTGGCTCTTTCTGTTGACGTCGCAAGGCTGCTGGTGACTAAGAGGTTAGAATTAGACGTCTGGTAGCATTATTCAAATACAATATACAAGGTGAAAATAGTCAGTAAGGGAAAAGTACCTAAAATATTGAACATGGCTTTTGCTCAAAAGATACATTCTGGTTCTGGGTTCTAGAGCCCAGTCACACACACTTAAAATAATATATTTGAAAAATCGCTTGCTCCAGTCAAAAATCGAACCGGCGCCACACGAGTACAAATAAAGTCCAATTTTTTTGCCACCGATCGATTTCAACCATTCAGATCTCCTTACCAAAATTGTGTCTCTAATTTCCACCCTGAATAGGTATCAACTGACCAATCTGTGAGGTTGGGTACGTTTGCCGCAGTTAGTCCATGCGTTGTCCATTTTGCGTATCGAGATCCAACCGTTGCTCAAAAATCGTCTGTTCCAGACATCGTTTAACTCTCTAACATCCAGGCCTGGCCTTAGGATATCGATAGAGGTCAGATTCAGACGGCACGATGTCATCCTAGTTAAGGCGGATAATTTTTATTCATACCTCAAACTGAACTAAAATACATTGCGTTTACTGTGTTTGTAACTGCTTTGCCTCAACCTGTGTTGCGATTAACTTTTAAAAGGTATAGCAGAGTACATTTTGGTCCCACACTAGCCACAAACAAGCGCCACGCTCACAAGAATTTCGTGTCGAAATTTTTAGACCTACACATCATAAGTTTTTTTTATTTTTTTTATTCCTGCTCTGTCCTACTCCCGGGCAATGGCCGGGTCCACTCCTTCCACGGTTCTCGAGCCCAGTCAATAACAACTTCAAACATCGGAAACGCGCATGTAACTACGACTTTTTATATGCTGTTCTTGTTAGGTCCCCTGAGAGTAGTTTATACCCCAGTTTGCAACCCTGAAAACCTTGTGATACGCTCGTGGTTCTCGAAAAACTGCGAAACTCCGTCACTTGTTTCAGTTTTTTGAAAAATATACCTTTCTCTAGGACGAGTTCAGCCAGTACGAGTCTTGGCAAATGACCCTAAATCGATAATATTTAACTTTTAGAAAAAAAAAAAAAAAAAACTCATGTTTGACTAGCTGTATCTTCACAACCAACTTACCTAGAGTGCTTGGATTGGGCTCAGATTGTATCAAATTTAGCTTGCTTCACAAAAATATGCAACAAAGATACCTAAAGACGCGTCCTTAAGATACCTACATTTAAAAAAAAACTGAAACAAGTGTCAGAATTTCAATTTTTTCGAGCACCATGGGAGTAGCACAAGGTTTTCTTTCAGGGTTGAAAACTTGGGTATAAACTACTCTCAGAGGATCTAACAACGTATAAAAAAATCGTAGTTACTGACGCGTTGGCGACCGACATTTGCATTTTTATGTCGCTATTGACTGGGCTAGCCCGCGCGTCCTCCGACTTGAAACTAAACCAAGATATTTCCAACATCGATACAAGTATGTTTTATTTACCAGGGATTCCTAATACTTACCAGTAATGACAAGATGGAACATACTATTCTAAGTGAGCTTCACACTTAAGCCGATTTTCACAATGTCACACTATAACTCAAAACGTTTGTGTAAATAAAAAATGAACTGTGCAAACACAAGACATACCAGATGATGTTATTATGGACAAGCTTTGCTGAATGACAAGTACCATTTGATAATATTGTTAGTCTTCAATGGTGGCCGATTTCAATGGTTTTCATAAAATAATAGACAGATTTAGAAAATGCAATGTATTTATGTAGATAGAACATATAATTATGTACATGTACGATAAACTAATTATTATCATAGAAACAGAAGCCTTGTACCTTACCTTTTTATAATTTTTAAGTTATGCAGCAATGTGATTTTTGTGTTTTTCTAAATATCCGTATCCTGAAAAAAATTAAGGTGATGTATGCCTGAAGCAGCAGTGTTTTGGCCACACCGATTTAAGGCTTCTGTTTTTCTGAACATTCCAATGAGTTATGTAGTTACTCGATAAATGACACGTCATAATTGTGGCTGATGACTTGATTTGAACCACAACTAAACTATCGCTACGAATGTGGCTCATGGGGCTCACAATATTCATTTATTTTTTTGATAGTTACGCTTAGAATGATATAAAAAAATTAATAGTTCGACTACAACTCAATGAGGCCACGCACTTTTTTTAAGTACATAAAAAATTATAAAAAAACAGACTAGATGCATAATGGCTTGCCTCTGCGAATAGATGTGGCCTAAACCTTAAAAATATTTTGACCCATCCCATTTATATAAAATTTCACACAAAACAACTATCTTTTTAAGATAACCGTACAAGCTATTACAATATATTATCTAGTTTTATTCAATAGATAAATCACTCGAATGGAATACACATACTTGATTTTAAACTTTCAGTGTGATATCGATAAAAGCATGTGTTCCTGATAGAATTGTATGAACTTAATAAGTTGATAAAGGATTTACTTACACTAGCAGTCCGCATGCAATTCATTAAAACAATATTTTTAAATTGCGATGAATATTGATTCTAAACGAACGCATTATTTCCACATTACGCCTAGGACAAACAAACATCTATAAAGTTGTCGGGAACTTAGATTTTTTTGTTAAGCTATTTTAATCAAGCGGACTACTATAAAAATTAAAAGTGAAATACTACTTCAGTTACACATAACAAAATGGTTTTCATGCAATAATGATGTTAAAGTACATTTTTCCAATTAGATTCATCACGCTTTAATATAATGATACGATGAGAAATAATCGGAGAAAGCAACAAAAGCCGGTATATTCTGTAAAAATCTCAGCGTGAATACTTAAAGAGCGTGCATTCTGAAAGTGGGTAACGTCGCAAATAGATGTCAAATATTTCGCTGTTTTGATTAATATGGCAATATTACTGTATGGAATTAAGAAATATGGCTAAATACTTAACTAAAATATTGATAATGAAATGCAATAATTAATATCGTAACATCGAATATTTAGTTTCAGACGTAAAAAAGTATTTGAAAACTTTCCAAATGCCTTTTTTACACCTAAAACGGTTACAATATCAAATTCAGTGTTATAATTGCAATTCATTATTAATATTCTAGTTCACTAGTTAGCGATATTTCTTAATTCCTTAAAGTAATATTGCCAAATTAATCAAAACAGGTAAATATTTGACAGCTATTTGCGACGTTGCCAACTTTTACAATAAACTCTCCGTGAAGTGTGCGATAAAAGTGTCAATCCCTAGCCATAAGGTGAAGTGACAGCTCACTTGGCCTAAGTTTTCACGGTAAGTTAATTACAAATAGACCGGCAGGAATGTCGTAAGACGACAAGTAGGTACCAAGTTACCTCATAATTTTCCATTAGGTATACTTGACGTTTTTAATTATCACTTTGATAACACATATACAGCGCCACTATCTATGTATGCCGCAAATGTTCAAAGGTGAACACTTCCTGCGTTCATGTTTCTAATTGAAAAAAATGTGTGTGGGTGTGTTGTGACGAAATTATGCTGGCGTGCCGGACGACAAATGCAACAGTTTCAAGTTGATGACAGACTCTGTAGAGGCGCCTCACTTGGTCACAGAGAACATTTGGGCGCCGGCTGTTTCCTAGAATATTAGTGTAAAAACATGTTAATTTTTTTAAATAATGATGACGAATATTTTTATTAGTTCATAAAAACTAAACACACTGTTTTCTTCTTGCAAAAATCCTTACACTGTGTTGAATTTTTATGAAAATTAATAAGCTCGCGTAAACATGTGAATGATTCAATCTAATGGACTAAAAATTGCAACATAAAGACAGCCGATCCCAATAAGAGATTTATTAATTAAAAATAACATGCAAATAAGCTACAAAAAATAAACATGATTTAATAACAAACACAACATGCACATAAAAAAATATACAGATGCAGCAAACCGGATTAGTACAAAATAATTTTCGGAATGGCATTCAGTAAATACTAATATTCTTGGGAGCAAATCTGAAAAATTCAATATCATGATTAATGAACAATACATGAATTAGACGAGTACAGATTCGATAACCCCATTTGAAGATTTTATTTGAATTTGAGACAAGAAACCAGGAACAATGATAGAGACAAGGATAATGAAAAGTATTAGCATTTCTAAGTACGATATTTTATTCAACAAATATTTACGCTCTTCATAAACTATTTAGATACAAATAAACTATAGTTAGAACTAACGTGCAATATAAATATATAGGTTAATAGAAAAGATAACTAGTGATATATTACATTATACTCCGTACATAGGGTAAGGTTACGCAGTTTACTTGTTTGTACTTAGCGCCTACACAACATTAATAAAGTTTATCTCAACAAGAACCACTCGAATATGTTCATTTATTTTGTAGCTACCAGCCTAAACGTCGATAACAGATCCCGCGCCGGCGATATTTGTTAGCTTATTTGACAGATAATACATCAGCAGAGATAATAGTAATAACGCTTACTCATTATTAGCAACATGTACTATTCATGTAACAACGGGTGTCAGTTTGCACAGCCACGTTTACTACATGGTTTATTTGTTACATACAATTGATGAACTGCGTGGCTGCACTCCAGCATTGTTCACATCACAGGTTTTTATATCATGAGACTATTAAATCAATTCTTTACCGGTCTAGTGCTTGACCGATAACCCTGATTATATTCATTTATAATAAATACCTATTACATAAATAGCTTTTAAAATTCATAGCATTTATTTCACGAAAAAAGAACACTTTCTATTCATCATGCACTCTCATCGCATTGTTGATTAAGATAGCGAAGCAAGCTAATAAATATGTTAATTAAGAAGTCAATGCTTTAATTAAAAGTGCAGCCAAACAATGCATCGTTATGCTTTACCTATAATAATTTTATTAATATCTAAGTACTAGCACCCTGTAAAATAAACATACATATACATATCATGTTATGTACACAATAAGTTAATCGGCTCTATTCTACGTACATTATAATGCTCTAATTATCTAGTTTAAGCTAAACAGACAAGGAAGCGGATGCAAGTGATGTGTCTTACATGTGTTCTGGATGACTGCGGATGCAGTCAATGAAGTCATTGGGTTTCAGCTCGCCTCGACAGATGCGGAACACGGCGGTGAATAGAGGGAACCTGGAAACAGTTGTACATTCATTCGCCCTTGTTCAATATACAAACTCTATCTAGTTCTATTCAGCCAATTGCATTCGATTCTCAGAAAATGTATTGCCATAAGGCCTATTATAGGTAGATATAAGCCCGGGCAATCAGAACGTTTTCCGCACGGATGACCGCTAACCGTCACCGGCCTTACATATTAGAACTGGCACAATCACATTCTTACAAAATTAAAACTGAACAAATGTATGTAGTTATCACGGTTATCACAAGAGAAGCCAAGTACCCATTTTTGAGATTGTTGGCTACTTGTCAATGTTTATGTTTAGTAACACGAATTATCAGGTTGACTTTGACATTGAGTTCAGTAACATAGTCAGACGGTAGCAGACCGCGTATAGCTAGAATCTAATTAAGATAACGAACCACAACAGTATAATTAACACTTGGTGCAGTAAATGGCTATTTGAACGATATTAAATCGTTGGCAAGCACGTGAACTGCCTACAATACAATTATTTTTGGATAAGTACAACGAAATCTCGCAGAATTGCTGCATTATCCTTCATTAATGCAATACTGACCTCAAGTGACAAGTGGATGCAAGCCAAAACGAACTATTTTAGTTCATAGGTTGAACTAAAATAGTTCGTTACGATTATATCATCTACAGATTATAATTGTCCCGTCGTTATCTACACGGTCTGCGATCAACAACAACGTATAACACTTCCGTATGTTTTGCACGCTGCGAGCAATTGTTGTATACTGAAATGCTAGACGTTTTTATGCGCTATTATTTTGAACGGGAAGTTAAATGCTTTTTATGACCAACTTTTATCAGCTGTCGTTTTATGGTGCGGTGCGTTAGAATTGCGATAAACACTAAGAAGTTTATTTATAGAAACGTTGTTTAAACTTAAGTGACGTTCAAACGTCAAAAATGTATGGTTAAACAGTCGCTAATCATTAATTAACTTTAAGCAACGTTTATAAATAAACCTCTTTAGTTAAAAAAATCTGGATATGGCTAGTTCTGCCCTGTCCAATTTGATATGAAAGATTTTGGATATCAAATTCATCTATATATATAAAAATAATCCCTATTTCCCTTGATCACGACATCACGCTAAAACGGCTGAACGGATTTGGATGAAATTTGGGATATGGATAGACCTTGACCCGGAGAAGGACATAGGATACTTTTTATCCCGATATTTTTACGGGATCGAGACTTATGCGGGTGAAACCGCGGGGCGCAGCTAGTTTATATATAAAATGGAAGTGTCTGTTTTGAATGTCAAAATAACAGATTTTTACTGAATGCATGAAAATATATATATGCGTACTTATAACAAAAAATCCATTTTTTTTGTCTTTCTGTCTGTTCCGGCTAATCTCCGAAACGGCTGGACCGATTTTGACGGCACTTTCACTGGCATATAGCTAATATTTTAAGGAGTAACATAGGCTACTTTTATTTTAGAAAAAAGAATAAAGGTTCACGCGGGCGAAACCGCGGGCTGCTACTAGTCAAAAATATGTTGGAGGATGATTCTAGGTTTCTTACTTGTTCTCCATATTTTTGTTGGCAAGCATGTGGTTGACTTCCTCAGCGGTGATTGGTCCCTGGAGTTTCTGTCCATTCAACATCTCGTCTTCCAGCTCCTTGATAGACCTGCCAGTCTTCACGAAAGCTTCTGCTACTCTCCTATTCCTACCACCTATAATAAAGATAATTTGAATTGATAACACAGGCCAACAAAATTTTACCAAATCTTCTTAAAAATTTAGTCGGCCTGTGTAATAAGGTAAACATACATTTGAAATATCATATAATAGGAGGGCGAGCCTATTGCCATTAAATGGGCACAAAAGCAGGTTGGAGTGGGTGGGATTCAAACATAATTAGATTGGCGAAATGTAAGTATATTATAGATACACCTCTGCCTAATCCTTTGGAGATGCTAATGGTTAATGTTGTTATGAGTTATAATATTCGTGAAGTTTTAATTAATTCAATGTCCTTCACTCAATATCAATTAAATTTTAATGTTACCCAATGAGGTAGTTATTTTATTTCGTTTCTGGAAGTTGTCGATGTAAAACTATAATATTTAATATCTATACAATCTATGCATAAAACACACAAATAAATAAAATTGAAGTGTCTGTTTGTAATGTCATATTAACAGCTTTTTACACTAAATGCATGAAATTATATCCGGTAAATACTTAAAATAACATTTTTTTTCTGTGCGTTTGTCTGTCTGTCTGATCGTTCCGTTCCGGCTAATCTCCGAGACGGCTGGACCGATTTTGACGGGACTTTCACTGGCAGATAGCTGATTTTATAAGGAGTAACTTAGGCTACTATTATTTAAACAAAGTAAAAGTATATTAGGATCAACGCGAACGAAGCCGAGTGCAGCAGCTAGTTGCAAATATTTTTCGCCACATGTATTGTAAAGATTTTTTAATAGGCCAATGCAATGGTACCTATATATAACCTACGAAAACAATGCAAATAAAAAATGTCTTTGCTAACTTTTATACTTATTATGGAATAAATACCCATTAACACGGTAATATCCAGTTTAGAACATTCCCTATTGGGTAGTTAGTTAAGAATAATTATCATAAAGACTTAATAAAATTTGTCTTTCAATTGAATTATAATATAATTAGGTGTAATTGAATACACTGATGCGCGATCATAACATTTGCGTGTCAAGGGTCTTTCAAACAGGCGCGACACGCGACGCGACACAAAGACACCGCTCGTCGCACGACGGGCGGTGTCTTTGTGTCGCGCCTGTTTGAAAGAGCCTTCATTCATAATGTATGACTTAATAAAAAATATAAGTAAGTGTCTTCAATGCGTAGCTTTACTTGCCTATCCAATATCACAATGTGGTCAATGTCCGCGGCCTTTGTGCCCATTAGATAATAGACTTCACAATAATTGACTTAGGAGTAAATTATCGATCGAAGTGCATAGCTTGCTTTTCTAATCTATTTCAACATAATTATAAATATATCGGAAGATACTTAGGTACCCATATTTGTAAAGATTCTAATAGGTACATGAATAGTTCCTTCCGCTGAATCATCCAGACACCCATTTATTTGATTAGTTACATATTATAAATAGTATATTTGGCTGTACTATGGAACAGTGGAGTCTCCTGACACAGGCATTATTTGCTTAAAAGAAGGAAACACAACCCTTTTTGTGAACTGAAGCATGAAATAAACTTTGTTATAAAATTATTGTAAGTCGATACAAAAAGAAAAGTCCTTATATTATACGTGCAGTTAGGGTATGGCCTGAAATAATCTTACCAAAGATTATCCTATCAATTTGCCTAGTTTGCGATACGACAAGCTCGTACTAATCGTAAAATATCGCAAGATCAAGACTTCAGCTAGTCAATCATAATTAAAACCTGAGGATCGTAATGAGTAATGACTATGATCATGACTAGTAAATTTTAATGAGTCCATCCTCAGCTCAAATTCACTCTTTATCTCGCTCGCATGCTACTGTTTGCGAACTGAGTGAGAGCGAGACTAAGCGGCAGGGAGAATGCTCCAAGGCGCCGATAGTTTAGGTAATTTCTTTTTACGGTGAAAATAATGGTAATTTAAACAAAATAAAAAAACACAGGATCTTCTTTATATTTATTTCAGTTATTATGCATCGTTTCATGATGTAATTTAAAGTATTTTTTAATACTAGAGCGGATTAATGTTTAGTTTGGAGGTCATTTTTTGAGGTAATTGTAAAAAAGTATCTGTCAAGTAAATTTTATGGAATCTTGTTTTCGTCAACATAGTACTTAAAATTAATCCTCAACTTTACTATATATTTATTTCAAAATTAATGCTGCAGTATTTTCGATATAACGGAGGTTCATGCGAAGCAATTTGAGGTACCTATTATAGACTCTTACTTAAATGTTAGCCAAACGATTTTTAACCAGCAGTTATTCAGTTTATCGCATGTATTATTATTTATCAGTATGTTATAGTACTTATAGTATATGATGGAACTAAAGTTTGCCAAAATTATTGTGTACCGAAGCTGATACCACACCGATCACATTCTCGCAACGTCCGAAACTTTTTTTACAAAGCACTTTACAATACTGTTTGCGATAGATAATTTTTGTTACTAAGTGGAAAATGGATATCTAGTATAAAACATAGCTTACATGGTCTCAAAGAAATTCTATTATGTATTGTTTTATTTAAAATGTACCTCGCCTCCGTTACGATCTAATATCTATTCAACGAAATTATGTTTACGAAGTGCAGAGCTAGCACGTTCTAGACTCATTCTTCACATAATGAGCATGACAGCAATGCAGCACTTAATATAACCACTTTGAACTCGCTCAATTTAGAAATTGCACGTTTATCTGATCAAATGATTTATGTGTTTATCACGTAGGTTAATCATTTGATCAGATATGCAATTTCCTTCGCGTAGGTCGCGATACGGAAAAGTTGTAGGTGTTAGTGCAATAAATATAGATCATGTAGTTCAAATGTACCGAAGAACAATAATAAGGTATTTTATCACAGGCCCTTCACCCCGTAAAATGTGCTACAAGGTCGCCCAGATGCATCTATACAAACAACGTTGGTACGTACACCTGGCTCTAATTGACCTTAACCATTTAGCTACATGACCTTCAATTAGAGGGTCCAACTGCAATTGAATGATATCTCGACACACGGCAGTGTGTCAAAGTCAAGTTCGGCGAAGACACACACGTGTTTAATCTTACTCGAACCATTTGGAGCAATTTTTGACCATCAGGTATACATACATACATATGTTCGAGTCACCAAGATAAATAAGGCAATATGTAAGTCTATTTTTACCGCATTCGCAATGCGGCACTGAACAGCAGCGAGTTTGACATTGTACACTCTAATTAATGCAGAAGTAAAACTCACCGTAGCAGGTAGTAATGAGGTCAGCAACGCCGCACGATTCGAAGAAAGTGCTAAGTTTGCTGCCCGGGTAAAACACATCCACGAATTTGATCATTTCCATGAGACCTAGACGGATAACAGCTGCCTTTGTGTTGTCACCAAAGCCAAGGCCGTCTACGAAACCAGCTCCCACGGCAACAATGTTCTACGCATACAAATTCATTCATTAGCATTCAATTATACATTTCGACGCTTTATGTATCGTTGTAATGATCTCCCCGTACCTACCTTTAAAGCACCACAAATTTCGACGGCGTCTTCGTCGTCAACCACTACTACTCTGAAGTATTCGGTCTGAATGATGTCACGCATCGTTGGCGCCAGCATAACGTCCCGGCAACCGATCGTTGTCTCACAGAATTTCTCATCGGCAACCTACGAATGAAAGTGTGGTAAAATAACATGGCTCAAGAGGTTAATCTGGCATACCTACGGGTCTTGATGTTTTTAAGGTTCAATATTACATAAACAAGTATTCTAGACTAGAACATCAATAATAATTATCCTAACTGGTCGATTATGTTGAAGATTTTAAAATAATGTTGTGTTTACAAATTGCAGTGATGAAGATGTAATAATGATAGTTCTGCAATTACTATTGTTCTTACGGTTTAATTTCCAAATGGAATGTTAAAAAAACATTTTACGCTAACGTGCAATTCCTAGGCAGTTTGCCAGAACAGTGTTGCTAAGTGTTTTTGAGTGCGTGAAGATCTTCTACCTTGACACGGAGCAAACTCGTGTAAAGATAATGTTCAGGATTGGGGGTTGGCTGCCAATAGGTGCTTCTAATCCGTATTAAGTAGGTTGGTAAGGTATCTTCTACAAGAGCATAAATCACCAGATCAAGTATTTATAACACATTTTGTCCAATAATTTTTACAGTATCGAAAACGATATTTTTACATAAGTATTCAATTTGGATTGATAATCGGTCATAAATCTGCAAAAGCGAATTTACAACCCATGATTACGTTATATCATGTTTCATTTATGAATTATTGATTTTTATCAACCTGTTTCAAATTGGTCTCGCTGCGCATGATAAGCGATGGCATCGTGATTTGCTTTTTTGAAGTGAACCTTGCTTTTTTTATATTCGACGGCATTGTGAATAGGTGATCGGTACCGATGTTAAACACCTTTGGTATCAGCCAGTCTCAAGCAGTCAGTGATTTTTTATTATTTATTGAGCATGTATGAGTTTAGTACGTAGGCCCACCAAGAGTGGAAAGAATGATATGCAATAGAGCAGACCTAAGACAATCAGCATCGGGTGGGTGATGGATACCTTCGGTTAAAGAAAAAGAGAGACACACGGTAGGGTAACTCTGAACTTACGGATAGATTAGTTTCAAGTCCAGAGTAATGAGACACAAATATTAATCCGAATTCGAGTCCTTGGTATAGGTATCATATATTCAGGAACTTTCCTTCCCTTTTTGCCACGCACCCTGTATAAGCTTGTGGTTGTACACAATTACGTAATAATCTCAAATTAGGAACACCAAAACTACTTACTTAGTTCTAAATAACCTGTCAGCGTGACAGATTATTTCGAAACACGTTGGTACTTATCTTTCGATTTCGTAATAGAAGGGTTACAAAATTGAATAGATATACTATAAAGCCGTCTACCTACTGCCGCTGGTTAGCAAATATTGGTACTTACCTCAGACGCGATGTTAGCTCCCATCAACACGGCGCATGGGATTTTGAGACACCTTGTAATAATGTGTGAGATTAGGTCGATACCACCACCTTCCGCAATATCAAAGCCCTGGGGGAATAAACGATATATTTATTACATATTACCAAGTATATTATTTGCTAAACATTATATTTAAAAGTATCTACTAATTACTGTATCATATTCAAGACGCAATAATCACAAAAACGTGTACCTTTATCAAGGAAAGTGCAGCTGCCGTCGGTTTTATCTTTCCTAAGAGTGTGGAGCAGATAGTTCTGACGAACTGGTGGGGAACTACGAAAATTAGAAGGTCGGCGTCCTTCGCTGCGTCGACCACATCGGGAATGGCCACCTGTTTGAGACAATTCACCAACTCAATATAAGTAAAATTTAAAACAAATATTTCCAGTTCATGTACTTATTTATACTTTAATTTGACTTGGATGGATATGATATTGTCCATAAGTAGGGTTGATACTAGATCAAAATATATTACCGGCCATAATTTTCTGTTGATACCTTTATCTCTCCCAAAAAGGACTTACATTACATTAACTCTTTGAGAAAAGAAAAAATCTTTTGGAACATCCTGTATAATATTTAAATATGGTACCTATGTAATAACACCAATTGTATCAACATAATAATATTGTAAATCAATACACATATCTTTATTAATTTTCTGAAAGTGAAATTATATTGGAAACTGTATTCTACATTTTCCTTGTAATGTGTAAGTAATAGCTAAAAGTATTATATTACTTGTTTTCATTGTCTGATTACTGATAAATACTGCACATTTATCAGTACACATAATAAATACTAAACATAGTGTTACATAATGCAGCAAGTACATACAGATATGACACAGTCACACTTAATCAATTCCAAGGTCAAACGAAAGACTGCAAGATCTTAATTGTGTACATCAGATTAAGTTATGAACAAATCATAAACTAGAACTGATGTTGTGCTATTAAAACATGAAATAACAATTATTTTCTAATTAATATTTAATGAAGTAAATACTTCATGGTCAGATATAATATTATTATTTACAATGATTGATTTGGCATCAGTATTATTATGTTCTTATAATAGGATGAAAATTACAGTTAACCAGTAGCATTGGCAACTATTTCTTGATAAACCTTTTACTTACTGTAATATTTTACTTTTTTAAACATATATTTTGTAAACAGCATCTGATAAAGCATGTCAGAAGATAATAAATGTTTACATAAGCATAATGTTTATATTTTTAATTTGTATAAGCATAGCAATAAATTTATATTTGCTCTTCAAGATATGAGCTGTTTCTTTTTAAGGTAACCTAGGGAGTAGTGTAGTACTTATAATTTATTTATTTATTTAAAGAAAACTAACAGCATAATAATAATAATTAGAAAATGTATTACTGCTAATGTTTATACAAATTATCTTAAAGGTTTTTAATTAATATAATCTTATATAATTTCTAATGAGACTCCAATGTAATAAAAAAATACAATTTTTGAAGTAAGTACTTATTACCCAAATTTTAAGGGAATTATAATAATTAACTCATAAACACAGTGAAGACATCTAAAAAAAAAATAATAATTAGCACAAAATATCTAAAGCTTTTGTCAGCACTCAACAAGAGTTTGTGAGATAACATTGGCATTGAATTGCTTCCATAATGAACTGTCACCAAAATAGATTGAACATGTGTTATTCACATGGCACTGTCATGAACAAATGTAACTGTCCAATAGTTTCTAGCGAAACACAAAATTATGTGTATACAAAAGTCTGTTATGAAATAGTTTAATTACAAAGCCATCAATTTTGTTGCTACAGTTAGGTCAGCATAATCTTGAGATGTATTTTAAAACATAACTTTTTAAGTACTTACCACATTTTCAGGAAGTTTGTGTCCAGGCAAATATTTAACATTTTCATGGGTCTCATTGATGATCTCTGTCAATTTCTTCCCTTCAATCATCTCTTCATATACCCACATAGTAACTCTGTCTTCAAAGTTAGGGAGTCGGGCTGCATTGCGACCCACAATTTTGGCAATTGCAGATCCCCTGAATTAATAAAATTTATAAATAAGCAGTACACAAGTGGCATTTCACTTAATTAAAATTTAATGCATTCAAATGACAGTCATTAATTAACAATAATTTAATACGGATATGAAGATTCAATGTTTGTGGATAGGAAGTTTAAGATTTTGTTATGTCATCATTCTGCTAAAGGTCAGTCTGCACCGCATCACTTCTGATGTCCGCAGTTCGTAAAAGTGATCGAATTACACATGCAGTGAAATATTCTATATAATTAATAATGTACGGAACTAATAAAACGTCTTACCAGTTACCAGAGCCGATAATGCAGACTCTGTTTTTCAATATTTTCTCTGCCATTATTATATTGAATTAAAAATACGTAAATAGTAAACGGAAGTAAATGGTCGAAGACGACTTTAGATCCAACAAAACTTGCGACCAATTCGCAACGACTAGCGAGACTGGCAGACTGCACACCGTCTATGAACGCACACGCGCCGCGCCGTGCTAAAGCGAGTGACGTTATCAACTTATCACAATATATTCGTTATCAGCAGAGAAATATATCCACTATTATTATCACCTCCGCCAATGAGGTCACCGTCTGCTGTCAGCTGTCACGTTGTCACCAAGAAACTGCTAACTGTCATCTTATCTCACAAAATAAAAATATTAGCACTAGCAATGTTGGACACTGCAAGGCTGCAATCAAATAAAAAAAACTGTTACGCGGATGCAGTATAGAATGCTCAGTATACATTCATCGGCAGGTGACAAAAAAGGAAAATAATAGCTGGCACACACGGAAGCAATGCGTGTGGAATATTCCATTATCGTGCACGTGATCTGTACGTAGCTTTAAGCCAGGTTGGTCTTATGCTAGATACACACAGTGACTTTAGTCGTCGGCAACTCATATCCACACACACAGATTTTGACAGCCGATTTGTCGTTAGCAGCATCAAAATCTATAAGTGGACATTATGCTATGCTACGGTTTCCTAGAAAAGCGGTGGCCACACTTGACGGCCGCAGTGACGGCTGTCATAAAAATGATGACAGTGGTAGAGAGAGAAAGAATTAAATCATTAGATTCGCCCTACCACGTCAAAATATAGTAGCGTTTCTGTTTCGTTTTGACACCTCGGACACACAATAACGCAGTGACCACACTTGCTTGTCATGGAAACGCTATTTATGAATGTGTGAGTTCACTCTTCTCAGTATGGATACTTTTTCTTCTGACTGAATACGGTAAGGGCAAATCGAGTGATTTCAATTTTTTGAGGGCGGGGTTTGCTTTATGGTGTCAACAACACACTCTAGGAAACCACGCCAACTCACTTTCAAGTGTTGGGATGCGGTTGGCAACCGTGTAGCAGGCACTTCATAATCAACGTTTTAGTGACATTATACGAGGCCCGGCACTCACGGATACAGATTAACAGACTCAGAATGTTACAGTTTGGTGCACCAAAAGTGCCTGCTACACGGTCGCCAATCGCGTCCCGACAGAGGTGACCTTTGTGGTTTACAACCGTGTAGATGGTGGTTTACGACTAAATTTCAAACAGCTCTGCCTGTCGCCAACCAAAGTCACCTATGTCAGGGACGCGGCTGGCAGCCGTATAACAGGTACTAAAGGGTGTTTTTTGGATTCTATCTTGATTCCGACACTTGAGTTTTACGTTACGTGACATTTTTGATCTTTAGCAGATCAACTTTCACTCTGATCAATTAAATCAGACGAAGTATTTTTGCTTTATTACCGGCCAAAACCAGGCCAAAATTATTCCTCTGCGATTTTAATTAACCACTTCAAAGGTGTTTAAAATACAGAAACTAACTGCGGGATTCTAAAGAAACCTCCAGACAACCAATCTCGACGACCAGTCCACTCCACAATATTAATTTAGAATTTTGACCAAAAAAAAAATTGTCTCTTGCCGTCAGTGTGCACTGGACTATAGAAGTTTCTCGAATAAGCTTTCCATCGACTCAACAAACCCTCCTCACCTCCTCGCCTCGTTCGATGAAGTTCGATCAAACGTTGTAACGTCATTTGAAGTTGAACGAATCTCGTGTGAAGAAGTGCTCGTACAGCGTGTTTCGTGCTCATTTTGTAAATGCTCGTGATTATTGTGAACTGGTGTTTCTAGAAGTTTTCAGAACTGTGACTAAATTCTTGAACGTTAAAAAGAATCTAAGGTGAGTTTATTTAAAAAATTACGGTAACAATGTAATCTTCCTGGGAAATGTGTATGGCGTTTGCGTAGATTTCCTTTCTTTGAATTTATTTTAGCTAGAAACGTTGGACACAGCTCCAGCGTTTCTAATAAACTGATATTATAAAACGATTATTTAGATCGCCCCTCATTACTTTGCTAGTTTTTTCCTATTTTGCTTTTCGTAAATTTAAAACTACGTGGTTTTCACAACACGCGCTAAATTATTTAGGGTGTCACTGCCAATATTGATTATAGTTTATAGACCACGCTATCAGCTCAGTAATTTTGCTTTTATTTGATTAGTAGAGAATAATATAACTAAATCTAGGCAAGGCACTAGAATTTTCTTTACCATTCTAGATATTATACAATAGGGTGAATACAGTAATAATTTTATATATTTCCGTAATAGGTACTAAAGATGGTGAAAGAAACAACATACTATGATATTTTGGGTGTGAAACCCAGTTGCACAAATGATGAATTGAAAAAAGCCTACCGGAAGCTAGCCTTGAAGTACCACCCCGACAAAAACCCAAATGAAGGAGAGAGGTTCAAACAGATTTCACAAGCCTACGAAGTGCTGTCCAATCCAGACAAGAGGCGCATTTATGACCAAGGTTTGTTTTTAATTTGTGAATTTTTCAACTAAATTATGGCAAAAATACTTTCACTTAAAACAGTGATTCCTTAACTCTCTACTCTGAATCATATTGTTACTACAAAGCATCTATAATCCTAAACTATAAACAGATCCAACTACAAGTCCATGTAACTTGAAATTGCTAAAGATAATCTTTCCATACTACTTCAATTAGATAGAATTAAAGTACTGTAATAAAAATTGCCAAGCCTTGCTGATATTGGAAAAAACATAAATGTAGAACACTGAATTGAGATTGGTCATGCATGTACATAATTCTATTATGATGTCACAGGTGGTGAACAAGCTTTGAAAGAGGGAGGCGTTGGTGCCAGTGGCTTCTCATCACCCATGGACTTGTTCGACATGTTCTTTGGTGGAGGATTTAGCGGTGGTCGCAGACGTGGACGTGAACGGAAGGGCAAAGATGTAATTCATCAATTGTCTGTGACACTTGAAGAGCTTTACCGCGGGGCTGTAAGAAAGCTGGCTTTACAGAAGAATGTTATCTGTGAAAAATGCGAGGGACGTGGTGGCAAGAAGGTAACTAACAAATAGAGGATTAAAAAGATAAAAAATTTCTGTTCTTTTTATGTATCCACATCCAAGTCTTGAACTCTGATTAAAGGTTATGTTTGTCCTTTTCAGGGTGCAGTACAGACTTGTCCCACTTGCCGTGGTACAGGTATGCAAGTTCAGATTCAGCAGCTGGCACCTGGCATGATCCACCAAATTCAGACTGTATGCAGTGAGTGTCGTGGACAGAGGGAGATCATTGACCCTAAGGACCGTTGCAAAGTCTGCCAGGTACGAAACTACATAAGTATCTCAGCAATTTTTTTTCTAAAGCATGTCTACATGACTTCAAATGTACAAACAATTTTGCACTTTAAAAAAAGTGTAGAACATCCCACATAGGAAGCAAGTTTAAGGTTGCGTTTACTCTATATTAACCACATCCAAACTCAGTAGATCATACACACATTTGTTGTTAGGTGGAAATTAAATATACGTCTTCAAACACAAAAGGAAGACTGCCATTGTCTAATTTAGGTCAAAAACAATTGTCTTCAAAATATTACAAAAGCTTAAAAAACAGATTGAATATCATTATAATGTTACAGGGACGCAAGACGGTGCGTGACCGCAAAATTCTGGAAGTCCATGTGGACAAGGGCATGACTGATGGCCAGAAGATTGTTTTCAGTGGAGAGGGCGATCAGGAGCCGGAGCTTGAGCCTGGTGATCTTGTTATAGTTTTAGATGAGAAGGAGCATGAAGTAAGTAATGTCTCATTTTTACACACAATATTCAAAGTCACGCTTTTTATCACAAGTTGGCACTCGGCAGAAACTACAGACCGCCTAGTGTACGATCCTGACATACTCTTTTTGCTCTGTCCACATTCCTTAGTGGTATAGATTTATTAATTTTTTTATTACTATTCTTTCTAGACATTTAAACGTTCAGGCCATGATCTCATAATCCGGTTGAACATTGAGCTTGTGGAGGCACTGTGTGGCTTCCAGAAGGTCATCCGAACCCTGGATGACAGGGATATTGTGATAACTGTTATGCCTGGCGAAGTTACTAAGCATGGTGAAGTCAAATGCGTGTTGAATGAAGGTGAGTAAGAACAACTTAACTTAATTATTTTGAATAGCCCTACTTTAATAGTTATCAGTAGAATGTACCTTTAGGGACCTCGCGCACTAGACGGCCACGACCATGATCTATGGTCGCACCGACCAGTACCCTAATTACGTAACTTCAATTCGTAAACAAGCCTAATTTGTTTCATTTTGACAGTTCAACAACATTCATTGCGTTATTTACGTTGTTGAGCAGATTTTTTTTCCAACTTATGAAGCAATGGATTAGCAATCTGTTTCAAATCGAAACATTGTAATTGTGTTGTATTACGCAATTAGGGTACAGGTAAACTATAGAAGCCGACTAGTTGGCCGTTGCGACCAAGTGCGCGATTCGGATTAGTTTCTATAGTTTACCTGTACCCTAATTGCGTAACTTATTTTCGTAAAAAATATGCCGAATTTGTTTAATTTTGACAGTTCAACAACATTCATTGCGTGATTTACGTTGTGGAGCTGATTTTTTTTTTCCAACTTATGAAGAAATTTATTAACAATCTGTTTCAAATCGAAACATATTGTGATTGTGTTGTATTATTAGGGTACGGTCGTGGTCGTGGCTGTCTAGTGCGTGAGATCCCTTAGTCATGACATTGTTTCATTATTTTTGTATGGTATACGAATCATCATTGTTTATTTTCATTCATCATACTTAATTGTTTACTCATAACTTTACAGGTATGCCGATGTACAAAAATCCGTTTGAAAAGGGCCAGCTTATTATACAATTCCTAGTAAACTTTCCTAGTCGCATTCCACCCGAAGTCATTCCTGCCCTTGAGAACTGTCTGCCGCCGCGACCAATGGTGAGTGTACATCTTTTACCTATGCCTTTAAATCAAGTTATTCTATTATGTAAATGAAGGAAACATGACGGCGTGTTTGCATACGTCATTGCATCTGCGTGGGACGATTATGCAAAGTCATGCATGCCAATGTTATAATATGCTAATTAGATTTGGCAATAATTATAGAAAATATTGGTTATTATTAAATGATGAGTAGAAAATTTAATTAACGATTAATATTACAGATTGAAATTCCGGAATTGGCTGAAGAGTGTCATCTGATCGACTTGGATCCGGAACAAGAGTCGCGCCGGCGACGCGCACATCACGGCAACGCGTACGAGGAAGACGACGAGCATCCTGGTATGAATCGAGTGCAATGCGCCACTAGCTAGACGTCGTCGCACTCTCGCCAAACGAGCGCCAGCGATGGACCTAATCCAACCAAATTACTGCTGATTGAAATATTAATAGCAATTAACTATGAGTTTGATGAACATGATGAACTAGTACAAGTTGGTACTGTATTATGACATACATACTTGATTAATTATGTCTTGCATCATAATTTATGTTCACTTTAACTGCATATTTTATTTAGTAACGTATTTTATGTTATATAGCATCTTAGTGTGGGATAGTATCTTTCATCATTCTTGTCTTATGTTCAATTACATTAACAATATTTATATATTATGTTAATTAATAATTGTCATATATGACGCTATTTATATTTCGTCAGTTGTAAAGCAATATTAGCTTGTTAATTAAATTATTTATGTGACGTGCTATTAGTTTTTCAATTCATGTGAACATCACATTCACCAGTTAAACCTAGCTAGAGGAGTCCAGTGAGGTCAAGATACTTAGTAAAATAAACATTAAATAGCTGCAGAAGCTCACTAATGAAATAGTTTTTCGTATGCTGAAACCTGCCTTAAATAATATTAAGATAAGATACTTAGTCACAATGTAGGTCCATTGTTTTAGGTGATTAGTAATATTGGTGTATTAATGTAATCCATACTGTGATTTGGTTTTCTATCTACCTACTTCTTTTAGACTCGAGTTTTCTCTTCTGAAGCTTACTATTTACTCATCAAAGCCTCGTAGCTAATATTCATTTGTTATAATATTATTCATTCGTTTTTAACATATTCAGTGCCAACAATTAATAATTCTTAAACTTCCACTATCACAGAATAAAATAATTATGATACAGAATCAGTCTAGGACGGTAGTAGCCATTCCAGTATAGGCAGACATAAAATAGCTCATAAAATATAGTCATGAAATTACCTTAATCAGGTATAGTGAAAAACTGCTTAAAATTGAATAAATTGAGAAGCTTTTTAGCGTATGTTCAATTAGTAACATTTGATAGGTACAGACAAGCTTAGATTGAGGTAGGCGCTGTTTACTTAACTAACTGACCATGCCAAACGTAAAGGTAGGTCAGCAGTAATCTAACTATAGGTAGGATATGCTCTTAGCAGTCGCTAATATATAGGTTGGCAGGGACATCGACGCGAAAACTGTTACCATGGATTCAGTCCATGATTCTGAACGCCCCTGCGTTGAAATTTAAATCATGTACTGAATCCATGGTAACAGTTTTCGCGTCATGTCCCACCCTCTATTTTGCAGTGTGTGTTAATCTGTAAGCCAACTCAGCATACGGTTGAGCTGATCGAAAGGGTTTTACTTGGTCAGTACATATAGAAAGTTGTCTAAATATTCACACGCTAATAATCTTTCTGCGAATCCGGAAACACATTTAAAAATAAAAATGTCCCAAATAAAAATATTTTCTTTCTTTCTCTCACATTTGGCACTGGAAATGTTCATAATGCAGTAGCTTAATATGTTTTAAAATAAAATGTTTTATTTTATTATTATGTAGCAAATTATATTGTCTGCTAGTTTAAGGTTTTAAAGGGAACATTTTCTACATTATGTGGGTCTGTGATTCGTCATGTTTTTGTGGTTGAATGGTAAACGTATTATGGCTTGTGCTCACATTGTTTTCACATGAAAATAGTTGAATAAAGTTTAGTTTTAAATAAACTTTTTTGTCTCAAAACTTTTGTTTTATTATTTATTAGCGGTTTTCCGCGATTTCGTCTGCGATCCAGGATGAAAAGCCATTTCCTTACCCATGGCATGGTCTATGTGCCTATCACCCAAAATCGTTCAGCCGTTTTAGCGTAACAAACTGACTTTCGCATTTATCATAGGTACAGTGCGTGCCACTAAAGATGAGACTTGACACACCACGTGGTTTGACTTGCGCAGTAGACGATTTATGGGTCTCTTTAGCGGTATGAAGTCCGCGCCGGGGCGGCGGAAGGAGCGGCGGGAGGCGCGGTCAAGTCTCATCTTTCGTGGCGCGTATTGTAAGTACTTACCTATTATAATTATACAGGCTGGCAGGAACATCGACGCAGTATCACCATGGATTCAGTAAATGATTCTGAACTCCGCTGCGTTGAAATTTTTCGTCAGTTATTAAAAAAAAAGATGTTTCATAGAAAAGTGCAGTACCTACGCGGTCAAAATGTATGGAACGGCTGAGCCAAAACACCCTGTCCACCACGGCTCGCACTTTCCGCATCCAGGTCTGTCCCAACCACTTCCTTAAGGTCGTCAGTCCATCTAGCTGGGGTCCCACGCTACGCTTGCCGATACGCAATCTCCACTCCAGGACTCGTCTGATCCACCGGCCATCGGTCCTTCGACAAACATGCCTAGCCCAGCCCACTGCCACTTCAGTTTGCTTACTGGCGAGCTATGTCAGTAGGTAACTCCGGTTCTTTTCCGGATAATTTCATTTCTGATTTTATCCTTCAAAGAAACTCCCCCATGCATATGGGCCCCGTATCAATAATAAGCTGATACGGCGGTAGCTAGTTACGCCCCTGACCCTATATATAATTGTAGTCTGTGCCCCTGATGCATTAGTTGAAGACCTTACTTAGCCTTCAAAAATGCGACGAGAAGACTTAACGAAGTTTCCCAAACGCTGCCTAACCCAACTGGATCCTTCTGTTGGCTTCCTGTCAATACTAATATTATAAATAGGTAAGGAACTTCTCATCCGATTACAAACATTTTCAGTGATAGAAGATGTTTTAGGAGAAAATTCACGCAAACGAAGTCGCGGGCAGAAGTACTAAAATACTTTACAGGGCTTGCTACACGGCAGTCAACCGCGTCCCAACATAGGTGACCTTGGTGGTTTTCAACCGTGGAGTTGGTGGTTTACGCCCAAATTTCAAACAGCTCTTGCTGTCACAACCAAGGTCACCTCTGTTGGGGATGCGGTTGACTGCCGTATAGCAAGCCCTTAAGAAAACTCCGCCGAAGATTAAAACGCAACTCAAGGTTCCTAGAAAACTTTCCGTCCTAGGCCCTTCAGTTTCAGGGTATATTATTTAAATTCTGTGCTTCTGGCTAGGTGGAGGGACAATAACAATAAAGTCTACTTAAAACCTTGTTTCCAGTTGATGTTATTTCCACTTAAACAAACATCAATTTTAGGCAAATTAAAATGAGTTTAGAATAACTAGTAAGTACTGTTGAAAAAGTTAAAAAAAATATGAAGTTGTAGCTTAAACTGAACGTTACGTGTCAGCGTGCGCGGGGAGCGGCGCTATACTATTGTAGTCTTTGTATGCAGATTTATATGGAACTGGCCCGAACTGGCGTCGTAGGCAGCGGCGCGGGGAGCGAGCGGTTTCTTATAAAACTATGTATTGCCGCGCCGTGAAATTTTACTATAAAAAGGACTGCATCGATCTCACTGCCGCCGCCTGATTCACACTGGCGTCGTTTCAAGTTGTGGTCTTTACTATCAATTCATTACTATCATAAAGGTCTTTACTATCATAAAATTTTCCTCGATTGTAATTAATATTACGCATAGCAAAAGGTACCTACATTTAATGCTAAGACAGAAGGTGCACGTTTAGCGCACTATGTGTCTTAGCACTAAATGCAGCTCTTGGTATGTGTATTATGCTAGTAAAGACCACAACTTGAAAAACGATCAGACTCAGGAGGCCGAGTTGGATTCACTCATTTCTCAATTACCTCCTTAAATACGAGAGATACAAAGACATTTTTCAGCACAAGTTTTAAAGGCATTTGATAGCTAAATAAGATGGCATTATTCGTTTTTTTTTTTTGTCGGAAATGTTTAAGTCATACCTCTCCCATATACTCGTTCCACCGTTCCACTGTGCGCCGCTCCCGCCCCGCAATCGCTGACTTCGAGACCGAGGCCTTACAGTTGTTTTAAACTCTTGTTTACATGTTTAGCAAATAAATTGCGAATGCAGATTACCTAGGTGCGTAAGGATTGATTCACAGGATATCTAGCAGCATTATGTGCACTTAGAGTAGATATTTTCAACCAGCGGTGGTTGGTGGATCTTTTATAAACTGATAAACTAATTCTTGTGAATATTCACCTCTGCTGACAAGAGAGGATAATAGAAGTTTCGCGACAAAGATTATTAGAAAAAATACCTCCTATGGCTTATAATGTAATGTAGGTCCCAACATAGCTTGTGTTACATGCAAATAAAATTCAAATATTATTTGTTAATTCTTTATTATTAATAATTTTTGTAATACTTAAGCCTATACAAATAAGCACATCCTTTATTGTTCCCCAGTGCCATGTACCCACTGTTGGGTGAAAAATTAACTGAATCAACTTGATGGAGGTTTAATGTTGGGCTGGGGAAATTGGCAAAAACATGGTAAGAGGGAATATGCACAAGTTTTACTGCATTAGGATAGTATGCTGATGAGGCTGAAAGTATCTCAGTTGTTGCATTGAAATTGAGGTTTGTTATTTTAGTTGTTAAGTTTGAAATCACTTTGAATGGAACTGGATCAGAGGTAGTTAAGTTTTCAGTTTCATATATGTTGACGATACCTTCCCCACTTCCTGTAGCTAATAACTTCCCACAAGGGCTTGTGGTCAGACAAGATGCTGTAACACATCCATGGTCATAGAACTTTTTTAATGGTCTGTATGTTGACAGATCCCACATTGTGATTTCTCCTTCAGCACCATAACAATATAACTGCGCACAGTCATGGCTAAATGTTACAGATACAACATTAGAGTTGTGCTTTAATGATCTCAGCAATTCCTTGGATGCAGTACATATCAGGTATACTTCCTCAAAACCGTCACATGTTGCTATGTATTTGCCATCGCTTGACACTTTGAAAATAACAGGTTTCTTCACTACTCTTGGCAGTTGAATCAATCTTGGTTCAGCCTTAACAAGATCGTATACACAATATGTGTGGTTAATTTTAGATGCAATGAATGCCTCTGACCCATCAGGAGAGAACTGAGCCGCACTTATGCGCCATTTTTTTAATTTAAAGCTATGTAGTTTATTGTTTACATCTCCACCAACAGAGAACAGTGACACAACACCAGAATGGCCAGCAATAAGGGCAGCACTAATTTTAGGATGAAACTCAACACAGGATATGATTGATCCTTCATTTTTAGTAGCAGAATTTATTTGTGGGAACTTCTTTATTTCCAGGAAATCTTTGGGAAGGTGGTTAGAGTTTTTATTATGTAAATGTCCCACAGTTCTTAATATTTCATCTTCGTCTTTGTCTTCTTTTTCAGTTTTTTTGTTCAGCTTAGCCCAACTTGGGGTACCCATTAAAGTTTCATATTTTTGTTTTAGCTTTTCGGTGTACAGACTTGTACTTTTAATGTTTGGTATAATATTTGCTCCAAAGTTCTCATCGTCTTCATCAACCCATGCTGGTTGCAGATCAGAACCCACTTCCTCATAAGGCTTTGCGTTCAAATTTTCAACAAACTTCTTTGTTTTATTAAATAACAATTGTGAGACCCTGTAACAATAATTAAATAAATTCATGAGGATCGTCAAAGATTTCACTCTTCGAGGGTCATTATCTACACTTATATTATATAGAAAAAAATATTTGTTTGTAATTAATAAACTCAAAACTAGTGGACCGATTTTAAAAATTCTTTCACCAGTAGGATGCTTTATTATCAATCAGTAACATAGGCTGTAATTTATAAAGAAGCTAGTTTAAGATAAATCCACGAGTGTTTCTTGAATAAATATTATGAAGCACATCGTAGCAAATTCTAATACATTTAATAAATACCTCGCTTCTTCATCATGTATTGAAGAAGATTTGCGCTTCATTTTAAGTAAACAAATAAAAAATCTTTAATTACGATCACACAAATTATAGGTTAACTCGACACTCGCATTGACATATTTTGACAGGACTACAAAAGCAGGGCCAGTGTCGCCAACTTCAAGATTTGAATTATCGAGATCCTACGTCGAAATTATCGTTTTTTGGGCAAAATTATCGTACAAACGAAAAAAAAAACCCATAACGTTCATTCAAATTGCTATCAAAAGACAATGAATCATTTTATAATAGAGTCAAAGGGGAAGTATATGCCAAGTTTCACCACTAATAGCGCTAGCAGCACAAACCGTAAACATGTTTTGTCATAGTTTTTAGTTGATATTTTTGTGTTTTCAATGTAAAATTAAATAAAAAACTTGGGAAGGAAAGAGAGAGAGAGATAAGTACTTTTCTATCTTAATGTAAGTACCATAGACATATATGTTTTTTCTATCTCAATGGTAAGTACTTATTTGTAATTTTTGACATATTGTCAATCTCAAGTCTGAAAAGCGCGGGAATCGTCGAATTTGGCGGTTGTGATTTTTCTTTCGGATTTTTAAATAAGACAAAACTTTTGAGATTGGAGATAAGTTGTGTAGATTTTTGTAGATATTAATTAAGCTAATTATTTTTATTGTCTGTGTATATAATTCTCCACATTTAGGGTAAGTTTTTTCATATTTTATTTTATTCTGTCCGATGGACAAGGAACCGCCTGATCCGGGGGGCACAGTCCCCTCGGTTGGGCTTAATATAACTATAATTAACGACGAATCAAGTATGGATACTGATGCGTCCATAACCAGATCGGAGCGGAAAAGGGCTAGAGCTCCACGCAAAATGTGCAAACACTGCAATAAAAGAAGGAGACATGGTCACTCTTCAGGAACCAATAAAGAAGCAGATTGCCATTGCGAAAATGAATCGGTAGAAGTTCATCTGGAAGCCACTCCACGTTCTGTGGATGGTCCCCAGACTGAGATTCGTCCCACCTCAGAACTTCCCCAGAAGGCGCCACAGGTTGCTAGGGCTTTGTACACAGCCACAGACCTGTCGCCATATGTTGTACATATTCAAAAAAATATTGATACTGGAAACTCTGCTCAATCATTACACCCAATTTCTTTAGGGCATTTTCTTAAAAAACGTCGCTATAATAATATTGTCAATGGCTCTTTAAAACGGATCGGTCGAAATAGGATTTCTTTAAGCTTCTCTCATTACCTAGATGCAAACTCTTTTATAAATGACCCTTGTTTGGCGAAAGAGAAATTGAAGGCATTTGTTCCATCTATTAATGTGTGTCGTATGGGTATTATTAAAGGTGTACCTACCGAATGGTCTCCCGACGAAATAATGGAAAATGTGACTGTTCCCACTGGATGCGGGAAAGTTATTAAGGCAAGGCGTCTTAATTATAAAGTGCACGAACCGACCCCTGTCTGGAAACCATCTCAAACAGTCGTGCTCACCTTTGACGGTCAAATTTTACCAAAACGTGTGTTTTGTTGTTACAATTCTATGCCAGTAGAATTGTACACATTCCCAACAATTCAATGTTTTAATTGTTGTCATTTTGGTCATACAAAGGTACAATGTAGATCGAACTCTCAGTGCTTCAAGTGTGGGGAGAGGCATTCTGCTGACACTTGTAGTATTGAAGACGAAAGTGACGGTAAGTGCTGTCATTGCGGTGGCATTCATTACGCCATTAACAAAAAATGTCCAGAGTTTGAGAGACAAAAATCAATTAAGCACTATATGGCCCATAGCTGCGTGTCATATGCTGAAGCGTCGCAGCTGCACCCCCCAATCTCCAAACTATATGCAGATGTGGTAACATCTGCTCCTTTACATACAAATAATAAATTTTCTTCTTCACGACCTTCGCCAAATTCACCAGACACATCAAATTTCACATCTCACAGAAAAACAGTATTCCTAAAACCTCGAGATCCCCCACAAAAAGCCAAGGGGTATGACCGGGCAGCTCATCAAGAACTTATTAATAATGAAGTTTCAATGTCAGGTAATGGTGTTGCTTTGCAAAATAAAACAACAACTAATAATAATGAAAGTCAAATTTTAAACTTAATAATCATGCTAATTAATACTTTTTCTAAAAATAATATCATTGAACCGTCCAACGTTGCCACCGTAATTGATACGCTGTTTAACTTATTTAATATTAACCATAATGGATCCAAATCAAACCAAGATTGTTCAGTGGAACAGTCGCAGCATTGTGAATAAAAAATCTGATCTGTACTATATATTAAATAAATACAATCCCTTTGCAGTCGCTCTCTGTGAGACATGGCTTAAACCGGGGTTCTCTTTTAGAATTCCTGGCTATGCTTGTCTAAGAACGGATAGAAGCGATGGGTATGGCGGTGTCGCCATGCTTATTAAAAATAACTTGTCTTTTCAGTCTTTTCCTCTTCCAAGTCTCAGTGACGATATCTCTGCCGTTGCTGCTATTGTAAATAAAATCTGTATAGTATGTATATATTATTCCCGCCCTACTGTAAATATTCTTTCTGAAATTAATAACCTTTTCACAGTTTTACCTAAACCATTTTTGGTAATGGGCGATTTTAATACACAGCATCAATCTTGGGGAAGTTCTAGTTCCAATTATTATGGGGAAAAGTTATTAGAAATATTAGACTCAAACAATTTGTGCATTTTAAACACATGTCTCCCAACACGCCAAACAAATCCAGATGAGGGAATAAGTGCTCCTGATCTCTCAATCTGCACACCTGATTTAGCATCGACGTTATCCTGGTCTCCTTTACCGTCTTCTCATGGTAGTGATCATTTTCCTATAATTATTTCTTTTCCACATAAAAAACCAGACGCTTGCATTCCAATACCACAACCGCGCTTAAAGTACAGACTTCAAAATGCAGACTGGGATAAATACAAAAATTGTGTGGAAGAAAGAATTTCTGCTTTATCTAATTCCTTACTACAAGATCCTCAGTTACTATCTAATGAAATTACAAGAATTTTAATAGAGGTAGCAGATAATACTTTCCCTATTAAGAATGGTGCTACAGGCAAAATTCCTTCACCACCTTGGTGGGATGCTGAGTGCACTCAGGCCATTAAAAAAAGAAAAGAAGCTGAAAAAAATTACTGCCATACTATGACTCGTCACAATTTTGAGATTTACCAAGAAGCTGCTCGTACAACTCGTAAGCTCCTTAGGAAAAAGAAATTTGAAGGTTGGCAAAGATTTTGTGCATCTATCTCTCCAGAAGTTAACGCATCTGTAGTGTGGCGAAATATCAGGCGATTCAGGTCAGCATTCAGTAACACAACAGTCTCAAAACTGCCATTAGAGTTGGCCAATGAGTTCATGGATCATTTAGCTCCTCCTTCAGTCCCAGAACAGAGATCTTTAATGCATTTTCCCTATGTTCCTATTTTGGATTCCGAGTTGAACTCTCTCTTCACACTAAGTGAGTTGAAAGGAGTCCTTTCACATGTTAAGGATTCAGCTCCTGGTGAAGATGGTATCCCATATTCATTTATAGCCAATCTGTCTGACTCTGTACTTTTAATATATTTAGATCTCATCAATACAGCTTTAATATCTGGCAACATTCCATCAAGTTGGAAGTCTCAAACAATTATTCCTATTCTGAAACCAAACAAACCTTCTTCTAAGGTCACTTCTTATCGACCAATTGCACTTTCAACAGTTCTTGCTAAAATTGTTGAACATCTCATTAAGAATCGTTTGGAGTGGTTTTTGGAAAGCAAAAACTTGCTAGCAACATCACAGTTTGGTTTTAGGAAGGGTAAGAGTACGATTGACAGTCTTAGTGTGTTCACAACTGATATTCGCTTAGCCTTTTCTTCCAATAACTCCGTAATTGCTGCTTTCCTGGATATAAACTCAGCTTACGATAATGTCCTAGTATCAGTCCTGGAACAAAAGCTGAATTTATTACAAATTCCAAAAATGCTGTCTAATTTTATAATTAATATGCTTTCAACGAGATCTTTAAATCTAGATATTGAAGGGTGTACATTTACCCGTTTAGTATGGAAAGGTCTTCCTCAGGGTTCTGTACTTAGTCCACTTCTCTATAATATTTACACTTATGATTTAGAATCCTCTTTAAATGAGTCAGTACAAGTCCTTCAATATGCAGATGATTTACTTCTTTATTTATCTGGTGATTCTGTTGCAAATATTTGTATTTCCTTAACCTCTTCTTTATGCTTACTGAAGACTTGGTTGGAAACCAATGGTCTACACCTGTCAATTGATAAAAGCAACATAGTCTTATTTACTAGAATGCGTAAGTCCCCAGTAGTTACAGTAACATATGATAATATCTCGATGCCGGTTAAAAATCAAGTAAAATTTTTAGGCCTTATTTTGGATACACATCTTACAGGTTTACCACACTGTGATTATATAACTACTAAATGTGAACGAAATATCAACATAATTAGATGTCTTGCTGGTGTGTGGTGGGGAGCACATCCCTTTTCATTAAAACTACTATACAACACATTGATTAGAAGTGTATTGGACTATGGGACCTTTTTGCTTGAACCTGCTAATGTTGCTGGTCTTAAGAAATTGGAAAGAATTCAATCCAAGGCACTTAGAGTAGTTTCAGGTGCAATGAAAAGCAGTCCTATTAATTGTCTTCAGGTGGAATGTGGAGACCCTCCACTTCATTTGAGACGTCAATTTTTATCTGATAGATTTATGGCTCGGTGTCTGCAATTTACAAATCATCCTTTGCGAAATAGACTTTCTATTCTCTCTAAAGAAGTTACTTCGTCTACTTACTGGAGGCACAAAGATACTCCGTGTTTAGTTAAAAGCTTTAGAAAATACAATTTAATTGATGCTCCTTGCCACCAATCTCAATTTCTTCCTATTTATCATTGTAATTACAGTTCATTAATTATGTCACCAAACATTCATTATAACCTTAACATTTACCGAGATGACGTATGTCATAACATTAACTTCAACTTCACTATGGATAGAGACTGGAAGGGCTGTCAGCTCCTGTTTACAGATGCTTCGAAGCATGGAAGAGACTCATGTGTGGGAGTAGGTGTATACCACTCCCAGTATAATGTCGTCCAAAAAATAAAGCTCCCGCCCGAATCATCTGTATTTACGGGAGAATGTTACGGTCTATTCAAAGCTGTCGAATATATACTCCTTATGGGCTTACGGAATTCACTCATTTTAACTGATGCAAGGAGTGCCTTACAATCTTTGGCCAGATTTCCTTTCTATTCTCATAATTCTTTTATTATATTTGAAATACGTGAACTCCTCCACAGGTGTTCTATTAAGGGATATTCAGTGCATTTTGCCTGGATACCCTCGCATTGTGGTATTTTAGGCAATGAGAGAGCAGACCAGTTAGCTAATGATGCCGTATTAAGTGGAGACGTTTTTCCGTACAAAAACAACTCCCAAGATCTGGCTGCTCTGCCCGGGGCTTATCTACAGGAATCCTGGGGTCAGCTTTGGTTAGGGCAATCAGTGAAAGGGAAATTTTATCGTAATATTCAGCCATCCATTCCTGTCAAACCTTGGTTTAGCAAGTACAAGCTAAGCAAAAAGATTTCAACAATATTCATACGTATGCGATTGGGTCATGTGTGCACTCCAGCTCATCTTGCCAGACTCGGCATTGTGCAGAGCCCTGAGTGTGAATGTGGCGCTGAGGTGGGAGATCTGAACCACTTTATTTTTGCCTGCCCCCTTTATGACCACTCCTCACTTTTCCAAAGCCTTGTTTCCCTCCGAGTCCCTTTTCCCACTTCTATCTCATGTATTTTATTTAATTTTAATGTAGATATTTATAAAACCATAGCACTTTTCCTTGTAAATAATGATATATCTATTTAAACGTAAATTTCAATATGTATGTACATAATTTATAAGTAGTTATTGGTTTAGTATAAAGACGCACCGAGTAGGCCTTTTTGTTGGGTCACTGGTTGCGTTAAATGATTACATTCATTACATTTCTGTTGTATTATATTCCCCTACTGCTAAATTTATTAAAATTTATTATTTTTATTTAATAACAACTATTCTCCTTTCCGTTTCCAAATTTCCCTTTGTAATTCTTTTTATTATTTCGCGAGTTATCGATTCTTACGTTTTGTCATTATCAGATTATATATTGTCAGTGGCAATAAGCACGAATAGTGCAATGCCATGAAAAAAAAAAAAAAAAAAAAAAAAAAAAAAAAATTTTTGACATATTTGAGAATTGACATTGACATTGTTTTGTTTTTGTCTGCCAAATACGTTTTGTTAATGGAATTTGTTTTTTCAGCAAATCTCAAAATTATCGTACATTAGTCATTCATTATCGTACATCGTACCATTGGCCAAATTATCATACGCCCCCTTAATTATCGTACGGGTTAGCAGCACTGAGCAACTATGCAACTTATACCGCTGAGTCCCAGAAATTATACAAAATCAAATCTGATTATACAAAAAAAAAAACAGTGGCACTCCGGGAGTGCCGACAGAAGTGAAAACGAGAACAATTTTATTGTGCAGGAAATACTTTTAATGAGGTGTCGGTAACTGTAACAGTGTCGCTAGTTCAATTGTATTTTTTCATCTCAAAAAATGCCCAACGCACCTAAAGAAGTATTTAATCTTGTTATAAGTTATTCTCTTAAAAAAAAAAACTAGCTGGCTGTTATTACTTAGTCCCAAGCCTCACAGTTTATTTGTAAAATAACCGTAGACTACGGTTACTTTCGTAACTACCGATAAGCAGCCGGTTTATAGCGTAAAGTTTAGTTCAAATTAAAATTATCAATCTTCTATCCAATGTAAACAAGGCAACTTGCTATAAAAGCAGGCCAAATTACACAATATGACCAAATTATACAGATTTAGTTTCCAATTCTACAAGCTCACCATAATCACCCTATCTACCATAGATAGACTACCACAGAGTACTTTTATATAAAGGTATACTACTAAATTAACTATAGAGAGCTACTTGTTTTCTATGTCAATGCCACAGATAAAATAAACTTTTCAGAGGAAGTGACTAGGAGTGAGGCGTATTTATCGTAACAGGTAGAAATAACAGAAATGTAAAAATAACAAATAACAATTGTTCACAACAATATAAATATCTGTTACTTAAAATAACAGACCCTCAAAGACTGTTACCACGGCTGTTACTGTTATTTCATTAAAACAATCTCACACAGACTGTTACTACAGCTGTTACTTACATACACACTCACACAAAGGAAGAAATATTGTAAGGTTAACAATTTCTCTTTCTTCCTCATTAAGAAATAACCCTTGCTAAATAGAAAAACACCTAGTATTATTTACTTCGAAATATGTTTACTTCTCACTCTTACTAAAGCGGTTAAACTACGCGAAAAAGAGAAGCAATTAGTATTTATTATCCCTAAAAATACAGTTGGTGGTCTTACAAGAACAAACACTTACGAAAAAGTTACTCCTAAATTAGGTCATGTTACCTGTTACCTGTTACTGACCATTGTAAAACAAACTTAAAAAAGGAATAGATATAAAGAAGATATTCAATTGATATTTAAATACCTACATATTTATCGTCCGTACAAAAATATCTGTTATAAATAACAATTTATAACAGATATTTGGATCTCTTATATTTGTGTAAAAGTAACAGTGATAACAGATATCGTGTTTAACCTGTTACAACTCATGTATACAAAAAAAAAAACAAGAAGTGAGTGACGCTGCGAACGTTAGCGCCTGCAATTTGGTACGACCAGTGTTGCTAGCAAGAAAACACGAGATAGTCAGGAATCAGACCTTTAACATCTCATGGTATAATCGTTTTCAATACTGAAACGCGATGAAAAATATTAAGTCCAGTGAAAACTTAGAAAGGCTTCAAAAATAAAATATATTTTTTTAAATTTATTATGTCGTTTTTCTTACGAGAATATCATCGTGATTAAGTCGGTAAAACAGCCAGGATGAGTGTTTGTTTAACTTTTTTAATAGATGTCACTGTTGTTTTGTAATGCGTCCTTTTTCCTCCAATAGTAACGTAATACGAGAAAAGAAAGAAAGAAGTGAGTTGTGATTTTATAAGTATACCTATCATGTCGTATCGTTTGTGTGCAAGTCAAGTCCTTTTCTTTCATTCGTTATTTGCAGTGTTTCACTTTGTAAGCATCGGATTTTGATTGTGAGATACTAGTTTAGGATTTATCACCATTGTGCAAGCAAACTTATTGGAATAATCAGAGAATTTGGTGATTAGAATTGCGAAAGATTGTGTACAAGAAGATGAAACGAAGACTTATTATTCTGTGACCTTTTTGCATCCTCGAAGTGTGTCAATAAGTGTAATAAACCAATGAATAAAAGACAAAAACAGTAGTTAAGCTAAAGCTACCTGTTTTATTGCAAAGAGTCGTAACTTTTACAATGGGGCCCAAAGGGGCTCCGCCATAAAATTATTAGTCGGTTGTTAGTCTATCGTAAAACAATTAAAATACGATTGATGTCTCTGGCACATAATAAAGCAACAGTCGATGATGGTCAAGGAGCTCCAGGTGATAAGGAGGCCACCGAGCGATGATACGAGTCTGGTCGCAAGCAATGCCAGGTGGAGTCACATCAGTAGATCGCGTCACGGCGCGCTCAGCTAGTGAGGAGCCAAGTTACGCGGCGTGTGATGTTTGTGCGCAATGTCAGGCAAGCCCGCGAGTGTGGGCGCGTCGCGAGCGGGCGTGCCGGGCACTCCGCGCGTGCTGGTGTACGTGGCGGACCCGCGCCAGCTAGAGCCCGGCGCCGCGGGCCCCGACCCGCCGCCCGCAGCCGGACCCGCGCCCTCGGCGCCCGCCGCTGCGCAGCCACCGCACGATACCCTCTATATCCCTGAGAACATACATCACCAAGTGAACTTGCCTAGGAATACAGTCTATAGAACACAATTTGACAGAAACGACCAGAGAAACTTACCTGCTAATATTTACTACAAACAGTTAAATGATAATGATGGCAAAGTAAATGTGTATGGTATGCCTGATAATGTTACACAAAGAACAGAATTCTATCCAGTTTCACAACAGTATATGAAGGAAACATGTTTAAAGAATGAAGATAGTAGGAGTGACCGATCAGGTAATATAAGTGTCAAACGAGATTGTTCTGAGCTAGCAGGTACAGAATTTAACAGTGTTGAAACTTTTCATACAAGAGTACCTGCAGAAACAGTAGATCTGGCAACATATCAGGCAAGATGTTCTGGGCCCATTGTTTCAGATAATACTATGAATTCTATGCACCCTGCTGCATTGCGTCATGGGCAGAATCAATATAGTGAGAATGTAACAGTTCAGAGTGGTGGTGAGGGATCAAATTGTAGTGAAAGAGAGTTATCTGTGTGCAAAAGTTTTGTGAACTATCAATTCTTAGAACAGAGTGTATCTCATCAGTCGATAGTGAATCAGAGTATAAGTATACTAAACCAACAAGTAGGAGTGAGTAGAGGAATAGTAAGTGAAGGTGATAGTGGTAGTGCACCACAGCTGGTGAGGACTGCAGATGGTGTGGTCCTGGCCGTGCTGCCAGCACCTGTTCTGTCCCACCCCCCTGACAATCCAGAGCTAAGCTCGAGGACAGTGGTGCAGAGTGATTCTCAACAAACTGTAACAGTGCCCCTAGGTTGGAAGAGAATAGTTAGTGGCACATCAGTTATCTATGTTAGGTAAGTACTGATCAAGCTGGTTGATTTAATTTAGTATTTAAGGCAGTCTTAGGCTGAATTGTTATGTGGGAGTAGCTTGGCTGATTGAATTTAGATGTTTACATGTGATTGCACCTCATTATTCATGTTAGTTAGATAAAAGTAATAATATTTTCTATTTTCAAGTCATATTAAATGTAAAATGTATTTATGTACTAACAATGGTTAAGCACCATAAAAAAATTATATTGTAGGTAATTTATGATTGTACACAATGGTAAACACAAAAAGGTCTCATAGTAAAGTATAAAATTAATAGTTAAAACTTACTAACTACTATAACTCAAACTATATTTTTCCCTAGTAGGCTTAAGGTCATCTGAATCACACAGAATGCTGCCTAGAGTTATTAAAAAATAATCATTAATTTGATAATCAAATTACAACATGCTAAAGATGATTAAGTACAAAATAATTAAATGTACAGTCAGCATTGAATGAAATATTTATTAAATTAATATTGTTGTCTCTCTCTCAGTGGTTATAACTTATATGTAATTACCAATAACAAGAAAAATATCCTACTGCTCTAGTAAACACCTAGCCTACCCACCTAGTCACCTTAGCAACAGACACTCCCAAAAGGCAGAACTTCACATTACTTTATCCAGAGCTGTTTAGCAGCATTAAAATTTGCATGAATACTATTTCTCAGCTAAACCCTTTTAAAATCTTTAATCCACAAAAGGGTAAACTTTGGGGTCTCTTTAAGAAGTATAAACCCTTTCATTGAATTTAACTGGGTTAGCTTCAAAAGTACGTCTTATAATATAAACAGGTTTTTCAAAGCCCTTAATGCGCATTTGCTTAGGCTAATAGTCGCTGGACAAAAGCCTCACGTAAGTGGGGCCACGACATACACCCTACTGTCCGCGCCGTCAGATTTTTTCACGAGAGTTTATCTGCAAGGGGCTTTAACAGGACTTTCTACTTCTCCAGGCTTTTTCACTACCCAGTTCTTTGAAAGTATATTTCGTCATTTCCCTTCTTTCATGTCCGCACGAGACATAAAATATAGAGAATACCGTATGCTGTGGTGAAAGCATAGCTCGTCCACAGCGTTGATAGGCGTAGGGTACTCCAAACATACGCGAAATATGGTCACACGAGGTCACCTGAAACATAATTTGCTTCTTATTCTTAGCTCATAGTAGTCACATGCGCTGGTCAAAACATTTGGTAATTGCGTTATGTATAGGTGCCTGCCGGCATTGAGACTATACGATCTTTGCCAAATACTATATACTTAATACCCCAATTTGATCTTTCATTGGCTCCTAATGTGTCTACCATCAATATCATTCAGCTTAATGAAATATCCCAAGCGAATATAATCCTGCACAATTTCTTACGCTACCTCCTCGATTCTGGATTCGACCAAACGTTAAGTCGATAATGACAAACGCTGTCGCCGAAAGCTGGCATTCTAAACAATTTTGCCTTTGTTGTGTGTAGTCAATTTGGCTACCAGAATCGTCTGCAAGGCGAAAAACTCGTCCACCTTATTGCCAAGTCCAATTAAACCCATCTACTCATTTGTCATTAATTCATCTACTCAATTGTAAGATATTGGAATTTCGGTCCTTGAATAATCCAAATAGATAACGCGGCTTTACCAGGCTACCTAAGAGCGAAGCAAATTGTGGGAAGAGAGGTATCCACCACCTCACGACTGCATGAATCGATGGCGTACCCAAGTAAGCCGCTGATCTGAGGCAAAGGGGTATTATCGATTTATCTAACACCCAGAGCGAGTGCAGTGCTCTTGATCAGACTGAACCATTTGCTAGAGCGTCCCAAATGTCAGTTCACTTTCACCCTTGACGATCTGAACAAAGTTTCAAAGCAAAGCATGTCATTGACAAAGCAGTGTCAGAACACTGCAAGAAACGTGGCCACCTACTGGGCCCAAACGTATAATAATATATATGTACCGTCGATACGAAAAGAAGAAGAACAAGGGCTTCGATAGTCTGATCTTAAAAGATTCATCCTGCATGAAACACTTTGCATTATCTTGTATAAGAATATTTTAATGCAATATTGCACTTATTAAGTTAATAAGACAAACTGAGAACGAATGAAATTAAAATAATTAATATTAAACCAATTCTAGTCCGTCGCAGGCTGCGGTTGCGCATTGTTAACCCTCTCAAATAATATTATTTAACGATCAATGTTCGAGATGGTTGAGCGGTAATGAAGTATTGGTGGAATACAGCGGCGCGAGCACCGCGGATCGTGTGTTAACGTTAAATCAATCCGGCGCAAGTGGACAAACCAGTCCGGCAGCTGTGCGGACGTTCTCGATGTAAGTGAAGAAAGTTACTTTACACCAATAAAACTGAGCATTTGGACCAAACGGCTGCAGTCCCTTTTATATGCAGATCGTATAATTGCATCTGCTAAATATTTGCATTATAATGCCCTTTTATTTCGTAACTTGAACGTTAAAAAGAATGATCCTTGACAGCATTCTTTTTAACAAAAACTTTTATTATCGTTCGAGTTGCGAAGATTGCCAGCTTATACGACATCGCAATTCTTTGGAAGCTTGAGGTCTAAGATGCTCATGTCTTTTCTCCTGTCTTCTGTGTTGTTAAGTCTGTCGTCGATGAACCCATAAAGTTCCGTGAAGCCCTAAACTCTTTGAAAAAATAAGTTTAGCAACGAACTTGGAATTGAGAATTTGTTCACTATTTCAGTATGAACTAGTACTGAATCTATAGATCAAAACATTACCCTATTTTCGCAGTACCCTCGAGTCATCCTAATATCATATATTTAATCCTGGGCAGCTGCATAATTTTCACTGTCATAGTTAGTAAACATGATTAGTCGATTGTCAGAAAATAGGCCGTGATCATAAATGTGTGAGCATCTGGTTTCATACATTATTAATGTTGATATTTTCTTAATTTTAATCATTGAGAATAAACTCTTTTGGCACTTGTGTGTACGTGGTATGGAACTTTGAATCCTCAGGTCAGGACCTACGTTACCTGCACTTTTGTCACATAACCTTTTTTGATTATGAATTCCATAAAGTACGCCTACAAGAAATACGCAGTATTAAAATATTGGAAGTAAAAGGCAAGAATATGGTTAAAAGCCATAGAATCCTTCACATCCACCAAAATCTGGGTAGTGATATAAAAATAAAATAAAACTATAGTAGTACGTAGTAGGCATAGAAGCCTACGCAAAGCTCGTACGTTTTCTAAAAGATTATCATTTTGTAAATGTTGTTATGTTCATAAATTATACACGATAACATTATGTTAATTGTTTAGTTTAAACTGAAAAGTTGCATTTTGACAAAGACAATATATGAAATTTTGATTGATGTAAGTAATTATTGATTTATTCAGCGTGCAATAGGACACCGACGTAAAATTGCATCGTATCGCGTCGCATCATTGCATTCTAAATTAGAATGACATGTGGATAATCCATGGCATTTACTGTGTCTCCCTTCCACAGTTCTTCCCGATATACAGTATAAATTGACATTTAAATGGTATGAATGTTAAATGTAATTTGTTCTGAATATTTTAAAAACTAGGCTCACGTCTGGTATTTTAATATTCTGCGGTTTGTGACAAGGCATATTTATTATTGATGCCTACGCAGCTACGTGCCGTATCACTAACTGGGCTAACCTACAATGAGGTTTGAGCACGGAGCTCAACAGATTCCATTGTATCTTATATCGTGGACTCTATGCGCGTAACCTGTCCTTATCTGTCATTGCTGTAGGGTACAATGCCCAAGAACTGAACAATACTGTAACAAACACTTCATTCGCGTGCCACAGTACCATAAAGTTTTATTTAATAGCTTTGCGTTCAAGCTTCCTTACAACTGCACTACTTTTTCTTCCTAGTCATTTCGAGCAAGTTGACATGAAATACTTTTGTTCTTTTGAGATTTAATTACTTAATCAAATAAGTACGGGATAGTCATTATAAAATTATACTAAGTAAATTAATTTAAATTGTGACCAGACCAGACCTCCGAAGGCAGTCTAATCAGAAATCATGGCTTGTTACATCAAAATCGGAAACGATTATTTCCTCAGACGAGGCAACAGCTCAAACAGATGTTCGACCGTCGTAAATTATGTTACAAGAACAATAAAAATCTTATTCTTCCACTTTTCTTTGTGTCAATTGTCAGTGTGCTTATTGACGTTGGGGACTAGCTATTGCTCAACTGATTTATAGCCACCATCACATGCGAGGTAAAGAACACCGTCTGGTTTTTTTTTCGAAAGTCACATTGTATACGCATGGATTTCTCTGGCCTTCTTTGTGAGGTATTGCACAATGTTGGGATTGTCCGTCTTCAACTCATACAGCTCCTCTCAATTGTTTCGACGGATTTGATGGGCGTCACCAGGCGCTCTGATCCGATTTACAATTCGTTCCAACTTTCTTTTAGTCATCGTTTACAATGGCACTGTATGCCTGCATCGATAGACTTTATCTATAAAATGTTTGACTCATGTAAGGTAAATTATAACACTGGAAAAGACTGGCTTGTAAAATATTTTTCATTACAATCGGTAATAGTAATTGTTTTAAGTATTGCCCTCGAGAGATCTAATTTAATTTCACGTAGACCTTAGAGCGATGAACTCTGTACAAAGCCAAGAGATCACTCTTGCTAAGGTTTAACCAAAAATAATTTGGTGTCGCTGTTGGTGTTTTTATATTGATGTCACAAAATCTAGTAAGTAATATACATTATATCTAGGTCCAAAGTCTGTACTACCCACAGACCCACTATAGGAATACCTCGACAAGTCGACACGCACGATCTAAATCACTTCAACTGTAAAAAAATTATGAGTATAGGTAGTCATATTTTTTGCTGAACAATTAAAAATAAGAAACAAGTTTTCTAATGTCTTAGCAAGGTCACAACAATAAATATATTTGAGAGCTAATTCAATTGAGTAATCAACACAGCATGCAGAAGCGTATCAGCGAGTCTTTGAATTCATGACCATAACTGGCACCTTATAAAGTGTATCTAGTAATCTGGTTTAAGATTTATGGAACAGTGACAATGAGGCTGGGAGGCGAGATCATACGCGCGTTGACCTCCGCTTTGGCTTCGACGCGGAAATAATATGGATTACGTAAGCACAGTCGAACATTTTTTATTGCTCCATTAAATGAGGCACGCCGCCGACTCTGGGTGGAGAGCGTCTCAACAACAAATAAACGAATTTAACATCCATGATACGGCCATTAGTCTCACTATTCTTAATTGCTAAAGTTAAATCTGGACTGTTTGAACGTCGTGACATGTAATTATTCAAACTTGGTGTAACTAACAACTTATAGCTTGTTTTTAGCTCCATATCTACTTACTTGTTGACGGACTAAAATGTTTATGATCATTCGGTATTATTATCAGGATTAATTTAATAGTATGCTGATGTATAATTACTTAAAGGTACTTAGTCAATTATAATTTTATTGACGATCTATAAATACGAGGAAAACCACTAACCGCAATTGGGTATTTAAAATTGAACATTGTTTAGTTATGAGGTTATGACAACGATATCAGGCTGCAAAATATCTGATGTAAAATAATAATATTATCCTTAATGGGCGGTACTCATCGCGAGGTTTCCCTTCGCGAATTTGTTTTGCAAGCATTTGTTACGCGAGCTTTTGTTACGTAACATCCAATCTCGAAACGAACATTCGTTCACGAGCACAGCTACAACGCTACATGGTTATTTTGGCGCGTGGCCAAAATTGAAACTAACGTCGCCATCTTGTTTTGTCAATACAATTTCTGTGACACAATTTCATAAATGTTTACCAATAGCGCCCCCCTGTCAATGGCATTCAGCTGCCAAAATATCCCTTTAAGACTAGCACTCTATCAGAATTTGTTTTGGATTCGCATACTCGCCAAACTATACCTTTCATGATGAATGTTCGTCGTGTAACAAAAGCTCGTACAACGAATGTTTGCGAAAAAAAATCATGAAGTGAATGCTCCCGGTGAGTACGTTCTTTTAATAAAAAGTCTGATCATAATTGTTTCTGAGTTTCTGACTAAAGAAGAGGGGAAAAACAAACAGGCTAAAATAAAACAGATAACATCATTAAGTATCTTTAATTTGCAATGTTTATTTAGTCCGTCCAATTACTTACGAAGTTGAAAAATATAAAGAAAAAATAAACAGGTACTGGTATAATTTTCCATGCAAGCATAATTCAACCTTATAATCCCATGGTATTATATACCTAACAAAGTTAGATAAATAAACATGAACGTCGACGAATGGCGTACGACCCTTGCGTGAAGTCTGCCGGATGCGTCAGCTCACATGGGCTCCAGACGGACGAAGTAAATGAAATGTGTTCTCAATCGTTCCCACAGAAGCGTAGTCGAGGGGATCGAGTCAAGGTTGCCATGCGAATCTAAGAAAAACTCTTTGAAATATGCCTTGCAAAAACTAGGCGACGTTACACGTCCTGCAGTATTCAAGTGAATTTATTTGCTTTTCGATGCGGCGCTTGGCTTCGCTTGGCATGTGGCAGGTGTTACCTGCAAACCTGAACTTGACTGGACAACATTTTATTCACCTGTGATATCGTTTTATTTTAATGTGTAATTATTTATCTAGATACCTATGTGTACTGTACTGGCTTGAGAGGTCAATACTTTGTACTTGGAAGGAAATTATTTCAAAATATTATCTTTGGGAACATCTATAAATGGGCGGTCTTAAATTCTGAATTAGTAAACATAACATAACATAACATCACGCCTTGTTTCCCGAAGGGTTGGGCAGAGGTGTCCCTGTAGCAGGCACACCCACATTTCGCTGAATTAGTATTTATATTTAAAGTCCAAAGTCATCAAGTCTTGTAATTCTTTATCGATTAATTCGCTGTTGGATTTCATAATGTTCAGATCGGAATCCTAGAACCTCGGATAATCAAGAGACATGAAATAAATTAGAAAGTCCTTTATTGAAACAGTACTTACATTGTAATTTGTAAGTAAGGGCACACATTTTACAGTACATAGTATTGATAAGATTTATGAGCAATTTTATAGTCCTTAATTCCTCAAGCTAAAAACGTTGGTAAATCTATAAAGTGGGGGTTGGTTGATCGCTTACTCGTGGAGCAAGTACTTGTCGCATAGGTCCGGCCATTCACCTGTAGTCTATAATACAATTACGTAATAGATACATAGTATGATACTTTCACCCTTATCGTTACTCACCAATTCTCTTATTAAATGAAATGCTATCGAGGTTAGCAAGCGGAGCAGTCTGATTAAGTGTTATTTGAAGCTGCTTTTATTCACCTTGATACTAAGTTATTTCTTTTTATACAGTGTGAGTCTTTATATTGTGCACATATCGAAATGAGGGAATCTATGCTCAATTTTATCGACGGAAAAAATATTAAACATATGCACATATGTACTGTAGAATCATTAAAAGTACCCCAAAACATCATGCTGTAATGTACGTAAATATTTATTTAGGCATCACACATGGAAAAATAAACTCTAGAAACACACTTTATTATGCACGTACCAGTACCAGACATATGTTTTGTAAAGTTGAAAATTACAAGTCTCCTTGCAGCAGAAATAAAACCTGCAATCACGCGATATTGCAGATCATCGCCTTGAGTCACTTAATATAAGAATTCTTTAATATATTTCTGACACAAATAAGGGCAAACAGCCTGCTACATTAAATGCATTCTTTTTTTTAGTAAAGCAAAATCTGTCATTTCATGTAAATATGTAACATTTTTAAATATAACATAGAAATTGAGACATATTTGATCCAATTATTGAAGCTACTCGTAAGTCGTACACCATAAATTTTCTGGAGAAAATGCGTTTATCTCAGGATGTAATATTCAAAGACGAGAAGAGTTCATGATTAAAGAAAGATTCGGCAAGACATCGACATCGAAATCATTTACAGTACAGATCAATCACTGGATCTACAAAATAAAAATCTGCAATGTCGACCCAACAAAAGACTCAACTTTACGACTCAAAGACTATTCTCGATAGAACGACATTGATAAACCCTTTAGCACCGAGCTAAGAGTGTCCTTTATAAAGCGGCCTCGACCCATTTCAACCTCGTTCTCCGCACATGAATAAATAAAAGCTCAATTTGTAACTTACCCGTTTACCAACTCTGTTTTTCGATATATCCCTGTTTGGCTTTGCAGTTATGATGAAAATCATGATGGATGGATTGAAAATTTTCTAGATGAAGTCAGATTGAAAACAAGTAGAATCTTCTATTCGTTACTTTGCAGAATCCACTGCTAATACGTACGAGTTCATCAACTCCGATTGATTACTTTGTAGCCTTAAACTCTGGTAAAACGTAAAGTATTTATTTAACGTTAGTATTTATACTATTTTATTCATAGAAAAAGAACTTGATTGGTTCTTGTAGCTGCACGTATGCGGTTTTTGTAGCGTTTAAAGGCTTAGTATTGATTTAAGTATTGATTTGCGTGCGTAGCCGCAGCGCAAGGCATTGTATGTTGTCTCGTAATTCGGGAAGTGAACGTGTTTTACGATCATGGTAATTTTTTTATGTTCTACATAATATATTTCAATGCAGTGGTTTAATAGCTTATTTATTCATCCGCTCCAATTAGATTAGACTCAATTATTATAGTAATGTATTTTATCTTTTATTAATAAACGTATTGTGTTCGAATAAGCACTCCACATTTGCCTAATTGAATTGGCCACGATCCTAACCTGACTATGTGCTGTATAAAAAACGCATGCCCAATTTGAACATCTGGGATAAGATTGGACTAGCTGCGAAAAAATAAGTTTCAGTAAATTCCGACGCCGAACTTCTCAATGTTTAATCAATTTAAACAGTGTTCTATCGTTTAATATCAAGTCCAGCCGCAATTATCAAATTAAAACGCTCTTTTTGCATTTGGCTATTCGGTCCGGTCGAGTAAGACGCCAATGAGTCATTCAGGGAAACCCTTTCGTGACTCAACTCGTTATCGACTATACCCCTAGCACGAATATTTGTAGGTTTCGTATCGCAAACGTATCGAGTTGTCGATACGATAACGGAATACAACGAAAGTCGGAAGCACGAAGCACTTTCGAAATAGTATCGAGAGCTCGATACGATAACGTTGGTGACGTCATTCTAACGTAAGTAAGGACGTGAAAAATAGAACGAATGATCTTACAATCGAATGAATGTTTCGTTCAGAAACTGGATGTGTATTTAGTTAATATAAAAAATAGTGTTTTCAGGGCATTTAAAACTTTAATACTGTTCAATTTATAATGCAATACGAAGAAACTGCAGAAAAAGTTAATATTCAGTTAGAAAAATGGCATATTAATTTAACTGATTACTAAAACGTTGTGGTTGGTTTGACTGTATTCCTAAACGAACGACGGACGCTCGAAGCTCATTCAAGGCCAACTTTGTTTTGAAGCAGAGTAAAGTATTTTAGAGGGAATTTTGAAGTGAACTTGTGTTGTGATTTAATTTGTGAAAAGTTTGGAACTATTTTATTGTTCTACAATGAGAACCAGCCACCCGCAGTACACCATTATGATAGAATTTATGGAAAAGTAAGTGTATTACATTTAAGATTTTATTGTCTTAAGCATACATATACAGTAGATTTTAATAGTGTTTCAATGGGATATTTGGAATACATTTTTGTGAGTTTAAAAGAGCTAAAGTTTCTTTGTATACTCGAGTCAAATTAAGTATTACGCTAGTCATATGAAATTTGTAAATGAAAGTTGAATAAAAACTAAGAATTAAGACAGTTGACTAAAAATTAAGGTACTTACTTATGTGCTTAATTTTTGTCAATTATGTCCGTATAAAATAGAAACGTAACATATATATTATTATAAAAATAAATATTGCAGCACACAGTACCTTTATCTCACATTAAATTTATTTTAGGCATGGAGACTTATCCAAACCCAGCGGGGGTCCTCGTGGTAGACATTATGTGCAGCAAAAATGGAAGGAGTTAACAATTATGCTCAATAGTGATGGCACTGGGGATTCTCGAACAGAGGAAAAGTGGCGGAAGGTAAGCCTATTAAATCCTAATTACGCACATTTAAGGAAATAAACTTACTTCACACAATTAGAAATACCTACATGCATTCAATTGTTCATGTTTGTTAAGGTTTGGAGTGACTTCAAAAATAATGTTAAGAAAAAGTGGTCAAAAATAAATAGGGCTGCTCAGGGTACAGGCGGTGGGCCAGCGATTCAGATGACCTTAACAGACCTTGAAAACAGGGTTTTATATTTAATTGGAGTGCAGGCGGCTACTGGGATGCCTATACAAGAAGCTGGATTTGTACAGGTGTGATATTTTTTGCATGGTAATGTAGTATAATATATCTCTATTTTTTTTTTTTTTTTTTCATAGCAATCAATGTAATCTCATTTAATTCCGTATTGGGATAGAATATGGTCAAAAGTTTAACTTGTCTGCAACTTACCTACCTAATCCTGTAAGTAATAAAAAAGGGTCACCACTTGAGTTTTTTTGTTAGTATTGTGACACTTAAAATTCTTGTGTGGCTGACTGGCTGGGGTTTGAGTGCCACATAATGCGTTTCAATTATGATTTTTGTTAATAGACAAAGTCTAAATTAGATGTTTCTATGAGCATTCATGATTTCTGTAGGTATATTTACTCTAGAGTAGTATGTTGTTTAATAAAAAAAAAATTGTAGGTATACTAAACAGTAAAGTTGGCCTTTACTCACAAATTATAAGTAAGCACTAATACTCAATTATTGTTTTTATTAAAATAGATTGTTGGTGAGGAGGAAGATAGCTTGCCAGTTCAGCCTGCCACAGAAAATGTAGACGAATTGACTGTGGATGATGTTCCTTATGAATATACACCAATTCCTGAAGGTTGGCGTATTTTAAATTTATCTATCATTAACTTGGTAACTAACTCATAACTCTTTTGTTTGATATAACTACTAGTAATAACAAAATACTTAAAAATAAGATCTTATACACAGACTAGTCAAGAAGCTATCCAGAAAAGCACATACTTAAAGTAAAAAAAAAAGATCCTGATAACTAAAGCTAGCAGAATGGTATTTACGTTGATTGTTGAATCACATTTTTTTCAGATGAATGGAATACTCCAGGAACAAGCAGCCAACCCACAGTCGCTCCACCTCTTCCTCCTCCTACTCCGCAGCCACCAGCACTTACGCCAACACCAGCTCCAGTGCAAACCCAGTGGCAACCGCCGAAAAAAAAGAAGAAGACAGAAGATGACTCCGTTTTAAAAATATTTAAGGAGTGTGAGGGGAATGCTAGGGAGTATGAAAAGGAGCGTGACCGAATTGCGTTAGAATTAGAAGGAGAGAGGATTCATCAGCGTGATGTAGAGCTTCAGTTGCAAGCTCAGTGGCTAGATTTTATGAACGAGGCGTTAGCATTATTAAAATCATATCTAGAGAAAAGAAGTGAATAGTGTCTGATTTTTTTATTTTATTTGTATTATGGTTCGGTAACAGACTTCACATACACTATTCACTTCTATTTCATAAAAAGAAAACATTTTGTATATGTTAGAATTTAATTTATTTGGCTTAAACTATAATCATACTTGGAGAAGGCCTATGTCCAGAGTGGGCGCCGTACGGCTGAGATGGTGAAACTATATTCATGAAAGTAATATCTTAAAGGTACTTAATTCTGTTTTGTAAAGAACTAACATCATATTTGTTTCAAACATATTATAGTATATTTTTTATTCTCTAATGCTACTTGCTTACACAAAAACCGAAATTAATTATTTACATTATGAACCCGATTAATCCTATCTACTAACATGTTTCTTATGGCTCTACCGCGAGTCAATTCATCACTAGAACCACTTTCGCGAAAAACTTCTTCTGGAGAAGAAAATGTTGAAACACCTAATTCTGAAGAATATATTATATCATCTTCAGGATCAGGCATCATAAAATCTAATGCTAGGTTGTGTAGAACGCTACATGCCATTATGATAGAAGCACACCTCTCAGGCGTGTAGTGTAATGTGCGGTCCTTACAAAGGCATCTCCACCTATTTTTAAGTCTTCCAAAAGTGTTTTCGATCACAACTCTGGCCTTCCCATGGATGGTAGTATATTTTGCCTCTGGAGTGCCTTCAGCAGCATCTGTGATTGGTGTCATCAACCAAGGCCTCTGTGGATATCCAGAATCCCCTGAAAATTTTATTTTGATTGTATATTGAATTAAATAATCTTACAACGGACAGTAACATTAAGTAGACAGTAAGTAATCTTAAAATAACTTGAACTTTATCACTTTATTTTAAAATTAGAACAAACTACATGTAAAAAAAAATACCTAATAACCACACTTGTTCATTATTCTGGTGTAAGTCTTGGATATACCTATTGGCTTGACTATTTTCCCAAATAAAAGCGTCATGGGTGGCACCTCCATACTTGACATTAACATTTAAAATTCTGCATTCACTGTCACATATCTATAACATAATAATTAATTGTTATCTTAAGTAATTGTAAGGTTATAAGTAGGTATAAATTAGTAGACTAATATCTCACCATTTGCACATTCAGTGAGTAGAAATGCTTCCTGCAGTAAAATAAGTGTTCTATGTCTCTTTTTGGAGTGAAGATATGAAAATGAGATCCATCAATGCATCCTATTACTCCAGGGAAGCCAAATTTTTTATAAAATCTGTAAATAAAGTATTGTAAGTAAAATTTTCTGGTATTAGGTAGCTATCATAATATATTTGTGGTTATTCAGTTGATCCTCCTTTCGCTGTTTAACATTCATTTCATTATTATAATTATTACTTACTTGTTTTTTACAATATTTCGCTGCTCTCGTGTTGTTGGAAATTTCAAAAAAATATTTAATATTAAAGGGTTAACAAGAGCATCAGTAACCTGCCTCACATATTTGCTCACTGTAGTTTGCCCTAAATATTTAGCCATGCCTACTATTCTTTGGTAGGAGCCTGTAGCATAAAATGACAAAGCACACAGCACCTAGAAATAAAAATATTAAATAGTTAATAGTGTATGGAGTATGTATGGAGGTAGCTGACACCCTGGATTAACATAAGGCTACCCTTTTCATCCCAATATTCTTACGGGATCGAAACTTACGCGGGTGATGCCGCGGGGCACAGCTAGTAAAATATAAAAACATTTTAGTTAGAAAGGTACTTATGTAGCTTATAAATTACACTTACTTTGTGTTCCAGGCTGATCCTTTTACTTGATTTTAGACTGGATTTTTCTTTTAATTCGCGACACAAGAATAAAAAGGCTTCCTTACTTAGACGAAATCTATTTTTAAATTCTGTGTCGCTAAGGTTTTGAAGGTTAATATTTGCCAAATTCTTTCTGAGTAGAGCTCTCCTTGAGATTTCTCTGTAAATGTAATAGTAAATTTAAAAGATAACTTGTTTTTTATTTATAACAATATATAGTGTTCTAAAATAAATCACTCACCCTGTTTCTCTTTGTACATTTCTACTTTCAACAATCAATCGCGCTGCAAGATAATAGTACAATGTACTACGTCGTGGGGTGCTTCTCGTTAATCTAAACATTTTCTGACCAAATAAATCAAAACAATCACTTAAATTATAATTTTATACTTAAAATGAACTCCGACGAAAGTTTTTTCACCGTCAAATTTAAAGTGAATAAACATTCGTGAAACTCGTAAGCCAGCCGTCGACAATTACGATACGATCCGTCATTTTATGCCTTCGTGCTAGCTATCTTCATACAAACGGCTCGAGTTACGTTTCGTATTCGATACGATGACGATACGAAACTTACATGTTTTTGTTCGTGCTCTGAAAATTAGTTCAATTTACGCACACCAGAGGCGCTGTTCAAGTTCCCATACAAAATGCTTTCGTTGTCGATTCGAATGTTTTTTCGATAGTGATTCGTGCTAGGGGTACGGCATTGAGTCGAGTCGACACTCACCCTGTTTATATTGATAATGTCCTTGTTGCCACAATTGAAACGTTGTTTGAAAACTGACTGATATATGTGCGCTCTTTCTTTTTATTAAGCGCTACTGTTGTGCTTTTATGAAATAACTTAGTAAATGTTTTCTTATTAAGCAATAAATCAAAAACTGGAGAAGAGAATAGTCTGTTACAAAGTTTGAGTTGGTTGCACGTTTCGACTTTCGACATCGGTAGATATTTCACAATTTGGACATCCTGAACCAAAATGGCTTCAGAGGCTCTGTAAACTTTGTGTCGTCACAGATGAGTGACGACACAAAGTTTACAAAATGAAAATGAAAAAGTTACAATTTAGACAATTGAGCGTACATAACTTAACGACCGGGTTTCAATTAATAAAGGATGTTGTCTTTACGTAAACAAACAATTCTTGCTCACCATTCCAAGCAATTTTGAATTCGGATATTATCATAAAATTTTTTAGTGGAACAAAATGTCGTCATGTTTTGTATGGCAGCGTACGTTGGCGTGGCGCCAGAATATTTCACCCATTATACATTGCCCCGGCGGTCACAAAGGAAATGAGATCAATCACAATACTAGTGGCCAATAATACCGATGTCTCTTGGAGACGGTATACAGCTATTGATGTTATCTTTATTTTCGCTCACTAACAAAAGCAGGAAACTGTAGGCTGTATTGTTCGTGTATGTTTATTAACAGTTTTCCTTATGGAGTTTTTCTTTACTTTATAAAATCTTTAGCTACTTTAAGTCTTTAAATTACTTTTCGTGCGTGGTTTAAAACGTGGCTGTAGAACTTTTTACGAGATATAATAATATGTAAGTAAGTACTCCTAAGAAAATATTTATAAAGCTCCGGAGATCTATTAAACCGGTCGATTCGATATTGGTTCGTTCGATCATTACGGTTAAGACGTACATCTTTTTAATATTATGAAGTAGAAATTGATGGGTTCGTCATAGGACTCATAGGACACATCAATAAAGCCATGAGAAGCGCCATGTTAGATTTACGATAATATTATTTATTTATTATAAATATACGTTTTAATGACTTAATTTCTGATGAAGACTAATATGTATGTGTAATGATTCACATCGATATACACTTGACTTCGTTGTCTTATTTTCTTAAAAATATGAATTCTTCTCCGAGCTTGCCATATTGCTAATCATCCTTGTCAGTTTAGTCGAGCTGACTTTACCATCCACTGTTATTGTTGTTGATGATGCTTTTCGTAGTACCTCATTATTACATAATGCCGTAGTATCATAGATCTGCAAAATTCAGTGCCTGAACATTTTCTGAAACTGGAATTTCCACAATGGTGGTCCCAGGACAGGCCCTTTAGGTACCCCTGCCTTAATATCTCAAAATATCGAGTAAGAGTAATTCATTTTGACTCGGGATATACTTTCAGAAAGTCAAAGAGACTAGGGGTTGTGTCATAGTTGACTCTTCGCCTTTGATCACCCAGGCATTTGAAAAAGTTTGGCAACTTTATCAAATGCCTGTTGCACATAAAAGAGAGAGAAATACAGCTGAGTAGTAATTTTTTGCTCCAGTATAAGTTCATTGCATTTGGATTTTTGAATGCCCACCTCTTAAGTCAAACCGTATTGACAAGGGATGATGTAATTCAAAAGGCTTTGCGGTCTGTAGGATGAGAGTAAATGTGAGTATATGCCAGATTTTGTGATCATTAATATCTCTGAGAGATTTTCCAAACTGTCGGACAAAAAGACGTTTAAATAAACCAATTACCAACCAAGTGCCTGTAGCACTTTTGAATTTTCAAGGGGTCGCGGGTCGGTCAGTCAGAGAGATGAAACTAGTTTGCCATTCCGAAGCGTAGTAGGTTCCTATGGAGAAGAACGGGCAAGAAACTCAATACCTAAGGTATTGAGTTTCTTGCCCGTTCTTCTCCACATATCAATTGCCTATAGCTTTTTGGGAAGTTTCCGTAACATTTCAGCTGTTAATAATAAGATAGAATCGTGGAGCATTGATTTTTAAGTTCTGGGTTCATTAGGGTTTAGTGAATTTCTCTAGGATGCTTAGTTTCTAGACCTTGGTAGTTGTTTGATTAGTTCGAAGTCTGATTCCTGGTAACAACGAATTTCTCTTTCGATATGTTCGCTTCCGGCATGGCTTGGAGTAGGTAAATACTCCTACTAAACATGAGTCAAAAGCTACCCCTTCTTCATCATCGTGATTCTAGTGCTTGGTCCATTATTCATTTTAACGAAAAATTCAATTTCTTATAAATTCAATTAAGTTTCTTATATCTGCAAACTTAGGTACCTACAAAGTTGTGTGTGTTCTAACAACTTATTGAAAAAACGAGGATAACTTGTTTTTACGATAAAATAATTAAGTTTAACGTGTATCTTATTTTTATTATCTGTTTTCATGTTTGTCAATGAGGATAAATTGTACATCGACTACGATTAGTCATAAATAAGTATCTCTCAAGGCTATGAAAGATGACTGTCTGCATAATAACACAGACTTGTGTGGCTTGTTTTCGTGGAACATTCTGTGACACATTGACTTTAATAGGATTTATGTTCGATTCGTTTATTTTATTAGCAGCAACATTAAGAAAAGTCTTTATGGCTACTCTTATTCTATTTATTTTCACATGTGTTTGAATGGTGTCTGCTGCATTAGGCGACGACGATGTAGCGAGCATCCGTCTAGTCTAGACGCCCTTTGTTGCACTTTGGGTAGGTTTTCGATCCTGAATAATTTGTAGACTACACAATTTTTTTACAATAGTTTTTTATCACTGACATATGAATGATCATGCATTTTTAAATGCCCATTCAATTCAGGATCATAATCAACACGAAAAAATTGAATTAGCTACTACAAATAAATGTCATGTCATGATTGTGTCATGTTATTGTGATTTAATTATAATTTAAAGCGTTTAACTGACGAGTTGGTTTAATAAACAGTTAAATCGGATAGTAGCGCTCGCAAGGTGCGAAAGGGTTCGCGTGTTGAGTAATTATTATCGGCAGCTGTCTACGTCCACGCTCCCCCAAACATGCACGCGATCGCAAAAAACGAATTTCCCCGTTTACTCTCTATCCGGCCGCGAACACCCCGTATAGTGGTCAAAGCCGCAGACTCCGCGCATGTATAAAAAGCGGGTAAACAAAAATCTTTTTTGCGGTTGCGGTTTACCTTTACCAAGTGTACCAGACCGTGAACAATCGGCGTGAATTATCATGTGGAGCATTCATGAAAGAGGCTGTTTGTAAAGCGAATCGAGGTGTAATAATGGCGGCAACCTATGCTCCGAGCTGTCATCGTAAAAGGATTGTGTTGTTTGCAAATTGTTCTTAATAGCCCTTTGGGTTATTGCGTGGTTGCAATCTGTTTTTGAACGACACAATCGGCGACAAAGTTATCTCGCAGACAAGGTGTCGTGATGAAAAATTCGTTGTAGAAAGTAGAAAAGAATTTGCACGTTTAGTTAACTAGGTTAATGAGTAACCCAATGATGTATGACTTCTAATATTGTATGATGTAGAGAGCATCGTGGTAAGCTCAAAGAGGTTTAGAAATGAACTATCGATTGACCGCACTGAAGTCAGTTTGCCGTTTGATTAACCCGCTCGAGTTGGGCTGCGATCACGCTTGACTAGAAGCTTTTGCATCATGCGCTTTCAATAAATACGCCTTCAATCGTTTACATGAATCACTGCTTCCCCTCTCCCATTAGTTCAAACATGCTTTATTAAGTGGAATCAGATTTTGCTGAATAATACGCAATTAATTTTTGTGTGCGTATGCTATTGTTTTATGCAGTCATGCTCATGCTTTACTTTATGGCTGCAGTTTAAAGCAAAATTTATAGATAAATAAGCAGAGTTTTTGAACTTTTGATCAAGGCTGCTCTCGTATAAAAGTCAGGGCCAATACCTTACTATCTCTACTAAATACGAGCGTCACTATGCCAAGGCCACACGACCACTAACTTTTACTTAACCTTGTAGATCAATTGATCTACGTGATAGCAATTTAGTCATAAACACTCATTATGATCACTTTGGGACCCAAGGTTCACGGTTTGGCAGTGGTGTTTTTTTTTATTTTTATAATTCATTGTATGCCAAAAGCTATAGACTCCCACATCTTCTATTACTGCTACTTAGTCATTCTTTGTTTAAACCTTAATATTGATAATTTTTGTTACAGTCCAAGCGGAACAGCATTGAGTACTCTTCCACAATTGCGGGAGTATCTTCAGACAACCGGCACTTGTAAGTGTGGACTTCCATGTCCATTGAGGCCGGAAACTGCCTTCAGTTTTGATCCAAAGGTAATTATGTACATTTGTTTTTTAAATAAATTATTAAGGCACTTAAATTTTTCAGGGAATAATTATCAGCTGAAGCAGTGGCTTCAGTTCCGATGAGGTTCATCGATACATTCCATAAAGCAATTCATCGGCAAAAGGAATGCCTGTTGTCGAGCCGTTCCACTTTTTCTGCTCTGGGAATGTTTCGATCGCAGCCGGTTATCGAGTCGCGTTAAAACTTTTTACGTCTCCTTGACGATCTTACCAAGCGAAAATGTGTCAGTTATATCCATTTATGAATGTTTATGGTTCAACTACAGTAAAAAGAAGCATCATTCTATAGATAATATCAGCAAAATTTGTGTTCCTTCACATTGTAAACGATGCAAAAAGTAATAATATTGATATAAAATAAGGACTTCATAACATTATGACTAAAAAAATATCATTCAAGTTTTAAACTTTATTAATTTATCGATATAGTCAATAACTATGGGACTTCGTCTGCTTCTCTCGTTTACAAAAACCTAATTTGTTTCTTGTTGGAATTGTATTAATAAAAAACGATAAACGTTGCGAGTTGCGATATAATAGAGTGAAGGGCCGACTTAGCACAGAAGGCGAGGCAGGACATTAATATATTAGGGCAATTATCATGTCAGTGTCACCTTGACATATAGTGAGGATGATAAAATACGAGTAATAGTCTCATATTTAATGTGTCACAGCTTGACTTAGATATGAAAAGATCAGTGCAAAACTGTGACTAGAATAATTAATTAATTTGTTAGACTTTATTTACATACAGCGACTGATTAACATAGACTATCGATGCTGTTTGGAGGCCATATCAAAATGTAACCTAATTTTTACTGTCTAAATTACATGCATACATCAGCTGCTATTATAACTACTCAAAATTCTCATAAAATTATTTTTTCTATTACATGCTTGGAAATTCGAGCATTATTTTGGCAACCTTCTTCGAGATAAATAGAAATTGCTGTACTGGCCGAATACATGCGAGCGCCCGGCCGTTTGTATGAAAATCCATTTCGTGTTTAGCGGCCAAATAAATTACTATGAAAACTCATATCTGTCGTGTTATTTAATAATGGAACGAACTTTTTACTTTAACACGTGGCAACCAAGGAGGTACCTAACTTATCAAAGATTTTATTTAAAATTCGATTTGGTTTGCAAATAGAGATTTCAAAACTACAGAAGAAACAAATATAATGACTTGTCAAAAATTATCGTTGTTCGTCATTGATTCTTTAATTAATTTAATTTACTGAACTTCAGCGCATTATTTAAGAAAAGTACTATGCAAGGCTTGGCCGCAATCAGGCATTGATGGACTCACGTATGTGTGCCTCGGCTTCGCCTCGGCCCGCATTTTCCCGATCGTCCATCAATGCCCTTGTTGCAGGCCGCGACAGTAATGTACTATAGTCGTCAACTGTTTCTCCAAACAAACAATTATACAGGTGAGTTTTCCATCAGGAATAACTGGCAGCTAAACATGTATAATACTAAACCTTTTTGAAAAATAGAAAATAGCGTCTTAGAAATCGAGAATCATGTAAACATGGTTTTATATTGCGCTATCAGACACCATGTTCTCAGTTCGTGCACTCTTATGTATTTATGTGTTATACAACTTACCAACATGAAATCTACTACCTGTTATCAATAAAATTGTCAACAAATAAATTACTATCGAGGTTTTTTTGTTTATTGGTAATAAGTTTAAAACTCGTTTGAAAAAGACCCGTTTTTCGCTTAGGCGAGATTTTAATTTTAAACAAAGTAAACATGTGTATTTTCAAAATGAATATACACATTGTCAAAACTGCGCAGATTCTGAAGAAAATCGTCAGTAATCTGCGTTATGGTACTTCTACGTAGTATTAGTCACACAATATATTATGAGCTTTAGGTTTTGGGTGTAAATCACTCTTGTGTGTTAAACCCAAAACATGTCTTCAATCTTCTTTTGTACATGTTAATTAACTACAATTACACCTCGTTAATTAATTACCATGATCATGTTTCACCATAATTACTCGGAATTCGCGACTGTTTGTGTAATGTGTACACTGAATGTAATTTACATTCGGTAGAGTACACGTAAGGCTAGATCCACGTGCTGTCGATAACAAGAAGAGCATTATACATAGTCGAGTGGCCACATTATATTTATTCAGAGCACACTGCCATTGCCTAACAAGTGACTCGTTATTTTACTTTAGTTTGTCCCACTTTGTTTACAACGACCTCGTTATGCAATTTGGGCTATTTGCATTACTTCTTCTCATTTTCGTGTTTTTTTCCGAGTTATACTGAGGGGTTTCGAAGTTTTTCATAAATGTTGACGTTGCATAATTTGCATCAGTAGAGGAGCCGACTTTAAATTTATTTATTTTTCTACACTCAAAGCTGCTGCATCCCCTTTGGCAGATGGCAAATCAAATTGTAAAGTCATTCAGCATGTAACGGTATGAACAGTGAAGTGCCTCTAACATTCCGTCTCGTTTGTACAGGCGATCCAATAAAGGTGAGCCTTCGCAGTTGCATTTGTGCGACGGACAAGTTAATTCTGTCAAAGCTTGCTGCGACCTCCTCGCATCGCCTTTGTATGCACTTGAAATGTACAAATTGCACCGCGGCCCGTGGGGGTGGGGGGGAGGTCGGTGCACTCGCCTGTATCCCCACACTCCCGCACTCTCATCGATTCCTCTTTGTTCCATGCATTCGTCTTGAGATACACTCGGCGACATCTCGATTTCACATTCAGTTGAAGCACTGATCCACTCGTATCTTTGCCTTTCGTCGACATTGGATGAGTATTTGAGTCTTACTTTGACATCTATCTCTTACCAAAGTAAGAGTAAAAGATTGAGACAAAATAAGATCCCAAAACAAAAGAGGTATAAAATCAATTGAAAGAAAAGAACCTCGAAGATTCAACCAGTTGTAAATGTACTTACATCATTTCACAATCATACTGAAGATGATAATCTGTGAACTGGAATTTACCATCAACTCCATAAGTCCAGTTATGAAACGATTTTAACTGTCTCTGTTATTGAAGTGAAAACTTCTTCAGGCGCGTTGGGCATTTTTGATATGGGACTAAATAATTGATTTTGCGACACTGTAACGACACCAGCTTTTGACCATTAAAAGACATCAACGCGCGATACATCATTTCTGCACAATAAAATTGTTCAAGTTTTCACTTCTGTCGGCACTTCCGGAGTGCTACTATTTTTTTTTTGTCATCAGAGTTTAGATTTGATAGTTTTCTGCATTCCAACTTTCGGCATGCAAAAAGAAATATATTCGGTGCTGGATGAAAGCTATGTTTAAGGGATATATTTTTGAAATTCAGATGAAATTTTCAGTTTGATAGATAATTATTGCATATTGTCCCCAGGCGCTTTTTGAGAATACGTTAGCGATCGCGGGCGTAGCGTATATTTTAAAAGTAACCAGACAATCTTACAATCTGATAATTGTAACCGTGAGGCCGCCTCCATTAATTTTCTAAACACTGTTGATGGTCAGTCCCATAAAAGCACGATGTGATGAAATAATATGTCAAGGCACGTTTACTCTTAGATAACTTATGTATTAGTTGCATCTGTTGTCTATTATTGCTTTGAAATATTTCTTGTCGACATGACACGTCCAAGAAGCAGTCCGACATCTAATAATAAATATTACGACTCACAACTTAAATTACTATAAATAAACATTTTCAGGTAATAATTATCGTGTCTTATGTTAAAAGGCGACTTCTCCCGTCACAAAAAAAAAATCGGCCAAGTGCGTGTCGGACTACGCAACATGAAGGGTTCTGTAGTTGGGATGAATTTATCCCAAATACAAACTTAACATTGTAGTTGAAATATATGTTCTCCCATACATTCCATCTACAAATGTAAGTTTGTACGCATAATATTGAGAGATTTACCATGTTATTTTAAGACCATAGCCTTCTTATAGGTTTTCCTATAATCTATGAGTAAAGAGCCATATTATGTATTTTCAAAATTCTAGGCTCTGTAGATTCGGAGATAAGGGGGAATGGTCAATTTTCCTCGAATTTCTTAAATATCTTTTAAGTTTTTATTTTAAAATTATATAAAAAAAAAAATTTTAAGGTCCTCGCAACAAGCCCTTTCATTTGATATGCTACACAGTACAATTTGAAAGTTGAAAAACTTTTTTTTTAAATTTTCTTATTTGCCCCTCAAAAGAATAAACGAGTTTTCTTTTTTTCTTTCTAAAATTGACCCCTATATTCAAAATTCATTTATTTACGTTACACGTCCGTGTTTGGGTTACATAAATACATTATGTGTACCAAATTCCAACTTAATCGGTTCATTAGATTCGGAGCAAATTGGCTGTGAGAGACAGACACACACACGAGTGATATTTGAATGTACGGAACCCTAAAAAGGTAATACTTGACACATGTATCCTACCATCTATCGCATATGGCTGTCAGACCTGAACATATACTATAATAATACAAAAATAGTTTTATGCCAGAAAGCTATGCAAAGGAGCGTACTGAAAATAAGAAAAGTACAGAAAATCAGAAGTGAACACATAAGATACAAAACTGATGCTCTGCATTATCCCCTAAACTCAAGTGGAAAAGGCCGGACACGTGGCCTGTTATACCGACAAGCGAAGGACTATAGAAGTAACCCGGTGGATAGGACCCAGAAGTAAGATACGGCAAGGGCGGCCTAGGAAACGCTGGGTAGATGATATAGTAGCAGTAGCAGGAAAACAATGGACAAAAGAAGCCGCAGACAGAGAAAACTGGATAAAGCTGGAAGAGGTCTATACCCGAGAAAGGCTTCCTATCCATAAGATGTAGATATATGGAAAAAATATAATATATAAGAAACAACACTACTGAAAAACGTTATTATACAACTTTTGTAAATCTAGGTGCTAATTGTAATAACAGTGAAATGTAAATATTCTGTGTATAAGGAAACTAAAAGATGTTAATGCAACATCTTCGAATAAATGCATCTAATTTTGACTGCATGTCTGCAAAAATTGATCACATGCAAATGCATATTTATTCCGGTTTCAGTTAAAACCCCTTCATTAATTATGTTCAAGGGAATATTAAGAAATTCAAGGAGAAAGCCTGCTGTTATACTTTATTATTCAACTGCTTCCATAAACCTTTCTGTTTTCGCCTTCTCGACCATCCGTAGCCATACTGATGCATACAATTCACTGATCGCCGTCTCCGCATGTCTAGATATAGCAGTATTTATGATAACTACCTGCCTAGTAGTCGGCTCTCCATCGTGACGCTGTGTCGCGGTCCTCGCCAGTCGTGAGGTAAGCGCTGACCCTCCGGCACTGACAACGATCCTATCGCAACCACACTTTCAGCTGTTGCTACGACGTTTATAGACCATTATGTTCCTATTTATATGATCGTTCGATTTGAAGCATAAATTCCAAAATATAATTTTGGATTGCTTGGCAAGATTCAGTAGAGAAGACATTCAGAAATCGAGTACTTAGGTGTTCTAGCTTTATTAAATTTAATGAGGACAGTTTCATTTGTCATTTGTGTGTGTGTGTAAATATTAATACAACTTTCTAAATATGCATTTCTGTATTATTTTTAAAATAAGACCATGCCATTTTGATTATTCAACTTAAAAACTCGCAGATTTACTGGTAAACTATGTCGATTTATCGTAAAGGTTCGCAGTGTGGCGATAGTATCTCATTGTTTTGACTTGTCTTCATCCGAGAACAAAGAATCACGGCTCTTCCGCGTGGCAACCGCTTCAAGTGACATTTAAGCTCATTTAAGCGATCGATCGAGGTCGTGATCCTTATGCTCAATGTTATTCGATTTTAATCACTATCTTCAATCAGTTATTCTTTTTGTATCGTATACATTCATTGTGGCGATATGGATTGGTAAATCATTCCTTGATTTATTTTGATGAAGCTACTTCCAGTCCTAAATGCACGTTATATTCATAAGTTAAGAAATTGACTAAATAATCTGTCTATGGTTAGTTAAATGGTTTAAAGCTTAAACATTATAGCAGAAAATGTACCACATTGTGCGAGCAAGTTTTAATAAACGTTTAGTCGGTCTCTAAACGCTGCTAACTTTCCAACAGTGAGGTGAAAGTGGCGACCGTGCAGGGCAGTACGTAACATTCCGATCCGATAGGAACCTCGTTTGGAATAAAGCGAGAGCTAGAACATTAAATAAATTGTATTGGTACCTACTTGTTACTATGGCTGGTTGTATGGTTTTGTTCACACCAATTTCTATTTAGAGTAGTCTCGCTGTGACGGACGGTTTTTGTTGGTGTCTCTCTTTTAGATAGTTCTGATGCAGTGTTTTGTTGACATTTGATTTTATGGAATCTTTGAATTCGCGCCGTAGGTATTTCATTGGATTATCTAATCAAAGTTATGTTCATTAATTCTTACATGTGTTTGTGAACAGGCATAATAATTTACTTCATCTTCGTGTAATAATCATAAGGTAAATGAAAGTTTATGTACGCAATAATGTCCGCAGGGTTTATTTCTACACAACACGCTGGCTTTATGTGAATGTGAGTTAACATGCGTGCATATGGGACAATAAAATGTATTCACCGACAGTCGTAAGCGACACGCTTCGCCGCCCCGATCGCGATTGTGAGATACGGCTAGCTAGCCACCGAAGCCAGCATTGTCTGAGTCTACGAGCTTTGTTTATTGACCATTGTAAACCCCGGGATCAGCTAGGTCCCAACGCAGAATGGAGCCATATTCTATGACAGTTCACGAAGCTGTCCATCTTGCCAATGTTCTTACTAAGTATTGCCTCATTTAAAGATAATTTGCTTTCAAATTGCACTAGTTAGACAAATTGACTTCCACTTGTTGTAACATGACAGCATAAATGTTTAATAGTGTGTCGAGGGGACTGCAGCAACCCCTGTGTTGCTAACGAGGTCAAGGCTATCGATATTCAATACACATAAAGATAGGTATACTTCCCTCACCCCAAGTGATGAGCATGGTTTGTTATTGGATTTGATTGTAAGGGGATACAATGATAGGTAAACAGATGACTGGTAATAATAACATAACAAGTCCTTTGTTGATAAGATTATGAACCCCTCTTTATTCCCACAGTTTTCGAAAAATCCTTTTTAGAAGTGTTATATTTATATCATATATGTACGTTTACCATGGACGTCTACCAACGTATCTATCTTTTTATTGTATCGTATTTTATCTTTCTAAGGACTAAAGTTATTCTGTTTACCTTTATTAGGAACTCCTCGTGCGAATATTTATCTGTATTCACAAGAGTTTGACCCAAATTACGGAAGGGTAAATCCTGCAGAATGGGTCCATTAATTTACTTTTACGGCCGCTCACCTACCGTTCAACGACAAGATAACGACTCTCAAAGCTCCGTGTAGTGAATTGTCTTCTTATATGCAAATCAGACCCATTACGCGGTAAAATTTGTTTATTAACTTATTTATGCATTCATTATTCACCGATTTTCTTTAAACAGTCATGTAATAACGATATTTAAATGGCCACCATCAACAAAACCTATTTGCAATACAATAACCGGTGGGGTGTTTGAACGTAATTTATCAGGGCTGACGCCAACACTAACTTTGCAGAGAATGCACTGCGGCCACCGCAGTGGGGGTGTGGAAATTGGGGAGCCGTGTTGTACTGATACAGGCGAGTTTGGCAGCCGTAAATGTCCCCGTTAATTAGTGGCAAGCTGCCGACGATACAGCGACAAATTACTTGACGGATTGTGATACCACACGCAAATAAGATGTAAAATTGGTTGTACCCACGTTGTTTTTAATTAATACAGTAGGTACTATGTAGTTCGTTTCAAAAGTATTAATTAACACTTGAACAAAGGATGAATCCAAAAGAAAAAGATTAACTCCAAACTTTAACTAGTAAAAAACAAGTTATTGCTATATTCCTACACGAAGCGCGCTGTATTCAGGCTATTGTACTGTTACAAGCTAATATTAGTAACATTCCATCAGCTCTATTGGATATTGAGTCAAATAACGCATTCAGCTGCAATAGGTAGCTATTAATTAGACTCCAGTCATTAGTTAGCGCGCCGTGTTCAGCTCAGGACGCGTCTGTCACACCGATGTAGACGCGTCCATCACGTTGATTGGTTTCATATTGTAATGACCAGCTGCATTGTGATGTAAAGGCTTATCTATCTATATTAGTAAGGCTATTGTAGAATTGAAACTAATAATTCTCCCTTCAACTTGCTCACATGCCTAATTTGTGAGGTGTGGTGACTTGCTTTCGTGGCTCGTCAATGGTCAAATATTTCTGATAACCAAACATATTTTGCAGTCTTTTGCGCTGCTATCCATCATTGTCTTCATTTGCTAACTGCGCATAATCCTAACTTATATTATAAAGGCTAAAGTGAATTTGTTTATTTGTTTGTTTCTTACGCTTTCACGCTAAAACGGCTGAACGGCTTTGAATAAAATTTGGCACATGGGGAGACCATCACCTGGATACACAGGACACTTTTGACCCCGATATTCCGACAAGATCGAGACTTATGTGGGTGAAACCGCGGGGCGCAGCTAGTATTCCTATAAAATAGACTCTTTACAGATCTATCTCTGATATGATCTGATCTCTGTTTAGGATCTAATAGGCATAGGCTATATATGGTGGTCCCATTAAGTTAGACTTATTAACTCTGATTGCAACATACACTTAACTGACAGTTTTTATCGTGCCATCTATAACTCAGTAAACAATGCAGTAATGTAACCAATTGGGTCGTAAGTATTTGAACGTTTAGCATTCCAATAGGTTAGTATTTGAATTTTAATACGCTTCTGAACCGTACATGTGACGTCATGCCTTAATTTAGGTGCGAAGTGTTGGTAAACAAGTATTTAATTACGTTAATGCTGAGTTAATGTAGGGAGCTCAATAAATTCTTTCAATTACGATTATCATTAAAGTATCATGAATTTTTTTGATAGTGTTCTTTCCTATAATCTGTTATTCTCTTGTATTTGATGACCCAAAATGTTTAATCGAAGAGACATTTTATGATTCACTAACTTTCACCACAAGTACGGCCACGGAGTATGCAAATTAACTTAGATCGTTACAGTACATCTTCCGAACAAGACTCCTTATGACTTAAAACATATTAAGATTTTCAAAGATCTTCAATGTCCTCACATCACTTAAATCCTTAAATCAACGACACGAGAAAATACGATTATAATTTTAATGACCAACGTGAATGGTTGTCAGACACGCGTATTTAGCTATGTATACCATAAGTCATAATTTGACGTTTAGCTGCAAATGTGATTGCACGCTAACTGGTACAAGGACAGCCACGACCTTCTGTTTGCGCCGCATGCAGGTACTGTCTTATTTATGTTAATTAAAAACTGGACAAGTGTGCATTTAGTTTGGAAACAGATGGTTCCGTAATCATCAAGGTTTGAGTTCTTGAATTTGTTTATTGTGAAATTAAGTTGGTAGATGACTGATGCGTAGGTAGTGATGAGGGGCTAAGGCTTATTTATAAGATAGAAGTCAAATGAAACGAAACAAAATGCTTTAATTGATAAAGACACCGACTTTCGAAATTAAAATTATTTCTCGCTTTGTAGTGTTTTCTTTGGAAGTCGGTTGTAGAATATCAGAATGAATGTGTTTATTGAATCTTTCCCTTTTTTAGGGTTTCGTACGTCCGAATGATAAAACGGATCCCTATAGGATCACTCGTGCGTCTGTCTGGCTGACTGACTGACTGACTGACTGGCTGGCTGGCTGGCTGGCTGGCTGGCTGGCTGGCTGACTGGCTGACTGGCTGGCTGGCTGGCTGGCTGGCTGGCTGGCTGGCTGGCTGGCTGGCTGGCTGGCTGGCTGGCTGGCTGGCTGGCTGGCTGGCTGGCTGGCTGGCTGGCTTTTGAATAAGGGAGTCACTTATCGGGCGCAAATTGGAAAAATAAAAATAAAGTTTTGTATACTGTACCGTGTGACATATCAAATGGGAAAGCTTATTACGAGCAACCCAATTTTTTTTTTTTGTTATAAATTTAAAATAAATACTTCTAAGATATTTAAGAAAATAGATGAAAATTGGCCAACCCTTATCTCCGAAACTACAGAGCCTAGAAGTTTAAAAAAAATATAGAGATTGTATCTTTTCTCATAGATTACAGGAAACCTTTAAGAAGTCTATGGTCTTAAAATAACATGATAAGTATCTCAATATTGTGCGTACAAACTTACATTTGTAGTCGAAATCTATGGGACAACATGTGTTTCAACTACAATGTTAAGTTTGTTCTTGGGATAAATTCATCCCAACTGCGGAACCCTTCATTGTGCGTGGTCCGACACGCACTTGGCCGGTTTTTCCCTGTACACAGCTTAGCAGGAACAAGCTGTAGAACATTTTGTAGCAAATCTACTTTTGCACCTTTTTAAACCTCCCTCTCATTACCATAGTAGCGCTAACATTGCTAACACACCAGTTACTTAGAGCCGCGGGAACGACAATTTCCTCGTTTTGTACAAACATTGGGTACAAGTCGTATGCAGCTGTGTCAGCGAGCGTGGAGCAATTTGCGTGTGCAGCCGTGCACAGTGGGCGTCCGTCCATAATGAATGGCGGACGTGTTCGCAGATCGAGCACAATATTATCGCAACCTAACTGTACTCAATGCATACTCTGTTGCATTGTGAGCACAGCTTAAATCGAACAATGACCACATATAGTCAAACGTGATTACGGAACATGCCGATAGATTAATGATACCCGTACGCCTTTATGAGAATAAGGTAAATCTAATTTAGGTTTTCCAACCTTAATTATAAATTCTAAAAGCAAAGCCTATAAGGTTGTATTTTGAGCCTGTATTTAGATGAGCCACCTATTCCTAGAAATGGGGCTGAAGATTCTTTCTAAGCATCACTCTGTGTATAGCTCTGTGTTCTCAGGCTAGGATGTTTAAATATTTAAAACGAACTGATTGTTTGTTGGTTTGCATAGTTATTACTCATTTCCACAATTATAAGGAAGCAAGGATGTCTTTCACAATGGCGTAATGGAGCATTGTTTAGCATTATTTACGAGTATAATTAATAACTTATTTACATGAAGCAATCTAAGGTGTTATGTTAGATCTGCGATCTAGATCGTAACTAGCGGTTGGTTGGCGTGAAATCAGGAAATGCAACGCTCTATGATTGGTTACACTCACTAGTAATGCTGAAGGTAGCCTAGTTTCAATCGATTCCGGTTATTATTAACGCGTTATGAAAATATAGTTACCATGTATTATAAATTATTATTATTTATTTATTATTATTATTACTCTATAGTGAAATTGATATCTACATTATATTAAATACAGATTAGCTTTTAAATCAACACATTCAAAGTAAAGTGATTCAGTAGACAATTCTTAAAGTACTCTATTTTTCAATTGTAAATCTATCAGGCACTTGATATCTTGAACTGAACTAGATTGTAACACTCAGTCTCGATATTTTGAAATTGAAGGCTCTGGGTTCTTGGTTATGGGCAGGGAAAAGCTGAGCCTGGCCAATGTCGAAATTAATACCATTTGATAATGCCGGACAAGAGTTTCCGTAGTAAAATTTATACGATCCCATCTCAATGAGTCACCCTTATTGTGTGTTCATAACATAGATATCATGCAAATATTTCCGTTATAAATCTTGTAGATAAGGTTACCATTAATTTTAATATCTAGTCGTTTACATCTAAATATCTATTGTTATATTTTTAATTACACTAAAGCACGAATGTAACGTAACATCACGCCTGTATTCCCTGAAGAGGTAGGTGTAGAGCAGGGATCACCAATTAGTTTCATTGGGGGTCTGTTTACGATAGGTCCACAAAAAATGTAGGTCGGCGGTCCGCCATTTGGTGACTCCTGCTGTAGAGTATACCTTCCCACATTTTTCCATATACGTTAAAATCCCATGTAATAGCGGAATGAGCCTATTGCAATTTACCGGGCCCAAAATCAGACTCCAGACTGCTACTGAGAATTTTTTTAATTGAAAATCTTTTAGACTTTCCCCGACCTACCGTTAAATCTACACAACTAAAGGATAGTGCAAATAAACGAATAACATGTAACATTTTTTCTTCAGGTGTTGAGCAAGCCTTATCAAGCGGCATCGGGCGCGGAGCTGACTAAACTGTGCAACCATAAGCGGAAACTGTTGACGACGCTGCAAGCGCGCGCGCAGTCTCCAGCAACGCCACCTCCACAAAACATGGAACAGAAAAAAGGTATAATGCATTACAATTTGGGATAACTTAATGAAGGAGCAAGCAAGTGGGCTGATGAATACATGACTAGCTCTGGCCTACTGTACTATGAGGATAATTTTTCACTGAAGTCGAGTTCCGTTCCGACAGTTGGTAGGGAACATTCCCCCAACTGGCTGAAGACGCCATTTGGTAGCTAAAGTCAGTAATCTTAGATAGTTTATCAAATATCTGGGCTTAACGTTAAGCAAAAGCAAGCAAACGAGGGTTGCCTTTTCTAATTGTCTACGATTCAGGCAGATTACATTTAACCTAGTGGTGGTAGACGTCGAAGGAAGCTCTTCTTTTGAGGGAGGAGAAGAGCATAACTCATCAAAATTTTAAGAAAATCCGAGTACGAAGTTGAATTGTCAAGACTTCTTAATTAAATTACATTTATGAAATTGGTGAATGAGGTCTGTGAGCTAACAATTACGTCATACACATATTATTCATCGGCAGTACTGTAGCGAAAGCTGAATTTATAATCGGTATTTAAAATGCGAATGCGATGAATGATTTCTTTTCAATTCGGTTTAAAATATATATACCCTAGTAAAACTAACAGCATAAAGATCTTTTTTGGCCGAAAGATGGAGATTGAGGCCATTGTTATTGAAGAGCATGCAGAAGGAAACATAAATTCATTGTAGTTTTAATGGATCATAGTAAACAGCACCTTAATTGTGTAACACACGATCAATCACAATCTGAATAATTTTGAAGAATATTGCTACGAAAAATTTGTCTGCTCAACAACGTTAATTGCGCAATGAATGTTGTTGAACTGTCAAAATGCAACAGATTGTGATTGATCGTGTGTTACGGAATTAAGATGCTGATTAATGCATGGGGAAAATCTTTTACCACTTATAGGTACAGTCAGCTACAAAACTCGATTAATAAGTTTTTAAATATAATTATTGAGCTAACATTAATGGTTTTGACACAGCATAAATGTCGCATTGACATTTAACAGTAGTTATAATTATGCAATGCATTTTAATTCGAAAAATAAAGGAATAATACAAAGTAATCGTTCTGTTTATAAAAGGTGTGTTTAAGTGTCGCGTGAAATGTGGGCTCCATCGTTAGAACGCAAAATGTGCCACCACCCTCTAGGGGCATTTACCTCTAAATTAAAAGCTTTTGTGTAGCTCTCGCGTTGACTAACTCAGCATTGAATGAACTACCTTTTAAACCTTTAAAATGGTCTTTTGTTTGTGTATACCGTGGCGTTTTTAAATTAAACATAGTTTATAGTTAATGTGTTTGTAGTTTGGTATAACAGTAGGTTCATTGGGGGCATTATTATCCGATTAGCGGGCGGGCGTTCCGGGCGCAATCTCGGAGCTCGGCCCTCCTTCATCCAATTACATGAGTGTGAACCGAACGGGATTAGCAGGGGAAACGCCGACCCGCACCTTACCGGCCCGTCTTTAATAAGAGTTGGCACATTGATACTAACTAGGTTTACGACTGCTCGCCTTACTTTACATAGATTACCGGTAAGAAGCCATTGATCCATGAATTGCGTCATAAAAGTCCAAGCTGCGCACGTTACATTGTCCACAATAGTGCTTTTGATAAAGAAGTTTTATGAGCAATTAATGACTATGTTGCGTTGCTATTATAAGATCCAAATTATAGTAAAATGCATATTAAAAATAATTTGGACACTGTCTTGTTAGCATAATAATTTGTAAGTACCTATTTAATTAAAGAAGAACACGTTGCATTTAAAAAATCAACTACTTAGGGTCCGCATCAAAATCCGTTCCGTTTCGTAGTTTTAGAAGAAAAAGAACAACGCAGTCACACGATTTTGCCTTGAAGGTATCTACTTTCTTTCTATAAAAAGATGATAGATTTATTATTATATGTAGTTATTATGACACAGATATTGGGTATTTATTTATTCACAACACAACACACACTCATGTATGTCACAACAGTTTATTTGATTTTGTGATCTTTTTTTATTTTATCCTATCTTTTATTACATTATTTATTCTGATACCTAATTTATTAAAACGGACATACACTTCTGAAAATCAGCGCGTGTTGTTATCTGGCAATATGCTGAGCTGAGGCTCTTTTGGCATTACAATCATTGTTTTCTGTTTTTTATAGTTATAAGGTGTATTTTTCTGCTGTTATGCCAATAAACGCATTTATCTTTCTTTCTTCAATTATTATTGTAACTTTCTTCAATTAAATTGACCCTATTTGCAGCAAAACTATACACTTTACTCATCTATATAAATCTCTATCTCATCCATATATTGACTGTTTACATTGAATAGTCCATCTAATATGTATTATAAATTCATGCATATAAATAACAGTAAAGTTTTGCAAGGGAGATAAGTAAGCAGTGTCATTATACGTCGGCACCAGCTATCTCCAAAGGACTAAACTAACACTGAAAAGTGGTTGTTCGTGGGACGTAGTTGTTTCTTGTAACAAAGAGGGTAGAAGCGGTCTCTTTGTTGTTAAGTGGCAGCAAGTGGGAGGGGCGCGGGGGTGCATTTAGTGTGGCATGAATAGCGGGTAACTGCACTTCGTCAGCCGTCCGTCCGGGAGTAACAACCTGCAGAACACCCGACACCCCTCGCAATTCACAGCCTTATCTCCACCTATGTTTCTACTATTACAATTATCATATTTTTTATTGAATCGCTTTATTATTCTTGTTGATGATGTGGACCTATTGTCTGTTAAAGTTATTTATGGGCCTCAATCATACTCATCAACGTTACTAATATTAGCCCACGAGATGTTTTTGTTATTGTATGCCTGACCCTGGCAAAGGCAGTCTTTATTAAGTTATTTATAGACCACGCAACGAAACATAATGTTCCCCTCAATAAAATAAAAATAATTGCGTGTTTACTAAATATTATCACAGCAGTCCAGTAATGTTCTCATAATCACACCATTAACTGCATTGGGAGTGGATTGGGAAATCTGTACGGCTCGCCGCAGAATGCGTAATTACCGTAAAGGAAGTCGGTCGTTTAGAGCAAACAAAAACTCGGGCGACTCGATCAGTGGCGGGAACAAAGGCGGGTGTAATTTGAAACAATCGGCGGTGGTGCAGAACGGCCGGTGGCGTGGGCCCGCGCCCCTCCGACTATTGATCTGACGAGTCGCGCCACCCTGCGGCCCGCCGGGCGCCGCGCCCCGTCCTACTGCACCCTGCCGCTGAGGAGACCACCCTCGACTCGCCGAGAGCCGCACACAACCCGTATTTTAATTGCAAATCTGCCAGATAATGTGCAAATAGATAACGGTATTATACTTGGCTTGCTAACTAATTATGAAACACTATCGAATTACGAGAACTTCGCTGGCTGAAACTGACTTTTTTCTATCGTGAACGTTTATAAACGCTATCATAAACGTCACGTAATGCCGCCCTCTTGTTACATAATTCATATTTAAATTGCGACGTCATAAACCGTTTTAATAAGGCACTGTCAGCTTTATGGATTGACAGTTCAGCTTGTTATTGTTGTTGCTCTTAATCCAATATTTCACGCACAACTGAGACGGTATTGTATTTTGTATTGTAATAATTATATTAGACTTGCTTGTCGTCCTACGTAGAGATGGTTTAACTGAAGGGCTATTTAAATAGTTTAACACATATAAAACTCTTTTAAGCGAAGCAACTGTTTTATGAATCGTTTAATAAACAAAGAGTTATTCATATTTTAATCAAAACGACGAGATCAAACTCAGCAATTCGCTTGTGAAACTCTTACTTTTTATTAGATATATTGTTTTAAATTATTAGGTCGTCTGGAGAGCAGCTCAAAGTCACCCGGTCGGTCTCCCACACCTCACCTCACTCAATGACTTTGCGTACAATGTTTGTTGTATTCTTCTATATTTGACTTATATTCATGTGAATCTCTTTGTCCCAATTTAATGTACTGAAGTTTCGATTGTATTAAAGTTTATGCAGCGGTTTATGCGCCGCTGACCTACAGTCCTAAGGAGAACGTTTTAGCTTATTTGTTTTTGTGAGTTTAAAAGGACCGTATAGTAGCATCTTGAGTACAGTTCGCTTATAAATGACAGTTAGTTGCGATTACTGATCAAGTTTGTCAAGCTAGGTGTAACTTGTTTAAAATACTGACTCATTTTTCTGTAAATTTTCTCAGTTTATCTAGATATTCCTGTCTGCAACTATATGCTTTTTAAGAGCCATTGCAAACTAAACTAATTTACTCTTCTATAATTTTCAGTAACGTGCTCCGAAGTATCCGTGCTCAAGAAAAAGACGAAGAAGCGAGCTGGATTCCCTGCAAACGTGAGCGTGTCACAATTGATGGTGCAGAGGGAACGACCGCTCAACGAGTTCAAGGTACGTGTGGTATTAAGTATTCATAGCCATGATAAGAGCTCAACCGTTGCCAGCATTACCTATCTAAGGCTATTCCTTACTTTTATTCCGCGTGCTGTCGACATGTGCGTAACGGACTACGGGAGAGTTCGTTTATGAGTTCAGGAGTGAGGAGAGGATAGCTATTAGATTTTAAAAGTTTTTAGACGTAGTTACGTTGATGATTCTATTTATTATTTTACAGGGACAAGAAACAGAAGCCAACAGAGAAAATTTTACAGCAATGGGACCCCAGCGAGCAACAAACGCGCAACATTGCATGCCTTCATATCAGCCAGTTCAACAAAATGTACCAAATACTGCGCCCCAAGATAATGAAATGAAACAAGAGACGCACGTACAAAAAAGTTCGCATTATCTCACTGTTAATAGTGGCTGGATATCACAACATTCACAACAGTTGGAAGACCTCGAGTCTCAGATTGCACAAAGGCATCATATTAACTCGCCTGTAAACTCCCCCCTTCCAGGGATGCCAGTGCGAGGCGCGAATGGGCAAATAATAGGTGTGAACACCGGGCAAAAACAAGCAACCTTCTTAAAAAATAATCCGAACATAGCTCAGAATATGCTCGAAGCAGAAGCAAAAGAAGAAAAGAAAGAAATGTCCATCGTGCAGCAAAATATTCAGGGCAAATATCCCTTCAAAGAAGAAGAATCACAAATGTTCTGCGGCTTAAATCAAGCCCTAACGCCCGAAGTGATGCAGAAAATTAATGAACAACAGCAAATATTTATACAGCAAAATCAAAAGCAGATTGAAATGGCTATGAAAGGATATAGAACACAATTAGCAGAAAATATAAATCAAAATAAGGCTCAGGGCCATGGACAGTATATACCTCAAGGACAGTTAGTAATACAAAATGGTACTGTGATGAAAACGAACCCTGCAAAGACGCCTCCTTGGCAAGTGAAGCGAAGCGAACCTAGCGCTTCCAACTGTATGACTAGTCCTAGTCCGAAACTTGCCAAATCCGAGAATGATTATGAAGAATCTAATACCAGCATATCTGAGGACTCTTCTTCTTCATCTTACAGTTCTTTTTCGAGTAATGAACAAATGAACCAAGGCATGTGCTCTCGCGTCCCGCCTCTACCGCAGCACTACAACATGATGGGCCAGCAATGGCCAGTCGTAGATACCAACAAAAAGAGGGCAAAGGGCACTAACAATAAGAGCGGTAAAAAGAAAAATAACCCAGAGAACAAAGTTCTTACATATGGCAGCAATGGAATGAGAATGATGCAGGAATCAAAAGGAATGAATGATGAAGTACAAATGAATAGTGTTCCATCATTTATGGATGATCCCAGCGGATATCTGGCACAGCAAACGGTTTTGCTAAACAACACTATCTCTAAACAAGTAGGAATCAATTCTTCGTATGAAGCTAACCGATACGAAGGTTCTAATGTCGCTAACTGTTGTGTTCCGCAACATCAAATGGACAAAATGAATGCTATTTCTAAACCAGGTGACAGTTCCAATGCTTACAGGAGTAATGTGCCAAATCCGTCACATTCTCCTACTAGCACACCAGATAGCAGCGTTTTATCAGAGAAACCTGGGGATAATAACATGCAACAATGTTGTAAAGGCTGTGTATCAATGAAAAGTAATAGTCCTGATTATTCTGACAACCAAATGCGCCTTAAATACATGAAACATCAAATGTATAAGATGGAAATGGAGAGCAATTCCACGACGTCTAGTCCTAAACATTCATTTGAAGACAATCCGGTGACTTCATCAACGTTCATTGAAAGGAGTCCTATGGTGAATGATAACTGCGGTCCTATTCAAGCTGCTACGGTGAGCACCAGCAATGTGTCGATGACAGAGACCCTGCAGCCTCCCGAGCCGTCGCCGACGTTGTCGAGCAGCTCGCGTAGTACAGACACGCCGCATAGCAATGGCAGCAATAGCTCTCCAATGCAATCCAATTGCAATTACCCAATGCCTAGTCCAGCTTATTCAAACTCTGGTTCTTGCAGAGATAACTTTAGTAACCCTTCAACGCCTGGCAGCAATCAAGTTTACCCTTATAACTCGCCTGGACCTCCTAACAATATTCAGTCCATGACAGGAACTCAAGTAATGCATTTCATATCAAATCATAATGTCAATAAAAATCTCATGGAAGTTGATAACATATCAATGGTTGGAGTAAAACCGACTTTAAAACCATCACAAGAATTGTATAGGTTGGAACCGAGAAGGAGAATAGAAAATGCGATGCCTGGTTACTGCCCCCCACCTCACCTGGGCGGAGGCCCGGCTCACACGCTAATACAAGCTTGTTATGTGCAGACTTTTGTCACTACTATGGCGAGTGGATTTTCCGTCACTCGGGACACAGTCACCTCAGTCCTAGCCGGAAAAGCAAACACTGCCACTACATCCATTAATGCATCTCAAGCGAATTTCATAAGACCACCTCCACCGCCGAGTGTCAATCTCGCTACAACATACGCCATTCCAAATAATCAACCAGATCCTTTTATTAATTCAGTTAACTTACCAACAAGCTATCCGTTGCATATAGCTGGTACAACGGCACAGAATATGATCTCCAAATCACCGATGGAAATGGTTCAGAATGTTATTGGTAGTCTACCTTCGAAATTAGAAACGAGTGGCACGCATTCAATGTCTCTATCTCAATTGAATAGAAGAGCAACAACGCCTGGTCAAATATTGATATCATCAACTGGTCAGATTATGGTATCAAGTAATCAAATGCCGCCTCCTCCACCAAAAACTTCGACAACTATGTCGTCGATGCAAGGCAACATGACCAATGTGACAACATCTGTGTCGCAAGTCGTGCCGGCTGTGGGAGGAATGCAACCCATGGTAAACCAACACCAACCAACGGTGGTAGTGAACGCAATGCCAGCTCCATTTGTTATCCAGCCGCCTATGATGGCTGTAGACGGACAAGTCATGCAACAGAATAATGTGATGCCACAAATAGTAGCGGGCGGTATTGTTTCAGGACAGACAAATGACAGCTCTCGACAAATTGAAATGAAGAATCAACATAGTTTCGTTCAGGGCGTCGCTATGTTATCGCCAGAAAGTTTGAAAAAGCGAAGTAAGAAAAAGAAGAATCAATCAAATATTACCAACGTCTTGCAAATAACTGCTCCGCAACAAAATCCCAACAATATTATGGTTCATCATTCCTCACCGCAACATAATACTAGTCCTCAGTTCTCACCGCGTGGTTTTCAATTATCTCCAAATAACATATCGCCAACACCTATGTTGCAAGCGTTGACGATAGTGCCAGGAAAATCTGGAACACCAGCCCATATAGTTATGAACGGACAAGGGAACTCTAACAACTTTGGATCCCAACAAATAATTACGAATACTTCTCCGTCGCAACAAATAAATCTACTTCAACCTGTCAATCTTATAAACAACGCTAGCGGTGTGGTGCCAAACTTCCCAGCGTTTCAACAGTTCATCGTGCCCAACCTCGGCGGCATGATGGTCACGGCGGACGGCACGGCCATCATTCCAGATAACTCCACAGGAATGCCTGTGCAGTTACAGTTACAAACAGTCAATGGCCAAAACGTTTTGACCCCTGTCCAAAATCCTGGAGTATTCGCAACCAGCACGAACGGTGGCGTCGTCTTACGAGCTCAAAACCAGCAAGGAAAAATAATACAATCACAACATAGTCCAGGAGCCCAATTCATATCTCCTAACAGTCAAGTAATGATGAATAGTCCAAACTTCAATGGTCAACTTAGTCCTTTGCTTGCTAATTTGAGTCCAACCAACGTAACGTTTAATAACCCCCAAGTCAGATCTAGTAATTTACAGACGCAAGAGTTCATACAGACCAATCAGATGGGACAAGCTTTAATGGTTCCGCTTTCTCCGAAACAAGTGTCCCTGTCGTCTGCGACGAGTAATCGGGGCAATTCAACATTCGTACACCAGAACACGACGATAGTACAACAGCAGACTACCCTTGTTTCGAACTCTCATAACACGCAGTTGTCGTCGATGACGACTAATTTGGGCGGGAACGCGTCGAGATTGAGTATAGATCCGAATATTTTATTGGCTAATAAGTCGATGGGGAATCAAAGGGGGAGGGGTATCGTTGAATCTCCGCCAGGGAACGTTCAGGAGGATTACAGGGAGGATAAACACCGAGGGGTTCAGTTCGGTCGCGCTCAGACGGAGGGTTCGGTGAAGGCGGAGGCGGACGGCTACATGAAGTTCATGGGCGAGTTCCCGCTGGCGCCGCACGTGCGACACTCGGTGTCGACGCAGACGCGCCGCAACCAGCAGCGCGGCAAGTCGCCCAGCGCGCGGCCCGCGGCCAGCCCGCCCGACACTACCACGCACAGGTCAGCATTCCTTGTCTTTGATCCGCAATTTAGTACTCTCAAAAAGATCGGCACAAACTGAGGAGTGTTTATCTAAAGTGGCTACTTACACATTCCATTAGTTTGCATGCTATGTTTTATCCTAGCTAAACATGTTTGTGCCATTAAAATTATTTTGAACACCATTGTATCCCATGTTTTATGCAAATAACTGATTTATGATGATGCCCCAGCCCGCTGGGCGCCCTGGAGGCGGCAGGTAGCCCTCGCGTGTACGCGGCGCGCGGCGTGTCCACTCCGGCGCACTACGCCGACACCACCACGAAGTCGCCCGAGCCGGCAGATGCTAGCTCCTCGGTAAGACTCCTCCTAACATCCACATAATATCTAATTTAACTAAATAAATTTAATTAATTCATTTGTCAAAATAAATTAGTTAGCGAAGCACCACCGACGTGATGAGATCGATATCTAAACATGAAAAAAAATAAAATGATTTGATGTTTATTTTTTTTGGGGTCAACTAGAATACTAATTTTCTCAACTTTTACCTCAAGTAACTACTCTATTATCGGACATTGACAAATCTAAATCATATTTTTTTGTTACATTTTGTTTAGATATCGGAACCCATTAATATCTGATGAATTTCGCTAACTATGTAATTAAATTTGACGCTGTATACATATTATAAAAAAAGTTACTTTTCGTGCCAACCTGTGTGACCGCGTTGTTCTTCTAAAGTACGCAACGGATTTTGATGCAATTTTGCCATTATTTACAGAATTTATTCAGGAAAGTTTATGTGTATAATACATTCATAATAAACTTACATCTTCTACTTAATAAAAATCTTTGATTCATTCATTCATTTAATGACAGACAACGTATAGAATGATGAAATAAGTATAGAAGCATGACATTTTGCACAAGAGTTCCTTAAATAGAGAAAACGAGCACTAAGGAAGAAAATTACAGGTACAGGTAGAAACAGCCATAGTCTATCAGTATCTAGAAACGGTCGGTCAACGTAAACATTATCGCAGTACAAAAGAGAACTAACTCAGCTTCCAAATGGCACTTTTTTTCAAAACATACTTTAATATTTATTTGATCTAGGTTAGGTTGGCGCGTTACTTCTACAAAATAAGTTTTTTTTTTCTTCGAAAATTTTGATGCATGTTTTAGTTACAGAATAGATTAAAACTAAAAGAAAGGAAAGTAAAACAACATTATGCATTTGAAAAAATAAATATTTGTTTATGAATGTTTTGACAATTGTTTCCAGGCCATGGTGCAATGCGTGTCTAGCAGTGAGCAAGATATGGCGGAATCGCGTGAGCACGCCTGGCCCGTGACACGTAACGACTTCAACTCGGATACAGACACGCAAAGTAAGTTATATGTACCTTTACATCTTCAATTATTTCTGCTAATCAAATAAACATTTTTATTCAGGAATATACATGGTGGATTTATGGGATGGGGCGGTTAGTACAGGTACCGTTGTAGCTACAGGAAAGCGGTCATAGTAGACTGTCCTTAACTTTTTGAAGAATTTTGATCTGCACACTGCACAGCTTTTGAAAAAATTACAGTCAGCAAATTATTCACAAAAAGAAAAAATGTATACCAATCGATCCTGTTTCTAATAAAGACCAAAACACTATTGAGGTTTGAGTACTAGAAAGTCAGTAACCGCAAAAATCTCTTCTTCCCAAACATTTCGTAGGAAAGTAAACTCCAACTTACTTTTTTATGATGGATAGACTGACCGACAACTGATTGATCCATCCATTCAGGTTACACCATACATCCCTCTTAACATTCTCATCTCAGCTGCATGCATTCTGCTCTGCTGCATAACCGTTAAATAGAACAGGTCACAAGACGCTGCCTTGGGGAACTCCTTTTCGCAGCTTGAAGAGGCTTTAGAAGACGTCACTATTTACTTCTCCGATAAGTTTAGATCTGCTGTTAGGGAAACGAAATGGATATAATATGTATTTCTTTTCCATAAACGGTTATAACCGCACGGATTGTCATCATACACCTATACAGTCAAACGCCTTTGTGTAATCAATGTAACATGAAAGTTTCACAATAGTATTGAATTATCTTATTACTAAGCTTTCCCATTCGCTGCGACTGTTTTATTATGGTCATTTGGGATTTTCATTAGGCAAGATCAGCTAATAGGTGTGCTATTAGTTTTTACCAAGAACAAAATATAATATTATGTCATTCAAGTACAAGTAAAGTTTTTCTATATTCCAGGCATTATATCGAACACGCCAATGATGCGACAAAGCCGCTCGCACAATCCTGTCGAGTCAACTGACATGCACTTCAATCAAAACATGAGCTCTTCGCCAATGAACAACCAACAAGTCATGCCGATGACATCAAACTATTATGAAAGGACTCAGACGTACAAGAGAAAGAATGACTTCGGTGACCCATCCACATACAGGCCTGACAAAATCATGAGGACAGCTAATTATAATATGTTACATGGATTACAAAAGGATACAGATTATGAATCAATGGGTATGAGTTCTCCAGATAAAACACAGTCAAGACATTTCCCCCTTTCGGGCACGAGCTCAGACTCGTCTCCTATGCCGAAAGTATTTGATAGACATAATATGGGTTCTGGCGATGGTAAGTCAACTTTATATCATCTTTCTCTGTGCTATGCTTTGGACTTTTTGCTATAAATGTTTAAAATAATGCACTTTGGCGGGAAACTCTATTTGTTAGTTTCAGTGTGCTAAATACACCTAAAGATTCATTTGTCTCATTCACAGCAAATTGATAAGTTAAGTATCTAAAATAAAAAGTAGTTTTTGTGTATCATATTTACTGATTAGTAAAATACCTACTCGTAGATGTGAGCAGATTAATAACTTATTTGTAAGGACCAGAGTAAATAAAATTGATTTTAATAATTTTTCCCCTTTTTGTTTACAGCAATAAAAGTAATATAATCGACAGAATTAGCAATTTTAATGAATTCTTTGTTAGTACTTCCCTTTTGTTGTTCATAAAACTCTTGATCTATCTTACGTTTTCTTTACATATCTATCGATTGTGTGGCCATCAAGTTTACTGCCTCTTTACTAATAATGTCCAGAACCATCTCACGCTTTAGTCACAGCTAACAAAATTCAAAATTTACCATAATGTTGTGTCTTGTATTGGTTTTGGATTGACTCTCTGCAAGCGGACTTACGAAATTGTATATGTTTGTAGAGTGTTTGTCAACGAATACGTCTTAATGATTTGTATTGTGGTATATTTCAGCTTCTACATAATGCGATCCTATTGGTCATTGGTTTTCTTTTGGTTGGGTTAATACAAGATACAGCTGTTAATAAAGGGTGTACTGGAAACTAATCAGAATAAATCAGCGATGTGCAGCGTTCAAACGTTCTCACCCGGCTTTCTGTCGCTTTCCATTGCACCACATTCGAAGTAACAAATTGGTACAAAAATTGGGATTCCATTACTAACGCATCATTGTAAGCCATCATCATTTCATCTGTTCATCATTGTAAGTAAAGCACATATTCTCTTTAATACGACGACGTACGTACCTTTCCTCAGGTGCCAGGAAAAAATACATATATTCGTGGTAGACCATCAAATAGTTACTTCCTTAATAAATATAAATCAAGAGTACTGTATTTTTTCCATGTTCACCGAAGTTAAAATTACTTTACGACTAATAAACTGGCGAAGTGTTCAACTCTTCCGCTGTCGAATTTCTGAATTCTCCGCTGCTACTTCTGTGAAACCGCCGCGTTTCGAGTTCGCACTGTGTTAATTGGAAATGTTCGCGCGGGCGTGCTTTTATATCACGGCGACCATTCGTCGGTGGCGGAAGCTCGGTGGAGGTTCTCGTACTCCGCGCACCGGACGCGCTAACAGCTGTGATCGGTCGATAGATGCCAAGAGCTCGGAGGAGTCGGGGGCGGCCGGGGGCCCAGCGACCGGGGGCCCGGCGGGGCCGCGCGCGCGCACGTTCGCGGTGGGCGACGTGGTGTGGGGCCCGGTGAAGGGCTACGCGTCGTGGCCCGGCAAGCTGCGCGCGCGCCTGGCGGGGGCCCGCTGGGCGGTGCGCTGGTTCGGCGCGCTGGGCCCGGCCGCGCTGCCGCAGGCGCGCCTGCTCACGCTGTCCGAGGGCCTGGACCAGCACCACGCCGCGCGCACCAAGCACCGGAAGTGAGTCCGCCCGACCACACACCCGACTACCGCACTACCGCACCTCCGCACCTCCGCACTCGCGAGCAGGACCGCTAGGGACTAGCGTTTCCAAATTTTCATTACTTGCTGTTGATCTATAGAAATCCCCGTAGTTCCCCTTTATGATTTACAATGAATTTCGTTGTAGTTTCACTACTCGCCATCATTTATGTGCGTCTAAAGATTTAATATTGTTCGACACATTTGTAATATTAACCCAACCTGAGATTTTTGTTTAATTATGTCGCGCGGTGAGGCTGCTAATATCCACAATACGGATCCCTCTCGTGCGTAGATGACTAAATAATTACCGTTTACTACAACAGGAGTAGAAAACTGAACACTTTACTCGAGAACGCGATTCAGGAAGCGATGGCGGAACTCGACAAGAAGAGCGAGAGCTCGGGCGAGCGGGACGATAGCGCGGAGCCGATCGCTGACGAAGATGACGTCACAGACGTGCCGCGCCGCGCCAGGAAGCCCGAGAAAGCGAGGAGTAGAGACAGGCATCACAAGAAAAATCCGGCGAAGATAACGCCCGGAGCCAACACGCCGGGAGACGGCGCCAGGCTGCGCAGCTCACGATGACGAGCGCAACTCGGACTTACACTGTTAGCGCCCTTCTCCTAAATCGCGCGGTCTGAATATTCAATTTTTACTAACAAGCTGAATCAAATTTCTTTTGTTGCCGGTGATAAAGAGTGTTAGTATCAAGTTGACTGTTCAGTGCGCCATTCATTCGGTGTAGGAATGTGGAACAGAGTCCGCCTTATTCAGACGTTATGTAGATTTAAATATTATAAAATATAAAGTATATTATAACGCGAGATCTAAAAGTTTGAGACTGGCTACTTCGGATGACGTAACAGAAATCACACGAATAAAGTGATTTATTTGCAAAATTACTTTTCATCTCTTAAAAACATCACAACGACATTTAATTTTACAATTTTTAATTTATAGACGTTAGTTAGAACAATGCTGTTGAGATTCATTACGTTTAAAGACTTGTGTTTTATTTCCAGCTTGTATATTTAATATACCATTCAGTGATTATATACCATTCCGTATTACCTATCGTTTAATTGGGATCACTGTATATAAGGTTCGTAAAGTTTGTGTTCGAAACGTGTCATCTTTGGATCAAAATTCCTTTTAGACATTAGATGTTCCTAAAAATATGCAAATTATTATATTTCCATTCTATTGACGAGATACGCAGTGATTTATCACAGTTTGATATTAAATTATAAATGTGCATTGTTTAGGTGTTGCAATCATGATTTAAAATCATTGTTGTTTCACTTTATATGTATTAGAGTAAGTGAAGGTCATACTTTAAGTAGGTTTCTCTCGATATTAAAGAAATTAATGAAATTCCACACCTGTCATCGATGTATTGTACAATTTTAGTGAACTGTAAATTGATAAGAAATTATGCTATATATCTTGTAAATTTTATGTGTTTTGTTAGAAAATAATAAGTATAACATGATTTCTAGTCAAAATATTGAGCATATTAAAATGTAGATATTATAGATGAGATAATTGACAATAACACTGGCCTGGCGAGTGCCGGCGCGCACGCGTCGACATTATTTCGGTTGAATAATGAATAAGTACAGTACATATTAGTTTCGACATTGTGCTATTTGTTTGCGTTAATAATTTTATACTTTTGTTAATACTTTAGAAATAGTAAATGATACAATTATTTAAATGGGAAATACGAAAAGATTTTTGATAATGAAGCAGTCAGATTTTATGTATACATAAATATTGCTATGTTGTGTCGTACAAAAAATACAGCAGACCTATTTATACATTTTGTAAGCAATTTTAATGAACTAATCTTGAATTATGGTAGGCCTACATAATTATACAAAAAATAGTTTTCATGTAATGAATGGCATTGAACGTTTGTGTTTCATCGATAGTAGGACATCACAGCGACATTCATTTGTTAGCACGCGTTTAGAAATTAATCTCATCATCTCATTTCCTGTTTTATTTATATAAATTTAAGATATTTCTAAGTGTCGCTTAATTGATAAACAATTTGATTTGTGGTACAAGGGAGATTATTTTAAATCATTTCTAAAATGCTTTTTAATCACAATAATTTTTAGATAAGAAAAGTTTAAAAAAATCTAGGTAATGTTAACTAATAGGTCATGCCATGAGTACATTTTGATAGGTAATTTGTTATCAACAGTCATTGTTAGATTTATCAATGTGCAAAATTACTTTATTGTGATCTTTGGGTGTCCGATGAATATATCAAGAATTATCATAGCTTACTGTTTTATATACCTATCGTATTTTATCGTAATTTAGGGATTCCACTTAAATTTTTCCTAACTAATAAATGTGACTCCAAATATCGACATAGTATTTAAATGTTAAATGGATATTGTTTATTATATAATAGTCTGATAGCAGTTCCCTGTGAGATGGTATTATGTACATAATCTTAATGTAGTTATGTATAGTATTTTATTTCAATGAAATTAATGTTTTATAGACTAATATACAACATAAGATTATTTATTTGTTTTGCTGTGTACATATTTTTTTCAATAAAATGTACCTGTTTTATTTAAATGTTTACTTTAATTTCTTAACCCCCATAAGCTTGCCTTTATACAGTGTGTTAGGTGAAACGAGGAGAATATTGAAGGATCCCGATTCTCGTCCCAAAAATAGTAAAAAAATGGGGTGTGGCTGTGTCGTGGACATGGCCGTGTGTTTTACGTGAATACTAGTTCGTTACGAGTAATATTTTCTTTGAGACGAATTCTTTGATCTTATATCTTATTTTACGGTTAAATTTTGAATGTAGATGATAGATATGTAGCTGCAGCATCAAAATCCCGATTTTGTTATCATCAGTTTTTTTCAATTGCCTCCCACTATGGAAGCAAATTTAAAGACTTACTAAGTATTAAATATTAAGTTTTGACATAAATAAATATCATCCAACAAAATGCACGGATACTGAGCGCACAGGAAACAGTTTGCAAACGATTAGTGCGTCACATTCCCGCCCCTCTGTGTTCTCGCCGATGCGACGACAGAACATACTCCGCGCACCCTGCCAACCATACTATGCGAATTTGCAGTTATTTCTGCATGTCTAATGGGCTTCCGCGTTCTCAAAACCAACCCTCAAAACAAATCTTAGTACTTCAAAACATTTTAACACGAAAGCGCCAGGGTAGCTCGAGATATTAAATATTTTCTTACGTTTCTTGCAATTTTTAGATCCCTATCATATTAAAAACGTTACACTCCTTTTTGGGCAGTCGTGTAAAAAATTGAATCTTGCGGGCTACCTTAGTGCATCCCCCATAAATCTTGTGTGTGTGTTGGATGTCAAAACCTCATTTATAATGAATTTTTCCTTTCTGAATTTCTTTAATGAATGTTAATCCTTGTAATAACTGGGTGTGATTTCGTTGTATGCTAAATTAACTTTGTCTTTAATTGTTGCGTATCTCATCATAAGTCACATGCCTTTATTCCAATTTACTTAGGGTCGGCGCAACATTATTTTTCTTCTATAAATATTGCGGTCCACATTGTTCTAACATACATATCACAAACAAAATTGTTTACTACACACGTCTACATTATCAAGCTATACATTTCCAGTATAAGCTGCATGCCTATACTGGAAATTTATAGCTTGATGTATAACCGTGTGTACGTATCATCGGGGTAGCGCATATCTAAGCAATTTGAAAACAAAATCTTGTGCACACGGCCCTTTTTTTCGTAGGTAAGCGATACTGTAGCAGCTGAGCGCTGCAAGCAAGAAAAGTCCTTACAGTGTACAAATATGAGTTTCTTCGATAGTACCTATTGAAGTATTGTTGGCTGTCCTAAGATAGGTTTGAAGTATGAAGGGAATCGGATGATACCTATAAAGGTCATTCACACGCGTAAATGGAAAGGTCAAGTCGCTAGCGCACACACGGTACGAGACTTTACGAAATTTTGGTAAGGTTTTCTCTGTGAACCTTGGTGGGTTTGAAGACGTCCCTCGTTTACCAGTTCCAGTTCCCACCATCCTGCCATCCTACAATCGGGTGCCTCGTTGGTGTACTGGTTCGGTTCCAAACACGACTTTTAAGCATGGGGTTCTACGTTCGATTCCCAGGTCGAGCAGGATCTTGTACACTTGCGCGGAAGATATTTCCGCGAAATAAACTTCCGTGAAAGACACTTGCGCGAAAAGACATTTCCGCGAATGAACATTTGCACGAAAAAAATGCACGAATCTATTTGCGGGGAAATGTTGCGGAAATGAGATTTCTTCATAACATCACGCCTGTATTCTTTTAAAGGGATGGGGCAAGGGTGTTTTCTGTGAATATTACACCCACAATTCGCCAGTTAAGTTACAGTGACAGACAGATTGGAAGTAAATAGTCCAATAAGGCGTCAATAGTTAGTGTCGTAGTTTTTATTGTACCTACTGTTTTTTTTAGTTCTTAGGCTCTTTAATTTATTTTCGACATGGGTGTCATTTTTATGGTTTTTGAGGTCGCTGATAATTGTACTTAAGAGTCAAAATCAAAATTCAAATGGCGCCACGGTAAAGGAGATCATTCATTTTGGGCTAAATATGAAAGTTCCGGACAAACAAAAAAAAAAAAAATATATATTCCGTTAGAATATGTTATTCTTTTCACTTTTCACGATGGGGCTAAATCTGTACGGCCATTCCCTGCGCTGTTAGACGAGTTTGTAAAATACTGTTTACTGAAGTTTTGGAAATAAATTAGGACTATTAGGTACTATACTATTAGATACTATTACTCAAAACTCAATATCTTTATTGCTTTACCATAATGTGTACTTGTGTGGTAAATATAATTTAGATCATTATGGACCCTGTAGGGCACAGCAAAAAGGGTAGGAGAGAGGAAGTCCTGTTTTAGGAGATCATGAAGTTGTTATTGTGGGAACAAGTTTTAACTTACTTATAATCAAAGTCAGGAAATCGCAATTATTAAAATAATTAAGATTATTAGGATTATTAAAATGTCTTTGACATATCTCGGGACCCTGGGGCCTCCTTTAGAAGGCTTACGAGGGGCCGATGCCAACTCGCATAGGAGACATTTTTAAGTGTTGAGGCACGAACGGACGATTTTCCCTGTATGCACCACAGAGTACATTGAATATACTGAGTATGCACTATGCAAATGCACCCAAGGACAAGCCCCTGCTGGTGCCAGAACTATTGCAGGATATGGAAACAAAGATTTTGGATTTGGGTGGCTAAGTGAACTGGTTATATAGAACTATGGAAAGACTATGGCCCCTGCCTGACCAATATTTTATATAAAATACACAGGTAAAATGGCAGGGGGTAACTTGCACACTCAATATTGGGCCCCCTGAAAACGGTCACTAGCACAAAGTGTCGTAGCGACAAGGGGGCAACATGTCCTGAGGTGCTTATGAGGAGCGGAAAGTTATTCCACGGCTATCAGCATTCAGGACAATCCTGGAAGTAAGGTCAAGATCCCTACCAGCATCTTACTAGAATACTTTCTTCCTCCGAGCACGTTTGCCCTTGGGAATCTTTACTCAAGCCGGCCGTTTAAGGCAAGAATTAAGTGTTAGCTCTGTTCCTCGTCAGTGTTCACTCCAGCCGGCCAATAAAGATAAGCTAGAGGTGAGGAACAAGACTTCTCCCGGGAGATAGGGTCCGTAGGGTCGTTATTGCCCAACAGCTCGCCACGTGCTGCCCTGCAGGTTTATGTATCTCTCTGGTCTGGCTCCTCACCCTAGACCTGTTTCGGCAAAGTAAAGCTTACCGGCACAGACCCAGAGTTCAGGAGCGCGCAAGCCCCACCACGACGTTAACGTAGAGATACAGCGGTGGGGCTATTAATATTACTGTTTACAGTATGTTTTAGTTAAAAGATTATTATCAGTAATTTAAATATAGTAACAGCTTTTTATGCCGTAAACATTACGGTTATCATCTTTTACTGTGAAACAAAGGCTAGTTATTCTCCTCATAGCTACAGTAGGTATGCGAAATAAAGTTTTTTTTTTTGACAATACTAGTATTAACTGATTGCTGATTGAAGGGGAATATATGACTGTCGACTTCGATAAGCTTCTTTTTACATACGTTATTTATGTAGGTACCTACCTAAAATATTGTGTTATTTTATTTCACTGTTTTTGCGTGAATAGAAAGCACTAAATAGACCTAAAACCAGTTAATACTAGTGATACCTACGAGTGATACCTATATCACTCGTAGGTATCACTAGTATTAACTTTATTTTAGGTAGGTACCTACATAAATAACGGATGTAAAAAGAAGCTAAACGAAGTCGAGAGTCATATACTCCTTGTCATTGTGATTTTTTTGTACTTGACCATGATCCAGTATGTGCAGGTATGCCTCTTGCAATAGCTTGTCATACTTGGAATTGCGTAACAAACATCAGGAACCTTCTGGTTTGGTTTTGGGCGCCCACTCCGCCGACGCCCAGTGCGCCTGCTGCGGGACGGGAAAGCACTTGCGATTTTCTTTTCCCTTTCTGCAGCTTCTGCGAAATAGCTGTTTCACAGAAGGATTGCACTGCCGACCAATGAACGAACTACGGTCCGTTACCGGTTACCTCCCATGCGACACATTCGGCCAGCGTATACCACGACGTATCCTCCAGACATTGGACGCAGGGATGGCACCGAGCGCCCGGACAGTATACATCCCCCCGCCCCAACCCTTTAAAAAAATACAGGCGTGATGTTAATAAGAAATCTCATTTTCGTAAAATTTTTGCGCAACTGTCCTTTCGCACTAATGGATTCGCGCAACTGTCTTTCGTGCAAGTAGATTCGCGCAAGTGTCTTTTGTGCAAGTGTCTTTCGTACAAATGTCCATTTGCGCAAAAGTGCATTCGCGCAAAGGTTCATTCGAGGCATACCATAGACATTATAGTTATGATTTTGACATTATGGTTGTGATTTTGACATTATTATTGATTGTGTTGACATTACTAGTAATTATGACCAAAATTTGCCAAATATTATCATGTACTAACACTAGTATTTAAGATGTGTATGTAATTACTAGTGATCGGATAATCGAATGCATATTTACCTAAAGTACATTTTTGGTTAGGAAATTATGGAAGCGGCTTCTTAAAACATATTTTTTTAAATATAAATCCCGGGATTCCAGAAAAATCGGGAATGCGAAACTATTCTGTATCATGGTGAAGGAACATCGTCTTTAGTACTTTGTATCCTAAACTTTCAACTTAATCGTTTAGTACGATACTGTCAGTCAGACTCAGTTGAGCGCGGTAGTTTGTTGGTGATGTTGTGGTACGTTAATAATAATCATTAAGAGATTTAATGGTTTTTCTTTGTAATTCTTATTTATTATTCGTTTGAGATAAATGTTTTGAAAATTTAAGAAAAATTAAGAGGAAGTTATTATTTCTAGTTTTTTTTTTTTAATATAATAGTTAAAATAAGTAAATATACCTACACCCGATTTGATTCTATAATAAAAACAGTAAATTTGTTCAATCCGAAATCTCGGGATTTTTTCGACACTAAAGTGCATTCCATAATATTATCCAACACCTTAAACTAAGTAAATATTCCTACACCCGATTTGATTCTATAGTAAAAAAACTAAATTTGTCGATTCCGAATTCCCGGGATTTTTTCTATACAAAAGCTCATTCCATAATAACCAACACCTACACTTTTGGTAAAATGCATCTGATTATCCGATCACTGGTAATTACTAACAAATTGGGATTGTATGATCTGACAATACATTTTTTTGATTTGACTACTCTCAATTTACGCGATTCTTTAAAGCTCTATAAAATGAAGCATAAAATACACTTTTAAACTACCCAATTAATTACTTTTTATTGCAATTAGTTTTTGGTGTAGATTTTTTCTAAACTTTATCCAGACGAAAATTTGTAACAATAAAAAAAAAAACTACGTGATTATGCATATTTGTCACTCGGGAGTTCTCTACTCTCACGTTTTAAATGACTAATTACATCAGTACTTCTCCGAAAAATGGTCTCTATAATACACTGTGCAACGCACGAACTCGCAACGTTTCGCAAGGATGAACGTTCACAATAGTAAATAGCGGTAATAAATGGGATTATCCTTTCTGAAAATTATGTGGGTATGCATACTGGCGTGTTGTGGTGATCCTACTGTTACAGTGCTAATATATCATTTCCTGCGTGCAATCTGATAGGTACGCTATTCTGTATGGGCACGTAATGTTATATCTAGGATTACCTAAATATTTCAGTAGGTAACCTATACCTACCTAGTGAGTATGTATGTATTTTTAAGTAGTCATAGCTTTATTTTTATTGCATTACGTCGGTCAACGATTTAAAAACGCTCTTTGGAAGGTGCATACTGAGAGCTCAGGTAGGTATTGGATCAGATACTACTCATTTATCATGCAGATGGTAGTAATCTGCTGAAACTTGCAAGCATCTAGCGAGCAAACTCATACATGACCCGCATCGTCATTATCTATAACTATACCTCAGATCAAAGATCTTTGATCTGAGAACTATACATACTTAACTATTATAAATTAAAGTCGCTTTCCGTGTCTGTCGACTGCGTTGTTTTTCGAAAACACACAACGGATTTTGCCGCGTTTTTCACCATTATACAGAGAATTTATTCTGGAAGATTTCTGTGTATAATACCTACATTAACATTAAACTTGTCCTAAAATTGTGCAAAGAATCCACTTCATTAGTCGTCGTCGGGTCGCTGGTTGTAAATATCACCCTCAACTATCACCAAAATCGTAGACGGATCCATTCTTTGGTAGCAGATCCAGTAATAACACTACCCGGCAGTGCTCGACCATCGCAGTGCCAGGATATTTGCGCGAATTTCCCAAAATACACTTGTGCGAACCCACTTGCGCGAAAAGACATTTCCCGAAATGAACTTATGTTCTATGTACTATGTTATAGAGTTTCTGCACTTACCCGTGAAAGATCTGAGTGACCCGTGGGTTTCAATTCTAATCTGTCACCCACATTAGAACTGAAACCTGTACAGAGGATTGTCCGTTATGCTTATTGTGTGGAAATGCTTGTTTAGCGAGCAGTGTCCCGTGATGGTCCCCGCCTTCAGGCGCAGGCCATTCCTGTCCAGGAGTAACAAACGCCTGGTTAGCTTGCTATCCAAGGATGGTATAGCTTCCCTGGACTGCCTGCAGCCCGGTGTCGAGGTCCACCAGTTCTCAACTTGTGTGTGGTACTCTTGTAGCCACCTGCGTAGTTGGTTGAAGGGCATGGGTACGATAGGTTCGGTTCCACAGACTGACGTGCTGGATGCTCTCCTGGCTAGTTCGTCAGCTGCGTCGTTACCTAGCGATCCGATATGTCCTTTTATCCCATGCAGTGTTACTGTGTTGCGGCTAGATACCGTTATTAGTTCTAGTGCTTTGTGACATTCTAGTGTGAGCTTCGAGACAATATATTTCTTCCCTACAGATTGGAGGACTGAAGCGCTGTCAGAGAGTATACGTATGTGGGTGTCCGTAACTCTGCTAGCTTCTATGGCGTAGACCGCTTATATGATGTCCACACACTCCGCCTGATAGACGGTGTTGAATATTTCCAGCGGGCTGGACATATTTATGTTAAAGTCGTGTGAGAAGATTCCGACTTCGTTACCGTAGTCGGTCTTCGATCCGTCGATGTATACTCTCATCTCCTTCGGGCCTCAGTAGTCACAGTTTTCTTCTGTGAGTACTATGCTGTAGTACTTTTGAGAGTAATGTAGTTTCGGGCCTAATCGCAGGGCGATGCCATCATTGGTCGTCATTTGATCGCATCTTCCATTATACGTGTGTGCTTGACTCTAGAGTATTTGCTCAGGGTTCCTGATATATGGAGCCTAAAGGTAGCCAGGGTTCTCTCCTCCCGCACGTAGAGGTGTAGAGGTGGCCATCCAAGCATTGCTTTTAGGGCAGCAGTGAGGGTAGTTCTTATACTACTGTTGATTGCAACGTAATTTTCGAAATCTTTTTGGGCTGTGCTCAGGTCTGTCCTGGGCCACCAGATCAGTGAGCTGTATGTAATAATTGGTCGGATGACTGTGGTGTATTAGTAAGCCAGTAGGTGATCTTAAGGCTAATCTCCCAGTTCCTGCCAAGCAGTCTCTTGCACTGCCATAGGGATATGCTGGTTTTTGTAGAGATGTGATTGGTATGTTTTACCAAATTCAGATGTTTGGCTAAAAAGATGCTTAGGTTGTTCCGAAGAACCGTGATAGTTGTATTGTCGTCAATTTTCTATTTTTTGTGAAGAGAATCAGTTCAATTTTTGCTGGGCTCACTGATAGTTGGTGTTTATCATGAAAAAACTATGTCCTAATCTCGTTGAGTTTAGATACTAAAGCCTATTTTAGTTATATCCGGATTTTTTCTCATTATCTCTCATTTTTAGTCTTAATTTTGAAAAGCAAGATTGTATATTAGTTTAAATAAATCCTAAAAAAGTACCTATATATATATATTTTTTTAAAGTGGTCCCGTCGGATAAAAAGTGATAACCCTAAAAAAAACTAATATTTGACTATAACTAATCTGTGCTATAACTTCTAAACTCCTGAGCGTATCTAGATACGTTAGTTTTAGTACTTTGCTTTCCTGAGTACATACCTAGTATATACAATACAACTATTTGGGAAGTAGAATAGATGAGGAAACGAAATCTAGGTGAGGTGGGAATGGCCAATTGTTAAGGAGCGGCCTGTCATAGTGAAAAGTGAGTGCGGTTTCCACACAACCATACGGTCTATTAGGTATTTATTTACTTATGTACCTACTTAAGTAGGTGCTAATGAGTACTTAATAGGTAATTTGAATGACTAGATAACCCGCGATTTCTTAAAAAAGAACTCAATAATTTTTATAGCACAACTTTTTTTTTTTTTTTGAGGGTGGGAAATCATCAAATAACTTCTCCCGCTCTGGGCGGAGCGGGAGGGCGTGTCAGACTCTTACTGACTAAAACCCACCCGTGTTCCTTCGGTTGCCCTGTTGCCGGGGGCCACGATCTCCCTTTCGGTTTTCTTCGCAGCCCCGGCAGGCATCGGCCCTAGTGGAACCCTTCAATTTTTTTTTTTTTTTTTTTTTTTTTTTTTTTTTTTTTTTTTTTTAATATTTTATAGCACACCTACGTTTCTATCTAAGCCCAACCTAACTCACATGAGAAAAAAGAAGAGGTCATTAAAACCAATGGCTATTAAAACTTAATGATGATAAACATGATTTGTACGGAAACTTCATTAAAAGTATAAAAGAGAGTACCTACGTTCAAGTAACAAAATCCGGTTACTAAATTTGAACATTTTCTTGGCCATTACTCGTGAACTGGTTGCGCTATGGGCCGTGCAGTTATAGCATCCACGACTTATTGACGCATCCAAACTTTGGAGAGCTGTGCACTCCTGCTAGCTTTCTATAGACGTAGTTTGTTGTTAAATTATGTCTCCTCCTATGCTTTCATATGTTATTTGAAATCTTGCGTCTTCGAAAACGATCCTATCTGTTTTCGCACATCGATCTTGGTGTCTTAGATTTCATTACCAGAGTAGAGAATGTTTTGTATGATCCGCGCAGGTGTCACTAATCAAACCCCAGAAATAGCACCCTACGTACCTCGAGGACACACCACGTGTCCACGGGGTAGCTATGGTGCTATTTCTGTGATATTACTGTTATGTTCGTGGGCGTCTATACTGATACAAATCGTTATAAGAGAAACAGATGCGAAGCATGAATACATAATATGTATTTCTACGGTTATGTAGGTCCCGCACACGAAACCCTGCAGCATACAAAGTTGCATTCAGTCCGCATGCTGCATATTTGTATTTTGCACATCACGCCGGGAGGCTCTCCTATTCAATGCTACCCGAATTCACATAAACAAACAACATTCTATGAGCGGCTGAGCTGCTAGTAAACTTGCCGCCTGCAATATGTTCGGATTACAAAATATTATTGCGTTTCTTTGCTCGCGAACTATAGAACCTTTGGATGATTTGCTGTGTGAAAATATAGTTTTTTCACCTATGTTTCATATCGTTTTTATTAAACTCCACATGTGAAATATTTTAGGCTTAGCTGTTAATGTTTAGAATATGAAAGGTCAGGCAGAATGTTTTCGATTCTCCTTTAAAAAAGAAGACGTAAGTACGTTTACTCAGAACCTTTAAGGAGTAGGTAGGTAATGAGGATAATATTGAAAATCTAAAAATCTATATAGCTAGGTCCTACCTACATACGTAGGTGCTTAGAATTCATTGTTAAATTCCCTAGATTAAACAAATCTCGATTTATACCTATGGTAAACGCTGCATGGTAGGTATAAACGAATTCGGAGATAAACTTGTATTCCAAACTTGGACATACGGGCTCAAGCTCTTCAGGGAAGCACAATAGCGTGTCAATCACTCACTGTGGTGAATGCTGGGAACTAGTGGAATCTGAGAGTATTCCAATGTTCCAGTAGGTATAGTTCACGCTCCGTCTCACAGATGACGCTATCTTCACAAACTTACACTGTGTAGAGATTTAGTTTACCGTGATAAAATACTGTGTGATATTGTGATTAAATAATACCCAATTAATAAACAAATAAATAAAAACAAAACCAAACCTATCGAGTGGCACATCAAAATGAAGTGTTTTTTAAGGTGATTTATTTATTTAAACTTTTCACACTCAAAACGGTACTAAGGCGGACTTAATGCCTTAGGCATTCTCTACCAGTCAACCAAGGGTGGTGAAGAGATTGGATGGCAGGTGCTCTGTTTAAAAGGAACAAAGAAAAAATTATTAAAAATATATCATTTGAAAAAAAAATGGTTATTGGTACATAAATAGGTTATAACTTATAATACACATACATATTTAATGTAATATACATATATTTATTATATATATACATATATACAAATTTAAGGGAGAGAGATGTTGAGATGACTCTACTCTATTTTTTTTGAAAAAAACTCTGCAATTGCCGCTTAAATGCATACTGACTGGTGGCTGTCCTGATATCAAGAGGAAGCGCATTCCATAGAAGAATGGACTGAATGTGAAAGGAAGAATGAACAAAGTCAGAAGAATGAGAAGGACAAAGTAGGAGAAGATTGTTAGAAGATCACAAATTCTTAGTGTGTGAAGAACATAGATATTGTAAGTGAGACACAAGACAAGAAGGAGGAGTGGGAGAGTTGAGAAGGGAGAAAAGCGTGGTCAAAGCGCGCAAACTTTTTCTTTGGCAAAGGGACATCCATTTGAGCTCAGACCTATAGCTCGACACACGATCATATTTCCTGAGATACAATTGTTGAGCAGTCTGTCGAGCTTATCCAGCAAAACCGAATTCAAGTCAAAGTAGCACACGTCACCATAGTCGATGATAGGGAATATCAAAGCCTGCACAAGAATAGTTTTCGTCTTAGCGGGCAAAAAGTTTCTCAGACGATACAGGGATCGCAGAGTGCCGTTGACCCTTTGACTAACACTAGAGACCTGGCGTTGCCAGCTAAGCATCGAGTCAAGATGCAAACCGAGATCTTTCACAGTAGAGGTAACGGGTATGACGGTACCATTGAAAATAAGAGGAGGAAGTGAGCTAAGCGTCACCCTACTCATCATGCGTGAGCTCCCAATTACAATGGCCTGACATTTTGAGGGGTTTACTGACACCCGAAAACTATCAGACCACTTTTTGATGGCATCTAAATCTCGGTTTACATCTGCTATAGCGTCCGACAAACCTTCAACCCAACCAAGCTGTATATAATTGAAGGTCATCGGCATAAAGATGATACGAACACCGAATACAATGAGTTATAATTAATGAAGATGGAGAATAACAATGGAGAGAGAATACCGCCTTGTGGAACACCAGCATCCAGGTCGCGCCAATTCGACGACCGCTCATCAACACGAACCGACTGCTGACGTCCCCGAAGATAAGAAGAGAACCACTCCAGAACCTCGGGTGAAACCATAAGATGAGAGAGGATAGAAAGGAGAATATCGTGGCTGACGGCATTAAAGGCATTGGAGAAATCAATTATTACCAAAACGGTAACCTTGGTATCTTCCATCGCTTGTCTTACGTCACCCATCACTTTGAGGAGAGCGGAGGCTGTACTGTGCCTGAATCCAGACTGTAAAGAGCTAACAAGGTTGTTCCGGTGAACACACCCCGTAAACTGCTTGTGTACGCAGGCCTCGAGGACTTTAGATAGGAATGGCAGAATGGAAATGGGTGGAAAGTGACTGGATAGGGAGGGATTTCAAATTTTTGGGAGTGGACGTACATAGGCCATATGCCACAGGGATGGGAATTGTCCGGAATCAAGAGAAAAGTTGTTGATATGGGTAATCGGAGGAAGAAGGATATCAAGGATCCAAACGATCATACCACGACTGATGCCGTCATAGCCCATAGCCTTGGATTTTATGGACAAGATGATCGTTTTAATTTCGTCCAAGGTGACCGGAGAAAAGTGAAATGGTTCTATGATGGGACTGGGTAGGCCAGTAATGTAATCGACCGTCTCAGACAACATTTGGGAATCCAAATGACAAGTGGTTGTGAAGTGACGGTTGATATCATTAAGGCCAATTGTATTAGGAAAATCCACATGACGTGGTTTGCCAATACCAAGAGTACCAAGGAACTTCCAGATATCAGCAGGTGAAGAAGAAGATATATTCTCGAGAATATGGCGGCGTTTAGCGTTGCGTATCATCTGATTACACCGATTTCTAGCAGCTTTGAAAAAGTTCCGATTTTCTTCACTACGATCCTTTTTAAATTTACGAAAGGCCCGATCTCTGCCCCTAATCGCCATTCGAACCCCTGTCGTCGTCCAAGGAGCAGGAGGACGCCAAAGTTAAAAACATATGCACAAATTATATGTTTATGTAGTTTGAAATGAGAAATGATAAAATTGCTAAAAAGTGAGAAATCACAAAAGTTCATTTTAAAAAATGAGCGAGCCTTAATTTGATTCTCACTCATCCCATCCACGCCTCCTCTCGCCACCTTAACAGTAGTCATTATTTAACACTTGACTTTTACCTAGGTAATGACCAACATTAAAGGGGCGTGACCTCGTCAAGGTCGTTTCTGACGGCCAACTCTAGCACCACGCTCGCTTATTGGTCAAATCAAATAACGCGCGCTTCCCCGGCTTCCTGTAATACACTTCCGTCACTTTTCACGAAATCACTCCCACAGATTTTAGAACAGTGAGAGGAAAGAAAGATTTTACACATCCAAAATCAAAAACCCGACGGCGTAAAAAGTTAACTAAAAAAAAAGATGGAACTAAGATGACCTATTTGATATATGAATCTCATACAGTCGGAGGCATCTTCTTAAATTTAACAATAAAGATCTATTGCCTCCGACTGTTACCGAATAGGATAATATCTTGTTTCCATCTTGTTTTAATTTTTTACGCAGTCGGGTTTTAGATTTTTTTTATTTCCTTTTTTGTTGTTGATATCGAACAGCTTTCGTGTCAGCTCTATCAAGTAGCACGTAAAGCACATGATATTCAATTTATATTCTATTCATATTTTATAGCGCCACCCCTACCTATAGGTATCGAAGCCTATTGTCGTCATTGAGGTCATCGTCAAATGATAATCAATCAATATGTAGGTCATATTCACACATTTATCGGTATCTAAAACACAACAATCATATTTATTGATACCTAAATAAATTATAATATTTTTCTGTCGGTTATGTGGCTATGTCCTATGATGTAAGAATTTTATATATTTCAATATTGCAACGTGTCTGCTTCTGAGAAATTCTATTTCGGCCAAGAGGATTAACAGGTGACGTTGTAAGTATGTGTCGCAGAAATATTGCAGAATTGATTATTTTGCAGCAGGTAAGCCGAAATACTGAATAAGTTATTTAAAGAATATCGCTATGAGTTTGAATTAATAGGACAGAGTTAAATATATATGGTTGGTTTAGTAGGTGCACCAGATGGGAAATATCCCTACAGATTAGAAATCTAATTTGTAAGAGAGCAAACAGTTGGCCAATCTTATCACCATCAGAGATCTTTAATGACTTAATGGGTTTTAAAAAAGAAGGGGCCCGTAGCGAAAGGGCATAAAGCAAACATTAAAATACTGATGATGATCAACATTTTATAACGAAATACCGATAAATACAGATAAGTCTGTTTCTGTATGCCATCTTTAAACCTATAGTAAAATATCTATGTAGGTAGGTAAAGAAAAGTAACATAAGTACGAGAATAAAACAAACAACCTTTTCCCTTCTTAAAATAAAGACTAAAGTAACTGACCTAAGCTATTTATTAACAATTTAGATTTACAATATAGATGTATCCCTATATATCTCTTTACATTTCCTTTCTCATAGGCTCTGCCGAGAGCAGAAAATCGGATCGCCATTAATCTAGCGGAGGCCCGCGCGGCCGCACCGATCGCAAATGAATGGTCATTGAAATGAAGACGTATGGACCAAACATATCACTCGGACATTTTATTTCATTTGCCATCTGCTGCCTGTCCGGGATCCTTACAAAAGACGTTTGTTTGCTTTAAGTTAAAACTACTTTTCAAGTTTTCCGTGAGGCTAATTCTAAACTTTCTACCTTCAAACATTTTTCTTTTTAGTAATTGCACGGAACGGTTGGAGAGTTGCTAGTTGCTGCAAATGTGGAGTGTTGAGTTTAAAGTGTTGGCACGAACTTAAATTGATCTCTAAGGAGATTGGTTGTTTCCGTAATTTGTAAATAACTCTTATTTATTCTATGTATTCAACTCATGTGAGTTAAAGCTTTGTTTTTAAAGGTGCACATGGCAATAAAATGTGGCAAAAAAATATTTCGAGATAAAACTTTGCGAAAAGTCACGTAATTCTCTGAAGGCTTGAACTTTGCTAAGAACTATCTAGCATCACGATAAGAACCACAGTAAATACGCACGTACCTGAGTGACGCCTACCTAAACCTGAAATAACTTCTAAATTCGTCACGTTTGTTCTCTAGCAGTATGTGCGATTGTGTACCTATTGGGAAAACTCTCGCCAACGGTTTTCATCATGTGGAAACTTACAAATTCAGCACCATTAGTGTTCAGGTATCTACAAAAAATAAAACGTTCAAACCAGTTAACTAGATGTCTAAGGTTGTTGTAGACAGAAAAAAAGTAAAAAAAAAACCGAACAAGTGCGTGTCGGACCCCGCAATGTGTATGGTTCCGTAGTTGGGATGAATATTTACGCATGAACCGATTTTATCGAAAAAACTAACATAACCCATTACATCACGCCTGGTTTCACCAAAAGGTTAGCCTGAGGTGTTAGGTGCTTATAGTAATATTTTGTTTTTTATCGTTTTTTCGAATGTTCGAACAAAATGACTGAAAATATCCCTTATTCCAAAAACTATTGATTTAAATAAATAAGTCACTTAGAACACACATCACAATATTTTTAATTGTGGGATCCAACGATACCCCCATGCGCTTATGTACATTGTTTTTTTTATCTCTCGATTATATGGGGAGAGCTACCCCGAATTGTTGTTATCGCAATTACAAAGTATTCTGTGCGCCACTAAACAACGGTGTACCATTGTTTAGTGGCGCACAGAATACACCTTTTTTTCCAATTTCCATCGATATAATTAGTGAAAAGTGCAAATCATTTTCAAGTAAAATAGCTGCGTAACATCCGTTCGGATTGACAGACGAACAGACGGACATGACGATTATAAGGGTTCCGTTTTTACCATTTGGGTACGAAACTTAAAATGCTGACTCTACATTTGATTAATGTACATAGGTAGGTACCTATATTTGTTTTAATGGTGGTATTATTTCTACAATATAAATGCATACCTATTCTAGTAGTTGGTGATATATAGACTAATCAAACACGATAATGATTCTAAATGTATATCGACGTTTATCTAACATTAAGGAAGCTTTTGTTGCAATTTTGCATGCAAGAAGTAGAGCTGCTCGCTCTGCTAAGCCTTGTGATAAAACTTGACATTTTAATTATTTTGTAAAATCATCAAAATATACCAGTTTTATATACACATTGACATTGTTGAAAATTATATTCAAAATGACATGATTACTTTGTAAAGTATTATATTATTTTAATTAATTATTGTGAATGTGAGGACTATGTGGATATCATTATTATTTTCAGTTTTCAGTTAGTCTTAATTATGGTCTGGCAGTTTGTGTAGTTTATGCGGCCTATCCAAATGTCTTTTCTTTGGTATTGTTCGTCGAGTTGAGCTCCTTAAGTTCTGAGTTGAGCTCCACGATTACTGACAAATGCTTGCACTGACTGGACAGGTCCACTCAAATCTGTGTGGTTTTTTCCTCAAAAGACCATTTCAGACACTAATCTACATGGTCCTTATATGGCCTGACCAAGATTAAGTATGTCTGGACTTTAAAAGAGACTGTGACTTCTGAGTTTGTTTCGGCCTTTCTTCTCAGATTAGTCAGATAGGAAACGCCGAACTCAACTAGCTTATTTTTTAAATTTTATTTTAAGAATTAATGTTATTGTTTTTGCTATGCCCTACAGGGTCCGTAATTGTACCTTAGCTTTAAGCCATTGTAACACCTTTATACCTATATTATGGAATGCAAATAAATATATGAATATGAATATATATATATTTTTTTAATATGACTTGTAAAAGTGATTCCGATATCCTATTTACAGAAATAAACCGTTTCATTTCTTTTCAATAAGTGGCTGTATCTCGAATTAAATGTACCTACAGGGCTGTATACTCAGACAACATATGAGCAAGCTTGGCAGCATTATAAAATAGCACTTTAGAAAATCTAATTCCGTTCTGGCGCTATGAAATAAAAGTTAGTTAGTCTTTATAGAACAGTATACACATCTTGGTAGCAACACAGAATCATTGTGATATCATATTGTGGAACCATATAGTGTATTTTCATGAATTGATTTTTTAAAGATATTTTGCAATAATATAGGTACAACTCTGTGTAACCCTTGGGGAAATACATCATGCATTATTGTAACATAACTATTATGTTACAATGATGTGGGTTATTTTGAACTTAACAATTATTGATATTAAAGTTTATTACACTTAAAATAATGGGAATCTATTACACGATCTATTTTTAAACCTATATTTTTTAAGTAGGTATCAATTAGTATAATTATTTGCGTTGTTTCTACGCTGGTATAGCACAGTAAATCGGTTTCCTATTTTGTAATGTGGCTGATTCAGCAGCTGTAGCACGTCGTGACCTAATTACGCAAATTGGTGGTTGATGCTCACATGGTGGTTAGTTGCTCAAGCGCCAAGCAGCAAATCCTACTACTAGGTACATTCTCTTGCTGATTATCGAAATGTAAATGACAATTTAAGTTTTTATCATCTCATAATACCAGCCTATAATTGTCCCACTGCTGAACAAAGGCCTCTTTTCATTCAGAGATGCCGCGGGCTTTGATCACCACACTCGATCAAGATGGGTTGGCGATATCATCCTCATCTATGTCTATAATAAAAACCGGCCACGTGCGAGTCGGTCTCGCACACGAAGGGTACCGAATTAAGAACGAGCAAAAAATACGTTTCTTGTATCCACAAGTAACTGAAGTTATAGTATAGTAAAGTTTTTTTTTTGTGTTTTTCACCCCCCCCCCCCCTCCCTTTTATTATTTTTTTATCATTTGTTGCAGTAATACAATTACACAATCTGTGAAAATGTCAACTACAGTCTACCTATTACGGTTCATTAGATACAGCCCGGTGAGAGACAGACGGATGGACGGACAGCGGAGGCTTAGTAATAGAGTTCCGTTTGGCACCCTTCGGGTACAGAACCCTAAAAATTAAATGATGTTCATTGGTAAGCGCATAACTTCAGAACGGCTGGACCGATTTAGCAAATTAAATTGTCCTAATCAGGTTCTTACAGAAAGGAAAATTGGAAATTTTGTATGAATTATTGAAATTTGGACAGTACAACGTCTCTCGGCTCAGCTGGTATTACAGGTTCCTCACGATGTTTTTTCTTCACTGATGTCAAAGTAATCTATATCTATACTAATATTATAAAGAGGTAAAATTTGTTTGTATGTATGTTTGTTTGTTTGTTTGTAAGTTTGTATGTAGGGGATAATCTCCGGGACTACCACTTGGATTTGAAAAATTATTTTTGCTTTGGATAGCCTTATTTTCGGCTCGCACACGAAGTCGCGGGCAGAAACTAGTGTCCAAGCTAAACTCAGAAAGTACATAAGAATTGAAAAACTCACATAGGTCGGTTCGGATTTGAACCCACAACCTCATGCATGAGAGGCGAAGCCATCACGACGATATTATTACACAGCCTGGGTATTATTGCAGGATTTATGAATTTTATGAGTGTCATCTGCTTACGCGATCCAATTACATCAGTCATTATAAAGGCTCCCGGTGGTTGTTATTGCAGTTGTATGACTTCTCGTCCCCTAATTGCTCATGACGACAGCTGTCACAGATATAACGAACGGGAACCACGACTGAATGATCTATTCGACTCACTGAGAGATCGAGATGGTTAAATAGCGTCACACATTTATCGCAGCTGGAATCTATCAGCTTCAATACATCATTAAATCCTTTATCAAACACTATGTAATAATCACAACAATTTAATACCATTGCTGAGCCATTCTGATAATGTATGGGGCTATCACAGTGGTGTCATGTCACGTTATCCAGCGTGTTAGCCGAGTAAAGGACGGCGGCGCCACAAACCGACTGCGCACGATAAATGGCACTGATGCTGATCGAACGACCGCTTACACAACTACAGTTTACTCTAAAATACAAGCCAGAGTTGCCGAATCCACGATCAATAGGACCTATTGGTCTTTACTACTGCTAACCCACATATATCACTATTTTGTGCACTATCATCTAGAATTATACGTACCCGGTCCACGTGAATTTGGTTTATATGTCAATATGCTGAAAGTATTTGGAAACGAGATGCAAAAATACGTATTACAGAAGTTTTACGAAAGTTTCTAGTGCTACGGCATGGTACTACGGGGTATGTTACGCGTGCTACGTCGTAGTCATAGGCTACGCATACTACATCGTAGGCATGCGTTACGCATGGTACGTTCTAGGCATGGCATGGGCTTCGTATACTACGTCGTAGGCATAGGTAGAAATGTAATAAGAGGCCATTAAACTAATTCTCCGAATAGTAAATTAGTTCCCTGCTGAACGTGAAGGGCCATGATTTTTTTAAAAAGGATAATGTTCAACATTAACATTACAATATAACATAAATTGACAGAAAATTCCCGAATGGCTCATATCAATATTCATAACGCTCTTGTCATTATAGTCGCAGTACGACATACAGAAATTCAGCAAGACATCTTATGAGTTACGAAGGATGTCGTTTAAGCATAAAGACGTATATTTATGTAAATACATTCGTCGCGGAGATGCGCCATTCTTCCTGGGGTGGGATGTTATATCAGCAGACATTAGTTTGGCCCCTAATGTGGTGTTGCGCTGGTGGTGCGTTGGCAAGCGCACCGCTGTTGATGTCGCCGTCCGAAATTTATCTCCCGAACCCCGCCCCCGGGGGGGCTCCAGCCCATTCGACTTCATTTCAACAGACGATAGAGTTTCATTTTTCTTTTTCCTCCACTAACTGTTATAGACAGATAAATTCAACGTTGTCAACTCAGTATACCGAATCTTTAAGAAATAGAACGAATTAAACAGACGCTTTCAATTTGGAAATGAAATTCGTAATGTTTTCCGATATTACTGCAAAGCGGCGAGCGCGCGAGCCGTTGCAAAATTAATGCGACCAGAGGGAAATATTTCACGATATCTAGCATCTCTTTCAAACTACAAGTTTTTCACTCTCAGGTAATTCTTATTTGAAGAACAGAAAAAGTCGTGAAAGCGTGAGATTTTATAGTTGTCTGTGCAAGCTCCAAGCAGCTAGTCTTGTATAACGTCATGAAAAAGTCGTAAATGTTGCGTACTCGTGTACGAGTGAAATTTTCTACTTGAGCAGGCGCGCGATCTACGGAACATGCAAAATTTTATGAGGCCTGCCTCCACCCCCGGCTCTATCCTCTTACCTACGGTTTCTATTTTATGACTTCAACTGTTAAAGTTATGGCTACGTGAGGTGAGAATCGAATTTCAGCAAATGTCGTATTGGATACGTCAATTCAGTATCTACCTCACATGTATGTAAATGGAGAACGTTTTCTGAAAGTTATGCGTAACTTCTTAGTAATAGTTTTAAAAGAGCTTGCATTTTCTATGTGATATAGAGAAACTATTGATCTGGGAACAGGGTTTGAGTGAATTTAAATATTTTATCTTAGTTGACAATATAATCTATAGAACCGTTAATAATTTTTCACTAGATCACTAGTACAGTATAATACAGTAGTAAGTGTAGTTTCAACAACAATGCATTCTCTAGGAAACAAAACCTAGCTGACCATTGTATTCAATTAGTGCTGTACCATATTTACAACGAAATTGGAAAATGCAATTATTTATATTATTCCAAATTTCCAAATACATCCATATATCACAGAAATGCTTATGAGAAACGAATGTTAGTAATGACATGATTTACACTTTAAAAACTAAATACAAAAAATAACATTATTGGATAATCCAATATCTGAGCGCATGTTTACTTGACTGCAATGGAATGAAAAAAAAAATGAATTCGACAACTGTTTACCGGTACCTAATTATAATTGAAGTGGAAACTCTATTTGCAATTTCGTTTTGATAGTAAAAAGCTCGGTTCACGAACTCAATGAATCGAAGAAACACTGGAACTGGACTCCTTTCGTTTGGTATTGCTTTATTTGTTTAAAAGGGGTCTACCCTTTATAGCAGAACTTTTTATGTCATAATATTATTTTGCATAACAGCGCATAGCATAAACTTCATTTCGCAGAAAATCGTTTGGCATACACTCATTTATAATACATTAAAAACATAATTTTGTAAGTCAGAATCATCTTTAGGCATAAATTTCATATCCATAATAATTAAAAGTAGAACCATCATACTGCAGAAAGTAAACTGTCAGAATCGTCTTTTGGCATAAATTTCATATCCATGTATGCATCAAGCATGTAGAATGCAAACATGCAAAAAAGCACACACCATGCATGCAGCATGCAAGCAAGCATGCAGCATGCAAGCAAACATGCAGCATGCAAGCAAGCATGCAAGCAAGCATGCAAGCAAGCATGCAACATGCAGCAGGCATGGTTTCTGTCACGGCTCCGGCGCTGCGGGGCTCCAGCGGTCCCACGCAAGCTTCTCGTCGCAGATGGTTGTAACGCTCACCACAGCAGCTTCGGCTTGCTGACTGGCTTTGCCGGCCAGCCTCAGCCGCGGCGGCGAGCGTTAAAACCACCTGCTCCTCAGCTCGCGGGCCACCTCGCCCCTCCGCGCCTACGCGAGCTTAAATTACACTCTAGGGGTAGGGCAGACAAGACTACGTGCAGTCGGTTTTGCAGCGATTCGGTTCTGTCACTTCACTAACTTTTGTAGTACACGCTCTAAATAAACGTTATGTGAAACAAAATTATGCGAAATTCAGCTTTGCCAAAAGTAATTATGCCAAATAAAATTCTGCCATCTTAAAAGTATGCCTTTGTAAATTCGGACATATAAACATTCGGCCAAACAATAATTATATTAAATGATTTTTATGCCATATATATATTCGTTTAAAGAAGATTATGCCAAGTGTGTTATGCCAAATAAATTTCGGAGCATCAAAATTCTGCCAGATAGAGGGAACCCGTTTAAAAGACATCGTTTAGATAGCAATTAGAGAAATAAAAAAGAAGAAAACAAACACCTGGTTTCTTTCAGCAGTCTTTATTCCTTACCCACAATAATTTCTAGATTTAGTAAGTACAATATTAAAATAATACGAGCGTCAGCTTCTCGATCTTTTAAATTCTCTATTAAAACTAGCTCAGACCTAACATGCTTTTGAATGCAATATAGCCCAAAGTTGCCGAAGAGTGTAAAGTTAGCGACACGAGCACTTACGAAGCAATGTTTTACTGGTTGAAGCGGGTTTCGGCAAACACCCTAAATAAGATAAGTAGGCAACTACGTTTAGGGAAGTATCTACAAGTTATTTACACATTTAACCTTTTTCTTGGTCGTAGAAGGCAATAGATTTCTTAGAAGCGCGATTAATGTCGAAAAGACTATAAATTTTAAGCTTTTTTTTCATTTACCAACATTTGAGGAACCGCTTAAATAAGTTTGTCTAAAATGGTCTTTTCCTTATTTTTTTCAAACATAGCTGTAAATTGGGGTCATTTTAACTAATTGAAACTAACTATAATGTGTTATAAACTGTCCTATTGTACGATGCGGGTTTAATCGATTGATTGGAGTTGGAGGTGCTCACGCCGAATATCAAAAATGTTATAGTGTAGATAACATTTAAGAAACATGATCATAACATAACATAACATAACATCACGCCTGTATTCCCCGAAGGGTTAGGCAGAAGTGTACCTATAGTACATCCACATTTCGCCAGTTATGTTTAAGTCCCATGTAATAGCGGGCGAGCCTATTGCCATCAACCGGGCACAAATCTAGACTCCGGGCTGCTACTGAGAAATTCTAGATGGAAAAACCCAATAACACCTTGCCCGACCCGGTTATCAAACCCAGGATCTCATACTCAGCAGTAGCGCTTTGCAACTACTAGACCAACGAGGCAGACATTTAAGAAACTTTTCTTCAAAACCATGGCTCGTGCATGTCTGCTAACGGTGTGTGTCAAAACGGTACAGTACGGCTGTGTCTTCAAAGACTCAGTCATAATTCCCATCATACGTGCAGGTTGTGCATATTTTAATTCATAACCAAAATTTGATCGAAGACCACAACTAAGCAAGTTTTTTAAATTTCTAATATTAATCCTGACGATATAATAAAATCTCACTTCACAACTTCTCTAACAAAATTCGATGACTGTCCATAAAAGTTAAGGTTTCCATCCAATTTAATTTTGTAGGCTGTCTAGCGTTTACCGCTGCACTCAGAATATTTAATTTTCAATGAAACTAGGTTAACAATCACGTTTGAAGTCTGAGCTAATCTTGCTGATCAGACTATTACCGTCACGAATAGCTATGAAACGACTAAGTTTAGAATAACGTTATCGATTTACATTCAATAGGTACATTTCATTTTAATACACCCACAGGCCACAGTGCGACTAAAACAGTAGGGTTAGTCTATTTTAGGTTTCATTAATACAGCATTATTGCAACCGATTTGAATATAGGACCCTGATCATCCCAAACCATTTGCAAAACTTGTAATGTTACACAGTATTTGATTGAAGAATCGACAGAATTTTTAAGTTCACTTCTAGGCAGGCTGTACTTAGATTAGATGATTCGCATGTATTAAAAAAAAAACTTTCGCTCTTTCAAAAATGCTAAGCGAAGTATTAAAGAAAATTCTACGTAATAATTTTGCAAACATATTTCAATACGTAAAATAATACCTACCGGTGCTTTCGGTACCTACGTATATTTCCGAGCGGGCGCTTAGTAGCAGTTGAATATAGTGTCCATATTATCGGCACATATCAGGCGCCATGTGTTGCTGCAACAGCCGATCAATAGCATTGCTATGTGCTACTTTCACACAAAACAGACCGAATTTATGAGCCGTGTATGGTCGTATTATGGACTAGATTTCGTTACACGCTCAAGCGCCTAATTACATACTCGTAACGTTCCTGAAAATTTATTGTAGAAGTAAATCTTTTAGATTTACTGCTAATTACGTTCTCTCGGTAGTGTTCCTGTGAGACAGCCAATATACCCAGGACTTAATATTAGTATTCTCAATTAGAAGTAAATGTGTCGATTTAGGCCAAATTAGGAACGTTTGCATGGTTTTGGATTATAATCTGGTAATTACATGTAATTCCTTGATAGAGCTGTGGTTAATCCTGTTCATGTTTAGATTTATGAACTAGTGCTGCAATGTAACGTTGTGTTATTCCAAAGATCGATTCAACGCCATTTCAGGAAAACAAATAAATATTAAAATAACATGTTCGATGACATGGTTATGCAAGGCATTCAATCTAAATTCCTTTTAATAACATTATCGACAAATGTATCAACATCTTAGTCCTGAACTATTTATTTAAATATCAACCTCATTACTAAATCGTCCTTAAGTTCCCGTTATTCATATTCTAGTTAGACGTATTGTCCCTCCTATAGCTCCATCAGTTTGCAATACATCATCATAAATCTCGTTGAGCGGCACTCTGGAGTGTCGTGGCGTCTGCATGCCCTCAATTTGAGAGGTCCAGACTTGCACCCGACACATCCCCAACTTGCCCCAGATATGTTAAATAGACAATTGATTTGTTTACTTAGGCCGATCTGCGGAACTATCCCGGTATGTCAAAACATAGTAGGAAACGTAACGGGTAAATCTGGAATAATTTCTGCTTGTTTGATGCTTGTAATGCTTCCCTTGCCAAACAAACAACCCTTATATTTCTAAGAGAAATCCGACATAAAATGTTAACAATTTTTACTTGTTCGAAGACAGAAAAGTTAAAACTCTGCAGTGTTAAATACGTTTCCTTGAAATTTAATTACGTCGGAAGATTGGATAACCGCACAAAATACAATCGTATTTTGTGCGGTTGTTATGTCTTCATAATCATTGAAGTTATAATATTTAAGTACCTATGTAGGTAAAGATTTCATAAGGCTTCGTAGAACTGCGTTCAACTACTCATAGTGAGTTTTTAGTTCTATATAATTTTGTGGTTAAGTAGTCGATTTATAATTTTTGTAAAGAAATAAACCATCTTTATTAGGTATTATATACCTTGATAAGCATGTAGCGACGTCTTGCGAATCAACGTATTCATGGGTATTTGTTTTACTGTCTACTTGAATCGATAGATAGATTTTAAGATCCAACGATTTTATAGGAAGTGTGAATGTGCTATATTTTAAATGTAATGGGTCGGCCGTTTGGCGCAAATTGTAATAGATTACCTTACATTTATCCCACTCTCGGTTCAATTAATTGGCTGCGTGTGGATACCACGCTCTGTTTGAGTTGTATCGAAACAATTTTATCAAATTGCCAAATATTTCTGTACGATATCAGAGTGATAAAAATGAAGTCACCATATTTTATTTGAGTGATAGTTAAAACGTGACGAACTTTGACATGGCTTTCCTCAACAGCCAAAATCACTACAAATATTTTGCTAGCTCAGAGTTGAGCACATCATAAAAAGTTAACCAATAACAGTAAACAACAATAATAAAAAGCAATATTAAAATAGTGAACAGTTACAGATAAATGTACATTTTCCCGGGGCGCGACGTCGCATTTCGTAAACTTGTGCCATACATAGCGAAACCCAATTGACTCAGCGTTTTTATATTCCCCTTATCGGTGATTTAGCTCAGGCTCTTTTCGGCTGTTAAATATAAATCTAACTTACGGATGTTGAAAAATCATTCTTCGCGTCATAAATTGTGCCGCACCAGCAGGGGTGCCCAACAGTGAAAAATTGCACTCGCTGTGTAATCGCTGTGTCGAAGCAGAGGGTGCTAATGTTGCAAGTTAAATTTATCTTGTAAAACATTTATTATATCCCAAACTACACTCGCGACGGTGACTCAGCCAACTGAGCTTACGGAAACTTATAGCCATACTTTTTAAATAAAATTTCAGCAATTTTAATGTAATGTACTTTATTAAAGTTACGATCATTTTGTGTCTCGCAGTCGGTCAGATTTTTGTTACCGCCGCTGTGAAATGTTCGTATCTGGAAGATTTAACATTTTTTACGGAGTCAAGTTATGACCGCGATGCTATGGCCAAAGATTTTTATCTTTACACGTAAAAGAAAAGTAAGTACGAGTAAGTACGCACTAAAATCACAGTCTTATGGCATCTACGTGAAGTTATTTATGTTTACAGACATTATTTTTGGTCAGAGTGAGAACCGATCTCCGAAACACAGTCCCTAAGCTTCTTATAATGCAATTACATTATAGTTATATAAGGTTTTCCTTTGTCTCCCCTCACGGTTGACTATTTTACAAGGAATGACAGCGCGAGCCCAGAGGAAGCCCCTTCAGACGTGCGGGCGCCTCTCTGTCGCCTACCCTTTGCGGTCTTACCCTCAAGCGAATTATAAGCCTACAACCTTGGAATACTAAGAGGGCCGGATAAAAATTCACCCCTTAGGTAGCCACATCTAAGCCGACAGATAACTTCGCCTTGCAAGCACGAGACAAGGACGAAATCCTTAAGGAACAAATCAATCCCTCGTCTGTGGGATTGCGAGATCAAGCGAAAAGGTAAATAAAAATGTACGAATTGGCTTGTTGATCCTCAACTAACAATACAATGTTAACAATGTCGGGCTTTAAAACACATCTGTATAATTATGTGTAAATAAAACTTATTGGATTGAGTTTGCGTAGACTTAAAAAGTTCATTGGCTTGTTTGAAAATTGAACGTTATTGTTTAAGTTTAACGTTAAAGTTTCTTAAAAAATGTTCGAAATTCTACGACTACAGTGACACACCAGCCTAAAGTCATGATGTAAGTGCTTAATGACTGCTCGTTTGTGCTATGCCTAGTTGTGTGTTTTGGTTCAAATTACGTGCAGCTCGCGGCCTATTTCCCGTCACGTAGACAAGGCGCAAACGAGTAGACACAGCAAACGAGGCGCCTCGCCTGCGAGTTTATCGCGACGAGACTCGCAACACCTAACGTGAGCATATTATTATCAGTCCTTTGTTGATGAAGCCTAAATACTAAACACACCTATTTATGTAAAATTCGTATACCTAGATACCCGTGAAATAAATGATCGTGAGAAACTTTTGGTTCGTAAAACTGTGTTCTTGTATCTGCTAGACAAAAGCCTCTGACTAAAGGTCGTATAATGTCCATTAAGTTCCGCCTCTTTCATTCAAATTAAGTGGATACATAAAAATACAAAGTCGTTTTATTGTCGCTTCATTTGTTTTATTTACTAGTGTCATGGCTTGTTATCTACATGTTTACAATGTCTTCTTGCTACAAAACAAAACGAAAGTAAAATAATGTGGTTTTATCATTGACAATTGCTGTACAATAATATAATATTAGGCAGTTAGTGTAGGTATTAAATATGTATTATGACAATATATGCATATCTTATGATAACAAGTTAATAACCACATACTAGCCATTGAATGTAATGGCCGAAGTAATCTGTTTATCACTGAGCACCGCAGCTATGCTCTGTAACATGAACTTCTACACTTTGCCTTTCATCATACGTGTTTTCCCACTGACACAATTTCTTTGTAAAACACCACTTTTATGAAGTGGCAACATACCAAAATACGGAGCTGGAATTTTAAGATGCGCCTGGAATAATTTTTAAGTTAAATTTCCCGGCACGGTGGACGTACGAGAGTATATCTTGAATGTCCACGACTCCACGCTAAAAACTTTAAATTGTACAATTTTTTTTAACAAAATGTCCCATCTCTAACCACAATTTGAGATAAATTCTCTGTTCTTTTAGCGACGAGATGTAGTAGGTACAGTCTAGCTATTGAGCTACAAATAGAAAAATATTTTCAGGCAATGATTTTTATCGGTGAAACCTTAAATAAATTGGTAAATTGAACGTTGAAGTCAAATATTCCAACCAATTTTTAAAGAATTTGCGATTCAAATTCATTTAGGAGACGAGTAATGAGTATTCTTGATGCGCTTGCACAAAACTAATTGGCTCGCGTAACTGCAAAAAAATAAAATAAAAATCCATTATGTGCACCGCTCCGCTGGCGAGACTAGTGTTGTTCAAATATCATAGCTCATTGGAGTTTAACTTAGTAGTTAGTGAACTGTAAAAAATATCCACAAACTGCAAACGGGTAGAAACTATAAAGCAGTTTTGATTGGTTATAATTATACCGATGGAGATGGAAAGTGTTGAAGCAGTGAAGTGTAAACAAGGTAGCGAAGGATCACTCAAATAAAGTACACGTTGGGAGCAACACGTTTCAGGCGCCTCTTACTGGGATTACCAGTGTCGTATTAGCCCGTGATCGATAGTGTATCGTAAGCTGCAGGCCACAGCACTGGCCGTAGCGGCCATCTTGTCGGTCAGTCCTATCACGTACGTAACGAATGAAGGATCTCTGCAGCGACCCCCGACTACTCGTCCGGCCGTCCGGTTTCTTACACCGTATTTAAAATGTAAGTTGCAAGCGTTTGAGGAAACTTAAGGTGTACAGTAAGTATTTGAGTGTGTAAATAAAATAAATCGATATCTACAGTTTTGGTCAATTCAGTGTTCATCAAGGAAAAAAAAAGTCTTTTATTATCCTATGTTCAAGAAAAGTAATTGTTTCATTCTTATTACTACTGACTATTATTTCAACCTAGTCAACTGACAAAAACGGACAGATTTCATAAACTCTTGACATTGATTAATGACACCAATGTTGCTCACTTCATATCGCACAAAACCTGGTGAACAAGATTGCAGATATTTGGGAACTGTCATGACATTTGTGAGAGAACTAGTTCCAAAGTTCTTGATTAACATTATGGCAGTTCTGAAAGAACTATTAATTTTCTTTAAGATACCTACTGTTACAAGTTGATTTAAGTACTAAACTATTAATCTAAAATAAAGTAACTCTAGCCCACTAATTTACTGTATTAAGAACCATTATAAGTTACTCAAAGTTTACTAAGAATATTAGGGAGCCATGTTTAATCTCAAAGATAGATAGACTTTAAACTTACATAATACATACGCGCATGATTAGTAAGGATTAACTTGTACACGCATACCACGTACTTAGACGTCGACACACACGCGACACAGAAAATCACTCGAGACGGGATGAGAGCCGGCCCTACAATAACGTTAATCAGAATTCAATGGGTAATCACTGAATATGCAAGCGTGTATAATTCTACATTGTATACGTTCAGTGTAGACATTGTACTGTTAGATGGTAGCCGCCCGTTTAATTAGCGCGGTCCATTAGTGTTGGTCGTTCGAACAAATAAAAGTCGTATTATGAATAGCGGCTGAGTTGGAACTGTCACTATTAACGTGATTGCTTCCCTGAATGACGTGGTCGTGTGCTACCTACATCTATTCACTACTTTCGGGCCTCTGTTTATCACATGTTTGTTTGTGTTAGCCGCTCAGAAAATATTGCTTTCCTCATGTAAACATTACCTAGAACTTAACTCAAGTTTTGCACGTTATTCGATTGTTTGTTAGGTACCGACGTTCTGTGAATAGAAATGGGTTCAGGTTTTCTCTCACCTTAAGTTCTTGTTTTTCTAGAGAAACTTGAAGTTGTAGGTATTAACGCGAGGTGCAAACTCGCTGGAAGCCACGCTTCAGCGAAGTGTTGTGTTTAAAGGACCAGATTGTGCCTAAGTAGGGATGTTGTGTCTAGTAAGGTGGCAAGCACGTCGACACAAGCACGGCATTAACCTATTTCTCTAAGTTGACTCTTAAGCGAGATGACGAGCGACGGAAACATTACGCTCTTATTTCAGGCTCAAACTTACTAACTATTGGGTAATCTCTGCCTAAAGCAACATAAAGTTTAATCAAACCTTACATACCTACCATTATTCCGAAAGTTTAACGTTACATAAAATATCCTCTCAGTGAACATTCGACACGAGAATTTGTTTTATTGAAACTGTAGAGACCTAGCTAAGATAATATCCCAATTTTCCCGGTCATTGATTCTCAATACTGAGTGTTCTATTTGTCATAAGGTTTCTCGTCTACTTTAAAATAATGGATTTCACTCTTACGTTCGGAAAATCTCGGGTTTTTTATTCCGCAATATTTGTTCTACTGGCTTCGAAAGTAGCAGAGCTGTTACACTGTAGTGTATAGGAACTACTATTTATTTAACGTGGACGGCAGAAAGATAACGTAGTGAGATGTTAAAGAATATGTTAGTTGCGGAAAATCGCTGGGGACAACGTGATTACAAAATAAACCCTAAAAACACAAGAGCTCTCGACGAGATCGTTTTGAACGAAATAGCCCAAGTTGACGTCGAGTCGTGGAAGTCGAGGGAATTGAAGCCTCGCTACTGGAGCGCGGACCAGCGCAGGCATTTGAGAGAAATACTTCTGTAGCACGTATCTCGGACAAGACTGCACGTAAAATAATAACAAATATTATAAGGTAACATATAACCTCGTATTTACTAAACGAAGAGTTGATTAAACATTGAAATAACATTTAATTATTTGGAGTAAGTACAAACACTCGTTTTTAATTTAGTTTAATAGGTAGCTAGCATTTACTAATAGGTAAAATTAATGTTAATTGCGTTGCTATCCTATTGTTTGTTACAAAAAACATTTAACGATAGTCATTTATTTCATAACGGGTGTAGCACCAGCACGCCAGTAGTTTCAAAATACCAAACAATAGAGAAACTAACAGCAATTGTAAAATGTTTTTCACGATAGCTTGATTCCCGGAAAACCGTCCCCCGGGACAGGCGATGGAAATGTATGGCTACTTTGTACTTCATTTCACTTTATAACCGGTATCGGTTGTAAATTTTTAACGCATCAATTGTTTGCAATCTTTTTGTGTATTACGGTGAAAACAAATTTCGTATGGAATACCAGTAGTATTTATTGAACAAGTACGCCCGAGTGAGATAAAATGAGACCATGGCGCATTGGCCAAAGGCTATCACAGACAAACATTATTTTTACGTAGCTACGGCTGGTTTCCTTTTACGTAGCATGTTCGTAGCGTTATCGTAGCGCAGTGCTACGAATCTACGAAGACGGTTGATGTGTACGAACAATAGAGTAGCGAGCTAACCGAGCACGGTGAGCACACAGGCAACGTTAGCTGAAATCTTTTGAGCTCCCGTCAGACGGAATAGACACGAGGTTTCGTGTGCAAACTCTACTTGTTGTGCCAAGTGCTTACAAGTGCCTAATTTCGAGGAAGGCACACGCAGGGTTGGTTTTAGATGTTTATTTTCGCACAGAAAATCTAATTTATTATTATAATTAAAAAGGGATTCCTTTTTAATCGTTGTTAACTGAACTGTTTGAATTTTTGCGGTACACAGCGGCGCTCGAAAAGATAGAAAGAAAATTAATTCAAAAAATTATTTTACTTTCATTTTGATAAAATATGGATTTTCCGGCGGCGTTTTATGGAGTTAGGAACACTTCGTAATCTACCTTTGCGAGGATTAACGTAAAATCGACGGCAGCTAAAAATATTCTGCTCTGTATCGACGCGGCGCGGTGGTTAATTACTCTTGAATATTTATTGGTCGTTTGAATAAATCGCTCGCGGCGGATAAGCCTTTAACTTGTATTATATTCACTTTTCCTGGCGCTAATTTTTGGTTTCTGTTTAAATCAGTTTTTCGTGGCAGATACATAAGCAACGGATTAAAAGTTTGTGGAGTTAAAATAACTGCGCGAGTCTTTCATTACAATTTGAAGTAGTCGAATTCCACGTAAAAAAAAACTTTTCATTTTATGGTGTAGATACTACAAGCGATTTTAGTGAAGTTTATGCCGTCGGCATCTGTTGCCCTTTCGCGTAGACGCTTAACGTGAGAGCTTGTAACGGGTTGGTATTGTAAATAACCCCTGTTTAGCAAAGTCAGAGAACGGAATTACTTTCGCTGATCCCCGGAAAAGTTTCACTATTACGGAGCGCAAGTGTGATCCCTTTCGTATTACTTTTATGAGTACGCCAGCAGTTGACGGGACCTATGCAAATGTTATTGCGTTTGCTAAGGAAACAGCCAGTGGTGTGGCTGTTTCCTTAGCGAGGACTAGAGAAATATGAGTGTAACACCAATGATAACATAACTATAGTCTTATGTATTTTTCGTTTAGTTGATAATATTATTTAATTATGGTGTTTGTATTTCTTATGAACCATATAAGTTTTACCTACAGAGTTTGAATTCAGCTTTTTGGCGATAAATTGTAATATTATGGCCGTGGTACGGCCGCAAGTTATGAAGCTGGAAGTAATTGCAGTATTTATTGGTTAAGAACTACAAGTTTGGAATCCCTCATAAAATACATTCTCAGTCAATGATTATCTGAATGTATGCGAATGGTGGTGGGCTGCGCGGCGCAGATAACTCGTAATATTGTGGAATACTTGCTGCGACAGAGAAAGAGGTTCGGCGCCCACTACGTACTAATGAATCAACTTCGGAGCCTGGCGCGCTGCCCGCCGAATTCAACTTTTAATTGATTTGACATTATTCCGTTTGTGGATCCCGAGCGATTGCGCTGCGCCCCTTCAATTATAACTCATCTCCCAATAAAATGATCAAATGAAAATTAATTTACGAAAGTTAAATGAAGTTATTAAAACCCTCGGGAAGATGTCGTTCAACATAACAATTGAATCGAGGCTGACAAATATGTATCTATAGGCACTTGCTAAAACAACGTGTTCAATTAACTACCTACCTTTCAAACATAATGCAGATAGCAATAATTTTGGTAGGTAAAGAAGATTGCGCGAAACCAATTTAAATTAATACTTAGAGTGTAGACACACGTAGGTTGTAAGTAATTTTATTTGCACGTCTATCCTATCGCTAGTCCTTATCTCACAACCCACGCAATGCTATGTTATTCGCAAACACTTTCGAAACCTTCGCCAAAGTTATCATGTTCAATATATATCTAAGTGAAACAAGTTATATTTCTTTTATCTTTAATGGTTACCTACACCTACTTATACGGGAGGATATTTTATGCATTGAACACTAAGTAGAATAAGTCAGCCCAGTAGTCCGCCATCACATGTTCTACATACCTATCGTGAATGAGTGGAAATTGCAAAGTAGCCGCGATAGCTCGCGAGGTTCGCTCCAAACTTGCAAATGAAAAGTTAATGCACAACTTTCTGACAGGCGCGGTCGCTCTTCGACCTCCTAACACCGCTCAAATGAATTTAAAACTTTTTAATTATTTGCTGCGACAAGTCCCAGATTTGTCATCATGGCCGCCGTCAGATATCTACTCACGCCACGTCAACTTAAGGGTGAGCTTTAGACAAATAATATTTTGTCACATAGATACTTGTCTATATCCACATTTATGGGCTTGTGAGGAGTGATGGTCGACAAATTGTCTTTATAGCTATCTGTGCCCAGTAACTTTCACGAGTGTCTGGCTACGTGTGACAGAAATTTATACTTGCGAATAAGCACTCCAACTTTCACGGGAGCTTTACGAAAGAAAAATAGTTTTTATTTTCTGGCGCGAGAATAACGCTCACTTTATTTTTTAGGCGCTTCAACGATATTAAACGGGTAAAGGATGAATATTTTTATGTTGGGATATTGTTTCACTGGCTCATACCTGTTTGTAACATCCGGTATGAATACTGCGCGATGTGGAAAGATTATCGGATACAGCGCAGATTATAAAATCGAACGGGATAAAGCCTATCTATATCAGCGATTAGTGTGTGTTCATTAAACCAATTATTAAGCCCACACTTTGTTATTATAGGTCCAGAGTACATACAATTATGGCTATATTTTCGGTTATTTGTATGAAGTATTTTGTTGCGATGACGTAATATTTTGAAAGGCAATTTTAAGACGTGTTATTTTCGCTTCAGCCTTTCGGACGTCTTTTGTGTTTCGTGAAGGTAAGCCTCTGCGACTAAGGTCTTCAACCAGTGCGTCCTGGTCGTTATAACATATGGTGCCGAAACGTGAATTGTAGTGGACACTGACAATCGGGCTGGTCCAAAAATTCAAGGTCGCTTAGCGCGCTATGGAGCGGGCTATGCTCGGAGTTTCTTTGAAGGTTGAAATCAGAAACTAAATAATCCGGAAAGGAACCGGAGTTACCGACATAGCTTGCAGAGTAAGCAAACTGAAGTGGCAGGCTGGCCATGATTTTCGAAGGACCGATGGCCGGTGGAGCAGACGTGTCCTAGAGTGGAGACCGCGTATCGCCAAGCGTAGCGTAGGACGCCCCCAGCTAGATGGACCGACGACCTTAAGAAAGTGGCTGGAACAGACTGATTGCGGAAGGCCAAGGACAGGGTGTTGTGGCGTAGCCTGGGAGAGGCCTATATTCAGCAGTGGACTGCGGTAGGCTGAGTTGATTGAAGCCTCTGCGAGTATGTATTAGTTATTTTGTTGTACCTGATCAGTGAACTTGACAGGCGAGTTACTATGATGTTTTTTTTATTATAACACTTCAGTTAGTTTTGACAACACACAAGAGCATGTCTTATGGCGTTCTGCTGTGGGGATCGGCAGCTGACATAGATTCAATTTTCATTTTACAAAAGAGGGCAATCCGCGCGATCTATAAAATGGGTCCTCGCGAGTCCCTAAGAGACAAATTTAAAGAAATTGATATACTGACTCTGCCTTCTCTTTATATCTTAAAAGTATTTTGTAAGTTCACAAAAACTTAGGATTTTTCAAAATAAGAAGCGATTTCCATACTATAAATACACGTAGCAAACATGAAATTGTGATACCCAAATTTAGATTAACTAAAACAAGCAAGTCATTTCTTATAAACAGTATCCACTTTTATAACAAGTTGCCAAAGTCTGTTACCGAACTTAGCGATGGGAAGACCCACATCAAACGTGTCCTTATCAAGAAAGCATATTATAAAATTAAAGACTATGTTGAAGACAAGGAAGCTTGGCAATAATTCCTTCTGCACATGAGGCTCGTCCTAGGTATCTCATTAATGGCATATTTATATAAGAGTATTAACTGCTACTAAATTAGCATGTTTTTTTTTAGATTCGTCCTTGACATATTCATGCTATTATTTGACATTATAGACTTACGAGTTCATTTCAACTCTTTATTTGTCGCTTTTGTGCACATGATAATTATTCAGATTTATTACAGTTGTAATAGTAATCATGTAAATGCGTTTAATTAAAAGAGGTTTTTATTTTTATTAATTTATATATCTTTTGTATAGATTCTTTTCTATTTTGTGAATGTGAGAACGCTGCAGGCTTAGTGGACTGTAGATTTATTGACCATTTTTTATAGGCCTTTCAATAAGTACCTGGTACTTATTGAAAGACCTACACTGTCCTCCCGTACTTAGTCACACTGTTAGTTGAAAGAATTGTAAAAGCCAATTATTTTTAAAAGAGTAACCGTGGAGTTTCTTGCTGGCTCTTCTCCTTAGGAAACGACCAATTGGAACCATGCACCTAGCTTCTGTGGTTTCATAAGTGCCCATGTAGGTTTATGTGAAATAAAAATATTTTGAATTTTGAATTTCATAAATAAAATAGGTGCCACCCTATAGTTTTATTTATAAATGGGATGGGATGCGTACTCAGAAAATAAATAAATTCTGTTTCTTTATAATAGGTAGGTACGTTTTGTTCAATAAAGCGATTAGTTTACCTTACACTAGGTACTCAGTCCCGCCTCAGACTACCAACAACGGGTTAATAAGCACATATTATATTTATTGTATTGATAGACATCTGCTCCGGACCTTGAGACAGATTATTTACTTTTGAAAGAATTCATTAGGTCCAATCTTGGTTTTGTTATTATACCTAAGTATTTTTGTAGGACATTAACGTATAATAATAGGTACCTATGAAATTGCCGTACTGGCTATTTCGAATTCAATTTTTTCTTTAAGAATTCTAAGTTCAAATTATTTTTATTTTTAAAATATGGAATTCTGTTTTGAAAATTAGTCGTTTGTTTAATGGTTAGCTTTCTGTTTTCATCGCATTTGTACGTTTTTCGTCATCATGGATACGTTAAAAATTCGAGTGATTATGGAGTACATGTACCATCGTGGCAGCAAAGCGGCAGAAGCGGCACGCAACATCAACGACGTATACGGAGCGAACACTACTAACGATCGTACCACCCGTTATTGGTTTGCCCGCTTCCGTTCTGGAAATTTCGACCTAAGAAATGAACCTCGTGGTCGGCCGAAAAATTTAGTCGACAATGACGAATTAAAGGCGATTGTGGAAGCTGATGATTCTCAATCTACAGCTGAATTAGCAGCAAATTTCGATGTTAGCATCAAAACAATATTGGTCCATTTGCGTCGAATTGGCAAGGTAAAAAACCTTGACAAATGGGTGCCCCACGAATTGAATGATCGCCAGCGCGAAGCACGCGTCGAGTTGAGCCTTGCACTGCTCAACAGGCACACAAACGAAGGCATATTGAACGCATTGTTACTTGCGACGAAAAATGGATTCTGTTCGAAAATCGCAAGCGCTCAACAAGTTGGTTAGATCCTAGTTCAGCACCTAAACAATGCCCCAAACGAAAACTGACCCCTAAAAAGTGATGGTCACTGTTTGGTGGTCTAGCGCCGGTGTCATTCATCACAGCTTCTTACCAAACGGGATGAGCATTACTGCAGATGTGTTCTGTGAAGAACTGAACATAATGATGGAGAAGCTCGCACATTAGCTTTGGTTGTTCGGCTCCGCTGCTCCTGCACGACAACGCGCGACCTCATACTGCACAGCAGACGGTCTCCAAGTTACAACAGCTGGGTTTGGAAGTTCTCCGTCATCCACCGTACTCACCAGACCTCGCCCCTACAGACTTCTACTTTTTCCAGAATTTGGATAACTTCTTGGCGGGGAAAAAATTCAATAACCGATTGGCAGTTCAAAATGCCTTTGAAGAATTTGTTGCCTCCCGTCCAGCAGACTTTTTCAAAAGGGCATCAATAAGCTACCACTACGTCGGAAAAAATGCATTGATTGCATGGGTAATTACATTGATTAATAAAAATAAAAAATATAGAGAAACAAGTTAACTTATATCATGAAAAACGGCAATTTCATAGGTAAAGACCTAATATATCTAAATATATTATGAGAGATGATACCTACCTATGTTTTTAGGAAGATGCTGGTTGGAATTAATGCCTCGGGTTTAGAAAGGAGATTATAATAGGTCCAGCTTACATCAGTTTCAAAGTACATGTAGAAAATTATTTAATTTCAGAACATTATAGGTAGCTAAACATTTACAAACACAGCATCCCAAAGGGTTCCGCCAGCCAATCCGCAGAGCTGCGGCACCTCGGAGCGCTCAAATTAAACGCTTGCCTAAGACCCCTTATAAAATTACATTAACTTTATAATACCGTAAAGCGTAACCAGTACTCGATTAAAAGGGCCCGTACAAAGATAATTATGGCTCAGGTTATAATGCTCAGCGCGACCTCATTAGTATGATATCGGTGTCTTGTGTAAATGTTTTGTATTGCTTTCATAAAATTTTAAGTGGTTAATGAATAATCAAGTTGTTATCTGTACTGACCACACGAGCCCGTAGGCATTTAATTGTTTGTTAAGGATATCAATTTTTTTATATATAAAGCGGACCAGGAATGAATTTGCATTGTAAGAATTTCCATTCACATTGCATACTGTTACCTGGTTCGGCTGTCTTGTCTAGATTGTAAGAGTTCTTGCTTAGATAAGACTGCCTAGATGCGGCGATGGCAGCTGGAGTAAGGTTTTGAGTGAATTGTGGTCAAGGTTAGGCCATAAAAAGCTAAGGACGTCCAAAAGCGCATTGGGCTGACGATTTCATTAAAGTCGCGGAAAACACCTGGATGAGGGACGCACAGAACTGGGAAGTATGGCAGAAAGAAAATAAAGCCTTCACCCAGAATTGGGTCATTGCAGGTTGAAATGATGATTATGATTTTAATAATCGGTGGGTGAGCTATGGGAACCAAGGTAATCTTCCTGAGAATGTTTAAGCTTAATGAAACTAGTGTCGAATTTCTCGATACTTCGCTGCCTCGCAGCTTAAGCCGCTTACACCACGTTGCACTCCATCGCCTTAGGTACCTCTACCTATCTATCGGCGGGCGTGACCAGATAATGTTAAGAGATTATTATTATTATTATCAGCTGTTCCACAAAGACTGTTTCGACTGCACTGCAATAGTTTAAGGTGCTGCTTATATGAATAAGCACCTATTTGTGAAGGCAGCGACAAGAGATTCTAATTAACAAATTCACACACACATTAACACAGAGTTTGGTAATAGTAGCATACGAATTTATAGGAGATAAGTTTGTGTTCGGAATCCATATCATACTTACTGATATTATATATGCGGAAGTAACCGTCTGTTTGTCACTTTTTCACGCGTCACATTGAACGCATTTCGATGAAATTTTGCACACAGGTAGATTATGACCTGGGTTAGGACTTTGTTATCCCGGTAGTGCTTTCCCACGGAATAATTTCCGGCCTCCACGCGGCCGAAAGCTAGTAAATAATAAACTGCTGCTACGAAGTGCTCGTAGTACCTAGTTGTCGTACTAATGGCTACATTTATAGAAATGTATACTGAATAAATATTTCCTTATCCTTATTATTTCCATATTTACCCATATTTTGGACTCTTGGTCGGCCGACCAAAACGGCCGAACTCCTTAACTTAGACGTACATTTAATATGACCCTGTACCTCAACTTGCACGATCATGCTGCTTTAGTAAGTACAGTAGTTTAGGCATATTTGGATTATAGCATCTGTACACATATCTACAAAGTGAGGTTTCAGCAGGTGCAATTTATAGCTTTTAGATTAAATTCTCTGAAAGAGACTTTCCTAAGTGTTACGCTTGAGTCCATAACACAACTCTGCCTGACCGAGCAGAAATGGTAATAACTTTAATATCGGTGTTATAAACGGGTTACAATTATTATTATAATGTCAAAGCGCTGCGATTGTAAGCCAATAAACAAAAGTTACGAGATTCCAAGTTGAAATTCGACCGTTGCGATATCTGGCACAAATTAAAACTTCCAACATTCAGTGTTTTCACTTCCACTTTTTCTATTTACTTTTCTATTAAACTTTGTTTTCTGTAGATACGGGATGAGGCAGCTTCGAGATTTATCTACGCGATACCGTTCTATTTGGCCGAGGGAAAATTCAATTTGGTTTTTACCTGAGGGTGCTCCGTGCGAACCCTCGCATCCTCTCTTTAATGTTGTTGGATTCTTCGTAAGAAAATATAACCATGATATTTTTACTGCATATTGTACATTTCATATCTAGTGTGATTGGGATGCCGTTGCATGTAAATACATCAAATATGGACGAAATTATTTTTATGCAAATATTAAGTCATCGAGATTTTTTCGGTGTGCCAAAATCTTGCAAATTTGTTATACATAGCGAGACCGACGATAAAGGTAGAAACGACAACTAAATGAATGAAGTTGTCCTGGAAAGCAACGACGCTGCGAAGCGCTTCGTAGCTACTTCTATAGTAATCTATAAGTACTGTATAAATCTCTTTGTTAAGTCGAGGAATACGTAAATATCTGTACAATCAAAGGTTAATTTTGTCTTAGCAGATAAGATGGACTTACCTCTCCTAGTTAAACTTAACTCGGGCGGTTTGGTGGAAACTTCCAAATGTGTTGTCGGACGGACTTGGAAAATAAACGGTGTAAAAGCGCTGCCTTTATAGTTCTCAGTTGCCTTTCACATTCAGGGTATCAAAGTTAAATCACTTTAGTTCGCCAGCCCATCTGACGCTAGTTTTACGGCCATACTAGGAAGTCCTAATGTCCTAGCGATGGCTAACTGATTAATTTTTCGACTACGATAACCATAATTTTTAATAGCTATCTGTAATTTTTGTATTTTTACGTTCCGAGGATCATAAATATTAGCTTTTCTTTGAAGAAAAGTATTCATAATTATAATATCTACCATCGCACGTTCAGGTACCCATTTTCTAAACGAGTTTGAGAACTCAGTAATGATAATTACTTGAGAATAACTTGTTTTATAACAAAGAGAATCACCCCACCCACCTCAACGCTTCTGAAAAAAATATACATTTTTCCTTTGAAACGTCTGCCCTGTAAAGGTCTGTTATAAATTCATCTTCTGAATTCGTAAGGTAGGTAGACACCCACCATAACTTCGACTCTGCATTTAAGACATTTTTAGAAAACATTTCTGAATGTCGACAATGGATGAAGAAAAACAGTTGACAAAAGCGATTTTGCTGTTTTCATTTACTTTCCATTATTCTTTAACTCGTTTGTCATTCTTTTCTCCACCCGAGGCGTGTAAAGAAGAAGAATGAAGGTTGTTTATATTTACGCAGCTAAGTGACGGGGTAGCAAGAAATAAGTTACATTTGCAGCAAAGATTTGCCTTTCGCTGTTTGTAATACACAGGCGAAGTTTATGCGCAGACCATTAGCACTGTCAAAGATATACTTACTTTAAAAAATGTAAGTGAGCACCCAGTTTCGAGTAAGCTAAACAAAATGTAATGATTTGAGTATTTTCATCTGAATCATAACTTGTAATCATAAGATGAGTTATCGTTGTTATGAAGTTATACACTAAGATATTCACAAAGATACATGTGAATGGTTCTGTAATAGATATAAATGAGATTTGTGAGTCTCTAGAGCGCGCCATGGTTCACTATCATTTCTCTGAGTTGGAATTAATCACTTAGTCAGACAAGCTCTCGTCTCTGAGATATCGTTAATTTAACACTTAAAACGTTTTTATTCGAGTGGATAATTGCAAGGGGGCGTCGTAATGGGCCACGTTCGGGCTCGGCAAAGATTGATGGCGTGCTGTGGAACATTAAAATAGCCGTCTACATTTGAATAAGAAATACTTGATCGCCCGCGGGATTACGCGATCAAACGATCGTTTGTATTTTTCGGCTCGCGATTGTGAATGTAGGAAATTCGCGAGTGGAGGCTATTACGATGTTTAAACGCTTTTCATATATGGAAATGATACTTTGTTTTGATATTCAGTAGGTTGGTAATGTTACTGCTGCCGTAACATAAATGTTTCCTTTAGGTTGAGTTGAGGAACTTAACCTAAAAGCATGAGTGTCGAAAAAATGTATTTGCGAGAAGTTAATTTTCTTTTTAGCGATTAATTTATCAATATGTATCTAGTTCTGGACCTAGTGTAGGGGACTGGAGTCACAATTGCAGAAACTTGTAAAGAACTTTTAAATGTAAGATTTATTTAAATGTTATTTCAGGTAGTATTTCCTCCTCATGCCTGGTGTTCGTACCCAATGTAAAGATAATGTTGGAAAAACAACGGTGCATACAGGGGAGAGGGTCGGCTGCTAATCTGATACCTGAGTGAAGATTTAGTGCTCACCCCTCCGTATAATCTATAACAATATTATAACTACGTAGGTACAGCTTCACTTCTAATACTCCAAATCAAACCATATTACATTTCGAATGAGGCTCTCGATAATAATTAACAAGATATAATTTATTTCGTGGAGACAGAAATTGAATACTCGTTTATTTAGATGGCTTTTGGGATAATCCGCAAAGCCAACGTAAAGCAGTGGACATTTACGAGCCGATATAATGATCACGTTGAAAAAGAAATACCTTTTCATTTCCAATTGATGAAAAACTTGTGGAAATAAAGAGAATGTATTGTTCAGTAATGGCCGATTCCTATAATTTACGAACCGTTATTGGTTAAAATTAAGACTCTTGTATCTTTACCAATAATGAAGCAAAGACCTCATAGCTTTGCATACTAGACCCTCCCATATGGAAGTAGCTATCACAGGTAAAATTAGCTTACGGATCTATTTATATGCCCAGTTTGGGAATACAAAATTCTACCATTGGTAAGTAAAACGATTCGTTAAGTTTAAGACAGTATCGATATTGTTTGTAAGGATAGTAAGCTGTAAAGGCTTCCACTCGGATAAACATTGGCTGTATCACAAATACATTTTTTCCAATTGAGTCGGTTATATTGCAGAATATTAGCAATATCGAATGCGCGGGGATCCCTTGCAATGGAAGGCAAATGCCAGCAAGCGAGCTCTCTATATGACTATATTGCGATGCGATGGCGGAATGATATTGGAATTTTTACGTAAAATAATAACATAAGAAGTGCACAACGGACTGTTTATTTGAAGTCGAATTTGAACAAATGTAAGGGATTGTAGCAGAAGAATGGCGTTCTTATTAAAACAAACCCCACCAGCATTGGCTCACGGCTTTCTCAGTGTAGGCATACTGACAAAGCCTGGCAATCTCTTGTTTTTTTTTAGAGGTTTTAGACCTTAGATCAATAATTTAGGTATACCGAGTGAGTATATAAGTGTGTAAGGAGGAGCTCGTGGCTAAGCAATAACAGCCCAACGGGTTGAACCATCGGGTTAAGTTACGCTGCGCAGGGGTCGGTCCGTGGATGGGTGACCATCTTTACATACTAAGACTCCACGTTGCCTTGGAAAGCATGTTAAGCAGTTGGTCTCGGCTGTCGTTCGTGGATCTTGAAAGTCGTTTCGGTTCGTCAGAAGCCCGAAAATCGGACAACCAGTCTTACCAAGAAGTATCGTAGTACAGAGTTACTGGGTTGTTGAGGTCAGACAAGCAGCTCCATGTAAAATACTGGTATTCAGCTGTATCCGGTTAAACTGGAATCCGACCCAACATACTTGGTAAAACGCTAGGCCGATTGATTGACGAAGTGTGTATATAATTAATTATTATTTAAGTTATTCGTTTAGTTAAGACACAATTGAACCTATATTTTATTAAAGTTGTAAGTGGCTGTGTTTCTTTATTCAAGTTCTAAGAGATATAGTAAGAAAAAAAATAATAGACGTAGATATTTTTAGTAACCTATTCCGCTTAACTATTCCTAGAGTCATAAAAAGCCTGTGAGAAATCGATACGTGTTTCACCTCTCAACGAGACATCCTCAGGATGACGATTGACGGCACGCGCGTTTTGTTCTCTGCGTCTGGCAACACGCCCTGTTTGGATTCGCGACAAGTCAATCGAGTTTTTTATGACTCTTTAGGAATAGTTAAGCGGAATAGGTTACTAAATATATCCACGTCTATTGTTTTATAATGGATTTCCGCAAGGTCACGCCTGAATCAATTAACTATGATAGCTAGACAATTTAAAAAAGAACCTATTGTTATAATTATTCGAGATAAATGGGAAGGTAAATAAAATCCAAAATAGCCAAACAATACATAATCTTTATTTTCAAGATCAACTTACAATAAAATACAGATACAAACGAAATTATGATCAACATTTAATCGGAATCATCTTCGATAACTATTCTTCGCTTCTTTTTATCTCGTCTCGACGACACAATTACGTCGTCATTATCTTCAGAGTTGCTGTTATCTGTAATCAGAGAGAAAATATCAATAATTTGAATGTTCTGAAAGGAACAATTAAAAACTAAGTGGGGATTTTAGATATTTTGTTTTAATTTACGGAAATCTCGGAACACAGATATTGGGTGGACTTTTTATTGTTATTGGGTGGCAAACCCATCAGATTTTTTTTTTATATCGCAGCATTGTGCTGAGGTTTTAGCCTCGTTCAGGTCTTTTTTATTGATAATTTTCTTATTTTTTAATGTTCCTGTTTTGTTTCCTGAGCGAGTTGCAAAAAAAACCTTATTTTTATCTGATAGTAAATAGTCACCACCGTTTATCTGCATAATCAAAGCTATCACAGATTCGCAGTTGCGTTGTCTTCTCAGAGACAAAAATGAAATGTCTCGTATCGTTACTAGCTACTGGCACCAACACTACATTATTGGCAGAAATACGGTACCTTTGGTGGTAATAGGTACTTTCCGGGAAAAGCAACTTCACAAAAAACTCTATTTTCACACACGTCTCCTCAGAGGAGAAGTTGAAATGAGTCATATAGCATAAGCATCAACCTATAATGTTCCCACTGCTGGGAAACACCTCCTCTCTGTGAGATTGGGTGTAATACGACGCGGTCCCAGTGCAGGTTGGTAGATGTCACATATCTTCGAATTTTTGGTTCTAGGACATGCCGGTTTCGTCACGATATTTTCCTTCACCGTTTTGAGAGCATTGGTGATGAAATTATTTACATAAAGCATCTGCTTGGGTTCGAACCCACGATCTACAACTAAAACAAGTCGTGGCCGTTACTATTGGGCTACCATTGCTATCTGAGTCATATGCCTGTAACAACTGGCACCAACATTACTTGGCAGCAGAAATATAGTACCTACAGTGTTACAGTTACATATATCCCGAATAAGCTACTTCTGCTATTCTATACACATCAGTGTACGGAAGCTGACCATTAAACATTTCAACTACATCATGAAAGATGTGGAAAGGATAATATTATAATTACCAAGCTTAGCAGGTGCATAGGAGATGGAAGTGTAGGGGTGAAATAATCCTTAAACCTCTTATGACGCCCTCAGGACGCCGAAATGCTAGGGGTAGTGTTTTGGCATTTTTGGATTTTTAATAGCAAAAGGGCTGCAAAATACTTTATTCGTAATTTATATATTGTAAGTTGAAGTCGCTTTTCGTGTCTGTTTGTGTGACCGCCTTGTTCTTTAAAATACGCAACGGATTTTGATGCGGTTTTGACCAACATTTAGAGAATTTATTTCGAAAGGTCTATATGTATAATACAACAATATTAAACTGACATATAAAGACATCACGATGTTTTGCTAAGGCGTAAAAACTGTGCGAAGCAAGGGCAGATCGCTATTTCTGAAAAAAATTTTTTGTGTACTTACCACTGTCCAGTTTTGGTATATTGCTAATAATATCCTCGCTGTCAGGCAACTCCTCGTGCTGCAGTGTTCTCTTAGCGAAGGACAAAATGTCGTCATCATCGTCAATGACCACACTTTCGTCGTCCTCGTCAATTTTCTGCATCTTTCCTCTAGTATCTTCCTCGTCAGAATCACTGCGGGTTCGCTTCCGATTACGTGTTATTTCATTGGAAATAATACCGCCACTTTTATCGGTAACGATTTCCACGTTATTTTCCCGCATCTTCCTCAAATTATCGAACAAATCATCGTCATCACTTGATTCCTCCGCCCTTTGAGATATTTCTACGTCGGGCGTCACCTCTGCCGCCTCACTAGTATTGATGATAAGTTCTTTGTTAGTAGCTTTTATAATTATTTCGCGCCGTTTCCTGATTGTCTCAAAGTGCAAGGCGCTCGGTATTCTCCAGTATTTTTCCTGTAACGACAGTTTAATTAATTTATTATCTAAGGGTACAAATGATTTTCCGACGACTTTTAACGTGGTTACGATGACAAGGTATTTTATGAATACTTGAAATATTTTAGTGGAGTGTTTTGGTTTGTCAAATACTATATCAAAAGTTAAATGGAGAAAGTGGGAAAACATTACTTTTTTCATTGAATAAAATATGTTGAATAAATATCGTAATATTGAATAACAGCAGTATTACGTAAAATTACCTGTTCATCAAAGGGTGGCACCACTCCTACTCCCAGAAGCAGTTTTTTGAACAGCTCATGATCCATGGCTTCAACAGACTCCTGAGATATCGGCACCAGTGGAATACCTTCACCCTCAGGGTCATAACCTTCCGCTTCTTGATCCAACGCCACCTCTTCCAAACTCTCCGCCAACCATTTCAAAGCTTCTGTTAAATCTATTATAACCATTTTCAGTACATGTTTATATCAATACCATTTTATTGAACTACGATATTAGTTCAGACTTCATATACGAACGGAGGAAATAACGTGAGAAGTAGAATTATTAGAAATCCGTGAACTAATAAATCGATTTTGCTCGAACAAATGGAAAAGTAAAAAAGCCGTGCTGTGCGCAACACTTTTGAAAAGTGGAGCTTTTTTAACTTTTAAGTTTCTCGTTTATTTACGCGTGCTTTTTTAACAGTGTAATTAAAAAGTAATTTGTACTAATGAAGGTTACATTATTTTGTCATAACACTGTTTTTAGAATAGAAAAGCTTATTCATTGCTTATCATGTGTAATCTACACTACTATTATATATAAATTATATTATATATATTATTATATTATTTAGCAAATAAATGATTTTGATTTTTTTTTTTGATTTTTTAAAAGTAATGTAGTATAATAGTAGTGTGTAATAATAGTGTGTGTGAATTACATTATTATTATTATTTTTATAAGTAATTAACAAACTCAACAACTATTGGACCGATTTAAAAAAAAATCCCCAGTAGAATGTTATATTATCACTGAGTAACATAGGCTCTAATTTATAAAGACCTACCAAATAAATTGTTTTTTATTCAAATAGTTTTGCTTGTAGCACCAAATTTAAAGACATTGATTATTATTTGTAAGCAAAATTATATAATTTTTCAATAATTCCATTTAACAACCTGTTTTGTCCACAATTCTTTAACAAAAATAAAGACGTGAATGACTTTAGAGAGTAAATGTTCGTAAAGTGAGTGTTACTTACCGCTGTCGACGGCTTGCACCATGAGCTTAGCGATCTCATTAGCAGTCAGCTCAATACGTTTCTTTTGCTTTACAGTCTTCTTATTTGTCGGCTTTGGAGCGCTGTTCCTCGCTGGTTTAATTTTAACAGGCTGCGGTGGTGCGTCGCTGTCAGAGTCAGAGTTATCATTATCTGAAGATTCTGATTCCGATGATTCACCTAAAATATAGCAAAATATGAATACTGTTTCATGTTTGTGAAGTAATCTTTTATTTATAAAGTCAAAGCCACGTGAAATCATTTCTTTCAAATAGGCCATTATGGGCACTTTTGAATGTAAACATTTACAAGAAAATAGAATTGATTCTAGATACCGTTGTAACGAAAACGTAGTTTCGTAAGGCGAAGAGTGGGCAATAAACTCCATAGTTACAAAGACCAAAGATGATGTCCAAAAAATGACCCAGAATCGACAGAAATGAACTGTGTACCAATGGATTGGCATTTAAATATAATATAATGTTGCCAAAACGGCAACCCTGAAATCGTTGTAGTATAGGAGCTAAGAGCAAAATAAAATAAGTAAAAAATTCTTTTTTTTTATGATTTTTTATTTTTATTTGGCCCATAGATACTACAATCGTTATAGTACTGTGTGTATTATTGGTAATTCTGTAGCTAAGGATTGCAAATAAAAAAATACACAGTTGCTACTGGCTATTATGCGCGGGCGCGGCGCGGCGGACGGGGTGACGTGGGGGGCGGGGCGGTGTGGCAGGCAGGTAACGACTAACGACCATATCCCGTCGCAGTCCTTCGTTTGTTTTCGTTGTGATCTGTGTGCTTTGTTTTACTTCGTGGATTTTAACTTGACCTCTGCTTTTGTATACTGGAACATAATACCAATAACACACAATACGTTGATTGTAGTATCTATGAGCGAACAAAAATAAGTATAAAAGTTAGAGTATTTCTTTTGCTTGTACATTCATGTGTAACACAAGTTATTGTGGATTAGAATGTCGTTGTTGTTATAGGAAATATCATTAGAACTTATCACAATAAGACTTACATTATGAAAATAAATGATTAACAACGATATTCTCACCCACAACATGGCTCTTAGCTCCTATACTATACCAATTATTTTTATATTTGCAATCTTTAGCCACAGAATTACCAATAATACACACAGTACTGTAACGATTGTAGTATCTATGGGCCAAAAGAAAATAATATACAAAAAACAGAGTGTTTGTTATGTTGTGATTTAATATGATGTTGTTATTATGTTGCTGTTGCTTGTGAAATGTGTTGATGATAATTATCACAAGTGATACAACATTAAAACAACGTCATATTAAGCCACAACATGACGTAAACTTATTTTATTATTGTTTTAAACGAATTTTTTTTCTTATTTTGTTTTGCTCCTAGCTCCTATACTATAATGATTTCAGGGTTGCCCCCTTGGTAACATTATATTATATTTCAATGTCAATCTACTGGTATACATTTTATTCCTGTCGATTCTGGGTTTTTGGTCCATACATTTTTGGACATGTCCTTTACCAGATATTTTCCCATAAAAATTGCCAAACATATATAATATAAAATTATATATGTTTGGCAAACATATATAATATAAAATTATATATGTTTGGCAATTTTGTATAAAAATAACTTCCGCCAAATATCCACCTTTTTGCTGTTTTTTTTCGCTTTTCATGGTGTTTTTCACAAATTTTTCGCATAAATGTTAAGGTATTCCATTATCAGATTCACAAATATTTTGCTTTTAGTGTTCGAAATTGACCACGACAAGTCTCTTTAGATAACCCCACAGAAAAAAGTCAGGACCTGGTGAATTTGAGGGCCAATTAATGTCAACATTTCTTGGAATTGATTGTTACGGAAACATCAAAGTTTCGATAATTTTGTTTGCAAAATATACTTTTAATATAAATGTATGTATAATGTTTGTTTCTTTATTTACAGAGCACTCCTCATAACGAATAAATAGGACGCTACAAATTACATACAGATAAGTAATAAAACTTAATATGAGATAGTTTTCTGAGTATATGTAAATGCAGAGTGATTCAAAGACATAATAACATATATTATGAGATCTACCACAGTTTAGTACAGATGAGTCACTACGCAAAATAATATAAATAAAAAGCGACTCTTGCTACGACACAATAAAGTGCAATTCAGGTCGCACAGCGCTAATAGGGAGGCCGGCAAAAAAAAAAAACAGTGGCACTCAGGGAGTGCCGACAGAAGTGAATAGTTGAAAATAAATCGGCACCGCGTTGATGTCTTTTATTTACTCCACGCATCGCGGTAATCAACGCGTTGATGTCTTTTTAATGGCAAAATCTGGTGTCATCACAGTGTCGCGAAATCAATGGTTTAGTCCCATCTCAAAAATGCCCAACGCTCCTAAAGAAGTTTTCACTTTAAAAAACTGGTACTCCGGGAGTGACGACAGAAGTGACTTGAACAAGAAAATATTTGCATAGATTATTGATTCGTAACAAAGAGCACAATCGCGTTTACAAAAATGAGGTGTCGGTAACGGTGTCGCAAGTTCAATTGTTTTTTCCTATCTCAAAAATGCCCAACGCGCCTAAAGAAGTTTTCGCTTCAAAAATGTTTGGCTTTCAGGCAGATTATTAAAAAGTATTGAACACGTATTTTTTTCTTTATTTACATTACCAAAAGATTACGTCGATACATTGAGTTAAAATGTGCCATGACGTCACGAGTATGTAGATATTATACTTACTTGTTACGTAGCGACCCCCACTCCCCAACTTTATGCGTTTTATCTAAGTAATTTTTTATTAATATTTTAAAGCAAAAAATACGTGTCTAATATTTTTTTTATTATCTGAATGATGCACTATGGTTCGTCTAGAACATGGTAGCTGGACAAAATTCGAAATCGAATATGCCAAAAATACTTTCCTAGTATCATAGACAACCACCCACGAACCTCCAATTCCAAGAATTATAATGCAGCTGGGGTTTCTCTCATTAAGGGTCGCAGGTAAGTGTAAAAGAAAAGGGTAAGTAAACTGATTATCATTAGGAATTTTGCATTCGATGCGAATACTTATTAAAGTAATTTTAAAAGTGGTTTTGGTTTAATTTAGTGATGGATATTAAGTTAAAGGTATGTAATATCTTATTTTACAAAAAAAGTTAGCAAGTTACAAATTTTAATTTTATTTTTTAACATCAAATTACTATTTTACCATTTTTTCCCCATTTTGAGAGAGAGAAAGCATTGCCAACGCGTGTCAGACCTAAAATTTACATTTAAGATAACCTATGTACTGCTGTGGAACATTTTTTTTTTCTTCTTTCTAAAACACCTCTTTTCAATTTTAAGATAAGAACTTTTTGAGGAGTGGCTCAAACAGGTTTAAGAAAACCGGAATAATGGACTGTTTGGTCTACTATTTCAAAATATGACTTATCCGGTATCACTGAAGATTCTTCGAGGGCTCCGAAGAAGTCAATCAGCGCATTTAGAGCAAACTTAGAAAAAAATGGTACACTCACAAAAGCGCCGCAACGTTTTTTTGGCAAAAAAATTAAGAATAAATGTCAAAAGATTTCGAGTTTAAAGTGTCCCTTCACCATGCACAGCCATCTCCTTCCACTGCACCTTCAACTGCTGGACGTCAATGCAAATAGTTTGAACAGTCCCGTAATAAGACGAAAAGGAGAAGAGTTGACGATCGAGCCTATAGATAATTTTGGGAATCCGGAACTAGTGCTAATATTACAGATATAGATGTGACTTTCATCAAAAACTTGTACACCATACTCCGAACCTTAGCTTCCGGTTAAGATATTAACATAGAAAAATGTAAATCTTTGACACTAAAGTAACCGTCATGAGAAGCTATAAATTTTGTAAACAAGTGTTCAGGAGTTCACAACATTTGGACCAACAAAAAAAAATGAATTTGTTTAAGATTTAATAAATTATTAAGTAACAAATATTAATTAACATATATTATTTAAGAATAATTATTCGTCAGATTCAGATGTTTCCATTTCTGTGTCAGAATCAGTGACATGTATCACGAAGCTGTCTACAGTTTTATCAATCATCTCATCGATTTTGGAATAAAAATTATCGTCTTCCTTGATAACATGCTCCACACAACGCTTCCAATTTTCCGAAGTAATCTGCTGCAGTCCCTCTTGTAATCATTGTTTTACCTCGTCAAATTTAAAATTTGTATTTTGTTTACAATCCCTGCGACGGACGCGTTCCGGTACCAAGAAACACAAACGATAGCGCTTTGCGTCGTTAAAATATGATCCGACTAAATTAAATAGGTTGTTACTTTCATATAACCCGTCTATATTTCATGTCGATTGAATATGGTCAATTTATTATTATCTCGCAGTATAAAATGTTTACTTAGTAAAAGATGTTTGTTTACATAATTTATAGCTTCTCGTGACGGGTACTTTAGGTACTAGACAGTTGTATATAAATTTTTATCCGTGGTATTACATGCCTGCTACTGTACACAATTTTTTGTGCACAGTACAGATGTCATTCAATCTGCTAATTGGCCAGCTTTCTGAGGAAGCTCAGGAAGCTCGCAATAAAGATTGCAGAATATTTCGAGAAAATAATACTCGAAAGCGGTCACGTATTGCCACGAATGAATATTTACTTAATATGTTGTTGATCACATCTGACCCTTTAATAATCAGCCTAAGAGAGGTTTAAAAAAAAACAGGCCGCCTTCTGCTGTGTTAGTGTTATATTTAATTTTTTAAAATCCTGTTCAGATCCCCAGACCCAACGTTAACATGCAGCTGCAGGACTATACTGCTGATGATTCATCAGAAGAGGAAGAAATAAGCGATAACGATAATTAGAGAGTATAAATATATATTAATTCACAACACTAAGTACAAATTAGATTAATTAAAACAATTAGAGAATTATCGCTAAATTCTACCTGCTAGACCTTTTTTGTGAGTACCGGCTTTGTGCCTGACTGATAGCCGTTAACTCTTAACGTGCAGATTACTCATGGTTGTTTGTTTTCATGTTTATTTTCATAATATATATTTTTTTAAGTATGAAAATATATTTTTTTTGTCTATAACCACCACTCCTTCTCCCCCCAAAATGGGCCTCCTTATACCAAAACGAAATTAGGATGTAATAACAAGTTATAAGAAAGCCCCTGGGAACCAGAAATAGCAGGAAATAGATTTGTCCAGCTAGCATGTTCTAGAAATCTAGACGAACCGTAGTGTGATGGACTAAATGGAATTTCTTTTTTTTGAAGCAGGCATCATCCCTATTACCTACAGTTATATTCAAATAGAAGTTGTTTTTATTTCTATCGCGTAACTCTTATATCTTCAGACTACGTTACGCCCACTGAATTCGACAAGTCGAGCCCGCCGCGTACCTACTTGTAGCTTCATACTTAAATACGGAGAGACCCATCTGTATTCATCTGTGGATCTACACAAACATTTACTTTTCATGTTACAAGTTAGTTCAACATGTGTTTTGCGATGTTTTTATTACGTAACGTGTACATAGGCGATGAAAATCATACAGCCACTTGGAAAACTGAAGGAAAACGTGTAAGGATAACCCACGCATTAATAATGAACACATGCGGGTAGGCATAATATATAATAATATTGACGGCGATAAGTGGAGGAACGGATCGTTTTGTATCAAGTATCAGTTTACGGGTACTACGCATACAAAACCGATCTTTTGAGAATACATTTATTCTTCAAACAACATAAGCAATCCGTCAGTTTATTTACGTTCAGCCCTTTCACCTATTTTAGAAGGTTATGTAAAAATTGAATCCTTCTAATGACATGGGGGCGAGAGGGTGAGGGAGGTGCTTGGCACGTCACCGCGTTAAGAATAAAGCTAAGTGAACTTGTTTAGTAACTTACTGTTCGATTTATCGTCATCTGCGCCACTGCTTTTAGCATTACATTTCTTTTGTCTCTTTTTGCGACATTCCCTTTTGTCTTGAATCATGTCTAGCTCCAGTAATCTGTCGATGTAGCTACGCTTTTGACGCTTGCGGGGCATACGAGGTATTATTACGGCCATTGGATCTGAAAGAATTCTGCCTTTTATAACTTCAGAATTGAATGGATTTTTAGGAATACAAAAGGTATAGAATTGGAGATGTGCGTTTCTAGTTATCAGTTCAAGGCATTCAATATTGTAACAGAATGAAAATAAAGCCTTGTATTAATTGAAAACAAAGTTTAGAAACAGTCGCTTAACATTGTTTATCGCCAAATCAAATATTGCTGGCAACAATGTTGACCAACTTTATACATACATAACATCACGCCTTGTTTCCCCGAAGGGTTGGACAGAGGTGTCCCTGTAGCAGGCACACCCACATTTTGCCAGTTATGTTTAAGTCCCATGTAATAGGGGGCGAGCCTATATCCATCAACCGGGCACAAATCCAGACTTCGAGCTGCTACTGAGAAATTTCAGATAGAAAAACCCAATAACACTTTGCCCGACCCGGGAATCGATTCCAGGACCTCATATTCAGCAGTAGCGCTTGCGACCACTAGACCAACGAGGCAGTTATTAACTAGACAAACTTTATTTCCCAATTAATACGGGGCTCAGGCCTAATAATCGTACCACGTGTTACATAATATCACTTACCGGGTGCATCCTTGAATTGCTCCCACAGTTCTGTGAGCATCTGATCTTCTTCTTCACTGAACACCTTAGGAGTCTTCTCTCTGGCCGGTTCTCTATGGCTACGCTTTGTCGGCGCGCGGAATATCAGTCCTAATTCTTTTAACTTCTTTATGACGCTGCGTCTAGTCCGCGTCTGGTCTATTAGATTCTCCAGAATCCAGTCAATCACATCTTAGAAAAATAAAAATATATTGGTATGTTTCAACATTCATCCTAATGTATGTACATCTACGGGTTGAATCCATAAGGAGTCGTTTGAGGTACTAATGCATATGTTAAACGAGTTGTCGCAAATGTTCAGTTTATGCACACATTAGTCAGACTTCTAACACACGACCTGCCTTTGAGGTCCTTCTGTGGTAACAACCAACATGTTTTATGATAATGTTTCATTAGCACTCTACTAAGTAATTATTGCGGTAAAACAGTGTGAATACTTTTTACAAGTTTTTAACACGGTTTGTTAGTTTAAGTTGTGTTGTGTTGTGTTTGCGGATGTCGCAACATAAACGTAGGTAACTTAACTCCGATATGCGGGCTGGGAAGCTCGCACGTGTGATTGCGGTACTAGCTAATTATACAGAACCTTTATTATAATTATCACGCTTTCAAAAATCCCTGACGGTGGTGAATTTTAATTTTAGTAGTATGTTAACGAGGTTCTGTTATATGAATATATAGACCACGTAGAGGCAAATATATGTTTGAAAAGTTCTAATTTACATACATACAAAGGAATATGGGCGTAAATAGGATTTTATTTTAAAGGGTTTTACAAGACCCCTACGTCCTGTAAAACATGTATGTACGTTTATGTTCAGAATTAAATGAAACAAAAATACAACAAGAAATTTACGTAGGTTATAGATACAAATAGCTGCTGCCCGCGGGTTTGCCCGCGTAGACCCTAACGCGAGCCGTCCACCGCGAGCTAAACTAACTTAGTTTGCAGTTAGTTTAGTTTAGCTTGCTAGTTTTGCATACACGTGGGTGGACGCACATATCTGAAAAACTGGTGAGCTAAACTAAGTTAGCTGGTGGTGGACTATCGGGATTATTCTTTAAAAAAAAGTTACTTTTTCTAACATAAGCTATCTGCCAGTGAAAGTCCTGTGAAAATCGGTCCAGCCGTGTCGGAGATTAGCCGGAACAAACAGACTGACAGATTTTTTTGAACATTGTTTTTGTTTTGGTTTTAAGTACCTACCGTATATACTTTCTTAAGCATTTAGTAAAAAAAGCTGTTATTTTGACCTTATAAACAGATACTTCAATTTTATTAATTTGTATATAGATGCAATATGGCTCTTTCGTCTTACCTTGATCAGTTTGTGGATTGCTTTGGTTCTCCATGTACAGTCTACGAAGTTCTTCTTCTTGTTCTTCCGACCAAACGCCTTTACCGGGCTTATCCCTGTTAGACATTTTTTTTACATGTTAGGTAAAAGGAATGTAAAACTAGTGCCCGAATATATATATTCCGAATATACATATATATATTCATCAAGACATCAAAACAGAAAGAAAGAAAGAAAAAAGTATTTATTGAGACTCGCACAGGAAATCACTAATTAAACTAAAACACACTCATTAAGACATTAATAAAAAAAATTAAAAAAAAAACAAATTATAAAATAACAGAAAGTCCTGTACGAAGCCAAAAGGCTCCTGCTCCAGCATATGCTGCGACATTAAAAAAAAAATGTCGCAGCCTGGTATTCTGATAAGGCCCGCAGTGAGTGATGTCACGGATAGATAGATACAGAAATTAACATTAAATAAAATAATAAATAGATGTGTGAAATACTTAAAAAAATTAAATATAAGTAGTCCGCGTGTCTGCACCCGACGTAACATTAGTTACTTGTCTATGCCCTTAGTTTAAGACCTTACTTATGCAAGTTTTAAATATATACGAATTAAAAAAACAAAATAGGTGCAAGATAGCAAGCAAAGTAAGCGCTAGCTAGTATTTCAGCTGGCACTATCTTTGAATACATTAAACAAAGTTACAGGTGTCCCTGCATTTTGTAGCAGTACCTACCTCCTACCACAAAAAATGTTACCTAAGATTTTAAATTGTGGAATTAGGTCAAACAAGTTGTATATTTAACTAAAACAAACCGTATTCTTTGTGGTGCGCATTAATATAAAATAGTCCAGGTGAAAAAAACTTTTTTATTTTTCTTTGAAACCCTGGAATGGTTTATGGCAGATTTAGGGTACAAACACATTCTTTTCATTGTTTAGAGGTAGATAAAGAAAGCTACTAAAATGACGTTCAAACTTGAGTAGAGCTTGTCTACTCTGAAATGACGCGCCCCACTACCGTATTTATGTACGCGCTAATGCAGATTTCTATGGGTATTGCGGTAGTCGGGCGCGTCATTACAGAGTGATCAAACTATACTCAGACTTAAAAGCGTTTATACTGTAAGTGGGAACGTCGCAAATAGCTGCCAAATATTTCGCTGTTTTGATTAATTTGGCAATATTACTTTATGGAAATAAGAATTATAGCTAGCTAGTGAACTAAAAGATTGATTATGAAATGCAATAATTAATATCGTAACACCAAATATTTCGTTTTAGATGTAAAAAAAAAAGTATTTGGAAACTTTCCAAATGCCTTTTTTTAGATCTAAAACGGTTACAACATCAAATTCAGTGTTATATTGCAATTCTAGTATTCTAATAGTAGTATAAAGTGTGTGTGTATTGTAATAGTGTATTCTATTTCACTAGTTAGCCATACTTCTCATTTCCATACAGTAATATTGCCAAATTAATCAAAACGCGAAATATTTGACAACTATTTGCGACGTAACCCACTATCAGTATAAACGCTCTTAAACATGACAGAACAATATTTAGAAAGGGACTGTCACAAACGTATGAGTGAAAGAGACGACGCTCTACAAAGCAAAACTTATTCTAATACTCGATGTGCCACATTTACGGCTAGCCCTTGTTTTCAATTAACCCTTTCACTGTATTATACAGAGTACCTATAAATATATAATTGTTCTAAAAACGGATTTGACTTCTTTGGTAATCAATCATAGTTTAGAGACGCGACCTATATCAACATTATCTTGTCCAATTAACGCGCTCAAACGTTTAGAAACTGTGGACAAAGATTGATGATAGCGAATGTGAAAATGATGTTACAAGAGGTTATTCACCTTACGCAGGGAAATGTCAATATGAGATGGGTCAACATTGTGACTAATTGGGTCAGTGAGTTTTATCGCAATTACTTGAGACATACAGATGTAATTTCATACTTATATCAATAATGTGTTGAATATTAAAAAGTTACTTTAAAATGTAATTTCTCGTAATACCTAAGTGTTAGATGTTCAATTGCACTCACCTGCTATCAGTATATAAATCATAACCATATTCAATATCAAGAGAATCCTTCGAATTTTTCCAGAACAAGAGCTCAATAAACACTTTGGGATTCTTCGAAGCAACTTCAGTGAACTTCCTCAATATGAATATAGCGAACTTTTCCAATTCCTGTTAACAAAAATAGCAGTATTCCTACAAGGTTTTTAAATTAAATAAACATAGTTTACAAAAATATACCAACTAATTTATTAAAAAGCTTCACCCGGAAAAATTGCATTTATTTTCGAAAGTATACCTAAATGTTATTATTCCTTGAGTACGGGCAAGATAATAAATAACAAGATACCATTCCATTTTACGGTGCAGTACTTAAAATTCCTCGGCATTTTTATTTACATTTCAATTTAGGGACGATGCTAGGGGTAACATCAAGACAAACATTTTATTACTCAGTGGCAGATAGGAATCAAATTTTGCGCAAGGTTAATTTAGATTCTCGATACATTTGGTAGGTACCCCCGACACCCCTCGTGCGTCGATAAAATCTGTCCCCTGCCCCTCCACAAGTCGTATGCACGACACAGAAAAAAGCTTAAATCTGGTCACACGTGTGTCGTAATATAGGAAAAATATCAGGCTATAAAAACAAGTTGACTTTATCCAAGGGAAAATTGCTAACTATTTTTACATAACTTACTGGCCGCATGTCTAGTTTGTGACGTTTTTATTTTTAGTTAATTTTAGTTTGATTATGACTCACCTAAGTATAAAAATAAAGCTGTTGCCAAGCAAAGCATCAGACATTTGTACACCTTGTTTAAAGATTTTTAACGAAAAATAGGAGGAGGTTCTTAAATCGACGCGTATATTTTATTTAAATATAAAATGTGAAGGGACAGTGCAAAATAAGTTTTAAAATTTTGCTCATTTGCTCAAATATCCGCGCTACACATCGCGAATTTGAAGGTATTTGAAACAATGGCTGTTAAGTACCATTGGGCGTGAGTAGTCATTTGTTATACGGCCTAAGTAACGTGACGTATTCGGTTCAAAAATAGAATGATAAGTTAGAAGCTCATCGATCTCAAGTCCCAGCCGCGCTTCCCTTTGAAGACCTTTGCAACTTACGTGGGCGTACATTGTTTCCTTACTTTAATTTGGATCAAGTTAGGTTGACGTTTCGTTTGTGTTTTATTTATGTAGAGCGATTTTAACAGAACTATAGGTATGTGGCGGCATCTACGACGCTACACGCGAACTACGCATCACCAGTTCACCACTGACGCAAAATCCTGCATCGCGCAAGCAATGTTTACCGCGCGACGAGTATATATGTTACGGCTAAAACCCGAAGTGCGGCTACACCTAGTTTTAGCCGGCTTAAACTAGATGCGGCTGGTAGCAGTAGGTTAAATTTGCCTAAATGGACCCTGGCACTCGCCGGCCGCTGCCGCGGCACGCGGCTGGAGGCTCTAAGTGTACCAGCTTAAGGCACCCACAGGAAAGTCCGGTTAAGCAGCCAAGACCTTAGTGTTCAAAACTGCGACATGACATTAAAAAAAAAAACAATAGTCGGGCAATAGTCCACCAGACACGACACCCGTCTGGTCGGAGTATCCTCTCTTTTCTATGGAGAATGAGTGAACTTTACACCCTGTTCCTAATACCTCTATAGGTACACATAATTTACATAATAGTTCCCAATACACCTGGCACAAATATATCCAATTTTTTTCTACGTAATAGTTTCTCAGTAGTGAAGTTACATAGTATAATGATGATGGATAAATAAAAAGGGTTGTATTTGTGTAGAAATGATGCAATATATGTTGACTTGGATATTTGCCAGCTAATATAATGGGGAGGGACAGGGGAACGATACCATTTTTTCCAACCATTATTTGTGAGAGCGGCCTTTGTTTTGATAGTTGAAGTCGTGTTTTAGCCACCGTTATTATCTATTGTAGGTAGGCGCTCGTCGAACGTATACGCTGCGTAAACACTATTACTTTATTATTGATACAGTAATGTCGACGCGCTGCAGTAGCTTCTACCGCGTAGCACGCCTACGCTAGATGAGAATGTACCCTTAATTACCTGGTTCATAAACGACCGCCTAAATATTAAGAAGAAAGTTGGCAACCTCGCTATTTGCGAGGTTGCTGTAAAATATTGCTCTGAAGTGCACTAAAATATTGATTAAGCATTGCTCTTCAATCAATCTGCCTAGCGTTTTCCCAGCTATGTTGAGGTAGGCTTCCAGTCTAACCGGATGCAGCTGAATACCAGAAGAAGAAGTAAGTAGTAAATATTATGTTTTTAAGAATTGCTCTTAAATACATAATATTTATTTATACAAAAATAAAATTTCCTTAAAGACACAGAACAAAAAAATACAGTTGACAAACACGTACCCTGAATTGCGGCACTCGATTGTCGAGTATCCTTTGAAATATGAGGAAAAGTGACGCTTGGAACATCATGGAGGGCCGCTTACAGTCCCACGCGATTCTGTGTAACATCTTAGTTATGCTGTGGTTCGTGTCGGGTAGGTTCTTGTCGTAGTGTTCGAGGAGGAATACACAGGCGCTTACGACTCGGGGGTGACAGAATCTAGACGACGAAAATATTTTTATTATTTACGTATGTAGAGTCAAGTCTTTTATATCTTCGTCAGTTTTCAAATTCTTTCCTTTTTCAAGTCAGGACACATAATGCCTTTAAAAGCTAATGCACCGAGTAGACTGTTGCATTAAAAACGACATTTAATTACTTAATAACAAAGATCAAAATAGCATACAACTTTGTTCAAACCTTCTTAATGACCTGGTAATTTTTATAAAAAATAAATAAAGTAAAAGATGATTTAATTGTCAGACTCTGCCATTGTCACATTTTTAATTCTGACATGTAAAGAAGATGGATGAATGGCATTGTACGGTAGTGACATTACAACTCTATCTACAATGCTGATTCGCTGAAGTAGATTCTATCGTGCAAAGAGCAGAAAAGAGCAGCAAAGAGCAAAAATAGCCGTCAGTGACAAATATATTTTGGTTGTGACTGTACTAAGAAGGTTTTGGAATGGTTCAGCAACCTTGAGTGAGGTTAATTAGCTTTACCTGTTCACGAAGTCTTGAAAATCGAAGTCAGTTTCCACGACTGCTGTGCTTCTCTCCTCTTCCTCGTCTAGAATATATACTTAATTAATGTTAAGATAATTCTAACTAATACTATAAGCTACACAAAAACTAGAATATGGACGAAGTCTACAAAGTAATAATTTTACGAAATTTATGGAACACTTTGCAGGTAAAGATTATTTTTTGTGCTTGTTAACTGTACTCAATAAATTTAAAAATCTAAAGATAGACGCTAATACGCTACGATCGGCTGGCAAAGTCACCGTTTGCTTAGTAGGGTCACGGCCACTTACCTTCTTCGTCACACTCTGAATTTTCTTGAGTTTCATCTACATCGTCAACGGTTGCTGTAAAATAAAAAAATACTTTGAACAGTGTTGGACAAAAATAAAAGAAACGAAAATGAAGGAAATATATTTTTTTCGGCGAAAAGGTAGGTGAAGTATAATTTAAGGAGAAACGGTAAGTATTATTAAGTGAAGCTCAAGTTACTAAGGCAGTTACTTTTTGACGTATACGTTAAGTACTGCGAATTAGTTCCCATGATGTTTTGAGTCAAAAGTTTTCTAAAATGTTAAGAGGTTTTAACAGACTGGAGTATAGAGGTGGTACAGTATAACTATTTTCTTAATGTCCCTCGGTAAACTTCGTGTTTTGTCAGTCGTCGGATTTCTATCAGTTGCCCTTTGCAAATAAAATGAAATTATCTGTAAATAGGATATCGGAATCACTTTTACACGTTATATTAAAAAAAAAAAAAAAATAAGCATTGTAGATGAGTTCGGCGTTTCCTATCTGACTACTCTGAGAAGAAAATCCGAAATAAACTCGGAGGTCGCAGTCTCTTTTAAACACCAGACATGTCCAATCGGTCAGGCCATATGAGAACCATGTAGATTAGTGTCTGAAATGGTCTTTTGAGTCAGTGCAAGCATTTGTTAGTAATCGTGGAGCTCAACTCAGAACTTAAGGAGCTCAAGTCAACGAACAATACCAAAAAAAAGACATTTGGGTAGGCCGCATAAACTACTCAAACTACCAGACCATTATTAAAACTAGCAGAGAAATAAAAATAATAATAATATCCACATAGTCCTCACATTCACAATAATTAAAATAATATAATACTTTACAAAGTAATCATGTCATTTTGAATATAATTTTCAACAATGTCAATGTGTACATAAAACTGGTATATTTTAATGATTTTACATGGTCATAATAAAAATGTCAAGTTTTATGGTTTTATCACAAGGCTTAGCAGAGCAAGCAGTTCAATCTCAAGCTTTTTATCTTCTAAATAATCTGAAATTTTATAGTACCCTTTTTCACAAAGTTTGGTTTTAATACAGATTTTAGATCGTTTAGTGGGTAAGTTTCGAATTTTAATGGGAAGTTTGTTGTAAAAGCGTATACGTTATGGGTTAATACCCATGAACGAGTTGCCTACTTTGTGGAGACGTATGCGATGTACGTCAAGGTTGTGTTTATTCCTGATATTTAAACTCTGAATATCGGACATTTTCTTAAAATTTGGTCTCTTTTGGTGTACATACAATAGATTTTCAAAAATTGCACTTGGTATAGACCGGACGCTCTCAATCGACTTGGAAGTATATAGAGTTGTTAATATTCTTTTAACTTAATTTATTTATTTTTATTTTTAAAATGGGAGGAAAGCTACTAAAATCGCAGGCACGAAAATAGTTTTACAGCTCACAGTAATAGTTTCATCACAGAAACAGAAATAAAAACAAAACAACAATAAAGTACTTAGTTCTGAATTCAAATTATTATACACGATACATGTAATTATTGATGGACATGGAAATTAGCATTCGTTTTTATTCGGATATGCGATGATTCTCGAGGGACATTAAGAAAATAGTCAAACTGTACATAAACTTGCTTGGTTAACCCTATTTTAGTCTAGACGGTTCTCCTTTCATAGCATTGAATTACTTATTTAACATTGACATATCACGCTTTTATTCGCTGGAGGGTTAAGCAGAGATCATAACTCTTCTAGTATATCCACATTTCGCCAGTTTTATTTAAATCCCATGTAATTGCGGGTGAGCCTATTGAATTACTAACTTAAAAATAATCATACAAATAAAATAAAATTGAAGTGTCTATTGGTAATGTCAAAATAATAGCTTTTTACTAAATGCATATGAAAGTACATACAACGAAAACACAATTAAAAAAAAAAATGTCTGCCTGTTTGTTTGTTCCGACTAATCTCCGAAACGGCTGGTCCGACTTTCACTGGAAGGTAGCTGATGTTACAAGGAGTGACTTAGGCTACTTTTATTTTAGAAAACGAATTAGGGTCCACTCGGGCGAAGCCGCGGGCAGCAGCTATTATTAACATATAATATTAATATCAGCGTCAGGTATATTTGCCTGACACATGCTGAGCTAGACTCCCATTCGGTGCACCTTGAGACGCACACCGCACCTTGTATATTTGATTTGAAGTATGTCATAATGGCACTCCATTTCTATACGTGCGTCTTTTCTTTTTTGTATATTACCATCTTTTTTTTATATATATTCATGTAATTTGTTATTATTTAATTATGCTTATGTCTTTTGTGTGCACTGAATATCTTCTAAAAATAAAAAATATAGATACTTACCAGTTGGTTCTACTCCTAAGTCGGTACTGTAAACGGTTTCAAGCATTGTAAGTTCTTCGTCTTCTGTTATTCCATTCGTACCGAATATTCCTTCGTCAGGCCAAACTTCCCTAAAAAAAATTATTCATAATTCCCGGTTCAAAGTCGAAAAGATCACAAAAAATATAGGTTTTTATTTTATTTTTTATTACTCTGTTGATTGAATTGCAAGCCAGTGTGGAAGTATTTTTACTAACCTTGCAGCTCTAAACATTCCGACAGCATCTTCGAATTTGTATTCTTTCATCAACTTCTGTACATTCTTCATGCAGTGTTCTCTAAAGAAATAAAAAAACATGATTAGGTACTGTATAAATACATATTTTATACATTGTAACAGCGAATCAATATTTACGCCCTTAAGACCTTGGCTAAATATTTTTTGATAAGATAGACACCTGAAAAATTGCCACAAAGAACATGAATAAAAAACAAAAAATAGTGTATTCTGGTTAGAAAACATTGAATCATGCTTGTACTTTCAATTTTCTATAATCGTTAATCACCTAACGGTATAATAAAGAATAAGTAAAGCAAAACATTTTGATAGAGAAAATCTTTCATTTTCTGTTTTCGCTTTGTTTACAATTTACATTATTAGAAAATTCCATTGTCTTTCATTGTCTAGATAACTTTATACACAATACGTTACTCATAATGACAGCAATTCAGCAAAGAACAAAGGCTAAAAAGAAAAATAAATTAAATAAAAATGTGTTACTTTTGTTGGTCGATGGGCACGTCTGAGGCGGCATCGAAGGGCGGCGGATGTTCGTCGACGCCCGAACTTAAGACCACGGCCAACTGCGCCCTTACCTCCTCCCATGCGGCCGCCGGCACCGCGACCTTAGGCTTTTGTACACCCGCCTTTTGTTCTGAACCACAATATTAATTAGCTCTCCCTCCTTTTATCACATCTCACCGTAAATTACTTTTAAAAGTAGTTATACGATTTAAGCTTTGTACGGAAATAAATGAGGGTCGTTTGTGTTTTTTTTTTTGGGGTTGTTAACAGATAAGAAAGGTCTTGTTGGGGTTGTCGTGCTGTGTGAAATTAAAACGAATAGACCACTTGGCATCGATGTTTTGGTAAATTATATTACATACAACATAATTCTGGATTTAAAATTAAAAGTCTAAATTGAATCGCGTATTCAAGAGAGAAGATGAGCGTCACAAATGTTTTTATAAGTATCGACTTGATTAGAATAGAAGCTATGCACATAGCTGGCAGCATTAAGGTACAACCCTCGAACAAACAATCAACTTGCAATATTCGTTTGCATTATATATTACGTTGATAAAGCAAATATGCGGTGAGCCCCCTTACTTATCGGCTGAACTGCTAGGAAACTGTAATAATAATCTCTAGCATAAGCATAAACACAATGTATGTAGATATTATGCACTGCGTCGGCAGTTCCGCTCATCGTGATGAATGGCGCCACCTATCGTTGTTACCGGTGCATTACACACATTAGAAATTTATCATTTAATGGCCTGGATATTAGCAATTTGTGAACGAAGCGAAATTTTAGAACGCGGGATGGGCTGATGACGTCGCTAAAATTGTGGGATGAACAGATTTTAAAATCGAGTTTTTTGGTGACTGATAAATTCCATATTGGTTTGACAATGAAAATAGGAAGTTTGATTGCGGATAAAATCAAAGTTAAAATGTAATATTTTAATAACGTAAAAATTTAAACTTACTTTTCGGCTTGGATTTTGCTTTCTTCCTCACTTTTTTTTGGACAACTAATCCAGTTTTCTTGCAGAAATATTCTAACATTTTTAGAAATAAATGTACTGTTTCCATTAAATCCACTAAGTATGACCTAAAATAAAATAAATGTTAGTAGGTACATAAAATAATGAAATGAAATGAAAAAAAAGAAAAACCTGGCACTCCGGGAGTGCCGAAAGAAGTGAAAACTTGAAAAAAAAATCGACACCGCGGTAATCAACGCGTTGATGTCTTTTTAATGGTCAAAAGCTGGTGTCGTCAGTGTCGCCACGCGCCCAAAGAAGTTTTCACTTCAAAAAACAATTATAATAAATTAAGTAATGAATAGAGTACAGAAACAAACCTCGGCATTTTATTTTCATCATAATTCAGAAACGTCGAAATAACAAATTCTCTATATTCCAATACATAAAAAATGTTGCTCTTTAAAACTTTTGCGGATTCTTTAACACTCGGATCAGTACTTTTGTCCATAGCTAACAGAGTGTTGAGCAACTCCTTATAAGCTCTTAGAGCTAAATGCAGCCGCCTCACCCAAGCTGTGAACTTTTTCTTTTCAACTTTTATCATGTCATAGTACTTCTCCATTTGCTGCTGCACATAATGGAACATCGGGACGGACATTGTTTCACTGAAATTATTATGTTGTTAAACACAGCCAGAATTCTACATGCAATCATATTTTTGTTATTGATGGTTGATAGATAACACAATACATGCATTCCTGAAATGTGATCTGATGACTTAGTCGGAAGTAGTCGGGCACACCCGAAACAAACAATTGAGTAAAACTTTTACGACTATGCCGCGTAATTAGCTCCTGACTAAGGCCCTAATTACAGAACCTCACTCAAGACTCAAGCATTACTTAAAACTAGTTTTAACCGATCAAAAGGCTTTAAACGAGTTTTAAGTAATGCTTCGAAACTAGTCGAGTGAGCCGAAATCAATTCTTGAATTAAATCATTAATATTAAATTATATAATATTCGAATTCATCTCACGATAGAGACCGGTATAAATAAAATTTGTCTTACCTGACCAATCCAACCTGAAAGTTGTGTCCTCTATTGAATTCCATAAAGAACTTCACTGCCCATAAGTAGTAGGACTCATCATTTTGTTGAGCCTTGGCTCTCACTAACACATCTTTCACATAATGCATAAGTGGATTGTAGGAGCTGTTCAAGAATTCTATGCAAAATTCTTTCAGGAATAATCTGAGAAGAAGAAAATATTTGCCTTGTCTATTTTAAACCAAAAACCTGTACTTATGTGTGCAGTTAAGATGGATAAGCAAGACCTTCCTAAAAACATAGGAGTTTGAACAGAAATGCACCTTAGTTAAAATTATTTTCTTTGTGAACAGATACAGAGAAAATGCAAGTGGCCGTATGGACTTAATAAAGTCAAAGTCAAATCATTTATTTCAAATAGGCCCATGTATGGCACTTTTGAACGTCAAAATTTACAAAATAATATAATTGATTTTAGTCGCCCCTTCCAAAAGGTAGTTTTCGTATGGAGAAGAATAGGCAAGAAACTCCACCATTACTCGTGCGTACATTAGTTAAATAATTATATGTGAAGACGATGCACCTAGAATAAAATTATTATACTACAATAGGTAAAAGATATCGTGTTTGCTCCCTTCGAATAATGTTCTCATTAAGCTGTAGAGAAAAAATATGATTATTTACGTTATAAATTAAAAACATTATCACTTACCTAATAGCAAAAGCTGACCTCCTCTCTAAGATGCCACTCTCAACTGGTCTTCGATTCTTAGGTTTAACTAATTTTGACTTTTTACCCCCTCTGAAGTCTAAATTAGATATTTTGTTCAAAGGTTTCAAGGTAACAATCTCATTATCCGATAAAGATTTCATGTTTTGTACCACATAGGTGCCTCCAAATCGAGAATGCCTGAAAGAAGTTACTTTGTATTAAAACACAAAATCTCTGAATAATAAAAAACCGGCCAAGTGCGTGTCGGACTACGCACAACACTTAACGGAGTTGAAATTCGTGTTCTCCCATACATTCTAACTGCAAATGTAAGTTTGTACGCACAATATTGAGATTTACCATGTTATTTTAAGACTTCTTATAGGTTTTCCTGTAATCTATGAGTAAAGAACCATTCTCCATATTTTTTTCAAAAATTTTAGGTCCAGCAGTTTCGGAGATAAGGGGGTGGTCAATTTTAATCGAATTTCTTAAATATCTTTAAAAGCATTTATTTTAAAATGATATAAAAATATATTTGTGATCCTCACAAGAAGCCCTTTCATTTCATATGTCACACGGTAAAGTTAGCAAAACTTTTTTTAAATTCCCTGTTTACCCCCGAAAAGTGACCACCATATTCAAAATTCATTTATATTATTTACGTTACAAATTCGTGTTGGGATCACAGAAATTCATATGTGTATCAAATTTAAACTAAACTGGACCAGTCGATTCGGAGCAAATTGGCTGTGACAGACGGACAGACAGAAAGACAGACAGACAGACACACGAGTGATCCTATAAGGGTTCCGTTTTTTCCTTTTGAGGTACGGAACCCTAAAATACAATATGGAGCCTTCTTCAATCAACGCTGTTAGCTGACAACAAGCCTTGGCAATAGCCTGTAAGTTCTATGAAGTTTTATTAACGCATTAGTGTCCTGTTGCAAAAAGGGATGGTGCAATTTATGCTGTATAGCTCCATCTCTTACTGTTACACAAAAACAATGATGGATCTGACATATCATAGTGGTACAGCCCCAAATACATATTACAATCAGAAAAGTAAAGCATAAAATTTTAGTTGATGTGAAAGTATATGTTTATTTATTTCTTTCCATGATTTTTTTTAAATTTGTAGTTTTAGATAATGTAGATACTGTTATAGAATTTATAATTAATTTCCCAATGTATGTTTTTAGATTTAAACTTTAGTTTAATTTATTTACTATTAACTGTTGGAAGTAAATTAGTAGACTACAATACAATGTTATGTCTATTTAAGTTCTGCATCAGTAGAACCACTAACTGCCAAAATATAAGCTTGTCTTAGTTTGGGAGTTGGTATATCATTAATTATGTGCTGCTGTACTACCATCAAACACCTTAAAAATTGTACTTCATAAATTAAGTTTTTGTTGTATTATTAAAATCATAATAAAATAACAAGTGGTAGATCATGGAGGAGACGCCCTGGGCGTCGGGAATCGCAGGCCGATTTCCGGCCACCGTAGGCGCGGGCTTACGGACGGTGAGCAATGGGTAGCTCGCCGTCCGATAAGGACCAGGCCCGGGTCGACGGCGCGTTGTGTTCCACGCGCACCTCAAAGAGATGTGAGCAGAATTGACGGGGTCCGTTAGGGCCGATGCCTGCCGGGGGTGCGAAGAAAACCGAAAGGGAGATCGTGGCCCCCGGCAACAGGGCAACCGAAGGAACACGGGTGGGTTTTAGTCAGAAAGAGTCTGACACGCCCTCCCGCTCCGCCCAGAGCGGGAGAAGTTATTTGATAATTTCCCACCCAAAAAAAAAAGTAGTAGATCATAATGTTACCTAGTGCCTGAGTATTGTTTAATTTTATTTATCCTTTGTTTATTCTCTGACATTCTTATAGAGAGTAGTTCTTGGTCATCTCTTAACTTCTCGTCAACACTTCTCTGCAATGCAGCATCTGCCAAGCTGCTAGGGTTCTGTTCTCTTAGCAAATGAGATATGATCTCTAGGATGTGCATAAAGTACTGCTTTTCATTTTCTGATGACATGTACAGGATTATGTCCAGTATACCTGACTGATTTAGAGCCCACAGCACCTAAAATAAATGATCTATAAAGATCAACAAAACACAAACAATGCTTATAGAAACTTGACTGTTTAAATTAAATTGGGATTTAAAATACCAGGCTCCGTAACTTCCTCTATTCTAATACAACCGGCTAAGTGCGAGTCGGACTCACACGCGAATGGTTCCGTACCACCGCACATTATTTAGCAAATAAATGAAAATACTAAACGAAGAATATTAATATTTTTCATCTTAAATTTTAAAAATCGTATTTCATAATGATACGGTACAATGAAATACAAAATTATTTTTGCAGTTACAGAAAATCACCCATTTTGAAAATAATATATCTTATGAATCGGCGATTTTAGTATTTGTTGATTATATACAGTATATCATACCTTGTTTAGTTGTTGAGATAAAGCTTGTACAAAAATGGTCTAAAACTGAAAACGCGCGCTACGCCACGCTATTTCTTCATTTTTAAAGATAAATAAAATAAAATAGATATTGTTCTCTACTCGTTGAGCTCTTAACAATGATACTCCACATGCCAGGGTGGGGTTTTTCAAAATAAAAAGTTTATTGTATGGAAACCCCCCTTTAATTTATAACTTAATTTAATTTTTTTTTTTTGTTATAGCAGCAATAGAAATACATAATTTGTTAAATCTTCAACACTCTACCTATTACGGTTCATGAGATACAGCTCGCTGACAGACAGACAGACAGACAGACAGCAGAGGCTTAGTAATAGGGTTCTATTTGGTACGGGTACGGAACCCTAAAAAATGATGTTTAATTGAATCAATGATTTAACTTTATAAAGATAGTGAGAAGTGTTCATATTTGATACAATAGATGTGGATATATTTAGTCACCTATTCCGCTTAGCTATTTCTAAAGATCCATAAAAAAAATCCCTGACAGAAATCGACACATGTCGATGACGACTTGTCGCGAACTCGAACACCGAGCGCTGAACGCAGAGAGCTCTGCGTTTTTTATGGCTCTTTAGAAATAGCTAAGCGGAACAGGTTACTTAATATATTATATTCACGTCTATTGTATTTTATCATAGATTTCCGCAAGGGCACGAATCAATGAACTATTGCATATTTGATGATTATAGATAAATAAAATCTATTTTTAAATTACATTAATTCTAACCTGATCATGCACACTGGCATCATTCTCTGGTCGCCTTTCTCTGTCCAAGTCAGCAGGTACATGGAGTACATTTCTAATTAGAATCAAAATCCTCTCAATGATGAGTCCAGTATCTTCATCTCTTTCTGACCAATCCTATTTAAAACCAACAAAAATCCAACTTCATATTGTCTGATCTGGTGGTTACTAGTGCAAAAATACAACACTAGAAATCCTTAATAGGGTCCATCCTATCTCAACTTCCAGGTGTTTTAATACTTGGGGGCCTGGAGAATGGATATTATGGATAGCAGTAGCCTTTTATCTCCTAAGATCAATATACTATAATTACCAATCTATCTATCAAACAGTGATTGTATCAATTTAAACAGTATTTATAGGCCTACTTTTAGGCCCTTGCTTAAAACTCAATCATTTTTTAAAACTCGTTTGAAGCATTTTGATCGCTTGAAACTAGTTTTAAGTAATGCTTGAGTTTTGAGGTAGGTTTTGTAATATGCCTTAGTCATAAAATATTATCAGGCCAATGAAGTAGGTACCTAATAAATTACTTACAATTTCCAAAACCATTGCCAATTTCTTAGCAAAAATGTTCCATGTGTCAACTTTGGTGAATGCATCTTCTTTGTAAGACTGCAAATGTAACAATATTTGAAGGTAATTATGTCTTGCTGTCCGTTCAGCTGGCACTTCTTCTCTGTATAGTAGCAGAGCAGGGTTTGTAAGGTTCACTAGTAGTCTAAAACAAAGAGAAAGAATGTAGTCACCTAGCATTGCTTTGCACCTGTTTTCCCCAAAGGGATAGGCAAAGTGCACCATATTTAGCCAGTTATATAGTGGTATATAGCAATTTACTAATTTGGTTACAAATCTCATGTTTGTTGTTGACAACAAAAGTTAATCATGCATATTCAATTCAAAATATTTTTATTTCACATAAACCTACATGGGCACTTATGAAACGTCAGAAGCTAGGTGTATGGATCCAATTGGTTGTTTCCTATACTGTATTTCCGTTGGCAATAAACTCCATGGTTACTCTTTTAAAAATATATTGGCTTTTACAATTCTTTCAAATAACAGTGTGACTAGGTATGGGACGACAGTCTAGGTCTTTCAATAAGTACCAGGTACTCACAAAATAAGAAAATGGTCAACAAATTTACAGTCCATATCATTGTTGTAGTGTGAGAAATCATTATTTGCAAAAAGCTAGTTTCGAGATAACCATGTTTAAAGTTTTTGGTTCTTATAATTGTTATACTTAGTTACAAAAATGCATTTTATGAACAAAATATTGATTAAAATATCACTTTACCTTGCACTCTAATATTCAGTAAATTATGTTAATATTTTACCATAACTGAGAAATATAATAAAAAGTAAGATAGTTAATTTTAGCATACTAAAAAAAAAAAAATGTTTCCGATAGAAGTCACCAACACCACTTAGTTACTTTTTGCATACAATATATTCGACAAAAACCACTGATATTGTCTCTTAGTTATTTCTTGCCTTGCAGACAAAAGCTTTACATGAAATGAAATTGATATATTGTATGCAAAAAGTAACTAAGTAACATTAATGAGCAGTGTAGCCCCAGTAATTGAGAAAACGTTGGTAAAAACACATCATAAATTACATAAGTACTGTTAGTTTTCATAGACTAAAAAGAAAAATACAATAGACGTGGATATATTTAGTAACCTATTCCGCTTAGCTATTTCTAAAGAGTCATAAAAAACCCTGAAAGAAATTGACATGTGTTTCACCTCTCAACGAGGCATCCTCAGGATGACGATTGACTTGTCGCCCGTTATCAGTGCGGTAAGGAGCGAACATTCTTAGTAAAGGTGACCTTGGCATACTCATATTTAATTCCGTCAACATTGTAATGTTTCCTGTATTATTTTTGACAATTTCTAAACTCTCTAGTACTGAACTACAACCCACGCTCTCAGTTACTAAATATATCCACATCTATTGTATTTTCTTATGGATTTCCGCAAGGCTACACCTGAATCAATTAACTATTTTCATAGAATGATTTTTGCCTTAACAAGTAGTTATGTACTTCTGACATTCTCGTATTATCTAAAATTCAAACAAAAATCTGTTCTTTTCATAAGGTAGATGTAGGGTTTAAAAAAACTGACACCATTAACTCATTTTAGTTAAAATGTCACTTAGTGACTTTTCGCGCTACAACAACGATATTAGACTTGACAAATTAACAGCTGAACCCAACAACCTATCGATCACCAGTTTTGGCATACAGGAGATAAAAATACCTATCTATCTATAGTTTTAACATAACAATAATCTGTCAGAGATTAAGGATCTTACAGAATTGTCGGACGACATTCAATGATGGATAAAATTGTACTGTCTACCATCAATAGCGATCTGTCTTTTACTGAAAAGAGGTTATTGGGTTAGGCCGTTAATTATTCATAGGCATTCAAAAACTGGAATTCAGTAACTTATTTCAATATTTTAATATATCTCATTTGTTCATTATTCTTGTTTTTATCTTCAGAGACATACTAACAATATTATGCTAGAGTAAACAAGACCTGATAAAATAAATAATTTAAATCATCAACATAAGACTATTTGTATTTTTTATAATAAATATGAAACTCAATGTTTGATCATGCATTGCAGTTTAAGTGTATAATGCCCCATTTTATAACAGGATTTAAGGTTAAGTTAGATTTCTTTTAAAAAAGAATGACAATACCACATATACGATGATAAGGGGGTTTGAATGACAATATTACTTGATTATTTATTGGTTAATTATCCTTACGCTACATACCTGAGAGTAACATCGAATAATTCTGTATTCTCCCAGTGATCAACTAGCATAGGTAGAAGATCACTTTGTAACACTTTTGTTTGTCCAAAATGACGTCGAATTTCATGATCCTCACCATCACGACGCAAGTAACGAATTAAATCTTTGACTGTGTTAAGAGTAAAGTCATCAATTAAATATTTGCCGGCCTTTTTATCATAAGTTCCCAAGGCATTGCATGTAGCTGATAATTCCGCTGACAAAAGCGATGTCATGATTGGAAATTATACACAACACTCGCGAAATACTACGGGACGTATTTATTTATTCACTTTTTAACTAAAACATCATTGTTGTACATAATTTTACACGACTACGAGCAGTTTTGCAGAATATTTTGCTCCAACTTTTGTTTTGACATTGACATCAGCTAAATGTCAAAAAGCCCGCGAAGATTGAGCGCGCAGTTTCGTTCTGAACTGATTTGTACGTTTAGAAATGCTCTGGTGAAAATAGTTAAACATATTGTCCAGGTATATCAGCTTGGTATCATATTGCCGAGGCTGTGAGAGCCGATTTCGAGAACGTGAGTACAACTATATATATATACAAATATTGCTCGTTTAAAATAATAATAATTAATAGTATAGGATATAATAGGATAGGATAAAAAGGTTTGTTTTTATTCAACTTTGGATAAATGTTTTGGAACATAGAGTTTTTCGAAAAATATGCTGGAAATATTTAAAAAACACGAAATAAAATCTTACTGCTATCATAACTTCTGTGTCTCTAAAGCCACCCTCTCCTGCGCGTGTTTTTTCGAAACATTACACAAAAACATCGTAACAAAGAGGCGTGGCCATACACATTTGTGTATGCAAACACTTGTTTTTAATTAAAACATATGTTTATGTGTAAGGATTCACTATGAATGATGGTCAAACGTCAGAGCTTCGTTTATTATTATTATTAGGTACATACGAGTTTCCAAATCAAACAGACAGCTATAGCCATGTACCTACATATTCAAAATTTGTAACGCGAACAAAAAAAAAAAACAAGGAAGTCTGGCTATAGAGGCTATACTTTTGTACGTAACTATTTATATGTCACTAGCTATTTCGCGTACGGTAGTAAAACCTGTAAATAATAGCTATATATATATTATTATAATAATATAGCATATATGTATATATATATATATTATAATTATAATAATAATATATATATGCTATAGAATATACCTAAATGGTTCATCGTAGTTCGTCTTCTTACAGACACACAATAACGATTCATTTACTTAATGGCTCCTACAGAGGCTACAGACAATGGTGGTCGATGTGGGCTTACTGATAGATTACTAACTACTTTGAAGTGTGGTTTTGTGAGCCATGAGTGTACGGGTGCTTAGGAACGAAATGATGAAATGTACAGTGGTGGCCTGTGGTTTATGTTCAGTGAGTGGCATGCCATACTGGATACCTACCTAATTAGCTGTGTGGCGGCATTAGCTGCAATGCCCTATTCGTAATCATTCAGAATGTCATCGATCGGCATAAAGTTTCGCCTAAGTACCTGCAGTTTACACGTTTTAGTACTACTTAAATTATGAGACATCAAGTTGATCCATCATCATTGAAATTAGTCCTAAAAAAACTAGTCGTCAACGCGCTGTCAGTATGACGACCGCTCGCTGCCAGCACGCTACCCCGGTGTGGTGACAGCTTGTTGTTCATGCGCCGCTTACTAGTTGATAGCTTCACTATGCGGGCGGCGAGGCGTCACCGCGCGGACGGCGAGGTGCCGGTATGCATACAGTCTGCAGGAGTTTCTTCGCCGGGGAGTGGGCTCCTCGCTTGAAGCGTGGTGACGGCGCGTCGTGTGGCGGCTCGCGGGCCGCTCACAGCCCGCCAGCCGTCCAGTATTCTGTACATCATTGTAAAATAGACTTTAATGAATTTGATTTAAAATCCTAACTAGAATGACAAGTATTTGCCGTGTCGGAGCGGTACCTACTGCTATAATTAATGGGTGATGTCCTTTATATAACCTAATTAATATGTTAAATAGACAATACGTACTTACCTATTGTATGCTACGGTATTTCACTACATTTACATATTTAACTATGGTTAAAATACAACACATGTTAGGCTTTAGGTACAAATACCAATACTTCATCCGCGCGAAGATCACCTCAGCGGGGAGTCAGGCAATGCCTCTGTTCCCGACGCGAAGATCAGATCATGTTGATCTAGGTACCTACCTACTTCAGAATTCATTTTGCCCTGACCCCTCCCTCGCTTCAATAATAAAAGTAACGGCTCGATTTTCAATATTACCTACGCATTTTCTATTGAGGACCTTATCCCTATAAAAAGAAAATATTTGCCTTTGTTGTTAAAAACATTAATTTTCTTTATTCAGCGGTGCTAGGCCCTCCTTTTTACATAACCAGAGTAATCCAGTCCTAACATTTTGTTTGAGAAGTTTGTTTATTCTTGTGACTCTTAGTTTATTTCAAGAGGGGAAGATCAAATGAATAAGTGTGCGATTAAGGAACAAAAGAATTAAGGCAAGAGGTCAAAGGGGTTGGAATTTTAGACGTCGGTATTTCATTTATAAGAACGTAGTTAGATATACAGGGTAACTTTTGAATGACTTTCCATTTGTATGCTGGCTGTGTCACTGAACTTACCGAATCAACATACGTACGTTTATAGATAGGTAACACAAACACAAGATTTTTCTATTGTTGATATAAAATATTGGTCACTGTGAGGTATATTATATCCCACTAAAACTGTGGAACGTACAGCCAACTGTTTACTTCGTGGCATTTATTACTCGAAGCGCTCTGAAATATTGTTGAGGTGAAACAATTCTCAGGGAACGTACCTTCACTACCTACTCGTAGATACATGAAGCCACTAATTAAACAGTTTCCTTTATCGATATATTTGTTTAAGACGTACCTAACTGCTACCTACATGGATGGCATACATCTTAATTAAATACATAGAGGTAACTATACTTCTAATCATGAACTGTCTTGTATTAGGTGAGCCGATCAACATCCTATCTATATATCTATAGATTTCATTTTATACAATACGTTGTTACTAGAAAATAATTGATGTCAGCCCGTGAATGTCAAGCTTGGCTTACGGAATCGGTGATCGAAATGGTAGCGATACTTACAGCACATACTTTAGCACACTGTGCTTTCTATGTCCCAGACAAACATAGAAATTACTATTTTTATATATACATGGGTATAATTAGTAGTTTCCCCATTTAAAAAAATGCAATTTAAAAAAATCATTCCCGTTTACAAGCACTTAAATAAAGCCTTTTATTTGCAAGTGCGATATTTATATCTTAATGGGGGTTTAAGAGTAGCGTTGGTACCGAATGCTCTCAGCTTAGCTTACAGGCAAAACTAAGAGGCAAAAACGTAAGTGAGACCAACTATCTAGACTAGACTTTACGGAAGAGCTTTTTGTCATTACAGGTTTAAGCAGCCTGCAGTAAATACCTAATGAGCATTAAGCATGCTGCCGGCTTAACGTTCGTAGTTTTTTTTATCTGATAAATAGGTTTTATTCTGAAAACTCGCGAATTAAATAGGAAAATTATTTACGGTTAAAATAATTTTCTAGTAAGTGCCTTTGAAACTTTTTGTAACCATTTATTTCTGTTGAAATTGTATAGGTAAATGATAAATAATAATGAAAAGTAAGACTCGAGGTGAATCTAAAAAAATAAATTGTTGCGATTGTGTTAATTATGATGATAAAATAGAATACTCAAGAATGTAACAAGTAGTTGTAGCAGTCACTCGCAGCTCGTAGCACTTTTGACACATGTTGCGTTTGAAGATTCCCAACAGGGAACGAGCAGCCATCAAATTCAAATTGTGTTAAAGCGGAGGCCCACACGGTCCCAAATGACCTATTGGCATACTAATTTATTGGATAAATGATTAAGCCGGTACCCTACTGGTTTTTATTAATTTTACACAAAAAAACAATAACAATAAATCCGCGCAAATAACAGAAAATCGTATTCATAGAGCAATAATTAAAACACATGAGCTCCATTATATTAGCATAACACAATAAACCAATCTATTAACGTAAGCTAATGTGCACGCACTAAATACAGGATGTAGTAAATCTTGTATTTTGCGTTGTAGCCATTGCTAGCGGGACGAGATAATCCGGACTATTGGTGTCGTGCCAGAACGCAGCCCGAGCATTGTCGGGATCCTGGCTCCCGGCCAGGGATAATGGGCTTTACACCAAATGGATTTGCCTACCGAGGTCAACGTAAAACGTGGAAGGTACAGATTAACGGCAAATAAAGCCTTTAAACCACTTTTATAATGCAATCGATGCTGACGGAACGGCGTAATGGCCGTGTTTAAGCTTTTTATGACAGCATGTTTTGGGTGGTGATTTATGTTATTATTATAATTAAAGTCAGTTTTTATTTAATACGTGTAAATCCAGCCTCAAAAGGAGAAACGTACAGCATACTAATTAACTTAGGTAATTAATTAATTAAATTAGTTTCTAAGTAAAGTCTTAAAACTACAAAGGTTACAATTAGGTAATGGAAAAATAAATAGAGTGGATAGTAGTGTAGTGAGGTATTAGATCCCTAAATAATAAAATTCTCTTAGAGAGAAAAGTCACTTTGATCTTTACATGTAGAAAATACAGGAATACCTTTGAAATAATAAGCCTACAAGTAAATCTGTGGCTTAGCTCAATTAAATCGTAAATCAATAAAAAACTCATCCATTTCATCAAATAGAGCTACCTAATTAGGGTTTTGTTTAGATATGGTTACAGCTATCTGCTTCATAACCTTTTTATCTCTTTAGCGAACATTTCATCCGTCCCGTGCAAATACTTCTACCCTTTTGCCGATGTGCCAATAGTCTTTGATCATTTTAATTGACATTCGGTTTGCAGATAATTTCGCGAACGCAAAATATTCGTGTTTAGATAAGTTTTGGGTTTACCTTTAAGTGAAAACTGTAAGATATTTTCATCTGACAGCGATAAATTATGAGTGAACAGCCTCCAGAGTGAACTGGAACGTGACACAAAGTGTGGAGCTTAGAAACCTCGAAAGTTGTTAGATACCTGTCTAAGATGTTCTCTTAACAGAATAAGCCATTCAGTCGTCAACTTAGTGAAATGGAAAATTCATTTTCTAACAATTTTCTCTCTCTATTATGATACTTTTTGCAGTCGCAGAACTTTTTCGAGAAATAAAAAGGGTTTACCCACCGCTGCGAGACGGAAAGATTCCGTATTCTTTGGGGACCGCGAACACAATGAACGTGGCATAATGAAACTGTTCCCTCTACGATTATGTGTATATCACTCATTTATTTACTTTACTGTAGTTATTTACACTACTGTTGGTTCGTACTGGTTTTTGTTTTGTTTGCGTTTGGAAACGATTGTTAATCAAATCCGACTAATAGCCTATCGACAACTTGATTGAACACAATTTAGGTGGCAATCGAAGTTCTAACTTAAAATATGTAAAGAATTGAAAATCTTTTAACTTGAAGTCAAGCTTTATTAAAATCTTGTTATTTCTGAAGTTAATCTATTGTAACTGTTATTTCAATACTCATCATTTTCAATTGTTTAGTATTTAAACACTGTTAAGATTTTCAGTTTGATTTTATCTTAAGAATAGATTAAGCCTTGAATTTATAAATAAAATTATAATAAGTATTGTAGCCGTCCGTAAATGCACATAAGGGCAAAAAGATATCACTTGATTTGGTTTATCCAATTGACAATCAGAGATGGTCTCTAATGTAAAAAGTACAGTCTAGACAGTCATAGAGGTAAATCTGCGTGAAAATAAAATCTGAGGTCATTCCCAGCTTTGAGGCCATTGACCCGGGGCTTTATTTAAGATACCAGTGATCCATTATCTCCTCTAAAGACCACTACATTTGTACACATAGAGATATAAGTAGGCGTTTCGTTTCTGCAGGATTAAGACTGTCAGTCTTGCTAAACTATGCTGGCTGTATGATAATTAAGTGCATAAATTTTTTGGGTGGGAAATCATCAAATAACTTCTCCCGCTCTGGGCGGAGCGGGAGGGCGTGTCAGACTCTTACTGACTAAAACCCACCCGTGTTCCTTCGGTTGCCCTGTTGCCGGGGGCCACGATCTCGCTTTCGGTTTTCTTCGCACCCCCGGCAGGCATCGGCCCTAACGGACCCCGTCAATTCTGCTGACATCTCTTTGAGGCGAGCGTGGAACACAACGCGCCGTCGACCCGGGCCTGGTCCTTATCGGACGGCGAGCTACCCATTGCTCACCGTCCGCAAGCCCGTGCCTACGGTGGCCGGAAATCGGCCTGCGATTCCCGACGCCCAGGGCGTCTCCTCCTGCGGCGGTTAGGGGCGTGAGGGCGCGAAATTTGCCTCTCCCTCACGCGTTCCGCCTCCTCCTTCGCGAGCATTACTGCTTCGCAGAAGGAGGTGACGGCCTCCCATTTCCTCTCGCTCCCTACCATGGCCCTAATCAGGGCCGGACGCGAGAGATCACCGCCGCCGATCGCCTCCACGAGGACACGGCGATGCTCCGCCCAAGCCGGGCAGACCTCCACCGTATGCTCCACCGTGTCCTCCGGGCGATCCACACAATGGTGACACCCGGGCAAATGGTAAACGACTTGATAAATAAATAAACATGTTCAGTTCAGGAATCCTTTCACAAGAGTAATTTAAATTACCAACTTTATGTAGGTAAGCCACTCAAGCAATGTTATAAATACTATACTCGACTGAAAAATAGGTACATAGGTACATCAATGCTGCAAAAAGAATTACCTAAAGTACCCATGCTGCTGTAAGTTGCCAAAGCTGGATAAAACCTACGTAAAAGTATACGTTTGAAATTCGGCAGCCATTTAATTTTATAAATACTTTGGACCCACGTGTACTTCAATCTGTAAACAAAACAAAAGTGAAACAAAAGGGATTTAAAAATGTTTATTCATCAATACCTCATCAATTTAGGGAAATTTTGCCGTTCTAAGTTCAATCTTGCCCTCTTTTAGGGTCGATGATGAAATAAAAATGCTCTTTTGATCCTTATTTCCCCAGGGAACAAAATAATATACTGTAGTGACTGTGTGAAGCTTTTTAAATTACACCTCATTAGAGGAGTCGCGGGTATATTAGCGTGAAACGATTCTAAGTGAACGAAGAATGACCCTCGTTCACCCTAACTACCACCTCCAACGTTTTTAACTTCATTTAAATTACGAGAGCACTGTCCTTGCCACACTTTTATTTCTTACGGTTTCCATTTACGTGTCATTTTACGGAGAATGTTCCTGTCGCGACTTCGCTTACTCTACGTCCTAAAAGCAACCCACTTTTCTACTAAATATTTATTCATACACCTCAAGAATAAGATATGTACGTGCCCGAGCCTAAGTACATACATGAAATATTTTTAGGCAAAATTTTCAGAATGTTAACCGAGTCGGCCGGAGCTTTTTCAACATTTATAAAGCATATTTTCGCTTCTGCTAATAGAAAACATTGTCGCAATTTATTCATGACATGCCAAAACGCATTCTATTTTGATTTTACGGATGAAATACCGGCGTAGAGAATATGAAAGTTGTTTTGCTAGCAACGTAATGCTGCTTTATTTATAGCGGTCGCTTGTAGGGGCAATAAACGAAGTGGTCATCCGACAGCCGCACTCTTGAGTCAAAGGAATGTAATCAAGACATTCATCACGAGCTCACATCACTCAAACGACCAAAAACATTGTGCGGTATGTACAAGGTGGCGGTTGATAGTATCTACTCGCAATGTGAAAGTATGATTACTTAGGTTTTTTTATGTTTGACGGATAAAGATATATTTTCACGTCACATTATCCACATTACTTTTTAATAAATGAAATATCGTGTTCAGCAGATGTTTAGAACAAAACGAGAATGCGTGACAAACGAAAGCGTCATGAGATGATCCACAAAAAGGATATATATTGTAAGAAAATGGTTCGTTGGTTTGGTATCTCTACGATGCTGAACCCTGTACTCACGGGTGGGTACCCATGCACGACGCTAAACGTTCCTCATTTTTCTATAGTTGGAGGAAAATTGCTGTCGTATTTCCGGCTCACATGTCCTTAAGCCGGAGACAACGAGATTATCCGCGGGGAAATAAAATGGAGACACGAGAATCATCAATCTTTCCCGCACAATCTTGTTGACGGAACTAACCAAATTACTAATTATATGAAATTTGGTCTGTTCTAGAAGTACGCTCTAATGTATTCAATTGAGTGATTACTTGCTAAGTAGACTTATTTATTTTCATTTTTATCTTTTAATATAAAGATAAAAAAAAAACTTTTTCATCAAACTCATAAAAGTTCGAATCAGCCACTTCAAAAGTGGAGTGTAAGTTAAGTTCTATAAGTCCTCCTTAATAAAAATACTTAAAATTACATTTTAATTGTTGTAGTAAAAGTAATTACAGGGGATAAGTAAAAGTTGGCCGCAGTCCCACAGCCGTCGTTCTGGCCTAGCAAAACTTGTGCCAATTATAGTTAAGGTGACCATGAACTGCCGAACCTCTGATTAGAAAAAAAATCTTCAAGTTAAACAGATTAATTTTGACAAAACCCTCAAGCTTAAGCCCTTAATACACTTTAATACATATTTTTCTCTCATAGCTTAGCGGATACTTCTCTTCCGTGATTTGTGTTGGCCATTTGTTGTTTATCAAAGTATTTTTTCCAATAGGGGAAGATAAAGTCAACCATTATTCTTGAGGGGATCGACGAGGATTTCCACATTAAGTACCTTGAGCGGAAAATCACCAAACGTTTGAATTTAATAGGCACTTCTAATCACGCTTGAAGACAGTTCAAGAAACTCGGGGCGTAGGGCTACCCTGTTAATAGCACAAGTACCACGCTAAGGGGCGCCGCTAGGTCTTATCTCGCCGCTTCCGACGACGTTTAATTGTCCAAGTTTTATTGTAGCCACCCTAATAGCAATATTGGAACCAAAGAACTGATATAGATCGAAGTTTTGAATAACATTACTGATACTGTATTCATATTGAGATTAGAACGACAGTTTCCATGTGTGGGTACCTATCTAAACTTCTTTGTTACGTAAAAGCCGTAAAGGGAATGGAAATGTGGTAAGGAGCGAACGTATTTTTTTTGGATTTTCAAGAGGTTTTCCTCTAAGTAAATCCAGTGCCTAAGTATAAAACGTGTTTATGGAACTTATACCAGTTTGTTGGAACGACATTTTTATTTGCAGTATCACACGAGAGAACATAACATGGAGCTAGCTATAAAATCATAAAGTTAAAAACGTAACACGGCACGCTAGCGACCATTGGCTCATGCAGCAAGGAACAACAGCCCGGAGAACAATTCAATTTACTTTTATAGCCCGTGCTGATCCCCTTGTGCGGATCAGCTTCCACGGGAACTAATCATCGAATCTGCGCCTTGATTCGTTATCTGTTCTTCGCAACTGATTGCTTTTAAATCCCAATACTCGGCCGTAAAATACGTCGTTTGATGGCCATATTGGAAATAAAAATACTTTTATGAATAGCGCAATAGTTGGATCATACTTTAACGGATGACGCTGATAAAAATTACATTAGGAGCAGAGATACTTAACTTGTTTTGACGGGCCGTAAATATTATGCATGTATGTACGCATATTCTGGCTATTTTATGAGGGCCGCAGGTGATAACCCCTTTTTTTAAACCAGCGTCTTGCATTTCAAATGCTGGCAAGAGTACAGCCATAAATATACATCCACCCCATCTCAACCTGTCCCGCGCATTAATATGGTTTTATTTTGCAGATTCGCAGTAAGCCTCAGTGGGCCGTTGAGGGAGGCTCGCGGCCCGTAGGTTAAGTATCACTGCACTAATTCTATTGACGTCAGTAATTAAAAATGAAGAGATTTGTTACCGGTAAAAGCTTCTATGAGAAAAGTTTAATTAGGTACTTTATCTTTTATGATATGTCAAATGGTTTTAAAGTCAGTAATATTTAATACTAGCTTTCGTCCGCGTGGATGTCGGAAATTCTCCCGCGGGAACAAAGTACCAGGATAAAAAATATCTTATGTGTCAATACCCCAGTACCCTAATTGCGTAACTAATTTTCGTAAACAATTATGCCTAATTTCTTTCATTTTGACAGTTCACCAACATTCATTGCGTTATTTACGTTGTTGAGCAGATTTTATTTTCCAACTTATGAAGCAATGGATTAGCTATCTGTTTCAATTCGAAACAGATTGTAATTGTGTTGTATTACGCAATTAAGGTACAGGCAGGTTATAAACTATCTGTGTGCTAAATTCCATCCCAATCCCTTCAGCCGCTTTTCCGTGATTGAGTAACAAACATCCAAACACACAAACATACAAAGATTTTTATATTCAGACATGTTATTAAATACAGAAAACAAAATAAATGTTGCATTGTAGTTCGGTTTTACAGTGATACAAATAGGGAAATTTATTAAAAGCTCCACAAAAGACTTACATTATTGAAAATGTTTTACTGTATTAAAATATCTATAAGGTAAGTATTTCATAACAGAACGATTCCATGCGACCCAAAGTTTTAAACCAAGAGAACATAAATAAAGGTTAAAGTGCCTGAAAGTTTTAAAGATTTTCGTTTCCGCTGAGTTATTCAAAGCATATTGTCTTCGCTTTAAATCACTGATGTGAGTAAACCAAGCAGCCAACCTAGTTTGAAAAATTGTTCTCAGAGGACGAACCCTTACTGTAACCTTTTTCTTTTATCCCGCTCTGCCTAAACTACAATTCTCTCAATTTACTTTCCGCAAAGAAATGTATTAGGTATGTTTGTTGTTTTGGTGTTGGGTATATAGACCTACAAGTTATTTATATGTACATAATTATATAGCTAGCATTCTAAAGAGATTATAATAATATGAGTACCACATTATGTAACATTGAATAAGATTTAGGAATAATATAATTTAAGTTTCCACAAGTAGTCGTCTGAAATCTAGACACTAGACACCTACTTACCTAATGAAAAATAAGGTATTGGATTGAATTTTTATTTTACAAACTATCTCATAATCGCCTCGACTCCGCATATTCATATTTTTCTCTTGTTCTCATACACTATTGTTTACATTTCTTTTTTATTTCTCCTTTCGCAGGTCTGCTGGAAGAATTTCTTAAGAAATAAGCTATATCTTTATTCAAAATTATAATTATGTCGTATCTCTATGTATGTTACTGTGTGTACATAAATAATAAAAAAAAGCTTGTTATAATTAATGGAACTGCCTCGTTGGTCTAGTGGTCGCAAACGCTACTGCTGAGCATGAGGTCCTAGGTTCGATTCCCAGGTCAAGCAAAGTGTTATTGGGTTTTTCTATCTGAAATTTCTCAGTAGCAGCCCGGAGCCTGGATTTGTGCCCGGTTGATGGCAATAGGCTCGCCCCCTATTACATGGGACTTAAAACATAACTGGCGAAATGTGGGTGAACCTGCTATAGGGACACCTCTGCCCAACCCTTCGGGGAAACAAGGCGTGATGTTATGTATGTATGTAAATAATGGAAGCCACAGTAAGAATACAGAATTCTGTATTATGTTTCTGAAAAAAATACTGTCATGTCTAAAGTCATGTTTATTGAAAAAAAGTAAGTTCAAAAACTAAAACCCGACTACGCCATTATAATTTTGTAGGTGTACAGGCATACGACCACGGCTTTATCTTGACCATTTTTATATCTGTCTTGATTTCGGTCTGAAATATTTTCTTGTTTCATACTTTTTAGAGAGTGATTTTTCAGTAGTCGTATTTTAGTTTTTGAACTTACTTTTTTACAATAATTATGACTTTAGACATGACAGTATTTTTTTTTTTTTTTCAGAAATATAATTTATATTATTTTGGGGTTTAGTATAATTTCGTGATAAAGTATTTGCAGAGCAGCTTAATTTTTTTTTTTGTTTGGTTTTTATTATATAATAGGTATTAATTTTACAGCCGCGCCGTACGAAGCACAGTCTCACTTTTGCTTGTTTTTAACAATTTAAACATATTTATTTACTTAGATAATATAATATATATACATACCTATTTGTAATGTGCTCGTTAAGCCCTTTCATTTGATACCCAACTTGGCACATTTTTTTTCATGTCTTCTTGTCCTCAAGAGGGCGCCATATTGGATTTAATGTGACATCACATAGCCTGTCACACCAGCGGACAATCAAGACGCTTCCACTGATACATCTTTGTCAAATTATGATCGGTGGTTTAGAAGTTATGAGGTAACAGATGAACTTACATTTATACATATATATCGGTCAAATTCATAAGCCTTTTGCTTCGCCGGAGTCGGTTAAAAAACGAGCGAATATTACATTAATCGCATATGATGTGTAACGGCTGACAGTACCAACCTCTCGGAAAATTGGTTGGTACCATCTGAAGGTGAACTCAAGCACCGTGCGCGCTCCACGGTGGGCTGAAAATCGCCTTTCATAGACATAGAGATACTATAAAATGTCGTATGAGGCAATTGCGTGTACAAATAAAGGAGTTTTAATTTTTTTAAGAAAAAAATGTATGGCGATGACATGCAGCCCACCGTGCACTGGTTGGTCAAATCAAATAGCGCGCGCTTCCTTGGCTTCCTGTTACACACTTCCGTCTCTTTTCACGAAATTACTCCCACAGATTGCAGGAAAGCGAGAGAAAAGACGATACACATAAATGTTCAAAATGTAATTATAATGTCCAATAAATATAACTATAAGTCACATAAAATTAAACCATTATCATATTTAATGCCACAATAATCAGAAAACTGGAAAACATGGAAATCGTAATATTGTTTATTAATTTAACAGTCACGTTTAAAATTATTTTATTTCACCAAATAAACGTATTCATTATTTAATTTAAGGAAATTAATAAATCAAGTTTCCAGATTATACCTATTGGCAGAAAAAATATATTTTACGTGCGAAAGCCACTACTGGGTAAGTGTCAGTGATGGTTTATTGCATGGCGAGTTTGACGGTTGTAAATCAAATTTTTCAGTTGCACCTTCAGGATTAACCGACACAGACTAACCATGAATCACGTTGTGTCGGTTAATTACGTTTATCAGCACATGGATTTGAAAGCTTAATTTAGACTAATGGAATTAAAGCAACGATTCCTAAACATACGCTTTTCGTTTCTGTATTTACAAATGAATGTGTTTACACGGAATTTTAGCTCTCTCGTTATTATGCTTTCCTAGTATATCTTTGAGTTTAAACTTTAAATTTTTAACTGTAAGTTAATACTTACAGTCAGAAAATTACTAGAAAAATCTCTCTAGCCGATACAACTCAGTACCAATTTAAATTATATTATAACTACGAGAGTAAATATTTCACATGTTTCTGTATTAATAATAATACCATTTATTTCAGCCGTCACAGGCCCATAGAAAAATATCTTAACCTAAAGATATATATTTTAAGATTTAAAACAAAACTTGTTAAGAAATAGCTTAAAACTATGTTAGTAGTACTTCACTTCACTAGCTTTTCCTTGTGCTGTCCTGTGGTACTTGTCCGCGGAAGCGACAAAATACCACGTCTTGCGACCAAAAGTCTTCCTCCATGACGACGGACAGAAAACAATTCGGACCTCGCGCCACAAACGCCTTGAAGTTGACGTTGAGGTGCGACTCCAGTAACTGCACCCTCGGCGAGTACCTCGTCTTTTGGCGCACGTACTCCACGATGTCCTCCGCCTTAGTGGTGTAGTGTAGGCGGAAGATGTACACCGGTGTATGCGGCTATGCGGCACGCAAGCTTACTTCGGAAGCCGTGGAGCTTTGCCACAGCGGTTCTTATTTGTTCGCAATCGGTGCTCGAGACACGTGTAATATAATATTCATTAATATACAATTCATCATCAATTTCTGAATATTCTTCAATATAATTGCTTCATTATCCCAATAATATTGCGAGCATCAATCTATTTTGTTCCGGAATCGGATCCAGGAGAGATCCTATAAAATATTTATTTCCTTTTCTTTATCCTCTTGCTCTATTGTTACAGTATAATAGATACAGTATCCATTTACTTTTAAATTAATGAAACGTACTGTGAATGTATACATTTTAGGTGATTAAAGTTGTATTGTTGTTCTCTGAAAGGAGGATTTTGCAATTCTGTTATAAACTCGCCCCAAGGTGTACCTGTTCTGTATGTAGGTCAAAGTGAACGATTTATGCCAATAAATAAAATAACAGTAGTCTGTATACATTCTGATTGTACCTACTTTAGTTCGACAAGAGAAATCTGACCAAGTTTTATGAGTCGGGCAGCGCGTCCCGTCGTCCCATGTAAATTTTATCGTCTCCCTGAACAAAGCATCGTGTGCTTGGCTTGCTGTTCATTCCTTTTATTATTCACTTACCAAGCAACATCTGAAATGTGTTACAAATGCAACACATACCCCAATAGTACTGCAGACATGTTGCCTACTTTTAAATACCTAGAATCCAAAATTTTAACACAGCCTTAACTTCATCCTATTTATTCAGGTAGGCTCTTCATTCATACAAAGGACTAGTACATTTACATTCGAAAGGGGGCGATCATCAAAATATTCAAACAAATAGTGCGTTTCGGGTACTGCGTTTATTTATGTACATATTATGTAGATATTATCATATTTCAGTTACCGTGTATGAACCACCTTAGATATAGTAATAGTTATTTATGCAACTGTTGTATAATAAGGCGTATTAAAATACGAATGTGGGTTACACGAGGCGAAGGCGAGTGTGATAATAGTATCGCATGAGTATTTTAATACCTAATAATGTACAGTTGCATACAAGACTATCTGCACCCATGATATAAATCCTCTATAAAAGGTTCTGAAACCATTGGGTGTTGTAAGAATTCTAATACGTAAATATTCATGGAAAGTTTAATTGTTGAGTGTCTAATACAAGCAAATTATGTATAAGTAATGATATAATTATTTATTGTAATAATTATTTACATTTTGGATCGTACAATTATTGAAATGCACTTGAATATTTGCACCTTGTTGAATGTTGGCAGATCCTGATGTACTCTGAATATTTATATTCACCACTTAATTATTTTTTTAAATTACGGCGCTGTGGTAGTGAAACGCGCGTGCCTGACAAGGTTTCTTTTTTTGAAATTCATAAAGATACCGCGAATAAGGTTAAAAACTGAAAGCTCATAACAGGTGGCAGCACAGTTGTACGTCTTTAAATCGCCATTGTTTTGTTTATGTTTACTTTTGTGGCGATCACAAATTATACGAAAACTAGATAAATATGTATGAGAATTAGAGTGTAGCTCTATTAAAAGACGAGCTAAGGACAGGGGAAGTGTCTACCACTGCTAAAAAGCAGCTTTAGTGGAAAAGTCAATAAATTATGAACGTTGTATATTTTATAGGTTATTTTGTGATTATTGACTTTAAGTTCGTTTTTTGTTAAAGACTGGAGGCGTACCATAGAAATAACCTAATCAGATTTGAAAACCAACTCAGACACGATCTTCCTGACTGAAAAATCTCAGAGATAGCACTTCTAGCACTGATCTAATATGATAATATAAAAAGACACATACTTTACATTAATTTACATAATATCACATCACAAGTGCCTGTATGTAATGAAAACAGACTTAGTTCTCTTGGGAGCATCACCTATAAACCACTTTCTCCCATAAAAGGCTTAAAGGATAGCACATCGTCTCGACAAAATATCGGATTCCATTTTTTTTTAAAGAACTGTCTCCCACAGTTTTCTTCTTATAACATCTTTGGCAAATACATGGGTCCCCGTATTTTTGCAGTAAACAGCTGCGCAACTGGGCTCATTAATTAATTATGCGTAAAAGAAGTCGATTGTTTATAAAAAGTTAGGGCTAGCTGTCAAATTACAAGACGCTGGAGATCAGCGCCATCTGAAGTGAGCAAGTGGCAAATTTAGTACAACATTATAACACTCGTTTGGATGATATTATGGTTACTATGAAACTGGTTATTTTAATGTTGGCAATAAGCTAACTATTTCAGAAACTTTTATAGAGGATTTATAGCAGGGGTGTGGATTAAAGGTTTTAGTAATATCAAAGACACACGCCGTTCTAAGTTTCATATTGTAACGTATTATAATCTTGTCATACTTTATTAAGTGAATTATTTCTTAGTTTTTTGGATAACATTACACATTTCTCTGCCCTTGCCATTAAAAACATCCCTAATACCTACACGACGTAGGTCACCGATAAACATTTTTTAGGGACTTTTATCCGTTAAGGCATGACAGCCCCATCATAACCTAACCTATGTTTAGACAATATTAAAAATTACCTGCATGCAAATAAAATTTACTTAATGTTTAACTAAAAGTGGAGCTACCGACACATCTATATTGCAAATAATTATAGCAGCATCATTATCTGGATCAGCCAGAATTAAAAAAAGGACACAAATAAAATGTATTAATTTTGCGCAATTTTCTCAATAGCTCCTTTCCCATCTGGTTCCTTATTAAAAAACCGGCCAAGTGCGTGTCGGATCACAGACAATGAAGGGTTCCGTAGTTGGGATGAACTTATCCCAAGAACAAACTTAACATTGTAGTTGAAAAACATGGTGTCCCATACATTCCAAATGCAATGTAAGTTTGTTCGCACAATATTGAGAGATTTACCATGTTATTTTAAGACCATAAACTTCTTATAGGTTTTCCTGTAATCTATGAGTAAAGAACCATTCTATGTATTTTTTCAAAATCCTGGGGAATGGATCATTTTCATCTATAAAATCATTTAAAAAATATATTTGAGATCCTCACAACAAGCCATTTCATTTCATATGTCACACGGTTTGAAAAACTTTTTTTAACATTCTCCTGTTTACCCCCGAAAAGTGACCACCATATTCAATATTCATTTATTTACTTTACACGTCCGTGTTGGAGTCACAGAAATTCATATGTGTACCAAATTTTAACTAATTTGCTCCAGTCGATTCGGAGCAAATTGGCTGTGACAGATGGACAGACCGACAGACAGCCAGCCAGCCAACCGGACAGACATACGAGTGATCCTATTAGGGTTCCGTTTTTATCCTTTTCAGGTATGGAACCCTAAAAACATAATAAAGTCTCCACGGGCTTGATTATGTTTTTGTCTGCCCTCGTCATAATATGATGGTAGCACTACCGTTACCACAACCGCAACTTCAGCTGCTCGTCGGAACACTAATGATAAGTAGAGAAATAATGAAAATATGTATAAATACAACGTTGCCACATGTCACGTATTGTGCCCTCAGCATGGTGATGGCGGTCGGCGCCGGCGTGGTCTACCCGCGACTGGCTGGACCGCAACCACAATGCTTCACTCATACGTCTGCCTAGCCGTGCACTGTTTTGTAACTAGCTGTAATAGAAACAGATAAAGCTGCACATTACGGTGCAATTAACTTTTAAATGGTTTATTACAAGCCGTGTGCTCGATGAGATTTCCCTTCGGCAAAAATTACGAATTTGCATACAAACTTGGGTGAAAATTTGTATATTAATTCGCAATTATTCTTTTCCTGTTTAACCTCTTTACTGGAAAATCTTAAAAAAACCTTCATTAGAGCTCACCTTCATTACTGATGGAACATTTGTGCAAACATTCTTCTTGATCCAGCGATTTAGACAGTGCGTAGTCTGACGATAACGAACTGACGTGAATGAATGAAAGAATTTAAGATTTTAATTAAGTAGATGAACACTTTTTACATAATTTAATATATTATGTTACCGTAAGATTGTGACAACCGTTAGTTTATCATCTATCGGTAATATTTCTGTTAGATTATAAACTGTCGAAAAATTGTGAACTGGGTGAAATGGGTTAGGTTAGGTTAGAACTGTGACCAACCGCGCACGAGCAGAACGAGCGAAGCAAGCGGTTACTTCCAAGTTGCTCGTAGCTAGTTAGACTATTTAATATTAGCGCAAGGTGCGTTACGTCGCAAGTAAGTTTGAAATCAATTTACAATTTGTCGGTTTCCCATGGATAGATTATAAACTATATTCTTATATATATTCTTACATATATATATTTCTACTAATAATATTATTTATTCATTTAATATTTTAAAAGTGAAAGTTTTGATGTTTGGATGTTTGTTACTCAATCACGGTTGAACGAATTTGGATGAAATTTGACATAACCTGGATTAACACAAAGGATACAATTTTTTTCCCGTTAGTAAGTTCCGTGGGATAATTTCCTACATCAACGCTGGCGAAACCGCTGGCAAAAGCTAGTAGATTTTATACAAGTTATTAAACAACATGTCTTCACACCTGACAGAGGACCTAATATTTAGTAAATATTTGCTTCGTAATTCCCAATTCCCGAAGCCAAGATTTGATATTATAATAAAAGGCAAATATTTAATAACGGGTAATTACCGCGGAGTATGGGACTTTCCGAGAATTATTCAATTAAAGTAAAATCAAATAAAGTAAATCATTACATGAACAGAAAAGGTACCGCGAATATCTACTCACATCATTTACCATAAATTACGTGCTTCAAAGACATTGTAAGTACCATATAAAGACTCTATGTCGTATTATACTACCTACTGTCTTTATCGACAAGTGTCGTAGAAATATGTACAGTGTTATGTTCTTAGATTAAGTCCTGACTGAATGACTTTTAATAAATCTACACCTACCACCTCTATCTATAACTGTGTCGAAAGTACTTCAAAAATTCTCCTTTGATTTAAGAGTGCTTGTTTTCGATATTAAAGGTATCTTCCCTCCGGGTGATGTTCGTTTTTCTACCCTGTAAATTGCACCTCCCGACATCATGCTTCTTTTAATAGCCTATTTTATGACCCACGAGTGCGCTTCCTATTTTAAGTATATTTCTTTTTCGTTTTGCTTCTGCTCTATTTTCATATCGATCTGTCTGCATAGCAAGACATGGACTTACTCACTTGTTATGTTTACACCGCTGTCGACGGTCGGCTAACCACAGACGGCCATTGGCCACATGACGGTCTTGACAACTTTATATAATCTTGGTGTAGTGACGGCACTATACAATAATATAAATATGCCATTATTATCATACTGTTTCACATTTCTAAATTTGTTCATTTTCTAAAAATAGTTTTTTTTAATGCATTTAGGTAATTTGTAGAGATGACTTTGGACGACTAGTCGACTGACCGTCTAGTCGGCTTAGCCGATAATTGCTTTGGGTGGACTTCGAGTACGTTCGGTACGTTCTTCATTCAGACCTGTAGAAGCTCTCGTTTGGATTTTTTTTTAAATTATTTAATATTTTGTTAAAATTATATTTTTCTTGATTTAAGTCCAATTATTGACAACTAAAGGCAGAGTTCCTATTCCTAGATTGTATTAAAAACCTCAAGGCTGATTCTAAACCAAAAAAGGTTAACAACTAAGAATGTTATTTAATTTCAATCACAACCTTTATTTCAATTTTAATCTTAGAAATATGAATAAAGAGCCGACTAGTTGCCGTCTAGTCGCTGACTACAAATGTGGCCGGATAGTCGGCTTTCCCGGCTAGTCGGTATATCTATAGATATGTAATATTATTCTGTATAATAATTTGCGAAATACATTACCTACATTGTTTTCCAATTTGACACAGATCTGTCTAATATCAATGAGATCGTATCTCTCTAATGTCATTGATATAATTAATTGATAAGTCTGGCTTCTGCAATCAATCACCAGATTATATCCAATAGATCGTAAAAAATAGCCACGTCAAGTCTTGATCGTATTTTTATTTTGTGTTTTTTTTTTGTGCTTCAACGAATGAAACAGAACAGAGTCTTGCTGGGGACTTTTAAAAGATTTAAAGCAAAAATACACTAACGAGTTGCAATTCAGTATCTATATAAACTTCGTATTACTTCCGTTGTAGTTACTAACAGTCCCACTAACCATATTAACCGATATAGCACTATTTTGATAAACAGGAGACAATGTACTGTGGAGTACAAATATTGCAGACTCATCGTACGCGGCGCCAACATAAGATATTGGAAGAGGGTTAGGCAGCCGGACCAAATCTGTACCTATTATGGTAATAGAGTCCGACGTCCAACAGATTTGATGATAGAGAGCTCACTAATAAAATATTTCATCTAACATCAATGTTTATTCAGTGTGCTGCCGAGCATACTCTCATATTGAAACGGAACACTGATATAACTATTTCAGTGTCCCGTTTCAATATGAAAGTATAGAGTGCTCGGCAAATCGCGATTCAATGTGAATATTCAATCCCCTAATGAGTTATCGAGTGAGCAATACGATAATGTATAACGTGGGAAACGACAAACACGTGAAAAAAATCATTTCAACGATAAACGACTAATCAGTAGTGTGAACCACGGGTAAACATAAATAAATGTCGTTTAAACGTTGTCGATTGCTTTCTTTATAGAGATACACACTGGATCGTGGGTACGGATGCAGACGGAATGTTCGAGAGCTCACTCCATTCGCCCCTTGTTTGTCTGTCAACACAAATATTGAAAATCCATTAGCAACCACCGTTCGAGCGCAAAAAAGTCGATATTAAAAATAACAAAGAAATCGGGCCGTTCAAAGTTTCTCGTCGCGAAGGGGAGTTACTTTGAGATGTTTATGTTATATGTACGACTTGTACAAGTATCTGCATGCGAAATACGAGAACATTTCGACGGTTTATGCTGTGAATTAGTGTTTGGAAACAGTGTTTTGCAAACCAGTTCCCTAGACGCACATTTGTGTTGCGTTACGCCGTCAATTATATATTGTTCCCTATCAGTTATGGCTACTGGCGAATATTCCGACATAAAGCAGTGCATAGACGGTTGAATTTTTTTAATTACTTTTTTTGATGTTGGAGAAATATTAAATGTGAAATGATGTAAAAATTTCAATTCTTACCTTGTACTGGTTTGCTAAACCAAATTTAATTTGTGAACTGAATCAAAGAAAACGTTCTTGAATATTTATCATACTTACCTACATTATTTAAAAATTGCAATTGTGTTGTTTGTAAGTTGTGTCCTAATCTTTGGCACTAATTAAAATAGAGTAATGGATTTCAATCCTCATAATATAACCAGCAATTTATAAATATTAATAAGTGTCTCAATGCGAAATACCTTAAAATTCGGGCGTTTTCCTTTATCTTTTCAAACATCTACAACTTCTATTACCCTTCATACCGCTGGGTTATAAATAAACCACCCTTTAACCTTTAACCGAAATTGTTTTTCCTCCAAATTCGGATACACTGATTATTCGAAACAGCTATAAAGATTGTAATCACTAATAACGTCGGCAGTTCACGTGTTTCTGCTAGCGTGTAGTGTAAAGTGTAACAATGCGGTACAAATTGGCAGTGAGGTGAAACCACGCGTGTGCTAGGCGCTCGCGTCGGCAGCGTACACAACGACTAATTGCTACAGACGTGACTCACGACGCGTACTTGTCATATACGAACGTACACGAATAAACCCGAATATATCCGAATGCACTTAGCTGAATATGTGGAATTCGCAGCGGTTTGGGAGCGGTATGTAATTATGGTCTCAAAATGCAAAGTTCCTGGAATCAACAAACAGTGGCCCTACTAATGCCATAATCAGTTTCAGGGTAGGTCATGGCAACAGTTTAAAGTTAGTGAGCACAACGTATAAAACCGCTTGACGCTTCGCTTGATGTTTCGCTTGACGCTTCGCGTAACGCTTCGCATGATGATTAGCATGACGCTTCTCATGACTCTTCACTTTTCGTCTAATATTGACCTGTATAATGTCTAATAACAGTGTTATAATAGTACGCACCCAATAGTACAGTCAGCATCAAAAATATGTATACATCGACAAGAATTAATTGAATTGTCTACAACCTTTGGTCCATAATTTGGTGTCAATGTTTAGCCATAAGAATATTATACATTGGGTACTTAATTGTATCTACACATCGATACTTCGACATCAACATCGACATCGACAAAATTATATAAATAAACTTACGCAAAATTCAAAAGCTCTTTTCTCGTTATATAACGATTACAACTTTAAGAAAATACCTATTGCGATATAATATGGTTTCGATAAAACGATGTTCGTAACTCCAACATTTTTACACAACCGGTTATAAAAAAATCGGTTTTCAATCTTGAGTAACTGTAAGGTATTTATGCTCGTGACTGTAAATCGGTTTCCGAAATCAACCAAACAGGTTTGTAACCAATTAAAAATAGTTGAACCAGAGCAAGCCAAGAGATTGGTCAGTGGCGCGGCGGTATACTCCTAACTAGCCAACAATTGGTCGATAAACGTGGTTATTTTGGCGATAATCTCCCGTGACCGTTCCTTGTAGCGGTCTGAAATGAGGCCCAGTCAGTAGCGTTCCAAGTTTGATGGTAAATAAAATTCTTTGGTAGAAAAAACTACGTACTGAACTATCTATACCTATATATTCGTTTACAAATTAAAACCGCTTTTCGTATCGGTTTGTGTGACCGTTCGTTTAAACAGATTTAGATGCCGTTTTCACTATCATTTGGAATATTTATTCCGGAAGATTAATGTTTAAAATATTAAACTTATATTTATGCATATAATACAGAATTCTTGATGTTTGTCACTCGTAAAAACCGTGCGAAGCAGGTCGCTAGTTTTATATATTTTTGGTTTCTTGTATTATGTTGAGTAAGCGCAGTAGTGGCCCAGTGGTATCGGCGCGACTTACGACTTGTAGGTCGTAGGTTCGAACCTTGACAGGCGCTTTATGTAAATTATTTCATCACCACTGCTCTCAAAACGGTGAAGGAAAACATCGTGAGGAAACCGGCATGACCTAGAACCAAAAATTTGAAGATATGTGACATTTAACAACCCGCACTGGGCCCGCGTGGTGGATTACGGCCCACTCCCTCTCACAGAGAGGAGGCCTAGTGATTTAGCAGTGGTAACTAAATATGCTATGCATTATGTTAACCTAAAATACCTTTTTTATTTTTATCTACATACCAAGTAGATGATAAAATATTAAATTTAAGTATCAAAATAAAATCTTAACTCCACAAGAAGTATGGAATTATGCCATACATTCACAATAACACGTCATATGTAATGAAGCCGATCGTTACACAAGTACTACCATGTTTGATAGTCAATATTTCCTGGGTATTAATTTAATTAGTCGACAATAATTGAGTTCACAATTGATATCCCTGGGGTGATGTCACGTGTCCCGACTACGTTCGGGGAGCAAAATCCAGTTATCGTCGGTGATTGGGCCCACAACGCCTAGCAATACGATTATACGAGGAATCAATATCAAACTAAGCGGGAAATAGCTTCGAACAATATAAGGTGTGTACCGATAAATAACGTTGTTTTGCTTTAAACTTTATTTTTGTTGATTTTTGGAGTTATTTAGTGGTTTTTGAGGGTGCTTAGTTAGTCTATATCTATATTAATATTATAAAGATTTGAATTTTTGTATGTATCGAAAAAACTTAAAAACTACTGGACCGATTTGAAAAATTCTTTCAGCAACATTATCAGCGAGTAACATAGGCTATATTTTATCCCCGTACTCCCACGGGAACGGGAACTACGCGCGTGAAACCGCGTGATGTCCTCTAGTATTATGTAGTTTTATAGTAATAAAAAAAGACCCGCAGCAATCACAGCTAACCGGAAGTGGAAAAAAAGGGCGTGTCCTGCCGCGAAGTACTTGCCCAGGCATCCGGTTGAAGGTCACTGCGACTGGGCCTGGATGCTGGAGATCCCCGGTGCGCCAGCGGCCCGGCCTCCGACGCCGAAAGGCTTAGGGCGTCCCTAAATACGGACGAGGCTCGAGTGTCCAGGTCCACTAAATGCGCTGACATACGCATCCTGGGCCTGGACGATTCTGTTGAGGGCAGGCACCATCCATCATGACTTCAGGGGGATGCGAGCCGTGACGTTTAGCTGCCCCGTGTCGCCAGCCGTAGCACGCTTAGCTTGTAACTAAGGCTCAAATATAAATGGAACTATGAAAGAATTTAAGAGTTAGTTACCTCTTTTATCGTGTTAAGACTGACATCTAAGTAGAACCCGTCACGACTGGTCCCATCTGTATGTTTGTTTGAGGACACATTTATTTCCATCACTAAATTGTGCCGTAAAAAAAAAAACGGCCGTTTGTATTTATAAAGTGCTGAAATTTAGAGAAAATGGACCGAAAAAGACAAGTACAGTAAGTTTAATTTTGCAAGATCTTTATAAATTACTTCCAAAAGGATTTACTTATTTTTTCTTTGTTATAAAAATCTTTTGACATCACTTGACCCATTTATTAACTAATTCCATAATATTGATAAGTATTGTACAAACATAAGTTTCTTTTGATATTGATGGAACAAGCAATTGATATGTATTTTCGTCCGCCTAAGCCCTGTAATTGGCTAATTTCACTCGTATTTTATTACTATTGGCCTTTGTTTAATCAGGCCCTGGCTGTTATTACGAATTGTTTAGCACTTCATAAACCTATTTCCAGTTCATTATTCTGCTTTTAATGTGGAATTTTGGTTCTTGTTTAGATTATGTGGATTTCACACCTCGTATAGTTAACCTGGTTTATTTTTAAAACAGACAGAACTTCATTTAAAGCTTATTGTACTTTATAAGTATTGGTTACGGTCCTAAATAACTCTATTCACTATGTTGTGTACATATTTCGCTTCCAGAAAAATATTGTTTGTCAAGGTTAATTAATTTGAAAGTCACCTCTGAATATCGCGCCCCTCTAAATGATCTTGAAATGAACTTTCAGAAAAACAAATTAGAAGTTAATAGTTATAGCCTCCATATCTTATAATTTGAACTCGAAAGTAATAGAGATACTTCAACATTGGCTTTTGATAGCCTGCTGGCTCACGATGCCGCTTTCTTTGAAATAAAAGTTTCAAGTGGGATCATGACTGTATCGAGGGCTCGTATTCGCCGGCGCATGGCGCACGTTCGGGCGATTCTATGTCTTCTGCCATCGAGATACTGTGTCACCACACGAAGCTACCTCACATAACGAATCACGGTCGAATTCGACTTTCTTTTGATGGAAGTATTCGCATTCCTAGTTCACGCAAGAATTCACTCCACGTTAAGTTTTTCTCTAACAACAGCCATTGAAACTTTGCCGATTCAGCATGGAAGTGTACGTATGAGAGTTAAAAGGGCAGCCATGGCCCCCGATAATGGTTGTATTTTTAAATTCTGTAAGGTACAGTATTGCTATTGTTCTGCTGTTCTTTTTCTAGCGTTGTCTCGGCCTTTGTAGTTTTCGATAACATCTGCTCCAATGCGTTTGGATTTGGTCAGTCCTTATGGCTAGATTTGTCTTACTTATAGCGTAATATCTTTTCAGGACATTCTAAAACGTTTATATAGCCTATATAATTTCTCACCCACTTCAAAAATGTCTCCAGTTCCTAGAATATTATCCGGATTACTGAAACAGATCTTGAGGTATTTTATTAAGTTTTAAAACCATGTGTTTAATATATTCGAATTTATTAAAAAATAAATGAATAACACTAGAAGTAACGAGCACTGTGAAATAAAAATCAATTTAAATCGAATTTAAAATTAGAATGAAATGGAATACTGAAACCGCAATCCTCCGATATACATCCGACATTTAATTTTGATTCAAAAATAATCTCGCAGATTTCATATTGATTGCTGTTAACTGATATTATTTGTTGGCAGTATTGATAACTGATTTGCTGGTTAAGATTATTACGCTTCCATTGTTATACGCAAAATATGCGCTTATACGTGGAGTTGCGGACACCAGCCCCTTATACAACACAAGGCTAGATAATTACTAAAATGATTCTATTAAAATATAGCAATTACTTTTTTGTTATATTACTAGCTGCGCCCCGCTGTTTCACCCGCATGACTCTCGATCCCGTGGGAGTATCGGGATAAAAAATATCCTTTGTCCTAATCCAGGTCTTGTGCCAAATTTGATACAAATTTGTTCAGCCGTTTTAGCGCGAAAGCGTAACAAACACACAAATAAACAAACAAAAAACTCACTTTCGCATTTATAATACAATTTTTACTAGCTGCGCCTCGCGGTTTCACCCACATAAGTCTCGGTCCTGTAGGAATATCAGGATAAAAGTATCCTATGTTCTAATCCAGGTCATGGTCTACCCATATGCCAAATTTTATCTAAATCCGTTCAGCCGTTTTAGCGTGAAAGCGTAACAAACAAACTCACTTTTGCATTTATAATATTAGTTAGGATTATGTAATAAAATTACTATTATTTTCGACCAGCAGTTTGATGCAAGATTTATTAACCTGCTCGTTCAAATGTGTTTCAGTAACAATTGTATTAAAACACAGTTCTATAATTATTCAGACAATTTTAAAATAGAAAATCTAATAAAAACATTTTACTAATAAAAACGTTTTTATTACAGCAATTTTATAGTGATTCATTTTGCAACCACTACAATAAACGGTATGAGAATGATAAATAATAAGAAACTAAACCATCAGACGCGTTAAGTTATGTTTGAAGACTGTCACACGCCAGATTAGCTTTTAAATCAAACGTCTAGCTCTTCACTGCTCTTTGTTCCATTAATACAATTATAAGGGCAATTATCAAACATAAACCACAGTATACCACACTGTATCGCTATGGCTTATAATGCACTGCTAACTTCGCACTCAACAAAGTTTAGAATATTTAAAATATTTAATTGTAATACCGCGGGTCTCAACGGTGTTTAAACATCTAATTAATTGAATTTCCTTCTGAAGCCCGCCCACAAACTAATTTACATCGAACCCTAAACAATAACACTGAATAAAGACGCATTCAATAACGAAAATTGCCCCAAAATGACTTGCCAACGCTCAGTAATACTTTTGAACAGAATTGATTTATTGTAACATAATTTGTCGACGACTGTGAAATGAAATCTACGATCAAAGACGGTTCTCTGAAAATGTCCCCTTGAAAATGAAATAACATGTATTTATGATATTACAACATCCTTTTTACAAAGCCGCGAGTTTTCCTTTATGTACTGTTTAAATGATTCATTATATGAATATTTCGCAATAATGCAGCACTGTCAAAAAATATGTATTTTAAATAAAACAAAAAAACACGCCCTAAACATTATAAAATAATTAAATTGACTTGTAGTCTACTATATAAAAATAAGTCGGGTTTTCCTTCCTGACGCTATAACTCCAGAACGCACGAACCGATTTCCACGGTTTTGCATTCGTTGGAAAGGTCTCGGGCTCCGTGAGGTTTTAGGTAGGGTAGGTAGGTAGGATAGGTAGGGTAGGGTAGGTAGGTAGGATAGGTAGGGTAGGTAGGGTAGGTAGGGTAGGTAGGGTAGGTAGGGTAGGTAGGGTAGGTAGGGTAGGTAGGATAGGTAGGGTAGGTAGGGTAGGTAGGGTAGGTAGGGTAAGTAGGGTAGGTAGGGTAGGTAGGGTAGGTAGGGTAAGTAGGGTAGGTAGGGTAGGTAGGGTAGGTAGGTAGGATAGGTAGGGTAGGTAGGGTAGGGAGGGTAGGTAGGGTAGGTAGGGTAGGTAGGGTAGGTAGTTAGGTGCGCCGTAAATAAGTTCTTAATGCTACCCGTGCGAAGCCGGGCCGGGCAGCTAGTTACGATATAAGTACCAATGCATTGGAATGTCACGTCTTTTATATCAATCAATCTGCCTAACCTTTTCCCAACTATATTGGGGTCGGCTTCCAGTATAACCGGATGCAGCTAAATACCGGTATTTTACATGTATTTTTTTACTTTTTAGTCTAGTATATTCTTTATTTAATAAGTCTTAAGTCAACGAAGTTATGACTTGATCGGTTGGACTCATCAAAACGAATCATATGACCCAAAATTCAAAAGGTTCACTAGGGGCCGTTCAAGTATTACGTAAGCAGATTTATTACAATTATATATCCCCCACTCCCCCTTGTCAGCAAAAGTAAGCAAAGCTCCGGGGGGTAAAAGCTTGCGTAAACATTGGTATACGCATTTTTCTTTTAATGTCAGTATTTTGTTTTTTTTTTTATTGATTCATAAGCAGCAGTTAAAATTCCAGAAATATATTCGTTTCGTTTCCAAGCATAGACAATGTGTGGGTTGCCATATGTGTAAAAAGTAAATGACGTAATCACCATCTAAACCCACCACCCCCCATGTCATAAAAAATGAGCAAAGCATAGACCCCCCCGCCCCCCTATAGTGCTTACGTAATACTTGAACGGTCCCCTAGTAGCTACTGAAGATTTCTAATATCCACTTACGGCTCTATCATCAGACCCTCGACACCAAGTGCATTATTGGACCGATCAAAACAAATCAAATAACCCCAAACTCAAGGGAGTTACTAGTAGCTACTGATGAACTCCACTATCCACCTCCATCATCAGACCCTCGTTACCGAAACGAATCTATTGGACCCGTCATAACGAATAATATGAGCTCAAACTCGAGGGGTTTACTACTAGCCACTGAAGAGTTCCACTATCCACCTCCTGATTCTCTCAGATCAACTCCAAGATACCAAATTATTGTATTGTCATCGGTCCTTGATACGTGTGCTTTACAAGTTAATCGGACGTGTTGAAGTAGGTGAAAATTACGTTAGAAGCTTCCATTGCATAAATAGATAGATAAATAGGTAGATAGATGCTTTATCTAATAAAAGCGTGTTAAAAGATTGTCAGCGTATTTACAAAATGATCGCTTTTATTAAAGAGTTATATTGGCGACATTATTATATTACTATCAAAAGCATTAATTATTGTTGCATCGACATAGGTAGCTATGTAGCAAAATTACAACTTCTATATAAATACGAAGTTTAAACGCGACCTGCGAAATAAAATTTGTAAGGGTATAGACAGACAAAGAACGATAGATATTGAATTTTCTTTATCCTCGAAAAGTAATGAGATTTGCCGACACGCGTTCGCTTATGGAGCTAGAATCCCTCGGCTGAAGTACGAGTAAGAGATTTACTTATCGCCTTTGATCATCCAAAAAATATTTCTATTTTGTGTTTATATCAATAAACAGAATGTGGAAAAGCCAACAAGCTTTTCAATTTTCAAAGTTTGTTTGTAAAGTATGTATTGATTTTGATGAAAAACAGCTGTTTTGCAAAGGTTTTGTCAACATCAAGGGATTTTTGTATATGAAAACAAATATTGGTGAATGAAATACGGTCAGAAGTAGAAAGTTTTTTTCTTTTTTTTCTTTATTTGTTTTGGGATTTTTATCTAAATAGATATGTGCCCCATCGTGCCTTTTACCATTATAACATGAACACTTATAATTAACACATAAACTATACTACAGAATATACGAAGCCCTTTGTTTTAAAGATGGAAGTCACCGATGAAGGACTGTTATTAAATGACATAACTTTTTGGCACCTTCTGAAGTTGGTTGGGATAAAATTGATTGTATTAATCCCACGTGAAGCAATAGAAAGTTAATTTTGTGATGGTGACGATTTTGTTTATTTTTGATTATTTTGCAAGACTGCTAACGTGGGGAACGTTTTCTAACAATAGGCAAAATAACTAGCTGCAACCCTATAATTGTAACAAGAAACTCCATCATATTTGACAGTCGGCTAGCTGCTTTTTGTATTTACATATTGAATGTGTAATGGCCACGCTTAGCCGCCGTACAACAGACCGTGTTCTCCGTATGTTCGCACAGTGGCATAAAACAGAGGTTGTCAGACAAGCCTTCGTTTCCGCCACCTAATAGAATCAACATTGTATGCCACTCGACACAATGGCAGTGTTATGAATACATAACGAGACATTAGCCCACATATATTTTGAACGTTTATTAGCTACACAAATAAATAATATAGCCGAGTGATAAATTAACCAGTTCCTACGACTCTATGAAAATGTTATCGATGATTTTGTTATATAATAAAAAAAAAATGGTCTTTTCTTTAGTCACGAAAGTGTTTACTGCTGTGTTTCATATGTAAGCAGAGCTAGAATATAACATAGTTTCAACTTAGTGACATACATACATATTCAATGGTGACCGCAGTTTATAAGATTTGCACTTGACGGCTTAATTTTTAACCGACTTCAAAAAAAGGAGGAGGTTCTCAATTCGACAGTTTTTTTTTATGTTTGTTATTTCAGAACTTTCGACTGGGTGAACCGATTTTGATGATTCTTTTTTTATTTGAAAGATGGTACTTCCCGTGTGGTCTCATTTCAATTTTTCAACATTTTCAACATTTCGTCTAGTTCTGATAATGGCATCCATGAGAAAACCATATAAGTCTTAAATTTGCATTAAGTATGTGCGCGACAAATGGACGAATAACTCAATATCGCGCCAATCGATTTCGATGATTCTTTTTTATAGGTACTCATGCAATTTTCCTTCGAAAGCACCATTTGGTGAAGTGGAACTGATGATAAATACCACAAATGGTCACCGGAATTACTCAATAATGAGTATTTCACGGGTTGCGATTCGATTATTTTAATATGGCTACAATGCAATTTATGCTCGTCACAATGCATATGCAGAAGTGGAGCTGATGGTTAAGTACCAGGAGAACTCCTCAACGATTAAAGTCCCTGTATCGGGGAAAGCAATATTTTGTAAAAGGTGATGAACAGTTGAGATTAGGCTGTTGTAACTTAGGTAAATTACAAACTACCCACTAAAAAGCGAGAAATAAAAACTTTTATACAAAAAAAAAAACAACCGACTTCTAAAAAAACACTACAAATTGAAAAATAACTTAAATTTCGGAAGTCGGTGGCAAATAACTAAAACCAAAGATACATAGTTTTTTTATGAATACACGACTGGAAGTGGTTATTCTTCTTTGTAGAACTCCTATATTCAAATAATAACAAAACCTACTCTAAAATTCTCAAAAAATGTGTAAAAGCTTCTAAGAAACGGAACTATTCACAGGAAATGGAAAAATCTAAAAATAAAGTGAGGACAATGTGGCAGATAATAAAACGCATTACACAAAAATCTAATAATAATTACCGACAAAACTTAAAAATTAACATAAATAATAACATAACAAACTGTCCCTACACCATTGTCAACACATTTAATCAATACTTCGCTTCCGTAGGCGCGCCAAACTTGCAAAACAATAGCTCGCAAGCACACAACTCCCATACAGTTATTACACCCGCCATTAATTCCATGTTCCTGGAACCAGTAACAGAAAAAGAAATATTCGACATTATCCAGAACCTCCCTAACAAACACAGTTGCGGCATCGACGAGATACCCCCGACACTAATAAAAGCATGTGTTCAGGAACTCACCTCACCTATCTTATAAACCAGTCTTTCGAGGAAAAGACATTCCCATCAAAATTAAAAATTGCCATAATCAAACCCATACCAAAAAAAGGAGGTAATGCCAATGACCCCAGCCAATACAGACCAATAGCACTTCTTCCAGCATTTTCAAAAATATTTGAAAAAGCTGTTACTAAACGTATGTGTACATTTTTAGAAAAATATAATATTCTCGACAACAACCAATTTGGATTCCGTACTGATCGATCGACAACTCTAGCCGTTTATAAATACACACAAGAAATACTGACCTATATCAAAGACAAAAACTATGCAATAGGCCTTCTGCTCGACATGACTAAAGCCTACGACAAAGTATCACACTCCACATTACTAACGAAGTTGAATGGAGTTGGCATAAGGGGAGACGCACTTGACTGGCTCAAATCATATCTCGCTGATAGGAAACAGTACGTACAGATAGAACACCTAGATGACGACACCTGTGAGCTACAATATGTACGCTCAGATATACTAACAACAAACTGGTCTATACCCCAAGGTAGTGTAATAGGATGTATACTGTTCCTCATCTACATAAATGACCTGCCTAAAATATGTGACCATCTTTGTGTGCTGTTCGCTGATGACATCTCTATTCTCTTCAAAAGCCCTTCAAGTAATCTACAATATAACTCCCAAATTATTGAAACTTTTAACCAAATAAAATGTTGGCTTCAAAACCACAACCTTGAAGTAAACAACAAAAAAACTAAAATCATACAGTTTAAACCCTACCAAAAACAAAAAATTAACTTAACAACTATCACTAATCATATTAAAATTGAAGAAGTTGAAGAATTTAAACTATTAGGTATAACACTAGACTCTCATTTAAACTGGAAAAAACATGTCGAGCAAACTAAAACAAAATTATCACAATTCGCATACGGGCTGAGTGTTCTAAAATCCAACACAAAAACTCACTGTGCTCTCTCTGCATACTACGCGTATGCCTATGCTTGGTTACGCTACGGTATCATCTTGTGGGGACACAGTGTAGATGCCAATGATTTATTTGTTGCCCAAAAGAAATGTCTGCGAATAATTTTTAAAATTAAACCTCGAGATAGTTGCAAACCCCACTTTATAGGCGAAAATATTTTAACCTTACCCTCCATTTATATATTAGAAATAGCCACTTTCGTATAAAAAAACATAAATATATTTAATTTTGATAAGAACGAGCGCCGCAAAACTAAATTACTCCTACCAGCACCTAGAATACAAATGTATAAAAATAGCCCAGAGTACCGAAGCATTCAAATATATAATAAATTGCCCGAAAGCATAAGGTCCAACAAGTCATTATGTTTATTTAAATGTAAGCTAAAATCTTTACTATTAGAAAAATGTTACTATAGCATCCAAGAGTTTATGACAGATAAATTTTGAATATATACACAATTTTGCTTATTTTGTTTTTAAATATTTTTACTTTTAATTATTTTTATTTTAGTTATTATTCACGATTTTATTATATTTTGATTTTATTACTTTCATTGTGATTCTATGTATATTGATTTTGACTATTCATTATTCCTTTGTTACGATGCTAGTTATAATAATAGGTAAGTATAATGTTCTATAGATATATATTATAGTTTTAAGTAATTTGCTGCGCCCTAACAGGGTAATGTGTCCATTAGTTTTTAAGTAAGTTTTTTGTAAAGCTATGCTTGTAACGATGTGTCCATTGTGCAATAAATAAATAAATAAATAAATAATAAGCCACTTCCAGCAAAGTAGGTAGCTACTTCTACATGCGCATCATAACTCCCCTATTTATGTTAAGTCTTGTAAAACAACTTACCCTAACCCATAACGAACAATATATGCCCTCTCATTTCATTGACATAAAAATGACAAGGAGAAGTAGAATGTATAAGTTATTAAGTGTAAAGTTTTTATGAAGAGGCTTACAAGGACTTCATTTTTATATAAGTAAGCGTCAAGTTGAAAGGCCCTTAGGAAAACAAGGTGTTTCTCGTAAAGTTTAAACTGATTGCACCGTAAACCTAAGTGCGCTGACATCCCATTAAATTGACTGTAAGAGGCTTACGATGTTCAAAACCAATCAGAGTTGCATTAATCTAAGGTACCTGAGATAATAAACTTTATATTATGCTTTCGCAAAGGAATGTACAGTAAGCGTTCAAAAGTGCATAAGCACGTTAAGAATCATATTGCTGTGAACACGCGGTATAGTCCGTATATCTGTATGTGTAAACAACACGGCACACACACCACAGAGAACGCAGTATTGCGCTTTACACACTGTCGTATCGTCGCGTACTTGCGCCTCACTACCGAAACAAATATATATTTCCGTCGCTTTTGTTAGACAACACGCATCATGCGCTTGACCTTGGCCAGTTTATGGGATTACTAAAATTCAAACCAAATTGACGTGTGCAGATAGCAGAACGCGTTAAGCATTGGTCTGAGATGCAAACTGGCTTAGGTTCCAACCTCGTCAAGCACAGTGCAGTTTTTGCAAATATTAATATTTTTGTTTGCAATAATATTATATTTTAACTATTGCTGCCTTTTTTATTAATGCTGTTATTGCAATAAAGGGTTTAGAATTAAAAATGCGTGATATGTGATAGCAAAATTAAAAAATTGTATTCGTTATATTTATTTTACTTATAGATAATATATTGCTCCAATTATTTATCATTACGTCAGCTCAATAAGATGTGAAATAGATGTCAAGAAACTTAGAAGTAATTTATATTATTTTGACATATTTGTATTATGAAATGTTTTAAATTTTAAATTGATTTTTTCACCATAAATATTAGCTAGCTTATTATTAGTTAGCTTTGATCATGGTCGAAGTAATTAAGCAATAAATAAGAATATAAGACTAATCAAAATGTAAAAAAAAAACTACTTACAAAATAGGTGATTTTAAGGTAAAGTATGGGCAGTTTGTTTACATTATTTATTTTACTTTTTATTTGGCTTTAGTAAATATTGGTTGATATTGAGAAAAGAAGATTGAAACTTAACCTCAAATTGTAAACCTAAAATAATAATATTACTAAAATAATCTTAAACATTTTCGGTCTATCTGCGAGAAATACGACAAACAACATTTTGTAACTTGCTTAAAAAATCGTTACCACAAATTCATGCAATAACGAATCTGTTGTTTATTAAGTTGGTACGGTAAATATTTTAAGGTTAAAATATAGCAGTGTCCCACTTGAAGTCTTAATATTATCGTGCGAAACTTAAACGTTCTTGTTTATGCCTTTCTGTCGAAAACGGCTTCCTAGCTGGTCTTCAGTGATACAAGTCTTCAGAGTGCACAGCGAACGGTTCATAATGACGTGTTTAATAATTCAGCAAAATATCTCGTTGGTATGAAACCATTTGTTTCATATTCCTCCATCATTTGACGTCGCTACTGCTCGATAATAAGCCTCTTCCTCATTCCTCTTAACCCTCACAGTATTTCTCTAGAACAAAGAATAACATTGTATTTATTACACATAATAATTATTTATCATTCACTAATCGAATTAAACCTCATAATTAATTTTAAATTTTAAAAGCATCTTCTGTCTCAACAATACCTCTGTTCTATCAACAATACCTTTGATTAAGATTTATGTTTAGTAAAATATGAAATATTTAAATGATAACACTCACACTTAGTCCGGTCTCATTAGATATTTGTGTAAATTACATTCACTTTTACGCAGCGCAATAATATTTGATCTCCCTTCAATATTTATATTTGACTGCATTTTGAAAACAATAACCACAACACCGCTAATACCTAAATACTCGTCACCAACAATAACCACGAACCAACAAAGTTTTGAGATTGGCTGGGAACAGACCGTAGCAATCGCGAATACGCGTAATGAACTGCGTCTGTCTACCCCACAGAAATCGAAATGATTTACTTAGTTTTCTGTGGTCTACCTGCTAAACCTTAATATTTATGTGAACAAGACGACCGAAACAAAAAACGAATGATTATTGAACTAGTCATTATTAAAATCTATTATAATAACAAAAACTATGAATAGGAATTATTAAAAAATTACAAGCAAACCGCACATAAGATTTGAACCCTCGCTCGGCTCGCCATATTCGCACATACCAAAGCACGTTATCCACTGAGCTAGCATGCCATATAATGTATTGATAGAAATTATTAACTACTATGAGTTGCAGACAAAGTGAGTGTGTGTGTGTGTACTGTGCGTGTCTATAGTATTGTAACATCTTATAGAAGAAGGTCGTAAGTCAAACCGAAGCGTCAGTCTATTGCTTTGTGCGATTGCCTATGGACTTTTGGTCGGTACTGTACATTGTGGAATTGTGAATTGAAACAACTAGATTTAGTTTAAGTGGGTATCTACAGAATCTGGGATATGTTGTCTTTGTTTTTCCCACCTAAAATATTGAACTTACTTACTTAATTCCCTCCTTACAATAATAATAAATCGGTCTACATGTATACCTGAATTTGGTACAACAAGAATAAAACAAGCAGACAACAATGGTAAACAACATCGGAGCAAGAAATCAGATGTTAAAGTGAATAAGTTATATCTATACGCGGCAGGGTGCCCATTGTCAACGACAAATTACGGCCTGCTATTTAAGGCACTATAAATTATCCCTTTATATAGCGTTATTTACGCAATACAATTTATATTGGGTATATGTTACTTGCAAGTTATTCGAAGCATTCGGAGAATTAGGTACATCTATCTCCCTCCATTCTTTTCTTCAGCGAATTGTGGAAAGAAGTCATGGTGTATGGAAGTGAAAGCTTCTTTAGGCGCGTTGGGCATTTTTGAGATGGTAAAAACAATTGAACTCGCGACACCGTTACCGACACCTCATTTTTGTAAACGCGATTATGCTCTTTATTTATATTGCGTTACGGATCAATGTTCTATGCAAGTATTTTCTTGTTCAAGTTTTCACTTCTGTTGGCACTCCCGGAGTGCCACTCTTTTTTTTTGGGTCTAAGAAGTAAAAGACGGAATGTATAGCTGGGCAGGACTGTAACAAGGTATTTAAGGAGAAGTTACGATATACCCCCAGCTCCAATAGCCGCTGTAAATAACGCTCTATCTGCGCAGCGCCGCCGCGCGCCCTGCCAAATTGCTTGGCAACCTCCTCAGACTTCCTCTTTGAATAATATTATAACAAACCGTACAACAAAGCAAAAATAAAACTTATTATGTCCCCCACTCGAACTCACATAGTACACACTCAACAGCGGCCACTTAATCTGCCGAATTAAGTGGATTTATTAAAAATTGTTTGCTAACATGCTGAACGTGCGGACGTCGCCTTGCGCCCCGAGCGTAAATAAATAAGTTAATATTAAATACTGAATAGTCCTTTATAATCCAATTTGCGCAAAATATGCTGATAAAAAAGCGTCCCGATAAAAAATTCGATATTGAATGGGAATTATAATCTTACGAACAGAAAGGAACTTTCTCCTCCGAGAAAATTACTGTCATTGTTGGCGCAGCCGGTACTTAATATAGATTAAACAGCGAATTTATAAACAAGGAAATAATTTGTGATATTTTGACAACAATAATCTGCTAACACGATGTATGTACTTACATGCCTGTCAAAAGTTGCTCTATAAGAATGTATTCGTTCTGATATCGAGAGCCTCACATTTACAACTACGAATATTAAGAGCGTTTATTCTGAAAGTTGGCAACGTCGCAAATAGATGTCAAATATTTAGCTGATTAATTTGGTAATATTACTCTATGGAAATATGGAATATGGCTAACTAGCGAACTCGAATATTAATAATTAATGAATTGCAATTATAACACTGAATTTGATGTTGCAACCGATTTAGGTGAAAAAAAGGCATTTGGAAAGTTTCCAAATACTTTTTTGAAATCTCAAACTAAATATTCGGTATTATGATATTAATTATTGCATTTCATAATCAATGTTTTAGTTCGCTAGTAATTAGCCACATTTCATATTTGTACAAATCCCGAAAAAGTTCCGAGGAGCCTGCAGGGTAATTATGGCTTGGCCAATGAAATTACCGAGCTCAGAACGAGATAACTGTTTAATTTTCAATATATACAAGAATAAAATCGAGAGTAACAGAAAATATTTTTTCTAAAAGATGACAGATGACATTTGACACTTAACATTCCGCCCACCATGGACAGTGTCCATAAAATAACACACTGAGTTACTTAACAACCAACCCACCCACCATGATAAAAGATAGCTACTACCAACAACAATAAAATAATAAATAAATCTAACTTAAACATTTCAATGTTAACAACACTCCATAACATTGCTGCCGGTAGAATTTGAATATATTGAGCAAAATAAAACTTCATAACTTAAATCTAGACGGCAACAGGTAAAATAATAAGCTTGGACACTGGTCTCTTGATAACAGAATCTCTACATTTTAAAGAAACAACGCGCGTTAGATTGTCCACACCAATATGCTTGTCAGTAATCATACCATACAACCATCTTGCCGGTGGCAGATCATCCTCCTTAACCAGCACTATATCTCCAACCTTAGGTTCCGGAGTTATTTGTGACCATTTATAACGGTGCTGGAGTTGTGTCAGATATTCATGTGACCATCTTCGCCAAAAATCTTGCATAAGCCGTTGAGTGAAATGCCATCTTTTGAGAGTACTCATGTTCGCATTTTCATAATTAGCATCCGGTACCAGCACTAAAGGCTCACCCACAAGAAAATGCCCCGGGGTAAGTGGGTACGGATCTTCTGCATTGGAACTAACTTGAGTTATCGGCCGTGAGTTAAGACATGCCTCTATTTGGCACAAGAGAGTCGTCATTTCTTCGAACGTGAGTGTACTGTTGCCGATTACTCTTTTTAGGTGATGTTTCGTGGACTTCACTCCAGCTTCCCAAAGACCACCAAAGTTTGGTGAGTGGGGTGGAATGAAGTGCCAGTTGGTGCCATTTGTCGCTAACCAGCTAGCTATGTCACTGGCTACTACTGACCCTTCTCGAGGTAATAAATTCCTAAGCTCCCTATTCGCTCCAACAAAGTTAGTGCCATTATCACTCCACAAATCTGCGCAATGCCCTCTGCGTGCAACAAAACGCTTAAATGCACTTAAAAATGCCTCTGAGGTCAGATCACTCACTACCTCGAGATGTATTGCACGAGTGGCCATGCATATGAATAAGCAAATGTAGCCCTTGATCGAGTGATAACCACGTCCCTTTGTGGTTCTGACTGCAATAGGTCCTGCGTAATCAACACCGCTCTGATAAAAAGGGCGACAAGCAGTGACACGAGCTGATGGTATTTGGCCCATCAACTGTTGATTCGTTTGAGCTGAATAACGCACACAAACAACACATTTACGAACATGCTGTCTAATGAGACTTTTCGCGTTCACAATCCAATACCGAGTTCTTATATAACTCAGCATTAACTGAGGACCTCCATGAATAGTACGTTCATGGGCATCCGCAACAATCAGATTTGCTAGATGTGATTTATGAGGAATCAGTATTGGATGCTTCATTTCTTCTACAACATTAGCCTTCTGCAATCGTCCACCAACTCTAAGGATGCCGTCGCCATCAAGAAATGGATTAAGCGAGGTAAGTCTACTTCTTTTTTTTACTTTACTAAATCCTTGTAAACTCTCTATTTCTTTCAGGAACCCGTCCCTTTGACACAAGCGGATACAGTTAAGTAATGAGTCATTTATTTCCTTAGATGTTAGCCAACGTGTAGTTTGAGTTTTATGGTTTGCTCTTTTTGTCATATTAAGAAACCTTCTACAATATGAAAGCACTCTTATTAGTCTCTTTAAACTGGAAAACCTTAAAATTATATCAATGTCTTCAGTTGTTATGTAACATAAAACATTACTTTTCTTTTCCTCTAAATCTGTTTGCTTAAACCTTCCTCTACTGTAATGGACTGTATTTTCTTGTAGCCACTTAGGGCCGTTTTTCCATAATTCAATTTCAGAAATATTGCTTGGATTTATGCCCCGTGATGCGCAATCTGCTGGGTTCTCATCGGATTTGACATGCGACCACTGACTGTTGTCTATGATGGTCAATATTTCGGAGACTCTATTTGCCACAAACGTCTTCCACTTGCTGGGATGACTACTCAGCCAAGCAAGGACAACACTGGAATCAGTCCAAGCATGTATATTTTCCTTTGAGACATCCAATACTTCCGAGACTTCTTGGAGCAACTTTGCTAAAAGGACAGCTCCACAAAGCTCCAGACGAGGTATGGATACCTGTTTTACAGGAGCAATTCTCGATTTGGAAGCGACGAGATTCACATGAACCTTACCATTACAATCTACTGTCCTAACATAGACAACGGCTGCATAAGCTGCGTTAGACGCATCAGAAAACCCCTGTAGATCCATATGGACATCGTCTCTACTTGTCCCAACCCACCTCGGAAGTTGAAAACTAGTAAGGTGAACGAGATCCTTGCGATAGGAAATCCAATCTTTGAGTATGTCTGCTGGTATCTCATCATCCCATCCTACACCAGCAAGCCATATTCTCTGAATAAAAACCTTGGCAGTTGTTATAACGGGTACGATCCAACCGAGTGGATCAAATAATCTTGCGATATCCGAAATTGCTCTACGTTTAGTCACAGGTGTTTCAAGCGAAGGAAGTTGGACAGTGTACTGAAATTCGTCACTAGATCTGTTCCAGGTTAATCCTAAAATTTTCATAACAGAATCTAACTTCATCTCTAAGGTTTCTTTCGTATCATTTCTGTCTTTTTCAATTTTTTGCAATAAATCATTTTTATTACAAGACCACTTCTGAAGCTCAAATCCCCCGCGACTAAGAAGTTCGTTCATTTGATGATATACCTGAACACCTTCTTCAACGCTTTCGCAACCTGTCATGAGATCGTCTACATAGAACTCCTTTAAAACCCTGTCTGCTGCTAAAGGGTATTTATCACCTTCATCATGTGCAAGCTGTTGCAGAGCTCGTACAGCTAAGTATGGTGCTGAAGATGTACCAAATGTTACACGTAATAACCTCAGATGTTGAAGTTCTGAATTCACATCCTTACGCCACAAAAGTCGTTGAAAATCAACATCTTCTTCAGATACCTTTACTTGTCTGTACATTTTCACTACATCGGCAACAAGGCATATAGGGTGACAACGCCAACGCATGATGATGTGTCTCAGTTCGGGTTGTAGCCTTGGACCAATCATCATATCTTTATTTAATGATGAGCCATTATTAAGAGTACATGACGCGTCGAATACAACCCTCACCTTTGTTGTAGTTCTATCATTTTTTACAACTGCGTGGTGTGGCAAATAGATGGCAGTAGAATTCTCTTTCTCTAATTTTGGAACCACCTCCATATGGCCTAGCGTTAAGTATTCCTCAATAACATCAGAATATTTCGTTCGAAATTCAGGATTCTTGAGCAACCGTTTCTCCAATAAATAAAATCGTTTCCGAGCAATTTCAAATGAATTGCCATACTGACACTCTGGATTATTTGACTTAAAAGGCAATCTTACTACGTAGCGGCCTGATGAATCTCTTTGAACAGTTTCTATAAAGAAGTCCTCACAGTTCTGTTCTTCTTCTGATAAAATCTTTTTGTTTCCAGAAAAAGGTTCCTCAATCTCCCAGAACTTCTTTAACAGATCATCAGTCGATATGTGAGTGTGCATGTTTACGATTTTATTTTGTTGCAGACTACCTTGGTTTTTTGGTGAGTGTATATAACCAGAGAGGATCCATCCGAGTTTAGTATTTTGTGCCACGGGAAACCCAGGTAGACCCTTGATAACACCTTCCAATAAAATTTGGCAATACACTTCTGCTCCTAGCAAAATATCAATTTTGTTTGGAGTATCAAAAGCAGGATCGGCTAATTTTAGATCCAACATTTGAGGTGACGACACAGTAAAACCAATCTTCCTTTCAGGAAGAAGTGATGTAATTTTCTTAAGAACGTGAGCTTTTACAACAACTGTACAGTTGGGATCGTGGCGTGACTGAACTTGTACGGTTACAAACCATTTAGAGCGCAATGTTGCACTCTGGTCACTGCCAAGTCCTGAAATAAAGCTCTTGTTTGGAATCTTCTTCAGACCAAGCATCTGTACCGACGACTCGGTGATAAACGATGCTTGAGATCCTTGGTCTAAGAGAGATCTTAAAACAAAAGTACTTGTTCTCCCTTCTACCTTTACCAAGGCAGTGGCCAATAACACTTGGCTGTTTACATTTGAGAAACAAGATACTATGTTGTTTGGTGTCTCGCTCTGTGAAGTTGATGGCGGAGATTGATCCATTCCACCTTCCTCTTGATCACTTTTAGGGACTGATTTTGGGTGTAGAAGAGAGTGGTGTCTCTTTTTGCAAACACGACAATTGGTTGAATTACGACATGAAATTACCGAATGATTTGGACCAAGACAATTGAAGCACAACCTATTGGTTTGGATAAAGTTACGACGTGCTTCAACATCTTCTTTTGCAAACTTCTTGCAATGAATCAGTTTATGACTTTCAGAACAAAACTCACATGTTGAGTTTGAAGTGACATGCATAGCCTTAGTTGTGCGAGTACTATTAATTGACTTGTTAATGACTTTACTATCTAAAAACTCAAGAGACCTGAATCGCTGCTCTAAGAAATCTTTAAAATCACTTAATTTAGGAAGTTCACCATTGGCCTTACAGATTTGAACTTCCCATAGTTTCCTAGATTCGGTATCAAGTTTTAAACTAACAATGTAAATTACAATAATATCCCAAGAAGAAATGTCAATACTTAAATTTTTGAGGGCGTTTAAACATTCATTTGTTGTATCAAGTAATTCTTTAACGGCACTGGAAGATTCTGACTGTATGTTCTTTTGATTCATGAAACGTTTTAAAATACAATTAACAAGATGCAACTTATTATTGTAACGATGTTCCAACTGATCCCAACAGACGTTGTAATTAATGGCCGTGATAGGAATATGCCGCAAAAGTTGCTCAGCCTCACCTGTTAAATAGCCTTTGAGATAGTGTAGCCGTTGAACGTCGTCCAATGCTTTGTTGCTATGTATTAATGATATGAATAAATCGCGAAAACTTGTCCATTCGGTGTATTTGCCACTAAAATTAGGAATAGAAATCTTAGGTAACTTAACACTAAAGGATTGACCGACGTTTGACTCAATAACCTTAGAACTAGACAATACAACCGTATTAGAATCGATCTTAAACTTAAGCAAGCAATCCTTTAATTCCGTTTTATAATCTGTGTACAGTTCTTCAGTACTGCCGTATGCATCAGTTGTGTAATAACTAGACTTCAATAATTCCTTGTTACCAAATTCCGAAATGATGACTCTATGTGTATCACGATACAAAGTCCAATAATTTTCCAGTGTTTCAAGCCGAGTTTCCAAGTAGGATTGCGTTATTCTTTCCTTTGGAGATTTTTTGAAGTTAACTCTAGCTTTTTGTATCTTTAATTTGGTATCTTCTTGCATAGTAAAATACGTTTCCATTTTAATTTCCTTCTTAATTTATTAATGAATAGTTTAAACTATCTTTAGTTTCAATAATGAGTTAGAATTTCCAACTAAATTGTATGCCCAATTTGTCTAAGTATATTTCTTCTTGTATTGAAAGTTCTATATTGCTTGAATTTTTCTAAGTCAATACGTAAGGCGTACTCACAGTTTTTTCACTTCAATACTTCACTGAATTTGGATCCAACTAAATTCGTACTCGAACCGCAGTCCGATTCGCTTCGTATTAGAACAGCTTCATCATCAGATCAGCTTTGTAATGCATATGTCGCTGTGTGGCTCAACCAATATATCGTCCGACTCGTAAGGACCATGTACAAATCCCGAAAAAGTTCCGAGGAGCCTGCAGGGTAATTATGGCTTGGCCAATGAAATTACCGAGCTCAGAACGAGATAACTGTTTAATTTTCAATATATACAAGAATAAAATCGAGAGTAACAGAAAATATTTTTTCTAAAAGATGACAGATGACATTTGACACTTAACATATTTTCATACAGAAATATTGCCAAATTAATCAAAACAGGTAAATATTTGATAGCTATTTGCGACGTTGCCAACTTTTAGAAAAAACGCTCTTAACACCAATTCAATCAATATTCTTTGTAAATATGCATATTTATCTCACCGATGTTGCTCGAAGTCTAAATTATATTTCTGGTTACAAAACTTCACCGTACTGTGTAGTATTCGTAAATATCAATGTAAATAGGTCAAACAGGTTTAATTTGTGTGTACCGTTATCGGCCGCAAATTGCCCAAAATGTCAGTCCAATCAACTAAAGCAGTATATGATACGAAACAAATAATTTTATATTCACTTTGTTGAGCTATGGAGCTGCTGTTTCGTATTTTAGTAAATTTAAATATCGTTACGCTTATTTTGTTACAATTTGTTTACCCACATGACACTATGTGGTATAGTACCGCAACACAACAGCATGCGTAGCGCCACGGAAGAGGCACAAATAGTCGCTGCTACGGCCTACGCCGTAGACAACTCATAGCTATCTCGTAGCAGTATCTATTTGCCTCCAAGCCAAGCATTACGTTCGAAGTTTATAATGTAAAGTCTGCGTGTTCTTTCAGCATTGCAATTTCGCACCGCACTGATGTGTTATTGCTTCACCTTGGTTTTGACTATAGGATGCTTTAAAATTTTATTATGAGTGTCTTTGCACTGAGCTGTTGTCCAGCGTAGGCATTGAAGTTGCATAGACTTCGCGTGATATAATCATTGGGAAAAATTTTCTCCAACCGGGAAACACTGCTGTTGGCAAAATAAAGTAAAGTTCTACGAAATCAAAAGAAGATACCTTCATGGTTATTGTTGAGTTTTCGGTCAATTCAATGAAATAATAATATTATGCTCTTTGTATTTAAGTACTTTTATTTCCCTGAACATTTGCACCACAGTTGTACAGATTAGTGGCGTCAACGCCTACGCTGAATCAACGCAATTGCACCTTAAACACTTGTATGTAGTTGTACAGTTAATTATTCGGCTCATCAAGCTGTTGCGGGATAATTGGCGGTATGTGTAGGAAGCGGTATAATGACGGCTTCAAATAGCCTCCCACTATACACACCAGATCTATTATTATCAATATTTTAACAAATATTATAATAACATAACATCTCGCCATATTTCCCCGAAGGGTTGGGCAAAGGTGTACCAACAAAAAACAAACAAACAACAAACTATGTACTGGCAAAATGTGGGTATTACTAAAGGTATACCTCTGCCCAACCTTTCGAAGATTATAGACGTAATGTTATGTGTGTGCGTACATATAATGTTGCCTTTAAAAGCCTTTATAAACTGTAATTAACTTTCAGCCTTCATAGGCGATCTTAATAAAAAAATCTAAAACCTTGTTCGATCGCGGGGTAGTGTGGCTTGGTGTGAAGTGTTTATTGGTATTAAAAATATTATCAAAACAAGATTTACGTCAAACTAAATACACAATTAAACAGCGCTTTATCGGGTATTAGTTACGGGTGCGTAAAGCGAGCAATCTTTCGCGAGCAATACGTTTGTGAAAATTCCTTTGCGAGGTAATCACTCGTTTGCGAATAAATCTGATTAGGAATGGTGGTCCTTGTTGGAACTCGATCGCCTCTTTCAACGTTGAAACGAACATGCCATCCAAATATATACAATGCAACATGAAATGTAACACATATTCAAACAAATTCGACTAGTTGTGGACGCACCTAGGCTCTGTGCATGATAGAAACCTTCTTTTGTCAATTACTTATCTAATCGTGAGAAAACTTGAAATAATTCAAAGATTATCTGACTATGATAAAAGTACAATTTTCGTGGTACTAAACTATTCGTGTCAGTCACAGTACCTGTCAATAGTTACATCACTTTTGCGCTCTCGAAAATATGGTATATTTCATCTTTGATTTACTTAATGAAGATATGGTATAATCATAAAATAAAAATTTGATTTTATCTCAAGGGTAGCTGAAAGCTAATGTTTGATTTTTAAATTTCTTGATATGGTTTGCTAAATAATAGAAAAAAATACATGACTGAATGGGTTTATAAAAAAAAAGTTTTTCAGAATTATTTCTGCTATATTTTGTATGGAAGTTGAAAAAAGTGGTTCAGCCACATGCAAGTAGATCATATAATGATGTTGATGATATTTTTTAATTTTCAAAATTAAATCTAGCCTTGTGGCGGCATCTAAACGAACGATGCGAACCAAAGACCTGACGTCACACAAATCTTGCATCGCGCAATTAGAGTTTATCGCGTGATCGAAATATATACAAGATCCCGACTGATCGGAGGAACTGAGTGAACTTTACAACTTGTTCCTCATACCTCTAAAGTTTCTTCGTCATTTTTCGGAAAATTTGTTGCGAATATTAGTGATATTCCATGAATACTTAATTTATTTGAAAAATCCCTTTGAGTCACAAAGAACTCGACTTTTCAAATCACAAATAGTTTTGTTTACATTCTTTTTCCCACAACGAATGAACAAAATTGATCAAATTCAGTCGATTTCGTGATAATTGAAATGTAAGGGACACTGTGGCCTGAGCTTTTCTTTTCAAGGATCCAAATCTGGCTATAGGAATTAGCCAATGTCCAGCATCAAAGCGCCAAATTGTCTGTTTCCAGCGTACTAACCTAGCTAGTTATTTAGGTCACCCACCTGGCGGGTCACACATTGTTTTCCTCTATTCGCGGCGACAATTAAGGGCCCTCTGTGGGATGTTAGAAAATACCTCAACAATGATGTTAAACAGGTGTTCTGAAATATATGGCATCAAAAAACACCTACACATATCTAATTTTGATAACGTTGACATTTATAAACTTCGAAAACCAAGTAGGTAGTTCAGTTCTACCAAAGTACTTAACTATAAATGCGTGGGTGGTTTTCTAAAGCCAATATATTATTATCTACATACGTTAACATGACAATATACAATTATTATGTTTAGTACGCGCCACAAGGCAAACGCTCCAAATTGTGATAGATTAAATATCAATAGTTTGGCGCCGTCGACTGTCTGTTTCAACATCAACCGGATGAAATTCAGTCGCTCCTGTAATATAATTATCGTAAACAAAGAATATTTCTCTTTACCAGTAGATATTTTAATTTTAATGAAGCCTACTTAAATTTTATGTAAATATCAATCAACGTTGTCAACAGTTTCATTTGCTGGCGGAAAATGATCCTGTTGTGTACAGTTAGTTACTTTAATTTTTTATTTATTTACATTTTGCCCTATTTTATTAAGTACCTAAATAATTTATTACTACGTTTAGAACAGTAACGTGTATGTTTACTTGTGAACGTAACAGGGTTCCCAATGAATTCTGCTAATATGATGATGGGGATAAATACGTATGGTCACTTTAACAAAAAAAAGCTTTCTGTGTAAAATATCAGTTTTTCTTTTTTGTAATTCACTTATCGCATCAGATCACTATTCGTGAAAGTATCGCTCAGGACTGATTCAAAGTTCTTTAATATGTTCTTTTGTCTATCCTTGAAAGTCTATTCAGTAATAAAAATAGAACAAAAATATTATCTTGTAGACCACAAAAAAAAAGAAACTCCGTGGGCAATTTGGACTTTTTCCGAAGGCTTTATTTGAACAATATTATAAAAAATCCAGGACTCATTAGCTGACAGCTGTGCGTCAATTAAACGTAAAATATAGTCCTTGGAGACACGGTCCCCTCCGGCCCCGCGTCCGCTTCACCCCCTGGCATCCCCTGTGCCACAACTCAACCCCTCCCTGCGCGATCTCATTAGTGGAGCTCTGAATGTACAATTTGTTCTGAAACAGACACCGATTGCTACTTTAAAAAGCGTAGCCACTCGTTTAAGGTCAATTTTTAGACTCTCTTCAACTATAATTACAGTCCCCTAATGGTTATTTTTGTTTACGCTTAATTGGGTATTGTTTACTTTATTAATTTGAATTTGTGTGAGCGTTATGGTGGTAGCAGAATATGTTTGAGTAATTGATAAAATATATACCGTGAACCGGTATATATTTGTGTCTTGAAGTACAATAAAGGCCTTATTTTCTACAAAGCCAAAATTCTGATTGTACTAGTCTTCGTTAATTTGTTATTCTGGTCGCACAGTGTAAACGCTCCAAATATTTGTTATTCCTGCTAAGATGCACGGGGCGCGGGCGCTAGGAGAAAATTTATGTCGCGGTGTCGAACATGTCGGCTTTAATCCAAATCCGAGTCTTGGTAGCCGCACAATCTAACTAAGCCGAGCCTGTTAGAACTTTCATTTCCATCATTCGTTGAACGCGTTCGCCCCAGGAAGCCCTCCTAATCCGCCCCGCGTGCACAAACCATTTCCATTCCCTTTGTAACTTTTGCTTCTGAAAAGTTTCGAATTAAACCCAAGAAACTGATTTAATAAATTTATTTCAAAACTATTTGTATTTCATTAAATGTACCTAGAGTTTGCTTACGGCGGTAACTCGAGTTCAATGCAGTTGGGAATTATTTGGCTCGGGTAGCGACATCTAAAATATATGATGTTATATGATGATATATAAATATATGATGTTCATAATACGTCTACGTAGTTCTTTGGAAATGTGAAATGTTTACATGCTGATTTGAGAATAAAATGTCATTAGGTTCACTGTGTGAGTTATGCCTCGCATGGGTGTCGTGCGAGGTTTTTGGAATCGACTATTCACATATAATATTTGCCGTTTTCGAGCGAATTGTAACTGTTAACTGGCTTAAAATAGGTCACTATGGTACTGAATCATTGCTTTAATTCGGCGATGTTCTGCTGCGAGCTTTCATATGTACATTATACACCTGGCTCAATAGTGTGTTTACAATGTGACTCGTGAGGCCGAAACATGAACAATATAGTCTGTATATGAACCTAAATGTGCTTGAACGGTGATTACGGATTGTTCGCCACGTGTCGTACGGAGTCCTAAATGTAGAGCAATATTATGAAATGTTTTTCATGTGTTATTTATTTCATGCTCAAGGTGATATGTTTGTCTTGATTAAGGTACTAGGTAAGACTATGTGCAATTTGCCGATTCTTTTTTCTTTTTAACAGTTGTAGTTGAGAATACGGAAATAAATGGTGTTTTTCGGGATATTCTGTGCTGTGTTTGTCTACGAATTTTATTTGTTTACTTTTGGTCGAAAAACATTTAAAAGTGACCTCGATTCAATTCTTCAGATTAGTTTTTCTCGTTATTTACTACCTAATCCTAATTACTGTCAAAATATAATTATGTTCATTTCATAATGAAGAATGCTGTGGTTGTTGAATTCAGTTAATTTTTAAAATCATTGTCATTTACGAGGCCCCAAGTCTCTGCGCCCTAAATGTATGAGATTTGTTCGGCATGTTACCTAGCGCCTTAAATTGTCTCAAAGTCTTGTTTCTTGAATCGATTCTTACAAAGAACCATGAGCAGTATATAATAGCTACCTATATGTAAGGGAGATGTGTTATGTCTTCTCATTATTATGTCAACTCATTCCCAATAAGTAAGGAATTTGTCGCCTCATTGCTATAAGGATGGTGAAAAGTGCCGGATCAGGTTTTCTGGCTGGGCCCAAATGCCTGTAAACGTATATACGTTTACAGGCATTTGGGCCCAGCATTTGTATATTCAATATACATATACATATATGTATATTGAGTATTGAAGATATTGGGGTGCAATTTTTTAAACACTTCTTTAATCAGAATAGAAACGGGATAATGATGTTTTCAAACGGGATGAAGAAAGTCATAATGAAATTCATATTGACGATATTGAACATTTTGGTAAGACAGGTATCTACCTAATAAAATACATTCAATTAAACTAGTATGTTTTAATGTAAGGTACCGACTGTATACTATATTAACATATACGAAATTTTCCACTCTTTTAACATTTTGACATTCTTATCAGACTGCAAAATCTTAACCCTTACCCTTAATTTACGAAAAATTAATGAAACTGCCACTTGACCTAAGCTTAATTTCAGTTATGTTTGTGAACATTTACAATTTTAAAGTACCTAGTTATTAAATTATTTGAAGGGCACTTGAAACAATATACTCTACCAGAGTGTATATAGGCACTAGCTGGTGCCCGCGGCTTCGTCAGCGTGACATTTTAAAATACAAAATGTCAAATTACTCGAAAATGGTTGACATTGGCATAAGGCTCATGAGGGGTCATTTTGTTGCAAATGACCTCTCCTACATCCCTGACTCACTGTGTCGCTTTGCATCGCTTGCCCCCGCTATTACTTTATTTTCGCTTAGTGTTGTTTGCTACTTTTAATTTCGTTTTGCTCGGCTCCTAAGGATCCTAGCGTGATGTTAAATAGCCTTTCTCAAGAATTATGCTATCAAATTCTTTGTAGTTCAAGAGATAAGCGCGTTCAAACAAAAAAACAAACTCTTCAGCTTTATTATTAGTACAGATAACTCGTTAGTCGTAACACTGATTATGCTAACACAGCGCTGAGTCCGCCATTTTATATTATTTCCCTCATTAAAAGAGCCTCCCTGATATTCAACAGTAGATAGTCAAAAGCCGATTTTAATTAGGGATTTTAAGATTATTATTATTAAATTGACCTGAACCTAACAAAAGGACGGCGATCTCTGATCGTAATAAATGAGTGAGTCAGCCTGGACTTTCTATCTACGTTTGTTCATGTTTCTTGATTCCATTTTAATTAATTTCTTGGATCCTAACTTAATCAATATTTTATAGAGGCATGAGGAACATAATGTTCACTCGTCATCTATAGAAAAGGGAGGATCCTCCGACCAGACGGGTGTTGTGTCTGGTGGGCAACTGCCCGACGATTGATGTAGGGATTGATGTGTGTTGTATATGTCGGTCGCTCGGTAAACTCTGCTTGCGCGATGCAGGATTTGTGTGACGTCAAATTTTTGATGCGTAGTTCACTTGTGGCATTGTAGACGCCTCCACAATTTCATGGTAATTTACAATCCATGTTCTGACATTATACTCAGGAACCTTTTTATTTTGACTGGTATACTAAAAGCAAGGCCTATGCTTATGGCGGTGCTTGGGGGAGGCCTATATCCATCAGAGGACGTCTTTTGGCTGAAATTGTAATGATGATGACCTAAAGTATGCTAGGTTTTTTTTTTTTGTGCCAAGGTTTTGTTGTAAAAGTGCTAACATTAATTTACTAAATTACTTAATGTAAAATATAAGTTACTTTCTGAATTCCAAATATTTTGAAAATTTTAATTGTTCTGTTAAAACACAAAATTGTGTGCATACTTCTAAGTGTTTTTAGGTACTAAATGAAGATAAACAACTTAAACTATTATTCATTGTATTTATTTGCTAATAAAACTTGTTATAACAACGCCCGTAAAAAGGTTATTAATGTTTCAGATCAAGAACTTTGCGAACTGTTTCCAACTTCCCGAGACTACTTAACTCTGCAAACTAGACTACAAACTAAATATTTTTATTTGAACAGAATATTTAAATTTCTTGAGAGAAAATAAACAAAAGATTGTTATATTTCAGCACACCTGTTTCAGAAATGTTACAACTTTTGATTTCCTTAATGGAACGGAACCAATCAATCAATTACAGAATGTCCTCCGGTAAAATCTTATTGTGTTTAGAAGGACCAAATATTGAAGTGTTTTGTATATTTTACTTTTGTATTTACAAAGTTTCAAGTAAGTACTTACCGACTTGTTTGTTGAGCTGAGCAGTTAAGAGCTCTTTAAAACTTTAGCGGAAACAAAGTAGAGTAGACAATGTGACGAGAAAAATTATATAGGGAGAGGGTACAGGTATGTTTAATATTCAATCAGTGCGGGGTCGCATTGTGGCTCTTCCCGCCACTCGACGTTGAGTGGGGTAATAAAGTAATAAATAAACAAGTAGGTTGACGTCGGCCCGTGGCTGCGGGCCCCGGCAGCGGCGCTGTGATCCATTCGCACAATGGCCGTTCATTACATTGTTATATTTGCTTAATTAGACACACGCATTAACTAATTGTATGTATGTTTCATATTATCGAAGGATATTGGCCGAAAAAAAAATTTAGCTCTTTTTATTATGTGCTTACACCGAACTGAAAAGAACCTGCGTCTGAAAAGCACTTCCCATTGAAGTCACATAAATTTACCGGTCCGCACAAAAATTGTTCGTGCTCGCTAGAACAGGTGACCTTATATAATATTCTGTAACACCTTTGAAACCGGCTCTCGGTGACAGTTTACTTCTTGAAAGGAAACCCGCCTTGACCTCGTTCCAGGAAAACTAACGAGGCATTCGATGGTGGCTCTCATTATTTCTCCGGCGAACTGTCCCTCTAATTACATACGGTGACAGACGTGATTGTATTTCTAAATAGAGTCTATTTATTTTACCAGCTCTCTGAAATAAATCTTGATTAAGAATAACAAAAAATACGTTTAAGTATTCCTTCGCTTACTGTAATGGAATCAAAGTTTCACTGCCTTTGATGACTTGTGTAATATTTGTTTCTAAATGGAGATATCCCTCCCGGTGCGAATGAAATAAGGGGACATAAACTTACGTAATACGCTCATCATCCCGCAAGTTATGAGAATCAAATGGGGGAAACGGGTTAACGGGTGCTCTTAAGCGGTGGATTAGTATCTACCTAACCCTTAAAAAACTCAACCTCTTTCTTTTACAGACTTCATTCAGTTAGACGAGCAAACGAGCGGATAAAACCGTCGTTCATAAACCGTCTGTACTTTATCTCGCTCCAGAAATTATCGAATTATAATAGTCGGAGAATTCACGGCTAGTGCACATAGCCATTCGGCGTGGCTATCTCACAAAGTTAGCGCACAAACTCCTCCGAGGCACTAGTCAGAAACTTAATCTTATCTCAATTTTCCCGTGTTTTCCTTCTCCACAGTGTTTAATTGTGCAAGTTTTAATTACATGCAAACCGAATGCTCGGCACCGACGTGGGCCCGTCCATTCGCTAGATATTTACGACGACAATGTTCTTATTAGCAGCGATATAACCGTACTTACGTACACTGTTTATTGTTACATTTGGAATAGCTCTCGGGAGATACTATTTAGTTTTGTGTGAGATTCAATGTAGGTACTTGACACACATTTATCTCTGAAATTTCTGTGATTTTCTTTAACTAGGAATTCTTTGTCAATTGTATTTCACGAAAGGGAAACTGTATTTCTAGGAGGGTATGAGAAAACGGTTTTATTTTTCTTGGAGAAAAGTTCACTTATGTACTGGTAATCACGTTTAGGTATATGTTATCCCCACTGCGGATACAAGAGGGTGTGTGAAGAGGCAATTAAGGGATTACGTCAGGTGTAAGGGCAGCAGCATCCACCTGTACCCGGATATCACGGCGCGTGATTATTGCGTTATCCCCAAGATCATCCACAAAGGAGGCTCAAGCTTCATTTCGAGATGACTACAGGCTTTATGTGAAGAAACTGTGAGGTAGTGTATTCTATAAATAAATTATTGCGTCTTGTTGACTCTTGCTATATACACGATGTAACGACGCGCAAACTGTTACCATGAATTCAGCATATGATTCTAGACGCCCCAGCGTAAGTATTATTAAAAAAAAAATACCAAAAATACAACCGACTTCCAAACTACAAAGTGAAAAATAACTTTAATTTCGGAAGTCGGTGTCTTTGGATCAGTATTTAAGTTTTTGTCACCGACTTCCGAAATTAAAGTTATTTTTCACTTTGTAGTTTGGAATTCGATTGTATTTATCGTAAAAAATATTTTTTTCACTTTTTAGTGGGTTGGTTTGTAATTTATCTAAGTTACAATAGCCTAATGTTAACTGCTCATCACGTTTTACAAAATATTGCTTTTCCCGTTGCAAGGATTTTAATTGTTGAGGAGTTCTCCAGGTACTTCACCATTAGCTCCACTGCACCTAATGAATTGTGACGAGCATCAATTGCTTACCAACCATATTAAAGTATATTAGCGAATCGCAACCCGTGTAATATATATTATTGAGTAGTTCCGGTGACTGTGTCCTACATCATCAGTTCCACTTTGCCAAATGGAGCTTTTCGAGAGCGAATGCACGAGTTACTATAAAAAATATCCAAATTGCTATAGGTATGCCTATAATATTTGAAGAGTTCCCTCGATTTTTCCAAAATCCCATCATCAGATCGTGACCAAATGACAATGGGACCAACTTGAAAGTATACCCTTTCAAACGATAAAATATTTTGCAAATCAGTTCAGCCGTCTTCGAGTAATCCGGGAACTGTTCCATATATTTTGACCGTGTAGGTGCACTATTGTATGAAACAGCAGATTTTATTTTTAATAGTCGACTTAAAATATCTACCCTGGGGGTCTAGAATCATGTGCTTCTTCTTTTAGTGTGGTTAGTGACTAAATTGGTGTCAGAGTTTTAATGCCGTCGAGAAATATCACAAAAGCATGCCGGTTTCCTTACGATGTTTTCCCTTACCATTTTCAATCAATCATGTGCTATTCATGGTTACAATATGCGCGTCAATGTCCCTTATACCGTCTATATCTAGCTTATTTGTGTTGATAGATCACAATCTGATTGCGTTGAAGTGGTAGGGCGGTTTCTTAATTATGTTTTATTTTACATAAGTTCTGATTGAAAGTTTGACTACCACTAGATCATACATATATTCTGGACGTACCTAATGGGTGTGTGCAGCTTTGTCGAGGACTGCATTTTAGTTTTCAGACTACTCAAAGTGTTTAGTAGGGGCTGTAAACTATCACGAGGGCACAGTGCAGGTTAGTAGATGTCACATGTCTTCGAATTTTGGATGCTAGAACATGCCAGTTTTCTCACAATGTTTTACTTCAGCATTTTGGGAGCAGTGGTGATAAAATTATGTACACAAAGGACTCCTGGAAACTGTAGCGATCAATGTGTTGCCTCCGACAGCTTTTCCGAATAGCTAATAAGTTCTAAACTATACGATATACTAAGTCAAACAATGCTGAAGTTTACCTACGATAACTTTGAAACTTTATGTGTTTTCAACTGAGCAGACAATAACGTGATTTATTGTTTTAATATTGTGCCTAAAATGGATGGTATCATGGTCATCGTTGCTTAAAAGCTCTTTCAAACAGACGCGACACGCAGGCTTAGCATACCTACATGAATGTATTATGTAGGTAAGTCGTACGTGGTGCCCTGGGGGATAGAACATTAGTTCATATTGTAATGTTTATAATTGGACATGTATACCTAATCAAGGGTATAATATCCCTGATGAATACAATTTCAATGAGTCAAAGTACAACAGAGGTTCAGAGCGATTTACTAGATGGTAATATTTTTAAAGCTGTCTGTTTCCGTTATAACGTAAGATAATTACGACACTTAAAACTTCAACACGTAAGTATCGTTCGAGAGTGCTATTTACGATATTTTTACGACTTGTATATTCACATCCCGTTTTATTAAAGCACCTTTGCTTATCTCATAATATCTTTATGAGATGGTTAAAAATCTCTTCTCTTTCATTTCATTTTTTATTACTGAGTTTTTATTACACAATTCTTGTCTATATCACCATCTTAGCGGCTGACGAGAGGGTATGAACAGGGGTGAGAAAATAATGCTGACTTGCAATATGAAGATGAGTTTAATAATTCCAGTCGTAAGTCATAAAACTTTACTAGATAATTTTTAAAAATTACCTACTCAAATTTATTTAATTCGAACGAAGTGGTATAAAGTTTGAGGTTTTGCTATATTCACTGGAAGTTTTAAAAAGACTACTTTAAGCTTTAAAGGTTTTCACAGGTAGATACTAATATTATTTAAAAATTCAAACAAAGTAATCATTGAAACCGTAGGTAAAGTTTTTAAAACAGGTTTTTTAAATAAAAACAGAACAATAGCTCGTAATAAATCTAGCATAAAATTAAATAAACAAAACAAAGCGTAGGGCAGTGATCTTTTAACCGTTGATAAATAAGAGCGTTTAAAAACATCAGTGTAAAGTGCTAAGGTCATAACAAAAGCGGGTGAGCCACAATGTGGGGAGAAACGTAATAATGCATCGCGACGCACGAGATTCTTTCTTTGGCAGCCGAGTGTATTAAGAAATACCCACGATACCGTGCGACTATTTCATTTCCGTTATTCAAGTCACACACGGCGTTTAATGAAACTCAATTATAACGATAAAATCGAATTATTGTGATATTTTTCTGATAAAAAGTCGTGTTGGTAGTTCTCAAGTATTGGTCTTTTGGAAATAGCATCATACGTATCTGTGGATGTGCAAGCTGTTCTGCCTCTCTTTTGACCTAGGTCTACATATCTCTAGGCTTAAAACCGTCGTGGCTACTGAGTTGGACAGCACCTATGGTTGAAATGACGACCTGTTTAATCGCAAAAACGCCGCTTTGCGAATGCTTATTAATTAAATGTGTAAGAACACGAAAAATAAAATATAACATTTTCTTAAGAATTTAGAGAAAGTGTTGTTATTGATAAGAAATGTAAATATAAACATAACATAAAATCACGTCTGTTATACCCGAAGGGTTAGACAGAGGTGTACCATAATACGCCCACATTTCGCCAGTTATGTTTAAGTCCCATGTAATGGGGGCGAGTCTATTGCCATCAACCGGGCACAACTCCAAACTCCGGGCTGCTACTAAGATATTCCTGCTGGAAAAACCCAATAACACTTTGCCCAATCTGTGAATCCAACCCAGGACCTCTACAGACTAGACGAATTTATAAGAACACTAAAAATAAAATATAGCATATTCACAGAATTTAGAGTAAGAAGCATTATACAAGAAATGTCTTTCCTCCAGGAAAATATTATAGTTTTCTGCCCAACAAACATGAAGTTCTTCAGGATTATTTACGGTGCATGACAAAGGCACTTACGTTAGTTTGCAGATTTTCTTCGAATACTAGGTACGTTCGTAATTCTATTTTCCAGTACCTAGTACCTACTATCTATTATCTATATAGACGTCAAAAGTAGCTGAGCAGTGATTTGATATGATTTGTTACATATTTATATTGATATTAATAAAAAAACATTATTACAAAAAAAAACAACCTACTTAAAAAAAAACGATCCAGTGCGTGTCGGACCACGCACAATGAAGGGCTCCGTAGTTGAGATGAATTTATTCCAAACACAAACTTAACATTTTAGTTGAAAAACATGTTCTTCATTCCAACTGAAAATGTAAGTTTGTACGCACAATATTGAGAGATTTACCATGTTATTTTAAGACCATAGATTTTTCTGTAATCTATGGTTAAAGAACCGTTCTCTGTATTTTTTCAAAATTTTAGGTTCAGTAGTTTCTGAGATAAGGGGTGGATGTTTAATTTTCATCTATTTTCTTAAATATCTTTAAATCCATTTATTTTAAAATTATGGAAAAAATATATTTGAGATCCTCGCAATAATTCCTTTCATTTCATATGTCACACGGTATAGTTTGCAAAACTTTTTATTTTAATTTTCTTGTTGTGACCCCATATTCAGAATTCATTTATTTACGTTACACGTCCGTGTTTGAGTCACAAAAATACATATGTGTACCAAATTTCATCGGTCCATTAGATTCGAAGTAAATTGCCTGTGACAGACGGATAGACAGACAGACACACGAGTGATCCTATTAGGGTTCCTTTTTTCCTTTTGAGGTACGGAACCCTAAAAAAACAAAAAAGGTGAAAATTTAATTCATTTCGGAAATCGGTGTCTTCAGTTTTGTATTTTCGTATTGTTCCACCGAATGATACCGAGAAATGAGGACGTGTTCGTTCGTCTATATTTTTTTTTAAATTTGTTCATCACATATTAAAAAAAATATACAGGGTGTTTGGTGCATCGTGTGCCAAATTGAAATGGTCGACTGGGGAGGTCACCGGCTATCCTTTCAGACCCCTAAACACTTCTCATGCCCTGTGGATTTTTTTTCATCGACTTTTTATTGTTTTATTAAAAAAATACCCAAAATTTACAGTCAAGTACAAATTTAAAAAAAAAGTGTAAGTCGTAGCCTCTGAATTTTTATTTTATTTAGCTGTGTATTGTATTACAGTACTTTTAAATTCAAAACTAGTGACATTAACCATGTAGTTTTTTTTTTATTTACTCGCAAAGTTTCGGACTTCAATTAAAGCTGTCCATGTTACAGCTATTTACATGGCTATAAAAAAAAATACAAAAGCGACCGGGATCTTCCAACTCCCTCAGAAATTCTCTAGTCTATTCTCTTGCTAGTGATGTGCCACATGCCATAAAAATCTTTTTACAACTTTGTGAATTCGCTAGAATTGTGAATCGAGTCACAAAATACTAAATTCCAAATTATGATTTAAAAAAATATTTTTGCTTAAATGATGCCTCAAAAACTCATTAAATCTGTTATCTCACTCTTATAAGGTAAAATCTGTCTCGTATCTCTCTGTGGGGGGGGGGGGGGGGTTTACTAGAAATAAAAAATAATTGCATTTTTAACATTTATTTAATAATTTTTACATATTCTGCCCAAACTGTTGGCCGCTATTGCGAATGCAGGCCCGACATCTATTTCGTATTTCCACAGTTGTTGTACGAAGTCGTATTTCCTCCTTTATTTTAGTGAACGTAACATGGACAGCTTTAATTAAAGTCCGAAACTTTGCGAGTAAATAAAAAAAAAACTACATGGTTAATGTCACTAGTTTTGAATTTAAAAGTACTGTAATACAATACACAGCTAAATAAAATAAAAATTCAGAGGCTACGACTTACACTTTTTTTTAAATTTGTACTTGACTGTAAATTTTGGGTATTTTTTTAATAAAACAATAAAAAGTCGATGAAAAAAAATCCACAGGGCATGAGAAGTGTTTAGGGGTCTGAAAGGATAGCAGGTGACCTCCCCAGTCGACTATTTCAATTTGGCACACGATGCACCAAACACCCTGTATAAACAGACGAATTGAGAACCTCATTCTTTTTTAAGAAGTCTGTTAAAAATAAATGGCATATTGGTTTGAAACAATTTAAGGATTATATCGACCTGCAGTTGTCCACTGCTAAACAAGAGGGTTGTTTACACGGAATATATAACTAAAGGTAGCCGTGGTTGTTTATATTACATTTTGAAACAGCATTAAAATAATATGCTATTAGTTCACGTCATCATTGACAGTAAGTATTAGTTTATGAAATCATTGAATATGCAACAATCTCTGTTTATACAATAATGATAAACATCAACCAAACGGTATATTAATCAAACGAATCACAAATGGAAATCTCTTTGTGATTGTGCTCAGAACTCACAAAATAGGTTCGTTGAAAAGTTGTCAATTTCTAATTTAATTGAAAGCGGCGATAATATTAGCGGGGTGGTGAGGGAGCTGCCGGCTCGAGATAAAGGATTTGTCGACTGCTGAGCTCAGGCATGTGCCAGCTAATCAGCCTTATAGGCCGAACCCTGAGCCCCCTTGTGTCAGGAACAGACATTCTGTTACAAAGACTAGCGACGGCGACGTCTGTAATTATGACTCAGACAAAACTAATCTATTGACGAACTGGGGGCTTTATTACTTTGCTCTCGTTAGATAAATAAAATACTTAGGGGAGAAAAGATCTTGTTGATAAATTATTTATAACATAGATGAGGAAAATTGTAGACAGGTACTTAATTATTATCACTGTGTTATCAGAAGGCAAGCAGGTGATTAGGCCTATTCATCTACCTGCACAAACAAGTGACGAACATTTTAAATCATGAAAATGACGGAAGCGTTTCCCCGTTGCATGGCGGAAAGGTAATGACAGTGACGGTGAAAGTGTCGACTATATTCTGTTGCCCCATTGCCCTCGCTTCAATGACCGGAAATGTCAGATAAGTCCAGCCTAACGTCTTAAATATTCGTTCACAAATTCCTATTTCACTTTCCTCAGCGTACACCGAGTCTCCCTGAATATATAAATCAATGCTCTTTGTTGCGTACTGATATTTTTCGTAGCAAGTTATTCAAGGTGTATGTAATCTCGTTGTGTCGATTTTATTGCGTGCACGTTATTCAGATGTGATATACGAATACACTATAAAAGGCATTCAAGGCTAGAAAAACTAACCTCCATTCGTTAGGCGAGGTACGCTTGTCGTCGGTAATAAATTTGAAGGGTGAAACGGTAAAGGGTGCAAATCCCTTTGCAAATGACAGGTCGCATGACCCCATCGACGTCCGAATCGAATAGCTATCGTAGCAGAACCACAACAGTCAATAAATGTTTGTATAGCTAGATGTAATTATATAGGACGGAATAGTTCCAGTTCCTGTGTCAGGATTAAAAAACACTATTAAATATAAACATACTAGCAGCGCCCCGCGGTTTCACTCGCATAAGTCTCGATTCCATGGGAATATCGGGATAAAACGTATTCTATGTATTAATCCAGTTTATAAACTATCTGTGTGCTAAATTTCAACCAAATCCGTTTAGTAGTTTTTGTGTGAAAGAGTAACAAACATCCATCCATTCTCACAGTTTATTAATAGTATAGGATATATTTATAGTAGGAAAAGCCAGTATTTAAAACGCATATAAAAATATTTACGACATAAACATCAACAGTGAAAATTCTGATTTGGGTTGTTACCCAGTTTTCCGAAGCTCACAGTTCTCCATGGCGTAAAATCCATTTTATTAGGTTAGTGTGTAAAGAAAAGCCATAAAATCCATTCTGTGACTCTTTCACAGTGGAAATGTGAACTAGTTTTATAGCTATGGGGAATTCACAAGAAAGACACTTTTCAATTTTTCACAAGTGAAGTCTAAATCTATATTTTCTGACACTTTTATAATGGACGTAGCAGCTTTAATGCTTGCGTGAAAAAAAGAAAGTTTCATTAAAAGTGTTCATTATTGTAACTGGTTGTAAGTACAACATTATGCTATTCTGAGGAAACTTAGATTAAAACCTATTGCTATGCAGATGTAGGTAGTCGATATTTCATAACTTTATAATCCCTTTAAATCGAAGTGAGCTTCATGGTCACAGATGCACATGGTCTGTTATTCAATAGCGCCTCGACGGAACTCCATACAAATGCAATTTTGCACAGAGAATGCTGACGTGAGGAGAATGATACTAGACACTTTCGTTCTATTGTTTGTACTCTGAAACTGCTATAAGTTTCCTAGAAAAATGACATGAAATATCAATTTCATTTGTTACTTTACCTAGACGAATAAAGTCATAGGTGAAAGGTCGTATTGTTCTACTCGAATATATATCAAAGCGCGTCGCTACGCAAAATCACATCAATTCACATTAAATTACTATTATCTACGGTTAAATAGACCATTGTCACTAAATTACTGGCAAGCGCCTCGGGACGCGTTGATTGTATCGATATGAAATATTCAGGACCAGAGCTCAAGTTACACGATGCCAAATACATATCAATAAATTGATACACGAATGTACAGTAGGCAGGTACATAGCCTGTACATTACCGAAACTAATGATGGCATTTGTTTTGGTTAATTCGTCAAAACAAAAAACAAAACAATTTTGTTTCTTTTCCGTTTTATTTACTTTTAAAAGTTTCGTATTTTGTTTTAATTTAGTACATAGGTAGGTACTTGTTATTATTTTTGTTTATTTTTTATTTTACTAAAGCAATTTCTAAAAATACTACAAGCAAAGCCGTAAAGCTCTAGCAAAAATTTAAAAATGAATTCTTGGAATGATATTCCCCTGTTTTTTATTCAATGCTCGCCCAGTAGCCTGAGGCTCACAATTCCCACATGGTTCCGTCAGAATTGAAATATATTTGTCTTTTACAACTCTTGTTGCTCTAATTTTACTAGTTTCTCTGTATTAAATTCGACTATTTAATTTTAATTACCTACACTTTGTACTTTGTGAAACCGTCCAATACTACGAAAAATCTGAAAACTCCAACCTTCTCTTTCATACGAAATGGAAATGTAAATTATAAAGACAACATTTTATTTATTTAGCATCGGATACGTAATTAAATAAAAAAGTAAAATGGTTCTTTGATGGGAGCGCTTTCTCTGTCTGTGCAATATTCCTGACGTAATGAGGTGGAGGTTATTCCATTAATGTTATTGAAAAATAGTCGTTAGTGTGAGTGGCGTGGAGTGGCCGGGAGTGGGGCCGAGTTTGGCTGGAACTCTCTGTATGAAGTTAATTGGATTTTTCCGTTTGCCGTGTGGAGTACGTGTGCCGTGTGAATATTAAGTGACTTAATAGTATTTTGAGCACACCACTGAAGATGCTCTTTCGTGCTCTTCGCGGAAACGTTTTTTGTAATAAAGTTTCCCTATTGAAAAATTCAAATAGCTATTAGGTACAACTTTATAAGGAAGAAACCTTACTGCTATTTGTTTCGGCTAAACCAACGTTTTCGTTTCGGGTGTCAAGTACCGAGTGTTAAAAATACGGCAAGTGGGATCAAGTTTAGTTTGAAACATTTCAAATAGTTTTAACTGGAATTTTACTTGTAGATTGTTTAACACCACGGCAAGGACGTATGGTTCCTTTGGGAAAACAGGAACGTTCCACAAGGCCGAAGTTACAAACAACAGATAATATATTTCAAAACTAAAATATATATTTTGTTCAAATTGTTTTTAATTGTGATATAATAACAAGACTAAATAGGTAGCACTATTTTTAAACATCATATTATGCCCGTAATCTGATTTACAGAATTATGTATTATATGTTATTATATTTTCACAGTTACGGATGAGAGCGACACGAAAAAGATTTGTCCATCATATGGGTAACGATATTATTAGAACGCTGATGGCCGCAGTTGCTGTCCAGAAATGTTTGATAGCCAGTTTTGATGACTACACGGGGCTAACAACAAAAATACCTACATTTATTTATTTAATTTATTTATTTAACCATTTATGCACACACATAAACAGACAAGAAGAAAGGAACAGAAAAATACGTACAAAGGCAATGCTTATTTCTAAAGAAATCTCTTCCAGCATACCTGCGACAGGAAATTATAAAAAATGAGATGTAGACAACTACATATTATTATGTAAGTATATGTTGGGATTACTTAAACAAACAGATTAATTGGGGTCTGCTATTTAAAATCAAGCATTATTACTGAAACATATACCTACAAAGCAAATCCACGTCGTAACAACTACTATACGTATGCGTATTACCATTAAATTAAAATAGGGTAGGTAATGTGTTGTGTAACAGTATAACGTTCGGGTAAACAATTCTATATAAAGGTTTACAAGGGTATGGAATTAATTATTCCCAGTTTCACAGGTGAACTAACAAGGGCCGTGCAAACGTCGCGCGGCCCTCATCAACACGGCCCTAGTATTAGTGTAAGACTGATAACTGGTTCATGTGACAATTTGCCTATTCAGTGACGCCGGCTGAATTACAATATTTTCTAGATAAGTCGCTTTATGAATGTTAATATGGCGCCGCCTCAACCATGCCCCCCCCACACGTATGTATAAACTGGTTTGAGCTCATGCAATAGTGCGATTTAGTTTGTATGCCCCTGGCTGGAGGCTTTGAGTGTAGCAGCTTAAGGCAACCACAGGATTGACCGGTTAAATAGTCATGACCTCAGAGGTCAGCTGTGAGATGCCCTACAGAAAAAAAGCAATAGTGCGATGTAAACAAAAACAAATCGTAAACCTGAGAAGGTAAATCTTCGTATGTTTTTACACAAACATACAGTTCTCTTGTAACTGCAATTTGCCACTGTATTTAGTACATATTAATCGATTGAAGCTGATAGAGAGATTACGATGTTTCAAATACGTCCACTATGTTTATCTACACTACTAACATATTATATACCTATCAGTAATGCCACGGTTCGCCAACCTGACACTAGACAGAGGCTAGAATCGATTTCATTAAATGATCAATGATGGTTTGGTCCACCGTACAGTTGATTAATGACAGTCTCGCTTTAGAGTAGAATATCATGTGACCTGTATAATGAGCACCACTTGTACATATTATGAACGAATGTGGCCATTAAGTTCTGAGATTAACTACTGAAAAATGCTTGCACTGACTGTACAGATCCACTTAAATCTGTGTGGTTCTTTCCTCAAAAGATAATTTCAGACACTAATCTGCAGGCCATATTAGGGGCCTGACCAAGATTATATCTGGACTTTAAAAGAGACTGCGACCTCTGAATTAGTATCGGCCTTTTGTTTTCACAGAGTAGTCTGATAGGAAACACCAAATTCATAAAGCTTATTTTTAATAAATTTTTTTAATATGACGTCTAAAATTGATTCCGATATCCTATTTACAGAATAAACAATTTCATTTAATTTCAATAGATTAACGTTTTTTCTGACCATAAATAAGTTTAAATTGAGACAAGGACCTCATCAAAAAGGTGTATGCATCGACTAGAATTCATTTGATTGTCTACAATTCGTGTTCCACAATAATAAGTAGTTACAATAAAGTTGGGACGTACCCAATGTGTAATGTTTCTAGACTACACATAGATACAAAATTATAAAACAAAGATTTTAAACACCTAATGAATTCTTGTCGATGGATATCTACATCTTTTTGAGACTGATTCTACCTACAAACAAAGTGTAAGACATTCAGTGAAGTAAGTTATTCATGCATTAGAAAAAAACAAAAGTCATTTATTCAAATAAGTCTGAGAATCAACACGTTCCAATCGTCAAAATCACATAAGACAGTCCCCCAAAACGCCCGCCCTTCACCTCTTCCTAGTGATTTAGCTGGGAAGAAGAAGCGGTGTTAGAAAAACTTGATTAATTTTATACAATAGGACTTAGTACGCAAAGTATTGAACATCTCGTAATGTTCAATACTTTACACAGAACATTAAATGCACTGTTACACTGGTATGTGGACAAAGAGGACGCTCTACAAAGCCGAACTATTTCTGAAACTCGAAATTGATATGCGACAAATTAAACAATCGGTACCGCGATTGATAGTAGTTATTACAATACGGATTGTTTAATTTCCATCACGAACATGCATTAAATATTTTCAATGTATTAATGTCGCATATTTATATCAATTTCGTCTGTGCTCACTTTTCATGTCGCGTCCAAATGTTGAAACATTTACAACCATTCGTTACACGTGAATCAACTGACGCGTAAAATCTGAGCTCACCTATAGTCGGCCATTTTGTTTGTGTTTGAAAAAAAAAAAACAAAGTTTCTATACATTTCTATTGTAAGCCAAGCCGGATAAATAGATCTAGTATGCATAGTGTTGTAACAGCATTGCATAGTGTTGTAAATAAGAGGATGTACGTCAAATTATGGACAAAAATCACATGAAAATTATCAGTTTACTTACCAGCTGCTATAACTCAAACAGTAGTTTACTTGGTTCGAGCCATTTAAAATAAAATATCACGAATAAGACTGTCAGGCCCAACATTCATTATTTTGACCGCAAATACGAATAATGTTTTTCTCTCAGCAAAACGTTCAAAAATTGTGGAAGGAGTGGCTCGGACCCGGTGGCCTTGCTTGCGAGTTCTAGACCATCAATCATCATATAATAGAATTTAGCCTGCCAGTCACACAATACGTTTGTTGGCTATGCTTTTATTTTTATTAATTCCAAGTAAAATGTTTATGCTATATGTATGTGTGAGGTTTTGTTTGGTTTCCAGTGTTATGGTTTAACCAGCTAGACTTACTTATCTATAAACCGAGAGACGTTTTCGTTGTGTGGCTAACACCAAATTGTAAAATAGGCTAAATGTTTTAGAAATTATTAAAAAATAATAGCTATACCTACCCACACTTTATAAATTAAAGTAGCTTTTTGTGTCTGTCTTTGTGACCGCGTTGTTCTTCTAAACTACGCAACAGATTTTAATGTGGTTTCCACCATCACTTAGAGAATATTTCAGAAGATGTATGTGTTTATGCATTATTTATGCATTCATATTAAACTTACATATCGGTAATAAAGGAATCTATTTTTTTTGTGATGGCATAAAAACCGCGCAAAGCAAGGGCGGACTAATAGTATAATATAATCCTATACTATTAAACGAGCAATATTTGTATATAAATATATGTTTGTAATAACGTTCTGGAAAATGGCTCTAACGATTTCGATGAAAGTTGCATAAAGGGGTTTACGGGGACGAAATATCGATCTAGCTAGGTCTCTCTCGATCTGGGAAAAATTCGTTTTCTCCGTTTTTGCACCCGAGCAGAGCTCGTTCACTCAAAGTTTAGAACAAGATGGCTACCTTGTTCTAAACTTTGAGTATAATGACATGACAGCATGGAATTAGTAAGTACCTACTACCATTGCTACACTTGCTGCTCACGCGACGAAACGTCAGCCGATCACGCCGCGCGAAACCGTCAGTACATGCTACGTACACCGTGGGGAAAGGAGAGGGTTTGACATAATTGCTGTCTCACTCACCCAACGCTGCCGCACGCCGTAGCACTTGCTACGGTACCAGTTTATGCTACGAAGCTGCTACAGGGACAACCAAAACATACCACATCAGCTAGACGAGGTAATTAATACATATTTGCTACAAATCTCACGGAACGGCTGCATAATTATAATAAACTTGGCATTTATCGAATTCACATCATGGGTAAACAAGTGTGACAACATGTCAGTATCACGTACTCCATCTAAAACAACTAAATCAAATGTGGGTGATCCTTTGCATGTTCTTCAGGATTCTGATACTGCATCGGATAGAATCGTCTCTGATAGCGATTCAGCTCGAATTTTTAACGCCTCGCGAAAAAACAAGCAGAAACAAGGTGACTTGCATATGGCTGAAATGAAGGAATTGTTTGAAGAATTCTCCAAGACACAAACTACAAATTTTTATGCTTTAACGAAGCCATGCCATTGTTAAAGCAAGAGACTGTGGGGTTGAGAAAATCCGTTAACTTCATGTCAGAGAAGTATGATGAGGTACTGGAAAGCTTGGGTAATGTGCAAAAGGAAAATTCCACTTATAAAGTTCAGGTTGAATTACTTGAACAGTGAATCGATTTTATTGGAAAGAAAAGCCAGGTCCACCACCATTGAGCTGAGAAATGTGCCGCAGTCACCAACTGAGACCAAGGAAATTATTACACAAATAATAACCAAAGTCGGCGATGTGCTGCGGCAGTCCATTCAGCTCTCTGATATTCGAGATACATACAGATTGAAAACAAAAAGTAATGCTAATTCTCCAATGATAGTGGAATTTGGAACAACATCCGTAAAAGAAAATATAGTTCAGAAGGCTAAGTTGTTTAATAAGAGCAATAAAGAGAAAAAGCTTAATATTTCACACCTAATGATTAACGGTGCAACGCAACCTGTTTATATCTCTGAGTCTCTTACTGCATATGCTAAGAAGCTGTTCTACCTGGCTCGTCAACATACTAAAAAAAATCTTTCACTGGTTGCGAGCATTCTTATGGCAAAATTGACATGAAGAAAAGTGATGATCAACCAACCATGCGTGTTGATAATGAGGAAGATATTCTGAAACTTACACAAGCATAACTTTCATGCCTGAGCAGCAGTATCACTTATGATGAAATCTAATTACTTTTATCTAATATCAAGGCCTTCTGCCAGTTAAGTTATTTAAGATTTAATCTCAATCTGATTGATTAAATTGTTTACGCCATCTTGGCACTGACTTGACGATCACATCATTAAAACTCCCACACTTATACACACGCCCAACTTCAAATGTCCGGAACATCCGGGATAATTATGTTTGCATATAAAATATTTTTTCCTTAAACGTCTTTAGATATCCAGGTGTCTTGATCTTCAATTCGATAACATAAATAGAAATATACCTACTGATGTTGACCTTATATCCGTGGCTAATGTATATACCTGCAGCATTGATGAATGCTCATCTATAATCTCATCTGCTGGTAAAACTTTTAAAGTCATTACACAAAAATTAGAAGCATTAATTACAACATGGCTGGTATGCTTACTCTTTTGGGTAGGTCTCATGTTGACTTGAATTTAATAGTGTTAACGGAGTGCTGATTGCGTGGTGTTCATAATCCTCCTATATTGGATGGATACGATTATTATTTAACTACTAACAAAACTCAATATGAAGGGATAGACGTTCTTATTTAAAAAGGTATTAATGCATGTGTAAAGGAACCTTTCGTCTTGGACTGTAAAAGCCTGTTAATAACACTCGAAAAACACACTATGGTTCTTGCTATTTACCGTTCACCGAATCTTAGGAATGTTGATAATTTTTTTAGAAAGTTTACATAATTTACTCTAAAATGTTGCGTATAAATATAAATAAAAAACTGTATCTCAACTGGTGATATAAATATTGAAATTTCCGAAAACATATTAGACATAAGAAAACACAACTACTTAAATCTAATGGCTTCGCATGGCATGCTGCCAGCTCACCAGATTCCTACTCACTCAAAATCTTGCATTGACCATGTCATACTCAAAACCAAATTTCCAGCAACATGTTTGGTAGCTGAAACTTCTGTTACTGATCATTATATTGTCATTATTTCCTTTGATAAATCGCTTCCTACTAAACAGCATGTAAAAACCTTATAGCGAATATATTTATGCTTCCCTTGACTTGACTATCCCTAACATTGACTTTGCGCTTCTTTTCGCAATGACTGACGTAAATGATTATGTAGCCACTTTTACTGGTTCTCTTAATCAGTATTAAGAGAACCAGTAAAAGTGGAATCATGCACAAACACTGACCCATCAAACCCTTTTATAGTTTCTCATACAACGAGCTTCCTTACTTCAAAACTTATTAACGAAGGCCTTATTACTTTGTTCAAGTCAACTTGCCAATCTTACTTATATAAGATCGAACTTACTAAGCTATAACAGCAAAGAAAAAAAGTTCAGTAAAGCCAATGTGCAAAGCATTTTTCTGTATTCTTAACGAAAAAAAGTTCAGCAATACAATTGCTGAAGTTTTTTTTAAGCTTGATTCCAATACTAGTTATTTTTGTTGTAACTATATTCAATTCAATTTCATGTAACACTAAAATATATTTATAGTATGTACAAGGATTGGAAATAAAATAAAGGGAAGAGTTCATTGGGCATCAAAAAATTCGTCCGCATCGCTGTCAGTAGGCAAAGTGCCCAAAAGTCTGGCAGCATTGCTACGTTGGTTGGCAATGCTGATTCGTTGACCTAAAAATTGGCCAGCCTTCTGGTCACGTGAAGAGTCGAACAACCGCTTGGCGATGTCCCGAAATACACGATGATATGGTTTTATTCCTTCAAAATGTTCTGAACGATCAGGGAAATCAATTATTTGTCAGATCGAGACACTAGTGACGTCAATTGGCTGTGATATAGCCACTTCATACAATTGGCAAAGAATGACAGTAGTAGTTTGAAATATGTACTTATAGGTAATTCCGTAAACGGGCCATTTAAATTGGTAGTTAATTTAATAAACAATTAATTTCCATGATTTTACATATAAACATAAACCAATGTCCACTTAAATCCTCCAATGTAAAAAGTATAATGAGTTGGCTATTGAAATAGGTCTATTTTTTCTCTCGCTTTGACCGCGCAGAATTATACCACTCACTAAAGTGTAATAACTTTATTGAAAGAAAAAGTAAAAACTTTGTCCAGCTGCTTTCCAACTCAGTTAGGCAGAGCTGTCGGCAAAGGATTTGAGAGAGGTCTCAATTACTAAGCTAAAGAAAGTTGTCTTTATTGCATGCGTTTCTTATTTATTTACTTTATTCTTGGAACTTTTCTTAATTTTCTCTGTTCTATAATATTTTCTCATAACTGTATTTTCTCTTAAGATGGGAGATTTATAAAACAAATGCTTGTTGTCAATTTCCTTTTTATCGTTTGACGTGTAAGTTATGACGTTATATTTGATGAGATATCGACTTGACATTGTATTCATACTCGCAATCAATGGAGCGCGTTTCACATTCGAGAAGTTGATTACGAGCAACGACTCTCAAACAACTTACCCAGCTTATAATAAACAGAGACATGGAAAATTATTCACTAACTTTACCCTGAGCACAAAATTTATGGTACGTTTACCACGAAATTTCTGAACAATGAACGACTCGCTTGGGTTTTAAGCTTTATAACTTTGCTCGTTGTGGTTTACGATTCAGATAAGCAATATCTGACAAAAAGGTATTGGATCGGACAGAACACAGATCAACAAATTCAAATTCCAAAAAGAGTTTCGCGAACTGGTGCCAAAACTGAGGAAACTATACAGAGTTTATGTTCACTGTTACTATACAAATCGTGGTCTTAAAACTTAAGCCTCAATTATAAAAAAAATCATCGAACAAAATAGATATACGAAGTTTCGATAAAGATATTCCGAAACAGTGCTTGATGTTGAGATTTGATCATTGCATCGCCTCTTTGGAAGCCGAGTACATTAATATGTATCTCCTCGAGCGAATCCGAATCTTCAGTGAAAAGGAGCGCCGCGAGTGATTCCGTGCCTTGTTCACACCGAAAAATATCAACTTGTGATTTACGTAGCGACAAAAGACACACGCCTACAGTTAAGTTGTATTGTAAGACAATTTTAATGTCGAAAATCAATTTACTATTGATGGCAACATATATGTACACATATTATATATATGTAACTACCGTTTTGTGACAATCTAATATAAAATATCAATTAGTCTTTTAATATACCTACGCGTAAACGATCAATATAAATATTCCTAGAATATTATAAACAGTTTCTGCTATGTACTCATCAAACAAACATAGGAATTAATATCAATATACGCGAATATTATTGCCATTTAAGTATTCAACATGCAAATACTCGTTAGGGTGTATCAACATTCATATATCATATTCTCTTTGACAATAATGACACTTCCGTCTCGCTTTAGATACGTTTATTTAGGCATAGACAAAGCCATTGTAGATCGTCATTCTCTCACCCTAATGAGATATAAACATTATTATCTGTAGCCTTCCCAAACTCAACTCGAGTCCCTCTGGACTCTGGCCCTTTAGATGCGGGTTTAGAATTCCGGAGCTCGTCTCTGTGACATCTGATGAGTAGGATCGACTGCGGACGTATAAAAATCGACGCTTTCAATTTCGGTTCGGAATTCCATTTGGTTTTTTAGTGGCCGTTGGATAACATTCGTGAACGGCGTATAAAACTGTCAAAGCGATTTTCGGTTGGTCTTATTTACAGAAAAAAAGGAATGAAAGCTAAGCCCGGATTATCGGTTCATCTTTGTTTTTTTAGCAATTAGCTAGCAAAATCAAAATTGGAAGCCAAAATCAGCCAGTAACCATGTGCATTGCCCGTTATAATAGATGCATCCAACGTTAATAAATTAGTTTTATCTTCATCACCGGCTCATTAGCGGAGCATGTTGCGCTCTATCGCGATGGCCGCGCATCGATGGCCACGTTATGCACTGCTGGTCCAATATACGCCATGGAACGCTTACTATGGCCCGTCCGCCTCAATAATTCACCATTTGACCGATCATTTGATTAATACAGTCATGTGATCTAGGCTAATTTGGTAAGTGTGGTCGCTAATGTTTGTTTCTAATGTAAAAAACCAGCCTAGTGCTTGTTGGACCACGCACAAGGAAGGATTCCGTAGTTGGGATGGATTTATCCCCAAAAACAGGCTTAACTTTGTAGTTGAAAAACATGTTCTCCCATACATCTATAAGAAAGTTACATTTGCATTTACAATTGGAGAATTGACCGTCCATACGTAACGGTCAATTCTCCAACTGCAAATGTAAGTTTCTAATCGCAATTTTTTTTATGTGATAAAACTACAAACTAAAGATTTTCGGACGTTTTCCTTTACTTGTGCTGTGAGACCTTGCTTCCTGCCAAATTTCATGATTCTAGGTCAACGCGAAGTAAAGGTTTTGATTTATTTGCGAGTATCAAAATATGTCGCTTAAATGACCGTATTTTTTTATTACGTTGACTTAGAAGCTTGATTTTCTTACAGCTCCAAGGGACTTCAGACCTTCGTATTTGATATTTATTTCAACTTGATACCTCCACGCGTTCCTGAGAAAAAGGGTCTTAACATACTTACAGATGAACGGACAACGAAGTGATCATAAGTGTTCCGTTTATTCCTTTTGACGTACGGAACCCCTAAAAAACACAAGTGTATGTGTACATATGTTATATATGTATAAACTAGCAGCGCCCCGCTGTTTCACACGCATAAGTCTCGATCCCGTGGGAATATCGGGATAAAAAGTATTATATGTATTAATCCAGGTTATAAACTATCTATGTGCCAAATTTCATCAAAATCCGTTAAGTAGTTTTTGCGTAAAAGAGTAACAAAATACAATACATATCACATCACACCTCACAAATTTTCGCATTTATAATATAAGTAGGATAAAGCAAAATTTATGAGATTTTATAATTTGACAGTCGCAACAATTGAAAACAAGCGACCGAAATAAATTAATAAAAGCTTTAGGTCTAAAAATTGTTTTTCTTTGCATAATCCAAACTAATAGGTATAGCTAAAAAGCAAATGAGAAAGTGTGTCTTTTATTAAGGTATTCCGGGACGAATTATCTTTGAAAGCCGTCTTAGGACCTGTACCAAGGTTACTTCAGATTTTAGATCATATAAGTTAAGAAATTCATATGCGAAACCAGCACTGATTCAGAAACTTAAGTTAATTGATATCACTTTGAATCAATACGATTCTAGATAACCTAAAGCTTAACCACAGACTTTAAACTATTCTAGAACAAAACTATAGAGCGTTACATAAATCAGTGCTTCCATTACTATTAACAATTTTAATTAAGTAAATAATAACAGCTAGTGCCTAATCGTCCTTTTCGAAAACCCAATGTCAAAGTACATAACTGAAATTAAAGCGTCCATGTTTAATAACGATTTCAATTTACAAATGCGATCTTCATTTCACAGCAAAAGATTTTGTGGAATTATTAAATCGTGTCATTACTTTTTAAGTTTGTCTACCCAATCCTTTTATTTATACGAGCTTTTGTCCCCTGTTTCGCTCGCATATTTTATTTCTACGTCGTACGTCATTGACAATCATGTATGTAGTGTACTTAACTATCAGCATAGGTAATTAGTACGTAGAGATTAAAGAACCACTTACTGAACTGCCACAGCAAAGTTATTGGCAATCTTATTCAGAAATAACGTGTTTTATCACTGACAAAGAAAAAAATAAGAAATGGAGCATGGGCTGTGATTCTTCGTCTATATTCTACGTAGTTCCTGGGTATTAAAGTAAAAGAGTAAGTAATATCCTTGTAAAGAAAAAAAAAAACCAAACATTGCGTAAGAAAAAATGTCAATTGAAGATACTTGGCTAAAAATATTATACCTTCCTTTATTCCCAAGTACTTACTTATCTACTTAAGAAACTGTTCAATGTTCTTTTACTTTACTGATTTTCTGAATCACAATTTTATTCAGTGTTCATTTGCGTACGAAGTACTCACACTTTATTTTGATAAGCGGAATACACCTTAGTAGGTATAACTTTCTTTTAATTAAATTTCTGTTGGAGCTCTACTTTGGGCTTTTTGTGACATCACATCATCCAAATGATAGAGTGGTTTATAAGTAGATCGTTTTGGAGGCAACAATCAATCAATCATATATAAATATAATATAATATATTTGGTTTGTCTGTACTGTGTTATTACCATTACCTTCGATAAAGACATGATATCTATATATATATAAAATTCTCGTGTCACAATGTTAGTTGCTTAATCCGATCCAGGCCGTCCCTTGCTGTCCTCCACCAGCGACGCCCTAAGCCGAGGTCCGTACCCCACAGGGGGTGCCCTTAGCGTGTAGTCGCTTAGTTTCTAAGTTTTATGCCCTAGCTGGAGGCCTTAATTTATTGAGGCAGCCACAGGAAAGTCCGGTTAAGCAGCCGACAACCTCCTAGGTTGACCTGCAAGATGACATTTATAAAATAATAAAAAAAAAAAAAAACAATATTAGTTGCCATACTCATCTGAAACGGCTTGATGGATTTAATTTTATATGTATTATTCGGTAGGTCTGAGAATCGGTTACCTCTTTTTGCTAGCTTGTTTTCGTAGTTCATAATTTTCACTTTAGGTAAAGGAGATCAAATCAATCTGTCTAGCCTTACTGGCTAGGCTTCCAGTCTAACTCGATGCAGCTGAATACTAGTATTTTACATGGAGTGATTACCTATCTGATCTCCACAACCCAGTAACTGGATAATACGATATCCCTTGGTAAAACTGGTTGTCAGACTTTTGGGCTTCTGACGACCCGTAACGACTGGCAAAGATCCACGAATGACAGCTGGGATCAACGGCTTGATGTGCTTTCCGAGCTACAGAGAAGTCTCGGTATGTAAAGATGGACCAACCCCGGCAAACGTAGCTTAGCCTGATGGATCGACCCGTGCGGCTGTTATTACTTAGCCACGAGCTCCTTATCACTCACTATGAATGAGATACCAAGGATAATTTTTATACCTACCGATTTTCCAGTTTCTTACGAAATGTATTGAGTATGATCATTACGGTCCACCTGTAGCAACAACTTGTTGATCAAACGTTAACCAAGAACAAACCAGGTTCTGATACAATAAAATGTGCTGTATTCATATAATAGTCAGTATACATATTATATTGTCATAAAAGCCTCAATATGTCAAAAAGAAAACACTTAATTTAAAAACAACAAAAAGAAAACTAAATATAAAAAAAATTTGTAAGCCAAAACAATATTACATGAAGTGGTTTACCCTTGAACCATGTATGTCTAATACAAGAGTAAAGGTTACCCTTTTTCGAAGGGTGCGCGCGGGCAAGGGTTGCGAGTCGCGGGGAGCGGGGTTGTCACCGGATGTAATGCATAGATGAATAACTCATAACTCTCGATAAGCTGTTGAATATTTAATGCCGCTCGACGAATGTAGCAAGGTCAAGCTCAATTTTATGTGTTTTTCTTGTTCCTTGGCATATAATCAGAATACAAAATCATTTCATGTTGTCATGTCAGTCGAAATTACCGTTTGAAAAGGCAGAGGTGTAGAACCGTGTGCGTTGGCGCATATTTTAAAAGAGGCCTATATATGTACAGTGGACTACAATAATCCGAGTTGGTTAATCGATTTTATGTTTACAATCAACCACCACGAACTTTTGAGATCATAATAGAAAATTCTACAGATGTACAGCATGACAACATTTACCTACATTACCGGTAAATACTCCTGTTGCGGTACTGAATCGTAAAATAAAATAAAGTAAAATAAAATACACCGTACATATGAGTTTGTTTGCAATCACAATGTATTCTATTCCAAATCCCTCGGGTCAGAATAAGGTTTTCCCACATTAGCCCGCACTAATCCAACTGAAGCTGGTAATGCCGTTTATCGTCATCTTTGTTTAGTTTTTGCGGTTGTGAGCCGGACAACAAGCGTTTTATAATCCCTACAGACGTCGTCGGTCTTTGCAGTTATTGTAATAAAATCAAGTCAATCGTGAAAATGTTTCCGATATTCGTAGTTATTTTGTTTCTACTGGGTTATGGTTTCCGTAACATGCTTCTGCTGAGAATTGTGTTTTATAAATGTAACTATAAAAGAAGTAATAAGGGTAAAACTTGCCTGCTTAGGTGTGGTAAGATGAACCAACTCATGTTGGATGAAGCAGATATTTCTATATGTATTTACCTTATTTTGGTAGGAATGGTAGGATTGATAATGCAGTTTAATTCTGGTGGAATCATGTAATATTGTAACTCTAGGTAACCCCTAAATTAATGTGTTGTTGGATTTTCAACTTTGAACGTTAATCGTTGAATGTTTCGTAATTCTCAGACTTTTTCCGCTAAGTATAACTTTGTAAATACCAGTACCCTAATTGCGTAATACACGATCAATAACAATTTGTTTCGATTTTAAACAGATTGCTAAGCCATTGCTTCATACGAAATACTATTTTTATTTTTCCTTATAAGTCGATCACATTCACATGTCCCTTTTTGTGCGATCCCGGGATTTTTCCAGAGCCAGACACAGGTACCTAGAATTCAAATCCGAATATCCTACATATGTGTCAGAAAGATAAATTTGTTGGCATTTTCTGGATTTCTTTAAAAAAATGAGGCAACTTGCTACAGGCAACGGCACGTTAGCGTTTGGTATCTACTCTCAAACTTTTACCTCTCACACGTTTTTGACGAACAAAATCTGATGATCCTAAGCACACAATTGATCAGACAAGGCACGTACATATATTTAAGCAGTGTACGTCGAACTAATTATGCTAATATTTGTGTTGCGCCAACGATATAAATGCGGTTAGATAACCTGTTTAGGGAATCGCCTCTGAGACTCTTGAAGCGCCCTAACCAAACTAACAGCATCTGACCAGAATACTGATCACGCGGCCCTTACTTAAATATTCAATGAAGATGTAGCTTTTTGGTAACTTAATTATAATCAATATATTAATGAGAATTATATCCATATTCAATTTATGCTGATAGTCCTGTTATTTTCGGACTCTCGACTAGATTAGGAACTTAGGTGCGTATTAATGAAATTCCTCCCATCAAATTATAGATATTTCGTTACGTGATAGGGATACTTGGGATAGACATTTTTCGGATGGTTCCTTCATTAATCGGCAGGTATGAGCAGTTTACGAATGCTGCGAACGTTTTGCCTTACGCAATAACGCTTATATTAGAACTATTATTAAATGTTTATTCATTTCTTCATTGAACCTAATTGCGGTATTAATAATGTCATTAGTAAGTGATACACGCCTTTGTATGTTCTATCAGCGGTGTAAATTGAACGGTCTAATTGAATTTCATAATTAATTGATTGTTAGCACCTACTGATACAACAATATCACATTCCATTTTGTTTATATCGACGTACATATGATACACGTATATAGTTACTGTATACACGTTCTACATTCATTAATTAACTTCCAATACTTAAGAATAGAGTAGCGCTCAGGATTATTAATAAAATAATAATATTTTATAGCCGTTTGCCGGCGTTCCATTCAGCTCACGCATGGATTGAAGGAACTTTCAAACCACTGGAACGTTAATTACTTTACTTTTTGCTAGCCGCGGCCGCTCAAATTTGTTGAAAAGCTCGCTACTCGCTACTATGATGTGAGGTTTCCACATGACTATGTTGAATCAAGATGAAAGTTTATCAGTGAAACTAATGCCTGAATGTAACTACATACTTTGTATAGTCGCCGAATACATCCAGAGATAGATAAACATGAAACACTTGAATCAATCCACTTTGCCCCACCAGTGGGGTGGCCTGGATTCAAATATTGTTTATAATCACGTGCAACATGCACGTGATTATTCCGAGGCAGCAAATGATTAGTTTTGTACTCAAGCTAGCCCATAATCATGCGGTGATCATGTGGCGAGACTGCAAAATATGATAAGAGAGATTGAAATATTTACAATAACATGGACTGATATACTCCTGCGTCCCATCAGGATCTAGGCAGATTTTCTTGGCTGCTTCTATGTGTCTAATAGATTTGCGCCATAAGGTCTTAAACTACACTTCAGAAACCACAAAATGCTGTTCCTCCTCCGATACCTACAAAGCTTGTTAAACTTGCACGCAATATCTGGGCATGCAGACTAGGTTTAAGTCGTCAAATACGCCTCAAGTGCACTATTACGCCTCACAGTTCCACAGTGCCACTACACACGCGACTACATTCCTTGTCAATTCCTTGAGGACCGCATTGCAGCATTTGAATTATTTATCAGTTTCCTTTGTGTTACATCCAAAACCAACTATTTCGAACGGGGCTCCCGATTTTCACGGGTCTTCATTTTATTGTTTTGCTAACAGACCAACGTAAGGGCACTGAGATTGACGTTACTTAATCAACGGTCTTCGTGCCAAAATCACACATGTCGACAGTACCCGGACAACCCTCGTCTCATTTGTCATTAGACTAATTGTTTGCAAACAATTACCTCGTAATTCCATCTAGAAGTAATAATGATACGGGGCTATGGATGATCGATTTCGTTTTCCATATATTACTAGAACACCGGCAAAATGAAAAACAAATACAATGGGAATTGAAAAGCATGTTGCAAATAAACAATACCTTATGGCTCGGTGCCTACTACAAGCTCGACCGCCGTTCGTTCAATATGTGTCCCTACCAGCATAATATAGGTATCTACATACATACACAGATATGTACCTATATATACCTACTTTTTTCTGTAATGTTCTGTTTTTATTAGGAAAATTGTTTCTGTGGACCTTAAGTGTGTTTTTTATTTGTTTACTTGTTTTTGTTTACAATTACTTAATATAATACCTACTTGCAATTTTTTTTTTCATTTTGTATTATTTGTATACCAAATTATAAATTTGCATTCTATATTTATCTTCTTTAAAAAATATATTTTATCCTATCAAATTATTTGTACAAAGCTACAATTCCCGGATTATTTATTCATTTTGGAAAAGCAAAAAAAAAAAAACAAGCTTGTTTCCTTGTGTTACAAAGGTGCGTTGCTTATTATTATTTCGATGTAAAGCTTCACTCCTCAAATGGAATTTATCAAGTAATTCAATGATGGGGATACTGTAAAAAATGGCTGAGCCATACTCAGCGCAGCGTAACAAGAACAACGATGTCTTTATGAAATTATGTTTTGCCCCGCGTTGAGTGGCTGACGTTGACAAATGACGCGAGGGTTGTTTTTCACTGTCAGATCGAAGTGACATGTTTTCCCGTGACTGTGAACTGGAGAATCAGTAAAGTGAAATAAGCTCGCGCAAAAACATCGTAGGCTCCGGGTGACAGATAATTATACGTAATATCTTAGGTAGGTATTCTAGTTACTTTTAACCTCGATAACAAAAGCAATCACCAACAACAATTTAAAACATCTAGTAGGTACGTAATATGATATTTTTTCTTATATCAAAACTTATATGACGCAATAAAACGAGTGACACAAGTTACAGTAAACTAATGCGAACAATCACGGTAAGCGATCCGTCTATTGATTTATTCGGGCGAAGGGCGCCCTTTCCTCTCTTGTGGTACCCGACTGTTCTCCACCACTGTTATAACTGATTGATAGACTCAACAGTGCCCTCCATCTATCTAAGCCTGATGACATCGGCCGATATTGCGATGCATCGCTGCACCCTCTTGCAAAAACTAAATCGAATCTCCGGGTGCTGTAGGTACCGATGAGACTCGATAGATGCTATCTCTACAAGAAGGAAATTGATGCATGAAATCTGTTATGTGTTTATATGAGGCCTGTTGTTACCACATATATGTAAAGATATATATGTATTTGTTTCTTGTTCAATGCTATATTCCATATTTTATAATAGGAGTAAGAATCTGCGCAACACGACGTAGCCGTTACGTTGACGTAAACAAAGGTCTTGCCATCGCATAAACAGGACCATAAACATATTTCTTTTGCTCAGAAAACGAAATAGCTATCGAGATTCCGTAGTAAAAATTCGAATGAGACCGCTGTTATTTATTATTTAGGTGGAAGACAGATTTATCGCATTTTTTGTATTAAGAGAGAATAAATCGTCTCTAGGCTCGTCATTGAATTAAAAAAAAAAACTAATAACGATTTCGTACTAAAGATATTTAAAAAGCTTTAATGCCAAAGTTCTCGATACGCGTGATAGAAGTTTTCAAGATTCTAAACTAAAAAGTTATTTTGAACATAATAAAATAGATGCGAAAGCTACCATTAGTCCGAACTCAGGCAGAAAAACTGCTATTCATTTTATGAGTGTACAATTCGACTATGTTATAAAACGTACCCATTTATATGAGTGTCCATTACGAAAGACCGAATACATTTATTACAATGGGTAGAACTGAACCCACCTAAAAATAAACAGCCCTTTTCTGCATGTGGGTGTATAAGATGTTAACTAAGAGATTATTTTCTAGGCATCGTCGACCCCTAAATTATACATATCAAAGTCTATCAAGAATCGAAAATTCTACCCGTTATACGTATAACCCGTTACCCGGGAATTTTCCCAGTAGAAGTCTGGACTTGTCTCCGAATGATGGCAATAGGCTCGCCCTCTATTACATAGAACTTACATATAGCTAGAGATTTGTGGGTGATACTATAAACCTCTGCCAAACCCTTAGGTGACACAAGCGTGATGTCATGTGTTATTCACAGATTCACCGCTCTATCATAAGTGCAATAATAACCCTCTGTCGCTCTCCATGCACATAAAAAAAGAAGTAGAAAAATCAGAACAAAAGTGATGCACACACTGCACAAACATTATAAAACTTACAGTGTAATAGAATACCACTAATCTACTAACAAGTCCATCAAACTGTAATCACAACTATGTTTACAAACAAGAAGTGTTAGTGTATACGATATTAGTCCATTATCTATCACTTAAACACGGCGAGGGGACGGATGCCCATCTAATGATTATCACATATTGCTTTAGTGCGAGCCAGCGCGGGAGTTAACTCGCTAATATCGCATTAAAACCATCTCCCGTTATCTGACGGCCTCGGCTAGCCCGTCCTGCAATAATCCCGGAATCCGGGATCCCGATCCCGTGTTTACCAAGGATTACTCGCGTCTCTACGAGGACGATATAGGTTCATTTACAACATTGACTCGTGGTCTATATTTGAGTACAATAATTATCCCACAAAACATGATAAGAAATAACAACAACATGAATTCATTTAATTGTCTGCTACTTTGTTCCATAACATTGTATCAATGTGTAAGTACTATGTGTAGCCACAAAACAGACTGTACCTAGTAGGTAGTAGGTATCATGTTTTTCAATTTTATCAATGTTCTAAAATATGTTAAAAACATTCGAAGGTAGATCAATCACTCAAACTATTTTAGTTGTTGATTTGAGAGTCGTAATATTTTTGTTGGCAGCTAGCGTTCGTTCGAGGAATATGGCGAAATATTTGTACGGAGTTCTAAAATCTGCCTCTACATACGCTCGATCAACTTTTGGCGTGATTTGTGCAGCAGTTTTACATTAGTTCCTAATATTTTATTTTCCATTCAACAGTTTGATGGACGATGTGTGTTCCGGTCTACCAAGCCAGAATGTTCGGTGGATTGCAAACCGCAAAGCTAATCTTGAGACGTGAATTCTGTTGCTCGCCATCGTTTGTTTTAATGTTTAATCAATAAATCCTAGAAGCCTTGCTTATGCCTAATTACAACAAAAACTAACCGGGTTCCTTTTTCAGCAAATATTATGCATATTCCTGGATTCCTCTATACAGAACAATACCCATGTAATCTGATAGTCATCTTATTCTGGTACCAGGAACGTGCATAATATTTCATTCATAACAAATATCCCTATTACCCTCCTTTCGGCTTCAGTGAAGTTGGAAAAAAACGTACCTACTGTTCGGTTACGTCAGACTTATTAGACATACTTTTTGATACGGAGACAAAGCAATTTTTTCAGGAAAATAAATTACTGCCATACTTTTTTTGGAAGGGCGGACGTACCGTCTGCGAACGTCTATTTTCTTTATTAAACGCGTAATGTGGTGATTTAGTATAGTGAATTTATTCGATTTGCTTGTAAGCGATGCGTGCAAATATTGATGACTTTGGTCATCTTCATTTCGGGCCCTATCAGAATACCAGCGCTGCGGTATTTATTTATTTTTAAATATCACAGCATCTTGCTGAGATAGGAGCCTTTTTGGCCTCACACAGGTCGTAATTATTTTTGTTTGTTAGTTTATAATGCTCCTTTTTATTTTCGTTAATATTTGTTTTTTTCATTACTGTTTTGTATTTCCTGTGCGTGTCCCAAATAAAACATTTTCTTTCTTTTTTCTTTTCTTTATTTTACCTTAGATTTAATATTGTATCTAAATTTCTGAGGCGATATCTTGTCTTGGCATCGTGTGTAGCGACTGCAGCATGTTGTTATTCGTAAACTGCAGAATATTGCTAGCCATGCACCCTGTATAATAACTTAGTGTCGTCCAGGTATTAAACTAAAGGAGAACCAGGGGGTCCTGTTATTATAAGGAACCTGTAGAGCATTTTGTTTTATCGTGATAACTTTGTTTGGTAAAAGCAAATCTTGTAAACATTTGCTTAAAGCATCTTCACATCACATCGGACGTAATGTCCGATGTACCAATACTCGCAATACGATATTCAAATTGATTCCTCGAATTCAGTTTAGAATTTAATGCTATCAATGCAGGTTTGATCCCCGAAGCTCTGTACGCGAAGGGGGAGCAATTTCCATCATAAACTTGTACCAATACCTATTCCAACTACTTTTCAAAAAGTTCTGCTTTCCATCTGATAAATATAATGTAGATAAACTAGGATCATTCCTAGACATGGCATGTGAGATGGGAAGCTGTGCCTCGCGGAATAATTCATAACTGTCGCTGGCTTACAAACGATTTACAAATATTATAAATGAGTAGAAATGTCGTCCGCAACTAATCTAGCGAAATAAATGAATTTAACTTCCCCACAATAACTCTGGAAACTATTATGGAGAAGAAATTTTAAGCCATGAACGTAATTTTGTGATCATTTAGAGCCTAAATTTGTGCCTGGTTGATGACAATAGGCAATCTTATTGCAAGGATTTTGAAGACAGTACGATTCATCTACGCCACTGTCTTCTGTAAATACAGACTTGATTGTATGTAAAATCAAATAAAATATAAAGCTGCTTCGCATAATTTTTACGATTTGACAAAACATCGAGGGTTCATTAAAATATGTCAGTTTAATAGGTATTATTATTCTTATGTTTGTTATGTATTACAAACAAACCTTCCGGAACAAATGCTCTAAATTATGGAGAAAACCTCATCAAAATCCGTTGTGTAGTTTAGAAGAAAAACGTGATCACACAGACAGACACGAAAAGCGCCTTTAATTTATTATATGTACGTATGGATATGCCCGGCCTATATTTCTGATTTTCATGCCCGGTAGTCTTATCCGCTCACCTGAAGATGTCTTAAGGCCAATCTCATTTGGGTTTCAGTCGTACGGCCCGTGGCTAACGAATGTAATGTGACTGAGGACGGATTTGAAGCACGGATTTCAATCCAGACGGGTGATTCTGAAGGTTGACCCAGATTGTGAATAGCCCAGATGGTTTGAAGTGTTTGAGACAGTCACACAAATAAATCGAGAATATAAGTAGGTAGGGATAGCCTAAATTCCAAATAGTTTACGATGTTTCCAAGAAAAATTTCCCTTGAAAATTCAAATATCGATGCAACAATAATAAATTATTTACATAAGGTCTTGTTTTCCTTCTATGTTATATATTATGATTAATACGTGACGAGAGTGCAGTGTCTTGAAATATATCTAAACCTATATTATAAAGAAAAAAGATTTGATTTGTTGTATGTTTGTTTGTAATAGATAACTCAAAAAAATAAATATATATAAATCAAATCTCGAATGAGCCACTACTTAATTTAATTATATGCTAAACCTTTCCAAATCAAGGTACGTACGTATATTTTTTAAAAATCTTTTAAAAATATAATATCACTAGCTTCCGTCCACGACTTCGCCCACGTGGTATGTCGATAAAAAGTATAAAGTAGCCTATGTCCTTTCCTAAAGTAAAAAGTTTCCCCATACCAAATTTTATCAAAATCGGTACAGCCATTTAGCCGTGAAACTGAAAACAAACAAACAAACTCACATTTGCATTTATAATAGACTTAGGATTAGGATGCAAACACATTGTATAAAATCTTGTATAAATATATTATTTGTAGCTTTGTCGAACATAGGTACCTACCTACAACCCTCAGCCGTATGTAGCACACAACCCTTATCGAAATCAGATAGAAAAGAGTAACTGAAAAGTAACAGGTATCTAAATAAGGTAGGTACAAGATGCTTATCAACACTGATTCAATGGAAAACCCCAAGATATTGGAAAAATAGGGTTTCTTAAGATGGGCTTTGGCAACTCTGAGATTGTGTCCCTAACCCCAATTCTGGTACAGTAGACAGTTTCCTGCAAATGATAAAAATATTGAATAGGGTACGCAAAGTAACCCCAATTAATCGCCCGATTCAAAAGAGTTGATTGACGAGTATTTACCCAACAAATTGCTAAATAAAAATATATTTATTTTGCGAACCCAATAAAATTAGCTTATGGTATGCTTTCGAATTTATATAAATGGAAATAATAAATTTGTTATTGAGGTTCATTTTCTCGGAACAGTTTCTCACTTAACATATACCTGCATTCATAAGCTGACTGTATTATTGTGAAGATCTTCGTTAGAAACGACATAAAAATAACTCAATTTAACGTAACAACTAATAACACATTATACTAATTTCCCAGTACCCAGTCGAACGTCAATTTGCTAAATGCTATTTATAAATCACATCTCCTTAGCTTATTGAAAAAGTGGATGACTTTTTGGGATATCTTTAATAAAACTCGTGTCAGGGGAGTTGGGTAGATACATTTAGCGCGAACTGTGTCAAGGAACCGATTGGCTCGATAACCGTAATTTTAGGCAAGTTGAAGCAGACTCGCGCTACTTTTTGCCGCCTTCATTTAATATTCAAGGCTCGGAGCACATAATTCGTGGCGGTGATCATGGAGAGAGGCGGCGGTGTCTCGTTATCTCTTTTTCTATTCGTCACAGAACTTGAAATAAATTTTATATTAAATTGACATTAAAGGGAACTTTGAGAAATTCAAGATAAAATATACAAATTTATAAGACGTAGCTTTTTGTTTATTGCATTTCAATTGGGTAAGAGTGGTAATTTAGAAATAAGAAAGTTTGTAAATGCATCGTGAATCTGATGAGTCCGTGCAGAGAAATATTTTCACGATCCACATATAAGAAGTAGGTATATTTGTTTCCGGGTGAACGTTTGCTACGAAAGTAAAAGTAGACATAACAACGAAAGGTTCCTATTTATCACTTTATTTCACAATTTCTAACGAAAACAATAATAAATAAGTGATTACTGTTCTCCATAAATTACGAAACACCCTTGTTGACGGCTGTCGTATCAGTTTCCCATTACTCGCACATTACGAGTGGGTGAATTTAAAAGTAGAAATTCTGAGAAATTTGGTTCTCGTCCATTGAGTCGTTTGTGAATAAATTATAAAGAGTACACGAGCATTTTAAAGTTTGTGTGCTGGGTATGAAACAAGGCGTTATTACAATGCGGAGACAACAATATGACAATAAATGAAAATACTGGCAATATTCATGCATAAGAGTATTTCGAAACTACTACCAAAAAAAAACCTATAGCGTAATTAAAAAATAGATTTTAACAAACTTTTTTTTAAAAGTGAAAACTTCTTTAGGCGCGTAGGGGATTTTTGAGATGAGACCATTGATTTCGTGACACCATGACGACACCTCATTTTTGTAAACGCGTTTGCGCTCTTTATTTATATTATGTTACGGATTAATGTTCTATGCAAGTATTTTTGGTGGTGTTAGAGTTTTTTAAAGCCGCCCATGGGCCTCTGACTTGGCTTCACATGCCGTCGAGAAATATCTCTCAGGCATTACGGTTTCCTCACGATGTTTTCCTTCACTGTTTTTGAAGCAAGTGATAATTATACAATACGCACATGAATCCGAAAAGTCAGAGGTGCGTGCCTTTTTTTTTAGGTGAGAAATTATCAAATAACTTCTCCTGCTCTTCGTGTCTGGCTCTTACTGACTAAAACCCACCTGTGTTCCTCACGCGTTCCGAATCCTCTTTTGCAAGCATTACTGCTTCGCAGAAGGAGGTGACGGCCTCCCATGCCCTCTCGCTCCGTACCATGGCTTGAACCAGGGCCGGACGCGAAAGATCATCGCCGCCGATCGCCTCCACGAGGACACGGTGATACTCCGCCCAAGCCGGGCAGACCTCCACCGTATGCTCCACCGTGTCCTCCTGGCGATCCACACAATGGTGACACCCGGGCGTTCCCGCCTTATCCGGAACAGGAACCTCCCGAAACAACAGTGTCCGGTGAGGACCTGCGTTAGGCGGAAGGTGAGCATGCCGTGGCGCAGAGGTGCGTGCCTTGGGTTCGAACTCGAGCCTTATGACTTGACTTCAAAAAAACTAAATAGTGTTATGGGCCAACTATTGGTTTTGTCAATCTTTGACAAGCATAGTGACTAAACTATTGCATATATTTGATTGAATGTTCGTATGCAGACTGGGATCGGCATTGTTTATACGCAGTTTAATTTACTGTCGTATTGTCGAGCTTTAGAAAACGAATTAAGTATCACACAGGTATAACTCTGTATGCCAGATTTATAACCTTGTACTGTACAGTATTTTGTACTTAGTTAGCATATCGCACACAACAGTCCATTTTCCCACCACATATTTGTTAAAACTAATCGGAACCGATAAAGTTCAGTAAATGTTTGTTAATAAATTTAACTGTCGGCTTTACGACCACAGTTAGGCAAAGGGCAGCGCGGTGTGAAATTGAAATTTTACAGAAATAAAAACGAAACGTATTTTCGTTTCATAGACGCTATAAATTCGCGGCGAGGAGTCAGTTACGCCTTATTTGGCAGACGAATGTACTTGACTCGATATGGAGTGATACCTCCCCTCTCCAACCCTTACGAGAGCACTCGTATTCAGTAAATCGAAAGTCGTTACACAAAAACCGAGATACTTTTTTTTCCTATTGCTTATAGAGCCACGTCTTCCCCTTTTAGAGAACGCTTTGATGATTTTTCGCCTTTTGCGTTTACGTTTAGTTTAAGTTCGATTCGTGCTAGACAAACTATATCTATTAGACTAGACGTTTCGAAAATAAATGCACATTTATAAACTAGTATTCTTGTTATTAAGATCACAATCGTAATAGATTGCTTAAGAGAAATAAACGCAGATAAACGAGCCGAGCGACGTCTGCTCCGACCAATTCTATTACAACTCAAATTAAATTATTCAGTTTATACTAAACGAACCGTCTTAAAACAAACATCAAGGCTCGTATAACCACTTCTCATTTTAGACCTCAATTTAAGTATTGTTTTATTCTCTCTTATTTATTGTTTTCAAAACGGTGAAGGAAAAAGGCATGTCCTAGAACCAAAAAATTCGAAGACATTTGACATTCACCAATCCGCAATGGTGATGTATTATGGCCCACTCCCTCTCACCGAGAGGAGGCCTGTGTCCCAGCAGTGGGAACATTATAGGATTTTTATTTGCTATTTTCTCTCTAATAATATAATAATTATACATTTTTTCGAGAACACTTTAACCTGGGAAAGCTTTCTTCAGAAAAGAAACGAAACTGAAAAGAAAATAAAATATTGCCTCCAAAAAAACCGACACCCTTTACTACACAAAACCAGGAGAGCAATCACTTTTTAAGCGCGCTACACACTTTCCAATATATTGCAGGAAAAATACTGACGATGCAAATTGCATACAGATAGTCTGGAATATCGTGAGGGACGGACCGAAAATCGACAAATTTTCGTTTTATTTATATGTGCATAAAAGAAAAACGAGGTTGTGTATCACCGACATAATATATCAACGGTTTAGCTACACTGTAGCTTGAGATTTGTAGGCATCTAGAAGTACGAAGAAACATTTTTGGAATGTTGACTTGGAAGAATATAAAAATGATGAAAGCATGACACACTCGGATGAAACGACCAAAATACCTGTGTGGAAATACCATTTTCACATCAAATTCCTTAATTTTCGAGGAACGTCGTAATAAAATTGAGACGGTTTTTGTTTACTCGTTGCATTTTTTATGAAACCTTTTCACCCTTTTAGGGGTTGTTTTTGTTTTTTAAGTATTATACTTAGTCCAAATATCATAAACATCTGTTTTCAGCAGTTTAGACGTGAAAAATAGACGGATACACTTTTAGATTTATAACATAGTATCAATTAACACATTTTGTTTCTGGCTCTACTCGTTAAAACATACTTCTTCATAGAAACAAAAGGTAAACTAGAGAAACATGAGATACATCGTAAGTATTTCCTTTAGTTATAATTCAACACGAGTAGTGAGCGGACGTGCTCTGTTATTATTAATTATGTCAATATTTGTGTTTCTGGAGACGGGATAAGCACGAGAAACTTTGTTATTTATTTATCTGCAGCAAAGAAACATCTATTAACTAATTACCATCCGGATTATACTTGGCTATAATGAGTATTATGTTGAGCATTATAGAATAAAACTTTCTTCTCATATTTTTTTTCCTTTTCGGAAAATACGCAAAAAATCAATTGAGTTTGTGCGTATTTAAAGAACTTCAGAACATAACAGACATGTTAAATTGCCGATTGTGTTATGAAAATGAAATGTGCAAAATAAAGGAAGCGAGCGAATGCGAAGAATGTAATTAAAACAGCAATAAAAGAGCACATTTTACAGCTCTCGACCGCGGCGTTATACTCCCTGTAAAGGTTATTATCTGCTTTTTAAACTTCGCTTTCGACTGCGTGAATTAAAAACGAAAATATAAAACGATGTGCCTTAATTTCGTCTGTCTCGCGCGAAACAATAGGAATGGGGAAGCGACCGTAGCTTTTAACGTTTGCATGGCTATAGCTGCCTGTATTTTATTGTGTGTAGCCAGAAAATCGTTCGCTTTTACAAATTCGGTATTTTTTATTTTATTTTATTTGGGTATAAAATGGTGGAGTAAAGATTTTTATGGGCATGTGCTTAGGGATGTTTTATGTATTTGCATTTTACTTTACAAAGTAAACTTTACATCGTAGTTGCTTTGCTCCAACAACAAATTCATTAGGAGCCTTATTTAGGTCACATAAAAAGGTATTTTGGGGCTAGAACTATAACGTCAGTGTTGGCATCACGTCTATTGTTTTTCATATTTCTGGGCACGACACGAGATCAATCTTTAAAAGGTATCCGGTCATTGTTGGGTCCTGACATTGATTAATGAGCTCAATATATTGTTTCTTTCCCCTGCTTAGAGAGACTTCTTTCTATGTGCTCTAATTTTGTAAGAGAATACTCTTTAAAATAAAAAGACTGACAGTGTATCTACTGATTTACAGAGCGGTTCATATAAAAAATATTAGCAAAATTGGAATCGTCGGCGGCGAACCTCTGCCTTGCTCTCTCGGGAATTTAGGCGATACATTCATTACACTTACGAATTAGGTACGTAATTTTTAAATAGATTTTTTTATAGAACGTTACAGATTATCTCTTTGTTTCATTTGTCTATACTCTAGAAGATAGAAGATGACCAGCCTTGTAGAATTGGCGACTAAAGTCATATACTACGGGTAGATATAGCTTCCAAATCCGATATAATCCCTCAATCCCACGACATCAAAATGGAAGAGGGTGAGGTATTGTTAGTAGGGGACTGAAATAGCAGGGGGCCGAATTATTTTTATTGACTCTTACAATGTTCGCGTGTGACGCCAAGCAACTCAACGTTTTTAATTTGCACTTCTTTATAAAGACAAGAGCTTTTACCCACGGCTTCGGCTGCGTGGATGTCGTAAAATATCCCACGGGAACGTACTACCGGGATTAAAAGTACTCTATGTGTTAATCCGGGTAATAAACTATCTGTATGCCAAATTTCATCCAAACCCGTTCACCCGTTTTTGCACCAATCCGGAAAATACATCCAGAAAAACAGACAAATGGACAAAAATTCTTCGTTACTATTTTATTATATGTATGTATACATAGGGAACTATTGTAAAAACCCTCACAACATCATTAATTCTATAAAATAACTATGGTAAGCCGAACAAGATTGAAGTGGAGATGGATAGAGTTGATCACAAAGTGAATATAAAACAAGCAAGCAAAATCTGAACACTATCCGAACATATGGTGCGCCAGACGTGAAGGCGGCAAAAACTGGACTAGCTTTACTCCGAAAAATGATGTACCACAGTAGATACACTCACAACTCAACGCGTTTACATAAACATAATAAAGCCGCTTCATCTTGATTGACTAAGTTTTTCTGAAGTTAATTACTTAGCCACAAAGCAAAGCAGCGTGGGCGCGAATGTTGATAACTTGTATTTTTCGGATTCGTCAAAAGCCAATCATTTCCTAATTTTACTCAACGAAAATCTTAATACCGTTCAAAAGTATCTTTTGAGTTCAGAAACCAATATGAAATACCCGCATTCGATAGAGCTAGAATACCGATAGACATGCCCATAAATATTGGTCACAGACAGCTTCAATTTCATGAACGTATTCCGAATACATTGGAACTGAGCTCCTGTTCTCTACTAGCGAGTCTACCGACCATAATTTTACGCTTCATGAGACACTCTAAAAGTGCCTTTATATCACGAGTAGCTTAAGATAAAGCAAATCCTCTAAAATATCCTAATAACAGTAGCTTACTTGACACATATTAAGATAAGGCAGGCACCGAAAGCCTCCTTGCAGCGTCAGCCTACTTTGGTGTCTGTGTGATAGTGTTATACCTACTTAAGTAGCAGTGCAGACCAAATTCTGTGGCGAAGGCTTACCTAACAGACTGCGAAATGCAAATGAGTGAACAGTTGTGGGGAGTTGTATGAGAGCAAACGTTTGTAGAGTGCGGCCGAGCGGAGCCGCGCCGCGCCGCCGCCGCCGCCCTACCGCGCAACTAATCTTTTATCATAATAGTGCACTGCATTCGTTCTAGCCACACGCTGCTGATTGTACTAAAACGTTAATGTATTTAAACAATAACATTGTTAAACGAGCTCAACGTAAACGCTCAATGTTTTCGTTAATTCATTTTGGGATATGTTTGCTGATGGATTACCGTGACTAGCGCAAGTGCGCAGCGTATATTTTATCATAACGCAAAACGAATTATTTTCCAGAACTAATTAATTTTGATCCTTCATTTTCTTTGAAGTACTTGCTGTTTTTGTAAACCAAATTAAATTTTAAAACGAGAGCCGCTAATTATTTGTTTAATTCGACGAAAAAGTTTAGTGAAGTACTAGCTACGACCTACGTTACCGAGTAGTACCTACACAATTAGGAACTGGAGCTTCACTTCAAAATACGAGTTCGTAATTAAAATATGTTATTTGCTTTTGACAAAATATCGTGAAATTTCCATAAACCTAGCCAGAATAGCTACCGTCTTAAAAGTTTTTTCTCCTTATTCCCAGACTCTGGGTTCAGTTAAAGGCACTGCTCGTACTTTATTCCTTTTTCTTTGATAATGATGCTGGATTATATCAGGGTTAAAAGGAAAACTAGTACTGCGTGAACCTTATTCCAGTCATAATTGTTTTTAAGTAACGTACATTGATCCAACAACTAGACATTTCTCATTATAGACAAGTCTTGGCAATTCCTAAGTATTGATTCTATCAATTGAACGTGAACTCCGTACAAAAAAGCTAGCGCCGTTCATTTCCCAGAGGCACGCCGATAACGACTTTACATACCTTTAACCTCTATTTTCAATTATTCATAAATTAAATTCTACACTGCTCTCTCGCTACCAGGGATTATATCCCTTTGATAACATTCAATGTTCAATCATTTTCCTCATGGGCCCTCATAAAAGTTCCCGTCGGTTTTCATCTAAGTCCGACGTCTGACATAGAATTGGTTTAAGAGATTTAAAACTGTCCGTCTTCGTCGCCTTATCGATGTAAAGAACGACAATTTGTGAAGTTAATTAAGTGAACAAAGCGTATACGTTAGATAACTATCTGGAGCATTGTTCTAAGAACAAGAATGGATGCTCTTCTCTACAAGTTTCTTATCGCTTTGAGTTATCCTCGCGAACTCCGACCAACAGTTTAGTTGTTACGCTATAATCTGAGTAGGGCGTACAAGCCACATACATAGTAATTATAGCTCACTAAACTAATATCTTACGCTGGGGGTAATAATAAACATGAAATTTACTTGTAATTAAGAGCGCGGTAGTACGTTACAACAACTAATTAATAGAAACAGCGCCGTTTTATAGTCAGTGTTAAATTGGCGGAAAGTGTTCGGGTGGCTGCTGCGTGCGTTGTACCAACAAATTAAAGGGCACGCTTTTTTAGTGTCGGCGCAGAGCATAATGCAAATAAGAGACTTAATTAGAAATACGGATGGAATAAACATATAATTAATACGATTTTATTCAATTTCACAGTAGTCTATCTATTTACGAGTAACAGTCGATTCTGATGGTAATATTTTCGTGTACTTTCCGCAACTCGATGCGTAAAAATCTCACCAATGGAGTCAATCCCTAGCATTAGGTGTAATAACAGCTCACTTCACCCATGTTTTTGTGGAGACATTTTTACAGAACAGACCGTCTGAACTGCACGTGTTCGCAAAGCTTCGTACACACATGTAGTTTTGATGACAATACAATAATTATGTTATCTGATGATAGAGACTGTAAGTTATCAGATAGACCCGTGTTCCAAAAAAAATATACTCGATGCAGATTTTTTTTTTTAAGTGAAAACTTCTTTAGGCGCGTTGGGCATTTTGGAGATGCGACTAAACCATAGAAATATAAAAAACAGGAGAAGTGGCATGGGGGCGTGTCTGTGTCCGCGCGTCATGATCAAAATGCTCATGGTATAGGCAAATGGCCGTCTCCGTGAACTAGTGCGCTTTCGACCGCGATCGTGGCATCATTTAAGAATACCGTTTTGTTCAGTGGTTTCTTGTAAAAGTCGAAGTCAAAGTAAAATCTTTATAAATCGTGGAACCAGTTATCATTTAACAGGACACGTATTTTACTGTATTTGTCTTGAAAACCATGAAAAATAACAAATCGTAAAATATTTCTTACCTTTACTACGTTATTTTTGTTTTCATATATCACAGCGACTACTATTTTTGCAGCAAATACATTGCTTCTTAACCACTACCTAAGTATGTCGCTTACTGACTGGACAAGCAATGTAAAAATGACAAAACGATACTTTAGTTATGCGGTTGCAACGCGTAATACGGCCGCTGTATCTTGCGACGAGCTAGTGATGTGCTTGTGCGGATCCACTAACGTAGGATATCGACAACAATGTCGATTGTCGTATGAATTAATATTACTTTAAAAGTTTATTCTTTAATTTGTCAACAGTTTGTTTGCCTGGTTGGAAGAGCGATGTGAAATCTTGTTTTATACTCATTTAGATTTTCTCATAATGTTGAAATTATTGTTTTTTTTTTTTTTTAAGTCGCTGTAAATGGTTTTTTATTTATAATTTTTTCAGGAACACCCAAAAATTGTAATACAATAATTAATGGGAGAATCAATAAGTTTCCGATTTATTCAATCACTAGCGTATATGTAAAATAAATGGGTTTTGCACAGCACAACGATGTATTCGTTGAGTGAGTTGTACGGTGAATTGTAAATGCACGCTGTGTTTGATTCCATAAGGTATATAATTGATTGTGTAGCACGTTCTGATTTATGAATTGCAAGTGTGAGCATGACTTCGTATCTATTAGGTTTACTCATTTGCATGTGTAGTTGTGGCGGCATGGTGGGGACAAATTGGAGGTGTCGTGACCAGATCTTAGAATTGATCATTTCATGAAATGATCGACCATTTCATGAAATGGTTGTATTTCATGAAATAGCCAGCTAATATTGACCATATCGTTTAAACATCAACGTTTAATGATATTTCAGTCGACGTTTGGCCATATCACTAAGTAGGGTATCCATGCAAATATTACGGGCGTTCACTAACTTTTAGTAATCTGGGTTAATGGAAAAATAAAACATTTTAAATAGCATTCCAGAAGAAAAATAATAATTAATAAGATTTGAATAGTTACATACTAACCTGTGAAATACGTTCCAAACTCCATGTGTTTTTACCGTTTCGGTCGTTTTTCGAGTGACTTTCATAAAAATCACGTAGCTTGGTATAATAACGATACTTCACTGTACTTTTATCATCCATTCGTATATTTATAATTGCTTTTCCAATCGAATTATCATCCGCCGCTATGATGCACAACAAAAACAAAGCGACATCAATGCCTCTAGCGGGGGATAATCTAACTAGTTAATATCCTAATATTAATATAATAGTAATAGTTAGATTATCCACCGCTACGACTACTACGACAGCCAAACATACTAATGCTTGGCCACATCATGAAGTAGTCGTGCATTTTACTGTGCATATCATCAAACGTTAAGTATTCAATGATCTGGCCAGACCACATCATGATGTGGCCAGCGGTCGATGTTTTATTTCATGAAATTATCAATTCTAAGATCTGGCCACGACAGATACATTGGGTTTCGATACATTTTCAACTACCAGGCATATCACGTTCTTTCTTATATCTATGGACTAAACCATTGATTTCGCGACACTGTGATGTCATACCGCGGTAACCAACGCGTTGTATGTCTTTTTAATGGTTTAAAAAGACATCTACGCGTTGGTTTCCGTGGTGTGTGGAGTAAAAGACATCAACGCGTTGATTACCGCGGTGCCGATTTTTTTTTTCCCGGAGTGCCACTGTTTTTTTTGCTTAGCTTTTTCTTCCATATTTACGTATAAATAATTCTGACTATCTGAAATACAAAGTACTTGTCGTTGTGTATCGCCTCATTATGACAGAGATCAATTGACACCCACGCTGGCTTTGTGATCTAATTTATAGACATTGAATTATTATACCATGTGTTAATGATGGTTCTGATAGTTAATAATTAATTTTCGTTTCTCCGTTCGTCATTGTGTTTTCGAATGATTGAACGTTTACAGAGATAAATTTTGACTATCTACAATTTGATATCCCGTTTTACCTACTAATGAATTTTACGACTCTTACAGCCATATTCTAAGTCATTTCTTACACTCCACTCCACGTCGACTCCGACTCCATCAGTGATATTGACAGTTAAAACTTATTCTAAATTGTCTTATTGGTCAATTTTTTTCAGTGGACGTGAGAAATCATCTGCCAAACTCAAGGTAGAAAACCTACCTTAACACATTCGAGGCCCCCCTTTTTTCATATAAATATATAGAGCTTATGTGCCATATATGCTTCCGTACATATTAGGTATTGCTAGTGGACCTTTTAAGGACAGTCACCGACATTACTTTTGCGCTAAAGTGAACCCTCGAGGAGAGTTCTTGGCATTTAAACTTAGTTTAAACTGTGTTATAAAATACTGTATACCGTACAAAAATATAGTGTTTTTAGGGGTCTTTTCACTTTGGCGGCGCGTGGCGGTAGTTTCTCACGTCCGGCCCTGATCCAGGCCATGGTACGGAGCGAGAGGGCATGGGAGGCCGTCGCCTCCTTCTGTGAAGCAGTAATGCTTGCGAAGGAAGAAGTGGAACGCGTGAGACAGAGGCAAATTTTGCGCCCTCACTAACCACCGCAGGAGACGCCCTGGGCGTCGGGAGTCGCAGGCTGATTCCCGGCCACCGTAGGCGCGGGCTTGCGGACGTTGAGCAATGGGTAACTCGCCTTCCAATAAGGACCAAACCCGGGTTGACGGCGTGTTATGTTCCACGCGTGCCTCAAAGAGATGTCAGCAGAACTGACGGGGTCCAATAGGGCCAATGCCTACCGGGGTTACGGTTTTGTCCGAAAGCGTTACCGTGGCCCCTGGCAATACAGGCAACTGAAGGAACACGGGACTTAATTTCTCCCGCTCCACCCAGAGCGGGAGAAATTATTTGATAATTTCCCACACAAAAAAAGGGTTCTTTTCGCTATGCTTATTATTTCTGTGGTATATTTATGAATAATGAAAAACATAAAAATCAAGAAAAATTATAATCGCTCGCTCTGATACCGATAGAGTTGATCTCTTCAGTCAAGTGAGCCAATGCTTTTATTGGCTGCTGGGGTGCTTGACATTGTTGAATAGGCGTAAGCTGAATCTATTTATGAATACGCTCCTGCAAGCGCATCGAAAAAATATGTTTTTCAGGCATTTCAACTGCAACTCTTGACTAGGAGCAGTAGGAGCAATGGTTTATCATTAGATAGACCAATACAAAATATAGCTCGGGCGGAAGGTAATCAATTTCATTCGTAGATATTTTAATCATGTGTATTTCTGTTTATTTTATTATATTTATTTATATAATACGTAAATCACAAAAAAAAAAAAAAAACAAAAAAAAAACACTTCAAAATATACAAGGGCGTGCTTTTTAGAGCTTATTGTACCTCATTGTACACGTGCAGCCTGTGGGTGAATCACACCCAAAAAGCATACGAAGCCCTCCGCGTCCAATATAACAACGCGTTCAGAGCGCTGATGGGGCTGCCGCGGCACTGTAGTGCCTCGGGCATGTTTGCCGAAGCTAGCGTCGACTGCTTCTATGCAACTTTGCGTAAGCGGAGCGCGTCTCTGGTGCGCAGGGTGCGCGGCAGCCCCAACAGCGTGCTGATGATGATAGCTGACAGGCTCGACTGTCCGTACATACGACACTGCAGTGACTTGCACGTCACCTACAGTCGTTGACCATTAATGTTGTGTTAATGTAAGTGTTGTATGTAAGGTGGTTTTTATGTTGTATTTAATTGTAATGTATATTGTTTGATTAATTAATTTTGTATATTGTGTATGAGTCACTGTAACTCGAAATAATAAATGAATAAATAATTACTTATCGCGTTCTGCGATGTGTACGTGGTCGTGTTACGTTCGTATATAGTAGATGTAGATTTATATTTTGTACCTTTCAAACCTTTGACAAATGCCAACCAAGGAACCAAGAAAGCATTCCAAAGAATGACTTTAACATCTGTAACATTGATTGAAGCAGCACGCTACATGCTTATTATGTGTTTGATAAGGACAGCATGCTTTTTATGTAATTTCAATCAGCGCCCGATAAAAATTCGTGGAACTTGCGGACTTCACTCAAACTCATTTAAGGGGGTTTCTGCGGCCGTTGTCATGGCGACATGAGTCTAAAGTCCGCGCCACCACTCTAAACCGATATACGTGGCACTAGTGTCTATGTCATTGCATCAAAATGAAATGTTTAAAAAATAAAGTAATTCCCCAATTTTCCGCCGGACTTCAGCGGTGGCACGGACTCTAATATGAGTCGACGAAATTGCTTCAAACGGCCTCCAAATATAGGCCTTATACTAGTCTGCCTGAAAATCGAACCTAGAATCACACTCAGCAGCATCGCTTTCGACTGAACGAGCTCGGTAATTTTCAGAGATTAAAAATTATTCATCGTGTGGTTTCCGATGAAAAGGTCTGCAATTTGTGAAGTTAATTAAGCGAACAAACTCATGCAAGCATATTTTTATCCTTACTTTTATAGAATAAGCAAAATTTAAAGTAGCTGCCATTTTATTCAGAGCTGTCATATTAAAAGTAACATTTATGACACCGCCTAAGTAATTCATTAGCTTTAATCTCAGAGAATCAAAACTTACACCTAATATTCCTGAAGGAGATGAGAATGAGTCGGTTTCATTTAACGGTATTAGTTATAAGCTCCCTATTTTGGCGGGTTCCGTCCATCACGGTAATGTTCCAACTACACTGCTACAGAGCTTGGGTAAATTGCAAATGAACTAGCAAACATTCCGAGCAAACTACCCACCTGGTTTCGGTAGATTTTGTTAATAAGAATACCTTTATATGGCACATTATCTGAATGGTACGACGCAACATTACAGTGAAGCTGGGATAATGTTTGAGACGCTCACATTACAGTCTAAGACCTAGGTCTATAACTTTATGAGCTGGATGCATATTGCATACGGGGAATGGCCCTATCGTTGCAGATAGAATAGGTGATGTTAAAATTATGGCATTTATTTATTTTTCTTAGAAACAAAGGATGACCACAAACACAATATCATCACAGCGTAAGTAAACATTTATGGATTGCGTATTGATGTACAGAAGTGCAAGTGAAAACCGATATCCATTTTAAAAGAAATAACAGGCACTACATAAAATTTAATACCATCAATTGGTATTTCCATAAACATGGTCTCAGTTAAAAATATTCTTATATCGTACCTAAAGATACTTAACAGCCTACATATATTGCAGTACCTATGGTTTCACACATATATAATATAGTACCTAAACACACTAGAACACAATAATCCACGATCGGAGAGTCGATAATGACGTCTCTTGTGTACGTGTGTCTTTGTGAGGAGACTCAGGAAACAGGGACAGCTAAAGTGCGTCATCCACCCACGGAGTTATTTCGATTCACACGAGTTTCTAAAATGTACCTCTACTTACGAAAATTACACGTATTCCGTATACGTACTAATTTGCAAATGGATTAATTCACGAGCTTATTTAAAATTTAATTTCCATGAATTCTGTCTTTGGAGCGTTTGAGTAAGAGCATGTAATGTGACGGTCGTATTAGTGGTGTGCCGGGCTTAGGGCGTACGACGCGTTGACGGTAGTCTCTGATTCCGGCTGCCAATAATACGCACGTGATCCGCGTCGGCAACGAGACCTTTTCAGAACTTCTCGTGCGGTTCTGTTATTGAAGAAAATACTTATATGTATCCTGACATATGTAGGATGACTCATTTTGTCACGTGCGTAAGTCAGGGACGTAGCAGTAAAACTGTCTGTTTCTCGGAACGAATAATCCAAAATATTGTTAAAAAAAATACAGCTGGGATCTTTCTCTCTAGGAATCCCCTTTCGTTTCTTCCATTTCAATGTAGATATTTATTTTCACTAGACAAAGGAATCACCATTCTATCCTTGAAAATTGCGATACTCCTCATTGCAAGCATTTTCCAGAATATTAATTGTTCTCTACTGTATCCGTAGTTCTGTGTTTATTTCCAAATCACACGTAGGTAAATAATGATAACTAGCTTTTACCTGCGACTTCGCCCACGTGAACGTTGGAAAATATCCGTTGGAATGTACTACAAAGATTAAAATTAATCAATGTGAGAAACGGACAAAAATTCTTCGTTACTATTTTATTATATGAAGAGATATACAGGTTAGAATATTTCTGTTGTAGTCGATTGAATGGTCTTACTTCCTAACTACCGTCTGCTGAAGCTACATACCTACGATTAATTTAATTTACGTTACTGGAGTTAGAATATTAAGTCACTCTATGACTTAATATTCTAACTCCATCGAATACACTGCATTTGTAATACCTATACCGGACGGTGCTCCTGGATATATTGCTTTTCAAATTGAAATATGCACCATCTGTTTTTCAAAGGTGTGTATAAATCATATAGGAGACTGTGAATCTGTTTCAATATTTTATTACATTATTAAGTTGAAATATAAAAGCGGACCAGACACTATCAGTAAAATACTGCAAGACATTTTAAATTTAAATTTTGATTTGCCTCCTTTCTGCAACTGATTTTATCGTTACACTCCTGCTAGTACACAGAACCTATTTGATTTATATACCATGGTATAGATAATTGAAGATTTTTGGAGATTAATGGAGATTAATACTGTACTTTTCAAAAAATTACTTAATGCAGCAGAAACGAAAAAAAAATAGTTAAAAAAAAAACCTGTCAATCAATATATGAAACCTCAAAACGTTGTAGCTTGCGAGAAAATTAATTAATTGAGTCAATTTTTTTTTAATAGATTTGTTTCAGTCATCGGAGGAACCCTATCGCAAATAGTTCTTTTATTCAAAGTAGTTTAATAATAATTAATAAAAAACCAACTAATTTATCATCTAAATATCTCCAACTTGATCCTCTTCCGTTGCCTAGCAACCAACAAAGCAAACCTAAATAGTCTTTGACAGTACGTAAAGATTGCGAGTTGAGAAATTTTACCCATATTGATGGGTAAAGAAGCAGTCAAAACATGCTTCACGAAAAGTCGTTTAAATATTTTTCTGTTTTTGAATCAGCATTATGAAGCGTGCACTTTTGGATTTTCCAAATATTTTAATATACGAATATATATTTTTATTACGTTGGAAGGAATGACAGTAATATTGATGTCACTATTACTGCTGCAAAGTCAACTTCCAAGATAAGGCTCAATATTATCAGCAGGTACTTATAATATTTATTACACATATGATTATTTTATTCGAATGTCTTTGTAGCCATAATCAATGTTGGATATTGACAAAGACAAAGAAAATAATAAATTTCATACATTTATAAACCTAAACTGCCTCGTTAGTCTAGTGGTCGCAAGCACTACTGCTGAGTCCTGGGTTCGATTCCCGGGTCGGGCAAACTGTTATTGGGTTTTTCCATCTGGAATTTCTCAGTAGCAGCGTGGAGTCTGGTTTTGTGCCCGGTTGATGGCAATAGGCTCGCCCCTATTACATGGGACTTAAACATAACTGGCGAAATGTGGGTGTACTATAGGTTCACCTCTGCCTAACCCTTTGGGTATTACAGGCGTGATGTTATGTTATATAAACCTAAAATCTTTCTTATACTAAGTAGTATAGGTTAGGTTTTAGGTACAATTTAAGGTTCGATATAAATTTGTATCACATGACCTTTAAAAACAACGGACTTTAAAAGTGGGCAAATGGCGCAAATTAAACAAATACACATATTTTGCGTTACATAACGCGGTACTTTTCTTAAATTCAATTGAACACAACGACAAATCCCCGAATGTCGTTGCTAATTTTATTTGACTTTCCCTCGAATGCAATATCGCATTATTTTTTACAGCCAGTTGCAGTTTCGAGACTCTATCTCAGGCACAATAAATTCCGTTACAATTCAGATAATCGGTGTCTCGCACGGAATATATGTTGACATTACTGCCAGTATAATGGCGAGCGCCAAAGAAAACAATACATGTTCACTACTAAACATATTGGTGCACGAAAATATATGTACAACCCAGATTACTTTAACGGCTCAGTTTTTTTCCAATTTGTGTGAATACATATCAAAACCCTCATTTAAAAGAAAACGAATAAATAACAAAGCAAACTTATAATTGAGCACAATACCAGAAAACTACTTATGGATTAGTCTATGCTACTAAATGATTTCCAACTAAATCCTGAGAATGTAAATCAGTGTAAATGTTTACATATTTACAATACCAGACTAATGAAGTTACAGAGAGCTCTATCCGTGAATATCTGTCCTAATTAAAACGCTGTGTATGTACTTAGAAAGTAATACATGTAAACTTAACACTCCCGAATGTAAACTGGGCCAAAACTAAATGAATAATAATCTTCGTAACTGTGGCTACGAGTCTGCTACGAAAGAGCTCCGCGAGTGCTACGAAAGTGCTACGAACGCTACGACACTCAAATTGAAACGGTTATGTTAGATTTAAGATTACATAATATCAATGTTATTCATTCTTGCCATTAAAACATTTCTAATTCAGTTATAAAATGGATATCTAGATATTGTAATTTGTTGTTCATTTAATAAAATTTGAATATAAATAGCATTAAGAATTTAATGAAAATATAACGCTTAATATTATTTACTGTTGTCGACGGCTTTTCAGGATTATGCGAAGCGGGAAAAACGTCAGCAACAGTAATATTTTCCTCAAATTTATGTTTGTGTTGCGTTTGTATCGTATGAAAACCCACGTTTGAGATGGTTGTCATAAACAGTTATTAATCATCGTGTCACCCGTGCAACTTCAAAGGCTCGCTTAATCAACTGCGAATGGTTCAGGCGTCTGAGCCATTACTCAACAAGCTCGTTTACACATTCTTGCCTGACGTACTCGTTATCTACTCATATATGTAATCTGAAACTCATCCTATTCTACTGTTTCCGAATTCCGAATACAAGGAACGAGTTAAAACACTCGTAAGAAAAGTTTGCCAACATGCAACATACCAATGTTTGCGTAAGTTTCAGTAATTCATCAATCAAACGTTAACTTTTGAATTTAACGAGATATCTTTTGAAAGTTCCGTTTAAGTCGTGCTTCCACAATGCATACGAGTTGCAAGAAGTTAACTTAACGACGGAAAACTTATCTAGGAATATCTCGATATCACTCTGCGCGCTTCTGCTCAAGTATTTATCTTGAAAATAAGATAAATTTGGACTTTGTACAAATTTGAAGGCATTGTGAGAGTCATGCCAAGTACATTGGCGCATTAAATTAAATGGTTTAATGTTTTTCGTCTGGTTTGTGTAATTCCAGTTTGGGGCGTAGAACCCAGTCTTTTATGTTCGTCTTTGTATAAGTTTGATTGGTGGCCCTCATGCATTTGATGACGACCCAATTACTCCAAAAGCTACTTACAGCTTTTTGCGACCCTTCACGAACAAATATTTGTATAGACGACAGATATTTGCTAAACTTTGTATCTTTATGTCTGAATTTTTATCTTGTCATCACGTTACTGAAATTAATATACGCACAATATCATTTTTTTATTAAGGTAATTAGCCCAGTGTATATAACATAACATAACATAACATCACGCATTGTTTCCCCGAAGGGTTGGGCAGAGGTGTCCCTGTAGCAGGCACACCCACATTTCGCCAGTTATGTTTTTAAGTCCCATGTAATAGGGGGCGAGCCTATTGCACATCTACCGGGCACAAATCCAGACTCCGAGCTGCTACTGAGAAATTTCAGATAGAAAAACCCAATAACACTTTGCCCGACCCGGGAATCGAACCCAGGACCTCATGCTTAGCAGTAGCGCTTGCGACCACTAGACCAACGAGGCAGTCAAGTGTAACTACATATACACTGTAAGATATTTCACAGTCTAGAAGGCATATGTCCCTGCTTACTTACCACACCCTCGGACCGTGATATTATACTTCATTCACAGCCACAACTATACGTCTTAATGACGGAGATGTTCGAATCGATTGCAAAGCGAGTATGTTACCTCGTCACGGCCACTTAGGGCTGATCGCACGCCTCGACGCAAACCTAAATAGGTACATTCAAACAAAGAGAAAAGTGTACAGACAACTGAATTGAAACTACTTTAAAAGAATTTTGTTCAAATAATGCTTTCACTACTCAACACACACAGTGTTGAGTAGTGAAAGCATTATTTGAACTAAATCATTTACGTACTTTTAAATAGTCCAGAGAGTCGGCCAATTAATCAGAATATTGAAACTAGTGGCCCGTTCCAAAACTTAGACCTCTATGGTGAAGAACAAGCAAAAAAACTCCATGGACAGTCAAATCTTTAACATCACTTTTTAAAGCGTCTTTACCAAAGTCTAACTCAAATCATGTATTTCAAATAGGCCCCTAAAAGGCACTTTTGAACGTCAAAATTTACAAAAAAATAGAATTGAGTCTAGTCGCCCCTTCCAAAAGGTTGTTTTCGTATGGAGAAAAATGGGCAAGAAACTCCATCGTTACTCTTTTAAAATGTTTTACAATATTTTGTATAGGTAGCATATTAAGTAGTTACCACAACTATATTAAGTAGTTATCCCCACAAAAGAAATGTGCGTTCAAATCCATAATAAGCCCAAGTTGGTTTTAGTATCTTGCAAAAACATTTTATTATAATTAATGTATTGTTTTAGAGAATAGGGTCAACATTTACAAAAAGTTATTTTAGTAAAAATTATTTTAAAAAATATATTTTGTTTTAGTAAGATTTATAAATAATTTAAAAATCCAGTAAAATAAAATACTTCAATAATAATTTAATAATATTTATTATTAACATTATTTAACAAAACTTTGATCTTATTTTACTTCAAAGATTTATATTTTACAACTTGATTTGATCATTTACAGTTATCATAATATACATATTTTGCCTACTGACACAAACGGGTCCCTTGAAAAGTGACATCCTATTAACTCACACGATAAAATAGATAAAAACGCTAGAAATAAACAATAGTTTAAAGTGAACGTATACATCAAAAGTTGTAGTTATAACTTGAGAGTATGAATTAATTTTATAAAGAAAAAGTTAATGGATACCCTCAAATTATAAAATCTACCGATTAGACAGACCTAAAGATAAAGTGACTCGGACCAATTTCATCGCAATTCACACAGCCTCGCTAGCTAGTTCGTCAAACTGCGGGTATGAGTATGACGACGTTCGGTGATGCGATGGTTCGAATCCAAGTCGAAACAATGAACTCTTTTTAAAGTATACTTTAGATTATTCGCAACGAATTCAATGTTAAACATTTTAAAACTTGAGGAGCTCGTGAATTATTTAACTAAGGTACACACAGCGTCAGGATGTACTGACGCTGTGTGTACCTTAGTTAAATAATTACTTATATGTGAAGACCATGCACCTAGAATAAAATTACAATACCCACAATAGGTAAAAATAATTAAAAATGAAGCAACGACAAATAAATTAATTATGAGATAGACACATGGTGCTCACACATTTACAAACATTTTAAAAGTAGACGATTTTCCTAAAATTTTACAATTAATAAGTCAGTGTGTGAGGAAGTAATCACAGAATGTAAAATCAATGTCATATATAACAAAAAATAATAAATTATACAATCAAATTAGCAACCAGTTTAATTTGTCTAGATTATCCTATGGAACAGGACCAGCATGCTTCCAAGCATTCGTATCTTGGATATCGTCTAATTTGTAATATGCTTGTTTACAAAGTGTACTTTTAATATGAGTTTAAAATTTTCTTTAATTTAATTGCAATATATTAGAAAGTATTTTGTTGTAACATTTAACCACAGTACCCCATAAAAGATGTTAAATCTTTAGATAATCTGAAAAATGGTTGATTTAGTTTATCTTGATTTCTATTATTAAAATTATGTTTATCCGTAAAAAGATATTATGCACACACGAGGCAGATGTGAATGAACACGGTGGTAAGAGACGCTTTAGAAGGACATACTGATCTTATTGGTAACGTTCTTCAGATGCTTAGTACTCGCAACCGGCGTGCGTGAATGACCAGATGTATGAAAGTAAACGAAGCAAAGGAGTATGTACGAATCGTAGCAGATGGCGTTCTGTAGTTTCTGCCTACACCCATGGGAAAAAGACGTGGATTTATGTGTGTATGCATTTTCTTTTTTAAATCTGTTTACTTGAAAGATGAATGTTCTTGCCTGTATACCAAATCTTTGTTCGATTGTACATTCACATGTTGCCGGTTTGTCCTCATTGCTTCAAAGGATATCGGTTTCCAAAGCAAGGGAACTCGGTTCTAGACTATTCTCGATTCGCAGTTCAATGGTTCAATAGCTACCTATTGTGAGATACGACTTGGCGTATTGAGAGATGCATCTGTCATAAAGGACTTGAACAAAGCTATTTTCTTGAGAAAGTTATCTATGATACTTATGTACTTATGTCTTGGCACCAATGAAACTGATCGCAATGATCTAAACCACGTTCAAGAGCTGTCATTTTCATTATTGTACTGACGATGTGCTGATCGCGTTCAGTTTCATTGGAGAAATTCTCTCTTAATTTTTCTCATCGTATATTGCGCAAACCGTACCTATTATTAAAAACAATATTTTGCTTAACCTATTTTACGTTTTTTTTTGTGTTAGCAAAAACATCGATATTAAGATTGTGTGATATTATTTCCAATATCGAGGCCAAACAAAGGTTTATTAGGTTTTCTATTAGGTGTAAGTAAGCCAGCTCGGGGTTAGAAAATTACCTAATAATAAAGTTCTATTACCTTGTTAAAATGTGAGTAAATACAAACACTTCCACGACTTTCGAGGAATGCTTGTGTGGTTGGTATTCAATAACAACAGTTCAGTTGAATTGTTAGCAGTTTTAAGAATAATGTGGGAATGATTACAATACATCCAAATTTACGTTACATTATATCAGTCGAAAATTTTCCAATATTTCCCAGCTTTTGACGTCACAATGGCGTAGGTACCTATCTATATCACGGGCAGAAACTCTCAGTGTTCCGACTGGAATCGACACACATAGCTTTGAGAGGTCAAATTCATTCATTACATCAACATAATTGGAGCACTGACGTCTGACATGGAGTTTCTATTCAGTGGTAGAGAGATGAGATGCATTTAGGGAAGTTTCTATCAGTAGGACCGCTGATAAATGTAATTTATTCATTATAACCCTAACATAAACCTAATTCTAGACACCTTTTTGAAAACTAAAACTAAAATTCCGATAATTTCCACGTTCAGACTATTAATTTAAAAATAAAAGTAAAAGGTCTAAAGGAAATTGCTTCGGTAAGTAAGGTGTCCCGGGTGAGATGAGGGAACGAGTCGATAAGACGCGAGATAGTCCAGATGTTGGAGTTAAACTTTGCCTACGAGCGCGCTACTTAACTCTCTATTTTCTAACCCCACAAGTTTATAAGAAACGGTTCCGTAAATAAATTTATAGCTTCAGAGGATTACACTCACAAAATGGAAGTTCGAACTTCGTCGATGTCTCTGGAAAATGTTATGAAACAATAAAGTGACTTTGAAATATTTAAGCGACTATTTACTTTGCATTAACTTTTTACAACTGCCTATAGACACAAAGAATAAGAATAAGTCAATAATAAATTATTATCAAACAGGCAGTTTTCACGAGGACGCAAACCGAGTAAGACGTTCAGAAACACCTTTTTGGGAACCCTCGTGGGAAATCTAACGCCGAGTGTCATTACATTACGAATAAAACAGCCTTTTATTTCCGTAACACGTTTCGTGGAATGAAATCGCCACTATGTAACAACTCCTCATCAGCCCCCCACGAAATAGGCGAAGAAAACTGTATCGAAAGTTATCAGAGCATCGGGTCAGGAAATATCGCAACATTGTTGGATAAATAAAGGCATATTGCTAGCAATGATGGGTCGCACACGGCTCGCTGCCTCTTGTATCACGTCCCTCGAGATGAAACGAATGAGCATTACCCTCGCCGACTGCGAAACATTCCCTATTCCACCACTGTTATTGTAAGGAACCGCTGTTTTTTCAACCTTCACCGAATTTGAATGATTACACACTAGAAACAAAGTTTACGGTTTTATATACAGCTGTACCAAAGTTTCTCACTCATAAGCTTGTTAATAAACCTTAAGCCCGTTTGACGTTTGAGCGTTTGAAGAGCCTTTGACACAGTAAGTAAGTACATAGATTGGCAGAAGTTATGTCCATTGCCGGGTAGCAAGTAAATGGTGCTATATATTACGAAGAAACGTAATTGCTGAAGGTAACTAGTTTAAACGTGAAAAGAGTACCTTTCGTAACAGATATAAATGGTACAACTAGCACTTAGGAGTAGAATGTTAAGGCCATAATATCTACATTAAAACGAAGTAACTGTGGCCGTATCTGCGTCGTAACTTTAATAGGGACACATTTTACGTCACATCCATTCTTATCTATGGGCTAATATCAGGAAGATCGACGGGTAAAGTACTCGGAGAGTGATTATGCGCGGTTACCCGACGAACATTTTCTAGCGTCATTATACGTTACGAAAATGGCAGTCGAGCTAGCAACCCCACGACCATAATGATAAGAGGAAATTGTGATGTTAAGCAGCCAGGAACCGTTACGTTTCAAGTTCACGATTCACTAGAAATAATAAAAATATACAGTGTAGCCGAGATAAATGTACGAATCAGAGGGCTATTAACATCGTTTTGCGGATGAGCGGCGACAGTAATTGCCATGTCGGCATGCGGACACAAAATTTATGGCGCCCACTGCGGGTAATTGAGTCGACTCGCTAGTTACTGTGTGGCCTCCGCGACACCTGCCAAACACACTAGTACACTCTTATGAGGAAAAAGCTTAATGATTACGGGAAACAAAGGAACGCACTTCTGTGTTCTAAATTGCGTTTACCGTACGTCTTTTTATAAAGCTTTTCTGAAAGGAAACGAGATTGAAAAACTACGGTACGAGCGGTATGAAATTAAATTATTTGAATCTGCTCAGATAAAACTCCTTAAACATCTGCTGTTGATGTAGTGTTGAATGATACTATAACCATACTTATAGCGTTTCTGGTTAAAGCAACTTAAACAGGTAATGGCACCTTTGCTCCTTAATCGCATTTCCTGTTATCCTTTATTACATGACCAAACACACTTCCGCTCACTTATTAACCAATAACGCGCAAAATAGGGTAAAATAATGGAAGGGAAGACAAAATATGCGTTTTATATTTGAAATTATTAAAAAGGTGCACAACTTCCACAAATAAATCCCTACTGCGTAACTATATTTTTTAACTTCTAAAAGATCCAGTTCTCTTGAAACATGAAAACATTGAAATCTACAGCTATTCTAGGAATTTCGCTATTTTTTTACCAATTTGATGTCGCCAGAACTTAAGTAAGGTGAATATAATTAATCTATATTAATATTATAAAGAGGTAAAATTTGTTTGTTTGTAAATTTGTATGTAGGGGCTAATGTCTGGAACTACCAGTCGGATTTGAAAAAATATTTTTGCATTGCATAGCCCAATTCTTGAGGAAGGTTATAGGCTTGCGGTCGAAGTCGCGAGCAGAAGCTAGTGATTTATAAACTTTTTCTTTATCGCGTGATGTCAAAATAAGATTCATTTTCGTGCAAAACCCAAACGAACAAGGTCAGAGGAAATCTTTCAATAGATTTGATGAGCCAGACCTCATTAATTCTGTTCAGTTAAAAAAGTTGCAATTTTAATGTACAATTTTTTATTCTCTCGGCTATCTTTGGAATTCCTTCCAATTGAACATTTTTGCTTCATTGAAAAATTCACGACATGATTATTTGGGGTTATTTGTTTATTATAATTAATCCCCACACGGCTATCCCGTTTCGCAGTATTGACGGCTTGTTCTCAGTATTACGGCAGACAGCCTCTATTATTTCCATTAAATAACGAACCTAATTGCTTCGGATTATCGAATTAGAGAAGGATTAAATGAAGATAAGGAGAGAATACCTATGAATAACGATTTCGTAGATACCACACTTCTAGCGGAGGTGATAAGAGGAGTAGGTACATGACCTCATAGACAAAGAGAACGTTATTATCTACCTTTATTGTAAATTATCAAAAATAAAATTGAGGAAATATGGAGGTAAACTTTACAAAAGCTCAGGGAGCATTCTCCAAGTGATTTGCAGGATTTACTGTTTAAGAGCAACAAATGCAAATAATTTTTTATTTTTTTATATTTCTAGGTACTTAGTATTAAAAATCCAAGGAAAACTGTGAATTAAATAAGCGAGTTATATTTAATTGGTAAGCCGTATCACTTCGTGATGAGTAACTGTAAGCACGAATTCTTAGTGCTCCCACGGAAATGTTCCCACTAAAGCACAATAACGTATTTGCGAGGAGCTGTAAGCGGATTATGAGAGGTTCCGAAGTAGGCTGCTTTGAAACTCGCAAGAAAAGCAATATCCATTATCTTGGCGGGGCTTTGTGTGTCGACCGCTGCGCATTGTTGGGCGCTTGCAGCGGCCGCGCCCGCACCGATATATTGTTTGACTTGAGAGGCATTGGACCCTGGCTTACCTCACGGAAAAAATTAAAAATCATGTCTGGATATTTCGGCTTTTGTATATCTTTTTTTTTTTCATTAAATCCAAGATTTAATTACCTATATTCTGCGGTAAGTCTATTATTTTATAAACTTTATAATGGTTTCACTATTGTAAATTTTTGACAGCTTTTGTATGGCAGATCTGTCAAAAAGTTAGTAAAGCTAAAAGTTAGCAAAGTTTGTAAATTAGTTAACCTGGTCCCCAGATCAAAGGGAGCACCAAATCAAGCTTAATATTCACGTCAGATAACTACACATTTGCGAGTGTATTCTGCACAGACAAACTGAACCACCACATACCAAACATTTGTTTAGCACTCAACTGAGCACGGGGTCGATAGAAAGTACAATGCGTACGAATTATTAAGGCTCAGAAACAATGCTCTTAAAAGTACCTAAATAACAAGAATATTGCTTAAAAATATGCATTCTTTCCTTTATGAGTGCCGATAAGGAAATAGAATAAGCAGGTGCACCAAATGGTTATTACTTATTGATCTCTTTATTCGTATATTGCACTTGTTATCTCATTAGAAACTGTCTGAAAACTCGTATTTTAATTTTTAGATTGTTTCTCTATATATAAGCTTTTACTTTTTGTTTGATAACTTTACTTAGCATCTTCATATATATTAGTTTCACAGCATTTCTCAGAGCTAACAAAACTTTCCGTTTGAAAAAGTTTATATTATATTATTCACGAGTAAATAAGTATGTAAATGGGCGTGCAACAAACTTTCTTTACAGTTCTAAGTGCCCTGATTTGCGAACTCGGCGCCAACACTTGATGCGAATATAGCTTCAAACTCGTACCAGTAGTTTTATTGAAATATTTTGCATACAATAGTTATAACTTTGTGTCACTAAAAAGCGCTTTGGAGTTTGAAATTATTTAACTTCACCTGAAAACGGAAATTCAAACGCGAGACGGTTACATGAATGTTATATCCATTAAAAGACTTTGCTTTACTTGAATGTGTTTAGTTTTTTTTTTTGTCTTTTTTTCATTAAGTACCCCAAACAGTCTATAATTCACTGACAAAGTTTGTGGTAATAGAAGATCCACCAGTGACAGTCAACTGTCAATTTCACGGATAGAATTTCAGTGATAATCAAATATATGTAACGTTTATTAATTAATGAAAAAAGAAAAAATGTTATCTATATATAGATATATAGTAATAGAAGAATAATGATAGAATATAGATAGAATAATGTTTTATTGTTCACCTTAATTGTAACACACCTCATTTTCAATATCGTTAGTTTAAGGGTACGGTGGCTGGCTCATCGTTGATAGCGATGTCTTCCAGACAACCTTCGGATGGATGGGCATAAAGATAGAAAATTTAATAGGGTACTGAAGTAATGAGCCATATCAATGATGTAGGTAGCATTATATGCTATGCTTTACGGATGTATTAAACTTGGGGAATATTTAACAAATCTTTTAAGTACTAATAAGTACTTAAAAAGCATTCATTAATTAAGAAGGTCAATAGACCTTCTTAATTAATGCATGCTTTTTTAAATTAACAAACCTTCTAAAAACTTTTTGCGTTTCTAATTATGCACACTTTTTAAATAACATAATATCACGCCTTGTTTCCCCGAAGGGTTGGGCAAAGGTGTCCCTGTAGCAGGTTCACCCACATTTCGCCAGTTATGTTTTAAGTCCTATGTGATAGGGGGCGAGCCTATTGCCATCAACCGGGCACAAATCTATACTCCAGGCTGCTACTAAGAAATTAGAGATAGAAAAACCCAATAACACTTTGCCCGACCTGGGAATCGAACCCCCCTTTTTATCTTTCTGGCCTTTCCACACAGTTGGCCGCAGTAACTAAGCTAGGGTACCCCGACCAAACGGGTTTGGTAAGATTGAAATTGTGACAAACCACGCACAAGCCAGATTGGTAGCAGTAACTAAGCTAGAACACCCCGGCAATGGGTTAGGTTAAGTTAGAACTGTGACCAACCGCGCTATATCCAAGTTGGTCACAGTTACTTCGTTATTTAATCTTTTTAGGACCGCAAAATAGGAATTATTTAAGGTTCACAAAAAGAGGCGCAATCATAATGATTGCGCCTCTTTTTATTAGAGTGTTTAATAATATTTATAGGAAACCAAAATGGGAATTATTAGAGGTTCGATTAAGTACTTCCCTTAAACTAGTCTACGAGTTCCATTTATCTGATCTGTTTCTTGTCCCAAATTAATAACACTCAGTATTAATAAAAGATAAATCAATCTTAATAAAAGCTCTTCGACAGCTCGCCAACTTACAATAACTTTTTTATGACAAAATTGCGGGTTTTCATAATTGATCCCGATAGTGGGAGCGCCACGTTTATCTAAGCCCCAATTACAAAGGATTGTCAGCATTATGTTTTATTGATCACTACTTAGTGTTTTTAACACAGTGACACTTAAATCGATTGATATAGGTAATTTTGTTAGTGTTTTACATCAAGATGCTTTTACACAAACTTATTTGTAATTAATTAAAATGGTACCTATTATATTAAATTAATTAACCAAGAATCATAAAAGGTACCTACTTAATATTGACAGGTATGTTGTATATAATTTAATTAAAAACAAATATGGATGGAACAGTTGCACACTTTTATCACAGAACACCAGATATATACGCGTATATTTTTTTAAACTTAATTTTATTCAATGTTTCTTTGTGCTTCAAATAATTAATTTAGAACTCATATTTGTTCGTAGTTATTATGGTTATTTTAGGAATCAACAATGAACGTAATTCTATTGTTGCTGCCATAGTATTTTTTAAACACATCATTTGAAATTTAATTAGTTACCTACGTGTAAATTACGGTAAACAGACGTAAACCCAGGTATAGCTGAGAGCAAAATTAGGTACCTTCACAAAAAAAAAACATTTTTACTTACGGATTCTTATATTACCTTCACCGCGTTTTAAATGCGAGTAGAAAATTTGATTACATAAAATTAGGGCGCGTCTTAGAGGGTCTAATTCCAGCGTTGTCGCCGTTACAACAGCCTCGCAAAAATATCTAATATAATTCAGGCCCCCAGGGAGAACAATACGGATAATGAAATATCAACAACGGTTCACTACATCTGCCATTTTTTATGATGGTAATCTGACCTCTTGAGGATGGAAATAATAAGGAATGAATATTGTATTACAAGGCCATCGCTCTACCGTGTATCGGTACACGTGTTCTGGATAAGCACACAAAATCCTGTATCATTAAATTATGAATAGACCAATCAACAGTCTGAATAAGCGAGTACATAAACAAAACATGTTTTGCGGGCTACGTATATTCCGTTTCCAGGACTAGTTTACAACAAAACACAGTTCGCAAGTTCCAGCGTACGTACGCACCGCGTAGTTATTTTTCATGAACTTATAAGCCGCTAATCCGCACATATCATGTTACTGAAGCACTGTTCCCATGTTTATTGTCAAACAGGATTAAAGGATAACGCACATTAGGCTTTTCTAGAACATTAACTCCACCGCCGCTGTAAATAAACGACACACGTTACTCTCTAATGTTTCATTGTCGTCGCCCGCCATCCCTTTTTGAATAAATGTACCCGTATATTCGACTCAATATATGTAGATATACACCCCCTTATCAGCTGTAGAGCTTTGTGCTCTTCTGGTCACAGGATTTGAAGTTAAGGTGCTTGTGCTTATCCGTGACCGTTGATAAAGTTTACCTACGGCTCCCAAGAAGAACGGTGGCCAGCACATAGCGTCTGCAATTTACCGGCGACGGACGTCACTGAAACTTTATTCATGAAAGTAAGTTGGTATGTTTTCCTAGATAGCGTTTTTGGACATTATAAAGACCGTGCTGCCATAATTTTCATGACAGCCGTCACTACGGCTGTTATGTGGCGGCCACCGCTCTCCTACCAACTACCTCTTTAACCGTAGCTTTAACGGTGATAAAGTTACAACGTCACCCGCTAACTGAATGTGCAAGAAAGTTCCGGACCGTAGTTACGATGGTTAGCTAAATGAATACAACTTGAAATTAACCATTATCAGGTAGCGGTTGATAATAAAAGACATTTAGGTATATGTAATGTGCAAATGCAAATACAATGCATGGCATCTACATACAATGTTTCCATTGTTTGCGCGCCGTACATACCTACAAAATGCAAAAAGCAAATTTTGGCTTATATAAACACTTGGCACTTTGTTTATATTACATAATGGATTTAATTAAAACGGGATGTGTCTGCTCATTCTGGATTTTCGTAATTACAACGCAAAGAGAAGAAATATTATGATATAATATTCGTAAGCGTTATCGCCTCCACTGTGGAGTTTTATTAAAATCATAAATCCCGTGTCAAATGCACCCGCTCAGTGCCAAGACTGAATAACAGATGTACTATTGTACTTTAATGTAAATCAGTTTCATTTAAAAAACGTACCTAATGTAAATAAGGTTCCCAAATGTTGTTATAACCTCTTTAGTAGGGTACAACATTTTTTATTTTTGAAATGAACACTAAATTTTAACCCAACTGGAGTCCTGGGAATATAAAGTTGTTGAAATATGTATATTTAAAGTTACAATAATGGTGTCGTCGTAACTTACACCTAATTTACCCTTGACAACTACATTATGTATTTATACACAGTTTGTGACGTACTACAAAAGCGTGTCGTGATAATTATTATAATAATTAAGTGCTTAAGAAGATATCTTACTTTTGCGGTGTTCATATTCTAATTATGTTTAGTAACTTTGCTGCTTTAAACTCGGCCTCGAGTTAAGGTCTATAAAAGTATATCAAAGTTAACTTATTATAGAATAAGTTAATAAGGGAATAACTTTAATGATAACGGCTGAGTTTCGTTGTTCTGTTAACTTAAGACTTCATTAAAAATTATCGAAGCGTGCTCAAAAATTTAAGTACAGAATGAAACGTGAGCTTAAGAAAGAAAGCAAGGAGTACTCTGCCGGTAATGAACTTGGAGCTTTACAAAATAAATAATGATTACGGTACATTAACAGTATCTACCTACATAGCAGGCTATAGATATGTACCGTTCGGTATACTCTATTGGAAAACACGTGATCTAGGGGCGAAAATGTCCTCAACACGCTTAGCAACGAGTGTTTGGTGATCACAGCAAAATGTTATCAGTGTACAGGTGAATAACGCTGTAAATCTACTGGAGAGATTATTATCTGTCATTAAAAACAGCGCCCCTTCAGTGTCAACGAACACCCAAGGAGTAAAATAAAGGGCGTCGGGAGTCGCAAGCCGATTTCCGGCCACCGCAGGCGCGGGCTTGCGGACTGTGAGCAATGGGTAGCTCACCGTCCGATAAGGACCAGGCCCGGGTCGACGGCGCGTTGTTTTCCACGCGCGCCTCAAAGAGATGTCAGCAGAATTGACGGGGTCCGCTAGGGCCGATGCCTGCCGGGGTTGCGAAGAAAACCGAAAGGGAGATCGTGGCCCCCGGCAACAGAGCAACCGAAGGAACACGGGTGGGTTTTAGTCAGTAAGAGTCTGACACACCCTCCCGCTCCGCCCAGAGCGATGATTTCCCACCCAAAAAAAAAGGAGTAAAATAAGTTATCATATAAAACCCGACTACTAAAAAATCACGCTCTAAAAAGTATGACACAAGAAAATATTTCAGACAGAAGTCAAGACATAGACAAAAATGGTTTTTGTTGTATAATAGGTATTAATTTGACAGCCGCGCCATACGTAGCAGTCTCACTTTAGCTTGTTTTTAACAATTTAAACATATTTTTTTCTTAGAAAAAATGATATATATATATACATATTTGTAATGTGCTCGTCAAGCCCTTTCATTTGATACCAAAAATGGAACAATTAATAAAAATTGCTATTTAATGACTTTACATCCTCTAGAGGGCGCCATTTTGCATTTAATGTGACGTCACATAGTCTATAAACAGCGGAAAATCAATACGCTTCCAATGATACCGTATCATTGGAAGCGTATTGATTTTCCGCTAGGTATCATTGATACCTCATTTTTCAAATTATGATCGGTAGTTTAGAAGTTATGAGGTAACAGATGAACATACATACATAGATACATACATGTAGGAATGGTAGGGCAAATAAAAACATTTCTCGATAGAAGTAACTTAGGTACATTATTTGAAATATAAAAAGGTAAATAATTTAAGCAAAAAAAAAACATCTGTCTAGACAATTGACTCAACTAACACAAAAAAACAAACTACTCCTCCAAAATCAAACATGAAGTAAAAAGCAAATTAGTAGCATACATAAAGGATTTACTCATTCCCCACAGCTCGGCCATGCTATGACAAGTCTGTCCTCAGACTCCTAGTTAAATAAAATAAAATTAAAATATCATCTCACTTGTTAAATTTAAGTTAAACAAAAATACACTTCACTTTAAAAACAGCTTACAACAACCTACCTTATATCTAATTAATATGAAATACAAAAGAATAATAAACTGCCAGAGAAACAACATCACGTAAAATTATAACTCGCCAATAAACAACTAATTTAATTTGCAATCATAGCAACCATAATTTGACTGAGCAGTTTAGATAAAATAAAATGCTACCTTAGCATTAGCCGGCCAGCTTTCTATCTTTTTTTGGTTACATTATTTATATAATAATCTCTAATTAGCACCACTAACATCTTCTTTTTCCCAAAATGACCATTTTCATGGACATTTTTTATAATATATTCCAACCTTTTAGGTATTACCAATAATCCTTCAGCCTCTTTGTACAGTAATCCATTTTACTCATAGTAGTCAGACTAAGATTATCTGTTAGTATGTCCAATATTGCTTTTACTCCTTCATCAATCACTTGAGCTCTCCTTATCTGCTCATGGATATTCCTGGTGATCATACCAATATGATTACGACAATACAATATGATTACGACTGAGAGCATCTTCGTGTCTCATCCTCGTACCAGCTCTATGCTCCACGGTATAATTATATTCCTGCAACAATAAAACCCATCTGGCCACTCGTGTCGACAAATCTTTTTTCTTGAGTGTCATTTCGAACGCCAAACAATCTGTTACCATTTTAAATGGAACACACGTATCTTATGAATTTTTTGATACCTTCAACCTCAGCCAAAGCTTCCAACTCATAACTTGAATATTTCTTCTCAGCATCTGTTGTTTTCTTACTCATGTAGTACGCAGTAGTTGATCATTAGGTTCCTTTTGTAATTAAATTGCTGAAAAAGCTTGTTGCGAAGCATCCGTATGCATCTCGGTAGTCACTTTTGGATCACGTATCCTTAAAACTGGCTGTTCTGACAGGATCTTCTTCAATGTTTCAAAAGTAATCTTGTGTACATAAATTGAAATTGACAATCTTTTTTCAATAGACCTGTTAGCGGCTTAGCTAAAGCAGAATAGCCTTCAATACATTTTCTAAAATAGGAGGTAAGACCAATAAAGCTCTGTACCTGTTTCACCGTCCTTGGTACTTCATCACCGCCTCTTCTTTTTCAGTTGAAGGTCTAACAATACCATTCTCTACTATATGACCCAAATATTCTACACGTGTAGTGAGCAATTCACTCTTCTCCCAGTTAATGATTAACCCAAACTCAGCTGTCACCTTCAAAACTTGTTTAACCCGTTTTCATAAATTCTAGATGAAATAATTATATCGTCGATAAAAATTTACAAAAGTCCTTCAGATAGTAAGTCGCGGAAAATCGCATTAATCAATCTAGTAAAGTAATTAGGACATATGGTCAATCCAAACAGAGCCTTCGTGAATTCATATCGCCCTGATTGGGTAACAAAAGAAGTGTATTTCATACAGTCTTCCCTAATCTTCAAATAGAAAAATGCATCCTTTAAATCCAACTTACTGTAAATAGTAGCTCCTGACAACTTGTCTAAATGATCGTCAATAATTGGTAAAGGAAAGTGATTCTTCACCATTTTTTCATTTATTTTTCGATAGTCAACACAAACTCGGGTTTTACCATTCTCCTTTTTAACTAACACCAAAGGACTAGCATATTCAGAAAAACTTGGTATCACAATACCGTTTCCTTTCACACCTTTATTACTCCAACTTCTTACTTCTTTCACCGCTACATACACCTCAAAGACACCTTATGGTAAAATTTTCATCGCCTCTTACGTAAAACAAAACACCACCGTTTAGCTGTATTTAACAGCTACCATCCCGGACATGCCCCAAAAAAAAATAGTATTAAAAGCATTTCTCGATAGAAGTAACTTAGGTTTATTATTTAAAATATATAAAGGTAAAGAATTGAAGCAAAAAAAAAAAACGTCTGTCTTGGCAATTGACTCAACTGACACAAAAACCAAACTACTCCTCCAAAATCAAACATGAAGTAAAAAGAAAATTAGTAGCCTATATAAAAGATTTACTCATTCCCCACATACATACCGGTCAAAATCATAACCCTCCTTTTTGCTTCCCCGTAGTCGGTTAAAAAGAAATGGTTTTCAAAGTGCCTATTTGAATTTGAAAAAAAAAGCCCCTTTGTACAAAGATTATCGAACATGGAATATTTTTTTAATATGCTATAGGAAAGTCATTTCGTACCTTATACTTACCTACCTATAAAGATTCAGATCGAATTAATTAGAACAGGAACTCTTCTTTTATTTTTGACATCATTTTGAAGAAGCTGTAAGAAACCCTTTTCCTTCACTTACCAACATAAGTATAGCATAAGCATTAGCCTGAATGGCAGAACGCGTTTCCGAAGAAACCCGGTGAGTCCCTGTGTAACGGATTATGACGGGATCCGTCCGAGGCCGGGGCCCGGAGCCCAAACCCGGCCCCAATTGTACACGCTCCAAGAAACTTGTGCCCATTTTAGTTAAACATCGCCTAACTCACATGTGATAAAAACCCACTTACTCATCAAATGAACAGGTATGGTTTATTTATTTGTACAAAACATTCAAAGCTTTATTTGTTAAACATGAAACGGACAATTCTCACAAATCCCTTTTCATGTTTGTGTAATTGCGAGTTACACACCTCTCAATTTCACGAATGTTAGTGCTTAGTTAGTCTAGTGGTCACAAGCGCTACTGCTGAGCATTAAGTCCTGGTTTCGATTCCGAGGTCGGGAAAATTGTTATTGGGCTTTTCCATCTAGAATTTCTCAGTAGCAGCTGGAGTATGGAATTTGTGCCCGATAGTGGCCATAGACTCGCCCCCTATTACGTAGGAGTAAAACATAACTAGCGAATTGTAGGTGTACTATATAGGTACACCTCTGCGTAACCCTTCAGTGAAACAAGGCGTGATGTTACGATATTATGTAACACTTATTTCAACTTATTTGAGAATTGTTTTGATAAGTATATTATTACATTTCAATTAAAATTCGTGTGATATAACAACAACACGAATTCGGGATGAAGCCTTTTCAAGTTGGTGTAGGCTTTCTAACTAACTTCACTATAATTATAAACATGAGCCTAAATTAAACTACATTCTACTCTGTTATTAATATAAAGTTACGTTTGCAAGCACAAACATAGAACAATTGAAGTAAATATTAAACGTTGAACATTTATAAAACTAATTACAAAATTTGAATTAAAAATAAATATAACCTTAGTGAACATTTCAAAAGTTACATAATTTTCTATACTTATAATAATATACCAAAAAACTGTCCTTTCGTTCATGTAAGGCACCTACTACATCGCTGCCTATGAAAACTATCATACTCAATATGAAATACTTTCACGAAGAAGTTCCACATTCGATAATATTACATGAAACACGCTAGGATGTGAACTCTCACGTTTAGGCGAACGCGAGTTCAATTTGCTTTATTTGCTAATTAGTAAAGTTTCCCCTTTGACGTAGGCGACGACGGTACGTTAGTACTCGGTCGCTACGTGCGCGAGTGTGGCACGAGCTTTTCATAATAATTATCATCGTTAGTGAACTATACGAACCATCCACGCCGAACCGAATACATCACTGTCACTGTGTGAAAAACTCTTTAGCGTTCGAATAGCAATCATTTTAAAAATAAAGCCGAGCAGCATCCGACAGGGAGATTGAGTTCCACGTGTATAATGATGTGGAGGTAATGAAAATGCAATTTATTGCACAATGAGAATAAACATAACATTAAAAAATTAAAACCCATTTTCGTTTGTTTTATTCATTTTTTATGTTTCCTTGTCCGTTGCGCCAACAACTTTCTGTATCGATGATACAGTGAGTGATTGGTTTTTCGGTGAGTGGGCTGCGTACCTACTGTTCGATCTTTACATTTTAAGGGAAACCATAAGAATTCCCCGTATAATATTTTCATCACAGACCGATTCTAATGTGTACAAAATCAATATAATCCCCTGTTCGCCACATTCTCGTAACACACCCATAGGATATGGTAGGTTAATCTCAGTCGGGGACCACAAGCCAGCGAAAAGGTTTTATTATTATTTACTAACCAGAACATAAATAAATTCATACTGTGAATTTATTACCGTTACACGCTTTTTTCCTTATTTATAAGAAAAGTGGAAGTCAAAACGGTTCGCTTTGAAGCCACGTATACCATTAACATATTGGTCCATTACTTACTTGTCTCATGAGGAGGAGCTCGTGGCTAAGTACTAACAGCCGCTCGGGGCCAGCCATCAGGTTAAACTATGCTTGCCGTGGTTGGTCCGTAGATAGATGACCATTACTACATACCGAGACTCCTGCGTCATTCGTGGATCTTTGATAGTCGTTACGGGTTGTCAGAAGCCCAAAAGTCTGACAACCAGTCTTACCAAAGAGTATAGTATTACCTAGATACTGGGTTGTGGAGGTCAGTCGCTCCATGTAAAATACTGGAATTCACCTGCATCCAGTTAGACTGGAAACCAACCCCAAAATAGTTGGGAAAAAAGGCTAGGCCTGACTTACTAGTCTCATAACAACACGATTTCCAAAGCACTCGTATGATCTTTTTGTAAAATTGGCCACGGTTCCTAACTACTTTTTAGTCTTATAAAACCAATTAATTTTAATTTGAGTACCGACTTAAATGTAAAATCGCGATAAAAATCTGAAATAGAATAACTTTAAAGTCGTTTAGAACTTAATTTGAACTTCTCGGGAGACTGGAGACAATTCTCAAGCTATCTGTGTAATAATTTCGTTGATTTCAATGTTTCGTTTGTTATAATATCTGTCGCTGACAAAGATAACGTCAAAGTTTAGCCGGATTATCCTGTCGGCCGTGGGTTCGGGCCCTCCTTTATGTCCTCAGTCCTCACCGCCGGGCGGGGAGGGCTCCGATAATTTCAATTATCGGCACTCATCGTAGGGACACGTAATTAGAGATTTATTCACGTGTATTTTAAACCTGACACGCATTTCGTTTTAACTAATTGCAAAGTGCGCGCTTCTGTTGTGAGTTTCGCCTTTTGGTTCCAATTAATTTCGAGAATTAGTGTAGCTTTTATTAAAAGTCAAGAAATAATGGATATAACAAGCTTTTGCAATTAATTGCGATACAATTAAGATAAATACTGTCTGAGTAAGTTAAATCAACAATCATAAAAAATATAGAGTCAAATTGTGGTAAACAATAGGTAGGTATGAAATAGGTTTAGTTAGATTTAATCGCGTTGCAAAAGAAGAAACAACTAAACTAATATCAAACAAGTGTATTCAAATTGCCAGTTTTGGTGAACACACAAAGGTATATTAATCTGTTTATTTGTGGAAAGTTTCTAAACCTAATTAAATTGGTTTTGTGGGTGACATAATTAAAACAGTTTAAGCTACACTTGCCGGGGTCGGTCCGTGGATGTGTGACCATCTTTACATACTGAGACTCCTCCGTGACTCGGAAAACACGTTCAACCGTTTGTCCCGGCTGTCATTCGTGAATCTGTGACAGTCGTTACGAGTCGTCAGAAGCCCGAAAGTCTGAAAACCAGTCCAAAGGGTATCCTATTACCCAGTTACTGGCTTGTGGAGGTCAGATAGGCAGTAGCTCCATGTAAAATACTGGTATTCAGCTGCATCCGGTTAGACTGAAAGCCGACACCAACATAGTTAAGAAAAGGCTAGGCAGATTGATTGATAATTAAAACAGTTTTAGTAATTCTACGAAATTGAAATCGGTACTTATAGTTTTATTACGGTGGGTACATTGTATTCCCCCTTCACGTCATGAACAGACAATATGCAAACGCAAGCAAAATGTCTGACTTGTAGTTGATGCTATAGTCGACCTTGTATTATTGATTTTTATTTATTCTATATTACACAATACATTTAAGTTAGGGCCAACAAAAACTCATTGGAGTTTTACCGTGCACCAAAAACATCGTTTTATCGGTTTTATCACTTTAGACAACAATTGCGAGTAAATTATAATTTGACTAAGGTTGAAACCATAGATGTATTACTAAAACTAGCGTTAGATTGGCAATGCAAAAAAGAAAGAGTATAGTCTAAGCGTAGGTTAGAGCGAGATAAATACACGAGATCATTCACGTACACGCTATCAGCATGTATCGGCCTACGTTAGTCGTGAACGAAATAAATCCCGCTTATTTAAAAAAAACTTAGGTTTTAAAGAGAAAATTTGTGTTTATTAGACGTAATTAATAATGGTTACGTATGCAGTACCTGGATGTAACTCAACTAAAAAAGAAAACTCTGAGAATTTATAATTTCACACGTAAGTATAACTGCAATGTTTATTAATAGTTAATTGCCTAATTGCAATGTTTGAGAGCTTCGACGCGACTTAGACGCGGAAAACAATCGCATTTGAGAATTCCTGCATTTTCTAACCTCGCATTTGAAGACCTAGAGATTGGCGAAATACTTACGTCGACACAATCGATAAGATGATGTTGATAATTGTATATTTTTAGGGTTCCGTACCTCAAAAGGAATAAACGGAACCCATACAGGATCACTTGTAAGTCTGTCTGTCTGTCACAGCCAATTTGCTCCTAATCTAATGGACCGATTAAGTTGAAATTTGGTACACATATGTATTTCTGTGAACCAAACACGGACGTGTAACGTAAATAAATGAATTTTGAATGTGGGGGTCACTTTTGGGGGGCAAATAAAAAAAAATAAAAAAAGTTCTTCAAACTGTATCGTGTGACATATCAAATGAAATAACTTGTTACGAGGATCTCAAATATATGTTTTTTTATTATTATTATTATTTTATAATAAATGTAAGATATTTAAGAAAATTGAGGAAAATTGACCTTTCCTCCCCTTATCTCCGAAACTACTAAGCCTAAAATTTTGAAAAAATACACAGAATGGTTGTTCACTCATAGATTACAGGAAAACTATAAGAAGTCTATGGTCTTAAAATAACATGATAAATCTATCAATATTGAGCGTACAAACTTATATTTGCAGTTGGAATTTATGGGAGAACATGTATTTCAACTACAATGTTAAGTTTGTTTTTGGGATAAATTCATCTCCAACTACGGAACCCTTCATTGTGCGTAGTCCGACACGCACTTGGCCGGTTTTTTTAAATGAATGCTTCGCACAACAAGTGCATTGAGCCTGTCTCAAAAATATATACGATTTTCAAGATTTTGACTTACAGCAATCGATTTAGCTTGACCAGAGACCGAGCACGATAAACCCTCCCATCGATTTCTGTTAAAGTAAAGTAGTGGCATGGCACTTCACAAAGACTTTTTGGGACAACACGAAATGGCAAGTTTCGCTACTTTATTTCAGTCGCAGTACACATTAAAAAACACATAATAATGGTTAATAATCTTTCACTCGAAATAACTCCAGTTTTGAAAGTTGAAATAAAGCTTTTAACGTTGATAGTTCAGTTGCCGCCAAAAATTAATTAGTTGTTTTAATATGCCTAACTGGCAAATTTATACCTTAACTTATTTCAAATTCGTAATTTCTTTTTTTAATGTTAAGGTCTCCGTTGTCAATCAAACAATCATTTATTTGCAATGAATGTAGGTTACATAAAATACAGGTGGAGTAGATAGGAGTGAGTCATGTACATTCTGCGTGGAAATAGGCACGCAAAAATTATAAACATTATTAAAAAGCTATTTAAAAATAAAATTACAAATTAAAATGTCACAGTTAGAATTACTACAATTATACAATCAATCTGCCTAGCCTAGCCTTTTCCTAACTATGTTGGGGTCGGCTTCAGTTCTAGTTACAATTATACTTACATTAATTAACATTGACATAACACATAACATAACATCACGCCTGTATTCCCCGAAGGGTTAGGCAGAGGTGTACCTATAGTACACCCACATTTCGCCAGTTATGTTTAAGTCCCATGTAATAGGGGGCGAGCCTATTGCCATCAACCGGGCACAAATCCAGACTCCGGGCTGCTACTGAGAAATTCCAGATGGAAAAACCCAATAACACCTTGCCTGACCCAGGAATCGAACTCTAGGACCTCATACTCAGCAGTAGCGCTTTGCGACCACTAGACCAACGAGGCAGCAACATTGACATTGAAAATAAATGCATATTAGGTCCAAATGTTCAAGATCATATTAATTACACTTATTATACACATTACTGATTAGTAAGTTTTGTCCATTCAAAATTACTCAAATAATAACATTTTTCTATTAGGAAGGTTACTAATTTATTTTTAAAGTTCTTAATTGTATCATTTTTCATTACATCTGTTAATTTATTGTATACTAGCTGCGCCCCGCGGTTTCGCCCACATAAGTCTCGAACCCGTGAGAATATCGGGATAAAAAATATCCTATGTCCTTCTCCAGGTCATGGTCTACCCATATGCCAAATTTCATGCAAATCCGTTCAGCCGTTTTAGCGTGATGCCGTGACCAAGGGAAATAGGGACTCATTTTTATATATATAGATAGTAGGACCCATACAAATAACACTTTTTCTCAATAGCACTGTGTTACAGTACTCGATTTGTAATACATTTTTATATTGGAATCTAATAGCTCGTTTTCTAGTTTCTGATATCGTGGAAAATAGGTTTTTTATTATTCTTTACAAACATGGTAATTTCCAGAATATACAATGACGGAAATGTAAGTACTTTTAGTGACTTAAACTTTGGTTCACAACTGTCTGTGGTCTTCAAACCACACATCGCTCTAATGCAACGTTTTTTACGCCTTGAATATGCATTCCCGTGAGCTGCTATTGCCCCAGAAAATAATACCAAATCTTAGAACTGATGCAACCAGACTATGATAAGCTACCAAAGTTGTATGAATGTTCTTAAATATTTCAGATTTCCTCAAAATATAGATATTCGCCAAAAATGGCTTAAAATGATAAATAGGGAAAAATCCCCAAAAACTATTCGCCTATATGCAGCAAGCACTTCAAACAAGCTTGTTTTTCTCATAAAGGTGCACAAAGAGTAAAGCTACGTTCTCTTCACGGTCACATCACACGCACACTGGTGTAATTTTATTCTGGTCTCGCCCTAATCACCGCATTGCCAATCTAACGTATAATATATCTATGGTTGAAACTATCTAAATGTCACAAAGACAAATATCCTTTTTTTTTTGTTTTTTTGGGTGGGAAATCATCGAATAACTTCTCCCGCTCTGGGCGGAGCGGGAGGGCGTGTCAGACTCTTACTGACTAAAACCCACCCGTGTTCCTTCGGTTGCCCTGTTGCCGGGGGCCACGATCTCCCTTTCGGTTTTCTTCGCAACCCCGGCAGGCATCGGCCCTAGCGGACCCCGTCAATTCTGCTGACATCTCTTTGAGGCGCGCGTGGAACACAACGCGCCGTCGACCCGGGCCTGGTCCTTATCGGACGGTGAGCTACCCATTGCTCACAGTCCGCAAGCCCGCGCCTACGGTGGCCGGAAATCGGCTTGCGACTCCCGACGCCCTGGGCGTCTCCTCCTGCGGCGGTTAGGGGCGTGAGGGCGCGAAATTTGCCTCTCCCTCACGCGTTCCGCCTCCTCCTTCGCGAGCATTACCGCTTCGCAGAAGGAGGTGACGGCCTCCCATTTCCTCTCGCTCCGTACCATGGCCTGAACCAGGACCGGACGCGAGAGATCACCGCCGCCGATTGCCTCCACGAGGACACGGCGATGCTCCGCCCAAGCTGGGCAGACCTCCACCGTATGCTCCACCGTGTCCTCCGGGCGATCCACACAATGATGACACCCGGGCGTTTCCTCCCGCCTTATCCTGTGCAGGAACCTCCCGAAACAGCCGTGTCCGGTGAGGACCTGCGTCAGGCGGAAGGTGAAGACGCCGTAGCGCCTCTCTAGCCACTCCTCAAAGAGGGGTCTTATCGCCGCAATTGTGGCGTGCCCAGCGCTGGGTTGCGACAATCGCACTCTCCATGACGCCATGAGATCCCGCCGGAGCTCTGTCCGCTGTGCCGTGATTTCTCGCGGCAGCGGAGTTAAGCCCCGGCGTTTCGCCTCCTCGCGCAACTCCCACATGTGCGCGAGGACCTTTACCTCAAGATCCCATGGCGGTAATCCGGCAAGGAGGCACGCCGCCTCGCAGGAGACCGTGCGGTATCCTCGGGCCAGCCGGATGGCCATGACCCTCTGGGACGCGTTCAACCGGCGGGCTGGCCGCAGCCTTAGTGAACGCGCCCACACCGGCGCTCCGTAAAGGGCCATGGACCGCACGACCCCCGCGTAAAGCCTCCGGCAGGAGGCGTTTGGTTCCCCTAGATTGGGCAGGAGCCGCTTCAACGCAGCCCCGGCCCGCTCCAGTCTGGGAGCCAAACGTCGGAAGTGTTCGACGAAATTCCACCGGCTGTCGAGGACGAGTCCTAGATACTTCATCGTCGACTCGACGCCGATGTGAACCCCTCCCGCCACCACCTGGGCACCCGACGGTGGCGCATTCCGAGATCCATGAAAACCCATGGCCTCGGACTTGTGCAAGGCCACCTCGAGTCCCAACTGCCGGATTCTGTCGACGATTGTCGCAACCCCGCGTGTCGCTAAGTCGGCCGCCGCCTGGTATGACCTCCCCTGCGCCAGGACCAGCGTGTCGTCAGCGTAACAAATGACGCTGACGCCGCTAGGGAGGTCGGCGCGCAGCACCCAGTCGTATCCGATGTCCCACAGATGCGGCCCCAGGACCGATCCCTGTGGGACACCGCACGACATCTCTCGCCGGTTCCACTTGTCGTATTATGACGAACAAGTGATCTTAGTGCGATAAAGCAATTACGATGTCGACTGAACGTTATCTAAATTTTTTTTTTGTACACTAATGACAACTGGACCGATTTAAAAAAATCTTTCACCAGTAGAATACTATATTATCACCGAGAAAAATAGGCTATAAATTATAAAGACAGCACGCGGGCGAAGCCGCTGATGGAAGCTAGTACACCATACAGCATGTTTCAGAAATGTGTGGTCATAATTATTTGAGGGTGTGGTACAGAACAACAAACTGAACAACTTTCTCTACGGGACCAACATCGTAATCGCGGAAAAATTATCAACTGTCCCATACAAAACTTCAAAACCTATTATTACTCGACCCAAATGTATGTAAAGTTGTTCAGCTTGATGGTTTGTATCACACCCTTAAATGACGCTGTATATGCAACCTTCATGTGACGGTACCTAAATCTTATAACATAAAGGGTCGTTCCTCTTGAGGAGGCAATTTAATCTCTGATCAAGGCAAATGTAATAAATCCGTAAATATGGAGGAACAATAGAAGGTATATTAGTTTTTGGGAAACGAAATTCAATTTTCCATTAATTTTAATTTCCATTTCTGTACAATAGATTAAATAAAAAACTTAGTATTTACAAATTAAATTACTTTAGTTGTAAAAAAATTATACTTGAATATTTACTTAACATAGATTATGCACAGACAGAAGATCTACTTGTTGTCTGCAAATAGAACCGCTGAAATGCTATTTTACATTTATTTATCTAATTTTAATTTAGTTTATGATTTATACTCTTAGTTAATTTATTACATTAAGTATTTATGCACTTCGTAGCCTGAAACACAGGTTCAACCTAGTTCAGGCAAAAAAGCAACTGTGCTCTATTTTAATTATTAAGTTACTTATTGTAAATGTGCACATTTTTATAAATAAAAGATTTTATTATTAAAAAAAAAAAAAAAAAAAAAAATTGTCGAAAAAGATTGCTACGCTTCAACTGATGGACAAGTTATTTTCTTAGAACTTTAGATATCCGCTTCACTTGACATTGTAATCATTTTGCGTCGTTTTATTATTCACGACACGGTGGAGGCATCCAGCAAATGGACTGGACGCATGCAAACATCTTGAATTTTTAACTCTCTCATAGGTGAAGCCTTATTTATTTAAGTCTCATGTAGTCATGACAACTGGTCTACAATTACGTTTTCCTATTTATTTATTCATATACTCCGCGATATCGGGTCATATGCTCAGGGATAGAAACAGTTGGGCACGCCACAATTGCGGCGATAAGACCCCTCTTTGAGGAGTGGCTAGAGAGGCGCCACGGCGTCCTCACCTTCCGCCTGACGCAGGTCCTCACCGGACACGGCTGTTTCGGGAGGTTCCTGCACAGGATAAGGCGGGAGGAAACGCCCGGGTGTCACCATTGTGTGGATCGCCCGGAGGACACGGTGGAGCATACGGCGGAGGTCTGCCTAGCTTGGGCGGAGCATCGCCGTATCCTCGTGGAGGCGATCGGCGGCGGTGATCTCTCGCGTCCGGCCCTGGTTCAGGCCATGGTACGGAGCGAGAGGAAATGGGAGGCCGTCACCTCCTTCTGCGAAGCGGTAATGCTCGCGAAGGAGGAGGCGGAACGCGTGAGGGAGAGGCAAATTTCGCGCCCTCACGCCCCTAACCGCCGCAGGAGGAGACGCCCAGGGCGTCGGGAGTCGCAAGCCGATTTCCGGCCACCGTAGGCGCGGGCTTGCGGACTGTGAGCAATGGGTAGCTCACCGTTCGATAAGGACCAGGCCCGGGTCGACGGCGCGTTGTGTTCCAAGCGCGCCTCAAAGAGATGTCAGCATAATTGACGGGGTCCGCTAGGGCCGATGCCTGCCGGGGTTGCGAAGAAAACCGAAAGGGAGATCGTGGCCCCCGGCAACAGGGCAACCGAAGGAACACGGGTGGGTTTTAGTCAGTAAGAGTCTGACACGCCCTCCCGCTCCGCCCAGAGCGGGAGAAGTTATTTGATGATTTCAAACCCACAAAAAAAAAAAAAAAAAAAGGGATAGAAACAGTAAGTGGTCTAAAGCTGTGAAGGAATGGCAAATTAGAGATAGATGGAAAAGAAGTAGAAGAAGACAGCGTAAACGCTGGAACGACGACATAGTGGAGGCAGCTGGTACCCTGTGGGCTAGAGACACATGAGACCGTGACAAATGGAGTAGCTTGGGGTTGCCTATGCTTCGAAAGGACGCGCTAATTGACGAAGACACCAATAGATTTATTTTATATCGTAATTAGTTTTGGTTTATCAGTAAATAAAGGCTTATTAGTAAGGCGAAAATAGTGTCTACTTTGCAATCAGTATTTTGTTTGAGTTTTGTTATTAAATTTTTATTGTTTATTTATAAGCTGTCAATGGCCAGTGTTGTAACACTCGTCGGTAATATTACACAATATTAATAGTCTATGGCTCTGACATGCAAGTAATAGACAATCTTGACATATTTTCTATTACTTGGCTACGAGGCTTTTGGCTAATTTGTGAAAGTACATTATAAGTAATATTTTTTGGCATGTGCGTTTAGTTTGTGCAGAATAAACAATTTTTCTTTTCTTTTTCTTTTTTTTTATTATTTATTCATAAGTTATTTCAATCTCTACGCCATTCAGCTTCTACGTAGGTACCTACTGGTCCTATTACGAAGGATCCTAATGGTCAACTGGTAGTCTTAATTGTCTCCTACGCATACACAGCTGACCTGAAAAATTATAAATGTTTTTAATCTTCTAGCTTTGAATTCTTTTTTAAATTATCATTTTGTAGTCTGAATATAGGTAGGTGTGGTAGGTATTTAAATAAAAGACAGATAAATGTTTCTCTCAATGATTCTGAAGACCGGGTAATGGGAAAAAGCTTTATCATGGCACGGTATCGTTATTGTGGCCGGAAACAGGCTATTTCTAGTGATCCTCCGGTTATTCGACATCAGCGTTTTGTTCTCGGCCCGCACACAAAGCGCACATAGGCGGCTCGCTGGGTCTCCCAATGTTACGGTTTATAATGGCGTATCACATGTAGCAAGACGGAGACTGAAAACGGAATACTCAAATCAATTTTACATGAAAAAAACTCCCTATACAAAGCACCTAACAAATCCACAATGTAAACAAACTCATAACATGATCTCAAATACTTACGTCCTTCTAAATTGTTCAACAGAATTTACATTTTCAATAAGCAAGTTCCCTCCAATTAGTTAACAATGCTGTTCCGAAATATTTGTCGAGTAGCCAACGAGGCTGGATGGAGTTACGAGTAGAGTTTGCTTGCTGGCTCATATAATGTGGGATGTGAGATTATGACCCAACTAATTTCAAGTTTCTAAACTTCATTATCCGCACCGTTGGAGATCCAAGGTGATGACAAAATTATTATAAAGGCTTGCACGTAGTCTTGTCTAAAGTCTTGCGTTTAATATTCCCGCTAATTCCTTGGCTCCTGCCATGTTTTCTTTTATTTATTTATTTATTTATTTATTTATTTAAGGTCAACCAACAACTGTTTACACATAACAATAACAGTTAACAAGTTATAACAGAAAAATTACATGTGCAACAGTTAATTACAGGTTAACACCGCTAGTACAAACACGTTGGTAAAGACATTATAAAATAAAATCACAAACATTAAATAATTTATGCAACAATTATAAACATAGTATAAATAAACACATATATTTAATTTTGATTAATTTGATTAAAAATGTAAGATTATAAATTTTAAAAATAATAAACTAATTAACATCTTAAAATAAACTAATCCAATCCAAAATAATTCGACAACATAACAATAATTACTGACTGATAACCGTGAATAACAAATATACATATATTTATATGTTTTATTTGATTACATGTTATAAATATGAATGTTATAAGAAAGAGACTTAGGAGAGATTAACTTGAATTGTTCAGTTTTATGTAAAAACTTCTTAAAAGTACCTACGTATGTACGTGAGTAATAGTCCTGTTTATCTTTTCGTATTATAATAAATCAGCGGCTTTTATTTAATAAAATCACATTCTATTTTCATATCATTGCTGTTTCATTTATATTGTATCGATGTTGCGCGTTCTAGCCGAAAGCGATTCATCCCGCCCCGCCGCGCCGCTCTTGACTCAACATCGGTCACCTTCGCCTCACTTTATTGGTTTAGTTACGTTTTTCACGGCGATCTAGAAAAATAAAAGATTGTAAAATGGTCTCATAAACTTTCACGACTTTGCCAATACAATCTAGATCTAAAACAAGTTCGATTAAATTGGTTTAACTTGAGCCGTTTGAATGCTAAACGCGTTTCGAGTTGAATGTTGTTCAACGATGAAGCTTTGTGTGTGTTTAGTTTAGAAGATCGTCCGGCGAAAGAGACGTACGTTAGTAATTAAACGTTGTAGTGTTCAATTAGAGAAGAGCCATTTAGCTTACGTCAAGACGTCTACGTACTTATGTATACGTATACTTAAATATCCAACGTAAGCATAACATCGCTTCTTTTATTTGCGCCATGTTTTTGCATCCCTCAAACTGGGCGCATAGTTTACAAAATCCTTTTGCATACAGTAATAATTAAAAATTAATAACCTAGACGAGAATTTAATTAACTTGTGCAAATATTTGAATCTAACAGTATAAAACCGCCAATCTTGCCGACGAATTATGACATTGTCCCCCAGGAACGTTTATTTTGGGGAGGCTTATGTTCCACAGAGGACATTAATGGGATTTTATGTCTAAGGTAAATGAATTATCAATTCATCTCAATAAAATTCATTTTTATTCAAGTTTTTATTTAATATAACATAACACCACGCCTTATTTACCCGAAGAGTTAGGTTAAACGTGTAGTTATTATTTAAAAGTTTCGAAATTGCATATTTCTGTACATTCGATGCATTACTCGACAACGAGGGCATCGATCGCCTAGCCGTAATAATGTAAACCCCGACATGTATTGCCATCGTAGTCTTATAATAGTGGCAATACGTAGCATAATAAATATAGGTACGTAGCTTTTATAGGGCGCTACATTCCCAGTCGGCATCGTGTGTGCGATTTCATTTCGTTTTATTTGAACTGTTACTCGCTAGACTGTAACACAGCGGATTCAGCATTTCTCTTTTATAACGTTTTTAAAATTATCATTAGTGAAATGTTCCATGTTTGCGAGTTCGGCCACTTGAGCTTAACTGGAAATTAGAAGAAGACGAGGGTGGCAGGCTGGCAGGTGATTTAAGTTGTCACAATAAAACCGACACTAATGGTAATTGTGTTGCGGAGTGATGTCGTTACAGCCGCAACACTTTGTTCAACTGTATCACTTAGACATGTTTACGAGATGCTCGTAATTGGAAGTGGAATGTACCTGCTTTGAAATCTGCCACTTTTTTAGGGTTCCGTACGTCCGAATTTAAAACAGAATCCTTATAGGATCACTCGTTTGTCGGTCTGTCCGCCTGTCACAGTCAATTTGCTCAGAATATAATGGACTGATAGAGTTGAAATTTGGTACACATATGAATTTCTGTTACCCAAACACGGACTTGAACGAAAATAAATGAATTTTAAATATGAGGATCACTTTTGGAGAGGAAACAAGAAAATTAAAAAAAATGCAAAATATGCCGTGTGATATATCAAATGAAAGGACTTAACTATGAGGATCTCAAACATTTTTTTTTTAAATAATTTTAAAATAAACAGCTTTGAAGTAATTTAAGAAAATATATGAAAATTGACCATTCCATACCAGTTTTATACTTATAGATTACTGGAAAACCTATAAGAATTCCACGGTAAATCTCTCAATATTGTGCGTACAAACTTACATTTGCAGTTGGAATATCTCAGAGAACATGTTTTTCAACTACAATATTATAAGTTGGAATAAGTTCATCCCCACTACGGAACCCTTCATTGTGCGCGGTCAGACACACACTTGACCGTTTTTTAAAGCTTTACTTTAAAGCTTACTACTTATTTAGATACCTATAATCAGGCTCATTTGTGTACTAAGCACCTAGGCGTCAGAATTGCGCTCACCGTAATTATGTGCAAAGTGTAGCGCGGCTTTAATACAAGAAGAGATTAATAAATTGTCATGTTTATTTTGTGCATGATTTAATCGTTATCTCTAACGGTTAGCGAAAATGGTTTTACCGCCTGTTTAGAAGGACTTACTCTTCCTTGTTTTGTAATAAAATACGTCATCACCCGGTACACTAACGAAACAAAGTGTCGACCTAACAAGAGTCATAACATAAGAATAAATAAAATAACAACCCGATATCGTGTGCTCGTTATCTCTGCGTTTGGTACACCCCCACTACATAGCATCATCGTACGCCGCCCCATATACGATGCCAGGCTTGTTTACCTCTGATGGCGATACTTTACGACAATAACAATGAAATATATCGCACGAATAACCCAACTTTATGATAGGTGCCGTCAAGCGCCTATTGTTTGACTACCGTGCCTCCAAACAGAGTTATCAGATTAAATTTTTGGACTTTAAGGGTACGATTAATAAAATAAGTTCCTAATACAAACGAGAGTATCGATTGTTGGTTGGCTAAAAGTGTAAACATGTGGGTTGTTTGCCTTCTGGAACTCCATATACATAAACATGAGTATGTTTGTCAGCGAAGAGGGCCCAGTTTTATCCATAACAACGTTCTGCGTCGTTTTCCGGCCTCTTTTCTTTAGATTTTCCCTGATTGGATTTTGTTAACAAATAGATCGGCGTATAATCATTTTAGACTACCAATGTTACACGGGTCATATTTTTTTATCGACTGTCTGTATTAAATAAGTAGATTGCTCCACGTTACACCGGATAAAAGCACTCAACGATTTCTCATATTCATGCGTATTCGGAAGGATGAGTTGTTTTCAATTCACATTTAATTACTGAGCACAAAGTTACCAAAAACATTTGCTCGTGCGCTCCAAACCTGTTCAGACTACCACCGATGGTTTTGCGAAGAAAGCTTTCTTGAGTGAATCATTTATGTTCTTAGCTAATGTACCGAATATCCACGAGAATAAAACAACATTCTCACATGTTACGGATCATGCAAATTGAAATAATGGAGCTAATTTCATTACGTATTTTGTTTATAAAGAAAACTTTCATGAATAACTAAGCATAATTGAAACGGATCAAATGAATTGTTTAATTAGTTTTGCAAGCAATAAAAATATAGGTACAGGTAAGGTTCCACTAGTCGACGGCTCGAACTCGTTGGTGGCGTGGCTAATATGCATGCTATTTAGTAAAGTTACTTATTCATTTAGTTTTATTTACTTATCTAGTTTTTATTTATTTAGTGAAATAGACGATGATTTATAACGAAAACGAGTGCATACAATTTCATAAACAGACCTTTGGGCGTATAAATATTATGGAAAACTACTGGATCTATCTACTCAAAATAAAATTATTTGAACTTTTCAATAAATTATCTATCCCTGTACAGTTTCTAAATTAGTGTTGTAGGTAAACTTATACGTATATGAAAGTTTCGACGCTCATAACTTAAAACCATTTTTTTTTTTTTTTCTATTTTGCTTCCATACAAGGCTAGATAATGACAAGACAAATTGAAATAATTTTTATTTTTGAAAGTACTCCGTCGAACAGAGGAGTAATAATCGTACTACGTTTGTATGGAAGAATGACCGACTAGTGCACTCTTAAGAGGCTTTATTTATTACTCAGAACAGGAGTTCAAAGTATAATACTAATAGAAATTTTAGGGAATTTAATTGACAAAAATAATTGGATCGCCTACAAACACCGCCAAGATGTGGGATTTTATTAAATTACCTATTACTGTGACAGACCACAGCTCCTAGAAAAACAACCTTGATTGAATAAATTATACATAATCTATTATAGCCCATTCGATTTTTCCCGTAAATTATTGTAATCTCCATATATTTTAAGTTGCCATTACAATTTATAAGCGATGAATCGAATCGTTTCTATTTGATGTGTTCATTGTCCTTTATGTCTCTTCTCGGAACTCAATGATTGTACTTATCAAAATGAAACAGCTTTTGTTTTACTTCTTTTGAAATTATTCAACTTTTTATATTCTCTTGTTCAGAACCGAGGGTACACTGTAGTTCTCAGATAATAAAATAGACATACCTAATTACTTAACTAAACTAAATGGAGTCCTTTTATACTACCTGATAACGTTTCTTTTAACAAAGACATTCAACTTGTTGAGATTATAAAACTTCGCTATTATTTGAAGATGAAGCAGTAGTGGACATTTAAAAGATGAAGCACTGAGTTTCTTGAAACAAATGCGAAATTAAATTCGAGAAAAAGCAGAAGAATCTTAGTTAAGAGCGGGAAGCTAATAAGGGAAAAAGAAAAAGTTGCAGATGAAGTTTTTCGTAGCTGAGGATATTTTCCTTATGAAAACATCGAGAGAGTTGGCTCAGATTGCGCTGGTTTATTTTACCCGCGACTACGGTAATGAATTTACTCTTTAGCCGCAGTAAATTATCCAGTTCATACTACTTTCATGGCTTTAAGACAAAAAACAGGCGATTATAACTTAAAAAATGCTTAAACTTTCTTTTTCGTTCTTCCTCTCTATAGGTAATTCCGCTGACATCGAGATCACTAAACCGAAGTTTATAAATGGTTGTTTAGCTGAGCACTAGCATCATTGCATATATATGCATATTTTTGTCCTAAAAAATCGAAACTAACATTTTTAGTTTTCAAAAAATTAAAAAGACGTTTTTCATCGCATCACACAACCTAGTGAGACTGTTTTGGTCATTCTTACCGATTCTGTAAATTTATGTTAGCCTTGTACTGTGATGAAATATAACACCTGTTTACGCAAAAAAATAAACACAGAAAAAGTGGACTTCAAAGTACAAATAAAAAAATTGTCGCACTGTGCATAAACGTTTCATCATTGCATTTTTCACTGTTCCTTAACCAGACACAAGGTAAAAATTGTGTGAAACAGATAGACAGTAAACTCATTATGCCCAAAGCCATAGCTTTGAATCCATGTAAAGTATTTAGAAGTATCCAATTCTCGTATGGTTCCAGGAAAGGCAAACTTACACTTATATACCTACTTTGGATCATCTAATATTCAAGATCTAAGAGTAGGATCCAAGGAACAGCGTCGTAACTACGTTTTTCCAATTGTGCAGGCGAGATTTGTTAGCAAAGACCTTACTTTACGAAGAAATTCCTATTTCCTACATACATAATATGCAAAGAGGAAAAGATTCTTCGGAAACTGGGTAACGAAGATCAGAAGGTATTTTCTTTCTAAGTATTTTCATCTAAGCGTGCTGCATTACGCTGTACGGAACCCTCAAATACTTTCTCCTTACATAGGTAGGTATTATAAAACGCAACGTCTCTCTGTCTGTCTGTTCGTTAATCAGGGATCTCGAGTTCAACTCGAGAACTTACGTGTTTGCTGTATGCGTTCTATCTTAATTTTTCTAAAGTAGGTAAGTACATATATGTATAGCCACTATGTACAATTGTACATATTGCCTATACATATATGTAGTACCATCAGGAATAAGCAGAGACAATATGTATTACCACTATTTTAGTTTTCAGGTGTTATTTGGATTTTTTGTCTAGACTAGCCTTTAGTAAGTAGTACGGAAATGAAAACCACACAGACCACATGAAAACGGCCAATATTTCACGGTGTACAATAAACAGTGCATACATATGTTTTATCTTGTTGGCCTTAATTGATTTTCACCGAAATACCAGGAGGCCACAAAAAAAACTAAAGCACAAACAGACCTGTATATCCCAGTTTAATCCTGTACACTGCATAGATGCGTGCGCTAAAAGCCCTCGACGTTCGGATGCGACTTGAATTTGATCAGATTTTTTACGAAAAAATTCGCTTCACTACTGTAGTGCCAATGCATTTAACGCTATGATGTTTGTGTACACACAGAACATAGCAGATCTTTTATTTCTATAACAACAGTTAGTATATAACAACATAGTACCTATGTTGGGTGACGGTAGCGCCTGAAGCTAGAGGCCCGACTCCCACTCACCCACAGCCAGCAGGCGGGCACGCTCAGCAGTATTGGTGGACGTATTAATAAGATTGTTCTGTACCAACCTGCAGAGCGGCTCATCCCACTGCCTCTGGGAAGATGGGTTTACTGGCCGATCTGTATCCGAGCAAGTCGCTTTCCAGGCGTTCTCCGCATCGGTCAACCACGGCACTTCAAAGTTAACCAGGCAGGGGGCTAAAATTTTCCCGGTCAACTTTTTAGTGCTGTAGACGGAGGACAGGAACGCGGGTAAGCTAAAACTGGTAATTTTGCGGACGCCGAGGCTACCAAAACGGATGGGTAGTATGGCTTGCAACCACGCTCGGTCGTCCAGGGCCACATTTAAAATGGATGTTAATGTGCTGCGAATAATTTGGTCAATTTTATCCAAGAGGTGTGACTGCTTCCATAAGGGGGAAGAGCGTAGAAAATATATACAAAATTTGGAACAAAACATTAGATACTGTTATAATGTAGATACTGTTATGTGTAATACTGTTTTGATCCAAATTGATTCAGTGAATGCCGAATGTAAATTAATTTTGGAGAGTCTGTCCGAAACGTCGTTGAAGTTTTTGATTTTTTCATTGAAGAAAGGAGAAAAACTGTCTTCTAAAATTGGGGTACCTCGGAGATGAAGTGAACTTTTTTCAAAAATTTTGATTTGTGGGGCTATTGCATTAAATTTCTCCAGGGTCAATTGTCTGTAATGTCAGAAAGGAAAATTTCGCATTTTGATGGGTTAAGGTCCAAGCCAATGGATTTAAATTGTTATTTGAAGAGTTGTAGGTTATCAAAACGGTGTCTACATCACCTCCTAGCGTTCCATCATCTAAATACCACACGTTAAATTTCGAATTTAACGTGTGGTATTTTAAGTTCTGCGTATAATCAATGTTTGGAAGATTTGTTCCTTAGTAGAAGTAAAAATAGCTGTTGTAAATCTAAACTAATATTATAAAGAGAATAGATTTGATTTCTTTTATGTTTGTTTGTAATGGATAAACTCACTACTTAACTAATTTAAAAAATTCTTTATCCAATAGAAAGTTACATTTTCAACGCGTAACATGGGTTATATTTTATCGACTTCCACGCGAACGAAGTCTTGGGCAGAAGGTAGTACAATATATATGGAGATTACTATGTTTTTTCGTTGAAGGCATAGAAATATCAATGAATTATCTTAAATTACACTTAAGTAACAGAATTAAATCGTAATATACACTAAAGCATCCTAAGTAAGGATTAATTAAAGTCCACTAACAAAAGATTTATCTAAGTATTGATAATAGGCACAACATAAGGAAGACCGGTTTCACCTTTCAGCAGGCTAAAGGTATGAAGTGTGTACGCAAAAGAAAATCCAGAGCAACAGCTATTAAATACTTATAACACAAAGCAAATATTTTATTAAAGTAGTCTCGTTATTTTATTTCGCTCTAATTACGTAAACAAAGTTTTTAGAAGTAACAGATTGTTCGCGCGACTGTCCGCTTTGGTCATATTTTTCTGGTCCTTTGTTAGCAGATGTGGCTGACAAGTTCCTGAAAATATTATGTAGGTACTAACGAGGAGCAATTGTTGACAGCGAGTGTCGACTGGCATATCTAAGAGGTGTAAAGGTACCTATAAATCACTGCTAAGGAAGATATGAAAATTGAAATAGGTATAACCATTCAATTCATGAACAAAGGTGTATGTTAAAGGAAACTTTAAACGAAATCTCTCTATATCTCGGGGCTATATCAATTAGCTCTAGGACCTCTAGGTGAAATGAGCAGATTATGTACAATAGGCCAGTCTTCCGCAACCTCAACTTTAAGACGATAATCGTATAGCACGGCTCACGACTCGATCGCCCGATGCATACGTTTCGACCAATAGGATGCACGAAGCGTATTTTAGTTATATTCGTTATAATATTATGAGGTATAGAAGTGTGACAAACACAATAGGCGCGTACTATGCTCACCTATTTGTGAGATGATATTTTAATGGGCATGGCAGTTCATAAAATGTTATCAAAGCTTTTTGTTTATTGCTGTCGCAACTTTTGCAACTGTAATAAACATAAGTTTACTATCTAAGTACCTACCATTGTTATTTAGTGGGAATGTCGTATTCGGATAATCCGGTTGAACAATAGGACGGGTGAATAGAAGGGCCATAAAAAATGTTCGCATTTTTTTTGTTACACGCCCTGTACTAACGAAACTAGGAAGGGGTATGGTAGCTGCGCTGTCGCAGAAATATTTTCATAACTGAGCATGCGTAAAGTTTGTTCACTGTACCTCAGATGTGTGCGACGGTATAACGTGAGTGAGATTATTATGGCAAGGAGCAAAACTTGCAAAATTCTTGATCAGTTTTAACACCAAGTTTAAGATGTGATAAGATCATATTACCTATAACACTTCCAGTATTCTATGCTAACCGATGAACGAAATTGAACGAATAAATAGAACGTGTCCACAGACACGTGGATCTTGATACATGAATAGGTTGTACTGAGACCAAGTTTATACTCAATAAAAATAAGGAAACTATATTTTGGAGATTGGATTCCCTCGCTATATCATGTTCCTTTGCTTTTCCAACTCTGCGTCCGATGACTCACCATCCATGCGATATCTACCCACCAGTCGACTTGAGCTCTAACGTCGGCTCTAACATTCATTTAATCCAAGAAGTTTTTAAAGAAGGAGGGCTCATTTTAGATCGGTTTTATTTCGTAAGCTCCATAAATCAAGTGATGGGTGGACAGCTGCGATACTTATCGGCGAAAATAGTTGTAAAAGCACAGGACGCTTGTATGTACTTGCTTAGTTGGTGTTTTCAGTACGTTCACCGAACTCATTTATTTACACGTTAAACAAAATCAAAAGCTCTTACAACAACAAAAAGTAACAAACTTTTAAGGAGGTATCCCTCTTCGAAAAACAATTGAAGTCATTCGCAAAATGTTGCGCAAAATGTTATATTATTGATTACTTCACCTTCCCTTCGATCTAAGTTGTTGGATAGAATTACTTCTCGATTCACGTTAAATTTGAAGGCAAGTTTAAAGATGAAGGGCGTCCAGCCGGGCCGCCCTCACCTGGGTTTCAATAATAACTTTTTATTGCCATGAAGACGGCACTCAAATTGCCGAAACTGGAAATGTAATGGGATTATCGCTGATCCGAAACGATGAAGGCCTCTCGTGTAGTACGTAATAAAATTTATGAAATGCGTCGGAAAAAACTCGGCGATCTTCAACTGTGAAACATTTTACGTCACTTTTATTTTTGTGATGTGTAATCTTAACTTTTATTCTTCACACATGACCAATAATATCAGCCGCTAGCCAATAACCCATACAACAACAAACATTTTCAAAGAAAAGTGTTTCTGAAATGTTTCATGTTTTTGCAATACAGTTTTCGAAGTAGATACTTATTTATTGAACAAATATAAGATAAGAAAATGTATCTAAGAAAAAATAACGTCTATTTGTTCTGAATAATGTATGAGTTTGATGTCTAAAACACAAAATCTAAGAAACTTTGAGATAGACAAGGAATATTTAATTTGTAAATTGCGTCAGAATATTCAATTTACTTTGGAGTTTTGAAGATCACTCGAATATGTTTTTCTAACTAAATTCTTGAGCGACATATCAACTAAGTATATTTCATTCCGACATATTGTGTACTGGATTTTGTCATCGCAGACCTATACAGTACCCTGAAAGGTTCTAATAATAATACGTCATACTTTTCAGTACATTTATTTCTATTATTTGGAAAGAAAGCAATTTACTTGCGATCCATTGTCTAACATTTATGATGAACTAGTTTCCGCCAGTGGTTTCACCTGCGTGATATATCTTTATAAAGATAAAGCTTATGTTAGTCAGCGATAATATAGCAATTTAGAAGAAAATCATTTCAAATCATACATAAAATCTTTTCGCTATAAAATATTAGTCTAGATAATAAATATCATCCTAAACACTGAACTAGAAAAAAGACAAATTAAAAACTCTTCAATCCAAAACCATTTTATGATCAATTTAAACAGTGCTAACTTGAATTCTCTGTTTTAAATAAAAAAAGAGAGTTTGAATATTTATGAGGTTTACATCCCTTTGTAAAAATATTATTCTTAAAGTTTGGGACGAGACAATTAAACTTCATCTATTAAATATTATGCTACCAAAGTAATATTCAGTCGGAGAGAAATGAGATGGAGCATTAAGAAAGTGCGTAGGCAATAGCTATTCGCTTAGAAGTAGCACGTTTAAGTCTAGCCTTACAAGAGATTTTATTTTAATAAAAGTTCTTTACTCACTAAAAGTAAATCACAGTAGTCGTTTCGTGATAAAGAAACGCCAAATACTTGTTAGAACTTGATCAGATATATTACGTACATACGTAAAGAAATAATTGAGTTCAAAATGTTCGTAAAACCTTCCACATATCAAACGAGTACGTGCGTACTTTCAGCTTATTCATTTGTAGTACGTAATATTTCTCCGCCTCTTCATATATCAAAGGATATGGGAACGAAATCCCTAACTTGTTATATTGAAGAGGCACTTGATAAAGAGAATTTATCGCCTTCTTTATTGATTACTATTAGTTTCAGAGTATGCTGCATCCGGGGCGGCTTGTTAGTGTCCGATCTGTCGGAGTTCCCCTCGGCCTCTGATACACTTCCTTACATTAATTGGCACAAGTTTTCCGCGCGGCAGGCACTAAGTCTGCCTAATGCGAGACCGCGGCCGAGTTTCACTCGTTCCTCTCTAATTACTTTTATTGCCCTCTTTCCCCATTTATTCATAAGATCGTTGTATTCTCTCATTATAATTTTGCATTGATATTAAATATTATTCCGCTCCGTCTGCTCCACCGTTTTCAAAAACCTCCAAATTAATCTTTTTTTTGTAGATAAACCTACTTAATTTTCACCTTTCATATCAAACATAAAAAGCTCAGTTTTATTTAAGCGCATAAACGATTACTGCAATGCACACAGCATTTTATCATGGAAAAAACATTTAACTTTGTTATATTTGAGGGCATTATTCAACGTAGAATGTAGTGAAATAAGCTGTTTCAATACTAATGATGTCACTCGGTTCATATTATGACACAAAGGTAGCGTTGAGTCGACTTATGCAAAACATGGCGACTACTCCATTCTGCGTCTATCCGCCATTTGTTGGAAGGTGACCCGGATAAAGGCGTCAAATTACCAACGTCAAATTCCAGTGTCACCTGAGCCGGGACGGGTGCTGGCGCCATTTTTATCCTACTCTGAGTTAATATTCCGTGGACGTCCGCTGGGAGCTGGCCATGTAACGGACACCCCTGAATCATGAAGCTACGAATTACTAAGTTTCTTCGCCCGGCAAGATTTATTTCATATTTGCTGGAATGATGTTTGAATTGCGTTTGTTATGAGCTTTTTCTCGGTTTAATATTACGAATGTCTTTGTGGTTCCCTTGTAAATGAGGGTGAATGTAGGAAACATACAAATAACATTGTTTATTAAATGCTAATACACTCTGTTACACATAGTCCTTTTTTTTCATTATATTTTAGTAGTCATATCTACTGGGTTCTATTTGTATAAATGATAATATCATAAATCTAGAGGTCATAATTTTATCTATTTAATTTAATTACAAGCTACTTGCTTTTTAATATTTGCCCTAATCTATACATATCTTAAAATAAAATCGGAGCGAAGTCAATTGAATATGTTTGAAAAACAGTAAATGCTACGAGGTTTGGGATCGATCCTAATGCCGAAAATATAATTTTTTGATTTTTTGTCTGTTTGTCTGTTTATCTATTTGTCTGTATGTATATTCTAGCATAACGAAAACTCTACCGGACAGATTCTGTTAATATTTTGACAGATATTCCCTATAAGTCTGGTCAAACTGTAGGGTATAAACTATCACGCTATTTGCTATGGGGGATGAGCAATATTACATTATGTTCGTATTTTCGGAAAAAAACGCGCCAAATGATTAGAATAGTCTAGATGGTTATCAATTTAACTTTTTAAATGATTATCATCACGGATATACCTATTATGGAACGAAGCAATCAAATATCAATCATTTAATATATAGGAACGGCTATTTTAGGTAACTTTCAACGAAGCAATTAACTCAGCGGTTGAACAAATGCTTTCCAATCCTGGGGTAGCAAGTTCGATTAGCATCTATTGTTTTTTTTTTGTGACTTTTTTTTACATTTTGTAATACGATTATTTTTGTTTTAATTTTAATTATGTCCGTTCGTAGAGTGTATTAATTCACAAAAAAAAGGAAAACTTCGTAAGCTATGGGAAACTGCTACGTTACAAGTACTTTACAGTCACAAAACATTCAAAGTCGTGTTCTGATCATTTTAGAGCTAAAGACTATAAGAATAAAAGGATTTTTTGCAATTCATAGAATAAATCTAATGTAGAAAACACAATATTTTAGTGCTATTTACTTTTAAAAGCATATTGTAAAGTAGTTCAATATCACAAAAACAAATACGCATAATATACTTTAATTATATGCATATGTTTAATCTTTTGGTATCAAAGATGAAATTAAGCCGAAAAATATTGAAAAAAGCCGAAAAACGTTGCTGCTCGCCTTCTACAGTATGTTTAAACTATTTCACGAAGTCCTGTTAGTTATTGCAACATAAACCTTATGATTAACGTTATAACGGCGACAAGATAGGGCTTCGCGAAATAAATTAACGGTACCTGGTGTTTATATACTACATAGGTATCAATTCCTTGCTTGGTCTGCTGTCTCAGCATTGCGTAAGATTCTCTATTGAGACGGCGCCCGTGAAAAGAGTACCTACCTGGAAAGACTTGGGGAAGGCCTTGATCAGTACAAAAAAACAACTAGCTTAATTTTAGAATTTACATACAGATTTTGACAGGAGGTTTGTCCTAGTGATTTTAAAATCTGTGTGTGTATCTTCTGGAAACGCTGCCACACTGCTTCCTGGTGGCAAAACAGCGCACGCCTTGTTTAAGATTCCCATCAATTTAGAGAGCAACGAAACGCCTGTTTGTGGGGTGTCACGCAACATTAACAAAGGACGTGTGCTTAGGGATTGCGCTTCATCGTATAGGATGAATGCATTATGGCAAATAGGAAAGCAGTGGAAGCTATAAACAGAACCCTGCAAGACATCCGCAGGAACCGAAACATGATGGGTGGTGGCACAGTTCTAACTGACAAAGTGAATAATTCGTTGAAAACGTCGACTCTATGGTCGAGAGTTCATGGACTGCACTTGACCATCATCATGCGAGCTCGGCTTCACGGGTATTCACATGATCAAGAATTCTCCGATGTTCTTCTAAAAGTTGGTGAAAGCACTCAACCAGACACTCTTGGTAGAGTAGTTCCCACATTAGAAGATCTTATTCGTCTGGTGTACAGGGACATCAGTCGAATACTATACCAAGGGAATTCTTGGACGTGTCTCCATTTTAACGCCGAAAATGATGCTAATGATGAGCTGCACCGATCAACCACAATATTCTCTCGCAAATTGAAGGAAGTGAAGTGATATACACCTCCATTAATAGTGATGTGCAAGAAGATGATACCACCCACATATTACCCCGTAGAATTTTTCAATTCGCTGATGGCAAGTGGACTTCCGGTGTACATCATCCAGCTGAAAGTCGGTGTCCCGATTATGCTTCTTCGGAACTTAACTCCGCCGAAGCTGTGTAACGGAACCCGGCTCAAAGTCTTGTCTTTGCAGAGAAACGTCATCAGGACGGATATTCTAATAGGTTGTGGCAATGGCGAGATAGTGTTTACAACGCGTATACCACTAATTCCCCACAATTACCAGGTTAGGCGCGTGCAGTTCCCTATAACCGTATGCTTTGCATTCAACAAGTCACAAGGGCCAACACCGAAGGCTGAAGGCCGCGGGCGTCGACCTCAGGACAAGCTGCTTCTCACACAAGTGCCTGTAAATGGATTAATTGAAATTAAAAAAAAAAAAACACAGACCCCTGTACGTCGCTCTCTCTCAAGTCACAATTCCTGACTCTCTATATATTTTGCCTGCTGAGAAACATAGTATACAGGGAAATTTTATAAAAATGTGGCTGTTATTGTTTTTATATTGTAGTGTCTTACGACTTCCACGCGAATGAAGTCGCGGACAGAAGTTAGTAATCAATATAATATTTTAAGCAAAACTTTTGAATTTGAATTATTTTAATCCATATCAAAAACAAATATGCCTCAGTCGAATTTCATACATCCTTGTAGATGGTAATTTTCTTTGTTACTTTCCGTATCAATTCAAATAAGATCACTGTAATTTCATTGCTTTCTAGCTCATTCAATTTTCATGAAATAGGCTAACAGGCTATCGATCCTCTTACATTAGTTTTTATCCATTTAAATAGATGTTTAGAAGACATACAATTATTTAACTAATAAATAAAAATAAAGTCTTCTCATTTACATTTCTACGATTAAGATTGGGTCAAACCGAAATATGTAATTATAAATTTTACCGATATGCTTTCGTTAGTTTAAGACGACCACTTAATTTAAGAGCGAATAAAATCAACAGATTTATTATAGACATAACTACGTGGCAATAACAGATAGGTACCTTAGTATAATTTACTTAACAATATTATGACCTAGAAAGCTTTAACTTAATAACAGAAACTAAATTACAAACACAAAGAAAACCAATTACCCAAAGCAAACAAAGTAGAAGCAATGTGAATCATAAAATAAAGTAAACGGAAGTTTATTCATAAAATTTATGTAAAAACGTCCAAGTTGGGGACAATCGAATAGTGATTCAATAGCGAATGAATTGAACGAAAAGCATTGTGCTTACCATGCACCAACTGCATTCAATGGGCACGCTGCACACTGTCCAATATAGTTCATTCAATGACGTGATTTACATTTATTGCCCGACGGGAAAAGACTCACTCAATTTAAAAGTCGTAGAGGTCTCCCATTTTAAAGCAACAAAAATGTTAATCGAAAAGGGGATTCCATCACTCCCGTGGATATCGTAAAAGTTGACGTCGAAATTTTGGCTTTTAGCATCACTATTTATGGTTAGATTGAAATCTTTAGTATGTTGTCACGCTGTCACGCGCACCTTTACTACTAGATACGTTTTTAGTCTTTACATATATATACGTAAAAGTTGCCTATTGCCTGCAAAATTCTCTCGGAGAACAGGAACCAGCTTGGTGAGAGCACTATCGTACGTATCCTTGAATCGTACGTACTATTGATCTTAGAGGAAGTCTTTGTATGTTTCACATCACTGCAATCGATTGTATCTTCTCCGTGATAAAAAGGAAGCTAAACCTGCCTTCATCGAGACGTAGCCATAAGAAAGCTGCGCGGAATGTGCTTCGAAAGCTAACAACCATCTATATTAGCTCTTTGACGGCTTTTCGATACGTTACGGTAGCTTACGAAAAGTTTGTTGTTCTTTTTTTGTCCATTTATTGGAGAGCTTACATTTTTCATTTTTATTTTTGGTGGAAATGTTTTTATACTGATTTTTGCCTTAAAAAGCCAGATAGGTAATACTCTTATTCGTTCAATCCGTGTGTGTCAAAGTCTGCTCTGTTCACACAGAAAATAAGTTTTTGTTTACCATTGAAGTAAGTTTTTTAAAATAATAATATGTCAATTTGTATAGGGACGTTAACCTCACCTTCCAATAGCATTTTATGTACCTACTTCTTTCACGAAAATATTCCGTCTAAGTCTATAAACATTTAGGGCCTATTTCACCACCTCCGATTAGGTTCTCGTTAACTTACTTGGCAGATAATATCCTACAAATTTTGTTCCATTTTTGAATTTATTCGGTAAGTAGTGGCTATTCCAACATCGTGAAATAGGCCCTAAATCTCAGTTTTCCTCCCCTATTAGTAGGTACCTAAGGTATTGTAAATAAATGGTTTCCGAACATTTCGACAAATAAGAAGTACTTTAAACATTGACATATGTATGCTCTCATGGGGAATACGCACAACTGGCAGCTTCCCCGAACGTCAACCACACTGGCACGCGGTGCAACCACCGCTCTGACCGACGAGCTCCCACGACCGACAGGCATTACCATACAACCTGCCAGTTTACAATAACCTAAAGGGCCGATTCCCGGGATTAATAACGCTCAAAATCTATTCGCTATCTCATACACTGTTACAACGATCTATTGGTGCCTGAATGACATTGACAAGGGGGCGTAGTGGATAAACATTTGTGGAATGACAAAACACGGAAATTGTACAGAAAAATCAAGATGGCTGCGTTGATTCCAATTTTAGCCACGCGTCAAAAGAACCTTGTAGTGTTGTAGTCGCAATTTCATTTGTGACAATCAATGTCACAAACCCTAAACAATATTTGACAGATTGAGACGAGATTGGAATGCGAACATTCTATAAAATATGGAAATTGGATACATAATTGCTTTTTCAAATACAGAATACACAAGTAAAAACGCGGTATTATATCATCTAAATGTTCATTGCAGCATTAGTGATGACTTATTAACCATAGTAAGGCTATATATAAAAACCAGTCATGTACGATTCAGACTCGCACTCGGGTTCCGTACCACTGTAAATTATTTAGCAAATAAATGATAATACTAAACGAAGAATATCATTATTTTACTACAATTTTTTTTAAATCGCTAAGATTTTGTATTTTTATTAATGATACTATGAATTACAAAGTTATTTTTGCAGTTGTATAAAATCACCCATATTGAAATAAAATACCTTATGAATCGGCGTTTTTAGTTTGTGTTGATTATATACAGTATATGGTACATGATATACAGAAGTTTCAAATTCCTAACTTGTTTAGTTGCTGATATAGAGCTCGTACAAAAATTGTCTAAAACTGAGAACTTTTACGGCTCCCTATTGCATCCTTTTTAAAGATTAAACTAAATCAAATTATATTTGTTCTCTACTCAATGACACCCCACATGCCAGGGTTCGTATTTTTTTTTTGTCAAATGTTTATAGTATGGAGAGCCCTTGTTTTTTTTTTGAAATTCATAATCTGTGAAATGTTCAACTGCTTACTTATTACGGTTCATGCGATACTGCTCGCGACAGACAGACAGATAGAGAGACAAACGAACAGCGGAGGCTTACTAAAAAGGATTCCGCGGGTACGGAACCCTAAAAAGTATGTTATTGCTTTTCGTGTTGGCCTATTGTTTGCGTTATTCAATTAGTTTAGGTAACAAGAAATTAATATAGAGGTGTTTATAAAAAAAAAAAACATACACGTTGTTGGATCATTTCACTGATTACAATATTTAACCCCGTACCGAAAATACTTCCATAAAAGAATTTCTCATTTCAATGGCTATATTAGAGGTAAAAAGAAAAATTTCAGTGAGTTTGTCTAGGATGGATAATCGGCTTACCTACATAGAACAATCTTGCACGCACAATCCACATGTCAGTCACCCTTGCCGCATTCACTGCACTGGGCCATTGAGATAAGGCGCTGCAAGTATAAAAGAATCCCTCCATTAGGTACTTAAATTATTACTGAAAGAATTTTATTAATTAACACATTTGCAAAACTTTACGGATTTAGTTATATTTATGCAATAGAACACGCCTTTTATAAAAATATAGGTAATAGTTTTTGTATAAAGGGTAATTGGTTATACGACGTTAATCCGTTAAGGGGATGTCGGAGAGGTCATTTGCAACCAAATTACCCCTGATGACCCCTATGCTAATGTCAACAATTTTCGAGTAATTTGACTTTTTTATTTTTATAAATGAAGTAAAAATATAAAATGTACCCAATAACCTTGACATACAAGGTTAACGGTTATACGTAACCATTTTCAAGTAATTTAACATTTTATATTTTAAAATGTATGAAATAAAATTATAAAATGTACCCAATAACCCTGACATACAGGGTTAATGGTTACACGTAACCATTTTCAAGTAATTTAACATTGTATATTTTAAAATATATGAAATAAAATTATAAAATTTACCCAATAACCCTGAAATACAGGGTTAATGGTTATATTATATAAAATGTTAAATTACTCAAAAATGTTTGACGTAGATATAGGGGTCATCAGGGGTGATTTGGTTGCAAATGATATCTCCTACATCCCCTTAACGGATTGCCGACGTATAACCAATAACCCTGTATAATTAATACCAACATAGATGTAGCGAATATTCCGTGTCATATTCATTGTAATATTGTCTGGCACTATTTACTCGTAACACCGAATACAGATGCACGTGTCTCAGAACGCAGGTATACCAATCAGCAAATACATACCGGTGTGCGCTAAAGGAGAGAGGGCATGAGATCCTAATCAGACGATTGTCAAGGCACGTGGGCGACGTGACGTGTCCCCAGAGTCCATTGTGTTCTCAGCTCTAACTTAACCCTGTGTGCGCCGGACGGCACGACTCGCACTCTCAATATCGCCAGGAATTTTACCTCAATGCACCATAATAGAGAATTTATTCTATTTTGGGTGTTCAAACGAATTTCACTATTGTTGGGAATCACTGTGTTAGCGGTGGCGGTGAATGACCTCTGAAAATTCAATAAGGAAAAATATGGACGAAAAACAAAATTAAAATCCCATCCTTCACGTGGACGTTGAGTTAAAAAAAAAGATTATAAACTACTAAACCTTATCACTTTATCACCTTAAGGTAAGGTAACCTTACCATAAAATATTAACTTAACACTCAGTCACTTTGCGTATAAATTGGCAATGACATCATATTTATGTCCCAAGATAATATTTTATTTCACGTCACATTGTAGTACATAACGTCGCTTTTTCTGCTTCACGTCATTCGGCGTTAACGTCAAGACACGTGTTCCGAATAATATGTGTTATTTTCATTGATTGCATAAATACAAGACCTTGCCCATTTTTATTTTTGTGCTTATTAGGCTGTTGATGAAAACGTCTATAAAAGCTAAATTTATTTCGGTCTAGTTTATTGAAATGTTTTTCTAAATCTGTAGGACAATTCATAATTATATGTGTTTTTTGGAAATAATCGTTTGAAAGTAACATCATTTCAAGGTATTTTCTATTTTAACTTAAGCTTAAACTTGACAAGCCTTTTAAAGCTGATGTAGGAGCACTTTGTAGCTCAATAACGCGCCTGCATTTACTGTTAAAGTGGCCGTGCCGCCCTATCACGAGGGCACTACAACGGTTGCTCGCGTGAAAAACCACTCGATGCACCCTGCGTATATTATGTATCTAGGTATTTACTTATTTTAGTATTCATGTTTTTGCACGTGTCGCATCCCTTCATTACGAAAGGGGTTTTTATTTTGACAATTTTTTTTTTTTTATTTGTTCTCCACGTCATAGTTTGATTCAGATAGTGACTATTAATTCATTTGTGTTTTTAAATCGTTGAGATAGTAATAGCAATCTCAAAGTTATTAAAAACAGTGTTTGATACTTACCGTAAACCGGGGTCACTTTGATCAATATTGAACTTTGAAGGTCCATATCTTTCAAACTTGTGGATGTAAAAAAATACGAAAAATCTCTAGTTATCGGTTTTTTTATTAGTCTTGATTCCTGTTATAATATGTGAAAAGTATGGCTTGATGATGAGACAAAAATTAAAACTGTCTGACCATTTTATTGCGTAATTACAAAGTATAATGCCAAAAAAAAAAAAAAATGAACATAATCTGCCTACGGAAAAAATAAAATTGATATTTTTCTCGTATTGAGTAACTGTGATCTAGTAAAAGTCATGATATAATAGACATTTCTTTAATAAAAATGGTGCTTAGAAAATAAATTTTAACTTCCAAAGAATTTTACAACGAGATAATCAGTCCTTCATATTTTATATTTTTTCATTAAAATTAGACAAGAACTTAGAAATAATTAGTCATCGGAAAGTGAACAAGATTAAACCTATGAAATAATTATAAAAATAATTAGTTTTCAGAAAATCACCAAGATAAAAGACTTCCTTCCACTATTTGACTAAGTGCTTCTTCTATTTGCGCTTGTGAATATTTTTGTATTCACGGGACTCAAGTTTATTTTCATCTAATTCACGGCATCTTTCTGATAACAAAATATTTATTCATTCAGCAAAAAACATTGCAAGTTAAATAAAAGCTTGAAAAAAAGGCATATGAAAAAAAGAGTATACTCTCGGGGGTTAATTTGATCATTTGATCAATCTCACACCAAATATCCTAACAATGACATCCAACGTTTAACAAACTCAAGTCATTGCATTCATTTTGAAGTTAGAAAAAGAATGATGACTGTATTAGTCAATCGATAATAGGCCAGATAATAGAATCTATCTAGGAATTTAATTATACCATCACGTAATTAAGTATACATGAAGTTTTGCAGCACAATTATTTAGCTATAAATAGAGAATAACAATATATTTATCTTTTTCGATTTAAATTTTTGGTGAATTCCCAGCGTGTCCTCGGGAAAGGATTTGACAGTTGTTCAGTGTTGCTAACTTAGAAAAACACTACGAAATTGCATTTTGGAAGTTTCGATTAAAGTCATCCCGCGAATCAAAGTTGAGAAGTAGTGCTTCCCAAAATACCGTAAACCGGGATTGGTTTACGGTATTTTGGGAAGTAGCACTTCTTCGTCTAGTAATGTGTAGAAACGTTTGATAATTTTTACTCTTCGAAAATCAGCATTCACACTCACCAGTTGAAAACAATGGAATTTAATTTATGCCCTAAAATATGTCACAGAAAATACTTAAGTGCTTCAACAAGCACGCATTTGCAAACCTAAATGAAACGTATAAATCGTATAAACCAAAGATGTACATAAATATCACTGATGTGTAAAATAAGGTAGGTATCCATTACATTAGTGAAAGTAAACTCAGCCATCTCTTCAGTGTCAAAGTAAAAGGCTGAGCGTGACACCAAGACGTGACTTACGTAAATTACATTGACTTTAGATATTAATCTAGTCTTCTGTGAAAAAACTTTACGGAGGAAAATCAAAGTTCTAAAGCAACTTTAGTTGTTATCTAAAATTAGTTAGGTAATAAAATCTACGTTGAAGTTATAACTTACAGCAAAATATTATTGTATTATAGCTAATATCTATTATGACTCATTTTAACAGTGGACATATGATGGTTTGCTCTTACATGAACCAAACTTTATATGCCTACAGTATATAACATAACATAACATTACTCTTATATTTCTCGAAGGGTAAGGCAAAGGTGCATAAAGGTATCCTAAGTCTAATATTATAAATGAGAAAGTGAGTTTGTTTGTTACGCTTTCACGCTAAAATGGCTGAACGGATTTGAGTGAAATTTGGCACATGAATAGACCATGACCTGGATAAGGACTAAGATACTATTCCGGTATTACGTACCCCTGGGATAATTTCCGACCTCCACTTGGGCAAAGCTGCGGGTAAAACCTAGTAGCTGATAAACTCTATTCTTCTTTCTGTTTTGTAACATTGTTTTAAATTCATTATTAATTTGCCCAGAAACATACAATTTTAAACATAAAGTTTAGTTTGTTATACAGTAAACAGCCAAGTTTTGTTTACCTGATAAGTATTCACATAAAAAGGGGTTTTCTGATTGGTATGACGACTTCAGTAAGCAAGTAAGGAAAGCCAATTTCGCCAAATATTTTGAGAAGGGTGAACCTAATAAAATATCGACGTGAACGATTCATTGAAAGAAAATTAATAGATCGTATTTCTAATCATTTGCTCTAAGCTGTCGGCACCTGAATTAAAGAAAATGACGAGATTATTAAATCGGGAAAACGAAAAGTAGATCCGTTTATACTATAAGTACTTGCGTCCACAAATTCATGAGAAAAGCTGATTAGCAAGTTAAAAGGATGCCCGCAAAAGCTGTGGAGAAGTTCACCGAATTAAAACAATCTCTTTATCCACTCGATGTGAGCAAAAACCTTGTTTTGAGATGCTACGTAAGTACCTACTGCCTCAGTGTCTCTTTTACACGTTATGCGTGACTAATTATACTTATACAATATTAGAAATTAGATTTCTGCTACGTGAAAGAGATCCCTAATGGATCAGTTACACGAAGAGAATATCTCGCCTGGAATAGGCGATTGTCGAAAATAAATAGATACAAAATTGACTCATGTACAATTCGTACAATTCTCGCTTGTCAAGAATCTCCTAACCTTTTGAAATTGACAGCGTCCGCGCCCATTTATGCAAGAAAACTTATTTCGAGTTGTCACCTGCCATGTCTCGTGCCTATGACATAAATCGTATTCGAATTTTGATTTCCCACTTGAGCGTAAACAAATGAGCGTTTAAAATCGCATGTTGAGTCTCGACTATGAGTCTCATATATTTGGACAGGCGAGAAACTCTTCTGTTGTAAATGAGGCTGAAATCTGTTCATATATATCTCCAGACCAATACTTAGGTCAATGACGAACGTTTAGGTGAGTAAGGACGGGTCGTACTAAAAGGTATACGTAATGCCAAACGAACTTCGACCCGAGAAAGGTCTTTCATAAAAAGGGTTATACTAACAGTACGTCATTACTAAGCAAGTGTACATTAATGGACTGTATAAATAGAAACTGAAGATGGTTTACTTAGCTTAACTATTACAAGTGTACGTAAGTTAAAGTTTATTTTTATAAATTTCAACAGTTAAAAAATAAATTCATCTTAAAACTAACATAAATTTTGGTTAATGTTTTTAATAATCAATTTTCATCAAAAACATTTCATGTAAAGTAGGTTGCCAATACTCACTTAACGCTTTCACTGTTAAAAAAATATCAGATCTAATGTAGAGCCAAGCCCGTAACTCTACAAGGCCTAACTCTACAAACCTTTCGTCTTGGTCAAAAGCAGGTCGAAACTATGAGGATTTGAAAATTTGACGATACGGTTCGAGAAAAGGTAGGTAGTGCCCCCTCCTTTTAGTTTTTGGCTCGTCTTGGTGGGGCACTAGCGTGCCCCCAGGTGGTGTAGACAGTAATTAATATGGCGTTTAAATACATTTAAAATACACACAACGTGCGAATGACTACAAATGGCTTACCATGGATTTTAAATTCATTTACTTAGTTTATGTGTCTCTATTTTTTTAACTACAAGCCAAACTACAGTCATACGCAAATAAATTCTACAACTAAGCAAAATATTCGTAAAATCGGTTTAGTTCAGAACAAACTGTTGCCTACAACGTAAACCACCAGGAGACCTATCAGTTAAATGTTCATTACCATCGAGAATTTATTACTCAAAGCTAAGGACGCAGATAAAACATCAAATAGAGTTACCACCTACAAGTTATCCATGATAATATTTATATTTTATCTTCTCTACGCAAACTAAGTATCACAGAGTGGATGTAAAGTAAACACAGCTATAAATTAAACATTTCATATTGCCAGCGGAGATACTTTAAGGCACCATATATTTTACCCTTTTCCTCTCTTATATTACCGTTTTTACCGGCTACATTTTTTCTTCACACTATTATTCGGAAAATTTGTTGCACACCCGCTTACCGCAAGCGGTAAGAACGTTAAAACCGTCCCGTTTGAAAATATGAGAACAGCTCGGGTTTAATGTAATGAAGATTTATTTTAACTATGTTATCTTTACGAGTAAATTGTTCTCTCGTAAAAGCAGATTCATATTTTTGCTGTCTTATTAGGAAACGTGCGAGTTGAACAATGCAAAAAATATTTTACTTTTCAGTAAGGTATGCAAAAATGGGCACAAAATTTGGACACGAAATTCCAAATTTTTAATTATAATTACCTACACGTAATTATTGTTTTTATGTGAGTTGGTAGGTAGTCTGCCACTACCGCTACCCTCGTGGCTATTGTAAAACGCAACAAGGGTGTAATTTGGCAACGGGTTGCGATGCTATCGCGGCGCATTTCCCTACAGATATCGCGTTATTTAATACCGTTGTTTGGCTCGCATCTGTGACAAAGAACAGTCGTTGTGAGTTTGTTTTTGCGTTAATTGAGTGGAACATAAGCCTATCTATTAATTTAATACACTAAGTACCCACATTCAAAACAACAACAGTACTGCTTCACGAAAGTAGCTTCGGCTGTAGATAAGCTTCTGTAAAATTGTTATTATAACCTATCAAAATTTAAATACCTACTTTTATTTTCGTATAAGTAATCAAAACTTCGGTTTCCAAGCCGCCATTTTCAAAATATGTTCTGAATATCTTGAAACTTTGCAACAAGAAATCTTAGCGAGTTATTTCTTAAATATTTTAGAGTAAACTCGTTCACCTGGCGCTTGTTTAAAATTCTGAGGTGTCGTAGAGGCAGACAGGAGCAAACTTGCCAAAGTTGTTGGAGTTTGTCTGTCCTGGGAACAACAACCCGACGTTTGACACCTCGAACGACTTTGGGACTGACAACGATCACCACAGAAATACTCTCACTATCATTTCAAAGTTATACTCAAGGTGTTCGTGTGCTTGAGTAGGTACAGTGTACGTTACAATAGCGTTCTTTTGATCAAATCATTTCAAAAGATGAAGATCGGTATAAAAATAAGTAAGTAAATACGTAATTTCCTCGGCCCGTCCTTGGCTCAGGACAAAAACATAATTCAATGGACGAAAAGTCAATTTAGACATAACGTCTGTAGCAGGCACATATTAAACCAATATCAAACTTAAATATGTTCCTTCCTTTGATATACTGTAACATGTTTTTATAGAATATTGCTTCGCATAGCTAAACAGTTTTTTCGGTATTTTTTTTTGTCAAATAATTATTACCTATACAATGTTTAGTTAGACATGTCAAATCTTAAATACAGTATACAATCTAAACCTTCTAAAATATATATATTATGTACATAAAGGAAAAAAAGGGATGAGCTCATTGGGCATTAAAAAATTCGAAACTATTTGAGCCATTTGGGGTTGAAACACTATAGGGTCGGTCCGAGTGCTAATCGAGTATTTCGGGACATCTCTAAACGGCTAGTTGATCCTTCACGTGAACTATTTTTATGTCAAAGAATCAGCATTGCCGTCCAACGTGACAACCTTTGGGCACTTTTCCCACTGACAAAGATACGGACGATTTTTTTAATGCCCAATAATTTTCTTAGTTTTAATTTATATCTTCTGCGAGATGCCTGAACTGCAAGTATTTTATCCGTGCAATTACTAAGTTTCCGGGTCTGAATTTGAAATGAAGCAAATAATTTGTGTTCTCACAGTTGATCGCAAATGAGCATCTTGGTCAGCTATCGACCAGACCGGACGTATAACTTAGAAACCAAACCAATTTAATTAGCATAAGCTTACTGAAATTTCCTAGATTCATATCTCGGTTTGTTGTTATTGTAAACGGACTAACTTTGTGGGACTTTTATTATTGTATTGTTCTGCGAGAGCTTCGTTTATAGTTTCCAGACTTTATCGTTTTCTAATATTGAATAGTTTATGTTCCATATGAACGTTTGCTCGTGATACAGTTTTTAATTTGACTTTCACTTAGATGATCTGCAAATGGTATAACGTTTCTCAAAACAGCATTAATTATTTACCTCTCTATTGTTAATTTATTGCTCACATATGATTTCACTAAAATGAAATAAGCTAACTGATACAAAACGTTCCCGTGGTCCGCAGGGAGCCGAGGGAACAAAGTGAGTGCACCAGACGTCTCCCGTTCACCCTCTAATTGGATTAGTTTGCAAAACTTTGTGCTGGATTCTTTCTCCTTGAATTACGTCTAAATAGTTGTCGTTGTCTATTACCAGTTGCCTATCGAAACGTTGAGCACTTGCTGAACATAAACATTCGTCTTTCAAAACAAGTCTAGGTACCTATCTACTCCGGCGGAGATTGAGCTATAATAGAAAACTATTTCTTTTGCATAAACAACATGTATAAAAAGCCCTGTCCTATCCGTTGGTGGGTGTTGGTATCTTACTGAGAGTCTATTTATGTGGTAAATTTCAGGAAAAAAGAAAACAAAACCGCCTCATTTTTTTTCAATGTAGGTTTTTACATGGGGCGCGGGCAGCTGTCATTTAGCGGGTGTTTACAAGTCATAAGTTATGACCCCTGTTGAAAATTTGCTAATTTTTAATGGATTTGGAGTAATTTTGGTAAGAAAAATGTGAATTTTAATTTGCAATAACTTTTTTTTTCTATAATAATAAGATGACTGCCTCGTTGGTCTAGTGGTAGCAAGCGCTACTACTGAGCATGAGATCCTGGGTTCGATTCCCGGGTCGGGAAAAGTGTTATTGGGTTTTCCATCTGGAATTTCTCAGTAACAGTCCGGAGTCTGGATTTGTGCCCGGTTGATGGCAATAGGCTCACCCCCTATTACATGGGACTTAAACATACCTGGCGAAATGTGGGTGTACTATAGGTACACCTCTGCCTAACCCTTCGGGGATTACAGGCGTGATGTTATGTAATAATACGATTTTTTATTACTTTTTTATTGTTATTGCAGTACTTATGTGCCCCTTTCAAATTGGACAGGGTTTTTTTACATATTGTATTACTAAGATTCTATTAGTTGCGCAACTTCAATCTGTGTTATAAAGTAGACCAAGACGTACACGAATCAAATGAGCTCTATTTATGTTATTAAAATATTGAATTTATTCCAACAAAAATCAGAATTCATTTTAATATTCATAACTACACGTACGTGTCGAACCATGAATTTTAACACCGAAAATGATTTAAACGAAACCATTTCAGTAAAATGTAAATTGTAACTACAATATTTACCAAAAAAAACTTTCGAAAGCCTATCCATAAATCCTTGTGAATGGCCCAATGAAATTAACGGGAGCTTATAATTTCAGCAAACTGTATTCAGCCACATTATCTGACAAAAGTTAGAGAATGTGGACAAAGGTATCACAAAGTTCTGCTGAATGAGATAACGGGATGTAAAATTACGAGGACAGTTATGTCAGTAGTAAAGTTACAACTGAACAATAAACTAGTCGGTAACGAGATAGAAATAGATTTCGAGATCGATACGACGCATTTTAGGGCAATTTACGAACCTAGACACAAGGCTTTTGTGTAAATGTAAATCTTAATTATCAGCCTTGTTTTCCTTTGTCGTGTAGAATACTGATTTTCTGTTACTTTGGCTTATATTGGAAGCTAACCGAAGCAGTTTGGGATGAGAATAGGATGTTAATTAATTAATTAGTGGTTTTTCTTTTAGCTAAAACTACCGTTTTATGTAAAAATCATTCCGTCTTGTGTATATTAATTACCTACTGTGTTCCTCTCTTGTCATTAGTTAATTAAGAAGCTTATAATCAAACAATTTGAGCCGAAATCCTATACTATTAAACGAGCAATATTTGTATATATATTTGTACTCACGTTCTCGGCATCGGCTTTAACGATTTCGATTAAAGTTGCAATATAGGGGTTACAATTACGGGGGCGAAAAATCGATCTAGCTAGGTCTTATATCTGGGAAAATTATTTTTCTTCGTATTATTACCCGAGCAGAGCTCGGTCGCCCAAAGTTTAGAACAAGATAATGAATAATGACATTAGAATAATGTCCTTAAAATAATGACATTAGAATAATGACATGGCAACATGGAATAAGTAGGTACTAGTTTGAACTTTCCTATACTATTAAATGAGCATTCTCTATTTTGACCACAGCAGAACTCGGTTGCCCAGGTACTTAACAAATAATCGTGTAAATCAATACATATTATAAATTGGAGTCGCTTTTGGTGTCTGTCTAGAGACCAAAAGCGACTCCAATGTCTTTACCAACATCCTAATAAAAGTTACGAAATATCTCCCCTCATCATCTATACTAGCTGAATCTCTTGTAAAAGAACACTTCGGTAAGGACATTCCAAGTTTTGAATTCAAGCCCATTTCTATTGTCACAATTAAAAAAGCATTCAAAGGTCTTAACGTAAAAAACACTGAAGACTTATGGGGGATTTCCGTTAAGGTTCTTGAAGATATCATTGACACAATTGCCCCTGTCCTAACAGGCATATTTAATCAATGTTTAGATAGCGGTACGTTTCCTGATTTAATTAAAAATAGTAAAGTAGTACCAATTTTCAAATCGGATAGTAAGAGTGATCCCTCTAATTATAAACCTATATCTGTGCTACCAGAAATGAGTAAAATATATGAAAAATTCATGCTAGACCAGATGTCACATTCTAATTCAAATGGGATTTTACAAAGTCACCAGTTTGGTTTCACGAAAGGTAGGTCGATGATTGACGCAGAAGTAAAACTCATCGGTCACATTTTGGAATCCTGGGAGAAATCCCAGGATGCAATTGGCATTTTCTGTGACCTCTCAAAAGCGTTTGACTGCGTTAACCACTGATCTGTAAATTACACACAATTCGTGGACAAGCTGCTGATCTTGTTTTTTCCTATCTATCAAACAGGCAGCAAAAATTAAGAGTTAATGGGGCGACGTCTTCGGGGTGTCTAGTTAAAATGGGAGTGCCTCAAGGTTCAATTCTCGGCCCTTTCTTATTTCTAGTTTATATAAATGATCTTCATTACATGATGGCTAACTTATCGGATATAATTATATTTGCTTATGACACTTCTCTTATTTTTAAAATAGACAGGAAAGATACAGATGTCTTACATGTCAGCGATAGTCTGGCTGTTCTTTCAAAATGGTTCGCAGCTAATAATATTTTATTAGGATCTTGTATTAGGTTCTCATTACCAAATGTATCTTAAGTAGGTCTAAATCTAAAAAAACAACCACATCATCAACATCTTGATGGCAAAAAACTAAATGTAATAACGGCAACTATATTCTTAGGAATAACTTTGGATTCAAAATTGATCCAATTATTTTTAAAAGAGCAACCGTGGAGTTTCTTGCCGGCTCTTCTCCATAGGAAACGATCAATTGAAACCATGCACCTAGCTTCTGACGTTTCATAAGTGCCCATGTAGGTTTATGTGATATAAAATATTTTGAATTAGAATTTTATTTTTTTTGTGTGACTGCGTTGTTCTTCTAAACTACGCAACGGATTTTGATACGAATTTCACCATCATTTAGAGCATTTATTCCGGAAGGTTTATATACTTCAATTTTAAACTTACACATAATTTTGAAATCTCGATGTTTTATCTAGTTTTATAAACCGTGTGAAACAGGGGCGGGTTGCTAGTGTTAATATAAATAAATACCTATTTTTTAAACCTCACGTTTGCTATAATGCCTTTTTGTAAAATATGAGATTTTTTTATCTCAACTGTAGGTGTGGTATTTTATAGTTTACATAGCATGATTAAGTTTTAACACATTAATTTTCAAAATTAAAAATTTGTAATTCATTGCTAGACGAGAACAATTGCCGACAAACTGTTATGCAGTTTGGCAGATTTTATGTATTTTATTGTTAGTACAGTTTCTGAAGTTATAGTTTCATTATCGTAAATTTCTCTGGTTGAAACAGAATATTTAGTAACGCCAACAGTTGCGGTGGCGCCAGTCCACACTCCACTCGGCTTCAGTATAATAGTAACATCCGTCACTTGTTTGTTTGCAACATGCCCAGTTAACTTTGAAGCTTCAACACTAGTGCTAAATAATAATCCAGCGCTCTCTGCTTAAATCTAGGTATAAAATATGAACTGTGCGGTTTGTATTTGACCAAGATAGGACTACCTATAGACTATACCTATATACCTATAGACGAAAACAATATAAGTACTAACCTATATTGTTTTCGTCTATGGATTAACCTTACCTGAGTGATACGATTATTATACTGAAAAGAAACGAGCATTCGTCACCACACTAATAGTTTGCAGTGGCGAGGCGTGGTCAGACGACAGAGGGAAGCCGGAGTAACAAAAAAAATAAAAAATATTCCTTCGGACTTTCGTCGTGGCCGCGAAAAGTTACTTCTTGTTTACCTATCAAAATAACGATGTCAATAAACCGTTTCATTAAATTCCTATTTCGATCTACTTTTCTATTATGAGCGTCATGCAAATTAGTGAACATAATTCTATTCCTACCAGTCCCGAAACTCATAAAACAGTTACGAATATGTTTTTCAGTCTGCACATCTTTTTTGATGAATTCGTCAGATAAAAATGTAAAAACCCTTTGTTCCATGAACTACTAGAATCTACGAAAACTAAACACGGTAACAATACCTTTTATTTAATTTAAGACTGCCATTCAGTCATTGATATTTATCATAAAGGGAAACATTAAAATCTTTGAAAAGACCCATCACGTCGTTTGTAATTTATAGTCATATCTGGGTGAGCACGGCCTAACTTTGTTATGTGTTACATGTTTTCTCCTGATCGTACTAACTACTTTTCAAATCTACTCTAAATAAGTAATTTCAACATAATTAACTATCTACTTACCCCAAATACCTAATTACAACGTACTTTACTTTTGGAATAAATGATTTGACTTTGACTAAACTCAAAACACATAAACACTATCATAATCACTGTTCTTTACCTACAAACAAATATTAGTAGTAGACAAGTAATGATAAACTAATGAATTCAATTAATACTGAGCGAAAAACATGCAAATTATTATGGTTCTAATGCGATTACGTTAAAAAACAACCATACATTGTCAATAGAATTATAAAATATTTACGAACTCCCAGCCGAACGCATTACGAAATTCAGCGAAAACAACCGAATCAGATGCGTGTACCAGAAAGAGGTGGTGCAATAGCAATCATTCCTTCTCGCTCCCGTGTGCGTGTTTTCTACTACTATCCTTATCGTAACTTGTTGCAGATCGGCTAACCCGGCTGCTAAGAAACCACGGTGTCACGTGATCGAAGTGACATCATGATGGACTTTAGTTTCTTAAGAAATTGAATTCACGATAGGCCGGACGCGCATACGAGTTACTTTAGCGCAAAGTGTTTTTTGTTGGGATATTAAGACAAAATTTAATGTATGTAGGTGTTTTGTAATGTTTTAATTTTATGGTGTATCAAATACTTATAGTTTGATTATTCAATGAGGACAGAGTGGTTGTGTTCCGAATTTCCGAAGGGAAGCCGGTAGGAATCGAGTTCTTCAAAGCCGTCGCCCCTGGTAGCTTGTGTGCTACATGCATATATTGGACATCCCTTAAGTTAAATTTTTCTCACGATGTTTTTGGTTAACAAAGTCGTTATGTATCAAATATATTAAATAGCAATTAAAAAAGAAGTTTATTAGCTGACGTATTACAGTTTACAAACAAAACCAGATTGGAAAAATCAAAACAAATATTAAACCTTTAAAATATTTCAGCACGTTCGTTTATTTATAGTACGCCAGAATTTTATTTCTGATGAAAACTCACATGAAAGTTACTGTATTATACGATACGTTTTCATAAATGTTTAATGCGATTGATGAAATTTAGACCTCATAAAACTGATTTTATTTCAGTGTGTGTACCAATTTAATAAATAAATATTAGGGACCATAAGATTTATGTTTGTACCGAATTCAGTTAATCGACAATATCGAAAACATTTGGAAAGATGATCATACACACATTCATTACGCCTATATTTTCAGACGTTGTAGGTAGAGAGACGTATAGTTCACTCACATTTACGTTCAAGTCCCATTCCTACAACACGTAGTCCTTGTAAGTTATTATATAGTCGAATAAATATGATAGTATGGAGTGTCTGCTCCGACGACCTTCACGTCCAGAGCGACGTGCAGTAAAAACTACGAGATCGAGGTCGCCATCTGAACTATCATCCTTTAGTCTGTGAGCACGAAATTAGCGGCGGCTGAGCGATAGCGACAGCGGAGCGGCGCGAGGCGGGAGGCGTTGTGAATAAAAAGCATAGCATTCCGAAGTGACGCGCACGAAACGGGCGGAAGCAGTGCGGGGCGATCGAGCGATGCACGGGCGGTGTCGATGTGCAAGCGACAGGAACAAACTTGTTTGATTTCGCCGCTCGATGGCCGCTCGTACAGTGTTGTAATTTTTTTACCGTCAGTTTCGTGCCCACCGCCTAGGCCGCTGCCGCATCACCCCGCCCCGCGCCGCTCCGCTGTTGCCATCGCTCGGTCGCCGCTAATTTCATGCCCACAGACTAAGACCTCGTTCACGGCCGGGAGCACTGTGACTTGCGACGCGACTTGCTTCAAGCGACAGGCGCGCGCGTCACCTGTTTCAGTCCGTTGCTCCGCTTGTGGCATTCACTAAACAACTTCTTTCATTTGTTTTCTCCGCAGCTCGCAGTTGCTGTAGCAAGTGCACACGTGCACACGCATGCGACAAATGAATTTCTTTCTATGGCGTAGTTTCTTGTATTTTTTTCGGACAGGTTAGTTTATAAGATAACATAACATCACGCCTGTATTCCAGGAAGGGCTAGCTAGACAGATGTGCAACTACGTATAGTACACCCATATTTCGCATGTTATGTTTAAGATATGTTTATGTCAATAATTTTAGAATAATAATCACGATCTTAAATGATCGATGGCTACAAACATTATAATTGAAACGTTTTGTTTAAATAAATTCAATCCAAATAAACGAATCTTTATGTATTGAATTCAAACGCTAATTAGGGCAAATGTTACCTTTAAAGCACATTTACACAGAATAATAACGCATTTCTACACTTTGTTTTAGATATTCGGCGTATTAAAATTATAAATTGTAAAGAAGTTTGTCTAAATAATGCCAACACTGTTGATCGCTTGTTAAAATGCTTTTTGAGGTGTAATCAAACTATATACCTATACTATATATATATATAACCATATGCCTATATGCCAAAACTACGCTTTCTGTAATCATTACACATTCCCAAAACTAGTCTCAGGTTTCTGAAAGCCTATTCAATTTTAAGCCATTGTCAAATTACAACTCAACTTAACAATCGGTCGTTGTGATGTTGGTTGGGAAATTACGAAAGCTTACGTGATATTTAATGACGGATTTACTAAAACTCCATCAGATTTTCAACATCTCGCTTACATAGATTTAACAGCAACTTCATCAAGCTTGTAAAATATGAACTTACAAATAATTCCGTATATGTATGTACTTATTTATTACTCTTTTATATTTATGTCATCGTCGGCTACTATACCATTCCGCTGGACCGGACGGCCTTTTTTTTTTTTTTTTTTTGGGTGGGAAATCATCAAATAACTTCTCCCGCTCTGGGCGGAGCGGGAGGGCGTGTCAGACTCTTACTGACTAAAACCCACCCGTGTTCCTTCGGTTGCCCTGTTGCCGGGGGCCACGATCTCCCTTTCGGTTTTCTTCGCACCCCCGGCAGGCATCGGCCCTAACGGACCCCGTCAATTCTGCTGACATCTCTTTGAGGCGCGCGTGGAACACAACGCGCCGTCGACCCGGACCTGGTCCTTATCGGACGGCGAGCTACCCATTGCTCACCGCCCGCAAGCCCGCGCCTACGGTGGCCGGAAATCGGCCTGCGATTCCCGACGCCCTGGGCGTCTCCTCCTGCGGCGGTTAGGGTTAGGGGCGTGAGGGCGCGAAATTTGCCTCTCCCTCACGCGTTCCGCCTCCTCCTTCGCGAGCATTACTGCTTCGCAGAAGGAGGTGACGGCCTCCCATTTCCTCTCGCTCCCTACCATGGCCCTAATCAGGGCCGGACGCGAGAGATCACCGCCGCCGATCGCCTCCACGAGGACACGGCGATGCTCCGCCCAAGCCGGGCAGACCTCCACCGTATGCTCCACCGTGTCCTCCGGGCGATCCACACAATGGTGACACCCGGGCGTTTCCTCCCGTCTTATCCTGAACAGGAACCTCCCGAAACAGCCATGTCCGGTGAGGACCTGTGTCAGGCGGAAGGTGAGGACGCCGTGGCGCCTCTCTAGCCACTCCTCAAAGAGGGGACTTATCGCCGCAATTGTGGCGTGCCCAGCACTGGGTTGCGACAATCGCACTCTCCATGACGCCATGAGATCCCGCCGGAGCTCCGTCCGCTGTGCCGCGATTTCTCGCGGCAGCGGAGTTAAGCCCCGGCGTTTCGCCTCCTCGCGCCACTCCCAGATGTGCGCGAGGACCTTTGCCTCCAGATCCCATGGCGGTAATCCGGCAAGGAGGCTCGCAGCCTCACAGGAGACCGTGCGGTATCCTCGGGCCAGCCGGATGGCCATGACCCTCTGTGGACCGGACGGCCTCATGGGAAAGTCTCGCGATCCATACAAAATAGATCATTTTCTTCATAGATCATGAAGAAAATTGACCCGAAATAATATTATTTCATTTCACTTTTGTTTTCGTGTTTTATTTTCTCTGGCTCTAAAGGCGGGTGCCATGTCAAACGTCTGTCCTCTTGATAAGCATGAATATGTAAAATATCTTAATGTTTCGACTTATTCTTGTTTGCGACGTAAGTAAATAAACAAAAAGATAGCAGTAAATTGATAATTAATCAATAAATTGATTAACTTTGAATATCTGAAATGACTTTGATACCAAAAAATTCGAAGACATATGACATCCACCGCACTGGGCCCGCGTGGTGGATTACAGCCCACTCCCTCTCACCGAGAGGAGGCCTGTGTCCCAGCAGTGGGATCATTATAAGCTGATTATAATGATGATGATCTGAAAGAAAATATTGTTTGAAATTATTTTTATAAGGTACTAGCTGCACCCCGCGGTTTCACCCGCATAAGTCTCGATCCCGTGGGTATATCGGGATATAAAGTATCCTATGTGTAAATCTAGGTTATAAACTATCTGTGTGACAAATTTCATCCAAATCCGTTCAGTAGGTTTTGCGTAAAAGAGTAAGCCAATGTAAGCACGGACGTAATAAAATCGCAGCTATTTTTTCTTAATGCTCTGGTTAGCGCCGAGAGTTGAAAACCGAACAGTGAGTTTTTCAACGCGCTGGGATGGGGGGCGTCCCAGCGCATTGGATTCTCAACGCTCGACTAAACAGCGAGAGTTGAAAATCCAGTGTGCGATAAAATCCCGCCGCGATTTTATTACGTCCGTGCGAACGTCCGCGTCGGCTAACAAACATCCATCGATTGAAGGACACTGAACGACACACAATAGAAGTTTTATTGTTATTACGCCTAGAGAGTGTCCGTCAATGCGTTAAAAAGTATGATTGACTTCACAAATCGTAACATTTTGATTCACAGCTATCTTCGAGATGACTTGCAGAACTTACGCAATCTTCAATTGATAGTCATACACAGGCCGGCTCCACAAAACCCTAGAACCCTTCAGATAATCACAAGGAATTGTTCATGTGGGGCTGCCAGTACCACCACACTTAGTGGCCAGATTTATGATACGTATAAGCCTTTAATCTGCTCTTATATCACCCACGGGACGCGGCCTTGTCGATTTATATCTGACACCACACAGCTTATTAATAATTTTAGACCTAGCCTAGATTTTATGTGACGTAACGATAAGTGCAGATCGAAGACTCGGTAAACCTACATTGTTATGACAATCTATGACTAGGGGTTTGTCTACGAGTTGTGTAGAAGATAGGTTAAATATGTTATGAAAATAGACAAGATATTTAATGAGCTCCTTTTCCAATGATGGATTTTCGTACTCTCATTGGTTCACTTAGTAAATTGAAGACGTGAATTATTATTTCTTTAGAAAAATGTTTTGTGTTAAAACTTTCAAATATTTCTTTCGCACAGACTAAAAATAAAGAAGTATAGTCTGTTTATAAAACAAAATCAGAACTTAAAGTAGTTTTATTTTCTGGGTAAAAATCCTTTGTGCTATTTCATAAAACATTCTAGCTCTGCTCTCTATCAATATAGGAGTTTATTTCTAAACGTTGCTTAAATATTAGTGACGTTCAAAAACGGTTAAACAGTCGCTAAACATTACTTGACTTTAAGCAACGTTTATAAATAAACCCCCTAGCACTGAAGCCTTATTTAAGTATCGAACGTCAAAACTTTGTAGTTTTTAAATAAAGTGAGACAAGATTTTCTTTTAAATCAGCAGTTTTATAGTCTCTGCTTTGCATTAAATTAAAAAATATTGGCAACACTTTAGTCTTTGTTTAGCAGTAGGTTTATGTTTATCATGGGCCCAAAGATAGCATACTAAGTAACCAGTTTGGTTATGTAATGTATCCAACAAAACCTTATTGAAATATTTCTGAATGTCTTTTTTTTTAGGTGCGTACGTCCGAAAGAGAAAACGGAAACCTAAAAAGGATAACTTGTGTCTGTCTGTCACAGCTAATTTGCTCCGAATCCAATAAACTGATTAAGTTGTTTGGTATTCATATAAATTTCTGTGACCCAAACACGGACGTGTAACTTAAATAAATACATTTTGAATATCCCCTATACCTATTCATATATATTATAAAATTTATAGAAAGCTTATCGTATTTGTTAAACGCTTACAGAAAATATCTAAGCCGTAACCAAGAAAAATAAATTGTGTAAGATTCTATTTGTAAAAACAATTTGTTTCAAGAGCATCTGGATACAATAAATCTTATCGTAAGGTTCTTAAGGCTCCTACAAACAGGCGCGACACGCGACGCGACACAAAGACATCGGTCGTTGCGCGACGCGACGTACCTTCGTGTCACGTCGCGTGTCGCGCCTGTTTGTAGGAGCCTTTAATGGTGAACACTCATTTCTATTCTCAAAATACAATAATATAGATGAAAAGGTTTATACAACCCTTCACGACTACAGATACAATTGCCCAAAAATCAACGAAATTCCATTAAATACCAATATGGTAACAAAAGAAAATCTATCTGATTTATTAGTACAATTACGAGAGATAGGGGGATGGCTATAGCCTTTGTCTGATCAAAACACAATTCACCGAATCATAAATAACAGGAACAATAGTCAATAAAATTAGATAGAGATGGGTTCGGAATTGGCAGGGAAAATAAATAAGGTTTTACGGAGAGGATATGAGGTTCCACTTCATCGGCATAAGCTGATAATATTCACGTACTTATCAAAAATATGGCGTCGGGACATTCCCTCTGTCGCGCGCCGATACGAGCCGCGTTCGCTTCAGACGTATGTAATTTACATCGCATTTTGAATGACGTGTCATAATCCATCATTGTGTAAATTTTGCGAAAATATATTGTTACCGAAGATGACCCAATTCCTTTTTAATGTATAAAAGTGAGTGTGGAATATAAGACTTCGCCACTTGATATCAGTCACAAAATAAAGCGAAAATGATAATGAAATCCATTGAATTTTAACAGTACTTCCACACCAATTTATCATCTTCTCTTTCTTTATTTATGTTTCATTGGGACCACATTTGCTTATTCTTCGAATAACCAATCAGTTGAAACATGAGTAATACTTAATTGATTCAGGCGTGACCTTGCGGAAATCCATTATAATGCAATTGAAGTGGATATATTTAGTAACCTGTTCCGCTTAGATATTTCTAAAGAGCCTTAAAAAGACCCCGAAAAAAAGGTGCTAGCTAAAGCTAACTTTTGAATGTTTGTCAAAGGCCAAGTTTGAGATCCGTAGGTCAAAATGGTAATAATGCACATGTCCATAATGTTTCGCTTGAGTGACAAAGGAAGGTTTCCTTTCATAAACTCATTCATGGACCAGTACCTCTTCTAGGAATTTTAGGTTCTTCTTAGGACTACCTTGTCTTATCTGAACTGGAAAGAGTAACTGGCCTAAGAAGATGTATTCATGGTCGTATTGCAATTCCTCACCATTCACTCTGATCCTATATTTAGTGGTGTTTGACATTAGCTTGGTCTTCGACATGTTCATCGCCAGTCCAAGCTTGCATTACTGAGTTGGTTTCCTCCAGTTCTGCCGCCGCCGCCGTGAAGGAGAATACGATAATTTCGGCAACGAAGCGGAGGTTTATTAACCGCACCCTACCGATTTCAATGCCGCCTCTCTCCCAACTTGCCGCTATCTTTTTAAACACTTCTTCAGGAGCGCTGTTAAAAAGTTTGGGTAATAGCGGGTCTGATTTTTTACGCTTTCTGCAATACAAAATGATGGTCTGGCTGTTTATAAACTAATTGAAGCAGTGCTGTGTAGATATACGCTACGAAGTAGGTTGATATTGGTGCGATCAATTTCTTGGTTGTTCAGAGCGTTGAATATAGCATCATGTGTCAGACTATCGAAAGCTTATGAGTAATCGATGAAGGCAAAATATATCACTATATTGAACTCTTGATATTTTTCAATTCTTTGATTTATTGCATGTAGATTAAGGTCCCATTCATCCCCCTTTTTATGTTATATATTTGAGTAGCAAACTATCAGGGAATAAAACTGTTTTTAAAATAGAATTAAATAGATTTGTAATTCTAGGGAGAAGGATAGATTCGCCTTTTTTTCAAAATGTTGGTACTAATACCATCATCTGTTCGCTGAAACAGTAACAGATTCTATAAATTAATTTTATAGAATCTGTTACTGTTTCAGCGAACAGATTCTACAAAATGATACGGCTGCGCTAGCTTACATTGTAGACTACCAAAGCATATACACACTTGAATTCGTAGAATCTGCTATGATTTCAGCGTAGCAAGGGCTACGTAGATAGCATAGCGCGTGCTATCACACATCATTTTTTCTTTTTGTTTCACATTTTAGACTATTCTATCACAATAGGTACGGTGTTATGAAACGTCACTACTACCTGTCAGCCAATAAAATTACTCCCTGTTTCGCACAAGCTATTTTCGCAGAATGTGCTACGGTTGCTGCATAGCGTCTGCTACGTACTCGGCGTAGCGGATGCTGTAGCAGTAGCTACAAGTAATATTTTTAACAATTATTTTCGTTTTAAATCGCGTTTTAATATAACTTATTACAGTAGTATATAAGGATACGATTTTATATAACGATTTGTGATCGTGTACCACCTAGTAACAGCTCTAGTAGTTTTTATAAGAGTCTTTACAAGAAAATCAATGGAAATCTTTTCAATTCTGGCGGAAATTAATGCCCGAACGATACAAAATTAAAAGAGCAATTAATTTAAAAGGGCTGTCCATGTTTGAACTCATTTCATTTGGACCATTGAGAGAGCGAGCAAATATTAACCCTTCAGCTTTTCAGTTTATTTAAAAATGTGTCATCTCGATTTTATCCGAGGTTAATTTCAGTAAAACTTTTCTGAAATTGTGTTAAAAGACTTATAATTTTCGTTGAATCATCGAAAGATTTTAATTAATTCCACTGGAAATGTATTGAATACAAATTGTGTGTCAATAGTAACTTATATTGTATATACATACATAATATTGACAATATCTGCAATTATCTCGTTGCATTAAAGAAAAATTATTACCAAGTTTACTATTTATTTGGGTATTTTATTTTATTTGATTCTATTTATTTGAGCAAATAAAGAGTTACACATTACAGCATTACACAAAATTTGAGCTGTAGCTCAAATTTTAAGTAAGTAAGTAATCGCAGGCCACCGTAGGCGCGGGCTTGCGGACGGTGAGCAATGGGTAGCTCGCCGTCCGATAAGGACCAGGCTCCGGTCGATGGCGCATTGTGTTCCACGCGCGCCTCAAAGAGATGTCAGCAGAATTGACGGGGTCCGCTAGGGCCGATGCCTGCCGGGGTTGCGAAGAAGTCCGAAAGGGAGATCGTGGCCCCCGGCAACATGGCAACTGAAGGAACACGGGTGGGTTTTAATCATTAAGAGTCTGACACGCCCTCCCGCTCCGCCCAGAGCGGGAGAAGTTATTTGATAATATCCCACCCAAAAAAAAAGGGTAAGTAAATGATAATATATACCAACGACATTTTTTTCCACATATTATAAATACAAATTGTATTTAACATAAACCATACCATTCAATTCTGCATCCTAATTGCGATCACACGATAACACTATCACGATTCCCTTTAATTATGACAATTCATTTCAACAATATTCACGTTTTCGTACAGACGATTTTTTTAAAACCAACAGGTGCTTGTTGGACCACGCAATGAAGGGTTCCGTAGTTGGGATGAATTTATCCCAAAAACAAACTTAACATTGTAGTTGTTTTGCATGATGTTCTTCCATTCAATCCAATTGCAAATGAAAGTGTGTACGCAGAATATTGAGAAATTTATCATGTTATTTTAAGACAACAGATTTCTTATAGGTTGTCCTGTAATCTATAAGTATAAAAATAGTTTCTGTATTTTTTTCAAGAATTTAATCTCAGTAGTTTCGGAGATAATAGGGGGAATGCTCAATTTTCATCTATTTTCTTAAATAACTTTATAATTGTTGATTTTAAAATTATAATATACTAGCGGACGTCACGCGGTTTCACCCGCGTAGTTCCCGCTCCCGTGGGAGTATGGGGATAAAATATAGCCTATGTTACTCGCTGATAATGTAGCTATCCATTGCTGAAAGAATTTTTCAAATCGGTTCAGTAGTTTTTAAGTTTATTCGTTTCAAACAAAAATACAAATCTTTCCTCTTTATAATATTATAGTATAGGTATAGATTTGAGACCCTCGCAGCAAGACTTTCATTTGATATGTCACACGGTACAGTTTGCAAAACATTTATTTTTATTTTCTTATCTATCCCCCAAAAATGTGACCCCTAAATTCAAAATTCATTTATTTACAATACTGAATTTATACCAAATTTCAACTTAATCGGGTTATTAGATTCGGAGCAAATTGGCTGTGACAGACGGACAGACAGACACACTTGTGATCCTATAAGGGCTCCGTTTTTTCCTTCGGACGTACGAAAGTTTAAAACTAGGATGCAATTAATTATGTTGTATTGTCAAAATTAATGTGATTGTGCTTGTTAGTTACACATATGGTGCTGGTTTCATCACATATTGCTACATACCAGGTTTTTAATCCGCAAGCGTTTATACAGGATGTAAGGAATAGAGAGAAAGGGATAGTGGTTATTAAAAAAACAAATTTATTAAATATAAAACCAAATCTATTTTTTTTTTTTTATATAATTGAAGAAATATTTCAACACTGGTAGATCTAGAAATGTCATCATCATTCTCCTGCCATTATCCTAATTTATTTGTGGTCGGCGCAACATGTCTTTTTACCCGACTGCCCCAGAAGGAGGGTAATACATTTCGAGAGTATGTATTTGCCTATTTCTTTGGCACGCTCTGTAGCCTAAACGACTTGATGGATTTTAATATGTGAGGTGTCGTTAGATCCGTCTTAATTGTGGAAATGACATAGGCTATATAATATTTATATATTGCATCTGCAAATACAAAAAAAGGGAGGGGTAAATTTAAAAATAAAAAACAACATTAGCTATTGGTATCAAATAGAAGCTAGTAATGATTCAATTCCAAATATATATATAGATGTATATAATAAAACTAAAAAGTTTAAAATAAAGCAAATTATTTAAAAAAAAACCCGACTGCAAAAACACATAACTGAAAAGAAAAACAAGCATTATAATCTATAGAATTTTAGTGTTGCAGGCGGGGCAAACCAATGACGTGAAATTATGGTGTAAATTTCGTTTGTCCCGCCTGCAATACCAAAATTCCATAGAGTATAATGCTTGTTTTTCTCTTTGCAGTTATGTGTTTTTATTTCCATATTTCTCTATTAGTCGTCACCTCGGTAATCTTTCCCTTTATAAATCTAGAAACACGTTTCATGGTGTAGAAGCGTCTTTATTTCTCATACCATAACGATTCTTACCCATCACAACTTATTAAGGTCAGGTTCAAACTCACGACCTCTCCCTCGCCAGGCAGTATGTCGCCCAAATCGTTGACTTTATTAAATGGCATTATGCGCAGGTTTGAAGCGTCAACCTGCTTAGGGTTCCGGATTCCATTCCCGAATTGAGACAAGTATTTGGTCCAACAAATATTTGTCCAATGTGTGGAGGTTGTGTATGCTATTTAGTATATGATTATTTTGTGTATTTAAGTATTCACGTACTTATCATTAATAACATAGTAATAAATTCAATTATCGTTATTGGGAATAGAATTATTGGAAGGGATTTTTAAGATCTCAATCAAGAAGCAAAGAAATAAATTAATGTCACATTTTCTATGTTTTCTTTACTAAGAAATGGCAAAAGGACTAGATCCCACAAAGGTTTCATTCCTTGAAATGATGATAAAGACCCTACACAGTGACCTTTATTAACTAAACTAACTTTATATAAGGTTCATTTGTTTTTGTTCTAATGGTGTTTTATTTTTTTATAAAACTTGATATTTATAAATGAACAATAGACAAAACTGTTTTGTATCCTGTCAGGATAGACAGACTGACACGCGTTTTATAATGAGTTGAAGAGAGATGATAATCAAGAATTGATGGACACGAGCTAAAGTTTTCATTCCTCAATGGCAGGTTTTTTTTTTTCCAAAAACCCATTCCCAAGGCTAGCGAGAAGGTTTCGATTGTGAATATATCTATAAAAGCAGACATAATCACAGCATAAATAGTTAGTGGCGCGACAGAATGTCGTGTGGTCTACCCCGCCCCCATGCAAATTTCACTCGATTCCTTGTGTCCCATTCTATGGGGTTTATTGCTTCTCTTCTATTGTCTTCGTGTTCCAATTTATGTACCGCATAGTCTTTATAAATGAGACTATGCTAATACTTGTGGTGTTTGCTGCTATGGTGTGCCTTTTTCAGGTTTATGTTCGTACTAAAATTAAAAAGATTGTGCAGTAACAAGGAAAGAGATACAGATTTAAAGATTATAATACCTACAGAAAGTTACTTCATTCGTAACACAACCAATGCCTTTAAAAACAATACAAAAATTCTACCCAAATAAAGCACTCCAGTTGAAACATTTTCAAGACAGCCCAATAAATTCTTGGACACGTGCACTTGAGTCCATTAACTGTATAAAGTAACACCTTCCACTCTGCAGCTTAAAATTGTGTCCGGTGATATTTCCAAGAGAGAAGTATTCGTAAGTGAAGTTATTTATACAGGTAAATAGTAGGGAAGATAGAACTAGACGTTATTCGAAGCAAAGTAAGGTCGTGACAGCAAAAGCCTCGATGAATTATTCAGGGTCGCTGAATGTACGCCAGAGCCGCCCGCGGTCGCAGCTGACCACACCTTCCTCATATAAAGGCATTAAACTTTAACTAGGTGTACTATTATTTCATTAATTTCTTTAATGAAAATGTTTTTAGCACCAGTTTTTTGTAACGTGAAATGGTTTGAGAAAATGTAGGTCCACTGCTTTTTTATAATATTTTTATAGGTATTCTATGTTCAATTCACAAGGTAGCCTTATCACCTAAATAGGAAAAATGATTACTGCTAGAATCCAATGTGGCGATCTATATTTGATCCGCAAGAGTTTGCTTCTTATGTCAATCAATAGGCATCCATAATAATAGGTCGGTCGCGCCAAATGACAAAAAGACATAATATCAGTTAACAACCATAAATCGTCGTACATTTAGAATCTTTATTTTATTTACAAACAATTTGTTTTATTAAACTAATTCAAACAGTTACGTAGTTTGTGTCCAAATAAGGAAGCAAATTCTCTTACACAAATAGTGTAAAAGTTATACGGTATTCACATAGTGAAAACAAAAGAATGAATCGCAACTATAGTTAGGAAGAGATGAATAATTCAGGAGCGCTCCGAAGCCGGCCGGACCTCGGAGCACCTATATGCTTTCCCAGATTTATATCAAAGATTGACCCGCCCAACTTTCATTGTACTGACTTTCAAGTGCACGAATTAGTCTTTTATAGTGAGTTAAACATAAATTTCTCAGTAGCAGTCCGGAGTCTGGATTTGTGCCCGGTTGAAGGCAAAAAGCTCGCCCTCTATTACATGGAGCTTAAACATAAGTACCTGGCGAATTGTTGGTGTACTATAGGTACACATCTACCTAACCCTTCGGTGATTACAGGCGTCATGTCATGTTATCGTGTTTTTATGTTTGATAAACAGATGTGAACATTCAGGTGTCAAAAAAATCTTTACAGTAGTAGTAATTGGTGTAAGGAAGGTATTTCCGGTAAAGCAGCTTTTGTCATGTATAGGTAAAGGGATGGTGTAATTGCAGACATGTGAGATATGACAACTATGTCTCTACGGTAAACAACGCTCTTGCGATTCCCCTAGAATAGAATATTTTTATTTCAGACAGAATCCATAGGGTTAGTAACAATTTTACTTAACATCTAGTGTTAGTAGGTACAACACAGATTATTTAAAAAAAGTTAGCGTGAAGCTACATCCACCTTCACAACATCGGGGAATCCCACCGATCTGCGAACACACTGAGAATACTGTTGGTGCTGCTGCGAACACGTAACATCAGGGATGTACATCTTTTTCTAACAATGGCGGCAAAACCATCAATATTATTATCTGCAAACATCCCTGATGCACTACAACGCCACGGCAGCCGCAGCAGCACTTTCAGCGCATTATTCTATTGATCGCAATACTATACATATATAGGCAGCGGTAGCCACTTACCATCGTGACTGGCTTCCAAATTGTTTCCACTAATATTTTTGTGGCAAATAATTTTAAATTACAATTTAGCATGCGCAAACGAAGCCCACGAAATTCTAATTTTCTTACGTTTTTTTCCTATTTTCAGTTCAGTATCAGATTGTATATTGATAAAAATATGATTTGCAACCGCAACACTTAATGTGTTGAAAGAATTATTATTATTATTAAGCTATTGAATGACTTTTTCATGAAATCATGACGTTTGGAACCAATTCTAACTTAGAGAGATGTCAGTTGATGTTTCTTATGGTTATAATTACGTAAATGCATATTTGTTAGAGTCGCAAATCATATTTTGAACAACATACAAATTGACACTTACCTGTAGATTGCCTTAAACTTAAGAAAATTTGAATTTCGTTGGCATCCACCTTAAGAAAACCTTTGCGCATCCACCTTAAGAAAATTTTCAACGAAAAAATAAGATACGTACCAATATTCTGCATAAATCAACATTGTATAGTTTGCCTGTACTCTTGACTATTTTCCCGTGTGTGCGTAACGTATGTTCCAGCCCGATGGCAGCGCTAATGAATGGCAATAATACTCTTAATGCACTCACTTAACTCCAGACTCCGTATGAATAGAACTGTAACCAGTAACAGAGCTTTATGCATTTATACTAAACCCACATGGGTTGGCACTTCTCTGTTTAAGTTAGGATAGTTATTTCTCATAACATTCATGAATTTAGTTCACTATTAGTTATGAGGAACGAAAATACATTTTAAACGGAATAGTCGACTTCCTTCATATAACTTAGGTACCTACGTACAAAGTTGTCCAACCTACATTAAGTTTCTCCTTTGAGCCCCGAATTCAACAATCGGGTTTATCGGACTTACCGTTACAATCCTTAAGCTCTCGAAAATCAAATGAGGTAAACGGGTAACCTTTACTTGTGTGTGTATCTCACAACTATATCGGGAAGGGCTGCACAGATGATGTTTAGCCCAGCCCGATGGCCACGGTAACGAAGCCGACGCTTGAAATATTAATGATACCTTCTAATATTAGATCAAGGAACAGTTTGCTTGTTTGAGCGAGATTCGCGTAAATTCACACAGAAACTGAGCTAAGTGTTATATTCAGAATGAAGTAATTTGAGTGTATTTGAGGCCAGCACAAGGCAATTTAACAGCGACTTTAAAGGCCAGGACAATACATGTTAAACATATATTTAGATAGAATCGAGAGCACAAAGATATATAACTTCAGAAAGTAATAGGGATGATGACCAAAAAAATTTCTGTGTCATGTAGATTATTAAAAAATATTGGACACATATTTTATTTTTACGAAATCAAAATATTACGGCAATACATTAAGTTAACGTTATGTATGTATTTATTACGGCGTGATTTGAAAGGCTGGTTCTGCATAGATATAATTATAGAAAGTTTTATGTCTTCATATTATTATAAGATTTTAAGGAGTCTTAATACACTGGGCTGTTTTTGCTAATCTTTTTATTAAGTTTATTATGCCAACATTCGAGCGCATTGGTTGATTATAGTTGATTTTATTAAATACCAAGCACCTACAGAAATTCTAAGGTGCCAACCCTAGTGGGGCAGAATTCACAAGATTTAAAACTAGTGGAATCTGCCCCACCAAGTAGAACCAGAGTGGCAGATTCCACTGCAAAATTTTAAGCATTCCATTTTGCCCCACCAGTGGGGCGGCTTGGTGGGGCAAAGTGGAAATACTCGAAATATATGCCATAAATCCTAACAAAAAGTACTAGGCTTGCATGAATTTTAATGATATCTCGGTAGATAGGAAGGTATGTAGGTTGGTAGGTAGGTAGGTATATAGGTTGGTAGGTAGGGTAGGTAGGGTAGGTAGGTAGGGTAGGTAGGGTAGGTAGGGTAGGGTAGGGTAGGTAGGGTAGCTAGGTAGGTTAGGTAATTAGGTGCGCCATAGATAAGTCCTTAATGCTACCCGTGCGAAGCCGGGTCGGGTAAGCTAGTAATATAATAAAGCAAAAAATACTTGTCTTCTATTTTTTTACTATCCGACTGACGAACTAAATGTAGAATTTCTTGTTTTTTACCAAGGCATCATCCCTATTAGGTTGGTACTCGCATTATCTGATAACTCGTCACGAGCCATTATAAGAATTAATAAAAGGACTCGCATTTCATTGAAACCCAATCGCTCGTTAGCGGTGTTTATTAAATTTTACCTTGCAACACTGGTTTCTTAGTCAAGCGTTGCTGATGTATTTACTACTACAATTTTAATTAAATGCTTTTATTGGAGCGCGGGATTAAAGGGGTTGGTAATTAAAGCCAACCAGAATAAACGACCTTTGTCTTATATAATTATGATTTATTAAGTCAGGCCATGAAACCAGCGCCGTCGTCTCAAATTCGAACTGTGTCGTAATCATGGCTACATAGCTTCATTGTATCAGTTAGCTTCCTAATTATAATTAGTCAATTGATCCGATGTGTTTAATAAATATCGTTAATTATATGACACTTGTGTATACTAATTATGTTAGTAATTCAAACAGTAGTAGGTATTTATGATTCTACAATTTAGGCTATCATTTGAACAGGTCTTTAGGTACTAGTCAAACTATATTGATGAATAAGCTCGGCAGAAATTGAAAAGCTTTTTGAAGTCTGTAGTTTGGCGTAATTTTTCATTCGGTTTAGTGTTGTCGACGGCCTTTCCTTAACGTTTTAAAATTGAATTTTCTAAATTACCTCATGGGTCCCAGATTGGGGCGTCTCCATGGGCTACAGATGAAGGGTGCTGGTCCCACGTTAAAGATTTAATTTACAAATGCATTAATCAGTACCGACAAACAGCAGCTGCGTCACTCCAAATTATTTAAGTAAGAAGCGACATCTTTATTGAATAAATGTGCTACTTTAATTACAATAATGAACTCAAATGTCATTCTATAATTAGGCAACGTTATCACAAATAAAGAGAAAACTTTTAATATAGAAACTCAAAAGAATAATAACAAAAAGATAACGATTTATCAAATCAATTTACCTTTTGGTAAACTTGACATAATTGCTGAGTTTAGGACCCCAATTATACAATACAAACAGTAGTAGGCACGAATCATGGAATTTATAAAATTAAATAATTGAGTGGGAATCTCGGCGAAGGGCTGGGACCAGGAACAGTGAGCTGACGAACTGAGTCACCATATCAATATTTAAGCGGGATACAGACGCCGGCGCCGCTCCAAGACTGTTTGTCTTGTGTACCACGACACATAATAGCCGAAGGGCTGTTTACATTTCACTATACAATCTCGAATAACCTTATTAACGATTTCGTGTTCCGCCTACTTTGGGATCATTCGCTTTACGCCTTCCTGTAATTTTGGCACTTAGCAAGTCAATGCGCTGGATGGGGAAACAGCGCACGAAATAGGAATGCAATAAAAAGGTTATCTTAATGCGAGCTACTACTGACGCGATCTCATTTGCACTTATTTGCTCATCAATTTGCCGAAAAGAGACATTCTTTGTTGTTTGTTTTTATAAAACAAGATTGCTGTGCCTACCAATTTAATGTCAAGACCGTGGCTACATAGATTTTTTACAGTGACCTTATACAAAAATATACAATTACATGATTAACTAGTAACAACTTTAACTGTTCACCTTCCATCTTCCTCAGTTTTCCAACAACTTTTAATTTACCAGAAATCCAACTCCTCCTTCAAGAAAAACAACTTAACGACAAAGATTTCCCTAATAGTTCTCCTGAGTAAATAAGTTAGTGTTACGTTATTCCACAGACTACTATATTATGTAAGTACGCTGTGCCTTTGTGGATACCATCTTTTCATTCAACTAAATTGCCTACTACACCCTTAATTATGTCTGTCTACAGCACCTGCCGTCAAAGTAATTACTTTGCCGTTAATCAATATCTATTTCTACTAAATTTTCGTCTGTATTCTAAATAATATGATATTAAAAACATTAATCAAATGTAACGGTTCATTTAGGTATAATAACAGCGAGGTTTATACCTTAATACTTATATTTAAATAGCTTGGATTCCCAATCGAGTTGAATTGAAATAGTCCACTAGCCCAATGTGGGCCAACTATATTGATCTGAACGGAAAGTGCTGACTCACCAGGATCAGTGAGTGGATTGCTCAAAGGTGCTTGTCAGTCGATTGAGTTTCCTAGACGTAATGAAATGACTATCATCGAGTTCCTTGTCATATTCGTTATCTTATTTTGATCTCTCTTACACATGTTATGTTATGGCTGGAGAATAATTACTTTACTTTCCAAATAAAAGAGAATCTATGTGTTTTCGTCATCAAAATGTGTCTAGGTAGAGAGATACACGGATCTTTTGGCACCTATTTTAGTAAACATTTGTAAAATTGTCACAAAACAATTAACATAACAAAAGATGTCGGCGTAAGTTCCGATTTCTGACTCGCGCCAAAAAAGCCTTGTGGCATTGTAGGTATCTACTCTATATAGAATCTATGTATAAAGTCCAACCAACTATTACTTTTAATTTTATTATATTACTAGCTGTGCCCCGCAGTTTCACCCGCATAAGTATCGATCCCTTGGGAATATCGGGATAAAAAGTATCCTATGTCCTTTTCCAGATCATGCTCCACCCATGAGCCAAATTTCATCCAAAACAGTTCAGCTGTTTTAGCGTAAAAGCGTAACAAACAAACAAACAAACCCAATTTCGCCTTAATAATATTACTAGCTTTTGCCCGCGGCTTCGCCCGCGTAGATGTCGTAAAATAACCCACAGGAACGTGCTAACGGGATTCAGAGTATTCTAGGTCCTAATCCAGATCATGGCCTATCTAAATGCGTATGCGAGTGAGCCGATTTTAATAAAATAAAGATTATAATTATATATTAATTCAAGATAAGGACTATGACTATATTTCCAATCCCTTTAATCTCTGAAACACAAAAAAAAAAATATTACAACAGAATTTTACAATCATCACCAATTTTACCCTTCTGAGGGATGATTTTTGAATATATATATTTTTAAATAGCCTTAACTTAAGAAATGATAGGTTTCATATGCAAACTTTCATCCCCTATATATATCTCCTTAGGGTTATTTTTGAGACAAAAAGTAGCTTATGTCCTTTCCTAAGATGCCATCTATCTCCTTGCCAAATTTTATCGATATCCGTTCAGTGGTTTAGGCGTGAAAAGGTAACATACAGATAGACAGACAGACAGAGTTATTTTCGAATTTATAATATTAAGTATGGATAGTTAGGATACGACTGCTTTTTAATTAGTGCTACCCATTTTGAACTTTTTTCATAAATAAAAAGTTATTAAAATAGAACAACGCTTTACTCTTTTACCAAACAAAAACCTTTTGAACTATTTTAATCTTTTTCATCACAACAGTACGCAAAGGGGTTATTTTTTAAAGCCATCAGGTAAATTCCATTCTTAAAGCTTTTAATATTTTTTACTAAATTAGGTCAAGTTAAATATTGACTTTAATAAGACTAGACAATAGAATAGAGCAGAGGTGGCCCAGTGGTAACGGCAGCGACTTATGAGTTAGTCGTAGGTTCGAACCTTGACAGGCGCTTTACTTTGTGTAAATTATTTCATCATCACTGCTCTCAAAACGGTGAAAGAAAACATCGTATGGAAACCGACATGTCCTAGAACCAAAAATTCGAAGACATGTGACATCTACCAACCCGCACTGGGCCCGCGTGGTGGATTACGGCCCACTCCCTCTCATAGAGAGGAGGCATGTGTCCCAGCAGTGGGAACATTATGCTTATGCTAATAGAATAGATAATAATAAGTACTAACTGATATCGAGAAAAAAACCGGCCAAGTGCGAGTCGGACTTGCACAATGTTTAGCAAAATCACCGAAAAAAAACACGTTTCTTGTATACTTCTTTTTTGTTATAGCAGCAATAAAAATACACAATCTGTGAAAATGTCAACTCAGCTGTCTACCTTTGGGTACGGAACCCTAAAAACAAAAGTTTAATAAATATAACAGGTTACTACTACCTACTCTGTTTTATTTGACCTTTGATTTACTGTAGACAGCTTATTGGTTAACTAACAATTGATTAACAACGTCTCTGAATTAATAACAGTACTGAAAGTTAACCACTGAAAGTTGATTTATTAGCAAGTTTACCACTTACCGCAAATGATTGATATTGTTTTGAAAACTCATTAATAGTTTTAATTAAATTAACATTAACCTATCATAATTACCGTAACATTGGAACAAATTCCAAGCTGCGAACATTATAGACCACACTCTGCCGTACGTCGTACGATCAACTGCACGTCAGTGTTAACTTGAACTAGGAAAATCATTGCTAGCACTGATGTGCAGAGGTGGTTGATTGTACAGCTTCACTGAACACAAAGTATATAAGAATGGAGTGTTAACGTTAGCGTGCAAACACTGCATCGAACTTCTAAGCAAGCACTCCGTAGGTACCTATACACTGTGGAAGGTTAAAAAAGGAGTTATTCCATACACATTTACCACATAGGTATTGCACTTTTTCAGAAAAGCGTTTGTTTTTTTAAATAACCCAGGAAAATTTCAACCCTGGTGCAGGGTCTACATTTCTAGAATCATGTACGGAATCTATGTTAAATGTTTGTATCTCGATTTCCTATTCCACCGTGTATCCTCTATGGCCACTAGAACTATAACCGATTAGAAAAGAACTTGATGACGCAACGCACAGTTATACCTAATTCCAGTCTTCGGTTATTTATTATTTGACTGTAAGTATATAATTATAGAAATAAATATGATTCTTTCGCTCTTTATTTACGTCCCTGTGTCAATAGAAGATCCACACCCAATTAAGAAGACGAAAATATCTTGTTCTGGGATCAAAATGAACATATTTCAGATTTCCTATTCATTAAATGACCGAGTATTAATTAAATGTTAAATTCAATAATAAATTCGATGTACTATAAAACATTCACATAAAAAATATCCTTTTACATGTAGCTAATTACCAAATTAATGTAAGGCACAAGTTATATTCTGCTACCCACTTACTGAATAATGTACCTGTTACCAAGACGCTGGTAGTTATTTACAGAAATGTCAAGTACACACAATCCGTGGCCTGATACTTATGTACATACATTAATAAGGACATGTTATTTGAAAATGTCTTTCTCTGCCCCACAGGCAAATATAGCTGTGCCGCGAAAAAAGCAGCCCTTTATTTCCTCTGTCAATACAAATATTGAATAAAATATTTTGTTTTATATAAACAGCCTTTTTATAAAACACCCCCAATGGAAAACTTACCTCATCGAAATTATATGTTTGTATTAAAAAGCCGGATTTAAGTTATTGTGTTGTGTCGTGTCGTAACGCCTTCTGACGCAGTGTTAGTCAATCAAAACTCGTTGTGATTTGAAGTAGTCCTGAACAAATTCGTTTTTTTATGAAATTCTGAAAGATAAAAATGGTTACTGTCGGTCAGTCAGCCTTAGAAAATAAATATATGCTATTGCGGACTTTTTTGTTGAACTTTTTAAAATCTTCAATCCTATAGAACATAAATTTAATGTATCTCTTACGGCTTACGCGGTGCACGCCAGTAAAGCTCCCAGTTGGCATAATTTTTTCCGACATCTTCGACAATAATTTTCATATTTCAGCCAATTTATACAAATCCTTAATGAATTCGTCAATTTGTGGATAAGCACTTAGGCAAGTTTTTAAAAAGAATGAATACTCATCCGCATCCTCATTAAACTTATCTCTAGGAGCTATGCAAATCTATCACGCAGTTTCAAAGTAATCAGTAAACATTCACAAAAAAATCATTAAAATTCTGTACCTTCTTCTTTTTGAAGTCGGTGTGAAAATCATTACCAGCGTTCTCTTTTTCTTTTCAAATAATCACAATTTTTCTTCAGATGAGTCTTAAAGAAAATTACTTTCGGTTCACTTGTTACATTTTAGTCGACTTATTCTTATTTCGAACAAATGTATTTCTGAGAGACATTTTTATTCATATTCGACTCTTCAGGTGTGTAAGCAAATCGAACATTGTAATCTCGATTTTGTTATTCAAATGTCGGACGCTTTTTCAAAGGTCAAAAAAGGCTACGAACTTAGGGTTTTCAAAACGTAGTAAATAAATAAAAATATGGTACTCAATCTATTATTTATTAAATCTTTGGCTATCTGTTTGTACATCATAATCTACGATTCACGTAAAAACATATATCTAGACATCATTTTCCTCAAAATGTTTATATATCAAGTTACAACCTTAGGTTTCAGAATGATGAATAAAATAACATTAATTATTAAGTGAAACATTGAGTATAAACTACTGATCAACAAATCAATCCGCGGCTATTTAGTTTCCATATTTTATATACAGTACATTTTTATGATTTACACAGTGTTTATGTCCTTTTTTATACTTGATTTATTGAGTAAGCTAAAACTAACATTTTTACTGAAATTATTGATAAATATTGTGTACAAAGGTAATCATTACATAATCAAAGAGGTATAACATAAACGATAACCGATTATAGTAAGTAGGTATGACATAATTCATTTACATTTCTCCGATATCAGAGGCTGTGTTAATTACGAAATATTTATAGGGACATCATTACACCCAGTGATCGGAGATATCGATTTCTCCACAATAAATTAGTTTTAAAAGCAACCAGAATACTACAACAGTATTTTCTTATTTCTTCTGTTTTAACGACGAGGAGATAATTAGTTAGATTGTGCGTTGTACGTTTTACATACATTACAATGAAAATTGTTTAGGAATCAGTACCAATATTTCGATTCTTTCCGTTCCTGTTCAGTTTTCATAACCCATATCTATAGGGGTAACTGTTGGTCTTTGTGTTCATTTCGGGTTCAGTTCCCTCATCAGAATAAATATTTGTATGCCCACAGATCTTATTTGTTCCGGATAAATGTACACTTTCATTACAAATGAAACCCAACATAATATTATACAATAAGTAAGATCGAAATGAAAAAGAAACAGACATGTTGTAGAGTTTTGTGCTAATTGTAATGATTGTCAAGATAAAAATCTAAGTTTTAAGTATGAAATAAAATATTTTGGCACTTTAGTAGAGCTCGTTACGCGATAAATTGTTTACAACGTTATAATTACAAGGTTTACAGGGAAGACATGATCTGCTTTCACGATATTTTGCGCAATACAGTGTTCGGCCATTACAACCATCTATTTTACAGCACGAAACTTACTTTCGATATGGTGACTTAACATTACGTATTGCGATATATCATATGTACAGTACGTTGTAGCCTAACCACAAAAAGCCCTTAAGTACGGCGTAGTAGGTGAAGTCAGCTAGGTTAGGTTTCTAAATTAAATCACGATTCTACGACGACTTTACATAAAAATAGGTCTATGAACCTACGGTCACCATAACTCAACAAAACAATTTATTTACACTGACAAAACAATTCATAGCCCCGCTGCCCAGTTAACCAATCTATTTGTACTTATTTCATAAAAAAATATGTACGTCCAATTATATCACAAAAACGCCATCCATACCTCGTGCAGCCGACCGCTTCGAACTGGAACAAAAGAGAATAAATTGTATCTACAACTGACACTGTCGCACTAAATGTTAAGTTATACGAATACATTAGCTTCACTGTTTGTATTATAATTTAGTCCAAATAGCATACGGTTGGCTGGAAGCAAATGAGGTTTACATACAAGTTTGTCCTACTCCTTTGACAATTCTCTATTGATCTTCCATTCACTTTTTATGTAACTACTAACTAGTTTACATTTAAGTTGGCTACAAACTACTAATTAATTATAATACTCACATTGTATTAGTTCTACGTAAGGAGAGAATCGTATTCGAAGGGCGTCGGGTCGGCTGCCCGCAGGTGTCACCACAACACCCCCCCGGAGATATTCGACACCTCTATTTGGTCCTCCGCTTCTGTGTTGACAACGGGCACATTTCTTCTTCTGTATCTTAGGCGAAAACTCACCCACAGTATCAAAGACATCACTATTAGTCCACATACTGCTACCGTACCTATGTACTGAGCGTAACTTTTGTCAGCAGATTGATACGGAGAATATTCAATTTTGTATTTTGGATGTTTTGTCTCCATCTCGTGTACAGTCACATTTTCTGATTCGCTTAAATATTTATTCAATATAAGACTAGATTTGGATTCTGAGACAATGTTTTCTGCTTTCTTTGTTATATTCAGTGGCGTGTTTAAACGCTTTCCAGATCTATTCTTTAGATAAACTTGGCTGTCGTCATCTTTGAGATCTTTCTTATAATTACGTGTCGATACAGAGAGGTACGGTTCTATATCTAGAAATCTGTGATCAATATTAAGCTGGTCGTTTTGAAGCTTATTTTGATCCAAAATTTTAGAGGACTCTCTTGCTTTAACGATAGTTGTTTCATTAATGTAGTCGTTTATTGAAATTTTATTTTCGTTTCTTTCATTTCCTATAGTTCCTCCTTCTTTCACTAGTTCAGACAAGTTATCGATCTTGTCTAGGCTACTAGTCGTTGTGTTTTTAACCTGCCCAGGTGATTTCATGTTTTTATAATCATGTTTGATTTTACTGTTCCCGTGTTTGAAAGTTTTTTCAGTTTTATTATTCAAATATCCATAGTATCTTAGTAACTTATTAATCATTTCTGTGCTGTACAAGTTAACGGGTGGAAGGCTGTCACTTATCGTAAACGTTTCTGGAAATGTACAATTATATTTAGTTATCTCTACTTTAGCTTCCGAAGTAGAATAGTAGCAAGTTTCGCTGCTGGATAAGCTCTTGTTCCAGTTCATCCAGTCTTTCAGCCATAATTCAGCACTACAGTTGATATTGTTTCCATGCAATCTTAAAGTTTTTAGTTGCGCCAAGTAAAATAACAAATCATTTCTGATCTCTGATAAATTATTCATTCTCAAGTCAAGATACTGTAAATGGGAAAAGGCAGCTAATGCCGCTGAATCAGCTAATAATTGTCTGGCCAGTCCGGGGCTAGACTGCAGATGTAACATTTGAACGCTTTCCGGCGACGACATTGGAAACGAGCCATCTCGTTCTGGCACTGATAAGTTTAAGTAACACAGTCTTAAATCTCGAAGTGACAATGGACCATCAAAGGTACTCCATGACAATGTTTGGATCGGGTTATTTGACAAATCTAACATTTCTAACGATAGTAAGTCATCAAACACATGGTCTTCAATGTAATGTATATCGTTTTTTTGTAACAATAATATCCTTAAATTAGGCAAGTTTTTTAAATCAGGAATAGACAGATTCTTAATTAAATTATTATTGATTGATAGATATTTCAATTCATCTGGCAGCGATTTGGGGACAGTCGTAAGAAGATTTTTGTTTATATTCAAAAACAATAACATCTCCAGTCTACCTAAAGAGTCATCTTCTACAGAAACCACTTTATTATCAGAAAAATCCAGTGACTGTAGTAAGGGATAACTATCGAAATCCCCACATCTGACAGCTGATATTCTATTTCCGACTAACGATAGAAACCGTACAGAATGTGTGAATGCTTCGGGAACTTGGTGTAAGCCTGTCCTTGATGCATCTATTTGCTGTAGTCGCCGACCAGTGCCAACCAATAATTGTGTATCCAGTTGCGTGATTCCTAGATGTGGATTATCCGTAAGTAATAATCGCGCCAGATTTGGCAATAACTGTAAAGCTCCCGGAGCCAGCTTCCTTAAATTATTGTGTGACACGTCGAGGTGTTGCAGTAACCAATTATTAAAATAATTTTCATGGATAAACTCTAGGTTATTTCTACTCAAATTGAGATGTTGAAGATTTTTCAGTGGTGTAAACACATTTGTCAACATAGTCAAATTGTTTTCTGACAAGTCCAAAGTTTCTAGTTTAGACAATCCATCGAAACTCTCCTCAAATATATTAATAATGTTGTTTCTGCTTAAAATAAGTTTTCGAAGATTCAGGAAGTTATTAAAGACTCCTTTGGTAACGTATTGCAAGTTATTGGAAGATAAATCAATTTCTCTCAAGTTCTGTCTTTTGATATTGATCCTTATTTGAATGAAACCGTTATTTCTTATTTGTAGAGAGTTCGTGTCTAATATCGGTAAGTCGAAGTAAACAATACTCGCATTACAAGTAGTACCGAAACGGGCGGTAACTTGGGCAATAGTTTTATTTGCATACTCCTGAGGCCACGCCGACAACTTTACCTCTTCATTACAGCACACGGAGAGCTGATGGTGCACGTCTGTGTGATCCTTCAAGGTGATGTTATACGAACATTGTTGACACAAAGTTGTATTCGAGATACATGCACAATTATCGAGACAAATCGAAGCCAAATTAGTTATTTGCCACCAAAATATAACCGTTAAAAATAAACACCGTTTAAAATATACAGCCATTTCTGACAATATCGTCTGAATCTCCTTGGATCTAAGCCGGATTGAATGTTAGATGGTATTGAAGTTCACATTTGCGACACATACTTCTCTGAATCACATTATCACTTATGGAGTTTATTTGGAATGAACAAAACATCTTGTAAGTTAACACACGCACAAAACTCAAGGAGGCGCTGTTTTAGTCACATCGCTGTCACTCATGTTGATTGACTCAGATGGGTCGTGTGTTGGTGACGGACACTGGGCAGTACGGTGCTAGGATCACTGTAACAGCACGTGACACTGATACGTAACAGCGGTGTCGGGTTGTGTTGCGTCGTGCGAGCGCGCGGCTGGGCGGACACTGCCGGCGCCACCGCGTCTGTCTGCGAACTGTGCTCCGCGAGCCGAGAGGCGCGGCGCCGGCGCCCTGCCGCCGCTTTTACATCCCTCACAACCTCATTTTTATATAGTCAACTGACTTCCACACCACCACTATTTATGTCATACTCGGCGCTCCTTAATACGTTATTTTAAGGACGCGAGTATTTGTAAGTGTGCGTTATATTTGTCGGTCGCTACTGCTGAGATTGCTCCCTGTTGGGCTTTCTTGGAGGGACAGCATGATTTAAACGATAAGTTATTATTGCGCGATATTACGCCACTTTGTATATCAAAACTAGGAAAGAAAAGCGTTACGTTTACAACCTACGAGTAATGTGATACGAAGAAAATATATAAAAAATATGGAAACGACGTTGACAGGATAAGAAGGAGAAAACGCAGTGTTTTTATTTCGTTGTAGATTTATTAATAATGCATCGATAAAGTATGTGTAAAATAAAAGAATCAATTGAAAAATCTGTATTTTTTTGAGTTAGTCCTACGATAATATTCTATACATCGCGCAGGTACGACATTAAAAATAATTGATAACTGTCATTAACTTCTTCTGAGAGAATTTGTTACAGCCACGAAGGTAGTCAAAGTGAAAAGTAAAAGGACTGCCTCAAAGCCTATCTTATTCAACCCTTTATACCTACTGTTTCGAACATCTTTACCAGAACGTTGGACCAGCATTTTCATGAATTGCTCCCGCAAGGCTTTCCGAAGGGTCTCTTTATTGCACTCCTTAATTTGGGTTATTTGAACTTTTCTTGTCCCTTTCCTGAATAACTTGAGGAGGAAAACATCGTATTTCAAGCACCTCTAACATGTTGTATGCTGGCCACCTAATGCCAAAGTTATGACTTTTTTGTCAAGGCTCGCGCCAGACAGTAGCGGCCCAATGTAAACGTTATGAATATGAGTGACTTAAGAGAACTATCACTATTAACATAGACATCTGTGTACATCTTTATGATAGATATACGTAGTAGGTACATTATCACGTAATTATATGCAGTAAAATGTCAATATAAAAAAAAAAATTGTAGCCAATTGGTGGCTTTATTTGTGTAATAGTGCATAAGTAGGTATTTGTGTAGGGACATCTCTATCTAAGCCTGTTGAGGGAAATGTTGTAATAACTCAGCATTTTACTTTATGGCATTGACACATAACTCTCCCATTCGGGTTAATAATCTAATACATTTCCATACAGTAGGAAACGTCTATATTTTTTGTATATTAGATTATTGCATCCAGAATATTCCCCATCCATTCTACGAGCACCTTTCCCGAATACATTTATTAAAGTGACCCTCAGCTTAGAGGCCGCAAGATAAATCATAGTCAGGAAATGGCGGGTTTTCGCGGTAAACCGAATAAAAAGGAAAAACCTCTACACTGTATCTAATAACATATGCGAATGTACATAAAGATATGTATTTTATATTACATAGCATAAACATAATCAGCCTATATTATTCCCACTGCTGGGACACAGGCCTCCTCTCTTCGAGAGGGACATGGGCTGTAACCTCACGCCGGCCCAGTGCGGATTGGTAGATGTCACATGTCCTCGAATTTTTGGTTCTAGGACATGCCGGTTACCCCACAGTGTTATCATTCACTGTTTAAGAGCATGGTGATGAAATAACATAAAGTAAAGCGCCTGCCTGGGTTCGAACCCACGATCTACAATTCGTAAGTTGGGGCCGTTACCACTGGACCACCATTGCTCCCACTGGATCATCCCATGCACATACATAGCCTTTCTGGAAATAATTGGCAATGAAATAAGTGGTAAGCACAATTTGTTTTACTTAGTTCAAAATTGAGTCAACATTTAGGTCTGTTAACTAAGTTTTGTGTTAATAAGTTGACCACTCGCGACATAATAGTAACAGAATCTGCATATGCAAATCATATTATAAGTGCATGTTGGGAGTAGAGGAGCGTCCAAACGACATATTGAATATTCTTTGACAGCAAATAACTTAGATAACATTTCAAGATTTGTGTGCCAGTGAAACTCGTAACCAAGTTATTTATGATCATACTGATACTTAAGTATCGATCTATTCAGAGAAAGCTTTTTATAAAAAGTAAATAATAGTCTTACCTTGTTTGTACCTGGATCCAACAGGTTCTCGGTAGCTCTTATATTGCATGTTCAGCAACCCAGTTCGCTTTCAACAAACAACCGCTTCCAACTACTTCATATTGCTACGGTCATATTTAAAAAAAAACCGGCCAAGTGCGTGTCGGGGCACGTCTGTAGTTGGGATGAATTTATCCCAAGAACAAACTTAACATTGTACTTCAAAAACATGTTCTCCCATACGGAGTGTATAGGAGAAAATGTTTTTGCAACTGCAAATGTAAGTTGGTGGATTATTACTCGTTAACTTGTAGAGCTTTTAGCTGTGATATAGGTTTCCTTATAATTTTGTTATATATACTACTGCCGTGAATTTTTTCACACAATCCAAATTCAACCATTTAGCTGGCAGGAGGGGGGGGACACTTGACTCTAACAAAAATTAGCACTTTAAAGCTTAATATTTCGCAAACGGATCCCTGAATCCAAAAATGGTCTTCAGACACTTACTATATTAAAGACCTTTCCAACGATACATAGACGAGAAAAAAAGACACATCCCCACTTTACGGGTAAGGGAGCCCTAGAATTTTCGATAGTTTATAATCTATCCATGAGAAACCGACAAATTGTGAACTGGTATCAAACTTGCTTGCGATGTAACGCAGCTTGCGCTAATACAATACTAAATAGCTGCTCGCCCGGCTTGCGCGCGGTAGGTCACGTTTCTAACCGAACCTAACACATTTCACCCAGTTCTCAATTTTTCGGCAGTTTATAATGTATCGGAAATAATACCGATAGATGATAAACTTACGGTGATATACCTAAATATATTTACCGATATCGTCATTATTATTTATTTAAAGAATAAAGTCAAGCCGGGTTTTACAATGAAAGTGGTTTCATTAATGAGTTGTCTTGATAATGTGATTCAAATGTCAGTATCAATGGCTATACGTTAAAGCTATTAGGTTGCAATTTACCTTAATAGAGAGCGGAACATCTTTCACTCGATGAATCAGGCACAAAGGAAAGGAACAACGCTTCTTACTCGTATCGAACTGAACGCCGTATTTACCGACGCTAGATAAAGGTGATTAAGTAACGAAATAACCGTGGAACAAGCAAGCATTAGGCCATTAGCGACGGGTAACACTAAACGGTTTCGTGGAACTAAAAGTGCGCTTTCAGTGGAACAAAATCGCTGTCATTAGGGTAACGAGGGACGCCTGCTGACGCAGCGGGAGTGGCCGACGTAACTCTTTAGCTTGCAAGACCTAATGAACCGGGAGCCGGGAGCTCGGGTGGCCGGAGCCGGCAGCCGGCATCCCTGGACGTTCGCCTCAATGGCCGAGCGCTGATTGCCGCTGGCCGTACTGTTTTTTCAAGAGGTAAAAAGCTAATTGTTCGTCTTGCTTTTTAAAGCTAACTAGCCACGAACTGTGCTTGTTTTGTTGTAAAATATATTGTAAAAATGTTTGAGGTTTTGTTCATGAGCATTTTACGGTAAAACACAAGAATATTACTTATATACCAATTTATTTAAAGTTACAACCTAGTAATTAGTTTAACATTATATCTGTCTGTAACTATTGGTGATCTTCATTATGTTATGTGCTGTCCAAACTAGGCGGTGCGCGGCGCCTGGACCTGTAAATATCCTACGTAGGTAGTCGTACTTTTACTTCTACAACAATACCTAATCAGTTACATATTTTATTTGAAAAATAGCCTTTTAGTAAGTATGGTTTGATGATTCGAGGTAAATCCTAATCCAAGTCTGAAAGTGACACCTTCTACAATTAACAATGGCAGCGAATTTTCGTTAACTATTCAGTTATATTTAATACTTTATTAATTTATATTTTATTTATATATTATATATATATATTTTATTTTTATTATTTAATATACTCACTCAAAATTATAGTCACCAAATGAGAGTACCTACCTAGGAAGATTTGTTAGATTTTCTCAAGTAAACGTACGACAGTATGTTCTATATTACATGCTATAAATATGAGATCTCATAAAAGGAAAGTTTTACGTACCTAAATCCTATAGTAGCTAACCGAGGGATTTTTCACTCTATGTAACATTTTCAGAGTATGAAAGCTGTAAGTATAACCTGTAGGTATTGATTTTTTTTATTCAGTTCAGCTTCAAATGCACTGAGTATAGCTGTACCAATTCCTATTTAAGTTTGCCCACCTCAATCACCTCCCTACGGTGATTGCAAAGTTCCTATTTTATAGAAATTTAGTCGAGTAAATTAGATACGTACCTACACGTATATTTTTAAAAATAAAAAAAATAAATAGTAACCGGAAGTTGAACTTAAGAACAATTTGAATGAAAATTTATGACATGTAAGTTTCCTCATGCCTGATGCGATAACAACTTATTAAAAGTAAAAATCTTTTTTTTTTAATTTTCGCTCATTAAGCTGCCGCGCCAGCACTAGTGAATCCCCTGGGGTGCTAATAGGACTCCTCAATTTGCGCATCTCCGAACGTGAAAGAGCAACTTAAATAACAAGTTTTTAACAAAATGAAAAGCATTTTTTTTTAAATCAAGTTGCTCTTCTGTTAAAATGTAGCAACAATTATAAATTAAATGTAAACATAAAATTATAATGAGCACAGATTACAGACAATATTACTTTAACAGCGAGCAATAATTAAATGAGGGATCGTTTTACGTATTCTACAAAGCAAAATGAACAATAATGTGTCGGTAATCTGGTAGCAACTAAATCCGTTTACGCATTGTTAATCGGCCTGTCCAGCGAAGAGTCGGTTGAACGTGGGAACTGTAATAAGGGTCGTGGCGTAAAACTTTATTACTCGCCCCACCTCGGCCTACAGCCGGGATGCGAAACGACCATCATTCTCATTAACCTCGCCTCCGCTACCTCGCTTTGTATCAATGCCAGATACTTTCCTTTTGTATACAAAAACTGTTGAGGTACGCAAAAAGTAGACGTTTACCTTTATTAAGGGAAGTGTGGCTAAGCGGTAGACACAGAAATTCGGGGAAAATGTGAAAAGCAAACTATCAGGTTCAGATTCGTGAATTAGTCAATTATTATTTTCAAAGATTCATGGCAAAAGGCTATATTTTCGGTAACGTGGAAACAAATTTTTTACAAGGTACCTAATGTAAGTAACATTAAACCTTGTAAAAAAATTGAACTTAATTTCTTCTTTTTTTTCCAAATAATTTTCAATTAACGTTTTCTAAATGAGAAGCAGCATTTTACGAAAATGCAATGAGCAGTCTTCAGGTGATTGCAGCTAGAGAAACAAAAAAGTCACTACCTACTCCTTGTTTGGCCCATAAATTGTCTTAAACATATTAAATAAAGCTGTCTGAAATCCGAGAGCATATTGTAAAGAAAGTTCTAACTTACAGAATTAATTTTGTGTCGGGCCAAGAGTTATGTAGTGAATCGGTCAGTGGCAAACAGAAATCCTGAAGGTCGACACTTTAATCAATCACACTCCGTTCGCTTCAAAATGCACGTACACGCCTTCTTGAAATATGAGAACCCGCTCCGGGCAACTAATGTTTTATATTCTATCGTTGTATTGACACCCGTGACTTATTGCCAGACAGATTGCGCCCTCGTCACCAACTAAAGCTTCGCCACACTGGTTTGTTGTCTACTGTTCAACTGAACTTGGATAATGCACGTAGCGTAACAAATAAATGCTTTAATATTCCCCATGTGATGTCGAGGTACGTAATATCGTATCGAAGCAACGAAGTTACGGTTTTATGATTTGTTCTCCCTCGGGGAACTTAATTCATTTGTTTGTGGAACTTTACACAAACAAATGAATGCGGTGCTGCAAATTAAATACGTTATACAATAAAGTTACCATTAGGGATGTCAAGTACCGTAGTAATAGGTATTATTTCCCATTTTTCATTAAAACGTTGCCAACTAGTGAGAGACACTATTAAAGGCATCGTAAAAACGCCGTCACACTTTCTTTCTCTTTATATTTTTACGGCGCTCTGGATACCACCTACGCCATAAAAAGTGAAATATTGGGTCTCAGAACGGATGCCTCCTCCCTTTATGAGATTGAACTGAAATCCGATAAAAACGTTAGACGTTGCCTAGATACTTACCTACCTTTCATTTACGCATCATTGAATATTTGCGAGAAAGACAAAACTGTGGTAATACAATAATAATGAACAAAATATTGTATTTCATTTCAATATACATACATATTATCAAAACATTTGATCCACGAGGAGAATAAAAGCAAAACACACAAAGTACCAGATGTTCATATTCCCGTCGAATTGTAAGGATCGAAGGAAACTCGGTATTGTTACCATAGACAGGCAATACATTATTGTGTATTATATGACGATTTATATTATACAGTCTACGTGAAACAGAGCAGTATTGTACATACAACATATTCAAATACTTACTGTCCCTGTAAACGTCCCCAACTGAATGCCGTCTTAAGAAACCGCGGTCGTTAGGGAAAATTGCTTAGCAAACGAATTGGCGACTATAATAGGTACGCAGTTAGGACGCTCTGCTTATGTCCTTTTGGTGAGGACCGTAAAAACATTGCAGGAAGTAGTGAAATAGTGACTTTTGTACCTTTTATTACAAAAATGATAACTAGCTATCATACCATGTATTAAAACTCTATAAACTTAGAAATCAAAGCAAATATTTTTTGATCAAATAGTTTATATATCTACTTACCTAGAAACCAATCTACTATGTAGGTACGTACCTTCTCCAAACATGAGTATCTTAGTGTAGATTTAAACGAGTTGGTACCTACATTTTCTGCTTGTGTAACTCTTAAACTCACAGTCTACGGTTACAACATAGTTGACTGGTTCTATAGAGAGCTTATACCCAATACTGGACTAAAGTCTCGAGGGAAAAATACGGTGCTTGCTTTATAGTAGGCAACTTATTTTTTGCAAATTGTGATAAGCTCATAGCTAGAAAACCTAATGGTGTGAAAGCTGATCGTTTGTCCGCAGCCCCTGGGACCATTACTATCTGTTTTTGCATGAAGACTAGATTCGCACAATGTCTTTCCATCCTATATATTACAAATAAGAACTACCTATCTATTTTAGGGAAAAGGTTCCGCCAACCTATAAATTCTTTTTTAATCCAAGTACGCAACTTTGCTCAAATATATCTGCTAGAAATATGCGCTATAAAACTGACAGATACTTTGAACAAAGTTAACGAAGTGAGATCGGATAAGGTTTCTTTGAGAAAGGGCTTATGCAGATTTCCACTCAACTTGTTTTATGATATCCGAATTAGATAATTAGTTAGATGGTGAGCGTCACAATGTAGTGGGTGGGTCGGGGCCCAGGGGCCCGGGGCCCAAGATCGGACTCCATCCGGTGCTGTTATCTGCACAAACAAACCTCAACATCCCGGCTATTATTGGCGACAGTTTGGCGACTACGCCTGTACGACGTAAGTACTTGGTTACATAATATTTATGTTAAGGCAAATATTTACCTACTTCCATTTCCCACATTTTCTGGTTTGGAAGTCCTTGAAAGGTGAATTATTCAGAGATATTTGACGATGCCAGTCTGTTTTTCATGTGATTTTCAGAGATTTAGGTAGATACGTAAATAGACGTGAAAATTCAGATAAATCCATTTTGCAAACACGAAATTTCTTACTTAGATCATCAAGATGATAATGAAGTGGAAACCTATTAGGTTATCTAGATATTTACCGTACTGGTACTGTAAATACCTAGATATTACAACTTTCTCCTGTACAATGCCAAGTGACTGCAGGTTCTAGTGCGGTACTTGCCGAAAATAATGAACGCCGTTCACCTATGTTTGGTTTATGCATCATAGAGCTACACACAAAACGTGCAGCCTGAGCGTTTCATTTGCTTGTTGGCAGAATCTGCACACTCAAGTGCTTTGAGATTGAACATTATGTTTGTTCAGCCCGCTATGTCCCGCGACCCTCACTGAAATGCGAGACCTTCGTCCCATTAAAGCGAAATACACATTATTATCTTCGTTCCATAGTCTGAACTGTAATCACGGCGCAGAATCAACTAGATAATCGGATAATGATACTAATGCGCTTAATTTCCTTACTCTTTCATTAAAATAACGAAGGCTTATTCAAAATTAAATTTTAGATAAAATAAAATTAAAATTACATGCAAGAAAACGTTCAAAGGAGACGACTAGGTGGCCGCAGTACCGGAACATTTTTACTGGTGTCTACATTACAAGCTGAAGCGGGCAGGTTTGATAAAAACAGAGTTGAACACAATGCTATACTATAACTGGAATAAATAAGATATTTCATAGGAATAAGAGTAATTTGAAATCAAATTAAAAGAACCTAGTTTTCGGCATATAAAAGAGCCTGACGAAAGAATAAATATTTTTTTATAAGTAAAATAAATATTTCACGGAAAATTCACTAAGAATTTGCCTGATTATCGGCGCGTTGGGTCGACGTATACAATACTCTAGTTTCGCCAAGTAACGTAAGTATTCCTTTTGTTAAGCCGAGATCAGACGCTTCACTTGATTAAGGGCGCATTTCACCATTAAAGAACGCAGTTTAGAAGTGCTGAACGCGTTCAGCACTTCTAAACTGCGTTCAAGAGCTGTCACTGTCAAAATTGATGTGAAATATTAACACTGAGAACTCTTGAATGCAGTTTTTCTAAATGAATGAATATGAATTTATATCACTTTTGGGAGCAAATTAAAAGTAAAGAAATAACTTTTGCAAACTGTACCGTATGATATATCAAATGAAAGGACTCGTTGCGCGGGTCTCAAATATATATTTATATAATAATTTTAAAATCAACAACTTAAAGTTATTTAAGAAAATAGGTGAAAATTTACCATACCCCCGTTATCTCCGAAACTAACGCGCCAAAAATAAATAACAGAAAATACTTCTTTACTTATATACCTATTACAGGAAAACTATAAGAAGTCTTAATATAACATAGTAAATCTCTGAATATTCTGCGTACAAATTACATTTGCCGTTGGAATGTATGGGAGAACATGTTTTTCAACTACTTACTATGTTAAGTTTGTTCTTGGGATAAACACGATAGATAACATATTGATCGTACGGAACCCTCTCCACGCGAGTTCGACTCGCACTTGTCCAGTTTTTATTTTATAATTTGGTAAGCGAGTAAAGCCAACATCGTTCGATCGGTTCACTAATGAATTCCTTTTTCACTTTTGATTAATTTTGTGTTCAGACGTTTCCCTTCCAATAGAAGGTACCGAAACTACGCAAAAAACGAAAAGTGAACCGTCTGATATCAGCTTTTACGATAATCCGCTCGTCGTTTGTGAAACCCAGCGTCACCGTCGTCGCCGCCGCCACATCTGCGACGTTGCCCGTTCATTTGAAGCTAGAGCGACTACGAAATACTCCATTAGAGCGCAGCTGTCGGACGAATTCGTAATTGGCAGCCCTATAAATATTTCTCAGTAACGTAACCGTAACCTGTTCTTAACTATCTCATCCTTCAGGAAAAGGTGAAGTTTTTTTGATTGCGCAGACTGCCTCAGAGAAGGAGCTAATTACCGGATACAAAAATACGGTGTTTGTTTTAGAAAATTAAGCTGTTCAAAATTTTCCTTCTGGTTGGTATCTAATTATGAAAAAAGACTGAAAATATTTTTCCATCTGAAACATTGATTAGCAAACGATAATATCTACTTACGCCTCCGCTTATTTGGGATAAGTCTGGTGTCGTAGTTCTCTGATTTCATAGTTCTCAGGTTTCGTAGTTTAGTTCGCGGTCTGTTTAGTTTATAAATGGATGGATTTAATTTAATTAGATTTGATTTCTAACTTTTAATGCAGATGTTTGCCAATTGTGCATTGCAATTCTATGAACAACTTTTAAAGTAACAAAAAATTTACAATGTTAGTAAAATATCGAGAGCGAATATTAATAGGTCAACCAGATATTTACTAGTAACTACCTACTCAAAGCCTTAGATTTTAATTAATTTATTCAACAGACATTTTGTTTAAAATCAGCGTTCTGAATCTAAAATATACCTAAACGGGCTCGACTCCATTATTTTTAAGGTGAACTTGAAAAATGTTTGAAAGGGGCTTGCTTGAAGTAAGCAAAGTACTCGTTTTAATTATATCGAGACTAAGCATAACGATTATTACACATTAAGCTCCCGCCATTCAGAGAACGTATACTTGGAAGTTACATTAATTAATTCTCTTAAATCAAAACAACGTTCCTCCAAAGTCTCCGGTGGTTCACTTTAAATTTAATTGTGGAGGGGCGAAAAGCAGAAACAAATTGCCCAAGGAAATTCGAAGCGGGAAATTCCAGCTTGATATTTGGTTTAAAACTGTGTAATTATAAAAAAAAAAAACGTTTGCCTATTAGCTTTAAGAGTTATATATGCAGCTACCTTAGGTTACAAAACAATGAAAGGTTCGTTTCCTTGTAAAGATGGTGACAGAATCGAGATAACATAAGTACCTATATTATGCTACCTCCTTTGTCGTTAATTTGGTACAGCAGTATTTTGTACTAAAATAATTAATTATCTTCTGGGCGATAGCTAAATTGATATTATTATACTCGGACAGAGGTAGGTATTTAGGTACGCATATATTAAGAAAGCACCTATCATCCCCTGCATCTGAAATACGTCCGTAACCCTTTAACAATTCTGACCCTGTTCAAAATAAGATCTCAACGCAGATACCAATTGTGGTGAAATTAATTTTTTATTTTAATTAACTGTCTACAGTATTCAAGATCCTGAAAAAAAAGATGGGTACTTTATATAGGTATTTACAAAGATAATTTTTGTTACTATACGTAATATGCAACTTTACGACGACGACTCCTGTGTAGGTAGCTACTGACCTGTGTGCGTTTAAGAAAATGATCTGTAATATATAGACAGATACAGATACTTTTTTTTCTATTGTATGCAAATTAACTATATTGTAATGATCTCTCATTAGAAAATTGCATGTGTTCTGAACTCTTCTCCCGTAGCCATCGCAAATCACTTACCTACCTAAGATACGATAGAGATAGATGAAATTCTTAAAAAAAAACTTAAATTACCTTCTTAAGTCATCAATATATAACAAGCAATTGTGAGTCAACATACAGAAAACTGAATTTCAATATATTTATCAATGGGTTTCATAACCTAATTTCCATGAACATGCAGCAAGCCACCTCCCGCGAATTGAACGTTGTCAACATTTAATAGGAAATTGAGCGAAATATTCATTGCCGGGTTTCAGCCCCTGACGAATTCGTTATCAGATAGCTAATAATCCAATTGGAATGGGCTGTTCTTGTTTAGGACAGAAATTGCTTCAATCTTTTGCCGGCAAAATAAAGCTTTATTTTTTTTTTTTCAAACAAAATCAATAAAGACTAAGTAGAAGCTGTACCGTGTAGGTATATACATAGGCGACCGAGCTCTGCTCTTAGTATAGGAAAGTTCATACTAATCCATGTATTATAGTACCTACTTAGGTATTCCATGCTGCCATGATAGTAAGTTTTGGTTTAGACATTTAATGGTAGTTTAAGTTACAAAATCTGTACAAGAATAATACTCTACCTCTTAAGCTAGGGTATACCTGTATTTTAAGAGGTAGTTTACGGTAATTAATCAACAAAAACTTATCTCAAGTAGAGAGTGGAATTGTATGTTGTGTGTGAGTGGTGTGTGTGCAGTTGTGAGTGTAGGTGTGTGTGAGTGTATTATAAAAGATAGGTGAGTAAAGACTCCGTATAAGAGTAATACTTAAGGAGCAGCCACTCTGTTACTTTAGATTTTAGTGCATGTGAGTTTAGATTTATAATATTGAGATGTTTGTTAATGTTTTTATAGATATGAGTACTTAGTATATAATATTAATGTTTGGCGAAGGAGATCTTGTGTTGGATATTTGGTGGAAGGTACGTGCGCTTATTTGTTATAGGCAGAGGAAGGCCTGCGTGCTTTCTAAGGGTGGATTTAAGTACATAAAGCTGAAGAACCGTAAGTACTTTACAGTCAGAGAACAGTTCAGTTGTTGGATACCGATAGGGTTTTTTCGTCATGACTTTAAGTACTTACTAATTCCATGCTGCCATGTCATCATTTTAATGTCATTATTCTCATGTCATTATTCATTATCTTGTTCTAAACTTTGGGCGATCGAGCTCTGCTCGGGCGAAAATACGGAGAAAACGAATTTTCTCAGATATTAAACCTAGCTAGAACGATTTTTGGCGCAGGATCGCGCCCAGGGTTGATCAGTAAAACTCGGGTCCAGTTGGTGTATGAGATGTAATCAGATTAGACGTCAGAACTTCACGTTGATGGGGCGAACACAGTTTGTACAAGATACATGATCATTATTAACTAGTTTCACACTTAGTTGGATTTGATGTATATTTCCAGAGCAGTAACAGTGTTATGGGACGGGATCGAATTGACCGGTCGCGACAAGTCTCTCGAGAGCAGAATAATGTGTGTCATAGACACACATAGACTCTAGTGTTGTCAAGTTATAAAATAGTGGCAACCATAGATGATTGGTAACAAAGAAATTGGTTCGCCACATCACCCTCCTACGGAGAAAAAAAGGGTATATACGAAACAAACACAAAATACAAAAATTATAAATCTAGTATGTCCCTAAATCTAACCCGTCTGCCAGTTCTGGTGGTGACAGCAGCTGGAGGTGGTGGAGTAGGAGGAGTTGGAGAAGTTGAGTGTGCTGGAGCAGGTGGACCGTGCGGAGCAGGAGACTGTTTGGAAGGAGGTGCTTGAACAGGAACTGACACGGGTGGTAAGGGAGACGCTTCGAAATCCAGGTAAGCTGGTTTAACACGGTCTATGCTGACCGTAGCCTCTCTTCCATTGATATCCAAGGTAAGGGTTTTGTCCCTTCTCCTTAGAATACGATATGGACCAGTGTAAGGTGGTTGCAGCGGCCGTCGAACAGTATCGTCGCGGAGCAGGACGTGAGTCGCAGTCGCCAAGTCTTTAAATATAAAGGATGATAGGCGAGCGTGTCGTGAGGCTGGTATTGGGCGTAAAACTTCCATCCGGCTCCTCAGCTCCGTGATGAAGTCTGCGGCATCGTGTTGGCTCCTGGGTTCATCTGCTGGCACGATTAGTTCTCCAGGAAGTCGGAGAGGTTCTCCGTAAACTAGCTCAGCAGATGAGGTGTTTAAGTCTTCCTTGAGCGCGGTCCTCATGCCGAGAAGTACTAATGGGAGTGCTTTGCTCCATGTTTGGGGATGGCACATCAAAGAAGCTTTTAGTTGGCGGTGCATGCGTTCTACCATGCCATTTGCGCACGGGTGGTAACTGGTTGTGCGGATCCGATTTGTTGCGCACACGTTCATGAGGCGCCGGAACAAGGTGGATTCAAATTGACGGCCTTGATCGGTCGTCACGGTGCTCGGTACCCCAAAACGGGATATCCACCCAGTTACCAACGTGTCTGCCACTTCTTCCGCCGTGATCGATGTCATGGGCCACGCTTCGGGCCAACGCGTGAATCTGTCAACCGCGGTAAGACAATATGTGTAATTGTTTGAATGCGGCAGTGGACCTATTATATCAATATGTATATGACAGAATCTACTTGAAGGATTACGGAAATGTATTAGGGGCGCGGAGGTGTGCCTAGTGACCTTATTGCGCTGGCACTGAATGCATGATTTTGCCCATTTTCGGCAGTCTACATTCATCTGCGGCCATACGTATCGCTCAGCTATCAAACGTAAGGATGCCCTCACGCCTGGATGACTGAGACCATGAAGTCTATCGAAAGCTGCTCGACGAAAAGGTTCGGTGAGGTATGGACGAGGTCTACCTGTTGATGTGTCACATAGTATGAATGTGTTGGTTCCAGGGATAACGACTTTTTCTAACTTCATGGAAGAAGATGAAAACATCTCCTTGAGTTCCTTGTCTTTTTCTTGAGACTCTGCAAGGGCTTTGTAGTCCTCCTCCAGGGATATGGATTCAACCCGAGACATAGCGTCTGCTACTACGTTGTCAGCGCCCTTTATGTACTGTATATCGGTAGTGAATTGACTGATAAAAGTTAACTGATTGAGCTGTGTTGGTGGTAGCTTGTCGCGTCGCTGTATGAAGGCGTAAACTAGGGGCTTGTGATCCGTAAATATTGTTGCATTTTGCACTTCTAGTATGTGCCGAAAGTGTTGAACGCTCTCGTACACAGCTAGAAGTTCCCTGTAATAAGCAGGCCATTGAGTCTGTTTTGCGGTTAGCTTTTTGCTGAAGTATGCGAGGGGTTGCCAGTCGTCGTCGGTTTTCTGTTGTAAGCATGCGCCTATGTGCATGCTGGACGCATCGGTAAAAAGACCTAACGGAACGTCACATTTTGGGTGTGACAAAGTGGTAACATCAGTCAGACTCTTCTTGCAGTTTTCAAAACATTGTTCGAGCTCGGGCGTCCATGGAAATGGTTTTGCGCCTTTGCTATTAGTTGCAGCCACTGCGTCAATCAAGGGAGCCTGATACTTGGCGGCGTTAGGCAAAAATCTGCGGTAATAGTTTACCATGCCAAGGAATCTGCGCACGCCTTGTACTGTCTTGGGGAGGGGAAAATCCATCAATGCCTGGATACGGTCTTTGGGAGGGTATGTGCCTGTAGCGTTAATGCGGTAACCCAAAAAGGTAACTTCCGCTGCGCCAAGAACGCACTTTGCTGGGTTAATGACCACTCCATACTCGTGCAGTCGGCGGAACAGGAGTCTGAGGTGTTCAGCATGTTCTCTCGGGTCGCGTGAGTAAACGAGGATGTCATCCACGTAAGCGAAACAGAAACTAAATCCCCGCACCACTTCGTCAATAAACCTCTGAAAAGTCTGCCCAGCATTTCGCAGGCCAAACGTCATGTAGGGGAATTCGAACAGTCCAAAAGGTGTGATTATGGCTGTTTTACAAATATCGTCAGGGTTTACAGGAATTTGTTGATAGGCTTTGACTAAATCTAAAGTACTAAATACTGAGCATCCGGAAAGGTTCTGACAGAAATCCCCTACATGACGGACAGGATAACGGTCCGGAATGGTGCGGGCATTGAGTGCTCGGAAGTCCCCACATGGGCGGTAAGTGTCGTCCTTTTTAGGCGCGAGATGCAGTGGAGAGGACCATGCGCTGCTAGAAGGTCTAGCAGTACCTACTCGAACCATCTCTTCAAATGCCTTTTGAGCTGCTCGGAGTTTTTGTAGAGCGAGGCGACGTGGTCGCGCTGTCACCGGCGGACCATCAGTGGTATTAATGAAATGCACCGTGGTGTGCTTCGGTTCTGTAGGAGCGCCAGGAGGCCGCGAAATACTGGGGAACTCGGCTAAAATATGTGCATATGGAGAGTCTGGTGAATGGATGACCTTAATGCTGGGTTGGTCAATTGTCGAGAATTCAGCCTCAGTAGACAACCCTGTTTTATCATCTCTTAATTTTCCAAGAGCACAGTCCGGTAATAGATGGTAATGAGCCAGAAAGTCAGAGCCAATTATTGGAGTTCCAACCTCTGCGACTATGAATTTCCACACAAAGTCACGTCTTAGTCCCAAATTTAATTTGAGCTCCACAACACCGAAGGTATTTATTCTGGAGCCGTTAGCTGCTAAAACTTCATAAGGAAGTGGCTGCTTGTTACCCCGAATGTCAGAGAACCGTCTAGGAAGGCATGAAAGATCCGATCCGGTGTCGATTAAAAATCGTCGGCCCGAATACCGATCTGTTACGAATAGACGGCGACTTGCCAGGGAGCAGTCAGTGGTCGCCATTACTGACTGCTGTTGGAGTTTCCCTGGGGGGCAGAGGTAGACCAAGTGCATGGTTGTGCACATTTGGTTGCTCTGGATGCAAAGCGGTCGTGGTACCAGCATAGTTGGCTGTTGTGTGGACGCGAGAGAGACCGTGATCGACTGCGACTACGGTTATTGGGCCCTCTGCGATCATGGTTCATAGTTAGGCGCGTTACTAGTTGAGTAAGGTCTGTGACCTGTTGTTGAAGCAACCTCAATTGTTCTTTTGTGTCATCATTAGAGGATGCAGCCCTACTAGCTGCATGAACCTGCAATGGTGGGGAGCTGATTTCTTGCAGCTTATCAGCCAACTCACCCAGATCTTCAAGGGATGACAGGCTTTGTGCCACCAAAATTCCTTGAATGTGTTGCGGTAGCCTATTCATCCAGATCGTCTTCAGGAGCTGCTCTGTAAGGGATGTGCCAGCAAGAGCTCTGAGGTGCCGCAGGAATGATGAGGGCTTCCTATCCCCCATCTCCTCTTTTTCGAGAAGCTGTTTAATTTTCTCATCATATGACACTGAGAAACGAGATATAAGGGCTTTCTTCAGTGTAGAGTATGGTTGTTCTTTGGGTGTATTCGTTATAATGTCCTCGACTTCTGTTGCAGAATTGGTGTCGAGTTGACTGATCGCATAATAGAATTTGGTTGTCTCCTGCGTTATGCTATTTATATAGAACTGTGCCTCTAATGTGGCAAACCAAAGGCCAGGCCTGTCTGGCCAGAAAGGGGGGACACGGATAGATACTCGATTTACTAGGATGTTTTGGGATGGATTAGCTGACTGTCCACCACCAGTTCCGGCCTCAGGGTCAAGGAAAATGTCTTTTCCTTCGGCATCCATGTTGTTAATAATTGAAAATATTAGCAATAACAAACACGGCAAACTGTTACAGTATTAATTAATTAAATGTAGCACCACAAACCATTTAGTGAAAATTATCGGTCAACAGGCAGTAATTATACACACAAATTAAAAGGTACACACATGCAACACCAGGTAAAAATATAAAGTATATAAAGATGTTAAGGTAAAAATAAAATTTCTGGCAACCCTGTACAAAAAATTGAAGACTTGTAGCAGTATGACACTAGTAGTTTTTACATACACCACTTATGCAGAATTGCATAAAATTTATGTGAGAACAGACAACGAAAAGGTTTTAAATTAAATATTAATTTTAAGTTCAAGCGTTAAAGGTTTTTTACAAGTTTACGTCGAATTGTTCAATAGAAAAATCGTTGCAGCACTGTTAAACATGCAGCGTAAACTATAGTAAAGTCCACAGTACAATCCAGTCCATGCAAAAAGTTCAAACTTACAGGTTTTGATGTCTTACTGTCTCACCGTGCTTCAATAACGCTTATGTAGATGCGCTATCTCTCTGGAACGCGGCAGGTTGACGTTTGTAGCAATGACGTCTCTGGAACGCGGCAGGTTAACGTTTGTGGCACTGACGTAACTTGTCAATGTCAGACTTGGCGCGCTAAACTTCTAGTTTCTCCGAAAAGCCGCACGTGAAAAAGTGGCGTTAGTATCGCGAAGAATTTATGATTTTGGATGATGATTGTTGAAAGTTTGAATTTTATGTGACTTTACAGATAAATGCACTGGTAAACACTGCACACTTTCACACTGTCGTTGCACTTTAACACTGACCGAAACTCCGTGTTTGTCGGCAAACTCGCGGTGATGGCGGCGAGTTGGTAGGTACTTATCGTTGCTTCAACGAAATGAGTGCGAGCTCGATGCGCTGCACTAACTGGATCCAGGTTTCCGACGTTTTGAACTGATGATCTTCGAACGTCGGGCGTCGTCGGGGTCACCAATTTGGCGCAGGATCGCGCCCAGGGTTGATCAGTAAAACTCGGGTCCAGTTGGTGTATGAGATGTAATCAGATTAGACGTCAGAACTTCACGTTGATGGGGCGAACACAGTTTGTACAAGATACATGATCATTATTAACTAGTTTCACACTTAGTTGGATTTGATGTATATTTCCAGAGCAGTAACAGTGTTATGGGACGGGATCGAATTGACCGGTCGCGACAAGTCTCTCGAGAGCAGAATAATGTGTGTCATAGACACACATAGACTCTAGTGTTGTCAAGTTATAAAATAGTGGCAACCATAGATGATTGGTAACAAAGAAATTGGTTCGCCACAGATTTTTCGCCCCCGTAAACCCCTATTTTGGAACTTTCATCAAAATTGTTAGAGCCGATTTCGAAAATGTAAGTACCTACAAATATAACGGTAGGAGGAGTTTACATCGGCGTCAAGTCGACGATGAAGTTTTTGGGACTCGTCCTCGACAGTCGGCGCAACTTCGTGGATCATTTCTGACGTTTGGCTCCCAGACTGTAGCGAGCCGGAGCTGCCTTGAAACGGCTCCTGCTCAATCTAGGGGGTCCAAACGCCTCCTGCCGGAGGCTCTACGCGGGGGTCGCGCGGTCCATGGCCTTTTACGGGGCACAGGTCTGGGGCATTCCGTGAGGTGGCGGCCAAACCACCGGTTGAACGCGTTCCAAAGGTCATGGCCATCCGGCTGGCCCGGGGATACCGCACGGTCTCCTGTGAGCCACCATGGGATCTGGAGGCAAAAGTCCTCGCGCACATTTAGGAGTGGCGCGAGGAAGCGAAAAGCCGAGGCGTAATTCTGCTGTCACGAGTAATCATGGCACAAAGGACAGCGCTCCGGCGGAATCTCATGGAATCATGGAGAGTGCGATTGTTACAACCAAGTGCGCCGATCACCCACGCCATAATTGCGATGATAAGTCCCCTCTTTGAGAAGTGGCTAGAGAGGCGCCACGGTGTCCTCACCTTCCGCCTGACGCAGTTCCTCACCGGATATACTGCCCTGCTAAGCACAAAGGCGGTATCTCAACTGGAGTAAGTTTCGAGAAAATTGACTTTTTGTGAATTGAAATTTAAGGAAATATGGAGATATAAAAATCTTCTTAGTGGTTTTTTTTAAGTTTTAAATTAGATAGCGCTATTTCGCTTATACCATTAGATGCGAAATTGTTAAAGCTATTGAATGGTATAAAAAAAAACTAAAAGGGACCCCGCAGAGATACCGCCTTTGGGCTTAGCAGGGCAGTATAGTTGTTTTGGGAGATTCCTGTTTCGGATAAGGCGGGAGGAAACGCCCGGGTGTCGCCATTATGTGGATCGCCCGGAGGACACAGTGGAGAATACGGTGGAGGTCTGCCCGGCTTGGGCGGAGCACCGCCGTGTCCTCGTGGAGGTGATCGGTGGCGGTGATCTCTCGCAACCGGCCATGGTACGTAGCGAGAAGGCATGGGAGGCCGTCACCTCTTTCTGCGAAGCAGTAATGCTCGCGAAGGAGGAGGTGGAACGCGTGAGGGAGAGGCAATTTCGCGCCCTTACGCCCTTAACCGCCGCAGGAGACGCCCATGGGCTTCGGGAATCCCAGGCCAATTCCCGGCCACCGTAGTCGAGGGCTTGCGGACGGTGAGCAATGGGTAGCTTGCCGTCCAATAAGGACCAGGCCCGGGTCGGAGGCGCGTTGTTTTTCCACGCGTGCCTCAAAGAGATGTCTGGACAACTGACGGGGTCCTCTAAGACCGATGCCTGCCGGGCCGCAGGAAAGTCCGAAAGGGATACCGTGGCCCCTGGTAACATACAGGCAACTGAAGGAACACGGGTGGGTTTTAGACAGTAGGAGTCTGACACGCCCTCCCACTCTGCCCAGAGTGGGAGAAATTGTTTGATAATTTCCCAAACAAAAAAAAGAAAGAAAAGATAAATGCCACTAGGAAATTATCCAAGGCATGTTTTGTGTTTTAATATTTTTTAGGTGTCAGAGTTTTAAAGCCACCCATGGGCCTCTGACTTGGCTTCACATGCCGTCGAGAAATATATCTCCAGCATGCTGGTTTCTTCACAGTTTTTGAACCAAGTGATGATTATACAATACGCACATGAATCCGAAAAGTCAGAGGTGCGTGCCTTGGGTTTGAACTCGAGACCTATGACTTGGCAGTCTGACGGTCACACCAGTAGGCTGTCACTGCCGCATAGAACTAGTGATAGTACCTAAACTAACCCTATATCGTAGGTATCTCTCTAATTATACCTGTCTACGATTTACACATGTTCCGCTTACCTATTCCTAAAGAGCCATAAAAAACCCTGTAAGAAATCTATAAGTGTTTCACCTCTCAACGAGGCATCCTCAGGATGATGATTGACACGTCGCGAACCCGTACACGTCGTGACGGCGAACCAACTACCGACGGTACCTACTGTGACTATGGATGTGAGTATCTGAGTACGTAGGTAGTTAGCGGTACCTTAATCCGATAATTAACTACAAAACAGCAGTATAACCGTGTTACGCAGGCAAGGCTCCCGAAGGCTATACTCCGGTTGTTCGGGCTCGATAGTACATGGGAACGACTAATTGCCGGGCTGACAAGCGAGTGCGATTGGCAGCTCGTAGGCACGCGTGTGTGACAGATCAAAGCTCCACTAATTAATATCACCTATCAATGTCCCCAACAGAACATAGGTCCTCTGCAAATCAGAAAAATATCAACAAAAATCCGGTGAGTGAGAGCGTGCGCCTAGATTTTGTGCTTATGAATGTATTAGTGTATGTATTGCAGGTTACCTACTCATTATTCACAGGATTCAGAAAGTTCCCACTGTCAGCATTGATAAAAAACACGCCTAACAACATAACGCTTATAATCCCCGAAGGGCTAATACAAAGTCACGAGCAAAAATATGCACACACTTAGCAACTGCATTCAAAATGATTTTCTCGTGGAATAACGATTGCAACTTGACATAAGCCCTATGTAGTGTCCTATGGACTGTGGGTTCCAAAATATTATATTCCTAACAACAATCAAAATTGGAGAAAATAACTCTTAAAAGTTGATAATTGTATACATATTAGTGCTCGTGACTGTACCTATAGTAGGTACATCCAAAAACATGTCAGTTCTTATATCACCAGATTTGTGCTTTTGACTACCTATCCAACTTAAAAAAATACTGGCAAAAACCAATTCGGCGTTATGTGCACTATAGGTACATGCAACCACCCCTATTTCGTCGCTACGAATGCGGCTGTGAGGAAGGGAATTATTATCATCCAGCCAATGTTCCAATCGAATGCCTCCGGAGACAACGCAGATTGTGACGGAAATTTGTTTCAAACGTCATTTCAAAATGTAACCACCTTGCCAGTTTGCCACGACGCCACTGCAAGAAAAATCGTAATTTCCTTACTTGTAAATTGTACCATATTCCGCCTTCTCGCTATTTCAGGTACCTATATATGTGTGAAAACTAGCGTTACAGATAAAATAAAACAAAATAAATAAATCTATTTGTTTTTATTTAATCATTAAGTTGCAACGGTTGATTTTGATGTACCAATTTTTTTTTTTTAGATATGTAGAAATCTCTAGACGTAATTTACTTAGTTGTCGGTACAATTAGGTTACATGTCTGCACCTAACAAGCCTGAATGGGAGGAAGGCATTCCCGACCTTTTTCAATAAGTTTTGTGCTTTTTCGTTTCAGTACCTACCCTATGTAATTCCATTTCAGTCACATTAAATTTCTTGGACAATATGTTTCCGTTTAAGGCACCAATTATGTGATCCCTGATCCTTGCGTACCTTATTTTTCGTACCTACAATCTTCAGTCGCACAGTTACCTAACTACATTATTTTTACCTATAGTTTATTTATTTTTATATAGGTAAGTACTTTATTGTACATCATAAAATACAAATAGCAAAAAATAATAGGTATAGTTAATAGTAAGTATCAGTTTAACACGTTCAGTGCCGGGAGCCCTCCTGGAAGGTTCACCTAGTCGCATATGGAATGCGGGATGCCCTCGCGGCGGACTTATTTTAAATGTAGGTTTTTCTTAGCGAATACAGCACTATAAAACGTGAAAATAAAATCTGATGAATATTATAACATGTTTTATTATTAGTACATGCGTTGGTTTTAAAATCCAAGCACTTTTTTTTTGTTCTCGTTTACAAATATTCACAAAAAATTACTCAAGGCTCCCTTTTTTGGTCGGGAAATTATTAAATAACGTCTCCCGCTCTGGGTGGAGCGGGAGGGCGTGTCAGACTCTTACTAACTAAACCCACCCGTGTTCCTTCAGTTGCCATGTTGCCGGGGACACGATCTCCCTTTCGGACTTCTTCGCAACCCCTGCGCGACAGGACCCCTGAAAACACAATTTTACTTCGTTTTACAGTGTTCTATAACACAATTTTAAACCTTGACCGTTGACCACAGCTGGTTACCTTTAGCGCAAACGTAATGCCGGTAACCCTCCCGGAGGGTTCTCTTCCAATATGTATGGTGGCATAGCGTATGAGTTCTATGAAAAGTGGGTGGAGTCGAAAGTTTTAATAAATTATACCTATTATTTGAATAGATAGGTTCCTCTACCTATCAATGTCCTATCCAAAGTACCTACTTTAGGCAATATAATTTACATAAAAACTATCTAACTTAGTAAATCCTTTTACCAAATTCGAAAGGAATGAAAGTTTGGAAGCGATCGTTCAATTTCTCGATGCGACGCACCAATGCATGGGGATCCAAATTGAAAGTCACTTGAGAAATGATTTTCAGAGTTTATCGGATCTTCCGATAAACTGCAGACGTTTCGTGACTGCTCATTGCTTCACAAGTTAAATGTTTAGGTAAGTTACCTACTTACTGTAGTTCAATTTTACAAATATGCAAATAACCGTACTACTTTTATGACCTGACACGAGTCACGACTGAAAACTATGCCTTGCTTGCTTGTTTTTTCTTTACCTAAGAATAACACAACATAATAAAATAAAACCACTTTACGACGCAAATTGAAATCGCCAATCTCACACATTCAATTACAAGGTGTTTTATTTTTTATTCTATCCGAGTTTCATAAAATATTGTCTAGTGATAGGCGATGTTATTCCTAAAATGTTCACAAATAGAGTGGTTTTGTGGAGTGTTGTGATACTTGCATCAATAGTCACTCTATCGTTATGTACTTCATCAGTGAAGTACGAACTTGTTTTTTTAATACTTTTATTAACTATTGCTTTTCTATACAGCGTGTATCAGAAAGGTGTGGTCAAAAACGATGTGGTACAGAACATCAAATCAAACGTTGATATTTTTTTCGCAATTACGATGTTGGTATCGTACCAAAAGTTGTTCAGTTTAATGGTCTCTCTTAATTAGACCACACTTTTCTGATACATGTTGTATAGGTATTTCGGTCTTACCGACCTTTGTCACGCGTGCCGAGAAAGAAGTAACTTATTCCATGATTCACTTGGATAACATTTCCGTGCGTCTCAATTAGGTACCAACTTCTATTATGTGCTAGATTCTATTATTTACTATTATGTACAGTATTTCTATTTTCTTAATGTCCCTCGGGTATCATCGGATTTCCGAATACAAACGAATGCTACTTTCCATGTCCATCAATTATTAGATTTATCGTGTATAATAATTTGAATTCAGAACTAAGTACTTTATTGTTTTTTTGTTTGATTTCCTACTACTTAACTCTACTTTTTTAACCTTATAAGATAATCTAGCTCATTTTTTAGGAATCAAGAAGGTATGGATGTGGCATTGGATACAACCGTTTCATTCTTCAACATGTTTCTACAATGTACAGACTCATCAATGCCATCCATGAAGTAAGTTACATGCATGAACACATAAGAATGTGATATAGTTAGCAGAAATGTGTATGTAAGAACACACACTTCTGCTAACTATATAAGTATATTCTAATATTTCTTATCTAAAACAGAAATAGGTCCAAAAAAGTTGTATAAATGAAGAAAGTATTTTTTTAATACAGTGTAAAATTATACCTAACTACACCTAGGTTTACAAGATGTTTAATGCTCTTATATCACCTTGAGGTGCTGTAGCTCCCAAATATCCAGTTCTTGTTATAACTGTGATAGGTACTTACCTACTTCCGTCTTCCGTAACTAGGTACCTACTTACTAAATGATTTTTTTTATTTAGATTTGCCATGGACGATCCTAAAAACTTTGTAAATTATCCTTCGAGAACAACTGTGGGATTTGCACCACGATTTACAAGCAATCGAAAGTATTTTGCTAACCTATTAAGCTCTCCAGAATTCAGAAATATGTTAGAAACGGATGAAAAAGAACTAAAGCAGAATTTGATAGAGAAGATGAAGTATTGCGACTCTGTTGTAATGGACGAAGGTCTGCTACAATCCATGTATAATCGAGAAGTGGACCAGACAAAAATGTGAAAAATAAAGTGGTTTTTTTTAACCCAAGTTTTTTAACCATTTATTTTAACTGTCACGCTGCCTGGTCTAGTGGTCGCAAAGCTACTGCTGAGCATAAATTCCTAGGTTCGATTCCCAGGTCGGGCAAGTTCTTGGACCAACAGGAATTTCTGAGTAACAGCGGAGTCTGGATTTGGGCCCGGTCGGTAGCAATAGGCTCGCCTCCATCACCATGGGACACACATAACTGGCGGAATGTGGTTGTTGGTAGGGTAGACCGGGGACAATTGTAGTGAAAGTAACTTTATTCAAAGCGTATTGCACAGCTATGTAGTCAGCGAGCCTGTGATTCAGATATACCCAAAGGGCTTACAATTCTCTGCGCATCCAGTTTATCGCCTTCAGGGCGCTGTTACGTTTGCTGCGCTTCTGCAGAGCGTCAACAATGTTCGCTGAGTTGTGCACAGAGGGCTTTGATGCCACCTGGCGCAAAAAAACAACCTCTGTGCTAAGCAGATCGTGTGAGAGCAGTAACAGCAGTAGACAGCTTACTGGTGTGGAGCCTCACCTAGAGGACCAAGTCTCTCATAGTTATTAGGCACTAACATAGTTTTTAAGTTCATATTAACAATATAAATGTAAATGTAATGGATCAATGTTGTCTGAATAAATATATATTATATTAGTACCAATTTTAGGCTTAATACTTATTCTGAGTTTACTGCTGTTATTGTAAAATGATGATGTGGATATATTTAGTAACCTTTTCCGCTTAGCTATTTCTAAAGAGTCTTGAAAAGACCCTGGAAGAAATCGACACGTGTTTCACCTCTCAACGAGGCATCCTCAGGATGACGATTAACTTGTCGTGAACTCGAACACGGCGTGTTGCCACACCAAGCACCGAGCGCGAGTGTTATTGTGGCAATAGTACCTGTCAACATTCATTGATACTTTGCTTACTTGTCTATAGGTTAACATTACCTTTAGATGTGTAGAAACAATAGAAAAATATTGGTATAATTTGCATTAAGTAGAGGAGAATTGGTAGGAACAAACGTGACCTTGCGCTTGGGGTTAGTTGTCCAGTGATCCTTTATGTAATGGTAATAGGTCTCAGCAGGTCAGCAGAACCTCCTCTAATGTAACTACAATCAAATCATAGTTTAATCAACTGGGCGACTGAGCTCTGCTCTGGTGAAAATAGAGAATGCTCATTTAATAGTATAGGAAAGTTCATATTAATCCATGCGTAGACCTACTTATTCCATACTGCCATGTCATTATTCTAATATCATTATTCTCATGTCATTATTCATTATCTTGTTCTAAACTTTGGGCGACCGAGCTCTGCTCGGGTGGAAATAAGGAGAAAACGAATTCCCAGATATGAGACCTAGCTAAATCGATTTTTCACCCCCATAAATCCATTATTTTATCAATTTCTTTTTTTATTTTAAACAATAAAATCTTAATGAAACACACGACAAAACACTGTTCTTATGCCTGTGAGTAGGGTTACCATCCGTCCGGATTTATCCGGATATGCCCGGCTTTTTGACCCCCGTCCGGACTATGTCCGGACTTTTCGATTTAAGGGGATTTTCTTTAAAAAAGATAAATTATTACTAAGAAGAATAAAAAAATAACATTAAAAAGTTAAATATACTTATAATATAATAATAGGACTTTTTGCAAATGTCAGGCTTTTTGTCAGGACTTTTCAAATATCCGAAATAACATAAAAAATATATAAATAAATATTGCACTGTAATAAGTCACACGTAGGGTTACCATTTCGTTACCATTTCTTCGGTTAAATTAACGAAAATTACAAATTAACATTTTGCATGGCAAAGCACTTCGAACGATTGTCCACTGTTGCAATTTTCCCCTAGTACAGTCCTCCCCGACGCATTATCAATCTACATATATAATTACTTAGCTATTTAGTTTAACTGGAATTTTGCATTAACTTTCATCATTAACCTTACGGTAATTATCAGTTTTATTTTTTTAGGGTTCCGTACCTCAAAACGAAAAAAGGGAACTCTTATAGCATCACTTATGTGTCTGTCTGTCCGTCTGTCACAGCCAATTTGCTCCTAATTTAATGGACCGATTAAGTTGAAATCAATTTCTGTGACCCAAACACGGACGTGTAACGAAAATAAATTATTAGAAATATGGAGATCACTTTTCAGGGGCGAATTGAAAAATTAATGACAAAAGTTTTGTCAACTGTACTGTGTGACATATCAAATGAAAGGACTTGCTGTGCGAACCTCAATTTATTTTTTTATAATAAATACTATTAAAGATATTTAAGAAAATAGATGAAAATTGACTATTCCCCCTTATCTCCGAATCTACTGAGCGATTTTTTTTTCAATTACTGATGAAAATAGTTTCATACTTATAGATTACAGGAAAAGTTATAAGAAGTCTGTGGTCTTAAAATAACATGATAAATCTCCCAAAGTGCTACAAACTTACATTTGCAGTTGGTATGTATGGTAGAACATGTTTTTCAACTACAATGTTAAGTTTGTCCTTGGGATAAATTCATCCCAACTACGGAACCCTTCATTGTGTGTGATCCGACACGCTCTTGGCCGGTTTTTATTTTTATATCTGAATAATTAATTGGCCTTTGTTCGTTTGGTCTACTCGAACCAAACGATTCCATTCGCGCGCTTGAAACTGACTGGTTTGTCGGCACGCGTTCTATATGAGCCCCTATGGGGTCGGTACCTAATGTGTGTCTAAAGCGTAGTGATTATTCCCGATGGTACTACCACCCTGGTACTATTGTATGTACCCGATCTACCCAACCTCTGCCCTACCCTTTGGGGATTAGAAGCATGATAATTATTATCTATTATTACGAGTAGGATCCCCGCGTGCATCTTATTTAAGCTGATACATAAACCTACACAGCTACAGCTTCTGAATTCAGGTCACGGCAGCCAATCTTAACGGATACTAGCCAACGCAATGCACTCCACCGCCAGCTGCAGTCCGTCACCGTTTCAACGTAGGACTTTTTACTCGGTTTCCGAAGCTTTGCTATGGTTTATCAACGAATTGTTTTAAGTAGCCCGGATCAAACCCTTTCTTTCGACCTAATGCCTTCACAGTCAACCGGTTATAGGATGCAGTGGAATGGCTGGCTCACCAACCAAAGATATTATTACCTTGTTGGTCCTTAGGAGCACCTCTATCGTAGAGTCCGTCTCATTTAAGATTGGCCATTTTATTAACCAGAGGGCTTTTTTTTTGGGTGGGAAATTATCAAATAACTTCTCCCGGTCTTGGCAGAGCAAGAGGGCGTGTCAGACTCTTACTGACTAAAACCCACCCGTGTTCCTTCAGTTGCCTGTATGTTGCCAGGGGTCACGGTATCCCTTTCGGACTTGCCCGCGACCCCGCAGGCATCGGGCCTAGCGGACCCCGTCAGTTCTGCTGACATCTCTTTGAGGCGCCCGTGGAATACAACGCGCCGTCGACCCAGGCCTGGTCTTTATCGGACGGCGAGCTACCCATTGCTCACCGTCCGCAAGCCCGCGCCGACGGTGGCCGGGAATCGGTCTGCAACTCCCGACGCCCAGGGCGTCTCCTGCGGTGGTGAGGGGCCTTGAGGGCGCGAAATTTGCCTCTCCCTCACGCGTTCCACCTCCTCCCTCGCGAGCGATACTGCTTCACAGAAGGAGGTGACGGCCTCCCATGCCCTCTCGCTCCGTACTATGGCCTGAACCAGGGGCGGTCGCGAGAGATCACTGCCGCCGATCGCCTCCACGAGTACAAGACAGTACCCCGCCCAAGCCATGCAGACTTCCACCGTATGCTCTATCGTGTCCTCCGGGCGATCCACACAATGGTAACACCCGGGCCTTTCTTCCCGCCGTATCCTGAACAGGAACCTCCCGAAACATTCGTATCCAGTGAGGACCTGCGTCAGGTGGAAGGTGAGGACACCGAGGCACCTCTCTAGCCACTCCTCAAAGAGGATACTTATCGCCACAATTGTGGCGTGCCCAAGTGACCTGTAATATGTTGTTAACAAAAATAAATAATGATTTATGATTCCACCGCATGCCAGTAGCGCCGCGTCGGCAAGACTTCTTTCGTGAGACGGACTTTATGGTAAGTATCCTTCGCAACGTGATGAATCAGAGACCGTAATTAGATTTAATGATCTGCCGAGACGCGAATTCTCGGAAAATTTAATTAGCTACGGTTTCCTAGAAGTGCTGTGGCCGCCACTAACGGCCGCAGTGCGGCTGTCATGACAATGATGGCAGTGCCAAAGATTTAAATCGTTAGATTGCCCTGACCCGTCAAAAGATATTCGCATTTCTGATTCGTTTTGATACCTCCGACACACAATGACGCAGTGACTACACTTGATTGTCATGGAAACGTTATTTAATAATGTGTAAGCTCACTCTTCTTAGTATCGACACTTTTTCTTGTGACTTAGGACGGTGAGGGCAAATCTAGCGATTTAAACCTTTGGAAAGTGGGGTTTGACTTAATGTTAAATGGGTGGTAATGGTGAAAATGACAGAGATTAACAAAGAGAATGCACTAGGTCGTGATTTCCGGCTGAACGTCATGATCATAACACTTACTAGTGTTAAAATACAATTTATTAGTTAGACTCCACTGTAAGACTCTGTTAATGTCGCTTTGAAGATCATCACGAGTACAATTCTCGGTAATTTCGAGCACTAACTTTATATCGTCCATTATATCCATATAGCAGACATTTAGCATGTTGTACCACACTGACGAGATCATTGATCATTAAAAGAAAAAGTAATGGGCCAAGAACTGATCCTTGACTCACTCCAGATCGCGTGTGGTAAAAACCCGAAAGAAAGCACCCATGAGCAACAAATTGTTTCCGGTTTAAGAGATAATTAGCGAAAAAAATGCAGAAGCTTTGGTGTGAATCCCATGGCTTGTAATTTGCTCAGTAAAATGTCATTGTCCACTGCTTCAAATGCCTTACTGAAATCAAAATAGAGAACATCCTCTTCATGCCCCCCATCCAGACCCCTTGAGACGCAATCGACGAGCGACAAAAAATTAGTTTCGACCGAGCGACCTGGTCGGAAGCTATGTTGTTCATCACATAATTTTAATTGGTGATAAATTTCCCTATGCGCAATTGTTTCAAACACCTTGACCGGACACGACAAAACGGCAATAGGACGATGTTCCTCAACCGAGGACTTATTGGTTTTCGGTATCGGCGTAACTCGAGACACCTTCCATTGGTCGGGATATATGCCACTTCGTTGTGCTATGTTCATTATATAGGTGAGTGGAAGAGCAAGAAGATCCCTACAGCCTATTGGAAAATATTGTGGAACTTTGACTCGGCCAAGTGAGCTACGCAGTTTTAGTTTACGAATTCCGTCCTTTACCTGAGAAATGGTTAAATTTTCAATGTGTATGTAGCCCCCGTCAGTTGTAGCTGCAACAAATGATATATTATCAGCATCCAAGTTAGGGTTCTGTGGCAAAAAGACACTAGAAAAATAATGCGTCACTGCCGGTGAAGGTTTTGTTTTTGTAACTCATTGTGGGCTCAAAGCCACCTTTGGACCGACCGACCTTTCGATGTACTGCCAGAGGGCTAACCACGAGTTCTTATAGCAGGACAGAAGTTGAACTGTGTTGCTTTTTTGTACTTGATGCCGTGTAAGTTTTGTATGCACAATCAATAAGTTATTTTAGCTCAGATCGAATACTACTAAAAGCAAAATACACATTAGGGTCAGCGTAACGTTTTCATTGTCTGTAAAGCTTAATTTTATGATTCAAATCTCTAATAATATCCGAGGAGAACCAAACGGGATAGCGTTTTCTATTAGATATTGCTCTCTTGTTTTTTGGTACGCAAGTATCGAATATTTTATAAAGCATTCTGTAGAACTCATCCGTGGCACTAGTGACACAGCGCCAGTCAGCCTGTGACATATGTTCGTATAGTAAAAGAAAGTCAGCTTTACAAAAAATCCAGTCAGTCGCTGAGTCCAGATTTCTAGGGCTGGTCTTCTCCTCGCTCAAGTACGTAAGTAGTCCAGCTTGAATATCTAGGGGAGGATGATATGAGTCAATATTCACAATGCCACCAGTCTCAGCGGCTTGGACTTGCACAGCGCAATCAGTATCCCTTGAAAGGACGACATCCAACTTGCCGCAAAAACATTAAATATATTAATATTTTCAACCATTGAACAATATGAAAGGAAATATGCAAAATAGCTGTTTACAGATTTTGATGCACTGTTGAGGTTGATATCACCAATTATAAATATGTTACCTTTCAACTCATTTACAATGGATTCCACTTTACGGAACCAATCAAACTATTATTTTAATCTGTAATAATTTTAGCTGATGTTTGACAATGCTATCATCTGTTAGTGCCCATTGAGATAGAAAAAACACGGAGGCGCCGCGATATTCTATACATAAATTTGCTTATACAAATATGGGTGAAATACTAATTAGAATGTGAAATATCGTGTTATTTCACTCTTTCTAATGTGGTAATCGTATTTGATAAAAGAGACAACAATATTTCAGTTGTTCCTCATAATGGCAACATTTTGTTGAGACGTAGTGACAGTTGTAGGTAAGTGCCATATCCGCCATAATATGCGACAAGTTCATGGTAGTTCTGCTGTCAAGTGGTTGTTTACTTTTTGTTTTATTGAGATTTGTGAGAAAATTACGAGGAGTTTTCCTTTAAAACTACATATATACGTTGGAAAATACCAATTCAACATGCCTGTGTGTATTGTGAAGTGTTGTGCAAGAAAGAAGGAAAATCAACCTCAATTGTCTTTGCACAGGTTAGTAGCCGGTTTTCATGCAATAGTACATAAAGTCATAAACTTTCGATGAAAAAATTGCTAGGCGATCATTAAATACGGGTTAAATTTTAATATTGGGTTTATTTCCGTCCAACAGACCTTTTTATTATTTCATAATTTCATTCGCTTGTTTACAATGATATGTCATGATGGAATAGTGTTGTACCGTTGCCGTAATAGTTTCTGATACTAGTTCCTTCGCTGCGCTGAAATGATATTGCTAGGTCCGGCCCGTGGTTTACAGCAAACTGTACTCTTTGGTTCATAACACCGAGAGACCGTTCCACAGATTTTTATGATGTGTATGATTTTTTTGTTGAAGTTTTTAAGATGAACAATACTGTAGAACATACATTTTATGTAACTTTTATGATTTCCGCGGCGCACGCTAATAAAGTTCCCAGTCCGCATGATAAAAAATCATGCGGACTGGGAACTTCAACAATAATCTTCAAATTTCAGCCAATTTACACAAAACCTTAATGAATTATACATTAAAACCTTCCGCATGAATCACTCCGTCCATTAGTGAAAATTGATTGAAAATCCGTTTAGCAGTTTTTGAGTATTTCGCGTTCAGACAGACAGAAAAACAGACAGACGCGGCGGTGGACTTTGGTTTATAATATGTAAGGATGTGTATTATTCCGAATGTTCATTTATGATAAAATTGTTAAAGATTTAATTCACTAATGCCCGTTTTCACCGACAACTAAGTGATACTTAAATGAATCCCTAAATAAAACTGCACTGTTGGATTTTCAACTCTCAGCGCTCAGTCTACCGTTGAAAATCCAACAGCGAACTTTTATTAGCGATTCATTTAAGTGTCACTTAGTGAAGGTGAAAACAGGCATAAGACTTGCATGCTCGCTCGATACCACAGATAATATACTACTCGATACTAAATATTTGGCTTTGTTTAAACGTTCACTTGCCAAACATTAGGTTTGCGTTACAATTATTTGTGAAAACTTTACCTGATTGACATAACCCTAGCATTGACAGCCATTTTAAGAGACATTTTGAGTTGTAGGTATGCACCTTTTTTTTTGTAGGTATTTCCAGTCCATACTTATTAAATGTCTATGGTTAGTGCCACATATTGGTTGTCAACTTGTGATTTGGAAGTGTTGCCAAGGGTTTAAATATGTATTACACTACACCATTTCACTGTTGGATTTTCAACGGTAGACTGAGCGCTGAGAGTTGAAAATCCAACAGTGCAGTTTTATTTAGGGACTAGTATTTGGGCGTTGCGCGAGCTGCAAGCAGCTCGCGGGGTCGTGTTTTTGAGGAGTATTTCTTACCCTTGTAAAATTTTGAGGATTGGACAGTAATCCTTAGCACTTATAGGATTTTGTAATAAAATCTCTTAAATATTTTGTACGGATTTATGTATGGACTTTTAAGTAAATCAACTGAATGTTGTTTTATTCCTACAGTTGATTTACATAAAAGTCAGTACGAATAAACTATAAAATAATATTCCTTGTAAGTGACTATCCCCCGAATGCTGAAACGTCACTCAAAATTTAAGTAGCACTTAAATTTAACAGTTACTCAAAAGTGACGTTTGGCCATACAAAATTTAAAGTTTAGGTTTAACTGCTCAAATTTTAAGCAGCCCTTAAATGTTGAGTGACGATTCAGTATTCGGGGGTAAGTAAATAATGAAATAAGTTCCTACTTTTATGCTTTTCAAAACTACTCTACCCCAGGGTAACATTTATTTATTTATTTAGCATGTGTATGGGAGTATGCAATATTACCAAGGTCGCATTGATTTTTTATTTCCTGGTTCGATTCACTCACAAGATAGTAATTTCCGCGCTACCAGAAGATTTGGTTCCTGGTGCGTTTTATTTCAAGGTATCCCTATTATAAGCATAATCCACCTAAACTACTCGATTTACATAACACTAAATCATATCTAAACTACATCTATATTAAGTAGGTATGTATATCAAAAACTAAAGATATTAGAGGCCTAATCCACCTAAACTACTCGGTTTACATAACACTAAAACAAATCTAAACTTCATCTATATTAAATATGTATTTCCCTCTGCCTCTGATGCATCAGGAATGTCTGCTCTAACAAATTTATCAATATCTATATTTTGGACAGGCCCGCCACCTTCAACCCTAAAACAAATATGAGCGTGTGGTAAACCTCGCTTTTGAAACTCTATTACGTGCATCATATAAATACATTTGCCAAACCAATTACCACCTCGGATATCTCTTAATAATTCTGCTAGCTTTAAATTAAAAACTCTAGCACATACAGAAGGATTTACATAGCTGCTTTGAAGGGATTGTTGAATTTCTGGCCACTTGGGATTACAAGTAAACGTCAAGAAAAATGATGGGTTCCCCAATCTGCTTACTATTGCAATAGCATCACTATATTTTCCTTTCATGTATCGCGGCCCCCCCGTAAAAGTGCTTGGCAAATAAACGCGACCTGGTACGAATCTCTCTCCCTGAATGGTTTCATCTTGACGAATTTGACGCGCGACTTCAATGCTCATTTCAACTTCTTGAAGTGGAGCGGACCTCAGTGCACTACTCGAGTTATGTTTTTGTAGACTTGATATAAAACGTAGGCGTTCTTCTATGATTCGGCAATGCATGTCAACTAACCATTCTTCCGATAGCCTGCCTATATCGGAAAATCGTGGCTCCGACAATAACAAGCAGCGAACGTATTTCGCTTGAGTTAATTTATTTCCGTTATTATCTACTTTGTTCGGGTACCAACCCGCATTACCCTCAGGATAAAATAGTGGATACTGAAAACTTTCATATAACGGATGCATTATATCTACAGTGTGCGGTTTCCTATCACCGATTTTCCAAACTGCTATGCAATGAGGTATAAAATTTTCGCGTTCTGTACTAATAATGGCCGCGCCTTCTTTACCAACAGGTAAATCTCCTAAAATGTTACCGTGGATTGAGCGAGACGTTTGCTGAAATTTAATAAAGGCCTGATCGGATGGTTCCCTACTTAATCGTTTAAAACATTCGATAAACGGATTGACGTTATGTAAAAAGTTAGTTATGCAACTAATTACCTGCCTATCAAGTTTCATATTTGCGGCTATTTGCTCGCGTTCGCTTGTATCGTTAATGTACTATACATTATTTACGCTATCAGTGTAAGCTAAATCAAAAACTTTATGATAGACTCGACCTTGAATTTTAAGAAAAGATATTCCCGTTGGTTGTTGGTACCCGTGAGAAACGCCCAAGGCACTGAAGGCAAATAAATTATTGTAAGCTCGCGGTCTACTCAGAAAAGACGGGTGAGAGTAAAACTCCTCGGTTAACGGAATTAAATTTTGTATGTTGTACGCGCCCGACCCACAACACCATTGTTTTCGACATTTTTCTTCTTCAAACAGACGCGCATTACAAGATGGACACCTAAAAGTGTCTGAAGAAAGCAAGGACGTTTTTTTTTAAGAAAATAATTTTATTACGTCTAACTCAGCGTCCCTCTTCTGTGCTATTAGGTCTTTAGATTGACGTAGTGGTATGTCAATACGACGGCTGTTTTTATTATATTTGTCAGTGGCTATTTGATTTATTTCAGGGTTCTGCTTGGTATAACGGTGTACAGCATCGCGATTAATTTCTGGATTTTCCTTGGTATATTTTTTTACAGCATCGCGATTTATTTGTGGATTTTCAGTTGTATATTTTTTAACGGCATCGCGATGAATTTGCGTTTTTTTTTTATTATATTTTTTAACCGCATCCAAATGGGCGTTTACTGTACTAAATTTCCTGCCACGTTTTTGTTTTTTGGGTCGACCTCTCTTTGTTGACGCCACATGGGTGTCAACTACTACTGGTTCAGGGGTTTTTTGAAAACCAAACAATATAGATTGTGATTCCGATAATTGACTATGATCTGTTGATGCCGGGCATTCGAAGTCTATTATAGACTCGACAGACGCTGGCAATGGCAATGTAGATCCTACAACTAAATTTTCAATTGTTTGATAATTGAGAACGCGTAGTCTGTGTATTGAATACTGACCTACACCTATATTTCACAATAACAGCAATCTGGCTAATTCGCGAATCGAATAACATTTAAACAAACGTGCTACTCCGCATGTAGAATTTAATTTGTTATATTCATCTACTGCGTGACTGTTAAATAAATAGAATGCACTATCGAATCTCCAAAAAGAAACTGTATAGTCTTGCCCGGTAAATACCACGCTATCCGTCTCATCATTGTGGTTTGCGTCGAAAACATTGGATTCAATTATGTTTGCAAGAGTTAAAATACCGTATTGATTTTCTGAAATTTGAGGAAATACTCCATTTGTAATCCAATCGGCGGTCATATTTTCAATTTGAGCTCTATTGTTTCCGATGACAATCTCAGTAGGCAATTCCTCGAGGTTCAAAAATATGACACCCTTTGGTAGAATTGGTTTAAGCGACGTATATAAAGTGTCTCCACTTTGGAGAATGACATCGATATCATGACAAGTCAGATTCCGATGTCTGCAAACTGACAATACTGACGCGCAAGCGGACATTGCCACGCATTGAGCGTTATTACCCTTATAATTACTACTACTCCCTTCTGCTACTCCCTTTGTGTGTAGTTCCTAAAACATTAACAAAAATACAAGGTCAACATTAAGGTCAAGTGCAAGGTAGATATAATGTTACAAGAGGGAGAATATTTTATAATGACAAAAATCATCTACACCACCCTTTGTAAGGCAAAGCGTCTTTTTTGTCCCCATTGATTGGATTAATGGGTTACAGACAGCTCGCTGACAGAGACGACAGTAAGCAAAGAACAACATATTTATTTTTATTTACTGGGGAACCTGCTTCCAATTTTTAACTTATTTTTATTATGTATAGCGGCAACCGAAATCCACATTCTTGATCATGAGCTGCAGCCCGCTAACAGACAGATGGACAGACGGACGAACAGCAGTCTTAGTACATAACAAGATTCAGTAGTTTTTACCCTTCAGGTACGGCACCCTAACAATTAATAATGTTTGTATGTTTTACCTCTAAACTGTCTTAAACAATTGATCAGGTTGTGAAGAAACTGGTAGGATTTTAGAACGCGAGGGTTTCTGGCACAAAACAAAATTTATAATATATAAAAATAAAAATAAATTATGTATTTCCCACTCATTTTTTGTGCAGTACATTTAGGAGCAGAACAAAGGTAAAAACCAAAAACATTATGTATGCATTAAATATTCGAAAAATATCTATTTCACATTGTAGCACAGGATGACATTGAACTGACTGCAAAATGAGCTCAAGTCTGCATGGCTAATAATATGGTGTCTCTTATAAGCATTATTTATAATGATCAGTACCTAATTATGTCAATTTTCTAAATTATTTAAAAACAAAACAACAAAAAAAATATCCCTAAGTATATTAGCTGGCTGATGATGAAACTGCTTTTTAAGTACCTATAACTTATTAATTGATATGTACTTACCTACTTAAATTAATCAAACATTAATTTGTGATAGCATAGAATTATTTGATGAAGGAGCTATGAGATCATATATTTATACTTGAATACTATTTCAGCAGTCTCGACATTAGTAGGTAATGACGCTGTCGCAAACTTGCGATCGTAATAATACCTAATAACGAAAAAATTCTGTTGCAATAACGACGCTCGTGAGAAACGCAAGTCTCTACATCCAAGTTAGCGAGCCAAGATGTACAATAACTTGACATATCGGTACCAATGATAATAAAAGTAAATCGATACGGCAGCGAAAAACGAAAATAAAATCTCCTTGATTATGGGGAAAAATAGAAAACATGGTTCAATAAAAATAGACTATAATAAAAGCCTTATTTTGAAGGCACTATTTTACATGAAAACTCGTACTTAAGTAAGGCTACAAACGTGTAATTTTTTTTTAAAAATATTAAATATTTAAGGAAATTAAAATTTGCCTCCTTGCAACATTGGTTTAGTGTCAAACTTGTCAAGTCATTGGTTTTGACGTTTTGTTTATTTTGTTTCTGTTCTATTAACAATGGTATTTTCTCAAGCATTTTTTTATTGATAGCTAAGAGTACAGTACCTCTGCTTTGTGGCTGAAGCTGCTACCCCACTGGATATACTTCTACATTCACGGTCAGTGGGTCGTCTTTGGGGCGGATTTACAGACGTCTGAGTATCTACGAAATGATACTGGAATTCGACAAAAATGTGTTTGAAGAGATGGCTGTAGGAGCTGCATGAAACATTGGTATTCCGTCAGGATACAGAAATAAGCAGATTCAAGGGATTTTTCATTTTAATCATGCAGATTCCTTGTGTCGTACCATACCAAAGCTTTGGGAAGTAGTGTGTAGCGAGCTGTTCACACTAAAAAGAACCTCCGACCTCCACGGAGCTGGGGACTACCAGTAAAAGAATGACAGGACAAGCAGAAAATAAAACTGAGTGAAATAGTGTAGTGTATGTAATATTGATAAGATTCTTTCAATATAAATCTATGTAATCGCAGTGTTCCAATATTTAATATTACCGTACTATAGTTGTAAGGGATACACAGCAGAGTTATTACAAGTTTAAGTGACACAAAAGAAATGCTTGTGTGCAAAATAATTCCAAAATATTCAATTTATAATGTTATATCGAAGAAAGTAGTTAACCAATCCTATATTTTTTTGTACCAATGGCAAATTCAACCAAATTAAATTTATTATTAAATCATTTAATTCAAGCAACAAGACTCGATAGTGTTATTAACTATATACTTACAAAAAACTATGTTAGTAACACACTAACATAGTTACCATTATTCATCTCATTCTTCCTATATTAAAAATGCAGTGTGAAATTTAATTTTAACATTGATTTTCATGTTAGTATTTCAATAATTGATAATTTTGCCTTGTTTGAAGAAAGTATTTGTGTATATTATTGTATTTATTGATACAGATGTGTGTACTTTAGTATTTTTTTGTATTATAATTAAATGATGTGTGTATTATTTATTGTCTTGTTTAAAATGTTTACATAGATAGTATAGCTATGATGTAGGTACTGTGATATGTAATATTCATTACTTGTGTGTTCTGCACTGAAATAACTGTAATGTCCTATTTCTTCACATTTTATGCAAATAAAGATACATAGGTACATGTATACGACCTTCATTTTGCCTTCATTACATGTTTAATACTTTACTTTTAAGCTAGATTTTAAAATATGTGAGCGGCTTTTTAATTGTAACCAATTAATTTAACGATCATTATCTCTGTCTCTATGTCTGTTATCGTGGACCGAGCCTGACTAAACCAACTTGTTCATGTGATTGGCAACTGTGAGATTGTTCAATCTTATATGTTAGTAAGTACCTTGGTTCCATAATCAATTAATCACACACTGGGGGTGTGAGGATGAGATTCTAAGGAGATGTGCTAACACAACATCTGCCGTTGATAAGTTCAAAAGAGTCTGGGCCAATCATAATATCACCAAAGCCACAAAAGTCCGCCTGCCGAGAAGTTTGGTTTTTCCAATATTTCTGTACGGCGCAGAAACATGTAGGTACGGTTCGCCTCAAAGACCGACGCAAAATAGATGCACTAAAACTTGTTGTCCATGGGCAAGTAAGGCTAAACGCTGCAACACAAACGTCCATGGTCCAAAGCTCCCGAGACGCCAGTACCTAGGTTTGGAAGCCTGCTAATAAGGTTACGTTATTCACTTAACAGAACTATTCAGAAACTCACCAGAAATAAGACATTCTGAATATTCCACAGCTGTGCCTCCGCGACGCGGAACAGTTGATAACTCTTCAGTACTTGCTCGTTTCATGTTGGAAATTGATTATTTTGATAATAATTATCAATCAATATCAACTTGCAACTTGCAACAAGAAACCTCGATTCACGAGTTCACGACAGAAGCAGGACGCTTCATTTTGGCGCTCTTTTCAAGTTTTTTTTTTAAATTCAATGTCAAGTTCAAAATTCAAATTGATGGACTCTATGGTCGATTGTTTGATTGTTGGAAATACACACATCAAAAGTGTCTAGGGATCAAGCATTTTTATGCGGATTTCTTGAGATTGAGATGTGGCTTTGTAATAAATTTATGATTATATAAATTTATATGGATCCTTTTTGGTGCATTTCATAATTTGAAACAGGAACTGTTAATCAAATTCGAGTAAAAGATGAAAATCAGCTGTCAATATTTTCCCTATAAAAACATACAACGCATTGAAGACATTATTAGTGCTACTGTTTCCCTACTACTGATTAAAAACAACGTTATTATGGAGCGGCGACGTCATTTAAGCAGGGAAGAAATGCTCAGAGCCGTGGGAATGATAGAAGCTGGTTCCCGGCAACGTACTGTGGCTTTAGCTCTGAATACAAGTCAGAGTGTTATCAGTCGACTTTGGACACGTTACCGAAGCACTGGTACCGTGGCTGAGCGCCATGGAGGACGGTATCGCTGCACCACACGGAGACAAGACCGATACATTCAAATCTTAACTCGAAGAGCTCCAACAATAACCGCCATGATGTTAGCCGTGAGGCTTCATCACTCTTCAGGGAACTTAATTAGCGACCAAACAGTCAGAAACCGCTTGCATGAAGTGAACCTTCATTCCCGAAGACCGCTACGGGTACCACCTATAGCAATGCACAATCGTAGGATTCGATATCAATGGGCTCTTGAACACAGAAATTGGGCAGAAGAACAATGGCGTTTCGTGTGCTTTTCTGATGAGTCTCGTTTTGGTATGAGACCGGATACAAGACGTATACGACACTGGAGAACCCCTGGACGCCAACAGCGATTAAAATCCTGCCAGGAAGTCCATCCTTATAGTGGTGGAACCATCATGGTATGGGCGGGTATTTGGATCGGCGGAAGAACTGAGTTGATTTGGATCAGAGGCAACCTCAACGCTCAAATTTATGCTGAGACGATTGTATCTGACGTCATCGTTCCTCTACAAGTGCAAATCGGTCCCTTATTTCAGTTAATGCATGATAATGCACGACCGCACACCGCAAGAGTTGTAAGACAGACTCTCGCCGCAGCTAACATCAATGTCCTGCTCTGGCCTGCTCAGTCGCCAGACTTGAACCCGATTGAGCATGCATGGGATATGCTACAGAGAAGAGCTCTGCCGAATATGGAGGGTATCCAGTCGCAAGAAGACCTTTTTTTGTTGTTGCAACGAACATGGGCGGCCATTCCACAGCGTGATTTGGATGAACTCATTTTGAGTATGCCAAACCGATGTTCTTGTGTTGTTAGTGTTCGCGGTAGAAACACGGATTATTAATTGTTTAAGTTACCCAATAAAATTTTAAAGAAAACTGTTATTTCAGTCTTTTTTTCGAACTTTAATGTTAGTGGTTCAAATGTCAAAAATCCCTTTATTAGGAAAATGGCAAATTTCTTTATTAATGCAAAGGTGACTTGGTTTATCGTTACTGTGACAAACGAAAACACTTTATTTGATGAATCCTTAAAGAAAATTTTAATTAATATCAATCAGGAGAAAAGTTATTGCAAAAATATATGTTGATCCCTAGACACTTTTGATGTGTGTATGTTAATCGACTCTTTTTTTAAATAGGTCATATTTAAATGATTAATAATTTCTCGATTATCTCAAAAAAAATATTACCATATTTTTTTGAGACCTAGAAAACAGGAAAACTTTATTTTAAAAGTTCGTTAATTATCCATAGTTTAATTTTTAACCGGCGAAAATTTCCCCGGCTTAAACGTACCCCAAGCGAAAACTTATACCAGCGGACGACCGTAAACGGAGCAGATTCAATTTTAGTCAGATTAATTTTTCACCTCGCGGTGTGCTTAAACGGGGTGTTTGACGTTTAGGCAGTCAATTTTAAACTGAATAATTGACTTAAACGCACCCCAAACAAAAACGCTGTCCGCCATGTTAGTATTCCTCCCCCCTTCGCTCCAATCGGTCTCGCAGGTTCGCTCCACTCAGGACCTACCTACCACCGGAAAGCTATCGTGACCTTATCCCTACGCTACGCTACGCTTCGCTTTACCGCTACCTAGTTTCCGAGATACGATGGGGGGAGAGGTGAAGGGGGGGAGAGGTGGGAGTTTTGAAAAAACTAATTTTGACCTACTCTGGGCCCACGGACATGAATCTGAAAAAGAAAATATTTTGAGTCTTAACTTCCGAGATCCGCCTAAAGGGGGGAGAACGGGGAGAGAATGGGGGGAATTTTGAAAAATGGTTTTTACTTTTCCGAGCCTCCTCTATACGAATCCGTAAAAAAACAAAACTCAGGTTTCTTAATTTCCGAGATACGATGGGGGGAGGGGTTAAGGGGGGAGAGGGGGGAGTTTTGAAAAATGATTTTGACCAACTCTGGGCCCCTTGATATGAATCTGAAAAAAAAAATGTTCCAAGTCTCTTAACTTCCGAAATCTACCTAGAAGGGGGGAGAACGGGGGCAAGGAGGGCAACTTTGAAAAATGGATTTTACTTTTCCGAGCCTCCTCTATACGAATCCGTAAAACAACAAAACACGGGACTCTTAGTTTCCGAGATACGATAGGGAGGGGGGAGAGTGGGGTGGAAAAGGGGAGGTTTGGGATTTTTCCCATACTCGTGAGAGTTACTTCTATACGAATCTGTAAAAATATACCCACCTCCCCCTTCACCATCTGGGAGAACAATTATGTCAGTGAGTGGTAATCGAGCTTTATATAGTATAATATAATAATAATAAATAATAATAATTCATTTAAGTATCACTTAGTTGTCGGTGAAAATGGGCATTAGTGAATTAAATCTTTAACAATTTTATCATAAATGAACATTCGGAATAATACACATCCTTACATATTATAAACCAAAGTCCACCGCCGCGTCTGTCTGTTTTTCTGTCTGTCTGAACGCGAAATACTCAAAAACTGCTAAACGGATTTTCAATGAATTTTCACTAATGGACGGAGTGATTCATGCGGAAGGTTTTAATGTATAATTCATTAAGGTTTTGTGTAAATTGGCTGAAATTTGAAGATTATTGTTGAAGTTCCCAGTCCGCATGATTTTTTATCATGCGGACTGGGAACTTTATTAGCGTGCGCCGCGGAAATCATAAAAGTTACATAAAATGTATGTTCTACAGTATTGTTCATCTTAAAAACTTCAACAAAAAAATCATACACATCATAAAACTCTGTGGAACGGTCTCTCGGTGCTATGAACCAAAGAGTACAGTTTGCTGTAAACCACGGGCCGGACCTAGCAATATCATTTCAGCGCAGCGAAGGAACTAGTATCAGAAACTATTACGGCAACGGTACAACACTATTCCACCATGACATATCATTGTAAACAAGCGAATGAAATTATGAAATAATAAAAAGGTCTGTTGGACGGAAATAAACCCAATATTAAAATTTAACCCGTATTTAATGATCGCCTAGCAATTTTTTCATCGAAAGTTTATGACTTTATGTACTATTGCATGAAAACCGGCTACTACACTATTTGCGCTGTAGCATGGTGCGGGTGACAGTTGCCCGTATGACGTTGACATTTGTCAGTACCACGTAGGGATGTGAGGTTATGCAATTCATTTTTATCGCTAACGATACTCGCAGCGTGAATCTAGTTCTCTTTAATATTGTTATGAAAATTAGTGTATTATTCAGTTGTGCAGTGTAACTACGTGTGTGCTACGTGTATAAACTTGTCAATATAAATGTTTTATGGCTACATAATTATCTTTGTACTTATATAAAATAATCAAAATCGGGTTTATGTTTTTTTTTTCGTGACAACATTTTTGCTCTATGGTGCATCGGCGCGGCGGCCATGTTGTTTACCCGTGCGATGCTGTGAGTGCGAGTACGAGTGCAAGCGCGTTATATTGTGACTTAATGTGACACGTATTACGATTTCATTGTTTGTTTTCATTTTTGTTAAATTGTTATTTGTTATAAGTTTGTTGTTATTACCATGCCTAAGCATACAAAAAAAACTGTTTTGGGTAGTCAGGCCAGGGAGCTTGTTGTTCGCCTCCGAGACTACTTTGAAAGAGAACAACAAAATAATGGACCGTTGTTACCATTGAATCATATTGTAGAACGAGTAGCCGAAGCTCTTGATATTGGCCGCAATACTATTTCGCGTATAACACGTGAGAAAATTGGCCAAGATGGGATGTTTGAAAATAAATTATCGACACCCAACAAAAAGCGGACCAAGGTGAAGCCAATCACAGATTTGGATGATTTTGCTAAGGTTGCTATTAGAAATCATATTTATGATTATTATAGAAGAATGGAGCTACCCACATTGCTCAAGCTTCTAAAATCATTAAAAGAAGCTGACTTGTTCAAAGGAGGTATTACTTCGCTACGGCAAGTTATAAAAGATATTGGCTTTGTTTACAAAAAAGTTAACAAAAGAAAGATTATTATGGATAGGACTGACATTGCCCTAGCAAGATGTAGATTTTTAAGGAAGGCCAAAAACATAAGTGATTGGAGCAAAGTTGTCTTTTTGGATGAAACGTGGCTAAACGCCAACCACACAGTGGGTAAAAGTTGGACCGACGATACGGCACAATCGTGTACCAAAGTGCCGGAAGGCAAAGGCGAACGCCTTATTATTTGTCACGCAGGTACAGCAAGTGGATTCGTCCCTGATTGTTTGCTGGCTTTTAAGTCAAAAAAAACTACGGAGTATCATGAGGAGATGAATTACGAAAAATTTAAAGATTGGTTCATAGGTCTATTAAACAATTTAAAAGAGCCTATGACCATAATAATGGACAACGCACCCTACCATTCGGTGCAAGTTAATAAACCCCCAAACCAATCCAACCGCAAAAGCGAGTTGGTGAAGTGGCTGAGTGAAAACGGAGTTACAGCAGATATAAAAATGTTAAAGACGGAGCTTATTGCCTTAGTCCGACGCCATAAGCCACCAACTCCTACCTATGCTCTGGACGAGATGGCAAAAGAAAAAGGCCACCAGGTCCTTCGACTACCACCCTACCATTGCCAGTATAACGCTATTGAGCTGATTTGGGCCCAAATAAAAGGTATGCTTTTAATTTCAATTCCCATTTTGAAGCTTTATAAAAAAATCAGCTTTCCGATCGTAGCATGTACCTAGTTTAAAAACATTACCAGATACTAGATTAGGCTGATTGATGATTATTTGAATACTTTTTTTTATAAGTTCGTTTATTTTTAGGTTACGCCGCAAGAAATAATACTTCGCCGCCATTTACGGCAAATAAGATGTTGGCCCTATTACAAGAGGCCATCAACAATGTTCAACCTGAAGACTGGTCGAAGGTCGTGAATAAAACAAAAAGGGACATTATGTCTGATTGGAATCGTGACATACATATTGACAACATAATTGAGTCATCGTTAATAATATCCGTCACAGATTCAGATGATGAATTGAGTGACAATTCAGATGTTCCTGACTCTGATATGAGTTTAGACGAATAACATGTATTTTTTTTTAGCAACCTTTTAAGCAACCTTACCCTATAAATGTTCTGTTGTATAATTAGACCTTTTAAAAATAAAAATTGACCTACGCACAATATACGTTTTTTATTATAAAAAATATCGACTATCCATCGTAGCAGTACATCCCATCACTAAATACGTCTATGGCGTTACGTTATACGCATAACACTTTGCTTAATTTTTCATTCAATTTGATTTTATTTCTTGATTAGAACATTCTGGTTGGGTTTAATTTAATTTACTACAGTTACTAATTATTTAATATATTACGAATGTGGTACAACTGAAATATTAAGTCATAAATTGTAAATCGCGGCAACTTTCAAGAGTGAAACGAAATGTTACTGAAACTGTCACCCGCACCATGCTACAGCGCAAATAGTGTAACCTGTGCAAAGACAATTGAGGTTGATTTTCCTTCTTTCTTGCACAACACTTCACAATACACACAGGCATGTTGAATTGGTATTTTCCAACGTATATATGTAGTTTTAAAGGAAAACTCCTCGTAATTTTCTCACAAATCTCAATAAAACAAAAAGTAAACAACCACTTGACAGCAGAACTACCATGAACTTGTCGCATATTATGGCGGATATGGCACTTACTTACAACTGTCACTACGTCTCAACAAAATGTTGCCATTATGAGGAACAACTGAAATATTGTTGTCTCTTTTATCAAATACGATTATCACATAAGAAAGAGTGAAATAACACGATATATTACATTCTAGTTCGTATTTCACTCATACTTGCATAAGCTTTATGTATAGAACATCGCGGCGCCTCCTTGTTTTTTCTATCTCAATGCACTACACTGAATTAAAGAAAGCATTAACTACTAACCACTACTAACTACTGCCTTACTCTTATTATACCTCTCTTATTAAGAGTTTAGGGACCCTGATTCAGTGTAGTGTAATACCCGCATTCGTTTTCTGGAAAATTATGCCAAATTAGAAAATAATGATTTTCTACCCTAACTGCCATACGAATAGGATAAAAAAAACTATTTCTCTATTTTATTATTAATGGTATAAAAGCGTTCGTTCATATTCATATCATCTCTAGTTGTCTGTGCTGCGTTTGTGATTTTTTTCGTGCCCTACGACAGCGAAATGTTATAATATAATCTACTATTATTGGAATAAGTCGTGACATTTGACATGCGGCAACATTCAGCAACACTATGTTGATTGATAACACTTATCACAATGTAATATTTCATTTATGATTCGGTTTAAACGTGGGTAATAACTAGTTTAAAGTAACTCAAATAAATATTTTACCATTCAATGACGCTCTTTTAATGTCCTAGTTCAGACTTCTCTAAGTTTTTACAAAGAAGTTGTCTACATAGTGACGAAATTTAGCAAAAAGTTTAGCAAGTAAGTATTTACTTCTTTGATCATTACTTTTAATGAGTTTACAATAAAAAAATTGTGTTTTATAATCAGGTAAAGTGTACGAATTATTGTTTATTACATTTACTTACTGTCCGATTGCGATAGTTGAACGTTTTATTGGGCTAGTTAAGCCTATGAATAATTATGTATTTTGTGCCTAATTATCCGAAATACAACATTGTATTGCACTTGAAAAGTACGTCAAGATCATGGCCAATCTTAAGTCAATCAGGGTCATACTACAACATTTTATCACCAATCTGTGATTAGTGTGATTACTTAATAATAAGTGTTTATTTTGTTTGTCTGTAGTTTTGAACATCAATATTATTTTAATTCATTGAACAGTCACATAATATTATGTTAGTTAGTTTTAAGTGTATTTACTTAAATAAGATTACAAAATGCAACCTTTCTTACCATAACTTTAACAGGTTAATCAAGTAAAATGGATTCGATACCTGAAGAATTGAAGTGCAGTGTTGAAACAAAAGATGGTCCTATTTGTGGATTTATTGATAAAACTGATGAAAGAACTTATTATAAATTTGGAAGTATTCCTTATGCTAAACCACCAGTTGGCCGCTTGAGATTTTTGGTAAGTCAAGATTTTACTTAAACACATTTTAATCCTGCACTAGTGTGAATTAAATTAAAAATTGGTAACTTTTTACTTTCCGGTTCTGTTGAAAACATGGATTTCAGTGAACACTTAAATATAGTTATTAGTTACGTATAATACACACGGCTACACATCAAGCTATACATTTCCAGTATAAGCTGACCTTGCATTGTACGGAAATCCTATAAAATGCGAGATCAGCATAAACTGGAAATATATAGCTTGATGTGTAGCCGTGTGTACCAGCACAGTCAAAGTTTCCACTGGCTATCTTTGTGAAGCATAAGTTTGAGAAATAAAATGTGTCTGATACATTAAGGGAATGACATAATCAGTAAGTCAACCTAAAATAGATACATTTCTATTAGTCAATATTCTGTTTTTATTTGTCAAAATCCAGTCATCCAAATCTGTTCAGAAGTTTATGGCTGCCACACAACCAAACTATGTTATGTTTTGCTGATATTACATAACATTAAACACATAACATCACACCTTGTTTCCCCGAAGAGTTCAGCAGAGGTGTCCCTGTCCGGCTACACATCAAGCTATACATTTCCAGTATAAACTGACCTTGCATTGTACGGAAATCCTTTACAATGCGAGATCAGCATAAACTGGATTTGTGTAGCTTGATGTGTAGCTGTGTGTACATTGGAATTCAATGCATTGCCTTACATGCCACATTTAGAATAAATTTATAAATGTTAACTAGCAATAATACATAGCGTGAAGTCAGTTTATCTCCTAAGCTATAGACACATTTAGAATACTTAGGTATAAATGCATTAATATTGTGGACACAACAGTATTACACCCATTAGTCATTTATTTACATTACCTCAATTTGTAATTTAGAACACCAAATGGTCACTTGTATGAGCAGCTGTACCTACTATGTGACTTGACACTTTTTTTGGGTATAGCTCACAAACAGCAGACTAATCCAACTATTACGAAAAATTATAAAAACAACAACAATGATAACATTATTAATAAGTATGATAGAAAAATGAGCAGAAATTGAGCACTTCGATGATATACAGATAGTATAAAACATCATTACCATCTTTTTGAGCCACGCCAAAGTCTTGAACACCTACAATAATTTGTTTTCATTCAGAATATAAAACTTTTCTTTTGCAGCCACCTACTCCAATTGACCCATGGGATCAAGTAATTGATTGCACTGAAGATGCCCCTTTGCCTCTATGCTTTACCCTAACTAAGGAAGTAGAAGGTTCAGAAGACTGCCTCTATATTGAAATTTCAACCCCAAGTATACAGCCTAAGAAACTTATGCCAGTTATGTTCTGGATAGGAGGTTGTGCATATTCGGGTCTAATGGATAACTTATTTGATGTATCCTTAATCAATGACCAAGATGTTGTATATGTAAGATGCGGGTTCCGAATGGGACCTTTTGGTTTCCTCTCTATAAATGATTTTACAGCACCCGGTAATTGCGGACTAAAAGACTTAGTCATGGCCTTAAAATGGGTTCAAAGAAACATAAGTGCCTTTGGAGGCGACCCAGATAATGTTACAATTTTTGGAAGTTCATCAGGTGGAGCGATAGTCCATTTCATGATGTTATCCCCAATGGCGACAGGTCTGTTCCATAAAGCTATTGTACAAAGCGCTAGTGCATTGAATAGTTGGTCTTTAGCCAAAAACCCCTCTCAAGCTGTTATTGATCTGGCAAATGAATTGGACATAAAAGAAACTTCTAAAGTAGAACTAGTTGAAAAGCTACGTTCTTTACCCGCAGCAGACATAATGAGTGCATTTTTTAACATGATTGAGGAACGAGAAACAGCAGACCGTGATGAGATTGATGCCATCTTCAAACCATGCATTGAAGTCGACTTTGAAGGCCAACCTGCATTTATCACAAAAAGTCCTCCTCTAATCATGAAGTCAGGAAATTTCAATAAAGTGCCCTTAATAATTGGTAGTAATAATATAGAAGGTGCTTTATTACAATTCATAAAAGAAGATTTTTATTCGGATTACGAAAAGTATAACGAGAATGCTAGTCTTATTGTACCTAGATCACTAGCAAGAGAAGATAAATTAACAAAAAATATAGGTCAACAATTACTGAAATTTTATTTGGGTGGCGAAGAGCATTTAAGAGCAGACACGAGAACACAATATTTACAATTAATAAGTGATTACTTTTTTTTATATTATGTTAATAGAACTGTAAGACTGCACAGTCAGTTTGCACCTGAATGTCCGATATACTATTATATTCTAAATTTCCCTGGCGAGTGGTCAGTACCATCACATCTAGATTTTCTGAACTCTGCTGGACATTGTGCAGAACTGCCTTTTCTGTTCGGTCTTAAGATGCCAACAATCTGCAAGGGTAGTCGAGATTCAGTGATGACAAGGAGCAGAGTAGTCAAAATGTGGACAAATTTCGCTAAAACCAGGTAAAGATTTAACATTGAATATTTCCCTTAATCTGTTGAAGGTTTTTTTTTTAACTTTTTAAGGTCCTATCGTTTTCCAATTTCTCATTCAACTTTATGATCAGTGATCAAGAAACCGTTCAACGAGTTTCTTATATTTTCATAATACTTTTTTTTTTGGGTGGTAAATTATCAAATAACTTCTGCCGCTCTGGGAGGGCGTGTCAGACTCTTACTGACTAAAACCCACCCGTGTTCCTTCGGTTGCCCTGTTGCCGGGGGCCACGATCTCCCTTTCGATTTTCTTGCCTGTACGTTTTTCTACACAAATTGGAACTGATGGATGAAAGCCGAGCTGTTTTATGTACCAGCTAATTCCTATGGTTATGATACAGTTGATACTATCATGTGCTATTTTTTTTTTTTTTTTTATTAGCCGCAAACTTGTTTTCAGTAACCCAACACCTGATGATAATGATCCAGTTTTGCAAATAACTTGGGACCCAGTTGAAAATAAAGACAAGCTAAACTACCTTAGTATAGGATCAGAGCTTACAAAAGGTAGAAATCCTTTCGACGAGAGAATGAAATTTTGGGATACTCTTCACCAAGAACATGCATTTCTCAGAACTATAGTTTATTTCAATGACATAGGAGTTTCGTGGTAAGGCAAGCACAGCCGATTATATGTTTGGGATATCTATTTTTTATGATTTTTAGATCACCATTAGCTAATAAAGTTCTTTTACAATTGTTTAGTTCTGCTTTTTATTTTGAAGTTGAGAATGAGACTGCCGAATTGATAAAATACCCAGAAAGAAACTCGGTAGAAGAAAAAGAAAAATTTCGAATTAACTTTACACGCATGAGTTTTTGTCAAATATTGAGAACAAGGTAACTCGCCTCTTCCGGCGTCAGAGTTGGGTCTATTTTGTTTGTGTCTCGGATTATTACGAAAATAAAATGTTTGCGTAAAATTATTAGTAATATTGTCGTATAACTTTCAATAAATTAGATGTTTTACCGTATAATTTCAATGCGCCTGCTTCCAGTTAATAAACGCTAAAACCAGGAAAATAGGGGCAGAAAATAAATATCCTTTTGTTGGTACCAATCTGTAATACATTATGAAATGATACTTTTCACATAACAATATACAAGTTTAATTATTTTAGTAACAAAAGCTTGAAGGCCAACAAATACATACTACAAAATAAATGAACTAGATACGCCATTATCTACAGTAAAAAAATAAGAAGGCGAATTCCTTCGTTAATTATATAAATTAATAAAATAATCTATACATAATGGGGTGCATAATATAATTACATACACATTGTGTAGATAGTTTGATCAGAAAACAGTTATGCAACGAAGTTGTAGATACTACCCACTTCTGTATACACATAGATATCTGAAAAAAGAAATCAGTCTTCAGTCACCATAAATAGAGCAATAAATAAAGCTTAAATAAATACTACAACTTATTTTTCGAGGGAGTAAACTCCCTCGAAAAATAAGTTGGACATCAGGTGTTCAAAGAACTTTACTATGATTTTTTTACCACTCAACTGAGTAGACAGTAGCATCTAACATACATTGGTTGTGTCCCTACATAGCAGTACCCATGTTTCATCAATACCGTTCGTAGTTGCACCCCTATCAAACAATTAGTTCATCATCATCAACCTACAGTAGCCCACTGCTGCACTCCAGTTCATTGTGTTGCGTTAAATATTATTTCACGTGATCTGGTAAACTACGGGATGGTATGTTGCATTGTCAATGTTTGGTGGCTGGCGCGCGTTTCAATGATAAATAACAGAGATAAACAAAATGTAACTTTTTTTGTTTAATGAAGTTTCTAAACTTTCGTAGTAATTTGAATTGGCTGATTTCATAACTACCCTCAGTTTTTTTTTTCTAGCAGCTCTAGTTTTTGTGATACAGGTACTTCTTAAAATTACTTTGAAGTTCAAAAGTCCTATGATTTGGCGAGAACCGACTAATCACTATACTGTTATTTTTGTGTTGTGAATATTATCGGAATAAACTCCAAAAATCTTTCCAAATGGACTTACCCGAATTTAAAATCAGCTATTAGACCATTGTATTACCCCCTCTCCATATAAAATTAGGTCTGATAAAACAATTTGTAAAAGTTCTCAACAAGGATAGGGAATGTTTTAAATATATCAGTAAAATATTCTCGAAATTGAGCACAGAAAAAATAAAAGCAGGTATTTTTGACGGTCCTCAAATCAGGGAACTAATAAAGGATCAAAATTTTACTGACTGTATGACATATAAAGAGAAATCTGCATGGATTGAATTTGTTTGGGTTGTGCAAAATTTCTTAGGAAATAAAGTCTCCATACTACATTCAACACATTGAGCAGCTCATGTTGCTCTTTCAAAGACTAGGATGTAACATGAGCATCAAGATGCACTTCCTCTTCAGCCATTAAGACCGCTTCCCAGAAAGTTTTGGCGAAGCGAAGAACAAGGAGAACACTCATCAGGACATTCGCACGATTGAAGGGCGATACCAGGATCGTTGGAAAGCAAATATGATGGCTGATTACTGCTGGAGCATTCAAAACAAGGATGAAATTTCGATTCATGCAAGAAAATCTTTCTTATAAAAGAAAGATTCTTTTTTTCACGTTAGGTTAGAGAAACAATTTTTTTCATTTTATCATTCGAGTATTTTTCGCTAAAAATGTAATATGTTAATATTTCAAAAACTAGAGCTGCTAGAGAAAAATGACAAAAGATTTGGAATCAGCGTGGCAGAATCATACAAAATCAGGTATGAAACTTCATAAAACAAAACTACTGCTTAGCAGTGTAATTATTTTCAAAAAGTCTACAATCAAATGTTGCTAGGATTTGTACCGACACAATTTAGTCTAAAATAACCTCGAAAATGCTCCCAATTATCAAATCCTGGCAACGCACACTAGACACTACATTTACTACGATAATTATTGCATTCAGGAAATATTTAAAATTATTATTAGGTTTTACATGCGGCTCTATCTAAATTAATGTCTTACTTAGTAAATTACATAGGCTAAGATTTTATCGACATATCGTCAAGTGATTATTACATATTTTCCTACAACCTATTCCTTTTTTTACAGACAACATGTAGCGAAAAAGCTCCATGAATAAATCATTTCATAAAAGTATTCTTTCTGTAAGGCTCTTTCCTGGTTTGACGGTACGACACAAAAGTTGCAACAAACACGGTATACCGAAGCGCTGCTTATCTCGTGGGATACGATGCGGACTTCATCAGTCAGTGTCGCATTTTAAACCTGCTTGCGATGGTGCGCGTTTCCACGGATACGGACGCCCATTTCACTAGAGACTTTACACCGAATTCTTAGCATAATAAAGACCTAAATAAGCAAGAATAGGCAAGAAGTTAAAAACCTCAGATGGCTGCGTATCAACAATTTTGATCTTTAAGAGGTTAGCAATACGTTGCAAACTTGCATGTGAAAGTTGAATGCTCTTCCGTAAAATCACTGTGGTGGGTGAGAAGTCAGACCTTTACCACATTTAGTTTGCCATATTTAAACAGTGATTGAAAAAAATGCAAACGGAAGACAATAACTGATTTTACAGGTAGAAGTATCTTAAAAATTCACCATGTAATTTATCAGGACGAAAGAATATAAAAAAGTTTGTAAGTCTATCCTTGACAAAGATAACTCTACACTCATCATTACAGCATGCTTAGAATGACCGCAATAGATGAATAGAAACGGGTTTTGTCGACGGAAGAATAGACAAAATGACAGATAAACAATCAAAATGGTCATTTTGTCTATTCTTCAGTCGACGAAACCACTTTCTATGGTTGTCATGCTGCGCGTTTTTTTTTTTTTGGGTTTGGCAATTATCAAATAACTCCTCCCGCTCTGGGCAGAGCAGGAGGGCGTGTCAGACTCCTACTGACTAAAACCCACCCGTATTCCTTCAGTTGCCTTTATGTTGCCAGGGACTACGGTATCCCTTTCGGAATTTTCTGCAACCCCGGCAGGCATTGGCTGTTATCTCTTTGAGGCGCGCGTGCAACACAACGCGCCGTCGACCGAGGCCTGGTCCTTATCGGACGGCGAGCTACCCATTGCTCACCGTCCGCAAGCCTGCGCCTACGGTGGCCGGGAATCCGCCTGCGACTTCCGACGGGCGTCTCCTGCGGCGGTTAGGGGCGTGAGGGCGTGAAATTTGCCTCTCCCTCACGCGTTCCGCCTCCTCGCTTCGCAGAAGGAGGTGACGGCCTCCCATTTCCTCTCGCTCCGTACCATGGCCTGAACCAGGGCCGGACGCGAGAGATCACCGCCGCCGATCGCCTCCACGAGGACACGGCGATGCTCTGCCCAAGCTGGGTAGACCTCCACCGTATGCTCCACCGTGTCCTCCGGGCGATCCACACAATGGTGACACCCGGGCGTTTCCTCCCGCCTATGCTATGCGTGCTGCACAGACATCACAACACAGAAACGCCATAGTAACTTGGCGCAACTCAGTACAATTACTGTTTTGCGTATCAAGAGTAAACATTGTTCATGTATATTTTTAATAGTAGGCAAATACCGAGTTATCACGTGAATGCCGAACACAACAAAAATAAAACATTCGCGGTGTCAATTTCGATAAGACTTCGATAGCAACGTTACATTGTGTCCTACCGACCAATCAGGTAAAGTCTCAATTATGGTTGTTAATTGTAAATACAAAATACCAATTGACCAAATATTGTTAATCATGAGTAGTGTATTATTGGATGCCAATAAAGCAAAATTCGAGTTACCAATAGACAATAGACGCTTTTTTTTTCTCTATCAAAATGTAAAACCTGAATTACGAATACCGCAATACAAGAAAGATATTATTTGTCCCTTTCAGCACTAAAACCACTTTTCTACATTATTACTGATATGTGGGCCAAAGTATTATGAAACTTGCTATCGCAATTCAGTCTACACTCAATTTGGTCTTGGACGGTCATGTAGGCATTAGTAATCAGTTTAGGACCAGCCAACTTTTTATTATCATTCTTTTTGAGATGCAGTACATCTAATTATAAAATTCGTGTGCGTGAGTCATTTGAAAAATCACTTAAAAATAATTTAGGTAAAAGATTAAAAGTGCATTCTCATTTTGTGTAATTGTTTGTTATGGCGGGCTATGCAGAGTCTTTGTCTATTGATTTCTCACTCTACAGTTAAATTATAGGAAACTATAACATCCCTTAAAGGATTGACTACAATTTTACTTGCCAAATTCAAAATTGTGACTTTAATAATACGATAAATTACACAAAACATCACAAGATATACTCACTGCACGGTCAGCATCAATATAAAGTAGAATTATAAGCCTAGGTTAGAATTGGAAGCCACCCATTGGAACCGATTGATCGGCGCTGAATTGATATTGGTCCGTAGTCGACGACACCGCAGGCGCAAGTCTGCCGTCCTCTTCTTCAGATCCAAAATAGTTCTCAATTATCTCGAAAGATTTTTGATAAATGTCAAGGTTTTCATGCGACTGGAGGAACTCGATCTTATCCAAACCTAAAACAAACAAAATACTTAGAAGTTTTTCTTTTAAACAAATGTATCTTATTTATTTTACGAAGAATTTCACGTGTTACTATTTGTGGACCTAACAACAGTCACTCTCTCCATAGCCTAACATATTCATTTAATTAAGTATAGTCAAGCTGTCTGAGGCATTCGAAACATAAACTACGCATTTTACTACATCAATATAGTAGGCGGAACACGATGTTTCTAGTTCTGTAAGCGCCACGGTTTGTGCAAAGTCAGAGCAAAGCAGTAACAATTTATTACTCGACATTGAAATCACCTTTATGTTATAGCAATAAGGGTGCTTTTTGAAGGTCAAGTTTTACTACTAACGTGTTCGAACTAGAAAATCGTCAAACGAATCTTACACTAAATAATTAACAGACCATATAACATCGGTACTTACCGAAGCACTCCTCAATAAGAACAGCGTAAGGATTATCACGTTGATCGGATTGTTGTCCAGCCTTTAATACATTGTCTAATCCATTTAGAGCCACTTGGACTGTCTTAGCGTCCGTTAACGTTAATAAGTCACATAGAGGTGGTATACAACCTTGGTCAACTAAATACCTGGAAAAGATACATCCATGTTAGATTAATAATCTTTAGACAAAAATATCCTGATTTTTATTTCAATCTGTCTGTTGTTATTTTTGACAACCAATAATAGATTCAGAAATCAATGACTTGGTCAAGCTTTCAGGAACTTCGATCGAACCGTACGTCCTGTATAGCTCTATCTCTTTCCCACATTGAAGTATATAACATCACGCCTTGTTTCCGCGAAGGGTTAGGCAGAGGTGTACCTATAGTCCACCCACATTTCACCAGTTATGTTAACTCCCATGTAATAGGGGGCGAGCCTATTGCGATCAACCAGGCACAAATCCGACTTCGGGCTCCTACTGAGAAATCCATATAGAAAAACCCAATAGCATTTCGCCCCATCTGGGAATAGAACTGAAGTAATAAAATAATACTGCTCTAAGAGGTGGAGGTAGACCTCCTAGAAGCAGAAAATATATAATGTTCCGTACCTAATTTGGTCATGACTGCCTCCACTAGTTGCATTCGTTATAGCCCAAGCCGCTTCTTTCCGCGTTTTAAATTCAGCTTGCCTTAAAATTTCAATTAGTGCTGGGAAAATGTTAGCATCTATAACTGCCTGAAAAAGTAAGGAAAACACTAAATTAATATTTTATATTTATATCATTCATATATACATGTCGCGTATTGAATTTTGATCAATATAAAACAGCACTGCAATTTGTAAAATACCTAAGAAACTTTGACATTGACGGATCCCCCTTATTTTGGTAATTCACTTTCGAGCAGTGATCATATAAATTATGAAGGCAGTTCACCTGTATCTGCGCAGCATTTCCGGCAGTAATGTTAGAGAGCGTCCAACAGGCCTCCTTCCGTAGCGCCTCCGTGCTGGACCGCAGTAGAGCGTGAAGGTTCGGCAGCGGGTTGCAGTTCAGGACAGCCTGCGTCTGCGCATCGTTGCCCGTCACTATGTTACCGACGGCTCGCAAGGCTGCGGAGACTACCGTCGATTTGTTGTGCCTGATGAAAAAAACATGTGTGTGTGTTGTGAGTATTCGCTATACCCCGCGTCCTAACCAAAAACGACCGTCGCGCGAATACGCGGTCTACAGGATCGTTTGTATGAAATATGACATACAAACGCGACATGATTGATCGCGCCATTATGTGATATTCATAGATAAGAGCGACTATCGCTTTTGGTTAGGAGGCCGCCTTAGTCCTTCAAAATATTGGTAAACAATATAGTACTGTAGGAAAGGAGCAGATATATTTTCAAGTCAATCAGACTCAAGACGATTCTTGATAATTCAGAAAAGAATGAATATACGCCAGAAACAATTCTGTGCGCTAAAAAATTGTGAAACTGCCTGAATAAGATAAGAAATTGTTATATCAGAGAGATAAGTCGATAACAATAAGAAGACGGAAAATATAATTATTTGCTGTGAGACCCTTACATAAGTAGTTCCACAAGCCGCCTACAAACTCCAGCATCAATCACAGCTTGAATCTTCTCATTTGGTCCGTCCGATAGATAAGAGAGAGCCCAACATGCGTCGCTTAGCACATCTGCATCAGTGTGATGTAGCAACCGCGCTAAAACTGGAATACCTGGAAAATACAATTTAACCAGCCTGTCACACGTAAATATAAAATTACAATTTATTAGTGTTAATTCTGCTAACTAATAATTTAGCTCGGATGCCGTATGGAGCACGCCTCCCACCCGGAAAATATTATGCAACATGCATCACATATTAATCGCGTCATATGGATTACATGGCATGGATTTCCGCAAAATGACAACCGATTGCATTCTTTATCCTGTCACGTATCTTCGACTATGGTACATTAAATTACTTTGTGATTTGATACTGAAAAGCATAAGATTCAGCTTTTTCCAATATAACCAACAAAGGTTCCCAAGAAGTGCCTCCAGAGCCTCTTGCCCTTGAACACCAAAATCTCCCTTGCTCTAATTCTCATACAGCTCATCATAGACTACGCTAATGCTTGTTATTTGGATGCTACCGAGGAGCTTTTAAATAAACTTGAGCGATTGCAAAATATCTTTATTCGTTTTGTTTTTAACCTTAAAAAGCATAAAAGTAGTATAAAAAAGTATAGAAACTTGATGTTTCTAACTTTCGCAAGATACTCAAGTGGCTCCCTGTTCGACTTCGCAGGAACTCTCGGATATTGTGTCTGCTATTCAACATCCTTCACAACCCTAAAACCCCATCCTATCTGGAGGAAAGCTTTTCCTACGCCTGTCCTTTTGATGCACCTTGCAGGTCGCATCTTAAAAACCTCCTTTAATCCCCTCCCCACTCAACCGACTTCTATTCCTACTCCTTCACTGTGCACGCGGTAAGGTTGTGGAATTCACTTCCGCCTGACATTAGGGACCGTCAAACTGTTGAAGCATTTAAACGAAGAGTGAAAGAACACTATCTTTCCACTTTGTCACAGTTGCATAATTTTAAATCACATTATAATTATATATATTGTAGTGATATTTATTTTAGAAGTATGTATGTAAGTATATTCTCATATTGTATTTGTTATTTTTTTCTTTTCGATTTATGTTTTTTTCTCTTCTACGGTTACACCCGTTGTCTACATCTATTATCCATTTATATACTTTCCTGTCGCAGGTATACTGGAAGAGATTTCTTCAGAAATAAGCATTGCTTTTGTACCTATTTTTCTGTTCCTTTCTTCTCGTCTGTTTATATTTGTGTGCATAAATGGTTAAATAAATAAATATGGTTTGAAAACTGCCTATATAGTAGTAGATGGTACAAATAGTGCCATCCACTAAGGCGCGCCTCTAAACGCTTCCTTTTTTAACACTTCCTAAACGCTTCCAGTACAAAAGTGCAACATTCCATTAGTGTTTTTGTATTGCCGATACACACTAATTACTTATGAGTGGGTACTTACTGTAATTAGTAAACACGACAAAACTAAAACACTAGCGGTTATGTTGAACACTTGTACTGTGAGCGATTAGGAAGAGTGGGGCGCGTCTTCGTGGATGGCACTATCTGTAATACTGTGCCACCATGATTATAGTGACAACTAGTTTTTACTATAAACTAGCCTGATGCGGGAAATACACAATAACAATTAAATTTAAAAAATAACACATTACTTACCTGGAGCGACGGCTTCGAAGTTTGTAGGGGGATTTTTGCCTCGACACAAATTTGAAAGAGTCCAAACTGCATTTTTTGTCATGGACAGCCTGGTATACTTATTTAATATCCTGAAAAAATATAATAACAAGTAGAACTATTTAAAAACTGATTTTACCAAAGCTATAAGTATGCTTTTCGCTGGGTAATGTGAAATTATACATGTAAATAGTACATCATTTAGGTGCAGTAAACCAACACGTTATGACGCCAATTTCTATTCAATGTTATATTATACTATATATTAAACTTAGATAAAACATTATCCACTTTTACTTTACCACTCAAGAGCGAGAGAGAGACAAAAACGTCGTAGGAGTTGTCTAGGGTTAGTTGTTAAAAATTATAATAATAAAAAACAGTGTTTTGGAGACTGCTGATTCCTAAGTATGGCTGAGTATGTTTATTTAAGTGCACTGTAGCTATTATACACGACTCCGTCTACATGTATTTTGTATTTCATAATTTATTTATATAAAATCCAGGCTGAAAAGTATCCTATGTTCTTCCCTAAGTTCCAGGCTACCTATTTTTTTTTTTATAACAAGCTGTTTAGGCGTTGAAAGGTAACAGACACATAGACAGACGGACGGAGTTGCGTGTGACAGAGCGGTGTGTTCCCCGCGCTCCCCTCCCGTGTTGAGACGTAAGGTTAACAACCCTAGCGCATAAGGTGAAATACTCTTGTGGTAAATAGTAGATTTTCTTTCTTTTTTTATGTTGTTATTTTCCATTGATTTTACGTTCTACAAATGATACCAAACCACTGGTTTCAAGGATAACGGTGTTTACCCTTACACCCTGTATATGTATGTATGAAAAAGGCAATAGTTACTCTAGTAGCGGCGGTAGGATGCCCGCTGCGAGCACGGTGTCGCGACAGCGCGGCGAGTCGCCGGCCACGTTGCCGAGCGCCCACACGGCCTGCTCGCGCACGTCGTCGCTGCCGCCGCCGCCCACCAGGCTGACCAGCACAGGCACCGCATCGCACTCAACCACCACGCGAGTCTGTTCTGAAGAACCTGATGCTATGTTTGTGAGCGCCCATGCTGCTTCAAACTGAAATAACACATTGTTTAATTGTACATTTTAGAGAGTTTGTTCTATACATAAGTATTTTGAAGACAAACCACAAGTGTTAGATGTGGCCTTATTTTTCACGCATCATTCTCACATTATTTTAATGATGGTGTTGTTATGTGGCTATTCTGGTGTTTATCCTCTTGAAAAAGTGTAGGTACCGTACCTATTTTATTGGTGTGGCACTACAGCAGAAAACATAAATTATATTCGACAACAGTAGTTAAAAGATTGATGAAGTCATATTAAGGTTCCACTAGTCGACGGCTCGAACTCATTGGTGCGCGTGGCTAATATGCATGCTATATAAACTCTTTTGCAAAAAAAACGGCCACTTTAGATTTTTTTCTCTACTTCAATGAAGAAGAACAAGAAATAGGTTTTATTAATTTGACGATGTATTGGCATGTTATTTGAAGAAAGAAATATCAAGCCAGGATGTGGCATGATAAATGGGAGGCCGTCACCTCCTTCTGCGAAGCAGTAATGCTCGCGAAGGAGGAGGCGGAACGCGTGAGGGAGAGGCAAATTTCGCGCCCTCACGCCCCTAACCCTAACCGCCGCAGGAGGAGACGCCCAGGGCGTCGGGAATCGCAGGCCGATTTCCGGCCACCGTAGGCGCGGGCTTGCGGGCGGTGAGCAATGGGTAGCTCGCCGTCCGATAAGGACCAGGCCCGGGTCGACGGCGCGTTGTGTTCCACGCGCGCCTCAAAGAGATGTCAGCAGAATTGACGGGGTCCGTTAGGGCCGATGCCTGCCGGGGGTGCGAAGAAAACCGAAAGGGAGATCGTGGCCCCCGGCAACAGGGCAACCGAAGGAACACGGGTGGGTTTTAGTCAGTAAGAGTCTGACACGCCCTCCCGCTCCGCCCAGAGCGGGAGAAGTTATTTGATGATTTCCCACCCAAAAAAAAAAAAAAAAAAAAAAAAGGATGTGGCATGATTCTTTACGTTCCAAATTTAAAATTTGAAATTAATAAAAGAAAAATAATGATTATTGTGGATTATTCTAAAATTGCTTTACTAATGGCGCGAATTGCTGAAACGATTTTTAATTGATTACGATATTTTAAAACTTTTTGGATATTTTCTGCAAATTAAACAATTTAATCTTTCTTTTTACATTAAATACCACTTTTTGATATGAGTGATAAAGTGATAAGGGCTGGTAAAATTATAGCCCTACTTGAAGCAGGTTGTTCGCAATCTTACGTGTCTCAGCGGCTAAATGTGAGTCGTTCAACTGTCCAGAGGACTTGGCAACGGTATCAGTTCGGTCAAAAGAAGACCCGGTTCGGGAAGAAAACGATGCACAGAACCAAGAGATAACCGCTTTTTGGTGAGTCAGGCGTTGCGGAATCGTAAGGCGTCAAGTGTGGACCTGAAGAAGAGCCTTGAAGAAGTAAGAGGAGTAGAAGTTAGCTTGTGGACGGTCAGGAGGAGGCTTTTGGCCGCCAATATCAGGAGTTACCGCCCAGCTCGGGGCCCTAAATTACTCCGTGAGCACCGTGTTGCTCGACTTCAGTTTGCTCGGAACTGTGCTTCATGGACTCTGGAGGACTGGAATAAAGTATTGTTTTCTGATGAAGCTAGAATCTCTTTGTGTGGAGAGGACCGACGCCGGCGAGTGCTGCGAAGACCACGGGAACGCTATGCGGAAGTGTGTTTCGAAGAAATCACTCCTTATGGCGGAGGCTCCGTTATGTTTTGGGCAGCAATTAATTCGATGGAGCGTACGGAGTTAGTTTTCATAGAAAATGGAACATTAAATGCACACCGGTACATAATGGAAGTCATTAGGACCTCCATTATGTACCGGTGTCCATATGCACAACCCACATTGACTGCACTTGGGGAAGATTCCATTTTTATGGACGACAATGCTCGCCCGCACCGTTCTGGCGACGTGGAAGCGTACATGCAAGAAGTTGGGATCCGTCGTTTAGATTGGCCAGCTCGAAGTCCTGACCTCAATCCAATTGAGCATGTCTGGGATGTTCTAAAGAGATGGGTAAGATCAGTGCAAAGTGCTCCACAAAACATCAGGGAGCTAAAAAGAGTCATTGCAGAAGAGTGGAAACGTATTCCTCAAAACGTTATCAAAACATCGTGGAAAGCATGCCCAGAAGGATTCAAGCTGTGATTTTGGCAAGAGGAGGTCACACTCGTTATTAGGTTTTTAAATTTGTAACTTTATTTAATTAAAAAAAGTAAAAAAAAAATCTTGTCTTTATTGCCGACCACTTCTTATTGTTTGGGCATGTACATCGATTTTAAAGAATCCATCGTTTTTTTTCTTTTAATTGCCCCAATTCACTCCACGCGCATTAATTTACACGATTATAAGTATACATAGACTACGTCAAAGAAATAAATTTCATTTAATTAACTCAAATCGACCTTAGAACGTAAATTTCCTTAGGTGCCCGTTTTTTTTGCAAAAGAGTGTAGTATGGTTATTTATTTATTTTCTAGTTTTTATCGATTTATTTATATATTTATTTAGTGACATAGATGATGATTTATAACGAAAACGAGCTCGTAAAATTTCATTAACAGACTTTTGGGCGTATAGGTATTATGGAAAAACTACTGGATGTATGTATCTACTCAAATAAAATTATTATAACTTTTGAATAAATTAGCTATCCCTGTACGGTTTCTATTTTGCCATTTTCATACTATATAAGTTATTTATTTACGCCCAAAGAAGAGTTAAAATTAATATTGAAATAAGGATGTTTCGACGCTCATAACTTCCAAACCAATTTTTTTTTTCCAATTCTGCTTCCATAAACGGCTAGGTAATGATAAGACAAATTGATGTAATTTTTAGTTTTGAACGTACACCGTCAAATAGACGAGTAATCACCATACTACGTTTATATGTAAGAATGACCGACTAGCGTAACCTTAAGGGTCTGGAAAACTGTTTTTAAGATGTAATTAGACCATATTACCTGCAGTGTTGGATTAGTGCTATTGGTAAGAAATTCCACAAATTTAGGAACTATTCCAGTCCGTATCACTTCATCGATTGGTGGATTAGGCTCTTGACTCAATAGTTTTCTAAACTTCTGAGTTGCCATAACTTGCTCTTGTGGATTATCCCCATACAGAGCCGCAACCATTGCTGGAGTGATGTCATCTGATGGTGATATATTGATGTCATCCTAAAAAGGAGAAGAAATCTTAGTCTGTTATAATTAAAAACTACACACCTTTTTGAGTTTTATCCTGCATATTTCTGATAATGACAATGTTTTTTTTTTTAAATATAGTTATTAGGCTTCTAACTTATTTGAGAAGACCATTTTTTGCCCTGTAAAAGTAAGTTACAGGCTCCGACACATGTACTCGTAGCTCCTACACAGCACAATTTGTTTATGTAATTATAAACATGGGTACGTAAGCAATTTCTCTTCAGCAAAATAAGTATAAAAAAGTCAGAACAGAATTTCCTTAAAATAAATATAATTTCTTATTTTATCCAACAGCAAAGAAGAGTTATGTTTCGAACAGTCTATATTGAAGAACTGAATGAATGAATGCATCCTGCAATCTGCAATTTTCCATTTGAATGCCAGTTATATGCAATATGACATAACTGCATAGCTATCTACTGCAAAGCATCCTAAGCTAAACTCAGGACAGGAATATGCCTTTAACAATAATAATAGTCAATTTAAGTTACTTGCATACTAATTATGTATATACAAACAGCATTGTGTACAGGGACCGAGGAAGTGGGGGCAGAGGTGGGCCAAATGCCCCCCCTAAAAGTAAACGTGGTGGGCGGCGCCCCCTCAAATGTTATTACCGGGTAAAGGTTTCTCTGTGCTATCCTTCAAAGAGCTTTGTGTGGCTGAGTGCCCTCTGACGCATCGGAAAATTCCTCCGACTATCAATAATGCAGAGAAGACTAACCTATCTAGCAATACTGCACGTGCATAAGATAGAATCATTTGGTCTGATTTGGTTTAGATTTAAATGACATTCTTAGGGAATTCGCCCTCAAAGACGCAATGTCGTTGATATCGTCCAGTGAATCTTTGGAATACCTACCTATATGTAATAAATAAAATATTTTTATATCACTGAATTTGATTGACCTAGTCATCTCTGTTTCGTCTTATAACTGCAGTAAATTGAGCTGAGGAAGCCAGGGCAGCGATTGAAGGAACGGGGTGTACAAAAGAAGTTTGCCCCCCTGTCATGAAGTACTTCCGCAGTCCCTGATTGTGTAATTGGATAGCTAACAGACCATCTACATTTTTTTAATAATTATACTGCAAACTTTACATTTCAGTTTTAGTTTCAGTCTTTATTTTTAATTAAAACTAAAATGTACTATAGGTACACCTCTGTCCAACTTTTCAAGGAAACAAGGTGTGATGTTATATTATGTTATTTTGTGTAAAGCATGCAAATAATTAATTATATTAATGTTAAAGAGACAAACATTACTTCATTCAAACTATAATTTGGTATAATCATACACATTATATGTAAAATTCTTTGGTACAGTTATTTGCATGATTAACATTATTAGTATTAAGTATAACCAGCCTATAAGATTCCTACTGCTAAGACACAGAGCCTCTTAGTTAGAGGGAGAAGCAATTGAAAGTAGTGGTTTGTTAAAAAATAGACAAATATTCTATTTGATGTGCAAAGTTGGAACAGATTGTCATGATTTCTGGTATACTAAAAAGTTGTTCCAGCTGATAACATAACATCACACCTGTATTTCCCCAAAGGGCTAACCCTTTGCAAGCAGCAAAGGAAAGGTGTACCTATAGTACACACACATAATTATGCCCATTATGTTTAATGCATTCAAGGACACTGAATGCATCCACAACAGAAGTTTTATTTTTATAATGCCTATGGGTATTTTGTGTCCCTCAAAATGTTAAGTCCCAAGTCGCACATTATGGTAAAAGTTAAGAATAATAGTTGAAAAACTGGTGCTCCTAAAAACATCCATGTAGTATGAGGAAATGTTGCAGCTAAGCAAGTTGTTTGATAGTTTCCAGTACTGATCTCGAAAAGAATACAAATAACATAACACCATACCTGTACCATAATTTGCATAATACACAATCAATTACATTTTGTTTTGATTTGAAGCAGATTGCTATCCATTGCTACATAAGTAGTAAAAAAAAATCTGCTCAAAAACATAAATAACTCAATGAATGTTGTTGAACTGTCAAAATTAAACAAATTAGTCATAATTCTTTACGAAAATAAGAAACATAGTTAGGGTACTGGATACCCCAAATGTTTGGGCAAAGAGGCACTTCTTGGAAATGGCAATTTTCTTGAATATAAAAAAAAATTACCTGCAAAGTTATATCAGGTGCATTTGGCGCAGGAAGATTAACATTTCTACGCTTGAATAGCTGCTGTTCTCTCTTCTGTTTCCGCAGCTGTACACCTTCTTCTTCCCGGCGGCGGCGCAGCTCATCTGCGCTCAACCCTGCATTCTTGTAACGATGCTTGTGTCCACCAGACATCTTAAAAACAATCAACTATTTATTAAATTAATATATTAATTAATCCTACACTCTCTGACTAATAACTAAACAATTTAGATAACTGATAAAGAAATAAAACAATAACATATGATTACCTTTGTTTATCTGTTATATCTCATATAGGAATTATTTTATATTCTTGCTGTCATCATAATGGACTGCCTATATGCAATTCACTAATAGAACAATGTTTCTCTATAGACCATTTAATATTGAAAGACTAGTATATTTCTCTTCCACCCCCATCAGAGATGCACTCAAGGAAATATCTATAGGGTCACAAAAGGCAGAATTCTACTACTATCAATAACATAATTGTCAACTTCGTAGAAATACTAACATAACGCCATTTAGAAATCCATATAAAATGCAAATATTTCTATTATTAGATGATGCAGTAAATAATTAATTAATTACAACCTACAAGTACGACAACGAAAAGAATAGACAAGTCAAAATTGAAATCAAAGTAACTCGATCGACGACATTATAGGAAAAAACTGCAACCGAATTACAACAAACAATGTGTTGTCCATTCACACATTTTCATGAAAATGTACTTACATTATTTTAGGAACCAGAAGTATGAAATCAAAGAAAATTAATAGATATTGCAAATCAATCCACCATCGATTAATAAAAAAAATATTAGTTGCATGCAGATTGTAGCTAAAAAATATCATCGAACAGATGAGACAGAAAGTGTACCTACTTGAACCAGTAATCACGTCACCTTTGTTGCTAGATACCAAAATCAAAGTTAACTTGCAGAGTAGTAAAAAATCTCAAGAGCCCTTCAAAATAATGTTTTCATTCAATAAACGAAACAGCCTATTCACTCTTAGACATATTTTACACAATTACGAACAAATAAATTAATTATTTCAAAGCAAAACCATTTCAAGCAAGGTGAGAAACTTAAATATTATCACAATTAAAGGGAAACTTCGGTAAATTAGCAACACCAGAAGTCACTTCACAGATAAGCAAAGGAATTATTTAAGATTTGAACCGTATATTTCATAATTAACGAATCCCACAAAGTGGAATCGGATTGTAGGATGCGATCGGACTATGCCAATTTTTTCGTTCTTGGATTTTGTTTGATTTATAATTTTCTTGTAGGTTTTGCCCGTGGTTTCGCCCGCGACCTAGCTATACAGGATAAAAGGATCCTATGTCTACTCTCTTCTCAAGAGAAATTGCAACCGTAGCATAACTGACACAGAGCGGATTTCTAGAAGAACAGTGGCTGCATATGTGACGACTGTCATGAAAATTTCAACAGTGGTAAAGATCGTTAGCATAGACATATAATAAGTATGGACTGGAAATACCTACAAAAAAAAGGTGCATACCTACAACTCAAAATGTCGCATAAAATGGCTGCCAATGCTAGGGTTGTGTCATTCAGGGAACATGGTGTTACTATTTCGAGTATCGATACTAGTACGTAATAGTATAACGAATCTTACTAGATATCACGGTTGAATCATATTTCAAAAAATATTAGCTAATAGTCCGTTGTAACAGAAAAAAACGAGTATTGACAATTTATCACTTCTCAAACAATTTTCCGCATAATTATAATTTCATTTATAGAATTATTACTTAGCAAATAAAGTTTTCACAAATATTTGTAACGCAAACCTAATGTTTGGCAATTGAACGTTTACACAAAGCCAAATATTTAGTATCGAGTGAGCATGCAAGTCTTATGCCTGTTTTCACCTTCACTAAGTGACACTTAAATGAATCCCTAATAAAAGTTCACTGTTGGATTTTCAACGGTAGACTCAGCGCTGAGAGTTGAAAAACAGTGCAGTTTTATTTAGGTATTCATTTAAGTGTCACTTAGCTGTCGGTGAAAACGGGCATTAGTGAATTAAATTTTTAACAATTTTATCAAAAATGAACATTCGGAATAATACACATCCTTACATATTATAAAACAAAGTACACCGCCGCGTCTGTCTGTTTTTCTGTCTGTCTGAACGCGAAAAATTCAAAAACTACTAAACGGATTTTCAATCAATTTTCACTAATGGACGGAGTGATTTATGCGGAAGGTTTTAGTGTATAATTCATTAAAGTTTTGTGTAAATTGGCTGAAATTTGACGATTATTGTTGAAGATGTCGGATAAAATCATGCGGACTGGGATCTTTATTAGCGTGCGCCGCGGAAATCATAAAAGTTACATAAAATGTATGTTCTACAGTATTGTTCATCTTAAAAACTTCAACAAAAAAATCGTATACACTACATAAAACTCTGCGGAACGGTCTCTCGGTGCTATGAACCAAAGAGTACAGTTTGCTGTAAACCATGGGCCGGACCTAGCAATATCATTTCAGCGCAGCGAAGGAACTAGTATCAGAAACTATTACGGAAACGGTACAACACTATTCCACCATGACATATCATTGTAAACAAACGAATGAAATTATGAAATAATAAAAAGGTCTGTTGGACGGAAATAAACCCATATATTAAAATTTAAGCCGTATTTAATGATCACCTAGCAATTTTTTCATCGAAAGTTTATCACTTTATGTACTATTGCAGGAAAACCGGCTACTAACCTGTGCAAAGATAATTGAGGTTGATTTTCCTTCTTTCTTGCACCACACTTCACAATACAACACACAGGCATGTTGAATTGGTGTTTTCCAACGTATATATGTAGTTTTAAAGGAAAACTCCACGTAATTTTCTCACAAATCTCAATAAAACAAAAAGTAAACAACCACTTGACAGCAGAACTACCATGAACTTGTCGCATATTATGGCGGATATGGCACTTACCTACAACTGTCGTCTCAACAAAATGTTGCCATTATGAGGAACAACTGAAATATTTTTGTCTCTTTTATCAAATACGATTACCACATTAGAAAGAGTGAAATATCACGATATTTCACATTCTAGTTCGTTTTTCACCCATATTTGTATAAGCAAACTTATGTATAGAATATCGCGGCGCCTCCGTGTTTTTACTATCTCAATGATCGTTAGATTCGCCATAACACATCAAAAGATAGTCGCGTTTCTGTTACGTTTGGAGCCCTCTAACACACAATGACGCAGCGACTACACTTGTTTGTCCTGGAAAATAATGTGTGAGCTCACTTTTCTCAGTATGGACACTTTTTTGTGACTGAGTACGATGAGGGCAAATCTAGCGATTTAAGTTTTTGGGAGGCGGTAGTCTTGGCGTGTTTTCATAAAGAGCGTTTTTAACACCTTAATAATGTTATCATTACGGTGTCAAAAACGCTCTTTATGAAAACACACCAAGCCCAACTTAGTTTCATAATCAACGTTTCAGAGACGTCATTCGCCGGTAAATTGCGGATGTTACGTGAGCGGTTTTTTTTTTTTTTGAACGGGCTTCTCGCAGTTTTGACCACTAAGGTCTTGGCTGCTTAACCGGACTTTCCTGTGGGTGCCTTAAGCTGCTACACTCAAAGCCTCCAGCCAGGGGCAAAAAAACTAAACTAAATTAAAACTAGGCGAACGCTCGCTAAGGGCACCCCCTGTGGGGTACGAACCTCGGCTTAGGGCGTCGCTGAGGGGAGGACAGCAAGAAGGGACAGGCTGGATCAAAATTGGTTTAAATTATGATTATTATGCGGGGTAGTTTAAAGCTACGTGCTCAGCGGCAAAACTTGCTGGCACCTCGTTTTCGAGCAAGGGTCGGGGAGGAGTATCATTTACTCAGGGACACGGTCGCGATCGCAAAGGACCTCGGCGGCGAGGTCGGAATGACGGGAGGCGTCTGTTTTTGTGTATTGCACTGGTGGCCCTATTCTGCTCTTGGAGGAGTGTGATGGAATCATCAGGGTCGGAAAGTACATGCCGCGGACGGCGGATCTGACTAATTCTGGAAGGGACATAATTGGCTGCTTCGACAACCAAGGGGTTACGATGTCTAGGAGCGGAGTCAAAGTAACGCTTGGACATGCGTTTTAGGAACTGGTGAATCGTAGGGATTTTACAGTCGAGATGGAGGATCTCGTTTCTGACATAGAAGGGAGCTCCCGTGGCTTAACGGAGGAAACGGTTCTGCAAGGCTTGCAACCTATGGATGGAATGGGACTTGGCGTGGGCGAATACTGCACCCGCATAGGTCATAATGGGTTGGATACACGATGTATAGATGCGCAGTTTGCACTTAAGTGACAATTTGCTGCGTGCATTAAGTACGAAATGGAGTCTACCTAGAGCGAAAGCGGCTCGCGAACGAACCGTCTGAACTGAGCCCTGAGAGTCTCCTGCCCTTATGGGGCAGGGGGAGGAAAGGGCTCCTTCGATTCGACAAATAGTCTCGTAAGATGAGCACGAGACGATCCGGCTGTTAAAGTTAATGCATGCAACCTACCTACTAAAATCAGGATATGCAAACTATTTTGAGTGCAATGTGTGTCACCATAGAAACCTTGTTGTTTTATGACTGTTAATATTTTTTGTTTTGTCAAATAATAAAAAAAACACCACTGAATTTTGAGATCGCTTTTTCATGTTACTGATAATGTTTAAATCAAGATTACTCTTCACGTAATAGGTTAAGGGCCCCTTTATTTCACTTATTGTAATATTTGTTGGAAACTAAGCATGGAGCTAAGTAAAATACAAATATGTAAGCTTGATGGAAATAACTGGACACAATGGAAATACCGCATGTCTGCTCTGTTACGGGGCATGGACGGAATTTTGGACATTATTCAGGGAAAAACTCAAAGACCCAATAAGCCTGTAGCTGAGGGAGGTGATGCTGATGCTGCTTCCGCAGTGGCTTTGACGGAGTATAACAAAAAGTTATCGGAGTATGTTAGGCTAGAAAGTACTGCGTTACTGCTAGTTACGAACAACATATCAGATGAAATCTTAGACAAGGTGATTAGATTCTCTCATCCTAAGGACGTATGGGATGAACTACATAGACTCTATGACGGTGTCAATGAAGACAGGTTATATGAAGTATGTATGGAGTTCTTTAAATTTCAAAAGGATACTGCTGATGACATGGCAACTCATGTATCGAAATTGAAAAATATGTGGCACCAACTGAATCAGGAATTATTAAAAGATGAAGAAAGTAAGCAATTACCAGAAATACTTTTAATTTGCAAGATTTTAGATACACTGCCAGAAAGTTATTTTTCATTTAGGTCGAGTTGGATGTTGATGTCCAAGAAAGACAGAACTGTTGAGAATATTACCAGCCAACTTTGTGCGCATGAAAAAGCGCTGTTAGGAAGCAAGGAAGGCACGTCTAGTGAAGCGCTTCTCACAAAAACAAGTAAGAAAGGTGTCGAGAAACAGAAGGAACAGACATCAGAGAATAAAAAAGTTACCAAGTTCAGATGTCATATTTGTAAAGAGGTTGGTCACTTTAGGAAAAATTGTCCAAACAAAACTAGTAAGAAAGACAGAAGGAATAGTAGTGACAGCACCAATATGATAGTACTACTGAATCTGACTGAATGCACCCAAGATCGTGAAGGATGGTTTGTTGATAACGGAGCTACTCACCACGTTACGATGAGAAGAGATTTATTTGAAAATTTCGTGCACTTCAGTAAACCTCACACAGTTTCTACGGCTGATGGAAATGTCATAGAAGCCTTAGGAAAAGGGACAATTACAATTAATCCTAATGTTGGAAAAGAATTTTTCCTCAGCGATGTCTGGCTTGTTCCTTGTATTAGCAAGAATCTTTTTTCAGTGCTAGCGACACAGGACAAGAATACAAACAGTGTATTTGAGTCACGAGTAACTACATGCTCTATTAAGGTGAATGGAATAGTCGCCGTGACGGGAACCAGAACAAGATATGGTGGGCTCTATAAGCTAAATTGTAAAGCGATTAAACCGAAGGTAGCCGCATCGATTAATGCGGTAGATACCTTGCAGCTTTACCATGAACGCATGGGCCACCAAGATAAAAGGCATGTGAAAGGTCTTATAGAACGAGAGTTGAACATAAAGACAAAGGATAATGGCATATTATGCGAAGGCTGTATTTTCGGAAAAACTCACAGGCAGAAGTTTGGTAGTAGAAAAAAAGCTAAAATGCCTGGAGAACGCATACATTCGGATGTTTGCGGTCCTTTTTCGTTTTCAGCCTCGAAATTTCGGTATTTCGTCCTTTTTAAAGATGAACACACTCTTTTTCGCTACGTCTACTTCATGAAGACAAAATCTGAAGTACCTGAAAAGCTGAAGCAAATGTTGGCAGAAGCTAGAGTAACAGGACACACCATCAAAGAATTCCTTAGTGATAACGGTGGAGAGTTTGACAATGAACTAGTTCGGAAAGAATTGTCGAAATACGGAATACATCAAAGACTAATAATGCCGTATACGCCTGAACAGAATGGGTGTAGCGAAAGAGAAAACCGTACGATTGTGGAGTCAGCTAGAACAATGATGCATTGCACATGAAGAGCTGCCTCAACAGTTGTGGGCGGAGTTGGTACAGACAGCTGTTTATGTGTTAAACAGAACAGGACCAACTTCCGTGGAACACAAGACTCCGTTCGAGCTTTGGTTTAGGAAGAAACCACGGATAAAGCACCTTAGAATTATTGGCTCGGTTTGCTATGTACATGTTCCTAAACACAAAAGGAAGAAATTGCATAAGAAAGCTATGAGATGCATACTGGTTGGATACGATAATGATGACGGTTATAGACTATGGAACAAGGAATCCAATTACATAGTCAGGTCGAGAGATATCATTTTCAATGAAAAGCCATTGGAAACGAAATTCCAAGAACCAGAGGAGGAAGTCATAGAAGTGGAAATTCCCATTCAATTACGAAGGGAGTATGACGAAGTAGTGACACCTGCTACAATCAATAATCAAGTCGTAACGATTGATAACGAAATGAATAGTCAATTGGATATTCATACACCTGTTATCGAAGAAGACAATTTCGATGATGCTGTATCGACTCACGAAGAATCAATTGAACCAAGGGGAGAAAATTACGATGTTGATAATGATGATCTGGAGCAGTCGATTGGAAATGATGATGTTAATGAAGATGAAGATAATCTTGAGGAACTGATTAACACACAAAGTGATCGAATACTGCGAGATCGATCATTGATCAGACGTCCGGCCAGGTTCAATGATTATGTCATGGTTACAAACGGATTTTTCGAACCAACATGTTACAAAGACGCAGTATCCTGTAACGAAAGTGAACTTTGGAAGAAAGCAATGGACAGCGAGATAAGTTCTCTCAACGAGAATGAAACGTGGGTTCTAAAAAAGTTACCAAAAAACAGAAAAGCAATACCATGTAAATGGATTTTTCGCGTGAAGCTGAATGCAGATGGATCAGTCGACAAATACAAAGCAAGGCTAGTTGCTAAGGGTTTTCGCCAGAAGAAAGGAGAAGACTATGATCAGACTTTCAGTCCTGTTGCAAAAATGACCACGGTCCGGACTGTGATTAGCATTGCAGCAAGCGAAGGTATGAAGATGACTCAATTTGATGTGTCAACGGCATTTTTATATGGAACACTCTCGGAAGAAGAAATTTATGTTAGGCAACCCGAAGGCTATAATGATGGTTCTGGAAGGGTATGCTTACTGAAGAAAAGTCTCTATGGGCTAAAACAAGCCCCGAGATGTTGGAATCAGAAAATTCTTAATTTCTTCAAGGAAGTGGGCTTTAAAATCAGTGAAGCCGATACCTGTTTATTTGTAAGAGAGAAAGACCACCGGAAACTGATTGTGGTTCTCTACGTTGATGATGGGCTAGTAGCTGGAACCGATCAAGAACTCATTGATGAATTTATTGAAGAGCTGAATGAAAGGTTCAAGATTACAAACAAACCAGCTACCTATTTTCTAGGTATAGAGATTTCAACCAGAGAAGGTATTGGAGTAGTAATACATCAAACATCTTACGTTAAGAAAGTTTTGGACAGGTTTGGAATGCAGGACTGCAAACCTGTGACTACACCAATAATCAAGGAGAATATAGTCTCACAAAACGAGAACGATGAGTACGTTCTGAAAAACTATAGGCAAATAGTTGGAGCACTTGCATATGTAATGGTCGGAACAAGACCTGATATTGCGTACGCAGTCAGTGTAGTGTCAAGGAGTCTGGAAAAACCGACTCAAGCGGATTGTGTCAGAGTGAAACGTATCATGAGATACCTACAGTACACAATTGATCTCGGCATTATGTATAAAAATAACTATAAAATTGGAATTATAGAATCATACAGTGATGCTGACCACGCAGGCGATATTGGAACTGGAAGATCGACTTCTGGAGTACTTTGCCTATATGCCGGAGGACCAGTCTCCTGGATGAGTCAGAGACAGCAAAGTGTTGCTATTTCAACAACAGAAGCTGAAGTGATCGCTGCCAGTGAAGCTGCGAGAGAATGTGTATGGTTGACTCGGCTCATAGGAAGTCTCGTACAAATTAAGGGTCTTCCTACGTTACTAGTGGATAACGAAGCAGCAATAAAGTTAGCTGAGAATCCAGAGTTTCACCGACGCACCAAACACATCCGTACACGTCACTTCTTCGTAAGAGAGCTTGTGACTAATGGAGAGCTGCTAATAAAGAAGGTAACAAGCGAGCTTCAATTAGCGGATCTTCTCACTAAGCAGTTGCCCAGACCTAGGCTTCGCAAGCTTGTGGATACTATGGGACTACATTGAGAGAAGGTGTTAAAGTTAATGCATGCAACCTACCTACTAAAATCTGGATATGCAAACTATTTTGAGTGCAATGTGTGTCACCATAGAAACCTTGTTGTTTTATGACTGTTAATATTTTTTGTTTTGTCAAATAATAAAAAAAACACCACTGAATTTTGAGATCGCTTTTTCATGTTACTGATAATGTTTAAATCAAGATTACTCTTCACGTAATACCGGCACACCGAGTTTGTAGAGCTTATAAATTAAGCCGTTGTGCCAGACTTTGTCAAACGCCTTTGCTATGTCGAAGAATACTACGCTCGTCTGTCGGCCATAGGTGAGAGCACCGCTGATCAGCTCGACGATACGATGGACCTGATGCACGCTAGAGTGCTGAGTTCGAAAGCCGAACTGTTCGTTGGGGATGAGGCCCTTGGTCTCTGCATAGTCTCTGAGGCGCTTATAAATAAGCCTCTCATAGATCTTGCCGAGAACCTTGAGCAGACTGATGGGCCTATAGCTAGATGGCTCGTTTGTGGGTTTTCCTGGTTTTACGGGATACCTATGACAGTGGCCTCTTTCCACGTCTGGGGAAAAATGTTGTTGCTTAACGCACCATTGAAGATGGTCGTCAAAAGCATAATTAAGTGAGCTGGGAATAGTTGGACCACCCTATTGGTGAGTCCGTCTGAGCCGGGGGCTTTACGATTTTTCAGACCTTTGATAATCTCATGTACCTCATCTGGTTCGATGGGGGGCAGGGGATAATCAGGGTCTTCAATGGGAGGGATAGAGGCTCTACGTTCGACTTCGGCGTCGACCTCATCGAGGTGAGCTTTGTCTACTGGTAGGGTACTGGGAGAGCATTGGGCTTCAAGACTGTCGACTAGGCACTCGGCTTTGTCGATGTCGTCGAAGGCTAATGTTTTGTCCGGGCGGACTAAGGGGGGTATATGGCCTGAGTGAGGGGATCTGAGTTTTCTCTGGAGTTCCCAGAAGGCAAGGTGGGTAGACTCAAGGTCGCTCAGCATCTTGTCCCAGCCCATTTCACGCAGCTCCGCCATACGTGTCCTTACAGTTCTCTGTAAGTAGCGCATGTGGGCTTTGTTAGCGGCACAGGGAAAGCTGCTGTAGGCACGGACAGCTGCGTTCTTCTCAGTCAGCAGGGCGCGCGCATCGTCCGGGAGTTTCAGGTAACAGGGATCTGTTGCCGGAACCTCCCTTGAGCAATCGCTCAGGACGGTTTGCACGTGCTCCGTGAGTGAGTCGATCGCAGCTGTCGTGTTAGCGACAGAGTCAAACTGGTCCGGAATAGAGTCTAGTAAGGGGGACGTGTTGGATTTCAGCTTTTCGCTTACTTTCTTCCAGTCCGTCACCTTTCTAGTGGGGAGAGGGTGGTTAGGGTCAGAGGGACCTATGCGGGATACAAGATGGATGATTACTGGGCGGTGGTCAGAGGTAAGCTCGTGCACCGTTTCTATCGAGTCAAGTCGTAAGTTTACGTTCTTAAGGAGCGTTATGTCAAGGACGTCAGGGGTGTAATTTACCATATGGGGATAGTAAGTGGGATTCATCGGAGCGATGATGTCGAAGTTAAGACTGGAAGAGAGGTCGAACAAGTGTCGGCCCCTCGGGGTTAGTGGTGTGGCTATTCCATGAAGGATGTTTGGTGTTGAAGTCCCCTGCCATAATGACAGAGTCGCTCATGCCGAAGAGTAGCTGTAGGTCATCAGAAATCAGTTGGTAGTTTTCCGAGGCCTGAGCTGGGATGGGAGGGATATAAACCGACACTAGAGTGATCGGTGAGTGACCAGTCATGCCTAGACGACAGACTGATACTTCTAATCGGGAGAGAGGTGGAGGGTCCATAGGGATGCAATACAGATCCTTTTTATAATAAATGAGAGTGCCACCCGCGTGACAGCGCGTCCTATCATTTCTAATTAAACGATAGTTAACTATGGAGGGGTTTCGTTTATGGGGCTTTAGGAAGGTTTCCTGTATGAGGAGAAGATCTAACTGATGATCGCGGAGGAATTCCGCGATTTCATCTTTCTGATTAAATAAGCCATTGGCATTGAAGGTTCCTATCTTTAGGGATCGGGGTTTAAACCTTTCATAAGAGGCGTTTTACATTATGAGGGTCTAGTGAAGGATGTGAGGGCGGAGGTGATATCCTCGTATGCCAAGAATACATTCTGGATTTACTCGAAGCATCCTGATTTCCTGGCTTCTACAATGTCTAAGGCCATTTGTTGGGCCCTGGGGGTGCAAAAGGTCATGAAGGTGGAGCTGATAATGCTGAATGCATTTTTAGCAGGGTCCATGTATATTTTATTGTTATTAGCCACGGGAGTGGGGACGGGGCGCGGGGTAACCGGGTTTATGTTGGGTTTAACGGAGGTCGCGGGGGCTGTGCTACGCTGTGTAGGCGCTTGGGGAGCGGGGAAGCCGGGGGGAGGAGGAGGGCGGACGCGCGGGTCCATTAGGGAGTAAAGCGGGGTGTGAGGGGGAGGGGGGCGCGGGGTAACCAGAGCCGGGAAGGTCTGCTGGTGGTTATAGTTAAGTTGAGACCACGGGCTAGGTCTCTGAGGGCTAAGCCTCTGAGGCATCTGAGCTGAGGGGAGAGGTTGATGCACCTGTTGACGTTGCTGTCTAGCGTCTAGACGCTTAGACAGCTTTGCTGTGTTAGCGTTAGGGGCTTTGGGACATCCGCGGTAATTAGCCGTGTGGCCTTCGAGGCCGCACAGCACGCAACTTGGCGGGGTGGCGCATAAGTTGCGATCCTTGGGTCGGGTGCAGTCTGCCGTGCCATGGTCTCCCAGGCACTTGACGCACCTGGGTTTCGCATGGCAGTGCTTCTGACTATGGCCGTAAAGTTGGCAACGGTGACATTGCCCTATGACGCTGTTTTTCCAGGGCTTCTCTATGGAGAAGCCCACTAATAGACATATTGTCTTGACATTGAAAATGGGGTGATGCCCCTCGGTAGGGGAGCACACGACGATGACCATGTCGTATGCTTCCCTGCCACGCGAGCGGTGCATACGGTGCACTTCATCCACGGGGATGTTCTGCGACTGAAGGTCGGCAAGGATATCGGAAGAGGGAATCTCTTTAGGGATCTTCTTAATGACGACCCTAATCTGTCTATCTTCTGGGAGGGAGTAGGTGTGGAATGACACACCTCTCTCTCTCAGGACCCTGGTTAAGTCCCTATAGTCTTTCGACGTAGTCCAAAGAATGATGATTTCATGAAACAGTTATTCTTTGGACTTACGTGGTCTTAGAGAGTTGTGTTGATGACTTTAATGATTATAATTCTGTAAATACATATTTGTTACGGCCGCGAATCGTATATTAATCAACGTACAACTTACTACTGACCAGCAAATTGCAAAAAACCTAAAAAAAAATGAATTTCGCGGGCTACCCTGGCGCTTTCGCCTTAACTAACCATTTTCAAAAAGCGGTCAGTGTGTCGTCTTAGGGGCGGAAAGCATCTACGTACTTGAACTTTGACACCAGTTATCTCAAAATTTTACTATGGCATTAAGCGTGCAAATTACGGACAATACATCTTCAATTAATCAGCTAACTAACGAAGTACAAAAGTTTAAAACATATTTAGAGGTACCGATGAAAATGTCGATAATGCTGGCAATGGTCGAATTTGGAAATTGTTGAAATATTTAAAAAATTGTGTATTATTCGAATTAATAAAAGGGCTTGCTACACGGCTGCCAACCGCGTCCTCAACAGAGGTGACCTTGGTTGGCGACAGACAGAGCTGTTTGAAATGTGGTCGTAAACCACCAACTCCACGGTTGTAAACCACCAAGGTCACCTCTGCTGGGACGCGGTTGGCCATGTGGTCGGATGGCATAAACCAGTTAAGGATGCAACACCAGAAGACACTTCTAGTGTTGTGTGATGAATTTCTGAGAGGCTAGAAAGTATTCTAGCCTCCCAGAAATCCATCACACGTTAGGGCACCCTGAACCATAATTACGTAACTTATTTTCATAAACGATTATGCCTAACTTGTTTCATTTTAACAGTTCAACAACAGTCATTGCGTTATTTGCGTTGTTGAGCATTTTTTTTTTTTTCATAACTTATGAAGCAATGGATTAGCAATGTGATTAAATCGAAACAGATTGTGATTGATCGTGTATTACGTAATTAGGCTGCAGGTCGTCATGACCAGTTCACAAGTCGCGGAACGACTCTGGTGAGTCGATGGCACCGACAACTTGGTCTGTTTGCCTAACTTTGGCAAAGGCCTCATCCATTTCTTTTCACTCTGTTCTATTTATCGCTTTCTTAGTCCATGTTTAACCTGCTGTGGCCTTTATTTCTTCTTCCCACCTTTGGAAACTGTCTACCTCGTTTCCTTTTCCTATTTCTTGGGTACCAAAACATAATGTTTTTGTTACACTTCTCAATGCCTCTTATTATATGGCCTGTCCATTTCCACTTAAGTTTTCTTATTTTCGTTGCAGTCACGTCGTCAGTGTTACGTCTTCTATTTTGTTTCGTTTTCCTATCGTTTTGTTGCTTATTCTATCAGATTTCTTTTCTCTCCATTGCTGTCTGACAAGTTTCTAGTTTTTTGTTTTGCGCTTTAGTGAGTGCCCAGGTTTGGCAGCCATGTAAGGACTGGTAGTACACAGGTGTTTTACAGCTTTGATTTTAGTTCGGACATCTTAGTTTCTGTGTTCTTCATTACTTCCTTTAGCCGCCTGTAACATTTCCATGCATTCTCAATTCTAGTATCTATTTCCTTTGACATTATATCCGTGGTTAAAAGTTGGCCTAAATAAGTGTATTCTTTCACGTGGAATCTTTCACTCAATCGGCTCGACATACATGATGATAGTGTCTTCGGCTTAGGCACCTAAGTTCTTCGGATACGTTTGTCATGGCTTTTGTCTTGGAAGTGTTCATCGTTAGATATATTTCTCTTCCAGGTCTACGAGCATGTTTTGTAGATGCTCTTTTGCTGTGGCGAATATTATGATATCGTCGGCGAAGCGTAGGTGGGATAGTTTTTCACTGTTTATGTTTAGTCAATAGTGGTCCTATTTTAGTTAGCGAAAGATTTCTTCTAGAACAGCTGTAAATAATTTAGGCGATAGCTGATCTCCTTGACGTACGCCTCTATTGATTTTTATTTATGTTTCCCCTTTTTCCAACTTTATCCTAGCTGTACTATTCGACTCATGGGCGTACCCAGCATTTTTTTACGGGTGGGGCAGAAGTAAATAAACTCAATAATAGGGAATAGGAATTTCTCTCGATAAAACTACGCATGAACGCTCGATTATACTTGATACTGCATTTTTTCGCGCGGTAATTTTGAATTTTCCCAAATGAATAATTAATTTAGTTAATTATTTAAACCTACATTTTTAGCTTTGAGTCAGGGCCCAGGGTGGGGCAGAGGCCCCACCTTGCCTCACCGTGGGTACACCCATGATTCGTTTTTAAAGAGGTTATTTAAGAAATGACATGTGTAAAAAAAAAAACAGTGGCACTCCGGGAGGGTCGACAGAAGTGACAACTAAAAAACACTCCGGGAATGCCGATAGAAGTAAAAAAATCGGCACCGCGGTAATCAACGCGTTGATGTCTTTTATTTCACGGTATTGGAAAATTGCGTTACAGTGTCGCGAAATCAATTGTTTAGTTCCATCTCAAAAATGCCCAACGCGCTTAGAAGTTTTCACTTCAAAAACAGTTCTAAAATATCTAGATAGCAGTAGTATCCATTCCAAGTTAGTTCTCCATTACGACACGTTCATTTAGATCCATGTCAGACTGTAGCGTTTACAATTTCATGTTTTGGGGAGGCAACAAAGTAACATAACTAGAGTGCGTTTCATCAAATAGTTCCTTTGCCATAATGTTGGCTCCACTGTTAAACTTTAACAATGGACCAATTACGTAGCGCCGTAGCGTACTTTTGTTCGTCCTACAACAGTGCAGCCAACATTACAGCATAGGAACTATTTGATGAAACGCACTTTAATAGATAGCTTGAAAACATTGTGTCAATCTAAATTACTTAACAGTCCCGTCACAAAATAGAATACAAATTGATTTTGCACACAGCACTTGGTGCACACCTCACATAATTTTTGCTTTGCCTTTGTGACCTTGCTATCACAGAACACTAATACCCTAGCGGGCTTGCTATATAATATAGTATGACGTTTGAGTTGATCTATCATTCAATCAACTCTTCTTTCTCACTCTTGTCTTGTACTTACTTTCCATTGAGATAGAAAAAAACATGGAGGCGCCGCGATATTCTATACATACATTTGCTTATACATATATGGGTGAAATACGAACTAGAATGTGAAATATCGTGTTATTTCACTCTTTCTAATGTGGTAATCGTATTTGATAAAAGAGACAACAATATTTCAGTTGTTCCTCATAATGGCAACATTTTGTTGAGACGTAGTAACAGTTGTAGGTAAGTGCCATATCCGCCATAATATGCGACAAGTTCATGGTAGTTCTGCTGTCAAGTGGTTGTTTACTTTTTGTTTTATTGAGATTTGTGAGAAAATTACGAGGAGTTTTTCTTTAAAACTACATATATACGTTGGAAAACACCAATTCAACATGCCTGTGTGTTGTATTGTGAAGTGTGGTGCAAGAAAGAAGGAAAATCAACCTCAATTGTCTTTGCACAGGTTAGTAGCCGGTTTTCATGCAATACTACATAAAGTGATAAACTTTCGATGAAAAAATTGCTAGGCGATCATTAAATACGGCTTAAATTTTAATTATATGGGTTTATTTCCGTCCAACAGACCTTTTTATTATTTCATAATTTCATTCGTTTGTTTACAATGATATGTCATGGTGGAATAGTGTTGTACCGTTGCCGTAATAGTTTCTGATACTAGTTCATTCGCTGCGCTGAAATGATATTGCTAGGTCCGGCCCGTGGTTTACAGCAAACTGTACTCTTTGGTTCATAGCACCGAGAGACCATTCCACAGAGTTTTATGATGTGTATACGATTTTTTTGTTGAAGTTTTTAATATGAACAATACTGTAGAACATACATTTTATGTACCTAACTTTTATGATTTCCGCGGCGCACGCTAATAAAGTTCCCAGTCCGCATGATTTTTACCGACATCTTCAAATAATCGTCAAATTTCAGCCAATTTACACAAAACCTTAATCAATTATACACTAAAACCTTCCGCATGAATCACTCCGTCCATTAGTGAAAATTGATTGAAAATCCGTTTAGTAGTTTTTGAGTTTTTCGCGTTCAGACAGACAGAAAAACAGACAGACGCGGCGGTGGACTTTGTTTTATAATATGTAAGGATGTGTATTATTCCGAATGTTCATTTATGATAAAATTGTTAAAAATTTAATTCACTAATGCCCGTTTTCACCGACAGCTAAGTGACACTTAAATGAATACCTAAATAAAACTGCACTGTTGGATTTTCAACTCTCAGCGCTGAGTCTACCGTTAAAAAACCAACAGTGAACTTTTATTAGCGATTCATTTAAGTGTCACTTAGTGAAGGTGAAAACAGGCATAAGACTTGCATGCTCGCTCGATACTAAATATTCGGCTTTGTTTAAACGTTCACTTGCCAAACATTAGGTTTGCGTTACAATTATTTGTGAAAACTTTATTTCCTAAGTAATAATTCTATAAATGAAATTATAATTATGCGGAAAATTGTTTGGGAAGTGATAAATTGTCAATACTCGTTTTTGTCTGTTACAACGGACTATTAGCTAATATTTTTTTAATACGATTCAACCGTGATATCTAGTAAGATTCGTTATACTATTACGTACTAGTATCGATACTCGAAATAGTAACACCATGTTCCCTGAATGACACAACCCTAGCATTGGCAGCCATTTTATGCGACATTTTGAGTTGTAGGTATGCACCTTTTTTTTGTAGGTATTTCCAGTCCATACTTATTAAAAGTCTATGTTACTTTCAGTCATTGTTTCAGTTCAATCAGAGTGAGTTCAATAGTTATTTCTGTCAAATCAAAAGTTAAGTTTATTATTGGGTAGTGATTGTGAAGTGAATTTTTGCTAATATTACAAAATATATTTTAGAATTGAGAATTTACGAAACGAAGTGACGATTAAAAATGAATAAAATATTATCATTACGATTACGATCATGCCTCTGTTCAGTAAGGAGGAATTATTGCGCACCACCTCCCAGTACACCTAGCTCGAGTAGCCAATCTGCTGCAGGAGCCAATAGTATGACTCCAAGATATAAACCTACCGACTTCCAAAAGTTCATTTTGGTATGGACGAAAAAGTTCAAAACTAAAGAAGAGATCCCCACATACGTTTCGTACGTTTTATACTTTGTGTATTTTTATGTAATCGTTAGTTTTGACGCATGTGATGAGAGAACAAAAATTAATTGGAACAGATGAACGATTCTGTATCATTCAAAATGTTGTTCTACATGACCTTGAATAGTTTTATTTGAATTGAATCATGTCGGGTCACAGTGCTGTGTTGTAATCATCACAGCTTGATGTATTATTTTCCTATTCATCTGTTCATAACTGACTCATGAAAGTTGTAATAAATAACAAATTATCCTTGCTTTACTTAATTAATTACACAGGTATTTCTACTTCTGTGTATGAGTAACAAGTTAAAATTTAATGTAGTATAAGGTTTTTGAACATTTTCTAATAATTCAATATTTTATTTCAGTGGTGAACTTATAGATAAATCTCGCAGCCAAGCCAGAATTAAGATTGCAAATGTGCTTATGTTACTCACAGCACTTGCTAGTTTTGGAGCAATTTTGGTAGGAAAGTCAGCAGCGAAGAGAGGTGAATCTGTTCATCAATACAACCTTGACTGGCACAAAAAGTATGAAGAGGAATTCAAAGCAAAGGAAGCCGCTGCCGCTGCTAAAGCTAACAAATGATGTAAGATTTGCAATAAAATGTATAACTATTATGTAGTTGTTAGTATTTTCTCAAACTTATTGTTTCCTGTATAAAAGCTTTATTACACAACCAATTTTTTTTAAGTTGTGATTTTAGTGCCAGATTTTTCTGAATATATCTTTAGATGCTGTAAAGTGAAAATATATTATCTGAATAATTTATGAAGATTTTTTAATAAATACGAATGTAAACCTTCATTAATTTTTTATTGTATTTACCTACTAGGCAAGCTCTAAAAAAAATAAAAGTTGTAATGTATGTATTTTCTTTCCACTATCTTTATATCAATGTTTTATCTATACCTACTCTGCTTGGAGACAGAAATTATCTTATCAATGAAAAAAAAAAATTGAAACAAAACTGATTTTAAATTGGGTCTTTGAAAACAGACATTTTACCTTGTGGCTGTAAAACAAAAAGGATATTTTTGGGTTGAGTAGAACTCTACACAAAGCACGCACTTGGGAGGTACTTTATAGAAGGGTTATAAGAGGAAGAGAGTGGAAGTTAAAAAAAGGTAACAGTCTATATTCTATTTATATAAGTATATACACTATAAGTTCCAAAACAAGGATAAGTAAAATGCATGTCATCAGTCTTCATAAGTGGTTGGGCTTGTAGTAACTTCTACATTTCTCTGAAAATAACTTTGTTGTCTTTTCTTTTATGACTTCCTCCACACTGAGTTCTGTTTGCAAAATTCTCAGCTGTAAAAAAGGAACCAAGTTTGAAGTCAATACATAAGATTCACAAGATTTAGTATAAATATTGAATGTATTTTTAAACATGATACTATAAATTGTTTACATTAATGGCTATGTAAATAAATACAACGCTCAAATTTAAGCAGTTGCATACCTTTTTTTGTTCAGCTTTCAGATTTTTCATTACATCATAGTCATCAGGTTTACTATCTTTAGCTGCCTTTAAATGTTTTACTGTTTCTGCAGTTGCTAAGATGCACTTTTTGATAACATTTTCCCTGTCTGTATGTCCTTTTTTGATTTGAGAATATAGATCTTCACAGGCCGAGTGAGCATCAACTTTACCTGCGAAAGATTCTGTGGGAATTGAAGTATTAAGCGCATAAACTATTTTATCATCCATAACACGCATTTTTTTCAGGACGTCCTGTAAAATAAATAAATTAAGAATCAGAATCACCGATTAAAAAAACAAAGATTTAAAGAATCATAAAACAAATTGTGTGATAGTGATAGAAAGTTTGGAGACCCAGTAAATACTTACTTGAAATTCTAAAAAATCTGGGCAATTCATTTGGCTAAACATTATTCAATAATAAATAATAATCTATCGGGATTTTTTTGGTTACTTTCGTTCGTTATGCTACAATTTGAGGTTAGAAAACAATAGACTAGAATACTTTTTTTTTTGTAGGGGTTAGAGTTTAGACAGTACTTTTAATAGACAATACTAGTGCTACTCGGGTATTATATTATCTGTGTACTCGGTAAGTCGGTACTCCCGTGACCGTAGACAGAGTAAACTATCTGTCTACGCCCGTGACAGTAGCTCGACTCCGGTCTTTCACCGCTGAGAGTGGAGAGTGAAATACAGCTTCAGGCAGCTTGGCAATAAGAGTATGACGCTGGACGCGGTGACAAATGAAACTAAATATTTTACTATAATGGATTTATTGCCAGATCTAGGTCTGGGGTTTTGAGTCACCGTGAGCAACGTGTTTAGTTACACATTTATTCTAACAATTTGTTGAAATTGTTTTACTCATTTCCCATTCAAGGTGACCTAAGTGCGATAATGGCGCCCTAATTTTTTCCAAAGTCTGTTTTGCCAAGCTGTGACCATGAGGACTATCACGCTTGAATTCGCTGCTAGAAACGCAAGTGTAGAGTGAGGTCTCTAGAAATTTTTAATTTAACTGAACGTTGATCGTTCATTGTTTGCGGGATTTTCTATCGGGAACTTTTACTTAAATTCATATTTTTTTTAAAGATAATGCTATTCCTGATTAATGGGGATGAAAACTGCCACTTGCTCACTTCAGATAGCACTGATCTCCAGCGTCTCATAATTTGACAACTAGTCATACATTTTTTGTAAAGCGACTTATACACATATTTAATTATTGAGCTCAGTTGCGCAGCTGTTTACTGCAAAAATATGGGGACCCATGTTTTTGTCGAAGATGTTACAAGAAGAAAACTGTGAGAGAAGGTTCTCCAAAAAAAAATTTGAATTCGATATTTCGTCGAGACGATGTGCTCTCCTTTAAGCCTTTTATGGAAGAAAGTGATTTATAAGTAATGCTCCCAACAGAACTAAGTCTGTTTTCATTACATACAAATATACTTGTGATGTGATATTGTGTAAATTATAGTAAAGTATGTGTGTGTTTATATTATCATATTAGATTAGTGCTAGAAGTGCTATCTCTGAGGTTTTTCAGTCAGGAAGATCATGCCCGAGTTGGTTTTTAACTTTGATCAGATTATTTCTATCGTACGCCTCCAGTCTTTAACAAAAAACTCACTTAAAGTCAACAAACACAAAATAACCTATAAATTATAAAAAGTTCATAATTTATTGATTTTTCCATTTAATCTACTTTTTTACCAGTGGTAAACGCTTCCCCTGTTCTTAGCTCGTCTTTTAATAGTGCTACACTCCAAGTCTCATACATATTTATCTAGTTTTCGTATAATTTTTGATGGACGTACAAGTAAATATAAACACAACAATGGCGGTTTAAAGACGTACAACTGTGCTACTACCTGTTATGAGCTTTTAGTTTTTAAACTCATTTTAGATTTTAAGGTCAGGTTGACATAAATGAATATGACGTAGTGACATTTAGAACTAAACTTCTTTTGAAGTTTTAAAATGTAATAAAATAAACATTATATAAAGTAATGCGTACTTCAAACATATATAAAACATATCAAATAAAAGTACTGACAGGACCTTAGTCACCAGCGGTGCCAACTGGTGAGCACAAAAACGATAGCCCCCATTTCTTTTAGAGAGCCTGCTAAAGTCGCGTCCCCGCTAGGGCCGCGTGACCCTACTGTGGACGCGCCTTAACTAACACATGACAGTTACTCGTACAAATCTGTCGTCACATGGTGCGGGCAGTAGCTGCACTTAGGTAGCTACCTAGACCAGCTCACATTGTGTAACCTAGCCTCTAAGAGCATGTTCGTTTTATTTTAAACTATTAATTTAGATTTTATTTAGTCGATTAATAACCCAATCAGTAAGTATATCGTGAATGTCAGTCATTTCTTTTTACTGGTTCTCTGTGGTTACTCTCCTTGTTTGACGTTTGTCTATGTGATTCTCCTTTTCATTTCGACAAGTCAAAATGAAGTACGTTTTTTGTAAATTCCAAATAAATTTTGCACAATCTGAATGATCTAATGCTATTTTATTGATAATGTGATATATTCTATAAGTGCTGTGATGTCTTATCATTGTGTGTGATTGATTTTCAGGATCGGACTTTGCGCGTACAGTGGGTACAAGATCTATCCTGGTCATGGAAAGACCATGGTTAAGGTGGACGGCAAGGTAATATTTACTTGTTGTTTGTAATATCTATTGGCATAACTGTTACTCTTACCTTTTCCTTGGAACATAAAACTCATAGGCTTCATTTCATAAAAAGCCGGCTTTCACAACACCTATCACATGATTTTTGATGTAAACATGTTATTTAGTTATTCGAGTATTCCTTATTAAAATTGATGCTCCTAATTTGTTTGTATTTGTCATGTATCGGTGGTTAATTATGTCGTAATTTATTTTTTCAGACCTTCACATTCTTGAACTCAAAATGTGAGGCTGCACATTTGATGAGGAGGAATCCTCGTAAAGTGACATGGACTGTGCTGTACAGGTAATATTACGATGTGTTATTCAAAACTCGTATCCATATTGCTAGACGATCAATAGAATCTTGGCCCTATTTGCTTTTATTAAAAACTAACCTAACTTAATCCAAACCATTATAACCTATCTTGGTGGGAAATAAGTTAAAGTTCTAATTAAGCCCTTAATATGACCCAAGACTTTCTTTGATAAGTTTACCTTTACAAGATTATTATTAAATGAATAACTCAATGTTTGTTCAGTGTTTAACTTTACAAGAAAGGATGGTAGAAAACACTTGAATATTTGGCTTTGATGTTCAAAAACTCATTTTCTGGGAGTTTTCTAGTTCTCAAAATGGAAATAAAATTGATATTCCCAAGTCCCTTAGTGAAGACAAAGCTTAACTTATCGTATTAGATGTACAAGTGTCTTCTACATAATAAAAAGCTTTGATTCATCAACAGACAAACACTCTAAACTGCTGATTCTAGAACTGTTAAAAGCATTTAATTTTGGACAAGATTTCGTTATAAAACAAAACTGACTAAGCTTTGACAAATACTTCCTTCCATTGTTGTTTTTGGTGATGGGAAATCCTGTTACTAACTTGCAAGTGGTACCATTGTTAATCTGATTTCATGTCTCATCACACCATCTCATTCCATTAAGAAAGTTATTATACTTATAATAATAGAAACATTAAACACAATGTGTAATGTTATTGGCAATTATAATAAGTAGCACCATATAGGTTTTTATATGAAACTTTTTTCATAATGAGGTAAAACTTTCAAAAACACAAAAATATTAACACTCCATGATAAACATTCAGTAACCAATTTTTTCTCACAGGCGCAAGTTCAAGAAGGGTCAAGAAGAAGAGCAGACCAAGAAGCGCACAAGGAGGACCCAGAAGTACCAGCGTGCCATTGTTGGTGCCTCACTCAGTGACATCATGGCCAAGCGTAACATGAAGCCTGAAGTGCGCAAAGCTCAGAGGGATCAAGCTATCAAGTAAGTATAACAGGGAGCAGGCAGAAAAATAAAAAAGCTGATGTAAATATACAGTGAGTTTTAAAGTAAATAAAAAATAGAAGAAAATATCTATGGCAACTGAGCTAACTAGAGCCATGTCGTAAGATGAATGAATATCTTGAATTTTAACTCAGAATGTTGGCACATAAAATGTTGGTTTTCATTATAACTAGGCAGAAGTGTATTATCGAAGAAATGCATATCTGTACATTGTAAGGATTATCCTTGCTTGCAGTACTTGGCTGCTATAGTAATGCTTACCTACGATAAAAAAGTGTTGTGTGTGAATGGAATTTTGTTTTCAAATAATTAAATATTACCCTGATGATACCTATAATACACCCACATTTCACTAGTAGTCCCATGTAATAGGGGGTGAGCCTTTTGCCAAAACTGGGTACAAACACAGACTCCAGCTGCTACTGAGAAATTTCTAATGGAAAACCCAATAAGACTACCCAACCTGGGAATCACACCCAGGACCTCATTGCTTGTGAACACTATACCAATGAGGCAGTCGAGTTATTTCGTAATAAGAGCTCATATAAATGCAATCCGACTTAACTTATTATAATCACTTCATTATGTGGTGCCTTGCAATGGCATAGAACTTGATTACTAGAAAGTAGACAGTTTTAATGCATTCCAGACAATAATCTATGTAAACACTCGGGGATGATTTGAGTGTACATGGTTCGATGATACAATTAAGGGGTTAATTGTATCATCGAACCATGTACACTCAAATCAAAAATAATCATGCAAATCTAACATAAGTGTGTAATCATTGAGAACTCATAGATTTCCATAAATAAGCTTGTAATAGTTTTTAAATGTCACTAATTTATGTATATGTCGTGCTGCTATATCTAACGACTCATCTTTATTTTCCAGGGCTGCAAAGGAACAGAAGAAATCCACAAAGGCCGCCAAGAAGGCCACAGCACCAGCAGCCAAGGCTAAGGCAGCACCTAAGGCCAAGGCCGCTAAAGTCAGTCAAAAGTCAGCCCCCAGGGTTGGAGGAAAGCGATAAGAACCTAAAATAAACTGATTTTATAAGCCTCAAGTTTGACTTTGATTTATAGTTTTCTATTAACCCTATTATAGCGAGCTTGGGTTCATTTTGGTATGTGTACGTGACTATATGCACAAAGGTGATTGTGATAGGTATTATTTATTCTGTGGTGATAGTTGTACGCCTGACGGAGCAGTTCAGTTCAGCGATCAGCGGGTCTAAAACGGCCACATTCTATTAAAATTCACTATTCTATATATATTTCTATTAATATTTCTATTACAATTCCTCTAAAAGCAATTCATTTTCTGAATTGCCAGCAATTCCTCTATGGTGACATATTTTAGCTGAATCATATACAATTCATAACAGAATGATATACGGTGTAAATATTGCCGCGTGAAAAAAATTAAGACTAATTTTTTACTGGATATTTTTTTTTTACAGTTTTTGTTAATCAAATGAGATTTTTATTTCAACAGTTAAAATGTTATTTCATCATAATACCAAACTGTCAAACATGAATTGAACGTCGATAATATTAAGAGCCATTTCACGTTTTCGCGCGAATATTTAAGATTTTAGTTGTCTAATTTACCATCTTAGGTAATATTCTGACATTGTTGAATACATGTAAAAAATAGATCAATCTTTCGTATTGATACTTCATGTAACACATTTACAAAAATGTATTTGTTTTCTTTGTAGTAATTACTCTCCCACAACTAGTTTACTGAAAAATTTTCGCAGAGTCAACTTCAGACTCCTTTATCTATCATTAATATTGTTTTTTTTTACTGAAAAAAATACATAAAGCATCAGACACATAATTTTGTCGACACATCATGTACTATAATATCGATTAATATTAACATTAATGAGTAAAAAAATAAAGTCTTAGCACAATTTTTACGATTTATATCGCAATTATATCGCGATTTTTGGGTTTGAATAAAGCGTAATTACATTTTAAAAATCATGTTAAAATAAACTATGTTCTTTAGCATATCGAATTCTAAAGTTTGATTAAAATCCCTTCATTTATTTAGACATAATATCGTTATTAAATCACTCTAAATTAGAATAAATTACGATGCATGAGCGAGCGCCGTTTAGTACGGCGCTAGCGCCCGTTGAGAAAGGATCTATTCCACTTTTTCCCGCGTCTCGATTTTCGAATGCACATATCGTGCACGCATTATTATACTACGACTACAACATTTTGAATCTCTTTGTATTTTTTTTTTTTGCATAAGGTAAGTTTCGTTCATTATCAAATTAAGTATTATTTTAGTAGTTTCTAGAATAAATATATATTTTTGTTTTATTAGTTTTAGCAATGGGCGCAAGGGTTCTGTATACCACTGTGTCAAAAAAAAAGAAAAATAAAAATTCTGCAACCATAAAGAAAGCAACAGGAGTGAGGTAGACCTTTATATTTATTTGCAAAATCGATCACATACGCACATATCGACATGGACTATAGAACGGTAATTACAATATTAAGGATTTGTATACACTTACACTTCTATAAAAATATTGATGATTTTAATAATAATTATGATTACTATTTTGTTTTAATTTAGAATGAGAAATCGCGTGAATCGAGTAGGGAAGAATAGTAACTTTAGGAGAGACACCGCTGAGACACACACTTTAGGAGGGACAATGAACCAAAGGCTTTAGCACAACTCAGTGTGCAAGAAAACATAATTATAGGTAAATGTGTTCTTTTTATAGACAAGGAACATTGTTATTTAGGTGCAACACCGGATGGACTGTGCAGTGAAGGAATGGAAGTGAAAGCTCACTTTTCGGAATCGATCCTGATACCACTGTACAAGCAAACAAACTGAAATGTTTCAAATTGAACAGTCAATATCAAGTCGAAATGAACCAAAATCATGACTGGTACATGGTCAGTTACACATTGCGAAAAAAAAAACGTATGTTTATTTGCTGTGTGGACCAGTCCACACAGCAAATAAACATACGTTTTTTTTTTTTTGCTGTGTGGACTGGTCCTGATTTTCCATTGAAAGTAGTAAGGGTAGTAAAAGATGACGTTTTTTGGCAGGAAAACATGCTTCCGAAATTAACTCGGTTTTATGAAGGTTCTGCGTATTGACAGAAATTATAGACCCTAGAAACGCAAGATCAATGCCTTTACGACAAATATTCATTTAACGTAAGTGATAGTCATGATTACTTGACAATAAAATTATTGTTTTCCTGTTAATTTTTATTATATACTTTACATAAAATATATTAGTGTGTTTTTTATTCACCTAGACAACTTTATTAGAAGACTAAATAAATAAAATAACTTTTTTCATAAATCTCTAAATGGTGCATATACGGGCTCTAGATTGTTTAGTCCGTCTCGACACTCGCGCTACACTGTTTGTGTTGTGTATGTGAGGATAGCTACACACACATACACAATGCTGCCGTCTTTTACCTAAACTCGAGCATTCAAATTTTGTGAAATGGCTCTTAAGAATTGTCAGTTAATGACAGTTTGTGTGATTCTTATTATTAACATTGATTCTGCCAAAGCGGCCGTTTCAGGCCCCCAGATTGGCCGACAGGCGAGCTTGCACTGATCACTTGTTTCTGTAATACGTCTTAACTATAGCTTGTCCACGAAATGACCCGCCCCACTATAACATTACTGCACTGCATTTACAGTGTATGTAAAATGCAGTAGCGAGGCGCATCATTTCAAAGTGGGCAAGCTATACAGTCCCGGACAACTAAGGCCGCGCGCGGTCATGAATTGCATCTGTCCTTCAAAAGGGCAAGTGCATAATACCACAGATAATATACTAGTACAGATACCCAATCCCATACAAAGAAATGATACCTCCCTAAGTCTGGCTATTGAGCTGGCTATTTTCCTTCCTCCATTGTTTCAACAGATGGCAGCATCAGCGACTCACAAATTGTCAGAGACTGTAGTTTTATAACGCCATCTAGAAGTCGACTTAGATACTTATGGCATTAAGATAGATTCTTTACATCGCACATCGCACGGTACGTTCAAGGACAAGTATATTAACAATACAACAAAAATATCTCGAGTTGACGGAATAGTTTCATTTTTGTGAGTGAGCTAGCAATTTTCACGCGGCAGCTAATGCCTCTTTATGTATTTTTTTGTATTTCAATGCTTAAATCTAGATTTTCATCTCCTCGTTACCAAATCTACTATTGCTAAAACCCTAAAACTGAAATCACGCGTTCTTCATCCGAACTAATTTTGACAGTAAGCCCAAGTTCGCACGGATGTAATACAATTGCGAAGACTTTTTCGTGCACTTGATTTTCAACGCTCTGCTTAGCGTCGAGAGTTGAAAATTCAAGGGTGTTTTTTCAACGCGCTGGGACGAGAGTACGTCCCAGCGCGTTGGATTCTCAACGCTCGGCTTAACACCGAGAGTTGAAAATCCAGTGCGCGATAAAATCCCGACGCGATTTAATTACATCCGTGCGAAGGACGGCTTAATGTTTTTAAAAATATCAAATAAAACCGGCCAAGTACGTGTTGGACCACGCATAATGAAGGGTTCCGTAGTTAGGATGAATTTATCCCAAGAACAAACTTAACTTTGTAGTTGAAAAACATGTTCTCCCATACGGAATGTATACGGGAGAACATACGGAAGAACATGTTTTTGCAACCGCTTTAAGTTGGTTGATTTATTACTCGTTAACTTATAGATCCTACTTAGCTGTGATAGTTTTCCTTTTAATTTCGTTATAAATACTCCTCCTGTGATCTTTTTTCACATAAACCAACCATTTAGCTGGCAGGGTGGGGGAGGACACTTGACTCTAATAAAAATCGTCACCATTAGCTACCTATGTACTTTTAAAACGTTTCGTACAAATCCTTTTTAGGGTTCCGTACCCAAAGGGTAAACCGGGACCGTATTACTAAGATTCCACTGTCCGTCTGTCTGTCCGTCTGTCACCAGACTCTATCTCATGAACCGTGATAGTTAGACAGTTTAAATTTTCACAGATGATGTATTTCTGTTGCCGCTATAACAACAAATACTAAAAAACAGAATAAAATAAATATTTATGGGAGCTCCCATACAACAAAGTGTTTTTTTTTTTGCTCATTTTTATAGATAATAATGGTACGGAACCCTTAGTGCGCGAGTCCGACTCGCACTTGGTCAGTTTTTTATAGAATTTTTAGAAAGGTATTGGTAAAATGAAAAAAAAATTAAGTCGGTAGGTATTTGCCAAAAACATGTTGAAACTTTTCTTTCAATTCCTTTATTTCTATGTAAAGTAGGTATTAGATTATAAAAATTATGTTGTTTGATTTTCCTACCAAACGCTTATACAGTATGTCATGACAAATTGAGTAAAACGCCATCTATTGCAAAGAGCTCATCAACTCAGAACTTTATCATTCTATGGGTTCGAATTCAAGTAAAAGGTTTCACTTATCGTTTTTGTTGGAAATACGTGATTTACGAGTTTAAATGGATAAATCAGCATTAAACAAGGAAGTTTTGATTTTTACTAATCTTACTTCAGCCAAATTCTGCCGTTTATTCGTTTTTAGTGATTGTTAATTTATAATTGTTCCCTATGCTGCCATCTATGATTATTTTTTCAACACTAATTATAATTTGTTCGAGTTGAGACCCCATGATAATACTCTCAACAGCTGATGTATATGAATGACCGGGTGGATGATGCTTGAACACATTTTGTCTATCAGGATGCTGAGAAATACCCGACCTGACGCCAAGAACAAGGGGGTTGTGTAGATAACAAAAATATTTTGCTCCGTGCGTGAATTAGCGATGCTAGGCAGTCTTCGTCGCTCTCGTTCAGAGTTATTGCTGAACGCGCCAGCCAGCTCTGTTCAGTGTACCTAAGCTACTTACGTTTATGTCCGAATAGGTAGGGACCTACTGCATTTGATTTAGCTGATTGTGTCTTATTCGTCAAGGTTATAGTTGTCGCGACGTCAAGGCTATGTAGGTAGAGGTACTGTGCCTGGTGGTAACAAACTCAGCCCAAAAAGGAGACATGGTGCTCGACTAAGTGCCATGGAAAATAAAAAACAGAGTACGTGCGTGTCGCACTTCGCACAATGAAGGGTTCCGTAGTTGCGATGAAACGTGTTCTCCTATAAGTACATCGAATTTTGAGGTACGGAACCCTGAAAAGGGTTAAGGCTCGTGCAGACTAGCGCGACTTGTTGTGCGACGCGATACCGGTAATTGTTCTACCGTGAAATTTTCTTAGAAATTGTTTTGTTATAGTCGCGTCGCGCCAGTCTGCACGAGGATTTAAAGGGCATAGGTACATTCTGTATGCAATCAGTAGGCGGGTCCATATTTTAAGTCTTGAATAATACTGTGCCTACGTAATCGTAAGCCATCCCTAACAAGCGGTCGTGATTGTAAGATGCTGGTTGCTGATTCCTAGTTTGCGGCCGGGCTGATGAGAAGAATGGTTTTAGTATACGAAAATGGTCCATGACTTCGTGATAATTCCATTTTCCTAATAGTGAATGAGGTGAGAAGTTGAGTACGATAAATCACACTCATACGTACCTAATGTAATTGTCATTAGGTACCTACTATCTAGTGATGGCTTACCTATACCTACGTACGTATCGTTGGTGGCATTGCATACGCTGCAAATTGGCTCAATTCCAACCTAGCGTAAAAATGACATGATTTTGATAGAAAAAAAATACTTTAGATGACCTGGGTTAAGAACTTAAATCCCAGTGTATGTGCTATTTGCAGTATCTAGGTCTATTGGTCTCCTTAAAAGAAAGACAAGTAATGGATATAAATTGCTTTTCTTTTTGAAAAACTACTTACATAGTTGTTATGTAATATGTTAAAATATGAAATAATACAAAGAATAAGTTACAAATTTTATTTTTTAACTGGTACAGAATGTTTATCTACAATACCTGTGCATGTTGTTCACATAATTTATTGAATGCATAAGCAATAATTTATGTTAATAATGGAAATTCTAAAAACTATATTTATTTACGACTTAGCCAGAGTTTCGGCCTTGGCAATAACTTCCTCAATGGGTCCCACCATGTAGAAAGCTATTTCAGGTATATGATCATACTCGCCCTGCAGGATTTTAGAGAAGCCCTTGATAGTTTCCTCAAGGGGCACCAGTTTGCCAGGGTGTCCAGTGAACACCTCAGCTACCTGGAAAGGCTGGGACAAGAACCTCTGAATCTTACGTGCACGAGCAACAGTCAGCTTATCTTCCTCAGACAATTCATCCATACCCAAGATAGCAATGATGTCCTGGAGTGACTTGTAGTCCTGAAGAATCTTCTGAACTCCACGTGCAACGTTGTAGTGCTCAGTGCCAATAATGTTGGGGTCCATAATACGGGAGGTGGAGTCAAGAGGGTCCACAGCAGGGTAGATCCCCAGCTCAGCAATAGCACGGGACAGTACGGTGGTGGCATCCAAGTGAGCGAAGGTGGTGGCAGGGGCAGGGTCAGTCAAGTCATCAGCTGGCACGTAGATAGCCTGCACAGAGGTGATGGATCCCTTTTTGGTGGTGGTAATACGCTCCTGCATGGTACCCATGTCAGTGGCCAGGGTGGGCTGGTAACCTACAGCAGAGGGGATACGACCAAGCAGAGCAGACACCTCAGAACCAGCCTGGGTGAAACGGAAAATGTTGTCAATGAACAGCAGCACATCCTGTCCCTCCACGTCACGGAAGTATTCAGCTACGGTCAGACCAGTCAGAGCGACACGGGCACGTGCGCCGGGGGGCTCGTTCATCTGTCCGTACACAAGGGATACCTTGGAGGTTTTGTCCTTCAGGGAGATTACTCCAGACTCAATCATCTCTTGGTACAAGTCGTTGCCTTCACGGGTACGCTCGCCCACTCCCGCGAACACGGAGTAACCACCGTGCGCCTTGGCGACGTTGTTGATCAGCTCCATGATGAGTACAGTCTTACCGACTCCGGCGCCGCCGAACAGGCCGATCTTACCTCCCTTGACGTAGGGGGCGAGCAAGTCGACGACCTTGATGCCTGTGACGAGGATCTCCTGCTCTACGGACATGTCCACGAACTCGGGCGCCTCGGCATGGATGGCGGCGGTCTTGTCTGAGGGGATGGGACCACGCTCGTCAATGGGCTCACCGATGACGTTCATGATGCGGCCGAGGGTCTCTGCGCCCACGGGGATACGGATGGGCGAACCGCAATCGATTACGGGCTGGCCGCGGACCAGACCCTCGGTACCGTCCATAGCGATGGTGCGGACGGTGTTCTCTCCCAAGTGCTGCGCCACCTCCAGCACAAGCCGGGGTTGACGGTTCTGTACCTCCAGAGCATTTAGGATGGGTGGAAGGTTGTCTGAGAACTGTACGTCTACGACGGCACCGATAACAGCAACCACTTTACCTTCTGGCTTGCCTGCTGCAGCTGCATAATCACGTTTGTTCACCACGGGCGCCGCAACTAAAGGTGCCTTGTCGGAGGTATTATTTACTACCGTCCTTGTGGCCAAACGGCCGGCCCTGCAGACGGTAGAGAACATTTTCGTTTAGGAGAATCGATCGAATAAATGCACAGTAGATAGTCGGGAGAGGTCACGAAAGAGGTTCGGCCGGATTCTTTACGTAACAATTTGTCGTTCGGAAATCAGTATCCAGTACAGGATGATTACGGCACTGCCGTATCCGGATGTACAGATTATAAAATTAAGTTTGGATGAGATTCTCAGCGCTTCCACATATTTCTGTGATAGAATGTGAAGCAGGAGAAAACAAAAGAAGGGATGTGGTGGACTCACGCATTGATTAATTTTAAGAAAACTTACCTATGAATCCGTTATTAGTTTTCAGAATTTCCTATGAGATATTTGTGCACGCCGGTAGCCGACATCCGATATCCGATGCATGGTGCATATGGTATCTTCACGTAATCCCGATGATGTCGGTCTGATTCGGCCATTTTCTCATTAGCCGCAGACTATAATAGAAAACTTTATTTCCTGTATCTAATTTAATGGGGACGCAAAAAAAGCTGAATCTACATTCGATTATTTGTTATGCCTATAAGCATCCTATAAGTCTACATGCGTTGGGCAGTTCCTGCTGGCTTTTTGTATAAATCGATTTTTCTAACTGTTAAAGGATACAGACAAACAAATTGAATAACCAGAGTTTCACGTAATCTGTTCGATTTAGGCCCTAACACGCGTGATTCTGGATTTAATTTGTCTGTCTGTGTTGTCTTGTTTATACAGCTTGGCAAAAAGAGTTTGGAAAAAATGAGGACGCCACTATCGCACTTAGGCCACTTTGAAGGGAAATTATTAAAAAACAAATGGGTTTAAAAACGCTGCTTGTGGGTTCAAAACTTACTGTCGGCAATGTAGGGCTGGGCCCATCATCAAAGATATGCATTACCTACGAAAAATATTTAGTTCCAAATGTCACCACGTCAGACTCTTTTATATCGACTGGAACCTTTTTGATTGACTTTTTTGTCGTAATAGGATTTTAATTTTAATTTTTTAATTCTGTGACCATCTGTCATTGGATAGGAAAAGTCAGTGCCATCTGTGACCAAACTGTTGACAGAAAAGCGCGGGAAACCTCAAACTTGGCGGTCGTGTCCTTTTAAAGCTATAATTGAAAAATTGAAAAACGTTGTAATATAAGATCAGTAGCCGTAGTTTTTAGTGTTCTATTTTCTTTTTCTTGTAATTCAACTTTAGTTTGTATAGATTCTTCGGTAGTGGTAAGTTTTTATTTTATTTTATATTAGCGCGGGAAAATGAAGGACCCGCCTGACCCGGGGGACTCTGTTCCCCCGGCAGGCAATTACGTTACTATATCAAACGAATCGGGCATGGATACCGATGGGTCGTCTTCGGCTCGTAACTTAAAAAGAAGCCGTACACATATTTGTAAGCACTGCAATAAGCGTCGCCGTACCCGTAAAAGCCACGGTACCGTATCTTCGGGTTGTAGCTGTACGGATTTTACACCTGAAATTACTGCATCAGAACCTAACTGCTCAACTACTACAACGACTAACGATCCTACTATCAATGTGCCCGATATTCCTGCTACGTCCTCAGTTGCTCCTACTCAGATAGGTCGTAAAACTTATGATAAAACAGACAGCGCGCCTTTTGTCATTCATGTACAAAAAAACATAATTTCACCAGATGATGGAACGACACTGCACCCAATCACATTTGGCAAGTTCCTTAAACACAACGCCTTCCAAAACATAATTAACGGTAGTGTCAAAAAAATTGGGCGCAATAAAATTTCTCTTTCCTTTTCGAATTTCCTGGACGCAAATTCTTTTATTAATCATAATAGTCTAGAATCTTATAATTATAAAGCTTTTATACCCACTTTTAATGTTACTAGAATGGGTTTAGTACGTGGTGTCCCTGCAGATTGGTCTCCGGAGGATGTTATTGATAATATAACAGTACCAATTGGTTGTGGTCCAATTTTAAAAGTAAGACGCCTTAATTTTAAAGCCATTGTTGATGATTCTACCATTTGGAAACCATCCCAATCGATAGTTGTTACATTTGATGGTCAGGTGCTACCGAAAAGAATTTTTATGTGCTATAATGCATTACCTGTAGATTTATATATTTTCCCTACTGTACAGTGTTTCAATTGCTGTCGTTTCGGTCACACTAAAATTCAGTGCAGGTCCAAACCTCGTTGTTATAAATGTAGCCAAAGCCACACTGGGGACAGTTGTGACAGAGAACCAGAAAGTGCATCTTGCTGCCTTTGCTCAGGATATCATTATGCTACTAACAAGGTTTGCCCAGAATTTTCTAGACAAAAATTAATTAAAACATACATGGCACAAAGTTCAGTATCCTATGCTGAAGCAGCAAAAGTATATCCCCTTGTAACTAAATCGTATGCTGATACACTTTTATCTTCTCCATCCAAAAACTTTGCAGATACCCCATCCATCTCTTCACCTAATAGAATGCCTGCTTCAACTAGCTATAAAAAGACTGTCTTTCTCAAACCACGCTCTCCTCCCAAATCTGTACAAGGATACAATAAAGAGGCTCACAATGCCATTATTAAAGATTTCAATATTCCTCAACCATCAGATGGTTGTGCTTTTTCTAATAATCATAATAATGAAAAAAATGACACAAATTTTTCCATAAACGATTTTCTTTCTGCATTACACAATCTTCTTGTTCAGTTCAACATTTCACCGTCCAACGTTGCCCCTTCTTCCAATGTATCTCAATCCATTTGTAATGGACAACACATCCAAAATAATCCAGTGGAACTGCCGCAGTCTAGTAAATAAAAAGAGTGATGTTATATATCTTTTAAACAAATATGAGCCATTTGCCTTTGCCTTAGCAGAGACTTGGCTCAAATCTAATCATATTTTTAAAATTAATGGTTATTTAACCATTAGAGAGGATAGATCTGATGGGTATGGTGGAGTAGCTATACTTATCAAGAATACTATACCTTTTTCTATCATTACATTACCTCCTCATAGTGAGGCAATTTCAATTGTAGCTATTAAAGTTCATAATATTTGTCTTGTTTCTATTTACATTCCCCACCCTTCTTCTTCTGTTCTTCAAGAGATTAATAATCTCTTTTCATCTCTTCCAAAGCCATTTTTAATATTAGGGGACTTTAATTGCCATCATCAATCATGGGGTTGTTCAACTTCTAATTGTTATGGCGATGAATTACTAGATATATTAGACTTACATAACCTATGCATCTTGAACACAGGAGCTGTCACACGTCGTTCAGATCCCAATCAGAACCAAAGTGCAATTGACCTTTCTATCTGTTCTCCAAACTTAGCCTCTTCACTAACTTGGCATACTCTGACCTCTACTTATGGTAGTGATCATTTTCCAATAGTTATTTCTTATCCTCTTTCTAAACGAAATGCACCATTAAGGAGATCAACATTAAAATATAAGCTACCTAATAGAAATAATAATGACTGGGACAAATTTAGAAACATTGTTGACAGCAAGCTTTGCTCCTTGCCTGTTATTTCAGATGGCAGTGAAAACAGTTGTGCGGAAGCTTTAGCGCTCATATTAATTGCAGCAGCAGATGAAGTTTTTCCTGTAAAAAATAACAATATTAATACAATTCCCTCGCCTCCATGGTGGGACCCTGAATGCACAGAAATGGTTTACAAACGTAAAGAGGCTGAATACAATTATAACCTCGATATGTCTGATAGTAATTTTGAAATCGTTACTAACATAATTAACGAAACTTATAAACTTTTTAAGAAGAAAAAATTTGAATCTTGGCGTAACTTTTGCACATCAATTTCACCGAATACTCACCCTACGATCGTCTGGCGCAATATTCGTAGATTTAGGTCCATTTATAAAGACCCTTCTCCTATTCCGGATTCTTTAGCCAATGAATTTTTAGACAAATTAGCTCCGCCTTGGGTTCCTGAGGCTACTAACCTTAACCTGTCTCTTGTAACTAGTAACCAAGACACTCATACGACGCTAGATCTCCCATTCACTCTCACTGAATTAAAAGGTGTTATCCATAAAACTAAGGATTCTGCACCAGGCATTGATGGCATCCCGTATTCCTTTTTTGCTAATTTAAATGATGTCGTCCTCGGTTACTATTTAGAGCTTATTAATTCGATTATGTATACAGGTAACATCCCTGATGAATGGAAACGTCAAATGGTGTTGCCATTCCTTAAACCAAATAAAACTCCATCTGATGCTTCTTCATACCGTCCCATAGTTTTATCTTCAATTCTGATGAAATTAGCGGAGCACCTAATTAAAAATCGCCTTGAATGGTATGTTGAAAGTAAGGGTCTTTTGGCAGATTCACAATATGGCTTTAGAAAAGGTAAAAGTACAACTGACTGTTTAAGTATTTTAACATCCGATATTCGGCTATCCTTCTCTAATAACCATTCGACCATTGCAGTTTTCCTTGATATTAATGCAGCTTACGATAATGTTGTATTATCAGTTTTACAAAATAAATTAAAAGCCCTACAAGTTCCATTGAATTTGTCGAATTTCATTATTAGAATCCTGAATGATCGCTCTGTTATTATGATAATAGGAGATCATGAGGTACCTCATCTTGTATGGAGAGGTCTCCCACAGGGTTCAGTGCTCAGCCCCCTCCTATACAATATTTACACTTTTGATTTAGACTCCTCCTTAGCTAACCAAGTTAAGGTTCTTCAATATGCCGATGATTTAGTATTGTATTCTTCAAGCCAATCTGTTGAACAAGCTAGCTATGCTATCAATTCAGCTTTATCTACTTTGGAGTCATGGTTACATCTGAATGGTTTGGATTTATCTACGTCTAAAAGCGCAGCTGTTTTGTTCACCCGAAAGAGAAATATTCCCTTAGTAAACATCTTTTATATGGGAATACGTATTCCAGTTAAAGATAATTTCAGATATCTAGGTATAATACTAGATTGTAAATTAAGTAGTGTTCCTCATAGTGATTATATTGTTAACAAATGTGAAAATCATCTAAACATGCTTAGATGCCTATCTGGTGTGTGGTGGGGTGCACATCCATTTTCTTTGAAACTTATTTACAATGCAATCATCAGAAGCACCCTGGATTATGGATTGTTCGTTCTAGAACCTTGTAGTGCTATGGCTTTAAAAAAATTGGATCGCATTCAGTCTAAAGCTTTGCGCATAATTTCCGGAGCCATGAAGTCTAGTCCCATTAATGCACTCCAAGTAGAATGCGGAGAAGCTCCTTTATACCTTAGAAGACAATTTCTATCTGACAAATATTTGTTCCGGATTCTTCAGTTCTCAACTCATCCTCTCATTCCTAAACTGGACTCTTTAGTATTGCAGATTGAATCTTCAGATTACTGGTCCCATAAACGTGATCCTTGTTTAGTTGTAAGCTATAAAAAATTCCTCTCCCTTTCTTCTCCTATTCACCGTTCCAATAAACTTCCCCTATTTAGCAGTAGTTACGAGAGTTTACAATTCAGCCCCACCATTAAATACTGTGTAAGTAAACCAGGTCCCGATTGCAATTTAAGTTTTAATCATTTTTTGGCTGAACACATAGAGTACCATCACATATTTACGGATGCTGCCAAGCGTTCTCCGAGAGGTTGTGTTGGGATAGGGACTTACCATTCTCAATACAACATCGTACAAAAAATAAAATTACCTCCGGAGACTTCTGTCTTTACGGGGGAATGTTTCGGCATTTTAAAAGCTATTGAATATATTCGGGTTCTAAAGCTCAAGAAAACTATTATTTTCACAGATTCTCAAAGTGCTCTTCTAGCCATCAATAAATCCCCTTTCGAACACAAATCGCAGTGTCCTATAATCTATTTAATAAGAGAATTTGCGTTCAGAACCATTTCTGAAGGTAATACACTACAATTTGCGTGGATCCCGGCCCATGCTGGAATCCACGGCAATGAAGTGGCAGATACAATTGCCGGTGATGCAGTGCAGTGTGGGGACTTAGTTCCATATCAGAATTTTAGTACTGACCTTGTGACATTACCAAAGATTTTTCTCCGGGATACCTGGAAGGTAGCCTGGGGTATCGGAAGCAAATCAAAGGGCCGTTATTTTTCAACTATTCAGCCCGACGTTCCGGAAAAACCGTGGTTTGGCAGGGCAAAGTTTGGCAAGATGGAGACCTCCGTTCTTATACGGATGAGACTGGGTCATGTTTGCTCTCCAGCCCATCTTGCCAAACTTCATATCATCGACGACCCCATTTGCTCGTGTGGCACAGACGTAGGCGACTTAAATCATATTTTTTTCTCCTGTCCCTTATACGACCGTTCTTCTTTTCTTAGTAATCTCTTGTCCCTTGGTACTCATTTTCCTACTTCAATACTTTCCTTACTTTGTACAAATAGCTTTCCGGTATATAAATGTATAGTCTCATTCATTACCTTAAATAATATTAAGTTGTAAATATTCGTTATTGTAATTTGCTCATTATTCACTCCTTCGATTCATCCTTTTCCTTATACTGATCCTATATCCGTCCTATCCTAAATTCCGTTCTAATATAATTAATAATTTTGTTTCCCCAACTTTGTCTCTTCGATTAAAAAAATAATAATAATAAAAAATACATGACATTGGCTAATGCACAAACCGTGCGAAGCCATAATAAAAAAAAAAAAAAAAAAAAAAAAAAAAACTGTTGACAGATTTTGTTTTGAAAGTTAATTTATTGATTCAGGCGTGACCTTGCGGAAATCCATTATAAAATACAATAGACGTGGATATATTTAGTAACTTTTCCGCTATTTCTAAAGAGCCATAAAAAAAACCCTGAAAGAAATCAAATTGATTTCTTTCGAAAAAAGTGTCAACTGTGGTTGACACTTTTTTGACACCTGTTCTGCATAGCTAATACAGTACTATTTAGTCACAGTAAATAAAAGTCTATGCATAAAACTGTTCTGTTGTATAGTATTTCTGTGGTTGTCTGTTTTGTGTGATGAACAGTGGACTGTGAACGGCGTGTTCACCTTCGCTATACTATTTTCTAAAGTTTATAATATCCATATATTTACTGTCATACAGTTGACTACATAGTTATTTACAATGGAATATATTCCCCCTGAATATGAAGCTGGGCTTACCGATGCACGAGTGTAAGTTGTTTTTTAGGTTAAATAACACAAATGCCCTTTCGTTTCTCTATTGTTGTGAAATTCGTGTGAAGTTCACAAGTAAATACATAATGCAAATTAATTTTATTTTTAACATACCAAGCAAGAAGTCCTAACACCCAGTAGTAAAAGTAGACTGTTTAGTCTACTTTTGCCATCAAAACACATATTCCAATATCTTTGTTTCCATATCCTGCTATAGTCCTACACCAACCGGGGGTTGTCCTAGGGTGCACTTGCATAGTGCGTACAGGGATAATCGCCGGTTGGTGCCACATTTGATTAAAAGCTTCTAACTGGCTTCTGCAAGTTGGCTTCGGCCCCTCATATGCCTTCTAAAGGTCAGGGGGCCCGGTCTTGAGATATGTCAAAGACAATCAGTCTGTATTGTCCCACTACAGGGCAAATGCCTTCCTTTCCTTTTTCTACTCAACTCGATCCTGGGCCAATATAGCCCTTACTAATCATAGTATTTAGTTAAGTCTGAGACTGTGAACTTAGGAGATTTTGCTAATCATATCAGTTTATTGATTGTTTATATATACGTTTCCAGATTATGTTGCCAGTGTGCAGTGCCTATAGAGCCTAATCCTTCCAACATGTGTGTGGCATGTTTACGTACTGACGTAGACATATCGGAGGGTATACCCAAACAAGCAACTATTTTCTTCTGTAGAGGATGTGAGAGGTAAAAAACTTATCTAATAGTAATTTATTGAGTATGAAATTATTCTTAGCTTGATTTTTGATGTATTGTAATAATAAATGAACACTTTAATTTCACAAGGCAACAATAATGTCTTTTAAAGTTATATTATTATTATGCTGTTTTAAGTTTTTTTCTGAATCTGTAATTGTAGAAGACGCTAATGGATATCAGGAAAACCTATGAAATACTGCTTGTTTTTTTTTATGTGGCTTTAAATTCTAAGGTATTCTTAAACTTCTTTTGAAACATCCCTTATAAATTTTGTGGGCAATCACTTTACCACAACATTTTATCTCTTAGATACCTGCAACCACCAGCAGAATGGGTGGTAGCTTCGCTAGAGTCCCGGGAACTCCTCGCCCTCTGCCTCAAAAAACTGAAGGGGTTGGGCAGAGTTAAACTCGTTGATGCTTGCTTTGCGTGGACTGAACCACATTCCAAGAGAATAAAGGTAAATAATAGTAATAATTTATACCAGCCTAATACTGTCCCACTGTAGGGCAAAGGCCTCTTCTCATACAGAAAAGACATTAGCACTGATCACCATGCTTGCTCTAGGGGGTCGGTGATTAAAAATAATAATAAACGTTTATGTCAGATTACAGCTGTACAGTAATTAGATTTACATAAGTTTCTAAATAAAATAATAGTGTGCAATACTGTTATCAAAATATGTGCTATATTGTGGCTGCTGTAATGATCAATCAATTGGTTATTAAATTAATAATAATCAAAAACCAATAAAATGAATTGGTTTAAACCTAAATTATATTATGTCATAAGAGTAAATTAAAAAAAAAAAATATTCTTATAAATTTTTAATCAAAATTTATTACATAGTAGAACAAGAGATATATCAGGTTTATCCAGCTATTTAATAAATATCCCACCACTATCCATTGCATTCCTAGTTATTCCTACTCAAAGCACAACTAATATCATCCTCTTGCCCTTATCCCAATTTATGGGATGGATGTTTTTTTCTTCCACACATCTCCAGCGATATCTCCTGTCATTTCAGTGTTCAAATTTCTAGCCGTAAGCCATATCATCTTTCATACAATGTATGTTCTCATTAGCATAATCAGCCTATAATTTTCCCTTGGCTGGGCCACAGGCACCTCTGTGAGTTTTCCTCATTACTAAGTAATAAAACAAACTAAATGTTATAGGTAAAACTGACAATACAAGGAGAAGTAATTGGGGGTGCAGTGCTTCAGCAAACCTTCATTGTAGAGTACAGTATACAGCATCAAATGTGTGACGCGTGCCACCGGTCTGAGGCGCAGGACTACTGGCGCGCCTTGGTGCAAGTGAGACAGCGCGCTAATAACAGGAAAACCTTCTATTATCTGGAACAGCTGATCTTGAAACATAAGGCACATGAAAATACTCTTGGTATTAAGCCTAAACATGGTGAGTGCTTCTTTTCAATTACATCTTATAAATTGATGTTTGTTAAATTTTTAAAATCACCAGACAAACTCAAACCATTAATTTCATACATTTAGTTATTATTCTAGCACCACGCAATTTTAAAATATGGAATAAAATTTTGACATGTATAATGATAATGTTGCGAGACGTCCAAATAGATGCTCGAAATAGATATAGGATTCCTAAACCTGCTACTATTTATTTTAATTATTTGGACTAGCATCTCAACTCACCCATAACCACAATCCTCTTCATTTTAAAGGTAATAATTACCCAGTTTGGAAGTTTTAAAATACATAACACCTCAAATATTCACAATTTTCTGTTTACTTTCAGATGGATTAGATTTCTTCTATGCAACAGAAAACCATGCTCGCAAAATGGTGGATTTCATCCAGTCAGTGCTGCCTATAAAATGCAGCCATTCCAAAAAGCTGATATCACATGACATCCACAGCAATATTTACAACTACAAATTCACATTTAGTATTGAGATTGTACCATTGTCTAAGGACAGTGTAGTGTGTCTGCCTAAGAAGTTGACACAGCAGCTTGGCTCCATATCTCCTATCTGTTTGGTTAACAGAGTAACAAGCACTATTCATCTGATTGATGCTAGGACTGGACAAGGTAATTTGAGATCCTTATATATTATAAAACAAAGTCCCCTGCTGCGCCTGTCTGTCTGTCTGAACGCGATAAACTCAAAAACTACCGAACGGATTTTCAAACAGTTTTCACCAATGGACAGAGTGATTCATGCGGAAGGTTTTAGTGTATAATTAATTAAGGTTTTGTGTAAATTGACTGAAATTTTTCGATTATTGTTGAAGATGTGGGAAAAAATTGGGAACTTTATTGGCGTGCGCCGCGGAAATCGTAAAAGTTACATAAAATTTATGTTCTACAGTATTGTTCATCTTAAAAAGTTCAACAAAAAAGTCAGCAATGGCATATGTCTATCTTCTAAGGATGATTCACAATAACCATTTTCATCTTTCAGAATTTGATAAAAATGTCATCGTTATTTCCGAAGCTATTTTGACCGGTATTATATTAATCCTTATCCAATAAACTATCTTACTTAAATTGAGTATTTAATTTAGATTAAAATACGTCTTGGCATCGTTTCATTTAAATGAATGGTTTAAATAAACCATTCAGATATCACAGGTTCAAAATTACGCGTAACAAAATAATTATCATTGACGGCAACGCGGGCGCAGCGGTAGGAGTCATGACCTTTTTCTCGGCTATTAGGTATGTAATCCATCACCATTGTGTGGATCGCCCGGAGGACACGGTGGAGCATACGGTGGAGGTCTGCCCAGCTTGGGCAGAGCATCGCCGTGTCCTCGTGGAGGCGATCGGCGGCGGTGATCTCTCGCGTCCGGCCCTGGTTCAGGCCATGGTACGGAGCGAGAGGAAATGGGAGGCCGTCACCTCCTTCTGCGAAGCGAGGAGGCGGAACGCGTGAGGGAGAGGCAAATTTCGCGCCCTCATGCCCCTAACCGCCGCAGGAGGAGACGCCCAGGGCGTCGGGAATCGCGAGGCGATTTCCGGCCACCGTAGGCGCGGGCTTGCGGACGGTGAGCAATGGGTGGCTCACCGTCCGATAAGGACCAGGCCCGGATCGACGGCGCGTTGTGTTCCACGCGCGCCTCAAAGAGATGTCAGCAGATTTGAAGGGGTCCACTAGGGCCGATGCCTGCCGGGGTTGCGAAGAAAACCGAAAGGGAGATCGTGGCCCCGGCAACAGGGCAACCGAAGGAACACGGGTGGGTTTTAGTCAGTAAGAGTCTGACACGCCCTCCCGCTCCGCCCAGAGCGGGAGAAGTTATTCGATGATTTCCCACCCTCAAAAAAAAAAAAAGGTATGTAATCCATGTGAGCGGTGAGACGGAGGAGGGCGCCATTGACAAAATTGGCAGACTGAGTAAGCTTGGCCTTTGTCTACCTCCCCCGTTTTACCGCTCACATACCTCAACCGGTGACTAGCAGTCGCGCGCGAATTATAATACAGCAATCAACAAGGTCACCAATTATAACTTTCTAAGACCTTAATCATAGCGAATTTAACTGTCAATGGATCAAGATCATAAAAGTTGTATACAATTCAAATGTATGTGATTTTGATTTGGATTAAAATGTTTTTAATTCTTGTTCCAGTGTGTGAAGTATCCTCTACAGTTTACTGGAGAAATCCATTCTCTCCAATATGTAATCCTAAACAACTGGTGGAATATATTGTGATGGACATTGATGTATTGAAGGAACATGTAAGTTAATGCATATTAAATATAGGGAGTAAGTTGAGTGCTTCTCTTTCGCTCTCTTATTCTAACAAAATTTCGCCGGCCCAAGGATGATTAACGCTAGGCCAAGGTAGGTACACACAGCTACACATCAAGCTATAAATTTCCAGTATAAGCTGACCTCGCATTGTACGGAAATCCTATACAAAGCGAGATCAGCATAAACTGGAAATGTATAGCTTGATATGTAGCCGTGTGTAATAGCAAAGGTCTATTTTGTGTGAATAAGTATAGAGATACGAGACAAGTAAAAATGTATGAATATCAGCGCCACTGCTTAGCAATAATCATCCCTAAGTGAGTCACATACAAACAAAAGAAATCCCAACAAGTAAAATAAAAATGTCTCCATTGTAGATCACGAATGAAAATACAGAAATCGTTATTTTCTTAGCAATACAGATGTTTTTAATGCTAATCGTTTTAAAACTTTTACAGGAAAAGAAAGCATTCCCTGGTCAAGGTATGGTGTCCAGTAAGCATGTAGTGGCAGATGTCTGGGTTGTAAAAGCCAGTGAACTTGGTTTAGACGTCAACCCTGTCCACACTAGAACGCATTTGGGACATATTTTAAAGCCTGGTGATACAGTTCTGGGGTAAGCTACCTTTTGCAGATTAGGGCGGGTCGCGCCCGCTGCAACGCAACGCATTCCAAAAATTCTCCTTCATAACTTTGTATATTTTCTATGATTCAAAGCCCACTATAGGCGGGCTGCAAAATGCGTTGCGCTGCGTGGCCCTTACCGACCCTGACGACCCCATTACCCTCCTCCAGGAGAGCAGTAGGGAAACCAGCACAGTGTACAAAAACAGACGCCTCCCGTCATTCCAACCTCGCCGCTGAGGCCCTTTGCGATCACGACCGTGTCCCCGAGTAAATGATACTCCCCCCTTTCTCCCTCTTTGCTCTATAACAAGGTGCCAGCAGTTGTTGCAGCTGAGCACGTAGCTTTAAATTCCCCGACTAATAATCATGATTAAAACTTGATCCAGCCCGTCCCATCCTTGATGTCCTCCCTTCGGTTGACGCCCTAAGTCAAGGTTCGTAACCCACAGGTGCCCTTAGCGAGCGTTCACCTAGTTTTAATTAGCATAGGTGAATAACCTCTGGCTGGAGGTTTTAAGTGTAGTAGCTTAAGGCACCCACAGGAAAGCCCGGTTAAGTAGTCATGATTTTAGAGGTCAAATTCGAGATGCCCTACCTATAATAAAAAAAAAGCTTCGTGGCCCGTGGCGGCTGTAATGTGCGCTTGACTTTAATTGCAATTTAATTTTGAAAAAGCTTCTGTTCCGTAACAAACGCGCTTCTCAGTATGTACAAAATATCTCCATATATGTTTGTTGTTACTTGTATTTTTTTTTTATCTCTGGCATATATTTTTATTTACGAAATCGTTAACAATCTCCTACATACTTTTTTTTTAGCCTATATTGTGTCCCACTGCTGGGCAAAGGCCTCCCTAATTACTTTCCATAATATTATATAGAATCAAGTTCTTCTAACTAAACAGACAGCTGTGCTGCTGAGGAGTTTCTTGCGCCAGTTCTTTCCAGCTAAAGTACTAGGAAGTGGTGAAGGGCGGACGTTTTGGGGGACTGTCTTCTGTAATTTTGACATTAAAAAAGTGCTGATTATCAGCCTAGTTTGAATAAATAACTTTTTATTTTGATTTCTTGGAACATTTCTTTAAGTTCTGTAAGTAATGTGGAGAATATCACAAAATCATTATTGAAATAATAAATATATTCAAATTTTACATTTTAGCTACAACATCGGCGATTCAAACGTGAACGATGCAAACTTTGACAAGTTAGACCAGAACGCAATTCCGGACGTGTTTTTGGTTAAGAAATACTACGGAGAGAGGTCTGCGAGAAGACGCGCGCGCGCATGGAAACTCAAACACATGGCCGAAGAATTACATGAAGGACTTAGTTCTACTAATGAGTAAGTATACTAAAGTACCTAATCTGCGTTCGCAATTTATTTGCCAAAAATGTAAACAAACACGAGTTTTAGGAAAAAAACTGTAATGTCTACTCATAAGGTTCAGTTTGAGCTATAACAGTACTAGTCAGTCTAAAATCAACTTTATTTACACATGCATAAAGTTGATGTTTGTTTATGTGGAAATAACATCATAAATAGACTTTAAACCTATGTGCTAGTTCATTTTGGCGCGTGATCAAAAAATAGCGTCACTATCTTGTCTTTCTTAATATTTCACAAAAAAATTGCTCGAATGTTTACCAACAACGCCCCCTCCTCAATGTCATTCAAGCGACAAAAGATCCTTGTATCGCCCTCGAGTCAGGTACCATACTTAAAAGGGCCCTTCCCGGTTCGTCTATCGTCAACGCGAGCATGGTCGAAAAGTTTGTTGTTTCATCCAGCGCAAGTGAGAACTACTAACAAGCAAGTGAGAACGCGATAACATTGTACGAAAAATAACTTGCTTCAGGGAATACGTGTTTTTGAGTACGCCTTACAACTTTGTGAAATAAATCTTTGTCATTTAGAATCTTCATTACACGTGCGAGGTTTCTATAAATATGTTTTTCAATTTTTACAATTTATGAGTATATTATGATCGGTCAAAGTTCAGGTAAAATTTGTGCAAAAAAGCAGATTTTAGAAGGCTTATACTTAATTATTTTTTCCAAATTTTTATTTTTTGCTTTGATAGAAAACTAGATATAGTGTACAAAATAGGTATGAGTATAAAAACTTGATGAAAGATGTGTTACAACGGCATAATTACTTACGAGCGTTTGTATGAAAAATATGACGGGTTGGCCGCTCTTAAGAGCGTTTATTCTGAAAGTTGGCAACGTTGCAAATTGCTGTCAAATATTTACCTGTTTTGATTAATTTGGCAATATTCCTGTAAGGAATTAAGAAATGTGGCTAACTAGCGAACTAAAAAATTGATTATGAAATGCAATAATTCATATCGTAACATCGAATATTTAGTTTTAGAAGTAATAAGTATTTATCTACACCCATGCTATAAAACCTCTATAAAAGTTTCTGAAACAGTTAGCTTATTGCCAACATTAAAACAGCCAGTGTCATAGTAACCATAATATCATCCAAATGAGTGTTATAATGTTGCACTAAATTTCATTATGCAACTCGGATTTCAAAAAAAGAATATTGTCATGTATGCAACTCCTTGTTTCCTTCAACTTTTGTAATGGAACGTTGAAGCGGAGGACAGCAGCACCCGCGGCACGCATGGCGGGGATGTGCTGCTGCAGGCGACACTCATACGTGCACTTGTACTGAAATTCGTGTTATTTTTTTTATTCTTGATCTTTAATTACAAACACCCAATGGTTTCAGAACCTTTTATAGAGGATTCATATCATGGGTGTAGATCAAGTCTTGTATGCAACTGTACATAATTAGGTATTAAAACACTCATGTGATACTCATTCGGCTTCGCCTCGTGTGATAAACCCAAATTCGTGTTTTAATACCCCTTATTATACAACAGTTGCATAAATAACTATTGGAATCTTTCCAAATGCCTTTTTTACACCTAAAGCGATTAAAACATCAAATTCTGTGTTATAATTGCAATTCATTATTAATATTCTATTTCCCTAGTTAGCCACATTTCTTTTTTTCATACAGTAATATTGGCAAATTAATCAAAACAGCGAAATATTTGACAATTATTTGCGACGTTGCCAACTTACAGAATAAACGCTCTTAACAAACAAGCGGCAACCACTTGAACAAGTGAGCGCCCCGCGCGCTCCGGTATTAAAAAAAAAAGCGGATACCAGCAATGAACCTTTGGGGGATCGAAAGAATTATGAACATTTGTGTAAAGACATAAGGTTGAATCTTGTTGACTATCAGTAAGCACATTTGGTAATTGCAGTAGCATTTCTGCGGCAAAATTCATGTGTGACGAAGTAGCAGAGTTTTCCTCTGATTCGGTGATTACTGGAGGTTCCATAACGGAGTTAAGTTTACAGACCTACTGCTGTAAAATGCAGTTTCGAATGCTAATAGAAATCAGGAGGCGCGGCAGGCGGGTTACGGGCACGGTACTTATAGCCCCGCGGTTTCATCACTTTCATTGTTCTTTATCACATACATAATTTGAACTATTCGATCAGTATGTCCATAATCAGTATTATCTTCAGCTTATCACATATTTGCTTCCTTTGCGTAAATAATATCAATCATGGGGCCCTTGGCATAGTCCTATCGTTCAACATTTCGTAATTCTTACTACATCGGCTTTTGAAGTGGAAAGAAAATGGTCGTATGATAACATGCTATTGACCGAGACTTTCGCAATGATCGCTTGGATATACTGACAACTTTGTTGTAAAGTGCCCTTTCATCTATTTATGCAGTGGCGTCATTGCGTAACATACAATACAATACTATGGCAATAGCTCTCATTTTGACAGTTCTACAACATTCATTGCATTATTTACGTTGTCGAGCAGATGAATTTCTCAAATCTATGATGCAATGGATTAGGAATTTCCTTCAAAATCCTTCGAATTGTAATTGAAGATGTGTTACGAAATTGAGATGGAGGTGTCCTATTTTCCTGAACTCGTCATGTACCCAGAGGCCAGAAGGCCAATTCCCGTATTTAAAAACATTCACAATTTAGTCGCACTCTCATCTCAGCCACAATCAATGTCGAAAACTTGTCAAAAATACAGGTAAGTTAGGGGTATTTTTGACAGATTGAGACTAGGGATTAGAAAGCGGAATGTTTCTTAATAGCACGGAAATTGTCTTTAAGAATCAAAATATTACTTTGAATAACCTTCACAGGGATTACAACGACTTCTTGGACGACTTGGAAGAAGACCCAGCGTTTAGGCAGAACGTCAACATATTTAAGGACGAGAACAAAATACCAGTGGATACAGACGAGATCGATCCTACGCTGCCTCGCATCACACTCGCCGAAATGTTGGATGACATGGTCATCGAAGATGTGGACATGACCGAAGTTTAACGTTATTTCTTCAAATTATGTATTTATGCAACTATACATAAGTTTTTATTTTATATATGGAGGGTTAATAAAATATGTATAGATGTTTATTCCAGGCTTTTTTAATTTTGTAACATTTTGAAAGTACAAAACCCTATCTTAGAAAGAGAGGCAAGTTAGTTTATCTTTGACAAGTTTATCATATTAAAGTTTTCGCGGTTAGATTACGTGGATCGTCTCATTAATACTATGTATAATGTGCAGGTTGTTAACAAGAACAAGTTGTGGATATAACTCCCACGATATTATCTACGATTCGAATTTTGTCTTTTTGAGGGTAGAGTGACTGTCTGCGCTTGCGCAGGAAAATGGGCGGAGTTCTAACCAAGTTCTGATTTGACGTAAAGAATGAGAAAAACTTCCACGTGATAAAATGATGAACTCTGTTGATAATAGTAAAATATCTGTTTCTCTAGATTCGATATGCCATTATAATGTTGTTCAAACATGTTTTAGGCATGTCGATACGTAGATATAAGATTATATCGATTGATACCGGATTATCTATCGCTGATAAATGACCTGCACAAAATCCGAACGTGGTTTAGAACATGAACACAATGTGGAAAGCTTCTAAAACGCGTGTATTTTTCCTAGTGATTATATTATCAATTTTACAGAACTGATTTAATGCAACTTGATGTAGGTATTTTTCACACCGGTCATTATATAATTATGAGCACATTGTAGCTAAGAGGGAAAGTGCATACATACTTCCACTATCTAGTGGAATGCTCGGAAGCCCGCATACCTATTACAAAATCGAAACGCTAAAAAAATGCAATAATTTCGATTGCTTGTCGCACGAGTTTGGTATCTCGCATATCTATATAAAGGTGGAATAGTTTGTTATCATTCATTGTTGAACAATCAAGTGCGCAAGATGAGGTTGCTAGTATTTATAGTAACGGTATTAGCTTCGACCTTTGCAACAGAGTTGTCTATAGGTAATTGTTTATATATGCAATTTAATTGAATTGGTGTTACATTATGGTAAATGTATAATTGTTCGTGTTTTAGATGAAATAGACGAATTGTTTAAAAAGCACATGAGACATGAGTTGACTGCCTTAGAGTCTCAACAGCTGGTAGATGTAATTGATTTATTTCGTAGTCCGGAACATGCCTCTAGAAAGTCACTGGAAAATGCTTCAGAAGTTAGAACGGTAAGTTATATTTACTAGTGCCTACTAAGATTGTTTAATAAATAAATAAAATAAAATCATTTTGTTTCGGATGACAAAAAGATCCATAAATTTTTAGTAACATGTTTGCACTTAAACCTAAAGACGAATTTATGAGAAGACCACCCAACACCTAGACACAATGAAAAATGGTAATGGTCTGACTATGGTAAAAGTGTTCGCACAAATTGCCTTATTATGGTGGAGGTAGTATCTGCCGCCACAACCTTCAGGATACTATTGTGACTACCTCTTATTCTGCTCAGGAGCGAGGCCGTTTTTTTGCGGATGATGGCATGAAATCCATCGGTATGGGTTACCGCGAACATTTCTGAGGCACTGTAAAAACGAGGCAGTCGCAACAGCATCCTAAAAAGTTTAATGGTTGTGGTTCTAATTTACCAATAGACTTGAAAAACTGTATGAATCTTATCAGAAAATAATGTATATACGGGGAAATTCGTCTTAATTCGCCCTTTTGTACAGGATCATAGCATATAGCATGGGGACAATCAATGCCTTCCAACCCTGCATCAGGCATCGCTCTATTTTAGGGAACTTATCCAGATCACAATGCACAACTATTATAGGTACGGTTAGCAACATCATCATTGGTAGTATCTTAAATTCTAAGTAACAAAAATATTGTTAAATGCGCTTTTTTCAGTATTAATTGTTATAATTAAGTGAGAGTAGGTATATGCTATTTTAATCTATACAAATAAATAAAATTTAAGTGTCTGTTTGTAATGTCAAAATAACACCTTTTTACTAATTGCATATGAAAGTATATACGGGACTTAGAATAAAAAAATAAGTTTTAAAATTTTTGTGTCTGTTTGTTCTGGCTAATTTCCGAAACGGCCGGACCGATTTTGACCCGACTTTCACTGGCAGATAGCTGATGTTATAAGACTTCCTGTACACAACGGCGCCGGACCGCATGTTTGAGTATAGAAATGAATATCAACGGCCCGGCGCCTTGTAGGTTTTGCATTTTCATTCTAAGATGTTCTGAATTTTTTTTCTTGCGGTGCGGCACCGATGCAGCTCCGGCGTCATGTACAGGTAGCCTGAGGAGGCTACTTTTATTTTAGAAAAATAATTAGGGTCCACGCGGGCGAAGCCACAGGCTGCTGCCCGTTACACTTCCGTTTTATAAATCACTAGCTGCTAGTTAAGGTGTATCCTCAGTTGTAGCCCGTGAAATTCAAATGTTCTTAAGTCTTTTGTCATTTACAGGTCAGTGTCAGCTTGCAGGTCAGTTAGAAATCTAACTCTAGTTAATCTTAGAGAGATGTATTAATGATTCTAATGATTATAATATCTGTTATAGTCGCGAATCATATTTTGATCAAGATAAATCCTGACACTGACCTGTAAATTGAAAAAAAAAGTGAGAGTTTGAATTTAGCACTGCTCATAGACTATCGTTGATGGCCGTACCTAGGTACTTAATAAGAATACATAGTTTCGTTGTTGAGAATTTCCCAATTTTGTGGTTAGCTAATTGCCTGATATTTACTCGTATTATTAGTTGTCGCGAGTAACGTAGGTACTAACTGATTTTACTACTGATAAAATAAAATCGACAGTCCCTACTTTATAATCCAACACAGACCTATCTAATCGTAAAGGAATTATGAGTAATTAAAAACACGCGTATCAGTACTAAAAGGTTAAAAAAAAACAATAATTACAAACAAAAGTAGAAACAACAAGCAGGCAGTAAGTATTTGGCTATAACCTACTATTAAAAAAGTTAGGAAAGATTGATAAGTGTGGAATGCACATTATCAAAATTATATGAATTGAAAATATGACTGACGTGTAAAAGTGTTTGTACAAACCTATTTACAGAAATAAAATCATTTATCATTGACTAGCCGTTCGTGCCCGGTGTCACCAGGGTGTATTTCCGACTTTTCCGATAGATTCTCCAAAATTGTCTTGCATGCAAACCTTGTCTAGACGATTAAGAATACAAAAAAAAAACTGCCATATCGAGCCATTCTTTTATTTTCAGATAGCATTTTTTTAAATGTAGGTACTCAAAATAAACTGAACGTGAATTCATGCAAGCCTAGTACTTTTTATTAGCTATAAACTAGTTGTGCGCCAAATTTCATCCAAATCCTATTAGTGGGATAATGAATACTAGTGATTGTAATACTATCTTGAATTCATGCAAGCCTAGTACTTTTTGTTAGGTTATACTCTCAAAAATTGTGCACAACGTGTCGTGAACAGATTACCGTCTTGATGACGATAAAGTTTTTGCAACATACGATTTTAATGAAACAAAGCCTATATTTTATTCCAAATTAATCTTTGTCTACCTATGAAAACTACACGAAAATCCGTTCAGTAGTTACGGAGATGTGCGCGAACAAACAGACAGACACCGGATTCTACTGTTTTGTTATATGTTTAGATATTGAAATTCCTATAATCCCTGGAAAGTTTAAGCTAGCTATAGGTATACAGGGTGTAAGGGACAGCCCTCCGCAAACTAACAGGGTACATTCAGCTCCTTATTCTGAATCATATTCCACCGAAAATTTTCCCAGGAAAATTTTCATTTTTTTTTTTTGCGTTTTTTCATTTACTATTTCTTTCTTTCAATGTAAAATTACATTCTCTGTACGCAGTACTCCATTAATGTAAATAGAACAGGTAAAACAGAAAAAACAGCAATGGATGTTGAACAAACGACGCGTGAAATCAGCTGTTCAATTTTTCGCTGCGCTACCGTTCGCTACCTACCTACGTGCGTTTTGCCACGGTAGCGGTACATTGCGTGTAAGGTAATAAAATAAATCAGGTTAATTGGATTCCCATAACATTCCTGAAATAATTTCATGTACCGGTCATCTTAGTATGATATACTGACTTCACCCTATCAGTCTGCGGAGGGCTGTCCCTTACACCCTGTATAGGAAAATGGAATGGTAATAATGCAACAAGTGGTTTGCAAAGTAATAGACATCTCATTCTCCATTCAACAAACTTACCTAGACCTCTCGGCCAGTCCGATGTCTCAAATCATTTCAAAGCCGTCCATGGACGTTAAAGCGACGCGACACAAAGACACCGCTCGTCGCGCGACGAGCGGTGTCTTTGTGTCGCGTCTCGTGTCGCGCCTGTTTGAAAGAGCCTTAACACCGCTTCAACAGCAATTTCTTACATTTTCAGACGCTGGACTGTTTAATATGTCGAAGCGCGTTTGCTACCGTTTTTGAAGGAGTTCAAAATGGGCAAAGTGATGAAGAAATCACGAATGTTGTTATTAACCTCTGTGCAAGTTTAAACATTGAGTCCTACCCCGTCTGCTATGGAGCTGTTGGTTTAAATGTGGTATGGAATTTATTACTTATTCGTTCTATCTTTCATTGAATCGTATAATTTAAAAAAAAAAAAAAACTGTCACGCTTTAGACTACAAATGCTTAATACAGTAGAGGTTCATGATCAGTGTATAATCTTCCTAAAATATTTAGTTTACACCTTTTTACTGTTCGGTAGATAATAATAATATTAGGTAAGTAAGTATGATCTAAACTAAAATTATAAAGAGTTGAAAGCACTAATCCGATTACAAAAATTAATTTACATTTAGTAAAATTTTTTTTTAATATAAAGTTACATAATTGCTAAATGCCAAATAATATGTATTATGGTATAGTTGATTTCCAATAGGACGAAATCGTGGGCAAAAGCTGGTTTTTAATAAAGGAAATAATAATCTCATATCGACTTAAAATTTGTAGCCAATAATAACACACATAATCAGAACGACACCCGAAGCTGCTCCTAGAACATTTTGTGCACTTGTTATGCAAACAAACCATGACCCAAACATCTGCAGACTTGAAGACCCGCGGTTTGAATGGCAGGTGGAACTGCCTGAGCCAGCGCCGATAAATAATGTAAGTACTACCTACCCTACTTATTAGAAAACTGGGGATCCTTCTGACGTGGAACCTAAAATCGGATCTAATAAATAAAGTTTCTATTCCTCTAGGGTTAGCAACAAAAGTTAGTTGAAAATATGTATAAGAATAAAACAAATTAAAATCCAGAATATCGAATGTGTCAACCGACTTTAGTTGGTGACCATACTTGCTAGAAACTTAGAAGCACCATTATTTGATTTTTTTACTGTGTTTAGGATTATGCGTCCAACATTTTAATTCGTTCAACAGGCCCCAGTCACCGATCCACGACCACTCAGAATTGCCGTTATCACCGATGCTCATATGGACCCTCTGTACGAAGCATTCGGAGTCGCCGAATGCGGTGAGCCAGTTTGTTGCAGAATAGGACAATCACCAGTCCAACGTTATGTATTGAAAACGGATGAGGAAGAATCTATAATCGAACAGAGTATTAAGAACAATACTGGCGAAATATCCCTAGATATAAGCGTAGCTTCGAAGATACGAGAACTAAGGAGGTCGTCACAAACTAAGTTTGAAGACGGAAGAATTGCTGAGCCTGCCGGCTTTTGGGGTGACTACAGGAACTGCGACACACCCATTTGGGCGTTCGACAATGTTATTGATACCATCACTGAATCACACGAGGTAACTTTTTCTTAAATTGTGTTCATTTTATCTTTAGTTAAAACTTCAACTTTTGTAATGGAACGTTGAAGCGGAGGACAGCAGCACCCGCGGCACGCATGGCGGGGATGTGCTGCTGCAGGCGACACTCATACGTGCACTTGTACTGAAATTCGTGTTATTTTTTTTATTCTTGATCTTTAATTACAAACACCCAATGGTTTCAGAACCTTTTATAGAGGATTCATATCATGGGTGTAGATCAAGTCTTGTATGCAACTGTACATAATTAGGTATTAAAACACTCATGTGATACTCATTCGGCTTCGCCTCGTGTGATAAACCCAAATTCGTGTTTTAATACCCCTTATTATACAACAGTTGCATAAATAACTATTGGAATCTTTCCAAATGCCTTTTTTACACCTAAAGCGATTAAAACATCAAATTCTGTGTTATAATTGCAATTCATTATTAATATTCTATTTCCCTAGTTAGCCACATTTCTTTTTTTCATACAGTAATATTGGCAAATTAATCAAAACAGCGAAATATTTGACAATTATTTGCGACGTTGCCAACTTACAGAATAAACGCTCTTAACAAACAAGCGGCAACCACTTGAACAAGTGAGCGCCCCGCGCGCTCCGGTATTAAAAAAAAAAGCGGATACCAGCAATGAACCTTTGGGGGATCGAAAGAATTATGAACATTTGTGTAAAGACATAAGGTTGAATCTTGTTGACTATCAGTAAGCACATTTGGTAATTGCAGTAGCATTTCTGCGGCAAAATTCATGTGTGACGAAGTAGCAGAGTTTTCCTCTGATTCGGTGATTACTGGAGGTTCCATAACGGAGTTAAGTTTACAGACCTACTGCTGTAAAATGCAGTTTCGAATGCTAATAGAAATCAGGAGGCGCGGCAGGCGGGTTACGGGCACGGTACTTATAGCCCCGCGGTTTCATCACTTTCATTGTTCTTTATCACATACATAATTTGAACTATTCGATCAGTATGTCCATAATCAGTATTATCTTCAGCTTATCACATATTTGCTTCCTTTGCGTAAATAATATCAATCATGGGGCCCTTGGCATAGTCCTATCGTTCAACATTTCGTAATTCTTACTACATCGGCTTTTGAAGTGGAAAGAAAATGGTCGTATGATAACATGCTATTGACCGAGACTTTCGCAATGATCGCTTGGATATACTGACAACTTTGTTGTAAAGTGCCCTTTCATCTATTTATGCAGTGGCGTCATTGCGTAACATACAATACAATACTATGGCAATAGCTCTCATTTTGACAGTTCTACAACATTCATTGCATTATTTACGTTGTCGAGCAGATGAATTTCTCAAATCTATGATGCAATGGATTAGGAATTTCCTTCAAAATCCTTCGAATTGTAATTGAAGATGTGTTACGAAATTGAGATGGAGGTGTCCTATTTTCCTGAACTCGTCATGTACCCAGAGGCCAGAAGGCCAATTCCCGTATTTAAAAACATTCACAATTTAGTCGCACTCTCATCTCAGCCACAATCAATGTCGAAAACTTGTCAAAAATACAGGTAAGTTAGGGGTATTTTTGACAGATTGAGACTAGGGATTAGAAAGCGGAATGTTTCTTAATAGCACGGAAATTGTCTTTAAGAATCAAAATATTACTTTGAATAACCTTCACAGGGATTACAACGACTTCTTGGACGACTTGGAAGAAGACCCAGCGTTTAGGCAGAACGTCAACATATTTAAGGACGAGAACAAAATACCAGTGGATACAGACGAGATCGATCCTACGCTGCCTCGCATCACACTCGCCGAAATGTTGGATGACATGGTCATCGAAGATGTGGACATGACCGAAGTTTAACGTTATTTCTTCAAATTATGTATTTATGCAACTATACATAAGTTTTTATTTTATATATGGAGGGTTAATAAAATATGTATAGATGTTTATTCCAGGCTTTTTTAATTTTGTAACATTTTGAAAGTACAAAACCCTATCTTAGAAAGAGAGGCAAGTTAGTTTATCTTTGACAAGTTTATCATATTAAAGTTTTCGCGGTTAGATTACGTGGATCGTCTCATTAATACTATGTATAATGTGCAGGTTGTTAACAAGAACAAGTTGTGGATATAACTCCCACGATATTATCTACGATTCGAATTTTGTCTTTTTGAGGGTAGAGTGACTGTCTGCGCTTGCGCAGGAAAATGGGCGGAGTTCTAACCAAGTTCTGATTTGACGTAAAGAATGAGAAAAACTTCCACGTGATAAAATGATGAACTCTGTTGATAATAGTAAAATATCTGTTTCTCTAGATTCGATATGCCATTATAATGTTGTTCAAACATGTTTTAGGCATGTCGATACGTAGATATAAGATTATATCGATTGATACCGGATTATCTATCGCTGATAAATGACCTGCACAAAATCCGAACGTGGTTTAGAACATGAACACAATGTGGAAAGCTTCTAAAACGCGTGTATTTTTCCTAGTGATTATATTATCAATTTTACAGAACTGATTTAATGCAACTTGATGTAGGTATTTTTCACACCGGTCATTATATAATTATGAGCACATTGTAGCTAAGAGGGAAAGTGCATACATACTTCCACTATCTAGTGGAATGCTCGGAAGCCCGCATACCTATTACAAAATCGAAACGCTAAAAAAATGCAATAATTTCGATTGCTTGTCGCACGAGTTTGGTATCTCGCATATCTATATAAAGGTGGAATAGTTTGTTATCATTCATTGTTGAACAATCAAGTGCGCAAGATGAGGTTGCTAGTATTTATAGTAACGGTATTAGCTTCGACCTTTGCAACAGAGTTGTCTATAGGTAATTGTTTATATATGCAATTTAATTGAATTGGTGTTACATTATGGTAAATGTATAATTGTTCGTGTTTTAGATGAAATAGACGAATTGTTTAAAAAGCACATGAGACATGAGTTGACTGCCTTAGAGTCTCAACAGCTGGTAGATGTAATTGATTTATTTCGTAGTCCGGAACATGCCTCTAGAAAGTCACTGGAAAATGCTTCAGAAGTTAGAACGGTAAGTTATATTTACTAGTGCCTACTAAGATTGTTTAATAAATAAATAAAATAAAATCATTTTGTTTCGGATGACAAAAAGATCCATAAATTTTTAGTAACATGTTTGCACTTAAACCTAAAGACGAATTTATGAGAAGACCACCCAACACCTAGACACAATGAAAAATGGTAATGGTCTGACTATGGTAAAAGTGTTCGCACAAATTGCCTTATTATGGTGGAGGTAGTATCTGCCGCCACAACCTTCAGGATACTATTGTGACTACCTCTTATTCTGCTCAGGAGCGAGGCCGTTTTTTTGCGGATGATGGCATGAAATCCATCGGTATGGGTTACCGCGAACATTTCTGAGGCACTGTAAAAACGAGGCAGTCGCAACAGCATCCTAAAAAGTTTAATGGTTGTGGTTCTAATTTACCAATAGACTTGAAAAACTGTATGAATCTTATCAGAAAATAATGTATATACGGGGAAATTCGTCTTAATTCGCCCTTTTGTACAGGATCATAGCATATAGCATGGGGACAATCAATGCCTTCCAACCCTGCATCAGGCATCGCTCTATTTTAGGGAACTTATCCAGATCACAATGCACAACTATTATAGGTACGGTTAGCAACATCATCATTGGTAGTATCTTAAATTCTAAGTAACAAAAATATTGTTAAATGCGCTTTTTTCAGTATTAATTGTTATAATTAAGTGAGAGTAGGTATATGCTATTTTAATCTATACAAATAAATAAAATTTAAGTGTCTGTTTGTAATGTCAAAATAACACCTTTTTACTAATTGCATATGAAAGTATATACGGGACTTAGAATAAAAAAATAAGTTTTAAAATTTTTGTGTCTGTTTGTTCTGGCTAATTTCCGAAACGGCCGGACCGATTTTGACCCGACTTTCACTGGCAGATAGCTGATGTTATAAGACTTCCTGTACACAACGGCGCCGGACCGCATGTTTGAGTATAGAAATGAATATCAACGGCCCGGCGCCTTGTAGGTTTTGCATTTTCATTCTAAGATGTTCTGAATTTTTTTTCTTGCGGTGCGGCACCGATGCAGCTCCGGCGTCATGTACAGGTAGCCTGAGGAGGCTACTTTTATTTTAGAAAAATAATTAGGGTCCACGCGGGCGAAGCCACAGGCTGCTGCCCGTTACACTTCCGTTTTATAAATCACTAGCTGCTAGTTAAGGTGTATCCTCAGTTGTAGCCCGTGAAATTCAAATGTTCTTAAGTCTTTTGTCATTTACAGGTCAGTGTCAGCTTGCAGGTCAGTTAGAAATCTAACTCTAGTTAATCTTAGAGAGATGTATTAATGATTCTAATGATTATAATATCTGTTATAGTCGCGAATCATATTTTGATCAAGATAAATCCTGACACTGACCTGTAAATTGAAAAAAAAAGTGAGAGTTTGAATTTAGCACTGCTCATAGACTATCGTTGATGGCCGTACCTAGGTACTTAATAAGAATACATAGTTTCGTTGTTGAGAATTTCCCAATTTTGTGGTTAGCTAATTGCCTGATATTTACTCGTATTATTAGTTGTCGCGAGTAACGTAGGTACTAACTGATTTTACTACTGATAAAATAAAATCGACAGTCCCTACTTTATAATCCAACACAGACCTATCTAATCGTAAAGGAATTATGAGTAATTAAAAACACGCGTATCAGTACTAAAAGGTTAAAAAAAAACAATAATTACAAACAAAAGTAGAAACAACAAGCAGGCAGTAAGTATTTGGCTATAACCTACTATTAAAAAAGTTAGGAAAGATTGATAAGTGTGGAATGCACATTATCAAAATTATATGAATTGAAAATATGACTGACGTGTAAAAGTGTTTGTACAAACCTATTTACAGAAATAAAATCATTTATCATTGACTAGCCGTTCGTGCCCGGTGTCACCAGGGTGTATTTCCGACTTTTCCGATAGATTCTCCAAAATTGTCTTGCATGCAAACCTTGTCTAGACGATTAAGAATACAAAAAAAAAACTGCCATATCGAGCCATTCTTTTATTTTCAGATAGCATTTTTTTAAATGTAGGTACTCAAAATAAACTGAACGTGAATTCATGCAAGCCTAGTACTTTTTATTAGCTATAAACTAGTTGTGCGCCAAATTTCATCCAAATCCTATTAGTGGGATAATGAATACTAGTGATTGTAATACTATCTTGAATTCATGCAAGCCTAGTACTTTTTGTTAGGTTATACTCTCAAAAATTGTGCACAACGTGTCGTGAACAGATTACCGTCTTGATGACGATAAAGTTTTTGCAACATACGATTTTAATGAAACAAAGCCTATATTTTATTCCAAATTAATCTTTGTCTACCTATGAAAACTACACGAAAATCCGTTCAGTAGTTACGGAGATGTGCGCGAACAAACAGACAGACACCGGATTCTACTGTTTTGTTATATGTTTAGATATTGAAATTCCTATAATCCCTGGAAAGTTTAAGCTAGCTATAGGTATACAGGGTGTAAGGGACAGCCCTCCGCAAACTAACAGGGTACATTCAGCTCCTTATTCTGAATCATATTCCACCGAAAATTTTCCCAGGAAAATTTTCATTTTTTTTTTTTGCGTTTTTTCATTTACTATTTCTTTCTTTCAATGTAAAATTACATTCTCTGTACGCAGTACTCCATTAATGTAAATAGAACAGGTAAAACAGAAAAAACAGCAATGGATGTTGAACAAACGACGCGTGAAATCAGCTGTTCAATTTTTCGCTGCGCTACCGTTCGCTACCTACCTACGTGCGTTTTGCCACGGTAGCGGTACATTGCGTGTAAGGTAATAAAATAAATCAGGTTAATTGGATTCCCATAACATTCCTGAAATAATTTCATGTACCGGTCATCTTAGTATGATATACTGACTTCACCCTATCAGTCTGCGGAGGGCTGTCCCTTACACCCTGTATAGGAAAATGGAATGGTAATAATGCAACAAGTGGTTTGCAAAGTAATAGACATCTCATTCTCCATTCAACAAACTTACCTAGACCTCTCGGCCAGTCCGATGTCTCAAATCATTTCAAAGCCGTCCATGGACGTTAAAGCGACGCGACACAAAGACACCGCTCGTCGCGCGACGAGCGGTGTCTTTGTGTCGCGTCTCGTGTCGCGCCTGTTTGAAAGAGCCTTAACACCGCTTCAACAGCAATTTCTTACATTTTCAGACGCTGGACTGTTTAATATGTCGAAGCGCGTTTGCTACCGTTTTTGAAGGAGTTCAAAATGGGCAAAGTGATGAAGAAATCACGAATGTTGTTATTAACCTCTGTGCAAGTTTAAACATTGAGTCCTACCCCGTCTGCTATGGAGCTGTTGGTTTAAATGTGGTATGGAATTTATTACTTATTCGTTCTATCTTTCATTGAATCGTATAATTTAAAAAAAAAAAAAAACTGTCACGCTTTAGACTACAAATGCTTAATACAGTAGAGGTTCATGATCAGTGTATAATCTTCCTAAAATATTTAGTTTACACCTTTTTACTGTTCGGTAGATAATAATAATATTAGGTAAGTAAGTATGATCTAAACTAAAATTATAAAGAGTTGAAAGCACTAATCCGATTACAAAAATTAATTTACATTTAGTAAAATTTTTTTTTAATATAAAGTTACATAATTGCTAAATGCCAAATAATATGTATTATGGTATAGTTGATTTCCAATAGGACGAAATCGTGGGCAAAAGCTGGTTTTTAATAAAGGAAATAATAATCTCATATCGACTTAAAATTTGTAGCCAATAATAACACACATAATCAGAACGACACCCGAAGCTGCTCCTAGAACATTTTGTGCACTTGTTATGCAAACAAACCATGACCCAAACATCTGCAGACTTGAAGACCCGCGGTTTGAATGGCAGGTGGAACTGCCTGAGCCAGCGCCGATAAATAATGTAAGTACTACCTACCCTACTTATTAGAAAACTGGGGATCCTTCTGACGTGGAACCTAAAATCGGATCTAATAAATAAAGTTTCTATTCCTCTAGGGTTAGCAACAAAAGTTAGTTGAAAATATGTATAAGAATAAAACAAATTAAAATCCAGAATATCGAATGTGTCAACCGACTTTAGTTGGTGACCATACTTGCTAGAAACTTAGAAGCACCATTATTTGATTTTTTTACTGTGTTTAGGATTATGCGTCCAACATTTTAATTCGTTCAACAGGCCCCAGTCACCGATCCACGACCACTCAGAATTGCCGTTATCACCGATGCTCATATGGACCCTCTGTACGAAGCATTCGGAGTCGCCGAATGCGGTGAGCCAGTTTGTTGCAGAATAGGACAATCACCAGTCCAACGTTATGTATTGAAAACGGATGAGGAAGAATCTATAATCGAACAGAGTATTAAGAACAATACTGGCGAAATATCCCTAGATATAAGCGTAGCTTCGAAGATACGAGAACTAAGGAGGTCGTCACAAACTAAGTTTGAAGACGGAAGAATTGCTGAGCCTGCCGGCTTTTGGGGTGACTACAGGAACTGCGACACACCCATTTGGGCGTTCGACAATGTTATTGATACCATCACTGAATCACACGAGGTAACTTTTTCTTAAATTGTGTTCATTTTATCTTTAGTTAAAATATCATTTGCAAATTGTCTCTGAACTTTGCAATAAATATCCGGAGTAACAAAGACCACAGTCCGGCCGTATTACCCATATTCGTTAGTATGAAACTGACAGGTGTCAGTAACATAATTATCTCAACTTTAGAAGGTAGTCTTCGTTACTCTTTGATAAAATCCGGTTATGACGAAAAACACACAAAAAAAAACCGACACGTTAGCTTATCTTACAGATTGATGATACCTAGCTAATCTATTCACGATCGATGTAGGTTTAGGAACCTAAAAGCCTAACGTCTATAAGGACTTTAGTCATGGGCTTTTTAAAGATGGGCTCGTCACCTTTTTATCATGAAAATCTCTATTGATCGCAGTAATAGTAAATAATGTTTTTAATCAAATAATCCTCAATCGAAATAGGTACCTAAATTGAAAGACCTACAATAGACATAACGATGCTTTCATGCAAATAAGCAGATGAGTCAAGTACAGTCAGCAGCAAACGTCGATAACCACTTAATTTTTATGACTCTTAATTATTGAGCAAATATTTTAATTAATTGGAACATAAGTAAAACTAACTCTCTATAAGCTATTATATGAAAGGTAAAAAGAAGTTTATCGGATAATTTTGTGTCAATTATATATGTAAAAGTTATAGTGTTAATGGACCTTTGTTGCTGACCGTTAATACATCAATATTTCGTCAGTTACAATACGTCCGATGAACCATGGCCGGTCTGAACATAGGCTCTCAGAATTTTCGCGCATGTACATTAACTCGTACTCGCCTAATGTCGCCATTAGGTTCCTAAAAAATGTTATTGCACAGCCTTCTGCGCAAAGTTAGGACCAGCCATGATTTATCGGCCGGCATGGGGCTTGAACATGGACCCCACATGAAATGGAACATGCCCAGAAAGAACCTTTTCAAGCAATGCATTGAAATCTTTTTTTTGACTTTGACCATGTATTAATTCTTATCAATAGATATCCATAGAACATTAAAACTGGTTGAAGGTAATCCTTATGAACATACGGGTTGTATAATTTCAGGGCATTGATGTGGTATACTACATAGGTGATACTATCGACCACGGAGTTTGGGAGACAACGTACGAACTGATCGATGATATGAACCGACACCTTGTTGATAAAATAAGAACTAGCTTTGGCGATAATGTGCCAGTTATACCTGTCATCGGTAATCATGAATCTCAACCTACAAATCAGTGAGTTGAAATATGGTTTTATTTGACTTCTAAACTAATAAACAAGTAATTAAGATTTGATAAGAATTACGTCCAATTTTCTATAGGTACATACATGAGTAAGCTTGCTCAAGTAAAGCTAAAAGAGACAGATGAATATTAGTGTTGATTGGTAAGGAGAGGAAGATAGGAGAAGAAAAAACGGGTTGTGTACTATGTGTGAGGGATGAACATTCAATATGTTTAGTGTGGGATAATAGGAATGAACAGGAAGTGAGTGATAACGTCTCGACTGACAGGGTAGAATCGAACAGGAAATTGTTTCGGGCTGACCTAAAGTAACTTGGGACACAGTGTGATAAAAGGACTAATGTTTACTTGTATAGTCTAAAGGATTCGAAGGAAGAATCCTTCATTTATTTGTTTCTTTTTAGATTTGCACCATCATCTGTGACTGGCGAACATTTAAACACGACTTGGCTGTATGACGCTCTTGTAAGAAAATGGGGATTCTATTTGGATGAAGAAGCAAAAGCAAATCTGCGCGACCGTGGAGAGTTCTCCATGGTAGTCAGGCCAGGACTGAGAGTTATCACTTTGAATAACAATGTTGCTTATAAATATAATTGGTAAGGATGCATTAAGTTTTTACTGTTATTCCACTTTGTGATGTTGTTAGCCGTGTTTAAATCCTTCCTTTTGACATTTATTGAATTAATTAATGCATAGTTCTTCGGCGAAATGTTCGAATAAATCATGTACAGTCAGCAATGAAACTTGGTTAACATTGTTACTTTCATATCTATCTAATTTATATAAATATATAAAAGCGAAAGGTCACTCACTCATCACGAAATATCAAAAACCGCTTGACGTATAAAGATGAAATTAGGCAGGGAGGTAGTTTCTATTTAGTAGACGTCCGCTGAGAACGGATTTTTGGAAATTCAACCTTTAAGGGAGTTAAAAGGGGGGATTATGTTTGTATGAAAAATCTTATTCCTTAAGTTAATAAACTTGAAACTTGGTACGAATACTATATCCATGTAAATTATAAAATTTGCCATTTTTTGTTTTTCTAAACTACCCATTAACGGAGGATTTGGGGGGTGTCAAAGTTTGTATGGAATAATTTTAACGCGCGTTCTGATTAATTTGAAACTCAGTATTTATACTTAAGACTGAAAATAAATAAAAATGTATATCAGAGTTTTTTGAAAATCTACCCCTAATGGGGTGAAAAGGGGTAAGTATTCATTTTTACAGGATGTTATTGTTTGAAATGATTAACTTTAAAATTGGTATAAATAATCTATAAGTCTAATAATGGAAACGTCACAATAGGCTTTTCAAAAATTATTATCACGCTATTTGCTATAGGGGGAATAGCAATATTGCATTATGTTCGTATTCTAGAATAGTTTACCGCAAATTGAAAAGATAGTTACGGATTTAACCTTTTAAAAGATTATCATAACATATACAGGGCGGATTTTGAGATGGCAATAAGGGCAGGTACCTTAACCGTTGTCGCTATAAGAAAATAGTCTTAGGAGACTGTCCCTAACTTTTTGAAATTTTATATCTGCATTCACAGATTATAAAAAAAATCAGTAGCACTCCGCGAGTGCCGACAGAAGGGAAAATTTGAAAAAAAAAAAATCGGCACCACGATAATCAACCCGTTGATGTCTTTTACTCCACGCACCGCGGTAATTAACGCGTTGATGTCAAAAATGCCGAACGCACCTAAAGAAATTTTCACTTAAAAAATTACAATTTATTTATTTTTATTTAATCAGCAAGAAAATGGGCAATTTTCACAAAAACTTTTTTGATGCCAGTCGATCCTATTTCTTATTACTAGGGTCAAAAAACGATATCGGGCTAACTGAGGTTTGAGTACGAGTCAGAAATTGCAAAAAAACTATAATAACTATCTGTCTTTTACCGTTTCATGCCGTAACGGCTGAACAGATTTAGATGAAAGGATAGGCCATGATCTGGGTTAGGACATATGATACTATGAATTTCGGTGGTACGTTCCTGTGGGATAATTTCCGACTTTTACGCGGGCGAAGCCGCGGACCAAAGCTAGTAACATCTAAAATTAACACAAAATTATTTGATACATTGCTTTACAATACTACTGTCAATTAGTATCAAAAATATTTTTTATATTGGGTAGTTACTTCTCTATAGTTTTTGGTTTATTACTGTTTAGTTATGATTTTATCAACTGAAGAGTTACCCTATAGTTGCCGATTGCGCCCACTCTAATAATTTTACCCATCTTTCAGGTGGCTAGTATACGATCCTCAAGACGCGAAACGTCATTTAGACTGGATGGTACAAGAGTTGTACAAAGCTGAACAGGCCGGAGAAAAAGTACATATTCTAGCTCACATCCCTCCAGGAGTGAGTGACTTTACGCACACTTGGACAAGGGAATACAACAGAATTGTTAACAGGTAAGATATCTTGATAAATATTGAACGAACGTGGTCGGACAAAGAATCTGTTTCTATTTCCTCTTTCTAGAACTAAATCTACTATTGCAAGAACAGCAGACGTCTTCCTCGTCGGAACTCATTTTTAACAGACTTCAAAAAAAGGAGGAGGTTTTTCAATTTAACCGTATATACAGGAAAAAAAATGTAGGGATCAGCAGATTTGTTTTTTCGCGATAAATATTGCTTTTCCCGATGTAGGGAACATCGGGAAAAGCAATATTTTGTAAAAGGTGATGAGCAGTTGAGATTAGGCTATTGTAACTTAGATAAATTACAAAGTACCCACTAAAAACCGAGAAATAAAACCGTTTTTACAAAAAAAAATAAGTCGGTGCAAATAATTAAATACAAAACCAAAGACACTGACTTCCGAAATTTACGTTATTTAAATTTAAGTTATTTTTCACTTTGTAGTGTTTTTTTGGAAGTCAGTTGTTTTTTTTTTGTTTGTAAAAACGTTTTTTGAAAAGAGATTTCTAACAAAAACATTATTTACTCAAAAGTCGCAGCGAACTGGCTGTTTTGCTAACTGTACGTTTGCACTGGCGTAACATTTACATAAACACATGTTGAAATCTTATTTCCTGTCAATAATTGTATCGAACATTGACAGAAAATAGAGATTTCAACATGTTTTTGTGTGAATGTTTCGCCAGTTCAAACGCACAGTAAGATGTTGTAATAACATATTTTGTTAGTGAATTGGCGCAGTGGACCCTGGCTTTAGTGACTGAGCGTGTCACGACATAACAATTGATTAGAAAAAGCGCACCAAAATGGATCTTTCTTCTGTTGAACAATAAATACATGATTTAATATCACTGAAAAATTAATATAAACAAATAAACCTGCCGGTGCCGGTAGAAGCTCGTGGTTATAATTTGGGTTTCATCTCTGAGTAAATGATTTCGTGGGTTAATTATTTAAATTTACCTAGGGAAGGAGAGGGGGGGCGGGGGAGGAGGGTCCACAATCACACAGATAATATAATACTACGACAATGATCATATTTTTGTAAAGCCTACCACCTAAGTTCACATGTGGATGCAATAAATATATTGAGTACCGAGTAAAAAAAAAAATTATAACTTTCAATTGGATTTCCTTGAATATTTTCAGGTTTTCGGCAACAATAACAGCTGAATTCAACGGACATACTCATTCGGACGAGTTCAAGATATTCTACAGCCTGACTGATGGCAGTCCTATTAATGTGGCGTGGGGTGCCGGCAGCACTACCAGTTACACTGAGTACAATCTAAACTACAAAATTATTGACTTTAACCCCGTGACTTATGTAAGTATCGAATATTGGATTGGATTAAGTTATGACTTAATCTACGTACGCAGTTTATTTGCCAAACGTAAACAAACACGAGTTTAAGGAAAAATAACTGTGATGCCTACACATAAGGTTCAGTTTGCGCTACAACTTCATATTTTTTATGACTTTTTCAACAGTACTAACTAGTCATTCAAAAATCAATTTTATTTAGACTTGCATAAAGTTGATGTTTATGTGGAAATAACATCAATTGGAAACAAGGTTATAAATGATGAGCACACATCAGGCCAAAAAACGTTTTATGCATAAAATTCGCCGATTCTCAAAAGGCATAATTAGGGACTGCCGTATACCGCAATGTTGATGAGGTTATCGATGTTTTTCCCCGAGATATGCGAAAGGGTTAATGCAGGAAAATAGTACACAATACATAAACCTAAAGTTCCTAAAGTTAGTGCTGTGCACTTCTGTAAGTGACGAGTTCACAATACCTAAAACTGTGTGTCATTTTTGTATGACATGTGTATATTTAAGTGAGTAAGTCGTTGAGGTGCCAAATAAATAAAGTGGTTTGAGTAGCTACAAACCCGACAAAACGGGTTGTGAACGAAACCGAAAGGTTTCCTATAGAGACAGTTAACGAATACAAACAAAATCATAAAAATCAAATATACAGGGTGGCAGGGACATCGACGCGAAAACTGTTACCATGAATTCAGTAAGTACATGATTCTGAACGCCCCAGCGCTGAAATTGTTCGTGGGTTATTTTAAAAAAAATCTGCTGTTTCATAGAAAAGTGCAATATCTACGCGGTCAAAATATGTATATGGAACAGCAGATTATTATTTTTTAATAACCGACGAATAATTTCAATGCAGAGGGGTTCAGAATCATGTACTGAATCCATGGTAACAGTTTTCTCGTCGATGTCCCTGCGAACCTGTATTATGTTGAGCATGTATGGGTCGGCTAAACGCCATCTTGAAATAAAACCTTAAACAAAAGTCTTAGGTTCCAAAATATACCGAACTAGCTTCTACCCGCGGCTTCGTCCGCGTGAAATTTCTTATTTCTCCGACCCACCCCATCACCTGCCCGCAGTGGCGGTACCTTCATAGAAGCCAAAAAGCCCGGCTTGCCCTAATAAAATCATAATTCTCAAGAACAAACCTAGGCCTACCAATAAAAAAGAAACAGTCAATGAACTCGAACTCAATCATGCATGTCATAGGAATAACCAAATTTCGAAATCCCCGCTTTTTCTGCCGCGCGCACTGAGCAGGTTGCCAGATCTACGCACTCATTGAACTCGAATCATTCATTTAGTAATGATATGAATAAAATTTAAATTCCGCGCGCTTTGTTGCGCGCCAATACAATGCATTCAATTGCGCCTTCTCGCTCACACTCGTGGGCTTCTTATCTGGCTTGCCTTACCTTTATTTGTCTTGCAGTTTTCGCCTACAAATTGCTATGGAAACATTTACATTAGTTGATATATTGGTAAGTACATATACGCAGATTTCTATGAAATGAAAAGCCTGGCTTTTGAGCGCACAGAGTACTTTTTATTTTGAAAGGCATTAAGTTCGCGCAAACGGCGCAAATGCACTATCCGCTTTGTTGACCCGCGTAAAGTGAGTTGCAAGTCCGTGCGACGCGACGACGAATTTGTTATTGTATATGTTTTGAAATTAATATTTTGAGACTAGTATTTTATTTTCCACGTGCTGAAGTAATGAATTAGTTTTATTGTTTAAAATGATGTGATAGTTATTGCGGCGATGTCATTCCGCGCTTTTTTGTAAGTGATTATAGTGTTATTTTTATCATCAAATTCGGAGACTGTGTTCGTAAAGGTATTTTGAGTTTAGGCATATTGAGTTTTCTGACATAGGTAAGTAACTCTTTACTTCACCGTAACCAACATCAAATTACTGTAACTATTTCTCGGAAATAAAAATCAGTATTTTTGTTAGTCGAAGAATATATTGAAATACTCGTAGGCATTCGATTGTCTATTATACAAATTATGTAGGTGAATAGCTGGTGCCATGAAAGCACATGACTAGGGTTATTTTTATGGAATTCGTAGTTTTAGTAAACCACTGAAAAATAAACCATCTTATGTATTACATCTTGAGATCATAAAACACAATAATGTTCGTATCGAAGAGATTCTTCATAGGTGTTTTGAAATAAAGATTAGAGTTGGCTATTGTCATTAAAATAAATTATAAAAACATATTTAAGTAGGTAATATCTCATTTTAACATGTTCAATCGACATTAAATTTTAAACTCGTAAAATTATGCGTACGGCAGTAGAACAACAAATCGATAATGTGGGATCCATCTAGTGGCTTCTGATTGAAAAATTTTGCATTTGACAAGCGAATATGAATTATGGTAAAAAGGTTCGGCTAAGCGGTGTGATTACGCGCATTCATTAATGTAGATGGCGCTTATGACAATTACACACTAATGACCTCTTCGAATTTTAAAGGTTTTCTAACCAAAATTATAATAATGTTGTACCAAGAGCAACATATGAAAATCAGTCAATTCCTCATTTGGCTGTTTTTTTTATCGCAAAAAATCTGGCGGCTTGCCCTAATTTTGACCCCTAGGCACGCCACTGCCTGCCCGCGCTTTACTTCGTTTTCGATTAGCGTTCTTTCTTACTTTTTTTTTTGGTCGGCTCATAAGGATCCTAGGGTAATGTTAAATAGCCTATAGCCTTCCTCAAGAATTGGGCTATTAAATGTAATATTTTTTCAAATCCGATTGGTAGTTTACAGACATTAGCGCGTTCAAACAACTAACAAACCAACAAAAAAAAAAAAAAACAGCTTTATTATATATATATTTTAACAACATATTTTTTTTTATAGCAACCGGAAAGTATAGTAAACTACGTGTACAACCTCACTGAAGCGAACTTATGGCCGAACCGACCGCCACACTGGTTCCAACTTTACGATATGAAGAATACATTTTCACTTGTCGACCTGTCCGCTTCTTCAATGGACGACTTAGTTCATAGAATGGTTACTAATAATAGGCATTTACTAGACCTCTATGCAGCTTTCTATTCAAAAGTGAGCGATAACCGTTGGCAACATTGCAATGATTGGTGCAAAATGGATAATCTTTGTAAAACTGTAGTTACTGTATTGTGGGAAAGGTCAAAGTGTGATGAACTGAGAAGTCTTTTTTATAGAAAATAAGTAGCGTAGTTTGACACTTTTTTTGAGAAATCTCGAAATTATTCGTGTTAAACGTAACAGTTATAGTTGATAAAAATAGAGAGCGCGCATCATGTGAATTTTATAAGCATTTAAATAAGGTTTAATTTACAATTATAGTTGCGCGCTCGTGAAATGAAACAACTATAACACCGAATTCATTATTTTATTTGTTAGACAGAGACAGTGCTATTGAGAACCGAGGACATAGCACGAACATGCCAAAGTAACTGTGCCATTAAATACAAAATCAGTTTCGTGACTGCGTGAGTGTGAGATGGAAAATGACCCCTCCAAAGACTTCAATTGTTTAGCTCTTGTATTTGTCCGCCGATTTTTTATTCATCTTTTAAACTTATGTAGAACTGTCTTATTTTATTTGATTAAAAGAAGGTATTTTTTAAAGAAATAAAATTATAATACTTACATTTTTTTTTTTTGGTAGTCCCTCATCCTTGTTCTCATTCAAATTTCAAAGAAAATATTGTTTTAATAATTTAATTTGTAATATTAGTAAGGTTTTTAATTTTTTTTTTCAAACAACAATCGATTTATTTTGTTACATAACTTAAATTTCTAACTACCTATGTACTAAATAACATTAGTGATCTGATATACTTAACCAGGTTATGTTAGGTTTCGACTTCAAATCTTCACTTGGGATCTTATCTAATTCTGCAATCTGCAAAAAAGCACATAGAACTTTAGAAAAAGGACTACCTAACAGTATTTAAAAACCAGCACACGTAGGGTTCCGTACCACCGTACAATATTTAAAAAAAAAAAAAAAACCCCCGAAAAAACATGTTTCTTGTATGGGGACCCTCTTATCTTTTATTGCGGTTGTTGTTGTTGTTGTTATAGTGGCAATGGGGCAATAGAAATACGCAATCTATGAAAATTACAACTGTCTACCTATTACGGTTCAGATACAGTGACACGTTACACTGGTATAGATAGTGCCATTCACGAAAACGCGCCCCACTTTTCTTCCTACTACATCTGATAGTACAGTAATCGCGTTTAAGAAGAAGATGGCACAATGCCATCCACAAAGCTGCGCCCCACTACATAAAAGTGTTAACCATGGAAACTTTTTTATATAAATTTAAGCCCTTCAAATTCTTATAGGAGGAGGTTGATGTATATAGAGGTAATCAATATATGACTCCAGCTGCAGATGCACTTGCAAACTAAAATATAACAATAAAATTAGAACAATTATATCTAGACTAGACATGCATAGTGAAGATTGGACCACAACAGAAAACTATGAGAAGTGGAAGGAATGGATAGGTCTCCCAGCATGCATAGCAAAAAAAAAGCTGATAAAATGTAATGTTATGGGGGATGCACTAAAGTAGCCCGTGATATTAAAATTTTCTTACTTTTTGCAGATTGCAGATCAGTTTCAGGTTGTAAGTTGATCAAAATAAGATTAGCGACCGAAAAAAATATGTTTGGCTTTTTTTTTAGGTAGGGCATCTCGTAGTTAACCTCTGAGATCATGACTACTTAACCGGGCTTTCCTGTGGGTGCCTTAAGCTACACTTACAACCTCCAGTCAGGTGTTATTCAACTATGCTAATTAAAACTAGGTGAATGCTCGCTAAGGGCACCCCCTGTGAGGTACAAATCTTGGCTTAGGGCGTCAACTGGACGGAGGACATCAAGGATGGGTTGGGCTGGAATATGGTTGGCTAGATTCAGCAATAGAACTCTGTATGTTAGAATTGGCCTCAATGTCATAATTTTATGAAATAGTCATTCAATACGGTAATACGAACTTACATGAGTTGTATTGGTGATTTGATTATAATTCTATAAATAAATATTTGATACGGCCGCGAATTATATTTAGATCAACATACAACCTGATACTAACCTGCAAATTGCAAGAAACTTAAGAAAATTTTAATCTCACGGGCTACCCTGATGCTTTCGCTTTGAACAAGCACAGATCCATTTACCTGATGCCTAATAAAATTGATGAGTCTCTCTACGTGTTCAGCTTTCACATCATCAGCTAGTGAGTAGAACCTCCTCCAGACAGCTGCAGCCAGGACCTTGTCATCGCTGAGCCCTTCATCATATGCCACCAGAGCAGCTTGGAACTGTTCTGACAACTCTGACACTTGCTTTCTTGCTATTGCTGGGTTGGCACCCTGCAATTGATGAGGAATGAATAATAAACATTTATGTTTGACTTTTTCTAATGACTCAATTAGTAAAATTCTGGTGACAGCAATGACTGTTGAAATTGTGGTGATCTAGGCTTTTATTGTCCATTGCTATCAACGTTTATCTGAAAGTTGAAATTAATAACTTTCTTGTGACTCAGCTTCTAGTGCACAACAAATGCAACAGTGCATATTGGAACGTAGCTGACTTCCTATGATAAGTCATCATAAAGATCTGATTTGTTATGAAGGAATTATTAAATTATTAAAATTTCATTTACTTCCAATAGTTTTATTTTATTTCCGACATCTGCCCACAGAGCTTCAATGATGCAGTTCCTTACAAAGTGGCCATCTCCCTTTATATATTTTTTCTTTTCCCCAGTAGGTAGCATGACATCTTCAGCCATATAGCGGACCATGAGTAGCCAGACATGCAGTTCTGTGATGGTAAACCATGAGGCAAATGTGTCGGGCAGCTTTAGGTTTTCAAACCATTGAGAATAAGCCACATTTTCAGGTATACATTCATACAGGAAGTATCCTGTTAGTTTTAAACGCTGGAAAAGCAAAAGAGAAATTTTAGGCCTACCATGAAAGAAACTCAAAGATGATTATATTTTAAACAATTAGAATGATTGTAGCCTTTTCCTGAAATCTAGTACAATCTAACATTTTAAGTAAAAGGAAAAAAATACTAATGTAAGATCACATTAACTCTCAATAACTGACTTATTCAACCAACTAAATAATCATTATCGTACTAATAAGGGAACCACTTACCGTCCTAGATTGGTCCATCAACCCGACAGCATTCATAAACTTCTTCACATAGCTATCTTCAACAGTAACAGTATTCAGGTTTCTTGTGTTTGCTTTGGTATTCGTAATACACAAGCTACTAGCGCATGGTCTTGCATAATTCGTTTTGATATGGACACGCTGTTGCCAAAATACCTGTAAATACACCTTCTATGTTTATAAAATACCGAAATAACTTTGGGATCGTACAAAAATATAGTTCCTAGGATTACAAAAGCTGAACATTGCATTAGGCTCGATTTAATGTACAATAACTTATTTCATTAAAGGATTACACCTACACGATAAAAAGCGCGTGATCGAAACATGCTGTTTATAATATAATTATCCAAATTCAAAAAATATCTTCACTTGGATAACATGTCGCCTTGCGTTGCTTGAATTTTGTCAAATTGTCAATAAGACACTGTCATAGCAATGTTTCTACTTACGTTTTCGGTTTTTCCTCAGTTTCTTAATGAATTATACCTAAATTTACCTGAAAAATCTTCAAAATTCTTTGGTTTAGGGAGCATGATTTTAAATGATAACACATTCTTCGAAATATTTAATAACATGAAATACCTACAAAACATTCGTAAGTTTACAAGATCAGATAACCTGAAGCATAAAGGGCTTGCAACACGGCTGCCAACCACGTCCCAACAGAGGTGACCTCGGTGGTTTACAACCGTGGAGTTGGTGGTTTACGACCGAATTTTGAACAGCTCTGCCACCAACCAGAGTCACCTCTGTCAGAGACGTGGTTGGCAGCCGTGTAGCAAGTCCTTTACTTTTATACTTTTTCGCTGCATTTGTCATAGCACTGAACACTCAAAAATATTTTATCGCTATTGTTCCTCAATCTGTTCACGACGCAGAATGAATAATAAACCAACTGTAGGTATAATACGACTTAGTTTCGTTAGCGTCTTTAGCCACGGTAATAGCACAATTAGCATGGTAAACTAAAATTAGACGTAATACATTAATTACGAGTTTGAGGGAATCCCCTTGAATAAATTGTGGTGCCATAGAGTAAAGTAATAAATTGGGTGTTGGCTACTAGAAACAATAGGGTTAGCAACTTAAGTTCAATTTTACACCAACATTCCCAAAATGAAATATTCCTAAGCCATGCATAATATTAGTCATTTTACCCTATAAAAGGGAGAAATCTCTAAAAGTGAAAACACTGTGTCATAGTGTCAATCCATAGACTAGGCAGTGTCAAGTGTCAACGTCAAGCTTTGTACTTATGTCATTGTCAGTCACCAGACTAATTAGTACTCTAAACCGATGGTGTTGGCTGCTCTGCGGCTCTGTGGTTATGATCATACATTGTCCCTCATGCCTATTGCATTACTATTGTTTTTTTATTATACAGGGTGTTTGGTGCATCGTGTGCCAAATTGAAATGGTCGACTGGAGAGGTCACCTGCTATCCTTTCAGACCCCTAAACACTTCTCATGCCCTGTGGATTTTTTTTCATCGACTTTTTATTGTTTTATTAAAAAAATACCCAAATTTTACAGTCAAGTACAAATTAAAAAAAAAGTGTAAGTCGTAGCCTCTGAATTTTTATTTTATTTAGCTGTGTATTGTATTACAGTACTTTTAAATTCAAAACTAGTGACATTAACCGTGTAGTTTTTTTTTTATTTACTCGCAAAGTTTCGGACTTCAATTAAAGCTGTCCATGTTACAGCTATTTACATGGCTATAAAAAAAAATACAAAAGCGACCGGGATCTTCCAACTCCCTCAGAAATTCTCTAGTCTATTCTCTTGCTAGTGATGTGCCACATGCCATAAAAATCTTTTTACAACTTTGTGAATTCGCTAGAATTGTGAATCGAGTCACAAAATACTAAATTCCAAATTATGATTTAAAAAAATATTTTTGCTTAAATGATACCTCAAAAACTCATTAAATCTGTTATCTCACTCTTATAAGGTAAAATCTGTCTCGTATCTCTCTTGGGGTTACTAGAAATAAAAAATAATTGCATTTTTAACATTTATTTAATAATTTTTACATATTCTGCCCAAACTGTTGGCCGCTATTGCGAATGCAGGCCCGACATCTATTTCGTATTTCCACAGTTGTTGTACGAAGTCGTATTTCCTCCTTTATTTTAGTGAACGCCGTTTCAATGCGTTGAAGTAGTACCTCCCTTGTTGGAACCTCCGTGGCGTATACCAGCTCTTTGGCACGTCCCCAGACATAAAAGTCTAGCGGAGTTAGGTCTGGGGAACGTGCCGGCCATGCAATAGGGCCATCGCGCGCGACCAATCCACGCATTGGGGAACACATCGTCGAGATATTCCCTCACAGTCAAACGCCAACGTTTGGGCAGGAGTGACTGGGAATCAGGTAGTTGGACCGCATTACCTGCCCGATAACCTCAATGGCGATAACGATTTGGAGTTCCTTCAAAACGACCTGCCCGAATTAGTGTCCGAGGTGCCCGTATTTAATGAAAATGTGCCCAAAGTATTCCAGCATGACGGCTGTCCCGCGCATTGGCGTTTGACTGTGAGGGAATATCTCGACGATGTGTTCCCCAATGCGTGGATTGGTCGTGATGGCCCTATTGCATGACGTTCCCCAGACCTAACTCATTTTTAAAAAAAATGCAATTATTTTTTATTTCTAGTAACCCCAAGAGAGATACGAGACAGATTTTACCTTATAAGAGTGAGATAACAGATTTAATGAGTTTTGAGGTATCATTTAAGCAAAAATATTTTTTTAAATCATAATTTGGAATTTAGTATTTTGTGACTCGATTCACAATTCTAGCGAATTCACAAAGTTGTAAAAAGATTTTTATGGCATGTGGCACATCACTAGCAAGAGAATAGACTAGAGAATTTCTGAGTGAGTTGGAAGATCCCGGTCGCTTTTGTATTTTTTTTTATAGCCATGTAAATAGCTGTAACATGGACAGCTTTAATTGAAGTCCGAAACTTTGCGAGTAAATAAAAAAAAAACTACATGGTTAATGTCACTAGTTTTGAATTTAAAAGTACTGTAATACAATACACAGCTAAATAAAATAAAAATTCAGAGGCTACGACTTACACTTTTTTTTTAATTTGTACTTGACTGTAAAATTTGGGTATTTTTTTAATAAAACAATAAAAAGTCGATGAAAAAAAATCCACAGGGCATGAGAAGTGTTTAGGGGTCTGAAAGGATAGCAGGTGACCTCCCCAGTCGACCATTTCAATTTGGCACACGATGCACCAAACACCCTGTATTATGCACACTCAGTGACTTTAGTTAACAGCGACCCACTGCCACTGGCGATTTCAAAACCTCACGTCCACACTTGAAAACACCAGCGAGCCGCTGCTGGCTGTCGACTAAAGTCACTGCGTATGTATGTTGTACCAATGAGATAGAAAAAATAAATGTCTATGGTATGTACCTAGTTAAAAATAAAAACTTACCTATCCTAGTTTAGCTACTTGTACTGATGACTATGAGCCAGATTTTATCGAAAAGAATTTTAAATTGATTTTATGAAAAGTACATTTTTTAAGCTAACTATGCTGATAATTATCATAGACAACGTAGCGCTTAGTGACATCCACTGGCTGGCCCGTCTCGTTCATTGAGATAGTAAAAATACGGAGGCGCCGCGATATTCTATACATAAGTTTGCTTATACAAATATGGGTGAAAAACGAACTAGAATGTGAAATATCGTGTTATTTCACTCTTTCTAATGTGGTAATCGTATTTGATAAAAGAGACAACAATATTTCAGTTGTTCCTCATAATGGCAACATTTTGTTGAGACGTAGTAACAGTTGTAGGTAAGTGCCATATCCGCCATAATATGCGACAAGTTCATGGTAGTTCTGCTGTCAAGTGGTTGTTTACTTTTTGTTTTATTGAGATTTGTGAGAAAATTACGTGGAGTTTTCCTTTAAAACTACATATATACGTTGGAAAACACCAATTCAACATGTCTGTGTGTTGTATTGTGAAGTGTGGTGCAAGAAAGAAGGAAAATCAACCTCAATTATCTTTGCACAGGTTAGTAGTCAGTTTTCATGCAATAGTACATAAAGTGTTAAACTTTCGATGAAAAAATTGCTAGGTGATCATTAAATACGGCTTAAATTTTAATATATGGGTTTATTTCCGTCCAACAGACCTTTTTATTATTTCATAATTTCATTCGTTTGTTTACAATGATATGTCATGGTGGAATAGTGTTGTACCGTTTCCGTAATAGTTTCTGATACTAGTTCCTTCGCTGCGCTGAAATGATATTGCTAGGTCCGGCCTGTGGTTTACAGCAAACTGTACTCTTTGGTTCATAGCACCGAGAGACCGTTCCGCAGAGTTTTATGTAGTGTATACGATTTTTTGTTGAAGTTTTTAAGATGAACAATACTGTAGAACACACATTTTATGTAACTTTTATGATTTCCGCGGCGCACGCTAATAAAGATCCCAGTCCGCATGATTTTATCCGACATCTTCAACAATAATCGTCAAATTTCAGCCAATTTACACAAAACTTTAATGAATTATACACTAAAACCTTCCGCATAAATCACTCCGTCCATTAGTGAAAATTGATTGAAAATCCGTTTAGTTTTTGAATTTTTCGCGTTCAGACAGACAGAAAAACAGACAGACGCGGCGGTGTACTTTGTTTTATAATATGTAAGGATGTGTATTATTCCGAATGTTCATTTATGATAAAATTGTTAAAAATTTAATTCACTAATGCCCGTTTTCACCGACAGCTAAGTGACACTTAAATGAATACCTAAATAAAACTGCACTGTTTTTCAACTCTCAGCGCTGAGTCTACCGTTGAAAATCCAACAGTGAACTTTTATTAGGGATTCATTTAAGTGTCACTTAGTGAAGGTGAAAACAGGCATAAGACTTGCATGCTCACTCGATACTAAATATTTGGCTTCGTTTAAACGTTCACTTGCCAAACATTAGGTTTGCGTTACAAATATTTGTGAAAACTTTATTTGCTAAGTAATAATTCTATAAATGAAATTATAATTATGCGGAAAATTGTTTGAGAAGTGATAAATTGTCAATACTCGTTTTTTTCTGTTACAACGGACTATTAGCTAATATTTTTTTAAATATGATTCAACCGTGATATCTAGTAAGATTCGTAATACTATTACGTACTAGTATCGATACTCGAAATAGTAACACCATGTTCCCTGAATGACACAACCCTAGCATTGGCAGCCATTTTATGCGACATTTTGAGTTGTAGGTATGCACCTTTTTTTTGTAGGTATTTCCAGTCCATACTTATTAAATGTCTATGGTCTCGTTCAATACCACAATACTTCACGTTTTACGATTTAGTGTCTATAGTTTTATTTAAGGTTACATAATTTACGGGCGGGCGCCGATTTTCGCCCAAGTGCATTAAAAGATTAAAAATGTTGGGTGCTGTAAGTCGGGTTGGAAGCGGCCTTTTAGCCGTAAAGTCGGTAGCTGAAAAAACCCTCACAGAATGTGGCAAAATCGCGACTGTGTCTGCCATCAACAAAAGGGATTATGCGGCCAAAGCTGCAGCAGGCAAGCCAGAAGGTAAAGTGGTTGCTGTTATCGGTGCCGTCGTAGACGTACAGTTCTCAGACAACCTTCCACCCATCCTAAATGCTCTGGAGGTACAGAACCGTCAACCCCGGCTTGTGCTGGAGGTGGCGCAGCACTTGGGAGAGAACACCGTCCGCACCATCGCCATGGATGGTACCGAGGGTCTGGTCCGCGGCCAGCCCGTAATCGATTGCGGTTCGCCCATCCGTATCCCCGTGGGCGCAGAGACCCTCGGCCGCATCATGAACGTCATCGGTGAGCCCATCGACGAGCGTGGTCCCATCCCCTCAGACAAGACCGCCGCCATCCATGCCGAGGCGCCCGAGTTCGTGGACATGTCCGTAGAGCAGGAGATCCTCGTCACAGGCATCAAGGTCGTCGACTTGCTCGCCCCCTACGTCAAGGGAGGTAAGATCGGCCTGTTCGGCGGCGCCGGAGTCGGTAAGACTGTACTCATCATGGAGCTGATCAACAACGTCGCCAAGGCGCATGGTGGTTACTCCGTGTTCGCGGGAGTGGGCGAGCGTACCCGTGAAGGCAACGACTTGTACCAAGAGATGATTGAGTCTGGAGTAATCTCCCTGAAGGACAAAACCTCCAAGGTATCCCTTGTGTACGGACAGATGAACGAGCCCCCCGGCGCCCGTGCCCGTGTTGCTCTGACTGGCCTGACCGTAGCTGAATACTTCCGTGATGTGGAGGGACAGGATGTGCTGCTGTTCATTGACAACATTTTCCGTTTCACCCAGGCTGGTTCTGAGGTGTCTGCTCTGCTTGGTCGTATACCCTCTGCTGTAGGTTACCAGCCCACCCTGGCCACTGACATGGGTACCATGCAGGAGCGTATTACCACCACCAAAAAGGGATCCATCACCTCTGTGCAGGCTATCTACGTGCCAGCTGATGACTTGACTGACCCTGCCCCTGCCACCACCTTCGCTCACTTGGATGCCACCACCGTACTGTCCCGTGCTATTGCTGAGCTGGGTATCTACCCTGCTGTGGACCCTCTTGACTCCACCTCCCGTATTATGGACCCCAACATTATTGGCACTGAGCACTACAATGTTGCACGTGGTGTTCAGAAAATTCTTCAGGACTACAAGTCACTCCAAGACATCATTGCTATTCTGGGTATGGATGAATTGTCTGAGGAAGATAAGCTGACTGTTGCTCGTGCACGTAAGATCCAGAGGTTCTTGTCCCAGCCTTTCCAGGTGGCTGAGGTGTTCACTGGACACCCTGGCAAACTGGTGCCCCTTGAGGAAACTATCAAGGGCTTCTCTAAAATCCTGCAGGGCGAGTATGATCATATACCTGAAATAGCTTTCTACATGGTGGGACCCATTGAGGAAGTTATTGCTAAGGCCGAAACTCTGGCTAAGTCGTAAATTATTGTAAGTGGTAGCTAAGGCAATACCTGCCAAAAATCCTTAATCAAATGTTGACATGAATGCATGAGGAAGTAATGTTATTTCTAAATAAAATGTGTAAAAAATTACAACTCGTTTTTATTTGTGCTATTTCTGTGTTGTGTGTGATTAGATGTATCAGTATCAGCTGATTGCATGATATGTCAAAACACTAATATTATATTACAAAGTACTCTGGGACTGATGCTGATGGTAGCTAAGGGACCTGCCTACAAATTGTTGCTGCGTACCTACGCAGAATGATCACCACAATATATTGCTTTCTGTGGGTAAGTAGAATTATTATACCCTGTATCCTAGGGTTACGCAATACCTCGCAAAAATAACTCTCAGTTTTTGTGTAACTACCTCTGCCTGTAGCAAACTTACAAGTATTCCTCAATAATATTTTATTCCGAATCGAGCATAGGTAGGTAGGTAGTTATTTAAACTACCGAAGTCATATGAAAATATTTTGGTACCTAATTCATTTAGGTAATTTGTAAGCATGTTATTGAATCAATATTTAGCGTAGCTATCTTCATACAATTTGTCCGCGACGCCCCTATCGAATGTTGAACAAGTCAATTCCGAACGGAACCAACCAAGCAAGGCCATTGTATAGGTACCCATTTATTTCTTTGCGGGGTCTTTAGTCTGGATGGTAAATAAATGAACCAGACAAAGCCATTTCCCGAGCGAGAGTAAGTAGCGAAAACTTACTGAACTGTGGTCAGTAAAAAGTATTCGTAGGTACACGAGGCTAGTGACTGAACTGACTCGGCCCGCGTCCGAGGGTTATATAGTAATACAAGAGAGAGGCTCACTTTGGTCAAAACAGCCTAATTGTGTAACTTATTTTCATAACCAATTTTGCCTAATTTGTTTCATTTTGGTAGTTCAACAACATTCATTGCGTTATTTACGATGTTGAGCAGATTTTTTTTCCAACTTATGAAGCAATGGATTAGCAATCAGTTTAAAATCGAAACAGATTGTGTTGTATTACGCAATTAGGGTGCTGAACTACAATCTCCTAGTGAATGGCATAGACTTTAATTTTAGGTCCTACTCAGTCGCTTCCTCATGACTGGCGAGAAATACCCATAACTGACTGTTATGGGTATTTCTCGCCAGAAGCCCTCCCAGACTGCTGTCCTGCGCCAGGTGTAGGTATAGCCTTTGGTAAGATCGTGGCGTCTGCCTATTGGTGGTTAATAGTTTATCCATTGAAACAAAAACAAGGGTCTCCCACTTAATTAAAAACTGAAGACTCCGATTTCATCCGCCATAAAGGACAGAAACGGAATGTACAAGTAGGTGATAAAGTAAAGCCCAACTCGGTGCGATGTAATTGCCTGTGAGTTGAAGCACCAATAAATGTTGCACCGTCTAAATTGTGTTTAAGCGATGCAAAACTAGTTATTTGTTGCATCAATTTTATTGTATGTCATGCCACAAGCAATAGTGTGTGCCTTCTACCCATAAAAAAAAGTATCGCCAGGTACCTACACCTAGGAGTAGCATTGGGTTTATTATTTATCGTAACCAATGCGATGAATATCAAACATTCGAAGTCAACAAATCCACGTCAATTCCAGTAACAGATGCAGCAATAAAAGAATCAGACAACTTATATCAGCGGTCAGAAATTGGTAGCTTACTGTGGACCTGAGATATCTGTAACCAGCGGACCAGAGGTAAGTAACCGGTGTCCCAGAGATAGGTAACCAGTTGACTAGAGATAAGTAACCAGTAGACCAGAGATAAGTACCCAGTGGACTAGAGATAGGTAACCAGTGGACCCGAGATAGGTAGTGTCAATAACGTTAGGAAGTGAAAACAAAATATTATTCATAAATGTAATTTAATTTGTTATTTCTACCTAATAGCGTAGATACTCCATGACAAAACGAAATGTGCTTCAAAGCAAAAACAAAGATAAATGTTTTAATTATTTTTAACAAAAAATACCTATACAGTTGTATTAACATTTTCTGATGTATCCAACATTACAGGTTCTTCAATTATGTCTTGGATAATAGCAACATCATCAGTGATACTAGATTCATCACTTATTATTCTTAGATCCTCATTATTATTTAAAGAACATTCCTCAACATCGGTGGGTTCTTTGCTTGCTTCATGGTTAGGCGGTACTACTACAGATGTACCATCATTATTCTCTACAGATTTAGTGACATTTTCATTCCCTTTAGTTGTTAAGGTGTCTATTGGTGATTCGGACGACGACGCTGGCACCGGTTGCTTACACACATCAGGGACTGATCGAGATATAGCACAATCCACTTTTGGGACTTTCACAACTACTACTTGATCCTGATCATCTCTGGAACAAATTTTAGTTGGATCTTTTAGTTTAATTGTTTGGAATTTAAGTGGAGTGTTCAATTTTTGTGTACCATCTTTATTTCTGTGGATTGGTTTAATAACCAATATTTTGGTTTTCAATCCGGATTTTGTGAAATCGGTGATATTCTTATTGATTATAGGATTTTTCATAACTTCTAAACTTTGTCGACGAAATTTAAGTGGAACAACGGAAGGAAGGCTTTTTGGTTTAACCATCTCATTAAGTTTACTTTTCACACTGTTTTGTTCTTCTTTAGACGAAACTGTATTTACAACATCAGTATTTGAATCAACTACTTTCTTTGAATCATGTTCTGTCTTTGAATCAATTTCTGTCTTTGAATCAACTTCTGTCTTAGAACCAACTTCTGTCTTTGAACTAACTTCTGTCTTTGAACCAATGTCTATCTTTGAATCATCTTCTGTCTTTGAAACAAGTTCCGTCTTTACATTAACTTCTGCCTTTATAGTAACTTCAGTTTTAATGTTTGAAGCTTCTTCCACTGAGTCCTTTTTAGGTGTTGTAACTTCTTTCACAGGACTAGGGGATAGGGATTCTTTCGCTTTCACAGGACTAGGTGATGGGGATTCTTTCGCATCTTCATTATTGTCTTTTCTAGGAGATATTTTGTCTCCCCTTGAAATAATCTTAGGTAACATGGGTCTTACAAAAATATTTGAAGGTCTTGTGTCTTTCTGGGGATAAACACTTGAGAAATCAGTTTTTATATGTGCTCCAGCTCGTTCAACAGATTTCTTTGACATAGTGACTAGTGCTCCACAGCAATCTTTATTAACATTATCATAATTATTTTGAACTTCTTGAACCTTTTTTTTGGTTTGAGTTGTTTTTGCACTTGCCATTGTTTGAGAATCTCTATAGCCCTGCGCTTCCATTTTTAATAAATTTGATAGATCATATTCAAAATCAGCATTTTTAGGTTTAGTTTTTCTTCTTACTGGTCTTCTGGAGGCTACAGAAGATGAATGGTTACTTGATAACTGCTTTTTAGCATCAGTATCATCTATGTCTGAAGAATTCTCTTCAAAGTTTTTGATATTTGAGGAGGTAAAGTTTTCTATGAGATTTATATTTTTGTCAAGAGAGATATCACCATCCTTGTTTTGTACAGCTGAAACAAGTGAATTGTTAAATCATTGAGCAATTTCATAACGCTTATTTTATTTTTTGTAGAAATATATGTAATACCTACCTTTCATCACAAATTCTTTTCTTCTTTTTGCACTACTTTTACTTTGGTACATTTTCCTCTTTCTTCCTAAGGCTTCTAAGCGAGTACTGCTCGACGAACTATCATCAGACAATCGACTCGAATCACTGGAGCATCGGCTAGGACGTCTAGAATCAGGACTAGTTTCATTAGCATCGGGTAATTCGTCAGTAGACTCACACAGTTCCAAAGCTTCGGTGCCATCGATTGCTTTTACGGTGCTATAATAGAAGTCTTTATCACCTTTCAGCTTATGTACTACTTTCACGTGTTCAGGCAGCTTTTCGAAGGAGTAATGCTTATAGTTACACAACTTACAGGCATAGCGCAACCATTTAACGTGTTCAGCTATATGATCGTACAATTCTTGGGTATCGCTAAATTGGGCATCACATCTCTTACATAGCAATTTGTTAACTTCTATTTCTGGTTGGATTCTTTGTCTGAAAGCTGTGAGGTTACTTTTTTCTGCTTGATGAGCGAAAGGTAATCTTATATTGAGTTTAGGTGGTTCAATGCGTCGTTTTTCAGGCTCTTTCTCAGGCGACTTCTCAGGAGACTCGGTGGCGTCATTGGATTCCTGTTCATCATCGCTGACGTCCATGGGAGCATCATCGTCCTCATCTTTTTCTTCGTCGTCATCTTTATCTTCATCAACATCGTCATTATCTTCCATCACGATATCCTTCTCTTCTTCTTTGTTAGGTTTAGATGCAATTGGTGGTTCATCTTTGGGAATTTTGTTTTCTGTGGAAAAAATATTATGAATGATATTTTAATAAAGTTCAAATAAAAAAAACTGCTGTCCACTGTGGTACTCTAATTATTATTTGTTGATCTCTAATATTGTGTATGAACCTACGATGGCAAAATAGCTACGTGAGTCGTTTTTACGCAGAATAAACTACCTAACCAAACTACCGATCACAGAAATAATTACCATTAGCATCGGTGGTCTTTACAGGCAGGTTCAAATTCACAGGTGGTCCTTTGTGGTAGTCTTTGCGGATTTGAATTTCGATTTTCTTAGTTTCCTGCGGGCGGCGCGAGAGGGCGCGCGAGCGCGGTTGGCAGGTGTGCGTGTGAGCGGCCAGCGCTGCGCGACGCTCGAACGTGCGACCGCAGCCGCCGCACCGTGGCAACTCACCGTCACCTTCCATGTTGTCCATCCAAGCCTTGGAAGATAACGCATTTAATTAATCATTAACTTTTTGAAAAACTGAGGCGAGGTGAAAACGTTTATGTTGAGACTCAAGGTCGAATACCTATAACTTAAATGTGCTTTCAATTTTGGCACCAGCATTTTCTTCAAGGTGTTTTGGTTATTATTCCCTAAATGGCGATGGGGAGATTATAAGAATTTGTAGGGTAACAATGATACATAGAAATTATCTTTTAAGTAAGTAGGTACCTGGTTTTCCTGTTCCAACCTTTCCTCTTCAGATATTTTCTGGGCAGCAGCAGACTTCATATTATTCTTGCGTTTTTCATAGAAAGCGGGTGGATTGTTCATTTTGAACGCTTTCGCTTGGATTGATTCCCTCAGTCTTCTGATTTGTGCAGCAGTTTTTCTAAAAAAAGGATCATAATTTTATTTTATAACAATAGTAATAATTTATTGTTTATTTACATTGACAATATCAAAATCCGTACTGCTACAAAAAATACTGAATGGAAAAATAATGCACCATTTGGGATAGATTTCATAAAAGCTATAGGTATCACACGCAAAGGTGAGACTTGTATCCTCTTATTAATAAACGCGTAGCAAAGTTATACCAAACTTAATCCTCGCAAAATGTATGGGTTAATCTGAAGGTTATACTAGTTGTAACTTTACTCAAGTTTTTAATGGATTAGGGGCGTGTCTGCCGCATACTTTTTCGCTCCTACAATATCATTTTCATTTCTTCTCTCTGTTTTCACACCTTTTCAGTCAATCTCATGATGCAAGGAGCAACCCCTTACCTTATGGGCAAGTAGCAACCCCTCCCGACCATAGTCCATCTTCTCTTAAATAAAATTAAAAATATTTACCTATGTACTTTGAAGAGATGCCTGTATACGCTCCAGGATGTGGAGAAGATCTCCAAACAGTCAGGACATGGGTACACCAGGCGGCTTTCAACATGCTTGTATTTCATGTGGAACTTCAGGGTCTTTAGAGTTGAGAACTGCATGTCACCTGCAATACGGTTTTAACATGAAATTAGGAAAAAATAAATAACAGTAATCTTAATCGTGTTTCACACGTGAGGTTAAACGGAAACAGATTCCGATCTCTTGCGTTACGCAACTAGAGAGAAGGTCACGAAAAGTGAAAAAATCACGGCTGTGAGTCGCTACTTTCATTGGTAGATTAAAAACCTTTTTGAAAATGAATTAGCTTAGAAATGACACCCCTGTAAGGCTCATTTTCGTAGGGTAAGCTAGAAAAAATAACAAGAACAAGTTGCCAAGTCTATTCCCAGACCCCAGTCACGTAATAAATGTACTTGTGTTATTTACTTACAGACTTTACACTTCAGAATGTTAGTGTTATCATTATTTTCTTCATCATCACTTATTTGTATTATATTATCAAGCTCTTCTGAAACAGAACTCTTGATTTTGAAATTGCCATCACTCTGTAGCACAGCTATGTCTCTTGATAAAATTTGATCCAGCTCATTCACCTAGAAACAAAAAGATATTTTCATAATAAAATTTAAAAATACCCTTATGTTTAGTGGTTGAGGAGATGGTTGTGGGAAAGTCTTGGGTTAGATTCCAGGTTAAGGCAATTGAATATGACACATAGACATCACACATTTGCCCAAGCTATTTGCAAACAGGAAAAGTATGTACTTATTGACAATATAATGATAAATGCTCAAGCTAATAATAACTTTGTCTAATCTATATTTACAATACCTACATATTTGTTTGGCTAAGAATCTAAGAAGTAAGTCATAGATATAAAATTGTGTATTATAATGTAGATGACAAACACAGGATTCAAAAGGTGAGAATCAAGGGTTAATGCAATTCATAAAGTGCAATTTTATAACTGCCCATATTTATATCATATGACAATGTGACAGTATTTTTATTGATTGTAAATTATTATATAATGCAATATGCACACTTACTTGCACTTTTATATTTTCCTTCTGTTTGTCTTCGTATGAATGAACACTCTGAAAAACAGCCACAGAACTATTTGGTATCTTCTGCAATGCTATTTGTTGCTCTTTACAATCATTTTTATGAACTCCTTTGTTTTGGGTAATCTTTTCTACAATTGCTGTCAAATCCTTGGTCAGTGGTATCCTATCATCTTCGTCATCTGGTTCTTTATTTTGAATTTCAACACTTTCCTTGAGAGACTCTTGATATCCCTGCTCCAAGCGTTTTATTTTTAGCATTTCAGTAAACTGTAATGAGCAAGAAAATATTGCAATTAGATATAGAAAATAAAATAAGATAACATAAAGCATTGGAAATAGTACTTACCGTTGAAGTAGCATTGATAAAATGGCTATGTATGGAGGTATTGAACTTCTCCTTGCAGTAGACACGTTTGTGAGATATAAAATTAGCTAAGCTTCTAAATATATTTCGACAGACTTTGCATTCATAAAGTAAATCACACTCATTTGATAGTAAGTCTTTAAGCTGGAAAAAAAGGAATATGAATAATTAAGTATGTTAAAAAATATTATGAAACAAAAAACATGTATTTTAGGACCAACTTACTTCTTCAGTAGCCAAGTCAAAAATCTTCCTTGCTTGACCAAACCCTGTAATGCTAGTATGAATAGGTTTCCTAAGCAAAGCAAAGTCAGTGTCCTCTGGCTCTTCACTAGTTTGAACTACAGTCTTAGAGCTAGCTTTACTTCTATCTTCTTTACCTTTTGTTTTGGTATTCACCTTGTTACCAGCCATGCTGAACCTAAAAATGACAGGCATACTTATTATGTAAATGACTTATTTTACTTCAAGTAGTAATAAAATATGCTAACACTTCTATAAAAATTCGTGATTAGGTGAATTAGATCTTAAGATTTGAATATAATTTACCACGCATTTTATGTTGGCACTGTTTTGTATAAAGCTGACCAACCATGTTGACAATGAAGTAACAGATAAAACTTTACAGATAGATAAATCAGTAATAGTTGGCTAAAACATTGTTATTATTTTACTACTTCCGTATCAACTAGCAACGCAACGATATCATGCCTTATAACTGACTCAGGCATGGTAATATCATATTCCAGAGCCACCAAGACATTCGCCGTCTCTCCCTCAAATATACACAATAACACGCGATTTTAAGTCACATAAACAGATGCAATTAACATTTGAATCAATACAGATTACGATACGAATGTTTAATTATGTACACTTACGCGTAAATCTTCACAACCGCAAACTTGAAAATCCTAGTCTTGCGACAACTGCACCTCCATCACGCCTCCATTTTCAACAAATGAATATCTCCAATAGTACGTAACTGTGTTCTCATGGCCATGTACATCTATAGGATGTAAAGAAAAAATAATGTAAGGAGGTTTCATTCAAATAAATTTTATTATGCAAGTATAAAATGTAAGCCTGAAACTAAAGTCTTTACATTGTTACTTCACTTTAAATAATTAATGTAATGCGCTGAAAGTACAAATATGTGTGTGGTTGATTGATTGAAAGAAACCCAGAAATCCATTCCGATAACTAAGACGAGGGCGCCACTAGACATTTAGAAATGGAAGTTAGGCACTCGTTTTTTTCCTGTAACGACGCTGTATAATGATACAAAAATTTGAATATTGTAGTTTTTCTGATTAATATAGAATTATGATAATTATCTATGAGCTATTTATCGTCGTTTTCTGGTGAGAAAATCAGAAATAACACTTAAAATACGGAAATGTTTTATCATCTGTTATCCTGACATCAAATTGGCAGACAGTGAGAAGACAAATGACACGAGACAGTGACAGTATTTGTGTATGGTATTGTCGTTGACAGGTAGGCTTGTGAATTTTGCAAACCGGCTTGTCAGACCAGTCAAGTATTGATTTTAAATACTGTTATGGATTTGTGATACACAACTACAATATTGTTTTATCATCTAATTTGCTATTTTTAATTGTAGCACTATGGCATCCTCCGGCGAGATTCAGACATCATCTGAGTACCAGCAAAGAAGATGGTATCATATAAGAAAGCTGTTGGAAAGGTCTGGTCCTTTCTGTCATCCAGATTTTGAGCCGTCGCCTGAAATATTAGACTTCATTATGGATTCATGTAAAGTGCTGATTGTGGGCGCGGGAGGCCTTGGCTGTGAGTTACTCAAAGACTTGGCTTTGATGGGATTCAAAAAGCTGCATATTGTGGACATGGATACTATAGAACTTTCCAATTTAAACAGACAGTTTCTCTTTAGGAGGCATGATATTGGATTATCTAAAGCTAAGTGTGCTGTAGAATTTGTTAACAAAAGGTATTTGTGGAATTGAATTATTTTTAATAGTAAAATAAGTTGTACAATTTTATATTTTAGATGTTTATTCATTTCAGAGTACCTGGATGTGAAGCAATAGCTCATCATTGCCCTATCCAAGAATTAGATGAGGGATTTTACAGACAGTTCCACATAGTTGTTTGTGGTCTTGATTCCATTGTTGCTAGACGCTGGCTGAATGGCATGTTGATGTCACTGTTGCAGTACAATGATGACAGTAATTATGGTTTTTAGTTTATTCACTAAATCTTCAAATTGAAGATTTTCAGTTCATCAAAGTCCACCTCTTTATGCTACTTTTTACTCTAGCTAAATTTAGGGTTTCCCAACACTTGGTTATAATAACATAACAAAGAACACTCTTAGTAGCCTACTTATGGCATAAATATGTTAAGAATACATCTATGAGTAATTATGTTATTCCATCATTCAGTCCATTTATGAAATATGAATTTACTGATAATTTTCAGGAAGTCTAGATCAAAGCAGTGTTATTCCCCTGGTTGATGGAGGCACTGAAGGGTTCAAGGGTAATGCGAGGGTCATTCTGCCAGGCATGAGTGCTTGTATTGAGTGTACCCTGGACTTGTATCCACCACAAAAAACTTTCCCACTCTGTACCATTGCTAATACTCCAAGGTAATTCAAATTAAAAATTCTAATTTTCTCTCATTGTTTTTCAGAATTTTACAGAATTCTCATTTGCTTGTTCAACATTTCAGATTACCAGAACATTGCATTGAATATGTTAAAGTTATTCAATGGGCGAAAGAAAACCCATGGGGTAGCAATACAGCTCTTGATGGTGATGACCCTCAGCATGTTGCTTGGGTGTTTGAGAAGGCACAAGACAGGGCTGTCAAGCATGGGATATCCAATGTTACATATAGACTGACTCAAGGAGTTTTAAAGAACATTATTCCAGCTGTAGCTAGTACTAATGCTGCAATCGCTGCATGTTGTGCTACAGAGGTATGTCTGCATCACAGAAATTTTAAATTCAGAACTGTAGGTGTATAAATAAAACGAATGTTAACTCCTTGCAGGTTTTCAAACTGGCCTCCTCATGCTGTGCCAACATGAACAACTACATGGTGATGAACATGGCTGATGGAGTGTACACATACACTTTTAATGCAGAAAAAAGGCCAGACTGTGTTGCTTGCAGTAACAGCACAAGAGTTGTGGAGATTGAATCAGATGCAACCTTGCAGACAATTTATGACAAGCTCTGTGAAGATCCAGTGTTTTTGATGAAGAGTCCAGGTTTGTTATGTTGTATACATTCAATGTAAGTATAATAAATAATAATACCAGCCTATTATTGTCCCACCGCTGGGCAAAGACCTCTTCTCATACAGAGAAGGCACGAACATTGATCACCATGCTTGCTCAAGATGGGTTGGTGATAATAATAGTTTCTGAAAAATATATTTGATTAATTATTTCCCTTCCAGGAATAACTACGGTAATCAATGGCCGGAACAAGACATTATACATGTCGTCCATAAAAAGTATTGAAGAAAGAACTAGGGATAATTTGAAAAAGAAAGTAACAGAATTAGGCTTATATAATGGTGCTGACATTCTGGTGGCTGATGTTACAACTCCAAACACTGTTACGATAAAACTCAAGTTTTTGGAAAATCAAGATGTTGAAATGGCACGATAACAATTTTCAGAGAACTGCCTCTGTATTAACGCAATATAGAGGGTAAGTTTTTAGCCAGTGTGCAAACTTAAACACGTGACTTTACTCATCATTATGAACAACATTTACTATGGGACCTATCCTGAAATCGCGAAAAGAAAATTATATGTTCTATGTCTACGTATAATCAAATAAACATTTATGTTCGCGTAACTCGTCAAATTGTATGGAACAGCTGATTTTTTTGTCACGATTTCAGGTTTGATCTCATAGTAAATGTTGTTCATAATGATGAGTAAAGTCACGTATTTAAGTTTGCGCACTGGCTAAAACTTACCCTGTATTTTTGCCTTGTATTTTATCAATAAACGCTTTCAAGTGTAATTTGTTTGATTTAATTTTTTTGAAGAATGCCTTTTATAATATTAGGGTGCATCTACACATTAAGCGCCTCATAATTACGATTATAAAACCACAGACTACAATTATATAAGAATAGAGTAGCTCTAACTTTGCGTTTGCACTGGCGAAACGTTCACAACAAAACAAGTTGATTTTCTGTCTGTCAATTTTCCATACAATGTTTGACAGGAACTAGAGAATTGAACATGTTTTGTCGTGAATGTTTCGCTAGTGCAAACGCACATGAGTTTTTTAGTGATTATAATTCTGTAAATACGTTATATTTGTTATGGTCGTGAATCATATTTGATCAAGATAGAACCTGACTCCTGACTCTGACCTGCAAATTGCAAAAAACGTAAGAAAATTTGAATTTCGCGGGCTATCACCGCGGGTCCTCGATATAAAGAAAATCTTGATATAAGTAAGAAAGAAAAAAATGAAAAATACTCGCGGAACGTCCGCGGAAACACAAGGGAAGTGTTTTGCCGTACTCGCGTTATTTTTGGAGAAATGCAAGGTACTTAAGTTATTCTTCGCGAGTATGTACTCTGTGATTTCTGTGAATGTCCCTCGCAATGTGCTTGTTTTATTAAACGATCACTGAAACGGAATCATACATCGAATTTTACGTATAATAATTGTTCAGTTGAGACTCGAGAGCACGCAGCGGTGGCTAATGAATGTTATTATACCTAAATAACATTGGTTGTGGCCCAGTTTCCCACGGCCCCGATTTGGAGTTCGACTTGTACCTGGCTATAGTATGTCTTGGGTTCGGATCCTGATCTAAATAACAGTGAAATATTTAGTATAGATTGTATAGAATAACGGTGAATTCAAAAATCGATTTATATTGAAATGAAATACAAATAATCGTGAAGAAACCATGTCTTAGAATTCAAAATTAAATCAAAGATGTGACATCTTCCAACCTACATTGGGCCTGTATAATTAAAGCAGGTGAATGGACACATTACATAGTACTAGTAGGTATTGTAGTGAAAGGAGTGGAGTGGAACAGTAGAAGGAATCATAATAAGTTGAAGGCTGATTTAGTATTAAGCAGGTTACACCTAGGCAGACGCAGCGACTTTAATCGGCTTGGACTCGCTGGCGATTACCACTATAATGCTCTGTGTGGCGATTTCAAAATTTCATGTCCACACACAGATTTTGAAATCGCTAGCGACAAATGACGGGGCGTGAGATTTTGAAATCGCCAGCGAGTGTAGCAGCAGCGAATCGATGGCGGTTAAAGTCTCTGTCATCGCACGATTCGTTAGTCGTTCGGTACGAATAAATCTGCGTTCGGTTGGTGGCGTAAAATCAGTAAGGTAGACTAGAATGTAATCTACGTTTAACATACATAGATTCTTGCAATCAAAAATAATATTGGTATAACTGTTTTTTTTAAAAATAAAATAATAATAATTTTAGTAAAATGTTGAACTAATTAAAAGATAAAATCCAATTACTTCAACTGAATATTAGGCGTGTCAGTAATGTTATCGATATATTTTCACTACTCTAGCTATCTGACGTGGTGCTGTCCTGTCGACAAGACAACAGCGAAAGGCGATAACCAAAAAAATATAATACTTTGCTGTAGTTGTTAGAATATTTACAGAAACCAAAATGTTGGACAGCATATTCGATGATGTGAAGCGCATGAACAAACGGCAGGTAATGTTTAATTGAGAATTTGTAAAATTACGCTAACATTACACCGGCTGTTATTTTACGTTTCTTCCCTTTATTTTTCAGTTCATCTACCAAGTATTAAGTTTTGGTATGATTGTTTCTTCAGCCCTTATGATATGGAAAGGTCTAATGGTTGTTACTGGCAGTGAAAGCCCGATAGTTGTTGTGTTGTCCGGTAGTATGGAGCCTGCCTTCCACAGAGGTGATTTATTGTTTTTGACAAACTATCCTGAGGAGCCCGTACGTGTAGGAGAGATTGTAGTCTTCAAAGTGGAGGGACGCGACATTCCAATCGTTCACAGAGTACTAAAGCTTCATGAAAAGTGAGTAGTCTATTATTTCTATATTTTCTAACAAATGCTTCTTATTAAATCGTCTTGTAAACGTAATCTAAATGACAGTTTATTAAAAAAAATATCTGGTTTGTCTTTTGTATGTTTAGCTAACCAAATATTGTTTTCTACTTCAGGAACAACGGCACAGTTAAATTCTTGACTAAAGGTGACAACAATAGTGTGGATGACCGAGGCTTGTATGCTCAGGGACAGCTGTGGCTCACGAAGAAGGATGTTGTGGGTCGTGCCAGAGGTTTTCTGCCTTACGTTGGAATGGTCACAATTTATATGAACGAATATCCAAAGTTTAAGGTACATACACAAACATGGTATAATCAAAATCATGGCATTTTTTAACATTCTTTAGCAGAATAAGACAACAAGTGTTGATTGCCTTTAGTTTCAGTGTATGGGTAAAAGCTAAGCTTGAACTGTGCTAATATAGGCCTGGCCAGCCAGTAATATTTTTGTTTATTCATTTTTACATTGATTTCATTTCAACTGTACTCAGTATTGCCAAGCTGGTGTTACTGAGTATTTTTACTGTTCTGAGAAAAGCCAGTATATATCCAATAATAGACTGCTTCAACTTGAATAGATAGATGTGATCTATTTCTATTAATTTTTGCATTATTTATATTTAAATAGTATGGTATATATCTGCCATGTTTTCTAAAGACATAATCCTCATGATTTTTATGGCAGCACAATTCAACAACTGTGTTCATGACCTATGTTTATTATATTATACTCAGATTGTTTAAATAAGATATTTAAGTATAAACCATAAAGTAATGTTTGGTGAGATATTTTGTAGCATCTTACAGCTGAAACCTTATTCCTCTGGTTTCTCCCTAGATTATCTTGATAATGAACAACACTAATATGATCAATACAATCTATATTTAATATTTCCATGTTCCTAATTTTTTTGAATAATTGTTTATTTCTTAAATTAATTTATGGATATTATTTATTTATAGATTGTATTGAAAGAAATATTAGCTTGAGTGTCTCTATCCAGGAAGAAAACAGAGGAATATGTTTGCGTGGAACAAACCTCAACAGCTTTTAGTTGTAATATATTAATGATTAGTTGTAAAAGGGTTGTTATTTATACAAAAACGTCTCTGAATTTTTGTACCGCAATTAGTTGTTCTCTTGAGAGCAACATTATAAATTATAATGGGCTTACAAATCTATGGCATAAGTGTTTTGTGGACTAAGGCTGCCTGTCCACTGGAGTGGAGAAGAGAGGAGACTAGCGGAGCTGTGCCAATATTAACCAATAGAATGTATATTCTGGAGCAGAGTTTCGATTCTATTGGTTAATATTGGCACAGCTCCGCTGCTCTCCTCTCCTCTTCGCTCCGCTCCAGTGGACAGGCAGCCTTAAAAAGGTGTAGTTAAATACCGCAACAGAGCCTCGTGCAGACTGGCGCGACGCGGCACCCGTAATTCTTCTACCGTGCATTGTTTTTAGAAATTGTTTTGTTAGACTCGCGTCGCGCCAGTATGAACGAGGCTTTCGGTGAATGTAACGGCTACACAAACTGCAAGATTATATAATTGAATATTTTATAATTGAAGTTACTTTTCCTCTATCTTTATTATAATCATTAAATTGCTTACCTATACTTATACAATAACAAGTAATAATATATATAATTAAACTATATTCACCTAAAATGTATGTTCTTGTTCCAGTTTGCGGTGCTGGCGTGCTTAGCAATGTACGTGTTAGTACACAGGGAGTGACAGCTTTAATTTGATCTGAAGTGTTGTTAAGATGTCCGTCTGAAGAGATAAATTTGGCTCTATGGATGTATTTAATTTTATGATTAAATGAAAGTTCTCTCTAGTGTTACTTAATGTAATTGTTTTACTTAAATATATTTTAAAATTTTGATTACTTTTGCAACCTTTTTATGACTTTCTTTTTAGGGGTTGGGATGTTATCTACATTCGAACCAATCGTACGTTCAAGTCTTTATTATAATTCTAGATACTTTTTTGACAGAGAAATGACGAGTTGGTACTTAATTATAATTTGATTGGTGTTTGAATAACTTGTTATCTAGTTCATTCGCAAACACCACGATTCGTAAAATATGTCGGTACGGCATCTTTAGCATAAAACATCGAAATATGTAGTTATAGCAGGATGAAGATGCTATTCATTAGTACAGCGATCATAACGTGTTTGCCGCGCATCATAGCGGTACTTTTAGTTATTAAGATTTAAGGCGTCATTTCCAGAGACTGGTAAGGTGAAACCAACAATAATAGCACATTTTAGCAGTGACTAAACAACAAAAAAAAACATGAAAAAATTTAAAATGTTTGCATCAGCCGACACAAAAATTACGTAGGCAATTAGTAAGCATGACTTTATCAGCGCTGTTGTAAAGCCGTCATTGTTATCTCCAATTAGAAACTGTCAAGCTTCAGTACAATACCAGGTGTACCTACCTACCTGGATACAAGACTATGATAGTAATAACAGCGTATATTAGTTTATACTACCTCATCATATAAAAATGTATTCTGTGTGCCTTATTGTTCTAGTGGTCGGAAGCGCGGTTGCTGCGTCCGGACTTCTGGGTTCGATTCCCGGGTCGGGTAAACTGTTGCAGGGAATTTCTCATGTTGGGGTGCTTCTCTCTCTCTTCTAAGCCCCTTGCGGTTTACGGCAGCACGTGACCACTTCCTGTTGGCGTCCTCAGCAGCACCAATCACCACCGTCAAATGATGTCGTGCAGGTACTCCGCGAAATTCAAATTTTTTTACGTTTTTTTGCAATTTGCAGGTCAGTGTCAGGTTATAAGCTGATGAAACTGGTTCGCAACCGTTACAAATCTGTATTTACAGAATTTATATATATTACGATCTCGAATCTGCATATTTTAATCAACATTCACCCTGACACTGACCTACAAGATGCAAAAAACGTAAGAAAATTCGCGCCGGATCTGAGTGGCCCCGAACGTGAAGGTATCGTAGAGCAAGAAGTTTTTGAATAGGGATACCTACACAATTTCGGGTAGAGAGAGATGCCTAAGTGCACGATCTGATATGATTGACCAAGACTCTCTGACCTGAAAGCACTCGAGCAGTGAACTTCCAAACTACTTAGAAAAAGTTATTGCTTGGTCATAATGATATCATAATTTAAGTAGATTTAAGTTATAAGTGGGAATCTGACAAGAAAAAGTGCGTTGAAGATCGCAAGATTGATAGTCTTTTCATCCCGGGCCGACATTTGCTAGAAACTGGTAATGATACGGACCACTGATCTGGTTTAAAGCATCTTGGGAAGAAAAAAATGTTAAGTCATTACTCACTTATCTATCGACTCGTGGTGGTGAGGTAAGTACTTATCTATATGAAAAATAACGACCATACTGACCATACTTAGGTACATATCTACTGATTGATCGTGCCTATAGGTACCTATCCACTGCTTGATCGTGCCTAAGTATGCACATATCGCCAGTTATGTTTAAATCATAGAAATATAAAAAACTTCTTTCTTATATCTATGGTTTAAATCCAATGTAGGGGGCGAGCCTATTGCCATTAACTGGACACGAAATTACAATCCGAACTGCTAACGAAGAAAACACAACATATTTCCCGACCGCTTGCGATCACTCAGTACAACGAGCCGACATTCAATGTCAATGTAATAAAGGTATATATTTCCTTGTCAGTACCTAGCTACTACGTGATACCTTAAGTTTTCATTATAAAGAGGGGGCCAGAATTAGCGGTATTTTGATTTATTTATTTGTTTGGCACCTCAACGACTTACTTAAACATACACATACAAAAATCACGTACAGTTTTAGGTATTGTGAACTCGTCACTTACAGAAGTGCACGGCACTAGCAGAGAACTTAATGATTATAGGAAGTTTTAGTTATCGTTAGTTGATTTAGTTGCAAAAAATAAAAAATAATTATGTTCACAAATACGATGGAAAGTACAGAAATATTTAACTACATAACAAAAAAAAGACTTCAAAAGATGGAAATGGAAGTGGATACAATTTTATTAATAGGCGGCTTGTGTCGCACGTATTGACAAATCAAATACTGTTGACGATTACCGATGTGCTTGTGGATAGATCAAAGTAGCAGGACATCGATCACTAATGATCGATGTAGCAGGAGAATAAAGGTAGGTATTTATCTATCAACTCAACAGCCTATCGCAGTCTTCTGCTGGACATTATCATTAACCTCTCTCAGGCTGCACCACAACACCCTGTCCTCCGCCTTCCGCATCCAGTCTGTCCCAGCCACCTTCTGAAGGCTCGTACAACCAGCGCGATATCGCGGGCGGACAGCGCAACGCAACCCGTGTCGCGCCCGCGATATTGCGCTGGTCCGTACGAGCCTTTAAGGTCGTCGGTCCAGCTAGCTGGGGGGCGTCTCACACTACGCTTGCCGATGCGCGGTCTCCACTCTAGGAGTCGTCTGCTCCAGCGGCCACGGTCCTTCGACAAATATGGCTAGCCCACTGCCACTTCAGTTTGTTTACTCTGCAAGTTATGTCAGTAACTCCGGTTCTTTTTTTTTAAATATTAATAGTGGATACCTGTATCTAGTGTAACAACAGTAAATAAATTACATGAATGCATTCCTAGCGTCACAATATAACATACGGCATAGGTACCCGGGAGATATAAAAACCTGGAATATCTTCCAACAATTTCGTTCTTGAGTCGGTTTCGTTAAAGCTTAGTGCAAACACGTGTGGGCGTTTACGTAGATTCGTCGAGGCGTGTGAAAGTTCTTTGTAAAGAGCACCTTGTCGAATATCCAACCGTCTGGGTCTGCTCTACTTGCATTACCCGGAACTAAATTGGGGAAATATTTAAATGTTTCGGTTCAAAATGTTACCTAAGTAAAATGTGTTATAAGTCTCTATATATGTAGACTATATTTGTTTAATATTAATATTTTATTAAAAGTATAATATTTTATTTTTTCCGTCATACTTAAATTTTACACGAGGTACTAAAAATCTGCCTAACCTTTTCCCAACTATGTTGGGGTCGGCTTCCTGTCTATCCGGATGCAGCTGAATACCAGTATTTTACATGGAGCGACTGCCTATCTGACCTCCAAAACCCTGTAAGTAACTGGGTAATATGATACCCTTGGGTTCTTACCAAGGAATATTACCCAGTTACCTACAGACTGGTTTTCCGACTTTCGGGCTTCTGACGACCCGTAACGACTGTCAAAGATTCACGAATGACAGCCGGGATCAACGGCTTAACGTACTTTCCGAAGCACGGAGGAGTTTCGGTATGTAAAGATGGTCACCCATCCACGGATCAACCCCGGCAAGCGTAGCTTAACCAGATGGATCGGCGCGTGTGGCTGTTAGTACTTAGCCACGAGCTCCTCCACACATACGTACACTAGGTACTAAATTATAAAATTAAATGACTAACTAACTACACAAATAAACAAAAGGACACTTAGGCGACGATATTTTCTTATATTTAATTATCCAAGCTTTACCTAACACTGCCTACACCTGGTATCAGTGAATAGTTAATTAACGTTGGTTTTAGACATTTTATTTACAATTAATGTAACATTATACCTAATGAGCATATGAGAAGGCCCATCGACCGATCGACGTTAGTAAGTAGATATTAGTCTCAACTATTCAGGCAAATGCTCACGTCGTCAATTTATTATTCATAGACAAATAGGCAGTTTTTGTATCAAAACATGATACATGAAAGCATCAAATTACAGTATTCAACGGACGTCACAATTTTAACGTGGACATGGCAATAATGTAAATAGGGGACAATTTAAGTGGCATTATACAAATAGATGCAAGTAGGACTAGAGTAGGAAGGTATAGGTACTTATGTGTAATCACGTCCGTAGCCTAACTCCATGTAGGTACCTAGTAGTTAGAGGTAGACTCACAGCACAGCATAGCATATATCTATGTTATACTGTGCTGTGTGGAGGACGAAAAAGGTGAGGATGGACTATGACTTTAGTTAAGTATAGTCCATCCTCGCCTTTTTCGTGGGTCAGGTATCCACGAACCCTGCCGGGGTTGCGAAGAAGTCCGAAAGGGAGATCGTGGCCCCCGGCAACATGGCAACTGATGGAACACGGGTAGGTTTTAGTCAGTAAGAGTCTGACACGCCCTGTTATTTGATAATTGCCCACCCAAAAAAAAAGGCACCCACGAAAAACGCGAGGTTAATAAAATATGTTTTTTTCAGCATGTCAGGAGTTCCTACATAGCTAAAGAATGTCACTTTGGTATCTACTAGGCTGGTTTTTCTGCCCGGGAAAGCTCATTGATTTACCTACCTACCTAAAAGGAAAACGTCTTGTATGTAGGTAGGTAGGTAGTTGTGCCATAAGTACCAAGGTAGGAAATCTTTCAATAGCAAACAGGAAAACATCATAAGCTCACACAGAGTAGGTAGGTAGGTTAGTAATCAAAAAGATCATGACACGACCACGAACGTCGTTCATTGAATGATAAAAATGACCGGCAGGGTAGTGAGTGGGAAATCGCGTCTACGTCGAAAATGAAACGAACTGCCTGCATCCGTAGATTTGTTCAACATGAACACGTACGGGCTGGCTGTGTAACTGTGTATGTACACTGTGTACTATGTACTAGTTCAATCTGTGCAACTCAACTCATCATGTGAACGCGGATGATTTGATTGCCTTTCGAATTTCCATGTTTTGATCTCCTTACGGTACCTATTCCGTTCGTTCGGTTTTTATATTTTCAGAAGTCTGGTTACTAAATCGGTGCTGTAATGATATCATTTAGGTTGGATTTGCAATAACGAGTTATGCATCTATATTTTTAAAATTAAAGTCACTTTTCGTATAATATGTCTGTGTGACCGCGTTGTTCTTCGCAACAGAGGTTTTCGTCATAATTTAGAGAATTTATTCCGGTTTATGTTACTTAATAATCTCGATGTTTTGTCAAGTCGTAAAAACCGTCCGAAGCAGGGGTTTGTTAGTTTAAAAATATATTTTAAACTAACAAACCCCCCCCCGGGTTTGTTAGTTTAAAATATATTTTTTAAATTCAGAATCCAAAATACTTTACGCATTTTAATACAACTAACTATTTACACTAGGCACTAAAATAAAAGACTAACTGACTATTTGTATAAATAAATACAAAAACAAATGGACACTTAGGCGTCGAAGTATTCGTCCCCATCGCTGTCATCCGGATACGTGCCTGCCTATAGCTTAGTTAGATAATAATCTATTTAAACAGCTTGAACAAATCCACTCTCTAAAAATTTAAAGATCTTACGATCTCCTAGACAGGTGCCTGCCTATAGCTTAGTTAGATAATAATCTATCGAAACAGTTTGAACAAATTCACTCTCTAAAAATTTTAAGATAATACAATCTCCTAGAGAGGTACTTATGGCACTATTTCCTCAAAATCGTTCACTTGGCGACTTACCAGAATATCAGAAAGCTCTTTATTCAGCACTGAACAGTCGTTAACAGGTTATATGCGTCACTTTTCAGAAAACAACTTTCCCACACTTTAGGAAAATGTAAAAAGTCATCATTTGCCTAGCTTTTTTGGGGTCAGCTTCCAGTCTAACCAGATGTAACTGAATACCAGTATTTTACATGGAGCGACTGCCTATCTGACCTCCATAACCGGCAGCTACTGGGTAACACGATCCTCTTGGTAAGACTGGTTATCAGATTTTCGGGTTTCAGACTACCCGTAACGACGTCATCTACAAATGACAGCCGGGGCCAGAGGGTTAAAGTACTTTCCGAGGCACGGATAGGTCTCGGTATGTAATGCATGATCACCCATCCACGAACCGACCGCGGCAGCGTTGTTTCACCTAGAAGATCAAGCCGTGCGGCTGTTATTACTTAGCTACGAGAACCATGTACAATGTAGGTAAAAAGCAAAGACAGAAAATAAAATCGAGTTTATTTTTTCAATATAAAACTTTGTTACGTTCAAAAATAACGCAGGTCATCATTTATTCAGATGGGCGATCCCCAGGCGGTGGCCGTATTCATAAACAAGTGCAGCGGAAGTTTGGCAGGGAAGTTTTTGTGTATTTACGGTGTCGCGCGCCGAGCCCGCCGGTGCATCCCAATTCCCATTCTCTATCATACAGTATGTAGCTATGTGCTCGTACACTTGGCAAACGTTACCAGAATTTGGCAGTAAAAATTGTCAATCGGTGTTACAATACGGATCTATCTTATCTGCTCTTAAAGTGTAGTTTGACTATGGTTTGTTTTTGGAATCCTTGGTTAAGAATAGGTATTTGTTTTTGTACGTAGGTTGGTAGGTACTAGGTAGATGTTGGCAGGAGATAGAAGAGTAGTGGTGGAGTAGTGGTAACGGCTCCGGCTTACGAGTTGTGGGTTAGGTCGTGGGTTCGAACCTAGGCAAGCGGTTTACTTTGTGTAAATAATTTCATCCCCACTGCTTTCAAAACGGTGAAGGAAAACATCGTGAAGAAACCGGCATGTCCTGGAGCAAATATCCGAGACATGTGATCTATCAACCCGCGCTGGATCCGCGTGGTAAATTACAGGCCACTCCCGCTCAAAGAGAGGAGGCCAGTGTCCCAGCAGCGGAATCATTATTGACTGATTATGCTATGCCAGGTAGGGGTTGAAGGCATGGAATTAGTATATACTGTTAATTTAAACTGCCTCGTTGATGGACCATCTTTTGAGCTTCAGGGTTCAATGCTTAGTTTCTGTTCTGGGTTTGGAAATGTAGCTTAGTTCTCCTGTCTTTCCCTTTGGGAAATTGTGTGGGTGTGTATGTTATTATCGTGTCAGTGATTGTGAAAGGAACCTAATTGATTACGTTGTCGAGTATGACAAGAAGGTAAATAAATGGAAATTCGATAAACATCTTGTTGGGTGTCCATCAAATGAACGGAGCTCAAAGATTCATATCCAGTTTCCTTTAGTTTCTACCCAATAATTGTACTATATTCTTTTGTTTCGGATACAATAAATTACTAATTAGCGTCCATTACCTAGAACTGTAACTATTTAGGGTATGAATAGAAAATCAGCAATAACTTATCACAGATCACTGTATCAGTCATCAATTGCTGATAATGGATCTCACCTAGTTTAGTAATACGAGCTTTTAACAACTTCAGAGTATTGTCATGTTCACTATGCTTGGCAGTCAGTATGCTGATAATAGTATCTAGCTAACCATACTTACATATATCCTTCCTAATAATATTTTAACGAAAGTGAGTTTGTGTGTTTGTTCCGCTTTCACGCTAAAACGGCTAAAGAGATTTGGATGAAATTTGGCACATGAGTAGACCTTGACCTGGGTTAGGATATAGAATTCTTTTCATCCCGATATTCCCACGGGATCGCGAACATATGCGGGTGAAACTGCAAGGCGCAGCTAGTAATATTTAAAATGCGAACTCTGTCTGTCTGCCTCTCCACGCTTTTGCGGCTGAATGGAATTCGATGTAACTTGGCACTAAGGCTTAGGCCTAACTCCGAATTCCTCTTACGCTGATGTCGGTCGCGTACGCAACGTACGTATGTACGCGCCGCTGACGTCAGAGTCGCTGTATGGTGCTATATAGAACACAATGTATATGACGACGTAAGCGACCGACATCAGCGTAAGAGGAATTCAGGCCTTAGTGATGTTACAAGTAGATCAGCCGGCACTACCTATCTTCTTTGTTTAACCCTTTAACCTTACCTATTCCGATCTTTGTCAAATACCAAATTACCACACATTTTACACATAATCATTAGGTACTAATCAGAAGCTTCAAAGAATATAAAACGTGTTGAACTCCACAGTCGGTCAAGAAAGAAATTCAGAACAAGAAAGCATATTTCCCCAGCGACGTTTTACAAAGTCAACAAGCTGTAACTTGGGAAATAAATAAGGGAGAGCAACGATTAATATTAAACATTTGCATTTTAAGTGTTATTGCTTGAATGTGGTTTTCTAATCAATTTTTATCTGGTTGTTAGTAGAGGTAAGTTGTTTATTTTATAGGTACATTGTTATTGACATTTGGAAGGAGAGGATTTTTTAAAACAAACAATACTACTCTACTAGATAGGTAGTATTTTCTCTGGTATTTCAGTAAGTAAATCTATACAGGGTGTTTGGTAGAAGGACCGACCATTTTTTTTTTCGGATTGGTGGTGTCATTTGCTAGCACAAAATTGTTTTATTTTTCGTTTTTTAAATTAATTTAAAATTTGAACATTTTCGTACCTTAACACAACTTTAAGACTTAGAAGCATAAAAGTCATTTTCTTAAACCAACCGAACATAAACGTCATTGCCGATAACATCAAAAATTATTGCGTTCTATTACAACCACAAACAAGAAAGTTGTGAAGACATATAAGGTAATTTAAAAAAACCGATTATTTGCTCTTTGCCTACTTTGACACCTAAGACACAGGTTTTATGGTTGACCGCGTTGTTCTCCTAAAATACGCAACAGATTTTGATGCGGTTTTCGCCATCATTTAGAGAATGTATTCCAGAAGAATATGTGTATGATAACTTATATATAATAAATAAATCTCGGTGTTTTATCAAGTCGTAAAAACCGTGCGAAGCAGGGGTGCCTCGTTGCTATAAGATACGCTACGTGGCGTAGCGTGTGCTACGTGTCGTAGCACGATTCTGACAAAAATGCATGAAATAATCATTCTTACCCCTGTAGAATGCTTAATCCCCTAAATAACTACTACCAAGTACTACTTATCTTTTAATTATACATAGTTAGAACGAAAACAATAAAGATATATCCAATTAAAGCAGCCATTTAGTTAGAACAATTCAGCAGCTCATTAAGTATGTGCGAGACGTTAAAGTAACCGCTATGGTGCGTTATGTTCCCTCAACACGAGAGGAATGGATACTCTAATGATCCCCGTTTTGTTCTCTTAATGTTTAAACAATAGTGTTCTCCATTCTCGGGTGCTGCGAGGGAGTTTTATTGTTCCTAGCTTTATTGCTACCGTCTTTATTCTTGTAACTCGTGTAAATTGTTTAGTGATTCTAAAGAAGCTGCCGACAAACCGTTATGCACTGCCGACAATCTGTTATGCACTGCCGACAAACTGTTATGCAGTTTGGCAGATTTTATGTATGTTATTGTTAATACATAGTTAGAATAAAAAAATAAAAAAAGAGTACAACGCTAATTTTATCCGACTTCAAAGAAGGAGGAGGTTTTATGTTCGTCTGCATATACTTTTTTATGTATGTTCATCGATATTTTCATCAATTGTGGATAGAATAAAAAAAAAAAACAGTGGCACTCCGGGAGTGCCAACAGAAGTGAAAACTTGAAAAAAAATCGGCACCGCGGTAATCAACGCGTTGATGTCTTTTTAATGGTCAAAAGTGGGTGTCATCACAGTGTTGCGAAATCAATGGCTTAGTCCCATCTCAAAAATGCCCAACGCGCCTAAAGAAGTTTTCACTTCAAAAATCACTTTGCTTGGGTAGTTTTTGAGTTAGCTTCACGTACGTACGTATTTAATCCATACTTGTTGTATATTTATAATGTTATAAAACTTCCTGGCACTGTTGTTTATATAGCAAGTAGTGGTATACGAATTGGTGTGGGGTAGGTACGACAACTATAGTGAAAAATTTTAAACTTTTTCCAAAAAAATACAACCGAATTCAAAAATAAAACACTTTAATTACGGAAGTTATTTTTCATTTTTTTGGAAATCAGTTGCATTTTTTTGTAAAATAGTTTTTTTCTTTTAAGCTGTTTCGAAACGAAAATAGAAAAAAAATACTCTCATAATTTTAGTATTGGATACTTATTATGCGTTTCTATGGTTTCCAAATAAAGCAAGTTTACCTCGAAAGATTACAACAGGCCTGCTAATATATGGCAACCGTTTCGGGCAACACGTTACACTTCATTGGATGATCCTCGGTAAAGTAGGATGCGGAATACGTCGGGCAAAGCGTGCCGCCGAGCTAATTAACCGGAGCAAGCTGTGGGCAAGAAAAGCTGCTTTTAAACTCCTTCTACAACTCTTAAGGCACCTCAATTCGCTTACACAGTGTTCCGAATTAGCTGCTCTAATGCTACTTGTATATACTTTCCGTTGGAATCCAAGGAATACAGTGCATTGTAATGTAGTGTACAAACAGAATTTGTATAGTTGCACTTGCACACCACTGCACTAAACACTCTGTGACCCGCATGTGATATCTCTGTTTGCAATCTTTAATTGTATACGTATTTTTTGTTGTAGTTTTGTGTACATATTTCGGGGACTTCAACCACTCGAAAATTTAAATTGAATAACATGACATGTTACTTTACGTACAGAGTAAGCAATGCCCGGTAAAAGTTAACTTTGCTCATAATTTCTGGGCATAGTCGCATAGATGTGAAGGTTTGCCCGGTCTATAATGGGCAGAGTCAAGTGTGTGAACTGACAGCGAATCAAAGTCTTTAAGAGATGCAGTTTAGCCAATATAATTAGCAGAAAGTAAGATGGTACAGTCAGTTTTAAAATGATGTAATTATCGACACTTATTTATTAAATGGTCTACAACCTTTTTCCGTAATATTGTATCAATAGCTATAAAATATATTACAAATTGGGTTCTTAATTGTAGCTACACATTGATACAGTATTATGGAACACAAATAATTGTAACTGCACTGCACTACACTGTACTGTATTGTTGGCTGCCCCTTCGGGGAATACAGGCGTGATGTTATGTGTTATGTAATAATTTAAACAACTAATGCATTCACGTCGATGATTATCTTTTTGAGGATGTCTGTAGGTACCTGAGGTAACTGTATAAAAAAAAATACATATTTGTTTATTACATGGGAAGGTATATATAGTTTACGACACATTCGCTAAATAGTAGCTTGACACACGGGGTATCCTGTTTCAAGTCAAATCAAATCAATAAAATTCAATAACCTCATTTATTAATCATCATTGTTGAATTCTGTATGCATTAATAAACGCTTAGAATTGCAATAGGGTTTGTGATTTAGCTAAATATAGTAGGTAAATATGGTGATTAGGTAGGTATATTACAAGCGAGTTTGGTTAACCGATACCGGACCGGAAGATAAAAATAAAACACAACAAAGTTTTCGTGTGGAATTACTGAAAGCATGTGGAACCATAATTTTTTAAGTAATTTTACAAACATTGAGCTGAAGCATTGTCGTTTCATTAAAAAAATATTAGGTAGGTACCTGCTTACCATTTTTTTTTTGTTGGTAGTTAATACAAGGATTAAAATAAAATAAAAAATACATTAAATCAACTTAAATTGTTCCCTATACGTATATATGTTTTCTTCCTTTTAAGGTAGATGATTAAGTAAGTTCGATATTATCTTTTAGACAATAGGAAAATACTTTCCAAAGCATCTCTAAAGAAATCAACTTTCTTTTCTATTCACGTTTGAAAACAAAACTTATTTCTAAAGCAGACACTAAGTTTTCGCAGATTAATTTCCAGCAGGTGTACTATGAACAATTTATTGCCGTATGCCAAGTGCCAACCGTTACAAAATGTACGGCGAATAAACTTTACGGAGCAAATAAATTATATATCTAATGTACACTCCCATACATATTTACTAGTTGGTGGTACAGTACCGTGAAATGCCATCTGGCTATGAAATTACTTTGTCTGCTGTTTGTTCAACTTTGAGTGCAGCGAAACTGCTAATGCTGTTAAACCCTCCGTATGTAACGTTTGTGCTGTGTGATTTAGATATCAGCTGCTGGGTATTATTAGAGGTCTTACTAATTAGCGACTGTCTTATCTGCCCTGAAAATGTGATTCATCTATTTGGCTCACCCAGTTATGTTTGAAGGCAAAGTAAAAATTCCTGATTTCACTCACATAATTACTATGTAGTTCAAATGCCCAGGTGATTTTTTTTTCTCTATGTTTACCACTTTACATCCAAGTTAATTAATTTGTTTTAAATGCATGATCGAGTATATATACATACTTTCACATTTTTAATATTAGTAAGAAATAATAAGATAGTAAGGATAGTTCCCAAAGAATAATAAAAAAATTGCCCGCTGAGTTGAAGGCATCACTATTTTGAAACGTCGTGTCTGGTAGCACTGGAAGCCGACCAGATACTTGGGAACGAGCTAAGAGGGCGCCTTAAATGGCAACACCATGTACGTTTGAGTCAAGTTTCCGTACTGTTCACGCTTGGTCGATGTTCAGCTGAGATCTGAAACTGCGACGCAAGTGTACGACACTCGTATCGCAATCTGTTACTCACTGCTTACATCAGAACTCATTCAAAAAATAATTTCCATACTTATAGTTTTTGTGGGCAAACTAATTAGCTTGCGGTACGTAGGTACTGATAGTACCTAATGATGCGGTGCCGCACTAATTTTTTCTACAAATTTTAACGTACTTACTTGTAAACATTTTCACAGGAACAGTGAGGAATCAATCAGCTCAAGTTGACTATCAAAAATTAATTTGCAAAGAATGGTCTGGGTCACTCTGGAAAAAAAAAACATATTGCATGTTCTGCCCATGAATATTTTCTGCCCATTGCTTTTTTTTGGGTGGGAAATTATCAAATAACTTCTCCCGCTCTGGGTGGAGCGAGAGGGCGTGTCAGACTCTTACTAATTAAAACCTACCTGTGTTCCTTCAGTTGCCTATATTGCCAGGGGCCACGGTAATCTTTTCGGACAAAACCGCAACCCCGGCAGAATATTTTCTGCCCTGACAGAATATTGGAGAGGTTTAGAAAGAATGATTTCTTACTAGTTTGAAATAATTAGTGTTTTAAGCAGTGTAGTAATCGGGGTTAAAAGTTCAAAAGCACGACAACCCAACCATAAAAATCGACTTAAGGTGTAAAAAAATCATAGTGTCGCGAAAAGAAAATTGCCAAATAATAAACATGTAAAAACTGGCCACTTAGCCACAATCCCCAAAAACAGTAAAATACTTAGTTAGACTCGGTTAGAGCACTGGTACAAAGTAAAGTTATCCTACATTTTATGACGTAAAGCTGCCAAATACGCGCCGGCCGAAATATGCCAAACATGGTTGTGGCTAACTAGCCGCTGCAAGATGAAGTTTTAAATGTTTGAATTTAAACTGTTTTATGATATCGTATGACTGAGTGCTGCATACAGAATTACAGATGTAGTTCACCAGGGAGTATTGCGAGACTTTGTAAATGAATGTGCTGGAAGAGCTTACTACTAGGTAATTCAATATTTTCTTAACTTGTTACGAGTTACCCTTAGAGTATATAACACTGGAAAAGCCATATGGGAAATATTCCGAACAAATAAAATCTATCACTTTTAGCGGGGGAGGCGGTAACTTCCACGAAAAAACAAATGCTATTGTTTTTTTCGAGCCCGGAAAGAGAAGTTCGTACCAACGATTTTTTTTTATCGATATCGATAATCATTCGAAATTTTGCTTGAACCCAGAAATAAAACAGCTGATGCATAGAAAACTTAAATTTCAATAATAACAACTATTAAATAAAAGTAAAAATAAAATTATGTTTAGTACACACAGCTCCCCTCCCCAAAAGACATGTGCGTTCAAATCCATGATAGGCCTAAGTTGGTTTTAGTATCTTGCAAAAACATTTTATTATAATTAATGTATTGTTTTAGTGAATAGGGTTAACATTTACAAAAAGTTATTCAACGTCTAAAAATAAACCGGAGGTTCAAGACCAGTTGCCGTGCAGAAGATAGGAGGTTCAAATCCTAGGCACGAAATGTGCTTTTGTCATTCATTATATTTTTTTAATAGTATTTTTCTTCTTTCTTTTGGTAAAATTATAAAAAAAATAAAAATCCAGAAAAATAAAATAATAATTTAATAATATTTATTATTGCTATTATTTAACAAAACTTTGATCTTATTTTACTACAAAGATTTATATTTTACAATTTAATTTGATAATTTACAGTTATCATAACAACTATTATTAACATTATTATTTACTGTTATTATTGCTATTTTCCCAACTGACACAAACGGGTCCCTAGACAAGTGGCATCCTTTTAACGCAACGATAAAATAGGAAGCGCTAGAAATAAACAATATTTTTAAGTGAACGTATACATCAAACGTTGTAGTTATAATTTGAGGGTATGGATTAATTTTTATAAAGAAAACAATGGATACCCTAAAATTATAATATCTATCGATTAGACAGAGACCTAAAGATAAAGTGGCTCGGAAGATAGTAGATAACAATTTCATAGTGATTCACACGAGCTCGCTGGCTAGTATGTCAAACTGCCGGTATGAGTATGACGTTCAGTGATGCGATGCTTCGAGTCCAGGTCGAAACAATGAACTCTTTCTGAAGTATTTTTTAGTTTGTTCGTAAAGAATTCAATGTTGTAGTAGTGTAACATTTTGAAACTTGAGGGGCTAGCATATACTGACGCTGTGTGTACCTACCAACAATTAATATATTTAAAAAATCAGTAGGTACATAACATCTACAGATTTTTTAATGAATCAATTTGGAGTAAATATGGCGTATACATTTTTGAGGGTTCCTTTTTTATAATATACGCAGCAGCCATCTTGGATTTACATTTTGACCTTACTATCGACTTTAGCACCCTCAAAAACTATGGAAATGACAGCCATCATGAAAAATTTGAACATTTTCGCAGCCGCCATCTTGTATTTACATTTTGTCCTCATTATCGGTTTTAGCACCCTTGAAAACTATGAAAATGATACCCATGACGAAAAATGTGAACATTTTCGCAGCCGCCATCTTGGATTTTTATTTGGACCTAATTCAAACTTTCTCTCTCTCTCTATCGAATTAGAAGAAGAAAGTCGCAAGTATGAACGCTTTTTCACGTGACGATTTCTGCCAGTTTACTCCTACCGCAAGCCGCGTTTATGAACTTCGTTTCAAAACTATGAAATAACTAATTCGTCTTAAGAAATTATCGACATGTCAATGTTGGTTTTATACATGACCCCAGCCCTACGGTAGTCTGGCTATCATTTTTGCTAGAAAACATAATCGCATGTCAAGTACATGTCAATTTTGCTGATTTAACGTACATTTTTGTAATGCAAGAAAAAATATTTTGAACCTTATGAACATAAAAACGAGGTGAAGTGAGACATGGTGACGTCACAAAAGCAATGCGAGAAAACTACTCGATTCATGCCTTGTTTTATGCTGGATCATGGTTGAATCGAATCGAAAAGTCAAAATGTTTTATAAGGTTAGGATTTTGAATTTCAATGAAAACAGGACTAAATATTAAAAATAAAAAAATAGTCACATATGGAAAGTTATTCAGTATTTATTTAAGTTGGATGTTTTTGAACCCTTTTTACGAGTTTTAACAGCACAACCAGGCATTTTCACGGAGCACTGAATGAGAACCGCGTGTCTCGAAAACGATTACGATGTGCGTTAGAATCGATTTGAAAGTAGTTTTTATGACCGTGTTAGAACATTTATTCTTGTACTTTTACAGAGGGGGAAGTGTTCGTAAGGCTTCTCCAGTGCTATGTACTCTAAGGAGTTACCCGACCGAAGTCGATCAACGCTATCAATCGATGTAGATCGATCGGATCTTACAGCAAAAACTGTCAATCCACGTCGGCTAATCTCTTTTTCAATCAAAAAATCATGTATGAATTATTTAAGTTACTAATTATAAGTACCTATTATTCGGTACATTTAAAGCAGGAAGTTGAAGTTTTCTCATAAATGTTTGAACTTGTAATAAATAAATAAATATTTACTAGTAGCAACACATGAGACATATATTACAGGTGGTGGCAGCAATTCTCCACACATAACGACTTATGAGTCTCACGGCTGCACCAAATATGTAACCAGTACAGCATATGTCGGCATCAGGTACCCGGTTAATGTTATCTAGGGTACGTTTATTTCGTTTGTCCAAAATGAACGTTACCGTCAATAGAGTTCGTACACTTCCATTGCTCATTCCACTTTATATTAGATCTCCACAAAGAGTATAGCTTTATAAGAAAATAATAATTAATATCTAAATGAATTGGTAATCGCTTTCGAATCAAAAGCATATAAGGAGGACTTTAGTGATCTTCTTTGACGACCTTAAAAATGTTAGTTGACAGTTGACACCTGTTTTTTTGTTTATAATCTCAAGATTTCGATTCGCCGCGAGCCTTTCTCAAAATGGCTACCATCTCATTAGGCGACAAGGCGGTATGAATGGTGGATCAAAGGGATGCTCACGTGAAGTCGCCACTTTAGGCTCGAGTGGTCGTTACCCACCTGAGTGCACTCTTTTGCTTTGACTCCCTTTTTCACATTATTCATTCTGAAAAACGCAAAATTGATTACGTAGAGTTGAGATCTATTAAAACTCATTGAAATGTTCAAACAAGGTTAACCTAACCGTTTTTAAACAGTTAAGGGGTTGAAGAATACTAGGTAGGTACCTACCTATTTAATTGGCTACTTGACCTACACACGTTTAAAAAATAAGGGGTCTTAAAGCACCTGTAAAGCCGTCAGGTTATTTGCTAATTTAATACATTTACTTGCAGTGTTCATGTGTAACTTGAGCATCATATCCGAGCTTACGTGCAAACTTAGCCATCATGTAACGAGTTCGGAGGCGGCGCACGGTGGGCTAAAAATCGGCTTTCATAGACTTAGGGATATCAATTTGCAAGTGCTTGTTTTTATGCTGGATATCGCTTCTATTAGTCATTACTATGTACAAAAATGACACCCGAGTTAATTCTGCCCAAAAACGAAGGAAATATAATGTTTTTACCAAAAGTTTGTATGAAGCTAGTATGAAAAATCGAATTATCTCCTAAACGGCATGTTTAACCGTGGTCATAATGCTAATTATTTATGATTTTTTGGTTGCCGATTTGACGAAAAATTTAATGCTTTTTTTTTTTAAATCGTCAAAATATTTTTATTTATTTTTAGATGTAAAACGATCCCTTTTAGTGTCCAAGTTAAAAAGTTCGATATGTTATTAACCCAAATATTAAGAACACACAAAACAAGAAAAATTAAATAAAAAAATTGCTGTTTTTTGACACATTTTTATTAATTTAAATAAAAAAAAGATTATCAAACTCTTGGGTTGGGTTTTTTTTTGTAATATTTAATTATATTTTGTCTTTTTTATTTATTTTACATTATTTTACAAATGCTTAGTATTAATTCCTTAAATTAAATTATGTTGTATATAATATAACTTTATATGTTACTTAAATAAGAGCTAGATAATCTTTTTTTATCTAAATTAATAAAAATGTGTCAAAAAACAGCAATTTTTTTTATTTAATTTTTCTTGTTTTGTGTGTTCTTAATATTTGGGTTAATAACATATCTAACTTTTTAACTTGGACACTAAAAGGGATCGTTTTACATCTAAAAATAAATAAAAATATTTTGACAATTTTTTTAAAAAAAAACGCCATTAAATTTTTCGTCAAATCGGCAACCAAAAAATCATAAATAAATAGCACTATGACCACCTCTAAGGATATTACGGTTAAACATGCCGTTTAGGAGATAATTCGATTTTTCATACTAGCTTCATACAAATTTTTCGTAAAAAAATTATATTTCCTTCGTTTTTGGGCAGAATTAAATCGGGTGTCATTTTTGTACATAGTAATGACTAATAGAAGCGATATCCAGCATAAAAACAAGCACTTGCAAATTGAAATCCCTAAGTCTATGAAAGCCGATTTTCAGCCCACCGTGCGGCGTGTTTGAGTCTAGTTGCGTCGTTCCGTTTGTTGTTTCATTCACTCTAATAATTGCCGACTGCTAATAATGAGTGTTGTATTCATTGCTTCTTTGTTTCCTACGGTTTTTTATAATCCGATATTGTCATTTGTTTGCAATCGAGTTAAGTTGTTGTTTTTGACTTTTTTATGTCAACCAATTTTGCCAAGCCGATAAATGTAAGGTATCTTCTAAATGTTGATTCCCTGAAATGTTGGTATAGGTAGTAACTTATTATCGTAATAAACATTAATAATTGACACTCAAATTTCCGTTCAGAGTAACTGTAGATCTAAAGATTTCCGTTGAAATCACAACCAGTTTACTAAAGGAGCGTTACCACAAATATAAGATTTAATTTAATTTAAAATTCCTACGTCAAATTGAGAAACTCCTTATTGCGCACGTGATAAGGAAAAGGTTAGTCAGTTGTAAAGATAAGGAAATTTAATTTTGAAAAGTGTGCCCCTAAGCATTTTTTTTATAAAATCATGTCGTGAAAATGAAAATGGTTATTATCTTGCCTTCTAATCTTGTTTTTCGATATGGGATTATTAACCTCGAAAATTTTGTGTAGGTACAGATAGTACTGTTGAAACATCTTGAATTTGCAATTAAGTATAGCCGGAGAGTGAATATCGACAATGAGCCGAGCCGGAATAAATGCCACAGACAGGCTGTTTTCTTGGGATGGTCGTTGGTAACTTTTAGGATGTCTGATCGTGCAGCCGAGGGACTCATAAAATGAGATTGGCTCAATCGACGACGGTTTATTGACTTATTAAATCGATCTTTGGCTCGAATACTTGGCTGGGAATCGTGTGCAGGGATTTCAATTTTGTGTATAAGTATCCACGCTACAAGATTTTACGCGTTTCTGTATTTATTTGCGTTCTCATTTAAAACATTGGAGGTATTTATATTTTGCATATTCAATGAACGTATTTCGTTAACCGAAGAGAAGGCATGTTCCGATAATATCGAAAATATTGAAGTATTGGTACGGGGTGTGCTTATTTCAGTATGCACACATCCTGTTCATAATAAAATGAGTGGTTTTTCGGTACAGCATCGGCCCTAGTCTCCTAAAAGCAACATAACTTTTTAACGGCAAAGCTTAAAATTGCTTCCAGAATTTTAACCGGGCTCTCGGCCGTGATCCGGCAATTTTTCTGTTATATCCGGACGGGAGACGTCCAGCCGGTCCAGCGGCCCGTGGTATGGTAGCACATTATTAATTACGATCTGCCCAAACGTTTAATATTTTACAGGAGTGCAGGATACCCCCAACCGCTCCAGCTTTAAGCCCCACTTAATTCCCCATATTTCGGCATTTCCAACGTGTATACGTTACGGAAACATATTTTTATTTTTTTGTACGATTACAGTACGTTTAGCGTTAGTGGCATACATTAACATAGGTTTAAGCTGACATTATTCTGATATATTCTGAATTTTGGGTTAATTAGTCATTTGCATTAGTTAGCTCATGCATGACTTTAGGATAGAGTTTACTTTCTTTGACATTATACTTTAATGTTTTGAATATTAGTCGTGTATCTATTAAGAAGGAAGGCGTATTTAAATTTCCGGCACAAAGAGCCAGGCTTTCAGATTTACTCTTTACAAGAACATAGATTTTCCTCTTCCCAATTTTGCTTATGGGATTATCCAAATAAGCTGATTCCCTACAGCGTTAATCTTTATAGTTCCGAGTGCACGAGAAAGAAATATACTAATACGCAAAAGAATAGTTTACATAGCATCGATCTAACTGGAACGCTCTCGAATGCAATATCCGCTTTTAAACGAGTTTTTGGTTCAAAAAACTATTCGGTCTAGTTCAGGTAAACGTTAGAAACGAAATACGATACAATTCGTTTAACTAAGATTCGGAAAACTGAAATATGTAAACGTGGCGGTTTGTTCAGGTATTGTTGTACCTTACTTTTAGAACGATTTCAAATAGGTACTTACCTATTTCTAATAAAAATGAGAGGAATTCTCGGCTAAGTACTAACAACCGCACGGGTCGATCAGGTTAAGCTACGCTTGCCGGGGTTGGTCCGTGGATGGGTGACCATTTCTACATACCGAGACTCCTCCGTACCTCGGAAAGCACGTTAAGCTGTTGATCCCGGTTGACATTCGTGGATCTTTGACAGTCGTTATGGGTCTTCAGAAGCCCGAAAGTCTGTCAACCAGTCTTACCAAGGAGTATCGTATTATCTAGTTATTGGATTGTGGAGGTCAGATAGTCAGTCGCTCCATGTAAAATACTGGTATTCAACTCCATCCGGTTAGACTGGAAGCCGACCCTAATACAGTTGGGAAAAGGCTGGGCAGATTGATTTTATTCTGATAAAAATGATTGCTAATGGTTTACTACCTTTTAGAAAGCCTATATTAGTTTGCCTACCTAATTCAACATATATAGGTCGTAACAATATTTTTGAGCGACTGGAATGTGTCAGAAGAGTGTGACATTTTATGTTTACTGCTCATCCCATAAGGGAGTGTGCGTGAAGTTATAAATGAACCAGAAGGCTTCCACGTTTTCCGTTTATTTGACCCTCGTCACTGCGGCAGTCAACATTTTAATGTTTGAATCTAAACGAACTCATGTTTTACTTATCGCACCTTCCGGGTCTTAATATTTGAAGAACAGCTTTTTTCTGCCACACTTTTGAATGTCTGAAGTTTAATTTGGCTCAAGAGATTACAGGAAGGCAGATTTAATTGAAACAGTCCTAATGGGCTAAATGCGATAGTCCAGTACAAACAACTTATGTTACTTGTCTGGTAATCCGCTTATAATGCATTCATTTTAATAATTACAATTGTTAATGGTTATAAATTGGTATTTATCTCTAGGAATTTAAATTTAAATATGATATTATATTCTAAGAATTATAAATGTTTGACTTTAGTTATAACATTACATAACGTTATGCCTTGTTTTCCTCGAAGGGTTATGCAGAGATGTACAGTAGCGACCAAAAGTCCATAGGCAATCGCACAAAGCAATAGACTGACGCTTCGGTTTGACTTACGACCTTCTTCTATAAGATGTTACAATACTATAGATACACACACACTCACTTTGTCTGCAACTCATAGTAGTTCATAATTTCAATCAATTTAGAATACGGCGTGCTAGCTCAGTGGATAACGTGCTTTGGTATGTGCGATTATGGCGAGCCGAGCGAGGGTTCAAATCTCATCTGTGGTTTGCTTGTAATTTTTTAATAATTACATTCATAGTTTTTATTTTTTAATAATTACTATTCATAGTTTTTGTTATTTTTTAATAATGACTAGTTCAATAATCATTCGTTTTTTGTTTCGGTCGTCTTGTTCACATAAATATTAAGGTTTAGCAGGTAGACCACAGAAAACTAAGTAAATTATTTCGATTTCTGTGGGGTAGACAGACGCAGTTCGTTACGCGTATTCGCTTAATAAAACTTTGTTGGTTCGTGGTTATTGTTGGTGACGAGTATTTAGGTATTAGCGGTGTTGTGGTTATTGTTTTCAAAATGCAGTCAAATATAAATATTGAAGGGAGATCAAATATTATTGCGCTGCGTAAAAGTGAATGTAATTTACACAAATATCTAATGAGACCGGACTAAGTGTGAGTGTTATCATTTAAATATTTTACTAAACATAAATCTTAATCAAAGGTATTGTTGATAGAACAGAGGTATTGTTGAGACAGAAGATGCCTTTAAAATTTTAAATTTATTATGAGGTTTAATTCGATTAGTGAATGATAAATAATTATTATGTGTAATAAATACAATGTTATTCTTTGTTCTAGAGAAATACTGTGAGGGTTAAGAGGAATGAGGAAGAGGCTTATTATCGAGCAGTAGCGACGTCAAATGATGGAGGAATATGAAACAAATGGTTTCATACCAACGAGATATTTTGCTGAATTATTAAACACGTCATTATGAACCGTTCGCTGTGCACTCTGAAGGCTTGCATCACTGAAGACCAGCTAGGAAGCCGTTTTCGACAGAAAGGCATAAACAAGAACGTTTAAGTTTCGCACGATAATATTCTTATATTAGACTTCAAGTGGGACACTGCTATATTTTAACCTTAAAATATTTACCGTACCAACTTAATAAACAACAGATTCGTTGTTGCATGAATTTGTGGTAACGATTTTTTAAGCAAGTTACAATATGTTGTTTGTCGTATTTCTCGCAGATAGACCGAAAATGTTTAAGATTATTTTAGTAATATTATTATTTTAGGATTACAATTTGAGGTTAAGTTTCAATCTTCTTTTCGTAAAGAAAATGAAAAATTAAGCTATAACCTCAATACCAACCAATATTTACTAAAGCCAAATAAAATGTAAAATAAATAATGTAAACAAACTGCCCATACTTAACCTTAAAATCACCTATTTTGTAAGTAGTTTTTTTTTTACATTTTGATTAGTCTTATATTCTTATTTATTGCTTAATTACTTCGACCATGATCAAAGCTAACTAATAATAAGCTAGCTAATATTTATGGTGAAAAAATCAATTTAAAATTAAAAACATTTCATAATACAAATATGTCAAAATAAATTGCTTCTTAGTTTCTTGACATCTATTTCACATCTTATTGAGCTGACGTAATGACAAATAATTGTAGCAATATATTATCTATAAGTAAAATAAATATAACGAATACAATTTTTAATTTTGCTATCACATATCACGCATTTTTAATTCTAAACCCTTTATTGCAATAACAGTATTAATAAAAAAGGCAGCAATAGTTAAAATATAATATTATTGCAAACAAAAATATTAATATTTGCAAAAACTGCACTGTGCTTGACGAGGTTGGAACTTAAGCCAGTTTGCATCTCAGACCAATGCTTAACGCGTTCTGCTATCTTCACACGTAAATTTAGATCGAATTTTAGTAATCCCATAAACTGGCCAAGGTCAAGCGCATGATGCGTGTTGTCTAACAAAAGCGACGGAAATATATATTTGTTTCGGTAGTGCGGCGCAAATACGCGACGATACGACAGTGTGTAAAGCGCAATACTGCGTTCTATGGTGTGTGTGACGTGTTGTTTACACATACAGATATACGGACTACACCGCGTGTTCACAGCAATATGATTCTTAACGTGCTTATGCACTTTTGAACGCTTACTGTACCTATAATAAACCCACATTTGGCCAGTATGTTTAAGCCCTATGTAATAGAGGGCGAGTACATTAACCTTAAATTGACGCTTTGCCAAGAAAAAGTCATATAATCGGGTACATATGTATTGTCGGAGGTAAGTAAGGCTTCAGTTAAGAACCGGTGAATTTATTGACGTCATCTGACGTCAATAAAATCACGCAATCACCAAGTTCAAAGAAAAAGTTAAAGAGAAGACCTATGGAAAAATTAATGTTAAATTTCCCGAACTAACATGATATAATATTACGCATGTTTTCCCCAAGAGGATAGGCAGAGGTATCTATAGTACACCCACATATCGCCAGTTATGTTTAAGTCCCATGTAATAAGGGGCGAGACTATTGCCATCAACCGGGCACAAATCCAAGGTGCGGGCTGCTGTTAAGAAATTCCTTATGGAAAAACGTAACCTCACCTCTGGCACAAACACTTATTCAGCCTATTATAGATCATGCTGAGGAGCTCCTCAGTAGCATCCAGGTAGCAGGCGTAATAGCTATTAAACAAGCTTGAGCGCTTGCAAAACTTGTGCATTCGTTTTATTTTCGGTCTTCGAAAGTATGACCATGTTTCTGAACTTCGCAAGGAACTCAAGTGGCTCCCAATCCGCCTTCGCAGGAACTCTCGGTTTTTATATCTCCTCTTCAACATCACTCAACCCGTCTTATCCTTCCTACCTGCGTGAGCGTTTTGCTTACGCTCGCCCTAGTGACGCACCGTGTAGATCACCCCTTAGATCCCTCCTGTCCATGCAGTAAGATTGTGAAAGTCACTTTCACCTAGCATTCGTGATTTATAAACTGTTTCTCAATTCAAATATCGAGTAAAAGAGCATTACCTCTCCTCTCAACCGTGAGTATATTTGAGGAACAGCTTTTTTTCTGCCACACTTTTGAATGTACCTATAGTATGTATAATTATATATTTAAGCTTTATGTATTTATTAAAGTATACTTATGTTAATTTATTACCTTTATATGTGTAGGTATATTTTAATGTTTTAGTTTAATACTTACATATCCATATTTTCTCGTCTGTTCTCACACACTATTGTCTACATTTCTTTTTCATTTCTCCTTTCGCAGGTCTGCAGGAAGAAATTTATAATTATGTCGTTTATCTATGTATTTTACTGTGTGTACATAAATATTAAAATAAATAAATAACACTTTGCCCGACCTGGGAATCGAGTTGAGACCTGGAGTTTGATTCCCAGGTCAGATCATTTGCCGTTGCAAAGGAGTGTGAAAATGAAATCTCTAATTTATAGTAAGCAGTGAGTCAATGGGCGAGAGTAACATTACATGCTATTTATTGTGTGTAAATACGAATCATAATGTTACAAAAATATTCGATTAAATAACATATTCGCATAATCGCAGGCCGATTCCCGGCCACCGTAGGCGCGGGCTTGCGGACGGTGAGCAATGGGTAGCTCGCCGTCCGATAAGGACCAGGCCCGGGTCGACGGCGCATTTTGTTCCACGCGCAAAAAAGACATGTCAGCACAACTGAAGGCCGATGCCTGCCGGGGTTGCGGGTTTGTCCGAAAGGGTTACCGTGGCCCCTGGCAACGTACACGCAACTGAAGGAATACGGGTGGGTTTTAGTCAGTAAGAGTCTGACACGCCCTCAGGAGAAGTTATTTGATAAATTCCCGCACAAAAAAAAGGGCTCGACTTGTTGGGTCAATGTAGTGATTGTAACGTCAGAAGATCTAAGAATTATGCGATAGAAAGAGAGGCAATTTTTAGGTGCATATAACTGTAGGTAATTAGCGCTGTACGACCTGAATTGCACTTTATTGTGTCCTAGCAAGAGTTTCTTTTCATTTAAATGATTTTGCGGAGTGAACCATCTGTATTCATCGTCCCATTACCTACTTTATACAACTTCTACAACTCAAAGTCATAAAGTTATGATGAAGGTAATAAAAATATTAAGAAATGAAAAGATTCGACATATTATATCAAATTCTTTGATAGTTGATCAATTCAAAGTTTTAACAGGCGTTGATACGCACTGAATAATTGAGACGTGTCCGAAGAGAGACACAGTCGACCTTCTAAATACGACGCTAAGCTTCTGTTAATATATTTATTACTTTGAAACTTCTATCTAAATCTGATAGTTGGAATTGACAGTTGAATGTGGTGCCAGGTGTATTTCAGTTAATGGATAACCACGACTTGGTATTTACTTTGAAGGTTTAGATAGGTAAACAAAATTCTAGTGCGTGTGTGAAAAATACAGGGCGAGATTTTCTTTAATTTTAGTTTATTTACTTTCAAAAAGGAGCATGTTTTCTCATTGCTCCTTCTATTAATGAGTTAATATATGCAGTTCTAATTAGATTTCCTATTCAAAGTTAATTTTAGATTTTCTCTTTTAAAACACTTGCTAGATGAACTACACTCCTTTAAACACCAAAGCGCTGTGCTACTTGTATTGAATTTTTAACCGACTGAACTAATTGAAATGAGCAGCGATATTTCAGGATTTGTACGCGGGGCTACATCCAAAAGCCAACTCTATTTTTTATGTGACCCTACTCGAATAAATCTCTAAGAAAACAGCTTATATAGAATATATTTTCCTCCGTGCCCGGGGGCTTAAGGTTTTAACAAAACCAAGTTAGAATGATTTGTCCCCACTACCCTGTAAGTAAAGGTGGCTCGACATGGCGTTATTTAATAAAGAAAGGACATGACGTAATCGCCAAAGTAGATAACGTTAATTGCTAATGAACTTTTACAAGAAGATACTTAAGTATCGGAAGGGTACTGTTTACAGCCTCATTGGTGTTTCTCTTGACGTGTGATCGTAAATTTTTTACGTCACGATTGAATGGTCCGCCCTTAACTAAAACAGGGAATAAACTTTCATGATTCCAGTTTATGGTACCATTCGTGTTCATTTTATAAATGATGTGCTTTAGTATTGCCCTTTATCTCTTGTCTTTTATTTAACTCATTTTTCTCTCGATTCATTCGGACTGATAACGATTTATATTTGCTTTCAATGAGTTTTTAGACACAGTTGTGTTTTACATTGTATCTTTACGATCGACTTTCTGTTAAGATTTCCGTAATGTCTGTCATTTGTAGATGGGTGGGCTGTTCAACGTAACATTTACCAGATGTTTGGCAAAAAAGGTAGATATCACGTCTTCGGTTTATTGCACGTTCGTTACGTCGCTCATTCTTCGTGACCCGGTATTTCGATATACGTGTCCGATGGGCGATGGAGACTAGAGAGTCAGTTGGTCAAATTGGGCTCAACATATTGGAGAAACGATAGGTCAAATGAAATACGAATCCAGGCCTTCAGCATCGGAGAGGGCTAGAATTATTAATACACCATAAATACCTACTTATGCTTAATCAAAAACATAATTAGGATTAAAACTACTGTAAAATAAAGCGTCTAGACTAACCGCTATATTGTTAGACTGCCCAAGTGAATCTAATACAATGATAATATGATTGACCCGGTCCCACAGCCCGGTACTAAACTATTCGGTAGCTGGCCCAGCCGATCAAAGGACGTAAATAAATCACACTTTTATCTGAATATCTATCACTTTAGATCATCGAAAGAAAAAAAAAAGAAAAAAACAGTCCACAGGTTATTAAAAAAAAAAATACATAGTAAGAATGAAAAACACGACAGTCAAAAAGATTTATCATTAAAATAAATCCAAGACACGCAGATTTTAATTGACATTTCGACCATGTATTTTTCGATAGATGTCAAAGTGTCCATTAAATCTGATATATTCAGCCGACGATAGCGTAGCGAATCGACTACGTGGGAGAAATTTTGAGAACTGGATGTGTGATGATTCTGAAAATACAAGAATGGTTGTTATGACGAACGTTACTTTTTTGAATACTTGATATTTACAATGAAATATTAAACGGGATTTGTAGCAACAGTTGGTAGATCTTCCAAGTGGTGGTGCTCGATTTCAAATTTAATTTGAAATCGAGCTAATTGCCATAGATACCTAAATCTGAGAATAGGTTAGATCTTCATAGCTTTTCTTATAAATAATATTATTAAAGGCAATTTATTTTCAGAAATTCCAATTATATATATACCTTCTCGTTGTTTCCACGAATCGCTTGATATTTTTATACGAAAATCTAACCTTTAAAAATACCTATTATTAAACATCAAAAACACAACAATGTGTGATTTTGTAAGGTTTTATTAGACAAAAAGAAGCCAGTGAAATTGCCTTTGTACAACAAGCTATACACGTTGAAAAGTAAATCTACAGTTTTTTATTTTCTTTGGTCTCCTAAAAGCCCGTCTTTGCCCGGGCATAAAAGCTTGTTTTAAATATTGCCTCCCGATTTACCCTAGTAAAGCCTGCTTACACATATTACCCAACATGAGAATTACTTTAGGGAAATACATATTTTCTGGATCGGAGAATACTTTATGAATCGGTGCGACATTAAATATACGGTTTTTATGAGCTGTGTATGCAAATAGATATGATTATTGTTTTATTTATGGCGTTTAAAAACGTTTAAAATTATTTGTGCTGGTTATTTAGATTTAATCTTCGTAAATCAAATGTTTCGCAGAAAAACTTTGCTATTTAATTAATTTAATTGGCTTAAAGAACTGACTATAGAAGAGTCAACAGTATTTACATAAATATGATGTCTTAGAGATTTTCATTGCTAAACAATTTTATTTTTTGTAGATAGTTAACTTTGATTATTTATTATAGAAATCTTCAATATAGATAAGCTTTCCGAAAAAGGACGAAAATGAAATAGATTTGTAAAATTTCGGCTATTTTTGATCCTAAGACTTATTAGGCAATAAAAAAACTAAAAGTTATCCTGGATAGGAATTCGTTATCTGTAAAGTTCAATACAAACAAAAATTTAATATAAAAGGCGTCGAATTGACGCCTACAAAGGCGCGTTCGGACGGTTGCTCGTAGAGGCGAAAACAAATTAATTGCTATCGGTTACGTTCCGATGTCGTAATTGCTTTGTTCTCGCGCGAACTGATCGATCAAGTGAAAAAAATTAATTGAAATGCTTGACAAACCCATGGACGGCAGCAAAAAGTACCCTTTAATTGGTTTTAAATAATATTTCGGCGTGTTCATCTGTTTCAACACTTTCAATACCTATAAACTGTTGATGTTTCCGCGTCGAAAATCGGCAAAATTGGTATTTCGCTGGAGTTCGTTATCTACGTTGATTTGTACCTTATACCCAGTTTTTAAACGTAGGTGTATATGTTTTCGAATTTATATTGGTTTGGTAAGTATTTTTTGAATTTGAACTTATTTAAAAAATATATATTTTACCGTAAAATATTTAGAAAGAAAGAAAATGGGATTGGGACACGCACAGGAAATACAAAACAGTAATGAAAAAAAAACAAAAAAAAATATTAACAAAAATAAAAAAGGAGCATTATAAACTAACATACAAAACAATTACGACCAGTGCGAGGCCAAAAAGGCTCCTATCTCAACTATGATGCTGCGATATTTAAAAATAAATAAATACCGCAGCGCTGGTATTCTGATAGGGCCCATATTTAATTATATACCACAATTTTTCAACTGTTAATTTAATCAAAATTTCAGTTACCCACCTATTTACTTTTGAAGGCGCTAATTACTTTTCCTACGGTGATAGTTTATTCGAAATATCGAAAGTCAAACCAAAGTTACACAGTTTGAAGGTGATTTGAAGAAACTTCTCGGTTTTGGTTTCAGAAATTTATTTAACCGTTAATGCAATCACTCTGTTCAAGGTTGTTTGAGCTTGTATACATACCCTATATTCCTGTAGAATAGGTACATTAGTCTCCTGTGGATCGGGTATCAGTGCTCAGCGTCTATAGCCGTGCTGTTTACTCTCCGTCCGGTCCACTTGGCGAATTTGTATAGTAGGGGATGACCGATTGGGCTTTATTCAACCGAGTATTATAATTGTGAATTATTATAGTTACTAAATTGTTTTTTGTTTGATTTTGTAAGATACTGGGATAAAAGTAGGTGTCTATTAATTAATATTATAGCTGTTTCATTCTTGTAATTTATATTTTAAGTAATTCGCTACAAACACGTCTTCACTATCACTAATATTATAAATAGAAAATATTTGTGTTTTTCTGATTATCGTTCTTTTTAGGGTTCCGTACCTCAAAAGGAAAAACGAAACCCTTGTAAGATCACTTGTATGTCTGTCTGTCTGTCCGTCTGTCACATCCAATTTGCTCAGAATCTAATGGACCGATTAAGTTGAAATTTGGTACACATATGTATTTCTGTTACCCATACACGGACGTGTGTCATAAATATATGATTTTGAATATGGGGGTTACTTTTGGGGGTCAAATGAAAGGACTTGTTGCGAGGATCTCAAGTATGTTTTATTTATAATTTTAAAATAAAAACATTTAAAGATATTTAAAAAGAACCCATGAATATTTACCCCTTATCTCCAAAACTACCGAGCCTAAAATTTTGAAAAAATACTCAGATTGTTTTTTTTACCCATAGATTAGGAAAACGTAAAAGAAGTCTATGGACTTAAAAAAATTGTGCGTAAAAACTTACATTTGCAGTTGAAATGTATGGGAGAACATGTTTTTCAACTACAAGGTTAACCTTAAGTTTGTTCTTAGAATAAATTCAGCCCAACTACGGAACAATTCATTGTGCGTAGTCCGACACGGACTTGGCCGGTTTTTTATTACCGTCATACCGTGTAGGATAATTTTTGTAAAGCGTGTTTTCTATGTGCAGAATAAATATTTTTTCTTTCTTTCTTTTCTTTTTATAATGAAACAAACAAACATAACATCACGCCTGTAATGTTCGAAGGGTTAGGCAGAGGTGTACCTATATACCTATAGTACACCCACATTTCGCCAGTTATGTTTAAGTCCCATGTTTTATAATGAAATGCGTTGGTTATCAAGTTATGTTTTTAAATATCGAAAAAGGTGCATGCAAGTATTTATTTAAACATTTCTGAAAACGTGTTTCCTGAACTGTACAATATGAATGTATTGGAAACGTTATTGTTACCTACATGATGTATGCTTTTAATCAATCGGAGTGTCAAAACAAAACATTTGGTAACAAACCAACTTTTCATTAGTGTATAAAATTATTTTCAGGTTTCATATTGTGTAAAAATAAACTAAGGTTTCTCTTTATTTGTTTGTGGGGAACCGTTACTTTGATGTAATATAAATATTTTAAAATATACCTAAGAACAATTATAAAGGTTAAGGAAACCAATGTTAAGGCTGAATATGAAATAGCTTAACGCCTCCGTCTGTTCAGTGGTGACAGAGCAGTGGTGGCGCAGTGGTAACGACCGCGACTTAGGAGTTCTGGGTTTGAACCCTAAGCAGACACTTTACTCTGTGTATATTATTTCATTGCCACTGCTCTCAAAACGGTGATCGAAAACGTCGTGAGGAAATCGGCACGTCCTAGAACCTGTGACATCTCCCAACGCGCACTGGGCTCTCATGGTGGATAACGGCCCACGCCTTCTCACCGAGAGGAGGCCTGTGTCCCAGCAGTGGGGACATTATTGGCTGATTATGTGTATGCTTATGCTCCGTCTGTTGAGAAAGAAAGAAAAATTGATTTATTTGTCACGGATAAAATACGTTAACTCGAATACCTAATAAAGAAAAATAAACAAAATAGGTCTACGAGCGCTGAACAGAAACAGTCGGCAGCTGTACGTCGTGATTGTGACAAAAGGCACCCGCTCAGCTTGATGCTGTGGCCCCGACCCACAGCACTTGATGAGGACACTAACTGTAGGCTGCCATAATGAACTTATTTCGTTTCCATATTAATACAACTTTTTTCAGACACGTGACTTTACTCATCATTGTAAACAACTTTTACTACGGGACCAAACCCCGAAAACGCGAAAAATAAATCAGCTGTTCCCTATATTTTGACGAGTTATGCGAACATAAATGTAAGGAATAGCCGATTTCTTTTTCGCGATTTCAGGTTTGTACCTATAGTAAAAGATGTTCATAATGATGAGTAAAATCAGGTGTTTAAGTATTTCTCACTAATTACCAGTCATTCTATATAGGCACCTGTTGCGAGAACGCATAAAATCACTCCTGCAATCCCGAAAGGTTCAGAGGTGTACCTATACTTAGTATACCAACATTTTGCCAGTTATGTTTAACTTTCATTTAAAGGGGGCGAGACTATTGCCATAAACCGGGCAAAAATCCATACCCCGGGCTGCAACTGAAAAAATCCTAATGGAAAAACCTAATAACACTTTGCCCGACCTAGAAATCGAACCCAGGACCTCATACTCAGCAGTAGCGCTTGTTACCACTAGACCAACGACAAAACTTATGAAGTTGAAACAGTCATTAACTTATGAAATGTTTGTTTAAGTGACTGCCTATGTTATAACTTAAGTTAATTACATTATGATATGGAGTTAGACATATTCTTTACCAAACTATGTATGTAATATGGATCCCACTGAGTCGTATATCTAGTTATGTACATAAGCCATTGCTTACTTACGCAAATCGCTCGTTGAATATGCAACACCTAGTTTAGGAGCTCAGTAAGCATGTGCTTAGACTATTAAGTTCCTACATCTTGGGGGGAATTATTTTATTCTATCCCCTTTAATCCCTTCAATGGGTGACACAGTTTACGCTGATATGAAACTATTATCGGGCTTCGAATATTGTTCCAAAAGCATGTATCAGAAAGGTGTAGGTGTTGGGTGTGGTACAGACCATCAAACTGAACAACTTCCTCCATGGGACCAACATCTTAATCGCGAAAAAAATATCCGAACAAAACAACAAACTCAACTCAACAACAACAACCAACAAACAAAACAACAACAACAACACCACCAACAACAACAACTGAACAACAAGAACAACAACACCCAACCCAAAAAAAACAACTGAACCAACAACAACAACAACCAACAACAAACTGCAACTCAACTGTTCCATACAAAACTTAATACCTACCTACTTGACCCAAATGTATGGGGCGGCTGATTATATTTTCTGATTAACAACAACAACACCACCAACAACAACAACTGAACAACAAGAACAACAACACCCAACCCAAAAAAAAACAACTGAACCAACAACAACAACTCAACTCAAACAAACCAACAACAACAACCAACAACAAACTGCAACTCAACTGTTCCATACAAAACTTAATACCTAGCTACTCGACCCAAATATATGAGGCGGCTGATTATATTTTCTGTATATGAACAGAGACTTACTTTCGTTTCCTTTGACGCTAACAGAATGTATAATGTTTAGAAATTCTGCGCTGCTACTGAGGGCTTTTTTCATTTATTGACCTGAAGATTCGAGTAATTACCAATAGTTTATACATAGCTTACATATTTTATATTCATATCAATCCCCGGGTGTAAAAGCCCGGAACTATAACAACACCAGTCTATTGATATTACTCGAATATTGCACCAATAACAAATTGTGCACAAACACTGCAACATATTCCAATTGTGCCAGCTTGTTAGTACGCTAGTGACAACTGGAGCGGCATGATGTGCAATTGATCGTCGAAAGGTTCCTTTTGAAACATTCCTATAATATTTTACTTGGATTTGACGTAATTGGTATTCTATTTGAAGTGATCTCGTGAGACTCGATTCGTATCCCCAAAGTTCCGTCTCCACAAACTATTATGATCAAGACTTCAGTTTGGTTTCAATATGGGAACAACATTAATATTGCAGCAAGTTGTACACAAATTGCTTCGGCGTGTACATGTAGTGTGTAAGTGCAGTTTCTTGGCGAGGCGCGCGGGGGGCGGTACGGAAAATCCAATTAGTTGGATAAACATCCGATTAAACTACACACTTGAGATAAGCTCTATTTACTTATCGAAGATGGTACACTCTGATAATTTGAGATATCACGTAAATTGTTTGTTGTATTATTATAATGACCGCGGGATTAGTTAATAAGTGTTCCGTGCGTGTGTTAAGCGATTAATAGAGCGGTCCTTGCCTAAGATCTTATAGGATCTATTATACGATGTCTCTTAGTGAGATATAGGTTTATTATCACACTTTTGCGTCCTTTTCGGAACTAAAGAAGACGTAATTTATAAACGGGATAGTTGAAGAACTTTCCAAATAAATAACTGCGTGTCTCCCAACAAAACGAACGTCTTCCTTATATCGGATATCCGACCAAATTCTCATATTATTCTTGTTCTCGGCTATACCCGCATGGAATGTAAGACCCTCGTCAGGTTTTACCAAGATGTAATTCAATCTAGGCCTCGCCATCAATCTGTGAGTTCTCACGCATATATTTCTGTTGATTTGACAAATGAGAAGGGTGTGCTCGAGGTGGATGAGCCACGGACGCCTCGGGGCCGTAAAACTTTACCTATTGGTTTATGACTTTCGATATTGAATGTCAATGGTAATCTGCTAGTGTATTTTAGTAACAACTATTTTATTTTACTGCGGAGGCAGAGAGTCAATGTCTTAATAAGTCTCTGACATTTATTTGGGTAACCTAGTAACCCTACTCTGGTAAGGTGGGATTCTATTTGATAATTTTCGGGACCGAGAAGCGTCACCGTAAAGCGCATCGTTTGGTATTTTTAATGAGATGTCGACATAGTGTGTTCCAGTTTTTAATTAACATTTTTATCATGCATATCATTTAGATTGCAATTTGGCTCAGGGACTTACAAAGTCCCTGAATCAAATTCATTTTGTAAGACATTGAGAACTTTCAGTGTGCAGGCGAAGACTGAACAAAACATAATTATATTGTGGTGCAACTGACCTCCTTTGCAAGTTGTTAAAGTCCTTTGACAAAATAGTGTAGTATAAAATAGTTTGTGCTCTACAGTGGACTACCAGACTGGCTGCAAAATGAAATTTGCACGCATCCATCAATTAAACTTTTAATTTATCAATATAGTTTTTGAACAGTCGTGCAAAAGTGTTTTTTTCTCTAATTTTAGATAAACCTTGCCCTTCACCTTTAATGGTTTTAAAGGCACAAAATCAAGCGATCATCTCAACTAAGTGATTACCTCAAAGGTATTCTATCCACTAAAGACAACATGTGGCGATCCGTCTACAAAGCGTGATGATTTCGTGATCTACAATCTACATATAACTGTTAATTACAAAGAGGTCTTCATTTAACAGTGACGAGAGATGAGATTAGAAACATCATTAAACATTTAAAAAGTACCATTTACAAGTACATCTGTAAATGTGTCCAATAATATATATTAAAATATTATTCATTGGTAAGCTTTTAAAGTAGAGAGAAAAAAGCTTCGAACCGTATTTTTTTTGCTTTTGTTGTAGATACTGTATATAATAATTTTACTGAGATAACATCTCTGGCTGTGCGTTCGTATTTGCGCTACTGAGTTTGAAAATGGCGGTCAAGCCTACAACATACGTATGATATTCTAGGGATGTTACGTAAATCGACCAAAATATGTGAAAATCTCTCAGTAATTAATTATTGTTTGCCGGTTTTTAGGGTGGTTTGTTATATTTCGCTTGTTTGAATCTGTGCTTAACTTCCAACAAAACTCGTAACAGACTTTTCACTTAGTGCACGCAGTCCAAATACGCGTAATAACTTCAAACAGTTGCACCCTGAGTTCATAACCGCCCCTGGTCGTAAATTACGCAGCTCGCCCTCATTACGGCGGCCGCCCATCCGTGGATGATACGTGGGGTGAAGAGCCCTCACATTCCCTAACTGTCTATACCCTACACGTAGGTAGCCACGTTATGAGTGCTGCACGCTGCACACGGGTCGCGCAGTTAGCACTCGGACCCCTCTCTGAGTGCGAACTACGGCGGTGCCAATTACCATCAATGTTTTATGGTTTAATATTGTTAATGGAGATACTCTTCTGATGGAAATATTTATTTTAATACATCAAGTTTCATAAGTAAGATGATACAGCATTGATTAATGATGGTACCTACATTTCCTGTTTTCAATCACAGTTCTTTATTCAAATTGCGTATCTGAAGTTTGAAAATTTTACTCTTCAATAAAGTTTTAGTTCAGAAAACTTTGTCCGAGTCGATACAATTCTTGGAGCTGAAACTGGAAGCGAATAAGATGAAGCTACCAGAGTGACTTGAGAAAATTATGCGATCTACGTAGCCGTTAGCTAACCAAAGAGATGCAATTTACGAACATGAATGTTTTCTTCAGTAATCCTCATTTAATAAAATAAATAAGATTAAAAAAATTCAAAATATTTTTATTTCACATAAACCTACATGGGCACTTATGAAACGTCAGAAGCTAGCGCACGGTTCGAATTGATCGTTTTCTATGGAGAAGAGCCAGCAAGAAACTCCACGATTACTCTTTTAAAATAATTGGCTTTTGCAATTCTTTCAAATAACAGTGTGACTAGGTATGGGAGGACAGTTTAGGTCTTTCAATAAGTACCAGGTTCTTAAGAAAATAGAAAATGGTGGTTATTAAGGTTTTATTTAGGTATTAGATTGGACAAATCAAGTACTAATGTATCCTATGCGTTTCTTATGTTAGTAACACAGACCTATATATATGTTTATGTATGTAAGTGTCTCTTGAGAAATCATTGTATGGATAGATGAATAGAAAAAGAGGCACATTGTAGGTACCTCTGCTTAACCTATAGGGGAAAACAAGCGAGATATTATGTTGACACTTTCCTATATTCTTAAAACCCCTTTCCATAGCGGAAAAATAAGCGTTATAAGACAACAAAATAACGATATTGTTTACTTATTCCTTACAAAATAATATTTGCTATTACATAATGGATTACGAGTCAAGAGAAAGTTCAAATTAATCCATCTATGTATTGGAATGTCTTGATTAATGAAAATAAATAGAATAATGGATTTTCTTAAGTGATTAGGTACAGTAGACCCACATTGATATTAATTGTTATTCTAGATGTTGGTTACAGTAAAAACTTCTAACCCCCTCTTGATCCCTAAGGTTGAGTTTAGAAAAATCATCCCTCGATATATTATCTTTTAAACATATTTCTATTTCCAGTGACAGCCTAAATTATACGTTGCCTGTATTCATGAAACTGTTTTGTGTCTGTGAGAGTGTGATTTCTCACTAATCTCATCTGTGCGTGATTAATTTCTACATTATGAAATCTCTTACCCTTACCAAAAAACAGAAAGTATTTGACCGTAGCTTTAGCGTTTTAAGCAGTCGTTAAATCAGTATTATTTACATGGGTTCCAAACTACGCGGTACGGCGCGTGCTTTAAACCCTACCTAATATGTTATTACGTGAAATAAAACGTGCCACAACGGTCCCGACTGTGAGTCGACCATATCGTTACCGTCCTACTTGCCTTATCGACGTCTGCATGAACACGGAGCCTTAATTAAAATATACGACCGCCATTTAAGAATAATTTCGAGTGGAGCCGATATTCTTTCGTCCTTAAATAGAAATTTATACGAATTATTACATTGAAATTTATTGGGAGAGGCTTGTTAGAATGTTAATATTGCACTTGTTAGCTAATGTTTATGTTTATAGGTCCTCTGAGAAAATGGCTTTTGAATATCTACTCATTTAAAATAAATAAATTTATATATTTATAGCCTTTATCCAGGGTTACACTTGTGTTACAAAAACGTTTTATCTTAGTTCTGAGACTCTGTGTGCCCTTTGGCAAAGGCTGCCTCCGTCCCCTTCCAAGTCTCCCTGTTCCTTGCGTGTCCAGTCCTCACCAAGTCATCCTGCCATCGTTTCAAAGGCTTTAAAATAAATAACGCAACCTTATTCTTTTTGACCGACTCGATAGTGCAAACAAGGCTGCTGAATACGAGGTCGTGGTGCAACTCCCACGCAGTGATGAGTCATTAGAATAGCCAGATAATACCTACCTAATTGGTTTCATAACTGATTATTTCGTTTATGCATGCGTTTTTATAGGTATATCTCTGCCTAACCCTTCTAGTATTACAGGCGTGATGTTATGTTATGTTTCTTTTCACACAGTAAAATTTTGAGTTAGTACGTCTGCTATCGGATACGATCTACGAAGTAAAAATATCCGAGTTACCGTAAACTCCTTGAAGTTATACTTCCAACTCTGACTTGCATCAACTTAAGTTAGGTACTAAAAGCTGTGCAAAGGATTGGCGCTGCAACTTAGTTTATTTGAATAACAGAATAAGTTTGATATCAAGTAATACTTAAGCTGGTATTTTATTTGAGGAAAAAGCGAGGAAACTGGGCAAAGCGACGCGAGAATGGTCAATCGGATAACCGTTAAGCGCTCTGTGAATGAATAGAAACATGTTTGGCAAACATTGTTGGCCATAACATGGAATAAACTCTTGTTAAACCTTCACTAATGACGTTTGCTGTACGTGAAAATGTGTTTAAAAACTGCAGATAAAATTCATTCACGTGAGTGGAACCAAGTTTCAATCTCAAGATACAGTTTTATATAAAAATAAGAACCTGCTTTGATTGACTACATAACAGGACTTAAATTGGCCATTTCTACCCATAGTCACTTATTGCTTACCAGCTTTTCCAAGGGGTATCGTGTTACCCAGTAATTGGGTTGTGGAGGTCAGAAAGACAGTCGCTCCATATAAAATATTGGTATTCAGCTGCATTCGGTGAAACTGGAAGCTGACCTCAATATAGTTGAGAAAACGGGTAGGTACATGATGAGTCACCCATTGCTTAGTAGCAGTGATATTTGTGGTCCATCTTGTATATTATTTTGCACCACCCATCCCTAAACATCTACACAACCCAGTACCCAGAACCGTAGAAGTCCCTCGCCAGAGATCTGGCGGTTACCTAAACACCCTACATATAATTACGTAAAACGTTTTAGATCCCGTCACTTGTAAAGGTATTTTTTCGTAAACTGTCAGCGCCGGTCCCGAGAGTAATTCCGATAATGTTCTCAAGTGTCACTTAGATTCGCGCTATTGTACTTAAGTAAATGTAGATAAACTATTTCTTAGAAAAACAGTTTTTCTTAACTTGTTTAATCCTAGTATCTTGTGCAAAAGTTGTGTTTACGTCTAGTCAACAATATTACTAAGATTACTTAGTAATTGGTGGTTTATGGTTTTCCTATTTGAATACATAAAAAGCTAGAGACTGTCTATTGAAAGCTGGGAGTGAAAAAGAGCGGCAAATTTAAAAAAAATTACGTCGGATATCCCCGGATCAACTATGAAACTATTTGATACTTGAAAATTTTTATGCGGAATATTTATTTTTGTTTTTATATAATAGGAAAGCAAAAGCAAAAAATTGTGAAGATAAGCATTGACAACAAAACAACAACTGACATTTGCAGTTTATGAAAACGAGAAAAAGTCATTATATGTAGAGAAAGAATTCACACTATCGCTTTCAAAATCTATGCAATTCCATTTTCACGTTCTGCTGATGCTCCTTTTTTTTTCTCTATAGCCTTGAGATATGAAGCTGAAGAGGTCAATCAACTCAGTCAATCGCAGTCCACTGCTGGATATAGGCTTCTCACAAGTTGCGCCACAAAATCCGGTCTTAAACTTGCATTTTCAACAGGTAAGTAATAACAAGAATAAGTGAATTCAATTGATTTTAATTTAACCAAAGTGAAAATTGTCCTGTGAACTAATAATTAAAGCTACTCCTTTAATTATTAGTTCACAGGACAATTTTCACTTTAATTTTCACTTTGTAGTGTCCGTAAATAATCGCTGCATGTACAAATTGGACATTCGATGATTGGCACATTGACTGGGATATTGGAGAGTGGACTCTGAAATATTAAACCACTGCGAAGTAAATTCTATAATAATGTGATAGTGGTTTGTATCTCTAACGGCCTCATATTTGAGAACTGAGTTGCATAAATATAATATTTTCGATTATTGTCAAGATTCACAGTTTGTTCGTTACATTTCTTCAATACTCCTAAAACAATGCGTGCTTAAAAATCACGTGTCGCCTGGCCTTGTAGCTCGTAGCCTCGTAGCGCTGTGCGTAGCCGCGCGTGCTACGAAATACTTACAGATTCGTAGCGGTTTTACCAAACTTTTTATTGCTTAATACTTGCGGTCAAAATAGCATTAGACGGGGTTGATACGTAAATTGTGATTTAGTATTATTATTTAAATTCTTACGTTTACGTGTAGGCACTCGCGTAGCAGGCGTCTAACTTAACACCGATTTTCGATATTCGTAATACCTATACTGTACGAATGACATGCTGAGACGTTTCAAATAAGGAATGTGTTCGACAGCGCTGTCACGTTCAGATGGCGTGTTCGGGTGCAATTTGCTAGGTCGCACCGCCTACTGTAATAACGACTTCCGTACCCCGTCGTGGCGCCTCCTCAAATTGGTCGCTTATCACCAATCTATGGTGTAGAGTAGAATACCAGTTGGGCCGGTTGCAATTTGTCAACAGCGCGCGTCAGTTAGTTGTTTCTCGTTTACAAATTGCCATATGGTCGAAGTTGTTTGGATGATCGATTTTGTCAAGATTAACGCAGTTTTCTGAATATGTTTTTGGTTATGTGCTAATTAGGATTATTAGAACGTATTCGTTTCTATCGCGCTCGACGTATACGCCAATGATATAAGAAGTACGACACAAATTATTACCTCAACGCTAAGTATTCACGAGTTACGACTGGCGCTGAAAACTTTGGTATATTTCTCCGGAGTATGTTCCAACTTACTGGTTTATTGCTTCCCGAGATATTATTTCAAAGAACTCTCGGAATTTATTCCGCACATTCGTCTAGGAAAGGTAATCCCAGAGGTTCTTATTCCACTACTTAGTTCAAACAGTAGTCACATGTGGATATCAAACCTTGTTTTTGTACATATTTAAACGTCGGACGCTTATTTTCCTCATTGAAGAAAATCTTCAGTTAGCTAAAAATAAAATGGCCTACAACGAATTAAAGGAAGACGAAAATAAATTTAAATGGAGTTGAGTAAAGCGGGGGTTTGAGAAATATATTCATGACCGTCATGACCTGAGAGTGAAATGACTGTGCGAAAATGTTTGGTCCTCCTGCCACTCACTGCTGTTATCAATCATAATACGCGAGAGGGCGATGGAGTGCTCATACTGATAGCCTTATATCTACAGGCGCATTGTTTTTTTTTTTAATTGAAAACCATTGAAATGTTTTGCTACGGCATAATTTCATGATACGATATTTCTATTTAGTACTGAGACTGCATATTGTAATATTTTGCTTTTGTTTTTTAGGGTTCCGTACCCGAAGGGTGCCAAACGGAACCCTATTAGTAAGCCTCCGCTGTCCGTCCGTCTGTTTGTTAGCGGGCTGTATCTCATGAACCGTAATATGTTGGCAGTTGAAATTTTCACAGATTGTGTTTTTGTATTGAAACTAAATAACGAATAACAAAAATAAAGTTAAAAATTAAAGGGCCCTATACAAAGAACGTGATTTTTTAGATTTTTGCTAAATATTGTACGGTGGTACAGAACCCTTCGTGTGCGAATCCGGCTCGCTCTTGTACGGTTTTTATATCGATTTTGTTTCCGAATCTACAGCTCTTTTAATAGTTAAAAAAAATGTCGCAGTATACTTACCATAAACATAGCTCTATAGGTCCTTACTCAATACCAGTTTCATTCGAACTGTATGAAATGTACGCGAAGGATTACGTTAAAAATAGAATTGGAATATTTAGTAACATAAACATAAGCCGAAAACATTGTAATGTAAGGTAGGGAAGGAATTAAAATATAAAATCGTTTTTGTTGTATTTAGCAATATGGTAATCGTTGTAAGTGGTGTAAAAAGGCACAGGTGTTCGTTTTTAAACTTTTGGTACGTTTGACATTTAGCTTTGGTATATTTGTTATTCATGACGCCGAAACATGAAAAACAGTAACACATTTTCTTTTAATTTTCCATTTTTATGTAACTGCTAAAAAGTGCCTACGAAATGTTATCTTCGTCCAGTTGACCTTGTATTATAAACCACGCCGCTTGATGATTAGGAGCCTGGTTAGGTTATAAGCTAAATGGAGAAATATTATATTAATGTCATAGTCGTCAGACATGGAAAGTTGTTCGAAAGTGCCGAACCCACGACTTCTAATGTTAGTGTATTATTAAATCATATGTTTGTGTAGCACGCACGCGTACCTATGGTTACTCAAATCTTTCGTCACAGTTAGCTTTGGGGTAGCAAATCTATAATTTATCGACGATAATCATGGTAACAACCGTACACTACAATAGGTATGTTATAACAACATAACATCACGCCTGTATTCCCCGTAATAGGGTTAGGCAGAAGTGTACCTATAGTACACACAGCGCCAGTATGTGCTAACCCCTCAAGTTTTAAAATGTTACACTGCTACAACATTGAATTCGTTACAAATAATTTAAAGAATACTTAAAAAAGAGTTCACTGTTTAGACTTGGATTCGAACCATCGCATCGCATCACCGAACGTCGTCATACTCATACCGGCAGTTTGACAAACTAGCCAGCGAGCCCATGTAAACTGCGATGTTGCGATGTTATCTATTATCGTCCGAGTCACTTTATCTTTAGATCTCTGTATATCGATAGATAGATGTTATAATTTGAGGCTCGCTTACGTTTTTTTTTATAAAATTAATCCATACCCTCAAGTTATAACTACAACGTTTGATGTATACGTTCACTTAAAACTATTGTTTATTTCTAGCGCTTCCTATGTTATAGTTTGCGTTAATAGGATGTCATTTGCCTAGGAACCCGTTTGTGTCAGTTGGCAAAATATGTATATTTATTTGGTCTATTTAGACGTTTAATAAATCTTCGTAAATGTTAACCCTATTCACTAAAACAATACATTAATTATAATAAAATGTTTTTACAAAACACTAAAACTAACTTGGGTCTATCACGCATTTAAACACACATGTCTTTTGGGGTGAGGGGTAACCACTTAATGGAGCCGTCTGTGCCTACACTTGCATTTTGCCAGTTATCTTTAAGTCCCATGTATTAGGGTTCGAGTCTATTGCTATCAACTGGGTACAAATCCAGACGCCAGGCTTCTACCGAGAAATTTCAGAAGGAAAAATCCAATAACACTTTGCCCGACTCGGGAATCAAACCCAGGACCTTATGTACAGCAGTAGCGCTTGCGACCACTAGACCAACGAGACAGTGGAGGTATGTTATAGCTGTACTAATTTGATCAATGTAATGTGATATTTATCTTCATTTTGATGCGTTATTATATCATCATTATGCGCATGTCACAAAGATTACATAATATGTTGCCGACAGCCAATGAACTGAATTGACTGAGAACGTCAATTTGCAATCTAGCTTCACATTACGACACAATGGGAACATAGTTTGCATGCACTACGCTCAGAGGGATAGCTATTTTGATCTTGTACTATGAAGTATTTCAACGAATTGATATCGACTTCATCTCGTTGGTCTAGTAGTCAAAAGAGCTTGCAACTGCTGAGAGTTGTATACGTATTTTGGGTTTGATGCCCACGACGGGGAAATTGAAATAAGATTTTTCTAATTAAAAAAATGCAGCAAGGAATTGTGGGGTTAAACACAATAAAGTCAGCTCCTTTGCATGGTATTAGCATGACTGGCGTAATGTGGTTGTAAGGGTATGAGAAGAGGTGTACCTCTCTGCCTTTGGGAAAACAGATGTGATATTTAAAAAAAAACAACGGCATATATAGGTATTTATAAATTTTCATAATTATACATTTTAAATACATACCTACCTACACAGGTAAACATGTTTGAATTTATGCTCCAATTATTTTTTATATTACACCCCACGCGATAACCTTTCTTTCAAATGCTCTGAAATTGTTTTACCAGTTCCCGAATTAACCCCACTCATCTCTGAAATCGTTGTCCACTCCACTTTTGTTTGACAGGCTCGTGTTTATCCACTATCGGAACCTGATGATAAGTGATGCTGTGGTGGAGTAGTGCTCGCTTGCCTAGAAGTAACCTATTTACTTGAGAATTGAAAACATGGTTCTATCCCACGCATAACGATTAAATACTGTAGAGGACTGTAGACAGGTGACTAAACTTACTCCTGTAAATAAGGTTGTTTCATTACAAAAACAAAACCTAATTTGGACCGTTGTAAATAAATAAATAGCCAGGAATAAAAAAAGCGTAAAGAGATCAAGTAGGCAAATAATGTTGACTGTGGTGCAAAAAACTATTTTTGCATAGCGGCGTGCAGTACGAAAGGGCTCGTGTTGTGCTCGAAACTCGGTGTACGGAGCTACCTGAAACTAGGGCTGGCAATTGCCATGTTTAGGGTAAAAAACATTGTATCAATAGTTAAATATGTTTTTAAGATGCTGTCTTTTTGAACTGTGAAATGATACGATAACATGGCGGTTGCGGATGTAAAAGATAGTCTACGAGTAGAAACAGTATCTTAAAATCATGTTTAAGAATTTTTTTCCTTAAATTTTTGTAGTTCGATTTACTTTCAATGTGGAATATTCAAATGGGGTTAGCTGGTAGCGTTCACGCTAGTTGTGTGGACAATAATAAATTCTTGTGTAAAGCTTGTTTGAAATGGAATATCCTGCCTGTTGTCTTTGTTCTGTGATGCGCAAACTTACGTCAGAACTAAAATGTAGGTCTTACAGTTCTAAGGTCTTTATTTTAGTGCTGACAGTACATATCTTGAGAAATTCAGACACGTTTTTAGCAATCGCGCAATTAGGTCCTACCTATAACGCTGTAAGCCTTAATACAAAGTTGTAAAAAAAATGTGTGTACAAATAAAACGGTGAACAAATATCAATATTGTTGAGCTTCGGTTTATGTAATAGGGGCACAATAGATGTTATTGCCATAAACAAAAATGCCAGAGGTTACCGGTAAAGTCTGAAAGTAAATGGGAACCGTTATGTTCCTTATTACCTAACAGGTATTAATTACATAATATCGTATTCTCGGAAGAGACAGGAAAACACGTGAAATCTGTTTTTACGTTCCAAATAAAATGGCGTGCGATTTTAATTAAAAAGGAAACTTTTACGAAGTGTAAGTACTATGTTGGTAATAATTATAAAAATACTTATAACCTACAGTTACGTATTGTTTTTTGGTCTTAATAAAGCCAGGACCATGTATGCATTTAAATTACTCCATGCACTTTATGCCTGTCATTGTATCTCGTATTAAAAACGTTATCGTTGTAACGAACGTTCAGATATGCATGGCGTCTGCACTTCATTATTAAATAACTCGACCGTAAATGGCTTTTGTTCATTTCCTTGGCAATCCAGAATAAAATTATAGCACTCTTTTAGCTAGTTATACCCCCTTAGCGTGACGCTCAGTCAGCCTAGAATTAGAAAGTCATAATAAGTAAATATCTTAAGATTTATGTTCGAAATAATTAAGCGACTGTAATAGTATGGTTTATTCAAGTTAATTCTTGGCTGCCGATACGCATATATTTGGCGGTTCTAATGCCGTGTTTGTGCTTGTAATTGGGGTTAAAATAGTCCGGACATAGCTACATATCGCCACAATATTGCTACCTACTTTGTCGGTATAATAAGGGGCTATTGGTAACTTAGCTTATTTATTTTTTTGGACACGCTATTCGAATTTGGAGTTCATGAAAATCGTGGTAAGGATTTCTACGATACTATAATTCAAAACATAGCTTTATTACTTTTATTCAGTTCAGCCCCGTTGGTAGTTATAATAAAAGTGATTAAATTATTTTTGTTATGAATCGTATCGGCTTAGCTTACATCTGAAGAGGCGTCAATATAAAGCCTTGTTAAGTCAGTGCTACCTCGCGGAAAGTTCTCCCACGAGCACATGCATAGGGCTGCCGCAAACGATGGAATTCTTTTGATACAATGAGAAAAACAAATAAATATAACTTAAATACTTTCTCACAATACTCTGCGTATTTTGTTTGAAGTCTTCTATTCAAAATAGAACATCAAAGGATTTGAACGCCATACTCCTAAGCTTGACTGTTGCTAACGTTGTATTATATTAAACTTTTGTTATTTGAGTTTTATACCTTTGGCAAGTAACTTGTTTTATTTTCAACTTTTACAGACTTGTTTTTAGGTAATTGACGTTTATGTTGGGCACAACTAACAGTGTAACACTTTTTTCTTAAAATATTATTAATTTTAAGACAAAAGGAGTATATAAGGATCGTAGCAGGCGACGTTCTGTAGCTTCTACATACCCCTATAGGACGAAGGCGTGAGTTTATGTATGGATATGTGTAGTATTAATTTTCAAATCAAGATAAAATGATAAGTCAATCAAATGAACACGTTTTGTTTTACAACTCATTTTCTCAGAGGTGCAAAACATTTTGGTATCAGTATATTTAAGGGGGAGCTCGCACGTTAAGAAATGTCAAGATGCTGAGAGCGTACGGATGTGACGTGACGGAGGTAACATGGCGCGAGCACGTAACGTCAATCTTGTGTTGTAAGGCGTCGAAGCGACAGACTGTACAGTCGTGTACGTTAGATATCTCTGATAATTAAGACATTGCTGCCAAATTGTGTTTTAAAATTATTATTTTAATATAATACCTACCCACTCTGAATGATTATTGAATATGATAATGTGGGTACCTAAAATGTTCGTTCGAAAGGTTAATTGTTGTGTATAATTACTGTACGGATTTTGTGCGAATATTTTACTGTCTTTATAGACAAGCTTGTAATGGAGAATTATAATAAAATTATATTAAGGGATAACATTTTAAACAGTAGGTAACCGTGCGTTTGCACTGGCGAAACATTCAAACAAAACATGTTGAAATCTCTAGTTCATGTCAAAAATTGTATGGAATATTGACAGAAAGTAAAGATTTCAAAATATTTTGTTGTGAATGTTTCGCCAGTGCAAACAGACAGTTAGAGACAATTGACAAACTATGTATTTGAATATATTTTTTTTTAGATTTTCAAGTCATTGTCCTCTTTGATCCATTTATTCCAAAATAACATATCATAACATCACGCCTGTATTCCCCAAAGGGTTAGGCAGAGGTGATCCTATGGTACACCCACTATTCGCTAGTTATGTTTAGGTCCCATGTGTAATAGGGGGCGAGTCTATTGCTGTCAACCGGGCACAAATCGAGACCACACACATACACTTAAAAATCCCTACCAAAAACAGAATCGACTATTGCTACTATTTCTTGGAATAGGCAATCAGAATATGTCTGGTGAATTTTCCATTATTATCATAGTTATATTGAAAATTGAGAATACATTTGGTAATTGTGGTGAATGCAAATATCTGTCAAAGAATTACTACAATGCAATGGTTTAAATAGTTCGCATTCCGACGCGTGCTATTTTGGTAGTGTCAAGTACCCGGTATTTAGCTGTATTTATTTACACATAGTTGCAATTAATTAACTGGGGTCTTAGGGTTTATTTTGTTGGTAGTTAGTGCTGCTGCTGTTATTCCAAAAGAAGCTTTTTTCAATTATCATTTGATTGGAATTCGGTTTTCTACTAGACGCGAGTCTTACCTACTGAGGAAACAAGTTAGAGGAGTGCTTATTCCATCTTCATTATGAGTAGGCAGAACACAAAGTTACCCTGTTACCTACTGGTTTAATACCGTGGCTTCGGTTTTGAATACCTTCGACATTTCCCATGGGTGTCGTAAGAGATAACTAAAGCTAACTAAGTGGGGGATGTGAGTGGCAAAGGGTATACCTGTGACAGCACCATCGGTATCAGCTCGAAAACGTCATATGTTGTGGTCAGCTTCCAGTCTAATCGGAAGCAGGTGAATACCAGTATATTACATGGAGCGACTGCCTATCTGACCTCCACAACCCAGTTACTGGGTAATACGATACCCCTTTTTAAGACTGGTTGTAAGACTTTCAGCCTTCTGACTTGCTGTAACGACTGTCAAAGATCTACAAATGACAGCTAGGCTCGGCGTGCTGTCCGTCATATACAAGGTCATTATTATGTCAGGTCATAGGGCACGTCAGGTTGTTCTACCAATATGCCAAAAGAGATGTAGATTAAGAAAAATGATATCTAATTTTTAAACATAAATTATTTATAAAGCAGATTGAATGGGATGATAACAGGTAATTCCTAGCAATCAAACTTGGAGCATAAGATGATAACATCAAAGAATGTTGCATAGGTTAGTGAATAGTAGATCGTTGACCTATTGACATGTAAAATGCGCCTTTCAGCCCCACCACCTTCTAACGCCCACATTCATAAACGTTCCATACAAAACTATCTTCCTTTAGGACTAGCTAGGAAACACAAGTTTGAATAAAAACAACAAATGTCTACGACGAGCCTTCTTCAGAGACAAATGTTTTAAGTAGACTGCAATTGATAATATTGATTGACCTGCGTCCAATAATTTTGGAAAGTAATCTGAAAGTATACAACGTCATAATTTTTATAATTTTAGCATAAAATTTTGTCGAAGGATGCTAGAAAAAATTTTATTACTATTATTTTATTAAAGATTATATTTTAGTTTTCTGTCCGTTCCTAGTTTCCGTGTGTAACATAAATAAGTTAATAATGTTCGTATGGTATCTACATTTTAAATACAACCGTGTCAGGTATAAGTACGTCGCTCAAGCTTAGTTAATTCGCGTGCCGTGCACCGGATTGCCGCTAAAACTTTTAACGGCGGAGTAACAACTCAACTTTATATTATCAGTCCCTGGGAAATGCACGCTTTTTAAGGGAATTCTAAGTAGAAATACATAAACAGGAATAGGGGACACGTAAAGGACAGTTTTTCTTGGTATTTAATGTACCTATATTGGTAAAGATTAGATTGTAGAACTTTGCTCGGTACTAGAAATTTGTCCAGTATCGTGTGTGAAATTACTGGCACAAAATGTCACATGCGCAAGCATTCTTAACCGGAATAACTATGTGATTTGCAGTAGGTCATACAAAATTTGAGGTTACATATTGGGGGCGAACCTGCGACAGTAGACATAGAGAAAAAGTACCTTACCACGTCAACATATTCTTTATTAATATGGCATGACGAACATGTTTATGATGTTTCAGTTTTTTAATCATTCAATTGATTCGTGTAGTTGTTCAACCCACACGAAAACAATGTAATCCGAATAAAAACTCGCTGACATCGTATACGGTGTCCGATTGTTACGCTAATTGCAAAAGTGTATCCATTCGATAGCACAAACAGTCGCTTTGGTCTATTGTCCACAACTCTAGTGTTTACGCACCGAGCGACTAGATGGGTCCCTTTCAATCATCGGCCTAACTATCGTTTGGTCAAGCCTTCGCTGCTTTGTTTAGATTATGTAATAGATTGCCAGTGTCCATAAGAGAATATGATTTGACTCGAGTCTAAGACTAAGTGAATAATAAGAAAAGGTCACATACTCTCGTGCTACAATAAAGACAGGCAGATATTGTACACAATAGCTCAGTAGTAAAACCTGATTGACGTGTGTAATTGTGTATGCATAGAAGGCATTTAAAGAGCTCCGAAAGATGCCGCAGCAGCAATATAAAAAGCCTGTACAAAGGGTTATTTCAGTTCCTTCATAAAACTAACAACGTTCGCGGTAACAAGACGCGAACGTTTCTCTCGAGCCCATCTTCTCACAGTCATTGTCTCGTTCAGTAGACTTTAGGGGCTTGAGCCTGAGTGTTAGATTCAACAGACCATTGTTTAGCTTCCTTCACCTGGCAAGACGAAGCCCACACAAAGGCAACGCTCGTTTCAGCACTATTGTTTATTTTTGTTATGCAATTGTAGGTTTTCGAGCACAACACGCTACGGCGGATCTTCGCTTGTTTGTGAAGTGGAGTAAAAGCAGACGACACCTGAATCGCACACATACGACAATGTTGAAGCAGAAAATGTTATATGTAGCTTGGGTCATCGATCGACTTTAAAATGGGTGATTACTGTTTTAGAGAACTTGCATTTTGCATTTCCTTTTTCATTCCAATATTAGCAAAGGTCTTTAAACTTAAAGAATTTCGAACGAGAAAATGGAGCGGTGTCTAAATCTGTTCAGATTCGTGTTCGGAGCCAATTTACTTGAACATCGTCCAAATTTTCTTTAAAATATCCCAGCAATCACCATTTTGGTTGAAGAAGTAAGTAGAACTCTAATTGGGAGTCCCGTCGTCAGTCGCATTAGCTAAATAGCCATAATATCATTTCAATGTGAGGTGACGACTGACATGTTGTCAGATTAATTAATAATTAACGGACTGATTAATGACAGGAGTAATTATGTGATTTGGATATTCTGTCTTAAGCACAGTGTCAGGTGTATAACGTGATGTCAGTTTCAGATGTACCTGTACATGGTTTAAGCTGTTGTTCGAATCGTGTGTCGGAAATCGTCATTAGTGGAAAAGTCGATAATGTTTCAGGAATGGGAAGTCAGTAAAAGGTTAATCAATGGTACACCTAATAGAAGCATTATTTTTATAAGATAACAATGGGTCAAAATATGAATTCAATGTAAAACTTTTGGAATTTTACTCTCACCTGATGGAAATACAAATGAGTGAAGAAAAGCTGTATTCAAAAAAATCTGAAGCCCGAATTATTGAGTTCTATAGATGTAATGTGGCATCGGTAACATACTCAAACACAGGGTGTTATAACGTCAGAGGGTAGGATGAAATGAATTGATCGCCTTACTAAGATGGAGTGTAGGAACTCTATACCCATGGGCCCCGAGTTCAGAAAAGCCGGAGCAAGGAGTCGGTTTTGTTAACAAACTTGTTTACACTAATGATGGATAATGAAAGATAGATGGCTTCTATAACAATCTATTTACTGTTCTAACTCTATTTATGTAACACACATAACAACACGCCGGTAATGTCCGAATGGTTAGGAAGAGGTGTACGTGTAGCACACGCACACCAGCATTACACAACCCAACTCATTAATTGTTATTTAATAAATAGAATATAAATATGAAAGGAATAGGTTTTTCATATTTACTGTTTCTGATTTAAGTTTCCGTTTCAGAAGAAGTTTAACATTCAGATGCAGCTGTTTGTTTCCGCTTATTGTACTTTTTATGGCGAAACTGATTAGTTTTATGAATCTGATTTCGTAGTTTTTATATGAGTTATTTCTGAAAGTGTAGGCAAATACTTGGGTTATAAAACAAATAGATTTTTAGAGAGCCTGCTGTATAGATAGGTGAGCAGGTACAGTGCGTGCCACTAAAGATGAGACTTGACGCACCACGTGGTTTGACTTGCGCAGTAGGCGATTTTTGGGTCTCTTTAGCGGTATGAGGTCTGCGCCGGGGCGTCATCGGGCGGCGGAAGGAGCGGCGGGAGGCGCGGTCAAGTCTCATCTTTCGTGTCGCGTATTGTACAGTACTTGGCCGTAAGTACCTGTAGCACATCTAAAAAATTCGGATTTACAGAGCGTCGTTTTTATTTGAGTTTCTTTTTAAAACTCGAAATGTCATTTTTGCCCTTGGTTAATAAATAACCTATTAGCCCATAATACACATGACTATAACGGGCACAAATATAAGCAAGTAGCTTGCATGCCATTCGTGACATTTACCAATCAACAGGCCAATTCTCGTACTTAAAAACGTTCAAATTCAAATCGTAATCTCTCTCAGTGACAATCAATATCAAAAACTTAAAAAAAGGGTAAACTAGAGATAGTTTTGACAGATTGAGGCTGAGATTAGAATGCCAACGTTCTTACCATTACGAGAATTTCTTTTCTGAAGTTGTTATGACTCAATGGCATGCAAGCTACTCGCATACTTCTGTGGAAGTTCCAGGCATGCGTATTACTTTAGGATGATATATTAATTTCAGTTTGATTGTAAGTACCTATAGTGAAATCTCAAGAGGTTTACAGCTATGCAACATGGTGACCATCTGGCGACCGTCACACTGCAGTCTCTGTGCAGCGCCCGTAAATCTACACAATTTACAACCTTACACACAAGTTTCTATCTTTACGATATAATATGTACGAGTAGGTGTTATACTGCATGAATGTTGTTATTTATAATATATACATTTCCTATCTTAGCCATCTGGGCTGAAAACTACCTGACATATGTATGTAAATTATTTCAAGAGCACAAATGTGCAAAGACAACACAAAAGTTACACAATATATAGTATGGTATAAGTAGGTAATTATAATTAATGGCAATTATAATATCCTAAAATATGTACATCATGCGCAGACAAACGTAATGTAAATAATGTACTTACATACCTAAATGTTTTACTTGAAAAAAAAAAAAAAAACCTTATCAATTTAAATATTAATTTTTTTAAAATATTTTTACAGAATTATCTAAACTTAAGTAAATACCTAATATAACTATCCCTTTACACAAGGACTGATTCAACATAATGTAGTTAAAATAAAACGGTTCACCCGTCCAACCGACCTGAGGTAACCCCACATTATTTTGTAGCAAATAAATAAAATGTAAATAGCATATGGAACGGAACAAAGAGTTTGATAATTTGCATAATTCTGTTCACCTTTTAGCTTCGGACATGGCTGGTTTGCCTGGTTTTGGCCTGGGCTTGAGCCAAGCCGAGTCCATTTAGCGACTTGTACGAAGATTATAAGCTTAGATCCTTTGGTTACACTCTGCGTGCGTTAACCTCGGAAAAATACGGAAAATCCACCTCTCGCGGTGTCCTTTGAATTCAGAATACGTTCTGTTATAAATTGTAAGACAGCCCTAACTATAGAAAATATAAACGCTGACGCCTCAAAGGCGTCATGTAACGTTTCCCACATTTTTATACAGTTATTGTGGTATTAATATATTAGTTTAGAAGACAGTCATACTTGGAACTTCGTGGCGGACACATTATAATAATTGTAAAACTTAAAATCATTAAAATTTACTTCAAGGTTAAAAATAGTTTTTTTTAAAAAGGGACTTTAATCTTGCCCCGTAACAGTGGTGTCAGAAGTGGGATAGTCAGTATAAGTCGTTACTGGCTATCTAAAAAACTATATAAAACCAAATTCGTCGCGTTCCGTGTCCGCCCGCCTGTTCGTTTCAATATCAATCGAAAAATCATATCCAGTGTGACTCTATCAATAGTGACTCTATCCTGTCTCTATCCAGTGTGACTCTATCTTGTTTCCATCCAGTGTGACTCTATCCAGAGCGTGTGTGTGTCATTGCGTCGTCAAAACTACGTTATTACCGCGATATCCGATCGCTATTACACCGAAATCCTCCGGTTTAGCTAAGATAACCAACAAGTCTGCTAAACCTTTCGTCGTGTATCTGGGTGAGCTTAAAGTTAAGCTAACCCCTACCAACGCCATCAACAAATCATCCAGATACTGCTGTATCTGCCAACTGCTGCTGCTGAGCGTCTACGCTGCTGTTGAGCGCACTACTCACCGAGGTCCACGCGATGCTTCTCGTCTTCCAAACCTTTGCCTTGCTGTGAGTAGAATATACTATTTTTGTTGTTGCCGCATAAGTCTCCTTGCTTTCCTAAATCCTCTCAATCTTTGAGCTTTGGGGTAGCTACTCAAACACCCGTTACCATGGCTAACTCAAGTGACAGAAAACAATTAACTCCCACTATCTCTGAGCCATACCCTATCCAAGTCTTATGTAACTTTATAAACCCATACCAAGGGGAGCGCGAAACCCTATCAGCATTTTTAACCAATTGCCAAAACGCTCTTGACCTAGCGTCAGAGGGTCAAAAGTTCTTGCTACTTAAGTACATTATATCAAAATTACAAGGAAAGGCACAGGTAGCGTGTTCAAATAAAATATTCGATAGTTTCGACGAACTACGAACATTCTTAAGACAGAATTTCGGGGAAAGAAAACATTATAATCACCTTTTATTAGAGCTGCAATCTTGTAAACAATTACCAAACGAAACCGTCGCACAATATGCCCTCAGGATTGAGACCTGCTTGACAGATTTACAATCCGAAATTCACAATTCAGAGTCCTTAAAAAAGGAGCTTCCAGGTCGTATTGCTATGACAGAAGATCTAGCCCTGTACACGTTTTGTCTGGGACTTCACCCTAGACTAAGTACTATTGTTCGCTGTCGAGACCCCCGTAATCTTAATGCCGCTATAAGTGTCGCTACAGGGGAAGAAAAGATCTTCAACTTTTCAATCAGGTCATCTTGCAAAATATGTCGGAAAGTAGGTCACTCCGAGTTCGAATGCAAATTTAAAAATAATCAAAATAGGGCTCAATTTCCATCTAAATCAAGGCAGTTAAATGACACGCAAAAACCATCAACCTCTAGTTCCCAAGCTTTAACATGCCGCTATTGTAAAAATATCGGGCATCATATTTCGCAATGCCGCAAAAGACAATTCAACAATTCCCGCTTCGATCGCGGAAATCCTGGGAACACAACAAATGAATATAAGCACGTAGGATCTAATCATGTTTCAACGCCTGTCGATGACGATAATGATTTAAACTAAATGATCAGATTACGAGCCGGTGCCGACGTAATTCTGTTACTATAGGCACCTACTGTGGGAAAGTTTTCTTAGGGACTTCAATTTCCAAATCTAATTCTATTTCCAAATACAAATGTAATACTAATTCTGAAGTCGCTAATAATCCCAATTCCCCAACTACTAATTCAACTACTAAATCAATTACTAATTCCTTAAAAAACAATGACTCTATCCTTACTAGTTCTACTAAATCAATTACTAATTCCTTAAAAAATAATGACTCTATCATTACTAGTTCTACTAAACCAATTACTAATTCCTTAAAAAACAATGACTCTATCATTACTAGTTCTACTAAATCAATTACCAATTCTTTAAAAAATAATGACTCTATCGTTACTAGTTCTACAAAATCAATGATCAATTCTATGGAAAATAATAGTTCGCATAACGGTATACTAGATAATTTTATTCAAAACTCAGGTGGCTATGCCACTATTTATGACGTTTTCCCTAATTCGAGTTCATCCTTACCGTTTATTGTGGTAAAAACCTCACATACGAAAGAACCTATTCGTCTCCTAGTTGATTCCGGCAGTTCCATATGTATTATTAAAGAACAATGCCTACCTGAACTACCCATAGTTGAGAAAGATATTCTAAAGTTCAAGGGTATTAATGACATCGACTCATTCTCTGAAACTAAAGGCAAGTTTATATTATCTTTGGGACTAGAAAATGAAATTAAAGTTCAGTACTATTTCCATATCGTAGACAAAATAAATTTAGAATATGATGGCATCCTAGGCTCAAACTTTCTAGAGTGGTATAAAGCCGTTGTTAGTTACAATGACTCCAAATTAATAATTCAAGGAAACCCCTTATACTATTTCAATTTAAAAACAAGTCCTATTGTTAAGGTTGTACCTCCTAGAAGCGAAATGTTTATCCGTTGCAATGTCACAAATCCCGAAATTCAAGAAGGACTTTTGCTAGATGTCAAGATACAGGAATATCCCCGTTTATATATTTCTAGGTGTCTAGCCCGTGTTGATTCTAATAACCAAACTACTATTTCAGTTCTTAACACATCAGACAAAGAAATAATCTTAAAAGACCTCGAAGTAACGTTAGAACCAATCTCGCAGATAATGGAGCCTAATGAAAACACTGTTTCTCTCAATACAACTACGTCTAATCCTAATTCAACATACCCATACACATCGGACCGGGATTCTATGGTTCAAAATATGATTAGATGCGATCATCTTAATTCAGAGGAGGAAGATCGCTTACGTAACATATGTTCTAAGTTCCAAGACGTATTCTATTTAGAAGGAGATAAACTTACACATACTGATACTATAGAACATGAAATCCGTGTTAGTTCTGAAACTCCGATCGCAGTTAAAAGTTATAGGTTCCCTGAATGTCACAAAGAAGAGGTCAACAAACAAATTAAAGATATGCTAAATCAAAAAATAATTCGACCCTCAATATCTCCGTGGTCAGCACCAATTTGGGTAGTCCCAAAAAAGCAAGACGCATCTGGTAAGCCCAAATGGCGGATCGTTATTGATTATCGCAAACTAAACGAAATCACAGTTGGCGACGCATACCCAATTCCAAATATCTCTGATATCCTAGATCAGTTAGGCCATAGTAAGTATTTCACCACACTCGACCTTGTATCATCATTCCATCAAGTTAAGGTCAAAGACACAGAAAAAACTGCATTCAGTGTCCCATCCGGTCATTATGAATTTACTAGAATGCCCTTCGGACTCCGTAATGCGCCATCTACGTTCCAAAGGCTTATGAATATTGTCCTAAGTGGCCTTCAAGGGACTCACTGTTTTACGTATATGGATGATATTGTACTGTTCGGGCATGACCTCGAATCACATTGCCGAAATTTGGAATCAGTTTTCGGAAAGTTACGTGACCATAGATTAAAAATACAGCCCGCCAAATGTGAGTTTTTACGAAAAGAAGTACAATACCTAGGACATATAATATCAGATCAAGGCGTGAAACCCGATCCAAAAAAGGTCTACTGTGTACAAAATTTTCCAATTCCTAAATCACCTCGTGACATTAAATCGTTCCTCGGGTTAGTGGGGTATTACCGCCGGTTCATAGAAAACTTTTCCCATATCACGAAACCCCTCACAAGCCTCCTAAAGAAAAATGTTAATTTCGCTTGGTCCCCTACACAACAAAAATCCTTCGATGAGTTAAAACATAAAATAACGACCGCTCCTATTCTTCAATATCCCGATTTCTCTCAGGCTTTCGTGCTAACTACCGACGCTTCTAATTTCGCTGTTTCCGCAATCTTATCTCAAGGGAAAATTGGTCACGATTTACCAGTTGCATACGCATCTAGAACCCTAAACAAGGCAGAAGGAAACTATTCCACTACCGAAAAAGAATGTTTAGCTATCATTTTCGGTACAAAAGTCTTTAGACCTTATTTATACGGTAACAAGTTCACGGTAGTCACTGACCACAAACCACTTCAGTGGTTATTCAATTGCAAGGATCCTAGTTCAAAGTTAGTTCGCTGGCGTTTAAAGTTAGAAGAGTTCGACTATGAAATTATTCACAAAAAAGGTAAGATGAATTGTAACGCCGACTCCTTATCTCGAAACCCTATACTTACCACAGATCCTAATGTCCCTTCTACTTCCGAAACATATGAAAAATACGTACAAATAAGTCAACAACAAAATAATTCCTATGACACTGTTATAGAAGAACATAATGATTCGCTACTTAAAACAAAATGTAAAATGATTACTTATCCTACTGCCATCGACTTAGACGACTCGATCCCATATTGCTCCGAAATTTTACAACTGTCCAAGTTCAATGAAGACTTACCTGACATCCGAACTTTAGAAAGAGAACTATATACATTCCAAAGTACGTCCAACGAAAAACATGTTTTCACACATTTGTTTTTACGTGTCCATCATTATGACGAAATGACTTATAAAGATATTTTTAATATGTTAAGAGAGTATCGAGAAATGATTACTACGTGGTATTTAGAAGAAAAAGAATTTGCTATTTCCGACTTCCAAGACCCATTCACGAAGTTATCGTTTACCAAAATATACAACATTATAGGATTTCTATTTCACAACACAAATGTCAAAGTTCATATATATCACAATAATATTCAATTTCCTACTCCCGCGGAAATACCCCTCATATTAAAAGATAACCATGACTCACCATCAGCAGGACATCCGGGTATTTCTCGAATGTATGATAGGTTAAAGACTCTTTGTTGGTGGAAAAATATGCGTCAAGACATAGAAAACTACGTCAAGAATTGTAAATCCTGTCAAGTAAACAAACCACTACGCCAAACAAACCGTGCTCCTATGATAATCACATCTACAGCTACGAAACCTATGGAGAAAGTATTCCTAGACGTTGTAGGACCATTACCTGAAACTCACGATTATCGTTATAAGTTTATCCTAACACTGCAAGACGATTTAACAAAATATTCGCAGGCATATGCAATGACAACATGTTCCGCTGAAGAAACAGCACAGAAATTCGTGCTTTTCATTTCTCATCTTGGTATCCCTAGAATGATCGTAACCGATCAAGGAACCAACTTTACATCAGATGTTTTAAAACAGTTAGAGAGGTTATTCGGCATTAAGCATATCTTCGCTTCTCCTTATCATCCACAAACATGTGGCGCTCTTGAAAGAAGTCACGCGACTTTAAAAGAGTACTTACGATCATATGTTGAAGATAATCAACACACCTGGAGTTTATATTTACAAACTGCCATGATAGCGTACAATACCAATGTACATTCCACTACCGGCTTTCAACCGATGGAGTTATTGTTCGGATTTAAACCTTACATGCCCCAAAGTGCCGACACCTTAGATTTAAATACCTACACAGACTATATTCGTGCTCTTAATCATAGGTTATATTATAGTAGACAAAAGGCCTTGCAAAATATACAATCGTCTAAAGAAAAATCTAAACAACGTTTCGATGCTCATGCTAAACCTGTGACGTATAAAATAGGTGACATGGTTTATTTACGGTGTCATCATAAACAAAACAAAGCGATGTCTCCTATATGGAAAGGGCCTTTTAAAATTGTCAAAATCAATGGTAACCATACCGTCACTCTTTTAATTAATAGAAAATATGTTCGTCATCACTACGACGAAATAAAGATTGCATCAGATGACTAGCTCAATCTTTTCTATTTCAGGTTATTACTTCAGCCGTCCTCGAGCCACAAATTCGTTACTCCAATCATAGGTAGTCCAGGCCTATACTTCGATCAATTATTGAACGTTAAGTTCACAAACGATTACTGGAATGTTGTAACATACTTAGACATTAGCCATATAAAGCCTCATTTAGATAAAGTCGAAGTTCTAATCAAAGAAGTTTCTAATTTCTGTGTTACTAGCTCTTCTAGTAAAATTCAATTAGAATGTACTAATCTACTATCGCCTTTACAAAATCAACATCTTAACAATGTTCGTAAGTTTTTGTCGATATCCTACCTTGTTCAAGATCAAAAATCAAACCGTTTTAAACGCGGGCTTATTGATGCTGGCGGCTCAGTTCTAAAAACAATTTTCGGAACTTTAGACTCTGAAGATGCCTTAAAGTTCTCGGACGCCATCACCGAAGTACAGTCAGACGAAAAACAGCTAGCTCACTTAATGAAAGATAATATTCATGTTATCCAATCTACTATTTCAAACTTTAATAACACAATATCAAAGGTAAACAAAAATCAAAACCAATTAAACCAAAATTTAGATACTATTCGAATAGCATTTGAGCACTTATCTAATTCAACTGATAAGTTAGAAATCAAAAACCATTTAATAATGTTATTGAACTCCTTAGAAAGCATTACTATAGCCTTGTCCTTTGACATTGATGACGTCAACAACGCTATCTTATTTAGCAAGCTCAACATTCTTCATCCAACTGTACTTAGTCCCTATCAATTATTCCAAGAACTGGACCTACATAAAGATAAGCTCCCTAAACACTGCGAACTTCCTACAAGTTTATCTTTAGAAAACATACATGTTATTATAGACATCTCTGATTTAGTTTGTTATTACCATCTTAATAAGATTATTATTATTACTAAAATTCCGCTCGTCCTTCCACAGATATACAACCTCTATCACAATGTTCCTCTTCCAGCCCCTTACGACATTACCAAACCTGACACGTATATACTTATTGCCCCTAATAAACCTTATGTGGCTGTAACAATAGATCGTATGTTCTATTCACTATTAGAGTCAGTGGATAAGTGTCAAGTGATTCATAATGAGTGTTATGTGTGTTCTTTAGGAAATGTGTACTCCACAATTGCAAATCCAACGTGTGAAACAATAATCTTAACCGAAGCTATAAGTTCATTACCAGATTCTTGTAATACTAAACTGTTACGTGGCTCAATCGATGTATTTTTCAAGTTAAATAATAATAAATGGTTGTTTGTACAGTCAGAACCCGGAAAGGCTCATATTACATGTGAAAACGATCCTAACAATTACGATGAGATCTTTTTCGGCACAGGCATGTTGGCCTTGCCAAAATATTGTATAGCTTTCTTTAAAACTTTAAAGTTTACACCTAGTGATAATGTTATATCTAATGTTACTAATCATATATCTAATTTTAATATTATAGAAGATGATTGCTGCGACAATCAGAGGATAAATAAAACAGTACGACATCTCCCTTTCGTAAAATTATCTAATGTTAATGATTTCAATTCTCTATTACAGGCAAGTGTGCATTTGAAAGAATTTGAAAAGGAATTAAATAAAATTGAACAGCCATCTCATTTACACAAATATACTACTCACTATCTCTCGTTAACATATGTTATCTCTACCATTGTCCTTATGTATCTCTTGTATAGATCTAGGAAGTTATTCTATTCAAATAAACCTAGATATTGTATCCAAGTTTTTAATCAATGCTACACTAAAAAGAAGCAAACAGTCCAATCTGTCCAGTCCGTAAATAATCAATTTACAGAATCCTCTGATGAAGATGTCCAAGGATCATGCAAATCCTTGCCTACTCCGCTAAGACGTAACGTTATGACTTAGTGAATAGTTAATGTCTCGTTTATAGAAAATACTATAGTTGTAGTGAGACTATTTCCTATGTCTAATTCTAGATTAGTTCTAGCTTTATATTTACACTGTTTCTCATATAAGGTCTAATTTGTAACCAAAACGAAGTTCAATGTTTCATCTTAGATTTCTCATCACTCTTAATCATAATGATCAATCTTATCGGGGGGGTTGTTATAAATTGTAAGACAGCCCTAACTATAGAAAATATAAACGCTGACGCCTCAAAGGCGTCATGTAACGTTTCCCACATTTTTATACAGTTATTGTGGTATTAATATATTAGTTTAGAAGACAGTCATACTTGGAACTTCGTGGCGGACACATTATAATAATTGTAAAACTTAAAATCATTAAAATTTACTTCAAGGTTAAAAATAGTTTTTTTTAAAAGGGACTTTAATCTTGCCCCGTAACAGTTCCGTATATTCTCCCATAAACAAAGGATTTGGTATTGATTTTGTTTTTTTATGTTAATGCTTATTTTGGCGAAGTGGTAAGGTGTCCAAGTAAATGGTGCTTGGTTTTACAGGTTGATGTAGGAATACTAAATGTGTTAGTTGTTGTAATTTAAGTAATTGGTGTAGGAGTTTATAATTTTTTTTAATTCTCAAATTTTACAAACTGACAAATCAGTTATTATTTGAGGTTATATTTCTTTAAATAAGAACTCTGTAAGTTCAGTCGTCAATATGGTAACAAATTATATGGAACATTACTTAATGTTCATAAAGATCGTTCAATCGGAATATTTATTTAATTCTGAGAGGAATTTCACGCTGGTAATTCCAATAAAGACTCCATTATAGGTCTGTAAAGATGTAAATACGATTACATCAATCGTCCGATACCGACGCCGAAATCCAGATATTTTCAGGAAATCTGCGAAGTATTAAAATACATTTAAAATTGTTGTAGTAGGTAGGTAAAAAAAGAGGTAAGAGTAGAAATATCAGGATCATTCACTTAATACATAATTATCTCGTAATTAAAAAAAAGTAGTTTACCTCAAAAAAATCAAGCTTGCAGTCATCTTTAAAATGGTTATGTTCTTCGGGTACGAAAATTATTTCAACTGTCCCCAACACAGACCAGAGTCACAAGTTCAGTTTTTATTTCTTACGTCATGAAATATGGCTGGCCGGAGACTCGTTAAAAAGAACACGATATAGTATTATACTGGCTGGTCGAGCGACGGCTAACCCGCTTTATGTGCACTAAAAACTGCTTCCTTCACTTGTTTCATCCTCTCCAACTTAACGCGAATCTTAATTTAAGCTTTAGCAAGTAACTGAACAAAAACAAAAGTTGTTCTTGCCAAATCTTGTCCGCGCCCGCTCGTCTGTTTAAACGCTGAAAATATTATTGAGAAAGTGTGCAAATATTATTGGTTATAGACTTGTTTTTTAATGAAAAGAGAAATGCAGATATTGAAGTGAAAACTTCTTTAGGTGTGTTGGACATTTTTGAGATGGGACTAAACAATTGATTTCGCGACACTGTTATCGACACCACCTTTAAAAAGACACCAACGCGCGATACATTATTTCCTGCACAGTAAAATTGTTCAAGTTTTCACTTCTGACGGCACTCCCGGAGCGCCACTTTTTTTTATAAACATCGGGGTAGTTTAAAGTCCTCATGAAGGCTTTAACAAGGTCATCATCATCGTCGGCGCAACATATTTTTTTCTTCCACATTTCTCTATTAATTGTCCTCTCGGTAGTACCCGCCTAACAAGTATGGTAGTATAATCAGCCTATAATGTTCCCACTGCTGAGACACAGCCCACCGGCCTCCTCCTTGTGAGAGGGAGTGGGCCGTAACAAGGTGTGTTCCTAATTCAAATGTAGAATAACCCCGTCCAAGTTTAGTTGTCAGTATGGTACGCGATGACTACATTAAGACCACTCTCCGAGCAATCTATCTATAGATGGCAAAGTTTTTAATTAAATTACCAAAATATTTCAATAACGTTGTAGGTGTATAATATTACGAGATTGATTATTCTATAGCTTCCAATAATAAGTTACCGTTTTACCTTTACGCTAACAATTATGCTGATGTGAACGTTCCTTTCAGTATCGTAAAACCTACCAAAATATCATGTTCTATCATCAAACTGTTTTGTTTCGAACCTTTCTGTTCAATCGAGCGGTACGATTACCATATTATGTATGTTTATCTTATAAAGTTGGCTTGTGGACGCGAGCATTAGTATTCCGCTCCCGTCCGCCCTCGTAAACTTTAGCAAATAACATAAAATCAAGTTTTGATAGTTGTATAAAACGTTGTTGCTAACCTCCAATCCGACCATTGAAAAGTTTCGAATTGAAACTTCTGAACTGATTAATGCTACCAATAGTTGAACAGAGTTATCCCCTATTCAGATAACTTTGTTCCTATTAACACTTCAGTTAAACTGGGACAGGTGATTAGACAATTGTGTTACTGTCAGCGTATTAGAAGTCCGGGCAGAGTTTTGTTTTGTTTTACTTTTTATTCGTCGTAAGTAAGCGTAATTGAGCATAAGTCCGTGTCACAGTATCCCGCAGCGTGACTTGTGTCAGATGTTAATTGAAAGATAAGTGCCACCAAATAAGAATTTCCTTGTATTTTTCCTTCAGAGCTGTTCCTCAAATCTTTTACTTTGTTCCGGCGGCATCTGCCCCTTTTCAACTCAAGTTAAACAAATTTTCCGTAACAGACTTTTTCGAGATTCACCTCGAGGATTTGGGGGATCTACAAGGTTTTGTTTTTACGGTTTCCTTTTTTTTGTATTTACCTTGTGTGTATTTTTACTGTATTGTAAATTGTCAATATTTAACTATGTTAATGAGGTTCATAATAAATACGAGTTAATATGTTCGTGAGATTGATCATCATCATACATTCATCATATTTGTTGATGTTATTACAAATAGTGAACATTGAATTATTCAAGCCATGTTACTGGCTAGTTTATTTACACAAAATGAAGCGGAAATTAGTTGTTACCGTCCAAAAGTCTGCAGCAATATGTTATGACAACGCTCGTAATGTTATTACATAGTTTTAATGGTAAGTTATGGTGTCGTTTCTAATAAAAGGCATTAGTATTCACGAGGTACGGAAGGTTTCCCGTAAGTGCGATGGCAAATGTTTTCGGCGTAACTCATCCACTCCAATATCATAGAGATTGAGAGCGTTAAGTTATAGCAGTAACAATTTCGTATTGGCCAATAAAACCTCACTTTCGCTTTATTTATACGCAGTAAAATGATCAATATTCGATATTGCCTTTAGATGGTTACATGCATTTACATACGTTTATGGACGAGTCTTGTTCGAAAGTATTTTGTAATTTCTTGTAAGGTTTTTTGGGGTTATTAAAGGGATGGAAGTTAGAAGATAGGTAACTTAAAAGACTGACCGAATAAAATCCAGAAAACTAGTGCAATGCACAATGCAAGGGGATCGCAAATCGACCAGGCAGTTCGACATAGACTTATAGTGCTCTTGCGCATCTTTTAATACAGTCCAGTCATCGAGAGAATGTGTTCCTGACACCTGTCAGTTGGACAATTTCTAGTACTAAAAATCAAATTCGCAAAACAAATATTCTTTAGTATGGAACTGACAGGTGTCAAGAATGCATTCTCTCGACGGCCGGACTGTAGGTGAACCAATAATCGACTGCGATACATTGCTACAAAGATCTTTTGGCGGTAGAATAGTGTTGACAGGGGGGGTTTTGTGAAATGTCACTTTAAATGTTTAAAAAAAACAAGATGGCAGCGTTAGTTCCGATTGGCCACACGCCAAAATAACCTTGTACCGCTATAAATTAAAAAGATTGTTCATTTGAATGAATGAACAATCACCCTTGCTTTTGTAACACCTGATAATTCATACAAAAAGTCCTTACTTAACAAAAGTTCCACTAATTAAAATTCAACAAAGAGATCGTATTAAAAACTTGGCGCGTCCATAAAAAACGGTTTTTTCCAACGTTTTCACCGGCCAGTCATTCTATCTCGCTATCATATGAGTTATACTGCTTGAGATAATGATAAGCCACGGATTGGGCGCTCCACTCCACATTAAAACCTCGTTAGCCTTAGTGTAAGCTTTTACTATTGTTCAGCTCCAACTTGCTATATCATGAGGAGAACAACGTAGTACATACATATGTACACACGGAGGCAATTGCTAATGCATAGCAGTCGGAATTAGCAGAATTGTTTCAGAGCTCCTGTTTGTCAATATTATGTGACAGTCTGGATGACCACTAACAAGATAAATTGAAAAATGGAACAGACTTTGTGCGTTATGGTCTGGCAGATAAACTAGATAAGCCGCCATTATTCGAGGACAAACGCTAATTTAATTTTTATTTAACGTGTAGTAATGTTGGACTAGCAAAGAAATAGTACTTCATTTTCAGTATTAACAAAAAATTGAAGTTAATTGTATTTATTCTATCACTAGTTTCTGCCCGCGACTTCCGTCCGCATGGAAGTCAACAATAACTCCCATTAAACATGTCCTTTGGCACTCGGTAATAATATAGTTTTCTATCACTGAAAGAATGTTGTTATCGGATCAGTCATTCTAGAGATTACCTCTTAAGTATAAACAAACAAACGATTTCTTTATAATTTTTTTTTAGATTAATAATAAAAAATACAGCGATGCTTTTTTGCATGACGGCCTGCTAGCGCAAATTTTGATGTTGCAAATGACCCTTTGTCGCAGCATATGCTGAGATAGGAGCCTTTTAGCCGTACAGGCCTTTCTGTTATTCTTTTATTTGTTTTTCAATTTTTTATTAATGTTTTAATGAGTGTGTTTTAGTTTAATTTGTAATTTCCTGTGCGAGTCTCAATAAATACTTTTTCTTTTTTTTCTTTTTCCTATGTGAGTTCCTAAGCAATAACGACTCGGACAATATATTTGACACCGACCCATTGAGAGCCTGCTTGCTGCACCCTACAATCGAGAGAAAATATTGCCATAGTCGTAAAAATCTGGCCCATCATATAAAATCTCAGGTTATAGTTATACCCAGGCTTTTATAAAAGTCTCGGGCGATACTACTTGCGTCTCGCAAAACGCGCGCGCGTCACTTGTTTCCTTCGTGTGAGTACCGACGCTCCGCATGTCGCGGTGACTAGTGGCATGCTCTAACCAACTTCGTTCATTTGTTTTCTCTGCAGTCGCTGTCAAAAGATGCGTGTCGCTTGAGCGTGTAGCTCGTGGCCACGGGGTACGGGTGAATAGGGGGAATATATTATATTCTTCGTAGATATTAGATAATCACACATGGAATTTTTTGAAGACTACCAATTAATTTTATACGGGGTCCGTTTTTAAAAATTATATGACTGTTGCAATCCGCTTAGTAAAAGAAAAAAAAAAACAATCAAGAAATAAAACTAAAAGAAACCTGAATATTTTTGTAATAAGTAATTAAAAAATATTATGTAATGAACAAATATAACAAAGTAAGTAATTAATATTAATGTAAAAATGTATTTTTAGGGTTCCGTACCTTAAAAGGAAAAAAACGGAACCCTTATAGGATCACTCGTGTGTCTGTCTGTCCGTCTGTCACAGCCAATTTGCTCCGAATCTTATGGACCGATTAAGTTGAAATTTGATACACATATGTGGCCCAAAACATGAACGTTTAACGTAAATAAATGAATTTTGAATATAGGGGTCACTTTTGGGGGCAATCAAAAAGATAAAAAAATAAAAGTTTTGCTAACAGTACCGTGTGACATATCAAATGAACGGACTTGTTGCGAAGATTTGAAAAATATATATTATTTTAATATTTATATTTAAAATTTATTTAAAGAAATTTAGGAAAATAGATGAAAATTGACCATTCCCCCCTTATCTCCGAAACTACTGAGCCTAAAATTTTGAAAAAAAAAAAATGCAGAGAATGGTTCTTCACTCATAGATTACAGGAAAACCTATAAGAAGTTTATGGTCTTAAAATAACATGGTAAATCTATCAATATTGTGCGTACAAACTTATATTTGCAGTTGGAATGTATGGGAGAATATGTTTTTGCAACCGCAAATGTAACTTGGTCGATTATTACTCGTTAACTTGTAAAGCCTACTTAGCTGTGATAGTTTTCCTTTTAATTTCGTTATGTGTACTACTGCTGTGAATTTTTTCACATATCTAAAACCAACCATTTAGCTGGCCCCTCCCCGGGGGGCATTTAACTCTAACAACAATAAGCACTTCAAAGCTTAATATTTCGAAAACAGATCCCTGAATCCAAAAAAAAATTTAACAAACTCACAATATTTTTGAACGACCTTTCCAACGACACCCCACATTATGGGATAGATGAGAAAAAAAAATATCCTCACTTTACGTGTACCTTTAAAAAAAAAAGATTTTATTTTACCACTTTGTCGGCGTAATTAATATGTATACCTATACCAAATTACAGCTTTCTGGTACTAAGAGTCTCTGAGCTAAGCCGCGGAAAGACAGACAGATAGACAGACGGACATGGCGAAACTATAAGAGTTCCTTGTTAACTACGGAACCCTAAAAACTAATAACATTTAATCATATATAATTTCTGCTTTTTAACCTTTAGTAAATGAACTATTATCAGCTACCGGGTTAGGATGTCTTGCGACATAGGCTTCCTTTATTGCCTCCCACTTATTACTGTCAAGAGCTGTACTTCGCCAACATTTTGGCGGATTCTCTTCCCACCTTTTCACCTGTCTTCCTCTACGTCTTTTTCCATTTCTTGGGTACCATTCTCTGCTTTATACATACAGTACTCAGCTGTAAATATTGCACATTGACTATTAGAAAAGTACAGCTTTGTAGAGCGTCATCTCTGTCCCTCATAGCTGTGTGACAGTTCCTTTTTAAAGCTCGATGTGTAACGTTAACACCCGGACACCTTAGGGGTGTGTCGTCACGCTATCGTGGACAAGTGTTGCCACACGTATAGAATCTGCATAATTATGAAAGTTTACTACCGGACTGAGGATTGTTGCGTTCGTGTTATAAACGATATAATTTATTACCGTTTGTTGCTGTAGCATATTTTATAACTATATTATTTTCGATACTTTTTAATTTTGAAGAACCAGAGTTTTATGAAGCTTGTTTCGACGTGACTGAGTAAATAACAAGCAAACATCAAACATCACTTTGAATTTCATATATTAGAAGTTAGTAGAGATATGAACCAAATTATCTAGGTACGAGTACATCCTATGGTATTAAATGAGCAATATTTCAAATTCAAAAATCCAAATTCAAAATATTTTATTTCACATATATCTACAAGGGCAGAACTCATGAAATGACAGAAGCTAGGTGCACGGGTTCAATTGGTCGCTTTCTATGGAATGAGCCGGCAAGAAACTCCACGGCTACTCTTTTAATTTTTTTGTTACGTACTTAGTCAAATAGAAAATGGTCCACAAGTCAGTCTACAGCCTACAACATTCTCACATTCACAAAATCTAAAATCTATTTAAATTTTTAAAAAAATAATAAAAATAGGGACCAATTTAAACTAAATGACATGATTGCTTCGTGCATTTGTTTTTTTTTTTGTTTTTGTTTTTTTTTTGTGTATGTATATCCTATCCTATCCTATACTATGAAACAAGCAATATTTGTATATACGTATATTTTTGTAATCACGTTTTCGAAAACGGTTCTAATGATTTTGATGAAAGTTGCAATGTAGGGGTTTACGGGGGCGAAAAGTCGATCTAGCTAGTTCCCAAAATTCATTATCTCCTTATTTTCACGCGAGCAGAACTCGGTCACCCTTAGTTTAGTACAAGATGGCTACCTTAGGACAATGACATGGCAGCATGGAATTAGTATGTACTTCCCTATACTATTAAATGAGCATTCTCTATTTTCGCCAAAGCAGAGCTCGGTCGCCCAGGTACTGTTTGAGATGTGAGTTGTTATCTTTTAGCACACAATCATTATCATATTCATAGGCATTATGGTCGAATACATTATCCACCGTCTTATTATAGCTTAATTTTCCCATTAATTAATGCCAGGATCTTCCTTCTTATCTTATTACAGGACTATTTGCTATCCTTTCCAAATGACCGAGGCAAGCGGATTACTGTGTCCAGTGATCAGACGAGCGGCCATTCGTATTTTATTTACTTTAAGTATGTTCCACTAAACCAACTCAGATATGCCTTTAAATGCAATTTACTGCTTCAAAGAGTCGATTCACTGGCTTTAAAAGATACGGAATGGATTATATACGGGCACGTATAACTCTTTTTCTTTCAAAATAAAACGTAGATTAATAAAAACTAATGATTTATTACCTATAAGCCGTGATCTCGACAGGATTTCCCATGGGAAAAATTACAATTATTACAATTTCATGCAAACTTTCATCTATGTTCCCTATTTAACCCCTTTAGAGGATGAATTTTAAAAATCCTTCTTTATTGCTCACTTTCATTACATAACGAACTCTTGTGCAAAAGTTTATCCTTCTAGACCCAGCCGTTTAGGCTGTGCGTTGTCTGACACAAAACAATGATATCATAATTTTAGTCATCTTCGTCGAGTTCAGCACGATGTATGCAAGAATAGATAATAATATGATTGTGGTAATGCAATAAGCCTGCAAGTAAGTCTGGTGGCGAGGTTTACTTCCCAGGGTGTATTGCACGTCGTGCGGTGTCCCACAGGGATCGGTCCTGGGGCCGCATCTGTGGGACATCGGATACGACTGGGTGCTGCGCGCCGATCTCCCTAGCGGCGTCAGCGTTGTCTGCTACGCTGACGACACGTTGGTCCTGGCACAGGGGGGGTCGTACCAGGCGGGGTTGCGACAATCGTCGACAGGATCCGGCAGCTGGGACTCGAGGTGGCCCTGCACAAGTCCGAGGCCATGGGTTTTCATGGACCTCGGAACGCGCCACCGTCGGGTTCCCAGGTAATGGCGGGAGGGGTTCACATCGGCGTCGAGTCGACGATGAAGTATCTGGGACTTGTCCTCGACAGCCGGTGGAACTTCGTCGAACACTTCCGACGTTTGGCTCCCAGACTGGAGCGGGCCGGGGCTGCGTTGAAGCGGCTCCTGCCCAATCTAGGGGATCCAAACGCCTCCTGCCGGAGGCTCTACGCGGGGGTCGTGCGGTCCATGGCCCTTTACGGGGCGCCGGTGTGGGCGCGTTCAATAAGGCTGTGGCCAGCCCGCCGTTTGAACGCGTCCCAGAGGGTCATGGCCATCCGGCTGGCCCGAGGATACCGCACGGTCTCCTGCGAGGCGGCGAGCCTCCTTGCCGGATTACCGCCATGGGATCTGGAGGCAAAGGTCTTCGCGCACATTTGGGAGTGGCGCGAGGAGGCGAGGCGCCGGGGCTTATCTCCGCTGCCGCGAGAAATCGCGGCTCAGCGGACAGAGCTCCGGCGGGATCTCATGACGTCATGGAGAGTGCGATTGTCGCAACCCAGCGCTGGGCACGCCCCAATTGCGGCGATAAGACCCCTCTTTGAGGAGTGGCTTGAGAGGCGCCACGGCGTCCTCTCCTTCCGCCTGACGCAGGTCCTCACCGGACACGGCTGTTTCGGGAGGTTCCTGCACAGGATAAGGCGGGAGGAAACGCCCGGGTGTCACCATTGTGTGGATCGCCCGGAGGACACGGTGGAGCATACGGTGGAGGTCTGCCCAGCTTGGGCGGAGCATCGCCGTGTCCTCGTGGAGGCGATCGGCGGCGGTGATCTCTCGCGTCCGGCCCTGGTTCAGGCCATGGTACGGAGCGAGAGGAAATGGGAGGCCGTAACCTCCTTCTGCGAAGCGGTAATGCTCGCGAAGGAGGAGGCGGAACGCGTGAGGGAGAGGCAAATTTCGCGCCCTCACGCCCCTAACCGCCGCAGGAGGAGACGCCCAAGGCGTCAGGAATCGCGAGGCGATTTCCGGCCACCGTAGGCGCGGGCTTGCGGGCGGTGAGCAATGGGTGGCTCACCGTCCGATAAGGACCAGGCCCGGGTTGACGGCGCGTTGTGTTCCACGCGCGCCTCAAAGAGATGTCAGCATAATTGAAGGGGTCCACTAGGACCGATGCCTGCCAGGGTTGCGAAGAAAACCGAAAGGGAGATCGTGGCCCCCGGCGACAGGGCAACCGAAGGAACACGGGTGGGTTTTAGTCAGTAAGAGTCTGACACGCCCTCCCGCTCCGCCCAGAGCGGGAGAAGTTATTTGATGATTTCCCAGCCTCAAAAAAAAAAAAAAAAAGGGTGTATTGCACGTTATTTATTCACACACACTCAATCACACACTGCAAATAATTTAAATACTTGTGTCAATGTTACACATAGGTGTAGGTAATCATCAACAGTATTACACACTCACTGCCCTCCCAAAAAACAATCCCGTAATCACACGCGAATCCAAAGGGGTCGTATACGATAACATAATGGCGCATGGCGTGACGAAAACTTAACGAATTTAATATCCATTTAAGGCCGTAATTTAAAGGATAAAAAGAATAATTTAGCATGAAAGTTTCTTGTGCAACGACAGCTTTTATCTCAGCAACGAAATCTGGAACAAGTCCAGAGTTCGCAACATAAATAAGCACTATATTTATTTTATATAATAAGTCGCCATCAGATTTTCTTAAAGTTTAATGTTCAGTCAACGAATTCCTTCTAATTAAGACTTTTAGAGTCGATGCAGTATACATTAACGTGTTGTTGCAGACTTGTAAGTGCGCCAGCAGGGCGAAGCAGTGACTCGGATTCAGAGGCGTTGGAATAAAAGATGCTCACGATTCTACTGTTTTTTAATGAGTCCTTTTGAATAACAATCTTCACGTTTATATATGGTACATTTTTCAGAGAAGTGGTGCCATCTAACCGCAGAGACACGAGCTAATTAGACTGTCGCCTAACTGTTACAATGTGTATTTGTCTAAATCAGCGATCGAACTATCTTCGTTGTTGTCTGCAGTAGTGTCGTTCGGTGGTCACAGATGGCGCTGCTTTAACATACTGGCCCCCTTTGAGAGCCATAGCTCTCAACCTTGGCTGCCTTGTCTTCCTTTTCTGGCGACGATGATGAGACCGGAAGAGGGCAGATCTTCGAAAACGCCCTCTCGACGACGCCAGCTGCTGTCTTGATGCGAGCAACTCTGGCAACATTGTCTCGTCCCGGATATGTCAGCAGGATTCGCCCTAACCGCCATTTGAGGGGCGGTAAATTGTCCTCTTTGATGAGCACCAAGGAACCGGGAGTGAGTGCACCCTGGTTTTCCTTCCATTTGATACGTCTCTGGAGCTCGGGGATGTAGTCCTTGGCCCAGCGCTTCCAAAAGTGCTGCCTGAGCTGCTCGACACGTAGGTAGCGTGATAAAGCGTGTGAAGGCTTCGCCGTGATGTCTGCGCCTGCAGGAGCCGTCAGGGGCCGGCCGATGAGGAAGTGACCTGGCGTCAGGGGCGCAAGGTCGTCAGGATCTACGGACATTGGGTGCAGAGGACGGGAGTTCAGGACGGCCTCTATTTGTACTAAAACCGTGCTGAACTCTTCATATGTTAAATGAGCCTTCCCTATCACGCGTGTTATATGGTGCTTACAGGATTTGACTCCTGCTTCCCACAAACCGCCAAAGTGAGGTGCGTAGGGAGGTATAAATTTAAATTCTATTTGATTATTTGAAGTGTAATCAGTAATACTTTGACAGCTGTTTTGTAAAAAATCAGAAAATTCCTTTGCTGCACCTACAAAGTTTCTACCATTATCAGAATAAATTAGGGTAGGTTTCCCTCTACGGGAAATAAATCTTTTTAAAGCTAGGATATAACTTTCAGATGACAGTGACGTCACAAGTTCCAAGTGTAATGCTCGGGTTGATAAACAAACAAATAAACATAGGTAGCATTTCTCTAATCTAGAACCTCTGCCCTTTTTGTTCAAAACAAACATAGGCCCTGCGTAATCAACACCACATTTAATAAATGGAAAACCTGATTCGAAACGTTCACTGGGTAGATTACCCATTATAGGTTGAATGGACTTTGCCCTCATTCGACAACATCTGATACACTGATGCACAACCTTCTTAGCTAGATTCCTACCACCTATTATCCACCACATTTGTCTTATATGTGATAACAAAAGCTGTGGACCGGCATGCAGCATATCATGATGGTTATGCCTAAATAAAAGTATAGTGAACGGATGTTTACTACACAACAGAATAGGATGTTTTTGATCGAAAGGTAAGTCTGAATTGCATAACCTACCCCCCACTCTCATTAAACTATTTTCATCCAAAAAAATATTTAATGAACATAGTTTACTAGATGATTTAATTTTATGTTTATTGATTAAGGCACTATATTCACTTGGAAAAGCTTCTAGTTGCGCAATTCTAGATAAAAACATAAGTGACTTATTTAATTCCGCGACTGATAACGCGCCCGTGCTACGTTCCGAATTATGTTTTGCACGTAGATTGTTTACAAATCGGAACACGTATGCATAGACACGTTGTATTTTTATAAATGAAGAATATCGATTGAAATTAATTATACTGTTATTAGGATTATTATTAAGCATACAAACAGTATTTGATTTAATTTCTGGCAAGTTATCACAAAGTGGAACATCACATTGTTGATCCCAGTTGGCAACCGCATTCAATAAAAAATCTGGTCCGTGCCACCACAGATTTGAACTACCGAGTTCAGCCAGAGAAATACCACGTGATAACAAGTCCGCAGGATTGGACTTGCCATCAACATGACACCAAATTCCTTTACCGGCCATCAGGTCATTTATTTCTATTATTCGGTTTTGGACGAAAACCTTTAAGGAATGCGGTGACATCTTTAACCAACCTAAGACTATGGTGGAATCAGTCCACATTATGATCCTGTCAAAATTAATGTGCATAGATTTTACTATTTTAGATTGTAATCTAGCACCTATTAGCGCACCGCACAATTCCAAACGTGGAATTGTAACCGGTTTGAGTGGAGCGACGCGAGTCTTAGAACATAACAGCCTGACTGTTACGTCATCATTACTATTTACCGAACGTATGAATGCGCATGCACCGTAGGCCGTTTGACTAGCGTCAGTGAATACGTGTAATTCAATACGATCTGGGGAATTTCCTATCACGTGACGAGGAATCCGAAGTTTATGTAAATCGATTAATGAATGAACAAATTTATGCCAGCATAACAAAACATCTGGTGGTAATGAGTCATCCCAACTTGTTTTGCATAGCCAGAGTTTTTGCAATAGCGCCTTTGCTACTATTACAATAGGGCTTAATAAACCTAATGGGTCGTAAATTTGAGACACTACTGATAAGATAAAACGTTTAGTTATTTTAGATGTCTCAGATTTAATTTTTGTAGTGAAATGAAGTTGATCACTATAGTTTAACCAGCCTAATCCTAACGTTTTATTAGATTGGTTCTCGTCTAACATTAATTCTTTAGAACTTTCACTCTGCATGGAATCTGATGCCACTTCAGGTGAATTAAAAACCCACTTACGCAGCGGAAAACAACCAGAGTCGAACTCATCAGAAACCTGTTTACAATGGTGAGATAAATGCGATTTATTGTCGTCGCCCATTAATAAATCGTCGACGTACATGTTTTCTAATATTATTCTTGAGATTTCAGGATCTTTAGAATCTAGTGCCAGCTGACGCACACAACGTATACTTAAGTAGGGCGCGGAGGCGGTTCCGTAGGTAACGGTGTTAAGGCGATACACACCGAGCGGATCTGAATTATTCTCACGCCACAAGACTAACTGTAAGTTACGTTGATCGTCATGTATGGAAATCTGCCGAAACATTTTCTCTATATCGGCACATGCAACATACCGATATTGCCTGAATCTCATAAGAATAACCATCAAATCATTTTGAAGAGGTGGACCTGTCCATTGGATATCATTGAGAGATTTACCGGACGACGTTTTTTGGCTCGCATTGAAGACCACCCTTAATTTGGTCGTAGTGCTGTGCTCACGGAAGACTCCATGATGAGGCAGAAAGTAACACGGCATGGGGTAATCCTCAACACGAGTCATATGTCCAAGTCTCTCGTACTCTCGCATAAAATCAACATACATTGACCTATAATGCGGTTGACGTTGTAATTTACTTTCCAAGGACATAAATCTATTTTTAGCTACATGGTAGCTATCACCAAGAGTATTTGGTGACTCCTTAAGCGGTATTCTAACCGAGAAACGACCGTTGTCGTCTCGCTTAGTAGTATCATTGAATAATTGTTCACATAAACGATCTTCAGAACAAAGCGATTTTACAACTGGCGAAATTTCTTCAATTTCCCAAAACCTTTTTAACTGATCGTTTACTTCTAATTCGGAAGTTTGGCCGAAATTACACTGCACCTGATTTATGCGCAAGCTCTCAGTGTGTACCGGACCTGAAACTATCCATCCTAGCTTCGTATTATTCAAATACGGACCACTAGGTAAACGAATTTTACCTTCAAGTAAAAGATCCCAAAAATAGTTTGCACCAATTAAAATATCTATTTGAGAAGGTGTGCAAAACAAAGGATCAGCGAGCTCAATATTTTCGGGTATATTTAACTTACTCACTAATCTAGAAGCGGGTAGTGTGGAAGTTATTTGCGGTATGGCCAAACAATGCATGCGTATTGTATGATTATTTTTTAAAGAACGTAATTTTATATAACAAGTTTCGTTCGTTTTTGTAACTGTTTGACCTATACCACTGATTTTATAAGTGGACTGTAATGTTTTGGCGCGAAGTTTTTTACAAAATGAACTTGATATGAGGCAGTGCTGGCTACCGCTGTCCAGTAAAGCACGAGCTCTGATATACTGTGTATTATCATCTGCAGCAATTTCTACTACAGCGGTAGACAGCAAAACCGGTTCTAAAGTGGTGTGTATTATACTAGAGTGCAAGCTAGCTGAAGAATTATGATCTGCGGGTTGCGACTGAGGATCAGAGGCAGCATGAGATACGGCGGAAACTGTGTCTCCATTGTTGAGAACCTCATGCAACAACGAGTTGTGTTTTTCATTACACTGCCTACAAGGTCCGAAAAAACAGTCTTTACTAGAATGACCCACCCGTAAACAGTTTAAGCACAGATTTTTACCCTCGACTAGGTTTAGTTTATCTTGCGGGGATAAACTTAAGAACTGACTACAAGCATAAACGGGATGCCTACCCTCACACTTAACACATACACGCTTAGATCTATTCTTGTTATTATTATTCAAAGACTGATTACTTTGAGTAGACACAAAAGTTTGAATCTTTGATGTCTGTTTTCTATTGTTATCTTGAGATACCTTGCCATTTGAATTATTGGAATGATTTGCTTTGACCAAGTCTAAGACTTCAGCTTTTTCCTTTAGAAAGGTAATCAATGTGTCAAATGTTATCGATTCGTTAGTAGTTTTAATAAAATTAATCTTGTATTGCTGCCAGTCCTTATCTATGGCTGCATCAAACTTAGACACAATGATATAGATTAGCAAAGTATCCCAATACTCAATAGGTTCCCCTAACGTTTTTAAAGCGCGTAGATTTCTAAAAATCGAATCAACCATTTTACGAATATAAGGTGCTGATTCTTTTGTAAGGGGTTGTACCGAAAAAATAGATCTAACATGATTATGTACTAGCAAATTTTTATTATCATACCTACCCTCGATCAGATCCCAAGCTATTTTGTAATTACTGGCAGAAAATTCTAGAGATTTAATTACCTGAAGGGCATTACCGGTAAGTGCAGATCTTAAATAATGAAATCTCTGTATATCATCTAGCTCTTCAGAGTTGTGAATCATTGACAAGTATGTATCTCTGAATTCTAGCCAGTTTTCATAAGATCCATCGAATGAGGGCAACGATATAGTGGGCAATTTAACCAGTAACTTGTTTCTGCAGTTATGAGAATTATCACTACTAGTATAACTAACTTTTTGATTTTCTAACAGACACTCAACAGTAGACATGGCACTGTAATATGAATTTTCAAACATTTCACGTTCTAACAACTGTTTATCATATTCCTTTTCATCCACTAATTCCTCAATAGCATATTGAACAGTATTAAAGTTTTGTAATAAGTTAGCTGCCGACAGCTGACGTAGCTTTAACTCGTTTATTTGTTTGGCAGTTAACTTTAAATCGGAATTTGAAAGGGAATCTACACTTTTTACAAACAGCGTCAAACTACCCTTAATAGGACCCCGTTTTCTCACTAATTCCTTAAACGCCTCACTCATATTGACGATTTATGGGAAGAAAGAGTACTCACGGTTATCCTGCAACCACTGTGGTGAATAATGCGCACCACACCCGCTGTTCCTATAAGATATAAGGCGATTTTAGTACAAATAGGACAGAAGGGGGTATGTGGGGTAAGGATTTGGAAAGGTCTTACGCCCCTGAGTGAAGCCGATCTTCCTCGTCGGCCGCTAGTGGACGTCTTCTTGTTCGCACGTCCTTGGTCGCTGGTGATCGCTTTAGATGTGGCTCGTAGGACCAAATGTTGCAGACTTGTAAGTGCGCCAGCAGGGCGAAGCAGTGACTCGGATTCAGAGGCGTTGGAATAAAAGATGCTCACGATTCTACTGTTTTTTAATGAGTCCTTTTGAATAACAATCTTCACGTTTATATATGGTACATTTTTCAGAGAAGTGGTGCCATCTAACCGCAGAGACACGAGCTAATTAGACTGTCGCCTAACTGTTACAATGTGTATTTGTCTAAATCAGCGATCGAACTATCTTCGTTGTTGTCTGCAGTAGTGTCGTTCGGTGGTCACAGATGGCGCTGCTTTAACACGTGTTAATAAGTTAAGAGTGAGAATGAGTTGTGAGTGAGTGAGTGAGTGTGAGTTTAGTTGTGCTGTTACATAATATTTGTACGCCGGTAAAGCAAAACATGACTGTGCTATAATCTTGCATGCCACGTGTGTATATACTTATGTTTTGGACAAATAAATGATCTTATCTTATCTTATCTTAAGCATAACATCAGTTTGTGTTTGTTTAATATCCAATGAACTTCGTTACGCAGAAAAGCTGTTTAGTATACTTTATGATGCATGATGCATTATATCCTCGTTAACTTGACAGATTATGTATTTATATTAAATGAAATGGGAAAATAAACGCTTTTATTAAAAATTTACTGTCATAAAGTTCGCTATCAAAATTAAAATTGTTTTGTTAATAGTCAATTATTTCGAAAACAAGGGTTGGCGACAGCGTTATATACGAAGTCCGTAATCAAAACATAGGACGGTAAGCTCGCGTGACTAATGTTTTTTTTCCATTTCTTATTGTTTTTCAGTGGTTGACCCTCCATCGACGTTTGTTGGCGGTATCATGACTACCTAATTATACCACTAAAATGATTTATTCCAGACGATTGTTATGCTAGAGATTGTTAAGCTACCAAATTGGATTATAGTTCATGTCAACGACGCATTTAGCTCAACGATATGATTTAGTTGTATAGTCAAATAGTTAGCATTAGAGTTTTGCTCATAATTGTTTAAAACCACGTATACCTATTTATTACAGGTTGCAATGGGTTTTAAAACCGTTAACAAACCAATTGACGGGTTGTCGCGACGGGGATTAAAACGGTAAGAAAACATTTTTGGCATCATTTGTCATTTGATCTACTTTTGCAATTATCTTGTTATTTATTTTATAAAATAAAAGGGGAGCAAGATAATTTGTGGCTACTTATTGTGTGCATTCCGAGAGTTGCTCTCGCTCAATTGTCTTTAGCTCTCTTGGTTACTCCTTTGAAGGTAAGCTCGCTGTGATCCAGCAAATGTTGAAGCACGGGTTCGGGTTTTAGACGTTCGTTATTTTAAAAAGCAACGAAAGAGTTTAAAGAAAAATATGGCTGAAGATTTTTATGTTTCCTCTCGAAACAGCTAGTATTATCATTAAATCGATACGTACTAGCAAGAAGAAGAGATAGGAATATCAATTCTATTATTTTACTGGTTCTGTTGATTTTTATGATATGAAACAGAAACGATCATCCCGTGTTAGTTTTCGTTGAAGAAATTTCCTTTTATATTTTAGTTTCCTATATTATTCATTACGATTTCTAGTGGAAATGCTATATACGGAATATTTTATTAAAATAACAGTATGAAAGAAAAATCTGAATATTGTGATTTTGTTTTGGTTTCTCGTGCACTATTCCGGTCAGCCGTCCAATCTGCGGAGTCACCGACTTCCGATATAAACACGGAATAATACATGTCTTCCTACATTCTACCTTTAAATTTTGAGATCTGCAATTCTAGAATTCTCTGAATATATTCTTTTTGTCAAATTTGAAAGTAACTAAATTGCAAGTCTTTTCAAAACACAAAATCATAGTAAATAGTTGACAACAATGGCCTGTAAATAAAACACAAGTAGGTGCGACTATTTTTATGACAGCTACATTTTAATCGCCTTAAACGATTTAAATCTGAAAGTCTAAGGAAAGAGAACCCACTTAAATTGTTTTTCTTTTACATTATTTATATCGTTACACTAGGTACTAAAATAAATGACTAACTAAAATTGTATATTTTTCCCAGAACTAGAGCTTAAATAGCAATAAATACATCCAGCTCAATCCCATTGCGTTTGCTTTCACAGGTAAAGTGTACTTTATAATATTATCCTGTGAGTCCTGGTTCAGGCTGCATTTTTCACCGGATCCCGGGAAAAGGAGCAAAAATGAAGAGCGGCCTTAACTGTGCGCCGGGACTGCGCAGATAAAAGTCCCGGCCTCTTATTTGAGTTATGGGACTTTGACCGGGCCACATCACTTTATTATGCTGGAGTGCTGCTGCGCGGTTGCTTTAGATTTAAAAGCAGAAAAGCAGTCAATTGGCTGCCATGTCAGCCAGCAGTTAACACTTTCGACTCCACCCACTTTTCATAGAACTCATAACCCATGCCGTCATACATATTGGAATTGAACCCTCCGGGAGGGTTACCGGCATTACGTTTGCGCCAAAGTTAACCATCGCGGACGTTCAACGGCATTAGTTTTAAAACCGTGTTATAAAACTGTAAAACGAAGTAAAATTGTGTTTTCAGGGGGTCTTGTCGATATAAGTAGTTTCCACCCTTTTAATTTTTTTGTGAATATTTGTAATCGTGTATTAAATAAAACAAAAAAATTGTAATGCCTCGATTTCAAATCGCATATACTTATAAATCTTGTTAAAATATATACATCAGATTTTATTTTCACGGATTATAATGCTGTATTCGCTAATAAAAACCTATATTTAAAATGAGCCCTCCGCGAGGGCTCCCGGCCCTTAACGTGTTAATGAAATTCTTCGTGCAGAAATAGATGGAAAATAATATTGTTGTCGTGATTAAATGTCTGTTTTGTAAATAGATTGTTTTTCCAGACATCTATACTTTGTCGCCTCAGTGTACTTATTTTAGGCACAGATCTATCAATTACGTGGCTGTGAAAGGTGACCAAAATAGTACCGTTGTGAGAAGGATAGTTAATTTAATTAATTATAAAGCATTTGTAAGTAGTAATTTCTAGTTGTTTCTGTAAAGGTCGTTTTACTTAACGTATGTCCAAGTAATGTTTATCCATAGGGCACATAATTATATTCTTGGTCAGTTGGCTTCCCACGACCAGCAGTGGGCGTTTGGAAACTATCATTAAGTATTTCTGTTTTTATAGTATAATCTTCACTGCTAGTTTTAAAGATAGTTAATACAGTAACTTATGTTTGAAAACTTTGTTATTTATTAAGCTAAAATTCTTTGAGTATTTACGTTAAAGACAGCGCCGTTTCGGTCGACTTATTGTAGGCATCGTTAGGCAAATTTTCTCTTCCATTCTATTTTTTAATATGGCAAGCATAGCCGATGTCGATCATTCTGCCAATGTCTAAATTGAATTGGAATAGCAAGTATGCATGATGGAATAATGAATATAAGAAAAATAACAACTATAGACACAAATGAAGTTCTACGACTGTTGAACACAATCCTATATGAGTAATATTTGTACTCATGTTCTCGAAATCGGCTCTAGCGATGTCGATGAAAGTTGCAATTTATGGGTTTACGGGGCGAAAAATCGATCTAGCTAGGTCTCATAACTGGGAAAATTAGTTATCCTACTATCATGACAGCAAGGAATAAGTATGGACAATACATGGATTAGTAAGAACTTTCCTATACTATTAAATGAGCATTCTCTATTCTCACTAGAGCAGAGCTCGGTCGCCCAGGTATTGTAGATCTAATTGGGCTATTTTTTTTTCTTTTCTTTCGAAGCTTTATGCTGACGATGACTGATGTTCCAGTTAATAAACGTGTCTTGACGTCCAACCAGCCTACTCACGTCTGGTTATTTGTTTGACGTTTGCGTTACCCCGAAACAGAACACAAAAAACACGTTTGGAAAAAGCAGCTTATACTTTACCTTGGAAACAATATTACCTACTTACCTGAGTAAAAACTAGAATGCTCCATAAACTCCGTGTACAACATAACAAGATACGCAGTTTACGACACGAGAACCATTCGCGAGTCAATCTCCACTTGTTCCGCGGATATGGTAACATTCGGATGCAGTTACCCGGTTACCGGCTAAATTGGGCGCTTCCTAAGTTTTGTACAAGTTTCTCAGCCGTATCGCTCCGTGAAATATAATCAAGCTAGAAACGTTAAATAAGTTTGATAAACGACTTTAGAAAGCAGTCGAGCGGCTCCTACTTGGGTTTATTTTTATTCTCCTCGGCTTGGCTTTATACAGTATTTTGTTAAACAGAAGTATGCCATTTTATGGTAGCGCGGTTTGTGTTCTGCTGCATTTTTTATGTTCATTGGTTTGCCTTTTTCGTTTAAGAATCATGTTTGAAATTCTATTTCAATTTTCATGGCAGCCTGGATAATAATAATTATTAAGCGTGGTAGAATTATAGAATGTATAAACTTAGGTTGGTGTTCCTATAAAAAACGTCTATGGGTTAAAACACCCCATGTCCTTTTCCCATTTCCATGTCACTTGTTTTTCACAGCGGTTTTCGTAAAAGTTCTTTTAACACCATAACTCAAGAAGAGCATTATAAATTACTGTTTATACACAGGCATCCTCCTTCGTTTAACTTGATACAATCTACAATACACGGATAGACAACGCACCACGCAGCTCTACAGCTTTTCTATCTTTAAAAGAGAATCATAAACTAAATTACACTAAAGTCAACATCAAGTCACTTCCAGGTACTTTATACCCACGCTTCAGGCATAGAGTGTGTGTTGCCTGAGAAATATTTTACGATTCCTGAGCCATAAGCCGGCGGGGTAGGGTTAAACATACCCGTATTTGTCCCTATTCGGTGATTTGTGACGGTGAAGCCGCCAGAACATATTCTATTTCAATTCTTCGCAATAGATTTTTGTGAATTTTAAAAATCTACTCGCAAATATTCCGATGTGGGTTTGTTTTTTTATTGAATTTCAGACATTTTTAACAAAATATTTGAAGTTAGAAGCACTTTATTGAAGAGCATTTTGAAAACCTGCTTAAACGGTTTGAAGTCACGTGAATTAGATTAAACGTTTGAGGTTTAACTGTAGTACCAATTTGAGTATACGTATTTCGGGTGAAGTCGTTGACATTTTGATCTTAAATCTGGGATAAAAATAAAAGTGCGAGGCGTCCTACGAGCCTGACGTTGACGGCTCAATCAAGCATTACGACGACAGTGATTATTTAATTATTTACCTATTTCTACACTCTAATCATTCATTAATTGTTCGGCTCATGATCTATGTAGCTATAAACCTGTGAGCTCAGGAGCACAGGTATGCATTCCTTTCCACTTGCTCAACTGCTCAATGATGTTTACCAATTGCTGAAGCGGTCTAATTAATACCTTTGTGTTTTGACCCCGGAACTGAAATAGTCTGATTATGGTCGGTTATAGACTTGAGAGGAGATTTTGGTTATTATCTATATTTTCAAAGACATTGTTTACTATGTACACATGCACTATGTATAACTCTCGTACAGACGTTTCATTCTAGTCTAAACTACATACTTATGTTCCATATTGGAGATAGCGAAAATGTTGATTATTAAATAATTGACAAGCATGTTTCATAGATACGATCTACTCTGTAAAATTACTAGACGGTACTTCGAAAGATGTTTTCAAAACAAAGTTCCATGTTCTTCTTTGCACTTATGAACTATAATATCTGTTACGTGTTTAGGACACCTCATAAAACAATTGAATGTGCAAATAAACACATTCCAAATGACCAAATAACATAAAAGAAAACAACATTTTACCCAGACACGGGGAGAAACAAATTGAGGTAACAAACGTAAAAAATAATAACTATCAAAAGTTCCCTCTTTAACATTTACTTAAGTGGAGGAAGGGAAATAAATTGTTAGACATTTTTGAGTGAATTATTTTACCCCCGGGTGCATAAGTTAAGTACCCCACGCCCTTTGGAAAAATAAGTATTTCCACTCAATTTTTATACATTGGTTGTAGTTTTTTCATAAGGTACGTATGTAGTACGTAGGAGGTTATAGGCATAAAAGAATACAATAACGAAAATAATAGGTGATTACGAGAGAAAATGAAATCTTAGGAAATTGTTATTTATCTATTCATATCTGTGAGTTTATACGATACATACTCAGACCAAATAAAAAACCAGGACACAGCGCTGCGAACAATACATTGAAGCATGCCGCAAACACACACAAACTACACATACGCTCTGTGTATACACGCTCACACGCACACATTTACAATCGAATTAGAATCAAACTACACCTCACTAAGTGCACACAAATTTACGAAACCAGCCTCACGTCACTGTTGACAGCGTTATGTCTTGGTTTTTTATTTGATCTGAGGATACGTAATATTTAATAAATAAACCATTTCATGTTAACGATATTTAGGCACAAAATTACGTGTTTTTTTGGGAGCTGTGTAGGTACTGTCAACGCTCAGTGGAACGCTGACGCGTGACGGTACCAGGATAAAACACTGATGTTTGTGATATGACTTGAATATTTATTTAGAATCTTTTAGTTTTTAAATTATTATATTTTATATTATCATGACAAGCACTTGTCAGCTCCGAGGGGCCGACTGTCTAAACTTTTCTTCTATTCTTTATTTCTATCAACGTATTCTATCCTATTAATATTATAAACGCAAAAGTTTGTGAGGATGGATGGATGGATGGATGGATGGATGTTTGTTATTCTTTCACGTAAAACCCACTGAATAGATTTGGATGAAATTTGGCACGCAGATGGTTTCTAACCTGGATTAACAGGATCGAGACTTATGCGCTTGAAGCCGCATGGCGCTGCTAGTATCTTATAATTTTATGCCATAGTTATTATAATAAGTCGAAAAGATATATTCATAAAAAAAGAAAGAAAGAAAATTCATTTATTTAGCACAGACAATACAGCACACAATATAATTAAAGGGTAGATAAAAAAATAAATAAAAATAATGTAGTAAATTGATTCAGGCGTGACCTTGCGGAAATCCATAATAAAATGATGATGTGGATATATTTAGCAGCAGACCGGTCTGCGCTCGGTGCTTGGTGTGGCAACACGCCGTGTTCGAGTTCACGACAAGTTAATCGTCATCCTGAGGATGCCTCGTTGAGAGGTGAAACACGTGTCGATTTCTTCCAGGGTCTTTTCAACACTCTTTAGAAATAGCTAAGCGGAAAAGGTTACTAAATATATCCACATCATCATTTTAAAAATAATGTGTATAAAATTTGTTAAGATGTCCACAGTACCTACATTTCCACTTTTATTTTTGTCATTACTTTTTTTCCTGCCCCAAACCTACGTACACATTTAACCACTCAATCTTCAATTTACTTTATACCGGAGGAAACTAAAACCTTATCTACCTTATAAAAAATCAAGTAGTCTGATGTTAAATTGAATTCAACGTGGATGTAGTGAAACAGAAACCGAGATTAAATCCTCAGATATAAAATGGCTTCTTGCCCATTAAAGTAATTGATTCGATAAGACATGGGAAAAGTTTTTATTTGACAAGGGACCGGACTCTATGAGTTACGTTGAGTCCAAGGAAATTGAAAAGGGAAATAGTTTTACTCAGTCTTTATTTTACAAAATAATAGACGTATGTTTCCGGTTGTGTATGAACGTGAGTGATGACGTTTGTGTTGTACAGTTATTTAGTAGTATTTTCAACCGCGTTGTGATGATTGGAATTGAATTTGATATTCGGAGAAAAAATGTTCGTGAATGTTTTAATTCTTCTAATTGAGTATCATTTAAAAACAGCAGTACTTTTATTGCTTAACCTAAAACTATAATAAAAAATTCATTCTACATACAAAGTTCAAGCATAAACAGTAGTTTTTTTTATGCACAAACTAGTTATCATACATTGTATTTTTTACGTCGAAAACTCCACGGTAGGCAATACAAAACTGATGTGGGTAACATTACCAGAATAAAAGAGTAAACTAACTAGACCAACAAAACACGTATGTTTTGAACGTATCTACTTTTGTTTTACGGCCGACAAACACTACCCTTTTGCGGAACAGAACAGAAATGCAGTGAAAATATAAAAATATTGTCCGTAGTGAGATGCGAGTTGCATCGGTTCCCTCCGGGCACGATTTGGATGGTACACGCACTCAACACAATAATTGCCGCGGCTTGCACCACGTTTCTTAGGCAACTTTGCTTATCACGTACTCTGGCATAGCGTTTTTACTGTCACTGTCACACAACTGTCAAAGTACAAATGCAAGATAGTGACGGGAATATGTATAAGTCAAAGCAGAGCTATTTAAAGTTTATGGATCTCGGCATAGTCTTTGACATGAGGTAGGTATTAGGTCTGCAATTGTCGTTCAATACTGCTAGTCAATTATAATTTGATTCTGTTGTCTTGAAGCTACTCGCAACAGCTAAATTAAACTATCATTTACATCAATCACAGATTACAATATTATTTAAGCTCATTACATATTGAATACATAATTAACATTAATACTTGTGGAATGTATTTAACATTGGTGTCAAAATATAAAGGTAATTTAAACGGGATATAGGTAATTAAAATGGAACACGATTTTGTTAATGATTTGTTGAAATTATGGTTTTAAATATAGTTATTTCTGATGTTACATCATAGTAAACGTAAATAGGAAAAATCATTACATTGAAAAGTTATACGAGAGAAATTGATGATGACCGATTAATTTTATGTAGATTCCTTCTGTCATAGCGTGTTTGGTTCCTAGTGCGTAACAGATATAGTCGGCCCAATGCGGCCGTAACTTCACGCGCGGCCGCCGACGGTAACGAGCAGCCACATAAAACAAAATGCCAGCGGAGAAGGGATCCTCTAAATTTGCTTAAATGCCAAATAAACTGCGAATTGCTTCGCCATTTATGAAAAAGACCCTAGATTCGGCCTATTCCAGTGGCAGGAGATCTTGTTTCGTGAAATTATCTCGATAAGATTTCTTTACAGAATATAAAATGGTTACAATCTTGGAAATTTACATGTTAAAAGTTTTATAGGTAGTCTTAAAAAACTAAAGGTAGAATGAACGAATAAAAATAACGTTCATTGCATAAAATAAAGTAATATGTTGCACGTAGATACATGCTTTACGTAGCGTAGGGGCAATTAAAAACGTGAACGATTTAATTTAGCTGTAGTTATTTTCCCCGGCGTAGTCTGAAGGTTATTTTTATATAGTTTGCGTGCTATATAACTAAAACTGGGTGGGTAAATTAGTGGCAGCACATAAGCGGCAATAAAGCGAAAATAGACGTATCGTAAATACAAAGCGTTTTATAACGCCTTCCCCGCGTGAACGGTGAACCTGCCCCAAGATTTGTAACAAAGATAACGAAAAAGGTTGGCGAACTAAATACAAATTAAAGTTTGCCAATCTGGAAAGTGGGGCATCGTAGTTTTTTAATTATTCCAAGTCTGCCAGCGGTAACCATATCTGTGTCTATCTCTTTGTACAATTATGTCGGAAGTGGTCGGTGCTGTGGGTAATATGGCCTCAAATATAATCCTTCGACCACTTCCCTCGGGTGTTGGAAGGAATCGAACATGGATAGCACAATGTATGTGGACATATATTTTCTAGTAAATATAATATTGCTCAATGAGTCATTAGCGTCAGCCTTCATTATTATCTCACGTTCAAGAATAATTATAACAGAGAAAATAAAGTATTTCTGAATACAAATTTAGAAATAGTTAAATTATTTCATACGACGTTCTACTAAATATGTTTTTATTTAGTTAACCAAAAATATTCTCAGTTAAGCTTGTTACATATTTCATAGAACGGAAGATTTTTCTCGGAAATGGATGATAGTGGATTTCTCTCTAAGAAAATGGCGTCTATATCTTTTAAGTAATAAGAGCTTTAGATATCCAATTATAAAGGTAAAACAACGTCTGGTATGGCAATAAAATTACTGTATTTTAATGGTTAGGTTGGTCAGTTTTATTCAACCTATATAAGCTGCCAGTCTTCTGTGTACGTTTCCGGATGACAGCAATGCGGACGAGTTCTTCAACGCCTGTCCTTTTGTTTTTTTTTTAGCTTTCAATTTGGTACCTAGTGTAAAGAGTTAGTTGTGATAAATATATATATAAGAATTTTAATGTAGGTAAGGTATAAGAAATAAATAAACAACTTGTAAAACAAAAAAAAAATTGTGACATTTAAAAGTTTAACCTAGTATAGGTACCTTCCTAAGTCAAGTCAAAATTGAGAAATCATTTTTAGCAAACATTTCAAACTTACATTAAAAGCACACATTGACATAAAAATCACTGCGATGCATTTCACAGTTATTTATGCGCTGATATTTTTATATTAAGTAGAACTGGTGTAAGAGTACATAAATCATATGCCACAGTTTAATAACGCTTGACAGATTCGAGAGCGCAGCAGATTCGAGCAATATGTCACATATTCACAACGCGAGGCACTCCTCTATCTCTGACGTCACAGCGAGCTACGAAAACACTTGATATCTTCCCGAGAAATATTGTATCAGAAACGTTTCCAACTCTGTTCATTTAATTGAACCACTTTCGAACAAGTTTTCTTGGTTTCTCAATTGTAAGTAGTAGCTGAAGGGTAATTAGAAACTGTTCATAAATGGAACGGGGTGTTGGGTTCGTTATTTGAATTTTGGCCTCTGGTATTTAATCTTTCTATGTGGTTCTTTCAATTTGCAATACATAGTTTTTTAGGGTTCCGTACCTCAAAAGAAAATACAGAACCCTTATAGGATCACTTGTGTGTCTGTCTGTCCGCCTGTCACAGCCAATTTGGTCCGAATCTAAAGGAACAATTATGTTGAAATTTGGTACACATATGGTTTATAGGGGGGAAAACAAGAAAGAAAAAAAAATGCAAACGGTAGTGTGTGACATATCAAATTAAAGGACTTATTGTGAGGATCTTAAATATATTTATTTTATAATTTTAAAATAAATACATTTAAAAATATTAAAGAAAATAGATGAAAATTGACCATTCCACTCCCCATATCTCCGAAACGACTAAATTCAAATTCTAAAGTCATTTATTCAAACTAGGCTGAAAATCAGCACTTTTTGAACGTCAAAATTACATAAGACAGTCCCCCAAAACGCCCACCCTTCACTGAGCATAAAATTTTGAAAAAAAAAAAAAAAAAACCGAAAATGGTTCTTTACTCATACATTACAGGACAACCTATAAGAAGTCTATGGTCTTAAAATAACATAATAAATCTCTCAATATTTTGCATACAAACTTACATTTGCAGTTGGAATGTATGGGACATGTTTTTTAAATACAATGTTAAGTTTGTATTTGGGATAAATTCATTCCAACTACGGAACCCTTCATTGTGCGTGGTCCGACACGCACTTGGCTGATTTTTTTTTGTTGATAATGATTTACGTGACATCTCAGAAGAGGGGTTTCAACAATGTGAAATAATTATAGTTTCTTTAGTGATTTATACATTTCGTTTAATTGTTTTTTACATGATTATTTTAGTTTTGCTGAATTCTCCGAATTCATGGCTCTACCGCACTCCTACGATGGCTCGCGCTGTGCGGTAATGTACCTACAGTTAATTACAAAATAAATTCAATACCGCTCACATGAGGTTTGTATCCGGGTACAAATATTCGCATTTACCCAACAAATATTCAAAATACCTTTTTAAAGGTTCAGAAATATTCTGATTATTTTACAGTTCGCTTATACAAAACAAACCGAATGAAGTTTCATAATGATCAGTCTAGTATTAATTCAATGAAATTGAAAAGCGTAGTGTGTTTAAAATTGTTTGTAACACTGAAACATATCCCGTATATTGTTAAAGAATATAATTAATGTGTCTGTGTGGTGAATGCATACATTTTATTGGAGGACTGACTGTTGTCCGCGGCTTCGCTGCGTGTACCCTAATTCTCTATCCAAAGTAAAAGTAGCTTAAGTTACTCCTTATAAAATCACCTATCTACCAGTGAAAGTCCTGTCAAAATCGGTCAGGCCGTTTCGGGGATTAGCCGGAACAAACAGTCAGACAGTCAAACAAAAAAAAAAAAAAAATTGTTTTAAGTACCGTATATACTTTCATATGCATTTAGTAAAAAGCTGTTACATATGACATTACAAATAAATATTTTAATTTTATTTATTTATGTTTTTATAGTATATCTAGAAGATAAAAAAATGCTGTTATTTGTTAAGAAGAGATATTAGGGAAATGGCAATGACCGCTAGTGCTATGCTAGCTGCATAAATTTGAAAACATTAATTTGTTTCAAATGAATTGTATTGAACACTACTCTATTACAACTGTGACATTCGTAGTCAGTGGTGCTATGAGCAGTCAGCAAGATGTGACACGTTCTAGTGAACACAACGCATCTATTGAGATAATATGAGCAGCAACATTGTAAACATAAATACCTTAATTACCTAGCTTTACCTACATTTTCTGTTATATTTCACTCTTAATTCGAATTTTAATACAATTTATTGATCTCTTTCGGGCTGTTGCCATTTGCATAGGTAAGTAATGAATTAAACAGCATGTATCATATGCTGTTTAGTTAATTAAAACCGGCCAAGTGAGAGTCGGACTCGCACAATAAGGGTTCCGTACCACTGTATAATATTTAAAACTATATCTTTAAAAAAAATACTTTTCTTGTATGGGGACTCCCTTTAATTTTTAACTTTATTTTATTTCTCAGCTTTGCTGAGATGGTTTGGGCATGTTGAGAGGATGAATGAAAGGCGACTAACAAAACGTATTTACAAGGCTGATGTGAAGGGAAAAGCCGGTCCGGGACGCCCTAGAAGGACATATACTGACCTTATTGGTGATGTTCTTCAGAAAGGCCAAGTGCGTAGTACTCGCAACCGGCGGGAGTGTATGACCAGATGTATGAACGTTAACGAGGCAAAAGGAGTATGTAAGGATCGTAGCAGGTGGCGTTCTGTAGTTTCTGCCTACCCCCATGGGAAGAAGGCGTGAGTGTATGTATGTATATGTTTATTTTATTTTTATTATTTGTTGTTATAGCGGCAATAGAAATACACAATCTGTGAAACTTTCAACCGTAATAGGTAGATATTACGGTTCATGAGATACAGCCTGCTGACAGATAGACGGACAGACAGTGGACGCTTGGTTATACGTCACATCGTACATGAGTTTTGTTAAACTATTCAATAGGCTAACATACCCATATCTATCTTTTCAATTTCTGTACCACCCCCATGGGCAAAGCATAGGTATAAACCTCCTTCCATTCCTTCCACTTCTCGCAATCCCGCGCTACTTCCCATTTCAAAACAGCCACCAATCTACAAATCCTTTGAAGTTAAAAACGCGTAAATTACAATATAAATTTATAGGTCCCAGTTCTTGGAACCTCTGATGTGGTTTCGCTCCATTTCACGAGGGCTCCACTCCAAGTACATAGTGACGGAGAACATAGTGTCGCGTTACACGCATTCTGTGCGAGTCTGTGCGGGTCTGTGCGGGTCTGTGCGGGTCTGTGCGGCTGATTCAAAGGCTCCGTGATGATAGTATTGTATAATCAAGTAAACATTGTTTAATGTTCGTGCTCTCGAGGACTCTCCGGCCAGATATTTTGTTACGAGTGCTGTTGAAAATGGATCAAGGATGAATTGTAAAGGTAATTTTGTTACCTTTGTTTATTAATTACTAGCTGCGCCCCGCGGTTTCGGTGGGAATATCGGAATAAAAATGTATTCTATGTCTTAACCCAGGTCATGGTCTACCCATATGCCAAATGTCATCCAAATCTGTTCAGTCGTTTTAGCGTGAAAGCGTAACAAACAAACAAACAAATTCACTTCAGCATAATTTATAATATTAGTTAGGATTACAACATTTAAAATTCCTACAAAACATTTTTCCCGGGATGAAAAGACATCCCTAGATTTTTTTAAATAGAAATTTCAAGAACTCAAAAACTAGTAAGAAATAAATTAAAATTTTAAGAACTTAATTGTTTCTACTCAGAATTTGACTAGAATTAGGTATAGAACGGCTTGTGGGAAAGCATTCCAAATTTCCTGTTATTCTAATGGTAGATAAAACTAGGGAAATGAACAAGTTCCGAAAGCTGAGTTCTCTACTTAGAATTTTAGTTGCCACTTCAGCTGTATAAAAGATGGAGGTAAAGTGAATCACTGAAAGTTTCGGCCTTTCTATAATATAAACTTGTTATCACTAATGTTTTTAGTCGTAAGGCCCAAAAATGCTTGTTTGCTACCCCACATCTTAAAAATCACATGACATAGGGCCTAATTTATTATTAACAAGAGCAAAATTAGGTCGTTGGGACTTACGAGGAGTTTTTAACTTTATAGTTGTTTTTGTACTAAGAATCGAAAGGAAAATAGGAGCCTCCAAGAAACCGATAAATGCACAAAAGGAAACCTTTAATGTTAGAAAGGTTGCAAAATGGTAAAATCCTTGTTTCACAAATAAAATTACCCATGTTAAATAAGTGCGTGTCGGACCACGTAGTGAAGGGTCCTGTAGTTACGATGAATATTTACGCATGCACAGTATTGATTTTACCGACCGCAAAAATAAGTTTGTATTTCTCGCAAAAAACATGATAAACAAAGTTATTTTTGCGGTTGCAACCAAAAACATCCCTTATCACGCAAACCATTGACTTAAATAAAAAAGTCATGTAAAAACATCATTTTTAAATTATGGTAGCATAACGACACCCTATACGCGTATATGCATTGAATTTCTTTTCATCCCAAATTATTTTTTTCGTAATTTCTCTACACCAACAACCTTTCTTTAGCGGTGCAAAGAACATACCTTATTTAAAATTTTCGTCGATATAGTGCCAATAGTCTTGGAATAAAATGTCTGATTGACTTCGGACGGACGGACATACAGACGGACGGACTGACAGACGGACATGACGAAATTATTAGGGATCTTTTTTTGCTATTTGTCTACGGAATCCTTAAAAAGATTTTGTGCTACTATTTGTGATGCATTTTTAACAGAATTTCATAAATAGTTGTAAAAACTGTCGAATTTTGTGTAACAGTACCTAAGTTAAAAAAGTTATTAAAGCTTATTAGGTACTAAAAACATAAAATCAAACTACTTATGTCAAGAAAACAAATAGCTAAGTGACATATTTTATTTTTTCCTATTGTGAAGTGAAATGGGAACAGTACTTTGCCACCTTGTTATGACTTCTGTCATTCATAGGGCTTCATCCATATTTTCTAGTATTGTCAAGCTGTTTGTGAGTTTGAAAGGTAGTATATTAAGTTATATAATTATAATATTAAATAAGTATTTATATTTACTTCAAGATTGATGGGTGCAGGTTGAAAACCTAGAAAGACGCTAGATCCAATATCACTTTTTCAATTGAAATATGTGATTTATCGTTTATCACAGACTGGGTTACCTACTGCATGACTTACAGCGACAGGAAGTTTCGTGAGGATATAATCTTAATATGCAAAAGGCAAGGGTCCCGTCTGACACATCGCAGTATTTCTAGCAAATATACGTTTGATTTGATTTGAAAGGATAGTGGGCAAACGTGTATGGAAGCTGGTTCCACTACCGCCACAGTTAAAACCACTGTAGTTTTGAAGACATTACTTCTCCCTTTACTCAGGCCAAGGCGCATCAAAATCTGTCCCGGGGTTATTCAGTTCCGGCTATGTTAGGTAAGGTTAGAATTTAATGGGGTGTTTCAACAGCTGGTCCCACTACCGCCACAGTTAAAACCACTGTAGTTTTGAAGACATTACTTTTTCCTTTACTCAGGCCAAGGCGCGTCAAAATCTGACCCGGGGTTATTCAGTTCCGGCAATGTTAGGTTAGGTTAGAACTTAATGGGGGGAGTTTCAACAGCTGGTCCCACTACCGCCGCAACGAAAACCACTGTAGTTTTGAAGACATTACTTCTCTCTTTACTCAGGCAAAAAAAGATTTACTGTTATTTGCTCTTTTAAGTAATTCACAGTTAGTGGCTGGCGGAACCGGGACCATTATCGCCCACCATCCTTTGAACTCTACACTACAGTCCGGCCGTTGAAAGAATGCGTTCCTGACACCTGTCAGTTGGACAATTTCTAATAGTAATAAGGATTAAATTCGCTTAACACATATTCGTTAATATGAAACTGATAGGAGTCAAAACGAATTCTCTCGACGACTGTAGTATCCCTTTTGATCTAAAAAAGAGCTGATTATCAGCCTAGTATGAATAAATTATATTTTGATTTTGAGCTATCCACTTAGTAAGGATTTTTCTACATTATAAATTCTACCTATAAGGGGGCGTTTCGTTTGTATGAAAAATCTTATTCTTAAGATTTATAAACCTAAACTTGAAACATCGAACGAATGTGTAATTAAATAAACAATAAGGTTAGACATCAATACTTTCCACGCAGACGAAGTCGCGTCGAGCTGGTTGTCTGTATAATCGCCTACACATAGTCAACAAGCATGCTAATCAAAGCTCGTTCCTTCAATGTATGAAAGTAAATATGGATCTAGATAAATGCCTTGCAGTTGGAAAGTTGCAGGTACACATCCTCGATAAGTTATTCAGCTAAGTATTTATTGAAGCACCGAATGATAAACAAAGATCTCTCTTATCGAATTGAAAGAGCAAGAATGACGAATGTGGGTATAAATATAAATGGTGTTTCTAAGGCCGCCTGCCGTTGACCTAGGGGAACTGCAAGGAAATACCCCTCCGTTCGCAGAATTCAATTCAGTGGCGCCGGCCGGCTCGACATTATTTACTAGGAAACAAAATAAATAATAGGCACGTTTTTAGAATTCACTCATACATACGAAGAAATAGTTTTGTTACTAAAATGTGGAAAATACTGTCGCAGATATGAACATAATTATTTTTAAAATATTGAGAACTAGCGACCCGCCCCGCTACGGTTTTTACGACATAACAAAACATCGAAATTGCTTTATGCATGTCATATAAAGGTATAACCTCCTATACACATAAACCTTCCGGTATAAATTGTCTAAATGATAGTGAAAACCGCATGAAAATCCGTTGCAAAGTTTAGAAGAACAACGCGGTAAACAGACAAACACGAAAAGCGAATTTAAAATCTTACTTTAATTATTATTATAATTATCCTATCCTACTTTATATAATATCCTACTATAATTATTTATAGATTATTATATTTTGTTATTAATATATTATAAATTTGATTTTATATTAAAAGTTTGTGAGGACGGATGGATGTTTGTTACTCTTTCACGCAAAAACTATAAAACGGATTTGGATGAAATTTAGCATACAGATAGTTTATAGCCTGGATTAATTCATAAAATCCTTTTTATCTCGATATTCTCACGGGATCAAGACTTATGCAGATGAAACCGCGGGGCGCTAATAGTTGATAATATGAAGAGATGAAGCTCGTCTGAGATTCCCGTTAAAGCAGTTTATCTACATTTCCTGTAAGATCGCTACTGAATAGCTTATACTGTGTTTATTTCCATAAAACGTTATTTCGATGTTTCTACGAAGAACGAGGCATTATTACTGACGCCATAGTTCAAAGGGTAATTATTATTAAAAAATCAATGTTCGAAGCTAAGCATTTGCATGGTTTCCCGGTGTTGTGGTTGCGGTTCGAGTCCAGTGAAATATTATTCGTCAGTGGAAGGTACTCGAATTACTTCCAGCCGCCGATAACCAAATGAAACCTTTGGAAATTATACCATTAGTTACTTCTACAACTGAGTTAAGCAAAGTTCCAGAACAGTTTGATGAATGAGAACTTACCTACGTACTGGCAATTTTTTCGAGTGGGTATACAAATTATATAATATAAACCCAATTTAGAATATAATAACAGAATGTGCTCAATGATAAATAGTATCAGCCCTTGTATGTGTAAGTTCAGCATAAAGTTGCTTTCAGACCACTGGACCGAGAAAAAAATAAGTTTGCACACGCAGGACTTGCATAAATTATACTTTTACGCTCATTTTATTCTTGTTCTGTGAAGTCGAGAGTCGCAACGGAGCTTCTGTTAGCGAGCTATTGGGGGACTTGCCTTTTAATAATAGGTATTTGTACGAATTCATACCATTTCCTATAGTCCAAGTTTCTTTACTAGATTTTTTAGATAACTTAAAATAAAACTTTAACTAAACTCATTGATACCTATTACTTAGGTTTGAACCTGCTTTCCTAATCTAAAAACAGGTCCGTAAAACTCCAGACAACCACGACATTCATTTCAATAAAACATCAACGTTTTTTTATAAGATAGTCCACATAACTAAGTTCCACTTATGCATCTAGTTTGAACAGGAATTTAGATTAAATCTTGGAGATTGATCCTTGAGTTTCTGGGCTGTATATTGTAATTGACATTTGAATTGTTTGGATTGGTATATAATACAAGAACGAATTGGCCAATAAACTCGGTACTTTTCCGTATTATGAAAAGAAATGTCAGTAACAGAAGGTTAATGAATCGTACGCGCGCAACTTGTGTGAAAGAGACCACAATATGGGGGAGGTGTCGCTTTCCACGGCACCGGTATAATTCGCTTGCAACAGTTATCTGTGAGACGTCGTCGGCGACGGTCGCGTGCGAGCCGCTCGACGGATCTCTCGTATCAAACTTTTCACGGGATTTCGGGAAAGTATTACGCGCTCTCCGAGTTGACCGCCCCTTAATCACTTTTTTGCGTGTGTTCTATGCAATCTGAAAGAAAATTTACCCCATGTTTTATGATTCAGTTTGTTTATTTCGGTTTTTGTCATTCTCAGAAATAACCCGGCTGTAATATTTCAAAACTAGTTTGTAACCAATTATGGTGTCATGTTGTCGAATAATTTGATCACGATTGTAAACACTGGAATTGGTTTGGCGCCCAACGTGGGACCGGAATAAGTTTAATTTATATCAAACTAGAACTATCTAAGAAGTTGCGATAATTATACATAAAATCTCATAATCACGATGATGTTATTATACAGACTGTGTTTATGGAAAAGTGGAAAACTGTTATTGGCGCTGTTCTTATTGGATTGGCTATTTGCTGCCTCTACAGACGCAACCACTCGTAAGTATGATTTATTTTTAATTATTGTAGACGATAGCAAGTCGGTATCAGTATATACTAGCCTAATAGCTTTAGTTTCGTTGTTATGGAAAAGTATCAAAATAGTGGTCACGCTGAAAAACATACCATTTTACGATTTAGGAACTAACAATCCATCCAATAACGGATATTGCATTTCTCTCTTTGCCTTTAAGGATAAGTATAAGTTGCGGGTAAGGAATATTGCAGCAGTGCAATAGCATAGCGTGTAGTTTATGATTAATACCAAACTGAACCGGCGAACTTGTTTTATTACTTACGTGCTTTTTACTTATCAGTTCAGCACTCTACGTTAGTAAAGCTTTTATGGCAGCTAGAGTGATCAAATTAAACAGTGAATTACGTGTTCGTAATCTGCTTTTATAAAGGAAATTTTGCTTATTATTTTCTTTTCAATTTTCATTGAGCATCAAAGCCGTAAATAACTGTCTCAGTATCCATATTAATAATCATAACACGAAACTATCTTGAAGCCAAACATACAGGGTGAATTTTTTAAACGGAAATGCCAGGTGATATGTAGGTACCACTAGTTATGGCTAGTTTAGGAGTTCGAAGGCAAATAAAGTGGTCAAAATAGTCATAAAATCAATTTATTAAAAACTCATTAAGGAGATCTCCCTTAATGTTATTTTATAAACTTAATTCTGAATTTAAGTTTTCTGACCAATTCTTCATTCAGTGGAATAATGACAGCAAATAAACAAACAGACTGCAATACCTAAAGCTCTACTGAAAATCTTTTTCTCTACTGAAAATGGGCACGATGTTATTACAGGGGAAAGTTTCTTCTATAAATATTTAATTAAAAACCGTTTTATACAAATATGCTTTACATAACAATTATCCATTTTTGGATACTAGAAATTCATTATTAACTCAGCTTTAATATAAAATAAAATAAAAATTGTAATCTACTTTAATAACTCACTCTACAGCAAATACATCAAAAATGGACTTCAATATTATTTAATATCCGCTGAGTCTTGAATATAATGCTACGTGACATTTTAAAGGTTTTTGTAACAAATGAAATTCATTAAGATCTCCATCGGCGAGCTCTAACTTGATGTGTGGAGCTCGTTAGGCTGATTGTCTAATCGTCTTGTTCAAACTGCTGACTATAGAACACAGAACTGTCATTGACCTCACTAATATTACTGCATGAAATTTAAGTATTATGCAAATTACAGGAACAGTGCGGTCATCGGTAATTAAAAGACAATTTTGCTGAATCTGAAATATTACCTATATGGGATTATTTATATGTTGTTTTAAGTATATTTTTATATTCATATAGCTTTTAAACTGTAGACTATGTATTTTGGAAATATTTGAGTAATGAATGTAAATATTGCGAAAATTAAACTTATTTTTGAGATTATAGAATAACGGGCTTTAATATTAGACCCAATTGCATTAAATAAACAATTTATTCATACACCGCAATATTTTTTCTATGAATATACTAAAGAGGGCTTTTAGAGCAGCGATTAAAGCAATTTAGAAATTTATTCAATGACTCGAAAAGCTGACCGTTTATTTGAAAAATGGTTTTGAATGAATTTTAATGTCACAACGTTTAAATACATTTTCATTTGTCCGACACTAACGTCACCCAACTTCCAAAATCATAACTTTTAAGATTGACTACAATTTTTGAAATAATCGTTCTATCGATATTGATCAATGTTATTTTGTTCACGGTACAAAATATTTGGAAATAGACAAACTCTTCAATATTTCTCGCCAAAGAACAAGAAAAATATCTATGTTTAAGACTGTTATTCTACTAATATTGTAAATGTAAAATTTAATGTTTGGATAATTGTTACTCAATCACGCAGAAATGGCTAAACGGATTCGGATGAAATTTGGCACAGATAGTTTAACCCTTTTATCCCGGTAGTTCGATTCCGTGGCAAAAGCTAGTACTCAAATATGGATGACACATACATAAATACAATATAATTGACACTTTCGTTATTTCGATTGGATGGTTGGTTCCCCATGTTGTTAACTGTTCAGACAACATTTTAGATCGATACTTTCCTTTAGGTCGATCCATCAGGTTAAGCTACGCTTGCCGGTCGTCAATGGGTGACCATCTTTACATACCGACACTCCTCCGTGCCTCGGAAAGCACGTTAAGCCGTTGGTCCCGGCTGTCAGCGTGGATCTTTGACAGTCGTTACGGGTCGTCAGAAGACCAACAGTTTGACAAATAGTCTTACTAAGGGGTATCGTATTACCCATGACAGTTACTGGGTTGTGGAGGTCAGATAGGCAGTTGCTCCATGTAAAATATTGGTACCCAGCTGCATCCTCTGAGATAGGAAGCAGATTGACTTTACTTTAGTTCTGTCTCCTTACCATGTAACATGGTACATGCTAAGGTCACAAAATGGTGTTTAAAAACGAGTTTTTAACTTTTTACAAGAGAAACCTTAAGCTGGTTCATGAGACCCGAAGCTAACTTTGACTTTTATTTCGCGACAAGCCGCGTGCCTGATGGGATTCCCATCGTGCATTGGTAATAATAACGATCTTTCATATAAAGTTTCATCCCCTATTAAACCCCTATAGGGGGTGAATTTTCGGAAACCCATTAGGAATTTCTTTTATAACGATTGTGACCCCTTTGTTATAAAAAGAAATCTTGCGCAAAATTCCGTTCTTTTAGACCCATCTTAGGCTAGGCAGTGTCTGTCAGTGAAATTTATATTTTTATTAATTGATAGAAGAGAAACCTTTAGGCTGGTTGTTCATGGCCGAAAGCCAGCCTTAAACTTTATTTCGCGATAAACAATTTGATATTTTAATTCAATTTAAAATACCCCGCACCGCGAAAACGGATGAAAAGAATTAAAATCTTCGATGCGATCAACTTCCGAAGTTTCAATGTTACACTATCCTACATAATATCCTAATCTCATGTCATCATAATGGACTATCACTTTCCAATACGTAAACGTGCTGAATGTTCACTAAGACAGGAGCTTAGACCGCTATTAGCTCGCTCAAGTCTATCAAAACTAGCGTTGGAAGCAATGCTTACGTGTCCATGTAAGGGTTGGTTTACACTGGGGAACTTGCAATGTAATCAGTGGCGTTATGCAACTATGTTAGACCGCGGATTGGTTCGTGTGGGTTGTAGTACTTAGTTGTTGTATCAATAAGATGCTTGAGATGGTTGGAAGCCCTTCGATTTGCTTTCATCAGGAGTTAGAATCTATTAAATAAATAGTTGTTATTACACATAGTTCTCTATTCTTTATTCTAATAAAAGCCTAATCTAACTTTATAAAATTTATAAAAATAACTTTATTTAAAAAAAGTCGGGTGGTGTCGTGGGACACCCATTTGGAACGAAGTTCCTATAGCTATATATTATGCATTAATACAGAGCCATCTAGTATAAGTTTTAGAAGCTGTAAACTTATACTAGATGGCTCTGTATTAAAAACAAAAACTTTTGACACTTGAAACTTGAGACCTTAAAACTCAACTTTTTCGGGCATAACGCTTTTTCGTTACGTGACGATCTCTACCAGTCAATTCCTACCGCGGACCGCGTTACAGAACTTCGTTTTAAAAGAAGTGTTCCTACCCATTTTTTTTTCTCATTATTTTTATAGAAACTATATCCATCTGTTAGATACCTATATAAAGTTTTCACTACCTGTAAAAACAATCATAGCTACTAAATACTATGAAATTTGGCGCTAAAGTTGGTGATTTCTAAAAGAAAAAGTGTTCTGCTTCAAACAACTTAGTTGCCAGAATGCTAACCGATTTAATTACTATAAATTCGATGATTAAGCTTCAGTATTTTCCAAACTTCCTTGAAAGCAGTGCAAATGTAGAATCTGTTATTCTGTAATACTCATCATCTGCCTAGCCTTTTCTCAACTATGTTGGGGTCGGCTTCAAGCCTTACCAGATGCAGCTAAATACCAGTATTTTGCATGGAGAGATTGCCTATCTGACCTCCTCAACCCAGTTACTGGGTAATTTATTAATACTAAAGTAAATAAAAAATAGCAGACTAACTACCAATCGAAGAATAAACCAAACCTAAATAAAACGCCTGACGTGCATAATAGGCATCGTGATAAACACATTTTTAACAGCGATCTACTTTACTAAATCACCGTTAAAAAGGTGTGAATCCAAAAGGAATCGGTCTTGCCTTTTATTTGGATTATCGCGGTTAAACTTGACGTGCAGTCAATTAGTAGGACAGGGTGTTCACCGGGGCGCGTTCCTAATTTGTCAGTGACAACGTCGGAAGTTTAACAAGCCTAGTTTTAACAATATCAACCACTATAGCGCCATTTAGAAAACATTAAATCAAATTGTGCTGTCATGGATTTATATAGCAATAATATTTATGGCTCAAGTTTCCATTACGTCGATTGTTTATTAGGTATTTAGTGGCGTGATTTCAGCTCCGTTTCGAATTTAGATTCAATTCCCTATTGTGTTCTCGCTTACATTTCGGTACTTGAAGTTACTGTATTTGGATGACACATTCATTTTCGAATTCGCTGATAAGGGAGTTGTGAGAATCTATTTTCTATGTACACTGACAGCGTGTAGTCTCTTGGATGATATAAATTACTAACTTTACACATAATTTCTACTGGATGTAGGTACTATCGTCCCTAGCCATCCAGTATTTCCTGAAAAGTTTTGTATGTAACGAAATGAGTTAATTTTAAAATGAGGTGTATGAAACTATGTCCTCATCTAGATTTACCTGTATATTAATATTAACAGAATTTGTTATTGTCGAAACATCTCAAACTCTTCAGTTTAATTGTAAATGTGTTATAACTCAACCTTTTATCAAATGATTAACGGCCAATCTACCTTTTATCAAATGATTAACAGCTTGATTTACAAGACTTTGTGTACCTACATAATGATACGATAAGTAGCTAAGTAGATAGCGAATGATGAAGACTTGTCGGCACTATCTACCGTCGCAATTAATTAATTCCTGATAAGTACTTGTGTTCTGGAAGCAGTGGTGGCCCAGTGGTAACGACTGCGACTTATGAGTTGTAGGTCGTGGGTTTCGAGCGAATACAAGTAGGCACTTTAAGTTGTGTAAATTATTCCATTACCACTACTCTCAAAACGGTGAAGAAAAATATCATGAGGAAATCGGCGTGTCCTAGAATTCGAAGTCATGTGACATCCACCTACCCCCACTGGGCCCGCATGGTTCACTGAACATACATTACATTAACAAATTGCTAATCTCTTCGGATGAAAGCCTCTCATTTATGTTATTGTGGTAGGACTTCGTTTTAAGTTCGATTAATCATAAAATTATTACTTTGCAGTCAATCGCTTAACCACTGCGCCAACCGTGCCGTCAAGTACGGTTGGCGCAGTGGTTAAGCAACTGACTGTTGCGCTGCGTGTCGCGGACTTACAAGTAGTTGTTCTGGGTCTGGCTGTTTGTGTACGTGAGTTAAAATAAAACTGTGTATAAACGCACCTACAATACAGGAGAAATTCCTAGTGTGGGGCAAAGTTACAAAAAAAAAAATGTTTATGCTTCAGATACCACGTTAAATATTTATGATAAGTTCATGGCAGTCTAACAAAACTCAATAGGTGTAGTACATAAATAACAACTTAAACCTAATTAATTAGTTTGTTAATGATTTTACTTAAGTTATTACATTTTATTAATAAATTAGTTCTAAGTTGTTACTTATATACAGTTAATTTTATTTTACTTCTTTAATCATATAATTACAATAAAAACTTAAAAAATAAAACGTTAGTGATAATAAGAACCAAATCTTCACGTTACGATCAATAAAGTAAGTCCCTATACGTGTAGTTATTTTTTATTTCAAAATTGTAGGTATCCATTTATGAAGATATGCTTTGATGGTTTGGTCAGTTGAGAGGATGAGTGAAAGGCACAAAAAGTGAGTATTTACAAGGAGTATGAAGGTTCGTAGCAGGTCCTCCATGGGAAAAGGCGTGAGTTTTATGTACTTATGTGTTTTATTCGGTTTTAATTGAACGTAGAAAGGTAACTTATTTTATTCCTCTTCTACCACCAATGAATAGGTGTATCATTGTCATGATCCGTTGTCCTCTTGCTACCTCGTTACCGACTCACGAACTGTTAGGCCCTTTGTACCTGGAACGGTTTCTTTACGGACGGCGCATAAACCGCGCTGTAGAAAAAACGTGTCCGTCAACAAGCTTCCATGGTGATCCATAGAACACTGATGATCGTGGCCACACACGGTGAATAAACCGTAGTTTTTCAAGGTAGAAAATTGTTTATGTACAAGGGGCGTAATTGGTTACATCTACAATCTATCGAATTTGCCTCGAGCTCTAATTGTCCATTTTAACATTTATTTCTTTCTTTGCTAGTAGTTGGTCTAGTGGTCGCAAGCGCTACTGTTGAGCATGAGTCTCTGGGTTCGATTCCCGGATCGGGAAAAGTGTTATTGGGTTTTTCCATCTAGAATTTTTCAATAGCAGCTCGGATTCTGAATTGGTGGCAAAGTCAAATAATTTATTTCAAGTAGACCCTTTTATCACTTTTGAACGTCAAAATGTGCTCAGTTGATGGCGAAATGTAACCCATGTAGGACACCCATATACTATATAGGTGCACCTCTGCCTAACCCTTCAAGGAATACAGGCGTGATGTTACGTTCTTTCTTCTATATTAATTAAGTAATTCATTTGCTTGGTGGCAATGGTAGTCTAGTGGTGTGACCATCAGACTGCCAAGTCATAGGTCTCGAGTTAGAAACCATGGCACGCACCTCTGACTACATTCATGTGGTGCGTATTGTATAATTATCACTTGCTACAAAAACAGTGAAGGAAAACATCGTCAGGAAATTGGCATGCCTGAGAGGTATTTCTCGACAGCTTGTGAAGCCAAGTCAGAGGCCCATGAGTGGCTTTAAAACTCCTACACCAGGTCAGTCATTAACCACACGAAAAGAAGAAGATTTGCTCTGGTGATAGATAAAACGTTTGTTCTCTTTGTTTCAATGTATTTAAAACAAGAAAAACTTCTAAACCTTTCTTAAACAATATCTCAAATGGAAAGAAAAACACTATATTATAATAATCGTACGTATGTCAGTTTTGACCTGATTACGTAATATTTTAGTTTCGTGTGTCGCGTGCCTCGGAACTAATTTAATAAAAACAACACTGTTTAATAAAGGGTATTTTGGCATTACCGTTCAGATTCATGTCACACACTAACCTTCTTAAGTTAAGCACCTTATCGCATTATATGTGATAATAGTTTTAAGTTTATGAGAGAATACTAAATGTGGACTGTAGCGAGAATTTAAAGGAACAGTTTAGAGCTCCACTAATACCTTCATGAATGGAAATTATGGAAGGGTTTAATGAATAGGGAACTTAAGATGTTATTTGAAAGATAGAAATATAAAATAAGTATTATTTTAATTGAAATTAAATTAGTATAATATTCATGTTTTAATTGATAGAGATACCTAGAGAAATATAACACTATCTTTCAAAGCAATAATCAGCTATTTTGTAATGAAAAGCATTATAAGCCTAGGTTATAAACTTATAATTCTAGGTTATGGTGGTAACTGGCGAAATGTGGGTGTACTACAGGTACACCTTTGCCTAACCCTTCGGGGAATACAGGCGTGATGTTATGTTATTTTATAATGGTGTTAAACAACTTGATCTATGTTTTGACTTGATAATACGTGATTAGGATAGTTGTCAAGATTGAAGCTTGGCGTCTTCAGCATTCTGACCTGTCAATCTAATATGTATCCACCACAGAATTATGATATTATAATATTTATACTAATTAGTTACTGCACATTGTGTTATTGGTATTCCTATTCATAGGCAATGCTTATGACTTCTTCTTAAAAGATACATTTGCAGCATTTCCAGAATGAGCATGGCCCACAGCTACCATAGCTTACAAATAATTTTAGTTCATATCGAACAAATTTCGGTTACAAAATATTTGGAATCAATTTATTTTCGCCAGAAGCACGCAACGTTCTGACCGTCGATAAAACTCCCGTTCGACGGCTAAAATTCTGCATTCGTTACATATCGTAACTGTGAAAAAATCAAAGGTTTTTGTTGCTTTTGTAAATCCATGTCTCTGCTTATGGATTAAGTTGGCCTTTGTACGTACATAAGGCGAGTATAAAAAATAAGCCCTGAAGTTATGTAGGTTAACTAACCATGCCACACCACTATGCCACTATGCTTGCTTCACTGCGGGCCCTATCGGAATACCAGCCCTGCGACACTTAATTTTAAATGTCGCAGTATCATGATGTGATAGGAGCCTTTTGGCCTCGTACAGGACTTTCTGCTATCATTTTACTTTGTTATTTATTTTATTTTTTATATATGTCTAATAATTGGTATAAATAAAATAACTTTAATTTATGCCTGCCTCGTTGGTCTAGTGGTCGCAAGCGCTACTACTGAGCATGAGGTCCTGGGTTCGATTCCCAGGTCGGACAAAAGTGTTATTGGGTTTTTATATCAGATATTTCTCAGTAGTTGATGGCAATAGGCTCGCCCCTATTACATGGGACTTAAAACATAACTGGCGAAATGTGGGTGAACCTGCTACAGGGACACCTCTGCCCAACCCTTCGGGGAAACAAGGCGTGATGTTATGTTATGTTTATGTTTAATTTGTGATCTCCTGTGCGAGTGCCAATAAATTATTTTTCTTTCTTTCTATAGGTACTTATTGGAAGAGTAATTAGTAGGTCTTCACGATGCAGGAGCTGATGGACGCTCCTGAACTACTTTAGTTAAAAAAAAACACGTTTCTTGAATGGGGACGCCATATTTTTTATTGTTATAGCAGGAATAGAAATACACAATCTGCATGTGAAAATTACGCTTCATGAGATACAACCCACTGACAGACTGTACTTTTTTTTTTAGTAATAGGGTTCCATTTGGTACCCTTCGGGTTCAGAACCCTAAAAACAAACAAAACACCACAAAAAACGTGTGCGGTCGTAGGACCCCCGTCAGGAACGAAGTTCTTGCTTACGTATGATTTAAAACAGCAACAAAATTTTCGCAGCCGCCATCTTGGATTTACATATTTACCTAAATCAGCCTCAGCACCCTCGAAAACTATGAAAACGACACCCATGATGAAAAATTTGAAGACTTTTAAGGCCACCATGGATTTACATTTTTACCTGACTATCGGCTTTAGCACCCTCGAAAACCATTCGCATGACGAAAAGCCGCCATCTTGGATTTTCATTTTGACCTCACTATCAGCTTTTGCACCCTTAAAAACCATGAAAACGATATCCAAGATAAAAAAATTAAAAAAATTCAGAGCCGCCATCTTGGATTTTCATTTTGACCAAATTCTCACTTCTCTCTCTCTGTCTTATGAGATTGGCATGCAGTGTACTCGGGCTGATGTTTACAATTTTTTCCCATGACACAGTAATCACTTTACTCTTTTCTTTTGTTTTTTTTTTTTCTGCTGGCGATCTCTCTCTCTCTCTATTTCTCTTTGAATTTGAAGAAGACAGTTGCAAGTATAAACACTTTTAAGCGTGACAATTTCTGTAAGTTTACAAGCCGCGTTAAAGAACTTCGTTCCAAAAACATCACAGATCATTTAACTGGAACCAACTGTCCAACCGCTAGCTAACTGTTTACTTTGAACTAAACACCTACTAAAATATTAGTTCAACATTATAATTCTCTATTAGCTTAAACTCTGATAATAACAGTCTCGTTAGTCGAATTATGAACTGAGGATATTTTTGACCCTTAGTGACATGAGATGACCTTTTGGATTAATCCTAACTAATACTATAATCCTAACTATAATACATATTATAAATGCGGAACTGAGTTTGTTTGCTTGCTACGCAATCACGCTAAAACAGGCTGAACGGATTCAGATGAAATTTGACAGATAGGTAGCCTGGGACCTGGAGAAGGACACAGGTACATGGGTAGACCATGACCTGGATTGGGACATAAGATACTTTTTATCCCGATATACCCATGGGATCGAGACTTATGCGAGTGAAACCGCGGGGCGCAGTCAGTATAATATATAATATTATAAATACAAAAGTGAATTATTTGTTAGTTTGTTACGCTTTCACGCTAAAAAGGTCGAATTGATTTGGATCAAATTTGGCACATGGGTAGTCCATGAGCTGAGTTAGGACAGGTTAGTTTTCATCCTGGATCGCAGATGAAGTAGCGGGCAACAGCTAGTTAGTCAGTTACTTTGAAGATTAGGTTAGCAGTTTAGTAGATTCGTTGTTAAAAACTTTCACACCAGTAATTGATGGCAGGATGACAGGTGTCAGGAACGCGATGTCTCAACGGTCAGACTGTAGTAACTTATACTGCAGTCTCCTGAAACTGTCTAAAAATTTTGACAAAACAAGCTTTATTGCTATGCCCCAGTGATTTCGGAGCGAGAAAAGCCGAGGCTTATAAAAGTAAAATTGCACCTGACAGATTTGATTAACGATGCCTTAAAGGGTTATTGAGTTAAGTTCCTCTACCAAAAAATATTACCTTAATGGAGGTATTTGATACCGTGTTGTACCTCTTATTTTTACCCGACTACGGCGAAGCAAAAAGGAAGGTTATGATTTTGACCGCTATGTATGTATGTTCATCTGTTACTTCATAACTTCTAAAAAACCGATCATAATTTGGCAAATGAAGTATTATTGAAAGCGTTTTGATCGTCCGCTGATTAAAGGCTATGTGACGTCACATTAAATGCAAAAGTCATGAACAAAAAAAAAAAACAAGACATGGGTACAAAAATGGTCAAGGTAAAGCCTGTACCAAATTATAATGGCATGCGACCACGGCGTTACCTTGACCATTTTTGTACCTATGTCTTGATTTCTGTCTGAAATATTTTCTTGTTTCATACTATTTACCCGACTACGGCAAAGCCAAAAGGGAGGGTTATGATTTTAGCAGTCTATGTATGTATGTTCGCACGTTTGCTTTTACGTGTGTTCCACCGCAGCGCCTAAACTACTGAACCGATTTTGATGAATGAGGTATCAATAGATTTGTAATAATGGTGACATAGGCTATATAAATTTTAAATTTTTCCTATATTTAATGTGATGGACTTTATACGTAAATTTCTAACCTCGAAAAAATTTTTAATGAGACGATCATGACATGTTTGGTATCAAAAGAAAGGTCTAGACGAGCACATTAAAATTATGTATATAATATTATATTTTCAAAGTAAATAAAGATGATACCAACGTGCAGTTAATCAAATCTTAATAAATAGTAACAATTTGCAATTCCACTCTTATGAAGAAAAACAACGAAATATTTATATTTTGGATTTCTTCGAAGCTCGATAAATTGTGTTGGCGTCGAAATAAATCGCGCTATGGTTTCGTCCAACATTATGCATTATGCACTGCTATTGGAATTTAAATAAAATAGGTCAATTTCTGACCTTTTGTATTACTCCTATTAACGTTGTCGTAAAATCGGAAAAGTATAAAATAAAAATTAAGTTTGATAAAAAACTGTTACTTGACTACGGGAAAATAAAAATGATCTAAAAAGTACGAAACAAGCAAATATTTCAGACAGAAATCAAGACACGGGTACAAAATTGGTCAAGGTAAAGCCGAGGTCGCATGCCGTTTACAGTTTTTTATTAAACTTAATGTTTAGAGCGTGATTTTTTAGTAGTCGTGTTTTAATTTTAAACTTACTTTTTAACAAGTATAAATAAACATACATATTTAATAAAGGGTCAGAATTATGTTTGAACTTTATGTTCTGTCTCAATATTAGGCTATTAAGAATGAGGAAAATAAGTATCACAGCCCAAAACGGAGTCATTGTGACATCTAAAAATAAATAAATCATACATGTTTTTCTTGTGTAAAACAAACGTAACTAATATTTCCTTAAAGTCCTGTACCAAAGTGTACTTACTGTATTTGAAATAAGTAATGAAACGGAGACTACTTACGAATTGCTCAGCTATATAAACTCTAGCAAATTTAAACCAAGGTATGTTTCAAGGTGATTTTAATCAGTACCCTAATTGCGTAATACAACACAATCTGTTTCGATTTAAAACAGATTGCTAATACAATGATTCATAAGTTGGAAAAAAAAAATCTACTCGACAACGTAAACAAATTAGGCATAATTGTATACGAAAATAAGTTACGCAATTAGGGTACAGACTTTCTGAGATTATAAAAATCTTTATATCCAGGGGCCTAATTAATAAAACCGACGAGCGACAATTTACAGGCGACAAAAACAAATCCGACAATTTTGTAAATATTTTCATAGTTTTTATGAAACTGTGAAAATTTTGTCATATTTTTTTTTTCAAATATATCGCATAGTTATTTATAGGAGGCAGCTTTTTTTTTAAATTATCAAATAACTTCTCCCGTTCTGGGCGGCAGGGCGTGTCAGACTCTTACTGACTAAAACCCACCCGTGTTCCTTCGGTTGCCTTGTTCCCCGACAACAGGGCAACCGAAGGAACACGGGTGGTCACGATCTCCCTTTCGGTTTTCTTCGCACCCCCGGCAGGCATTGGCCCTAACAGATCGCGTCAATTCTGCTGACATATCTTTGAGGCGCGCGTGGAACACAACGCGTTGTCGACCCGGGCCTGGTCCTCATCGGACGGCGAGCTACCCATTGCTCACCGTCCGCAAGCCCGCGCCTACGGTCGCTGGAAATCGGCCTGCGATTCCCGACGCCCAGGGCGTCTCCTCCTGCGGCGGTTAGGGGCGTCAGGGCGCGAAATTTGCCTCTCCCTATTATAGTAAGCAGCTGACCAGTAATTTAGTCACCTGCTATCCTGAACAATATGAAAGAAAATGACTACTACTACTCTACTGGTTTTTACTTATTTACATATAATTTATTTTCATATTGTCTCTTTAAAGCTTGCAGCTTGCTTAATCAGTAATAAAAAAATAGTAGTAAGTAGGTAGTAAAAAGTTCTATCATTTAATAAATTCAGCAAGATACTAACTCATCGTCTACTACCAGTGAGTAAAGTGAAAAGACAGAATTTGACATAACGACCAATCGTCGGCAATGGGCCAGGGTACATTTCACCTATTGGCCAATTATGGCCACACGTAGCGTGTCATGTTTATGCCAGTGCTGTCCTAATTACCGTCATTACATGATTCCAAAGACACAGTTATCACAACACAATAGTCACAAAACAAAAACCTGAATATTTTATGTAGGTTTATTAATCAAATTATTAAATATCATTCTATCATTTAACTGTGTGTAAATCGTGGTATTTATATAACTTGTACATAATAAATAATTCCCGTAGTTTTGTTTAAACTTATAGTTATACAAAATATAGTTTTTAGAATTTTTGTCCGTTTGTCTGGATGTATGTTCCGGATTGGCGCAGAAACTATTGAATAGATTCTGTTAAAATTCAGTACAAATATTCCTTAAAGGTCTGGTCATCAAATAGGCTATAAATTATCACGCTGTTGGCTCTGCGGGATTAGCAATATTGCATTTTGACCGTATTCCTCAACAGTTTACCGCGAGATGAGACGCATTAGATACACACACATATAGATATTGATTTAACATCTGAAATGAATTATCATCACGCTATACCTACGAGGAGCTAACCTGTCAATCTTAACATGTAAATGAACGGCTATTTTAGTTACATAGCCAATGAAGTAAACAACCTCCACGGTTCACGTTCGCTCTGTAAGTCATGGTTTGTGAGTTCGGCCCCTAACAGTTGTTCAGTTTCTGTGATATCAAAATACAAATATTTTATATGACATAAACCTTCATGGACAAGTGTCCAAGTACGTAAGTACGTCTGAAGTTAAGTGCACGGTTCCAATTGGTCGTTTCCTATGGAGAAGAGCCGGCAAGAAACTCCACGGTTAGGTACTTTTTTTTTAAATAAATGGTTTATACAATGTACTAAAATTAGTGTTATTAGGTAAGAGAGACAGTGTAGGCCTATCAACAAGTATCAGGTACTTAGCAAAATAGAAAATGGTGTACAAATCTACTGTCTGTTAAGCTCACAACATTCTGACATTCACAAAATAAAAAAGAATCTACTATACAAGTATAAACCAAATGACATGGTTGCCTGGAATACACAGCTACGTGAACGAAGCCGCGGGCGCAGCTAGTACTAAATACTTGGCAATTTAACCACATTATGTTATCATGTCTGCCTTTAAGAATTAGCATTTCGTATCCTATCTAATTTATTCCATGAACCCTGTAAGACGAGACTTAATTATATCTACGCCGCTTTACGAAATTAGTAATTAACCAACAAATTCTAGGCTCTAGTTCTAATAAGGCCAAAACAAAATATTTTCATATACTCAATAAAAACAGGCCATGTGTGTGTCGGACCACGCACAATGAAGGGCTCCGTAGTTGGAATGAATTTATCTCAAGAAGAAACTTAACTTTGTAGTTGAAAAACATGTTCTCCTACGGAATGTATGGATGAACATGTTTTTGCAACCGCACCAATGTCAGTTGGTCCTTTATTACTCATTAACTTGTAAAGCCTACTTAGCTGTGATAGTTTTCCTTTTAATTTCGTTATATATACTACAACTGTGAATTTTTTCACACATCCAAAATCAACCATTTGGCTGGCAGGGGGGGGGACACTTTCCGCGGGGGGTGCTCTACGGTGGACGCCTTCATGCGAGTGCCCTCACGACGGGGATGCTGTGGCCCGGGGTTGTCCGAAAGGGATATCGTGGCCACCGGCAACATGGCACTACTGAAGGAACACGGGTGGGTTTCAGTATGAGTCTTACACGCCCTCCCGCTCCGCCCAGAGCGGGAGAAGTTATTTTATAATTTCCCACCTAAAAAAAGGGGGGGGGACACGATTGACTCTAACAAAAATTATCACTTTAAAGCTTAATATTTCGAAAACGAATCCCTGAATACAGAAATGGTTGTCACAAACTCACTCAGTTTTGAACGACCTTTCTAACGACACCCCACACTATGGGATAGATGAGGAAAAAAAAATCATTCCCACTTTACGTGTAGGGGAGGTACCTTAATTATTTTTCATGATTTTATTTCACTACTTTGTCGGCGTGATTAATATGTACCCATACCAAATTACAGCTTTCTAGTACTAAGAGTCTCTGAGCTAAGCCGCGGACGGACAGACAGACAGACAGACAGACGACGGACATGGCGAAACTATAAGGGTTCCTTGTTTACTACGGAACCTTAAAAACGACTAAAACTACTATTGACCTATTTATTTTGTTAGAGGTTCTGAAGGTTGTAGGTATTGAAGTAAAGGTTGGTACAGTCAGCGAAAAAACTCGAACAACGTTTCTTTAAAAAAAAAAAAAAAACAAAAAAAATATTGAGCTAATTATTTTTTTTTTTTTAACTTATATCGAAACAGAAGTAAAATTCAATTTAGATGGTGAGTAAGAGTAGCAAGCAGTGTTAATCGACTTTTGTCGTTGACCGTAACTTAATTCGCAGAAACGTTATTATTGAAACTTAAAAATATGGTTGAATATTTTAATCAGGCGCCTACATGTTAAATCAATAAGACCCTTTGAATAAACGTTCTTTACAAAATTGGTTAAATTTAATTAAAATTTCCACTCGTGTTGTTGGTAACAAACCGAACGCTATTTCCCAAAAGGTGAAAACATCAACATTTATAGGATTGGGGTGTTGCTAATATCTGTATCTTTACGAGCTTATATCGTCTAACATTAAAACAAATCTATTCTGTGACTTGAAGACACGATACGCGTGATTAACTGCCGTAGTTTCTGCGAAATCGTAAAAGAAGTAACGAGTTGTATTTTCGCACATTTCCTTGTAAAGGTTTTCGATGGCGTGAGTCAGGTGTAAGTACCTAGTATTGGTACAGTCTTTTCAATCAAATAGTGATAGTACGCCTAATCGGCTTTCATGAATTTAATGTACTCTAATAAAATATTGAATATGTAATTAAAGTTTCACTTTGATGCACCGATATGAGATGACAATATTTATTGCCTTAGGTACTGTAGTTTTCAAAGCGCTGCACTATTTAAGCGGATGGACTGTAGGTCTCTCATACGTTGCTCCTAAAGTTCCAGTCGATAATTTAATTCCATGGCTACAAGACGTTAAAGCATTCGAGGAAACAATGCTGAGTGGACATAACACGTTTAAATAAATAAATAACCAAAGATTTGATGAATCAACCCGTATCAATTTCACTTCTTAAGCAAATTATATGGGTAGTTTTCACTCTTGTCTCTATTAGACCTTCACAACAATTATTACGTCTTACCTATTAAGTAACGCTACATAATAACGTACATTTTTATATAATTGTAGCTGACTGAATTTTTTACCGACCTCGTTAAGTATAATCAACATTTAAAAACTAAACCGCTGGGAGTTGTTGTGCTTGAAAAGTGATTGTAATTGAATAAAGCTTTGAATAAATGAAAACTTTATATTTACGCTTCCATGTTACTAGTGCCGATTCTCTTATACACCGAACTAAACTATCACTAAAATTCCTTATTTTTGGCTTTGTGAATATTAAAGCTATTTTACAAAATAAATTCTCTAAATTTAAAAATAATTTTGACACAACTAAATCGAATTCTCAATCGCGACTGGCGTGGTACTTGTTTGCCCTACCCCGTAAATTTTTTTTAGAGCCGGAGGCGCGCCAGGGGGCAGCCTCGACAGCTGGGACTCGAGGAGGCCCTGCACAAGTCCGAGGCCATGGGTTTTCATGGACCTCGGAATGCGCCACCGGCGGGTTCCCAGGTAATGGCGGGAGGAGTTCACATCGGCGTCGAGTCGACGATGAAGTATCTGGGACTTGTCCTCGACAGCCGGTGGAACTTCGTCGAACACTTCCGACGTTTGGCTCCCAGACTGGAGCGGGCCGGGGCTGCGTTGAAGCGGCTCCTGCCCAATCTAGGGGATCCAAACGCCTCCTGGCGGAGGCTCTACGCGGGGGTCGTGCGGTCCATGGCCCTTTACGGGGCACTGGTGTGGGCGCGTTCACTAAGGCTGCGGCCAGCCCGCCGGTTGAACGCGTCCCAGAGGGTCATGGCCATCCGGCTGGCCCGAGGATACCGCACGGTCTCCTGCGAGGCGGCGAGCCTCCTTGCCGGATTACCGCCATGAGATCTGGCGGCAAAGGTCCTCGCGCACATCTGGGAGTGGCGCGAGGAGGCGAAACGCCGGGGCTTAACTCCGCTGCCGCGAGAATTTGCGGCACAGCGGACAGAGCTCCGGCGGGATCTCATGGCGTCATGGAGAGTGCGGTTGTCGCAACCCAGCGCTGGGCACGCTACAATTGCGGCGATAAGACCCCTCTTTGAGGAGTGTCTAGAGAGGCGCCACGGCGTCCTCACCTTTCGCCTGACGCAGATCCTCACCGGACATGGCTGTTTCTGGAGGTTCCTGCACAGGATAAGGCGGGAGGAAACGCCCGGGTGTCACCATTGTGTGGATCGCCCGGAGGACACGGTGGAGCATACGGTGGAGGTCTGCCCAGCTTGGGCGGAGCATCGCCGTGTCCTCGTGGAGGCGATCGACGGCGGTGATCTATCGCGTCCGGCCCTGGTTCAGGCCATGGTACGGAGCGAGAGGAAATGGGAGGCCGTCACCTCCTTCTGCGAAGCGGTAATGCTCGCGAAGAAGGAGGCGGAGCGCGTGAGGGAGAGGCAAATTTCGCGCCCTCACGCCCCTAACCGCCGCAGGAGGAGACGCCCAGGGCGTCGGGAATCACAAGCCGATTTCCGGCCACCGTAAGCGCGGGCTTGCGGACGGTGAGCAATGGGTAGCTCAACGTCCGATAAGGACCAGGCCCAGGTCGACGGCGCGTTGTGTTCCACGCGCGCCTCAAAGATATGTCAGCAGAATTGACGGGGTCCGCTAGGGCCGATGCCTGCCGGGGTTGCGAAGAAAACCGAGAGGGAGATCGTGGCCCCCGGCAACAGGGCAACTGAAGGAACACGGGTGGGTTTTAGTCAGTAAGAGTCTGACACGGCCTCCCGTTCCGCCCAGAGCGGGAGAAGTTATTTGACGATGTCCCACCCAAAAAAAAAGGGGGCAGCCTCGACGTGATTTTAATGTAATTTTTCACTTTTTGTATGGAAAATAAGAAATATGATTACCTACATGTTGAGTTTTAGGGGGTTTATGAGTTTTATAAAGGGGTCGAAATTTTCATTATTTTTGCGATAGGATTAAAAAAAAGAAAAGATACAGTACTGTTTTTGCACATAAAGTCGAGGTATTGGTGTGAATTTAAATTTCATGACAACCAATTTTATTCCACACATTTTTAATCGCGATTAGAAATACATAGTTGAGAATCAAAATTTTAGGTTTAAAACGCAAATTCAGATTAGCAAAATTGACATTTTGACTACATTAATATCTCAGTGTCATGCTAGTGCTATCAAACTAAAATATAGTTAAGTTGGGTCACTTTAGTGTATTTCAGAATGGGAAATCGTCGTTTGACAGGAATAAAAAAAAATGGTGATTTTTAGTCTAGTTTAGAGGCATTTATGACAAGAGAATCGGCACCACTGTTTATTTATTTATCGATCATTGGTTTATAGTAACACGTCGGTGTCGCAACTCACCGTGTTTGGGTTCTCGAAAAGTCAATCGTCATCCTGAGGATGCCTCGTAGAGAGGTGAAACATGTCGATTTTTTACAGGGTTTTACGACTCTTTAGGAATAGCTAAGCGGAACGTTTTACTAAATATATCTACGTCTATTGTATTTTATAATGGATTTCCGCAAGGTTATCTAAATATTACTACGGAGTGGTTTAACTTTTTGCCAAGAGTTGTAGTATTAAACTATATTACCTATATACTTCGTGACCCGTCGACCTTGTGTACTGCCTCGTTGGTCTAGTGGGCACAAGCACTACTGCTGAGCATGTCCTGGGTTCAATTCCCAGGTTAGGCAAAATGTTATCGGGTTTTTCTATAAGGAATTTCTTGATAGCAGCCCAGAGTTTGGATTTGTGCCCGGTTGATGGCAATAGGCAGGCTCCCTATTACATGGGACTTAAACATAACTGGCAAGATGTGGGTGTACTATATAGCCGCTGCCCAACCCTTTGGAGAAACAAGGCGTGATGTTATGTTAAGTAGCTAAAATAGTTTGCTAAAGTGGTAAAATTTGTGAGTTTGTTCGTAAGGGTTAATCTCCGGAACTTCTGATTCGGTTCCGAAAATTCTTTCATTAATGGGAAGCTACAGTATTGTCAAGTGTCATCCTACCTGTGAGGCTGCGAGCCTCCTTGCCGGATTACCGCCATGGGATCTGGAGGCAAAGGTCCTCGCGCACATCTGGGAGTGGTGCGAGGAGGCGAAACGCCGGGGCTTAACTCCGCTGCCGCGAGAAATCGCGGCACAGCGGACAGAGCTCCGGTGGGATCTCATGGCGTCATGGAGAGTGCGATTGTCGCAACCCAGCGCTGGGCACGTCACAATTGCGGCGATAAGACCCTTCTTTGAGGAGTGGCTACAGAGGTGCCACGGCGTCCTCACCTTCCGCCTGACGCAGGTCCTCACCGGACATGGCTGTTTCGGGACGTTCCTGTTCAGGATAAGGCGGGAGGAAACGCCCGGGTGTCACCATTGTGTGGATCGCCCGGAGGACACGGTGGAGCATACGGTGGAGGTCTGCCCGGCTTGGGCGGAGCATCGCCGTGTCCTTGTGGAGGCGATCGGCGGCGGTGATCTCTCGCGTCCGGCCCTGATTAGGGCCATGGTAGGGCGCGAGAGGAAATGGGAGGCCGTCACCTCCTTCTGCGAAACAGTAATGCTCGCGAAGGAGGAGGCGGAACGCGTGAGGGAGAGGAAAATTTCGCGCCCTCACGCCCCTAACCGCCGCAGGAGGAGACGCCCTGGGCGTGGGGAATCGCAGGCCGATTTCCGGCCACCGTAGGCGCAGGCTTGCGGACGGTGAGCAATGGGTAGCTCGCCGTCGGATAAGGACCAGGCCCGGGTCGACGGCGCGTTGTGTTCCACGCGCGCCTCAAAGAGATGTCAGCAGAATTGACGGGGTCCGTTAGGGCCGATGCCTGCCGGGGGTGCGAAGAAAACCGAAAGGGAGATCGTGGCCCCCGGCAACAGGGCAACCGAAGAACACAGGTGGGTTTTAGTCAGTAAGAGTCTGACACGCCCTCCCGCTCCGCCCAGAGCGGGAGAAGTTATTTGATTATTTCCCACCCAAAAAAAAAGTGTCATTCTAACTTTTAATATTATAAATGCGAAACTTTGTTTGTTTATATTATGTTTGTTTGTTACGATTCCACGCTAAAACGGCTGAATGCGTTTGAATGAAATTTGGCACACAGGTAGACCTTGACTTGGATTAGGAAATAGGATACTTTTTATTCTTTAGTACGTTCCCGTGGGATAATTTCCAAACTCTACGCGGGCGAAGTCGTGGGCAAAACCTAGTAGGATATATTTTACTAGCTGCGCCCTTCGATTTCACCCGCATAAGTCTCGATCCCGTAAGAATATCGGGATAAAAAGTATCCTATGTCATAATCTAGGTCATGGTCTACTGATACGCAAAATTGCATTGATCATGCAATTCCATTCGGTTGTTTTAGCGTGAAAGCGTAACAAGCAAACAAATAAATAAACAAAAAAACATACAAACTCACTGTCCCATTTATAATAGTTATATACTAGGATGTTCAAACAAGAAATGTATAAATGTCTATGCCTAGTTTGTACGCATTTCATTTGTGTTTGTAACCACATTTGAAAAATAGGTGTGTTTCTAGTAGTTCTTTGCGCCGATTGTTATAGGGCACTTAGGGCAGTGACCTGAGAGCAGGCCAAGTGCGAGTTAGCCTCCATTACCTTATAAAAACTTTCAGGCCTGAATAAAATCCTTTAATAAGTTTAAAAAAACCTAGTAATCCCTTAAATCCTGTAATAGGATTTTAATGAATTGAAAGATACTTGTGATTTAATTTGTTATTTTTATTTGTTTTATGTATTTCTGTTATTTAATTTGATTTTATTAGAATTATTTTGGCTTGTTTTTTTGTATCTTTGGTTACTTACGTAATTTTTAAGTAGATTTACAAACAAAAATATGGATCACTGTGTCTGAATTATATCATTATGAAACTTGTAGTAGGTACTTATTAACTAAAACCTACCTCAATTTTGTAAAAGAATTAAACGTCAATGTAGAAAAGTACTTCTGTAAGTACAAGTAAGTTGTAACTCGCCTGCCGCATAACTCCAACGTGCACTATGAAGGATGTAATAAATACATACATTGTTCCAGACGAGCCGGGTTTCAGCGCACCGATAGCGAATGTGACCGCGCCACTCGGGCGGGAGGCGATCCTCGCGTGCACCGTACACAACCTGTCTACGTACAAGGTCCGTAACATTGACACCTTTACTATATTACAGCGTATGTAAGTGGCCCTTACGAATGACGTCGCTTGCACTGCAGATATGTGTGGTATATTTTTCGTTTGTTTTTCTGAGAGTGATAATTTTTTATTGTTGAATTTGAGTGTAGGGAAATTAATGAAATGTGTATGAGTATCTACCTGGTGTAGAAGTAACAGTACCTATCTATAAATTGGCCAATTAAGTTAACTAGTTTTAGTCAAATTATGAATGAGAATAAAACTTCCGTCTGGAAAGTCTGGCAATACCGATTTAGTAAAAAAAGCCTGAAAAACGGTGGAATAAAGAAGTCCAAAGCTTATGCTAGGTTACCAGTGAGATATTGCATATGCTAAATAAAAGACGACTTAGAGAATTCAGAATCCTACAGCTCTTATCTTCAACACGTTGAAAGCGCTTAGATTTTCTCCAGATTTCTGCTTAAACTTGCTGTATTTGTTAGGAACAAGGTTCTAAACTGTTAAGTGAAGTAGGTACATCTTATAAACGTTTGAGATTACTTGTGGGAGTAATCGTGTCTGTTCTGATATCCGTATGAACTCACTTGGAAAATCTATAAGGACTCTTTCTGTGAATTGTAATTGTGATTGAACGCATGAACAAGATTATAATACTGATTGAAGTATGTAATGTTTTATATTCAGTATTTGGAATTCCGCGTTCCAATTACTGAACATATTTATAGACTGTTATAACAATACATTTTAGGACTGTCGTATACTAGGTTGTGATACTCCATGCTGCATAGCTTGCAAATATGATACTAATCGAATTGTTTTCAGCTAGCAGGGTTCTCACTAGAGATCTGTATTAATTAATTTCAACTTGGTACCTCCACTCGTTCCTGAGAAAAGAGAGACAGCCTGACAGACAGACAGACCGACAACGAAGTGATCCTATAAGGGTTCCGTTTTTTCCTTTTGAGGAACCCTAAAAACAAAATGGCGGCATTAATTCCGATTTTTTCACGCGCCAAAAGATCTTTGTAAAGTTTTACCGTCAATCAGCCAATCGAACAAATAATAAATTATAGACATTCAGTACCTAGCTCATACTCGTTATATTGTAATTCCTATGTAGGCTCTTAAATTACAAAAGAGAAGTGGAGAGGTGTATTGTTAGCGGAGCCTACATGTCACCCCGATGTGACAGGTCGTGACTCCATCTCAAATTAATCCTAATTGCCTAAGAATAGACACACAGAACTGCTTTTATGTTAGATATCTATGTTATGTTATCTAGAGCTCAGAATTTGTTTTAGGAATATTTAAAAAAAAATGGTATTGCATTACTATAATTATGATGATTACAGTCCTGCCGTCGAAAAAATGCGTTCCTGACGCCTGTCAGTTGTACAATTTCTAGTAGATAGTAATAAGGATCAAATTCGCAAAACACATATTCGTCAGTATGAAACTGACAGGTGTCAAGAGCGTATGCTCTTAGAGGTCGGACTGTAATCATCATAATCTATAGAGCAAGCACAAGGTGTAAAATAAAATAAAGCATGAATAAAAAGTACTTTGATTACATTTTGACAGAATAATTTATTGATTGATGTCGTTATTCTTGAGCGCGTTGATCTTTTATCGTTCAAGCGGGTCGGTATACAATACAGTTTTTGATCAGTTTATCAACTTTCCGAACAAAGTTACCATGCAAGACGTCGTAATGACTTACTACCAACAGTATCGTATTTCAATGTTGCCTTACAACGGTCCTAAAAATGTCATTCGAAACTCGGAGAAACTTTTTCAATCGATGTTTGCGTATGAGTATACGAAAGTACGGGAATGTCGCATTACTAACAAACTGGTAGTTTATCGAACTTATTTAGATTTTTATAAGGGCTCTTGTGGTCGTAATGGTGTTTTAAAATGGCCATAAACATTTGGTAATAGGTTGCGTGGTTGCGGGTTGACACGCAGACCATTCTCACAATCCACACGCACGTGATATCGAGGAGTCGGAGAGTGGGGGTGACCCACAGCGACCACCGGACCTGGTTCCTGCACATTAGGGAGCTGCGGGAGACGGACAGAGGATGGTACATGTGCCAGATCAACACGGATCCTATGAAGTCACAGCTGGGATATTTAGATATTGTTGGTAAGTGAATTGAATGATGAAATGAAATTATTTTTAAATAGATCGTTTACAGTCCGGCCGCCTAAAGAATGCGTTTTTGACATCTGTCAGTTTCGTATCTAATGAATATATATTTTGCGAATTCGATCCGTATTCCTACTAGAAATTGTCCAACTGAAGGTGTCAGGAATGCATTCTCTCAGCGGCCAGACTGTAAGACACTTCTACACATCAATTTTTGGTCAATATTTTAAAACTTTATGGCGCCGGCATTTCTTAGCTGATTGTTAGATACTTAGTTGGTCCTTGGTCTTTACCGATTTGAAATCTAAGCGGGTTCATAGTAGGAAAATCATCTTTATTCAGAGTTCAGAATCAAGGCTCGTGCAGACACGCGCGACGCTTCACCCGTAATTGTTGTAACGTGAAGTTTTCTTAGAAATTGTATTGTTAGAGTCGCGTCGCACTGTCGCGTCGCGTCTGTCTGCAGGAGGCTTCATTCTAAAACTACTAGCTTGGTTATATGATAAAGTTATATCTATACTAATAATAAAGCTGAAGAGTTTGCTTGTTTGATCGTGCTAGTCTGGAACTGCTAATCGGATTTTTAAAAAAAATTGCATTTGTAATCCCAATTCTTGAGAAAGACTATAGGCTATTTAAAATCGCGCTAGGACCCTTAGGAACCGAGCAAAAAGAAAAAGTCTGAAAGAACATGTAGGCGATACGATGCGACGACGCCGCGACGAGGTGGGTCGGAGGAGCAAGAAATTTCACGCGAACGAAGTGGAGGACAGAAGCTAGTCAATATATATATATATCTTTATATTAAACTAGCTTTTGACCGCCGCTTCGCCCGCGTGGATATCGGAAAATATCCCATGGGAACGTACTACTGGGATTACATACCTAATAGTCGAAGAAAAGGTCATTGACTCCTACCGCTGCGCCCGTGTTACGGTCAACCATAATTATTTTGTCACGCGTAATTTTGAATCTGTGATATCTTTTAAATTATTCATATATATGATATGATTTCAAGACATATTATAATCTAAATTAAATGCTCAATTTAAATAACATATTTTATTGGATAGGGGTTAATATAATACTTTTTGTTAGTCTAGAATGCTCCTTTTTATTTTTGTTAATGTTTGTTTCTTTTTTTATTATTATGTTTTGTATTTCCTGTGCGTGTCCCAAATAAAATATTTTATTTATTTCTTTCTAATACTGGTCAAAATAGCTGCGAAAATAACAATGAAATTTTTATCAAATTATGAAAGATAATATTGGTTACTGTGGGTCATCCTTAGAAGATATGCCATCGCGGAGTTTTTTTATTGCAGTTTGTAAGATGAACAATCCTGTAGAATATAAATTTTATGTAACTTTTACGTTATCCGCGGCGCACGCCAATAAAGTTCCCAGTCGGCATGATTTTTTCCGATATGTTCAACAATAATCGTCAAATTACAGCTAATTTACACGTAACCTTAATGAATTATACACTAAAACCTTCCGCATGAATCACTCCGTCTATTGATGAAAACCGTTTGAAAATCTGTGCGGTAGTTTTTGTTCACGTTCAGACAGACAGACGTGGCGGAGGACTTTGTTTAATAACGTGTTACATATATTAAGATGAAGATTAAGACTTCGGTGAAATATACATTTTACCGAAAAGGTATTCAGTTTCAAAATAAATCTGTTTTCCAAGAAAGCATACACGTATAGTTTAGCTTTTTAGGCTATAGTTAAATGAGATATTCTAAATATAGTATTTGGGCCAAGAAACAAAAAGCTATGTTGAAATTTACATTACATGGATCACAAGTATGTAAGTAAGTTAAAACACTGTTTTACAAGAGAGCTGTACCTACCTATAGATAATGAATGTATGAGATATTCTAAATATAGTATTTAGGCTAAGCAACAAAAGGCTATGTAAGTCACAAATATGAATTCAAGTGAAACTGAGATTCAAAAGATGATTTGAGTAGGGTGAAACACATGTCTTATTAGTACTAGCTATTTACGTAGGTATAGCTAAGTAGTAAAATTCTGAAAGTTTTTATATGATTTTTTTCTGAATGTCCCTCGGCAAACTTCGTGTTTCGTCAGTCGTCGGATTTCTATCAGTTCGATTGTATTCGGAAATGCGATGATTCTCGCGGGACATTAAGAAAATAGAAATACTGTACAAAACTTCATCCACGTTTATTCTTCCTCCTAATATTATCTTCTTTCCTCGCAGTTCCTCCCGACATCCTCGACCGAGGTACTAGCACAGACCAGACAGCGCGGGAGGGTGCCTCGATAAATTTAACATGTGCCGCCACGGGATCACCGCATCCACAAATTACTTGGCGAAGAGAACATTCCAAACCTATTAACATCGCAGATGGAATGCAAGGTAAATACTGTTTGAGTGTTAATAGCAAGATAAATTGTATTAGATGGGTAATAGGGATGGCGATTCTTTCCGAAAAAGATCGATGTTTAAATCTATTCGAATCGTAAGCTGATGTACCGATTCACAAAAAAATTGAGGTCTAAAAGATCGATTCTCGATTATTTTTTTCAAGTTTGCATTTATAATGTATCCATTTTATGAAAAACAAGGAAGATATAATAACATGATCTCTTACCAGTAAAATCTGTTTTTTTTTTAGTTCAATGTATTCGATGATAACAATTATTTTTATTACCATATTAAAGTCAGATCAGGAATGAAAGAAGACATTTATTTTCAAAAGTATTTATTACATGAAATCTCGCGAGTCTTTGAGTACTTAATTAACCCTTTAGCCAGCAATGCCGTAATTTTATGGGTACATTCAAGTAATTGTAAATAATTTTAAAACAAAAAATAATCGAATGGCGATGTTCAAGGGTGAAATATCGATTCACTGAGTCGATTCAGTACTGCATATCAATTTAAAAGATCGATCTTTTGGGCCTGAAAAATCGATTCTTCGATTAATCGATCTCAGATCGCCATCCCTAATGGGTAAATGCTGCTCAAAAGATACAATTAATGTTTTGTGCAGAGTGGGTCTTTAATCTTAAGACGCAGATAAATGCCAGTGAGCTTGACTGGTTAGCTTGCGTGTTCTGTACTGAGCTCACGCAACGCGTCATACGTTCAGCCAGTAATAGGACTCGCCCATCAAGGAGCGCTGTCCCAAATTAGACGCATTATTAATTTATTATACATAAAACAAAAAGGTATTTTAATAAAACCCGTATACTAAAAAATCTATGATTAAACTATCCTTAAAATGGTGCAGGTTTCAGAAAAATATGCTTGATAGATTTTGCGTGATTCTCAGTTTTTTTATCCGCGTTAGACATTACAAATTAGTATCACTATAAGCATAATATAAAATATTCATACATTAAGTTATTAAAAAAATGCTTTTATTTAACATCTATTTTTTCCAAATCATTCGTTCAGACGTGATCTTCAGTATAAAATCATTAAAAGTCAGTTATCGTTGCCTTAAGGGTCGGAACCATGGGCACGCCACAATAGTCGGCGATTAGTCCTGTTTTTGAGGAGTGGCTAGAGAGGCGCCACGTCGTCCTCATCCCTCGCCTGATGCAGGTCCTCACAGGGCACGGTTGTTTTGGGGAGTTCCTGTTCCGGATAAGGCGGGAGGAAACGCCCGGGTGTTACCATTTTGTGGATCGCCCAGAGGACACGGTGGAGCATACGATGGAGGTCTGCCCGGCTTGGGCGGAGCATCGCCGTGTCCTCATGGAGGCGATCGGCGGCAGTGATCTCTCGCGTCCGGCCCTGGTCCAGGCTATGCTATGGGGCGAGAGGGCATGGGAAAACGTCACCTCCTTCTGCGAAGCAGTAATGCTTGCGAAGGAGGAGGCGGAAGAGTGAGAGGCAAAGTTCGCGCCCTCACGCCCTTAGCCGCCGCAGGAGACGCTCTGGGCGTCGGGGATCGCAGGCCGTTTCCCGGCCACCGTAGGCGCGGGTTTGTGGACGGTGAGCAATGGGTAGCTTGCCGTCCGATAAGGACCAGGCCCGGGTCGACGGCGCATTGTGTTCCACGCGCGTCTTAAAGAGATGTCAGCACAACTGACGGGATCCGCTAAGACCGATGCCTTCCGAGGTCGTGGGAAAGTCCGAAAGGGATACCGTGGCCCCTCGCAACATACAGGCAACTGAAGGAACACGGGTGGGTTTTAGTCAGTAAGAAAAAAAAAAAAAAAATAAACAGTGGCATTCCGGGAATGCCGACAGAAGTTAAAACCTGAACAATGGGTTTTGGATACTAATACGGCAGTGCTTTTTGCACGGTTTTAGCGATATTCAATTTTTTTTACTATAATCTACACGGTTTATACTCACTCTCATTTTTTCAATGACTGGTAAAACTCTTGAGCTAGCCAGACGTTTTTTTTCGTGGCTACTACTTTAAATGTTCTATATAAACTTATCCAAAACCCATAACACGATTTCCTGGAACCGACTCATAAGCCATTCGAATCGAAAAAAAAAACCTTTCTTTGGAGAAATGCACATAAACGTGACGCGTCTTTAAAATTTCACTTTCGATTCTCGTCCAATTAACGAATCGCCGCCAATAGAGTTCGCTTAAAAAAAAAATCTGGTGTTCCATACATTTTGTTCGTGTAAGTATTGCACTTTTCTATGAAACAGCAGATTTTTGATTGAGACTGCAATCTGTGGGAGTGATTTCGTGGAAAGGGACGGAAGGGTGTAACAGGAATCCGGAGAAGTGCGAGCTATTTAATTTGACCAATGAGTGCGCGCGGTGTTAGAGTTGGTCGTCAGATGGTACCAACCCATTTTCCGAGAGGTTGGTACTGTCAGCCAAGAAGTCAGATGTTACACATCATATGCGACTACTGTTGGGCTCGCTCGTTTTTAGGGTTCCGTACCCAAAGGGTAAAACGGGACCCTATTACTAAGACTCCGCTGTCCGCCGTCTGTCACCAGGCTGTGTATCTCATGAACCGTGATAGTTAGTTGAAATTTTCACAGATTATGTATTTCTGTTGCCGCTATAACAACAAATACTAAAAAACAGAATGAAATCAATATTTAAGGCCATTTTCATAGATAGTCAGACTCGCACACGAAGGGTTCCGTACCATACGGAATCCTTTGTGTGCGAGTCCGACTCGCACTTGGCCGGTTTTTATAATCCACGCAAAATTTTGCTGGTTGGTCTAGGATCATGTACTGGATAAAGAAAGAAAGAAAAGAAAGAAAATATTTTTATTTGTGACCCGCTCAGGAAATACAACATTAAAACTAAGAAAATTGTAAAATCGATGAGTCCAGTACATGATGATTTTCCATGTTGGTCCATGAGTGGTAACAGCATATCCAGTAGCAAACTGCAATAGACTGAGTTGGTCGATTGATTAGACATTCTGTTTTACTATATATGTCGTAGCCAGATCTTAGAATTGATCATTTCTTGAAAAGATCGATCATTTCATGAAATGGTTGTGTTTCATGAAATGGCCAGCTAATATTGACCATATCGTTTAAACGTCAACGCTTAATGATAATTATGTTAGTTGACGTTTGGCCTCATCATTAAGTAGGGTATTCATGCAAATATTACTGGCATTCATTAGCTTTTAGTAATCTGGGTCAATGGATAAATAAAACATTTAAAATAGCTTTCATTCCAGAAGAAAAATAATAATTAATAATATTTGAATAGTTAAATACTAACCTGTGAAATACGTTCCAAACTCCACGGTTTTTTAACGTTGCGGTCGTTTTTCGTGAGACTTTCATAAAAGTCACGTAGTTTGGTATAAAAGCGATACTTCACTGTACTTTTATCTTCCATTTGCATAGTTATAATTGCTTTTCCAATCGAATTGTCGTCCGCCGCCATGATGCACAACAAAAATCACACTAATGTTTGGCCACATCATGAAGTAGTCGTGCATTTAACTGTGCATATCGTCAAACGTTGAGTACCTATTCAATGATGTGGCCAGACCACATCATAATGTGGCTAGCGGTCGATGTTTTATTAAATAGACCATTTCATGAAATGGTTGCATTTTATGAAATGATCAACTCTAAGATCTGGCCACGACATTTACACTGACGAGCAATATAAAAAGCCATTTGCAAAGTGCCAAGAAATCTAAATATCTCCTAAACCACACAAGTTAACTACATGAATTAAAAAAATCTTGAAAACAGTTTTATAGTTTTTTATGCGCTATTAAATACACTTAAATGTTTTTTTTTACTTCAAGAAGCTATCTCGCGTGATTTCGGATATATTTCATGATAAGTGAGTGGCTTTTTTATACACTTTTACCATGGATTCAGTACATGATTCTGAACCCCCCAGCGTTGAAACTTTTCGTCGGTTAATTTAAAAAAAATCTCCTGTTTCACAGAAAAGTGCAATACCTACGCGGTCAAAATTTATGCACCAGCATTTTTTTTAAATAACCGACGAAAAATGCCAACGCAGAGGGGTCAGAATCATGTACTGAATCCATGGTAACAGTTTTCGCGTCGATGTCCCTGCCACCCTGTTGCTCGTCAGTGTAGATACCAATTCCAAATAGTAACGCCGTGGTTGAAGTTCTGCCCGAAAAATGAAACTCCTATGAGACTTAGAATCAAGAACTGCAGCACGTAGTGGTCATGTAGATTGAGTAAAATGACTTTGTTTCTCAAGGGAAATGCAAGACTTGCACTACAAAAGATCCAGCGGCCTTAAGATCCATCGTGTACCTAAATGAAGTTTTATTTAGGTACATGATGTATGTTTCTTGCCCGTGACATACAATAAAATTGAAGCAGCAAATGATTTGCATCGTGTAAACACTGTTTAGATGGTGTCACTTTTATTGTTGCTTCAACTTATAGAATGTCTCAGGCAATGACATCGCATCGTGTAAATCTGGCTTTATGTTTGGAAGTACAGTCAGAAAAAGAATAAGGTACATACGTGCAAAAATACGTTATTATTCAAAGTTGTATGCGAAAAAGGTTTTTGAACAGCACACGGAGAAGGACGATGTCAAAGATATAGAGTTTGCCTGTTTACTTATCTCATTCGTTAACTGTACAAGGGGCCTACCACTAAACCTCATATAACAGTTTTGTTTTACTTCAGTGTAGGAAAGAGATGGAGCTGTACAGTCACGAGCACAAATACCTTACAATAACTTAAGATTTAAAAGCGATTTTTTCCTAAATTATTGATAGATGTTATCATGATCGAATTCATACTGTCATGAAATAGGTCTTTTTTATGTTGAAATCGTTATTTCACGCGAAAAACGCTTTTGAATTTTGTGTGACTATAAGGTACAGTTCGTGCCAAACTTTATGAACTCCCGGTATACTAATAGCTAATAACATAACATAACTTTAAATATATATTTTTTTATAGTACCCTATGGCCTACAGTATTGATTTGTTAGTTACACAAAAAATTAGCCATAATATACTTTTAGGCCATTCGCGTACAACTTCCGAGAGTTCATAAAGTTTGGCGCGTAGTGTATCTCGACGTGTGTATACCCCAGTACCCTGACCCATCTCAACATGTATCTTATAGTTCCGTATTCAAACGTATACGTAAACATGGCGTTTCCATACACATGAACTGAATTGTTTACTTTGCATCTGTTGTAGTTTGCATAACTTAGTTTGTACTTAGTATTATGCAATATGCAACTTAGTAATATTGTTTAAAGTGGTTTGTAATGAACATCTAGTGCATTTTGATACGTACCGAGTTTTTATCTCTTGACTTGTTGCGTCGCATGGCCTCCAGAGGGCTTAGACAAGTAGCAATCGCTTACAAAGCCTTTCATCTTACTACAGTGACTTTCAACTGTACCACAGGTTAATACAGATGGTTAAGTCGGCAAAATCATTTAAATAAAAAGCGACTCTTGTGACGACACAATAAAGTGCAATTGTAGTTAAGCCGACGTTCACACGGACGTAGTAAAATGGCGGCGATTTTTTTTTCATGAACTTGATTTGCAACGCTTTGTTTAGGGCCGAGAGTTGAAAATCCGACAGTGTGTTTTTTCAACGTGCTGGGACGAGAGTGCGCGATAAAATCCCGCTGCGATTTTATTACGTTCGTGCGAACGCCGGCTTACTCTTATATCTTCTGATATGTTACGCTCATTGAATTGGCCCGACAAGACCAGTCCGCTGCGTACTTGTAGCTTCATACCTAAAATGCGGAGTGCGCTTTTACTATTCTGTAACTGTACTGACAAAAAATTTTAGGTGGCTTTGAGTTATGTCAATTCAATACTAATATGACTTGTCCATAATATGTATCATTAATAAATGATAAATATTATGGACAAGTCATGACTATCAAGTTGTGTAAGGATGTTAATTTATCTAGGATTTCCGATATTTCAGATTTTTGAGCATGAGATTGAGGTAACCGCTAGGGCTTTAAAGGTAGGCTGCGCAGGCCGCTAATTATCAGGTTAGTGTATAGAGGGTCAGGGAATAGCTTCTGCTAGCTAAGCAAGTGGCATTCCAGTTGGACGAGTATTCTTGTAAGTGTGTGTTTGTGTTACATCACTAATTTTAGCGATGTGCTTAGCAACTTAATAATTGTGAAATATTTAGCTCACAACGCTAAAGGACAGAGACACCCACGTAATAAGGCAGTTTAGTATCTGATCTAGTGCTTTTATCATTTCTAGTATGTTGTCATCGTTTCAGGCTAAGTTTTATAAGGTTAAATTTTTTTACTGTTACAAACACAAAAACAAAACAAGAATCCGGCCCATATGATAGTTAGTGGTCATTTGCATTATTGGGGTTTATTGCCCTCCCGTTTACCGTATATTTTGTTGTAGTGACGTCATATGAGGGGCCAGAGCTGAACATAACTCGGGTGACCAGGCAGCATGCAGGGGCTTACCTCTGCATAGCCTCAAATGGCGTGCCACCGACTGTAAGCAAGAGAATCATGCTGACAGTACAATGTAAGTATCAATAATAAATACTAGCGTTGTAGCAGTGATAGCATGTCTGCATGTCTGACGAAGCATGTCTGACGGTCACACCACTAGTGGTGTGACCGTCAGACTGCCAAGTCATAGGTCTCGAATTCGAACCCAAGGCACGAATCACTGGAAATATTGCTCGCAATTCCAATAAGACACTTTTTTCTAGCTAAAATACGTATATGGTATCGTTTTGTATTACGTACCTACATTAACATTTTATGTGCATATAGCGAAGAATTGGCAAGCAACTCGTACATTTTTAAAGTCATATCTGTTGTAGAATGATTGGGGTAGACATTTTGTTATTTGCGAGAGTACCTACCCTACCTCAACCTGTATGATATTAAACATAAAGGAAGACACGACAGTACCTAACCACTAGTAGTAAAGCGTACCATTATTTTCTTTGAAGTTTCATGTGTTTAAAACTTTACTAAATCTTTCCGTAGTTCCCCCGGTGATAACAATAAAGAATCAGCTGGTGGGGGCCGCTCTAGGCACCGAGTTAGTACTGGAATGTGAGACCGAGGCGTATCCTAAACCAGTCAGCTACTGGAGCAGAGATAACGGCGAGATCGTCCCCGTCGGTAAGATTATATTTTACGCTTTATTTTAATACTAGAGAGTTACAGACCCGCCCTGACTATGCATGGATGTGTTATGTGGCATTATTAATGTATTATGCAAATTAATCATCGTCCAAAAAATTACAATATGTTGGTGAAAATCGTAAACTTGAAACTCGGAACGCATTTTCGTAATTGCACCTACAATTTTGTCGTGTGTCTCTGCATCACCCAAAGCCCGACTGGAAGAAAATGCCTAACAAATAATAAAATGGCTTGGAATGCAACGATGGGAAGAGGCCGGAATAATGACCATAATGTCCTGAAAACTGGGTAGGCATAGGAAAATTGGTGTGGGATGCTACCTGTGTCGACACTTTTGCGCCGCCATCCCATCTTCCTAGCACCGCGGGCTGTGCCGGGGCGGCTGCTGCAGGTGCAGAAAATCTCAAGTGGCGCAAATAATAGCAACCTTACGGGCAGCTATATTTTTGAGCCGTTTGGGGTTGAAACACTAGGGCCGTTGGGCCCGAGTGCTTATCGAGTATTTCGGGACATCGCCAAGCGGTTTGTCGACTGCTTACATGACCAGATGGCTGACCAATTCTTAGGCCAAAGAATCAGCATTGTCATCCAAAGCTGCAAGCTTTTTGGGCACTTTTCCCGCTGACAGCGATGCGGATGAATTTTTTGTTGCCCAGTGGCAGGTCTGCCCTTTTTTTTTTTTACTAGCTTCTGTCCGCGTCTTCGTTCGCGTGGAAGTCGTAAGACACCACAATATACTACAATAACAGCCACATTTTTATAAAACCTCCCTGTATACTACGTTTGTAGTTTTATTCTCAGCAGCGAAAATATGTATATAGAGAGTCAGGAATGGTGACTCGGGAGCGTGCGACGAACAGTTATCCATGTGAGAAGCAGCTTGTCCTGAGGTCGACATCCGCAGCCTTCAGAATTCGGTGTCGGCCTCTGTGACTTGTTGATCGCAAAGCATACGGGAACTGCACGCGTTTAAACTGGTAATTGTGGGGAATTAGCGGTATACGCGGTATAAACACTGTCTCGCTATCGCCACAACCTGTTAGAATTTCCACCTCGATGACGTTTCTCTGCAAAGACACGACTTTGAGCCGGGTTGCGTTGCATAGCTTCGGCGGAGTTAGGTTCCGAAGCCGACCTTCGGCCGGATGATGTACACCGGAAGTGCACTTGCCATTAGCGAATTGAGAAATTCTACGGGATAATGTGTGGTATCTCCTTCCTTCACATCAGTATTAATGGAGGTATATATCACTTCGCTCCGTTCAATTTGCGAGAGTATACTGTGGTTGGCCGCTGCAGTTTGATCATTATCGGCGTTTAAATGGGAGCACGCCCAAGATTCTCTTTGTACGGTATTCGACTGATGTTCCCGAACACCAGACGAATAAGATCTTCTAAAGCTTCTAACTACTCTACCAAGAGTCTCTGATAGAGTGCCTTCACTATCTTTTAGATGAACATCGGAGAATTCTTGAGCATTTGAATTTCTGCCAAGCTGAGCTCACATGATGATGGTCAAGTGCAGTCTATGAACTCTCGACCATAGAGGCGACCTTTTCAACGAAGTATTCACTTTGTCACTCAGAACTGTGACACCACCTATCATGTCTTGGTTCTTGTGGATGTCTTGCAGGGTTCTGTTAACAGCTTCCACTGCTTTCCTATTTGCCATAATGCATTCATCCCAAACGATGAAGCGCAATCCCTAAGCACAAATCCCTTGTTACTGTTGTGTGACACCCCACAAACAGGCGTTTCGTTCTCTAAATCGAGGGGAATTTTAAACATGGCGTGCGCTGTTTTGTCACCAGGAAGCAGGGTGGCAGCGACTCTAAAAGATCGATACACAGATTTTAAAATCGCTAGGACAAATTTGCTGTCATAATCTGTGTGTAAATTCTAAAATTAAGCTATTTTTTTGTGTTGATCAAGGCCTCCTCAAGTCTTTCCAGGTAGGTACTCTTTTCACGGGCGCCGTCTCAATAGAGAATCTTTCGCAACGATGAGACAGCAGACCAAGCAAGGAATTAATACCTATGTACTATATAAACACCAGGTACCGCTAATTTATTTCGGGAAGTCTTGTCTTGCCGCTGCTATGACGTTTATTGGCGTAAATTATGTTATGATGTTTAATGGTTAAATTGCAATTACTAACAGGACTTCGTGAAATAGTTTAAACAAACTGTAAAAGGCGATCGGCAACGTTTTTCGGCTTTTTTCAATATTTTTCGGCTTAATTTCATCTTTGATACCAAAAGATTAAAAACATGCATATAAGTATAGTATTTCATGCATATTTGTTTTTGTGATAATGAACAATATGCTTTTAAAAGTAAATAGCATTAAAATATTGTGTTTTTACATTAGGTTTATTCTATGACCTGTCCCTCCCTTTATTCTTTTAGTGTTTAGCTCTAAAATGATGAGAACACAAATTTGAATGTTTTGTGACTGTAAAGTACTTGTAACGTAGCAGTTTTCCATAGCTTAGGAAGTTTTCCTTTTTAAGTGAATTAATATATTCTAGGAACTACTAATGATAAAAATAAATCGTATTACAACATGAAAAAAAGTCATTAAAAAAAACAATACATGGGAATCGAACTTACTACCCCAGGATTGGAAAGCATTCGTCCAAAATTCGAACATAATGTAATATTGCTGATCCCCCATAGTAAATAGCGTGGTAGAAACTGTACGGTATAAACCCTACAGTTAGAAACAGACAAAAATTCTAAAAACTATATTTTCGGTATAAGAATCGATCCCAGACCTCGTAGCAATATTTTTTTTCAAAAATATTCTATGTACAGTTTTAACTTCACTACTATTTTATTAATACATAATCAAAAAAGAAATTTAAAAAATTATATTACAAAATGTAAAAAAAAGAAAAACAAAAACATACCATAGTTGGGAATCAAACTTACAACCCCATGTTTGCAAAACAATCGTCTAACCGCTGAGTTAATTGCTTTTTGATAGTTACCTATAATAGCCGTTCCTATATATTTCATGATTGACTGCCTAGTTCCATAAAGGTATAGCGTGATGATAATCGTTTAAAAAGTTAAATCGATAACCACCTAGAATATCCTAATCTATTGGCGCGTTTTTTTCCAAAAATACGAACATAATATAATATTGCTCATCCCCCATAGAAAATAGCGTGATAGTTTATACCCTAGAGTTTGACCAGACTCATAGGGAATATCTGTGCAAAATTTTAACAGAATCTGTCCAGTAGAATTTGCGTCATGCTTGAATATACAGACAAACAGACAAAAATTCTAAAAATTAAATTTTCGGCGTTAGAATCGATCCCAGACCTCGTAGCAATTACTTTTTTTTCAAAATATTCAATGTACAGTTTTAACTTCGCTACGATTTTATTAATATGTTTAGATATTTCATCTTTACATACTTATACATAATACATCTATTAGTTGTTGTAAATACTTGTTAAATGATGCTTATATTTTATTAAACAAAATAATAACTTTAAAAAAAATCACCGATTCGAGAAGTCCTACAACAGACAATCACCTACTTTTTTAGTTGCTTAAAGATTTTAAACCGTGTCGTGTCGAATAGCGGTGCGCAGACGGGAATCAGTCGAAATATTTTCCATGCTCCCACGGGTTGCTATAACGTAGATTTCTAAATAAATGATTCGGCAATAATGTAGCAGGTAGCAACCCAGCACAGAGCTTTTAGGCTCAAAATGTACTGGATTAGAACGCCAAGTCAAATATCTAAATCAGTAAATTTGGTTGGAAAATTCGGTCACAGTTCGAAATTGTGGTTGAATACTGGCGAGACCTAAACATGCTACCAAAACATATTCAAATCTGATTTAATGAAATTTCAGATTATGGTTTGGTCTTTGGATGGGTGACCATCTAACATAACATGCCTCGGCATGTTATGTTAGATGGTCACCCATCCTATATTTGTCCTATATTTGCCTATATTTGTCAGAAAATTTTAGCGCCATCTCTTGACTGATAGTGGAACTAATGTAATTTCTGAAAAAGTGTGCTATTTAGAGACTATCATTTTATTTTTACTGTAATCTTTACATAAACTTCTATTACATAGAACAATGCGGCCTAATCTAAGACTCCCGTTAAATAATTTTTAAGACACCCGTTAAGTCCCTGTTGCAAAAAAAATAAACTTTTTTATTTGCAAAATAGTTGGGCAAACGTCATTTAAAACTATTCCAAATTTCAATTTGATAGCATTAGCAGTATTTGAAATATCCAGCTGTGACAGACAGACTGAGTCGCACCATAAGGGTTCCTTTTTACCATTTTGGTACGGAACCTTAAAAACGTATCATTATACAAAATGGTTTCCACATATTTCAGTGTTCAAATACAAATTGTTTAAACACTATCTTTCTATTTTTACCAATCTTTTTAGCATGAAGGGTATTACTATCTTAATAAGCCACAGATCTACAAAAGCCTACAGAAAATGGACCTAATGTATCTCTACCCGCATCGGATTTAGGCGTTTAGACGACCGCTTACGTTAGCGTTCACTTACATATATTTATACGTTTCGTTTAGTGCCCAATTAAAACGAATATTCGTCCAAAACATAACTATAGTATGGCACTAGGTACGTTCCGGACGCATATTCATATAACATGTGGACATTAACTTAGTGTTATATCTAAAATAATAAGATCATGTATTCTGTGCCTTTTACGTAGCTTCGCTTGCTCCCATTGTTGGAACAAAATTAACAAATCCTTTGTTTACCTTCACACTTTCATTACTTTTACATTTTCATTATGAGATAATGTTTCATTTTATTATTTGTTATGCGTACGTTGCGCTCTGACTGTGTGATGTCGTAATTTGATTAAAACTTTGTAATTCGAAGCTATTATGGCAGCAGAGTAGTGAATATTATAAATGATGTATTGTTGGCTATTACTATTCAGCCTCTGGTGACAGTTATATGGGGTCAGTTGCTTGTTTTATTTTTCGACTTTATTGAAGTGAAAACTTCTTTAGGCGCATTGGGCATTTTTGAGATGGGCCTAAACCCTTGATTTTGCGACACTGTTATGACACCAGCTTTTGACCATTAAAAAGACATCAACGCGTTGATTAACGCAGTGCCGATTTTTTTTCAAGTTTTTACTTCTGTCGGCGTTCCCGGGGTGCCACTGCTTTCTGACTCTTCGAAGTCTTTAAAATAACGTTCTTAGCTTTTATTACATCTTTAATGAACGTCAAGCAATATGAAAGTGTGATAATTTAAATAGATGTTTTCCTATCGACCATGTTTCGATAGAGAGGTCACTTACGACAATAAACAGCAATTAGCTGAGTTGCAGTCGGAATTTCGTCGACGTTAACATGATTGTCAGTGTCAACATCTAGTGGTCCACTAATAGCAATTTGCGAGTAATCGAAAACTCGCGCGACAGCTGCTGTCGACAAGGAGTTAAATTTACATTATTGAATAAAAGTATAGAAAACTAGCTTATGCCTCCGGGATCGCCCGCTTGGAGCTCGAAAATTATCTCACAAGAATGTACTACCGGGATAAAAAGTATCTGTCCTAACCCAGGTCATGGTCTATCCGTGTGCTAAATTTCATCTAAATCCGTTCAGCCGTTAAGGCGTAATATTAATAAGATTAGTCTGGATCCATTTGGATAAAAAGTATCTTAGTTTATTACAATACCTTGCAGTATATTGTTTTTCTTTAGCTATTTTTCAATGCAAAATCCACTTAAGCTGGCTTTTTTCTTAATTATTTTTTATTTCATTTACAAATTATTTTTTAGGTTTAATTTTTGTAGATCACTACGAATTAGGAATCAAATACAAATACTTGGACAATCTTTTAGGTGGAACTGCTAAACGTTTATTTGTTTGCCAATATCTGGGGCCAAAAGAAAGTCAGTGGCTATTAAAAGTTGTAGGTATTGACTTACCCCAAATAAAAGGTAAATCCTCGGTTGATAAATTGACCAGTTGAAAACAATAAAGAAACACAGCGTGATCCTTTTCAACACAATGGCTGGTAATGGAAAATTTTGATACTCGATATACGTCAGTTCTTGTTATACGTATGTCCATTAATTCAGAAATGTGTGGTTGACGACTAACAAAAACTAAGCTCTTGATGCTAATTCGAACTTAGCGAAGTTTGCAATGGTAATATTTGGAGAGCCAGTGTGATTTCACTTAAAGTCAGCAATAGCTCTCAATTAAAGGCTTAGTTTATAAGCTTTTAGGCAAACTTAGGTATGTAGATTGAAGAGTAGATATATGCAAAATACAGAAGTAATCTGGTTTCGGACTTGCGCGTAGACTCTACCTTTTTGGTACTCTGTGACTTTCTGGTATTACTGTTTTATTGTGCTTTTAGTCAGAATATGGTTCTCTGTGTTCGTGACACGAGGTAAAAATCTAGGCAAATGTGATTAATGACTCATTTTCATTTTTGGATGTTCTGTGGCATGGTTTTGGATATAAAAGTAGACTATGTACGGCTACCGTCGCGCTTAGCTAAGCGTTTTAAGATAAAATATTAGCAAGTTCACTTCGTTCGTGTTACACTAGCAGACTAGGGGTGACCCCATCTGTTTCACATTAGTGCGGCATCGCGTGTTTAAAGGAAGACTTTCAAAACAAAACTGTGCTTACGAGCGTGCTATGATTGTTGTTACTTTTTCAGTGTAACCCTATGTTGCTACGTCATGATAGTATATTTAGCATGGATATTAACATATTACGTTTGAAATGAAATGAAATGAAATTGTTTATTCTGTAAATAGGATATCGGAATCACTTTTACACGTTATATTAAAAAAATATTAAAAATAAGCTAGTTGAGTTCGGCGTTTCCTATCTGACTACTCTGAGAAGAAAGGCTGAAACAAACTCAGAGGTCACAGTCTCTTTTAAAGTCCAGACATAATCTTGGTCAGGCGATATGAGGACCATGTAGATTAGAGTCTGAAAAGGTGTTTTGAGAAAGTAACACAAATTTGAGTGGAGCTGTCCAGTCAGTGTAAGCATTTGTCAGTAATCGTGGAGATCAACTCAGAACTTAAGGAGCTCAACTCGACGAACAATACCAAAGAAAGGACATTTGGGTAGGCCGCATAAACTACTCAAACTGCCAGACCATCATTAAAACTAGCTGAGAAATAATAATAATATCCACATAGTCCTCACTTAGTCTTAGTTTAATTCTGAAGTTCAAGTTGCTTGTGATAAGTCTTCTACAATGTTGTATAAGTCCTTTAATACGAAGGCGAATTTTCAGCTCAGATTCACATCGATACAGCGCACTGCGCTTACTTCCTAGGTCAGCAGTGTACGCTAGGCATGTCTGTTATTATTAAAGACTTCGTACTTATACTTATATTAAGGCCGCCCATTGTATATTTTGTAGTTTTTGATTTATTTTTGTTATGTATTTTTGTGGTGTACAATAAAGTATATATAAATAAATAAATATAAATATATTTCCAATTCTAGAATTTTATTTATTTCGCTCACGCGGAAGCGTTCTTCTATTGAGATCATTCATGATGGAATAACACCGTTAGACCGATCACACACATACATATAATAACTATGAGTATTTTGCCATGGAGAATGTTGATGTAGGTTTTTCCGACCTCGCGCAAAACCACTGCTTGTACGGTGTACCTATTGTTTCATGAAAAATACTTCGTATAGTAAATTACATTCACAATGTAAATCATCTCAGCCACATTAGTTTGAAAGTGCATTAGAAGTCATCTAGTTAACTGGTAGGTACAAAGTTTTAAATTTTGTTATTTTGTAAATGGCAATTATAAGCGCTATTTATTTATTTAAGTTTTCATGCACAACGTTATAGAATATAATCCCAAGGCGTTGTACAGAACAATATATAAACTAAAAAGTGACATACATACCTAAGTGCGTAAGTAGGTTAGGTAAAATACAACAAAAAACCATATATATATATAAACACGAGAAATAATAAAATTAACAAAACAAACAATTATAATTACACTTGTATAATAAACAAACTTGCAATAAAGAGAAAAAAATATAAATCGTTCATCCATCTACTCACAAAACCTTAAACGTTCACGACACATATCTATCCATCTCCCAGAAAACGAGTTACATTCCGGTGTCGATGTCCGAAGAGCATTTGTATATAGCTGTTGTAAATAACTAACCTTTATAGATATTAGACTGTAAGCTTTTTAAAGAATATCTAAATAAGTAAACTAAACGAATTGTCGATTCGAAAAGAAGAAGAACACTTATGCCAATATTTATTCGTATTGATCTCTCTTAAAATGTTATAATAATATTGGGCTACTGCAGCTTCTAAACTTCTAAAGTAATTTGTGAAATTGACGGGTACACCTACGTACTTCAAATACCGTATTTTATTAAAAGGAATGGACCATAAATATTTCCACTTTGGCTGAAAGTACTACACTGAGCCACGTATTCGTGCTGTATTTTACATATAATGGGATTATTTCTTTGAAATTGTTCTTTCTTTTTTTTTTCAACATTATTTAAGTAATGTGGAGGCCTTTCGTTCTGTGAAAATTAACAGATTCTGGGTCATATGGGTTAAGGGTCATAATACTCCTCGCCATTGCAATTAGTGGCATCAAAATGTATGGAACAGCGGATTTATTTTTAAATAACCGTCGAAAAATTTCAACGCACGGGCGTTCAGAATCATGCACTGAATCCATGGTAATAGTTTTCGCGTCGATGTCCCTCCTACTCTGTGGCTAATTGAATACAGCGTGTATCAGAATAGTGTAATCATATTTAAGAATGTGTTACAGACCATCAACCTGAACAACTTTCTCTACGGGACCAACATCGTAATTGCAAAAAAATTATCAACTGTCCCATACAAAACTTCAAAACCTACTCGACCCAAATGTATGGAATGACCAATAATTTTTTGTCGATTAGGATGGTATGCAGAAAGTTGTTCAGTTTCATTATTTGTATTAGGTACACCCATAAAAACAAAAAAAACCCGACTGTAAAAACGCATAACTGAAACATTGTCCGGGGGCCTGTAATACCTTACAAAAACAAAATTCAATGCTTGTTTTTCTCTTTTTAGATGTGTTTTTGCAGTCGGGTTTTTTGTTTTTTATTAAATAATTTGTTTTAATTCAAGTTTTTTGGTTTTAAGTATTAATGCATATATTTATGTATATAAATATATTTGGAATTGACTCATTACTTGCATTTATTTGATACCAATATTGTTGTAATTTTTTTTTAAATACTTTCCCCTCCCTTTTTTTGTATTTGCAGATGCAATATATAAAAGTTATATAGCCTATGTCACCCCCACAATTAAGACGAATCTAATAACACCTCGTATGTCAAAATCCTTTAGGTCCCTTAAGCTACAGAGCGTGCCAAAGAAATAGACATACAAACATACTTACATAGTCTCGAAAATCATTTCCCTCCGTCTGGGGCAGTCGGATAAAAATGACCACACCTTTCTGATACATGCTGTATTTGTGCATATCCAAGTTTCTCACCCTAAGGAGATAATACATAATAATATAATCATAATAACATTAGGTGCTTGCATCTTATCCGCTTAGGGGCCGGCTTTAAATTTCAAAGCTCTCGTATCCTCTGGGATCGTCACTGTAACTACATACACTGACAGGAATTATGTTGCACACGAATATGTTGGTATTTTAATGTCATGAACGTTACAAAAACGGTTGAGTCATCAAAATAATCATCACTTTTCAAAATATTATTTCCCTTTAATGGAAAGTAAGGCATAATAATAAGCGGCGGCCGATCTAGCGACACGCGGGGTTACGACAATCGTCGACAGAATCCCGCAGTTGGGACGCGAGGTGGCCTTGCACAAGTCCGAGGCCATGTGTTTTTATGGTTCTCGGAACGCGCCACCGTCGGGCTCCCAGATGATGGCGGGAGGGGTTCACATCGGGGTCAAGTCGACGATCAAGTGACAGGAGAGGCCTAAACTTCTTGTTTGTCTGTGTAAAAAAAAACACAAAAATATCAAACTTGATAATCGAACTGATGAGCCACAGGTTTGCAAAGCGGTCGCGAATCGCTAAACTATTTGCTTCGTTAAAAACGGACTAAAATAGCCGTTCTCATATATTATTATGATTGACTGCGCATCTCCATAAATGTATAGCGTGATGATAATCTTTAAAAAGATTAAGTATGTAATTATCTGCAACGTTATAACCTTTTGGCTCGTCTTGTTGCAATTTGCAGTAAACTTATAGAAGAACACATAATGCAATATTGCTCATCCCCATAGCAAATAGCGTGACAATTTATAGCCTACAGACTGACGACACTCATAGGGAATACCTATGCAAAATTTGGACACAATCTATACGGAATATTTGCATGATGCTGCAACATACATTCAGAAAACGGCCAAACATATAAACAGACAAACATTCTAAAAACTATATTTTCGGCATTAGAAGCATTCCTTTACCTCGTAGCAACTTTTTTTTCAAAAATATTCAATGTATAGTTTTGACTTCGTTACGATTTTATTATATGTCACACATTTTATTATATGTAATAATAAGTATATTTACTTATTATTTATATCCCTAGGGATATACCACTATATACCGTAATATAGATCCAATGAAAGCGGTTCATAACTGTCTTATTAGGAATATAACTATGATACGAGCATGATCCAGTAATATAACTATTAGGGCACTCCGACCAAATAGCTTAGGTTAGAACTGTGACCAATTACGTCGAAATAGGTCTAACAAAAAAATTAGGCACTGCGACAGTTATGAACCAATTTCGATATCCCTAGGGATATAACTATATCACGGCCATAACCATCTTACTGCGATATATACATAAAGATAACTTTTATTCGAAAGTTTGTGTTTCTGCTTCAGTGTTATTTATCTACAAATTATTGAGGGCACCCACACCGTCCGTAAATATATTAGCAAAAAGTGTTTAACAGCTGAAACATTTTACCTCGCAACTTTTCCATATGACGAGGTACCTATACCTATTGTATTTTTTGTGTAATATGCTAAATACATTTTCATGTTATACAGGGGGAGGTTTGGAGCCGCACAAGATAGATGGATCATATCGATCAGTGCTGAAGCTCGCGATCCGTCGAGTCACTAGTTCCGATTACGGGACCTATAAATGTGTTTCGAAAAATTCCCTCGGTGACACTGAGGGCACCATTAAATTGTATCGTAAGTATTAATGTTATTTTTTATAGTGATTTTGTTTATTGTTATGAAAGAGAAGGGAGTGAATGATAGCGTGGCGGTTGACAAGGGAAAATGAAAGAAGAAAACATATTCCACCGACTCTAACATAGGACAAGGGCAGAAGGATGATGATGGAGTATTAAAGTAAATTGTCATTAGTGATTTTGTTTGTCTGTCATTTACCTATATCTCTGAACGTGAGAAGTGATAACCTAGTGGTGTGACCGTCGGACTGCCAAGTCATAGGTCTCTAGTTCGAACCCAAGGCACGCACCTCTGACTTTTCAGATTCATGTGCGTATTGTATAATTATCACTTGCTTTAGTGACGGTGAAGAAAAATATCGTGAGGAAACCGGCCTGAGAGATATTTCTCGACGGCATGTGAAGCCAAGTCAGAGGCCCATGGGGAGCTAAAACTCTGACACGAAAATTAAAAGAAAGATCTCTGAACTTTCAGTTAGGTATTATTTTAAAAGTTTCAATGATTAGACACAACTTAAATTTTATTTAGGTACTAGTATTACTAAATAAAGTTTAGAAAGCAATTGACAATTTAAAAAAAATACAGTTTCATTCTAAAATTAATTAAGAATTCAGATCCAAGATTTTAATTTGCATACAATAACAGAACTGCTATATTCTAGGAGTATAATAATATAATGAAATTTTAAAGTCATTAATCAATAGCATCCTCCCTTGTATGTCATTTTGTATCTATACTTCCTTATAAAATCTCGCTTTAAATTCGTAACAGTAGGTTTATTAGCAAAACAAAAAAGCTTCAAAAGGCATTTTATCGCATTCTGGTTATTTATTTATTTTATTCCTATTCACGAAAATCCTTTACAGACATCATAATCTGATAGCGTTTGATTCTATGAGGAAATCGTTTCTTACAAAAATTTAATACGACTTTTCTGTCAACAGCTATGCCTGTTCCGCCGATGGAAAATAAAAACGGTAAATATCTAACAAAAATAGAAGGAAAATTATTTATGAAAATACTGTGATCACGTTCTAATGTGTGTTTTGACAGTTGTCCAGAGGTTAAACATCATAGCTGATAAATCGTCGGAAAGTACGCCTTTCGGCACTCAAGGTACGTATTAACTACCGGTCAACAACTATTTAGATTTAATATCTGGCAATTACGCCTGAACTCGCGGCCTGTGCTTATAATATAAATATCTTGATTAAAATAATAATTGTCATGTTAGGTTTAATGGCTTTCTGTACATATGTGCATATGCCATCGTGTGTACGTGAGCAGTACCTATACATTTATTTTTGTGTGATATATCATGTATCGCGTCAAACGGTTAGTTGATTGGAAAATAATGAAACTTTAAGTTTAGTTTAAACTAATGTTGGTAGTAATAACATTAGCGTTCCATGAGGTTTGATACATATCTACCTCCCTTCGAAATTCTGCATTTTATGAAAATTGAATTATGTTCCTATGTACAGTTTTGTACCCGAAGGGTGCCAAACGGAACCCTATTACTAAGCCTCAGCTGCTGTCTGTCCGTCCGTCTGTTTGTCAGCGGGCTGTATTTCATGAACCGTAATGGGTAGACAGGTGAAATTTTCACAGATTGTGTATTTCTATTGCCGTTATAACAACAAATACAAAAAAAAATGTTAATAAATTAAAGGGAAGCCCCTTTATTTATTAACATGATTTAATTTTTTAATTCCCGTCTATACCAGAACCATGTTTTTTTCATCGTTTTTCGGCGTACGGAACCCTTCGTGTGCGAGTCCGACCCGCAGTTGTTACGCTATTTTTAAAGTTTACCCGAAAAACATAGAAAACCTGTTTTCCTTGTTAATTTGTGAAATGTTTTCAGATTTTAGATTACAAGATTACAACAGAGCGGTCTCAAAAAATCAATGCTGCCATTTTCTTTTGTTCTTATTAGTAATTTTAATCAAGATAACAACATCCTGGGGTTAATGTTCCTCTCTAAGTTTAGGAAATAAGTAAATAAATTATGTTTCCCCGTACTGTACAATCACTTAGCAGGGAATATCGCTTTGATATTTTTTAAATTTCCGATTTTAGCCTCAAGTTCTGTTTTGCGAAGGATTATTTTAATTAATGTTGAATAACGACCTTTATTATTATGTTTTTTTTTTGTTTTGGGTGGGGAATTGTCAAATAACTTCTCCCGCTCTGGGCGGAGCGGGAGGGCGTGTCAGACTCCTACTAACTAAAACCCACCAGTATTCCTTCAGTTGCCTATATGTTAATAATGCCTATATGTATAATTATGTGGTTAAAGTTTAATTCTGTAAACAATAGAATAATCATTTAATATACTTATTTTATGTCTGATTTCATTGATATATCATACAATGGTAATAAAAGATAGTTCTTTAAGCGGCAAAGAGTAAATGATATCATGAGCGAAGCCGAAAAATGTAGCAATAACAGTGATCAGTTTAAAAAGCTCTTCTGAAAGATATCACGTAAGTAGATCATTTGCCTCTGTTCATCACTGAACAATGTAAATAAAGGGTAGTGCGAAAACAAAAGAGCAAACAGAAAGAAAACAAACTACATATACAAATGTAATTGGTTACCGGATAGCTAGCCTCAATCAATCGCCCAATATTATTCGATAGGTGTAAAAACTGACGTAGTCAAAATACTACAGTCACTTATCTGCCCGTAAATGGTTTTGTTTGCACTGGTTTAGCTTTAGCAGTACCTATTTTTGGCAAAACAGATTATAATTTGACACATGACAAGTAATTATTGGTAATGTTGGTACTAGCACCCCAATTGCGTAACACATTTTGTTTAACAATCTGAAGGATATTCCTAACCCATTGTTTCAAATATTAATAATCGTCTGCTCGGCAACGTAAATAATGCAACAAATGACGTTGAATTGTCGAAATGAAATTGACCGCAATTTTTAGTGTGTTACGCAATTATTACTACCTTGATTATGTCAAACTACCTAATTTATGGCATAGTGATTAAACATTAATATATTTAGTCAATATTTTCACTACCGTACTGAATATTTTTGTAACTTTTGTTTATTGTTTACTTAATTATGAAACTTATCGATTATAGATATTATATTTCAATAAAATGTACATTAAAATCGGATGTAATTCTTCAATAAGTTAATATCTCATAACAGTCAACCTGGGTATCAATATCATTTCATTTCTATATTATAATTTAGAGAATCAAGAGCATAGCGTTTTACACCATAGATAATGATATTTAAAAAAAATATTATTGGTATACTTTGGATTTCAAGTATAAAACAAAATGTAAAGGCGGAAGTTATCTTAAAATTGTGATTTATTACCATAAGAGCAATTTCGTAATGGTAATCATTTTCCTTCTAAAATATCAGTTCCGGTGTGCCCCAAGGTTCTCATGTGGGACCGATCCATTTGAAATATTTTCAGTGCAGTTTTTAAAGAATATTTTTTCTGTTTTAAAATGTACTCCTTGAGCCGTAATCTTATTTGAATTCAAAGCTAGTTAGTTGTTTCCCGAAGTAAATAAAAATATAATTATTTTCCTCATTCAAATCTTTTCATCACTCTCCGTATCTACAGCTTTACAAAGGGTGGATAGATAGGTCTGGGTATATATTTTAGCTCATAACAAGTTTTAATTCCAGCGACCTGGATGACTTTTTGTATTGAATCAGAAAAAATGCTATGAAGAAATTATAATGATGTTCCGATGTATGCATTCATTCAGGTATCGATGATGTCACGTTTCCTATTACCCACTTGTATTTTATTTGTATGTTTCATTATTAAACGAAACCCAAATTTACCCAAATTCACGATAGTTAACGATAACACTGAGAATATTTAGAATTATAAAACGTTGTTTTAGTACTGTTACTTTATTAGATATACGTATAAACATAATCAGATGTGTAATTCAATTAATTGAAACTAATTGGAAGTTTTGAAATAGGTTACCACGGAACATATCCCTTAGATCTCATCATAGGCAAATTATAATAGGTGTAAGTAATTTTAGATAAATATACCTATTCATTATGTCAGAATATAAAATTAAAAGTATTAATAAAAATAGACTGAGTTCCACGAAATAGGCTTGTATATATTGATGAAAATTGTAATAAGTAGGTAATGTGTAAGATATTTATGCTTAATTTTAAACGGGAAATCTGTTAAAGGCAGTCAATTACTCGGGCAAGACGTCAAGTAAACATGGGATCAGTTTGCTTTTATCGCTTTTATACTAGGAAAGTAATTTGCCGATGTTATAGAACATATAAATAAGGCACGAAATTGTTAACCAAAAGGAATGGAAAAAATATTGTAAGCATTTCTTCACCCGTCTGCCTTCGTCAACATTGAGCTATGTTATAAATGTGCATGACAGTGTAAATATAACATGTTTTCATGAACTCTGTTTTAGCCCTAGAGTGTCAAAAATACTGTTGTAACGCGGACCACTGTCGCTTTCCGTAAAAATAAATGACTATTAATTTACTAGCCTTTTATTTCTTTCACTAGCTTCTGCCCGCAACTTTGTATGCGTGGAAGTTGTAAGACATCACAATTTACTACAATAACAGCCACATTTTTATAAAACTTCCCTGTATATTACGTTTGTAGTTGTATTCTCAGCAGCCAAAATATAAAGAGAGTCAGGACTGGTGACTCGGGAGTAAGTGACATACAGTCCGTGTGAGAAGCAGCTTGTCCTGAGGTCGATACCTGCAGCCTTCGGTGTCAGCCCCTGTGACTTGTTGATTGCAAAGCATACGTTCATAGGGAACTGCACGAGCTTAAACTGGTAGTTGTGGGGATTTAGTGGTATATGCGGTATAAACATTGTCCCGCCATCGCCACAACCTGTTAGAATTTCCGCCTCGATGACGTTTATCTGCAAGGACATGACTTTGAGCCGGGTTCCGTTATACAGCTTCGAGGAGTTAAGTTCCGAAGGAGCATAATCGGTACACCGACCTTCACCTGGATGATGAACACCGGAAGTCCACTTGCCATTAGGGAATTGAGGGTAATGTTTCATCATATGGCATCATGTTCCTCCACATCAGTATTAATGGAGGTGTATATCACTTCGCTCCCTTAAATTTGCGACAGAATACTGTGGTTGATTGCTGTAGCTTGATCATTTTTGGCGTTAAATAGGATCACGCCCAAGAATTCTCTAGGTACGGTATTCGACTGATGTCACCGTACACTAGACGAATAAGATCTTCTTAAGTGGGAACTATTCTACCAAGAGTCTCTGATAGAGTGCCTTCACCAACTTTTAGAAGAATATCGGAGCATTGTTGAGCATTTGAATTCCCGCCAAGCAGACCTCGCATGATGATGGTCAAGTGCAGTCTATGAACTCTCGACCATAGTCGACCTATTCACTTTGTCACTCAGAACTGTAACACCACCCATCATGTCTTGGTTCCTGCGGGTGTCTTTCAGGGTTCTGCTGCCACTGCTTTCCTTTTTGCCATAATGCATTCATCCTAAATGATAAAGCGCAATCCCAAAGCACACATCCCTTGTTACTGTTGCGTGACACCCCACAAACAGGCGTTTCGTTGCTCTCTAAATCGATGGGAATCTTAAACATGGTGTGCGCTGTTTTGTCACCAGGAAGCAGTGTGGTAGCGATTCCGAAAGATCCACACACAGATTTTAAAATCGCTAGGACAAATCTGCTGTCAAAATCTGTGTGTAAATTCTAAAATTAAGCAATTTTTTTTTGTGCCGATCAAGACCTCTGGTCTTTCTAGGTAGGTACTCTTTGCATGGGTGCCGTGTTAAGAGAATTTTACGCAACGCTGAGACAGCAGACCAATCAAGAAATTAATACCTATGTACTAATTGAGCCTTAACTGGACGCACACTTCACTATTTATTACTCTAGCGTATGGCACTCGTGGGTTGCAGCTGAAAATCAGCGTCAGGTGGTACACTTTGTGTTGTCATCTGACAATATGCTGAGCTGAGGCCCTTTTAGCATTTACAATCATTGTTTTCTGTTTTTTTTTATAGTTATAAGGTGTATTGTCTTTGCTGTAATGCCAATAAATGCATATTTCTTTCTTTCTTTCTTTCTCTTATATAAACACCAGGTACTGTTAATTTATTTCGCGAAGTCCTTTCTTGTTGCCGTTATGATTTTAATTATAAGGTTTAAACTGCAATTAGTAACAGGGCTTCGTGAAATAGTTTACACAAACTGTAAAAGGCGAGCGTCAACGTTTTTCGGCTATTTTCAATATTTTTCGATTTCATTTCATCTTTGATACCAAAAGATTAAAAACATGAATATAAATGTATAGCATTTCATGCATAGGTATTTGTTTTCGTAATATTGAACTACTTTACAATATGCTTCTAAAAGTAAATAGCCATAAAATATTGTTTTTTACGTTAAGCTTATTCGTGATCAGTAAAATATGAGCAGTAAAAATCCTTTTATTCTTATAATCTTTAGCTCTAAAATGATGAGAACACAAACTTGAATGTTTTGTGACTGTGAAATACTTGTAACGTAGCAGTTTCCCATAGCTCACGAAGTTTTCTTTTTTTAGTGAATTAATACATTCTACGAACTATTATATTATATACAGAAATAAAAAATAAAAAAACAAAAATAATCGTATTACAAAATTTAAAAAAAGAGTCACAAAAAAAAAATAGATGTTAATCGAACTTACTACCCCAGGATTGTAAAGCATTCGACCAACCGCTTAGTTATTTGCTTTGTTGAAAATTAGCTAAAATTCCATGTTCATTATGTCATGATTGACTGCATAGTTCCGTAAAGCATACCTTTAAGATGAAGCGTGAAGATAATCATTTAAAAAGTTAAATCGGTAACTATCTACAATATCCTAACCTTTTGGCGCGTCCTTTTACAATTTGTGTAGAAAAATACGAACATAATGTAATATTGCTCATCCCCATAGCAAATAGCGTGGTAGTTTATACCCTACAGTTTGACTAGACTTATAGGAAATATCGGTGCAAATTTTTAACAGAATCTATCTGGTAGAATTTGCGTTATGCTAGAACATACAAATACGACATAATGTAATATTCCTCATCCCCCATAGCAAATAGCGTGGTAGTTTATACTCTACAGTTTGACCAGACCTATAAGGAATATCTCTGCAAAACTTTAACAGAATATGTCCGGTAGAATTTGCGTCAAGCTGGAACATACATAAAAACAGATAAATAGACAAAAAAAAAAGGCATTAGAATTGATCTCAGACCTCGTAGCAATTACTTTTTACAAAAATAATTCAATGTACAGTTTTGACTTAGCTATGATTTTATTATACTTACAGATTAGTTTTGAACTTAAAATAGGTAATAAATAATTAAAGGTACCTAACCTTGAATTTAGGTATAGAACTTATGATAGTTTTCCTTATTCCAGGATTCATCCTTCTATTCACTTTAGTTTCAATTCTTAGAACTGCGATTTGTTATTAAATCCATAAAAATATCTTTGCAATAAAAATATTTCTGTTGAATTGTTTAATTGAAGAGAAATATTTTCATTGAATTCATATAGAAATAAATCTGAAACAATCCTGAATTAGCTTCGAAAATATATTCAATTAAGACTAAACCACAAATGTCGATATAATTGGCGTAGTCTGAATTAGTTTTAGATGCATATCAATTAGAGCGTCCCGGCTTAACGACAAACTGGTAGGAAACTAGGTATATGTAGGTCTTTAGTGCAACCGTACATGGTTACACTAAAACTGTATACAAACTTTAAAAAGATGGCTGGTATAGACTGGATGCGGAAGGTGGAGGACAGTCTGGATGCGGAAGGCGGAGGACAGAATGAATGCGGAAGGAAGGTGGAGGACAGGGTGTTGTGGCGCAGCTTGGGAGAGGTATGTCCAGCATTGGACTGCGATAAGCTAAGTTGATTGTTGATTGACATATGGTGGAGTGGTACAAAAACGGACAGTCAAACCAGTAGGACGCGGGAAAGTTCAGGGAAGCGACGACGCTGGCGCAACATAGTCAACTGCAAATACATACATTTGAAGTTCGATTTTTTACATTCGTAAGCATTCAAGTATATATATAAATAACCGTGCGTTAGTCTCGCAAAAACTTAAAAATGGCTAGACCGATTTGTGATGAAACTTTGAAGAGTTGTTGTGTGCGCGCCGCAGAAGGTTCCTAAAAAAAAAGGCCTTGCAACGCATGCCAAGCATTCGCTAGTGTATTGAAAAAACGTAGTAGGCTTGTATTCTAATCTATAAACGTCGTTTAATTAAAATGAATATGTACCTGGTAATATACAAACCAACAGTACAAACCCACACTACTTACCTACCCACTACAGGGTTACTTAAGATTGATTTCATTCTTTAAAATATTCATGCCATCACTAAAAACTGAACAATTTTCATTTTTACTTTTATTATTTTTAAATCATCTGAAAATACTGCACTAAAATAAAATACGACACGATGAGCACGTGCTTCATACAATCCAACGAAGAGATCTCATAAGCTTACGTATATCTCACACAAGGATTCAATCGGTCAAGTGGAGTGGCTCAGACGGCCGCTTTTATCATTAAAAAGAGCATCACATAATCGTTTTCCGAGAAAAAGGATGCTGAAATGATGTAAGTTAACACTGGATTTTAAATTATTCAGTTAAGGATAGGACTTTTCATTTTATACATGACTTAAAATCACACCTGTAACCCTCGAAGGGTTGGGTAGAGATGTAACTATAGTACACCCACATTTTGCCAGTATGTTGAAGAAGGAAACAGAGAAAAATGCGTTTATTGGCATTACAGCAAAAAAATACACCTTAAAACTATAAAAACAGAAAACTATGATTATAATGCCAAAAGGGCCTCAGCACTATACCACAAGATGGAAAGAGATAGGGCGCTTAGTTTTAGATAGTATAATCGCAATAGTGTCGTCAAATCTGTTGTTTCATAGAAAAGTGCAATACCTACGCAGTCAAAATGTATGAAACAGCTGATTTAAAAAAAATAACCGACGAAAAATTTCAACGCAGGGTTCAAAATCATCTACTGAATCCATGGTTTCAGTTTTCACGTCGATGTCCCTGCCACCCTGTATATTTTTATGTCAATAAAATTTTCTTTTTTTTATTTTTATTATATAAAGATAATGTAGATGATGACAAGCAGCGTCAACATCTACATTATCTCTTTACTGCCATTTTTTGAAGTTACCAGAAACATCACTTTAGTTCTATTTGGCTAATCTTCCCAAATATAATGTTAGAAAAGGAGCGGTTTCTGTCGCTACATAAAAATAATAAATATTAAGAATTCATATTTTCGTAGGAAAGACTCTTGAACACGAATATATGTCAACGCCATTGAACACAAGATAATATCAACCTTCTGTCATACCTTTATTACCACCGATCCTTATAAATATATGTGATGACTCACCAAAGATTCGATTTAGTGCAATCGCTTTCAATCTAGAGAGGTTTACATGACTACAGTAGAGATTTTAAGAAAATGAATTTAAAGAATCACAACTTCTAAACTACTGATATTCGCGGAACATAATTATGTTGCGTTAAGATGAATCATTGGGATGTCCTAGACCAAAAAAATATTTTTGAACCACTTTAAATGCGCCACTCTGTATATCCTCCTAGGGCGTCCTCTCCCGGGCGGCGTTTTAACTAAAATGTTGTTCGTTGGTAAGCGCATCACTATTCACTTGAGAACGGCAAGACCCATTTCGCTATTCTTTGTTTTAAAATGATCGCAATAATCCGAATTAAGGCTCTTTCAGACAAGCGCGACACGCGACGCGACACAAACACACCGCTCGTCGCGCGACGAGCGGTGTCTTTGTGTCGCGTCGCTTGTCGCGCCTGTTTGAAAGAGCCTTTCGGTTTTTATGGAAATAAATTTTGAAAATTTGCAATATTAGATAACTTTTTTATCGATTGTTTGACAGAACAACGTCTGTCGGGTGAGCTAGTAGGTATATAATAATAATAACCTAGTTTTTTCGCTGATGTGTCAAATATAAAAATCCTTATGTAGTAATTGGGAGCATAATGTTAAATATCCTTCCTCATTTACCGTACCTACTTTTCGTTTATGAAGCGTTTGTTTTTTTAGCGCTGTATAATCTCAAAGTATACCAATTACCAGATAATTACGTTTTGCTAAATTTACAACAGACAAAGACGCATATAATAATTAGAAACCTACCTACAATTATAAGTTGTACCTAATATAGCTTGAAGGAAAATAATTAATTTGCTGCGTCTACCCAATTACAGATTTCAAAGCGTATCGCTACGTGAATTGATTTGTCATAAACAGTAGGCTAGAGTCGTGTGGAGATAATTAGTAAATTTAGCAAAGGAGCACTCAGATCATGAATAATATAGCTTTCATTCATAAACATCTTTTCAATTCTAATTCAGTCTCTACTCTGTACTATTATCATGGTCATTCTATTTTATTTCTACAGCTGCAGATAGTAGACAAAATAGTGAAGGAAGACCAATTACAAGTTTTAACTGTTTTATTTTTTTAATAAAACTTTACGTATAGGTAAAAAAATACTGTACAAAGGCACTTTCTACTAGTCAACCTTCGCTGATACAAAAATCGCAGGTGCAACATAAGGGATCAATAACTCGAAAATAATTTTAAAATACAAGAATAAATACTAATACTTACATATAAAAATAATCATAATACAATATTAGAGTAGAATAAAAGGTAGTAGACAAGACGATAATTAAGAAAAAAATATATATTATGCGCATATTTACAGCGGTTCTACGCTATAAATATGCGCATAATTTGTATTTTTTTAAAGGTGCACAGAGATTTGATCAATGACCCCCATGCTTAGTGTAACCTGTGTTACAGCGGTCTTCTATCCGTCCATTATACAAGATTACGAACAAGTTTTTTATTTTTAGAGAAAGTATGTGCTTAATTCTAGTGTTTTGTAGCTTATTCATTCAAGATTCATTTCAAATTGTTGGCAATCTCAAATCTTTTGCAATAATTCTTACTGTACAATTGTGTACAATACTGTATTCACAATTGTACAGAGTGTGTGCAGGGTATTGAATATAATCGTGCTTGTTCACTAATTCTCTTGAGAGACTTTTCGAATTCATGTGTGTATTGTATAATTATCACTTGCTTTAAAAACGGTGAAGGAAAACATCGTGAGGAAACCGGCATGCCGGAGAGATATTTCTCGACGGCATGTGAACCTAAGTCATAGGCCTATGGGCCCATGGGCCCATAAACTATGACACCAGGTTAGTCAATAACCACACGAAAAAGAAATACGGTAGAGTGTATTCATTGGTATGCACATTGAACGAAAAAAAAATCGTCTTTAGAAACACATCATTATTTAGAAATATCGTTTTTAGGATTCCGTAGTATTCAAGGAACCCTTATAGTTTCGTTATGTCCGTCTGTCTGTCTGTCTGTCCGCGGCTTAGCTCAGAGACTCTTAATACTAGAAAACTGTAATTTGGTATTTGTCGGCATAGTTAAAATGTATACCACATTTTAACTATGCCGACAAAGTGGTAAAATAAAATCTTGATTTGTTTTTCTTAATGGAGGTACATTAAAAAAAAAACACCCTACACGTAAAGTGAGTATGATATCTTTTTCCTCATCTATCCCATAATATGGGGAGTCGTTGAAAAGGTAGTTCAAAAATATTGTGAATTTGTTCATTCACAAATCATTTTTGGATTCAGGGATTCGTTTTGGAAATATTAAGCTTTAAAGTGCAAATTTTTGTTAGAGTCAAGTGTCCCCCTCCTGACTGCCAAATGGTAGGTTTTGGATGTGTAAAAAAATCACAGCAGTAGTATATATAACGAAATTAAAAGGAAAACTATCACTGCTAAGTAGGCTTCAAAGTTAACAAGTATTAATCGACGAACTTAAATTTTCAGTTGCAAAAACAAGTTTTCCCATACATTCCGTATGGGAGAACATGTTTTTCAACGACTAAGTTAAGTTTGTTCTTGGGATAAATTCATCCCAACCATGGAACTCTTCATTGTACGTGGTCCGATACGCACTTGGCCGGTTTATAAATAGATATAAATAGTATCCGTACTAATATTAGAAATGCGAACATAACTCACTATGTTATCTTTTCACGCCGTAAAGACCAAACGGATTTCAATGACATTATAACATTTGGCCCCACAGTTAGGTAGACGATGACCTAGATTTAGGACATAGTATATTTTTTCCTGGTAGTACGTTCCTTGGGGATAATTTCTGACCTCCACGCGGGCGAAGCCACGGACATAAGTAGATTTAGTAGATATTATGAATAGAGTCAATGTGAGTGAGAAAAGAAAGAAAGAAAAAAACAAAGAGTAAAGTAGGACAACTACTTTAATAATACGGTGCAATTCAATGTCTTCTATTGACTTTCTGTCAAGAGTTTGCGAGTTCAAATTGGAAATGGAGAGGCGAATTCGTGATATTTGTTAAGAAACGTGATGTGTATAAACACACATTTGTATAGGTAGATAGCCAGTACCGACCAAACACATATAATATGAACATGCTGTGGCATTTTTTTAACAGCACTAAAAAGCATTACCTCATTAAGTGAAATTCTGCAAGAGATTTTTACTACTGAAAGGATTTTTCGGCCAAAAATCTTTTTATGAGCGTAAAAGTTACAAACGTAGGTATAACTATTTAACTTTGTTGACATGTTACAAAGTAATGTGTCTCTGTTGTATAACAAATTTTATTAACGACTGTACTTTGTTAACTAGTAGGTAAATAGATGCAGATAGGACCTCAAAATAAGGGAACGTTAATCGTCGAATTAAACAAGTTCTTCTGTACCCTCTCTCTCTCTCTTCTGTACTCTTCTGTTTTGTGGCTGAAAACGTCACTTTTGTAAAAAATCACCCAATCACAACAAAGATTGACAACCCAAGTCTATTCCTTATTAGTCTGCCCCTCAGGCATTTTACTTTGTGTAAATTATTTAAACATTTTAAAACATTTAATTTAAACATCATTTACACACATTATTTAAACGTTTAATTTTAAACATTTCATTATTATTGAAACGTTTTGAAACTGTCACTTGATGTGTAACGAAATTCTATGAAGCTTTCATTTTCATAGAATTTCGTTTCTAATTTTTTTTCTCCCGCTATTTTTCCGCTTGGCGGGGATCCTGTTTCTGTGTGGTTTAAAAAAAATTAACCACGAACTCTCCGAGTCGGGGTACCCCAAGTCCCGAGCTCTTTAATTCGACACTTAATTTCCGACGTTCAAATATGTACCCTTATAAAATTATGGATAGCGTGACGTCTATTTTTACATTTTTGTTGCAACAATATTATTTAAAAAATAATTCTACTGTTTGATAAGTTCGTTAAATAAAAAAAATGTGATTATTAAATTAATTGAATTGTGTTTCTGTGAAATATGTTTCATTAAAGTAAATAGTCTTTAAAACAAAAATATTCGAAATAAAAACACAAAGAACAAATATTATATGTAACATTTTCTGCGAAACCAAATTCTATGAAATTCTGTCTGCGAAACAAGGGGACGCCCAGCAGTAGTGGGAACATAATATTGCCCCTCTGACGTAGTCTTAACCAATCAAGTGACGTAGCTGTCTCCAGAGTAAAATACCTGGTGCAGTAATATTATTGTACCTACCATGAGTACGTTCGTGTGGCAAGGTGCCCAGAAGCTTGCCTTCGCCGTTCAATAAGAACGCCTATTATTGTGCTAGCACTACACCATGACTCCATAAATTATAAAATTACAAGAGGGGTTAAAAATACCTTTGCAGGAATCGCAAATTGAATTAATAAGGTATTTTTTTGCGTCATGTTCTCAGAGTCAGGTTTATTTTCAGTTTCAGAGCTGCTAATAAGCTGCACAACTAATTGGCAAACAGTTCGTTTAAGTACGTAAACACAGCTCTACGGAATAGAATGGAGTTTTTAAATGATTTATTTCAGTTGCACAACAGTTTAAATATCTTAGTAACTGTTGAATCTTGAGATCGTTTTGGTAATTATACTTTACTGTTCACTCGGAAGGTCAAGCAAAACTATTAAACGTAAAATCAGTGTAGATACTTAAAAAGTTTCTATTAATTGCCTTGGCAAAAATCTAGACTCTACTCCACATATCTATGAAACAAGTACAATTTCAACAGTTAAAATTTAAAAACTTCCGACACAAACATTTCCTCGTTTCTCTTTCCTACTCTATCACTAGACCCTGTTCACCATCTATCTATAACCTATTTTTTGAGATCATTCTAATATGCCCAAACACGATACCTGTGTTGTGAGTTGGTTATCCTGCAAATTCTAGGTGATGCTGCAGCATCAGTTCAAAGTTACTATGTTCTTATAATATCATTGAAGTAACAGAATATCAAATTTCAAATCGATCAGACCTGTGGAAGATACTGACATCCATTCATCAACTAGAAAAGAGCTGATAATCTTTAAACGGCTAAACCGATTTTGATAAAACTTGTCTTGACCCATTGCTAAAAAACCTGCTTTCAAATAAAAGAAACTGCATTCAAATCGGTTCACCCGTTTAAGAGCTACGGTGCCACAGACAGACACACAGTGGTCAAACATACAACACCCCTCTTTTTGCGTTGAAAACAAAACAAAAGAACAAAAATCGGATAAGTGATTTCTAAGTTTAAAGCACAAAAATGTACCTACAGATAGACAAACAGCACAGTTACAAAACAATACAGTCATAGATCATGTAACAGTATTCAGTCTAGTTTCCAGGGAGGTCGTGTGTCTGTCTGTCTGTCAAGAGCGAATCCTCATAATAGAGTCCCCTTTATGTAGTGTCGTGGTGTATTAGCACTGGTTAATGCCATCTTGTGCTGATGCGGATCATCATTAGTGATTGCGTATTGTGGGTTCAGAACGCTTAGGCGATCAATATAGATGTTGCATATAATAATGTTGGTGTTATATTATTTCCTTGTATTATTTGATGCGGGTCTGGAATTTTTATAATCCTAGAAACCAAATCATGAGATTTAAAAAACATGATTCTAAACGGTACAACGTTTCAGATGCGACACAAAGAAGGAAAAGGTTAGACGCAGATATATGACAATGACCTTGAGTGGTTAGCTTGCGTTTTCTGTACCGAGCTCACGCAACGAGTCGTAAGTCAAGCCAGTAATAGCACTCGCCCATCAAGGAGCGTTGTCCCAAATTAGACGCATTATTAATTTATTATACATAAAACAAAAGGCATTTTAATAAAACGCGTATACTAAAAGATCAATAATTAAATTATCTTTAAAATGGTTTCAGAAAAAAAAATAACGCTTGATAGATTTTGCGTGATTCTCAGTTTTTAATCCGCGTTAGACATAACTTTACAAATTAATTTCACTATGTAATAAAACATAATCCAAAATATGCCTATATTAAAATATTTTAAAAAAAATGCTGTAATTTAACATATATTTTTTCCAAATTATTAACACTACTCGTTTAGACGTCATCGTCAGTATAAAATCATTAAAAGTCGGTTATCGTCGCCTTAAGCTCTAGGGATCAAGAATTATCCGCGTCGCAGTCAACGTGAAAAGTGCCAAAAGGAACTGGTAATGCCACTAAGAGTTTAGAGCCACTAGTGTCAACGCGAGAGAATACCAAAATTTCGTGTATTTCTACATAACTACGTATCATTACACAGAAATTACGTTTCCCGACAAATATTGGCCGATGTTGCTCTTGTTGAAAATTGTTTAATTAAACTCCATTTAGCATTTTCATCAGTTACGTAGTTTCCATAATCCAAGAAGAACAATTTCAGTTTATACACAAACTAATGCATGTAGTTAATTAACTGTACAAAGTTGGTCCGCAGCCGTATTCATCCAATTAAGTTAAATACGATTTTGGGTAGAACAACAAAAATGATAATTATTGTGAAGTTTTTGTTTTAATATTCAGTTTGTCTTCGGCGTAGGTTTTTGTTTGGTTAGAGGGCATAAAATATTGTGTTACAAAATGTCGGTGAAGGAAGTGTTCTTAATAATTACATTACACAGGGTGGAAAACAAACGTTGGAAAAGTATATTAGATAGGAAATGAAAATAGAAAATTAATTTTATTAAAAAAAGAAAATCGTTTACAGATTTTGTTTTCCGGAAATGACTACCTATATTTTAATGTCACCAAACGTCCCAGACTATTTAGGGCTGCTTTTTCGAACGTCAGGTAACTTTTATCTAAAGAATATATAAGACAGTTTGATATATCTATCTTAATACTAATACTAATATAATCAAGCTGAAGAGTTTGTTTGTTTGAACGCACTAGTCTCTGGAACTAGCAGTTGGATTTGAAAAAATCATTTTCATTTAAAAGTTCAATTCTTGAGGAAGGCTGTAGGATATTTAACATGACGCTACAACTCTTAGGAGCAGAGCTAAAAGCAAACAAGTCAAAAAGAACACGAAGCGAAAACGAAATAATAGCGCGAGCCGATGTGATGCGACGCAGTGGGTCGGGGGAACAAGAAATTTCACGTGGAAGAAGTCGCGGGCAGAAGCCAGTTTTCTATCTTGTCAAGCCGCTATATTTATTACCTACTCAGACAAAAGTTATCTGACTATTGACAAATCAGTCCATAAAGGATGAAACCTCTTTAGCAAACACTGAATATCATGGCGATTAAGACAAATACCCTCAGGACCGTTATCAGTCTTCACGGAAGTTCTATAATATATTTGCTATCTGACATCATGACGTTGATATATTATGTACCTTTTGTGACTATTGATATATGCCCATATAGTTTAAATACAATATTAAGATATTTTTCAGTAGCAGCCCTAAGTCTCGAATTTGTGTCCGGTTTATGGCAGTAGCCCCCTATTAGGCTGCGTTTCCACCAGAGATGTGCGAGGATGCGTAGCGTGGGATGTGTTTGTTAAGAACCAGTAGAATCGCTTAATTTACCTAGCCTCACTCAGCGCAGCTTCGGTGGAAACAGTTTAGCGGTGCGAGGTTTTTGTACGTACACAACAAGCAAGGAATTTGTGCGAAAGATGTGTGTTAGGGATGGCTGCGAGTGAGAAATCGTATCTGAAAAGAGCCCGCTACACATCCTCGCGGCGCTCATCTGCGCACCGTTTTACAGCGTCGCTACGCATCCCCGCACCGCTCAACGGCCTAGCCCATCTCTGTCGGAAACACTCACATCGTTTCACAGCTTCGTTACGCATCATCGCACCGCTCAGCTACCTCGCACATCTCTGGTGGAACTAACTTAGATGGGACCTAATACATAACTGGCGAAATGTGAGTGTACCATAGGTACACCTCTGCCTAATCCTGCGGGGAACAAGGCGTGAGGCTATGTTATTAAGATGTTAATATAGGTAAATATAGCCAGACTTGATACAGTCAGCCACAAAAGTCGATTAACACATCGGATTTTTAAATCCAAATGATTGAGCTGAGTATATAATAAACTAAAATCAAGAAGTAATTTAATAAAAAACTAAAAAACCCGACTGCAAAAGTACATAACTGAAAAGAGAATTAAAAGTTTTAGTTTTTTTAAATTACGTTTTTTTATTTTCAGCTTTTTAGTTTTTTTTTTATCATTTCTCATTCTAAATTACATTTAAACATATGATTTGAATATATTTTTGTAATCACCTTTCAAGACCCTTCATTTTGATACCCCAGTCTATAAGGTAGGGAGTTTTTTTTTTAAACATATATTTGGCATCAATAATCTGCCATTTGGATTTTTATAATTTTAATATACACTTGCGCAATAAAGATGAATCTAACGATATACCATTCATTGAAATCTATTCAGCCGTTTAGTAGTTAAGAGGGAAAATAGAGACGGACACGCATACATACAGGTCAAAAACAAAACCCTCCTTTTTTGGCTTTGCCGCAGTTGGGTAACAATTGAAACGGAAGTAAAATTATAAAAAAATTGACTCTTAGTAATAGCTAAATAAAATATATCTCATATTGTATTTCAACATTTCATATTATAATAATATGAAAAGCTGAAATACAATGTGTCGAATAGTAATAGTAAAAGTAGCAGTGTTAATCGACTTATGTCGCTGACCGAACGTGTCTATTGATATCCAATGATGTTTTATCTTTATCCTTACAAATTATAAAACCAAGTCCCCCGCTGCTTCTGTCTGTCTGTCTGTCTGTCTGTTTGTCTGAACGCGATAAACTCAAAAATTACCAAACGGATTTTCAAACGGTTTTGACCAATGGACGGGATGATTCATGCGGAAGGTTTGAATGTATAATTAATTAAGGTTTTGTTTAAATTGGCTGAAATTTGACGATTATTATTGAAGATGTCGCAAAAAGTCTTGCCGACTGGGAACTTTATTGGCGTACGCCGCGGAAATCGTAAAAGTTGCATAAAATTTATGTTCTACAGTACAGTACTGTTCATGTTGAAATGTTCAACAAAAAAGTCCAGGATGGCATGTGTCTATCTTCTAAGGATGATCCACAATAACTATTTTTATATTTCAGAATTTGATAAAAAATATTATCCTTATCCAATAAACTATGTTACTTCAATTAAGCATTTAATTTAGATTAAAATATGCCTTGACATCATTTCATTTAAATGAATGGTTTAAAAGATATCACAGATTTACAATTACGCGTAACAAAATAATTATGTTTGACGGCAACGTGGGCACAGCGGTAAGAGTCAATGACCTTTTCCTCGGGTATTAGGTATGTAATCCTGCTATCGGTAGTACGTTCCCGTGCGATATTTTCTGACATCCAAGCGGGCGAAGCCGCAGGCAAAAGTTAGTCAAATATAAATTATGCTATAAGTACCTTTACCGCAGTTACGATTACGAGGTTTCATCTGTATATTGGTTAAAAAAGTTTTAAAACAAATTTTAAAGTAGCAACTCTGTTCCAATACAGACTATTGATCATAGAATTATGAGAATTGATCCCAACTAAAAGTAAATTAAGTACTAACAGGTCCCCCACTTTTCGAAAGTTGGGGTCGATTCTCAGAATTCTATGATCAACAATCTAAATTGTAACAGTTTGCAAATCAAAACTGATGGAAGGTCTGGAAGGTTTTTGGTTTGGTTTTTGACTATACTTACATCAGATTTCAAGGAATAATAACTAAGCTTACAATTAGATCGGCTTTCGAAGAATGTTGATTGGATTTAGAGTTTTATTCGGCGTTTTACCTTAACGTGTTAAGCCGCAGGCCTTAGATGTAATGTAAGTACCTATTTGTTGTTAATACCCGCGGGTAATATCGCTCACTTACTTGAGCTAACTTGGCCAACTTGTAAAACTTAGTATGCTCTCTAGAATTCTTATAATAATAATTTTAGATTACAAGAGAAATTCACAAGAGATTATAACTTTCTTGCGTTTTTTTTTATAATTAATCTAAACGAAATTTTACTTGTATGATTTAAGTATGTAGAATCTATTTGAAAATCCCAAAATACACGCACGCACGGAACACGGCAGAAACATCACAGCGCTGATTTGCTGGATTGGTTTTCTCCTCTACGTTATTTCTCCTGACAAAATTTATTCTGTTTATATGTATGTATCTGTGTATTTATTCTTTTATTTTATAGTTATTTTCGTGTTACCAATCCCTTATGTTACACCTGCTATGTTTTGTCTCTGCATCACCCTAAGGTTGACTGATAGAAAATGCCTCAGGCATTAACTCCGCCTTTGTACGATATTTTTACTTGTCCATAAAGTTTTAATAAATAAATAAAAAATTTTTTTTGATCAGTAAGTCCCTAGATGTTACCCTTTAACACAAATACCTTTTGTCTAACACAGAAAATATTGACCACCACGCTTGCTCAGTTTTGGCAACTTAGATTAGGAATATTGGTTTTCTTTACCCTAAGTTAATGATGTCCTAGATCAAGTTAGAAAGTAAAAATGTAATTAATAAATCAAGTTACATTAAATCTCGTCAGTATAAAAATACAGAAAAATAAATATTTGGTACTCATTCCTACTAAGAACCCAACTACAATCTAACAAACATTACACATTACAACAACGTAACAAAACAACGGAAACAAAAACACTGCTTTAACGTTTCACATTTAGGACGTGACGCGGACGCAGCATGAAGTGCAAGGTAATACAGAGGAATTATGAAACATCATGCGAGCTCGAATGTTAATCCGGTCGGGATAACATTGGGCTCATTAAACCAAACCCTGGATTATCAACTTGGAATTGCTCGACCGAGCAATATGAATATTGTAACGTAAAAAGCAATGAAAACTCGCTTTAAACCCTCCTGTATTTCACTTCCCATAAAAACTTGGGATTCCGTGAAATATATTAGGGAAAAAAAGGTCTACACGCTCGATCATTAAAGGTAAATTGCTCTGTTTTATAACCGTTGAAATGTAAAGTTGAAAATGTTTGAATGACTCGCTTGAGTTGACATACCTCTTCCGACTAGCCCCCACGTACTGAACCCTTGTAACGGAGAATTATTTTAACATTTTCTTGACATTTTTATTTTAATTATGTAAACTTAAGACACTGCACTTAATGTCGAGGACGTGTTTGAAAGAAAGTGTTTAAAAACTTTTAAATGTGAAATGAAATGAAATGAAATGAAATGAAATGAAATTGTTTATTCTGTAAATAGGATATCAGAATCACTTTTACACGTCATATTAAAAAAAATAAAAATAAGCTAGTTGAGTTCGGCGTTTCCTATCTGACTACTCTGAGAAGAAAGGCCGAAACAAACTCAGAGGTCACAGTCTCTTTTAAAGTCCAGACATAATCTTGGTCAGGCAGGCTTGTTCCGGACGAGGCCACGAAGTATTTAAGGCGTCCCATTATCACCTCTGAAGTAGGCCGCTGAGAGTTCCTACCAGGAAATCCAAGTGATAATAATAAACGGTCCTAAATAGTACTAGTTAGTTAAGAAACTTGCCTTTTAACTTTGTAATACATTGGCAATCCTCACCTGTTACTTGCCAATGCTAATGTCATGACAATGACTATATCCCTATGAACTTAGCAGCTTGAGCGCAGAGCGAGCGTCTAATCTTGCACCAACAGTGACGATGTACCAAATTGTATAGTGAGACAGGACATTCAACGAGTGGAAGATATACTATGAATTTTCTTTATAACCTTTGATAGCCTCTCTCTTTGTGAACGAAATGATTATCCAAACTAAAACCGATGCACACGCACCGCCGCTTTCTTCAACATTAAATGTTGAAAAGCTAAATGCCCAATTCGGTGTAAAACAAAGTGTGTGTGTGCACTTTACCACTGAGTACCTACTGACCAATGAGCGCGTTACATATAAATGAGTCCCCCCTAACAAATGTAGTCGGTGACTTGTTTTGCGAACTTTAGTAAGTACGTGAATAAATGTCTTTTTGTCTAGGTTTAAGTGGTGCATGGTACCTACTGAAATAGCTTTCTTTTAGTTAGATTTGTTTGCGGCCTGTTTATTCTATATTTGGAATAGTTAAGCAGGCGAGGTCGTATATTGGTGGAAGTGTGCAATGTCATGGTCTTTTCGCTGTAGTACCTTTATAGATCCACGTGTATCTTTGTTGTTAAAAGTGAAAATTGATATGCCAAAATGTTTTGTAAATACGGATATTATTTTCCATGTTATTTCATAAAGGGAATGTCTTTGATGAGAGCTTTGGTGTTGGCAGTAAGTATCGTGTGACGACATTGATATTGAGTGTCATTTTGTAATGTAGTAAAGGAAGTTCTGGACTGATGGAAAAACACCAAGCATGTCTCTTAAAACAAATATAAAACTTAAATGACTAATAAAGTATGTTGAGAAAAGTGTTTCATTCAGATAAAGAGGTTGTAAATTTCTGGTATGATGGTGAGAATTTGTCTCAAGAGGCCACCGCTCAGTCACGTAACTTAACACTTAGAACTCGTGCAAAATCGTTGAACAGTCACGAAGAATATAAACACTGTCTTAGTTACTTTATTACCTACGTGTAAACTAGAACTGTTTAACAAAAACTGTGTGCTTGTTAGTACCATGACTGAAAGCATAACGAGTTTTTTTAACAACCCACGTAAATTACTTTACATGAATGAGAAGCGAAATAAACAAGGTTTGTAGCATTTATAAACATAAATAATCTTGCCGAAACCCTTGGAATGACAATCATTAGTTCATTAATCTATAAACGGTAGTGCTTGTCGCGTAAATCGAGGCGAGTGTATCATTTAAGGCGGTCGAAAGCGAACAATAGGCGGTAATCAATAAGACGCCGGGCGGCTATTGTGTCCCTAATGTGTGGGAATTAGCTATTTACTGCTTGACGAAGACAAATTATATCCCCACTTCGATTAATTACAGAGCTTAACTGCGTTGTCGATATTAACATATGAGGTGTAGTTAATGTCACAGGCCCTTAGTGTTTCGAGTATCTATTGAAGAGGAACTATGTCTGCATAACACTAGGTATGAAGTGGAAGTTTTTTTAGTATTAAAACAATGTTTTTTGTATTTGCTTATCTTGCAATTAGTTTAAAAAAACTAGCAGATGAATTGTTGGAAGATATGGCAGGGAAGACTTAGCCGACGTTCGCACGGACGTAATAAAATCGCGGCGGAATTTTATCGCGCACTGGATTTTCAACTCTCGGTGTTAAGCCGAGCGTTGAGAATACAACGCGCTGGGACGCACTCTCGTCCCAGCGCGTTGAAAAAACACATTGTTGGATTTTATATTCTCGGCGCTAAGCAAAGGGTTGAAAATCTAGTGCACAAAAAAATCGCTGCGATTTTATTACGACCATGCGAACGGTGGCTTATTCCTCATGAGGGATGCAGCTCTCTATAAGTTATGTAATTGTTGGATGTTGCGTCTTTTGTCTGCCTACACCAAGCTGGTATTGTGAGTTGAGCGGCCAAACAGTACAGAAAGTACTTGAAATTTTAATCTGCTGTCTATATGGTTTCATTATTATCATTGACAGCCTGACTTCACCCACTGTTGGGCATAGGCCTCTCTTTTCTTGTGCCAGTCCCCACGCTCCTGTGCCAGTTTCATCCAGGTTCTACTCTTATGGTTCACACAATAACTATTGATAAGAAAACCAGGAAACCTTCAATTTGATTATTTTTCACCGAAATAAGAATTTAAAAGAAATTAAAATGTCATCATTTACACGTTATCAATCCAGCTATATTTCTTAAAAAAAAAAAAATGTGTTTACTCGTAGATTAACACGAAAATACATGTAAATAACTCCCTAAAGGCATGTTACCGCAACTGATTAAAGAATGATTGCCCGAAGTCAGTTTCGAGAGGTATTGTGTTTGAAGTCGGCCCGAAGCTGCTTGTAAATTCGATTGTTCGACGCTGCTGTGTCAGGACGTACTGTTGCTGCAATATTAATAATATACAGGGAATGCGCCCTATTTCAGATGGACTTCTATTTTGTAGTACAAAAAGTACTGCATTTAGAATATTGAGCCTATATTGGTCCCGCTGCTGGGACACAAATCTTCTCTCGGCGAAATGGAGTGGGCTGTAATACACCACGCGGGCCCAGTGTGGGTTGGTGGATGTTATATGTCTTCGAATTTTGCTTCTAAGAGATGCCAGTTTTCTCACAAGCAGCAATGCAGGTAAACATCTGCATTTACGTAATTTTAGGCAGGTAACCACTAAGAAATAAGACAAAGCAGAACTGTTTACGTGATCTATCAAAGTGTGTGGTGTTCTGTGCTTTCTGCCTACCATGGGACGTAAGCAACGTTAGTTATTTGTATGCATGTAATAAAAAGACTAATTAATTACCTTACTTGTAAGAATAATTGGAAGAAACCCGAACCAAGTTCTAGTTCCAATAGTACCTATGCCGTTATAAACCCAATCAAATCTTTGTGTTTGTATTTCAATTGTGTGTGTTTTGTAATAACTTGCCCGTTCGGCAATTAAGGCTTGTTATGATCTCGCTTCAGTGCCGATACTCCGCTCTGAATTGTTTATCGCTGCGAAGCTTACTTAATTAAAAACTACCACTAGTTGCTTTTTGGTTTTATCTGTGCCTGTACAAGGGATTTTTTCGTAAAGTGAAGAGAGGGAGGGATGCGGAGAGGGAGGGGGGGTGTGAGGGATTTTACGGGAGATGCTGGAAAGAAATATGATTTTTAATGGAGATTTTAACATTTCTGATGCAATGTTTTCAATGGTTCTAATTGCCAGATGGTGACGATGTTTTTTAATTAAAGAATCCTACTAGACTATATTGATATAAACCGATGAATTTTACGAAGGTTATTTGAAAAATAAAAATCGTTAGTACCAACGAATAAAAACACTAGACTATGTCATTATGGACTTTATAAGTTTTTGTTCACAATATAATTACTAAGTTTTCAATTATTAGAAACTTTGAAACTTTGTGCAATCATCGCTTTTGATGTTGTATAAATCTACTCTAAAATATTATTTTAGTATTGAAAATAAATTTTTGCCCTTTAAATTTAAAACCGATTAAAAATAAAATTGTAATGCCAAAGGTAATGAAATGGCCCTTATTGAGAAATGTCAATTGAAAGAGAAAGTTTAAGCAAAAACTTTTTGTTATTAAACTCCGTTGTTCCGTTTGTTGTTCGATAACTTCAGTCTTGTTAAATGTTAAAGCCATAAATCAAAATTCAAGTGAAATAATCTCTCGTAAGGTTGAAATAACTGAACAATATTGGGTTCCAAGTAAAGCAGAATATTTGAAAAACAATAATATTCACTTATTTACAAACTGGCTGACTGATAGACAATGAAATACGAGTTATTTCAGCTCATTAATTTATTAGATTTCAACGAGGGCAGTCGTGTTTAACGCTAAATTATAGTACTTTATTCACAGGCCGATATAATGATCGAATGTATTAAATTTAATCTTCCCACGTTATTGGAACGGTAGGATGTGAGGGTAAAATTTTAAATTTATTTCATGGGTAAAATTGAAAGTGGAATGATTAAATTGAAGCCATATCAAAACCAATTAAGTAGAGAAGTATATTTTTTATCTTTTATTCATAAGACGATGTCATGATCTATGTAGTGTATGGTTCAATAAAAGAATGACTTGTCCTAAACAAAGGAATTATGTAAAAATGTAACCATAACCGTGCGGAGGTTTCAAAGTACATATTCCTAAATTAAAATGAGTCTCTCCTGTTTTATTTAGTTTACATTTTCATATGAAATTCAATTATTCTGTAAACCTTTCATGTCTTTACAAGACCTCAAAAACGTTATGTACGTGGTGTAGTTTCCAACAACCCACCGGATGTGTTAGCGGCTTTTCTCCTCGCGCGAACACTGAACAGAATTTCATACGAATATAATATCATTATTCGCCTAGCCTTTTACCTACTATGTTGAGGTTGGGTGTCAGTTCAACCGGAGATATTATTGCTTACAAAATTTTACAAGGAGTGACTTTTACGACCAAATATCTAGGGTTTCTCGATATTCTTAAGTTGGATCAGTGGACTAGTTGCCAAACTTCTGAACTTCTGAGTTCTGACTGATTCAGTTTCTTCTACCAATAAATACTGTAGATATTCGCCACGGGATATTTATTATCGTAAGGTTTGTTATTAGAAGACAGAAGTTTGTTGTTAGTTAGGATTTTCGACATAGGAATGTATACCGTTGTTATCATTATACACTCACTAAAACAAATTAATTCTTTGCTAGACATAAACAGTAAATATTATTTAGAACATGATGCTAATCAGCAGTGTTTGAGGATCTGATTCCCAGATCGGAAACAAATTGTTTGAGTGTTCCGTTAGGAATATTCTGAGAAAGTGGTGGTTTATCTAATAAAACTTATCTGTTCTCAGGGCCTAGACAATGACGTGACATACTATTAGCTATAACTATCATGGAAAAGTTATTAGCGTATGGGACCTTCTTTTTTTTTTGTTTGGCAAATTATCAAATAACTTCTCCCGCTCTGGGCGGAGCGGGAGGACGTGTCAGACTTATACTGACTAAAACCCACCCATGTTTCCCTAGTTGCCTGTATATTGCCAGGGGACACGGTATCCCTTTCGGACTTTCTCGCGACCCCGGCAGGCATCGCCCTTAGCGGACCCTGTCAGTTCTGCTGACATCTCTTTGAGGCACACAACGCGCCATCGACCCGGGCCTGGTTCTTATCGGACGGCGGGCTACCCATTGGTCACCGTCTGCAAGTGTATGAGACTGAGATAATCAGCCTATAATGTTCTCACTGCCTGGGTCACAGGCCTCCTCTCTATGAGATCGAGTGGGCCCAGAGCGGGTTGGTAGATTTCACATGTCTTCGAATTTTTGGTTCTAGGATATGCCGGTTTCCTCACAATGTTTTCCTTCACCGTTTTGAGAGCAATGGTGATAAAACAAATTACACAAAGTAAAGCGCCTGTCAGTGTTCAAACCTACGATCTACAACTCGTAGGTCGCGGCCATTACCACTGGGCCACCACTGCTCTACTGGGACTGACGATAAGTTACCGAAAACCTTTCTTTAATCCTGTTGAAAGTTGTTGTAGAAATACGAAGTGCTTTGAAAGCGATTGCCACTTGTCTAATGTCTAGGCCACGGTTACTTTATTAACCGGTTTGACAACTTTTCTACTAAATTAATTGAAGATCTAATTAATATTATGACGATAATTATAACGATACGAGAATATATCAAGGCGTTTTTCTAATTTGTGCATGTATGTGGGAGGGCCATAAATATTTCTCATGATAATATAATGCCTGCCTTCTTTGTTACATCCTTAAGCTTCCAGGAAATTATGTATAAATGTAATGTAAGTATTATTCATACTTAATTTCCTGGAAACATATAATAATTAACCGAAGTATTTTATTACAACTGTCTGGATATTAGAGAAATAAATTGAGTGGTCTACTTATGTATCTATGTGGTCGCTTACTAATTTGATTTTCTAAGAATTTAATATAAAACGAATACGTTTACTAGTAAAACCGATATGTAAATCGACGACGGATAAAACTCACGATCTCCTTGGAAACATTTCCCGAAGATACAAAACTAAAAACTTATGGAAATCCCCTCAGAATAAGTTCGGTAGTTTTCTAAACACTTCCTTTTATACTATGTAGCATTGGATTGGTCATAGGTGCTTGTGAGTGGCTGAATTGTGACAGTTATCGTCTCGGGACTCATAAAAAGAGATTGCTTCCAGTCTGCCGACGTTTTAGTGACTTATTAACATTGATATCAGATCGTAACACTTGATTCTTTGATCTTCGTCAAATATTTAAGCAACATGTTATTATACTTCAAAAGTAATTTGGTTTACTCATTTTACGGCTAGTTTATTTGGAGCGATTAGGTTTCAAAGTATAACATAGTAGATAACTTTGTTCGTTGTTTTCGCCTGTGGGCGTTGCCAAGGCTTTTTGTTGTTTTTTCATGTACAATTTTAACAATGTAAGTACGACTCTTTTTTATAATGAATAAGCAACCAAGTAAATAAAAAATCGGTTTGTTTCTGGTTAGTGGGTAGGTATTTGTTCAACTTTGTAGTTCAGATTCGTGCTCTTTTTAGGGTTCCGTACCTCTAAAAGAAAAAAACGAAACCCTTATAGGATCACTTCGTTGTCAGTCTGTCCGTCCGTCCGTCTGTCTGTCTGTCAGTCTGTCAGTATTTCAACACAAAGGGTGTTGAAAGACTGACAGACTTCTCAGGAACGCGTGGCGGCATCAAATTGAAATTAACATCAAATACGTAGGTCTACGTTCCCTTGGAGATCTAAAAGAAAATCAAAAATATGTCCCATAAAATACGGCCATTTATGCGACATATTTTGATAATTACAAATAAATAAAAACCTATAGGGTACTACTTCCCGTTGACCTAGAATCATGAAATTTGGCAAAAAGCAAGGTCTACAACACAAGTAAGCAAAAAGTTCGAAAATTGTTAATTTGTAGTTTTATCACATAATTTTTATTTTTTTTGCTATTACAAACTTACATTTGCAGTTGAAGAATTGACCGTGTCGTATATCGATGTTTGCGAAAACATTTTTTTCAACTACAATGTTAAGTTTGTTTTTGGAATAAATTCATCCCAACTACGGAACCCTTCATTGTGCGTGGTCCGCCACGCACTTTTTCATACAGTTTTTTAACCTTAACATATACAATTTGTAATAAATAGAGCTATTTGGGTAATAAAGTTCTTTATACTGAAGGCTACTTATCAGATCTTGATAAAAGTTATCGTCTGTAATTTTCCAACTCCTTCAGAACGTTTGAAAAGGCTATTTACCTCTTGTGAAAATGATTCCATTTGTTTCTCTAAACCCTAGAAAGAATAGCAAATAAGTATTGGAGGGTTAAAAGTGGCTCTATATTTTATTTAATCCTCGAAACCGTTTCATATTCGCACAATTACACTTTCGAGCAAATGTAATTGGATAGTCGTACGTATTCACATGGAATAACTGATCGTTTTACAGTGCTGGCATATTTATAATGAAGTCTTGAAACAAAATTTTGAGCAGTAAAAAAACCTTAATAGCAAAGTGCACCGATACGTTCGCGGAAAAGAAATTGTATGCAAAGTAGGCTGGCCAAGTAATTTGAGCCACGTTCGTGAGAATATGCGCGGATATTCTAAACCGTCGGTTATACATTACATACTTCTTTTTATGCTAATGTGAGGCATCCGTCTCCGTAAATATGTTATGCATATTAGCTATGGGCAATAAAATATGCCTACATTTGAGGTATAAATACTCCTTATCTAATTCTCCAACTCTTGTGAGATCTTCTATTAAACGTGAGGTGTGTAGACAATAATAGGCATGAGTCTTGAGCGCACGATTTAGGTTAAGATTATAATTTTAGAGGCATAGATGTTTATTTCATAAAAGGATTATGTCTTGTCGGTCTCTATACATTTGTAGATTTTAAAAGAGCAAAGAATTGAAAGCAAGAATAAAATCCTGAATTTTGGATAAAAGTACAACAAATAAGATTATCGACGGTCGGGAGTTAATCGTGCGTGTCCAAACAAACAAATCGTTGGCGGCGGGACGACGGCGGGACGGTGGCGGGACGGCGGCGGCGGGTGAATGTGGGGACCGTGCGTGCATGCACGAATTGTGGTATCCTTCTCACTATTAGGAACGATTTTATACACGTTTGTTTCTTTATGTCCTTCGTGACGAGTATTCACATTCCATTTAAAAGAACAATCCTTTAATATTTTATGAAGGGAGCGACGAAGGAATGTTTTGATTTGAAAATCAAATGCCGTTAATATTATCCTGTTTGACAGCAAAATTGGTTTATTAGAAGACTCAAACTTATTTTGTTACACTGCAGGGCAAAGGACACTCAACTCTTTTCTCATTTCTGTCTACTAAGCTACTTAGAACCGGACTTTCTAAGCAATTTCTTTTCTCATCTTATCTGCAAAATTTCACTCCAGAGGTATATTAATTTTGATATAAGTGTGAATTTTACAATTTAAAAGGTTTTTCTTCGTGGGAATGACACCTAATTCTACAAAGCACCTTCCATGTATCAGCTTATAAGCCAGCTAAGTTTCCAGCAGTTTCCTAGAATTTATTCTTTGTCAGAGCATGTTTAGAGTCGGTAGGAGCTCTTTGTAGCGAGTTGGAAAGTCGGCAAAGTTTTGCGAACGCCCGTTAGCAGTAAGTATATGATAGGGCAATTTGCCTTGCTGCGGTAATAATATCGTTATCTATTACGATTTTCATGTATATTTATGATGTGTAATTTTATAACTTTTATAATGGAAGAAATAATGTATTGTGGCGAGGTCAAACTGGCGAGATATTTAAGGTAAAACAGTCAGAACTAGGCTAGATCGTAATAACTCACAATTTTCTCTCTATCCGCAATGTCAGCAGTTGTTAATGTTAGTGTCGTTACTCTATACTGTATCCACTGCACAGAATGTTCCTTTACAGAATCTTTCTGATACGGGAACTATATTCAGGTGCTGAAGTGAGTGTGAGTTAAGGATGGGTTTCATAGAACAGAATTACGGTTTGCCATTTTTAGTTCCATGACTCGGAATTTTTGTTTCGTTTCTCACCCGTGAACCTTTTACAAAAGCTTAGCTAGTGAGTGCCCGCGTATATCAGCGCAAGAATGTGTGAAAACCCAACCCAAATACATTGTAGCCTTAGTTGTAAATATGGAGTAATTTAGCTTTATTCCACAATTAATGACCATAAAGATTTCTTTCCAGATTTTATTGCGAGTCTTTAACAATTTTAAGGGTAGGCCGTTAAGTGTTAGTTGTGAGGGTAACATCGTAAAATTATTTATTTATACGACCCAATTTCGTCGGTATGCTAGTCGACAAAAGTATTTCGGGGCTTATCGAGACCGAATCAAGGGTCAACGCTTCAGCGCACACTTGCTGAGGGATGATGTTATGCTATATGGACGCCTGTACTTTGTCATGAAATATCTTACCAAATAATTATATGACACTTTAGAGACACGTTTACCATTGTTTTTGTAAGAAAAAATGTGATTTAATATTTATTTTAAGTAACGCAATGTGAGAAGTGATTTCCTTTCCCGGTGCCAAATTACTGAGAATAAAAAACCACATAATTAATGAGAATTTAGACACACGGAAACGTGTTTCTGGTTGAGAAATTCCTCATTTTGGAAAAACAGCAGTAAATATTTTTTAGGGAAAAATCTAAGTTGCCAATGTAGGTTGCCAATGTAGGTTGCCAATGTAGGTTGTTGTGGTGTTCCTCCAATTATGATATAAAACAACACAAAAGAATACCACAAAAACAACACTATACATTAAAACTAGAACTTCACTACACGCGCATCTCAAGAATAAACATAAACCTCACGCCTTCCTCCCATGGAGGTAGACGCGAATACAGAACGAGCGAACCACCTGCAATGATCCTTACAAGATCCTTTTACTTCGTTTATGCATCTGGTCATACACACACGCTGGTTGCGAGTACTACGCACCAACAAAGTAAATGGTTTCATAAATAAAATATTCATAAAAAAACTCCATATGTTGTAAATAGTAGTGTATGCATAAAGCTATCCACATAACAAGGCCTATAATGAGCCGTAACGTTCGATCGCGACCTAGGTGAGCTTTCGTGTTATAATATTACTCAGAATTTGTGTTACCTATATTTTGCTCCAACAATTAGCTTTAATATACCTGTATTATTTGAATTTCGGTTCATTTAACTGACCTGATTGATTGAACTAATTGAATTCAATAACCTGACTCGAAAAATTTATAAAATATAGCCTGGCACTTGAACTGGCTCCAATCTGGTCAAGTGTGTCCGTTTATAAAACGAAATTTTTTCGAGAACATGTTTGTTATTTGTATTAGCTAATGAATTGGCATTTAAGCAATATATAAAACTTCGCGTTTAGAAACAGACACTGAACTGAACCGCAAAAGTTCATTCGTTTACCCTTCATTAATTTCAAGGCAGAATCGGACACAGATAACGCAATATCTGACAGAAGTATTGGTTGAGTATCCATTTATTCTGCTTTTTCCCTTCCTTTGCCTACTTTCAGCCTTTTAGCGTTGCTGATTGGCTGAAGCAGTCAATTTACAACTCTTTGAGATGATTCTACCGCAGTAATAACATACCTAATGAAAGCTAGAAGCTTTTCTACGTTAATGTTGTACATTTTTAAGTCGTAAATGATATCCGTGCAAAACAATTTTGCATATTTCCACAACGTCTAACTCTAGAATACCATCAGTTTTATTTCAGTTTCAGTTCATTACACATTCGCTACATTTACATGCAGGAAACTATGTATGTGTAAAAAGTTTTTATGCCTGTGACAATAAAATTTTGGCATAAGACCAGCTTGAAATATTTGTAATCATATATGCATATTCATTCCATTTTCACCTTGTGAATACACTGCGATATTTTCGGGCGTTCGTTGCCGTAATGTATGGCGCTTCTTCAAGCAAATGAAGTGATGAATATTCATTAAAGAAAGCTTATACGAAACTGTGCGAGTAGCTATTGCTTTTCGTTTACCTCCGCTTTCGCAAATAGCTTGTAGAGACAATGACATGGTTCGTGTTTTACCGATTTAACCACTGCCTAGTGATACGTGCAACTGTGTGGCGTCTGCGTCGCTATAAATGAATCTAGTGTTTACGTTTGGTTTGCGTTATTTTTACAATTTTGTAGGAATGTTAGTTATTTTATGAGATTTAACATAGTTTCTTTAGCTTACGTGTGTTTGGGACAACCTTGTATCGGGATTAAGAATAATTTTTAACATTTGAAAATAGGTTTTAACTTAATTGTTTGGTCTCTTGCCGATTTTGTTACTTTATTTTCCACAGCTCTAAGGTAAAAGTGTCATCTTTACTTAATAAAAAAAAAACAAACAAGATAATGCAAGGTGGCATATACGGAAACGATAAAAATATCGTCCACATCGGTATTCCAATTAAGGTTCTATATTTATAACTACAGAGCGTTACATTTTAGGCTTTTCATTAAGATATGACAGGAGAGCACTAAAGAACCACTAGATTTAGCTGTATGAAATATTAATGATTGGAAGGGAACGTCGATCGTCCACGACAACCAATCACAATCTTGCTAATAACGCGTTTGTAAGTCGCGTCGTGTGCGGCGCGCCATTGTAATACTGCTCAGACATTGTTTATTTAAGTTTTTTTTTTGTGACCTGAGTTTATTTGCAACACTTTACTTTTGAGTAGCGTCATAGACAATATGCCTGATTTCGATATAATCGAAAGCGATTTAAAAATTGTACCGGGAAATTCGCTTAACTTGTCCATGAGCGTTATGTTGGCGCCTAGCCACGAAGTACTCTGTTCTTTGGAAATATTTAGATTTACTTTTCATATTTACCTACCTAATATTGAACCGAATAATATTAATTTTGGCAGCCATTCCTGCAAATATTGTTCTTTTGACTTAATGTATTTAGAAAAACGTTACTTTTTATTTATCTTTGCTGAGCATATAAAGGAAATAACGTAGAAAATGTATCCTAGGTGTAAGTTCCAAACAATATCGGTACCTAAATTAAAACCTAAATTAGCAAATTTATTAAACAAAAGTTTGTTGACTCCGAAAAATAAGGCTGACTATTATTATAGCTGTCCAACAGATTTCCATTAGAGTGTGCGGTGGAAATGACGGAATATCAACAAACCTTAGGAAAATGAAAAATAATAATTACATAATTATTATCTAAAAACCTAAGAATAGTTTGAATAATGTAATGAATCGGTGAAGGACCTGGACCTATAGATAATATTCGATATCGCCAATCTATCTTGAGTAAGCGTGGTGATCCATGATCATGCTTTCTCTGTATGAGAAGAGAACTATGCACTGCAGTTGGAACATAATAAGCTGGTATTAATCCTACTATAATATATTATTATTTATAATATTATCTATATCCATAATAATATTACAAAGAGGAAAGATTTGTATTTTTGTGTGTAACGAATAAACTCAAAAACTACTGGACCGATTTAAAAAATTCTTTCAGCAATGGATAGATACATTATCAGCGAGTATTGGCTATATGGCTATATTTGATCCCCATACTCCCACGGGAACGGGAAGTACGTGGGTACCGCGTGACGTCCGCTAGTAAGATATAAATAGTGATATAATAGTGTGTGGTAGTGTCATATTATGTTTGAATTGATTATTATTAAGTCAACCAGTCTTACCAAGGGGTATCGATTTACCCAGTTACTGGGTTGTGGAGGTAAGAAAGGCAGTCATTCCATGTAAAATACTGGTATGCAGCTGAAACCGGTTGGACTGGAAGCCAAGCCCAAAATATATTTATGATGGCATATTTATGGCAGATATATTTATAATATTATAAATGTGAAAGTTTGTATGTTTGGATATTTCTATGTTTGTTACTCAATCCCGTAAAAATGGCTGAACAGATTTGGATGACATTTAGCACACACATAGTTTTTATCCTGGATTAAAATATAGAATACTTTTTATCTCGATATTCCCGCAGGCTCGAGACTTATGCGGGTGAAACCGCGGGCGCAGCTAGTAGTTTATCGCTTGGATCACAGGAGCTTTTTATCGCAGTAGTACGTTCCCATGGGATAATTTCCGATATACACGCGGGCGTGTAAAAAATAACGTAAGTAGGTAAGACTCATCAAAAATAATCAGAAATACATTACTACAGCAAATTAATATGATTCGCCCATTTCTCTAAGGATGATAGGTAAAAAGCGGTTTTTCCGGTAAATGTGATGATTCTAGTTCCATTAGGCATCAGTTACGATTCGCTCTTGGTCACGCGATGTCAGCATTATCAAGGTGAGCATGTTGTTTTCTGTTTAGACGGTTTTTTTTTTGTTTTCTCGGAAAGGGGAAGATTGTTGGCGGATTGTAGTTATAATGTTTCGTGTATTTATAAGTTGCCCGACCAATTGTTACCTTGTTCTATTTGTTCCCAGTTGACAACTGATTTATAAATGATGTTTTTTTTTGTTCCTTAGCCTAAGGCATTCGTACATACTTACCATTCGAAGAAAAACACTACAGATCTATAATAATAATAATAAAACTTTATTCAGGTAAAAAGGTAAAACACTAAATACAAATTTGCTTAAATCTACGAAAAATTCGATTATGTCATGTGCCTGAACTGAAAGGTATAATAATATTTCTAAATAATCACATTCATTATAAAAATCTAGTCATCTAATAGGTATGTAAAAAGGTGTAAATAGTACAATAAATCCTACTTGCTAAAATCGTAGTACTTATCCTTACTTAGCTAAACATAATTTGTATTTTTTTAAAATTTAAGTACAACTAATAGTTTCTCTGTATCTTCATAGGGCATACTTTGAAGAGCTTCCTTGAGAGTTCGTTTACAATTATTATAATTTAGAGAATAAATGTTAGCTCTTGCATTTAGTCTGTTATAAGGTAATGTTTCTAGGAAGACAAAAAATTTGGCTGCGAAGGCATGTTTTGTACTTTTTGTAGGGCAAACTATGTCTTTCCGTCTTTTTTTTTTGTAAATTCAGTGCTATATGGGAGGGCTGCGTGTTGTTTCTGGTGGATCTGTTGGATCTGGTGGTGAACTGATCTTGGTGAGCAAAGTGTATCGAATATTAGATTGAAATCATTTTCAATTATACCTAATGTATATAATATAGCGATGCCTTTGCAGTTTGTGTGTGAAAGATACCTCATAAATGTAAATAAAAGCTCAATCAAATATCAAATCTCTTTTACCCATTTACATACCTAATTTCAAAATAGAATGGAGAGATTAAAATTCTTTATGAGAAATCAAATTGTAGGTTAATACCGCTTATGTAGGTATCAGCAGGGCTTTATTGACAAGCGGTTTGTTTCTATTTGTCTTTGATAAAATTGATTTATTTGTTTAAACCATGGAACACTATTCCATCTGGAATGATTGATAATCCTTTTCATATTTGTCCCTAGATTATATGTGTGTGTGAGTGGGGAATCCCCCTCTTGGTATAAAATTTTAAGGCATAATATTGTTTGGCATAAAGTTTTCACACAACTTTTATTAGCATAATAATACTGTGGTATTATTATGCTAATAACTGTGGTATAATGTTTCGGCATGCATTTTTAAGGCATAATATTAATTAGTCTATAAATGATGAGCCATAAATATAAACATTATTTATTATAATTTGGGAATTACTCTATTGGATTAGGTTAAGTTGCGGTGGGGGTTGCCCTTGTCCTTGGGCCAACCCTGGCCGCGAACATATTTGTTTTAATATGAGTTATATTAGGGTTTATTATTTTTATTCCAATTAACATTATGTGTAAATATAATTATGTGTTTATAACATTATGCTTCATTACTATTATACCAACAGTATTTATAGAAATAAACATTATGGCTAAACATTTATGCTTAATAAAATTGTGCGTAACAATCATTTTGCTGAATTTCGTTATGCGATTGTCATTTATGTCAATATATATTATGATTATAATTAGTAAACCGTGTGAGTGTACCACTACCAACCATATAGCTACTTGTATATGTTTCCATTTAGTTCTCAAACGTGACCTTTTCTGTCAGTAGTAAGTAGTCGTAATAAAGAAGATAGGGATGATTGAAGGGTGTACTCGAACATTGAACGTACGTGATCTTAAACATCTTGAAAAAAGGAAATGTAACAGAAGTTCTTTAGATGTATCTACTACCTATGTCTATTTCATAGTATCTACTTGCTATAAATATAAATATTATCGCATAGAGATTATGAAGTTTTTTCCTGTTGTGAAATAATTTCATGCAAAAAGTTGTTTATCAAGATCCGTTTTTTTCGTAATAAAATTATGGATAAATTGTTTTAAATGTTGTGTTTTAAATTAAGAGTAATCTGTTGTTTATTTCATAAATTATCGGTAAAATTATAAATTACATTTATTCATTAAAATTCGCTTTAATTTGCGTTGTTTTCCAAATCGTATATAAATATGTTTATTTTCGATGAAAAATAAAATTTTATCAGTGTGGGAAGATTTATTCAGAATTTAGCCTCATGAAGTTTTGATCATATTTATGCTGTTTAGAATTCCTAAATGGTCACTGGCCTTCCAGCAACTATACGATTAAACTAGTAATTATATATGACGGCGCAGCAAGTGGCGCTATCTAACTTAGTTACGAAGTTACTGGAATCACCAAAAAGGTCTAATAAGATTAACACTGGTTAGTGACCGTCACTCTAGTGGAGTGTCACATCGATGGTTGTGTGGCGGCTGTCTTCTGATGGCAGAAGATGAAGTCAGCTGATGAAGCGAACCGCTGTCGTACGACGTCCACGACCACAGAGTACATTGTCCACGACGAAGTGCTATATTCCGACACAATCCTGATGATATTAAAGCTGCTGAGCCACTAATACAATGACCACTTCTGATAAAGGCTATCCTGTGCTGTTATTTATACTGGCTTATGTAATTTGTGTTTAGCTATGTTATCATAATCGTAATCAGATTTTATACAAAATATATATCAAGCTATATAATTGAATTTTATACGTACGTAGTTATAATAAATTGAAAATGTGTTTACAGACAATCAGTAATTAAAATTAGACTCAATCCATATATAATGCTCTCATAAATATTATAAATGAACATTTAATTACACGTAATTTTGTGTTTACGGTATGCCTTTGCTGTTTTAGTACAGGGTTTTGCGGAATATAATGGCATGTTTAGTGTTGGTTAAGGGTTTATTTTATGATTAGTACTGTATCTATTGGTACCGCTAGTATGCGGTATCAATGGCCTCTTCTGTTTACCGATGAAATGATAAAGCAGGTGAGACTCGCCCCCTGTTTCATGGGACATATAACATAACTAGCGAAATGTGGGTGTAGGTACTATAAGTGCACCTCTGCCTAACCCTTCAGGGAATACAGGCGTGATGTTATGTAATATATTGACTGCCACTTTGCGTTAGGTTACAACTGTGACAAAACGCGCGCGAGCCGAGCGAGTGAAGCGAGCGGTGCCGCAACAGTGGCCAGCGAGCGCTACTTCTAAGTTGCTCGCAGCTAGGCAGGCTATTTAGTATTAGCGCAAGGTGCGTTACATCGTAAACAAGTTTTATACCAGTTCATTATTTGTCGGTTTTCCATGAATATATTATAAATTGTCGAAACATAATAACTAACTCACTCAAACGTGATAACTAGACCGATGCTATTTATTCTTTTTTTGTTTCTTATGTAAAACATCATATTATCTATTGTTTTAGGTACCAAAATACTAAAAGCCGTTCAAATAAATTGACGGCACTACTTGTTCGGTTTGAAGAAACGAACAAGGAGGATAGCCACGTGGAAGTGTCAAAATCATATGAACATAAATTTATTTTTTTATTTGATTTTAGGTTGTAGATGCTATTAGTAATTAACATTGTGGTGCACACTTATTAATTTTGCTGTCAGTACAAAAACAATTCACGGACCTGGGCTCAAAGGTAAATCCGTCACTATTTCCATATTCCAATTAACAAAGAATTCATAACGAACTCCATGCCAATTTACAGCAAACTATTGCGCTAACCCGCAAGTTAGCTCCCGAGGCTCCGCAATTGTTTCGATGTTATCTCGCGGGCCGAAGTTAGCCACGGTAATGTGCTTAAGTGAACGATGTTACCCCAGCGAATTCACCCAGTTCTACCCACAATTTGATGTTTTGTAATGTGTTTTTATTCATACTTTTTTCAGGGGATAATTCGTTTGTTTGCTAAATGGTTTTTGATGCTTGAAGTTTTAATGTATTTGGTTTTGGGTTTGAGGTGTGAACATGTTAAATGATTTAACTAATGATCTGATGTTTTTAATGATTTTAATAACTAATTATGTGTAAAAGTGTACGCATGTAAGATAGATTTATGAGGAACTAATTATCAATTAGTAAGATCTCATGTAAAATGCACCAAAAATCACACAAATAAATGAATTTGAATTTTTAGCCTTTGTTTAGCTTTAAGCATCATTAGGCTGTATATCGGAAGGCTTGCTATACTATTCATTCAATTGCATGGTCACATATCGTCGCTCGGTATCCAATACCCCGAATGTGACATTTTTGACGAAAACCAGATTTTTGTTTTATTTCATTCTACATGTTCAAATACGTGATCCTGCATTTAAAAATGATTTTCGTCAAAAATGTCACATTCGCGGTATTGGATGCCGAGCGACGATATAAACTGTAATAGAATGTTATATATTTAGTTATGTATGTAGTAGGCTAGCTAGAAACTGATTTGCTTAAATTGGATATATCTGTAGGTTATATACGTGCCAAAAAGATAGAGTATTCAAATGCAAATTAAGAAAAAAATAACTTTACATTGTTATTCACTCTACCAATCACTAAGTTAAACTTAAAATAATGTACTGGAACTTTTATTAAAGCTTTAACTTTGACTTTTTGATAACAAAGTGTCACAACTTAAAACCAAAAAATATTAAAACAAACCTAGTTTGATTCGATCTAATCATCTAATACTAAAACTTTGAAGGGCTGGCACGCTACGCTACGCCGTAGCGGCTGTGCTACGAACGCGCGGCTACGAGAATTATTTATTTAGTCATTATTATCAACTTGCTTCGCACGATTTTTACGACTCGACAAAACATCGAGATTTCTTTTAGTTAAATATTAATGTACTAAACACATAAACCTTTCGGAATAAATTCTGTAAATGAAAATGGCATAAAATACTTTGCATAGTTTAGAAGCACTACGCGGTCACATAGACACGAAAAGCGATTTTAATTTGTAATATGTGTAGATTTCGTTCCTTATGTGTTGCCTTACTAAGATCTCCTTTACCGTAATTCAGAGGTGTTTAAGATTTATTTTGGCGGTACACTTGAATGATTTCGCCCACATGTTTTCGATCACAACCTTGATAAAGAAGATTCTTGTTTTATTTTACGGTTATATCTCGTATTCTCTCTTCAACATACAAATTCTCAACGATCATTTGAATGAAAAGGTCATTATTTGTATAATAATCTGTTTTCTAATTGAGTTCATGTAAATCTGTCATAATAATTGGATAGGGGTCGGCATCGTCGGCACTGTGAAATGTTCAGCTAAATGTCTCTGTTGGAGAGATGTCAGCTTTCAGTCAAGTTGGCAGTTGACTGAACACTTACATTTATCTTTTCTAAAAGACAAGGGACGTGGACCCGACATAGTTAAGTTTTCGTTAATTTTAATGGATATCAGTTGGAGTGTTTGTTTTAGAATAAAAATTAATGTAGCAAAGTGCTAGCCAGGGCATTGAATTTTATAATTAAGATGCGTATAATGAAAAAATATTCAATTTCTAAGTGAGTCTAGTTTAGTTTAATAAAGTATGAATTGTATTATTTAAATACAGTATATTTATATAAACTTTATTGTACACCACAAAAATACATAACAAAAAAAAAAACAAACACTACAAAATATACAATGGGCGGCCTTATCGCTTTCCGCGATCTCTTCCAGGCAACCTTGGAATGGACAGTGATTTGCCTGGACATAAAATGGGGCTGTCGTTGGTGCAAATAATAAGTATACAATATACTAGAATAGATACACAGATAGTTACATATCTTAAATAATAGATACATAAATACATACATACTTACTAAATATATAAGAAAAATAAATGGAAACTATACATACTTACAGTTACGAGAACAAGATCACAACGACGATTAATGTTAAAGTGAAAGTAGTAATGTTACAGTAATACTTTTAAACAACGGATTCCACTGAAAGATTTAATCATAAGTACTTGTTTTCATCCGATGAACGAGGATTGAAAGTACATCGAAAGGGCTTACTATTCAATTTGCAGTAAAATTTGTGGAGTTTCAAAAAGTCCCGTATTGCTAGTTAAACAATGTTCTGTAAATTGTGATGGCGAATTCGATAAAATGTTATTTATATTTGTTGTTTATTGATACTGGTATATGACATTTACGAAGACTTAGGATGTAGAATATGTATTTAGTTCTTAATTTCCTGGATATAGCTCTCCTAAACAGAAAGTAATAATGATTGAAAGCATTGTCACGTAAAAAGATTTGCATAATCAGCCTATAATCTCACTGTTCTCACTGCTGGGAGACAGGCCTCCTCTCTGTGAGAGGGAGTGGGCCCAATGCGGGTTGGTAGATGTTGCATGTCTTCGAAATGTTGGTTCTCGGATATACCGGTTTCATAACAATGTTTTCCTTCACCGATTTGAGAGCAGTGGTAATGAAATAATTTACACAAACTAAAGCGCCTGTCATGTTTCGAACCTACGATTTACAATTCGTAAGTTACCACTGGGCCACCACTGCTCTTTATGTAAAACTAGCTGTGCCCCGCGGTTTAACCCACATTAGTCTCTATTTCGTAAGAATTACGAGATAAAAAGTATTTTATGTCCTAACTTAGGTCATGGTCTACCCATGTGCCAAATTTCATTTAAATTCGTTCAGCCGTTTTAGCGTGAAAGCGTAACAAACAAACAAACAAAAAATCAAATCTTTTCTCTTTATTATAGTAATAATAGGTATAGATTAGTTTACATATCATGTTATTAGTTTTTTTTTTTAAGTAACAGTATTTTTCAATTATTAACCGTGGTTGTAAAATGGAATGTTAAACCATTAAATAATATTATTTTTAAAACACGTGATTATGTTTTAGCGAAGAACTCATATATTTCGTTTAAATGTAGGGAGAATAATTTAAGGCTTTTGTGGTGCTGGTTTTCACACAGTGGTCTGATAAGATAATTCATCTAAGATCAGAATCACAAAACATACATCTTGAATAAGTTTCTAAAGTTACTCCCCGATACGTCCCTTCCTATGCTAAAGGATAATTCTTTTATATTTGCAAAAACGATATGGAACTGCCATATATTATGGTTGCTGACAATCAGAATTAGGCTTGTTATAGTGCTGTCATTCGTCTCTTAAACGTGGTTATATCTCCTTTGACCTTGGATGTAGTGACAGAGAGGTCTATGTTCTGTTTCTAGATACGATCATAGAATTTATAAAGGTCCACCACTTAGGCCTATCTCACCCTGGCGGACCGCACTTCGCGTTTAGTAACCTAGCTGGCGAGTAACAGTGCGGTCGGTCGAGTATATTTAAATTCCGCTTTTCTTTTCCGTTTCGCAAGGCTCTACCGGTTCGCGTAAACTCGATCGTCCAAGTTTGGCTGACGACGTACGAGCATAATCCGGCTGATGACGGATAAGGTCTACGACTCGCGTACTGAGCAAGCCACTGTCAGTGAGGCCTTGTCGTATTTATTAAACCTTATGCTCTTACAGTAAAGATTTTTCAAACTAGTGTATTGACTGAGTTCCATTGTTTAAGTTCATAAATGTTATATTTTTCCTATTTTTCAATTTTGTATGCCATCTGGCTTGATTCGCAAAACAAATAAGTCACGAGATATTTTAAATAAAATGTTGCCTTAATTTGTTTCGTTATTTCAGCTTACAAAAATAGAATAGGAATATTTTTGTGTCAAATAACTTTACGTTCGAGTACAAGTTTTTAAAATATTCATTACTAGCTTTTGCTCGTGGCTTCGCCCGCGTAGATGTCGGAAAATATGCCATGGGAATTTACATTCCCATGGCATATTTTCCGACATCTACGCGGGTAATTTTAATCCCGGTAGTAACACCGGGATTAAAATTACCCTCTATGTTAATCCAGTTTATAATTAATGATCAAAGACTTTGTGTCTAACACAGAGCATTACTACATTAGCAAGCATTACTGCATTATTACTAGCTGATCATACAACACTACTGCACACTATCCCTAACAAGTGTGCTTATGTGAGGTGCAATATCAATGCATTCAATATTGTTATACAAGATTTGGTGCACGACACGGACCAATGGTCCTAAACTCCTAAACCTTTAATCCTATCAAATCAAAGACTTTGTGTCTATCACGGAGCCGTGTTCCTGACCCTATCCTTTAATCCTGCAAATCCAAGATTCTGTGTCTGTCACAGAGCATTACCAAACTATTTAGCTAACAGCTGATCATATAACCCTACTACACACTATTCTTAACAAGTGTACTTATGTAAGGTGCAAAATTAATGCATTCAATATTTCATTAAAGACAAGTAGACAGCAAATCTACGAGAAGCTGTTAATGTAAACTGAAACTGTTTACTTCTACTCCTACAATTCCTAACTGTTTCCTACAATTAAATGCAAATTGTGGGATAATACAAGCAACAACATCCTGCATACAAGTGAAAATGAAACTTATTAGCTAATAGTTAACGTAGTAAGTAAGTTGATTAACTGTTAGCTAATTAGTTTCATTTTCACATGTACAAAAAACAACAATCTAAAATACAAATTGTATGCCTTCAATGACATGACAAGAAGCACTATTTATTTTTGACACCATTGCATGTCACATCTTCATATTGTAATCTGCTCAGGTTACAGGAAAAAGATCGATCTTAATCTTACTGCAAGTAGAGTACTCTGTGTAGCTGTACTTATTTAGGTGTTCCACATTAAATGCATTCAATATTCCAATTTAAGATAAATTTAGTAGACCGCAGATCTATTACACGATTTCAATGTGAACTAAAACTGACTATTAATAAATTCTACAATCTCCGCATGCATGCGAAAATTAAACTATTCAGCTAACAGCTGATCATGCAATATCCATAAAAAAATCGTAAGTAAAATACCTTAAGCGGGTAGTTTTAGGTATGCTTTTTTGCATAAATGCAATCAATATTTCAATTTAAGGCAAACTGAAAAGATATCCGATCTATTACAAGCTTTCAATATTAACTAAGCTGTCTGTTACCAAATGCTAAAATTCATTGAATATTGTAGAATAATAATGAAAGCAACAATAATCTGCCGATAAAATTTATCGCCATTGTTTTAGATAAAGAAAGAAAAAGAAAGAAAGAAAGAAAATACATTTATTTAGCACAGACTAAGAGACACACAATACACCAGATAGTTAGGTAATTATAGTCGTACATCAGGAAAAAAAAATAAGATAAAAATAAAAAGTGCAAAGTCCGATGTAAGAAATAAGCAGGAGAGTGTGCCTCACGGCTGCGCCAAAAAGGCCCAGTTCAGCAAAAATGCCAGACAACTGGTGCCTGACGCTGGTTTTCAACTGGACCTGGTGTGTGAGGTGACGAATGTAAATCAGTTTTATACTGCATCGTGATGTAATGTGTATGCATAATTGTATAAATAAATTAAAATAAATTAGTGTCACATAAAAACAGTAACGAGTAGGTACCTATGTATAAAAAGCGTGATATTGAGTAACATTGCAAAACTAAACAATAAATAAATAAATACTGATAAATAGATAAGTGACATGACCGCATGACCTTCTTATGCAAATAAAGAAATTCTCCGAAATGAGTCAGAACAGAAACCTGCTTTAATTTAAACGATGCCTGACTTGCCATGCTCCGACACATTGTTATAATAATTTATTAATCCGTGCACTGTAATGTTATCGCACAATACGCTGCAAGCAGCCGAGCGCGGCGGACTATTTTCGGACAGTTTGCATCTTGTGTGTGCTTTGAACTTGTCTTAGCTGTTGTTTGCATTTGGAAAAACCTACAATAAGGGCATCAGCAAGTGCAGAGCGCGCACCGCCGATCAGAATGGCCGTGTCGCCGCGAAAGCGTCTACCTGTAAAGATTTTAACATAATCTTATGCGTAACTATTTATTATAATTTTTATTCACCATAAAGTCGTTGATGCCCTTTATAGAACACTGTTCCATTTGTTTCACTGAACCATTTGCAAGCCTTCGTAATGTAATATTGATTTATTTGAGAATAACGCCATCTATTGGTGTCATTGTGAAATCGAACTCACAGTGTCGCTGGAGTAAATTATTAAACCAACTTCCATGACTTAGGTAAAAGTATAGTTAAAATTAGAAGGGAACATTTATTTTATAGTCTAGGTTTTTAGTCATATTAACAAAATTGCTCATTTGACAGGAAAGTAAATGATAAAGCGCTACCTCATTAATTTTTTTTTTTTTTTAAGTATGCTGTACTGGTATACCGTCTAAATATTTGTTTGCTGCACCGGTCGACGTCATTACGTCGGCGCCGGCTGTCGCTGAAAACCAGCGCTGGGGCTCTGTCTTTCATAGGGTCGTAGCATAATGCTGAGCGATAGCCGATTTGCGTGGATGTGACGCATGCTTCCCCAACCTTTTCTCATTTATGTATTTTAAACGTTTTTTTTTGCGTCATGTTTACCGCAAATAAACGTTTTTTCTTTCTTTCTTTCTTTCATGTTACAAAAATAGCGCGGATTACAAATATTATATTATGATCAATAACTGAATGTAATAATTTAATACGAGAACTAAATAAGTTTCAATAATAGTGTTGTAAAATCTATTTGGAAGATACTTTTTGTTAGGTTTTATGTCATTAATAATGTCGATAAAAAGATATTCGAAATTTAATATGCTTGTATCTTGACGTTTTGAAAAGCAACCATCGTACAATGTTTTCTGAGTTTTTCTTTTCCTTTCTTATTTCCCTATTTCCACGAACGTGATTCTTCATATCTATTATCATACCTATTACAATCACAACACGTTATCAGCACGAGGCTTTGTATATTTTATCTACGATCGAATTTAAAAGGAGATTGGTGGTGAAAATATGTCGTCTGCAGTTTCTGGTATGTCACTAAATGGTATTCCGATACTTTGTAATAGAGAAGGATACACTGTGTGGAAATTTAAAATGAGAATGCTATTAATCCATGAAGGATTGTGGGAAACCATAAGCGGAGTAGTTGTCGAAGGCAATAAGACGGCCGACGATGTACGGAAGGATGAAAAGGCTCTTTCTAAAATATGCCTTACTGTGGATGGCGCTGCTATTTCGGTTGTTCGACCAGCTAAGACCGCAAAGCAAGCGTGGGATGCTCTTATGAAATCCTACGAGGATCGAAGTTTGGGTCGTAAACTGTCGTTGGAACGTAAGTTGTACAGGTACACCTTATCTGACTTTTCTAATTTAGAAGCTTACATAAATGCAATAACTACAACAGCACTAGACCTGGCCGATATTGGCAAAACTATAGAAGATAGTTCTTTAGCAGCTATTATATTGGGAGGTCTAACGTCTCGCTACGAGCCTATGATAATGGCGCTTGAGAATGGGAGCGTTGAAGTCACAACAGATTTGGTGAGGACTAAGTTGTTGAGTGAAATGACGAAGGAGACTAAAGATGATGTGGCTGCGTTGAATGCTAACAGGCAGGTTATTTGCTATCGTTGTAAGAAGCCAGGGCACAAGAGTCCTAATTGTCCTCTCAAAAAGAAGGAGAAAAAGGCAAAGGCGAGTTGCTCTATAGAAAATTGTTCTAAAGATAAGGGAATGAATGTTTCTAGTTCAGGGAATATGGATGCATGTGTCACGGAATTGGCTTTGGATGGTGTCAAGGAATTGGCTTTGTCTGCACCAAGTATTCAGATGTCTGAGAAGTGGATTATCGACTCTGGTGCGTCTACTCACATGACTCCACATGCTGAATGGTTTAATAGTTACCGACCCTGTGATGGGAAGATAACTGTAGCAAATGGTAAAAGTTTGCCGGCTGTGGGTTTAGGAGATGTTGCTATTGACACAAAAACCGATTTCAAGAAGATTAAAAATGTTGTACATGTTCCTGGCCTAGATTGTAATTTACTCTCAGTCAAAAAGGCAGTAGAGAAAGGTTTCTCGATTGTTTTTGATACGAATGGCTGTAATTTTTATTATTCTAATGATGTTTCTTTTATAAATGATCCTGTTTTACATGGTTCTATTTGTGGTGGATTGTACACTTTAGATTGTACAGTAAAACCGCAAGGTGTTTCAGCTTATAATGTTCACACTAATTTGTCCCAGTTTCAGCTTTGGCATAAGCGTCTAGGACATCTCTGCCGTATTGGTATGGATCTACTCAAAAAAGGTCTAGCTGTTGGTGTTGAGTATACTGAGGTTGACAAAGAACCATGCGTACCTTGTGTAGAAGGTAAGCAGGCCCGGAAGCCTTTCAAAGGGATAAAGTATAAGAAGGCTTCGTCACCATTAGAATTGGTCCATACGGACGTTTGTGGTCCCCTGACCACTGAATCTTTTAAAGGTAATAAATACTTTATTATTTTTGTAGATGATTATACACGTTTTATATCCCTTTATTGTATGTCATCTAAGACAGAAGTTCAGAAGTATTTTTGTGCTTTCCAAGCACTTGTTGAGAGACAGACTGGCAGTAAGATTCAAACCCTTCGGTCAGACAATGGTACTGAGTATGTCAACAAGGAGCTGACAGATTATTTGCAGGCTCAAGGGATTCGACATGAAACCTCTGTACCATACAGCCCTCAACAAAATGGGGTAAGTGAACGTTGCAATCGTAGTATTGTGGAGAAGGCCCGTTCCTTGCTAGCACATAGCTCTCTGTCGAAAGCTTTTTGGCAGGATGCTGTTGAGACTAGTGTTTATTTAAAGAATAGGTCACCTCATCGTGCACTTGATGGTAAGACGCCATATGAAATGTGGTGTGGTAGTAAACCCGACCTGTCTCATTTAAAGGTGTTTGGTTGCCGAGCTTTAGTTCACGTGCCTTCATGTCAGAGAACTAAGCTTGACATGAAAACTTCTGAACATATCTTTGTTGGATATTCAGACGATCCAAGGAGTTATTATTTCCGTAGCGCGGAAAACCCTCGGAGGTTGATTAAGTCACGGGATATTACGTTCTTTGAAAATAATTTTTCAGGATTGAAGGATAAATCTGTTCAGCCTGAAGTTGTTGTGAGCCCTAATGTCATTAATCTTTTTTCACAAACTTCTTCAGATACCACATCGCCACAGGAGATTTCTATCTCATCTGCTTCTATTTCTTCACCTACTTCAGAAAGTGTGGACATGGAGGTAGAGCAAATTGACGATTTTGTGGACGCGACTGATGAAGCTGGTGGGGTTGGCGACACAGAGTCTCTACATTCAGGTGAACAACGTGATCTGTCCTTGGTTCCTTCAGATGAACCCAACGATGTATGTCCTGAGAGAAGATATCCTAATAGAGTACGTAAACCTCCAGATTATTATTCATATGGCACTCACGGTGTTGATTTGTTGTGTGATGATCCGAAAAGTTATCGTGAAGCTATTAATAGCGATGATAAAGATAACTGGATTTCCGCAATGAAGGATGAGTACAATGCCTTATTGAAAAAGCAGACTTGGACATTAGTGGATAAACCAAATAAAAAGGTTATACCGTGTAAATGGGTATTCAAGGTAAAGAGGGACGCGAACGGTGCAATAGTTAAGCATAAGGCGCGACTAGTTGCGAAAGGTTTTAGTCAAGTTTGGGGGACTGACTATAACGAGACTTTTGCCCCTGTAGTTCGAAATTCATCTCTACGTACGCTTATAGCGTTGGCGGCAGAAATGGATTTAAAGATCCAACACATGGATGTTGATACCGCATTCCTCAATGGGGACTTAGAGGAGGAGGTGTACATGCAACAGCCTGAGGGATTTGCTGAGCGCGGGGCAGAAGGTAAAGTCTGTTTGCTCAGAAAATTAATTTATGGTTTGAAGCAGGCAGCTCGAGCCTGGAATATCAAATTGCATCAAGTTCTATCGAAAATTGGCTTTGCACGAACATCTGCGGAATCATGTGTTTACTTGAAAAAGTTTGGTAATGAAATCATAATACTTGCAGTCTATGTTGACGATCTAATTGTCTTTTACAAAGAAAAATGTTTGTTTGACGCTGTCAAAAATGACTTAGAAAAATTTTTCTCGCTAAAAGATTTAGGTGCATTATCATATTGTTTAGGCATAAATATTAACCGTGTTGACGATAAAATCATGGTCAGTCAGAAGACTTTTATTCAGGCAGTGTTGGAGCGGTTTAATATGAGAGATTGTAAGGAGATGTCTACACCTTTGGAGAATAACAAGTTGGAGAAAGGTAATCCATCATCTCTTGGTGAATATCCTTACCAAAACTTGATAGGATGTTTCATGTACCTAGCTGTGAATACGAGACCCGATATAGCTTATGCCACAAGCTATTTAAGTCAGTTTAATAACTGTTACGATAAGAGGCATTGGTTGGCCGCTAAAAGAGTGTTACAGTATTTGAAGGGTACTATGGATTACTGTATTACTTACAGGAAAGTCGGTAGACGTTTGTGTGGATTCACGGATGCTGACTGGGCGAACTGTGTACATGACCGTCGGTCGTACACTGGTTTCTACTTCACGCTAGCGGGCGGACCTATTAGCTGGGAGTCTAAGAAGCAGCCGACGGTAGCCTTATCGTCTACAGAAGCTGAGTATATGTCCTTAACCAGTTCTGCAAAGGAGGCTATTTTTCTCAGACGGTTAGTGTGTGACATTACTGGTTTTTCTGATAGGGTGTTGCTATACAACGACAGTCAAAGTGCACAGAAACTTGTGCTAAATCCAATCCACCACAATAGAACCAAACACATTGATACGAGATATCATTTTATTCGTGAAAAGGTTACTGAGGGTGTTATAAATATAAAGTTTATACCTACGGATAAAATGACAGCCGATATTTTAACCAAGCCCTTAAGGCGCATAGCTCATCTTAGGTGCGTTGTTAATATGGGTTTAGTGATAAACAAGTAGAATAATCTTCTATTTATTTATTTTTCGTCGGTTTATATTTTGTATTTGTGTTTAGTCTGGTAGTAATGTTTTATTATTTTCAATTGTGTTTAGCATTACTACTTTATCTTTTTATTTCCATTAAGGGCGGATGTTGTAAAATCTATTTGGAAGATACTTTTTGTTAGGTTTTATGTCATTAATAATGTCGATAAAAAGATATTCGAAATTTAATATGCTTGTATCTTGACGTTTTGAAAAGCAACCATCGTACAATGTTTTCTGAGTTTTTCTTTTCCTTTCTTATTTCCCTATTTCCACGAACGTGATTCTTCATATCTATTATCATACCTATTACAATCACAACAAATAGAAAACAAACTATAAAGTAATACGATTATTTCACAGTGCATTTAACTAAACAATACCTGTTGTTTGATTAAATTCCTTGAATCACAGGAAGTGTTATCAAAATAGAAATAGTAAATTTGTAGAAAGTAATGAAGCTTCTAATTTCTGAATAACCTTTGTATTTATGAATATGAGCATTGTTTAATTATAAAATAATTAACTGGTAAGCTATTTAGCATTGTTTGTGAGTTTTATTCAACAAACTGAGTAATAAGATTTTAAAATTATATACGCTGTATGTCGGCCCACTGAGAAAAAGGGTCACACACACAATGGCGTGTGTGGGTAAAAAAATAATAAGAAAAGTTGTGCTAGAAAGAACTAAAATTGTAATTGTCAAACAAGTAAACCCTGTAACATAATGTTTTGATTTAAAAGAGTGTCCATGGAGTTTCTTCCCCGTTCTTCTCCATCAGGAACCTATTTCGTGTTGGAATGGGCGATTAGCTTCACCAACTCAAACTGAAAGACTCCTTGATAAGTGATAAAGTGTTAATTCAAAAGTGTCTGTAAATGTTCTAATTGAAATAAATGCTTTGAGTTTGAGTTAACTGTTGTGTGTGATTGAAAACCAACTACCTATATCTACCATCAACGAAGAATTACACTAAAGACTGGTCAGAAACGGCATAGGAGGGATTCCCTGTCGTGTCATATAAAATATATATAAAATTAAGATTAGATTTAGTTCAGAAGATTGATGACCTAAGTTTTTCAAAGCCTCCTCTTTCCTATTTTGCTGTGCCCGACAGGGTCCATAATGATCACATTTAATTTTAAGTTACCAAATAAGTACGCATTGTTAAATGCAAATAAAGTATTGAGTATTAAGTTGTGGCCTACCAACTATTTACCGTGTATAGGTCAATTGATTTTAGATTATTTAAAAAAAAAGCTTTGTAAAAATCTTAAAGGCCTATACTACCTGAAATAGCTTAGCATGATCCTTCGTTAAATGGAAAATACCGCAGCATTAATTTTGAAATAAATATATGTTAAAGTTAAGGATTAATGTTAAGTACTATGTTAGACGAAAACACGATTCCAAAAAAATATTTTGATAGAAAAAAAATCCAAAGTTACCTCCAAACCGAACAATAAACAGCCGGTATTAAAAAAAATACTTCAAATTAGATCATGAAACTTTGTATAATAAGTGAACTAACTATAAAGCAGCGACTAAGTTCTTAATTTTTTTTTTTTGAATTAACTTTATTTTCGCCGTAAAAAGCAATTACCTAAATTATTGGCGCCTCGGAGCCGCTAGCACCCCACTCCGTCTCGCTCTCACTCAGTCAGCGAGCGGTATGGTGCGAGCTAGGTAAAAACTGAATTTGAGCGAAGGTAGTATAGGCTCTTAATAGATTATTTCTGTCTGTGTCATTTTATTACAGAAGTTTCTAATAATCCCTTAAGTTTTTTTTAAAATGTTCATTTACAACAGTGAACATTAGTTTACTGACATATCTAATAATACAAACTCTCTTGTATAAGTTACACTTCAAGTAAGTAAGTCACGTTTGTAACTGATACATTATTACATTTCAACTAGATTCCACATTCATATCGCAATATGACGCTTGTTTTGTGATTCTGGGTGTGAGCCGGATTTAAAATGACGTTTATATCCGAGAATAGTAAGATACATGAAAGAAAATATATCTATTTCATACTTGTTTGTTACGATGTTTTAAAGGGAGATTTCCGCTGTGTTACCTTTGATAGAGAATGCTATGTCTACGGTTGTCACTATCAACAAAACAAACATCTATGTTTTATTATTGGTACTGTCGTAAGAAGGGACGTAATGCTTCTTCTTCCCAGCTGAAATGGTGGCAGGCGAGTGACTTATTAGTTTATCTTTAATTTTCGACGTTCATGAAATGTTTCTCGAACAAACCTTTATCAAGTGCATTGAACGTCTAATGGTAACAGGAAAGATAGAAGGCAAAATACCTAAAAGGATGGTCGGATAAAATTTCTGAGCAAACCATATAAGCTAGATATACCTATAAGCACCGCACTGCACCAGGCCACCGATCGTAACAGAAGGGGATAAGACCGTTGACAACTTGAAACGAAGTCATGATTCCTAGCAATGAAAGAGCGATTGAGAAGATTTTAGTGCATTAAAACTGTCTAAACGAGTAGCGATAAGAGCTTAAAGTGTTCTGGAAAAGTCCTGGAGCACATCCTTGGGTAGTCAGCAAGGATACCTTCTAGCTGACTACCTCCGTTTTATCACGGTGCTGGTGAGAGCTATTCTTGTATGGTTTGTGCCCATATTAGAAAATTAAACTCGATACTTTAATGAAAAATCGATATTTATTTTAGGTATGCAGCAACAATGGCGACTTCCTTGTTTTACTGTAAAACATAGTTTTTTTATATTTCTAACTAGCTAATGCCCGGCAGGCGTTGCAATACCTTTTTCATTATTATTTTTAGTTAGAGATCAGCTCAATCGCGCACACAACAACTTAACCAAAGTTTCATCACAATCGGTCTAGTCATTTTGGAGATTTTGCAAGACTAACCAATTTTGCATGCCAATTGATTTTTTTTATATATGGAAGATAGATCTAGTCTCTTACTAACAAGTACCAAAAACAATCTGATTTGCTTAGTTCACTAAGTATAAACCGCTTAAAGTTATAGACTTTATAGCGGTTACACCGCCACAAAACTCCGCATCAAAAAGACATGACGTCACACAAATCCTGCATCGCGCAATTAGAGTTTACCGCGCGAATGACTATCTGACTTCAACCGCTGCGCAGTTGCCCACCAGACTCGACACCCTTCTGGTCGGAGAATCCTCCTTTTTCTATAGAGGATGAGTAAACTTTACACCCTGTTCCTTATACATCTAAAACTTAATTGAGGAGGATTTTACCTTGTCCGTTGATATACGTCTATAAAAAGGAGTGACTACAAACACTGTTTAAGATTTCTTCATTTATCTATGAACTTTACGAGAAATAGGTGGGTCTCTCTTTTTACAATATTTATTTTTTCTTTGGTAGACGAACATTTCGTAACTCTAATTTTTTCATTTGGCTTAGTTGTAAATCCACACGTATCAAAATGTAGTCGTTTGTGGCTTAAATAAACAAGCTTAAAAAACTCCAAAAATACTTTTTAAAAAGTATACCTACCTAAATAAATTCTAACAGCTTGAAAAATTATAAATCCGTAATTGATTTTCTCAGTTGAAGTTTAATAAAGGAAAGTTTATCTGTGTGCCAAACTTAAAGTACCTTCAGAGAATATTCCTAAAGATTAAAATTACAAACTAAAGCGTCTTCGATATCTGTTGGAACAATAACGTTCATTATTAATTGTCGTAACCTGCAAATGTCTGTGAACTTTGTGTTAAATAAAAATAACAGAAATAAAATAATAATATTCCTAAGCACTGACCGTTTAGATTGTTGCTCTTAGAAAATATAGCTATTCGTAGGACACTGTCTGTGAACCACTTTTCAACCTTATTACTTAGAACATAAGGGTCAAAAGTGATTCACCGCAAATGTCCGCGGTTGTACATACAATGCTCTGAGGTTCTCTTGGCGCGTGGCCAAAATAGGAATTAACGCCGCCATCTTGTTTTGTCAATACAATTTGTGACATTTTCACAAATGGTAACCAAAAACGCCCCCCTGTCAATGTCAATCAGGCGCCAAAAAGTTCTTGTAGCATTCTACCTATAATAAGCTAGTACTTCTTTAAATCGTTTTGATGAAAATTCCATATTTTCTAAACATCACTACGGTACTTAAATTATATGACAAGTTTCCTACATGAGCGCGCATTAATATTATGTGCGAGTCTTCGATATCGCACCGCGGAACAATCTAAATACGGCTGTGACAGCAAACTAACATAGCCATGGCCTGATGTTTTAATCGGTGGCCTCTATCACCAGTTATAGAAAAACAAGCCGTGTGAACTACGGCGTTTCCCAACGGCAGATATGACGAATTTCCATATAAACGTTCATCTCATATTTACAAAAATGCTTCCTTAGTGCTCAGTTTCGTTTTATAAGGAACTGTTTTGCAAAGTTTCATGCTTCTAGACCCAGCGATTTAAGCTGTGCGTTATGTGTCAGCAAAATTAAATTTAAATTGTTAAAACGAATCTAGAAAGAAAGAAAGGTACACAATATTTACACAAAAACATGAAACAAAAAATACTTCAAATAGTATTGTGTGCCTCGCGGCTACGGTGTGGTCTGCTAGACATAGAACTGTTTTAAAAATCAATATTTTTTGAATACGTAGCAAAGCAATTTAACAAAATAAACAAACCACTACACAAAACAAAACAGAATCAACACTTGAACTGTTATTCTTGATGAACAACATTCGAATTCGATTCAATTTCGCGATAATTAATAAATAAAACAATGTTGTGCACAGCTTAATCCGGCCCCGGCTCGACGATGACGTAGATATTTGTATATAAGCTGCGATATTAACGCCAGAGAGTTGCACCTGAGCTGAGCGCGTGCTTGCTGAAAATAAATCTATCGTTGCCGTCATATACAGTTCACAAGTACGCAACTTACGGTTACCCTGAGATATGACGTGTAGTCACGTTACTACTTTGAAGGTGAAAATTTGAGGAGACGGTTCTGTTGCTGCGGTTTAAGCTTTGATGTTGGTATGTGATTGTAGTAAGGTGAGTGTTGTTAATAAAAGTTCTTGGAATAGGGATGATACTTGGTTCAAAAAAAAAAGAAATTCTATTTAGTCCGTCAGTCAGATTATAAAAAAAAAATATTAGACAAGTATATTTTGATTTATCATATTAATAAAAAACGACTTAGATAAAACGCATTAATGTTGGGTGGTGGAGGTCGTTACGTCACAAGTAAGTATAAAATCTACATACTCGTGACGTGATGACACATTTTAACTCAATGTATCATAATCTGTTGATAACGTAAAAAAAAAATACGTGTACAATATTTTTTAACAATTTACATGACGGACAAAAAAATAATTGTCATCATCCCTATTCTTTAATTTGAACTGAAAATTCGACATATATGATCTGTTTATTTTTAGGTTGTTAGGCTGGTAGGAACCTCATATTTGTTCAAAATGAATATTTATTGATAAACACACACACAACATCACGCCTGTAATACTCGAAGGGTTAGACAGAGGTGAACCTACAGTATTACCCACATTCCGCCAGCTATGTTTAAGTTCCATGAAATGAGGGGCGAGCCTATTGCCATCGAACAGCAGTGCAATAATCTAGACTCCAGACTGTTATTGAGAAATATCTTATGGAAAAACCCAATAACACTTTGCCCGATCTGGGAATCGAACCCAAGATCTCATGCGGCCACTAGATCAACGAGGTAGCAATAAGCGCGATGGCGATGGCGGGTAAGAAATAAAATTCATTACCAAGTGAATGTTTTCTTATTAAAAAGTAGTCACGAACGTACCCCTTGTAATATCTCAATTCTCGTAAGACTAGTCACTTAAAACAAAGTATGGTAACACGTGAACATCTGCTTACGAATATACTCTGCGGTACATAAGAGAATGTTTGTTATTGTTGTTCTACATTATACGAGGGAAGCTTTAATTTCTAACAAAATATTTACGTTTTTAAAACAAAAGCTTTGTGTGAACAAGAGATTAATTCCCTGTATATGTGTGGGAATAAAAGTTGAAATAATATCCACCTTCTCGGAGTTTTCAACGAGACGTTGCGGTATATTCACGGTAGAAAATTTAACGAGGAACGTGGATGCTGAGAAGCACAGGAGTTTCAGAAACAAGCATAAAATATACTTGAATACCAGTTCCGCTCGAATAAAAACTATATCCAGCAAAAACTCTTTCAGTTAAATTCGAGGATGTACCGAAATAAAACCGGCTCTTAAATCAACGCCTATATTGAAATAAAGGAACACTAAAATATTGGATGGGCGTTGTCATTTGCCACTCCACAAAAATGTCTCTCTCAGACTCAATCCTTGATTATCTTGTTCTGGAACAGCAAAGGTAGAATAAAAAAATTCTGTAATAAACCTGAGTAAAACCAGGCCAAAATTGCAACAATTTATGAGGACGATTCTACTATCCTTGCCGTTTATTTCTAGAGCTTTTTATTTAATTGAATACAAAAGTTAAACGCCCCGAGTAACTTTATTCTCGGGTGAATATTTGCAAAGTCTATTTTCTCTAAAAGTAAGCATTCAGAGCCAGCATTTTCCTTTGTTAATTAATTGTAAATTACATGACTATAGCTGTGTTAATTCGCTAATTTTGGTTTGAAATAAACTGATCTTTGGGTTGTAATTAGTTGTGGAACGATCTGGTTTTTGAGTTAGGTTTTGGAATTCAATTTCTTGTAACAAAGACGACTTTTACCTAAAACTAATACTGGTTTGTTGAGATAAATGGGATTGTTATAAAATGTCCGTTCTTGTTAGTGTTTGTACCTAATAAGTAAATAGGTAGTTAAATAAACACGTTGTTGAGTCAATTGAGTTCTTATTTGGCCTGGTTCATTTTTATCATTAGCATACTTTAGTACCAACCTTTAACTGTCCCGATAGTTTTGCGTTAGAATAAAATAATTATGCTGATAAGATTATCCTCCTCATTCATTTGTTACTGATATAAAAAAAAGTAAGTATTTTGGCCCAGTTGTTAAAGCCTCGCCTCTCTTGTACAATGCAAAAAAAGTCACATTGGCACTTGGATTTGAACCCACAAGGTTCAAATTCAAGTGCCAATGTGACTTTTTTGATTCTTGAGTACTTTCCAAATTTATGTGGGATATTACTGATATCAGTGAAGGAAAAACATCGTGGGAAACCGGGACTTGTCGTCAATATAAGTCTGAAATCGTTTACCCGTCTTGAGCAAGCGTACTTAGGCTTTGAAAGTTCAGTGGTAGCTGTAGAAGGAAATACGCAGTATCCTATACTATTAAACAAGCAATATTTATATATTTGTACTCACGTTCTCGAAAACGGCTGTAACGATTTCGATGAAAGTTGTGTGTTGTGTTGTGTTGTTGTTGTTTACGGGGGCGAAAAATTAATCTAGCTAGATCTCATATCTAGGAAATTTAGATTTCTGTATTTTTACAGCCTCGGGAATGTGATGCAACCTTGGTATATAGCTGGACGATATGTTTATCTATTGCACTCGAGCAGAGCTCGATCGACCAGGTACAAATTAAGGTAGGTAGGCCAAGGTAGGTAGGAATTATTTAAGCTACAGCTGTCTGAAACACCGTCACCTGGAAACCAAGATTTCACTGAATTTTTCTGTATGCATCATAATATTCATAAGAATGTGTGGAAGTACGGGTGCAATCTCAAATTTTGCCAGCTTTAGGCGCTTGTTCCCCTGCCAACGAGTCGCGATTTGAGCTAGGTATGATAACCTACCTACATATTATGTATGATAACGAGTAGACGATAAACGAAAATCACAATTTAAAGTTGATTTGGCTTGGAAAGTATTGTATGTAGGTAAGTGAGAGAGGTTGAGGGCCAAATTCTGTAAGTCTGATGTCATTTAGTAAGTGCTTTGCATGATTGTCTTTGAGCATGGTTTAGTTATCTATGTATCTATCACCACTCTATTTGAGAGGTGTGGTAATTACGACACTTTTGTATTACCATGCGCTAGCGCATGAAGCTAGAAGTTAGAATGATTAGGACTAAACAAAAGCGACCGTCGCGCGAGTAGGCTTACAGTCACGAGCGCTAAAGGCTCGTGCAGGCCAACGCGATATCGCGGGCGCGACAGGCAGCGCAACTCTTGTCGCGCCCGCGATATCGCGCTGGTCTGCATGAGCCTTAATATGTATCCACTTACCAAAATTGAAAAGCGATTTTCTCGTGGAATATTTACTACAACTTTGAGATAAGACCTATTACATATTATATAAAATACTATATTATCTAAATTACATACCAAAATACTATATTCGTAACAATATAAAATGACAGTCAAAACAGTAGGAGAAAATCACTTTTTAAAGTTGCTAAGTGTATACATATATTATTATTGCTCGTGATTGTACGTCGTGATCATATGTCGCATTTTGTTTGGCGAACCCAAACGCGTGGTAGCGCTAATAGAGGATGACTTTTTCAGAAATAAAAGTGACGTACAAACGCGACGAATGCGTATTCGCGCGAACAATCATTTCAGTGTTCGCCTTTTGCTTTATCGCCGATGGTCGAACAAACCCTCAGTTGCTCTCTAGGCGACATGTCGTCCAACGAGGACTTTTCAGACAGCAAGCCAGCTAGCAGTGGGCTATTATATTAAATATGATGTTCCTTTGAAGAAAGAGCTCGATAAATATAATATTTACAACCAGAACCTAGGAATATGTGCAGCGAATATGTTTTGTACTGGAAATCTAAAAACAAGAGGAGAGAGAGAGAGATAAATGAGATATTTTTTTTTTGTAAAACATCTGTACATATATAATATGTAAAAAAAAACCCTATCCGATTCGAAAGAGGCTCATAGGTACTACAATATCATTACAAAACAGTAAAAAAAAAAGTTATTGCTATTTAAAATTCACATTTTCACATTCTTAGTACCAAAATGACCTCAAATTAATTAAAAATTAGAACATTTTCAACAGGGGTCATAAGTTATGACTTTATTTATACACTCGCTTAACGACGGCCACCCGCGCCCCATGTAATAATCCGGTAAAATTCCCCATTGAAAAAGAATGTCACAAATTTTTTTTTCCTTTTTTCGTGAAATTTACCACATAAATAGACTCTCAGTATGATACCTAACAACACCCTCATGGATTGGACAGGTTTTTTTTTACATGTTGTATAAGCCTACGGACTTTATGTAAAAATGTGATATGGGTCGAATCCATAATAATAATAAAATAGATATCATGAATACTCTTTAATATGAAAACCATTTAAATTACAGATATAAATGTGGAAATTTTAAAAAGGGTGGGCGAGCGGCCTTATTGATAAAAGCAAAGTTAAAAATAATTTTGTCTAGACAGACAGTCAAAGCTGAGAACTCGTCGAAAAAAATAGCGTCCAACTGTTAGCTGCTAAATACACGCACATTAGAAAAGCACAACGACGCGCCCGGCGCGAGTGTAAGACGTAGCTGTCACGCACGCAAGATTATGTCTTTTTTTTTTTTTTTGAGTGTGCGAAATCATCGAATAACTTCCGCTCTGGGCGGAGCGGGAGGGCGTGTCAGACTCTTACTGACTAAAACCCACCCGTGTTCCTTCGGTTGCCCTGTTGCCGGGGGCCACGATCTCTCTTTCGGTTTTCTTCGCAACCCCGGCAGGCATCGGCCCTAGTGGACCCCTTCAAATCTGCTGACATCTCTTTGAGGCGTGCGTGGAACACAACGCGCCGTCGACCCGGGCCTGGCCCTTATCGGACGGTGAGCCACCCATTGCTCACCGTCCGCAAGCCCGCGCCTACGGTGGCCGGAAATCGCCTCGCGATTCCCGACGCCCTGGGTGTCTCCTCCTGCGGCGGTTAGGGGCGTGAGGGCGCGAAATTTGCCTCTCCCTCACGCGTTCCGCCTCCTCCTTCGCGAGCATTACAGCTTCGCAGAAGGAGGTGACGGCCTCCCAACGCAAGATTATGTCTGGACTTTAAAAGAGACTGTGACCTCTGAGTTTGTTTCAGCCTTTCTTCTCAGAGTAGTCAGATAGGAAACGCCGAACTCAACTAGCTTATTTTTAATATGACGTGTAAAAGTGATTCCGATATCCTATTAACAGAATAAATAATTTCATTTCATTTCTTTTCATTTCTTTTCATTTCTTTTCATTTCTTTTCATTTCTTTTCATTTCTTTTCATTTCTTTTCATTTCTTTTCATTTCTTTTCATTTCTTTTCATTTCTTTTCATTTCTTTTCATTTTATTTAATTTTATTTATTTTTATTTCATTTTATTTCATTTCATTTCACACCGGGGTCTGTTGGTTTTAGTTCTTTTGATGCGCGACATTCTATCTAGAATTTTTTTTAATCAAAGGATGAAAGCTATCTTTTCGTTTTCTAATGTGGAGGTTGTCTAATTTTATAAAACATTCACAGAAACTCATTAAAGTAGTCCTGTTTTAGGGAAATACCAATGAAAAAAATTGATAGTCATTTAAAAATACAACATGATTTTCCAGACACTATACTAAGACTTACTAGTAGGTACTTACCTATCATGTATCATAAAATAAACAAATAGGTAGTAATTACTGTTGCAAAATGCTCTCGCAGACGGGCGCGATGCGATAGCGCGACGCGACTAAAATTAAAAAAATATTTGTAAAATCCAAAAGTGCACGACTGATAACGCTCATTCAAAAACAGAAAAATAAAAGAAATATACAAAAAAAATAAACGAGTTTTCATGAAGTATGTTTTGACTGCTTTTCTACCCATCAATATGGAAAAATTTCTCACCTCGCAATCTTTACGTACTGTCAAAGACTATTTAGATTTGCTTTGTTGGTTGCTAGTCAACGGAAGAGTCAAAGTTGGAAATAATAAATTAGTTTTTGAAGTGAAAACTTCTTTAGGTGCGTTGGGTATTTTTGAGATGGGAAAAAACAATTGAACTCGCGACATCGTTACCGACACCTTATTTTTGTAAACGCGATTGTGCTCTTTATTTATATTAGGTTACGGATCAATGTTCTATCCAAGTATTTTCTTGTTTAAGTTTTCACTTTTGCCGGCAATCCCGGAGTGCCACTGTTTTTTTTTATTAATTATTATTAAACTACTTTGATTAAATGATCTATTTTCAATTTGGTTCCTCCTATGGCTGAAATGAATCCATTAAAAAAAAACTCAATTAACAGATTTTCTCGCAAGCTACAATGTTTTCAGGTTTCATATATTGATTGACGAGATTTTCATAAAACTATTTTGATTTTTTTCGTTTCTGCTGCATTAAATAAATTTTTGAAAAGTACCTACAGTATTAATTTCCATAAAATTTATACAGTGGTATATAAATTAAGTAGGTTCTGTGTACTAACAGGAGTGTTACATTAAAAACAGTTGCAGAAAGGAGGAAAACAATTTTTTCGATCGCAGAGCACTAATGCTATAATGAGTCGTGCAAAGACTTCACGGAAATTGTTTTACTGGTGTCGCGTCGCGTCTGTCTTCGGGAGCCTTATAATGGAACTTACCTATCGAGTGGCAGCCGAGCAGAACCGCACTGAACAGATTTAAAAATAACTCCCTTACTGCCAAAATAAATACCTCACCGTACCGTAGTTACTTAAAAAACATGGATCTATGATTGGAATTGTCAATAATTGTTAAGATTTACTCTAGTTGGTATTTATTGAATCCAAAGTTTAGTAGCCTGTAAATATAACAGCTTTCATTAATCGACTATCGACTATGAGGACTTGAACTAGGCTAACTACTGTACTTTGGTTATTTTAGGGCAAGTTCAAAATACTACGAATAATTATATCATTCATTCAAATATAAGGCATTAAGGTAGTCAGACCAAATTCTGTTCAATATACAGTCAGGGAAATTAATTGTTAAGCAAATTGACACCCAATGTCAATTTGACGTATTCTAGCCATTTTTATACAACTGCCAAAGAATGTCAGTCTGTTGTCATGTGAAGATACGAACAATTAAAATTAGTACCTAGTCAATAAAAAAAAAAGAAAAAAAAAGAAAAAAAGAAATGAAAGAAAAAAAAAGAATTAAAGAAAAAAAAAGTCCCTAGCTTTACAAGTAGAATAGCCGTTTTCTGTAACCTCTTCAACCGTTATTCATCCGTATACGACAACCTTCACGCTACGCTTGACAAACGGATTTGTAATCAAAACTATGTTTTTATTAGTTTACTAGCTTCTGCCCGGAACTTAGTTCGCGTGGAAGTCGTAACATAAACAATATAATAAAATATCAGCCACATTTTTATAAAACTCCCCCTTGGCCCCCGACCCACTGCATCGTATCGCATCACCCGCGCTACTACTTCGTTTTCGCTTAGCTTTCTTTCAGTACCGTGATGTTTTGCATTTGATAGCCCAACTCTTGAGGAAGGTTATGAGCTATTTAACATCACGCTACGATTCTAAGGAGACGAGCAAAAATAAAAAAAAGTGATAAAGAAAGCTAAATGACAACGAAGTAGTGTCGCGGGCGGGCGATGCGATGCGCCGGGGTAGTTCGGGGACCGAAAATTCGCGCATAACATGTAAGTAAATAAAGTCGCTTTTCGTGTGTCTGTGTGATCGCTTAGTTATTCTAAACATACACAATGGATTTATATGTTTAAGTACATTTATATTTAACTTAGAAATATCACAGTAGTCTTGATGTTTTGACACGTGGCCGCATCAGTACATTGTTCCCGTGCGAAGCCGGGGCAGGTCGCTAGTCTGCAATATATCTGTGTACTTAGGTAATGCTTTTCGATTCGTTCTGTGTGGTACGGGACTTAAAGAATGGCACTACGCTATTTCTTCCCATGGGTGCCGTAAAAGGCGACTAAGGGACTTGCTAGAGAATTGGTAGCAGTGTTTTCAATGCATTTTTAACACCAAACGCCAAACCCGTCTACCAAGCTTGGCGATTATGGCATAGCAGTGAATGTCTTTCGGCTGAAATTATGATGATGATTTATGTTTTTCCAGTTATTTGTAGCAGATCGAAAGAATCCACGGTTGGCGTATACAACTATATCATATACTATTAAACATAACATAACATCACGCCTTGTTTCCCCGAAAGGTTCGGCAGAGGTGTCCCTGTAGCAGGCACACCCAAATTTCGCCTGTTATGTTGTAAGTTCCATGTAATAGGGGGCGAGCCGATTGCGATCAACCGGGCACAAATCCAGATTCCGAGCTGCTACTGAGAAATTTCAGATAGAAAAACCCAATAACACTTTGCCCGACCCGGGAATCGAACCCAGGACCTCATGTTCAGCAGTAGCGCTTGCGACCACTAGACCAACGAGGCAGTCATATACTATTAAATGAGCAATATGTATAATATTGATGTATTATACACATAAATCTTCCGGAATATATTCTCTTAATTATGTTGAAAACCTCATCAAAATCCGTTGCTTATTTTAGAAGAATAACGTGAACACACAGATAAACCAAACAGCGACTTTGTTTTATAATGTGTATAGATTTGTAATCACGTTCTCGAAAACGGCTCAAACAATTTCGATGAAAGTTACAATATTGGGGTTTACGGGGCGAAAATTCGATCTAGCTAGGTCTCATATCTGGGAAAATTCGTTGTCTCCGAATTTTCACCCGAGCAGAGCTCGGTCGCCCAAAGTTTAGAACAAGATCAATCTTAGAATAATGACATAGCAGCATGGAATAAGTAAGTACCTACTATCATGCCAGCATGGAATTAGTATGTACTATACATGAAATTAGTATGAACTTTCCTATACTGTTAAATGAGCATTCTCTGTTTTCACCAGAGCAGAGCTCGCTCGTCCAGGTACTGTTTTATACTATGAGAACAACTTTTTACTTTAATAAAACCTGACAATACCGGATCGTTTGTATTGAATACTGAAATAAACCCCAACAATAACGTTGGACCTGCATACAAAACAAATATTCTATGGAAATTCCAACAAAAATCGTAAACATACGTTCAGAGGCACTTTGTGACTATGGGTGACTAAAACAGTGCATATCAATTCCATCGATGGCCGACACATGTGTCATGGCCTCGCAGTACGGAAATTAAATGTTTTGTGTAGGACATTAAACATTATTTATGATTATAGTCTAGCATACGATCTATTCAATGCTGCACTGTATTCAAATTTTGGGTTTGGAAAAGATAAATTGAAAACAACAGGCGAAAAGTCCGAGTCTGGCTTTCAATTAATAAAAGTTTTACGTTAACATCAATAATAAAATCAAATTACTAAAGTAAAAGCGACTGTGTGTATTGACGATTGTGTGGATTTCATCAATGAAATTGATCGCGATCAGCACTTCTTAACCGCGTTCAAGAACTGTCAGTGTCAATATAGTTAATGTGTGAGTTTATGTTTGTGTGTATGTATGCTATTTTAGTGTATTGTATTTTGTTTTTCTTTTTGTATTAACTTATAATTTTTTAAATTGAATTTTTTTATGGATCATGCAGTCAGCAAAAAAGATTTTTATTTGATTGAAGTGAAAAATTCTTTAGGCGCGTAGGGCATTTTTGAGATGGGACTAAACTTTGATTTCACGACACTGTTACTACATTTGATTTTGACCATTAAAAATACATCAATGCGGGATACTTTATTTCCTGCACAATAAAATTGTTCAAGTTTTCACTTCTGTCGCCACTCCCGGAGTGCCACTGTTTTTGATAATATTCCATAACAATTTTGACAATGACAGCTCTTGAACGCGGTTAAGGTGTGCTGAACGCGTTCAGTTACATTGCTGAAATCCGCCCTTAATTATAACGACTGAGTAAATACATGTGACCACAAATCATATTTTGATCAACACTTACCATGCACGTTGGAAAAAACGTTAGAAAATTTGAATTTCGCAGGCTACACTGGCGTTTTTGGCTTAACATAAACAAAGGTTAACATAATGTTAAATTGTATAACTTCCTGTCAATAAATAAGTACATGGACTTATGTAAATAAATTTCCTAATCTTTTACCCGGGAGAATTTTCTACAAGCGACTGGGGACGACCGCAGCCGCTCAACTACATTTAATACGATTAGTTCTACGATTGCATTCAAACTGCATTTTATATTCAACATCAGCTCTCGCTATGCCTTTTTTACAGTAAGTAATAATTATATACAGATTATATAAATAATATTATACTGTAGGTATATCAGTTGAAGGGAAAATACAACTTTTACTCACAGATTATGTCCAAGGACAGTGGTTTTATAATAATCATTATACAGATGTATGTGCCTTACAACCCTTATGGGTAAAGGTTATTTGTATTATAGTTGGGGATCAAACGGAATTCTACCCCAAATGAATGTACATAATTATTATCATCTTTTGCATACTTGCCAAAATGTGGGTAAAGGTACAGTCACGAGCATGAATATGGACAGCTCAATATATGACGGCAAAATATGTGATAATTTGTAAAAAGCATATATAAGTGGCATCACAAATATGTGATATCGAAGAACACCAAAACTATCTGGCGAGACAAGCGACGCCAAAATATAGGATGCTGCGTCGGCTTCAAAAATATGTGTTAATGCAATACTAACGGACATGTCTTGCGTCATAATCTGCCTATTCAGTTACAATTCAGAAGACTGATACTTCGGTGTGATCGAAAATATCTGACTAGGCCTAGCCCTTCGGGAAAAACAGGTGTTGTTTTGTTATTTGGTATAGCTTTTCAAACCCTTTGTAGAGTATCAACGAGGGACTGAGTAATAACAGCCGCACGAGTCAGTCGATCAGGTCAAGCTGCCGCGGTTGGTCCGTAGATGTGTGACCATCTTTATATATCAAGAACCCTCCATGTCTCGGAAAGCACGTTCAGTTGTTGGTCCCGGCTGTCATTCAAGGCGCGGTCGCAGCCCAAGATTTTGGGGGGCGTCACCATGGGTGCCGAGGAATATTTTTAGGGAAGCACATCTTGTTGGTCTAGTGATTGCAAGCGCTACAGCCGGGTAAAATGTTATTGCTTATTATGGCTTTTCCATCAAGAAAGATTTGTGCATATATCTCCAGTTCCACATTACTCATGCTATTAGCATTTTTGCTCATTAGTCTATGGCTCTGACATTCAAGTAATAGACAATCTTGACATGTTTTCTATTACTAGGCTTTTGGCTAATTTGTGAAAGTACATTATAATTAATATTTTTTGGCATGTGCGTTTAGTTTGTGCAGAATAAACAATTTTTATTTCTTTTCTTTTTTCTTTTCTATTCAGGGATACATTTCCGAGTTTGCGTCGCTTGCTTTTGCACTTTATTTTTATAATTGACTTTTTGAAGTGAAAACTTCAGTCGCAATGAGCGAGTTTTAGTAGGGGAAAATCATAGGGGTCCGCGTCACAGACATGCTTATGTTAACAGCACAGCAACTATGAGTATGGCGTGTTGCGCTTGTTGTTGCTCGAGAGTTCCAATATATGTGGAAACCAGACTAATTTTAATAATATTAATTTACAAATTGTGAAATTTTAATTTTTGGTCCCACAATAAATTGGAAAAAAAAAACTGTTATTTCATAGTTTTAAGTTTTCACTTCTGTCGGCAGTCCCCATGACTGCCTATTTTCTTAATGTTTTTGGGCCATCGTAACTGCAGGCACTTGAGCCACGGTAACCCGTGGCTGTATAACAGTTTTAAAAGTTATAGATATAATAAATGTAAGTAGTAAATATAATAAATATAAGTAAATCATTCAAGCTCCCGACAGCGTGATGGATTTTGGGGGTTTCTTGATCCCCAGGACCCCGCCTCGGACCACACGTGTGACATTCGTGGATCTTTGACAGTCGTTACAACTGTCAAAGATCGACAGAAGCTCAAAAGTCTGACAACCAGTCTTTACCAAGGGGTATCGTATTACTCAGCGACTGTGGAGGTCAGATAGGCAGTCGCTCCATGTAAAATACTGGTATCCAGCTGCATCTGGTTAGATTGGAAGCCGACCTCAACATAGTAGGGAATAGGCTAGGTAGATGATGATAATATTGATTGTAGAGCATCAACGTCTTCTATTTAACACCATTTTACCGTATTTTTCATCAGTCTTCTTTAGGTCTTTCAGACAAGTTTAATTATGTCAGTGAACCATATTTCTATTTATCTCCCTACATTCTGTGTAGGTACCTACTAGACCTACACTACTCCAAGAGTCATTAATACTTGTCTAGAACTCTAGCTATTATTATGAAAAAAAAAAACACTGCAAGTCCAATGGGCTGGAATGTATTAAAGTAAAACATCATCACTCTGAAATAAAGTATTTAATACTGAATACAAATAATACAAGAAATATGCAACAGTGTAAAATTAAAATCATTACATGCAAATTAAAATTTTACGTAATATTTGTCGAAACTTTAGATATTATCGTGCAACTGAAATTATAAAAAAAAAAAAATTAACTAAAACTAAAAAAAATAAAAAAGTCTCGTATTACATCCAAACAAAACGGCCTAAACCATATGTAACAAATCTCAAGTTTACCTGCAAAGGTTCCAAATTATACGTATTTTAGTGCCAAAATGCTAATTAACACGACGAAAACGAGGGCCAGGCAAATGAGCACTCGCCGTCGCCAGGAATCACGAAAAGAGCGGTCCCATTAACTTTTATTATTCGTCGTTTTAAACCGTGTCGTCGAAATTAGTTGGCCGTATTCGCAGAACATCTTGCTTGCGCACAGCCACCCTCATTACAGGAATGGCACTCCAAATTAATTAATTTATTGTTGATGTCAAGATTATGAGTTATTTTCTTCCGTTTACTTGATTTAAAAGATGTTGCGGGAAATTAAATGTCTGAATATTTGCTTGTTTGTTAAATGGAAGTACCAGATTGATTCTAAATGTAATTTATTAACTAAATTGACACTTTTAGCATAAGTACCATTTGACGATGAGTTCTCAGAAAACGTGGTGTTAAATCTCTTAATAACTGAAAGTTATTGCTATTTATTAATTGCAGGCCAACGAGGAAGTGGAAGACAACAAGAGTTTCCGAATAAGGTTAATTAAAACTTTAAAACTCAACAAGGCTTTGATTCACTCTGACACTTCTTAATTAACGCATCACAATGATATCTTCGATGTTCGAAGCTAATAATACACCCACCCGTTATTCCTTATATTCTTTTTCATTTATTTACTAGTAGAAAAGGATATTTATAGGCACATTCTGATAATACCTGCCTGTCCAAGTTCCTACTACCGCACTTCGAACTATTTCAGGCTTCGTAGAAAGCATTCCTAAAGGCAGATTGCTAACTGGGGCAATATCGTTCTATCTTAGGGTACCATACATACAGCTTAGCAAAGTGTCCCATTCATTCCAGTAATTGGATTAATTTGACCATTTATTGATATCATTTCTCTTTCAATAACTGTGTTGAGTTCTGTATAAGTTTAAAGATTTAATTTAAGTCTGTAGGACGCGAACTCGAGAAGTTACTTTATTTAATTTAAACTCAACTTCCGCAAAACCTTCAGAATTTCTTTGAAAGCGTTGTCCTATTATTGACCCCGAATATATTTGTATCACATTATTTAAAATTTTGTGGTGCCATGTTTATCAGCTTGGAATAGATAACTCTCTTTCTTTCTATTGGGTATTTTAGGAGTTATTTATAGTTTTTTAGGAGGAAGAATGTCTATGAGAAGTAAAAAGTAATGAAGAGCAAATGCACTTACTGTAAACAATTGCCCCTAGACCAAAAGTAGTGATTTTGTAAAACTAAAGTACTATCTTTTACAGTTCAAAATATATTTAAAGTACCTATACTTTTTGATATAAATTCGACGCTTTTATGGTTTTCTGTCAATATATTTGCACATAGTCATTTGTATTTCGTTCAGTAAACATCACTTTGCCTTTAATACGTAACTTAATTTTTGATAAACGCAATAAAGGTTTAGGGACTACCAACATTATGTGTTTATTGAATAACATTTTACAAATCTGGGAACTCAAACCGAATCATAAAATTTATTTTGATTAGATTATTGTAGTTACAGTCTGCACTTTTCTCTTATCATTCATCATCATCATTTCAGCCGAGAGACGTCTACTACTGGACATATGCCTCTCCTAAGCACCGCCACTTCAACCAGTTCTGTGCTTCCCGTATCCAGCGGATTCCTGCGGCCTTCACAAGGTCATCGGTCCATCTTGTGGGAGGCCTTCCAACGCTACGTCTTCCAGTACGCGGTCGTCACTCCAGAACCTTTCGGCCCCATCAACCATCTGTTCTGCGAGCAATGTGCGCTGCCCATTGCCACTTAAGTTTGGTAATTCTTCGGACTATGTCGGTTACCTTGGTTCTTCTGCAGATCCTCTTCATTTCTGATTCGATAACGTAGGGAAACTCCAAGCATAGCCCTCTCCATTGGCCTTTGGGTGAGTTTTAGCCTTTTAATAAGGCCCATTGTGAGCGACCACGTTTAAGTGCCATAGGTCATCACTGGCAACACGCACTGGTCAAAGACTTTCGTCTTGAGATACTGCGGTACACATACCGCCACAACCACCGACTTTCTTAGGAACGGGTGGACCTAGCAAGTTGAAATTTATACCAGATTCTGAAGTCTATAGTCCCTATTTGGTGTATAAAAATACCTTGATTTTTATACACCAAATAGGGACTATAGACTTCAGTATCTGGTATTGAGTCAACACGATAAAAAGATATGGGCAAATTTAGATTTTGGCGAAAACTTGTAAGTACCCTTACCTTAATTTTCACCTTTTTTAATTTTTCGGAATTTTTCCTTTACTTGTGCTGTAAGACCTTGCTTTTAACCAAAATTGACAATTCTAAGTCAACCGGAAGTACCTTATAGGTTTTGGGTCGAAAACCTATATCATAACCTAAAAATCATAGCAATTTTATAATGGCGGTATAATGGGTAGGTACGGAACCCTCGGTGCGCGAGTCCGACTCGCTCGACTCGCATCAAGAATAATGTACCCAGGATTTTGTAATATCTTGATTTAAAAGAGTGTTTTACGGAGTTTCTTGCCGGTTCTTCTCCATAGAGATTTACGTTTTGAAACGGGTAACTAGCTTCAACTTTCTGATTAGCTGGCCGACTCCTTAACAGTTCAAAAGTGCCTGTAAATGTTTTACTTGAAACATTTGCCTTGATTTGCGGTGGCCGCCACCTAACGCGGTGGCCGCCACCAAACGGCCGCAGTGACGGCTGTCAAGAAAATGATGGCGGCGGGGTTTGACTTTACGGTGTCAAAAACGCTCTCTAGGAAAACACACCAACTTTCATAAATTACATTTCAGTGACGTCATTCGCCGGTAAATTGCAGACGCTATGAGGCGGCCACCGTTCTTCTTGGAAACCGTAGCTAAAGTCGTGTTATCTTTTATATTACAAACTCGTGACGTCGGCGTGCAACCTTCATCATCAGAACATCTAACTCGACTGCGTGCGTGCTGCATGCTATTAGGTGATCGATAGAACGATTGTCAGACGAATGAATGACTGAAGCAATCGAATCAACAACTAAATCACGGACAATAGACGCGATGCGAATGCATACGTCACGATTGTAATACTCGGAGGGTTTGGTGTATATTAGTTTGGTGGTGGTACTGTTTCATGTTTCAAGTTTATCATGACCGGGGTGAGTTTTACTTTATATCGATGATGGGGACAATGACAAAATCGTCAATAATTTTTAATTAAGTAAAAGATCATATCATTTCGTGCTGAAATGATTGCGGAACGGTTTTATAAAAAAATTATTACATATTTAGTAGGCATTGGTCGTACTTGTCTAACTGAAGCGTTATCCTCTAAGTTAGCCTGTTAAATTATTATTTTTCTTTATTTGCTACATTTATGGCAGTGTATTTAGATTTGGAATTCATTGATTAACAATCATGGAAATGATCAATATGTTTCCACTAGCGATATTTGCAAATGTTTTTGTATTTCATGACAATCTGGCGTTATTACAAGTAAATACCTGGTATAAAAACTTGGTTGCGTAAATACGCACCGTTCTTACAAGTAAATAATATTCCAATCTCGTCTAATCAAAATAATAATTTACGAAAAACAAAATTCTAGATAAATAGTATAGTACTGCCGTTACGTGCGCCCGGCACTGGGCATTTTATCGAAACTATGAATTCTGTGACTTCAAAATCGCTGATTACACTGCTTCGTAACACCAAACATCCGAATCACTAAAATTCGCGTTCACTCATGTAATAATTTAAAAGCATTGATGATTTTGTCGTTGTCATTGCATGATGAAATGATTTAAAACTATCGATGATTTTTATATATGACATGATATCGGACCCAACTCTGCTGATTTATTTTATTTATATTTATTAATGCTTTCTGTTCTGAGGACCAAACTTAGACGCGTACTCGAAAGCTCATCATGGGCCTTACTAAACCAATAACAAATGTAATTCAATAGATGAAACAACAACAGTATTTGAACAAATAAGTATGCGCCACATTGGCACATCTATATTATGAACAATTTACTTATTTTCAATAGAAAATGATACGCGATTGAATGCTCCCATTCGTCTGGGGTACAAATTTTTGCTTGATACTTCTCGTTTACTTTGTGAGAATAATCCCTCTAAAATGTATTTACATATTGATGAGTAGATGCGGTTCTATCGGTCGGGTCGAATCAATCATCTATCAGAATATTTAATCAAATAACACCACAAACTTTGAACAGTAAATATCGAAAAAGAATAAGTTTCTGCTCTACAGTGCTTCAGTTAAGCACGACTGGTTTATTTTGAAGCTAATACAAGTTTAGCGTATAATCGTCCAGCAAAAAGTTTCATAACTTAAAAGTCAGTCGAAGTCAAGTGGCTCTTCTCTTTAACAAGATCTCAAGATGGCATTCCCATTTCATCCACAAAGGGCTTCTCCTGGAATATAACAAGGTAACAGTGCTTTTGTAAAATATTCAATTGTTGTGTTATTCAGTAGATATGTAAAATATTGTTGAATATCTATTTTAAGCCCCGTGTGCATGTTTACAAAAGTTGTAGGTGTAAAGTCAGGGAAATTTATATTGAAGCAAATTGTTTCTCTATTCAAATCACAACGGTAGTTTTTTGCCAGTGTTGTATGAATTAGCTATAACACGGCAAATTGACGTAGTGTGTAATTATGCTTAACAATCAATTTCCCAGACTGTACCTATGCAATGCAATGTTGCAGACAAATGTCTCTTGCAACACAAAAGTTTTTGCAACAATGTTTGCTTAATGCAATTAATGTTGTTTACTTACCATGAAATACTTTTCAAGATTATTGTCCGAATTCTGCATACACAATGTCAAGTCCTAATTTTCTTTAATTCAGTGGTAACGATGGCACCATATGGGCTGGTTGGACTAATTACACGGTCTAATTGGTTTGTCTGTCCATCTGTAACTGCGGCTCCGTGGGACGCTCTAGTTAATTAGTGTCCTAACCGATCCCAATGTGATTTATTTAACGTTTAAACAGTTTTAAATTTGGATTTAAGACTTAAACTGGATTAGGAGAACTTAATTGAAGATTAATGGAAAGTCAATGAGGATGGTGGTGGTGGTAAGTAGTGATTATGGGTGTACTATAGGTCTGCCTAAGCTCACGTTCGCATGGACGTAAAAATATTGCGGCGGGATTTTAACGCACACAGGATTTTCAACTCTCGGTGTTGAGCCGAGCGTTGAGAATCTAACATATTTACTCGAGATCGTAAAAATAGAAAACTCCTTTTTGAAAAGATAGCTTGAACATACTATTAATGCGTATTGTTTGGGTTTCCGGAGTTGGGTTTTAGTTTTTATAACTTTTATTCGTCAAGCCCTTTCATTGAATACCCAACATGGCATAATTAAAAACTTTTTTTAGTTCATGACGTTCATTAAGACGCTTCCAATGATACCTCATTTCTCAAATTATGATCAGTAGAAGTTTAGAAGTTATGAGGTAACAGATGAACATACATACATACATACAAGTCAAAATCATAATCCTTCTTTTTGCTTCGCCGTAGTCGGATAAAAATAACATTGCTGTAATAGAAAAAATTGTTTTGAAAAAATAAATAAAAGATAGAACAGTTTGTATGGCAGACCCATACAAACTATTCTTATTCCAATTTTTTTTTGTCCGGAAAGGAGATTAATAATAAATATTGGACACGTATATTTATTTTTTGACGTAATCAAAAGATTACGGCGATAAATTGAATTAAAATGTGGTGTGACGTGACGTCTTGCTTGCAAATTTTATACTGAGTTTGTGACGTAACGAGCCCCCACTCCCCAACTTTAAAGTTATTTTTGATTAATATGATAAAGCAAAAAATACGTGTCTAATATTTTTTTATTATTTGAAAGACGGACTAAATAGAATCTCTTTTTTTTACCTAGACAACTACCGTATTGTTTGGGATCTTCTGGACTTTCGTTTTGGACAGCAGAGGAATTTGAAAGTAGCAGTAGGAAGTAGATTCTTATATTGTTAATATTACCTATAATAAACAAGAAAGCTGACTGCCGAAGAAAAAGAAGACTGCCTCACCTACGAGGCCACTAGACCTATCTAGTGGTCGCAAGCACTACTGCTAAGCATGAGGTCCCGCGTTCGATTCCCTCGGGCAAAGTACTATATGTTTAATTTTTTTTATCAGGTATTCTCAGTAGTAGCCCGGAGTCTGGATTTGTGCCCGGTGATGGCAATAGGCTCGCCCCCTGATAAATGGGACTTCAACATAACTGGCAAAATGTGAGTGTACTATGAATAATATTTCTAGTTTATATTAGTTTAATTAAACTACATTTTTATTGCAAAAAAAAAAAAAATGTGGCCCTCCGGTAGAGCCAACAGAAGTGAAAACTTGAACAAGATCGCCTTGGTGGGAGAGAAATACTTGTATAGAACATTGGTCCGTAACCTTATCTAAATAAAGAGCACAATCGCTTTTGCAAAAAAATACTTCCGAAACCTTTAAAGTAAAAATACTTGCATAGAAAATTGATCCGTAACGTTATATAAATAAAGAGCCCAATCGCGTTTACAAAATTGAGATGTCGTCATGGTATACTCCCATCTCAAAAATGCACAACGCGCCTAAAGAAGTTTTCACTTTAAAAAAAAAAAATATAATGAGATACCGCTCTGCTTAACCTATCGGGGAAGGCAGGCGTTATGTGTTATGTTTTTATCTAACAAGAAACCAAATAATATGTACTACGTTATTTGCAACCTCAAAAAAAAAACTCATTCCTTTTTAAAATCACATTTAATCAACTAACGAAAACTTTCAGGAGTTCAATAGAAAATTACATTATTTACGAAATCGACAGCGAAGTAATAAGGGTAGATTTGTCACCTGTACTTCAATGCTCCCTGCACCTGGGCTCCTAGAGTGAGGTCTACTGACAAGAAATAATGTTTTTATTAACTCACAATCTATAATAATATAAATAGTGTAAAACAAAGTCGGTTTTCGTGTCTGTCTGTGTGACTGCTTAGTTCTTCTAAATTACCAAATCGATTTTGATGTAGTTTTCATGTTAGTTAGAGAATTTATTCCCGAAGGTTTTAGTGAATTTTACTGGTTGACCGAGCTCTGCTCGGGTGAAAATAGAAATAAACGTATCGTCCAGGTATACCAACGTTGTATCACATTCCCGAGGCTGTGAAAATAGAGAACGAGAACGAACGAATTTTCCCAGATATGAGACCTAGCTAGATCGATTTTTCGCCCCGTATATTGCAACTTTCATCGAAATTGTTAGAGCCGATTTCGAGAACATGACTACAAACATATATACAAACAAATATACCTACAAATATTGCTCGTTGAATAGTATAAGATAGGATAGGTTATTTATTTATGGAGACGGAAACGATTACATACACGCTTGGGCCTGAATGTAACAAGATGAAAATGGTGTGAATTTATAGATTCAAACATATATTAGTGTATTACAGTGACTAATTGCTATCAACAATTCACACAGCGATCCATAGTTTCAACAATATCCAATCCACAGTCCTTCTAATAAAAAGGGAACTCTTTGTCAATTAAATATAGTCAATAATGTATTACCAGTTGTCAATGCCGTCGTTCGTGATGCGAAAAAACCAATTCGTACATTTCAAATCGTTGATAGTTGTAAGGAACTGCGCTCGACGAAAACGCAATTCTATTCCATGTTGAATAAGTTTCGTCGTATAACCGTTTTCTGCAACCGTTTTCGTCGTTTGGGAAAACGGTTTCGTCCGTCAAAAATTCGACAACGACCCACCACTAATATCTAGTGTCAATGTCAGTCAGTTAGCTCATGCCAGTACAGAACATGCACTACCAGAGACATAGACTAAAAATATAAGGCTGATTTTAATCGATATGAAATTGATAATCATAATTGTGGTTTTTCAGTAATTAATGATGTTTTATTTAAATTAAATACTCTATATTGTATAAAAGTATATATAGTGACTTTAATTATTTTGAGTTTATTATATTACTTAGTGCTATCTAGTAGGGTAGATTTTCTTTTTGTAGTTGTGTAATCGATTACTTTAATCGATAATCTCACGAAAACTATCTTCATCATATTTCTCCGCTTCCAGTCTGAGAATTGAGCTGATTTTTGATATTCAAGGATAAAAAAATATGACTAATTTTTTAGATCATATCTCAACTTATAACATTTGGGCCCACCATTTTCCATCTCCATTCACTTCATAATATGAAAAACAATGAAAGGAAAACAAATGAACGTAAATAAATAAACTTCCAAAGCTCTGAATGGAAAAAACACCGTAATAGATTCTTGACAATACATAAGTGACTATTTAATTATTGGTCTCCATGAATAAATCATTTTTACCGTTTTAAATGAGTAGGAGGTCAGATGGTAGCGTTATAAAACAATGTGAAAAGTTGGTTTGTCAGTAAAAAAAAATCTTAGATCAAAAATATCTGCGACAGGAAATAATTGAATTCTGTGTTGGTCTTCCTACTTTTCGTGTGGTTAGTGACTAACCTGGTGTCAGAGTTTGAAAGCTGCCCATGGGTTTCTGACTTTGCTTCACATGCCGTCGAGAAATATCTCTCAGGCATGCCGGTTTCCTCACGATGTTTTCCTTCACCGTTTTTAAAGCAAGTGATAATAATACAACACGCACATGTCTATGTTGGTTATCTGATGTTTTTGATTTACTATTTAAAAAAAAAATCCCATTCAAATTCACGTTTGCAGAGAAATAATAATAATAATAATAATAATAATAATAATTTTATTTGACATGAAAAGGATTGTACAAAAAACAACTTAAAACTAGTAAGCTACTCGTAAAATACAATACAAAATAGGAGCATCTGCAGCCGAACTAGGTAAAACCTGTATCTCGGCATGCAGCGCCAAACCTCTCAGTATATTATTTGTATAAAGAACTAAGCTAACATGTACAGCTTTATGTAGATTAAAGAAAAACAAGTAAAAATAAAATAAAGTAAACTAAGCTAAAAACTAAATGTGTTGGTGTGCATGTATAGAGAGGGGAAAGTAATTGAGTGGTGAGTGTTATGATGTGTGTACGTGTGGTGATGTGTAAATTGATGAGTGTGAGCAAATGTGTGTGTTTCAGTGATATGTAGATGAAGAGTAAATACCTTAAAAGTTGCACAAAGGAGTCAAAGGACCCTGTTTACTCTGGAACGATTAATAGTCGTTCTGTATCATCATAAGTTAAGGTCAATAAGTACTTTTTTACCATGGCTTTGCAACGAACCCTATTAAGAGGGTAAACATCTATGACGGAGTTAATTTTATTATAGACATAGGGCCCCAATAATACAAAAAATCTTCTAATAAAAGAAGTTTTAGGTTTGTGTTCACGAGTACACACTAATTGTTTCTTACGCCTATGGTTAAGGTTGGGGTCATATGCTAAGCCTTGATGTTGCTTCAGAATTATAGTTAGTAGGTAGAGCTGTCTAACAGTAAGTACTTCGCAATATTTATATAGCAATGTAGTGGAAAATAGTCGAGGCTTATAAGTGCAAATCTTCAGAATCGTGCGTTGAGCGATCTCAATAGGTTTAATTACTGTTTTGGGAGCTCCTCCCCAGGATGAAATGCAATATGTTAATACTGACTGGCACAAGGCAAAGTAGATTTGTTTCAGTAACCTAGCATCAACTACGTGACGCAGCTTTTTAAACACATAAATAAGCTTTCTGACTCGCGCGCTGAGTAATTTTATATGGTCTCTGAAGCTGAGGTTGCCGTCGAAGAGGATCCCTAAGTATTTTATTGTATTGACACGTTCTATTGGCTTACAAGTGCAGTGTATATCTAGAGAACATTGGTGAGGGACAATGTTGTAATTGCTCCCTGCCCGCGTTGAATTACGAATACTGAAAGTCAGGATAAAAAATGTCGTATTTCCAAAGTTTTTGAAGATACCTAAGTCTGTAGTAGGTATTCATGGAAAAACTCATATTCGGGACCCCGGACTTATAAAAACAAGTTGATTTAAATTTAAATAACGTTCTTATATTTAATAATAATAACACTCGAAATAAAATTTTATTTTAAAAGTCTGAAACCCCTACTTTTTCATTGAAATCAGAAAAATTGGCGTACTTGTATGTTTTTAATGATTTAGCAGTATGAAAATTAAATATGAATTTAAATAAGTAGATAATAAAATAAATGTATGGTAAGTTTTTAATGGGTTTTATTTTCTTTAAATAGCTATTGCCCGCGGTTGCACTTTTACACCTACTAGAGAAACTTTAGTAGGTAATTTAATTTTATATTTATAATTTCAATGCCTTTTATTTTGACAGTTGAACAACATTCATTGCGTTATTTACATACTGTATTTCTATTTTCTTAATGTCTCTCGGCAAACTTCGCGTTTCGTCAGTTGTCAGATTTCTATCAGCTGCCCTTTGCACTTGTTGCAGACCGGACGCTCTCAATCGACTTGGAAGTTTATAGAGTTGTTAATACTCTTTTCACTTAATGTAATTTATTTGAAAAAATGGCAGGAAAGCCGCTAAAGTCGCATGCACGACACAAAGGAAAATAGTTTTATAGCTATATAGTACACACGGAAATCAAAACAAAACAACAATAAAGTACTTAAGTTCTGAAATCAAATTATTATAATCGATAAATCTAATAATTGAATGGAAATGAAAATTAGCATTCGTTTGTATTCTGAAATCCGATGATACCCGAGGGACATTAAGAAAATAGAAATACTGTACATAAACACATAAATTGCATTGGCAATTTCCTTCAAAATACTTCGGATTATGATGAAAAGTTTGTTACGTAATTAGGGTGCAGGACTATCTTAACTCCAAATTGTATCCAAATCCACCGTTACTTTCTCATATATAATATGATTACCTAATATAGGTACTATCAGGTTTCATTATAAATCCAATATAACTTTAATATTTAGGCGTAAAAGTCCTGTAATTACTTGTTAAAGTAACCACTGTAGCGGGCAGTTATTGGAATTACGTAGTTCCGAATACCCTGTTACAAACTGTTCCGTAGAGAATGGGCTATATTAAATAAGTAAAGATACATATACTACTATATTGTATCTACAAAGTGGTTTGTGAAGCTTAAATGCAGCATCCATCAATTTATATGGAATGTTACAAAGTGAAAACAAATGGTGTTTTGGCGTGGTGTCCAAATAGGATTCAATGGAAATAGTAAATGGACCTATCCTTAATATCTAAAAACTGGGATCTAAAACTGGGATTCAACGAAAATAAATGAATTTTCTGTAGGTAATATTCTATTCCCAACTTTTTTGATGTCAGCTGAATACTAGTATTTTATATAGAGCTACTGCTTATCTGGCCTTTACAATGCAGTAATTGGGTAATAAGATACCCCTTGGTAAAAGTGATTGTCGGACTTTTGGACTTTTGAATACCCAACTACACAAAGATCTTACGAATGACAGTTGGGACCAACGGCTTAGCGTGCTTTCCGAGGCCCCCATCCACGGACCGACCTCGGCAAACGTAGCTTAAACTTCGATTAACCTATGCGGCTGTTATTATTTAGCCACGAATAAATAATAATAAGACAAAAAAAAAACAGTGGCACTCCGGGAGTGCCGACAGAAGTGAAAACTTGAACAATTTTATCGTGCAGGAAATAATGTATCGCGCGTTGATGTCTTTTTAATGGTTAAAAGCTGGTGTCGTAACAGTGTCGCGAAATCAATGGTTTAGTCTCATCTCAAAAATGCCCAACGCGCCTAAAGAAGTTTTCGCTTCAAAACTGTGTCAAAATAACTTGGTAGATCCTCTTACTAGTCCTGAACCCAAAGAGTTATATTTAAAGAGAAAAATCCTGATGTCGCGTCCTTTGCACTTGGCAGTAATATGTTTTTATCTAAATCTGATATAATAAGAGTACAGTCGCTTCATAAGAACTTGCTTTAAATAAGACATAATTATATCGAGGCAGACATAATACAGGGTGGCGATTTCGTCACCTGCATCCGTCAAGGGGGGATTCTACCCGTCATACTAAAAACTTTTTCTATGAAACTCATATCTGACTCGGGGAAAAAAGAACAAATTCTTATGCAACTGTAGACGGACTATTTCGATGCATGAGTATGTATTTTTGGAACGAAGTTCATTAACGCGGCTTGTAAACTTTCAGAAATCGTCGAATCGTTTATGTTTTAAATCATACGTAAGAAAGAACTTTGTTCCTGATGGGGGTCTCCCGACTGCACACGTTTTTTTTACGGGTCGGATATGAGTTTCATAGTGAAAGTTGTTAAGTAAGGCCGGTAGAATCACCCCCGTGACGGATGCAGGTGACTAAATCGTCACCCTGAAAGAAAGAAAGAAAGTTATGTGACGCCTTGACTTGCACTTTAGAATAAAATAACAGGCCATTTAAACAAATAAGTCCACAACAATACAACTGTCACCTTCTTTATAATTCACACAAGTCCGTGACTTAGCGACTCATTTTATGCTCTAACTCGCAGACGGTGCAGTCTCTAGTTTCTAAGGACGAACTTTATTCTTCAACTGGATTTAGCACATTTATGAGTTAAACGCACCTGAGAATTTATTCTGAACACAACGAGTTTGTTCACTAGGTATATTATGATTGTTTGTTTTTTTTTGCGACATCCTAAAAGCAATTTTGAGGGAAGCTGCCCTGGGGGTCTTCATAGGTGCTTTCTACTGTTAAATCATGTGTGTTTGTTGTAATTTGGACTTATCTGTTCTATTCTGAGAGCAAACCATTTGATTGTGTGAACATTGCACACGATGTTTATGATAATAAAAGTTTATCGTTGGTTTAGTAGTCGCAGGCGCTACTGCTGAGAACGCGGTCCTGGGTACGAGTCCCAGGTCGGGTAAAGTGTTATTAGGTTTTTACATTAGGAATTTCTCAGAAGCAGCCTAGAGTCTAGATTTGTGCCCGGTTGGTGGTAATAGGTTTGCCCCTTATTACATGGGACTTGAAATTGCTGGCGAAATGTACTAAAGGTACACATTTTCTTAATCCTTCGGAGAAAACAGGCATGATCTTATGATAAAAGTGTTAAAACAAAAATATGTCAGGACAGGGGGCCGATTGGAGCTGGAATCTTCACCGTTAAACATTTTACTGGGCGTATATATGTGTTGCGGGTGAGAAGAAAAAGTCTGAAGGGATAATTAATTTTTAGGTTATATTTAAACTTGATAAAATTTACAAAATGAAACTTTGAACAGTTTTTAGGCACTTATAATTCATACGATATGTCTGATGGTAAAGTGAGCTGCGCCACGCCATCGTAGCGCCCTCGTCAACTTGTACGAACGTCAGGCTAGACTCTGTCGAAGCGCGCTAACGTCACACTTGCGTTTCGTTGTCGAATGACACCCCGTACTCACGACCCTTCCGATAAATATATTCCGTGAACGTTATAATAGGGATGATGACAATTATTTTTGTTTTGTCCGTCAGTTAGATTATTAAAAAATATTAGACACGTATTTTTACGTAATCAAAAGATTACGACTGTACATTGAGTTAAAATGTGCCATGACGTCACGAAAAATGTATAACGTAAATATTATACTTATGACTTAGCGGCCCACACTCCCCAACTTTAATGCGTTTTGTATATGTATTTGATTATTAATATGATAAAGCAAAAAATACGTGTCTAATATTTTTTTATTATCTGACTGATGGACTAAATAGAACTTCTTTTTTTTTCCAGGCATCATCCCTATTCTGTTCATTCAATCACGTACTCTCGGTGGAAACGTAAGAACGAGGAGAAGAATATGTAGTGAAACATTGATTTATTGATAGGTAAACTACTTACTTATCACCAATAACATTGCTCGTAACTACATAACGGCTAATAGATGAGCACGGAGAAAAGTCATCACCGTCGGAGCAATTTCGCAACACACGAGGTAATGGTTAGGTATCGTTGTCTATAAGCATTATTACCCCTTCGTACACCTCCGCGAGCGGCCACGCTACGCGAAGTCACGCGATGTTCACATTACAACGCTGAAAGATTTCGTTTCCACTTACAAAATCACTTTGTATCTTATGTTCTTTGACTTTTCTTTGGAATCTCGATTTTTATTCGCTAGATAAGGATTTTCACTCTACTTTGCAGTTTCAAGATGCTTTTAAATTTTAAATGGATTGAGTCTGTCGGAACATTTTTACTTGCCCTATATTTTTTTAATTGATGTTAAGTAACGTGATTATTTCGGAACGTTTTTAGTTTTTTTTAGGGTTCCGTAGCTCAAAAGGTAAATCGGAACCCTCATAGGATCACTCGTGTATCTGTCTATAAATGAATTTTGAATAGAGGGGTCACTTTTGGGGGCCAAACAAGTAAATTAAAAAAAAAAGATTTGCTAACAGTAATGTGTGATATATCAAATAAAATGGCTTGTTGCGAGGATCTTAAACATATATTTTTATATAATGTTAAAATATATACTTTTAAAGATATTTAAGAAATTAGATGAAAATTATCCATTTCCCTCCTTATCTCCGAAACCACTGGACTAAAAATTTTGAAAAAAAAAATACATAGGAAAACCTATAAGAAGTCTATATTCTCAAAATAACATGGTAAATCTCTCAATATTGTGCGTACAAACTTTGCAGTTGGAATGTATGGGAGAACATGTTTTGCAACTACAATGTTAAGTTTGTTTATGGGATAAATAAATTCATCTTAACTACCGAACCCTTCATTATGCATAGTCCGACATGCACTTGGCCGGTTTTTTTTTTGGTTTTTTTTTAAGGTGCTAGTAACAGACTTCTGCATGATAACTCTCTGCAAAACTGGTCACATCGACTAACTGGAATATATCCTATCTATCAGTTACTTGGTAGGAAATAGAAAACTAGGCCAACATATTCAAACCATACAGCTTCAAGTTACCGAGAGTAGTATATTGAGTACAGTTTCACCCCACGTGTTGTATGAATACCGGTGGATTTACTGTTGCACTCAAAGAATAAATAATAACGTTATGTATAGAATAGAACTTTGGTGAAACTTTTGTACCGGATAGTGACCAGATGACACGAATTGTTAAGCACCTTTGTACAGAACTGTTTGCCACACTAGTTTTGGAACCGAAATTAACAGAAACATATTTGATTTCTTTCTAGTCAGTATTATTAAGGACATTGCTCTGGTGACATAATTTTATCTATCATATATCTAAGAACCAACAGCCTCATTATATTATTCACTTTCTGTTCTATAAATTATGACTAAATTTGCCTGAAATTAGATAAATTAAAATAACGGACGTACCTCAGGCACAGTATAATAAGGACAGTACATAAACTACGTAGTAAACGTTCGAAACAGCACACTCACACTGACGCACTCATTGACGGGACCCCAAGCGATTGTCGCAGTGCTTTCAGTTTCGGAAGCCGTATCGAGACGAGTGGTCGCCGCGATCTTTTTACAAATGGGGTGTAGGTAATTATTTCAACAAACAGGCCTAGTTTCCATACTGTCCATATTTATATTGTGCCTCAGATTTGTTAAACATCCAAAACAATTTCTTCTGAATTTTTCTGACAACTCATGACACAACAAATTATATGACATTTCGTTTGACAAGTCGCTCGCATTTTTAAGGCGAACTAAAGGTTAGTTCGTCTTAAAAATGCGAGCGACTTGTCAAACGAAATGTCATTTGTCACTGTCTAGTGGCGGCGTCAAGCGGCGTCAAGCTAGTGCATGGAATTATTAAGTTTATTCAAGATCGAATAAAGTACGATAGTAATTAATAATTCTATACACTAACTTGATAGTTGATGCTGGCTAGTGTTGCTTTCTAGTAATAACATCGCTCAGCGCTTTCGAGTGTTTTAGCGCAACATGCATGTGTTTACAACAAAATAATCTAAATCACAAAAGAAGCGTTGTATGTGCTGAGTTTTTACAGGACAGGTTTTCATAGGACACTTAGAGCAATGTTCTGATCCCAAATAAAGGCAAAAAGATAAAGTATATTTTTTATTACACTTTTAAAAAGTAAAAATCTGTTAAAGTTGAGATATCAACTCTATTTTAGAGACCCAGTGCATAATGCTACCAATAAGAAGGACATTTGCATAGGCCGTATAAAATACTTTTCACACCACCTGCTCGACAATGTCAAATTATATGTCATGCAAAACTAACCTACAGTACTTACTGTTTTATTATATTACATTTAAGATTTTAAATCTAGCAGGGCATTTATATTGTACTGAATTTCATTATGACCCGCTGGTCATTAATGTGATTTGAATTTGGAACATAAAGTAAAAAACGCATACAAACATTTACGATAGGTAGTAGGTACTTACTAATTCCATGCATTTACCATTAAGATCTGCACTTAAAAATAAATTGTTCGAAAATCGAACTGGCGACCATGAGTACCTAGAATATAAATAAAAGAAAAATAGAACATAAATTAAAAAGAGGCGCGAATACTGAAAATTGCTTTGCTTTGATACACAACAAATTACTTAACTACAAATTCTCACAAAAATGTCGAGTGATGATAGTGATTTGAATCCTGAGTACATTAAATCCGAAGCCATTAGCATTGCCAACAATCTACTCTCAGAATAGTCCAAGGAATCGTACATATAAGCCTACGACGATTTTTACAAATGAAAAATTACAAAGGGCGTCAAGTCTGTATCTGAATCAGTGCTTTTAAGTCTACTTCTAGCATTTATCATGTACAAAGAAGCCAAGTAGCCTATGGTGCATCTATTCAATGCTCAGCATTCTTAGATTTGACTGACACACTCATGAGCGTGTCAGTCAAATCTAAGAAAGTTTATTTAAACATATTTATTTAATAATAACCTACCTTCCTATTTTTGTTACAGATGGCATTGATTTTTGGAGTGAATGGTGCTTGTCGTGGAAATGAACTCGAAAACATTAAAATCGAAGATATCGAAAAACATTCAGATTTCTTGCTGGTAATCTTGCCAGATACAAAATCAAAGAAAGAACGGTAATTCATAGTCCGTGGAGAATACGCAAGAATTATTGAAAAGTACCAAGCTCTACGACCCTCTAATATAAACACTAACAGATTTTTCGTAGCATATAATAATGTCACAGAAATACATATGTGTACCAAATTTCAACTTAGTCGGTTCATTAGATTCGGAGCAAATTGACTGTGACAGACGGACAGACAGACACACGAGTGATCCTATAGGGGTTCCGTTTTTCCTTTTGAGGTACGGAACCCTAAAAACGAATAAGGTGTGTTTTCAAAGTAACACAGATTTGTAGTAGACACAATTGATTAAAATGTCACGGTACGATTAGTCGTACATACATACTTTTAAACGCCCTATGCTCGTGGCTCGTGGCCATTTCATAGGCTTCCATAATAGAAAATGCTAATCTATAGTAGGTTATCTTTCCATAAATTTAGGAAATTTTTTTGTTTAGGAAATTATCCAATAACTTCTCCTACTCTGGTCGGAGCGGGAGGGCGTGTCAGATTCTTACTGACTAAAACCCACCCGTGTTCCTTCAGTTGCCTGTATGTTGCCAGGGGCCACGGTAACCCTTTCGGGCAAACCCGGAACCCCTAAAAGCTTTCGGCCTGAACTCCACGTACGCTGTTGTCGGTTGCGTACGGTCGGTCCGATACGCAACGTACGTACGTACGCGCGGCTTGCATCAGCGTCCTAATATGGTGCTATATAGAACACAATGTACGTATGTACGCACGCGCGACCGACGTACGCGACTGACATCAGCGTAGGAGAAATTCAGGCCTTAAAACTAAGTAAATCTCATCGAATTCGATCGTTTTTTTTAATTTAAACTACTCGTTATGCACATATACAAAACGAGTAATTTAAATTAAAAAACGATCGAATTTACATTAAGTTTACTCCGCGTGTTCGTGATAGGCCCATAGATTAAAGATTTTCAAAGATTAAAAATTATGTGGCCAATACTCATTAACATTTCAAATGTTTTCTAAACAAATACAGGAAATGTCGTTCTAAGAAAGATAATAATTGTTTCCAATATCGCATTACAGTTCTAGTAATCCAATAATTTCTAAGTACTTAAGCTTTGCTGGCGTTCGGTAGTACGAACTAGAACAGTTTTTAGAAATTATTTCGTTTTGTTCGGTTATTGAAATTGTCAATTTTGTCACTTTTCAATTTCTATTTACAGTACGCCGGCGTTAATATGACACATTGAGCGTTAGGCCGCGCGCAGTTTGGATGCGTTTACGTACGAATTATACTCGTGCGTATACGTACGAACACTCACGAACAATCCCGATCTTCCAAGTACAAAGGGAGCGCGCAGACTGTGTGCAACTTAGTCGTACGTATACGTATAGTTCCGATGTCCGAAAATAATCCAAACTTGTTGGGATTTGTTCTATTTGACGGAGAAAAACGTATCCTGTGTGCGCACTCAATTCTTACGACCATGATAATACGTGTACGTACGAGTGAAATTCGTACAAAAATGCATCCAAAGTGCGCGCGGCCTTAGAAAGAGACTGTCACATATAGTACATACTGATTCCATGCACAGAGGTATGTATGTGTGACAGAGACGTCGCTCTGAGCTTAACTGTCATTAACAAGATACAATAGAATTTTTATTGATATCGACTTCTAAAGGCAAATCGACAAGTGAGCGGGTAAGGATCAAATTCGCAAAAGACATTTTCGTTATTATGAAACTGACAGGTGTCAAGAACGCATTCTCTCGACGTCCGGACTGTAGGTTCTTTATTGTTAAGTTCGTCTGTCGCTGTTGATATGCTCAACTTAAGGTCTCGCTCGGCTTGCACAAATAAAGGAAGGTATGATTTTGTCTGCTTTCTACAATTCAGAATATAACGTCACATTGTAAATCAAAAGCTACTTTCTTGGTATTACCGTAGCAAGAAATTACTGTATCCTCAGAGGTCCGAACAGAAAACAGACGTCATAAATCGTTCACTCATCTGCCCGAGGTACTGCGGATCAATTGCAGCTTCGCTCAAATAAACAGACAACCAGTTATATTTAGTATGATTTGATATCCTTTCTTGTATGAACAGCGATATTAATGGTATATTATAAGATAAGATAAAATTTGTTTATTTATTTGAACATTGTGTACAAGAGCATGCAAGATATTATTACATCGTTTGAGTCCAATCATGTTTCGCCGTAAGTGTAGGCGTACAAATATTTCCATAACATTGAAAGAATTAATAACAAGTAAAATCGAAAAATTACCTAGAATATGCACTTCCGAAATTTTTTATTTAGAAACTTTATAGTTTAGAAATATATTATTATATATATTATATATAAATAAAAATTACATTAAACGTTATTTATAGATTTTGAATGAAAAAATTGAATATTATACTAATTAAATCAGAGTCAAAATCCTCATTTTAGCATTATATTCGAAGTATTGAAAATAGGAATGTCGTTTTTCGGACTGAGAACCCATCGAGCATTTGTTTCTTCGAACGTATGAAAATCGGAAAATAAACAAATTGCATTTACGACTTTCGGTAAAATAGATTTCGTGATTTTTAATAATAGACACTATAATTTTTAGGTATTATGAAATTCGGACTTTTGGAAATCGGAACATCGAAATTCGGAATAAAATATTTCGGGGTATTTGGGTGTGCTCGCTGTGGCCACGTCCAGTAATAGTGGCTATTTACCCTAATATTCGTCTGAGATAACTGACCTGTAAACGCAGCGTTTAAAAAAAAATCTAAATAGTTTTTTTATATTTTGTATGGATTTTTTTTTTAACAAAACGGTGTAACTTTTAAATTAAATGATCTTTCGCCATGAAACAAACTTCATAATGATTGGAAGTAATTAGGCGTCCTCAAAAAATTGTGGAAATAACTACCCGCAATTGAAAATAAACAGTTTTTTTTTTTTGCAAAAATCTGTTTTTTTTTTCATCAATTTTAACAATAATCGTAAAATTTCTCAATAAGACGCCAAAAAGATTTTCTTAATTATTTTTTCCATCGATAAAATAGATCCTCATTTCGATATGTGCATAATAAAAAGACTCACACTGTAGATACACCTCTGCCTAACCCTTCGGGGAATACAGGCATGATTTTATGTTATGTTAAAATATCAGGAGCAACAAAATCTCGCCGAGCGTAGGAAAATCTAGATAAGATAAAATAAAAGTATTGCTTTTATCTTTTATAGATTTACCTAGATATTTCAAGATAATTGAAGTAGATTTCTAGAACAATACTGGTATGTAAAAAAATATCAGATATTGCTCCATTTCGTAATTTATAGGTAGCTTTCATCCGTATTTTATTGAAAGTAGAAAAAAGTAATAGATATTAAATAGTTATAGAGAATTTTATTGTGTGAACTATTGTAGGATTTTATTTATTCATACGTACGTCTATTGAATTATATGGTTTAATGAAATACTTTTTCAGGCTATTTTTTTTCTATTGGTTTTATTTTATTTGTGGATTATTATTATCGCGATTTTTATCAGAAATTAAAGAAAAAAAAAATACGTATTTCGAAGTAATTTTTTAGTTTATATACCTATTATTATTTCCTTTTATTCGGTAGCCGCGAATATTTCAGTATCTTAAACTCTTTTCAAATAATTTGGAAACGTTTACGCAGTTAAATTGCCTCCAGTATCATTAGAGGACCGAGGGATTTGGCCTAGCAGTATTGTTTATCAGCTTCTTTTTTGGGGTACGTTGACGAAGCTTTATACTGCGAACTCATCCTGAACACTTAGCCCCTTTACCTGCCTACCTACCTTAGTCAGTCTTTTCACTATAGCATAATCTATTGCGTCCTGATACGTATAAACTTCCCATAGCTCTATGCATGTCCGTTGCACGCGGCACAAAGTCTTAACGTCATTAGGTCGCCACGTCTGGTGGTACCTCGTAACAAGCACAGGAATTCCTCACACTTAAGGTCACCTCGCACAGCATCGCCTCAACTTGCACCGTTCGGGATTCTTTCTATGAAACTCTATATTTCGACGCATACTTAAGCATCGGTACGGCATCGACTCGGTTCGGGATCATGAAGTAAACAGCAGTCACCGAGTTTTCGGGCGCCGCTCCACTTACGGCGAGCCGACCACCCGCTTACGGCTAGCCGTGTCTCGCTTACGTAGGGAGTCGCCACCTTCATCCAGCCCTAGGCAGACAAGCCGTCGCCCACGGTGATACCTTGGAGCAATAACAAACTCTGCGTAAAAATAACTCCTCGGAGATGCTGCGCCGATCCAGTTACGTTTGATTACGTAGTGTTATAGGGTTGGTATCTAGTTGACAAGGAGCCGATCAGGTGAGGTGATGCCGATCTCGTGCAGTGCTTGCACGTGTGCGTTTACCTTTAATCCGTACAATATTCGGAACTTATGACGTCTGTCCAAGAGTAGTACTACGTCAGCTTGACGCCTGCAAGCTAGATACAATTTCACGCTTTGTCAGCTTGCAAAATTCATTGTGAAATTCTAGTTTCATCCCGAATACGGATGATGGTTGCAGTTTGTATTTAACGTATATGTTACATGTCCTCTTGTTACCGTAAGTAGACGGTTAGTAGCCGGCTTCATTCGGCTGCAGGCCATTATGTAATTGTTTGCATCATGGCATTCTCTTTATTTGTTTAGGATTGTTATGGTCGGTTTACTATCTCGAATAATGACTACGTTTACGCGTTTTATATGTTACTAGCTTCTGTCAGTGACTACGACCGCGTGATAGCTTTATAAATTATAGCCTATGTTACTCAGTGATAATACAGCATTCTACTGGTGAAAGAATTTCTTAAATCAGTCCTGTAGTTTTGAGTTTTTTTATTACAAACAAACAAATATATAAAAAATCAAATCTTTTCTATTTATAATATTAGTTTAGATTTAGACACCTACACGTTTTGTTTAGATACCTACTCTTATACTTTTTCCAGCAGTTATAAAATTGATATAACCCGTATAAGTCTTCTGAGGATTTGAATAGGTAGAAGACCATTTCATTTGACGAGACCCGAACGCGTAAATTAGTTTTTTTTTTTTTTTGGAACTTGTACGGACAGAAATCGGAAGTACACGTAGATATTAAGTAATTACTAGCTATGTATCTCTCTGATTATCGTAAAGCTAATTATTAATACTGGTCCTAAGGTAGGTAAGGAAACAATAAAATTCTATTTCAATAATTAATTTCAAACCAGTAAAAATTAAACTAATAACGTAAATCTACTTAAAAGCGAAATCTTTGTTAAGAAATTAAAGAACACCTTCCAATTCAGCGTTAACACCTTCAGAGAACGAGCTTAAATTGAACATTGGAAATTTCACTGAAAATGTCTCATTAAAAATGCAAAAAGCTAGCAAAGAAAAGTGGATAATCTGTTTGGCGTCCGGCGAATATTAAAGAAGCCGACCAGTCCGGAAGGTCGCTTGATGAGATCAAAGGAGGTACGCGGCTTTTCTAATAGACCTTTGCATTTTGATGGAGTCCCAAATTCACCTTTGTCTATATTTGATGGACAATCCTGTCTATCCGTTTTGTTCCGAGTGTCAGTTTTGTAGGTCAGGGATGGTCGTCATTAGAGATAAAGGATTACCTACAGGTGTCTGTCTATCTTTTTGTTCAAGCGAGTTGGTTATTTTTATTATTGCTCGCTATTGAGCTTATTGGCAAATTAATTCCTATTTTAGACTGGTCATGGGTGTTGAAATAAGCTATAATGGGATGCAGATTGTACTGGAACGGCAAAAACTTCAGTATTAATCTAATATTTATAGAACGAGGTGATTAAAAATAGGTTGAGATGGAAATATCCTTGGAACTAAACAAGGAAAATCTGTTTTGTTGCGATATTAATATTGTGTTCTTTTTTCGTAAGATACTCGTACTTCTACTTATAGTTTTTATATCCATAAAGACAATGTTCATAAAGGAGTAAAGTAAAAAAGGAGTTACCGGAATGGCATCCATCAGAATGACAATATAATATGTACCTAAAAAAAAATCCTGTCCGGTCAGAAAGGGGCACATAGATACTGCAATAAAATTACCAAAAAAGATTTTATTTTATTATTATTGAAAATAAAAAGTTACTGCTATTTAAAATTCCATTTTTAGTACCATAAAGTACCCCAAATCAATAAAAAATTAGAAAATTTTCGACTGGGGTCATAAATTATGACTTTTAGACGTCAAACGACGGCCCATGGCCCCATGTAATCTCCGGTAAAATTCAGGATCGAAAAAAAAAAATGCGATTTTATTTTATGAATAATAAATACCACATAAATAGACTCTCAGTATGATACCTAACAAAACCCTCACGGATCGGACAGGGTTTACATACGTACATGTAGATAGAGACAATGTCTTGGATTTTGCAGTCAAATGCCAACAAGGTGATCCTCTCGGGTTAGTCATTTTCAGTTTGGCTATCCACCCCATAACCCCATGTGTGGTATTTAGATGATGGGACTCTAGGAGGTGACGTAGATACTGTTCTAAAAGATCTTCAATTCCTAAAGCAGCAGTTCCAATTCATCGGTCGTGACCTAACTACTCAACAGACAATCCACTATACAGAAATTCAATTCAATAGCCCAAGATATCAAAGTTTTGGAAAAGTTGACTACACATCCTAGGTTCCCCAATTTTAGAAGGCAATTTTTCACTTTTTGTTGACGAAATAATTTGCAGTTTGACGATATTTCCAATGTTCATAAATAAACTTGTTCTTATTTTTTTTGTCATCATTTGCTGTTACCCATATTTGCAAAATAAAATTATATTTATCGTTATCTTTAAACAAAATAAGATTATATCACAGGAGAGAAATGCTAAAACCGTTAGGAAATTTCAAGAATTTGCAATTTCCTTCAAAATTTGATCTATAATGTTTCAGGACTTGCAATTAAAAAATACTTAGATCTACAGACATCCAATTTACTTCGTACTAATTTTGTAAGTTTAATTTTTTTCATAAGAATACAAAGTGATTGAACTCGATTTTTTGCATTACTGCCCCCTGCACTCATGATTGAGACTTTCTAATGCGCTAGTCTTGCGTGTTCATTGCTGCGGTAGTAAGAAAAGAAGGGGTTGGAATTCTTTGGAAAGACTGAAATGAAGTGTGAAGTGGAAAGAATTGTCGCTTTTCTTTTGTAGAGGTGGGGCACGGGGCACGCCTCCCGCCGCCAAGGCACCACGAGGGTTGTTCCGGGAACTTTCTAATAGTTTCCCCGAGTTCATTGTACGGTACAATTTGACTTGTTTTAAGTTTTTATTTCTTAAACTCAATTCGCAGTTTGAAAAGACCACTGATATTTAATTTAAAATTTGTTTTCGCAGACAATTTCCTGTGGGAAAATGATATTATCCTAATGTTAACAGTTTATAGAACATTTTACGCTAGAATTACTTTTATTGTACCTATTTAGCAAAAAGAGTATTTTTGGATCGTAGCAGGTGGCGTTCTGTAGTTTGTGCCTACTCCCATGGGAAGAAAGCGTGAGTTTATATATGTATGTACCTACTTAATTTTACAAAGCTTAAGTATTACGATGTTTTAGTCTAAAGTAATATTTAAAAATGGATCGATGGTGGAAATTCCAGATGTCGTAAGGGACATTGTATTCCTTGTCCCTTACGACATTTGAAATTTCCAGCGCCGATATGATACGTAGGAGTAATTATTAGCTGCTTAAATAGCTCGGGTTCTTTTAACCATATCATTTATAATTATGAATTAACTAGTGACCCGCCCTTAACTTCGCACGGTAACAATCTTAGTTAGATTGAATAAGAGTATAAAATATCAATATTTTAGCTTAGATGTTTGCACATGTCATCACATTAGTATGTGGTGTCATGTCATACTCATAAACCGTCAGGAATTAATTATTTAACTAAACGATGGCGCGAAACCGCTACAAAAAAAAAATGTTCTGTAGTTTACACCTACGATTTCAAAGTATGTTAATTATTCGTAGTTAATTTGACTTTCGTAGGCCGTAGACGTTTACGGCCTACGAAAACTGCTGCGAAGTCATAACAAAACAAACTATAGTAATGTATTATGTAGAACTAACTATTATTTACTATTCGCTTGTGTTTTGTGATTTTTTTACTTAACTTTTAAATATTTGAATAAAAAAAAAACCTCTATTAATTTACAAAAATATTAATAGTAAATTTTGACTTAATTCATGATTTCATGATTCAAAGATTGCACAAACAATATTTTCCATAGGTTAAGTAGGTACCTAACCCAAGGAAAATATTATTGATGCAATGTTTGAATCAGTCAATTAAATTATTATTCCGATATATTTACGTTCCTAGCAGCGACCAATCTTAACCTAATGAATTTATTTTTTGTACAGGGTGGAGGAGAAGCTTGTGGCTAAGTAATAACAGCCGTTCGGATCAATCCATCAGGTTAAGCTACGCTTGCCGGGGTTGGTCCGTGGATGGCCATCTCTACATACGTGCCTCGGAAAGCACGTTAAGCCGTTGGTCCCGGCTGTCATTAGTGAATCTTTGACGGGTCATCATAAGCCCGAAAGTCTGACAACCAGTCTTACTAAGGGTCCTGACTTTTTCTTTATCTAAACGGATGTATCGTGGTCAAATTGGAACACTAAAAGCAGAAACTTTAATGTCTCGCTGACGGTGGCGTGTATGTTGGATCATTTAGTTCCCTTCAAAATGGTTGAGCTGAATGGTGCCAATCCATGCGTCATGTTTGTGAACGGGTGCTGTCAGTAGGGACTGGTCATCTCTTAGCTGCCATGGCTTATATTAATTTGATTTTTGAATTGTTTTATTTTTTATCACTGACGCTTTTAACGTTCAGCATCGTACTAACATTTATAACTTTAGCATGAATGATGTAACCAATATTTTGTAACCATATTGTGATTTAAAAGAGTGTCCGTGGAGTTTCTTGCCCGTTCTTCTCCATAGGTACGCCTACTACGCTTTGGAATGGGCAACTAGCTTCATCTTTCTGACTGACCGACCCCTTGACAATTCAAAAGTGCCTGTAATTGGTTTATTTGAAATAAATGCTTTGAGTTTGAGTTTGAGAATATTTGTGACCACATAATAAAGTACCCATGCGATTTTTTTTAAACCTATGAAACATGATCGCATTTTAAATACAAAAAGTTTTAGATTTGGTGGATATAATTTTTCATATAAAATTGCCACGCCCGTATTATTTAATTTTAGAAATCAAAAGGTTAATTAAGTTGGTAATAAAATATTCTTAATTTAAAGTTTTAGGTATAATTCCGAATTTACCACCCTATACTATACATATATATATATATATATATATATATTGTATACGTATATATATATACGTATACAAATACTAGGAAACATACATGAATTACATATTTTATACAGTATGTTTCTCTTTTAATAACTATCCCGGAGATCAAACAGAAAAAGAACTACCGCACCTCGTATAATTACTTAATTAATTCAAGGATGCTTTATTCGGTATGAAAAGGCGAAAAGAAAGGTGTAAATGTAATTACATTGATTAATAATAATCATTGCCATAATCATGTTTGATCATACTGGAGGAGATGTCGGAATCTTTTAATGGTAAATATAATATTTGATGTTATTGGGTGGCAACCAAGGACAAGCTCGTGGCTAAGTAATAACGGCCGCACGGGTCAATCAGGTTCCATCCATCAGGTAAAGCTACGCTATCCGGGGTTGTTCCGTGGATCTTTACATAACAAGACTTCTGCGTGGCTCGGAAAGCACGTTAAGGCGTTGATCCCGGCTGTCATTCGTGAATTTTTGTCAGTCGTAACGGGTCATCAGAAGCCCGAAAGTCTGACAACTAGTTTTACTAAGGCATACGCCTTAGTAAAACGTACGTATTACCCAGTTACTGGGTTGTGAAGGTCAGATAGGCAGTCGCTCCATGTAAAATATTTGTATTCAACTGTATCCAGTTATACTGGAAGCCAACCCCAACATAGTTGGGAAAAGGCTAGGCAATAAAATAGGCAGCTGAATTGATAGTAAGTGGTCATTACTTGGCATAAGGCCAGTTCCAATCTTAAAGATCCGAAGACGTACGAAAGTCTTTGACATCGAAAAACTAATTATGGAACTTAAATAGAGTTAGGCAGGACATTTGGCAAGGCAAGGTGATGATAAGTGGAGTATGACAGTGACCGAATGGCGTCTAAGGACTGGAAAACGAAGTGTCGGTCGGTCGGTCGTTCGGCGGCGAGATGGGCGGATCACATTGTTACCATCGTGAGTAAAATCTGGATGTGGCTGGCACAAAACGTGGGGACTGGTACAAGAAAGGAGACGCTTATGCCCAACAGTGGAAGAAGTCGGGCTGTGACTGCTGATGATGATGGTCACTACCACCTATTATTTATTTATTAAAACAATGCTATACATATTTATTATGCTATACAGGTTTATTACATGTATCTACAATACCAGAGGATTCACAGGTGCAGGTGTATTGCCATGCCAGAGACAAAGCTGACATTTCTCATGAACCCTTAATAATACCGGCACTTTTCCCTTACAACCAGAACACAACTACGGTGCTTGGCAGCAGAAAAAGGTATAACATAACCACGCCTGTAATCCCCAAAGGGTTAGGCAAAGGTGTACCAATAGTATACCCACATTTATCCAGTTCTGTTTAAGTCCCATGTTATAAGGGGTGAGCCTATACTGCCATCAATCGGACACAAATCCAGACTCCGGACTGCTACTGAGATTTTTTAAATGGAAAACCTAATAACACTACCTGACCTGGGAATCGAACCCAGGACCTCATGCTCAACAGTAGCGATTGCGACTATTAGATCAACGTGGCAGTCCAGAAAAAGGTATGGTGTTAATATGATTATTATCTGTGCAGGAATTCGTCCGGGGGTCCAGACGAATTCCTGCACAGAGCGCTCTTTATAATACTTGTATTAGAATAAAAGTACAAGTGCCCTGTTTCTCATTATTAGAATTTTCTAAGAACATTCGTTCTGAGTAAATGCCTAATGAAGGTTAATCATTTTCTTTGAATTGCATGCCGCCTTATTGCCTGAAGCAATGGTATGTTACCGACTGCTAATATAACCTTCGGCCCACTAGCTATCAGTGACGTTTTCTGTGCAGTTATTTTTCTGATTTTAATTAAACTGGTAAGTATTGTTAAAAGATCTCTTGGCGTGCGCCGTTGGAGTATTGAGTGATTGCAAACTCAGCTTCAGAGGTTGCATGGTACTTGGTTGGTTTTGGTTTTTTTTATCGTTTCGGGGATCATGGAAGATGCACAAGATCTCATAATCCCCGGCCCAAGTGTGGGATAGGAACATTGGGCTGGTTTTTAGTCAGAAGGAGTCTGCCAGACCCCTTCGCCCATCCCAGGGTGGAGGAAAACCACGAGGATTTTCCACTCCAGAGCCAAAAAAGGTATTTTTTTTATTGTTTATCAAATATCTATTGGATTTTTTGTAAAAGTGAGACTGCAATAGCTCCTCTTCAATTGATAATAGTCACTCTATAACTACTCAATATAACTTGACATATAGGTAGGACTACTGCAGAAAATATTCTAAACCCTCGAACAGAAGCAGACAAACAAGGTAAACATAAACTATGACACAAAACAGAACAAACTGCCTCCATTAACGCGGCCAGACATGGGTAGTCAAATCATTATCCTAATTGCTACTTATTTATGATGCTTAAACAAATATATGGACATTTCTTGTGAGGCAACGGATGTATTATTCATAGGAAAGTAGACGTGGATGGATCTTAAGTTGGAAAGAAAAGATTTGTTGGGTACGTTGCACAGATTAATGGTACAGAACCACACTAAAACGTCTCACGCTGTTTAAAATTGAATGTAACGGTTTTCGTAAAGTATTGGAATTGTTTCGCAAAGGAAAATTATTTCAATATTTTTTCGGCTGTGTTTTTTCGGGTTTGTTATGTTTCAGGTGGTTCGGAAGCTTCTGAATTAGAATGTTATTGTTAAAACGGTATTCGATGTTATCTTGCTGTGCACTGTTACAAATGTGCTCTTCCATAAATAAAAGAAAGCTACGCTGTCTGTAAATTAATTCAATGTTAATTTTAGTTTTACTTAGTTGATTTCCAGTTCGTTATTTGTAGATAAGGACATCGAAAAAACGTTTTGAAAGAATAATTAAGAAATCTGTCTCAATTCTATTTCTGTTTTTAAATTCTCTCTAATTTAATATTATAATAGAAAATAAAATTATAATAGAAAAAATGTTTGTAAGTTAAAGAAATCATAAAATGCATAAACCGAAACCAGTATTCAAGTAGACGTTGACTGTGAAAAAAATATAACTGATAACAGTAATTAATAAATTAAAAGTTTGAACAACAAAAAGGCATTAATAAATTAAAAAGCTTTGTCAAGTTTTGACATCACAAAGCAGCACAAAACAGTTTTACATTGTAAGTACTATAATTATGTAAAAGTGCTAAAACATAAAAATAAACAAATCAAGAATTCAAACGATGTTTTGTAAAACATGATACACAATGCTTTTGAACCAAAAAGTAGATTCAAATGTGCAGTCGCCGGGAACATTCTCAACTGAAACTATAATTTGTGTATTTAAACTTTAAATTATTTTCACAACATAAGTTGTACTTCAGGCGAAGCGATACAAACAAGTTGTGACAAATGAAATGTATTATGATAATAACATTTGGTAACTAAAATTTAACTTTGTGTTTGGGTATCGTCCAGTCTTACCAAGAGGTATTGTATTACTCAGTAACTGGGTTGTGGAGGTCAAATAAGCAGTCGCTGCATCCAAAATACTGGTATTCAGCTGCATCCGATTAGACTGGAAGCCCATCCTAACATAGTTGAGAAAAGGCTATACAGATGATGAGATAATGTTGGAGTATTGTCCTGTCCCAAATACAAGGTGGCAGGGACATAGACGCGAAAACTAAAATCATGGATTCAGTATATGATTAAATTTTTCGTCGGTTGTTTAAAAAATCAGCTGTTCCATACATTTTGACTGCGTAGGTATTGCACTTTTCTATGAAACAGCAGATTTTTTTTTTAATAACCGACTAAAAATTTCAACACAGGGGGGTTCAGAATCATGTACTGAATTCATGGTTTCAGCTTTCGCGTCCATGTCCCTGCCACCCTGTATAGGTATTGAAAAATCCAAATAATACTTTCATCCAAATTAATTATTGAAACCTGACCCACTGATATTTTTGCATTTCGCATAGTGTTGATAACATTATAGGTACGCAGATATTCAATTACATTTTTTAACGTTTACAAGTGTGTTATTTTTGTTTTCCTTGCCTTCGAGTATATAAGTCTGTTAGGTAACATAGCCTGCAGTAGTTGTTGTATAGCAGTGAAGTGTTCTTTGGAACGAAGTTCTTTAATGCGGCTTGTAAACTTTCAGAAATCGTCACGCTAAAAAGTGTTAATTTTGCGACTGTCTTCTTCTAATTCAAAGAGAAAGAAAAAGAGATAGATAGAACGCCGGCAGAAAAAACAAAAGAAAAGAGTAAAGTGATTACAGTATCGTGGGATAAAATTGAAGTACACATCACCCGAGTACACTGCATGCCGAAGAGAGGAAGAAAAAGTGTGAATTTGGTCAAAATGAAAATTCAAGATACCGGCTCTGAAAATTTTCATACTTTTCATCATGAGTATCGTTTTCATGGTTTTCGAGGGTGCAAAAGCCAATAATGAGGTCAACATGTAAATCCAAGACTTTGAAAATTTTCAAATTTTTCATTCTGGGTATCGTTTCCATGGTTTTTAAGGGTGTTAAATAGTGGGGTCGAAATATAAATCTAAGACAACGGCTCTGAAAATTTTGTATCATTTTCATGGTTTTCGAGGGTGTTAAAGCCGATAGTGGAGTCAAAATGTAAATCTATGATGGTGGCTGCGAAAGTTTTCAAATTTTTCGTCATGGGTGTCCTTTTCATAGTTTTCGAGGGTGCTAAAGCCGATAGTGAGGTCAAAATGTAAATTCAAGATGGCGGCTGCAAAATTTTTGTTTTTATTTTAAATCATACGTGAGAAAAAACTTCGTTCCTGACCGGGGTCCCCCCGACCGCACACGTTTTTTTATCCTGTGTATGTGTCATGATGGGGCTGACATGGTTAAGTATGTATATGATCAAAAGCGTCTATATTAAATATAGATTTAAAAAACAGTTGAGACATGTCATAGCAACGAAGTTTCTTTTGGTTTTTTACACTTGGCGAATGAGAGCTAGACTGAAAAAGTGTAACATTTTGACAGTCAAAATGTGTATGAGTTTATCAAGCGAAAAGGAGCTTAGGTCAAATTACTTCAATCGAAAGACGAAAACAATTTTAGAACTGAACGTAGGAACACTCAACGCAACATTGTTTCCAACATTAAGATATTTGCATCTCAACAGTTCATTAGTAATTTAAAGATTAGTTGGTACTTCAAACCGACCGCCTCAATTCGAGACAGGTAGAGCTTTGAGCTATTAATCTTATATAAGCGCTTAAACTATTAAAGTTTTAGTCAGATAAGCTCTGAAACTAACAGTTTAGACACGGACAGCTGTTGATCCCTTGAAATCCATTAACATTTAAAACATTTAAATTAAACTCTTATGATTTCTTCAACTGAAGTGACTCTGTTAGTCACTTTTGCTAAATATGTAAATAAAAGAGAAAGACCTGACGTCACAACGTACAAAATAAGTGCTTTGAGTTGTTTTTAAGCATCGGTATTCGGCACTTAGTTCGGTCTATCAACTAATGAGCGTTGCTTCATGCTTTTGACGTTCAGTTAATGCATTTTTGTGCGTTCTGTTAGCGTTTTTTGGGCATCGTAATATTCCGTTCAATCATTTCAACTATCAATCTGCCAAGCCTTTTCCCAACTAAGGTGGGGGTCGGCTTCCAGTCCGGATGCAACTGAATATGCGAGTATTTTATATGGAGCGACTGCCTCTCTGACTAACCCGTAATACGAAACCCCTTGGTAAGACTGGCTGTCAGTCTTTGGGCTTCTGATTATCCGTAACGAATATCAGAGATCTACGAATGATCCCGGCTATCATTACCAACGCGGGCTAAACGTACTGTCCAAGACATGCAGGGGTCTCGATATGGAATGCACGGTCACCCATCCATGAACCCACCGCGGCAAGCATAGCTTAACCTTCAACCGACCCATCGACCCGTGCGACTGTTATCATTTCAACTAAACTAGGTAAATAATTTCAAGCATAGAAATTGAAACAAGAACGCCAAATCGTTTCAGCCTACTTAAAAAACGATGTAGGCACTATTCAAAGAATTTTCAAAGTGACCAGTATTAGAAATTCATTTATTATGTTTCTTCGCGGTAACAGATCGATAGTTGACGTTGCACTGCAATTGATGACGTCATAAATTCAGGGAAAAAGCTGACTTTACAGAAAACAACTACGCTGGGAAGGTTTGCTTAGCCTACCGAATGGGTGGCTACACAAAGAAATAATATCTATACTATTTCGTAAACTTCTGAATACGTCTTCTCCTTTTTGTGTGGTTAGTGACTAACCTGGTGTCAGAGTTTTAAAGCCGCCCAAAAAGTAGGAGAGAGGAAGCTTATTACAAAAAAAATCCTAACTTTCTGTTTTTTTTTTTACCACAGTATTAATTATACCCCCTATACGTGTGTGTCTGTTACCTGACTATAAGTCCCTATTGTGCTGTTGTTAAATCTAACCGGTAAAGTAGTTACTTTTTCCAAAAAATAATTTAATTGAAACTGCAGCTAAGGCTTTTGAAAAGGTCAAAGGGGAATGCTTAATAAAAGCTTGGTATTGTATGCACACTCTTTACAAAGTAAAACTGTCTTTTCACTAGCTGCTTGACGGCTTCTTTGTAACAAAACTCTTTTTAATATAATAAATTATTTCTTTTCTTCACATTTTTTTTACAGAAAGTGGCTATTGTGAGTGACATAGTGTCTTCAAAGATTTATCGTTGTACAGTGTGTTGTGATTTCCGATTTTCGCGGTGTGGTTTCCGGGTTGATTAGAATACGTACGCTACTCTTTTTAACTTTGCAGTATATGTTTTTATCTAAGATAATATTTACATAAGATATATGCTAACAGTCTTAAAATAATATATGTTCATGTTTATACAAAAGGAGGGGAAAAAATCATAGGGCATCAAAAAATTTGTTCGCGTCGCTGTCTATAGGAAAAGTGCCCAAAAGGCTGGCAGTATTGCTACGTTGTATGCAAGTAGGGGAGGGCAAGGTGCCATAAATGGAGAAGTAATTATGACATAATTGATGTTTAGTTTTTCATATTATAGGAACAAAAAATTTTTGAAATGAAAACTTCTTTAGTCGCATTGGGCAATTTTGAGATGGGACTAAACCATTGATTTTGCGACACCATGACGACACCTCAGTTTTGTAAACGCGATTGTGCTCTTTATTATATTACACTACATATCAATGTTCTATGCAAGTATTTTTACCTTAAAGGTTTTGTAAACGCGATTGTGCTCTTTATTTTCCTTCCATCAAGGCGATCTTGTTCAAGTTGTTTAATTCTGTCGGCACTCCCGGAGTGCCACCACTTTTTTTGTACATAGTTTATTGTAATAAATTTTTAAAAAATAAGGAAAAAGGGAACACAATGTGTGTGGTATATTGAGTGTGTAGATTAAATAATGATGTAAACATAATTCCAGTCTTCTGTCATTGTAATACAAAGTCGCAACTTACTAAAAACAATTTTATCCGTAACCAAGAAAATATAAAGTCACTTAAAATGATCCAAATCAGTTGTTACGACATGTCAAGTTAACCCCACTCGTTCCGTATCGGCCTCAAATCTAAAAGGTATAAATCGCAGTACCATCAGATAGGGTGCTGCGAGGCGCTAAGTGGAAAACTTGCACTATGTAATTAACTATTCAGCGGGTTCAGACTGTATCAGGAAACTTATTTACGGTAAAGCTTAAGTAACTTCAATAACACGTCATAATCTCCTTTGTGATCGTGCATAATCAGTCTAAAATGTTCCCACTGCTAGGACACAGGCCTCCTCTCTGCGAGAGATGATTGTGGCTCCATTTTAATTTTATTTATTAACAGATTTTTGTGTTTGTATATTATTATCGTTTTACTGATATTTGTATGTTCAGGACGAACATGTTGCTCAAGAAATAAAATTGTATATATTAACAAAAGTTGTTTGTATTAACAAATCTTGACAAGTACCAAGGTGACATTTTTAATCAAATTCATTCATATATACTTTCTGAGTTTATCTTAGACATTAATGACATAGGAGAAGAAAAAAAATCGTGTCGAATCGAAAAATCGTAGATATAAATCTGAAATCGCCAACCCATCGTGAGCAAGCGGTGCGTGGTGATCGTATTACCCAGTTACTGGGTTGTGGAGGTCAGATAGGCAGTCACTCCATGTAAAATACTGGTATTCAGCTGCATCCATTCTTATCGTTCGTATTCAATGCAAGTATAAAAAAATCCCTCGAAATTCAGTACAACAAAACGTATGAATGGCGCCAATAACTAGCACATCACCGCGCATGCGATAAAGCGGGCGCTGTCACAGACAAGTAAAAATTGGAATCAAAACTTTTTTGTAATGATAAATCAGTTTAAAAAATGGCACGCCCTGCATATGCGTTCAATTAGAAAAAAAAATTGATGAAAACTCCTTGGTGATATTCTTGGATTTGCCCTCGTATTGGTAAAAAAAAATGTTTTATGACATTTATTTGTTCGGGAAAAAGTGTTACTATTATGATTCTATTTTTAAATTTCCTTATTGTGTTTATAAAGTATAAAATACAATAGACGTGGATATATTTAGTAATCTTTTTCTTCGCTTGGCTAAGCGGAACAGGTTATTTTATATACCCACGTCTGTTACATACACGTCGTTATTTTATAATGGGTTTTGCGCAAGGTCACGCCTGAATCAAATAACTATTTTATAAAGTATATCAATATAAACTCGTTTTGAAATTTGTAATTTGAATTTTACGTTATGAGAGTAAATGAAATTATTTGTTCAACGAATTGTTCGTACGGTTGTTTTAAAATAAAATACAATAAGCAAAATTTTATCGAGGAGGTTTCGATTTAACAATTATTATAACAACGAAACAGTATGAAGTGGTATTAAAAGATTTTTGGGGAACAATGAAGGTACCTACTTTAATTTTATTGTTTTAATTTTGTAATACAAAATAATTTTACGGAAAAGATTGTCGCATTTAATTTTAATGCTTAAATCGGAATCAATTTTCAGTATATAATATAATATCTTTTTATTAGGCTTTTAATATGACACCATATTAAAAGCCTCTAATGTGAATCAATTTTTTTAAAGATTTCTGTGTTAAGTACTTAAAATATAAAATCAATCTAGTTAGCCTTTTCTCAACTATGTTGGGGTCGGTTACCAGTCTTACCGAATGCAGCTGAATACTTACTAGTATTTTACATGGAGTGATTGCCTCTCTGACCTACACAAACCAGTTACTGGGTAACACGATGCGCCTTTGGTAAAAGTACTGGTTGTCAGACTTTTGGGCTTCTGACTACCCGTAACGACTGTCAAAGATCTATGAATGATAGCCGGGACCAACAGCATAACGTGCTTAAAAATATAACGACGAATTATTGTGCATACATTTTTTTGTAGTAGCAAAGAGAGTTTGACCTTTGGAATCGTTGTATCATTTTCTTAAAAAATATAAAAAATTCTGATTGATACCAACCTTATAATCTTGAGCTAGCGTGAAGTCAAAATTTAAATGCTAAATAAATTCTCGGTATACAAGTAGAGCCTGTATAATTAACTTGTATGTTCTGAGTGATCCTAGGTTAAACGTTCCTATTTGCCTGTCGATTACACTTTACAATTACATGGGGCGCATATTATAAATAGTTGCATTTACGAGGGAGGCGATACTAAAATGTACGTTCCTGGGCAGTCAACCACACAACCTAGACTACTGCCTTATACTTATATCACTACATAGAATGAAAGAACGAAAAATAGGTTTGTCATGCTGGGCCGCATTTACGTCTATCGTGACGAAGCTTCGCACAGTGATACGATACATGTAGATGACCAACCACTATCGGCTATCGTCGCGATAGTTCGGGCTGCGTAGCACTTATTGCCTTGGTGGCGATATATCAAAGGATTTTAGCGCGCTGGTTAGCGGGGTGCGTGGTCCGACTAGCATTGTTCATTTTGATTGTTGTTTCCGGACTGAGTAGACGAGTATTCTTTTTAATTCTCAATAAGTGCATAAAGTAATAATTAACACACATGTACAAGTAATGTAAGTCGTTGTCCATTGTCAAACCAACGCAGTGATTATCTTCTCTCTGGTTAAATGCCGTCTGGAACGGCCCTCTTGGATTATTGCACGATAATTCGTTAAAATTACGAAGCCGCTAATGTGACCAGGTCATTACCGCGATAACTTTTTAGCGATCAAAACATGAAAACAAACTGCTTCGTCACGATAGATGCAGATACGGCCCCAGCATCACAGAAACACGTGCAACCAAAAAGAAAAGATAGCTCGAAATAGAAAAAATAAAAAACAAAACAGATCCTTACTCACGATTACTGAACATATAAATAGCTCAGCAGATGCAAGTCGTGACTGTGACTAGTCCGTTTCCACTCAGCATGATGCTGTGCTATGTCGGACCCACAACACAGCGCTGATTTCCAGTCGTCACCCGAAAAGGACCTACGGAAACCAAGCCAGGTTTAAAGATTTGTACATATGAAACAATTAAGTGAGAAAGTAAAATTAAATAAACAGTTCTTAGAATATAATTTAACTCTATGACCAAAAATACTATAAAATAAGCATGATCTATTCTCACATAGTTCATACGAGAGAAGAAAAATTAGAAGAATGTATTACAAACACCTATTCTTAGAATCATGTAGCTTAAGCATTCAGCCACAATAAAAATATGGTCAGTATGGAAACTAGGCCTTATTTGTTGAAATAATTACCTATCTACGCTCCATTTTTAAAAAGATTTCGGTGACCATTAGTTTCGACACGGCAGCACCCGCAATTGACAGCACCGCGACAATCGCTTGGAGTCTCATCAATGAGCGCGTCTGTGTGAGTGTGCTGTTTCGAACGTCCATATTTTGTACTGCGATTCAGAAAAGGATGTTGTGTTTGTCGTTTGATACATTTTCCCACTACTTACTCTAGAAAGTTGGTACTCGGAAACGACATTATACATAGATACCGTTCATAACGTCTTCACCAAAGAATTTCATCTATACATCTTATAAATTAAAGTCACTTTTCGTGTCACAAAGACAGACGTCTTTGTGACCGCGTTGTTCTTCTTAACTACGCCACGGATATTGATGCGGTTCTACCCTATTCCGGAATGTTTATGTGTATAACACATTAATTATAAACTTACATGTAATAAAGAAATCTCAATGTTTTATGAAGTCGTAAAAACCGTGCAAAGCAGGGACGGGTCGATAGTTTATACATAAAGTAGCTGTTTCTATGAATCTTAGAGGACGTTACACATTTGATTGGTAAACAAATATCTTTTTATGGATTTTACAGCTGACCGATATACGATGATACAATTTCTTGGCATACAATTCTTGGCGTACAATTTCAAGTTACGAAAAAAAATCATGTGATTGCCTGATATTCCTAATCTAAATAATCCTGCTATTCTAGATGGACGTCCATAAGGAAGATCGATAAATTTGGCAAAAGTTGGACATGATAATCCAAGAAATATAATAAATTATTATATTCCTTGGATTGTTATTAATATTATAACAAATATGTTGTCTAAGGGGCCTCTGCGAGTTGGCTTCGGCCCCTCGTACGCCTTCCAAAGGACCGGGATCCATGCTACCGAAATTTTTAAAAAATATAAAAAAAATAACAAATATAACAAATTTTTGACTTTAGTCAAATCAATATCACAAGATTTAGTTTTCACTTTAATTTAGTTTTGAGAAACTTACACATCCCATAATAAACTATTTGACACTTATTTTTTAAATAAATGGTATTATTATATAAGGCAGCATTGTTATCTGGTACTTATCTTCTTAGTAATCCTCGTATAGCTATACTCTCACGTTTTATAAATATCACAAAATATAGTATTCAAGGCTTTTTAAAGTTAACGCCTGTGCGACATTGATAAAAGCGACCAATTTTCTGACTATAACTTATTTGAATGAAACACTACTTACAAAGCTTAAAGTCTCCGAAAATCCGTTGCTGACCCTATTCAAAATGTTATTTATATTGTGTAATAAAAAGGACATTTAATGCCCCAACTTCGTTATTTCAAATGTTTTGTGGATTGTTAATTAGACAACATTCCATCTCTGCACTATGGGCGCTCGAACATTGTAGAGCACTACAGACAGGCTATAAATATAATAAATAGGTCCGTTAACAGCTTCCGGAAAAACATACCACTGTGATTAAACAGCTTTTCAACATTTTCAGGAAGCAACCATTTCACACAAAGACAACAATTTTGTGCCCATCTGCCCCCAAAACGAAGTCAACGAAATAGATTATGTTCAATACGGCGAAAAGCTTTTATTTCTTGAGAATTAATTTTATTCAGTGATATTATCCCACTGCAATGCAAATCCAATCAAACTCGGCAAACTCAAACAGTGAGGGTGTCCCGTAAACGAGTAATCGAGTGTTCAATTGAGCAAGATCTCGATTATCCAGAAATTGAAAACGAATGCGGCTGGTGAATTGAAAACGAATCTTCAATAAGTAGTGGTTCGTTTTTTTCTTCACTTTTAAGCGCTTGAAGCGCTAAAACAGTAACAGTGCCGTCTTTTGTCCGTCCTTTATAGTGAAAAGAAGCAATTACCGCCTTTTATTACTTACGTAATAAACTTCCTTCGAAGTATTCTGCTATAGATGAGCAACTATGTACATTGTTACTTCAACATTTCTAAGAGTCTGCTTATTAATAGAGCTAATTTATTTCTTTTACAATATTTACCATAACTATTTACACGGAGGGGGGCGGGCGAGGTGGCACGCTACACTGACAAGAGGTGGACCAAGACCCTGACTATGTGGAGAGGACCTCATGGGCAAAGAACAAGAGGGAGACCAAAGGCAAGGTGGAAGGACGAGATAGATACCGTCGGAACACGTCAGTTCAACTTCGCAAGGAATCGCGACGAGTGGCAATCTCTGGAGGACGCCTTTTCACCCGAAGAGTGGTCCAGATGGCATATTTATTGGACTAACAATACTCACACCCATTACTATTCATACGAATGTACATGCCAATGGAATAAATAAAGGCTTTTTTATTTATTTATTATTTTAACTAACTATACAAATAAATACAAAAACAAAAGGACACTTAGGTATCGAAGTATCCCGGAGGACACGGTGGAGCACACGGTGGAGGTCTGCCCAGCTTGGGCGGAGCATAGCCGTGTCCTCGTGGAGGCGATCGGCGGCGGTGATCTCTCGCGTCCGGCCCTGGTTCAGGCCATGGTACGGAGCGAGAGGAAATCGGAGGCCGTCACCTCCTTCTGCGAACCGGTAATGCTTGCGAAGGAGGAGGCGGAGGGAGACGCAAATTTTGCGCCCTCACGCCCCTAACCACCGCAGGAGGCGACGCCCAGGGCGTCGGGAATCGCAAGCCTATATCCGGCCACCGTAGGTGCAGGCTTGCGGACGGTGAGCTATGGGTAGCTCACCGTCCGATAAGGACCAGGCCCGGGTCGACGGCACGTTGTGTTCCACGCGCGCCTCAAAGAGATGTCAGCAGAATTGATGGGGTCCGCTAGGGCCGATGCCTGCCGGGGTTGCGAAGAAAATCAAAAGGGAGATCGTGGCCCCCGGCAACAGGACAACCGAAGGAACACGGGTGGGTTATAGTCAGTGAGAGACACGCCCTCCCGCTCCGCCCAGAGCGAGAGAAGTTATTTGATAATTTCCCACCCAAAAAAAAAAAAACGTTATCGAAGTATTCGTCCGCATCTCAGTCATCCGGAAAGGTGCCCAGAAGTCTGGCAGCATTGCCATATTGAATGGCAATGCTAATTCTTTGGCTAAAGATAACGAGCCAGCCCTCTAGTCACGTGAAGTGTCAACCAGTCGGCGAGAAACTATTAATTAGGTAAATGTACAGAACGGATAGTTCTATAGATTGTCAATATAAAATGCTAGATAATATTAATAGTACGCTTATAACTTCATTACACGAGGTTTGATAATTTAACTCTCAAAATAGCATTAGGTTTTGGCATGACGACCGCAAAACGGCCGAACTGACAAGAATAGCTAAAACCGTTGGTTTTGGATTTCATGAATATATCATCCATGTGTGTATCTAAAATATGTCTATCTCATCATCATGTTATTTGCCAATAATATTTTCATTACCTATATGTTATGTTTTCGAATACCTACATTGTTTTATTAAACTCTTCGAGATAAGTATAACAGCTCTCAAGGAAACAACAATATGAACCAGATCATAATATTATTATTTGTAGGATACACTTGAGGGTTTAATAACATCGGTGGGTAGATCACAAACAGTTTAATTTTAATTCTACGATCACGCACTCACGCCAGCCTTTTGCTGTGTCTAATGTCAATTATTAACCCTCTTAAATAAATTATTGAGGGAATGTAACGGGGAACCCTCAAAATGTGACATTAATGTTATTCCGGAAATTATCAAACAGGTTAACATAGCATGACGCCTGTATTTCCTAAAGGGTTGGGCAGCGGTGCACCTATAGTACACCCACATTTTGCCAGCTACGTTTAAGTCCAATGTAATAGGGGGGCGAGACTATTGCTATCAACCGGGCACAAATCCATATTCCGAATCCAAGGCACCCCTAGAGAACACCCCTGGGGTGCCACGGGAACTTGAATACGGATCCGTGCAGCCCCCAGGTCCTGAAATTTATACATCGGTGTACACACAGGTTCTATTTACTAGTTCCTATGAATCCACCATCTGGAGTTTCCCAGTAGCAGCCCGGAGTTCGCTTCGGGCTGCTACTGAAATTTCAGGTGGAATATACAGGCTCTATGATAATAATAAGATATGGTAGTCACTGAAATGTTTATAGATGTAATTTAATTTAATTTAATAATTCAAGCAACAAGACTCACAGTGTTAGTAACTTACAAAATACGTTAGTAAAAACATTAACACAGAAATAATTTGTGACACCACTGCTGCTATATAGTCCAGTAGATATTTCTTTAATTTAAGTCTCTTCGTTCTCTCATTTGAAGCTTTCGTATTAACATACGTAAAAGAGGATTACATTCTATCACAAAGTACGTAAGCTATATTGGAACGAAAACCTTTTTGTAGCTTAGTTCAATTCTCTTTTTATTTTACTCCATTTTTAGGGTTCCATATCTCAAAATGAAAAAACGGAACCCTTATAGGATCACTTCGTTGTCCGTCTGTCTGTCTGTCAAGATCTTTTTTCTCAGGATCAGTTGAAATTAATGTCAAATACGTAAGTCTTCGGCCCCTTGGAGCTCTTAAAAAATCATGTTGCTAAGTCTACGCAATAAAAAATACGGCCATTTATGCGACATATTTTGATACTCGCAAATCCAAACCTACAGGGTACTTTCCGTTGACCTAGAATCATGAAATTAAGCAAGAAGCAAGGTCTCACAGCACAAGTAAAGGAAAAACTTCGAAAATCGTTAATTTGTAGTTTGTATCTCATAAAAAAATAAAATGTTTTGACAAACTTACATTTGCAGTTGGACAATTTACTATGTATGATGTATAGATGGCAGACGGCAGAACACGTTTTTCAACTTCAATTTTAAGTTTGTTTTTGGAATGAATTCATCCCAACTACGGAATCCTTTATTGTGCGTGGTCCAACACCCACTTGTCCGGTTTTTTACACCTTTACCACAGAAAAGAAATGCAACAAAATTACTTGTTTACGACCACTATAACAGTTCGTATGCTGGATAACATTAGGACCATGAATTTTGTGAGTAACTTTATGCTAAAACGTTAAAACAAATGTAAAAGGGTTTCAAGTAAATGTATAACCTAGATATTCGATTTAGATTGCACGTTACTTTTACACTAAATTTCCACAGCGAGTCACTTTATTTTGAAAATATTGTGACAGACTTCACATGGTTCGGACGTAATATCCTTTGTAAGCTTTAAATTAAATAGATCACCATATTTTCGCAAGTCACAATTCTATGATGAGTTTATTGGCTCTAAGATTTTACTTCATTGATGTCAGGTTTATTAGAACTCACACACTGACATAATATATTATTTGTAAAAAAATTTGGAACATCACCTTGTATCTATTGATTAATTAATTTACCTGTCGTTGCTTTATTTTTTTACCCTACTACGGTGAAGCAAAATGGAGGGTTATGATATTGACCGGTATGTATGTTCATCTGTTACTTCATAACTTCGAAACTTCCGATCATAATTTGACAAATGAGGTATCATTGGATGCATCTTGATCGTTTGCTGGTTATAGGTTATGTGACGTCACATTAAATGTAATATGGCGCTCTACACAGCACGTAAAGTCATAAACTAAAGTTTAAAAAAATAACCATGTTGGATATCAAATGAAAGGGCTTGACGAGCACATTACAAATATATGTATATATTTCTTATTGTCTAAGTAAATAAATTTGTTTAAATTGTTAAAACAAGCAAAAGTGAGACTGTGCTACGTACGGCTGAAAAATTAATACTTATTAAGTATACAATAAAACCTAAACAAAAAAAAAATCTAGTTGCTCTGCAAATACTATACCACGAAATTATAACCCGAAAATAATGCACCTACAATAAAATGACTATACACAATAGGTAAAAAACCTGACTACTGAAAAATCACGATCTAAAAAAGTATGAAACAAGAAAATATTTCAGACAGAAATCAAGACATAGGTACAAAAATGGTCAAGGTAAAGCCGTGGTCGCATGCCTGTACAAGTGTACACCTTTTTTTTTTTTTTTGGGTGGGAAAGCATCAAATAACTTCTCCCGCTCTGGGCGGAGCGGGAGGGCGTGTCAGACTCTTACTGACTAAAACCCACCCGTGTTCCTTCGGTTGCCCTGTTGCCGGGGGCCACGATCTCCCTTTCGGTTTTCTTCGCAACCCCGGCAGGCATCGGCCCTAGCGGACTCCTTCAATTCTGCTGACATCTCTTTGAGGCGTGCGTGGAACACAACGCGCCGTCAACCCGACAAGTGTACACCTACAATATTATAATGGCATGCAACCACGACTTTACCTTGACTATTTTTGTACGTAAGTCTTGATTTTTGTCTGAAATATTTTCTTGTTTCATAATTTTTAGAGGGTGATTTTTCAGTAGTCTGGTTTTGTACATATTGTGTATAGTCATTTAATTCTAAGTGCATCGTCTTCGCATATATTTATATAATCAATGTATACAAGATATTGTAAAACGTTTTATAAGGGTAACGGTGGAGTTTCTTGAACATTTTTCTCCATACGAAAACTGTTTATTGGAAGGGGCGATTCAAATTAATTCTATTTTTTTTTTTTGTTTTCAAAAGCGCGTTTTATGTGCCTAATTGAAATAAATGATTTGACTTTGACTTTGGCTACGCGTCATTGTTTTGACAGGTTCTGGCTCAACAAATCCTTAAAAACATAGTAGTAGATTAGAAATACGTCACAACTCTAAGCTAGATGTGGGAGAGGGGGAATCGAAACAATAAATAAATAACGGGCAACAGTCCCGCTAGCCCGTGTAAATAAACCTCAGGCTGTATTGATGAATTAAAGCCATCGATGCGTCAGCGAACCGCCTGCTTTATTTTAGTCAACCACTGCTTTGAAAAGCATTTATCCAGCTGCGGATAGTATAATTACATGACATTACGCTTGAAATCCCCGAAGGGTTAGGCAAGGGTGTACCTATTGTACATCCATATTTCGCCAGTTACGTTTAAGTCCTATGTAATAAGGGGCGAGCCTATTGCCATCAACCACGCAAAATTCCATACTCCGGATTGCCACTGAGAAATTCCTGATGAAAAACCTAATAACACTTTGCTCGACACAGGACCTCACGCTGAGCTCGTAATTATAGTTATATTATCTACAGTCTAGCTTCGTTTTTCAATAGCATACACTAAAACTTTTACCACAAGTAAGCATACTTTTATTCATTGAGCAGTGCTGGTCCAGTGGTAACGACCGTGACTTACGAATTGTTCGTCATCGTGGGTTTGAACCTCGATAGGCGCTATACTTTGTGTGAATTACGACCCACTCCCTCTTCTGAGAGGGAGTGGGTCGTAATCCACCACGCCAGAGAGGAGGCCTGTTTTCCAGCAGTGGGAAAATTTTAGACTGATTAATAAGCATAATACTTTAGTAGTGTAGAATATCTTGAACCATAGGTTCTGCTACCAACTTTTATGACTCGACAGTACTTATCTTCAGTACGGCATTAGTTACTGTCTTAAAATATCTTTAAAAGGAAAGGGTGACTGACTGAATGACTGACTGACTGACTGACTGACTACGTACAGTTCAAACCACTAAATAGATTGGGCTAAAATTTGGTACACAGTTAGTTAATATAACTTAGGCAAGAGGATCTAGCACGGCAGTCTGTGGACCCGAACCTATCGTACCAATCCCCTTCAACCAAATACGCAGGTGGCTACAGGAATTCACCCTCATACAAGCGGAGTACTGGTGGACCTCGACACCGGGCTGCAGGCAGTCCAAGGTAGCTATGCCATCCCTGGATAGCAAGTTAACCAGGAGTCTTTTACGCCTGGACAGGAACGGCCTGCGCCTGGTGACGGGGACCATCACAGGACACTGCTCGCTAAACAAACACTTCCACACGATAGGCATAACGGACAGTCCTCTGTGCAGGGCGTGCATGGAGGCTGAGGAAACCGTTGCGCACGTGCTCTTTGAATGCACAGGCGTCACCCAGATTAGAACAAAAACCCTCGGGTCACCCAGATCTTTCACAGATGTTCTGAACAGACCAGGAGTTTTGATTAACTTCTGGAGGGAGGTGGGCTGGTTGGAATAACCCCCCAAGCGGCCGCCATGGCCCACGTACAATGGTCCACCTGACGGACTAAGTGCGGAAACCAAACCCCATAACATAGAACATAGAACATATAACTTAGGCATCCACTAAGAAAGGGTTTTTTGGAAATTTGACCTTTAAAGGGGTGAAAAGGGGGGATTTTGTTTGTATGATAAATCTTATTCCTTGAGTTAATACACTTGAAACTTGGCCCAAATTCTTATCTATGTAAATTATAAAGTTGGCCATTTTTAGTTTTTCTAAACTTACCCCCTTAGGGAGGATTAGGGGGTGTCAAAGTTTGTATGGAAGAATTTTAACGCGCGGTCTGATTAACTCGAAATTCAGTATTTATACTTAAAACTGAAAATAAATTAAAACGTATATCAAGGTTTTTTGAAAATTTACAAAGTGAAAAGGGGTATTCATTTTTACACAGGAAGATTTCACTGTGTGGCTTGATTGACTTGAAAATTGGTATAAATAATCTATAACTCAAATTATGGAAACGTCATAATAGACTTTCAAAAATATTTGCTATGGAGGATGAGCAATATTGCATTAGGGTCGTAATCCTATATAGTTTACCACAAATACTAAAAATATTATCCAAACGGTTAGAATATTCCAGATAGTTACATAGATTTAACCTTTTAAAAGATTATAATTGCGCTATACCTTTATCATAACATATACAGGGTGGATTTTGAGATGGGGCAATAAGGGCAGGTTCCTTAACCATTGTCGCTACAAGAAAACGGTCGTAGGAGACTGTCCATAACTTTTTGAAACATTTTGATCAGCATTTTCAGATTTTGAAAAAATTGTACTGTCTGCAAGAAAATGGGCAATTTTCAGAAAACATTTTTTGATGCCAGTCGATTCTATTTCTTATTACTAGGGTCAAAAAAGTAGATCGGGCCAACTGAGGTTTGAGTTCGAGAAAAGTCAGAAATTGCAAAAAAAAATCCCATACATTTCGTAGGAGAAGAGCCTGAGAGGAGATACAACACAATATACCTTTGTATGATGAAATAACTTTTTAATGGGGTACTTACTATTATTTAGATGATCACAATATACAAAAGTTGAATTATTCCCATACTTCACTGGGCTGAATAGGGAACGAATGCTGCATATATTTACAAATTTAACCTTTTACAAGATTATCGTCCCACTACACTTTTTTGGAGCTAATTAGTCAATCATGAATTCATGAAATATACAAAAACGGATATTTTAGTCAACGTTCAACAAATCAAATATTTTAGTGGTTTGACCACTGCTTTGCAAACTTAAGTTCGATTCCCAACAATTAATAATTTTTGTGCTCCTTTTTTACATTTTGATATACTATTCATAGTATCCATACTTATAAACTTATTAATTATATACCTACTTATATTTACTTATCCATACTAATATCAATTGGAGATAGATGTGATCCTGTAGAAGTACATAGGGTACTTTTTGTCTCAAAAATAATCCTAAATGGATGCTATAGGGGATGAATGTTTGTATAGGAAATCCAGCATTTCTTAAGTTAGGGATATGAAAATTCAAATTTATGCTTTAGGTAAGAAATAAAAATTACGCGTTTCAGCGTTTTTGTAAAATCATCCCCCAAAAGAGTAGTTTAGTCTTTATTACATTAAAATCAGTCCACTCTGCCAAAAGTTATTACAATTTAAAGTCATAAACTAACCTTTCTAACATGTAGGTATTACGTGGTTCAATGGCGGCACTAGAGTACAAATTAATGGTATTTTTATTAATAGTAAAATTAATAATAAGTATTCTAAGGCATTTATAATCATATAAAAACAATCGGACAAGTGTGAGTAGGACTTGCCCCTTGAGGGTTCCGTTAATCTGTGGTTCCGTCTCAAAGTTGTGCTTGCTCGGCTGCCCGAATTTCCAAATCCGGAGTGAACGACACACTTAACTTTTCAATTGAAAAATAACTTTTGATAGAGTGGGGAGTACCGATTTGAATGAAATACAGACTATATGTTAGTTCTAGATACAGCCTATCAAAATTTTGATTCCAGATTAAAGAACAAACTGAACTTTGCAGTTCATATTATAACTATAAATTACCAATTTTGGGATTTTGCTCTGCCTTGCTTCTCGCCAAACTTCATGCTGCTGGGTCTACGGGAAGTACCAAATAGACTTTGGTTTATTTGCGAGTGTCAAAATATGCGGCATAAATAGCCATATTTTTTTATTGCGTTGACTTTGAAGCGTGCTCTACGAATTTTAATCGTTGCGACTAATATTCGCCAATCTGTGAACAATACCATTAACTAGACTCCGCACACTGTCAAAAGAAATCGTTTGCGAGTGCGCGTAGGAATTATTTTAGTTTACGATTTTATTTCGCAGTTTAATAATCGCAACCATCAAAATTCGTAGTGCGCGCTTAGCCTACGTTTTTGATATCTATTTTAACTTAATGCCTCTATGCGTTCCTGAGAAAAAGGGTCTTGACAGACAACGAGCCATCCTTTATGGATTTAAATTTTTCATTTTGAGGTACAGAATTTTAAAACAGATTTATTATCTGCCTGTTACCTTTTCATGCCGTAACGGCCGAACAGATTTAGATGAATGGCATACGGATAGGCCATGACCTGGGTTAGCACATATGATATAGTGAATTCCGGTAGTACGTTCCTGTGGGATATTTTCCGACCTTTACGCGTGCGAAGCCGCGGAAAAAGCTAATACACAATATGAGAGAAGAAAAAAGTTACACGTGTGCCTACTCAAATGAATACATTATGATTTGAGCAAATTACAATATTTGCCGAGTGGGACATCGAAGATAAATTAAAAGATACAAGTGCTCAGATTTACAAAGGGTGATTTTCCAACAGGCAATTCGTTTTCCTTTCTCAGAGCGAGCGTTTTCACTTTCTCATTGTACGTATCTGTTATGTTTGCTAAGGGCCTAATTACCCTCCTCTCGTGTTTTGTTTCGTAAAACCAAGAAATAACAGAGCGTACAAATACTGGAAGCTCTCAACTTTAGCTAATGTCAATGAAACTGCAACTGGACGAAACAGACTGGAACACTGCTTGTTTACAGACAATTTTTTCAATAAGAAAGGTATATTAGTGTTGGGAACATTTTTCTCTATAATTTGGTTTCTGCGTGTTTGAAATTGATTTATACACCGTGACATTAACGTTGTCTTACAAAAGTGCCCACTTCATGTATCCAATGACTACTAAACATTCAATAAAAAAATTGATACTTGTAACAATTTTTTAATTGCTCCTAGAGGTATTTTATGTCGTACATTGAGTGGCCCTTTGTAAGAAGACGACTAAAATGTCACATTGTATAATTTTATTTTTAAATGATTTTTTAGTAGTAATTGGTTATATGAAGTGGGCTGCTTTTGTAAGACGACTAAAATGTCACGGTGTATTTAAGTATATTAACGCTAACTCTTTTATTTATAAACGTAATTAAGAGACGTTTAAACGTCAAAAATTTATGGCTAAGGCGGGCCCTAAACGATCAATTATATTGCATAATACCACGAATTGCGCATTTTTTCGGCAATTTAGGGTTAATATTGAAGATTGATTGAACAAAAGTTTGAGCGAGTTTAATTTTTATTGCATCGTGTAGGATAAGTATTGCGCAGGTTTTGCTCACGCGAAAGCATTGAAGCTTATTGGGCGTCAATGTTTTTGCGTAAAATAATGGATCGTTTCTATAAATAAAACTGCAAGGGCTGATTTAATCATATTAAACTTATTGAAGGGGTGGGGGCCGCCTAAACAGTCGCCAATCATTATTTAACTTTAACGAATTTTATAAATAATCCCCTGTATGATTGGGCCAAAGATTTAGAATTCTGATAGTATTTAACATCAATTACAACTGCAATGATTTATTTTACTTAGTTAACATTCAGCTGGTAATCCTTCATCCCTCGTATTGAAGCATAATGAATGAAGAATTCGATAGATCCACAAACCACTTATATTAAGGCAATCAATCTTAATTCTCGACATTAATCGTATTTCAAAGGACACCCAGCATTGTAATATATTACCAAGAAAACGTATGCACGTATGCGAGAGAATCTAATAAAATATTTTTAGAATCTCCTTACAAATTCCCTCCTTTATTTCACCAGTTGCTATTGTTAAACCCCGTTGAGGGAATATTCAAATCAGTTTATGGCAAAGTGTAACCAACCCGACAAAAGAAAGAGTAATAAAATGAGAAAACAAGCAGGGAGGGAGTGCAATTCGGTTCATGTCGAGCGGGAAACGTTGTTTCCGCACTTTTGCCACGAATAACTGTCTTGAACACGACCCTAGCACTATTTGCTTTAGATTCTTGTAACTTTTCCAAATAAAACGTTGCAGAACATCTTATACAGCATCGGTATGTAAATTGTGGAATAAAATAAGTTTTCGAATGATCGTAAAGTTTAATATAACTTTTAATATTAACTTTTCAGAATTTTCCTGTTCTACACTACAGTGCAGAATAAGTATACCGGTAACGAAGCTATGCAGATGAGTAATATACTTAGTAAGACGTCTGTTCACACATGACTTGAGAAACAAGTTGTAGTAACGGGGACGTCGACAGGGAATTTCTCGGCGTACGCATTATATATGAAGAAGGAAAGCGCCGGTGCGTACCTACACAAGCGAGCGTGGCGAACTGAGGAGTATACTGTCAACATTGAACAAGAATTGAATATGTTTTGCTAAATGAATGGATCCAGATTTAATATGTTATTTTTGTTTTATATTATACAGGAGACACCGGATGATACACACGGATATACTTATCATCAATTGCAAAGGAGAGTCAGCAAAATGGTAAACTTTAGTAAATTAGATTGATTGATCGATTTCGCAGCGTGTCAAATTCCTCAAGATAAAGATATCAACATTTACAGTAATTAGTAAGTTTTGATCAATATCCCCAACGTAGTTTTATAATCGCTTGGCCTAATTCAACCCACTTTTGAACCGTATTCTGAACTTTACTTATCTCATTAACTATCACGAAAGGGGTTTATATGTAGTTACACAATGTCAATCCGATTAATTACCCCTAGGCTTAGAAAATAAATAATGTGAAGCTACTCAGTGTAATATAAAGTGATATATCTTTATTATCAGATTGTAATTCATCAAGATGTCTATACAGTAATGAAGTACCCTCATAGTCATTAAACAGTAATTAATCTTATTAATTTAGAACGACACTAAGAGCGAGGGAATGTCTGTAAATCTGTGCGCGAATATGTAGGCATTCAAGTTGAAGCACCTCAAATATATATCTTTTATATAAAAATTGGAAATATCCTAATTTTCATTTAACATCACATCACGCCAGCATTTCCCAAAGGGTTAGGTAGAAGTGTACCTTAGTACACCCACATTTCGCCAGTTATGTTTAAGTCCCATCTAATAGGGGGCGAGCCTATTGCCATCAACCGGGCACAAATCAAGACACCGCGTTGTTACTGAGAAATTCCAGATGGAAAAACCCAATAACACTTTGCCCGACCTGGGAATCGAACCTCACGCTCAGCAGCAGCGCTTGCGACCACTAGATCAACTAGGCAAAAAAATGGATAAGGCTCAGTCTGCGCTCAGTGCTTGGTGTGGCAACACGCCCTGTTCGTGTTCGCGACAAGTCAATCGTCATCCTGAGAATGCCTCGTTGAGGGGTGAAACACGTGTCGATTTCTTTCAGGGGTTTTTTAAGACCCTATAGAAATAGCTAAGCGGAACAGGTTTCCTAATACATCCACTTCTATTGTATTTTATAATGGATTTCCGCAAGGTCACGCCTGAATCAATTAACTATCAATTTTCATTTATTTGTCCAAAATTCAAAATATCTGCAATGTTCCATAGTTTTTTGTCATATTTTTTGATGTAATATTAATTTTTATAAGCCTCACAAATAAGCCATACTCGTTTCCTTAGAAAATCGACTTAGTGCTACCATACAAAAACAGGTTTCTGCTGTAATTGAGCGCTTCATTGTAATTTTTATTCACAGTAAAATCGTACCTTTAGATTTTATGTTGTTATCTTTATAACTACAAATAAAAATGAATTGGGAAATGGTCAGAAAGAATCCTACCTATTAACATTGTTCATAATAATTTCTTTTTTTAACGTCGTCTTGCAGGTCAACCTAGGAGGTTGTCGGCTACTTAACCGGACTTTCCTGTGGCTGCCTCAATAAATTAAGGCCTCCAGCAAGGGCATAAAACTTAGAAACTAAGCGACTACACGATGAAGGCACCCGCTGTGGGGTACGGACCTAGGCTTAGAGCGTTGCTGGGGGTTGGTTTATGATTATCTAACTTAGAATTTCTTACTTTTTTGTCTAACGGAGCTTTGGTCGGGACAAAATCAACATAAACGTTAAATATTCATCCATTCTGTTTCACCCCATGTCAATCGAAAGATATCATTCCACCGAAAAACCTTTTTCAATTCATTCGTCATAAAAAATTGAAATGACACTCGAGTTGAGAAGTAACGAAACTAATTTAATTTCAATTTCTAATTATACACGACGCGGACATAAATCTTCGCATCTAAATTTATGCAAATAAAATGAACCATTATGCTTCGTTACACAGAATCAAGCTTCTAAGAAGAGTTGGAGAAACTTCGCCGGATTTAATAGCAGATTTTATTTTTTATTTTACATAATTTAAAAAAAAAGTTTTCGCCGTGTTCCAATAAAAAGTTTTGAAGATATTTTTTTAGACATCGGAAAAAAAATAAAGGTGCGAAAAGAAACATTTTACCTTACGTTGATCTCTTTATTTTTATTGTCAGTTAAGACGGAGAGATTTTAAAAAAGTATAAGATTTTTCTCGGTAGCGCGTTTGTGTTGGCGCGTATCGTCATAATAAAAATTCGTCGATCTAGGTTCTATTAGCACATTTTTTTTTATATTTATCTTTAAGAAAAAATGTAGATTTTTCTTATTTGTATTTTTATAGGGCAATGCCAAAATGAGTTTAGAATGTTACGGACGTATGGAGCGAGTCGGTAATTTCCTTGGTAGTCACGTACGGGGAAGTGTTTTATTTGTCTATCAGTGTATTTGTATTACTATCCTGCTTTTCTATTATTCAATCAAACAAGCAGTGCTTCGATGTTTATAGCCTCTTCCCTTAAATGATAGTCGAGTACCCGATCGATCGCTTCACTTCGGGAAAAACCATGAGTCGCCGTTAGAAATGACAAAGGAACCAGACTTGAACTATCGTGATTGGTCTTTTACTATCGGTTTGATTGTGATTCTCTTCCACTAAAGTAATGTTGGTTTTATTTTCGGTAATGTATTAGTTTGTTATGTAGTTTTTATTTGTATTTGAAACCCAAATAAAATAGTTATTGTAAAATTCCGACTAGTTGACATTCACTTGCATACCTACGCTATCTTTTTCCGGACATTGTTTTCCAATCATATTTATAATGAGCAGCTCTTCAGGTTATTGATAAAATTTGTTTTATTTAGTTAGGTATGTAAAACAGTTTATAATCCAACAGTTGTCGAGAACACTTATGAAAGATAATAAATAATTGGCACACAGTTAAAAGAAACGTTTGGCAGTGATCCGAGAAGATCAATAGACCGCTGCAGAACGATCTCAGAAGATATAGTGTTTGCTTTCTAAAGCATAATGCCTGCTTCCTGTTGGACCCTTGAGGAAAATACTTAGAAATTGATTCCGAACCTCGGTTTACAGAGCTGTCGAAGAGACGGCCGATAGCGTTCCTCACTATCTGTGAGGCAAGTAGGTGCTCACGGGACGCGGGCGGTCGGGCGGTCGGCCTGTCTGCGAGTCCTATTGTAAACACACAACGACCAGCACGAATGTTCCCGACACTGTAAATTGAGTATTCAGACGTATTGTTTTGTATGTTTATCAAGTTACTCTATTGCTTCATCTAAAGTAATCTAAACACACAATTCCGCAATAACAAGATGTTCCGCGGCACAAAAACAGAATAAAATCTTAACAAAGAGTAAAATCAAGCGTGAACGCCCTAGAACATTTTATATTGCCTTAAACGGCTGAAGAATCGTCTTTTCCGAGAAAATATACCATTGGGATTCAAAAACTGTTTTTTAAGGGATTCTCTCGACATTCATTTGGGGGCTTGGGGGATATTGCGGGAAGCTCCTTCCCAATGTAGTAATGGTGCAAGTTGTTCGTGCAAGCCTAGTTGTGAAGGCTTCTTTACGAATATTAAACTGTTGAGAAATTTTGCTTTACCTTATAAATTATAACATACCCTTTTCGTAAATTCAGAAACCACTCAATTAAAAGTCTGTTTAACTCAATTGGGTGAAATAAATATGGAAAAGTTAAGTCTTACAACAAGAATGCACTGCATTTACCTATATATAAATTCAAATTCTACAAAGACTGTAAAACTAAATTCAATGAGCTAACAAAATCGTTTTTAAAAGTGGAAGCAATAAATACGTCTCAGAAGATTTATGTTAATCTTGGACAGAAAAAATACTAGACTAGACCTTTTAAAGTTAGGTATTCCATAAACATATGTAAATACTTTCAGGCAGGTGTATTTACGCATGTTCATTCAACTTAGGAGGATTCAAAAGCCAAAAGCGGGATAAGTCTTGAGGGCCTTTTAAGAAATCTACAGAAATAAAGACATTGCCAACAAATGTTACAGACTGGTGAATTTATTTGCATAATTCAGCAAACCTAAATCCTTTGTCCGCGGCTCGCTGCTCAAATAATAAATTTACTCCATGTTCTACACCCCAAATGGTCTATCTGAATAAAATTATTTAGCTATTTCAACGCCGCATCTTTTACAATTTTACCTATACATTTACACGTAGCATCCGTAGCTATCGAGTATTTCTGAAGATTGAGTTTTATTACAGTTTAACTCTCATATTTATTTAACCATAGTTACGCAATAACACGCCATCTTTTATGTAAGTGGCATTGTAACTACATATAAGTATCTGATATTTCACCCTATCGCATTGAGTATTCTGATCGTACGCTACTCGGGCGATTCTGCCGAGAGCACAATATGTGTAAATTTAGAAAACGTTTTCGGCACATTATTACGTTTAGGGATTTTCAAGAAAATTGCCTTATTACCTTTTTGAGTTCGATTCCGAACCAGGATTTAGTGGGATTTGCCGCACGCTTTTACAAAATATTGTGTTTGCTTAAGTGTTATTACAGTAGTTATCCCCAATGTCATTATCGTGCGGGTTATAGGGCTTAGAGCTAAGTAATTTATAGTTCTTAAACATAATATTTGGAATTCGTTCAGGAGCTTGTAGTTTTGCAGATTACTTTCTGTCTAATGTTGGCTCACTGCCAATCCGGAAATTCTCAACCGGACTTAGACCATTTTGTGCTACAGCTCTTAAAATTATTTATACACGTTTAAGTTTAATGGCTCCCGACTTTAGGAATTAGGCTGTACCTAATCTTTATAACGAGTTAAAACTTTTCTTTGGAATATTTTCGTAGTAAAAGTAAACGTGCGTACGTTTTTATTCCCATTTAAGTAATTGAGTCAAGAAATCACGCATTTTTCTTTTCGTGAAAAGTTAAAAACGTGCAGAATTAGTCTTTATTTCATAGCAGGGTTCATGAAAGATAAAACATTGACATCCCCTTTGCAAATGTTCTTGTTGGAAATTACCAGGCCAATTTACAAATTAATGAAGCTGAACAAATGTACTTTGCCTTCTCAAGATGCTTTGCCTTATGTTGATATTAAATAAGTCTGCTATAACGTATCTTTTAAGTATGTATTATGCTTAACAGTGGGAGATTTCAGGCTTAATAGATTAGATCAATGGTTCCCAAACTATGGCTCGCGAACCACGGGTGGGTCGCGAATATTGGGTGGGCCTTGAAAATTTTATTTTCAACTATGATTAATAAAACTAAATAACCAAAATAAATAGGACGTGTCAAACTTATTGCGATTAAAAGTAACTAAAATTGACGTTGATGCACAAGGCTATATGAGAAAAATTAAAATAAAATAGGAAACAATACATCCTTATCATTGAAATAGCACTCTTTGTATTTAGTTAAATATTCAAATTTTCGATTGTAACTGAATGTTTTTTTCTTATTTGAACAGTCCTTTATTCCTATAATTAAGTATGCCCCTTTTTCATCATGATAGCCAAGAGATGAAGTTTTTGTTAGGTGGGCCGTGGTTAAGTCAACTTTGGGAACCATTGGATTATATAAAGATCGATGTGTCAAAACTACTGAAAAGATTATTAAATGGAAAAAAGCCTCCAATTTCAACCAATAGTTTGAAAAATATAAAATATATAAATGACTAGGAACATTTTTATATATTTTTCAACTTGAATGATACGTGATCACTTTGGAGTTGTAAAATGGTCGATATGTTATTTAAATAAAGTTGTTTTTTTCTGAAGTATATATTGAATTGAAAAGTTAACTGTACATTGTTCGCAGGGGTCACTGTTACGAGCATATCGTCCTCAAATATGCAAAACTCCTGTGCAACATAACTTTTAATTGTTATCAGTAATTATACCAACCCGCAGTTTCAGATAAAATTTGCATATCCACGTGTACAAAAGTTCTGTCGCTAACTCGCTAGAGATTCCAAAAGTTAACCAATACAAATTAATTCTAATATTACAGAAGTGTTGCTTATTTTTTGGTAAGGGTACGAACAAATTGTCAAATGTAAGGGAAATGCGTATGTTTTCTTGATGCAGCTCACGAGCGGCGCGCGAGTCTTGCATAAACATCTATGTCAATAATATAAAATGAGATATTGGTGGGCGGCGCGTTGAAGCCTGCACGTAGCTTTAGCGTAACGTATGGCGTGTGATAGTTAATGTGTACGCAGCCTTAAGTTAAATAAGAGTGAGATTATTTTCTTACTTTTACACATTTTCAGTACTTTTAATGCATTTATCTAAGTACCGCTAGAAAATACGTATCTGTAATTGTGTTTTTTAGAGCTACGTATAATGAATTACAGATCATTTTTCTAATATTTTGCCACTTCTGGCATAAAGAAATAATATCTCCCATATTTCTGTAATCTAAGAGAACAACCGCTTCCATAATATTCGATATCCGCGAAAGAATGCTAACCACCCAATGAAGACGTATAAAATCCTGATAACAGCTAACACCGACTTACAAGCAATACAGAACAGTCATCGCATCATAAACCACGGTCTTACACAGTACAGAAATTCGTAGAAAACCAAGTCAGTTTTGCACTTTATAGAATTATTTAACACTATCGCTGTCCATGAATTACATGTAATGCACTGAAGACGTAGCCCTATATGTCCGTGCATGACATGTAATGCGTTATTAGTTACCTTTTTAACCAATGTTCCAGAAATTAACCAAAATTAAATAATAGTACCAGTTCTATTGTTTGTTTCAACGTTTTTAAACTGCACTATTAGCTGGAAATGAAACTCATATCGCCATATCCATGCATTGCGTGTAGGTACTTAATGCATTTTTGAAAATGATATGTAATGGTTACCAGAGGGTGATAGACGAATTTCCGGTATCGTTGAATTAGTAAATGACCAAGAATATCACAATGCAATATTATTATTGGACGTATGGTGATTGGATTATCAATAACCTTGGAATAGTGAAAGTGTTGAAAACTACCTAACGAATAAGAAGTTGTTTCAGTAATATTAGTAGATATTATTATATTACATTAATATTAGAAGATGCATCTAACTCATCAGCATTCTCCTGCCCTCATCCCAATTTATTTGTGTTCGGCGCAACATATTTATTTGTTCGCAACATATCGACGCCTTAGAGTGAAAACCTCGTAAGTGTAAAATAAGTAATTACTTTTCAGGAGGAAGCAAAAACTACGTGCTGTAAACATTTGTACGGCGTCTTTTATGTTCACAGTTTTGGATATAAAAGCGAGTTGAATTTCCCCTTTTTAATAATTAATAATTAAAAGAAAATATAAAAGAGCCGTACAAAAACTTTACAGCACGTAGTTTTTTCTTCCTCATGAAAAGTCACTTTTTTTACACTTACGAGGTTTTCACTCTAAGGCGTTGATATTTATTTGTTTAACATTCGCAACATATTTATTTGTTCAACATATTTATTCGCAACATATTTATTTGTTCAACATATTTATTCGCAACATATTTATTTGTGTTCGGCACAACATATCTTTTTGTTCCATACTTCTCTATTAGTCGTCATCTAGGTAGTGGGCGAATATATTCGCACCCTAGAGAAGACATACGTCATCAACGCAAAGACTAAACTAGACGTGGCAGAGATATGGATGGGACTCAGTCAGATCTAAGCACTGCTGCCTGTGCAGATGAGTCAGGAGGAAGAGGAACTCACGAGGAAGAGGCTCTGCTAAGTGTTGTAACGATATAGTCATCCAATAGCAACAGTTAGACGTGGCTGAGATGTGGGTGAAACTCAGTTAGATCCGAGCACTGCTGCCTGTGCAGATGAGTCAGAAGGAAGAGGATCAATTTCTAGCCATATCATCTTTCACACAGTCCATCAGCAGTTTCTTTGATCTTACTCTACTGTGGAAGAAAATTTTATATTTAAAAAAAAAAAAAAAACACATTGTATTGTTTCCCTTGAATTTTGTTTACAAATTCTGATAAAAAGAATGTTTGGACATCTATCGGTTATTTGGATTTAAATAACTTTCACAAAGCGGATGCTAAGCACGGGCTGTTTATATTACCATCAATCACTTAATTAGATATTCGTGGTGGTCGCAAACAAACATCATGCGAAGCCAATGGCACCGTGCGGTAAGTCAGGTAGGGTAGGTAGGTAGTGGGCCACCGACCGAAACAAGTGGAAACTGGTAAGTTTTATTTTTATTTTAGCCGTGCATACCCTGTCTGAAATCTCTGTGCACGCCACTGGATGAAGGTTTGCACCTTATACAGTTTGAGAGAAAATGCCTCCGCTCTAGGCAGTCAAAAATTGGTGATCCCATAAGTCGGTACGTCGTTAGTTTTATATAGTGCCTCAATGTCTTACACTTTCTGTAAGAAGTTTATAGTTAATTAGGTTGAGTTTTTTCGGTCAATCAATCTCAACAGTAAACATCAGATTTACTGACTAGAAACAGCAATAATTCAGGTTATGCCACTTCTTCATGTATTGCTTATTACTAGTTCCACAATCCTTCTACAGAGGCGCTGCTGTCCTAAATACCATAAATAACATAAAACTAAAATTTTCGCAAACATTTAAACTTGTGATGGAATGATTCAGTGACCTGCCTTGGTCCCCTAAAGTGCAGATCTTCTGCTTCACTTCTGTCTCACCAGAATCCAACTCGTAGGATTCGCAGCACGTACCCGGCTGGTATATATTGAACAAACTGAACAGTTGTAAGAATACCTCAGACTGTAGGTAAATTGTTTCGGTTGTTATTTATGTTCCACAGCTTGCTAATACGTGCACGGCTTTATGAAGTGCTCTCACTGGCGCTGTGCGTATTCGTTTTCACTTACGTTTTCAAGAGTTTCATAAGGGAGGATGTTGTGGGGTTGATGATCTCCTCCTCCTCCGACTCCTGGAAAATGAACGTTTAGATTTTTAATTGCCATTCGTTCTGATAAAATTATTTATGTAAGTTTTGTTCCATTTACCTACATAGTGATACATACATATATAGTAAAGCTTTGTGAGAGTATCTTGGGCCTAAAAAATAACACAATTTGAATAAATAACAAGATAAGATCTTAGTCGTGAGGTTGATAAAGTATGATATATGTGTCTTTCCACCTAATCATTCCGTTGTAGCTTGGCGGGCTTAGGACACATTATCCTCAAAGGTTAATCTAGTTTTTATGTGGAAAAACTGAGAACCATTCCTACTTGTAAACGGCAAATATTTAATTGATCCTCTGAAAACTAATATTGACCTTATAACGACGCTTTTTAAATAAAAAAATATCTTTTTAAATTTCTGGCCTTTTCTCTAAATTGTTAGCAGTAACTATGCTAGGGCACCCCGACCTATTGGGTTAGGTAAGGCTAGACCTGTGACCAATCGCGCGCGAGCCGAGCGAGCGAAGCGGCGCTACATTCAAGTTGGTCGCAGTTATTTGGCTATCTAGTATTTTAGGACACTAAAATGGTGATTACTTGAGGCTTACCAAAAGAGCCTCATTTATTATATTACAGTGTCCAGTTTAATTAAATCGGGAATTATTTAGGGTTCGATTGAATACATGCCCTTGTAAAGCCTCGGGCACTATTGGTCATATAATTTATTTATAATTAAACCTTAAAACTTTCAACCACTACCATAATATTTTCTTTTGAAACTTCAACACATGCCGCTGACGTAAACTGCTGCCTACGATACATAATTTATATTCTATTTAAGTGAAATAAAACTATAACGACCACGATACTTACGTGCACAACAAAGTCATGAAATCGGGGGAGTTGAAAATAATTAGGTGGCTGGCTCCTTCGAAAATCGTGAATTACTACTGCGCACGCGAACATTTCATATTATTTTGTAGTTAGAGATGTAATTAAACGTAAATTATAGCCAAATTATTATCAGATTACTGATTTTGTGGCGAGGTGCGCCCGCTGTATGGAAAGCGAAACAATTGAAGTTTACTTCGCTTATTTGTATAATTGAAATTATATTGGGATAGTTTTTTTTGTGCAATCGGCAGAGTAATTTTGATAGTTCAACAACATTGATTGCGTTATTTACGTTGTTGAGCAGACAAATTTTTCGTACATATGAAGCATTAGCAAAATCCGTCAAAATCGTTCAGATTGTGACCGATAGCGTGTTACGCAATTAGGGTACTGGTATATCTACAGTTAAAGAGTGGAGGGTTAAAAGAAAACCAGCAAGAAGCGTAATAGGTGTCGAGTATAAAAAGGTTAAATTTGAATATATACAATTCAATTCAATTCATAATAATAATTTAATTATTTATTTATTTCATTAACTATTTTTACATTGTATCGAAATGTTAAAAAACTTACACAATTTGAAGACATAAATAAACATAAAAAAAAACAAATAAATTGTTCTAAATTCCAAATGGATTGTTCTGAGGTTTAATTAAAAATAAAATTTAATATTATTTAGGTACTAATAAAGCATGATACCATTTAGCAAATAATTTTAGGTGATAGTGTAGTGGAAATAAAACAGCAAGTTCATTGTGTTTTACCAAAAGCTCTTAACATCATCTGCCTGCCTAGCCTTTTCCTAACTATGTTGGGGTCAGCTTTCAGTCTAACCGGATGCAGCTGAATACCAGTATTTTACATGGAGCGACTGCCTATTTGACCTCCACAACCTAGTTACTAGGTAACACGGTACCCCTTGATGTACTGGTTGTCAAACTATTGGGCTTCTAACTACCCGTAATGACTGTAAAAGATCTACAAATGACAGCCGGGATCAAGGGCTTAACGTGCCTTCCGAGGCACGGAGGGGCCTTGGTATGTAAAGATGGTCACCCATCCACGAACCAACCGCGGCAAGCGTAGCTTAACCTGATCGGACTACCCGTGCGGCTGTTATTACTTAGCCACAAGCTCCTCGTTCGAACTCGTTGTACGATGACCAAAAAAACTTAACGTTTATCCTAATATAACTAATATTATAAATGTGAAAGTGAATTTGTTTGTTTGTTACGCTTTCACGCTAAAACTGCTGAACGAATTTGGATGAAATTGGCACATGGATAGATCATGACCATAGGTTACGACATAGGATACTTTTTATCCCGGTAGTAAGTTCCCGTGGGATATTCATTCACCTACACGCAGGTGAAGCCGCGGGCAAAAGCTAGTTTTTTAATCCAACTATCGAGCCTCTATTAATGTAAAACTTACATAACAGATTTTTGATAAAATATAACAGTTATATTTGCATGCATATTTTAACAAACAGAGTCAATAAAACGTCGTCATCACGAACGGAGTACAATCAAATACCTGGCTGATTGTGCTGGCTTGTATAATAAAACAATCGTTATGAACTGCAACTCGATTACCAATTATAATGGTATCTGTTTTTAGTCTTTTAGTTCCTTGGGAAAAGTAGGCCACTTTTTGTCAAACTGTTCTCGGACAATGTTATCGTTAATAAACCTCCGGTCTTATCTAAATGTTAAACGTATATCAAATTTTAATTGAAATCTTTGGTTTCAGTAATTTCATTTTATTAAATATCTTATCTCGGTGTGAGTAGAAAAGAATATTGTATAAAATCCGATTTTATCGAACACTAGCTTCTGCCCGCGACTTCGTCTGTGAGAAATTTCTTGTTTTCATATAAGATATATTCTGCGGCCAATCTCGGCCCCCGGACCCACTGCGTCGCGTCGCATCGCCCGCCCGCGCAATTTTTTCGCTTTCGTTTAGTGTCTGACTTTCTTGACGTTCTGACTTTTTTCCTTTTTGCTCGGCTCCTCTGAGTCGTAGTGTGATGAAAAAGACTCTATAACCTTCCACAAGAATTGGGCTAATCAAATAAAAAAAAAACAAATCCGACTGGTAGGTTCAAGAGTAAGTAAAAAAAAAAAAGTGTTCAGCTTTATTTAAAAACATTTTTTCTCGTCTAGTTAAATCTCGCAGAAAACGTTTGAGGAATACGGACATAATGCAATATTGCTATTCCCCCATAGCAAATAGCATGATAATGTATAGCTTATTCGATGACAAGACCTTTAAGGCATATTTGTGCATTTGAACAGTATCTATTCAATAGTTTTTTTTAGTCGCCAATTCAGAACCGCGTGTGTACCTAACACGGCTACACATCAAGCTATACATTTCCAGTTTATGCTGATCTCGCATTGTATAGGATTTCCGTACAATTCGAGGTCAGCTTATACTGGAAATGTATAGCTTGATGTGTAGCCCTGTGTACATCCAAATCAACAGTCAAACAGACAAGTTTTTTTTTAAATCTAAAAACGATATTTTCGGCAACAGAATCGTTCCCACATCTCGTAGCAATTCATTTTTTTCAAAGATATTCAATGTTCAATTTTGACTTCGTTACTGTTTTTTTTAATTTTATTTTTTTAACTTCTCGCACACATAAGGTATGAAGGCATTCTCTACCAGGCAACCAAGGGTGGTGAAGAGATAAGATGGTAGGTTCTCTAATTGAGAGGAGATAATAATAATAAAAAATATTAAAAATATAACATAATAAATACACAGATAAGTATAGATTAGCATATTCTATGTATCTACGTTTTGTATTGAAATCATTTCAGTTCTATTATTATTCGATTACAGACCCATCTGTTAATTACAATCTATTGTTACAGCTCACCATAATTGTACTAAATGCAGTGATTTGGATTCAATTCTTAATTATCTTTTTGGCAAGCTGACAGTAAGTGGTTGGGTGCTTTAATTCTCTGTTAACTTTGAGGAGCTTTAAAGGCTCTTTTGTTCTTGATCAATCAATTTTATGTAAGTAAGTACGTTGTATACGGAGTGCCTATTTATTTAGATTTGCAATATAAATACTGTTTTCGTTACTTATATCTTGAGTATAAGGCTGTTTCGTTATATTGCCATCAAATATAGTAAGTAACTTTAGTTGAGTCTCGTTTTAGGTGGTCGTACATCTGACGGAATATGCGTCACGTATCGTTGGTTGCATAAGTGCTCACAGGTACACACAAGCGGGACGCGTCAACGGCACATACATATGCAACTGCCGACACGCATCGTCGGGAGCCGCCGCCGACACGTCTATGGCTACCGTCGTCAACTATATCAGTACGCAAAAGTATTGAGTGCGCGGCACGACACACAGTGGGCTGAAACGGGCCGGTAAAGGACTTAGCATTTAAAAAAAAAAGTTTCTTTTTCTGAAATTTTAAATATTGTGTTGGATTTATCTATCGATTATAAGTAATTATTTCTATGAGGGTCGTTCATATAACTTAGTATTTTCGGAGTTATAAATATCCAAAGTAATTTTTGTATAAAGCAAAAGAAAAAAATGTGAAAATCTCGAAATTCTCAAATTTCCTTTACGTATGCATAGTACGTATATTTGTCCTATTTTAGCGCCTATTCTTGGGTTGCGATTTTCTGCGATTTGGTCGCAATTTCATATTTTGCTCTCTATTCCACACCACCATAGATAGAGGTTAAGAACTAGGCACGTTTGTTTTTTATGTAGTGGTCTCCCCTTTAGGCCTAATCCACTAAGGACTAATAAAATAAATAAGTAAAAATCACAATCACTACTGGCCACTGCACTGTTTTAATTTAATCACTGTCAAGGGTACAGATGTTCTATGTCACGAAGTCCGTTTGGCTATGAATGTTGTCAAGCGTGCACATGCACATTGTTTTTGTGTGCGTAACCTCGAGAGCGCTCAGTGTCGATCGGGACACGGTCTGGATCAGTAGTGGTTTTTAGTTCGCGCTAAATTGTTTCACGGAGTAAGGTCAGCATGGCAACAAAACGAAGAAGAGTTGTCGATAGTCAGGTAATATTTATTTATACGTTTTCAATTAAAATGTTATACAAAGATACTTAATATAGCAATAGAAGTATTTATAAAATGAATATTTTTTTGTGTTATAAAATGTTTATATTACTTAATTATTTTGATTACATTTTGTTTTAGGGTCGAAACATGATAGCTAGTGTTTATCATTTTCTGCGAGAAGAATATGAATTTACAAAATCATTAATGGAACTCAACTGTGATTTGTCTCATTTACGAGACATTACACGCCGTACAGCTGAAGCTACGGGTGTGAGCCAAAAAACAGTTCAAAGAATATTAAAAGAAGAGAAGGAATTGCCATGCACTTCATCAAAATTCACTTCACCTATGAAGAAAAGGAGAAAGCGAGATAATAAAGTGGATATAGATAATTTTACAGCCGATGTGGTTCGCAGTACTTTACAAGATTTCCATATTGTCCATAAAGAAATTCCAACATTAGCTAAGTTAAGAACAGCATTGAATGAAAAAATCTGATTCGAAGGTTGTTTAGAAACTGTTCGCAAGTTACTGTTCAAATTAGGTTACAAGTGGCGCAAAACAGAGAACAACCGTAAAGTCTTGACGGAGCGTCATGATATACAAATGTGGCGTTTAAAATATTTAAAAAAAATAACAGAGTACCGCTCTCAAAGTCGGCCCATTGTCTACACCGATGAGAGCTACGTCCTTTCGACACACGTGCGAAATAACACCTGGGCAAAAAAAAAGGAAAGAACTCCGTTTTTAAACAAAATTAGCACAGGCACTCGCTTTATTTTATTGCACGCGGGAACCAAGGATGGTTTTATTGAAAATGCTTCCTTGGTTTATAAGGCCAACTCAACAGCTGGTGATTATCATTCAAATATGAGCTATGATAACTATGTAAAATGGCTAAATGAAAAGTTGCTACCCAATTTACTTCCGCGCTCTGTCATTGTCTTAGACAATGCATCTTTTCACAACACACGGGCTGAACAACTACCGACGCAATCTACAAAGAAAGCCGATATGCAGCAATGGCTCAGGGATAAGGGTATAGCATTTGATGAATCTCTTCTTAAATTGGAATTGTACGATACAATAAAGAAGTACAAAGCCCAACACGTAATCTACAAGATTGACGATTTTATAAAAAGCAAGGGTTTTGATGTCTTACGCCTTTCCCCTTATCACCCAGAATTAAATGCGATTGAAAATATTTGGGGGATCGTTAAAAATTATGTCGCATCTAAAAATATCGAGCAAAACATGACGAATACGGAAAGACTGATCAATGAAAGTTTGGGCCAAGTTAGCAGTGAAACGTGGCAAAAAACTTGTGCTCATGTTGAAAAAATTTAAAAAGACTACTTGAAATATTTTGATCTCGATTTTGAATTTATAATCAATGTACAAGATGATTCTGATGACAGCAAAACGGAATCGGAAATCGAAAATTTATCTGATAGTGATTGAAAATACTGAATAGTCCTACTTGTTTCGTTTCCATTCTGTAACACCAATGCTTAATTAAATGCCTACATATTCTTAATATTTTTGTATTTATTGCAACCTAATCTAATTTATTTACAAAATGTATATATATACTTTTAAAACCAAAATTTTATTTAGATTATTAAATCTCGACTTGAATATTTATCAGATTTTTTTGCTAACGTTACCTACTTTTACACACACAAGCGCGCTTGTCGGGATACGTCACTACTACAATCAATGCCGAACGGACTACGTGAAATAGAATATCTGTACGAACATTTACGATAGGTAGTAGGTTGTTGCATGGTCACTTGAGCATATTCGTGAAATTTCGCTGTGTCAATGTGGTAACCTGATGAAATTGCCTCTAAAATGATTGCAAATCGTCTTATTAATTCTTCACTAACACCAGTTATCTCAGCAGTCGTGTTTGGATTTGCAAAAAATCTTCTAGCAGTATTTCCGTCATTCGTGGAGCCGTGCCCTTGTTTAACAACATCAATCAGAAGTTCCATTATATTTTTAAAAGCGTCTTGTATGTCTTTCTTTCTTCTTTCCATGATGCACTTGTTGTCTCCATTTACTGTCCATATCTGTATCGTTAATCTGTAGGCTATATGCAGAATGCATTCCATCATTCGTATCCAGGTATGCAATGATGACAATCCGTATTTACAGAGATCTGGATCAGTCGGTTTTGATGCAATTAAGGGCAAATTATTCATCTCTGTTGGAGTGGCTTTACAAATGTCGCATCTCTGAGATGAAGTATCACATAAAATTGATGTTGCTTTTCCGTCTATCATAGTCATTAATAAAGAGTGTGAAATTTTTATTTCTCCAACTTCTGTTTTCACTAAATTTACAATCTCTTCCTCAATAGCACTTTTTTCCCGCAATATCGTTATTTTATTTTCTTTCACAAATTCGAAAAAGATTGGACGACACCAGTAAGATGAATTTGGTGAATCGTTTTGCCAGATAACTTGTTCATCGCACACTAATTTTATTGGCACTAAACTACCCATAAATATGCTTGAAAATAAGCACCGTCAAATCCCCACTTACTGATTAGTGTAAATTCTTTACAACCACTATATATGACGAGTGACGTCATTATTCTTGTTGTCGTTATATCCAATAGAGCTTGTAACTTTATTTTAGCTGAGGTTTCTGTCACTGTAATAGCATCTTTTGGTGGATAGCATTTCTGTTTCGCATGTTGCACTTGATAATAAGATGGAAATATATTACTGTCTTTTTCGTTAACACTTTTTCTTAAAGTATTGTATGGCCACTTTGTCAGCTTAAGTGATAAAAATAACCCTAAAGCCTCATCCGGAGAAAACACAGGTTTTGTTTCTTTAACAGATATGCACTTTTTAACTTTTTTTACATCTTGGGGATTCTTTAGTAAATGTTCTAGTATTTTAGCAACCTCCTCATTCCCATCCGCTTCAACTGCTCAAAATATGCATATTTTATTTCGTCCGAAGATAAATTAAAGTTTTCTGCACGTCTTTTTTTCTGTTTAGGCGCTAATTCACAAAAAGGTTTTCTTGGGCTTTGTTCGGTGGAGCCACCGACAGAAACTTTTGATGGTGATACATACTGAGTTGATGTACTCGGTGCTGGTTGATCTTCATTACTGCCTATTAAACACTTAATAAAGTCTGGCCATATTATGTTTCCTTGTAACCATTCACTATTTTTAGTTCTGAATATATTTTCTTTACGATAAGCGTTTTCCCATCTTCTATTTAAATTATAACAAAATTTTGCACAAAACAACTTTAAGGTCTTTTCGTGATCATCGCTTAATTCGACTAAAAATTTAGACCTTATCTCACTACACAAACTGTCATTATTTTTAATACTGCCACTGTTTTTTAAAATAACGAAAAGATCAAGGTTTGTCACTAAATTTTCAAACATTTTCACAAATACAAAATAACAAATAAGTAAGTAATGAATGTGTGGGGGTATTGCGTCTATTATGGTGGGTAATAGAACACTGAAGTACGTTTGAATGCAACCGAACATTCCGTAGATACCCTATCGTTGCACCAATCACGTTACGACACGTCATAACTTGTTGTTGCGCTCGCGCACTCTTATCCCTTGATTCCCGGAAATAAGTCTCAAAACAAATTACGTCATACCTACCTATGGTGGTGGAAAATGTCGAACATTGTTTTTTTTTTTAAAGAACTAAGTAGGTATTGAGTTTTTCAGGCCGTTTAGTATACATTATTTTCATTTTCAATTTAATTGGAATAAATTGCTTATCTCCGAAAGTACTCGTTAAATTAAAAAAAAGTCAAAGAATAGAAACGTTTTAAATTTATGCCTAGATACCAAAAAAATACATTTGATGTCTTAAGACCCAACCTTGTAATCCCAGCCCACTGTGCGACGCGACGCTCCGGCTTGACTCGCCCTCACGGCTTATGACGAAAAGAAACTATGGACACAGCAAAATGACGTGCTGCGTCAAATAACTAAAGCTCCTTGGTTTGTGAGGAACTCTGTAATCCCCAGGAACCTGCGTGTTGAGAGCATCGACGATTTCTGCACCAACCTGGCGTGGAGAATGTTCGCGCGTGCCGACACCTCGGAATTGCACCACATCCGAGACAATGCACCATGGCACGCGCGACTACAAGCGCTTCCCGCGCGATATCATCGCAGTCGGATCGGAACCGAATTTGACGCCTCTGAGTAAGTCGTTCTCAGTCTACACGCAGCTTACCCATGACAATAGAACTCCACACTCGCTACATGACACCAGCAGCGCGCAAAGCTTCCTAGGCTAATATAGGCGTCACGCGCATGGCTCACACACACATGATTCCACATTTGGAGAAAAACCCAAAAAAAAAACAATACCACACGAGCAACGCAAAACTGACGCCCTCGTTGCCAGATCGGCCATCCCTAGGGAACTAGAGATCTCACCCGGCAAGGGCCTGGTTGAACGGCGTCGCGAAGCACTTCGGGCGCTCCCACAGATACACCTAAAAAACAAACTCAAAGCCCTAAGGGGAGGCAATCCCACCCCCTCCTAGGGGGGAGCAGCCCCCAAACTGATTCCGAGTAGTGCACGACTACTCACGACTGCGCGGCAGTTACGCACGGACGCGGAAGATTTATCTACCGAGCGGCCGTAGTTATAGGTAATTATTCTATCAATCAAATCAATCTATTACATTTAACATTACGCCCTCTGTCAGCTCTCCAAGCCGATACTCTATTATTTTTAAATCTTCTACATACGAAATATTATGAGATAAACACTCTCATATTATTATGCCATCAACTTATACCCACGGAGGTTGCATGGAAACGCCATGTAGGCTAAAGTCTCCACAGCATAGCATAATCAGCTTATAATTTTCCCACTGCTGGGACACAGGCCTCCTCTCTTCGAGAAGGAGTGGGGTGTAATCTACCATACGGGCCCTTTGCGGATTGTCTTCGAATTTTTGGTTCTAGGACATGCTGGTTCCCTCACGATGTTTTCCTTCACCGTTTTGAGAGCAGTGGTGATGAAACTATTTACACAAAGTAAAGCGCCTGCCTGGGTTTGAACTCATGACTAGTAAGTCGGGGCCGTTACCACTGGGCCACCACTGCTTCAAGTACCTACTTACAATTACTTAAGTCTCCATAGTAACTTCGTTTAATCTAACATTGACAATCACCAGTAATGAATAGGCATTTTTGTCATAACGTCTTCCAATACTGTAACTTAACACTAACTGTAATTATCCAATCATGAATTTATGTAAATTATTGCTTACAAACGGACGCACGCAGGAGTGATTAAATAAAAATAAATAAAATAAAATTCATTTAATTCAGATAATTATAAATCCATAAATTTCACAAAAATTAAAAATTAAACCATAGAGGTAGGATTTAGCAAAAGCGCAAGTAATATTATATCTTATTTTTCCCGAGAAATTAGGTTTTAATTGAAAACAATGAGAGTAAAAATATAAAATGGTTTATGTTTCAGAGCATTGTGAAATTAAAATAGTTGTAGGATTTCAATGTTTAAATTGTATTTTCAAGCAAGCCTTGCTTTTTTAAACAAAAGTATTAACTTTTGCATTTTGAAAATATAGTTTATGAAAACTGATCATGCAAAATTATTTTTCTTTTATTAGTTATGCAAACTTGTGTTACCTTAAGTTAATAGGTAGGTATTTAATTTACTATTTAGGTACTTACTTAGGCATTTTCCCTCGGCTTCACCTGCAGCCTGCGACCTGGAGGTCGGAAACTATTGGAAACATGGAACTACCGGGAAGAAATCCCGTGTATGTACTAACATACACGGGATTTTTTCCTGGTATTTTTTTACATACCTATTGTATAATATTATTGTCAAATAAATCTTGAACTTATTTCTCAGAAATTGATCGTATTGTTACTAAAACACGTTTAGAAAAAAAAAATCTGATCTCATCTTTCACAAATTAACTCAACTCAACTTAAACTCAACTCAAAGCATTTATTTCAAATAAACCAATTACAGGCACTTTTGAATTGTCAAGGGGTCGGTCAGTCAGAAAGGTGAAGCTAGTTGCCCATTCCAAAGCATAGTAGGTACCTATGGAGAAGAACGGACATGAAAAGGACACTCATTTAAATCACAATATGGTTACAAAATATTGGTTACATCATTCATGTTAAAGTTATAAATGTGAGAACGATGCAGAACGTTAAAAGCGTCCGTAATAAAAAATAAAACAAATAAAACAATTCAAACATCAAATTAAAATAAGCCATGGCAGCTAGAAGATGACCAGTCCCTACTGACAGTAACGGTAAACTAACCTTTTACCTTGAGTTCCAGCCCAAAATATCTGTATTATAACCAAAGCACGTTAGTATTAAATTAATAACAAGAACGTCTTATTTGAATGCTACTCCTTAATTGCGTGACACACGATCAATCATAATCTGAAACAATAAAGATAAGAAGGATATTGCTAATCCTCATATGTTCGAAAAATTTGTCTGCTGTTTGTAAATAGCGCAATGAATGTAGTTTAACTGTCAAAATGAAACAAATTGTGATTGATCGTATATTATACGAAATTAGGGTGCAGAACTTGGTTGTATTTTATTTTCGACTACTTAACTCATTTTTACCCAACTACGGCAAAGCTAAAGGAAGGATTATTGAGTAAACAGATTGCGTCATCTCTTTTTTTTTTCGATGCAGTCCGGCAGTGACCGTGATTTAGCTCGGTACAGGCAGACAGACAGAGATACATTTGCATATTTATTATTACTTTGGAGTGTAAGTATAGCAAAATGAGAATGACGTCCTTATTCCAGTAGTAGAAGGCTGTCTTTATCTCTAGATTACCATCTACAAAGCTGATAATCTGTGCTTATAGTGAAGCCCTCCCCTTATTGCCGGAGCTCTGGCGGCCAACACAAAGCGATTGCTCATGTAGAATGTACATGGGTACCATTACTAGGAACTGCAGTGGTACAGACAGACATAATAATTATATTATTAAAATAATATCAGCTTGTAAACTAGGCTACTGCTAAACATAACTCTCTGGCAAGACAGTTACCTTCTTATAAAAAATATGATAATAGTATATGGTTACATATTATGTAATTGCGGAAAAATAAATATATAATAATAACAACACACACGACACAGGGAATCCTAGTGTGGAGGCCTGTGATATTCGAATTTGTACTGCTTACTTGAACGATAAAGTTTTTTTTTTTTAACAGTTCCAAGAATAGCGTCGCAAGTAGGAAAACAAAAAGAATTCCCTTTTTCATAGAAGTGTGAAAATCTAAATATTTCTTCAGTTAAGCCTATCCTAAGAATCTATCGTTAGTTTATTTTGTTTTTTTTTTTTTCTAACATATATTGTACTAGTTGCGCTCCGCGATATCACCCACATAAGTCTCGATCCCGTCAGAAAATCGGGATGAAAAGCATTTTATGTCCTAACTCAGGTAATGATCTACCCTTGTGCCGAATTTCATCCAAATCCGTTAAGCCGTTTTGGCGGGACAGCGTAGCAAATAAACAAATAAACAAACAAACAATCTCACTTTCACATTTATAATATTAAGTTAGGATTCAATACCTACTTAGCTTGTTTATTATACTGTGCCTTTTGTAGTTGACAGTATTTTTACCACAGCAAGAAATTTAATAATAATCCAGCCTATTATTGTCCAACTCAGGGCTAAGGCCTCTTCTCATACAGAGAAGGCACGAGCATTGATCACCACGCTTGCTCAAGACGGGTTGGTGATTTCAGACTTATATTAACTATAAGTCCAGGTTTCCTCACAATGTTTTCTGATGGACCGATCAGTAATGTCCAAGATAAATTGTGCAGTTTTGAATTAAAAAATGCACATTGGTTCTTGCCTAGGAAGACAAAGAAAACGTTGGTGTGATGACATCAAAAAGATTGCTAGTCCAATATGGCACAGAACAACTCAAACAAGAGCAGACTGGAACAAGGTGGAGGAGGCCTTCGTGTCGCAAAGACACGCCGACGCCTAATAACTATATACAAGCTTAACTACTTGTACTACAGGGTTTTCCAATAAGAGGTGTTATTTTAATATTCAAAGAAAAATGCAATTTTTTAATATAAATGATCGGATGTTTATTTCATTATAAAGAGGAAGGTATGCCGTTAATAGTGGAAAATAACATCACATCATTATCATTATCATCAGGCAAATGACCACCACGACCACGCTTACAGGACCATATCCTTTTCATGAAATTTTCCATAACCAAATCGCAAAGTGGCTGCCTTATGTCCTCGATAGCCTCACGAATTCCATCTTTGAGGTCTTGAATTGACGCTGGGCTGTTGGCGTAGACCTTCTCTTTCACGTGGCCCCAAAGGAAGAAGTCGCAAGGTGTTAAATCACAAGATCTCGGTAGCCAATCGTGATCACCTCTTCGAGAGATAACACGGTCCGAAAACTTTTCCCGTAAAATATCAATGGTTTTGTTGCTTGTGTGGCACGTAGCGCCGTCTTGTTGATAGTAAACGTTTATATTAGCATTTTTCTTTGAATATCAACATAACACTTCTTATTGGAAAACCCTTTACTTATTGTAACAAATTCTATTTTTTTTATTGAAAGATTATTATTTATTGATTGATTTTGATTGTAATAAAGGCTTAATAATAATAATAAAATAATTGGTTCTTACCTAGATTTGAACCAACAATCTTTAGCATGAGAGGCGAGGCCTTAACGCCGAGAAATTTTGAATTTTGCCGGATACCGAGCACAAATCCGGACTCCGGGACGTAAACTACTAAGAATTTCTTGGAAAGTTGGAAATAGTCACATTGTATTGTAGTTACCTAAACTTTTTCCACTTTATATGGATAAGACGACACGAGTAAATATATCGACTATATTGACATTCGATTAAGAACGTCTCTCTTTACCTCTTTAGGGAATTAAAACGCGGAGAGAACTAACGTTATCATTGCATTGAATATGTTACTATAGTTGTCACATTTTAGCGTGGTAATAGCGGTTATTGACCCACCTACATTTTCAAGCATTTTGGAACGAAAAAGCGTTATGTCCGAAAACATAATAAGTGTCAAAAGTTATTTTTTATTTTATTTTTAGAAGCTAAAAACTTATACTAGATGGCTATATATAATATGTATAATAAACAGTGAAAAGTACTTCATTCCAACCGGGTGTTGAAAAGTGTGAAGGTTTTGTACACTTTTAGACTTTTTTATTTAACGTCATATCTATATATAGTTTATTGTTTGGGTTCCTATGGAGAGATTTTAGGGAAAGGTCAATGACCGTTATTGCCATGCCAAAACGCGACAACTATACCACTGACAACACTGAAACATTTGTAAAAGAAAAATGAACTGACTTTATTTCTGCTTCTTTTAAAACTCTGTCGATAGCGACATTGGTATTACACATTAGATATATGGTAGAACAGAATATTCATTAAAGTCGGCTGAACAATTTCAAAGAATTTAGATGGTTTAATAGCCAAATCAATCAATCAACTCATGCAGTCACAGTCCACTGCTGGACATAGGCCTCTCTCAGGCAGCGTCACAACACCCTGTCTTCCGCTTTCCGCATCCAATCTGTCCCAGCCACCTATTTAATGTCGTCGGTCGATCTAGCTGGGGGCGTCCCACCGGCTATCGGTCCTTCGACAAACATGACCAGCCCACTGCCACTTCAGCTTGCCTACTCTGCAACAATAGCCCAATATAGTAAATATGTGTGTGTGTGTGTGTGTGTGTGTGTGTGTGTGTGTGTGTGTGTGTGTGTGTGTGTGTGTGTGTGTGTGTGTGTGTGTGTGTTGTAGTGTGTAATGTGTGTGTGTCTACACACACACACTTGTGTAAACACAAGCACCGTGACTAAAATAGTCAGTAGCGAGAACACGAATGTAGCATAAAAATCGAGCAACGATCTATACATAAATAAAATAGTAACGAAGTCAAAACGTAAGAAAGTAATTAATACGACGTTTGGCAACGATTCTGATGCCAAAAATATAGTTTTAAGAATTTTTGTCCGTTTGTCTGGATGTATGTTCCGGATTGGCGCAAAAACTACTGAATAGATTTTGTTCAAACACTCAAATATTCCTTAAAAGAATCATCGAATAGACTATTATATCGGTGTATTTTATTATGTTGTATGAATTGTTGTTTTTTTTTTAAATTACGAATAAGATGAATAATAATTTGAGCGTAGGCACAACTTTTATGGGCAAAACAATATTGAAGTTTGTATTTAAGTAAACAGTTGGCTGTTTTTTTGTTGTTAAATGAAAATAATCTCGAACCAGCCGGATCACGCATCAGTTGTTTTTTACCTTCGAAATTAATAAAATAATAACTTCCATTTATTAATCCATGAAACATTGAAATGTTGGCTAGATGTTCGCAACAGTCAATTGGGAAACAACGCGAACTCGAGTGAGCAAGTATCCCAGATCCCGGCATTCGCATATGGTTCGGTAACAATTGTGCTTACAATGTCCTCATGTAGTTTTCAACTGTTTTTATATTCAGGGCCCGGCTCAACTTATTTCGGTAGCGGAAATCCGCGCAATAATATTTCATCTGCGCTTTGTTTGTATTCAAAATAAAAGTAAAATTGATTTATGTATTTTTTAAACAACCTTTAAAACAATGTTTGCATACCCATAAATAAATTTGTGTTCGGGTAAGAGGCGATTCCCGTTGATTGCTTGTGTATTTTCATTTTATAGAGAAAAAATATATTCGTTTTATCGTGGACCTGGATTGAGGTACGCTCATTCAAATGCAGAATGGAGCTTCATCTTATTATATTATATTATTATTATATTATTATTTATATATTTATATTTATTTATTAGACCAGAAATAATTATGCTTAAAAGTAATTTAGTAACAATTGTGTCCAATTATTAGCATCTGCTGCCGAACTAGGTTTATAGCCTGTGTTTCAGCATGCAGCGCTTCAAGCCCTTGGACTGGGTACGCAAGTATGAGCTTGCGAACAAAAGAAAATAGTTTATTTTAAAATTATTACTTAATTACTTTAAAAATAATGAAAGGGTTGCTGTCTTCTGGGTGTTTAGTGAAGGAGGTGTGTGTACACATACACACCTCCTTCACGGGTGGGAGGGTGTATCATCACCAAGGTTGGCGAATGGATGGGTGATCGCAGTACATCACACCTAGGCCCTCAAGTACTATCTGAACACCATATCAATATAATATGTTTTTTGCGGGAACCGAACCCAGATAGAGCAGAAGTAAGGCACTAAATCGCATCCCCACATAAGTTACATGTGTTGTTAGTTTTGTGCCCGGAAAGCTTTTAACTTGTCTCAGATTCAGCATTTAGTGTTCCAAAGTTAAGGAAGCAATACTCATGTTTATAGTCACGTATTATGTAAATATCTCATAATTCATCTAATGTTGACCATCCCACACACAAACGGAATTTGTTCGTGCCCACAGTTTCATTTCACTCCTTTTCTGCAAGTTATGTCGATTTTGGAGCCTGTTGTCGCTCTGGATTTAAAATCCGTTAACATGCTAACTCAGGAATATGCTCATTCACTGGAAATTCAGATTGTATGCAGTAGAAAAACTGTTTCGGACTACGAAATAAATCGACTTGAAGTTCTAAATAAACGAATTAGTGCGAAGAGAGGGTTTTAGACGATTCCCGTTCGAGTTTCCACGCTCTGCGTCGGTTTCTTGTTGATTGCGGAATGAAAGAGAAACAGTTGATGTATCAATTGTTTATAATTGCCTACAAATTGAAAAATATTTTTTTGAAAAACTGATTATTAAAGCTATACCTTTAGGTACAATTAGTATCCTGACCTGCTTTTAATGCTTATAAGTTTTACACTTTGTACAAAAAAGTGGAATAATATTATTAAACCTAGTCACAAAAATGTTCGGAAAACCATTTCAATTAAAAATAAGTTCATGAACCTTTTCCCCATAGGTCTTGGAAAACTACTAAAAACGTTCTTACTATTTTACTTTTATCAAACTACTTTTCAAAGCTTTTAAAATGAATGTCGTAGTTACCAAAATCTTTGTAAAACATTTTCTCAACTCAAACTATTTATTAAATTAGCGCTCGCTCTAAATCAAAAAACATTTTCAAGTTCTTCTACTTTTATATTTTATAAGATTCTCTCCGAAATTGCTGTAATTTATCCTTATCAGAGCGAAACTAATTTTCTATTCCATCTGGTACCGGGTATTATACATTTTGTGCAAATTTTAGGCAAGGGTTGATTTTTGTGAGAGAACATCAAAGTTGATGAGAATTTAAATTATACCTCCTTACAAATTATGCAAACGAATATCGGACGTAGACGTCTTTTTGTTAAAGGCTCTTTTAACTTTTCATAATTATTAGGTTTGGGAAAGTTTAGAACCGATAATAATTGTCTTTTCCTATTTTATTCTTACTACTTCTATTATAGTCCCATAAGTAGGTCATGATGAGACATAACGTGTTTCCGCTACAAGTTACAAATAAAATGGTACAAGGTTGTGTTAAAAATAGAATGCAAGCAACTATGTACTGGCTGTTCTTTGGTATTACAATGTATTTGGACAACCGGATACAAGCTGTTGTAAAAATAGTTTTAAAAAAAATGTATTTTTCTCAGAATAGTCTAGCTTTACATGCACAGTTTTTCAGTGTACACACGGCTACACATCAAGCTATACATGTCCAGTATAAGCTGACCACGCACTGTACGGAAATCCTACACAATGCGAGATCAGCATTAACTGGAAATGTTTAGCTATAGCCGTGTGTACATGACAACAATGGCTATAAAATAACGAGTTGCATTTTAATTATTGGTTGTATTCTATGTTAAGTTTACTAAAAATAATTATTATTAAAGACTGCCATACCATGCTATGTTTTTGTTTGTGTAATTACTGCGGAAAATAATATTTATATACGTTAAAGTGTTCTATTTTATTTAATTTTTTTAAGAGGCTTTAATGTGTTAGGCACAGAAACGATTAAAAGAGTACCTACAAAATACGATTACGATGATCTACAAAGATTTCATTTTCAACCATAAACGAAAGCAAATGGCAAGCAATTAATCTCTTATATTCTTTCTTTAATTATAAAACATTTTTTGTTAAATTTTTTAAGTAAAAAAAAAATTACTCCCGAAACAATCATGTCCGGTGAGGACCTGCGTCAGGCGGAAAGTGAGGACGCCGCCGCGCCGTGACGCCTCTCTAGCCACTCCTCAAAGAGGGGACTTATCGCCGCAATTGTGGCGTGCCCAAGGAGACCTACCCTAACAAGACAATACATTCTAACAGTAGTAAGCGATCATAAGCCTTAGGGCCAAGTGGCATACGATCACGGCTATCCTCTGAACATCACTATGTATAAAATACATTAAAATAGGGATGATACCTGGGTAATAAAAATAAAAAAAGAAATTCTATTTAGTCTGAAAATGAAAATATATTAGACACGTATGTTTTATTTATCTTATTAATAAAAATGACTTGGATAAAACGCACTAAAGTTGAGGAATGGGGGTCACTACGTCGCAAGTAAGTATAAAATCTACATACTCGTGACGTCATGGCACATTTTAACTCAATGTATCGCCGTAATCTTTAAATTACGTAAAAAAAAGAAAAAATATGTGTCCAATATCTAATATACAAAATATGACTCCATGAGATAGGCTCGAGGTAGTATGGAGTCCGCAAGTTAAAATATTAAAATTATGTTTCCTATATGACAATCATTTAAGAAATAGTTTATTTGTATTACTTTTAAGGAAATGTAAAAATTCTTTATTTGTTCAATGAACGATTTTGTTTTTATTTTAAAATAATCTACCAGACTGACAAAATTTTTTTTTCGTCATCATCCCTATTATGTTACATGTAAGTTGTTTCTTCAATAGACATACATTTTGAATAGTTTACTGAACAATTTCAAATGAGAATATTTTCCTGTTTCATACTTTTTAGAGCGTGATTTTACGGTAGTCGGGTTTCAGTTTTTGAATTTACTTTTTTCATAATTTTATTTCATAATATCCATACTCAGGTCCAAACATTTTAGAAGCAGAATGATAAGCTTACGTCTAGTTTTTCATTAGTGGCAAATCTTAAAGAGAAAAACTCTTCACGGAAATGCAATATCTTCTTTGAACGTTCTCTTAGAAATTTCCGCAATGCTTCCACATTCTTTTCGGCCACTCAAAGCAGGTAAAGCTTCTAGAAAGATCTTATACAGCAAACGATCAAAAAATGTGGAAAAAAGAAAATAAAGTCTTTGTATAAAATACAAGGATTCAACGTATACTTTGGAATTATATTTACGTTGCTGAAGTGGACTGTAGAATTACATTTCTCAAATATTGTCAATAGACTCTCTCAACCAGCACTTGACAACCAACCAATATTTTCATCTTGGTACATAAATAACCCTTTGTGATTGCTATGTTTACCTATTTTCGGAATCAGGATGTAATGTTATGCTTGAGAGTTTATTTATTTATTTAGTTATTTATTAGGAACGCAAGAGTTCAGGGAAATCTTTGAAAACGAATCGTTTTTTTTTTGCTATTTTAAGAGCACTGGTTATGACTACGAAAGTCAGATGATATTGATGATAGATGTTGATGATGATGAAGTATAAATAATAAGGTGCTTGATTCAGAAAGCGAAAGGAAACTCCAAAAATAGCGAGCCGTGTCCTGGACACGACTCGCATTTGTTGGAGTATCCTCTCTCTGGAGCCCTGACCGCTGGTAGCTTGGATCCTGTTCCCGATACAGGTGGGGTACTATTTTTTATGTTTAAATGTTTTTATACAGCGTGGCGCTTTAATGGTGACATTAATTTAACACACGTATACGGACTAGCATTTTATTTTTATGAAGATATTTTAATTTTATTAAACGTTAATATTATTTTAAATTGTAATTCATGAGTATTGAAATTAAATAAAGGAGATAATAAATAATAATACCAGCCTGTTACTGTCCCACTATAGGGCAAAGACCTCTTTGCATACAGAGTAGGCACAGAGTATGTCATGCTCACTTAAATGTCTCGCTGATGGTGGCGAGTGTGGTGGATCATTCGGTTCCCTACAAAATGGTTGAGCTGGATGGTGCTAATCCACGCGTCATGTTCATGAACGGGCTCTCTTATCAGCCAGGGCTTATTTTTAATCTTATTTTTTCAATTGCTTTTGATTATTTTTTGTACATTGTTCTCACATATAGAAGCAACAAGAATAATGTACCCAGGATTTTGTAATATATATATTTAAAAGAGTGTCCTTGTAGTGTCTTCTTCTACATAGAGATCTACGTTTTGGAATGGGCAACTAGCTTCAATTTTCTGACTAACTAACCGATTCTTAGACAGTTCAAAAGTGCCTGTAAATGGTTTATTTTAATTTTTTTATATTGAGATATATGCTTTGAGTTTGAGTTTGAGTTTGCACGGTACTTGCCCGGATTTGAACCCATAAACTCGTAGTAAGAACGTATTATGATGGAGAATTTAAAAAAAAAAAAATACTGAATAATATTTTTTTGGTTAATTACTTATTTCATTCTGCAATTCCAAAGCAATTATTAAAGTATCAAAAAGCAATTTCTTCACATTCACTGAAATAAGCATGTGCTATAATAAATTAAACGCATGTAACACCGTTATTAGATACAGATATTTATGGCTGCTATCGAATCGCAATACGTCAGGATAACCGTTAATTAAACGGATCCAGGCGCAACGAGCCGTTTTGTTATTAGCCAAACGTTTATTGATGTCCGATAATTATTGAAATAAGTATTTATTACTTATCTCCTTCGGTTCGACGTGATTAATATTGCCTGTCAACGTGTTCGGCTCGAGAAGATTTTCTGCTGCGTCACGGCTTGGAGATTGCTCTGGATGCGGGCTATAATTTGGAGTGAAGATAATTTTAGTACTGATTAATTACTTTCTTTACCGGAAAACTTGCATAGGGCTTTATTAGTCTACCAAGTTCACATAATCCTACAAGGTAACAAAATCTTCAAACAGTAACGAAGGTGAAGGTGTGAAGGTAGCCCTGAAATAGAGGCTTTTAATGATTTTAAGTATCAGTATTATTTTGTCTTTAAGGAAATTGGATGCAAGTTACATAAAAATTTGTTACTCTAGAAGGTAAAGAAGGAACTTCAGTTGTATGAAAATATTTAAGTTACACATCTAGCGCCTTCACAAACGCCATCTATATCATTATGTAAGTACTATGTACCCTATTATTTTCCTCAAAGACTTCGCGTAGAACCAGTTTTGTGTTGATTCATCCGACGCTACGATGCGTAGCACCTTCGTAGCGTTCGGTTTCGTGTCGTAGAGCATAGATGTCGCTGTTCTCAGATTTAAGATTCAAAGAACAGTTTATCGCTGATGAACATCGTCATCCTGCTGATACGCTAGATTCAATACAGCATAAATCATTGTAAATCAATACCAATATGGCGTGTCTTAATGATTTGGCAATTGTATACGTCAAACGTTAAACGTCACACCTCACCTGAATTTTAGATAACTTGTAGAAATGTTTGTTCTCTACTTAGGAGACACCGAGTAATCTCTAAAGATGATCTACACAAATGAGAGTGGTTTACTATCGTAACTCCGAAAAACTTTATTTGAAATGATGCACTAAAATGATTCTTGAGAACTTCTTGCATAAGTACCATCGCAGACACTGGCAGTGAACCAATTTTTTAACTTTATTAGTAAGAATATAAGGGTGAAAAGTTGTTCACCGCAAATGTCTGCGGTTGTACCGACTTTTTTTTTTTTTGTTATTGGAGTTCTTGCGTATTACTGCATTCTGAATTCTGATAGAAAACAAATCCTTAATGAAGTGTATGAGAGTGCTGGACAAAAATGTTAACTACCTATTGTATTTACTTTTCTGAAGCATTGTGGGATATAAATCATAAACGATTAGTGGCAACAATGTCTATTGTTTGTAGGCACTATCACAGATGAATACAGATGGTTCACTCCGCATTTTAGATATGAAGCTACAAGTACGCGGCGCGCTCGACTTGATGGATCAATTTAGTGATTGTAACGTAGTTAGAAGATCTAAGAGTTACGCGATAGAAGGAGAAGCAACTTCTAGGTGTATATGACTGTAGGTAATTAGCATTGTGCGACCTGAATTACACTTTATTGTGTCGTTGCAAGAGTCGCTTTTTATTTTAATGATTTTGCAGTCAACCATCTGTATTATTCTGTGGTACTATTAGATTTGTCTATATTATTTCATATCACGAGACTGAGATGTATCTACAGTGATAAGATAATGTATCACAGACGACGATAACTAGACGGTTGCACTAAGTATTAACAGAACGAAATAATAATTTATGACTCATTTTCCCTAAAGATTTTTCCATTCATTGAAGGGGACTTAGTAAGCCTTGATTAGAAACCTAGTTTCTGAGGTATTCTTAACAAGAGTTTAATTAATCGACAGTGCTATTTGAAAATGCATAAGTCCTAACTGTTACCCTAAGGCTGCCTGTCCACTGGAGTGGAGAAGAGAGAAGTGGAGCGGCGCTGTGACAATATTAACCAATAGAATCTAAACTCCTCTTCAGAGAAAGGCAGCCTTAAGCTTTGGTTTCTTACGACAGCGATGGCCGTCACATAAAGCCGCAATGAGAGCCGTCATGAAAATTATGGCATCGGGGTTTGACTTTACGGTGTCAAAAACGCTCTCTAAGAAAACACACCAACTTACTTTTATAAATAACGTTACAGTGACGTCATTCACCGGTAAATTGCGGACGCTATGAGGCGGCCACCGCAGTCTTAGGAAACTCTAGCTTAACAGGGGAACACAAATGGAGGTGTTTATTTTGATAGGTACTGAAATTGCGACTACATCATTATTGCTAGACCTACACACTCCAGTATATACATTCACAAACGTCATTCAGTTTACCAAATAACATCACCTAAGTGCGGTCTGTGACAGTGTGACGATTCTACCCACTGCACTTTAGTCACACGTTAGCTAGCCCGAAAAGTGACAGACATGTCAACAGCAGTAATAAATAATAATAATGTGTCCAGGCCATTATGTCCATATTAATAACTTTATACCTATCACCGGCCATTACATAGATACATCCAAAAACCGATAATTACGTTAACACATACGTGTGATTATAATTTTCTATGTGTAGTGACCGTTTTTGTATCAGTACCGAGTCGGTGCCATTTCGCTGTTGCTATCTTGATAATAATTATGTCAACACACTTTTTCACACTGCGAAGTACTGATATATCAATTACACATAGCTTCACTAGCTCGATTGAAAAAAAAAAAGTAAATATTATACGATTTAAGGCTCCTACAAACAGGCGCGACACGCGACGCGACACAAAGGTACGTCGCGTCGCGCGACGAGCGGTGTCTTTGTGTCGCGTCGCGTGTCGCGCCTGTTTGAAAAAGCCTTTAACACTAATTCGTGCGCTTTTACGAGAGCAGTTGATGAATTAGAGTGTCAAGTCATTGGAGGGGAATGAATAACACACCTAAGTAAAATAAAATAAAAAAACTATTAGTTCGAACTAAGGAAAGAAAGCAAAAGTGTATGTATATATATTTATTAGGGATTAATAGGTATTTGTCATTGAAAATATACACAGACTATCCGATTTTTTTTGTCAGTTGGCAATTCTCACATCTTTGACTTTCAAATGCTAAGTTAGAAATTCTATAGAAACAAATTATTATCACGTTTAGTTTTAAGCAGAGAGGGCAAACATTATGTACTATCGAAGAATCGCGTATCTGTACATTGTAAGGACTATTCTTGCTTGCAGCGCTCGGCCGCTATAGTATCGCTTACCTCCAAAAAAAAGGATCGTGTGTACGGGATTTTGTTTTCAAAGTGGTGGTACATAGTCATATTGCTGGGTCAATTCGTCCGTTGTCTGACACATCATGTTTGGTGTACTACCTTACTTGGCAATCTCTGAGGCCCTAGCATGCACTTGCGATGTAAATTTAACGTAAATTCGAACGATTTTTGAATCGAAAATATAATGGCTGCCGCTGAAAATCGGAGCTGGTTTTCAGCTGCGACCCTATGCGAGACAGAAGTCTCGCCTAGGGTCGCAGAATTATACTGAGCGATGGCCGTTTTGCGTGCATGTGACGCATATTTTCCCCCAACATTTTCTTTTTTGTGTTTGTGTTCTTTTTTTGCGTCAAGTTTATCAGAAATAAACGTATTTTCTTTCTACAACTATCGTATAGTAGTTTGGTTCAAATTTTCGCGACAACCCAATTAGTATCACCCATAGTTATGAATAAAGTCTTAAAACTAAGTTAATATATTGTGCGAAACGATTATTTTTTATTTTAAAATCGTCGGAATTTACATTACGTTTACTCCGCGCGTTAGTGCTAGGCCCACAGATAGTTATCACCGGAGTTTAACACTGTCATGCAAGATACATCTAGATGAAACTAACCATTGTCATATTTTTGTTAAATATTATTAATATTGGATTAGATATTTAATCCGTTGAAGGACACTAGCGAGACATAATAGAAGTATCATTGTTATTACGCCTGAAGACGTTAAGTGTCCATCGATGCTTTAAAAAGTAGCATTATCTGTCTAACCTTTTCCTAACTATGTTGTAGTCGGCTTTCAGTCTAACCAGATCTAGCTGAATACCATCATTTGTCAAACTTTTATTAGTTTAGAATAATGAATACGAGGCTTTTGGCTAATTTGTAAATGTGTATTTTATGTTAAAAAAAAATGTAATGTGCGTTTAGTTTGTGCAGAATAAATAATTTTTCTTTCGCTTTTTTCTATTTTACGTGGAGCGACTGCCTATCTGACCTCCACAACCCACTCACTGACTGCTCGTAACGACTGCCAAAGATCTACAAATGACAGCCGGGACCAACCGTTTAACGTACTTTTCCGAGGCACGGAGGAGTCTCAATATATAATGGATGGTCACCCATCCATGGATTTATCTCAGCAAGCGAAACTTAATCTTCGATCGACCCGATCGGCTGTTATTACGTATTTAGCCACGAGCCCCTCAATGCGTTAAAAAGTAGCGTTTAGTGAAATAAAATAACTGATCTTGACCATACTATTTCAAAACTCTTTAAGATGGTCGTTAAAGGAAACTAAGTCATGTCAAAAAATAAGTCCACAATATTTAGTATTTTTTATTTAACTGTAAATAGTAAATAAAAAATATAACATAATTTTTGTACCGAAAATTTTAGTAGTAGATACTCCGCACAATTTTCTTTTTCGGCTTCAATTCATGATTAGGGCGAGATTTTTCAATGGCTCTCATTGAAATATTACAATCCAATGAATCCTATTAGATTTTTTTTTTAAATTCCACTAGCTTGCCAATGTAGATGATCATGTCAAGAATTAATGAAAGCAGCAACTGTAGCCAACGAAAGATATTCTGTTAGCCATGTCATGTCATTGATACGCAAAGAAGAAGAAGAATAGATACCTAAATTACTACCTGGGCGACCGAGCTACGTGTATAGTTAGCCTCTACACACTCAGGGATAGCATTTTTTTAAAGCTGCTCGCGTGAAACGTATCTTTTCCGCAATGAAAAATCAGGATTGCTTCGACCGTTATGTATCCACAAATAGTAATTTAAGTAAAACCGAGATGCGTAAGAGCTAAAAAGATAGCACGTATCAAAGTTCATACTGAATTACCTGACAACAATGTATTTCCAGGTTGCAGTATAATTTGTTTGATCATCACAGTTAACATCTTTTGGAAACAGGCATCTCCTAGCCTAGAACCAAAAATTCGAAGATATGTGACACCTACCAACCCGCATTTGGCCCGCGTTTTGGTTTATGGCCCACTTCTTTTCACAGGATGGAAGTCTGTGTCCCAGCGGTGGGAATGTCATAGGCTGATTAAGCTTTTTCAATTTCCCACATTCTTAACTTGTTCTGAAGAATCACAGCTTAGACATCAAAGAATGTTGTACCTGTGACCTGCATTATTTACTCTACAAGTGAAAATTGTAATCAAAATACAGACATTTTCAATACCATCGTCAGTGTTTTTATTATAAATTATAAAGTGCGGGCCAAGTAAAGAGTTCCGTAGTTGGAATGAATTTATCCCAAGAATAAACTTAACATTGTAGTTTAAAAATACATCTGCAAATGCAAGTTTGTAGAATATAATAGAATAGAATAATGTTTTTTTGGACACATTTCGTGAAATACATATAACAAAATAAAAATGTGAAAATAATGTCTTAACAACGATGTGTGCCTCACGGCTGTACGCACAATATTGAGAGATTTGCCATGTTATTTTAAAACCACAGACTTCATAAAGGCTTTCCAGTAATTTATAAGAATAGAACTATTTTTTTTTTCATCTGTTTTCTTAATAACTATAAAATTATTTATTTTAAAGTTATAAAAATATGTTTGAGACCCTTAGAAACCCTTGGAGTAAGCACTATTATTGATATGTCACATGGTATAGTTTGCAAAACTGTTTTTTTTTATGTTCTTCTTTGCCTCTCAACAGTGACCCCATATTCAAAATTCATTTATTTACGTTACACGTCCCTGTTCGGGTCACACAAATTCATACGTGTATCAAATTTCAACTTAATCGGTTAATTAAATTCGGAGCAAATTAGCTGTGAAAGACGGACAGACAGACACGAGTGATCATATGGATCGGATCATAAGGGTTCAGTTTTTTCATTCGAACGAACGGAATCAAAAAAATAATAAAACATAAGTATTGGTATGGTATATATTGGTATAAGTATAGCCGGTAGCGTCAAAATTAACGAAACCGTCAGGAGTTTACACCCAAACATTAAAATATCATCTTTATGTCCTTTGTACGGTGCAATGGTCAACGCATTTCAGTTTTTTAAAAAAGGTTAATAAGATAAAAGAACAAGACTTGACAAATTATCAACCTGACTCGGGTTGATAACTTGTATCAACTTGAGTTCGAGGGACACTAACGAGGACACTTACAAAATAACAGCAAACAAAAAAAAAAAAACCGCGCTCCGGGAGTGCCGACAGAAGTGAAAACTTGAACAAGAAAATACTTGCATAGAACATTGATCCGTAACAAAATATAAATAAAGAGCACAATCGCGTTTATAAAAATGAGGTGTCGGTAACGGTGTCGCGAGTTCAATTGTTTTTTCCCATCTCAAAAATACCTAACGCGCCAATAGAAGTTTTCACTTCAAGAATTGTTTTCAAATCATATTTTCCGTGCATGTAAACAAAATTATCTGTCGGTAAAAGTCTACACACAACATTGGCTTTCCTATGACCACTAGTCATCTGAAAAAACTATACACTTGAATGACAGATTGGTGATCCCAGTCTTGGCAAACAGAAAGCCACAATGCCGAACGTCACTTTCACTGCATACCCGTCAACAACCCTCACGGTAAGCCTTACGTCACTGGGAACAGAGAAAAAGGACAAGAAACTTCCTTATATGCTGCAAATGAATCACCGCTGCCTTTCCCTAAATTCGATGACTCAATTCAACATTCCTGTTTGTCATTTGCCACACTTTATTGTAACATTTGACCCGCATGACTCACCTTCATTTGTTTTTTGTTACATTAATAAAACCGTAATAAAACTAAGGTGAGTTGAATCTATTATCTCTCGACGTTCGAAACGATTTCATGCGGTGATTCGGACTAGAAATAAATTAAGTAATACGTGAACTGATTGCCACATTCAAGACGTGCAGTCTGGGGTCAAGATCACCTGCGGGCCAGGGCAGTGGCCCGTGAGGAGTTGCTGGAGACTCTAAACAGGGACCCGTGGGGACGCCCATACAAGATGGTGCGGGAGAAACTCCGCCCATGGGCTCCCCCGCTGACGCGGAGTCTCCGGCCCCAGCTTGTGGGGGACGTGGTGAGCGCTCTGTTCCCCCCAAGAGGGGAACACGCTCCCCCGCCCATGGCTCCGCCTACTGCGGTGCCCGATGCGGACCACACCGCCGACGACGACGACGATGCTCCGGAGGTGACCGAGGTAGAAATGAGAGTGGCGGTACGCAAGATGAATGCGAAAAATACCGCCCCAGGACCCGACGGCATACCTGGAAAAGCCTGGGTCCTGGCCTTGGGGGCTCTCGGGCCTCGACTAAGGGGGCTCCTAAGCGCATGCATGGAGAGGGGCCAGTTCCCACTTCGTTGGAAGACGGGGAAACTGGTCCTCATCAGGAAGCCGGGGCGCCCGGCGGACTCTCCGTCCGCTTATCGGCCCATCGTGCTGCTCGACGAGGTGGGCAAGCTCTTTGAAAGAGTCATTGCAGACCGCCTCGTCGAGCGGCTGGTGCGGGTGGGGCCGGATCTGGCGGAGAGCCAGTTTGGCTTCCGCAAGGGGCGCTCTACGGTGGACGCCATCATGCGCGTGCGGGCCCTCACGACGGGGGATGCTGTGGCCCGGGGTGGGGTCGTCTTGGCGGTGTCTCTAGACATCGCCAATGCCTTCAACACCCTGCCCTGGAGTTGCATCAGGGAGGCACTCCGGTATCACCGGATGCCGATCTACCTCTGTCGTGTGGTCGAGGCCTATTTGACGGACAGGGCCGTCATCTACCCCGGTCACCAAGGAGAGTGGAACCGGCGAGAGATGTCGTGCGGTGTCCCACAGGGATCGGTCCTGGGGCCGCATCTGTGGGACATCGGATACGACTGGGTGCTGCGCGCCGACCTCCCTAGCGGCGTCAGCGTCGTCTGCTACGCTGACGACACGTTGGTCCTGGCACAGGGGGGGTCGTACCAGGCGGCGGCCGAACTAGCGACACGCGGGGTTGCGACAATCGTCGACAGGATCCGGCAGCTGGGACTCGAGGTGGCCCTGCACAAGTCCGAGGCCATGGGTTTTCATGGACCTCTGAATGCGCCACCGTCGGGTTCCCAGGTAATGGCGGGAGGGGTTCACATCGGCGTCGAGTCGACGATGAAGTATCTGGGACTTGTCCTCGACAGCCGGTGGAACTTCGTCGAACACTTCCGACGTTTGGCTCCCAGACTGGAGCGGGCCGGGGCTGCGTTGAAGCGGCTCCTGCCCAATCTAGGGGATCCAAACGCCTCCTGCCGGAGGCTCTACGCGGGGGTCGTGCGGTCCATGGCCCTTTACGGGGCACCGGTGTGGGCGCGTTCACTAAGGCTGCGGCCAGCCCGCCGGTTGAACGCGTCCCAGAGGGTCATGGCCATCCGGCTGGCCCGAGGATACCGCACGGTCTCCTGCGAGGCGGCGAGCCTCCTTGCCGGATTACCGCCATGGGATCTGGAGGCAAAGGTCCTCGCGCACATTTGGGAGTGGCGCGAGGAGGCGAGGCGCCGGGGCTTAGCTCCGCTGCCGCGAGAAATCGCGGCTCAGCGGACAGAGCTTCGGCGGGATCTCATGGCGTCATGGAGAGTGCGATTGTCGCAACCCAGCGCTGGGCACGCCACAATTGCGGCGATAAGACCCCTCTTTGAGGAGTGGCTTGAGAGGCGCCACGGCGTCCTCACCTTCCGCCTGACGCAGGTCCTCACCGGACACGGCTGTTTCGGGAGGTTCCTGCACAGGATAAGGCGGGAGGAAACGCCCGGGTGTCACCATTGTGTGGATCGCCCGGAGGACACGGTGGAGCATACGGTGGAGGTCTGCCCAGCTTGGGCGGAGCATCGCCGTGTCCTCGTGGAGGCGATCGGCGGCGGTGATCTCTCGCGTCCGGCCCTGGTTCAGGCTATGGTACGGAGCGAGAGGAAATGGGAGGCCGTCACCTCCTTCTGCGAAGCGGTAATGCTCGCGAAGGAGGAGGCGGAACGCGTGAGGGAGAGGCAAATTTCGCGCCCTCACGCCCCTAACCGCCGCAGGAGGAGACGCCCAGGGCGTCGGGAATCGCGGGGCGATTTCCGGCCACCGTAGGCGCGGGCTTGCGGGCGGTGAGCAATGGGTGGCTCACCGTCCGATAAGGACCAGGCCCGGGTCGACGGCGCGTTGTGTTCCACGCGCGCCTCAAAGAGATGTCAGCATAATTGAAGGGGTCCACTAGGACCGATGCCTGCCGGGGTTGCGAAGAAAACCGAAAGGGAGATCGTGGCCCCCGGCGACAGGGCAACCGAAGGAACACGGGTGGGTTTTAGTCAGTAAGAGTCTGACACGCCCTCCCGCTCCGCCCAGAGCGGGAGAAGTTATTTGATGATTTCCCACCCTCAAAAAAAAAAAAAAAAAAAAAAATGGGGTCAAGATCAAGATAGTATATCGATAGTTAGGAGCAGCCTCAAGTTTAATTTTGGAATGTATTTCAAGCATTGTCATCTAGTTTTGGTATAAGTCATTGTTTCTTTGCCTCTCTTTTACTCTTAAAAAGTTTCATTTTCTGAATGCCCCTTTGGAAGACCCTGGAAATTCAGCATGACGCTAAGCTTAGCTAACGACTACTAATCATAATCCTAACTAATATTATAAATGCGAGTGAGTTTGTTTGTTACGCTTTCACACTAAAACAAATGAACGGATTTAGATGAAATTTAGCACATGGGTAGAAATAACCTGGTTAGAACTTAGGATACTTTTTATCCGAATATTCCCACGGAACCGACACATATACGGATGAATCCGTGAGATGCAACTAGTAGTTCTAGGACTTTTTCTGAAACTGTATCGACGTACGACCATAAAACGTACAACGTCATAATTTTTACGTTTTATTTTAACCCAGCTGTTGTCTAAATTTTAATCGTATGGATTAAATGTAACCTTTGTCAACCGAAAACGTACCTAATAAAATTGATCAAACGCCAATTTTTTTACCATCATAGCTTCTTTTAACTAAGAACAAGAACTTACGTATTGAAATCATAATAAGAGTAGGTAAGTTAAGAAATACAAAGTTGCACTAGCCGGAACCACAAGGGTGACTATTAAAAAAAGATAACTGCACTACGCAGTTTGTGAAGAAGTCTATAATTTTCTTTTTAATAACTGTTGTTGGAAAAAGAGTGACACCTGACTTAATGTTATGTGGCGGTGGTGATTGGAAAGTTTTAGCAAGGTCTCTTTGTTCACGTAAGGGTTTTTTTTCCTTTTAGTTTTTATCGTTATTATTGTGATTGTGTATACTTAGATAAACGCAGTCTTTTCTTTCAGCGTCTAAAGTCTACAAGTAAATATAAAATCACTAATGAGTCTTTTGGATAACTTGCATCGGTTTTCACCCGGGCTAACTCATCTACTTAGCCTTGGAAAAAGTCTAATCAGATGAAAGGGGTTTCTATTTCCACCTACCAATTTTTGTTTCCATAAAATCCTGCGTAGTTCAAATTATTTGAATTAGTAGTCACAGAGGGTAGCTCTGCATAATACTCATCATGCATACTGAAGTGTTGGTACTTTCGTTGGTCTCGTGGTCGGAAGCGCGACTGCTGAGCGTGGGGGTCCTGGGCTCGATTTCCGTGTTGGGCAAAGTGTTATTTGATTTTTTCACTAGGAATTTCTTACCAACAGCCCGGAGTTTGGAAGTTGGCGGTGTGATACCCCCATGCCTTGGAAAGCACATTAAGCCGTTGGCCCCGCGCTTGATCTCTCTCCGGTCGTGTTGGGTTGTCGTCCCATCGGACTATGAGAGTGAGGGAGGAGAGAGTGCACTGTCTGCGCATACACTTGTGCACTATAATATCTCACGCGCCAAAAGCGAGATTGGTTGCCATGGCCGAAATTCGGTCTGGAGGCTTATTACTTTCTTCGTCAACAGGTTTGAAGGAGTATGGAAGCAGGTAAATCATCACCACCGTTTTTTAGCTTCCTCTACTTAAATAGATATCCAACAGCTCATATATGATCATTTAATTATCACCATCTTTAAGTGACTACTTTGTTGATCAGCTAATGGGCACCGTGTTCAGAGGCACAGGTGTCAGAACTTTATTTGCATTGTTTTCTTACACTGCTATCAATTCATTAACTCCGTATGAGGATAGTGCGAATCGAAGTCTATTGGTTTTAACACTTTATGTTTGGCGAATGTCACGTAAGTCTCCTGGCAGAGGTCAAGGACACTTGGTACTCTTGATTTACATAACATTCAAGTTTCTGTGTGACCTACGACTTACTTATGCATGTACATATTTACTTTGTTATCCTGCGGTTTATCACTAAACCTTTTGATTTTATTAGGAACGTGGTAACTAGCTACTTTCAATGGACGATTGTAGTTTTTGTAATAATAAAAAAAAAGTTACTGACGTATAGAGAACCTCCTCCTTTTTTGATGTCGTTTAATAAATTCCAATTTTCCAACCTCCTACACAAAGAGCATTCCCTATGATTTTGATGACCATAAATTTTGACATCATGTCGCAGTAACAATATGTTTTGGAGTAGGTATAAGATTGGGACATATGGTCGCTTTTCCTTCCGTATTTTTTAAATTTATCAACAGTCAGGAAGAAGTTACTTTTCTCACTAAAGATCGCGTTTCTTTTGGGCTATAACTTGTGGAAATAATCTAGTAAAGTGATGGAAAAATCACAGTAGGTAAAGGCAATAAATGATTCTGTGTACCTACTTAAGTACCTATTTAATATTCAATACACAGCATGTTTAACTACACACAGAATGTCTGTTATGTGATAATAGACAAACAGCTAAGGCGTCAGTTAAAAATAATATATGCTTAGTTGTCTCGTTCCAATGTGTAAATTATTAATTTATCATATGCTTTACTATCTATAATGCGATGGCCATTCTCCTTTCGATATACCTAATTGTAGATTTTTATAATAACATACTTTTCTCTATTCGTTAAGTGTTTATCACAGCATGGTGGGAAAACTTTGTTAATATCTCCAGTTAAACTGCAACAAACGTTTGTGAGAACTAAATTGCAGGGCGTCGTGAAAACGTTTTTTTTTTATGCTGCGTCATTTATTTTTGCGATTTAATTGCTACTGAACTGGTTTAGAGCGAGTCATCAGGAAAGTACTGTTTTGTATTAGTGCTGTAAGTAGCAATAAGTAAAGGTTCTAAAATGGTAGAATCTTTTCTATGTTATATCTAGTTCTATCTACTTATTAATATACTAGCTTCTACCCGCGACTTTGTTCGCGTGGAAGTCGTAAGACACCACAATATACTACAATAATAGCCACATTTTAAGAAAACTTCCATTTATACTACATTTGTAGTTTTATTCTCAGCAGCCAAAATATACAGAGTCAGGAATGATGACTTGGAAGCAAGCGACGTACAGTTGTCCGTGTGAGAAGCAGCTTGTCCTGAGGTCGACACCCGCAGCCTTCTTCAGCCTTCGTTGTCAGCCCTATGACTTGTTGATCACAAAGCATACGCTCATAGGGAACTGCACGTGCTTAATATGGTTATTATAGACAAAGAAATATGCACGTTTAGGTATCCGCAGAGGCCGCTCAGTGCCCTACGTGTCCAATATAACAATGGATTTAGGATGTTGTTGGGGCTGCCCCGCTTTTGTAGTGCCCCTGGTATGTTTGCGGAGGTCAGGGTTGACAGCTTTCATACCATCGTGCGCAAGTGGCTCGCATCGTTACTAAGCAGAATCCGGGGTAGCACTAACAGCATCCTACGGGTCATTGCGGATAAATAGGATTCAAATATCCTGAAAATATTTATTTGTGTTCACATTTTGTAAACTGTGACATTATACGCACTTGGCCTACGTTAAGAAGATATCGTCTGCCAGATTGATTATTTACTCAAACACAAAACTTACTTAGTCTATACTATACTAGATAATAAGAAATAAGTACGTAAGAGGAAGTCTGGAAGTGGCACCTGTGACCGAAAAGTTGTGCGGTAATCGGTTGTCATGGTATGAGCATGTGATGCGGAGGAATGAGGAAAATGTCGTGAGGAAAGTTTTGAGTATGAATGACGATGGCTATAAGAGTAGGGGAAGACCAAAGTAACGATGGATGGACCATGTGAAAGATGATATGGCTAGAAAGAGGGTGACTACCCAGATGACGACTAATAGAGAAGTATGGAAGAAAAGAACAACTGCTGGCACCTCGTTTTTAAGCAAGGTCGGGGTCGACCGTGCCCATGAGTAAATGATACCCCTCATTTACTCGTGGGCGCGGTCGCGATCGCGAAGGACCTCGGCTGCGAGGTCGGAATGACGGCTGTGGTCTGTATTTGTGTACTGTACTGGAGTTGGATAAGGGCAGAAGAATGATGACTATCTATACTAATACTAATTACTTTGTTTGTAAGTTTGTATGTAGGGGGTAATCTCTGGAACTCCCAGTTGGATTTGAAAAATTATTTTTGCATTGGATAGCCCAATTCTTGAGGAAGGCTCGCGGATAAAGTCGCGGGCAGAAGTTATTATAGCATAAAGTAGAACTGCTATAAGCTTTATTAAGAATTTTGTGTTTGAGTCTACTTTTTGCGTCGTGAATGAACATTCACGACCTTAAAATAACTTTCTTAAGAGTAATGCCTTTAGTTACCAAGGTAAGGGTTGGTGACCGCAAAGCCTATCGTTCAAACATAAAGTAATATAGTTTTATGCGAACATCGAGTCCCAGTATTATATATTATACCTACTCATCTAAATCACCGGTTATTTCGTCATCGCTTTTATTTAAATAATATTCAGCATCTTTAATAGAAATTACATCACGCTTCATCAAATAAAAAGAAATATAAATTGTATTAAGGAATATTTATTTAAAAATATAAATATAAAATCTATCTAAATAACAATTCGCTTACATACTGCTAATGCTAATACTAGAAGGCCATCTCGACAGCATCGCAACTTTAACATAAAATCACCAAGCCTTTCACAATGTTGGAAATTCAATACAGTTAATGAAAGAAGCGAAAACTTACTTAAGTTCCTTGTAAAACCAAGGAATAACAATATCATACATGGTTCCGAATTCCTGCGCCGTGCAGTTTCGAATATCAGTCAGTAACACAACTGTCACAATAATTTACAAACAATACTGCAATGAGTGTGCATTCAAGGAGATATTTATAAGTACACGGTGCCAAATCTGACCTGGGGCTTTGATTTGAAGAGATTGGAGGCAGTCTTGATGATGCTAATTATAGGCCTGAAGGTAGAGGTTTCCTGACGCTGGTAGTAAGTGTTAGGTTGCTGGTATCTGTACTGGTATTGGTTGTTGTATTGGTTGTAGTACTGGTTGCTGAACTGATAGTTGAAGCCCTGTGTGTTGGCGGAGCTGTCGGGGATGGCATTCGAGATGTAGCCGTTGTTATTGTCCACCGTCTGGTAAGACGAGGATGATGTGTAGCTGGCGGCTGTAACAAAGAACATATAAAATTAGATTTATTTGTGGACAATACATTTTATAATTTTATGGAGCTCAAAGGCATCGTAAGAAATGTTAAAGTATGGTTATCTCAGACGAGAACTCATCCAGAGCAAACATAGAATGCCTATTTGGTGTAAAACAAGTTCTGACGAAGGTTTGTTTGTAGGGCATAAAAGATATTTACCGCAAAGGCCGGAGTATTTGCTCGATTCTGTGAGGCCGTAGTTGGTGCATGATGGGTAGCCTTTCTCGTACGGTTTGGATCCAATAACGTTTCCGCCAGGACCGTAGTTGCAGACGTAAAGCTTGGTGTAGCCTCGAGAAGGGTCGTAGTAGAATGTGAAACCACAGCCTACGTGAGATGTCTCGCCCCAAACCAACTAAAAAAATAAAAAAAAACGTTAAAAACTCATTCGATTTCATTTTCGAGCAGGTTGAAATAAAATGGAACCACATATATCCCACTTATGAAGGCAACAATGAAATATTAAGTAATTTACAGAATTAAATATTCAATATGTCACATTTGGCAGAGAATTGATATGGAGATTGGCTTTACTATTAAATTGGCGAATTTAAATTGCAAATTACCTGTGAGTAATGCCCGGTGCCGTGCCCTCTAGTGATGGGCTTGAAGCCGTAGATATGTACTTCATCGAACCAGGCGTTGATCTGCTTGTTGAAGTCAGGTTCGGAGTCAGCGTTCTGGCTGGGTGGGCGAGTTGTCCAGGTGGCTGCGAGGTTCTGACCCACGGGAAAGCGGCCGTCGTAGCGCTGGGCGGCACGGTCGTGAGCAGTGATGCACTCGTCGGACCAGTGCTGAGCGGTTGCGGCTAGATCCTCATCCCATACCTTTATAAAAGAAAACACTTTGTTAGTATCATCTATTTTTAATTTTTAAGCCTTAGTTTGTTTGTTTTTCATGAATGATTTGAAGCGTCAGGCACTGAACTTTACTAAGTACTACTTGTGTTTGTTTTTTGAAAGGAGTCAATTGACTCTGTTTTATGTATTTGCAACAAATGTTGGCCAGGTTATGAATATTACTTAATTGGTTGAAATAATAATTCTGGGCTACGAAAATGTATCATCTCTGCATATATTATTTTAATCCGAGATAACATTGATTAAGTAGACATTAAGCTGAGATACTATCAACGTAGTAATATTAGCAGACTAGTATTTAAAAAATCTCAAGCATTTTAATTGAATTTATGCCAAATGTCTCCTTCATTCGAATACCAGACTAGATATCAAAGTCTTTTAATCAGGAGATTTTGAATTTGCATTACTTTATTAAATAATAATGTATCTGGCTGATGTCACATCTTTAGTGGTTTCGTATTTTATGACTCCACTGAATTAAAATGTGTGACAAAATGTCAATGAATAATGGTCAAGATCAAGTTCGTATTCATATTCATAAGACTGTGTTTTGATGGTGTGTGTTTGACGTACCATTTCCATCATGTTAGCTGCGGGAGGTTGGCTGGAGACCTGTCCTAGGGCAATGGATTGCCTGAGACGATTGTGTGCGTCGACTATAGCTTGTTTCTCGTACGCCGTCAAACCTCCAGATCCTAGAATAGAAGAATGAACAATTGTAAAAATAACCCTTCTAAAATTTAACTCTATTGCTAAAAATATAAGAGTGTCATCCGATTCCGAGTGTCAAGGCGACATTTTCGAATGATTTCATAATTCTTTGGATTGATCTGATTTGTTAGACCGGTGCGTGCTAATACAGGTGTTGGTGTCAATAAAATTTTACGACCTCGACCCATACAAGTATGTAAAATAGGAGCATCATTTTGGGTAAAAACTCGTTTGCAAAATCCAGACTGGGTGGCGGCGAGTGAATTGATGGGTTCTTGCTATCATTACAGACACTTTATGAATTTTTAAGTGCTTTAGATTCTTTTGGAGTTTAATGGATAGACACATAAATTTTAAAGACATTTTCTGACATTATTGGTGCAGATTCAAAATAATATTATTAAAAATGTTATCAATCGCATTTCTCGAATATATAAAAACGACTTATTATTATAATTTACGTGAGAGTGAGTTTTTATTAATTATTTATTTGCAAATATAGTAAACTAAATTCAATGTTACTTTAAATGAATAAAGATAAACTTTTGAAGCCTTTTGACTCGATTGTAGTAAGTGCTAATAAAAAGTGAGAGTAATTTAGTTATTTATACATTACAGATAATTAATTAAGGCTTGAAATTAATTAATTAAAGCATGCAAATAATGAGTTAAAGACTGAAAATAATTAATGGAGGGCTGAAATAATTGAAATGATGACTTACGTAATAATTGTTTTCCAGCACCACAGTTGCCTTCTGTCGTTGCGAGGAGACCTCCCATAACAAACAACACTAAGGATATCATCTTGATTGTTTAAAAGTTAATTCACAACACTTTAAAACTGGAAAAAAATCACGCGTAAAGTTGAGATTCGTAACTAAAGACTTGTTCACTTATAATTTACGAAACTCCAAACTTATTTAATATTTCCCGGTGATCCGTAGCACAACGTGCTGCGCGCTCTCCAGGCTTTAGCGGTGTGTGCGGCCAGCAGCCCACGCGCGCGCTTATGTACCCGACGCCTCGTTACCATGGAGACGGAGCGACGCCGGCCGCCCGCTGCGTCTGCGCATAGCCGCCCGCGCCGCTCGTTACTACCACACACGCTCACTACAATACACCCTCAATTTGTAATACTCAAATTATATTTTAACATATTAAATCAATTTAAAAACGCCTTTTTATTCAATTTAAATACGAGTATCTTCTGCACTTATGATTGGCACACAATATTCGGGATGCTCTATTCTTCAATCGTGTAGAGTCTTCAGTTACGAAATAAAGAAAGGTTATAGGAACATCAGCCAGCTACTTTTTATCTGCAGTAATAATTTAAAACTCATTATGCTGCGGACGGTTGTTGTCAATGAAATCGAGTTCTTGTGATGTGTCCAAGCCGAACGTGGAAATATGTTGACAGATATTGGTCGGAGCGGAAGTGGTCTTTAAGCGAAATTATACGCAGCTAAAAACAAGGAAAGAATAATCTGTAATCACCCTTTTTTATGTCAAAGGCTACTTAATTTTACATATTTGGAATGAATAAGAATAATTTTGCCTGACAATGTTTTTATTCGTTTAGATAGGAAATCAATTTTCGCTTGTGGACTGCGGAAAATGTTAATATTTAAATTAGCATGAAATTGAATTTTGAGATTTTTCACGTGCTGTTAACGTTTTCATTCGTTCGTACATTTGTTTTAATGTGTTCCACATAACTTCAAAGGTTATTTGCGAAAAATGTACATACATTAGGTTAATTAAAATATCTTCGTTTATCTTTCCCAGACTATAGTGAAATGTTTTCATAAATTTAGGTAAAATTAAAATTTGCCTAATGAAACGACGATGGTGAGTCGTTAATTAGAGGCAAAATTGACCAAAAAGTTTAAGGTGACAAGTTGTCTGTTGGCAACCGATCCGGTTTACCACCTGACGTGAATTTTCGCCGGTGCTTCAATATTTGCATATTAATGACCTTTATTTTATTGACTTTTTATTTTACGAGACTTTATACATACTTAGGATTATTATACTTTTAATTAAAACCACTAACTTATGTAGGTTGGGATGTTACAATTATTAGAATGAGTTCCAACTGCTTTAAAGGTTTTTGAATTTATTCCGCGGACGTAACGCTTCGAAAGTTAGGTAGGCACCTACCTATATCGTGTTTCATTAATTATTGTTGTTCTTTGACATGTAGAATTTAGTAAACAGGAGTATCGAATTACAGAGCTTGAATCAATTAATGTTTTCTTATTAATTTTCGTGTCAAAAATGTATGTGAATTAAAAAAAAACGATAGAAATAGTTACTATGTTAATAGTTACTATGTATAATAACCGTTTCTAATACGTTTATGTTTCTTCATGTAACGTTAGGTATGTGATTTTCTTGAGCAATAGGAAACACTAATAGGAAAACGATCCAGCAATGTCCACTATACCTACACGGGAAATTTCTAGTGCTATTAATCTTTCAATAATTAATTCTAATCCTGAGTGGATGAGCAATAATTATTTAAAAGTTAATATATCAAATTCAAATTATTTTATTTCACATGAACATACAAGGGCACTTTTGAAACGTCAGAAGCTAGGTGCACGGTTCCAATTGGTCGCTTCCTATGGAGAAGAGCCGGCAAGAAACTTTTCAAAATAAATGTTTTTTACAATGTTTTCAAATTACAGTGTTAATAGGTATGAGAAGACGGTGTAGGCCTATCAACAAGTACCAGGTACTTAGTAAAATAGAATATGGTCCACAAGATCACAGCCTTTTTTTTTGGGTGGGAAATTATCAAATATTTTTTCAGGAGGGCGTGTCAGACTCTTACTGACTAAAACCCACCCGTGTTCCTTCAGTTGCCATGTTGCCGGGGGCCACGATCTCCCTTTCGGACTTCTTCGCAACCCCGGCAGTCATCGACCCTAGCCGACCCCGTCAATTCTGCTGACATCTCTTAGAGGCGCGCGTGGAACACAACGCGCCGTCGACTCGGGCCTAGTCCTTATCGGACGGCAAGCTACTCATTGCTAACCACCCGCAAGCCCGCGCCTACGGTGGCCGGAAATCGGCCTGCGATTCCCGACGCCCTGGGCGTCTCCTCCTGCGGTGGTTAGGGGCGTGAGGGCGCAAAATTTGCCTCTCCCTCACGCATTCCGCTTCCTCCTTCGCGAGCATTACTGCTTCGCAGAAGGAGGTGACAGCCTCCCATTTTCTCTCGCTCCGTACCATGACTTGAATTAGAGCCGGACGCGAGAGATCACCGCCACCGATCGCCTCCACGAGGACACGGCGATGCTCCAAGCCGGGCAGGCCTCCACCGTATGCAACATCGTGTCCTTCACAAGTCCACAGCCTACAACGTTCTTACATTCACAAAATCTAAAAGAAAATAATCTACATAAAAGATAAATAAAATAGTTAAATTATGGACCTGATTGCCACTACAGTTGCAACAAATCTAATTTGATAAAAATAGGTATAGAAAATTGTAGGTATATAATGTCAAATAATGAAAAGATTATGTCAAGGAAGTATGTAAAAAAAGTAAAATAACCATCGTAATTTGGGAGCAGTTAATAGATAGACATTTATATTGTTATGCCGTTAATGAGGTACCAGGGAAGCCACATGTATTGAAATCACATCCTACTTTAATATTATTAATTCGAAAGTATCTCTGTTTTCACGTTTTAACGACAGAATGAATTTCTATGAAATTTGGAAAACAGGTAGACCATAAACTGGGTTACGACGTAAGACACTTTTATCGCGGTCGGGGATGTGGGATAATTTCTGACCGAATCGCGGGCAACGCCGCGGGTAAAATCTAGTTTGCAATAAATAAAAAAGGTCGATGATACTTACATAGGTATCTATAAAAATCATAAAAAAAATCTAGCTCGATTATTTTCTAGAAGTAGGCGACAATCTGCAATTCTAAGCATCCACGATGTTTTAGCTTAGACCTTGACATTGGATTTTCTTGAACTCGCTGAATAAGACCTCTCTAAATTGATTTATGAGGTGAGGGTTAATAGATTCAAATAGAGAATACATAAAAGGGAGGAAGAAATTTCTGATAATCTTGCATTGCATAAGAACCTACAAATGAATAAGAAAAGTTATAGTAAGTTTTGAAAAGCAATACATATTCAGTATTCAGTCATCATTGCAAATGTGCAGAATTAAGAGAAAAATCTTATGTATAAATAAAAATATAATATAATATTAATATTTAAAAAATCGATAAAAAATTAGAAGGTAAGGGAATAAGTTAATATTTTACATCGAAGTTATTTAATTTTCCGCAAATTAAACAATACCTAAGCCAAATAAGATATTGCCCTAAATCTTCTGTTTTACGTTGTGTGCGGGGCACAAAGTTTTTCTCGCACTGCATTATAATCAAAATTTTAATAAAATGACTAAAAAGATTAATCTCATAATAATATATCAATCATACACCTTAAAAGCGCCTCTTGTGACTTTTGATCTTTACAGAAAAAGTTATAATACTGTTCGTTAAATAAAATATTTCGTGGACTTTTTATTTTATTTGTCGGTACTTATCTGCGTCCTCCAAAGAACAAAAATCGTCCTCACTTAATTCACTCACTTTAGAGCATTAGATTTATTATTATCAAAATATCGTCAACAGACAATGTTTGTTTGTTTTTTTAACGAAAAGCTACCAATGCTACCATAAAATCCGCAGAAAAAAATATGATCAGAATAAAAAAAAAAGATAAATACTCAAATTGCAAGGTATCAAAAGGTATTCAATTAGGTTCATATATTAATCAAATACCCAGTCATTATTTTGAAAAAAACTTCGACTTTACATACAAAACTGCAGTAAATAATAATTTGAGTAGGATGCGTTAAATCCGTCACGTGCACGCTTTATCTGTGATAGTAATAACCCATAAAATTCTGTCGAACCCATCTTGAAAGTCAGAGCCAGTCCATTTGACCTTTAAATAAATAGCCTTATTAATATCATTATAGTGAAAACGTCCTGGTCTGCCATCCACTAGATGGAATAATCAGAGTTGACTCTGGGTCTGGACACATCGATCGAGGAACCTGAAAGGTGGAGATTTATTTATGGACGATTCCGGCCTGAAGTCTAAATGTGGGTGCTGATTTGATGGACGCTAATGATGGCGTCAAAATAGTAGTTAAGTTCTGGGTCGACTACGTGGTAGCGTGTCGATATAGATTACTATCGACACGCTAAGAAAAAGACTGTCAGATGATCGTGAGTGGTTTGTGTGTTGAAAAGATAACAAGAAAAGAAATGAGAAATTTAGAAATTAAAGTTATGACTCGCCAAAACAACGAACTATGAACTGAAGTATGAAAAGACGCGGACAACGAATCTAACCGAAGTTAGTTTCGTTCCGGGTGTGGCCTGCAATTTAGTGGATAAGCCAGTAATGGCTAGCATGAATTGTAATAGTGACTGAGTTTTTGGTAGTGAGTTACGACAGGTGCTAATTTTAATGTGAGTATTTTAATAATAATGTATGACTTGCAGGTTTTATTGTCAAGAAATTGTTTTGGATCATTAATAGCAAGAGAATGATAAATAGTTGGGTATTTTTGACTTGAGGATTTAGTCCTTGATTAATCAATCACCTATTAGTGCAATAAATGGTGAATCGCCGTGAGTGACTGGAGTAGAAATACTCCCGTCCTAAATAAGTACAACAATAAGTACCACGACTATTCTTTGACGCTTTTTCAGGTCAAATAATGTTGAATGTTACATTACATGATTGCAACAATTTCACAGTAAATGACATTTCAAAGCCAATAATCATCATCATCAACTACAAAAAAAAAACAAGCAGTTTTTCGATCTCTGTGACTGGGCGACTATGAAGAGGCAACTTTCCGACGTTGATCTATAGGTACTGGGCCGGCTCCGCACTGCCAGACAAAGCGTCGGCCGCCGCGCCACAGTATCATTGCATGAATCAAAGACTTGTGTGTATATACTCGTAATTGTGCATTGCAATGAATTCCAATGTCAAAACAGGTGATTCGTCGTATGCATCTCGATTTCCGTATAGTTAAATGTATTGTAAACTTTACTTTAATGAAAGTATTGTTCATGAATCAAGGTATGGTTTTGCGTATGTATATTTTGCTGTTTGTTTATAGAAGTCATGTTAGCATATAAATATTTCCTTGTTAATTTATTACGAGGTGCAAAAACGAGTTATTGCAATAATAATCTAATCAAGTGGGGTAAATAAATAGTTGAAACCAGATTTTTTTATGCAGTGTAATATTATAAATTTTGACCGCCAGCACTTACGGTAATAAATTTTGCCAAGCCTATGTTTAATTAATTAGTAAACACATATTTAAATGTTAGGTAATTCGCAGTGACCATTACCAATATTGGCGCTCTTTGGAATATTAAATAGCTTGTAGGCGATATGATACCTGATGATTTTCAAAATGGTGCATACTATTATGTACTTTAATATTACTTACGTAAAGTTGATAAAAGTATGCAAGATTTTTGATAATTTAAATTCTATGAACTGGTAACGTTGCTTCGCATATTTGCTCTATCTAAGTTTGTTCTTAATCAACACGGTACATCCTGCTATAACTCATTTAAATAAAGGAAAATCCTATATATTATAAATTTATAATAATTTGTATTATTTCTTTGATAAAATTTGTTTATAAAGCTGTTTAGAATCAAATACCATTTCGAAAATAGACTGCAAAATGTCAATTTTTTCTAGGAATAAACTGTCACTACAGGAAAATGTCCGAGCTACATATTGCAGAATTAATGATATTTACTTAAAACTAAGTTCAAACGATTTTTTTCAAGACCCGTTCTATATACTTAGCAAATATATATATATATATAAATAATGTGTTTGACTTCAGCAAGAATTTAGCATAGTAGAAGTTTATATATGAACTTCAACGGTCAATTCAGATTAACTAAAACTCTACTTATGCACGGAGATGCAGATATACGTTTTATGATATTTTATAGTCGTTATTCATCTTATTAGTTGCATAATTACATTGTATTCCGACTAGGTATTAGTTATTTTATTTTACTTTATTACCTATTTATTTAATCTGTACAAATTTTTAAACTTGACTTGGTTTCCGTACGTCGTTTTCGGGTGACCATTTAAAATCAGCGCTTTGCCGGCTGCCGTTTCTTTCTGTTGAGTGACTATACGTATGTTTGTTTTTTTTTTTTTTTTCAAATAACTTATCTTTTTAAAGAAAGAAAGAAAGAAAGAAAGAAAGAAAGAAAGAAAGAAATCATTTATTTGCTGATAATGTAGGTATACATATAGGTTGGAATATTTATGTGCACGTGTTTGTGTGATAAATAAACCTATTTTTCTTTCTTGCTTTTTTACTTATTAAAATGATGGTTAAAAAGATATTCGAACCTTGGTGGGCCACTTTTATATGTAATAAATAAAGTATCTATAGGCCGATAGCATTAATCTCTAAAAAGGATTCTCCATTAAATTCGCCATTAGGAAAGAGATGAAAAGGTAGAATGTACGGATTATAGTCATAAAACAAGGTAAGCTTGTCATCTGCGGTTAGTCAAGTTTCTTGTTCCCACGACTGAAGTTAAAGGTTAGCACACACGGACCAAATGTGGACGACATTGCGGTTGACCAAGACCGCGAATTTTACCAAGAAATTGAATCTTTAAGTGCGTGCGAAAATTGCTTCCTTTTGAGTCAATTAGCTGAATATCATTATTATACATACGATGAATTTATGTCTAAGAGTGATTAATCCTACTATCCTACTTTATATGTAATATTCGTAGGACATATTACATTTTAAATATCCTACTAATGATGATTAAATGTGAAAGTTTGTATATTTCAATGTTTGGATGGCTGTTACTCAATCACGCAAAAACGGCTGAACGGATTTGGATGAAATTTGGCATATAGGTAGTTTATAACCTGGACCAATACATAGGTTACTTTTTATCCCGGTAGTACGATCCCGAAGGATAATTTTCGACTCCACGCGAGCGAACCTGCAGGCAAAAGACGCATTTATCATTATAAACTTATGTACTATAATTTTATTTCTCAGGATGATTATTTTTTTATAAGAAGTAAATCTAGTTCGTCAACAGTACCTTAGTTGATTAATTTCAATAAAACCGTGACCTTTTTACTAAATAAAAAGAAGCACGTAATATGGCATAGTTCAAATTGATTTTGACAAATGACTTGCAGATAAGATTCATCATGATGCTTCATACATTAGTTTACGTAATCGTTTTTAATTGCTGACATACGCAGAGGTCATGTGATAACATTTGTTTTATGATTTTCTATTCTTACGACTCATTGGGTGCGTCAGTTCGTCTGATGAGACCTTATATTATTTATAGCGTTAAATTATTATAATTAATGAATGTGTTGGTTGACCGTGAGGTTTCCGGTAAGAAAGACCATCTCATTTTGGGATTCATAAAAGGAGAATCACTTACTAGGGCTATAATTAGAAGGTTAGGCGGCGGCATTTTTCTTTGCAATAATATTGCAAGTGTGGTCATAATAAGTTCTTCTTATCTATTATCCTGTACTATTAAACGAGCAATATTTGTACTCACGTTTCACATGTCACACCTCAAAATCGGCTCTAACGATTTCGATGAAAGTTGCAATATAGGGGTTATTTACGGGGCGATCTAGCTAGGTCTCATATCTGGGAAAATTAATTTTCTCCGTATTTTCACCCGAGCAGAGCTCGTCCGCCCAAAGTTTAGAACAAGATAATGAATAATGACGTGAGAATAATGACATTAGAATAATGACATGGCAGAATGAAATAAGTAGGTAGGTACTATACATGGATTAGTATAAACTTTCCTATAAAATTAAATGAGCATTCTCTATTATTAACCAGAGCAGAGCTCGGTCGTCCAGGTACTAATAATATAATACATAAAATAATAATATTTATTTATATAAAACAGATTATAGCACATATATAATGGTTGTTGTTTGTATTAATATATTGAGAAGGTTTAATTTTGTATAATTTTTGACAATAGTTTCACATTTGTAGATATCATTATTTTCTTTAGAAGGATTGCATGAATATATGACATAATATTTTTTATAGCATATGCAATGCAGAACTTGATTTGTTATGTAAATAATATTAACGATTTCTGTCGGTTTTTACCTTAAACAGATTCATGCTGCCTAATTAGCGTTTATTTTTTAATGGCTTATTTTAAATCATGCATAAGAAAAAAAATTGTCCCAGCCACCTGAGGCACTTTGGACTTCAATGACCTCAAAAGTAAGCTTTTTATTATGTTGGATATTAATTAACGACTTTCATCGAAATAAATAAATGTTAGTTTTTCTTTTAAATAGGTTGGCAACTAAGGAGCTGTGTAACAAATCATATGTCGACGTCCTGCTGATTTTTTTGACGTTTCGTAAAAGTTATAACTTTGTATATTGTAACGAGTAGGTTATACCAGTTTTTCTACTTTCGTCTAGTACCTAATAATTTGTAATGGTCTGGTAAAACTTGAATGAGGGAAATTAATAGGACAACCCTGTCGGTAAGGTTCATAAAATACTTGTATTATTTTATGTTTGTTAATTAGGATAATTAAAAATCAAGTTTACTAGTAAAACGAGAAGACTAAGATGGAAGGTCAAAATAAGGTTGTTGCCGACGACGATGTGTTGCACTGAGTTTTTGTTCAGCTTTGACGTTTATCGAGCGCATGCACAGCGTAAAACCGCGTAGGTTTTGCGTAGCAGTGCGTAGACACGCCGCGTGAACGCAACGCGTTCGCTACGACGTTGAACCTACGCGAGCTGTTTATCGTTTTTATCGGACTAATACCCAATACGAATACGCTATAATTCCTTGAATTAGACAGCCAGTAGATAACCTAGCGTGATAGAACAACCATATGATAGTTACTGGATGTTACACGCTTTACGTACACGCGTGAGTGTGTACACACACGTTGATAACGGACGTCATGGGACGTTGTCGGTTGAAGTAGTGTACACACTCACTTTGTTATTCATGTGTTTGGTTTATAACTTGGGTTCGACCGAAGACGTACCTACGAGCATAATTCTGCGATGACGGATAAGGTGTACGCAAGCAGTAAGACGGAGGTCCGAATGTTAATGTGGAACTTTTGTTAGTATCATGTCCAAATGTGGGCTGTGATACGGTAACTTTGTTAATTGAGCTTATCTTGTGTTTCCTTTGTGTCTTTTAACGTTACAATTGGTCATTAATCTAGGTAAAAAAAAGCTTCTTCCGAACATCTGCTATCTTTAAAGATTACCATAATTAACTGTATTAAAAGGTAATTAAATTAATTTATGTTAGGCGATCACTGTTTAAGATTTATGGTAGTGACATGACAGTTTTGATTAATAGGTATGTGGTGTTTTGCAAATAGGAGAGGAAATCGACTTTAATGATGGAAAATCAGCGAAGGAATTATGACTTTGTTTCACTGTAGAAAATCACTTTTGAAGTGAAAACTTCTTTAGGCGCGTTGGGAATTTTTGAGATGGGACTAAACCATTGATTTCGCGACACCGTGATGACACCACCTTTTGACCATACATCAACGTATTGATTACCGCAGTGCGTGGAGTAAAAGATATCAACGTGTTGATTACAGCGGTGCCGATTTTTTTCAAGTTTTAACTTCGGTCGGCACTCCCGGAGTCCACTATCTTCGTTGATTCCTTTCATCTCAGACAGAGCACAAAAATATATGGTGGGTTGCCCAACCGATCGGACGCCTGGTGAGATACCCACCATAAAACTGTATATTTTACTGGCAGCGCGATCATGGTAGCGCCACCATGGTGTCTTAGTGAGATATACTTAAGTCTTCACCTTATTGAATTCTTTCTAGTTAAAAACTACTTCTATTCTATTATCCTCTGTGGCGATTAGTGCCGTTGTCGAAAATCCTGCCAGTGTCATAGGGCTATGCCAATTTAATTAAAGTATTGAAAGTTTGGAATTTTGGAATTTTGGAGATCAAAAATATTTAAACTACGTCTATGATTTCAGAAAGAGGTTTATAGATTCTCCAGTGACGCAGTATAGTGCCTTTTTGCTAAACATTTGGTGCTACTGTTGGAAAACTGAAGTTTTAGTTTTAGGAAACGTGTCTAGATCGGACAACTCAGTAACTATTGTTAATTTCTGAATAAACGTTCTTCAGAATGATTAAGCTAAAACTTTGTAATTTTTTTGTCAAAGGTGTCTTAGTTGTTAATTAATTGGATACATATAGTATGTCATCCTCATCTTTGTAATCAACAAATAGGTAAACAAATCATTTGTTTTGGCTACTGCGCTGAGTAAATATAAAGCCATGTGTTTTTAAATATAGGTAATAAAATTGGAAAATTGGGCAAGGACAGATAACGTTAACATAATTGGTACTTAATGGATTTTTGTCTGTGTTATCGGAGAGAACATATTATTTTTTTGCTCAAAGTGAGATTTCTAAACACGATTTTGTTTTTCCTGTTCGGGTTTGTTGCTTTCGATTTTCGATCATCCAAGTCATTGTATTCAAATTAAAGCTGTTTCTTAGAAGCGCTTTCTATTTTTTATCCGCATCAAGTATCAGTAATTCATCTAAGTATATAAGTACGCTGTTGTTGACATGTTTGTTTTGACAGTTCCAAGATACATGATTCTTTCACTTTCTCTGTTTGTTTTGATCATGAGTCATACTGTTGACCGACTTACCGACACCTTATTAATTTATTTACTACTTAAAATCACATTTTGCGGAAATACTGCCATACTTGTTCGAAAAGGAAGGCAAATTCAAGGTGTAATTTGTGTAAAGGTTGATTTAATTGTATAGTCAACTGAAGATATTACTTTACAAGCAAGAATTCAAGATCACAACGCCACCTACTTGTCGAAAGAAAAAGGTAGGCATAATAGTAGTACTTTTTTCGAACAAGCTCCTTTACCACTAGTGTTACAAGGACTTTTTAGCGCCTGAATGATATTGACAAGGGCCGTTTTTCACTAGATGGCAACTCTGAAACGTCAGGTCCGGGCACCTGTCAAAAGTGTCAAAGTGCCTTTATTTTGATTAGTCTGGACTGAATGATGAACGAATGAATGAAACGAATGATGAATGTCATCATATATTTTATATTCATTGTTGAAATGGAAGACTTCTTGTCAATGTGGTGCCACCTGGTGGCGTGAATTTTCATCATCAAGATGGCGGCGTTAATTCTGATTCTAGCCACGCGTCAAAAGAACCTTGTAGCGTTGTACCTACTATGATAAATCGTAAAATGAGTTCAAAAACTTAAGACACATTCAGACAAGCTTTGTCAGAGACTTGGTACTCCACTCACGTACAATGTGGATTTGTAAAGTAGGGCCTGCATACTTATCTCTTATGTTGAATGTACATTTTAAGGATTAATTCGTTACATTGGACCTGTCACTGCACCTGTAATTTTGTTTACGTTATATCGTTATTTGTTCGAGAAAAAGGCTTGGTTTCTGTTTTTAATTTATTATGTCATGCAATTGGGTAGTTGCCTAGGTAAAGAAAAAGAAATTCTATTTAGTCCGTCTTTCAGATAATAAAAAAATATTAGACACGTATTTTTCGCTTTATCATATTAATCAAAAAGAACTAAGAAAACGCGCATTAAAGTTGGGGAGTGCGGGCTCTAAATTTTAAATTTTTGGGCACAGGCCTATTATATACTTAAATAGATTTGTTAACTTGGTTTATAAGTTACAGTTAAGTAAAACTTTACAAAAAACAATGAGACCAGAGCATGAGCCTTTATTGAATTTAAAATTAGACCTAAGTTAAGTATATTTCAGGACTGGCATCCTTCTGGACTACGTTAAAAAAAATTAAGACAGCATACATATGTAAGTAGGTATAGTAGGTTGATGGTTGGACATCCCGTCCTTTAAAAGTTTTTTGCCTTGGCGGAAGACCTTATTTATAAAAAAATCCACAGGATAGCCCGGTTAAGCAGACGACAAATTCCTCGGTAAAACAGCGGGAAACCCAAAAAAAAATGTTTGGACAACTTTATCAACGATGAAGGTGTTTGTAACCCATGCAGTGGACACACTTGATGATGCACGTTAGGAACATTCAACAGGTTAGAATGAAGCAAAACACCAACACACATTCCTTACAGCATATAAAAAAAAAAACTCTGCAAGTAAGTGCATTTGCACAGAATGGACTCTAAAAACAAACAACGGCTAAGTACGGACAAACAATTTCGCTGTCTTTCATGCGGTGAATCGTAAATGCATGATGAATCATGGCAAATGAGCCACAGGTTAAAAAAACGAGGTCATCGGCCGAGCTTCGCGAAACTTCAACCTGCTGTCACAGCGCTATGCAGGGATGGCAAACCTTCGTATTTAATTTATATTATTATGTTCTATATGGCTACCGACCATGATTAAACCTAGAAATTAATCATAGTATAGTGAAGAAAATTAGTTCAACAATTTTCTTAGTAAGCTGATTTGATGTATAAAAATCTAGATATTTTGATACAGAAAGATCGTTTAGACAGTTAATTTACGCATTTCAAATTTTTTCATTCAAATAGGTACCTAAATGCTAACAATTTCTGATCGTGTTCCATCAGCTCGCCATCCCTGGCTTTAAGGAAAATCAATGTACTTAAATGATACTTAATATAGGTAAGTGTATGTAATTGTGTGAAATGACCGTTACCTATTGATTCATTACTCGGTAACCTAGATTTGGGATGGTAAAATCACTTTTATATGGTTAGCGGTCACTATCTGTATATTTGTCAGCTAAATGGGCACGAGTATGAGTAATAGAGAATTGATAAATTGGTAAGTACTTAAATGTAATTCATGATTCATTTACTAGAATTACATTTGTTTTTACTGCAAAGTGGGCACTCTTTAAATAAGGAAAATGGATCTCGAAGCAATTCCTCTTTATATTGCTCAGATTTTTAAATAATCCCATGAAAATAGATGATAATGAAAACTACGCAGAAAAATGAAAAATATATATATCTTCGTGTTTATTTTTCATGTTTCTGATTAGCTTTTACTTAAGCACACTCACAGGAATATTTCAACAAAAATAAATCATTGTGATTCTCCATACAAGATTTGAACTGTCAAACTAAAACGCAACCGCGGCAGACAGTCAGACGCTACACCAATTTAGTCATCTCTATGCTAATTTTACCATTATATTTATATGCCCGATCCGTTATAACGATAAACTCACTCCAATTTATAACTCTGAACTAAAAAGATGCTGTTAATAAAATGTGAATCGTAATCTCTAAACCCACACATAATTCGCAAATTAGTTTAAAAAAAGTATTAAAACGACATCTTTAATATTTACGTACCTTTTTTTTATAAAAGAAATGATTTATAACTGGACACTGTACAAAAACGTTGACAGATAGATAAATTGATTTTTAAAAAAAAATCTGTGTCTTCTTAACTTCCTTTCAACGCTAGCCTAAGGCTGTATATGAGGAGTTTATTCGATTGATATAAACTAAATATTAATATGCTAATGTGCAATTAACGCTGTAACCTTCAATACCAGTGTTAACTATTGAGATGGCACTGTGGGACGAACTGGGTCAAAGGTTTTAACTATAACTGTCATACTAACTGTTTATCAGATTTTAAGTGTCGGTGCATGTGTCTGCATGCCAATGAAAATATTGGATTATAAATTAACTTTAACTACATATATGTATAATGGCGTGATGGTTCAAAGGAAGCAGCTTCTGGCGCATCAATATAATGGATTGGTGGAGAATGTATTTTTTTTTTTTTCCATGTCTGACTTAGAAACTCTACCAGCAATCTAATCGAGCAGAAAATTTTGCGATTTTTTTTTCTCTGAGTCTGAGACAGCTGGTCTAACCACTAGTCTGCAGAGGCAGTTAATATGTGTTATACCATATTTTAATAGATATTTTGATGTGCAGTCAGTGATTAAACTGTCGACAAAAACGACTTTTTCTATGTAATGGACTTTTTTAGAATCAAAAGTGTAGCAATAGACACTATTGAAAATATGATTCTGGTGGTCATTTGTACCCCACATGGCATTCAATGTGTTAATCTTAGACACAACAGACTTATGGAGAAGGAAAAAATGTAAGGTCACCGGACTTGATTGTTTGTCGCCACTACAAGTAGTAAGCAAATAAGTTGGTCTCAGCTTCTCTGCATGTGAAATTGTGAAGCCTTTTGGGACACAGACACTTAGGCCCCCATTTGCATCACAAATCGCTGAATACGTTTACATCGCAAAACAATATTTAGACCTTTTTATTATTTATTTATTCAAGAACTGTATTAACAATAACATTCATAAAATCTGCCAAACTGCATAACAGTTTGTCGACAGTTGTTCTAGCAATGGATTACAAACTTTGAAATTAAACTATAAATTTATTTAAAACATGGCTCTATTTCTGTCGATCGTTTAATGATGACAGAGACAGAATGATGTTATATTTAGCGCTAAACACATTTAGTGATTTTGGTGCAAGCCAGTAAAACAGACGGTTATTGACTTTGTGACTAGCACAGGACTCGGATGAAGGCCAATTCTCGTACTTAAAAACGTTCACATTCAAGTCATTCTCTGTTAAAAATGTTGGTAAATTGATTGTATTTTTGACAGATAGCTAATGAGATGCGAATGCAAATGTTCTTAAAAATTACGGGAATGGCCCTTTAGGTTCGAGCAAATAAATATTATTTATATATGATAAGATTTAAAACACAATAAATCAAAATTGGGCAAACAGAAAAAAAAAATGTGACTTTTGTTATTTGTGTCTAAAGTGTCATCTACTTTTATTGTAGATTCACATGATTTACGATTTGTTATTTTAGAGACCAAAGAAAAATTCAGAATTATTTTACCAAAAATTATTTAACTTTGTTAGCTTTGATGTGCATGCTGTGGTCTCCTGAAGGAGTACACCTACACTCGATACCATTATTAATGTATCATTTAGATTGTGTGTAATTTAGTTGTGGATTCTAAATATATATAAATGTAAAAAAAAAATCAATAGCAGAGACTTGGGCAAACTTTTCAATAATTGCGCTGTATGAATCGATAATAAAAATCATGTTATAAATGGAAATCCTTGACACATCTGAGGAATTGTTTTCCTTATTTGTAGCCATCGACCCTGAAGGTAGACCCTTAATCATAACTAGAATCGAATTCACTTTGTAAATCGATTGAAATAATATTTCCTGTTCGAGCACCTTCATATTCAATAAATCAAAATAAATATTTAAAATAACATAATTAATTGTTTTATTTACAATGTGTCAAAAGAACCATTTTTATTGACTAATTTACGAGCTGTGACATTAAAATTCCGTAAAATAATATTCGAATCACGTATTGTTATTCAAGTATAATTTTATTGTTATTTTTCCTTCTGATGTAAATGTTTTTTTTTTATTATTTATTTAAATAAAATGATACTCGTGTGTGACAAATTGATAATTATTAACTGGATGTTGATTGAAAATTGATGAATAGTTGATTAGATTGTATTAATTTGAATTCTTCAACGTTCTTAGATTATCAACACGGATTTTGCAACTATGGAATTAAGCGTAGGCCCAATTTTATTACCTATCAATAAAGTCGATGGCCTATCAGCATTGCCTATACCTGCAGTTTTTATTTTGAATAACAGCGTAAAGATATATTAACCTTGTTTTTGCAAAGATGCAAAATATGAGGACGTTGTTTAAAGTGCTTAAAAACATTAAAAAAATGTTTATTGACCCATTAAAATTTGTTTCTTAGCATTGTACCTACCTACATACTTATTGTACATTTTAGAACTTGCGAAGTGACCACCTACTCTCATTAACACTGGTAATCTCATTTATGGCAAAGCTTTTAGTACGGAGGTTTGTCTATTTCCGCCAATCCTTAGTGTAGAGGACCAAATCAAAAATGGGCCTACAAGGACCAATAATACAAACTGATGAGAATTAAATAAGCTTAAAAATCTTCTAGATTACCATTACAAGTACAATGAGATATTTCTATATTCAAGGTGTTGAATCACGCGCAGCATGAGTACCGAAGGATATGCTGATCAAATAGAATGATTTCTACTATGCGATGTCAAAAATAAAGAAAAGAAATATCACTTTGTCTTTGTAGAGTAGAAATATCTAGAAGTGGTCATGCTACGAACCTGCTATCTAATTACATTTTGACATTTTAACAACATTCATTGCGTTATTTACGTTGTTGAGCTGAGATTTTTTTTAGAACTTATGAAGCAATGGATTAGCAATCTGTTTCAAAACGGTTTAGATTGGGTAATACACGATGTATTACGCAATTAGGGTACAGGTCTTTGAAACGTGGACATTTACATATGCATTATACAATGCGTGAAACATTGACAAATACCGTGTAAAAACATTAGACGCACATATTCCAATGTTATAATGAGCATAACATCATGCCTGTAATCCCCGAAAGGTTAGGCAGAGGTGTACCTATACTACACCCACATTTTACCAGTTATGTTTAAGTCCCATGTAATAGGGGGCGAGCCTATTGCCATCAACCGGGCACAAATTCAGACTCCGGGCTGTTACTGAGAAATTCCAGATGGAAAACCCAATAACACTTTGCCCGACCCGGGAATCGAACCCAGGACCTCATACTCAGCAGTAGCGCTCGCGACCACTAGACCAACGAGGCAGACAATGAGAACCCTCATTGTACCCTCATAATGAGTTTGCGTCTAATTAGGAAACACAAGAAACGGTACTATTATTAGTATTCTCAATGGTAGCAATAAAAAATAAAGTTTATTAATCTTCCTCATTAAGGTATTCACAGGTACGCAAACTTGTTCATATTAATTAATATAGACAATGGTTTTTGTTGAACAAAACAATTTGTGATTCCAAAAATAAAACGTACAGCAATAAATTAATCAACAATTTTATTATATCGTAAACATTTTAACACGTTTGTTGAGAATAATTAAAATAATAAAATAAAAAAAATGAGAGAGATGATTCATTGATGTCAAACCTCTGTCATTGTATCCTCCTATTATACTACCTAATTGTATTCAGATACCAACGACATGTAGAATAACAAAGATCTTAAGTAAAAGTAGGTCACCTTCGTTCATTCATAAGGGGAATACCAATTGTGCTATAAATAATTATTAAACGTCCTGAGGCCAAAAATCAGTCACTTTTGATGTCACTGTGATATTAATTTGCACTATGAGATAGCTTCGGTTTATTTCGTTCGGAGTTACTAGAAAATGGTTCCTTCAATTGCCTGTATGTTGCCAGGGGCCACGGAATCCCTTTCGGACTTTCCCACGAAAGGAATACCTACCTAACGTCAATATATATGAAATTGACACTACAGACTGTTCAAAGTAATTTCACGAATGAAATATTTCACACATCCTTCAACACTAGCCAAATAGTTTTAGTTCATAATGCCCGGGATAGACGAGGATAGTCGTTCAAGTTAGGATAGCAAATGAGTAATATCTAAGCTTACTATCCTGGCTTGGCCCATGCTATATCTATTTACACGCTAAGATTTATTTAGCCATCACTAGCATTGTAGTTATATAGGCCGCAGAGTAAAATGATCCGATTGGATGTTAGCTTTTCCAGCCGCACGAGGCTAGAACACAAACCAAGATGTTAAAATCAGTGATTGCGGGGCATTACTAGCTCAAAAATAGACCCCATTCACTAGCTTACTAACCTAACGAGGGCAGAATGAGTAGCTTGCTAGCTTACTGGCACTTTATTGTTATCCTAGCTTGAAAAACTAGCCTCGTGTATTTCGGGCATTAGTTCCAGTATTTCTCCATTTTAGCCCACCAACTTCAAAAGTACGTACTTTTTTAATAGTGACTCAGCTATATTTCGTTTTAATTAACTTCAAAATTTGCATAGAAATTAAGTAACATTATGATAAGAGCACACATTCACTAAAATTTAATAACGATTAAAAACGTTATTTTATCTCAAACGTAACACCAAAAAAAAAAATTACAAAAACTTTTCTTAAATGTTATTATGCAAATTCGCCTTAATTGGGCTATCATCTAAAACATAATTGTGTATTATTTATTAGCCATACTTAATTAATAGACAAAGTTGTCGGAACACGAAACACACGATCATTCATCACTGTCATTCCTTCCTAATTCTTTAACAATAATATAATAATTTAATAATATAAATGTGTGTTTAATAGGTTATTGTTTTGTGATACAAAACGTTAATAATGTATTTAATGGTGGTTGAGTTGTTCCTTATGACCCTTTATATCTAAACTAGCTGCGCCTCGCGGTTTCCCCCGCATAAGTCTCGTACCCGTAATAATATCGGAATCAAAGGCATTATATGTCCTTCTCCAGGTCATGGTCTACCTATGTACCAAATTTCACCCGAATCCGTTCAGCGGTTTTAGCGTTAAAGCGTCACAAACAAACAAACAAAATCACTTTCGCATTTATAATATTTGTTAGGATAAATGATAAAGAACGTAATCATTAATTTTCGAAACGTAGCTTTTAAAGGGGGTGGAGGGGAAGTTATTATTTCAGGAGGAAAGTATACGAAATGCAGGCGGAGAAGTGCATAGTAATTTAATAATTTACATGTGTGTTTAATAGGGTTATTGTTTTGTGACTGATATTAAAAACGGTAATAATGTTTTTAATTGATATTATTTATTTGGTTTTAATAACTGTTTGTATTTAATGGTTTTTATTTGTTCCTTATGACCCTATTGACTTCGATTATGATCGGTGACCGTGACCGAGTCGTTTAAAAGTTGGAGTTGATACGGATGCAGGTCAAACTTGGGTGAAATCACCGACAATCGATATCCGTCAAGAACATTATTTTGACTTTCGTTTTATATTATTATTATAAGGTGAACGAGACTCTATAAGCAAATATTTACTTACTTATACGATAAATTATATCTGCTTATTATTTATTTCTTTGTGTATTTCATTTCAGCTTTGGACGCCTGCCGTGCAAAGAGCTCCCAGGTAAGTTTTTCTTTTTTATGTTTTGTTCTAGTATGGACCAATTAATTATCTTTCATTTCTGTAATAAAATTAATTAATATGTTAAACAGATACTTAGTCTGCTTACATTATTCATTGCGGTTTCTACCGTCTCTACCGGCACTATAACAAAATTAAATTTTAATAATGAGCTTATCAAAAATTGAATTACATTTGCAGTATATTTATTTGTTATCTAATTAAATAGCAGGCTAGGAAGAAATAACATGCACAAAATATTTTTTTACATTTCAACATGCATTGTAAGAAATTACTTACTTGTACCGGCACTTTTATGATAATGTGTGTTAAGGATATACAATGTGAGTTTTTAAAATGTTGTAATTTTCAATTCTCAATTTCAATCATTATGCAGTTTGCTTCATCGCGATAGATCACTTACTTTAAAAATTACACTATTTTGTTACAATTTTTTTTTATTTACAAAAAATTTTTAAAAAAAAAAACATTAAAAAATCCATCGATAAAATTAAGCATAGATTTCTCTCATTACGATATGTGCACATTAAAAAGACTCACACGTTATGTATTTTCAATTCACACCTGTTGAGTTTATTGGGACTCTACCCTATAATATTGTCTTTATCAACGAAGTACTTTTAATCTATTATTAATTTGAATTGTTTATTAATACATAACACAAACATAAATGGAAGAGGAAAATATATTAATATTAACATACAATAGATCTAATATAAGTAAGTAGGTTCTGTATTTTTAGGTTAGTCAAAATCAATAAATAAATGTTTTAATTGTTTCGTATCAAATTACACTCATTGCATTTTTATTGGCTATTTATTTATGGAACAATTTTAAAACTTGCTTGATCTACGTATTTTAAAAGGGATTCTTTTTAAACCACAAAAATAACTATTGATTTACAATTAAAATATCTTTCCTTTAAAAAAAACTAAAACGTAATGAAGCGTAGCATTTGCGTTCTTAAATAATAAATCACTCATTTATTAATTTTGTTAATAAATTACTTCAAAATTGACCGTATCGTACTATTTAATTATTTATTATTCATACATGCAATCGAACCGCATCAAAATAAGACATTTAAATAATAAAGTCGATGAGAAAACTGTTGTTTGACCTTACCTACTTAGTGCTATTGTAACGTAACTAGTAACTACATGAATCGGTTACAAAAAAACGACCAAGTACGGGTCGGAGTCGCACATGAAGGGTTACGTACGACCGCACAATATTTAATACACTAGAATATTATATTTTTGAAATAAATTAGAAAAAAAAAACGCGTTTCTTATGTGTTCCCTTTAATATGTAACTTTATATTACTTGTTGTTATAATAGCCATAGTAGTACACTCTGAAAATTTCAAGTATCTGCCTATTACGTTTCAAAAGATACGGCCTTGTGACAGACGGACGGACAGCGGAGCCTTAGTACCGCCGCTTAGCCGTAGTCCCGTTGGTACTCTTTGTGTACGGAACCCTAAAAAACGGTTATAGGTCGCATCTAATAATCAATTTGTTCCAATGATTAATGATAATTTGATGGCGGAAGCATATACGGTATAATTATTATAGGTGTTAATTATATTAATCGCAAATTAAAATGGTCGTTTTTATTTATAACTTTATTAATGAATCGTGACTTGTTCTCGTTTTGCTTGTGTGTGTATCGGTTTTTTTACTTTTCCCTCTATAGAATCGAATATGTCCTGTTAATAATACCTATAGGCCTGAATTATCGAAGAATTTTCGTGATATATGTTTCAAGTAGAACTTGGGAACACTGCAATGTATTTTATGATGTAAATAAAAATAAAAAGGTATAGACTATACAAAAAAAATCTATAACAAAATAACGGCTTTTTACGAAATGTATATTATGAGTATATATGCGGTACATATAAAAAAATACAACTTTAAAATTTTTTGTCTGTCAGTTTGTCCGTTTAAAACACTATTTTTAAATTTTTTGTCTGTCTGTATGTTTGTTCCGGCTAATCTCCGAAACGGTTGTACCGATTATGACGGAACTATTACTGGCAGATAACTGATGTACTATGGAGTAAGTTAGGCTACTTTTATTTTGAAAAAAGAATTAGGGGTCCGCGCAAAAAAAAACAATTAAATCTGTATCTATTCATCTATACATCTTATACAAATAATAGCAGGTAGTATAAATAATATATATATAAATAAAAATAAAAAATAAAAATTATTTAAAACTATGTTTGTAAAACATTCCGACTCACATATACAATAATGAAAATGCGTCACATGTACATGACGATTTGTTGCCTACAATTTTTAGATCAATTTATTAAAATTAGTAACTTGGCTGGAACACGTATTTTTTTGAGAAAACTAGTATTTTTATTCTTGTTTTGATTTTATGTAGTAGGAAATATTTGTACTTGCAGTCAGTTATTAGGTACTAATATGTAATACCTTTAAACGAGCAATTCTTGAATATAAGTATCTATATAATCTGAATCTCGGAAACGGCTCCAACGATTTTCATGAAATTTAGCATGCAAGGGGTTTCGGGGGCGATAAATCGATCTAGTTAGCTTTCATTTTTAGTAAACGTCGTTCAGAATAAAAAAAAATCAAGCTCGGTCATCCAGATATTTATGTTAAAATAATTAACCCTTGAGAACATCACTCCTCTATATGGCGACAGTTTTTCATATACAACTCGAACAATTAACATTATTTCCTCAAAGAACATAGCGGCATGTATTTCTTGTTAATTTAATACGAACAGCTACATAGCGCGGTTCGTATGCCAGTGATAAATATGGACAGTAACGGTGACAGCAAAAGTTAAGGTCACTACTTGGTCAAAAGTTCATTATGTCGAATATCCATCTGAATAAAGGTCTACACGTACAATTAATCACTGTTGTTTCTTTATTAAACTATTTAGCCTCTCGGAATAAGTAAATTAATCAGCCACTTTGAAATTTGTCTCGCGGTAATGGATCGTGTTACCTATAGATTGATTTATTTTCAAGCACAAGTGATATGCAGCTGCTTGAATTTGTTGTTATCTCTTTGCCTAGATGTTACTTTAAGTGGTAACCTTTGCAGCTTAGTCATTTGAAATTTTAATGTAACCTTCCTCATAATTATGTAGTGTTACGTCTTTTCTGTACGCACTTTTCTAAATCTAGGACCAAACGTCATTTGTTTACTTTCCGTTCTGTTTATGAAGGTTGCAAACAAAGATTTAATAATCGTTCCATGCTATCATTACTTCTTATCTTATTTTGATAATATTATTCTCTATAAAGCAGCTGACATTGTTAATAGTTTAGTTGTACAATCAGCAAAGTTTTAATTAAGTAGGTACTTGCTTGTTACTTTGATAAACTATATAACTTTTTGATGTTATTTCGTCACGATTACGGTAGAATTCTACGTCGGATCGAAAATTATGTTTTTAAAATTATACGATGATGCAAGGCTCGTCGATAACGCTCAACTGGATTATACATAACCTGTGTATTTCTACATCTATAATCGATGTGACTCCATTACAAAAAATCAAGTTTTTACGTCAATTTTGAAAATGTCGGAATGCTAAAAATATTATTACGAGTCGACGACATGAAATAATTTATTCCTGGTTTATTTCTATTCTATTTAAGAATAATGAAACATGGTTTCAACCAGTTTTCAGTAGACAACTCCTAATTTGGAAAACCAGTATAAAAACTCGATGAAAACGTCACACAACTGTATTTGTCTCATCATTTCATATTGCTGTACATTTCTGTTTTTGAAAGGAAAGTGATAAAAGCGTGTGAACTGAACAAGGCTATGTAAACAGTATATCGAAAAGGTTCCACTATGATGTCTATGATGTTACTAAGTAATGACAACCTACTTAAGAATAAACGTTGTTTGTATAACTATTAGTACGAAGGCTCGTACGAAGGTTGTTGACGTTTGTAACACACGTTTATTGCTAATAGGTAATCATATTTCTCGACAATGAAGTTATATGTCGCATCACTAAGTCTTTTTTACTTAGTGTTGACAAGTGAAAAAAAAATTGATAAAAATAGCCCTTAATGCCGAGAGCATTAAGGGCTATTTTTATCATTTTTTTTTACTTTTTAGAGAGTAAAGCAGATTGGCTTGATTGCTCCTCTCTTTCTCTACCCGTGTTCAACCCTTATCTACCGAATACTGATTGTAGGTCTCTTATATTCCAAGTCATTTATTCAGGTCTGGCTTGCACATGCACATATATTTCCTGCTACCTGATCAGGTCGTCAGCTAGATTTGAATCAAAATCAAAAGTTACTGATTCAAACTGGGTTGAAAATCAGGCCTTTTTTGCCTTTTTGGCCGTCAAAATTACATAAGGCGGTCCCCCAAAACGCCCGCCCTTCATCACTTCCTAGTGCTTTAGCTGGGAAGAAGTGGCGCAACAAACTCATCAGCAGCACAGTTGTCTGTTCAGTTAGAAGAATTTGATTCTATACAATATTGATCTTGATCTTGATTATATACAAAATTACAAAACATTTTCCATTATGTCAGCTAGCACCCGCCATTATACCAACAACAACAACACTGAAAATATAATATACTCTAGCAAAAATAAAAGTAATAACGTAAATAGAACTAAATAAAATCCTCCAGGCATGTAGGGCGTCCCCATTTACATGTGCAATGCTGGATATCCATTCGTATCATGTAGGTATTTATTAATATTAACTTGTCTACCCAATCTATTGTTTTTTTATTTTTTTATTATTCTTTATTAACAACAGGGGGTTTTTGTCCATACGGATATGCCAACCCCATCGTACCTTATCAACTATTTAACATTAATTAAAATATAACACAACAACTATAAACTGTAACAGAATAATCATTCAATGACTAGGCACTACTTTCACCAAACCACATAACCTCTTTGCAATCGCTGATCTAGGGTTTGCTAAGATGTTTCGAATTAGCCCCACGTCCAAAATGTTCAATTTAAATTCTATGATCAACGATTCCCTTTCATCCTTGCTCTTGACACACTCCATCAACAAATGTTGCACATCTTCAATTTTGTTTCATATTTCACAATTAGATCTATTGTTTCGTTTTTAGCATATATGTACCTCTAGTTCGGTCAAATTTTACGACGGTGAAATTAGTTTTTCTCTTGATCCCTGTATTTTTATTGCCTCTTTGTGTTTAGATAAGACAAACAAACCCGTTCTTGTAAGTAATTTTCTGCTATAAAGAGATGTCGTCTCTTTAAAACCACATTTTTCTAGAATATTGATTCTACGATCATAAAATTGAAAAAATATAAAACCTAATGAAGCTATAAATTAATGAAATAATGTGAACTGATTTTGAATTAATCGATACCTATCGCTAAAGCAAATAATACACGAAAATCGATATCCAACTTAATTTTTTAAACATAAAAAGTGCATCGAATACCTATTATTACTCTGGTTGCTAAGTTAAAAGCACAATGAAGCTGGTAGACAAGGAGTCTGTTACATCACTGAAGGGTTAGTTGTTAAAACCAACCATGAATAACAAACATTATGCGAACCTACCAATAGGCAATATATAACAGGCGTTGCATATGGGTGTTCTGGAGTTGGTCTATTATGAGGATATGGTGGCTGCCCTTGTGCTGATGGTGACCACTGGGGTGGTTTTAATTCTCCTTCAGTCCTTTGCCCATTGCTGAGCGTCGTAATGAGCCCGACTAAACTTTTTGACGATCGCTCTCCATTGGGATTGGAGATCCAGGTGTCTAGGTGTTTGTTCACTTGTGGTGGTTTTAGTGCGATATTAATCTCACATTTTCCTGTTGTATTCCTGAAAAACATGTTCACCCACAAAGGTCTGTTGAAGTGTGAACTTTAGGTATTAGAATTCTATGCAATTGACAACTAAGCGCTGATGAGTGATTAATTAATTCGGTCCTTATTTAAGATTTTTGCGCTTCCTATCATTACTTTGTGTTTTTAACGGTTCTCCATTGTGTTCCCTAATATTTTTATCCATAATCTAAAGTGCCTTTTTTTTGTCCTAATCATCATTTTTTCGAATAATAACTTGCCCGAACTTAATGTCACATATAATATAACATGCTATAAAATTTAATTTCCTAAATATAATATGCCCTAAATTTGTTTTTCATAGATATTACAATCAATAATATACGAAACACTTAAAACCGTTTTCAATAAAAGTTATAAATTATAAGTCCTATTGAATTTAGGACTTATTTACTATTAAATATTTATTTATCCTAATAATGTTTTTAAAACAATGTGTATTATATAAATTTTATTTCCCTGCAAGAACCATGCAAACAAGCATACATCATGCATGCAAGCAAGCAAGCATGTAGCATGCAAGCGAGCATCCAAAATGCAGCAGGCATGGTTTCTGTCATGGCTTCGGTGCTGTGGGGCTCCGGCGGCTTCGACTTGCGGCCAGCCTCAGCTGCGACAGCGAGCGTTACAACCACCTACTCCTCAATTCGCGGGCCGCCTCGCCCCTCTGCGCCTATGCGATTCTAAATTACACTCTAGCAGACAAGACTGCGTGGAGTCGAATTTACAGTGATTCGTTTCTGTCACTAAACCTAATTTTCAGCAAATGTTTTAGGACTAACAATTTTATTATAAATAAACATTCGCAATAATACACATTATATAATACCATACTTAGGACAAATGACTTTATTTCATGCAAAATTAGGAGACTCAATTATATAGTAGTCGATATTATGACAGAAGAATTTTAGGCGTAAAGATAATTTTGTTAAACAAAATTTCGAATTTTTTACATTATGATTACTGAATTTTATAGCAAACGTGTTGTGGATAATGATTTTCGGACAAATAGTTTTAGGAGAAGAAAAGGAGTACCGTTTTTAACCGTGCAACAGGTGTTAGAGATCCGAATGGGAAAAAGGAATGAATGATAATAAAATTGTATAGAACCATAAGGTTTTCGATGTAATAACGCCTAAATATAATTTATTAATTGTCGACTGTTTGTCAGAGATTGATCATAATAATTTATTTGTTTGGATTATTTTCATTATATTTCAAAGGCTCTATCAATCACACTTTTAATTTTAAATTCAGCATGACGTCTCTCTCTCTGTTGAAAAAGATACTGTGGTAATGAATCCATTAGCCAAGTATGGTGTATATGGCAATATCCCTATGACCGTTTGTTGTTGAGGATATTTTAAGGCCTATGTTTGGACACATTAGGTTTAGTGGACGAATGGACGGACGGATAGATGATAAGTTTTGCAGTACGTTGACATTGTTTAATGTTTACTACTTTTTAAAATTTATTTGGTGTTTTGAGACTAACTTCGTGTTATTAAATAAAGCATTTCAGTGCTTTCCATATTAGGGTGTAACTCACTGATTTTGACTTTCTATGAGTTGTGGTATTCAGTCTCATATTATATAATTTGTAGGTAGGGACTGTACAAATCTAATCTCGCTCTCCTTAAAGTTACAAATCACCAAGCAGTCTACCAAGCGTTATTAGTATAGCAACTTTATTTGTATGTAATGATTATAATCTCAATAATGATTGTTTTATGGACTACGTCACTTAATTAAGTCTATGCTTTTATGAACAAGAACCTGATAGGTCAAGAAGTCTTTGAGGTATCACCGCACCTTACATATATGACTAACATCGACGCGACGAACTGCGACCCCTTGACCAAAATAACAAAAATAATATTATCATAATTATTACTATAAAAATAAAACAAAGCATCTAATTTGAGTAGTGAGTCAGCATCACTTGAACAAGTTACGTTTATGACATAGTATTATCATAATTAATTATTCTGCTTCATAATAATGATGATATGACTAACCGTTGGAGGCGCAGGCGCTCATAAACGTTAATCGAACATTAAATATCGATAATTTCAGGGCTGCAGGATATCTTTGTAAATAAGACACGATATGCATGAAATATGGTAAATGCTCAAAAAAAAATGTTTGTTCAGTGCTTTTAAAGATTTGGAATTATTGTCGAGAAACGGTAGAAGGAGCATTGGAAATCCAAAAGCCAGGTGGGTGAAGACCTACAGATGATCGTGGAGAAGACCTGGATGAGACTCGCACAGACCAGGGAAGCATGGCAAAAAAGGGAGCAGGCATATACACAGCTGTGGGTGGAACAAGGCTGAGATAAATTTGAGGTTTTGACATTTTTGCCGGCAAAGACTGAAATTGCTGCTATACTGAAATTAGCATAAAATGACCAACAACGATGTTTTGATATCATCATTTTAACAAAATTTAATTTAAATTTAGGTAATGGTCATTAATTTTCTTGAGCGCAAGCGGCTGTAAGCTACCTACGTGTACAAAAAAAAAAATAATAGGTTTCCATAAAATTATTGAATGATGATTGAATATTTATATTCTTTGCTCATTCAAGTGCTCTAAACGGCTAGAAAATTCAACAATTCATGATTATCAGCATTCACTTTACATCTAGGAACATTGAGCAAATATTTATTTAAAGAAACACGTTATTCTATTATTAGCGATATCGATTCGGTTGATACCTACACATGCCGAATGTATAGCGGATTACGTAAGGATAAAAATTCTTAAGTGCTGACAATTAATATGTTAATAATAGCGAAATATATCCGAATAGCGCTGAGATATGGTTCAATATCTTATCATAATATACTGACATATATGTAGTACATATTTTAGTAGACCAGGAGCTAGAGAAAACACACATTTATTATCTGACATTAGCCCAATATTATAATGTTAAGTTTAAAGATCACATGCATCACACATACAACGCATTTATTTAATCATACTAAAGTCCTAGTTACTTTGAAAAATACTGCTAAAATGACTAACTAGTAGCAGAACAGAAAGGCATACATCAACATTAAAGAAAAAAAAAAAAAAACATAAATATTAAAGCCGTTGACTGGCTTTCAAGAGGCGATAAATAAATAAAAAAGTAGGAGACAGCTCCTTGCTTACAAAAGCATACTATGAAGAAAATTTTGCTTTTGCAGAGGTTAATAGAAATACTTAATTTGTGTCCACTATACTGCTACTATTTTGAATAATGATAAGGTACCAGATAACGGTCACTAGCTTTCTGACCATAAAGTTGTGTCAGTTATGGTCTTCAACGAGTTGAAGGTCAAAAACGTTTGACAGAGGAATTATGTGCTTAGTGATGTGTCAATTAGTCACTTTGTCAACTGAATTTCTCTTCGTAATTAATTAATAGAATAACTAACAAGGGATAACGTGTTTTATCGTCGTTTTCTACTTTTTAATGCAGTCGAAGTGATTCCGAGAAGAGGAATATATTATAATGACCGTTCTGCCAAATAAAATTAAAGATGATAAGAATACTTAATTTACTTTTCCCTTGCTTTTTAGGGTTCCATACCTCAACAGGATAAAACGGAACCCTTATAGAATCACACATGTGTTTGTCTGTCTGTCCGACTCTCACAGCCAATTTACTTCGAATCTTATGGACCGATTCAGTTAAAATTTGGTATGCATATGTATTTTTGTGACCCAAACACGGCAGTGTAACGTAAATAGATGAATATCGTATATATAAAATGAAAGGGCTTGTTGCAAGGATCTCAAATATATTTTTATATAATTTTAAAATAAATACTTTTAAAGATATTTATGAAGATTTATGAAAATGTATCATTCCTTATTTCCGAAACTACGGAGCCTAAAAGTTTGAAAAAAGAAAAAAAATAAAATAAAGAAAATGGTTCTTTACTCAAAGATTACAGGAAAACCTATAAGAAGTTTATGGTCTTAAAATAACATGGTAAATCTCTCAATATTGTGCGTACAAACTTACATTTGCAGTTGAAATGCATGGGAGAACATGTTTTGTAACTACAATGTTTGTTCTTGGGATAAATTCATCCCAACTACGGAATCCTTCATTGTGCGTGGTCCAACACGCACTTGGCCGGTTTATTAATCAGTCGAGTCAAACACACGATTAAAGGCTCTTTCAAACAGGCGCGACACGCGACGCGACACAAAGACCCTTAAACAAAATATAACGCGCTCATTAAACACTTGGGAACGAACTATTAGATTAATAATAAAAGAGTAAACCACTTTTATCTATTTGATCGTCTTAATTAACCACTCTTAAAGCACCTACTAGTGATGTTCTTATGGTCGCTTTCAGCAGTTTGATCACCCGCTGCTCCTTTAGAGATTTTATAGGCTTGTAAATTATAATTAATTGAACAAATGGACAGGAAGTCTGTTATTAAATTAAATTTTGTATTAACAGGTTAACGTCTTCTGCTTTTACCTATTTCGATAAATTTGTGAAACTAGTTTATTTTACCCAAATTAAAATGTATGCTTAAATGTGTAATCACATGTTTCTGCTAATTGAGTGCTCAACGGTTCATGCTGTATTGTACCTATTTGTTTTTCCTTTGCAGTGCGTAAATGAACATAATACGCCTTCGTAGAATGACAATGTGTGGGAAAACATACCGACACTATGTCATTGGTTTTTATCTATAACCTAACGATAGATTAAAAACAGGAAAATTAGTTTTACTCATTCAAAACTCAGGTGACAGGATGCAATGTTTATTTGTCTTTTCAGTAGTGCTATGTACGTCAATCACAGAAACCATACGAAGAAACCGCTGTTTGTGATAGAAACGTTAATAATGTTCAAATATTTTGAAGTAGTGAGTGCGCATTTGACACTGGATAGAAATGTTCTGTGACGTAGTTAGTGGTTAGCTCAAAACATTGAATGAACGCCGGAGACAAAATATTTACACGTGACAAATAAAAATTAAATTGGCGGTACTGTGCCTCTGTTTGTATAAGATAAACAGAGTTAATAATAATTTAGCTGTTACTTGCGCAAGTATTTTTAATAAGACGACAGGATTTAAAATATTGATATTGAATTATCTTTTGTTTCATAACATAGGAAACTGGCAGACGTCTGTTTAAAATAAATATTGCTTTTTTAAGTTCTGTTTTTTTTAAGTAGGTATATTTTAAAATAGGTACACAATGCTGTCAGTAAACTATTAACAGTTTACTGACAGCTTTGTGTACTTATCTAAGATTAAACAATCATATTGGCACTCGAAACTTGGCTGCAAGATCGAACAATAAGATTACCAACACGTTTGAGTTTTTTGACGAAAATCCTGACACAAAAGCATTGACCTAGGAGTAGTATTAATTCAAATCTATAAAATCCTTGAGACATTAGCATTAAGTTCCTATCAAAAGTTACCTTTTTAATCAATCCAGGCAGTCGCAGTCCACTGCTGAACATAGGCCTCTCCCAAGCTGCGCCACAATACCCTGTCCTCCGCCTTCCGCATCCAGTTTTTACTTGCTATGTTTTTAAGATGGTCGAACTTACCTAACTATTTTTAATTTTATTATAAGTCTATGTTGTTCCACGGTCCTTTCCTCTTTCCTCATTTCTAGGTCTAATGCAATTATGGGTCCAATCCTTTGAAAATGAGCCTAGCTCATCCCGCCATCTCCCATCTTGGGCCTGCAGAGTTACCTATGGAGACCCTGTTTTACAGTTTCCTGGTAGTTATAAAACAGGAAACACTTAGATACCTACATTATATTACTAACAAGATATCTTCCGAAATATATTGTTGCAATGGCGCTTGTAAAATCGTCGAAATACTTAATATCAACAAATTATATCACTTCATTTACCTAACAGTAACCCATTATAATTTGAAGAACTTATTTATTTGACTATAGGTCAAGGTTTAGAGGAACGGCCTCATTCAAGTTTCATGGGAAACAAATAATTTGTTTATCACAATTAAAAACAAATCTAGTCGTCCTAGTTCGAAATAAAATGTCCACTACACTGACATAATAATACATTGTAAAGGGCATCTTAACCATGTAGTCATTGGCCAGACAAATGATAACTTACTTATTGAATACATTGTGAATATGTGTCAAAATATACACATGTCCTTGTCATTAATATTTATAAAACATATGTATTTTAAAGAACTTTGTGTAGGAGTAAACGACGCGGTCGTATATTACACGATTACATTATTATAATTAGCCGATAATTTTAGAAGCATTCGTTTATTTGTAAAAAATTGTAAAAAATATAAAACCTTATCTCTAGCCCCATATTACATGGGACTTAAAACATAACTGGCGAAATGTGGGTGAACCTGCTACAGGGACACCTTTGCCCAACCCTTCGGGGAAACAAGGCGTGATGTCATATGTAAAACCTTATCTAGGCTCGTTTCATTAATAAAGTTACAAAAACGACAGAATTGAATCAATCAATTAACTTTAGTGCTGATTTACATTGAATAATATTACAATTTCATATAACGTAATAGGATGATTTTAAGAGGTTTTAAAACATTAAATAACTTAAGGAGCTGATGTCACAGCACTTCAAGGACATAATTATTATTAAATAACTCCTAATGGTTTCGTCGATGCAAAAATCTATTAGATGAAATAGCATAACGAAGTTTCGTCTACAAACGTTAATATGAAAGGGAGGCAAATAAATGATGGATGGGCTGTGTAAAAGATGATAATGGGTAAGGAGAAAAGGAACTCTACATAGTGGCTAATTGGGTAGGTATGGAATGAGAAAACGTACTTCGCTGAATAAAAAAAAAAAATGTAAAACCTTTTTAAAAACAAGCTTTTAATTAATTAAAAGTACTAAATAAAATTTACGTTAATATAGAACTGCTTAGGCTTATCTTAAAGTGTAAGAAGGACGTTTACGCCTCAAGCTTTAAGGTAAATATGTATTAAAGTTCTATGTTTACTTAAATTTTTTACGTTGTTCTTTTTAGCATTAGAATTTGTTTAAATATCAGTTTTATGATCTGCACTTGAAAGGTATTTTATTAAGACAAATCCAACGAACCCAAACACGTCTTTACATAAGTCATGTGATGTGATGCCAACCAAGTTGCACTATCCAAGTCATGCTATAATTTAGAACGGGATTGAATGCGTATATAAAATTAACTGTCTGTGTTATTGACTGTTTAGGAGTTCTCTCGTTTGGAGCAATCCCTGGGTACAGCACCAAGATCATGGTGGACTTTAGAACGGGCTATCATAATTGAATGCGTATGTAAAATTTTGTGTCTCAACCGTTAACCGATGAAGAGTTTCCTCTTCTGGAGCCAACCCTAAATACAGCTGTCAGATCATGGTAAACTTCAGAACGGACTATCAACATTCAATGCGTATATAAAATTTCGTGTCTGTACTGTTGATCGTTGAAGAGTTCCCTAGTCTGGAGACAATCCTGGGTGCTGCAGACAGCTCTTGGTAAGCTTTAGGACGGACTGTCATAATTAAATACATATATTAAACTTCGTGTCTGTACCATAGACTGTTGTAGGGTTTCTTTGTATGGAGCCAATCATTTTTTTTATTGGACATTATCAAATAACTTCTCCCGCTCGAGGGCGTGTCAGACTCTTACTGACTAAACCCACCCGGGCAGGGTGGAACCAATCCTGGCTGTAGAATTAGGCCCAACATCATAAAAAAATGCATTGTCTTTGAAACTGAATATTTGTCACTAATTAACTAAGTAACAAGGCAAGTTAAATAAAAGCTTGTAATAAAATAAGGATACTTGCAAGGAGGTTGATGATGACTTGGAGGTTAAATCAATGGGTATTGAGGTCTCGCTCGCGGTACACTGGATTATTTGATACCACTAAAGTAGGCCTAGTGTATACAGTGTGAATCTTTATAATGTGCACATATCGAAATCAGGGAATCTATGTTTAATTTTATCGAAGGAAAAAGTGAATAAAATAAGAATGAAAAAAAAAATGTTAAAAAAATATCGAAAAATATTTTTTTTTGTCGGGTTTAGCTTCTTATTGGGAAATTTTACGATTATTGTAAAAAATAAAATAAAAAAATACAGATTTTTGCTAAAAAAAACATGTTTATTTTCAATTGAGGGTAGTTTTTTTTCCACATTTTTCATTTTATGAGGACGCTTACTTCCAATCATTATGGAGTTTGTTTCATCGCGATAGATCATTTAGTTTAAAAGTTACACCGTTTTGTTACATATTATTTTTTAATTCCATAAAAAATATAAAAAAATAAATATTTAGAATTTTAAAATATTTTTTCCGTCGATAAAATTAAGCATAGACTCCCTCATTTCGATATGTGCACATTATAAAGATTAACACTGTATTTAAGTCAGGATCCGTATAATTTAAACGAAAACTAGAAACCAGCAACCAAAACCAATGTTCCTCGCGCCGACATCACCGTTAGTCACAAAGACATAAATTTAGAGATTTGCTTAATTTAGAAGGTCTTTCACCGTTCACTCTTTAGCTAAAACTAGATAATTTGAATATTTATTTTATTTTATATCTATACAAAGTTTAAATGTTCATTGTATTAAATGACGTTTTAATAGACGATGACTTCACATTGAGTGTCGATTATATGAATATGGAGGTATGCTTTTACCAGGACAGTAGTTTCTAATATAATGCCCGGATTACACGAGAGGCTAGTTTTTTTAAAGCTCGTTATTTTTTTATTTATTTTTTAAACGGCAACTCGCAGTTTTGACCATTAAGGTCTAGACTGCTTAATCGGACTTTCCTCTGGGTGCCTTAAGCTACTACACTTAGAGCCTCCAGCCAGGAGCAAGTAAACTATTCTAAATTCAAATTAAGCGGACGCTCGCTAAGGGCACCCCCTGTGGGGTACGAACTTCGGCTTAGGGTGTCGCTGGGGGGAGGACAGCAAGAGGGGACAGGCTGGATCAAAATTGCATTATCATCATGATTATTAGCCAAGGTATTTAAAGCTACGTGCTCAGCTGCAACAACTGCTGGCACCTCGTTTTCGAGCAAGGGTCGGGGAGGATTATCATTTACTCGGGGGGGCTGTCGCGATCGCAAAGGACTTCGGCGGCGAGGTCGGAATGACGGGAGGCGTGTGTGTTTATGCACTGTACTGGTGGCCCTATTATTCTCCTGGAGGAGTGTAATGGGGTCATCTGGGTCGGAAAGGACATGCCTCGGACGGCAAATCTGACTGATTTTAGAGGGGACATAATTAGCTGCCTCGACAACCAGAGGGTTGCGATGTCTGGGAGCGGATTGAAGCTAGGATAGCAAGCAAGTAATATATAGATAGTGCCATCCACGAAGACGCGCCCCACTCTTCCTTATTGCTTACAGTACAGCTTACACGATTATGATTTCGCTTTACGATTACTTTAGGTACAGTAATCGCATTTAGGAAGAAGAGTGGGCGCGTTTTCGTGGACGGCACTATCTTTACTGACTTGTAATCGTGGTTTGGTATAATGTTACAGCTGTTTACAAGATGCTAGGAAATTAAAAGCCAGTGGCATTGTAGTGTTTTAGTCGGTAGAGTAAAATGATCGGATTGGGTATCAGCTTCGGCGGCCATATGAAGCTAGTACACAAATCAGGGTAGTAAAATTGGTTGTAAGGGCGCTAATAGCTCCAAAATACAATCCCATCCTATTAAACTATCACAATAGCTTACTATTTTTCTCCCTAGCTTACAGCCATAAAATGATGTTCTGTATACAAGAGGCCAGGGTGACTAGCTTGCTACTTTACTAGCACAATCTTGCTGTCCTAACTTCAAAACTAGCCTCGTATAACCCGGGCCTTAGAATTTTACTTTTCAAGATTTATAGTTTTGCAGTAAGTAAACCCAATTGACCCGATCCTAAATGAAAATTCGGTCAGGTGACAACCGATAGTAAAAGGTGTTTCAGTAATAAGTTGTAATATAACATATTACATAAACACCTTTTATTATCGGTCTTCGGTATCGGTCGGTGACTTTTCAACAGGTTTTAAATATTAATTAAAATGTATTTTTTAGGTTTATCTAAATGACAATCAGCTTCAGTTTTACATAATATCCATAAAATCTTATTACTTTTTGTACATGGCGGGAACAGTTCATTGACCCTAAAAGCGTACTTAACTAGAGCAAAATTTCAACATGGAAGTGGTCTCATTCATTTCTTGTAATAATAAATTAATACCTAACTTGATCTCTTATTATTGTTTTACTTAATGGTGGTCAAAGACACCTGGATCGTACGTTTTTTTTAAAATTAATAGTTGGTTGATAGCTATAGTAGGTAGGTGAATCTACTTCTTAAAAAGTGAATACTCTCATTAATCTTTGTCCTATATTTTGCAGTTGCTTCTGCCCGTGACTTCGCCCTGTTTTTAAATATTTTTTTTGCAATCGGATCAGCAGTTCCGATGATTGCCCCCTACATACAAACTCACAAATACCTCTTTATAATATTAAAGACACAGAATAAATAGTATTAGTACTATTATTTATTCGTTATACGTATGTATTAGTTATAGGCAAGGCTAGGTTATGGTTTTGTTAATAAGCAGGCTTTGGGTAATACTGAAGTAGGAAGAAAATAATTATCTAGGAGACTGAACAAAATACATGTAAGGATAATGGTTGTCACTATAAGTTGATATGATTATTGATTGCGTAATATTTCAATACCTACCGTCTTTTTAAAGCATTATATAAACCGTAGGAAAAGACCTTTATAGTAATTATTTGTTTGACTGCATTCATGACGCTGATATTTTTATTAAGCTTTAAGTATGCAAAAATTATACATTCAGTTTCAGCTAGAATTTGCATGAACAGAAGATTAATTAACAGACTATGATAGGTAAGTGACTACCTAACCGATGGAATAACAGTGAGTCTACTTACAAAAAATATTTTTTACGGTAGGTCGCTTCCGTATCAATTGTTAAGTAAATTTTTCCTCATCTTTGCTAAAATTAATGTGATGATATAATGAATAAATTATTATTTTATACGGTTAGTCCTAATGTCTACAGTCACGTATGATATTGTATGAGATAGTTTTATTCACAATAAAATGCCTAAAATATTATGACACAAATGATTTTGGTTTTGTTCAAGAGATATTGATAAATTGTCAATAAAAAGATTTTTTAAAGTTTATTTCGTCACTTACGTAAAATACCAAGAAAAAAAAAAAGACTTCCTTTTATTTTCCTTCAGCGTGACTATTTACATGTATTTATGTAAAATAAAATGACGAAATTAGATCGTTGTTTTTTACCATTGGCAGCACTAACAGGAAGTTTTATAGCTTTTCTAATTAATGATATAATTTATTATATTTTGCATATTGTTTGTCACACTTTATAGTTCAAAGTAGATTTGAACAATAGATTTGAATAGTGGTATTCTTTCCATTTCAGACATTTAATGGGTATTCCCCTTAGCAAACCCATTTGATGTTGCGTTTCACCAATCTGTACCGGGCATATTAGACCCATTACGACCTGTTAAATATCCAATAGCAGAGCTTTAATTTATGGTATGTGTAATCAAACTCAAATCATTTATTTCAATTAAACCATTATATAATATTAAAATATATTTTATAATTTTTTATTATATTTTTTTTTTAAATTTTTTTATGTATTATTTTTTAAATATTTATTTAATGATATTATAATACAGACGTGTTACTTTATTCTAAACTCGCCAAACTTTTAGGTTTGATGGCGATATATACACATATTTTTTAATATTTTTTAATAGTCTCATACATAGTTATTACACACGGTCAGTAAAATATTTTAAACCTACAGTTTATCATTCTTAAGAGTGATGAGAATGAACATACGAATAATTGCAATGTTCAAGCTTTATGGTAAGTTAAACACACAAATGGGGTATTCATCATACATTTATACCGACACGTACATTACTAAAATACAAAAGAAAGTCCTGCACAAAGACAAAAGCTTTTGATAAATTCTACGAATAGATAGGAATTTCAAGTTCCCATTGTGTGTTAATAAAATTCTTGCAATGCATACACGGATGACACATAAATGCATCATACAAAGGCTTTCGTTGTCCTCATTCTGGTGAATAATAAAATACACGTTAATTTGAAGGAATATCAGCAAATACTACCTAAGTTTTACTCGTTAGATTATATTTAATGTGGTTGCATTTAGGTCCCATTACCTTTACCTTCCAGGTTGTGGTGGGATGATTCAGCCAATCAGATCAATGGAAAAATCATTTTTTTTGTAAGTTTTAATTTAACACTTTTTAGTTGTGGTACCTACCCCACACAAATTCAAATATATGTAAATAACAGTGACAGGAACTACAACATCATTACAACATATAGACTAAGTGGAAAAATACGTATTTATTATTGAAGGTCCAAAAAGTACCCAAGCAAAGTTAAGATTTCTATTGGACCACTTCTGAAGTATGACCTACAAAACAAAAAAAAAAGAATCATAAAATCATAACTGGGAGAGTAATCGCGTAACAAACATACAAAATATAAAAATAAACATACAGTCGAATTGAAAACCTCCTGCTTTTTGAAGTCGGTTAAAAATAGGAATAGATGGAAATAAATGTAGAACAATATTCAATGGAAGTTTCAGTTTTTGGACCACTTCCGAAGTATGACCCACAAAACAAAAAAAAAAAGAATCATAAAATCATAACTGGGAGAGTAATCGCGTAACAAACATACAAAATATAAAAATAAACATACAGTCGAATTGAAAACCTCCTGCTTTTTGAAGTCGGTTAAAAATAGGAATAGATGGAAATAAATGTAGAACAATATTAAATGGAAGTTTCAGTTTTTTTATGACGTAATGACGAGATTTTTGCTGTGGGGACATAAGTAAGTACTTATGGATTCGTGGAACTAATTTTGGACATAAGAGTCTGTCAGACTCTTACCATAAGACTTTGTATGCTTTCACTGACCACGGTTTTTGACCACCTCTGTGGTCTAGTGTTTAGAACATCACCTGTCTCAGACCCAGAGGTCACGGGTTCGATTCCCAGTGGAAGCAAAGTTTTCTGCGCGGTTTGGTTGATGGTAGGGCTTGTTCTCAGTCTACCTGGCTAGCTACCACCATCTTATCTAAGTCTGACACCATAACAACAATGTTAACAGTATTGTTGTGTTTCGGCAGTTAGAGTTTGTTGTTGTATGTGTAAGTGTGTGGCTAAGTAATAACAGCCGCACAGATCATTCAATCAGGTTAAGCTACGTTTGCCAAGGTTGGTCCGTGGATGGGTGACCATCTTTACAAGAGACTCCTACGTACCTCGGAAAGCACGTTAAGCCGTTGGCTATCATTCTTGAATCTTTGACAGTCGTTACGGGTCGTCAGAAGTCCGAAAGTCTGACAACCAGTCTTACCACAGGGTATCGTATTATACAGTTACTGGGTTGTGGAGGTCAGATAGGCAGTCGCTCCATGAAAAAAGTTCTGGTATTCAGTCGCATCCAGTTAGACTGGAAGCTGACCCCAACATAGTTGGGAAAAGGCTAGGCAGATTGATTGTGTGTGTAATTGTTTGTACATTTATATCTACGTTGATAGAAACTTGCTAAATCTTTCGATTTTCCTTTTAAATACTTCGACCTAGATCATTTTCAGAATCATACAATTATTTTGATATAAATAAATTGCTCTATTCGTCTAAATGCATATCAGTAGTACATCAGAAGTAAAGTACCGTTGGTTAAAGAAGTCATAAGTCACTAGGTCACGTTATATTGTCTGTCTGTTACAAATAGCAGATATTTTGTCTGATCACCTGATTTAAATTTTATGGTCGATTTGATAATTAAAACATATTTCAAGATTAGTTTTTGTGGCAGCATCATTTAGTGCATTCTGATTTAATTATTACTAATGTGTTTCTTAAGCTGATTAGTAGTGAACTACTTAAAAATTGGTGGAAGGTGTGAGATGCTTTAAAACAAGAATTTCGTTTTTTAGTCTTAAATCAATATGCTTTAGTTTTAGAGCATTTATCTAGTTCATCATATAAGAATGCATAACTTAGGTACTAGAGCTTAAAGGGAGCTCGTGGCCCCCGGCAACATGGCAACTGAAGAAACACGGGTGGGTTTTAGTCAGTAAGAGCAGTAGAAGTTATTTGATAATTTCCCACAAAAAAAAAGTACTAGGGCTCGGATTGATATTTATGGTAGCTTTGTATACACTCACTGCACGTAACATGCGTGGCCGTTTTGAGTGGATGTGACGCATATTTCCTCCAATTTTTTTTTTTTTTTTAATGTTTGTACATTACGTTCTACCGCAAATAAATTTTTTATTTCTTTCCATCATTATCATCCTGGATATTATGTTTTTTCATGACATTATGTGGTTTTTGGCGACCAAATATTTACTTGGAAATAACACCTGGTCTTTTTCTTAGAAGCTACTCGTTTGAATACTACTTCCTTTTAGCATGTAATCATTTTCTGACTTTGTATTTCCCAGTTCGTTTGAATCCATCGTTAACAACCTACCGAAAATATCATGTAATTTATGATCCAAATTAAGATCCAATAACCTATGTTCTAATCAAGATTTTGTGAAAAAGTTCATTTGCATAAAATCAGAATATCGGAAGGAGACACTGGGGTCATGATACACTAGTGCCTAAAACTCGTCTCCAAGCTGAAAGGCTTTGAAAAATCGCGATCGTTTAGAATACCATTAATATTTTATTTAGCTTGCTAATGAGAATGGCAGGTGTTTGTGATTCACATTGTAACGGGGTTATCTTTAAGCATAATTTATAACTATTTTATGGGATTATTTATAATTGTGGATCAATATTACCATACATAATTTTTATAGTAATCAAAAAGGATGAGAACCTTGACGTTTTTATTGTGAAAACTTTTCCTGGACTTGAGAATTATTAGTAATTTTATAAGATATTAGGTACAGCAGAATATTTATATTATACGTGGTAATCCGCGCAAGAGAGGCCACGTGCGCTTCGGTCACAAAAGTCGCTAAACACGTTTGACTATCACTGGTCATCTTTCTTTCATGACGCACGACTAAAAACATATTCACGTAGAATTTTCTAGAAGAGCCTTGAATATTCCATTGACCAGTATGACGTTTGACCTCAGATGCATAGGCAGGTCTACTTCCCTGTAACCCTTTAATGATAGAAGTTACGACTATAATAAAAGTGCAGCAATATTCTTTATTATTTAAAAAATCTAAATGCATCAATTGCCTAAAATTTTACCAGATATTTTTGCTTCTCAATTACTAGGCACATTGTATTAGATTGAGCAGCAGATCATTAATTTATTTGTCAAATTAGGTCACATAACAGATTAAACTACTTAGTTCCACGTGTTAAAAACACAATCAACTTAATGATACTTTCACCAAACAGTTTTTTATTTATAATATACAATGTTAATAAACAGATTGTTGACCTCCGAACGGGGCTAATTAATATTTCGCGATTAATCGTAGAGATGGCGCGAAATAAATCTCCTTACTGATTTTATCTAATAATTTCGAGCTATACTTAATGGTCAGGTGGCCATAGCGTTGTGTTTCCTTTTTATTTTGTCATTGGAAATTTACGATGAATGTTAATGTGTATTCGGTGATCACGTTGTGGACACGGTACTTATGTAAATTTTCTACCGAAGCTGCAGACAGAGTGGCAACAGTGATGCGACTGTCTACCTCGCCTTGTTTGCTTAAATACTGTTCGTTTACTAAACTGTGCAAAGCTTATTGCCTGCTTAAGCTTTTTAACTGCTGCAAGGCCCATTATGATCATGTTTTACAGCTTAAGGCATTTGTATATTAGGCTAGGTATGCAATATTTTACAGATTTAAATAAAATTTTTGACTAAGCCGAACCGATATGATACTTTACCATGTAAACATAAATTTATTGTAGCAAAGTCGCCGAATTAAGATATCATATTACATCACAGTATTATATGAGAACTAGGTGTTGGTAATGTGATTCTTGATAGGTATTAGCTGAACAAATTTATATTACCATGTCTTTGACATGTTTGAATAATTTACTAATATCAATTGATTTTTTCTCTAATAAGCATAAAAATTTGCTTTCATATGTTCAATCAAGTTTTCGACTAGAATCAGCAGTTTTATTTATTTATAAAAAAATATGATTATGTAAAGGATAGGTACTGTATTTCAATACAAATTGCTTACCCATCAACCTTTCCATATTTTTCATTGCATTTGACAAGTTTAAAATTTTCGATCGTTAAGTTTTTATGGGTGTTCGGAATAGCGTTTACTTTAGCACCTTGTTAGCCTTCGATATTTCTTGTTCAGCTATCTGTCGAACTGGCACCTACCGCAGACATGCTTACGAATAATATATACATATAAATTTATGTGTGGTGTACGAAATTATTTATTTATTTTTATTAAGTCGGTGTTTTTCTTTTGTTTCAGGAATTTTTGCACAGGTACCTAGGTATTTATTACCTATTACCTGTTCTCGTTGTTTTTTGTTCACTGCGCGGCAAAGGTATCCTTTCTCATTTAGAGATACCCGGAGGAGAAGAGGAATTTGCTCTGCAGGCTTTTTAAGACTTCAAACTTATTTTTCAGTCAAGGTTTCGTTACTATGTTTTCCTTCACCGCATGTCAGAAAACGTTATCTATTAACGTTACTAATTACATAGTGTTAGTTATCTCCTTATTTGGTTAGGTGGTATTATTATACTTAGTTAGATAATCTACTTTAATTTTATGTTCACGTAGATAGCATAAATATTTGACAATGTTGTTTTATCTTTACGGTTTTTCCCACGTGAAGATTTTACGAATTAGTGAAAGTAAAATAATGAAACTGGTATCCTGTAAACTATTTGGAGCTGGATGCATTCGTCAAACAAGTTCATGTGAAAATATGTTTTTGATAAGAAAACAAAACGTTTTTCAATAAAGAACGTGTTAGAAGTGATACAATAACTCTTGTATTGCTTATAAAATTCCTATCATTTTAACTTTAACAAAATCCATGTCTACCTATCCACAACCTATGTAATCAAATATCAATAAATAGCTATTCGACGCTTATAAACTTGTCCTAATTGCTCAAAACACTTTCAATCACAATTTGAATGGATATTGCTAATCCATTGCTTCATATGTTCGACTCCTAACGCTCAACAACGTAAATAACGCAATGAATGTTATTCAACTGTCAAAATCAAAACCATTGCTACTGTTAGTGTGATACGCAATTACCCGCTGGTTCAAAATAAAAATCATGCAAAAGTAAAGTCACGAGTGAAACACAGTGTGGTCGCGCAATTGCTTTGTGATTGTCGGACATGAGTTTACAGAGCATCCCTACCGCAGTCTCCACGCAGGTAAATTAACTTCCACTTGTTTGTAACACGTAATTAGTACTGAAGCAATTATCGAACCATTATCTGTTGTTTGGATATTCCAAATTGCTCTAAATTGGATGTTTGTTAGTCTTTGTAACCCCTGGAGGGTTTGTTAGTTAATCGGAATATGGACTGTGAAAAAGTCTGATAATTTTGCCAGTTAACGTTTTCTTTGGCGTCAGAAAAGAGCGTGATTGATGTCGTAAATGCTGATCATAAGAATTGACCATATTTTTTTGTCCAAAGAAGAGATTACATCGGCCATCGGACGTAGACTAAACTAAGTCTGCGTCCGATGCCCGATGTAATCTCTAGCTCAAAATCAAAGTCTTTTTACGCTGGAAGCTCTGACATTTAGGGATCGTGCTTCTTTTATTTTCCAGCACCTAAGTATAGTATCAAGTGTGCGTGCCTTATTTTCTAAAAATGAACCGTGTGTTTCTTGTTATACGGTACCCTAAAAACGTATTCTTAGTTCTGCTAATATTTAAATGTAAAGCCATAAAAATGTATAATTCTAAAAATATAAAAGTAAAACATATAGCTATGATGGGATGAGTGACATGTTGACTGATGACATACACTTTTTTTTTATTAACACTTGAAAATCTAAATTTAGCTTTTCTGATTACGATAAAAAGGAGCAACATAAACAAAATGGCAATCAATCATTGAGCCAATCAATGGTTTAATTGTCAATCTTTTTTTATTGCAGGCTAAAATAAGCGTGAGACTAATTCAAAGGGAGTCAATTTTTTTTTAAATTAAATTTTAAACATAAGTGTATTGGAATGAAAAAAAAAAAACAAAGACACACGTACAGGTACATGTGATTAAAGTTAGAAGTAGTTTCTATGGTCTTGAAAATGGAAGATGTGATCATCACCTACTTTGTATAAGTACCTACTTAGCTACCTACAATTTACAATGTATTTAGTACCAATGTATTTTTTTTATCTCCCATTAGAAATCTGTGATAATCTGTAGGCTAAATAAACTGTGGAACAGTCATGTCTTTATCTCCTCCTTATTTCCATAAAAAATTACAACCATATTCAAAAATAAAAAGGGAACAACCATACAACTACTACAAAATAAATCTAAATACATGGCTTCTCCAAAATATTTTTTATACACTAAATGAGTTTTTTGATTACTTGTTGTAATACATATGTATTACCCATAAAATAGAAAAAAACTTAGATTTTTATTTATTAAGATTTATTTAGTTTTGTGATACCTACAAATACTTTTATTGTGTTTTATTTTAATTTTTAATAGAGTCTAAATGTATATATGTCTATAGTCTAATTGTTTTGTATTTTTATTAGAGTATAAGTTAGGTTTTATGACGATGTCAATGTAAATATTCGTATGCCGTTTTTAGCGGCGGATGTGCCCTGAACAATATTATACTTTACCAACTTTTTCATGTACCATATCCAAGGAATAAATGTCTTTGTCCTTGTTAAAGTCAATTCGAAGAATGCAACATGATTATCTAAATAATCGTTTTATTTGTTGCTTCATTTAACGGTGCCTGATTTATATTTAACAGTGTCTACTCACTTCAGAAAAGACTGGTCTCATAGTTTTGTGTTTGTAGGCAGAAAGTTATAGATGCATTTCGTAGTAAAGAAAGACAGGTTAAAAAAAAACTGCCTTACCTTTTCCCAACTATGTTGGGGTCAGCTTCCAGTTTACCCTGAAAGATGATAATGCAGCTGAATATCAGTATTTCACACTGAGCGACTACCTATCTGACCTCCACAACCCAGTTACTGGGTAACACGATACCCCTTGGTGAGACTGGTTGTCAGACTTTCAGGCTTCTGACGACCCGTAACGACTGTCAAAGATCCACAATGATAGCCGGGACCAACAGCTTAACGTGCTTTTCGAGGCACGGAGGCGTCTCGGTATGTAAAGATGTTCACCTATCCAAGGACCAATCCCGGCAAGCATAGATTAACCTGATGGACTGATCCGTGCGGCTGTTATTACTTGGCTACGAGCTCCTCATAATAAGTAAATAGTAAGCAAGTTTATTCCTTGTTTAAGTTAAAGGTTGTTTTTATGTTGATGAAGGTCTAAATTGCCAATATTTGCTACCGCTTCAACTTGAACCGATTAAATAGGAACTCGTACAAAAAATAATTTGCAATAACATTTTGCAGCTATAGGCAATTATATAGGAAAGGAAGTAGGAAAAGGGCTTGTTTTTGTTCTGACTCATTGGCATTGAATATTTTTTTATATAAAAGAAAATATAATAGTGACTCATTTTACTGTATCGTTCGATTTAATAAACTACTTAATAAACGGCCTGCCTAGTATCGGGTCACCGGTTCAAGCGCAGTATCAATATTTCTTCTACATTTTAACATTTAGTGGACATTAAGTAAAACAGTAAATGATGTCACGAGAATGACTCACGACTTCTTTAAAAGAATTATTAACAAATTTTTACAATAAAATCGGTTATCTACACTTATTCTCTAAAATAGGCGTGTGGGGGCAAGATGTGACTCTGTTTTGTCCAAAACAGCCATGTTGAAAAGCGGGCGTGGTTCTCATATTTCGCATATGAATGAGACACTAGTAGGACGATCTAAGCCATTCTATTAATATTATTTTTAGATTTAGAGCGTGTAAAATTTTATTATCGGCTTAATGCGGTAACTTTGGATCTCTAGAAATGTAAAGTCAAGCGGTGTCGTAACTTTGTCAAAAAGCTCGAGATAATATTGATGTGAATATCAATAATCAAGAAATTAATGCCTTTTTGGTTCATAGCCTGTTTATGACATAATGTTGATATATCGATACCTACTCAATATTGACGTCAGATGCAACAATCAATTTTAATAGCTTTTCCTTCTACAAGATTTTAATGATGAAATATTTAAAAAAAACCAATATGTATAAGAAGAATCGTCAGTTATTCATGAAGATTGTAGGTCCTCCGCAATAAGTCCTGCCAATACTTTGTAAAAACAATATTCTTACGAAGAAGTTATCCTCACAAATATTCCACGGCAGTTCTTTGTGTTTATTTCGCATGTGCGGCGGCTGTGAGCACGTGTAAGCGCGCACATGTATATACTGTGTGTTGTGTGTTTACACGGAATAAGGAGGCATGTCGTAAGAATTTTAATAAAACGCCACAAAAGGAACGATGAGACCATGCGTAATTGTACAAAGGAAGCCAATCATACTGATTTTTTGCATTTTCATGCTACTTTAACATTTATCAACACCTACGTAAACAAACACTCTTCATGAATAAAACGTAAAGACTTCATAGGAAACGCTAACACTAACAGACAACAAGACATTTGCAAAAACCTGTAAATAGCAATCATTGATTGATTGAAAAAGATAAATAGATTCGCGTGCGTTTTTATTTTGATACAAAAAACCAAGTCCAAAGTTTTGGCGCTAATTTTTTAATGGTTCAAAAGTTAATAAATATTGATGTCGGAAGTGTTGGAGCGGCTTTTTTATGTTTGAACAATCATTAATTAGATGCGTTTTATTGGCTCTTTATCGATGAAGATTCTCTGATATGTGCCGAGAGACAGATTTATTACTCGTACAAGGTAATGTTTTGTCGACTCTTCCGTGTTCGCGATATTTTGTGCATCATTGTTTTGCGCCTAATTTTGTACACACCTTATTATAATTGTGTAGATTTTACATTAAAATTCGTAAATAGCCAAATTAAAGATAACATAAATCAATCACAGTCGTTATAGTGGATATGGCAATAAATAAAGTGGGCTTGGCGGTGCTTCTGATTATAATAGTCAATATGCTTTGATCAGATGTGTTAAAAGTTCAAGATGACATAAAAAATTAGAGAAAATTTTAAAGGACTGTGTTAAAAACACTCTGTGTCTAATTAGTAAGGAACGGAAAAACAGAAATGATATCGTTATTAATGACGTTGAAGGAGAAAGGCGTAAACATGAGGCAAGGAGATATAGTAAGTAATGCATATCGCCCAGAAAGTGGCAGGAGTTCAAAGGCGGCCGCCACTGAATTGATACCGTGTTCCGTTTTGTCATCGATGTGTCGCATAATTCATGAACTGATCGTATGTAGTGTTATGCTTCTAATAGATTGGACACTATTTGACAGATTTATTGAGAGAGTGTTAAAGTGATTTATAGATATAACAGACTGTGTAACTGTATTTGCTTGCTCTTAATTAAATTTTGTCGCCGTTTCATTATTTCATTAAAGTATATAAGCTTTTAAGTTTTGTAAACAGAAAAAAATTAAAGAAGAGTCTGTTGTTACTTAACTATGAGAATTTAATCGTAGATGGAACTATATGAGACTATAATATTTTTTTAAGTTAATTTTTTTTTTGCAGGTAATGATCTCATCTTTGTCCTAAGTACGAGATGAAGGGCTTGTCAAGTCTAATCCGTACGTACAGCTACATGAGGAGGTAGCGTCTGCAAGTGACTGTGTGAAAGGTCAGGGTAGCTCAAACTACACGGTAATTAAAGGTTATTTTTGGCGATAACCATCAGTAAAACAGTTACCTACGTGCGTGAAATAAAAACCCACTGGTTCCACTTCAACAAACCTTGGGATCCGAAAGAGCCTTGGAGCGCAAAAAGTCAACGCATTCGTGTATCACTTAAGACAGAGTTGAGGGCTGAAGGGAACTTTTTGTGGTCAGAAACAGTTCCGTTATGCTCTCCAAAATCAGCATCCAATCAACTCGCGACTCGAACTTCTGCGATATATTTTTGCCTTTCATTTTGCTATTTACTTAACGTTCATTATTTACAAACAACTAACCTAAATTTTCTTCTTATAAAATTTTCCGTGTAAAATTTTGGTTTGGAACACACATCACTCATCACATATCATTTCTCTGTGATACATCGCCCAATAAATTGTATATATCCAAGAACCAACCTCTTGAGTCAAGGCAACTCTGTGTGTGACTCTTTTAAACGAGTAATGAGAACGGCTGATCGATACCCAAATAAATTCACCAAAGTAAATGACACCACAACAAATGATCAATTTTATACCATTCTTGCTGAATCATCATTTATACCCGTTTAAAATTATAATATTATCAACAGAGATCTGCCTGTAATTTCTGATCGAACATTTGATTATGCCTTGAAGTATAACACAGGGATAGGATATAAGACTCGGGTATTCAAAGTGTTAAATATCGATATAATCTCTAATAAGAAAAAAAACATATGAAAAAGTCACTTAAGTAAAAGATATTGTATAGCATGCAGATTTAGATGCTGCAGACACCTGTGGAAAAATTATTTACGAAATCAAACTAAAACAAAAAAGAGTAAAGTTTGCATGTGTCAAGGCGGTAAATACAGAGGTTGTCAAAGCTGTCCCGTGGAACGCTAGTGCAAAAATAAATCGGTCGGCGCAAATTAAAGAAACGCATTAAAAATTCTGATTTACAACCAAAATTATAATACAATGGACATTGTTAAATTTATACCTCCTTATTCAATGATCCTGCAATACATGTAAGCTTACGTTTTATTGTAAATCTCTTATTCATTTATCATATTTACGGAGTATGTATAAATAATATTATGTTAAATATTTGAGTCCGCTCGAAATTTTTCACAAAAGTAATTTAAATTTACATAATGTCTTATCATTAATGTATTCCGAATTAAATGGCCCAAATTGAAATAGTGGTGTCATCATCGCGGGTAGACTCTATGGCGTCGACTCGTTGTATCTACAGTTTTATTATATACCTATCATGTTATTTATGGTTTCATTTAGACTTGTAGCACTACCTGACCGAGTGGTCTGTCCAAATTAATATATTCATGGTCCATAAATATTGTAAGCCCATTAATGAGAATAGTCATGGGGAGTAGGTACACTCACTAGGTTGTCATTGGTACCATATTGCTAATTTGAGATAACCAAATTTAGTGTAAATTATCCTGTTCAGATATTTATCCCTTCTGAACAGAATGATAATTTACTTGAAATTCAAACAACTCAATTTTAGAGTCCTTATCCTAGTCGGCCAATGACTTGTTCTTTAGCTCTTAACTTTGTGCAGGTAAGGTTTGATTGTCTAAAATAAAACCAAGGAGGACCAAAGCATTTGCAAGCTTTATTTTGATGTGCAGATATTCTGTCTATGTGTTGATATTATTTATTTCTAGGTTTTAAATATTCTGGTTACAGGATCTAACTCAAATGTCAGCAAACAGGTAAACTTTTCTACATATATTTATATGCTTTTTTGTATACCTAGTTTAGAATTCCTTTTTTTTCTTTAGTTACCAAATTGCAATAATTTGAATTAATCTAACACACGTTAAATGATTCTTATTTTATTTTCTCCGCGCTGTTTCTTTTTAAATGTGAACTCTAAGTAAGTGAATCACAATGATTTTATGGCCAGAACTTGAATTAAATTGATAGTTTTTGAGGTGACATACTTGACCCTGGAGGTTGTTTAATAAATGGCTCTATTCTTTTATTTGCCACTGTCAATATCGACTAGCAATTATTAATGTAGTTACGTTTGTCTTAAACGTTTTTCAACATTTAATGAAGATTATAAACCGAATAAATGCATATTTAAAAGATAGATTTATTTTTGGTTGGTAAGTGATTGAAGTCTTTGTTATTTTTTTCTATCTACTTCCTTGTTTATTAATCAGAAGGATATTATGATGTAACGGTACAATTAAATTATAGTGAACATTTTTCATGTTGTTTTGCTAGGAAGGCTTTAAAGTGTGTGGCTAAAATCTAAAGCTAGTTAGTGCGTGAAATTTGTGAATGGTTTCGTAAATTAGATGAGCAATGCACAGCAAGAGATATAATTTAGCATGTAAGGAATACAAACGAAGTCACGAGGTGAAATGTAGTATGAAAATAAAATAGGTAAATAATTAATAGAGAATCTATTTTAGACATCATCTTGTTCAGTGGCCATTAAATAATAATACAGGAACATGCTTACAAAATTTAGAATTAAAAATTGGCAATCCTTTTAGAATTTATGCGATAAGCATTTAACTAATGTAGTACAGGTTTACTCAAATAAATAAAAGGAGAATGGCTTTATAATCGATAAAAATAAATAAATGATGATAATGATTAAATTAAATTTTAAAAACTACATATGGTCATTTACAGTTTTTATACATAAGGTCAGTCATGTCAAATGCAAATAAATAATTTGTTGTGACCAATATAAACGCACACAAATGCTTATTTTGACACAGGTATAGTTTATGCTAGTTAACTTTTGTAAATTAATTGGGGATCGTGCCCTCATAAATTTTGGATGTCGGATTATGCGTAAACACATAGCCATATAACTAATTAATTATCAGCCTAAGATCTGATAAAAATATAAAAGTATTGATAAAAATGGATGGTCAATTATGAAATGGAGACTTCCCTATTAATAGTAGGTATAGGTATTTATCATTATTATGACCCATTGTGCGCTTTTATAATTTCAAACGTGACGATATTAGTGTGGACGTCCACAGCCACGTTGCGATATACAGGCAAGCAAAATGTATGGAAATATATAAAAACGCTTTTAAATTTCCGTCCACGATAACGTTGTAAAGTCCATGTACTTATTTCTATAAACTTTATAGATGTCGCCGTCTACGATAATATCGTCACGTTAGAAAATATAAAAGCGTACACTAACTACCATAAAATATGAATGCAAATAATGTAAACGAGATGTTTTGTGAGTAAATTAATTGGTTAATATTGATTAGGTACTCGAGTGCAAGGACCTATAACTTAATTCGTATTTTTTTTTATTGAATATATGCCAGCGCCATCTATAATGCTTCCATACAACTGTATAGACTTGGAGTTCTTTCAACTTAAATGTAACTTGACTTAAGTAGCGTTGATAAATCAAGTTTTTCGCTGGCAAGTTATACCGCAAGATGGCGCGTATTGCATACGCCATCTATCGACGGAAATTCATAGCTAGTATTTTCTTAGCTTTTCGTTCACAAGGGTGCGTTGCCTGTTTCTGCTGCGCTGATTATATTTTTCTGATTTTTTCCTTTGTAAACCACACTGACTATAATCAAAAGGTAGAGTTAATAATAAATAACGAAGACGGCCAACATAAGAATACCTCACAAATCTTCGACTAAGACTTGACTTTTTAATAAAAAGCAAATTCACTTAAAAATTAAACATTTATTCATAAAAAAACCGTAAATCTCAAAACTGGTAAAATCGAAATATCAATAAATAAAATAAATAATAAAGAACATTTAATTAACGACATTCTATAAAAACTGGGTAACAATTTTGCAGATCTTTATCAAATACTGCCTTCGCTAGAGGCTCGTGATTATTTCTCATTTTTATTACGGTATTATTATTGAGTATAATTTCATTGAAAGTGTCTAAAACTAAGTTATTATAAGGGTGTACTACGAAATTTTCAATTTGTTTTATTTGCTTCGCATGGCCGCTGAAGAAGCCTAATTCAGAACAAATGGCTTCTAATTCTGACTTGGTATGGTTTTCAGAGGCGTAGCATTTGGAATGCCAGACTCCATGAGAGCGGACTATTATTTGCCCTGTTCCATAACTGTAACAAAAACAATATTGTTAGAAAAACAAAACAATATTAAACACGAACCGAACACGTACACGAACGTTATTGAACACGAAATTTTTAAGGTCATCAGGTAACTTAAGGCCGCTTTCACATTAGGACGTTAGCAGCGCGACAGTAGCGCGGCAGAAGCACATGCCTTCACATTATAAGAACAGCCGCGCGTTGGCAGCGCGGTTGCCGCGCCGCAGTTTAGATTAGTGTGGCGCACTTCACTTAAAAAATGGACTATACCTTATCACGTGCGCTTGCTGTTGGGGCAGGTAATAATAATAACTTGGTTTACTTGTATAGCTATAATTATATTTCAACATTCATATTTTTTTCCTTCAATTAATAGTAATAATCTTTATTTATCTGCTCACAAAGGTTCATATAGTTATAATGAATAGAGACAAGAAATATAGCATTTCGACAAAAATGCGTAAAATATGATCCTTTGCGACAGGCTGGCGTCCATACTAGGAAACCCTGTGTTAGATCACCAGGCTCTCGCCCCGAATTTAATCTAATTAACATTACAATGGTCAATTTTCAAACTCTAATCAAATTATTTATTAATGACGGGGAAAAAAAACAAACATATTTAAATTAACTAAAAATGACAAGTATTAATAAAAAGAACATCGACAATGTCAATAGACAATAGTCGCATAGACAATCAAATCAAATTGAGGTTGTATTCCGACACTTGCAACACTGGCTCATCGCCGATTGAGCGAAAGCGGTGGCCGCGGCGGCCGCGCGCTTCCGCCGCGCTTCTGTTTATGATATGAAATTCTGACTGCGCGACGGTCGCGCGTCTGTCGCGCTGCTAAAGTCGCCTTAATGTGAAAGCGGTCTAAAGCTTAAAATGCCTATGCATTCCACAACTTTCCTTGACAAGTCCTTAACTGTCCAGGCCGCTCGTTTGTGGAATGCATTGCCAGTTCAAATAAAACGCGCGCAATCGTTACCTGTATTTAAGAGACTCGTAAAGGAAGATTACTTGTCGTTGCGATCTTGTTCTCGTAACTGTAATTATCTATAGTTTTCATTTATTTTTGTTGCTTATATATTTAGTAAGTATGTATGTATTTATGTATCTATTATTTAGGATATGTTTATATCTGTGTATCTACTCTAGTATATTGTATACTTATTATTTGCACCAACGACAGCCCCATTTTATGTCCAGGCAAATCACTGTCCATTCCAAGGTTGCCTGGAAGAGATCGCGGCAAGCGATAAAGCCGCCCATTGTATATTTTAGTGTCTGATTTATTTTTTGTTATGTATTTTTGTGGTGTACAATAAAGTATATATAAATATAAATAAATAAATAAATAAACAATTCATAACAGGCAATCCGCATGATTAAAAATCTAATGGAATATGGTTCATGTCTAGTAAAGAAATTATAATAGAATTCTATTAGTTTTAATTAAGAATATTCTAAGGATATCCACCAACCTGACTGCCTTGTTGGTCTAGTGGTCGCAAGCGCTACTGCTAAGTAAGAGGTCCTGGGTTCGATTCCCGGGTCGGACAAAGTGTTATTGGGTTTTTCCATTTGGAATTGCTCAGTAGCAGCCCGGAGTCTGGATTTGTTCCCGGTTGATGGCAATAGGCTCGCCTCTATTACATGGGACATAAACATAACTGGCGAAATGTGGGTATACCATAGTTACACCTCTGCCTAACCTTTCGGGGATTACAGGAGTGATGTTATGTTATGTCAGACATAACATAACATCACTCCTCCACCAACCTGCACTGGGGATTACGGCTCACTCCTTTTCACAGAAAGGAGGCCTGTGTCCCAACAATGGGAACACTTATAGGCACATAAACTTATGGACCGACTGTTGTTAACTAATCCACTAGAAAATAGCTTTGTTATGATGTAATGCGATAATAATATAATTTCAGAATCCCTCTGTTCTGTAATTATATTATGTTGCAATGTCTGAATAAACTTACGGCGTCCCGTGTGGAGCGTTGAGTGCCATGCAAATCTGTTCGTCTTCTCCATTAGGACAGTCCCGAACTCCATCGCACACAGTGTCAGGAGCCACGCAGTGATCGACATCAGATTTAGAACTACACCTAAAATAATAAGGAAAATTTTGAAGTATACGTATATTTTAACAAAACAAAATTATTTCTACTTATTTATATTATGTATTGTTTTATTTCAAATAGCTACAATATTTTATCCGGATCCTATAAAGGCACTTTCAAACAGGCGCGACACGCGACGCGACACAAAGATACCGCTCGTCGCGCGACGATCGGTGTCTTTGTGTCGCGTCGCGTGTCGTGCCTGTTTGAAAGAGCCTTTATTATTTAAAATGTGGAGAATCATAGGCTTTTTGAAGATGGAGAGCAAATATGGTGCTATGTCTAGTGTGCTCTAATACCAGCACGTAATAGAAACTAATGGACGTTACTGATAATGTTTACCTCGTATTTTTTAAATGTTGGGTTAATTAACGCAGTTTAGTTTTTTTAGGAAGAAAACTTATTACTAACTTATACCAAGGATATTACAGAAAATGACACTCACTTATAGTTCCTCTTTGCAAAACATTTGCAGAACGCCGGGTCCTCATCACTCCTATCATGACAGTGGAGTATGCCATCGCACAATCTCGAAGGCATCACGGTTGCCAAGTAGTCCTTACAAATGGTCTGGCCAGGCTCGTCAGTACCGTCTCCACAATCATTGTTGCCATCCCTAAATAGTTCCTTTGATATGCATTTACCGTTACGACATTTCATTTGGCCCACAGAGCATTCTGTAACGTAATGATTAAAAGGTTTAGATGGGAAGCCTATCAATTGCTTAACTTGCTCACAAACAAGTATTTTTTGTAGTATTGTCAAAATGAAGGGGATTGAACAAGGTGCTATTCTTAATAAGCCTACCCCGCATTCAATCCTGGAAATGCTTATTTCGGGCAGTGTCCTGTGAAATTCATCGGAGATGGTTGATGAGTTGATGACATTAAGAAAAATTCACAAATTTTAATATAATACCTAAAAATAATTAAAAAATGACATTATGAATTTTATATTGCATTATGCTTTTAAATAGTAATGTGGTGGTTTAACTAAATGATAATTGAGTTCATTGACAAAGTATCACAAAATCAGAAAAAAAAGTATCAAAATTATGTGCCGATTAAAAGTACGGGGCTATACATGATTAAATGACACGTAATGAAAAATCGTTGCTACCTATTCGAGCGAACTGACCCTTTTACACCTGTGAAATATGATATTCCCAATTGAGATCCAATATACCCATTTTTAACGGCAAAAATATGAGATGTCATTCACCACCTGAGATTGACTGAATATAATAAAGTAACACAATATATACATGAGTGGTTATTTATAACTGCTGCTTTCTGAATAACGATATGCAAAATATTGTATAAAGATTTTCAAAAATAAAGAATACCTACGACTAATAAAAAAGGTGGAGTTGACATTACGACAAAAAACATTACTGAGATCCAGTCTGCATACAAAAATTTAGAATTATATGAAAAATTTTAGTCACTATAGCCAGTAAGAGATTGGCAAAACCCATAGTCAGTCACTAAATTAGTTTGTTTGAAAAAATTACTTGTTTTATTTCGCTGTAAGGATTTATTGATAGTTTCAAAATACTCCTATGCATTCGTATAGCCTGTGTTTACATTCGTTGTCGCATTGTCGTCTGCACATTGCATACCTATGTGACAGTCGTGGATAAAAGTGTTGCAAATTTTGGTACGACTGTAACGGAATAAAAGTAGAACACTACACTTTTATTATTCGTAGACAACATATTAAAATAAAAGAGTTATTGGCATTGTTGTCTGCCAATAGAGCATAAAATCGCAATCATACGCAGGCTACTGCGTGTCAAAAGTGACTAGATATCATGACTCGGTAACATCTTACTAATATTGAATACAGTTTTTTGAATTTGTGCCTACATTTATTCAATGTCCAATTTCCACAATTATTACTGAAGGTGCCAACTTAGTAACCAAATTCTGGGTCGACTCAATTTAGATTGCCAACAAAATTATAATAACTATTTTCCATTTTTTTGTTTCATCATCACGGTGAAGGAATCATCTTGAGAATATTCTATGTTTTGAACCAATATTTCAAAGACCTGTGATGTCTACCACCCCAGACTAAGGACTGATCTTGTGACAAATAAAAGTAAGAAATAAAATATGAACTTTTGTAAACAATCAGAAAACTATTTTGTTACTAACCACATCCTTTGTGGTAAGGATCGTTGCCACACATTTTGTTTTTCTTGTCACAGGCTCCTTCCGCTTCGTCATTGCCGTCTTCACAATCTCTGACACCGTTACAAACTTGAAGCAAAGGAACGCATCGTCCTCGACCACAACGGACTCCGGCGCAGTCGTCGCCATAGTCCATATCTATTAGTGCTGGTAATACCTTTTTACCTGCAAAAATCAGTAGGTTAATGTTAAATGTCCGATTTCAGTGACACTAGGCGACATATAAATGTAATGCGCAGCGTAGATATTAAGTTACTTAGCGCAAAGATTTGAGAGCTGTGGTGGCCCAGTGGTAACGGCTGCGACTAACGAGTTGTAGGTCGAAGGTTCGAACCCTGACAGGCGCTTTATTATGTGTCAATTATTTCATCACCACTGCTCTCAAATCCGTGAAGAAATCGGTATATCCTAAACGAAAAATTCTTTAATATGTAAAAAAGAAAGAAAGAAAGAAAAAATAGTTTATTTGTCAAAGAAAGACGTGCATACAAAATAGTAGATTGTTATACAAAGGTCGAAAGGAATCAATTTCCCATACGAACTATAGTCCGAGTAGAAACTGATGACTTTAAAGTAAAAAAAAATAGTTTTTCTAAAATATTTATTGATAAAAATAACTGATGTATTCTAGTACCTATTAGTATTTTTTAAATTTTAAATATGGAACACACCGCGTCACCACCGCGGGTCATTCCACCTACAGGTATTTTTTTAAAATTCGAACTGGCTGTTTATACACTAACAAGATTGCAGCATTTTTTATCGATATTTTTCCATCTGGGGGGTATTACAGTATCATATCTATGATCATGGATACAATTAAATTGTAAAACAGTTATATATTGGTGTAAAACAGTTATATTATATTATGGGTAATTTCTGAGCTTCGTAGATAGGTATATAATAAAATATGATAATCTGACAAATATCAACCATATATACAATATATACCATAATAAATATCTATTTTTCAATTTCATTATATCTTTGATCATAGATCTATGATCATAGATATGATAGTGATAAAAATTTGACTAAGGGGGATACCTAACCTAACCTAACCAAATTTAGTTCTATTTTTTTAATTCATTCCCACCCTAGAGAGGGATCAATTAATATGAGTCTTTCCCGACCAAGGGTGGGAAGCAGCGTCTTCCACCCGCTACTCGGATCAAACAAACAGTACTTTCCAAGTATGAGTAAATAATACATCTATCGACCCGCATTGGGCCCGCGTGGTGAATTATGGCCCACTCCCTCTCACAGAGAGGAGGCCTGTGTCCCAGCAGTACGAACATTATAGGCTGATTATGTTTATGCTAGCACAAAATAACTTTTCACCAACAACTAGGCGATCACCCAAGTCACGACACCGATTGGCCGATGCGTAATGCTACACAACTCTTACGGGTTGCCTAGCAATAGGTATATAACAATATTGACAGACATCGAATTTGACTCAAACCACGGACGAGTGTCAAAAACGTAGCGTTACCCACTGAGAAAAGAAAGGTGAAATAGGAGTGGTTGCTTTGGGATCTTTTGGGATTACATACCTAATTTAGCGTTGCTAAACTTGACGTTAGTGAAAACGGCGTTATTTATTGGTGACGAAAATTATGATTTAGTTATAGCCTGTGCCTTACCATAATGATGTTTAATTTCGTTTTTGAGGTTTTCTATGTCCGTTGCATTAATGTGATCTCCAAGTCCACATTCACCTCTGCCGTCGACGAACGTTGCTGCAGGGTACCAGCCCTGTTCGGTGTGACAGCTCACTATGCCAGCCCAGTGACGATGAGATATCACGTCGAGCTAAAAAGGAAGCAGACTTTAGAATTGCCTTTGCAATATAGTTCTTCATGGTCATTCATTAGTTCAAAATTTTTATTGATTAAAAGGTGTTGTTATAATATTTTCTTTCAATAATTTAAATGATTTAAAGTTTTTAAATTTATTATTTATTGTCATAGTACTCACTGGACATATATTTTCACTTGATTTTCGTTTGAAGCAACGATTGCTGCGATGACAGTTTTCACTAGTTTCTTCGAGGAACACGCTTATTGTATTATTTTTGTTATCTTGACCAATGGCTACACAACTTGATTTCTGCTCTAAGGAATAGCTGTAATAATAAGTACTGCATTGATATTAATCATTTAGAAGTATATAAATATATATATATTAAAAGTAGACTTTTGCGAACACTTACGAAGAAGCAACCACCATTGGTTTAACGACATTTGAATAATGTGCTGGTTCCCTTAAGTGCAATAACGTTGCTTTGCTGCGATAAACATCTTTCTTGGAATCTACTTGATAAACTTGTTCTTGCAAACCGTTCATATTTCCTAAAGTTCTATGAGATCCTAGTACAACTGTTATGTAGTGATGAGATAGTCTGAAACGATATTTTAATTAAAAATTTCTTAAGATCTAGTTTAATATTAAATTTTCACTAGTGTTTTATACTTACGTAGAATCCCAGAGACACGAATCACTGACTAACACCCAAGTTAAGTTGACTAAAACTCCAGTGCACCTATAATCTCCTTCAATAAACACTTTAGCAATCCAAGGCCATGTGTGATTACTAACAGATTCTGTTTCTCGCAAGAACATATTATTATCAGAATCATCAAAATTAGTAAAGAGTGAATTGTCGCAGAAAACATACAGCGATTTACAAGTTTTTGTAATGTTCGGTACACATTGTTCTTTTATTACTTGGGGATCTTTTATAACGGTATGGCGAGCTGTATCGTTTTCCTCACTTTCCTGCCTGTAGGCGAAGTGTATAGGAACTCGTTCCATAGTATCTCGTCGGTTCCTTTTGTTGTCTAAACTGCGTTCCGCGATTTCATCTTCTTTGAGGTTTATGTATTTCACATTATATCTATTTGCCGAGCTGCAAAGGAAATTCGTATAAGTAGGTACATTGAATAAAATGTGGTGACTTTTATTACGATTTTTACTTACAGAGATTTCATTTATTTGAACATTTTAGTAAATCTAGTTATTTATATTGAATCAGGCATTTTATTTATGTAAAAAATAATATACTAGAATACTATTTGTATTATTATAGTCTTTATTTGTTTTGGGAACCCGAGATCGTTCCATGGGTACTACTAATTTAGGAAGTCATAAAAAAAAGTTTCTTACCTGAATCCCAAATAGCGGCAAATATGTGTAGCTGCTTGTTCTTGCTGTTCGAACGATAGTTTATCATCACAAACTACATGCCAACTTTTGAAGTGTTTCTTCGTGAGGTATCCTTCTAAGTTCACTATAGGTCTGTTATCCAAGTCGAATTCCATTTCTTTGCCGTTTGTTAATGCAACTGAAACCGATTGGTTACTTAGTGCTAGTCTAGCATTAACACGTTTTTAGCTTATTACTGCATATGTCACCCATTTGTTGTGAAAAGTAGAGTAGACAAGGAAGATAATAGCAATATTTTCTTTGAGTGAATATGTATAGTTTCTTGATCTCTGTTTTTAATTAAATAAATGAATACTTACAGCAGTTAAGTTCATCTTCACCTTGAGGACATTCAGGTTTTCCATCGCACACGTGTTTCTCGGGTAAGCAAATTTGGCTTCGTTCGCACAGGAAATGGTCTTCTGGACAACTAACTAAAAGATTTTGATGAATATTTTAGTAGTAGTTTGCTAAAAACTGTTTTCGATATGGATTCGAAATTATTTTATTCGTTTACTATTAAAATACTTACAGCAGTCGGATTCGTCCTGACCATCTGCGCAGTCTATAATTCCGTCACATAAAAGTTTGTCGTCGAATGTCAGTAAGAAGTCAGTGCATGTACAGTCGAGTTCATCAGTGCCATCTTCGCAATCTGCTTTACGGTCACAGCGGTTTCGGTAAGGTATTGTTTGTTCAATACTGTAAAAAAACACTTTTATACTATCATAAAATCAAGTGTAAACTATTATAAACAATCTACAATCACATTGTGATTGATATTTATATAACACTCTAACTTACCGTCGGCATTCAAATTCGTTGGGAATACGATGCTTTCGTCTTATTTTAGCTGGCTCAAGCTCAGAGATAACAAAGTCTTCTATCTGATTTATCGTATCCGACTTATCATTAAAGTCTGGCAGTTTTTTAGTTGATGAATCCTCGTGACGATGACTGTCAGTAACGTTGTTATCGTCATTTAAAAGTTTAGTTTCTACGCCTTCCTGATCGGGTACAGTTGAATTAGAGTTTGGAAGTAGTTCTATGATAAGACTTGATTTATTTTCAGCTTTATTGTTGAGATTGTTTTCTTGAAGATTTTCTAGATGGTTTGAAGGAGTAGTTGGCTCATCTTTTTGTATAGGTTCTATAAAATCGTTATGTGTAAAGGCAGACGTTGACGTTTCTAATTTACTTTCAAATAAATTTTCAGTTTTGTTGCTGAATTCGGCAGAATCGCTATTTATAATTCCCGATTCGGTTGGTTGTTTTTGCGTTGTTGTTTCTTTTTTCACTGACGATCCTGATTCAAGAGATTCTGCAGAAAAATCAATAGTAATTATTTCTGCATCACCACGACTTGGGGAAGTAGTCTCTGTACTGGTTGCACTTGTTGGATCCGTTGTAGCAGTCTCTTCAGAAATAGAAAAGTTTTCTGGGCTTTCATCATTTATTATTTCAAGAGTTGATGCATGTTCGAAGTCTGGTTTTTTGGTATCAGTTGCTTTTTTTAACTGTGTATCATTAATTGGATTTTCTTTATGTTTAAAGTCTGGTGTTTTGGCAACTGTCGATTCTTTGGAGTGAGAATGATTTATTGGATTTTCCTCAGGTTTTAACTCTGTTTTTGCAGCATCAGTCGATTCTTTCGACTGTGGATGATTAGTAAGATTTGACTTATGTTCAAAGTCTGGTTTTACGGCGTCAGTGAATTCTTTGGAATGGGAATGATTTATTGGATTTTTCTCATGTTTTAAGTCTGTTTTTTCGGCATCGGTCGATTCTTTCGACTGTAGATGATCAGTAAGAATTACCAGATTTTTGATGTCTAGTTTTTCGGCATCATTCGATTCTTTTGACTGTGGATGATCAAAAGGATTTGACTTATGTTCAAAGTCTGATGTTACAACGTCAGTTGATTCTTTGGACTGGGAATGATTCAATGGATTTTCCTCATGTTTTAAGTCTATTTTTTCGGCATCAGTCGATTCTTTTGACTGTGGATGATCAATAGGATTCTTTTTATGTTCAAAGTCTAGATTTTCACCATCAATCGACGCTTTTGACTGTGGAGTATTTTCATCATGTTTAAAATATAGTTTTTCGGTATGAGTCGATTCTTCTGACTGTAGATCAAAGTTTTCACTTTTTCTATTACTAGTATTAATGCTTTCGGTTGAAGTAACAATATCTTCATTTTTTGTTGAGATATTGTCATCCGAAGGCATCTTAGCTGGTGTTGTATCTTCTTGATTTTTGACACTGGTAGATGTTGAGGTTGATTCTGTCCGTACTTCTTTTGATTCAAGTAGTTCTTCTAATGAACTTTTTGGGTCTACAAATATACTATCTGTAAGCGTGGTAACTGATGTAGTGTATTCACAATTTTTTTCATCTTCTCCATCTAGGCAATCAACTATTTTGTCACATTTCCTTTTGTTTGGAAGACATTTTGAAATTCCTGTTTCACATTTGAATCCAGGACACTCTTGTATCGGTTGAAATTTAGGCAAAGTCTTGGATGCTGAAATAAAACGTAATGCTATAGAGAATGAAATAAAGTTGTAATGAAAAAAATATGTTAGAAATATATAATCATATCCTTACTCACATATGTGATATTTAATCCATTTTACGAAGAGGCTGACTCGAGTATAAACACCAGGTTCATCTTTACGAGCGCACCCGTCTCCATGACTTACGATTCCTACCATGTACCATTGTTGAGAATTCAAAGGGTTTCTGCATAAAAGCGGCCCTCCACTATCACCCTGAAATAATTCAACGCGTCGTCTGTAGGCTGTGATTTACATAGATGTGTAATCCAAAGACTATGTTTTGAATAAGGGTCTACTATTAGGTACACCTCTGCCTAACCTTTCGGGGAATGGAGGCGTGCTGTTGTTATGTTATTTATAATTTAAATCATATAAAAAATATTAAGTGTGAAAACAAACACAATCACGTTTTTTTTTTTTGTAATAGCAAGTTGCTTTAAATTTTAATCACAAGAGTAAAGTAATTGATAAATACAATGATGAATAACTTGTTCTGGTAAAAATATATGGAATTAATCTTAAACTAGAATGACAATACAATGATTTGTACCTGGCACGCATCTCTGCCACCTTCGACTAAACCAGCGCAAATTTCATTGCCAACCCTATCTTCTCGATGTTTACAGTTTTCCCAAATAGGCACTTCTACTTCTCGCATGTGGTCAGCTAAAACATTTAGAAAAACGAATTCTATGAAGACTGTGATTTCAATCAAAATAAAACTTAAACTTAACATTACTTACGATCGGGTCCGTGTTCTGTGGTAGATCCCCAGCCAACGGATGTACATATTGTGCCAGGAGAGGGTCCCCAAAGCCAATCAGGTCCTGCCGTATCGGGGCTCGGTAAACAAATCGGTCGGACCCAACGACTAAACTGAATGGCGGGTTCGACTTTCAATAGAGACAGATCGTTTTTCATGTCACTCTGACTGTAATGTGGATTGACAATGACGTGCGTTATTTTGTGACTTTGTTCCTGTGGCGAGAATGAAAAACGACGCAGCATTCCCACTTGCACTTCGTAGTAATGGTCCCAGAATCTGTGAATTGGTTTAAAATGATAAACAGAAAACAGAAGACTTATTATAAATATTTTTAGTAAAAAAATGATAATTTGATAAATGGCAAATTGAGAACGAAAAAATAACGGTTTGATGCGGTTGAATTATTGGGCTCAAATAAATTGGGCTCCAGTCTGTACCAATTTGTGTATAATGATAATAATAATATGGAATAAGGATATGGAAATGTTAAAAAGTAAACTCACTTATGGACACAATGAGCTGCGGAAACCACCCAACTGTGAGTTATAACGACTCCACCGCAATGGAACATGCCATTCCTGTACAAAGCAACCATCCAAGGCCAGGCTGCGGGCTGGCTTGGCTTACCCCCCACCACCCTGCTCTCCGTCCTTTTATTCCTCATCGTATCAAACAAATCCCTCTTCGATCTATTGATTTTAATTTTGTAATTTGTGTCAGTTTTAGTCTCGTCTACGTCCCTTTTCAAGCGGTCGCCGTAAAACATCAAAGGATACGGATGGTTTTTCAGAAGAAATCTTTTGTTACGCCCAAACAGATGATTTTCGATCGCGGCGTTCTATAAATAAAAAGGTTTGATAGTAATGATTGAAGTCTTTTGTGAGATATCTGATTCACTTGTTGGTATAGTAATAAAGAAGTCATAGATTTATTAAATAGTATATATCTCTTTTGAGCGTTCCTATTTTTCAACTTTCTATCAGAAAAAGAATTTAGACATGATTGGACAAAATAAATGCTATTTTCATCCACGTATCTTCGTTTCCGAAAATATTTCGTGAAGCAAAAACTATTTTCTTGAAGAATTCAATTGTAGTTGAGTACATTACCTCTTTAAGTAGCTGTGACGAGGACTGCACTCGCGTCCCACATAACAAGTCCGGGCAAGTGACGTAGATGGCTGAAGAGTTCATACAAGTGTCACTCGTTTGTATCAACCCACCGGGACCCGTGTTTAAGTAGTCAATCTTCATCATTGGGTCTATTGGAACAGTTTGGATAAAAGGAGGCCTAAAAAAGGCAAAGAGATTACGGTAAACACGAACTACAAAAAGGTAAATAAGTCGGAAGTCCAATTAAAAATATAAATCCTTGAAATTATACCTGATTATGAGGCCCGTTTCTCTTCGACAGGCATCATGGGCCCACATGTACGGATTCTTGCACACCGCAAACCAGTCTCCTTTGAAATTTCTATGTAGAAACCCTTCGGTATTCGAAATAGCAAACAACTGAAAATAAATAACGTTAATTTATTTATGACGTAACATAACATCATGCCTATTTTTCCCAAGGCGAGAGGCAGAGGTGTACCTTTAGTACACCTATATTTTGCCAGTTATGTTTAAGTCCCATGTAATAGGGGGCGAGCCTATTGACATAAGCCGGGCACAAATCCAGACTTCAGACTGCTATTGAGAATTTTCTGATGGAAAAACCCAATAGCACTTTGCCCAACCTGGGAATCGAACTCAGGACCTCACGCTCAGCAGTCGCACTTGCAACGAGGCAGTCAAGCTAATTTATTAATACGAAAAGTAAAAAATATAATGTAATTTTATCTATGTAAACAGCGTTATGAAAATAAAGAACCATTATGTTCATAAATAAAGTTGTTAAAGGCCCCCGAGACAGGCACAATACGATAGCGCTATTCTAGTATAACAATTTCTATGAAAACTTCATGGAAATATTGTTCTACTAGAATCGCTTCGCGCCCGTGTCATCATCTGCCAGCCGTCACCAGCAGCCTTTTTCCTACTATGTTGGCTTCCAGTCTAAGCGGATGCAGCTGAATACCAGTATTTTACATAGAGCAACTGCCTATCTGACCTCCACAACCCAGTTACTGGGTAAAACGATACCCCTTGGTGAGACTGGTTGTCAGACTTTCGGGCTTTTGACGACCCGTGACAACTGTCAAAGATCTACAAATGACAGATGAGACCAACGGCTTAGCGTGCTTTCCGAGGCACGGAGGGGTCTTGGTATGTAAAGATGGTCAGTCATCCACGGACCAACCACGGCAAGCGTAGCTTAACTTGATCGATCGACCCATGCGTGCTTATTCAGGTCATTGCGGATAAACAGGACTCAATTATCCTGAAAACAGTTATAAGTGTTCACATTTTTAACCATACTTGTAATTACCATGGACAGGGTCTGAAATAAAGAATTTCGAATCCCAGTTTTATTGTTCACTAGCGACCCGCCCCTGCTTCGCAAGGTTTTTTTGATTTGATAAAACATCGAGATTTCTTAATTATCTATAACAATATGTTTAATATTAATGTTTTATACATACAAACTTTCCGGAATACATTCTCTAAATTATGTTGAAAACCTCATCAAAATCCGTTGTATACTTTAAAAGAACAACGGGGAAATGTCAAACGCGAAAAGCGACGTTGTTTTGTAATAATGATGTATAGATTTAACTTTATTATTCTGCTGTCAGTATTTTTGTTTTAAAACTCAAACATAACAGAAGAAAGCTTAAAATAACTGATCTCAATATAAGTGAATTCTCAGTCTTCAATTAAATTATTTTCGTGTGGTTAGCGACTAACCTGGTGTCAGTTCTAAAGCCGCCCATGGGTCTCTGACCTAGCTTCACATGCCGTCGAGAAGTATCTCTCAGGTTTGACGGTTTTTCCTCAAGATGTTTTCCATCACTATTTTTAAGCAAGAAATAATTATACGCAAATGAATTCGAAAAGTCAAAAGTACGTTTCTTGGATCCGGACTCGAGACCTATGACTTGGCAGTCTGACGGTCACACCACTAAGCTATCATAGCTATTTGTAACAGTAGTGAAGTGAAGTATAATGTTTATATCACGGCGATTCGAACTTTTCGGAGTCTGATGCAATTTTGTGCCTAGAAAGTGAAGTGAAATTGGCGTGTCTGTCATCTGTCATCTAGTTTTGATGTACGAGCGAGCATTGAAAGGCCAAAATAACAAACGGTTATATTCGCGCTGCTGTGGAGATGTTACAAATTGAAATAGCCGGGTCAAAATATTAGATGGTTTAATAAAGTGCATCTTAATCATTTTAATCCTCACTGAATGTAAATACTAAATAGTATGTATAGCTTATATGTAAAGTTGGTATGTCTCCTTTTTATTAATTTAACGAAATAGTATATAAACCTACTGGTTTTTTAAGAAGACTCGGAGCCAACATGTTACATTCAACCTCATCTTTGTGATTGGGACAGTCGACGACATTGTTGCATCTTTGTTCTTTAGAGAAGCAAGTGCTTCGGGAGTTCATATCCAAGTCTTCACAGCTAAACATAGTCTCGCTGCATCCTGAAATAATAAAAAGGAGATCAGTCAGGTGTCCCCAAAAATTCAATAACTATGCAGGTACAATAATATGATTGATATCCTTGGATGGGTAGTTCTAAAAATATTTTTTTCAACCACAAGGAACTTAGGCAAATTAACAGGCAACAAGAATTTTGAAACGGAAACCGAATACATACATAATACAAAAAAAGTTATCATTTATTTTCCAACCCACTCAGGTATTACTATATTTATTAAAAAAATCAAAAGTAATTTATTAAACTAGGCTGAGAATCAGCACTTTTTGTACGTCAAAAGAAGAGGAACAAATTGTATTTATAATACAAAAATAATTTTACCATAACATCCCATTTCATCTTCTCCAAAAGGACAATCGAAGTATCCATCGCAGAGGCGAGACTTGTCGACCCTAGCTTTGCAAGTGCATCTTGCTTCATCGCTGACATCTATGCAGTTTACGTTTCCGTCACACCATTGTTTCTCCTCTACGCAAGCGTCTCCACCTAGGCAGGGAAGCGTGCCTGGTGGACATGTTGTTTCCCGTGATGATGAATTGGAGGAACGTGAGGCGGCTGCTGGCTCTGATCTGTGAAGGAATGTTAAAGAATGTTATGTAAAGTATATTTTGAGTACTCGGGAGTGAAACAATCTTGTTACTTTTGACAGAAACCGCGGCTTCTGACTTTAATTTGGCTTTTAGCATTAAGTCTGGCTTTGAGAGAATTAGTAGTAGTGCCTATGCATTGTTGTACTTGCTATCACGAAATGTCAATAGGAAGGCGTTATTAATAGCTTACTATGGTCTAGCCGAATTCGTTCTCAGATATCGTGTTATCTTTTGGGGTAACTTGACTAATAGAGAAGTAGCTTTTAAAGCATAGAAGAGATGCCTTAGAGCATTTTTTCATTTGCAAACCACAGACAGTTGCAAACGCTATTTCATAATGCATAAAATTTTAATGTTTTTATGTAATTTTAATATTATGTTCTTGAAACTGTGATGTTTGTCAGGAACAATCCTAAATTATTTCCGCGCAGAGCAGAGCAATTTTCCAGGAACAGGCGTGACCAAACCCAATTCATGTACCTCCCTGTAGGACTGCACTTATGCGCATGTGTTTTTCATATGGCTCCAATTGTGTGTAATAAGTTGCCTAAGAGCTGGAAGGAGCTTAATAATATACACTTGAAAAGAAAACTAAAGACACATTTAGTAAATAAAGCATATTATAATATTAACGAGTTCCTAGAGGAATATAATAATAACTTTTTTTTGTGTTTGTTAATTTTTGGATCTTTATATTATTTTTTATTGGTGACATGATTATTGTATAACTGTTTTTATTTTTTTAAGTTCTGGTTGATTTTTGTTATTTTGCTCTTTAACTACTTAATTTAGTGTTATTCGAAGATAATTTTTTCATTAATTAATAATATTCCTTGACATTTGCACGTCACATCATGTGGCAAACATGCCTGTACCGAATAATGTTCTTACCATCTTGCATGCATGTATTTACTTGTATGTATGACACATGTTTAAGAAAATAAATATTATCTTATCTATCTTATCTTTACACCTTTTTTAGTTACGTATAGTTTAATAAATAAACAGGCTTCTTTTAACAACCTAGTTACATTATTAGTATAACATGAAATAGTGAAAACACTCACTTTCAAGGGGACAACAAGCTAAAAACGAATACAAACAAAACACTCTTGCAAAATACGTATACATATTTGGATTTAGTAAGTACACACTGAACACTTACTTAGACGTCAACAAGCTCATGAATATATCAACGTCTTGAGGATGAATTTTATGTCTCTGCAAGTCTATATCGCGTTCTTGAAGGTACGGAGCATGCATGTCAGGTGAGTAATACCTACAACATTAAGAAAAGTTGATAAACATCTCTAAATGAAAATATAGTAAACAAATAATGAAGATATCTGGCAAAAATAGTTTCCGTTACCTGCTCTGAGGAAATAATGGGTGCTCATAATGTGGTGCTAAGTATGCGGGAGATGGGTCGTAAATTCCTGTAAAATAATAAAATAGGTAAGAAGTTTGTCGAGAGTAAAAGGTCACTAAATAATATTTTTCATCATAAAATATTAACCTTTTGCGCGGGGGTAATTTTTTTTTAGTAGACGTGCCAATAGACATGTGTCTGAAAGATGCTGAGGTGATATCGAGTGTGAATGAGGCAATACTTGCGCATTCGTATATGGGCTAGCGTCTCTAGCTTCCATGTGCATGTTAGGAACCGATTCTAGAATATTATCGAGATTCGAGTTTGGTAACGCTTCGCGTTTAGTTAAATCTGTAGGAGCAACGTTGTTTTGCTTTGTTTTAATTTTGTCTTGTTCATTATTTTCATTATTTGTCAATTTTATTATGGATGGATTTTCTTTTATTTTGTTTTCATCATTGCTTTGTGCTATCGCTTTTAATTTTGTCACAAAATCTTTGCAGATTTCCTGTTTCTCTTCATTATTGCATAAAACGTCGTGTTTTAATATTATTTCTCTAGCTTTTTGTAGTTGTTCATCATTAAAATGTATAGTGTCTTCCATGTCTGCTGAAGAAACAATTGGGGTGGCTGTATGCCTTTTTTTTCTTTTTGCCTTAGGTTCTGATCGTAACTTTTCATCAGCGGTTTCATTTTTTAATTGCATGAATATTTCCATATTGTGAACTGTCACGTTAGGAATTTCATTATTCCCTGTGAGAATTATTATTTCAGTGTTTCTCGCATAATCTGTAAACAAATATTTTTTTACAAATCTTTTTATTTAATTTCCGTTGACAAGAAGGAGCTTCATTTTGTAATTTCTGTTTAAAAGTTTATCTTACCATTATTTTCTGATAATCTTAATAGCAGGACGTAAGTTCCAACCCCAAAAGTTGTGAGTAATAACATTATTACTAGTTTATGTAACGAGGGGAGCAAACATTTGTACAGTCCACTATTATCACGACCTGAAAAATAAAATGAATAAGTAATAACAAAATATATAATTCTTATTAAAAAATCTAGATTAATATTCTTTACTTCAGATATTTTGGCATCTCATTCGTAAAGTCTTCATAACGTGTTAAACAATCCAGTACCCAACGAGATAATTACGTAACACACTAAAAGTAGCAATGGCTTTCATTTTGACAGTTCAACAATATTCATTGCGTTATTTACGTTGTTGAGCAGATAAATTTTTCAAACATATGAAGCAATGGATTAGCAATATCCTTTATGGTTGCAGGAAGCAATTCTACCAAAGAGAGGATCTTAGCTGCCTAACGGACGTTTGTAATACAAATTGCTAAGATTTGAAATCGAGAGAGTTTGGTCTGTTAGATTTTTAAGATACATAAATAATTCGTAAAGGGAAATAATGAACTGTCGGCTACTTTTTTTAGAACGACATTTACACACGGCTATACATCAAGCTATACATTTCCAGTATAAGCTGACCTCAGCATAAACTGGAAATGTATAGCTTGATGTGTAGCCGTGTGTACCTGGGTAATTTATCAGTGGTTAAAAAAGGCAAAGATTTTTTAAAATAAAAAAAACAATGTGTTTATATACATACTACTATTTTCTGATGACTCTGCCAACTCCATTGGTGGTAGACCCAGCTGATCCCAACGTTCTTTCATTATATTTTCACTGGTCATCTGAAATGTAGGTACACTACATAAATACGAAAAACTTTATTCCGTCAGTCACAAATACGAATTTCAAAATACCGATTTTCATCATTCCGAATGTGAAATTCAAAATAACTAATATAACAACTCCGATTTATCATTAATCGTATTTTTATAATTCCAAAATTTCAATATTCCTAATGTTTATAAATAATATTCTCAAAATACCGAGTTTTAATAGATGGAATAACAAAAAGTCCTACTTAATGATAATTCGAAACATCAAAAATACGAATTCCGATTATTAAAGTACCGATTAATTAGAATTCCGAAATAAGAACGCATTATAAAACTGATTAGCAAGACAAATAAATACATAATTGTTCGCCAGAGCGAAGTATAATCATTTTTAGTAAGAGGAGGTAGAATTAAAAAACTAATGATAGATGCCTTTTCCTACTCATAATTGCATAGTAAGTGATTGTTTACAGTTATTATCCTTGAGGTAAATAACGCTCTTTCGCTGGTCACAGTTCTAACCTACCTAACCCAAATGATTCACCAACAATAGAGGGGATCTGGCGTTCGGCGGCCACTGCCGCGGCACGCTCGTTATGCTGGCTTGCCTTCGCGTTTTAATGGTCACAGTTCTAAGCTAACCTAACCTAAATGATTCACCAACAATAGAGGGGATCTGGCGTTAATGGCCACTGTTCTAACCTAACCTAACCCAAAGGATTCAATAACAGTGGATGGTATCCGACGCAAGTCTATAAGCAGAAGAAGAAAACACATTAAAATAATATTAATACACAAATATTAACAACAAAGTAGACGTTTTTAAATTACATTAAACGTTACATAAATATTTTTAATTTATATGTGTAACTGAATATTATACTAATAGGATCAGAATCAGAATCCTAATTTTAGCAGTTTATTCGAAGTATTGAATATCGGAATGTCGTTTTTCGAACCGAGAACACATCGTGCATTTGATTCTTCGAACAAAATTGGAAAACAAACAAATCGTATTTGCGACCCTCGGATAAATAAATTTCGTGATTTTTAATAATAGACATTATAATTCTTAGGTATTATGAAATTCGGAGTTTTCAAAATCGGAACATCGAAATTTGGAATAAAATATTTCAGAGTATTTGGGTGCTCCCATCTGAAATAGTATGTGAATTATCAATTATTATTCTTTTTACATAAATATAATTTATGCAAATTCAGAACATAATTAAGTATTACCCCAATTATTGAGGAAGGTTATAGGCTCACGGATGAATTCGCGGGAAGAAGCTAGTACTATATAAGGAGTTAAAAATTAACTTTAAAAACTTTAAGGAGTGCTTTAGACAAATCGAACTGAATAATGTTTCTATGAGACCGACTGTGAAATTGCGAAAAAAACAGCTGTCCCATACAGTTTAGAACAGTAGGTATTAAACTTTAGTATGGCACAGCTGACTTTTTTTTGCGCTTTTACTTAGTGTCTAAGTTCAGAGTACCTACTTGAAAACAAAAAAAATAACTATGGGCTTTCGATGGGCTTCTTTAGGTACAGAGAAAATCCATTCAAAAAATCTTAATACCTACATCAAAAAGCATTTCGTTCTTAAAGTTTCTTTAAATTAAACTAAGTTGTAATATTTTAATTAATTATTGGTAGGTACCAAACCCCATTAAAAATCGAGATATCAAACGAAATCTCTATCATATTTCTTATTTATCGTCTCCTAACAGAATAAAAGATAAATAAAGTAGGTAGGTACCTAGATACTCGTCTACGTGGCAAGTAATCGACATTACTACATTCAATGTCGATCATATCTTGTTACTGTCACACATCGCGATAATAAAATGAATATTATCCTCGAGTGTGGGCCGCGCCTAATATTGGTAATGGCACATAAGATTAAGGTAGTATTTCGCTCCTAATAATGCTTAAAACAGACAGAAGAAATATTTATCTGAAAGGTCTATATGAAATAAGACTAGAGAATGAAAAAGGCGAAAGTGGATACTTAATTATGAAATAGAATTATCTCATAAAACAATTTCGGTAAGGAAGTACTTTTAAGTGTATTTTCACAATTGTTTATTTTGCCATTGGCTAAAATTCCAAGTTTAGCTACAGTAAAATAGACTCATTACTTCTTATGGTTTTCGAAAGGATAATGATGAAAGGTTTCAATTTAATAATGTAATTTAAATCTTTCGTTACCCCTTTTCGACGGTTGGTATTGCAGGTAGCTACCTATACATTCACTTATAATGTTTGTTAAACTTATTTTTGAGGTGTTTACCCGAATACGGCAAAGTCAAAGAAGGGTTAAGATCTTAATAGGCTATGTATGTTCATTTGTTCCCTCTTATCTTCTAAACTAGATGCTTGTCGTATTTTGACAATCGAAATATCGTTAGAAGCTTCATGTTGTTCCGCGGTCATAGGCTATATGACGTCACATTATATTCAACATGGCAGCCTATACCGGATGGTAAGTTTTAACGAAAACAAAAAAAAAAATACATTCATTTATCGTGTTTGGTGTTGAAAAATGAAAGATCTTAAGGAGAGCTTTCTGATAAAATATTGGTTACCTATAATTATTCTTACATTTAAACCCCAAATAAAAATATAACATTCATGTTTCACTCTTGACTATCTTCAATACTTATCACAACAAAGAAAGACCTTGCATATTGTTTTACAAATACATTTACACATACATTACGTACATTAAATAAGAACTTCGAAGAAAAAAAAAAAAAAAAAAAAACAACGTTGCGGTCGGGGTACGCTCGTCAGGAACGAGGAAGTTCTTTCTCACGTATGATTTAAAACATAAACAAAATTTTTGCGCCCGCCATCTTGGATTTACATTTTGATCTCACTATCGGCTTTAGCACCCGTGAAAACTATGAAAACGATACCCATGAAGAAAAATTTGAAAATTTTTGGTGCTGCCATCTCGGATTTCCATTTTAATTAAATTCACACTTTGCCTTTAAAAAAAAAATGATACCTATACGCCGTGACATTTTAGTCGACTTACAAAGGGCCACTCAATGTACCCGACACAAAATTCCTCTAGGAGCAATTAACGGTTAAAATCACGGTGTATATATTTATTGATTTCAAAAAGGCTACTGACCATCTTCCATAAAGGTAAAATACTGAAAAGCTAAGTATCTGTTTACTACATGATACAAACACAGCAGTAACAGGAAGTTCATAATAACATAAGTACCTAGTTCCCCGCAGGAGGTGCAAAATTATGCACTCGAAACTTCCCCGGTAAAGGGAATCGAATTTCCGCAGGCGAGGTCAATGTAATCATTTTGTTAAATACATTACAATAGAGGCGTTTTCGCGTGTGCATGTACTGTACCAATTTTGGGTAGATTTATATAAATTCCAATATCATCTTCTGCCTATTGATGCCCATCTACTGGGCCCAACTTATTTAACACTAGCGAGCCCCCCGGCAATTAAAGCCTCGGTCACACACAGCGGGTACTCGCTACAAATAATACTCGCAGCGATTATTCGCTGCCTATCTATCACATTTAGACAGTCTGTTGGTGTCCCAAATACAAATATTTTTTTATTATATCGTCTATTCGGCGCATAAGTCTAAAACATTGTATTCGGTTGGCATGTGCAGACTTAGCAAACCAAATGCTGATTAAACTTACAACTCACAAGAAACGAAAATGGGTTCGTAAATAGATTGAACGCAGATTTTGGGGCTTCTAACACTCTTTTAAAAGAATTGGGTGCAGAGGAATACGAAACGACTTGTAAGATGGGCGTGTAGTTTGGAACGACACGCTGAGCGGAATGGCTACTCGCTGCGAGTACCTTGTCACACACAGCGCATTCTCGCGGCGAGTGTGCATTCGCAGAGAGTAAAATTGAACATGCTCAATTCAAATCGCAGCGAATAGTCTAGCACTCACAGCGACTTCTCGCTGCGAGTGCCTAATCGTAGCGAGTATTCGCTGTGTGTAACAGAGGCTTTACATGCGAAGACGGTATTCTGTTCTCGACACGTTGTGCACAAGTTCTGAAGTACATAACAAAAAGGCTTGCATGAATTCAAGATAGTATTTAATTACTTTTATTAAGTACTTCTTTTTGTATATATCCACATAATATATAGCCTATGTCAGTCTGAAATAATGTACCTTTCAAATGATGAAAGAATTTTTCAAATTGGTGCTGTGATTCCGGAGATTATCCTCCACATAAATACAAACTCACATAATTCGCTCTCCGTCTTCATTATAATAAAGAGAGAAATTGAATTATGAAAATATTAGTATATACATTTATTTACCATCGACTCGAAAAGAAGAAGTGTGTATTGCAAACCACTGCTGGACGTAGTCCTCTTCAAGTGCACATCATTTTACTCGATTCACGGAATCCATCTAACTGCTACCAGCCAGCTAGGTTTTCAAACTTAAGGAGATGTTATTAGAAACTAAACATTGTTATCATCTCCTTTATTTATAAACTGCCGTCATTAATTTAGATCTAACTTGACTAGACATTTAGTGAAGCAAAAATCTAAGTTTAAACAACAGCTACCCATATTTCCAACAATTCCTTTGTTAGGAAGTGTCAATTATATGAAACACAATTAAAATAGCGATATTTATAGTGGGTAGCACTTTGTTTACATTATTTTTGCTTTCTGGTATAATATGGGTAGTTAATTCCCATAGGTCGGCCCAGAAAGTTATATGTCAGGTTTAAAACTTCTGGGAACGCATCAAAATAGTCCTTATTGTTTTATGGCGGCCAAACGAATTTCAATCTTAGAGTCCAACCGTAGGCGTTGAGAGAATACGTTCTTGACACCTGTCACTTGGAGAATTTCTGGTAAGGATCAAATTCGCAAAACGCAATATTCGTTAGTATGAAACTGACAGGTACCAAGAACGCACTCTCTCGACGGCCGGACACTAGTAAACCACGTTTTGTGCGACTGTAGCTACATTGATACTATCATTGAGCAAACTGAGTGAGCTCAAACTTATTATACTTCCTACTGTTGTTAATTAGCAGCAGATTTCTATATTAGCTAATCAGCTAATCGCCAGTATTATTTTTGAACTCGGCAGATTATAAGTTTCGCAACGTCAGCAATGCTGAGAGGGCTAAACCCCACAAGCGTAGGATTTAAAAACCCAAGGGATGAGGTTGGTAGGTATGTATACGTCGAGATTGAGGCTCTAGCACAACGAACGCGCTACGTAAACGTAACATTATAGTTATATATAGTTGTGTTTTCGGTTCACAAATCGTTCTAATATGATTTTTTAATAGAATACTTAACTATCCTAGGTATAGCGTTTTGGTTTTTGGGACAAACACAATAAGTATCCACCCTAGCCATAAAAAGTCTTGAAAATAAGTGTTTGTGTTTGAAACGGGTATTTTCAGTTTTAAAATCGTTCGAATTAGGCCGCGCACACTTTGGACGCGTCTTCGTACGAATTGTATTCGTGCAAACACATACGAATACGCACGAACGATCCCAACCTCCCAAGTACTAAGGGAGTGCGCAAACACAGTACGAATAAAGGCTCTTTCAAACAGGCGCGACACGCGACGCGACACAAAGACACCGCTCGTCGCGCCTGTTTGAAAGAGCCTTTAGTCTTACGTATACTAAGTATAGTTCCGATGTCCGAAAACAATCCAAAGTTGTTGGGATTTTTCGAGCGTTCAATGTGATCAGCCGTTTACCTTTACGTACGATACAAATTCGTGTCCAAAGTAACTTTATCAAACTACAGGATTATGGCAATCCACGACCTACTAGGTAGGTATTTGATGTTATTGTACCTAATGTAAATTACAAAATTAGTCAGAAAATATTATTAAAGAAAATTAAGATGAATTGTGCGCTTAGCTTGAAGATCCTATAGATGTTACTATTTAAATGGTCCCCGGAACCGAGTAGTATATTGTCAATCGCTTCAATTGCATTTGGTAGACGATCAATGTCTATAAATCACGAAAAAATTTACAACTGAAATTGAGATTTTCGGGGACCCTTAAATTGTGTTAAAGCATTATGTTCAAAGACGAAACAGTCCTATTTTAGGTACTCACAGTTTCCTATAAATAAAATACTTTCACTCACAAATCACGACAACACATTTCTTTGTAAAATAACAAAGTTTTATGTTACTTCACACCACCGAGCGACCGTATCCGGCGCACTGACTCACTGTCAGTTCATACTTGACAATCTGCTGATCAGTAGATTTCGGGTAGAACCACATTTGTTTCGTTGACAGTTTTTGTTCAACGTAAACTTGTGGGTTTCGAAACAAACTCACATTTGATTTTTATTAAACGATTGTGATGGAGGTAAAGTAGGTATGTAGGTATGTTGCCGGACTCATTACTTCTCTTAAGTTTTTCTTAAATGATGTTGGGTAGGAAATAATTTTGCCCTTTGTTGCATTCTGGAAAAGGATTGTACGACCTATTTTTTTTTTTGGAGTGAAAGCTTCTTTAGGCGCGTTGGGAATTTTTGAGATGGGACTAAATCATTGATTTCGCGACACTGTTACCGACACCAGCTTTTAAAAAGACATCAACGCGCGATACATTATTTCCTGCACTGTAAAATTGTTCAAGTTTTCACTTCTGTCGGCACTCCCGGAGTGCCAGTGTTTTTTTTACACTTAGTTTCGGAGTTATTTAGGTAAAGGATGTGCAGCTACTACTGAGCATGAGGTCCTGGGTTCGATGCCTGGGTCGGGCAAAGTGTTTTTGGATTTTCCATCTGGAATTTCTCAGTGGCAGCCCGGAGTCTCAAACTCAAACACAAACTCAAAGCATTTATTTCAATTAAACGATTTGTTTTGAATTGTCAAGGAATCAGCCAGTCAGAAATATGAAGCTAGTTGCCCATTCCAAAGCATATTAGACTGTAGTTGTCCGTTCTTCTCCATAGGTATCTAACCTATGGAGAAAACAAGAAACTCAAGAAAGGCAAGAAACTCCACGGACACTGTTTTAAATAATAAATAAAAATTGTTACAAAATATGGTTACATCATTCATGTTGAAATTAAACTATGTAGAAAGAGGTGCACGTTAGAAGCGTCCGAATAAAAAGATAAAACAAAAAACAATTCAAAAATTAAAAACAAGCCATGGCAACTAAGAAATAACCGGTCCCAACTGGCGGCGTCCGTTCACGAACATGACGTATGGATTCGATTAGCACCATTCAGGCTCAACCATTTTGATGGGAGCTAAATGATCCAACACACGCGCCACCATCAGCGAAACATTTGAGTGATCATGACATACTCAAAGCTGCTAGGGCACATTCAAGTCAATGCAAGACATATTACGGTAAATGGTAACTCAACTCTTTAGTACATAGTGCTCACACCTGTGCTATGCAATTATGTAATACAAAGGAGATTGAGTTTATACAATGCAAAGATGGTCTTAGAATCTTCAGCAGCTGCAACAGTATTTGCAAATGTTAATCAATTAGTCGTGGTGTGGAGCAGGACCAGCATTGAGCCAAGCATTTTTATCTTCGATGTAATCTCCCAGCTTATAATATGTCTGCCTGTATAGTGTACGTTTCACGTCTGGATTTGTGCCCGGTTGATGGCAATAGGCTCATCCCCTATATACATAGGTGGATAAACAAAACTGGCGAAATGTGGGTGTACTATAGGCACACTTCTGCCTTACCCTTCGGGGAATACAGGCGTGATGTTAAGTTATGTGTCGCTATTCGCAATGTTTTTTTTTCGCAAAAAAAAAATAAAGGGTTAAAACATTTGCGCTTCAATTGAACTCAAAGTTACATTCTATAGTTGTATAATCGTAACGACATTGCGCAGTGTCATCTAAACAATGCATGCACCTCAAAACGATGACCCGATTATTTCGAAATGTTGATTCGTACTAACATTATTAAAACATTAAGCATTTTCCGTATTAGAAAAGAATTTAAAAATAAAATCTTTGCCTAGACATACTAGATTTTGACAATTAAGTGTTTTTCACAATAAAAACCGGCGAAGTGCGTGTCGGACCAAGCACAATGAAGGGTTCCGTAGTTGGGATGAATTTCCCAACTACGGAAAAACAAACTTAACTTTGTAGTTGAAAAACATGTTCTCCCATACTATATTCCTCACGCTGCAACTGCAAATGTAAGTTTGTAATTGCAAAAAAAGGTTTTTTTTTGTGAAAAACTACAAAGTAATGATTTTCGGAGTTTTTGCTTTACTTTTGCTGTGAGACCCTGCTTCTTGCCAAATTTCATGATTCTAGGTCAACGGGAAGTACCTTGTAGGTTGTGATTTATGTGCGAGTATCAATTTATGTGGCTTAAATGGCCGTAATTTTTGATTGTGTTGTCTTAGAAGTTTTATTTTTTTTAACTCTAAGGAACCACAGACCTACGTATTTTATATAAATAAATAATTTCAACTTGATACCTCTACGCGTTCCTGAGAAAAAGGGTCTTTATAGACTGACGGACGGACAGTGAAATGATCTTATAAGGGTTCCGTTTTTCCTTTTGAAGTACGGAACCCTAAAAATAGGTATTCTTTGTTGTCTTATCTTTTAACTTTGGTTAAGTCATAAACCATTATTTAATGAGTATTCTAAAAAGTTTCTAAGAATGTTGAAAAATTCTTAAACATATCAAGATTTTTTAATTTATAAATGCGTCGTTCTAAACTCGAGTTCATTTTGGTTGCGTTATACTCGCTGATTTGAAAGGAAAAAGGACTTAACACCCACGGTACATAGCTGTACATAAAGACAATGTTTCATATGAGAACACATCTGGCATTCCCACTTACATTACTAAGATCACACAAAGTTATCTTTTCACTCACACTTCAGAATATTATACTCTCCACTTTTTCTAAGGAAATAACCATCTTATTCCAAGTTGTCAGCTTACCAAAACATTGTGACAAAGTTATTAATAAATCGCAACCTTCAATTTTATCTTTAAACATAAGTAATGGTAGAAACAATGCATCCAATTTGAATCAGATTTGCATGAAATAATGGTTCGGAAGGGAATGAAGACCAATTAGTTTCCGAAAAAGTATTGGATTACAGCCAATTAGTAGCAGAAATGGAAAAAAAGACCTTGGTTGTCACCCAAGAATTTCATATTTCGATTCCTTTTTTAAAGTGTTGAAAGGGCGACGTGTTTAAGCTATGCAGTACAAAGCTTGTCAACGAAAATAAACTGTTGAATTTGTAAACTTGAAAGAAGCTTATAATTTATTGTTTTATTTATTTTGTAATCCCCTAGTGGGATTTATATATGTCCGTAGGTGTGTCCGTGGCATTATAGCGGGCCCTATCAGAATACTAGCGTTGCGGTATTTATTTTTTAAAATATCGTAGCATTATGCTGAGATATTATCCTTCTTGGCCTCGCACAGGTCATTTTTTTTTTGTTGTTAGTTTGTTAGTTTAAAATGCTCCTTTCTTATTTTATTTTTTATTTTTTTTATTACTGTTTGTATTTCCTGTGCGTGTACCAAATAAAATATTTTACTTTCTATAAATTCAAGTTTATTAATCATATCGAATCTCCTTCATGCCTCCGAGAGCAAGTTATTCCCCCAACCGTCGGTACTAGTTGTCATAAAATACGAATATTTGCGACAGTCTTTGCTCCTTATTGGGTTGCAAACTGACAGTTTATCTCACTCCAAAAGGAACTGTCAGGTGCACATTTGGAGATATGTCTTTATACAATTTTGTGAGGATCATACAGCCTAATAACGTAATACTGTCGCTTTCATTTGAATAGTTTTACAATATACCATTGCAGCTCTATAAGACAGTTTTAAAATATAATGAAATGATCCTTACCTAGATGAAACAGAGTCGTACCGCATTTAAAAAAAAATCGTCTATTTTACTCATTTTATGGACAACTCACACTGCACCAAAAAATTAAGTACCTATACCAAAATTGTTTTTATGAAAAAAAGACCGCATGGTTCCTGAGACAGTGTCCCCGTTTCTCCTATGGATTCGGATTTCCCCACAATGTCACAGTAAAAAAAAAACACTCTGTATAATTGAATTGCTTGAATAAAAGTGATTGTCATCAATAGAAGTGTTAAGGTACCATTCCGTAACCGACCTGAGACGGCAGCAGCAGGCGATGTGTCGCTGCGACACGACCGGTTTCTATATATTTCTATGAAATACTTCCATAGCACACGTCAGTTTAATAGAAGATATAAGGGTTTTTTTTTTGAAGTACATTTTCTAAAAATGAAACCTAGCTAGATCGATGTGTCGCTCCCGAAACCCCCTGCATATTAAACTTCATGAAAATCGTTGGAGCCGTTTTCAAGATTCAGATTATATTTATACATATCTACAAGAATTGCTCCTTTAAAAGTATTAGATACATATAAACTAGTCGTGCCGCGGCGACACGTCGCCGCGTCACCTGCTGCTGCCGCCTGCGGTCGGCTACGGAATGGTACCTTTAAACGCACTTAGGTTTTTAGCGTTGTAATTGCGTAATATTGCCATTTCGACAACATTCATTGCGTTATTTAGGTTGTCAACCAGACGATTATTTCAAACATGCGAAACATTGGATTATGAATTTCCTTAAAAACTTTCGGATTGTGATTAAAAGTTTGTTACGCAATTAAGGTGCAGGTCTAGGTTTTATGGGAAAAACTAAGGTTCTATTTATAGAAGGCTAGGTTTACAATCACTTAGTAAGTTTGTAATTAGACTTGCTAATGCTAAGAGACATGTGTTCCAATATTGTTTTATGCAAAGGCGCGGTCATAGAACCAATCAATTAGCTGACAATCTGAGACACACGTCCGTTCCATTAGTTAATTGATCTTCATCCCTTTATATCCCCCGTTTATCTCCACTTATATTATAAAGACAAAAGATTTGTATTTTTGAAATTTATTTAAACTAATATTATATTATAATAAACAGAAAAGATTTGATTTTTTGTATGATTGTTTATTACGCTTTCACGCTAAAACGGCTTAACGGATTTAGATGAAATTTGGCACATGGGTAAACCATGACCTGGGTTTGTTGTGACGTATAATACTTTTTATCCTGATATTCTTAAGGAATCGAGACTCATGCGGGTGCAACCGCGGGGCGCATCTAGTAATAAATAAACGACTAACTGAAAACGACGATTAAACGACTGGACTATTTAAAAAAAAACTTTCGCCAGTTGAATGCTATATTATCAGTGTGTAACATAAGCTATAATTTATAAAGATATCGCGCGGGCGAAGCCGTTGGCGGAATCTAGTTTAAGGAATAAGTAAGCCTTTGCTACAGTGAAAGCAGGGACAGAACGGTGTGGGGGCGGTACGGTCACTTGTATTTCCAAATATGAACAATGCTACATTATGCTGGTGTGCAATGTGTTGGGACCACTGGGACGCATTCATTCCATTTCAGAGCCCATAATAGAACCTCAGCTTAAATTTACTTTTTGTCTGGCTCGCTCCATATTGCTCGTGGAGTGAGTGTGAGCGAGATTGAGTGGGGTAGTGACGCCTCCAAGGCGCCGATAGTTTAGGTAATTTCTTCTTACGGTGAAATTAATAATAATTTAAAATTAAAATAAACTATCGTATCTGCTTTATATTAAGTTCAATTACTATGCAAAGTTTCATGATCAATGTGATCATTTGAAGTATTTTTTTAATAGTAGCGGTTTATTGTTTGGTTTGGAGGTAACTCTGTATTTTTTCTATCGACTATTTTTATGACGTCATGTTTTCCTCATCTTCAATTTTACATCATTTATATTTATTTCAAAATTACTGCTGCAATATTAATTATGCTAAGCAATTTGAAGTATTACAGACTCTTAATGTGCAGAAGGATAAATTATTGACAACTAACATGCTGCTTCGAACGATTTTTATAATTTGACAATACATCGATATTTTTTTATTATATGTACAGTGGGCGGCATCAATTAGGTAACCCAGTTGTATCAAAATTTTAATACAACTGGGGTACCCAATTGATGCAGCCCACTGTACGTTTAAACCTTTTGGATATATATATTCTCTAAATTATGGTGAAAAACTCATCAAAATCGTTGCGTGATTTAGAAGAATAACGCGGTCACACAGATGGACACGAAAAGCGACTTTAATTTATAATAATATATGTATAGACATAGATAAAACTAACCTTTTCGAGGGGAATAATAAGGACTCTGGGGAACTAGTACAATAATATGCAGGGCACCTGCCCTGCCTGATGTATAGATCAAATGCCTTAAGGTCAAGGTCATGTACAAAATCGCGTAACACTTACTACAATCACTTACACTCACTTAATATTGACCCGCTATGAGTGTCTAGTCGACCCCAATGTATTTTCAGCGTGACGTCATGCGTGCTATGAAATACGCTTGGTTTTCAACCAGCTTACTAAGTAGCGAAGCCTTATGTAATTTATAATGATCTTATATCTAGCCAGTATCTTGCTTTTGCCTTCTTTTATTATTCCTGTGTTGGCATTTTAAATTAATAAGCGATTATTTTAGCATTTATTGTAAGCAGAACTAAAGGAATGTAACTTTGCAGGTTAATGTAAGCAAATATATCTTGAATATTGCGACGCAAGTTGGTCTAGATTAACTGTCTATTTAGCATTCGAGTAGGCACTTTGGCGGTTGTCTATTAGGCTCAAGTTACATGTTTTCAGTAGGTTAAGTTTTCGTCACTTAAGTTTAATTAACAACTCGCACTTTTCAAGATTAATTAGCAATGTAACAGCCTTGTGACATAGTCATATTCATATGAGTTGCGCTTACACAGTTCGTTTGTTTCTGCCACGTACAGTCAAGATCCTTCTATAAATGATCACATATTCACATATATTTGCCGTCATCTTGACGACAGATATTAATAGATGAATCGTGAAGTCAGATATTATTGCTAAGCTATCCATAGTACTAACACATTTATGCTCGTGACTTTACCTTGGTGGCTGAGAATAATAATTAAGTATATCCAAAGGCGGCGGTTCCAATTCGTCGTTTCCTATGCAGAAGAGCCGGCAAGAAACTTCACGGTTACCCTTTTAAAAATAATTGACTTTTACAATATTTTCAAATAACAGTGTTAAAATGTATGTGAGGACAGTGTAGATCTTTCAACAAATACCAGGTACTTAACAAAATAGAAAATGGTCAACAAATGTACAGTGCATTAAGCCTACATTCACAAATATGAGGAGATTTTTCAGCAATAAAACATTTGATCACTGTCAAAGGTTGAACAGAAATGAACTCGTAATTAGAAAGCTATTCAAAGGGTATTTTTGTTATACCTACTGAGTATGTTTCAATTTGCATTACAAAGAGATTGACCCCGGTCAGTATTTTACGGAGTGAAAATTCATATGTGATTTATTTAACGAAGGTTCAATGTTTTGATATGGGTGTTCATATATTTCATGTAGAGGAAAAAAAGGAATCTAAAGGAAAAAAAGGAATCTAAAGGAAAAAAAGCCATTTTAGAATTGAATAAATAGTATTACTTTATTTTGCATAGAATATAAAAGGTGCCTCATATTTTGCATACTTACTCCAGCATGCAAAAAATACCTTAAAATAAATGATTTAAAAAACTCTTATTAGGTAGATACTAGTGAGATCATTTTATAACCTACAGTAAAATAGCTTAAAATTAAATTAAGTATGAATTCACAAAATGAAACATTGAGATAAGTATTTTCTGGTACTGTCACCCCGCTTTTCAAAACTTCATCCGTGAATCGTAATACTTATTTTTTTACATAGCGCTAAGAGCTTTATTATACAAACAGAAATGCAAAGCAAGACTTTCCTTCTGTCTTTGAAATAAACGTATGAAAAGCATAAGTCAGCGGTGACGTCATTTTTACAGCGTCATTATCTATAAATCTTGCAAAGCGCTTCATTATATTCTTCAGCGTTATGGTGTAAGCGTATTTGATACTGGTTAAAAATACATTAAATCACGATCATAAACTGAAGAGGCACTTGTTAGGGTGTTGGGTCAAGGGCTTGGTGGGTGAAAGCGGTACTTCTGGACACGGCGCGTATGTACAGTGAACAAACTTTACGCATGCTCAGTTAAGAAAATATTTCTGCGGCAGTGCAGCCACAACACCCCCCTGGTTACGCGCTATTAGAGACAATATGCATTAGTGTGAGTTTTTTTGTTACACGCCCTGTGCGTGTAACAAAAAATTTGCGAACGTATTTTATGACCATTCTATTAAGCCGTTCTATTGTTTAACCGAATTTTACGACATTCTCACTAAATAATAATGGTACTGAGATAGTAGACTTATTTTTTCCGACGGCAATAAACAAAAAGCTCTGATAACATTGTATGAACTGCCCATTAAAATATCATCTCACAAACAAGTGAGCATAGTAAGTGCCTAGTGTAAGTATCACACTTCTATACATTATACTATATAAAGCTCGATTACCACTCACTTACTCACTCACTGACTGACATAATTGTTCTCCCAGATGGTGAAGGGGGAGGTGGGTATATTTTTACAGATTCGTATAGAAGTAACTCTCACGAGTATGGGAAAAATCCCAAACCTCCCCTTTTCTACCCTACTCTCCCCCCTCCCTATCGTATCTCGGAAACTAAGTGTCCCGTGTTTTGTTGTTTTACGGATTCGTATAGAGGAGGCTCGGAAAAGTAAAATCCATTTTTCAAAGTTGCCCCCCTTGCCCCCCTTCTCCCCCCCTCTAGGTAGATCTCGGAAGTTAAGAGACTTGGAACATTTTTTTTTTCAGATTCATATCGAGGGGCCCAGAGTTGGTCAAAATCATTTTTCAAAACTCCCCCCTCTCCCCCCCTTCACCCCTCCCCCATCGTATCTCGGAAATTAAGAAACCTGGGTTTTGTTTTTTTACGGATTCGTATAGAGGAGGCTCGGAAAAGTAAAAACCATTTTTCAAAATTCCCCCCATTCTCTCCCCCTTCTCCCCCCTTTAGGCGGATCTCGGAAGTTAAGACTTGGAACATTATTATATTATTATTATATTATACTATATAAATCTCGATTACCACTCACTCACTCAGTCACTGACATAATTGTTCTCCCAGATGGTGAAGGGGGAGGTGGGTATATTTTTACAGATTCGTATAGAAGTAACTCTCACGAGTATGGGAAAAATCCCAAACCTCCCCTTTTCCACCCCACTCTCCCCCCTCCCTATCGTATCTCGGAAACTAAGAGTCCCGTGTTTTGTTGTTTTACGGATTCGTATAGAGGAGGCTCGGAAAAGTAAAATCCATTTTTCAAAGTTGCCCCCTTGCCCCCCTTCTCCCCCCCTCTAGGTTGATCTCGGAAGTTAAGAGACTTGGAACATTTTTTTTTCAGATTCATATCAAGGGGCCCAGAGTTGATCAAAATCATTTTTCAAAACACCCCCTCTCCCTCCCTTCACCCCTCCTGGGTTTTGTTTTTTTACGGATTCGTATAGGAGAGGCTCGGAAAAGTAAAATCCATTTTTCAAAGTTGCCCCCTTGCCCCCCTTCTCCCCCCCTCTAGGTAGATCTCGGAAGTTAAGAGACTTGGAACATTTTGTTTTTCAGATTCATATCAAGGGGCCCAGAGTTGGTCAAAATTTTTCAAAACTCCCCCTTCTCCCCCCTTCACCCCTCCTGGGTTTTGTTTTTTTACGGATTCGTATAGAGGAGGCTCGGAAAAGTAAAAACCATTTTTCAAAATTCCCACCATTCTCCCCCCTTTAGGCGAATCTCGGAAGTTAAGACTTGGAACATTTTCTTTCTCCCCCCCTTCACCCCTCCCCCCATCGTATCTCGGAAACTAGGTAGCGGTAAAGCGAAGCGTAGCGTAGCGTAGCGTAGGGATAAGGTCACGATAGCTTTCCGGTGGTAGGTAGGTCCTGAGTGGAGCGAACCTGCGAGACCGAGTGGAGCGAAGGGGGGAGGAATACTAACATGGCGGACAGCGTTTTTGTTTGGGGTGCGTTTAAGTCAATTATTCAGTTTAAAATTGACTGCCTAAACGTCAAACACCCCGTTTTTAATCTGCTCCGTTTTTGATCGTCCGCTGGTATAAGTTTTCGCTTGGGGTACGTTTAAGCCGGGGAAATTTTCGCCGGTTAAAAATTAAACTATGGATAATTAACGAACTTTTAAAATAAAGTTTTCCTGTTTTCTAGGTCTCAAAAAAATATGGTAATATTTTTTTTTGAGATAATTGAGAAATTATTAATCATTTAAATATGACCTATTTAAAAAAAGAGTCGATTAACATATTTCCAACATAGATATAAATCTATGATTTCCAACAATCAAACAATCGACCATAGAGTCCATCAATTTGAATTTTGAACTTGACATTGAATTTTAAATAAAACTTGAAAAGAGCGCCAAAATGAAGCGTCCTGCTTCTGTCGTGAACTCGTGAATCGAGGTTTCTTGTTGCAAGTTGCAAGTTGATATCGATTGATAATTATTATCAAAATAATCAATTTCCAACATGAAACGAGCAAGTGCTGAAGAGTTATCAACTGTTCCGCGTCGCGGAGGCACAGCTGTGGAATATTCAGAATGTCTTATTTCTGGTGAGTTTCTGAATAGTTCTGTTAAGTGAAAAACGTAACCTTATTAGCAGGCTTCCAAACCTAGGTACTGGCGTCTCGGGAGCTTTGGACCATGGACGTTTGTGTTGCAGCGTTTAGCCTTACTTGCCCATGGACAACAAGTTTTAGTGCATCTATTTTGCGTCGGTCTTTGAGGCGAACCGTACCTACATGTTTCTGCGCCGTACAGAAATATTGGAAAAACCAAACTTCTCGGCAGGCGGACTTTTGTGGTTTTGGTGATATTATGATTGGCCCAGACTCTTTTGAGCTTATTAACGGCAGATGTTGTGTTAGCACATCTCCTTAGAATCTCATCCTCACACCCCCCAGTGTGTGATTAATTGATTATGGAACCAAGGTACTTACTAACATATAAGATTGAACAATCTCACAGTTGCCAATCACATGAACAAGTTGGTTTAGTCAGGCTCGGTCCACGATAACAGACATAGAGACAGAGATAATGATCGTTAAATTATTAATTGGTTGCAACTAAAAAGCCGCTCACATATTTTAAAATCTAGCTTAAAAGTAAAGTATTAAACATGTAATGAAGGCAAAATGAAGGTCGTATACATGTACCTATGTATCTTTATTTGCATAAAATGTGAAGAAATAGGACATTACAGTTATTTCAGTGCAGAACACACAAGTAATGAATATTACATATCACAGTACCTACATCATAGCTATACTATCTATGTAAAAAATTTAAACAAGACAATAAACAATACACACATCATTTAATTATAATACAAAAAAAATACTAAAGTACAAACATCTGTATCAATAAATATAATAATATACACAAATACTTTCTTCAAACAAGGCAAAATTATCAATTATTGAAATACTAACATGAAAATCAACGTTAAAATTAAATTTCACTCTGCATTTTTAATATAGGAAGAATGAGATGAATAATGGTAACTATGTTAGTGTGTTACTAACATAGTTTTTTGTAAGTATATTGTTAATAACACTATCGAGTCTTGTTGCTTGAATTAAATGATTTAATAATAAATTTAATTTGGTTGAATTTGCCATTGGTACAAAAAAAATATAGGATTGGTTAACTACTTTCTTCGATATAACATTATAAATTGAATATTTTGGAATTAATTTGCACACAAGCATTTCTTTTGTGTCACTTAAACTTGTAATAACTCTGCTGTGTATCCCTTACAACTATAGTACGGTAATATTAAATATTGGAACACTGCGATTACATACATTTATATTGAAAGAATCTTATCAATATTACATACACTACACTATTTCACTCAGTTTAATTTTCTGCTTGTCCTGTCATTCTTTTACTGGTAGTCCCCAGCTCCGTGGAGGTCGGAGGTTCTTTTTAGTGTGAACAGCTCGCTACACACTACTTCCCAAAGCTTTGGTATGGTACGACACAAGGAATCCGCATGATTAAAATGAAAAATCCCTTGAATCTGCTTATTTCTGTATCCTGACGGAATACCAATGTTTCATGCAGCTCCTACAGCCATCTCTTCAAACACATTTTTGTCGAATTCCAGTATCATTTCGTAGATACTCAGACGTCTGTAAATCCGCCCCAAAGAGCGTGATATCGGGTAGCAGCTTCAGCCACAAAGCAGAGGTACTATACTCTTAGCTATCAATAAAAAATGCTTGAGAAAATACCATTGTCCATTGCACAGAGTACATTTTTACACAAGTCCATTGTTAATAGAACAGAAACAAAATAAACAAAACGTCAAAACCAATGATGTTGACAAGTTTGACACTAAACCAATGTTGCAAGGAGGCAAATTTTAATTTCCTTAAATATTTAATATTTTTTAAATTTTGTAGCCTTACTTAAGTACGAGTTTTCATGTAAAATAGTGCCTTCAAAATAAGGCTATTATTACAGTCTATTTTTATTGAACCATGTTTTCTATTTTTCCCCATAATCAAGGAGATTTTATTTCCGTTTTTCGCTACCGTACCGATTTACTTTTATTATCATTGGTACCGATATGTCAAGTTATTGTACATCTTGGCTCGCTTACTTGGATGTAGAGACTTGCGTTTCTCACGAGCGTCGTTATTGCAACAGAATTTTTTCGTTATTAGGTATTATTACGATCCCAAGTTTGCGACAGCGTCATTACCTACTAATGTCGAGACTGCTGAAATAGTATTCAAGTATAAATATATGATAGTAGATAGAATATATGATAGGTACTTAAAAAGCAGTTTCATCATCAGCCGGCTAATATACTTAGGGATATTTTTTTTGTTGTTTCGTTTTTAAATAATTTAGAAAATTGACATAATTAGATACTGATCATTATAAATAATGCTTATAAGAGACACCACATTATTAGCCATGCAGACTTTTGAGCTCATTTTGCAGTCAGTTCAATGTCATCCTGTGCTACAATGTGAAATAGATATTTTTCGAATATTTAATGCATACATAATGTTTTTGGTTTTTTCCTTTGTTCTGCTCTTAAATGTACTGCACAAAAAATGAGTGAGAAATACATAATTTTTATTTTTTTTATATATTATAAATTTTGTTTTTTGCCAGAAACCCTCGCGTTCTAAAATCCTACCAGTTTCCTCATAACCTGATCAATTGTTTAAGACAGTTTAGAGGTAAAACATACAAACATTATTAATTGTTAGGGTGCCGTACCTGAAGGGGAAAAACTACAGAATCTTGTTATGTACTAAGACTGCTGTTCGTCCGTCTGTCTATCTGTCTGTTAGCGGGCTGCAACTCATGATCAAGAATGTGGATTTCGGTTGCCGCTATACATAATAAAAATAAGTTAAAAATTGGAAGCAGGTTCCCCAATAAATATGTTGTTCTTTGCTTACTGTCGTCTCTGTCAGCGAGCTGTCTGTAACCCATTAATCCAATCAATGGGGACTTAAAAGACGCTTTGCCTTACAAAGGGTGGTGTAGATGATTTTTGTCATTACGAAATATTCTCCCTCTTGTAACATTATATCTACCTTGCACTTGACCTTGTATTTTTGTCAATGTTTTAGGAACTACACACCAAGGGAGTAGCAATTATAAGGGTAATAACGCTCAATGCGTGGCAATGTCCGCTTGCGCGTCAGTATTGTCAGTTTGCAGACATCGGAATCTGACTTGTCATGATATCGATGTCATTCTCTAAAGTGGAGACACTTTATATATGTCGCTTAAACCAATTCTACCGAAGGGTGTCATGTTTTTGAACCCCGAGGAATTGCCTACGGAGATTGTCGTCGGAAACAATAGAGCTCAAATTGAAAATATGACCGCCAATTGGATTACAAATGGAGTATTTCCTCAAATTTCAGAAAATGAATACGGTATTTTAACTCTTGCAAACATAATTGAATCCAATGTTTTCGACGCAAACCACAATGATGAGACGGATAGCGTGGTATTTACCGGGCAAGACTATACAGTTTCTTTTTGGAGATTCGATAGTGCATTCTATTTATATGACAGTCACGCAGTAGATGAATATAACAAATTAAATTCTACATGCGGAGTAGCACGTTTGTTTAAATGTTATTCGATTCGCGAATTAGCCAGATTGCTGTTATTGTGAAATATAGGTGTAGGTCAGTATTCAATACACAGACTACGCGTTCTCAATTATCAAACAATTGAAAATTTAGTTGTAGGATCTGCATTGCCATTGCCAGCGTCTGTCGAGTCTATAATAGACTTCGAATGCCCGGCATCAACAGATCATAGTCAATTATCGGAATCACAATCTATATTGCTTGGTTTTCAAAAAACCCCTGAACCGGTAGTAGTTGACACCCATGTGGCGTCAACAAAGAGAGGTCGACCCAAAAACAAAAACGTAGCAGGAAATGTAGTACAGTAAACGCCCATTTAGATGCGGTTAAAAAATATAATAAAAAAAAACCGCAAATTCATCGCGATGCCGTTAAAAAATATACAACTGAAAATCCACAAATAAATCGCGATGCTGTAAAAAAACATACCAAGGAAAATCCAGAAATTAATCGCGATGCTGTACACCGTTATACCAAGCAGAACCCTGAAATAAATCAAATAGCCACTGAAAAATATAATAAAAACAGCCGTCGTATTGACATACCACTACGTCAATCTAAAAACCTAATAGCACAGAAGAGGGACGCTGAGTTAGACGTAATAAAATTCTTTCTATAAAAAATCTTTAAAAATAAACGTCTTTGTTTTCTTCAGACACTTTTAGGTGTCCATCTTGTAATGCGCGTCTGTTTGAAGAAGAAAAATCTCGAAAACAATGGTGTTGTGGGTCGGGCGCGTACAACATACAAAATTTAATTCCGTTAACCGAGGAGTTTTACTCTCACCCGTCTTTTCTGAGTAGACCGCGAGCTTACAATAATTTATTTGCCTTCAGTGCCTTGGGCGTTTCTCACGGGTACCAACAACCAACGGGAATATCTTTTCTTAAAATTCAAGGTCGAGTCTATCATAGAGTTTTTGATTTAGCTTACACTGGTAGCGTAAATAATTTAGGACTATACATTAACGATACAAGCGAACGCGAGCAAATAGCCGCAAATATGAAACTTGATAGGCAGGTAATTAGTTGCATAACTAACTTTTCACATAACGTCAATCCGTTTATTGAATGTTTTAAACGATTAAGTAGGGAACCATCCGATCAGGCCTTTATTAAATTTCAGCAAACGCCTCGCTCAATCCACGGTAAAATTTTAGGAGATTTACCTGTTGGTAAAGAAGTCGCGGCCATTATTAGTACAGAACGCGAAAATTTTATACCTCATTGCATAGCAGTTCGGAAAATCGGTGATAGGAAACCGCACACTGTAGATATAATGCATCCGTTATATGAAAGTTTTCAGTATCCACTATTTTATCCTGAGGGTAATGCGGGTTGGTACCCGAACAAAGTAGATAATAACGGAAATAAATTAACTCAATCGAAATACGTTCGCTGCTTATTATTGTCGGAGCTACGATTTTCCGATATAGGCAGGCTATCGGAAGAATGGTTAGTTGACATGCATTGCCGAATCATAGAAGAACGCCTGCGTTTTATATCAAGTTAACAAAAACATAACTCGAGTAGTGCACTGAGGACCGCTCCACTTCAAGAAGTTGAAATGAGCATTGAAGTCGCACGTCAAATTCGTCAAGATGAAACCATTCAGGGAGAGGGATTCGTACCAGGTCGCGTTTATTTGCCCAGCACTTTTACGGGGGGGCCGCGATACATGAAAGGAAAATATAGTGATGCTATTTCAATAGTAAGCAGATTGGGGAACCCATCATTTTTCTTGACGTTTACTTGTAATCCCAAGTGGCCAGAAATTCAACAATCCACTCAAAGCAGCTATGTAAATCCTTCTGTATGTGCTAGAGTTTTTAATTTAAAGCTAGCAGAATTATTAAGAGATATCCGAGGTGGTAATTGGTTTGGCAAATGTATTTATATGATGCACGTAATAGAGTTTCAAAAGCGAGGTTTACCACACGCTCACATTTGTTTTAGGGTTGAAGGTGGCGGGCCTGTCCAAAATATAGATATTGATAAATTTGTTAGAGCAGACATTCCTGATGCATCAGAGGCAGAGGGAAATACATACTTAATATAGATGAAGTTTAGATTTGTTTTAGTGTTATGTAAATCGAGTAGTTTAGGTGGATTATGCTTATAATGGGGATACCTTGAAATAAAACGCACCAGGAACCAAATCTTCTGGTAGCGCGGAAATTACTATCTTGTGAGTAAATCGAACCAGGAAATAAAAAATCAATGCGACCTTGGTAATATTGCATACTCCCATACACATGTTAAATAAATAAATAAATGTTACCCTGGGGTAGAGTAGTTTTGAAAAGCATAAAAGTAGGAACTTATTTCATTATTTACTTACCCCCGAATACTGAATCGTCACTCAACATTTAAGGGCTGCTTAAAATTTGAGCAGTTAAACCTAAACTTTAAATTTTGTATGGCCAAACGTCACTTTTGAGTAACTGTTAAATTTAAGTGCTACTTAAATTTTGAGTGACGTTTCAGCATTCGGGGGATAGTCACTTACAAGGAGTATTATTTTATAGTTTATTCGTACTGACTTTTATGTAAATCAACTGTAGGAATAAAACAACATTCAGTTGATTTACTTAAAAGTCCATACATAAATCCGTACAAAATATTTAAGTGATTTTATTACAAAATCCTATAAGTGCTAAGGATTACTGTCCAAAGGGTAAGAAATACTCCTCAAAAACACGACCCCGCGAGCTGCTTGCAGCTCGCGCAACGCCCAAATACTAGTCATTAATATAATATTAATACGAACACGACTAAATACGCTTCGTGCATCCTATTGGTCAAAACGCATGCATCGGGCATTCGAATTGTGAGCCATGCCATACGATTATTGCCTTAAAAGTGAGCTTGCGGAAGACTGGCCCATTGTACATACTTTTGTAAGGGTTTCATCTTTCATCTCTTTGGAGTCCTGACCGCCTGATAGTTTGGTTTCGGACCTCATTCTTCGAAGACTGCCTCGTTGGTCTAGTGGTCGCAAACGCTACTGTTGAGCATAAGGTCTTGGGTTCGATTCCCAGGTCGGGCAATGTGTTATTGGGTTTTTCCATTTGGAATTTCTCAGTAGCAGCCCGGAGCCTGGATTTGTGCCCGGTTGTTGTGCCAATAGGCTCGCCCCCTATTACATGGGACTTAAACATAACTGAAAAAATGTGGGTGTACCTACTATGGGTACACGTCTGTCTAACCCTTCGGGGAAACAAGGTGTGATGTCATGCTATGTCATCGAAGACTATTTAATTGTCTTTTTATTAAGAAAATATCGTAAATTAAATGATGAGCCAGATCTTTCTCGCAGATGGCAAAATGCGCATAAGAAATTAAGTTTAGAATGAAGACATATAATAACTCTGTCTTTAACTGATGCTGCGATCATAAACTCCTTTAACTTAGGTACCTACGTATTACGTATAAGGTCTAGTCCGAATTTTATTGATTATTTTTATTGGTGTTTGGGAATGAAAATGTAGAAAAAGATATACTATTAAACTCATCAATTATGTATTTGTGTTATTCAAGGTATTCGTTACAATATAGCTACATAATATTGTTTTTTTTTTAGAATATTGAAAAGGTTCCTTTTTACCTTAGCAATACTACGACAGTAAAAGTCATTGAAAGAAACTATCCTAGAAATAAAATAAATACAATAGTTTGTTCCTAGAACAATCCAAGCAACAACGATACCATCAATTTTATTGGAAAACTACTGTCATAAAGACAGCAATTTAAAGTAAAACTAAATAGATTTCTTGCAGAAAACATTCGATAAATACGTCGTATAGACAAACGCGGGTATGTGACCGTCATGGTTTTGCACGAACTGATGCATACGTATGGTCTTTCATTAACATGATTTGGTCAGTGATCGCGTAGAAAATCGATCGCTTTCCATTATCAATGGGCATATAAGGTAAGGGGGTCAATTTGTTTCCTTCATTTATTGTTTGACCTTGACTGAAGGCGGTTGTAGTATGGTTGTGGAAAGCGTTTGAAATAAAAGTGCTTAATTAATTGCTGAAAGGCTGTGTCTCTTCAATTCTTCGTAGGTAAGTTTCGGATTCAATACTGCCATTGCTAAAGACTGAATTTTAACACTGCTATCTTTGTTAAGGGGTACATCGACGATAAAAAAAAAACGTGTGTGGTTGGGAGACCCCCGTCAAGAACAAGGTTCCTTGCGGGATACTCGCACACACATACTCACTCGTAGTTATATAATAGAAAAGACGGTCAGAGAGAGAGAGAGAGAAAGTCGAATGCCCCCTTCAGCATAACGCTTTTTCCTTTTGTGGCGATCGTTACCAGTCAACTCCTACCGCAAGCCGCATTAAAGAACTTTGTACCAAAAATTACGTAAACGTTTAAAAATTTAAAATGATTATCTATAGTTCTGTAAAACTGACGGCATCATTCTAATTTATACTTTATTACAATGAGGCAAGAGTTACATTGGTTTTACTTAAAAATATGCTCGTTAAGAATCATCTGAAGTTTCAAAGTTACATATTATGAAATAGATAATTTCAAATGCTAAAGAAATATATCTTAATGTCAACTTTTGCTTATACACACATCAAAAGTGTCTAGGGATCAAGCATTTTTATGCGGATTTCTTGAGATTGAGATGTGGCTTTGTAATAAATTTATGATTATATAAATTTATATGGATCCTTTTTGGTGCATTTCATAATTTGAAACAGGAACTGTTAATCAAATTCGAGTAAAAGATGAAAATCAGCTGTCAATATTTTCCCTATAAAAACATACAACGCATTGAAGACATTATTAGTGCTACTGTTTCCCTACTACTGATTAAAACCAACGTTATTATGGAGCGGCGACGTCATTTAAGCAGGGAAGAAATGCTCAGAGCCGTGGGAATGATAGAAGCTGGTTCCCGGCAACGTACTGTGGCTTTAGCTCTGAATACAAGTCAGAGTGTTATCAGTCGACTTTGGACACGTTACCGAAGCACTGGTACCGTGGCTGAGCGCCATGGAGGACGGTATCGCTGCACCACACCGAGACAAGACCGATACATTCAAATCTTAACTCGAAGAGCTCCAACAATAACCGCCATGATGTTAGCCGTGAGGCTTCATCACTCTTCAGGGAACTTAATTAGCGACCAAACAGTCAGAAACCGCTTGCATGAAGTGAACCTTCATTCCCGAAGACCGCTACGGGTACCACCTATAGCAATGCACAATCGTAGGATTCGATATCAATGGGCTCTTGAACACAGAAATTGGGCAGAAGAAGAATGGCGTTTCGTGTGCTTTTCTGATGAGTCTCGTTTTGGTATGAGACCGGATACAAGACGTATACGACACTGGAGAACCCCTGGACGCCAACAGCGATTAAAATCCTGCCAGGAAGTCCATCCTTATAGTGGTGGAACCATCATGGTATGGGCGGGTATTTGGATCGGCGGAAGAACTGAGTTGATTTGGATCAGAGGCAACCTCAACGCTCAAATTTATGCTGAGACGATTGTATCTGACGTCATCGTTCCTCTACAAGTGCAAATCGGTCCCTTATTTCAGTTAATGCATGATAATGCACGACCGCACACCGCAAGAGTTGTAAGACAGACTCTCGCCGCAGCTAACATCAATGTCCTGCTCTGGCCTGCTCAGTCGCCAGACTTGAACCCGATTGAGCATGCATGGGATATGCTACAGAGAAGAGCTCTGCCGAATATGGAGGGTATCCAGTCGCAAGAAGACCTTTTTTTGTTGTTGCAACGAACATGGGCGGCCATTCCACAGCGTGATTTGGATGAACTCATTTTGAGTATGCCAAACCGAAGTTCTTGTGTTGTTAGTGTTCGCGGTAGAAACACGGATTATTAATTGTTTAAGTTACCCAATAAAATTTTAAAGAAAACTGTTATTTCAGTCTTTTTTTCGAACTTTAATGTTAGTGGTTCAAATGTCAAAAATCCCTTTATTAGGAAAATGGCAAATTTCTTTATTAATGCAAAGGTGACTTGGTTTATCGTTACTGTGACAAACGAAAACACTTTATTTGATGAATCCTTAAAGAAAATTTTAATTAATATCAATCAGGAGAAAAGTTATTGCAAAAATATATGTTGATCCCTAGACACTTTTGATGTGTGTATTAATTCAAACTGAGACAGCTAAACTTTTGATGTGATAAATAGTATTTATATGTGAATTTCAATGAAAGGAGGACCATTCATTTATCAACGCCTACTGAAAATGTCAGAAAAGCGACATTTTGCATTAGGCCTCATCTTTAATCGGAAAGGGATAAGTGCTTACAAAATATGAATCTCGAAAGTTGATATAAAATATTCAGAGGTGAATCAATATTATGAATAAAATAAGCGAGCAGTTTGGAGAAATATTTGAAGGAAAAGTAATTTTGGCCGAAGAAATTGTTTTCTGGGGGTCGAATGTGGAAAGCCATTACCATGTAGATAATGTTTCAGGGATGTTAAGGAGCTCCGTAACCGTAACCAAAACTACCGGATATCCGAAATAAAAATCTATCCGTAACCGTAACCATATCTGATATAAAGGTTTCGGATAATTTCGGATAGGGGCGGAGTCGAAATCAGACACACTAGCCGCGCGCGTCACTTGCAAGTTTTTTATTTCTTATTTGTGTTTTACTTTTACAATTTCGTAAAAATCTAATACCCGTAACCAAAACTATCCGAAATTAACGGATAATCAGAAATACCGTATCCGTAACCGTATCCGAAACCGGTATTATATTATTTCTACATCCGTATCCCTATCCAGATCCGAAATTTCATACCCATAATATCCCTAATGTGTTAGTGTGTAAATAAAAGATGCTAAGCAAGCAAACCTTAAGAAAAACCCAAAGATTTGGACTTAGATCACGAAAAAAGAACCTCGATTTCTAAGATTTTGAAACATTTTCACGTCCCAGTCAGCATTTAAAACTTTTAATCTTCGGTCAAACCTGAGCGACTATAAAGCGTCTTTCAAACAGGCGCGACACGCGACGCGACAACAACGCGAAACTAACGCGGGAATTATCGTGCACACCTGCGCGACTACAGCGCTAACAGCGAACTTCATTTTGTTTAGTGAATAGTCACAGCCGCACGTCTATAGCTTAGTGTAGCACCTAAATTGTTGTTTTATATTAGTCTCATATTTAACATCAGAGTCTAACTCTAATGAAGAAGACCTTATATTGCTTGCCCTTACGGAACGGACCGAATCCTTTTTACGTATATTTTTATATCCAGGATTTTTCAGATCGTATAGAAGAGTATGTTTTCTTGCTTTTTCGATAAACATCTCTATATTATTATCGTCTGCCATCGTGGAGTTTAAATAATGAGACGTCCGTCATAATGTCGTTACATCTGTACACACGTCTGACCACAAGAAGCGTGCTTTCCGCTCATTCCCACTTTGCTGACGCACTGTTCCCGTGTCGCGGTCGCGTAGATGTGCAAGGCACCTATAATAACACGAGCAGCGTCCGCCGCGCGTGTCATTCCGACCTCGCCGCCGAGGTCCTGTGCGATCGCGACCGTGTCCCTGATTAAATAATACTCCTCCCCGACCCTTGCTCGAAAACGAGGTGCCAGCAAGTTGTTGCCGCTGAGCACGTAGCTTTAAACTACCCCGCTTAATAATCATGATATAAACCAATTTTGATCCAGCCTGTCCCTTCTTGCTGTCCTCCCCTCAGCGACGCCCTAAGCCGAGGTTCGTACCCCACAGGGGGTGCCCTTAGCGAGCGTTCGCCTAGTTTTAATTTAGTTTAGTATTTTGCCTCTGGCTGGAGGCTTTGAGTGTAGCAGCTTAAGGCACCCACAGGAAAGTCCGGTTAAGCAGCCAAGACCTTAGTGGTCAAAACTGCGAGATGCCCGTACTAAAAAAAAAAAAAAAAAACCGCCGCGCGTTAGACGCTCCCGCTTCGCTTCCCGTCTCCCGCGTTGTGGTCGCTCAGGTTTGGCCGAAGCTTTATGCCGACGATCGTTTGCCCATTCTCCTTTTCGCAACTATAATTGTTTATTAAAACTTTCTCATACGACAAGCAATAAAATAATTGGGAGCTGTCTGCTTAGATTCTTATAGAATACTGGAAAAAAAATCTGGATCGTTTTATTTGTAAATTACTTTTAAATCAATTATTTTCATTATTGAATAACTCCTTTCTAAGAAGAAATGAAGAAAAATCTATTGACTTCACAATCACAAATTTAATAGGTAAATTTACAAGTAGAAGATCAAATAGGTATAATGATACAATTTCTGTAGTCACAACAATTGCAGCGGAGGTTCAATTAAATAAATATTCCATTACGAAATTCTTCTCCATTGAATTATTTACATGAATAGCACCAATATCAGTAACACCTGAGTCCGACACCTCATTATCAGATATAATATAAGTTACCAAATGTTATAGGAACATAATTGTCGTGTCTATTTATAACTTCCTTTCAGAAACGAAGCTCTTTCACGCGTTCATGAAATGGCAAGAGTGTGGATATAAACTACGTGACAATGCGTTCTTCTCTCCTCACAGTTATATCTATATTAGCCCTGTCCTTTATCACGGGGTGTCATGGCGAACAAAAACAGACCGATCCAGACTCTTACATGAGTCAGCTGATCGCAGATTTATGGTTAGAAGGGGCTGACGTCATCAGGATTATTTGGCGAGATTGCTCAAAGAAAGTAAGTGTTTTTCAATTATTCTATCAACATATTAAAACTTACATTGACCTATATGATTTTGTACGGGGTGAATGGTTTTTATTAGCTTTTTTTTCTCCGCAACTTGGAAGCTCTTGGCTTACATCTTAACCTGATGGTAAGTGATGATCAGCGCGAAGGTGGAAGTGAGCATTACCCGGAATCCTCAACCTCAGAGGAACTCCCTATCTAACCTCTAACTGCCGAAACACAACAATGCTGTTAACATTGTTGTTATGGCGACAGATTTAGATAGTATAGTATAAATAATTTGTTCAAAAATATACAAATAATTTAATTATTATGGTGATACACTATATGACACTTGTTCGTATGAACAGATTTTGAACATCTGTGTCTGAACTAGATATAAAATGTATGTATTTCTGACATCAGCGCTCTCCCCTGTTGTAAGCGACACTTAGCAAATAAGTTTGTTTGACCTCTATACATATCTTATAAACACAAACTGTTGATTAAAGAGTAAGAGGAAAAAAAAAAAAGAAGTGACAAAATGATATGAGATAAGATGGTGATAGCTAGCCAGGCGGACTTAGAACAAGCCCTACCACCAACCAAAACGAGCAGAAAATGTTGCTCCCACCGGGAATCGAACCCGGGACCTTCTAAGACAGGTGGTCTAACCACTAGACTACAGACAGAGGCGGTTAAAATAAGCACATAGATACGTTCAACTTACTGAAATCGAAGAGAATCTTTGTCTATTTGCTACTAAGGTGCAAGTTATATGATTTAAAATATCTAAGTATCTATACCTAATCTGCGTTCGCAATTTATTTGCCAAACATGTAAACAAACATGAGTTTTAGAAAAAACAACTGCCTATACATAAGGTTCAGTTTGAAGTTGTACTTCATATTTTTTATGACTTTTTCTAAAGCACAAAATCAATTTTATTTACATTCGAATAAGTGGAACTAACGTCAATTGAAAACAAGGTTACAAATAGACTTTAGGTAATATTTTCGACGTACATAGGTGTATGAATATCTCTGACGTTCCTACAGGAAAAGCTAAAGGTGTAGTATGGTTAAACCAAGCGTGTGCTACTTTCGTGAAGTATTTTTAGATAATGAGGTGTTTCCTTCACAGTGCACTGTGCACTGTGCTAACAATAGCCATTATGTTATATGGTAGCTTTTATGAAGCATAGAAGGAACACTACACTTTGCAAAACCTAGTTAAGTTTTTGAACTAAGTAGACATTTTCTGGTATTTATTTAGTTATTTCTCAATAGAAATTATCGATGTTTTCGACCCGGAGTTCATCACAATTAAATCCATTGTACTACGCAACACGCTTACTACCCTCAATATGCTTTTCTGACATCACCACCGGAGTGTGATTTGTTTGCCGGGGGAAGGATAGATGTGTGTCGTGAATGTTGAAGATGTTGTGAGAAGATGGACGTAAGATTAAAGTATAAATGACGTTTTCATTTTTTGAAGTGAAAACTTCTTTAGCGGCGTTGTGCACTTTTTTTGTAATGGGTAAAAAATGTTAAACTCGCGTCAGGACACGTGACCTGATCGAAAATTCGTAAGACGGTTAAAAAGACATCAACGCGTTGATTACCGCGGTGCCGATTTTTTTTCAAGTTTTCACTTCTGTCGGCACTCCCGGAGTGCCACTGTTTTTTTTTTTTACTTGATTGCATTTAGTTTTTTTTAAATAATTGTTAGTTTTTTGTTATTTTCTCTTGTTTACATAACTAGATTATATTTTATAATAATTATATTTTACCTAACCTACTTATACTTAAGTATCTACTTAAGTAGTTGTACTATTTACTTTGCATTTACAATATTTATTTACTAATTTAGATGTGCATGTACACTTAAATAAATTAATAAATAAATTGTAAAGGTAGCTAAATTCCTAGGTAAGTAGGTATAGACTTTGAAGGACATTTTTCTTCAGAACCTTCGTCATCGTTATTTTATTATCAAGTACATACCTAAGTAGATATTAGCCATTATGGTTATTTCTGGACGTTCAACAATGTCCTTAGTCTGTCCACGATGATACCTCGTATAAGCCTTCAGAAGCCGCTCGAAATCACCTTAATCGGCTTTGCAAACAGATGCTCCGCTTATAAACAAAAAATTATAGGTGTACATTGCGCTTAAAAGTGTTTTTTTCTCAATATTATACGCAGCAACACGTGTATTCTATGTCCACTATTGACATAAAGTGGTTTCAAGACTTTTCGCCATTGTTTGGTAACACATTTAAAACATTATTGTGTCTCTGTCATCTTCAAAACTATTGACAGAAACAGAACGATACTTTAAATTCATTTAACACTAAACGTATTTTGTGACTTTTTTAAAGTGAAAACTGCTTTAGGCGCGTTGGGCATTTTTGAGATGGGACTGAACCATTGATTTCGCGACACCGTGAGGACACCAGCTTTTGACCATTAAAAAGACATCAACGCGGTGATTACCGCGGTGCAAGGAGTAAAAGACATTACCGTGGTGCTGATTTTTTTTTTCAAGTTTTCACTTCTGTCGGCACTCCCGGAGTACCACCGTTTTTTTTTACCACAGCTTAGGTCGGAAAAGCTCACCTGATGGTAAGTAATGATCAGGCCAAGCGTATTTAGAACAAGCCCTACCACCAACCAAACCGAGCAGAAAATTTTGCCCCTGCTGAGAATCGAACCTCTGGGTCTGAGACAGGTGGTCTTACCACTACACAACAGAAGGACTCTTTTCATAAAAGTGTCTATGAGAAGTACAAAGAAGAAAAAATTACCTACGTTTTCTTTATAATTCTCAATTTCTCAGATTTTTTTGGCATAGAGTCAACTGTTGAAGCTTTTTTAAAAATAAAACAAATTTTATAAACAGCCTTTTATATGTCCCCACAAACTGAACTAAATCAAATACCTACTTTGATAGTAGGTATTTCATTTTGTACCAGATTCCTTTGTAAACTAATTTTGGAGTGATTTATAAAAATGTCAGCACGTCAAGTGAACGTCTGGTTAAATTAAAATATTTTTTCTTTTACAAAATGTTTCTTGAAAACAATTCTCGTGTTACCTTTACATGAACAAGCCTGCCTTTGCTGACTTTGTTAACAGTATTTTTACTTAAATATAAATACCCTGAGGCAGAATATACTCTAAGATTTTTTTTTATTCTGATGCAATGAAGTACTGATTTTATAAGTTGATATTTATTATACACTGGGATTAAGAGTAATTTTGGCTTTATGTAAGATTAACTACTGCCCGCACATCGCCCGCGTGGACCTTAATTAATATTCAAGTTTTTTTTGTAGATAAACGTAGCCATTCTTTTTTTTAGTTTGTGTAATTATATATCAAATAACTTCTCCCGCTCTGAGTGGAGCAGGAGGGCGTGTCAGACTCTTACTAATTAAAACCCACTTATGTTTCTACAGTTGCCTGTGTGTTTCCAGGGGCTGTGGTAACCCTTTCGGACAAACCCGCAATCCCGGCAGGCATCGGCACTAGCGGACCCCTTCAGTTGTGCTGACATCTCTTTCAGGCGCGCGTGGAACACAACGCGCCGTCGACCCGGGCCTGGTCCTTATCGGACAGCGAGCTAACCCATTACTCACCGTCCGCAAAACCGCACGCGATTCCCGACGCCTAGGGCGCCTCCGCGAGGACATGGCGATACTCCGCCCAAGCCGGGCAGACCTCCACCGTATGCTCCACCGTGTCCTCCGGGCGATCCACACAATGGTGACACCCAGGCGTTTCCTCCTGCCTTATCCTGAACAGGAATCTCCCGTAACAAGCGTGTCTGGTGAGGCCCTGCGTCAGGCAGAAGGCGAGGACGCTGTGGCGCCTCTCTAGCCACTCCTCAAAGAGGGGACTTATCGCCGCAATTGTGGCGTGCCCAAAGATAAACGTATTCTAATTTACTCTTTATAATATCAGCTATTTGCCAGTAAAAGTATCATCAAAATGAGTCCAGCCGTTTCTGAGATTATTCGAAATAAACAGACAAACGGACAGAGAGACAATTTTTTTTAAAATAGTTTTTTTTTTTTTTGCTTTATGTACGGACAACTTGAGCAGGCCGGTCACTATGAATGGTGGCCAGTCTATATACATAATGCCCATATCAAGTGGGTAATGTATATATAATGTTTAAATACCTGGGGGACCCAGCTCTGCTCTGGTGAAAATAGGGAATGCTCGTTTTATAGTATAGGAAAGTACATACTAATTCCATGCTGTCATGATAGTAGGTACTTACTAATTCCACGCTGCTATGATAGTAGGTACTTATTTACTAATTCATTATTCTAAGGTAGCCATCTTGTTCTAAAATTTGGACGGCCGAGCTCTGCTCGGGTGAAAATATGGAGAAAACAATTTTTCTCAAGTATGAGATTATGGGCCCTCGTAAACCACTATATTGCAATTTTCATCGAAATCGTTAGAGCCGTTTTCGAGAACGTGATTAAAAATCTATACACATTATCAACATAGTCGCTTTTTTGCGTTTGTCTGTGTGTTCACGTTATTCTTCTAAAATACGCAACGGATTTTCATCGAAATTGTTAGAGCCTTTTTCGAAAACGTGATTACAAGTATATATATATATATACGCAAAATATTTTTCATTTAATATAATAGGATATTATGAAAGATATCGAGTAAACAAAACTTTTAATTAAGAAAAATCTTTTACTTACGTGAATAGTTATAGGTGCCTGCTCGCTTTACCTTCCTTCACTGTTTATCAGTTTCCAGTTTAAAGGTTGTTAAAATTATGTGATGTGTATGACTATTTATTTAAATATTATTGTAAGGAATAGTTTCACTGTCATATATCCGGTCAATTTAACACCACTGAGGCATATTTACCGCTTATCAAGTGATAAATCATCTTGCCGCCTACCTAATCCCATAAAACTAAAACTAACTTTCAATCCACAGTTGGTGGACGTGAAAGATGTCATAGATCACAAGGAGTACTTCCCAAAGTTCGTGAGGTGCATGAAGAGGAAGACTCTGAGGGCCCTCGACCGCTCATTGACCCCTGACGTCGTGCCCGTTGCCGATGGGATCAACTTGGTGCGGTTCGAACTGGTTGACAGGTCCGGCAATGTAATGCCGGAGAATGAGACCAGGTAAGGCTTTATTCTCTTCTTATCACGTGTCGGTACGAGTTGTACGAGAACAACTGAGTAGTAGTATAGTAGGAAAACTCAAAAAGGTTCGGGTTACCTGGTTTGGTTTTTCTCTTGAATGAAGAATATATTTACAGGAACTGATATTCTAAATACAGAAATTTATAATCATGGCTTGATCTTAGTAATCCCAATTAAACTAAAATCGCCTGTTAGCCGACGTACGCACGGACGTAAAAATATCGCGGCGGGATTTTATCGTGCACTGGATTTTCATCTCTCTTTGTTAAGCCGAACGTTGAGAATCAAACGCAGTGGGTCGCACTCTCGTCCCAGCGCGTTGAAAAAACACAATGTTGGATTTTTTACTCCGGCGTTAAACAGAGCATTGAAAATCCAGTGCAAGAAAAAAAATCGACGCGATTTTATTACGTCCGTGCGAACGTGGGCTTATTATAACAAAATATGGTTGATTACTTTTAATGGTTGTAATGAATTGATTACTTGCAATGAACAGGGCGGCCATTATCTGAACTCTGCAACCCAATTATCTACCTAAATTTATTTTTATTACAAGATTTCTGACTAGATAGCTACTCAAAACTATACTGACATAAGTAACCTGAAAGATATTCAGTATTTAAAGTCAGCATGTATTTTAAAAGGATTCAAAAATAAATGATCACTCGTAAAGCATAAAGTTCAATTTATGCGAGATTCTCATAATGCAGCAATCAAGGGTTGAAGATAAGAAATCAAATCATTATATTAATTAGGTATATTCTCGTTAAAATAGTGTCCTAGCAACGAATAATATTATTTACTCAAACCAACCACGATTAAATAATTACGTTCCAAATCTGACGCCGTAATTAGGTAGGTGTCATCAAATTAATATGACAGTAATTAAATAATGGCTAATTCATCATGCAAATTATTTAGATTTGAGCTTATTATATTATTAACTTTGAAGGTAAATCATAGTAAAGGGTGACGACTATGTTGTTTGTCTTTTAATATTGTGTAAAACAATTACATACATACAAATAAATAATATTGAAGTGCCTATTTGAAATGTCAAAAAAAAAATTGTCTGTCTGTCTGTCTGTTTGTTCCGGCTAATCTCCAAAATAGCAGGACTGATTTTGACGGGACTTTCACTGGCAGATAGCTGATATTATAAGGAGTAACTTTGGCTTTTAAAGGTATATATAAAAATAAAAAAAAGGCTCAACGCGGGCAAAGCCGCGAGCAGCAGTTAATTAGGTATAAAGTTTAGGTAGTCCAACTACATTTACATAATTATGGTAAAGCTTGTCCACTCTGAAATGACGCACCCCACTATTATTAGTATTTTACGCTCACGGTAATGCGGTAATCTGGTAGTAGGGCGCGTCATTCCTCAAGCTTTACCTATGTTGGTAAAAAAATATTAAGTATACTAAATCGTTATTGTTTAGGGAACTTAGATTAGCTAGGGTCAGCTCATTATATAAGAAAGCTCTATAAATTCTAATGTATGTGTAGGGACTAGGAATATATTTTTTTATTAAGTTGATTTGTACAGATATGTTTTTACCTATTGAATTTATTGTCAAATAACTTAGCCTGGCAAAAGGGATGGTACACTAGAGACAATCATATGAGTTTCTTAATGTTATTTGTTTTTTTTTTTTTCAAAAAATATTTAAGTCTTTTAGTTTATTTACTTCACAATATGAAATAAAATGTAATTTTCTGTAATGTATTTTTTAAAATTATAATTTAATACAATTATAATTATAATATATAATGTTTGTGTTATAATGTTACCTATATTGAACAAATATCCGATCGTCAATCGTAAGAAACACACAAGTCAGGGTAATGACCCCGAAACAATTCGTCAGCGTCGCGTCGTTCAAAGTGGAGTGTCGTATAAAATTGCGCAACGGACTCGTATTTCAGTGTTTGTGGCAAAATTACGAGCTTGTACTTAATATAATAACAACAGACTGATATAAATATCTACCTATGGTCTGTTTCAAAATAATCTGATGAAAATTTAATCAAATGGATCAGAAAACGTTCCTGTAAATGCCATTGAGGTGGCAGTACTGAGACGTCAGGATCTGTCAAAACTGTCAAAGCACCTATATTTTCTTTAGTCGTGACAGAATGATGAACGAATGAATGAAAAGAATGACGAACATCATCATATATTACATATAATCATTGTCGAAATGGAAGACCTCTTGTCAAAGTGGCGCCAACTGGCGTGGCGTGAATTTTCATGAAAAACCTTAATTCTTGGTGCCACTTTTTCAAAACGCTTTTATCTGATTATTCGTATTTTAAATCACCTTAAATATGTTTTTCATTAAATTTGACAATTAATTTAACAACCTCAATTTTCATCGATGAATTTGCAATCACAATTTAAATAACGTTATTCAAAAAATAATTATTGAAAGTAGTGGCGAGATATAAAATTGAAACCTTCTAAATACAGCTAATGTTACTAGTTCCCTTTAGTGAGCAGTTGCATATGATTTTAATCTGAAAAGGATTTGTTTAGACTTTAATCAGATACTCATGGTAATAATCCTCGCTTATTACATGGGACTTAAACATAACTGGCGAAATGTGGGTGTACTATAGGTGCACTTCTGTTGACTACCGGAAAGTACGGTGTCGTAATTTCTACCTCGGAATCATTTTGGACCAATGAATCATACATTTCCAACGACACTCTCAGGCACCATGGTTTATACTAAAGTTTTTTCCACAACAAAACTTTGCTTAGTTTGATTTGATTATGCTTTTTGCTTTCCCGTAGTCTGAATAAAAGGACTAACTAGTAGAAATGCCACCCTTGAAATGAACCCTTTTTGCGTATTCCTATAGTCAACTAAATTATTGTTCTATAATGTAATTAAATGGAATATTGTTTTGGTTCTAAGTGCTTTTATTTGTTGTGGGTTGAATGTTGTTACATAAAATAATTTCTAGTTGCTATTTGAAGTGAAAACTTCTTTAGGCGCGTTGGGCATTTTTGAGATGGGAAAAAATAATTGAATTCGCAACACCGTTACCGACACTTCATTTTTGTAAACGCGATTGTGCTCTTTATTTATGGTGTGTTCAAGTTCGTAAGTATGTTCTCTTTAGTTCAACTTTTCGCTTCTGTTGGCACTGTCGGAGTGCAACTGTTTTTTTTAATTTTTAACGTCGGTATATTGGTCGTACGAATTACAGAACCGTCTTTCTCACTCTAAGCTATTTAACAGGCTAATCCTTCCATAGGTTCTAGTCTCGTGTCTATAAATATACTGTCTAAACATACTTACTTGTCTGTGTTTACAAAAGCGTAAAGAGCTCATGTGCCATTGTGCCATCGGATTTAGAAAAAAGTATTTTCTGTACTTTGTAGTTTATGAAATAGATTAAACTGTTATCCAATGTTGAATGTTCCTTTATAGGATAAAATGCTACAATATTTTAAATACTGAAAGCTTTACAGAAATATTTAAAATATTGTAGCGTTTCAGTTAGCGAATCTCCTCCTTCAAAATAATTATTATTTGTTTTGATAACACAATTTTATTCGAAGAAATCTGACATTCAGCAATAAGCACTGGACTTGCGTGGTGGAGTACAGCCCACTCCATCTCACAGAGAAGCCTCAGTCCCAGCAGTAGGAACATTTTAGGGTGCTTGTGCTTTTTTCAAGATTACTGTTCCCGTATAAAGCTCTACACTGCCTAACTGGAGATTCATCACTTGTGTTTGTAATAAATGCTACCATAAGATTTCTGCATAAACAACGTCTCCAAATATCATTCATAATGCTCTTCAATAAGCAATACGGTACATTAAATACGGGGATATATTTATCATAATTCGTTTTCCTGGAAAATTCATATCATGGAGGATTTCACTCAGGCGTAAGTAGACACGATACTGTCGAAAAATTCTGCCATTGTCACCTCCCGGTTTGACGTAGCTTCTATAAGATCAGAGATACGCAACATATGGCCTATGATATATTAAGAATAATAATATTATAGTTAGTAGGCTTAGGGCATGAAATATAACGTAGGCAAGGACTTACGGACGGTGAGCAATGGCTAGCTCGCCGTCCGATAAGGACCAGACCCGGATCGACGGCGCGTTGTGTTATTGGACTGACAAGCCCTTCCGCTCCGCCCAGAGCGAGAGAAGTTATTTGATAATTTCCCACCCGAAAAAAAAAAAACAAAACGTCATGAAACATATTTTAGTACGGCCGTTTCCTCATTGGTCGGTACAGTATTGTTTCGGAATAGTATGCTCGGTATACCGAAACAATACCGCACTTTAGACTACCAAATTCAAATTAATAGTATAATTTACTAGCTTTTGAAAATTATGCCACTGGAACGTACTACCGGGATGAAAAGTATCCTATGTACCCTGTAGCTTACGGAAAGAGCCTACGATTGGCAAAAGTCAGTGAGTTTCATTTTCATATTTTGTCCTGAGAATGATTTTGACATTTCTGTGTCCGTAATATGCATGATATTATAGTTTCAATTTCAGTGATAATTTTCTGCGTAGTGCATAAACGTAGGATTTTATTACAAGCTAGTATACCCACAGCCTGTCGTTATGGTTTATATTATTAATAGTTTTTGCCTGCGGCTTCGCCCACGTGGATGTCGGAAAAAATATCACGAGAACGCACCGATACCAGGATTACCTGCCTAATACCCGAGGAAAAGGTCATTGACTTCTACGGCTGCGCCCGTGTTGCCGTCAACCATAATTATTGTCTTGCGCGTAATTTTGAATCTGTGATATCTTTTAAACCATTCATTTGAATGAAACGATGTCAAAGCATATTTTAATCTAAATTAAATGCTCAACTTAAGTAACATAGTTAGTTTATTGGATAAGGATTAATATAATACCGGTTAAAATAGCTTCGAAAATAACAATGAAATTTTTATCAAATTCCGAAAGATAAAATATTAAATTTAAAACAACTGTAATCCGACTACGGAAAAACTAAAACCCGACTACTGAAAAATCACGCTCTAAAAAGTATGAAACAAGAAAATATTTCAGACAGGAATCAAGACATAGGTACAAAAACGGTCAAGGTCAAGCCGTGGTCGCAAGCCATTATAATTTTGTAGGTGTACGGGCACGTGACGAGCGTGATTTTTCAATAGTCGGGTTTTAGTCTTTGAACTTACTTTTTAAATTATTTTGGGGTTATAATTAGCACTTTATTATTTTTTTGTTGTTTGGATTTTTTTGTATAACAATAATCGTCAAATTGCACAAATAGCCTATTTACACACAACCTGATGAAAAATGATTTATACAATAAACCTTCCTCATGAATCACTTCTTCCATTGGTGAAAACCGTTTGAAAATCCGTTTGGTAGTTTTTGAGTTTATCGCGTTTAGACAGAGAGACAGACAGACACGACGGGGGATTTTGTTTTATAATATGTAAGGATTAAAGAAACGAATGAGAATCTGTTTGATGGAAGATCTACTACAAATAAAGCAAGTCGAAAGAAAATGTTGAGAGTAGCTGGATTGGATTGCCAATCGTTTTGGGAGTTTTTTTTTTAGATAACGGAATATTGATGAATTTATTTATACTAACCTATTTCTGTGCAAACTGTCAACTGTAAGAAATAGTGCCGTAGTACTTTTACTTACCTAATTATCTTATGTACATTGCTTAGGTATCTACTAAATATCTGACTTCAAATACTGGAGGAAAATATTTATTTTAATAGACATAAATAATTTTTTTAATAGAAGTATTCCAGTAAGTAGGGATCTTGACCATCTTCCGGGCTCTGGGATTGTTTTGAAAGCCGTAGAATACCTCTCCACTCCTCAAGCACATCAGAGGTGAGGAACAAGACTTCTCTCGGGGGATAGGGTCCGTGGGATCGCTACTGCCCAACAGCTCGCCACATGTTGCCCTGTGGGATTATGTATCTCTCTTGTTCTGGCTCCTCACCCTAGACCTGTTTTGGCAAAGTAAACTGACACAGAACCAGAGTTCAGGAGTGCGCAAGCCCCACCACGACGTCAACGGATACGGCGGGGTGATAATAATAATAATTATTATTATTAAATAATCAATAATGTGATGTATGAACGTAAACGAGGCAAAAGGAGTATGTAAGGATCTTGGTGCAGGTGGCATTCTGTAGTTTCTGCCTCCCTATTGGAAGAAGGTGTGTTACTGAGTAAAGTCATCCTCCATAACAATGGAAGATAGAATTGGTGACCGTGGTTTGTTTGTTATCGAAACATCATACCGTTACCGTTCCTACCATACCATTAACCATTACCATACTCCGTCAAAATATGTCCTTCGCATCCTTTTTCATAGTGGTCCACCACTATGAAAAAGGATGCGAAGGACATATTTTCCAAAATCTTCTGTTCATATTATCACGGTTTTTTTTTCCCCTTTTGCCTTTCTTTCTCTTTACAGTCAAATATTTTGTCAATTTATAAAGGTTGTTTTTTTATGGGGCAGTAAGGGCTTTAACCGTTTTAGCTACAGGAAAACGTAAAAAAAACTGACCTTAGCTTTTGGAGTATTTGGCAACTGCATTTCCATATTTTGGAATAATGGCCCTGGTTATTTTTATTATGCCTACGGATGCAGTTTCATACAAAAAATAAAAGACTCTTCTAGACAAACCGAGGTTAGAGTACTAGAAAAGCAAAAATCTTCCAAGTTAGGTACCTATTCGGAATTGTACACCTACAAAGCTGTCAAGTAATTTTGTCTTTCCTTTCAGCTCTTGGACTGAAAAGGAATTAGACGAAGGTGAATGGCGCACGCTCGCGGTACAGAGAATGGCGAAAGTTCTCAGAACACACGTTATTAAGTTTGACTTTGATGATGGAAAAATGATTGAGAAAGGTTTGCTTTATTAATAAATTTATCGTTTTATCGTTAGGTAAACATTTAGGCTATTTCTAATGTAACAATTTGGGTTCGAGCATTACAACAGTGGGTAAAGCAACCATTACAAGTAACCTTACTTTTATGATACGGAAACAGTTTCAAACAAAATATTAGCACAACTACACACTCGTTTGGTATTTTTCAATAAGTTATTGAGTCAGTCAATAACTTATTGAAAAATATCAAAATACTATAATTTAAACCGAAATCGTTTTTGAATTTACAAGAAAGAACTAGTTATAACATGAATTCCTTCACTGAGAAATTTAATCCTAATGATGTTTCGCAGTTGAATATCGAGGTCGGCGTCGCCACCAGATGTTAACAATGATGATGTTCGGCATCGTCTCCATCGGCATGGTCCTGATTCCTATGGGCTTCCAGTTCCTTGCCGTCTTGGGAGGAAAGGCGCTCTTGCTCGCCAAAATGGCCCTCATACTCGCCTCAATCCAAGGATTAAAGAAGGTAGACATCTTTTTTTTTAATAACAAAGAACCATATTAACATTTTACTAAAAATGCAAATTTCAATTTTAAGATAGAGATCCTTTTCATGGAGTTTACCAACTTATACTTCAACAAAGCGTTCATAAAGTAACGTAAGTCTTTATTAGGTTCTTATATGAAGATGAGTAAATAACTCTTTGGAGCAATATTGTATTAGGTCTTTACCTATGAAATTGCCGTTTTTCATGAAATAAGTTAACGACCTTGTTTCTCTACATTTTTTATTTCTATTAATCATTCTATTAACATTCAATCATTTCTATTAACATTCAATCAATACATTTTTGCCAACGTAGTGGTAGCTTATTGATGCCCTTTTTGAAAAAGTCTGCTGGACAGGAGGCAACAAATTCTTCAAAGGCATTTTGAACTGCCTCTTGGTTATTTAATTTTTTCCCCGCCAAGAAGTTATCTAAATTCTGGAAAAAGTAGAAGTCTGTAGGTGTAGGGGCAAGTTCTGGTGAGTACGGAGGATGACGGAGAACTTCCAACGCCAGCTCTAGTAACTTGGAGATCGTCTGCTGTGCAGTATGAGGTCGCGCGTTGTCATGCAGGAGCAGCGGAGCCGAACGATTGACCAAAGCTGGTTGGAGATGGGCGAGCTTCTCCATCATTATATTCATTTCTTCATAGTACACATCTGCAGTAATGCTCATCCCGTAAAAAGCTGTAATTAATGACACCGGCGCTAGACCACCAAGCAGTGATCATCACTTTTTAGAAGTCAGTTTTCGTTTGGGCCATTGTTTAGGTGCTGAACCAGGATCTAACCAACTTGCTGAGCGCTTGCGATTGTCGAAAAGAATCCATTTTTCGTCGCAAGTAACAGTGCGATTCAATATGCCTTCGTTTGTGTGCCTATTGAGTAATGCAAGGCTCAACTCGACGCGGGCTTCGCGCTGGCGATCATTCAATTCGTGGGGCACCCATTTGTCAAGCTTTTTTACCTTGCCAATTTGACGCAAATCGACCAATATTGTTTTGATGCTAACATCGAAAGCTGCTGCTAATTTAGCTGTAGATTGAGAATCATCAGCTTCCACAATCGCCTTTAATTCGTCATTGACGACTAAAGTTTTCGGTTGACCACGGGGTTCATTTCTTAGGTTGAAATTTTCAGAACGAAAGCGGGCAAACCAATAACGGGTGGTGCGATCGTTAGTAGTGTTCGCTCCGTATACGTCGATGTTGCGTGTCGCTTCTGCCGCTTTGCTGCCACGACAGTACTCATACTCCATAATCACTCGAATTTTTAACGTATCCATAATGATGAGAAACGTACAAATGCGATGAAAACAGAACGCTAACCATTAAACAAATAACTAATTTTCAAAAAAGAATTCCATATTAAAAAAATAAAAATAATTTGAACTTAGAGTTCTTAGCAAAAAAAGAGAAAATTGGACTTGAAATAGCCAGTACGGCAGAACGGTAATTTCATAGGTAAAGACCTATTATTATGTCTACAAAGTCCTCTACATAATATCATAATTAATCCCTAACAAAGTTATAACATCAGAAAGCAACGCAGAAATGACAAGTTAACACAATCACACTAATAATATTAGGTAATTTTACCAACTAACAGAAATAATGAATAAACATAACAGCATTCTCTTTTAGGTAGACAATAATAATCATGATGGGTATCATGAGAGGGGGAAGGTATGAATTTCAATAATCGATCTTATTTCTTTCCTAACCATCTAACATAGCCATAATGAAAGTTAATCACAAATCTAGGCTTTAGCGCACTGATACTAAAATCACCGGGGTAACCCGTTAACAGATGTTCTGTTCCAGATCGCTTCAAGTCCGCTGAGCTACGGCTTCTACAACTCTGGCTATCCTTACGACTATTATGAGAAGAGGAGTCGTGACGACTGGCCCCAACCGGGGATCATGGCTGCTACCCCCCCCACCTACAATGTCTATCCACAACCCCTGGACTGACACAGAAATCATCAAACGCGATAGGATACACATAGCCGCAGACAAAGAACGCAGATCGAGCAAAAGTCCAGAAATAATGACGTGGAAGCCTGAACTACCGAAAGCTGTTAAAAAGGAATCGGAACCGAGGATTTATCCGATTTATGCTGGACCTTCAGACGTACAGGGCTCTATATTCACCTCTATTGATGCACCAACACCGTTAGCGGACTTGACAACGAGACCTGGTGACGTTCAGGCCGATTACGCAATCGATTTACCGTTCAATCGATTTCATTTTCAAAGTCCCACTACTGTCGTTTCAGCTTGATGTGTTCGTTCAACTGTTTCATGCTTTGTATCATGTAGTTAGTGGTATATTCTCGTATTTAGGACAAGTGCTATATCCTAATAGGCAAGTTATTTATTCTAATTATTAATATCTATGTTAAGATTTATGTAGTGAGTAGTTATGCATCTTATTAAATAAAGAAAAATGTAATATTTGGTTGTGACTTTTATTTTACGTGTTTATACTATTTCATTACCGGTTAGATTGGAAGCTGACCCCAACATAGTTGGGAAAAGGTTATGCAGATGATAATACTATTTCATTACAATAAGGTAGAGATATTTATATAGGCAGTTAGTAGAACAATTGTTCCAAAAAAATCTATGACACATTCGCATCCACTTCTTTTTCTTAACGTTTAGTCGGCAATTTATAGATTCAGTCCAGAATTTAGCTATGAGTTTGGCGCCTTCAGTAGCTTCCATCAGCTCCTGCATCGTGCAGGCAACAGGACACGTTATTAAGTGCCCCATTATTTGTGGGACAGCACCACATTTACAGTCCAGGGCATTGTCATCTGTGAATGTTGAAAGAAAGTTGAAATGAAAGTTCCACCTGAGTTCCTTGTTTTGACCTGAGTCCAGAGTCTTTTCAACCTCATGTCCAGTTGGGAGATTTTCAGCAGATGGAACGAACGGGTTGGGTAGGGAAGAACTGTCTTGCGACAGCTTTAACCTTTCCTTAGACCGTTCACCAGTGAGAGGAAGAACACACTTCAAGAGGCTATTGCGGCTTTTCAGCCTATGTGGCATGAAAATGTTATCATGTAAAGGGTGTCGTGTGTCGGAAACCATCTTAGCTGTTTTATTAGAGCTTGTCACCGCTCTGTGCTGGCGCTATTCCTGTTAGTGCATGCAGCGTTTGTATCGGGGTCGCTTTAAGAGAACCAGTGATCCACTAGTATACAGTGTGTCTTTATAATGTGCACATATCGAAATGACGGAATCTATGCTTAATTTTATTGACGGAAAAAATATTTCAAAAAATCTAAATTTTATTTTTAATCTTTTACGGAATTAAAAAAAAATGTAACAAAATGGTGTAACGTTTAAATGATCTATCGCGGTGAAACAAACTCCATGATGACTGTAAGAATCTATATAACATGAATTTTTATTACACTCTATACAGTCACTAGTAATATAACTTTACAGTTTTTAACACAGCTAACTATTTACATTAGGTACAAAATAAAAAATAAAAAACTAACTAACTATACTATACTATACTAACTAACTATTTAAACAATGATCGTAAAATTTCCCAATAAGACGCCAGACAGAACAAAAAAAAAAAAGTTTCTTTTTATATTTTTTTTTTTCGATAAAATTAGGCATAGATTACCTCTTTTCGATATGTGCATATTATAAAGACTCGCACTGTATATAGGTAAGTATCAAATTCCAGTAGAAGTATCTACACCTATATAACATCACGCCTGTATTCCCCGCAGGGTTGGGCAACCGAAGGAACACGGATGGGTTTTAGTCAGAAGAGTCTGACATGCCCTTCCACTCCGCCCAGAGCGGGAAAGTTATTAGATAATTTCCCACCCAAAAAAAAGGGGGTTGGGAATAGAAGTATCTATTTTCAAAAAAGTAGAAGCAGGATTTCTTAAAAAAACCTTTCACCTAAAAGTATTTCTTTTAATCTATGTCATCCCACGGGAAAGAGTCTTCGAGATTTTCCTTCCCAAATTAAATTATATTTGCGTAAAGACAGAAAGTCAGAGATCAAAAGCCAAACACTATTCCTCTTTCTGGAAACCACAAACCAAATGAACGGTCAAGGAGCGATGATGTTACACACGGTATCTATACCAAGTTTTGTTAGTCAGTTCACACGTCCATTCCATTTTTGATCTGAAATTTCTTGATACACAGTTTTTTCTCTCTACGGCTGTTTATGTACAGATACTAACCCAAGTACAAACATGATTATCTAAAATTAATATTAATGAAATAAAATAAATATAAAGGTTTTATGGCAAATTTCTAATGTGTTTTAGATACTTACAGTGTAATTGCATGGCAGAGCGGGCGCATAACACCTTTTCGAACTGTTATTTTCATTCAAAATGTTGGCAATAACGTCGTCGGAAAATCTTCATCCATATTCACTCGAGTGTGTCAATAGAGCAATGGTAGCTAAGTCACGTAAGTGACAAGCAATGTAATCACGAGCTATTTCCTTACCAGGAAGCGGCCGCCGCGCTTTGAATACATGGCCAGAGTTCATTTTATCGTTGCAGTTCGATTCTAACCTGACTCATACTCAAATCAATTTGAATATTTTCTATATATTATACTGGCTTCTGCCCGCGACTTCTTCCGTGTAAAATATCTTGTTATATCATAAAATATATCCTATGACACTCAGAAATACTTTAGCTCCCCATTAGTGAAAAATTTTCTGAATCGGAACAGTCAATCAATCAACTTAGCCTATCGCAGTCCACAGCTGGACATTGGCCCCTCCCAGGCTGCGCTATAACACCCTGTCCTCCGCCGTCCGCATCCAGACTGTCCCAGCCACTTTCTTAAGTTCGTCGGTCCATCTAGCCTGGGGGGCGCGCCACGCTACGCTTGCCGATACGCAGTCTCCACTCTAGAACTCTTCTGCTCCACCGACCATCGTTCCTTCAACAAACATGACCAGCCCACTGCCACTTCAGTTTGCTTACTCTGCAAGCTTTGTCGGTAACTCCGGTTCTTTTCCGGATAATTTAATTTCGTATCAGTAGTCCCGGAGATTACGCCCGATATACAAACTCAATACCTCTTTAGAATTATAGATATGTAGAAGTCATTGTAATTCTTAGCCAGTTTGCTGACTTCTTCGTGGTGCTGTTAGATCAGTGTGAGATAAATGTGTAACACACTTACAGTTCCAATACTTCAAATGGCAATTCAATAATTAACCAAAGAATTAAATATTAGCTATTTATTGTGTCATTTACGTTGTCGAGCAGACGATTTCAAATATATGTAGTAACCTCACAATCTTTCTGATAGTGATAGAAAGTATGATACGCAATTGTAGTGCAGGTCTACGAACAAAAAACCAGCCAAGTGCGTGTCGGACAAAGAAGGGTTCCGCAGTTGGGATGAATTTATCCCAAAAACAAACTTAACTTTGTAATTGAAAAGCATATTCTCCAATACATCGATATACATCACGGTCAATTCTCCAACTGCAAAAGCAAAAATTCGTCGTTTGCAAAAAAAATAAAAATATATGATAAAACTACAAAATAACGATTTTCGGACTTTTTTCTTTACTTTTGCTGTGAGAACTTGCTTCCTGCCTTTCATGATTCTAGTAGATCAAAGGGAAGTACCCTATAGGTTTTGATTTATTTGCAAGTATCTAAATATGTCGCATAAATGGCCGTATTTTTTATTGCGTTGACTTAGAAGCTTGATTTTTTTAGAGCTCCAAGGGACTGTTATAATCTACGTATTTGAAATTAATTTCAACTTGATACCTCCACGCGTTCCTGAGAAAATGAGTCTTGACAGACGGATAGACGGATCATGAAGTGATCCTATAAGGGTTCCGTTTTTTCCTTTTGAGGTACGGAACCCTAAAAAGAGGAACGTAATTTAAGTATCACGCTATTTTTATGTTCGTCGTCAAGTAGAAATGCTGTAGAAGTTATTCCTGTTTGAAAGAAATGAGCGTTGCTAATAAATGGGCTCATGACACTTTGCAACTTTATCTCTGGGTGACGAGTACATAGAGTAGACGAGAGTTTGCTTCCCATTAGGAGGGCTATCTCTCATCCTACATTATTATCTGTAATAAATGTGCCGTCATTAGGGACGTACTACCCATCATTTTCGTAAGGCCTGTGTTAAGCAGCATCCTTAAATATGCAGGAGTATTAAAATATATAGGGTCAAATTAAATTAGCTAGCAAAACTCCGCAGACGTGATGGGTATATCTAAACACGATAAAACAATAAAAAATGGTTTGATGTTCTTTTTAGGGCCTAAGACCACTGCTAGTGTAGTTAGGTACTTGAGTTGTATGAGTTGAGACCAGGGATGGAATAAAAACAGAGTTTTTTTTTAATTTTACAAAACAAACCGTTCACAATATTTTGATAATATAATAGTACTAGTTATAGTTAAGTTAGTACTCGCTAATAAACTATCTAATCTGAAAACTTTTGTTTTTTTTTTGTAATTTATCTAAGTAGATATGTAACACAGATACTGAAACACCCAGTACACTCTGTACGTTAAGAATTACGAATTCCGATTTTCCTACCTACTTGGTAAAACCATCACTCAAGGCTGGCTAACCAACTACCTTTGATAAGATATGTAAACACAAAAGGAAGACCACACTGTAATGCTTTGTATGCTCAGAGGTAACAGAACATAGAGATTTAATAGAGCAGTCTTATACTTTCAGACAATTGAAAATCCAATTAACTATAATTAGTTTGATAACACGCATATTATATAGTTAGTAGAAATAGATAAACACCGATTCTCACTAAATTATTGTTAGGAGTTAGACTTACAATAAAGGACTCAATTAATTTCCCTAGAAGTGAATATTTTCATTTAAACTCTGAAGTCCTAAATGATGTATAATGAAGATTCAGGAAAGTTTTAGTAATTGACATAGTCATTAATAAAGGCAATTTTTCAGCAGTCATTTAATTTGTGTCACTTAACTTTTGAAGGATTTATTTTATTAAATCTGAAACTTTTGGATCCTAAAATAAGGTTCGTTCGTAAGGTTTAAGACTTCGCTTTATTATAATTGCTTGGAAACAATTATTAGACCCGTCACGTGATCTTCTTCACCCTTAATACTTTCACTATCCCACCAATCACGACGGCGAATTCGGCGATTTTTTTCTCGCCACCTATGGTTGTTCTATTCTACCGAAAAAAATAGCTACTATTAAAAAAAACCGGAGGCTTAGAAATAGGGTTCCGTTTTGCACACTTCAGGTACGGAACCTTCAAAAGCACCGGGTGTTGAAGTACAGTGGTTCCTTGGTATTTGCCAGACTGTAAAACAGTTTTTCAGTAAAAGAAAAGGGATGGTTACAGTTTCCTTTAAAAGAAGAAAACCTTTGTGTAGCCTTTGTAACTTTTTAAAGTTCTTCAAGAGTCGGTTTTCATTAGGTACTTGTCTATGATTCACATCACAGACATAATAATTGAAAAAGGAAAAAAAAATACATTAAAAAAATAATAACTGTGTAGTAGCTTCAGGCTAATAGAAAAATAACAACCAGACTACAGAAGCTGTCGGTAACCTAGCTAGTGGTAGAAAATATTTGAAATAATACTTAGGTATCGTCTAGGGCCGATGCCTGCCGGGGTTGCGAAGAAAACCGAAAGGGAGATCGTGGCCCCCGGCAACAGGGCAGCCGAAGGAACACGGGTGGGTTTTAGTCAGTAAGAGTCTGACACGCCCTCCCGCTCCGCCCAGAGCGGGAGAAGTTATTTGATGATTTCCCACCCTCAAAAAAAAAAAAAAAAAAGGTATCGTCGTACACAAAGCGACTGATCTCGGTAACGGCTCTGCCCACTATTCGGTCATTATTTTGCTGTGGTTAATTTTTCAAGGTTATGGTTACTTACCCTCACTCTGATTACTAACAGTACCTACACATAGTCTGAATTGAGTTAATTTTATTTGCGGGAAATAACTTAAATTACATATGCATGCATTTCAGGTCAATTGGAAACCGGGGAGTGGGTCAATTTTTTCTTGCAAGATTTCGTTTCAGACAGACATCGGCACAGGTGAAACTAAATAATAGCTGGTAAAAAGTGATGACTTCTACAGTGTATAATAAATGTGCCTAGTTGACCAACCAGTAATCAGGGTAGTGACTGGATCTTATGGATCTGGAGGCCGCCACTAATCGTGGCTACGACTGCTACAAGTGACCTAGTCTGCGCCATCCCTAAGATGTGTGTGACGTAGGTTACTAACAGAAATTAATTTAAAGTAACCCCCAAGCCAACTTTTGTTTATATGAGCTACATCAAAAGCAATTCCAACTTGATCGGGGGATTGAAGGAAAACAAAACAGTTGATTATAATTATCATCAAAATTGTGGTTGTTGTGCGTGAAAATAGAGAGGTTTGACAACTATACCTAATGTCCGTTCCAAAATATTTGATGAAAGTGTAAACAAACCCTGTTCAGGTATAAGTTCTTACACAGTGTCTCATTAAAGGAAATTAGTAACAAATTCGTTAGTATTTGAAAGGTTTTAACTTTATATCTCACCACTTTATCCAACAATTATTGTATGAATAACATTATTGAATTCTAATTGAAAATCTTCGATGAAAATTGAGGTTATAAAATAAATTAAACATTTAAAAGGTGATTTAATTTCTAGTTTTAGTATTTAAATACCTATTCAAATCAAAACACTTAGTCTAGTGGCACTATAAATTGGCATCCACAGGTACTTCTTCTAGTTCATTTGTTTACATTTTAATCAGATAGTTTTGGAACAGATTGTTGTAGTTTTATAAACAGTACAAAATTAACCCTCGGCACTTTGTAAGGACGGAAGGAACAATAAAGTTTAGTTTAATCAAAATCGTATAACTACATCGAATTTAAGTAGCAAGCATCCCAAAGCATAATCATCCTAAATTGTGCCCACTGCTAGGACACAGGCCTCCTCTCTTTGAAAAGGAATGGGTTATAATCTACCACGCGGGCCCAGTGCGGGTTGGTAGATGTCGTACCTCTTCGGATTTTTGGTTCTAGGACATGCCTTGCCATGCATTTTTTGTTCGGTTTCCTCACAATTTTTTCCTTCATCGTTCGGTGTGCCGAATGGTAAAATAATCCAAAGGTCAAATAAGAGGAGCAATTAAAAAAAAAGCGAAGCATGTATGGTCTGACTATGGCTATGGCTGAGGGAATCATCCCTCACATCAGTGATAAGACAGCGGTGTGATTTAAAAGAAGATGTAGACAAAAATTAAAAAGAGTATGCTGAGATGGTTTGGTCATGTTGAGAGGATGAATGAAAGGCGACTAACAAGGCTGATGTGAAGGGAAAGGCCGATCGGGGACGTCCTAGGAGGACGTATACTTACATTATTGGTGATGTTCTTCAGAACAGAAGGCCAGATGCGTAGTACTCGCAACCGGCGGGCGAGCGCGTATGACCAGATGTAAAAAAAAATATTGCCTAATTAGCCAGCTCTTGACCTCGATCTCTCCTGATGGAAAGCGATGGATAAGGTCTACTATGGAAAGAGCTTGCCCAGAAGATGCCTTTTCACACGCAGTTTAGGCATCTGTTTACTAATTTTCTGACTAAGCTGATATGTACGTGTTTAGAAAAAAAAAATTATCTTTGTGTTTATTATGTAAAAGCAGTCGGGTAATAAGCTTGGCATTAGTCTCGGTTTTAAAAGCTTATTCCTACGCCCCCGGGAAGCTGTGGGTGTGTGATACGATTAAAGAATCTTAATTAACAAAATAATGGGAAAGAAAGTTATATTTAGTACAAAGGCGCAAGTCTGCTGCATTTGCATATTTTTAACAATATAATTTGCTATTAATTTGCGAAGAAACTCAAGTTATTGCTGGTTGCAAAGAACTTTCAGAATTTTAATACACTGTGTGACATTCGAAGATTAAAGTCTCAGCAAGACTTTTTTTTGGTGGCAAGGACAGCGAACTGCCGTTGGAAATGGAAATCGTGGAGGCCTTTACCCAGCATTGGGATAGTATGGACCGATTAGATAATAGTAATAACTTATTTCTTCTATTTAGCATGTCGATGGCAATTTAACTGGACTCGGGCCAAAATTCAGCTAGATGTTTGGCACCATCACTAGGGTCCATCAGTTCCTATAACGTGCAGCTCCGCTTATATTCGTGGATTTACCATGTTCGTGTCTTTTTACCCGACTGTGGCGAAGACAAAAAAGGAGGGCTATGTGTTTGACCTGTATGTATTTATTACTACCTACTAAACAGCTGAACCGATTTTGATGAATGATTTATGTCCTTAGATTCGTCTTTATAATAAAGTCAATAGGTCTTTATCATTACATTTAAGATGATTCCTCCGACTGCATGAGATTGTTTATCAAGTGGAGTTGAAGACTCTTTACGTAGTAGGGTTTTTTTTTTTCACTGATAAAGTTAACATATTTTGGGCTAAATTATGAAAGTGCCGACCAAACAAAAAAAAAAGTTATATTCCGTTAGAACATGTTATTCTCTTCACTTTTCACAAATCTGTAGGGCCATTCCTTGCGCTGTTATACGAGTTTGATAAATACTGTATTCAGTATGTTTTAGTTAAAAAATAACAGTAATCTAATATAGTTATAGCTTTTTGTGCCAGTAAATATTACATTTATCATCGTTTACTGTGAAACTAAGGCTCTAGGATTATTCTCCTCATAACTACAGTATGCGAAATAATGTTTTTTTTTTTACAGTACCAGCTGATTGAAATAGTTCCACTCGCAGTATCAACTAGTATTAACTGGCTTAAGGTCTATTTAGTGATTTTTAGTCTCGCAAAACAGTGAAATAAGATAACACATTATTTTAAACTACGATAAAATAACTTCGCCTGTACGTGGATAGCAACTATGTTATTTGCCTAGACAGGTTAATTAATTACGTTGCTATATTGCTATATTATGTAAACCGCTGATGAACTAGATTACAACTAAAGTCATTATTTAGCATTCTTATTTTTAAAAAGGGCCAAGTGCGTGTCGGACCACGCACAATGAAGGGTTCCGTAGTTGGGATTAATTTATCTCAAAAACGAACTTAACATTATAGAAAATGAAATTTTATTAAACATGTTCTTCCATACATCGATATACATCACGATCAATTCTCCAACTACAAATGTAAGTTTGTAGTCGCAAAAAAAAATAAAAAATATGTGATTAAACTACAAATTAACGATTTCCGGACGTTTTCCTTTACTTGTGCTGCTGTCGGTGCCGTTGTCTTTGCTTCTTATCAAATTTTATGATTTTAGGTCAACGGGAAGTACCCTATTGCATTGATTTAGAAGCTTCATTTTATTTAGAGCCCCAAAAAATTAAAAAATGTGTTTATATCTTAAATTTAGATACAATTAAGTTGCCGGGGCTTCCCAGAAAGTAATCCGAAGATACTTGTGATGGGATCCAAAAGACCATAGATAGAAAGACGGACGGACAGACAGACAACAAAGTGATCCTATAAGGGTTTCGTTTTTTCTTTTTGAGGCACGGAACCCTAAAAATGATTATTACACCTAACTAGCATATTTACGAGTATGTAGTCTCAATATTTATCTAAATTGAACATATCAAATGCAAATAGTGACTTTGTTAAAACAAACTACTCTATGTAGGTCATTGGAGTGATTACGAAGACAAAAACAACTAATTACAATAGTTTTTAAATAATCTATCTTTGCTATGCTGTCATTGCCATCATCAATATTCTATGTGTCATGAGGTCAGCAACCCAACTGCCAATAAAATAAATCGGCTTTTTTTCAACTATGTTAGGATGCAGCTGAATATCAGATTTTTTTTCATGGAGCGACTTCTAATCTGACCTCCACAATCCAGTTACTGGGTAACACGATACCTCCAGATAGGTTCTCAGACTTTTGGGCTTCTGAATACCCGTAACGACTGTCAAAGATCTGAATGACAGCCAACTGCCTATAAAATACAATGGGCAAAATGTAGTAAGGCCCGGACTCCGCCAAAGCGGAGACGAGTCGAGAGGAGACGAGATGTGTTTTGAATAACATAGAATTTCATTACATTTAGTCTCCACTCAGCTTCAGTGGATACCACTGAGCGGAGATTATCATATTTGTAAAGCACGATCGAAGCGGAGGTGTGAGCTGTGCCTCGCTGAGATTGAGCTGGGTGGCGATACAAAGCGGAGATGTGAGCTGTACCTCGCAAGTTGGCGACGGTGCGCAGCGGAGACGAGAAAAGATATGATCGGCGTGCAGTGAGCGGTCAACATACAACGCTCGCCGCACACAGTTCCGTTCCGCTATAGCCAGTACACATCTTCGCTATAGCCAGCACACATCTCCGCCCAGTCTAGCCAGTACGCATCTCTGCACAGCTTCGGTGGATACATTTTAGCTGAAAAACATTTCTTCTCGTTTCCGCTATGGATATCTCCACACATCTCTGCTTTGATGCGCTCCGGGCCTTTAGAGAGGTAGTAGGTAAATAAGTTTATAGTTCGCAGAATGCGTGGAAAGCAGGATTTCACCGACCTGCACTCTTCCTCAGATTTATTGAAGAAATACAAGAGTTTGCTCTGTTCTAAGTTATAAAAGATCATCATCTTCTATCGAACACTACTTGAATGGGAAAGTACTTCTTGCGAGTTAAAATCGTACAACTTTACAATAACTTACCCAGTTACATACGTAGTGTGAAATGAACACCTGATTCATCAACTCATCTTAAGTTCTTCTACAGAATAAACGGCATGGATTTTTGAGACAGGGCGGTAAGGGCAGCTACCTTAACCATTGAAGCTACAGTATAATGTTCTTAGGAGACTGTCCTTAACTTTTTGAGTAATTGCAAACTGCATTCACTGATTTTGGAAAAATGGTTCAGTCAGCTAGAAAAACGTCAATTGTCATGTTTTATCAATACAGTTTCCTGGAAGAATTAATAGATCTCTGGACCGTCTGAGGTTAGAGTTCCTAGTCCAGAGTTTTTTAGTACAGGATGGCTATCCTAGTGAAGAGCTACCCTGTATTTAAATTTTTGACGTTACGCTTCCTTATTTTACTACAAAATTCACAGATTCGTCGATTCGTCTCAGTCTAATAACTGGGTCTGTTTCTAATTTCCACATCAATCCTTTGATGAAACATTTCTTAACTGATAAAGTGATAACACATATTATGTGGGTGAAGAGTCGAAATCCAAACTTGAATACTGTAATAACTTATCATGTAAGGTTGCTCTTGAACTTGCTTCGGATGTAATTCTATAAACATCACATTATGAGCCAAGTTACCCAAGGACGAATAGAATATTAAATGTTTCCACAACTCGGCCCGCGGCGGAAAAGCTAAAATAATACCGCGGTTATACAGGGAAACTGATTTTGTTGTACATGTACGTTATTGTTTAATTTTGTTACACGTGTTTTAAAATACAATAAACCATATTATAGATAGGCACCTATTATGGTACCCCAATTAAAAATATCTAACACACTTTCAATCACAATCTGAAGATTTTGAAGAATATTGCTAAACCATTGTTTCTTAAGTTAGAAAAAATTGTTTGATCAGCAATGTAAATAACGCAATGAATGTTGTTGAGCTGTCAAAATAAAAGCCATTGCTACTGTAAGTGTGTTGTTATCTCGCTGGTCTGGATATGAAAGGAGAAATATTCTACATTGGCATATCTTCAATGACGGCTGATAGAGATGTAAGGAAGAAGGAGACTCGCTGCGCCGCGCCGACCCATGATTATGATAATCTTCATTCATATAAAATATTTCTTATGAGCATTAAGAATTTCGGGAGCCCATAGCTAAGTAATAACAGCCGCACGGGTCGATCGACCAGGTTAAGCTATGCTAGCCGCGGTCGGTCCGTGGTTGGGTGAACATTTTTACGAGACCCCTCCGTGCCTCGGAAAGCACGTTAAGCTTTTGGTCCCGGCTGGCAACAGTCTCATCAAGAAGTATCAGCCACTAAATGGGTTGTGGAGGTCAGATAGGCAGTCGCTTCATGTAAAATACTGGTATTCAGCTGTATCTAGTTAGACTGGAAGCCGACCCCAACATAGTTGGGACAAGGCTAGGCAGATGATGATCTTATGAGCATGAACCATTTATTTTGGACAGGATTAATCAACGCCATGTAAGTATAGGTATCAAATCTTGTCTGTTGTCACTATTTAGGAACCTACCTATATTTCTTGCCTTCATATCGACATTTCGACAACTACAGTAAAGTGTCCACTAAACGATTTCGAGTGTGATGTCGGCACGTACTGCTTTAAGCACATCTATTGGGGTCAACGACTTAGTCTGCTCTGAATGCACATAAGCACTGACGACATTAACTGGAAATCCCGGAACCGATCTACAAAGATATTTGACTCGTGCCCATTTCCACTGACATTCCTTAAGTTTAAGGGATCCCCTAAGAATGGTCAGGGGGCTGTTAGATGGTGGTTTCTGTTTCACCAACAGTAAGGGGTCAGTTAAACGTTAAAAAGTCCCTTAAATTTACGTAGTCGAAATCTGGACCCAATTCGCTTAAACAGCCATTGTACGTAGATCCTTATACAGTGCTACAATTTTTTTTTTTGCGCTTAGATGTCATTGACAGGGGCGCGTCGTTGGTAAACATCTAAGAAATTGTTTTGAAAAATTATTTTGAAAAAGAAAGATGGCGGCGTTAGTTCTAATTTTGGCCACGCTCCATAAGATCTTTGTACAACAGATGCCCTTTTTTTTTTTTTTTTTTTTTATTAATTATGGCACTAGCAGGCTTTGTGCCAATGTCAAGTAAAAAGGTTAGGAAACGGACGGGAGAGGTAAATTCGAAAAGGAATTATTGACAAGATCAGGTGAGTTATTAGGATCTAATTATATGTATTACAAAATTAAACTTACACAAAGTACTTATGAGGAAGGAAGGCATAATAGGAATTTATATATATATATATATTATATTATATTATTAAATCTTAATATCATTATGCAAAATAAAAGATGTAATTATAGGATAGAGTTTGGGATTCATAAGTAGGCATGACATTCGGGTAGGAAAAGGAACACGAGCACTAAGCAATTGTTGCAGAAGGTAGGAGTGGTCAAAACGGGAACACGAGAAAATTAAATGGTCCAAATCTCCAACATCAACACCACATTCACATATATCACTATCTACAATTTTAAATCTAGCAAGGTGGGAAGGAGTACACATGTGTCCAAGACGCATACGGCAAATAATGGAAGTAGAACGTTTGTCAAAGTTAAGTTTAAAAAACCAAGGTTTTATAGGGATGTTGGGTTGAATATTAAAGTAATGTTTTCCTTTAAATCTAGCACTCTCTCTCCAAAGCCTATCCCAAGAATCCCGAAGATAAACTTTAGGAAGAGATATCAGGTCATGACAATAATTTTTATAGGGAAACACATCACCACAAGTTGATGCAGCTTTAGCCAACTGGTCAGCTTTTTCATTACCTACAATTCCACAATGACTAGGGATCCAAGCAAACATAACCGACAACCCTTTACACTTGCATATAAACAGTTTATTACGAATTTCAAAAATAATAGGGTAGTATGGTTTTAATTTAAATGGAAACTTTTCTAAAGCTTGAAGAGCTGATTTTGAATCTGAAAATATTACGGTTTTACTAAGTTTTGCTAAAATAATATATTCTAGGGCTTTAAATAATCCAAAACATTCACCCGTAAATACCGAGGCTTCCGGTGGCAATTTGACCTGTTGAATAATTTTATATTGTTTATGAAATACACCAACTCCCACACAATCACCAGCAGAATTTTTAGATGCATCTGTGAAAATGTGATGACAATCATTCCAATTCTCATTAACGTTGAAGTTAAAGAGAACATTTGACCCTAAATCCCTTTTGTGAACACCTACATCATAGCAGATAGTTGGAGAAATAATAAGAGGGTCAAAATCGTACATAAACAGTGGTAGAGAAGGAGATCGGTCTATACTAGCCTGAATAGAGATAATTTTACGATAGCTAATAATAAGATTAGGAATAGGTTTGTGACGCCAATACTGAGATGTTTGAACTAGTTAATTGAGAGTGTGTAACTTTAAAATAAGCGGGTGGTTGGAAAATTGCATAGCTCTCGTAAGAAACCTGTCGGATAAGAATTGTCTTCGAAGGACGAGCGGAGGTTCTACGCACTCAACTTGTAGAGCATTAATTGGGCTGGATTTCATAGCACCACAAACCAATCTCATAGCTTTAGACTGAATCATGTCTAGTTTTTTAATACCTGCAGCACTACCCCCTTCTAGCAGAAAAGTACCATAATCCAACACACTTCTTACAAGGGCATTATACAAAAGTTTCATACAGAAAGGGTGTGCACCCCACCATACTCCTGATAAGCATCTCATCATGTTTAAAGTACGTTCACATTTAGTATCTATGTATTCATAATGCGGTAAACCTGTGAGCTTACTATCTAACACGATTCCGAGAAATTTAGCTTTATTTTGTATAGTTAGTGGACAGTTGTTGTAGTTAACAGTGACAAGGGGAATAGATCTTTTCCTGGAGAAAATTATCACTTCACTTTTAGGTATTGATAATTCAAGGCCATTATTATCTAACCATTTCTTTAGCAAATTAAGAGATAATGATAGAGTATTACAAGCTTTGTTAAGGTTTTTATCAGTAGTGTATAACAACAAGTCATCTGCATACTGGAGGACAGAAACTGAGCCATTGAGAGACGACTCTAAATCATACGCATATATGTTATAGAGCAGTGGACTTAATACAGAACCTTGAGGTAAACCCTTATAAACACAACGAGACACTTTGGAGTCATCAGAGACAACTGATATAAATCTTTCAGATAACATATTAATTATAAAATGTATTAAAATAAGTGGAACATTTAGTGTTATGAGTTTCTGTTTAAGAATTGAAATTATAACATTATCATAAGCTCCCGAGATGTCCAGCAAAGCAGCCACCACATATTCCTTACGGGAAAATGCAATTTTAATATCTGTAGTCAGAATGCTTATACTATCTATAGTACTTTTGCCTTTACGAAAACCGAATTGGCTGTCAGATAATTTTGTATTTCTCTCAATGAACCACTCTAATCGATTCTTTACAAGGTGCTCTGCAGTTTTAGCTAGCACTGATGATAGAGCTATGGGTCTATACGATGACGAATCATCTGTTGGTTTGTTTGGTTTTAAAATTGGTAGAATTTCTTGTGACCTCCATGAAGCTGGAACATTACCCGACATCATAACATCATTGATTAAACTTAAATAGTATTCCAAAGAACCATCACTCAAATTGGATAAGAAGGAATATGGAATACCATCTTCTCCTGGAGAAGAATTTTTCACTGATGAGAGAACACCCTTTAATTCAGTCAGAGGGAATGGCGAATCCAAAGATAAAGAAAAATTTGTAGGAATTGCTAAACTAGGAGGAGAAAATATGACATTGGCCTCTGGAACAAAAGGTGGTGCTAAGCGGTCAAGGAAGCTATTGACTAAATTAGAAGAGATGAAAGAAGATTGTTCATTAAAAGCAGATCTGAAACGTTTAATATTGCGCCAAACTAAAGAAGGTGGTGTGTCAGGACAAAGAGAGGAGCAGAAAGATCTCCATCCTGCCTGTTTTTTATTTCTAAGTAATTCCTGGGTGTCCATAATAACATTCTGCAAATTTTGTAAATTTTCATTAGACATGTCCAGAGCATATTCTCTCTCTGTAGTCTTTCTTCTACGCACAGCGTCTATACATTCATTATCCCACCAGGGTGGGAATGGAATTTTATCAGATGGGTTGTTATTTTTAATGGGAAAGAGTTGATTTGCAACTTCTATAAGGCATTTTGCAAAAGCCTCTGCCCTATCAGATTCTTCACCAATGACAGCAACAGGAAACTTAGAAATTCTGGACTCAACCATGGCTTTAAATATTGACCAATCAGCATCATGTAGTTTGTGTTTTAAATTAGAAGATCGTTTTTTGTTAGAACTATTTTTCAAAGGAGAAGAGATAATAATTGGATAGTGGTCACTACCAAAAGAATGTGGATATAGATTCCAGGACATACGAGAGGCAAGAGAGGGGGAACATATAGATAAGTCTACAGCACTTAAATTTTGTGTTGGACATGTGCGTCGAGTAGGGGTACCTGTATTGAGCACACAGAGGTTATGTGAATCCAAAATTTCTGCCAGGTCTACACCATGGTTATTGGTGATACTGGAACCCCAAGCTCGGTGATGAGAGTTAAAATCGCCTAAAATTAAACAAGGTATGTGGAGTTGTGTAAAAATATTATTTAGATCAGCAAAAGATGAAGGACAGGGCCGTGGTATATAAATAGATAAAATGGAAATATTATCAATACATACACCAATGACATTAATATCAGAATTTCTGATAGGGAAAACTAATCGAGAAAAAGGAATAGAATTTTTTACTAATATGGCAACACCACCATGTACATCAAATCTGTCATCTCGAAGACATGTAAATCCCGAAATACCAAAAATAAAACCTGGCTTTAGCCAAGTTTCTGTTAGACATACAACTGCTGGATTATATTTGTTTATAAGATATATCAAATCACATTTTTTGGGAACTACACTTCTGCAATTCCACTGTATAATCTTGGAATCCATCACTATGAGTTTTGTTAAGTATATCATTCAACTTGGCAACGTGGTACGGTTTCAAGACATTATTCTGTTGCAATATTAATTTTGAAAGCAAATTTAAAAGCATTTCTAACATTCCTACACTATCAGAGTCATCAGAATTATGCTTTTTTTCCTGATCGTTCAACTTAAAAGCAGAACCATTCTGTGGGGAGGGAAACTGGTATTCATTTAATATTTTATTGTGAGCAACAACATCATAGCCTTTAGTAGGTTTAGGTGGAGAACGAGGTTTGGAAAAAAAGGTCTTTTTGTACGATGTATGGACTGGTTTTTCATTGGCAAAACTTAATCTAGCATTAGTATGATGTTGATGGCCATCATTAGTAGGGGCATGAGCAATAACATCCGCATATGATTTTTTAGAAACTGGGAACAATTGTGATGCTTCAATATAGGAAATACAGCTATGTGACATGGCATGTTTAATTTGCTTCTGCCGGTCTAATTCAGGACAAGCCTTACTAATGGCAAAATGGAAACCAGAATACATAATACATGAAGCTTCTACAGAACCTTCCTCAATGTGACAAGAATCACCTGTATGGCCTTCTTGAGCACATTTAAAGCATCTAGGAGAAGAACGGCACATCACCTTTGTATGGCCATATCTACAACATTTACAACACTGTATGGTCGGGAATGTGTATGTTTCTACAGAGAATGCATTATAACACATAAATATCCTCTTTGGAAGTACTTGACCATCAAATGTCAATACAATTGATTGAGATGGCTTCCAAGTGGGAGAACCACCTACCATCATTTTGTAATTAAGTCTCCTAACTTTTAAAACCTTGCCGCAGCCTATAGGGGTGGAAATATTATCACAAATTTCCTCATCAGTCCACTCAGTAGGGATACCACGAATAATTCCCATTCTTGTTACATTAAAGGTTGGAATAAATGTTTTCAGTTTGTTTACGAGAACATTTTCATTATTCAAAAAATCATTTGCCGCTGAGAAGCTAGTAAAAGCCACTGAACATTTATTCCTACCAATTCTTTTTACACTACCAGGAATTATACACTTGAATTCATTTTTCTTTAAGAAATTACCAAATGTCATGGGATGTAAAATTGTGCCGCTGTCAGGAGAAGATTCAATTTTTTGCACATGAACTACATATGGTTGTGCATCAGTAGGAAGGTACTCCTTACGACCTATGGTAGACTGACCAGATTCAGTTGTTACTGTCTGTTTGAGTATGGGTTGATGTACATGTTGTAAGGGAAGGTTTGGCACTGCAAATGAATGAGGTGCTGATGCAGGTTTAAATGTAGGCTCATGAGATTTCACAACCATTTCATTGGTGGAATTACACTGGCAATCAGAGTCATTATCATCTGGACTGGACCTCTTCTTCCTACGTTTGTTGCAGTGTTTGCAAACTTTACAGGCTCGAACGCGTTTTCGTGATGCTTCCCTTCCATCAAGGCCTGATAGAATGGAAGAATCAGTTTCCATGCCACTTAAATCCGAAATCGTTACATTGCAAGCCACAGGGGGACCCGGATTGGGGCCCGGATCCCCCAGCGCAATATCGGGGGGATCGCTCATCCACTCATACACCGATTGTAATAAAAATGTACAAAACTTACCGAATCACACCAAAATATTTACACAAAAATACTAAATTAAACTAACTACAACAAATATATACAACTATTAGACTCAACTGATCAAATTTACACAAAAATAAAAATAATTTTGAAAATTAGCTGAAAAGACTCCCGCCTTCGACGAAGTTTCCCGCGCTTTTCACAGATGCCCTTTTATGTCAATGTAAAACTAACCTTTTAATCCAAAAAAAAAAGGATGTTCAAATTGCAACCTTTTTTAATGTAAGCAGAATCCTCATACCCCTTGTAGATTTAACCACTTGAACTTATGACGAAGTACGCACACAGTACTTTGCATAATGTTATGAATATTATGCAAGTTAAGTCCAAGGATGCCTTAGGGTGGTTGCATAAAGATATAGTACCTGGGCGACCGAACTTTGCTCTGATGAAAATAGAGAATGCTCATTTAATAATACAGGAAAGTTTACACTAATCCATATATAGTACTTACTTATTCCATACTGCCATGATAGTAGATACTTACTAATTTCATGCTGCCATGATTTCATGTTGCTAATGGCATTATTCTCATGTTATTATTCATTATCTTGTTCTAAACATTGGGCGACCGAGCTTTGCTCGGGTGAAAATACGGAGAAAACGAATTTTCTCAGATATGAGACCTAGCTAGATCGATTTTTCACCCCATTAAACCCCTTACAACTATTACAACTTTTATCGAAATCGTTAGAGCCGATTTCGATAACGTGAGTACAAATACAAACAAATATACAAATATTGCTCGTTTAATAGTATAGGAAAGCAACCCGATTGCGTAACACACTTTGAATCACAACACAAAATTTTTGAAGGAAATACCTAATCCATTGCTTCATAGGTTTGAATAGTTCATCTCCTCTACAACTTAACTAACGCAATGAACGCGGCTGAACTATCAAAATGGAAGAAATTACGACCAATTGCCATTTTATGTGTGTTGTGCAATTACTCCACAGGTTCCCAGCACGGATAAGTCGCAACGGATCGATACGGTAAAGTAGCCCCATACTTTCTGCATGCGCTCGCACATAAAGAAACAGGTTGAAGCTTGCCGGGTCCCGCTATAGTTTTTCTAGCATTCGTGGGTTGATCTGTCCTTATCAGTAGGTACTGACATGTACCGACAAATCGGGACCGGAAAACCTGTATTTTTATGCAAGCACCTTTACACTACGGTAAGCGAAACAGTGTTTTCTGTACCTATTTAACGCTGACAAAGCCTTGTCTCCCGAGACTGGCTTTTAAAAGTTTCCAAGTGCACTTAGTATTGACAGGATGTTAGTTTAGTAACTTATTTTTATCTTGCCATTCACTTTAATACAATTTTGAGGCTGTGGATGGAAAAAAACTGAATAAAAATATAACAATGTGGCTAGTATCATACAATACAACTATACGATTTAACTTGGCAGTCCCGAACTTCGCGCAGTAGGCTGCGCAATAACATTTTTTATGCACCAAATGGTGACATGAGGCGAGTGTGACTGAGAGAACATGCGCAAAAGTTCGCAGTGCCTATGTTCAGACCTGCCACGTAATATCGGCCGTAATATTGTTCATGAGATGAAGATAGTAGCATCCAAAGCATTGCGAGTAGTCAGCAATGATTTGAGAATGAACTGCAGCGTCTTAACACGGAACACCTTTGACAGTTGTAACAGGCATTAAAAGCCAAGGACTACTGGGCATTTTAATACTAGCTATTCTTTTGCTTTACCTTTCTAATTTCTAGCCAGCTCAAAGCCTATTAGGTAATATTTCTTAGTGTAAGGTGGCTCACCGGATACTACAAATGAGGATATTGCAAACGCCACAGACGAAACTGAACAGTCTCATGGGAGACTGTTCAGTTTCTACTATCCTCATTTGTAGTATCCGGTGGGCCACCTTATCACTAAGACATTACCTAATTGGCTTCGAACTGGCTAGAAACTCCAAATGTGAATCAAAAGGAACAGCCAGTATTAAAATGCCCAGAAGTCCTTGGCTTTTAATGACTGTTACAACTGTCATAGGTGTTCCGTCTTAAGACGCTGCAGTTCATTCTCAAAGCATTGCTGACTACTTGCAATCTTTCTAGAATATTTCACTGATCCTATAACCTTGGCATTAATAATACCAGCCTATTACTGCTGGGCAAAGGTCTCTTCTTATACAGAAAAGGTACCAGCATTGATCACCACGGTTGTTCAAGGCGGCTTGGCGATTTCAGATTTATATTAACTATACATAAGTCCAGGTTTCCTCACGATGTTTTTCCTTCACCGATGTCGTAATGTCCAAGATAAACTCAGAAAATACATATGATTTTAAAAACACACATTGGTAATTGCCTGCATTTGAACCCACACCTCTTGGCATTGTATGTTGGTAATAAATTAGAACCTGAAACCTGGAAGAACTCTTTCACAATTTGTTTTTCTACAATAGATGTAGTTACTCAAGGTCAACCCTAGATGTGATTAGGAATGCTATGCTGAGAATACATATTGGGATTTTTCTTGTACTCCAGTGAAAATACCCACGCGGACAATAAATGAGTGAACAAATTGTTTGATCATGATTACAGAATAAAAATGTATTATTATTTGAATAAGGACGAGAACTTTTAGAATAAAAATACGTCTCTTCGATAACATTTTCTCTCAATTTTTCATTTTTGTTTATTATAACCGCGTGTCAACGTTTTCCTTTTGAGTAGGTAGTATTATTTCTATTCTAAAACTGAGTTTCCGTTATTTCTTCAGTGTTTTATTTAATGCGTTTAGCTAGAAAAATGCAATTCGAATTGGTAATGAAGTTACGACTAAAATAATTAAGACCCCTACACCTGGACCTCTATGAGCGATGACATTTAGGGAAAATTATTGTTTAGCCAGACTATCTACTTAGTTTAACTGTATATTCAAATCACGACAGTCATTCATTGACAGTTGTGTGAAATAAAAAAAAGAAAGAAAGAAAGAAAAATTTGTTTATTTGTCACAGAAACACAAACGGTGTATATTACACGGCAATTTCACGTAGGATGTACATTTTTACAATAATTAATTTCCTTCACGCGCGAATTTATATGAAACACCTACGGATCCTTAATTCTCGCAGTATGAATGAAAGATAGAGTATAATAATTGCTATTCCAGTAACCACATACCTACAGACGGGGAATGTTTCCTAATTAAGACGTAGGGGCGACGTGGCGTAGCGGCTTGAATTTCATAGAACTGTGGAACTGTAATAACGCTTACAATTAAACCACTAGTTATATTTGCGACTATACGCCATCGTTAAGTTTTAATGTCTTTCTAGGCAGCAAGAACGTGGCTTCTTAGAGAATTGCGCCAAAATCAGTCTGTATTATAGCCATAATTGTGTACCAAAAAGATTGACGCAAAATATCTCATAATAATATTATTAAGTTAATATTTTCTAGGCAATTTTTATCTCTCGCTCTAGGTCCCGTAAAACTTTCTAAATAAATTATAATTATTTAGTCCGCTGAAAGTAACAAAAGTTTCGTCATTTATTAGATAGCGATCACAGCTAATCAGTTTTTCACAAAAAATATTATAATTAAACTTATCAAAATGTAGTAGTTGTAGTGGATTGTGGAGGTCAGATAGGCAATCAATCCATCCATATACTGGTATTCAGCTGCATCCAGTTAGACTGGAAGCCGACTCCAACATAGTTGGGAAACGGTTAAGCAGATTGATTGATCTAAAAGCAAATAATATCTATGAAACAGTATTCTATCTATCTATCTGTTTAAGCTAGAGCTCACACTTCAAATATTTACAGCACGGATCTACTCCGTGCTGTAAATATTTCAAGTGTAACGAAATATCAACCCTGGGGAATGAATTTGAATATCTCAATAACCCGTGAATGATAAATACAGTTGCTCAGAAGTTCTTTTGTTTAGTTAAGCATATTATTACAAATCCTGCTTCTATTCAGAACTGTCAGTTATCAATAATGAGATGAAATATACTGGAATAACAAACTTATCTCGAAAGTTGAGCGCCAAAATGGAGACGGTTTCGCAAATCACGAGAATCATTAATTACTCAACCGTAAGATATTGGAGAGTAATTATTATAATATTATTAATTTCTTGCTTGTGGCTATGAAATTAGCAGAGTTGTGGTTTAGCTTATTTTAAGATTTGAATGAGTTCTGTGTACTTCGATCGGAGTCGGAAATAATCCCACGGGAATGTACTGCCGGGATAAAAAGTGTATGTTAATCCAGGTTATAAACTACTTATGTGCCAAATTTCATCTAAACCCTTTCAGCCGTTTTTGCGTGATTCAGTAACAAACATCCAAACACATAAACATATAATCTTTCACATTTATAATATTATTAGGATACCAAAAAAAGCTTGCTATGCATGAGGTCCTGGGTTAGATTTACAGGTCAGGAAAAGTGTTATAGGGTTTTTCCATTAGGAATTTCTCAGTTACAGCTTGGAGCCTATATTTGTGCCCCGTTAATGGCAACAGGCTCGTCTCATATTACATGGGACTTAAACATAACTGACGAAATGTGGGTATACCTACCTACTATCGGTAAACCTCTGCCTAACCCTTCGGGTAAAACAAAGCGAAATATTATGATATGTAAAAATAAGTAGGAATGCGAAAAACGATTTTCAGAAAGTATCGTATACTTTTTTTACATATTAGGAATGTGGGGTCAAATTAAAGACGAGCTACTTATTAAATCTTGGAAGCTTATGCCTACGGGGCGCCTACGCATTTCTGGTACGGATCGCCGAAAATAACGCAGAAGGTTACACGGATAACAACATAAAGTATGAGTGGGCGGGAATCCCACATTTGTCACTTCTATTGCAGTATTGTGATCTTAACGCAAAGTTATCACCGTTTGCGTGGGTGTAATGTTCCCAGAATAAGGTGCTAAGTATGTTGCCCCGTTGAGGTTTGTTTACGAGGGCGACAGATCATATACAATATGAGTTATGTCCTCCTCGTACATTTATTCTTGGGTGTGATTTTCAACTTAATTAGTGTCGTAGCGTGTCAAAGTTTACGTTAGGCATTCAATCAGACTGGCAATGCTCAGCCCAAACCACTGTCTACATAAACTTTTGAAAGTTTATATTTCATAGAAGATGTAGAGGTACACTATGATAATTCGAAGGAACTCTGAGGTAATAAATTTTCCAGATTAAATTGATGCGATGGTTAGATTTCGGTCTTTTTTACTATTAGCTGCAGTGTTGAAATTGATATTGTTACTCAAGGTAGCCTCAGACTTGTAAAAAGACAGAATGCTTTTCATTACGGAATCTGTGAAGTCTTTTACGGGGAGCATTCATAATTTTTGAAGTGAAAACTTCTTTAGGTGCGTTGGGCACTTTTGAGATGGGGCTAAACCATTGATTTCGCGACACTGTAACGACACCAGCTTTTGACCATTAAAAAGACATCAACGCGTGATACATTATTTCTTGCACAATAAAATTGTTCAAGTTTTCACTTCTGAGTATGGCCGCCAAAAATTGTACAATAACAGTCGTGAATTGGTAACACGCGGTATCATACGTGAATGAAGGTAACACACGTGAATTTGTAAAGCCTGGGGTTCATGTGAGAGAAATTACTAATTATTTTGATGCAATGGATATTTCGACAATTCGAAAACATTGTCAAATTGCGAAAATAAAGTGCTATGGTAGGTGTTATTTATATTTTGTTTAACAAGCGATTTTCAAGGTTTTTTCTTTTTTATTTAAAACAAAATGTTTTTCATGAGGAAGTTTTTAATTATATGAAAAAATTAAATAATAATTTTATTGCTAACTACTTATGGTAGGTACTAATCTAATATTATATAATTAATCAGTTCCAGAGAAGCCTACCTACTTTAAAAAATAAATTTAAAACATTAACACTTAAAAGTATTCAAAATTTGATAAAAATATTGAAACATAAAAAAAGTAATTCAAATATACGTAGATCGTCTTCCCTGGTATCATAAAAAAATATGTGTAAATGAATTTTGACACTAATAAATTAATCACTAAGTTTCTATAGTATACACTCAGCTTAATAACAGATCAGTAACACACGGTATCATTCGTGTATCAAAAATACGGTCAACAGCCAAAAAAAAAAAATTTGATGTGAGTTTTGAAGTTAAAAGGCACCGTACAGCGTTATTTGGTAATCAAATAGTCTATCAAGTATCAACACGTACTATTTAAAATAATATAGTAAACTTACGATCTTACCTTAATTATCAGCTCTTAAAATTATGAGAATTTCCCTAGACAAATTTACCGACTGACTCGATGTTCACTTGTATTCAAAAATAAATGGCGCCTTTTTTCCGGCGGTTGGCCAACTGTAGTGTGGTATTGCCATGACCCAAAAATGGTTTTAAAGCACTTGGATTATCGTTAGTTTCACAGATAAATAGTAAGATACGGGAAGTAACATACGGGAACGAAAAGTGAGACACATTTTCAAAATTGTTTTTTAATACTTTAAAACATTATCAGTATTACAAAAAAATAAAAATAAACATAAAACATATTGGAAAAGTTAGCCATTTCAAAATATAAGTGGTTACTTATCAATTATGTACATATTTTTGACTTCAATGTGCAACATGTCGTAGAGGGACACACGAGTTTTGTATGGAAGTGAAAAGAAGCCAATTTAAAAAAAAATATCCGAAAATTCCGGAAACCGAAATATACATCGAATAAAAATTATATATGATTCTATATAATTTTACTAACCCGATCCAGTTAAAACATACTATAAAAATTAAATATAAATATGTTTTTTTTTTACATAAATGAGAAGGGCACAAACTTTTCTTCAAATGTACAATTTTTGGCGGCCAGACTCTTCTGTCGGCACTTTCGGAGTGCCACTGTTTTTTTCTTAATTTCGAGCAAACCAAAGCACGTCTTTTCATTCTAGCAATAGTAAAAGGGTCATCGTCAGTTATAGCTGATCTTTTCGCGCGTGGCCATAATCGGTAGTAATGCTGCCATCTTGTTTTTCACAAAACATTTGCACAGATATGTTTACCGACAACCTGACAACGCTAAACTTGTCAACGTCAACGGAATGTCTCCGTGTAATAAAATTGACGTCTGAAAGTTTTTGTTTGGAAGAAGTATTGAAAACTTATTAAAATATTCCTGTTTGTCGGATATAAATGCCTAGTTATTTTTGTTTTTAAATATTATTTAAAATATATCGAAGGGTACATAAAAAGATTTGATTTTTAATGCCCGGAGGTACGTGGGCGGGTTATAAAATTTTATCGTTATCAAAGGTCATATTCTCTTTTTACGCCAACTTTTTCAGCAAAAAATGGTAAACTGTTTCTGACAAGCGTGCTTTGATATCGATGTTAGTGAGACATTTTAACTATTATACTATATATTTTTACTATATTTAAAAAAATAATTACGCACAAAATTTGCCAAATTGCCAGTTGTAAATATTTTCTATCTTCTCAGTCAAATATTACAGGATTTTTGAGATTTGAGATTCCTATTCATATTGTACTATATTATTATCATTTGTTTACTTTCTAATCTCTTGAGAAATATTTGTATTACATTTCTATAATTGAAATAGCATTATTTAATCAGCTTCTGTCTTGTAATCACGAGCTGCGCTTGCTGACGACTCAGACACAATATATTTGGACACAGTATCCCAATAGACACATTTTATTTTCAGTTATATTTTTACTGATAATTCTAACACCATTAAATTATTGAAGCTGTTTAGTACAGTCAGATAAAAAAAGTTTTTAAATTTAATATGTGGAAAAAAAGCGTTATTATAAGGCGGCATCTTTCAGTAATAAATTGCTTTGTGGACGTATATCACTGTAAGTCACCACATTAGATTAAATATTACGTATATATTAAAGAAAAAATCATTCGAAAAACATATATTAACATCTTATAAATATTGGTTTACATTAATCAACTGCCTCGTTGGTCTAGTGGTCGCAAGCGCTACTGCTGAGCATGAGGTTTTGGTTTCGATTCCCAGGTCGGGCAAAGTGTTATTGGGTTTTTCTATCTGAAATTTCTCAGTAGCAGCCTTTTTTTTTTTTTGTGGGTGGGAAATCATCAAATAACTTCTCCCGCTCTGGGCGGAACGGGAGGGCGTGTCAGACTCTTACTGACTAAAACCCACCCGTGTTCCTTCGGTTGCCCTGGAGTCTGGATTTGTGCCCGGTTGATGGCAATAGGTTCGCCCCCTTTTACATGGGACTTAAAATATAACGTGCGAAATGTGGGTGAACCTGCTACAGGGACACCTCTGCCCAAACCTTCGGGGAAACAAGGCGTGATGTTATGTTATAATCAACAGTATAATCACATAAAAAATCGCGTAATTATGTATCTGGGTTTGTAATATTATTTATTAAAAACGGCTGCTTTCGTTAAAATCTGGTTAAAAGCTGTTTTTTTTTACAACTACAGTCTGGGCGAAGGACGGATTTCTACAATAAAATTAAGGTATCGTTGGAAGTTTTTTATCTGACTGTACAAAACAGATTTTTTATTGGTGTCCGAATCATCAGTGAAAAAAATTTGGATTCGGACACTGTGTCCGAATATACGATGTCCGAGTCGTCAGCAAGTCGAGATGATTATTTAAAGCAATACCTAGTTGTTATCAATTTCTAGTTAACGGTTAATTTTTTATCTTTTACTTTCTAGCATAAGTATTGCAAAGAAGGGACATCACTTACAGGTTAATATCGGAGTCACACGTGTATGTTCGATTTACGACCGACGAGTGAGTCCGAATTTTTAGTTTGTCTGTGATGGCTTGTTTATACCTTTTTAGTTGGCTTTTGTCGTAGTTGGGTTTTAGTTTTCATTGTATTATTTTGGGGTTATAATATATTTTTTTTTTTAAATATGATAATTTAGCCCTTTCATTTGATACCCAACATGGCATGATATTTTTGTTTTTTTTTTTTTACTTCATGGCTTTATTTGGTCATATACTCAGCAATCAACACATTCACCAACGCCATTCACATACCATTCAATAGGTTTAGAGACAATAAAGTATTTTAAGAGCAAAAAATGCAAACAAATGTTCTTACTAAACACACATTGCAATTATCAATTCACTAAGCGTAGCAATATGTACCAATCTCCTGCGAGATCCTCTCGTAGCGGTCTCGTAGCTAATTGGCTACAGCGTAGTTGGCGGGATCTTGCTTACGAGTGGTTTTTTACGTAACCAGACAAGTCACCGCTTTTCTATTTTTTAAGTTTTCCTTGGTCGGTTGTTTGAGTATTTTTGGTATTTATCCGTTAGTGTGAGCCTGGAGATCTATCATACAGTTCCTGAACCCAGTATAGACTCCAGCTCTCACAAAGGTTAGATCGTGCTGAGCATTGTACGAAGCACTTGTAAAGAGCTACTTGAAACGCGGCTATTCGGAGTCCTATAATAGTGAAGCTAAATACAGGACGATGCTAGAGCGGATACAAAACAAATATATTAGGTTTATGTATTTGAGGTTACATGGAGTATCCCATATACGGGATACACATTGCTGTATCCAACCTTATTTATTTTGAGAATGGTTGGATGTTAAATTAGAGACTAAGCGGGAACTAGTAATAGCCACATACTTGTTCCATGTAACGAGGGGTAATATTTCAAGTTTTGCCAGTATGCCGCCACCGCGCCGCCGCCGCCGCCGCGCGCCGCCTCGAAGCTGTGTGTATGCAACGTTGCCAGCCCTCTGCCGCGCCGTCGCCGCACCAAAACCTTCTATTAGACTTCTTACTTTGATTTTGCCTCTTTCTGTACATATAATATGCAAGCACAAACTCCTTTTTTAACTCAATATTTTCATCATGCTACGCGTGTGATGATTGTGGTTAGCAATGTTTTACTAAAAATGTTGAGTGATATGGCAAAATCAAGCGGAGACGGCGCGGTGACGGCGTGGCGGCGGCGCTTCACCGTTCAGTGTACATGGTTTAGTGCAACGGTGTCGGTGCGGCTCTGCGGTGCCGTCTACACGAGCCCTAAGGCGCGCTCTGTCCGCACGCAACAGGGTAAAATTGACTTGTTTTGTTCTCTGAATGACTTTACTTTGGCGATCTCTAGGGAGTTATGTTAAAATTAAGTGAAATTTTGTTGTAATGTTTGTTTAGTTTAATGTGAATTTAGTTTATAATAGGTAGTATATTTAATCATTAGAAAATAAGGAGATTTATATGTAGTTACCTATCGCATTAAGGCAACCTGTAATGATAGATTTAAGGTGTTATAATAAATAAATAAAGTTATGATATTTTTAACCAGTAATTGTACCTTTTTGGATCAAACAAATCACTATTATTATAATATTGTTAGACTATTAATATAATAATAATAGGCTTTGATAAAATAGTCGGTGATAAAAACTTAACATAATGTCTGTATTAATTACCATATTATATTACACCCAAGGTTATACCTTAAGTACTCATAAACATCTTTTTACTTAATTAGTGATAAAGCCTTTTTAAATGATTTTTAATATTCATTAGAAATAAAGCAATTAGGGTATTGATCCACGATCGTGAAAATGTGGGCTGAGGCGAAGCCGAGGCAGACATACGTGAGTCCATCAATGCCTGGTTGCGGCCAAGGCTTGGATCGTATTTTTCTCAAACAATACGCGAAAATTCAAACAAAGTAAATTAATTATGAAATTCCAGAATCAGTGACGAACATAGAAATTTTTTCACGCGCCAGTATGTTCATTTGTTTTTTCTTTACTTTAAACAGATCCATTTGCTAAGCCAGTTCGAAATTTAAATAAAATCTTTGATAAGTTACCTCCTTGGTTGACATAGGTCAAAGTAAAAAGGTTAGTTCCATTTTTAAATAACAACAAATACGAGTTTTCATACTTATTTAATTAGCCGCTAAACACGACAGATAAGGATTTTCATAGGAATTTTGCCGGCCGCATTAACTTTTGTTTTTGACCAGTACAGCAATTTCGATTTATCTCGAAGAAGGTTGCCAAAATAATGTTCTAATTTCCAAGCATGTTTGAGAATAGTACATTATTGCAAAGGCTGTGAAATAGGCAACTGCAGGTCGAGTATGAGGCTATTTCCGCCGAGTGGTTTTCTAAAAAGAATGCAGGGGAATAAAACATACTTTTTATATTATACATTTAATTTAATTAATATTAAAAGTTACACTAGTCATATTAGGGCAATTATTAAAAGAAAATGTTAATACTTTCATGTATTTTTCTTTTGACTTCGCTGGAAGCAGGTTTTTCATTGCCAATTTGGCTTCTGATGAAATCTGGTGGAGAGACGGTCGGTCGACATTCAACCGTTGGAACACATTTTAATTATTAAATTTATATTTATTATGTATGTAAATAACAAATCAAGACGAATTTTCAGCTTTGTCGCCAACTTTCTATTTATCTCTCTGTATCTGTCTGTATCTGTGCCGAAAGGCAAACACATTTATGGCTATACAGCCACATGAAGGCAAATTGTACTAAGCAAAGAGACTTACTTTGGTATGCCAAGAATGATAAAAGAGATCCAATCAAAGAGTATTTTATAACCCCAGCACGCCGTTTCATACAACATTGCTGGAGCGTTGTAATGTTCCAAATTCAAAAAACGCTCCTCCAATGGATTTGATTTTCTTTGACCGTAAATTCGATTTTTCGCGTTTTCTTTTTTCGAAAATAATGATAATATTTCCATGCATGTTTGAGAAAATTTATGTTTTTATACCTTTCGTATATATCTGTCATGTTTGAATGATTCAGGGGCTTACTTTTAATTCGACCGTTTTTCATAAATATTTCAGACCAAAAGAAAAACAACCGGCAATAAAAATGCTCAGGTAAACAAGATAATACTAGATAACTAAGACAAATTAACGTTTCACTTCGTTAGTTTATCGTTGTATATTTTGCGCCATCACAAAATACCCTCTTACTAAAAAATGTATACCTTCCAATTTCACTTAACCACATCGGTCCCCGACCTTCAGTAAAAGTTTATTTACCAACATTTTTGCATGTTTATGATTTAATTTATATCGAAAAAGCCTGCATGCCAAAGCCTATAAATTTTACGAAAACAAATATGTTACATGAAATACCTACCAAAAATATATTGCTGAAAATATTGAGGTGTCAAAATACTCGACCACATCGCTGTCATAAAAAAAAACAGTAGCACTCCGAGTGCCGACAGAAGTGAAAACTGGAACAAGAAAATACTTGCATAGAATATTGATCCGTAACATAATAAAAATAGGGAGTACAATCGCGTTTACAAAAATGAGGTGTCGGGAACGGTGTCGCGTGTTCAATTGGTTTCTCCCATCTCAAAAAGCCCAACGCGCCTAAAGAAGTTTTCACTTAAAAAAATATAACGCGGGCAATCCTAAAACAAAAAGCAAAATAGAACCGCAAACAATAATAAAAATAGGTGTCTGAAAGGCGTGGTTATATCAAAGGATTTTTTTAGTTAATATCTATGCTCCATGAGGCTAGTATTTCCTCAAAGGAAAAATCCCAATATTTTTATCTTCTTTTTTTTCTGGCTCTAGTTTTCCGACTGAAAAACCTTAGATACCCAATGAAATAGGAATCGAAGCCACGATCTTACTATTGGTAGCTGAAATAAAACAGCACAAGAAGAAAAACAATATAATTTAATTAATAGACATGAAGGAGGAAGAAGGAGAGTATTTAAGGATATTAGTAGGTTAAAGCAGTTTTAGTCCTCCAGACCAAATTTTGGCCATGGCGGCTAATCTCAATGGAGACCAGTCTTCAGCACGGGAGATATTATAGTGCACAAGTGTGTGCACAGACACAGGTACACTCTCTCTTCCCTCACTCTCATAGTCCGATGGGACGGTACGCAATCCGGCACGACTGGAGAGAGATCCGGCGCAGGACTATCTGCTTACACGAGGGTATCGCAACGCCAACTTCCAAACTCCAGGCTACGAAATTCCTAGCGTAAAAACCCAATAACACTTTGCCCGACTTGGAAATTGAACCCAGGACCCCTCAGCCGCCGCGCTTGCGACCACGAGACCAACGGGTCAGGCAGTGGAATAATACAGGCATATAAAAATATATATATATAAAAATACGCAGTACCTACCTTTGTTTTTACGTTTTTATTGTGTACATAATATATATATGTCGCTTTACGTGTCTATCTGTATGACAGCGTTGTTCTTCTATACTACGCAACGGATTTTGATGCGGTTTTCAACATTACTTAGAAAATTTATTCTAAAAATTTTATGCGTATAATACATTGATATTAAACTTACATGTAGTAAATAAATCTCGATGTTTCTTCAGATCCCATAAACCGTGCGATGCTCGGATCGGTCGCCAAATAAGTTATAAAATAAATAAAGATGCAGCTGACTTGGTTTACTATCTATAGTCCACTGCTGGACATTGTCCTATCCCATGTACCGCTGCAACACCCAGTTCTCCTTCCGATCCAGATAGCTGTCGACATTCATCAACTTTAGAAACTGTCAAAAACAGAAGGCATTAAAGACATTTCGCTCCCTCATAAAGTAAACTAAACTACATTGAACTAAGCACAATATAAGATAAATTGCAGGTTTCTACGTATACCACTTTTGTTCGTGAGAGTAAGTTAATTAAGGAAAATCGAAATGTTTCAGTATGAGCAGCAAAGGCCAGAGAAGGGTTTTGTATAGAACAGGTGATAAATTGTGACTACTAAGTACTTGTACCGTGTGTAGACGAATTATATCATTCAATTAGTACCAACGGGAACAAGAATACAGAACCCGTATTGTACCTACTATGATCTAATTAATAGCATAGTTAGTAGTATAGTCAATTGAGGTCTATTTAGAAAGGCGCCAGCAAATGATTTTGTTTAAAAAATTTGCAAAGTAATTTTTTTGTCTTTTTGCTAACGTTTGGACTAAGTGGTGACAAATGGAAACTTAGGGAAAACCAACATAGCAACAATAAAAAAAAAATGTTTCACTCCTATATCGTCCTATGTCCTATGTTGGTCTCGAGTTAAAATACAAGGCACGCAACAAAAATAAGGCGGGAGGAAACGCCTGGGTGTCATCATTGTGTGGATCGCCTGGAGGACACGGTGGAGCATACGGTGGAGGTCTGCCCAGCTTGGGCGGAGCATCGCCGTGTCCTCGTGGAGGCGATCGGCGGCGGTGATCTCTCGCGTCCAGCCCTGGTTCAGGCCATGGTACGGAGCGAGAGGAAATGGGAGGTCGTCACCTCCTTCTGCAAAGCGGTAATGCTCGCGAAGGAGGAGGCGGAACGCGTGAGGGAGAGGCAAATTATGCGCCCTCACGCCCCTAACCGCCGCAGGAGGAGACGCCCAGGGCGTCGGGAATCGCAAACCGATTTCCAGCCACCGTAGGCGCGGGCTTGCGGACAGTGAGCAATGGGTAGCCCACCGTCTGATAAGGACCAGGCACGGGTCGACGGCGCGTTGTGTTCCACGCGCGCCTCAAAGAGATGAAGAGATGTCAGCATAATTGACGGGGTCCACTAGGGCCGATGCCTGCCGGGTTTGCGAAGAAAACCGAAAGGGAGATCGTGGCCCCCGGCAACAGGCCAACCGAAGGAACATGGGTTGGTTTTAGTCAGTAAGAGTCTGACACGCCCTCCCGCTCCGCCCAGAGCGGGAGAAGTTATTTGATAATTTCCCACCCAAAAAAAAAAGGCACGCAACATTGACTTTTTGGATTCATGTGTGAATTGTAGAATTATCACTTGCTTTAAAAACGGTGAAGGAAACCATCGTGAGGAAACCGGCAAACCTGAGAGATATTTCTCGACGGTATGTGAAGCCAAATCAGAAGCCCATGGGCAGCTTTAAAACTTTGCCACCAGGTTCGTCATCAACCACAGGAAAACGAAGAAGAATCTACGTATCTACACTCTTTTGCAAAAAAAACGGGCACCTAAGGAAATTTACGTTCTAAGGTCGATTTAAGTTAATTAAATGAAATTTATTTCTTTGACGTAGTCTATGTATACTTATAATCGTGTAAATTAATGCGCGTGAAGTGAATTGGGGCAATTAAAAGAAAAAAAAACGATGGATTCTTTAAAACCGATGTACATGCCGAAACAATAAGAAGTGCTCGGCAATAAAGACAAGATATTTTTTTTACTTTTTTTAATTAAATAAAGTTACAAATGTAAAAACCTAATAACGAGTGTGACCTCCTCTTGCCAAAATCACAGCTTGAATCCCTCTGGGCATGCTTTCCACGATGTTTTTAATAACGTTTTGAGGAATACGTTCCCACTCTTCTGCAATGAGTCTTTTTAGCTCCCTGATGTTTTGTGGAGCAGGTTGCACTGATCTTACCCGTCTCTTTAGAACATCCCAGACATGCTCAATTGGATTGAGGTCAGGACTTCGAGCTGGCCAATCTAAACGACGGATCCCAACTTCTTGTATGTACGCTTCCACGTCGCCAGAACGATGCGGGCGAGCATTGTCGTCCATAAAAATGGAATCTTCCCCAAGTGCAGTCAATGTGGGTTATGCATATGGAATTAGGACTTCCATTATGTACCGGTGTGCATTTAATGTTCCATTTTCTATGAAAACTAACTCCGTACGCTCCGTCGAATTAATTGCTGCCCAAAACATAACGGAGCCTCCGCTATAAGGAGTGATTTCTTCGAAACACACTTCCGCATAGCGTTCCCGTGGTCTTTGCAGCACTCGCCGGCGTCGGTCCTCTCTACACAAAGAGATTCTAGCTTCATCAGAAAGCAATACTTTATTCCAGTCCTCCAGAGTCCATGAAGCACAGTTCCGAGCAAACTGAAGTCGAGCAACACGGTGCCCACGGAGTAATTTAGGGCCCCGAGCTGGGCGGTAACTCCTGATATTGGCAGCCAAAAGCCTCCTCCTGACCGTCCACAAGCTAACTTCTACTCCTCTTACTTCTTCAAGGCTCTTCTTCAGGTCCACACTTGACGCCTTACGATTCCGCAACGCCTGACTCACCAAAAAGCGGTCATCTCTTGGTTCTGTGCATCGTTTTCTTCCCGAACCGGGTCTTCTTTTGACCGAAACGGTCTCTTGATACCGTTGCCAAGTCCTCTGGACAGTTGAACGACTCACATTTAGCCGCTGAGACACGTAAGTTTGCGAACAACTCTTCAAGTAGGGCTATAATATTACCGGCCCTTGTCGCTTTATCACTCATATCAAAAAGTGGTATTTAATGTAAAAAGAAAGATTAAATTGTTTAATTTGCAGAAAATATCCAAAAAGTTTTAAAATATCGTAATCAGTTAAAAATCGTTTCAGCAATTCGCGCCATTAGCAAAGCAATTTTAGAATAATCCACAATAATAATTATTTTTCTTTTATTAATTTCAAATTTTAAATTTGGAACGTAAAGAATCATGCCAGGATGCTTCAAATAACATGCCAATACATCGTCAAATTAATAAAACCTATTTCTTGTTTTGCTTCATTGAAGTAGAGAAAAAAATCTAAAGTGCCCGTTTTTTTGCAAAAGAGTTTATGTACCTATATAAAGTGTTCAATTTACTATGAGAGAGGTATTATAGTAAACTTATTGTTTGTGGTAATATTGCTCCATTAACGTTGTTAGCGACAATTGGTTTGAATAGCAAAGGGTAATCGATTTATAATATTGTATTATTGCAGTCTCACAGCTTGACATGAATGACCTTAAAATATAAGTGTCAGTAAATAGATAGGTGGGGATTCTAAGAATTTGTTGGTGAGAAATTAGTGACTCTCACCCTATTTTATGGGAGTTATTAATGGTGATACGTAAGTGTCTTAGAAACCTGTACCACAGTTTAAATAAATAACAGTATTACGTCTTTATAGAAAACGGCCGAAACGACGTACTTTGAAATCTCAGTGTATACCAGTACGCAACAGTCTCGAGTGCGCGGCAGTTATGTACGAAAGAAGAAAGGATGAAGAATCTACCGAGCGGCCGTAGATAATTATTTCAAGGTCACTGTCGAGACGTAATAACTGTTACTTTTTTATACTGTGTCTTTCCGTCTTATGATTCCAAGAATTTGTTGGCAAGATATTAGTGGGATTTCATGAGAGTTATTAGTGGTGAAATGTTAGAATACTGTAAACCTGTACCGTCCTACCCCTTCGTTGTTAGTAAAAGCGGATTTACGAGAGAACAGTGCGCTCTAAAGCCCGCTTATTTTAAACAACTATTGCCTACAAAATCAATAACCGGACATTTGTCGTTCAAATATGGTAAGTGAAAACACCTCAGTGTCTTTGCTAAGTGCGCAAATAGTGATAAGAGCATAACCCCACACGCAGCCCCTGTCTAAACAAGTACTAAACAGTGTTGCTTAGCTATAAAGATAATTAGACATATTTGTACGTGACGTAATCTAGGCTTTATAATGATGATAACTGCGGAGATAGACAGCTAATTATTGCTTATCATCTGGCTCATAATCACTCAATCATAACGTGGGAAAAACTGGAATGAAAAAGGAAGTTTTTGCACAAAATATGATTAGAATTTTCTGCTCTTATCTATGAATACAAACTAGATTATATAATACAATATGTATAAATGGAACGTTCAAAATATTTACCAATGAAAAACAAATAAGAGGCACTGATAAATCCGCTCGTGCTGCAAACAGATAACACATTACACTAGAATTATTTGTACTGACAACGTGTTTTACTAACACCGGTAAAATGTATCATTTTACTTTAAAAAGTATGCTTTCATCGGACATTTGTAGTTCGAAAAATATTGTTACCAATAAATTCTCCAAATAAAATAAAAAAACAACTAAGATTTGAATTTAAATTCCGCGTATATTTTGATAGGGTTGTCAATCCTAATAGCTGGAATAAAAAAAATAAGGAAGTGACAAGTGTGAGAAAGTAGAGAGCGCAGTACAGGGTGCGCAGTAACACTGACTAGCCCTATAAAGGGAAGGGAATACGCGTCTCATTCACAAGTAAGCCAACGTCGACGTCACAGCAACGTTGAGGGTACCGGGCACAACTTTCAGTTGCGCTCCCGAATTCTTTTCGCGAAGTGTTTTTGTGGAACTTACATAATGAAAGCGTTCCTGTATATGGTTGCTGTGTTACTGGCGTGCGATGTCGCTAATTCTCTGTTTTTACCGGTAAGTACTTTATTATTAATTTAAAATTTAAAAAAAAATACCGGTCAAACAGAAGCTGTTTCATTACAGTTTACAAAGTAAAACTAAACAGAAATAGAGTTTGATCTTTTTGTCGTTTTAACTTTTTGTGAACTGTTTCAAAATGGTGTGTAATTAAACACAAACTTCTAATATTTATTTTGCAGTTTATAGTTTTACACGCAATTTTTACTATAGTAGGTTCTTTATAATGCTATAGTAATTAAAATAATCTATTTACTAATTATAATCACAGTTGTTATCAGCTATATCTAAAGCTGAGGCTATATTTGTTTCACGTTTTAACTTGTACGTCACGTCAAAGAGTTTTTACTTAATTAATTAATATTTATGGTGTGTGCAATGTTTATAACGTTATAAATTATAATATCTGAGGTTCATCTCATCAAACTTGCGTCATCATAAGCTGTCACTTTTTTATACTGTAAAACATTTATTTGATTTTTTTTTCTAGGTATATACTTAGAAAATTATTGGAACTTCGGACGATTACGTTGTCCATTGGATAGTTAGTAGGTGGATGGGTATAAAACTATTGTATCGGAATTTAAATTAATTGGGGCAATGACATAGAGTTTCCAATTTTGGAAAAGCATATGGCATTCTATCTATTTTATCCGAGTGATTATTATTCTAGGCATTCGTGTATTCGGTGATTCTTTCATCAATGTTTGGATCCTGGTTTACACGATATAAAATAAATATAATTGGTATCATTTATCTATACATTTATTAAAATAGTCACAAACTCAAAATTGTAAATTGAATATTTATGAAAAAAGTAATTGCTACGAGGTGTGGAGCGAGTTTGATGCCGAAAATATCGTTTGATTTTTTGTCCGTTTGTCTGTTTGTCTGGATGCATGTTCCGGATTGGAGCAAAAACGGCTGGATAGATTTAGATGAAATTAGGCAAACAGATAGTTTAAAACCTGGATTAACACATAGGGTACTTTTAATCCCGGTAGTTACGGTAACTTATTCCATGGACAAGCTTGACAGTTTTTGTCAAATGATGAAATTCAAACAATATGTTGGCGTTAAAATGGGTGAGGCTAATCTTTTTAACTCGATTATGAAAGACACTCAGTCAGAGTGGAAAATGCTTTTGTAAATTAATAAAAAAGTGTATTAGAAACTCTATCCTCATAAGGGTTTGAAATTACAAGCTTAATAAAAGAAACCGGCCAAGTGCGTGTCGGACCACACACAATGAAGGGGTTCGTAGTTGGGATGAATTTATCCTAAGAACATTGTAGTTGAAAAACTATTCCCCGATACATTCCAACTGCAAATGTAAGTTTGTACGCAATATATTGAGAGATTGACTATGTTTTTTTAGACTTCTTATAGGATTTCCTGTAATCTGAGTAAAGAACCATACTCTGATTTTTTATTTTATTTTAGGCTGTGTTGAGTCGGATATAAGGCTTATAATGGTAAATTTTCATCGATACTCTTAAATATCTTTAAAAGTATTTATTTTAAAATTATAAAAAAATACACTTGAGACCCCCACAGTAAACCCTTTCATTTGATATGTCAGACGGTACAGTGGTCAATCTTTTTATTAAATTTTCTTGTTTGTCTCTCAAAAGTGACCCCATATTCAAAATTCATTTATTTACGTCAACACGTCCGTGTTTGGGTCACAGATATTGATTAGATTTGGAGCAAACTGGCTGTGACAGATGGACAGACAGACGAGTGATCCTATAATATGGGTTCAGTTTTTTCCTTTTGAGGTACGGAACCCTAAAAATAACACAGGTCTTCATAATCCTCATGCCCTTATGCCAATTTATTTGACGTTGGTGCAGCATTTCTCTTCCATCTCTATAACCCTCTTATCTCAGTATGAGAACCCTTTTCTTATAGTCATAATAATCATCTGCATACCACTGTCATATGCTTCTATCATTCTCTTCTATCTTTCCGTCTAAAATAATTATTTATAGTTATACAGTAGGCCGCGTATAAAGAGCTCGTGTCTAAGTAATAACAGCCGCACGGGTCGATCGATCAGGCTAAGCTACGCTTGCCGGGGTTGGTCTGTGGATGGGTGACCATCTTTACATACCGCGACTCCTCCGTGCCTCGGACACCTCGTTAAGCCATTGGTCCCGACTATCATTCGTGAATCTTTGACAGTCGTTACGGGTCGTCAGAAGCCCGAAAGTCTGTCACTGCGTCTGGCGCTTGGTGTGGCAACATGCCGTGTTCGGGTTCGTGACAAGTCAATCATCATCCTGAGGATGCCTCGTTAAGAGGTGAAACACGTGTCGATTTCTTACAGGGTTTTTTATGACTCTTTAGGAATAATTAAGCGGAATAGCTTACTAAATATATTTACATCTATTGTCTGAAAACCAGTCTTACCAAGGGGTATAGCACTTTGACCCAGAGCTAGCTTAACGTAGTACAGAGATTTTACAAAAGAAGAGGGCAGCTTATACTGTTTTTGTGACTACTGACGTACGGCCTACCGTAAGTGTCCTATACCCAATCTCTCTCTACCAATTGACTGTGCCTCATTCATCATCTTCCTGCCCTTGTTCCATGTTACTTGGGGTTAATGCAACATGTTTTCTTTTTCCACTCTGCTCTGTCAACCATCACGCTATCATTCACTCCCTTCTCTTTCATATCATTAATCACACAATCCATCCACAATTGACTGTACCTCATTATTATATTTTAAAACATCTGCCAAGCCTTTTCCCAACTATGTTGGGGTCGGCTTCCAGTCTAACCGGATGCAGATGAATACCAGTATTTTACATGGAGCGATTGTGTTGTTTATGTTAGCGAGCTTTTCATTTTATTTAACATTATGAAGTCAATAGGATGAATATAAAATCCGCTCATCTAAGAGTTAATCATCGTCACATAAATATATACGTACGTGGAAAAGTTGGGGCTATTCATAATAATTATTACACGGATTTACTATCCGTCACGAATACCAACATTGACCAACCGACACGTAACCAAAACAGTCTTCCTCGTATTGTAGTATTGTGATTATTTTTCTCAGAAATCCAATGCTTTTCCGTCAGGTATTCGATATTATTTCAACATTGAATGGCGTTGTAGACGATTATATAACTTATCACGCCTGCAATCTCCGAAGGGTTAGGCAGTTGGGTACCTAATAGTAAACCACATTTCGCCAGTTAGGTTTAAAAACCATGTAACAGGGGGCGATTAGGTACGTTTCTTAAAATGATATCTCTGACAGTTTTTAAACATCATTATTAGCAAAAATGGCCACCTTGTTCCGCGGACTGCTGAGTAGTAAATCGGTATCTAAAGCTTTACCTTTTACCACAAAATAGTGTTTATAAATCTGTTGTCTAACAATTAAACACGACTTTTCAGTTTGGAGTTTGACATAAAAATTACATTAGAGACGCATTGACCATGTCAGATTAGTTTAAAGCATACCAATATTACAATACCAGCAAAAGTTCAGTCAAATACAAACACAAAGTGACGTTTGGTAAGTAGCACTATCCGTTTATGGACTTTATGGAAACCTGTATATATATAAATACAATTTAAAAGAAAATACAATAAAAGTTTACTTCTGTCAGATCTTCTCATTCAGTTTCCAGCGCACTAGTCCTCAAACAATTTATAGAACGTTCGTGTCGACAGTTTGCTTATTTCATTCAGGCTCAACTCAATGAAGATCCTAAAATAGAATAATTCGTTTTATTCTTTACTTTGAAGGCACACCAAATACCTACCTTGACACCTTATTTGATTGATTTAGTTGTTCAAAAGATAGACAAATATAACCAAAAAGAGTAAATTGTGCCTTAAATTGAGCCTTTTCAGTTGATAATTTGGTTTTTACGTTTGTGGCTCAGTAAAGACAGCCGCACGGGTCGATCTATCAGGTTAAGCTACGCTTGCCGCGTTTGGTCCGTGGATGGGTTTACATACCAAGTGCCTCGCTCCGTGCCTCGGAGAGCATGTTAAGCCGTTGGTCCTGGCTGTAATTTGTAGATCTTTGACAGTTGTTACGGGTCGTCAGAAGCCCGAAAGTCGGACAACCACCTTACCACAGGGTATCGTATTACCTAGTAGCTGGGTTGTGGAGGTCAGATAAGCAGTATGCATGCTGCATGTAATCGCTGCATCCGGTTAGACTGAAAGCCAACCCAAGTTTTTACATTACGGCCCTCATGTCATACTTTGGACATTAACAAAATAAGAGCTAAATATATTGACGAATTGTCGGAGGAGCTACTAAGTCGTCCCAGGAAGTACTAAACCCTTAAGCTTAATAGAATAGCGGCGACCGCTACAATCTGCGTAATATCTGTGCAAAGTGATATGTGGTATGAATAAAGTCTTAAAACTAAGTAAATATTGTAAACGAGTCTTTTCAATAGGCTTGTTTCATAAATTTTTTTTTTTAGTCCGGAAGGTAGATTAATAAAAAATATAGAACGTTTACTCCGCGCGTTCCTGCTAGGCCCACAGCATTGTAAAATAAACGTTTTCATTAAATAAATTAAAAAAATAAAAAGAGTGCATTTCTTTTTGATTTATAATCTGTTTCACTAGACGTAGATTCTGGTCACGCTAAGTCTGCATAAATAAAAATAAAAAAACGGTGGAATTTGATTTGAAAACCTATAGACGGCACACCATCCTGTCCTATGAAAAAAGAATTTGATACTTTGTTTATATTTTTGTTTTCGATACGTTATTTTGTTTATAATCTGATTTATTCCTGGTAAAGAATAGTCACTTAGCACGATGCAGTGTGGATTTGATATAGTTTTGTCATCGTATGGAGGTAGAGCACAGGTACGACATAGTCTATTACACATAATCTATTATGCAAAAATCAAAAGGCAAAATATAAAAATCATTAGATCTACTTACAACCCCGACATAACTGACTGTTTTAAAAGTAAACCATATATAAAACTTTTTGGGGTTGCCCATTTATTCCATTGCAGACTTATCGTGGCCAGACTCTAGTGTCTTATTTTTCTTTTTATGTTCTGATAGACTGCGAAAGTTTATACCTTGTATTTTTAATGACTAAAATGTATGTTAGTTTTTCTTGTTTTTAATTTTGTAGAATGGAAACTCATGTACCGACAGTTTAATTTATCACATATTTTTAGTAAAAACTAATACTTAAAAAAAATACGAGAGATAAGTGTTACCTACCATTGTTAAAATTTCTGTCAGGCTAAATTTTACACAGTGGTTTATAATTCAGTACAAGATCACAGGCTGAAATTAATTACATAAATTCACATCCTCTATACTTTGCATGAAAGCTTTAATTGAGTTGTTTCAATATCTGATGACCATAAAAAGTAAGTTTAAAGTACTTTGCTCCCCTTGTGAGGAATAAAGTGAGGTGACAATGTTCCACTCTACATCTTTAGTCACCAAGTTTGAGTAAAAGGAACTCAACTTAAATAAAAAGTTCATAAACTTTGTTAAGAACAGAAGTTGACTGAATCAAATCGTGTACCAACTTAAGTGCGCTAGATTTCAAAAGACAACCGTGAATGGGAGTGTACATTAAAGTTTTAACGACATAATTAATTTATTTGCAGTTTCTTGTGCCTGCCTACATAAATTAGTATTGATTTTATCAATATTACCAAATCATTCTCAGAATTTTATGTTGACTTGCTTTTCTTTGATTTTGTTTTAATTTTGTTAGGTTTTACAAACTTTTGTAATACCAATAATATCTTGACTCTACTGTTTTGTAAATTAACATGTCCTATCTAAGACAGCCGGGTGATCTGTAACTCAGGATCTTTCTACCTCAGACACCTATCTCTCTCTATATTTAAGATCGTGCATTTTATTAACCAGTGTCTGTAATGTGATGTTGAGATAAATAAACATTTATGATTATGATATGATTATTTTAATCTCAAAAGATATGTGGCAGTGTTTTTAAAATTACCTTATTTATTTTTGAGGCTTTATCACTGAATTTTACATAAATTATAACATAATTGTCGTTCGATCTATCAAGTACATAATTATAATAAGTAATGAAAGGTAGTGGTTACAGGTTAGTCCCTAACCATACGACAAAAAGAAGAAGTTAGTTATGATTATTTTATTGTTGTTGGTGGTTGGTTAGTTTGTTGGTTATTATTTTGACTTTTTCAATTTGTATTTTGTGTTTCACGAACTGTGTCCAAATAAACGTTATTCTTTTAGCCAAATACCTACAACTTTAACTTATTCTTAAAAATGTTTACTGATGAAGAATCTCTTATTTCTTTCGGTAACTTATTATAAAGTTGCGTTATGGTTTATATAGATAATTTCTCATTAATTTAAAAATGGTAATTAACGCGATATCCTTGATGGTCAATCAGTGCAAGGTTCATTTTCATCAATGAATTATTATTACTGGCTATTAGACTATTCAGTCTACTAATAATATAATTGGTACGACGTCAGTATCCATACGACATATAAGCTGATCAGCGGGTCTAATACGGCCACATTAAGCTATTCCTCCACAAAAAGCAATTCATTTTTTGAATTCACATATGGTGTAAATATTGCCGCATGAAAAATTAAGACCGTAATTTTTTTTTAAAGTTTTTACTATTCAAATGAGATTTTTATTAAGAAAAATTCTACAGTTTAAATGTTATTTCATTATAATACAAAACTGTCAAACAGATGAATTGCGTAATATGAATTGAACGCAGTTAATATTGTAAATTTTCAGTTTGTGACAGTTTGTCAAAGCGGCCATTTGAGGCCCCCCTGTTGTGTAAAAATCACACCGTAAAATGAGTTTGAAGTGAGCTATCAATGGTTCCCTCCGCATTTTACGTATGAACCTACACGTACGCAGCGGGCTCGACTTGTTGGGCCAATTCAGTGAGTGTCATCAGAAAGTCCGTAGATCTTTTGACTACGTTACAGTTAGCGTAACTCTTAAGTTACGCGATAGAAAGCGAGGCAACTTCTGTAGGTAATGAGCGCTGTGCGACCTGAATTGCACTTTATTGTGTCGTAGCAAGAGGCGCTTTTTATCTAAACGATTTTGCAGTGTGGACCATCTGTGTCCCTAGCATCAGCCGATTCATTCTGTTAAAATCTCACCATGAAATCTAAAGTGAAGTAAGCTCACTGTGAGTTTTAAATGAGCCGTGAATAGTATCAATCTTAAATACAAAAGTTAAAACATTTTATTTATTAATAAATAGGCAGTGACCTCAGTTCTCATCCATACATATCTCATGAGACAATACTCAAGAAGCGGATATATAGAACCTTATTGGCGACTCCTCTTGAAAGCGCAAGTTGTTATCGAATCGGACCAACTCGAGTATGGACGTTGTTATCCCACCGCATTGAATTCTATATTATAGATGTCTACTCTCTTTAATTCCACTTATCATTTATAAATATTATGTGTTTTAAGGTCCCACTAGTTGTTTGTAAAGTTAAGATTGAAGTTACAAATCGATTAATTTAATTTATGTTTTAATGTAATTGGCTTATTTATAGTACCTATGCAACACTTATTTAATTCAATTTTATAGGTTACTGATTGACCTTGCAATGACGTACAGTAATGAATAAAGTGTTTATTAATGTACTGTTGACTTCCTAAGTTTGTCTAAAAGGTAATGAAACCTAAGGGTCTAAAACGGCCACATTAGCGATTCTCCTAAAAACAATTAATTTTCTGAATTCCCAGCAAATTCTTTAATGTGACACAATTATTTTAGATGAATCATATTTATTAAAATCATATTTGATGTAAATATTGCCGCATGAAAAAATGAACACCGTAATTTTTCGTGCCCACATATGTACACGTAGAGTTTCTTCCCCATTGTGGAGTTTCTTGCCCATTCTTCTCCATACGAAACTACCTTTTGGAAGGGGCGACTAGAATCAATTATATTATTTTGTAAATTTTGACGTTCAAAAGTGCCATACATACGCCTATTTGAAATAAATAATGTGACTTTGACACAGATGTAAAGTAGAACGATAAGCAAACATATAAAACAAATAATATGAAAGGTCTATTTAGAATTAAATAACACAGGCGCAGGGCTTTCTGAATGTAACTAACCATGTTAATATTTGACTACTTAAAACACCATTTAAGATTACTGTAAACAAGGAAGCCAACATAAATTAATTCTTGATTAGGGAAATATAATTAAGTGTCTCTAACGAATAATGATGAGGTGGGTTTGGTTCAGAAATAGTCATCCTATATTTTTACACATTGCCAAACTTATTATTCAGAAAATTATTCGAAAGATGAATTACTTCTGTACTCTGTGGTCTATCTGACCACACGGTGACTGTGATCAACGACTAGTAGCCATCCGTCACTGACGACTCAACGGCCGAATGCTATGTTCGTAAGCACACGGGCGCCGTGTTGCAAAGCAATTGCGACGCGATGGCGACAACGAATGTTTTAGCACCCGTCGTCGTGTCAGTCATCCGTCGTGTCCCCATTGCTCGCTGTCGGTAGCGTCTGAAGTTTTAAAGAGACCCTAGCCTTAGGGCATCTGATCAATGGCTTTTTCATGAGTTAACAGATTAACTATGCAATCTCTAACCTTCCGCCGTCAGACGTCAAATCCAATCTGTCAGTACCTGTCATCAACGGAAAATCAGCTGGATTTGAACCGGTCGAACAATAATTGTATGAACGTTTGATACGAAAGTGCACCGGTAGGTACCTACCTATCGGTCCTAACTGAAATCTGAAATAACACAACACACATTTTTATCAATTTGTTTTTTATTTAATTTGTTCTCTTTGACGTTGCCCTCACAACTGCAAAATTAAAACAAATAAGAAGCAGTGATTTAATTTTATAGAATTTCTAAAAGCTACTCATGAAACCGAAAACTTCCAGGATCTTTAAAACAACATGATCTTGCGCAATTTCACAAATAATACTACTACGAGTAAAAGTCAATATCTTCCCATTCAATGAATAACGAAGAGTTACAAACGTGAATTCAATTCGATGCGGTCATATTACGTTTCTCTCAATTGACTGCAGCTACAAAAATGAGAATGGCTCCAGTCTGTTAGGCAAAATGAAATTACTTTTGCTAAAGTTTGGTAAGTTGAATATTAGATTATCAGTTCGAGAACGTTAATTATATTCAAGAAGATTAACTGTTTGTTGGACGTGTCAGTCAAATCATTTAGCAAAACTGTAAGAACCAAATATTTTGGTTCTTACAGTTTTGTTTTCATATTTAATAAATGTCAAACCTTTTTAGACATTGAAATGGGAAATTAATAATTAAGCTTAAAGTGACCGTAGATACTTGGATAGGTACCTATATTCAAATCATTCTTTGAACGTTGTATGTAATGGCTAGTACCTGGGCGACCGAGTTTTGCTCTGGTGAAAATTGAGAATGCTCATTTAATAGTATAGGATAGTACCTACTAATTCTATACTGCCATGACAGTATATACATACTAATTCCATGCCGCCATGACAATAATGTCATGTCATTCTAATGTTATTTTGTTCTAAACTTTGGGCGACCGAGCTCTGCTTGGGTGAAAATACGGACAAAACTAATTTTCCCAGATATGAAACCTAGCTAGATCGATTTTTCGCCCCCGTGAATCCTTATTTTGCAACTTTCATCGAAATCGTTAGAGCCAATTTCGAGAACGTGAGTAGAAAGAAATCCATATACAAACAAATAAATAGATTTACAAATATTGCTCGTTTAATACGATAGCTTAATACTGCAAATTGACGTAGGGTGTCAATTTGGTTTAGGAATCAATTTCCCTGACTGATTTAGCCAATCCCAATAAAAAAAAAATTTGAAGTGATAACTTCTATACGGGCGTTGGGCATTTTTTGTGATGGGACTAAACCATTGATTTCCCGACACTGTTATCGACACCAGCTTTAAAAAGACATCAACGCGCGATACATAATTTCCTGCACGATAAAATTGTTCAAGTTTTCACTTCTGTCGACACTCCCGGAGTGACACTGTTTTTTTTTTTTAGGAAGTTTTTGCAAAGTATCTGTGTAAAGTATTGTAGACTACCCACTGATAAAGTGAGTTACAGGGTGTTGAATTTCCTATTCAGAGTAACGCACATATGATTAAATTACTTATTTTCATTCCCAGTACCTAAGTAAGCGTTAATTCAGCTCCCGAGTTTTTTGACGAACTCTTTTAATATTAAATAAGCGAGATGATTTAATAATCGTATAAGCCATATAAAACTGGCAAAGAATATAAGGTAGTACGTGCATTACCACTCACGAAGCACTTAAGCTTTTTATGGCGTGATGTCATTCATGTACCAACTGTGACCACCATGGGTATCCATTTTTCGGGCACTGAGAACTGACATTTTTATGTTCACGTTATTATAATGTATATAATATAAGGGTTATATTCAACCGTTCATCATCGTCACCGTACTGGGCCCTCATGGTGAATAACGGCTCAGTCCCTCTCACAGAGAGGAGGCCTTTGTCCCAGCAGATTGAACATTGAAGGCTGATGGTGCATCATCGTTACTGCCAAAAGTGATCACATAATTTGCAATGAAAGGAATTTAAAAAATCATACAATAACAAGTTTACCAAGGGTACGTACATATATCGTGTTACCCAGTAACTGGGTTGTGGAGGTCAGATAGGTAATCGCTCCATATAAAATACTGGTATTCATTGCATTCCGTTGGACTGGAAGCTCACCCCAACATATTTGGGAAAAGGCTAGGCAAATGATGATGATTATAGTATATAAAGTTTCTACAAAACTACCTAGGCCCCTTCCATCGAAGTATAACCAATAAAATATTCAATTTATTGAATACTGATTCTGCAATAGTGGTTTACAAGTTGTTGCTACTTTCCTGTTAGTTACAATATTTTCAAATTGAAAAGGCGTTTAATAAAACGCCTTCAAGAGTCAATAGACTCTGAATTTTTCAAGGCGGTTTAATACACTCTTGTAGTTTGATATATTTTTTTTAGTTTATAGTGTTATATTGGAATACTTTTTGTGTTATGCCTAAGAAATAAAAGTTTTCTAAAGAGTGGAAAAAGCAGTGGGTATTTGTACTCTACAGGAAACATTTTCAAAAATTTGATAGATGCATCAGTAACCTAATAAACTTTGCAAAATTTTACGAAACGATTTTATTAAAAAAAAAAAAAAAAAATCCATTCTTTAAATATTTCAATTCTATGTTCACAGATAACGTCACTGAGAACTTTTCCTTGTTCTGTGTTTGTCAAATATATTCGTAATAATAAGTAGGAGACGATTATTACCGAGAAACAGGTGTAATCATCACTTTACGAGGATATTTCCCACAGGCGGGAAACATTCATCCTATAAAATTATCATATTTATTGAACACATAACTTGCAAATAAAATCCGTGTAACGCGTACAGATCCAAAGTGGGAGTAAATAATGTATGAAGTTTTGTAGGCCTAGCAAGAACGCGCGGAGTAAACGAAAAACCACGTTCCGACATACGAGTTTTATACGCGTATACTCCCTATGGTTATTGCAGTTTTGAGTCCTATGCTAATTATATAAAGCTTATTTTGAAATCCTCCTACAAACACCGTGTACGCGCGCAACCACCAAGCAGCAACCGCGCAGTCACCGATCAGCGAAAATAAGCTTTACGCTTTATGTAATTATCATAGGACTCAAAATTGCAATAACCTTTGGAAGTACACGCGCATAAAACGCATAGTAGGTCAGAACGCGGCCTAATGTTTTTAAATTCGAACGATTTGAAAATTGAAAATACTAATAAGGGTCTTAAAACTAAATAAATATTATACATATTGTATAATATTGATTGAGGATGACGAGGGAGCAGTGGAGGCCCAGTGGTAACGGCACCAAATTACAAGTTCGTGGAGTTGGGCTACCCAGGCAGGCGCTTTACTTTGTGTAAATAATTTCATCACCTCTGCTCTCAAAACGGTGAAGGAAAACATCGTGGGGAAACCGACACGTCCTTGAACCAAAAATTCGAAGACAAGAGACATCTACCTACCTGACCTACCTGCACTGGACCTTGGTAAATTACAGCCCACTTCCTTTCGATGAGAGGAGGCCTGTGTCCCAGCAGTGGGAACATTATAGACTGATTATGCTATTCTTATGCTATAATATTGATTTAGTTTTAATACTTTATGCATAAATGTGGGTAATATTTATTGTGCTTGCCGAATACATTTAAATCAAAATGCTATAGTTGATATACGATAGTTGTATTTTCACGTTAAAAGTCTTTCAAATTTACGTTACGTTTACTTCGTGCGTTCATGCTAGGGCCTCTTAATACAGGTTCAGAGTCGCAGAAGCATGCAGTTCTTAAGTGGTACCTATACATATAATTTTGAGAGAGGGCGACATAAGTTTATTGAAGTGAAAACTTCTTTAGGCGCATTGGGCATTTTTGAGATGGGACTAAACCACTGATTTCGCGACACCATGACGACACCTCATTTTTGTAAACGCGAATGTGTTCTTTGTTTATATTACGTTACGGATCAATGATCTATGTAAGTATGTTTACTTTCAAAGTTTTGTAAACGCGATTATGCTCTTTATTTATATTAAATTACGGATCACTATTCTATGCAAGTATTTTTACTTTAAAGGATTCGGTTTTTTTTTTTTGTAATTTCGGTTGTGCTCTTTATTTAGATAAGGTTACGGACCAATGTTCTATACAAGTATTTTTCTTCCGCCAAGGCGATTTTGTTCAAGTTTTGACTTCTGTCGGCACTCCTGTAGTGCCACCGTTTTTTTTTTTATACAAATTATCTTTTTGTTAATTTTAATATAAAGAAGTATAACCCTACTTTTACTCACATATGAAAAAAAAACTCATTTTTGCTTGCCTATATAACGGCTGAATTTGGCTCAAAGGTAAGCTCATATCTACCTTATTAAAAATGAGATGATTTGTTTTTTTATATGCTACAACAAATCCCATAGGCGAATATTGTAGGTAGAAGGATCATTAGTACTTATCTCATAAACAAAAATCGGATTGTGAACTTGTTTTTATCTATCAATACTTATCCTATACTATTAAACGAGCAATATTTGTATATTATAACTCGAGCAGAGCTCGGTCGTCCAAAGTTTAGAACAAGATGGCAGGTAGCCATCTTGTTCTAAACTTAAGAAGAATGACATGGCAGCATGGAACTAGTAAGTACTTACTATCATGGCAGTATGGAATTAATAGGTACTATCCTATACCTACTATTAAATAAGCATTCTCTATTTTCATCAGAGCAGAGCTCGATCGCCCAGGTACTAACTAATTAAACTAGTAGGGACAAAATAAACTAACTACTTAAAATCTAGTCTGTGTCCCGCGATGATTGACAAGCAAGAGCGCGACGCTACTAAAAAGGGACGCTATAGGTAACGCCCCGGATAGTGGCTTAGTGTTGCCACTTAACAAGGGTGCGTTCCTAACTTATAAATACTTAACTAAACATTAGAGGTGGGAACGCCACAAATACCCACCCAAAAAGCTGGATCAATTACCGGGTAATTATTAATTAACCGGTTGATAATATATATTTAAAGCGCAGTATCTACGGTCTATACAATTCTTTTACAAAAAACTCTCGCAAATAGAGAAGCAAATAAAAACTTTTAATTAAGCTTGACGCCATGTTACTGTGATTCAGCTAATCAAAGCAGTTAATAAACTACATCAGATTCTATTACGTTTTATTTTTTTACTATCACAAACAAAAATCTAATTGTAAAATACGACGTTCATTGGTTAATTTTCCAACTTTTATGCCTAAAGTTTTTCATAGTGACATGAAATCCAAAAGAATGGGAAAAACATTTGTGACCAACCTTTATTGGTTCGAAAATAGGTTGGTCCCAAACATTTGGCGTGCGTTTATTGGTGTTAGTATATGTTCAAGACAAACAACAATGTGTGTTCAATCTACTCGATAAATAAGCCCGGTCGAGTGTATTTTGATATCGATTGTGATGACTTTGTAACTTATCCGGTTAATAATATTTTTCCCCTAATCATATTTGAGAGAACATTTACACGAAAATTGAATCATTGTGAGATTAGCGCTGGGATTTCCTGTAACGAAATATGATAGCAGTTGATAAGATTTAATGTGATTTTACATAGCTACTATGTTGTATATTTTCTCTAGGTTGTTCCGGATAAAACAAAAGACGCAATTTTTTATAAAATATTTTGTTCATTTTGATGGAAAATAAAAATTTATGAGGCATAAAGAGTTTTTTGTGGTAAACGGAATACCTTTTGTAATTAATTAATTAGTTTGTGGAAATAATGTTTACTAATTAATATGAAGGGTTGAAAAACAAATATTAACAAAGGAAGAAAATACTGAGAATGCCAAACATTTTTCTTTCATTACGTACTTATCTATATTCCACTTTTATGAAAAAAACTAGGTTTGGTCTGCGGCTTCGCCCGCGTGGTGTTCGGAAATTATTCCAAGAGAACGTGCTACCGGGATAAAAAGTATTCTACATCCTAACCCAGGTCATAGCCTATCCGTATGCTTTTCATCCAAATCCAGGGTTTGGGTTCCGTACCGGAGGTGATCACTCGTGTGTCTGTCTGTCCGTCTGTCACAACTAATTTGCTCCAAATCTAATATACCGATTAAGTTGAAATTTGGTACACATATCAACTTTTGGGACCCAAATACGGACGTGTAATGAAAATAAACGAATTTTGAATATGGGGTCACTTTCGGGGAGCGAATTGAAAATTTAAAAAAAGTTTTGCAAACTGTACTGTATGACATATCAAATAAAAGGACTTGTTGTGAGGATCTCAATTTTTTTATTATGTTAAAATAGATTATTTTAAAAATATTTAATCAAATAAATGAAAATTTACCCGTGTATCCGCTACAGAGCCGCTACCTATCCTATATACTACAGAGCCTAAAATTTTAAAAAAAATCCTGAAAACAGTTCTGTACTTATAGATTGAACGAAAACCTATAAAAAAATTATGGTCTTACAAACATACATTTGCATTTTGAATGTATGGGATATGTTTTTCAACTAGAATGTTAAGTTTATCCTTGGGATACATTCATTCCAACTGCAGAACCCTTCATTGTGCGTGGTCCGAGACGCGTTTGGCCGTTTTTTTTATATATAACGTCGCGTAATGAATATTCAGAAAAATACGGGCGGGCACATGCCGATGGGCGATATTGTATAAATAACACAGGTTTAAAAAAATAATATTCGTATTGATTATTATCACCGTTAATTCAAAATTGTCTAACGCCGGCATTCACCACGTAATACTTACCTACATGTTTCTGACCGATTCTATATGACTACATTTCCAATCCCTTAAATCCTATTATTCGTAGTTTTACCTGCCTTTAAAAGAAGTACACAAAAATCTGTTAAGGCATTATTTTTCTTCTTTTCGTGTGGTTAGAGACCCTAATTGCGTAATTCACGATCAATCACAATTTGTTTCGATTTGAAACGGATTGCTAATCCATTGCTTCATAAGTTGGAAAAAAAAAATCTTCACAACAACGTAAATAACGCAATGAATGTTGTTGAACTGTCAAAATGAAACAAATTTGTCATTATCGTTTACGAAAATAAGTTATGCAATTAGGGTACGAGTGTCAAAGTTTTAAAGCCACCCATGGGCCTCTGACTTGGCTTCACATATCGAAAAATATATTACTCAGGCATCAAATGTCGCGCCCTCACGCCCCTAACCGCCGCAGGAGGAGACGCCCTAGGCGTCGAGAATCGCAGGCCGATTTCGAGAAGTTATTTGATAATTTCCCAACCAAAAAAAAGGCATGCCTTGCATTTTCTCACGATGTTATCCATCACCGCTTTTGAAGCAAGTAATAATTATACTAAACGCACATGAATCCGAAAAGTCAGAGGTGCGTGCCTTAGGTTCGAACTCGAGATCTATAATTTGGCAGTCCGACGGTCAGACCATTAGGCTATCAGTGCTACATATATGTTGAGGCATTTAAAAGTTATGGTGGAACAAAGAAACTCATACAGATATATATATACGCTTTTTTTTTGGGTGGGAAATTATCAAATAACTTTTCTCGCTCTGGGCGGAGCAGGAGCGCGTGTCAGACTCTTACTGACTAAAACCCACCCGTGTTCCTTCAGTTGCCATGGTGCCAGGGGCCACGATATCCCTTTCGGATTTCTTCGCAAATATTCCCCGAAAACATTACACTCCTTTTTTGGCCAGTCGTATAAAAATTTCAATATTGCATGTGAATTTTAATTCTGTGGGTGGGTATCCTGTCCTACCCCATTTCGATAAAATTAGGCAAGGAGATAGATAGTATCCATCTCCTCACCTAATTTTATTGAAATGAGGTTTAGGCGTGATACGTTAACAGACAGACAGAGGTACTTTCCAATATAATAATATTGAATTAGTAATATAAGTAGTTAGTATTAGTATATTAAGGGGGAAGCGCTAAGGTAGCCCGCGAAATCCAAATTTTCTTACGTTTTTTGCAATTTTCTGGTCAGTATTAAGTTGTACATCGATCAAAATATGATTCGCGGCCGTAACAAATATGTATTTACAGAATTATAATCATTAAAGTCATCAACACAACTCTCCAAGACCACGTAAGTCCAAAGAATGATGATTTCATGAAACAGTTAAGGCTCTTTCAAACAGGCGCGACACGCGACGCGACACAAAGACACCGCTCGTTGCGCGACGAGCGGTGTCTTTGTGTCGCGTCGCGTGTCGCGTCTGTTTGAAAGAGGCGTTATTCTTTGGACTTACGTGGTCTTAGAGAGTTGTGTTGATGACTTTAATGATTATAATTCTGTAAATACATATTTGTTACGGCCGCGAATCGTATATTAATCAACGTACAACTTAATACTGACCAGCAAATTGCAAAAAACCTAAAAAAAAATGAATTTCGCGGGCTACCCTGGCGCTTTCGCCTTAAGTATGGATAAGAATTTACTTACCTACAGTCAAAAACAGAAAATAGAACATACATACCTAAGATTAAAACGACATTGAAACCCAAACTAAATATCTTTGAGAACTTTAAGTTAGTACCTGCTTACAAAGAACCAAAAGTCACTAAACATCATAAAATACGTACCTACTAAATAAAACATCGTTATTTCTTCTATTTCCCTTTGTATTAGAGTTCCTTCAACTTCAGCGTAACTTGAAACATCTCAGTTTCTCGACATCATAGACTGTTAGGTCGTAGTCACACAAGTGGGTGCTTCGCTTAAACCAGCGGCACTGTATTAGGGCGCCTGTGACAGCTTTAATAGTAGATTATTCATTAAAGAAAATGAAAAAAGAAAATTCGTTTATTTGCGGTAAACATGACGCAAAGAAAGATAAAAAAAAAAACGTAAATATCAAATTGGAGGAAAATACGCGTCACATCCACGCAAAACGGCCATCGCTCCGCATAATGATGCGACCCCATGCGAGACAGAGCTCCAGTCAGCTTAGAGTCAGCGCCAGTTGTCGCTGGTATTCAGCGACAACCGGCGCTGACGTGATGACGTTAATCAAAAAGGGAAAGCAGCAAAAAGGGTAAGGGGATAAAGCAGTATCTTTTGTCGCGGGCGCAATTTGAAACCCGAACATAACGAAGGACCCTTGGGTTAAAACTTCTGATTCTCAGACCTAAGTGAAGCGAGAGATTTAATACTAGAATACTGAGTGCAGCGAGGGATTCAAGCTCGCCCAAGAAGACAACTTTGTACCCGAGGAGAACACTCTACTTTTTGCATCTACTGCGAGGTAGATAACCAATAAGTAATTAAATTAACTGACAAAACGAAACTGTTAAATACCCGGGGAAATTCAATGAAGTGTGCCTATACTCCATTTGAAATAAGATTAGACATTTAACTAACCTTTTTTACAGTCCGTTCAACCGATTTCGACTTTTATTGCGTTGGTGGCATGACAAATGGCAGCTGCAGTAAACAGTTGGTATTGTTACCACTTTTTTGCCTTTAATGCCATCCTTATGCCTACGATATAGAAGTCAGAATTGGTTGAACGGACTGTAAAAAAGGTTTGTTTAAATGTCTAATCTATTTCAATGGAGTATAGTTATGTGCAGTTTCATATACTATTTTATCTAAACTCATGCAATTTCATAAAAAAACAATAAAAATAACATAACATCACGCCTGGTATTCCTCGAAGGGTTAGGCACAGGTGTACCTATATTGTACACCCACATTTCGCTAACTATGTTTAACTCCCATGTAATAGGGGGCGAGCCAAATGCCATCAACCGGGCACAAATCCAGACTCCGGGCTACTACTGAGAAATTCCTGATGGAAAAACCTAATAACACTGCTCGACCTGGGCATCGAACCCTGGACTTCATGCTTAGCAGTAGCGCTTGCGACCACTAAGCCAACGAGGCAGTCAATAGATCGACGAGAAAGTTCAATAATTTTCGATCTAGGTAGGTCTCATGTCTGGTAAAATTCATTTTCTCCGTATTTGCGAGCAAAGCTCGGTCGCCCAAAGCTTATTCCACTATAATATCTCTATTAAATTGCGTAATTTCTTTATTTTGTTTGTCGATGGCAACTAAAATCTACATATAAACTGAGAACTCCTTTTATAGTAAAAGTTTGATAGGTAAAAACGTGCAAACGTTACAAGCCATCATAAAGTGCTGCTACTGTGCTTAGTGCTACCACAGATAATATACTACGCTTCTGGGTGGGTGATATTCTCCTAGCGAACTAAACTCACGGTTTTGCTTTTATAATGATCACACTGACGCTTAGTGCCCCGCTGCAATCTGCATGACTAATGACAAATTTTCACTAACAATAGCGGACACCTAAAATTTAACGCCCAAATATATGTATTGTACGTTTGATTTTTAACTCTTGAAGCGATGCTTAGCGTAAAAAACTAAAAGTGCGCTGTGGAGGCATTACATGTAGGTTTTCCCTATTGTTAGTGAAAACGGGTATCAGTCCCTTGATCAAGCTGCACTACTTGCCAAGCATGGCACCAAGTGAATCTCCTAGTTGTGTGGATTCGGCCTTAGAAACCGGAGATGACAAGGGTGAACCGATTCCGAGGCAATGAAAGGAAAGGTATAACATTTTGTTTCTTGAACTGAAAGTTAAAGAGAGTTGAAATGGTACATTATTATGTTACGATAAAACATTTGAAAGGATATTCTAATAACAAAGTTCCCCATTCGATTCGGTAAAGGGGTAAGGATAAAATAGTTTGTTATACATGAAAACTTATTTTTATGCGTCGTAGATTTTTATTACGAGATAAAAATAAAGAAAGAAAGGAAGAAAAAAATGCTTTATTTAGGACACGTATAGGAAATAAAAACTGTAATAACAGCTAAAAAGTAGCATCTAAAACTAACGACATTTTTCGAATTACCGAAAGGAAAATAATAATAAACGACAAAAAGGCACCTATCTCAGCATAGGCTGCGAAATTTAAAAAATAAATACCGCAGTGCTAGTATTTTGATAGGACCCACTGTTATGCCACGGACACACCTACGAACACAAATCCCACTATGGGATTACAAAATAAATAAATAAACAATAATTTTTAATCAAAAATAAAAATAATAATTTATATGAAAACCGTAAATATGTACATAAATATTGCAATCAGCTCATACGCTCGACGCTCCAACATCACTTGTCCATGGTATAGATTAGGAAGAATATTATTTCAGATTACAGGAAAATAGTTCCATGCAAAAACCTTGTGAAGCTTTTATTTTGACTCTATAGATCTAACTCACAGGACATAATAAATTAAATATTTACAAAATAAATGATTCAATGCTATAAAAAGTAAATCTACTCTAAAATATAAACTTCAAAAATGAAACAACCTTTTTCGCAGACCTCACTAAATATGTTATTCAATAGATACCTTCAAGGATCGAATCAACAGTTTGAATTGCCGTTAGCAGCTTTAATCAAGTATCCTTTATCGAAGTACCCTCTAAAAAGTAAAAAATAAACTTCTATGCCATCTACAAACGTTTTAAAACGTAAATTGTTTTTTCCTTTTTTTTATAGAGAACTGCTTTTATACACCAAAGCTTTTAGGACGGCTTTTGCACTTGAATACTTTTTGGAAAAAAAAGCGCCCAAGTGCGAGTCGGCCTCGTATACGAAGCTAAGCATCGTACAATATTTAACACTACATATTTTTGAATACACGTTTCTTGTAACTCGCAGTTTTGACCACTAAGATCTTGGCTGCTTAACGGGACTTTCCTGTGGATGCCTTAAGCTACTACACTTAGAGCCTCCAGCCAGGAACAAGTAAAACTATTCTAAATTAAAACTAGGCGAACGCTCGCTAAGGGCAGCCCCTGTGGCCTACGAACCTCGGCTTAGGGCGTCGCTGGGAGGAGGACAGCAAGAGGGGACAGGTTGGATCAAAATTTGGTTATCATCATGATTATTGGGCGGGGTGTTTAAAGCTGCTCAGCTGCAACAACTGATGGTACCTCGTTTTCGAGCAAGGGTCGGGGAGGAGTATCATTTATTCGGGGACACGGTCGCGATCGCATAGGACCTCGGCGGCGAGATCGGAATGACGGGAGGCGTCTGTGTTTATGCACTGTACTGGTGGCCCTATTCTTCTCCTGGAGCAGTATAATGGGGTCATCTGGGTCGGAAAGGACCCCCTTTAATTTTGACCATTATTTTATTTTTATTAATTGTTGTTATTGCACCCATAGTAGAACACACTGAGAAAAGGTACAGCTTTGTGACAAACGGACGGATACCGGAGCCTTAGAGTCCCGTTGGCAACCTTCGGGTACGGAACGCTAAAAACTGTGAAGAAACACAGTAACGTACGACGAATCCGAATATACTGCAATGCATTTTACACTCCAGTAGGTTTATTCATTCGTTTCTAGATGAATATTTTCAAGTACATTGCGCGCTGCGGTTTCACCCGCATAAATCTCAAGCCCGTGGGAATATCGGGATAAAAAGTACCCTATGTCCTAACTCAGGTCATAATCTACTCATATGCCATATATCATCTAAATCCGTTCAGCCGTTTTAGCGTGGAAACGTAACAAACAAATAAACAAACAAACTCAATTTCGCATTTATAATATTATAAATTAGGATAATTATACGGATACAAATTACTACGTTTTTTACTCGGATTGAAACTTCGCCATTGTTTGTTCCTTTCGCAGTTGTTTATTTTCAGGAATGACTGAAAATAGATTTCCAGTTTTTGTTTCTTTTAGTTGTCTCGTAATTGTTTTCCACTTCTGACAACAATTCCCAGTAAATTGTTGCTAAGTTTGAAACATTATATTTGTCACATAGAGAAATAGAACTTGTCGTTTCATGACGTGCAAGTGACAATCAACCTTACACTGTTTGTCAACGAGAAACGAGATTAATCGAACCGAGTGACGTCCCAATGGTGGTGTGGGGTGGACACGCGGCAATTGTAAATGTATGTATCGCTGCTTCGGCGCCGTCGTCACGTTCTCGTTGACGTCTCGTTGATGTTCCGTTGATGTACCGTTGACGTGGTGGTTTACAAACGGCCTTAGAGTGGTGAAGCAATGCTGAGGACGACTATAAGCATAATAAATAATGTTCCCACTGCTAGGACACAAGCCTCCTCTTTGTTGGAAGGGAGTGGGCCACAATCCACCGCGTGGGCCCAGTGCGGGCTGGTGGGACGACGACTTTACCGATAGGATATTTTCCATTACATAGTATCAATTAAATTAATCAATAGAACTCATAATAAGCTAAAGTTTTGCATTAGGTGCCATTAAAAAGATTATGATTATGAAACAGGGAACAAAATGTGTGACGTCATCAATGCGATTTGCGAGTGTAGTTTTGTGTCACAAACATGGCTCGTCGGCTGAGTTAACACCCCATTTCACGAGTTTACGGTTGATTAACTACATTCATATTTAATAATGTGGTCGAAGTACAATTTCCAAATTATGAAACCAATCAGGAAAGAGTAATTAAGCATCCAATCAACTTATTTGATTGCTCATTAATTTTGTTTAAAAAATAACATTCTTTTACCAAATTAAATTAACAGTAAATAAGAAGAAAACAATTAAAAAAAAAAAAAATACCTAGAGGCGAACTTTGAAAAGAATCCTAAAACTATTGTATTTATTGGAAAAAGGTTCAAAGCCAGTACCATCGAATTTACATATTCCAAGCTATTTATCGTCAGTATTTCAATTGATTTCAATGTTGAGGTCAGCTTTACTGTCAATCAAGAAAATTCCTCACGACTACGAGTAAACCAACCAATTTTATAAAGGAATGAGTTGGACTTGACGTGGGTTTGCTTACTAAATTCTGATCTATACGAAATCTGTTTTTGAGCTTATTAAGGATATCAATTTATCGAGAAAATTGTGATAAAAGTAGGTTTTTAACTAAAGCTACGGTTGCCTAAAAGAACGTTGGCGGTTATATTATCAAAATCTATTAGAAAAACCTGTCATTTTCAATTTTCAAAAAACGCTTTGAGACACTTTTATAACCTCGTGTAATAATAATGTGTTATAGTTAGGTACATTATTTATGCGTGCGTGCATAAATAATGTACCTAAGTATAACATTATTATGTGTGTCTGTGGTTTAATTTTTATGTTATTTAATTATATTTATTCATAAAATTCGTTGTATAGTTGTATTATAAATTCTAAGTACTGTTTACTTTATTTTATTTTTTATCTACCTATTTGTTATACAAATCACTGAACCTGACTTGATTTCCGTACGTCTTGTTCAGGTGACCACTGAAAATCAGCGCTGTGCTGTGGGTCCCCCATAGCGCAGCATCATGCTGAGTGGAAGCCTTCTTGTCACAGTCACGACAAGCAACTGCCGACTTTTTCGGTTTTATGCTCGTGATTTCTTATGTACCTACTTTATTTTGTTGTTTTCTGATTACTTTTGTCTTTTGTATGGACGTGTTTCTGTGACAAATAAACCTATTTTTCTTTCTTTCTTTCCTTTCTTTGTATTTAGATAGGCGTTATTGTGTAAACGTTCACACAATAACGGCCCCGTTGCGGCACCAGTGCAGCGGAAATTTGTTGAATCCAATTTTTTATACAACGAATACTTACCTGATTTAGGTACCATACAAAGAGAGATTAAGTTATTAGGCTTCGTAACATCTATACCTACGCGAATCTTTCGACATTAATTAGCTCTAAGAAGACTTACTCCCTTGGCATTAGGTAATTCATTAAGCTTGCTGTGTAAAGATTTTTTTCGTAATGTTATGTATAAACCTTTTAAGCAGGGATAATGAATTCACTTGGGACACATCAATATTATTATATAAAGTATCAAAAACTTAAATTCTGCATCAAATAAATTAATAAAATGTTTCGTTTGCTAAAAAATTTGGAAAGAATGTCTCCTAAGACATTTTTAGGTAATTGATTTATTACCTTAACCTCGAGTCCCACCACGTCGAGTCGCCTTAACATCGAGTCCCACCACGTCGAGTCACCTTGACGTCGAGTCCCGCCAGGTCGAGTCGCCGCCACGTCTACTTCGTAGTAATAAACATCATTCTTTTGAATGATGTTTATTACTACGATGAAAAATTTCTGCCTGGTGCCACCACGTCGAATGTGACGAAAGTACAGTCAATGAAACAAATTATTCAAATCATAATATATTATTTTGATAATAATCATTGAAATAACTTTAAAAAAGAAATATAACATTAATTCTTTTAAATTGAGCAAAGTAAATCACAGATCAGTTACATAGGCAATAAGGATACGACGAAGTTCCCTTTAGAGGATTATTACAATTAGTTACATAAAGGTAATACGTCCTAGATCACACAGGTTAATAGGTACGTATATATAGAAATTAATAATCACAGATTTTTTAATATTTTTTTTTATAATATAGGTAAATAATACCTATACTGTGCAGTAGCAGGCAGAAATTTTTCATCGTAATAATAAACACCATAGAAAAGAAAGAAAAATTGATTATTAAAAGAACAAGTAGACGTGGCGGCGACTCGATGTGGCGGGACTCGACGTCAAGGCGACTCGACGTGGTGGGACTCGAGGTTAAGGTAATAAATCAATTACCTAAAAATGTCTTAGGAGACATTCTTTCCAATTTTTTTAGCAAACGAAACATTTTATTAATTTATTTGATGCAGAATTCGAAATGATACTGTGTAATGTAAAATTGGTATACATCGCAACAATAAAAGTACGTATAACCCGTGTTTTGAATATGTATGACATCGAATTTTAAAAAGACTGTGACACAAACGACGCCCTACACAGTTGAACTTTTCTGTAATTTGATGTGCCATTATTTATTTTACATAAAACGGCTGTCTGCCAATTACATTAGTTTAAAAGAATAGCACAAAATTCATACACTAATCTCACGGAGCTCCAGACATACGGACATGATATTCTTCCAATTGTCCGCAATAACGTTACTGTCAAGTTTAGTGTCCATGAGAACGTTGAGCACGGAGAGAGTGCGAGGGATAGGGGACTGGGCTCCCGCGACGGTGTGACACACAGGCACAGCAAATAATCATCACTTACGATCAGGTGAGGTGCAGGCAAAGAGCTACGAGGTATTCCACTCAGAGCATTGATTTCAACAGCACTTGCTCGAACCGCACCTGAGCACTTCCACTAACCGTACTAAAACAAAATTTGGTTAAGTGCGGTTCGGTGGAACAGTTTGGCGGTAAATATAAAGAATGAATAAATATGCGTCCTAATGCAGTTATATTTTACCGGAGTACAAAGTTGGCATTATTTACGACCAGTAACTGTTAATTCTCATGTCATACATATCGACTCGCCCTCTGTGCCTCGGAAAGCACGTTAAGCCATTGGTCACGGCTGTAATTCGTGAGAAGTTGGAAATTCTGACAACCGGTTTTATCAAGGGGTATCGTGTTACCTTGTCTAGGTTGTGGAGGTTAGATGGGCAGACACTCCACGTAAAATTTGGTATTCAGCTGCAGCCAATTAGAATGGAAGCCGATCCCAACATAGTTGGGAAAAGTCTAGGCTAGGGTAACTATAAATTCTCATTAATCCAATCTATAAATTCCTCTATTCAACCTTCTCATAAATATAGGTATTCTCTTTGTTTTCTAATTAAGATTTCTTTGTAGAATCCCTGTAAGCTACAAAGAGGTATAATGAGCTACAGTATTTATTGTGCAAAGTAAAGGATTTGCTCATAATACCGCAGGAAAACCTTTAATTAAAACATTATGAAGGCGGAGTTACTGGACTGTTCGAAACTCTATACATAATTAAGTTGCAGCTTAGTTTGTAGAAGGAGCATGTATATCATTGTTGAACACGCCTTTTTAGCTGTTTAATTTACCACGTTAACGATATTCGCGGTTAAAAGATTCTTAGAATGTTATTTTCGACATTTGTTTAATAGTATGAAAAGGAAAATCTGTTTCTACATTATTTTAATTAAATAAACATTCATTGTTGTTTCTGCTGACCAGTTACAATGGGATGCTTAAAGAAGTTCAGCCTTTTATAATGAACTAACCCTACAGATGTTGTCCTGTCCAACCAATAGTTCATTAAAAAAATCCATAGAAAACGGACATTCCGTTTTTCATATTTTTCCTTATATTATTCTGAGTATCACAAATATTTAAAAAAAAAATAGCCAAATCAATCCAGCCGTTCTCCAAGAATGCGCTTACTAACGAGCAGCATTTCATTTATATAGAATTTTCTAATTTCAAAATTCGCACACATTAAAAAAAAAAAAAGAATTAAAGACCTAATAATGTTATTTACGTCTTATTGCGAAGAATAAATCAAAAGTCACTTATTGTTTTCTTATCTCATACCTCAAATAATAATGGAAATTGTAGAAAATCCCTTGAGCATTTCAATAAAAAAACGTCTCCAAATATAGTCAGACAACAAACCCAATTAAATACACTGAATCCAAATTGCGTCCAGCAAACAGGCATTTCCCCCAAATAACGAGGGTTGACTGTCAGATTGGAATGTGGTCAGGTTTACCCGTGACCGAGTACTGTCCTCTTTGTTAAATTATTGCAAACTTGTTGGTCAGTCGGCGGCGCGATCCAAATTGTCGACGTCAATCATTCCGGACTGAGGACTGACATAACTTCGGATTAACCGTTGATTTACTACGTGGGGGTGCTCGAATGCAAACATAATTGGTTTGATGGCAGACATAGACAGACGGTATAGCAATAGAAAAGTCACTGAATAATAATAATAAAAATGGATTATAAACGGATTAACCAGAAACAAAATACTGAAGTAAATAAATAAAAAGTTTGTAATAATGACACAAGGACACACATTAAATCCAGTAGGACACGAGAAACGACACAGATATATAATATTTTCTGTATCTCCTTCACGTATGAAAAGTTTTTATTTCAGCCGAAAGACGTCCACCGTTGGACATAGGCCTCCCCCAAGCACTGCCACTTCCACTGGTTCTGTGCTTCCAGCGGATTCCTGCGGCTTTTATAAGGTCGTCGGTCCGCCTTGTGGGGGGCCTTCCAACGCTGCGGCTTCCGGTACGCGGTGGTTACTCCAGAACCTTTCAGCCCCATCGGCCATCTATTCTGCGAGCAATGTGTATTAATATAAGAATCATCTAGTTTGGATGTAGTAATTAAGTAAACGTCACTCGTCGCGAGTGTTTCTCTTATTTCCGGAACTTCTCGAAGGGGTGCTCATCAAACAATTTGTTTTATGCTCACATATACAGACTTATTATTGAACATTGTTAACTGCAGGCTGCTGTTAATTTAAATATTGAAGAGTGCAAGCAGTTTTCGTTAAGGCTGACTGTCCACTGCAGCGGAGAGGAGAGGAGAGGTACGGAGCGGAGTTGTGCCAATAATAACTAATGGAATTTATTTCATTAAACTTTTCACACTCAAAAAGGTACAAAGGCGGACTTAATGCCTTAGGCATTCTCTACCAGTCAACCAAGAGTGGTGAAGTGATTAGATGGCAGGTGAAAAGAAAAAGAAAGAAATAAAAAGATAAAATAAAAAAATATGAATACGAAATGTTTAACCCTTTTGCTGTTATTGCATTGAATGCGAAAAAATATTAAGAAGTATAAAAATATATTTGTATTTATTTATTCAAGAATAGTAACAATTAGAAGCAGCAGATAGTATACTTACAAGAAATAACTACTAAATTATCATAGTCATATTATGTCAGTTTCGAATGGACGCACAACAGTAAGATTCACTTGATAAATAATAAAAATACAATTTTAAATGTTTATCCATCGCATTCTATAAATTTCTATTGTAGTACCTAGTTTAAAAATCCTTACTTTTACAATATTTGATTCAATCCCGTAAGTACCAAAATTAAATCCCGGAAAAAAGGCTTATCCATGTTATGATTTCTATAACTAATCATGATGCGAGTACGTAAAATCAATCACCTACTCCGATCACTGCTTATAATAATACACAGACATATTTATTTAATATAATATATACTTGTATATTTTATATATATAAATTTAAGGAATTGTATAAAATCTCCGCTCCGCTTCAGGGATTTGCGAACTAATGAAAAAATTCATACAAAACCGAGAAGCGGAGCGGGGAAGCGGAAAAAAACCTGCCGCGGGGTATTACCGCCCACTCAAATTACTCGTCGCGTGAACTTGGCCTAGCTCCGCACAGTCCGCAACTCCGCTTCGCATTACTCCCTCGCTCTGCTCCGCTGCCTCGCTCTGCGTCAATGAACAGGCAGCCTAATTACGAGACTTTTCGTGCGAGTATGCGCACTATCTTTGTTTTTATAGAGCGATAGTCGGTCTAATAATTGCTCTAACTCAGTTTTGCCTCGTGTAACCTAAGTGTACGATGGAACCAGCCTATTATCGGGCACTATTGCCTATTATTAAATAATTTTTAATGGGGAAACCTAAAAGGATTTCACTAAAATTATTATTATGGAACAACCCGCTTCGATGCTTTGTATAGGACACCTAGACTAATAAAAATAATTTAGAACAATCCTGGTTATAGCAAGACAACAAGTAGATAATTCTTACCTTATTTTCATAGAATGAAGGCAAAATCGTTTAAGGTTAAAATGACATTACAAACGAATTATCATGTTCTCAAATTGTATGTTACTTGTATTAGATTCAAATAAAGAATGCTAAGCAGCATACAGTCCTTTCATAGTTATTTCACAGCAACCCAAGCAGTAACCCAACAACAACCTTAATACAATGAAAATAAAGATCACTGTGATATTGACAGTGATGCAAATTAGAGGTAGGTAAAATAACTGTGAGAGGACTGTAATGTTCTACCGCGGATTTGCAACCATAATTCCTGCAAATTCGGAATTTGTGTACTGCAAAGCCCCATAAATGCCCACTAATGTGGGACATTTCCTCTGTAACCCAATAAACTGACCATAATTATAATGGACGTATAAATAGTTTATTGGACACGAACGCTTGCCCATTTCAACTACTGTGACATAAATGTATCTCGTATGCCTATTTTCATTTGTAAAAAACAACTCTTTTTTGTTTTATATTTAATTGTATTGGCGATATATTTAAGTAGGTATATTCAAATAGAAAAATATAAAATAATACATATTTTTAAATAGAAAAAATGCCTCAGTTACTTTATGCATCTTGTTTACCAGAGCCTGTACCACACGACTTTACAAGTCTACAATTCTACAAAATTGTCAAATTGTAGAAAATATTGCGTAACATAGAAATTACAAATATGTAAATAGTAAACTTGTCACTACAATTTACAATATTGGAAGGATTTTCCATTACAATTATGTGGCTTAGAGTTTCGTGATACAGACACTTGTTAGATTTACAAATTATAACTTTACAATGTAAATTGTAACTGGAAATGTAAAGCGTATAGGTCTTTCAATCACCATTTATAAAATAAAGAGAGATAAGTTCTATTTAGACTGCATTAACCTATTTTTATTCTTTTAATATTATAATAATTATATTAAATGTTCTTTAAGGAACTCGCAACAGTCCTAAAATATCCTCATAGCAAAATCCGTGCTTATAAACGCAGCTTATTGCATTTTTTTTAATAACCTATAGCAAATAAATTTTCTATTTAACAAAACTAAAAATATAATATCCTAATTAAAACTATTAGCAAACTAAAATATGGCGTCGAAGAATTCCTCCTCATCGCTGTCAGCTTGTAATGTACCCAAGAAACTGGCAGCATTACCACGTTGTACGGTAATGCTTAGCCTCTGGCCAAGGTAAAAGCCAGCTCTTGGGTCACGGGAAGTGTTAACCAGTCGTTTGGAGATTTTATTGAACAGACTGTAAACATTCGGACCCCACGGCCTTAAAGTTTCAAACCCAAACGGCTCGAAAATTTAGTGACCTATAAGGTTATTATACTTTCGCAGCTTGAGGTTTTCCGCAGCCGCAGCGGCAGCGCGAGCACAGCACGCGGAGCCAGGAAGATGGGATGGCGCTAGAGTATCGACACACGTTGCGTCCCACACTAAAGACCTACCCACCTTCCATGTAAATAAAGAGATGCCGTCCGGTATCTTGCCATCGTCGTGTGCCAAGACATTGGTTTCTAATACAGCTGGAACGTCGACGGTGACAAGAGCTCGTCGGATGATGTCATTAATGTTCGCGTGCCGCACTAAGCGTCTCGCACTTTGGCTGCAAGACAGGCCGTGGTATCTGAGGCTGTTGACAACGTTGCCATAGTGACAGCGATGAGGAGAACAACAAGGGTATCCTAGTCACAGGGAAGCAGCGATGCGAAAGGTAGTGTCGTCGAACGAAGTACGTAAGTTCGATGACGGTAGTGCATGAAGCCACTGGGCCGACTCCCAGTCACGCACGCTCCGCAGTAGTAGCAGACGTGTTAAGTAAATTGTTCTGTACTACTCTGCAGAGCGGCTCATCCCACCGTCTCTGGGAAAATGGATTGTCGGGCGGATCTGAATTCGGACAAGCGAGTCTCCAGGCATCCATACCCTCGGTAAGGCACGGTACATCAAAATTAATCAGTGTAGAGGCTAGGATTTTCCTGATTAATTTCTCAGTACTTGGACAAACGATATGAAAGCTGGTAAACTAATACTAGAAATTTTGCTGAAACCTATAGCATGAAAATGTTATCTACCGTATAATTTTGTAGAAACGTTTAATTAACTGAAGATTAAGGCCAGATTAAATTGTTCCATGAAAATAAGTACAGGTGCACCTAGGTAATTATTTTCTCTAATTTTCATTGCTTCAAACTTGGCTTCATCAGCGGTCCTATTTACTATACGTATTAAAAGTTACCTAAAAGCACGTGTATAAAAAGCGATTCCATCACCAAAATGAGGTAATACCTAATAATGAGGTAAAGCTCAAAAAAACTTTTCATTTATTCATATTTTTATTGAAACACTGGCTCATTTATTTGGAAATACCTGTAGATTATTTTATATTTAAATAAACGAAACTGCACGAGCATACAGTACCGAGTTCCTTGTACATTGTTTAAAAGCATTTCAAATTTAAAGGCTACCGGCTTCCAACTCTAACGTTCGCAAACAGTACTGCTGTAATACAAGCTGCCCGTACAATATTTGTACGTGAAATTATTTAAAACTAGCTGCGCCCCACGGTTTCACCCGCATGAGTTTTGATCCAGTGGGAATATCGGGATAAAAAGTATCCATGTGCATATCATCCAAATGCGTTCAGCCGTTTTAGCGTGAAAGCGTAATAAACAAAAAATAACTAAACAAACAAATTCATTTTCAACTCATCACGCCTGTAATCCCCGAAGGGTTAGGCAAAGTTGCACCAGTAGTACACCCACATTTCGCCAGTTATGTTTAAGTACCATGTAATATGGGGCGAGCCTATTGCCATAAACCGGACACAAATCCAGACTCCGGGCTGCTACTGAGAAATTTCAAATGGAAAAACCCATTACCACTTTGCCCGACCTGGGGATCGAACCCAGGAGCTCATTGCTCAGCTGTAGCGCTTGCGACCACTAGACCGGTGAACCAGTTTATTTAGAATTATTTTTGTTATTATTCAGGTACTTGTTTTAGGTATGTCTGAAAGCCTGTTATATTTTCAATTGACGGGAATACTTTCACGTCAATATCTGTTTCAAAAGACTCAAAAAGAGTCAACAATATATTGTTCAACAAAAGTTTTTGTTGTCAGTTCTCTCTGTTCCATAATTTCCAAATCTCTGAACGCATTTCGCATTTTAAAACCGTGTTCAGTTCATCAGAAAATGTATTTAAAATTTTCAATATTTTAAAAGCATAACATATGAATTAGAAAGCAAATTGCTTTGCTTGATTACCATAACAGGCTATATGAAGTTTAAGCTAGGTATTGCCCATGTCAACCAAAGCCATTGTTTTCGTTAATTACTTTCAAACTTTCAATTTTGTTTCGATGCTTCATTCAACGAGGCTTTGTTCGGACCAGTATATCAGGTTATGGAATAAAACTGCTAGAAAATCCACATCTGACTTCAAAATAACCAGATATATCTAGGACGGAGGTCCTCACAATTTTGTTTTTTCTCAAAGCATTGTATGCATTGTGAACATGAAAAGAATCTCTCGCCCCAAGGATCGTTTGTGTGTGGTTCACGTAGTAAGCACATAAGTGCGGCCACATTACATTTAAAATCACTCAGATATGAACATTTATCTTGACTTACGAGTGGCGTTTTTGTGATTCACTCCCCATAAAATTAGAAGGTTTTAAGCTTCTTCCTAATCTCTTCATTCACTTTCATTCATCAGCTGAGTGGGGTTTTCCATTTATTCCAAACCTTCATCTGTTTATATATCTTCAATTCAATGCGCATCGTAATAAGTGTCAATGTTTACTAGTATCATGATAGTCTCTAAGGGAGGTCATGAAACGGTCTAATTACTTCGGACATGCTAATATTAATTAAAGTAAGAAGCGATACAGCGTATTGGGATTAGTAATTATTTAAACTGACCGTCATATTTGTTTTTTAAACTAATTGGTTAGTTGGTTAATCGTTATTTATTTCAAATTTTGAAAATGGAACTCTGCCAATATTATTGTGTATGAATTTTATTCATTTGTCATTTGTTGACGATTTGGCGGCAAATTGAAAATTATCTGTGTCACGTCAGCATGAATTTAACGCGAGAAATTTTCGTACAATGGTTTTTTATGAGTTTCGATGTCATTTAAGTCAACAAGAAAGTTATGATAGACTTCGATAGATTTAATGAGTTTAAACGTGGTCGCACTAATCTCACCGATGATTTGCGTGAGGGACTGCCTTCTACAGCGACGCCTGAAGATAATATCAGTGTTGTGCGGCGTGTGATAGGGTCTGATAAAAGAGTGACTTATCAGTAGATTCGCACAAGCTTAGGCATCGGTATGAGTTAAGTGCACAAAATCCTCCATGAACATTTAGCGGTCAGGAAGCTTTGCGCTCGGTGGATACCTCATAATGTGACAGAATCCCAAAAACTCCGTCGTGTTGATTGGTGTCGTGAAATGGGTCAAAGATTTAACGGAGGTGACTCAAATGCTGTGATCGACATACTTACGGGTGACGAAAGCTAGATTTTTTGTTATGATCCTGAAACTAAGAGACAGTCTGCTGTCTGGGTGTTTCCTTCCGAGGAGTTGCCAACTAAAGTGAAGAGAGGTCGAAGCGTGGGAAAAAAGATGGTGGCCTCGTTCTTCGGAAAAACAGGTCATTACGCAACAATTGTTTTAGAGGATCGAAAAACAGTTACTGCAGAGTGGTACACTAACAATTGTTTGCCACTTGTCTTGGAAAAAGTTCGGGAGAAACGACCTCGCAGTAGGATCCTCCTTCACCTTGGTTGGTTGTTGTGCGACGAGGCGTTGTCTTGACAACGCCTCGTCGCACACCGCCAAGCAAACAATCGACTTCTTGGCGACGTCAGAAGTGGAATTACTGGGTCACCCGCCCTATAACCCCAACTTCGCACCTTGCGATTTTTATTTATTTCCGAAAATAAAAGAAATACTTCGAGAAAAACGTTTTATGGACGCCGAGGAAGCAGTGGGTGCGTTTAAAAATGCCGTCGAAGAGACCCCTAAGGACGAGTGGGTAAAGTGCTTTTCTCAGTGGTTCCATCGGATGCAGCGATGTATTAATGTAAATGGAATTTGAAAATATATAATAAAACTATGTAATAACTTGCTAGTTTGTTGTTTTTGATTTTCTAAGAACTTTCAGTGCCACTCTCGTATTATCATCATCAGCATTGGTAGACTTGTTCCACCCACTGTTGAGTGTAGGCCTCCTCCTTTTAGTGTCATGTTTCCCTGGTAGATTATAGTTAATACATGTAATCAGAAGATTTTACAGTCGCGACATCAGGATTTACATGGACTTTGCTCTCAGACATTTCATAACGAATACACAAGCCAGCTTATATGGTAGTCCTATAGTACGTTTGAACTTTGTTTTCGCCTAATGAGCCTGTCTATTATTTATTTATTTATTTTTTATTTGGCACCTCAACGACTCACTTAAACATAGACATACAAAAATCACATACAGTTTTAGGTATTGTGAACTCGTTACAGAAGAGCACAGCACTAGCAGAGAACTTAATGATTATAGGACGTTTTAGTTATCGTTAGTTGATTTAGTTACAAAATAAAAATTAATTATGTTCACTATGTCATACACTAACGAAAGCTGGATACTGACAGACGAGTACTTGAGTTGATTGATTGGCTTTTTGACATATACGGTCACTTCGGTCCAGACGTCCTCCTATAGTTAGGTATTAGTTATAATTTATATTTGCGAACAGTCAGATAGATAACTAGTTGTTGTCCGCGAATTCGGCTACATATTTTTTTGTATTTCATCATTTTTAGGGTTCTTTAATCGAAGCGTGCTAAACGGAACCCTATTACTAACCCGTCGCTGTCCCTTCGTTCTGTCCGTCAGCGGGCTGTATCTCATGAACCGTAATATGTATACAGTTGAAATTTTCACAGATTGTGTTTTTCTATTGCCGCTACAGCAACAAATAATATAAATAAAATATATACAATACACTCAAAACTGTTCAGCTTTTTTTGATAAATATTGTACGGTGGTACGGAACCCTTCGTGTGCGAATTCGACTCGACCTTGCCCGGTTTTTTTATACAAATATCAAGAATGAAAGTTATGGAAGGAGTACACATAATGTCCTGCTCTTGGTCTCAAGCTACCTATCTGTCAAATTTCATATTGATCGGTCAGTAATTTAGGTGTGAAAGGTAACAGACAGACAGATAGATTTTTTTTCGCAGTTTAATTATTAATATATTATATATGAATTATGTATATGAATATTGTGATTAAGTCTTATCTTGTTTTTGTTACCAGGGCAAAGAGTATGGGCAAAGGAGTTCTGCATCAGCACTGTCACGTTTCTCAAGGATACGGCGACTCCCTAGACCAGCACATCGCGTCATAAATCCTGATGAAGGTAAATCTTTAAGCATTACATAATGCCTGTATTTATACAAGACGTATATGCAATAACTGAAAACCTCTTAAGGGGTCAATGCTCTCATCGTTATGAACAACTTTTATTATGGGACCAAACCAGAAATCGCGAAATAAATCTATTCCTTACATGTATATTCTCATAAACTACCTACAAACAGGCGCGACACGCGACGCGACACAAAGGTATGTCGCGTCGCGCGACGAGCGGTGTCTTTGTGTCGCGTCACGAGTCGCGCCTGTTTGTAGGAGCCTTCACTCGGCAAAATGTGGGGAACAGGTGATTTTTTTTGCTATTTCAGGTTTGGTCCCATAATAAAAATTGTTCATAATGATGAGTACACTGACCCCTTAGGAGGTTTAATTACACCTTGTAGAAAGGTGAGGCAGAGGAATATATTTCCTACACTCCCATTTCGCGAATCATATTTAGGAACAATGTAATAATAGAGGGTCACCCTATTAACCTAGAAATTAGACCAAAAAAAAAACGTATAGTTTTGTAAGTTTTTTTTTATATGTAAGTAACTATACTACATTTGAAATAAGATTAGACATTTAAATAAACTTTTTTTACTATCCGTTCTTCCGATTTTGACTTCTATTGCGTTGGTGGCATGACAAATGGCAGCTGCAGTTAACAGTTGGTATTGTAACCACTTTTAATGCCATCCTTATGCCTACGGTATAGACGACAAAATCGGTTGAATGGACTGTAAAAAAGGTTTGTTTAAATGTCTATTCTCATTTCAAATGGAGTATAGTTAACATATATATAACACATATATATATGTAAAAAAGCATACCGCAATTTAGGGTTGTTCTTACGCTTAGGAAACCAGTTCACGAACATCAGTGCTCTGAGATCGATGTACGAAGCGCTTGTGAAAAGTCATTTGGAATGCAATGCTGTCGTCTGGTCGCCACATGAAGCCAAGTACAAATTAATGTTAGAACGCATCCAGAACAAGTTTGTGAGATTCTTATTCTTAAAGCAGTATGGTGTGTATCCAGGGTATCCACTGCTGTATCCTACTCTATTTGTGCTGGGTATGGTAGGCTACTATAAACTGGAAGTAAGAAGGGAAGTAGCTCTCGCAACTTACTTATTTAAGGTTATGCGTGGTAAAATACACAACCCAGGCGTTCTACGCACGGTTGCGTTGTGTGTACCTGATGGGTACGTGGGGCGACGGAGGCGGCCGCCGCTCCTGTGGGTGCCACCCGCTCGCACCAACTTGCTGCAACACGCGCCGCTGACGCGCGCCCTACGTACACTCAATATGGTGTCACAACAGATTGACTGCTTCAATTGTACTCTGAGCGAATTCACACAGGCCGCATTTTTTAAGATTTCTCCTGATTGTTTACAATAATACGCTATTGTAAGCTATTATAACTACACTATTGTATTAGGTTAGCCTGTAATGATAGTTGTATGTGTTTTTAAATAAATAAATAAATAAATAAAATATTTCGCAAAGCCCTGTCTATGAAATATTCAGTAAGCCAAATGATTATGTTCCTTCATTGTATTTAATAAGGCTTTAAAAAACACTACCTACATACGTTTAGTATGAGTGAGGTTCCCAAATAACCATATAACCGAAAATTTGCTTATAGTATCTCATTTGAATACTGAATAATAAATGCGTACCTATATTAATAACAAAATGATAGGAACCTTAATATTAATCACGAGAGGCTTTAATTTTAATTGACAGGAAAAAAACCTGAATTAATTCCTACTTAATACTGGAGTATAAAACTTATTGTGTCAGCCCCTTGTCATGTATTCCCTTTAACCTTTCCTGTGCATAATTCCGGCTGCCTTCCAAGGTTAGACATTTTCGCTTAAACTTGCAATTAATTTTGACATTAAGTTAAGCATAATACAATCGTCGGAATAAATTGAATCCTTTTCTTGATTTGTATAAAATAATGGAGTAATTTTCGCAGATTGCTTCCTGGTGACATCAGAGGAAGGAGAATTGTTTTTTAAGTCCCCGTCGGATGATCCGGTCGTGTGTGGTATCTACATGATAGCTGACCCTGATAAGAGGATCGAGGTCATCTTCAACTACCTCGATGTGCCCTGCGAGAATGGAGGATTGGTCGCGGTAAGTTTTCTAACATTATTTTATAAATATGGTACGATGGGGTTGGCATATCCGTATGAATAAAAACCAACCTATATTAACAAAAAATAAAATATACCCTTAAAATACCTACAAAAACATTTTTTTAGGAACATAACATAACATCACGCCTTATTTCCCCGAAGGGTTGGGCAGAGGTGTGGGTGTGTGGAACATGTGTATTATAAAAAACTTTTATACAAAAAAAAAACAACCGACTTCCAAAAAAACACTACAAAGTGAAAAATAACTTAAATTTCGGAAGTCGGTGTCTTTGGTTTTAGTTATTTGCCACCAACTTCCGAAATTTAAGTTATTTTTCACTTTATAATGTTTTTTTGGAAGTCGGTTTTTTTTGTATAAAAGTTTTTATTTCTCGCTTTTTAGTGGGTAGTTTGTAATTTACCTAAGTTACAACAGCCTAATCTCAACTGCTCATCACCTTTTACAAAATATTGCTTTTCCCGATACAGGGACGTTAATCATTGAGGAGTTCTCCTGGTACTTAACCATCAGCTCAACTTCTCCATATGCATTGTGACGAGCATAAATTGCATTGCATCCATATTAAAGTAATCGAATCGCAACCCGTGAAATACTTATAATTGAGTAATTCCGGTGGCCATTTGTGGTCTTCATCATCAGTTCCACTTCACCAAATGGTGCTTTCCAAGGAAAATTGCATGAGTTACTATAAAAAAAGAATCATCGAAATCGTTTGGCGCGATATTGAGTTATTCGTCCATTTGTCGCGCACATACTTAATGCAAATTTAAGACTTATATGGTTTTCTCATGGATGCCATTATCAGAACTAGACCAAATTGAATTGATTTTGACCACACGGGAAGTACCAGCTTTCAAATATGAATAGAATCATCAAAATCGGTTCACCCAGTCGAAAGTTCTGAGGTAAGAAACAAAAAAAAATACAGTTGAATTGAGAACCTCCTCGTTTTTTTGAAGTCGGTTAAAAAGGGTCGCTTTTCCGATATTTAACGTTTATCGTTAAATATCGGAAAAGCGAAATACAAATTTTTATAATACATTTCAATAAAAATGTTTAGCCTGTTAAAACAATAGTATAATAAGTATTTTGATTATAACTTTTTAATTTACTTCAGCTTCTGTTTAGTCCGTGTCATCCCAATTTTGACATCGCGTTAAGTTTAAGACATGGTGTTAAGTTCACTTCACATAAATCCCAACCCACATATCCCAAGGGACTACACCCAAGATTTGCAAGGCTATAAAACATAAAGTGAATTAATAGAACTCGTATACAAAAATGGCTGAGATAACCCCGTATCGGATGACGTAATAAGTCTGAAACTGTCGTAAACTTTTATAACCATAAAGTGGTTAAGAAAACTTTAAGTAATTGAATTTTTCCGCTGGGTGTAGACGCTGGTATTCGTTATAATATTTTAGCTTACCCTAGATCAGCTGTTTTTGCTAGACTTTATTTCACGGGGCATTAAAAGCGGTTTTGCTTAGGCCCTCACTTTGCTCTGCTTTTACACAGAGATAATGTTGCCCAAATTGTTGAGTTTAGTTTAATATAAGTAGAAGATATGTTAGGTTTCTGACGTTTTATTTAAAAAAATTGAAGGTTATTTTCCTATTTTCTATCTTTAAGTCCCGTTTAGGTTTATTCGGCTTGAAAAAACTGGGTTCAAGTCAAAAATGCAACGGATGGGGTTAAATCTCTCGACCTGTCTGCACGAGTTTGTCAACATTTCTAAAAACCGGCCAAGTGCGAGTCGGACTCGCGCACGCAGGGTTCCGTACCATTATCTATATACAGCAAAAAAATCACGTTTGTTGTACGGGAGCCTTAAATATTAATTTTATTCTGTTTTTTTTTTTTTATTATTTGTTGTTACAGTGGCAACAGAAATACATAATCTGTGAAAATTTCAACTGTCTATCACGGTTCATGAGATACTGCCTGGTGACAGACGGACAGACAGACAGACGGACGGATAGCAGAGTCTTAGTAATAGGGTCCCGTTTTACCCTTTGGATACAGAACCCTAAAAATGCTGGCAGCCACAAAAATTTAAACATGAAGGTGCTCCCACACCGCAAGTATTCGTCTGTAATGTAACAGTTCAGATTCGAGCATTACATCAGTGAGAGAGGCGAACCGCGCATTACAGTTCGCAATAATGCTCGAAATCGACTCTGAAATGTTACATTACAGGCGAATGCTCGTCAGTCAGAGGCAGTATTGTAACGTAATACTCTAAATCAAATCTGAAATGTTACATTACAAGTTAATGCTTCCGTTGAGGGAGCACATTTAAGAAAAAAAATTGCCTAATGCCTTTCTTTGGATTTGCTAAAAAAGAACCTTATTACAGTGGGTAGACGGCTGGGAGTTGAATGGCCAAGTATGGCCAGCTGATGCGTGGGATGACGACCGAGTGGTGGAGTCCTGTGACCAGAGGCCGTCACGTAAGCTGATATCTAGGCAAAACGCTGCCCTCGTGCAGTACCGGGTACCAGCTAGGGGGAAAGGCTTCGCTGTAACTATACGACATTTGAAGAATGCTAAACGTAAGTTTCTTGCTTATTTATGTACTCTTATTTTTGTTACTTACATCTTTTTCACATAGTTAATAGAATAGAATAGAATATTTTTATTTCAGACGGAGTCCATAGGGTTAGTAACAATTTTACTTAACATCTAGTGTTGGTATCCACCTCCGCAACATCGGGGAATCCCACCGATCTGCGAACATACTGAGAATACTGTTGGTGCTGCCGCGAACACGTGACATCAGGGATGTACATCTTTTTCTAACAATGGCGGCAAAACCATCAATATTATTATCCGCAAACATCCCTGATGCACTACAACGCCACGGCAGCCGCAGCAGCACTCTCAGTGCATTATTATATTGAACGCGTAGGTTGCTGTTTGCCCGCTGAGTAAAGTTTACCCACAGGCTGCACGTGTAGAAGGACTGACATTATATCGCTTTGTCTCTGACGATCCTTTTAAGATAATAGAAACAGGACATCGATCGCTAATATGAAACAGGATCATGTTTTAAACATGTTTAACGCTGAACGCATGTAGTGATTTGTGGTGCAAGCGATCCTAAATGTCTGCATCGGAAGGTTGCACAGAGGTTAATAAGTTTATTACTGAGGATAAGGATGACATTATGCCATCATTATCCTCATTAATAAACTTGACTATCTGATAATGGAATTATTTCAAATGACGACAAACATCTGGTGACGTGCGTCATAATTTAATTTAATTTCGTGCATGCTAAAAAAGTTTGTATATATAACCAATAAATATATATGAATATGAATTTAGGATGTATCAGACCACCGCTACACACTTACTATCGAGAAAATAATTTCGTACCTACAATCATACCTACACACCTTGTGGTGTACTTTTGCTATATATTTTCAGCTTTTAGTACTAAAGTATATACATCGAAACCTTTTTTTTTCCAAAATTATTATTATACGAACTCATTTTCTAACGTAGGCAATTAAACTTAAGCCAAATGGCTGAAACTAAGCCAAATAGCCTTATCATGAGTCATAAAAGGCCACATACCAACGAATTACCAAAAGTAATGTTATTTAACTTTTCTTATCACTGTAATTTAGACGTTTGCCAAAAACACAGATTTGTTGTTATGTAAGTTGTATGATACTAGATTACCTGCGAAATTTCGCGGATTTATATATATATATATATTTATTCATATTCTATAAGGCATCTCTTTAGGTCATGAGCTATCCGAATATCAACAAATATTTGGCCTAGGTCTTCAGGGGGAGGTGTATATTGACCTATTATTGTAACAATTTTTTAATTGCTCCTGGAGGTTTTTATGTCGGGTACCCTTAGTGGCCCTTTGTAAGACGACTTAAAATGTCACGGTGTATATTTAATACGTTACCTGGGAGCAGAAGATATTAGTTTTCAAGTATCCCAGCGTTGCTAACTTGTTTCAAAACTTTACTTATAAAATGCCGGCAACATGGCGACAGTTTATCCTTATGGTACTGGTTGGTGAAAGTAATTTCAAATAACGATCGAGTAGCTAGAAAATACAGTAAGTTATGTATGTTTATCGCTATCTAAATCATTGAAGATAAGTACACAATAGATTTGTTTACCTGCTTATGTAAAGTCAGGGAAACTAATTGTTTATGTAATTAACTAGGACCGTAGAACCGTGCACCTAGCTTCTGACGTTTCCTAAGTGCCCATGTAGGTTTATGTGAAATAAAATATTTTGAATTGAATTCACGACGGCCGGACTGTAGAAGAGATTTCACGTCCGTGAGTTTACTGTCAAATCTTTTTTTTTTTATCCTATACTATATTTGTACATATATATATGTATTTGTACTCACATTCTCGAAATCGGCTCTAACGATTTCGATGAAAGTTGCAGTATAGGGGTTTACGGGGGCGAAAAATTGATCTTAGCTAGATCGATTTTATCTCATATCTGGGAAAATTAGTTTTCTCCGTATTTTTACTCGAGCAGAGCTCGATCGCCCAAAGCTTAGAGCAACATAATGAATAATGACATGGCAGCAAGGAATAAGTAGGTACTATACATACATGGATTAGTATGAACTTTCCTATACCATTAATTGAGCATTCTCTATTTTCACCAGAGCAGAGCTCGGTCGCCCAGGTACTTTTAGTGAAATAAGAAGAACCAATGAAATCACTCAATGATTTGGCAATAAAGTAAAAACAGTCTATTTAAAAAAATAGGGTTAGTGAAGTTCCGTAGCGATTGATGTACCTATTAGTTGAAAACATAATGATGTCACTAGTGTAACAGTTCTATTTAAACAGTTATATGAACTCCGTAAAATCCTTGTTCCCTTCCAATGTTAGTTCAAATATCGTAACAGTTATCGTAAGTTATGAGTAGGTAAAAATAACTGGTATTTCTGGCATCGGAACTACGGCCAGTGGCTAAACGTTTGAAGACTAAATGAATTATGTCTGATATTGCATATTGAAATAGTATGAACTATGTTTTTTTGTAGTAATAGAAAATATATGTGCGCCATTTCCCAATTGAATTGATCAAATTGTGAATGAACCGTGTTTATCGGCTACGAATAAATTTAATATTAAGTTACTTTCGAGATTCACTTTTTCTCATTCACTTTTTCATCGTAACATCGTGTACATAGTTAACGAAATCGAATCTTATACACATAATACTCGACAGAATTTGTTTCAGAAAACTTATTGTGAAAACATATTTGTGAATAAATGTAACAACTTCATATTTTGAAATAGAAGCGTGGTTTGTCTGTTAGTCTGCAGTAATACCGTAAACACAAAAATCGCGTTAAGCAAACTTAGTTTTACACTATTGATATCTACCTTAACACCATCCTAAATAATCAGTACAGTGAATTTTTATGCGACCTACGATGTTTTAAATGAATGGCTTATAGGTACTTTATTTATCATTATTTTTTGATCGTGTTTGATTTTATCTATAAAATTTCTATTAATATACGTTTGGAAATGGGTATTATTTACCTGAAATAAATGAATTTATTATTATTTATTATTTGTAAAAATAAATAATAAAAGATAATAAGTTTATAATTATCATAAACTTGCTATTCCTATCAGTCAAGTTACAATGTTTGATTTGTAACTTAGTATCTTATTAAGTAACTTTTGAGCACAAAAATCAGTGTAGGTAATTCCTGAAGGGTATACTTATATTCCTATCACTAATTCCTTTGTGAATCAGTACATTAACTACAGCTCCCACTGGACACAACCAAATAGCACTGAGCGATAAGCAAATGTTTTTACTAGTAGTTTTCTCTCTTGGTTTGTTTTATGACTTACGTTAACATTATGAGAACATGAACTGTCCCGGACCATTAAGAAAATAAGACTACATACAGTACGAGTACGAGTCCATGTCCATCTTGCAACTGACGTAGGGTACACAAGCATTCACAAGTTGTTACTACAGGGTGCGACCGTATCGATACAGCATAGCATCTGTAAGCATTGTGCATCGCGACAGTATCGCGGTCTTTTTGCGATTTTATCGCCACTGAATCGCTCTTAACTAGAGCTCCCATTGGATCCAACCAACTAACACTGAGTGATAAGCAAATGTTTTTACTAGTAGTTTTCTCTCTTGATTTCTTTTATGACTTACATTAACATTATGAGAAGATAAACTGTCCCAGACCATTCAGAAAATAAAACTACAAACAGTACACGTACGAGTCCATCTTGTAACTAACGTAGCGTACACAGGGATTCACAAGTAGTCAGTATAGGGTGCTACTGTATCGATACTGCATTTGCATTACGTTTGTAAGAATTCAGCATCGCGACTATATCGATGCTGAATCGTAGCTGTATCGATACTGTATCGCGATAATAGGGATGCAGATTCGTGGTTATGTGGGTGAAGGTACACGACTAGCAACAGTATCGTGACTGTATTGCGATTTTTTTGCGATTGCATCGCCACTGAATCGCTGCAAAAAGTCGCCGTGGCGATCGCCCCGCACTGGACTCATCCAACTAGCACTGGGCGATAAGTAAATGTTTTTAGTTTTCTCTCTCGTCTTGTTTTATGACTTACATTAACATTATGCCACGATGAACTATCCCCGACCATCTTGAAAATAAAACTATATAAACAAATCAATGTTCTCGCATACTCCAGGAAACGATTAATGTCATATATAAGGATCCCACGCAAATTTTAACACTTTTATTATTCTTCATGTTTTTTTTCCTTCGATTATATTTTGGGTCGTTCCATTATGATAACAATATGATTAGTTTTATTTGACACATCATTTAGGCTGGCAGGGATGTAATACATCGAATTTTAAATAATATAAATAATAAGCACCTAGAAAATGTTTTATCTGGCGATTTGTATAAATATATGAACCGTGGCCTGTTTCTTGTTAACATTAATTAACACGAGTGTTACTTTAGCAATGTTATGATGAAAATAATCTACTTAAAGCGTAATCCTTTCAGTAAATAATGTTTACCCATAATTAATATGAAAATTATTCGTTTCTGTAAGCTGGCTCTTGTTGATTAAATTTAGTCAAGTTCAAATCACGCTTGTACGAAGCTTACGAAGGCAACTTAAAATTTATTATTTATAAAATTTTGTCAGACAATCAAAACAAAGATCTTATCATGACATCCCTAATCTCGGTAAACAAATTAATATTATTAACTGCTTGGCTACCCTACTCCAGGATTAGAGCAGACCAATATGAGTGTTGCTCATATTCATCCTTGCATCCATTAGCAAAGTTCATAACATTAAAAACTACGCAACTCTAGTTTCCGCGAGGGCGGAGGTCACAGTGTAAAGTTCTGAATAAACTGTAGACTCCACCAGAGTGTGAGAAAGTGGTTATAATTATGTTCTAGATAGACTGTATAGTAGCATACTTTCACGAATTACTTACTTTTACATCATGAATTACTGCACTACTCCTAGTACACACACAAACTGCACATCGCACACTACAAAACACTCACACACACTACACACACACACACACGCATAACTACACTACTACTTTTATATCTCTGTTGTTTAATTTTAAAAAATATTATTCGAGTTAACCTAGTATCTTTTTGTATGCCCGTGTTCTGTGACAAATAAACCTATTTTTCTTTCTTTTCTTTAATTATAGTAGTATCAAGAAAAATACCGTATATGAACAGAAGTACTATGATATGGCAGAAACACGTATAAAATTTAATCTTTCCGTGTAACATCTGTACGTTATTAATCTTAGTTTCATTTCTCGGAACAAAACCTTAATTATAAAAGACTAGCGACCCGCCTCTGCTTCGCACGCTTTGTAAGACTTGACAATACATCAAGTTTTTTTAATGTAAGTTTTACGGTAATGTACACATAAACCTTCCGGAATAAAATCTTAAAGAACGAATTTAACCAATGACATTGAACGCGATTAACACATCTAAACTACGTCTAAAAGCTGTCAGTGTCATCATTGTTTCGAAATATTGACACTGACAGCTTATGAACGCGATTTAAATGTCCTGATCGCATTCGCGAGTTTCCTTGGTGAATTTCGGCCCAAAAGATTGTGAAAACCACATCAAAATTCGTCACATATTGTAGAAGACCAATTTAAATGCGGTTACACAGATAGACAAGAAAAACGACTTCAATTTATAATATGTATAGATACTTATAGATTCTCAAACGAAACAGAAAATAACATGTCTGTTTTCCCCAGCTTGCAACGTGATGCTGTTTGGCGCAGAGGGTGTGTACACACTGCGTAACCATGGTGAGACCGGCAACTGTTCTATGCTGGCCGTGTCCCCGGCCACTGTCCATGTTTTAGACCTTAACGTAGGAGTGACTATCAAGAAGGGACGTCTCATCGAAATGGAGACTGGCACCATCCATCACGTAAGTTTAATAGTTATTTGTATAAAAACTTTTTGCCGACGACTAGACTGACTTTAATTTCACAGGCACGACCGCGCGACATAAACGTAACGTAAATTCGAACGCTTTTTGAATCGATAATACAACTATTCTATAACATTATCCACCTGTAATGTTACCACACAGGCCTCCTTTCTTCGACAGGGAGTGGCCTGTAATCTACCACGTGGGCCAAGTGCGGGTCGGTAGATGTCACATGTCTTCGAATTGTTGGTTCTAGAACATGCCTGTTTCCTTACGATGTTTTCCTTCACCGTTTTTTAGAGCAGTGGTCATGAAATTATTTACACACAATTTAACTCCCGCCTATGTTCGAACCCGCGACCTACAACTCGTAAGTCGGGGCTGTTACCACTGGGCCACCGTTGCTCGCAATCTATAGCATTTTGGTTATTTTGTTTACGACAAGTACAATTAGTATCATAGATGTAAGTAAAGTCTTAAAAATAAATCCATATTATGTGCAAAACCATTATTTTCTATTTAAATATCGGTCGAATTTACGTTACGTTTACTCCGCGCGTTTGCGCTAGGTCCACAGGTCGGCAAGAAATGTTTACTTAGGCTACGTATCGACTTTTGAGTACGAAACTTAGTTATTATTCAGAATATGAAAGAATAATACTTTCCTATATTGAAATTAATTGAAACATTTTTGAAGTACCGTATAGCGTAGATCTCATGTTGTAATTCTTATTTCGCTACGTTTTATCTTTACAGCGCGTTGATAAAATGGCAGCGGACTGTAATAGCACACGTCGCTACATAATTTATTAAACAATTAGTGGCTACCAGTGGCTTTCTGTCAGACACAATGACAGACAGACGCGGTTGGGAGCATTGTTTCATGGAATTGGGGGCAGGCTTCGCTAATATTTTGTCAATGTTGTATGGGTGAAATGTAGAAGATTAGATGTGGGTAAATGATTCTTCTCTCATATTGGTACGGACGTAGTCGAATGAAAATAGTTCATGCTGTGGTAAACAGCTTAGCAACACAAACTGCCCAGAGCATTCCCTACATTGTATCGCCACTCACGGATTACAGTAATTTAATTTAATATCTAGATCTTTTTACAAGTGTAGTACAATGTAGAGCTGCTAGAAGAAATATGAACACAACACGATCCTAGCGTTTGGTATTCAGTCGGAAACTGAGGCAGGCCTTTCCGGAAAAATATCTACTTATTAGTTAGAAACTGTTTTACATATCTATAAAAATGTTGTTATTTAAGGGCAATTCCAATTCCTGTGATCTAGAATTCTAGTCAGACTAGAAGCTAACGCTTACACTATAGGAAAATGGCTGGCTAGAGAAATTCATACATCAGTCAAGATTAGTTAAGATCAACGACTTAACCTGGACGGAGATTCCTGCCTCCATGCGAAGCTATATAATGACATGATTATATCTGCCGTGTCTGGTATAGATATGTAAGTCCAAAAATCTGATTTACGCTATGATCATTTGAAACTTTTTAAAAATGCTAAAATTCAGAATAAGTACAAGTCAAAGTTTTTTATCTTTTTTGTGCTAAAGTTTAAAGTACATAAAAAAACATGTTTATGAGTTAGTGTTACTTATCAAACTACCAAACCGAAAAAAAAAATGTTGAAACAAAATAATGCACTTATCAACATTTGAACAAACATCAACGCTTTAGACTCCACAGATACCGTTTGTCAATGTTCTTAGCGTGTCGATGGCAATCAAACTACAGGCAGCCCAGAACTTTACTACGAGACACTTTCAGTAGAGCCAATTAGTTCCCGTCAGTTAATATTCGAACGTAAGTCGACAAACAAGTGTGCGACAAGTCATCAGATCGTCAGGTCGTTAGGTCGACAGGTCGGTAGTTCGACAGGTCGTTAGTGCGAAAAGCAGTTTCATTTTAAATCATTAGTAAATAAAACGGCTGATTTAACATGTAAAACGATAGCTAAAATAATGTTGACTAAAAGTTTAGGATTTAATTATAATTCTACTATAAATATAATTAGTATCAAAAATTGCTTTAGCGACATTGAAGGTTATTATTTACATAATAACAGTCGCGAGATTACTTAGAATGATACAATTTAGACTAAATTGAGAGACTATCAAATTCCAAAACGAGTTAAACTTCATTTAAAAAGGCTCGTCAAAGTAAACCAATTTATTTGTTAGTAAGTCGCATTAATTGGGGACTATTTTGGCTGTTTGATATTTCGAAAAACAGTTCAAATATAAACAGTTTAAAACGTTATTTATATACGAATTTCCATATATTCGCTTCCTCCATTTTGAGTAATTCTTTACTTTTTCTTAGTTTTCCCTTCAAACTTTAATTATTTTGACGATCAATCTTACCTGAATATCCAACTCCTTGAATGCCCGAGGAAATAAAACGTTGCAATAAGTAAAAATCTAAGCTTGGCTAGAGGTTTTGTGTGTTCGCAATAAGTTTTGCTGGCACATCACAGAATGTTGGTCTCTATCCAATTAATTTCTCCCACGCTAAACAACACCCACGGGAAAAAAGGGAATACAATCCTTTCCAAGTACAGTCAACCTCAAAAAAATACACCTATACATCGACAAAAATTAATTTCATTATCTACAACTTGTGTTCCTTGATCCTGTAGCTACTATTACGTACCCAATTTGTAATTTTTTGTGGCTACAAATCCTTATAATAAATTTGAAGGAATTGAAGACAATTTGGACAGTTTATTTAGACGGTTCTGTAGTGGCGACTCGGAAGACATATTTGGAAGACCTCCCACAAGGTGGACCGATGACCTTGTGAAGGCCGCAGGAATCCAATGGATGCGAGAAGATGCAGAACCGGCCGAAGTGGTAATTCTTGCGGAAGGTTTATGTCCAGTAGTGGATGTCATTCGGCTGAAATGATGATAATGATGATTGTAGACAACAATTAAATGATTTTTTGTCTATGTATACGTCTTGTTAAGGATGACAGTACCTACATGAACCACCGTTTTCTGGCATATTTAGCTACACTTTATCATGTTTAGCTACAGGATATTGAGCCATGAATATCTAAACAACGTAGGTTTACACGAAATAGCATTCAGAATTTGTAATTCAACCGCAAATCAACTAGGAGCGTGTAGGCTTTGAAATTTGTAATAATCGGCGAACTATGGGAGCTGGAATTCAACTACAAATAAAGGACGTATAGTTGTTTACTTCCATAGCAATGCTGTAGAAAATTAATTACACAGTTGATGAGATATCGACCTATGTCTGTAGGGAGCGTGTTGTAAAATAATAGATGTTTGGTCTGTTGTCTAATTAGTCTGGTTCGGTCATAAAAATCATTTGCGCTGCCTCAGAAGTATTAAGAAATTCCGGAGCTATACTTACGAATAACGAAACGATCGACAAATATCTCACGATATGTCTAGTAATGAAAATCCTATCCTATACTATTAAACGAGCAATATTTGTATACATATTTGTACTCACGTTATCGAAATCGGCTCTAACGATTTCGATGAATAGGATATAGGGGGGGATTTTCGATGATATGGGGGTTTACGGGGATGAAAAATTGATCTAGCTAGGACTCATATCTAGGAAAATTAGTTTTCTCGGTATTTTCACCCGAACAGAGTTCGGTTACGTAAAGTTTAAAACAAGATTATGAATAATGACATGAGAATAATGACATGTCATGTCATTGATGCAATGAATATTCATTTTACTGCCTCGTCCAATTATAATAGGACAATCAAATTAAATACACTGAATTATCTTTCTTCACTTCCGACTCCCAGTTATTCTCCATTTGTTTTTAGTCAGTTCTCTGCATGTGATGTTAAGAAGAGCATACTATCGATTACTTCCAATGCAGTAGGAAGTGACTGTATCAGCCGTAATATGTTAGTACCTGTGCTGGATTTTATCCTTCCCGTCATTTGTCACATTCTCAATTTTTCTGCATCTAGTGGTGTCTTTCCATGCTCATGGAAAGATGCTCAAATAATTCCTTTACCTAAAAAGTCTAATCCCTCATCTTTTTCTGAATACCGTCCAATTTCCGTCCTACCATTCCTATCCAAAGTCCTTGAACGGTTAATTCACAATCAAATTAGCACTTTCCTCTCTAAAAATAATCTCCTCAACCCCTTCCAGTCTGGCTTCCGTCCTGGTCATAGCACCACAACAGCGCTTCTGAACATTACGGATGATATAAGGTCAGCCATGGAAAACGGTAATCTAACGGTCTTAGCTTTGCTAGATTTCAGTAATGCTTTTAATACCGTTGATTTTGATGTTTTGCTTGGCATTTTATGCTCTCTTAACATATCTCCATCAGTAATTGACTGGTTTCGTACTTACCTGTTCGGCCGCCGGCAACGTATTTGCATTGGAGAGACCTTCTCTTCCTGGAGTAATACTTCTGCCGGTGTACCTCAGGGTGGTGTGCTATCTCCTTTACTTTTCGCAGTTTTTATTAACTCAATCTCCGACGAACTAATTTCTTTCTACCATCTTTATGCAGATGATTTACAAATTTACTCGCAAGCTCCTCTTGGAAATCTATCCGAGGCTATCTTAACGATTAATCGTGATCTGGCCCGTATATGCGACTGGAGTAAGAGATATGGACTTATGGTCAATCCCATAAAGACGCAGGTTGTGGTGGTAGGCAGTTCTAGGACGGTCTCAAGGATCGACTGGACGACTCTTCCCCAAGTTTCTTTTGACAATTCAGTTGTTCCCTTCAGTGAGAAAGTTAAAAACTTGGGGATCTTCATCGATAAAAACTTTTCTTGGACTACCCAGCTACAGGAAGTTAGCCGTAAACTATTTGCATCCGCTGCATCTTTGAAGAGATTACGTAATTTTCTACCGACTGCCCACCAAGATTGCGCTTGCACAATCGCTACTTCTACCCATCCTTGACTATGCCGATGCCAGCTATCTTGATCTTACCCAAGACCAACTCGATAAACTTGAGCGGCTTCAAAACGTTTGTATAAGGTTCATATTCGGTTTGCGCAAATATGACCATGTTTCCGAATTTCGCGTGAAGCTCAAGTGGTTACCAATTCGCCTTCGCCGGAATGTTCACATTCTTTCGCTTTTGTATAACGTGCTTTTTTCCCCTTCCACCCCTCTCTATCTCAAGAAACGTTTCCAGTTTCTTTGCGACTCCCACACGAAAGTTTTAAGGTCATCAGATAACTTAAAGCATAAAATGCCTATGCATTCCACAACTTTCCTCGACAAGTCCTTTACTGTCCAGGCCGCTCGTTTGTGGAATGCATTGCCAGTTCAAATTAAACGCGCGCAATCGTTACCTGTATTTAAGAGACTCGTGAAGGAACATTACTTGTCGTTGTGATCTTGTTCTCGTAACTGTAATTATCTTTAGTTTTCATTTATTTTTGTTGCTTATATATTTTGTAAGTATGTATGTATTTATGTATCTATTATTTAGGATATGTATATATCCGTGTATTTATTCTAGTTTAATTGTATACTTATTTGCACCGACGACAGCCCCATTTTATGTCCAGGCAAATCACTGTCCATTCCAAGGTTGCCTGGAAGAGATCGCGGAAAGAGATAAGGCCGCCCATTGTATATTTTGTAGTGTTTGATTATTTTTTTGTTATGTATTTTTGTGGTGTACAATAAAGTATATATAAATAAATAAATAAATGTCAGCCTGGAATAAGTAGTTACTATACATGGATTAGTATGAACGTTCATAGGAAAGTTAATAGTAGTATAGACTACTAAATGGACATTCTCTATTTTCACCAGAGCAGAGCTCGGTCACCCAGGTACTGCTTATAATCAGAAAAATTCTGGCATTTTCCTGAAGTGATGCAGGACGCTCTTGATTTTAGAGATCAGTCGACAGTTTTTAGGGTTTAAAACGATTAAAATATAATATATCTCTGTAATATGTACCCACTTAGAACCTCTTTTCTGTCACAATACTTGTTTATCTTTGTAAAATAATGAATAGCGAACTCTCTTTTCACAGTGCACAAAGCGCGGCTTATCTGATTACGTAGACATCGGAGGCGCCAACGGACTCGACCACACCAAAATGGAAGTCCAAGATAGTGTCTGTGGACTTGATTCTACTGAAGGTAATGATTAATTTTAACACATAATATAACATTACTCCTGAAAACTCGAAAAGTTAGGCAGAGGTGTTCAATTTTTATATCGTGTCACACGCGCACCTCAAAGAGATGTCAGCAGAATTGACGGGGTCCGCTAGGGCCGATGCCTAGCAGGAGAAGTTATTTGATAATTTCCCACCCGAAAAAAAAAATAGGTGCACTTATTATAGTACACGCATATTTCTCCACTTTAATTTATTATTTGAAATGAAAATAATGTAGGTACCTAGTATTTTTTTTATTATTTTCCCTATTTAGTTTCTAGAACAGCTTTTATGGTAACTATCGTAAATTGGACAATGTTTTAATAGATTTAAGCACATTTCGACATTCCTAGAAATGAGGACAACGTAATAAAATAAAATTGTCCTTTCACAAATTTCTGTAAACTAGTTTATATACTCTACTATATCTAGAACTAAAACAAATTTTGTCTTCATGTTTTTAGATTGGGTATACATACATAATGAACGTGTCCATTTGGAAACATGTTCCCTAAGAGAATATTAGAAAATTCAATTTCCGAATTCTCCGAATAAGTATTTGTGTAAGGTCGTTTATCCCATTCGTTAGGTACTTCAAGTACCAGACTTTTTATCTAGGCCTAGGCTAAAAACATCAAAAGGCTTATATTTCTAAAAAAACATAACATAACATCACGCCTGTAATCCCCGAAGGGTTTAGGCAGAGGTGCACCTATAGTACACCCACATTTCGCCAGTTATGTTTAAGTCCCATGTAATAGGGGGCGAGCCTATTGCCATCAACCGGGCACAAATCGCGGGTATAAAAAATATATTATTATTCTTCCTTCTGAACATTTTTGAGGATGGAAAATAGTTTTCCCTTGTGTGGCATTCAAAGAAAGGTGTAGCTGCAATAAGTAGGTACTTATAGCACTTTGTAAGAAACGCGGCTCTTTCATCTTACATTCTCGGCGATAAAGAGCGAAATCTCAAGGCGGAATGTATTTTAGATTACCTTATTAATAGTAAACATTGGACTTATACATAAAATATATTGTTTTATGATTTTCCGCAATAATAACACAAGAAAACGCAAAGTAAATCTGTGTGTGTCATACGTTTTCACGGTCAAATAACCAAACCGAATATAATGAAATTTGGCAAAGTGGAATGAATGTATCAGACTGTCATACCTTTTATTATTATATTATTTTCTGGGACGAAAAATATTCTACGTCCCGGAAAATTAGAAACATTATATGGGCACCGTAACCACATATAACCAATCATAATTATATATTAATCTAAGCAACGACTATAGTTAGAAGGGTAGACTAGGGTAGTCAGAAGTTCGAAAGTCTGACAACCAGTCCTACCAAGGGGTATCGTTTTACCCAGTAACTGGATTGTGGAGGTCAGATGGACAGACATTCCATGTAAAATATTGGTAGCCGCATCCGGTTAGACTGGAAGCTGACCTCAACATAGTTGGGAAGAGGCTAGGGAATAGATGATGACTGTAAGCGACAATTTACATTTATTAAATTTTTATATACTAAGAAGTTTTTATATTTTTTTTTTATATTGTAGGGTCAAAAAAATACGTGTATTTATTTAACCATTTATGTATATGTTAAGGCTAAAACTCGAAGTGCGGCTACACCTAGTTTTAGCCGGCTACAACTGGGTGCGACGGGTAGTTGTTGGTAAAACTTGCCTAAATGGACCCTGGCACTCGCCGGCCGCTGCCGCGGCACCGCTCGCTTCGCTCGCTCGGCTCGTGCGGTGTGTTATGTGGTCACAGTTCTAACCTAACCTAACCTACCTTTCAGCCATTTTAATTTGCTACAACTAAATGTAACCAACTGCTACCGGCCGCACCTAGTTGTAGCCGGCTAAAACTAGGTGTAGCCGCACTTCGGGTTTTAGCCGTGACATATACACAGACAAAAAGAACAAAACAGAACAATACGTACAAAGGTGATGCTTATTTCTAAAAAATTCTCTTCCAGCAAACCAAACGCATACGTTCTTTCAGCATATGTTGATGTTATTAATTATTTAGGTACAAGTTGAAAGTAATAACTGTGTGACTTAAAAAAAATAACCTAACTCCACTCCATCATTTTCAGTTCCATTTCCTAACTCGTTATAATGAAAAAATAGTTATAAATTTTCGTGTATTTCAGTTAATACACGAAACTTTACAATCTTTTTTGTTTACAAATATCCTCTGCATACTACATAATATAATCAATTGAGAATTTTTCCAAATAACGTTCAAGGGTAACGACGCCCAAATTGCTTTTCTGTCGACTTTTCACTTTTTATTTCTTTTTATTGTCCTCACAATCAGACACTTAAAGGCCGATACAGCTTATTGCATATTGTAAAATGCAAATGTATGGTAAAATCTTAACTCAAAGGGTATTTTTCAGCTCGGCGTCCGGCGTTCATCGCTTGTGAGGATACTGTGGTGCGGCTGGTGTCCAGCGGACGGTACCACAACTCTGTGACCCTCGCCTTCGCCCCCCTCCCCCTCGAGGACCTGGAACATGCTGACCTCATGTGCGGCCTAAACGACCTCTAAATGAAAACACGCGCTCTCAGTAGCCTCTCGACTACGGCCCCAGGGATGATGTTAGAATGCAATTTATTTATTTCACGTTCTCTTCAACGAGTTCAATCGTTTAGGTACGTGAAGGTTTATAAACTGACCGTTGAATTTTCTGTTATTAAAATTCTTCTTAATGAGTAATTTTACTGATTGGATGTAGATAGAATAGAGATTAAAAAGCTGACGTTACTATCATACTTATCACTACACGTAATGACGGTAGATTATCTATATTAGAAAATGTAAGTCCTAGATTAGATTAATCAATCAATTAATCGGTGAAAGTTTGCGCTTTAACTACCCTGTCGATGTCGTCTCAGGCGCAAACTTCGATCAAACAATTCATCTCCGTTGTTAGAGGTAAGTTGCGCTCCTTAGCGTCGATGCCAGATTTAGACAGGACCCTTCTCCGGACGCGAGCTCGCATCCAATCAGGGGATCAGTGGAAACGATGGCCACAAATTGATGCGAAATTATGCTAAACTTATCCCAAAATTTTATCAAAACCGTGGCAGTTTAAAACATAAGTTAATATTACGAGTAGTGTACCATCACATCTTAATGTAGCAGTAAGAAATTACTTGGTTATAAGTTTTCCGTAATGTTACGTAGTTCGTGTGTTACCGAAATTAAAATTAAAGTTTATTACCAAATTCAGTATCACTATCTAGTCATGCATTAATACGAACGCGTTAAATGTTAACGCTCTAGATATTTGTCAATAAATAAATGTACATGTTCAATTGTTTTATTTTTACTTTATCTTTCAATTTACTCTTTAAATACAGTCAGCATCATAAACCAGTTATTATGTCGAAATTTAGAAATTGGTATTGAAATAAAATTTTTACAGGGCATTGAATAACAATTACCGCATTCCTATTTTGAATTGCCATCGGCATCGTGGTGAAAGGATTAGCCAATCAGCGTGGAAACTCGCTGATTGCCCAAGGTGCGCCGGACGTATAGTGGCTCTGTCACTCACGTAGTCACGGACTCAAGTCACTCGAGGAGGCTCCTTTAATGCACCCCAAAAAGAGCCTCCCCGAGTGATGAATCTGCAGAACTATTGACCTGAAGCAAATCCCTGAGCAAGTTGATTTCAGACCCGTCAAGTCTTGCTGCAATCAGGCACCCAAACTCGTTCAACATATTGAGGATGGTTTCGAGATAGGAATGGTCACAGGTGCTGTATTCGTGAACCTGTCAGCAGCTTATGATTCAGACAACCTCAAATGGTTGTCGTGGAAGGTGGAGACATTGATCAGCAATTAGACTTTTGTTCGAATACTCCGAGAACTGCTCCACATTCGCCGTTTTCAGGTCCATCTTCTCTCGGAAAAAAGTCGTTGGAGGGCGCGGAAAAACGGTTGACCTCAAGATAGTGTCCTGGCACTGTTCCGTATTCTCTATACCAATGACCATCCATCCGGCCCGAACATGTCCCGTTTCCTCTATGCAGACGACCTTGCCCTCACCTCCCAAGCCACCACTTTTGAGGAAGTTGTGGTCCACTTATCAGACGCTCTTAGTGACTTAGCCACGTATTTCCTCGCTAACTCACTCAAGCCTAATCCAAGCAAAACCCAGTCTTACATATTCCATCTCCGCAATAGAGGCGCACCGCAAACTTAACATCGTTTGGTGTGGGGTGTCCATCGAGTACAGCAACTCTCCTAAATATCTTGGTGTTACTCAGGTATTTAACATTCAGCAAAAACTGCAAAGACATCAAGCAGAAGGTACACTCCCGCAACAGTCTTCTTCAGCGACTATTATCATCGAAGTGGGGTGCTGCGCCTGACGTTATGCGGACTACTGGGCTGGCTCTATCTTTTTCTGAGGGTGAATTCGCGTGCCCCGTATGGAGTCGTTCTGCCAATGCAAAGTTAGTGGATGCAGCTTTGAATGATAAGTATGCATCATCATTGATTGCCTAAAACCGACCCCAGTTCAAATGCTGTATCCACTAACAGGAATAGCGCCACGTGTAGTTCGCAGAGCGGTGGCAAGCTCCAGCGAAATATCCAAAATAATCTCCGATACACGACACCCTTTGCACGACCACAATCTTGAGCCACCAAGGCTGAAAAGCCGAAACTGTTTTTTAAAGTGTGTCGTCCCACGTTACTCTCTGACGAACGATCAAAAGAGAGACTGAAGCTGTGGCGAGACAGTGCTTCCTAACCCAAACCATTCGTTCCACCTGCTGGAAATCTCCCACCTGGACTTGAGTTGCCTTGGGTAGCCCGGAAATCTTTAAACAGACTACTTGACCCAGGTTGGCCGAAGCAAGGAAAACCTGTTCATGTTTAGATTGATAGACGACTCCGCCTTGGAGTGTAAACGTGGTGCTAATCCACAAACGATGAGCACTTAATGTCATGTCCTGCGTGTTCTAGACGCTAGTGATGACGCTAAACACGTGGCAAATTCTGGGCCGAGTGTAATTAGATTACCATCGACACGCTAATAACAAGATTACATTCTTATGATGTTGACTGCACCTACCCTTTCCTTCTGTACCATTACATTTTAAAATGCCATAACCAACGGCTACAATGCTCTTACGATGCCATTGTTGTGACAACCCTACGTTGCCACTACGCAACGCTACGTCTGCTGCGCTCCGCTATGATACCACTACGCCGCCGCCGCCGCTACACTCTGCTGCGACAACGCTACGATGCCGCTACGACGGTGCTACGATGTTGCTACGACAACTAGAGCTATTAATTTATTTAGCTACGTCCCCCTACATGTAATAAATATGCCAACCACTCTCGTAACAAAGTGACCAATATATTTTGATTTAATCGGGGATAAAAAAAATATTATTTTTCACCTTAGACATCTAGTTTTTGAGAAGTTTGCGAAAACTCGAAAAGGGGATTCCAAGTTTTAAGGAAAGTTTAGGCTCTTTAATCACCCTAGCCAATGTTCTCAACACACTGACGCGACATACACGGAGTGTTCACAGAAATCCTTGGATGTGAACTCTAAATCCAAAATCTTTGAAAAAACGTCACGATCAAGGTCAAATAAAAGTTATCCAGAAATAAATATCCCAGGAGGTGTTATATAAGGGAGAGATGAATATCTCATTCTTTTTGACCTAGGACGTCTAGTTTTTGAGATATTTGCGAAAAACTCAAGTTGTCTATTCTAGGACGCAACTTATGATTCCACTCGTCAAATGTTCAATGTTATTTTATCTGGTTGACAGTTGAATCAGTTTGAGTATCTCATCTGAGAGTTGATGGCGTATTTGTTACAAGTGGGAACGCAGCTTAATAGGAACTACCAAAGATAAATACTGAGGTGTGAAGATTACTTTGTAGGCCTACTATTTCTTGTTAGTTGGTTGGAGAGTGACCCCTAGAACTATAACATTTTTAGGTGGGAGGATAAAAGTTAGTATAATGTGATAAAGGGCAGATTATGAAGACATGCTGTTAAAAATATCTAGCTACCTAACTTGTAATAAACAACATGTAAAAAAACCCTGTCTTATTCGTGAGGGTGTTGTCAGGTATCGTACTGCGAGTTTATTTATGTGGAAATTTTCAGGAAAAAAAATCGCCACATTTTTTTTCATTGGTGTATTTAATTGGATTAATACATTGGCCGTCGTTTAGCGGGTGTCTTATGCCCGTTTTCACCATCATAAGTGACTCTTAAATGAATCCCTAAATAAAAGTGCACTGTTAGATTTTCAAATCTAGGCTTAGCGCTGAGAGTTGAAAATCCAACAATGCACTTTTATTTAGGGATTAATTTAAGTGTCACTTAGTTGTCGGTGAAAACGGGCATTAGAGTCAAAACTTACCCCTGTTGAAAATTTTCCAATTTTTTATGGATTTAAGTTAATTTTGGTACTAAAAATTTTAATTTTAAATAGCAATAACTTTTTATTTTTAATAATAATTATTATTTTTCTTACTTTTTGGTAATGTTATTGCAAAATTAACTTAAATCCATAAAAAAAAAATGGAAAAAAGGAAAAATTTTAAAAATTTGAAATGACTTTCTAGACACCCGCTAAACAAGACGGCCGCCCGCGCCCAATGTATTAATCCGGTAAAATTTACCAATGAAAAAAGTGACGATTTTTTTTTTGCCTGAAAATTTCCATTTAAATAAACTCGCAATACCCCTTTCAGAACGGATAGGGTTTTTTTACATATCGTATATCACTAAGATTAGAACAAAGCAATCATTTTACAAGTAAATAATTACTTTGTAGAGGTAAAGTCACACTTATTTTTTTTTATATATAGCGACCTCTTTGAACTTTGTAATAAACCTCGTGGATGAGAGATCTCACTAATTCACATTACATGAGAGTGCAGCCGCCGCAGCCCTTTATTGTAAAACTGAGTTAGGGAGTACTTTATAAAGTATTGTTAGAAAAATATAGATGTCGCTGTGTCTACTGAAGAGTTTCAGGACTTTAGCTGTAAAGTCCTGAAAGGCTGTCCAATATTTGCCGTGATAACACATAACATACAGCACGCCTTGTTACCCGAAGGGTTGGGCAGAGGTGTCCCTGTAGCAGGTTCACCCACATTTCGCCAGTTATGTTTTAAGTCCCATGTAATAGGGGGCGAGCCTATTGCCATCAACCGGGCACAAATCTAGACTCCAGGCTGCTACTGAGAAATTTTAGATAGAAAAACCCAATAAATACTTTGCCCGACCTGGGAATCGAACCCAGGACCTCATGCTCAGCGATAGCGCTTGCGACCACTAGACCAACGAGGCAGTCGAGGCAGTTGCTGTGATAAATAAACTAAAATACCAACAGCTTTTCAAACCACGTGACCTTATATTCAACAATAGATTCGTTTCAATAGGTTTTCGGAAGGTTTTATTGTCTTTGAATAAAAAACAAACGTTTTAATTAAATTTTATTGAGTAATTTTTTTGATAGAGATAATAAACAAATACTTATTTAAAAGCAATATGTACCACTATTGTGTAACAGTATTCTGACAAAAATAGTTTATTCCCGCTACAGTGAAATAAATATTCGTGCAACTGTACAAACGAATTTACGTAATAATAAAAATATACTAGATTTTCGACATTCAAATTCTATGACAATAATAACTAATATTGATAGTAATTTTAGCGTTACGATTAGATGAACGTATGAAGAAAAACAAGTTATTAAACGTTGTTTTTTTTTCACCTACAGAAAGCGCTAAGAGTACACGACACGTGGGTCCAACATATAAAACACATATTGTCGACGTCATTCGCATAGTTTCCAGTAATAAAACGAATAAGTGCACACTCATGTATACACACATTAAATTAGCACCTAATTTGTAAAGCAGTATCTACTATTATCGTTTGCATAACAGATATAAGCTTTTACACAAATAACATTAAACATTTATTCTATCTAACAAATAATACCGTTGTAGATTTCTCTAATTGACTACACATTTAAGAGCTGGTTTACATACATACAGTGTTAATGATTATTGTTATTTTACGCATAAATATCATAGATTCTTCCCGATCAATAGTTTTGATAGTCTGCCTACATAGGCGTATTAGCAGAGAAAATAAGAGAGTCCAGTATTAGTTACATAAAATTCTAATGGCAATCACATCAAATCTAAGTCTTACATGCTATGCTATACACTACGCCTAATGAGTAGCTTATTCAACAAATATTTACTAAAAAACAGTACGTATCGATATCGTCTCATACAGCGATTGAATGTAGGGCTGACCCTACACATAATTATGACATAGATCTATGAGTGAAAACAAAATTTAGGCCTATTGAAAACAAAATAATAGTAACCAGGTTTCTTCGTAAATCGATGACGATATTATTTCTAACTACAGTCGGTTCATAATAATTATTATATTATGATCTATTTTTTACTTGTTTTTCTTTTTTACTGAAAATGAAAAAAATCTCAATTTTTTACTTCATGATAAATATTTATAAAACTTATAACAATAAGATCGGTGTTTTTAAGATAGTTAATTGATAATGAATGGTTGATTAATGGTTGTTGGTAATTGATGGTTAATTGATTGTTAATTTTGTGTAGTACAGTTTAATGGTTGATTGCACATGTAAGTTTGACACAAGTAAGTAACAATAATTTCTTATAATAAATAGTTTTTGCAGTTAAATTCAAAAGGTAAACCGTGTTTAAATTAAGTGCAATAACTCCTTCTGTAGTGAAATGTGAATGAAACGTATTTCCTATTTATATTTCTACAAAATATATTTGTATACAGTTTACATTTTATTGAAGCATATTATTACAACATGTTTAAAAATAATATTTTGGTTAAAACAGATCTTAACATTATTTGAAATTGCTACTTATAATACAATCCTTATTTAGATCACTTTACACCTTATTCTTACTAATTAAAGCTATCCCATACAACTTCTCAAATTGTGCTTAATTCAACAAGAAAGCGAGTGTTGTGCAACTTTTGCCAATGTTAGTTATATTCTCTATTTGTAAATTTAATAAAATACACTGTTAGGGGTTATAGAAATAATGTAAAGGTGGGTTATCAAATTATAAATCTACTTCGTGCTTATAAAAGGGTCATAAAAGTGTGTTTAGGATAGTTCGGGATACATTACTGTTAGGAAAAGGGTAATCACGATATTATTCAGTACTAAATCAACATTTATCTTGTCTTTTTGTATAAGCATGGCAACTTTCTTTCAATATTCCATCGCTACTCCATCTTGTTCAAGGATAGTAATTGACGATCGCATAGGTATAAATATTTTATCACCGCTAACGTTTCTTTTATACAAATATTATGTTAAAAGTATAAAATTGTTACTAAGTTCATAAGATAATTTTTCACTTAAAGCGTTATTAAGCTACGAATTACGTACTGTTTCGGAATTCACGGCTATTGTGAAGACGAATTGATTCCTGTATATAATATCCTCATATATAAGTTTTACATTACTGATATGTATATTGATTTTGACATTATCAAGGAAAGAATACTCGACCTGTGATTACAGTAAGTGTCAGAATCGTGTGACTTAGTTCTACTAAATTGATTTACGGTATCTTGTGCTTTGCCTATCAATACAATAAGTAAGGTACAGATAAGTCTACCCAGCGCTCAGAATATCGCAATCTATTCTAAAGAAGGGACTATTCACAAAATATACTATTATCTGTTCGAAGTCATAAGAATTTGGAGTTCATAAGATCCTCAAGTGGTACGAATTATTAGCGTCCTAAATACAATAGTAGTAAATATATTGATAAAAATTCATCTCACAGTATACACTCGACTTCTATATTACCATTAATATATAAAATCGTAAAATTTTGCTACTAATAAGATATGTCATTTTGCTATTTAAGCAGAGGCACACTTTGATATGTATAGTGATATTTATCAAACTGTCTTGTGTGAAAGCTTCGCTTTAACAATGAAAGCCGACGTATAAATACTTTCTCTAAGTATAACTTATAATATTATATACCCACAGGTATTATAATAATCCGCCGACATTTATAATTCCATACTCATAACATGAAATACACATTAACTAAATGTATGAAACATCAAACATATGAAACAACTAGTTACAGGAACATCGTAAACTAAATTATGTAACATACAACATACTTCTGCTAATATAATATTATATTACAGAAAAAGAAATATAATATAATCAGCTTTTATTAATGTCCTTCCTTCATTATCCACGTACAAATTCACATCACGATTTCACTTTTAAAAGTTCCTTTTTGTAACGTTCCTTGCATTGTCCATTTTGATTTCATTTCACGTTCCGAACGCCAGTGTTATTTTCGATTGTGATAAAATATATTTAATTAATACAACAATTACTTCTAGTACTTTAGTAGCCGATATTAAAATTCGAAATGCCATCTGCAATACTCATCTAGATCTTCACTGACAATTATAAAATGGCAGTTCCAATAAGACAAATATAATCTCAAGAATTTTCTCAACGAAACTATAATCTTATGATTATTTGTGAAGTAAAACATTTATTTTTATTTTTATTGTTCTAGTTTGTATAAATAATTTGTCTACTCTTCCCTACTGCGTAAATATTCACTTGACTGGTTCAAGTGCGCTCCCGTGCTTCGTTTACAAAGCGACAGTAGTGGCGAGCGTCGTCAGCAGGACGATGGGCAGAGTGGTGCCAGCGACACTGCTGTATGGACCAGTCACTGCCCCGTCACATGGCATGTGCTCCAGTTCTGTAAAGAGAAAATACAGTAAGAATAACGCACCAGAATAATACAGGAAGCAGAAATTATATTCATGATAGAATTAAAACTCCTGAGCGAAGCGAGGTAGTAAAGACTATAATCCTGAGTGCAGCGCGAGATTCAATACAACGTCCAGGACATAAGACACTGCTTTATCCCCTTGTTGAATAATCTACTATTAAATAAACTATTATTGTATTTATTTCCACAATTTGTTTCGTCAAAAGTTAAAACAAAAAATAATGTAAAAAAATAGACTTCATTGAACGCAGAAGAATCCTTAGTAAGTAGTCAGACTTACATTTAATATTTTACCTAATTGCCTAGTTAAAAACAGTCACGATCGTCGCCGGAAAGTCAGGTCTCAACAAATACATAAGTGAATAATAAAACTCCACTATAGTTCCTAGGTTACTTTAACTTACAGTTAGTTTAAGTTTTAATGTACAATTTTACTAACTACCAGACAGTTTCTTAAGTCCTTAAGTGGTCACTAAGCCCAGGTTCGCACGGCGATTTTTGTTCTCACATTGGATTTTCAACGCTCAGCTCAGCGCCAAGAGTTAAAAATCCAACAGTGTGTTTTTTCGGCGCGCTGGGTTGCACTCTGTTGGATTCTCAACACCGAGAGTTGAAATGCCAGTGCGCGATTAAATCCCGCCGCAGTATTTTTACGTCCGTGCGAACGTTGGCTTATAACTTTATAAGTCACTCGGACGCTAGTTTTAAACATGTTGGGATTAAAAGGTCCGAGAACAGTTTAAAAGTTATGAAATTGTATTGCAAGATTAATGAAGTTTTGTCTGTTCAAAAAGAAAAGGATATTTCAAGAATTTTCTATCACATAACATAACACATCATCACATCACGCCTGTAATTCTTGAAGGGTTGGGCACAGGAATACCTATAGTACATCCACATTACGCCAGTTATGTTTAAGTCCCATGTAATAGGGGGCGAGCCGATTGCCATCAAGCGGGCAAAAATCCAGACTAGGGACTGCTACCTATAGAGAAATAAAAAAAATAACACTTTGCCCGACCTGGGAATTGAACCCAGGACCTTATGCTTAGCAGTAGCACTTGCGATCACTAGACCAACGAGGCAGTCAAATTTCCATTCTAATAATTAAATTTAATTGTTTGAGTTTTAATATAAATAATTTGTGGCGGCATCTAATAAAATCCTGACGTCACAGAAATCCTGCATCGCACAATTAGAGTTTACCGCGCGAACACCATATATAATCAATTTAATTTGGCTAAAAGTTACAACTTATTTTTAAATAAGAAAGTGTAATTTATAAAAACCCTTTTTGTGATTTGTTTACCTTTTTTTTAATTACCTAAACCAATGGATTATAAGTATTCAATTTACATAAGAAATAAATGTATTTTATTTTTATTTTTTATTTAACCATTTATGCACACACATATAAACAGACAAGAAGAAAGGAACAGAAAAATACGTACAAAGGCAATGCTTATTTCTAAAGAAATCTCTTCCAGCATACTTGCGACAGGAAATTATAAAAAATGAGATGTAGACAACGTGTGTAACCGTAGAAGATAAAACAAAAACATAAATCAAAGAAGAAGAAAAAAAAAATACAATTTACTATTTACACAAACTACTTACAATATAAGAATATACTAAAACACACTTCAAAAACATACATACATACTCATAAAAAACACACACACACTTCAAACACACACCACACACACACACACACATACATACTTGCATACTTCTAAAATAAATATCACTACAATATATATAATTATAATATGATTTAAGATAACTATGCAACTATGACGAAGTGGAAAGATAGTGTTCTTTCACTCTTCGTTTAAATGTTTCAACAGTACGACAGTCCCTAATGTCAGGCGGAAGTGAATTCCACAACCGAACCGCGTGCACAGTGAAGGAGTAGGAATAGAAGTCAGTTGAGTGGGGGGGGGGGGGATTTAAGGAGGTTTTTAAGATGCGACCTGCAAGGTGCATCAAAAGGACGGGCGAAGGAAAAGCGTTCCCGCAGATAGGAAGGGGTGTTAGGATTGTGAAGGATGTTGAATAGCAGAGACAATATCCGAGAAATCCTGCGAAGTCGAATAGGGAGCCACTTGAGTATCTTGCGAAAATTAGAAACGTGATCATACTTTTTAAGATTAAAAACAAAACGAATACAGATATTTTGCAAACGCTCAAGTTTATTTAAAAGCTCCTCGGTGGCATCCAAATAACAGGCATCAGCGTAGTCTATGATGGGCTGTATGAGAGTTTGAGCAAGGGAGATTTTGGTCTTCAAGGGCAAGGAGCTCTGGAGGCACTTCAACGAATGGAACGTGTAGTGCACTTTGCGACTGACTTGAGCAACATGGGCAGTCCATGATAAGTGAGAGTCCATGGTCATCCCCAGGTTTTTAACCGCATTTGCGTATTCAATCTGAACACCATTCAGACAGAGTGGAGACAGCGATGCAACATCGAGCCTAGTCCGCATATACCTGCCGCCTATAATTATGGCCTGGGATTTCTTAGGGTTGATTTGCAGTCCAAAGGACCGCGACCACTCGCTAATAGAATCCAGGTTTCTGTTCATGGCAGACACGGCGGCTTCCGCACCTTGCCTTAAGAAATTATTGTAAAGCTGCAGATCGTCGGCATAGACATGGAAGTGGGAAGAGATGACTCTGGTGACAGAGTTAATGAAAATAGAAGAGGAGAGAGAACGCCACCTTGAGGTACACCCGCGGTAAGAAAGCACCAGTCAGAAGACGAGGCCGGTCGCAGCGGGTTCGTCTCGATCTTCGAGACGAACCCGTTGCGACCGGCCTTTAAGATAGGAGTCGAACCAACCAATAGTAGAAAAAGAGAAATTGAAAGATTTAAGGATCGCTAAAAGGATAATGTATATAATGTATGTATAGAGCACAAGGTTTCATCGTAATAAGACTCGTACAGACCAACGCGATATCGCGGGCGCGACAGACAGCGCGACCCGTGTCGCGTCTGCGATATCGCGCTGGTCTGTACGAGCCTTTATACGTAGTCATAAATATGCACATTACATCTGACATTGTGCAATCCTTGAGGCCGTAGTAGATCAAGGATAAAACTATTTCTATAAATAATAGAAACAAAGGAAAATGTAGAGAACTACACTATTTGCGCTGTAGCATGGTGCGGGTGACAGTTGCCCGTATGACGTTGACATTTGTCAGTACCACGTAGGGATGTGAGGTTATGCAATTCATTTTTATCGCTAACGATACTCGCAGCGTGAATCTAGTTCTCTTTAATATTGTTATGAAAATTAGTGTATTATTCAGTTGTGCAGTGTAACTACGTGTGTGCTACGTGTATAAACTTGTCAATATAAATGTTTTATGGCTACATAATTATCTTTGTACTTATATAAAATAATCAAAATCGGGTTTATGTTTTTTTTTTCGTGACAACATTTTTGCTCTATGGTGCATCGGCGCGGCGGCCATGTTGTTTACCCGTGCGATGCTGTGAGTGCGAGTACGAGTGCAAGCGCGTTATATTGTGACTTAATGTGACACGTATTACGATTTCATTGTTTGTTTTCATTTTTGTTAAATTGTTATTTGTTATAAGTTTGTTGAGTTTGTTGTTATTACCATGCCTAAGCATACAAAAAAAACTGTTTTGGGTAGTCAGGCCAGGGAGCTTGTTGTTCGCCTCCGAGACTACTTTGAAAGAGAACAACAAAATAATGGACCGTTGTTACCATTGAATCATATTGTAGAACGAGTAGCCGAAGCTCTTGATATTGGCCGCAATACTGTTTCGCGTATAACACGTGAGAAAATTGGCCAAGATGGGATGTTTGAAAATAAATTATCGACACCCAACAAAAAGCGGACCAAGGTGAAGCCAATCACAGATTTGGATGATTTTGCTAAGGTTGCTATTAGAAATCATATTTATGATTATTATAGAAGAATGGAGCTACCCACATTGCTCAAGCTTCTAAAATCATTAAAAGAAGCTGACTTGTTCAAAGGAGGTATTACTTCGCTACGGCAAGTTATAAAAGATATTGGCTTTGTTTACAAAAAAGTTAACAAAAGAAAGATTATTATGGATAGGACTGACATTGCCCTAGCAAGATGTAGATTTTTAAGGAAGGCCAAAAACATAAGTGATTGGAGCAAAGTTGTCTTTTTGGATGAAACGTGGCTAAACGCCAACCACACAGTGGGTAAAAGTTGGACCGACGATACGGCACAATCGTGTACCAAAGTGCCGGAAGGCAAAGGCGAACGCCTTATTATTTGTCACGCAGGTACAGCAAGTGGATTCGTCCCTGATTGTTTGCTGGCTTTTAAGTCAAAAAAAACTACGGAGTATCATGAGGAGATGAATTACGAAAAATTTAAAGATTGGTTCATAGGTCTATTAAACAATTTAAAAGAGCCTATGACCATAATAATGGACAACGCACCCTACCATTCGGTGCAAGTTAATAAACCCCCAAACCAATCCAACCGCAAAAGCGAGTTGGTGAAGTGGCTGAGTGAAAACGGAGTTACAGCAGATATAAAAATGTTAAAGACGGAGCTTATTGCCTTAGTCCGACGCCATAAGCCACCAACTCCTACCTATGCTCTGGACGAGATGGCAAAAGAAAAAGGCCACCAGGTCCTTCGACTACCACCCTACCATTGCCAGTATAACGCTATTGAGCTGATTTGGGCCCAAATAAAAGGTATGCTTTTAATTTCAATTCCCATTTTGAAGCTTTATAAAAAAATCAGCTTTCCGATCGTAGCATGTACCTAGTTTAAAAACATTACCAGATACTAGATTAGGCTGATTGATGATTATTTGAATACTTTTTTTTATAAGTTCGTTTATTTTTAGGTTACGCCGCAAGAAATAATACTTCGCCGCCATTTACGGCAAATAAGATGTTGGCCCTATTACAAGAGGCCATCAACAATGTTCAACCTGAAGACTGGTCGAAGGTCGTGAATAAAACAAAAAGGGACATTATGTCTGATTGGGATCGTGACATACATATTGACAACATAATTGAGTCATCGTTAATAATATCCGTCACAGATTCAGATGATGAATTCAGTGACAATTCAGATGTTCCTGACTCTGATATGAGTTTAGACGAATAACATGTATTTTTTTTAGCAACCTTTTAAGCAACCTTACCCTATAAATGTTCTGTTGTATAATTAGACCTTTTAAAAATAAAAATTGACCTACGCACAATATACGTTTTTTATTATAAAAAATATCGACTATCCATCGTAGCAGTACATCCCATCACTAAATACGTCTATGGCGTTACGTTATACGCATAACACTTTGCTTAATTTTTCATTCAATTTGATTTTATTTCTTGATTAGAACATTCTGGTTGGGTTTAATTTAATTTACTACAGTTATTAATTATTTAATATATTACGAATGTGGTACAACTGAAATATTAAGTCATAAATTGTAAATCGCGGCAACTTTCAAGAGTGAAACGAAATGTTACTGAAACTGTCACCCGCACCATGCTACAGCGCAAATAGTATAGACCAGGAATTAACTTCCTAAGTAAGTGAGTAAAATTGATATTATAAAGAAATATGCAAGCATCGGTCGCTGAACGACCGTGGTGAGGCTGCAGCGCATTATAACTGCAATAATAGTAAGAATAATATTAAAATTCTTGTTTTATTGCTTCTAGAAAGTGGATGTCAGTATATTATTTTCTGACATCATTTCAAGAATATTTCGGTGGTTACTCGTACGTGACATAAAGCCAAAATTACATTACGAAACTAGTGATATAAAATTATAGAGCGCCTTTTTCGTACTGGTGTACGGGCCGCGGGACGGGACCGCCTGGCGGGAGCATCAGTCACTCGCTCGCGTCAACCATTGGACTGTCACCTACTAAAAATTTGCCCTATAATTTTATTTAATTTCATGTCACTAATAGGTATGGGCATTATTTCACGTCACTAATTACAATTACTGGCCACGAAGCATGTAATCGAATAGCTAGTTTCAAGTCAAACTGTAAACACGTTATTTTGTAAGTACATAGTTATATTTTCGATGCAGATAGTCCTAAGCCTAAATAAAGTATGAAAGGAAGTTTATTTGTGTCATTATTACGTTAATGATGTAACTGCATATGTATACAAAAACTAATTTGTTTTAAAAACGCAAAGCTTGTGATATGTAATGTATTACGTAGGTAATCAGTTATATTTTCGCCTGTAATACTTCAATAGAATCCATGTTGAATCACCAAACAGAATTTGAAAAAGAAACTAGTTACTAAAATCAAGACAGTGTTTTCAAAACAGGTGAAGTCTTCGAAATAATTACGTTACGTTTCGCAAAAATCACGTAACGACCCACCCTTAGTCACTAATTTCGTAAAGTAATTTTGCTAGTTCGATGGTGGAAACTAAAATAGAGTTCCTTACCTACAGTCCGAGTTCCTACCTCGAAAGAAGGTAAGATATTCACGAATTTGTAATTTATTATAATGGCAATTTTGCCTGTGCCTACAACATCCGCCTGATATTCTGCATTTTTTCTGGAGACGTGCGGGCGGGTCGAGTACCACTGCAATGTCTTAATGCTGACAATGATGTCAAAAATGATGAATGACAATGATGAAAAAAGTGCTTAGGCATGTATGAACATGCCTAAGCACTTTTAGCCTTTGGGTAAGCTCAATCTTGCCTTAAACCAAATAGTCTGAAAGAAAGTTGAAACAACTGTATCTAGCTAGATAGAGTTATTTCAACTTTCTTGAAGTACTTTACATACAAGAAGCTTAAACTTTTCAGCCAGTTTTTGTATTTTATAACCCGGCTGGCATAAAGTTCTTAATACAAAAACTATTACGTGTCTTTTGTTTTAGTTTGCCACCAACTTCCGAAATTTAAGTTATTTTTCACTTTGTAGTGTTTTTTTGGAAGTCGGTTGTTTTTTTTTTTTGCTTAAAAGTTTTTATTTCTCGCTTTTTAGTGTGTAGTTAATAATTTACCTAAGTTACAACAGCCTAATCTTAACTGCTCATCACCTTTTACAAAATATTGCTTTTCCCGATTCAGGGACGTTAATCGTTAAGGAGTTTTCCTGGTAATTAACCATCAGCTCCACTTCTCCATATGCATTGTGACGAGCATAAATTGCATTGCAGCCATATTAAAGTAATCGAATCGCAACCCGTGAAATACTTATTATTGAGTAATTCCGGTGGCCATTTGTGGTCATCATCATCAGTTCCACTTCACCAAACGGTAAAAAGTTGCATGAGTTATTATAAAAAAAAGAATCATCGAAATCGGTTCGCGCGATATTGAGTTACTCGTCCATTTGTCGCGCACATACTTAATGCAAATTTAAGACTTATATGGTTTTCTCATGGATGCCATTAACAGAACTAGACCGGGACACGGGAAGTACCAGCTTTCAAATAAAAAAAGAATCATCAAAATCGGTTCACCCAGTTGAAAGTTCTGAGGTAACCAACATAAAAAAAATACAGTCAAATTGAGAACCTCCTCCTTTTTTTGAAGTCGGTTAAAAATTGACACCTTAGAGAGACTCGGGTTTAAGATGGCTCGATGGGTTAGTGAGTGAGACTTTGGCCTCAAGATAAATCTTGTTTTGTAATACGGCCAAATGATCTTCTTACCATTGAGCTTGTTGAGGAAGTCGTTCCAGAAGGCGCAGGCGGAGGCGCGCGGTCCGCGGGGCCCGGCAGGTCCGCTGGTCCCGTCAGCAGTGTACGTGTAGTAGTGGGGCGATGATCGCGAAAACAGCGGCCATTTCTCGTCTGGTTTGTGTGGTTTACTAGAAAAGTAGAAGGGGTTGGTCTTAGTTTGGATATTGTGTATAGTAAAAGAGGTTGTATTCAAAGAAGGCGCTCGCCGAGGCTAAAGACGGCCACACCCAGGCCAGTTACACGCAGTGACCGGCGACTCGCTGGCGATTTCAAATTCTCACAACCATACACTGATTTTGACAGTCGATTTGTCACTGGCAATATCTGAACCTGTGTATGGACGTGAGATTTTGACATCGCTAGGGAGTCACCAGTTACAAATGTCACTACGTATGTGGTCAGTCTCATAGCTCCTTTCTTTAATCCTCATGAATGATCTCCATCGGAGGAGTTATGGTAGATTCAGAATTAAGACAGAATTTTACTTCACCATATGGCGTTACTGCTCAGCGACTACAAGGCGGCCGAAGATGCCATGAACGCGCTTTATGTAGCCTGTCACAACAATGAAGTTGTGAAGATGAATTGCCTTTATCAAAAACGTAAGCTATAAAACGGGGCGCTTTTTATTATCTTACTTTAAAATATGTAAACACTATCTTAGACACATCAGTAGTGAGGTCACTGTCACTATAAATGTCAACTGTCAGTTCACCACGAATAGCGGGAAACGGTGGAAAGTGGAGCATGGCTACACGTGGCTTTGGTGTAGTGATGAGCCAGTGTAGTGATATAATCAGCTTAAATATGAGATCAACAGGATTCTACACAAATATTTTTATAAAAAAATAGCTTTATTTTTCTACCTGATGTGTGACTGCGTTATTGATCTTAACAATGCAATGATTTTGATGTGGTTTTCACCAAAATTAATTTACAGAATTTATTGCGGAAGCTTCAATTTGCCTAGCCTTTTTTCAACTACATTGGGGTCGGCTTCCAGTCTAACCAGATACAACTGAATAAGAGTATTTTCCATGGAGCGACTGCCTATCTGACCTCCACAATACAGTAACTGGGTAATAGCCCTTTGGTAAGACTGGTTGTCAGAGTTTCGGGCTTCTGACGACCCGTAACAACTGTCACAGATTCACGAATGACAGCCGGGACTAACGGCTTAACGGGCTTTCCAAGGCTCGGAGGAGTTTCGGTATGTAAAGATGGTAACCCATCTACAGACCAAACCCGGCAAGCGTAGATTAATCTGATGAATCGACCCGTGCGGCTGTTATGACTTGGCCACAAGCTCCTCATTATTCCGGAAGCTTAATGTGTAATAATTAAACTTACATTAATAAAGAAATCTCAAGGTTTTATCAAGTCGTAAAAATTCTGCGAAGGAGACATGTTATTAGTTACTTATAAACACGCACGCAGAAATTATAATTCTGATCGAGTGTAAACTTGGGAACATTTCTTTACTTAGGTAAGGTATTATAATATTTTAAGACCATGTTAGCTATTTATAACTAGCCAGTATTGCGATAGACAGAAACTGTGTCACGGGGAGGCCCCAGAGCGATATCGGTTACGGTGAGGAATGGCCATATCGATCCCAAAGATTATCGAACCCTAAGCCAAGTAACTTGACACTATTTAGAAGCCAATCCCAAAAATAATCACAAAAACTCACTGACCCCAAAAAATTAAAATGAACATCGGTCAGTCGACATTTATAGCCGCCTAAAATTTAGATCAATATTCCAGACTTAAAATAGTCAAGTTTATGCTGAAATTTCCTATCGTAACAGATTTAGACTAAAATCGATAGGCTGACATTTCAACGTGTAGAACTTTCCAATAATTTGGCCTGAATCTCAAAGATAATCAAGCTCTGTTTAACATCACCCTACTAGATTAAAGTTCACGGGAGGAGGGAACTGCGACGAAGAAGTTCGTGAGTCAATAGGTCTATTATATATTATATTGAATATATTTATTTCGTGAATCTAATTATTTCGTGTGACTACAGACGATCATGTATAGGAGGGATGTATGATTATAGAAAAGGAAGACATTAAGGTTTGTGATTTTAGTACCTAATCGAACAAAACTTCATGTAATCTTCGTACCGATCTAGGGACTGTGTTGCATCACAATTTTACCACGGTCTTAAGTATTCTCCGACCAGTTCCTATAGAAAAACCATTAAATTAATTGAAACCCATTGCGGCGCGGCACCATCAAGGAAATCGGTATATACATTAAATTCATGATGAAATGGGTAAAGCTGAAATATTTTTTCAAATGCAGAGCTGCTGATTAACTTCTGCTGCTAAGCGTGCTTCCCACAATTTTGCTTACATCGAAAAAAAAAACTTGTATCAGAGAAATCATAAAAGGGACTTTAAAATGATCCGAGTTGCTTCGAGTAAAGTGTACCTATTCAATTATGATCAGCTTTGGCGGGGTTAGTAGGCATGTCACATACAAGAATGAAATATTTAAAATATATATTTACTAGCTACGCCCCGTGGTTTCACCCGCATAAATCTTTATTCCGTGAGAATATCGAGATAACAAGTATCCTATGTCTTAACCCAGGTCATGGTCTACCCATGGGCTAAATTTCATCCAAACCCGTTCAGCCGTTTTAGCGTGGAAGCGTAACAAACATACAAACTCACTTTTGTACATTAGCTAGGATAGGATGTAGTAACTTACCCAGTGAGAGCAAATCGAGTGAAAGACTGCATGATGTGTGCAGCGAGGTCTCGTTCCCTTGTGTGGTACTGAAGAGACATGTTCAAAGGATGCCCGAAGACATACTCCATCTCGTCACCATGCATTACGCCCATCCATTCACCCCAGAGGCTCGTACTTGTGCGCTAGAAATGTATAAAAGAATATTTAGGAAAAATAAGTCAATAAATCTTCTTGAACGTTATTAGTTTATGATATGCCCTATAGGATCATATGAAGGTTACGATATGAACCTTGGAATTGGGGACATTGATTTAATTAAGTATAAGGCTGTGTACATACACATCTACAGAGGGGGTTTTCTTTCATTGATATTCTAAATAGAACACATAAAATAACATAATATCACGCCTGTAATCCCCGAAGGGTTAGGCAGAAGTATACCTAAGAAACCCACATTTCACTAGTTATGTTTAAGTCCCATGTAATAGGGGGCGAGGCTATTGCCATCAAGCGGGCACAAATCCAGACTCCGGGCTGCTACTGAGAAATTCCAGATGGAAAACCCAATAACACTTTGCCCGACCCGGTAAACGAACCAAGGACCTCATATTCAGCAGTAGCCCTTGCGACCACTTTTGGGCTGACTCTATTTAGACTGCCTCGTTGGTCTAACGAGGCAGTCTAAATAGAGTCAGCCCAAAATTTGGTTACGAGTTTGAGAACTTTAGTAACATACAGGAGTTTTCGTAACGTGCAGAGAATAGGACACGCTGGACACGATATTATTATTGTCCCGTCGTTTATGGAACAGCACCACATGTATATATTTTTACCCCATTTAATACTGCTCTGCTTCTCATGTTTCCAAACCTTAATAATGATTTTAATGACTTAAAATGTTGGGTCTCAACCAAACCACCTTTTAAAGTCGTTAATAATCATTTCATCAACATAATATATTGTTTTATAAATACATAACTTCCCCTTTATAGCCTAAGATTTAGGCTATAAAGGTCTCCCAGAGCCATCTTAGGCCCTAAGATAACTACTAAAAACTGTCCCAGAGACATCTAATTCTATAAAATGTCCAATATATTTTGACAGGTGGCGAAAAAAGGAACTAAATTCAAAATGTACTGAGTTTGACGTTCTTCTGACATTTGCCCCAACAACCAGCGCCGTATGAAATGTCAAGATATATTGGCCTACGGTACATACGCTGGAATTAAAGATTAACTACACGTATTAAGGCTATGGAAGGGTTGAGCTCGTCAGTTTACGACCACCATGCATTTATCTTTCAGTAGACTTTTATAGCTTTTAACGGAAAGGTAAACGAAGGGACACATTGCTATAATGTGTGGGTGTATTAGAAATATGAGGAGACAGTAAAGTATTAGATGAGCTTAAATTGTTAATAGACGTGCATATGGCACAGGATGTATTTTTAACCAACTTCCAAAAAGGAGGAGGTTATATGTTCGTAGCGTATGTTTGTTTTTTTTTATGTGTGTCCACCGATTTCTATGTACCGATTGGCATGCTCTCGGGTCAATAATACACATTTTTCTCCCACTTAGTATATGGATGATATGATAAGTTCCTTCTTTTTTTTTGGGTGGGAAATAATTTATCTCGCTCTGGGTGGAGCGGGAGGGTGTGTCAGACTACTACTGACTAAAACCCACCCTTCATTTGTCTATATTGCCAGGGGCCACGGTAACCCTTTCGGGCAATAACCGCAACTCCGGCAGGCATCGGTCCTATCGGACCCCGTCAGTTCTACTGACATCTCTTTGAGGCGCGCGTGGAACACAACGCGCCATCAACCCGGGCCTGGTCCTCATCGGACAGCGAGCGACTCATCGCTCACCGTCCGCACTGCCGCGCCTACGGTGGCCGGGAATCAGCCTGTGACTCCCGATGCCCAGGGCGTCTCCTGCGGTGATTAGGCGCGTGATGGCGTGAACTTTGCCTCTCACTCACGCGTTCTACCTCCTCCTTGGCGAACATTACTGCTTCGCAGAAGGAGTCGACGGCCTCCCTGCCCTCTCGCTCCATACAATGACCTGGATCAGGGCCCATCGCGAGAGATCACCGTCGCCGATCGCCTCCACGAGGACACGGCGATGCTCCGCCTAAGCCGGGCAGACCTCCACCGTATGCTGCACCGTGTCCTTCGGGCAATCCACACAATGGTGATACCTGGGCGTTTCCTCCCGCCTTATCCTGAACAGGAACCTCCCGAAACAATCGTGCCCGGTGAGGACCAGCGTCAGGTGGTAGGTTAGGACGCCCCGTGACGCCTCTCTAGCCACTCCTCAAAGAGGGGGACTTATCGCCGCAATTGTGGCGTGCCCAATATGATAAATTTCTGTCACTATTATTTAAATAGCAGGTATTCGAATTTATATGGGGTAGGTACCACAACTAAAAACTGAAAAATAAAAACTTTTTACAACCAAAGACACCGACTTCCTAAATCAAAGTTATTTTTCGCCTCGTAGTATTTTTTTGGAAGTCGGTTGATTTTTTCAGGGGAAGTTTAACCAAATAAGCAAATCTCAATATTTTATGAAACTGAATGCAACATAATATCGACGTTTTATTTTAGGCGCAGCAAAAACATCAGCTCATGTTCATGTTCAATCTCAAAATTAAATAGTATTTACTCTTCTCTTATTATTAAAAGCCAGTGATATCCCACTGCAGGGCGAATGCCTCCATACTCTCTTTCAACTTTTCTCTATTAAAAGCTGCTAAGGACTAGTTTCTTTTCAGAGTCCAGCTCATCCCGCCAACTCCAACGGGGTCTGCTGCGATATCGCTTGCAAGGAACCCATTGGGTCGTGAATTTGGCCCATTGGTTTTCCGACAATGGGCAGATTGGGCACATGTGTCTAGCCCAATATATCACATCAGTTACCACAGTAATAATCGAGATCCAAAGAAAATGTAGAAAAGCAGTCAAGATAAATGTTAAACGTCTAAAGTACCTCAGTAGCTATGCCAAGAACAGTAAGTGTATTATTTCCTCTGATTGCAACACGATTTATGACCTAACCTAACCTGAACTGTAAATTGCTAATTCCAAACTTAACGTCGACGTCGTGAAACACCGAGTTTAGATTGAGCCTTGATGGCGTCCCCGACTAAACCGCACAGTGGTTTCATTTGTTCGTACCATGACGCGACGTTGCAATATTGTTATTTGTATCGCATTACATTGTACACGAGACTTGAATTATAAATTATCTAAAAATAATTATTTATTTGACATAAAAAAGTACACAGGCATCACCCTGTTGATACTTAATTTAAGGGTGCAAAAAGCCTGGCATAATTTGTTTTATCAACGATCCCTATGCTAGGAAAAACCTGTGTTACAGGGGTCATAAAATCATGATCATCATTAGGGAAATAATCATGGTGATGCTGTTACTGGTTTGTAGTATACTATTTAGGTATATAAACTTGGACATATTACCGGTGCTTTTACCTCCCTTCTCTTGTCTGAGAAGCTGATGTAAATCAATGAAATCTTACAAATACACATATACTCACGACATTTTCCCATGATGGTAAGCAGAAACTACAGAACGCCTGCTCGCGTAGCATGACAACCATAGAACCGTAGAAAGGGTTTTCTACGGGTTTTGTCAACGGAAGAATAGACAAAGTGATGGATTGTGATTGTTTGCCTGTCATTTTGTCCATTCTCCCGTCGACAAAACCCGTTTCTATTGCGGTTTTAGAGGTATGAGGAACAGGGTGTAAAGTTCACTCATCCTCTATAGAAAAAGGGAAGATCATCCGAACAGACGCGTGTCGTATCTGGCGGGCAATTGCCCGACGGTTGAAGTCGGAATCTTGTATATAGGTATGTCGATCGCGCGATAAATTTTAATTGCGCGATACAGGATTTGTGTGACGTCATGTCTTTGATGCATAATTCGTATGTGGCGGTGTAACCGCTACATGGTCATGCTAAGCGTGCTGCTATGATTCTTAGATTCTCCTTTTGCTTACGTTCATACAACTGGCGTGTAATGGTGTGTTTGGTAATTTCGGTCACACAGTTCCTACCGATAGTATAACAATAGTCACAAATGTCAAAAATCTTTTGATGTTTCTAAAAGGTAATTTTACTTAAAAGAAAGTTGAACAGCAAAGTCACAAGAAGATTTATGACTGAAGAATATTGGACTACCTATCGGACTTTAAAAGCGCGCGTAGGCGGATCTTTTAATATTCATTAGGTACCCGAATTAACCCAAAAATAGGTAGGTATCCAAACTTGAAACAATAGCAGAACTTTATTATAAATGAAGAAAGCGTTCTGTAAGATCATCTATCGATACCGAGCTCTCAATTAGCGGAGGCGATGTTAAATGAAACTAATCGAAACGGATCCAATTTCTCCATATCTCGGGTTCCCCTATAATACTGCTCGTACTAATTAATAATGGCAATATATGTTATGTATCTCATTGATAAATATATTCATAAATATCTGCTTTAAGTACTATGGAACTAAATATTTAGATAGATAAGCTAAAATTAGTAGGTACTTCAAATATAGGGTTCGTTAACAAAATCTTCTTCGTCGTTCCCTCAATGCTGAACATCGCAACCACATACGACGCGTCTCCAAGTTATGCTGTCTTCTGCAGTGTGGATCGCTCGGTAAATGCTGCCTCCAACAGCCGTTTTATTAAAATGGAGCAGTGTTTAAACGAGAAAACAAAGTATTTATAACATCAGAGAATACTTGACTTCATTTAAAAAAGGTAACATAAAATTTAAATAAAATGTTCGTTCCTAACAGCTTTCTTTTTTAAACTGCAACGGGGAAGCTTTTGCCCTGCATTTCACCTGATGGTAAGTGATGATCAGGTGGAAGGTGGAAGCGATCTTCATCCGGAATCCTCAAACACAGAGTAACTGGCTATCTTACCTCTAACTGCCGAATCACCACAATTAATATTGTTGTTGTGGCGACCGACTTAGATAAGATGGTGGTAGCTAGCCAGGCAGACTTAGGACAAGCCCCACCACCAACCAAACCGAGCAGAAAATATTGCCCTCACTGGGAATCGCACGATGAACCTCTGGATCGGAGACAGGTGGTCTAACCTCTAGACCACAGAGGTGGTTAAAGCACATGAAAACAGACAACCGCTAAGTTTAATAACATAATTTGCTGATAAGCTTACGTGAAGATTTGTAATTGGCTCTCTGGTGACTATGGTCTCCTTTTTTGTCAATTTTTATTAGCTGTAAGTCCTCCATGTACTAAATAAATAAATACAATTAAGTGGAAAATGTGCTTTTCGAATTTCGATTCACCGTATTTAATTAGCAGCTTGCTAATTATTAAAGATTCTACTCGCAGCGACTCTCGTTTGGCAGTCAGAACACTCGCTCAGAGACTAACGTTTAGTACATAAATACCAGCGAGTAGTCGGTCATCGCCGTCGCGCTCTCGCTGCACGTAGCTCACCAACTCTTTTTTAGTTGCTAACTCTAGTCGCTACTCGTAAATCGCCGGCAATGGTACAGGTGCCTAATAGCCACATACAAACATACATAGCTACTTACATACCCAATAGGGTACTCAAATGCTCACATCATGTGTAGGTACCTAATTAAACATAGCTTTTACGAATTCAGACATTCCAACAGTACGTATTATTTCGGGTAGAAATAACACTAGGTGTTTATAAAGGCAGTTTAAATGAACGAAGTTAACACGCTTGAAATTAAGTGCGAGAATGTTTGTTTAAAACTACTGCTTGACTAATATAATACTATGTAGGTATTCTACATGTTGTTTCTACTATTTTTGCTTATCGATAATATAGGTACCTGAAACAAGTTAGATAACTAGTTTTATACAAAACTTGTCAAATAGGTGACATTACATGTCTGAAACAAAGTCAATTACACATGTGTTTTTGACAAGACTTGTCGATACTCGTTGACTTGCCGATACAGCGAGTATCGACAAGTCTTGTAAAAGAGTTATGTATATGACTGTAAGCGCAGGTTTACGCAATATCATAAATGGTATTATTGGATGAGTGGTATCAAGCGTTCTGCCTTGTTCGAGCATGGCAAGTCGAATTTACCTGACTTGATAGGGCAATCTCGCCCTAGCTGTAAGTGGTTCTTCATAATAATTTGAACAGTGGTAAGGGAGCAGAGGTAGCCCAGTGGTAAAGGCCGAGACTTACGAGATGTAGGTCGTAAGTTCGGACCCTGACAGGTGCTTTACTTTGTGTAAATTATTTCATCACCACTGCTCTAAAAACGGTGAAGGAAAACATCGTGAGAAACCGGCATGTCTTAGAACTAAAACTTCGAAGACATCTACCAACCCGCACTGGGCCCGCGTGGTGGATTACGTCCCAGCAGCGGGAACACTATAGGCTGATCATGATAATGCAATAATTTGAAATCGTGACCTGCGGGTTGCGTAACACACTAACATTAGTAATAGCTTTCATTTTGACAGTTCAACAACATTAAATGCGTTAGTTAAGTTCTTGAACAGACAAATTTTTCGAACATATGAAGCAATGGTTATGCAATATCCATAAAAATCATTCAGATTATGATTGAAATGTATTACGGAATTAGTGTGCTAGTCGATAACAAAAACTTTAAATGGAACACTTTCTCGAATATACATTTTTTTTTATCTTCAGAGTTTGAATTTGACAGAAGGCAACTTAGAACGTCCCCCAGCCTGATGATGGTCTAAAAAAGTTGTTACGAAAAGATTGGATGTACAAAGCGGAATATTATCCGTGGCCAGTAATAATTGTTGTGGTTGGATGCCGAAAACAACGATAACCATCACCTAAAACAAAATTAAATATCTCTTCAGAAACAGAAGATAATTCAAAAGAAGTACAAGTGTCACGTAAAGGGATAGATTCTTACTAATGTCTTAAGTGGGCAGTTTTTAATATGTTTATTTTCAACTTACAAAAACAAAGCTTCTTTGTACAAGAGATAATTTCACAACGACATCTGTTGTTTCCTAAGGAAGCGCTGTTTTAACTTCTTTTGTGTTTCGCGGAACAACGAGCTATTTGTGGTACATTAATTTATGATAATGTTTCGAAGAAATGTACACATACATTGTACGTAAATAGTTTCATAGTTATTTATCAACATCAACACTAATGTTATAAACAGGTGAAGTTTGTGAGTTTGTATGTAGAAGGTAATCTCCGAAACAAATGATCTGATTTCAAAAAATCTTTCACTGATAGAAAGCTACACTATTGCTAAGTGCCATAGGATAATAGAGATGATGTGATAAGACGTTTATAAGTGCAATAATTACTTACAGGCTAACACAACATGCACCATTTATGATTTAACATAATATAAACAAGGCCAAAAAAGATAATGACAAATAAAATTATTGGTATTTCAAGAATAACAATAATAATATGTCAAAAATTGCACTCTAAAAATAAAATAGAAATAATGAAGTGTGTTTTATCTAAATATTTTTTATTAATATGATAAAGCAAAAAATACGTGTCTAATATTTTTTTATTATCTGACAGATGAACAGAATTTCTTTTTTTTTTTACCCCGTCATCATCCCTATTATGTACTATGTTAAAAAAAAAAAAACACGACCGGGCGAAGTCTTGGTCTGAAGCTAATATGAAAACAAAGTATACGAGATAGTTAATTGATTCAGGCGTGACCTTGCGGAAATCCATTATAAAATTCAATAGACGTGGATATATTTAGTAACCTGTTCCAGTTAGCTATTTCTAAAGAGCCATGAAAATTGATTTCTTTCAGGGTTTTTTATGGCTCTTTAGAAATAACTAAGCGGAACAGGTTACTAAATATGTCCACGTCTATTGTATTTTTTAAAGTATACGAGCCTTGATCAGTAGGCTTTAAAATACACCAGTTTTAACCTAAAAGCAACAAATTGACAGTACCTTGATGGAAACGGGAACATAATTAATCGATAGACCGACCAACTAGAGCAATCTAATTTTAAGTCTAGAAAGCGCCTTGATCAATTTAAAGTTTAGTCTAGTGACTATCTGACTTCAGCTTGGGCTAGAAAACGATTCTTAACATAGTTTTGTATTTCCGACATCATTCGATGTTTTTATTTATTTAAAAGAAGGAATTCACCACATGAACATACTACTTCTCTGTGTTACTTCTCTAAAATGAAAAAGCTTTCATAGTCTCCATGATATTTTATTATTCCTTTAGATTTGTAGTGTGTGTTTTAAGCTTTCGCCAGCGGCTTCGCCCGCTGATATCTATAAAGTAAACCCATGTTACTCAGTGATAATATAGCATTCTTCTGGTGGTTTTTTTTAAATCGGTCCAGTAATTTTTGAGTTTATTCATTACAAACAAAAATAAAAATCTTTTCTCTTTTTAATATTAGTGTAGTTTTGTATATTTTACTAAAATTATACTATTATTAATGTACTCCCTGCCTATAGCCCTGGTATATAAAAAATGAAGACCTCCATCGTGACCAAAAAATGGAAACTGTCGTGAGAATAATCCAAAAATTTTGCTGAGGCCCATGAACACCGACTCCACCAGCATGTGAACATCGAGGCAATTCAGCTGCTAGACCAAGAAAATATAGTGCGAAGCCTAAAACGAACAAAACCTTTTGAGTTAGTGTAGTGTAAAAAGTGTAGAAATAATAGTGACAATGACACACATAATTATAACACATGAACAAAGTGTTTATATTATAATACCAAACTCTAAGAAAGTGGAACGAACTTGTGTAAAGTACAATCAACACTATTCTATTTTTTTAAATAATTATTACGTAAAAAAATAAATTAGATTAAAATTGCTTATTAGTCTTATAGGCTAGATTGTAATTAATTATTAAGAACCTGGTTCTTTTTAATGAAGGATTTAAAAAAAATACAATCAAAAATATTAATCTTTCCTCTTTTTAGTGTAGATTTGTATATTTTACTAAAATTATACTATTATTAATGTAAAATTAATTTGCATGGCCTAAATAAACAGGCAAATTATGGACTGTGCATAAACCACCAACTTTAACAACTAGTAACACCTCTATTTACTGCAAATAAATAATTCTTGATTCCATCACAGTCCTCCTCTTCCTTCTTGGATTTGCGTCATCAGACCCATGTTCGTGCATTCCACTGAACGTACTTACATAGTTCACATTAGACTGTTACCAGAATGGACACATTTAGCAAATAAATTTTCAAAAAAGATTGTAATCCCATCCAACACACATTGAAACAAATTCGCCTAGTTGTTGTGTTACAATTCATGTTACGTTGCACGTAAAAGGACGACTAATATTATGTACATTTCATGATACCATAGAGGTATGAGGAACAGGGTTTAAAGTTCACTCATCCTGCATAGAAAATAGACGATCCTCCAACCAGACGGGTGCTGTGTCTGGTGGGCTACTGCCCGACGATAGATGTCGGGACGTTGTGTATATGCTAGTCGCGCGGTAAACACTACTTGCGCGATGCACGATTTTGCGTGAAAGTAGTGTGATGCGTAGTTCGCATGTGGCGATGTAGATGTCACCACAATACGTTTCACCAATCTACACTCGGCAATGGTAACCTACTGGCAAGAAATACTAAGAAAATAGAGAAAGATATTATGAAGTAAATCAAGAATAAACAATGTATTGAAAGAAAATGAACTGTTGTTTCTTAGAATCAACTCAATCAACTGATAAGCAGCTTACGCTGGTAGTAACCTTCTGAGTTCCTTAAGGTAGCGTCACAAAGATTCCTACACTGAAACTGTAGGTATAGGATTCCTTCTTACTCAATTCTCTGTTGTTTCTACCTACTGGAAACTTTTGCAATGTTAAGACAAAGTTTGTTCAACCATAATGCCATTTACGCCATCGTACGAAGTTTTATTGACATTGTTAAGTTCAAACTCAATCAAAGCAATCAAAAGGTCATAAAGTTGTTAAATGGCAGTAAATCACGTTCTTAAAAAGTTGTTTGTTTCTTGTCAGAGAATAGGCTACCCTTTTTCAAGTCGTCGCTGTCTTAAAAGCCCACTAAAGCCCACTAAAGGTACGTAAAAGAGGATGTGCTGCATAGTCGTTTGCTCAAAGAACAAACTGCAATTAGGTTCTTCCGTCTACCGTCTGCTAATTGTTTTGATTACGGTAATTTATTCTTTGACTGTTCACTGAAAATGCGGAGAAATGCGGAAAATAACATGAAGAAAGTTTTGAGTATGAATGTCGATGGCTATAAGAGTAGGGGAAGATCAAAGAAACGATGGATGGACTGTGTGAAAGATGAGTCTAGAAAGAAGGTGACTAGTGAGATTACGACGATTTTCGTGTGTTTTACAGCGGCCTCTGACTTGGCTCCACATGCCGTCGAGAAATATCACTAAGATATGCCGGTTTCCTCAAGATGCTTTCCTTCACCGTTTTTTAAGCAAGTGATAATTATACAATACGCACATGAATCAGAAAAGTCAGAGGTGCGAGCCTTGGGTTCGAAAGCGAGACCTATGGCTTTGCAGTCCGACGGTCACACGACTAGGCTATCACTGCTGATATATTACGATTAATAGAGAAGTTATGGATGAAGATGATTAGTTGCATCGACCCTAAATAAATTGGGATATGGGCAAGAGAATAATGATTATTCATTATAAAGGTCGATAAAATGTTCATGTTCAATTGTGGACGTGTGTTGATAATATATTATGAAACCTGTAAACTACATGTTACCTAAATCCTATTCATTTACAAGCATCAATGGCCAAATAAATAAAAAGACTGAACTATCAATGAAACAATCCAGCAGTTAGCTATAATCTAGGTCAAACCCCAGATCGATGATAAGGAAAATCACACCCCTATCACGAAACACCCGCACATAATGATAGATAAGGTAATTGCTCTGTTTCGGTCCATAAACGAGGGACCTTAATTGTTGCCACATTAGTTTGGGTATCCGTTGGATACCTTACATCCGAATTATGCCACAAACAAACTTTTAGATTTAAACTAGGGATGTAACGGAGGCCGAGCTGCAGAGCTTGACCTCCGTAGATGCGGAAGTTAATGCAGGTGGACGCGGAGACGGAGGCGGAAATATTAAGAAAAAAAATAACTTATTAATCAAATTTACGGGTAAATGCAGTAGACGTAAATATATTTAGTAACTTGTTCCGCTTACTTATTCCTAAAGAGCCATAAGAAACCCTGAAAGAAATCGACACGTGTTTTACCTGTCAACGCGCTCTGCGTCCAGCGCTTGTTGTGGCAACACGCCGTGTTCGGTTTCGCGACAAGTCAATCGTCATCCTGAGGATGCCTCGTTGAGAGGTGAAACACTTGTCGATTTCTTTCAAGGGTTTTTTTATGGCTCTTTAAGAATAGCTAAGCGGAACAGGTTACTAAATATATTCACGTCTATTGTATTTTATAATGGATTTCCGCAAGGTCACGCCTGAATTAATTAACTATCTTTAATTTACGGGTATTAAAGTTATGGTTTTTGCGGAAGTTCCGTATTTACGGACGCGGAGGTGAAGTTTGGTAACAACCCTAATTTAAAACCTGATAACAATTCCCTCGTGCTTAGTAACATTTTTAGACACAGACAGTAAATTAAAAGCGGCCGTTTGGTACGCGAGGCCTTTTAATAATGCACACAGCTGGCAGCCAACATTATGCGTTGTCATGCATGAGTGTGACGTAGGTAGCCACGTAAACCTACTCACCCATGTACCCGCAAAAGGTCAGCTGTTACACAAAGTAACAGGCCTTACATAACTTCACAGGAACGACCAAATATAGGATAGCTTTCGCACTTAGATAACACTGTCTAATGCAGAAACAGATTCGTACATATCATTTGACATATTCGCTTTTTGTACCGACATGTTTTTAACAGGCGTGAACAGTACTAACGTTGAAAAAAGTTTATCACCTGACAAATGGCCAACCTACGCAAACGTCATAACAATGCGTATCGAGGAATAACTGTGATTTATATTAGGGACATATTCCCAAATAATCTAAGCATTGAATTACATAATATGAAGGAAAAATGATTATGTTGGAATAAGATTTGGTTACAAAACAAATTGAACATCCGAAATCCCTCTAGAGCGTGTGTAATCTGGAGGCATATTGGCTGAAAAGTATTCGTACGACGTCTTAATCGTTTTATGCGAGGGAAATACGAATGTAGGCCAAGGTCAAACAAAATTGAATAATGAATGCGAATTCTACATGTGTGTTACAAGGTTTCTTTTATGCAAGATTCGTGAAAAAATTGTTTCAGTGTTTGTTTCAAGCTTTAGGTAGTAATCTGATTTCAAATCAATGTTAGTTAATTTAAAACCTTTCTGATTCACTAGTCTAGTCTGTAGAATCTTTGCTCCAGCTTTCTGGCTTGATCTTATTGAAGTCGGAACGGTCAAAGATAAAAACCATATGCCATTTACCCATATGCCAAATTTCATCCAAATACATTCAGCAGTTTTTGCGTGAAAGCGTTACGAATAAACAAACTCACTTTCACATTTATAATATGAGTAAGGATTAAGGAACGGACACCCCTGTAAAGTTTTACTGAGAGACCTAAATGAATTCAGGAGTGGATTTTCTTAAATCTTGAGCTATGCTCAACTCCCTTAATTAATAAAAGTTACAACCAGTATAAACACCCATTTACACGGTGCAAGTTTCTATAACGTTTAAGAGCAATAATCGCATGTCAAATAGCTCGTTCAATTATTGCCATTCAAGAATTGCATGCAAGTCTTTACACGCGTGCGATTTCCATAAAATGACATACAGTATTTCTATTTTCTTAATGTCCCTCGGCAAACTTCGTGTTTCGTCAGTCGTCGGATTTCTATCAGTTGCCCTTTGCACTTGGTGCAGACCGGACGCTCTCAATCGACTTGGAATTATATAGAGTTGTTAATACTCTTTTAACTTATTGTAATTTATTTTAAAATTCAGAGGAATGCTGCTTAAGATGCGTCTTAAGCAGCATTCCTCTGAATTTTACAGCACTATATAGTTCACACGAAAATCAAAACAAAACAACAATAAAGTACTTCGTTCTGAATTCAAATTATTATACATGATCAATCTAATAATATTGATGGGCATGGAAATTAGCATTCGTTTGTTTTCGGAAATGCGATGATTCCTGAGGGACATTAAGAAAATAGAAATACTGTACGGTAATTGAATGCAAGTTTTGCCATTCAATAATTACATGGGACCTATGTTTACACCGAGGCAATTATTGCATGCAAGTTTATTTTCATGCCAGAATTGAATGCCATTTTATTGTATGTGCGACATCAGTTTTGAATGGCAACTTGCCCGTTTTGTGCAACATTTGTACGTGTTGTTTATAAGGTGCCAGTCAATTGTTACTTCTATTTTACGGTATGCCACAATATGGTATGTGGCAATAAACTTGCACCGTATAAATGGATCTTTAGCCTCAGATTAACCCTTACAAAATAGAATAGCGTCTCCTTTGTAAAAACACGCCGTTTTATTGTGAATTATATTAGTTATCTAGCAAATATGCTGTAAATAATTAAAAAAAAATGTGTTTTATTGTCACATGTCATTCCTTTTATTTGCGAAATTACGATGTCATCATGTGATCTGATATCTGCCGGGACCGCGTTGAAAAGTCATTGAACAAGACAATTCAGTATTTCTTAGGCAAAAATGAAAGTGTATTAACATATTAAATAATTTGATTGTGAAAAATATTGGAAGTGTTGACTCATAAATTAAATATGGCTTTCCTTGAAGCGAACATAAGTGTAGCATTGGAGACTTAAGTTTGGCATAACTTTACTACGCGTTTATTAATAAAGGGAAATAAGTTTTTCTAGTGCTTATCCACTGTTATCAAAACCAGAGATAGCTATAAATTTTTCTAACCAACTTGTTAGCGGAAATCAAGTTCGCCTCTCCCTAATATTTTTACTTGAAATTGGGTTATCGCTTGTCAAGCGTTTATTGGCAGAGTAAACGTTGTTACTGTCCGCCTACATACGTTATTTTTATGGAATTATAGATACTAGCTGTCGCCGCGTATCCGTCCGGGAAAATTTTCTTATGTATCCGGGAAGAAATAAAAAAAACTTTCAAGATAGTTACATTTTTGTTTGCAAAATCACGGGTGACATTGAGAAATCCTTGCTTAATATTTCAATGATGCAAGAAAGCGGTTTATGAAAAGTCCCAGGATTAGCAATCCTATTAAGTAATAGGTTTTTTTTTATATAGAAATTCCAGCAGAATACCGCCACAAAGATTTTGCACATTTTTTGTTATTGTGCAGTACGAAATGACAGTAAATGTATCTAGAACGTTAGTACTTATTTATTAATATTCGCCATCCAATTTGTATTTCAAACACATATAGTCTGTTTTTTAATCTCGTAGACTAATTTGACAGGTGCCAATGTTAAACTCCAAATTGAAAAAAAAAAAAACATCAACAATCACTTGAAATGTCAAATTAGTCTACGACATTAAAAAACAGTCTTTAGGTGTCAACTTAGGTCCTAGGTACTAGAAGTACTAATATTGTGCAGTTCAAGCAGCTTTGTTTACACTTTGAAAATTCAAACGTTAACATTTCTGAACACTATAAATTTAATTCCATGGACTACTGTAATAAAACAGAGCGTACATAATGTACATTAACTTCAAGTTGCCTGCTGTGCGCAACTTAAAGTAGAATCGTTTTAAATATGTTAGTAGGTGGTGTAGAAATGTATAGAATAAAAAAAGTAAATAAAAAAAATGTTTCATGGTGTGAGCTTAAACAAGACAAACTTTTGACTGGTCATGAAGATTTGAAAGGAATTAGTGCATCCGAACATGACAAAAAAGGCTATAAGTGTATGAAATGATGAAATTATAGCTCTGCTTTTCTTTAAAACAACATTTTACCATGACTTCGCAAGTAGAACTAAGTAGGTAGTATATATTCGTTCTTGAAGACAAAAGTAGACTGCTATATATCTGAGATCTGAGTCGTATCCAAAGTAAAAGGCAAACTATTTTGAATATAATCCATTATTCCATTATCTACAGGACGAAAAAGCAATTCCGCTTTCTGTACACTGAAGCGTGGGACACAAATCGATTGTTTTAATGGTCCCATCTAAGATATAGAGGAAATAAAGCTATAAAGTGAAATAGACGCACTGTCGGGAGCAGAAATGGAACGGCGACGGGTCACAACCCAAAATAGCTTGTTGTTAATCTGTGACCTTTGGCTCGACGACCAGGGCTGACCCATGCCTAATTTATTAAAGGTGCCTACAGCCGTTTGTTACCGACATCTACACGTCGTCTGGTTTGCTACTTATCATGTTAATTTTAGTGCGAACCTTGAAAAAAGCAACACCTAGATATTTTTTAAATCGTTATTTGAAACAATTGTAACACACTCGATAGACACGACAAAAAACTAATGACCATTTACTCATTTTAAATGAAATCCCAAAATCGATTATGAAGCTTCTACAGACCGGCTTCAAAAGCAAGTTATTTATTATTCAAAATGTTTTATACAAGAAGCTAGAGGGCTAGTTTGTTATGCGTCGTGACTTGACCTACAAAGCGGTTTTGATGCCACAACTGTCCGTCAAATCGTTATTTCGACGACAAATCGCGAGCTCGGTCGAGTCGTGCCATCCCGCTAACTTCCTGATTTATCGTCGGCCATTTATCTCGATATTCTTATATCGGGATCATTGTAGACACCTTTTGCATTTTAAGTTAGCGTGCAGATGGATGGGCTCTCATTTTTCATAGTTTTCTTTGAGATTTTCGGTTTTTGTGACAGACTATGAGGGCTATGAATAGGCAGATAATGTAGTTAGGCAATATATTAATGATAAAAGACTGAAGTTGCTGCAATGCAAAAGCGTAGATTTGACTCTCATCTTTAGTAATATTTTAAAGAGGTAATTGTATGTTTGTAAGTTTGTATGTAGGGGGTAATCTCTGGAATTACCAGTCGGATTTGAAAAATCCTTTTAGCATTTAATAACCCAATTATTGAGGAAGGCTATAGGCTCGCAGACGAAGTCGCGGACAGAAGCTAGTTTTGTATAAAGTGCATTTTGATTGATGGATTTTTACTATAAATAATAAAATCACATTTCAACGACCACATTATAAAATAACCCTTTCATTGCTTCACGACATCACTTGAACAAATAAATATCAAAGCGTCAAAAGTAAAAAGGATTTGATCTCCTTGAAACTCTACAAAAAAAAAGAAAATAACCCAAAGAGTTTTGATCGGTTCAAAGGATCGCAAAGGTCACTTCACTTGTAGTGGCTACCTATCTACCAGCAATATTTGAATTGGCAACAAACAGATTTTCGTTCGAGACCTCTCATAACCCGATATCAGATCAGACATGGTAGCTATTTGCCTTAACATACCTGAAATGGTAGATAGTAAGGTCCGTATTTTATAACGATACTCAGAGAGGAATCTCGGTTTAAAACAAAATTTGAGTAAGGGTCTGTCTGAGCATCGTTGAAAGACTAATCCTACATCCACAACAATAAGGTCTGTTTAATTTTAAAATTATTATTTGCGTTGGCCTCGACTCCAATTTACAGATTCACAATTCATGTAGACGGCAGCTCTTCGTCGGGAATTCAACATCGATCTAGTGAATTTAATAGTTAATCAGTTGGTTTTATTTCTGAACGGTCGGTTAATAAATTAGTGGTTGCGTACCGGTACACGAATATTAAATTGATAAAGATGTAATTGTATTGTTGCCAAATATTTGCGCTAGAATTTGAAACGATTGTTAGCGGTGGTAGAGGGTTTCCTTTGCTTGTGGCTTATCTAAAATACTGGAACCTTGATAAGAAAATAATATTCTATGTAACTACTTTTTTCTTTTGTATAAATATAAAACAAAGTCGAGTTAGTTACACATATTTATAACTCAGGAACAGCCGAACCGATTTTTATGATCTTTGATTTGTTCGATTGGTCTCCACCCCGAATAGCTGAATAACTATTAAAGCATCGAAAAAATCATGAAAAATATAATTATGAAGAAATCCTCATACATTTTGTATGGAACGGCTTTTTTGATGATATCTCGGTAGATAAGTAGGTATGTAGATAGGTAGGGTAGGTAGCTAGGTAGGTAGGGTAGGTAGGTAGTAAAGTAGGGTAGGTACGTACGTAGGTGCGTCGTAAATAAGCACTTAGTGCTACCCGTGCGAAGCCAGGCCAGGTAAAGCTAGTAGAATTCTAAAACATAATTAAAAGCCTTTACCGAAACAAAAAAAAAACATGAATGAGGAAAATATGTATTATTGCAATGTTATAAGACCATCATTCTTATTGTGTTCAACTGATTACAAATAATAATATACACAGCCTCAGCACAGTAAATGAATTTACCTGACGTCAACCATAATTGGAATAATCCATCTCACCAGCTTACCTTTAGGTACCTACATTTTGACAAAAGACAAGCGTGAGAAAATTCCAATGCCGTTCACAAAAGGAGCATGTTGAGTGGTTATTCTACAGAATTGAATGACAAAGGGAGTAAAACTACGCGAGGGTAGAGTGAGATCCGCGGACAATAGATGGTACTGCAATTGAATACCGCACTTGATGCGGCCATGAAATATGTATTGGACTCATCCTTGCTGTCAGTCGTGGTTGGAATAAATGTGGCTTGGTTAATGATACTTATTTCCTGCATGTCCCTTAAAAGCACACCGCGGGACGTGCCTTTTAAGGGACATCGAGTATGGTGTGAGGTTTTCCCGTGTCTTTATTCGGTTGCGATTGAAAGCGCATCGCATTGTGAAATCCAAGCGTAAAATTTGCCCATGGTCTGTTCCAAAATTAGCTAATTAAAAAGTAAACAAATGGATTCGAAAATGTTCTTTCAATCAATCAATTTTAGTGCCACTTAATTGAGTACTTTGATTTGATTATTTGAATACTTTAACCCGAATTTCAAATTTTAAATCTCCTTATAGAAGTTTTTCATTTGACAATTGAGGTTAATTTTATAATCTCAATTTTCGTCGATGATTATACAATTTAATAATGTTATTCAAACAATAATTGTTAGAAAAAGTGGTGAGATTTAAATTTGAAACCTTTACAAATGAAAAAAAAACAATCTGCTTAGGCTTTTCCCAACTAAGTTAGGGTCAACTTCTAGTCTAATCGGATGCACCTGAATACCAGTATTTTACATGATGCGACTGCTTATCATACCCACACAACCCAGTTACTGGTATCAACATACCTCTAGGTCTGATTGTTACACTATTGGGGCTTCTAACTACCCATAACGACTGTCAAAGATCTACGCCGGTAACCAAACGCTTAACGTGCTTTCCAATGAAAGAAAAGAAAGAAAGAAAGAAAGAAAAAATAATTTTTATTTCGGACACGCACAGGAAATACAACATTAAAACTAAGAAAATGATAAAAACAACAACAATTACAGAAAAACATAAAATTTTAACAAATAAAAAATTGTGCAAACAAAAAAAAAAGAGCTGTGCGAGGCCAAAAGGCTCCTATCTCAGCATAATGCTACGATATTTGGAAAAACAAATACCACAGCGCTGGTATTCTAATAGGGTCCGCTTGATACCATGCACACACTTACGGATACAAAATAAAATCCCAATAGAGGAGTAAAAAAAAAAAAACTTAATAAAATAAACAATAAAATACAATAATACATACAAAAGCCAATGAAAACCGTCCAACCCACACCCCACGGTCCAACCTCCCTTGTCCATGCTATTACTTAATAATCTGTGTCCATGCTACAAACTATTAAAAGCACGAAGCACGAAGGGATCTCGATATGTAATGGTTGGTCATCCATACAACCATATATATCAAAATCGTGAATGGGTGACCACCCATCCACGATCTCGGTATGTATGGCCGACCTCGGTAAGCATAGCTTTTCGATCGACCCGAGCGGCTGTTATTATTTAGCCAACAGTCCCTCTTAATACAGATGCATGTGTAACTAATTCCTTTGAGTGATTGTGTAAAAATTTTACCTGAACAGTCTGTTTACACGTTCGTTACATACTTTTGGTACAGACAGTACCTACATCTATACATTTTTCGAGAGCGACGAATCTACAACGCTAGCGAGGCCCTGTGAAAATTGGGTCTAGAGTTTAGGTCCCTAAAAGAGTTTTAATAGACCTTTCTGAAACAATCTCATTTTATGTTATATGAGAGACTACTTTGCTCGTTTCGTCCTAAGTTTTTTTGAGAGAAAAGTTTTCGATAAAACCCATGTTTTGTCTGCCTATGTGCTAAGGTTTTTTTCTGGTTCATATTTAGGTATAACAGTGTGAATGTTTAATATTCTTCATCAAGACCCTTTAAAACTCCTGCATTAATATTTTCCTGAGACCGTCTTAAATGCTTCTCTTTATTTTTTTTTGTATAAATCTTAAAATGCAAGTGGTTCCCATCATCTAGCAGCTTTGTGTTAAAAGAAAATTAATTATTATCATGAACATTCTTTATCGAGCAAAAAGCTTGAGCTTACATTTGAGTAAAGAGTCTATAAAATTATAATATAAAGAGAGAGAGCGAATTTTCTGAGTTTTGTGTAAATATGTGGAGGGTAATCTCCGAAACGACAGCTCCTTTTTGAAAAATTATTTCACCATTAGTAACTTACATTACTCCAGATGAACATAAGATATACAGGCTGTTAGGTAGACGGTTGAATATTCGAAAATGGCGAATCCGTGGGGCCGTCTGTTTCGTGTTTAGCCCCAATAACAAGACTCAGGCCACACGGATTTTTATAAAAGACTTTTTTTTAAATTTTATTCGTAATTCGGCGTTGCTTAAACTTCAAACGTCAATAATTTCCTTTAAAAATAATAATAGTCATGTAAATTGCATCCGTGCCAAACCGGGGCAGGTCACTAGTATCACAGATGATATAATAGCTAGTATGTTATAAAATAAAGAATCCTTAATGAATATTGCTTAAATGGGTAGCAACCATATTTCTTGTTCTTTCTTTGTCAACATAATTAAACAGTGTTCGTCATTATCATCGGTGTTCCGTTATTTGGGGTCAGCGCAATTTGTATGTCCCCCTTTTTTGCGTGGGCAATTATCAAATAACTTCTCCCGCTCTGGGCGGAGTAGGAGGGCGTGTCAGACTCTTACTGACTAAAATCCACCCGTGTTCCTTCGGTCGCCCTGTTGCCGGGGGCCACGATGTCCCTTTTGGTTTTCTTCGCAGCCCCAGCAGGCCCTAGCGGACCAATTCAATTCTGCTGACATCTCTTTGAGGCGCGCTTGAAACACAACGCGCCGTCGACCCGGGCCTGGTCCTTATCGGACGGCGAGCTACCCATTGCTCACCGTCCGCAAGCCCGCGCCTACGATGGTACGTATGTTCTCCCTAACTGACATCTCTATCAGCAATCATCGCAGTGTTTATTTCCCTTCTTTTTTGCTTTCTTTCTTAAACTGGACATTATGAAAAAAAATTTGTAAATGGAGCTTTGTTATTTTTAACCCAACCTTTAGTTTGATTATTAAACAATATTTTTACTAAAGTTACAACAGTTGAATCCATGATCAATGATAAATTACTCGTAAATATTCTACCAGCTATCCATCGTGAGTCTTTATCATCATTCCTCTCATTTTCGTTGTTGCTTCTAAACCACAATAATAATGTCAAAGTCAATAATGTAGGCTGCATTCAGATTATTGACTCGAATGACCTAATTTGACGTCCAAATATAGGCAGTTGGTTTCCTGTTGAATTCAGGCCTTGAATTAAATGGTAGTATCTAGTCGAGGTAGTGTTGCATATTTAGCTTTCATCGATTTCAAGTGACTATAATAGATCAGTGAAAAAAAATGAGAGAAATAGTAGATGTGTGATGGTTGCAACGACGTTTTTTGGTACCATGATAAGGAAACCAGGATCTGATGATGGGATCCTGGAGAAATCGAGGGAACTCTTCAAATATTATAGGCAAACCTATAGCGATTTGGGTATTTTAAAATGGCCACCAGAATTACTCAATAATAAGTATCTCACGGGTTGCGATTCGATTACTTTAATATGGTTGCAATGCAATTTATGCTCGTCATAATGCATATGGAGGAGTGGAGCTAATGGTAAAGTACCAGGAGAACTACTCAACGATTAACGTCCCTGCATCGGGATATTAGGAATATTTTGTAAAAGGTTATTAGTTAATTGGAATTGACTGGAGTTTGCTCCATATACGATTGCCTTTGAAAAAAAAAAGCTTTGCAACAAAACTATCAAAATATCAGAAATATAAATTAATTCAAATATAAGTTACACCAAAATTATGCAGTTACGAACAAAAATATACACCTATATGTACAAGTATGATTTATTTTATATTTAACTTCGAGTTCCGACCCACATAAATATTTTATATTTGAACATAACACAAACGCGCTTACCCGTTCTTTATTCAAAAGTAGTGCTAAAGCAAAAAGCAGATGTTTCTGGCGAGCTATAAGGGCACTCAAGTTTGGTTCGTTAGCCAAATTAACGTGTTAGCCCAGACCGGTTTTGCAGTTTCAAGTGCGTCTTCGTCACAGGAATACCTTTGAAATGTTTAACCTGCATGTCTGTCGACCACTACACTTTGACGTTTATCGTTTAGTTAGACATTCTTCGTTCGTGTTTCATTCGTTTTTTATCTTTTTCGTAAAAGGTAGGTAAGGGTTGGATAAAATGGTAGACATTTTGTGTTATCAAAAGTTTCGTTGCTACGGTTGTTAAACTGTAGTTGAATTGTATATAAATATTTTTTGGCATATCATACCTGAAAGTTCAAAAAATAAAACCTAAAATCAACTTTAAAAATGTATTATTTAAAATATACTTACATGAGTGAAGTAATAATAGTAGACATCGACTCCTGAATCCGCCAGTATTTCCGCGAAGTAGTTGGTAGGGCACACGAAGAAGTAGTCGCCAACCACGTCAGCAATCATTTTCTGGTTCAGATAACCATCGGTAATTTCCTCCCAGTCCGTGTACTAGAACAGAAACAATTTATTAGAGACTGAAAAAAACAAATGAACACCACTTAATTGGGTCAGACTTGTTCAAATACCTAAACTACAATGTAGTGTATTTTATAGTTCACGAAAAGTTTTATACTAATTCCTGCTATGGTCATTTAATAGTACACCACAGTGTAATTTATGACAGGTGTGCCAGTGACGTTTCATCTTTTTCTACGTAGGACTATGCTGTCACACATTCAGCGACTCTCTCTTTCTAAACATGCCACATTAAATAATGGACCTGTACATCCCTAAAGCACCATTTATTATTTAATGGCTGTTCATCAACGTCGATATCTCTTTAACGAGTAAATTGGGAATATAAAGTGCAGGAATGAGAAAAGCATTTTCGCATTATTGACGGTAATTTGAAATGGACATCCTTTTTAGAGGTCGGGATGTGATGAAATCACACCAATTTCTACGAACAAAGTATCGGAGCGTGCACTTAAGTGGTATGATTGAGTTTGCAGAGATAAAAACTAGGTGGTCCATAGTTGTTACCCCGGAGTTTAAATTGCAGCCTGTCATGTGGTCACAGTCCTCAGGTCAGGAAGCTTGTGTACCAGCAGTGGGAATATTATAAGCTGATAATGATCATGTGGTCACAATGACGGCTTTAGACTACGTCAGTAAAATAATATGCAGTTCCATATTAATCATTTTTTAATACCGTAATTTATTTACGCTTTAAGAACCTTTTAATCTCTCGACCATAAATAAGCCAGACACATCATTAAACATTCAAACTGTCTTCACACAATCGATACAAAGATAAGTAACAAGTACACCACTTTCATTGTTTGTCTTTGAAATGAATGGTAATTACACTTGGTACCCCAACTACATACTATACGGTCTTGACCCTCATCATAATGAAGAAACTTTGTTTAATTTTAAACAAAGTAATCCTTGTAACGTAACCTTTCATCATAGATATGAATTAGTTATAACGTCCTTCTGTTAACACTTCACTTACTTGAAAAACGATGGCTTCTCGTTTAATTTTTGAGAAATCCTTGAAAATAGTGTCGACGATTTCTAGAAATTTCTCCCGCTGCAAAAAACTGGGCCCATCCTTTTCGAAGTAGTCGAGGAAATCGTAGAGCAAGAAATACGTTCCTGAAACGAGAAATACATAATCTATTATGTTAATGTTGCATTAAAGACGAACCAGCTATGCAAATGGTGAAGATGAAAATGTTGTACATCCATACAACATGATGAAGATGTTGTACATGGAACGATGAAAGAGGTTTGCATATTTGATTATTGGTGATTTATCGCATTTTCTGCGATGAATTGTAAATATTCGTTAGACTAAACGAATATAGGACAAAGACGTGATTTTTACTGAGCATTCCTCTTTACTGCCTCATACTAATTAAATCTTCAACGTTAGAAAGCAAATAAAATTAGGTTCCCGTCCATTTCATTCTCGTTTGTTTACGTCTGTTCAAACCTCTAGCTTTGACTTGGTTCCAGCTATTACTTTGTTCTTGTTCATGTTCATTTATTTTGTTCTTCATTAAAAAACTTACACTAATTTACGCCAATTTTTATATACGTACATAATATTTTTCTGTATCTCAGTCATATCGCGATCCGTAATTTGAATCTAAATCTAGAATATTGTTTTAGGTCAGAATGATGTTAACCTGATATTGGTTTCAATTAGAACGAGTCTACGCTCGGTGCTTGGTGTGGCAACACGCCGTGTTCGAGTTCACGAAAAGTCAATCGTCATCCTGTGGATGCCTCGTTGAGAGGTGAAACACGTGTCGATTTCATTCAGGGTCTTTTTAAGACTCTTTAGAAATAGCTAAGCGGAACAGGTTACTAAATATATCCACTTCAATTGCATTTTAGAACTACCTAGTATAATATTAATATGTGGGACAGTAGCATTCGTATATCAGTTGCGGTTACGTTAATCATTTATGTGTAGCAGTCGTTCATGATTATTACAAAGCTGGATTCGAATCGGTTTACGATCCAATTTTCTATATCATTATTATTTATTTTTTATGATTCTTACATTTTATTTAATTTATCTGAGCTACACATTACGCAGTGCTTATATTAATTACAGACGCAATAAGATGCAATAGATACATATTTAACCTTTTATTATATGAGGTTTGGTTTCAGATTTTGACGAAAAAAGTTCGAAAATAAATACATTTTATGCTCATTATTTAATTAATGTATGTCGATAATGAGGCGAAGCTTGAAGCGACATTTCCCGGGAAAAATTCCAAACCACTTAGAAACTCTTAGGACGGACGTACTCGAATCCAAAAGAACAACAACCACCTTTTTGAGTAGTTATAAGTGCTTTTCGTGTATTTATTTAACATCACGCCTCAATTTCCCGAAAGGAAAAGCAGAGGTTTATTATACAAGCATTTTGCCTGCTATGTTTAAGGCCGAAGCCACCCAACAAGGAGCTTTACTAGGTGTCATACAGCTTGGCACCAAGCTGTGGCCATTGCAAAAGCAAAACAAACAGAATTTATGGAAGATAAGAATTTAAATTAAAGCAAAAAATTGTACCTATACGTAGATTATAAATCATTAAATTAATAAGTATAAAGTTGAATGCATATATTATGCATAACTTAAATATTTAAATAAATAATAGCCAGTGAAAGTTCCTAATCTAGAATTGTAAGTGTTGTGACTTTATTGGCAATATTTATTTTTATGTTCTAATATTGACCTAGTTATGTATAACTTAATTTGCTGCGCCCTAACAGGGACGACAGTCACGAGCATAAACATAATTACTATGGATAGCTCAGCAATAATATCTGATTTCATTATTCATCCATTGCCTACAGATATGTAGTCAAAGTGACGGTAAATAAATGTGATCATTTGTGGAAGGCATATACAAGTGGCAGCACAAATATATGATATCGAAGGAACACCAAAACAAACTATCTGATGAGACAAGCGACGCCAAAATATAGGACCCTGCATCGGCTTCAAAACGGTGTGTTATCTCTTATAATGCAAAATGCTCATATTGCAAAAAAATGAGACATCCCATTGGCAATTTGATATAATTACCTACGGCCGCGCGGTAAATAAACCTTCCGCGTCCGTGCGTAACTACCGCGCACTCGAGACTATTGCGTACTGATTATAAACTGAGATTTCAAAGCGCGTCGTTTCAGCCGTTTTCTATGAAGACATAATACTGTTACTTATTTATACTGTGCCCAAACCGAGGATCGAAACAGGATCCATGTTCATAGTCACGCTTGCAACTACCAGAGTATCCACGCAATCTTGCATATAGACAAAAGTTTTCTTCTTCAATAATAATTATAATTACAGAAAATCCAAGTAGCAAAGTAACGTAGTTTTATATAGAAATAAAACTAATAACTGATTGCCTCGATCCTCTAGTGGTCGCAATCGCTACAGCTGAGCGTGAAGTCCTGGGTTCGTTTTCCGGGTCAGGGAAAGTGTAATTTTGTTCTTCCCTCTCGAATTTCTCAGTAGCAGCCCAGCGCGGCGTCTGGATTTGTGCCCGGTTGATTGCAATAGGTTCGCCCCCTATAACATTGGACTTAAACATAACTGGCGAAATGTGGGTGTACTATGTAGTCCACTTCTGCCTAACCCTTTGGGGAACACAGCCGTAATGTTATGTTGTGTTGTAAAACTAATAAACAAGTACGCGTACTTAAGTACTACGTCGATGTATCTAGTTACCTACGGCTCACACGAGCGAGTACTAACGCACGGGTAAGCACACTGACTTAGTTTGTATGAATATTTAACGCAACATTAACTGACTTGAGGAAATTTTTCAGCATTTTATTCATAAGGGTTCTTGTGTGATTAATCTTATAATTCGCATTCGTTTAACACCTAGATTGGGCGTAAAAGCGATGTGGGTGGCTGGGTTTTCAGACTATTTCTTAAACACCAGGATTTGAGTTCAGCCCCTGACCAATTCAATAATATCTAAATGTCATTTATCATTTACTAATCTTAATCTTATCTTAACTAATATTATAAAAAGAAAAAAATGACTTTTTGTATGTTTGTTAGTAATGGATAAACTCAAAAAATACTTAACTGGTTATAAAAATTATTTCACTTCTAGAAAGCTACATTATCAGCGAGTAACATGGGTTGTATTTATCGACTTCCACGCGAACGAAATCTCGGACAGAAGCTAGATTTAAATTGGAGACATATTTACACCACACCATACACACTGTGGAAGCTTTAATCATACAGAAAAGAAAAGACCTCAGTTACGGGATCATCTCATACTCTTAATATCCATATTAAAAAACTTTTCATAACGATTACTGACATTTTATATTAACCCTGAAAAAACGGGAAGACGATCCGTCCCAACATGAAAACCTTTTATTCCATACCTTTTAAATTTTTAATGAGCTGTGTTTACGAAACCTTGGTAAAAATGACAATCATTACTGAAGGGCCCGTAGTACCTCTAGTGTTTATAGTATCTGGGCTGATAAGTAGGTCACGTCCGTGGAAAGAGAAATATTAATATTTGGCCCTAGACGGTGTTGACACCTGAACTAATAAACAAGACGAAATGAGCTTGTCAGGGCGTCGTCGCAAAAACTAACGAAGTATCGTACACAGCGAGCCAACAAACCGGAAAAAATCTTGTTGCTACTGAGAAAATACGTGCTTGTTGTTAAAGGAAATAATATAAATGAGTACGGATTTGTGGCTCGCGTTTACCCGTATTTTTGTTAATATTGTAGAATTAATTACTACAGAAACCGAAACGTACTTCGACTAGTTTTTATTTATTTCATATCATTATCATCATTTCAGCCGAAAGACGTCCACTGCTGGACAGGTTACCAGCAAGCACTGCAACTTCGACCAGTTCTGTGCTTCTCGCATCCAGTATCCAGCGGATTTTTGCGGCCTTCACAAGGTCATCGGTCCACCTTGTGGACATATTTCATACACCTATATTAAAATTGATGCATTTTAATGTAGGTACAGAAATCTTTTTAAACCACATTGTATCGAGTTTGTTTAAAAATGTTTTTTTTTTGTTAATTTAAACTTTAACTACTTTTAAATCTTCTTTCTCTTGACTCTTTGACTTTTTTAAATTGAATGAATATTTAAATCGAATCCTAAAGGTTCATGTGACAAAGACTTGTAGTAAGTTTATAATGAAAAAACCGGCCAAGTGCGTAACAAACTACGCATAATGAAGGGTTTTGTGGTTTTGTAGTTGGGATGAATTTATTTTAAATACAAACTTAACAGTGTAGTTAAAATACCTGTTCTCCCATACGTTCCAACTGAAAATGTAAGTTTGTATGCACAATATTGAGAAATTAACCATGTTATTTTGAAATCCTAGACTTCTTATAGGTTTTCCTGTAATCTATGAGTAAAGAACCATTCTACGTATTTTTTTCAAAAATTTTGGCCCAGTAGTTTTGGAGATAAGGTGGAGGAATGGTAATTGAGATCCTCGTAAGAAGCCTTTTTATTTGATATATCACACGGTACTGTTTGCAAAACTTTTGTTTTTAATTTTCTTATTTATTCCCAAAAGTATCCCCATATTAAAAATTCATTTAGTTACGTTACACGTCCGTGTTTGGGTCACAGAAATACATATGTGTGTTAAATTTCAACTTAATCGGTCCATCAGATTTGGAGAAAATTAGCTATGACAGACGAACAGACAGACAGACAGACAGACCGACAAACAGACAGACAGACACACGAGTGATGAGGTACGGAACCCTAAAAAGAGGTTTTTAGAGCCAGAAACATCAGAAACATTTTATCGGCAAAGTGATGGGCTGCACTTTGCTTTAGATATTAGTATAAAAACAAAATACAATCACTGATTATTATTTTAGAAAAATATTTTAATATAAGTAGTTAAAACTTTAAAGTAATCATATTTTCTCCTTGTTAGGATCATACAAGAAAGAAAAGGGTCCTCCAACTAAATCCGAAAATTATTAATCAAAATGATGATCTAAATAAATAGAGAAATATTTATCTGATCCTCTAAAAACTTATTTACCTTCTAATGATGGACACTTTTTGAAATGACTCCTGTACCTCTTTTTTACTTTCCGGCTTTTTCTCACAGTTGGTCGCAGTAAAAAAGCCTGGGTCAATCACCTCACCTTATCGCAGTTCCCTACTTGACATAGGTCTCTCCCAGGCTGCGCCACAATATCCTGTCCACCGCCTTCCGCATATACTCCTGTCACAGCCACCTTTTAAGGTAGTCAGTCCATCTAGCTGGCAAGCGTAGTGTAGGACGCCCCGTCCCACACTACGCTTGCCAATACGCGGTCTCCACTCTAGAACTCGTCTGCTCCACTAGCCATCGGTCCTTCGACAAACATGGCCAGCCCACTGTCACTTCAGCCAGCTTATTCTGCAAGCTACGTTGATAACTCCGCTAAACTTAGACATGTGAAGAACCGCGCGCGAGCCGAGGGAGCGGCAGCGGCCGGCAAGCAACAATGCTACATCCAAGTTGGTCGCAGGTACTTCTTTATTTAGTATTTTAATGCCCGTTTCCACCGTCACTAAAAGACACTAAAATGAATCCCTAAATAAAAGTGCACTGTTGGATTTTCAACGCTAGGCTCAGCGCTGAGAGTTGAAAATCCAGCAATGCACTTTTATTTAGGGATTTATTTAAGTGTCACTTAGTGAAGGTGAAAACGGGCATTAGGATCCCAAAAAATATATATATTTGAAGTTCACAGAAAGAGATGCAATCATTTTATTAGAAGGCTCAATAATATTTTTAGGAGCGCAAAATGTTCGATTAAATATATGCCAAATAAATGTAGGTACCTAACAAAGACTAAAGAGCCTCCATATTGTATTGTAATCAATTCGCCTCAAGCAACACATACTAAACCAACGATAACTAACAATGAGACTGTGTAATTAGGATCTAATTCGGATTTATAGATAAAGTTTTCCCACTTGCCATCAAATATTGAACAGCCTGTATGTTGACCTGAGTTATTAGCTGCTTCAACGGTATTACTTAAGTCTTTGTGAGTTTGTCAAAGTGCGTATAGTCCTATATCCTATACTATTAGATGAGCAATATTTGTATACATATATACGAGTATATATTCGTAATCACGTTTTCAAAAACGGCTCGAACGATTTCGATGAAAGTTGCATTATAGGGGTTTACGGGGGCGCAAAATCGATCTAGCTAGGTCTCATTTCTGGAAAAACTATCCCACCGCCGGCGATTAACAAGAATCGAGTAGACCTAGCAATTAAAAACGAGTTGGCGAGTGTGTGCGGGCGACGAGCAATTACTCGCTGGTATGCGTATGTACCAAGCATGATTCTCTCAGTGAGTGTTCTGCACGCCAAGCGAACTTCGCCGAAAGCTCCTGTCGCTACGACAAACGAGAACTATTCGGCACAAGCCAAGCGGTGACAAGCGAGACAAGCGGTGTGAACAACCATCATATAGACATCTATAACTTTTCCCGACAAGGGAACTATAATCTTTTGTATACGTTTCTTGGGCGAGAAAATAATTATAATGCGTTGATAGCTAGTCACTTCCTTGTAGGCGGTGGGACAGACGGGAACATAAGTGTATGTTTAGTCCAGGAATAGTTTTTCATACTTAGACATCATAAGATAGCTTCACGACTGTAGTCCCCGAAGGGTTAGGCAGAGTTGCACCATACTTAGATCCAGGGTCCGATAACCTTTATAAATTACGGTACAGGTATCGAAGAATTTTGGTTACTTCTACAACTAAGGTTACTGCTATCTGGGTAACCAAGAAGAAGAAACATGTAACCTCATTTAGGTTACCGTTTTAATACCTATTACACACTCACAGGTGATGCATGCCCTTTTACTAATGCCGATGGCGCGTGTAAGATAGAGATAATTTTTATTTCGGTAACGGGTATTAAAATTGATTGAATTAAATTTAAGGTAAGTTTAAAAATACCTGTAAAAATAATAAATGCTGTAACTAAAAAAATACCCGTATTGATCATACCGGTTTCGGTCCCTGCTTAGATTGATAAATTGCTTTTAAAACCTGATAATGTAAAATCATGTACGTCCTACATAGTTTACGAGTATTTAAGCCTTGTTTGACGAATTTGACAAACAAACACACAACGACTTTGACGTTTCTTAAGAAAGTTGATTGATTTTCATTTTTATTTGATGTTAAATTGACGACTATTAAACCGGGTAGCATTTGTTTTACGGTTGTACTCTTGTTTGCTTAACATATCACGGGTTTTTTTACATACACATATGACTTTTATTTATTTTTTAAGTTTCCTGTTGACTAAGTACTTTTAGCTAGTTTACCTTTTTTTTTTGTAGCTACTGGATTTTCACTTTTAGTAGGTACGATATGGAAATTTTATAATTTTCTGTCATATTATATGCCATGCCTAGCTATCACATTAATTGATTTAACAAACAGTATAATTCACCAACTATTTAAAGCCCGCCGCTATCAAATCATCGTGTTCTATTTTGCCTCACAGACTTGGTTACATTTCGCCTTGTGTGTGGAATTTGACCTGCCAACAAACCAATACGAATGCTGTAAACGCTGGTTTCTTCTCAAAGGCAAATTGGGAACATAGCTGACAACATAGCTCCCTGGTGTTTGAACATGGAACCGAGTGACGTACCTACCAATCACGTTCGATTTTTGAATGCTGTTTGATTCACGGCACGGTAAAAGATGCTGTCATTTTGGGCTGTCGGGATTTAAAGGATAATGAATTCCTGTATGGGAAATAAGAGTAAAAAGGGTAGAGGTTTTCTACAAGCAAAAACATTTCACAATGTAGGAAAGTATATCTAAACTAATATTATAAAGAGAAAAAAATTGTTTTTTGTATGTTTGTAATGAATAAACTCAAAAACTACTGGACCGATTAAAAAATAAATATAAATAAATATTATCACAAAGTAGGGTTGGAAAAAATCACGATTTTTAGCAAAAATGTTTTGAAAAACGTGCTTTTGTTTTGAAATAATTGTTTGGGGCTGTCGCATCGTCAGCTTATGTGGAAAGAGCCGTTGAATTTGAACATTCTAAAATCAGAAATAGATTAGGAACGGAAAAAGCTGGCAAGTTGGTGTCTAACACAAAGTGATTTTTACGATACATTTTGATGTATCTATCCGTTATCTAAAATTATAAAATAATAATTTGTGTTACAAATAAGAAAGAAATAATACAATTTGATTTAATCAATGATGTTTATTGAAAAAATCACTTGATTTAAATCGTCGTAATTTAAACCATGATTTAAATCGAAGTGATTTAATCATGCCAACCCTGTCACTAAATAACATAGGCTATAATTTATAAAGATATCATGCGGGTGAAGTCGCTGGCGGAAGCTAGTATTTTATATTTGAGTAAATTATTATTTATGTTTGAAAACTATCCATCGAGATCGCAAATGTGTCTCAGGTCGGGAGTCGCAGGCCGATTCCGGCCATCGTAGGCGCGGGCTTGCGGACGGTGAGCAATGGGTAGCTCATCGTCCGATAAGGACCAGACCCGGGTCGACGGTGTGTTGTGTTCCACGCACGCCTCAAAGAGATGTCAGCAGAACTGACGGGGTCCGATAGGGCCGATGCCTACCGGGGTTGCGGTTTTGTCCGAAAGGTGGCCCCTGGTGGGTGGTTTTTAGTCAGTAAGAATCTGACATGCTCAACTGTGGAACAGTTGGGCGTGTTATTCCCAGAGCGGGAAAAGTTATTTAATAATTTCCCACCCAAAAAAAAGGTACCATGCACAATATTTTTTTTTAGCGTCTGAATAGAAAAGTACCTAAAGTGGTGTAAGGAAATTACATTTCAGTTCATCGTATTCAGAGGATTAGCGAAAAAGAAGTTGAACAAGTAAATTAAAGAATTGTCAAGTCAAAGGTTTCTTTTGAAGAACTTTTGCCAAAAGTTGTCTTCAAACGAAAAATACCTAGCAAAGGGCAAACCATACCTTAGTAATTTGTTTGAATCCAATAAGAATGAAATAAAAAAAGGAATTTTTAAATACCAATAGATACTTTTCAACGAGGACTTTACCTAATCTCTCTACTTCTCGTGTGGTTAGTGACTAACCCGGTGTCAGAGTTTTAAAGCCACCCATGGGCCTCTGACTTGGCTTCACAATCCGCCGAGCCGGTTTCCTCACGATGTTTTCCTTTTTTTTGTTTTTGTTTACCTAAATAGTTGACTTGTAATAATGTCACCACCATTTACTTATTTTAAAGGTTATCAAAAGTATTGAAATAGTAAGTTCAAATACAATTTAATGACCTACCGTCACCATAATAAAATCTGTCAAAGGACCTTAATTTTTCAACTGTTCGGTTCCAAGTTATAACTGAGAGACAGATGGATAGACATGATTACATTATAAAGATTCCAAGTTTCCAATTCGTTGCTTAAGAATCAAATAAATAAATCAACTCAATAACAAGTGCATGTCAGACCACGCACAATGAAAGGTTCTGTAGTTGGGATGAATTTATTCCAAAAACAAACTTAAACATGTTTTTGCAACTGCAAATATAATTTTGTCGATTATTACTCATTAACTTGTAAAGCTTACTTAGCTGTGATAGTTTACCTCTTAATTTCGTTATATAAATTACTGGCGTGATTTTTATCACACATCCAAAACCAACCATTTAGCTGGCGGGGGGGGACACTTACGGGGTCCGCTAGGGCCGATGCCTGCCGGGGTTGCGAAGAAACCCGAAAGGGAGATCGTGGCCCCCGGCAACAGGGCAACCGAAGGAACACGGGTGGGTTTTAGTCAGTAAGAGTTTGACACGCCCTCCCGCTCCACCCAGAGCGGGAGAAGTTATAAATTTCCCACCCAAAAAAAGGGGGGGGGACACTTGGCTCTAACAAAAATTTGCACTTTAAAGCTTAATATTTCGCAAACGGATCCCTGAATCCAAAAATGGTTTTCACACACTCACAATTTTTTTGAAAGACCTTTCCAATGATACCCCACACCATGGAATAGAAAAAAAAACATCTCAACTTTACGTGTAGGGAAGGTACCCCTAAAAAAAACAATCTTTTTCATAATTTTATTTTACCACTTTGTCGGCGTAATTAATATGGATACCCATGCCATATTACAGTACTAAGAGTCTCGGAGCTAGACCGCGGACCGACAGACAGACATGGTGAAACCATAAGGGTTCCTTGTTTACTACGGAGCCCTAAAAAGCGCAAACCGCAAGTCAAAGTGAAATAACATCACGCAGGTATACCCTGAAGAGATAGTCACAGAAGTATCTATACTAGACCCACATTTCGCCAATTATGTTTAAGTCCTATGTAACAGGGGCGATCCTATTGCCATCAACCGGGAAAAAATCCAGACTCCGGGCTGCTACTGAGAAATTCGACACGGAAAACCCAATAACCATTCTCTCGACCTGGGAATCGAACCCAAGACCTTAAGCTCGGCAGTTATGCTTGCGACACTAGGCAGTCTAATCAAAGTAATGTTCATATAACTTAATCTAGAATAAAAAAAACAAACGAGGTTCACATAATACCTTGAACAAAAGTTCATAATAAAGCGCTTAGCGCATTATATTATGATTTATGTACTACACACGCGATAATCACGTAAAAATGGCCGACGGCGGTATACGTATGGCGGGCGACATTGGAACTTCGCAATCCACGTCGTGCGGCCAAGGTCAAGGGCAAGTACAAGTGGGCACCCGGGGTGGAATGTTCTAGAATATCGCTTTATAACAATTCTCATATAAAAAGAGAATATTTGCACGGTACCCGTATTACTTAGGTACTTTAGCAACGAGTACCAATTTTCGTGATTGAATTCGGAATGGAAATGAAGTAAACAAATAAACTGGAAAATATTTGCTTAAGCTTTGTATTTTATAAACAGCAATAAGAACAAGTAGCTTGAAATTGCTGGCATTTAAGTTTGTTGCTTACATAATAGATTTATTGTTTCTGTTGGTAAACAACAATTCTAAAGCTCAATTTAATAGATAAAAGCCAGTCGTAAACAAGTTTTAAATCGAGATTCAATCGATTCTAGCATACGGGTCATACAAAAGTACTAAAAATAAAAGCTATAAAAACTAAAACTCAACTACGACAAAAAAGCCAACTAAAAAGCTAAAAACACGACAAGTAAAATAACCGGAGTCACACGTCGGTCGTGTTATATCGAACAGAATACGTGTGACTCCGGATTTTTTATTAATATATTTTTATAGGTAACCAACGGACGATCAAGACGCTTCCAACGATACCTCATTTGTCAAATTGTGATGAGTAGTTTAGAAATTACGAGAGAACAGATGAACATACATACCCACATACATACCGGTCAAAATCATAACCGTCCGCCGCCGCCGGGGTAATAAAAAATAATAACCCTCCGCCGTAGTCGGGTAAAAACATGATGGTATTTGTGCTACAGTTTCTATACAGCTTATCATCTGCACTCCCCGGTAACTACATACACGTTCGCCCATTCGTCTTTCATTTAGGATTCCAGTAGCGAGAAATACTAGCAAATCCTTGCAAGACTGAAGCGTGCCCGTTGCAATATCCGAATAACACTTGGATACACTGCGTTTGAAAACAGGCTGTACATTGCATAACACTACTCCTTGCATTTTCCTCGCTTATTCGAGTACTCGAAGAATATGATTTTATGTTTTCTGCGCAGATTTCAGATTTCGTGCTGCAGAATATTAAGTTTTTAACGTGTTATGATGTTTTACTACTGAACTTTGGTAGTAAAGTTTGCAAAATAGGAAGATTCATCAAGAATTTGATTAGGTACGTTTGCATTTTCGCGGAATTGTGCATTTTAAGTGTGCCACCGCCAACATTATTTATGTGCTATTTCACAAATAACAGATCCTGTAATCATTGGTTGCCTGCCTACTTAATATTGTTGCTATATTCAAAGCATCTTTAATGATTTTCTCAGTTTTGCGGTTAAATGAAGGTGAAGTTAAAGATGCCATTGTAATCAAGATAATTGTAGGAACAGAATGAAATGCATTTCAAAAGTAAATCTTTCAGATTATGAGGGGCGTTTTTTCCATACAAAATGGTTTCGTTTCGTTTAGAAACTTCTTGGCTAAATTGTCTGCTTAGTATTAAGTACCATAGTTATGTTTTCTTGGGAGTTAAGCCAAAACTTTTTGCCTTTTACGATCCACCAATCACACGTATACCTTTCCTACGAGTCTTAATCCGTAGTTTTTAGGATGCTTCAGATTTACTGCTTCACTGGGAAATGGTAGGTGAGCACAGAAAGCTCTCAGGCGAATTTATGATCTAGCAAGACGTAGTTCTAGCCTCGGAGGCTTTCAATTTTACTGATATAAGGCACTCGAATCTTGGAACTGATGGTGAAGAAGCAAGGGTCAGGGGATTTAAACATGTGTTATGTATAGATATGTTCTTTTAGTAATTGGAAGATAATCTAATATTTATTATTTTTTTATACTTGATGGACAAGTAAACTCATCTTGTTAAAATGTTTGCTCATAACTTAAACTCGTTGGTAGTTTGTTAACCGCCCGCTTTACAAAAGCTTCGGAAATTTTATCAAGCCTCCAATGTTATTATGCCCTAACTTAGTTTATAAAGGTACCGCAATCTCAAAAAGAATTTTCTTTTCAAAGGTACCAATCATCACGCTCTGTTTCCAATTTGACGAGCAAACTAAGACGAAGCTCAGACAAAATGAAAGGGGAACTTAAAAACCTGAGATTTGTTCGACTAGTTTCAGGCAAAGCTCCAGGTGGCAATAAAATATCTCATTTTCTACAAGTTGTCCTTAGAAGGAGTCGCTCGAGTGGCAGGGTGCGTAGCAACAGGGCAGGGGTGGGGTAGAGGGCGGGGGGAGCGGCGCAGCTACGTGGGCGAGTCTGTAGTACTTGATAGTACGAACGGTACGACTCACATCTACAGTGTGTTGTTGTTGTGTCTACATAGATTTGCGCAGGCGCGTCGCCCGCTAAGTACGTATACGATGTGCGGACTACACGAACGACCTCGAACTCCACACCAAATATTGATAAGTCGTACTTAAGCTTTTATTCGTTCGTTTTCTAAATGTGTCTGGCTGAACTGTCAGTGTTCCATAACACGTTTCGTTGGGATATACGCAACTTATTTACCAGCTTAGACTACGTATGCCGTGAACTCGTGATGAAAGTCACGTCGCTACGTGTGACTGGGTTTTCTTGATTTGTTTATTACATTTTCTGTACTGAGGTATGTTTTAACGATTTTTTTAACTTACCTATGTTACTCACTTTGTTTAAGTAGATTTTTATACACCAATACCTATTTTATTACAATTTGTAACTCACTTCGTTTGTTTACGTGACAGAAACATTCAAACCCTCTTTGATATTACTACTAACATACTAACTACGATTAATTTATACCGTGCCAGCCTTCAATCAACAATAGCGAAGGTGCCAGCAACAAAGTTTTAGATTCACAGCTAATATTATTCAACATGAAAAGCTAACTAAGTAGATTAATATTATCCTTGTAAATCTTCTATTAATTTTGCCATAATGAGACAATGGTACTTATCTTGCGGCTATAATTTATAAAAGAATAACAGCGCTTGTAACTACGCGGAGGCACGTCAGTAACAGCAAAAACTTACCTTCGTCTTGATTACTTCCAAGAAGCACTTCGGTATTATGGAAATTGCCTTCCTTCATCATCGTGTCCGGATCTTTTGGCAAAAACACGCCGTCCACCGTCGGCGCTGACGGGAATCCCAATATACCAGTATAGGAATTCCATTGCTGTACTGATATAGTTTTAGCATCAACTCCGCGCATGCAGTCCATCACTAGGCTCGGATCAGCCGCTAATAGACTACTATTGCAGTTACAATCATCCACTAAAACTTTTCCTATGTCTTGTGCTCTCTCTCCTGTCATCCAACTCCACGGGGCGTTTAACGTCCCCGATTGCAATATACCTCTTTTGAATAATCCCTTCATTTCCGGCGAAAGCATATGCAAACTCACGCTCCCGCCACCAGCCGACTCTCCAAACAAAGTTATCAATTCTGGGTCACCACCAAAAGCACGAGCATTATCTTTAATCCAACGAATAGCGAGTTGTTGATCCCATAATCCCATATTTCCCGGAGCTTCTTCACTTCCCGGCGAGAAATATTTATTCAAGTATAAAAATCCGAACGCCCCAACCCTATATTGCATGGATGCTACTATTACATCACTGGAAGAAGCCATTATGTCTGCTTTATATAGGTCGAGTGTAGCCGTGCCACTCATGTAGCCGCCACCATAAATCCACACTAGTATTGGCACTTTGGGCCTCTCAGTCAGAGGCTTATCTTGATGATGACGAACTCGTAAATGTTGAGGAACCCAAATGTTAAGAGAGAGACAGTCTTCTGATATGTTTGTGTTTGGATTCCACATTTCCTCTCCCTCAAAGCCGGGGAAGTATTCGTACCGTTCTTGATAGCAGCTATTTGGCATCGCCGTGGCCTCAAGTACTCCATGCCACGGGTCAATGGGTACCGGTTTGCGGAATCTTAACGGTCCTAGAGGTGGTTTCGCGAATGGAATGCCGGTGAAGATGTGCACCTCTCTGCCCATAACTGTTTTAGCGTAGCCTTTGACGAGGCCACTTTTTGTTTCGACGATGAGTGGATCATTATGGAAGTTCTTTGGTACTGGACTAGTGGTTGGGGTGGTTTGTGTGGTGGAGGTTGTGGTGTCGTGGTGGTTGGCCCATGACCGCGCCCAGGTGCCTGACACGAGGCAGCAAAGCAGGAGTTTGGTAAACACAATCTTCGTGTTGCTGATCATCTCGAATGTTGTTATTCACAAAATTTAACGAGACGTGACGGAGAACAATCGGAAGTAGTCCGCCAGTTTGATGAGGTACTTATTGAAACACATTTCTAGTGGCCCCCGATTTGCCGTTCTGGTCGTACCTGAAATAGAAAAAAAAAAATGTTTTAGTATTGTGTAAAGTACACATTTCTTTTTAGTGGGACTTTCCAAGTGATATTGTAGTTCTAAACAGTAAATATTATTCAAGTTTAAAATTACTGCTATTATTTTATCGCCCGTTCAATACAAAGTTTTTTTTTTTTCACATAAAGTTTTTGTGAACCAACTACGCCTCTTTGTTTCTACTAAATGATAGTTGTAGGGCTTTTTGTAAATTATATATTATGATTTCAGTTGTTAATTTTACAAAATTACTAATACCATAAAATTACGTATCGTTTACAGCGTTTACGGTAGCGCAGATTAATTAATTAGTCGATACAGCCAGTGTAGAGTAACAAGGCTTTAGGGATATCAAACTTTATGCCTTTTAAAACTTACTCCTATGAAGTTGGTTGTGATATTGATATTGTTGTTTGTGATACTATACTATTTTAAACTTATCTAATAATTGGTTGAGTTTCTTAGCAGTTTTTCATCTTTAAATATATTTTTTTAAATTAGATTAAAATAAAATTATTAGGTTTGAACCATCCGTTTTTTTTTAAAGTACTTTAATTTGACTGATCTGATTCTTAATTGTATTCTGTTTAGTTTTTATTTATTTTTGTGATTTCTTTTTACGTACTTTGCATGCCGAAACGTAAAATATGGTGATACTAAGACTGTGATATAGAATTATTGCATGAATATAAAACATCTGCACATTGTTTACTCATATTTGCAAATAAATTATTTTTAACTTGGTGAGGTGCAGAATAAGAGCTTCCACTTTGTAGTTTAAAAAAAAGTACACTATGTAAACTATAATTAAGTATTTAATTTATACATATTAAAAAAAAATACAATAAAATATCCCAATAGTCCCAAGGCATAATATTGAAATGGACTTTTTGAAAATGTCTTTGAGTAAGTAGGTTACTTTAACGGCTGTTTTAAGATACCCAAGGCAAATAGACATCCCTTCTGAATCCCTTCAGTGTCGTAAAATACTACTAGGAACATAAAATGTATAGAGTAGGCATTACGCGTTATCATCATCGTAAATCAAAATACTAATATATGCCTTTAATACCAAAGGATTTGATACATTTTGCGAGCATTCAAAACTATTTGATTTATTTGCTGGGGCTGCTGGTGTAGGTGCGGAAAACCTCAAACGGCGCAAATACTCCAATCTTATTGGGACTTATATGTTTGAGCCGTTTAGGGTTGAAAAACTAGGGCCATGGGGTCCGAGTGCCCACCTAGTTTTTCAAGACACTGCCAAGCGAGTGGTCTACTCTTCAAGTGACTAGAGGGCTGGCCTATTCTTTGGCCAAAGAAAGAAAAGAAAAGAAGAAAGAAAGAAAAGCTGGCAGCATTGCCATACAACGTGGCAATGCTGCCAGCTTTTTGGGCACTTTTCCTATTGACAGCGATGCGGACGAATTTTTTGATGCCCTATGATTATTTCCACCCTTTTTATATACTTGTACATATTATTATTATTAAGTCTTAGTTTTAAAAATCATGTAAAAACGTATGTGTAAATAATATAACCTATTTTTATATAAAAGTAAAAGAATACATTTTATTAATATTCAAATTAAAATATAACGGAGCAAATGGTAAGAGTAATGATCGAAGCAGGTGTTCTGTAGTTTCTGCCTACCACTATGGGAAGAAGTAGTGAGTTTATGTATGAATTTAAAATTAAATATGATTTAAATTTGAGTATAAACCTAACTTACCCTATACTTAACTAAACAAGAATTTAAAAAACCGATAAAGCTTCACGAAGTCATTATAATCAATGAGTTTACCCGAATATCAAGTTTCAAGAGACTTGAAAATGAGAAAACAAAAGAAAAACGGGCAGCAACAAGTTTACCTTAAAATTCTGTAACTTTACCCTTGACAAGCTACCCAAGTTTACCTTAATAATAACTACGGGTTAACCGTATAAATCGTTTGTTTTCGTTTAACCCTAGATTTGTACTCTCTCAGCTCATACGTCCTTCAATTTACCATTGAGCGACAGAAATTGATTAAAGGGCACTTGTACACAAAGATCTGATTTGGATAATAGTAGGGTAGGGTTGATGTATAGAGTTGTTGGTCGAGAAAGTGGTTTGTAGTTTATTGTCCTTTAAATTAAAATATCGGTACGAGAAATTCGCTGTAGACGCTGATTTTAGTATTTTTCAGGGAGAAGTGTGGCTTTAAAGTTTCTTTGAGGACTTACAGGGGACCTAGGGATGTATGAGCCACCTCTTTAACAGAATTCCTGACTATATTTTTATCTAGTGGACATTCTTCTTCTCTGAAAAGAAAAAAGAAAGAATAATTGTTTATTCTGCACAAAAAAAAACACACAATTAAAAAAAAAAGTCATAAAATACACACATACAAAAGTAGCCAAAAGCCTCGTATTCAACCAATAACAGTTTAACAATGTTGTTCATTGGTTGATATCAAGGCCACGGACCAAAGACAATATTGCGTAATTACTGTTGCGACATTGGCAAAAGCCAAAAAATAAAAATAACAAAAACAAAATGCCGATTGCAGACTTTTGTAACAAACAAAAAGAAAAATGAAACTGTGCGTTACATCGGCGCAAGAACAGGTCATTGCTCAGCAAAATGCTGTGTGTCAATGTCAGATATTTCCCCAAAACAAATTCAGACCACTACTATAGGAACCAGCATATCATTAGTGCGTGATGTCATTAGGTATCAAATAGATATTAGACCTAATTGTTACACTTCCAAACACTCTACATTACGAAGTTAATAATGTAAATAATCATTAGGTAATAGGCTGACATTGGAATATTCCAACCTATTCAGTTAGGTATACCTACCATGTACCTTCTCACTCACTACACTTTGAAACCTACACAATCAATCTGCCTATCCTTTTCCCAACTATGTTGGCGTCGGCTTCCAATCTAACCAGATGCAGCTGAATACCAGTATTTTACATGGAACTACTGCCTATTTGACTTCCACAACCCAGTAACTGGGTAATACGATACCGCTTGGTATGACTGGCTGTCAGACTTTCGAGCTTCTGACGAACCGTAACGACTGTCAAAGATCCACAAATGACAGCCGGGACCAACGGCTTAACGTGCTTTCCGAGGCATGGAGGAGTTTCGGTATATAAAAATGGTCACCCATCTAAGGACCAACCCTGGCAAACGTAGCTGATGGATCATCTTGTGCGGCTGTAAATACTTATATACCCACGAGCTTTGAAAATTACGCAAGAAATACATAACTTAGCTATGTTGAAAGTAGATGAACAAATAAATAAATGAACGATTCTTGGCCTAGAAGGGTTAACATTTGGTAAACAAAGATGTATTACTCCCCTACGTTCCCTGTAGGGTTAGGCAGAAGTATATTTATTTACACGCATCGTTGCCTATAACTGTATTAAATTCAAAAAATTCCAACCCAAGCTTACGGGTTGTTGACGTCGAATTTTCAAATCGAAAACTTCCAACACATTTTGGGCTGAATTCAGATGATCAATCAACCGACATGCAACATCAAAAATGTGTACCCCGTTCCAAAGCGTTATACTAGGACTTACAGATTACATAATCGATGACCCGATACACTTAAATAGATTGCTCACAGTAACTAATTTACGTAGTTTTGAATTTTTGCAAAAATCTATTAGGTAACTATTTATTTATTTACCAACCTAACTATCCTTCTCTTCCTACCTTAAGAAACTTATTTTCTTCTACAACATTATCGGATTTCACGACAATTAATAACACTAATTGCATGTTGCACAACTCTCTCAACAACAATATCGGGTTCAATGTAAACTGTAAACAATAATATCGATATCGCTGAGTTAATATCATAATATCATATTGTTTTCCACGAACGAAGAGAGAAGATGGATAGCAAAATGTGTTTACTTAAAGCCATTAGCTGATTCTAAAAACAAAAAAACTCGACATGTCGTGGAAATGGTAAATCAATCACAATCAAATGTTCGATCGTGAGTGGATTGTGAAGGTAATGACGCTATCTATGTGATGGCTACTGCAGGGCTGGCCGTAATCAACTTTATTGAAAAGATTTAAAATAATGGAAAACTGAAAATTTAAAACATGTTCACCGAAATTGGAACGAAGATAGTATACAAAATGCGAATGGGTTGGATGAGTAATATGAAGGAGCGAAACGACATCACAGATTTAAGAGAAAGATTGCATGAGAAGAGAAATCAGACATTAACGTTAGATTTGATGTACATACTCAATCATCGGCCTCCTACAAAACCGCTGTACGCTGGAGCGAAAAATCATTAAAGTGTATAGCCCTAACAGTAATAAAATAGAAAAAACTCTAGAAAAGTTAGTAAAAAGAAGAACCTTACAGAAATGCAATTGAATGGTGATTGGCTGGAATAGTAGTAACCGCGTAGCTCCTGATATGTTCACCATAAAAGATAACGTGGACGTTTGTAGGAGTTTGCCCCCTGTTTGAACTTACGAATGTACAGACAGCATGAAAAGTAAATGGTCTTTGTACAAAGTTCCAAAGGTGCTATATGAATTAAAAATTGTTTTGTGGACATAGCATACAGGGGACTTCAAAAATGCGGCTATAAATTATGAATTAGTAAATGTTTTGTCCGCTTTTGGTACTGTACTGACAACTACTATTTACATAGCATAACATCACGCCTTGTTTCCCCGAAGGGTAGGGCAGAGGTATCCCTGTAGCAGGTTCTCCCACATTTCACCAGTTATGTTTTAAGTCCCATGTAATAGGGAGGCGAGCCTATAGCCTCCTATTCAACCGGGCACAAATCCAGACTCCGGGCTGCTACTGAGAAATTTCAGATAGCAAAACCCAATAACACTTTGCCTAACCCGGGAATCGAACCCAGGACGTCATGCTTAGCAGTAGCTCTTGCGACCACTAGACCAACGAGGCAGTCGATACTACGATTTAAAACATTTGTAATTACGTTTGCCGGTTTCTGAACCTCAATCAATAAAACTGGATACCATAACCGGATTCTCTAAATTTGAATATCAAGGTCATGCAATACGTCCGTTTCGATTTAGATGCAATTTTTCAGTTTCAAAGCATTTTTTTTTGCTTCATTTTTTTGATTGAACATTAAACCAACAAGTCTCCGTTTACCTTTTTTTTTTAATTGCGAGTATAGAATCAGCTAAAGGTTCATCTTCAAAGTATGGTATAGATATGGTAATTATATTCACATAAACTGACGCCAAAAAAATACGGTTACATTTCATACGAAGTGTAAAAGTTGACAAATAAAACGAAACATTTTTTTGCCATAAAAACCAACATTTTTCTAGCTTTCATAACCGTGGTTCCACACGAAGAGCATAAACTGTTATATTAGGCGTAATACCGTTCAGCTAACACATAGTTACAACATTCAACAGATAGTCAATCGAGGGTTATTTTCTATTTGCTTGGCTATGAGGTCGCGCTTATCCGTCGATCTCAGCGCCGATCGGGTGATCATTATTTCATCGGCCGCTTGGATCGGCCGCAGGGGACACATAACCGTTGGCTACGGGCACCGACCGCGCCAAGTGAAAATAACGGCCCGTAATAATATTTGTTTCATGGTGATTTTTATTGTCAACCCTTGTAATCGGAATTTGAATGGATTGCGGTTTTTTTTCTACATAACAGCATGACGTATGATGTTACCTCGCCTGACCTATTTTTTTGCATCATCTACGATTGTCTGTTATTTTTCTCTCCTTTGTCAAGTCAAGTCAAAGATTTATTTGCATACTAAGTGTACATTTTGGTGTTGTTTACAAATGCAGGTACTTACAACTTAGCGGCCTTTTCCAGGCATCGCAAACTTGAGGGCTAACTAGCAAACATTTAAACTATACGACACAATGAAATTCATAATTATCTTCTATCATTAAGTAGGATTAAATCTAATAATTTAAGTCATAACATTTTGACGCATGCACATTCTTATAATTAATTAACTCTATTTGTGTATAATGTCTGTGAGCGAGGCTATGTTAAAAAGAAAGCCAAGTAAGTAGAGCCTTTAGAAATTAACGTAGCAACAACAAATCAGCGGCACGAAACAAAGGGTGATTAACAGAAAGGTATCATTTTGAGGGTTGCTATCGCAAACCTTGTTTTACGGAGCAGAAAAAGGACGAAAGAGCTATTTTTCGAAGCTTCAGTAATTTGTAAACAAATGCCGCCTAATTACTACAAAGATTTTAAGGTAATATAGTAAGCAAAGATAAGCATTGAACCGAATTTTACCAACATGCTTTACTTGAGTAATGCTATAAAATATTTTCAAAAAGAAAATGGGAATAATGTTAGGTACCTATGATGTTTTACGGCCTGAGCCCTATTTAATAAAACCGATAGGCCACAATCCGACAATCTGACAATTTTTTAATGTTATTTCATAGTTTTTTGTTTTATATTTTTTGACAAATATGTCGCGTTGTCAGTTATTATTATTTTACTGTTAAATATTATGATCGCCTGTTGGTAGGTACCTGTTGCCTGTCGGTTTTATTAAAATAGGCCTCTGGAAATGTAGATCTTGCCGTAAAAAATATAATCAAATCCATTAAAAAAAATACTAATAATAATTTATGCACACTGTCACAAAAATTCTCTGCCGGAGTTGCAGTTATTGTCCGAAAGGGTTACCGTGGCCCCTGGTAATTAATATAGGCAACTGAAGGAACACGGGTGGGTTTTAGTCAGTAAGAGTCTGACACGCCCTCCCGCTCCACCCAGAGTGGGAGAAGTTTATTGATAATTTCCCACCCAAAAAAGGGCATTTATTTATATAATGGTATAACATTCCTATCTATACGCATATTTATATACAGAAACAAGCTCTTCAATCAACACCGCCTAAGATTACTGAACATAGTACGGTGTTAATATTCAGTTAGATTCCCTGATTGTCCTCCCATCCTAGTGGTGTAATCCCTTAGTCGGCTTTTACGACGGAAGTGATTGTGTTGGGTAATCCATATGTAAAGGAAACCACGTGCTTATGGTGGGTTCCTATTACTTACCAGCCAAATGGTATTTGTATTTATAATCTTGTGTAATAGTTTACCACCCGATATAATCCTATACTATTAAATGAGCTATATTTGTATATATATATACATATATAAATATATATATATCAATATTAATTATTATTATATCATTTATATATATATGTATATATAATCACGTTCTCGAAAACGGCTTTAACGATTTCGATGAAAGTTGCAATACACGGAGGTGAAAAATCGATCTAGCTAGGTCTCATATCTGGGTAAATTCGTTTCCTCTATTTTCACTGCCTCGGGAATGTCATACAAGAATGGTATACCTGGACGATCCGTTTATTTATTTTCACCCGAGCAGAGCTCGGTCGACCAGGTACTAATAATAATAGGCTCGCATCATGACGAAGTTCCTTTCCCTGGAGCCCTAACCACCGCACTGGTAGCTTGGACCCTGCTCCCGACACCACGGGACGTTTATTTTTTTTTATATATATTTTATTTTTATTTTAAGAAATTATTATTAATAATCTATCTGTTAAGGTAAAAAATGAATAAACGACATAATAATATCATTTATTTCAAGTGACACAGGCCCATGGATAAATATGTGGTAAATGTGTGTGGTATATGTTTAGTTTAAGTTATTTATCTAAACACCACCTGTTATTGCTAACCACAAAATTCAAAAACTACCATCCGTAAATAAAACGAACGAAAAAAAGGGAACAGGGCATTAAACACAAACAATGTATGTATACAACCGTAGAGTGGTTGTACAATTTGTTCAGGCGAAAAAAACTATTCGTTTTACGTCGTACATTTCACCGGCTTCGATAACACAAACTTTTCAATTCGAAGGAAATTCTATTGCTATTTATTTACAGCGAGTGAGTCGAATACAAAGAGCACGTAAACTTGTATGGCAATCTACAAACGATAACATGTGGGCTCAGGGCGCACGTTAAAACCATCTTATAGGATTTTTGGGGCAAAAAATACGGTCATGAAGAAGAAGTTTTGCGATAACTTTTACTTGAACCTGCAATGAATCGATGATGTGGTCATTGTTTCTTTGAAAACTGTTCAGTTTTGCTGTCTGGTTAGATGAAATATTTGTCTTACAACTAACTAGCGCTTTGTCCACTAGTTCAAGGGCGAAAATTAAGACATTTCCCATTAAAACTTTAACAGCAAATTTTAGGTTTCAGCCCTTTGGGTTAGTTTGTTTAAATGTATGTTTAATTTTCGTCCAGGATTTTAAAGCATTTTTTAAATAAAATTCTTACGTTTTTTTTCGTTTTTCTGTCCGTAAGGTTTCATCGATCGTTAAGTTTTGCTCTCGCGTTAATTTCTTATAATTTATCCGTAGTGAACTATAACATCGAGAGCAAAACTATAAAACTAGCTAGTAAATATATTTTGTAGTGCTTCGTTAATCTACATGCCGTAGGCGCGACCGCCGAGACTAAGAAGTCAGCTAAGTGATAATGGGTTTTTTATTGATCTTCTTCTGCTATTGTCATAAAGGTCATAAAAGATTAAGTCAGTGAGGATAATGGCGATGTTAACAGCCTAGGGTGCGCCAGACGAACTTATACTCTTATTAAAGACATGGCTTCTAAAGGTAAATTCAGGTTTGATTGGGATGACTCGCCCGATTGAATGTATTCATGTCTCTGATGCGAGGTATCTTTTCAGTTTACATCATTGGACCAAGCCTTTTTCCAACTATGTTGGGGTCAGCGTCCAGTCTATCGGATCCAACTGATTTGACATGGAGCAACTGCCTATCTGACCTCCACAAACCACGATAGGTGGGGTCCTACCGACGATTGTGGAGGTCAGATAGGTCAGGAGGTTATTACCATCATAGTGTTGAAATAAATTATTAGTCTACTTTCTTAATCATACGCGTGACACCCTATTTATTCACATTTAAGAATTAGGAATATTTTTGGATTATTTTTGACACCAAAAGAAAGATCACGTCAAAAGAAGATCACGTTAAATATTTTCTTCCTTTTAAGAAAAAACCGGGTTACAATTGTTAGAAAATGGCACGGTGAACAGGATCGCCTTTAAGATCGTATAATTGGTACAAATATTTGAGGTCTATCACCAATGTTTGTAGAAGTGATAGGGTCGGTTGCGGACAATGAATTAATGATGACGCTATCGGCTCGAATCCCGGATCAGCTGATGGGTGCGACCTAGTTGTACGTTAGACCTATGATGCTGTGCGAATCAACATCGGTATTTAATTTAAAATATATATGACAAAAGAGGTTATTGATTGAATAATTGATTCTACTATATATCATTCAAGTAGTTTTACAATTGAGGAAAAAAAACTTACGGTATGCAGCTTTTATATTGACTAAATAATTCAGAGCTAATTAACTTATAAAATATGCAAAACAAGCAAAACTGTGTGATTTATGTCAAACGATACAAGATTACATAAGTTGCAGAAGAACTTTGAAGCGCAGGAATGAAAGATCAAACAGAAGAAACCCCGCAAGACTAAAGAGCTCATGCAAAACGAAAACCACTTAAACTTGAACATTAAAGGTTGTGAATAAATTCCTTTCATGTATGACGGTAGCGCATATCAAAGTACGTTTGTGGAGATCAGTAGCGGCTTCCCCAGGGAGTAGTCGCTCTAAATTAACTTAGACTCACTATGTATGCAGGCTGTCGTGTCATCTAACGAGGTCCGAGACAGCGCTGTACAAGTTTACCAAACGACAATGTGCCGCTAACTTATATAGCGTACATCGCTGTTAAATTTTCGGGTCCTATAGGGGAGAGTTCTGAGACCTCTTGTGAATAAACGTCTGCCATTATTACAGTCATCAAACTTTAAGCGAACTATGTCTTATGCAGTCTCTCAGGTTTTCAGGCGAGAATAATTTTTGTTTTAACTTCAATTTGGAAACGAATCGTATAAATTGAGATTCTGACCCCAAAAGATACCGATTACAAAATTTTAACCAATTCACGCTTTTATTAAACACGATGGGTATTTATCACCGAAATCCAAAGAAACAAAAACACTTACTCTTCAAAATTGATTTACTGTACATTTTATTATTCAACGTGATTTTATCAAACAAGTATAATAATTCCATTTAAAGTTAGTCGTCAAGAATTCTGTGAGACAAGCTGTGCCTTCCAAATATTTTTTCAACTTCGCGAAATGAACGAGCTCATTATTCCGTGTTGACTTCCAGTTTGATGCTTCTCTTTTTCCCTAAAAATTCTCGTAATCCGTTTTGAGAATATCTCTTGCCTTACTTTTTATCAAGTCTCATTTTTTTGTTCTCTCTCTGATGTAAGTAAGCCGACGTACGCACGGATGTAATAAAATCGCAGCGGGATTTCATCGCGTACTGGATTTTTAACTCTAAGTGTTAAGCCGAGCATTAAGAATCCAACGCCTTGGAATGCACTCTCGTCGCAGCGCGTTGAAAAAACACACTGTTGGTTTTTCTACTCTTGGCACTAAGCTGAGCGTTGAAAATCAAATGCACGAAAAAAAATTGCCGCGTTTTAATTACGTCCATGCGAACGTGGACTAACTATGGCTGAGAAAATGTTCTCCGTGAAATTATTACTTTTCTTGTAAAATGTACTAAAAAATAATTGTATTTCGAGACGCTGAAAAACGGGTGTCATAAAATTGATTTGTTGCTGCTCTACGTTTGAAATGAAATTACCATTTTTTAAATCTTAATAAAATATTTAAGTGCAAAATTATGATTATGTCTTTTGCTTGTGTAAATGTCCAAATTACTTTGAAAATGATTTTCATACGCAAAGTACCTTAACATAATGAACATGAAAAACAAAAGGGCAGTCAAAGGTGAAAAAAATATATTTATTTTTAAAGTTTTGGTAAAAGTAAAAGGTAATCATTTGGACATTAAAGTTTGTTAGAGTAAACGAAGTGTTCAAACTTAACTTATTTACAATCTTCTATAACATACATACTAAAACCAAAACGTCTTACATACGAGTACATCAAACAGAATACATTCCCGCTTACCGCGTTCGCGTCAGCTGTGTGCCCGCTACCTTATAGTGGGGAAAAGAGGTGGCCGGGGAGCGGGAGGCAACGAAGAGGTCGGCGCGCGCCGCTCGATAAATCGATGTGGGTAATACAATGCTATGCGGTGGGACGGCCTTGGGAGCTTGCAGCCTGCAAGACACACCCCCGTTCTACTTTCAAGTTCATTACCAACGAGACGTCTTCACTCGGCAACGAATGAATATCATTTGACCTAATTACTCACTGACGCATGATTACTGTTCGTGCTACGGTTGGTGATTGGATGAAGTGCTCCCACGCGCTCGGCGCCTGAGTTGCCGTGTTGCGTTTTGGTGACAATGACAAGTCATTTATTTGAGAATAATTTTCTTAATTTTGAAGTACTTTACATGCATAATTTTTGTTATAGATTCTAAAGTCAGGGAAAATTTTTGCTTAAATTTTTTTGCATCAACTAAAATTATTCTCCGTAAATTCAAATCTCAACTATCATTCTTTGACAGTCTTACGAAATGGATAGAACATGGCAAATTGGCGTAGTTTAGCAATCTGTCTAGGCTTAACTATTAATCTCAGTGTGTTGCATCAAGAAGCGTAAAATCTCTTTTTATAGCTTAAGTATTATTAACTTTTTTTGTTTTTATTTCCAAGTGACATCTCATGTAGGCACGAAAACTTAAGAAATATTTTATGATAATAACTAATGATTTGTTTACATGAGATGTCACAAATAGAAGTGAAAATAAAAGAAAACTTTAAATATTTCAAATAAAGAAAAATAAAGCTATAAAAGAGGTTTTACACTTCTTGTTAGCTCTAACACACTGACTGTACCTTTCCATGACAGTAAGGTGCTATTGTAGAAACAAACTGTTGCATTTATAATGGCTTTTTAAAGTTGAAATGTTAATAAAATACAAAGAGGATTTATTCAACCTTAAACAGCTCTGTCTCTAGTTTGAGTAAAATTAATAGGAGAAATAAAATAGTGCTCACTGCGTTCTTTTAAAAGGAGCAAACGTTAACAAGTGAGCGGCCATTTGTAAACGTCTCTGGGCAGCGTGACACTCTATAAATTGCAGTATTCTTTAAAGCAGGTGATATAAAATATTACCTAGTATTTAGAAGCAAAAAATCTTTTAATTTTAAAGATATTGTTGGTTAATTATCATGATAATATTTGAGTACTTACAAAAACATACCGCCGGTGAAAGCTTTATTAGATAAATTATTTTGTAAGCACCAACTTTTGTTTCTATGGCTTGTTAAGAATCAAGTAGAGAGAAATAGGCATAAGTCATAAGTCATTTATTTCATAACAAAATACATTGTGTTGAAAATATTACAGTGATGATAAACAAAATAATAACAAGTAAAGAAACATTACATTAATATTCAAAATTCATCACCCATTTAAAATGTATCTATATCACTAATATATAATTTTATGTCAATAATTCAGTACCAATAAATTAAATAATGACCAACATTGTATTTTTTTTAAATTCACTGTCCAATATAAAAAAAAACAATAATAATAATTAACAAATCTGTGGCCCGACTGTCAAGCCAACTGTCATATTTTTTTTTGTCCGTATTATATTTATAGTATTTTTACCGATTTCACTCATTAAATATGACACACAGTTGTGAAATGTATTCCTGAAATAACCAAAATTAACAGCAAAACCGAAAGATGAGACCTTAATGTAAGAAGAAAAATCACAGACGGAGAACAATACAATGCTGACGCGAAGTCGGGCACGACGATTGTTACAAAGCACACACCCAACATCTTCGGGTTCGTCGCTCAGCTCCGCCTCGCAGTTGCCGGATCCTGCGCCAGACGTGAGTCCAGTGATACCGGTCGCTGCAGTTGCGTCGAGCTCGAGCGACGAATACTTCTCGCCGCCGACGACACCACCACCAGCACGTCGGCGCGGAAGAGGCCGACCACCGGCCAGCTTAGGACTCCGAGGCCCACCGGCCTCTGATAGGGTCCCCGCTCCCGGTGGAAGTGTGCAGCGCATGAGGTGGACACAAACTGTCAACGAAAATGTCATGCGCGCATACTTTGGGGCTACAGAGGGGGGAAGTAACCTGACTGCGTACCGTGGTCGAATGCTCTCTCTGTTTCAGGTGCTTGAACCAGCTGTCAACGTGTCGGCGCAACGACTGTCGGATCAAGTACGGGTCATCCAGCGTAACTATATGTTGGATGACATCGTCCTTGATCGACTACGCCTCGAATCACGGAATAACCATGTTACACCTGCTTCGCCACAGGTCACGGTGCAATTACAGAACTTACCCAGTTCTTCACCGCGACCCGACCGCGTTGGTGAAGAGGATGATGACGGGGTTATATCCGTGAGTTCCCAATGCAATGCACGACTGAGGAGCGCTTTGGACGATGCTTTCCGGGAGTACCGTTCCATTCCGCCTGGTCTCAGACCACATTTACCTCGTTTGCCCATGCACAAGAAAAATAAGGCGCTGATGTGTACTCTAGACTCGCTGCTGTCAAATTGTTTTGACGGCAGTAAAGACCTCGCCGATACCCACTCGATCTTGTACTGTGCAGCTGTAGCGGCATGTCGTGTAGCTCATGTCAAATTCCCCAACAGTGACAGAGCTCCACGACCAAAACCAGCTGTACCAGCTTGGCAGTGCAGGATTGAGCGTCGTATCGGTGAGGCTAGAGTACTCATCGGCAAGCTAACCTGCTTTAGGGAGGGCAATACTCGCCCTAGAGTGATGCGCTTTGTGAAGCGGGCATTCTCAGGGACTGATATCAGTTCTCGAGATTATTTGTCCCGCGTCACAGAGCGTATCGACTTCTTGAAGCAGAAGATCTGTGCATGGGTAAACCGAATTCGACGATACAGGCGGAGAGTGGAGCGGTACACTCAGAATCGCACATTCCAGAGCGATGAAAGGTGGGTTTACAGGGCTTGGGAGCGACCGGACCAAGGTGTGATTGACACGCGCCTGCCGGATGATGACGCCATGTGTTCATTCTGGCGAAGCATCTGGTCGGCGCCTATCAATCACACCGAAGGGGATTGGACTAGGGAGATCGAACGAGCGTGCGAGCAAATACCAGAAATGGGGGCACTTACCATCAGTCCTCGAGATGTAGCTCGTGCAGTCCGTCCGTTACCTAACTGGAAATCACCAGGACCGGACGGGCTGCACAACTTTTGGATAAAGTGGCTCCAAAGGTCGCACGCCCGTTTGGCTTCTCAGTTCCAATCAGCTTTAGAGTCAGGGTCGCTGCCCCAGTTTCTAACGACAGGAATAACCCACCTCCTCCATAAATCAGGTAGTACTGCGGAACCCAAAAATTATAGACCAATCACTTGTCTACCGACGGTCTATAAAGTTTTTACATCCATTTTGAGAGCTAAAATTAACAAACATATAGACACCAACTCCATCATGTCTGCCTCTCAAAATGGATGTAGGAACGGGTCCCGTGGTACTAAGGAGTTACTCCTCATCGATATGGCCATTAGCCAGCAGGTTCGTCGTTCCCGAAGGGATCTGTCAACATGTTGGATAGATTATAAGAAAGCCTATGACTCGGTGCCACATACGTGGCTCATGAGGGTGCTGGAGTTGTATAAAGTAGACGCAACTCTACGCACCTTCCTGATGTCATGTATGAGGCAATGGAGGACGGTGCTTCGCTGATGATTAGCGCCATCAGGATGGAATTTGGTGTGGACAAATGTGCGGTCATGCATGTAAAACGAGGGGAGATCGTGGAATCCGTGGAAACCCACCTCTCGGATTCCATACACCTAAGATCCCTCTCCTCAAACGAAACCTACAAGTATTTGGGTATGTCGGAAGCGTTAGGTATCAACGCTGCTGACATGAAGCAATCGCTGAGGGAGCGCTTCTTTAGCCGCCTGAATAAAGTATTAAATAGTCTTTTGTCAGGTGGAAACAAGGTGCGCGCCTTCAACGGTTGGGTCATGCCGGTTTTGATGTACTCTTTCGGCATACTCAAATGGACTCAGACGGAACTTGACGCCCTGGATAGGAGGGTCCGCACACTGCTGACCGCAAATCGGATGCATCACCCACGTTCATCGGTGATGAGACTGTATATCCCGCGGAAGTGCGGAGGTCGAGGCTTCCTAAATGCTAAGACCCTGCACAACCGTGAGGTATGCAGTCTCAGGGAATACTTCCTAGGAGCCGACATGGGGATGCACCGAGATGTGGTCTCAGTGGATAAGGGCCTCACACCGCTATCCTTGGCTAACGAGAACTGGCGCAAACCTATAGTATTAGATACTAATGACCGCAGGGAGGTATGGCAGAGCAAAGAGCTTCACGGGCGCTATTATCGGGCCTTACATGGGCCCGATATAGACCTGTTAGCGTCCGTATCTTGGTTGCGATTCGGTGACCTCTTTGGGGAAACCGAAGGTTTTGTCTTTGCGATTATGGATGAAGTTATAATGACGAACAACTACCGGAAATATATTGTGAAGGACGGCACGGTTGACATCTGTCGGGCATGCCACCATCCCGGGGAATCAATCCGACACATTATATCTGGCTGTTCTCGTCTGGCTAACGGAGACTACTTGCATAGACACAACCTTGTAGCCAGGATTATCCACCAGCAACTTGCTCTGAAATACAATCTTGTGGAATCGGAAATACCGTACTATAGATATGTGCCCGACCCAGTCCTCGAAAATGGCAATATCACGTTGTATTGGGATCGATCTATCATCACTGACAGGACTATTGTTGCCAATAAGCCAGATATAGTGGTGATAGATCGATTAGAGCGTCGCACAATGATTATTGATATAGCAGTCCCGCATGACGAGAACCTCGTGAAAGCTGAAAAAGATAAACAGATTAAGTATCTTGACCTGGCCCGCGAGGTTGTCGACATGTGGGATGTGGATACAGCAATCATTGTACCGATAGTCGTGACGGCCAATGGCATAATAGCCAAGAGCCTCGACCAACACCTGAGGAGGCTCTCGTTAGGCAGCTGGATCAAGGGCTTGATCCAGAAAGCGGTACTCTTGGACACGGCGCGTATTGTTAGGAGGTTCCTCTCTCAGGAGCCCTGACCACCGGTAGCTCGGACCCTGTTCCCGACACCGGTGGGCTACTATTTTTTATATTTTTAAATGTTTATTTTTTTATATAAATATTTAAAAATGTAAATAATATGTTTTAAAATTAAATAAAAGATTAACAAATAATAATTAATTTGACAGTAGCTGTCGTTTGTCATTTATGAACTCATGGATATTGTAATGGTAGTCGGTCCATGAATAATACTGGTATTCAACTGTATATGGTAAGGCTGGAAGCCTACCCCAACATACTTAAGGAAAAGCTAAGCAGATTATGATGAGATAAGACTCAAGTCGGAAACAATCCGGTATTTTGAATTTTCAATGATTAAAAAAGTTAAATTGAAAGATTCTAATAAACACTATCATTTGAATTCATTAAATAAATAATTAACTGAAAGAAATATATTTATATATTATATTTTTATTTTATTTGGTTTTTATTAAAATAAATTGGCCTTAATGCAATTATGATGCCAAAAATCATTAAATTTGATGAACCAATGAATCACTATGGAGTAAAATAGTGAAAATATCAACTATAACTCTTCTAGTACGGTACCTAATAGTTTGCTGACTAAGAAACACTTGTATTTTTTATTTTTTTATTACATACTGGTAGTTATATATTTTTATGTAAGAAATAGTAAATTTATATGTAAATAATAATATAAATTGAATAAATAAATAAAATAAAAAAATACTTTGTTGACAGAAAAAAAAACTTTGACAAGAGATACAGAATAAAAAGTAAAATACATCAAAATCCTTACCCTTTCCTCTCTGACATTATTGTAAGAAAATAAACTGTAGTTACATAAAACGTATTACGTAAAATGGTCGTGTCTCGCTGAGAAAAGGCCACCCCTCGTGTACCGGAGATGTCGTAAGCAGCGACTAACGGATTATGTCAAGAGGAAGACAAGCATCTTTCCAACTGGTAATCTAAATAGTATTTATATAGCTGACCTACATCGGGTATTGGTTTTATAAAGTGTTTTATACATAAATAGGGTAAATACTGGCATACATTTTATACAACATAATGTCACGCCTGTAATACCCGAAACGTTAGGCAGAGCTGTAGCTTTAGTATCTACACCCACATTTCGCCAGTTATGTTTAAGGCCCATGTAATAGGGGGCGAGCCTATTGCCATCAACCGGACACAAATCTAGACTCCGGACTCCGGACTCATTTTATTTATGATGATTTTGGTAAATCATTTTAAAGTGCAGTAACATAATTACATAAAGATTTAAGAATAAGCTTTCTTTGCAAAGGCAAAGTTAATTTATTCTAGGAGAAATTATCTCTTCTCAAAATCAATGAAGAGGCTTTCATAGTAGATATTATAAGAATAAGAATCATTTATTTGCAGAAAATACAGATATTACGAATTGTAAAAGTTGGTGGTTTTAATGTACCTAAAGTCCAAATTTTGCCTGTTTTCAAATTCAAAAATCATTTATTCAAACTAGCTCTGAGAATCAGCACTTTTCGAACGTCAAAATTACATAAGACAGTCCCCCAAAACGCCCACACACACCACTGTTTATTGCATGCAAATTAATTTTGCATTAATACCTAATACCTACTACTTTTAATAAGATTACCTGGGCGACCGAGTTCTGCTCTAGTGAAAATAGAGAATGCTCATTAAATAGTATACTTATTCCATGCTGCCATGTCATTATTTTCATGTTATTATTTAATATCTTGTTCTAAACTTTGGGCGACCGAGCTCTGCTCGGGTGAAAATACGGAGAAAACGAATTTTCCCAGATATGAGACCTAGCTAGATCGATTTTTCGCCCCCGTAAACCAATCGTAAACTATACTGCAACTTTCATCGAAATCGTTAGAGCCGATTTCGAGAACGTGAGTACAAATATATATACTTATATATATGATTTTTTTATAAGTAGTCACGTAACAAAACTTAAGAACTGTATAATCTTAAGATCTTAAAATCTTATGATCTTCGTAAAAGCAGCTAATACTACTTAAATCCTTAGAAGACCTTTTTGGTAATAGAAAAACCTTTCTATTAGCTACGGATCACCTGAAAATGTCACATATTACGAGTAAAAGAAGAATATCTCTCTATATATAAATCGCCATCGCCATCGTCTATCTACTGCCTCGTTGATCTAGTGGTCGCAAGCGCTACTGCTGAGTATGAGGTCCTGGCTTCGATTCCCGGGTCGGGCAAAGTGTTATTGGATTTTTCCATCTGGAATTTCACAGTATCAGCCCAGAGTCTGGATTTGTGCCCTTTTGATGGCAATAGGCTCACCCCCTATTACATGGGACTTAAACATAACTGGCGAAATGTGGGTGTACTATAGGTACACCTCTGCCTAACCCATCGGGGATTACAGGCGTGATGTTAAGTGTATAAATAAAAATGAAATGCTGTTCGTTGGTAATCGCCTCAATTGAGAATAGCTGGACTGATTTGGCTAATTTCTGTTTTAAAATGTTCGTAATAGTCCGAATTAAGTTATTATGAAAAAAAAAATTTAAAAGTTGCCCGAAAAATTGGAAAAAATGGAAAAACCGAAGTCCTTTTTTTAAATCGGATTATTGTATGAAATATTTTTTGAACAGGACAACGTCTGCCGGATCAGCTAGTTTAATATAATAATATTCTTCGGTACAACATTTTCTTGGCTCACTGCCAGAACCCGTTTTGCTTACAGAAAATGATAGCTCGTTGCTCGCTCCTTTATCAATAATGTGGCATTTACCATGTTTTACGAGATACGATTGAAAATTGTTCATTCCTTTTTTAAGATCAGTAAGTAGAATGAAACTTTACTGTATTATTTTTAAACAAGATTCATACATTTTTACATACCGAGGCTCCTCCATGCCTCGGAAAGCACGTTAAGCCGTTTGTTCTAGCAGTCATTCGTGGATCTTTGACAGTCGTTACGGGTCATCATTGCAGAAGCCCGAAAATCCGAAAACCAGTCTTACCAAGGGGTAGGTCAAATAGGCTGTCGCTCCATGTAAAATACTGATATTCAGCTGCATCCGGTTAGACTGGAAACTGATAGGAGCAGCTTCCAGTCTAACCGGATGCAGCTAATAGCAGCAGATAGTTGGGAAAAGGCAAGGCAGATAAAAATAAATCTATAGTATTTAATGACGATGGACTAGTTTCTATAAAGAGGGCCTAGAAAAAGTGGCATTCAAAAAATGATAATGATGATGGAAAAGTCACAAATGTAAGGGACTGACATAAATATCCTACCGAATAGCTTAATAAATAATATGTAATAATAACTGTCAATGAGTCAATGGCAAAAGCGTCTAAACGCAAAATGAAATGGGATAATGCTTCTCAGTGATACATCATCCAACTGAAGGTCGGTGTCCCGATTATGCTCCTTTGGTACTTAACTCCGCCGAAGCTGTGTAACGGAAACCGGCTCAAAGTCGTGTCTTTGCAGGCAGAGAAACGTCATCGAGGTGGAAATTCTAACGGATTGTGGCGATAGCGAGATAGTGTTTATACCGCGTATACCACTAATTCCCCACAATTACCAGTTTAAGCGCGTGCAGTTCCCTGTGAGCGTATGCTTTGCGATCAACAAGTCACTGGGGCCGACACCGAAGGCTGAAGGCTGCGGGTGTCGACCTTAGGACAAGCTGCTTCTCACGCGGATAACTACGGTACGTCGCGCGTCGCTTGCTCCCGAGTCACCATTCCTGACTCTCTGTATATTTTGGCTGCTGATAACAAAACTACAAACGTAGTATACAGGGAAGTTTTATAAAAAATGTGGCTGTTATTGTAGTATATTGTGGTGTCTTACGACTTCCATGCGAACGAAGTCGCGGGCAGAAACTAGTATGTAATAATAATTAATCTTTAACACCGATCACATGATTCATAAGAAAACGCAATTTAAAAAAAAGTTGGTTAATGCAAAAAAAAATCAATAAAATGGCATTACACACAAATATGAAAATTAAATCCGTTGATAGTCGTAAAATGTAAGTACACTTTTTTTATTATTCCGATGTTAAATAAAGATATTTGAAAATAAAATAAAAATAAATATGGCTGATAAGTCTTATGTAGCACGAAATGCAAGGAGTGAGGTGTAATGCACCATGGAATTATGAACATTGAGAGAACACAATACGAAATAAACAGTTGAAAGCTCACGATCGGATAAATAGTCCTAGAAACTACACCATTCGTCTATATCTAATGCGTGGTCAATAATAAACACTGTTTTGCTTTATAATTACAGTGTTTCACAATAAAACATAAATAAAAACAATGGATATCATCTTTGTATTCAATTTAAATAAACGAACATAAAATTTCTGTAGGTAGTCATATTTTAGACGCAAAATAAAAACCTGCCAACGAACCTTCGTTCCAGCGTTTACCGTAGAGGAGGGAAATAAATAAAAAATAAGTGATATGCGAGAGAGCAAATAAATAAATTAAAACAATTTTGATTTATGCATGACACGTCCGGTTACCGAGGCACTTCGTTTCGAAAAGGCAGTATTGCCTGACATATGAGGAAATGGAGGAAAGTTCAGTAGTACCTACGATCCTCACATTTTTTTTTTACTTCTAATTTTGCATCATTGTTAAAATCATATTGATCTTTTTCTCGTTACGATAAGGTTGATGTTGGGTTGCTGCTGTCAGAGGTAAAGAAACTGAACGGACGGTAGGATAATATGACGGCAAACCGTGACTGCTCTCAGTCTACCTTGACGAGCAGAACCATCAAGAGAGTTCCCACTAAGTCGTGGCAGAATAGTACAATGAGCTTGACTGCTCCAGAATAGACACGTCCTTGGCGGGGCTTGGCCTTACTGTGGGACAATACAGGCTAGAACAAAATAAAATATCAATACCACAGGAGTTGCCGAACGGTTAAATGAAACTTAACCTCATACCCACTTACTTAACTTTTTATATAGACGAAAGCGCTGTAGGTGGACTTAACTTGATTACATTAAAATCTGTAATTGTAGATACAATTTTGTTCTGTTATTTTTAGAGTTCTGTGCCCAAAGGATAAAACGGGACCCTATTCCTAAGACTCCGCTGTCTGTCCGTCTGTCACCAGGCTGTATCTCATGAACCGTGATAGTTAGACAGTTAATATTTTCACAGATGATGTATTTCTATTGTCGCTATAACAACAAGTATAACGCTAACGCTATAAAATATTTAAGGGGGCTCCCATACAACAAACGTAATTTTTTTGCTCGTTTTTATAGACAATGGTACGGAACTTTTCTTGCGCGAGTCTGATTCGCACTTGGCCGGTTTTTTATGTTTAATCAAATGCGCCTTTTTCTTATGTTGAATAAATAATAATTTAATGTTTAGTTTAATTATCTTCAATTGTATAATTAGGTATAATTAGCACCTTATATAGATATTTGCATGCGAAAAAAATGGCCAAACATCATTGCACGAGAATACCACCTAATACCCCATAACACCTTTTGTATTTCAGCACTTTCACAAATAAATTAATCTGAAAATGGCTTTGGCTTTAAAAAAAAAATCCCTGAAAAGCTCAGAAGATCGATGTCGATATCGACAGACGCTCATTAAAAAGCCAGAAAGTCTAGCGACTTCTTTTTAGTCAAGATTAGTTTTATGTACTTTTCAAAGTGTAAACAGAACGTGGTGTGAAAGTTTCAGCCTTAGACGCAATCCCATCTCATTGCGATATTAAGAATAATGTTTTCTTAAAAGAATTTATATTTTTTCGGAGACCAGTTGTGGCCCAGTTATAACGGCCGCGTCTTAAAAGTTGTAGGTCGTAGGTTCAAACCCAGGTAGACACTTTACTTTGTGTCAAAGGGTGATTATGCTTATATGAGCTTATATATTTTTCTACAAAACTCCAAGCACTTCAATAATTCTGAAAAAATTTCATTATTTTGCATTTTAACTTTGAAGTTAAATGCTGAAAGCAACAAAGTAATTTTTGTGACTGCAAATGTTGCGATTTTCTTAATATTTATTACATTCTACAGCACTTATTATAATGGAATATAATGTAGACACTTTGTAGAGCATAACGATAAATGCTTAAAGCATTTTTATGTTTTTCTCGTAGTTATGTTCAATTATGAGTTTACTAGCTGTGCCTCGTGGTTTCACCTGCATAAGTTTATATCCCGTAGGAATATCGGGTTAAAAAGACTTTTTTATCCTAATCCTGGTAATGATCTACCCATGTGCCAAATTTCATCCAAATCTAATCGGCCGTTTTAGCGTGAAAGAGTAACAAATAAACTCACTTTCGCAGTAATAATTTTATTTATATTATATATATATATATATATATAGTTAGAATTCGTTGAAGTGCTTACATAGTTAAATATTTATAATAAACGCTAGCTCGTAAAGACTTAGCGAGAACCTTTCCAGACAGATTAGGTATTCATTCTATGCAGCTGATGTTTTAAGGCCTATGAAATAATCCTTGAATTGCTTACGATACCCACAGGAAGAAGGAGCTAGGCTTAGATATCTATTGTCAGTCTGCGCACCCAACCTAATACACAAACGCTGTTAAATGCCTTTGTAAATAGGTACACTTGAAATTCAAAGAGGTAATTTTTACTAAGAATCGAGATATTCGTAAATAATAACGTTTGTTATTTCGGTATAAAGAAAGTTACTGGTCGACAATTTTATACATCGGTGGCATTATTTTTAAAATAAATTTAATAAAAATATAGGTACAGAGATACCGATTTACGATGGAAGCACAGGGTGGCGACCACAATACTTGAATTGGAAAAATATCCAGTAATTTTCGTTTGTAATAACAATTCTTTTTACCTAAGGTTGTAGGCTTATACATCCGAGATGGCTACCCTTTATAATCAAGTCCGACAAGTCCAAAAAGACCAAAACATGAATTTGGAAAGGTGTTAAGAATGTTGACAACATTATTACGCAAACCTACACATGAGTAAAGTCACAGCAATACCACAAAAATGTCCGCTAAAAGCTCGAGACCAAGAGATTTCAGCGCGACCATTTCAAGTTATTCTCCAAGTAAAACATTTCATTTTTATATAACAGCGGCCTCAAAAGATACGACCTTTATTCAACATTATGTCTGATTATGTTCAGTAAATCAATAAGTATACATTGATGCATCTGCCTCATCTATTATTCATTCGGAATCCAATAGAAGGCTAGCCTTTCCATTTACGATATCGTGTCTAGGTATAAGGATACCTACTGATTCGTAAACCCTTCATGATAAACATATCTGATAAATAATTCTCTTTGCTGTAATATTTAAACAAGCCAAAATGCAAGTCGACCGTAACATGGTACATAGTAAATTATACCTCAAACTCCTGACTAAATAATAGGGATTACTGTCTCTTCTCGACATAAACCGTTTTTACTACAGTAAAATGGATTTTCTTCACATAAAAGGATGATATTTTAAATCTATCTGACGATAAAGATGATATCAGGTTCGTAATAATATCTTATTCCGTTGGGCATATGATACACGCTTCTGTAGCTCCAACGAATTATACGTATGTTCGCAAAATAGGTACTGTCATATCATATAATGTTGTGCTTGCTCTTTTGGGAAAAAATATGATATTATTATTACCTATATCTATTTTATTTCTCAGCAATATCAGAAGTGAATGTAGTTGCGTGGCATGCTCGTCTTGAATAATCAAAAACAATTCAGACAACACGAAATGTTTATACAGAACCATTTGATCAGACAATTGTAAACTACAATTTTAATACAAAACGTAAGCAGAATTCAGTTTATTTTTAATAATATCGATAGGTTCACGTTTACCCTTGGGCATAAATAAAAGCAATAAGTATATGCACATTGTAGAAATAACCATATTTGCATTTAAATCAGATATTTTGAGCTGGAAAAGTCCTTCACAGCCTGACTTGGCTAGAAATAGCAGCAAGGCCGGGGCGACGAGGCCGCAACGTACATATACCTATATTTTAGTTAATAATACATCTTAGTTACCTTGCAGATGCTGATAAATACTTCAACAATACTTATAATTACAAGCTCTGTCGCCTTATATGTAAAACTGTGGGTTACATCACGTAGCGGCTCCTTCGTGGTAGGTACACTGCTTAGTATTTTCGTCCCGTTGTAAGAGAATATAAAATTCGTATCACGATCTCTGAAGGGTCCTACTCACTGCTTATCTTAATACTATAACAGTCTCTTAAAGAAAATGTTTACTGAATACGAAAAGTAAATGATGCTTTTCTGGGTCGATGATGACAGATAGTGGCAGCGTCGCAAATAAAGAATCTTTTATAAAAATATCCGAAAAAAATATTAATAAAATATTAAATAGTCTATTCTGTAAACACTATCGAGTTCAGTTCTATAACCGCGCAGTGAAATAAAGTGAATTATAAAAAAAAACAAAACTCCAACTGCAAAAACACATAAATGAAAAGAGAAAAACCAGCAATATTATTTATCGAACTTCTTTTTTGTAAAGTATTGCAGGCCGACAAACCAATAACCTGATATATGGTGACACCTTTTGATTATCCCTGTATTATTCAGTTTATTTGTGAATTTGGAATTGACTCATTAAAGTTTGCCATTTAGGCTACAGAGCATGCCAAAGAAATAAGCATACATATACTCTGGGGCACTCGGTTAAAAAGGGAAAGATTTGTAACACCTACGGACACAGAAGTGAATCAAGATTGAGTTCGACGTTCAGTTTTTACACTATAGTCAGCTTTGCAAGTGAACTGCACCCCACATTGAAACAGCAAAAAAGCATCGACTTCAACACTTTTAAAAATTGCAACTATATCATGTTTGTTTTCATATCAAGGAACTTCATGATGTCCGTCCCAGGAGGCATCTTTTCTTTTATGGTGTTTATTTACTGTATTTCATTTTTCTAAGCTCAAACAATTTTCTTCGTTCGAATTTTCTTTTCTTTGGATTCCTTGTACGTACCGTGTTATCATGTATGCCAAGGTATCTAATGATTAGATAAAAAAACCAAGCAGCAATCTGCTCATGAGTCCGTCCTTCATTGAATATTTGGCTTTCTCTAGCAATATCTTTAATTACTAACCTACCTTCATAACATTAATTAATATTTACATATGCCACCTATGTTCCCTAAAAGGCCGTCTGTTCTCTTGCACACCTAAATTTCTCCGACATCGGTAAATCCAATGCATGCAAGACTTCTTAATCCTATGTATGTAGTTCAATGTTCCATTAAAGCACAAGCTGCTGATTTCGATTTGTCTACAGAAACAAAACTATGTATCTGAGTTTCAAAATATTTTAGATGAATATTTTCAAAATGTATTTTTTTTTAAATTCAGTCTTTGGTTCTAAGGAATTATTCCGCATTTTATTTATTTTTTGTCATTTTCTTCTTTAGGGCTAAGAGTATTTTGAAGAGGTTCAGAATATCAAGCTCACATATTTATGACGTTTAAGTATAAAAAAACAAAAAGGGACACGTTTAAAAACACACAAACGTTGCCGAAAAGTGTCACAATGAACGTGTACGAACTGAAAAAGAACAATAGCGAAATTTTCTCGTTTAAGGTTCGAGAAAAACAGGCTCTCTGTATTTGTTTAAACTGGCCTAGGCGTTTTTTTTTAATGTCACGGTACTGAGCATAGGCTTCTTTCTACCTTACATTTTTTTTTATATATTATTATTAAAAATTTATTTAAAAGAAGCTATACCTACAGGTATTGCAGTACAAATCTATTGGTAATTAATATAGTAGACCTCGAAAAATCAAATCCTCTACATTAAGTTTAATAACCTCTTTTTTTGTTAGGTCGTTTATCAAGACTAAACACATTTTAATGCCAATATAATCGTTTTCATAGTAAGTACCGTTACCGCATAAAATGGCTTCATAATTATATGTTACTGCTGTTTCATTATGATTATCGTCTGTATGTAACTTTTTTGAGTATCCGCAGGTATATTAAAGTTAATGTGATTGCTTTAATTCGTGTAATTTTATGATAAGTATATGCTTTGTATAATGCCTAAATATTGTATCAACACAACTCACAAGGTTCGTGTAATGTGGGCTGGTTTATGTCTTTGCAATTTCTAGTAGGTAGGTCCAGGTTACGTTTTATTGCTAGCGACCCGCCCTTGCTTCGCAGGGTTCGCGCTCACTCGACCCGCTTAGACTCGACCCGAAGAATAATATACCTGGACATTTCTGTTTTGATAAGCGTAAAAACGTCGTCAAACAGAAAAGTTTTGATTTAACGCTTGCACCACAGAGAGTGTAAAATTTAAATAATGTTTGAATAAATAAATCAATAATTAAACAAGTAAGTACTTATACGCTTTGTACTTTGTAGTAAAAATGACAGATTATTCTCAAATATCATTAAAATCTCATAGCTAGTGGCACGGTAGTATTTATTGAATCACTCTATAAACGTGATTTTAATTATAAGGTTAACAAATAAGTATCTACTTCGAAAATATAAAAAAAAAACATGATTGATTAAATTATCTTTAAAAAATAAACAATAGGTATCTTAAAGAATACAGAACTAGGTAAGAACAACACAATTAAAAGAATAGAGATTTTTTGTTTGTTTTCACTTTGCCTTACTGTAAAAATGGCACTAAATTGTTAGTGAAACATCTGGTATTATTCTTCGGGTCGAGTCTAAGCGGGTCGATTGGGCGCGGACCCGTTTCGCAAGTTTTGACAGAATATCAAGATTTCTTTATTTTAAGTAAGTTTAATAGCAATGTATTATGCACCTTTCAGAATAAATTCAAAATCCGTCACGTAGTTTTAAAGAACAACGTGGTTACACAGACAGACACGAAAAGCGACTTTGTTTTATACTATTTATAGATTATTAAGGAACCGATAATAAAATAAACTCGATAAATACCTACGTCAGCATCATTTTCTTGCCCTCATTCCAATTTATTTGGGGTCTTCGCAACAGGTCTTTTTCTTCCCATCCCCTTTCTAGCCATGTCATCTTTCACACAATCCATCCGGGGTTTCTTAGGTCTTCCTCTACTGTTACAGCCTTCATACAAAAAACTTTCCTCACTTCTCCGGATCACAACATGCCGATACCATGACAAAAGATTTCCACACAACTTTTCAGTCATATGCTGCTTTCAAAGTACGCTTCAAATACTTATACATCAAAAATACTTCACGATTTAAATAGCCACCCCCCCATCAACTTCATAAAAGCACCTTTTACAACCGATACTGAAAAACGGTAAATTATACCGAGTAAATAAATAACTATAAAATTAACGAACGATACGGTTGTCGGTTATGAAGTCGACCTTGATAAATGTTTCCCTTGACATTAATGGGGGTGTTCAGTTTTGAGCTGTGGAGTTACAGCGTGGTGCCGTGAATTGTGTCGCACAGTCACGACAAGGAATGCTAAACATGTTATTATTTACTACTTTATCAGGTATTATGAAGATTTAATACATGTGATTACATGGTTATGTAAAATTTCTCTTCAAATGTAAATAACGAAGAGATTGCTATTAACAAGAGTATCTCTGTGTTTGTGGTGAGTGTGTGTGTCTTAGAGTCTAAGACGAGATAAAGGTGTCATTAAAAACCTGTTTTTTTTAGTTACACACACACTCTCGAACACACACACGACACACACACTCACCACAAACACAGAGATACTCTTGTTAATAGCAATCTCTTCGTTACTTACATTTGAAGAGAAATTTTACATAACCATGTAATCACATGTATTAAATCTTCATAATACTTAGACGAACTAAAATAGATATTTCTTCAATCAGCTTTCCTACTAGATTAACTATAAACATTTTAGCGAGTGATTTTCCTCTAAAACTTTACAAATAAACAAAACTTTTTTACAAAAACTCTTACATATTTATACAGGTAATTTATATTACCTAGACGGCTAGACCAAAATATGTAAAGATGTAAACTGCGATGTTTTAATACTTCTGAATAGACACAATCAACAAATAAAACTTACGTAAACCTTGAACTTTAATATATTCTTAAAAACTTGAGGCTTAACTTAAAGTGTAAAAAGGACGTTCACGCCTCAAGCTTTTAAGAAAATATTAAAATGCTATGTTTACGTAAGTTTTATTTTGTACTTTTTAGTTCATTAAAATCTTGTTTTTAAAAGGTTTTTACTTAAATTTTATTTTGCGCATTAGGATTTGTTTTAATATCCGTTCTATCACCTTCACTTGAAATGATTTAAAGACAAATCCAACGAACCCAAACACGTCGTTACATAAGCCATGGTGTGAAACCAACCAAGTTGCATTATCCAAGTCATGCTATAATTTATAACGGGCTATCATAATGGAATGCGTATCTTTATAAAATTTACTATCTGTGCTGTTGACCGTTTAGTAGTTCCCTCATCTGGAGCCATCCCTGGGTGCAACACCGTCGTGGTGAACTTTAGAACGGGCAATCATAATTGAATACGTATATAAAATTTCGTGTCCGTTCTGTTGACCGTTGAGGAGTTCCCTAGTCTGAAGCCAATCCTGGCTACAGCAGCCAGGTCACGGTAGACTGTAGAACTGACTGTAGTAATTAAATTTCTATATTCAATTTCTTGTCTGTACTGTTAAATGTTAAGGAGTGCCCTCTTCTGGAGCCAATCCTGGGTGCAGCAATCAGATCATGCTAGACTTAAGAACGGACTATTTTAATTAAATGCGTATATAAAATTTCGTATCCGTACTGTTAACCGCTGAGCAGTTTCCTCGTCTGGAGCCAACCCCGGGTACAGCAGCCAGGTCATGGTAGACTTTAGAACGGACTGTATCAATTAAATGCGTATATTAAATTTCTTGTATGTACTGTTGACCTTTGAGGAGTTCCCTCTTCTGGAGCCAACCCTGGGTGCAGCAGCAAGGTCATGATGAACCTTAGAACGGGGTATCATAATTGAATGCGTATATAAAATTTTGTGTCTGTGCTGTTGACCGCTGAGAAATACCCTCTTCTGGAGCCAACCCTGGGTGCAGCAACCGGATCATGGTGAACTTTAGAACGGGCTATCATAATTGAATGCGTATATAAAATTGAGTGTCTCAATTGTTGATCGCTGAGGAGTTTCCTCGTATGTAGCCAATCCTGGATGCTGTAGCCAGGTCATGGTAGGTTTTGGAACGGACTATCATAATTAAATGCTTATATTAAATTCCGTGTCTGTACTGTTGACTGTTGTGGAGTTCCTTCGTCTGGAGCCTATCCTGGGGATAGAATCAGGTCATACATAATAAAAAAAATACATTGTCTTCAAAATTGAACCAACGTGTAAAATTTCAACTCCGTAGGATAAGAGGAAGTGGTTTTAATTCAAGCTTGCAAGATTTGCTAACTAACTTACACGGCAACATAAAAGCTTGTAATAATAATAATTAGGTTATAGAATAGCACAGAATTTATATGAAATTATTTGCCGGATTAACGAGAAGTTCCCGAGGAAGAAAATCAACCCCTAATTATTAACTTCTCAAACGCCACTATAACGGCGATCAAACCTGATATCCCGATACGATCTATAACATAATTTATTTATTTCATTTAACATGTTAATTCAAATAACTTGCTACGCCTAATGTGGCATTTAGGAACAATTACATAATCCGTAAGGATTGTTGCTAGACAAGGAAAGTATGTGTGTGTGAACACACTGTTATAACATACCTACTTTGGATAGCAACAGGGAAATATAACGCGCCCTAATTCCCTCGCAATAAGTAGAATGATGAATACACCTAACACAACAGTGGGAAAGAACAATACCCTTAGTATTGAAAGGCTATTCAATACCATAAATAAATAGGTTCCTATGTAAATTATACCATTGGTTTTGTATAAGATTGAATCGCGTAGCATCTGGTTAGCGTAAACAATTGATATTCGCGCCAGTAAAAAGCTTTTTATTACGCGTGAAAAGACTACTCTTTTACCTACCTACGTAGGTATTAATTAATTACGGTAAACCCCAATGATCGGGGGCATAAAATAGGTCTTTGGTCCGCCACAATTACAACGACAGATTGTTTACAGCCAGATATTTAATGGATTTATCACAAGGATATAATATAACAGAACATAACATCACGCCAGAATTCTCCGAAAGGTTAGGCAGAGGTGTACCCAGGGGTACACCTTCCATGTCCTAATCAATATATTATTAATAGAGATAAATATTTTTCACTCCTCTTGCTGAAACAGTCCGTCATTGTAGCGTACCAAAGAGGGGATAAAATTGCATATCTTGCTCTAGGGGACAAAGTAATTTATTTTTAATTTTTTCTTTTTACCAGCCTTCAAAAATTAACAAGTATTTATTCTTATGTAGAATAATCATGAATAAGGTCTCGAATTATTACTGTTTCACAAAAAAATAAAAACATTTTATTTTTGAAAATGGAATTAAAAGCGGCTATCTCTTCGGTAGTATACGTGCATTGCGTTGCGGCTACAGAAGAAATAAAAAAGGCATTGGTGCGAAATCTTTAGAAACGTTTACCTCACAGACAACTCAACATTCATCTTCACAGAGGACTGAAATTAAGTTGGCGGGAAAAAACATCTCGTTAAATATCCAGATAATTACAAATTGTACATTTAAATTTTTAGTAAAATAAACTACTTATTTGCTATATTGTATTGAATTACTTTATTTTCTTGCAATCGTAGTGTAAAGTAGAGTGTAACACACGGCGCTAAAAACCCATTACAACTCGGTTTCTATTTATTCCCTCGCTAAAGCTCGGGAGTAAAACTACTCGTTATAATGGGTCATTTTAGCCCCTTGTATAGCAATCTACTATTGTTTTTCAAGTAAAAGAAAAAAACGTGTCCAATAATTTTAAAAATATTGGACACTTTTTTTTTAATGTAATCTAAAGATTACGCCAATACATTGCGGCAATACAGCAATACATTTAAGTTCTTAAAATGTGCCATGACATCATTTTCATGAAATCATTTTTTAATAAAATGATAAAGCAAAAAGTATGTGTCTATTTTTTTATTATCTGACTGACAGACTAAATAGAATTTCTTTTTTTTTTATCAGGCATCATCCCTATTGGACGTGTGTTTGTTGAAGGTTAAGAGACTATTTAGGTACATCTGGTAAGCACCTAATGCCTGTTTTCCAAGACCGAAAACTTCATGATGGAAACTAGATTTAGAATGGTCTGAACGCAGTTATCAAGCGATCCTAATCGATTGAAGAGCCTTTGCCCTACATAGGATAGTTACCAACAGTTCGTTAGATTTCGATAGTCCACCATAATCATCTTTCTGCCCTTGTCCCAGGACATGGGGTGGGCTGGGCACCCCACAATTGCAGTGATAAATCTTCTTTGAGGAGTGGCTAGAGAGGAGCCACAGCGTCCTCAACTTCCACTTGATGCATGTCCTCACCGGACACGGTTGTTTCGGGAGGTTCCTGTTCCAGACAAGGCGGGAGGAAACGCTCGGGTGTCACCATTGTGTGGATCGCCCGGAGGACACAGTGGAGCATACGGTGGAGGTCTGCCCGGCTTGGGCGGAGCACCGCGGTTTCCTCGTGGAGGCGATCGGCGGCGGTGATCTCTCGTCCAGGCCATGGTACGGAATGAGAGGGCATGGCAGGCCGTCACCTTCTGCGAAGTAGTAATGCTCGCGAAGGAGGAGGCGGAACGCGCCAGAGAGAGGAAAATTTCGCGCCCTCACGCCCTTAACCACCGCAGGAGATGCCCTGGGCGTCGAGAATCACAGGCCGATTCCCGGCCACCGTAGGCGCGGGCTTGCGGACGGTGAGCAATGGGTAGCTCGACGTCCGATAAGGTCAAGACCCGGGTCGACGGCGCGTTGTGTTCTACACGCGCCTCTAAGAGATGTCAGCAGAACTGACGGGGTCCGCTAGGGCCGATGCTTGCCGGGGTCGCGGGAAAGTTCGAAAGGGATACCGTGGCCCGTAGCAACATACAGGCAACTGAAGGAACACGGGTGGGTTTTAATTAGCAGCCCTCCCGCTCCGCCCAGAGCGGGAGAAGTTATTTGATAATTTCCCATCCACAAAAAAAAGGACATGGGATGGGCACGTTTGATAGTCTACCAATCTGCCTATAAAAGAAATGCTGAAAAAGCCTTATGTAAAACAGCAAACTTTTAATTTTGCCAATTTTTAGCAGTAACCGTTTACAAACTGTTAAACACAAAGTTACCAAACTTTTTACTTCGTTACTTTTCGAACAAAGCACTGAATAACGCACATATTCGCTTTTCCGCCAAGGTAAATTTAATTCATGTTCCGCTGAAACAAACGGGCTTCGTAAAATATAAACGATTACGTCGAAAACGTATTTACCGCCGCACAAGGCATATAGCTTCACTGTAAAAATGTTCGAGGAATTATTTAAAATGCAGACTGTATCTGTTATTTTAAATTCAAAAGATAAATTCCTATAGCAGTTCGTGTTACGAATATCATGTTTTAATCTATCACATTCCTAACCAACAAATATTTTTTAAAGTTTTTTTTTTGTCTACTTGTCTCAAGCACTACTGCTGAGCATGAGGTCCAGGGTTCAAATCCCGGGTCGGGCAAAGTGGATTTTACTATCTGGAATTTCTCAATAGCAGCCCGGAGTCTGGATTTGTGCCCGGTTGCTGGCAATAGGCTCGCCCCCTATTACATGGTACCTAAACATAACTGGCGAAATGTGGGTGTACCTTCTACAGTTATACTTCGGGGAAACAAAGCGTAATGTTATGTGTATTTTTAATAGAGGATTTGTTTTGTGTTTTATGAGGCATGAGGCTACGACCAAAAAGTGTGTACTTTGAAATTATATTTCTTAAAAACTATTTTTATTAATTCTACATAATTATTAACTTATTTTCTTTAACATATTTGTATGTCAGTCCATGGCGAGACGTGTAGATCATAACTCTATTATTACGACCATTATTGTACCATTATTTTATGCAAATAAAAATATTATGTTTTAATATATTATAAATTAAAAAAGTTTAGTCAAATAATGACAACATCCAGTTTTTTCTCACATGTGTCGAGTCCTGGAGTCCTAGTTTCTTTAAGGCGCTGACCAGACGATGGACAATTTTTCCGCGGTCAATATTTGGAATCGAATGGAAATCATTTTGTCCGCGTATGCGTCAGATTTCCTTACGATTCCAAATTATCCGCGGGCAAATTGTCCATCGTCTTTTCAGCGCCTCAAGGTATTCGAATCTAACCTCTAAAACTTTTTAAAAGCACTATTCAGACACCGTAGTATAAATAAGATATGTACATTTAAACTTTGTAGACAGGTGCTTTTGACAAGTATATCAAATAACATCACCTTTTTTATAAGAGACTGAATAAAATGAAACACCTACGCTTGAATTGATACCTTGCCAAAATCAAATTCGTACATCTTTCGGTTTATACACAAAAAAAATATAGGTTTGCCCACTTTCAGGAAAGTCTAATATTGAATAAATTAATGTTTCTTTTATTTACTGTTTTAGAAATAATACAGGAAAAAACAGTGTTTTTCTGCTCTCATTACGTTTTTCTGATTGATATACCTGCTTTTTTTTTTGCGTGGGAAATTATCAAATAACTTCTCCCGCTCCGGGCGGAGCAGGAGGGCGTGTCAGACTCTTACTGACTAAAACCCACCCGTATTTCTTCAGGAGCCACGGTATCCATTTCGGGCCCTAGCGGACCCCGTCAGTTATGCTGTTATCTCTTTGAGGCGCGTGTGGAACACAACGCGCCGTCGACCCGGGCCTGGTCCTTATCGGACGGCGAACTACCCATTACTTACCATCCGCAAGCCGGCGCCTACGGTGGCCGGTAATCGTTCTACTACTCCCGACGCCCAGGGCATCTCCTGCGGCAGTTAGGGGCGTGAGAGCGAGAAATTTGCCTCCTTCGCGAATATTACTGCTTCGCAGAAGGAGATGTTGGCCTACCATGCCAACATCTCCTTCTGCGAAGACTCTCGCTCCGTACCACGGCCTGGATCAGGGCCGGTCGCGAGAGATCACCGCCGCCGATCGCCTCCACGAGGACACGGCGGTGCCCCGCCCAAGCCGGGCAGACCTCCACCGTGTCCTCCGGGCAATCCTGACCCGGGTGATTGATACACCTACGTTTAATTTACTCCGGAATAGGCATATTATTATTTCTTTATCATTTACTTTCACTGTGGCTATCCAAAAAATAAACTAAATGGAACCAAATACATTAATTCATTTGATTTACAAATAAAGAATAAAAACTAGGTCAAAGTGTTTGTGGCCCTTAAGCCTAAATTGAATTTTGTTGTTCCTACTTTCCTTTGAGAACCTCCAATCTTTTAATGTTTATTCCCATAATTCTATTCAGTCTGTAAAAGGTTGTAGATAAGTAAATAAGTGAAAAGTGAGCCGAGGTTGCGTGCCCATTATTATTAGAGGAGGGCTCGATAGCCGGCGAGATTCATGATAACAAAACATTTTCGATGACGGAACACAATTTCACTCTTATCACTGCAGATTAGGACTTGATTTTAAATACAATTTACATGTCGCTTACTTCTCTTCGTAATTAATCGATGAAGAGGATACTTATAGTAAGATTTAGTATCAGTACAAGAGTCAAATAAGTATTGACATATTTCGAAGTCACCAATTGTTTTTTCATCTTTTTTTTACAATATTTTTTCTTAAATCTTGATTCATGTCTATGCTTTGACCTTCATCATCAAAATATGTTTGCTGATCACATCCTTTGCTCATTAGAATGATTGAACGAATGACAGTGAAGAATTACATCAGTCAGAACTAGCCATCGTAAAAGTAGATCGCTCACTCACGCAAATAAGGCGGTTCGAGGCTACAGTGGCTCATAAAAGTAATAAATCACACTTAATTCTGACTCCGGGACCCACTCGTCCCAACCCCTCATTCGTGGACGGAATGCTTATTGAGTACTTTTTTTTACATATTCTGAGAAGCCGAACTCATCACGCGTCGCCCACTTTTACCATGAAGTCTAAGAAACATGAAAACATAATCCTGTATCATTTTTGTTCATATCCATTTCAAGATTACGTACATGTTTTAAACATGCTGTGTAGGACCTTAATAGGTACCTACAACAAACCTTTTTCTGTAAATGAGCCACTGAAACAGAGTTCGTCGGCGAGTTAATACTTCTTATAAAACGTCGAACAGCCCTGGGGGAATCGTTCGGAATCTATCACCGTTTTACGTAATCTCGAGCTTCGTGTTCGGTTTCAGTACTTTTTGAAACGTGGGCGGATACAACTCCACCTGACGTAATATTGACTTTTAGAAGGCATTTCTAAGAACAAGAGATATTGGGATTTTATGTAACTCCTGCCTTTATATTGTAAATCAGTAGACTTTGGGCAAGATTCACAGTCCGCTCTTTGATTTTAGTTTGAAAGTTGTTTTTTTATTTGTTTTTATTCAACTAGTTTGTTAGTACATTCAGTATAAAACATTTATATGCACATCTATTTCTAATTTTTTTATAAACTTTCAACTTGCCAGGCAAGTACGCGACAAGCCTACGCCTACGTTGCTTTTCATACGAATGTGAATCTTATTCTCATCCAAATAAAATTTACGAATGAAGATAAAATAAACATTAACGTTTTGATTATGAATGTGGATGGCTATAAGAATAGAGGAAGACCAAAGAAACGATGGATGGACTGTGTGAAAGATGATAATTATGGCCCGAAAGGGCCACCCCCCTTTCGACCTCTTACCAAGATGATAACAAAGAGACATGTTACGTCAAATAAATTGGGATAAGTGTAGGAGAATGATAGTGATGATGATGGAAAGTTCACACTTGTATGAGACACTTACTTTTCTTGATAAAGTATAATCAAAGCCCAATGTGAGAATCTTGCCCTCAGCCTATCTGTATCAAACGCTAGATAAATCTCTTAGAAAAGGGATAACGCTCTTTCCTCGGTGTTACATAACAGATAGGTTTGGTAATGGAAATTCAAATCACGAACATCGGTTCTAGTGACAGCACATTTAAATATCTGGGTGCGACTACATTGCCATCCTGCCTAGGGCTAGGAGTATAAACGGATCAGCATGTTAGGGACTTGGTCTTTAAGACCCAATTTTTCAGGCTTATTTTTTTTTAAGGATACCTTTGGCAACAAAAAACAATGTTTCTCTCTTTCTAAACAAGTTGTGTGACGTGGGTTTTCCCATCGGCAAAAGTGCGAACTGCCAAACAAACTTTCGTCCCCTATTTAACTCCTTCAGGGATGAATTTTCAAAAATCCTTCCATAGTCGCCTTCGCTTCGTTGTTTAGAGAACTCTTGTGCAAAATTTCATGCTTTTATTTTAGACCCAGCTTTTTAGGATCTGCATTGTCTGTCAGTGAGTGCATGAATTTAAGATTTTAATTAAGTAAAAGATTCCGTTGGCAACGTAAATTTATTAATTTTAATTTTAAATTAAAAATGTCATGAGGAACATCACACTGTACCAGATTCCGATTAAGAACCAAACCTTATACCAAAATACATCTTATACAAAACTCTGACACCAGGTTAGTCACTAACCACACGAAAATGAAAGAAGAAGATAGAAACCAAAATAATCAAATGTTTATTTAATTGGTCAATTTTATTGATTTTAAATCGAAGCTATCGTCCAACTGTACCCACAAATCATTGTTGCTATAGTAAACTACGAATATTTTGATTAACGACAACAATTAAGTACTGTAACCGAGTGGACCTATGTAATATAAAGGGTGTCCCTATAATCTACTTTTTGTTGAAGCGCTACAAACTTTTCTGTTAATGGCAGTTTTGAAACTAAAATTTTGTATAGGACAAGCGCTCTTTTTTTCTTTAATTTTAATTTAGTTAACGAGCACCGTAGTCACTTATTTCACAGATTAGTTAGTCAAGAATATCTTAAATAAAAAGATAAAAGATAAAGATATTTATTTCGTATAAGAACTATATAACAGTCACTTAAAATGCGATGCAGAGTTACTTCTAAAAAATAATATATAATATTTGCCTCTGGGGCTTTGGTGACGTTATGGGGTACATACATGTTTTTTGAGTTTGCTCTTGAATATATTACTACATCTCTTTATATTTTCGGTAAATCATTGAACAGTTTAGGATGCTGGTGGGGCTGCCGTGGCGCTGCAGCGCGTCTGCTATGTTTGCTGAAGCGCGTACAGATGGCTTTTAAGCCATCATGCGCAAGAAAGCAAACTCCTTGCTGCACCGTCTACGAAGCAGCGGCAAAAGCATCCTTAATGCTATTGCTGCCCGTCTCGACTGTCCTTTCCAAAATCTGTGGATAAGGACAGCCATAGGTATTCGTTAGGTATAGATTTTAACAATACTAATATAATTTTTGATACAATTCTGTTACTAACACACTAACATTTAATGATTTTATGTAACCTATATGGAGTTTTTACTCTGTAATAAATAAAATAATATTGTTTTTTTGCCGTAATTAATCCGTGCTCGTGCAGTTATTAGTTGGAATTAGTTTTTACTTCTTGTGTTGTAGGTTACTGCTTTTTTATTTTTTATTGTACGGAATTCGTGGTGTTTTTTTATGAGAATGCAGGTTTAATATGTGTAAATTTGTTTGATATTTAGTAGTTTAGTTTTTCGTATAATTTTAATCGTTATTTTAAGCAATTTTCAACTACACTTGACCGCGGAAGCACTGTTCGCCAACTATACTTTTGATCGAGACAGTTTTGTTATTGTAAAATAAATTACAACATACATAACATAACATCACGCCTGTAATCCCCGAAGTGTTAGGCAGAGGTGTACCTATAGCACACCCACGTTTCGCCAGCTACGTTTAAGTCCCATGTAATAGGGGGCGAGCCTATTTCCATCAACTGGGCACAAATCCAGACTCCGGGCTGCTACTGAGAAATTCCAGATGGAAAAACCCAATAACACTTTGCCCGACCCGGGAATCGAACCCAGGACCTCATACTCAGCGGTAGCGCTTTGCGACCACTAGACCAACGAGGCAGTCCAAAATAACAAATGATCATTAAACCTGTGAATTACAATTACGAACCAGTTTCTTGAACTTGCAACATTTCAATTACCGCCGGGACCCGAAAATGATATTTATAATTAGATATTTTATTTCTGAATATACTATAACTTCAAATTTCCATTGATTTGTAATGTCACGTAAGCAAAGCCGCGGGCACAACGAGTAAATTACAGACTTACAACTATTTACGTACCTACAAGGTAGATACACAATGCCCGCTATATTAATTTGTCGCTTTCAAACCGTAAGTAATTAATTTCACGTATCGCCGCTGTCAACTCACAAGCGTCCATTATATCAACATAATTATTATGTTACCTAATCACTGTGTTAGTATGTGTCACCAACTGAGTTTTAATTTATTACGGATACAATAATATTTTGTTTTGATGTTTTAATTAAAATTTGCACCGCAAAACTAATTTATGGGCCTATAATTAAACACTAATGATAGTGTGACATAGGCATCAAATAGATTAAATGGTGTATAAAGAATGATTAATATCTTTCCTGACACCTAAGCACTGAAAAAGAGAATAATTTTATTGTTGTTATGCAAGCTTTAGTGAACTTCCCTGTACTAAAGTTTGTCCGGGATATTATAATCACAGTCGCATATAGTAGAGCAGTGGCACAGGAGTAACAACCGCGACTTGCGAGTTGTAGGTCGTAGGTTCGAACCCTGATAAGCGCTTTCATCATCGCCTAGCCTTTTCCCAACTATGTTGAGGTCAGCTTCCAGTCTAACCGGATGCAGCTGAATATCAGTATTATACATGAAGCGACTACCTATCTGACCTCCACAACCTAGTTATTAGGTAACACGTTACCCCTTGGTAAGACTGGTAGTCAGAATTTTGGCCTTCTAACTAGTCGTAACGACTGTCAAAGATCTACAGATGACAGCCGGGACCAACGGCTTAACGTGCGTTCCGAAGCACGGAGGTGTCTTGGTATGTAAAGATGGTCACCCATTCACGGACCAACCGCGGCAAGCGTAGCTTACCTAACCTGATCTATCGACCAATGCCGCCAGCTTTACTTTGTGTGAATTATTTCATCACCACTATACTCAAAACGGTTAAAAAAAAAACATTGTGAAGAAACCGGCATGTCCTAGAACCAAAAATTCGAAGACATGTGATATCTACCAACCCGCACCGGGCTCGCGTGGTGGATGACGGCCCGTTCCCTCTGGCAAACAGGAGGCATGTAAACCGCACTGTAGAAAAAACGTGTCTGTCTACAAGCTTCCACAGTGATCCATACAACACTGACGACCGTGCCTATACACGGCGAATAAACGTAGCCGTAGAAAAAACGTATCTGTCAACTAGCTTCCGTAGTGCACAACACTTGACGAACGTGCCTACAAACGGCGAATAAACCGTAATTTTTCACTGCACAAAAAATCGCGTGTGTTAAAGAGCCGATGAAGTGCCCAATGCAATGACCCGTAGGAACTCCGAGATGGTGACCTATCAGAAGTTACAGCTTAACATCACGTGGACCTTCCACGCCGACCAGTTACCTACATAACTTTACTCAAAATTCCAGTTTCCACTTATCTAAAATCAATTCTAAAAGTTTTTCAGACGAAGAGATCACGGTGACCTTTTAAGTCCCAACTTTACAATTATCAGGCCAATTTATTGACTTTTGTAACTTTTTAGGGTTTCGTATCCAAAGGGTGCCAACGGGACCCTATTACTAAGGCTCCGCTGTCTGTCCGTCCGTCTATCATAGGGCTGTATCTTTTAAACTGTACTAAGTAGACATTTGAAATTTTCACCGAGTGTGGCCGCTATAACAACAAACAAAATAAAATTAAAGGGGACCCTAAGGGAAACGGAAATATCTAGTGTTCAATATTGTACAGTGGTACAGAAACCTTCGTGTACGAGTCCAACTCACACTTGGCGGCGTTTTAGGTCAGTGATATAAGTCGTAAGTACCTATATTCAGAAGCTCGCTATGTCAAGGATACAGATACCGGGTACTCAAATTACTAATTACTTAGACTACTTAAGTTAGACTTTACTTAAGTAACTAATGAAATAAAAAACTATGTTCCTATAGTAAGAAAATTGTAAGATTAATATTAATATTAATTTTATTTCACATACATACATACGTAACATCGTGCCTGTAATCCCCGAAGAGTTAAGCAGAGGTGTATCTATAGTACACCCACATTTCGCCTGTTATGTTTAAGTCCCGTGTAATAGGGGGCGAGACTATTGCCATCAACCGGGCACACATCCAAACTCCGGGCTGATACTGAGAAATTCCAGATAGAAAAACCCAATAACACCTTGCCCGACGCGGAAATCGAACCCAGGACTCAGCGGTAGCGCTTTGCGACCACTAGACTAACGAGGCAGTTCCTTATTTTATTTCCTTTGAACATAATGTTTTAATCGAAACATTAAGTCACCAGTCTTGCAAGACGAACCCCTACCTTAGGTTTTTAATCAAAATATTACACATTCTCATTAATTTTCATATTTATGCACCACACACTTCGCAAGGCATTCTGCCTGATAATTGAACGACCGAGCACTTTCGTAAATATTACCTATAACACAAGCACGAATCGTAACATACTAAATCCCGGAATACAAAAGGTACCACCTTCCTAAAGGTTCCGTAATACACAGGCTTATTCTGATCTCTCTCTTTCTCTTCTAATTTCTGAAACTTTATTTCTTTCCAATCATTTTCACAAATGTTTTTAACTCGCTTTAATATGATTGTCATTGTCAAGCAGGTAAAAAACTTTCAGGGCCACAAAAGAGAAATTAAATTCATTTTTCCTGTTTGGGTATCATTTCTCTATACTTTTAAAGTAACTTTTCTAAGTGATGACGAGTTTTCTTTCTGAAATCGTAATATTTGTTCGAAATAAGTTTTTATTTAATTATAATAAGCTGAAATTGGGTCATTACATATCAAGACCCCTCCGTGACTCGGAAAACTCGTTAAGCCGTTGGTTCCGGCTGTCATTTATAGATCTTTGACAGTGGTTGGGGTAGTCAGAAACCCCAATCTTACCAAGGAGTGGGTATTACCCAGTAACTGGGTTGTGGAGGTCAGATAGGCAGTCGCTCCATGTAAAATACTGCTCAGCTGCATCCGGTTAGACAAGAAGCCGACCCCAGCATAGTTGAGAAAAGGCTAGGCAGATGATGATAATTAAGCGTATGCTATAATTGGTATAAATTGGCTATAATTGGTAATTGGTTAAAACTCAGGTCAGGTCGTAAAAAAGTTAACTCTGTTTCGATATTTAATCCTTATATAATCCTGAAGTACAACATGGCCACAGAAAGCTTTCCAATAATAAGGATTATCAAGATAATATCGATTTAATGGAAGCTTTTATCAAAATTATAGTTACGTACAAAAAACTATGTAATATTTGTTCAACAATGAAGAATGAACAAAATGAGTTAAATTTATTGTAAAAATGTTTTATGCGTGTTGGATAAATTTTCACAAACTAACATTTTACTTGTAAAAATCTTTGAGCGGCGCTGTAACTTAAGTAAATGAAGATGGAAATTACTTACCGTAGCTATTTGGTTTCTTTAGCCAAGCTGATTTATAATTTAGTTCGTTTAGATCTTTGTAACCTTATCTTAGAAAAACATTTTAAAATAATTTTTCGCATTCTTGGTTAATCCGTACTTATGCTTATAGAAATTACTGGCCATTAAATAAAGAAAACTGTTTTTTTTTTCAGTTATGATAAAGCTTTTTTAATTTCTTGCAATATTGTTGAAAATCAAAGAGGTTGTTTAAATAAATTTGACCTCTTACTCATTTCAAATATCGTTTGCTGTCGTGAAATAAAACTTTGACAAGTCGTTGTTACCAACATGAAGGATATTTTTTGTTAGTTAAAGTAGGCGATCCTAAAACTTATTGCACTTAAACTTGAACCATATTAAGTTATTAAAACTTATATTAGCAGGTACCTACATACATAATATATCGTACCTAATAAGTAAGTTAAGTAAGTAAATGCAGTTATAGCCTAATAGTGTGACCGACGGACTGCCAAGTCACAGGTCTCGAGTTCGAACCCAAGGCTCCCTTTGACTTTTCGGATTCATATGCGTATTATCACTTGCTTCAAAAACGGTGAAGGAAAATATTTATTTATATATTTACTAAAACTTTATGCACAAGTAAAAATACCGTACAAAGGCGGACTTAATGCTTTGGACTAAATATCGTGAGGAACATAAGCGGATGCTTGAGACATATTTCTCGACGGCACGTGAAGCCAAGTTAGAGCGGGTGACTTTAAAACTCTGATACCAGGTTAGTCACTAACCACATGAAAAGAAGAATAAATTAGTTAAGAAGTTTCTACATTACTGTAAGAAATAAAAGATAATTCGTAGTTCCGACTCTACCTACTGTTATCTTCGCCATTTTTAACCTCCCTCGAATTTCCTTGAAACGAGTGGGCGTACTATACGATCATCCATTTACTGCGCGTAAAGTCATTGAACCCTAACAACCATTTTTCATTTTTCTCTTTGTGACATTATCATGGACGCTGTGCCCAGTCACCTGGCAAAATCCTGTAGCTTCCCTTCTATGTCGCTGGGAAGAAACGGGAACGTTTATTTTAAGATATTGAACATTGTTATAATCTTAATCCTTTTATCGAATAATCATAAAAAAACTGCCTCGTTGGTCTAGTGGTCGCAAGCGCTACTGCTGAGCATTAAATCCTGGGTTCGATTCCCAAGTCGGGCAAAGTGTTATTGGGTTTTTCTGTCTAAAATATCTCAGTAGCAGCCTGGAGTTTGGATTTGTGCCCGGTTGATGGCAATAGGCTCGCCCCCTATTACATGGGACTTAAAACATACCTGGCGAAATGTGGTGTTACAGAGACACCTCTACCCAACCCTTCGGGGAAACAAGGCGTGATGTTATGTTATGTAATAAAAAGCTCCATAAAAGCAGCATTGTAGTAGAAAATTCTCTATTACTGACAGCTCTTGTTAACAACATTGCTGACTGGCTTTTGATCATACCACTCTGGAATACTAATCTACCCTTAAGGCTGCCTGTCCACTGAGCGGAGAAGAGAGGAGAGGAGCGGAGTTATGCCAATATAAACCAATAGAAATTAAACTCTGGGGCTTAGAGAATAGAAGACAAAGTACATGTTACATCAATTTAGTTTTCCTCTACAAAAGACAGCTTAAACAAACAGCTGTTAGGAAATCCTGCCATAACCCCGTAGTTTTAGAATAATACAGTCAACAATTATGTAGAAAACAAAAGACCTCCGCTCGTAAATGGCTAACGCTCTCATTGTTTTGTATTATACCAGTTAACAAACTTGTCATAAAGTTATAAAAAATGCATTACCTACGCGTCTGTTTAATTATGTATACTTCCTCAGGGTTGGTTAACCGTAACGCGAGGTTTGAAACTTCCTCAAGTATTTCTTAGGGAACAGTGAACCCAAATGCGTTCACAATTTAATTATGCTCCACACACATTCAGATGATGATTTTCTCTTGATTGTATGCAACTCCTCAGTATTTTAATTAATAATATCAATTCCGAATCTGAATTAAAACAAGGATTCAGAATATGTAAGTCCAGCCTAACCTCCACAACCCAGTAACTGGGTAATACGATGCTTAGAGACTGGTTTTCAGACTTTCGGACTTCTGACCGTAAGCACTGTCAGAGATCTACAAATGACAGCCTAGAACAACGGCTGAACGTGCCTTCCGAGGCACGGAGGAGTCCCGATAGTATGATGTAATGAATTTTCATGTTACTACGGCAACTCAAACGTTCCATTTACAAAGTAAAAATTACGCCCTATTTAATAAACTACCCAAAACTCCGTCGTATGTATCAATCAATCGTAATTCAACCAATCGCTTATGAATATAACAATATGAATTAATGAAACGTAGCTGTTACGATAAGTATAATTTCCGGAGCCCGACTACTCGACAATCGCCGCGGCTCATTGAGTCCCGTGTGGGGTGGCACGATATAGATTTCACACGTCGAGGTTGTATGTTTATTAGGAATATCTTCGTCTCTATTTCACAAAATAAGAGCTTTATGTCTGAAAGTCTGATAACCAGTTTTACCAAGGGATATCGCGTTACGGTGTGGAGGTCAGATAAGCAGTGTCTCCATGTAAAATATTGGTAATCAGCTGCATCTGGATAGACTGCAAGCAAACCCCAACAAAATTGGGAAAAGGCTATCTAGATGAAGATGCATAAATGGTGGAAGCATCAAACGCTACTAACCGTTGGCGAACTGAAGAAAATGGCAATTTATTACTATATCTATTCTGCGATAATGATAATGGAATTTTTTCATCACGGTAGTAGGGCCAAGGAAATTTATTGTTAAGTAATTTTACACCCTATGACAATTTTCCATGATAAAGCCATTTCATGGAACTGTCAAATAATGACAGTTGAGATTTGAAAATACGGACAATTTAAGCTAAATAATAAAGTTTTTTTTCCAGTGACAGTGGCCCATTATGAAGGCCATTCCTAGCGTTGGACATTAAACTTGATAGGGGAAAAAATATAAAGAGGGTGAATGGTTAATGAATTAATGGATATCCGGAAATCAACTAATTATCATTCAAAATATAAATCGACCGACAAAAATAACATGCTCAAAGTTGTAACAGTGAAATTAAATTATAAAAACCGCTGTGTGGAAGACACATAAAACATAATTATACTTTACCGGTGGATATTTTGGTTTACGTATCTACATGAAAATAGTAGGTTAGTAACAGATTTCAATGTGTCAGAGTTGGCGATTGGATAAGTGACGACCTTCCCATTACCTATGGAGTTCCTCAAGGTAGCGTCCTTGGATTTACTCTATTTCTCATTTACATTAAAGACTGTTGCTAAACACCACCGGCTGTAGTTCCAAAATGGGAAGATTGTTGCCTTTGCAGACGACACGGCCCTTGTTTTTAGAAGGAGCTCATGGGGCAGCACGTTTCAACACGCTCAATGTGGTTTTGTTGCCGTTAACCAGTGGCTGAGATGTAACCTCTTAACATTAAATGTTGACAAAACATAATTTTTAAAGTTTTCTCTCCGAAATGTCCCACAATCGACTGATAGTCATTCAGAATTCATTTTTGCGCACTCCCATATGTGTAGTCGTCTAACATCCTGTAACTGTCGTTTGCTTGATCAAACGAGCACCATTAAATACCTTGGCGTCCTAATAATTAATAGTCTATAATTTTAGAATTTTGATGTATGTGATTTGTAAGTTTTTACACCAAATTTAGCACGAAAGAACACTGATTTCCAAGATACAGGTTTTACCTAGTTTGGTATTCAGAGTTCATATAGTTTTAGCCGTCTACTCACTTACATTATTTGTACCCTAGTTCTTAGGAATATAGCTGTATTAGGCTATATTTTATGGAGTCCAAATAATCATTTATTATTTATTATTATTATTTATCACTGAATAAAATTAGATTGATATCAGTAATTAAAGTTCAGCCTAAAAAAAATATATATAAACATAACATCACACCTGTTTCCCCGATGGGTTAGACAGAGGTGTAGGTACATATAGTACACCCATAATGTTTAAAGTCTGATGTAATAGGCAGTGATCGCATTAGGTAGATTGATTTGGGATCAATGAACTGGCACGTATATATTAGTATGGATATGCCTCCGGGATTCCGGGATTTTGAAATTATTAAGATTTTTTTAAGGAATTTCAAATGTTGTAATGTGTAGAATAAAGAATACATCAATATGAATAAGAATTGTTTAACCCTTTTGCTGTTATTGCAGTGTATGCGAAAAAATATTAAGAAGTATAAAAATATATTTTTATTTATTTATTCAAGAAGATAACAACAAGAACAATTAGAAGTGCAGGTAATATACTTTTAAGAAATAACTACTAAATTAGTCATATTATGTAAGTTTCGAATGAACGCACAACAGTAGATTCATTTTATTACTTGATAAATAAGAAAAAAACAATGTTAAATGTTTATCTATCGCATTCTATAAATTTCTAATGTAGTAGTTTAAAAATCCTTACTTTTACAATATTTTATTCAATCCCCGAAGTACCAAAATGAAATCCCGGAAAAAAGGCTTATCCATGTTATGATTTCTATTACTATTCATGATGCGAGTACGAAAAATCAATCTACCTACTCCGATCACTGGTAATAGGGGGCGAGCATATTGATGGCAATAGAACTCGGAAGCTGGACTCCGGGCCGCTAATGAGAAATTCCTGATACAAAACCACATGCTCAGCAGTAGCACCAAAAAATGTACATATTAACGAAAATATGTCAAACATGTGTTATGTCTATCTATATGAACGGAAAACATAATACTTGTAGAAAAAACAATATCCGGACTAGCCTGTGGACTGCACCGGGCGCCGGGCGTCGCAACAAATTATCTAGATACGTAAGCTACTTGTACTTAATGGCTAGGTATTTTCTAACCTCATTACGCTATTGCAAAAAGAACGCTCTCATGGCAACGGAAATCGGAAAAGTAGATTTCCTAGTAAAAAAACAACTACCTACTAAAGAAAATGGTAATTGGATCTTTTAAGAAGATTAGTTTTCATAGCGAACTTAGAACCAACGTGAGCTTTTGATCATAGATCACTTCAAATGACACAAAATGCGTTTAAAACCTAATCCAATTTAATTCAATTGAACCCATAACTAACCATAATAACTAATCGTGACTATAAATCCAGTAAAACATTAAAATTAACATATTTCAAGGGTATTTTACCAGTAATTTATGCAGCTATAATTGTTTTCATTATGGAATTGATTTCTGCAGCATGAATATTCCAGTAGGTACTTAATTTACTGTGGCCTTGAGTGCAATTACAGTGCGTCGATATGACGTCTTAGAACTATAGGAACTCCAATTTAGTAGTTCGTTCTTATTAGTCACTTCCAGTTCTAAAGGACTAAGTAACTGCTGTACTGGCACGTTCCATTGAAAACGAAGTTTGCTTCTAAGTTTGCCATTATAAATCAAGGACGGCAGGTTTTTGTAGTTTTTTGTTTGTAGAAATTATTTAGAAATGAATATCTAGGCCAGAGGCCTTGGGGACTTAAGTAGTTCCAGGCGACATTTTTAAAATTCAATACCAAAAACCTGAACCAATCCTAAGATATTATAGTGTTCTCAGAAGAAAAAGAAGGCAGCATGTTTATTTTTCACCGCCACCGAGCACCACATGGTTGTTGATGAAATACATCTATTTCACCAAAACGTTAAATCGATGTGCGCAAATGTACTGAAGACAGTCACTGTGTAAATTGAATAGGTAGAAATCTGTCAGACTTTACTGTCTTTCCCAAACAGAGGGCCACACAAAAACAAAAAACACACAAGAAACACGAAAAATATACACGAAGCACGAAAAATACACACAGAACACGAAAAATACACACGAAACACGGAAAATACACACGAACATTACAATATTTCGTGTTTAGTGTGTATTTTTCGTGTACAGGTACATATTGATGCTGGCTCGTACCACTTTCAGACAGTATCAGTAAATAGCTCTTCAGTTTCTCGGAACGTTACCTTCAACTAAACAAAACTTGTTCTGTCTAGTCTAGACCATTTTCCGTGAAACACAGAAAAGCTGTGAGTACTCCAAATTGTGTTAGACTGAAATTCAGGTGCACATATTGTTCGTTGCGTGGGTCAACTTGGGAGAAACGATAAAGCTGTTATTTAATATTTAATGATCATGAAGAGGTTTGAAACTGCGGTAGATGCTCGTAATTCTAATATAAACAAGTATTGAGGACTACTGTTCGTCAAAAACAAAATTACACAATACATAATTTCCAGCATAGATTATCAGTTAGCCATAGTTTATTTTCCTACCAATTTTACCTCATTAACGCCATAATTATGTAAGTGTCTATGAACTACTCACAAATTACGGAGTTTTTCTTTTTTAAATATTTTACATACTTCCGAATTTGAACATGGGATCAATAAAAATCTTTATTAGTGGCTTTTGTGGACATGTTATTTATTTAGACTCTGGCTGGAGGCTTTAATGTAGTAGCTTAAAGCAACCACAGGACAGTCGGATTAAGTAGTTACGAGCCTCAGAGGTCAACTACGAGATGCCATATATATAAAAAATAACTGTTAATACTGGTAATAGCAATAATGCCATTTGGTTTATAAAGGTATTTTTTAAACCTTTTATATATAATCTTTTGTATTTTGTGAAACTGAGAACGTTGTAGGCCTAGTAAACTGTAGATTTGTTGACCATTTTCTGTTTTGTTAAGTACTTGTACATGTTGTCAGGCCAACACCTGTCCTCCCACATCTATTAACACTGTTATTTGGAAATATTCTAAAAGCCAACTATTTTTAAAAGAGTAACCGTGGAGTTTCTTGCCGGCTCTTCTCCGTAGGAAACGACCAATTGGAACCGAGCTCCTAGATTCTTACTTTTCATGTGTCCATGTAGGTTTATCTAAACTAATATTATAAAGAGAAAAGATTTGATTTTTTGATTGTTTGTATGTATGTCTGTTACGTTTTCACTTTTTATCTCAATATTCCCACGGGATCGAGACTTATGCGGGTAAAACCGCGGGGCGCTAGTGTGAAATAAAATAGTATATTGATTTTGAATTGGAACTGTACGTACCTACCTTTGTTTTATATTTTCCTTGACAAAAACAACTTTTTTCTAAAAGTATCAGAAGTTTTCGATAGTTTTATTGGAAACAGTAGCCACGCACTAACAATACTACGGCTATCGCCGTAACAACAGAACAAAACCAAACAATGTCGGCTCGCAGATGTACTAACAAAAGACGTTAGAATTTTCGAAAAGAAAAGTGCTTTTCTCTACGACAATTCGAACGTCTTTTGTTATTGATTACATAACTCAAAAGACACTAATAGGATAAGAGCGCTTGAAGTGGAAATATAAGAAGCTATGTAATAAATTGTGGGTTGGAACCTTTTAGTTCGTTATAAGGGCCTAGTTGCGTCACCCCTCATAATATTGATTATCCTTTCCAACACGATCTGTCGAATTGTATCCGTTGGATGGGCTTCGATAATTACGTGAACAATGTCTTCAGAAAGTAATTGATGAAGAATTGTAGTAAGTTCATTTCCTTGCTTGTTGACTTTATGTTCTGTTTCGCATTTATTTTCTGCATTCAATGTCTCTGAGCCAATTTTATTAGTTAAGGTTCGTTTTTTATTTATTCTCAATGTCAATTTATTTTATATATCGAAGAAAAATGTATATCTTGTTTCAAAGTTCTGATTACCTGCTCTATGCTTGGATATAGCTTCTGTTGAATGTTTTCCAAATCTTGTTTTATTTTAAACTCGCTGTGCCCCGCGGTTTCACCCGCATAAGTCTTGAGACTGTGAGAATATCGAGATAAAAAGCCAATTTCATATGCCAAATTTCATCAAAATTCGTTCAGCGTGAAAGCGTATCAAACAAACTCATTTTCACATTTATAATATTAGTTAGGATTTCGTAGATCTGGAAATAGTATCCACATTCTTCATTAATTCGCTAATAAATTTTAAAAAAATCTTCTGCCTTCGGCTTCCGCTTTTAAAAATAATGTCCTAACCCCAACCCAATAATATTTTATGACCTTCCACATTTTTTTAAATCGCTTTCAAAGAAAAAGCCCTTGAACTATTTGCATAGCCACAAAACCAACGAAGGTAAGGCTAGTAGCGATAGTAATTCTTGGTAGTATAGGTATTTGATTTCATTCACGTGAAAAAATATGCCGTGAAAACACTGATTCAATATTTTACGATACAAAGGTTATTTATTTGAAGATTTATCCGGTCAACCATCTTTTGATTTTCCGACATGCAGGTAGGTTATTATTTTGGGACTGGTGTAAAGGTGAAGCGAAAATAGAATGTGTCGGTGATAAAGTAGAACCTTAGTCTTTGTGTAATCGGTAAACCAGGAATATTTTGAAATATTCATATTATTGGGAAGGATAAATGCTAAATATTATTGCCCTGTTTCCTTAACATCTTACAACCGGCCAAGATCTAGGAATTACAAACGTATGTAGGTATATCATAGTGTATCTAGGTATACGGTCGACGGAAGACAGCTCGTAAATTTCAAGTTCACCCGATGAATTATTGTTGTAGTGAATTTATTTGAAGCGAGCAGTCTTGACTTTTTTGGTGGAACTCAGAAAATTATGAAGACAAAGCGTACTATTATACTAAAAGACAAACATGATTCGTTTCAAAGGTGTTCTGTTTGACTTTGGTGCATCTTTTTAGAACTAAAAAGTAGTATTTAGACACTGAAGATAATTTCAACTAAAGAATTCTTAAGCCCCATTTACACGACGCAAGTTTCTTGCCGGTGGCATACCATAAAATTGCATGACGATGCAATTTTAGAGATCACTAAATAGTTATCTAAGATCTCTAAATAAATAAGTAATCTCTAACTTTTAGAGATTACTTCAACTTATGGTATGAGAGTAGTGGTGGGCCAGTGGTAACGGCTGCGACTTACGAATTACAGGTCGTTGGTGCGAACCCTTTTTTTTTTTGGGTGGGAAATTTTCAAATATCTTCTCCCGCTCTGGGCGGAGCGGGAGGGCGTATCAGACTCTTACTGACTAAAACCCACCCGTGTTCCTTCGGTTGCCCTGTTGCCGGGGGCCACGATCTCCCTTTCGGTTTTCTTCGCGCCCCCGGCAGGCATCGGCCCTAACGGACCCCGTCAATTGATTTGAACCCTGTCAGGCGCTTTATTTTAGTAAATTATTTCACTGCTTAAAACGGTAAAGGAAAAAAATGTTAGGGAACCGGCATGTAGAAACAAAAATTCGAAGATATGTGGTGGATTGGACCCGCGTGGTGTATTACAGCCCACTCCCTCTCACTTAGAGGAGGCCTATGTCGCAGCAGTGGGAACTTTATAAGCTGATTATGCATGATATGCCACCGGCGATTACATTGCATCGCGTAACTTCAAACAAAGCTTTTTAGTCTTTTCAAAAGACCAGTTAGGCATTACAAAACAGTTTCACTGGCATTAATTATGATCGTCTAAGCAAAGGAGCACAATACGCCTAAAACATAAAGCCTAATAACAAACAGTAGTAAGATAGTTTGTCAAAACAAAAACTGTGATCCAATAAAGCAGAGGCAACAATAATATAAGTTGAGAATTTATCAGGGGTTCTACAACCACAGCTGTAATGAACTACGTACCTTGCTTTAACTATACGGTTAAATCAGCAAAAACTAGTTGGCATTTAACAATTTGAGTATTACGGTTCAAAACTCGTAACGTTTTTAATTGATAGTACAACAAATTGTAGAGAAAAAACAACCTCTTGTTATGGAGAAACCGGTAGTTAGTGTGAAAAGAATTTGTCATAAAAACATTGCCCCCTGGATTGATTTTATGAGAAAAAAACCCGACTGTTAGCCGACGTTCGCACGGACGTAATAAAATCGCGGCGGGATTTTATGGCGCACTGGATTTACTTCTCTCGGTGTTAAGTCAAGCGTTGAGAATCGAACGCGCTGAGACGCACTTTCGTCCCAGCGCGTTGAAAAAACAAACTGTTAGATTTTATACAATGCGCGAAATAAAATCGCCGCGATAAAATAACGCTGGGCGATTTTATTCCCCGGCGATTTTTTTCGCACATTGGATTTTAAACGCTCTCCTCAGCGCTAAGAGTTGAAAATCCAACTGTGTGTTTTTCGACGTTCTGGGTTCGACTCTGTTGAATTCTCAACGCTCGGCTCAACACCGAGGGTTGAAAATCCAGTTCGCGATAAAGTCCCGTCGCGTTATTTTTACGTCCATGCAAACATGGCTTAGTCAAGCTCTTGGTTCACCGTTTTTTAAAGTATTTTTTGCGTTTTATGAGGAAAAAACATGAATCTGGTCTAGCACCGTTGTATGTATGTTTGTGTACCTATGTATATATTTTCATGCTTGTGGCATTTCTTGGTAATGTGGCACTGCATTATAATAACTATTTATTTATTTATTTGCTCTCATGCACATCACACATTTTAAATATTTTATTGTCGGTTTTGAACATAAAACCTATTTTCCTAAGTTTTTACTCAATTTGTGATAAGTTATTATAAATTGAGTCAAAACTTATCAAAATACAATTAAATACGTTTAAAAAATAAAATAAAATAAAAATACATGTCTAGACGTCGATATGATCTCCAATTAATAGTAATAGTAATAAATAATATACAATCAAACACAATAACACACATAGTCATATATATTTAGTCAGATTGCATTAGTAATGTAGAATAAAAATAATAATAAGGAATAGGTTACTTACAATCACAATTAAGTCCTATTACGTATTTGTCAATTCAATGGATTGAAATTGAAATTGATTTAAAACGTCCTTGTCTAGGACATATTCTGGGTCAAGTCAAATCTAACAATAGAGAATTTGATGGGGTTTAATTATGTTTTGTTATATCTAAATCTGTTCCATAATTGAGGCAGTACCTACAGGTAACAATTTTCCTCACATTCTCAGTAAAATTTTAATAACTTCTGAAACATTTCAAGAAAATCTGTCATCTCTCGAAAAAGCTAATTATTTCTTATTCTTTTATAACAAAAACCATTATTCATACCATTTGAGCGCTCTAAATTTCAAAGTTGTATGAGTAATTTTATTAACTGTATCTCAAGACAATTATCATCCTATTAAAACTCGGTGTACTAAGATTAATGTACTTTACTCAGAGTTGAAGAAGCACCTGGTCATGTTGAATAATAAATTTGAACATTGAATTAAAGATCTTAAGTACGAAAGCTTGGAGATTTTGATGGGTAATATACTTAAATAATATATTATATTAAGACATAATTCGGCCCTTAAATATTCGCAATAAGCCTGACTAACAAAGTCTATAACTTGTGGAGTCTGTAAATGTTAGCTTTTAGGAAATAAATACGTCCTTTATATAGCAATATTTGCTTTTAAGCTAGTTGTTTTCTATATAATGTGAATTTGTAACTCTTTTGAGAAATAAATATCTTCGTAAATAAATTAAATAATTAATCTTTAACCGTAACTTGAAGCGTAGCCATAACATGGTTGAAACGTGGAAGGAGATTGAAGATTTTATTTTTAAAAGGAGGTGTGCACCAGCACATTTTCTAGTATTCTATAAACATATAAAAAGGAAAAGAAAAGAATGAAACAATACCTAGAGTAAACAAAAATGAAATGACAGATTTTTTTTATTTATTGGCAGCAAACTGCGAACACATTCACAATGGCGATACCATTGATTTTAACAGTTAACAACATTCACTGCGTTATTTACGTTGTCAAGTTGATGAATTTTTCAAACATAAAGAAATAGATTAGGAACGCAATTAGGATGCAGATGAAAATAATATCACAACGATGTCTCTGATCCAATGAAAGAGGCAAGAGTGACAAGGCTGACCAAGAAAAAGTACGGGCCAGTTGAAGGAGATAAACTTATCTAAGAGAAGTGAACATGGTTGGTATTGGAATCAAAAATAAGGAAATTGCAACGCCCACACCATCAAGTATGCCTTGGATAAATTATGGAATAATTTCAACAGAAAAAATTTGAATGTAAAACAAACCCTCACCATAATTATTATATTTAACTACAGACAAGAAAATAAAATTAAAACCGCGTTCCCTTTGCAACACTTTCAACAAGTTTATTCCGTTCTTTTTACGTTCATTATTTTAACTTGAATATATTTTTTTGCAAAAAGACTGCTACGTTACGTTTTAATTCTAAAATAATTATCTGCTGTAATACTGCACATTCTTTTAATTAGGTATATCTGAGCAAAGAAGATTCTAAATTCTAGGCAGCGCATTTATGTTCGTTCTTTGTACCTGTCCTATTATCAAATGATCATTGTGTAATAACCAACCTCCTGCCTAATTACTTGGGCTCTTCTCTTTACTTTTTTTTTTCCTGTATCTCTCTGTTAATCATCATCTGAGGTCACTTCCTTCCCTATCCTATCTATCATGTCTCATAAAAGTCATATAATTAGCCAATAACCATTTTTGTAGGTACAGTACCGACCAAAAGTCCATAGGCAATCGCACAAAGCAATAGTCTGACGCTTCGGTTTGACTTACGACCTTCTTCTATAAGATGTTACAATACTATAGATACACACACACTCACTTTGTCTGCAACTCATAGTAGTTCATAATTTCAATCAATATAGAATACGGCGTGCTAGCTCAGTGGATAACGTGCTTTGCTATGTGCGATTATGGCGAGCCGAGCAAGGGTTCAAATCTCATCTGTGGTTTGCTGATAATTTTTAATAATTATTACATTCATAGTTTTTGTTATTTTTTAATAATTATTATTCATAGTTTTTGTTATTTTTTAATAATGACTAGTTCAATAATCATTCGTTTTTTGTTTCGGTCGTCTTGTTCACATAAATATTAAGGTTTAGCAGGTAGACCACAGAAAACTAAGTAAATCATTTCGATTTCTGTGGGGTAGACAGACGCAGTTCGTTACGCGTATTCGCGATTGCTACGGTCTGTTCCCAGCCAATCTCAAAACTTTGTTGGTTCGTGGTTATTGTTGGTGACGAGTATTTAAGTATTAGCGGTGTTGTGGTTATTGTTTTCAAAATGCAGTCAAATATAAATATTGAAGGGAGATCAAATATTATTGCGCTGCGTAAAAGTGAATGTAATTTACACAAATATCTAATGAGACCGGACTAAGTGTGAGTGTTATCATTTAAATATTTCATATTTTACTAAACATAAATCTTAATCAAAGGTATTGTTGATAGAACAGAGGTATTGTTGAGACAGAAGATGCCTTTAAAATTTTAAATTCATTATGAGGTTTAATTCGATTAGTGAATGATAAATAATTATTATGTGTAATAAATACAATGTTATTCTTTGTTCTAGAGAAATACTGTGAGGGTTAAGAGGAATGAGGAAGAGGCTTATTATCGAGCAGTAGCGACATCAAATGATGGAGGAATATGAAACAAATGGTTTCATACCAACGAGATATTTTGCTGAATTATTAAACACGTCATTATGAACCGTTCGCTGTGCACTCTGAAGACTTGTATCACTGAAGACCAGCTAGGAAGCCGTTTTCGACAGAAAGGCATAAACAAGAATAATATTAAGACTTCAAGTGGGACACTGCTATATTTTAACCTTAAAATATTTACCGTACCAACTTAATAAACAACAGATTCGTTATTGCATGAATTTGTGGTAACGATTTTTTAAGCAAGTTACAATATGTTGTTTGTCGTATTTCTCGCAGATAGACCGAAAATGTTTAAGATTATTTTAGTAATATTATTATTTTAGGATTACAATTTGAGGTTAAGTTTCAATCTTCTTTTCGTAAAGAAAATGAATACTTAAGCTATAACCTCAATACCAACCAATATTTACTAAAGCCAAATAAAATGTAAAATAAATAATGTAAACAAACTGCCCATACTTTACCTTAAAATCACCTATTTTGTAAGTAGTTTTTTTTTTACATTTTGATTAGTCTTATATTCTTATTTATTGCTTAATTACTTCGACCATGATCAAAGCTAACTAATAATAAGCTAGCTAATATTTATGGTGAAAAAATCAATTTAAAATTTAAAACATTTCATAATACAAATATGTCAAAATAATATGAATTACTTCTAAGTTTTTTGACATCTATTTCACATCTTATTGAGCTGACGTAATGACAAATAATTGTAGCAATATATTATCTATAAGTAAAATAAATATAACGAATACAATTTTTTAATTTTGCTATCACATATTACGCATTTTTAATTCTAAACCCTTTATTGCAATAACAGCATTAATAAAAAAGGCAGCAATAGTTAAGATATAGTATTATTGCAAACAAAAATATTAATATTTGCAAAAACTGCATTGTGCTTGACGAGGTTGGAACCTAAGCCAGTTTGCATCTCAGACCAATGCTTAACGCGTTCTGCTGTCTGCACACGTAAGTTTGGATTGAATTTTAGCATTGACATAAACTGGCCAAGGTCAAGCGCATGATGCGTGTTGTCTAACAAAAGCGACGGAAATATATATTTGTTTCGGTAGTGAGGCGCAAGTACGCGATGATACGACAGTGTGTAAAGCGTAATACTGCGTTCTCTGTGGTGTGTGTGCCGTGTTGTTTACACATACAGATATACGGACTATACCGCGTGTTCACAGCAATATGATTCTTAACGTGCTTATGCACTTTTGAACGCTTACTGTACCTATAGTTACAAGATCTTTTTGGCGCGTGGCCGAAATCGGAACTAACGCCGCCATCTTGTTTTTTTCAATAAGATTTCAAAATACAATTGCACAAATGTTAACCAACAGCGCCCCCTAAAAACATCATTTGAGCGCCAAAAGATCATTCGCATGTCATAAATTATTCTAACAACGTTTAGCTATAATACTCCTTGATAATCAATAAAACCTTTTTTATTTACTGCTACAAAAACGAATGCCCATGAAACTTTAAGTTTTAAAGTTAATTTACGTGTCACGCGAACTTGTCAGACTATACCCGAAGGAACGGGCTCCAACAATACAGTATAGAACGACGGAGTGATAATGATTTGTTTGCTCAAATACCTACTACGGCTACCTACTCGCTATGTTGTTTATTGTTTCTGATCGCAATATTAATTAGGTATTTACTCAATATAGCTTTGTCACAGAGAATAAGAAAAAAGCAGTTATATAAATATTATGTACCACAAAGAATATAGGTAATAACAATCTTGGCCATTTGAATTTGAAATCATGTTCCTAGCTAGGTTAACATGGAATTGGGCTAGTATCTATGAGTATATACTACAGAGGCTTCCAAAATAGCAGGAAATGATATTACAACAGATCAAGGAAGAGATGGTAGGATAAACAGAGCTGGACTCATTTAAAGTTCACGATTTCAAAAGTCCAGTAAGAAAGGAAAAAGAGAAAGAGGATTTTGTTTGGCTAAAAGACGCTATAAATCGACCCTTAGAATAGATCAACATGGATCTTATAATGGGTAATTCAACCCATATTGCGGGTACCCGAATGTTGATCCCTCCAACAAAGCTAAATATCCTCGTGTTACGAGTGTATATCCCTAGCTATCTATGTTTTGCTAGTTTACGAGGCGGCGATGCATTTCTGTCAACGTCACTACGTGTGAGCTAGACTCACGTCCTAGCCGCATGTAGGCTTAGTGTTGGGACACAGTCGATAATATTATCTACCATATTTTATTTTGTTCCAGATTTCACCCATATCTGTTACACCAACGACTACTTGAAGTGATTCTCATATTCGTAAAAAACAAGGTTGTTTTCAAAAGTTATAAACTTTTTTTTATAAGGATACGCAACGAACACATACAATTTTCTTTTCAAGGATTCAATAAACATCATCAAAGAATTTTTCTCTTAGAAAACCTTATTTTCAATAGCGGCGAACCGAACGCGGAATTTATTGAAGTTGGCTTTCATTAATGGAATCAATTTATCAGTGGCTAAGAAAACATTTTCGGGAACCTGTAAATCCGCGAAGAAAATCTTCTTTCGGGATAGAGTAGCTAAGTACTCCATTAGTAGATTGCCTTGTAAATTAACCTGTGCTTTGTGTAGTCTACTATTACGACCCGTTCCACGAAATGGCTGAGAATGGTACGTAAATTAACAAAGGGAACGATAAGTAAGGAATTTATTATAGCATCCTAAGTACATAAAGTCACGAGTACTGCTGAGCTACCTGTCAACGAACAAGCATAATATAATAAGCTTATAAAGTTCCCACAGCTGAGACACAGGACTCCTGTCTTCGAGAGGGAGTAGGCTGTAATATTCCACGCGGGTCTAGTGCGGGTTGGTAGATGCCAAAGTCTTCATTTTTTGGTCTAGGACTTGCCAGTTTACTCACGATGTTTTCCTTCACCGTTTTGAGAGCAATGGTAATGAAATTATTTACAAAAAGTAAAGCGTATACCTGGGTTCGAACCTACGACACAACACGTAAGTCGGGATCGTTACCACTGGGCCACTACTGCTGTGTTAAAAGACAAGGTCAAATACTTATTCTAAATTGATGACCAACCTTCAATTATTGAAGAGGCACCAAATGAAGAAGAAATCAATGGCAAGAAAGAATGTGATAGTTTCTACCGTTCTGTGATGAGAGTCCTAATGTTAATTGTAGGGAAACTTATGTAAGCGTCTAATTACTTCCGAGAACATTCACTAAAGCTTAACATTAAGAGAAGATGAAAGTCAATGAGAACGCGAATGGGTTGTGTAATGTTAACTAAATATGATGTGCAATATGAGGTAAATGGAAGAACTAAATATTTTAGTGACTGCAATGATGAAAATTAAAGAATGAAAGAAGGCGGAGGAACAATGTTAAAATTGAAACAAATTATTTCAACCTTGGTAGTGATTTTTGGAATAAAGTTGATAAAAATACAAAAGGAGAAGACGATGAACAAGTATCTTACAAAACAAATGTAAATATAGACAAGAAATACATTAATAAGGTATCCTCACAATAAAATTAACTCAAACAGCTTTGAATCCGACTGTCGCGAAAATTTTGTTTCGCTGTTCGGGAAGTAATACGTAAAAAGGATTTGTCATAAAGTAAAAAGCTTTGATAATTACGTTTATAAAATATAATTTCACAACAGAAAGAAAAAAAGAGTGGTGTTTTCCTGAAAAACACTAACATTTAGTTTTCTAGGAGATCATACTCTCATCATCGAGAAAGATCGAGATGTGATTAGCACAGACCAGGGAAACATGGCACAAGAGGGAGAAGGCCTATATCACATAAAAGGTAAATCCAGCCTGTCATTGATAATAAAGCTGTCATCATGATCCTTATCAAGCCGGCCGTAACACAAAGCCACCCAGATGGAATCCACAGCAAATTCTATTGATCACCTAATTACTTTATTTGCCCTTAACGACCTTAAAGGGTAGACAAAACGACGGCATTACCCCTTATATGGTCTGTTCTATTCATTAGCTGACCCCTTGCTAAATTAATGTATTGCCTAATCGAAGAATTGTATCAGAATAAACTAGTAAATATCAGATTGTACATCTTATCTTCTTGAACGCATATCTGAGATCAACAGACCGTAATCTTGAGTTTTGTTATCGTCAAAATTTTTGACACTGTTAAGATATCTATTTTAATCTGCCTAGCCTTTTCTCAATATTTTTACAAACCAGTCACTAGTGTCTTCTGCCATTGTAACAACTCAATCTATAAAATAAATATTTGTTCCCCAAAAAGGGCAACTGGAGATATACTTTGGGTCGATGTTATTTCGCAAAAGACCATGTTTTGTTCCATGTCAAAAGGCCGTCTCTTTTAGGTACCTACCGGGGACAGATTGTGGTAATATTGAAAGCTTACCGACCATTTATCTACCTAAATTTTATTATATGCAACCGTACCATCAAATTATAAATTTCCTGGAACAGGAGTTATAAGTTTGAAAAAGCCAGCACCATTTTGCCCGACCCAAGAATCGAACGCTGACTCGGCATGCCTTACCGCTTTAGAACACAAAATAATTACCGAGTTAAAACAAAAACGTTTAGGAATCCCTATTCCGAAACAGCATAAAGTGAGACTGCCCTCAGCTCAACACGAGATTTAATTGAATTATTTGAATCAGCCCCGACGCTTCCGCCGGGCCAGCGCTCGCTCGGCCAACTGTGCAGGATATACCAATTGCCACTTTAAAATATGTATTTCTGTTTGTTTGTTTAATGCTATACGAGTTGTATCACGTATTTATTGTAAACATGAGGATTTAAAAGCGAGTTTTGATGTTGTTATGTAACTGTTGGCAGAAGATGAGAATAATGTGAGTTATGATTCGCGTGACCTGGAATTTGGTTGCTGTAATATTTAGAAGCTTCTGTTTTGTCTCAATATTTTAAAAATATAAGCAAATAATTATTAAAACCATGTGTTGCTATGCAATCAGCTCTATTTGAATAAAAAAGAGAATATCCCCTTTTGAAAGTTTAAATTTACGACCATATTCTTTAGCCTTTACTGTGATCTTGGAAGTTTAAAATAATGAAGAAATGAAGGCGCCAATGCTCATATAGCTAGGAGCATAAGACTGTCCCTTCTCTCCTATAATTAATGGTTAATCGATATAACTACTATTAAATCTGTTATAGTAGGACTAACGATAGTATCTATAGCAATTAGATACAAGGCCACTTAATTATCGTATTATCAAAGCCAGAAAAAGAATAAAACAAAAAATCGATCTATATTCCAACGACGTCTAAATAAACCAATCATAACTCAAAAGCTTCAATTATACTAACTACAAGACACACGTTAAGCACTAATTAACTAATTGTCACGTAACCACAATATAACGTAATTAATTAGTCAATTAACGTCCGCAAATCAAGTTCATATCAACATAAGCCAATAGTTACAATGTTACACAATACTACTGTTTATTTTATTACATAATAATATGAAATTACATACATATAGTATATCAACACAACAGGTGTCAAATTGCTGATGGGTGACCTTGGCTGGGCAGTTCGAAGTGGAAGGGTCTCGTGGAACCGGCACTTAAAGTTGATATAAGTTCACAAGCACTCACTCGCGTTTTGTATAGTAATAAAGTAATATTTTTTTGGAGAGCCCGACCGCGATGCGTCTCCACCGACGTGCCAGAGTAGACTAAGCGCCGAAGTGAAATTGGCCCGGTGCCTCCGAGGGTTGCAAGCTCTCAGATACGTTTTCCACTTTTCCAATAAATCAGAAGTTGAGCTTTTCCCTTTTATTGATATCTGATGCGCGGTGTAAGATATAGTTTTGTTGGTTTTAGAGGTGTAGTACTATTGAGCTTGTTTTCGGTTTTGTGGTCCCATTAGTCACCAATTAACTAAAAACCAATATTCCGGTTTTGTATGTACCGAACTCTTATAATATAACATTTTATTTTAAAATTAATAAACACTTAATCCATTTAATAAAGGTTCATAAAATGCTCTTGAATCATTCAGGTTACGAAGGCACTAAACCGTTAAATTTTTGATTATTTCGGGGAAATTCTCCCAGTTGGCCCTCACTCGCCGTGGATGATCACTCTTCCCCGAACGGTATCGCGCCCGGGGCACCCCATACGATGACCTCTTACTACTTGCTCCATATACAGCGCCCCGCCCGACTTACGTCACTTCCATTACTCGTTTCATGAACTTGCACCATTTACTATTCCATTACCGAACTCCAATGTATAACGAACTAGTTGGATTACTCGAGGGATCGCCGATATTGTTATAAATCCACAGTTTCCGTGGAGCAACACCTCGAAAACGATTAAATAATTGCAGATTCGCGGTTGTGGTTCGGCTCTTTCGTGAAATTTCGACGAAATTGGGGCATTCAGTGGGAAGTTTCTTGATTACATTGAACCTAATGAATAAATAATGGAGTGGTTGCGAAGGGTTTTGTTTTCAGTTCTTATCCGCGGCGTTTATAAAGATTTTAGATACTAAGGTAGGTCAATTGTTTTATTTTAATCAAAAAGTTGGTAGGGCGTCGATACCTATTGGTTCGATTAAACCAGCAGCTCAACGAAAACAGATCCAAACGGGTGTAATTTTCGCTCATCCGTATTTTTCCCACGTTCCGTACAAAATGTGTATAGTACGTTAGATTTAAATTTGCTAGTTGCAGGCCACGCTCTGAGTATCATTGTAGGGCCGCGTACGTGCGCAACGACCCGCCATGTCGCCTACTCGTTGCATCCACGTTGAGCGTATACTATCATTCTTATTCATGTATATTTTGTATTCATGGACAGTTTCGGCCGGGACGAAAATTTACTGAGAATCACAACTTCTAAGAGAATAAGCAGGTTCTAAGTACGCTTTGGAGAATAGTGAAGTTTAAATTGAAGTTGAATAAAGTGTTATAGTTAGTCATTGTATCGTGTTTAAATAAATTGTTTATAGAAGTAAAAAAAAATGGCTAGGTTCTGGTTTAGCTAAAGCTAAGGAATGGTCTGCTGATGGTTATTAAAACCTTTTCAGCTGTTTAAAGTACACTTCAGCAAGACTTGACTCTCGTAGCGTGCGTAGTAGCATTTTTTGTTTTACCACCCCAGGAAGCTCTTGGCCTGCCTCTCATCTGATGGTAAGTGATGATCAGGCCTAAGGTGGAAACGAGCTTCATCCGGAATCCTCAACCACAGAGGACCTAGCTATCTTAACTCTAACTGCCGAAAAGAACAAAAAATGGTGTAAACATTGCTGTAAACTTTGTTGTTATGACGACTTAGATAAGATGGTGGTAGCTAGCCAGGCGGACTTAGAACAAGCTCTAACACTAACCAAACTGGGCAGAAAATTTTGCCCCTACTGAATGGTATCAAACCCGGCCGACCTTAGCTCTTGACCTGCATCTCATCTGATGGTAAGTGATGATCAGGCCTAAACTGGAAACGAGCTTCATCCGGAATCCTCAACCACAGAGGACCTAGCTATCTTAACTCTAACTGCTGAAACAGAACAAAAAATGGTGTAAACATTGCTGTAAACTTTGTTGTTATGACGACTTAGATAAGATGGTGGTAGCTAGCCAGGCGGACTTAGAACAAGCCCTACCACTAACCAAAACGAGCAGAAAATTTTGCCCCTACTGAACGGAATCAAACCCGGCCGACCTTTGGTTTTGAGACAGGTGGACTAATCACTAGACCACACAGGCGGTTTGGATTTAGGCACCTGTCCCACCGCTGACAAGGAAGCGACTAGTTATCAATGATTTTCTCGCTCAAGAAACTGACAAAAGATTGCAGGTCCCGTGTAAATAAAAGAGATACATATATTGTTAGGTCTAATTGCTGACTGTTCACACTGCCGGCGAGTCCGTTTGTCGCAGCGAAAAGAGCTATCAAAAAGAAAAAAATTGTCAAGGAGTCGGTCAGTCAGAAAAATAGAAGTTCGTTGCCCATTTCAAAGCGTAGTAGGTTCTATGGACAAGAACGAGCTGGAAACTCAATGGACACTCCTTCAAAGCGGAGTTTTATGCGGATAACTTGTATCTGAAGAATAAATATGGCAGTTTGACATATTATTTTCTATACAAAACTTGTCAGATTAACGTTAACTGAAGAATGAAGATTGAAAAATCAGCCCTTAATATAAAAAAATAGCGTGATTCTCGTATTAAATGCCTTTTACTTATCAAATATTTGTAGAGGTTGGTTGGCAAAACCATCCAGACAAAACCTTTATACTTAGTACTTACCTACCGTAACAATCAATACTATAGGAAATACTTTACACGGTACAGCTGTCAATGAGACAAGGTAACTTTTGTATCGATTAATAAGTGCTTAGAACTACTAGTACCGCATAATGTAGCCTGGTAGTTATAGTTTACCAACATCATTATTATTAGTTTCCAATATGATAGGAGCTAGTTAAACTTTGTCTGGCACAGTTTTACCTTCGATGGTTGTTATGCTTTTCGTTACCCGATTAAACAGATTTTTTGCGTTTTATCGAACAATGGAGGACTATGATTGATTGTCAGTTTGTTAGTTACTAACTACGATAGTAGTAGGTAATTAACGTCCATGTATGAAAGCACTGTTATATACAGCACAGTACATAACAATAATTTCTTCACACATGGATGAACCATATTTTCCGTACCTAGTAAAACAAGGAACTCTTATAGTTTCGCCGAATCTGTCAGTCTGTCTTTCCGCGGTTAACTCAGAGACCCTTGGTACATACTAAAAAGCTGTAATTTCGCATGATTATACATACACTACTCAAAAAATTCTCTAACAAGGGTATTTCATAGTAATTATTTTATTTTTTTGCTCAGAATCATATAACTGAAAGAGTCCATGGCAACAGTTTTCGCGTCGATGTCCCTACCACCCTGTATTAAGATTTTAAATGTTTAATTAAATAAAGGGGTTGTTAGTGAAAAAATAAAATAAAAAAACAAAGTAGTATCAAAAATGAAAAGATAACTCTTTTGTAGATTAAATAGAAAAACTACAACAACTAACTAAAATATATTTTTTTTTGACATTCCTAGAATTTTTTAAATAATCTGCTTGACCTCCCAAGCATTAGCTACGGCTCTACATCGACGTGGTATGCTGAGTATCAGGTTGTCTATTGTCAACTTTGAAATATGGCTCCAAAATCTGGAAAGATATGCAAAAAGCTCTTCTTCCGTGTTGACATTTTGGATAAGGACACTGGAGGTTCTTTTCGCGAGTAAATCCCACGCATGTTCTGTGGGATTGCGATCAGCGGACTGAGCAGGCCACTCCACTTTGGCAGCCAAGAACTCGCCATACACAAACTCTTCTTGAATCGGGATGATTACAAAGCAGGAATCATCAGAAAAAAGAACACGATGCCACTGAGTGTCGGGTCCAGCCAGTGTAAATCAACGACACTCAGTGGGATCGTGTTCTTTTGATTAATCGACGCCCTCGATTTCCACGTTAAAGATCTAGAATTCTAAGCGTTCTACGAGCATTAAGATTAACTTCATGCAATGTTCTCCTGGCGGTTTGGTCACTGATGACTACTTGGTGATGAGACTGGAGTCTTCCTAGCCTAGCCGTGCCACCTGGCAAGTCGTAATTTGAGGCAACCTCGCAACATTTTGCAGAAAGCAGTCATGTCTCGGAGTAGTGACCCTGTATCTTCCTCGGTATCCTTCAGGAACATCTCCTGTAGCCCTATATCGCGCCCATAATCGGTAAATTACGGTTGGCTGACTGTTGATAGCGTCGGCAGTTTCACGTTGTCTGCGCCCTGCTTCCAGCATACCCACAGAGGCCCTAAGCATCTCTTCCCGCATTAAATGACGAAAGTTACAAAAAAGCAGTAAAAATTATTTTCACATTTTTTTTACAGTTTTTACCTACACAAAGTCTGGCAAGTTTTTTTTTCTTGCGATAAAAGAAATCTGCTTATTGCAAAATCAGTCCTTAGTCAAATTATTTCTAGCAAATTTGAGAAAAAACGAAAGATTTCAGGAAATACTGTCATTTAATTAACAAACTTTTTCATAACCACGTACGTTTCGGTTTCGGCCAAAACTAGAAGAGGAGCCGAAGGATCGGTTACGGTTTCAGCTAAAAATCGTGTTTCGGTCGGACACTAAATAACAAAATGAATCCATCCAAAATATACCAACGGATTGTCAAAACTGACGGTCTGGAGAAATGAAAATCCGCGACGAAAAGCACTACTGAAAGCCTTACAGAACATCCATAACTCTGTTACACCAAACATTTGACCCATTGCATCAGTTTTCAAATATGAAAGCGATCTAACTTTACGCTTTAGAGGACAGAGGTGTCTCTGTAATTTTTTTATCAAATTAAGCCCTAATACTGTGGAGGTTGTGCGCTGAAATGATGCTGCTAGAAACGCTTTTACCTGCATAGTAATAATTAGCTATATAAATTGTTTTGAAGGTACCTAACTAAGATTACGGTTACATGTATGTTCCTTTATATAGGTTGATACAGTTAGCAGCAAAAGTCAATTAATGCTAGTTTTATAAATTTTATTTTATTGAGCAAAAAAGATATTGAATTAAAATCAGAACAGAAATAAAATTAAAAGCTAATAAAAATTAACCTAGTAGTAGGAGTTAGGTATTTGAAATACTGAAATATAGTCTATCGAAGAATTCTGTGTCAATTTAGATTATTTTTTGTAAAAGTAGAAGTGTTGAGCCTACCTATCTATTAAACAATAATTTTGTTAAAACAATTCGACTAGTAACAGTGGTAGCCTAGTGGTAACTGCCGCGACTTACCGAGTCGTAGGTTCGAACCCTGACAGTTGCTTAACTTTGTGTAAATTATTTCATCACCACTACTCTCATAACGGTATAAGAAAACATAGTGAGGAAACCAGCATGTCCTAGAACCAAAAATTCGAAGACATGTGACATCTACCAACCCGCACTGGGCCCGCGTGGTGGATTACGGCCCACTCCCTCTCACAGAGAGGAAGCCTGTGTCCCAGCAGTGGGAACTTTATAAACTGATTATGCATGATGTTATGCGAAACTCAGAAGCTCAAAAGTCTGACAACTAGTCAAACCTCACAATATCGATATACCCCAGAATTTTGTTAGTGGGGGTTTTTATGAAGATTTTCTAACACCCTTCCAATGAAAAGATTATGGCATTCATTTACAATTTAATGGTATCTAATTGTTGTAATTGAAATGTCTGAACGTAAATGATTAAGAATGTGTCCAACCGTCAGGATGACATAATATGTCCCGCCCTGCTGTCAATTTGAAGTTTTAGATAAAGCAGTTATTTAAGGAGTAGGTACATAAGCCCTTATAAGTATTACATATTTAAAACTCCACTTCTGTATGTGTATATGTACTAGTCTTCCTACATACCTTACCCCGGAAAAATAAACAATAGATAGGTAATAACAAAGAAAAATTGATTCGTCAAACTACTGAAAAGTGCCCTCGACTTAAATTTTTACTTGCTCCGAAAGGTAAAACCGTTGCTAAAAGCTAAAGTATGCGAATAAAAAGATGCTCTCAAAATAGAAAGGGTCGGAATGCAGAAAACCCTTGCATTGACCTAAAAAGCTTTGAAATAGTAATTTAATGAGGCGGGAAACGTTGACCATAAATAGAGCATGACGAACAAAAAAAAAACTTACCTCATAACATAAGACTGCCTCGTTGGTATAGTAGTCGCAAGCGCAGTTAGTGCTGAGTATGAGGTCCTGGGTTCGATTCCCGAGTCAGGCAAAGTGTTTTTAGGTTTTTCTATCTGGATTTTTTCAGTAGTAGCCCGGAGTCTGGATTTGTGCCCAGTTGATGGCAATAGGCTCGCCCCCTTTTACATGGGACTTAAATATACTGGCAAAATATGGGCGTACTATAGGTACAGCTCTGCCTAACCCTTCGGGGAATACAGGCGTGATGTTAATATGTTGTTATGTAGAAACTTATAGAGTACAAACAAACGAACCTGTCTACTTACTTCTTCAATCTATCCCTACATACAGGATTCAAACTCAAGCTCAAAGCATTTATTTCAATTAAACCATTAACAGGTACTTTTGAACTATCAAGGGGTCGGTCAGTCAGAAAGATGCAGCTAGTTGCCCTTTCCAAAAGGTAATAGGTAGGTTCCTATGGAAAAGAACGGGCAAGAAACTCCACGGACACTCTTTTAAATCATAATACTGTTACAAAATATTTATTTACATCATTAATTATTGAAATTATACATGTGAGAACAATGTATAAAGACGTGCACGTTCAAAGCGTCCGTATTAGAAAGACAAAAATAATTCGAAAATGATTAAATAAGCCATGGCAGCTAAGAGATGATCAGTCCCAACTGACGGCGCCCGTTCACGAACATGACGCATGGATCAGCACCATTCAGCTCAACCATTTTAAAGGGATGATCGATTTTTGAAACGGGGCTGTAAATGCCTTAACTGTTATAGAGGAAAACGTTCTGAGGAGACTCTCCTGAACTTTTTGAATAATTACTAACTGCATTCAGATGCTTCTGCATTTCATTCAGCCAGCTAGAAAAAACGTCAATTCTCCCATTTTGTTTTTAAGATTCTTCTAGACCAAATCAGGTTTGAGTAGCACCATAAAAGAGCCACATCGCAAAAATTAAAGCAATACCTACATTTCGTAGGTCCTACTGATCATTCCTCATCACGATATTTTACAACGTATGCTTATATGCTATGACAGGGAATGATTCTGAAGTCGAAAATATAGAAGAGGTACCTAAAACATAATGTGATGGCATCGCAGAGCAAACTTTTCAACCGTCGTTCTCTTGAGAAAAAGCAGGTGTTCGAAATTGAAACCACTTCATTTTAAGTTTCGGTACACTGAAGACATTGTGGTTATCTGTGCAGGTGTCTATAAGCAACACAGTGTCGCTTTCGTCTTGCCTCAAACGACGTACTTAGGTACCTTCCAACTTACGTCCATACCATTTGTAAAAAAACCCCGAAAGCCCCTATTAAAAATAAAAAGGTAATAAAAAATCTTATTATTATCGAAAATAAAAATAAAATATTTCTATTTAAAATTCATATTTTTAATCCCAAAAGTATACCAAATCCATTAAAAATTAGCAAATTTTCAACATGGGTGATATATTTTTTTTTTTTATAAGTTTGCTCCACTCTAGGAATTTCTCCTGTATTGTGGTTGCGTTTACAAATATTTAAACTCACATACATAAACAGCGAACAGCGTGAAGGAAGCACCAAGCAAGCAAGTTTTAACTTGTGTAATAATGTAATAACCCGGTAAAATTCCGCTTTGAAAAAAAGTAGCGAATTTTTGTTTTTAAATTTTCCTGCAATTATTCATATAAATACTTAGGCCCGCCCGTATTACAGAACCTCACTCAAGACTCAAGCATTACTTAAAGCTAATTTCAACCAATCAAAAGGCTTTAAACGAGTTTTAAGTAATGCTTGATTTTTTATTGAGGATCTGTAATACGGGCCTTAGTCTCTTTTAGTACCTATGATACTTAACAACACCCTCACGGATCGGACAGGGTTTTTTTACATGTTCAGGTTTTTTTTTTGAGAGGGAAATTATCAAATAACTTCTCCCGCTCTGAGTGGAGCGGGAGGGCGTGTCAGACTCTTACTGAATAAAACCCACCCGTGTTCCTTCAGTTGCCTATATTGCCAGGGGCCACGGTAACCCTTTCGGACAATAACCGCAACCCCGGAAGGATGTTATACAGGGTAGCAGGGACATCGAAGCGAAAACTGTTACCATGCAGCACATGATTCTGAACACCATAGGTGTAGGTTGAAATTTTTTGTCGGTTATTTTTACAAAAAATTCAGCTGTTCCATACATTTTCACCGCGTAGGTATTGCACTTTTCTATGAAACAGCAGATTTTATTTCTAATAACCGACGAAAAAGTTCAACGCAGGGGGGTTCTGAAGCCTGCCGGGGTTGCGAAAAAAATCGAGAGGGAGATCGTGGCCCCCGGCAACAGGGCAACCGAAGGAACACGGGTGGGTTTTAGTCAGTAAGAGTCTGACACGCCCTCCCGCTCCGCCCAGAGCGGGAGAAGTTATTTGATGATTTCCCAACCAAAAAAAAAGGGGGGGGTTCTGAATCATGTACTGAATCCATGGTACCAGTTTTGGCGTCGATGTCCCTGCCACCCTGTATATTCTACTGAATTACCTACTCATTTTACTGTTGGAAAACAGGCAAGTCTCGATCGCCGGAAATTAAGGCTTAACCTTTTATTATTTTTCCTACCTACACTATTATTATGTGTTGAAGGTCTCTTAGAATTATATTGAAGGGTTTTAATTTAGTCGTCAAAATGTGGTTAAGCTATTATAGGTAATTTTATTTAGGTAATTTTGAATAAGTAGTAAGGTAGTAAGTAGGTAGGTACTACCTACCTATGTTATAGACCTATGTACAGTAGCGACCAAAAGTCCATAGGCAATCGCACAAAGCAATAGACTGACGCTTCGGTTTGACTTACGACCTTCTTCTATAAGATGTTACAATACTATAGATACACACACACTCACTTTGTCTGCAACTCATAGTAGTTCATAATTTCAATCAATATAAATTAAAATTAAAAACATTTCATAATACAAATATGTCAAAATAATATAAATTGCTTCTAAGTTTCTTGACATCTATTTCACATCTTATTGAGCTGACGTAATGACAAATAATTGTAGCAATATATTATCTATAAGTAAAATAAATATAACGAATACAATTTTTTTAATTTTGCTATCACATATCACGCATTTTTAATTCTAAACCCTTTATTGCAATAACAGCATTAATAAAAAAGGCAGCAATAGTTAAAATATAATATTATTGCAAACAAAAATATTAATATTTATTTGCAAAAACTGCACTGTGCTTGACGAGGTTGGAACCTAATCCAGTTTGCATCTCAGACCAATGCTTAACGCGTTCTGCTATCTGCACACGTAAATTTGGTTCGAATTTTAGTAATCCCATAAACTAGCCAAGGTCAAGCAAATGATGCGTGTTGTCTAACAAAAGCGACGGAAATATATATTTGTTTCGGTAGTGCGGCGCAAGTACGCGACGATACGACAGTGTGTAAAGCGCAATACTGCGTTCTCTGTGGTGTGTGTGCCGTGTTGTTTACACATACTGATATACGGACTACACCGCGTGTTCACAGCAATATGATTCTTAACGTGCTTATGCACTTTTGAACGCTTACTGTACCTACACTAAGGTACATAGGTCAACCAGGTACATAGGTCAACCAGGTACAAAGGTAAAGTTACACCTAGATTATTAGACATACCTACTAAGGTACGTCTAATAATCTAGGATTAGACGGAATCTTTATTTTTGATTCGTGAATCGTGGTGGAGAAGGAGCAGTGGCCCAGTAGCAACAACTGAACAGACAGCTTTGCTGCTGGGGAGTTTGATTCCCTTATAGATATATTATACGTTAGATCGGTAATGTGGTTATTAAGGCGAGGTCAAAAACAAATTACACCAGTTTGGGTGTGATGTGCATGTGTAGGAGACAAATAGTGCTGCCTGGCTGCCTCAACTTCGAATATCGATATAGATTACCGATTAGTGAATACCTACCAATCTTTTAATGGAACAAAAATGAAACTACAAACAAAACATGCTGGATTTTTATTTTCCTCCAAAGAGAACTAATTTATTTTAAAAATGTCGTAAGCTTTCCTTGGAAGTATTTTGCAATATTGCTTCATACTTTATCCTTATAATCAAATAATGTTCGATTATTAGATTTATTAACAATGTTTATGGTTCGAATGTTGGCGAATCAAACGTAAATTTATTTTACAAGACACAAGACATTCGTTTACCAATTTTCAAAATATAGGTATTTTAAATAAACAAATTACAGGTATCTACTTTTGAATTGTCAAGGGCTCGGTCAGTCAGAAAGATGAAGCTAGTTGCTCATTCCAAAGCGTAGTAGGTACTTACCTATGGAGAAGAACGGGCAAGAAACTCCACGGACACTCTTTTAGATCAAAATATTGTACAAAAAATTCATGTTGAAATTATACATTTAAGAACAATGAAGAAAGACGTGCACGTTAAAAGCATCCGTAATAAAAATATAAAAACAAAAACAATTCAAAAATTAAAATAAACCGTGGGAGCTAAGAGATGACCAGTCCCTACTGACGGCGCCCGTTCACGACCATGACGCATGAATCAGCACCATTTAGCTCAACCGTTTTGAAAGAAACTTAATGATCCATGATCACATAGAGAGGAGGCCTGTGTCCCAGCAGTAGGAACATTATAGGCTAATTATGGTCGTGGGGCAAACCGCAAAGTATTCTGAGAGACTCGGTGGCCACCATCTCAGCAGGTAAAAAGGCTTCAGGATCTTCGGTAGCAAGTACACACCAAAAATTACAACAAAAGTTTTTGAGAAACTAAAAAGCCACGAGAAAAACGTAACACTCATTTTCAACCTGTAAGAATAAAGGTATACTTACTTACTTACCTATTTTCTTACTTACGGCGGCGAGATGGGCGGACGACGTTGTTAACATCGCGGGCAAAACCTGGATAAGGCTGGCACAAGAGCGTGTTGATTGGCACAAGAAAAGAGAGGCTTGTGCCTAACAGTGGTAGAAGTCGGACTGTGGATGATGATGATTATGAAGTACTTACAAATACAAACAAAGATAGGTCAACACAAATAATAATAGTACAAATTTGGCATAAAGTAAAAAAGGTAAGTAAAGATCCTACCTACAGTTTATCACTCTGAGTCTTCCCCAAGGTATAGGTATATCTGGGAGTGGCGCGAGGAGACGAAACGCCTGGGTTTAACTCGGCTGCCGCGAGAAATCGAGGCACAGCGGACAGTTCTCCGACGGGATCTCATGGCGTCATTGAGAGTGCGATTGTCGCAACCCAGCGCTGGGCACGCCACAATTGCAGCGATAAGTCCCCTTTTTGAGGAGTGGCTAGAGAGGCGCCACGACGTCCTCACCTTCCGCCTGACGCAGTTCCTCACCGTACACGGTTGTTTTGGGAGGTTCATGTTCATGACAAGGCGGGTGGAAACGCCCGGGTGTCACCATTGTATGGATCGCCCGGAGGACACGGTGGAGCAAACGGTGGAGACTTGCCTGGCTTAGGCGGAGCATCGCCGTGTCCTCGTGGAGGCGATCGGCAGCGGTGATCTCTCACGTCCGGCCCTGATACGGGTCATGGTACGGAGCGAAAGGGCATGGTAGGCCGTCACCTCCTTCTGCGAAGCAGTAATGCTCGCGAAGGAGGAGGCGGAGCGCGTAAGGGAGAGGTAAATGTCACGCCCACACGCCAAGAGATCTACGGTAGGTACCTATGTAAAACCTTCTTGAACATCCGCCCTCACTTTGTATCCAATTTTCGTCACTATTTGTATTCATGACACTGAATTACACAGAATCACGTCCGTGCTGCGAAATTATAACGTTCTCATCAATTTGGAATAGCCACGTAGATATGAAGGTAGGGAAGTAGAACTCTAGTCATGAGAATTAATAACTGAAGAGATTTGGGTACCTAGGTACTTTATAACATTTTATAAGTTAATTTAAAAAGTCTCCGAAACGATCAATTGCAATTGTTTTAATAATGTCAATCGCTTCAATTGCATTTGGTAGATGGTTAATTTGCGCATCAATGTGTATAAATCACGTAAAAATTGACAATTACAGTTGATCGTTTTGGGGGCCCTTGAGTACCTTCCTACATTACTAACAACCGTAATGATTTACCTACCTACTTTACAAGTTAACTTCTGTCTAGTCTAGCCTGAATGTTAAATATTGCTGTTCTCTCGAAACACGCTAAAAAAACTAAATCTTTTTTACACAGCACGGGTAAGGTGATGGGTAGGTATCTTGTTGGTTAAAACCATCGATCACTAATAAAGTGATCGATGGTTAAAACCTATATAGGCACAGTGTTATGAAATGCTTGTAAACAAACCTTTTTTAGACTATTGGTAGATACTGTAGCGCTTGAAGAGCGCTTCCTGTAGAGCAATATTATGTGGGGGCGTAGAATAATAATATGTAGATGATAATTTTAAATATTATATGTATTTTAGGATCTTTTTTATCTAGCCTATCTTCATTATATCCCACAGAAGCTGGAGTGCGACAGGGTTCTGTACTGGGCCCTGTACTGTACAAAGTTTATACTGCTGACCTACCCACCTCAAAGCTAATTGTTACTGTAACCTATGCTGATGACACCGCAGTTCTATCCTGCGATAAAGACCAGATTAGAGAATCCATTAACCTCCAAGAACTCCTGGATAAAATCGGATTATGTTTGAAAAAGTGGAGAATCAAAGCTAGTGCTGCCAAGCCTGTCCATATTACCTTCGCCCTAAGAAGAGAGGACTGCTCACGAGTGAAACTCGGAACGTCGTGTGAACGTCTTCACGTTCTGCCACAGAAAATTACTGCCAAATACTTAGGTATGCACATCGACAGAAGAATTACTAGGCGTGAACATATAAAGACCAAAAGGGATCAAGCTAACATGAAACTAAGAGATGATTCACTGGCTCATAAGCAGACAGTCATCACTAAGCTTAAAAAATAACCTTCTCATCTAAGTACAAATGCATCCTTAAACCTGTTTGGATAGAGCTATATGGTATAGAGCTCTGGGGATCGGCTAGCCACTCAAATGTTGAGATAACACAGCGCTTCCAAAATAAAGCATTAAAAACCTTAAGTGCCGCACCTTGGTTCACAAAAAATATTGAAGTTCACGAGTACCTACAAATCCCAACTATAAAGGAAGTTATAGAATGGTCCTACAATAATTATAAAGAAAGACTCCAACGACACAAAAATGAACTCGCTGTGACACTTTTGAAGTCCTCAGACTTTACTTACAGACTTAAAACAGAGCGAATAGCGTCAATCTAATCAACACGAATAAAAGATCTAATAACGAGATGACGCATTGTAGGATGTGAACAATCTCAAACTGCCAGCGAAGACACAGGTAATGTGATTAAGTATAGCTAGAGGGCTGATTGCGGATGGACGAAGAAAAGAAAAAAAAAGGTACTTATTTGTCATCTTATCTCAGAGAAACGTGCGCACTTCTACGCGTGTATTTTTAACACAGTCGTTTTTCCGAAACAATTAAGTACCTAATAAATAATTTTTATTTACTTAAAACTAATTCCAAATTCACTTGAATGATCAAAGGCAACCAGAGTTATTTTTCTATCAGCCTGTACGACATAAGGTCGCCTTTTGCATGTAACCTTTACAGTACTTATCTCTAGTAGGTAGGTAGGTACTTTTTTCACAGAATCGCCCAATGTGTCATTAATAGCGTGACTACCCTGAATTAGTTCAAAACAAATTAATCGATTTCCTACAGGCTGTCGATCTAAGACAATAATAATAATCTGTAGATGCACTTAACTTCTTTTAAATCTGATCAAACGCTCGATCAGAGACCTAGAATAACACTGAATTCGTATCATTAAAAGTAGGTCAAAAGTACAACTGGTAAACCCTGGAAACTGTCAAGTTAACGCAACTGCCTAATCGGCAAAACTGACTAATCAACGAAACTGGCCAATTAAATATACTGAGGACTGAGGGAAACTGACCGGTGATACGCGGACTCATAGGTCACCAGGGACCATAGGAGAGAGAACGAGGAAGGTCTCATAGGGGACCATTAGGTCAGAATACTTTGGACGACGAGTTACCTATCATTAGGTCTACGTACGTGTCTTACTCGCAGAACAGTACAAAAAGCATAGGTAAATATTGCACCTACCTTAATTAGTTTTAGGTTCTTGATTTTTTTAGCTATACTTTTTTTTGGGTGGTAAATTATTAAATAACTTCTCCCGATCTGGGCGGAGCGGGAGGGCGTGTCAATCTTACTGACTAAAACCCACCCGTGTTCCTTCGGTTGCCCTGTTGCCAGGGGCCACGATCTCCCTTTCGGTTTTCTTCGCACCTCCGGCAGGCATCGGCCCTAACGGACACCGTCAATTCTGCTGACATCTCTTTGAGGCGCGCGTGGAACACAACGCTAGCGTAGCTTTACTTAACGATATTCTTTGTTAGTTTTAAAACTTTTACTGGAATCGAACGTAAACGTCAAAATGGCTGGATCAGTGTTTATTTCTTGACAATCTTATTGCCTATTGATAAGTGCGTAGGCCTCTGGCTACTGTAAAATATTATGTAGCTACCATAATGTGTTTACAGAATAGCAAAAAAATAAATCTCGCCATCATGCCTTTCAAGATGGCGGCATAAAGTTTGAATTGAAATCAAGCATTTCTTTTCGTTTCTATCATTCCAAATTCAAATCTTCTTGAAAACCATGATAGGTCGAGAAGCTCTGCTTGTGAAAAATATATATCATTATATTCCGGCCGCTAAGAATGTGTTCCTGATACCTGTCAGTTGAGTACCTACAAAAGAATACGTGTTTTACGAATTTATACTTTATTTGTTCCTAATCGTGTCCAACTGAGAGGTGTCAGGAACGCATTCTCTCAGCGACTGGAATTTAGTGTTATCATCACTCCGATTTTATGTAGTTACCTATTAAGATAAACCACTTTCAGTCAGCCCTGGGGGTAGCAAAAAGATTTTAAAGGAAAAATAAAAGAACATCTATTAATGAAACAAATATATTTCATTATGAAATTAATTACCAACAAATCCATTTTCAACACGTTTTCAAACCATTTTCAATATGATAGGGAAATGTGCCTTTTTTATAAGTGCCAAATATTCATTTAATATGCTGTGCAAATGTGGCTGCGGGTAATATTTTGAGATCATTGTAATATTAAACAACATAAAGTGGCCGATACGACAGCATCGTCCAATATATCACTAGTGGCCACACTTGCAGAGCTAAAAATTTTACGCCTAATGGTAACACTACAACACACATATTTATTGCACATTTAGAAATTTCGTAAAGTGTTTTTGTCTTTTTTTCTTATTTTTAGAGATCCAAGACATTTACTATAATTTTGCACATCGATATTAAAATGAAATAATATACACAATAGCGTTTAAATTTAGACTGTGGTAATACACATCCAAAATATGAAACTATGCCTAAGTTAGTTTGGACAATGGACAAGATATTATAAATTAAATGGACTATTTTTTAGACGAATAGTCATATTGCAAAATAAAAATCTTGAAAACAAGTAATAGTTAATCACGATAAAAATATAAAACGATCTGTATAACAATAATAATTATCTGAAATATACTAGTAAAAAAAATATATTATGTAACAGTATGTATGTACTATCAACTAGGTTTCGGATAAACTGACCCAAGACATAAATTAAATTTGTCAACAAAAACCGTTCGTCGAAAATATACATAAATATATACAATATATTCATCGTCAATGTCCGCCATCGGCACATACACAATATGAATATTTGGAAGTACGAATAATATATTTTAAAAAAAAACTGAAACCAATTAAATACTTCTTTGTCCGATTTTCATTACTTTAACAGGTAAGAAAGTTTTATGTTATTACTATACATACAATTTATTCCGAGATAACGTTATTTTAATAAGGCCATAAAATAATTTACACATAATAATCCAGTATTGTTTGAGAGCCAATACTTTTGACCAGCCAAAACCTAATGAAAATTTACTAACTAGCATTTTCTGCATTACGTTTAAATACATTAACCATCTCGCCTTATTATGAATGGTAATAAGACTTGGACGTATTTATAAGAAATAATTAATTAAAAATCTACAATTTTAAAACTCACACCGCCACGTCGATGGCATTTGGTCGACTTAAATCTCATAGAAATAAATTACAAGTGAATGATTCAATATTAAAATTGCGGAATGGTTACACCATCATAGTCTTACGAACACAATTCCTTACATTATCGGATACTTTGGTTTCTAAGAGACACATTCGACCAACCACATGACACCTTTAAAATACTGGACAAAATAAATCCTTAAGTAATTACCTAAACCAAATTATTGCTGATGTGGGTATATCATAGTGTAATGTGACTATATTATTACCTATGGAAGCTTCAATAAATAAAATGTCTCTGAAGAACAGTTTCTATCACATTTCATTACACATTGTAGCACCACACGTTTAATAGACCCATCTATGTCTACTTACCTCTATTCATTGTTGTATATGGAGATGTATAAAAATCAATACATCTGAAAAATAATTTAAGATTGGTATATAAAAGATTCTGTATAATTATGTTTAAAAATTAAATAAACTCTCTTATTGTTTTATGTCGTAAGCTATTGAGACTGTGTTTTGGCTTTTAAAACATTTTTAAATCAACACCTATTTATAAATATTACTTATTGACTGCGAAACTTCTGGCCTACTTAACTTCTACCCGAAAATCAGTCTATCTACGTTCGATCGTCCTTGGCTGTTCTGCGAGAAGCCCGTGCCTCGCTCCTTCATCGCCTCCTCGTAAAATAATATCACATTCGTCTCTTCTCCGTACAATATTACTACCTACATTCAATATACTACAGTTGACATTAGTTGCGTGTGGTGGCGGCCTCTGCATTGACTCGTATATTCGCTTCCTTGTAACAGACATCCACAAATAAAGCTCGATACATACAGAGACGTAACCGTTTGCCTCACATCATACAATTAACTAAACCCACCAGATAACATCAGCTACACAAGATCGTCAGTATATTATTTTCCTATTGCAGTACGTAAACATGTAAAAACTTGTAATAAATAGTCGTTGTAACCGTATTTTGTAACCATTAATCCTATGTGTATCTATTGCATTAAGATGTTGAAATAATACATATTAAATGGAACAATCTGTAATCAGAATTTGACACTACAATGCCATCAGTCGGTGAAAATAATGAAACAAGACACACAATATTTAGTGGACGGAGATAATATATAAAACGCTTTAAAAAGTGTCAAAATTGTGCGTCACTGTAACATTGTGTAACACTGCACGTTCTTACATTATTCCTGACTGGCGCAATCTTACTTGTCTACCTAACCTCCCTTCGTGGAAGTTCTCTTAAGAAAAAAGTAGTCGAATAAATAATGCCCGTTAACCTCACAGTCGACGATTAAAATAGGTTTAATGAAAATGTTCAAAAATATTATAAGCCCACTTCTTATACCAGAACTGAAGAAATGGTAGAGCTTCAACTCATACTGGTAAAATGTTTTCATTTGAAAATCTTTACGAAATGAAAGAACACTTAAATCCTAATTTATCACATTTGACCTGGTTAGCACATGCATATTTACATAACGTTTGCTGTGCTCTCTATATTTTAGAATCTGATTTAAAATTAAATTACCTAATATATATTAGAGTTAAAATGTATGTTACAAGAACAGATATAAAGAATACCACACCAATTTTAACACTACGAGAATTCAAAATTATGAACCACTCAAAGTAAGCGCAACGTTTTTGGAATACCGAAACGACATTTATATTAAAACTGGCCACTGACACACATCGGACATAGACACTAACATTAATACTTTGAGTGGTTTATGACCTTAAACCTATAAGACACTAAATTACACCACAACATCAAGTAACTACCGCTGATATACTTATAAAAACAGTCAACATCAATTTTGAATAATATTTATATTTTAAATTTGAAGTAATGGCAAAATATCTACATTATACACAATGTGAATGCTTTATTTGATAGTATTTCATAAACTCGTCGAGAGTGAATACGAAAACTGGCTGTGAAACATTATTGAATGGCAATGTCTAGAAACGAGCGGAGACCTGCAGGAATAGACCAATCACAATGCTTGAAATCCTCATCGCATCTCATGTCTCGTCTATGATTGGACGTTTCCTGCACGTCTCCGCTCATCTCCTCTTCAGTGGACCCTTAAACCAGTTGCAGACCAAGAGCTAAGCTAAGTTAGTTTAGCTTACCTCAACTTAGCTTAGTTCTTGGTCTGCAACCTGTTTGAATGTACTGAAGCTTTACTTTATAAAAATCAAGTTCTTTCATTAATATATTAGAAGACGAGTCTCCGTATTCGCTCCTCTAGCAATTAGAGTATTTCGGTAGTAAAAATAAAAATTCAGAGTATTGCTTCTCGTTTATACTAAAAGTTTTCGACTACCTATCTTACTTATTATATCCCTCTGGCAAAGTCACTATTTTATATTTTAATACAATTTATTTTAACTGTATCATGTATAACAATGAACAAATAAGACTATAAAAAAAGTTAATATTCTCAGTTAAAACCGGCTTATGTTAAAGTACTAACTAAATCAACTACGCTATATTTAAATGTTTCGATTAATATTTCCTGTACCTGAATATTTCGTTGCATTGTCTTCCTATATAACTGTGGTAAAATGTAGGCTTTCTATGGGCACAAGTAGTTAAACTCTCTCTCCTAATATTTGTTGGAAATATTCACCCGCAAGGTTATTCAATAAAAATATGTGATTACTGTACGGTTATTTATACAGCATTTCACTTATCCTAGACTTAATTGACAGTATTTTATACCATTCATTATAGGCTTTCCGGACACACCATAAATGAGAATGTTTTAACTATTTTTAAAGAATAAAGCTCTCAGTTGTACGTTTAACATTTGAGGTTTTAATTACAAATTTAGGATATTCTTAAGCATTGAGAGGACACTGTGTGTCATTGAAATAGAGGAAATATCTAAAATAATATTTTAGATAATGAAATTATAAAAGGAAGTATAAAAATATTAATATTTTCTGAATATATTAATATATAAGAGAGAACAAATATATTTATATTACATTATAAGTTACCTATAGAGTATGTCATGACATTTACTGTCAGAAAATAATTTTAAATACTTAGGTGTCTGTTTACGGATAAAATAGTACAGCATTTATTAAAACCGGCACTTATACTGTATTGTATAGGGAATATCACAAGATCGGCAGTTAAAATTCGTCTTGAGGAGATTTATATTAATTAATTAATTATTATTAAAATAGAACTAACTTTATAGAATATTTCGGGTAAAATAAATAATGATTTATATTCTTGCGAAGAGACCATTGTCTCTTAGAAATAATAAAAAAACATTGATATAAATATATGAATCTTATAATTCAAAATGGCGCGAATTAGCATGCGTGACGCATTTCCTGAAACATTGCGGACGAATATTTTCCAATTGAATAAAATCCATAGACAATTATAATCTAACCTTTAGGCTCGTAGAATTCTGTAGCTGACTGAGCAATCAGTTTGTCTATTATAATTCTTGTAGTCGATTATATATCGCAGTGGTATTCTGTACTGTAACATCAAATCTAAAACAAAATGTGTACAAACAATTATTATTGACAATTAATTTATCTACTTCAGTGTTTATTTTTATGAGGTACATATTTTGGCACAGAGAGATTTCTTAAAACTATAGTTAATTAATACATAGGTATATTAATTGTTAGATAACGTTATTTTAAATTACATAAAACATTTTTCGATGTTCTAAAACTTGTTTGACTGGTCTTAATCGTACGAATCACAGTTTTTGCATTCTCCTAATAACCTATCGTCACGACTACCAATTTTCTAGTTCCTCTTTAATGGAATGAGTTATTTAAAAATCTTATTATAAGTAGGCATACAAAAATATGGCAAAAGAAACTATGTTTAAGCCTTCATTAAAACGCGAATGGTGTGCCTTGTTGTCATCACCTGTGAATGTTCATCGTGATCGATTGGACTGACGCCGTCAGTAGACAAACATAGAGGTCGTAGTCAAATGCTCGTGTTCATGCAAAGCGGGTAACAGACATGGTCCCTCATCTTTAAACAAATACGCTGCAATACATAACTAAGTTATACAAAAATATTCTAATTACTGGCATGATGAGAGACAAGCAAACACTGCCGCATTAGTAATGCAAAACTCTTAGGTTAAGGATTCAAATGTGCACCAACTTAAATAATTAATTTTGTCCTGAAACAGCAAATCAAAATATAAGTAAGCACTTTGTCGAAGCCATGTGTTTAACACAAAAATATAGTTGCAGCATGAAAAAAAAGCCGTTACAATTACTATTATTGCTCCGCGTAAACGCAAATAGTTTACATTCACTGTTTATTTCCAGAATCAATATAGAAAATTAGTTCATAAATATACATAAACCACTCCAAAACGAAAAATAGTCCTGTAAAATTCTAATTAAACCTGCTTATATCAATAATGTTGTAAAGTTTAAAAACGTTTTTAAAAAATATTCCCATTTACTGTTATAATATGACTCGGTCATTAACTATAGGGGCACAATGTAACTACCGACTCCATACAATAGTTCATTGCCTGAATAGTGACCGACCCCTGGAATATGCACAGGGGTGCCACATAACGCAAATAATAAATTAAAACGATCATCAATATCAAATAGTCGCAACTTCGTACGAAATCGGGACGCGCCAGCCCAAAGGTCGATTCCTCAGAAAGTCAGGATGAGACATCGGCCCCGACTACTTCATCCCGCAAACCTAGCACGATTACTCTGTAATTATACTGTATGGAGTTCAGTTATATTGTGCCAGCGGTATGCGAAGATCGAGAAAAGGACGGCGGCGCGTTCGTAGATCAGCGTGTGTTGTGTACGTGCGTGGTGAGGTGTTTGGAGAGATAGTCGGCGCGGGCAAAGCACTTACCGCACGCCTCGCAGTGGTAAGGCCGCTCGCCGGTGTGTATGCGCAAATGGCGCGTCAGGTCGCTCTTGCCGCCGAAGGCGCGTCCGCAGAACAGACACACGAACGGACGCTCGCCCGTGTGCTTCCGCACGTGCAACTTCAAGTTCTCCTTGGACCTCACGCACTTCCCGCAGAACGGGCAAGCGAATCTCCTCTCCCTGTCCCTCTGTCTTTCGTCGTTTTGCATGAAGCTTAGTATCCCCGAGTGCGAGCTTGAACTCTCGTGCTTGCTACTGTCTGCACGCGACTCGTTCTCCGAGCTGTCTGCCATCGAGCTGATGCTAGCGAATGAGACAGGCACTCGCCTCTTCTCGGGAGTCGTGTCTTCATCCCTTTTGGTCTCGCTCTCAGCGCCCGAAGTACGACACTCTATTGAGTCGTCTACGGTCACCACGGAATCTGTAGCCCCGTTCGAGTCGACGGTACTGTCTTGTTCAGCGTCTCGGATCACCTCATCGGGTGTCTTCGCAACATCATTTCTGTTTTTCTTCTTCATGGACAAGTCCATTTCACCGCCCTGGCCGATCAAAGCCTCGTTTGTGCTGGAGACTTGATCGCTTTCGGGTGTGTCTGTATTCTTAGTATGCAGTCGCTCTAAGGTGTGGTTGAGGCGGTGTTTTTTGAATGACTTGAGGTAGCGGAACTGCATGCCGCAGACATCGCATGTGAAGAGTTTGTCGGCGGGGAGTCGCGCGCGGTGGTTTTGTTCGCGGTGTTTGACGTAGGCTGACCTGTACCTGTAGCTTTGTCCGCACTGCTCGCAGACGAAGGGTTTGTCATCGCAGGGTGTCTGCGAGGCGTGCTGTAAGGCGGCGTGGCGCTCGAGCAGCCAGGCAGACGGGAACGAGGCGAGGCACACGCCGCAGCGGCGTCTCTCTGAGTGAAGCATGTGGCGGTGCTGGTACATCATGCAGTCGTCGCTGAGGTAGCGGCGCAGGCGGCACGCTTGCAGCGCCAGCAAGGGGGACCAGAGTGGGAGGGCCGTGGGCGAGCGCGCCGGAATGGGGCTCGGAATGCTCGGTGATACGCATGACATGTCCAGGCACATCTGGAATCGAAAGCAGAATTCATATTATGCGTGAATCAAATATTGATTTCTAAAACAGTTTACTTGTTTTTATACCTGTGAGAGTCCATGAAGCAGGGCACTGTTTTCAATAAAAGAATAGGTCTGTAATGATTGTAGAGCTTTTATTTGTCAAAATTGTATTTTTACAGCTATGATATGCTTATATTTGTTTCAAAAGTTACAATGATCAACAGCGATGGGTCTCTGTTTAGATTGTTGCAAAATTGACAAAACATTACATCGTTTGATCCTTGATCCGTTCTGATATACTGTAACACTTTTTCAACAAAACTGTACTGCTCTTTGTTACAACATTATGAACTATTAATAATGTTAAGGCAAAACAGATTTTCTCTAATCTAAAATGTCAACAATGTATGTTAAATAAAAGAGCTTAAGGGGAAACAATTATCGTTTCACTGACGAAGAAACGACAACTATATTAAGCTCTATAAATAAAGTGGACCTACGTTATTTGAACTTGTGCTGAAAATATTTTATACCAGCATAATATACGAGTTTTATTACATACCTAAAGACATTCCTAAGTCCAATAATTTAAACAGCAATGATTCAAATTTTAATAGTCACTACGGAAACGGAAGCGACTAAAACCTAATCGTATATTATGCCAATAAAAATATTTGTCACGAAAGTTTAACTCTAAATAATTTATAATAAACACATTATAATTATTAAAACAAATTGTACCGATATACAATAATTAATACACCTACAGGAACTTAGAAAAATTGCAATATAAGTTCTATATTTAGGTATGCCACTTAAATAAAATGGTAAGTTAAATTACATTGACCCAGTTCAGGGTTCAGCCACCTCTAGCTCGATCATGTTGGACGAAACTTAACAAAACTATCTAAGACTATTCAACATAACTGTAGTAATATTGGTCAAGAACATAATCTAGCACTGGTTGTTAGGGACCGTTCAAGTATTACGTAAGCACTATAGGGGGGCGAGGGGGTCTATGCTTTGCTTATTTTTGATGACACGCGGGTTGGGGGGGTCTAGATGGTGATTACGTCAGCTGTAATAATTTACTTTTTTACACATATGGCAACCCACACATTGTCTATGCTTGAAAACGAAACGCATATTCGGAGATTCCCACAAATAATAAATACTGTATTTAAAAAAAAAAAAACAGAATACTTACATTAAAAGAAAAATGCATATACCAATGTTTACGTAAGCCAGGGGGGGGGGGGGGGTAAGAGCTTTGCTTACTTTTGCTGACAAGGGGGAGGGGGGGGTAAATAATTGTAATAAATCTGCTTACGTAATACTTGAACGGCCCCTTATTACCACTCGACTGGAATGCGCTAGCTGGGATACGATCCCCTGGGCGCGACTGTCATGCTGCGTACAAATCATAGGACAGAAGAGTGCGCAAGTCACATATCATAACGCAACTTACAATTTTCACCATAAAAATTACAGTTTTTCTCTATCTGCTACATATTCTATGTTTAATCCGTGATTTGCAGCCTTTATATAAGTCTTGTATAGGCAAGAGGCACTCTAAATATAAAACTGTGGTCACAATTTATGATAATATAAAAATGAATCTACGTCATATCTATTTCAACACATGAAATATTTCGTGCTAGTGTTTTCTTAAAAGTTATCATGCTCTGTAGGTACTTAGAAAGATACCTACGTAAATTTAAAATATAGATATAATAAAGTTTATCAATATATATATATATTTATATATATGTTTCATTTATTTGTGCTAACGGCGTGTGAACTCTGCAGGGACGTGGCAACAACAGGCAAATGTTAAAATTTGAATAACTGCACTTGGGGATAGTATAATCTATTGTTCATGTACCTACTTTATATTTCACTAACAACATTTACCACATTGCCTATATACACGTAAATACATAGATATAAATCTATTTGAATATCATTACTTTAATAATAAATATTACCTCTGAAAGTTAGGAAACAAAATAGTATTTTAAACTGCATTCTGTATTATTATAAAAAACTATTTCGATAAAAACTCGTACAAATTTGTTAATTCGCATCATTATTAACCATTTATTTATTGCTATTAAGTATTTCTGTAAATTGTAAATATTTAATCTTTCTTAAAATAAGAAGAGGAACATTAATCAAGGTTTCAATATTGCTATACAGTTTGGTAACGTTCGACTCTCATAAAACAAAAACGAGTGCAGCTTTTCAAATAGCAACATTCTGGTGTCTCATTTTTTTATCATTTTTATTGAATTTTATTCATTTCTCATTTCTAGCTCCGGAAAGTAGCGCATCTACCAATCTATTATCTAAAATGCATTTTATAATATATACTGTGTGAGTTTTAACAATAGACCAACATTAATTTTTACTTTCCCAATTTATTTTCATAGTAAATTCGCTAAACTTTACTGGAGGAGTGTTCAAAATAATATGTATTCAAAAAATTCACAACATCGTTTATGAATGTTTAAATTTACTCAAAACGACGAAGACGTGGCCAAGTTCTAGCAGGATTTGAAAGAAATACTTAAACAGAAACGGATCAAACTGCCAAAGTAAATTTAAACATTTACTGGTATCCTCAGCGCATAGACGTCGACATACAATGTACTGGTTTATGGAATGTAAATTATATTGCTAGCAATTTTTCAAATCACTTTGATCAATATAAAGCACACATTCTCATCAACCATGTTATAAAAACAATCAGATAATACTCGGAAAACAAGTGTAAAGCTGGCATTTCACTCCGCGTATTTCTCAGAATATTCGCGTAACTAAGGTAATACAAAATCTACCTTATTCACATTAACATAAAGTTCATTTTGTATTTACGATGTAACGCAAATATTCTGACAAATATGCGAAGTGAAGTGCCAGCATAACATTACCACGTGCTGGAAGAGCTTCCACTAAGAACACTACCACATCATTAATCCAATAACTATTATCGTAACATTCCATTCAAACGAAATAAACTTAGTTTATAAACGAGTTTGAAATGCCCCGGTACTCACGGCGGCCATACTACAGAATTTAGATATTTTATATTAAATAGTTCATATAATATTTACCTATAATGTATCGGTGGCATTTGCTAAAAAGTAACCAAGTTGACACTGGAATAATTTTGGAATGTTAGGCGTTTGCAATCCAAATATGTATATTTTAAAATAAGTACTTTAGATATACCAAAATTAAATCAACGAATAGCATACTGGCCTTAATTTCTACATGATGCCTAAACAACTTATAAATAGCAATGAGATCTGTTGCAGAATTTTTGTTTCCTAATTTTAATGCTTCTCGTCCCACGATAATGCGCTTCTTTGCACTTTTAATTTGAATTTACAAAATAACGAATTTTTCAATTTAAATGTTGCTAACGTTAATAAAATAATTCAGGTCGCAACTTTAATCTTTAGAAGCTAATTTTATTGTTATATAAAAAAAAACAAACAATAATTAAATTCATCGTAATAATATTAAGATTTAAGATCTCAATGGTGTGGCCTAAAATCCTAAATATTTGAAATCACATTCTGAGATCGCATCATAAATTCCCAGATGTAATACCCTTACTTGTATTAGACATATATCACAGATCTTTTTCTATAATACCATAATACTTTTTTTGAGTGAACCCAAAATTATGAATCACTAAATATCTAATTTACAATCAAAGATATTTAAACGCCTACATTCAGAACGAAACGTTTACAAAAAAATTTAATATCCTACTTTTAATTAATATACACGGTGGATTTTTGAGATTGGGCAATAAGGGCAGGTACACACGGCTACAAATCAAGCTGTACATTTCCAGTATAAACTGACCTCAAATTGTCCGAAAATCCTATACAATGCGAGATCAGCAAAAACTGGAATTGTATAGCGTGATGTGTATCCGTGTGTACCTTAACCGTTGTAGCAACAGGAAAATGCTCTAGAGACTATCCTGATTTTTTGAGAAAGTATGATCCTCATTCATAGATTTTGAAAAAACAAAAAAGTAGTAAGGCAGGCAAAAGGCAGTAAGAAAATGGGCCATGTTCACAAAAACTTTTTTGATGACAATCTATCCTGTTTTTTTTTTATAAGGATCAAAAAACTCTTGGGATCAACTGAGGTTGCAGTACTAGAAAAGTCAGACATTGCAAAAAAAAAACTCCCAACTTAATTTTTATTATGGATAAAATGCTATACCGAAAACTGTCCGAAAATGAACTAAAACAATTTAAACTTCGGACTACAAACGAAAACACTTTATAATTTTATTTACTTTGAGAACAGAATTCGGAGGAGAGAGATTCGTGGCTAAATGATAACAGCCGCACAGGTCGATCCATCAGGTTAAGCTACGCTTGCCGGTATTGGTCCATGGATAGGTGACCATCTTTACATACCGAGACTCCTCCGTGCCTCGGAAAGCACGTTAAGCCGTTGATCCCGGCTGTCGGCTGGATCTTTGACAGTCGTTACGGGTCGTCAGAAGCCTGAAAGTCACCAGTGTTACCAAGGGGTATCGTGTTACCCAGTTACTGGGTTGTGGAGGTCAGATAGGCAGTCGCTCCATGCAAAAGACTGGTATTCAAATACATCCGGATAGACTGGAAGCCGACCCCAATATAGTTGGGAAAACGCTAGGCAGATTGATTGACTTTGAGAACAGAATTAAGACAGTTTGTTGCTTGTGATTTTTTTAATTTTCAGAAATAATTTACATTTTTCTCAACACTAGACTTGTATGGGAAAAGTTTGTTGCGATTTCTGACTTTTGTAGTACTCAAACCTGATGATCCAATAAAGTTTTATGATCTTCATAAGAAACAGGATCGATTAGCATAAAAAAGCTTTTGTGCCATTTTATGGCAAAAATATAGCAAAAATGTAATGGCCCTTTTTTGCTGACTCTAGGTACATTTATTTCAAAATCTGTGAATGGGGATCAAAATTTCTCAAAAGAATAAGGACAGTCTCCTGAGACCGTTTTCTGTAACTACAACGGTTAAGGTATATATACACTCACTGCCCTGTCTCAAAAATCCACCCTGTATACATTTATAAAATAAGTGTAAGTCACCCTTATTTTATCCGTGAAATTTATAGTATTTTTATATAAAAATGATATGTCCCATGACCAAAAGATTATGAAATGATTAGGCAGTTCAGTCTATCTACTAGTACATTACGTAAACCATTTAGGTACATTAAGATAATGATATAAATTTCTATAAAGATATTAGTATGTTCTAGCCAGAGAGTACCGTGGGCAGATCAACATTATGTATAAGTAATTTTCCATTGAACTTACATACTATATGAGCCAACATCCAATCAGTTCCAAATCAAAGCTTTAAATTTCTCGGTTGTGATGTCGAAATATATGAAACTTTGTATAATAAAACAAATATTTTCTATAAATTCTGAGCCCAAAAAATAAAGGCTATGTCTAAAATCGTATTTGAACAAAAATATGTTGGTGTTGAAAAATAATTAATCTTACGATCAATAAAATATCCCTGTATTTGACTCTGTTGAATTTACTGAACACAGCGATTATTGCGAGGAGTTTCAAACTCTGAGCACATACGTCACGATCGAATGATCAAGTGATTGTCTGATTATAATTAACTAATGGAAAGGGGATTATTTCAGACGATAAAATTTAAATTGCGGTGCTTTCATAAAAAACGTCGATATCCGCAGGGTTTGAAACTTTTGAATAACCATAAATCAATGTGGTTCTGCAGTATGAAAATATATAGAAAATTTGATATATATATTTATATGTATGTACCATGCCTCTTACATGGTGTGTTTCCACCAGTTTTTACAAGTTTGTATTTGACAGTAACTGCTTTTAAAATAAACATATTGAGTGAACAGAGCGGCATGGAACACGCAGCAAGAGGCACGGCACTCGGACAGAACAGAAACAGCGCTTAAAGCTTTGATTCCCATGATCACATCCACAACCCTCCCCGTGTATACCGAATACAGAACTACCGAAGCGTTTACATTCTAATAAATTTCCTAAAAATCCGATATTATCAAACTATATGTTATTTACATTTTATATGTCATAATATTGCTTTTGAATTACCTCAGGGGAGCGTGCGTCGTTAACTTCGAAAGACATAAAATTAGTAAAAATCTCAAATCCCTAACTTCTTAATTGTTACCAACTATGTTGAGTGCACATTTCGTATGGTCTCTAATAATAATAATTAAAGCACTCTTAATCAATCTTTAATTTTGTTTATAAAATCAACTCTGACAAGATACTACTATAATAAATATGCAAGTCTCTAAAGATTATGCCAGCTCTAAATTAATATGATATTATACAATTTCTTCATTAATTTCGTCAATTTTCGAAATTGCAACCAATACGACATCGTTAAAAGAACATTTTTGTACAAGCAAATTAAACTAAAAAGCATTTGTTATTATCTCGATTTCGAAAGTAAGGTTATTAAAAGAATTCATACTTCTCTAGCTAACTTTGGCTATGCCGTCTAATGACCCATCTTAGAATGAGTTTACTTTTTATTATAAACTAAAGCATAAAGAAAGCACCTAACGTTCAAAAACTCTTAAGAAAATGAAGCAAACAAATGAACGAAACTGAAAAATGTTCGAAATAAATTTAAGAAGTATCAACTTTAGTGTGTCAATTATCTATTAGTGAAATATCAAATATTATTCATATCATTCAGATCACAGTTGCGGCGTTTTAATCACATTCTTATCTAATTACAACATATTGTCCCATTTGTTCATTCAACTATCACTTCTCGCTCACATTGACTATTTCCAGTAATAGTTTGTGTTACTGGTGAATATATCGTGGAAGGCTAATTGTGCACTAAGGGGGTCCGAGGCTCATTGGTGCGGACTCTCCTCCTCCGTGTCGACGGGGCTGGGCGACAGGAACTTGCGAGCGTACTTCGGATAGTGCGTTTTCTCGTGCGCCTTCAGAATAGTCGACCGCGAGAACGTCTTGCCGCAGAGCCCGCAACGAAATGGCCGTTCTCCTGTAATAGTTAGCATAGTATGGTTAGTAATGAAGGCAGGAAATAATGTTATGCCTAATCATTAAAGAAGTGAAAAAATTAATAAATAAAAATATTCAAAAGTTTTACAAAAAAAGGCTAGCTAAATGGGGATTTTATTAGTGAAAATTTATAATCTTAAATTACGATATTAATTTTAACAAAAAAAAAGTACAAAACGCGTCTTTTATATTAGGAAACCACTATGATTTCTAGGTATCAAAATTGATCCCAGTATCTAATGAAACCTTAAACATTGGAGAAATATTAATTAGATGAGAAAATGTAGAAGTTGGAAAGATAAAAGTCATTGCTTACCTGTGTGAACTCTACAGTGATCTTTCATATGGTGCCGTAACTTAAACGCCTTGCCACAGAATTCACACTTAAACGGCCGGTCACCCGTGTGCACTGGTAAATGTGTTATTAACGACGACACGTCCGGGAAGCTCTTCCCACAGAACTTGCACAGCACTACGTTCCCGGGCTCCACGGCTCCTATGTCCAGCTCTATGGGGGACTCCTCGGCGTGCATGCTCATGTACGTGGGGTCACTGAACTGGCCTATCATGGGCAAGCCTATGGGCCTGCCCAGTAAGACGTCGCGGTACTTCAGTGAGTCGAGCGTATGCGTCGTCAGTATGTGCCGCGTCAGTTTGCTCTGATGAGGAAACGCCGCACCGCAGTGTATGCAAGGATACCCCCTCTCCCCTTCATCAATTCGCCCCCTACCGGACCCATCGTACTCCTGCAACCACAAAAAAGAACATCAACTTCTTTTTTCTTGTTCCATTTTACACGGACCAAACTGTGTGCAATATCTCTACCACTACTTTCTAAATTGAGATGCAGTCTCGGTATATTTTTAATTTCCACTATCTAATTAAGAAGTTGACGCTCATTTTTGCCCAATAAATGTGCAGGAGTGACCCGGGAGCCGGCTACGCGTAATGCCTTGTTGTTTAGCAACGCGCACGCGTACTGAATCACAGATTCGTACAACAACGTATGCATGGCCAAAATTTAAAATAAAAAAACTGCCCATAATATATATCAAACAAAATGAATGGATATAAAAATGATGGCCAACAAAATGAAGGTCAACTTCTTGACAGCAAGGCATAATACTTGATGTTCAAAGTAGCGCAGCATATCAAAAAAGCATGCGTGTAGCTAATTAATAAATACATAAACACCAACAGACAGCCAAATTAAATATTACTTTATAGTTACGGGATCTTCACAAGACTAGATAAGTAGTTACTTTATTTTGTGCCACCACTTAAATTTGTAGGCATACATATAATAATGTTCCTGACAGTATTAATCAAGCCACACAAGATACATGTCTCTATGCAAACTAAAGAAACATATTGGAATGTTGACAACCTCAAGGGAGTTTAGACATTTAATTAATTGGGCAAATATGTTATTTTATAGAAAATTAAAACAATGTTTTATACAGTAGGGACATAAAAAAATACTAGCCTTTTTGCCATACACTGGTATTTATTTAAGAATTTACTTTTTATAAGTACAAATATCAAATATTTTATGATTGTGGAGAAATCAAACGAATCATGCAATAAAACACAGATCTATCATTATGTATATACGGAGACATTTATTACAAGCTACTTATACACACATGCATTATAATCTACATACTTTATAAAAATACATAAATATTGGCAAATGTCTCAATAAAAATATACAGTGACATTCATCAACTTTTTTAAGAACACAATATAAAAGTATTGATCAACTAACTCAAGATTTATTTTGGTCTTAATATTTTTTAAATAGGTTGTCTGTAGTAAGTTTATTCAGAGATGTAAATAATATCAGTTTTGGTCAAAATCTATTTAAATACTTAAACCAAATTAGTCTCAAGTAGTCAGGTCGCAATGGATTTAAGCCATAGACAAATAAAAACTAGTCACCATTTTTTTTTTTTATTACATAATTGCCACAGAATTTTTAAATGAATGTAAAAACTATGTGGCAAAAATGTAAAAACAACATGATATTAAAAAAAAAACAGCTTGAAATTGTGTTCTATCTACATAAGTATACATGTTTACACATTTAATATAAACAGTTACGTTACTCACGGATTCATGTTGCATTCGGTACTCTGATGATGTCTCACCACCCACCTTCTCTTCATTGCTCCTGTCCCAATCAATTTCTTTCTTCAAAGACTGGAAATATTAAAAAAAAAAATTGTACTTGAAGCACTAGCATTGGTTTCTGTCTAATTTAACATTTTCGTAGACTTAAAATAATTAATTAACAGCTAATTGATTATTTTAAATCTCCCATAAAAATGTAATTTTGATTAAATTATAGATCTTTGCTAACATTTTTAGTCTTTTCATTCGGGACAACAGTCATAGCATTCATCCCGACTGCAATAAAGTATTTTTTTTTTTCAATAATCACTTTGTATAGAGCCATTTATGAGCAGTTCGTATAAAAAGTATACTTACTGCAAATGCAAAAACACAACTTAATTGGAGAGCAGTTTGAAGATTCTAAAGGCTGTAAGTAACTTTTATCTGAGACTCTCCTGTCTTCCATGACAGGTTAAAAAATAAGCTACCTTACTGAAGAAACATACCAGGGGTACTTGTTGAACAGGAGGTAGACCGGAGGGGCCTGCAATAGGTTCACTCCTCGGACTAGGCAATGATGCATGCGAAGGGTGGGTCAATCCGGGGTGCGATATAGTGTTCAGAACACTTAACCGTGCCTCTACTGGAGAGTAATGGGCTCCTAGTACACTGCTACTGCTGTGACTGTTGATCGTCATGTTTAATCCTGAAAATACAGAAAATAATGTGTTATTGCTGTTCCAAGAACATCAAAAGTAAGGCAGAATGACTTTTTTAGGTAATGTTGAGGTGAACTGAACATTATAACTTCTGGGCTGAAGATGTTAAAAATGTTTTAAGTAAGCTATCTAGGACAACACTTAGACCCTAAGAGCTTGTTGCAACTATATGTTCAACCGGCGGATTTGGCAGAAACCGGCTCCCGGACAATAGTGTTCGAATTACACCGGTTCCCACTCGATAACCGGACAGTCAAGTACACCTCAGCTGAACTCGGACCTGCACACAGTACAGACGTGTAGACATAGATACCGGCGCAAACTCGTTCACATTACTCCGGTCCGGTGTTCTACCAGCGCTCGCAGTGACAAAACGCTCGGTTAAAATGCCGAGATCGGTGTTTGCCAGATCCAGCATAATGTGAACAGCTTTATTTACATTCTTTAGCCACTAGCTCTTTCGGCAGTTTTGCCAGTAAATCTGCCGGTCCGGCGTAGTGGGAATTTGGCCTAACAATTAAAGGGTGTTTTATCCGAGTGTCGTCTGAGGAATTAAACTTGATTTTTCATATTTTTTTATCCATGAAAGATTTAGAATGTTTTATGTTCTAATAATCACGTCATTACTTGAAGAGGTATAATTACATGGTATATCATATCTTCTTGTTCCTTTATCCACAATTCTTCTAAATCTTTTAAACAAATTAATTTTAGGTACCTTTTCTCAAGTTACTGCACCCAAGTTAAACATTGATGTTACACTATGTTTAGCATAGTTTCGAGTGAGGGAAAGCATTGATATCATGATTACGTTTGTTGGTATAACTTGTAGTTTTTAAAAATCGTTGTATTTTCCATTTAATTATTTAAATACTGATTTGTATCTCAAACACTTCATAATCAAGAACGACAAACGTCAAATTCAAAAGTCAAAGCAAACTAGAGATGAACCCACTGTTAAACGTAATTGTTTACTTAGTCGATTATGAATCCTTATCGTAATTTATTAGTCGATTGTAACGAAAACTGCTACTTTAGCTTGTTTTCACTTCATTTGAAACTTTTTTAGACAAAGTTGTCATTTCTTCATGTCATTTCTACTCGAACTTTCCGCATTAGGTCCAAAAACAAATTAAAAAAATGCAAACCGTATTAAAATTATTCGATGCTAATTTAAATAAATTAAACTAAAATTAACTATACCAAAAAAAGAGACAATCATAATAAACTGGAAACTGAGTGCATAAATTAACCGATAAATATTTATTTTTTATAAGTTAATTTTAATTCTTAGATATTAATCACACTCATTCACCTTTCACAATAATATTTATTTTATTTAATAGTATAATGCAAATAAACACTTAAGTTGAACTTTGTTTTCGAACTGTAATTTATGTTTACATAATTTAAAAAAAAAATACGATGTTGTTTAGGGTGAATGCTTAATCCCAGACCCAGAGAACAAATACCTATAATAGGCATAGGTAGGTACACACTCAGACCAAATAAAAAACCAAGACATAGGTAGCGCTGCGAACAAAATATAGTGAAGCATGCCAAAACTGCACCTCCGCTCTGTATCGGTCACACGCACAAATTTACAACCAAACTACACCTCACTAAGTGCACACGTTTACGAAACCGGCTTCACATAACTGTTGATAGCGCTATGTCTTGGTTTTTTTATTTGGTCTGAGAGTACGTAACAGTACTTTGATTATGTTATTGTTCCGTTTTTATTATCTGTATGTATTGTTGTTGGTGTAGTGCCAAAATAAATAAATAAACTGCGATCTGCTATTTATTACGTAGGTAAGTATCTTATTTTCTGGGAAAAGCATAATCGTAGCACGATCGCCTCTGTTGTAATAGTCGCCTACCTAACTGAAATTTAAATTGATTTTGCCTATATGGTTAGGTTAGGTACCTACAATATTAGAATATCATTTAAACCTAACGCTAGAAGGATTTACCAACTTAATAAGTATCGTAACTGTTACGTACCGATACTTTCATTTTGTGCTCCATTTGATCTAATCGATACCGCATCGTCTTCTGGCGACGATGATCGCATGGGCTCATCAGGAGGCTCATCTTTAGGGATAGGAGGGTGTGAGAGGGTTGGAATCTCGCCCGTAATGTCTGGCCTAAATCGCCGAACTGAAAGTAACGGGGATATCCTCGGGGGCGACGCTTCGGGCATTTCTCTGTGATCACGAGCTTCTCGAGATTCACGTAAGTCCCTAGGGTCCCGAACCTCCCTCAAATCTCGTGAAATATCCCTAGTTTCTCTAGACTCTCTGTGTTCCCGCAGTTCGCGGGGATCCCTCAAGTCTCGAGGGTCTCTTGGTTCCCTAATCTCTCGAGATTCTCTTAAATCCCGAGGTTCTCTTATTTCTCTGTCTCTGTGTTCTCTTGGTTCTCTCGACTCTCGAGAATCTCTTGAGTGACTCTCTCTAACGTGAGTTTCTCTTACGTCACGAGTCTCTTTGTTTTCTCTTTCACGGACTTCCCGTGTGTCTTTCAGTTCGCGCCGATCCTCTTTCTCTCTGTGATCCCTGCCGTCCAACTTCTCGTGTGATTCTGAACTTTCCCTCGTGTCTTGTGGCTGGCACTCTTCCATTGGTTCTTGAACTTTTCTTGTTTCAATGCCGGCGGCGCTTAGGGTAGTCATTTCAGCAAGTCCTTTAACCTGGAAGATATTAAAAAAAAATATATATAACACTGTTATCTAGCATAATAATTGCTTATAATATAATAACACCAACTAAGTAAAATATGAGCATATATAGCAGTGATAGCCTAGTGGTGTGACCGTCGGAATGCCAAGGCTCGAGTTCGAACCCAAGGCTTGGCCAGACTTCTGACTTTTCGGATTCATGTGCGTAATGTACAATAACCAGTTATAGTTTAAAAAAAAAATTGCAGAAATGCTTTCTTGTAGAAAAATCGTTCTATTCTGTGAATGAGCATTGAGATGAATGAGTACCTAGATTTTAAAGATTTACATTGACATTTTAGTATTATAATTTGACAAATGATTGACATTTTTATTCTTATTAACATAACTATGATGTATGTTCCAAATTTATTAGCTTCTTATTTAATTTATGTAATTTTGCACGCTAGTTTTAGCAAAAAGAAACCCGACCATCTGAATGCGCAAATAAAATTTCAACGGTGAAGGAAACCGGCCATGCCTGAGCGATATTTCTCGAATATTCTCATGTGAAGCCAAGTTAGAGGCCCATGGGCAGCTTTAAAAATCTGACACCGGGTTAGTCACTAACCACACGAAAAGAAGAGAGTAAAATATTGTACTATAAAAAAATAGGCGATGTTGTGCTCAGTGTGCGTACCTAATTGAAATAGACTTGACCTTAATATTTTATTTGCTATAGCAGACAGACACGCTGAAAACCAGTGTCAATAGAAGCTAGTTTTATCATTTTTATTCCTGGTCTAAATATTCGTATAGGTAGGTAGCTATCTGCCTAACAAGTGACTTTTGTATAAGGAAGATAGCTGGTAGAGGTGACCTTTTAAAAATCTTTAACAAAATCGATATGATAAATGTAATTATTTCTGTAAGTAGGTTTTTACAAACTCTCTTATATGTCAATCATATTTTGTCATACCTGAAGGCTCTCAGCAGTTTTGAGGAGAGCAGGCAGTTGACAGTACTGGACGTTGACTTCGCCCTTGTACATGAAGTCAACCAAGGTCCTTAGTTCCTCAAGACCCACGTCTTTGAGAATCACGATGGGGTGACGCGACGGGTGGTCCACGAACAGAGATCGGAAGTACGATGAACACGCAGACAGCACTACCTGAAAATGATACAAAAGTTTTGCTTTATCATTTGTTTTAATTGCTAGATGTGTCGGCAGTGAGGCTACCTATGTCAGTATAGGTAGTAGGTGCACATATGTTTGGAGCACCACAGAAAGATGAGCGGTAGATTTTGTATTTCGTGGCAGAAAACACCACGGAGGTAGGTAGCTCAGGATTTGAAACCCCCAGTCACTGCAGAATAAACAAGACAAGGCAGTTTCCAAAAATAAACCTAAGCAGAGACAAAAATATGTAAAAGCATACCTAGCATAATCAGCCTATAATGTTCCCACTGCTGGGACACAGGCCTCCTGTCTTCGAGAGGGAGTGGGCTGTAATCTACCACGCGGGCTCAGTGCGAGTTGGGAGATGTCACATGTTTTCATTTTTTTGTTTCTAAGACATGCCGGTTTTCTCACGATGTTTTCCTTCACCGTTTTGAGAGCAGTGGTGATGAAATTATTTATACAAAATAAAGCGCATGCCTGAGTTCGACCCCATGACCTAAAAAAACTCGTAAGTTGGGGCCGTTACCACTGGGCCACCACTACTCTTGAAAAACATACCTATCTGCCGCTAATCTACTAAACAAGTTTTTTCTCATTTTTCGTAGGTTCTTAGATTCGTCTTTCATTAGACCTTCATTGGACTTCAATTCATTCAAATCCTCTCATCTAACTACCTCCTACTTAGAATTCAATAAATATAGGCAAACCTACGCGGCAAAACGTCTTTGCTTATCTCGCTTCACAGAAACTGATCGTGTTAAAGATGAAAGTATTTCCTCGTAGTCCCGATTAATGGCTACTAAATCTTAAACGGGATTGACTGCATAATTTCCATCACAGTGGACTCTTTAACTGGTGTTTAACTTTACGTTCTGTAACCTCGGTTCAAACTTTAACCAATGATATTATATGAACAACTGCCGCTGATTAACCATACATTTTTGACGTTTAGATGTCTTTTAACTTTACATAAGCAACGTTTATGAACAAGGGTTAGAGTTTGGAGGGTTAAAGTTTAACGATAAATCAAAACTTTGATTTAAGGAATAATCTTTAAAAAAATGCAAATTTTTTCATGTGTTTAATTCCCAGGTCGGGTGTTATAAGGGTAGGTACATTTTTCTATTAGGATTTTTTTGCAGCAGACCCGATTCGGACCGGAACCGGACTAGTTTTGTGCACAATTGGTAACAATAGGTTACTCGCCAACTATTATAAGGCCGCTCACTCGCTTGATTAATGAAGTCACGTTTCTACGTCATAAATTCAAAATTATAAATGACTAGCATTTAACCGCAGACTCTTCCGCGCGAATATGGGAAATTATCCCACGGAAACTACTACCGGGATAAAATATAGATATCCTATGTTTTAATCCAGGTTATAAACTATTTGTGTCCTAAATTTCATCCAAATCCGTTCAGCAGTTTTTGCGTGATTGAGTAACAAACATACAAACATCTACTTTTAATGTAATTTTAGTCTAGCAAATTATAAAACAGAGTACTTATAGGATAATCCTCAGGTGTCCTACTAGACTAGGATTGATTAACAACTTCCTATGCCAAATATGAAACAAAAGATTGTAACATTATCACATTCGGTGATCGCAGAGTGCGTGATTATACAAAATTATGATGCAATTAATAATTTAATCACATTGTTAATGCAATTATATTCCTGCATAGACAATGTTATGTCGTGTTGTCGAAACGTGCATACTAACGAAAGTCGGTTAACTTTAAAGCGAGTTAGGTCCGGTATTCACCAAAGTGCAGATGGGTGGAGAGAAGGGAACACGTGTCGTAATCAACCAATATTTGTGTTAATGATAATCGTTTTTTTTTTTCTTTTTGCTCGGTGCCTATGGATCCAAGCGTGATGTTAAATAGCCTGTAATCTTCCTCAAGAATTGAGCTATCTAATGCAAAAATATTTTTTCAAATCCTTACTGGTAGTTCCAGATATAAGCACGTTCAAATATACAAAAAAAAAATCTACAACTTTATTATTAGTATAGAAAATATGAACCGATTATCATTACTCTTTGATCAGCCTAGAAATCCATACTTCACGCCTGTATTTCCAGAAGGGTTGGGCAGAGGTATACAGTCCAGATCAAAAATATGCATACACTTAGCAAAATTCAAAATGATTTTCTCGTGGAATAACGACTGCAACTTGACATTAAGCCCTATGTAGTGTGGGACTGTGGGTTCCAAAATACTATATTCTTAACAACATACAATTACAATCAATGCAGTAGGAGAAAATAACTATAAAAACTTGATAATTATATATATATTAGTGCTCGTAACTGTACCTATAGTACACCCACATTTCGCCAGTTATGTTTAGGTCCCATGTAATAGGGGGCGAGCCTACTGCCATCAACCGGGCACAAATCCACACTCCAGGCTGCTACTGGAAAATTTCAGATGGGAAAACCCAATAACACTTTGCCCGACCTGGAAATCGAATCCTCATGCACAGCAGTAGCGCTTACGGCCATTAGACCAACGAGGCAGTAAAGTAAATCCAATCTATGTATTGAGAGAAGAAACTGGCTCCTGTAACACAAGTGTTTTTACCTAGAGTAGTCAAGGCTTCACTTTATTTTTACATTTTTTTATGCCAATAAATAATAAGAAATATTATAACCAATAATATATCGGCTTAATAATGTCCCAGTGCTGGGCAAATGCCTCTTCTCATACAGAGAAGGCACGAGCATTGATCACCACGCTTACTCAAGACGTGTTGACGATTTCAAACTTATATTAACTATAAGTCCAGGTTTCCTCGATGTTTGTCCTTCACCGATGTCGGTATATATGTTCAAGATAAACTCAGAAATTACATAACAAGATCAAAATTAGGAGGTGAGTGTGAAGCACGTACACCTCGCCTGAAGTCGGTTTAGTATACACCCTTGCTGATAAGCCTCCACTCGGCTCCCCTCCCCATCTTCTCTCCGTCTTTCGAAAACGTGATTTTCCGGAAATTAAGTCGATTTTCTAGAGATAGGTAACACTTGCAGTGTCGGCTAGACATTGACCTACTATAACGCTACCGATTGTTCTGATCTGATATCGCCTGCCTAACCATTTCCCAACTATATTGGGGTTGGCTTTCAGTCTAACGAGATACAGCTGAATACCCGTATTTTACATGGAGCGACCGCCTATCTGTCCTCCACAACTGAGTAACTGGGTATTACGATACCGCTTGGTAAGACTGGTTGTCAGACTTTCGGGCTTCTGACGACCCGTAACGACTGTCAACGATGCTGAAAAAGTTAGCTTATCGTGCTTTCCGAAGCCATAATATGACAAATGATAATTATTGTCAAGGTAGGCCAAAACACTTAGTGTGCATACCAACACACAGTGTCCTTTCCTTAGTCTACCTAGGAGCTCTTCAAATCATCTCTAACAAATTCAGTACCTACTTTAATTCGGATTTAAAAATATATATAAATCCCTATATATGTATATAACTCTGTTAACTGATAACAACCACATTTATTTTCATAATCGGCATGAATTCACAAGTTTAAATTAGCTTTGTCTACTTAAATCTGGCCTTCGCATTGCTTATAACAGTGCTTTTACACACTCCCCGCTTAAAACCGCTTTATGTTGACAAGGAAATCTCATAGCAAAGTATTTTATCTATGCGTGATGTAAGCAAAAGTCGTGGCATGTAAACGGGCCTTAAGAGCGCGCATATTAACAATAGGCACACACAAAGTAAAGAAATGAGGCGTAACGAGAAGTTCCTACACGTGCCGAGCTAAACAGAAGTCGTTAAACTTACCTAGGAATCACTATCGCTCAATGCCAAGTGCAAACTCTGAGAACTTTACACGAAAATTGAAAGTGACAATGTCACTTACACACATGTCATGTGCGTTTACAAATCTTGGAGGTATATCATTAAAGTCCTATCCAAGCATTTGTTTTTGTGGTAGGTATATAATATAACCTTCCCATCAACATTTTTGCGTGCGTGATTGCATTTCTGTGTCTATCCCAGTGGTCGGTCAACTGATTAGCCAATAGAGCCAAATATAATGACCAAGATAACGACTAAGATTTCTCATGAGAGCCAATCCTTTGTGTGTGTCCAAACTGCTTCAATACACTTCTTAATCCTTAAAACTCCCCCATCCCCTTTCACTCCACAACGCAAAATTAACTTGCTAAGAAGCAGGATACCTTCATCATCATCATATCGGCTGATAATATTATGATGAAGGCATCTTACGTATCAAGTTAACCTTGGTAACTGATTAATTTTCGATATTCTATAATTTTTTGGTGAAAATACTTCGGAAATAAATCTTTGAAATTTGAATAAAACTTGATACCCCGATCCCTGCCCGTATCTACGCTCGCATTCATCGACATTTGTACAGAGCCGCACTAGATAGGCCAAAGAGCTGCGAGCCGCGGTTTGCCGACCACTGGTCTATTCCAACGCAGGATACAGGCTTCATACTCCCTTTTCTGCTGCTGTAGCGGGCCAGTCCGTTCGGCAAGAGTCAAGCTCGTCTGGCCATCTTTCACGTAGAACGCCGCCTTTTCTCGTCCTCTTTCTAAAATGTATATTTGGGCAAGTTCCAGACTACGTCTTCTTCTATACATCTCTATGAGCTGTTAGTAGGCCCATTCTAGCCGTATCATCATTCATACATTACTTCCACCGTTACTTCGGTCTCAAAACGGTTCGGTTCAAACTCAAAAAACTCATAACATGTCCGCATCACATCATATCCCTAATATGCATCAGTTTTAGGGTGCCGTACCTCAAAAGGAAAAAACGGAACCCTTATAGGATCACTTCGTTGTCCGTCTGTCAATCTGTCAAGACCCTTTTTCTCAGGAAGTATCCAGTGTGGAGGTATCAAGTTGAAATTAATATCAAATACGTAAGTCAGTGGTCCCTTAGAGCTAGAGCAACATATTTTGATACTCGCAAATAAATCAAAACCTACAGGGTAGAACCCGTTGACCTAGAATCATGAAATTTGGCGCGAAGCAAGGTCCGAAAATCATAAATTTTGAGTTCTATCGCATTTTTTTTGCCATTCCATACTAACATTTGCAGTAGTAGTAGTACTAACATTTGCGGTAGCAGAATGGACCGTGACGTATATCGATGTATGGGAGAACATGTTTTTCAACTACAAAGTTAAGTTTGTTTTTGGGATAAATTCATCTCAATTACGGATCTCTTTATTGTGCGTGGTCTGACACGCACTTGCCCAGTTTTTTCTAAAGTGGAATACAGTTTACTAGTACTAGTACCTACTTGTTGACAGGCCTGCACTGTCCTTCCATACCCATTAACACTGTAACTTGAAAACATTGTAAAAGCCAATTATTTTTAATAGACTAATTTTCTTGGTGGCTCTTCTCCATAGGAAACGACCAATTGGAACCAGGCACCTAGCTTCTGACGTTTCATAAGTTCCCATGTAGGTTTAGGTAAGTAAATAAATTGAATTGAATTAATTGAATTGATTGTCAATGTTTACCTTGTGAGCCCTAATGGATGCACCTTCGGAGCAGGCTAGCGTGACGTCGACCAAGCTCTCGTCGTGCAACAACTGGCTGAAAACTCCCAGCAGGTTGCTCTGATGATTGTTCCACCTTAGGCAATAGTGCTCACTTCCCATGTCTGAGCCAGCTCCCGCCGCTGTAACATATAAACAGGATCAATTTAATTACGAATTATTTGTAACTTAAAAAAAAATCTATAGTAATATAAAGGTCTGTCCATATCAATTAGACAAGTTGTAATGTTACACAAGAGTGACATAAAACCTTTAAATTATTTTGGAAAAAATCTTCTACCAAAAAAAAGTAAAGTTCGCAACACAAAAAAAAAAACATTTCCTAAATCCGCGGGGTAATTTTTTAATACACATAAAATGACAATTGATCGCAATGTGTTTCGGATTGTGATTGAAAGTTTATTAGGTACGCAATTAGGGTGCCGGTCATCATGAACACAAAAAACGTCCTGAAGCCAGCACCCTACTTGCGCAACACAGTTTCAATCACAATTCGAATGATTTTTAAGGATATTGGTAATCCATTGCTTCATAAGTTCGAAAAATTTGTCTGCTCAACAACGTTAAAAACGCAATGAATGTTGTTGAACTGTCAAAATGAAAGCCATTGCTACTGTAAGTGTGTTACACAATTAATTACCCCGCTGTTTATGTTACCAAATTATTCAGTTTCATAATGAACGGAGTAAGTATTTTCAAAATAACGCGCCAACGATCTCCAACCTTTACCAAATTCCGAAATACTGGCTAACTATTTCTGTTCCCAGTATAAATCCCTGTTTATTTTGCAATCTATATTAATATTATTAAGAGGTAAAATTTGTTTGTCTGTTTGTAAGTTTGTATGTAGTAATCTCTGGAACTACCAGTCGGATTTGAAAAAATCTTTTTACATTTGATAGCACAATACTTGAGGAAGGTTATAGGCTCGCGGACGAAGTCGCAGGCAGAAGCCAATAGGTGTATCATTTTATTAGTACTAGACTGAGAATGAACTCTTTTTGAAGGTCAAAAATCACAAATGACAACCCCATCCTTCACTACTATTTAATCATTAAAGTTAAACAGAAGAAATGGCGAAGCAAACTGACCAGCAACACGTCTGTATCTGCTTCATCTCTACATTTAAATATTTTATTTTCATTAGACCGCCCCCGTCATATACCGTCCACTTCCACTGCTGAAAATTACCTAAGTATACTACCTCCCTATAGCAAGTAAAAATTACCACTCAAAAAAATATTAATGAAGGTTTTCGTAAATATTTATGCCACCAGGTGGCGCCACTTTGGCAAGAGGTCTTCCATTTCGACAATAAATATAAAATGATGACGTTCATCATTCTTTTCATTCATTCGTTCATCATTCAATCACGAGTTCACGACTAAAGAAAATATAGGCTTTAACACTTTTGACAGGTGCCCGGACGTCTCAGTGCTGCCAAAAAACCCTCATTGGCCAGGTACCTATCCTAGCCAGTAATAATTAGTATCAAAACCAAAACAGATTCATAATCTCACGGTCCACCTTGTATCCGCTTCAGCACAGATAAAATATATTTAAAAAAACATCACGTGATTCTATCTAGGTGAAATGTCCAGCTAAAGATAACAGCCCCAAGGTACATAATGCAAAATAATCTTTACTTATGTATACATACACAAAATCGGTACCTACAACATGTCGTTAACGCGATTCTCTTAGCGGTAAATAAAAATAATTGCAGTAGCTCGGGTTTTTACAATACGTTTATTTGTCAATGCACAAAATATGTGCTCAAGCGTCTATGAATTTACAAGCTCTGCCAATAATCTCTAAATTAATATGAGGAGTTCTATTGCCATGTGGATGCAGTATACAAATAGTGACGCATCATTTTCATGTTTATATTTTCCTAGGTGACTCGTTTTCCAACCCTATTTGGACTGTCAGTTATGGTTTCAGTTCAGAAATATACGGAAACCGGATCTAAATCCGTCCGTCGCGTAGCCAGTCTCGGCCCTATAGTTTACACTTATGTAGTACTATGTAGGTACTCATGGTTATCGTTACACGTGTATTTACGTCTGCCACAGACTTATGCGTTATCAATTTTAAGGCCTATTTTCAATACCAGTCACGACTCATTCATTTACCGCTTATTAACTGATCCAGTGTGTCCTCCACACATGATGTTAAATCATCCACGAACCGTCATTAATATACAAAAGGTATTGTGTCTAGGCATAATACTAATTTATGTATATAAGCGGTTTTAGTTTGCGACCTTGAAAACATCATGGAATAATAGTTATAAATTAATTTTGTTCAACGCAACTTCGATAGCAATGCTAAAAATGTTTAATCGTCGTTGATAAGTCCTTATATTGCGCATATTTATTTTATCTGGACCATAATTTCAGTTGCCAAGTGATTTGATGTCGTTTTAAATAATTTGGTGTGACTGTTCTGTGAGTTGATGAACACAAAGTTAACGTCAATTGTAAAACATAATGCAGTGCTGCAGACGAACTTAAAATCAAATTTCATGCGCATCCGCCACTAATTACAACATTTACCTTCCCAACGCAGCAGCCGGAACACTCAGATTTGCTAATAAGTACAAAATGCCACTTGTGTATTATTTTTTATTCTGTGATTACCGCTTCGCGCCTACATGCGCGAAGATAAATATAGCTGCAAGTGTACCTAGTATTTAAACGTAGGTGTTGTGCGCACACGCGTGCGGCCGCGACGCAGTCAAGATCAAGGGCGCACGATTGCGCAAGAGTTGGCGGTCGCACCGCACTGCAACTCGGTGTGATGTCATCGGTCCGTCTGTCTCCCCCCACTCTTCACTTCATCACACGCTCGTTGTAAAGGCCGCGGACGCGGAACATTCTATTTTAAATTTTTGACCGTACGCTTTGTTTCAATCTTTTTTTCCAAAAGCCTTTGGATCCTTTTCTCATCGCATCCAACGGTTCTCAGAAAAACGTCATATCATTGTTCTAGACTTTGTAAATAGTTGCAGAATATAATGAGCTACGAGTTGCTGTGTTGATGGTATCTTGAACAATTTGCTGTAATTTTCAGGAACGGCAAAACTGTATGTACCTACGTACCTGCACTAACAGTTTAAAGTTATTTCCTAATAATTATTTAATGAAAACTTACAGTACTTATAATTTATTCCTACCCGTTTTCGTAAAATGTTTTCTCGTTTGCATAAACCTATAGCTAAGGCATTTTCATGATATAATAAAAAAGTAATCTATCATATTATCAGCACAATACTTTCCATGATATAAATGGCTGTACAATCTTGTGACCTTCCTAAAATGCACTTGATAAAAATGCAATAGATTGCCAGTAACACGCTACGCAGGCATTTTGATGTTATCTCTTCAGATACAATCGACTGATGGCGCGAATTCATGCGTTTTATTCATAAATTATTCAAAGGAAAAATCTAGGAATATGTGTTCCGGTTCGTTTACCTACGTAGAAACTCCTTTTCTTCCAAAGTCTTTCCTTAATATCTTTATAACCTTGAATCTCTCTGGAATACCAGACATAAGGAGTTTAAACAATAATATTCTGATTATTTCAGCATTCTGAGTCAACAGAGCATAGCTCTAGAGTCAAATTTGAGCTCATATTTTTATTCTGATGATCAAAATAGGAGCTCAAATTGGACTCTGCGTGTAATGTCCTTGAAGGACCTACCCCATAAAAAACCCGATACTTTTTCAATTCTTTAAGTACAACAAACCTAAATAAAATAGTACCTTTTTCTCTCATCGTAGCCTGTGGCAATGCACCTGTTTCGTAAAGGCACGTACCCTTACAGCTTAGCAATTAGACATCGACCAATGAACATACATTTGAACAAATAATTATTTCTTGTTACTGCTAAATAGCGGGAATTCTTCGCAATAGCTTGCTCTTTCAGGATAACTACCTATCTAATTGATTGTTTTATGCTGTGTACTATGACACTACCAAGAAGGTAATTGCTTTATTTTTGGGTAGCCATTAAGAATCGTTTTGCTCGATATGTCTCAGAGAAATGAGGATAAGGGATTTCGTGAAATCTGCAGTTCTCGAAACCATGGAAGATGACGAATATGTATCAACTTTTACAAGGCTGGTTTAAGTTTGAAGGGAAAGTATTAGTGTTGTTTTCCTGTCATGATTTGATACGAGCCCTGTTTCATTTGACTTATTATTATCTAGAATTTCTAAAAATAAATCTTTATCAAGGATTTGGTGAAATCTATAAAATCACTTTTCCCTGACGGTTTTTGTCAAGCGTATGGTCCCTAATGAAAATAGCAATATTAGCTCATAACTTTTTACAATGGCAGCTTTTTATTTAGGCTACTCATAATTCAGATGTGCAAGGTTAATTTGGCGATGCCATGAAAACGAACATATTATATCAATTTGAAAAAAAATAAGGACAAAACAAGTCATCAATATAATCGAATAGGAAGTAAGATTAAAGCGCTTAGCTCAAATGCTAGCGCACATTTGTAAGCCTAGTTAGGTATACTGGTATATAGCTATGGCCGACCTTCGCAGCACAATAGTCTAGCTAACATGTTTAAAGGAGTGGACACACGGACGAACGCTACATTGTGTTTCTTTTATGTGTATGTGGTTTTAATTAACTCAAAGTTGTAGAGGTCGTTTATTTTTTTTGAGTGATGATAGAGCATGCAATAATTTGATTGGAAACATATATGCATTTATAGTTTTTTAGTTATGAGGATAGTCTAGCAAAACAAAACGGAAAATAATACCATATTTTTGGGTATAGTCAACTAAGCGGTTACTGCCTTTTATTTTATTACTTAGGCACCTACAACGAGCAGTGAAAATTTATATTTGTAGTATTAGTAGGTACCAGACTGTTATCATGTTTCTCAAAAAGATTGGCGTTCGCATTCGGTAGGTCTAGTTACTAGAGTGCAAAAGCAAGGTGCGAGCTTCGTTATACTATTCTATTTTTCCATATTAAGACTTTATCACAAAACTCATCTCTATTGAACGCTATTACGAATAATTCTAAATTCGAAACCATGAATTCGGCAATCAGACGGCTGGTTAGATTCGAAGGGGATGACATGAGCTAATTAGTACAGTTATCCCAAGATTATTGTAAATTAGGTCCTTTAAGAAAAATGTCTCAAACACAATGAATAACGCACAGCATTACGCAATGCTTGAATAAAACACATAAAAATAACAGGTAGAATTTCAACCTAAGTTTTTGTTGCAGTAATCAGTGTACCCTTGGTTTAACGATGCAGCTCGCTTGAGCTGTCCTATGTTAATTTAATGGTACATTAGGTGTCTTTCACACTTGTATGTCACTTCATACGCTTTGCGTGTACAGTTTCCTATAACCTAGGCATACTAGTTATACCTAGGTATGTTGTCACGTGCACAAATATAGGTATGACCAATAGACTTTACAAAAGTCACAAGTGCGAGTAGTGATCAGAATTTAGTCTTCCTTGATAGGTAGTTAGGTGATCTATCAATTATTAGTGCTAGCATGGTGACTGGCGTAATCTGTTACCATGGATTCAGTACATGATACTGGACCCCCATTTTTTTCTTTTTTTTTTGAGTGGGAAATTATCAAATAACTTCTCCCGCTCTGGGTGGAGCGGGAGCGCGTGTCAGAATCTTACTGACTAAAACCCACCCGTGTTCTTTCAGTTGCCCGTGTTCTTTCAGTTAAATATAAATTAGATGTTCCATACATTTTGACTGCGTAGGTATTGGAATTCTATAGATAATAGCAGTTAAAAAAAAATACCGACGAAAATTCATGTGCTGAATCTATGGTAAAAGAATCTTGCCACCTGAATCCTTGCCACCCTGTATAATTCATAGTTATGATTTCGTTTTTATAGATATGATAATCGAATTTCTATCTGTACATTTGACATTTGTTAATATTTATTTACGTACATTATCAAATGCAGAGTTAAACATTCGGAGTTAATTACATTATGTTATAATTTTTTGACCTTACAACGAGTGTGTGACTAACCTTGTGAATGTGATTATCTATTTGATAATTCCTTTCCCCTTTCACTGTCTATTGATCTCAAACCTCATCAATTACCAACTTAAATAAAAAATATTATAAAATTCTAAAACAAAACAAAACAAACGGGAAACGCGTGCGCACGCACACAGAGGTTCATTATTCATAATAATTCCATTAAACATTTTCTATTTTTGTTCTGTTCTCCGATCAATAGGGTGACGTCACGCGTTGTCCTGAAACTGCAGTGTGTGGCACTGGCCTTACATAACACGCGCGGATCGAGCTGCGCGGCGTGGGGATCAAGGTCGCACGAAATAACGCATATATGCCCGGTGCAGGTCGCGCGCGCGTCGCCGACGGACGCGATATCTTCGGCCCGACGACTACGCCCGACCGACGCCCGACAACGCATGAGCATCCGGTCGCGCCTAAATCTATACCTAGCCCCCGCTAACTCTTATCAAAAACATTCCTGCGGTGCTGGTTATTTTTTGCCAACTGCGTTTTCCGTAATGCACCCAAACTCCATTTCCGTAAAGTTCTATTTTCAACTGAAACCCTATATGATTAATAATCTAATCACCCCATACCCACTGTAAAATTCGTTTTAAAAACCACAAACTGCAACATTTTGTACAAGCATGTTATTTCAGGGCTTTTCAAGTTGAATGTGGTTTTATAATCTAGTTTTGGTAACATATTTTGGACCTATTTTCCTACTCGATAAACGTATGAATAGTTAATAAAGAACTAAATAGGTAAGTATTATATTTGGGTGGAACGAGTCAAAAAAGGAAGTATGGTGAATGTGGACTAAATTTGATGAGGTTATTTTAGGTCTTCAAAATTGATCTGTACATTAATGTGACTGCAGTATTACCAAGGGGCGCTGTTGCTCAGTAACTGGGTTGTGGAGGTCAGATAGGTAGTCACTCCATCTAAAATACTGGTATCCAGCTGCATCCGGTTAGACTGGACGCCAACCCTAACATAGTTGGGAAAAGGCTAGGCATCAGATGATAACATTAATGTGACTGATGCTAGGCGGGATTGTGAAGCTATGACTTTACGCCCAGATTTTTTTGTACTTACTTCTCTCATAAGTAAATCTAATACCTTTAAACGAGCAATTCTTGTATATATGTATGTATATAATCTGGACCTCGAAAACGGCTGCAACGATTTTTTAGTATGCAGGGGGTTTCGGGGGCGATAAATCGATCTAGCTAGGTTTCATTTTGAGAAAATGTCGTTCAAAAAAAAAAACTGTGTAAATATTTCTTTGAAGATGCACTTCCGTTACATATTCAAATTCAATGGTCTGAAAACTTTCCAGATATTAATAATTCAGGTTAACTTTCGCAAATGTTTTGCCTGTGGATATACATTTAATTAAAACAACTAAGCGAAAGGTTCAGCGAAATCTCTAATTATTTAATCAAACTAATTAAAGATTTCACTTAGAGGTAGACAGGGTCACCTAATCAATTAGGACTATTGTAATTCTCACATTATTAACTAATTAAATGAAAAGTAATTTCTTAGTAGCATTCTGGAGTCTGAATTTGTGCCCGGTTGATGGCAATAGGCTCGCCCCCTTTTACATGGGACATACAACATAACTGGCGAAATAGTACACCCATACTATAGATAACCTCTGCCCAACCCTTCGGGGCAACAAGGCCTGAGCTTATGTTGGTAAATGAAAAGGGAATAAAAAATAAAAATCTATGTTATTTCCAACATTTTCTCATCATTAAAGCTTTTTGTTCTATGAAACGATTTATGAACAGTAAATTCGTTAAAATTCAATAAAAAAATATTACTCTCAGTTTTGAACTGTGTGACGTGCGTAGCGAAGTTGCGAAGGAAGCGTGCATAGTAGTATATAAAAATAATACCTATGTGAAAAAATATAACATACTTAGTCATAGATGTTCCTCGTGGTTAAACTTGTAGGTACAGCCCCTCAATACTGAATGTCACAAAAGGTTACTAAGAGATAAACATTTTTTACTTTTTTTTGGAATTGGGGTGGAAATCCTCATGGATGTCCTCCGTCCTGGGGCGGACGGAGGGGTCTGTCAGACTTCTACTGACTAAAACCACCCCGTGGTCCCTCGCACACTTGTACCGGGGGCTACGAGGACATTTAAGCACTCTGCAACGCAGCAAGGTTATCTCTTAGTGTCCGGGACACTAAGAGATAACCTTGACCAACCAACCATACGTCCACTGGTCCACATTAGCCCTGGATTGCAAGAGCTTGAACTCATGGGGAGAGGACTTTGCCCAACAGTAGGATAATTCAGGCTAACAGTAACCTAAAGAGCCTCATTCGTACTTCTGACTGCGACAAAAATGAACTACTCCGCGATTATGAAAAATCGTCTTTGGTCGATCATTGCATCCGTCGTAGGAAGTACCATGTTCAGGGACATTTACAGACCAATAATGATCTGCGTAGTTTAGACGTCCGTCCCAGACAGTGACTGTCATATAAGGCATACTGTCCATGGAGGCGCAGCTTCATAGACGCGTATTCGTTATCATACGCTTGGTGTAAGCCTGTTTGCTGCTTACATATGTACATACAAAACGTGCAGCTCCACTTGATGAAGACTGGTATGGCACTGGGAGCCGGACAAGCGTAGACGAGACAATGACGCCAGCGCGACGATGCCGCTCCATCGACAGAGTTTCACAGTTTTATTTATTAGTTTAAAAGCACTAAGCAGGTGTACACCAAGCGTATAATGATAGTTACGCCTCCGATGACAGTAGGCCTAAATGAGTACATCTTAGCCACCTTTTCACACTCTCAGGTTGCCGGGTAACTGGCGCTGGAGCGGGACGAGAAGTTTATGGACTTTACAGTATCGGCTGATTTCACCCCAGTTAGCCATTCATTTGGCTAGCCGGGAGCCAGGACGTGTGAAAAGGGCCTTATAGTGGCTACGAAATTGGACCAAAGTCGATGCAGACTTTATAGGTAAGTGAGTAATGATCCACTTTGGCAGGACAGTCATGCCATGAACGCGGTTCTCATTCGCCTGTGACAGGTAGACAGGAAAAGGTGTATGGGTACAACTGCCATTAACATACTAAAATACAATAGAAGTGGATATATTTAGTAACCTATTCCGCTTAGCTATTTCTAAAGAGTCTTAAAAAAAACCACGGCGTGTTCGAGTTCGCGACAAGTCAATCGTCATCCTGAGGATGCCTCGTTGAGAGGTGAAACACGTGTCGATTTCTTTCAGGTTTTTTTTAAGACTCTTTAGAAATTGCTAATCGGAATAGGTTACTAAATATATCCACTTCTATTGTATTTTATAATGGATTTCCGCAAGGTCACGCCTGATCATTTGACTATTAATATACTAAAATTACACACATCAAAAGTGTCTAGGGATCAAGCATTTTTATGCGGATTTCTTGAGATTGAGATGTGGCTTTGTAATAAATTTATGATTATATAAATTTATATGGATCCTTTTTGGTGCATTTCATAATTTGAAACAGGAACTGTTAATCAAATTCGAGTAAAAGATGAAAATCAGCTGTCAATATTTTCCCTATAAAAACATACAACGCATTGAAGACATTATTAGTGCTACTGTTTCCCTACTACTGATTAAAACCAACGTTATTATGGAGCGGCGACGTCATTTAAGCAGGGAAGAAATGCTCAGAGCCGTGGGAATGATAGAAGCTGGTTCCCGGCAACGTACTGTGGCTTTAGCTCTGAATACAAGTCAGAGTGTTATCAGTCGACTTTGGACACGTTACCGAAGCACTGGTACCGTGGCTGAGCGCCATGGAGGACGGTATCGCTGCACCACACGGAGACAAGACCGATACATTCAAATCTTAACTCGAAGAGCTCCAACAATAACCGCCATGATGTTAGCCGTGAGGCTTCATCACTCTTCAGGGAACTTAATTAGCGACCAAACAGTCAGAAACCGCTTGCATGAAGTGAACCTTCATTCCCGAAGACCGCTACGGGTACCACCTATAGCAATGCACAATCGTAGGATTCGATATCAATGGGTTCTTGAACTCAGAAATTGGGCAGAAGAACAATGGCGTTTCGTGTGCTTTTCTGATGAGTCTCGTTTTGGTATGAGACCGGATACAAGACGTATACGACACTAGAGAACCCCTGGACGCCAACAGCGATTAAAATCCTGCCAGGAAGTCCATCCTTATAGTGGTGGAACCATCATGGTATGGGCGGATATTTGGATCGGCGGAAGAACTGAGTTGATTTGGATCAGAGGCAACCTCAACGCTCAAATTTATGCTGAGACGATTGTATCTGACGTCATCGTTCCTCTACAAGTGCAAATCGGTCCCTTATTTCAGTTAATGCATGATAATGCACGACCGCACACCGCAAGAGTTGTAAGACAGACTCTCGCCGCAGCTAACATCAATGTCCTGCTCTGGCCTGCTCAGTCGCCAGACTTGAACCCGATTGAGCATGCATGGCATATGCTACAGAGAAGAGCTCTGCCGAATATGGAGGGTATCCAGTCGCAAGAAGACCTTTTTTTGTTGTTGCAACGAACATGGGCGGCCATTCCACAGCGTGATTTGGATGAACTCATTTTGAGTATGCCAAACCGATGTTCTTGTGTTGTTAGTGTTCGCGGTAGAAACACGGATTATTAATTGTTTAAGTTACCCAATAAAATTTTAAAGAAAACTGTTATTTCAGTCTTTTTTTCGAACTTTAATGTTAGTGGTTCAAATGTCAAAAATCCCTTTATTAGGAAAATGGCAAATTTCTTTATTAATGCAAAGGTGACTTGGTTTATCGTTACTGTGACAAACGAAAACACTTTATTTGATGAATCCTTAAAGAAAATTTTAATTAATATCAATCAGGAGAAAAGTTATTGCAAAAATATATGTTGATCCCTAGACACTTTTGATGTGTGTATATTGGTGTACATATAAATTCAAAATTGATTTCAAACTGTATTGGGAGAGATACTCCATATTCTTCTGCAGACAAAATGAGATTCGAGCATTTCTGTATTCGATAAGTCTTAAGAACATTCCTTTGATTAAGAGTGCTCAAGCTGATTCAAGAAATAGATGTTGAGACTTAGGTACCTACTGTATCAACAGGTGTGCATAAAACTACATCTGCATCCTTATCGCCAGACTGACGCCTTAGCTGTATCTCTAAACACCTATAAAATAAGTAATATTCAAATATATGCATAATTATATATCATCAAAAAAAAAAAACACCAACAGTAGTTGGTTAAAATTCGAAGCTAGCAGTATGGCCTTGGTTCTAATCACTCCCAGACTAGTCGGGCAACGACTGACATGCAGTTGGCGGTATTTGCATTTTCTGAAGGTTGCTCATTTTATACGCGTATCTAATAAAAAATGGGCAAGTGTGAGTCGCCGTCTGGAAACTAAAAATAGGCCTACAGACTTTGTGGACGGACAGTTGCAAGAAGAGAAAAAGGACTAATGTACAAATATTGTGCTGGAGAGAAACAGCTGTTCGTTTATTCATGAGTGCTCTTTTCTGCTAGTTATTTGCTAATAGGCGAAGACCACAAAAATGTCCAAGAATATTTTCTGTATGGAGCAAGTGCTTTTTCATTTTATTAACGAATTTATAAATAAAATAGAATAAAATGAGCTCTCTTTTTAATACATTTTTGTTTGCACATTCTTCTAGTAAATGCTTTCGTGAAATTGAAAACTTACTATTTTCTGGCACATTTACACTTGTCGCTCACCCATAATCAGATGCCATTCTGAATTCGGGCTATATAACTAAGTGTAAACGAATGATATCGAGTAGACCGTCTTAGGCAACTTTCAAAGACACCAGAATGCATTAAAACTGCCATGGTAATTAACGTGTCTGGTGTCCGAATGCGGGCCAACGACCAAGTGTATGCGCCTTTATTCAAAGTATAGAGATCGCCTATCTGTTTTCCCAGCTTGGTGATTATTGGCACTATCCATCCAAGATCACGCATCGGTCTAGGGGAGGTTCGGTCATCAGCAGAGCGAGGCGAACTCGCACGATACGCGTACCTTATTTACATTTCATTTTATATGTGAAATAATTATGAACAGGCCATATTATGTGGGCGTAGCCCATGTTTTTCTGTTAGGAAAGAGGGGGGATTGTTGTTTAATCCGTTCTGTCACGATATAAAAAATGTGGGTAAAGTTTTAAAAGGTCAATAAAAGTTAAAATGTTGGGTATGTACACAAAAAAAATAAAACATTATCAAAGTTTTTCTATGACATAGAGGTGATTTCCCTGATCACCTGTGATCACGCTAATATATTATAGCAATGATGTCGAATGTAAAAACTAATTGACTTCTTAGGAAGTAACTGTTTCTCTGAAAAACTTATTTTTCTACAAGACATCATGTATACAATATGTAAAAAAAACCTGTCTGATCCGAAAGGGGCACTTAGGTACTGCAATAACATTATTAAAAAGTGTTTTTTTAAATTATCATTCAAAAAAAGTTATTGCTATTTCAAATTCACATTTTTAGTACCAAAATTACCCCAAATCCATAAAAAAAATCTTTTTTTTTCAACAGGTGTAATAAGTTATGACTTGTAGACAACCTCTAAACGTCGGCCGCCTGCACCCCATGTGATAACCCGGTAAAATTCAACATTGAAAAAAGACACCACATTTTTTTCTTGAAAATTACCACATAAATAGACTCTCAGTACGATACTCAACGCCCTCACGGATCGGGCAGAGTTTTTTTTGCATGTTGTATAATACAAGGGCTGATCTTAGGTTTTCTCACACTTCTCGCGACATCCCATTAGTCAAGGCAAGGATGTCTCATAATTCTTTACACAGATTTGTACTGAAATCGCAAAACGTTTGGATTAAACACAACACTTTAAAAAAAGCAGTTTACGACTATCGACTATGCGATGGGACGTAAACCAATTATGGTTGATATGACATTTTATTACCTACGTTCTAATTCAAATGTCGTAGCATAATGATCGTGCGTACTTTCTCGTAGCACTTTCGTAGAGCGTGCGTAGCAACGGATTTTTCCATTGGGATGTAAGTAATTTATGTAGGTACATATTATGTTCGGTGATAAAACAATTCCGATTCTTTTATAATAAGGGTAATGTGGTCTTCTATGAGAAAATAACGACCTGAAAATATAAACTAACCAAAAAAAATAAGCCTATGTTAATCATATGGACGAATTGCGATGATATTTTTTCAAATGTCACACAATAATGCAACATACAATTGGTTAAAGGCGTTTTGAATTTCTGAAAATCGGAATCTTGAATTTTGAAATAGCTAGATTTTTTTGATTGGATGGTGCATAGAATATATATTTAAAATTTTAAATATTTTGAAACAACACTTTGTACTTTGTATTGTAAGCTAAATTTTTTCGAGCGATTTTACTTGAGCTCAATGGTCGGACGAAAGGTCAGTAAAATACAAGGCTTAGAGAAATTCTTCAGTTTAGATTGTTATTATACTACATAATATAATCAGAAATGAATAGATGTTTACCTTTTATATTAATTTTATAGATGCTGAAAATGGTTATACAAATTTGAAGATAATCCTAGTCTTCATTATTTCTGGAATGAATTGATTTTTATTTCTGTAAATAGGACTTGTACAAAACACTTTTACACGTCATTCATATTTTAAAAATTAGATGAGGTCGGCGTTGCTGATCTTATTACTCTGAGAAGAAAATCCGTAACAAACTCAGAGGTCACAGTCTCTTTTAAAGTTCAAACATAATCTTGTGTATGTGAAGACTATATAGATTGGTGTCTGAAATGGTCTTTTTGGGAAAGAACCCCACAGATTAAGTGAACTTGTCCAGTCAGTTCACACATTTGAATCGTGCAGGTCAACTCAGAACTTCAGGAGGTCAACTATTCTACGAACAATGCCAAAGAAAGGACATTTGGGTAGGGTCGCATAGATTACTCTAACTGCCAGACCATTATTAATACTACTGAGAAAAAAAAAAGTGCTGCACTATTTATTATCGCTGCACGTAAATTAAGTCAAGGTATAGGAGCGACATTAAAATAAGATATTACTATGCGTACGAGTTCAGTGATGGGGTACACAAATAGCGCGGGCGGAGCATATGTTGCGCCTACGCAAGATTTTTGCCCGGAACGCCGCCTATCCGACATCGTTGCAATAAATCCACTATTATTGTAGGAAACCATGTCACAGACTAGGGCGTGACACTGCGCAATGCCCGATTTATGTCTCTATTGATACGGTTACAGTTTGATGAATCACATGATATTGTTCTGAATATCCGATGATATATATTTGGGAAGACGGAGAAATAAATAAGGGAAGGAAGTCTATTCCGTATTCGTAGAATTATCGACAGCGGATGAGACATGTGTATGATTACGTCTATAGATATGCCTTTCACATACGCTTATTAAAAAACTTTGAGATAAGCCGATGCAAATCAGAAGCTGAAGCGTGGGAACGAACACTTCCTGGTTGTGAGGAAAGATGCTAAAAGAAATAATATATATATTTCATGTCTTAAACTCAACTAGTGTATACTTGGGAATCTAAAGCAGCAAGCAGTGATTACTTATGTGTTATAAAAACGCTATAATGGGCTTCTTCGATATCCACCAGAAGCGTGGTATACTCTTCATAACTACAGATAAGAGCATTAAATAATGAATATATTTAATAAAAATCTAACCAAAAAAAAATGCAGGTCAGCCCAATATAGAGTCCTAGAACTAAAACTTCGAAGACATAATATGACATCCACCAACTCGCACTGGGCCCGTTTGGTGGAATACGGCCTACCCTCTCACAGAGAGAAGGCCTGTGACCCAGCATTTGGAAACATTATAAGCAGTATCTTTAAATGGTACCATAATGAGAACCTTAGGCCTCACCAAGCCCTGATCATGGGTCCTGATTATGAGCTGATTTTGCCGATATAAGCCTCCAAAAATTTGGAATAGGTAAGTTGTCCCATTACATTTTTTATTAGGTACGTTTTTCATGTGAAAATCCTTATTCGGTAACGGAAACCGCGATCTCTTATTTTACCTACATTATTAATTTCTTAAAAAAAACATAATGAATAAGATTTAAATCGAAAGAAGTTTAATAAATTATTATTACATTCTAGCCCGTGAAAGTTCATGAGATGACTGCATTCTCAAAAGTGGTTTTCTTGTTGCAGACAGATTGTTAGATAATAAAAATAAAATCTTAGATGTTGATATCCATGTCTGGGCAGTAGACAGACATAAAAGTTATTCACTAAATTAGTGTGCGTGAATCATCATGAAGTTGAAAAAAAAAAACATAATTTTTGCTAAATATGGTTTTTTTTTTTTTCAACATACAGCATTGATTTCAATTAAACAATTTACAGGCACTTTTGAATTGTCAAGGAGTCGGTCAGTCAGAAATATAAATCCCATTCCAAAGCGTAGTATGTACCTATGGAGTAGTAATATTTTATCTGTGCTATGGAGAAGAAATCAAATCAAAAATGTTTATTTGCTAGAAAATACATACAAATTCAAGGAAAGATCTTATGTCCTAAAAGTCTTTGTATTCTGCCTGCAAGCAAGCGTGCAAATTATTTAATTACGTCTATTTATGTAATTATTATCATGCAATTAATATTATTACAATTATTCTAAACTCAATTATTCATTTTCATTCAATACCTAACATTAATTTTTAAATTCCATAAATTCCTTAATGCTATAGAAACAACTCTCTTGTAGCCAAACGGCCAAATTTTTTTTAAATAGATTACCCTGCAACAATTTTATAAATTTTAGAAAGGGTAAGAAACTCCATGGATAATATCTGACCTTTACAGGTGACTGAGATTTTCTTCCTTTAGAATACGAGGTATTATTGTATATGCTGTGAAATGATGGATCGGTTGAAAAATATTAATCGGATAAAAAATTAGCTATGTACCTATAAAGAAAAGAAAAGAAAGAAAAATTGTTTATTCTGCACAAACTAAACGCACACGCCAAAAAATATTACTTATAATGTACTTTCACAAATTAGCCAAAAGCCTCGTAGCCAAGTAATAGAAATATGTCAAGATTGTCTATTCCTTGAATGTCAGAGACATAGACTATTAATATTGCGTAATATTATCGACGAGTGTTACAACACTGGCTATTGCCACACTATCAATAATTCATTATAAGTTACGTGATTGATACTAAAATCAGGATAACTCTTTCCATTTGCAAAATCGTAAGATGTTTCTTTGGTGCAACGTATGAAAAAAAAAAGTAATTGAACCTGAACTGAATAGGCCCGTGTCCAAAAATTTAATATTTATTGGACACGTATTTTTTCTTTTTTTACGTAATCAAAAGATTACGACGATACATTGAATTAAATTGTGTCATGACGTCACGCGTTGCTAGATTTTATACTGAGTTGTGATGTAGCGAGCCCAACTTAATGCATGTTGTCTAAGTTATTTTTGATTAATATGATAAAGCAAAAAATACGTGTCTAATATTTTTTTATTATCTGAAAGACGGACTTAATAGAATTTCTTTTTTTAAACTAGGCAACTACCGTATTTGAAAAGTAACTTTTAGCATTCAACGAGTAACGGTAGTAACATGAACTCGTGCAAAGTTCCAGTCAATGAATGCACCTACATCGGTCTTACGAGGCTAAATATCTAGCAAAAACGTCTAAATATATAACTGCGAAGATTTCGGCTGGTTTTTTGTTTATATTCGAGCGCGTAAAACCTGTCTAGCTAGCCGAGACTTAGACTAAACGTTGGCAGTTTTAGTCCGGTACATTTGAAATTTGTTCGAAAAATAGATTTGATAACGCATACGTAATATCAATGAATTTAAATAATGCGGAAGTAGACATAACTTCTGTTGCAGCGAATGTTCAATGTATTTTCGGGCTGTTACTGTGAAAATAGAAGATTGTTATTATTTAAGTTATTATTCTTCTTGTTTTCGTGTGGTTATAACTAACCTGTACCCAAATTGCGTAACTTATTTTCGTAAACAATATTGCCTTATTTGTTTCATTTTGCCAGTTCAACAACATTCATTGCGTTATTAACGTTGTTCAGCAGATTTTTTTTTCCAACTTATGAAACAATGGATTAGCAATCTTTTTCAAATCGAATCAGATTGTGATTGTGTTGTATTACGCAATTAGGGTACTGGTGTCAGAGTTTTAAAGCCGTCCATGAGCCTCTGACTTGGCTGCACATGCCGTCGAGAAATATCTCTCAGGGCATGCCGGTTCCCTCACGATTTTTTCCTTCACCGTTTTTGAAGCAAGTGATAATTATATAATACGCACATAAATCCGAAAAGTCAGAGGTGTCTTGGGTTCGAACTAAAGCTCTATGACTTAGCAATCTGACGATCACACCACTTGGCAAACAAAGCTACACTTAAGTTATTTGTTCATTTTTTCATTTGTTTTTTACAAGACATCGCGTTGCAAGCTCGAAAAAATACACTCTATTTGCACCTTTCTTATATATTACAGTTTATTTATTTATTTAATTCTATAAGTATTCTACTAGCATGAGGTCCTGGGTTCGATTCCCGGGTCGGGCAATGTGTTATTGAGTTTTTCTATCTGAAATTTCTCAGTAGCAGCCCGGAGTCTGGATATGTGCCCGGTTGATGGCAATAGGCTCGCCCCTTATTACATGGGACTTAAAACATAACTGGCGAAATGAACCTGCTACAGGAACACCTCTGCCTAACCCATCGGGGAAACAAGGCGTGATGTTATGTTTATGTTATGTTATTCTATAAGCACACAAATTTATCGAGGCGGACTAATGCCAAAGGCAGTTTCTAACAGTCAATCTTTGGGTGATGCAGAGAAAAACAGTACAGAAACAGTTTATTCATTCTTCAAATAAAATATCTGCTTTTGTGCTTTTAAAAACGATGTTTATTGCTTCTTTAGTAGTAAGTGCTATGTTATTATTTCTAAATTATAGATCAACAACAGCTCGGAGGTGGGATTCCCAAGATTTATGAGAACGGCAAAAAATTTCGCTAGCGAGGTCGTCGCGCCAGTAATCCGGTGAGCAATAAAAGGATCTTAACTTCTTTACTGGGAGTATATAATCTATGTTTTAGATGAGCCTGATATACTGGCCATACCTGTCAATGATTATTATTTGTTTAATACTTACGTCAAATAAAATGAGAATTCTTGAAGAGACGGTGGTAGAGCGTTCTAGCGTTTTTAGGGTTCCGTACCTCAAAAGAAAAACGGAACCCTTATAGGATCATTCATGTGTCTGTCTGTCCGTCTGTCACAGCCAATTTGCTCCGAATCTAATAGACAGATTACGTTGGTACACATATGTATTTCTGTGACCCAACAACGAACATGTAACGTAAATAAATGAATTTGAATATAAGGGTCACTTTTGGGGGCAAATAAGACAGTTAAAAAAAAAAGTTTTACTAACAGTACCGTGTGACATATCAAATGAAAGGACTTGTTGCGAGGATCTTAGACATATTATTTATATAATTTTAAAATAAATACTTTTAAAGATATTTAAGAAATTCGATAAAAATTTACCATTCCCCCCTTATCTCCGAAACCGCTGGACCTAAATTTTTTTTAAAATACATAGTATGGCTCTTTACTCATAGATTACAGAAAAACCTATAAGAAGTCTAAGGTCTTAAAAAAAAACATGGTTAATCCCTCAATATTGTGCGTACAAACTTACATTTGCAGTTGGGATGTATGGGAGAACATGTTTTTCAACTAAGTACAATGTTAAGTTTGTTCTTGGGATAAATCAATTCATCTCAACAACGGAACCCTTCATTGTGCGTAGTCCGACACGCACTTGGCCGGTTTTTTATTATTTACGTAATTCCTTTTTAAATGCTACCTGGATATTTAACATATTTATTATAACATAAAATAAAAATAATATCCAATTAATTATTCATTATAATCTAAGCGTAGTTAGTATCATCACTGTCGCGCAGCTAATTTCAGCAGTCTGTCTGCAGTTTTATTTTTCTTATTTAACTGTATAATCACTAGATATTTTATTTGATTAATCTCTTCTATTCTGCTATTTTATTGTTAAATTACTCAGCTTGCGATTACTGACAAATATAATGTGTGTAATTTACCTTGTTTAAAAAATTCTACTACGTGAGTTAGGTACACTAACATTTCGATAAAATAATACTAAAAACAAGAATTAAAACAGCAAAATCGAAGCGATAGCGCTACATTTGATGCAAAAATGAAAATAACAGTAACACGATAAAAAAAATGATAAGCTCGTGACCCTATTTAATAATGATTAAGCTCAACATCAGCATCAACACGTTTTTTAAACCGTCGTTCAACAATACAATAGCATTACTGCATGCAGAATTATGTAACTATAGTCTAGAGAACTACAGATGCTCTCGAGGTGTGTATGTGTGCGTCTAAGACACAGAAAAAAACAGACTCGTGACTCACACACACACGCAGGCCTCGCGATGGCGTTGTTATAGTGATGCGAATAGGCACTCGTGGAAATAACAGTTATGGATTTTTTATTACATAAATCTATTGATATTCCCATGAGGTTGACTATACGAACTTGTTTGAATTAACAGGGGAAGTACAAAGAACCGCCGTTTTATTAGTTCGTCGATTAAGTTCGCTGCAATTATACGCAGTGCGTGCGTAATGAGCATGTTAAGGACGATTTAGTGTCGAGCAATTAGTAACCAGAACATCGACGTTTTTATATTCAAGTATCGGGTAGCACTGGATTGATTAGAATCTTATATTACTCGATTTGCATGTTTAATGTTATGACATTATAATAACGTGAGTTCGCTTACTGCGTTTTGAACTAAAAGTTTGCATTATACGAGGAAACCATAATAGTGCAAATAAAAGTTCATCGTTTGAGAACGTGATAGTTCGATGCTTTCAATTGTTGAAACTAGTGATGCGCCATTCGTGGCAATGTTATCTAAAAAAGTTTTCTCTACAATAAACATTATAGTAGTAAATGGAATTTAGGATCTAACAGAGATGGGTTTTATCGACCAGTAGTATGCGTAGAGTTGTTCTATCGAATCCAGTTATAATTCAAGTTGATAATTGCGAGCGGCGAGCTAATAATAACGTTGTCAACAGCTGTTAAAGGGAAGAAACATCTCTATAAAAGTCACAGGTTAATTATGAGATGGGCAATATTGCCACCTGTCGGTTCTAGTTTGAACATGTGCACTTTTGGCGATTCTCAAACAATTAAGTGGAAATTCATAGGTCGGCACGAGCTGAGATACGAAAATATTATGTCTGCTGTGGTATTTACTATAGAGCTCACTAGCTCTATAGTAAATACCACAGCAACAGAAAAATGAACCATTTTGCATGAGTGACAATGGAAAATCGTTAATTTATCCAATACTAGCTGCACCCGTGGAGATAAAAAGTATCCTATGTCCTAATCAAGATCATGGTCTATACCTATGTGCCAAATTTCATGCAAATCTGTTCAGCCGTTTTAGCGTGAAAGCGTAACAAGCCATCAAACAAAGTCACTTTTGCATCGATAATATAATATTAGTTAGGAAGTTACGATTTTAACAAATTTATAGTCTGCAATTTATCCTTATGATCTACTACGTCACCTTTAATTTAACCAACGGGGTAATTGCGTAACACACTTACAATGACAATGTCTTTCATTTTGACAGTTCAACAACATTTATTACGTTATTTACGTTGTTGAGCAGACGAATCTTTCAAAACTATGAAGCAATAGCTTAGGACTTTTCTTCAAAATCCTTCGTATCGTGATTCAATGTGCAATTAGGATGAGGTTATTCACAAAGAAAAATCTTTCAAGAAAATAATCCCAACCCACTTCAGAAGGTGCCAAAAAGTTATGTCATTTAATAACTGTCCTTCATCGGTGACCTCTAGCTTTACCACAAATCTTAAATCTTTATCACAAAGTGCTTCGTATTATGTTTAATTGTTTACCTAGTATAGTTCATGTGTTAAAAAGTGATGATATTACAATGGTAAAAGGCACGATGGGGTTACATATCTATTTAGATAAAAACCCCAAAACAAATAAAGAAAAAAAAAATTGAAGAAAATAAGTCATCATAATGAACTAAGCTTCCATCATCAAAGTTATATAAGAAACATAATGATAATGGTTTATTTTTAACTTAACAGTGTCATGGATTTTCCTAAGTAACTACACATAATGTCTTTGCAAAAACCTTTAATTGGAATAAGGTCTGCGTTCAGCGCTTGGTGTGGCAACACGCCGTGTTCGAGTTCGCGACAAGTCAATCGTCATCCTGAGGATGCCTCGTTGAGAGGTGAAACACGTGTCGACTTCTTTCAGGGTTTTTTTAAGATTCTTTAAAAATAGCCAAGTGGAACAGGTTACTAAATATATCCACTTCTATTGTATTTTATAATGGATTTCCATAAGGTCACGCCTGAATCAATTAACTATCTGGAATAAGGTAATCCTAGAACAATTGTTTACAAAACACCATTGTACAAACCCATGTAGTATATGTAAAAATTTAAGAACAGACTGTCAATTCTAGTTTACTTGTTCTTTATTAAAGTTTAATACTTATGCAGTTCCAATCCTGACTGACTGAATATCGGAAGGCCTTTGGTCAGGCTGGACAATCAATGGGAAAGTTGAGAAATTGCACTTGAACAAAGGCTAATCTTGCCTTACCTTTAGCCTTTACAATCCTTATGTCAAAGCTTGCGAGCCTGCATAGAATAACATTTAAATGTATGACTTAAAATATTACATGCTTTAAATGGATGGCATTAGATTATTTAACATGTTTAAAAAAAAAACTAAATAGCTGAAAAAAAAAACGCGACTGCAAAAACACAACTGTAAAGAGAAAAACAAAGCATTATAATCTATAGAATTTTGGTATTACTGGTGACTTGCAGACAGACTTTTATTATTCGTAGATACAAACATATACATTTTGACGCCTAAAATCCGCCATTTTGATTTTTTTTTTATAATTTTAATGTACCCAATGATACTCGACATATCATTCATCAAAATTGTTTAGCCGTGTAGTAGTTACGAGAGAACATAGGGAGAGACATACATACAGGTGAAACATATAACCCTCCTTTTTGGCTTTGCCGCAGTCGGGTAAAAATAGAATCAAGTAGTAACAAGTAGTAAACAAGTAGTCTCTCAGAATGTCAAACTCAAATGTACGGGTAACGAAGCGCTTTTGTTTGAACATTGTAATGTTCTTCCCATCCATCTTAAAATAGAATACGCATTACTAAATGAACAATTCTTTAACACTGACATACAAACTGAAGTATCGCACTGCAAACAAACGCGCTCCGTATCACAAAAAAAACTAGTGACAACTTATGCTAAGAACACTTACGGACAACGAACCTCTGCTTATTTAATTCCTCGACTGCTAAATAAAATGAATCCTATGCTTAGAAGTAGTATAACGAAATCCAATATAAAATCAAAATTAAAATCATACTGTATAACGAAGTTAAAGGACGACAACGCCAATATTGTAACTGGTTATTAGCAAACCATAGATGTGTGCCGTACCCAGTTAAGCATGTTGTATCTATCTATTACTGTTTGTAGTACTAGTGCGACCAACATAACCATGCAGACAGATAAATTCGAAACCAACTCTAATGAACATTATACTTATTGACTGACGACAGAGCCGCGCCGATATGAACTGCATGGATTGGTTGGTAACACGATGTGCATACCGATTAATCACTTAAAAATATTATATTCTATTTTTATGACCTACTAGCTGAATCAACGTTCCTAACAAACCTCTGTGGTTTTCTGGAACGTATATTTTGTCAATTGTAATGTTAATAAGTTTCTTGATAATATCAATAAAAAAAAAAAAAAAAGAATAAACCAAGCTGTTTTGTTATTTTCCCACATTTTATTATTTTTTTGTTAAACACTACCTATTATACCTACTATTTTTATCTTAATCGGTTGAAGGACAATGCACGAGACACAGTAGAAGTTTTATTGTTATTACGTCTGGGGCGGTTAGTGTCCCGCAAAGTGTTAAAGTCAAACAATATTTTTTTTTACACACAAACTGCGTAGGCGCACCTAAGTCGTAGATCTATAGTGTTCCACGTCATAGGCTTTTTGTAGATCTGTGAACGACAGCATCTCGACCTGCTAGCCTTGAGATTTTTTAAAGGCTTACCGTGACATTATACCTCGTTTCTCTAAGTAAATATTTTTTGCCATTTTTGAACAACTACTTAATAATAATGTTTAGTCGTAATATTGAGTCAATTAATTGACAAAATATTCGGTAATGTTGTGATGTTGTATACTATCCAGTGGTAAAACGTCTACTTTAAATCCAAATCTGACGTAAGTTGTGAGGAATCTATTAAAAATTATTCTATTTAAAATATTATCCGACTATGATCTGGCAATCTATTTAAAACAGTAGCCGTAAATATGTGTTTTAAAAATAAAATAATAGATGGACGATGATGTCTGGCACAACAACAGCACAGAAGACCAATTCCTGCAATTAAAAACGTTCAAAATCTAGTAGAAATCTCATCTCAGCGACAATCCATTTTTAAAAAAACTTGTCAAAAATGTAGAGAAATTAATTAGACCTATTTTGAACAGATTGAGACTGATATCAGATTGTGAACGTTCTTAAAACTACGGAAATTGGTCCTCAGAATTACGGTAATTTTAAAAAGAAACAAAAAATGATGCATGAAAATTACTTTGCCCGCTTTCGCTTAACACTTATCGCGTTTCTAAGGAACAAATGAAACCCTTCAATAGACATCAACGGGCGCACAAAATAATGACTTTTTCAAATTTTGAACATTTCACGACTATTTAATAATTACCTACGTCATAATTTTACAATTTTCAATATATAATTTTTTTTTTTTTTTTGTCAAACTTGTTTGAGTTTTATATTTTTGTGAGGAGTTACGGTGTTAATAATATGATATTATATCATTATAAGTTCGAAGGTACTAAACAAAGCAGTGTTATTCAAACTTAATTACTTACTTAAGCAACTTTGCGGCAAGATTTCTCAAAACTTTCTTGGGATTTATTTTGATTACAAGCCTAAAGTATTTGTTATGACGTCATACTGTCACATTGAGCGTACCCACTACGCATATACCATGTTTTTTAAATCAATTATGAGTCGCGTATTTTTAAACCCCTTCGGAAAGTCCAAAACGCGTGCACGCAATCATTTTTGAGACATGCAGTTACGCTATCGCCGACTTAGTGATTGATTCGATATGGTATCGATAAAAGTGACTTTTGAAATATTTATCATCGATACCCTTATCGGTTCCTACTTTGTAAAGGCGTTAGGAGTTCATGCTAAATTAAAAGCTGTACAGCGGAAGCTAATTATGTCTTAGATTCTAAGCCTTTGCAGCTTGTGTGAAACATGATAGGGTTAGAAACGGGGTGACCACTGAGATGACTATTAATAGAGAAGTACCAAGAAGAGGAACAGTTGCACCGACCCCAAATAAATTGAGATAAGGGAAAAATAATGATGTTGGGCCTCTGTAGTCTTTCGAATATATTATTAAAATATGCTGGCCTATTTTTAGGCCAAAGAATCAGCATTACCAGCCAACTTAGCAACGCTGCCAGCATTTTGGGCACTTTTCCCACTGACAGCAATACGGTCGAATTTTTTGATGCAAAATGCTCTTTATATTCCTTTACATAATATAAATATTTCTGTGTTAGAATTTGTATTGTATTTAAGTATAGAATAAAAAGATGTAAAAATAAAAAGGGCATTATTAATATACATAGCTAAGTGCAACAAAATGACTTTGCGAATTTACCGGATGATTATAATTATTAAAATAATTCAGGTGATACATTATACGCATAAATATTGACGAACAGACAGCTAACTCATAAAACCTTGAACGCGTATTTCTAAGTGTCGTAGTAATTCTGCGTAAATTCAAATATGCTTTTCAAAACCAAATGAGACCGCGTTGAGGTAGGTTCTTTAGTAAAAATTACTACGCAGGCATGCCATTATGATGTTCATTTATGCAAAACTTTATACAAGTTTACTCTTCCGTATTATACAAAATAATCTTTAATAAAAAACACTATTGTGTAATTTTTTTAGCACTTAAATTAATGCAAATTTAATATTGACGTGCGTCACGTATAAAACATATCTAATAATACATTTTAGAAATACATATGCATTTATAAAATTTTGTGACACATTTCCAAGGTTCTGCTGTAAAAGTTAATGTCACCTGAAAGTCTTTGCAGTGCTGATACCAAAATCCTGAAATTATACTAAATTAAAATATGGCGCTGTCTCGTGATAGTCATCATCAATATCGATTAACGTCGTACACGATAGCGATTTAGAGCGATGTATAATGTAAGCAATCGCTTCAATAGCAAGAATTAGAAAAGCGTTTATAGATATTGCTGGTTCGACTAAGATTGTTTTGAGTTTTTCGGCGCTATGGATAGAATATTAATTTTAGTAATATGTTATTTTGGAAGAAGATTTGGAAAACGTTTTGACGCGATATTGTTTTCAGTTGGGAAGTTTCTTTAATGGCATCCAATTCCTTTTAAGACGATGAACAAGAACCTTTAAATACCGTTTTTTTGCAAAAAAAAAACTAAAAATTATGTTGCTTAAGCAACATATTTTAAAATGGCAATAATATAATATGTACAAAATTAATACTAAAATTGAAATAAGTACTCATGTTAAATAATAATTTTAATAATATTAATCATTAACAAGGATATGCATTGTATCCTTAATGTAAGTAATTTATTTATTAAATTAAATATTCCTTTATATTATAATTACCAACTCATTAGGTATAATATTTACATAACATAATATCACGCCTGTAATCCCCGAACTGTTAAGGCTCTTTCAAACAGGCGCGACACGCGACGCGACACAAAGACACCGCTCGTCGCGCGACGAGCGGTGTCTTTGTGTCGCGTCGCGTTTCGCGCCTGTTTGAAAGAGCCTTTAGGCAGAGATGTACCTATAGTACACCCACATTTCGCCAGTTATGTTTAAGTCCCATGTAATAGGGGGCGAGCCTATTGCCTATTGTATAATATTTTTGATATATAAATTGCCCAAATCCGACTAGAATATAAATATTTTTCAAATGGAATTCAAATAGCGAGGCCGTTGCATGAAGACAGCGTAAAGTGATTTACTGTGTATGTATGTGCATGTCTAGAAACACACATGGTACGTGTATAATGACGTCACTAATATTTTCTACTTTCGGAACAAAGCACACTTAAAACCTATTGATAATGCATGACAGATGAAGGCTAATTTATTCGGCTCATAGATTATTAATTAAACCAGATCGTTTTTATTTTTAAACTAGCAACGTGCCCCTGCTTCGCGCGGGTGCAATGCCGACTTAACACTTTGAGATTTCTGTGCTATAAGTTAAATTTACACATAACATAACATAACATCACGCCTGTATTCCCCGAAGGGTTAGGCAGAGGTGTACCTATAGTACACCCACATTTCGCCAGTTATGTTTAAGTCCCATGTAATAGGGGGCGAGCCTATTGCCATCAACCGAGCACAAATCCAGACTCCGGGCTGCTACTGAGAAATTCCAGATGGAAGAACCCAATAACACTTTGCCCGACCCGGGAATCGAACCCAGGACCTCATACTCAGCAGTAGCGCTTTGCAACTACTAGACCAACGAGGCAGTCGAATAAGTCAGTCAGTCGAGTAAGTTAAATTTAAATTAATTATATAATAATATGTTATGTAAATCAGTTAGAGTGCAGATTATCTGTTTGAGTTCGTTAAAGTGGAAAAAATTGTTTCAGTTCTTACATTAACTAGATAATCTGCAGACTTCCTAGCTAATCTGCAGACTAACGACCAAGCATGCCGTTAGGTTAATAAAACAGGTCTTTTGCTTGAATAAAACATTCGAATTCATTCAAATTATTTATTTAATTTGTCAAACGCATAAACAAAGTAAAAAAAATCTATACAGTTTATATAATTAAAATTTAACTCATATATTACTCCACTGAAATAATCGATCAATGTAGGCAGAAAACGAGACAAAAGTGTTTCGCTCACTGTCTTCCGCGATTTAACGGTATAGCATCCATTAATATGCAGATTAACCAGGTAAGGTGCAGATATCTGCTACTTTAAGTAAAATTTCATACTTTAACGGATAGTTCACGGTAATGCGCAGATTATCTAGTTAATGCTAATATTAACGTATTCCGTATTCAAACGGTAACATAAACAGTGCCTCCCGGAATAAATAGTCTAAATGATGATGAAAGCCAAACAAAGATCACACAAACAGACACGAAAAACAATTTTATTTTATAATATGCATTCATTAATGTAAAAACGATACCTACAGGAAGTCTTCAGTGACGTCTGGTTACGTCACTAGTAGACTAAACAGAGGTTGTAACGTAAGACCAGTATGAGTCCTTGCCCTTGTAAAATGCGATGCAGGTAATATTTTCGACGCTTAAATGAAATAATAATTACGTATTATGGTTTTGTTTATAATATTATTCTAAATAATAATTATAAACCAAACCAAAGAGAACTTCACGTAAGTTACTGTATTGTTGATATGCAAACCTTTTTTTTTAAGATTCTTATTTTATTTTTAATGCGAGTTTGAATATCGGGATCTCGTAGCTTCGTAACTTTTGCAACCTCATCTTAGTAGTAAGTAAATAGCTGTACCATAAAACCCAATCACTCAATTTATTTTGGAAAAATTAACAATTACTAAGTAGCGCAATTTCAATTATATTATTTTATTAAAATGTGTAAATTAAGGTGGTACCTAATCTTAATTATTTTTTGCTTATCTAAGAATAGCCTCGCGAAAATATTATTCTAAATAAAAAAAAACGGCGAGTCGAATATAGCAACGAGTCGAAATTATAAAATATATTCATTTGAAAAAACTCGACGAATAAAATTACGATCAAAATGGCGGATGCAACTATTTTTATAGAACGAGTTTTCGGTAATTTTTCACATTTCTTGCGTTCTTCTGCACTTAAGTAATACAAAACTAATTTGATAAAAAATTGTGTGGCAAGTACTTAAATACCTATATGTAATTAGGAAACTTGTTATAAAAATAGTTCTTAATCTTAACCTTGACTACAATACTTATGCTTTTTTTTCCACATCTTCATAGAATATGTCTGATAAATTCAATAAAATCCTCCTCTTAACCCCTTTTATTATTTAACAATATAGCGTCTTTGCTTTTAATCCTGATACTTTGATACTTAGCAATAAAATTAACGATTACTTTGTAGTAGATAGTTGATTGATCAACTATCTACTAAAGAGGGAAGACATAAAAGCCTACGAGTTCCCTAGAACATGGACAAGGAAGTTTTGATAAAGATGGAATGAGCTAATCTAATACGGGGAAGGCAATTGTCCGGCGCATGCGATTGTACAATCGAATTCAAGTTTGTCTACACTCCAGACTGACTAATTCGTTTGATGTCTACCACTTTGTTCGCTGTCACTCGTCGTGACGTTACTAGACGTGTTGCGTAAGTGGTGTGAAATAAAATGTTGTTTAGAATTTCATTAAAAGTAACTTAGAATACACGTCTGCGTTGACAACGCTACCGGTACTAAAAAAAAATGTTTCATGGCTTGTATAATTTTTATTAATTAAAGTAAATAAAATAAATTTGAACAAAATTAATAGGTTTTGAAATTTACATCATAAAATGGTACTCTGAGATGAATAGTCTCGATAAAACGGTAATTACAGTTGAACATCATTTTTTGTTTTTTTTTTTTAATCTGTAGAGATGTTGTTCACAATATAATGAGTTCGTTGACGGATAAAACATTTTTTTCTATAATGGTTGTCAGAGTCTACAAGAGCACATTGGTATTTCTTTGTCTGGTTCTAGATATAATTCTAATACATTTTACTGCTTTTTTATGACACTATAACTATAAAAATCGAAAAAATTGCTAAGTAGGTATGTCATCGCTGAAACCTGCCAACGGTTTATTCAGGTTATCATTTTTTATCAATGCACCAATTCTGTGTGGAATTATCTAGCGTTTCGCATGCGTTCAAGGGTAAAGTCTGTGGCCGGGCGCACACATGTGCATACACGACGATGTATGTGTGTAGCTGTAGAATGCTATTAACGATACTTATATACCTAGGCCTATTGTGCGCTGCATGCACATGTGTTAGTGTTTGCTAGTGTGAGTGCGTCAGCGACGGCGGGTAACTTTTTCGCTTGCAGATATAGTTGCTATGCCCGAAATATAACACGGATGAATTTCGCGTCAATGTTAATTGCTAGGCATTACACAGAGCGGCGGCGGCGCCGATGTCAGACGGTAGGCGCAAGCGCACCACCCGCGCGTTTTAGATAATGTAGGTACGTAAACTATTGTGTGCGCTGCAATACAGCGCTGAAAAGGATTTTATATTATGTCTGCTAAACTGGTCTGTATACGATCAGTCGTATTGATTTTATTATTAATATGTTATAATAAAATTATCCATAACAGTATATACGTAATGATTTGAAAAACTTCTCACAATCCTCTTACATGATGTTTTACACCAAGAATTTTCATTGTTATTGCCATTGAGTCCCACATTCTTGTTTAGACTACATACTCTATTTAATTATATATTATATTTTAAAAATATATATTTTGAAAATTCTTTCTTACCAAGTTCTTGCTTAGAACAAATATAATCTGTTTTTTTCTTCGTCATTTGACGTCCAGGCGCTACTACAAGCGGCTTGTATACCTTACTGATAGTTCCAAGCCTAGTAAGTACATTGTTAAAGGTATTTACCGATATAATAGGATGCAGTGTTGTGTATATAATAAGGTGTTTCTATTCGCGGACGACCTCTTCATCACATGTTTGTTTTCGTTTGCACCTTTCCTGTCCCACGACAACGCTATGGTGTAATTTATAAGTACATTACTACTGAAAATACTTCATACAAATATTTTACATTCTTGAAAAATGTATATTAAAATAACTACACTTAACTTATTCCCTTACAACTCAAGCGCTTACAGGAAAGTCAAATAATAGGAAAAGTTACACGAAATATTGGCGTTATTAGAACCTGATGAAAGTATTTTTACCTCGTTAGCGTTGAAGGTTAGTTATTTTTATTATTATAATATTAATTTAATTTTTTTTATTAATTTCAAATGTCGTAAGGGACATTGTATTCCCTGTCCCTTACGACATTTGAAATTTCCAGCATCGATAAGATTTCACGTAGGTTGTAACTTAAATTTTTGAACAAACAAAAAATGAAAATATTTTGTAAAGTAATTTTGCCAATAAAAGAAAAGTCATTTGCGTCACGAACTATTCCTTTTTTTTTTCATGAAATTCGTCTTTAGCTTTAAAGGTTTTTCTAAGAAGTAATTTCAACGTGGTATTTGTCTTCAGGACAAAAAGCATGATAATTTTGAGAAACATATATTTTTAAATGGTTTCTGTGAAAACAGAAAAAATAACGTGAATTTGAATTCAAATATTCAAAGGATATTTTTTATGCATTTCGCATTATTTTGCCTACGTTGTAAGTCAAGACCCTAATACAGGCTAGTGTAAAAAGAGAGATATGTTTTTTAAAGCGGGAAACTTTAAAAAATAATTATAACTGGAAAACTGTCAAAGTCGCATATAACATGGAGTATTGTCGGATAACCCTGGGCATAAGGAATCTATTTTTTATTACGTCACTATTTGGACCATTCTGTGTATAAAAAAACGTAGGTACATTGTAATATTACAAACATGATAATATGAGAAATTATTTTAGAAAAAAAAACCTCTTAAATTAAACAAAATATTATGTACTTTGTGCCGATATATTTCATATGAAATTAAATGTTTTTTTTTATTCTGTAAATAAGATATCAGAATCACTTTTACACGTCATATAAAAAAAAATAAGCTAGGCTAGATGAAGTCCGACATAAATCAAGATTAAACATTCCAACTTTATGGGCTAAAAATACATTCTACAGGTCCATGAGTAATGTCCATAAAAATTTATAACAAACTACCCGAATTAATAAAAATGAAGATAAATTGAATATATTTATAAAAAAAAACTAAAACATTTTTTAATAAAATGCTATAATAGTTTAAACAGATATTTAAACGATAAAATATAAGTGCTAACATAATCTAATAAGTATTAATACAGGAAACTATTTATGTAAAAAAAATACCTGATATAATAATAGGTACTAGATTTAGTTCAGAGGACTGATAAGCTAAGTTCTTTCAAAGCTTCCTTACCTACTATTTTGCTGTGCCCGACAGGGTCCATAATGATCACATATAATTTTAACTTACCACCTAGGTACACATTGTGGAATGCAAATAAAGTATTGAGTCGACATTTCCTATCTGACTACACCTGAGAAGAAATGGTGACGGGTCAAAGTCTTTTTTAAGGTCCAGACATAATCTTGGTTAGATCATTTGAGGACCATGTCTGAAATGGTCTTTTGAGGAAAGAATCGATGAAAAATATACTAAAAAAAATTAGCCTTACTTTTCCTGAAAATTAAGAACATGGGTGCGACTATTCGAATTCAGAAATGTATTCATGATCAATCTGTGAAATCGTTGAAGACTGATAAAGGTATATGTTACAATGTTGTTATCAGCCAGTTTAAGTATCAATTTCTTAAGATAATCTACGCGTGACATTATTTGCAAAATAATTTTTAGGTTGCAATTATACAAGTGAAATTAACATTTCAATCTTTATAGTAAGTATATTGAAGTACCTACCTATACTTAATGCATAATATATTTCGTACATATATAAACTCACACCTTCGGGGAGTAGCCAGAAACTACAGAATGCCACCTGCTACGATCCTTACTTACTCCTTTTGCTTGGTTTTCGTTTTTTTTTCCTTATATTTTGACCTATATTAACATCAATTAATATTTTCATTTATTTACATACTTTATTTAACATACTTTAGAATATCGAGCAATTAGTATACAGAGTGGTTAATGTGATTACCTCTCTTTTTTTATTATTAAATCTTTTGCTCTTTACAACTTTGTTGATTGTTTTCTTCCTTCTCGAGGTCATAATTACTATTTCCTCTATTTGTCATTGTTTGTAAGTTAATAACTTATTCATGAAAAACATGTTTCTTTTTTTTTTCATGTATTGTTTATAGTTATGGTGAATAACAGTGTGTTTCTTACGGACACAGATCTTTCATCCTGTAATATTCAATACTTTGTAGTGTTATATCATTCAAAGTAGTAATTATTATTTCAATCTGAATTATTAAACGGCTATCTGCCATCTGAAATCAAGTTTGAGAAACTTGAAAAAAAAATCGACTCCGCGGTGATCAACGCGTTGATGTCTTTTTAATGGTCAAAAGCTGGTGTCATCACGGTGTCGCGAAATCAATGGTTTATTCCCATCTCAAAAATTCCCAACGCGCCTAAAGTATTTTTCACTTAAATTTTTTTTTGCATCAGATTGTTGCCAAGTGACTTGATATACGTTTCACGGATTTTTCGATGGTTAAAATATTTGCAACACACCCAACCACAATTCGAAAGATTTTGAAGGAATTTGCTAATCCATTGCTTCATATGTTTGAAGAATTCGTCTGCTCAGCAACAAATAATGCAATAAAAATAATAATTTATTTAGGAAAATAAAGGTTTTGTTGTACATGAGGGATTAACAAAGTTATTAATTACATGGTGTAGGTACAATTAACTGTAGGGTGAATCGCTGTTCTCCTAGCAAAATCACTGAGTAATCTGTATTTAGAAGAGACAGTTTCGACTCCCTATCGTAAAAAATCATGTTTTTATGCTTTTTGGAGATTACAGTATCAAAACACAAAAGATAAAATCTTACAATTAGAATTAAATAAAACAAAATAGAATGTGGAGTATAGATGTGTTAAGTTGAGTGAGTGTGTGTGCGTGTGTGTATGAGTGTGTGAGAGTGAGTGTGTGTGTGCATTTGAATAATAGGAAATGAGGTTAGGTTTCTTTATGTAAGTGACATTAAATACAGTCTCGTCGTAGGTTTTATTCAGGAGAAATGCACGGAGGGCGAGTTTGCCTTTGCTGTGTGTATTACATAATTATCCCAGAGGGTGCGTCGGATGAACTTTTAAACATTGCTACTCGTGGAACCTCCATTTTATAGAGAACTAGCTTCCGCCAGCTTCACTTGCATAATCCTAAGTAATATTAATGCTATAGTGAGTTTGTTTGTTTATTTGTTACGCTAAAACGGCTGAACGGATTTGGATAAAATTTGGCCAATAGATAAACACGAGACTGGGGTTAAGATATAGGATTTTATCATGATATTCCCACGGGAGCGAGACTTATGCGTGTGCAACCGCGGGGCACAGGTAGTATCTTTATAAATGATAGCCTGTGCTACTCAGTGACTCAGGAGCTCGTGGCTAAGAATTAACAGCCGCACCGGTCGATCCATCAGGTTAAGCTACGCTTGCCGGGGTTGGTCCGTGGATGGGTGACCATCTTTACATACCGAAAAGCTGCCTCGGAAAGCATGTTAAGCCGTGGGTCGCGGCTGTCATTCGTGGATCTTTGACAATCGTTACGGGTCGTCAGTAGCCCGAAAGTCTGATAAGCAGTCTTACCAAGGGGTATCTATCGTATTACCCAGTTACTGGATTGATAGGGGGCCAGATAGCAGTCGCTCCATGTAAACTACTGGTTTTCAGCTGCATCCGGTTAGACTGGAAGCCGACCTCAACTTAATTGGGAAGAGGCTAGGCAGATTGATTGCTACTCAGTGATAAATTGATAATATTGATTTGGATTCAGCTGATAAACTATTTTTTTTTTAATTCTTTCAATATTTTTTGAGTTCATTCATTACAAACGAAAATACAAATCTTTTCTCATTATAATATTAAACTGTAGATTATAAAATTGGTAGGACGTTCTTAGATTGTAAATAATGCATAATTTGAAAAACAAAAATCATTGAGCTGCACATACCTACCTAAGTAGGCTAAATATAATGCATTTTCTATTAACTATTTGACTTATGACAAACCAATTTGCATCGCTTTCTGATTAGGTTACAGGTTCAAAGCCAAATAATTGCGTTGAAATCGTATTGTCTGTAAACGAAACAAAGCTAGCTAGGTTTATCAATATTTATACAAAATTTTGACAGTCATGCGTTTAACACCGGATCCAGACCAGACGTGTGTAATGTATCGTGTAATGTAACTCGAATTCTGCATGTGGACGGCACTACGAGCATGATGTAATGCTTGGGCTGGCGTCGCGCTGATCCATCGGCTGTCGGTTTTTAGCGCGAACACATGGGCTCTTGCAGTGCTCGATTCGCGTTGAGTTTGTATGCCGTCCCCCCTATTCGCATTCCATAACACGTTACATTACATTACATACGTCTGGACCCGGCTTTACATAACTGTATCATCATAATTTTGTACCTTTTTTGTAATATTTAAATTGCCTATGTTAAATAGTGATCATACATTATTAAAGAAAAGGCGTGGTTTTGTTGTTTAGGTAGGCACTTTTAATATTTTTTTTATATTTCCCATACCTACTTGGTTTTAATATTCAGGCAACAGAAACAAGCAAAACGAATAGCTGAAATGTAACGATGATATAGTTTCCACCACTATGCTGTTTTTCTCATACGTAGAGATACGATTGTAGGGAAGTACAGATCGTGTTTTCTCAAAAAAAAAAAAATCTCTATAGATAGGTAGGTACGTAACTATTAAAAAAAAATCTGCGATTGTTGTTAACCTAAAAATAATAATTAATAATTGTTATAAACCGTAGAATAATTATATATATCGTTTATCTGTTTATCGTTCACTATCTATAACAGCACAATCAACAAATCTAAAAGTTTAGTTTTTTTTTTCAGCTTTTTCATCCATAGACATTTTAAAATCAATGCTAGGAATGTAAGAGTCTAGATTCGCGCCGTCGGCTCTATAGTTTTTTAATTACATGGTTAATTTTACGTGAAAAGCGGCTGCTTTTAATCTTAGAAGAAACGTAATCGACCGATGCACAGGCCATAATATAAGCAACGTATGATTTGTAACGATCAATGAAAAAAATAATCGGTCCAACGAACGCAATTTTCTTACTGAATAAGTTGCACAAAGTAGTTTTAATTACACCTACAAGTTTGTATCTAAAATGTATAAAATACAAAGTTATTATGTAGGTAGCAGATTTACGCACGTAGAAAACTAGATTTACATAAATACATTGTCGTTCGTTTAGAAATTTAAGCAAAAAATAATAATTGAAACACACTTTTTAGTGTTGTGATTTTTTATGTTCATGAAAGTCTTGCATTAGCGGATCATCTTAGGTAAAGGTACCAATTATAAGATCATATATACAGGTGATTGGGTTTATTTCTTTTCAATAATCATTAACATATCTTTACAGTTTTTAACACAACTAACTACGTATATTCCCACTAGGTACTAAATTAAAAGACTAACTATCCGTATAAATAAAAATAAAAACGACACTTAGGCGTCGAAGTATTCGTCCGCATCGCTGTCATCCGGAAACGTGCCCAGAAGACTGGCAGCATTGCCACGTTGAATGGCAATGCTACCAATACAGGTGATTGTATTGGTAGCCAGAACTACACAAGTGTGTATTTTGGCTCAATCGGATCGCTGAAAGTGACTGAAACCTCGATTATATCATTTAAATGTGAGATTTAAGGGTGAAAAGATGAACAAAATCGTGTCAAAACATGGTAAACATGAGAAACCCTGAGGTTTCCAACATCATCGCCGTCATCATCATTCTTCTTCATAATCAGCCTAGGCCTGCTGTAATCCACCACGCGGGCCCAGTGCGGGTTGTTAGATGATACACATCTTCGAATTTTTATTCTAGGACATGCCGGTTTCCTCACGATGTTTTCCTTCACCGTTTTTAGAGCAGTGGTGCTGAAATAACTTATACAAAGCAAAGCGCCTGTCTGGGTTCGAACCGACGACCTACAACTTGTAAGTACTTGTAAGTCGCGGCCGTTACCACTAAGCCACCACTGCTCTCCTCTGCTCTCTCCCAATTTATTAGGGGTCAGCGCAACATTTCTATTTCTAGGGTTCTGTACCCCAAAGGTGCCAAACAGGGTTCTGTTTAGTGACAGGGTACTGTTAGACACACGGACGGACAAACGGACAGCGGAGGCTTAGTAATAGGGTTCTATTATTAAGCCTCCGCTGTCCGTTTGTCCGTCCGTGTGTCTATCAACAGGCTGTATCTCATGAACCGTTGTTAATAAGTAGAAAGTTGAAAGTTTTCACGGCTTGTTTATAACAACAAATTTAATCATGTTAATTATTAAAAAGTCCCTATACTAAAAAAACGTGAATTTTCGGCCTTTTTTGCTCGATCTTAATACGGTACGGAATCTTTCTTATGCGAGTCCAACAAGACTTGTTCGATTTTTCCATACTTCTCAATTAGTCTAAGTTGATGTCTCCTACATATATTTTGTAGGTATTTGTTTTATCATAAAAATGTCCGTTACATGTAAGCATGAAGTTTATTACTGTTTTGTATGTAAACGGCGACTGTTACATACAGACAGGATGTTCTGAATTAGCGTGAGTGAGTATCAACCTTTTTTGGCACGCAGTTCTTAACAAATTATACTTACGCACAAAACACCACTACATAGTAATGCGCAAACTTAGGCAATTATGTTCGTTTGGCAAGTTGAACGATTATACAAGCTGTTATTGATATTGCATCTATTCTATAATTAGCCTGACATTTTACCAAATAGTAAATCTACTTTTTTACTATTAAAACTTCCCATTAAGCAGAATTTTATGAAACCAATACCTGAATTTTGAGATTCACAGTTCAACTCAGAAAAAAACATTTAAAAAATCAAATCATCATCTTTATATTCATCAAATCTTTAAATAAATATTAACATAACATGACGCCTGAGTTCCTCGAAGGGTTGGGCAGAGGTGTACCTATAGTACACCCACATTCCGCCAGTTATGTTTGAATACCATGTAATAGGAGGCGAGCCTATTGCCATCAACCGGGCACAAATCCAGACTCCGGTCTGCTACTGAGAAATTTCAGATGGAAAAACTCAAAAACTCAAACTCAACACTTTTGAACTGTCAAAGAGTGCGTCAGTTAATCAGAAAGTTGAAGCTAGTTGCCCATTCCAAAGCGTAGATCTCTAAGGAGAAGAACGGGCAAGAAACTCCCAAAAATCGAATAACACTTTGCCCGACCCGGAAATCGAACCCAGGACATCTAAGTGTTGTCCGCAGCGCTTGCGACCACTAGACCGGCGAGGCAGTTGCTGCAACTTTTAGTTAGTTTAGCGCTAAACAACTCTAAAACATCTTTTCGTTTCTGTCAATCGTTTGAAGATGACAGAAAGATGTTTTAAATACGTTTTGTGTTATTATTTCCTTTACTTCATTTACATTTTTAAATATTTCTGTAAAAACAAAATAACAAAATAAACAAAAAAATATTTAGAAATATAAAAAATCCCATCAAAAACATAACATGTAAAGAAATGCAAGTCTCGCAACGCAGTTCTTCTACCGCAAAAAGATATGAGATCTAATGTAAAACTAAGTCTATTAATTTATCTGTTAAATAGAATGACTTGACCATCGCACGGCAACATAATCACATAGGAATAACCTACTATTTAAAATAGTCCTAATTAAATAATAATGTAGATTATATTCAGAGCTACCTAACGAGAGCCTCCTAGGTGTCGGTCGTGGGTCTTGGCTATTATACTTATTATTATTTATTTATTTCAGAGAATCTATGTATAGGTTACATAAAATCATAAAATGTTCTAAAATGTCGTGGGTTAGTAACAGAATTGTACCTAAAATATGTTAGTATTTTTAGTACCTATAAGTAACTGATGCCTGTGGCTATCCTTATCCACAGATGGATAGGACAGTCAAAACGGCCAGTAATAGCAATTAGAATGCTGTTGCTGTTGCTTCGTAGACGGTGCAGCAAGGAGTTTGCTTTCTTGCGCTTGATGACTTGAAAGCCATCCGTTCGCACTTCAGAAAATATACCAGACGCGCTGCAGCGCCACGGCACGCGGCAGCCCCAAAAGCATCCTTAAAGCATTATTATACTGGGTACTTAATGGTTATTGATTCAACAAAGTTATCTAAAGCGAAGATCCGCCTTAACTAAAGTTCAAAAACGCAATGGGTCAAGACATCGAACCGATTGCTATCGATTATTTAAACTTCTTTTAAGAAACTGGGGACCTTTTAATAAATTGATCGGTGAACTTAGCTTTAAGTCCACTCTTAGGCCCAGATTAAGCGTTACTTAGCTCGTACTTTGACTCGGTCCCGTCTCCATCTTGCACTTGCAGTTTGACAGGTGTGCGATATTCACAGGCATAACGCTTATCTACGTGCTAAATGACGTTTGTAGATCTCGGCCTGAGACATAGTTTTCTTAGTTGTGCCACATGATTAGTAAGGTATGTACGTGAATTTTGTTTTCAATTACCTTTGCAGAAACAAGTGCCTAATTATTTTAAATGTAGGTAATTAACTATATAGTTTATTATTGTTTATTGATCGCTAAATATGTATTTGACGATGTTTCATGTTTCAGCAAATAGAGTTTCAGAGTAATAGCGATTGAAATATATAGGCCTATTGTTCTTTTTACTGTACTTTGATCAGTTTTAATGGTTTTCTTTTTAAAGTCTGTTTTAGATTACTTAAAATCCAGAATTAAAGTTTCCAGTGTTTTTTTCTACATTCCAATTAGCCACGGAGAGACGTCACGAATTCTTCCGTTCTGTTTTATTACAAATACTTTGTATGTAAGATTCATCTTGTTAGTTTCAAATTGTTAGTACAAAATGTATTAATAATTATATGAAAAGAGATGCTTTTATATGATTTACTAATTTATTTAAGCTCTAGTCTCGATATTTCGTAACTAAGGAGTATAAAATAGACGGACTTACGTCTTAAGTGTTTAACTAGTTGTCTTCATAAGGCATCATAATTAATATAGGTACTATACACACACATCATTCTATTAATACCTACCGACCCGTCCCAGCTTCGCATGATTTTTACGATTTACGATTTTTTGACAAAACATCGAGATTCCATTATAAAAAAAAACCCTGTCTGATCCGAAAAGGGCACATAAGTACTGCAATAACATTACCAAAAAGTAATATATTTTTAAATTAATAATTGAAAATATAAAAGTTCCAAATCAAAAAAAAAAATAGCAAATTTCCGACGGCAACCGCACCCCATGTAATAAACCGGCAATATAACCCATTACAAAAATGCAGCAATTTTTTTTATTCCTTTTTCGTGAAAATTACCACATAATTAGACTCTCAGTACTATACTTAACAACACCTCCACGAATCGAACAGGGTTTTTACATGTATTATATAATAAGTTTAACATTAACATAGACACATAATCATTTCGTTTTTTTTTCTAACCAATGGTGAAAACTGCATCGAAATCCGTTGCGTAGTTTAGAAGAACAACGGATCATACAGAGAAGAGACACGAAACCCGACTTTAATTTATAATATATATATTATGTAAATATTATATGCATAAATAAAGAACTTAACGAATAGGTAAATAAATAAATAAAGTCCAAATACCGTCTGTCTCAATGTATATCTGCAGCGATCAAATTATATTTAATTTTATGGTATTTACAAAGACATTCAAACTATGTATTGATTTGATAAAATAAACATGTATATAGTTCTAAGATATAAACCAGCATATTTTTAATCGTATGTAGTAATGAATATTATCTGATAATGTGTTCATTATTTGTGATGTAAGAATTATAAACAATTATAAATATATAACGTGATATAATCAAGAGACATATATTAGCACTATACCACACCACATTTATTTATTGATAAAGTATCTAAATACACAACATAACATCACGCCTGTAATGCCCGAAGGGTTAGGCAGAGCTGTATCTATAGTACACCTACATTTCGCCAGTTATGTTTAAGTCCCATGTAATAGGGGGCGAGCCTTTGCCATCAACCGGGCACAAATCCAGACTCCGGGCTGCTACTGAGAACTTGCTGATAGAAAAATCTAATAAGTACCTTTAACTAACTGCCTATTGAAATATAAACGGACTTAGTTTTTCATGACAAAGAGAACTGATTTATTTCAATTTATTTTTAAATTATGTAGGTGCTGATTTCTTAAGTTATTTCTGGCTTGATCAAATTTTTTGTAATAATAATTATTTGGGGCCTGTTTAATAAAACCGTTAGGCGACAATCCGACAATTTTACAAGTTTCTTTTATACATTTATTACTTTGCTAAACAGTCCTCTTATAAAAATGTGAATATATTGTCATTTTTCGACAAATATTTCATGGCATTGTCCTAAATAGGACCCTTTATTTAGTCTTTATATGATTCTATTAATCAGCTTCCTAAGTTTGAGTAAACGTTCCGGCAAAAGATGAAACAAAACACAAGAAATTCCTTGGGTCTGCTGTAATAAAGAAATCACACGTCCACTGTGTTTTCATAGCAAATTGTTCTGAGAAAGATTAGGTACATTAACCACTGGCACGATACAAGGAAGCTGCTACTGCAAATATATTTATGAATTACACCGACAATAAACTAAGAAAGTTTTTGTGTAACTTCTTTTGTAAGTAAAACTATTTATTCATTATAAACGGAAATATGCTCTGAATTCCATGTTGATTACAAATGTTTTTATCTTATAAGTTATAACAGATACTGTTTTGCAGTAAACTTTTCTTTTGCAAAAAAATCTGTTGGAGAATCCCTAGAACCGGTGTTACAATCGCATGAAGGTAGACAAAACATAATAACTATGTTAAAATTAGTTTTCCTTTGTTCTTAAACAAGTTAAATTTAATTGTAAGAAAGTGGGTAACATGTATTTTAAATTGGCAGAAGTCTTCAAACTAAACCATTGCTAGATATTTACAGTGAACAATAAAACTCAAAGCTTCGAAGCCTTCTAAGTGTTCTCTCGTTTAAAATTACCAATTATTTATAACTATTCATAAAACAATATCGTCAGGCAGAATAATATAGAAAGTTGTTCGAAAAATTGCTAATATCCAAAGCAGTCTTCTTCGTGAAACTACTTCTATTCGCGCTGAGCTTTTTACAGTAGATATAATTAGTAATGTACTTATTTTGTTTCCTTTTCATAGGGATCTTATTTCTAACAAAGAATTTGTATTGAAAAGCTTTTTAATAACTTGTTTCTCGTCAATCATTTTTGGTAACCGAACCATCTTCCTTCCATCTTCATTATTAAAAACAAAAGCGTGTTATCTATGACTTAAATGTCAACGTTTTAACAACTTATCAATAGTCAGTCGGAAACTCGGAACCCATTGCAGGACAACACTCTTAAAGATTAATGAAGTTAATTTATTAATTACTAGCTGTTGTCCGCGACTTCGTCTGCAATCCAGGATGAAAAGTAGCCTATGTCCTTCTCCAGGTCATGGTCTACCCATGTACCAAATTTCATTTAAATCTGTATAGCCGTTTAAGCGTGAAAGCGTAACAAACAAACAAACAAACTCACTTCCGCATTTATAATATTAGATATAATACCTGTGTCAGTAACTTTATATCAGTAGGTAATATAGGTAGTCTTTTGTTTAATACATTAATTACTCAGAATTAATAAGTAAATACTTTTGAGTCGAACATAAGAATTAGAAAACTATTTCTGGCGGCTATTTCTGCTTTGTTTTCAAGTGTGAAGTTTATAATTAAAAACGTAATGATAGCTGACGGTGACCGTCTACATATATAACTCTGATACTTAATTACAAAATAAAGAAAATTACATAACAAAATAAAGATTTGGGTTCAAAATTGAGGGTAGACAAAGAAAATTCAGTTTCCTGTAGCGAAAGAGACAAGATTTGAAACTTTCGGGTGTTAGACGCGCGCTGTTTTCGAAGTACCCGACAATGCAATACGATATTGACCGATGTTATCGTTTACCTAAAGGGTAAAACCATCGCTACATAGACGGGAGGTAGTATTTTTTCCAATTCCTAATGTCACGCGATGTATGCGGCGGACAAAAGCTGCTTTTTAAATATTGACTGTACGTGCGATCATCGTACCCTCGTATGTGCGACACGCACCGACATACCAGGTTCCACCTGCATGCACTTCTGTATTCCGTTTATACTCTACTAATTAATTGACAATTATTTATTATAAATAAATACATATTTTAGTTAATAAATAAACTAGACACAGTCCAATTTCACCGCATGCTCCGCCCGTTGCGATGTCATGATATTGTCCAGCACTGACTCACGAACAATTTTTTATATAAAACTCATCTATGCTCATATAAATGTTGATACAGGTTACTATAAAAAACGGAATCTCGGACGATCTAATACTACGAAGGATAACAAACCAGTTTGGCGCTAAATACACAAAGGCGGGAAAACGATTCCTAATCATCTAAGGAAGGCGCTAGATTATAACGTTCCTCAGCGGTTCAAATACTTGAATGATTCAGCTCTGATTTCCTTCAGGGTGCATGAAAGGAACTTTTCGGGAAAACTGTATCACCGATAACGGCCTGTTGGAATTTTACATGAGTCAGTGGCGAGTGGGTTCTCACGTGTTTGCGACCTACCTATGTGTTACTGTAGTGTGCGCGAACAGCTGAAGTACAGGGGTGCGCTAGGGCGCGCTGGATCGTCGTCGGGCGGCGCACTAACACTCACATTCAAATATTCGTCTAACCTTGATGCGAATCGGCGCACTCCGGGTTCCATCCGACGACTGTCGTCAATACAGACGGGCTGAAGGGCTCGCTTCAGGTGTAACAGTGAAAGTGACACTGATGAGGATATTGCGGATCGCGGGGTAGTGTCGCGGCGCGGGCGTCGGCATGCGGCCGGGCGGCAGGCGCATCGGCGCGCCGCCACCGGCGGAGTGTCGCGGGGCTGCGGCGCGGCGGCCGCGCTACATGTCACTGTGCGGCGAGCGCGCTCCTCGCGCCGTGGTCACCGACTCTCAGTGGCGTCGCCGTCCTACTGTCTGCCCGACGGCCGGGACGGCGGCGCGCGTTGCACCGCCCCGCTGCACTCCGCCTGCCCCCCTGGCGCTATGCCCCCCTCGCTCGGCCCCCCTCCTCCCGTCGCACTACACCCGCCCCGCCCCGAAGAATTTTCCGCATCGGGCGGGAAAAATCGATTGTGCAGCGAGCCCCGAATAATTTCGGCAAGACGCACGGCGCCCTTGCGTCCTCTCCGGCGCACAGTGGAACGAATGTATGGGAGCGGTTGGACGTAGACATGTCCGAAAAAAAAGAGTAAAATTATGCCAAACTAATGATGCCATCTTATTCGATTACTTAATGCCTTCATAACTTGTGGTGATGAATTTCTTCATAACTCCCATATTTCGGGAGTAATTTGAGAAAATGTGAAATTTTACTATGAAAATGAGTGTATCGAGCTCTCTCCCTCCTGATTCCGGGCTTGTTTCAAGTAGCGGTCTCTAATATCATAATGCTAATACTAAGAGCTATATTTAATACTAAGACACATAGTGCGCCAAATGTGCACTTTCTGGGATAAAGAGTGATGTTTATTTTATAACACAATTTTTTAATTTTTTGTTTATTTTGTTGATTAAAACCGTTTTTCTAAAGGTTTACCTTATTACAATAACATTTCTGATCAGCCAATTAGAGAAGATATAAGCTAATTAGGATATATAATTAGGGACTTAAGGTTTACATATAAAACTGATGCACTAATGATTACTGATAAGAACATTGCTATTATTTAATTACTAAATGGCTCTTAATACACTAATTTAGCATGCATCATTTACTAATTATCACAATAACTAATTACCTTGCAATATTTAACAAAGGATACCTGGGATACCTGGATTTTATATAAATAGGTCACTATTAGTAACTTTAAAATCAGTGTTGATTTACACCTCGTTGTATCCAAGCTAATCTCGCAATGTATTTTCCAAATTTTAATACAAATCTTGATATTCACGTTGCTTTATGCGCACGCGCACATAAAGATTTACGCGACTTTAACTATTTGTTCAGTGTTTTAAAAGATAACAGTTGTGTTCAGTTATGTGAAAGTGCTGAAACAAGTTTAAAAGACTGGTGTCGTCGATTTTGCTACCGCATTTATGCAAAATGGACACAGTCTGGAAGAAGCACAGATAAGTTTCGGAAGAAACATGAGATTTGGCTACAGGCTGCAATTCAATGGCCGGAATTACAGAATGAAAATATGGAACCTTCTACAGAAAATATAAGTGACGTCATCGAGCCCATAATTTCTCCTGCTAAATCTGATGCTTCAACTTGTACACATCCTAGTCCTCGTAAATCTTTTGAGGACCTTAGTAACCGGCAAAAAAGAAGACGCACCACTGAAGATAGTCTTTCATGCAGCAGTAGCAGCGCTGAAATTATGTTTTCGGCCGAAAGGGCGCTTCAAAAGGCAGGACAAAGCGATACAGCTTATGTTATGAAATACTTGACGGAGAATCCAGAAGAGGCCTCAAAAATCAAAGCCTTCATTGAAGGTAAATCAATTCAGGTACGGGAAATATCCCCTTTGAAGGCATTGGCTCTTTATGTATCGATGAACTTATCGAAATGGCGCTATAACACTCTTCGGGATTTCAACACTCAAGAAGGAGCTCTTCAATACCCGAGTTACTACATGTTGGTTAAAGAAAAAATTAAGTGCTATCCGGCCAAAGAAGATCTCACAGTTACAGAGAGCTCTGCAAAAATCAAATTACAAGCCTTGATGGATTTAACCTCAAGAAGACTTATTAGGTCGTTAGAAACCCCTGTTGATCCCAATCAACAGCTCGTATTGACCAGCAAATGGGGTTTTGACGGATCATCTAGCCAAAGCATTTATCATCAAAGGACGAGTGAAGATGAGCAAATCGATCTTGCTAGTAATTTTATGATTAGTCTTGTACCACTGCGGCTCGTCTCAAAAGGTGTAACAATTTGGGAAAACGAGCGACCATCTTCCACTTCATTTTGCCGGCCAATATTGTTTAAGTTTATAAAGGAAACCAAAGAAAATGTGCAGAGAGAGATGGCTGAAATCGAAGCAGAGATTGAAGCCTTAACTCCATCCACCATCACTGATGGAATTAGTGTCAAACACCAACTGCTGTTGACAATGATTGATGGTAAAATTCATTCCATTATATCCAATACAGCAGCTTCAGTGTGTGACATATGCAAGGCTTGTCCTAAAGAAATGAATAATTTAGAGTTAATCAAAGATAAACACGCAAACGAGGACATGTATAAATATAGCTTAAGCACCCTTCACGCTTGGATTCGCTCAATGGAATGCTTATTACACATTTCCTACAAATTAGACATAAAATCATGGCAAGTAAGGGGTGATATAGCAAAAAGGCAAGTTGATGACAGGAAGAAAAGAGTTCAAGAGGCTGTAAGAAGAGAAACGGGCTTACTTCTCGATGTTGTGAAACAAGGCAGTGGATCCACCAACAATGGCAACTCGGCAAGGAGATTTTTTGAAAACTACACTAAATCTGCTGAACTGACCGGAATAGATGCTATGCTTTTAAGAAAAATCTGTGTGATCTTGCAGTGTATTTCATCAGGAGAGAAGATCAACGTAACTAAATTCCGAGAGTTCTGCTTTGATACTGCTAAGCTTTACGTGGAGTTATACCCATGGTATTATATGCCTTCTTCACTTCATAAAATTTTAATGCATGGGCCAGACATAGTTCAGAACATGTCAATTGTGCCCATTGGTTTTCTATCCGAAGAGGCATCTGAGGCTAGAAATAAAGATTTTAGAAAATATAGAGAGGGGCATTCTCGAAAGCATAGCAGTATCTCATGCAATGAAGATATTATGCACAATCTTTTACTGTCTTCTGATCCACTTGTTACAAGTATCCGTCCAAAAGGAAATAAGTTTGTAAAAAAATCTTCTTTTAAGGAATTTTATGAGCTTACGGATTCTGAGAAAAGTGATATCGAATTTGTTAACATAAATGATTTAGCGGACATCGATTCTGAATTTGAATTAATTGATGATGATGATGATGACGAAGATAATTAAATGATGTTATTGTTTTAAAATGTGTAACTTAGTAAATTAGAGCTTACGTCTTAATTATTTATTGTACTTTTAATGAAACTAGGTAATTTATTATCAACTTACTTAAAAGTCATACTCTCATCAGTTCTTGTGAATATTTTTGTTAATATATATTTCTGTATATATATAATATATTTATAGACCTCTTAATAAGTCTGTCTGCGGTTTAAAGTAAATACAAATGGGGAAAAAACGTTTTTTTTTTTAAATTTTCATTTCCTTTTATCCCAGAAAGTGCACATTTGGCGCACTATGTGTCTTAGTATTAAATATAGCTCTTAGTAATAGCATTACGATATTAGAGACCGCTACTTGAAACAAGCCCGGAATCAGGAGGGAGAGAGCTCAATACACTCATTTTCATAGTAAAATTTCACATTTTCTCAAATTACTCCCGAAATATGGGAGTTATGAAGAAATTCATCACCACAATTTATGAAGGCATTAAGTAATCGAATAAGATGGCATCATTAGTTTGTCATAATTTTACTCTTATTTTTCGGACATGTCTACGTCCAACCGCTTCCATACATTCGTTCCACTGTGCGGCGGCCGGCGCTGCCGCCGACGGTCAAGCGCATCGCCTTTCACTGTGCGACGTCGCCGAGCCGCACAATGCCCGCCGCCACTTGGCTGCTGTGCTATCTCTCGCTACTAGTCGTTTATATAATATCAGTGATATTATAAACATGTTATTGTCAAGGTTAGATAAAAAGCCACAAAGATATAAAACGGCATAATTTTTATCGCAGTCCAAGAAGCCGAAGATAAACTATCTCAAAATTGTGCATGTGCATTGACATATTTCAGTTGAATTTATAAGTATCGTCATAATCATGATTTATAATTCTTTTGTAACTGGCGCCACGAACAACTTGGCTAAATAAACTGTATAATGCAACAGGAAGAATCCTTCACAACAAAGTTTTGCATGTTTCCATTTATTTTACACGGTTATTGTTCGGTAGAGTCAGCCAAACCGAATTTCAACATACTCAAAAACTAGTTTTAAAATTAGTTATGCCGCAATACATTTGCATCACAACTAAGTACAAACTGTTTTTCTTTTACAACAAAAATATATTATTTTGAAAAATGGCGGAGAAGTCTTGCATGTTATCAAAATAAATATTTCTTCAAAAGCAAGCCAGGCTATAGTGTGGTATACTCGCCGGTTTTGGAAACCCCATAACTTAATCTTCCCGAGGACTAATCCATACGCAGCTCAGAAGTGCATGTAAGTAGCATGTAAGTAGGGTATACCTATAACAAAAAAAAGGCACGTATATACGTACTTTATTACGTGCAAGGAGTAAAAGGCGGGTTCAGGAAATTGTACTCGTAAACGATAGAATAATTAACTACCTGCTACTGCAATTTTCGAACTTTACCCGCTGAAAGACTAAATAGTGACGATAAGAATCCTTGGATTTTTTACTGAGCAGCTATATTCATAAAAGTACCTATGTTCAAAGATGATATTACTAGAAAGAGAATGAATGCTGATTATAACGACTTATTTATAGTGATGTATGGAAGAAAGTTATGCTGCACCGGCAGCAAAAAATTTGGAATGAGGACAGGAGGATATCATAAATACTAGTTTTCAGGGGGCTCCGATGAGACTACTGCAGCCAAGGGTTTAAGAAAGTTCAGATTGCATCGATATTAATAATTTTATTAAAAAAAAAAAAAACATTTATTCGAATTTTTGGTTAGTTTTAGATGATACTTTTAAATTTTTATTACTGTATATATTTCCTGTGCATGTCCCACATTAAATATTTTTCATTCTGTTTTATATTCAGTGGCTGACTGGATTTAACTTACTCCTTCTTCTTTTTCCTCTTTTATGTCAAACATAACATTACTTTGTGTATACCGTTTTGTAGGGTATGCATGAATGATATGTAAATTAAACTTCTTAACTTTATCATTCTCTCTGGTTGGCAGCAGTAACAGAAACTGAAATTAAATAGGAATGCATCTTCGTTTGGTTTGTCGTCCAAAATTAGAACACTTGTTCTTTCCTTCCTTAAAAGGGGATAAAGTGGTTAGAGAACTTTGACAAAGTGACATTGAGATTGAGAGAGTAAAGATGATTGAAAAGTCAAAATTGTATGCGACTGATAAACTACCGAAAAGCTGTTGAAAAGTGCTGTAGAAATACGAAACGCTTTGAAAGCGATTGCCTCGTGTCTAGGCCCTCGGGGTCAAGACAGACAGTAGCATCCTCATGTGTGATAACTGCGTTCTACGATTACCAATTCATTTCCCAAGTCTGGTGGTTATGGCAGCAGATGTCTAAGGGCTGTTTGTGATTACAGGAAAAATAACTGCCAGGCCAAAATCGTAGCAGTGCTACGCAAAAATAAAACTTAGTCAAGAAAAGGTCTTTAAATTGTTTTGTGTTTTAAAATTACAGGCTTCTCAAATAATCAGGTTTTTATTTTTATCACCTGAAGATCTATCTTCAGATGTATCTCGGGTAATCGTCGGTATTTTGTGTGTATCAGGGGAATTTCGATCTTAATTTTATAATAGCTCCCTATTTTTACAAAAATGTAGAGTATGCTATTCTAATCTTGTCAGCTTTTAACACAACAATCATTTCTTCAGACATTTTTTTACAATAACAAAAACAAGCTTGTTTCGTAACCGCTACTAAAAACTTTTGCTTATTTATAATTCTCTTTCCTCACTCAATATTTAAAGTTAATTTGTTAATTATCGCGACATCGGTTGCGCCAGCGCAGCCTGTAAAATTGCATCGTCGCTGCTCACGTACATCAGTGTCAGACTGACTAGTATTTTGTAATAAGAAAAAGCAGATAAACCAAAATCAAGCAATGTTATCTTTGAAGAAATGTACTACAGAGCTACAACTATCTTTTGGCGTTTGAATGAAGTTAATAGGGGGGCACTGTTGGTAAACATTAGTGATAATATTTTGTGAAATTGTATTGGAAATACAAGATGGTGGCGTCAGTTCCAATTATGGCCATGCGTCAAAATATCCTTGTACAATTTCAATTTAATTAAATTTAAAAATTAGTAGAAAACATTTGGATGTCCGTCAAACAAGGACCTGAAGGAAGGACAAGTGAAAGTCCCGCCCGGACTAGTTTAGCGAATGACGAGGAGAGCTCCAAATGAGATGGGATTAGGCTAGGCAGATAGAGGTTACCTAGTAGAAAACCCTTCAGGATTTTTGTTTCCGTCTCAATCTATTAAGTCCGTAATGTCCCACTACTGGGCAAAGCCCTCCCTTTTCCTATTCATTGGTGAAAGCAATTTATAAATATGTCTAGATAGATATTCAAAGCTGTGAACTCGTCGAAAAAATAGCGTCCAACTGTTAGCCGCTAAATGCACACACACTAGAAAAGCACAATTTTGTTGAAACAGTTGAAAGCTAAAAACTAAGTTGACCTGTAATTGCATTTGAAACCAGCAAAAGAGATCTGACCCGGGATTCAGACGGCAACCTTATACTTATTTCCGTATACAATTTTTATCGAGCAGGAAAACTTAGGCTGTTCGCAGACCTGAGACAAGCAATACGTGCGTTATGTTATGCTCTATGAAATAAAACATAGATTGCAGTTTCAAAGTCAAAGTTCTGTAAAACTTACCGATAAACTTCTTTAGGTACAAAACTTAAGACTGTGGTGCAAGCTCTGTCTTAGTACAAGAGCAAGCTATAACTTAGTGTGAATCAATAGCATAGCATAAGCATTTGTATAATCAGCCTATAATGTTCCCACTGTTGGGACACAGGCCTCCTCTCTTTGCGAGGGACTGGGCTGTAATCCACCACGCGGCCCCAGTGCGGGTTAGTAGATGACACATGTCTTCGAATTTTTAGTTCTAGGACATGTCGGTTTCCGCACGATGTTTTCCTTCACCGTTTTGAGAACAGTGATGATGAAATTATTTACACAAAGTAAAGCGCCTGGGTTCGAACCGTAAGTCGGGGCCGTTACCACTGAACCACCACTGCTCAATAGGATGAACCGTTGATACTAAGTTATCAATACAAAGTAGACACCGACGTCGAATCATTTGTATTGTGCTTTTACAGTTGCTGTTAACCGTTGAGTTTTGACCTATTGTTGTGTCTTCGGCTGAAGCTTTTAACAAAAAAATTATCAGATGACCATAAGTTTAATAAACAAGACTCATATATTTTAATAAAAGTATATTTCTTTTAAAGTTTTATAAAACTTTTAATTAGCATACTACAAATATTTCTGCAACTCGCACAAAAAATGCCCTTCATGATATATTTTTATTAGAGCACCAGCTTTTGCCCGCGGCTTCGCTTGTGTTAGTGTAGATTTTGGCAATCAGTTTTCTATTTTATGCAGAAAAAGTTCCGTTCCCAAGGGGTACAGGGGTAGGACATAGGGGGTACTCTATGTCTTTTTCTGTACCCCTGACAACGTGTAAGCAAACTTCATTGTGAACGATTTAGTGGAAAACGTAACACACAAATAAACAAACAAACTCACTTTCGCATTTATAATATTATTTAGAATTTTATTAAAAGCAAGAAATAAGTAAAAATTGCACCATTTCTATCTTTACCTAGAAATAACAGTTAAAACAGTACGTAATAGTGCATTAGGTATTATTATTTTGCATCATACCTAACGATTCGCGTCAGAAATTTAACATAGTCATAAATTTAAGGCAAGCACATTTCAAATTCTAAGAATATTACAACAGTTGTTCGGTGTTGTGTTTCCTTTTTATAGGTAACGAGGTGTTTATAAATGCAGAATTTTATTTCTGTGTAAGTGCTATGGAAGTGTTTAAAGGTTTCTATGAGAACCGTAACTATTCTCTGATGAATTAGCTTAGGGCTGATTTGTCAATAGTCAGATATCTTTTACTTGAGGCAACACACAACCCAAACCGGTTAAAACTCCATGTACTTACAACGTAGGTGAGCACTGAGCACTGAGGAAGGATTAAAGAAAATTCATCACTTAATGGGGTTAAGTAAATAGGGGGTGAAATTTTGTATGGAAGTTCGATATTTTTACCGATGCGAAATCCCTTTGGGCTAAATAAATGTAAAAGAGTAGAAATAAAAAATGAGAGCACACATCCCACGCAAAAAATTGACGAACAATAAGGCCCTTTGTACACAAGTTTTTCTTGCCGTGAAAAATTACGGTTTATTTGCCATCTGTAGGCACGGTCATCAGTGTTGTATGGATCACTAATGGAAGCTTGTTGAGGGACACGTTTTTTCTACAGCGCGGTTTATAAGATGTGGGCAGGCACAGCAGTGCATGGATCACCAAGGAAGCTTGTTGACAGACACGTTTTTCTACAGCGCGTTTTATACCCCGTGTGTAGGCACGGTCGTCAGTGTTGTATGGATCACCATAGAACCTTATTGACAGACACGTTTTTTCTACAGCGCGGTTTATACGCCGTACCGTAAAGAAACCGTGCCGTATACAAAGAAACTTAAAGTAGCGTCATTGTGATGTTTTCATTTGGTTGAAAACGACGTTGCTTTTACCTTACCTAGATTTTTAATTAGGTAGGTACTCTACCTAAGGTTTGAAAGAGAATAGAGATATTTTTAAACAATTTTTTTTTTCATTAATTTTTTCAAACATTCTCATGACAATTTAAATTCTATAGTACACCAAAATTTAAAATGAGTATAGATAAATACATTTACAAACATTCTGATTAATATCTGGTTCGATAAAAACTAAATTAAACACCCTTAACATTATATCGCCCCATCCCATTTATTAGAACGAGGGCCGATTATTATTTCTAGGGGACGAATTGTCGTGGAAGCCCCAACTGAATAATTTAATGCAGGCGAATACATACATCCAACAATAGAGATAATTATCATAAGTATGCAGCAGCTTACTGTAACTACTTTTATACTCAGTGCTTAGAAGCTATTGTCAAATTATAATCGTTTAAAAAAAAAAACATGTCTGAACATTAAACTCTTTCGTTGTCTGTACTAGCAAATATGTAAAAAGCATTTCTTTTAAAGCCCATATTAATCATTACTGTCCCATAATCAGCTGAAGTTTTAAGTACCTACTTCAGGTAATTATTGTTTTATCTTAAATCTTTGATTTAATCAAAATAAAAATCAAAAGTCATATAATCAAAATAGGCTGTGAATCAGCACTTTGTAAATGTTAAAATTACACAAACGCCCGCCCTTCACCACTTCTTAGTGCTTTAGCTGGGAAGAAGAAGTGGCGCAACAATAGTATGCAAAATAATCTACATTATCATTATTAATATTTTTATATTTTTAAAAATCTCGCAGACATGGCTCCCAGTCCTTTGAAAGGCGTACAAGGGGCCAAAGCCAACTTGCAGAGGCCCCTTAGAAAAATTTATATGGAATGAGACACCAACCGACAAAGATCCCTGTTCGCACTATGCAAGTGCACCCAAGGACAACCCCCGGTTGGTGTAGGACTATTGTAAGATATGGAAACAAAAGCTATTGGGCTATGTGTTTGGGTGGCTTAAGTTGACTGGTTACTTGGAACTATGGAAGGACTATGGCCCCTGCCTGATCAATGTTGTTATGTACACGGATAAAATGGCAGGGGGTGACTTGCACACTCAATAATGGCCCCCCGGATACTTTCGCTAGCACATAGTGACGTAGTGACAAGGGGGCAACATATCCTGAGGTGCTTGGGAAGTGGAGAGGTATTCCACGGCTTTCAGAACAATCCCAGAGCCCGGAAGATGGTCAAGATCCCTACGAGCACTTACTGGAATACTTCCTTCCTCCGAGCACGTTTGCTCTTGCGAATCTCCACTCAAGCCGGCCAATTAAGACAAGAATGAGGTGGGAGCTCCGTTCCTCGTCAGTGTTCACTCCAGCCGGCCAATAAAGGCAAGCCAGAGATGAGGAACAAGACTTCTCCCGGGAGATAGGGTCCGTGGGGTCGCTACTACCCAACAGCTCGCCACAAGCTGCCCTGCGGGTTCATTATTAATATTATTAAATGTTTATGTCTAGTTTCTACCTATAATTATAACCAAAATTGTTGTTATTGAACTCCGTTGACTTTCGCTCCTGCACGCGTAGCATGACGCTTTCTATGTCTACGAAGAATAGACATAGCTCTTTCTATACAAATTGACATTTCGTCTCTTCATTTTTGACATCGCACCGTAGAAATCATTCTACAATCTGTCATTTTGTCTTCCGCTTCTAACGATCTTTGTCTAGGTCCTTTTACATGTAGACTATTTCAGAAGAAAGTTTTCTATCCAAACTGTCAAAATCACTAAGTAGTGAAGACAAAATTTGATTTTGTAATCGCCATGCTAAAGACTGTAGAAAACTTTTTACTCGATGGCCACAAAGTATATACGGTTATCTACAAAATCATGAAACACTTGCGTTTTGAACGCAAAACTGTGATAAGTAATAATTATCATAATTAAAATTCATTCCAACACCTCGAATTCATGTACAAAAATAGTACTGTATCTTTTTTTTTCTTTTGCTTATATCTCGAAAATGGTGTGTCTAATCGCAAAAATAATGAAAATTTCGACCCCCTTTATAAAACCGACAAACCCTTAAGACTGAACATGTAGGTAATAATTTTTCTTATTTTCCATACAAAAAGTGAAAAATTCCATATAAAAAATACGTCGAGCCTTCGCGTCTCCGGCTCTAAAAAACGAGTACCACGTGGACTCGCGATTGTCAAATACGATTTAAGTTGTGTCAAAATTATATTTAAAATTAGGGATTTTTTGTTGCAGAATAGTTTTAAGATTTTCATAGCCAAAAATAAAGGGGTTTTAGTGATAGTTTAGATAGTTTAGTTCGGTGTACAAGACAATCGGCACCATTACCAAGGAAATGGTTAAATCCAATATTACTGTAATATGATTTCTTCCAAAATACGATACTTCGACACTCTTAATATCAATAAAAATTGAGAATCGAACAAAGAAGAAAAAATCCTATGACAAAACAAACAATTCTGAGTCGAATTATGAAAAGAGTGAATTGCGTAAAAAGTGCAGTTGTGTCTTTCTACTTTACTGCAGTCCTGTCTACACGGAACGTCATTTTTGTCTATTCTTCTGTCGACACAACTCGTTTCTACGGTGGTCATGCTACGCGTGCTGGGGTGGGCGCTAATAACTGCGACACAGTTACTAAACTAGCAGTATTAACGTACACAAAAAATGTAATATGCTTTTGTTCCAATAAAATATTTGTATTTTTTTGTAATTTAATGTTTTGTGTTGCATAGGTAATACTACCTATGCAACACAAAACATTAAATTAAATTATTTGCCACTAGCTTCTACACGTGACTTCGTCTGCGAGCTTATAACCTTTTTCAAGAATTCCTATCCAATACAAAAATATTTTTTCAAATCTGACTGGTAGTTCCAGAGATTACCCCCTACATACAAATTTACAAACAAACTTTTACCTCTTTATAATATTAATATAGATATGTCAGCTAGCCAAATAATACCACACCCTTACATAACAACTCTTCATTGTCGAGATCACAAATCAGATCTCCGATTATTACATTAGAGCTTATCTATATACACATTGTACACCCCTATTTACTTAACCCATAATTTATGGTTTAGTCACAGGGTTGTCGATCGCTGTACATGATATTATTCGTTCACAGGTGGATGCAGCATCCACCCCACAGAACCCCACTAGCATTACACCCTTAAAGACACCTATGGGAAAAGATGGGGTGTTTTGCCAGGTAACTAGAACCTATAGACGAAAGTTTTGTATTTAGTTTGTTACCTTAATGTTAGTTAAATTTATAGTTTGTTTAATGTAAAGCTAAGGGAGAGAAAAAATCTGAATCAATCAATCTACCTACTCTCTCCCAATTATGTTGGGGTCGGCTTCCAGTCTACCCGGGTGCAGCTGAATACCAGTATTTTACATGGAGCGACTGCCTATCTGACCTCTACAACCCAGTTACTGGATAATACGATACCCCTGATTTTCGGGTTAAGGACTATCAAAGATCCACGAATGAAAGCCGGGACCAACGGCTTAACCTGCTTTCCGAGGCACGGAGGAGGGTCGAAAAAAAACAGAATAAAAAAAAAACATAACACATACACACATAGCCAAAGCCCTCTAATTGCTAATTAATAATCTGTGGTAACTCAAAAATCTTTTACTAATGAATTAATGAATATTCACAAAATATTGAAATAACTTCCAAGCATTTTGAACTTGGTAAAGCTTTTTTTTTTAATTTTGAATCAATGCATTCACTGATCATTCAAAAAAAAAAACTTTCAAATGTTCTATTTTTTTTTTACAGAAATGGTCTGAGTTGATCTGCTTAGTGACGTCATAGAAACGAGAGATTTTTGACCGCGCACAGGTCCTTTTTTCAATTATTTTGTTAGTTTTTAATGTGTGCGTGTCCCACATAAAATATTTTTCTGTCATAAGTTTAATTCCACACTTGCTACAAGATATGAAACCAGTCCGTAAACTTGCATTCTAACATCGCACTCCATCCAAAATGCATCTCATCCTGGCGAAAAAGCAAAAGTTACAACATTCTGTCTGTAGTGCCGTAGTGCGTAGATAGAGACTACTAGAGCCTCGACTTCAGCAATTGTCGCTAATGGTTTTCTTTATCAGGTGCGTAAAATTTTCCTAATAATAATTTATGGTACGGTCGACTGTCTGAGTCAAAAGTTAACTGTACACAAAGTTGTCGAGATAGATAGTAGGAATTCGGCTAATGATGGCTGTGAATAATGATGTATAATAAAACCATTTGGGTTTTACAGTGGCACCTAATTATTAAGGGCAAGAAAAATAAAACTTTCAATTTATTCGAGACCTCGACCTTCCACTTAAAGTATACTTATATTAAGGAATCGAGCTGTTAATATCCGATTTAAATAGTTCTCAATTCCTCTGCATCTTAAAGAAAAATTACAACGTCGTCGTTATGGGTCGTCAGAAGCCCGAAAGTTTAACAACCAGTCTTACCAAGGGTTATCGTATTACTCAGTTACTGGGTTGTGGAGGTCAGATAGGCAGTTACTCCATGTAAAATACTGGTATTCAGCTGCATCCGGTTAGACTGGAAGCCGAACTCAACATACTTGTGAAAAGGCTAGGCCTACATAGATTTTTATATCAAAGAACAACAGACAATTCTATATGAAAAATAGTTCCTACAACAACAAGACGGTTTCAAACAATATTCAGCAGTGAAAGTTTTGAGCGAGACTTAGTAAGCTTTCCGCAGTTTGCAGCCGAAGAAAACGGAAAACGGCACACAATCACCTCCCGCCCTTTTCTAATGGGGGTAGGCAGAAGCAACAGAACTCTACGTGCTACGATACTTAACTACATCCTGTATTGCTTTGCGAAAATGCGTCGGTTGTAATACAGGTATTTTTATCTTACGAAACGACGCGCGCTTTACTTGTGGTAACAAACACGATGTGAATGTGTGCGTCAAGAAGAGTAGCGTCAGCACATAACACACACACGCACACTCACACATACTTCCGACTTCACAGCTGTCTCGGACGGTACCGCGAGCTCCTGCGTTTACACACACATTCACAGCGTGTTTGTACACTTGGGAACCACAAGTAAAGCGCGCGTCGGTTCGTGAGACAAAAATATTGTAATATTCACCAAGTTAATACTTATATCTGCGTGGGTCTCATATGTACAGACATGATCATAGACCATCAGGAATTTCTCAGTAGCAGCTCGAAGTCTAGATTTGCGCTTGGTTGATGGCAACAGGCTCGCCTCCCCCCATTACATAACACTTAGACATAATTGGCGAAATGTGAGTGTACTATAGGTAGACCTCTGCCTAACCCTCCTGGGATAAAGGCGTGGTGTAATGTTCTGTCCATAGTGTGTCCAAACAATATAAAAATCTAAGATAACACGATGCTCTTTTGTCATCTTACCTAGATAATGGACACGGAATTGAGGAAATACCAATTTATTCCAGGTTTCTTTGGCGTAGTCACTGAAAGCCGTCTGCGAGTCGTGAACGTTTTGTCAATACTATAAAAAGTATGACAAAAATACAGTTTGTAAAATCAATGCATAGGTTCACCTCTTTGTTCGTTCCTGTAGCCTGCGTTTCTGTTGACAAAACATTTTTCAATCATTTGTTATTCATAAAATCGTGACAGGATGTTAAGGCGACGATAACCGACTTTTAATGATTTTATACTGAAGATGACATCGAAACGAGTAGTGTTAATGATGGAATTTTCTTAATATTTTAAATAGGCATATTTTGGATTATGTTTTTATTACATAGTGAAATTAATTTTTAAAGTTATGCCTAACGCGGATTAAAAACGGAGAATCACGCAAAATCTATCAAGCGTATTTTTCTGAAACCTTCATCATTTTAAAGATAATTTAATTATTGATTTTTTAGTATACGCGTTTTATTAAAATACTTTTTACTATATGTATAATAAATTAATAATGCGTCTAATTTGGGACAGCGCTCATTGATGGGCGATTCTTATTACTGGCTGGACGACGATGCGTTGCGTGAGCTCAGTATAGAACACGCAATCTACCCACTCAAGGTCACTGTCATATAGCTGCGTCTTAAAAAAAAAAATTGTGTTTCAACAGTTAGAGTTAAAATTGCCAGTTCCTCTGCGGTTGAGGATTGCGGGTGAAATTCGCTTCCTTCGGCCTGATCATCACTTACCATCTGGTGAGATGAAAGCAGAACAAAGTTGAGGTTAAAAAAAAAAAACCTATCTCTAAAATTGTACTAAACATCAGATATTTTTTCGTGATTTCATCTTGGTCCAGTAGTAGAAGTCGTTCATAATGATGAGAAAAGTCACGTGTTTAAGTATCGGTAACTAATTACCAGTCACCTTGTATATAAAAATTTTGTGTGCATTAAAAGTTCGTGAACAAATATTTTATCACTAAGTACGATTATTTTAGGTATTTATTAGTGCATAGAGGACTTGGAACTTGGGTAGGTTACACAATATCAGTGTAAAATATTAAAACAAATAACACAATGTATGGAAAAATATATTTTTGGCAGTGTGGGACAGTGTAGAGCTCATTATTTTGTTAGGTTATTAAAAATGTAATTATATTAATCAAATAATCAAAAAATAACAATCCCTGTAGGTAATAATTGATAACATAAAAAAAAAGTTTACCGGAAAACAACAGTTTTAATTAATATCAGATGATATTTCACGGTCATGATACACCATAAATAAATGAATACAAGGAATTAGTTCATCATCCATCTTGTAGCGACAAAAAGCGCCCCCTGCCGACGTGAGCATGAACTGGCGGCGCCACGAACATACCTGGCATGCCAAGCATTTGCCGTCATTAACACCGGTATAAGTTTCCACGGTGCAGCATTGCTTCTCAAGAAATAAGGCTAGCGGGAACAGGATACACTTTTTCACGGTATGAACAACAAAAATGCATAGAATATTATGTATACACCACCATAATATTATGCTTTTGCCCCCGGTATTGCCCGCGATAAAAAGTATTCTATATCCACCTCTGAGCGAATTTAATCGAAATCCGTTCAGCCGTTAAGGTGTAAAAAATTCACAGATAGACCGAATTACATTCGCATTTATAATATTAAAGTATGAATTGTAAGTTAACTGTAAAAGTCGGCTCATTGCTTATTGCAAGCACGGCTTCTGACTTTGAAAGTTTCTGAAAAGAAAAAGAGAATAGTTTTTGGGTAAAATGCTCCTTTTTCTGCTTGGTGTAGAATTGCGAAGGTCACTCCATGCAAAATACTGGTCAACTCAGTCGTATTTTAGACTGTACTGTTTTAAACAGGGAACCTAGATGATGAATCTTCTACTGTCGGGTCAGCAATAGCTTTAAAAGAAATCCCATGCTCTTGTGAAAAGATTAGCCAGCACCTCTATTGCATAACACACTTACAATCACAGTCTAAAGGATTTTGAAGGAAATTCATAATTCATTGCTTCATATGTTTGATACATTTGTGGCGCCATCTACATCGCCACATGCGAACTACGCATCACAGTGACGTCACACAAAAACCTGCATTGTGCAAGCAGGGTTTATCGCGCGACAAGCATATATACAACGTCCCGACAACAATCGTCGGGCAGTAGCCAACCACACACAACACTCGTCTAGTCGGAGGATCCTCCCTTTCCTATGAAGGATGTTCCTCATACATCTATACATTCATTTGCTTGACAACGCAATGAATATTGTAGAATTGTCGAAATTAAAGCCATGGCTATTGCAAGTGTGTTAAGTAGTTAGGCTGCACATCATTTCGATAACATACAAGAAACTGCATAAAAATGTAGAACTATCAGCTTTATCAGCTTTAATAAAAAAAAAACTCTGTCTGTAAAACAGAAAACCAACCCCTGCGAATCGCAACATCTCAATATTACGTAAACTGATTCGCAAAAACAACAGTTATTCAGTCCCAGTAATTGCACGATGCAGTTTACGTAATCGCAGTGACGTGGGTGGCAAGGCGTGGTGGTGGCCATTTCTATAGGTGGTGGCTGTACCACCTACTAAGTCAGCAAAACAGCTTCAAAGAAACCCAGACGTGAGACTTGAAGGCACGGACTAGATTGTAGTTTTATAAGATATTTTAATCCTGATTACTTTCCCCCTTTTGAAATTGAAAAGCACCAAAATGGTGAAATCCGTCTTTAAGATAGACCAGATAAAATAAATATTTGCTGGTGAAACTATTTGATGATTTCAGATTGCTCAATTATTTCCGTTAAGGGGGGAAGCGTTTCCAGTAATTTCTATTTTAAGATACTTAACTTGAATATTCGTGTAGGAGTAATGTTATATTTTGAAGTAACAACTATTTTGGAACATTCCTTTTCAAAGCAATTTATAATAACGTATGTTCGAGATCCTTTTCAACAATGAACAAGACAGGTAGGTACCTAATTTATATTTACAAAATATGATTATCCAAGTGACGCATACAATATTTCCTGCTAATTAAAATTGTCGTGTGGTTTGCATTTACAAGTAATTCAAGTAAAAATGTTCCCGTTTGAAGCTGTGTCGTCTAGAAATGTATATTATACACATTATATTAAGTGCTACGAAACTGGGAATACACATTTCCAGTTTCGTAGCACTTCACATTGCGTAGCAGCTTTAGGTACTACACGTAATGAATCGATAAGTAGCGATGCGTTTTTTCCTAATATGAATATTATAATTAATTTTTTTATCGTCTACTTAAAAAGCAATGGGGATAAAAATAAAAAATAAAAAACTAAATAATTTCGATAAAAAATACTTTAAACATACAAGTTTTACTTCAGGATTTTTTTTTTTTTTAACAGACCTAATACCAACCTTGTTACTGACGTAAGTATGCAAAAAATTCAGTATCTGCTTTTATAAAATAACATTTTAAATACATTACTAGTACCGTACAGGTAGACTGTACGCTTGGCTCGCTAGCATTTAATTCTAGACCAAGCGAAGATAAAAAAAAAGAAAAACAAACTTAAAAATATTGTAGTATCTATGTCTAGTCGTTAGTATACTGGTCTCTATACCTATAGCAATTTCGTTATACAACCACCTAATATAGTGTTAAATTATAATTATGATATGCTTAATAAAAATAAAAAATATCAGCTGCACCAATGATTAAATAACTGTAAGGTTATAATTAAAAAAAGTTTAAGTAAAAAAAATGCATGTAATTACATTCAAATTGACCGGCAACAACAAACCTGCACTCACACACGACTTCATACAAGGTCACCTAATAAATTAATCACAGCCTTAAAATCGGTTTAGTTAACTTCTTCATTTACCTCATACATAATAGATTCAATCATTTTTGTAGTCGTAACAAACATAATAGTCTTTTTGCTTCAGGTATAACCTAGGCAAATACAATTAAAGTTAGTTACTCGTATAGATCCGTGTGTAGGTCGCGTCTGATGTTCTTGCTGCACTGTCGGACGCCGCCGTCAGAATCATTTTTTGCGGCGTGTCTACTTCTTACCGCTAAAAAGCGTGTTAGGCATCGTTTTTTCTACTAGCCAGTCGCGTCGTGACCTCGGCTGACATTAAAAATGGTTATGCCTCGCGCACACGTGCCACTTTCTGCTAAAACAAGCTTAGTAAGATGTCTAGTCTCCATATCAGTAAGAGTCAGACGTTTTCTTTCACGTCACTAGCTGTCTGAGCCGAATATAATGTGCACCTGTCCTCACAAACGGCAGACAGAAAAATAAAGGTTTGTAGAGTCTGTGTAGACGTTTCCTTATAATTCTTGTTGCCTCATGTTTTGACATTCATTATTTCAAGCGCTCGCGGGTTGGTCTAGACTTCAGGCTTGTTCAATGGTAACGTGTTGTTTCAAAGCGGCCTTGATATTATTTTTTCTTGTTTCATGTCTTCTGGTTTCCATCGTAACTGAACATTTTTTTTTTTTGCCAAATAATTCATCTTTTTATTCTTTAATTTATTTAAGTTTAGCTGAAATAAAATGAATTAGTATACAGTCAAACAATACAATCAATTGTCATTTTTTAAATTAAAATAGCGAATAAAACTCAACATATACACAGATTTTTTAAACATGAATCGAAGCTACTTACTGAAATATTAAAATAACATATATTAACTGTCGTAATATTTTGCAATTAATGCCATTTTTAATTTTGATATTTTTACAATATTGTTCTATTATATTCTTTTTATTAAAATGTTGTTGTGTTTTGAGCAATGAGCAGTGATAGGCCAAGCCATAGGTCTCGAGGTTCGAACCCAAGGCACACGTACCTCCGACTTTTCGGATTCATGTGCATATTGTATAATTATCACTTACTTCAAAAACGATGAAGGAAAACATTATGAGGAAACCGGCATGCTTAAGAGAAATTTCTTGACGGCATGTGAAGCCAACTCAGATGCCCATGGGCGGCTTTAAAACTGTGACATCTGGTGTCACAGTTTTAAAGCCGCTCATAGTCACTAACCACATGTAAAGAAGAAGATTAAAAAGTTCAGGTAAAATAAATGAATTTACATCAAATTTATGCAAATGCGACTAATGGGTAGTTGTTTTTTTTTAACGTTGTCGATGGGGATACTTTCTTAAATTTTTCTAATCATTTATTATAATTATCTATTTAAAATCAGTTCGTGAACGTATTTACAAATTTTCACCGTAACTATCATAGAAATAGCTCATTAACTTTTGAATAAGTACCGAAATATTGAGATTTGTGTTTTCATTTCAGCAAGAATTTATTAAACAACTAGCTGTTACCCGGAACTTCGTCCGCGTGGAATTTAATAAAAAAAAAATTTTGTTCAGTTCGCTGAAAATAATTCTGTATTCCTCGTAAAGAAATACCTATCCATGCTAAGTTTAATCTCATTCTTCTTTGCGGGTCGATGATTCATGTTTTTTTAACTACAAGTGCGGTCAAAATCGATCCACCCGTTTCGGAGATTAGCCGGAATAAACAGACAGACAATTTAAAAAAAAATCGTTTTTTTAGATATTTCTATCGTATATACTTTCGTATGGATTTAGTAAAAAGCTGTTATTTTGACATTACAAACAGACACTTCAATTTTATTTATTTGTATAGACAACATTATAATATAGATTGGCAGGGACATCAACTCGAAAACTGTTACCATGGATTCAGTACATGATTCTGAACCCCCAGCGTTGAAATTTTTCGTCGGTTATTAAAATAAAAATCTTCTGATCCATACATTTTGATCGCGTAGGTATTGCAGTTTTCTATGAAACAGCAGATTTTTTTTAAAAATAACGACGAAAAATTTCAACGCCTCTGCGTTGAAAATTTCAACGCTAGGGGTTCAGAATTATACACTGAATCCATGGTAACAGTTTTCGGGTCAATGTTCCTGTCACCCTGAATAATTAATAAAATATGTTTCTATAAAAAGCAAAGTCAAATAATTTATTCCAATTAGGCACATAAAAGGCACTTTTTAACAAAATGAACAAGAAAATATAATTGATTCTAGTTTCCCCTTCCAAAAGGTAATTTCGTATGGAGAAGAATGGGGAAGAAACTCCAGCGGTACTGTTTTAAAACGTTTTACAATATTTTGTATACATTAATCCTAAACTATAAAACGGGCAATATTTGTATATATATTTGTAATCATGTTCTCGAAAACGACTCTAAAGACTTCGATGAAAGTTACATTATAGGGGTTTACGGGGACGAAAAATCGATCTAGCTAGGTCTCATATCTTGAAAAATTTGTTTTCTCTATTTTTACAGCCTCGGGAATGTGATACAACGTTGGTATATTTTGACGATATTTTTATTTCTTTTCACCCGAGCAGAGCTCGGTCAATCAGGTACTTATATCATTATGTGAAGACGATGCACCTAGAATAAAATTACTATACTTACCACAATAGGTAAGAAAAATGAAAAATGAAGCAATGACAGTCAAATAAATTATGTAATATATACATGGTGCTCACATATTTACAAACATTGTAAAAGTAGACGATATTCCTAAAACAAGTAATAAAACATTGTGTGAGTTCAAGTAATCACAGAATGTAAAATCAATGTTTTAAAAATAATAAATTATACAATTAAATTAGCACTTTAGGAGTAGTGGCTAAGTAATAACAGCCGCACGGATCGATCCAACAGGTTAAGCTACGCTTGCCGGGGTTGGTTCGTGGATGGACGACAATCTTTTGAGACTCCTCCGTACCTAGGAAAGCCCGTTAAGACGTTGATCCTGGTTGTCATTCGTGGATCTTTGACAGTCGTTACGGGTCGTCAGAAGTCTGACAACCAGTCTTGCCAAGGGACATCATATTACCCAGTTACTGGGTTGTGGAGGTCAGATAGGCAGCCGCTCTATGTAAAATACTGGGATCTGCATCCGGTTAGACTAGAAGCCGACTCCAACCAACATAGTTGAAAAGGCTAGGCAGATTCATTTGATACAATTCAAAACGTTTCAAGTCAAATTTTTTAATACCAACATCAACCAGCAATTCATTGGTATCGATCGGCTTGTATTTAAAAACAGTTCTTTAACTAGGCCCAGTAATAATAAACGAGAAGTCAATGACATATTGAGGAAAAATCTCGGATACTTGTCTATAAAGAGCATAAAATCTACGTGACGAATCTGATGATTTAGCACTGCGGCTTGAATTACTTCTTGATGACTCACAGAGCGAGAATTCACGTTAAACTGATACAGAATCGATACGAATTAACGTTAAAAGTAAACTTTAATATGTGCTTTATTTAATTTATTTATCTAACGCAAGACAGTATGTTTTGTTGCTAAGGACTGCAGAGTACAGTCTGGTGCAGAAATATGCACAAACTAAGTGAAATTAAAAAACCTTTTATTTCTGAAACGTTGATTGAAATGCGCTGTTGTGCATACAATAGGAGATATCTATATATTGTCGGTCTTAATAATGTACACATATCGCAATGATCCCGGGAGTCTATGCTTAATTTTATCGACGGAAAAAATGTAAAAAAAAAGTTGTTTTTAAATTGTTACAAAACGGTGTAACTTTTAAACCAAATTATCCATCGCGATGAAACAAACTCCGTAATGATTGGAAGTAATTAGGCGTCCTCATAAAATTATGAAAAAGAAAATACCCTCAATTGAAAATAAATATGTTTTTTATTTTTTTCATTAATTATTACAATAATCCTAAAATCTCAATAAGATGCCAAACAGAAAAAATAAAAACTGCCAATAAAATTAAGCATAGATTCCTATCCTTTTTTATTATGTTTTGTATTTCCTGTGCGTGTCCCGTATTGTCCGTGTATTTTCTTTCTTTCTTTCTTTCTTTCAAACAATCTTCACTCAACAATTCTTTTTTTTTTTATAGAACAATTTAACATTTGAACTAATACTGTACTAGCAATTCGCTTTAAGTACATAGAGACGTGGCTGAACAAAATCATAGCTTATTTCTTTACAAAAAACTCTACACGCAGCAGCTTTGAAATGGAATATTTTCAGTAAGAACATGCGTTGTATGTGCTCTATAGCAACTCTGATACTATGTATAGTATTAGACGAATTCATAGACAGACACAAGGCCAGACTATCTTTGCTGGTCAATGACCTCATATTTCGACGTCTGCGAGGCAGCCGTTAAGTAAAAAAAGAATTAAAAAGCGCAAGTTTGTAAACTGTCTGCATTCAAGCCGAAATTATTTGTTTAAAACTAAAAATAATTACGCAAATTTGTTAATTAGGTAATTATGTAAGAGTGGCTTATTGCATGATTGAGGTTATAGTTAATATTATAATATTATGGATTAGAAATCATTATTATTATTTATGTAAAAATGTCACCTATTTCTGTGAAATGCTCTGTATTTAAACTCACAATAATATTTCTGGAAATAAATCTGTTATAGTGCGTTTATCATGCGTAAACATGTCTTTTGTAAAAGCTCTCCCTAAGTTTTCTCACTCCATACTTTCTATGTATTCTAAAGCCTCCTATTATATTTTAACACTTCAATAAATTAGATCGCCGCAACTTAGAATACTGAAACATTAGATATTGTCGTTATTACACTATTAAAATAATAAAAGATATAGGTACCTACTAGATTTTATATCACAGACAACAAAGCATTATGGCTGTAGGTGTAGCATCATATTCTCCGTGCCTATAATATCAAACATCGATCAAAAACTGCCTTAGCATAATTAGCTTATAATGTTCCCACAGCTGGGACACAGGCGTCCTTCCTCGTCGAAAAGGAGTGGGCTGTAATCTACCACGCGAGCCCAGTGCGGATTGGTAGATATCACATATCTTCAAATGTTTAGTTCTAGGACATGCCGGTTTCTTCACGATGTTTCCCTTCACCGTTTTGAGAGCAGTGGTGATGAAATTATTTACCTAAAGTAAAGCGCCCGTCTGGGTTCAAACCAACGTGCTATACCATACCATACTGCCTTAACTGTTGACAAAATTAGTTTAGAGTCAATCAAATTGAGAATGGTTTACAAAATGTATGTCTTTTAATACTGTACTGTTAGTATCAAATTGTATTGGGAAACTAAATGAGTGTTGGGTTAGACGTTATTGAACTAGCTTTTGCCCGCGACTTCTTCCACGTGGAAGTCAACTCAATCTGCCTAGCCTTTTTCCAACAATGTTGGAATCGGCTTCCAGTCCACCCGAATACCAGTATTTTACATGGAGCGACTGCCTATCTGACATCTACAACCCAGTACCTGAGTAATACGATACCGCTTGGTAAGACTGGTTGTCAGAATTTCGGGCTTCTGACGACTGTCAAAGATCCACGAATTACAGCCGGGACCAATGGCTTAACGTGCTTTCTGAGGCACGGAAGAGTCTCGGTATGTAAAGATGGTCACCCATCCACGGGCCAACCCCGGCAAGCGTAGGTTAGCCTGATAGATTGACCCATGCAGCTGTTATTACTTAGCCACTAGGAAGTCAACTATACCATAAAAACATATCTAGTATCCTATGGCACTCGGCAATAGTGTAAGTTTTCTGTCAGTGAAAGATTTTTTGTAATCTGTTCTCCCAGAAATTATCTCCTACAAACTAACAAATAATTTTACATCTATAATAACATAACATCACGCCTGTAATACCCAAAGGGTTAGGCAGAGTTGTACCTTATAGTACACCCACATTGAGCCAGTTATGTTTAAGTCCCATGTATACACGGTGATTTTTTAATTCACTGTTAACCTTTCAGGAGGTGGAAGTACTCATGATTATAAATAGCTTTCACTATGTGACCAACTAATAAATAGCGAAAAAAAATCTTTTGTTTCATAAATTTTCACTGAGTAAATATTAAATGGTACTGAAAGAAACAGTAAATTAAAAATCACCGTGTATAATAATTTGTTTAGAAAAATTTATAGTCTAGTTTAGGAGTCTCCAAATGGCGGACCGCGGTCCGGATCCAAACCTTTTTTTCTGCAGACCTTAAATAAACAGTAAAAATTATTGAAACTTAATCTAAATATATTAAAACAAAAATATTGAGTTTTAGCTTGCACCTTCAAAGTTTAAAGTAAAACATGTAATTTACCACATTTTTTATTTTATTATTAATATTTTTTTCTTGGTTACTAGTAATCGTCTACCAAACGGACCACGGCACTCATATTATTTCTTAAAACGGACCCCCAATGGAAATTATTGGTGATCCCTGGTCTAGTTGCTAGTCAGGTTGTATTTCATCCAATAATAGGAACTTACAGAATGTAGCATGTGCATGATATTAGTTGCTACTAAAGCAAAAATGTAGTTGATCCAATCGGCTTAAGGACCGGCGCTTACTTGGCGAGGCGCAGCGCAGCGTGGTTGTTACTGCCAAACAAATATCAACCTTGCAAGCATTGAAATAAAGTTGAGAATAAATCAACTTCCATTAGGTCGTGCGCAAGAAAAAGGTGCGCATCTCAGGTTATTTATTTTCGACTTTATTTTAAAGGCTATTTTGATATTTGTTTGTCAGTGACAACCACGCTGCGCTGCGCCTCGCCAGATATGCGCCAGCCCTTTTTTTTTCGGGTGGGAAATTATCAACTAACTTCTCCCGCTTTTGGTGAAACAGAAGGGCGTGTCAGACTCTTACTGACTAAAACCCACCCGTGTTCCTTCAGTTGCCTATATTGCCAGGGGCCACGGTAACCCTTTCGGACAAAACCCATATGCGTCAGCCCTAAGACGACACTAAGCAAAACTTAAAGCTTGTTTAGCTAAGTTTTAATCTAATAATCACGGTAATGTGAGCATGTCGACTACCCGCTGCACCATGCGATGACCTTGTAATTAATTAGAACTAATAGGATAACTTTTAATTGGCTTGCTTACAAATCAGAAAAAAGTCGTGGTAGAAAAAAAATATTATTCTCCTTTTCAATTAATTGATACCAATTGAGGGTAAGTCTATGCTGACTTGATGTTAGAGAAAAAGGTACGTAATGTGGGTTTTTCTGAAATTCCGTTCACTTGGTGGCAGGTCCGGGCACCTGTCAAAGGTGTTAAAGCGCCTATTTATTTTTGTCGTTACCTATTGATGAACGAATGATGAAAGTCATCATATTCATTTTCAAAATCCAAGACCTCTTGTCAAAGTGGCGCCAACAAATGGCGTGAATTTTCATGAAAACCCTAATTGAAATGTTCAACATTATTTGGTAACTTAAAAATATATATAAATATATCTATAAAAGCCCTTAAATCAGATTTCAAAGTTTATTCATAATTTATTTTCGTTTGCGGTTCGATCTGTCAAAATCACGCCAAAAAGCACTTATTTTGACAGATCTTACCCTGTATCTATCTTACCCTAAGCCTGAGTCTGAGTAAGAATGCTACCTACGTCACGGAGCTACTAAATACACGTGTTTTATCATTTGCTAGCCTCTTGCTAGCAAATGGTTCGGCACTAGTGTAATCTCCTGCTTGCCTAGTAACTCCGTGACGATAAGTAACTGCAAACTGCAACAACAGTACTAAATATTATTATTATAATTCGATTATGATCCCTAGAAATAACTTCAGTGAATTTGCACTATTGATAAGTTTATTGTAATTTAAATACATTTTAACAATGCAAAATTTATATTCCAAATAATAACTTAGACATAATTAACTTACTAACTTTAGCCATATATTTGCACTTTATTTTAAATATTAGGTAGGTATTATTTTAATTGTATCTGCCTTTTATTGAAATGAGAGATTCAATATTTAAAATATGTGTCTGTCCCGTGTCATTCTTGAATATTTTCAGGTTTTAAATGCCGCGGTACACTCTTGAATGTTGCATTTGATTACAGTTAGCCAAATTAAGATGACCAATGACCATAAAGTAAGTTTACATCTAGTTCGCAGACACCGCCGCAGACGCATCTAATAAACTATATTATTAAATAATTTTATAACGTTCGAATGGCCGCAAATGTATTCAAGTGGGTCGCCAGACGCATTAGCGCGAATTCCTAAAACCGACTAGACGTGTTCATATGGCTTCTTTTGTTAGATGTTTTTCGGTCTGTCTGGCCGGCCACAAAGCCTTGAGGTCGACTCACACGTCGACGGCCCGCTAAGAAAAGCCTGGCATTTTGAACTCGCAGGACTAATATAATTATTCTAACGCAATGTTGTCGTACGTAACGGTAGTCGCTGAGACTCCAGCTCACAAAAAATAATTGCTACTAAAAATATATATGCGCTAGACGGTTGCATACATTTTGCAAGTGTAGAACCTGTTTCTATCGCAAAAAAACTATGATGAATATTAATAACAAAAATGAATTTATCTTATTATTAAGGCAGCCTCACGACGTGTGAATACACTCTAACGCATCAAGGTACGACGCAAAACCTGAAGTAATTAGAAGACATGATCAACGACTTACCTGTAGACTATAGAAAATAACAGATTTTTATTTTGAAAGAGATAAATATTTCGAATGCCCGTCGGGCATAATATTTTAAAATACATAATGAAACAGACACTAGATCCTAGACGGAAATCATTAGGTGCCTCTGCATATGCGTTTGTTTATTGCCTGAATTGCAAAAAAGATTACAAAAAATCTTAGATGAATATTCTTTTGTTATTTTTTAACCGTACGAAAAATGTGCAATATCACCCTTTTCTTAAACATTGAGTAAGATAAATGAAAGAGGAATTAACGGACTTCCTAGCTCTCTAAGGTAATCTCTTATTGCATTATCTTCTGCCTGAATGCAATACGTGAGTTTCGGCCAATATCTTTTGGTAGGTAAGTGTGTGTTATCTATGAGTTCGGCTTGACTGTCACTAAAATAGCCACGGAGAATGATAAGACATCGTGACACCTGCGTTCGCAAATTATGTAAAGAATAATGTAGCACGCATCCACGAGCAAAGTATACAAGCCTGATCAAACAACATAGGCCTTCAGCTCCAGATGTATAGTCTGTCGCAAATAGTTTACTTTTACCTGCATCGTAAGTATTGACAGCTGTTTCAAAAGAATGGTAATAAAATAGAGCTAAACATTTCGACCTTGATGAAAATTTGGGAGTGCGTACGTGCTCTGTAATTCAAACAAACGCCTGCGCAGTTATCGGTGAAGTAGGTAAGGAATTAATCTACTTAAAGTACAAATTTGAAGTACCTAGTTTGATAAACTCAAACTCTTAAGCATTTACAGGCACTTTGAATTGTCAAGGAGGCGGTCAGTCAGAAAGTTGTTTAGCGGGAACAGTAGGTTCCACGTATTTTTTGCTTTACCATATAAATAAAACGAATGTTGCAAGTCACAACTAAGTTTAAAATTCGGTTACCTTTCATAAGTTCAAAAAATATTTGACCGAATTACATTTCATCTAAAACTTCAACTATTATCGCTTCGTTTTTTTTTACTTCATCGAAGTCACGTTTGCCACTGTATCAGTTGACCTCTACCATCAATAATCATAATATCAATTCGATTTTTTTCGTTACTCCGACGTTTCATTTGCTCGAAAAACTTTTTACCGAAGTTACACTTAGCCGAAATAACATTTGTTCGAAGTATTATGTTTCCGAACATTCATTATACCACTGTTTTAATTACCATATTTTCATTTCACCGCCTTGTTTGTGCACACTATTTCATCTCTAATTTTTGCTATTACTTTTTAGTCAGAAGCATGCAAACAAGGATGCTTGCATCAAGCATGCAGCATGCAAGTAGGCTTGCAGCGTGCAAGCAGGCATGCAGCATGCAAGCAGGCATGCAGAGTGCCAGGAGGCATGCAGTATGCAAGCAGGCATGCAACATGCATGTTGCATGCTTGTTTCATGCTTGCTGCAGCAAGCATTGTTTCTATCACGGCTCCGGTGCTGCGGAGTTTAAGCTGCCCCACGCGAGCTTATCGTCACAGATGGTTTTAACGCTCACCACCGCAGCTTCTGTTTGCTAGCCGCCCCACCCCTCCACGTCTACGCGGACTTAAATTACACTCGAGGGGTAGGGCAGACAAGACTGCGTGAAGTCGGTTTTGCAGCGATTCGTTTCTGTCACTAAATTTTGTAGCACAACATATTGACTTTTTTTGACACTATTTTAATTTACTATTGAACGTGTTACCAAGTTACCAGCTATATATTTGTGACCAAATAATATTCTGTAAAATAGTCATCAGAAAAATGAAAAAAGTTCAAAAGAGGCTTCGGCCAATAGTAAAAAGTTATTTTGTAAATCGGCGAAATATAGTTCGGTAAAATAATACCTATGACACATGATACTTCGATTATTATCTAAAAATACGTCAAAAAATGCATATAGCAAAAAAGACGTCGGACAATAGTTTTCGGTAAAATGAAATTCGAACAAAAAATATTCGGAAAAGTGATTGGTTCTCTTAAAATCCACAAAGATGTGACGTCATGCCACATTTTAACTCAATGTATCGCCGTAATCTTTAAATTAGAGGGACATTTTTTTTATTTTTGTCTTTTGCCTATTTTTGGCCACCTTGGCCTAGAGGAGATCCATAATTTCGTGGGTGGCATGCCACTAATAACTGCAATCTGAATATTTTCAACAAATGAATCTGCCTTCAACAAAGTGAGCTTGCATATTACTATATATCTGTCTAGACTGTATTTTCCCACTGCAAGACTAAGGTTTTTCTCTCCTTTTCTCACAAACTTTTGCTACTAGCCAGTCCTTTCGGTAGACGCCGAGCCTGTTAATTGGTCTGCCATGGTGTCGGTGCCAAGTGTTCAATGGGACTCAATTTTTTTTTCTTCATCCCTTTTTCCACAATCATCCACACCGGTTAATGCCTCTTCTGGGTCAGCTTCCACTCTAACCGGATGCAGCTGAATACTAGAATTTTACATGGAGCGACTGCCTATCTGATCACCACAACCCAGATACTGGATAACACAACACCCCTTGGTAAGACTGACTGTCAGACTTCGTTCGGCTTCGACTACCCCGCAACAACAGTTATAGCCGAATGATAGCCGATACCAACAACTACTTAAAAAAAAAACATAAATTCATACACTTACAGACAAGTCAGACAACGCACAGCCTTAAGGCTGAAACCACTGGGTATAGAAACATTAAATTTTACACAAGAGTTGTTTTTACGACGGTGAGCACTAAGGAAGTATTTTTGAAAATTCATCCCCTAAAAGGGCTAAATAGGGGATGGAAAGTTGTATGGAAGTTCGTAATTTTTGCAGATGGTAAATACCATCGCATAGGTACACGATTTAACCATCTTTAAAATTAAAAAAAAAAATCAAGCGAGCCTTACAATAGTCGCATATGATGTGTAAACATCTGACATCTCACCCTGGGAATAGGCAACATTAAGGTAATAAGTAACATTAAAAATGACGACGAGCAGGGCGCTTCGTCAAGGTCATTTCTGACTGCCAACTTTAGCACCGCGCGCGTTCATTGGTCAAATCAAATAGCGCGCGATTCTGTGACACACTTCCCTCCCTTTTCACGAAATCACTCCCATAGATTCGATTGTTTAGTTTTTTATTTTTATTTAGATGCCAGGAAAGCGAGATGAAAGATGTAACACGTCAAAAATATATTAACTGTCTGTAAGAAAACGTAGCCTCTCAATATTGTGACCTACTTCCTATTGTGTACTGATATACAACTTTGCAGACTCGGTCTAGTCCGTCGACATAACAATATTACTGTGACTAACTTTGGATATCTTGGCGAAATCTAGAGCTGTCTGAACTAAGAGATGTTCTGTCAAACTATGTTCTATATTTGGATGCTTTACGAAGTAAGAAAAAAAAAATTAAAAATACATGTGCATTATTTTACTAGTAGTAGCAAGCGGTTTCAGTCCTATCCTAGGGTTACTAACTCTTTCTCAAGTATCCGATGAGTTAGCCCAAGATAAATGATATATGAGTAGGTGAGTAAATTTTCGCTCAAATCCGTTCAGATGTTTACCAGTACCCTAATTGCGTAACTTATTTTCGTAAACGATTATGACTAATTTGTTTCATTTTGACAGTTCAACAACATTCATTGCATTATTTACGTTGTTGAGCAGATTTTTTCTCCAACATAAAAAGCAATGGATTAGCAATCTGTTTCAAATTGGAACAGATTATGATTGATCGTGTATTACGCAATTAGGGTACTGTTTATAAATGAATAAGAAACATTTTTACAAACATTAACATTTGTTTATTTGATGAAGTTTTTTAACGGCTTTTTTACATGGATACGATAAAAATTACAATTCTCTCATGCAACATCATGCCCAAAACAATCATTTGTAAGCCTCATAACATTTGTTCGGTGCGGGAACCGAAGCCGCGCCAAAGTGCAAGAGCCAATCACTTAGCTATTGCGCCAATGGAGCCTTATTTACTGCTTATGTCTGTTATATTGTTTGTGACCTTGGTGTGACCACTTTGAATGATTTCAGGATTGTGACAAATTGTAATAAATCTTCCAAAAAACATAAGCTTATTAGATTTTAACTATAAGCGTTGACAACATTATCTGTAGAGCTTGGGTCTTTTCTTGTGTATCTTAGTAACAATAATGCAATTCCATTACCTAAACTAATATTATAAAAAGAACAGTACCCTAATTGCGTAATACAACACAATCTGTTTCGTTTTGAAACAGATTGCTTATATATTGCTTAATTAGTTAGAAAAAAAAATGAATGTTGCAATGAATGATGTTGTTGTAGTCAAAATGAAACAAATTTGGCATAATTGTTTACGAAAATAAGTTACGCAATTAGGGTACAGATTAAATTTGTTGTATGTTTTGTTTGTAATGAGATATTTCGTCGATAATTTTTTTAAACTGCTGTTCCATACATTTTGACCACGTATTGCACTTTTTTATGAAACAGCAACTTTTTTTTTAAATAAACGGCAAAAAATTTCTACCCAGTGGGGTTCAGAATCATGTACTGAATCCATGGTAACAGTTTTCGCGTCGATGTCCCTGCTACCCTGTATAATTATATTATATATATATATATATGAGTTATGATTAAAATATTTTGAAAACAATTTTAATCAGAAAACCCTAAAGGACTCATAGTTATCCCTAGACAAGAGACAATCGCTTTCAAATCGTTTCGTATTGCTACAACGACTTCCAACAGGATTGACATAAGCTTTTTGGTAGCTTATTTCAACCCCATAACAGTTTTGAAAATTCCATGATCGTTATCGTTGATAGAAATGTCACTTTTCATAGCCCTCGGTTCCGAGGCGAGCCCCACACAGAATACAAACAAAATATCATTGAAGTATTTCATACCAGTGGATGTGTGACTGCTCATGTCTCCCTATCAGTGACCACGACTCACCTTGCCATTGTTGTGGCTCGCTATCTCATAATGCGTGCACTTCCAATTTAAGGCGCAGTCCTTTGTGACCCTTCAAATTCAGTCCAACGTTGGATTTATTGTTTCTATGTTGATAAATACTTTCATTGTTAGGATGCCATATGCTATACCAAATGCAAACACCTTTATCATTTCTTGAGTAATAAATTCTCGACTCATGCGCTTTTTAAAAATCTCACGAATCTCCGACCCTCAAAAGTTTCACCATCTCATAAATGTATTTTCATTTCCGTCATTCAAAAATGCATAATGCAAATGCAGATATCGATAATCCCACTTCATAATGGCTCCCAATAATAGCGTAACGCAGCATAGGAGATATTGTTTTAAAAGCGAGCTCATGAATCGTGTGACGTCACAAGTGAAAAAGCGGGAAACAAAATGCAAAGCTGCAAACATGTGAGCCGCTCGTATGGAAAACGAAAGTCTTTCGACGCGAGTTTCATTCAGGCGAAGTTGGCTCGCTCGCGGCTGCTGAACGACAATGTTGGAAGCAACTGAGCTCACGAATCTCTTGGACTTGACAAAGAACTCACACAGAATATCATAAACATAACCTCTCAAGTCAAAATGGCGCCCTTAGGAGTAATTTATGTTCACCCATGCATATTCAATCTGGAACCGTGTTGGGATTCGAAAGAAGCTTGTATTTTTTTTTTCAAATGACGGTCGGAAACGACATGTAACGTAGTTATAACATCACGCCTTGTTTCCCCGAAGGGTTGGGCAGAGGTGTCCCTGTAGCAGATTCACCCACATTTGGCCAGTTATGTTTTAAGTCCCATGTAATAGGGGGCGAGCCCATTGCCATCAACCGGGCACAAATCCAGTGAAGTGCAGTTATGTAACGTAGTTTTTTTTTTAATAACATGATACTTTTACATTAGCTTAGCGACAAAGTGTAGAACAGTATTTTTTCCAAAGCTCTTATACAGAGTGATGAAGATTGACACTTATTTGCATATAAAATTAAAAAGTAAGTAATGCTAGACAGTGTGCAGGAGAAAGTGTAGACCGGAATTTCTAACGCCCAAAATAATACGCCGAAAGTACATTGCAATCGATTTCATAAGATTCGCAGCCAATGCAAACTGAATCGTCGAGAACTTAACTCGTAGACTCATTTTTGCGCGGCTCAATAAGACTTACACCGGACCACACTCTACCGGCCTCTCCCTAACTTGAAATGCAAGCCTACTGTAACTTTAGTATTAATCTCTAATCCGTGCATGTCACCTTTTTTTAAAATTTAATTTCATTCATAGTCTTATAATCAATACGTGTAGTTACCACGCTTAAATAATACAATATCGTGGTTCAACTTAGAAATCAATCTCAACCGACTAGACGACTGCCCAATTCTGAACAGATTAGCTTCGCTTCTTGAATCACACTATTCGTAGATGGCCCTTGAAGAAAAAGAAATTACCTACCAAATGTCCAATAAACCATTGCTGTACGATTTCTGCTATTTAGCTCTTTTTATTGAGATAAAAAATACAGGGAAAAAATAACTGAACCCAGATATACTTTTGCTTTATCTGTAATCTTGATATTTTCGGCAACTTTCCTCTTGGAAGTAATGGAATTTCTAACACTACAGGCGTCTTGGAACGGGATATACCCACATACGGTATACTGTTCGAAACATGCAAAATTCATAGGACCTTAACTGATGTGGAGATTCGGGGAGGTTCGGATCAGAAACTCCGCTAACGGTAACAGACAATAAACCAGTAAAACGTAACCGGAAGAACAAACAAAACGATTACTTTCAAAGATGTCTTAGAAAGTAATCGTTTTGTTCATAGTTCGGGTATAATTTTCTATGAATAATTTTATAGATCAACAACGATGGCTTTTTGCAGTATTTTTGTGATATTTTCAACAAAGTTATTACAATAGAACTCCACTGTAGTAATTTTAGGAATATGAAGAAACTTTTGGTTATTCAAAATCAGTATTGTACAAACAATTCTTGTCACTATTAAATAAACTCACCGATTATTCAAATATTGATGACTAAGCTGTGTTCTCTGGAATTCATTTTCGCATCTAAACATTCAGAAAAAATAACAGAGGAAACGCCATTTTTTTACGTCTTTTACTCAGAAATGGAAAAATACACAATAAATATTGTAAATAAAAATAAAATTTATCCTAATGAGGAAAAGCGAAAGATAGCTTATCTAGACGAAGCAGCATGTCTTTTGATCCCAACAAAAATAAACATAGCAAAACAAAAATTACTCATCCTCTTTCCAAAGCGCAGTCAAGCATTTCCTACATCCTTGAAGCTTAACTTCGCCAGACTCTAACTTACTGTTTAATAAACCGCCAACAAATTATAGTTGTGAATGTTGCGCCTGCATTGCCCCAGTGCTCTAGTTGATGTTTCAGAGTTGAATAACTTATTGATAAATAAATTAAAAAGAATTTTTTACAGAGAAGAGAAATCTACAGACAATGGTCACGGTTTGTAGAGACCAAAGCGATTAAAATACGTGGAAACACCCTTATTATCACTTGACCTATAAAATGTTTTTATCATGTGCAAAATGCCATCATTTTCATAATGACATAAATTAGTTAAGTTTTTCGTAGACATCACAGACATTGGACGATGGAACATCGTGAGGAAACCTGTACCCTAATTGCGTAATTTATTTTCGTAAACGATTATGACTAATTTGTTTCATTTTGACAGTTCAACAACATTCATGGCGTTATTTACGTTGTTGAGCAGATTTTTTTTCCAACGTATGAAGCAATGGATTAACAATCTGTTTCAAATCGAAATAAATTGTGATTGATCTTGTATTACGCAATTAGAGTACTGGACTTAATCCTAAACTAATATTATAAACGCGAAAGTGACTTTGTTTGTTTTTCATGCTTTCACGCTAAAATGGCAAAACAGATTTGGATGAAATTTGGCATATGGGTAGACCATAAAATGGAAAAGGGCAAAGGATACCATTTATCACGAAATTCCCACAGGATCGAGACTATTATGCGGGTGAAACCGCGGGGCACGCATTCATATAAGCTAAAAAAACCATATTACTGCTCGTAAGCGTTTACTGCTGAACATGAGCTTTCAAAAATGAATGGACAAAGAGAAAATCATAATTACCATACTTGGAAAACAGATTAGCGACGGATTGTAGTTTATAGTGAGCCCTTTGACATATTTTAGTCATGATTAAAAGGAGAAGGACCATACAATACAGAAAACCATATTGAATTTTCGAAGATATCTTTTATTAGCACATGATTCTGAAATATTACAATAAACTGTCTGAAAAAAGTAAAATATAAAATTGCCAAGAACTATGTATCAAATAGTCTGATTAGCGCTTAAATAAATCATTATTTCAAGTGAAACAAAACAGAGTGGGTACTTACAACATGACCTCGATTGTAATCAAAATAAAAAAACTTAAAGAAAAGTTCGAAAAGATTCGAAATTTTCTTAATTTTTTTTTTGTCTATTTTCTTATGCTCTTGCATAAGAAAAACACTTATGATTAATAAGTGTCAGTCGAAAAATTACGTGCAAATGTTTTCATTTAAGTTCTTTTGAGCATTGTATTGAACGCCTTGAAAATAGGTCAGACGTACATATATTAGTGTAGTCGACGCACAGATCGACCTTTAGTTCAAAAATATATATTAGTGTATATTATTTAGTTCATTAAATTAGGTACTAACAAAATGAATAAACGAAAATAATTTATTAATCCAACAGACGTCAGTGGAACTGCCTACTCAAATTTACTCATTGTTGATACTTTGTCACTTGACAACCGGTTAAGCAATAAATTATCCTTGAGACTAGTAAATCAAGGGTTAATAAAATTATGTAATATTTGCGTTGACGTAAACCAACAAATATGGCGATAGGAGTGACAGTGCGGGGTTGTTTCAATGTCACGAATTGGGGGCCCCATATCTTATGTACTCATGCGGTATATAGGTGTACATAGATAAGCATATAGCACTATTTCTATGAGCGCACCCCACCGATTGTAATCTGGGTGAGGGGCGAGCGGTTGAGGCGGACGGACCAATCGCTGTGCTCCCGTGACCAGAAAAGGGGGAGGAGTTTCGCACCCCTAGTTTTCTAGGGGTTAGTGTGCTTCCGCGGCCAACCTAGTTTGCCGTAACCCTCCGCGCGCCGCGCTCTCCCCGTATCCACTAATTTAGGGTTGATCAATCGGCCGCGCGGTTGGCGTTACGTAAGAGACACCAGACGAATTTCATGCGATGCAACGCTCACTGCCTGTCGGACGCAGACGGTCGACCGACCACAGCCTAGATAACGAGACAAGCTTTCAATAAAATTAAATCCAACTAATTTAAATTCAAATCTTGCTTACCTAAAATCTTTTGTCCACAGATTTGTTTTTCATCGCTCCATTGTTACAGTGGGTTTTACGTGTTTTTTTTTTCAGTAATGTTTATTTATACTCCATCTCGTTGCAAAAACAAATGTTGTTTTTAGATATTGCAACTATTAAAAATGTCAACGTCAATTAAAAATTCACCACTAATGCTGACATCATCACTTTCTTTTTCGTAGAAATTTTGTTATCTTTTACTTCTCCAACTGTCGAGCGTTTCTGCACATTGTATTTAAAACTAGTTTAATAAAACTACTCTATCTTAATGTTAGATTTGCACAGCTAAAAAAAATATTGAAGTATGGAAAAAAAAATGTTAAAGTAAAACAGCGTGGCCTGTTTTGGCTGCACTGCCAACATTGAAACTTGTAAAAGCGTTGTTTCTAATTACCTTTCATGTTGTGACTATCGATTTTGACGATACTTTTATTTAGTTAGTTACCTAGAATGTATATGCGTCACCTTGGTTATCCGTGGTTATTATGCGTACCTACTAGTTATAGAGCTAAATGCCCTATTGACCTATACCTATTGTAGTCTGAATTTAGTTCTAAACTTGCCGAATTTTAAGTGTTACTTAATTTTTAATTATCACTAAGTCTGATCGTTTGTAATTAAATTGGTCAAGACAATTTGAAAAGGTCTAGGTTCAATGAGTTACATACAGAAAACAGCTCAGTAATAAAACCTGAATTTCACAAAACTTCTAATAGCTAAAAAAGACTAACAAGAATATTCACGACTCTGCAATAAAATGGACGACTAACAAAAACGTCCGCAGGGACCCCTGTAGTTGTACCCCCCCCCCTTTCCCCCCGTAAATCTATCACTCTTACACTACCTCTTCGAAAAACAAACTTCGGAAAATGTTCTTGTCCCGCGTTTATGCAAACTATCAACGAACGCCGACCTCAGCGCCACCTATGGAGATCCTTTGGTAAACTTTTTATGCTGCGTCGTACTTATAAAAAGAAACAAGTTTAAAAAGAGTAATTAAAAAAAAAAATGATTTGTTGTTTCGGTTCGTTTTCGTATTATTTTCTTTTATATTCAGGTAAAAAGATAATGATTTAATAAAAGCTATATAAATTACATTATTTTTTATAACAAACAATCCTCACATAATTTATATTCTTATGATGCCTGAATCAAATTCAATCGAAATGCTACCGAAAAAATCCGTTGTCGCATCAGAAAAGCAACAATGTATGTTGCTAACATGTCATTAAACGATAAAAGAAGACCACTCACAGAATCTATTACAGTTCTATTACAGTAGGCGCTTGCAAAATCCATACAACAGTAGTATTTCAAACATTTTCCTCAAACGAGTGCCGCTACTTTTAGAATTGAGCTTTTTGGCGGTTGATGTGGAAAAAACAGATAAAGAACTAGCTACCTGTTGACGCGTCACAAAAAATAAAGTAATAGAAAACAATGTAGGACATCGGCCATGTGTAAGGAAATATATAGTCTGTTCCAGAAGTATCAGATGAAAATGTAAACAAATTGATCAGAAAATGTACCTGTAATTGCCAATTTGTAGTGCCACCTACAAAATGAGTGCTTTGATTTGATTATTTGAATAATTTAATCTCAAATTCTATTTTTTAAATCACTTTACAGACGTTTTTCATTTGACAATTGAGAAAATTTTATAAATAACCTTATTTTTTGTCAATGATTTTTTTTATTACACTAATATTGTATAGAGAAAATATTTTTATTTTGATTTGTAATGAATAAACCCAAAAACTACTGAACTCATTTATAAAAAAATCTTTCATGAGTAGAATGCTATATTAGCACTGAGTAACATACGCTATGATTTATAAATACATCACGCGGGCGAAACCGCTGGCGGAAGCTAGTAATATACTTCAAACAATAATTCACAGATAAACATAATTTAACTTTTGTTTTGTTTCATGAAGTTTCTAAACTGTTTCTTAGTAATTTGAGTTCGCTGATTTCGTGATACAGGTACTTCTTAAAATTTCGTTACGCGGCTAACTAATAATTTTTTTTAAGTGCAAAAAAATAATAAATTCCATAAATAAATCTATATACATTAAGAAGAACTTGCTTAAACGATCCAAATAGTTTTTGTGCTGTTTGTGGTGAATATATGTTTCGAGAATGCCGTTTAAGTGCGTCTGACTTTATAAAAAAGGCCTGCTTGGACTTCTTTGGGACGCCATTACAAGTATTTAGTAAGTCATGGATCATAAATTTAATATGTGGTAGTTGCGTAACATTATTGCGTTTATGGGCTAGTAAAAAAAAACCTATTTTGAAGTTCAAAAGTCCTATGATTTGGCGTGAACCGACTAATCATCACGATGACTGTTATTTTTGTGTTGTGAATATTACCGGAATAAACCGCAAAAATCGTTCCAAATGGACTTACTCGAATTTAAAATCAGCTATTAGACCATTATATTACCCCCCCCCCCCCCCTTTTTATTATTATTCCCTCTCTCCATATAAAATTAGTTCTGATAAAATCATTTGTAAAAGCTCTCAACAAGGATGGGAAAGCTAGTATTTTTGACGGTCCTCAAATCAGGGAACTAATAAAGGATTAAAATTTTACTGACTGCTTGACAGATAAAGAGAAATCTGCATGGACTGAATTTGTTTGGGTTGTGCAAAATTTCTTAGGAAATAAAAAGTCTCCAGACTACATTCAACACGTTGAGCAGCTCATGCTGCTCTTTTAAAGACTAGAATGTAACATGAGCATCAAGATGCACTTCCTTTTCAGCCGTTTAGACCGCTTCCCAGAAAATTTAGGCAATTTAAGCGAAGAACCAGGAGAACTCTTTCATCAAGACATTCGCACGATGGAAGAACGATACCAGAGTCGGTGGAATGCAAATATGATGGCTGATTACTGCTGAAGCAGTCAAAACAAGGCTGAAGTTTTGATTCATGAATCAAGAAAATCTTATAAAAGAAAGTTTGTGTTCATGTTAGATTAGAGAAAAAAATAATAATTTTATAATTCGAGTATTTTTCGCAAAAAAATGTAATATATTAATATTTCAATAACTAGAGCTGATAGAGAAAAACTGACAACAGATTTGGAATCAGCGTGGCAGAATCATATAAAATCAGATATGAAACTTCATAAAACAAAACTACTGCTTACTGCTGCTTATTTTGCTTAATTGTTGGAAACAGTTGTGAAATATTTAGCATTCTAAAGACAGGTGAATGTCTAATTCCCTTTACTGAATAATAGCATAAGAATTTTACCTGAACAGGATTTGTTTATACTTCATCAGATACTTTCGAAACAGACTATAAGTACCAAGTTTTTAAAAGAAGTTCGTGACTCTAAAATGTTTGAACGGTAGCGAGTAGATTTGAATTCCGAATTGGGTTTGATCTACTTTTTATGCGAAACCGTCTCTGGTGTCATTTTGTTTTTTAATTTTTATTGTCAATGATTTAATAGCCTATAAAATTGTGACGTTTTGTAATTTGGATCCCAAATAAGAAGACAGGAGTGTAGGTACTGCCCTCATCCCTAATTTTGGTCAACAATATTAAGGTCGTATTATGGATCGCAGCTTGTAGGCTATATTAAGTAGTGCTGAATATGAAGGTTGGAGTTTATCAGGGTGTTACCATAAGCATGTGTATTTGAAGGGGGACTGCTGGCTGTATATTTTTTACATGATCTTTATTCACCTTTTACGATTCCTAATGTAAGTTAATAGGGTCACCAGTCAATTCCAGTAGTTTTATGTAATCCCCTGATACAACAACGTCAGGTCGTAGCTATGTAGACAAGAAATAAATTACCTCTGAGACATTAGGCTGCACGTTAGTGGTGACCCGAGACACGCACCTCTGATTTTTTGGATTCATGTGCGTATTGTATAATTATCACTTGCTTCAAAACCGTTGAAGGAAAACATCGTGAGGAACCCGGCATGCCTGAGACATTTCTCAACGGCATGCAAAGCCAAGTCAGAGCCTATAGGTGGCATAAAACTAACGGCATAAAAGTTAGTTACTAACTACACGAAAAAGAAAGAAGAGTGGTGACTAAACCAGTATAAGCTGGTCTCTTATTCTCTTGAAACTCCGAACTATGCTACGCCTGCTTAAGGTCAAAATGTTATAACCAGAGCGTGTGGCTACGCATTTTCAATATTGCGTAAATATTTTTTAACAGATGTCACATTTTTTTAAAGCTCAGTAAGTACAATGGGTCAAAAAGAAGTCGCAGTTAGCTGGCTGCTTTTTTGCCTGTACCTACTACAATATAACAGTAAAACCTCGCTTTACCTGAATATCGAACCCAAGACTTCACGCTCGGTAACCCTAAATCCGACAACTGTAACCCTGCGGCTGCAACTTTTTATAGCCAAAATGTCTGGTCTAATTTCATTGGCGATTAAGATTTCTACCGACCATCAACACTGAGTAATTAGAAAGGTACGGTTAATCAGAAAAATATATCTAACGACTTATAATCTAGGTTATATTACTTAACTTCAGATGGGTTTTGAACTTTATTTTCTGCAAATGGGAACAGTAAAACAGGGTTGACTAATCTATGGTATCTACCTACTCGAGAAAATAAGGAGCGCCATTTAATTTTTACACTTCAGCACCTGTGGTTAAGACCTCGCCTCTCACGCAAAATTCATTCACATGGGTACTTGCCCGGGTTTAAATCCGGACGAGTACCAATCGGACTTTTTCAATCCATATTCTGAGTTTATTTTGGATATAACTAATAATTTGTGAGGGAAAATATTGTGAGGGAACCAGGACTTATAGTTATCTAGCTGTTGTCCGCGACTTCGTCTTCGATCCAGGATGAAAAGTACCACCATCTTAAATAATACATCTATGTCACCAACCGATCTTGAGCAAGCGTAGTGATCAATGCTCGTGCCTTCTCTGTATGATAAGACATAAATAGGCTGGTATTATTATTATTCCAGCACAGTAATTAGTGATGGTGGTACTGTTAAAATCGGTTCACAATACCGATAGCTAAACGAAATCTTTGGAACATAAAATATTCACGGTTAAGATTAAGGGGCCGTGCATGAAATCGACTGTTTTGATCAATTTTGTTCATTAATTGTGAGAAAACGAAACAGAATTTAAAGACAATTATTTGTGATTTGAAAAGTCGAATTCTTTGTCTTGTCATAGCGGAAAGGGATTTTTCAAATAAATTAAGACTTCGTGGAAAGTCACTAAAATTCGCAACAAGTTTTACAAAAATTGACGCGAGACTGACGTTTGATCGTTTCGTTAGAAGAAACTTTTTGATTTTGAAAATTAAAAAATATCATCAACGTCATTATATGGTCTACTTGTACATAGGCGAACCACTTTTTTCAACTTCCATACCAAATATAGCAGATTTTTTTTTTGTTGTAATCAAGGCTCGGATACCAGTTAAAAAATCGTTATTATGTACTTGACGCAAAAACCTTTACATTCGGTTTCGCTCGTAGAAACCGGTTTTATTTACCTGTTTTGGAGGAGTCTTTACATAAAGGTTTTTTTCTGATTAAACGGTTTAAAGCATTATTAACCGGTTTTTTGTTTAGTTTTTATTCAGCGCGGCATCCTCACAAGTAGTTACAAGTTGCAAGGCGTTTACCAACATGCCACTCGTCGTATAAACCGGTTAATTTAGGTTAAAATTAAGTTTTTAAAACGTTCATGTTCTTAAGAAAAGTTCGGATTAAAACCTAAATAAACCGATATTCAACGGTATTTTTTAAACCGGTTCCGAGCCTTGGTTGTAAGAACCTCATTTTTTTAAAATCCTGTCAGTGATGTATTTTTTTTCTATTATTTAGCAAACCATATCACGAAATTCAAAAATCGTACATTAGTTTTCAGCTATCCTTGAAATAAAATCAAAATTTTATTTTATGATTATACTAGGTATATCTTCATTAAGTAAATCAAAGGCGTAATAAACCATATTTTCGAGAACGCAAAAGTGATGCAACTACTAACAGGTTCTGTGACTAACACGAATGGTTTAGCACCACGAAAACCGTACTTTTGTACTTACACAGTCTTAATATTTGAATTATTTCAACCTTTAAAAAAGGGTTTTTTTCGTGCACGGTGCCTTAAAAAGTAAACGTTGATTAGATAAGCAAATTATGGAAGAGAGTTTAGATCTAAAAATTAGTTTAATTAAACTAGCTGCTACCCCCCAATTCTTTTTTAAATATAATATCAAAGTAGCCCAAATCCTGTCAATCCCGTCAAAATCGGTCTAGCTGTTTCAGAGATTAGCTGGAACAGACAGAAAAAAATATTAAAAATAGTTTTTTTGTTATAACTACTTTCATATGCATATAGTAAAAAGCTGTTATTTTGATATTACAAACAGACTCTTAAATTTTATTTATTTATTTGTATAGATCTATGTACATATAATAATTATTATGAACTAAAACATTTTTTGTAATGTAATGTGTTATGTTCCCAACTGCTGAGACAGGCGTCCTCTCGGTGACCCTCTCACCGAGAGGACGCTTCTGTCTCAGCAGTGGGAACATTAGCGGGCCGTAAACCACCACACGGGCCAAGTGCGGGTTAGTACATATCACATGTCTTCCAATTTTTGAGTAAGTTCAGTGATAATTCAGTAGGTATCGGTGAAGGAAATGATCGTGAGGAAACCGGAATATCCTAGAACCAAAAATTCGAAGACATGTGACATCTACCAACCCGCACTGGGCCCGCGTGGTGGATTACGGCCGACTCCCTCTCACCGAGAGGACATCTCTGTCTTAGCAGGGGGAACATAACACATTACATTACAAAAAATACTATTATATTATAGGCTGATTATGCTATGCATGCTAACGAACTTGGGGTAAATTTCGTTAGATTTTACCCTTTGACTATTATTTGTTAAATGATGCATTTTATATACAAATGTGTGTAATATGTATTCAGGTGTGTAGTAAATAATGTTATTTACAAAATACTGGCGTTATTTAGCTAACTAGTTAACTTCAATTTTTCCATCACTCTTAGTTTCAGTTCTTCCATTACTTAAAATAAATCAACAATTATTTGATATGACTACATGAGTCAAAATAAAATGACGCGGTGACGTGGAGTTATGAAACGACTGCCTGAATAGAGCGCGCTTTGTTCCTTTGTTTTCACCCGACTAGCACGATGCAAAAAAGGAGGGTTATGGTTATTTTGACCGGTATATATGTATGTATGTTCATCTGTTAGCTCAGAATTTCTAAACAACCGATCATAATTTGACAAATGAGGTATCACTGGAAGCGTCTTAATCGTCCGCTGGTTACATATATCATATTGTCTAAGGAAATAAGTATGTTTAAATTGTTAAAAACAAGTAAAATTGAGACTGTGCCACGTACAGCGTGGCTGTAAAATTAATACCTATTATACAATAAAACCCTTTTTTTTTTTATAAAGCTTCTCTGCAAATACTTTATCACGAAATTATAACCCCAAAATAATTTAAATAAAAAGTAAGTTCAAAAACTAAAACCTGAATACTGAAAAATCACGCTCTAAAAAGTATGAAACATGAAAATATTTCAGACAGAAATCAAGACTTACGTACAAAAATGGTCAATGTAAAGCCGTGGTCGCATGCCTGTAGACCCACAAAATTATAATGGCATGCGACCACGGAGTTACCTTGACCATTCTTGACCGTTTCTGTTTGATAATAATTTTCAGAAAGAAATTTGATTATATTTTTTTATTTTTTTTATTTAATGAAAGCTTACTTACTTATAAAAAACTGAAATATCATGCATAGCATGATCAGCCTATAATGTTCCCACTACTGGGACACAGGCCTCTGCTCTTCAAGAGGGCTGTAATCTCCCACGTGGGTCCAGTGTGGGTTGGTAAATGTCACTGTCTTCAAATTTTTTGGTTCTAAGACATGTCGGTTTCATCAAGATGTTTTCCTTCACCGGAAACCTAAATGTTTTTTCTAAAACTCAAACTTTAGAGGTATGAGGAACAGGGTGTAAAGTTCACTCATCCTCTATTGAAAAGGGAGGATCCTCCGACCAGACGGGTGTCGTGTCTAGCGGGCATCTTCCCAACGGTTGAAGTCGAGATCTTGTATACGGTGTGAGTTTTTATATTGTGCACCTATCGAAATGAGGGAATCTATTCTTAATTTTACCGACGGAAACAATATTTAAAAAATCTAAATATATTTTTTTTTTATATATATTCTTTATGGAATTTTTAAATATTTTGTAACAACATGATGTAACTTTTAAAATAAATGATCTATCGCGATGAAACAAACTCCATAATCATACTGTGTATGTCGATCGCGCGGTAAACTCTAATAGCGCGATGCAGGATTTGTGTGACGTCAGATCTTTGATGCGTAGTTCGCATGTGGCGATGTAGATGCCGCCACAAAACTAAAACGTTAAAGCTTCCTCATGTAAATAACGAATGACCATCAAATGTTGATCATCAATTCAAGTCCAATTAACGTCGATTTCAACACTAACAATGCAATGAAATGACGTCAAAACGAACTGTACCTAGCTATACTTTTGCCTCGTAACCTTTTTCGGAACATGAAGCATTTGCGTCACATAATTTAATAGATCCCATGTAGTTTATACCTATCTAAATCTGCACTTGTAGTGATGCCCTGCTCATCCATACGGTAACCTAATTCAAGCCTCAGCAAAAAGCCGCAAGCCACCTATTTATTTTAGATTTTAGGGTTCCGCTCACAAAATCCTGTAAAACGAATTAATACGAATTGATTTCCTTTTTTGCAACAACTATCAGTGAACTATAAGCTTCATAATGCCACGCTTCAAAATACGATACCTTCAGGATTGGGGAAAACGAATATTTATGAAACTATTTGTAGGGTAGTTCAAAACAAATCACTCGCAGACTCCACTTGTCAACAGTCTTCACATATACATATTATTATTAATAAGGTAGGTATGTCTGTAGACTATACATGCATACTCGCTACATACGCTACGCTTTCGCCAATAGAACTTTCATTATCATCTTTCTGTGGTCGGACTTTCCCTCCGTAAGTTGAATAATCTGTCTGGGATCTCGTTGTATTAAGGCTCGTACAGACCAGCGCGATATCGCGGGCGCGACAGGCAGCGTGGCCCTTTAACAACTGGAATACTTGATTCGATGCGTTTTTTTACTAATTGTTTTGGAATAGTTGATTGGAATATTCAGAATCGTCCGATAGACCGACAAATATATGATAATACTTCGGGTATTATCATATATTTGTCGGTCTATCGGACGGAAAGTATCTGATGGAGAAGTAAAGTGGGCCACAATAATTGACCTAGTTTTAGATTTTGAGAGCATTTTTCAAAACATTTTATATAATGTTTGCTTTTTGTAAGGAACCATCGGCGGTCTAGTCCAACCCGCACTTGACCAAACTTTTTTCTATCATTAAGAGCGAGTTTTTATTTGGCATGGATAGTTACGCTCTGCTGGGTTAGGATTTCCCCTGATCGAGTAAAGCTTGGGTCAACGACTGTCTACCCGAGCCCAAATTATCAACCTACTATATGCCTCCAAATTATAACTCCACGTCTAGCAACAAAAAACCGTGTAATATTTAAAAAATGTATTATTTGAAACTTACGTGCTATATTCTCCGTTGACCAATTATGTTACAAGATCGTTGTTGAGATTAATTTCAGGGGATAGAATGAGAAAACCATTGAGAGTAATTGTAAAGATTGCCGCATGAAGTGTCAAATAAAGCTCAATAAAGCATGAACACAAAAATCATCGTGTAACTTATTCTGATTTTGAACAAAATGTTTTTGAAAGATCGCGTTTTCAACCGTCAGTATCTCAATAAGTGTTACTTTTCAGGAAAACGTAAAACAAAGTTCAGGTGAAGTGACAGCGACAAGTGGCAGATACGATATTTTTCATGATCAAGTAAAGCTATTTGAAACAAAAACAAAACACAATCAATTGAAAATTTCCAAAAAACGTACAAAATAAACTATTGGACACCGTTTTTTATGTTAAAGTATATAAAATAAAGACCGTCACGTTGGAAATTTCCATGGAGAAACCCCCGATGAAATAAAAGCCAGTCTTTCGGACATTCACTAGGAATTTTAGACAGGCTGTTCTCAATTATTGGAGGCCGGTTCGACCCCAATATCTCTAATCTCTTTGGCAGCGGTTTTTTTTTAACAAAAACACGCGATTGTATTCACTTCGTTATCTTAATATGTTTGAAAATATTACTTATTGCAGATAAAACTTCCTTACATATTAAATAAAATAAAACCAAGTCTCCCGCCGCGTCTGTCTGTCTGTCTGTCTGAACGCGATAAACTCAAAAATTACTGAACGGATTTTCAAACAGTTTTCACCAATGGACGGAGTGATTCATGCGGAAGGTTTTAGTGTATAATTCATTAAGGTTTTGTGTAAATTGGCTGAAATTTGACGACTATTGTTGAAAATGTCGGAAAAAATCATGCCGACTGGGAACTTTATTGGCGTGCGCCACGGAAATGGTAAAAGTTACATAAAATTAATGTTTTACAGTATTGTTCATCTTAAAAAGTTCAACAAAAAGTCGCAATGGCATCTATCTATCTTCTAAGGATGACCCACAATAACCATTTTTATCTTTCAGAATTTGATAAAAATTTCATTGTTATTTCCGAAGCTATTTTGATCGGTATTATATTAATCCTTATCCAATAAAGTATGTTACTTAAATTGAGCATTTAATTTAGATTAAAATATGACTTGACATCACTTGATTTAAATCAATAGTTTAAAAGAAATCACAGATTCAAAATTGCGCGTGTCAAAATAATTATGGTTGACCGTAACGCGGGCGCAGCGGTAGGAGTCAATGACCTTTTCCTCGGCTTTTAGGTATGTAGTCCCGGTATCGGTAGTACGTTCCCGTTTGATATTTTCCGATATCCACGCGTGCGAAGCCGCGGGCAAAAGATAGTTAATAATAGTTAAGCAAAAAGTTAGTATCTTATTCGCGATCTCCTGACTTATATATATGTTAAAACTTGTTCCCACAATAACACCTTAATTATCTCCGAAAATAGGACTTTCCCTCTCCTACCCTTTTTGCTGTGCCCTACAGGGTCCATAATGATCTAGTTTAAATTATATAGTTACCACCTAAGTACACATTATGGTAAAGCAATAAAAATATTGAGTATTTTAATTGCAATCTTTGATAATGTTTATAATTGAGGGCTTCTAACTATCGTTGCCGATAGTTAGAAGCCAGAAAGTTGGCGACAACTGGTCTTACCAAAGCAACAAAAGCCGGGATCAAAAATAGACGGTGCTTGATAAATCTAAAATATCTAAAAGAGGTCGATACTAGATAAAGGTCGAATTTGAAAGTCTACAATTGCTTAGTTCACTAAGGATTTCATAAGAAAGCGGGTCCGTCACAAAAATCTACCATTTTCATCAGAATTTTGATATTAAAGTGTCAAAAAACGGTCTGTATTTGACATCCGTTTTTGTGTGAAGAGCAGTAGTGGCCCAGTGGTAATGGCTGCGAATTACGAGTTATATGTAGGTCGTAGGTTCGAACTCAGACGGCCGCTTTACTTTGTGTAAAATATTTCATCACCACTACTCCCAAAACGGTAAAGGAAAACGTCGTGAGGAAACCGGCATGTCCTAGAAGCAAAAGTTCGAAGTCATATGACATCTACCAACCCGCACTGGGCCCGCGTGGTGGATTACGGCCCACTCCCTTTCACCGAGAGGAGGCCTGTGTCCCAGCAGTGGGAACATTATAGGCTGATTTTTTTTATGGTATTGTGTGACCATTGTTCTCTTTCTTGGCAAACCCTAAGTACGTAATTGGGTTGCAGAGGACACATGAGAGTTGCCCTATGTTGCTCTATGCAGCCGCATCTTCTTTGTTACTATAGAAGCCGACAAAAACATAAATGAAGTAGATAATGTGGATGAATATAATAAATAATATCTATATTCACTAATCGCATGTTAATTAATCATATGCCTTTGTGTACTCAATTTATTGTTATTTTATTATCTGCCGAGTTATTATAAAGTGTGCGGGCAGGTGCTTAGATAAGATATTAAATTATTATAAAAATCAGACGATTGTAAAGGTCATCGGTAATCTAAATAGACGTTAACTGACTGACTGTAGCTTTCTTTTAATATAGTTAATTGATTAATTATTCTATTAATTAATATACAAAAATTATTAATTTTATGTTTTATATTAGGTTTTTATGACGAAGCACCTAATCATGATAACAGCTAAAAAGATTATTTAAATGAATTATTTCATAATTTGCAGTCTATTGCTACCGATGTGATTTATATGTAGATAGTCAGCAAAAGTTTCTAAGTAACGTTCCAGTAAGTTTTTGGAACCTTTTGCCTTTAAATTTCAGTGTGCAACAAATCCTGACTATGCTGTCTCAAATACAGTAACCTACTTTTTTCAAATCAAATGACGGCACGGTTGGCGCAATGATTAAGCGATTTACTGCTGCGCTGCGTGTCGCGGGTTCGATTCCCGCACGGAACAAATATTTGTATGACCTACAAGTAGTTCTTCCGGGTCTGGCTGTTTGTGTATGTGAGTTTAAATGTTTGTAAACGCAACCACGCATACGGGAGAAATTCCTAGTGTGGGGCAAAATTAAAAAAATAATAATTCAGGAAATAAAATATATATACCTAATATTATATAAAATAATAAATATTACAACCATATAAAATTTACAACAGATTACAAATTTATTCAATTAAATAATTATAAATGATTTCAAAACAATCAATATTACAATACGTCCTATTTTAGCTGGAATTTTAGTTCCCATATATGAAGAAATGATTTACCGCGTATATGGCTCTCGATATTCCATTGTCAGATTTATGTATTCGGTTCATAAAAGAGGCCTGTGTCTTTCTCATGACTACGTAAAAGTCATCTACCCTGCTTTACACCGACGGACGCACTACACCGCCAAGACAGATCTAGTATGCAACAGCAACAACGCAATGTTATATTGAACACGCAACGTGTTGTAAATACGCTACGGGTATTTTTACCATAGGACACATACGGTGTAAAGGTTCCGAGTATGCGTTAAACAGAGTGATATTCACTTGATTTGAACATTTCGCAAATCGTCGTGCCAGCATATTACTCTCAGAGTGTGTTTAATCAAATAGTTCCTTTGCCGTAATGTCGGCTCCACTGTTAAACTTTAACAACGGACCTATTAGTTAGCGCCGTATTCGTGTTCATCCTTCGACAGTAGAGCCAACATTACGGCCTAGGAACTATTTGATGAAACGCATTATAGCAGGGAGCGAACATCTTTGTCTTTCAATGTCCTCGTCATCTTTAAGTTTCTCAGTCAATATATGACCTAAATATGTGAAACATTTGACAGATTCCTACTTAGCGGTGCATAGAAATATGTCCGGTATATCTAATGTGCTGTTGTCGTAACGAAAACACATTGTTTGGCTCTTTTTAACATTATATTTACCTGACCATGCTTATCAGCATATACCTCACATATTCCTATCAACTTTTGCATTGCCGTAACAGACGGGCAGAGAAAAACCATATCGTCGATGCAACTAAGATTATTTAAGTTTTTTTTTATTTTTTATTAGATTATGGTACGTTGTTAACTGAACAGCCGACACCGTTATTAAAAAAGAAAACATTATTTATTTTAAAATTATCACTGAAATCTACCATGAAATATCCATGATATTTTCAATTACTTCTTCCACCATTTTAGCATCCTTTTCAAAATTACCAACATCTTTTGAGTCAGAATCTTTTGCATCATCTTGTATTTCTTCTATTTCATCTTCTTCAATATTTTCATTTTGGATGGAATCATTAGGATCCTAATTTAATTTGTCATTAATTACCACTTCGGGTGTATGTTCTCTATAACTAACATTTACATCAACTGTCTGACGTCTAATTTGATCTTGGACTTTCCAAGCTGTTGTTTAGGTACCTACTAGTAGATAATTATGTATTAGATATGTAATAAAGACACCTGATAAAATTACATTATAAATAAGTTTACTGGTACCAAGTACCTAGAAATCAATTCTACATAAAAAAGTTGCATCTATATGCAACTTTGATTATCAGCAGACAATAATGTATGTGAATGTCAATCTTCCTGAAAGGCAACATAAGTTAGTTACTCCTACGAAATAAAAGATGACGACCATCCAAACAAAGACCACACATTGTGCTAAAACAATGCACACGAAAGTATAGACAAATGTTCTGTTAGATTTGTCTAAAAAAGACCCGTTCGATACAATATATTAAAACAAACCCGCCGATGCATTCATGTCGGCTAGACTCCGGTATATCCACGCCTGATAACAGCAACATCATTAGGTAACGTTCACCGTCTAGACATGAGTATGACTTACTTGTCTAGACATTCGTAACACCTAGAAACACCTAGATCATTTTATACACCTACTCAAAATTATATCGAAAGCATTCAACTGTCAGTAAATCTGAACAAAAATTGAATAATAATATAATTACGTGCTGAGCATCCCCAGGCACCGTCGAACCGAAATCGATTTAGACTGATCCGTATTAGGTCAATAGTCTTTACGTCGCAAACGCTGAGTGCGCACTAGGGTTGTATTTAATAATATTATAGTTCCAATATCGGCATCGGAAGATAGTGGAGATCGTGACGCGACGACTGCGACGCGCCTTATCGCCGCATCGCCTTCGTGGCCGTCGTAAATAATGTGCAACTTTTCCCGCCACGCCCCCACCGATGCTAGAACAAAAAAACTATGCAGTCGCTAATAACCGTTTTCATGCGTAACGTTCCAAGATGTCCTTGCTTAATGCTCTAACGATGCATGCAACAACGCCTGAAGGCTAATGAATAATATTTGTCTGCGTACTGTAAGCCTTAAGCGTTGCAAAAATTCTGTTTGTCACTATTCTATTCATGCACAAGCTGACTTTGTTTTTGAAGCATTATAAGTTTTCTTAGAATTAGATGTTTTTCTATTCTTTGCTCACGTATTTGTTTGCATACTAACCTACATATTGCATAACCAGACAGTTATTGTTGATGCGTTGTTTTTCGTAATCTAGTAGCTAGTTTTATTGTTCTAAGAGGTTTACAGACTTTTAAATTTCTTCAATAACATACGTGTTTAGCCAGTACACGAAATGATGCATAACACACATAACAATAGTAAAACCGTTTACGGAAACCTTGCCTAAGAGTTATATACGTTCATAGTTCATAACATAACAGTGAATTTATTATAAAAAGTGGTGGCGTAAAGATTATGAGCACGCAAGTCTTTTGCCGTCTGCGGAAATATAAAATGACGTTTAGATGCAAAAAAAGAACAGTCACAGAAACAGATAAAACAGTAAAATCACCTTTTAGAGGCTACATTTACGTTGGCGCTCTATCATCGTTATACCGTAAATGTTCCCATCAAACTTGGGCCTAGTAAATAAACCGCTTCATTGAACTGCTTAATTAAAGCGCTTCTTGGCTATTACAAATGTACTGATTACAACGTTGGTCGAAATTTATTTTAAGTTTTTCTAGCCATACACAGGAAAGCCATATGCTCCTGTTGTTACTTGTGATAGTCGTCGCTAAAATTCAGAACCTTAAAAGAATAAAATGACACGCATTACGTTTCTTGATTTACCGTTAAATGTATTAAAAAGTGGATGCTATTATAGAGAGCCTCCACAAGTGAATCACACTCTAGGTAAGTGTTCGTCCGACGCATCCTAGCGAGTCTGCCGCGCCACCTACTTGCTGACTACACCTTTTGCGGGCATAAGAGTCTATAGTCGGTAAAGAGCCTCGTAATTTGTAACTGCATCTAGCGCACCCAGAGCCAGCTATTTGACCTATCCACTGCCTGCTGAATAAATTCACCAAAATTCTTCTACTGATTGAGCAAAGTAGTAAACTTAATTAGATTCAGTGGTGCTCTGCCCAGTGAGTGCAGCTCGCATAGCTGAATTTTGAGCCTAACATATTATAATGAACTTTTTGCCATCGATACGCTAAGAACAAGAAGTGGTGCTCTATAGATTGTCTTAGTCCTGATCCCGGCGTGCGTCTCCACGTGTTCGCTGTGCTGTCGGCTAGACGCTGCAGCGGTCGGTCAAACCGCGGCAACACTCGCAGTCGTGGCCATGGCGTTGTTTTTGACTGAAAACGGTGCACGCGCGCTTCATGCTTTATAGCGAGCCACTAAACTTATACGAGCAGCGATCTATAGTGTTGTGCGATACGATTTTATTTTATTGTCATTGTCGGAGCCAATGGTTTGAATAGAAAGTTAGCTACCAACTTTAAATACAACTTTTTATTGACAAAAATAAAAGTAACTACAAAACGGCTTGATTACAATAACAATCTGCCTAGAATTTTCTCTAAAAATATTTGGGTCAGTTTCCAGTTTAACCGAATTCAGGTGAATGCCAGTATTTTACATGAAGCGACTGCTTATCTGACCTCCACAACCAAGTTACTAGGTAATCCGATATCCCTTCTTAAGACTGGTTGTCAGAGTTTTGGGCTTTTGCAGACCATACCGGTAACGGCTGCTACGGCAAAATTACAATATACATACAATATGAAATTATACTTCAGCACTTGCAAACCTACTTATAAGTAGAAAGATAGGTAGGTACTCATAAAAGTTAATCCTTGTGTAGGCGTCGCATTATTCTTGTAGACTAGAAAAATACCTCATTATGGAATGTAGAATAATATACTAAAACAGGTTTATTTAAATCACCGATGTGCATCAGACACAGGTTGCGGCCATCGCCATAGCCTTCAAAACTAATATATTTTTGTTGAGCGCACTGAGCGAGGTCAACGCTAGGCCAAATCTAGTCGGGGCGTGGTTTACACGATGATTAAAAGATACATGTACTATTAGGTCGTACAAGTGCGAGTAAAAAAAATGTTTATGATGGCTATTAAAAATGATCAAGGCCTATTTTTTAAACTGTCCTAGGTTTTTTTGTTAGCTTAGATAATTTTAAAACAACTGTAATACAAATTCTTCTAAAACTATAAAACTGTTATTATTTTTTACTCCTAAGATTTATCGCTGATCATTATCACAGTTAGTAACTGGTCGACCAAGCTACACTCGGATGAAAATAGAGAATTTTCCCATTATGAGACCTAGCTAGATTGATTTTTCGGCCCCGTAAACCCCTATATTGCAAATTTCATCGACATCGTTAGAGCCGTTTTCGAGAACATGATGACAAAATATACATAAACTACAAATATTGCTAATTTAATAGTATTGGACAATAATTTTTGAGAAACTACATCCGCTACTCTATCATTCAACAACTGGCTTATTTCTTCCAGAGAAAAAAAGGCTTCCAAATTCAAATCCCCGCATGGTGTGGCCCCACTATCGCCCTACGATGCGACTCACGAGTACGGTCTAGTCGTGGCCCAATGCTCCAACTAAACGCGGCTGTGTTTACACGAGATACTGACTTCACTGACCACTAGCCAGCGGCTACGAACAAAATTCTGTTCGGATATTAAATTTATATCGACCAAACACCCACCTTGGTCATCCATACGCTTGTCTACCTACTTGTGTTGCATGACGCATCTAGGCGTTTCATAAACCCATACTGTAGGTAGATTAACGGTACCTTAATTTTGCTGATACGTGAGCGTTAGAATGCATTTAATTGACTATATTTATATTATAGAATATATTTTATTTTCCAATTGAAACAAGTTGTTCGTCGATTCCGGGCATTGAACTTTTACTGATTGAATCCTAACTTGCTTAGGTCTGAAAAAGCATGATTTTTTTTTTCATTGCGTTGATTGCGTAGTTTTGTTTTTACCCGACTACGACAAAGCCAAAAGGAAGGATTATGATTTTAGCAGTCTATGTATGTATATATGTATGTTAGTATTATTTTGTTACCTATGGGTTTTTTTAGGTACATGATAAAATTAAGTTTAAAAAAACTGTAACCTTTTTTTTTTTTTGGGTGGTAAATCATCAAATAACTTCTCCCGCTCTGGGCGGAGCGGGAGGGCGTGTCAGACTCTTACTGACTAAAACCCACCCGTGTTCCTTCGATTGCCCTGCTGCCGGGGGCCACGATCTGTAACCGTAAAAACTGTAACCTGACTGCGAAAAAAATAAAAGCGATCTAAAAAGTACGAAAGAAGAAAATATTTCAGACAGAAATCAAGACGTACAAAGATGGTCAAGGTAAATTTTGAAAATCCGTGTCATATTTCGTTGAACTCCACTTTTCTAAACCTTTACTTTTTTGCATGAGTCAACACTGTGAACGAACGGAACTTTTTTTCCCGATTGTCAGCAGTGTTAACAACAGGGGTATTACTGATCGGGAATGATCAAAAAGTAGTCTCGTTCGTCCACACTATGAACGAACAAAACTTTTCTTTTCCGATCGTCAACAGTGTTGACGACAAGGTGTTACTGATCGGGAATATTCGAGAGCCGTCGCGAATATTTCTGATCAGTAACACCTAAATATTCGAGCCGTCGCGAATATTTCCGATCAGTAACACCTTTTTAGATAACTTTTATTTTTTCCGTAGTCGGGTTACAGTTTTTTAAACTTAATTTATTCGTGTACCTAAAGAAATCAAAGGATTTCTTTAGGTACACGAATAAATTAAGTTACCTATAGAGATGGAACAAAATAATACTATGAGTTCTTGTCACGTCGTCGATCACGATCAATCAAACTTGTCCAATCCTAATAATAATATTATTTAATAGTTTAGAACCCGCACGGGGGCCGCATGGTGGATTACGGCCCGCTACCTCTCACAGAGAGGAAGCCCGTGTCCCAGCAGTGGGAACCTTATAAGATGATTACGCTTAATACTTTAACATTAATTTAAAATTAAATTGACGCAAAGATAAGGATAACAAATTCAAAACTAATTTTCATTGTGAAACATTTTCTCACGAATAGATGACATTGAATTACATTACCAAAAAAATATTATTTATTTGCAAAAAAACGTAGTGCAAAAATAAATGCTATAGTGGCTGAATATTTTGCGTCTATCGCAAGTTTAGGAACCTTGAAAATAGAGACATTTTAAAATGCAAATGAGTGTCTGTCTGGGTCTACTAATAATTAAATAAGTAGGTACATAATTGACTACGTTTATTTAAAAAATCCCCGTGTTAGTTTCGTGTCTTTTTTTTGGGTAGTTTTTGGGTAATAAATGGCCAAATATTTTTATTTTGGGTAATAAAAGGCCAACTTACGACACAAACTGAAATAAGTTTTATTTATTATTTTATTGGAAAGGCCAAGAAATAGGAGGCGCTGATGACCGGGATGCATACCGTGAGGGCTGGTTTGAGGTGGCGATGGCGTGGGAGTTCCTCGAGGGACTTGGAGAGGCTTTTACTCAGCAGTGGGATAGAAAAAGATTTAGTAAAAAAAAAACTAATTTTATTTTTATATTAAAATCTACAAAAATAATTGAACACATTTTTAATCAAAAATAAGGCTGTAACTGTCTTAATTCCTTACTTTTGCACACTGCTTAATTTATCACAAGTGGAATAAAAACAAAAGAAATTTAAGAACAATATAAACTGTCAGAGTAATTCAAGGTCTGTCGTACAAAACTATACCTACTAATTCAATTCCCATGTGTTGTGTTATTACTCTATAATTATCTAGAAATAATTGTGTTTTTTCGGCGACTACCTAATGACCTTCTCTATCGGCTCAAATCATACCAGAATAACCAGTCTGAACCTAGGCTGGTTCACTTTATTACCTAAGAATGCTACGGCAACGATCACAATTTTAAATTTCGAATGCATCTAAGCTATTTCTCATAAAAAAGGTTAATTGCTCTTCCAATAGGCTTGACTGCTTGAGTAATAAATTTTAATTATAGAACCCGCGCCACCACTGAAGTCCGGCGGAAAATTGTGGAACTACATTTTTTTTAATGCAATTTGATGAAATGACATAGACACTAGCGCCGCGTTTATCGGACTTGAGTGGTGGCGTGGACTCTAATTAGTGGTTGGTTTTGTGTACGGACAAGTACAGTCGACTCCACGTCCGTGGTAACACTTTGACCTTGGGCTGGACTTATGTGGTACGGAGTTTCAACAGCGAGGTTAGATCTTCTTCTTTCTTTTTCGTGTGGTTAGTGACTATACCCGGTAACAGAGTTTTTAAGCCGCCCATGGGCCTCTGACTTGACTTCACATGCCGTCGAGAAATATCTCTCAGGCATCACGATGTTTTCTTTCACCGTTTCTGAAGCAAGCGAATCCGAAAAGTTGGAGGTGCGTGCCTTAGGTTCGAGCTCGAGACCTGTGGCTTGGCAGTCCGACGGTCACACCACTAGGCTATCACTGCTCCTAGGTCAGAATATACTGGTTTTGTTACCTCTAACGTGCGGTCGACTGTACTGTACTGTCTATAACTAGACAACCACAAAGTGTTCTAGTAAATTGTCTTTTCTCCCTTCTTCATCATTCTTCTTCGCTAAAATGCCGATATTAGGCACACAATTGGGTTGGTGACTTGCTGTAAGTATATGGCTGAATATAGGGTGCAGTGGACGTAATAAAGTATGGCCCCGTCATCGTACGGACCCGTCAAAGCTCGGTTGATAAATTGCAATAAATATAATTGATTATGTACGGCATTTACATCGTTACATGCAAACTACGCATCACACTGATGGCACGAAAAATCCTGCATTGCGCAAGCAGGATTTACCGCGCGACTATATAGCATATATACAACATCCCGACATCAATCCTCGGGCAGTAGGCTACCAGACACAACACCCGTCTTGTCAGAGGATCCACCCTTTACTATAGAGGATGTGTGAACTTTACACTCTGTTCCTCATAACTCTATAATTAGTTGTCTGAAAATGGGCAAAAACTGAAAATGTTTCAATATTTTCAAGTCCGAGATAGGTAAATGAATCATGAAAATCTGCATAACATACCTAAAGTGAGTCTCAATATAAATTCCTGCTTTTGAAATCTGCATTAGGTTTTAACAGCCTCGATGTGCGACACAATAGCCCAACAGGCCTAGTTTGCTCGATATCCGATTTTAGCCTGACATTTTCGGCTATTTATATCAACATCCATTTCTGGTCAAATTAAGCCTTCTGTGTGTCTGGCGCTTTATTTTCGTAATAATTAACCTGATTAATAAGTCTGGTAGTTAAACCCCGAAATACTGAAAGCCATTTTTAACCTCCGACGCAAAAAGAGGGGTGTAATAAGTTTGACCGCTATATGTGTGTGTCTATGTCTCTGTGGCACCGTAGCTCTTAAACGGGTGAACCGATTTGTATCTTTTTTTTTTTAAATTTGAATGCAGGTTTTCTACCGATAGTTTTTAAACATGTTTTGTCGAAATCGGTTTAGCCGTTTGAAGATCATCAGCTCTTTTCTAGTTGATGAATGGATATGAGTATCTACCACAGGTCTGATCGATTTGAAATTTGGTATTCTGTTACTTTAATGATATTAGAAGAACGTAGTAATCTTGAACTCATGCTGCAGCATCACCTGAAATTTGCAGGATACCCAACTCGTAAGGGAGTACAACTTACAGCACAGGTATCGTCTTTGGGCTCATTGGAATGGTCTCAACGAATAGGTAATAAGATAGATGGTGAACAGTGTCTGGTGATGGAGTAGGAAAGAGAAATGAGGGAATGTTTGTGACGGGGGTTTTGAAAAAAATACTGTTAAATTTGTACTTGTAATTTTATATTATTCAATTTATGTCGATAAATCTGAACACATTTGATATAATTTGGTAATGATTATTTAGGTATTTATTTACATTATTTGAGAAATTATGTTATAAATTATTGTTAAAGAATATTTAATAAGCATCACAAAAATTTCATCGTTCCAGCTACTCTAGCGGTAGCGAAATTGTGCTAAACAAATTGTTATACTTACTGCTTTATGGCTATATAATATATAACATAATAAATTAATTCTGGCCAGACAGTTCTACTATCTGAAAGTAGTTTTTAACACGTTTAATGATATGCACGAAAGTATTTAAGCAGGTATTCCTAGTACTATAATTAAAGTAGGCATTAAGCGCGTCAGTAATTTGGACGCGGTTTTTTTCCAAATGCGTGTTAAGGAACAAGTTTTACGTACTTTTTTATATTTTCTATTGTCTTACTTTATTTTTATTTTTAACTTATAACAGAAATCAGACGTCAGTACAATTTTCTACTATTTTCGTTGATTAAATGCTTTTATTTTGTATGAACAAAATACTGTAGGACTGATGTATTACAAGAGTCCCTCACAGTGATTAAGTAGCGGTAATTGGGAGCTCCTGATCTGCTCGGCGTGCTGGCGCGCTTCTTTGTCCCAGACAATTACTGTCGGGGCAGAAGGCACAGGCTGTTTGCCGTACCTCCATGTTGTACTGTTGCACGTGCTATGTCGCCAATTCCTCGCACTCTGGCCGCGCTTAATTATCTCTTGTATTCTAACCCAACAAGCGACCTGTTTGCGGATGGAAGGACGAAAATTTTACTGATATGTCAGGAGTACTGTGAGGGGAATTTGTGAAAGTGTTGTTCCCTTCTTTTATTTTATTAATGATTTCATGGTTTTATCTTGTATATTTTAATGTGTGTTATAATTGTCTCTTTTATTTTATAATTTTAGTTACTGTAATTGGTTGAAACACAACCGTTGTAGCTAAATAAATAAATAAATAAACTTTGTACCTAGGTAGGTATCAATGTTGCTCACGAGCATATGGAGTACAATGCTTAAATATTTTGTAAGTTTGACGTTTGATCGTATCATTTTTTTTTTCTAGCCTTCACTGTCCCTCTCCTGGGCAAAGGCCTCCCTCCACTCCTTACACCTTTCAAAAGCCCGCGCATCGTCTTTCCAATTTTGACGGAACGTATCCAGCTCATCCTGTCATCTCCTGAGTGATCTGCCGCGACCCCGTCTCACTGTCTCAGGGCACCAGTTCTATGCTATTTGGGCCCACAGTTTATCCAGCATGCGGCAGACATGTCCTGCCCAGTCCCATTTAAGTTGGGCAGCCTTTTGAGCCACCCAACTTAAATGGGACTCGTCGGACTCGACTTAAAGGTTCCTACGTTTTACCTGTACAGTAGAATGTTTCCTGGTGATACATTACCAATACAATTAATCAATCACACTTATAAATTCGCTACAAAAACCTAGTAGGTACCTAATTAAAAAAACTTTTTCTTAAACTACTGACGTTATTCGTGTATGAACATTGTACGTGTCTAATGACATAATTCAAGATACCACTGAGTTGGCATTTGCTCCGAGGGAAGTACAATCGAATACTCGAGTGTTATTTTTTTCGACTGTTCATAGGCAGCAGATGTTGGCAAAGGCCACTGGACGGCATGAGGACGATTAACGGTTATACCACACGCTTTTTTCGAAATACATTTATGTTTCAATTATTGCTAACAGTTGCGTTAGCTTCTATATTTGGTTTTCGAGAACATGCAATGGTTTGTTAGCGTGGCTCCGAGTGTCATTTTGAAAAAGGCCGACATTCTCCTAAACAGTCACTAATTATGTTAAAAAGCACATAAAGATTTTCCGATTTGGCGAGACATTCTACTGTTTTACGAATGTATACACAATTAATTTATATTAAAACACGCTGATTAAAGTATTTGAGTCGAATGTTCCAAGGTTTTTTTTTTTTAATGCTGTCTTGTAACATTATTATTGTGGATTTAAATTTTTAAACAGTTGTTTAAATACACAGTTTTATTTTGCAGGTTATTGGAAAAACCCTGAAGTTAAATCAATTGTTTCGTGGAGTTTCATTCTCATGAATTGTGACGAGACATTTTCTTTATTTTACAAAGATTTAACTATCCGTGCTTCCTAGATTTAAATATTTTAAAATTGGAATCACTTGGTCCATTGGTCAGTAAATAAAAATTCGACAATAGGCTTATTTTTAAAAATACCACAACTTGACTACATAGGATGTAAATTAAATAAAAAATATAAAAATGTGGACAATTGCGCATGAAGTTTTTATGTCATACAAAATAGGTATAAATTTATAGATGTTTTCCAGTTTATAAGCAATTAAATTTATCAATTCTATGAATACTTCATTCTTTCCTTAGAATTTTTAATTTATAGGTAATATAAATACCCACTCTATAAAAATTATTGTACTCTCACTTGAACTTTGAAACTTGACTTGTTTAGTGATTTTTTAATTAATAACTAAATATCTTTAGGGTTTATTTATAAACGTTGCTTAAAGTTTAGCAATGATTTAACATCTGTGTAGCCTTATAATTTCTTTAAATAAAAAAAAAATCCCCAAGCAATTTATGAAAACAAATGAAGTATAATGACAACAACGTTCTAAAATCAAACTTGGATTTGAGTCAAACAGAGTCAAATTAAGTAAAAAATGAATACGATAATTAAGTTGCTGATAAGAAAGGGTTTCAAAGCCTCCAACACGGGTACCGATAGGTACGTGCGTGTGGTGCACAGTGGGCAGCAAGCTCCACTAACAACCTTCCTGATTACCTGCTGAAAATGAGCTTTTCCAGAAACATTTCCTTTCTTTTTTAAGGTTCCGTACCCGAAAGGCGTCAAACGGAACCCTATTATTAAGCCTCCTCTGCCCGTCCGTGTGTCTGTCAGCGATTTGTATCTCATGAAACGTAATAGGTAGACGGTTGCAATTTTCTCAGATTATGTATTTCTTTTGCCGCTCTAACAACAAATAATAAAAAAATAAATAAAGTTAATAATTAAAAGGGGTCCCCCATACAAGAGACGTTTTTTTTTTCGACATTTTTTGCTCAATGTTATATAATACGGTACAGAACCCTTCGTGTGCGAGTCCGACTTGCACTGGCCGGTTTTTTGACCTTCTTCGGAAATATTTTTCTCATTCTGGGAGCATCTTGTGTTCGTTACTATGAAAAAAAAAACCTGCAAATTTCTTCGAACTCAAAATGTATTAAAAAGAATACTACCTAAAGGCTCGTGCAAATTGGCGCGATATCGCGGGCGCTACAGGCAGCGCAACCCCTGTCACGGCCGCGGTGTCCCACTATCTACACAAACCTTAAAAAGTGTGGAGTACCTACAGTAATTTAATGTCGTCAACTTCTAATACTTTGATCATAATGTAGGTCTGAACACCTTAGTCATTATACACTTCATCATAATATCTAATGAAAAATACAGCAATTAATATTTTAACGTAATTGAACATACAGAATATAACGTATACAATAGATTGCAAAATGGATACCGGCCTAATTATATGGTTAAGAACATAATCTACTTATACCAGACACATTAAACAGACGGAATTTATGTGAATCAAATGTATTTTTATTTTTTATTTTATTTAAGTTTTCATGCACAACATAACAGAATGTATTTCCAAGGCGTTGTACAGAACAATATACAAACTAAAAATTACACACATACCTACGTAAGTAGGTTATGTAAAATTACAAAAAAAAAACAAAATAAAACATGAAACACGAGAAATAACTTAATTAACAAACAATTTAGACACTCGTATTATATAAACAAACAAACTGTAATCAAGAGGAAGAAAAAATTACATAAAAAAAAAAAAAAAAAAAAAAAAAAAAAAAAAAAAAAAAAAAAATATATATCTTTCATCCATCCTCTCACAAAAACTTAAACATTCACGACACACATCGATCCATCTCCCAGCAAACAAGTCACATTCCGGTGTTGATGTCAGAAGAGCATTGAGCATAGTAAGGGCCCGAACGAGGGGCGAGTTAGCTCGCGACACCGTGCGTGCTGATGGTACGGCTAGTAGCCGGTGACTTCGCGGCCTGAGTTGATGTTTGGGCAGAACAGGAACAAAAAGCCTTACTAACTGCTCCACTAGTTCCTGACAATCGGACTCACCCCGCATAATACGGCAGGCAGTGATAAGCAGGAAGCACTTACGCCTTACCTCGAGAGAATTAAAATTTAGTACGCCGAGTAAAAATTTTGTAGGATAAAGGAAGGGGTAGTATCCGAAGAGCTTTTTATATAAAAATCTAAGGAAGGCCTTCTGGACCTTTTCAAGAAGTAAAGCGTAAGTGCATTCATATGGGTTCCAAATCACTGCAGCTGATTCGAGCTTACTCCTGACTAGGGCCATGTAAACTAGTTTAATGGCCAGTGGATTGTTGTGCAGTGGATGTATGGAACAGGATGGTAGAGTTTTTGAGAGGTTAAAGTCTAGAATGCTAATATCATTAGTACCTAGTTTTAGAAACAGATTATTAGACGTAGCTTTATTTAATATCATAACTTACGAGAGAAAATGCTTTAACTGGAACTATATTTTTTATAGGAATTGAATTGATAGTGCCATGTTTTAGCTGTCAACTTAATTTAATTAAAATGCATTAGATAAGATTTAGAGTAGTAGATGGCGAGAAATCGTGAGATGAATCACATCAGCACCTGGACAAGAAACTACATGAAGACCACGACAGCTCTGACAAGAGTGCTATGCGAAGAAGAAGAGATAAGATTTGCTTAAGTATAATATGCTAAATCATAGGTCAGTACAAAATGTCCCACGTTTGCATCGTGTCATTGATATCTTGCGATGCCTCATGGGTACCTACATTATCATCCTCATCCATAGCCCGACTTCACCCACTACTGGGCATAGGTCTCTTTTTTTGTGGCGATTTCCACGCTCCTGTGGCAGCCTCATTCAACGATCTGTTCTGTAAAAATCTTACCATGAAAACTTAGCTGTTGTGAGCTGTCATTCCAACTGATGCAAGGGTTTAACATTATTGACAGCACTTCACCTAAGTTTTCGCGGTGATTTTTTGTAGAATAAACCAAATAGCTTCTGTCGTCGATGGTATGTCTGTTTCTAATATTAAATTATTTCGGCATGTTCAATGGGATCGCGCGATATCTAGATTCTTCGAGAACTTAAAAACATTATACAGTTACATACTTAATATTGGCATAAAACTGTAATAAATAATTGCTAGTAACAGACAGCAGGAAATATAATCAAATGCATCGTTATTGCTGCAAAAAATATAAAAGCATTCCCACAAATGGTTAATATCATAGATTTTACAAATATTCTAGACCGGTCGTTGCATCGAGTTTTTGCATAACCGGATCACCCGATAACGTAACTTGAAAAGAATCTTTAAAAACATTATATAGGAAAACACGATTTTTATTAATTCCAAATATAGATACTTACTCTGTTAACTCTAAAATGTAAAAAAATGCATTATATAAAATAAAGCCATTATAGTTGAACAAGGATCTTTTGGCGCGTGGCCAAAATCGGGACTAACGCCGCCATCTTTATTTTTTAATATAATTTCACATTACAATAATACAAATGTTTACCAGCAGCGCCCCCCTCTTAATGTCATTCAAGCGCCAAAAGATCCTTGTAGCATTGTTGGCAGGTGTATAAATATCACCGTATTATTATGAACTTCGTAAGTTTATATCTATTGATTATATTTCCGTAAGATTATAAACTGTCAAAAAATTGTGAACTGTCGTAACAAACCATTTACAATTTAATTATTTTTTCGATAGTTTATAATGAATCCATGGAAAACTAACAAATTCTGAACTGGCATCAAAATTGCTTGCGACGTAACGCACCTTGCGCTAATACTAAATAGTCTAGCTAGCTGCGAGCAAATTGGAAGTAGCGCTCGCCGACCGCTGCCGTGGCACCGCTGGCTACGCTCGCTCGGCTCGCGCGCTGTCGGTCACATTCTAACCTACCCCCTAACCTATTTCACCCATTTTACAATTTCTCGACAGTTTATAATCTAACGGAAATAATACCGATAAATTATATACTACCGGTTCTCATAATCTTACGGTGACATGCAAGACAAGCCATAGTTTTAAAGATATTTACTTTTTTTCATATATAACAGAACGGTTGGGAAAACTTAGTCAATTTTACACCATTTCACAATTCAAAAATTATTCAGTAGCTACCGGTGTATTGAAGCCTCGTATTGGATTTCATTAACAACTACATTCAGTCATAGTGAATTATTAATTTCTGCATTTTTTACTTTTTGTCAGGTAAGTAATTACTGCTACTGTGAATGTTATTAAAGCTATATTAATGGGTAACTACAACGTATCGTGATTGGGTTTTTTTTTTTTTCATTCCATATTCAGCTCAAAAACGCCCACCGCTGGACAAAAGCCTCCCCTAAGTACCGCCACTTCGGTCGGTTCTGTACTTCCCGCATCCAGCGGATTCCTACGGTCTTCAAACGGTTGGGAGCATAGTAGACAATTTTTCCTACCTGATCCCATGTCTGTTTTTGGAGGGTAGAACCCTCCATAAACAGACATGGGATTTAGGGTTTATTTATTAACGTTGCTTAAAGTTAAGTAATGATTAGCCATACATTTTTGATGTTTGAAAGTCACTTAACTTTAAGCAACATTTATAAATAAACCCCTAATTTGCTAAGTTAGGGATCCCACCAAAAAACCAGTTCTGATGTATTTACGTCAATATCGTCTTAGACTCTTTCGTGGCTCGGAAAGTACGTTAAGCTGTTGGTCCCGGCTGTCATTTAAAGATCTTTGACAGTCGTTACCGGTAGTTAGAAGCCCAAAAGTCTAACAACCACTCTTACCAAGGGTTATCGTGTTACCTAGTAACTAGGTTGTGGAGGTCAAATAGCAATCGCTCCATGTAAAATACTGGTATTCAGCTGCATCCGGTTAGACTGGAAGCCGACCCCAACATAGTTGGGAAAAGGCTATGTAGATGATGATGATGGCCTTAGGCTCTTCGTCACTACCGAAATGGCAATTACTATGTATGTATTGACACTTATTAATTTAGTCCCATTTTTCGAATTATCCCCATCTAATTTTCCAAGGAAAAAGCTCCTACTTCTGTGAGTGCTATTGCACACAGGAATAATATAGAAGCAGCGAACATGGAAGTCAGAACTAACATTCTTAGGTACACAAACGTTCGACCCTTTGTGGGATTCGAATATACGTCCCCAAACGATAAAAGCAAATACGTAATATCTGTTCAAAAAGTATGTAGTGAAAATGAAAACAAACCCTATTCAAGTTGAGTAAATTCTTGCGGAATCACTAAAGACAATTAGTAACACATTCTTGTGCATTGAGAAGGTTTCAACTTTTTTATTATTTATTTTTCAAATAATTATTATCCATTCAATACATCAAATTAAATTAAAAACAATTAGTTAATATACACTAACATTACATAAAATTATGTTTATATTATTCTTCGCCACTTTTCCCTACAATTATTGTTTGAATAACATTATTAAATTGTAATTTTAAAAATCATCGACGAAAATTGAGGTTATAAAATTAACCCAAATTTACAAATGAAAAACATCTTTAAGGTGATTTAAAATTAGAAATGCTGAAGTATACAAATCAAAGCACTCAATTTGTAACTGCTACGACATCGACATTGGCATCGACAGGTACATTTTCAGACGCATTTGTTTAAATTGTAACTTTTGAAACAGACCACTCTGTGTTCTGTAATTTTAGAACTCGGAAATATTAAGAAAATCCCAGACTCCAGCCCCCTTTTGCAGAAACAGTACATATATACACCGACCTATGTGTTTGAAGTTAGATAAATCGAGCTTTAAAGTTAGTCTACGCGTTTTTGTCTTTTTTTCAACCTAATATTAGTTTTGTTTTGATTTATAAAAGCTTGTTTTTTTCTTTTTAGCTGCCGCCAGTAGCTTCCTTCACCCGCGTCAATTTCGCAAACTATCCCACGAGCACGTACTACCGGCATAAAAAATATCCTATGTAGAACATAGGATATTTTTTATATATCCAGGTCATGATCTACTTATATACCAAATTTCATCAAAATTCGTTCGGCCGTTTTAGCGTGAAAGCGTAACAAACAAACAAAGTAACTTCCTCATTTATAATATTAGTTAGCATATACACTAGCTGTTGCCCGCGACTTCGTCTGCTATCCAGGATGAAAAGTAGCCTATGTCATTTTTCAGGTCCCATGACCTGAAAAATAACATAGGCTACTTTTCATTCGGTATAACCGCTACAAAATTTTATATATATACCGCAACATACAAATTACGCATCAAAGATGACGTCACACAAATCCTGCATCGCACAATTAGAGTTTACCGCGCGATCGACATATATACATGATTCCGACTTCAACCGTCGGGCAGTAGCCCGCCAGACACAACACCCGTCTGGTCGGAGGATCCTCCCTGTTCTATGGTAGATGAGTGAACTTTACACCCTTTTCCTCATATCACTAAATCCGTTCAAATCTCTATCCAAATCCGTTCAGCTATTTTAGCGTGAAAGTTTACCAAACGAAGAAATAAACAAAGTTACTTTCGCATTTATAATATTAGTTAGGTTAGGATTAAAGAATCAAAAAATATAAACAAATCAAAAAACTTCAATTATTCGTTTATTTGGCATGTTCTGATTTCTGCCAAGTGCATACCAGTCACAACAGCTAGCATGAGAGTTTACAGCAGATTTCTGAGCAGACTTAATCCGTTAGGCAATTGTGTCATATCAGTTTTACATATCCTATTGATCGCACTTGATTTACATACAGTACCTATTAAACATAAAAAAGCGTCAAACAATGTCGTTAGCATTATTTTTAATTGATCACTTTAAACACGGATGTATAGACACCGAATAGAACAGCCCTAGTTTTTAATGTTGCAGTGGCAAACCCAGTCTTTTTTTATTTAATGTCAATAACCCACTGTCTTCTCGTTCTTTTTCAATTTTAATTTCCAACAGCAATAAAGAAATAATTTATTTAAATTGCAACATTAAATGCAGATGGATGACCCGAGGCTAGACACTGCTAATATGGCAATCGTTGCAGTTCAACCGGATTTTAAATCATAGATATTATCTTTGAGAATTTACGTATATATTTCTTCCTTAATCTGATTTTAATCCCACTCAACTGTTGTTCATACATGATTAACTTCTTCGAAATTAACTATGTCCCTCGTGTTATGGTGCTGATAAACTTGAGCATTCACTTGTAACAGGACATCGAGCATTCGCCGTTTTTAAATTTGTCGAACTGAACAACGAACAGAGCCAAGCATTCAGCGTTTTAGCGTGAACGCGAAACATGCAAACAAACTCACTTTCGCATTGATAATATTAGTTAGGATTTAAATATTTTTTTTTTCTTATAAATCAAGTTACTAAGCCACACCCCGAGTTTGGCTGAAACTTTTTGCTCGGTTTATTAATTTTCTTTTTTCGATCGAAGAATCTGTGCGAATAATCAGAGAGTATTCGCTTGAGCAGTGTTGGCTCAGAGAGCAGTGGTAGCTCAGTGGTAACGGCCGCGACTTACAAGTTGTAGGTAGAACCCCGACAGGCGCTTTACTTTGTGTAAATTATTTCATCACCACTGCTCTCAAAACGGTGAAGGAAAACATCGTGAGTAAACCGACATGTCCTAGAACCAAAATTTCAAAGACATGTGACATCTACCAACCCGCACTGGGCCCGCGTGGTGGATTACGGCCCACTCCCTCTCACAGAGAGGAGGCCCGTGTCCCACCCGTGGGAACATTATAGGCTGAATAAGCATTTCCTCGCTGATTATTCGCACAGATTCTTCGCTCGAAAAAAATAAAATGAATAAATAGATCACCATATGTCAGACTACATCATCCTACTGCTGGGACAAGCCTCTACCCAAGACTTCCAGATATTTCAATCCATGGATAATGTGGACCATTTTTTGTTGGTTTTATTCAGTCCGTCCCGCCATCTTTTACGTGGTCGTTTGCAAAGCCCGACTGTGTCTGTGATACACAAAGTGGAAAACTAGCTTATGCTAAGGTTTTTCCTAAGCCACCTCTTTCATTCAATAATAATTATATAATAATATACGTATTATAATATTATAAAGTGCCGTAACTAATAATTACGCTTCTTTTACTTTCCACGTCTGCGTCCATTAGGTGTGTTGTAGTAACGGCTTGCATGCGAACCCCGGCTGGGCAGACACGCAGTGCGCAGCCAACTTGCGTGTGCCTAATGTTTGCATTTAGGTTGCAACCGGGTCAAAGATGGATTTTATATGAGGTAATTATGCTGTTTGGTATTTTTTTTCTGTTGTGTTTCATGACAATATTGTTTGACACTTATTAATTATGGGTTTTGATGGGGCGAAAAGGTCAGTGTCCTAGATACAGTTGACGTAAAACATGCATTTTTTAAAGTGAAATCTTCTTTAGTCGCGTTGGGCATTTTTGAGATGGGAAAAAACAATTGAACTCGCGACACCGTTACCGACACCTCATTTTTGTAAACGCGATTGTGCTTTTTTATTTATATTACGTTACGGATCAATGTTCTATGCAAGTATTTTTGCTTTAAAGGTTTTGGAAATATTTTTTTTAGTTTTCATTTCCGTCGGTACTCCCGGAGTGCCACTGTTATTTTTGGCATAAGTACACGGAGACCAACTGTGAGTACCACGCATTATTTCTATGCACGAAGATGTCGTTATTCTCTTCATTTAATATGAATATATGAATAATTCGTTTTTTAAATAATGCACTACGCCTCTACTACCAATTAGGTAGGAAAACTTAACTATATTAAAAAAAATCCACAACATTACAAGTATTCTTCAAGCCTCTATGTCCTCATTGTACAACTTATGTATCTGTTTGTTTACTTTAATACTGCCTTAATTAACACCGCATAAGTACGTAAACATGCGTCTATGTTCTGATCTATCGCTTCCAATAATTACCGAGCTAGCACATGACTTCAGACTTTTTTGTATATATCGATAATAAATTACACGCCTTTGCATAAATAAAATAATATGTAATTAAACTAATTAATCTTTTTTGCATTGAAATGTATGCATATCTGAAATAACTGTGCGAAAGAATTACTTCGTACGCATCAATAACGATCTTTAGTACCTACCAGCCCCACACCTGCCTGCTATTCTGTTAGAGTTAGATGCACATTTAGTAATTTCTTCGCTCTAAACATACTTTACACTAAGCCTTTAGTACAAGCGTAAATATCCGTAATGCGCGTACAAGAATGTTGAATTAAAATACAAAAGTGCCCCACTTGTTTCCCTGACAAAGCCAACATTCAAGTTTTTGCGTTAACTACAGGGTGTACCAGAGAGGTATGGTCAAATTTAAGGGTACAAGCCATAAAAACTGAACAGATCGCTAACAACTTGCCACATCCTTATAATGTGCTCTTTAGGTAAATCCTTTAAGACCGTCCATTATAGAGGTCACTGTAAGATTCATGATCAGCTGTAGACTTTTACGAAATAATGATATTATGGCCATGTGGACATCGCGATTCTTTCTAAAACAACACAGGACACTCTTACCTGATACCGCACCAAGCCAAGTCAGCGAAGATGGTCGTGCGCAGTTCCCATGGTGCATGGCAAGCGCGCACGTCCGCAACCATTATCAATTAGGCGGCGCGCGCGCGTGCGGCCTGTCATTACTGCCAGTGCACGACCACGCACAGGGATGCGTATTGGCAAAGTGTGGTGTGTTGTTGTTGTGAATTTGTAGAACTGAAATTGTACAGCAACTACTCTATTCCATAAAATAACAGGATATTAATCCTTTAGTTACTAAATATTTTATGTTAAATTCCCTGTTTTTTTTTTTTCTTAAGTAATTATTTTAAGAAGTGTTCAAATTCTCTGGGAACATTACAAAATATCAACACTTTAGAAGGCAGGAAGAAACTTGATGGATAAATGTTGTACAATCATTCATTTCAAAACAACTATCTGTCTGTATCTGTAATACCTACAGATATATTTTTTATAAGTATAGGAATGGAGCCAATTGAGTTTCACACTTTCTTTCACTTGTACCTGAATTCTTATAATAGGAACGTCATTAGTTTGAACTAATACAGCCCTATTAAAAAATAAAACGAGTTCAGCCCGTCACACAGGAAGCATAGTTCGCTCTCTCGCCACCAAGACGTTGGATGCAAATGGCAAGATCGCGAGATACCGCGCGACCCGCGTGCATTCAGACAGAAACGTGTGCGGTGGCCCTTACAGGGTTTAAGCGACCATCTGATATGACATTTAACCATTTAAATTAAAACATTTTTACAAGACATTTAAATATTAGAAATATAATTATAATACCTAAAGGACTGACTGCTACTTTGTATATTTATGAACTCCCAGTAGTTTTTATACTTGTGACATCTGCTAAGACCTGCTGGTACTTGTAATTTGTGAGTAAATTCAGTCTGATTATAATCATAATAATACTTACATATTATTATGTAAACTATGTAAGTATTATTATGATAATAATAATACTTACATAGTTTACATAATAATGTTTCATTATAATAGTTTTTAATCGACTTCAAAAAAAGAAGGTTCTTAATTCGTAGGATATTTTTTTAAAGTATGTTCCCCAATTACTCGAAAACGGCTGGAACGATTTGAAAAAAAAAAAATTGTGATAAGGTATACTTTCAACTTGGTCCCATTGTTATTTGGTCACGATCTGATGATGGAATCTTAGAGAAACGAGGGAACTCTTCAAATATTATAGGCATACCTACAGCGGTTTGGGTATTTTTTATAGTAACTCATGCATTTACTTTCGAAAAGCACCATTTGGTGAAGTGGAACTGATGATGAGGGACACAGATGTCCACCGGAACTACTCAATAATATGTAGTTCACGGGTTGCGATTCGATTACTTTAATATGGTTGGTAAGCAATTGATGCTCGTCACAATCCATATGGTGCAGTGGAGCTGATGGTGAAGTACCTGGAAAACTCTTCAAAAATTAAAGTCCCTGCATCGGGAAAAGCAATATTCTGTAAAAGGTGATGAGCAGTTGAAATGAGGCTATTGTAACAAGCGAAAAAAAAAACTTTTTACAAAAAATACAACAGACTTCCAAACTACAATGTGAAAAATAACTTTAATTTCGGAAGTCGGTGGCAAAAAACTAAAATACTGATCTATAATAAATGGAGTATAGTCAATTGTGTGTCGAAGTGATAAGGACTAGGCCACCATATAATTCCATGCTTTCAATCATGTGCATGAGTAGAAAACAAGCTGTCGTGACAAGGAAAGCAAATAGGGCCACGTTACCACGTAAAACTAACACTACATTGGACGTTAAAATAATGGTTGTAACACATGATACACGCAAGTCTGAAATTGAATAAAAAAGTTACCTACAAATATTTTTGAAGTGAAACCTTCTTAAGGCGCGTTGGGCATTTTTGAGATGGGATTAAACTATTGATTTCGCGACACCATGACGACACCTCATTTTTGTAAACGCGATTGTGCTCTTTATTTATATTACGTTACGGATCAATGTTCTATGTAAGTCTTTTTACTTTAAAGGTTTTGTAAACGCGATTATGCTCTTTTTTATATTGCATTACGGATTAATAATCTATGCTAGTATTTTTACTTTAAAGGTTTCGGAAGTATTTAGTTTTGTAAACGCGATTGTGCTTAGATAAGGTTACCGACCAATGTTCTATACAAGTATTTTTCTTCCACCAAGGCGATCTTGTTCAAGTTTTCACTTCTGTTGGCACTCCCGGAATGCCACCACTTTTTTATCGTACATATTTAGTATCTAGTACCGTCAAAACTTGCATTTAGAACTCTCTTTTTAAGGGCTATTAGTCTTATTTTTTAATAGGACTAAGATTTTGTTTTGCAAGTAACCCTATCTAAAGGGCCATAGAGTAATTATTTATTTATTTTGGTAATATTCAAGCACAGGAAACCAGTCAACCTTTGGGTGATGCAGAGACAAACAGTCGTAGGTAAAAAATATAGTTTTGTTAATCAAAAGAGCAAGATACCTCTATCCTATCCTTATGTAGTCCCACCACTTTAAGATACTACGTTAATTAAACTTAGTCTCAAATTACATGGAGTTAGACTAAGCATGATCTAGGTCTCAGGATATTCTAAAACGCAGTTGTCTCATTGTCATTATTAGCAAATCAGCTAACTAGTACTCTACTGATAATATCAATGTCAACGAGTAAAGCGTGAGAGCCTGCAACGCGTTGTAGGCATAACGAACACAGAGTATCAGAAGACCCAGAACTAACAGAAGATCCAGTCAATACAAAGTAATATAAAGTCACAGAGGTTAATGAAAATTGCTTAGGGATCACTAAAGAACGTCATCGTTGAATCTAAAATTAAAGTCCACTAGGTACATGATGCTCGGATAAGCATTTAACAATTTAGCATGTTGAATTATGTGAATTAGAGACAGAATATCTACACAGTTGACCCAGTGAAGATTCTAAACGAAACCAGCCTGGGACGTGTATGCAGTTGCATAGTGCTTGTCCTGAGCAAGTTGCCAACTAACAGTAGTCAACTTCGGTGAATGCCAGGGTCCATCATATTTAAGTGAACTCGATAACGCTTCAATAAATTCATTGAGGTGTACGCTTTGATTGCATTGATTCGAAACTACTTCATTTTACTTGTACATACGGCTACATATCAAGCTATATTTCTCCAGTATAAGCTGATTTCACATCGTATAGGACTTCCGTACAATGAGAGGTCAGCATGTGGTGGAAATCTAAAGCTTGATATGTAGCCGTGTGTACTAGTGACAATGTAATATTGAACCGTAACAACCACCCCTTATGGTTCCATGTTGTGAAATTGTAACCGCAAAGGTGAACCTTCTGCAGACATTTCCTCATCGCAAAATTTACGTCCACATTTTACGATGTACGTGTTTTATGGTTTTATGTGTTAATAATCTTTGACTGCGTCGAACAGGGAAAGATCTACAGGCATGCTTGAGACAAAAAGAACTAAGAAAGTAGATTTGTATGAGAACCCAAACATGGTAATGAGTTAAAGACGGCCACACACGATACATATTTGTTGCAATTTGAGACTATGGTGTCTCATTACCGACTAATTGTTTGGTGTGTTTCATTGTCACAAGCTTACTTTAGAATCTATAAGACAAGCAGAGTAATAATAGAGAAATTAAGTTTCTTACTTCTAATAGTGAAATGTAATAAAATTCTTTCATTCTTCATTGAATGATTGTTTAATTCTGCTTAACTTGGGTTTTCTTTCCACAACGGCGAAGCTCTTGGAATGCATTTCACCTGATAGTAAGTGATGATCAAGCTGAAGGTGGAAGCGAGGTTCACCCGGAATCCTCAACCATAGAGAAACTGGCTATCTTACCTCTAAATGCCGAAACACAACAATGCTGCTAACATTGTTGTTATGGCGACAGACTTAGATAAGATGGTGGTAGCTAGCCAGGCAGACTTAGAATAAGCCCTACCACCAACCAAACCAAGCAGATAATTTTGCCCCCCACTGGGAATCAAACCGACCTCTAGGTCTAAGATGCGGTTAAATTGTGTACATGTCTAATAACTGCTCAAAACTTCTTTAGGCACGTTGGGCATTTTTGAGATAGGACTAAACCATCGATTTCGCGACACTGCGACGACACCAGCTTTTGACCATTAAAAGACATCAACGCGTTGATTACCGTGGTTCGTGGAGTAAAAGACATTAACGCTTTGATTACCGCGGTGCCGATGTCTTTTCAAGTTTTCATTTCTGTCGGCACTCCCAAACTACCATTATATATATATATTTTTTTACATACTTACTTGACATAATCTTTTCATTATTTGACATTATAAACCTACAATTCTAATTTCAACTATTTATTAGTGACTTTTGTGAACAGGATATTAATTCAGATTTGTTACAATTGTAATGACAAGCATGACATTAATTTGGTTTCAATACATTTTTGTTTTTAATATTTTATTTATCTTTTATATTTTGTGAATAAGAGAATGTTGTAGGCTTAATAGACTGTACATTTGTAAGCCATTTCTATTTTGTTAAGTACCTGGTACTTGTTGATAGGCCTAAACTGTCCCAACTCTATTAACACTGTAATTTGAAAACATTGTAAAAGCCATTTATTTTTAAAACTTTAAAAGAGTAACCGTGGAGTTTCTTGCCGGCTCTTCTCCATAGGAAACCACCAATTGAAACCGTGCACCTAACTTCTGACGTTTCAAAGTGTCCATATGGGTTAAAGGGAAATAAAATATTTTGATTTTGATATATCTGGGGTGATCTTAGATTGTAGCATTATTATTATTATTGCATCTAGAATAAAATTTGCTAAACTGACAACTAACATAACATTGTATTTATTATTATAAAATTGAACCGAAGAGCAAATATATGCCATATGATTAATTAGATGTAATAAAACTATAATTGAATAAATGAATAAACTGTAAAACTTATATCATAATAATTAATTATTTTCTTTAGCTATCACATAAAGTCCCGCGTGCTGGAAATAATGTAACATTACCCAAAGGAGTGTCAATCAACCAACCAAGCTATTCAATTTCACTATACACTGATGAAACATTAAGGGGTTTATTTTTAAACCTTACTTAAAGTTAAGTAGTGATGAGCAACTGTTAAACCATACATTTTTGACGTTTGAACTTCACTTAACTTTAACCAACGTTTATAAATAAACCCCTTTAAAATTACAACTTCTTTATTATCTTTAGTTCTGTGACTAATTAATAATTTAATTGAAGACTATAGGCATCTTTGTACGCACACTAAAATGTTTTAGTAATACCACTTTTGATGTGTAACATCTTTCCACTCACTTTCATGCAATCTATGGGAGTGATTTCGTGAAAAGGGACGGAAGTGTGTAACAGGAAGCCGGGGAAGCGCGCGCTGTGCTCGAGTTGGCCGTCAGATGGTACCAACCCATTTTCCGAGAGGTTGGTACTGTCAGGCAAGATGTCATATAGCTAGTTCAGATAACAAAACTGTAATTTGGTATTTTAGAGCTGATCTGATGATGAAGTCAAGAGGTGGTTAATGAAACTCTTCAGTGGCTACTAGTAAACCGACGAGACCAATACATTGGGCTTGCTAACGAGGGTCTGATGGCATAACCAACCTACATGTCAAGCAATACCGTGGCAGACCCAAAAGAAAATAGGAGGATGAGTTAATCTCCTTTAAAATGCCTGGTACTTAAGACGCAGATACATGCCACTGATCTTGAATGGTTAGCTTGCGTGTTCTGTACTGAACTCACGCAACGCGTCGCACGTCCAGCCAGTAATAGGACTCGCCCATCAAGGAGCACAGTCCCAAATTAGACCCATTATTAATTTATTATACCTAAAACAAAATGTATTTTAATAAAACATGTACAGTAAAATATTAATAATAAAATTACCTTTAAAATGGTGAAGGTTTCAGAAAAATACACTTGAAAAATTTTGCGTGATTCTCAGTTTTTTATCCGCGTTAGACATAACTTTACAAATTAATTTCACTGAGTAATATGAACATAATCTAAAATATTCCTATATTTAGTTACTAAAAAAATGCTCTAATTTAACATATATTTTTTCCAAATCACTACTCGTTTAGACGTAATCATCAGTATAAAATTATTAAAAGTCGGTTACCATCGCCTTAATAGCTATAAATAGAGAGAAATATAGTAGGAAAACCCGTAACTGCAGTGATTTAACAAAACAACGAAAACAATTTTACCTTAATAAGTAGTACTTAAAAGTTGTAACAACTTCAGGTTCGTTCCTCGTATTTAATGAAGCTACTAAAAACAATATTATTATGAAAGCAAAAATGATTCGGATAGTCTATTTTTAATAAAAAATACTATGAAACTCTGTTTAGAGCTCATTATTAATATTCTTGTTAGCTTTCGAACAAAGCTTCGAACGAAACAGCCATATTTTCTATTAAATCTTCCAGGTAGGTAGCTTTTACTGCAAGCAGTTATTCTGTTGTTAGAGATATAATTACATCTTTATAAATTAACAAATCTTACATTACGTAGTCAAGACTCATTATTTATTTCATTCAGACATTCTCAATCATAGTCCTGAAAACTGAGAATCTAAAGCATTTACGTTTTTATTTTGGCCATTTGCTTTTTTGGGCGAGCATTGGCTCCGTCTTACCCACGAACATCCACTACCTACTGAACATCAACTTCCTAAGCCCCAATCAACAACTAAACATACCTAGGCAAAACAAAAAGCACAAGAAAGGTTCTCCTAATCCAAGTTCAGTGCATCCGCACAAACCCGTAGTTCCTAGCAACTAGCATCCGAAAGCGGCGCGTGGTCGTGCCACGCTGCGACTGCGCTGCGTCGTGAGAGCGCGCCAGATAAGTGCGAGGTCGCGTAGCGTCACGAGCGGGCCTACCAACGCTAACAATAACGATAGATACAGGTACGGGGTATAGAGAAGCTTATAATTAGCGGATTTAATCGTTTTCAGGGTGAAGATCACAAAAATAACTATAATTAGGAAACCACCATGACAGAAACGAAGAAGAAGGTAAAAAAGTACCGTAGTAAAGTATTAATTTGTTCGGTTTCAGATATTTTGTAGGCTACTTCCTGTGGCCTCAAAATACAAATGAATTAGTTAGTCTCGTCTCCATTTTAAGGACAATCCATAATCACAGCAAGTTCACAGCACATAGATACTATACTACTGTAGATACTATTTATTGAACTTCTTAAATCAGTTCACTCAGTCTATGATTAGTTTACGAGATAAATGCATAGTGGCACAATGTCACGACCGAGGATACGCAAAAAAACTAGACAACCATAATAATAATTGGTAAACGGTAAAGCTTTACCTATTATTATTATATAGAATTAAAGAATTTTGGGGCTTTGATTAGGGTTTACAGGATTTTTTACATGTGGACAAGTTATCCCAGATAGACGTTGAAGGTTATAATAGAACATGACTGCTAATTTGACAACCAAGTTGATGCATGTGCCTTAATAAAATTCTCAAAAATGGAACTAAATACAAGCTGATTACAAGGTATTTGCAGTGTGTAGGGCTATTGATTCAATAAATTCGAAGTTCTTTTCCCTAGCATGTTCTAGCTGAAAAATTACAATACATAAAGTATAATTTGTCTAATAAAAAATATCCCAGTAGCAGTCCCCATGCCGTTCCCAGAGATATCTAGAATGCAGAGTGGTGCATAGTTTTCAATTAGAAGGTAGGAAAGCAGTTGTACACAATGGACAATTACTAGTGTTTGTAAAAACGTCAGTCCATCCGTCCGTCCGTCCGTCCGTCGACGACATTTTACATCTAAATTGGAGGATAATTTGCGAACCTTTCCTCGATGACAATTTCGTAATTAGCCCAGACTTGTTTATTTCTTCGTCAGTTTTATTCGCTTCCTCTTTTTGATGAGTAAAAAAAGGTGAATTGCAATTCTAGAAACAGCCCTTAAAAACTGCTACTCGACGATAAAATTAAGCTTACATTTTTCAGTTACCTATAAAAGTGGTCAAATTAGCAAGTTCTCTATGGTCAGCAAATATTGATGTGTAAAAGATAAAACACAGTCAAACGGCAGAACATTGTAACATTGTTGTGTAGTGTTTTCATTGACCTTTAGCAATAATAATCGAACATTTCGTTGTTGCTCACGTACATATATGATACCAACGCGTTGTCACACAATAGCGACTCTGATCCTTTGAATAATAAATTACAAGTAATAGAAAATTACTAACAATTAGACATTCTTCGCGCTGTTTTTTAGCCCCTTCGTAAGTATCCAACTGTTTGCTGTAGGCGCCAAGAACCTTACCTACTTGAGCCCCACTGTTGAGTATGGGAGATACTTGGGTCAACTTGTGAATAAAGGGCCTAAGAGTGAAGGGCCATTTAACGACAAAAAGTATTTATTTAGACCTCCAATGACGCTTCCACAGCCTGGGTTAATTATAAAAGACGTGTGCAACTAAAGGTCATATTTTTTCACGCTAATTCGCAATTATGCGTGAGTGGCTCTGCTTATACAGTAGCAATTAAAAGAATTAGAGCTATTACGTTTAATGTACACGCTAAAGATTATGATAATAAAAATGTTTCCGTTCAGTTGAGCGTTAAAGTTACCGACATGGCTTACAGAATACTAACTATATGTGTATCTTTTAATAGTACTGCATAAGTGAATTCAATACCTTTTTCTTTTTAACTAACCTATCAAATTAAATGGAATCGAATCAGTGGAACGAATGGAGGCTTCAAACGAAATTTGCAACTCGAGTGACCACATCACAAGTGTTCGATCAGAAACCTATACAGACCCATAGAAAGTTCCGCTATAGCCAATAACTCAAACATATTCATTCGTCATTTGATTCTTTCGATATAAGTGTCGATCGCGTGCGATGACGGGTACCATATAGAAATTTAAACAAACCTTGCATTGGAGTTGTCGTGTTCCGTTGGATACATCGCTGGTGCTCCACGTAAGGTGTCTTTTAAAGCTAAGTCGTGTCGTCAATGTAAAGTAAAATAGTGAATTTAAAAGTTTGTGTTCGATTTCAATTTATAGTGTCGCATACTATGCCGCATTGGTACCATGAATCGATTGTCCACTGCAGTTACGACCTCGACCACCTAGCAAGCATGCAATCGTCTCGTTCAGGACCGACTAATGATTGCAAGTACAGTTTTGACGTGACGAAAACGTTTACACGGCGATTTTAAGTGCGTTTATGTGTAATCAAATGTGTTACTTGGTAGCATAGAATTTTACTAGGAATAGCAAGTGTGAAAGCGAGGGACGTCCTGAATGTGTGGGGTCACCTCTCTACACAGACGTCAGAAATGTTAAGGATATATGCCTGAGAGCTATTTTTCAATAGTCAGATAACTTTCATCTGAAGAAATTACAGTTTTATGTATTCCCCATACAGAATTGTCAATCCACCATATTTATTACTCAAATTAAAATAAAGTAGGTATTCAAAAATCAGACCTAAATGATACAAATATTAAAAATCTAAAAACAATTAGTTTTTTTTTGTTTTTCATTGTTTTTTAGTAACATGTATTTGAACTAGTTTTCATTCATTTTAAGCATGTTTCAGTTCAAATTGATACCGTAGAATGAACATAGACAACCTCCTTTCAATTCGGATGCAGATTTATTCTTCAGGTAATTTGCAGACCGCACACATAAATAGACTTGATACTTGACAGCTTTTTACAAACTTAATGAACTAACAATAGCACCATTGTCATTGTAATGGATGCGTTATTTTAATATCGGTTCAACTTGAACTGAAAACTACGTTAACGTTTAACGTTTTTATTATGTTTGCTAAGACACTCAATTTGAATTTCTAATACATAATAACTTTGGTGGTGAGCTCGAGGCTAAGTAATAACAGCAACACGGGTCGATCCATCAAGTTAAGCTACGCTTGCCGGGGTTGGCCCATGGATGGGTGACCATCTTTACATACCAAGACTCCTCCGTATCTCGGAAAGCACGTTAAGCCGTTGATCCCGGCTGACATTCGTGGATCTTTGACAGTCGTTACGGGTCGTCAGAAGCCCGAAAGTCTGACAACCAGTCGTACCAGTAACTGGGTTACGGAGGTCAGATAGGTAGCCGCTCCATGTAAAATACTGATATACTGATATAGCTGCAACCGGAAGCCGACCCCAACATAGTTGGGAAAAAGCTAGGCAGATTGAATACATAATAACTTTATAAAGGAACTCTTATGTAATTATTTAGTGTCTTACGTTATCACTGAAATTACATACCTAAAATACTGCATTTTGGATCTTATGGGTTATGGGGTTCAATTTCCGGGCTAGGAAAAGGCGTCCGAGATGCTGCTTATACAACTTTCCAAATTAAAACAAAAGAACAGAGGTTACTTTAAACTCCATACAAGCAACATCAGACAAAACAAAACGAGTCTATATACCAACATTATTAACCAGAGTGTAATGGTTTACACTCTCTAATTCTCGATGTAATGGTTTATAACTGCCTTCTGATCTGTAGAATTCTAGGTTCGTCATCATCATCATCATCATAATTTCAGCCGAAAGACGTCCACTGCTGGACATAAGCCTCCCCAAGCATCGCCAATTCGACCGGTTCTCTGCTTCTCGCATTTAGCGAATTCCTGTGGTCCACCTTATGGCCTTCCAACGCTACGTCTTCCGTTACGCGGTCACCACTCCAGAAACTTTCAACCCCATCGGCCATCTGTTCTGCGAGCATGTGCCCTGCCCATTGCCACTTGAGTTTGGAAATTCTTCGGGGTATGTCGGTTACCTTGGTTCTCCTGCGGATCTCTTAATTCCTGATTCGATCATGTATGGAAACTCCAAGCATAGCCCTCTCCATTGCCCTTCTAATGAGGCTCATTGTAAGCGACTGCGTTTCAGTGCCATAGCTCATCACTTGCAGCACAAACTGATTAAAAACTTTCGTCTTGAGACGTCGAAAGAAAAGACCACAGTGTCTCAGTGACGAGAACATAGTAAATGCGCAGCTTCCCGATCGCCGCCCAGCCGAGTCAGATTCTGAGTTCATTTGCGGCGTAGAAAAGTGGCGTCTGAAAAGCTGTTTATGTAATAATGAAAACAAAAAAAAAACGTCGATTATTTTAACCATCATAAAAGCTTTACTGAAAACAGGTTTACATACCAACATTATTAAATAGGGTGTGAACGAAACAATATATTATCAGTTTCTCTTATCTTCAGCCACGAAATAATGATATCATAACATCGTTACCCCGCACCATGTAAGTATAGGAAATTTATTATTTCACCCGAAGGCGGTAATGTTAACGCCTACAAGAAAAGGAAATCTGCATACAATACATGGGACACGATTATGTTTGGTCCCAAGCAAGCCTACGGGATTTCTTTCTGTTGATTTATGTAAATAAATAAATAATTAAATTCTTACACCTGCTGCATTGTGTACGATTACACGATAGAATTTTCTGTTGGTACCTACATCTTTATTATGGATTAGATCCCAAATAACAAAAAGTGATCTGTGTAGGTATGTGTAGAGCTTAAAAATGTTTTTGTCCGTCATGTAATTTATGAAAAAATAACGTACACATGTTTTTTTCTTTTTTTTTCGTTATCAAAATATTACGGCGATACATTGAGTTAAAATGTGCCACGACGTCAGTATGTAGATTTTATATTTACTTGTGACGTAGCGAACCCACTCCCCAACTTTAAAGGCTCTTTCAAACAGGCGCGACACGCGACGCGACACAAAGACACCGCTCGTCGCGCGACGAGCGGTGTCTTTGTGTCGCGTCGCGCGTCGCCCCTGTTTGTAGGAGCCTTGATGCGTTTTATCTAAGTCATATTTTATAGAGCAAAAAAATACGAGTCTAATTTTTTTTTATTATCTGTCTGGCGGACTAAATAGTTTTTTTTTTTTACCCAAGCATCATCCCTATTTTCTATGTTGGTACATCCTTATTACGGATAAGGTTCAAATGCAGGTGATGTGTGCGCAATTGTTATCATGAAAATGTTAACATTACTAAATAGATTAACACAGGGAAACCTATAAAATGCCCATATCTACAAGAAGTACCCGTTATTTCACATTATTCGATCATTACCAACGATGAAAACACTAATAAATACCCAATTTACATAACATAACATTACGCCTGTAATCCCCGAAGGGTTAGGCAGAGTTGTACCTATAGTACACCCACATTTCGCCAGTAATATATAAGTCCCATGTAATAGGGGGCGACCCTATTGCATTCAACCGGGCACAAATCCAGACTCCGGGCTGTTACTGAGAAATTCCAGATAGAAAAACCCAATAAACACTTTACCTGACCCGGGAATCGAACCCAGGACCTCATACTCAGCAGTAGCGCTTGCGACCACTAGACCAACGAGGCAGTCAACAACCAGTACCAACTCAATACACTAACAGCGGAATATTCGCTATAATTATTCAATTTACTCTTCACTATATCAACTTATATTATGTAAATCACCTTCCGCATCAAGCTTAGAAAGCAATAATTTATAACTGGAATTACCAGTACCTACCTACCATTCATTCATAGTACTCAACTTCCGTTTACCGGACACTTACATTACAAACCTTTCGATACTTTTATCGCAACTTAATTCGATGTTCACACGAACATGAGTCATTCGCAATGTGCGGCCGCGTTCACATACGCCACAACTCGATTCTCGATACCGAGATGCTGACTCGATACATTCTCGGATCGCCGAGGAATCGAGTGACATAACACCTGCGCTTGATTCATTGCACCAGAGATCACGTGCGCTTATATAGAGTGTAATTTTTTAATTATATTACTTCCTTTATCAGGTAATGAATGAAGATTATATTGCCGGCTGGTTGGGTTCGTTTGGGAAGGTGACATAAGTGGAGTGAAAATAATTAAAAGGGGAGTAATGTAATAATTACTAGGCAATACTGTTATCTTTTGATCGCTGGCGTGTCTCTAAGTAGGCTTAAATTTAATGGCATCATTCACCTATACTTCCTAAATGGCCTTGTTTCGCCAATGGGTTTACATGAAGGCCTATTTCTAAAGAACAATCGTAAAACTATACAGCCATGATTGGGTTTTGTATGGTACCTATTATCAATTGGATAAACAATGGTTTTTGCAATAAAAAACCCAGTCGACCTGGTCTGACCTGGGAACAATGACTGAACCGATACCTATTCTACTGTAGTTACTAAGCACAGTAATAGGCATAAGTTTTACCGAAAAAAAATCACGCATTGGTACAATAACTACTCCCTTATAATCGGTCAATGAACTGATTAAAAACTTAAATTATCTGCTGTTTGCGTCGATTTATAAGTTATGACCTTATGAGTATATATAGCATAAAGTTAGAACAAGACATTGAAATTTCTATAATGTCTTGTTCTCCATTGTAATCTTCAAACATAGGTAATTGTTACGATGCTTTTCACATGAGTAGTTCGCACTTTCATACGTTTAACACAGGTTAATCACCAAGCTAAACAGGTAAATACATAATTATTAGAAAAAGCCTTCGATCAACAATACCAACATTGTTGATCGAAGCAAAAAGCCTTAGCACTTATTTTTACTCTGATAATTTATTATGGTCGTGGCGAAGTAATAACAGCCGCACGGGTCGATCCATCAGGTTAAGCTATACTTACTTACAGGTTTGGTCCGTAGATGGGTGATCATCTTTACATAACGAGACTCCTCCGTGCCTCGGAAAGCACGTTAAGCCGTTGGTCCCAGCTGTCATTCGTGGATCTTTGACAGTCGTTACGGGTCGTCAGAAGCCCAAAAGGCTGACAACCAGTCTTACCAAGGAGTATCGTATTACCCAGTTACTTTGTTGTTGAGGTCAGATAGGTAATCCCTCCATGTAAAACACTGTTATTCAGCTGCATCCGGTTAGATTGGAAGCTGACCCCAACATAGTTGAGAAAAGGCTAGGCAGATTGATAATTTATTATGTAAATATTATCGAAGGTGATTAATAACTGCCTCTTTGGTCTAGTGGTCGCAAGCGCTACTGCTGACCATGAGGTCCTGGGTTCGAATCCCGGGTCGGTCAAAGTGTTATTGGGTTCTTCTATTTGAAATTTCTCAGTAGCAGCTCGGAGTATGGATTTGTGCCCGGTTGATGGCAATAGGCTCGCCCCCTATTACATCATAACTGGCGAAATGTGGGTGTACCTGCACCTCTGCCCAACCCTTCGGGGAAACAAGGCGTGATGTTATGTGTGTGATTGATGTGATGTGTAATAGGTGATTTATAAAGTACTTACTATAATTATGTACCTATATTTAAGTTGTAAATAAAATTAGGAAAATACTGTATTTTCCTCATTTTACATAGAGCTACAGACCGAAATAGTTTAGCATTTTAAAAAGTAAATGTAAAACTATTTTCAGCTAGGTAGGTGGTAGTTACCTACCTACATTTTCCTGTTAAATCTGAGCCAATGCCAAATGAAGTGTAAAATCATTAGAACTGAATTCGGTTTTTTTTTTTTTCAATCATCGTTCAACGAACAGAGATTACAAAAAACTAAAATACTGATCTAAAGACCACCGACTTCTGAAATTAAAGTTATTTTTCACTTTGTAGTTTGGAAGTCGGTTGCATTTTTTAGTGAAAAAGTTTTTTTTTTTCATTTTTTATTGGGTTAGTTTGTAATTTATCTAAGTTACAATAGCCTAATGTTAACTGCTCATCACGTTTTACAAAACATTGATTTTCCCAGTGCAAGGACTTTAATTGTTGAAGAGTTCTCCAGGTACTTCACCATCAGCTCCACTGCACCATATGAATTGTGACGAGCATCAATTGCTTACCAACCATATTAAAGTAATCAAATCGCAACCCGTGAAATACATATTATTGAGTAGTTCCGGTGGCCATCTGTGTCCTACATCATCAGTTCCACTTCACCAAATGGTGCTTTTTGAGAGCAAATGCATGAGTTACTATAAAAAATGCCCAAATCGCTATAGGTATGCCTATAATATTTGAAGAGTTCCCTCGATTTCTCCAAGATCCCATCATCAGATGGTGACCAAATAACAATGGGACCAACTTGAAAGTATAACTTTCCAACAAAAATTTTTTTTTTTTCAGTATTCCGACGGACTGAGAACCTCCTCCTTTTTTTGAAGTCGGTTAAAAACCTCGGTATACTTAAGTTCTACCGATGACTTGTAATTTTTTTGAGCACATATTGGTCTTCATCTGAGTCATGGCCTCATGAGTGCAGTAAAAGCTGACTCATCATTATTCTCTTGCCATCGGCACAAAATGTAACGTCATCGTCTACCGTACTTGAACTATTAGTTGTCATCTCTGCTGCTCCCCCCTTTCTAACCAAATCATCTTTCACACAGTCCATCCATCGTTTCTTTGGACTTCCTCTACTCTCATGGCTCCCATGACATTTTCCTCATTCCTCCGCATCACATGCCCATACCATAAAAGCCCGGTAAATTCAAATTCATTTATTTAATTTCCACAGTTCTCAAATATACAACCTAGCATGGTATGAAATTCTCACTAACAGAAGACTTAGAATATTACAGCGGGTCCCAAACTGTGCCCGCATCTTGGTGACCCAAACACTACACAAAGTTAACAATTTAATGTGTTCTGCTAGCGCAATATTATTATTCAAAGTTGATTTAGAAAGAAAGAAAGAAAAGGTATTTATTGAGACTCGCACAGGACATCACAAATTAAACTAAAACACACTCATTAAAACATTAATAAAAAATTAATAAAAAATTAATTGCCTCGTTGGTCTAGTGGTCGCAAGCGCTACTGCTAAGTATGAGGTTCTGGGTTCGATTCCCGGGTCGAGCAAAATGTTATTGGGTTTTTCTATCTGAAATTTCTCAGTAGCAGCTCGGAGTCTGGATTTGTGCCCGGTTGATGGCAATAGGCTCGCCCCCTATTACATGGGACTTAAACATAACTGGCGAAATGTGGGTGAACCTCCTACAGGGACACCTCTGCCCAACCCTTCGGGGAAACAAGGCGTGATGTTATGTTTATGTAAAAAATTAAAAAACAAAATTAAAAAAAATCTCAGAAACAATAATTAAATACAAAGAAAATAAACTACATAGATTATACATATTAAACAGTTCAGGTGAGTAGTAAATGTGTGGGGTAAGTGTAAGTGAGGGTATGTAAAAGCCTAATAATCTGTATTATAAGAGGACTAGGCTTTAAATGAGTAACAATATTATCAGCTACCCTTCCCTTTTCCAATCACGTTGGGGTCAATTTCAATTAAATAACACTATTCTTCTTTTCGTGTCGTTGGTACTCTTCTTCATTATTTTTTTATTATTATTTTATATTGTACTAGCTGCGCCCCGCGGTTTCACCCGCATAAGTCTCGATCCCGTGAGAATATTGGGATAAAAGTGTCCTTTGTGTTAATCCAAATTATAAACTATCTGTGTGCTAAATTTCATCCAAATCCGTTGAGTAGTTTTTGCGTGAAAGAGTAACAAACATCCATCCATCCATCCTCACAAACTTTCAAATTTATAATATTATTAATTAATATATTAATATGAATTAATTTTATAATTAATATTACTCAATATTTTAATTAATTAATAAAGTAGGATTTTTATATTCTTATAAATTATTGTAAGAAATGATATGAAAGAGAAGGGAGTAAATGAGGAGGGAGGAGAATAATAGCTTGACAGTTGACAGGAGAGATTGGAAAAGAAAACGTGGTGCGCCGACCCCATGTAACATGGGACAAGGGCAGGAAGATTATGACGAGCCCAGTAGAGTAGGTGGCCATGTTGATTGCGGCATCAGTGGCATTCTTTAAGTCATCTGAGGTGCAGGAACGGGCACTTAGGACACTCCAGCAAGTTGGGCATGAGCTGATCAACTAAACTAAATAGCACTGAAGATAGTCTAGTACTTAAAAAAGTTAAAAAGCTTGATTCAGTTCAGAAAAACACGGTACAATATATATAAAAAAAAGACGAGTAACAGATTACACAGGAGCTTTTGGTTCTAGATTTTTACAAATTACCTGGACCCCCCCCACACTAGGATTCTCAATGTCGTGTGGTCCAGTCTCTTCCCAAGTAAGGCAAACAATTATTTTTATATGGATGAATGAATTAATTTGGAAAAATACAAAGACAAAAGAAATAATAATTAAAAGAAAAACATGTTTAAATTATAAAAAAAAAAATTAAGTACAAAGTAATTTCTAACTAAAATTATTATGTTGTAAGAAGACGGTTGGAGTACAAGAGGTTCAGTAGCTTTAGGGTGTTAGTGTGTGTGAAATGTGGGGTGTGTGTGAAGTGTGGGATGTGTGTGGGGTGTGTGGGGGTGTAAGTGGTGAAAGTGGATTGTCAGATAAATTACGACTATATCTACAGAAGGTCTTCTGTTTGGTCATAATTTGTGGGATGTAACCAATTAAATATAGTGTTTTTACAGCTGGTGTACGTTAAGATGAGAAGGTATAATAGTTTTATTGTGGGATTAGAATTTCGAGTAGAGATATGATCCAAGAAATGCAAAAGATCTGCGCGCAAAAGAAGAATGTACTCTTGGCCGATCCCGCTTTAACGTTCTGGGCCTACTTGTAAAAGTTTTTTTTTTTTTCTTCAGAAAGCCTAATATAAAAAAGAAAGAAAGAAAACTAAGTTTATTTGTCACAGAAACACGTGCAATAAAAAAGATAATTACTCGAGTAGAAGAATACAATAAAACACAATAGATTGAAATATAATCACGAGCACAAAAAACGAAATAGTCGGCAGCTGCACGTCATGACTGTGACAAGAAGGCTTCCACTCAGCATGATGCTGTGCTATGGGGGACCCACAGTACAGGTCTGATTTTCAGTGCTCACTATATACACTCGAGAGCAATGAATCCGGGTCACTTAAAGAATCCTAAAAATCTCGGAAACTAAAAATGCTAGGTTAATGCAATAAATTGTATTTAATAGACAATGTAATACTCCTTAAATGAAGGTATTAAAACTTCTTAGTTATTGTAAAGTTATATCATAAAAAAATCAAATTTGAAAAAGGGCCACTTTCGAAGATGGAACTACGAAATTACAGCATTTGGTTTTGCTTTTGTTTGTAATCTGTCATTTATGTGGGTACATAAACCATGTTGATAGTGCTCTATATTCATTATTCAAGCTGAAATTATGTCGCTTACGCCTGAAGAATGCACCAGAATACTTACAATGCTGGAAACCGGCCGGAGTCAGCGCGATACAGCCAGGACTGTCGGTGTGTCGCTGTCAACAGTACAAAGAGTTCTCCGACGTTACGAAGAAACTGGTTCTAACCTACGCAGACCAGGAACGGGCAGAACTAGGTGTACCACAGCACGAGAAGACCGATACTTGGTGAACACCATGCTTCGAAATCGCTTTCTCACAGGAACTGAACTCACAAATCAGTTTCGACGCCTCGGAGGAAGTAACCCAAGTGCATGGACAGTAAGACGTCGGCTTGCTGAATCTAACTTAAAACCCCTTAGACCTGCAAACGGCCCTAAACTGGAGCGTGGGCATCGTATTTCAAGACTAAGATATGCCCAGAGCCACGTAAATTGGAGTATTGAAGATTGGTCAAAAGTTATGTTCTCCGACGAATCAAAATTTATGCTCTACAAGCACGATGGAAGACACAGAGTGTATCGAAGACCAGGGGAAAGATTCAAGCAAGCATGCATCGAAGAAAAAGTAGCCTACGGTGGTGGGTCTGTACTTGTGTGGGCCGGAATTTCTTCTGAAAGTCGCACAGAGCTGGTGATCATAGAAAACGGCTCTTTAACTAGCGTAAGATATGTGGAAGAAATCCTCAATGATCACGTTGGTCCATTTATGGTCAATTTAGGTGAGGATGCTATATTTATGCATGACAATGCCCGACCTCATACAGGTAGGATTGTGAATGACTACCTTCAAGAGATGAACATTACTAGTATGGAGTGGCCAGCGCGCAGCCCGGATATCAACCCGATCGAGCATGCTTGGGACGAGCTAGGCAGATGCGTAAAACAACGAAACCCTCCCCCAATCACGCTTCGTGAGCTCAAAATTGCTCTCACAGAGGAATGGGAGAATATTCCCCAAAATCGTATAAGGAACTTGGTGTACAGCATGCCAAACCGCGTAAACGCAGTAATGGAAGCACGAGGAGGCAATACGAAGTATTAAAATTCAAGAAAATCGTAATAAAGTTCAAAAATTTCATGTTTCCTATTTTTGTTTTAAGGAGAGATCAGCAGTTTTTTTCTTTATGTAATTTTGTGTTAATAAAATGTATGGTGACTCATATTTTTTTTTACTTTCATTTAAGGAGTATTACATTGTCTATTAAATACAATTTATTGCATTAACCTATCATTTTTAGTTTCCGAGATTTTTAACATTCTTTAAGTGACCCGGATTCATTGCTCTCGAGTGTAAATGTCAATATACTTTTTCTTTATAAAGATAATATCAGAATTGGAATAAAGTTATCTTTCTGAAAGGGTATGTCTAAGGAAGTATGAAGGTACCTACTGCCCATAGAAACTATTAATACTATATCAGCACCAGTGTTGTGTGTTTCAGTATGAAGGTTTATGATAAATGATTTTATTTCCGTAAGTAGGTTTGTACAAACATTTTTACACCTCAATCATATTTTAAAAACTATATGAGATCGTCGCTTTCTATCTGACTACTCTGAGAAAAAAGGCTAAAGTAAACTCTGAAGTCAGTCTGAAGACCATGAAGTTGGTGTTTTGAGGAAAGAACCACACAGATTAAGTGGTTCTGTCCAGTCAGTGCACGCATTTGTCAATAATCGGGTTGGAGTGCCAATAAAAATACCCATCTGCCAACCTTGTCAGTAGATAAATGAAAATGATGATCTATAGGCCACCAAGTGACGTGGCAGCCTTTTTGATAAGCTACACTGACGAGCAATATAAAAAAAGCTACTTGCAAAGTGCCAAAAAATCTAAATATCTCTAAACCACACAAGAACACACATGAAGTAAAAAAACGGTTTTAAAGGTGTTTTTTTGCACTATTATATATATTTGAATATTGCTTTTAACTTCAAGAAGCTATCTTGCGTGGTTTCGGAAATATTTCACGATAAGTTAGTGGCTTTTTTATATTGCTTGTATTACATAACTTTAACCAGGTACTTTCTTCAATAACAAAAGCAAATAATAAAAGATAGTTGGCCGATAACTAATGCAATTTTCCCGTTACTTCTTTGTTAGAATCAAATCAATCGATAAGCTGTAATTTTTTTGAAAAAATAAACTTATTACGTCTGGCCTCAATTGCCGCCTATTCAGCAATATGTCGGAATCAAAAGAAATCTTATTCAATGTACACAAATCTTAACGAATTAGGAAAGTTTTCTTAGAATGCGATTCTTAGAGCATAATGGATTTAAATAATGTTAGTTCGAATCGAATTGGTTTAATTCACCTGTCTGTTACTGTCTAGCAACAAGTCGTTTACTTACCAGTGTTTTTTTTTTTTTTTTTGCCAAAACCGTTTAAATTATACAAGCCGGTTTCTTGAGATGGGACAGTAGGGGCAGGTACTTCTTATAAATTGTCTTTGGTCTCTGGCCTTGACATAAGCAATAGACAAAATTTGTCAAACTTTTATAAGTCTTAGAATATTGAATACGAGGTTTTTGGCTTTTGGTGAATGTGTATTTTACGTTTTTTTTTTTTTTTGTAATCTGCGTTCATTTTGTGCAGAATAAAAAAAAAAAAATTTTGTTTTGACCGTTGTAGCTAAAGGAAAACGGTTTGGAGAGACTGTCCTTAACTTTTTGAGACATTTTAATCTTTATTCTTCCGCCAGCGGCTTCACCCGCGTGATATCTTTATAAATTATAGTCTATGTTAATCAGTGATAATATAGCTTTCTACTGGTGAAAGAATTTTTGGAATCGATCCAGTAGTTTTTGAATTTATTAATTACAAACATAAATACAAATCTTTTCTCTTTATAATATTATTAGTGTAGATAAACACACACAATTCTTAATTTTAACGCATAACGGTTGGTTAATTATAGGAATCTACCAATAATGCGTTACCGATGGTTTCTTTTTACCGAGGTAAGTGGTAGAAGGTAAATGTCGACGTTAAGATTAACATAATTAATCGATGTTGTGCGTGTGCGCGCACGCATCATGTGATTCTAGTCTAACTCTCGCTGAAACAGTACGAAAACGAAATAAAAAAACAATATACGCTGAGTAACGAAGGCCTACTGCACTACACATTATTAATTAACAGACATTTACCTCTAAAAAGTGATATAAATTTCTGCCGCTGTTTCAATATTTTTTTCCAAACTATTAACCCTTTATTTATAAACGTTGCTTAAAATTAAGAGACGTTTAAACATCAAAAATGTATGGTTTAACAGTCACTAATCATTAGATACTTAACTTTAAGCAAATTTATAAAAAAGCCTTTTAGCATTTATAAAACTTTCATGTGACAACACTTTTTAACCGCTGAAGTGAATCTAATAATCAAAAGTAGGTTATTGAATCTTATTTGTCTAAGGATATCAGGGTGTCTTGTGTAGCAAGATGTCGGGGTACTTGCGTAACACCCTAAGAGTAGCAATGGTTTTCATTTTGATAGTTCAACATCATTCATTGCGTTATTTACGTTGAGCAGACAAATTTTTCGAACATATGAAGCAATGGATTAGCAATATCCTTCAAAATCGTTCAGATTGTGATTGAAAGTTTATTACGCAATTAGGGTGCAGAGTGGGGGATATTTACATTTTAATCGAAACAAATTAGAAAGAACTCGAAACGAATGGTATCATTTTACTACCATCGATTTAATCAGTGTTTTATTACACAAATCAATCCACAATCGACATTTACATTCTTTCTTTCCATTCATTATGATTATCTTTTTCCTGTTCTCATTCCATTAAGTACTAATAAACCTTTTCTTAACTCGGTGTTCTGTATAATGAAGGCGAGCGAATGATTGAAAGGCGTGAAGTTGGCGCCGCCTGCGCGGGGCGGCGCGTGCGCCGGTTCACGCAACTGCGTCGAAACACATACTACTTTTATTGACGGGTATGCTTCATGATTTATTTATTATGGAAATGAATTAATTTTATGTTCTTTTTGTTTGAAGTTTGTGTTGGTTGTGGTTTTGTAGGTTTTTTTGGCATGGACTGCAATAATAATGGCAATAGACTTGACGATTATTATCTAATTCTGTCGCCATAACAACAATGTTAACAGCATTGTTGTGTTTCGGCAGTTGGCAATCCTACCTGATTGCCAGTTCCTCTGTGTATGAGGATTCCGGGTGAATCCATCATCGGCATCACTTACCATCAGGTGAGATATAGTCGAAGAGATTCCAGGCTATGGGTACAAAAAAAAATTAAACAAGATAAAAATAATAACACCCCCTTCTCTTTTCTAAGAAAATGTGCAGATATAAATATAGGAGGTAAATAGGACACTTATGTATATTTCAAACACCTAAAAAACTGCATTTTTCGAGCAAATTCAATGAAAATATTGTCTATGTATCTATACATAGCGGTTAATAAAGTATGTATTTACATAAATTCTCCATGCAACAATATTGCCTTGTAAGATTTAAAAAACTCACTAGATCAAATAGATAGGTACAATGATTATACCTTTGCCTATGTTTAAACTAATTGGTGCTTCTTAACGTTCTATAAAATACAAATGGAACAATTCGTAATGTTCGGCTGCGGTTACGGATTTTTTTCTAACAAAGCATTAGTCAGTGAACGTCTACCTACTACGTTAAGTTGGGCCTTTCCCACACACCGTTAAAGAGAGCGGTCTTGAACCCACGCCACGGTCAGTGGACTGATGATCACAATATGATGATATTATTATCTTTGAACTGTAGTAATCTATTATATCAGTTTAATACTCTAGTCTTTAGGGTTAAGACCCTGTACCCTAATTGTGTAACTTATTTTCGCAAACGATTATGACTAATTTGTTTCATGTTGACAGTTCAACAACATTCATTGCATTATTTATGTTGTTGAGCAGAATTTTTTTTCCATGTTATGTAGCAATGGATTACCAATCTGTTTCGAATCGAAACAAATTGTGATTGATCGTGTATTACGCAATTAGAGTACTGGTCTAGGCATTAGAGGGTCGTTGGCGTTCAATCCGCAGTAACATTTTCTGCTGTTTTCTCCCTGAGAGATGCTAGTCCAAATATTTTTTAAGATAATTATAATGTATAGGTATCTGTCACCACTGCCATGACCCTATGTTTTGTTTTTTGGCGTATTTATACTGAAAAATAAAAGCCAAAGACCACGTGGGCGCGAGACGACACTTTTCGACTCTTCTAAAATTGAATATTTTCATGCATTTTTGAACCGCTTATGAAAACTTGCACCCTTCGTTATTGTGATTAGGTTATCTTTTATTCATATAACACAGCCACAATAACATCCAGGGTACCTTCGTTGCGTGTCGATTATTTGCAATACATTTTAAGAAACATCTCGTTACTCTAGACTAGGGTAATGAAATGCAGGTCGAGTCGAGTCGAGACGCGGTTACTACGACTACTGCTCTAAGGCCTAGAGCAGTTGTCTCGCGAACCGCATGCGCCTCTTTGGTCTATATTTATAGTGTGGCTCTCGATGAGTGCGAGCGTAGATGCGCGCAGGGGTCGAGGTTTTGGTCATTAAACAAGATATCAAGTTTATTTAAAATTCAAACTATGTTTCAACGTTTTATGTGTGTGTAAAATTTCACCTTTCAAAATTTTCCAAGGTTAACTTGTTAATAAGTAAGATACGTTCATCATATTATTATCAGCTGATATGATGATTGTGATGAAGGCATCCTACTTTTTAGCAAACTAATTTTAGGAAGCGTTGTGGAGTGAAAGTGGATGTGGATGGGAGTAAGTGCTTTGAGACTGTTTGGATACAGAAAGGATTGGCTCTCATAAGGAATCTTAGTCGATATACTATTGATATTTGGCTCTATTGGCTAATGAGTTTGCCCGACTAACGACTGCCCTAGAGTCTAGGCATTAACGGGATGGGACCCTTCAGAATTAACCTTTTAATCGTTTGAGCCCCTTTTTTTTGGGTGGGATATTATCAAATAATTTCTCCCGCTTTGGGCGGAGCAGGAGCGCGTGTCAGACTCTTACTGACTAAAACCTACCAGTGTTCCTTCAGTTGACCTGTTGCCGGGGGCCACGATCTCTCTTTCGGACTTCTTGAGCCCCTGTCGATGAAACGTTAACTCTGAAGCGTCTGACCTCTATGGAGTGTGATACTCATCAGCCAACTAGTCAACTACTTAGCCATAAAATAAAATATTAAATGTCGAAAACAGCCCCAAAAAAGAAACCACGCACAATATTCAATTAAGTAGGCCGTAACGAGATGAAAATTTTCAGCAATTTTAAGTATTGGAACTATTTGTTAATTGTCTGTGTTCATTAAAAGTTGTCAAATAACACGCTCGCAGCAGCTGTCATAATATTTCCGAGCGTGATCATGTTTTACTCGCATATTTTTCGACGATGTGTGCGTCAATTTGAGCTGCTTATATTCCAAAGATAATTCTATGTAGGTATGTACATATATACGGATGAGGTAAGGGTGCGTGTAGAGCATGCGCGGCCATTTAATTGCATTTATGGTGAAATGCAAAAGGTTAAGCCTATTAGAGCAAGCCATCCTGTTTTTGTAACATTTTAAGCATAGTTGTAAGCAAACCGCCTTTCTCGTAATCATTGTAGTTATAGTTCTATCCGATTTGATAAGATATTATAATCAAATTGGGTTCAATATGGCGTATGCGCGCTGTTCAATAGTTTTTATTTTTATTTTTATGGCTAAAATGCAATTATGCAACCTTATTACACGTAGTGTCTACCACTTCACGAGATAGCCAAAAAAAACTAACCAAGTAGTCTCTGAAACTTTAATATCTACGTAAAAAAATGCATTGTGCTCGGTATCGAGACGAGTTGCCGACTGGCCCACCTTGCCAAAATTAACCGGGACCGTTAGCAAATCAATAAACAGACTCCACCGCCATTGCTGACCCAGTGCAATGAAACTGGAACGATACTATTTATAAATAAAACAGCTTCGTCTGCAAACTGAATGTTATTCGAACGCCGATTTGAATTTTAGTTTTTATTCGATTATTCGATACGAACATGGGAAAGCTTTTATTTTGAACTGATTTTGTTTTATCGTTTGAATGTTTCTTAAAGTTGCAAATTTAGGGTTGCCAGGCCCAAAAATAGAACAGCCGGACACAGATTTATAAAAGTTTTAAAAGAAAAACAAAAAACCTTTTTTTTGTGTATTCATTGGAGACTAAAGTAATTTGTGACTTCTTTTCATTGAAAGTAACTAAAACAATCAATAATCAGGCATTTTTGAAGGGGCGGGGTTGACCAAAAGCCTAACAAAGGCGTAAAAAGCCGGACATGTCCGGCTAAAGCCGCACACCTGGCAACCCTAGATGCAATGGATGCTTGTATGTATTTCATTTCTCAAATGTATTTGCAGATGTAACAACGTAACACACAATAACATCTCGCCTGTATTCCCTGAAGGGTTGGACAGAGGTGTAACTATAATACACCCACATTTCGCCAGTTATGTGTGAGTCCCATGTAATAAGAGGCGTGCCTATTACCATCAACTGGGCATAAATCCAGCACCTCTTGCGCAGGAGTAGCACGAATAACATACGAGTACTGCGTATTGCTTTAGTATCCTCCCTCTTACCCAGCGCCTTAACCACTTGTAACGCCTGAGGGAGGTTATCCAAAATATGTCGAGCCCAACTGTGTAGTGAAGGCATTACTTCGAGTCCAATATTATCTATATATATATAAAAATTAATCCCTATTTCCCTTGGTCACGGCATCACGCTAAAACGGTTGAACGGATTTGGATGAAATTTTGGATATGGATAGACCTTGACCCGGAGAAGGACATAGGATACTTTTTATCCCGATATTCCCACGGGATCGAGACTTATGCGGGTGAAACCGCGGGGCGCAGCTAGTATTTTATAAAGATATGTGTATTTTTTTGTATTAAGTAGGAATGTGTTTTTTATTTATTTTTTATTATTCCATCGCTAGCTTCCTTCTGCTTTTCCATCAAACTAAAACATAGTCTAATTCTATTTAAATTTAAAACTGTCATGTTAACTCGAATGCTGTTTCCTTAACAGTCTGCATAACATAAAGTTGCATATTGCATAAAACCTTACAGTACCACTTGAGCAATGAGGCAGTCAGGCAGATGGCTTATACAAAATAACAAATTACTTAGTTATCATTTCGTTTGTTCTTCACTAGCTACACAAGTCCAAAACTTCAGGTCACTACGAAATGAATATTCTTCCAACTTAACTTGGGAACTCGCACTCGACTCAAGGAATAAGGCAGCCGATGTTTACTTTTACTAAGTAACCAATTAATTATACTGACAAACTTTTTGTGTATAATATTAGTTAGGATAATATCTCTAATTATGTGCATGTAGTTAAACAATTACCATAGAAAATTATAGTTATTCTGTAATAAAATTAAAATCATCTTATATTACGGATGTGCTAAAGCTATTATGATAAAAATTTAAAACTATTTTAGTACTAAATTCACAGAAATTAACTAAGAATTATTCATTAGTGCATAATTTTTATATAAATTTTTATATAAAAAATAATTTGTGCATTGAGATGTCGTCAATGAAAATGAAGATGGTATTATCAAAATAAAAATAAATTATTTAAATGTTAATTGCATTACCGAATCAATTAAAAACGTATTTTCTTTTACTACTAAGTATTTCTGAATGTAATCAAGTATGTGTCTACCTACATCTACATCGCAGAACACTAGTCCAATTCACACACAATGTAGATCGACTGACCCATAATCATGACGTGCTCTAACCCAATTAGACATCGATCCGGGATCAAAACAAATGCGGCTCGGTCTTGTGTGTCCGCCGGTGTCCGGGGGTGTCCAAGGGTTTCCATAAATTTGCTCTGCCGCGTGAATACTATGAGAGCGCCGATCCGGCTCATGCATTATTAAACACATCAAAGGAGAAAAATCGAAATGTGCATCGGCTAGTGAAGTGGTTTTCCGGCCGATTAGAGGCACACGGATGTATCAATTATCATGTGCAACCTCGCCCCCGCGCAACGCCTAAACAGATTTATAAATAGACAAGCCGTTCCTCGATGGGATTTCGCATCGACGAAAATGACGTCCATACAAACTTTCATCCCCTATTTAACCATTAGGGGATAATTTTTCAAAAATCCTACCTAAGGTGCCATCTCCACGGACGAGAGAATCGCGGCGATAATAATCACGCTGTGCCTGCAAATTATCACCGCTATGATATCGCCGTGTTGCGATTGGTTCAAAGATTTTCTATTGAATTTGATAGCACGGTGAGACTATCGCTGCGATTCTCTACCCGTGGAGATGGCGCCTTAATCTATCACCTTCCCTCACCTTCACTACATAAGGAACGTTTTGACTCTTGTGCAAAAATTTCCTGCTTCTAGACTCAGCTGTTGTCTGTTAGTGAATGAATGAATTCGAGATTTTTATTAAGAAGATAGAATAAGTAGGTAAGTCCCTACTCTTTGTGTCACACTAAATTAAGGAAAAAGAAAAGAAGTTAATTCAAGGTAATTCAATATAAGCGGTCTTGGGGCCTTAAACGGCCGCTTTGGCAGAATCATAATATTATGAATTACACAAACTGACACTAACTGACAATTCATAATATTATCTGCGTTCAATTCATATTACGCAATTCATCAGTTTGACAATTTTGTGTTATAATGAAATAGCATTTAAACTGTAGAAATAAAAAATAAAAATCTCATCTGATTAAAGAAACTGTTAAGAAAAATATCCAGTAAAATTACGGTCTTTTTTTTATTAGTTGCCTAATAAAAAAAAGACCGTAATTTTACATTTTATTTACACCAAATATGATTCTGATATTAATTGAATAAGATACAGCTAAAATATGTGTCACCATAGAGGAATTGCTGGGAATACAGAAAATTAATTGCTTTTAGAGAAATTGCTTAATGTGGCCGTTTTAGACCAGCTTATCGCAATCAGCGATTTTTGCCACACCACCGTAAAATGAACAGAAATTGTGTTTGGAATGAAGGTAGTCAGCGGCGGAAGAACACCGTTCTGGTAAACATTGCTTAGAGTACAGCCCGATTCAAACTTTTCGGCAGTTCCGAAGTGCGCTACTCGCTGCGCAGTACCTCACCCCTCACCCCCGCTGACACTGTGAATTTGTTACTGCGCAGCGATTCCTCATGTTCCGAGCCACCATAAAGTTTGAATCGTACCAACGTTTTCAAAATATAAATAAAGTTTTATGTCACTGTTTTTGTGGTAGGTACTTTTAGCATCAAGAACCCATTTTCTTAATATGCATTTAGTTTATGGATAGTATGGATATCAATAAAAGTTGACAGCAATGAGCAATGAATCTTTTATTTGAAAAAAATGCTGTCGTCTACGTTTTATTGACTACAATATCAATAAATTCATAGATCAATCGCTAAATACTTAACAGTCTAACAAATGACAAATATTTATTATGACGGAAGAAATTATGAGTCTCCTGTCAATAACAATCATTGTTTTCAATTGACTAACGTATAAATTATGATACGTAACTAAGCAATCTATCAAAGCAAAGAGGAGAAAGAAAAAAATGATAACAAATGTTAAGAGGTACTTATAATGAAAGCCACTCTCGCATCTACAGCATTGACATCTTCTCCAACACCCTAGCTCAATAATCTTTTACGGTAACTTCTTGTTTAAATTCTATCATTCATTTGTTGTTCTATATTATATTTTATTATTGTTACAACTTAAACTTTTTAATTAATGTAATTTATTTACTTTATTTTATTCATTTGACTGCATTTTAAATTATTCATTTGATTTTATTATTATTTATTCATTTGATTTTATTAATATTTATTTAGTTGATTTTATTATTATTAACTTATGATTATCTTTATATCTGTAATTATCTAGTTAAATCAATAGGTCAACTATGTAAGTGCAGTGCCCACCTTTAAGTGACAAGTTCGCTATAGTAATTCTATAATAAGACTAAGTCCTCTGTTAATAACTTGGGAATTAGTCGTTGGTGTGTCATACATAACTCATAATAAATAAATAAATACTGAGGAATTAAATATGAATCTAGATAAGTACAGACCGTTTTATAACTCTGAAGATACACTAAGCTAAAAATATCCTAATAGCTAAGTCTAATAAATACTTCATCGTCTTCGTTTATAATTACTTAGGAAAGGTGTTATGGCCAATATAGCATTTTAATTGTCCAATTAAATACTTTTTTATCATCTGTATTTAATTGGGTATTATAAATGATCACACGTTGGCCGCAAATGACGCTTATAATGAGCTTATTAATATGTATTCGTAATATTTCCTTTTTATGTTATAATTTTATGTTAGAATAGGTGACGGCAAACCACTTGATAAAGTCAGTTACAAACAACCTGGTTTGTAACTGACTTTATCAAGTGGTTTTTAATCTCCAAAATCTTCTCCGCTATAAAATTGTACATGAATTGCCTTCTACATACACTAGGCGTTCTCCACACTTATAAGGGCGGCATAATTCGGTACGAATTGGCACAGCTGGGCGGCAAAATATATAAGTATTCGATTTTGCCGCCTGGCTGTGCGAAATCACGCCGACCCGAACCCGAACAAGTGTATAGCACCCCATATTCAGGGTGTTTACATTACCGCGACAGAACAAATCACCCAGTTCTCCAAAACTGCACTATTTTGTACAATGTAATGTAGTATGTACCACGCACAATGGTCCACCTGACGGGACGGATAAGTGCGGAAACCAAACCCCATAACGTAGAACATAGAATGAAATGTGTACTTACATTGGGCCCCAAAATAGTGCAGTTTCTCTACTAGTCATACTATTTTAGGGCCCAAGCTCCAAAATAGTATCGTCACAGATAATATAATACTAGTGTATCGTATAACTCTAAACTAAATTGTATTATTTTAGAACAGACAACAGTATATGGTAAATAGTATAAACGCTAAGCAGATAACACTTACATCTGTTCTTAAACGTGTATCCAATGAAGCAAGAAAATGCATTCGATACCAAGAAACATGCATTTGCATATTATAACGATATATATTAATAAGCCACTAAAACTCAAAACAATGAGAGAACATTCACATTTTTTTCCATCCATTGTAAGGGCAGTTTTACATACATTTATAATGTAGGGAAATGTGAAGAAGCCAGCCGTCCACATCGGTACGCGAACAGAATTAAGTCAGCACAATGGTTTATTAGTGCAAGGAGATTGTTAAGTCATTTCAAAATATATCAACATAAGTACTTTGTGGAAATTATGTTTTTGTCACTACTTAGTATCTACGTGAATAAGATTTAGATAGTCATCGATGCATCTATAAGTTTAACATTTCTTATAGATGTTGTTGAATAGAGAACTTTGTAAAGAGTATGGTGGACTTACACTGTGTAAGTCCACATTTATACTCTTTACAAAATTTATGAGTGACACACAAACAATGCATTTACACAAGTACTTGGCCTGCAAAAATCAGCTATATATGGGTGAAGATGATATTTTTTATCATTATAGGAGTTAATCGCTCGCGTGCGTTTAGAACGTGCGTGCGGCGCTCGAAACGCGCACGCCTATTCAATTACGGAAAGGTCACGCCGTTTGTAAGCGCAGGCGCAAGTCCGCAAGATTATCGCGGCTCACCTGTCCGGGCGCGCGCATTGGGTTAATAGCTGCAGTCTGCACACCACCTCACCGCCGCGCGCCGCCCGCGCATCCCCGCGGGAAGCGCAAACAGCGTTTAGTTATTAAATATTCTCGTTAGAAGAAAAAAAAATCATTTGCAAGTATTGCTATGCAATGCGTGTATGCAGATTACATCGGTTGAATTAATCTTTATGTTTTTATCGACCTGTCTTCTAAATTATTTTCATGGATTTCTCTATAAGTGACTGTTTAGGTGTAATGAGACATGAAAGGAGCGATATCTTTAAAAAGATAATATTTCAGACAATCAATAAAACTTAGCATTAAAAATATTTTTAAGTTGACCTCCAACTGGCCCATAATCTTTCTTAGCTAAGCCACCTTGTTATCTTTCTTTCTTTTCTAACTGCAGCTATCTCTCTCCTGGACATTGTTTTATATGATTGTTAATACCTAATATATTTTGTCTCACCCTTCACCAGCTGAAACTACAGGCATATCTTTGTAATATAATACTATAAACTTTTCTAGATACATGTCTATAAAGATTTCAAATATGGCAAATGCAATAAGCATCACATTAAACTGCGTGTGGGCAACATTCGCTACACTACCGCCATCTGTTTTGTTTGTATGTTCAACAGTCGTGTACAGTTAGGTACTTAACTTCGTTGCAAGTCTGCTACTGAGACGGAGTGATAATCCAATAAAGTTATTAATAATATTATCTATTGTATATGGACTCAAGTAATTAGCACCTATGAAAACTTCACGCTTATAGGGGGGATTGGTCCATATTGGCTCAGGATCGAGTTGAGGGGAAAAAGGAGACCTTTTTTTTTTGGGTGGGAAATTATCAAATAACTTCACCCGCTCTAGGCGAAGCGGGAGGGCGTGTCAAACTCTTACTGACTAAAACCCACCCGTGTTCCTTCAGTTGCCTTGTTGCCGGGGGCCACGATCTCCCTTTCGGTTTTCTTCGCAACCCCGGCAGGCATCGGCCCTAGTGGACCCCGTCAATTTTGCTGACCTCTCTTTGAGGCGCGCGTGGAACACAACGCGCCGTCGACCCTGGTTGCCCTACAATGGGACAATACAAGCTGATTATATATGAACATAAAGTTTTATATCCTCCTTGTACATATTTTAAAAAGGTAGTGGGTAGAGGGTTTAATAGGGATGATGACTATTAAAACATATTGGATACGTATTTTTTCTTTTTTTTACTGTATCAAAAGATTACGGCAATACATTAAGATAAAATGTGCCATGACGTCACAAGTATGTAGATTTTATACTTACCTACTTGTGACGTAGCGACCCCCATTCCCCAACTTTAATGCGTTTTATCCAAGTATTTTTTTTTTATTAATATGATAAGGCAAAAAAATACGTGTCTAATATTCTTTAAATATCTGACTGACGGACTAAATACAAATTCTTTTTTTCTTCTTTATTATGAAGTTATCCGGAAATATCCCCTTATAAGCAACTAATGACTGTTCACTTTGACACAGTTTAAAACTTCAAAACTGACTTTTGGAAACAATGTTTCCAAACAAAAAGAAAATAGAAGAAAAAAACAAATGAAAACTCACGATCCATGATGAGATCATTTTTAACCATAATGGTGAGGAATTCGCCATTTAAATCTAAGACTAAATACTAAACAGTGGCATTAGTAGGTAAATCGCTGAACCGGAACTGAAAGAGGTTTATAAAAACATAACAATTAACAATTTCAAAAGATTATATTATACGTGTGACTAATGAAAACTGTACAATTAAATAGCCTTGAATGTCTACCGCGTTTTGTAGTGACGTATAATAATTAGAATCACTTTGCATAGAAAATACATTTCGTTCAAGATGTGGTTGTCATATTAATATGCGCCTGTCTGTATTTCAATGTCACAAAAAAGCATTTATATAACTATCGTAATGCTTTGAGCATAAATAACCAAAAATTAATTATTGATCGATGATTGAAGTAACTTTGACAAGTGTGTTGAATTGTTACTACTACGTAAAAATGGATCAATCCAATTTTTTGTGTCACTGATCTTTTCCAACCACCAAAAATGATGATTATTGTCACCAGAATAATTAAGTGTCAAAATTATTCTTCTGGAAACAGTAAAAGTTATTAGGTCATTGAATAACTCGATCCTGAGAAACGTATGCGTTTCATGGTCTTTAGAAACGTTACCATTGGTAATCAAAACGATACGTTAAAGATATAAAAATCGGACATAATAAGGTTATTAACTGTACCTACCATTATTACGATATGGGAAAATTATTCGCGATTCGGTTCCCATAAATGTTTTCCATTACATACTAATAGTTATTTCAACAGTATCACGTGCATTAACAGCATTTGGTGGAGGCTCACGTGAGCGTGTTAACATAAATAAAATAGTGGACTTTAACGTCCTCGACAAACATCAAAGAAACTGTTTTCGGCACGTGAGAGATTCAACGTTGACGTGATTAGATTGCACCTTACCTACTTCAAACGTTACATTATTATTTGAAACATTACAAAGATTAAAGTGTTAATGAGTAACGTTTCCGAACTCCTAATGTATATCGAAGGTCTTTTGTATAAAAAAATCAGACTTTTCTCACATAACATTGACGAAAATGTACACCTGAGTTGGCATTAATCGCTTTATTAAAGAAGTTGTATACGTGACTTCTAGATGATTATGGAGTGCCGGGAAAGAAACTGATTGCCTTATCCCCTTTTTATTTTAATTTCTTTTATTAGTTTAAACATGCTAGTTATCGATGTTTTAAGATCTTTATTAGTTTTTCTTCGAGGTCCTGGCGCTACCGTGTTGCACGCTCATATTGACTTAACAATCATTTAGTGCCTAGTACTTGTGACCTAGGTACGCTATTTATATTCTAGCGCAGACGTTAATGTAGTTTAATAATTTAATCATTATTTGGTTTTTAATTCAACCTATTTTGTAGGTATTTTTTTTGATTTTACCACATTTTAAAGCCAGGAAGTGTTTAATAAAATTTTAAGTTAGTGGTAATGTTATTCTAATTAGCTTATTATAAGACAGAAATAGGTAACCTTTATCATTATTAACAAAAACAAAAGTATTAAAATTTCAAAACCATAATTCGTGCATATATACGTAATTAGGTGAGAGCTTTTACTGAATTAGTTTAAATCTAACACTTTGTTAAAATTAATAATCCAAGATGAAAACTCCATTTTGCAAGGCGGTTCAAGCTGCGTTCGTTGCTTGCGAGGTCGGGCTCGATGACCCGAAATAAGGCTCGTGGGGTGGTATTGCACCCCACCCCGATGCACCCTCTTACACCCCCGGAGCCCGAGCGCCGACCTCTCATTCATTACGCAATAAAAGTGTTCCGTTAACTTCTATACACAGAGGGACTGGGGACCTTATTTTAACTTACAAATGTATTTTTCTAAGGTAATGTTTTAATTAGTAGTTACATGTTGTTGTCCTATGTTTCAATTTGTAGGATATAACTAAGGAGCTTGTTAGGTTGCAACCTGGCCCTGACGAATATGGTTTTACAAACTTTTCAGTTTTTTTAATATTTTTTATACAAAAAAAATCCTTACATCCTCCTCCAGATCCTTTTCCAGTATCTCTTGTTTATTGCCTTCTCTGGCCAATATAAACGGATATGGAGGAAATCCTTGCCCAGCAGAGAGATTAAATAGGTTGAACAAAAACCTTTTTGTGAACATAAGCCTCATAAACCACAATGAATGAATGGTCGTGTGACTGTCGCAACGGCGCGCCGTTGTCGAAAATCGGCTGTAGAAGACATAGGATCTCGATGTCTTAAATGTTATTTTTTTTGCTGGAAATGACTTCTGCCGATCATTACTGTTCTATAAAATGTCATATGAAGTATTTGTGTGCACAAATGGAAGAGTTATAATTTTTATAAGAAAAAAATGTATGGAGCTGACATGAAAAATGAGGATATCTCTGGAATCGCAAGGTTGGCCGTTATATCCTTGCACTCTGTTATAGTACTATTTATTTGTGAATTTTTGACATACTTAATATCGCGGCATCACTTGCGATTTTTTTTTTTAAAATCGTCAAAATTAAAAAAAAAGAAAAGTATATGATACATTTTAATGCTTAAATATGGCTATACCAAGTGTAATTTACAATATTTTTTATGCTTAGACCAAAACATTCTAAGAAATCATAAAGTCGTATTACCTACTTTGTGATTTTCATTTGAAATGACATGGTAATTATGAATTACGTAATACGTAATCTTGTCTAATGCCTCAAGTCCACATTAGCTAATGATTAATAAAACTTAATACCTATATACCTGTTAAAAGGATATGTACCAAAATAATTTGGGGTACTCGCTAATTTAGCAATTAGTGCAGGATTAACTTAATGAAAGTAATTAGATAAATGTGGTACCATTATAGTCAATAACAATAAATAGTCAAACATTGGATTCACAACTTCAGTTCATTTAGAGCATTTCTAATACTAACATCTATCCTACCGTGTCTTTTTACTCAGTGATCGTTAATAATGGAAAGCATTATTACAAATTTGGATTTGTTTCTTATTCTGAGCAATCAGGATGCTTCGTCTTTCGATCACGAAAAATTGTTCAACACACTTGTTATTCGACTGGGCTCTAGCCTTTCAGATGAAGACAGTGTTACCGTGAAAGAATTTTGTCGAAGATTTACACGGGCAGTTCAAAAGAGATGGTTACGATCCCACAGGAAAAGTGAAGTTTTTAGACGTGATTACAGTAATTGGCTTGAGGCAAATATTGACTGGCCAAATTGCGTGCAAGCCAATTTGCTCATTCAAGAATCAACAAGTGAAAATATTTCTACTGAACCTGTACCTGAACCGGTACCATCAACTTCAACAATGAAATCAACTTCAACGATGACAAAAAGATCTCGAAAGCCGTTTGAAGATCTAAGTAACAAGCAGAAGAAGAGACGATCTGATGAATATGTAGGCGATGACCCTAATGAAGTAGCTTATTCAGCTGCAGCACTTTTGAAAGGAGATGGTCGTGAGGATATTGCATCTGTTATTGAACATATGCTCCAAAATCCAGAAGCAGCAGCAAAAATCAAGGAAATGTTGAACAAACCAGCTCCTTCAACAATATTTTCACCAGAAAAAGCACTGGGTTTGCTACTTTCATTAAAACTATCGAAATGGCAATATATCACAATAAGGGAAACGACTATTCGAGAAGGTTCAAAGCAGATATATCCGTCTTACTATAAAGTGCAAAAAGCTAAGCTACAGTGCTACCCTCCGAAGACATTTGTGACTGTAACGGATTCATCTGCTAAGATTGCACTACAAGCGTTACTAGATTTAACAGTGAACGGAATTTTTGAAACTATTCGTAGTCCTGATGCGATACAAGATAAACAATTGATATTAATATCAAAGTGGGGATTTGACGGTGCATCTAACCAAAGTAGATATAAGCAAAACATAGAGAGTGGTCAAGATGATTCCAGCATATTTATGACCTCTTTGGTTCCATTAAAGTTGACAGCTGACGGTGATACCGTATGGGTGAATCCAAAACCCTGCTCACCTATGTATTGCCGCCCAGTCCAGTTTAGTTTTGTGAAAGAAACCAAAGACGTTGTCATAAATGAAAAAACTGCAATGGATAACGAAATTGAAGCTCTCGTTCCCTCAAAATGTCAAGGACATGAAATTAGTCACAAATTAATGATGACGATGATTGACGGCAAAATTTGTACATATCTGTCTGAAGCTAAGTCAAATGCGGCCTGCTACCTGTGTTTGGCTAAGCCTACAGAAATGAATAAGTTAGATGTCATTGCGTCAAAAACCATTTCTTCTGGTGTGTATGAGTTCGGATTATCATCACTTCATGCCCGCATTAATGTGATGGAATGTCTTCTACACATAGCGTATCGTCTCGACTTCAAAAAGTGGTCTGCAAGAGGAGAAGGTCATCAATAGTTATTGCATTCACGAAAAAAACTCATTCAAGGTCGATTCAAAGATGATCTCAACCTTTTGATTGACATCGTTAAGCAAGGATCAGGCACAACTAACGACGGGAACACAGCAAGGCGGTTTTTTGAATTTCCTGATAAAACTGCAGCGATCACTGGATTAGATGAAGACCTAATACGCAGATTTGCTGTGATTCTGCAAGCTATCACATCTGGAGAGATTGTAGACGTGCCGAAATTTAAAGAATACGCTAGAACAACCGCTGAAAAATACGTGGAACTGTATGATTGGTACTACATGTCATCAACCGTCCACAAATTGTTGATTCACGGAGGGGACATAATTGCAGAAAATGCTATTGTACCAATTGGAAGCTTCAGAGGCCCGAAACAAAGACTTTAGGAGGTTCAGAGAACACCATTCGAGGAAAAAGAGTAGACAAGCATCAAACGAGGATATCCTCAATATGCTTATCGTCTTTTCTGATCCTCTAATTTCTTCCACAAGACCAAAATTAGATGCCCACCGAGGCAAACATACTTTAAGGAAACAGTAGAACTACTGAAACTTCAGGATCAGGAAGCTCCGACAGAGTTCTTAGAAGTTATATCTATTGTAGAGCCTGATTCTGAAGTGGATTCTGATGGTGACGAAGTATAAAATAAGTTAACTTTTATTGTTTATGTTAGGTTAGGTTAAGTTAATATTTTTTTTAAATAATTTGCTTTTATTTTTAATCATACAATAGTTTACCATTTATTGTTATTGACTAATGATCACGTTTATCTAATTACCCTCATTATGGTACGTATCCTTTTAACAGGTATATAGGTATTAAGTTTTATTAATCATTAGCTAATGTGGACTTGAGGCATTAGACAAGCTTACGTATTACGTAATTCATAATTACCATGTCATTTCAAATGAAAATCACAAAGTAGGTAATACGACTTTGTGATTTCTTAGAATGTTTTGGTCTAAGCATAAAAAATATTGTAAATTACACTTGGTATAGCCATATTTAAGCATTAAAATGTATCATATACTTTTCTTTTTTTTTTTAATTTTGACGATTTAAAAAAAAAAAATCGCAAGTGGTGCCGCGATATCAAGTATGTCAAAAATTCACAAATAAATAGTACTATAACAGTGTGCAAGGATATAACGGCCAACCTTGCGATTCCAGATATATCCTCATTTTTCATGTCAGTTCCATACATTTTTTTCTTATAAAAATTATAACTCTTCCATTTGTGCACACAATTACTTCATATGACATTTTATAGAACAGTAATGATTGGCAGAAGTCATTTCCAGCAAAAAAAAATAACATTTAAGACATCGAGATCCTATGTCTTCTACAGCCGATTTTCGATCCACCGTGCGGCGCTTAGAAAACTGATTGGTGATCACAGCCAATAGTTAGTAGCGGACAAAAGGGTGAGCTGCTCCATACAACACGATCCCCGAACAGCTAAAAAGGCTTTACATGGCTGACTTTCAATTCATTGGCAATCCTTCAGAGGGTGAAAGTGCTCATAAGTAAGGCCAACTCTTACTACTTGTTGGTGTTGCATTTTTTCAACGATACATTTGTAAGGCTCGTATTGTTAGCTGGTTACACTCTCTGGGACCCTAACCTACCGCCGGTAGCTTGGACCCTCTTTCCGATACCGGTAAGCTTTTTATAAAACTGTATATTTATTTAATGCATAAAGGAGATAATAATAATTTATTTATTGTACTTTAAAAACGTAAAAACACTCAAAGTTAAACATACCGACTAAACATGGCTGTACAAGCAATGATCAAAAACTGAACAGCTCCTAAACTAAGTTAAAAGATATTTGGGTTCCAAATATCTTTTAACTTAGTTTATACACAACTATCTTTTATATTAGTTTACAGTACCTAGACAGTGGGCACATTATATTGAGTGTTTTTAGTACAAATTCAAACGAGGGTTGTAATAGACTCAACTACTACTACTCAACACAATTCAGAGGCACTACCACGAACGCGCGTAGTAAACGTAACGTAAATTTGAACGATTTGAATCGAAAATAAGTACAATTAGTACCGGACTAAGCCAGCGCGGGGCCTGTAGCAAATTCTACCTAGAGGCACCCTATGATAGAATTTGGTTTATTTTAAGTTCTACAGTTTGAGATAAACTAGTCAAATCAATGATTCTAGACAAATACGTTCTGTTCCTGTTCTTAAACACACGCCGCCGCCGAGGAGACAGAGAGGAAGTTTGAATTGTGTCAAAATGAAAATCCAAGATGGCGGACCTGAAAATTTTTAAATTTTTTTTCGTGGGTGTCGTTTTCATAGTTTTTGACGGTGTGAAGCCGATATGAGGTCAAAATGTAAATCCAAGATGGCGGTTGCAAAAAAAATATTTTTATCAGAAAGAACTTCGTTTCTGACAGGGGTCCCCCCACCGCACACCTTTTTTTTTAATTTTTGTCTGTAACCAACGAACCTTCAAAAACGAAAAAGTCTTTATTCTTATGTAAAACTAGCTTTATCTCGCGGATTCCCTCGCTTGGAAGTCGGAAATTATCCCATGGAAACGTACTACGCATACCGGGATAAAAAGTTTCCTTAAAAATTCAGATTGAGCAAATTGTATATTTTTATATAAAATAAACATATTGGATTTTTTTTTCTCGCAATCCTAGTGAAAAGTAGAGTGTAACGCACGGCGCTAAAACCCATTATAACTCGGTATCTATTTACTAATAAAACTACCTCATTACAATGGGTTATTTTAGCCCCTCGTATAACAATCTACTAATAAGTGCGAAAGAGTAATTTCAATTTTGAAATCGTTCGATCATTAAAATTGAAAATTGTGCAACATACAAACTAGATATGAGCAGAAAAACAGGTCCCGTGTCTTTCGGGGAATTCTCGTGCAGTGTCGGGAATTATCGCAGCTGGCGTACACAATTGACATAAATGTCATTATTATGCTTTATGCAATTTCGTTCCAAAAATTCACTTACATTTCGTTCCGCGGCAATGTAAATTGAGCCCTTAGTCGCACGTTCGTGGTAGGGCCCTCTGTTTAGTTTTTAACCCCAGTGCGTGTTTGGAAACGTACCTTTTCAATTGTACAATGCTACCTACATTTATTCACTTCAGCATATAGCTGTCATCAGCCATTCTATGTATTATAGTTACAGGTTGGTATGATAGTTTATTACGAATTATTTTCTTGGATGGTGGAAATAATTATAATCCTAATCAACTATCCTATCCTAACTAATATTTTAAATACGAAAGTGAATTTGTTTGTTTGTTACGCTTTCACGCTAAAACGGCTGAACGAATTTATGAAAGAAATCATTTATTTGCTGATAATGTAGGTATACATATAAGTTGGAATATTTATTAAGTGTCCCGATACATTTTACCTTACGGCATGCAAAATATTGGGTTTGAATTAAATATTAATAATTATAGATACAGCTATTTCGATCATTATTATCCATAGTCGAATTTAATTGGTTGTTACAGATCAGACATCAAAACCAAAAAAAATATAAATATAACTAATGAATTACATATAAATCTCTCGCAAATCATACAATGAAGAATATAAATGTCGAAATGATTAATGTCGAAAAGCTTAATGTCAAAATATTCCAAAACTATTAAATGAAATTTGGCACCTAGTAGACTATGACATGCGTTAGGACATAGGATACATATAGGTACGTTATTTATTTAATGATTTATGTAATAATAACTATTCTTGTCTGATTGAGTAGATTTTATTTTATTTTATTTATGGATTGATCTTTAAACTTGTTTCTGAATATAAATCCATATTGTATTTTGTTATTAATCTAAGTATAATAATATTAAAAATGCGAAAATAACTCTATCTATTATCTTTCACGACTAAACTACTAAACCGATCATTGTGTTTGACAGATAGGTAATATGAGAACATAGTTTTTTATTTTACATCATATAAAAAAGCAATAAGTCGGCTCCTTTACATTGTCAGCTTAAAAATACTTTAAGCAGACAAATGCAATATTTAATACAAATAATTAATAAATACGTTAATATAAATCTATACTTAAAATTTAATAATAATACAGGATAAAATAAAGGGAGTGCCTCCGCTGCCGGCGCTGGCTGCCGAATTCGCTGCCGGCGCCGGTTGCTGAATTTGCTGCCGGCACTGAGTTTGAAAAAAAAAGGGGAAAACGGGGTTGGCAATGTGGCATATTGGACTAGGTAGACGGGGTAGACATAATCAAAAAGGCATGTAATAAAGCATTACTTTTTTTCAGTATTATATTTCCATAATCAATGATTTCCATATTCCAGTAATCAACTACTAAGTAACCCGGAACCAAACTAGTTAGGTTAAATATTTTTAATTGCAAAAAAAGGTTCGATTAGGTTAGGTTATAACTGTGACTTCCTACGACAAAAACGACTAGAATATATAGAAACCAATACTTATAAATTTATACATTTAGAATTAGCAATAGACATTTTATAAACTGTGGCGCTTGTTAAATTCTTGTGACATTATAAAAATACTTTTCTAAATGATTTTATAGATACTCCTAAGAAATATTAAAATGTGCTTGTAATCAATATTATTCATTACTTACATCTACTTACCTGCCACTCTAATCAATTAATTTATATTTAAATAAAGGTAATTTGTATTCTACTGAACATGTATAAAACATAGCTAACATATATACAAAAAAAAATTGACGGTTAATTTTGTATTAATTTTTCGGTAATTCATTTTAACACAGCTTAGTTAGTATTACAGTCAACCACAGATCATTGGAAGTTAATTCGTTTTCGGAAGCTTTATTATTTTCCTTTATTAAAAAATATTGGACACTTTTTATTTTCCTTTTTTTACGTTATCAAAAGATTACGGCGATACATTGAGTTAAAATGTGCCACGACGTCACGAATATGACTTGTGACGTAGCGACCCCCACTCTCCAACTATAATGCGTTTTATCGAAGTAATTTTTTATTAATATGATAAAGCAAAAAATACGTGTCTAATATTTTTTTATTATCTGACTGACGGACTAAATAGAATTTCTTTTTTTTTACCCAGGCATCATCCCTATTTTCAAAAAGTTCATGCGGACCTATTTCGTTTTCATCTATTTGATTAAAACGAAATAGGTCCTCATCATAACACATCCTCAACATAGCACGCCACACGCTGCATTTACTTGGCTTCGGTCGGTTCGTCGATATAATTTAAATCTATAAGTAATAATATGAGATTGCTGAGCAATATGAAGTATCAGTTGACTACATGACGACTCGATGTCTGCCGTCGTCGATGCGTTATCAGCAGTGTCATTCATAGTAAACGCGTAAATAGATAAACAGTTCCAGTAGGTTCTCTAATTTCTGTCAGACTTCAAATTGCAGTGGCAAGAAACTTTACCCCGTACCTATTGAGTTCTAGGAAATATAGGTAATGTTGTAGAAATTGTTCTGTTTTTATTCGTTTGTGTTTGTAGTAACATTTTGTAGGTAGGTACAGTCACGAGAGCTAGTATGTATTTATATGATTAGCAACATTATGAGCTTACTGTCACTAACGAGACACATTAGAATTTTTTATATTTATCGACTTCTAAAAGCTAAACAACAGTTGAGCGGTTAAAAAGCGATTTTCTCGTTGAATATTGATTTCGATCCTGTTACATAAACCTGTGTTCGTAACAGAATCAAAAGATAAAAGACGAAATCTCTTTTAAATTTAGCTAAGTGTATCGAAACATCGCGATCGTGTGTCTGTGAAAACATCGTAAGGAAACCGGACCCGTAGGTAAATTCGAAGACATGTGACATCATACCAACCCGCACTGGGCCCGAGTGGTACATTACAGCCCACTTAGCGGTGGCCAGTGTCCCAGCAATGTGAACATAAAGGCCGATTATGTCTATGTTGTTAGTTGTATACATACTTATACTCGTAACCGTACACTACAATTATTTGTCTTGTGACCCTGTGGCCCAACCACTCTACTAAGCCTGATCTGACTTGTTGGTACATCAGACAGGACTGACTTGCCTTTAAACTATAGATCTTGACGTGGTAAATAGCTTAACCAGCCAGTAAGGTTGGTAACGTAGCTGACCACTCTGCTTCTAGAGAACATATCTTTTCAACATTCATGAAGACTGCTGGAATGCAGCCTAAAAAAAGGTCGAAAAGGATAATGTAAAAGAATAGTACATCGTGAGCAAAGCCACGGACTTAAGCTAGACAAGCCACCGCCGCCGGCTCTTTATTAGAGTAGAATTTCATTCATCATTTACGACCGAATGAGCAAGGAAATGAAAAGTCCTTGCATCGCTGCATGATGTCATACTTCACGAGATTCAACTACAAAACTAAGAAATAAAACGGTGGTTAAATAAAGTAAGTCTACGGATACTTACAGATAGCGTTTGTAGAAAAATTATCAAGCAATCTATGTTAGTAACTAAATAATCATTGCCCTTAGGTTGAGAGCAGTGGTGGCCCAGTATTAACGGCCCCAATTTACGAGTTGTAGGTCGTCGTTCGAACCCTAGCAGGCGTTTTACTTTCTGTAAATAACTTCATCACCACTGCTCTCAAAACGGTGAAGAAAAACATCGTGAGGAAACCGGCATGTCCTAGAACCAAAAATTCGAAGACATGTGAAATCTACCAACCCGCACTGGGTCCGCGTGGTAGATTACAGTCCACTCCCTATCCAAGAGCGGAGCGAGAGAGGCCTGTGTTGTGTCCCAGCAGTGGGAACATTATAGGCTGTTTATGTTTATACTTAGGTAAGGCATTAGGTACTTACATTATATATGGAGTAAGCAAGAAATGGCTAAAGTTAAAGAGGTTCAGCTATACTGAACCTCTTTAACAATTTTAAGAGAAAATATAGGCCTTTCTCAGAACATATAAGGACACATTCTATCAAAACAGCGGCAAAGACCAAAACAATCATTCGTTGTTAGGGAAACGGGATTCAAATACTACATTAAGAAACACCCTTGATTCTCACATGTTAAAATAATTATTGTCATACGTGTGAAGCACTTCAAACAGTACACTATACCTTATTACATGCATGACAGCACACTTGAGAAAAATACGTTCCCCTTTGTAAGCTTTTTGTAGGTACTTGCAGGAATTTTTAAGTGACGTTGCAAGGGATGATATTAAAAGACATCACATTTTAACAATATTTTCTAAACCTTTGTGATGATTTTTGTATGCCTTGAATTTGTTTATCAAAGCGCCTTTAATTTTTAAGCTTACCAAAATAATGACAAAAAATATCTGATTTGCTGGCTGAAAAAACACCAAAGATAACTTATAACATTCGTAAAACCAAGACAAACTCTAAAATGTTCAACGCCTTTTCTTTCTACCTAATTCATATAAGAACAATGTAGACAACTGTCTGGTCTGGCTCTTTGATGAACATTCTAGAGTAGTTTAACTTGATTAGTTTAAAATGAGACTGGAAATACAACAGTACAAGGTAACTCGTGCATCCCTCACTACGTCACATAAACCGTAAGTACTGTCATCCACAGGATACCCCGGTTAAGAGGCGGCTAAATGCCAGTGACCTTGAGTTGTAAGCTTGCGTGTTCTGTGCTGAGCTCACGCAACGTGTCGTACGTCCAACCAGTAATAGGACTCGCCCATCAAGGAGCACTGTCCCAAATTAGATACATAAAACTAAAGTTATTTTAATAAAACACGAATATTAAAAGAAAAATAATTAAATTATCTTTAAAATGGTGAAGGTTTCAGAAAAATACGCTTGATAGTTTTTGCGTGATTCTCAGTTTTTTATCCGCGTTAGACATAACTTTACAAATTAAGTACACTATGTAATATAAACATAATCTAAAACATTCACAGATTAAGTTATTAAGAAAATGCTCTAATTTAACATTACTTTTTTCCAAATCATTAACACTACTCGTTTAGACGTGATCTTCAGTATAAAATCATTAAAAGTCGTTTATTCTTGCCTTAAGCAGCTAAAAAAATCATAGGTTGACCTGCGAGATACCAATACTATACCAAATAAAACACCTTACGAAAACGTTGATCACTTTTTGACTTAGCCACATAAACTCGTTACTTGTCAATTGATCTTCAACTTGTTCATAATATCTATTTGCATCATATAATATGATACAGTTCTAAGTATGGTTAAAGGTTTCCGAGGCAATCTTAGACAACCTTGTATAGGTGTTAATCCACGCTTGGCGCTAAGCAAAAATGAACTCGTTTTCCCGGCTTAGGGCGTTGGACTGAATCGAGAGGTCTTGAGTTCCAATCCTACCTTATTAGTGAACCCAGTGATGCTGCAAATACTTGCGTTATTGAGCCTAATTGGAGAGGTTAACACTTACAGACATATTAGCAGTACGTAATATTTTTAGAAAAACGCCTCTTGGAAAATTGGATTTTGTTAGGTACTGCAAATTACCGAGAACTTATTTTTGCTAAACTGCTTATAATATTCTAGACTTATTTTAAGAGAGATTTAAGACTTATTCATTTTAGTTGTCACAAGCGCTACTGCTGAGTATGAGGTCCTGGGTTCGATTCCCAGGTCGGCCAGTGTTATTGGGTTCCTCCATCTGGAATTTCTCAGCCCGGAGTCTGGACTTGTGCCCGGTTGATGGCAATGGTCTTGCTCATTACATAGCACTAAACATAACTGGCGAAATCTAGGTATACTAAAGGTACACCTCTGCCCAAACCACCGGGAACTATAGGTGTAATGTTATGTTATGTTAATGTTGTTAATGTTTATTATAAAGCTCTGTAATAGCGGGCATAAAGCTCAAACCTCGTGTCACCCTGCTGCATGGCTGCATGCCACATACGTCATTAGAGGTGAGGCAAGATGATTTTGACGTACAACGTTTGATTTAGCTTGTTGCAATATAAAACTATACGCATTTTACTGCTTGGCCTGGCATTAAAGGGGTCAAATTCAAATAAGTATTTGTTCCAAAACTTATTATGTAACCATGCTTTAGCCTGTCGAACTAACAGCTTAAGGGCCTTCCCCTAGCGAGCGACCTTCAGCGTTCGGTCTCTCTCTGTCTGAGCGGTGGCGCTCTGTCCCGGTCTGTCCCGCTCTCTGCGCACGCCGAATTCACACAATTTTTGGAATTATTTTTGAAATAAAATAAAACGTGATTTATTTAGATTTTTGAATTATCTATCCGTTAGTGTAATGCTCAAATAAAAAATGCATGTGCACAAAAAATGCATGTAATCAATAGCTAAATTTTGCATTTTTTTTTTACAAGGAGATTTTAAATGTATTTACATCACATAAAAACAAATAAGAACGCGTAATGTGATGATATAGGATAACGAACATTTTAGATGTCGTTTATCTTTATTTCTCTTAATTAATAAGTTAATACCCTCTGCTTAACGAAGAAAAACGAAGTTTTGCTCGGGGTAGCGTCTCAAGAAAAAGCACCAAACCCAACTTGGGACCAAGACCTTTTAAATTTTTCTATCCAGCGCTTTCTGACTGTCGGCTTTCACGCACCTTAACTCTTATTCACATCTAATTGATCTTTAGTTTTTGTCCATGAAAACACCATTAGACATAAACAGCTAAAGATGGGCATTTTAATTTCCTGCTGTAACCACTGTGATTAATTTGTAATAGTTAGATAATTTTTCATTACTGCTGGTGATTGTATTTTGGCGACAGCCATATACGCCGCTATTCGTTACGGCCAATAGCTGTATAGACAGAAGCTCCGACAAAATTCTCAAAAGGCTACAGTACAGAAAATACTGTGCAGTGGTACTTAACTTTCTCAGAAATCGTAGCCATTCGTTGTCTGGACCAAAGCCTGGGTCCTATTTCCGATAGCCTATTCAAGGAGTTACCAAATAGCGGACCATGGTCCGAATCCGGACCGCCGACCTATTTTATACGGACCGTAAATAAACATAAAAAATTAAAACTAAAAATATTAAAATTAAATGCCAGGATTCAATGGCAATAGCTTGCACTAACCTTACTTCGGACTTCATACAGATAGAACAAAGTAAAATTAAGAAAAATTTACATTAATATTAATTATATACTTTTTTATTTTTGTTCATAACATAACATATTTTTTTTTATTACTTAATAAAAATTGATGTTTTTAATCTTGGTTGCTAGTAGTCGTCTGCCAAATGGACTGCGACAGTCATATAATTTTTATAAACGGTCCCCCAATGTAACTAATTGGTGATCCCAAAACACAGAGCCGCAATGAATGGGCCCTATTCCTTGCGGCTTTCTGTTTTTTAATTAAATACGTTTATACTTTAACAAGGGATTTTCCATCGGTAACAATAAAGAAAGAAAGAAAAATAAGTTTATTTGTCACAGAAACACGTGCGTAAAAAAAGGTTACTTGAGTAGAACAATACAATAAAACAATAGATTTAAATATAAACACGAGCACAAAACAGAAATAGTTGGCAGCTGCTGGCACGCCATGACTGTGACAAAAAGCTCCCACTCAGAATGATGCTGTGCTATGGGGAACCACAGCACAGCGCTGATTTTCAGTTCTCACCCAAAAAAGACGTACGGAAACCAAGTTAGGTTTAAGTACTATTTATTTTGTTATCTATTTATGTATAACTATAAATAGATAACAAAATAAATAGTACTTAAAATATACAACCAATTATATGAAATAACGAACTACCATGCAAACTTTTACTCCCTATTGAACCCCTTTAGGGGATGTTTTTTTTTAAATCATTACTTTTGCTCACTTTCGTTATAAAAACAATTCTAGTGCAACTTCAAGTCAGTGAACGAATGAATAAATTTAAGATTTTTATTAAGAAGAAGATAGGTACAGTGCGTTCATTATAACTTGATCTGTAACGCGATTGGTAGCACTAAATTTTGCAGTCATATGATTGGTAGTACTGTTCTGTTAGTCGCCATTTTACACTTACCTATCATATTCTATTAAACGGACAGTATTTGTATGCAAAATAAGTCAATTTCTACATTACAAACTTTAAAAATACAGTGATATTTTTTTTTTTTTAAGAAAAATATGATTCGTATCACTTTCTCAAAAACGGCTCTAACGATTTCAATGAAAGTTGCCATATTTAGTGTTTACGGGGGAGAAAAATCAAACTAGCTTGGTCTCATATCTGGGAAAATTCGTTTTCTCCGTATTTTCACGCGAGCAGAGCTCGTTCGCCCAAAGTTTAGAACAAGATAAATGAATGATGATGATGAATAATGACATGACAACATGGAATTTGTATGTACTATGATTAGTTTAAACTAACCTATACTATTAAATGACCATTCTCTTTTTTTTTACCAGAGTAGAGCTCGGTCGGTGCTACCAATCGCGTTATAGGTCAAGTTATAATGTACGCACTGTAGTTAGGTTAGGTGTAGGGAGAACAACCTGTCAGTTGCTCAGCTTTTTTTTTTGGTTGGGAAATTATCAAATAACTTATCCCGCTCTGGGCGAAACGGGAGGGCGTGTCTCTTACTGACTAAAACCCCGGGTGGGTTTTAGTCAGTAAGAGACTCAGTTCCTTCAGTTCCTTCACTCAGAGAGTCAGTTCCTTCAGTTGCCATGTTGCCGGGGTCACGGTATCCCTTTCGGACTTCCCCGCAACCCCAACAGGCATCGGCCCTAGCGGACCCCGTCAGTTCTGCTGGCAACTCTTTGAGACGCGCGTAGAACGCAATGTGCCGTCGACCCAGGCCTGGTTCTTATCGGACGGCGAGCTACCCATTGCTCACCGTCCGCAAGCCCGCGCCTACGGTGGCCGGCAATCGGCATGCGATTTCCAACGCCCAGGGCTTCTCCTGCGGCGGTTAGGGGCGTGAGGGCGCGAAATTTGCCTCTCCCTCACGCGTTCCGCCTCCTCCTTAGCGAGCATTATCGCTTCGCAGAACGAGTGACGGCCTCCCATTTCCTCTCGCTCCGTACCATGACCTGAACCAGGGCCGGACGCGAGAGATCACCACCGCCGATCGCCTCCACGAGGACACGGCGATGCTGCGCCCAAGCCGGGCAAACTTCCACCGTATGCTCCACCGTGTCCTCCATCAGTTGCTCAGCCTTTTTTTTTTTTTTTGAGGGTGGGAAATCAACAAATAACTTCTCCCGCTCTGGGCGGGGCGGGAGGGCGTGTCAGACTCTTACTGACTAAAACCCACCCGTGTTCCTTCGGTTGCCCTGTTGCCGGAGGCCACGATCTCCCTTTCGGTTTTCTTCGCAACCCCGGCAGGCATCGGCCCTAGTGGACCCCTTCAAATCTGCTGACATCTCTTTGAGGCGCGCGTGGAACACAACGCGCCGTCGACCCGGGCCTGGTCCTTATCGGACGGTGAGCCACCCATTGCTCACCGTCCGCAAGCCCGCGCCTACGGTGGCCGGAAATCGCCTCGCGATTCCCGACGCCCTGGGCGTCTCCTCCTGCGGCGGTTAGGGGCGTGAGGGTGCGAAATTTGCCTCTCCCTCACGCGTTCCGCCTCCTCCTTCGCGAGCATTACCGCTTCGCAGAAGGAGGTGACGGCCTCCCATTTCCTCTCGCTCCGTACCACGGCCTGAACCAGGGCCGGACGCGAGAGATCACCGCCGCCGATCGCCTCCACGAGGACATGGCGATGCTCCGCCCAAGCTGGGCAGACCTCCACCGTGTCCTCCGGGCGATCCACACAATGGTGACATCCGGGCGTTTCCTCCCGCCTTATCCTGTGCAGGAACCTCCCGAAACAGCCGTGTCCGGTGAGGACCTGCGTCAGGCGTAAGGTGAGGACGCCGTGGCGCCTCTCTAGCCACTCCTCAAAGAGGGGTCTTATCGCCGCAATTGTGGCGTGCCCAGCACTGGGTTGCGACAGTCGCACTCTCCATGACGCCATGAGATCCCGCCGGAGCTCTGTCCGCTGTGCCGCGATTTCTCGCGGCAGCGGAGTTAAGCCCCGGCGTTTCGATCAGTTGCTCAGCCTGTGCCTACAATACAATTATTAAATAATCAGCCTATAATCTTCCTACTGCTGGGACACAAGCCTCCTCTCGGTAAGAGGGAGTAGCCCGTAGTTCACCACGCGGGCCTAGTGCGAGTTGGTAGATGTCACATGTCTTCGAATTTTTGGTTCTAGGTTTCTTTACGATGTTCACCGTTTTGAGAGCAGCGGTGATGAAATTATTTACACAAAGTAAAGCGCCTGTCTAAGTTCGAACCTGCGACCTACAAGTGGTAAGTCGCGTCCGTTACCACTGTCCCACCAGTGCTCTTAAATACAATTATTATTGATGATTATTGTACTTCCACCTCGAGATTTTACTATTGACAAAACAAATCCATCTGTCCCTTTTGATGTAAGCATACTTCAAGACAACGAATAAACGATTCAAAATTCTATAACAGGACATGAAGACGCAGTGCAGTGTTGATGCCCCCAGGTCAAACGTTATGCCAGTTTACGCCAAGTTCTATTAACATTATGGCCGCCATCCGGACCTCAGGCCTACAATTTGTACCGATTCAATCATGGATATGCCTATCTTGTTCAGAGTCTAGAGGTCTACGAAATGAAATATAATTATTTGAAAATGATTCCGATATGCCTTCAGTACTTACGTAAGTTAGATAAATTAAAAAGATTTTGCTTTAGTAATAAGGTGGTTTTTGTAAACATAATGCATGGCAGGGTATTTACACATTGACTTTAAAAAAGAATAAGCTTGGTTTGCGTCAATGGTGTAATGAACTTGGCCGGTTTTTTATTGTCTGGTCTATTCTGTCCCACTGCTGGGCCTCCCCCAAGTCCTTCCGGGAACTCTTTTCCCGGGTTCATTTAAAAGTACATTATTGTCGCGGCTAGTAATTAGGGCATTGATGGACGATCGTGGGCTGAGGCGAAGCCGAGGCACACATTCGTGAATCCAGCCAAGGCTTGTATTCTACTTTCTCAAACAATGCGTGGAAAGTCAAACTAAGTAAACTAATTATAAATTCCAGAATCAATGACAAACACAGAAAATCTTTCATGCGCAAATGTATTCATTTGTTTCCTCTTTAAACGGCTCTATTTGCTAACCCAGTTCGAAATTTAAATAAAATTTTCGATAACTTACCTCCTTGGTTGCCATGGGTCGAAGTAAAAAGTTCGTTCCATTTTTAAATAACACGACACATATGAGTTTTCATAGTGACATTGCCGGCCCTCGCTTGTTTTTGACCAGTACAGCAATTTCGATTTATCTCGAAGAAGGTTGTCAAAATAATGTTCGAATTTCCAAGCATGTTTATGAAAAGAAAATTTTCGGTTTCAGAATTCAGAAATACCTTGATTTGATACTTTGTGTTCAGTAAAGGACATGTGAGTAATTTGTTCCGTCTTACTCTATGATAAAATAACCGTCCTGTTTATATTTAGCCAAAAGAAAACATTTTCGCTAACTACTACTAACAAAATATTTGTTATCAAAACAGGCATATCAGATTATCCTTCAACCTTAGTATCGATTAGTTTACCGAGTCTCCGATCCTAAAGGTTAACATCCTTCAATGTGGTGGGTATCTAAGCGCTAGTCTACAGGGTCAAATAAAATTAGCTAGCAAAACTCCGCAGACTTGATTGGTACCGATATTTAAACACGACAAAATAAAAAAGATTCAGACGTGATACAGATGGCATCGGTATCTAAACATGATCAAACAAAAAAGAAATTAATAATATAATGAGTTTTCTTTTTGGGTTATCAACCGCAAGTAGTGTAGTCACTTGAAATATCTGTTAAAAAAACAGTTTCCCCAGATGTCTTGAGTATTAATCTAGACATAATTAAAAAAACAGTTCAACATTTCCTCAACTCATACTTCAAGTAAAAACAGCACCAACAGTCGTTGACCCCAAACAAAATACCATCAAATCTTTTTTTATTTTGTCGTGTTTAGATATCGGTACCAATCAAGTCTACTGAGTTTTGCTAGCTAATTTTATTTGACCCTGTATAGATTCTGTTGTATATTGTTACCTTATATGTATTAAACGATAGATTGAAGGGTGACTCGGGTAAAGAATCTAGACAGAAAGAAAAATAGGTTTAATAGGGATGATGAGAAAAATTTATTTTTGGCGTCAGGTAGATTATTAAAACATATTGGACACGTATTTTTTTCTTTTATTTACTTAATCAAAAGATTGCAGCGATACATTGAATTGAAATGTGGCATGACGTTTTTTTTTTATTATTATTATAAATGGCATCTTGCAGGTCAACCTAGGAGGTTGTCGGCTGTTTAACCGGACTTTCCTGTGGCTGCCTCAATAAATTAAGGCCTCTAGCCAGGGCATAAAACTTAGAAACTAAGCGACTACACGCTAAGGGCACCCCCGGTGGGGTACGGACCTCGGCTTAGGGCGTCGCTGGTGGAGGACAGCAAGGGACGGGCTGGATCGGATTAAAGTGGCATGACGTCACTTGTATGTAGATTTCTTTACTTGTGACGAAGCGAGCTCCCACTCCCCAACTTTAATGCAATTTATTCAAGTCATTTTTTATTTATATCATAAAGCAAAAAATATGTGTCTAACATTTTTTTATTATCTGACGGACAGACTTAATAGAATTCCATTTTTTTTACACAGCCATCATCCCTATTGTCACAGATAAAACACATGCATATAAAAAATAAGTAAAGTAATTTTTTTCACCACTCTTGATTTTGGTTGATAGGACTTATCCAGAAACTATGAAACAGTCCCTTAACAAAATAAAATAAATAACAGTGGATTGTTTGTTCTAAATAGACGCATAAAAGATTCACACTTCACACAGATCTTAACCACATAGCTAAGAGGATAAAATATCCAAACAAAATTCAACCCTCGAACGCAAAACACATAACTAACAATTTCAAAATTTTCCTCGCAGTAATGCACCCTTTAACACAAAGGTTGTTATGTTACATAAGGCATAGTATAAGATATAGATGTCAGCTTGCCTAAACTGAGCGTCTAGGTCCGTTCACCTTGCACGCAACTCTATCGGGTGGTATTGCCCCCTATGCAGGAATTTTGGAACCCCCCCTTGTGTCAATGCCTTTATGACTCGAGAACGTCGTTCCAATTGTAGCCTGGGCAACGAACTTAGAGTTATCCGTGTATTTGTGTCTTGCTTTTTATGAGAACATTTTCCTACAGGAATTTATCACTTGATTTTTTAAGAACTTACAAAAAAATAACTTTGAAAACAATATAGTGCACCCTTTTTATGCCCCCATGGGAGCATATGCTCCTAGGAAGACTTTCAAGTTACTAGGTTTCTTATCCGAGATTCGGGGTGAAGTCGAGAATACATTAGTTTTTTCTTTCTAATTCGCTAATTTTGTGAAAAAATGTATCCTTACGTAGTTTGTAAGTAAGAATAATGAGCATTTATTATTATCTGTAATCATTTATTAGCTAACCGACTTTTTATCTGAAATATAATTTCACTTACGTTTTTATAAAATCTAAGTACCTAAATAGGTAAAGCTTTGTACAACTTTGCATCACAAACGACAATCATGATTCACCACCTTACTCCGCTATTCACAACTTACTTTTCAGTTTTTCATTTTACACTTTCGAAATTATGAAAGTTTCTTCGACCATTATCAAGGAGACCTCATTTCTATTTCGTGTACCGTACAATATCTTGCCAGAACACGTCACGAGCTATTTGATGGCGTGCACCGCATCGTGTCGAATCTTATCTCAACTTTTAATAACACCCCTCACCTCACCGTATAAAAATTCATGGAAAACATAACTAACATGGAAATGTGGACGGGGCAGAAGTTACATTGCTTTGATGTACGAAAAGTGTTTAATTAGTTAGTTTTTTTTGGCTGGAATTTGATTAAAACTTGTTATGTAAGGTTCAAATCTGAAATTCTATGTATTTTGAGTTTTAAGATTCAGTAACCTGGCAAAAAAATTATTTAACCCTATTCTTCAGGTATAGAAAAGTTTCTGCTAAAGACTGGAACAGGTAACTTGCGACAAATTCTTGACAGCCACTCTCATAGGACGTGAGTGTTCTTTTGATAACACAAGGCGATTTTTTTAACCAATATTGATATTGAAAAAGCTCATAAATCCTTTCAAATCCGTTTCGTAATTCCAACAAATAGGTACAATACTGTTATATCAGAGCTTGTCGGATCTGCGTCCTCTGGGTAGAGAGAGCTGAGGGTAGTAAGGTTTAGATTGGGTGCGGTCGTGCGGCAGGGTCCGCGACCCTGCGCCCTCGCTCCCGATCCAGGTTATCAACTTCATACCTCCCACTACTTCCACCCCCGTGGCGCACAAATGCTGCAGGGATTTTCCAGAACATTATGTGGAAGACGCTCCTAACATAAGAGAGTGCGTTGACTTCTACCTACGCTTAGAATGCTCCACGATAACTTATTATTTTCTTGCTCTATTTTACATTTTCTGCACTTCAGTTGATGTTGAGCGAGGGGAATTATTTTCATGAAAATATTTATGCTTTAGTTATTAATTTATTTTAAATTGAATTTAGATGTTGTGAACTAAGTAATTTCTACAACGTACATTGTCCTCGTTATAAAAAGTTCATTCTCCTCAAAGTAGTTGCAGGTTATAATACTTGGTATTTTGTGGAAAATTTATGGCAATTTTTCTAGGTAATCGATTTTGATTGCTTATGACAAGCTTTCATATTCACCCTAACAAATCTTCTAAGATATAAAACTAAATACAAATGGCCTACGATACAAATGTCTTCAAAAATAGTTCTCAATTCGAGGTATTTCTCCCACGTCGCAGCTTTCTTGTCTCTGAAACTTTGAAAGAAACGTAAAAATCGAGACTCAGTTTAAGATAAGTCGACGCTTAGCCAAATGCGATTTCCCATGAGGCTCAGTAAACTTTAATGATAGATTTATTTCTAATCTTTTCACGTATGAAGTTTTTGTAACAATCCCACATAACTGCCGTGTCATTTCTTCGTTGTAAAGTAGTTTAATCACTCAATTTATATTTAAAAGAGTCATGTTTAACTATTTAAAATGCAAAGATAGAGAATTACAACAGACCCTATATAGAACAGCACAATTCAATAATTATATTTTATACAGTACTAATTACTATGATCAATCATGAATGTGTTTTTCACCCCTCTCCAGGCATGCACATTAAAATGGCGTTATTGCATGACACTAGTTGATAATGTTGGTAGACGCGTGACACTGCGTCGTCCATAATGCGTTAACGACATACTAGTTAAATAAAATAAATGAATATCATATGTTGCGGTGTAAAAAATCTTATGTGCTCGTATTAAATATGATATATATGTACACGCACTAACGATACGCATGATAAAGGTCAGTGAAGGTTAGATGTGCCATGTGCAAGCGCACCCTCGCCGGTGTAACGGTGGGACACGCAGACACCAATTAAATTAAAAATGGAATAACACTACAAACCAATATAACGAATATTTGCTCATGGCTGATTGTGAAAACGTTATTTTATCACTATTTCCGTGTTTTGCATTTCATACGATCGTTTAATTGAATGTGAAAATAAACAAATAGAAAAGTTTTTGTAAGGTTATTGTTGGCAGGTGTGTTAATGTCATTAAAATATTTACTGGTTAACAGACCCATCATTATCTGTCTAGCCTTTTCGTAACTATGTTGCAGTCTAACCTGCTGCAGCCGAATATACTTGACATGGAGCGACTGCCTATCTGACCTCGACAACCCAGTTACTGCCATACGATAGGAACCCTTGGTAAGACTTATCGTCAGACTGATAGCTGAGAATTCCTTAGCTTAGATCTTTATGTTAAAATGAAAAGCTTATAGGTACCATGATTTTCGAAACTAAGTAGGTACTATATTCTCATAAAAATGATTTTTCAGATCATCTGATGAAAATATAATTCCTTTAGGAGGCTGAGTCATTCTGAAAAAAAATACCGGCCAAGGGCGAGTCGGACTCGCGCACGAAGGGTTCCGTACCGTTATCTACAAAAACGGCAAAAATATCACGTTTGTTGTATGGGAGCCCCCTTCAATATTTATTCTATTCTGTTTTTTTTAGGATTTATTGTTATAGCGGCAACAGAAATACATCATCTGTGAAAATTTTAAATGTCTAACTATCACGGTTCACGAGATACAGCCTGGTGACAGACGGACAGACAGACAGACGGACGGACAGCGGAGTCTTAGTAATATGGTCCCGTTTTACCCTTTGGGTACGGAACCCTAAAAAAATGAATTATTAGTTACAGGTCCTGAAATATAATAGGTACCTGTGGCATCAAAATCACGTGACAACAACCGTATTGCATGACGCGGTATCCGTGCGTGACTCCGAATGCACCTAATGCTCACAGAACTTCGGGCTTTTCTGTTCCCTTTTTTATTTTAATAGCCACGCTATTGTGAAAATTGTGCACTAACCTATCAGTATAAGCTTGTTCTATATGCCAGAATATAATATGTATATGGCCAGTTATAATGCGGATCGTTTTGAGAATCGAATTGTTCAAAATCCATTTATTCCTGGTTTATACTATTGCAGTGACTGGAATCGGTGACTCGAAATTTCGGATTTCGAATTTAGTGAATATGAACCCTCATGTAGGTGAGATCGGCAGTCTAGTCAACTGGACTAACTTGAAGGCGCAAAATCAGCACTGGACTGGATTGAAACTAGTCTACACGAGTCTAGTTACAAGTCAGCGCTGGACTGACTTACTGAACTGTCACATTACTGGACTCGTATAAATCTGCCTTCAATTCCATAAACATTTTTTTTATTTACAGTCCCACTGGTGTGAAAAGGCCTTCCCCATATTTATTCAGTGGGCCTAGCATGAACGCGCGGAGTAGACTTACATGAATTCGACAGATTTTAAAATACTCGTTTCGCAAATGAATAATATTTAGGTACTCAGTTTTAAGACTTTACTCATATCTGTGGGTGATACTGATTGTGCCTGTCGCAAAAATTTAAACTAAAATGCGAATGGTCAGTTGTAATTTCGATTCATAAATCGTGCAAATTAACGTTACGTCGCGCGTTCGTGCTAGACTTTCAGGTACTCTTTTCCTGCGTCACCCAAACCGTCGCGGTATGAAAATACATACATAATACAGACATAATTACTACACACAGGTATAGATACCTTTGTGTAGTAATTATGTTGTTTAGCCGCACAGAGACCATGTTTGATAAAACCGCGATCGTAATGTCAAATGTTAATTATTTGTTCACTTACGCGTCACTAGATGGCGTTGTACGATTTCGATCGATTTGTAAATCGCGGTGTTAAGATTTTCCAGTGTTAATATAGGGTCTTAGAATTTTTGAAATCATGTTAACCACTACAACCACCTTGTATTCTACGTTGTAAGAACTACATCTGTGAATATACAAGTATTGAGTAAAAATTGAATACCTTTTTTTAATCTCAACCCCCGGTAACTAACCCCCACTATAGCGAGGGTTATTCATGGTCCTTCGAACCGGAAGTGGCTAGGGCTGATCCAGTCCAGCTAAATCAGGTGTGTTCTCCTACTGGACGGAGAATCATCAACCCCATACGCTCCTGCGGGTGATCTTGGATGGTGAGAGGGAGAGAGCAATACCGGATCCAGTTGCGGGAGGTACGGAGGAGGAGTACCAATCAGCAGCAAGCAAGCTGCAGACGACTAAGGTCGTAAGGAAGTGAGTGATAGTGCCGAAAATCGTGAGTACCTTGTGATTTCTTATGTGCCAAGCAAAAGTGAACTTTATTGCCTAGAAGATTTTAACTTTAACTTTCGACTAGAAAATTTGGAACTTAGAATAATTTATGTGTGCATGTTTAGACTTAGTTAGATTTAAGCAAAATTGTGTTCATACGGGGAACCTATGCCCGAGTTTTTGTAGATTTTAGTGTCAAAGACTTAGAAAAATTTCTTTGTTTACATCGACTTGTAAAATTTTCGATACTTTTTTGGACTTGTAAAATTTTTTGAAACTCACTATAAAAGACTTAGAAAAATTTCTTTGTTTACATCGACTTGTAAAATTTTCGATACTTTTTTGGACTTGTAGATTTTTTTAGAAACTATTTTTTTGGTAAATTGTTTGGATTGCTAACTTTAAAATGTCTTTGCAATCACATGTTAAAGTACAGGATGATATTTACGCTCGGTTGTTAAGAGCTAAAAGTAATTTTAAAAAGTCGCCAAAGGATAGGATTACCAAGCAATATATAGAAACTAGGTTAGAAAGTGTTGAAGAGTTGTGGGCGCAATTTGGTTTAACACATACACAAATTGTGAAGGATTTTGAGCCTAAGGATTTGATATCTTCACCTTACACGGTAAAAGAAGTTTATTTTAATACTGAAGAATTATATTTAGATTTAAAATGCGAGTTGAAAACAACATTAAACAATATCAAGGGTAGTGATGTTTCTCCGGTTGCGGGGTCATCATCAAATAATGTTTCCGAAAGTAAAGGCACATACATAAAGTTGCCTAGAATCACTATCCCAACATTTTCGGGGAAATATACGGAATGGCCGACTTTCCGAGATTTGTTTGTATCGGCAATACATAAAAATAGCACTATTGATAATGTGCAAAAGTTACACTATTTAAAAAGTTATTTGACTGGGGAAGCCGAGCAGCTCTTACGTCATATACCAATATCGGAATCAAATTATGACAGGTGCTGGACTCAATTAGAGACCAGGTATAACAATAAGAAATATTTATCTCACTGTATTTTAAAAAGATTGCTCAGTCAAAAGAACATAGCACAAGAGTCAGCTAGTGCTTTGAAGGAATTAATGGATACAACATCCGACTGCCTAAATGCACTTTCTAATTTAAATATTGATATAACTTCATGGGATATTTTGATCATTCATATTATAACATTAAAACTAGATTCAGACACTAGAAAGGATTGGGAACTAAAGGTAACTAGCAACACTGATTCAGATAAGCTGCCTACATTCGAACAGTTTAAGGAATTTTTAACAAGCCGTTATAGGGCATTTGAATTCCTAGAAACTAAGCCAAGTAAAAATAATGTTAATGTTGTTAGTAAGGCAAAGGTTTTTCACACAGCAAACAATGATAATGCGGCCACGGTTTGTCCGCTTTGTAAAAACGATCATAAATTGAGAAATTGCAAGCAATTTGTTAGCCAGGATGTGGATACTCGGCGTAAGTTTGTGCAAGATCACAACTTATGTTTTAATTGTTTGGGGCACAACCACTCTGCCAGGTTTTGTAAGTGTACAGCCTCTTGTCAAGTATGTAAGCGGAGACATCACTCCCTGCTGCACCCTAAAGGTGAGCAGGAGTCTAAGGGAGAGAAGGGAAATTTGTCTAGCGATAGTTTTTCGCAGACGAAAGAACATACACACACGGTTGGAGTAGAAGCTGAAAACAAGGTAGTTACTTGTTTTTCGAAAGGTACAGCAAATAGCCAAGTCCTATTAGCCACGGCTCTCGTGAGGGCCGTATCGAAAAATGGGGCTACGTATACAATCAGGGCCTTGTTAGACCAAGGCTCACAAGCGTCTTTTGTTACAGAACATACTGTCCAGAGTTTAGGGTTACAGAAAAAATCTGCTAAAGGTTTAATAACGGGTATAGATGCTAATAACAAATTAAGCTTAAATTCGGTTGTCGAGGTTAAAATTCAGTCTAGGGTCAATCCATCGTTTGAACTTGTAGTCAAAGCATACGTTCTCAAATCGATAACGTCATTATTACCTAGTAGGGAAACGGTATATTTAGACTGGGCACAAGTTAAAGATATACAATTAGCGGATCCTAGATATAACACACCGGATAAAGTAGATATGTTGTTAGGAGCAGAAATTTATAGTCAGATTTTACAAAACGGGTTAAAAAAAGCTCCTGGTGGTAGCACTGTAGCTCAGTGTACCTCATTAGGATGGATTTTATCAGGAACGGTAGCTTCCGCTGCTCAGAGTACATCAAATATTACAGTGATGCATACTCACCTTGGTGATGATGAAGTCCTGAAAAAGTTCTGGGAATTAGAAAGGGAACCACAAAATAAGAAACCAATACTTACCGAAGAAGAAACAAGATGCGAAGAGATATTTAAAACTACAACTGTAAGAGACAATGACGGTCGTTACGTAGTTAACTTACCATTTAGAAGTCAAGATCCAAACTGTAAATATGGCGATGCAAGAAAGGTAGCAATTAACAGATTTTACGCATTAGAAGCTAAACTTAATAAGAACACAGATTTAAAAACAAAATATGGGGAAGTTATCAACGAATACTTACAGCTGGGACACATGAGGCCAATAACCAAAGCAGAAGAACAAAATCAACATGCAGTATACTTGCCTCATCATGCGGTCATACGGGATGATAAAGACACAACCAAGGTTCGGGTTGTCTTTGATGCTTCCTGCAAAGGGAAAAATGGAATATCGCTCAACGATGACCTAATGATTGGTCCAGGGCTGCAACCAGATCTGCGACATTTACTGATTCGTTGGAGAACTCACCGTATTTGTCTAGTTTCAGACATTATTAAAATGTACCGAATGGTTCGCGTGGCCGAACATCATACAGATTTTCAACGCATCGTGTGGAGAGACAACAAACAATCTGCAATTAAGGATTATAAATTACTCACTGTTACCTTTGGTACTTCTTCAGCGCCCTACTTAGCAGTTCGATCGATGCAGCAAGTAGCGTACGATGAAGGAGTCAAGTATCCACTAGCAGCTGAAAGAGTACTTAAGGATTATTACATGGATGATCTTATGACTGGTTGTGATTCGATAGAAGAAGGCATACAAATCTACTGCCAAATGTATGAGTTATTAGAAAAAGCAGGATTCACTTTACAGAAATGGTCAAGCAACAGCAGTGAATTACTTGAGAAGATCATCGATGAAAGGCACTCGTACAAGGGACAGGACGGGGTAGAAAGGGAGATCAACATAAAACAGGATGAAATATTTAAAACGTTGGGACTTACCTGGAACCGAAGCTGCGACACCTTTCAGTATTCTGTTCAGTTGCCTCTGCTGCAGGAACCTGTAACTAAAAGAAAAATGTTATCAGATATAGCAAGACTATTTGACCCTTTGGGATGGGTCGCTCCTGTGATCGTATTAGCAAAAATGTCAATACAAAAATTATGGATTTCTGGAATTGGCTGGGATGAGGAAATTCCATGTGAAATAAAAAAGGAATGGTTTACTTACCGGCAGGAGTTGTCACGTTTAAAGGAATTTTCTATTCCTCGATGGTTAAAGATGAAACCCGGTGACAGGCAGGTTGACTTGCATGGATTTTGCGACGCGTCAAAATCAGCATACGCTGCGGTAGTTTATGCACGGGTAGTTGATACTAACGGTAGCGTTCATGTAACTTTGCTCACGGCGAAAACTAATGTCGCACCAATAAAAACGGTGTCAGTGCCTCGGTTAGAGTTGTGCGGAGCAGTCCTCTTAGCAAAGCTGCTTTCTGAAGTCTCCGAAGTGATGGGAATCGGTAAAGGTAATTTGTACTATTGGACCGATTCAGAGATCGTGTTAGCGTGGTTAAATAGTCATCCCAACAAATGGAAGACATTCGTAGCAAACCGCGTTTCTGAAATTTTGAGCATCAGTGAACCACAGCAATGGAATCATGTTCAATCGAAAAGCAATCCTGCTGATTGCGCATCACGTGGTTTATATGCGTCGGAATTTGTAAATTTTAAGTTGTGGGTAGAAGGCCCAGAGTTTCTAAAGGATAAAAATAATGTATTTGGCAAACGCAAAGCGATTTCATCAACTAATATAGAAGAAATAAGGGTACATGTAGTAACAAACGATAATTTTATATGGAATAAATATTCATCACTTACCCAACTAGTTAGAATGGTAGCATATTTAAGACGTCCTTTAGAGTTGAGAAAACCGAAAGCTGAAAGAAAGAGTCAACAATTTATAACTGCAGAAGAATTAAGATTAGCATTGGAGACATGCATTAGGGTATGTCAAGGTCAAAGGTTTGAAGCGGTAATTCTGGATCTGCAAAAGGAAAGGCCTAAAAGAAAGATGTTTAAGTCTTTAAATCTTTACCTCGATTCCGCTAAAATCCTTAGGGTGGGCGGTAGATTGGAACGTTCCGATCTTGACTTGAATCGTAAAAATCCAATGTTGATTCCAAGTGATTCTTTTTTCACCAATCTTCTAATCGCCGACGCACATCATAGGAATCTTCATGGCGGTCCTCAACTAATACTTAACTACTTAAGCACGAAGTATTTTATTCAGGGAGCTAAGCGGTTGGTTACTGCATACGTGCGAAAATGTGTAATTTGTTTGCGTTATGCAGCATCCACAAAACCTCAATTGATGGGTCAATTACCACCTGCACGGGTTACACCAAATAGGCCGTTTAGGAGCAGTGGGGTAGATTATGCTGGTCCTATACAGTTAAGGGCATCAAAGGGCAGGGGTCGCCATGCATATAAGGGATACATTTGTTTATTTGTCTGCATGGCGACTAAAGCGGTCCACATCGAGGTCGTAAGCGACCTAACGACAACGGGGTTTCTTGCTGCCTTTAAAAGATTTGTGGCAAGACGCGGTCAATGTCAGGATATATGGAGTGATAACGGTACAAATTTTCAGGGTGCCTCTAAGGAATTAGACACACTACTTCGCTCAGAAAATTCCGGTATAGCTAGGGAAATTGCTGCCGCATTAGCTACTGAGGGTACCACATGGCATTTTATTCCACCACATGCTCCAAACTTTGGCGGATTATGGGAGGCCGGAATAAAGTCATGTAAGAAACATTTAAATAGGGTAATAGGTAGTTCTACTTTAACTTTTGAGGAGATGTCCACCTTATTAAGCCAAGTAGAAGCATGCTTGAACTCTCGTCCCTTGTGTAGACTGACCGATTCGAACACTTTTGACGCCTTAACGCCAGGGCATTTTCTTGTGGGCGAACCAATTGTAAACGCGCCTGACCATAATTACGAAGAGGCGAATATTTCTAGTTTGAAGAGGTGGCATTTGGTCCAACAGATGACACAACATTTCTGGCGTCGCTGGTCCAACGAATACTTGACCACACTTCTCCATCGTTATAAATGGTCTAAACAAAATCCTGAACCAAACGTAGGGGATATAGTATTAATTAAAGAGGACAACTTACCTCCTTGTCGGTGGCTTCTTGGCAGGGTGGTTGAAAACATCCAGGGTTAGACAATCTTACACGAGTGGTCACAATTCGCAGTAATGGTTCCATATTTAAAAGACCAACGTCAAAACTGTGTGTCTTGCCTATTGCCTAAGAATGTTGTTAAAGTTTAAGAGATAATTTAAGCATTGTTTAGAAATGTAAGTAATTGTTTATGTTTAAGATTCCGTGTATGACATATTGTAAGGGTAATTGAAACTGTTTTATTTTCAAATTATATAAAATTTAACATTGGAAGGACATAATGTTGCACAATATGTCCTTGGTGGGCGGAATGTTTAGCCGCACAGAGACCATGTTTGATAAAACCGCGATCGTAATGTCAAATGTTAATTATTTGTTCACTTACGCGTCACTAGATGGCGTTGTACGATTTCGATCGATTTGTAAATCGCGGTGTTAAGATTTTCCAGTGTTAATATAGGGTCTTAGAATTTTTGAAATCATGTTAACCACTACAACCACCTTGTATTCTACGTTGTAAGAACTACATCTGTGAATATACAAGTATTGAGTAAAAATTGAATACCTTTTTTTAATCTCAACCCCCGGTAACTAACCCCCACTATAGCGAGGGTTATTCATATGTCGAATGCATAAGATGTAGTGACTAATATCGTTCTTTTATTAACTATTTTACAACATTCATTAATAACATACTATTTATAATGCTGTCTGACTCATGTATAATTTATATTAGGTACTCGTAAAATATCTAGGTGAGTACCTACATATTCTACTGTTTCATTTATGAGACATGATTTATCTAGAAAATACATATAGCTAAGTATATAACTGTAGGTAACGAAACGAACGACAATAGGTAAGAATTTCAAAAGAATCTACCAAGTATACAGGGTGGCAGGGACATCGATGCGAAAACTATTACCATGGATTCAGTACATGATTCTGAACCGTTGAAATTTTTCGTCGGTTATTTAAAAAAAAGTCAGCTGTTCCATACATTTTAATCGCGTGGGTATTGCACTTTTCTATGAAACAGCTGATTTTTTTTATAAAATAACAGACGAAAATTTTCAACGCATGGGGGTTCAGAGCCATGTACTGAATCCATGGTAACCGTTTTCGCGTCGATGTCCCTACCACCCTGTATATGCGACTGAAAAAAAAACCCACCCACCCCAAAAGTTTCCGAAAAGGATGGAAAATTATATAGGTTTATTATAGCTGGTTATTTTTCAAGTGGAGAGAGAACGTCGCTCGCAATGCACGCTATGATTGCAGTATTGCATGACAGCACTGTGACACCCCCAGCACCCGCTTAATGTGATGACAAAAAGACACGTACTTTTATATATTTTTAATAATACTGTTAAGCTGACAAAGCCGTTCTACTTATCAGAACTAAGAAAGAAATGCCATGATTTTATTTTATGTTTGTTACTCAATCACGCTGAAACTGCTGTACGGATTTGGATAATATTTGGCACACACCTCGAGTATGTTTTTCTGCGTCCAAAATATGTTCGTCCCCTTAAGGGCTATTTTTCTTTGCTCATTACACGATAGAATTACCTACTCAGAATTTTATATTTTATCGTATGTTAATACCGCAGAATGGCATTCAGCCATCTTCTTTACATGTCAGACCAAATTGAAAATGTGACAATGATAGTGTCGGACAATTAAATTATATAATTTTATATAGATTTCATAAAATGACCTTGATCAGGCCTTTAAAAATGTTTTAGGTTGATGTCAACTCGACATTGGTCAAAGGTGAATGCTATTTTTTTGATCTTTGTTATATAGTTAATAAATAGTAGGGGAGCCCAAGAGGGGATTTTGGAATTTACTCGAGCGCGGCAGATTAATATACATATTTATAGTTAATTGATTCAGGCGTGACCTTGCGGAAATCCATTATAAAATACAATTGAAGTGGATATATTTAGTAACCTGTTCCGCTTAGCTATTTCTACAGGGTCTTAAAAAAAAAACCCTGAAAGAAATCGACACGTGTTTCACCTCTCAACGAGGCATCCTCAGGATGACGATTGACTTGTCACGAACTCCAACACGGCGTGTTGCTACACCAAGCGTTCAGTCTGCGCTCAGAGCTTGGTGTGGCAACGCGCCATTTTTTTTTAAAGACCCTTTAGAAATATCTAAGCAGAACAGGTTACTAAATATATCCACTTCTATTGTATTTTACCTTAAATATTGTTTAGTACCTCCAACCAGTATGAGCCCTTAATAGGTAAATATATAAATATAAGTTTCTATCCAATAGTCTGCTCAGTGCCTTCAGAAGATATAGTATGTGCTTCTTCTTCTTTACGTTCTGTGGTTAGTGACTAACCTGGTGTCAGAGTTTTAAAGCCACACATGGGCCTCTGACTTGGATTCACATGCCGTCAAGGAATATCTCTCAAGCATTTCCTCACGATGTTTTCCTTCACCGTTTTTGAAGCAAATGATAATATTATACAATACGCACATTAATCCAAAAAGTCAGAGGTGGGAAGTGGTGATTGTGTGTGCTGACTTGATAACAGAAAAAAAAATTAAACGGACAAAGATATAACAGACTAGACTTGTACAGTCTAGTCTGTTATATCTTCGTCCGTTTTCCGTCCAATTATAATTGAATTCATAAATAAAATTGTACTGCGTATTCACAACTCGTCAAACAAACAATGCAAGCCTTTTAAATTATCTACCCACTGAATGCTATTATTAGGTATTTTCATAAGCTTTTGCAAACAGAACGAAAAACAGGACATGCAAGTAACATACATACGATGTTAAAATGCAATGAAATTGTACGTAACATTATTTCAATACTTACAAAATGAAGCCTTATGCATTCGCCTGTAAATATTTATAACAACACCATAATTGGTTACTCATGTTTATTTTAATATACTAGCTTCGGCCCGCAACTTTATCCGCGTGAAATTTCGGACCCCGACTTTTGCTCGACTGCAAAGGTCGTAGTAGCGCGATCTTACATAACCTAACCTAATCTAGTAACTTTATCAAATTGCAGGAACTGTCTTAAATTAGTACATTTAAAAATTCAATCTCAACCAAAAAGGAAAAAAAAGCGAAACAATTAATAACAAAAAAAAACCTAACCTAACCTCAAGAATTTCGTTAATCAATTTTAAAATATTTTTTTTCAAATCCGTCTGGTAGTTCCGGAGATTACTATTATTGTTTATATGTAGCCGTATATACAAACAAACAAACAAAAACCTTTTTATAATATTATTATAAAGATTGTTATATTCAGTTTCCAATAAAAAGTTATTAACATTACCGTATTCCGTATTATTGACTGTCAGGAAATAAGTATATGTTTAGAATTGTATAAGCAAATTAAAGTACGTCCATCTTTTCGTCATTTTATTATTTTGTTCAAGTTTTTTTCCTACTTTTTGCGTCACATTTACGTTATGACGTAAGCAATATCGTTTTGTTCCGATATAAAAGGTGATACGTATTCTATTGACGCTGCCTGTGAATATCCTATAAATGTTAGTACAATGCGTGCGTCAAAAAAATGTTTTTTAAATATAATCTTAATTTTTTTTTACAATAAATGTGTAGGCTTGTGTAGTTACACAACGTCTGATTTCTTTTATTTATTTTTTTGTTTAAATTCAAAATAAAATTCAAAATATTTTTATTTCACATAGACCTACATGGGCACTTAAGAAACGTCAGAAGCTAGGTGCACGGTTCCAATTGGTCGTTTCCTATGGAGAATAGCCGGCAAGAAACTCCACGGTTACTCTTTTAAAAATAATTGGCTTTTACAATTCTTTCAAATAACAGTATGACTAGGTATGGGAGGACAGTGTAGGTATTTCAATAAGTACCAGGTACTTAAGAAAATAAGTTCTTTTCACTAGTACATAATCTTTGTCAATTCTATAACTCTAAATCAACTTGTATGCTCACAATAATCGCTCGACCTTATTGTTATCTACGCGAAGACACTGCCGCCCAAGATACAGGGTTTTCCTAGTTTGGGGGCAGGGTAAATATTCTTCTTGGACTTTCGACCTCACTTTTATATAATTATACTTAAGTTTGCTATCTATTCTGTATACCTATCTCTTGTCTAAATTTATGTTTTTTTTTATATTTTTTTTATTTATCTTTATAGGTTTTATTGAGAAATAGATTCCAAAATATCAAGATTTTAATCGACTACTCATTTCTAATTCTACAGATATTTTTAATGTTTTTTTTTTCCTTGTTTCGCCTACTAATTGATTCTTAATTCCGATGACGTTAAAAAAGCAGCTCTACCTCTCAGTTCTCACCTTCACGCGGAATAATAATCTAAAAGTAAATATTAAAAAAACAAAATTAACAATGTTTAGCCAACGTTCAAACACAAATATGAATGAATATATTCTATGACAACCAACGCATAACACAAGTACATTCCTAGGTTTAAACATTGACAATAAATTAGAATGAAAAACACACAGAGGAGCTAACCAAACGAATTAGTAAGTCTACCTATGCCCTAAATAAACTTACCTCAGTTATGAGTGTGGACGCTTTAGTCACAACGTATCATGGCTTGGTGGGTTCAGTTTTGAGATATGGTGTAATTTTTGGGGGAATTCAACAAATAGGGAAATAATCTTTAAAGCACAGAAACAGTGTATCAGGACAATTTTTGGATTACAGGTTATAGTTGCATGTAAACCATTATTTATTAAATTTAAAATATTTACTCTTCTTACGTTTATATATTTTTGCAATCGCTGTAAGACCAATCCAAAGTTATTTAAATTTCAGACATTAATAACCAAAGTCGACGGGATATCAATAGCTTGTGCGTAAGAAGGTCCCACACAGCATTAATGTATAAAAGTGTATTCTGCAGGGCGCCAGTCATATTTAACCACGTACTACGGTCAATCAAAGAATTGAACGTGAGCTTATTTAAGAAACGCCTAAAATCCTTATTTACGGCGAACAAAGTATATTACAGTATTTCGGAATTTATAACAGACAAATATTTAATGACAGAATGTTGACATGCTAAGAAAAATAATGTATTGCGGTTCTTCACATAATTTTCATTTATTGACATCAGTTTTTGTATATTGACTTTAGTATTGTATATTGACATAGCCTTATTATTTATTTTCAGTAGGTATGTGTTTTGTCATGCACTGTATTGACATTTATATTTTTTATTTTTTATTGACATTGATTTCTATTGCTATTTATTATTTATTCATTTGTATTAGGAAATGTCTGTTTTACTTATATTTTTTATTTTTTTTATTTTTCAGGCTTATTTAATTTAATGATTACTAAACTACAAACATTTGTACGCCCTCTGGCATACCGAACTCTTTATTATCTTTATATACCATTACTAGCTTTTGCCCGCGGCTTCGCACGCGTAAAGATCGGAAAATATCCCACAGGAACGTACTACCGGGATTCAGAGTAGGTACTTATCATAATGTCCTAACGCAGGCCATGGCCTATCCGTATACCATTCATCTAAATCTGTTCAGCCGTTACGCTATGAAAAGGTAACAGACAGATAATAAATCGGTTTTAGGGTTCCGTACCTCAAAATGAAAAATGGAAACCCTTAAAAGATGACTTCGTTGTCTGTCAAGACCCATTTTCTCAGCAATGCGTGGAGGTATCAAGTTGAAATAGGTATCGAAAACTAAGGCTAAGCGCGCACTACAAATTTTGATTGTTGCAATTATTAAACTGCGAAATAAAATCGTAAATGAAAATAATTCCTACGCGCACTCACAAACAATTTCTTTTAGCAGTGTGCGGACTCTACTTAATGGTATTGTTCACTGATTGGCGAATATTATCCGCAACGATTAAAATTCGTAGTGCGAGCTTAGCCTTAGATCTACGGTCCCTTGGATCTGTAATGAAAATTAAACTTCCAAGTCAACGCAATAAAAAAATACAGCCATTTTTGCCGCATATTTTGACACTCGCAAATAAACCAAAGCCTATTTAATACTTCCCGTTGGCCCAGCAGCATGAAGTTTGGCGACAATTAAGGTCAAGTACAGAGCAAAATCCGAAAATTGGTAATTTATAGTTGTATATGAACTGCAAAGTTATTAAAAGTTCTTTTTCAATTGAAAAGTTAAGTTTGTCCTTCCCTCTAGATTCGAAAATTCGGGCAGCCGAGCAAGCATAGCTTTGAAACGGAACCCTCAAGGCGCTAGTCCTACTCACACTTGTCCGGTTTTTTCATATGATTATAAATGCCTTAAAATAGCAATTATTAATTTTACTATGATTATTACCATTTAATTTGTAATACCTACTCTAGTGCCATTCTAGCTGCCATTGACCACGTAATATCTACTTGTTAGAAAGGTTAATTTATGATTTTAAATTGTAATAACTTTTAACAGAGTGGGCCGATTTTAATGTTGTGAAGACTAAATGTTAATTCAAGATACGGACTTAGGACTATATTTCCAAACCCTGAAATCTCTTGAAAAGAAGACCTAAAAAATGCGAATTTTAAAATCATCCCCTATTTTACCCCTTTTGGGGATGATTTTACAAAAACGCTGAAACGCGTAATTCTTTATTTCTTACCAAAAGCATTTCATATCCCAACGAAATTAGATATAGAAATGCTGAGTTTCCCATACAAACTTTCATATTCCCCTATTCAGTCAGTCTGTCACCCTTTCCTTTTATAGATATTGATATATACATGTACATATATACTTATATAGATCTACACCTATGTTAAACAAATGAATAAATGACTTATGAATATGAAGGTGCAGAATTAGGTGTTGTAGAGCAGTATATGAGACGCCTAGCTATATGTCCAAAATTGTCTTATAAAAAAGTAAAGGTGTGCTCAAACATTGAGTGGCAATCGTGCGCAACTGACGGGCGTGAACGCTTATGTCTACCAGCCCGCGCACAAACATTTTTAGGAAACATTCGTCACTAATTGTGTCTGGACGGATTTCAGCGGACGTATTAAAGGCTAGGCAGCTTGATATTGCTAAATGAAGTTCGCGGCGTGTCTCGGATGTGCCGCGCAGTACTGCCGCGCAGACATTCGTCGGTTTGGTCCTAACTAGAGCGCAGCAGAAATATGTCCTGCAAACGCCACGTATTGCTGCCGCGCTCTTGCCACTCAATGTTTGGACACATCTTATGAAATTTTGAATTCCACTTGGCTGCATAGTTCTCAACTTCAAATTCTCAAACCAGAAACCGGGTTTCAGTTTCAGTCAGTTGAGTCGATTAAACATTTCTAGGCTTCTTAGCTAATTTACCTAATCTGTTAAAACTGATTGACCGTTACAGTTACAGTTTTCATCAGAAATATGCTGTTACGAATAGAAATTAAATTCGAATGACTGATGGAATATTTTTTATATTTGTTTTACCTGATACCGGTACAACAATGTTTGCTCATATCTATCATCATAGTATAGATATATAATGTAAATGTGTTCTCTATTGTGTTCGTTACATGCCGTGATACATTTTGTTGAGGTGCGAATTAATTTAGCTAAGCATCCATGTAGACGTCTAGATGGCGCCACTGTGCACAAGTTATCCCCCTTTACTGGCCTTCTTTACTTACACTATACATTGCATATTTCAACATTGTTTTTTATACCTTCGTTTATAAAATTATGAGTTGCTCAGTTTGATTTAAGTAAAAAAAAAAAAATTGTAGAAGTTTCTTCATTGTAATGCTCTGAAGGGGATTTAGGGTTGAAAATATTTTGACGTTATTCAACCAAATCAAAATCTAACAAGAAGTATGTCTTAAGCTTATAGTAGGGAATAATAAGAAAGCCCTTTAATGGCAAACCTTATTTCACCTTTGCTGTGTAGAAACCAAACCCTGAACGTCAAGCTCACTAACCGCGTTTACGGCAACTAAGCCAAACAGCCAGTCAGTTACTCTATTATTCCATATTATTTATTGTGCCAAAAGCAATCACGCAGCTTTTTGTTTTGTAGGTGAACTGCAAATGTCAAGGACTCACGTTGAATTCACAGGTTAATTAGAGGTGCGCCTGTAATTATGAAAATTGGACATGCATAGCTCTAACATACCTACTGCATAGCTATGCCATAAGTATGATAGAGCGTATTCGGCTGAACACGATGTGTAAAGCGTAGGTACCTACGCCACTACCAGTAGTAGGTATGTATCGGTCTGGTCTGTGCACAACCAAAAATAAAAATAATTTAATAGAAGATACGTAATCATTTGGCGCATTTCACGTTTTTTGAGATCTATGTTTTGCATATCATTCGATTTTGGTAAATATATTGCAGAAAACACCTTTATTAAAGTATTGTTTTAAATAAATAACTTTTCATGAGGATATCTCAAACGAATTTCAAGCCGAAAGGTTCCTCTAATCTGTTCCAAAAGTATTTGATGAAAGTGTAAACAAACCCTCTTCAGGTTAAATTCCTACGCAATCAATCACTAAGTAGAAGTAGTAACACATTACAAGTTTCCTTTATATCTCATCATTCTCATCTCTCTTTTTCCAACTATTATTGTTTGAATAACATCATTAAATTGTAAATGAAAAATCATCGAAGAAAATGGACGTTTCAAAATTAAATCTCAATTCTCAAACGAAAAACACCTTTTAGTTGATTTAAAATTAGAATATCAAATCACTCAATTTGTAAGTGGCACTACTTATTGGGATCCACATGAAGGTTTTCTGACCTGTTTGTTTAAATTTTAATCAAATACTTTTGGATTAGACCATAGTTACATCGTATAAACAATTTTTGAGGCAGACCTGTAAAAATTCAAATGTTCATGACTTTAGTTGTTTAAATTGAAATTGAACCATGTTGAAATTAAACCTATCCAAGAGGTATAATAATCGACAGCTTCATTTCTTGCCAGAGCTGCCGCGAAGCGAGGCAGCTTCATCCACCTAGGTTTATCTCATAGGAGTAAGACCGTTTTATATAAGTACGACAAGCATACTGACAAAAGTTATTCGCAAAATGAAGAAGATGCAGATTTTAATTGTTATGTAACAAGAATCGTTAGCAGATGCGCAAGAGCATTAGGCATTGTTTCCAAGCAATTTGACACGTGTGAAGTTCAACAAAGTATAATAAACAATAAATGTGTAATCACGACTCACGAACGTTACACACGTATTTTTTATAACAATGTATTGGAAAACACCTTCAGCCTTAAGTACTGAAATTACTAACGAACTACACGTACGCAGTAACCTTTAGAGATAACACTTGAACGTTCCCAAGGCGAAGTCACTGTAATAAATAGACAATAGTTAGCAACATTTACGTACCATGTCACGCAAAAAAAATCACAGTCTAACGATGCCGATGTTACAGGCCCGTACACAGTTTTAATATTAGCATAACTATCAGATATTCGCGGGGCGGGCAATAGAAAATAATTGTATCGACCATTATTTATATACAAAGCTCGGCTACCGACGACGGTAATTAGCGATTTGCATGTAGTCGATGGTCAATTAGTCGTCTCCGCTCCACTTACCTCCACCCCCCATTCCTACTTGGCTTAGCGTTCAAATTACGCTGCTAAACGGTTAGCAACCACCACAGAGCAAAATAACTTGTACCAACACAGTAGAATTATTTGCAGTACGCCAACAACCAACAACTATATTAGTTTTACACCGTGTACGTTTTCTCCTTCTACAGTCTTACAACTTTCCTTGTCTACCATTGTGGACAATACGAAAACTGCCGGATTTTACGAGCACTTGCGACTTCTAACGACATTCGTCTCCCATTAAGTAGGGAAATAGGAAGGATAATTCTCGAATGCGCAGCAGTTTGTGGATTTAAGTTTAGGTGGTACCTACATAATTGATGGTAGGTTTAGACAATGACTTAGGACACGAATGCCACCTATTTATTGTTATAGTTGGTGGGGTGTTAACTGTGGGGATGTTCTTCAACTACGAGCTACGACAATTGCAACTGTCAAAATATGACAATGACAGAGAATCAGTGAACGGCTGTGTATGACAGCGTATCAACGCGTAAGGCTAAGCGTACGCCCACCGTCGGGTTCCCAAATAACGGTAGGAGAAGTTCCCATCAGCATAAAGTATTTGGGACTCGTTCTCGACAGCCGGTGGAACTTCGTGGAGCATTTCCGACGTTTGCCACGACATCCTTACCTTCCGCCTGACGCAGGTCCTCACCAGAAACGGTTGTTTCGGGAGGTTCCTGTTCAAGATAAGGCGGGAGGAAAAACTAGGGTATCGCCATTGTGTGGATCGGAGGACACGGTAGGGCATACAGTGGAGATCTGGCCGGCTTGGGCGGAGCATCACCGTGTCCTCGTGTAGGTGATCGGCGGTGGTGATCTCTCGCGTCCAGCCCTGGTCCAGGCCATGGTATGGAGCGAGAGGGCGTGAGAGGCCGTCACCTCCTTCTGCGAAGCAGCAATACTCACGAGGGAAGAGGCGGAACGCGTGAGAGAGAGAGGCAAATTTCGCGCCCTCACGCCCGTAACCGCCGCAGGAGCCGCCCTAGGCGTCGGGAATCGCAGGCCGAATACCGGCCACCGTAGGCGCGGGCTTACGGACGGTGAGCAATGGGTAGCTCGCCATCCTATAAAGACCAGGCCCGGGTCGACGGCGCGTTGTGTTCCACGCGCGCCTCAAAGAGATGTCAGCACAACTGAAGGGGTCCGCTAGGGCCGATGCCTGCCGGGGTTGCGGGTTTATCCGAAAGGGTTACCGCGGCCCCTGGTAACATACAGGCAACTAAAAGTACACGGATGGGTAGTCAGTAAGGGTCTATCACGCCCTCCCGCTCCAGAGCGGGAGAAGTTATTTGATAATTTCCCACCCAAAAAAAAGGCTTAGCTTATGCTGATACGCAGGTGATACAGGTCCACGCAGCGCCGGGTAGAGCAGATTTTGTAATGCATGAACGTACTGACAGCTGCGTAGGCTGCGACGCAGGCACGTGCGCAGACATGTGATGCAAATGTGTCTGTGTAGCTGCGTTGCAGCATGCGCTCGCGATCTATGTCTGCCTCGCCTGTCCTATCCTGCAAAATCTGTACAGTGCTGTGCTGCGTCACCTGCGTCTTAGCATACGCTTCGCCTTATCCGCATACCTACAGGAAATCGCAAGCCGATTTGCAGCCAAAATAGAATAGATTGTGGATATTTTAATTTTAGGATATTTACCTACTTACCTACAAGCAATATATTATACGTTTCAACGACTTCGCAGTAATTAATCTTGAAGGAACATTTTGAATCTCAAAATATGCGTATTTCCTCATTACTTTTCCTTTCCTGTAGGGATGCCCAACAAGGCTCGAAGACCATTAAGTGTTGTAACCTATATTTACACGGTCCTAATTACATACTTACTTACGTTTTGTAAGTAGATGCGGCTCCAACCGTCAAGCAATACTCGTGGAGTCCTGATGCGTTACTAATCGTGTCCAGATTGTTTTAATATGCGTTGGTTTCCAAGCAATTATTTATGTAAAACGTTAATTGGCGTTTTTTGTCTGTAGTTACACGTGTAGCTGTAGGTCCCAGGTCATAATACCAATGAAAGTCTTTACTTATAGTCAAAGCTTGAAACCGGGGTTTGACGATTACAACATTGCAATATTGGTGTTTCCTAGTACTGCAGAGCTAAGGAAACAGTTCAAAGTAAAATCCATCCTATTACACCAGCGTTCCTACACCTAGGTTTTGTTCTCGTAAGGTGTATAAGATGGATTTTACTTTTTAGACGAACCTATTCGAGAATTGACTAATCAAGAAGCACTTCAGCCTTGGTGATCACAAAAACTTAATTCTTATTCAGGTAAGTACCTAATTATGTGCTTGATTAAAATATTAGAATTGTGAATTAGGCACGTAGACTAGCAGCGACCTTAAAATTCGTTGTTACAATACTTATGAATAAGTGAGTTTTCAGTGAATACTGATTACCTACTGAATAGCCAAGCCTAAAAAAGTTGGTGGAACATAGACACAGGCTTTTTACGCCACTATCAGGCACAAACTAATGCCATTCGACATTGATACATTATGAAGATGAAATAAAGTTCATTTAGAACTTTAGACGAGTTTAATGCAAATAAGACGCTATATATTTTTTTATTTTTTTACGATTAAATATTTCACTTTACATTTAAAAAATCATGAAAACTAATAAACATGCAGTTGCAATGTAATCTAAACTAATATTATAAAGCGGAAAGATTTGATTTTTTGTATGTTTGTTTGTTACGCATTCAAGCTAAAAGGGCTGAACAGATTTGGATCAAATTTGGCAAATGGGTATATTATCACCTGGGTTAGGTTAGATACGTTTTATCGATATTCCCTCGAGATCGAGGTTGGTTTACAAAGTCTTTACTTTCCTAATACTTCACTGTCATCCCCAGTATTTTCACGTCAGTTTTGTCACTGCACGCTACGGGGCATTTTATCGTAGGAAGTTAGACAGTCGGTGTGAGCGCCGCGTGTAAAGGTGCTTAGGGCGCCATCTAGACGTCTACATTGGCGCCCTGCGCGCTACCCGCTAAATTAATCTCGGGAGAACTCTGTCTGGTCAAATTTTTTTACGTCATCGGTTTCGCGATCCGGATGCTATTTTTTAATCAGACTGCATACCTGAAAGTATCAAAACAAATTCTCACTTTATGGGTTAATCTAATTGTCAATTTGGAATCAAGATTCATGCTTGTTGTTAAACACGAGTGTAAATCACACATCTCGTACATTCGAAGCTTACAATTATCAACAATACAAATAAACAACGCTACGTCGAATAACTATAACTTTACACGTGTTTCGAATAAAATTTTATATCCACGCTTGTATTCTATAGGACTATAACTCTAAAAATATATAGGCAATTCTTGTGTATGCGTAGGTACTCGTTCGGTGACATCACAATGCACCTTATGTAACGTATTGTGTCATGCAGGACGCTCCGCGTCATGGTCACGTTGTCTATAAACTATACGTTTAATAAATGTCTAAATGTTCATTTTGGATCATCTTAACAATCGGTCTAGCCGCTTGCGTAAGTTTAACGGGTTGCTGTAAGCCATAAATCGTTTATTTACTGATAGTCGTGATTCTTATAATTTACGGGCCGTTATTGGTTTTAAATTTCTCTCTCCACTCTTGTATCTTTACCAATAATGAAGCAAAGACCTCATAGCTTTGCATACTAGACCCTCCCATGTGGAAGTAGCTATCACAGGTAAAATTAGCTTACAGATCTATATACCCAGTACGTGTCGTACCACGCCCAATGAAGGGTTCCGTATTTTGGATTTTATCCTAAATACATTCTTAACATTGTAGTTGTCAAACATGTTCTCCCATACATTCCAACTGTTTGTGAGATTCAGCATGTTATTTTAAGACCATAGACTTTTTTATACGTTTTCCTGTAATCTATGAATAAAGAACCATTCTCAGTATTTGGCTCAGTAGTTTCGGAGATAAGTGTATATGGAATGGTCAATTTTCATATATTTTCTTAAATATGTTTATTTATGTTCAAATTATAATAAATACATATCTGTGATCCTCGCAATAAGCCCTTTCGTTTCATATGTCACACGGTACAGATTGCAAAACTTTTATTTTTTATTAATTCATTTATTAACGTTACACGTCCGTGTTTGGGTCACAGAGATATATATATATATATGTGTACCAAATTTCAACTTAATCGGTCCATTGGATTCGGAGCAAATTGGCTGTGACAGACAGCCAGACAGACATACGAGTGATCCTATAAGGATTCCATTTTTTTGCTTTTGAGTTACAGAACCCTAAAAATGATATCTACCGTTGGGGAGCTAAACCATTCGTTTTTATTTATAGGAACCGAACATTAATGAATTGAAACGACGATGCTTTTAGATAACGGAGTGTTGATACCTACTGTTAGTAATCCATCAGTTAGTAGGTGTCATTCTTATAGTCGTCAATAATATATGAGTTATATCGGCATTAGACTCACTTGAAATAATCGCATTATAAGATTCTAACTACGGGAAATTCCGAATTAAGAGACACATACATGGCACAAACGAAAAAATTTATGCAAAGACGTCTGAATTAATAAGCTACCTCTCACGCACCAATATTACTCGGTAAACGGGATAAGTAATAATGCAGGCATCCGTAGTATTAAGTGAAATTGTAATTTATGAAGATTTCCATGAAACATGGTCAGTGTGCGCGCAGCATCTGTTCCGAGGCTTCCGAAGTGCGCTCGCCGCGACAAGACTAATAATATTTGCTGAAGACACATTTGTTACCGCCTCCTCTCATTTAAGATACATTTCACTTGTGTGTGTGTGTGTGTGTGTGTGTATTATGGGAGTTATGAATATGATTGCGATAAGGGCGTCTATTTTACAGTTACAGTAGATATTTATCAAAATATTAAATGTTACACTAGTACCTCTTGGTACTTGTTTAACATTATTTTTGTTCAACATTATTGTTTTTTTTGCGTCATAGGCATGAAAAGTAAATGCAGAATGATAATAATAACTAGATATAAAAGTATTGAGACGAAGTTTTTTTTAAATACTTAAGGTAATAAATATTTATAATAAATGTTCTACTTTTACTATAGTCTCCTACATAATTTAGATAGATTTTTTTATACTACACTCAAATTCAATAACTCTAAAGGTCAAAGAATCAGCATTGCCATCCAACGTGGCAACTCTGCCATTCTTTAGGGCAATTTTTCCACTGACAGCGATGCGGACGAATTTTTTGATGCCCAATGAGCTCGTCCCTTTATTTTTTTCCTTTATATACTTGTATATTTTTTGTGTTAGATTGTAAATAATATTTAATACTTTCCGAACAAGATAGTTTGTCCGAACAAATCGAATCAGAATCTTGTTGATTTATTTAATTTATTATTTATGTACAAACAGTAAAATATATAGAGAAACTTATTTTCATAAGCGCGTTGTTGACGTTACCATACTCTTCTCAGTACTTACCAAAACGTGAATAAAGTTCGATTTACCGAAACTTCTCTGTGTTTCATTTATGAGTTCAAATGAGCACTTAGCTATATTCAAGTACAATTATCTGAAGTCATGACAATTAGCATTTTGATTATGCTAAGTCAAATACACGTGGCTCAATGAGTTGGCTTATACCCATTCCCGTTTTTACCCTCACTAAGTAACACTTAAATAAATCCCTAAATAAAAGCGCATTGTTGGATTTTCAACTCTCAGCGCTGAGCCTAGCGTTGAAAAGCCAACCGTGCATTTTTTTTTTAGGGATTCATTTAAGTGTCACTTAGTGAAGGTGAAAACGGGCGTAAGTCTTTTATTTAATGCCAGTCTTCTTCTTCTTAGCGTGCCGATGGCAAATATTGAATAGTTAAAGTTTTACAAATATTTTTTTCTTCCCCATTTTATGCGAGTGCCGGTCATAAGGTTTATGAAGAAACTACTACATACTCAAATCCTCCTTATATCCTTCCATCATAAGACACTATCCAGAACGAAAAAGATCGTTAATCCAAGTATTACATGGCGTGGAGCACCAAGAAAAATCCCGGGGCAGTTTTTCTCCATAATCTCGCCTTTGCTGGGTCCCGGGGCAACGACGTTGATCGATGCAGGTGAACAAGAAATGCCTTCACTCCTGAACGTGAACATTACTGCAGCCAACTTGCAAACTATTTGCGCGGAAACGTGAAGCGTTGCGTTTTTTGCGCAATGAAGTGTACTATACCAAGTTACTAAGGGTGTTTCTTTAATTGGTAGGGTAAAAATTATAAATCGATGAATTTCTTTTTTCAAACATGTTTGGAAATTTGAGCATTATTGACAACCATCTTCAAAATAAATCAAAAATGCTGTTCTGGTCGATGCGAGCACCCGGCCGGCAATGTTTGTATGAAAATCCATATCTCTCGTGATAAGCGGCCGAATAAATTACTATGAAAACTCGAATCTGTCGTGTTATTTAAAAATGGAACGAACTTTTTACTTCATCACATGGCGACCAAGGAGGTAACTTATAAATTTCGATGTGGTTAGCAAATAGGTCTGTTTAAAGTAAAGAAGAAACAAATGAAAAGTTAGAGATGCGTGCCTTGGGTTCAAACTCAAGACCTATGACTTGGCAGTCCGACGGTCCTACAACTAGGCCTTCACTGCAGATTATTAATGACTGTGATAATTAAAGTAAGCTACCTAAAGACAATAGCTACGTACCTACTTAAACAAAGCACAAATCTACACCAAACTTATGAGCCAACAGTAAAGCAAGTAATAAAATAATTTAACTTCATCTGCAGTTAATCCATATCTCAGCAGGTACATTGAACTATGCATAAACCGAAGCATAATCCTTACATGTCATGTATCAATAATATTAAATATAATATTGTATTAAATACTTGCATGCCACAAGCGACCTATATGTCAGAGCAAAGCAGCAAGCCACCACAGGTCCAGGCTTTGACAACGCTTGACATATAACAAAGTCTTTGAGAATGTGATACACAGACGATAGCTCGACGGACACCTTAATGAACACGCCATTATTTTACACGAAGGTACCTACAAAGCTAGCCAAATAGCGACTAAAGAATATTCAAAGCTTAAAATCATCTTCAAGTTAGGCTGAGAATAAGAGCTTTTCGAACGTTGAAAGTTACAAAAGAAAGCTTCGCAAAACGCCAATAACCACTTCGCTGTGTAGATGTACCATTACCTACCAATATATTTAAATTATCCAATATTTCAATTTTATCTACTTTTAAAATTACTTGGGTGCCTTAAAAACCTTAACAATATAATTATTATACGAGCAGTCAAACTAATATTGCCCTGTCTAGTTGTCACAAAAAAAAAAAAAACTAATGTTAGTAAACCCGGAAAAAGCTCCGGAGCTTTTCACACGAGCGAATTTAAATGACGAACTAGTTTTCCATTAAATACAGATTTTTTATGATTAGCGTAAAAAAATCATGTTAAAATTACAGTTTTACAAGGTAAAACAATATTTATAAGCAGACTATATCTATAAAATTATAATTTACTCTTACACTAACAATAGGGTAATATCAAAGGTCGACACTCCTAGATATTTCAGTCTACCTATATATCATACTAAATACATACAAAACATCGACTTACAATCTCTACACAGACAATACTACAATTAATCTCAATACAAATCATTCAAAACTTTCCATTAATTTTCTTTCACAACTTTCCCTTTCAATTGAAACTTTTCATTTAGTTTGCAATCTCTGTATTCACAGTTTTTTGTATGAAAAAATTGTTTGAATATTCTCAAGAAAGTTGTGTGCATGTTTGTATTGTGTACACGGCCACCAGACGTATGCACCGTCAGGGAAGTGACGCGACCGCGGTGTTTGTCGACGACGGAGGCGGAAAGGAGTGACGTCATAGGTGTCAAACTGTCGAAGATGTGTACGAAGTGGAAAAGTAAGCAACTATCACCATGTTTTATGGATCGAACTCCTTTATAGGACATGTTGTGTAAGTGGGTAATCCAATGGCGTCTGCGAAGGTTTTTCTTCAGATCTACCCGCTTCTGTTCTCATTTGAGTAAAGGTTTTAAATGTTTTAAAATATGTTTTCTGCTTTTGCAGGTTTCCGCCATCTTTTTGTTCTATGTGCGCTCCGTCCGAGGCACAAGTCTCGTTTATTTTTTTCAGTGTGGAAAGATTCGCCGATCTTCAGATTTCAGGCAGCTCAAAAATTTGATTTAGTAATAGGCCTGTGTCCAAAAATGTTTTTTTTGTCCTTCTTGTAGATTACTAAAACATGTTGAACACGTTTTTTTTTTTCTTTTTGAAGTAAGCAAAATATTACGGCGATACATTGAGTTAAAATGTGCCATGACGTCACGCTAGATTTTATAGTGCGTTGTAACGTAGCGAGCCCCCACTCCCCAACGTTAATGCGTGTTTTCTAAATTATTTTTAATTAATATGATAAAGCAAAAAATGCGTGTCTAATATTTTTTTATTATCTGAAAGAAGGACTAAACAGATTTTTTTTTTACCTAGGCAGCTACGCTATCGTCAAATTAAATTGGGAAATATACCAGACAACATTCATTTCCATAGGTAGACAACCCTAAGGATCTCAGTACTAAATTAATAATTTTCTTTAAATATATAATACAGGTGTGGATATAATAAGTACCAACACCGTACTAATTCCCAGAATTAATTTTCTACGAGTCTTCAACGTTTACCTTTGTTAATTTATTTATGTCGACGATCTGACTCAGACTGCAAACTCCTTTGCAGCTTTTAAACTTAATTCCTATTCACTTTATCAACTAAGCAAACCGCTTTAAACCTCTCTTACATAAAGGAGCAGCCAAACTGGACAACCCCGTGAGAAATCGGTTTAATACTCAAAATCCGCTTGGAGTTTCAGCGTTTAATGAATTACGTCGGGTGCAGCCTCCGGCGCAAGACGTGCATCGATCAACGTCGCACCCCCGGTCGCACTCAGCACCCACCGGGAGCGCCACCCCCGGATAGGCGCGGGGAGGCACGAGGCGGGGGGTGACACGTCCCCGCACTGCCCAAATAAAATATTCGCAGCGCTCTGCACTTGCAAGCTTAGATGTGACACCCGTTGTCACGTGTCAAAGTTGATATATGACAAATTGTATTAGTTGATTCGTGTTATATTGAACTTATTTTCAGAAGTTTTATGGCCACCCATGGGAGGTGTCAAAGGGGGTGAATGGTCTTTATTAAAAACATGAATTTAGTTTTCAGTAGGTACGCCAAAAGAACGTGAGCTGAAAAATGAAAATTCAAAAACATGAAGCATTTGAGAAAGTAAATTAAATTCTTAGAAACTTTGAGTTTACTTTAATGTGTATTTGATAGCAGTCAATTGCGGTAACTTTCACTTAACAAATTGAAAACCTTCAAAGGAGTATGAAGAACAAACTTGAGTAAGTGAAGGTGCGGAGTAACTAAAAAAAACTACGTATAACATAAATTGAGTACCTAACTCCAAAATAATTAAATATTTCTTCTTATACACAATATTTTAAAAAAAAATATATTAAATAACGTTGAATTCAAACCAATTTTGTTATCTCGTTTTATAGGTGCGGGCGTGAGATAAAAAGAGGTAACTGCAAATTCGCTGGCGGTCTTGTGTAGCCGGGCTTTCAGCCTGGGGCCGCGCTACGTACAGTCTACGTGACGCTTCTGAATTATAAGAAAATGCATTTACGACGCTCTACCGCAAAGCAGACGGCACCACGTTTTCATGTCTAGTACCTACTCGGTGGTTTTAGTCGGACATGATTCACGTGAATTGGATATCATGTAGGTATAAAAGTTATTTTGAAGATACTCTGGAATGTTAAGGCCAGTTAAAGAAAAAAAAAATTATAAAAATTGTTCTCCCCATCTACTTAAAACTTTCCATAGAAGTTATTTTTTAAATGTAAAACAAAAGTGTCATCATAATTTTATACATATACAAAAAATATGTAAATCTTCGGCACGTGTAACCTGTATACCTACAATTAACATAATGATATGGGAATGAATGCGCTTATCACATAGATGCAAATAAGCGCGAAATGTCACAGCGCAGCGGCTCCTTAGAGTGGCCGAAAACGTGTAGCCTTCAATTTAAAATCAATAATTCAGATGCAACTTAAGCTAACGGAGTGATTAGCAATCGCGTAAAATGGGGCTTGAATTTTTCCCATAAGTTGGTTTGTTCTACATCCATGATACTTATATTTTTAGGGTTCTGTACCCTAAGGGTGCCAACGACCTATTACTAAGGCGCCACTGTCCGTCCGTCTGTCACAGGGCTGTATTTTTTTAACCGTTTTAGATAGACACTTAACTTCACAGGGTGTGTATGACCGCTAAAACAACAAACAATAAAAATCAAATAGAGTTAAAAATTAAAGGGGGCCATACAAGACACGTGTTTCTTTCCTTTTTTTTGCTAACCTATTTTGTCCCACTGCTGGGCAAAGGTCTCCCCCATACTTTTCCAGTCTTCCTTATGTTGTGCCTTTTCCGACCAGTCGGTCAATAACGAGTCCAGATCGTCACGCCAGCGCTTTTAAGGCCCGCCCCAGAGACGACGATCGTTATCGGGCACCCACTGTGTCACGTTTCAGAGTATTAAAAAAAATGTAGTCTTATAATATTGTTTGGTGTGTTCCCTTCGTGTGCGAGTACGACTCGCACTTGGCCGGTTAATATAGGTTCCTAATATAATTTTCGCCTGTTACTGCACCTCAACTATATAGGATAAAAACAGTCATTAGTTTTTACTTCATTCAACCCAAAACTTGATAGTCAGGTTTTTAGTTTTACATTTCTTGGGAGCTTAACTAGATGACCCAGGGACATTTACATACATTTTTTTTCTTTACTTTTTTGCTATCCTTGCCTAATTTGAATAGCTAATTGAATTACTTATTAATTGAATTCGATTTTACCGTTACTCAGTACCTACGTTATTAATGAAAATGTTAACTGTGAGTTAGAAAATTTCTGATAAAACATGTTTATGAAATCAAATTACATATCAAATTGGTCAGATGTCCTATGCATGATTATGTCTAACTTTCCATGTAACTTTCTATTAAATCCTTTCAATGGTGAATTAAGTTTTGTACTTTGTTTTAAATTATTAGAACTTTTCTAACCTATAAGTCCTATAACAGAACATTTTTATTAATAACTTACTAAGTAGCTTACTAAGTAAAAAAGTTAAAAAAGTACATTTTATTTAACTACCGACGCCACTCGGAAAATCGACACATAACTTTTACCCTTACCGTTAACCTTGATAAGCTTGTATTTGGGTAAATCGGTCAAGGTTACAAATATTTTTCGAGGGTGCGCGGGTCAAGGTCAGTGCGAGGGGCGCGTTGACAATGAAGGGTGTGTAGGGGCTTACAAGGACACTCGTAGTTTGTCGATCAAAGTATGTTGTAGGTGTAATGAATTAAGAAAAAACAAAAGAAAGATACATTTTTATTTGGCACAGTACTAAGGAAGATTTTGTCATTTGAATCTGACATAAAATTAAAATATCGAATTGCAAGCAGTGCGCAATGGGATTACCCATCGGCAAAATGTCGAACTTCCATATAAATTTTCGTCCCTTAGGTAATTAACTTTCAAAAATCCTACGTTACAAAAAGAACTCTTGTGCAAAATTGCATGCTTCTAGACCCAGCGATTTAGGCTGTTCCTTGACTATCAGTGAGATCGAATGAATTTAAGATTTATATTGGTAGATGTGTGCGCGGCCAAATAGGTTCATATCAGCAAAAATGCCGGACAGATGTTGATGCAGACGCTGTCTGAATGGTGTATTCACAGGCTTTTTCTTTCTGTATTTTTTTCTAAAGTTCAGGCTCACTTTCAGAGATAAGGGAGGAGGGGATAAGGTGAACGGTAATTTTTCATAAATTTTCTTAAATAACTTAAAAACGATTTATTTTAAAGCTAAAAAACATTGTGAGACCCTCACAATAAGCCCTTTCATTTAATGGGTCACACGGTACAGTTTGTAAAACTTTATTTTTAAATTTTCTAAGGACACTGACCTTCTCTCGGTGAGAGGGAGTGGGCCGTAATCCACCACGCGAGCCCAGTGAGGGTTGGAAGATACCACATGTCTTCGAATTTTTGGTTCTAGGACATACCGGTTTTCTCACAATGTTTTCCTTCACCGTTTTGAGAGCAGAGTTGATGAAATAAATTACACAAAGTAATGCGCCTGCCTGGGTTCGAAACCACGACCTACAACTCGGAAGTCGGGGCCGTTACCACTAGGATACCACTGCTACCACCATTAGATGGTGGTGTTACCATTAAATTCGGAGCAAATTGGCTGTGACAGAGACACAAAACAGACAGACAGACACAGAATTATCCTATAAAAATTCAGTTTTTTTTTTTTTTCATTTGGCCATACGGAACGCTAAAAGTGTCATTGGACGATTTATAAATTGAACTCACAAATAAATAATATCATCTTACCTCTTTCCATGATATTAGATACTACCATACAAGTACATACTACTTCCATGTGTCCACAATATTAAATAGAACAGTTCGGAGGATATATTGAATGGTTTCAACACACCTTCGTCCTTAAAACCCATCAGTTAATTTGAACAAGTCTCTTGACACTGAGTGAACAGTATAACAACTTGGTAAGCAAACCGAACTGCGAAAACCATGGACATTCTAACCGAAATTAATAAAAACTTATGGCTTTCGTGGTGAAATAGCAGCTCGCTATATAAATGTCAGTGTTAACGACATAAACGCACTCTTAATAAGAAAAGTATCCAACTTTCGATTTAAAAAATCCGCGAGCATATCTATTACATAATGAAACTTGTTAACTAGTCTCTTTTAACCCAATTAGTTAATTGTAAATTTTGGAGGGTTTAAAATCGTGAATATGCACCTTGTTTAATTACGTTGTCATTCAAAGAAAATTTGTAACAGAATCATGACGTATTTTTTGTTAAATGCTCCTGTTTTTATTTCCAGATGATTTGTAATACTTTGGTAACTATCAAATATGTCAACAGCCCACGACTTGGGTCGTGCTAATAGCTTCCAGCTCTCTCAGAGGAAAAGTTAGGTATTCTAGGAATGGGGTTTTCATCTGATTTGACAAAACATACTAATATGCAAAAAGGAGCTCGTGGCTAAGTAATAACCGCACGGATCGATTCATCGCTTGCCAGGGTTGGTCTGTGGATGGGTGATCATCTTTACATACCGAGACTCCTCCGTGCCTCGGAAAGCACGTTAAGCCGTTGGTCCCGGTTGTCATTCGTGGATCTTTGACAGTCGTTACGAGTCGTCAGAAGCCCAAAGTCTAACAACCAGTCTTACCAAGGGGTATCGTATTAACCAGTTACTGGGTTGTGGAGGTCAGGTAGCTGCCTGCCTGACCTTCACAAACCAGTAACTGGGTCCATGTAAAATACTGGTATTCAGCTGCATCCGGTTAGACTGGAAGCCGACCCACACATATTTGGGAAAAGGCTAGGCAGATTGACTAATGGACAAAATAGCTTTCACATTTAATAAATATCAAGTACCTACAAATAATTAACACCACTTAATCACTCGCTTCAATTAGAACATCTATTAAAAACGAAAAGATTATGCTAGCAGGAAACTGTAGCAAGAAATGTATGCAGCTTACTTGCATCCAAGCTTATCGCATCTATCAACGTCCGAAGGCTTTCACGGAAGGCTTTGTTCGCACGGTGTGAGCGCCCACCCGCCCGTCCTGCCCACCTCCCCGCCCGCCCTCAGACGGTACAAACAACTTCAGCTAACTCCGACAGCCGCCCAACTTTCTTTGTGGGTTGATAGCCCACCGAAATGTAGCTCATTTGTTAGTTTGGGTAATCATAATGATAATATGTTCTGGATTATTTGCATTTTTGTTTAAGTTTTCGGTATTTGTGATTTGAAATGGATGGTGTAAGTGAACACGTGCTTAGTAATAATAAGACAACATTCATGTCATTACAAAAAAAAACACCATGTATTTATTCCCACTTTGCCATAATATACAAAACACTGGTTATTATAGAGAAATACTAATATAAGCTTTACCGACTTACTAACTACGCAGCACGATCTACCATCCGCTTCTACCAACAAAAACATTCTCCACTTTACGTTTACTATAATTACGTCGTGTTTTTTCAAAAATATCGTTCCACAAAAGCTGACGCACGGCAGCAGTGCACCGTGCATCTGAACGGAGCAGGGCGTCCATCGATCAACGTCGCCCCGCCGACCGATACTAATGGCGACTAAGACCAAGCCTTGAAAACCTAGCCTGCCTGGAACCTCCTCCCGGTTTTAACGAGAATTATATTTCAAATGATATGGTGCTAATGCTTCAGGGGAGAATTTTTGTGGGTGCTTTTTTGAAGATGGTTTTTTGTTTCGGCAGGTTGGGGATAAATAGATTTTTGACTTCTTGGAGAGAAGGCGAGATTTAAGAAAGGAAATTATATAATTTACTTGCCTGCCTAGATCCTCCTCCCTTTTTTAACGGGAATTATATTTCAAATGATTTGGTGTATTCTTCAGGGTAAAAGGTTTGTGAGTGGTTTTTTGAAGATTTTTTTTTTACGTAAGTTGAGGAAGATTTTTGACTATCCGACTTCTGTGATTTTTTTAAGACACTAGTTATCAAGTTCCAGAATAAACGGATTTTTTTACCATCTATGAAAAACATTACTTGCTGAAAATTAATTAAATTCCAACTGTGCCATTAATATTGCACAATTAGGAGTATAGATAAGCACAGTACCTATACAGTATGCCATTATTAGATACAGATAAGCACAATATGTAAGCATTGCACTTAGGTATTAACCAATCAATAACCAACCCCCAATACGCGATAATACCCAATAACCTTGTTATTACCACTTCAAGTATCGAGTGTGACATGTTCGTACAGGCAAAGCCTTGTTACAGTAATAAAGCTAATGCGCTTTACCGAAGCCGTTTCGGATGCGACGGTGTGCGGTGGGGCCGGGGGGGGGGGGGCGTCGCAAGCGTGCATCGATCACACTGATACGATCACCACCCCCCACCGCAAGACTACACAGCCGAAACTAGCGAATTAATAGATAACAGGGTTTTTTATAGGTTTGTGATATGCGAAAAGAAACTACTGGTGTTTGTTGGTTCTTGGGTAGGTTTGGATGTTACAATGGTTGTGGTTGTAGACAGATTTTAATTCCAAGCTACAGTCAATTATAATTGATTAACAAGAAATCAAAACAACGAAAAAAAAATATTTAAAAATGAGCAAGAAGCTACTCCGAATCATGACAAGCACGTAGTTACGAGTGGCCCAGAAAACTATCACTAATTAATCAAAATACCCCTCAAAGATAGATGACTCCAACAAATCATTCCAAAACGAAATTGGAGCCCGATAAGGACGCAGACAGATCGCGAACTCTCAGTCAAAGGGATCGCTGGATCCAAGCGAACGTTTCATCCTTCTACGTCGGGCGGGCGTTTAATATCCGAACGGCCGTCTCTGCCGTCTTTTTACTGCACGCCGAGCGAAAAATAATTGATCGATTTCACCATTCCACCGTGGGGCTTAATGGCGGTATGACGTAAAAGGAACGCGAACACCAACGAATGCGGATATTCTCTTTCACCCGTATCACGAAACCAATTTGGTTGTAAGTCAATGTTTTTGTGGGGAGCTGATAGGTTTTTGTGTCTAATCAGCCTCATGGGTAGAGGAAGTCGATCCCAACTCCCAATTTTATTTCTATCTCTGTAAATAAGAATTGATTTTAGTTTCGAATATCTTTTGACTTTTCTCTACTTCAAAAGGAGACAATTTAACCTCCTTTAACAAAAGTTAATTCAAGTTTTAATATATACTAGCTGCACCCCGCGGTTTTAACAGCATAAGTCTCGATCCCGTGGGAATATCGGGATAAAAGTATCTTAAGTCCTAAGTATCTACCCATGTGCCAAATTTCATCCAAATTCGGTCAACCTTTTTAGCGTAAAAGCGTAACAAACTCACTTTGGCATTTACAATATTAGTTAGAACTATATGATATAATATTTTTCAAACAAAACATGCTAGTCCCAAGCTTCTCCAAAGTTACACCAGAACGAGCAACTTACTTGCTGCACCACAAACACAGAACATTCTAACAAACAGCACATCTCCACATTCATTAATTTCTAATGCCAAGCATTTCTTCCAGCTGTTCAGAAGACATTAATTCCCCGTTAGAAAAGATCCAAATCCGGCATTCCTTAGGCACTAATATAAAATTCCATTGGCAGAAGTGCCAGTGGCGAGACGTTTGATGTAAAACGGCTCGCACAAACGCTTGGTATGCCAATAACACAGATTAGAATGCTGCTAGACGTCTAATGGAGCAATGATTAGAAGTTAGTTATGCCGCCTGTAGGTGAATTGAATTTAACGGCCAATCGTTTAAGACAGGGCAATGAGGAAAGTTGAGATGATGTGTTCTTTCACGCTCATGATTAATGATTTTATTTATTTAGGTAAGTTTACATAAACACTTTTACAACTAAGTCATATTTTTTCAACTAAATGAGGTCGGTGTTTCCTATCCGACTACTCTTATGCTGGGGCCGCATCTGCGTCTATCGTGACAAAGCAATGCGTGCCGAAGCTTCGTATGTTCTGCTCGCTAAAAAAATGATCGCGCTAATGCAGTGGTCACATTAGCGGCTCCATAATTTTAACGAATTTTCGTACAATAATCCAATATGGCTCTCCATTATTGCGACAGAGCGTCTTTGCAGCCCGGAACCAACAGTCGAAATGACCAACGCTAGTCCAACCACGCGCCACGCTTATTATGTACCGCCGCCCGCCCGGGCGATAAGTGCTACGCAGCCTGAACTATCGCGACGATAACCGATAATGGTTGGTCACATCTGCCTGTATCGCTGCACTGTGCAAAGCTTCATCACGATAGACGCAGATGCAGCCCCAGCATTAGAAAAAACACCGAAAGAAACTAAGAGGTCACAGTTTATTTTAAAGTTCAGACATAGTTTACCGCGCGAACACAATATATATAACTTCCCCGACATCAATCGTTGGGCAGTTGCCCGCCAAACACAACACTCCTCTGGTCCGAGGATCCTCTCTTTTCTATAGAGGATGAGTGAACATTACACCCTGTTCCTCATACCTCCAAATCAGTCAATCAATCAATCAATTTTGGTAACATTTTATTTAGAATTGAACAGTTTAACTGTGAACTGAACCGAATAATTGAAAACGAAAAGAAAATCGAACTTATTTTTATTTATTTATTAAATTATGGCTCTCACAATTTATTTTCACAATACACATGCCTACAGAAACTGTTTTTGGAATTTTTGGATTAAGGTGACACTTACAGAAGTGCTCACTGCTTGCAAAAATGATAGCCAAAGCAATAGATACTATAGCAAAATTAAATTGGATTCAGTTAAGCATTGGATTTCGTAAAACAGGTCAATAACAAGCACTAAATAAATACAGGTCGAAGAGATTAGTTTACTAATCTCCTCGACTTGTATTCATTTATTAGACCTGTAGTCATTGTCTATACAAGATTAAAATGTGGAATTCGCCAGGGAATGCTATTACACTCGAGAGCAATGAATCCGGGTCACTTAAAGAATCCTAAAAATCTCGGAAACTAAAAATGCTAGGTTAATGCAATAAATTGTATTTAATAGACAATGTAATACTCCTTAAATGAAGGTATTAAAACTTCTTAGTTATTGTAAAGTTATATCATAAAAAAAATCAAATTTGAAAAAGGGCCACTTTCGAAGATGGAACTACGAAATTACAGCATTTGGTTTTGCTTTTGTTTGTAATCTGTCATTTACGTGGGTACATAAACCATGTTGATAGTGCTCTATATTCATTATTCAAGCTAAAATTATGTCGCTTACGCCTGAAGAATGCACCAGAATACTTACAATGCTGGAAACCGGCCGGAGTCAGCGCGATACAGCCAGGACTGTCGGTGTGTCGCTGTCAACAGTACAAAGAGTTCTCCGACGTTACGAAGAAACTGGTTCTAACCTACGCAGACCAGGAACGGGCAAAACCAGGTGTACCACAGCACGAGAAGACCGATACTTGGTGAACACCATGCTTCGAAATCGCTTTCTCACAGGAACTGAACTCACAAATCAGTCATTCGACGCCTCGGAGGAAGTAACCCAAGTGCATGGACAGTAAGACGTCGGCTTGCTGAATCTAACTTAAAACCCCTTAGACCTGCAAACGGCCCTAAACTGGAGCGTGGGCATCGTATTTCAAGACTAAGATATGCCCAGAGCCACGTAAATTGGAGTATTGAAGGTTGGTCAAAAGTTATGTTCTCCGACGAATCAAAATTTATGCTCTACAAGCACGATGGAAGACACGGAGTGTATCGAAGACCAGGGGAAAGATTCAAGCAAGCATGCATCGAAGAAAAAGTAGCCTACGGTGGTGGGTCTGTACTTGTGTGGGCCGGAATTTCTTCTGAAAGTCGCACAGAGCTGGTGATCATAGAAAACGGCTCTTTAACTAGCGTAAGATATGTGGAAGAAATCCTCAATGATCACGTTGGTCCATTTATGGTCAATTTAGGTGAGGATGCTATATTTATGCATGACAATGCCCGACCTCATACAGGTAGGATTGTGAATGACTACCTTCAAGAGATGAACATTACTAGTATGGAGTGGCCAGCGCGCAGCCCGGATATCAACCCGATCGAGCATGCTTGGGACGAGCTAGGCAGATGCGTAAAACAACGAAACCCTCCCCCAATCACGCTTCGTGAGCTCAAAATTGCTCTCACAGAGGAATGGGAGAATATTCCCCAAAATCGTATAAGGAACTTGGTGTACAGCATGCCAAACCGCGTAAACGCAGTAATGGAAGCACGAGGAGGCAATACGAAGTATTAAAATTCAAGAAAATCGTAATAAAGTTCAAAAATTTCATGTTTCCTATTTTTGTTTTAAGGAGAGATCAGCAGTTTTTTTCTTTATGTAATTTTGTGTTAATAAAATGTATGGTGACTCATATTTTTTTTACTTTCATTTAAGGAGTATTATATTGTCTATTAAATACAATTTATTGCATTAACCTAGCATTTTTAGTTTCCGAGATTTTTAGGATTCTTTAAGTGACCCGGATTCATTGCTCTCGAGTGTATTTTGAAGAAAGAAAACCGCGGATAAATGCATGGTTTCTGAACCCTAATTTCCTTTGAAAACTTAAATTTATCCCCAAACAAGTCGATACTAGTGCTCAATAAACATATAGGCACATATTATCAGCATGACTAGCAAAAGCTCACGGCTTGCTATCGTAGTACCCAAGATACAGTGCCTAGGTCGGGAGCTCGCGGCCTTTTGAGAGATACGGGCCATTGTCGGCGCATTGTCAGGGAAACAATGGCTATTTCAACACCTCACAATGGGGCGAGTTAGCTCCGTGAAAAATTAACGCGCCCGAGCTGCGTGCGATGAACGTTGCAACCAGCTTCCGTGCTTTACTACTCAGTGCGGACTGTGTAAAGTTTTCGTTTATGAGGCTGAATAATGAGGGTATTTAAATAAATAACAGCTTTTTTTTTCTGTTGCTGATTAACGAACCTGCTTTCTGCAGATTTCCGGTTCGAAATTTAGCCAGCACGAAAGTAATATTTTTGAATAAAAAGTGTACCGCAGACAGGAGCGACGAGTCACCGGTAGAACATAATGTTTCCTAGATTTTTTTCCACCAGAATCGCGTCGCGCCCTCGCATCGTTTCTACGGGATCACTTTTCTACGGGAGCATTAAAAGATGCTTTCAATAACGATTGGTACCACTAAAGTACGAGAATAATGGAAACTAATCAATGATCTAACATCGACCCATACCCAATAAAAGCGTGGTGCTCAATGCTCATCTCTTTGCTGTCTCTGAAAAGCTCTTTGCTCAACAGCGGAATGCTTACCGCTAATAATTGTTTCACTCGATTGCCAGTTCAAAATAATACCCAGTAGGAACAGTAATTACTACTACTGGCTACAGTTTCAGTGCTGTGTCCAGTAAATATAAACAGTGGAAAGGGTGGATGCACCACGGGTGTAATTCCTGTGTTTTCCCTGACGTGCTACATTGCACACGAGTCCTAATACAGGGTAAGTTTTTAAGCAGTGCGTAAACTTAAACACTTGACTTTACTCATCATTATTTATTTATTATTATTATATATTTATTATTATTATATTTTTGTCTTAACATATCTCGGGACCATGCGGTCCCGGTCCTTTGGAAGGCGTACGAGGGGTCGAAGCCAACTCGCAGAGGCCCCTTGGACAATTTTAAAAGGAATGGGGCACCAACCGACGATTATCCCTGTATGCACTATGCAAGTGCACCCAAGGACAACCCCCGGTTGATGCAGGGCTATTGCAGAACATGGAAACAAAACATATTGGACTATGGGTTTGGATGGCTGTAGTGGATTGGTTACTTAGAACTATGGAAGGCCTATGTCCGCTGCCTGATCAATATTATGGTATACACGGATAAAATGGCAGGGGGTGACTTGCACACTCAATAATGGGCCCCCGAAAACTGTCGCTAGCACATAGTGACGCAGCGACAAGGGGGCAACATGTCCTGAGGTGCTTGAGAAGTGGAGAGGTATTCCACGGCTTTCAGAACAATCCCAGAGCCCGGAAGATGGTCAAGATCCCTACGAGCACTTACTGGAATACTTCCTTTATTATTATGAACAACATTTACTATGGGGAACCTGAAATCGCGGATAAAAAATCGTTCCCTACTGCTGTTCGCATACCTCGTCAAAATGTAGGGAACAGCAGATTTTTTTTTTGCGATTTCAGATTTGGTCCCATAGTAAAAGTTGTTCATAATGATGAGTAAAGTCACTTGTTTAAGTTTGCGCACTGGTTGAAACATTTTCCTGTCTAGTCGCCGTCTCCTAACTATGGCTGTACCGTAATACCTTTATTTAGCCGACTTATAAGATTATAGATACGTGTCGTCGGTTCTAAAAAAACGATCTCATTTCAAAACGCGAAGCCTCGGAATTTGCCCTTTTGTGACATTTCTCCATTTGTAACGGAGACTGCTATATACGCTTGCGCACATCAACAGTTGAAATTCATAATAGAACGTGCAGCTAACACGTTTCGAGAAACAGGTGTCAGTAACACAAGTTCTAATTTACTTTATTTATGTTTATTGTCACACTTGTCCTTTTGTCGGTCAACACGTAATGAAATTAACGAAAAGAGGGGGAACGAATGATATGACAGATTATATTAATCGAGAATGTCGTTCAATTATACCAATTAAGTAGGTATCTAAGTTAAGTACTACGAGATTAAAATGGGGATAGAATTTAACTGTCTGCCTGATGTCTTAGAATTTAGAGCCATCAAACTAACTTCATTTGCTTCACATTAGTGAATATTTTTTATAGAATGTGCTGAATCAAGTAAAGATAATAACAATATGACTCCAATCATTTTAGTATTATTCATAATAATTATTATATTATATTCCAATGATTTATAATTATTATATTATTACCTGTAATTGGTATATACATAAGAGCACATACCTGTTAACTTTTAATATTTAATGTATAAATGCTGTTGGCGTACCTGTTTTAAATAGATAAATTAAAAAAAATAGTGGCACTCCGGGAGTGCCGACAGAAGTGAAAACTTGAAAAAAAAAATCGACACCACGGTAATCAACGCGTTGATGTCTTTTACTCCACGCACTGCGATAGTCAACGCGTTGATGTCTTTTAATGGTCAAAAGCTGGTGTCGTCATAGTGTCGCAAAATCAATGGTAAACCATGGACCATGGGGCTAAAGTCCCATCTCAAAAATGCCCGCTAGGCGCGTTGGGCATTTTTGAGATGGGGATGGGAGAAGATTTCACATCAAAAATAAATAAATTATATCGACCAATAAAGTTTAAGAAAGAATCTTTAATTCTTTCATCGAACATAAAGCCAGTACATAAATTAAATTAAAATTAAGCACAAAAGAGCATCCAATCTTCCCACAGAAAGCCTACAAAAACCCCTCACTGCATTTTAATGAAAATTAATAAATAAGGTGACAGGTCACCGGTTTCAGCGAATTAAATAAGTATTAAAGCTCAGAATACCTGAAATATCGATACGATAGTGCCGTTGCGGTCTCAATACAGCCCCAATTAGTCTGCACTGCCTTCCGCACGTTTTTGCCCCAACACTAATAGGCAAGAACTTGGTTTAAAGACATTTATGAGAGGCGACATACAAACAAACATAATACTGTAATCCCCGAAGGTTAAGCAAAGGTGTACCTAACTATAGAGCAGGGTACACCCACATTTCACCAGTTATGTTTAAGTTGATGTAATGGAGCCAGAAGCCAGATATAATGGAGGGCGAGCATACTGCCACTAACCGGGCACAAATCCAGACTCCGGACTGCTACTAAAAAAATCTTGATGGAAAACTTTTTGCCCGACTTGGGAATCGAACCCAGCACCTCATCCAGGTTCAGCAGTAGCGCTTGCGACCACTAGACCAACGAGGCATGTGACAGAAAAAGGCGGGAGCTATGTATGTTTGTATGTTATGTGTGCGTGATCTCGAGAATTGAAAGGTCAGTTGTAATGTTGGTTGGTTTGGTTACTGTTGACTGGTGTTGACAGCCTAGTTATTGTTCTAGCATTTAGGTACGAAAGATACTCTTTGAAGATTAGGAAGGTATGCAAGTGCTAACTGTCCTATTAATACCGTAGTTCGACATTGTAAAGAATGAGCAAAGGTAAAAAGGAGACATAAAAATACTTGGATATTTTTTTACAGGGGTTATTAAGCTTTAACTTAAGCCCTTTACTTTTTTAGTATCAGTAATTTACACGTTCAGTGCCGGAAGCCCTCCTGGACGGTTCACTTTACCGCAAACGTAATGCTGGTGACCCCCCTGAAGGGTCCACTATATATGGAACATATGTATGGCGGCATGGCATATAAGCTCTATGAAAAGTGGGTAGACTCGAATGTGTTAAAAGGCCATTTTCTGCCTACGGTATTTACTGCCTATCAGTTAGCTAAATAATAATAACCATTTACCATAAACCTGGTTCTCCATACCTATGTACCTACTACTCCTAAACCCACACCAAAGTATCACAACACCACATGGGCGTACCGCCAGCAATATCGTCCGACCTCGGAATCGTAAGGAGTCGTGAGCTCTAAAAGCCTTTACAGAGTAGTAAGGTATTATAGGCTCGGCTGTTCGGCTCGGCACACAATTACGCAGGTCAAGCGTGCTAGCTCCGTACTGCCACAATTCACAAAGCTAACGCAGACGACTATATAAATACGTATTGCTATTTATTGTGGTTCTTCCTTGAAAAGACAATGTTGTTAGTTGGTTTAGTTGTAATTGGTACCCATTGCTTAAAGTTAAGACAAGTATTAACGTCATAAAAGTTATGGTTGTATCAATCTGCCTAGCCTTTTCCCAATAATGTTGGGGACAGCTTCCAGTCTAACCAGATGCAGCTGAATATCAGTATTTTACATGGAGCGACTACCTATCTGACCTTCACAACCCAGTTACTGGGCAACATGATACCCATTAGTAAGACTGGTTAGACTTCCGGGCTTTTGATGACGCGTAACGACTATCAAAGATTCATACAGGACAGCCGGCACCAACGGCTTAACGTGCTTTCCGAGGCACGGAGAAGTGTATGTAAAGATGTTCACCCATCCACGGACCAACACCGGCAAGCGTAGTTTAACCTAATGGATCGACTGTGCGGCTGTTATTTACCACGAGCCACGAGCTTTTGGAAAACAAAATTTATGGTTAAACAGACATTAATCTTTACTTGACTTTAAGCATCGTTTATAAGTATCTAAAGGGATCTATGTGTAGCAAACAATCATTGAAGACGAAACAGAGCATTCTCTACGTCAATTGGTAAAGAAGAAATTTTCTCACACTATTAATCTTATCATGTTTGACCAACGAAGATATCGATGACCAGCCACTTGAAATATATTTTTTCTGCTCGCCTCCTACACCCAGCGGAAAAAATGGCTGATCATTTGTAAAGATCTCTTTGACCTTAAATCAATAAAATCTTCAAAAACAGTCCACTTAATTCTAGAGTAATAAATAAAAATAGCTTTTATTTCCTGTGACCCTTTGCACATAAACAAGTTCTTATAGACTATTAACATTGAATCATATTACACAATAATTTCTGATTTTTAACCCTATATTAACAAATTAGCTATTATTAGCTGCCAGGTCAGACTGTCCTGCGACATAGGCCCCCTCTATTTCCCTCCACTTATTCCTGTACAGAGCTGTTCTTCGCCAATATTTTGGCGGATTATCCTCCCAACCTTTTCACCTGTCTTCCTCTACGTCTTTTTCCATTCCTTGGGTACCATTCTATAACTTTGTGATCCATTTTTCCGTCTTGACGCATAATATGACCTTAATTTTAGATACTGCAGTCGAAATAGGCTTTTATTAAGTTCGGAAAAATTTTTAATGTATAAAAACTTTTATCGTAAAAGACGCACTCAATCCGATCTGGAAATAGAGGCTCGCTAAATGCAGCCCCAATGTTCGATAAATATCAAAAGTTTGTTCCTGTTTGTTTTTGTTTGTTGCTATATCCTCTTTTACAGTTTTTACTTTCAAGTGGTTGATATTTTTAAGTGTTGATATTTCATAGTTTAAAACAAATGACTATCTGGTAAATCCTATGAGCAATATTTGAATATTTTTTTAAACACGTTCTCGAAAACGGCTCTAACGATTTCGATGAAAGTTGCATTATAGGGGGCAACAAAACGACCCATCTAGGTCTCATATCGGGGAAAATTCGTTTTCTCTATTTTCACAGCCTCGGGAATGTGATACAACGTTGGTATACCTGGACGATATGTTTATCTATTTTCACCCGAGCCGAGCTCGGTCGACCAGGTACTTAATCATTATATTCAGCTAATTTCAAACAGTGTACTGATGCAACTACTTACCCAAAATTGCGAACCAAAAGAACCAAGTGTATGGTAGACTTGGTCGTTTACCTCTAAGTTTAACCGTATTCATCATCGGGAAAACGGTTTCGTCCGTCAAAAATTTGACAACGACCCACCACTACTGTCTAGTGTCAATGTCAGTCAACTCATTCCAGTGCAGAACATGCACTGCCAGTGACATAGACTAAAAATATAAGAATGATTATAATCGATTTGAAATCGATAATAATTATTTTGGTTTTTCAGTAATTAATCGATGTTTTATTTATTGATATGTCTGTTACTAAATGCACTATATTGTATATAAATATATATAGTGCATTTAATTACTTTGAGTTAATTACCTAGTGCTACCTAGTGCGAAGGATATCATTTTGTAATTGTGAAATCGATTACTCAGTTAATTGATAATCTCACTAAAACATCTTTATCATATTTCTCCGCTTCCAGATTGATAATTGAGCTGATTTTTGATATTCAAGGATAAAAAAAAAATATGACAAACTTTTTAGATCATATCTCAACTTTACATTTGGGCCCACCGTTTCCATCTCCTTTCATCAAAATTCGTTCAGTTATTTTAGCGTGAAAGCGTATCAAACAAACATACAAAAATCAAATCTTTCACTTTATAAGATTATATATAGATAATAATATTATTATAAGTTTATATGTACTGTTAACAGATTTTCTAACGTCCTAAATTAAAATTAGTACACGTTATGTGTCTATAGAGACACATAACGTGTACTAATTTTAATTTCAGAAAACAGAGGAAAATCCCGTTAAACCCAGCATAATTTCCATCCAAATATTAATCAAGTACCGCAACAATGAACTTCAAGGAATCGTACCAACGTGGGAACGAACGGAGCAGTTAGTCTTAACGTCATAACATAACCGTCGATCCATTTCACTTAACTGTGGCGTACGCGCTTACAGGCGTTCTTGAAATATGCAAAGCGTACTCACGACCGACCCGCGTAATAGCGCGTGATGTGCTCGCAGCAAAAGTCTAGCTTAAAGCTATGAACAAAAATCTAGATTCTAGACTCTCATCGCGCCGCCCATACATTACGAGCTATTCTTTGATGATACACTTAAAGTTGAATCGGGTAATGGCTTTTTAAAACGTGGAAGGATTTATCAAATGTACCAGAACTCTTTCATACTTGTCGGAACATAAGCATGATAATCCTTAACTAATATTACAAATTCGTTTAATATTGTAAATGCGAAAGTGAGTTTGTTTGTTAAGTTTTCACGCTAAAACAGCTGAACGGATTCGGATGAAATTTGGCACATGGGTAAACCGTAACCTTGAAAAGGACATACTTCTTATCCCGATATTCCCTCGGGATCGAGACTTACACGGGTGACACCGCGGAGTGCAGCTAGTTTATTATAATGAGCCAAATACACATTTTATTGTTTACCTAGCTGTTATTATATTTTGCCACCAATGACGGCAAAGCTCTCAGAAGAAGCAGAAAGAGGGTATGCAAAAGTATGCATGTAATGTAAAGCTTTTAAAACATTTAATTCAGGAAGTGATTCAGAAGTTACAGTTACAAAGATGATACAACATAATGACAGCAGCAATTTAACGAGTACAAAAAACCAGACCACAGCCTGTCCCATTTGAAACATAGTAAACTAAGGAAGTACAATAAATCGTAGAACATAAATAAGTAAAGAGCAAAGTTCTCGTTTGTATCACGCACGCCGTGGCGTGGCGTGGGTGCCTCTCACCGATATGTCTCGGATATAAAACAAATAGCGAGGCTGCGTCGACGCTGCGTGAATCGTGACAAGACCGCACACCCGGCGCGGGACCACGACTGTGTGTACTGGGTGCTAGCTTTTATAGGCTATGATCTAATGTCTATGATGTGATTATAAAAAGCTTCACGAGGAAGGTAGTCTGGTAAAGAAGTTTTGATGTCCGTCACGGGATTTTATGGAAAAAAAACTTGAAGCACTCCGTCCAAACTTGATGTCCATCTAGTTTTTGAGGTTTAGAAAAAGGATACGTCTCTAAAAAAAATTTACTATGGAATAGACTGATATAACTTCCAACAATACAATGATCTGTCAATATTTCTGTGCGTGATTTGTTTCATTTTTCTTCGAGCAGAAATAAGATAATTAATTTTGTTTCAGTAAAAAAAAAAAAACAGAAGAGTTGAGAAACTTTTATAAGAAATCGGTTAAAAATATAAGACTAGGTTTTTCCTTACTGTACCTTTATTACAGATACGGGCAAGTAGCAAGTCCTATAGGAATATCCGGTCAGTCAACCGGGCACTAACTACTTCCTGTTAAATCCTTTGATGTCGTTAATGCACAGCCTCATGTGCCTGCCTTTAGAAGTAGTTACAGGATATCCACTTATGCCTGAGAGAAATATAGGACGATTCATTAAAGTTTTATAACTCCGAATGTAGTAATAGTAAGCAATAGACTTGAAAGAACTTGAAAATGATTAAACTTGATTTTTTATTTTATTAGCTGCTTGAAATAATGAGATAAGAAAAAAAATACGATTAAGCCTTACAGTAGTTGCTTATGATGTGTAACATCTGACATCTCACCTTGGTAATAAACAACATTAAAGGGGCGGGGCCTCGTCAAGGTCGTTTCTGACGGCCAACTCTCTGCGCGCGCTCATTGGTCAAATTTAATAGCGCGTGCTTTCCCGGCTTCCTGTGACACACTTTCGTCCCTTTACACGAAATCACTCCCACAGATTTGATTATTTTCATTCAGATTGCAGGAAAGCGTCTCGCTTTCCTATTATTATAACCCCAAAGCTTAACTATCACCAAATGCTTTAGACTTTATCTCAACAATTCTAAACACTAACTTAACAAATTATTATCTCTGATATCGTATGTAGCAGGCAAGTCCGAAGCAGTAAATAAAATAAATTAATAAGCTCACCACTCGGTAGTTAGGTTTGTCTTATCGTAGGCTGCGTCTGCGCACAAAATACGACTGGCCAGCTCGCCTGGGGCCTAAATAAAATAATATTTATTTAATTTACCGAGATGTTTATCTGTTAACGTTACTGTTTTATGCAATATGGACTCTATTGTATTGTGATCTTAATATTTGATGTCAATGGTTTTAATTTAGTGCATTTTGCCGTTAATTATTCATTTTGTAAACTGACAAAGTGCATTTTAACGCCGGGTGCATTTGAAGATACATTTTTATTGGAACAAATTGTTTATTTTTTGTCTTTCACTACTTTCTGCCCTTATTTGAATGACCAATTAAATATTTTTCATCCGTTCTTAAAAATAAGCAAATTACATTTAGAATTTGGTACTTAAAGCTCGTGTGTTAGTGTGAAGACAAGGTCATAAAACAACCCGATCAGTCCTTAAATTGTAGTAAATCAATATTTTTTTCAGCCTAGGTTCAATTAAAGCCTACATCGAGTGTGGTGCGCGTCCATCGATGGGCGATAGCGCAAAAGGGCGTAGAGGGCGGCGCACGCGCACATAGGACGCCCACGCTCCACGCTCCACGGCGCCTAATAAACGCAGTTAAGATGCCGGAATTACCATACTAAGATGGTCAAGGAAAGTTTTTGTTTAATATTTGTGTAAAATCGATCTATGGGAAGTGGGCGTCTCTTCTATAGGGTTTTTATTAAAACCCTTTAACAACAGACATTTAAATATGATTGATGATGTCGATAAAAGTATTTATTATCATACTTTGTGTAATGACGGCACGTGTTTTTCTAACTAGCCCTATTACATGGGACTTCTTCTTCTTTTCGTGTGGTTAGTGCCTAATCTGGTGTCAGAGTTACAAAGCCGCCCATGGGCCTCTCACTTGGCTTCACATGCCTTCGAGAAACATCTCTCAGGTATGTTCTTTTTTTCTGCCGGGGGTGCGAAGAAATCCGAAAGGGAGATCGTAGCCCCCGGCAACAGGGCAACCGAAGGAACACTGGTGGGTTTTAGTCAGTAAGAGTCTGACACGCCCTCTCGTTCCGCCCAGAGCGGGAGAAGTTATTTGATAATTTACCAACCTAAAAAAAAGGCATGCCGGTTTCCTCACGATGTTTTCCTTTACCGTTTTTGAAGGAAATGATAATTATACAATACGCACATGAATCCGAAAAGTCAGAGGTTGGCCTTGGGTTCGAATTAGAGACCTATGACTGGGCAGTCTGATGGTCACACCACTACGCTATTACTGCTATACGTGGGAATGGGTGTACCTACCACAGGTAGGTACAACTCTCCCTAAGCCTTCGGGAAATGCAGGCGTGAGAAAGTATGCATGTTATGTGACTCAAAAATTATATAAATCAGTAAACTAAAAATGAACCTAAAACTAGAGATTTCATAATACAATATTAAACTATAGGTATAATTCTTGCTGGATAAGCCAAACTCAATTTTAGGGTTCCGTACCTCAAAAAGAAAAATCGGTATCCATATAGGATCACTTCGTTGTCCGTCCGTCTGTCAAGGCCCTTTTTCCCAGGAACACGTGGAGGTATCAAGTTGAAATTAATACCAAATACTACGGTCTACGGTCCCTTTTTTTTTTTTTTTGAGGGTGGGAAATCATCAAATAACTTCTCCCGCTCTGGGCGGAGCGGGAGGGCGTGTCAGACTCTTACTGACTAAAACCCACCCGTGTTCCTTCGGTTGCCCTGTTGCCGGGGGCCACGATCTCCCTTTCGGTTTTCTTCGCAACCCCGGCAGGCATCGGCCCTAGTGGACCCCTTCAAATCTGCTGACATCTCTTTGAGGCGCGCGTGGAACACAACGCGCCGTCGACCCGGGCCTGGTCCTTATCGGACGGTGAGCCACCCATTGCTCACCGTCCGCAAGCCCGCGCCTATGGTGACCGGAAATCGCCTTGCGATTCCCGACGCCCTGGGCGTCTCCTCCTGCGGCGGTTAGGGGCGTGAGGGCGCGAAATTTGCCTCTCCCTCACGCGTTCCGCCTCCTCCTTCGCGAGCATTACCGCTTCGCAGAAGGAGGTGACGGCCTCCCATTTCCTCTCGCTCCGTACCATGGCCTGAACCAGGGCCGGACGCGAGAGATCACCGCCGCCGAGTCTATGGTCCCTTGGAGTTCCAAAAAAAATCAAGGTTCTAAGTTACGGCCATTGATGCGATGCGACATATTTTAATACTCGCAAATAACTCAAAACCTACACCGTACTTCCCGTTGACCTAGAATCATTAAATTTGGCAGGAAGCAAGGTCTCACAGCACATGTAAAGGAAAGAGTCCGAAAATCGTTAATTTGTGATTTTATCATCCTTTTTATTATGCGATTACAAACTTACATTTGCAGTTGGAGAATTGACCGTGATGTATATCGATGTATTCATTCCAATTACAGAACCATTCATTGTGCGTGGTCCGACATGCATTTGGGTGATTATTTTTTTTAATACCCCCGACCAATGGAACATTTTTAGGCTTAGTCAGAACACTAAATAGTAGGTACATAATTCATATACATGTTTTTGATTGAATGTATAACATATTCATATGCATAGTTATTGGTAAACTCATTAGAAGCGACAATAGCCCAAAGGCTACGTCGCTAACTGGCAATTGAGAGTTCATAGGTTCACGCCCTGGCCTGTTGAACTATTGTTATGGACTATGTTCGAACTAGCTTGAAGATGTTGAGCTGATACACAAATTATTCTAAAGGTACAAACAACTATTTGATCTATAAATTGCCAAAGCTGCCAATTAAAGCTTACCTTTGTCGATGAATACCTACCTATAGCCGATCAACCATTAATTAAGAATGATGAAGTCATTAGAAAGGAGACGAATTTGTGAAAAACCAAGCATTTTAAGGGGTCTGCTAAGATAATAAATATACACCTGTTTTTTTAAATCAAGCTTTAGATGGACAGGGGAAAATTTGGGTTTACACCACACATATTACCTCAGCAAGTGCGGGAACTAAATAATCTGTTTTGACACTGTTTTTAAAACTAGTTGCCGCCGTATATTAATACTTTTAACAGTGAAGCCAACGCAGCTCGCTACCCCATTGTGGACCAATTAGTTGGTCGCGAGCTTCTATTTGCAGAGCCATTTAACCGCCAATTTAAACCTCCACTTGGGTTTGCTAATCTAATAACATTTATTTTTCTGGCTTCCTTAATAACGTAAATTAAGAGGTGGGTAGCTTTCTAATTTTAAGTTTTTGGGTAGAGTTTACTTTTCAGTTAAGATTTTTTGCTTTTTTCTTCGCCAAGATTCGAGTATGTTCAATGTTCATTCTCCTACCGAGTCATGCCCTTATCTCAATTTATTTAGGGTCGTCGCAGCACATTTTTTTCCTCCATTCATCTCTATTAAACTTCATCTCTGAATTCATCTCCTTCTTGGCCAAGATTTTTCTTATAATACAATTCCATTCCATTTGGTATTTCCAGCCAGCAAAATGACAGGTAATAATGGGAAAGGAAATTCCAATTAATAAGTGAAAATGCGAATGAAAATTAAAATGAGCGTCCATATTCCAGATTCATTATAGAAAGGTGTTCTGAGAAAACAGTCATTAACTTCGGTGAAATACTGGGATTTTTCTAGGTAAAGTAAAATAGTGCTTTTAGCAAAAAGGGCAGCAGTATAGGTTGTGTTTATAATTAATTTTCACAAAAGTCTAGTCAAAATTATAGCTTGACTGCTTTCATAATATTTTTTAAATGAAAATATTTAGTGATTATCTTTGCATTTGTACATAGGAAACAATTTGTAAATACAACAATGTATTCTACAAAGTAAAATTTTCTGTTTTAAGAAATTGGGCCTTATTTTATTTTGTAAAGTTCGTTCAGAGACTCAGCGCCTCAAAATGCGTGGCAGCTGCAACGGTATTCTGAAGACTGTAGCGGATAGGATCTCTTCTCCATAATGGAGATCCTTTATTAAGAGGGTTATTTGAATTGAATTGTATTTAGTATGTTAATTTTAATTTTTGTAAAATGTATGGATTTATAGTTATCGGAATTATATGAATTTTATTTTATTTTATTTAAAATGCGTGTTGACGTTCGACTAGGGACTTTGGTACTACTATCTGTAGCTTTGGTACTTTAGGATTTGTTTGTGTAAACAACAGTTTACGTACAATATAAAATTAATCCAAATCACCAAGGATCAACATCATCTGCCTAGCCTTTTCCCAACTATGTTGGGGTCGGCTTCCAGTCTAATATCAGGATTTTACATGGAGCAACTGCCTATTTGACCTCCACAACCCTAACTGGGTAACACGATAACCCATGGTAAGATTAGTTGTCAGACTTTCGGGCTTCTGACGACCCGTAACAACTGTCAAACAATTAAACAAAAACTCTTTTTCCACATACATTTTATAATTGTTTATAATTATAAACGTAATACTCGTTAAGATTAATTAAAACGGAGGGCCTATTAGACAGAAGCTATTTGTTTTTCAATTATTTTTATAGTAGTTCATTAAAATTACGAGTATTTATAGTAATATGGGTCGGTGATCGTGATCGTAAAAAAGTTAATTTATCTTATTTAAATTGGCAATTACAACTCAATTAGGCTAGGAAAAGCCAGCTGTGACATTATATGATTGTCAAAAGTAAAAAAAAATGAGGATTACGGTTATTATCATACTTTTTTTTTTACAAGTATTTTTGTTCTCTTCCAATTCAATTTATTTATTTCTTTGAATTGGTGTACGCTTTCGTTAGGTATACATATCTCATTACATCACTTACCTAGGTACTTCATTTATGTTGTCTTAATTTTCATAATTTTGACATGATTTTTTCCGACATTTTCAACAATAACCATCAAATTTCAGCCAACTTACACAAAAACATAATGAATGACATTAAAACCTTCCGCATGTCTTTAAAACTCCGTCCATTGGTGAAAACTGTTTGAAAATCTGTTCAGTAGTTTTTGAGTTTATCGCGTTCAGACAAACAGACAGACGCGGCGGGGGACTTTTTTTTATAATATGTAAGGATTAAAGAGGCTACAAGTTACTACAAAAAAAACACTGCAATTCACAAAACGTTTCCACTTCTCAACCAATACGCAAGAGTACTAAAACATTGACAAAAAAGAAGAATAAAATCAAGCTTCATTATAACCTTGTTAAAGAGAGATACATGCTGGCCATAAAAGTCGTTAACGTTTAATTTGCGAAGCGGCTGCACCGACCGAACGCGCCATTACCCGGGGTTTGTACCATTCTGCAACAATTAGCTGATCTATGGACCAGTTTATAGTTTCGCGCGCTTTTATTCCACTACATCTATATATTATTGCCCATAAATGCTCACCATTGAACAAATTAATGTTCTCTTCTCCTTGAGAGAAAGGTAAACTATTATCACCAATTATTTATCGCTACACATTATCACGAAAGCTATCTAAAAATCCTAACATCGGATCTTGGCTAGGAAATATTGCCTGCCATTTTATAACCTCTAATTAGACAGCCTGAGCCTGCAAACCATCAGACATCACGTTTTAGTGTGTTATGTGGTGTAAAAATTATTTCAGAGATAGCTGTGGATGCCTTTACAAAACTAAGAACAAAGTTTAGACCTTTTGGTTTATTTTCACTTCGTATGACGATGACGAGATGAGTTCTTAGAGACATGAAACTAAAATGCACATTTATTGCAATATTCTTACCGTTACTCGATTAATCAAGCTTTTTTCAGTTTTTGTCAATTTCAAAAGACATTTTTTGTAAAAATACAATTTATCGTGTTTGTCTAAAAACGTCTCGGCGACAACGACATCGACGTTCGTCTAAATAGTCGTTGTTTTTCGTGTTTGTATAAAGTTTTCTAAATCATAGCACAAAATATTCTCTAATGCACAAAACGTCAATCAATCTGCCTAGCCTTTTCCCAACTATGTTGAGGTCGACTTCCAGTCTAAGTGGATACAGCTGAATACCAGTATTTTACATGGAGCGACTTCGTATCTAACCTCCACAACCCACTAACTCGGTAATACGATACCACTTGGTAAGACTGGTTGTCAGACTTTCGGGCTTCTGACGACCCGTAACGACTGTCAAAGATCCACGAATGACAGCCAGGACCAACGGTTTAATTTAACGTGCTTTCCGAGACACGGAGGAGTCTCGGTATGTAAATATGGTCATCCACGGACCAACCCCGGTAAGCATAGCTCAACAAATCCATCGATCGACGCGTGTGGCTGTTATTACTTAGCCACGAGCTCCTCGTTAACCAGTAAAACAGGAAAAAAAACAATGTCCAAACAGTTGTTTCATCTAAATGCGATCGTAAGCCTGACTGCTTTTCCAACGCAGCGGTTACCTGTAATAAAACTTCGTTACGTAGATAACTCGTATTATTTTCGATTCTGTGTCAGTGTCCATAATAATCGACATCGAATCATAGTGCGTCGGAAAATAAAGGTAAACTATAGAATCCCGTTGTTGCAGGTGTTGACAACATTGAGATCAACCTGAAGACGAATTTACTTTAAAAAAGTTGAAGACATCTAAAAATAGAAAGAAACAAATGTCTGTTTTATATATTTAAATCATCGCAGTTCCTAAAAATCAATGCCCAAAGTAATGTGAGACATCAGTACATCACCCTAAAAATGTTTTTGACCACTGCAAGTTAAGATTGCTGTCATCAAGAAAGTTAGTTGTTCGTCATCTGGCCATCAGTATCGCTTTAGTGAACTCGGTCTTGTCCCAACTCAGGTTTTTGTTGAAGATAAATAATATTTGTAAACTGGGCTTTTTCATCATCATCCATCACCTTTTTTTTAAGTATCTCGTATCTCGTAGGGCATCTCGTAGTTGACCTCTAAGATCATGACTTCTTAACCGGGCTTTCCTGTGAGTGCCTTAAGCTACTACACTTAAAACCTCCAGCCAGGGGTTATTCAACTATGCTAATTAAAACTAGGTGAACGCTCACTAAGGGCACCCCCTGTGGGGTACAAACCTCGGCTTAGGGCGTCAACCGGAGGGAGGACATCAAGGATAGGACGGACTGGGCCGACGCACCACGTTTTCTGTTTCCATTCTCTTCTGTCAATCGACACGCTATCAAACAAGCCATCCATCTTTTCTTTGGCCTTGCTCTCCCGCTCCATTCATCAACATTTATATTCATTACTATTTTAGTCTCAAGCTGAGCTTTTGAATACCAAATTGATTTGGAAAAAATGCTTATTAACTGATTTTCGAATTGTGCTGTGCACTACTTACTAAGTATCATACTAACTCTCGCTAAAAGGCTGAAACACGTAGCCCACGGTAAATTTAACAAACAAAATACTTAAGGTCTTTTATGATAAGCCTGTGCTTATGAAAGTTTTCGGACACGGGTTATTCAGGAGAGTCCATCTGTGCAAAAGGACTGTCCTCAAGAACCTGTAACCAGCTAATATCATTTAGATTACGATTCTCATTCAGATTTTGGTCTTGCTATTGAGAGCATCGCCTAAATAAGACGATTATGCTAACAAAAACTGAAATTATATCCTCTGAATCCTCAGATTAAACTGTTCTTTTTTTTCTTATTCTATTATCAATCCTTTTATTAATAAATATTGAGATAATAATAAATAGTAAATAATAATAATAATAAATTAATAAATAATAAATAGTGAGCTTGTTATAAAAAATTAGTTGCATGCATTTGTTTTGAAAACTAAAGTTATACTTTTATTGATATGAATTAATACGTCTTTTTTATTGTTTATTTTTTTTTCTGTTTCCCGCCAGATAAAACAAAGACATGCTACCTGCAACATGTTTTATTTGAACATGGCCCAGTAAGAGATCTGCTGGATTTGCGGTCACTCCAACAGCAAAATGTGCCAAACAGGATGAAGCCGACGTCGTGCTAAAACAAACTCGGCCTGCAGCTGTGGGCGTGCCAGCGCGATGGTAAGGCACGCGCCGATCCCCTAGATTATTTCGCTATACCAATCGATGCACCTTTGCGAAACTAACCCGTTTCGAACTAACTTTGTAAGTGTGTCGCTTACGCTTCCTGCAATGTGGGTAGATCAAAAGCATGGATATTTCAAGAGCCAATGCTAAAATACAGTGCAAGTCTTTATAATGTGCACATGTCAAAAGGAATCTATGCTTGATTTTATCGACGGAAAAACTATTTTAAAAAATCGAATTGTTACGTAATGCGGGTGAAACTATTGGGCGCGGCTAGAAAATAAATAAACTAAGATCCATGGGTTAGTTAGTTACGAACAAAAAACTGAAAAGCTATCATGTTAGTGTGTAACAATTATTGTTGTGCATCAATATTTAACACGTATTATAAAATATATAATTTTAAGTGACAATTTATGCATATTTTATGTATTTTTATTGTAAAATATGCATAAATTCTCACTTAAAATTACACCTTGCGTAGTTTTTTAATTAGCAATTTAGTAATTAGGTATGCCTTTATATATGTCTACTAAGTAGAAACTAAAAGCTAGTATAAAATGAGTATAAATTTTAATAAGTTTGTCTAGTTAACACCTGTATATTAATATTTTTATGAGAAAATTAAAATTTTGCTCTAGAAAAGTGCTTAAACGGAGATAATTATGTACTTAAAACAATCAACAGAATTTGAACGATAAAATCTATTTAATCGACTGTTTCACTATCTCACCCAGGAACAATGTCTTCCATTCCCAAATCCTACTTATTATTATAAACGTGAAAGTTTGTATGTGTGAATGTTTGTTACTAAAAACGGCTGAACGGATTTGGATGAAATTTGGCATACAGATAGACCATGACCTGGGTTAACAAGGCTACTTTTTATCCAGGATCCCAGACAAAGTCGCGTTCAACAGTTAGTTTCCTTTTTTTTTCAGAAAACTTTACTCATCATTTCAACATCTTAATATAGGCTTGTTTTTTTTCATGTAATTTGGTAAACGATGAAATTATTTTCTTACATAAATATAATTATTTGTAGTTAGTATTTTCTTAATAGGCCATTAAATAAGCTATGACTACAGATGCAATCATACTTTAACGTAGCAAATTAAGTTAGGTCACAGATAATATACTAGTGTTAGGTATAATAACTTAAGTATCTTCAATTACTTACATCATTTCCAATTAAGCATTAATTAGTCTTAAATACCTACAGTAATAACTTAAGTAATATATTATGATCGTTGAACCAATCAATCGGATAAAATGCAGAGCTTAAATTAAATAATTTACCTAAATGTAACGCATAAAACTACAAGAATTTAAAAGGGGTCATTTTAATAACTATTATTAGAGTATGTCTAAAAATGACAGTTAAGATAATAATCGTTTTACAGAGGGCGCGGGCGAGCCTTGCGGAGTCATTTAATTAATTATAACCTCACATTTGCTGATACGCAAGTATTAATCCAGTGTGGCAAGCTAAAGGAGCTAAGTGCAATCACTAATCAAGATGCAGGTGCCTCCCAGGTGCGTCAGTACACTCATTTAGTTAAGTGCACCTAGTTTGAACGCCGTATCACCAATGGAAACAAAATTAGCGTTTTAAGCACTGTTTACCAGTTAATTAGCAATCTGTCTACGTCTAACTGTCGCACCGGCGCAGGCGGTTTTTTGCCTTTTAGATATTTAATTAGTTCTGTCAATTATTTGCCTATAAAGATATAGAGATTGTTATGTAAGGGTCTTCTTCCTTTCGTGTGGTTAGTGATTAGCATGGTGTCAGAGTTTTAAAGCCGCCCATGGGCCTCTGACTTGGCTTCACATGCCGTCGAGAAATATCACTCAGGTCAGGCATGCTGGTTTCCTCACTATGTTTTCGTTCACCATTTTTGAAGCAAGTGATAATTATACAATACGCACATGAATCCAAAAGTCAGAAGTGCGTGCCTTGGGTTCGAACTCGAGAGCTATGACTTGGCAGTCCGACGTTCACACCACTAGGCTATCACTGCTCTGTAGGTAGATACCCGTTACTTACCCTGTATTGCACTAGCGCCCTTAGGCCATACCTACAATTTATTTATTTATTTAAACTTTTCGCACTCAAACAAGGTACAAGGGCAGACTTATTAAGAAGATCTGATCCCTGTTGCCGGGGGCCACGGTCTTCCTTTCGGTTTTCTTCGCACCCCCGGCAGGCATCGGCCCTAACGGACCCCGTCAATAAAACCATGTTACGCAGAAGATTTTGAAAATGAACGAGAAACTGCACGACCGGAAATGTATAAATTAAATCTGAAGTAAGTAAATTATATTTGAATATAAATCAATTTACACGGAGATAAATAGGTCTGTTGTCTGAAACTGTAAAGTGCAGAGTTCAAATTTCAGTTATATAAATATCTGTTACGAAATTCGCAGTTCTTTATGCTTTTTACTCAAACGAAACCCCATAAACATAGACCGGATACTGAGTAACGTTTTATTTTACCTTACAACCGCGTACTGGGAAAAAAAGCACAAAGAATTTCAAAATTAAGCCGTCTTGTAAGGAGTGATGAAGACGTCCCACCATACGTCAGCCGTGAGTCGTGTGGAAATCGAATTAAATCAGTCACTGGCTGAAAACAATCGTTTCTTGGCACGAATGGACAACAATGCCTGTTATTAAAAAAAAGAATGGTGATAAAGAACGTATAATTTGTTCAGTAATTAATGCGGGACGGTGTGACGGGGCGTGAGTAGAGCTTCTCGTTTCGCATGTAGAAAGCCTCGTCTGTCCGCATACTGGTTCAAAGTTACGTCGATAATGTTACGATAAGAACGTGCTCATTTGTATAATTAATTGTGACTAATTGAGACGTATTTAAGTGCACAAAATGTGTATGTAAATTAAATAAGCGGAGGTTCAGCAATTAGGGGTGAATATCTCGGTTGCGTATTTTGTAACGAATTTAAAGCGATGTGTTGTTATTGTCGGTGGGCACGCGAGTCGGACTGGTGGACAAAAATCTCATCTGAAATGAAGCCGCAGACTGGCATGCGAATTGAATTGCATTGTTCGATGTCTCACGCCTCAACCCCCGCTGACAGTATTCAACATATCGCGCCGTCAATAAAGTGATGCTACTCAAATAACGTGTTTGTTGGGATTTTCTGTAAGCTGTTGCGAATTTTCATTAAGTAGTAAGATCTTATAATATCATTAAATTACCAGTGCATCTTATTTCGATAGCAAGTTGTAAAATTGAAATGATATCGTTGCATTTTACTAAAGGAATTAATATGTTTGTAAAGGATGCGAGAAGTCTTGACTTTTCGGATTCATGTGCATATTGTATAATATTATCACTAGCTTTAAAAACGGTGAAGGAAAACATCGTGAGGAAACACTGACGATATTGCCTGAAATTCTTTGAGAGATATTTCTCGACGGCATGTGAAGCCAAGTTAGAGGCCGATGGACGGCATAAAATCTCTAACACCAGGTAAGTCAGTAACCATACGAAAAAGAAGAACCCTTTTATGTCAAAGTCGAAGTCAAATAATTTATTTCAAATAGGCCCTTGTATGGCTGAACGTCAAAATTTACAGTCGCCCCTTCCAAAAGATAGTTTTCGTATGGAGAAGAATGGGCAAGAAACTCTACCGTTACTCTTTTAAAATGTTTTACAATAGTTTTTATAGGTACCTACATTAGTTAAATAATTATATGTGAAGACGATGCACCTAGAATAAATTTACTATACCACAATAGGTACAAAAGATTAAAAATGAAGCAACATCAGATAATTTAACTATGTGATAGTTACATGGTGCTCACATATTCACAAACATTGTAAAAGTAGAAGATTTTCCTAAAATTGTATAATTAATAAGTCACTGTGTGAGGAAGTAATCACAGAATGTAAAATCAATTTCATATAACAAAAAAATATAAATTTTACAATTAAATTAGCAACCTGTTTGGTTTTGTCTTGATTCTAAATTGTCCTATGGAGCAGGACCAGCATGTTTCCAAGCACTCTTATCTTGAATATAATCCTCTAATTTGTAATATGCTTGTTTACAAAGTGTACTTTTAATATGAGTACACTCCGAAGTATGCATATAACTCAGGAAAAGCCGAGTTATATCTTTGCATCAAGGTTGCATAATATACCTTTATCCCCTATATGTATATGGAACGTGTTCCTTAGTTACATTTACAACCAACGTAAACAAACACAACAAAAATTATTACCTATATTCTAGAAAACGTGACGCAATTAAACCTAGCATTGTATAAAAAATACTAAATGAAAGATATAAAGGTTGCGTTCATTAGAAGAGCAGCGGCACGTGTACGCACAATCGTCAGTAAGGGCAGTAACAGACAGCATGCGGCATTCGTTACCCCGACTGACATTCCAATAGAGCCTGAGAAGCCGCCAGCTGTCGTGAACCAGCCTTATGACCACACTTGTAATACGTACTTTATGAATGAATGTGTTGAGTATAAGCTATTGAATGACAGGATTTAGTGCTGATTAATTTCCTTTCCTCTTTTATTACAAAAAAACGTGGCATGAGTTTTCATAGTTTCCATCAACTTCATCATCTATGTAGGTATAACATAACATTACCTACATCACGCCAGTATTCGCCGAAGGGTTGTGCAGATGTGTACCTATAAAGTACACCCACATTTCGCCAGTTCATTTATTCTACTAATGGCACCTGCGAAAAATATCGATTGGTGCCGTATGTGGAATACCTCAGGTGTCATTCACTCAGGTGCCGTTTAAAGGCTCTTTCAAACAGGCGCGACACGCGACGCGACACAAAGACATTGCGTGACGTTGCGTGTCGCGCCTGTTTGAAAGAGCCTTAAACCGGTGTCCAATGTGGAATAGGTCATGTTTAAGTTCCATGTTATAGGGGGCGAGCCCACCTAAATAGGTATCTTCTTTGAAAAAAACCGGCCGAATGCGTGTCGGACTACGCACAATGAAGGGTTCCGTTCCAAATACAAACTTAACAATGTAGTTGAAATACATGATCCCCATACATTCCAACTGCAAATGTGAGTTTGTACGCACTATAATGAGAGATTTACCATGTTATTTTAAGACCATAGACTTCTTATAAGTTTTCCTGTAATCTATGAGTAAATTTATGAGCCATACTTTTGGAGATAAGGGGGGGAATGCTCAATTTTCATCGAATTTCTTAAATATCTTTAAAAGTATTTATTTAAAAATTATTTAAAAAATATTTCAAGATTCTCAACAAACCCTTTCATTTGATATGTCTCACGGTACTGTTAGCAAAACTTTATTTTTTAATTTTCTTGTTTGCCCCCAAAAGTGACCCCTATATTCAAAATTCATTAATTTACGTTACACGTTCGTGTTTGGGTCACAGAAATACATATGTGTACCAAATTTTCAACTTAATCGGTCCATTCGATTGGGAGCAAAATTGGCTGTGACAGACGGACAGACAGACAGACAGACACACGAGTGATCCTATAAGGGTTCCGTTTTTTCCTTATGAGGTATGGAACCCTAAAAAGTGAAAATATTACTTTAAAATAAAGTTCTAAAACGAAAAACGAGTTCGAAATTAGTTGGGAAAGCAAAAACAAACACTAAAAATCCGTTCCCTTAAACATGGAATTCCAACAAATAAAAATCTATCTCGTACAGAAATTTAGGCTTAAATAAAGGCAAAAGGCAAAATTATAAGGTTGGAAATGATAGGGTAGGATCAGCTTCATGGACCTTTATAGGAGGATTGATAGAATTGTCGACATACTTGCCTTAAATAGCAGAAGTTGTAAGAATGAAGTGTTTCAGTACATTCATAAACTGACCTATGACGAAACTGAAAACCTCTTAATTGTACCACATTAAGTTCATATACTGACCCTCCTACAAACACTTCACTCATCTACATTCGACACAAAAGGAGGTCCACACCACACCCCACTCCACATTACTTCATTTTTACTTTATTTGCTACTAATTTGATCTAAAAATAACGAAATATGTATATAATTATAACAAATTTGAACTTGTAAGCGTTTAACTGTATATTTTAGGAATGAGCGCTGTTTGTCTGAAATACAGATATTTATTTATCTAGTTCAGACACAGATGTCTTATCGAATTTATATTAATATAAGATCCTTTAAGATATGTCTTTATTTATGAGGTACTATCTTGAATTTGAAATAAGTATGTTATTAATTATTATAGGTTTTATTCTGCTGGCTAAATAATAACAGCCGCATGGGTCGATCGAAGGTTAAGCTACGCTTGCCGCGGTCGGTTCGTGGATTGGTGACCATCCATAACATATCGAGACCACTCCGTGGAAATCACATTAAGCTGTTGGTCCCGGCTGTCATTCATAGATCTTTGAAATACGTTTATGGTTAATCAGAAGCCCAAAAGTCTGACAACCAGTCTTACCAAGAGGCATTGTGTTACCAGTAACCGGGTTGTGGTGGTCGGATAGGCAGGCTCTGGGCGGCACATACAACGCCACATGCAAACTACGCATCACTCTGCATCACGCAAGCAGAGCCGACGAGTATATATACAACGTCCTGACATCAATCGCCGGGCAGTTCTTCGGGCAGTTGCCCACCGGACACAACATCCAATCTGGTCGGAAGATCCTCGCTTTTCAATAGACTAATAGAGGATGAGTGAACTGTCTGTTTTTCATACCTCTTTAGCTCCAATACTGGTATTCAGCTGCATCCAGGTAGACTGAAAGCCGACCCCAACATATTTGGGAAAAGGCTAGGCAGATTCATTGATTTATGGATCTCAATTAACATTGACTTGATATGACCTTTACAGATATACACTAGCTCGACCGTCTCTAATGAACCAGTTGCTGATTTAACGACAACGATGCGGACATAAAATGTTATATTACGTATGATGAATATTAATTTATTAATGTTCATGATTTAAGTACTAAGTGACAATGAAAGTGACGTCACTATCTACTACTTGATCGGGGAGGGCCCACGCCAGTCGTAAATATATGAGATTAAGAACATTCTAGAATAACAATCAGCTATATGTATAGGTACCCGTTACACGTGGTTACATTAACAGTTTGAGGGAGACTAAACGCCCAAATGCGTTAAGCCTCGGCCAGACTGGAGCGACGCGACACCAGTAATTGTTCTACCGTGAAATTTTCTTAGAAATTGTTTTATTACAGTCGCGTCGCGCCAGTCTGCAGCTTTATAAATAAAACTTCTATCGTGTCTCGTCAGCGTTGTCCAAACCTGATCTCCGTTTAAAAACAGAACTAAAACGGTAAAACTTGTTCGGAAATGTTCCTAAATTATTTTGTAATTAGAATTGAATTCAGACTAATAAATATAATAGTCCTTCTTTTCTATTTCACAGCTAATTTAATGAAATATTGAAATAAAAAACAGCATTATTTCTTTTTTTATTTAGATAAACAGTTACTTAAATCTTTGAAATTCTTATACGCGATGAATTTACATTCGTTTTACAGATACAAATTAAGATTATTTTAATTAAATTTCTTCTATATCTATCGCTTTACGTGTTTGTCTGTCTGAACTCGTTGTTCTTCTAAATTACTAGAACTTATTTCGAAAGGTTTATGTGTCTAATGACCATATATCAACCGTACATATTATATGTCAACGATGTGCGAAGCAGGAGCCAACTTAGTATAAAATTAATCATGAATCGAAACTATGTGCTAGATACAGCACTTGCGTAGTTTTAATACTCCACCAACAAAGTCTAAGTGAGAGCCCTATTTTACTTGTTTCTGCCTCAAATCTGGAATAACTTTGCATAGCATGAATCGCAAAAAGCGCTCCGTACGTAAAAGATGCATGCATAGCTGGCCAGCGGCCTGATTTAATAGAATAGAGGGCCATAGATGTAGAGACACACGGCGCTCGTACTCGCGCGTATTTCCGTTTACTTTGCTCTAGTGATTCGTTGGTTTTATATTGTTTACATTGATGGCTACATCACTGCACAAAAAAAAACAAATGATTAATCATTTGTTTATTTTTTTGGTGCGAAAACTGGGGGAGTTTTGATGGCGAAGCGTTAACAAAGCAAAAAGCAAATTATATTCGGCGTCTTTTATAATAAAAGATCACACAAAACACGAGCCGTAATACCGTTTCAACAATAACAGTTTTGCAAATGCGTAGATAGAACCTAATTAAGTTTATTCAGGGACTTCTACATAGCGAAAAGCAAATTTTCAATTTATTTAATCTGTCTATTATTTCTAATAACATCAAAATCCACTTTTAATCCAGCAGAAATGTAAAGAATTCTAAACAAAACATCGTCTTAAGTGATGGTGGTAGGGGTAGGGTCGCGCGTGCGGCCTCTGTGGTCGTTTTGCGGCGCGCATGCGTCGTGACCGCGCGCGCGCTCTCGTCACGCGTCCCGCCCAGCGCAAGCGCACACCACTATTTTATCGCATTAATTATTTGGAAAAGGATTCCCGAAGAGCCAACATTCTTGTGAGCTTGTCAGCTGTGGGAACTCGGTTTAATGATTAGATTTTTAGTTTATTATTTTAATAGAGATTTTTGAGGATAGGTTCTAAGACTAGCTAGTTGTGATACAGGGAATCTAATTTAGCGGCTACAGTTATTTGTTAATGCTATTATTTTTCTTGAAGATCAAAGGTTTTTTTTTTTAGTTTTAGACCTTTACAACCCTCACATCTGTCTTAATCTAGGTAGATCTTTTTGTTCACAGGTGAACTAGATACTTAAGAGATGATATTATGTGGCTATAGTGGCAGATCAGTTGATTTAAATTTATGGGTTGGAATCTAAAAAACGGTTAGAGATAGAAGAGAAAAAGTAACTAATTTACATAAGCTAGTTGAATTATGTAGAATAAATACGCTGATTACAATTAAATACTCACGCGAAATCATGTTCAAAACCACAACGCGTAGTCTTAGCATAAACAATCTATAATGTTCCCACTGCTGGGACACAGGCCTCTCTATGAGAAGGAGTGGGCCGCAGTCCACTGCGCGGGCCTTGAGCGGGTTGGTAGATGTAACATTTTTTCGAATTTTTGGTTCTAGGACGTGCCCGTTTCCACACGATGTTTTCCTTCACCGTTTTGAGAGCAGTGGTGATGAAATAATTTACACGAAGTAAATTGCCTGTTCGAACTGACAAACTACAAGGCCACCACTGCTCTAACTGAAGTATGCAGAGCAGCAAATACGCTGATCACACTTAAATACCCACCCGAAATCATGTTCAAAACCACAACGCGTAGTCTTAACCTTAACTAATCAATAACTACTAAATTAGTAGAATTATTGATAACATAACATCACGCCCGGATTTCCATGAAGTTTAAACAGAGGTGTACCAATAGTACACCCACATTTCGCCAGTCATGTTTAAGTCCCATGTAATAGGGAGTGAGCCTATTGCCATCAATCGGGCACGAATCCAAACTCCAATATCAATTTGCCTCAATATCAATTTGCCCGACCCTGGAATCGAACCCGGGACCTCATGCTTAGCAGTAACACTTGCAACCACTATACCAACGCGGCAGTCAAATTGCTATTACGAGTCATTGATAGTCAATTATTCATCAACGCACAATTAATTGATGCTGGTCAACCATTTGACATAAAGCTGTATACCTTAAATACATTATTTGACAAATTAATAATACCTAATGTAAATAATTTCAGTAACTATGCCTTTCAGCAGACTCTGGCGACATCTACATCCCCTCATGCGAACTACGCATCAAAGACCTGACGTCACACAAATCCTGCATCACGCAATTAGAGTTTACCACGCGAACGACATATACACATATGGCTATCCGACATCAATCGTTGGGCAGATGCCCGCCTGACACGACACCCGTCTGGTTGGAGGATCCTCCCTTTTCTATAGAGGATGAGTGAACTTTACACATTATTCCTAATACCTCTAAAATACAATTACCTACCTACTGTGATTATAACAACACACTTTCACAATATAACATAAAAAGTTGACTGTACATTATAATATAAATACATGCAGCTTACAATAAAAACGAAACTCATTAAATATGTCTAGAACGTTGCACTGCATAACATTGTAATTTCAACCGATATCTGTTTACCTACGCTAGTTTACGTTAACATGAGAGCTTTCACCGCAGATCAGACTGTTTCGGTGTTTTCTCATACCAACTTTATGTACTAGGGGATAATAAATTCCGGGTTCCTAAACAAAAGCATAGAAAGGTAAAAACAAATAGCTGTAGAGCGTGCGTGTAATTCCCTTATTATTGATTGTAGGAATCAGTTAGGGCCCGTCCACAATGGAGAATTTAACCGTGGAGTTTCTTGCCGACTCTTCTCCATTTGAAGCGACCGATTGGAACCGCGCACCTAGCTTCTGACGTTTCATAAGTGCCCATGAAGGTTTAAGGCTCTTTCAAACAGGCGCGACATGCGACGGGACACAAAGACACCGCTCGTGGCGCGACGAGCGGTGTCTTTGTGTCGCGTCGCGTGTTGCGCCTGTTTGAAAGAGCCTTTGTTGGCGACTATTCAGGCGCAGGGGTTCCGGCAGCAGGAAATAAAACGCAGAGACTTGAAAAATAATTGCAGCTTATATTCTTGATTCACATACACACACGAAGTAAGTTGTTTACAGGACGGCGGGTTTTTCCAGACTAATTAGCACCGCGCAGCGGTGTCATATTTATACGCTCGGTCGTGGGTGGCAAGTAGCGGGCGGGCTACGCGCCTACACAACGCGCTCTCCACCAATCACGGCCGGCGTTCACATATACACATGTATACCTATCTATACAATTATGCACAATTATTTGCAGTATGCATATATCGTTTATACGTATTTGTTTAATATTCATTTCTTAATACGGTTTTACATTAGAGATCAGTACTTTTTTGTATAAATTCAATAAACTAACATAATTAAACTATTCATTCTAAGTACTAATCTATAGACTATTTACATTATCGTTATAGGTTGCTGTGCTCCTTAACAGCCTTTATGTGAAAAAAAAAATATTTTGATTTTGATTTTAAGTGGGAGATTTTTAAGTGGAGATTTTTTAAGTGGGTTTTGATTTCCCTAAGAATCGCTTAGCCTATATTATTTTTGAATATTATGATGAGAGAGCAATAACAATCATACATTTTTTAAATTTTAGGATTTTTTTTGATAGACCTTAGATATTTTACGGTACGGCAATAATCTTTTCAGATGGATGGACTTATGCAATGATTTTTACTATTGATTAATTTTATTTACTTATGCCAAAAATACGTATTTTTTTCATATTGTAAAAATTATTCTATCATTAATTTCAAACACAATAAGCTTATTATATTTATTACAAAACCAATAAATCTTTCTCAATAGCTATGCTAACTTCGCACATCATTGCACTGTTACATCATCATTTATGCATATACCTAGAGACATGCCTAGAGGCTTAGTGCTAAGTTATTTGGCATTACTTTTGATTTATACCTATTCGGAACCCGAGTGGTCTATCATAATGGCTTTTTTTGATATACCTACTCGCATACTTTTCAAGTCGATTATGAATTCAGCAAACTGTAAAATTAACCGATTTTCCCACCCGTACGCAAAATACGCGCTTTGCCGTGGAGCTGCGGATACCAGCCCGTATTACCCATAGAAATCCGCATTACCGTGTATGTAGGTAAATGCGGTAGTGGGGCGCGTCATTTCAGAGTTGACAAGCTATACTTATTGTTTGTTTTTAGAATAATCAGGGTAAAATACAATGGAAGTGGATATATTTAGTAACCTGTTCCGCTTAGCTATTTCTAAGGAGTCTTAAAAAAACCCTGAAAGAAATCGACACGTGTTTCACCTCTCAACGAGGCATCCTCAGGATGACGATTGACTGTCAGATTGTCTGCGCTCAGCGCTTAGTGTGGCAGCACGCCGTGTTTGAGTTCGCGACAAGTCAATCGTCATCCTGAGGAAAGCTCGTTGAAAGGTGAAACACGTGTCGATTTCTTTCACGGTTTTTTTTAAGACTCTTTAGAAATAGCTAAGTGGAACAGATTAATAAATATATCCACTTCTATTGTATTTTATAATGGATTTCCGCAAGGTCACGCCTGAATCAATTAACTGTTAATAAGGGTTCCTAATTTTTTTCCGGTAATCAAATTAACCTGTAATCATTGAGACTTGGTGTCTATTTGGTATTGTATCTTAGCTAACCTCCATCATTCAGCCTAAGTACTTATTATCATATTTTTAAACGTTTTGTTTCTGCTGCTACCTCAGTCTTAATTAATCGACAGTGGTGGACACTATACATAAAGGCACACACAGAAAAGGTTCCTTATCTATTGAAAAATATTAATTCATAAAATTGTTCAAAACGAAATAGAATTACGAAAAATAACCAAAGAATCACCGTTCGCGTAACGCTAGTAAACTCGCAAACGAACTACTGACTGAAATATATACATATTTCCTTTACTAGCTATATGAGAAAGAGAGAAAGAAAATGTGCGCGCGCACTGCTCTCTCTTGCTCCTACACTGTGATACAGACAATAGGCCTGCAGTGTGCTTAGATATACGGAACGTATTTGGCTATGAGAGGAAGAGAGAAAGAAAATGTGCGCGCGCACTGCTGTCTCTTGCTTATATCCCCCACTTAACTTCCGTTCGCCTTGCTCGATCACACTTTTCGTAACGCTTACGTCACGCGTTCGCCAGCTTACTCCCCAAGTCAAGCGTGCGTAAAGAAGTTTCACTTAAAAAAAACGGGTCTCTTAAAATTTTACCGCACTAGTGTGGAACGCCCCTACTTATGATTACACGGGACTCATGCAAAAACGAACAAGTGTATAGGCCGGTAAGTGGCCGCAAAGTGCAAGCTTACACCGTGCAAGCTTACACAGTGCATCAGTTATATAGCATTGTGTGCACTGTGCAGTTACTCCACTTCAGTGTCTCTATACTACACTTGATGTCGTATTAATGAGGACTTGGGCAGAGGTAAGACAACTGTCGGTAGACATGTTTGTTTTTTAACCAATTTAAAAAAAAGGAGGAGGTTCTCAGTTCGTGGGTTTTTTTGTTTATTTACGAAGATTGTGTTAAGTTCGCGATGAACGCCCGAATATCTCATTCTACAAAGTGAAATTTAATTCGTTTGCATCCTCTTAGGGTACGTAAATCGTACTTCCATTGTACGTAAATCGCGAAAAAAAATCTAGCTGGTCCCTACGTTTTGACGAGCTATGCGAACATAAATGTAGGGAACAGCAGATTTTTTTTTTCGCAATTTCAACGTTGGTCCCGTAGTGAAAGTTGTTAATAATGATGAGTACAATGACCCCTTAAGAGGATGCAAACTAATTAAATTTCACCCTGTATATAGGAATAATAACATAACATAACATCACGCCTGTAATTCCCGAATAGTCAGGCAGAGGTGTTCCTACAGTAACACCCACATTTCGCCAGCTATGTTTAAGTTCCCATGTAATAGGAGGCGAGCCTATTGCCATCAACCCGGCACAAATCCAGACACAAGGGCTGCTACTGAGTAAATCCAGATGTAAAACTCAATAACACTTTGCCCGACCTGGGAATCGATCCTCATGCTCAGCAGTAGCTTTTGTGTCCACAAGACCAAGGAGCAGTCTACGCTCTCAAAAAATATGGCAGAGTTGCTTGCAGCTCATTCCTGCCTTTGTAATGACCACATCATTAGCCAAAATAAATATCTAAGTACTCAATCTTCTTCTTCGTATAGTTAGTGACTAACCTGGGTGTCAGAGTTTAAGCCGACGTTCGCACGGACGTAATAACATCGCGGCGGGATTTTAAACTCTCGGTGTGACAACAGCTTGTTTTTTCAAACGCGTTGAAAAAACACGCTGTTGGATTTTCAACTCTCGGCGCTAAGCAGAGCGTTTAAAATCGAGTGCACGAAAAAAAATCGCCGCGATTTTATTACGTCCGTGCGGACGTGGGCTTAAAGCCACCCATGGGCCTTTGACTTGACTTCACTTCACATCGAGGAATAATAATTAAAAAAATAAAACTTTATTGCATTCCACAATATATGTGCTTACGTGGTAAACATTAGCTTAAGAACAATCGTGGACCCTGTCGGGCACAGCAAAAGAAATATATAAGGTAGAGATGAGGACTTATCATTTATCTTATAATCTAACTTATTCTAAAAAAAAAACATTTTTTGTGTATTTTATATGAGTTTTAAGAATTTATCATTTAAATATTCGTTTCCACTGTACCAACATAAAGTAATTAACATATTCACTTAAAAATTGTTTATTTTTTTATTTTTTCGTGAATAGAATTTAAGTATTCGAAGTCATATATTCTAAAGCACTATTGATATGAGACTCAATTGAATCGTAAGCTAACATCGACAATAGTCCCCTTAGGCGCTGTCAATCAAGGTCTCAATAGCCTGCAACAACAATTTACCGGACAATGGATACTTTTATTCGTAAGATAGATTACACGGTATAATTTTAATCACTGTGAAATTGAGACCACTTTGACAAACCTTTCGCTACCCTACCCATTTCCTAGTATAAGTACTCGGAATACAGAACGAACCAGAAGGCGTATACGATCATAATTTCATGCCGCTCCTGTGGCCATACACAAAACTAAAATACCCCACCTGACTCTCTACATACCCTTGTAATAAGGCTAGTTTGGGAACATTTGACCGCCTTTGGGGGAAAACAATTTTTCTGTTAAATACAGAAATTAATATAAAAAACCGGTCAAGTGCGCGTCGGACCACGCACAGTGAACGGTTCCGTAGTTGGGATGAATATTTACGTATGCACAGTATTGTTTTTATCGACCGCAAAAGTAAGTTTGTATTTCATAGTATTTTTCGAAAATAAACTAAATAAAGTTATGTCTGCGGTTGTAATCGAAAATATCTCAAAAACTATTGAAAATGTGGTATCCTAGGATACCACATTTTTTTCAATTGACGGTTTCATTTATCTAAAGTTCTGAGATCAGCTGCGATTTCATAGACATTGGACATTTTTGAGATGGGAAAAAACAATTGAAAAACGAGACACCGCTACCGACACCTCATTTTCGTAAACACAATTATGCTCTTTATTTATATTAAGTTACGGATCAATGTTCTATGCAAGTTTTTTTACTTGAAAGGTTTGTAAACGCGATTGTGCTCTTTATCTATATTACATTACGGATCAATGTTCTATACAAGTATTTTTTCTCGCAAAAAAATGTTTCTCGGTGGACTAGGTACATTCAAATCTAAATGAACATTCTACTGTAGGATTTTATTTACTAAGAAAAAAACACAACACAAAGGTTTGTTGCCTAACATAAACATTCACAATATCAACAAAATCTAAATATAAATACGTCCAAAACACGTCTGTCGCCATGTTTCACTGACTAAAGTAGTACTCTTTGAATAGCGTATTCATTAAATACTTTTTAAAACGAAAATTCCGGCGCAAATCGTTTTCAGATGTTTAACATGACTGTGATGTTATATTGCTTTCCTTATCTTTTGCCTACACTGTGTAAGTTAGAGTAGGAAGGTATAGATTAAACAGGCAATTTGCCGCGTGTTTTTCGACCCGGAATACGCAGACTTTGGCTGCGTTCCGAGTAACGCTATGATGAATAAAAAACACTTTTTTTTTTAAGTATTTTCTGCACAATAAAATACATACGTAATTGTTCAAATTTTCGCCTCTGTCGGCACTCCCGGGGTGCCACTGCCATTTTTTTTTTGTTTTTTTCTCGCCTTCTGGTTTGTTCTAGAAGTTGAAAGTACAAACACATTGCATATTATCTTCTCTCTGTTCGGAGGATTCTGGGAGCGAAACGTGAAGTGTCGACGAAGTGTTGTCGTTATTTGTTACTTATCACGGATACGTTTCGTCCGTACTCGCTTATGGTCTCTTGTTGTGGGGTAATTCGGATTCGGAGATTCGGTGGATATTACAAAAGCGTTTATAAAAACATAAACATAACATCACGCCTTGTTTTCCCCGAAGGGTTGGGCAGAAGTGTCCCTGTAGCACAGGCACACCCACATTTCGCCAGTTATGTTTAAGTCCCATGTAATAGGGGGCGAGCCTATTGCCATCAACCGGGCACAAATCCAGACTCCGAGCTGCTACTGAGAAATTTCAGATAGAAAAACCCAATAACATTTTGCTCGACCCGGGAATCGAACCCAGGACCTCATACTTAGCAGTAGCGCTTGCGACCACTAGACCAACAAGGCAGTCAGACCAACGAGGCAGTCAGTAGGCTCGAATTGTATAGGAGGAACTCGTACATAAATGCTGTAAAGGTTTATAACAAATTACCGGATGCTTTTAAAGATCTTCCCTTGAACATTTAAAAAAAAAAAGTAACGCAATGGTTAAAAGACAAATGCTTTTATAATCTTAATGAATACATGTTAGATCGCGGAGAGTGAAACAGAAATCAATAATATTGGTATATACCTAATAATAATTTATTGATGTTCGGATTAATATTTATGACATTTTCAATTACAATATACTATTATTTATGACATACTTACATTCATAATCTGACATTTTTATAAAACTTTATCACTTGAACTGACATAGGTATAACTTTGACATCAATTAAATTATTTATTTATTCCTAGTAATCGATCCATGAGATCTTATTTGTTGTTACTGACTATTTAATTTTCTTATTTTATTTTTGTTCTCAATGCACTCAATTGAAACAATAACTTTTTGCAGATTAAAATTAAATATTTGCACACCATATGTAATGGTAGATTGTAAAGGGGCCATTATAGTTTAAGATCATACTTTGTAAACCTACATTCTGGCAAATAAATAGATTTTGATTTTGATTTTTGATTTTTTGATTTGAAAATTGAAGTCTGAAGAATGGGGATCATTATTGTTTCTATTTTACACACTTTTTGACAGGGATTTTAATACACTTGATTGCTTTGACGATTAAAGGATGTATGGGGTTCAAAAGTAGCTGAAAAGATACGTGTTGCAGTGAAATGAAGAAAAATAAAGCCAGTGGGACTGAGAACGTCGTCGGTATAATAACGGTCAATCAAAGTAAACTAAAGCAGTAAACTAATTCACAATAGTAATCAACTTATATTTAACTTTAAGCACTTTCGTAATAGGTACAGAAACTCCTTTAAAAACGGTTAACATTAATGGAAATTGGAATCAGACAACAAGCAAGGCCGAAATATAAGCGCGGGACGTGGTGACGACAGTCCGTAATCGACCTTATCTTGAGTCGAAGAATTAGCTGTACACTTCTGGATAAGTGCACCAAAAACCGCAAACAACATGACTAGCTAAGTTTTAAAACAACTAACTTTTTACAGGCTCAAAAAAGCGTATAGGCTCACTCATCAAAATACCTTAGAAGACGGCTAACCAATTACCGCTGGGCATCCAATATCAACAATGGTACCTACACCACCGTAAAGTTTCACACAAACATGATAATAACCAATAACTAAGAATGAACCTCAGGAAATATTGCAAGGTAGCAATAACACGAGTAACACTGCGCCATTACTTAGATAGGTAATTCCTCCTAGACGTAACCAAGCTTCGTTCCACAATATATCTTAAAATATTCGTATGTAACACTGTCGAGGCTATCCGTCTTCAAATACCACCGTCGCACTATGGATCTAAAAAAGGCTCTCGAAGAAATAAGAGCTTAAATTTCAGTGTCGGTTTTTTTTTTGCTTGAAATGGCTTCTAATAGCCAATATCTTGCATAAATATATCTAGGATACATGGTATGCAAATTGGCTACTTATTTTTTTTTTTTTTTTTCAAAAAACAAATGTAAGGAGCTAATTGCTTATATCTCCGGAACGGAGAAAATAACCATAATATCCTTGCACACGTGATGTAATTATTTATTTATTATTTTTTGACATACTTCATACAACGAGATAGTGTGGGTTTTTTTTTTTTTTGAAGTGAAAAATCCATTGAACTCACGACACTGTTACCGTTACCGTTACCGACATTTCATTAAAAGTATTTCCTGCACAGTAAAATTGTTCAAGCTTTCACTTCTGTCGGCACTCCCGGAGTGCCAGTTTTTTTTTTTTAATGCGGTACTGAATCTGAGAAAATCATCAATCAAAAGCATTAGCTCAATACATTTTTTTTTGAAAAAAGAATTTGTTGCCACTTTTCCTACTAGATTGTATCTTATGATATATTTGTATGCATGATATTGGCTATAAGAAACCATTGAAAAAAAAAAAACGACGCTTTAAAATTTTACCTCTTATGTCTTCGAGAGCCTTTTTTCGATCCACTGTGCGTCGCAGCGATAATCATAAACTTAGGATACATGTGTAGTTTTATGAACCACCTAAAGGATTACTCTGCGGCTTCTTTACTATTAAAATTAAAATATTTCATATTTCTCGTAACTGTGGAATGTGCGATATGCATTATGATCGTGTGAGTGGAGCTTTAGATACTCGACTGAGGAAAATTCTCGTAGGCATATAAAATTTTTAGCAAATATATACTAACATAGGCTTCACCGTTCTATGCAAAAACGGAGCTTTCGGCATTTATTAGGGAAAATTTTAAAATAAATTAAAATCTCGCGAGAAAATAATTCAGTCAGTTGACTTAGTTAGGAAGTTCGATCGAATTGAAGATATTTTTATTTTACTGGACACACTTAAAATGCAATTTCCTCGTCCCATTTCGAGTTGATTCATCGGACGGACGGACGGCGTCGTACGGAACCCTCAAAACGAGGGGTAGAAACATCCATTTGAGAATATAGCAACTGATAATAACAAGAAAAATTTATAATTTATATAGTAAACCGTTTTCAATTAACGCAAAAAGTGAAAAAAGTATCTTGATAAAAAGCTAAACGCAAATAAAAGAAGCCGGCTTGGTTATTCATTGTCTGGTTCTATAAATCAATCAAACTGGTATTATTTCCGATGGCATTAAGAAGCGATCACAAGCCAGACATCATTTTTTTTTTTTTTTTTTAATATAGTGATACATTTTTTGCTTACCGTCTGGCGATGAATAGAAACTAGTTAAATAAAATGCACTTCTGATGCTGTCTCGAGGACCACGTTACAATGGCTCTATTATGATTAGTGACCGACCGAAGCTTCGTTTTCGTTTTCGGTCATTTTAGGCAAATAAATCATGATTCGGCCATGAACCAGCTGAAGCTTCGGCCAAACCGAAAATCAGAAGTTCGTGAATTGTCGCGCGTCATTCAGAAAAGTCGTCTTTGTTAAGCTCGGCAATATATGAATCAATACAACAAGAAATTACACGAAATTTTGTATCCTCTCATAGAATTATCGTATTTTATTTCTTTTAATACCTATATTTGCTCTTTTTCTCCCTAGGTGTAAAAAAAAACAAACAAGATTAAAATCTTGTTTATTTGTATACAGCAGAAATATTAATTTTTTACCGTTTTCGACCGAAAAGAAGTCTAAAGCCGTAGCTTATTTTTCCGCAAAAAAAAAAAACATTTTTAGGTCGGACAATAGTTATGATGAATGAATGAGTGGATAGATACCTACTTCTATTTTGTATTAAACTTAAGTTTCAAACAGAAGCCTGTGGACAGTTTTGTTATAGTAGAAATCATACAAAATAGAAGTAGGTATCTATCCACTCATTCATTATGACTGATAGCCTAATGAATATTTTGGAAGCGAATATCGAGAAGATGGAATAGTTCCCACATCTTCATAATTTAATTTGAGCTTTAACAACGTTTAACCTGCAGAAACAACAATATCTTAGTACCCTTCCGAATTATAAAACAGATTTGATGTTCATGTAGGCACAGTTTTAGCTATCGGAAAATATTTTTTTACGATTTTTTGTTTATGCGTTCATTAAAAGATATTTTAATAAAAATACATCCTTTAAAAAATTTCATTGTAGGTAGGTACTTTTTTCTAAACTTATATGCATAGATATCACATATGAACAAAGTTTAACTTTTTCTTTTGTTTTATGATAATTCTAAACTGTTACTTAGTCATTTGAGTTCGCTGATTTCATATCTACCCTCAGTTTTTTTCAAGCAGCTCTAGTTTTTGTGATACAGGTACTTCTTAAAATTTCGTTACGCGGCTTACTAATGTATATATTTTTAGTGCAAAAAATTATTAAATTCCATAAATAAATTGATATTAAGAAGAACTTACTTAAACGATCCAAATAGTTTTTGTGCTGTTTGTGGTGAATATATGATTCGAGAATGCCGTTTAAGTGCGTCTGACTTTATAAAAAAGGCCTACTTGGACTTCTTTGGGACGCCATTACAAGTGTTTAGTAAGCCTTGGATCCCAAATTTTGTATGTGGTAGTTGCATAACATCATCGCGTTTCTGGGCTAGTAAAAAAGACCTAATTTGAAGTTCAAAAGTCCTACGATTTGGCGTGAACCGACTAATCATCACGATGACTGTTATTATTTTTGTGTTGAGAATATAACAGAATAAACCGCAAAAATCGTTCCAAATGGACTTACCCGAATTTAAAATCAGCTATTAGATCATTATATTACCCCCTCTCCATATAAAATTAGGTCTGATAAAACAATTTGTAAAAGCTCTCAACAAGGATGGGGAATGTTTTAAATATATCAGTAAAATATTTCCGAAATTGAGCACAGAAAAAATAAAAACTGGTATTTTTGACGGTCCTCAAATCAAGGAACCAATAAAGGATAAAAAATTTACTGATTGTATGACAGATAAAGAGAAATCTGCATGGATTTAATTTCTTTGAGTTTTGCAAATTTCTTGGGAAATAAAAAGTCTCATTCATACATTCAGCAGCTCATGTGACTCTTTCAAAGACTAGGATGTAACATGAGCATCGAGATGCACTTCCTCTTCAGCCATTTAGACCGCTTCCTAGAAAATTTTGGCAATTTAAGCGAAGAACAAGGAGAACGCTTTCATCAGAACATTCGCACGATGAAAGAGCGATACCAGGGTAGTTGGAATGCAAATATGATGGCTGATTACTGCTGGAGCATTCAAAACAAGGCTGAAGTTTCGATTCATGCAAGAAAATCTTATAAAAGAAAGTGTTATTCATGTTAGGTTGGAGAAACAATTTTTTTTTTTTCTTTTTGTAATTCGAGTATTTTTCGCTAAAAATGTAATCTGTTAATATTTAAAAAAAATAAGCTACTAGAGAAAAACTGACAACAGACTTGGAATCAGCGTGGCAGAATCATACAAAATCAGGTATGAAACTTCATAAAACAAAACTACTGCTTACCAGTGTATTATTTGTGAGCAGCAAAAATTAAACGCTGGTTAAAAAACCAACAGATTTTATCATACTCAACGAGGAACAAAGAATAGAAGTTATAAAAGTTGATGAACAAAAAACTTTTTACAAAAATAAAACCGTCTTCCAAAAAAAACAGTACAAAATGAGAAATAACTTTAATTTCGGAAGTCGGAGTCTTTAGTTATGAATTTTTGTTTTTTGCCACCGACTTCCGAAATTAAAGTAATTTTTCACTTTGTAGTGTTTTTTGTGGAAGTCGGTTGTATTTTTTTTTTTTTGCAAAACGTTTATATTTTTCAATTTTTAGTTGTGGTACCTACCCCACACAAATACCTGCTATTTAAATAACAGGTGTTTTTGACAGGAACTTATAATAACATCACTTCATCATCCATATAGACTAAGTAGGAATAATACGTATTATTGAAGTTAACTCAAAAAGTACCCAAGCAAGGTTAATAAAATTTATATGGGACTATTTCTGAAGTATGAACCACCAAACAAAAAGTAATCATCAAAATCAATTCATAATTGGCGGAGTAATCGTGTAACAAACATACAAAAAAAAACATAGTCGAATTGAGAACCTCCTCCTTCTTGAAGTCGGTTGAAAAATGCATTGTACTCCTGTGAATAATTCTTTCACAGACTTTTTATGCATTTATGCTATGACAAAAACTGCCACCTTTGTATATATTCCTCAAGATTTTCGTTTTCATAATAACTTATTTAAAAAAGGTAAATAAGAAATATATATATTTTTTACCGGCGTTGGTAAAAAAATATTTCGTATTGATACAAGGCAAAAATATCTACAAGTTAGTTATTTGGGATTTTAAATCCAACGCTTAAAGGCTCGTACAGACCAACGCGATATCGCGGACGCGACAGGCAGTGCGACCTGTGTCGCGCCCGCAATATCGCGCTGGTCTGCACGAGCTTTAAAGCAACTATTTACAGCCCTCCACTGTTAACGAATTGTTTTCAGATGAAAACTAAAACTAATTCGGGGAGTTTCGAGCTACCCCGCCCACAAAAATGCCAATTTGGTGAGTGTAGTCCGAACTCCGAAGCGATACACGTCCGTTACAGGGTGGCTGATATATCTATCTACCTTTTCCATATTATCCTCCATTCATTCACGAGGAACACTGATCAATAAAATTACAACATGAGAAAATCTGTTCCACCTTACTGTTATAGGGTGGCAGGGACATCATCGGTGCGAAAACTGTTACCATGGATTCATTACCTGATTGTGAACCTACATGATGCGTACATTTTTGGCCGGATATTTAAAAAAATAACAGCCGTTTCATACATAACTGCAATACTTACAGGGTCAAAATGTATGGAAAAGCAGTTTTTTTTTATAACCGTAAAAATTTCAACGCAGGGGGGATCAGAATGATGTACTGAATCCATGATAACAGTTTCCGCGTCGATGTCCCTGCCACCCTGTATTAGGGAGATATGCCCATATTTCTTGAAGAGTTAGATAGATGATGTATAAGTAGTTTACACACACTTTAAGCGATATTGATTCTTATTCAATAAATATCGTATAGGTAGGACTAGGAGTGGTTGGTCTAGCACCTTAATTGCGTAACACATGATCAATCACAATCTGAATCATTTTGAAGGATATTGCTAATCCATTGCTTCATATGTTCGAAAAATTTGTGGGTGTGCTTAACAATGTAAATAACGCAATGAATGTTGTTGAACTGTCAAAATAAAAACAGATTGTGATTGATTGTGTGTTATGCAATTAGGGTGCAGTTGGTACTATTAGGAACACCTCTGCCTAAGGCTTCTGCTTCGAATCTTGCGGGCAGCGGGGCGGCGGCGGCAGCGGCGCGTTCAAATGCATATATTTATATTTAACTGGCCTCGAAAGCAGCGGCGCGGGGAGCGAGCGGTTCCATATAAAACTATGCGTAGCCGCGCCACGCCGCCGCCGCCGCCGCCCCGCTGCCCGCTGAGTTCGAGTCCGCGGCCTAAGGCCGCCTATTTAAAAACGATCGTCATTTGAATACGCGAGAGGTCGCGTACATGTGTCACTTTTTGTTCGGAAACCGGAAAGCGCCCTCTGTCGGCGCGACTACATGTTCAGGTTCACCGAACAAAAAGTTCGAACGCTTTTAAATGGGACGCAAGGTGACCCTTTGGGGAATACAGAGTCTTTGCATTCGCGCTGAAAACCGACACCTATTGGATCAGCGCGAGAGCCAGCCAGACCAGGCCGGTACAGTCGACCGCTCGTCGGTGCTTACGTGCCAGGTCCAGTTGAAAACCAGCGTCAAGCAATAATGGTCTAGCATTTTTGCTGAACTGGGCCTATATGGCGCAGCCGTGAGGCACACTTTACTGTTAATTTCTTACTTTGTACTTTTTTTTTGTTTCCTTTTTTTTTACTTGTAGTATTATTATGTTGTATCGTGTGCCTTTTAGTCTGTGCTAAATAAATGTATTTTCTTTCTTTCTTTCTTACACTTTGACTTTGAGCTGGCGTAGAGTAGTACAATGTTTTAATAGAATAAGAGGCCAGCTTGTACTGGTTTTGTTATCACTGACGAATTATTCCACTTTGCCCCACCCAGCCGCCTAAACCTTTAGATTTAAGATTTTATTTTATTTGTAAAAACTGTGTAATTAATCTTTGATTTACAACCCGATTCCTTCCAACAACAAATAGTAAATACTAATCCCAAACAATTATTTTTGTACTTTTATTTAAAAACCCTACCAATGTACTAAGTCCAACGTTACCAGCCCTAGTTACATTTTACTTAGATATACATTTCTTTCTTTTCCAAAGAAATGTAAAATACGAGCGTACCTACCTACCCATATTCTAATGTGTCAACCCTAGTGGAGCAGAATCCAGTAAGATTTTAGACTAGTGAAATCTGCCACCAAATCAAACTAGTGGGGCAGATTCCACTGCAAATGTTTAGGATTCCACTTTGCCCTACCCGTGGGGCGGCTGGTTGCAGCAGTGGTATAAGTCTCACTGACGTGCTGCCTACTATACTTATTTATACAGAACGTAAGCGTTTGACTTCAAACCTAAAAAAAACTAAATAAAAACTTCCAGGTAATCGGCAAAACCGAACCGAGAACCACGCAGTATTACTGAAAAATTAAAAGCGTATAACGTGGTATCTTATACAATTATAATGTAGCGTTGTTTATTCATAATTAGATCAAGACTTCTGAATCCCATGAGGCAGCTTACACACAGGAGTTAGGTACTACAAATGTAGGTAGTTACTGAAACGCTGTTAACTTACACAGAATTATGATATTTACAGAATTAGATATAAGTATTATTAAAGTAAAGTAAAGTAAAGTGGGAGCAGTGAAGGCCCATTGTTTACGGCCGCGACTTACCAGTTGTAGGTCGTATGTTTGAACCCTGACAGGTGCTTTACTTTGTGTAAATTATTTCATCACCATTACTCTCAAAGCGGTGGAAAACATCTTGAGGAAACCGGCATGTCCTAGAACCAAAAATTCGAAGACATGTGACATCTATCAACCCACACTGGGCCTGCGCATTCATTTGAAAACATTGTCATATTTAGATTCATCTCCCCAAATCGTAACCGCAGTCACTGATAAATGGAACAAATAAAGTATAAACCATTAAAGCAAAATATTCATAAACACGCTGCACCGGTTAAAAACGGATAAGTTTCAGTCTGGATACACTGAAAATATGTCAACATTAAATACACTCTATTTATATTAATAGCAATGCCCAGAAAATCTATAATTTTCGTGATGAAAACTGTGAAGTCTGAGTTCAGGATACGTTATCTCTACCTTTTTGAACCAAACTAACGTATCATTACACGATTTCCACGAAGGGTTTAGCCTAGTTGAACTGTAGGCTATCGTACACCCACATTTCGTCAGTAATGTAGAAGACCCATGTAAGAAAGCTTTTTCTCAAAATGTACAGCCAGCCGCTATGACAATCGAAACGTTCCGATGTCTTCTTGTGTTCCGACCGATGACTTCAAGCAGTGTTAACGGAAAAAGGAGAAATAGACATGAGAATGACATTGATGATAGAAACGATCATCGTCATGTTTATATCTGCCCCAACACTTAGGTATCAGCATAGGTATCTCTTGATCCTGCAAAACATGTATGTTTTGTTAAAGGTCCTTGTGATCGTGAGACTCTTTAGCCGATATATCGTTAATAATTTAAATGAAAGAAGCACTTTTATATTAAAACAAGCCGTATACCCCATTGGTTTTCCTATCGGTAAAAATGACGAACTTTCATATAAACTTCCATCCCCTATTTAACCCCTTTAGGGGATGATTTTTTTCAAACTCTTTCCTTAGTGCTCACTTTCATTATTTTATGAAACTCTTGTGCAAATATTTAACGCTTCTCACACTCAGCAGTTCAGGCTGTGCTTTGTCAGTGAATGAATGAATTTCAGATTATCTCTGTCCTCTCTATTCTAAATAAGAAAATGTTGCTTCGTAATATGCCTTTTACCTACTTATCAAACATTTGTGGAGGTTGGATGGGGTGGAGTGTTGATGGTCTTATATCATTTAAAGTTATTTGGTATATTTTCATTTTAATAACGTTCACAAGATGTAATAAACGTGAGATATACCAATTGTTGATAGAATTTCTTTACAAATAACATTTACATACTCTAAAACTTATTTCGTATAACGTTATTGGATATAACGTTTATTTAATCTAAAATCATTAGGTCTATCGTTTAAAATGTAGGTACATTGATACCATCACTATAGTTAACACCCCGATTCAGAGCATTCCGACTCGGATAGGTTAGGTTAGAAGGTTAAGGCGGCAGCGAACGCCGAGCGCCAGATCCCCTCTATTGTTGGTGAATCATTTGGGTTAGGTTAGAACAGAGACCATTAACGCGCGAAGGCGACTAACTATGATAGAAAATAAAATAAAAAAACTTTAAATTATTTATTTGTTTTTTTTTTTAATTTAAATTAGAAGCCAGTGTTCGTAAACATTCACTTGTTTTATCTTGTAAATATTATAGATTTTGTAATAACTTACCCGGTTGGGTGAGAAAGCAAACCAAGCGGAACGTCTACAGTTCACAGAAAAATAAATTATGGCCATCTAGCATGAAACGTTTTCCACCACACCTACGTAACAGACAAAAGACACCCAAAAGCACAAAACTTTCCAACTTATACTTAGTTGTACAAGGATCTGTTGGCGAGTGATCAAAATCGGAACTATAACGGCCATCTTGTTTTTTCCATACATTTCACAAAACAATAGCACCAATGTTTACCAACAGCGACCTCCTTGTCAAGCGCCAAAAGACCCTTGTGGCACTCCAACTTAAACGTATTTTATATAACTCCACTCTTCCTACATTCTTAACACAAAGGGTGCGTCACACAAAATCAGCGTGTTTACGATGAGGTTTAATCGTGTGTAGTCCAAACGGGAGTCGGGAGCTCTGGTCTACGGCGTAGCTCCAGGTCTACGTCCGGCCGTTGAACCCAACGTGCTGGCGCCGAATTCGCATGCACCCTTCTGAACTTAGTACACCTTAACTTGCGCAGGTCAAAGAGTAATGTACTCGATTCGATCCTTTATATCCGTAGACGATAATTGTTATAGAAATATGAACGTAGACAAATACCTCACGATTCGGCGCAGAAGTCTGTTCGGAGACATAACTTAACTGGATAACAAAGGACCAACTCAATTTTTCATACATTAAAATTCATATTTTCTGCTAATCAACCCAATCAAACTACCGTCGAACAAAGAACGCTTTGACAAACATTACTTATCACTACTACTGTCCTGAAACCATCGATTATGAGTGTGTTCTAATCGTTCATTTTTATCGAGTCGGGCCTCGGGCGTGATAGATTATCCTTTAGCTTCCTTTTTCCTTTTAGAGAGCGTCGACCGTCGGCTACGAGGGGGCCAGGGGAGGAGCCGAGGGGGGGCACGAACCGCTGCACCGAACCGCCAACGTCATTGCCCTGTCAACTCAACAATACTAAGCAGACGATGTTACGTATACCGAACAATACGGAATAGGTGCAAAACTAAAGAGGGATCACTGAACTCTTTTGTGCAAAACACAAAAACACTTTTTGTTTGACATTTTTAACCAACAACGACGGCTACTTGCATATAACGCAAAAACTGTCACAATGTCGGCAAAAACTAAGCTTGAACATAGAAAGTTGTCAAACTGATTAATCTGAGGGACAGTTCCCGTACTTTTTTAAGAACGTTCGCATTCGCATCTCATTCGCTATCTGTCAAAAATACAATCTATTTACCAACATTTTTGACAAGTTTGACAGATCGCGACTTGAATGTGAACGTTTTTTAAGTACGAGAATTAGCCTTCAGGTGTACGAGGCAAAATATTAAATTAATTACAAATTGATTGCAAATTTAGATGGTGCATATATTAAGAACAATATTGATAAGGGACTGATTAGTGGTTCGTGCTATTGTGGTAAACAAGTCAACAGCTGCGGTGCAATGAGGCGCGCCCTCTAGCTTCACATATAACAATATAATGTCTAGACTTCAGTAACAGCCATGCGTCACCCTCGTTCACACGCAACGCTTTGAAAATAACCGCTCACCGCCTTTTTGTGCGCTTCCAGTAAATATAAACGATTATCGCCGTACTTATGTATGTAAAGCTATGAAATACTACGATGGGGACTTCTCATTCATATTCCATTCAAATTGTAACTTAATGTTACCAGAACTAAGTACATGTTAATCTAAATGGACGGGTAGAAGTAAACAGAACGTATTTTTTGTTTGACCACCTAGTATGTATGTTTGATCAATATTTAGTACGACATAACTCAAAAGAACAGTTAAGAAAAAGAACTGCACATCGATAAATGTTATGCAACGACATGAAAGTAAAAGGAAGTAAAAGTACAAAAACGGTATTACAATCATTCATGCATAGCACACTCTTAGGTATTCTGATAGGTATACCTAAGTAACTGTTCTCTTTGTGCACACTGAAATTGAACTCCAAATGAAAATAAAAAACAGTTTAGTAGGTAATTTTCATAATAACAGCCTGAAATTTTCCTAATTAATTAAAGGCGTTTTCCTCTTCTCACACGAAAGCACGAGCATTGATTAAAAAATACCTCGCTTCGCGTTGGCGTAAAAATATCCCTGAAACATGCCTTATTTTGCATGGAAAAGTGAAAACAGTACACGAAGACAAAGTTATATAACTTTTGGACTCATTTACATCCCAATATTCTCTCCTAAAACAAACACTGGACAAAATATATCTTGTCTTTGACGCATTGGGATGCGTCATAACAAATTTCTGGAGCCGTAGCTAACTTGGTGCAAGCCCACGAGACCGGCGGAAGGGGGGGAAATGGGGTGGGCGCCCCCACCACCCTCTATTTCCCACGCAACGACCTTTGTGCCTCGGCGATGCACTTTGACAGACTTTACTAATTCAATAGATGGACGCTGTGTGGCAAGGCTCTTTCCGTTACATAATTATATACTTTGTTTAGCTTGGCGTTATATTCATAATTAATTAGATTGAACGTTAATCAGTGAAGCGTTCGAATATTGTAATTATTTTGTAATTTACCGATAGAGCTTTTTTTATGTAACTCACGCGAACTGCATTTTACAAGATAGGCAAGTAAATACAAAATAGTTCAAACAAAGTAGTTTTCAACTTTGTTTTCTCTTCCTCGGTATTACTCCCTGTTTGTATCAACCCGTATACGCCATAGCAGACTTCTACAACCTACAGTGGAAGCTAGCTACGAATGGTACGACGAAATTTCATAAGAGATAAGAAAATATTGACCAAAAACCTACATAATAATATCTAAAACTAAACACATAATATAATATCAACATAATACAAACATTTAATGAAGAGTACACTAATTAGCAACGAATTATAACAACGAGTAATCTAATAGTCGTATCTGTAGCGGTGTTATAACTATTTGTTCACGTAAATTGGTGTAACTACAACGTACGACACAGGGGAACGGTGCGACGTCGAATTACGGCCATATTGTACGTAACACGTGCGAAATAACTACACAATAATGTAGCTATTCGGTTATCTTATACCTTCAAGTTATATCTAGTAATTACTTGTTAATGTTAATACTGATTTTGTTACAGTATTTGGTACAAAACATTGTAGGTATATTGCATCTAGTTAAGATCAAGAGCTTTATATCATTGACGTCATGACAGTGATAGAATTTTTATATAACATCTTGCATACCATGTGTGTATACACGTTTCAAACAATTAAATGATCTTAACGTAACACATAAGTAACTTAATGTAAAAAATCAGGTTTAAAAGCAAATCATATCATAAGTTAATTTTGCAAACCTACCTTTTTTTTTTTTTTTTTTTTTTTTGTGGGTGGGAAATCATCAAATAACTTCTCCCGCTCTGGGCGGAGCGGGAGAGCGTGTCAGACTCTTACTGACTAAAACCCACCCGTGTTCCTTCCGTTGCCCTGTTGCCGGGGGCCACGATCTCCCTCTCGGTTTTCTTCGCAACCCCGGCAGGTTGCAAACCTACCTAAGATCGGTATAAAGGTGTTGTCAAAACGGAATCAATGAAATGGTCGGTAAAAATATAATAAAGAAAAACCAGAAGGAAATCTTTTTCAGCAAACTTTCGCAGAGAAAACAACTCGATGACGACGTAGCGTTAATAATCAAATATGAATAAACATTTAGGGATTTAAACTGAATACAGGTATAAAGGCAGATACTATAGGATGTCAGGGTTATGTAGGTTATTTCAAAAGAGCAGACGCACTATCGGAAATAGACTGTTGACTGGAATATTCAAACAGGAAATCGGAACCGGGATCCACACTATAGCAATAGCAGCAGCTCATAAAAAGCAATGATATTTTATTTCTACGGAAATAGTGCAGGAAATGCAGTTAGGTTGTACCTTCCTCTGTACTATAAACGAAAGTCTTTTGAAACATTTTTTGAAAATCAACAAGACGCAAATCTTATTTCTACATAATTTATCGGGACTTTTGCTAGTATGAAAACATTTTATCCGTTTCTAACAAGAAAGTGAAAATGTCTTCTGTTATATATTTCATTTCTAATCCATTTCCTTTCTATGATTGTGTTCTTAAACAAGGACGGTTCCTACTTCAAAGTAGACGATAGACGAGATATGTAGGTATTTAGAAAATAAAACCGCTCATGTTTTGGATACAAAGATAATCATACAGTAACTACAAAAGCAAATGAAACAAAGAACACCATTTTGACGATCCTTTCGATAACATAATTAGTAAATCCCCATACAACGTTCAAAACATTATCCTAACATTCCAGTACGCAAAGCTTCAGTAAAGCCTTCGAACACCAATTATTATTAGGTATATATCAAATAAATTGGGAGTGTCCCCCGTACCACGAGACTATCGGAACAAGGTAGCGACAACCATCGTTTGCGCGGTGGGTTCGGGTGAGGCTCGATCCGTGGGGAGGCTCGCTTGTTTTGGTCTGTTTGGGCCGAGGACGGCCGCCACACAAAGACGACGACCGATCCGCACACTAATTCAAAGGAGATCGATAGTGCACCCACCCAGCCCTTTCATGCAGACCTCATCATGCGCCGCGATAATTAAAATGTTTTGCTCTCGATAAATATTTTGCGTCGCTAATTATTATGAATATATATGACGAGTTTTTAAGCTTTCTATTCATGATGTTATTGGCGCCCAACACATTTATTCATGTTGGGCGCCATTACTAACGACATTACGGAAATGATTTCAGTAAGTTTACTTGTTTTGTTGTATCCATATTTTACAAGAAGCATTTTAAACCAATTAAAATGTTACTTATAAAATATATATTCATTTGGTCACCCAACAATAATTAATTGTGTTTCGTTTGTCGACTCTTGATAGGTCAAAATTCTAAAGTTAATATTACGATATAGAAAGAAATGTTTCATTTTTCATGACTGAAAAGCCGTTAAGAAAGTTATTATAAAATAGTTATTTCGAATAATAACAAGGTTCCTAACAAGTGCTTTGTCTGTCAACTTGTATTCTAACAAATTACCTACCTGCACATTGAAAACGTAGATACCACATGCTTTGTCTTTACCCAGCATTACAAGTAAAAATGGAAATTTCTCGTAGGTATCATAATAATATTACAAAACGTAATACAAAATGAAAGTGTTTTAGTGCAGCAGATTCATTTCTTCTAAGAACTTTCAACGACCTTCGAGGAGGGTGGTTGTTCAAGTTTCAGTTTCAGCTGTAGAGGGCGCTCTCCCACCCATCTCGGAAAATTTGCATGATTAAACGCGCTACCTTAAAAGAACGCAAGTGGATTGAACTAAATTAGGTATAGAACAAAGCATAAGAAAACTCAAGAATACGTGTTTCAATACAGTTAGGAATATTAAACAACTAGGGTTTTGTCGAACAATGATGAAAGAAAAAGGTTGCTACAAAACGGAATAACTAATTCTCAAAGGCTAAAATCCAATAACGTACAACAGAACAGGTACATCAAATTCTTACATCGATACGGCAATAAATTAAAGGCAATATTGGCAACATTTTGCTGTTCCAAAATTGGAATCCACAACAAAGGGACGTCAAAGAAACTAGCAAGTGCACGCGTGCAAGCGGGGCCGGGTATAAAGAGTGAGCGCAGCACGGCCGAAGAGCCTCGTGCGTCCATTACCCCCCTCCCAGTGGGGGGCTGGGGGCTGCCGAAAGTGCGGGGTGGCAAGTGTCTCGCTCACACCCAAAGATGCATCGAGTTTCTGGACGAAACCGCACTGCCGCTGCATATAATGGTAATGAATTTCGTCTCCATTTTATTTAGTACGTACCTATATGTTAGCTATTGATTTCTCTTGAAATTTCACCACGCTTTGCAAGTCTTTGAGTCTATTGCACACTCACTACATTCGAAAATCTGGATATATAATTCAAGTTTTAATTACTTTGTAGGTAAGTACGAGTTTACTTAGTAAGTACGTATTGATATTTCGTCAAGTAAGGCACTTCGTATATGTAGGTACGACAACCTGCTGTGCTTCTTAAAACAACAATGGATTTTCTAACATAATTCAATCCTTGAACACTATCTTTGTCCCCACACACAATGACATCAGTACCTACACTACCTACCTACACATACTCCTATTTTGTTAAAGTACCTACCCCAGTCACGACATGCCCCTGCACCGATAAATCGCATTATGGCCCACGTGTAGGGAATACATTTTTAATCTTGTTTCCTTTATATCATGCGGCTCAGAAAAGCGGTGGGTAGCGGTGGTTAATCACTGAAAACTTCCTCCCTAAATACGAGTTAGAAACAACTGGACTCAATTCTGATTATCTATGAAGGCACTTACGTCAACTTTGCAACTAAATTTTGAGTCAAGGCTCTCGCAAACAGGCGCGACGTGACGACACGACACGACACTGGTTGAAAAATTTCAGAGAAGTTTTCATACAAATTGTTCCACCAGAGTCGCGTCGCGCCTGTCTGCGGGAGCGCTTATAAAGTAACTTTAAAAAACATTATTGCATCAAATTGGTAGGGAAAAGTTTTCCTTTCATTAAACATATTGCAAGTATCTATTTTATGTCTCACAATAAAACTAATGTGCTAGACTAAAATGGAGTGCACATTCAACACGTAAACATATCATCAACGTTAGCAAAAACAAACACGTCAAAACAGCGCGGTAACGTTAATAACGCTCACGTTGCCATCCATAGCTCTTTTCATTCGGCACGAGCCGGTGCAGGCTGTGTCAAAGCACGTAATTAGTATTTAGGAAGGTGGTAAGAAAGGCGAGGTCGTGGGCCAGACGTCGGGTATCGATCCGACGACCTACCCCACGCTCTACCTCCCAAAAGGGTGGGAAGTGGGGAGCCACGCACATCGAGCCACCAATTGACACACTTAAGGTAATACTTGGCACTTACGATGTCGCCTCGACGTACTGATGGCCAGCGGAAACAATGCTGTTATGCCAAACTACTTCAATACCGAAACATTCGCCAGCTAGATGAAAGTAAAGAAATCGGGAACAAAGAAACTGCGAGTCACTTCAAAAAATAAAGCTAATCATATTGCATCTACGATTATTGTTAGCAGAGTAGCAGAAGTAGCTGAAAATTACAGAAAGCTCGACCCAGTTGGCGCTGAGCCCGCCTGTGCATCGGAACATCGCGCACTTGCTTATAGAGATATGTATCTATTTTATTTAACCTTGGAGAACTGTAAACAAATTATCCAGCATTTGTAAGACTACGTGATGACCATATGGGGTTTACTCTAATAAATAAGTGAAAAGGTCAGCCCACCTTATAGGGAGACATAAGCAATGTTCTTATCGATATAAAAAAAAGTTATAAAAACTAAAACCCAAATACGACAAAAAACATCAACTAAAAGGTATAAAATAAGACATCACAGACAGACAAAATAAAAATCTGGTGTCACACGTAATCTGTTTTATTTATGTGTGACTCCGAATTTTTATATACATATAAAAATCCGGAGTCACACATAAATAAAAAAATATATAAAAAAAATTATGTGACGACACATAGCCTATAACCAGCGGACGATCAAGACGCTTCCAACGATACCTCATTTGTCAAATTATGATAAGAAGTTTAGAAGTTATGAGGGAACAGATGAACATACATACATGCATACATACCGATCAAAATCATAACCCTCCTTTTTGCTTCGTCGTAGTCGGGTAATCAGTGAACTGCTCACGTAGAGAATGAGATTTTTTTCTTAACATTTTTTTTTTTTTCTATCGATCAATTGTATGGCGCTTCAATAAGAATTTCCACAACTAAAGCCATTATATTGATAAAACTTATCAAACTTGTACACTTCTAAAGTTTCATCAATTTAACATTAATCAATTTAATAGACAGAAGATGGGTAATTGGTACCTTATTTTAAAGTCCGGATTGTAGGCAACTATGTGCACACATCCTAATATGTAGGTTTTCGGTCTAAATACCTCTAGCTAAAGATATGCTTACCCTGTTATACGTATGACTAGATAAAGCCGCGTGCATATAGCTGAGACACCTTAACCGCCATCTGTAAATTCGCAAGCCTGCGCTTCAGGTACCTTTGTTTCAGCAAATTGTAATCGTGTCTTGTAATACTATTTCGTTTGAACTTCTGTTAGGTGTCATTATGGCAAATAGGTGTTCATGTGTGACCATTTCATTTTTCTATCTATACCTTTTATTTAATCATTCTAAAACTATAACAAAAATCTTTTTTTTTTTTGCCTTGCTTCGAGTTCCATTTTACTTTCAGATTATTTTCATTATACTTTTGGTTAGATAACTTACAGACCTCATTAAAATAGCGTAGGTCTCACCACATTCAATTCGTTTTATCTTGCTTTTCTCAAAACTAAATTCTCTGTTCTTTATAAAGGCAATTTCCGCAAAAGGAATTACTGGCGAAAATAAGCAGAGCACGCAGATTGTCCGGAGCGACGTCGCGTCGGCGCTGCACTTTGGGTGAGGGCCGTGGAGGCACAGACATCGGGGTGGTGGGTGGTGTAAAATCACCCGCAATCATTTATACCCGAACTGCCTGCAGAATTACTAGCCGTCACTAAATTCACGACACCACCCCCTTCCGCCAACTTTATTATGGCTTTCTCTTATGTACATTGTAAAATTGAAATTGATAGGAATTATTATTTCTTGGGAGTTATTAAGGTGGATTCGGTTGCCTGATGATAGCCGTTGTTGCTGTTCTGAATATTTTTTTTATTACTGTCGTGCTTATGTACCAGGTTTTTTTTATATCGTTATATTATCAGTTGGAGCTTCAGTATACAAGTTTCGGAAACCTATTTTGTTTTGAGATACCTAGGTAGGTACATGTTGTAAAACCTACTTGCTAAGATACTTTTTGTTAGGTTTTAAATGTCATTCGTAATGTCGATAAAAAGATATTCGAAGCTTAAATTCTGTACTCGTTACTTGAAGTTTGAATAGCAACCATTGTGAAACGTTTACTAAGTTTTTCATTTTGCTATTTCCACAGTATTTATTTAGGAACGTGATTCTTCAGATTACAATTACAACAGCACAAGTATTGAACTGAATGTCTTGCGGCTGAATGGGGGACGTTTGTAGTAAATGTTAAAATATTACCTACCTGCTATTGAGCTTAGGTATTTGATTTGCAAAGACAAAATACTTTTAACAATTTATTGACAATCCGGAAAGTAATACTTAGCTTGTTTTCTTTGTCTTTCTATGTTTGAAAAGCCAAAAAGTCAAAACTAAAAAAATACTTCAAGACAACCTATTAAAAGCCGACCAAGGAAACTTCCAAGACGTGCGTACCTTAGAAGTTTTATTACTAAAATCATATCTTAACGTACCTACCTACCCAAGTTTATACATCTACCCTCCATCTATATACCTATCGTCCTCCACACAACTACATAAGTACGTTTGCACATTGACAGCATTTGAGAGGCAACACGAGGCCACGTGGTGAGATGCGACGCAGCTATTTGTGTCAGGAACTGTACCCGTGACCCACTTCGCAAACACCCCTACTGCCGCGTACTAGCGAACTGCAAGTATCCGACACTGCCGTATATTTTGGTCTAGGTTATGTCAAGTTATATTGCCGCCATTACAGTGTTTTATGTTATCCTTGGTAATGTGTTGGAAGTGCGATGGAAGTTGAATAACAGTGCCAGTTCTATTACAAGATTGGAAATGTCAAGAAAATATGAAGTACCTACCGGCACCAACTAAAAGAAATTAACATGAAATTAACGTAATAAGTAGAGTAGGTACTGTAGAGGTATTGTGCGGTTGGATTTGACAAACGACCTCCGCAAATATTTTATAAGTTGATGGCATGTATAATGAGATAGTCTGGCAAACGAAAGTAGACTGAAAAAGCGCGGCAAATTTAAAAAATATCAGCATAGCAACCTCAAAATTTGTATGACATACCTGGAATTATTATGTTCCAAATTAACGAGACGTTTCTTGAAATTTAAAAAAATCAGTATACTTCATCTGAATAAAAATACGACTTTAGGTATTTTGCAGCAATTCCAATAAAAAAGCAATAATATTCTATAATTATTTTGGTAATTTTATTATTTAATTTATTTTATTTTATTATTTTATTTGTAATTTGTTAATATTCACCACCATAATCAAAATCTGAATCTAAAACTTCCATGTGCAAAGATTCATTAGAATCACTGTTTTGTCATTTTTAAGTTAGTAGATGCTGTATCAAGATCACAACAAGACACCAACAACACTCGATCGTTCAGACGTAATTATAGCATTGCCATATAAAAACTTTGCAAATAATGCGAGTGTCTACTTTTGTTTGCCAGACTCTAAACCAGAGGTTCTCCAACTTATTTCATCTACCACCCACTTTAAAAATAATTTTTTTTTAAATACCACAATGACATTCATTCTGGTCTGGAGTTTAAACTTACATTCTCAACGAGACTTTTTTACCAGTGCGAGCAATTAAAACGCAAATTTATAATTTTAAGAGTATATTTTAATCAAATTAAAACAAACAATCAATTTTAATTTTAGAAGTAATCTAATGTGAAGGATGAATCTGATGATTTTTAACAATTTTGTTGATATCAGTACCCTAATTGCGTAAAGGCTCCTACAAACAGGCGCCACACGCGACGCGACATAAAGGTACGTCGCGTCGCGCAACGAGCGGTGTCTTTGTGTCGCGTCGCGTGTCGCGCCTGTTTGTAAGAGCCTTAATACAACACAATCATAATCTGTTTCGATTTGAAACAGATTGCTAATCCATTGCCTCATAAGTTGGAAAAAAAAATCGGCTCAACAACGTGAATGTTGTTGAACTGTCAAAATTGTTTACGAAAATAAGTTACGCAATTAGGGTACAGGTTCGAAATTAAATATTTTTAGTTTTTAAACAACCAAACAAGGCAGAAATATGAACTAAATAATCGATGTTGTGTAGTAGGTAGGTTTTAATGTCAGTGATTTTTTTAATATTAAGTAGATGAAATTACAAATCAGCAAACCACTTCAACACCCCCCAGTTTTTTCTGGGCCCCTTACCCTCTAGGCCTCCAGCGCCCACAAGGGGGCTTTATTGCCCACTTTGGGAAAGACTGCTCTAAACAATATTTCATATTTTAGAAGATTATAAAACGCGATCGTGATAATGTAAGTAAAATACGTAGTCGCATTGATAGAAATAGGTCATAATCATATATTATTAAATACGCCTATTATTGACGCGGTACTGTAAGAGCACGGAGCTCATAAAATACTACCAAAACACCTAATACCCATTATTTTCGTCTTCACCAAGACGCATGCGTCTTGGTGAAGACTAGCACCAAAATGGTGTTCGTGAACGGGCGCTGTCAGTAGGGACTGGTCATCTTCTAGCTGCCATGGCTTATTTTAATTTGATTTTTGAATTGTTTTATTTGTTTTATATTTTATTACGGACGCTTTTATCGTTCTGCATCGTTCTCACATTTATAACTTTAACATGAATGATGTTACCAATATTTTGTAAACATATTGTGATTTAAAAGAGTGTCCATGGAGTTTCTTGCCCGTTCTTCTCCATAGGTACTTACTACGCTTTGGAATGGGCAACTAGCTTCATCTTTCTGACTGACCGACCCCTTGACAATTCAAAAGTGCCTGTACACTATTTGCGCTGTAGCATGGTGCGGGTGACAGTTTCAGTAACATTTCGTTTCACTCTTGAAAGTTGCCGCGATTTACAATTTATGACTTAATATTTCAGTTGTACCACATTCGTAATATATTAAATAATTAATAACTGTAGTAAATTAAATTAAACCCAACCAGAATGTTCTAATCAAGAAATAAAATCAAATTGAATGAAAAATTAAGCAAAGTGTTATGCGTATAACGTAACGCCATAGACGTATTTAGTGATGGGATGTACTGCTACGATGGATAGTCGATATTTTTTATAATAAAAAACGTATATTGTGCGTAGGTCAATTTTTATTTTTAAAAGGTCTAATTATACAACAGAACATTTATAGGGTAAGGTTGCTTAAAAGGTTGCTAAAAAAAAATACATGTTATTCGTCTAAACTCATATCAGAGTCAGGAACATCTGAATTGTCACTCAATTCATCATCTGAATCTGTGACGGATATTATTAACGATGACTCAATTATGTTGTCAATATGTATGTCACGATCCCAATCAGACATAATGTCCCTTTTTGTTTTACGACCTTCGACCAGTCTTCAGGTTGAACATTGTTGATGGCCTCTTGTAATAGGGCCAACATCTTATTTGCCGTAAATGGCGGCGAAGTATTATTTCTTGCGGCGTAACCTAAAAATAAACGAACTTATAAAAAAAAGTATTCAAATAATCATCAATCAGCCTAATCTAGTATCTGGTAATGTTTTTAAACTAGGTACATGCTACGATCGGAAAGCTGATTTTTTTATAAAGCTTCAAAATGGGAATTGAAATTAAAAGCATACCTTTTATTTGGGCCCAAATCAGCTCAATAGCGTTATACTGGCAATGGTAGGGTGGTAGTCGAAGGACCTGGTGGCCTTTTTCTTTTGCCATCTCGTCCAGAGCATAGGTAGGAGTTGGTGGCTTATGGCGTCGGACTAAGGCAATAAGCTCCGTCTTTAACATTTTTATATCCGCTGTAACTCCGTTTTCACTCAGCCACTTCACCAACTCGCTTTTGCGGTTGGATTGGTTTGGGGGTTTATTAACTTGCACCGAATGGTAGGGTGCGTTGTCCATTATTATGGTCATAGGCTCTTTTAAATTGTTTAATAGACCTATGAACCAATCTTTAAATTTTTCGTAATTCATCTCCTCATGATACTCCGTAGTTTTTTTTGACTTAAAAGCCAGCAAACAATCAGGGACGAATCCACTTGCTGTACCTACGTGACAAATAATAAGGCGTTCGCCTTTGCCTTCCGGCACTTTGGTACACGATTGTGCCGTATCGTCGGTCCAACTTTTACCCACTGTGTGGTTGGCGTTTAGCCACGTTTCATCCAAAAAGACAACTTTGCTCCAATCACTTATGTTTTTGGCCTTCCTTAAAAATCTACATCTTGCTAGGGCAATGTCAGTCCTATCCATAATAATCTTTCTTTTGTTAACTTTTTTGTAAACAAAGCCAATATCTTTTATAACTTGCCGTAGCGAAGTAATACCTCCTTTGAACAAGTCAGCTTCTTTTAATGATTTTAGAAGCTTGAGCAATGTGGGTAGCTCCATTCTTCTATAATAATCATAAATATGATTTCTAATAGCAACCTTAGCAAAATCATCCAAATCTGTGATTGGCTTCACCTTGGTCCGCTTTTTGTTGGGTGTCGATAATTTATTTTCAAACATCCCATCTTGGCCAATTTTCTCACGTGTTATACGCGAAACAGTATTGCGGCCAATATCAAGAGCTTCGGCTACTCGTTCTACAATATGATTCAATGGTAACAACGGTCCATTATTTTGTTGTTCTCTTTCAAAGTAGTCTCGGAGGCGAACAACAAGCTCCCTGGCCTGACTACCCAAAACAGTTTTTTTTGTATGCTTAGGCATGGTAATAACAACAAACTCAACAAACTTATAACAAATAACAATTTAACAAAAATGAAAACAAACAATGAAATCGTAATACGTGTCACATTAAGTCACAATATAACGCGCTTGCACTCGTACTCGCACTCACAGCATCGCACGGGTAAACAACATGGCCGCCGCGCCGATGCACCATAGAGCAAAAATGTTGTCACGAAAAAAAAAACATAAACCCGATTTTGATTATTTTATATAAGTACAAAGATAATTATGTAGCCATAAAACATTTATATTGACAAGTTTATACACGTAGCACACACGTAGTTACACTGCACAACTGAATAATACACTAATTTTCATAACAATATTAAAGAGAACTAGATTCACGCTGCGAGTATCGTTAGCGATAAAAATGAATTGCATAACCTCACATCCCTACGTGGTACTGACAAATGTCAACGTCATACGGGCAACTGTCACCCGCACCATGCTACAGCGCAAATAGTGTAATTGGTTTAGTTGAAATAAATGCTTTGAGTTTGAGTTTGAGTTTCACTTCTGGCGTTGGTTGCAGTCATTTTGACGCCGCGTCAATTCTGCTCTAGCAAATGTGACAGAAATACAGTCGCGTTGACGCGGCGCACTATGTGGAGGTGCCTAAGAGAGCCTGGCCATAAATATATTTTGTAAAAATCAGCGCCGGTACTTGTATTATAGTAATCCTAATATTATAAAACAAAGTCCTCGGCCGCGTCTGTCTGTTTGTCTGAACGCGATAAAGTCAAAAACTACCGAACGGGTTTTCAAACGGTTTTCACCAATGGCCGGAGTGATTCTTGCGGAAGGTTTGGGTGCATAATTCATAAAGGTTTTGTGTAAATTTGCTGAAATATGGCGATTATTGTCGAAGATGTCGGAAAAAATCATGCCGACTCACAGTGGAACGAATGTATGGAAGCGGTTGGACGTAGACATGTCCGAAAAATAAGAGTAAAATTATGACAAACTAATGATGCCATCTTATTCGATTACTTAATGCCTTCATAAATTGTGGTGATGAATTTCTTCATAACTCCCATATTTCGGGAGTAATTTGAGAAAATGTGAAATTTTACTATGAAAATGAGTGTATTGAGCTCTCTCCCTCCTGATTCCGGGCTTGTTTCAAGTAGCGGTCTCTAATATCGTAATGCTATTACTAAGAGCTATATTTAATACTAAGACACATAGTGCGCCAAATGTGCACTTTCTGGGATAAAAGGAAATGAAAATTTAAAAAAAAAAACGTTTTTTCCCCATTTGTATTTACTTTAAACCGCAGACAGACTTATTAAGAGGTCTATAAATATATTATATATATACAGAAATATATATTAACAAAAATATTCACAAGAACTGATGAGAGTATGACTTTTAAGTAAGTTGATAATAAATTACCTAGTTTCATTAAAAGTACAATAAATAATTAAGACGTAAGCTCTAATTTACTAAGTTACACATTTTAAAACAATAACATCATTTAATTATCTTCGTCATCATCATCATCATCAATTAATTCAAATTCAGAATCGATGTCCGCTAAATCATTTATGTTAACAAATTCGATATCACTTTTCTCAGAATCCGTAAGCTCATAAAATTCCTTAAAAGAAGATTTTTTTACAAACTTATTTCCTTTTGGACGGATACTTGTAACAAGTGGATCAGAAGACAGTAAAAGATTGTGCATAATATCTTCATTGCATGAGATACTGCTATGCTTTCGAGAATGCCCCTCTCTATATTTTCTAAAATCTTTATTTCTAGCCTCAGATGCCTCTTCGGATAGAAAACCAATGGGCACAATTGACATGTTCTGAACTATGTCTGGCCCATGCATTAAAATTTTATGAAGTGAAGAAGGCATATAATACCATGGGTATAACTCCACGTAAAGCTTAGCAGTATCAAAGCAGAACTCTCGGAATTTAGTTACGTTGATCTTCTCTCCTGATGAAATACACTGCAAGATCACACAGATTTTTCTTAAAAGCATAGCATCTATTCCGGTCAGTTCAGCAGATTTAGTGTAGTTTTCAAAAAATCTCCTTGCCGAGTTGCCATTGTTGGTGGATCCACTGCCTTGTTTCACAACATCGAGAAGTAAGCCCGTTTCTCTTCTTACAGCCTCTTGAACTCTTTTCTTCCTGTCATCAACTTGCCTTTTTGCTATATCACCCCTTACTTGCCATGATTTTATGTCTAATTTGTAGGAAATGTGTAATAAGCATTCCATTGAGCGAATCCAAGCGTGAAGGGTGCTTAAGCTATATTTATACATGTCCTCGTTTGCGTGTTTATCTTTGATTAACTCTAAATTATTCATTTCTTTAGGACAAGCCTTGCATATGTCACACACTGAAGCTGCTGTATTGGATATAATGGAATGAATTTTACCATCAATCATTGTCAACAGCAGTTGGTGTTTGACACTAATTCCATCAGTGATGGTGGATGGAGTTAAGGCTTCAATCTCTGCTTCGATTTCAGCCATCTCTCTCTGCACATTTTCTTTGGTTTCCTTTATAAACTTAAACAATATTGGCCGGCAAAATGAAGTGGAAGATGGTCGCTCGTTTTCCCAAATTGTTACACCTTTTGAGACGAGCCGCAGTGGTACAAGACTAATCATAAAATTACTAGCAAGATCGATTTGCTCATCTTCACTCGTCCTTTGATGATAAATGCTTTGGCTAGATGATCCGTCAAAACCCCATTTGCTGGTCAATACGAGCTGTTGATTGGGATCAACAGGGGTTTCTAACGACCTAATAAGTCTTCTTGAGGTTAAATCCATCAAGGCTTGTAATTTGATTTTTGCAGAGCTCTCTGTAACTGTGAGATCTTCTTTGGCCGGATAGCACTTAATTTTTTCTTTAACCAACATGTAGTAACTCGGGTATTGAAGAGCTCCTTCTTGAGTGTTGAAATCCCGAAGAGTGTTATAGCGCCATTTCGATAAGTTCATCGATACATAAAGAGCCAATGCCTTCAAAGGGGATATTTCCCGTACCTGAATTGATTTACCTTCAATGAAGGCTTTGATTTTTGAGGCCTCTTCTGGATTCTCCGTCAAGTATTTCATAACATAAGCTGTATCGCTTTGTCCTGCCTTTTGAAGCGCCCTTTCGGCCGAAAACATAATTTCAGCGCTGCTACTGCTGCATGAAAGACTATCTTCAGTGGTGCGTCTTCTTTTTTGCCGGTTACTAAGGTCCTCAAAAGATTTACGAGGACTAGGATGTGTACAAGTTGAAGCATCAGATTTAGCAGGAGAAATTATGGGCTCGATGACGTCACTTATATTTTCTGTAGAAGGTTCCATATTTTCATTCTGTAATTCCGGCCATTGAATTGCAGCCTGTAGCCAAATCTCATGTTTCTTCCGAAACTTATCTGTGCTTCTTCCAGACTGTGTCCATTTTGCATAAATGCGGTAGCAAAATCGACGACACCAGTCTTTTAAACTTGTTTCAGCACTTTCACATAACTGAACACAACTGTTATCTTTTAAAACACTGAACAAATAGTTAAAGTCGCGTAAATCTTTATGTGCGCGTGCGCATAAAGCAACGTGAATATCAAGATTTGTATTAAAATTTGGAAAATACATTGCGAGATTAGCTTGGATACAACGAGGTGTAAATCAACACTGATTTTAAAGTTACTAATAGTGACCTATTTATATAAAATCCAGGTATCCCAGGTATCCTTTGTTAAATATTGCAAGGTAATTAGTTATTGTGATAATTAGTAAATGATGCATGCTAAATTAGTGTATTAAGAGCCATTTAGTAATTAAATAATAGCAATGTTCTTATCAGTAATCATTAGTGCATCAGTTTTATATGTAAACCTTAAGTCCCTAATTATATATCCTAATTAGCTTATATCTTCTCTAATTGGCTGATCAGAAATGTTATTGTAATAAGGTAAACCTTTAGAAAAACGGTTTTAATCAACAAAATAAACAAAAAATTAAAAAATTGTGTTATAAAATAAACATCACTCTTTATCCCAGAAAGTGCACATTTGGCGCACTATGTGTCTTAGTATTAAATATAGCTCTTAGTATTAGCATTATGATATTAGAGACCGCTACTTGAAACAAGCCCGGAATCAGGAGGGAGAGAGCTCGATACACTCATTTTCATAGTAAAATTTCACATTTTCTCAAATTACTCCCGAAATATGGGAGTTATGAAGAAATTCATCACCACAAGTTATGAAGGCATTAAGTAATCGAATAAGATGGCATCATTAGTTTGGCATAATTTTACTCTTTTTTTTCGGACATGTCTACGTCCAACCGCTCCCATACATTCGTTCCACTGTGCGACTGGGAGCTTTACTGGTGTGCGCAGCGTTAACCGTTAGAGATACAAAAACATTAAAGATACGCTAGAAAAAAGTCGGCGATGACATTTGCTATCTTCTAAGGATGACCCACAGTAACCATTATTCTTTCAGAATTTGATAAAAACTCCATTGTTATTTCCGAAGCTGTATTGACCGGTGTCATATTAATCCTTATCCAATAAAATATGCTACTTAAATTGGGCATTTAATTTAGATTAAAATATGCCTTGACATATTTCATTTATATGAATGGTTTAAAAGATATCACAGATTCAAAATTACGCGTACCTAACAGAATAATTATGGTTGGAGCATAGCGGTAGGAGTCAATAACCTTTTACTGGACTATTAGGTAATGTAATCCCGGTACTGCCAGTTGTACGTTCCCGTGGGATATTTTCCGACATCCACGCGGGCAAAGTCGCGGGCAAAAGCTAGTTATACACAAATTATGTAACATGTGGCTGGTACTGGTTTATAGCAAAGTGCATCTTAATATGATGATTCAAAAATTATCATAAAACATCTTAATTTGTATTTATTTCAGGATTATTTTCTGGTGAGCTAGCAATGGAAATCATACAAGTATTATACCATGCCAGAAACCTTATAATATATACTTTCGTTTGGTATACATAAATATGCTATATATTTGTTAATATATTTACTAGAAATATTAACTCATGACATCATGTTTGCGTAACTAAAACTTTCCATTAAGGCTCTTTCAAACAGGCGCGACACGCGACGCGACACAAAGACACCGCTCGTCGCGCGACGCGACGCGACGTACCTTTGTGTCGGGTCGCGTGGCGCGCCTGTTTGAAAGAGCCTTTAGAGTTTTGACAATTGCCGAAATTTGCCGAAAGTCTGTAAATATTGTTATTTGATAGGAAATTTAATATTATTATACAGGAAGAAAAAAAGTTGCAACTTCATTTCATAACATATGCTAATCTATTATAACATGAAATAGTAAAACCTTTTTATAAATATGTAGGTGATGCTATTTGATTTATTAGTGGATATATATATACAGGGTGTTTGGTGCATCGTGTGCCAAATTGAAATGGTCGACTGGGGAGGTCACCTGCTATCCTTTCAGACCCCTAAACACTTCTCATGCCCTGTGGATTTTTTTTCATCGACTTTTTATTGTTTTATTAAAAAAATACCCAAATTTTACAGTCAAGTACAAATTAAAAAAAAAGTGTAAGTCGTAGCCTCTGAATTTTTATTTTATTTTGCTGTGTATTGTATTACAGTACTTTTAAATTCAAAACTAGTGACATTAACCATGTAGTTTTTTTTTATTTACTCGCAAAGTTTCGGACTTCAATTAAAGCTGTCCATGTTACAGCTATTTACATGGCTATAAAAAAAATACAAAAGCGACCGGGATCTTCCAACTCCCTCAGAAATTCTCTAGTCTATTCTCTTGCTAGTGATGTGCCACATGCCATAAAAATCTTTTTACAACTTTGTGAATTCGCTAGAATTGTGAATCGAGTCACAAAATACTAAATTCCAAATTATGATTTAAAAAAATATTTTTGCTTAAATGATAACTCAAAAACTCATTAAATCTGTTATCTCACTCTGATAAGGTAAGATCTGTCTCGTATCTCTCTGTGGGGGGGGGGGGTTACTAGAAATAAAAAATAATTGCATTTTTAACATTTATTTAATAATTTTTACATATTCTGCCCAAACTGTTGGCCGCTATTGCGAATGCAGGCCCGACATCTATTTCGTATTTCCACAGTTGTCAGTTGTTGTACGAAGTCGTATTTCCTCCTTTATTTTAGTGAACGCCGTTTCAATGCGTTGAAGTAGTACCTCCCTTGTTGGAACCTCCGTGGCGTATACCAGCTCTTTGGCACGTCCCCAGACATAAAAGTCTAGCGGAGTTAGGTCTGGGGAACGTGCCGGCCATGCAATAGGGCCATCGCGCGCGACCAATCCACGCATTGGGGAACACATCGTCGAGATATTCCCTCACATTCAAACGCCAACGTTTGGGCAGGAGTGACTGGGAATCAGGTAGTTGGACCGCATTACCTGCCCGATAACCTCAATGGCGATAACTATTTGGAGTTCCTTCAAAACGACCTGCCCGAATTAGTGTCCGAGGTGCCCGTATTTAATGAAAATGTGCCCAAAGTATTCCAGCATGACGGCTGTCCCGCGCATTGGCGTTTGACTGTGAGAGAATATCTCGACGATGTGTTCCCCAACGCGTGGATTGGTCGTGATGGCCCCATTGCATGGCCGGCACGTTCCCCAGAACTAACTAATTTAAAAAAAAATGCAATTATTTTTTATTTCTAGTAAACCCCCCCCCCCCCCCCCCCCCCAGAGAGATACGAGACAGATTTTACCTTATAAGAGTGAGATAACAGATTTAATGAGTTTTTGAGGTATCATTTAAACAAAAATATTTTTTAAAATCATAATTTGGAATTTAGTATTTTGTGACTCGATTCACAATTCTAGCGAATTCACAAAGTTGTAAAAAGATTTTTATGGCATGTGGCACATCACTAGCAAGAGAATAGACTAGAGAATTTCTGAGGGAGTTGGAAGATCCCGGTCGCTTTTGTATTTTTTTTTTATAGCCATGTAAATAGCTGTAACATGGACAGCTTTAATTGAAGTCCGAAACTTTGCGAGTAAATAAAAAAAAACTACATGGTTAATGTCACTAGTTTTGAATTTAAAAGTACTGTAATACAATACACAGCTAAATAAAATAAAAATTCAGAGGCTACGACTTACACTTTTTTTTTAATTTGTACTTGACTGTAAAATTTGGGTATTTTTTAAATAAAACAATAAAAAGTCGATGAAAAAAAATCCACAGGGCATGAGAAGTGTTTAGGGGTCTGAAAGGATAGCAGGTGACCTCCCCAGTCGACCATTTCAATTTGGCACACGATGCACCAAACACCCTGTATAAGTATAGGTATATGTTATACTTGGGATATTTTATTAATTGTAGTTTATGTTAACATAATGTATCGAGTATTTTTCACCTTATTTTAAGTTCACATTCACAATAAATTATTAATAAAACATATCGGAAACCGCATTACTACATAGGTAATGATAATTAGTTCTTTCTACCACATTTTGCACACGTTTCAAATCAATTATTTTATTATTAATTTAATATGAGATATAAATTATGAGCAGTAGTTTAGAAGTTATGAGGTAACAGATGAACATACATACATACCGGTCAAAATCATAACCCTCCTTTTTGCTTCGCCGTAGTCGGGTAAAAATAGGGATCTGCATACTCAATAATTACATACTGTTTTTACCTAACTAACTTCTCGCAATGAGTGAATTCAACTGTAACCAGACGCGACCTGTCTTGTTTTAATTGAAAGTGATGGGAATTATGTTTTTGCTTACGTTATATACGGGATAATTAGACAACTTTTCCGAGGCTAATATCTTATTACTAACTTTAGTCCAATAATAATAACTTTAGTGTTTTTTTTTTTCTTGTTTTATTAAGTTTATAACAGTAATTTTATGTCGTAAATTTCTGATCATTTTTCAAAATTTCATATTTTTTTATGACTATTAAATAATAGGTATTTAAAATAGGTATTTTATCCTATGAAATTGCCGTTCTGCCGTACTGGCTATTTCAAGTCCAATTTTTTCTTTTTTCGCTAAGAATTCTACGTTCAAATTATTTTTATTTTTAAAATATGGAATTCTTTTTTGAAAATTAGTCATTTGTTTAATGGTTAGCGTTCTGTTTTCATCACATTTGTACGTTTGTCGTCATCATGGATACGTTAAAAATTCGAGTGAATATGGAGTACCGTCGTGGCAGCAAAGCGGCAGAAGGGGCACGCAACATCAACGACGTATACGGAGCGAACACTACTAACGATCGCACCACCCGTTATTGGTTTGCCCGCTTCCGTTCTGGAAATTTCGACCTAAGAAATGAACCCCGTGGTCGACCGAAAACTTTAGTCGACAATGACGAATTAAAGGCGATTGTGGAAGCTGATGATTCTCAATCTACAGCTGAATTAGCAGCAGCTTTCGATGTTAATATATTTACTGGAAACATCAAAACAATATTGGTTCATTAGCGTCGAATTGGCAAGGTAAAAAAGCTTGACAAATGGGTGCCCCACGAATTGAATGATCGCCAGTGCGAAGCACGCGTCGAGTTGAGCCTTGCACTGCTCAACAGGCACACAAACGAAGGCATATTAAATCGCACTGTTACTTGCAACGAAAAATGGATTCTGTTCAACAATCGCAAGCGCTCAGCAAGTTGGTTAGATCCTGGTTCAGTACCTAAACAATGCCCCAAACGAAAACTGACCCCTAAAAAAGTGATGGTCACTGTTTGGTGGTCTAGCGCCGGTGTCATTCACGTCAAGTCATCACAGCTTCTTACCAAACGGGATGAGCAATACTGCAGATGTGAACTGTGAAGAACTGAACTTGATGATGGAGAAGCTCGCACATCTCCAACCAGCTTTGGTCAATCGTTCGGCTCCGCTGCTCCTGCACGACAACGCGCGACCTCATACTGCACAGCAGACGGTCTCCAAGTTACAAGAGCTGGGGTTGGAAGTTCTCTGTCATCCACCGTACTCACCAGACCTTGCCCCTACAGACTTCTACTTTTTCCAGAATTTGGATACCTTCTCGGCGGGGAAAAATTCAATAATCGAGAGGCAGTTCAAAATGTCTTTGAAGAATTTGTTGCCTCCCGTCCAGCAGATTTTTTCAAAAAGGGTATCAATAAGCTATCACTACGTTGGCAAAAATGCATTGATTATGCAATCAATGCATTTTTGCCTACGTAGTGATAGCTAATCAATGCATTTTTGCCAACGTAGTGATAGCTCATTGATACCCTTTTTGAAAAAATCTTAACGCCCTTGTTTTCCATGCAATGCAACCCATGCGGGTTGTATTGCATGGGAAACAAGGGCGTTAACTTATTTCATGAAAAACGGCAATTTCATAGGTAAAGACCCAATATATATTTATATTCATAAACTGTATATTATTTTGAAGTACATTTATTATAGACTAGCTGCGCCCCGCGGTTTCACCCGCATAAGTCTCGATCCCGTAAAAATATCGGGATAAAAAGTATCCTATGTCCTTCTCCGGGTCAAGGTCTATCCATATCCCAAATTTCATCCAAATCCGTTCAGCCGTTTTAGCGTGATGTCGTGACCAAGGGAAATAGGGATTCATTTTTATATATATAGACTAGCTGCGCCCCGCGGTTTCACCCGCATAAGTCTCGATCCCGTGGAAATATCGGGATAAAAAGTATCCTATGTCCTTCTCCGGGTCAAGGTCTATCCATATCCCAAATTTCATCCAAATCCGTTTAGCCGTTTTAGCGTGATGCCGTGACCAAGGGAAATAGGGATTCATTTTTATATATATAGATTATCTAAACAAAAAATCTGCTGTATATCTATAATAAAATGGAAGTTATGTATTTATGACCCGAAACCGACTCAATCTCCACATACGTTAACGCACGGTACGTATACGTTCACCGAAATCCTACGCTAGATGCGAAGGTGCATATTTATTATTATCATAACGACTGTTAATTATTTTCAGTGTAGCCCCATACCTTATTTGTTTAGCTGTAGGTAGAGCATGCAATTATCCGCCCCATTTTGCTATCCGGATATTGCCGATACTTCCAGAACACTATCCGGATATATTCGCCCCATTTTACTATCCGGATATTTCGGATGCTTCCAGAACACTATCCGGATATATACGCTTAATATGGATATTTTGGATACCACTGTAAAAAAGGTAAAACCAAGTATAAGTCTCCAACCAACCTAAAACCTTTTTGACCACAACAATATTCAAAGTTCAATGTCCTTTTATTTATATAAATCATTTAAAAGAAGTTCTAAATGTACTTACGTACTTATCTAATGAAAACAATGAAATAGAATATTACTAGCTTAATCACTAATTTCAGTCTTAAGAGTCCTATTAGATTTTTTACGGAAATTCGTAATTTTTGACGTTGTAATTTTCATTAACATTAACATTATGATATTTTAATTATTTAATTACAATAACGATAGTGCCATTCTCTTTCTTATAAGTTGGAGTTACACATTATTTTCAAGTGATTCGCTGAATTTACGCGGAATATATAGTACTTTAATTTTATTTATGGTAATTTTTTCTTATTATATTGAGAACTGAAAACTAATGAAACGTATTCATTGTAGATAGAAGTTTTATACCTTATTAGTTTATTTGATAAATTTTTGTTTATTTGGAATATAATGGACGCTGAATCAAGACATTTATTGCTTTTATGATTTTTTTTGTGAAAACTCAAGAAATTTAAAGAAATTCTAGAACTCCAATAAACAAGTAAAACATTCAACTTATCTTTTAGTAATTTTAGCTTTTATTTGAATTGAATGGAACAAAGTGAATTTAAGCGTCAAAGTTCCATCGCCAACGGATTTTCTTGTAAACTGAGTTCGTAAAATATTTATAGTAAATTACACGAAAAGAAAAATTAAAATGTATAACTCCAACTTACAAGAAAGAGAATAGCACTATTGTTATTCATAATCAAATAATTAAAATATATTACTGTTGCTGAAAATTGCAACGTCAAAAATCATGAATTTGCGTAAAAAGTGTAATAATGAGTGAGATCTATAGAATAAAACTCTATTCGTACATACCTACCCGTTCCCGATCTATGAATCCGCCATTTGAAAACAAACTTATGTTACTACATTGAAAATGGAATATCCTTCGAATGAATGATTCGCACGGCTGCGGCTTAGCACTTCCGTTATGTTTCGCGCAACGGGGTTTCATTTCGGGGTTGTGTTCGTGTCCGGTCATTCTTGTATCGTGGTTTTGCTAGTTTTGTTTTATTTAAATCTTTTAGTTTGCAGAATATGATGAAAATGTCACAGCCGTAAATCTTAATAAGCCAACTTTTCTCAAACTCTAAGGAGTTCCGAGATACAAAACTTTATATTAGCGTTTAGTGGTAGTGCCCGACTCGCACTTGGCCGGATTCACTACTGACTGCACCCGAATCATATTTTAATTTTTAGCATACAAAATTACACGTCTACTACAAAATCGTGGCAAGATGCACTTTTACGAAGAATTTGCTTGCGCCGGTACGTCGGAGCTAACGGTTCAAATTAGCATTCATAATGGATGGTTCGCACCGACAGCAGTGTCACGATAGCCTCTAATTGTGATATCTAATTAAACTGAATATCATAATAATTGCACGCGGCTCACACTGCTGGTGGCGGTGATCCGAGCGGTAAATTAGACGCATTCATTCGTCGACTGGATAATTGATTAATTAATAAGGTCATGAATACCTGAATTTAACGTTACCACACGTTTAAACCCTAAGTTATATACCTACAATAATTTTTACACATGTTATTCATCCATACAGCTTTATGATACTGACCATTTCTAGGTATTTGGTTAAAAAAATACAAACAAGTATTCGTCCTTACAAAATATATTTTTAAATTAGAAACATGGTCAAAAGTTGTGTCTAGCACAAACATATTTACATAAACTTACAATGAACTGTACAATCAGAATGGACTTAATGTATGTGTCTTACACATATCAATAACAATATAATTTCTTAACACTGTTTTATTATTTAATACGAATTAATAATAACAGAATACTTGTCCACAAGTTTATAGTCAGTAAACTAGTAACTAATATTATAACAAGCCCACTAGGGTCCATGAAGTTTCTTAAGCACTGATTCAATATCGATATCCTGAATATTTGTAGAATTAAATAAATACTGAGCTTCTGGTTTTGTCTTCTTGCTCTCATTCAAAGCCTCCTCGGAGCTATTACTACCTTGTAATCGTTTTCTTTTCTTCACGTCACTGGCTTTATCCTTAACTTCTACTTTTTCCTCTTCTAAAACTATTTCTATCTCAGTTATTTTATGTTCTTTACTGCTTGGACTATTCACCTTTAATGGTGTATCCAAACTTGTAAGAGTAGAATCAAATATTTCGAAGCACTGCGCCTCGTGATTTTTCATTGGCGTGTATAGTTTCTCTATATTTGATATTGAACTTACAGCTACTTCTGTTTCTCTGAAACTATATCCTAATTCTCCTTCGCTTTCCGGATCAGTACTGAATAACATATTGAAATTTGTTGCTCTTAATCTAATTGCTACTCCGTCATCTATGCACACTTCCATACTAAATTTATCTTTTAATGTTATAGGATGTTGCTTCCTATCTTTGGCGTCACTACTACATTTAATATAATTATGACTATCTTCATTACATTCATAAACAGATAATTCAAATTCTTCATCTGAATCAGCATCTTGCACTATATGTAATTCACTTGTAGCACTTGTATTTGTTTCAACACTCTTATCTAATACACTTTCTTCTTTCCTTGATTCAGTAACCTCAACATGAGTGTGATGCGCTGTCTCTGCAGAAGGCTGATCCAGCAAGTCACGTTCTATTATTTTTGCAGTTTCGGCGTCAAATCCTCTTTTGATTAAATCTCCTTGCAAAGAGGCAGCATTATCTTTGTATTCGTGTTTATTATTAATGGTGGTGTCAATATACTGTTGTATTTTTGATATATCCTCAATTTCAGCTTCTTTTGGTTTCGAGTCTTGAGATCCGTCATCGGACCAACGCAGCGCTATTTGTTCTGTATCAGAGTCAAGAGGAGAAACCATCGAAGCTGTGTGCTGATCACGGGTTACGTTTTGTTTAACACTAGCGTTGATATCAGGAGATTCGTGACCAGAACTTTCCGAGTTAAATGTCTTAGTGCAATGTAGTTTTCTGGGAGTCGATGATTTTCTACGCGACTTCGTCGGAGCAGGAGTTATTATAGGGATTATGTGAATATTCTTTTCTCTTGCAGTAATTTTTTTATTAACTTGTGACTTGTTTGGCGAAAATATATCTTTTTTCCATTTAGTTCTTTTATTCGTATTTTCTTTCTTTGGTGTGGGACGCCTTGGTTTTATTTTCATGAATGAATTTGCTTTATCTTTTTTCATTGGAGATTTACGCTTTTTAACAGATTCTAATTTTTTCTTAGTAGATTCAGATTTGGTAGACGATTTAAGTTTATTGTTTCTCGGTGTTTTTACATTCACTTCTTTATTGGTCTCAAAAGAACTATTTGGAATTGTAGTATCACTACTAGATGACGCAATCTCAATTTTATCATCTATCACTTTTTCTTTAGTTTTAGTACCTACACTACAACTACTAACATATGACACGTTTTTCGTACATTTTCTTACTGGTCTAGAACTCCTTTTACTGGCTGGTGCTGTTTCTTTAGGCACTTCCACATGCTTTACCATCTCAACCTCTTTTGATGATGTCACTGGACATTCTAAATCTGTGATTCGAAGGTAATCTTGGTCATCTGGCTTGTAGTAAGAGCCGCCGCTTGAATAATCGGTAGGTCGCGATGAATATGAAGAAGGCGTAGCTAGCTGTTTTGGAGTATCAAAGAAACGGGGCGTAGGAATATTCATAATTTTAATATCCGATATTGGTTCATCTGGCAGAACAGAATTTAAAAATTTCGGTGTTTCCATTTGGATATCATAAAGAACTTGTTTATAAGGAGTTTCTAGAAATTCTGAAATATTTAACCTTGTACCAATTTCATTGTGCAGGGATAACCTTTCAGCCTCTGGAGTTTCATTAATATCTTCATTATTTGATTTATTTTCAGTGACTTCAGGAACTTTATTTACTGGCTCTATGTAAGTATTAGCAGCCACTACATTGAAAGTTGGTTTAACTGTAATTTTACTTTCAGTATGCATTTCTGATTGTGCATACTGTTCTTCTTCTTCTTCTAGTTTCCGTCTCTTCTTTGATTTCTTAGGTTTAGGAGATATTTTTCTTTTACAACGCGGCTTTTTTACTGCGGTTTTATGTGCTGTTTCAATCGTTGTATCTGTAGTTTTATCCGCATTATCAGTAGTTTTATCAGCTTTATCAGTTGTTATATCGGTTTTATCAGCCATAACTGTAGTTTTATCTACTTTATCAGTATTTTCATCCGCTTTATCAGTAGATGCATCTGCTTTGTCAGTAGTTTCATCTACTTTATCTGTGGTTTTATCTTGTTCGGACTGAGTGTTTGCCGCTTTTTTATTCTTCGGTCTTCTAGGCCTGGGTTTGGGTTTTGCTGGAGGCTGGCTAGCATAACCACTTGCTGTGGCTAAGACACGCAAATCAGCATCCCAATTAATTCTCTTATTTACCACTGGTTGCTTATTATCAGTATCCACTGATAGATTATTGTAATGACAAGATTCTATTTTATGAACTTTAACATTGCTCATATCAACAATGTTATTTTCACCATTCCCTGTTTCAGAGAATATCAAATTAGGGCTTCTATCGACGACAACCTCAACAGGCTTATCATCAGTTTCGTTTGGCACTACTTCATCAATTGTCTCGTGTAATATTCTCCTTGGAGTTGTAAAGTCAAGTACTCTGATATGCGAATTTCTGCGAGGTGTAGAAGATGATTTCCTCACGGGAGGCAAGCCTTGTGGAGTACTTGTTTGAAGAGAACAAGCAATGACGTTATCTTTAGGAACAGACGCATTTTTAATCATATCAACTGTTTTTACTAAACCAGAATCTGGACCAGATTGTTGTTGGTCTATTTTTGGTCGCTCATCATCCGCTTTATTTGTTTCTGCTGCACTACTTGACGAAATATCAATTACCAGAGGACCGAGCAATTTTGGCGAAGAATCAGATTTTGTAGTCGCTTTCTGCAACTTGTGTGCTAGGACAGGTTTAGATTGAGACTTGTTAGGTGGGACACCTGAAATAAATAATATATACATCAGACTTTACTGCTTACTGCAAAGCATAATTCATTATCAATCAATTGAGTGAATTCGCAAGGACACTGTTATTTACTTTATGTTTATTGTATTAAAGTTCCTATTATGTTACAAATTGCCTTAGCCTTTATAATATATTTAAATTGTAAATAATTTCGTGTAGATTTCTAAATGACCGCGCTGTCTCATTGGGTAAATACTAGAGATGCCACGAATAGTTGTTATAGTGAATAGTCGAATATTCGCCATTATTGCTCGACATAAAAAAAGGAATATTAAAAAGTCTATGTATTCTCAAATAATAATAGTTTATTTATTTTCTGAGGCAGGTTTGATTTATGAGAAAAACCGCAACCAACTTGATCCCAATCGTTCAATCGTGAATCTACCCCTTTTGGACTTTAAATTTTATGATAAATATTCAGATTTATTACAGTTGTAATAGCAATAATGTAATTGCGTTTAATTAAAAGAGGTTCTTATTTTTAATTAATTTATATATCTTTTGTATAGTTTTTTTTTCTATTGTGAATGTACAGAACACTGTAGGCTTAGTGGATTGTAGATTTGTTGACCATTTTCTATTTTCTTAAGAACCTGGTACTTATTGAAATACCTACACTGTCCTCCCATACCTAGTCATACTGTTATTTGAAAAAATTGTAAAAGCCAATTATTTTTATAAGAGTAACCGTGAAGTTTCTTGCCGGCTCTTCTCCATAGGAAACGACCAATTGGAACCGAGCACCTAGCTTCTGACGTTTCATAAGTGCCCATGTAGGTCTATGTGAAATAAAAATATTTTGATTTTGATTTTGAAATATTAAATTATTAATTTTAAAAAATTAACTTCAACATGACTGATATTTGGCTAACTTTTTATATTAAAAATAATATGAGTATTCGCGGCATCTCTAGTAAATACACCTGTAATGATAATTGTATGGGTGATTTCAATAAATAAATAATTACTTTACATATTTACATAAATCGACGTCTTACCTGAAGCAGGCACAACTATAATAGTAGGCATTGCCATAATTTCATCTTTCGTGTAGTTGTTGTTTACGATAGGAAGTTTCTGTTTATAAGCCGGCGTTCCATTTATAACAATCGTTTGCATCAATGGTGTTGAGGTAGTTGCTTTTGCGTTGCTCATTGACGGAAACTGCTTGTCCACTTTTATGTCCGATATTATTTTAATTTTTTGGTCCTTACTTTTAGGTTTTATTCTAGGATATGGATAGTTGTTATATGGAAGAGATTCTAATTCGGCACCTTTTGCTACCTCATTCACATTATTACCGAAATCTGTATTGGTATTGTTGGCTACTGAAGCCCTGAAAATATGGAAAGTTGAAGGACTTAATTACCACGCCTCATTATCTTTAACACGATTAATATAATAGCATTTTAAGTGGATAAATATCCAAACACAATATGGCAAAATTCAAAAAATATCTCAGAAGAACTTACAGAACTATTGAGTTTTCCGACGTGCTTGAATCTGGCACAGGAACATTCCGATTTTCATGACCTATAGAAGAAATTAAGAAAAATTTAAAAATTGTGTACCATCAAAAACCTTTATAAAAATATTTACAGTAGCCGGGCATAAATATGACACGCGTGCTTTAAGTATAAATAAGTCCGTAACCGACTGCAGGCAGCAGCAGTAGCCGACGTGGCGTCGCGAAATTATTCGTCTTTAGAATTTCTATGAAATAACGTATTGCTAGCTATGAAAGGTATTTCGTAGAAATACATAGAAACCAGTTGATTCTGCCTGCAGTCTGCTACGCAATTGTACCTTTAGAAAGTGACTGGCACACTGGTAGGAGTGACAGAGACGACGATTTACAACTTTCTCTAAAACTCAATGTTTTATACTTACGGCCGGTAACACTCGATGTGTTATATTTACAGCCGGTAACACTCGATGTGTTATGTTTACGACCGGTAACACTCAAAGTGTTATATTTGCCAGTAACAGTACATTATTAAAATATACATACCCCCAACTCCCGATGCAAAGTCTTGGAATGAGCTAGCACTGGGGATACTTTTGTTTAGACTTTCAGCTCGAGACTTGTTCTTACAAACTTTCTTAAGGATTGTGTTAAATTCTTCAATCTTCTCTCTGCATTCTGGTGTATCGGCGGGTTTGACCTGCAATGATAAATGCCACTAATATTTTATGCAAGAGTTTACAATATTTTGAATTGGGTAATAATGAAATTGGGCATACTACAAAAAGTGTGAGCCACTCCTGATTCATGGGTGTAGTATACTGTAGCATGTGAATAGGCAGCTTTATAATTATTATGTGCTTATCTTGATATGCTTTAATAATCAATCTATTTATGTTGTGATTGATTGAAAATATTTTCCTTAAAACTTCCTTGTGAGAGCTTCCCTGGGCCTCAGCATTGTTCAATTTTCAAGCATTATTATTTAAAATAGTAGTTGAACTTATTGTGCACAGCAAAAGCACATCAATTATCATAACATCAAAGAAAGTGGGTTTTGTAAAACGGTCCATCTTCAAGAATTAAAGGATATGAGTAGTGTTTCCAGAAATGCATGCAAGTTTTTTCCTGCTGGCAAAGCACCAAAACTTACTAGTGTGCAATAATAAAAATACACAAATAGTAACAGATAATCTGTTTCCACACATAAGTATTGCAAAAAAACCCAGATTAGCCTGATTCACAACCAAACAAATCATTTTAACGCCGGAATATTCACATGACTTTTCCTTATCAGAGTTATTTTGATAATGGCTATAGTCAATTAGGCTTGTGTTTTTTTTTTTACTTTTGTCATATGATGATAATACATTATTGCATTGCACAATAATATTGAGCTTAGGAGCTTAGCAAAGACACGTTTAACTTAGTATAAATCATGAATAACAAGCTAATTGTGAGTCAAGCTAAATGTGGATATATGTATAGTAAAATCATAAAAGATAGAGCTTAATGGGACCTCGAAAGGATTAGCTTTGGAGAATCAAAAATATAAACTCAGGGTTTTGTTAGTATTATAATGACGAAATATACTTACAATTGAATTCAGAGGTAATGAAGAATTGTCACTAGATTTTATATCAGAACAATGAGTATTAGAATTTAATGTATTCAGTCCATTGCCACTGTTATTCAAGGCACTTGATGATTGTTTTGTACTCTCACTTAATCCTATGTTGCACTCTGAAATAGTTTCCTTTTCAAGTACTCGAACATGTTTCTTTCGAGTTGTAACATGGTTTCCTGTAAAGAATTATATAAGATTGTAATAGTAAACCAACCTCAGTAAATTATTATTTGTTCAGAGGTGAAAGTTGACCTATCAACAAGGACAAATTATCTTGAACTTAGAAAAAAGGTAGTAAAGCACAAACCTGGTAAATCTTCCAAAGCTGTGGTTTCCACAGAAGTCTCCGAGCTGCTTGTTTCCACAAAGCTTGCAGAAACATTTGATTTCTGCTTATTTTTGCAGGAACACCCTGGCAAACTCGATGAAGTGCACAGTTCGCAAACATTTTGTTTGGAAATTTGTGATGTATTTTGTTTTAGGCTGGAATGGGACAAATAATATGTACTTTAAAGAGTAAAGAGACAAATAACGTGCAATATTCGATATTAAATATAATTTAAAAAATAACTATCTTAAAACTGCAATTCATCTGAGCATCATAAGTATGTTATTAACATTTCATATATAACCTAAAATTAAAGTAAATTTCAACATTAGACTTCGTAAATATACTTGTTTGGCTAAACCTATATTTTATTTTAATGGGATATTAAAATGGAGAATTTCAAAATGATGTAGATTATTCTATGAAATTACCTGATGTTTTCAATGGAGGTGTCTTGTACTTGTATTTTGTTAATATCTGCATTATTCGCTAGGAACTTGACTACATCTAACAAATTAGTACATTGCACCAGCTTCTTCCTCAAAACAAGAGGTTTACATGTTTCCACTGAAAAGTCCAACATAGGTAATTAACGCATTAATAATATTTAACCGGTAAAGTCCGGGCTGGTAAATTGTAATATTATGCACCATAGATCTAAGATTTGAATTATCTTTTATGACCAAGCCAGTCCTTGCCTAGTGAGTGTGATCAAAGCCAAATATAAATTAGTTAAGTAGATAGGCAATCTGAATTCTAACATAAGATTTTAGAATTGCAATACTCATCATAACCATGGTTATTCAAGCATGTGTAAGCAAGCAGCCGGGCTTTATACTTTGAGAAGGTCCATTGTGTACTATGGACTGACTAGACTCAATTTATACGAGTCTATTAAAAGGCCTATGTCCAGCAATGGACTGAGTGATAGCCCATTTAGCTATAAATTTTATCAAGCTGGCATGATAATGAGAAAGCGTTGTGCATACTAAACTTCATAATATTTCTGATGATAGTGCATTCTGTGTCTGCCACTGGTTTCACATAGTTGGGACTTTCTGTTAGGCCCCTTAAGATATTGTTTGCACTAAACAGCAACTTTTGTAATTGGCACTGTCGTATGTAATATGCTGGATGTAAACATTAATAATTCACATGGAACAATGGATATCTTTTGCCAGTGGGATACAATTTCTTGTACTACCAGTATGTCTGTGACATAACACAAATTGCGTATTATAAACATGTTGCACTGGATATGGTCAGAGGCAGAGAAGCACATCAGTGATATCATGAGGGGCGAGCATTCAATGCGTGAACTAATAAAAAACAATAATGCAGACAGAGGGGGAGACCCCACGATACTAACCATATATTTTAACAGCCCTATATTCTGCCAGAATATTCCTCAGTGATGTCATAAATATCCTGTCATATTCGTTTCTGAGAGCGTCTAAGTAAGGACTCGCTTGCAGAAACTCATCATAAGCAGTCATAAGCTGCTCCTCAGCAAGATATCCTAAAACACAAAACAAAGAACGCAATAATCATCCCGTCCGTTAATTGGGATCGCAGTGTTCCCGCCAAATAGTCAACATACCAAGAACTAGCTTAGCCAAATCTTGTGAAGGAAATGGTGGTAACGCCATTTTTACACGAAATATGACCAATGCACGATTTAATTTACTAAGAAAAACATTAAAGTCAAGGTAATTGATTAACAAAATCACAAATAATAAACAGTGCGCTGCAAACAGTCGCTACAAATTCGTGCACAAACACAAAAAAACACACAGATGCAAAAAGAAAATATACAACTTTAATGAACGATATCAACACATTGAATGAATGAATGATGAAAATCAAGTAGTACTATGAAAACGAACCACAGAGTGTCGAAAAACTAATCGACCATTTACACGGGGCCAATCCATTATTGGCATCGTGTAAATAGACACAGTCCACTGCATTGGATTGTCCTCAAGCCGATGACGAAGCAAATTAATGGATTAGCTTAGTGGATTGTCTCGGGATTTGTCCTTGGCCCCGTCTGGGGCTAGGAATACACATCAGATTTTTTCATCAGATAGTCTGATCCGCCTATTGGAAGGCGTTGGAGCCATTATTTTGTTTGAACATTCAACACACGTCCGATCCTACAGTCGGATAGTTTGCATTGTTCTGATAGCCGGATCAGACTATCTAATGAAAAAATTAAACGTGTATTCTCAGCCTAACAGTCGTGAACAAAAAAACCCTTATTATTCCAATCCGACAAACTAAATCGAGTTGCACCCAAGCAAGTTACTGTGCCTTTTTATAGGGTTTTTAAGGTTTCGTAGTTAACCTTTATAGTTTCACCTAGACCGGGTGTCTATCTGTCTTTCCGCGGTTAACTCGGAGACGCTTGGTACTAAAAAGCTGTAATTTGGAATGGTTACACATATTAATCCTGCCTACAAAGTTGTGGAATGAAATCTTAAAAAAATATTTTTGAAGTGAAATTTTGTACGTGAATTGAGAGTGAAATTACAAGGACGTCACATTTAATTATATTACGTTATATGAGAGAGAAGAAAAAGAAGTAAGAACTAACATAATAGAGTATATTGATTGTCTATTGCTTCCCTATGGACTACTCTTTAGTAACACTCGCTCGCCTGTTGAAGGGTTAGTCGATTTCCAAAATCGTCTCAGAAATCTGACAGCTGAGTGACAACTGACATTGGCATTAAAAAATTGTAACGCTAATTCGCCATATTTGCTATCGGAAGCCATTTTTCATTATCAGTTGTTAAATTTACGCGTTTGTAATTTTGTATTAGTTCATTGGACCTAATTTTATTAAATTTTTGAGTATCAACAGTGTCGTTTGTTTTGAATAACCATGAGTACCACGGCATCAACACCTCTATTCGCTTGTTCGCGTTGTTTCTCCAGACATCCTTTCGAGGAATTATCAACTGGTGAACAACTTTGTAAGGTACGTACGTCACAATTATTGAATTTAAAATACGATATTGATCGAATCACTATTTACTATGTTTATTGTTATTATTTTTTTGGGAGTGTGCGTCATACTTTACTGTTATTTTGATGTCATTATGACGCGTTTGTTGTGTGATATTTCAGGAATGTCGCGGATCATTCCCAGTCGTCAAGTGCACGTACTGCCGTTCCGAGTTTCAACAAACAAGGTCAGTGTCAGCTGCCAAGGCATGAAAGAACTGCGTAATCCGACGTAGACTTAAATCAAAATTACTTTCAAAATTTATCTTAACTTTCCCCTTGATACAAGTAACATTGTTCTCACTTAACATCTCAATCAGCTGACACAGCAACAGACTTATTATTTTCTTTACTGCTCCAGTTTCAATATGATATCTACTAATTCTGTCAATCATCACTATTATAGAATGCATATTGATTTTTAATAGTATCACTTTACATAACTGTACTATAAATATTATGATGCACGTTATTTTTGTAGCAAGTCAAATACCTCATCAATTTGTAAGAAGTGTGAGGCCAATGTTAAGGCCTATGGCAAGCCTACAGCATGTGAATATTGCAACATCATTGCTGCATTTATTGGTAAGCTTATTATTCTACATTTGCATTTTTTTTTTTTGATTATGGGTAATATTTGTGCACAGCTTGCTGTAAATACAATTTGGAGTCTCATTCACAAACACTATAAAAGTTTTATAATGAATAACAATTTCAATGCAATGATAAATAAAAGACAATATTTAAAGACCTAAACACAAGAATACAGCAAATACAAACAAGCAAGTGTACAAATCTCATTTACACATCTTCCGTCTTAAGTAAAAGTATCTTCTCCTTTTCCATTATTTTTTCTTAAATTACTCGGGCCAAGTAGGTAGCTTAAGTTTGGGTTATATGTTCCTACATTATTATCAAAGGCACTGACATTGTAGTATCTTTAAATAGATCAGTGATTCAACAAATCTAAACTTAATAGACTGAAGGTGCGTAAAATATGCTCTTTAGCCGTAACACTGTAATCCAAGTAGACATTGCAGAATATGTTTTGATTACAGTTTGAAAACTATGTACTGACACTTCATTAAAAATTAGGTAACAAGTGCCAACGGTGTGCTAACTCCGAGCGCAAGTACGGACCAGCAGTCACGTGCGAGCAGTGCAAACAACGCTGCGCTTTTGACCGCCATGATGATACTAAAAAGGTATTAAATTCAATAAAGTTTCTATATTTACTTACTTTTAGAAAACTTTACAGATATTCTTGAAATGGGTTAAATGATTTAAAATTGAATGAACTATATAAATGTGTTTGTTCCTATAACATGTGGTATTTTTAATGGCGTATCGTTCGCCGTTGTCGAAAATTAGAGTCATCTAGTGCCCATAAAAACCAGGAAACATTTTTGAGTGAAAACAATTAATATCTCATTGATCGCAGACCCAGACATCCTAATTAAAATGTATTCTATGTTCTTGTTCAGCGTTGAACTGCAATAAGTAGAGTTTATTAATTGACGTTACGTAAACTATACTACTTTAATGTTAGATTGTTTAAGTATTGACCTAGAAGCAGCCTGATTACAGTCAAGGCTACTATGAACAATGATGTAAAAAAGTTTTAATGTTTTTGAAACTGCAGCATTTCACGTTATATTGCAGATGTTGGTAATTTGAATTAATTTAATCGTTTACTGTTTCAAATTGAAATAAATTATACAAGAGTCCTGCAAAATACAAAATTATAATAATATACAATTTCATACAGGCATGACTTTGTGCATGCATGTAAAAAAAATGAGAAATAATATAAGTCATAATACTCTTTCCTAGTAATAAGAAATAGCTACATACACAATTTGGTTCATGGGGTGATATCAACCGTGTTTCTAGTATTGGAAGCCTGAGTCAATGAATGAATAGTGGTCCCTTTGTGCAACAGTTAAATAATACTCTGAGTGTAAGTTAGTCTGAGTAAGCAACATCAGTAGATAAAATATGATATTGGGGAATTCCCAGCCATTACAATGCCTTGTTCATAGTTGTTATCAATAAACTACTTTTCGGGTCACTTTACTAGCTTATATTTCTCAAATAAATATTGGTGGGCCGCTACATAAATGGTAGCCTTATAGCCTTTAACGGTGGCATTACGTAACAGACCAGACTATATTTAATCAAAGTAGGGATATAAGTCTGTAGGGAAAGAAAAACGTTACAAGTTGTACTGCTTCCCTTTCATAAAGTTGAAACAAAGAAATCAGAGGGGGAGATGAGGAAAATGTTGATGTAAAACGTCTAGCTACTTAATTGAGTTTAACTTAAACATTTTCCTTAACCGTAATCTGCTGAGTTTACTCTGAAATTAAAAAACGATTGAACCAAGTAGCGACTAACTAACTGTCAACATTCGTCAGTTGTTGGTTAACAATGCCAGAGGAAAGATTGAAAACAATTCCCGACTTCCTCAAACTCTTGAGGAAGTCGCGAGTTGTTTTCAATCTTTATAGTATTTTAATAACTTTGTAGAGATCTATGGTTATTTAACAACTCAGTATTACTTTCCTGATTGCTAGTAGTTTTAGGGTACTTATGGAAATTATTACTGTTACTCGTCACGAAATAACTACTTAAGGCGACGATAACCGACTTTTAATGATTTTGTACTGAAGATCACTTCTAACGAGTGTAATAATTTGGAAAAAATATATTACGTTAAATTAGAGCATTTTCTTAATCACTTAAATATTTTAGATTATGTTTAATAGTGAAATGAATTAGTAGTTATGTCTAATGCGGATAAAAAACTGAGAAGCACGCAAAATCATTTTAAAGATAATTTAATCATTGATCTTTTAGTATACGTGTTTTATTAAAATATCTACCTTTTGTTTGATATATAATAAGTTAATAATGCGTCTAATTTGAGACAGTGCTCCTTGATGGGCGAGTCCAATTACTGGCTGGACGTACGACGCGTTGCGTGAGCTCAGTATAGAACACGCAAGCTAAACACTCAAGGTCACTGGCATATATCTGCGTCTTAACTTATCTCAGACACTAATCTGCATGGCTCTCTCATGTTCTGAACAAAAAAATGATGATTAATATCAAGATTTAGAGAGAAAAGAGATTAACACATTCGAGTCCACCCACATTTCATAAAGCTCATATGCCATGCCGCCATACATACTGTTGTGGACTCTCTAGGAGGGTCACCGGCATTACGTTCGGCCTAAAGTGAACCCTTGTCGAGGGTTCTTGGCGTTAGGTTTGAAACTTTATTATAAAACACTAAAATGTAGCTAAATAGTGTTTCCAGGAGGTACTTTCACTGTATTTAGTATCTCTGGGGATATTTGCAAGAATTGAGGCTTACGACATTTAGTTCCGTGCTCGAACACGATCAAAGAGCGCACGCGATATTCAACTTTATTACTGATGTGTTACCGTTTAGCACATAGTGGAGTGGCTCAGTGGCGGGGTGCATGGGGGCGAAGCTTCAGTAGAAATTGTTTTTAGAGTGCCTGGTCTTAACGCTTATGTCCTATTATTTACTTGATAATCGCTTATGATTTTTTTTTTTTTTCTTTTGTATTAAAGTCTTTGTCAAAAGCCAATGTAACCATTTGAGAAAATTTCCATAAACATTATGTGCAAGTTTAGTTGCTTATGCGCATTTGCCTGTATGCTATAAGTTTATTTTTTATTTTGCACAGTACCATCTAAAATGAAAAATTGAATAATATTGTTGCAGGTGGATGGAAAACTATTATGTTGGCTATGCACCCAGTCCCTCAAAAGGGCACTGGCTAGAACCAAGCAGCATTTATCATCTGTGGACAAACATAAGCATAGGGGACACAAGTAAGTTAATAAAAAAAATAATTGTCTAAGGCCGAGATCTATATACGGTACTTATTACGTGCTTTGACGTAAACCATGTTCCCGTGTCTATGTTGCACATGTAGTTTGACAGTTTTGCGACACGGGAAGGCTTGGCTAAAGTACGTGCCAAATAGCGTTTATAAATATCGGCCTAAGAATTGGTTTATTCAAGAAGCGCGAAATAATAAAACGCGAATATGCGATGACAATATTTCACAAAAAAAGAGTTGACCCTCTTTTGTGAAATATTGGCATCGCGTATTCGCATTTTGCTGTCGAAACAAGGAGGTTTTGAATTTGAAGTCAAACATGGAACTCATTTGATTTTATTACGAAACAAGGCAACCAAGCTAAAACCTAGGTTCTGACTAGGTTTGAGAATGAACGTTTTATCCATACTAATAATCCTTACATATTATAAAACACGATAAACTCAAAAACTACCGGTTACGGTGTATAATTTGAGGTTTGGTGTAAATTGGCTGAAATGTGATTTATTAGTGTTAAAGATGTCGAAAAAATCTTGCTGACTGAAAGCTTTACTGACGTGCGCCGCGTAAACCTTTAGAGATACATAAAATGTATGTTCTACAGGTTTGTACATCTTGAAAAGTTCAACAAAAAAGTCCGCGATGGCATATGTCTATCTTCTAAGGATGCACCCGATGTAACCATTTTTTTTTTCAGAATTTGATAAAAATTTCATCGTTATTTCAGAAACTATTTTGACCGGTATCATATAAAATATGTTATATACGATATACATTTGTATCCTATAAAATATATTATTTACATTGGGCATTTAATTTAGTTTAAAATATGCCTTGACATCATTTAAATGAATAGTTTAAAGATATCACAGATTAAAAATTACGCATTACAAAATTATTATGCTGGCGCGTTAACGAAGAATACAATACATCTATTTTGGATGATTTTAAGTTTTTAGTTGTATTTGGAATCAGCGAATCAAGAATAGTAACTCTCTCAAAGTAACTTTTTATGAATCCTTGAGGACCTCCGTTTTTCAGTAAGCAAGAATGCAATAACTAACACTTCTTTTTTTTTTTAAATGAGCCTTCGCGGGACGTCTGGCAGATGTGAAACGTAGAAATTATTATTTATGTACGGGTAATATGCATAAAAGGATAGTTTACGACAGGAAATAAATATGTCGGTCTGACCCGCCTCTATAGATGTTTCACATTAAAATTAACTAATAAAAAATACAAAACATTGAGTTATTGTATTCTTCGTTAGCGCGGCAGTATGGTTGACGGTAACGCGGGCGCAGCGGTACGAGTCAATGACTTTTTCCTCGGCTATTAGGTATGTTTTCCCGGTAGTACGTTCCCATGGGATATTTTCCGATATCCACGCGGGCAAAAGCTATTAATATTATAATTGCGAAAGTAACTATCTGACTGTTTTCTTTTCACGCTGAACGGATTGGGTAATATTTGGCACACGGATAGAACATGACCTACGTTAGCACATCTAGGATACTTTTTGGCCCCTTAGTACATTCCCGTGGGATAATTTCTGAACTCCACGCGAGCAATGCCGCGGACAAAAGCTAGTTCTTGGACAAAAAACTTCGTTTTATTATCTATGGTTGCATTTTATGTGCCAGCAGAACTGTCAGATTGACACTTCCAATTATTTAGTTCTGTCATTAGTGTCATTGAGGTTTAGTTGATTCAAGCGTGTTTTTGTTTGTAGTATTAGGAGTTCCGATTATTTACTTGTTGCTAAAATGGACGATTTATTTGAATTTTGGAATGTTCTGGACGATATTGACACTCACGATTTGGACACTCTGGAAGCTCTGGAGGCTTTGGAAGCCCTAGAAGATACGGAGGACGAAGAATTTCGCCAGAAATACAGGTTTATTTACGAAACGATTTGATTGATCGATACAATTGTTCTGTGTAATAAAAATTCATTTTCAAAAATAACTGTCACAGTGACACTGACATAGAATAAATGATTAAATAAATACTTTTTAGGCTACAATCGACGGTCTTATCGTAAATAGCAATTTTACAGAAAACCTTTGGATGGACCGTTATTCAGAAAAACAATAGAGCAGGTAATCTAGGCCAGGAAGAAAGCATTTTTTGTCCGCCTTGTGAACTTTCATACTCGACTGACTCGAATTTTTCTAATTAAAAATCAAATTAAACTATTGATTCGTTTTAGATACAAACTATAGTCAACTAGCTGCGCCCTGCGGTTTGACCCGCATAAGTCTCGATCCCTTGGGAATATCGAGATAAAAAACTTTAAAAAAACCGACTTCCAAAAAAACACTACAAAGTGAAAAATAACTTTAATTTCGGAAGTCGGTGTCTTAGATTTTGAATTTCCGTTTTTTGGGCACCGACTTCCGAAATTAAAGTTATTTTTCACTTTGTATTGTTTTTTTTTTTTGACGTCGGTTGTTTTTTTTTTGTAAAATTTTTACTGTTTATTTTTTAGTTGTGGTACCCTACCCCAAATAAATTCGAATACCACTACCTGCTATGTAAATAACAGTGCCAGGAACTTATCATATCATCCACATACTAAGTGGGAAAAAATACATATTATTGAAGCTAACTCAAAAACTTATAACAATTTCAATATATTATTAACTTAGCTTGGGTAGCAAAGTTAATAAACTTTATATGGGACCACCTCGTATGACCTATCAAAATCAATTCATAATTGGCGGAGTAATCGCGTAACAAACGAACAAAAAAAAAAATTAATTGAGAACCTCCTCCTTTTTGAAGACGGTTAAAAAGTCCTATGTCCTTCTCTAGGTCAAAGGCTATCCATGTGCAAAATTTCATCCAAATCTGTTCTGCCGTTTTAGCATGAAAGAGTAACAAACACATAATCCCCAAAGGGTTGGGCAGAGGTTAGAATCACCCCACATTTCGCCGGTTATGTTTAAAGACTCATTTAATGGGGCGCGCACCTAGCCCTAAACTAGGCACAAATCTAGACTTCAGGCTGGCACTGAGAAATTTCTAATGGAAACGTCCAATAATACAGCCTGACCCAGGAATCGAACCCACTAGCGATTTATTTTTTTCTATTGGGCTTCTCATAGCTGACCTCTGAGGTCATGACTATTTAACCGGTCAATCCTGTGGTTGCCTTAAGCTGCTAAACTCAAAGCCTCCAGCCAGGGGCATAAAAACTAAGCTAAAAAGCATGGTGAACGCTCGCTAAGGGCAACCCGCTTGCGACCAAAGGGCAATTCCTTTACTTCTAAGAATGTTCTCATTCTAAAGGACATCGCTCATTATAACAGCACCGCTCCGACACGGCAAATAACTTGTAATTCAAGTTAGGATTTTAAATGATATGTATTAAAGTCTATTTTACGATTGCTATACAGAATAGTGGACAGGTCGCCAGCCGCTCACTCTTCGCGAGCCATCACACGTAAAATAGACTTTAATGCATTTGATTTAAAATCCTAACCTGAATGACAAGTTATTTGCCGAGTAGGAGCGGTACTGATACAATAAGTGATGTCCTTTAGTCTGAATCTGTCAAAAATGCCTGTCATTTCCCACATTTTTGACATTGATTGTCACTGAGATGAGGTTGAATTTAGATTTTGAACGTTTTTAAATACGGGAATTGGTCTTCACTTCTTCAGTTATAATAAGTGCTGCTATCGGTCTGTTCTAAACCTCTTATCCATTTTTGTAGGTCTAGGAGTGGTCACAAAGAGAAGCGTAAGTCGGACATGATGAAATCAATGAACTCCAATGATTCTTCTCTCAATGATTCACAGCCGTCAGAAAAGAAATCTAAGATGAATCCATTGCAAGGTAAGCATCACTCTTTTAAACCCCCTTTCCATTTAATGACAGAATTATATTTTAATATTGATTTTTAACAGCCAGCAGATTGTTGTATAATGAATTGAGTGATTAAGCTAAGAATCGGGCTCACTCACTCTTGTATAAGCAGAACAGAATCTCTATCTCTTTCACACACTTTCTAAAGCTGATTTTGTTGGACACGCTTGTGCAATACTACCACACTATATATACCACTTCAACTGCACAATTTTTTGTAAATAGGATATTGGAAGCACTTTTACACGTCTCATTAAAAAAATAAGCTGAGTGTAAAAAATAAAATGAGTTCGGCGTTTCCTATCTGACTACCCTGAGCAAATAGGCCGAAACAAACTCAGACGTCGCAGTCTCTTTTAAAGTCCAGACATAATCTTGGTCCCCACAAGTACCCGCACGATTGCTCTGCGAACTTGCTCGCGTTGACCGTACGTAGTGTATAGGTAGACTGTTAATAATGAGCATATATGGCGGTATTATCGACGTGTGTACGGAGGTTTCATGTGTTCCTTGTGATGGAATGGCAAGAGAGGATTACATCTGTTGGTCGAAGCTACTTGGACCCTAGAACTCACTTAGGGGATGCGACGCTGTGTGCATCCTTTGGACAACGCAAAGCGTCACACTAAACGTGCCACTGTAAGTGTAACGGAACTAAAGCATTTAACCTAGCCTTAAATCTTATTAACTTTAGAAATACTTCTCTCTTGTCTTTGTCATTTTCTCGTAAATGAAGTGAATGGAGAGTTTCATGGTCATTGTTTTTAAATATGTTCTGTGGAGTGGTTTGATCGCTGGCAACACTTATCGATGCAGCTTTGAAATAATAAGTTTGAAAAAATTATTTGTAATATACCTAAATTGGCAACAAAAAAACTGAATACATCAGTGACGACAAAAGCAAAATTATAAAACTCAGGTTGTAAATACAATAAAAAACGATACTTTAATCTTGTTTTTTTCTTCTTAGTTATATTTCGCTCCATAGGTGAACTGGACCCCAACAGTTCTGACCATGTAGTAGCGATGACTCAGCTCAAGGAAACCATTGCGAGCCTACAGAAGAAAGTACATCAGAAGGATAACGAATTACTTTGCAAAGATAAATTGGTATGTATTATTGAACTCTTACTCTTAAAATTATACTTATTTTAATTTATAAAACGTAGAAACAGATTAAAATGACTTAGCTGCAACCCAAACTACCACGTGAAATGATGTGTAGATGTGTACTCATTAACCGCATGTATTTAATTAACATCAAATAATTCCCAGTTTGCTTTATTAAAAATGTTTTGAACACCCTAATATAACGAATCTCTCTTTTTTTTTGGCAACTTCAAATAATTCCTATTTTGGGGTCCTAAAAATACTAAATAGCCTAGTAATTGCGACCAACTTGAATGTAGCGCTCACCGGCCGCTGCCGCGGCTCCGCTCGCTTTGCTCGCTCGGCTCGCGCGTTGTTGGTCACAGTTTAACCTAACCTAACGCATTTGGTCGGATGCCTTAACTTAGCTACTGCGACCAACTGAGAAAAGGCCAGAAAATAAAAGAGGCTCATATATTAAAAAAAAAAAGTGAATCATTGAAAGCCCAAAAGTTTTTAAAGGTTCATTCATTTAAAAAAGCGTACATTAGTAAGAGGTCAATAAATTTTGAGAGGGTCAGTTAAATTATTTCCTCTCAATAATTCACACCACCACACGCGGTTACGCCTTTGATTTCCACGTCAAATAAGCGCGCCAAACGCCCGCGTCAAAGATGTTTACAAAAATAGAGGGTCGCGCGCAGATGCCTGCCCTCGCGATGTGACGTCATAGTTAAATTATATCCTCAAAATTCTTTTAAATATGACCTATCTTTTGCGTGCTCAACCATTACTCGAGCAATAAAAGTCTTGTAGTTATTAGCGATTGAAATCTTACATGTTTTTGACGGTCAGAAATATTGAACTTACTACCAGTACTCCGAGCGAAAAGACGTTTTCACTTCAAAACCCTTTAGTTAAGCTTGTCCAAGTTTAATCAAAACATGCTTTCATCATTTCAGATCACGGAACTTAAAGCCCAGCACTTAAACAACACACAGGACTTGCGGAATGAAATGAAAAACAAAGATCGACTCAACGAGACAAAATTCGGCCTCATGAACAGCAAAATACAGAATCTTCTAAAAGAAGTTGCTACACTAAGCAAGTCTGCTAAAAAAAACAATAAAAACACTAGAATAGCGCTAGCAAATACAGAGAACAGCGGTAGTGGCACAGATAGCCCAAGCACCAACTAGAACAATTTCCCCACTAAACCATTCATTTCTAGGAATATTACTCAAAAACAATGGAAACTATTTTCCTCTTATTTTTTTACTCTACAAATGGTTTTATTTGTAGATTTTTTTATAATGATAAGCGTAAGTAGGTTTCAATTTGATGACATGTTAGTTTTTAATTTATTATGCAACATTTAAAGTTTTTACCGTTTTATCTAAAGTACATTTGGGGCCGATTTTTCAATAATTAGATAACTTTTACTTTAAGAATGAATGTGACGTTTTGACAGATAGTCCACACAAAAACTGTCAAAATGATAAACTTATTCGTCGGATAAAAGTTAACTGGCGATTGAAAAACCGGCCCTAATATTAATTTATCCAATAGCTTCATAAACTATTGTTACGTGTATAAACTGATGCGGGTTTAAAAGGTATTAAGTCTATGACTACTCAGTTATCAAAGCGATGATGATAATATTTGGAGATTATTTTTTGTATAATTTTTCATTTGTCTTCTCCATTTAAACTGAACAGCTTAGCAATGTTTTACAAACCGTATCATAATCGTTAATAAGTAATTAGATTAGAATAGTGCACAACCTAATTCTTAGGTTATTTTTCTGTTTTTAAGAAGTTAAATCTAAATTAATAACCTGTATCATATCGCATTTTTTATTTTTGTATCATTTCAATCTTTGTTATTATTTTTGAAGTAGTTGTACAGTCTTTTGACAATGAAAGTAGTGTATACTTACCTAATAGGTAGATCAGTTTGTATTCACGAATACGGCAAAATAAATTATTGGCATAAGTATATTGATGTAAGATAAAGGAAAATGGTGTAAACGAAAAAAAAATGTGTGTCGAATTAAATTATTGTAATTATGTTAGTCCGATGTAGGAAAGGGGTTGTTACGTGACATTTTGCGTAATTCTGTTAGGTTTTAACAATTATATTCCTACTTGAATGTTGACCTCTTATTCTACTGGTGCGTTCACATTGCCAAAATACGTGATGTACGCTCCACGGAATTAAAATGAGCACCGTGTTTACCAATGTGTGCGCACCCTAACTAATATGATCAAATCCCGGACTGAATAAATATTTCATATCAGTGTTAACAATAATTATGTTTTTATGAGTATACAGTTTTTGATTCGATTTAGTTTTCAAGTATGGGTGTGAAAGCTGTAGAATAACAATTAAATAAAAATGAAAACAAAAAAAAACATGAATGCGACACATTTGCTATACCTACAAATATTAATGAAGACTTCATCAGTGTAAAATTCATACAATTGGAATAAGAAACATTGTTCCCTTATATTTTTTACAGATAAATATAATGTAGAACAATTTGCAAATAGCTACAATGAGCTGAGTATTGCCATGTCGAGACTTAAATGTTTGTTAATAAGCTATTATATTTTTAAAATAAAAACTGAATTATTTAAAGAAACCTAATTTTGCAAAGAGTATTGCTAAACCGAAGAAGACACGAAATATTATTTTATAAAGGGAAATATCACAAATTAAATAGCTGTAAGGTGTAATAAATATTGTTTCCGAAACATTTTGATGTGATTATTTTTTGGGTGTTTTAAAGCAAACTTAATATTGTACCACGTGACGCACAACAGTGACAAATATTTTTGAATGAATGTAAATAAATGGAAGAATATCTACAATTGGTTATAATTATCTGTGGGTGTATTTCGTAAGAAACGTAGTCGCAATCCACAAAAGAGATAAGTATGCAGGCAGCAAGTTAAAACTGATGTTCTATTCTTGTTCTGTCTGTTGATTATAGTATAGTGTGACGAATGAACGACGGGACGCCGTGAGCGTTGACAAATGGGCGGCATGCACTGCCACTCCCCCCCCCGTCTCGTCGCGCATACACTTAGAGCGTTTATACAGAAAGAGCAACGTCGCAAATAGATATCAAACATAAAAATATTTAGTTTTAGATGTAAAATAAGTATTTGGAAACGTTCAAATGCCTTTTTTACACCTAAAACGGTTATAACATCAAATTTAATGTTATAATTTCAAGTCAGTATTAATATTCTAGTTCACTAGATAGCCATATTTCCATACAGTAATATTGCCAAATTAATCAAAATAACTGACAGCTATTTGCGACATTGCCTACTTTTTGGATGAACGGTCTTCTTAAAACGCGGTACAGCGGATTCGGTCAAACTATAGCATATTCGAGCCAATGCTCAGTTTGACTGCATACCAAAGTTACTGACTGTATGTACGAGCAACCATAGAACCATCACGCATTCACGCATGCTTACACAAGTGTCTCATTTTGTATGTGTATAGCGCTAATATGTTGGTTATGGTATGGCTGTAATGTTCACAAATATGTAAATTTTATGATAATTACTAAAAACTGGTAAATTATTATAGTTAAACGCACTTTGTAAATTGAAAACGTTTAAATATTTGGGCTGATAAACAACATAATTAGCTACCAGCCATTTTATTTGTTATTAAGACGATAAACTCAAACGAGAATATATTTTCTTTGTAGACAAAAATAAATTATGAATTTTTAAATGGATCGAATCGATACTAATAAGTATTGATGCCATCAATAAACTATTGTCCATTTATTGTAATGTCACGTGAGTCTTAATGTTAGGAATAGATTTAATACTAATAAACAATCACGCTCGAAAGATGTTAGTATTGTAAAAAAACAAATTTCTTAATGCTGTGGAACAAATATTCCAATAGAATTATGATTATGACCTGAAAAAATTAATTATACTTGTTAGTGAAAAATGAACGAAATAAAGTGTAAAAGTATATTATTTTCTTTTATTTTGGCGGTTTTTTTTTTTTTTAATTAATTAATTACTTATTTATTTAAATATATAATAACGTGACGGACGTGTGTCGCCCGGATAATGGCGCCACGAGTGCATTCTGGCGCAGCATCGTATCGGTACCCGTCTGTCACGCTGAGGCTGGCTGGATGCAGGTTGTCCAGCGATTGTGTGGAGCTATTTTCAGAAATGGCTATGAAAGCAGTCATTAGACGTAGCGAGAGCAGTCCGTCCGTTACCAAATTGGCTATCACCGGGACCGGACGGACTGCACAACTTTTGGTTAAAAATTGATAATTAAGTTTACACACTCGCCTGGCATCTTACAATCTGGTCGCTACTGCAGTTTCTAACAACAGGCGTTACTCAGGTGCTCCATAAATCAGGCAGTCCCGCGGAACCCAAGAATTATACAAAATTAAATATGCCTTCGTTCGTGTGCCTGTTAAGCAATGCAAGGCTCAACTCGACGCGTGCTTCGCGCTGGCGATCATTCAATTCGTGGGGCACCCATTCAAGCTTTTTTACCTAGCCAATTCGACGCAAATGGACCAATATTGTTTTGAAGCTCAACTTGAACTCAGCTGTAAATTGAGAATCATCAGCTTCCACAATCGCCTTTAATTCGTCATTGTTGACTAAAGTTTTCGGTCGACCACGGAGTTCATTTCTGAGGTCGAAATTTCCAGAAACGAAAGCGGGCAAACCAATAACGGGTGGTGCGATCGTTAGTAGATAATGTACTCTGTGGTTAGTAGTGTTCGCTCCGTATACGTCGTAGGTAGATGTTGCGTGCCGCTTCTGCCGCTTTGCTGCCACGACAGTACTCATACTCCATAATCACTCGAATTTTTAAGGTATCCATGATGAGGAAAAAAGTACAAATGCGATGAAAACAGAACGCCAACCATTAAACAAATGACTAATTATCAAAAAAGAATTCCATATTTTAAAATAAAAATAATTTGAACTTAGAATTCTTAGCGAAAAAATAAAAAATTGGACTTGAAATAGCCAGTACGGCAGAACGGCAATTTCATATGTAACTTCGTCGTTTATGAACCAATTTTGATAAAGTTTCCAGTTTATCCGGATGTAATGCAGCTAATAACAGTACTTTACGTGGAGCGTCCTTATTAATCTTTTTCCTTATAAAATACATTTTTAAATATTTCTTTAAAAAACTTTTTTACAAAAATAAAAAAAAACAACCGAATTCCAAAAAAACACTACAAAGTGATAAATAACTGAAATTTCGGAAGTCGCTGTCTTCGGTTTTTTATTTTAGTTATTTGTCACCGACTTCCTTAAATTTCGGAAGTCGGTGGCAAATAACTGAAATAAAAAACCTTTGTTGTGTTTTTTTGGAAGTCAGTGTTTTTTTTTTATTTTTTGTATAAAAGTTTTTTAAAGAAATATTTAAAAATGTATTTTATAAGGAAAAAGATTGATAAGGACGCTCCACGTAAAGTACTGTTATTAGCTGCATCCGGATAAACTGGAAACTGACCCCAACATAAGTTGATTGCTAGTTTAGCATATTCGGTTTTTTCCATTATGGACCGTTCATTTTGCATGAAGGTGGTTTTTCCTTATTACATTGGATATTATTTCACAATATGTGTAATTTTGAGTGTAGCGTCAGTAAGTGAAAACATGATAACAAAAATATGCAAAACATGTTTGGTAATGAGTGCAAACAATGATACCTTTATTATAGTAAAACGACACGTTTTGCTCGTAAAGATTTAAGCGCTGTCCATCTTCAGTCACCGTCAAACTCATTATTTTTCTTATTATCAGTTATTGTTTACATATTATCCTACGAAACTGAGGATATAGTGAAACCACAGATGACTACAGATGATTCACTCCACATTTTAGGCATGATGCTACAAGTACGCGGTGGGCTCGACTTGTTAGGCCAATTCAGTGGGTGTAACGTAGTCAGAAGAATTACGTGATAGAAAGAGAGGCAACTTCTAGGTGAATAATATAACTGTAGGTAATTAGCGCTGTGGGACCTGAGTTGCACTTTATTGTGTCGTAACAAGAATCGCTTTTTATTTAAATGGTTTTGCGGAGTGAACCATCTGTATTAATCTGTGGGAAAAATCCGACGTTTGCACGGACGTAATAAAATCGGGGCGGAATTTTATCGTGCACTGGATTTTCAAATCTCGGTGTTAAGCCGAGCGTTAAATGATAAATAAATGATAAATGATTTTATTTATGTAAATAGGTTTGTACAAACACTTTTACACGTCAATCATATTTTAAAAACTAGATGAGGTCGGCGTTTCCTATCTGACTACTCTGAGAAGAAAGGCCGAAACAAACTCAGAGGTCACAGTCTCTTTTAAAGTCCAGACATAATCTTGGTCAGATCATGTGAAGACCATGTAGATTGGTGTCTGGAGTGGTCTTTTGAGGAAAGCATCACACAGATTGAGAGGGCCTGTCCAGTCAGTGCACGCATTTGTCAGTTATCGTGCAGCTCAACTCAGAATTAAGGAGCTCAACGATTCGACGAACAATACCAAAGAAAGGACATTTGGGTAGGCCGCATAAATTACTCAAAACTCTCAGACTATAATTAGAACTAAGTGAGAAAAAATTAAAAAGAAAAAGGAATGACCCACATAGTCTTCACATTCACAATAATTTAAATAATATAATACTTTAAAAGTATATAAAATTCATTAATGTCAATGTGTATATAAAAACCAGGAAATAATCTTGGTCAGAGCATTTCATATGAGGACCATGTAGATTTGTGTCTGAAATGGTCTTTTGAGGAAAGAACCATACAGATGTGAGTGGACCTGTCCATTCCATGCACGCATTTGTCAGTAATCGTGTAGCTCAACTCAGAACTTAAAAGGAGCTCAATGATTCGACGGACAATACCAATGAAAGGACATTTGGGTAGGCCGCATAAAGTACTCACAACTGCCAGATGATCATTAAAAGTAACTGAGAAAAATAAATAAATATATATACACTCTTTTGCAAAAAAAACGGGCACCTAAGGAAATTTACGTTCTAAGGTCGATTTGAGTTAATTAAATGAAATTTATTTCTTTGACGTAGTCTATGTATACTTATAATCCTGTAAATTAATGCGCGTGAAGTGAATTGGGGCAATTAAAAGAAAAAAAAAACGATGGATTCTTTAAAACCGATGTACATGCCCAAACAATAAGAAGTGGTCGGCAATAAAGACAAGATTTTTTTTTACTTTTTTTAATTAAATAAAGTTACAAATGTAAAAACCTAATAACGAGTGTGACCTCCTCTTGCCAAAATCACAGCTTGAATCCTTCTGGGCATACTTTCCACGATGTTTTTAATAACGTTTTGAGGAATACGTTCCCACTCTTCTGCAATTACTCTTTTTAGCTCCCTGATGTTTTGTGGAGCAAGTTGCACTGATCTTACCCGTCTCTTTAGAACATCCCAGACATGCTCAATTGGATTGAGGTCAGGACTTCGAGCTGGCCAATCTAAACGACGGATCCCAACTTCTTACATGTACGCTTCCACGTCGCCAGAACGGTGCGGGCGAGCATTGTCGTCCATAAAAATGGAATCTTCCCCAAGTGCAGTCAATGTGGGTTGTGCATATGGAATTAGGACTTCCATTATGTACCGGTGAGCATTTAATGTTCCATTTTCTATGAAAACTAACTCCGTACGCTCCGTCGAATTAATTGCTGCCCAAAACATAACGGAGCCTCCGCCATAAGGAGTGATTTCTTCGAAACACACTTCCGCATAGCGTTCCCGTGGTCTTCGCAGCACTCGCCGGCGTCGGTCCTCTCCACACAAAGAGATTCTAGCTTCATCAGAAACAATACTTTATTCCAGTCCTCCAGAGTCCACGAAGCACAGTTCCGAGCAAACTGAAGTCGAGCAACACGGTGCTCACGGAGTAATTTAGGGCCCCGAGCTGGGCGGTAACTCCTGATATTGGCAGCCAAAAGCCTCCTCCTGACCGTCCACAAGCTAACTTCTACTCCTCTTACTTCCTCAAGGCTCTTCTTCAGGTCCACACTTGACGCCTTACGATTCCGCAACGCCTGACTCACCAAAAAGCGGTCATCTCTTGGTTCTGTGCATCGTTTTCTTCCCGAACCGGGTCTTCTTTTGACCGAACCGGTCTCTTGATACCGTTGCCAAGCCCTCTGGACAGTTGAACAACTCACATTTAGCCGCTGAGACACGTAAGTTTGCGAACAACCTTCTTCAAGTAGGGCTATAATTTTACCGGCCCTTATCGCTTTATCACTCATATCAAAAAGTGGTATTTAATGTAAAAAGAAAGATTAAATTGTTTAATTTGCAGAAAATATCCAAAAAGTTTTAAAAAGTTTTAAAAAATCGTTTCAGGAATTCGCGCCATTAGTAAATCAATTTTAGAATAATCCACAATAATCATTATTTTTCTTTTATTAATTTCAAATTTTAAATTTGGAACGTAAAGAATCATGCCAGGATGATTCAAATAACATGCTAATACATCGTCAAATTAATAAAACCTATTTCTTGTTCTTCTTCATTGAAGTAGAGAACAAAATCTAAAGTGCCCGTGTAAAAAAAATATATATAATAATATATATATTTATATATATATATATATATATATACGGTATACCGTAGGCGCGGGCTTGCGGACGGTGAGCCACCCATTGCTCACCGCCCGCAAGCCCGCGCCTACGGTGGCCGGAAATCGCCCTGCGATTCCCGACGCCCCGGGCGTCTCCTCCAGCGGCGGTTAGGGCCATGAGGGCGCGAAATTTGCCTCTCCCTCACGCGTTCCGCCTCCTCCTTCGCTAGCATTACAGCTTCGCAGAAGGAGGTGACGGCCTCCCATTTCCTCTCGCTCCGTACCATGGCCTGAACCAGGGCCGGACGCGAGAGATCACCGCCGCCGATCGCCTCCACGAGGACACGGCGATGCTCCGCCCAAGCTGGGCAGACCTCCACCGTATGCTCCACCGTGTCCTCCGGGCGATCCACACAATGGTGACACCCGGGCGTTTCCTCCCGCCTTATCCTGTGCAGGAACCTCCCGAAACTGCCGTGTCCGGTGAGGACCTGCGTCAGGCGGAAGGTGAGGACGCCGTGGCGCCTCTCTAGCCACTCCTCAAAGAGGGGTCTTATCGCCGCAATTGTGGCGTGCCCAGTCTGTACACACTTAATACAATAAACTGCTCCAATTCTATACAGGCTATTTCAACTGTTCGCTCAACAGATAGGCTCACAATATCCTTACGGTCTCTATATTTAAGCTGGTTACTTACTAAAATTAATGAGCCACCATGTACAGCATTAACTCTACTGAATGAACTACCTACCTGGTGATTATTAAAATTGAACAAGAACTGGTGGCTTTTAAGCCAATGTTCTGTTATACAAAGAATATCAATACTGTTAAAATTCATAAATAATTCTACTTCTAAATCTTTGTTCATAAATCCTTGAATATTTTGATGCACCAGGTTAATACTATTTACAGATTTTAAACTTTTATTTGATTTTATTTTGCAATTCTGTACATTATTGCTAGAGGTTGCCTCTATTGTCTTAATTTCGTTGAAAATCAAGTGCACGAAAAATAATTGCCACTATTTTATTACGTCCGTGCGAACGTCGGCTTAAAATTCAGAATTCAGAAAGAATGACATGTTCACATTCCAGAAAACGTTAAGAATTTGGTGAATACCTAATACTGCATTTTTGAGTAGGTAGTTCCACGTGTGGTGGTTCGATCAATAAAATCTTATCGCAGTCAAGATAGGTGTGAAGTCTATGCGGAATATTAGGAATATTTTAATTTACAGGCCTAATGCTACGGCTACATTGTCGCGCAAAAATTCGTGTCGCGTTGTCACTTTAAAATTCAGTTCGATCTACGACGAACTATTATTATAGGTACTTATATATATTAGTCATATTGTTTAAAAACACTTCGCAGTTTCGGCATTCGAATACACCTGTGACGAATGACGTGTCACGACAGCGCAAATCTTCGCTTTATCGCTACAAACTTTTATAATAGCATGTATATTGTTTCTTTTTTTATTTGTATTCTTAATTTAATTTAAATTATGTATTCAGAGCATTATGTACTGGATAATGTGTAAGCTGTGGTTACCTGTAATTGAGTGAACGTTACAGGATAATGTATTATAATTAAGTTTTATCATAGTAAAGGATAATAATTGTAATGTAACTCATTGGTAATCTTTAAATAAATAAATAAACAATGTAGCTGTAGCTTTATAAAGTTCCGTGCAGACCAGCGCGATATCACGGGCGCTACAGGCAGCGCGACCCTTGTAGCGCCCGCGATATCGCGCTGGTCTGCACGAGCCTTAAGTATGCATACCTACCAACATAACGATGTTTTAATTAAAGCTAAAATGTTTTTAGGGTTCCGTACCTCAAAGGGAAATATCAGAACCCTTATAGGACCACTTTATTGTCCGTCCATCCATCTGTCTGTGTGGCATGCACAGACAGATGGATGGCATGCACACAACACGTGGAGATATCAAATAGAAATTAATATCAAATACGTCTACAGTATCTTGGAGCTTTAAAAAAATCAAGCTTCTAAGTCAAGACTATAAAAAATACGGCCATATATGCGACATAGTTTGATACTCGCAAATAAATCTAAACCTAGATATAGGATACTTCCCGTTGACCTAGAATCATGAAATTTAGCAAGAAGCATGGTTTCACAGCACAAGTAATGGAAAAAGTCCGAAAATCGTTAATTTGTAGGTTCACATAGGTAAGAAAAAAACATTTTTACAAACTTACATTTGCAGTTGGAGAATTGACCGTGACTTATATCACGGTACCTAGGGATGTATAGACATTTTTTAACCACAAAATTAAGTTTGTTCTGGGGATAAATTCATCCCAATATTATGGAACCCTTCATTGTGCATCCGACACGAACTTGGAGGTTTTTTTTTATTTTTATTTAACTACCTTAGCATAAAAAACAACTTTTTACAAAAAATGCAACCGGCTTCCAAACTAAAAACTGAAAAATAACTTTAATTTCGGAAGTCGGTGGCAAAAACTAAAGTACTGATCCAAAGACCATTGACTTCCGAAATTAAAGTTATTTTTCACTTTGTAGTTTGGAAATCGGTTGCATTATTTTTTTAAGTTTTTTTTATATGCTAAGGTAGTTCGTTTCCTAATCCTACTATCCTCAGTTGTGTTAAGGCTCGTACAGACTAGCGCGACACCGAAATTGCTCTACAGTGAAGTTTTTTAGAAATTGTTTTGTTAGAGTTGCGTCGCAGTATCGCGTCGCGCCAGTCTGCGCGAGGCTTTATCGTGTAGACCCTGCAGAAAATAAGAAGTGGATTTTAAAACACCACCAGTTTACTATGCATCATTCTTTAGGTATCGTGGGATCGCCCCTACACTAGATATTTCTTGCATACAGCGCAATCGAGAATATTGTAATGAATGACTGATTCATTGAATCCATGGTCAAGAGAACAGACAATTCAACACTTGTTACTACTTAGGCAGGCTTAGTTACCTACTTACAATTAAAATCAACCTTGTTACCCGACGTTCGCACGGACGTAATAAAATAGTAGGTACCTAGTAATGCTAGTGATGTATGCAAGAATCGCGATGAAAAAAGGCTTCTTGAAGTAGGTATCTTTGCACGAGCGATTTTTTCCCGCGGCGATTTTTTTTCGTGCACTGAGTTTTGACTGAGAGTTGAAAATCCAACAATATACTTTTCGACGCGCTGGGATGAAGGTACTCTGTTGAATTCTCCATGCTCGGCTCAACTCCGAGAGTTAAACAACCCGTGCGCGATAAAATCCCGCCGGTAGGTATATTTTTACGTCTGTGCAGACGTGGGCTTACTTTCAACTTTTGGACGACCATACATTGCAGTGGATGGAAACCCGTGATGGAAACGGACTTATGTAGCAAAATAAACTTTCTCCTGTGTAGGTTGTAGTTCTGAGTATTTACTATCAGTAATAGGTACCTACCTAATTAACGATGCACTTAACTCCTTTTAACGAGATGATCGAGATAACATAACTGTCTATTCACTTTCTGCCACGGATAACCCGGATACCGCAATGCAGGCAGTTTTCATTCGCCACTGATAAGTTTATTATCACATAACCTTTAGTCCCTGGCTCGAGACCTTAATAGGCGTCCACAGGCGCAGCCGACAATCTCCTGGGTTGACTTGCGAGATGTGATTCACAAAAAAAAAAAACGAGGTCTTCAGTGCCATCTGGACATTTTTTAAAGATCTGTGAGTTTAAGTTTTATCACGATGTTTTCCTAAACCGATGTCAGTGATGTCTAAGATAAAACTTAGAAAGTAAGTACCTACTTACGTTGCCTGGTTTCGAACCCAACCTCATGCATGAAGGTGGTTTTATAACGGCAAGGCGAGGCGTGGATGGGATGGGCGTGAATTGAAATCACGCTTACGCTTTTACACCGAAAGATGTTCATCGCTATACCGCGCCATTCGGCGCGTGCCAGCGCGAAACGTGGCGAGACGGAGAGAGACCGTGCGGGCCCTCCATGGCCGGTGCGAGATTTGTATATCCATTTTACAAAGTAAACAAATACTCTATTCTTACAGTTATAAAGTTCAATATTGTACTAACAAATATTTCAATCCTCGCCTCGCACATTCTCGCGCATCTAGACCTTTTACCACCTAAGATGAGCAGGGCGTGGATACAAATTTTGCCACACAAATTTCAATTCTCGCCCATCCATCCCCGCCTCGACTCGCCGGTGTAAAACCACCTAGATGTAGGATCGATATTGTTTCATAATTGGTGAGAGACTACAGTTTTTCGTCTAGGTAGGCATATTAAAAGCATTTCTTTTTTCAAACGGTTTCTTTTAATATATGCCAGATATTAAAAGCAACCGCTACAATTTTTTTACAAGTTTAAATAAATTATCAGAGACCTATAAACTGTAAAAAATGTGCAAGGAAGTAGGGAAAAGAATAAAATAATTTGTGTTTTTATAATTTATTTTTAACAATATTTATCTAATGTCGATATTTCATGTCTCGGTCCCATCAATACAGAGTTGAACGTTTTTTTTGAAATTATTTGAATTAGCCAATCATAGTGCAGCTTTCTTTGTCCCGCACTAGTTCGCCCGCAACTCGAAATCGGAACAAAATTTTCAACAAGCGGTTATCCGGCTATCTGTTCTTTCTGCTCTTGACCAGGGGGCCTACCATCAGCTCATAAGCAGTATTATTTTAATTTTACTTCAGTGGGAGAAAGAGATGGAGCTATACGCCCTGCAGAGCTTCATCTCTTTCCCACACTGAAATAATTATTTTTTAGGGTTACGTACTCGAAGGGTGCCAAACGGAACCTTATTACTAAGCCTCCGCTGTCCGTCCGTCCGTCTGTCTGTCAGCGGGCTATATCCCATGAACCGTAATAAGTAAATAAAGTAAATTTCACAGATTGTGTATTTCTATGGCCGATCTAACAACAAATAATAAAAATTAAATAAAGTTAAAAATTAAAGGGTCTCCCCCTTTAATTTTTAACATTAACAAAACAAAATAATTAAACTTTAAAAAAAAAATCTTACCTTGGCTTATATGGGGTGTTATTGTCTAGAACTCATCGAGTAGAGTAAAAATATAATTTTTAATTTTTTTATCTTTAAGAAATAGGAAGCTGTAAAAGTTGGCAGTTTTAGACCGAACGAGCTCTATCGCAACAACTAAAGAAGTTAGAAATTTGAAACTTCTGCATAATATTATCATTATACTGAAATTATAATATTATTATTATTTATTCAACATGTAAAAAAAAAACCAGTCCGATCTGTAAGGGTCTTGTTAGGTATCGTACTGAGAGTCTATTTATGTGGTGATTTCCAGTAAAAGAAAAATAAAACGCCAATTTTTTTTTCAATAGGGAATTTTACCGGATTATTACATTGGGGCGTGAGCGGCCGTCGTTTAGCGGTAGTCTAGAAGTCATAATGTATTTTATATAATTCAAATATAAGCAATTTTCTACAACTACAAAAAATAACTTTGTAATTCATAGTATAGTTATGAAATAAAAATTTATCTATGCGATTAAAAAAAATTAAGATGAAAAATATTTTTCGTTTAGTGATTTGATTTATCTGAACTAAAAAACCGACCAAGCGCGAGTCGGACTCGCACACGAAGGGTTCGGTACCATACCACCGTACATTATTTAACATGACATATTTTAAGGGTTCCCAAAACAAAATAATTTTAAAAATAAAGGGGGTCCTCATACAAGAATCGTGTTTTTTTCAGCGTTTTTTTGCTAAATATTGTATGGTGGTACGGAAACCTTCATGTGCGAGTCCTACTCGCACTTGGCCGGTTTTTTTTTCTAAAGTCAACATAAGTATGGAATTCTGCATTCTTTTTCACAAGTGTTTGATCGACGTGTGGACTACATAGTAGTAGTATATAACACAAGTAGCGTTGTTTTACAATCAAAACACGTTCTCGAATATTAGTCGGTCTACAGTCGGTGTTGCCAGTTGTTGTGCTAATAATTATTAGAACAATGGAATTAAAAGTGTTTTTTATTTTGGCTTTTGTAGCGGTCGCACAATGCAAATGTGAGTTCATGATACTAACACCGTCGATTTGTTTGAATTTGTAACTTTTTATGTAATTAAACGTTGTTTTTGTGTGTTATTGGTTTCAGTGATATCGTTAACTTGTCATCAAATACGTGAATTCGTGGATGGGCACAATTCTCGTCGCCTCCTTGCTGCCAAAGGAAAAATTGCAGGACAGCCTGCTGCTTCGGAAATGAAGATGATGGTCTGTAGCTTCATTAGTACTATATATTAAATAACTGTATTATTTTTTCCGACCGACCGATGAACCGACGATCTTAAAAGTTGGCTGGGACAGACTGGATGCGGAAGGTGAAGGACAGGGTGTTGTAGTGCGGCCTGGGAGAGGCCTATGTCCAGCAGTGGACTGCGATAGGCTGAGTTGATTGAATAAATTTTAGCCATCATCATTATCTGCCTAACTTTTTCCAAAGTATTGGAGTAGGCTTTAAATCTATTTTATATAGAGCCACTGCTTATCTGACCTAGACAACAAAGTTGCTGGTTAACACGACAATCTATCTTATCAAGGGATATCGTACTAACCGAAAGTTTTTTCGAGCTTCTGAGTTTCTGACTTCCCCATATCGACTGTAGAAGATCTATGAATGACTGCGGGCCCGGGACCAAAGGCTTTTCGAAGTACGCAGGCGTCTTATCAATTTTAGGACCCATAGAATTAAAAGAAAACTGTCCCGTAGGATCTCGTCATCCATAGGTAATAACCAAATAATGTAGGTAGGTATATTTCCGTTCGTCATAATTCACTTTGATCAAGTTACATATCGTTCGGTAGTTGAATTCTTTATACAGAATTTCTTTTACAACAACTATTTATCATCAATTTAGTAAATATGTAAAGTTTATAACGTTCAACCATCGTTCAACGCACTACGCAAGTTTAAAAACCGGCCGAGTGTGAGTCGGACTCGCGCACGAAGGATTCCGTACCATTATCTATAAAAACGAGCAAGATAATCACGTTTGTTGCATGGGAGCCCCGTTAAATATTTATTTTATTCTGTTTTTTAGTATTTGTTTTTATAACGGCAACAGAAATATATCATCTGTGAAAATTTCAACTGTCTATCACGGTTCATGAGATACAGCCTGGTGACAGACGGACAGACAGACTGACGGACAGCGGAGTCTTAGTAATAGGGTCCCGATTCACCCTTTGGGTACGGAACCCTAAAAAAAGATCTAAGTACATTATTTGTTTTCTAATTCGCTCCTTGGTTCTCAGGTGTGGGATGAGGAGTTGCAAGCCAAGGCATCCAGTTGGGCAAAAAAAAACTTGCATGACCATAACCCAGATACATCTGTCGGTAAGTATTCTACGTATACGTTAAAAATTTATGCCGTTTTGGACTGGAGGCACTGATAAATCTCTTTTATGGAAAAGTATAAGCCGGCGGCTAAACCTCAAATTCAAAGTCAAATTAGAATTTTAGAATTCGAAAATTCGAACATGTGCCCAAAGAGCTAGGAAGGAAGTAACCTCAATAAAAAAAAAAAAAAAAAAACAAAAAAAAAACAACTTCTAAAAAAAGCACTAAAAATTGAAAATAACTTTAATTTTGGAAGTCGGTGTCTTCTGTATTTTCGTAAAGTACTTAATTTTTCACTTTTTAGTCGTCATTAGTGTTATTTTTTTGGATGTCGGTTTTATTTTCCACTTTTTAGTTGTGGTTAACCAAGGTTTTGAGATGTCTTTCCTTTTACACCACATCCGTAACTCATATTAATAAGTCAGGCCGTCACACTTATACGTATTAGTCCATATCTTGAAAACTGCTAAACCGATTTTGATGAAATTTGCACGGTTCCCTAAGTAAAAATAATGTAAGCTAATAAAAAAAATAGTTACGATCCGTGGACAAACATACATATACCAATAAAATTTTGTATATTTCTTTGAAAGCCCTAATAGATTATTATCATTATGTGAATATATATATCAGTTCCAATAATATTACATACATCGGTACGTGTCGAATTGATTAACTCCTTTTTTTTAAGAAGTCGGTTAATAAGGTTCACCTGCCCGACTATTCCCGAATATATCGTTATTAAAATAACGTGTCCTATTCCTATCCATGAGAGTCGGGTGATCTATAATAATTAAAAACCATACTTCCTCGGACAAAAAAAAAATATCTAGCAGTTAATAATACCGAAAGCGACTGTCGCGCGAGTACAATACGCGCCACGAAAGATGAGACTTTACCGCGCCTTCCGCTGCCCCGATGACGCCCCGGCGCGGACTTCATACCGCTAAAGAGACCCATAAATCGTCTACTGCGCAAGTCAAACCACGTGGTGTGTCAAGTCTCATCTTTAGTGGCACGCACTGTACGCGATCGTCGCAGTCATATGTATAAATATGACATATTCGCGCAAGTCGCATGTATAATTCGCGCGACAGTCTCTTTCGGTTAGGCAGCAGGGTAGGTACGAACTGGTGAATTTGTGCCCGGTTGATGGCAATAGTCTCGCCCCCTATTAAATGGGACTTAAACGTAACTGACGAAATGTGGGTGTATCTACCCTACCTCTACTTAACACTTCGGGTAATATAGGCGTGATTTTATGTTCTTTATCTGCGCAATAATTAGACCGCTAATAGCTTTGCTGAAATAAAAAACGTGGACAAGAACATGATCAAGATTTTTGATGTGTTACAACTAAGAAAAAACTTTAAGACAATGAGACTAGGAGGTAATGAGGTTATCCTACTTTAGCTTAGAAACTAGTCTACTGTGCTATGTTTTTCAATACATAGTAATATTTTTACAGTTTCTCTGTCCGGTGCTTAAATATAAATACCGTCCTTTTACAAGTTATTTTACCTCTCAGCAACGAAAATAAACATAACTGTGATGCAAAATCGGAGGTATTTGTGTCGCGTCGCGTGAACGCGCACTTATCCGAGCCGACCGCGTCGAACGAACCGAACGAAACGAATATTAGAATTCTTTGTATGAAATTCTATGAAACCTCGCACGACTGCCCGCGTCGAATCGTCCGAACCGTTCTAGCGTTCTCGTTGACTTCGCTTCCTTCGACGCGTTCGGCTCGGATAAGTGCGCGTTCACCTTTAAAATCGTTTTCTGCAGGTTCCAACAGATTTACGTCGGGTGAGAATTTACATTGGTACTCAACAACGAATCCCAACTATGTACTTCAGCCGAATGAATCCCTTGAGCAATGGTTCAGTGAAAATGTCAACTACACTTTCGGACCGATACAGATAAGCGACTTTCAGAAAGACTACAGTATTGGACATTACACTCAGGTTTGTGTAACTTGTTGATACTGACAAAGCAGCTGCAACGCCAGATTAAAATCATCTATATGTAGGTACCTATATATAAAAATGAAGTCCGTTTAAAATGGATGTTGGTAGGTTATAAATTATATAAACGAGGTTGATTAACTTCAACACTGTTTTAACCGATTACCATGAAAGTAGTTTTTTTTTTCATGTAAAAGAAAAAATCTGTAAGTACCTTCTTATATAAACTACCTAGGTATATAAAAGAAAAACCAATAGGTACTTACCTTCATATATAAACTACCTATAATGTAAGTTTCGTTATTCCGACCTCTACGCGGGCTAAACCGAGGGCAAAAGCTAAATTTTATTCCTTTCTCACCAGCTCACCACTGTCCCGTTGATTGCCTTGTTGATCTTAGACTCTAGGTAGTGGTCGCAAGCGCCAGTGATCAGTACCCTAATTGCGTAATACAACACTATCTGTTTCGATTTGAAATAGATTGCTAATCCATTGCTTCATAAGTTGGAAAAAAAAACAGTGGCATTCCGGGAGAGCCGACAGAAGTTAAAACTTGAAAAAAAATCGGCGCTGCGGTAATCAAAGCGTTGATGTCTTTTACTCCACGCACCGCGGCAATCAACGCGTTGATATATTTTTAATGGTCAAAAGGTGGTGTCATCACGGTGTCGCAAAATCAATGGTTTAATCCCATCTCAAAAATACCCAACACGCCTAAAGAAGATTTCACTTTAAAAAATTGCTCAACAACACAACGTAAATAACGCAATGAATGTTGATGAACTGTGAAAATGAAACAAATTAGGCTTTTTTTTTTCTGTAGGGCATCTCATAGGTGACATCTGAGGTCATGACTATTTAACCGGTCACTCCTGTGGTTGCCTTAAGCTGCTACACTCAAAGCCTCCAGCCAGGGGCAACAAATTAGGCATAATTGTTTACGAAAATAAGTTACGCAATTAGAGTGCAGGTAGCGTGGGGTGGGGCCCTAGTAATCTGTGCCCTAGGTTCGAGATTTCAAGGTCGGGAAAAGTGTAATTTAGTTTTTACATCCGGCATTTCCCCGCAACAGCCTGATGTAAAAATCAAACTGCGTTAAGGTAATTTATGTTTAGGTATTTTAAAATTAACATTTATTTACAGATGGTGTGGTCAGATAGCGTTTACCTTGGTTGCGCTATCTCACAAATATTCAGGAATGGATGGAATAAATTCTTCGTTGTTTGTAACTACGGACCAAAGTAAGTTAACATCTATTTATTTATCATGAAGCACCTTTTTATATTTGTAAATTATGGAAGTAAAAGAAGAGGTGTACTTACTACCTATCCTTAGTCCCGGCGACATAGAGCTTTCTCCTGGTGTTGAATCTCATAAGCACGCGTGGCATGAGACATGACCAAAATTGAAACGGGTTTTGTCGACGGAAGAATAGACAAAATGTCAGATTCTCAATCACCTTATGCTCGGCAGTAGTGCTTGCGACCACTAGACCAATGAGAGAGTCGAGAAATCACAGATTGTGATTGTGAATCTGTCATTTTGTCTATTCTTCCGTCGTTTCCTGAAAGTGCCAACTCGCAGTGACCAAGGCTGGTCATCAATGCTTGTTCCAGAGCTGCACGCAGGGCAATATCAATAGATTTTCTTATTTTTTTCGACTCTCTCATTGGTCTAGTGGACGCAAGGACTACTGCCGAGCATAAGGTCCTGGGTTCGATTCCCAGCACACTAATTGCGCAACACACGATCAATCACAATCCATTTCATTTTACACAATTCAACAACATGCATTGCGTTATTTAAGTAGTTGAAAATTTTCGAACATATGAAGAAATGGATTAACAATATCCTTCAAAATGATTCAGATTATATTTGATCGTGTTTTACACAATTAGGGTGCTGATCGGGCAGTGTTATTGGGATTTTCCATCGGGAATTTCTCGCTTCAGCCTGAACTCACACGCAACCCGGAGTCTGGATTTGTGCGCGGTTGATGGCAATTGGCTCGCCCCCTATTACCTACATGGGACTTAACAATAACTAGCGAAATATGGGTGTACTATAGATACGTGTACGTAATACGTGCTACTAAAGATGAGACTTGACACACCACGTGGTTTGACTTGCGCAGTAGACGATTCATAGGTCTCTTTAGCGGTATGAGGTCTGATCCGGAGCGTCATCGGAGCGGCGGCGGAAAGAGCGCGGGAGGCGCGGTCAAGTCTCATCTTTTGTGGCGCGTATTGTGTCTCTTTCTTTCTTTTATGTATACCTGTTTCTTATCTTTTCAGAGGTAATGTTATGGGGAATAAACCATATAACGAAAGGAATGGCCGCAGCGACAAATTAATATGCGGAACTAAAAAGAGTTGTAGCCGTCCTTATGGACCGCAGTGTACAAAAAATTCCTAATTTTTCGGAGACTGTCCGTTTGATTGCAGGGATACCTACCGTTTGCGTTTAATTTTGTTATTATTAAAATTACTTATGAAAGGAAGGCTGGTATTTTTTATTAATCTTAAAATGTAATGTAATCAAATAAAGTAGGTCCCAACCTAATCTTATAGGAAACCTGTATCCTATTTGTGTAACTTATTTTCGTAAACAATTTTTTTTTGTTTCATTTTGACAGTTCAACAACATTCATTCGTTATTTACGATGTTGAGCAGATTTTATTTTCCAACTTACGAAGCAATGTATTAGCAATCTGTTTCAAATCGAAACAGATTGTGATTGTGTTGTATTACGCAATTAGGGTACCGTTCTTATTGTTTCTCATTTATTTTAAAAAAACAGGTTTGCTTCCTTATGTCACAGTATAATAAAGTAACAGTATTATGTCCCGGCAGTGACCTTGAAATAATTAAATACGGCCGTTCGGAAGATATATGTATAATCCTTCCGCGTTCCACCGTATAACTGCCGCGCACTCGAGACTTGCGTACTGATATACACTGAGATTTCGAAGCGCGTCGTTTCGGCCGTTTTCTATGAAGACTTAATACTGTTACTTATTTATACTATGTCTATTTATATATCAATGACCACGCTCTGAGGATTTTATTTTATCTTGCTTTACGTGAAGCTGCTGGGATCGTGTCTTCGCACTCTAGATTAGAGGTATGGTCAAGTAGCGATAGTATTAATAAATTTTCAAACAAATTTCTTTCATAAATAGCGGGCTTATTTATATCATATGTTTCGATCTGCAATTTTCATTCAAAATATTGTCAATCGTAGGTATCAATAAAGTTGAGACTTGACGCACCACGTGGTTTGACTTGCGCTGTAGACGATTTATGGGTCATCGGGGTGGCGGAAAGAGCGGCAGTAGCCACGGTCACGTCACAAGTCTCAACTTCAATGGCACGACCAGCATTCTTACCATGACCACAAAAATGGGTTTTGTCGTCAATGTAGAAAACCCGTTTCTATGGTTGTTATGTTACGCGTGCTGTACCTACTCTGAGAAATAATAACTAAACGAAAAATAATAACGCAAGCAAAAATTAATCTTAACGTGCATAACATATAATATTTTATTCCTTAACTTTACATCTGTGGTGGGTAACAGTAGCACTACGAAAACCGCCCTTACTGCTACAACTTTAAGGCCCTGTCAATGTTAAATTGTTTGTTTCTAAAGCCTCAGTCACACACAGCGAATACTCGCCGCGAAAAATCCGGAATCACACGTGTTATAGATTATAAATCAAACAGATTACGTGTGACTCCGGATTTTGAATTTGTCTGTCTGTGATGTCTTGTTTATACCTTTTTAGTTGACTTTTTTGTCGTACTTAGGTTTTAGTTTTTAAAATTTTATTTTATTTAAATTATTTTGGGGTTATAATATTTATACAGGATAGCAGGGACATCCACACGATAACTGTTACCTACCTTTTATGATTCTGAACCCCCTTGCATTGAAATTTTTCGTAGGTATAACCCTTTCATTTGATCTAAGTAGGTACACACAGCTACACATCAAGCTATACATTTCCAGTAGAAGCTGACCTCGCATTCATATACAATGCGAGATCAGCATAAACTGGAAAAGTATAGCTTGATGTGTAGCCGTGTGTACCTACTGTAGAAATGGTAACCTGTTTGGTTCTATCATGCAACCTTTTCGAGAAGTCATAAGATAATGGCATAAGATTATGAGAAAAACGCGCTATTAGGAATTAAGAATAGATGAAAATAATAGGGGGACACCTTAGCGAACTGACAAGCGTATGTCATCAATTTCTTTTTAAATCCTAACAAATGTTTTAAAGGCGAAAGTGAGTTTTTTTGTTGGTTTTTTAACCGACTTCAAAAAAGGAGGAGGTTCTCAGTTCGCCACATTTTTTTTTTTTTTTATGTATGTTCCCCGGTTACTCGAAGACGGCTGAACAGATTTGAAAAGTTATTTTTTTGTTTGAAAAGATATACTTCCAAGTTGATCCTATTGTCATTTGGTCACGATCTGATGATGGGATCTTGGAGAAATTGAGGGAACTCTTCAAATATTATAGGAACACCTATAGCAATTTGGGTATTTTTTATAGTAATTCGTGCTCTCGAAAAGCACCATTTGGTAAAGTGGAACTGATGAATTACAAACCAACACACTAAAATGTGAAAAAAAACCTAAAGTACAACCGACTTCCAAACTACAAAGTGGAAAATAACTTTAATCGGAAGTCGGTGGCAAAATAAATTAAATGCTGATTGATCCAACGACAGCGACTTCCGAGATTAAAGTTATTTTTCACTTTGTAGTTTGAAAGACGGTTGTATTTTTTTTTTGTGGTTCTTCTGCTCTATCATCAGACCCTCAGCACTTCATGTAGGTAGATACTGTGAGCTTTCGGCGCTGACGGTACTAGGATAAACGAAACACTTGTTTTTGATAATATTTATAACTCGAATACTTTGTCGTAGGATGATTTAATCATTCAAATTTTCGCAAAAACGCTTAGCGTAGCGGCCGGCGAGCGCTATTTCCAAGTTGCTCGCAGAAATGTTTTCACCATTGCCTAATTATCCGTGTTTTTGCAATATCCCTAGGGTTTTTCGCGAAAATTTGAATTAAGTATCAAATTTTAATCATCCTATGACATATACAATGTCTTATTCCTGACATTATTATATTTTATATCTTGACTGACTAAACTTTTCTTCCATTCTTTATTTGTATCAACGTTTATCTTTTAATATTATGCCATAGTTATTATAATAACTGGAAACAACAACAACAAACAAAAGTTGACAGTAGATACCTACTACCTACAGAAGCAAAAAGAAAAATCTTTATTACAGCGCCCTCTGAGAGTTAACACCATGTCGACCACTTGACTAAGAACCATCGCCGAAGAATCATAAATCTTTTACAGAAAACCGTATCTAAATCGGCCAAACCGTTTTGGAGATATATGGGAACATTCGTTTTTTGCAAACAACCTCTCAACATAAAACTCATGCACCTTCTACGTTCCATCGTCGTGGGTAAGAACACCTAGAACACGTAGGTTCCTACCCTCGTGTTCTGAGTTGGTTACCGACCTAGATATCTACCTAATCTTGCGTGAATCTTGTACTGTAACGTTAAGTACAGTCAAGGATATTATTATATAGTGGCTAGGAAACGAACTAAGTCACGAGGAATCACGAGGGTGATTTTATTATGAAGCATCTAGCTAGATTGTCAAGTTTATTTTTTTTTTGTGGTGGAAGGCATTGACCTTACCACGTTGACACGCGATCCGATAAGGAAAACTCTTGTAGGTAACCGATATAATCAGTTAGCTTTAATTAGTATAAATAGGTCTAGGATTATCGGTTGCAGAAGACCTGTCATCACAGCTATCAGGCGATTGATAAGTTGACTGTTGACATGGATCACAAATCAAGGTAGATGACATAATTACAAACAATAAATCTGTCTAGCCTTTTACAAACAAAGAAACTAATTAGACAGAATATAAATCTATCCCTGTTAAATATTTAGCTTGGAGTGATAACAATGGGATGTAATGTGCAACGAGGTAGCACGTAGCAGGTACATCAAAATATTGGATATACCCAATTTAATACTAGGTACCTACTACCGATGAAGAAATCATCCTTCGCTTTCCACCAGGTGAGATCGAGGTCAAGAGGTGAGCTGGCCCAATTCGCAAAAAAAAAAATGTATACAATATTTTGGGTAGGTAAGTAATTATTATAATGAGGGCAATATCTCAAAGTCCTGTTTGAATTTCAATACTTTATCACTTATCAATAATAGATACAGACCTACATGATGAACCATAAACAAAACTACCTACACAAAACAAACACAAGTAAATGTTATCGAATAATTTTAAAGAAAATGCCAATGTTAGATTAAAAATAATAAATACATTTTGGTAAAAATCTCTTCAAATCAAGTAACAGCTAGGTATCTACTGGCTGCTTGAGGTTAAAATAATTGTGAAATGCCATTTATTAATTTATTCTTAAATAATTTACTTTTCTTAAAATTATGGCTGTCAGTTTAGACTTTATTTATGTCGGCCTGTTTTACATCTACTATTTTGATGAAACCTTTTTGGTTAATTACTACAAGTAGACTGTGATTAAAAAAGAGATAGAATAATATAAATGTTGATGGATGGAAAGGGAGAGGAATGCCAAAGGAAAGATGAATAGATTGTGTGAGGAATGATATGAATGAGAAGAGAGTAAATAATAACGTGACGGTTGACAGGGGAGAATGGAAAAGAAAACGTTGCTCCGACCGACCCTACGTAACATGGCGCATAGGACAAGGGCAGGAAGACGATGGTTACGACGAGTAGGTATAATTTGAACCTCCTTTTCTCGGCTAATATAATTATCAGCCTGCTTTTTTGTAATAGTTAGTATTAAAAAAAAAAACAGTGGCACTCCGGGAGTGCTGATAGAAGTGAACATTTTAAGAAAAATCGGCACCGCGGTAATCAACGCGTTGATGTCTTTTTAATGGTCAAAAGCTGGTGTCATCATAGTGTCGTGAAATCAATTGTTTAGTCCCATCTCAAAAATGCCCAACGCGCCTAAAGAAGTTTTCACTTTAAAAAAAAGTAAGGCGTGGAAGTGTCCTAGATGAATCAATTTAACTGCATGTGTATTTCAGTGCGCACATTTAGCGCACTCTGTATAAACCGATATCATTTTTATGATAATCTTAATCGTCTTTACCTAATGATAACGATAAACGAGCATTCAATATCAAATAATTTCGTAAAGATAGCTCAATTAGGCTATCTGGTGTGTAATGTAAATGTGTTAAATATTCTTATAATATAAGAATATAATAAAAATGGTAAATAAACATCCTGAAGAGTTTTATAACTTGTGATTTTTACACTTCAATTTACCAAAATTTTAATGTATTTCATTGTTCTGGTAATCTTTCAGATTGTCTTCCTATTATTCTTAAGTGTGTTCTCGTCATCATGGGCGAAGGAACCAAGGGTCGTGGAGATGACAGAGGTGGACATGACACCACCAGAAGAGTTAAATGAACTGTCTGCGAGAAATGTTTTCATCGGCTGGATATCGATGCCTCTCGATCATTTTGATCAGCAGAATCCTACAAATTTTTCTATGGTATTGAAATTACTTATGACTATTTTTTTTTGTATTGCATATCAATGTTTCACCAATCAGTTCTTGCCCTATAGGTTTATAAGTACCAACCTACATACCATACTTTACTTTTCAATGTTTACCGACGAGGACATCGAATCTACCCTAGATTCGATGTCCTCGCCGGTAAACTACTTAGTATTCGGTAAAGACACCTCCTACCCTTGGGCGTACCCAGCATTTTTTTAGAGGTGGAGCAGAAATAAATAAACTCTATAATTAGTAGTAGTAATTTCTCTCGATATACCTCTTATAACTAAGTATGTACGCTCGATTCATCGATACTGCATTGTTTCGCGCGGTAATGTTGAATTTTTGCAGATGGATAATAATTAATTTTGTTACTTAATAGACCTAAATTTTTAGCTTCGAGTCGAGGACCAGGGTGGGGCAGATCACGCCACAATTGCGGCGATAAGACCCCTCTTTGAGGAGTGGCTGGAGAGGCGCCACGGCGTCCTCACCTTCCGCCTGACGCAGGTCCTCACCGGACACGGCTGTTTCGGGAGGTTCCTGCACAGGATAAGGCGGGAGGACACGCCCGGGTGTCATCATTGTGTGGATCGCCCGGAGGACACGGTGGAGCATACGGTGGAGGTCTGCCCAGCTTGGGCGGAGCATCGCCGTGTCCTAGTGGAGGCGATCGGCGGCGGTGATCTCTCGCGTCCGGCCCTGGTTCAGGCCATGGTACGGAGCGAGAGGAAATGGGAGGCCGTCACCTCCTTCTGCGAAGCGGTAATGCTCGCGAAGGAGGAGGCGGAGCGCGTGAGGGAGAGGCAAATTTCGCGCCCTCACGCCCCTAACCACCGCAGGAGGAGACGCCCAGGGCGTCGGGAATCGCGAGGCGATTTCCGGCCACCGTAGGCGCGGGTTTGCGGGCGGTGAGCAATGGGTAGCTCACCGTCCGATAAGGACCAGGCCCGGGTCGACGGCGCGTTGTGTTCCACGCGCGCCTCAAAGAGATGTCAGCAGAATCGACGGGGTCCGCTAGGGCCAATGCCTGCCGGGGTTGCGAAGAAAACCGAGAGGGAGATCGTGGCCCCCGGCAACAGGGCAACGGAAGGAACACGGGTGGGTTTTAGTCAGTAAGAGTCTGACACGCTCTCCCGCTCCGCCCAGAGCGGGAGAAGTTATTTGATGATTTCCCACCCACAAAAAAAAAAAAAAAAAAAGGGTGGGGCAGATGCCCCACCGTAGTACGCCCATTACCTCTTTAATTTTGTCCTTAGGGCTATTTAGGGGTAGAAATCGCGGCCGTCTTTACCCGAGACTAGCAAGACAATAGGTACATACTTACCTACATTTTGTTTCTGGTTACTTTGCAGCGTTTCATGTATAATGAAGAATTCTTCGGCGGTGATGGTTCTCCGATATTCATTATGGTGGGCGGAGAATGGAACATTGCTCAAGGCTGGTTGTTAGCTGGTAACATGTACGAGATGGCGCGGGAGAACAAGGGGTACCAAGTGTACACTGAACATCGGTATTATGGAGAAACTAACATATTCGAGTAAGTAGACCTAGTAACTTACCTACCTATTGTTGCTAATTCTTTGCAGAGGCGCGACGCGATACCGGTAGAACAATTTCCTTGAAATTTTCATAGAAATTATTCCACGAGATTCGTGTCTAGCTGTCATCGCGTTGCGCCTATCTGCGGGAGCATTATACCTTCTGGCATAGGTAGTATAGAAATGGTGCGTTACGCTATGCGCCTACGGCGGCGTAAGTAGCTAGCGCTGAGATCTTCATTGATTTGTTTTCCGTTAAAAAAAAATATTCAACGGAAAACAAACCAATGAAGATCTCAGCGCAAGCACAACCAAAGATTGGGGTGAAAAAATAGTTTCAAACCAATCTTTCATTGTGCGTCTGTATCTTTACGTTGATATTTTTATACACAGGGAGTTCACAACAGAAAACCTGCGTTTCCTGAACATTGACCAGGCGCTCGCTGACCTTGCGTACTTCATCGTAGAGATGAAGAAACAGCCGCGGTTCGCAGACAGCAAGGTGGTGCTGTACGGGGGGTCGTATGCCGCTAACATGGTCATGTGGTTCAAGAAGAAGTATCCACACTTGGTGCTCGGTACCGTTGCTTCCAGTGGCCCTATCCTGGCGCAAGTTGACTTCACGGGTACGTGCTAACTTCAGTCAATTACTGCCTCGTATTTCTTAACACGTTAAGTGCCGGGAGCCCTCCTGGAGGGTTCACCTAGTTGCATATGGGATGCCGGGAGTCCTCTCGGAGGGCTCATTTTAAATGTACCTAGGTTTTTCTTAGCGAATACAGCATTATAAACCGTGAAAATAAAATCTGATGTACATTAAAACAAGATTTGTTAGTATAAGCGTTGGTTTTAAAACCCAAGATTTTTTTTTTGTTCACGGTTACAAATCGTCACAAAAAATTTAAAAGGTTGGAAACTTCACTTCCAATATGTATGGCGGCATGACGTATGAGTTCTATGAAAAGTGGGTGGAGTTGAAAGTATTAACTAGTCAACCACGAAAGTCGATTTAAATGTACTTTAGCCTATTGACTTTCGTTGCTGACCGCCTTTTCGCACTAAAAATAGGAAATCTGCAATTTTTTTTCACTACATAAACCCAAGAGAAGTATTAAATGTCAAATTCTACTAACTTCTTGTTGCTCAATAAATTTACTACTACAGTGCAAACGTCCGTTTCTGTCGCGGCCATGATGTGTCGTCATTTCTTACGATAGTGCTTTGTTTCTCTTTTTTTTTTAGCTCCGAATCATACAAATTTAATTGTTAGTTTGTGCTTAATAAAATTCTATAGTCTATTTTTTTTTTTAACAAACGAGTACTGAGTATGTCTCTCGCACATTTCCGATATTGACAGAGTGAGATAGGTCATTGTTCAGGGTGGGACCAACGTTCTTGTTTGCTCGCGTTCTTGTTTTGAAATTATTAAGGCCCGTTCATATTGGATACTTCTAAAATTTACTGTAGCGAATCTTTTTTATTTTTTTATTTAAAATTGCATACTTAGTATATTCGTAACCAAATTTTCTGTTCGCGTTATATGATACTTTTAAAAATAAATAACAATAAAATAATATTGTAATAGTATAATATACAACGTGCCGCTACAATGGCGACATTCATTTAATACACAGGCTAGTGGCCAGTAATCATAAAAATATAATAAGAAAAAATAATTAGTTCATTGAAAAATTTTAGTTTTCAAACGCTCGCCGACATAGGGCTCTCTCTTTCATTCAATTCGCCTTCTCTTTGCATGTTATTCGTTTTATTTTCATTGATTCGATGTTATGATCCGTGATTCCGGTAAATGACCTCTGCGCTACAGTTGTTAAGTAGTGATTGCACCAAAATGCTACTTTAGAAAATTGAAAATAAATCAATAAATACATACATTTAATGAAATTAAAATACCTCCATAAAAATAAAACGCTAATCCGTATACGTGTGTTAAATTAATGTCACCATTAAAACGCCACGCTGTATATTATGCACTAGAACATATAAATCAATTAATTATCATACAATTCTTGTAATCTTAAAAACTATCGTCATCACTTCCTTCTGATGAACTTTCTGCAGATACTTCAATAATAAACTGCTCTAATATAATTATTTTCTACATGATTGTGGACACACATTTTTGTTTCGATCTTGGTTATCACATGGTTAGATAACACATGACGGCCATTTTTTCTATCCACTTTAGCTACTCCTTGTAACAAAAGAGTTAGAACTTCATCAATTTTATAACTTTTCTTATTTGCTGCCACGTAGCCCTTGACTTGAGCCTAAACAAGTTCAATTGGGTTCAGCTCACAGTGATACAGCGGCAAACGTATGACGCGACGATTTGTGGCTAGCCCGTCCCATTTTTGAAGTCATCCCTCCGGTTGACGGCCTAAGCCGAGGTTCGTACCCCACACGGGGTGCCCTTAGCGAGCGTTCACCTAGTTTTAATTAGCATAGTTGAATAACCCCTGGCTGGAGGTTTTAAGTGTAGTAGCTTAAGGCACCTACAGGAAAGCCCGGTTAAGTAGTCATGATCTCAGAGGTCAACTACGAGATGCCCTTCCTAAAAAAAAGAAGATTTGTGGACTTAATAACCATCTCATCTACAATAAATTTTTCAAAACGATCTTTGTTTTGAAATCCAAAAGTTGCAACTATAACATTAATTCGTTACAAGCAATATTTTTCAACCGTAGCCATTCAATAATGTCTTGTTTTCCAATTTTTTTAGTGCTTTACTACAATGTCAAAATCTTGACATAGACGGGAAATCAGACTCTTCCTTTACGATGTTCAGGATTTTATCTAATGAAGGCATTTCATTTTCAAAATAAAATTCGTGAACCACATTTCGAGGAGCGCTTTTCGTAAAACCATCAAATTGATTAATAATACCTACTCAAGCGATTTCTATTGTTTTTCGGTGATTTTGGGACCACCACCTGATTTAATCTCTCCAATAACCTAAAAAAAAAACGAAACACATCTAATAATATCTGTAATATAACATACTTAATTACCCTCAGCGGCAAGACGGAGATAACTTTGTACTGTCGTCGTCAAAAAAGATACAAACCCAGTTAACCTTATTATCAGGTTGTGACCTCTTTGCTTTATACATATATCTAAATGGGCATTTTTAATTGTCAAGAAAATGTATTTATAAAATGAGTTACCTATATTAATGTACCCTTTAGAAATAGCTAAGCGGAACAGGTTACTAAATATATCCACTTCTATTGTAATTACATAAATAATTTTGAAAACGGTATTTTTGTGTTTTAAAGTCTAGTGGGTTAAAATTAGAACCTTGTGCAACGCACGCACATTTATTAAACTCTTTATTTGGTCCCGCGGTCCTGCGTTCACTATCTACTTATTACCTACATGAAAAATGCTGAAAAGCAATGTACTGAGTACCTTCCTAATTTTGTGTCAAATTAGATCGGTACAGTGTTAGCCTACTTTCTGTGCCGTTACAGCAATCAAGCTCAAGAATAGGTGCTGAATGTATAAAAAATATACCTTGATCTTTCAGGATACTTGGAAGTTGTTCATGAAGCTTTCATGTTGGAGGGTGGTGAGGAGTGTATAGGACACATCAGACAAGGCATAGATGACACAGTCGCCGCGATGCAGACCGAAAGCGGAAGGCGCCTCTTGGAAGAATCGTATAGGCGAGTCTTAACTCCATAAATTTATAGATTACTCTTCTCTCTCGACCTATTGTAACATAAAGCCTCGTATGTCCTAGGAGACAAATGTCCCGCAACACGTGAAGCTAGAGATGTCACATGATACAAGATGCCTAACGACGTTTGTCGATATCGCCCGACGTTCCCCGACTTAGCCCAGCATCTCTAGCGAGAGCGACACGTGTCGCAGGGCATTTGTCCCTTAGCGAATACGAGGCTTCACTCAATATTGCAAGCTTATGACACGGCGACATAATTAAGTTTGATAACCTCTTTGATGCAACATTAAGACTATCTTAAGCCAAGCGCACATTACAGCCACAATGGGCCGCAGCGCAACGCATATTCTTACAAAAAAGTGCGGCGCGGCCCGCCTGTTGTGTGCGTTAGTTCATAAAGAAAATTACGACGGATAATTTTTAAAGGAGGATTTTTGCAAACTGCCCTAGTCTTTAATCACTTCCTTCAGTAATAACCCTCTACTCCTTCCTTTCTATTCTGACTTTTCTTTGTAACCAGTAATCTATGGCTTTTTATTCATATTTTTTTTTCCTTTCCTGTAGGTTGTGCGATCGATTGGATTATGACAATGAGTACGAGTTAGGCGTTTTTTCGGGGCTTATCAGTTGGACGTTCTCTACTTCAGTGCAGCAGGCAAGACCTGGGACGCTACAGGCTGTTTGCAATAATTTCACCGATTCTTCTAGTTATGGTAAGCTTAATTTTCTACTGGCTGAAGAACCTGTAGTTATGCGTATAAATACCTTACACAGGATCGAAAACCGATTTCTTCCTAAGTATTGACAGATATTTTATGGTGTTCTATGAACACAGTAGTTTTGCAAAGTTGCAGTTTTTATTTAACGAGGAAACGCTTTTGAATTTTGCTAAGATATAGATATGCTCGTGAATGTATTGTAGGTACCGCTCTAAAAAGCCTTCGTCCATTGGAGTCCTGCTTTTTCGCGGAAAGTAATGTTTTTTAAAGTTTTTTTTTTATCTGAAACATCTATAGCGGCGGGTCAGACCGACTGTTGGCCATATTTATTTTCTGTCGTAAAGTACCCTTTTATGCATACTACTCGTTTCAGGCGCCATAAATGCGCTCCTGATTTTTTTTGTCACATTGCAGGTTCAACTCCAATAGAGAAAATTGGCGGATACATAGCAAGAATTCGTAACTTAGGCGAAACTAGCTGTTGGAGTATTAATTACAATAGATTCCTGACCAACTACGACTCTCCGACAAATTGTAAGTGCTCATTTATTTAGCTCCTGACATACCTCGTGGTTACAAAGGCCTTTTTGATAACACTGTGTCCTCAACCATTAGCCATCATATCACGCCTCTTTATCAAGTTGACAAATAAAAGTTTACGTAGCATTTAGCAAAGCCAATTTTTTGGCTGGTCCTGGATAAAGGCCCACGGCTAACTTCCACACTTGTTCAGATTCGCCTTGTACATATGAAGTGTAGGCGCGATCGTCAACTGCGACCACGGCCAAGCGTATACGGATGCGTGGCTCGCAAACAAAAGAACCGCCAAGCAGCAGTGGACGGCCGACTTGGTATTCAGGTTGGACCATAATGATACCAGCCTATTAACCGAACCCAAGGCAATATTTCTCGACGGTATGTGAGGCCAAGTCAGAGGCCCATGGGCTTCTTTAAAACTGACACCAGGTTAGTCACTAATCACACGAAAACGAGAAGACCGGTCTACTATTATCCCACTGTAGGGCAAAAGCCTTCTTGTCCTACAGAGAAGGTACGACCATTCCACGACACGCTTGCTCAAGACGGTTGGGGGATTTCAGACCTAACTAGGTATTGGTCCAGGTTTCCTCGCGATGTTTTTCCTTCACCGTTACGAGCGGAAAGATGTTACACATCAAAAACTGTGACTGAAAAAAAGAAAGAAAGAAAGAAAGAAAAACATTTATTTGGACACAGTTCGTGAAACACAAAAAAAAAACACAACTGCTTCCGCTGCTGCTGCAACTGCTTCCAGTACTTACTTTATCCGTACATTCTTCCTACAATTATTCAACTTATATGTATTCTTCTATAATTTAAAAAAATACAAATTAAAGTTATGTGTTGATGGTATGCATTTTCGGATTTTCACTCTTTTTGCTGACTAATATTACTGACTTATTATATTAATAATTTGTATTTTTTTTTAAATGATTCTATACAATTATAGAACTTTTTTTTTGGGTGGAAATTTATCAAATAACTTCTCCCGCTCTGGGTAGAGCGGGAGGACGTGTCAGACTCTTACTGACTAAACCACCCGTGTTCCTTCAGTTGCCTATATTGCCAGGGGCCACGGTAACTCTTTCGACAATAACCGCAACCCCGGCAGAAGTGCTGCTGGAGTTTATGGCGCCACTTCTTCCCAGCTAAAGCGCTAGGAAGTGGTGAAGGGTGAGCGTTTTGGGGGACTGTCTTATGTAATGTTGATGTTCGAAAAGTGCCGATTCTCAGCCTAGTTTCAATGACTTTTGTTCAAGATATTCTCAGAAAGAGTTTTTACTTAGGTCACAGATAATATAATACTAGTCTTAGGCACAGATGTTTTATCTCGGGAAAGCGGGTGACCCAGTGTGTAAGTGTACATGCACACTGTCTTTGTGTGCGTAAGCTCGGGAGCGCCCAGTCGTGGCCGAGTCAATAGTGCTTCTTGGTTCGCGCCAAAATTATTTATCGAATACCGTCAGCATGGAAGGTACAAAGAAACCGAGAAAAGTTCGCATTGAGGTAAGGCAAATTAATGTTCATGTTTGGTGTGTATTTATGTTGTGTGTAATGAATTAATGTATTAGTTAGTTTAATAAGAACATGTTAAACGAGATTTTAATAATGTATTGTTTATTTTAGGCTCATCAAATGATTGCAAATATTTTCAATTTTCTCAAAGAAGAATATGAATTCACGGAACTTCATCGATAACCAAATTGTGATTTATCACATTTGCGTAATATTACAAAACGCACTGCAGCAGCGACGAGGGTAAGTGAAAGAACAGTGCAAAAAATATTAAAAGAAGGAAGAGATGTCGCAAATACATCTTCGAATTTTATGTCACCCATGAAAAACCGAAGAGACAAAATAAAGTAGACATTCATGGAATTACAGCTGACGTTGTACGGAGCACAATACAAAATTTTAATATCGTACAAAAACAAATTGCAACATTGGCAAAGGCTAAGGCCAGTCTTGAATGAAAAAAAAACGGTTTCGATGGATGTCTCGCAACGCTACGTAAGTTATTAAATAAATTAGGCTACAAGTGGCGTAAAACCGATAACAATAGGAAAGTATTAGTTGAACGGCATGATATCCAGATGTGGAGAATAAAATACTTTAAAAAAAAAACGAATACCGCTCTCAAGGTCGGCCTCATATTGTCTATACTGACGAAACTTACGTTTTGTTTTAGTACACGCTGGAACCTATACTGGATTTATTGAGAACGCTTGCTTAATCTACAAAGCTAATTCCACAATTGAAGACTACCATTTCAACATGAGTTTTGAAAATTACGTAAAAAGGGCGAATGAAAAGTTGCTGCCAAATTTGCCAGATCGTTCCGTAATAGTACTAGATAATGCATCGTACCACAATACACGTGCTGAGAAATTGCCGACAATGGCCTCAACAAAATCTGCGATGCAAGAATGGCTCACTTCTAAGGGCATTTCGACACTTTGCGCAAAGTTGATTTATATGATATAATAAAAAACCATAAAAGTGATTTTATCACTTACAAAATCGATGACTACATAAAAAGTAAAGGATTTGAAGTATTACCTCCCTCCTTACCCCTGAGCTTAATGCCATAGAGAACATCTGGAGGGTCCTTAAAAACTACATTGCTCTAAGAAACGTTGAGCAAAATATGAGCAACACAGAAAAACTTGGAAGAGAGTATTACAAAAATAACAAGTGAGACATGGCCTAATACTTGCAAGTGTCATTAAAAAGAAACTGAATATATGAAAAATTTTGACACTGATTTTGAATTAATAATAAATTTACAAGATGACAGTGAAGAAGAAACTGACTCTGAAGAGGAGTCTAGTTACAATCGTACTTGAAATACTAATTTAAATAAAATATAAATTGTATTGAAAAAAAAAAAACTAAAATTAAATGTTTCTTGATTATAAGTTTCTATTTTATTGTACCATGTCTTATCTAATCTATACGTAGCAAAAATCTAATAACTTTATTGTTTTATTCATTAGCGATGAGCTTGCTAACCCTACCTGTCGTTACGCATACAAGAGCGCGTGTCTATACGTATTACAAGTATGGCTCACCCGCTTTCGTGAGATAAAATAACTGTACGAGCGAGGCCTTAACCCCTTAATAATTGAAAATCTCTCACTTGTTTTCAGCACGTGCCTGGTATTATCAAACATGCACCGAATACGGTTATTATCAAACAGCGCCACGCTCTGGCACAGTGTTCGACACTCTGAAGTGGCTTAGCTTGGATTTCTATGTTGACGTTTGCAAACAGATTTTTGATGAAAGGTAAGTTTTGTGACGTTGGTAGAGGGATATGTACAGATTTAAAGGATTACAGGTGATCCATCTGCCAACCTGTAATTGACAGCATTAAATCATTGTTAATTAAATCTGGCCCAGCTAAACACATTTTATAACAGCATCTGCATCAATTCATCTCCAGGGGCTCATGAATAACTGGAACGTTGTCATTTGTACTGGGACTAAACCAATGATTTTGCGACACCATGACGACACCTCATTTTTGTAAATGCGATTGTGCTCTTTATTTATATTAAGGTACGGATCAATATTCTATGCAAGTATTTTCACTTTAAAGGTTTTATAAACGCGATTATGATCTTTATTTATATTAAGTTACGGATCAATGTTCTATGCAAGTATTTTTACTTTAAAGGTTTCGGAAGTTTTTTTTTGTAAACGCGTTTGTGCTCTTTAAGATTAAGTTACGGACCAATGTTCTGTACAAGTATGTTTCTTCCACCAAGGCGCTCTTGTTCAAGTTTTCAATTCTGTCGACACTCCCGGAGTGCCACTACTATTCTTTAAGATCAGAAATTAAGAGACTACCAAAAATCCCATGGAGATTATCAATTCGACGGAACCCCTATGCATAAAACCAATTCTTTCTTATTTTCATACATATATAACCATCTTATTTATTTCCTTGTTACAGATTCGACTTGACTTTCGTGAAAGCCGGGGCTGATCGGGTCAACTTAATTTTCGCCGGCCTCGAGCCGGTAGTGAACAACACTATCAACATCCACGGTTACATCGACCCGTGGAGAGCGCTCGGAGTTTACAAACAGGATATTTCAGAGACCTCGCCTACGTACACTGTAGCAAGGTAATATTCTGAAACATTCTTGGAAATTCGAACATTATTTTGACAACCTTCTTCGAGATAAATCTAAATTGCTGTACCTACTGGTCAAAGACAAGTGAGTAGGCGACCGAAAATGCATGAAAATCCATATCTGTCATGTTTAGCGGTCAAATAAAGTACAAAGAAAACTCATATCGGTCGTGTTATTTAAAAATGGAACGTACTTTTTATTTCGACCCATGGCAATCAAGGAGGTAACTGGTTTAGCAAATAGAGCTGTTTAAGTAAAGAAAAAACAAACATATTGGCTTTTCAATTTTCTATGTTCGTAATTGATTCTGGAATTTATAATTGATGAAAATTTAGTTACCATTTAATTCAGTTTAAATTTTCGCGCGTTGTTTACCAAAAGTACTAAGGCATTGATGGACTCACGTGTGTGCCTCGGCTTCGCCTCTGTCATCTGTCCACATTTTCACGATTGTCCATCAATGCCCTAATTGTTGGCCGCGACAGCAATCCTTACATATTATAAAACAAAGTCTCCCGCCGCGTCTGTCTGTCTGAAAGCGATAAACTCAAAAACTACCCGAACGGATTTTCAAACAGTTTTCACCAACGCACGGAGTGATTCATGCGGAAGGTTTTAGTGTATAATTCATTAAGGTTTAATGTAAATTGGCTAAAATTTGACGATTATTGTTAAAGATGTCGGAAAAAATCATGCAGACTGGGAAACTTTATAGGCGTGCGCCACGGAACTGGTTAAAGTTACATAAAATTTGTTTGTTTTGTTTACAGTATTGTTCATCATAAAAAGTTAAAAAGTCCGCGATAACATATGTCTATCTTCTAAGGGTGACCCACAATAGCCATTTTTATCTTTCAGAATTTGACAAAAAAAAAAACAACATTGTTATTTCCGAAGCTATTTTGACCGGTATTATATTAATCCTTATCCAATAAACTATGTTACTTAAATTGAGCATTTAATTTAGATTAAAATATGGCCCTGGCATCATTTAATTTAAATGAACGGTTTAAAAGATATCACAGTTTCAAAATTACGCGTGACAAATTATGGTTGACCGCAACGCGGGCGCAGCGGTAGGAGTCAATGACCTTTTCCTCGGCTTTTAGGTATGTGATCCCGGTATCGGTAGTACGTTCCCGTGGGAAATTTTCCCACATCCACGCGGGCGTGGCCGCGGGTAAAAGCTAGTGTACTATATTTTATAACTAGCGACCGCCCCTGCTTAGCGCGTTTTGTATCGACCTTGACTAAACATCAAGATTACATAAACTTTCGGGAATAAAATCTAAATGATGGTGAAATCAGTTGCCTAATTTAGAACATAGCGGTCACACTGACAGACACGAAAACCGACTTTCATTTATATATGTATAGATATAGATGATATAATAATTATGTATAGATGTAAGTGTAGTGGGCCATTAGTAGAAAACAAAATTGATACCCTGATCAATATCGAGAAGGGACCGTAAAGATGGCGGTACGATTTGGACGTGTTTTCCTTAGCATTTGGCATGAAGTAAACTGATGCCAGGGAGGAATTTGGCAACAGAATGATAAAATAGACAACCAAACTAGGAAATAACTGACGCATGAACTTCTTTGAGTGTCGATATAAAAATAACACTATATATTTTTAAATTATTGATGATTACGGATGAACAGCATATTGATTACGCATCTGTCTATTTATTTTCTCTAATTTCTTTATTTTGTCCCCAGAGCATCCCATTGCTTCGACATGCGAGCTTGGTCTGCGTTGGACACTATCGAGATGACAGCTGTACAGCAAAGAGCAAGGCGTATTGTAGCTTCTTGGCTCTCAGAGTCAAACTCCTAAACTCCTACATACAAAGCAATATATTGGCAAAATATTTGTAAGATTTTGAATATGGTTCTTAAAAAAACGTTAATTACTTTGATTTATTTTCCCTATATAAGGAAACTAGCGGCGCCCCGCGGTTTCACCCGCACAAATCTCGATCCCGTGGGAATATCGGGATAAAAAGTAGAAGTCCTAACCCAGGTCATAATGGTCTAACCATGTGCCAAATTTTATCCAAATCCGTTTAGCCGCTTTAGCGTAACAAATAAATTAATAAATAAACTCAGAAGGTTTTCAACATATTGGAGAAAACAAAATATTAGCAGTGTATGTTGCCATTCAGCAGGCGTCACAAATCGGGAAGCTAACAGATAACAAAAACTCGCTCTCAACATTTTCAAGGTGAACAGTTTATCAACATGAAAACGGCACGAGAATTCTTCGAGCGATTTATCAGCGGCGCGGCCGTTATGTAAACCATAACTTCAAAGCTACGTAAACCACATGGACAAACACGTACTCGCTTTACATAGCAACGCAGTTTTGCGCTGGTACTTTTCTTGTAGGGAAACGTTTATAGGTAGATTTTTTCCGATGATTATTAAAATAACAAAAGATTTTTTTCTCCCGCTATTTAACCGGGAGGACATAATTTTATTAAGTTTAAATTCCACAATCTGACAAATTGATAATCCACAGAAGTTAATCAGAAACTTTAACAGGTCGAAGATGAAACAGATCAAAAAATATAATCGGAAATACTCACTAACCGTTCTAAGCAATAGTTTAAAACTATGTTAATTCCTAATGTCAAATGTACGGTTAGCATTTCGCCTAATTAAAACTACCGGCGGAATTACAATTTAAGGAGTAAATGCACAGTGCACTACTGCCCTGGTCTAGTCGGTGTGTTTTCAAAATGGCTCTTTTCCACGACAATCCTTTTCGGAAACACAACACAAATTGTGCTGCGCGTGAGATGGTAACCAACATTCTCATGTACTAACTTTTCACAGCAAGTAAGGCAGTGTATTCCAGCTAATATTGGGAAATCCTAATAAAGGTATTAGGAGGCAACTTCTCCACGCAGCACTATAAATATATTTGCAGTGAAGCGAAGGACAGTGGAACAGCTCCGTCGGAACCATTCACCCGGCGCTCGCTCAACTGTGACGCGACCAGAGGAGTAGTCTACTCTACCGATAAATCATAGCACTTACATCGTAAAGCGTACAGTGAAGAACATTCGAGAGTGGAGGCAGTCCACAATTTAAATTGTACATAAATATACATAAATATAAAATCATATTACTTCATAATCACTGGAAAGTTCATTTACTTAACTATAAAAACAATTAGGCAGTGTAAACAGCAAACAAATTTATTTATAGGAAACTGAACACGTAATCTTAAATAAATAGGACTGCCAATAAAACCCCTGAACTAACTCAAATTCAGAAATGACGGCACCATGTTAAACCTATGTGTCTAATAATCTAGAGAATACTTAAATATAGAGCGAACCTCGTAAATGCAACCGTCACGTGATCGTACAGTGTCGCATACAGTTCCACTGGCGAGGTTCCGTCACGTACATATTAATGTCTAAAGGGAGACATCAGCGACATTCCCTGCGCCCTCGCTACAATTACACACGTAGATTAAGTGTTTATAACATACTGGTGAAAATATTTACAATGGTCTAAGTGCTTAAGTTGCAAGTCAATCTACAACCAACGGCTTAGGACTCTCCCACGGAAAGCCTTCCCGTCCGAAGTGACCGTAAGTACTGGTTCTCTGGTAAATTGGTGCTCTGAGGTTCAATTCCCTGAAACAGAAACAAGTAAATGTTAGTTTTAGTAATTCACAATAATATAAACTGGATTGCTAAACTTGACAATATTTCAAAACAATGATGTAACAATAAGACCTGTACAAGCCGCGCCGGCGCCGGACCGCATGATAGCCGCGTATATCTTAGATATTATGAAATTTTGTCGTCTTGCGGTTCGGCGCCGGTGCGGCTCCGGCGTCGTGTACATGAAGTCTACTTACTTGACAATTTTGCCCGGTCGCAGATCAAAGTTCTTTTTTATAATAGCGAGCAGTTGCTGCTGGGTCTTATGTGAAGTGCCGTAGTCGAATATGGTGATAGACAGTGGTTCAGCCACACCAATGGCGTATGCGACCTGAAAAATAATAAAATATACTATTTAGATGATTCATCAACTAAGAACCGTATTTGATGGAATAGTGTCAGTTCTTTCGTCATCTGTGAGAAGTGTGAGATAAATAAGGTTTTTTCACAATAAAAACCTAATTAATTGGTCATAAAATAAAAAAATACATTATAATGTATATACAAAAATATGGAAAATCCAAAATTGCACGCCTCATAGACAGAAACATGTTGACGATAAATTTGACGGAAAAAAATCAAAGAAAATTCATCGATTTTAGTTAATATCTTTTAAACGGTTATGAGTTTGATAACGAAAACCAATAGGGCTAAGATAATTTAGATTAATCCATTGTTTGTGACGACGTGAATTGTGACGACAAAGTAAACAGACACGCTTCCCAACGGAAAGCACTAAACGTATTTTTTTAATTACATTTTTTGTTATATATTATATATATTAGTATGTATATTACTAATAAGTATTGTAAAAGACAGATAGCTGTGTCGCTATCATATTACTTTTCTATTACAGCCAAGAATTTGGCTAAACAAATTGCTTCTATTGAGCAATGCTATGACATGTCAAATAATTCAGCCAATAACTTGGTATCCAATATTGACATTGATAATAATTTAAATTAGAAATTAAGACAATAGAGGCAACCTCTAGCAATAATGTACAGAATTGCAAAATAAAATCAAATAAAGGTTTAAAATCTGTAAATAGTATTAACCTGGTGCATCAAAATATTCAAGGATTTATGAACAAAGATTTAGAAGTAGAATTATTTATGAATTTTAACAGTATTGATATTCTTTGTATAACAGAACATTGGCTTAAAAGCCACCAGTTCTTGTTCAATTTTAATAATCACCAGGTAGGTAGTTCATTCAGTAGAGTTAATGCTGTACATGGTGGCTCATTAATTTTAGTAAGTAACCAGCTTAAATATAGAGACCGTAAGGATATTGTGAGCCTATCTGTTGAGCGAACAGTTGAAATAGCCTGTATAGAATTGGAGCAGTTTATTGTATTAAGTGTGTACAGACCCCCTTCAGGATTGTATGACTGCTTTGAAAAGGTAATGGATGAAGTGTTACACAAGATTTGTAACTCAAATAAGTCCATTATCACTTGCGGTGATTTTAATGTTAATTTATTAGAAAATTCAGGTTCTTGTAGTAAAATAATAAGTCTGTTTCAGTCCTACAATCTTGTAAACCTATTTTTAGAGCCCACAAGAATAACCCCGACTAGTGCCACATGCCTCGATAATATTTATACAAATGTTATACCTAGCCACAAAGAAATAATAAATCTACTAGATTCTGATCATTGCGGGCAGAGGATTACTATCCCAAACCAAAACAACAAAGTGGCTAAAAAGGATATCACTGTTAACCCCAAAACTGCAAGTCGCTTGGAAAATTTTAAAGTTAAACTCATGAATAAATTACCAGTTTTGTCTATTCATGCTGATCCTAATTATCTTTATGATGATTTTTTTCATATATACTGTAAGCAATTTAATTCCATCTTTATTCCCAAGACTATCTCGGTTAATAGTAACTCATCTTTTAGTGATTGGGCTACCTTTGGTATACATAAAAGTAGAACACGGCTTTATGAACTGTACTATGAAAGGACTTATGTAAACACAACTGAATTTAATTTATATGTTAGAAATTATTCAAAATTATTTAAAAAAGTTTGTTGTATGGCCAAGTCGCGTTATTTGAGTTCGAAGATTAAAAATAGTAATAATGTAATTAAAACGACTTGGAATATTATAAATAGTGAAACGGGAAGGTCTAATAACCGAAATACTAACTACAGCCTGTCTATTAATGACAACATAATAAAATCAGACTCCCAAGTCGCCGCGGCCTTTGAAAATTTCTTTTCAGATATTCCCGTTTCAACTACTAAATCCCTAAACTCATCACCTTCTGTTGCTGAGTCTTTGCTAAAGGAAAATGTTAATGTTTGTGATTCGGAATTTCTTTTTGAACATATTACCTGTAGAGACATAATTAAAACTTTTCATACTTTAAATGTAAAAAAGACTGCAGATCTGTGGGGTAACTCTGTAGAAGTTGCCAAGTCTATTATTGACATTGTAGCACCTACTTTAGCTCTTATCTTTAATAATTGTATCGACTGTGGGGAGTTTCCTGACCTAATGAAAAAGAGTAAAATTATACCTTTGTTTAAATCAGGTAGTACATCAGACCCCACTAATTATAGACCTATTTCAGTACTACCTACCTTTAGTAAAATTTTTGAGAAATTAATTTTAGAGCAATTGCAAAGATTTTTTAATAGACATAAATTATTACACAGCAAACAGTTCGGTTTTACAAGGGGTCGTTCAACTACTGACGCCGGTGTTGAACTTTTAGGTCACATTTATAATGCATGGGAAGATAAATGTGATGCCTTGGGCATCTTTTGTGATTTGTCCAAGGCATTTGATTGCGTTCTTCATGACACGTTAATCAGGAAACTCCGCCACTATGGGATCCGGAACAGCGCTCTGGATCTTCTTACTTCATACTTGAGTAATAGGATTCAGAGCGTTGACATTAATGGAAAAAGATCTCCAGGATCTTTAGTAACAATGGGAGTCCCACAGGGCTCAATTCTTGGTCCTTTCTTGTTTCTTATTTATATTAATGACTTGCCTTACCTCATAAAGGATAACCATGATATAGTGTTGTTTGCAGATGACACTTCACTTTTGTTTAAACTTAAACGTCAGCAGCTAGTTACTGACGATGTAAATACGGCAATCTCAAAAGTAGTTCACTGGTTCAATGTTAACAATTTACTTCTGAATGAAAAAAAAACTAAGTGCATTAAGTTTACCCTACCTCATGTTAGGCAGGTGAAAACTAAATTGTTGATAAAGGACGAAGAATTGAATCCTGAAGATAGCACAGTATTCTTGGGCTTAACTTTGGATGCTAAGCTTCAGTGGGGCCCACATATAGATAAATTGTCAAAAAAGCTAAGCTCCGCAGCATATGCTGTTAGAAAAATTCGTAATTTAACTAACATAGAGACAGCCCGTTTAGTGTACTTTAGTTATTTTCATAGTGTAATGTCGTACGGTATTCTGTTGTGGGGAAATGCCGCCGACATTCAAACTATCTTTGTTTTGCAGAAAAGAGCTGTTCGATCTATTTATAAATTAAGTCCTAGACACTCTCTCAGAGATAAATTTAAGGAGATAAATATAATGACTGTGCCTTCTCAGTATATTTTTGATAATCTTTTATATGCCCATAAAAACAAAAAATTGTATAAAAAATACAGTGATATCCATAACATAAATACTAGGAACAAACACAAATTTGTTGTACCTACAACAAGGCTCAAGAAAATAGGTAGCTCCTTTAGATGTCAATGTATACGCTTTTATAATAAACTTCCAAGCCACGTACAAGATCTAAGTCTTAATAAATTCAAATCATTTACTAAACGCAAGTTGTGCCAGAAGGCTTTTTATGCCGTTAAAGATTACATTGAGGACAAAAAGGCATGGGATTGAGCTGCTCCAATTTTATAATTTTTTGTGTTTTACTTTCGGAACTTTATTTTTTTTTTTTTGCTAACTTTAAAATTATATACACAATGACATGAATATTTACTTTGTGAAGTATAATATTTTTTTATTATTTTTTATTATTGTGAATGTGAGGACTATGTGGGTCATATATATATATTTATTTTTCTCAGTTACTTTTAATGATCATCTGGCAGTTGTGAGTACTTTATGCGGCCTACCCAAATGTCCTTTCTTTGGTATTGTTCGTCGAATCATTGAGCTCCTTTTAAGTTCTGAGTTGAGCTACACGATTACTGACAAATGCGTGCGTGGAATGGACAGGTCCACTCACATCTGTATGGTTCTTTCCTCAAAAGACCATTTCAGACACAAATCTACATGGTCCTCAAATAAAATGCTCTGACCAAGATTATTTCCTGGTTTTTATATACACATTGACATTAATGAATTTTATATACTTTTAAAGTATTATATTATTTAAATTATTGTGAATGTGAAGACTATGTGGGTCATTCCTTTTTCTTTTTGATTTTAATTTTTTCTCACTTAGTTCTAATTATAGTCTGACAGTTTTGAGTAATTTATGCGGCCTACCCAAATGTCCTTTCTTTGGTATTGTTCGTCGAATCGTTGAGCTCCTTAATTCTGAGTTGAGCTGCACGATAACTGACAAATGCGTGCACTGACTGGACAGGCCCTCTCAATCTGTGTGATGCTTTCCTCAAAAGACCACTCCAGACACCAATCTACATGGTCTTCACATGATCTGACCAAGATTATGTCTGGACTTTAAAAGAGACTGTGACCTCTGAGTTTGTTTCGGCCTTTCTTCTCAGAGTAGTCAGTTAGGAAACGCCGACCTCATCTAGTTTTTAAAATATGATTGACGTGTAAAAGTGTTTGTACAAACCTATTTACAGAAATAAAATCATTTATCATTTATCATTATCATATTTCTTTTTGTTTTTTACATCTATTTAATATATTGAATCACAATTTAATTTTAATAAATTATTTTTCTTTAAGTACGCTGGACACCGTCTAAATATTTGTTTGCTGCACCGGTCGACGTCATTACGTCGGCGCCGGCTGTCGCTGAAAACCAGCGCTGGGGCTCTGTCTTGCATAGGGTCGTAGCATAATGCTGAGCGATAGCCGATTTGCGTGGATGTGACGCATGCTTCCCCAACTTTTTTTAATTTTTTTTTGTATTTAAAACTTTTTTTTTTGCGTCATATTTACCGCAAATAAACGTTTTTTCTTTCTTTCTTTCTTTCTTATAAATATATTTCAAGGTATATCTATCTAAAAATAATCTCATATTGTCAAGACTCTAGTTATTATAACTTCCCTGCTAATATGAATACCATGTATAATTGAGAGTATTTTGACAATGCGACTTATCGAGAGTAGAGCACTCTGAACACGCCGAAGCGTTTTGAGCCGTGCAATAGTGAATAGAAGAACATTCGAGATCTTCATCCGCATAATCAATACGAGTCAAAGGACAGATGATTGAGCGGTGTAAATTACAAGTCCCGTTAATAGTCAGTCGCGGCGCATACGTCAACGGAAACACGGCGCCGGCGACGCGTCATCGTGACGTACGATAATCATCGCGTCAACTTGACGCAACATTTATTTGAGTCGTCTACCTACTGCATAGGTAAGAGATGAGCATGGTAACTGATTATCTGAGAGAAGATGAAAGCTGCTGCCGTGCCAGCCGAGATGAATGTGAGAAAAGAGCAGTTATTTATTTTTATCAACGCGACATTATGTAGAGTTGGTCAGAAACGCCTTTATGTCAATGGAATAAAGGTGGCAATAACATTTCACATATCTGTGTCGGTCGACATGAATTTGTGAAGTTTTAAAATCTTTCTTTTGAGTTTTGGGCGATTCTTAGTCGGTTTTGGATGTTAGGGTTTGGTAGGCTTTAAATTAGTCATTGGGGAGGTATCATTTTGAAAGCAGAACATTAGACAGGTTTGGAGTCTCAAGTCCGAATTACCTCGATGGTCGCGTATGTCGTGAAACCGAAAACTGCTCTATGACCCGAAATCGTTACAAAACAAACAAACATACGTACCGCCGTAAAATATTTAGCAAAAAAAATGCTGTAAAAAAACACCTTTCTTATATGAGAACCCCTTTAATTTTTAACTTTATTTGTAATAGCTGTAATAGAATTACATAATCTGTGAAAATTTCAACTGTCAACCTATTATGGTTTATGAGATACAGTCTGCTGACAGACAGACGGACACAGGAGACTTAATAATAAGACCCCATTTGTTACCCTTCGAGTACGGAACCCTAATTATCAGTTGGCTTGTTCGTGATCGCAAGCGCGACTGCTGGGCGTGAAGCTTCACCCTTCGAGGAGTATAGCTTTGATGTTATGTAAAATAAAGAGCAGCAGTAGTGACCTGCACCATGCAGCGCCGGCACAGCCCCGCCTTGACGAGCGACTTGGCGACCCAGCGCGCCGCGTAGGCCGCCGAGCGGTCCACCTTGGTGAAGTCCTTGCCGGAGAACGCGCCGCCGCCGTGCGCGCCCCAGCCGCCGTACGTGTCCACGATGATCTTGCGACCTGTCAGGCCCGCGTCAGACTGAGGACAGATAATATTAAATTAGAGGGTGTGCTATAGGTACGTCTCTGCCTAGGCGAGAGCTTTTTTTTATCATTTTTTTATTTCGACGCTTCAATGTGCAAAAATAAAATTAATTCCTTCTATTGTTATGTACAAAACTCTTCTTTTTTTTCAGATTCTGGTTTCTTCGTGCGTCATAGACAATGAAGTGGAAGTTTTTGTTGTTACTTTTTGAAAATAAACCTCCTTGAAATCTTCATTCATAATTTTATTATTCATCATGCTTGGTATTCGGACTGCTGATAACAAAAGCTGAGGATTCTGCGACATCTATGTGAAGACTACTTGTGGTGGCCCGTTAGTTTTTTATACTATCAAAATCAATAGTTGTCCTTACCTGTGGTCCACCAATGATGAATAGACCGCAAGGGTTGATGTGGATCACGGTTTTCTCATCAATGTAGTGAGCAGGGATGACTTCCTTAATAACCTTCTCCCTGATCTCCTCACGCAAGGTTTCCAGAGTTATCTACAAATTAAAGATAATAATTAACGAATATGAATCACTATGTCATCATAAGTCATGGCCTAATATTATCAGGCACTTTATTATTGAAGTAACATTACGGTCAAAACTGTATCTTCTTTATTACATAAAAGCATGACGTAATGTGTTGATATGTAACCTAAATAAAAAAACTTATCTCCGTGAAATGGTTACATTAGTGATGCTATGATTCAGTACTGCGTAAGTTTTATCAAGAAAATTACTCGTGTGCTAAGAAAATTATCCACACATATGATAAACATATATGACGAAATATTTAATAAAATGCCGTGCTATGTATGCTATTATAAGTATAATTGATTTTTCTTTAATGTTCCGTGTCTTGATTGTGTAGAATGTTCAAGAAGGACATGCACCTTTATTGAAAAGTTACCTTCTCTGAATGTTGGAGGGAGACGACGAGTGTGTGAACTCTCTGCGGCACTGTGGCGCCTCCAGCGAAAACGTACTCGCATGTCACCTGAAACCAATCAAATAAAATGATGAGATCTTGTTTTTTTTTTCTTAAGTATTCCTGGTTGCTGTTTGACCAGTTTGACTGATATAATTATAGGTAAAAACATGACGGCTACAAGATATGATTGAAATACGACCTAACAATTTGCTTTCTGACGCGGCCTGTAGGTAGATACTACTTGGACCCCCCAAGCAGAGATATTGTTATGTACATGAAGGCTACAGAACTACTACAGTTCCATCAGTACGTTCCCATCTGCCGTGATTCTCACGAACTTCGGGAGAATGAACTTCAAAATTATCGGCTTAATTTATTAGTCACGAAAAAAAACTATTAATTTCATTTGTTTGTTTAAGTTGTTGTTGCGTTTATTATCATTGGCCTTATATTAAGTAACTAATTTTATTTCCCTCATATCTGAGGATAAGTAGGCCAATTTTTGAAGTGAAAACTTCTGTAGGGGTGTTTGGCATTTTTAAGATGGGACTAAATCATTGATTTCGCGACACCATGACGACACCTCATTTTTGGAAACGCGATTGTGCTCTTTATTTAAATTACGTTACGGATCAATATTCTATGCAAGTATTTTTACTTTAAAGGTTTCGGAAGTTTTTTTGTTTGTAAACGCGATTGTGCTCTTTATTTAGATAAGTTTACGGACCAATGTTCTATACAAGTATTTTTCTTCCACCAAGGCGATCTTGTTCAAGTTTTAGTTCTGTCGGCACTCCCGGAGTGCCACCACTTTTAATTAAAAAAATGATGTGCTTATTATTTACGATTATTGTTTTTCAATAATTCCTGGTAACATTACAAAAGCTACAACATATGATATTTTTTATGTTCATAATAAATCATGCAGATTACAATCAATTATTTCATATTTATTTGTAACCCGACATTAAGCATTATATTTATTTTATACCCAGAAAATTAACGACCCAATCATCTGACTGAATAATACTAATACCAGACAGTTGACAACGTTGATTGTGACAAGGAATTAGTAAGGGACGTAATGCGCAAATATGTATGACACCACTGACTAGGAATTACAAAAAAAACTATCCACTAACTACTACTACTTATGCAAATGATAATATAAATGTTTGCATGCCGAATGGCGAAATATGGCTGAGCTTTAATGTATCATCATACTTCATAACACCTAATAATTATTACCTATATTTGGAGCAGTGATAGCCTTTTTTTTTTTTTTTTGGGTGGTAAATCATCAAATAACTTCTCCCGCTCTGGGCGGAGCGGGAGGGCGTGTCAGACTCTTACTGACTAAAACCCACCCGTGTTCCTTCGGTTGCCCTGTTGCCGGGGGCCACGATCTCCCTTTCGGTTTTCTTCGCACCCCCGGCAGGCATCGGCCCTAACGGACCCCGTCAATTCTGCTGACATCTCTTTGAGGCGCGCGTGGAACACAACGCGCCGTCGACCCGGACCTGGTCCTTATCGGACGGCGAGCTACCCATTGCTCACCGCCCGCAAGCCCGCGCCTACGGTGGCCGGAAATCGGCCTGCGATTCCCGACGCCCTGGGCGTCTCCTCCTGCGGCGGTTAGGGTTAGGGGCGTGAGGGCGCGAAATTTGCCTCTCCCTCACGCGTTCCGCCTCCTCCTTCGCGAGCATTACTGCTTCGCAGAAGGAGGTGACGGCCTCCCATTTCCTCTCGCTCCCTACCATGGCCCTAATCAGGGCCGGACGCGAGAGATCACCGCCGCCGATCGCCTCCACGAGGACACGGCGATGCTCCGCCCAAGCCGGGCAGACCTCCACCGTATGCTCCACCGTGTCCTCCGGGCGATCCACACAATGGTGACACCCGGGCGTTTCCTCCCGTCTTATCCTGAACAGGAACCTCCCGAAACAGCCATGTCCGGTGAGGACCTGTGTCAGGCGGAAGGTGAGGACGCCGTGGCGCCTCTCTAGCCACTCTTACTTATCGCCGCAATTGTGGCGTGCCCAGCACTGGGTTGCGACAATCGCACTCTCCATGACGCCATGAGATCCCGCCGGAGCTCCGTCCGCTGTGCCGCGATTTCTCGCGGCAGCGGAGTTAAGCCCCGGCGTTTCGCCTCCTCGCGCCACTCCCAGATGTGCGCGAGGACCTTTGCCTCCAGATCCCATGGCGGTAATCCGGCAAGGAGGCTCGCAGCCTCACAGGAGACCGTGCGGTATCCTCGGGCCAGCCGGATGGCCATGACCCTCTGGGACGCGTTCAACCGGCGGGCTGGCCGCAGCCTCAATGAACGCGCCCACACCGGCGCCCCGTAGAGGGCCATGGACCGCACGACCCCCAGCAGTGATAGCCTAGTGGTATGACCGTCAGACTGCCAAGTCATATTTCTCGAGTTCGAACCTAGGGCACGCACCTTTGAGTTTTTGGATTCATGTGCGTATTGTATAATTACTACCACTTGCTTCAAAAACGGTGAAGGAAAACATCGTAAAGAAATCGGCTTGCCTTTTTTTTTGGGTGGGAAATCCTGAGAGATATTTCTCGACGGCATGTGAAGCCAAGTCAGAGGCCCATGGGCGGCATGAAAACTCTGACACAAGTTCCATAATTGCGTAATACAACACAATCTGTTTCGAATTGAAACAGATTGCTGATCCATTGCTTCATAAATTGGAAAAAAAATCTGTTCAACAACGTAAATAACGCGATGAATGTTGTTGAACAGTCAAAAAGAAACAAATTAGGCATACCTAATTGTTTACGAAAATAAGTTACGCAATTAGGGTACTTGTTAGTCACTAACCACACGAAAATAAAAGAATGTAGAAGAAGAATACCTTTATTTGCCAAATAAAATATGTAATCTATTCTATTGATACCCTAGTTCACACTCGTACTAATTACATTTACACCAATTTTACAGGAAAGCAATTCTTATGTTCGCATATGAATATTGTAGCAGTGGTTAAATAAACATTACAAATTGAGTACTTATATCATAGAATAACTTTTTGAGATACTATATTTGTAATAATTATTTGACAATTTTAAAGTCTGTACGTCAATACAAGTGTGCACGTCGAAACTATGAAATCAATGCAGTTAGAACATTAATGTCAAGAAAAATATGGAAGCATACGAAAAAAAATTGTCATAATAGTTTTAAATATTATTGTGACACTTTTTTTTTAATAGAAGGAGAAGGCTTTACATAACTTTGGTAGATAAAACGACGCAGAATTTAATTTAATATATTATATAGGAATAAAAAAGGATAAAAAAAATGTAATTAGTACGAGTGTGAAACTAGGGTATCGCTATGTACTTGTACATATTAATTTCCCAAATACCTAATTAATGAAGTAGAGATGAACCTTGAAAGAATTATTAAATAAAAGACTAATATTCTTTCTGCTTGTTTGTCGCATATAATGCAACTACCGAAGTATTTAACTGAGCGATCTCAAATGTCTTGACACTGGTGTCAGTTTTATCGCTCAGTTATTAAACAATAATTGATATGTTAGACATAGATTACGTCATGCGATCTTAAGAATGAAGTGATGAACAGCATTGAAAGTGATATTCAGAGCTCTTTCATTCTGGTCATCTAATCAAAAGATTAAGTTAATTTGAAACAGTCTAATTAACGATTGGCGCCCTGTGGGCCTGGTTAGGGTTGCCAACCATACTGTTAATAACAGTATTACACTGTTTTTCACTCTTAAAATACTGTTTACTGTTCAACACAATTAAAATATATGAATATACTGTTTTGACTGATGTCCAGACCTATAGCCTAAATAAAGTTTCATCTAGTACATAGACCATCATGCATGCACCTGGGCATAGGCGCGGTGGTTCAGCTAGCTTTAATTTCAGAATGAAACTGTTAATGTCCCAAATTTTCGGAACATACAATAGATAATAATTGTTATCGGAATACCTTTTAGATACTAGTATTAAATAAATGATTAAAATTAGTGTTTTCAGTGATGACTACAGAAATAGAACTTCAATACATTTAATAATAAATTGCTCCTATTTGGTGAGGCTTACAAATACAAAGCCTTCAAAATTGGTGCTAAATTGATGATTTGCGTGAGTAGAACTAATGAATTCATTAGTGCTACTGACACAACTCATTAATTAAAAACATAAAATACTGTTTATTTTTCAGAAATACTGTTTATTGTCCCAGTTAGACCGTAATATACTTTATTTCTTGCACAAAAAGTTGGCAACCCTAGCCTGGCTCTATGCGTGAGAAGGTGACCTTGTTGACTTTTTAACGGAAAACGCTTTCAAGTAATTCATTTTCATACTGCCCAGGATATCACGGTTGGCAACACGACCATTCGCCGTCGGTGAACTAACAAGGCGGCTATATTGAAGCGTTTCATTTATGCTTGTACCGATTTACAAGGGTTAATTGGTCTGGAGAATACCTAACAGTCTCGACACCAATATGCATCAATCAAAGCTACTTATAATGTTGCACAGCACTGGGTCAAAGATCGAAACAATATATCGTAACGTTGTACAAGATTGGCAGCCTCTGGCTATTAAAATAACTTGGAACTCTAACCATTTTAGAAGCCTGAACAAAGCTCAACTGTATCTTCATTACTAGCTTTAAATTGAATTGAGATTTTCTAACTTTTGATTTAAATTTGTAGGTCAAACACTGGATTGCTTACAGCTACTGTTAGCCTGTATCATCCCACTGCTGGGCAAAGGCCTCTCCCATGACTTCCAGTGCATACGATCCAGTGCTACTGTGGAACACTGGTTGTTTTTGTCCAGCTTGTCTAGCCATCTTCTACTGGGTCTGCCGAGATGCCTTCTAGCTGTCTCAGGGATCCACATAGTGGTTATTTTGGCCCACAGCTGATTGGACACGCGACAGACGTGGCCAGCCCAGTCCCACGTCAATGGCTTAACTTATATTAATATTACATTAATTTGTTTTTCAGGAATCTTCAATAAACAAAAATGCAATACCGGAAAATAAGTTGGTAATCTGCCTACACTTCATTCTTGTTTTCGTAAAGATAAACCATAGGCTAGGTTTACAAAAATAAAATAATCTTGAATGAAATAACATTTGGCCTTTAACATCACTGAGTACATACAAATAGCTGTAAATGTCAGATAAACAATCTGTTTAAGTTAAGCAGTCCATTTGTTACAAATATTTATGTAATTAATATATACCTATCACAAAATATTTTCTAGAAGTCATTGTCTTATCAAGTTTACTAAACAAAGAGGATACCTACCTGTAGGTATGTAAAAAAGTATAACATCACGCCTCTAATTCCCGAAGGGTTATGCAGAGGTGGGGTAGAGTATTGCATTTATAATTATATTTACCTGTGTCTTAGAATCTGGGCGAGCCCACCAGAATTCACCATTTCGTCGTAGCTCAGCAATTTTTTGGTTTAGTCTGTGTGCGAGTACTACTGTCAAAGGCATGCATTCTTCAGTTTCATCTGTTGCATAACCAAACATTAAGCCCTGGAAATAAAAATTAAATTATATGACATGGAAATAAATGAGTTCTCACATGATTAGGTCAGTATTCTAGACTATTAGTAAAGAAATAAGTTCTCAGTTTTCAATCTTTTAAATTGATATTCATGATGCAGTTTTGTTTAAATAATTAGGATTGACAATGGAGCATTTCTAGAATATGACCTTGAATTTTTATATTTTTCAATTTTATTGTTTAACAGTTGTTACAATAACGGACGCAAGACATGCTAGTTATTAAATAAGGAAATTAAGTTATCCTCAACATTACACAATTCATAGCAATACAATTTTCACACGGATTTTTCCCAAGTGCAGGTAAGAAAACATACTTGTGAATCATGCTCAATCACAATAACTATGTTTTCAAATAAATGTGTAATGAAATAGCAACCATTGAGCATTTCCTGGATTTGCAATTGAATGATAATTGTCTGATAATAATTTTATGGAAGATAAAACCTATAGTTTTGAGATGTATCAGGACAATAGGTAATTATGTAAAAGTTGAATATAAATGTGCTCCCATGAAATGAATAAATGAATGCACAGCTGCTGTAATTTACCACATTTTAATTATAATTTACTTACTCAAATAAAGACAAGAATAATTTTGGTTTGGACAGTAGGAGCGCTATGGAGCGTATACACCCAACTCCTACAACTCCGCACCTAAAATGAACCAATGACCTAGTTTTGTTATAGTTGATTTTAACATTGATGAATATAACATACCTGATCTCCTGCCCCAACTTCATCATCATTGCGGTTCTCATGCACTCCCGCCGCAATGTTTGGTGACTGCTGGTCCAAGGCAAGCATCACGCAGCAGGTCTTGTAATCAAACCCTGATCCCAACATGCTTCATTTAGTACTAATTAATGGCAGACTTATGACTTAGATTATAGTGGATCAAGTGACACTGGGCAGTCAGACATCATCGTAACAAAGATAATTTAAATATGCATGCACCATTGTAAATTTGCTGTCTGACCACTGTGATGCATTAGAGATTGGCAAGAATGAATTTTATGAGATCAGTGAAATGGAAACCCATAGTCCATGGATAAGACTTTTCATTCTGTAAAACATGCTGAATGTGAACTCCAAGTTTAGTTCTGAAAATAGCCAATTGACCCAAGTTATTCCGTGCAGCAAGTGCTTATACAATTTGTACCTGATCTCCAGCCCCAACATCTAATTCCTCTCTATTTTGATATACTCCATTTGCTATGTCTGGACTTTGCTCTTCAATAGCCACTAGTAAATTTAGTGTACGCCAATCAAAACCTAGTGTGCACGGAATAATATTCATCCATTACTATGAGGTTAAATTAGAATTTAGAGTTTGTCTAGTACTGGCTTCAAGCCAAGGAGCTGCATGTGTATACCTCTGGTAACGGATAGTAATTCAAGGATAATATTTACATACCTTTAGAGGAATCATCATAGCCAATGTGCTTCACCGTCTCTCTGACTACCTTCTGGTAGTCAACATTAGCTTTGGAAGTGATTTCACCGCACAATAACACCATTCCGGTTTTTGTCACCGTTTCTGATAATAAAGCACTGTAGTTAGCAAAAAGTACCGCTATTTCTAGTAATTACACACCGATATCATGGTATTTCATGACACTCACCGCATGCTACTTTTGCGTCAGGGTCTTGTCTCAGATGTGCGTCTAAGATAGCATCACTAATTTGATCGCACATTTTGTCTGAAATAAAAGATAAATCATAAATTGTTAATACAAATAAAAGTGCAAGTATGCATTATCATAAATTTCAACGTTGTTTGGCTCAGACCACGTGTTGCGATTATTTTGACAAATGTAAATTGCGATAATAGCTGCGAGGTCCATGATGTAACAAAACATTGCCATTGAATAAAGCACGCCAGTCCGTGTGTGTTATTGTCGGACAATCAGTGATTTTCGAGGACTAGTACAAGTTATATTGTAAACAAAAGGAATCCTATTTATACTTTATCTACGCACATGCTAGGGCGGCCATCTTTCGATGAAGAATTCCTGCATTAGAGCTAATGAAGAAAACTAACCTGGGTGGCCCTCGCCGACGGATTCTGATGTGAATAAAAATACTGATCCTTCTTCCATATCATAGCTATGTCCATTTGTTTTTGCATATCCATTCATTTTTGAGGTCTCCGGCATTCTGAATTTAGAGTTAGCTCACAAAAATAACCCGAAAGAGTCCCCTTGAATTAACACTGTGGAAAAGAGGACTGGTTTGTGATCGCGCCGATATTTATAAGGTCGGAGAGGCGCCACAGAGCAATTCTTTTACACCAATCAGAATTCTCGCAGCCGATGGTGCTGAATGCTACTATTGGTTAAAATATGTTGTTTTGATTTTGTATAATCTGGAATGCAAACGCGGTAAGTTTGAACATACGTTACTAAGACTTTTTTATTTACACATTTTTTATCTGATTCATACTAATGAATTTGCTCGCAATAGGAATTTAGAATGACAGTTAGATATTGTTACAAATTATTGTATGTTAAATTCGTATTGAAAAGACAGTAAACGCTTTAAAATAAAATAAAAATAGTTGCAAGACCTTCTTGTTTTATATTTATTTTTTAAACCAGTACCATAATTGCATAATACAACACAATCTGTTTCGATTTGAAACAGATTGCTAATCCGGTGCTTGATAAGTTGGAAAAAAAAAATTGCTCAACAACGTAAATAACGCAATGAATGTTATTGAACTGTCAAAATGAAACGTATTAAGGCTCTTTCAAACAGGCGCGACACGCGACGCGACACAAAGACACCGCTCGTCGCGCGACGAGCGGTGTCTTTGTGTCACGTCGCGTGTCGCGCCTGTTTGAAAGACCCTTGAGGCATATTGTTTACGAAATTAAGTTACGCAATTAGGGTACAGGTCTAATTATTGATTGATATAAAGATGCACTTGCTTTTTTGTGTCAGTTCCATGGACGAAAGTAATATATGGTCCGCTCATATCCCAACTGGCTAAAACATGTGCTATAATAGGCGAGATCACGTTTTTGTTTCAGTTCATAGTTCAATAACGTAGATGTAATAAGTCGTTTAAAAAGGGAGCAAACGTCAACCCAATGCGATTTGGGCGCAAATTATTCAGCTAATAGTGCTATAAAAGTCGTGTTACTATTGAATAAGGAACAGAATTGTGAAATAATTATCGAGTAAAAGCAAAACTAAACCAAATCTAGAGTAGCAATAGCAATATTGCTGCCTTTATGAAAAGACCATGGATGGAGTTAAAGCTGTTTCTTTACTACTAATCAACAAAATCATGGAGTAAATGTTGCCTATTTGCTATAAATCGTCATTTTTGTTAATTAAAAGCAAATAATTTGCTGTTATTCCAAAATTTTGCTCTGTATCAGTTATTTCGTCACTATTATTCCATTATTTTATGAAAAGGAACTTTGTGTGTGACTTATTGGAACAAATATGGAAGTATTGAATGTATCTAGTTATTTAATGTAGAACGTTATAGCAATGTACTGTCTATATAATTTTGCATATCTGTATACGTAAATGAAGACTATGTAAATGAACATGCAAAGTAACTTTATGGATGAAATCGTAGGAGTTATTTAACATATATTTGTGGGCCACGCTAATGATTAATAGTATAAAACAAATAAAGTTTATCAAAATGTTATCAAGATCAAGATCCATTAAACAAATTTAAGTAAATATATTGCTATTACATCACAATATATCGGTTATTAGTCGAATAATTGTATAATTTTATCTCAATTATAGGACTTAATGCAGCCAGATGTAGACAGTTTTGAGGTTCCTTAATTAAAATATATTTTTCCAATTCCATATTTAAAAAACGAATAATATTGTAATCCATCACGTAAATTTTTAATATTTTTTGTTTTTTGTCAAAATACTGGTGTGCTGGATGAGATATATTGCTTGTAAAGAAATTAACAATCAGTTATGCAACACCTAATTCAATAAATGTGTTAATCCAGCATTCAAAACGATTCAAGTTCAGTAACTGCAATATAAAGACTTACATGCGTCTAATCGATTTAGCATGCTATTACAGATATTAAGATACATTTCAGTAAATAGGCAGCTGTTATTCGGCGAATTCGTTCTAATATAGTAATGTCGAGTAACAGCCGTATAGTAGCTTTTTAAACATTAAACTTGGGAATCGATAACTCTAATAACGCTATTACTGCACCACATGTGGTATAAACGAGAAATGGTAGCTATATAACTATTGAATAAATGCACTATAAAAATATCGAGTAGGTAAACGTTTATACGACGCAGTTAAAGCACTTAAAAGCAAAAATGCTAAAGTCGTAATAAACGCTTTCACACTACATTGTGATTACTACGTCGCAACTACTCAACATTTATTCGATCTGTAGCCGAATAAATCATTCGATATTCGACTGTATTGCTTGTTGGGTTGTACCAATTCCTACAAAACCACTGCCTATGTACGCTGTACTATATTATTACGATTGCTTGGTGGTCAAAAATCAAACAAAATTAAAGTTTCAGGCCCTAGGTGCAAGTGTTATTTCATATAATGCAACATAGTTCGATCGTGTGAGAATATTAATCGTACACACGTGTGAGGTCGAAGATTATTTATTGGACTATAATCTGTTTTCATCATTGGTTTTCATAGTAATTTGAATGGTCGCACTCGAGATTTGCGGTGCGGAAAATCTTATACTGACTGTAAGCAAGTTACATACTTTATAAGCGATTTTTTAAGAAAATTATTGTTTTACACATACGTCTCTACAAAACATGTAAAAAAGACCCTGTCCGATCCGTGGGGGTGTTGTTAGGTATCGTACTGAGAGTGAATTCATATGGAAATTTTCAGGAAAACAGATAAAAAAAAATCGCCATTTTTTTTCAATGGGGTATTTACCGGTGTATCCGTATTACATGGGGCGCGAGCGGGCGTCGTTTAGCGGGTCTACAAGTCATAACTTATGACCCCTGTTCAAAATTTGCTAATTTTTAATGAATTTGGGGTAATTTTAGTACTAAAAATGTGATTTTAAATAGCAATAACTTTTATTTTCAATAATAATTAGATTTTTTATTACTTTTAGGTAATGATATTCCAGTATCTATGAACCCCTTTCGGATCAGACAGGTTTTTTTTTACATATTGTTTATTTCTATTTTATTAATTGAGAAAAGCTACTTATATTTTCCCAAAGGAAAAACACATTTTTCTGCTCTTTCTGTCACATCAAAACAATTAAATAACACCACAACAAAAACAATTGGCTAGCTAATAATAAATTATGAACAAAAAATTAAATTGTTTAATTCAAATTAATTTTAAAAAATAATAAAAATGTTTAAATACCTCTTTACTTGAGAATGTAAAAACCTGTAGATTCACCACAAAATAATACTGAAAACAGGGCACCACTTTTCAATATCCGTAATGTTAATATTTATTAATTGGCTTAGGAATGTACCAAAGCTGTGTAGTTTCCCAGAGGAAATCTAGTCGTCAACTGAGGGCAAGTTTGTTGATTCTTCTGTACTTAAATACTAACGACTATGCATTTACTTATTTGTTCAAGAGCCCGCGAGTTCTATCGCATCACTGTGTTGAAAAATTTTAAGTAGGTATTTTTATCGCTTGTTTTTTGTCCAAATGGTTATCATATTATGATTGTATTTTAGAGTTCCGTGTCGAAGTTAGAAAAACGGGACACGGTCACTTTGGTGATTCTGTGTTTGTAGGTACCTACTGTGACAAGCGGTTTTTCAAGCTAGGACAGAGATATAGATAGAATAGTGATGCCCTAATGTCGTAAAGTAACTAACAATTAATTTTAATTGTATACATCAGGGGTTTCGTTGGGATATAGAAAAAATTACATCTTGTAGGTCACTTGTAACTTTTTTCGGTTTAATTGACGCTTAAAACTTGCTGTTTTTCTAATTGATGAACGAAAGTATAATCCAGAAATATCTGAAATAGGTGTAGGTTGAGTCATAGTATCAGCTTAGGACCGAAAATATCTCATGACGAATTTAGATAAATTAGGTAAGTAGGTAAGAACATAATTATTAGGGCAATTACGTATTTTAAATGAATTTCGCGCCTGCACTGCATACACCTAAAGCGCTCGAAAGTGTTCGCGTGGGTTTTTTATTTTCGATAGAGCGAAGCGATCGCTTCTTGTTGAGCTTCTATTCAGACTAGAGTATATTTAGCGACTAACTTTGTGTCAGTAGAAAGTAAGTAGTTATACGGAACATTCTCTCGCAGGTACGACTTGCGCTTGTATTGTCGCTGCTCAGCTTCGATTATTACCTACTTAAAGGGATGCACAAGTGAGTGAACTGCTGTAGGTACAGATTTTAGCATGTTTTGAATTTTGATTGTTTTTTTTACCCGATTACGATAAAGCCAAAAGGAAGGGTTATGATTTTAGCAGTCTATGTATGTATGTATGTTTGTTTTTACGTGTGTTCCACCGTACCGTCTAAACTACTGAATCGATTTTGATGAATGAGGTATCAATAGATGCGTAATAATGGTCCGGGTGACTTGATAACCTCGAATAAAAAAATGAGATAATCATGACATATTTGGTATCAAAAGAAAGGTCTTGACGAGTAAATTACAAATATGTATATAATATAATATTTTAAAAGTAAATAATTATGTTTAAACAGTTAAAAACAAGCAAAAGTGAGACTCCGCTACGTACGGCGGGCGCGAGATGATACCAACGCGCAGTTAATCAAATCTTAATAAATAGTAACGATTTTTAATTCCACTAGAAAAACAAGTACAACAAAATATTTATATTTTGGATTTCTGCGAAGCTCGATATATGGTGTTGGCATCGAAATAAATGGCGCTATGGTTTGATTCAAAGCACTATGCACTGCTATTGGAATTTAAAAAAATAGGTTAATTACTGGGGAGTGCCTCCGCTGCCGGCGCCAGCTCCCAAATTGGCTGCCGGCACCGGTTGCTGAATTGGCTGCCGGCGCTGAGTTTGGAAAAAAAAAGCGGAAAACGGGGTTGGCAATTTGGCATATTGGACTAGATAGGCGGGGTAGGCATAATTAAAAAGACATAATAAAGCATTACTATTTTCAGTTAATTTATATATATTTCCATAATCAAGGATTTCCATATTCCAGTAATCAAGGAACCGAACTAGTTAGATTAAGTTAAATATTTTTTCTCGCAAAAAATATTAGGTTAGGTTAGATTAGAACTGTGACCCCCTACGCTAAAAACGACTAGAAATTATTATGTAGAAAAAAATATTTTAGTTAGGGTACCTAAGTTAGTTGGAGTTCTGAATACTGGAAGGGTTACCATAAACACCGCGCCGCCGGTGTTAATAACAGGACACCGGCCCTTAAGTATGTAATGTGTCGGCAGCTGATGTTTTTAATCTCTGCTGCCGGCAGTAATGTCATGCCGGTTCCCGATGGCGTTATTTTTGAGAGCCGGCGCCGGCAGCGGAGGCACTCCCTAATAACTGACCTATTGTATTGCTCTTGTTGTCGTAACGTTTATCAAGCGTAAAAACGGAAAAGAATAAAATTAAAACTTACGTTTAATAAAAAAACTGTAACCCGACTACGGAAAAATAAAAATGATCTAAAAAGTACGAAACGAGAATATATTTCAGACACAAATCAAGACAGTTACAAAAATGGTCAAGATAAAGCCGTCGTCGCATGCCATTATAATTTTAAAGGTGTTCCTGGCACCCACATGGTAAGTATACAGGCATGCGACTACGGCTTTACCTAGACCATTTTTGTACCTAAGTCTTTTTTATTTTTTTCCCGTAGTCTGGTTACAGTTTTTTATTAACCTTAATTTTTTATTCTATATAATGAATTTGAACTGACTTCGGACTTAAGAACCTACCAACGTATCTTCGAAAATGGTTCGAATGCGTTCAGTTAAAGATAGGTCGTCGAGTTCCTAATGAACCGTGCAGGCTGTAAAATTCTGGGCACGCCACAATTGCGGCGACAAGTCCACTCTTTGAGGAGTGGTTCGTCGTGGCGCCTCGCCACGGCGTCCTCACCTTCCGCCTGACGCAGGTCCTCACCGGACACGGTTGTTTTGGAAGGTTCCTGTTCAGGATAAGGCGAGAGGAAACGCCCGGGTGTCACGATTGTGTGGATCGCCCGGAGGACACGGGGGAGCATACAGTGGATGTCTGCCCGGCATGGGCGGAGCATCGCCGTGTCCTCGTGGAGTCGATCGGCGGCGGTGACCCCTCGCGTCCGGCCCTGGTCCAGGCCATGGTACCGGAGCGAGAGGGCATGGGAGGCCGTCACCTCCTTCTGCGAAGCAGTAGAATAAATAGTAGAATGCTCGCGAAGGAGGAAGCGGAACGTGTGAGGGAGAGCCAAATTTCGCGCCCTCACGCCCCTAACCACCGCAGGAGACGCCCTGGGCGTCGGGAATTGCAGGCCGATTCCCAGCCACCGTAGGCGCAGGCTTGCAGATGGTGAGCAATGGGTAGCTCGCCGTCCGATAAGGACCAGGCCCGGGTCGACGGCGCGTTGTGTTCCACGCGCGCCTCAAAGAGATGTCAGCAGAACTGACGGGGTCCGCTAGGGCCGATGCCGGAGTTGCGGGAAAATCCGAAAGGGATACCGTGGCCCCTGACATGGCAACTGAAGGACCACGGGTGGATTTAGTCTGACACGCCGCTCCACCCAGAGCGGGAGAAGTTATTTGATAATTTCCCACCCAAAAAAAAGGTGAACAAAAAAAATGTTTTTTCGTAAATTAATGTTAGATTCGGTTTCTACTTGTCACCTGTTACGCACACTTGCATAACACACTTTAAATCACAAACCAACGGATTTTGAAGGAATTTACTAAACCATTGCTTCAAATGTATAAAAATTTGTCTACTCGACAACTAAATCACGCAATGAATGTTGTTGAATTGTCAAAATGATAGAAAAAAGCCCGTTGTAGAGCTCGTCCCAGACTGTAGTCTGACACCTTTATTGTTATCTAAGTACTAATAAACCGGTTTTTCAGGTTCTGTATGTTACTAGCTTGACTTCCTAGAAATAAAATGGTTTTGTAAAAATACTTTGTAAATTCTCTTTCTTACGTTACAGATAATAACCGGATCGAGGGCAATCCACGATAACTTCTGATGTAATTTATTATATGTTCTGCATAACGTTCGTAGAGAGCAGTGTCAGATATTTTGAACATAACAGTTTAATAACTTAAACAAATATTGTCATTTATACATAATCACATTGAACTCCAAACTTTAGAATAGGTAATGTACAGTACCTAGGTATTCTAAGTAACAATAAATTATAGGTTTTAATATTATAATAGGTAATATGAATCCAGACTTTTAAAAAATGGCGCTGCGAAAATCTTTGTGAAAAAAAAATACGTTGACGGAAATAATAATTTATGAAAATGTTGTTAGTTAATAGGTTACAATATGCTTGCTTGGGGAAAGACTTGGATTTAGAATTACCGACGACTGTATGCAAAATACGCGCTTGGACATGGTTTTGCGGCCACCAGTCCCGTTATACCTACCTACTAGGTATACTACCGACGATTGTATTGCTATGCTTGCGTCTCCATTATTCCTGTGAAATCTCGGAAAATCTGATGTTTTTGAAGTGAAAACTTTTTTAGGCGCGTTGAGCGATTTTTGGTAGGATCGCGCCGTCGCACTATGGTTTGTCTAGATCTGGAACATGCTAGCACAAAATTCGATATCGAATATGACAATTTTTTTTTTCGAATATCATAGACAATTCCAAGAATTGTAATGCACCTGGGGTTGCGCTCATTAAGGGTCGCAGGTAAGTATTTAAGAAAAGGGTAACTTTAGGAATTTTGCATTCGACGCGAATTCTTATAAAAGCGATTTTAAAAGTGGTTTTGGTTTAATTTAGTGATGATTATTGAAGTTAAAGGTATATATTATCTTATTATACAAAAAAGTTAGCAAGTTATATATGGTTTTTAAAATATATTAAATCAGATTCCAATTTAAAAAAAAAATCCCCATATTCTTATATATTTTGAACACGGAAAGCATTGACAACGTGTGTCACAGACCTAAAACTTACATATAAGGTAGCTTGAACCCTCTTCTTTCAAATGATAATAATTCTAGCTTGTGGACTGCTGTGGAACAATTTATTTTTTCTAGAACACCTCTTCTCAATCTCAAGATTAGAACTTTTTGAGAAGTGGCTTAAACAGGGCAAAGAAACGAACGACCCATCCAGTATCACTAAAGATTCTTCGAGGGTTTTGAAAAAGTCAATCAGCGCATTTAGCGCAAATTTAGAAAAAAAATGGTACACTCACAAAAAGAGCCGCGATGTCAAAAGATTTCGAGTTTAAGATCCCTTCACCATGAACAGCCATCTCCTTCCACTACACCTTCAACTGCTGAACGTCAAAGTTAAGAGTTTGACAGTCCAGTGATAAAACGAAAAGGGGAAGAGTTGACGATCTGCTAAGTAAGATTGTTGATCATATCTGACCCTTTAATAAACAGCCTAAGAGAGGTTTAAAAAAAACAGGTAGCCTGCCTTCTGCAGTGTAAATTTAATAGTAGCCCTACATTAAATCCTGTTCAAATCCCTAACCCAATCTTAACATGCAGCTGCAAGACTATACTGCTGATAATTCATCAGAAGAGGAAGAAATAAGTGATAACGATAATAAGGGATTATAATTATATCATTATTAACTTACAACACTTAGTACAAATTAGATTAATTAAAAAAAATGGAGAGTAATCGCTAAATTCTACCTGCTAGACCTTTTTTGTGACTACCTGCTATGTGCTTGACTAATAGATGTTAGCTGTTAGCGTGCAGATTACTCATGGTTGTTTGTTTTCATCTTTTATTTTCATATATATATTTTCTTTAAGGATGAAAATGATTTTTTTTTTACATAGTCTATAACCACCACTCCCTCTCTCCCCAAAATGGCTCCTCTTACACTAAAACGAAATTAGGTAGTCATAACATGATAAAAGAACTTGGGAACTATCAAATCGCAGAAAATAGATTTGTCCAGCTAGCATGTTCTAGACGAACCATAGTGCGTCGTGCTCTAAAGCCCCGGCCTATAGAAACGCATCTAGGCCTGGCAATGATGAATGAGCGGCGTGACACCGTGAGCGTTGGCCAATTAGCCGCCTGAACTGCCCCCCGTCTTGCCGCGCACGTACCTAAGGCGCAGTACAGAGGTCTCGGTCAAACTATAGCAATAAGTTTGAAAGTCGCGAGTGCGTACTCCTCAGAATTATATTGAAAACTAAGCGTTTTTGTATGTAATTGACAGTAAGTGGATAAATACACATTTATAACTAGTTATTACATAGTTGTAGATAATTTAATTGAACGAAATAACATTTGCGTAGCATTCGGAAATATTGAATTATAATCGAAATTATTCGCCGAGAGAGTTCGACTATTAACCGACAGTTTACCATATTATATTAGGATTTTGTATTGGGCTTGCGCAACCTATCATGTTCTGATTAATAAATAAATTATATTAAAATGTTCATAATTATTGCTCGTATTGTCAATAGTTGAAAACCAGACTAATGTTAATAATTTGAATTTACAATTTTTATTTTTTTAATAAACGATTCATACTCTAATTAATTTGTTTATTATTACTATTTTTGTATAATGCCTACCTATATTTTACTGGCGAATGATATGAAGTTTTTTTTTTCGGCTAAGGATGCAAAAAGTCGCACAAGAAATGAAGAGATTTGTAGGAGAACCAAGGTAACCGACATGGCCCGAAGAATTGCCAAACTTCAGTGGCAATGGGCAGGGCGGGGCACATTGATCGCAGAACCAGATGGCCGAAAGGTTCTGGAGTGGCGACCGCGTACTGAAAGACGTAGCGTTGGGAAGCCTCGGCCTCTCACACCGATGACCTTGTGAAAGCCGCGAGGAGCACAAAAGTTCACAGAACCAGTCGGAAAGGCGATGCTTGGGGAGGCCCATGTCCAGAAGTGGACGTCTTTCGGCTGAAATGATGTTGATAATACAAAACGTTTATTAAAGCATAAAACATAGACATAAAACATAGACATTTTTTAAAGCATAAAAAATGTCAACAGTTTGTTGTATTAAAATTTCTATTGTGTTGAAATCGTGCGCCGCGGCGCGGCAGGAAAACCCCAGGTATAGTTTTTACGGCCAAGTGAATAATACCAATACCTAATTCAGCAGAGGAAACGTAGTTTTTTCCTGCCAGCCGGTGAGAGTTTATTGATTTTTTTAAAATTTACCTTTCCGTTTTCAGGAGTTGCAGTGGTCGGGACTTTGGGAGTGTGTATTTAGATACTACTTAGTGCGTGTGACAAGTTTGTAAAATTTACACGAATTGTCACAAAACTAGCTAAGTGTAGCTTTTTTTTAAATGTTGCACCATCATGCTGAGGTAGAGGAGCCTTTTGGCCTTGTACAGGACTTTTTGCTTTTATTTTTTTACTTGGTTTTCATTGTTTTTTTTTTTATTTTATTTATGTTCTTATGAGTGTATTTTAGTTTAATTTGCGATTTCCTGTGGGAGTCTCAATAAATACTTTTTCTTTCTTTCTTTCTTTTCTTTCCATACCTAATCGATAAGCAGGTGGTTGAAATCATTAATTCTGTTTATTAAAGCTTCTTCAAATAGTTAAATAGGTACCTAGTCCTTTTACAGTGATGCCTCGCGTCGAACGAGCGCATAGAGCTTGTCCTGAGGGTGCTGGCAAGGAAACCGATCCGATTTTCGACATTCTCTCTCATTAACCCTCTGCCAGGTCCTAACCGTCAGACAGCTATTTATCCTCCAAACTATTCTTCGCAAATACAGCCAACTTACCTTTGATCCTAAATGCTGTACACGCCGCTCGAATAGGGTTTGTAACACTGAGTATCGTAGAAGAAACACATAAGTTCAAGAATGTACTACAATTTAAACAAAAGCATACACATCCGTATTAAGGCTGTTTGAAAGAGCCTTTAACCAAGAGCAAATGCAAAATGAAACTTGACTACTGGTTAAAATCACAAAATGATGATGAAACAGAGAAACTCGTGCAAGTGTAAAATACTCATAACTTCCTCACACACCCCAACAAAATCACACACAACACACATGCCACAAACATCCCTCGCACACCTCATTAACAATCACCCACACACACCCATACACCCTACACTGACCACATTAACTCAACGTCAAAATACATCCCAAATCAAATGTCCTGTACTGTTTATTTTTATATATTTTTTTGTTTTTATTATTAATTAACTAAATCTAAATTAAGAAATTTAACTTAATTACCTTTTAAGCACTTTTTGCATGGAACATCATTCCATTCTGTATCTGGAGAAGGGCGTTGTTAGCTGCCCTACAGTTTAAACTTTTGCAGCTATCATTGTTTTACTTGTACTTAGTCTTGTGTTATTGTTCCATAATAAACTATTTATTTTTATTTCTTTTTTTTTATAAATATGTAACCCATCAAAAACATTACATGCCCAAAAATGCAAGGCTCGTAACGCAGATCTTGTACCACAAAAAGATGTGAGGTCTAATGTAAAAACAAGTCGGCAAATTTTTTCAGTATCTCTCTATGGGAGCATCTATCCAACAACTTTCTCATAAATTGTTACCTAATTAGTTAACTACAACATTTTATAGAGACCGTATGAATATGAGACATCTTAATTTCTTTAATAAATAGAATGAGTTACAATGACTCAATTCAAATTCAAAACCATGCATCTAGCTTCTGACCTTCTGACGTTCCATAAGTAAGAAACGTCAGCAGACAGATGCACGGTTCCAACTGGTCGTTTCCTATGGAGAAGAGCCGGCAAGAAACTCCACGGTCACTCTTTTAAAAATAAATGGTTTTTAGAAAATGGTCCACAAGTCTACAACGTTGTTACATTCACAAAATCTAAAAGAAAAGAATCTATATAAAAGATAAATAAAATAATAAAAATAAAGACCTATTTAAACCAATCGACTATAAACAGACAGGTAGAGGCATATTATAATACTCATTGATCCTAATTTTATTTGATACTAAAAGGTAATTAGCAATTTCTCGAAGCCGAAGTTAAATCGGTACCGCACCGGTCGCGAAAATCGATAGGTTGACGAGGTAATTATAAATAGGTATTTTTAATAAAACACGATGTTGCCACCTTGATAAGTTAGGGCGGGTACTTAGGTGAATTTGAACCCTTCATGTATTTTAGTAGCTATAAGTAGGCAGGTAGGTACTAGGTACCATCGCGGACACTGATGACCCAATTTTTAACCATATTACTAAGGGCAAGGTGAAAAGTGGTTCAGCGTTAATGTCCGCGGTTGCGGTTCTATATGAAGTTAGCAGTAGATTTTATTTCGGAAATATGTCTGGTCAAGTGTAAAGTGGAACGAAGTTTTTTTTTTAAATTAAATTTTAGCACCCTATGCTAAAATTTCAAATTAAATTTCGAAGACCAAACAATTACGGACCGGCAGATTTTTTCAAACATTGCGGGAAATCGACTCCACGGAATAGTGGGCTCGCTCGCTTTTTTTGAAGAACGGAACCTTTTTGTCTTGTGAGGAACTGCTCAACACCTAAGAAAGTATCCATTGACTTCGCGACACTGTGACGACACCACCTTTTGACCATTAAAAAGACATCAACGCGTTGATTACCAAGGTGCGTGGAGTAAAAGACATGAACGCGTTGATTACCGCGGTGCCGATTTTTTTTCAAGTTCTCACTTCTGTCGGCACTCCCGGAATGCCACTGTTTTTTTTTTAATTTCATAAAAAGTATTTTTTTTTTTTTTAAATTCCGTCGATAAAATTAAGCACAGTCATTTCGATATGTGCACATTATAAAGACTCACACTGTATATACTTGATTGAAGTTTTGGGTGGTAGTCGGCCACAGCCTGGTAGGTAGGTTCAGCTGAGACCTAAAGAAGTGCTGCACGGTGTAGGTTCGTTTTGGGAAGCTAAATTCAATACATTCTCATTATGTATATTCTTAAGCTAATTATCCTATATCCTAATAAGATTAAGCAATCAGAATTCTCTCACCAGGCTTACATTTTTTTAAACAAAGTTTTATGACAGTAACTGCATTAACTGGTGGCATTTACACCTTCAAGAACAGAGGGACGCTGTTCCATGTCAGGAGTCTAAACTCAGAATAGCATTACAGACAATCTAGCGTCACCCAAAAACAAAATATGGATCATTGAATGAAGTCAACAGTGATAAACTTTAAACTTTCAAATACAAAGAGCTACTTATTATCGCGATAATTAAATATTTTGATTCTGACGCAACTTTATTTGGAATTGATTAAGAGATTATCGAATAAGTACTAATAACTTAAGTACCCAATGATAAAAAAAAACCTAGGTCCATTTTATATCTTCCGTAAAACTCTTGAAATGCAAGCCTGTTCTGATTGCTTAATCTTATTAGGATATAGGATAATTAGCTTAGGAATATACATACTGACAATGTATTGAATTTAGCTTCCCTAAACGAACCTACACAGTGCAGCACTTCTTTAGGTCTCAGCTGAACCTACCTACCAGGCTGCGGCCGACTACCACCCAAAACTTCAATCAAGTATATACAGTGTGAGTCTTTATAATGTGCACATATCGAAATGAGTAATCTATGCTTAATTTTATCGACGGTTTTTAAATTTAAATATTTTTTATACTTTTATGAAATAAAAAAAAAAAAACAGTGGCATTCTGGGAGTGCCGACAGAAGTGAAAACTTGAAAAAAAATCGGCACCGCGGTAATCAACGCGTTGATTTATTTTTAATGGTCAAAATGTGTTGTTGTCACAGTGTCGCAAAATCAATGGTTTAGTCCCATCTCAAAAATCCCAACGCACCTAAAGAAGTTTTCACTTCAAAAATGTAACAAAACGGCGTAACTTTAAAGCTAAATGACCCATCGCGACGAAACAAACTCCATAATTATTGAAAGTAATTAGGCGTCCACATAAAATAAAAATTGTGTCAAAAACTACCCTCAATTGAAAATAAACATGGCTTTTTTAGCAACAACCTGTTTTTTTTTTTCATAATTTGTTACAATAATCGTAAAATTTCTCACTAAGCCACCAAACTGAACAAAAAAAAAAACTTCGATAAAATTAAGCATAGATTCCCTCATTTCGATATGTGCACATAGACATACATCATATATTATTCACAGAGAAGAGAATATGGATGTAGCATTTTTTGGCAGAAATGAGAAAATGGAGAGTGAGAATGGTGAGTGGGAGTACCTATAGGTATTCATAGGTGTTGGGAACTTATCGCTGAAAGAGGCACAGCGAATTCATAGGTGTACCAATAGGCCTTTTCATTCCTTACAGAGCTTTACATCTTCACTTCTGGCGCCTGCAGAATAATTTTTAATCAAATCCCTAAGAAGCACAAATATGTTCAGTAAATATAATATTCAATTTGGCGTTGCACTTGGAACCCCCGCCCGCACATATGGAAAATATAAACGTAGAGTTTAAATCTTCGACCTGGCTTCACTCGTTCCTACGTCCTACATTTTCTTATTTCTCAATCTTTTGTGCATAACTCATTAACGTAACTCCTATTTCTAATAAAGGAAAAGAAAACCTAACCTAACCGAGGCGTGGTGCTATAACCTTGAGCTCACTTCGCTCGCTCTTGCTTCCTAAATTCTCAGAAATCTAAAACATTTGTGCATAATTCGACAAAGTACGTAAGTCCAATTTTTCATATTAATGTTCAAAGGAAAACTATTATCCAAAACATTTTAGTCCCTTTTTAGTCTCCAAGAGACGACGCTGCAGAAATCTCGCCCGATGCCTGTAGTGCTAAAACGCTGGTACCTCTACCTATAAGAATGTAAGACTGCCGGACCACTGGAGCGAAGAAATGTGCCAATATTAACCAATAGGAGCGAAGCTTTGAAGCGGAGTTTAGATTCTATTGGCACATTTCTCCGCTCCGCTTCCCCGCTCGACTCCAGTGGACTGCAGGCAGCCTTACACAGGCATTTTTGTTTGTGGAGCGGATTTAAACGTGGCTAAATATCCCGGTAGTATCAAAAACAATAATTTTGATACTATCGGGTTATTTACCACCTATATATCTATATTCTACTAGCTGCACCCCGCGGTTTCACCCGCATAAGTCTCGATCCCGTAAAAATATCGGGATAAAAAGTATCCTATGTCCTTCTCCGGGTCAAGGTCTATCCATATCCCAAATTTCATCCAAATCCGTTCAGCCGTTTTAGCGTGATGTCGTGACCAAGGGAAATAGGGATTCATTTATATATATATAGATATATTATTTGTCTAGTATAGTCATACAGCGTGTAACAAAATGCGTGAGGGTGTTGTTAAGAATCATACTGACAGTCTATTTATGCGGTAAAAATCAGGAAAAAGAAAATCATCGCATTTTTTTTTAAATTAGGGAATTTTACCGGGTTATTTACATGAAGCGCGGACGGCCGTCGTTAGCGCGTGTCTACAATCCATACCACACCATCACCGCACCACCGCGGGTGTGTACCATTTTTTTATGGAATTGGTGATAATTTTGATATTAGAAACGTGAATTTTAAATAGCAATAACTATTTTATTTTCAATAATAATAAGATTTTTTATTATTATTTGGTAATTTTATTGGAGTACCTATGTGCCCTTTTCGAATCGGACAGGGTTTTTGTAACACATTGTATAACTAATAGCTATAGCTGTCAGCTGTTCACTTTCGACTCCACCCACTTTTCATAGATTGGTCATTGGGATCGTCATGCCGCCATACACATTGGAAGTGAACCCTCCGGGAGGGTTGCCGGCGTTACGTTTGCACTAAAGTTAACCATCGCGGATGGTCAAGGGCATTTAGTTGTAAAACCGTGTTATAAAACACTGTAAAACGAAGTAAACTTGTGTTTTTAGAGGTTCTTGTCGCTATAAGGAGTTTCCAACACAAATTTTTTGTGCATATTTGTAACCGTGAACAAAAAAAAAATTAAAATACTTGGATTTTAAAACCAACGCATAAATAATAAATCTTGTTAAAATCAGACTTTATTTTCACGGTTTGTAATGCTGTACCTATTTGTTAAGAAAAACCTGCATTTAAAATGAGCCCTCCGCGAGGGCTCCCGGTATCCCATATGCGACTAGGTGAACCCTCCAGGACGGAGGCACTGAATGTGTTAAGCAGCCCGTCTGTATAATGTCTGATCTATACAGAAACTGTATGAAATCAGATCGCTGAAACATCTAGGCATTATGGTTTTCCTGGCCTCGTTGATCACAGACCGAGGTTAACTTTTGGGGAAGCTAAATTTTTACTTTCTCTTGCAAAGATATCAACTTACTGCGTTACTCGGTCGATCAACATAAGGGTATCCATTTCAATCGGCCTCTGCTTTGACGAACATGGCAATCTATTGTTAAAGCTTGACATGCTATATCTACGGGTGCAAGCAGTCTGAATTCTAGTTTGATTACTGATCTAAATTTAGAATGCCGGTATCCTCACGTTGGCGACAGTCTGAAGGCAATCAGTTCGTTTAATACGCTGGTTTGCAGCCGCGTCCGATTGCACTGAAACTTGATAACAACGCACTTTTATATCCACTTTTTCGAATATGTAGATGACTGCTGTCACAAAAACAAACATTGCAACTTTGGAACATTTGTTTTTTTTTATTAATCGACCGATAGACAAACATACAGGTTGAAAAGAAGTTTTTACATGAACTAAATAGGTATTTTTATTATAATTACTACATTAGAAATAGTTTTGGTTATTTATCGCTTGAAGCTGTTATTGCAAGGGTTCGGTTACTAAAATCATAATATGATATTACGACAACGCTGACGTAATAACAATAAATGAGAAATAAGTTATTTCTTTTAGCTGGCTCCTCTAATCGTAGCATAAAGTTTTTGTTATGGTTCACACGTTGCTATCAAGATTTAATCAGTGCGTATAGTAATAAGTATTTACCTAATATGACGTCGGAGTCATCCGTCATTTATCACATGACTGCAAAATTCAGTGCTACCAATCGCGTCACCGGTCAAGTTATAAGAACAAATGTCAAATTCAAACTTACACTGTCAGTTAAGACAGTATAGGATCGTACCGCGTACGGGACGTTTTGTTCGGTGCATCCGTGTTCGCCGAAAAAAACAAACGCGATAATCGGTTTAGAGCAAGGCCTTAGGACATCGGGAGATATTATTCAAACTGTGATGATAAGCAAGTGACGTGTATGGTATGGGCGATATTTCAAATATTTTTAGGTCCCGGACGCGTAAATACAAAGGCGGATGCAACATAGATACACATAGTCTGTGTTGCATTATCTTGCGAATGGCTTAGGTAAGCAGTAATATTCCGTCCGAACCCAGCTGTAACCAAGGGTGCATCCAGCCTTCAAGTCAGGGGGGGTCACATAGTCGGGGTCCAGTGAGGACTGGCTCCAATCAGAGGCGGACTAAACCTGTCGGGGGCCGGGGGCGGCAAAAATAAGAGGTCCCCCGGTGAAGTCAGTTTATGTAGGTTTTCTAGTAGGTATCGTGAAAAATAAAACAGTGGCACTCCGGCAGTGCCGACAGAAGTGGAAACTTGAACAAGATCCCCTTGGTGGAAGAAAAATACTTGTATAGATCATTGGTCCGTAAACTTATCTAAATGACCACAATCGCGTTTACAAAATAAAAACTTCCAAAACCTTTAAAGTAAAAATACTTGCATAGAACATTGATTCGTAACGTAATCTAAATAAAGAGCACAATCACGTTTACAAAAATGAGGTGTCGTAACAGTGTTTCGCGACACTGTTACGACACCTCATTTTTCATCAACGGTTTGATCCCATCTCAAAAATGCCCAATGCGCCCAAAGAAGGTTTGACTTCAAAAAAATATGACAGCAAAACAAACAAGTACTTATAACGTGCGTATTTATAATATTCTACCTACTCCATGGACCTCGCAACCGGCAGGATTTTTTTTTCAAGGAGGTGCATTTTCCTCTCCCCAATATGCTAGTTATTTAAAGTAAGAATGTAGGGGAACGAGCAAGACGAGCTCGAAATTTTTTGCACTTCATCTCGGAATTCCTGGTTAGGTTTCTATTGAACATCCTTACGGAAATAGGAGTTGCTTACTGGACATAACTTGAAAAATTTGAGAGTTAGAATAAATATAGAATTCAAGAGCGAGTGAAGCAAGCTCGAAAATTTTATCACACCGCGTTGTTTATGTAAGGTTTTTTTTTAAGTCGTGGTTAAATAAATAGGAGTTCCTTTGTCGATTTATGTAGAAAGTATGAGGATATAGATTGTAGCAATCGAAGCGAGCTCAAAAATTTTTCATCCTCAGCCTCCAACTCTAAACTAATTCTCATTGAATATATTTTGACCGCCCCGAGCGGGTCCTGGCGGTTTGTCTTGACACTATTCTGGGGTATTTTATTTCTACGTCTAGTTGCTAGCTTCAGATAATTCTACATGGGCACTTATAAAACGTCGGAAGCTAGGACCACGGTTCCATTTGGTCGTTACCTATGGAGAAGAGCCGGCAGAAAACTCCACGGTCCATCATCATATAATTATAATAACAGCACATAGTCTCATTATCCGTGTCGTCATGCATGTGTGGCAAACACACGCGGCAACATCATACGAGGTATTTATTTGATTAAATGTATCAATGAGATTAGAAAAAAAATATCAGTGGTCGACTAGACAGATACAGCCTAGGGGGACTCCCCCCCTGAATCCGCTCATGGCTATAACGCAGCGCTCTGTAGCGCAGCCGCATTTGTTTGTTTATGGCAATGAAAGGGCGGATTCAACGTAGATACTCATAGTAATAATGCCGTTACGATAATAAACAGTATACAAATTGTGAACTGTATGAAATGCGCGAAAGCTGAACGAGCGTAGTGAGCTGAGAAGTACTGCGGCAGCGGCCGGCGAGCGCTACTTTCAAGTTGCTCGCAGCTAGGCAGGCTATTTAGTATTAGCGCAAGGTGCGTTACATCGCAAGCAGTCGTATTTGTTGTCGGTGTTTTTGGTTGGTATATTGGCGTGTGCTAGCTGACATATGGCTAATCAATTATAATTTAAATTATTTTTTGTGTTGCGCTATGTCAATTATTTTGCGTGCTATTATATAGAATCAATTTTTCTAACTGAACAGACAGCTGTGCTGCTGGGGAGTTTGTTGCACCACTTCTTCTTCTCAGCTAAAGCACTAGGAAGTGGTGAAGGGTGGGCGTTTTGGGGGACTGTTTTTTTGTAATTTTGACGTTCGAAAAGTGCTGCTTCTCAGCCTAGTTTGAATAAATGACTTTTGAACTTTTCAGTTTTTTTCAGTTTTCAAATGTCTGTGATGTAATCGTGTTTGTAATACTTTATTCAATACGGACCCGGCTGCGTTATATGGGGGACAGTTACTGTTTGTGTTGCATCCGCCTTTGTATTTACGCGTCCCGGACCTACAAATCTTATTTGAACTCTTGGCCTACAAACATTTGAACACTCGATAATATCGTGCGTCATAAATAATTCTCGTTAAAAAAATGTACACAAACTTTTTAGCCCGGAACCCAAGAAAAGTAAAAATGATTCCACAGTTTTTGTTATTTATTTCCACTTCAAAGCCACAAATTTCTGTGTAGCCCTGTCTCTTGTACTAGGAGTATCACAAGAGCCATATACAGCTACAAAAATATAATAATTCCAAAAAGAAAAAAAAAACATGGTTCCTGAAGATTGTTGCTCATGTACGGGATAGACCACACGAGACTACAAGACTAGTGCTACGCGCTCAGTGTTGTTATCGTAAAAATCTGAGCTGCCCTGCCTAACCTAAAAAATAAAGAATACTTACCATTTATAATTAAAGTAATGTCTAAATTTTCGCAAATTTTCTTACCATGAGTCAAGTAAGAATTAACACGTTACATCCAAAAAAAATAAATATCCAAATCTAGAGCCTAGCAAGAGAAAAAATATTTATTAGATAGAAGTCTACCTCTCAATAAAATTTGATTTCTTTCCAGTAATCCTTTCTCCTCGTTTGTTTAGTTCGTCTTTACATTTTAGAAGCATCCAGGCACAATATATGTTAGCAATAACGATTGTGGTGTGCCACAAAGGCACAAAAAATAGAAAAATACACTGATGTAAACAAAGCGAAAATGAATTGACAGCAGCCATCCCGCCGCTGGCGACATCTGCGCTGAGCTTTGCGTGTGGATCCCCATTAGGAAGTGACCTACGGGTATCCCGTCGTCCGCTCGACGAAGGTTTAGTTGCTTCATAACTTTTTTGTCAAGGTATGTTCATGACAGTTTATTTTTTATTATTCTTGTTTTACAGCGCAAAAATTCAATGAACGTTCATATTTATGATAAATTATGTTCATTTGAATACGTTTCTAATAAAAAATTTGAAGATATGCGACATAATGTGTACCTACTTTCGACGCGATTATTATACTCTTAACTATTTCAGTACCCTAATTGCGTAACTTATTTTCGTGAACAATTATGTCTAATTTGTTTAATTTTGACAGTTATACTATATTCATTGCGTTATTTACGTTGTTGAGTAGTTTTTTTTTTTTCAAACTTATGAAGCAATGGTAATCCATTTGCTAATGCAATCTGTTTCAAATCGAAACAGATTGTGATTGTGTTGTATTACAGAATTAGGGTACTGTTGTTACTAAAACATTTATATTATTTTCATATCCTATATTACATTATTTTCTGATGGATTTGAGGAATCAAGAGGGACAGATAAGCTAATGGATCAATGCAGAAACTGACGACGAATATGGAGAGGTATCGGACAATTCGGCCTTAGAAATTGAGGATAATTTGGAGGAAGACAAATAAAGTCGCTAAAAATTAAAGCCAAGACAAATACAGTTGTTTTTGTTGTTTTCACTATTGACGATCAACCCAATATCAATGAAAGTACAGGAAAGTACACTTTTCTAATAACACAAAGGGTACAGTCGACACTGTTAATCAGGATGTGTTCGAATATGTGTACAGTCGGCTACACATCAAGTTAGACACCCTATATATCCATAACTATGCTACCAGCAATACCAGCAATGCTACCAGCAGAGAATTGTAGGAAAGGGACTGATTATCGTGGCATCGGCCAAAAAAAGTGCATCTGTGTGCGTAGACGCAAACGCGGTGCGGCGCGGCGGTCAAAGTCAAAGTCAAATCATTTATTTCAAATAGGCCCATATATGGCACTTTTGAACGTCAAAATTTACAAAATAATATAATTGATTCTAGTCGCCCCATTCAAAAGGCAGTTTTCAGCAGTTAGAAACTCCACCGTTACTCTTTTAAAATGTTTTACAATAGTTTGTATAAGTACGTACATTAGTTAAATAATTATATGTGAAGACGATGCACCTAGAATAAAATTACTATACCACAATAGGTAAAAAGAATTAAAAATGAAGCAACGACAGATAATTTAATTATGTGATAGATACATGGTGCTCACATATTTTCAAACATTGTAAAAGTAGACGATTTTCCTAATGCTTTTAAAATTAATAAGTCAGTGTGTGAGGAAGTAAACACAGAATGTAAAATCAATGTCATATACTTAACACAAAATTATAAATTTTACAATTAAATTAGCAACCTGTTTGATTTTGTCTTGATTCTTAATTGTCCTATGGAGCAGGACCAGCATGTTTCCAGCACTCTTATCTTGGATATAATCCTCTAATTTGTAATATGCTTGTTTACAAAGTATACTTTTAATATGAGTTTTAAATTTCTTTCATTTAATTGCAATATGTCACAAGGTATTTTGTTGTAACATTTAACACAGTACCCCATAAAAGATGTATGTACTTAAGATAATCTGAAAAATGGTTGATCTAGTTTATCTTTATTTCAAGTATTAAAATTATGTCTATCACTTATTTTATTAAAAAGATGTGGATTTTTCCTTACGTACATAATATTTTCATATTTGCGGTTTGTGCTTATGCACACAGATGCACTTTTTTTTGCCAAAGATTTTTGCTAGTTTCGCTCGAGTTCAATGTTTTATGATTTATATATGACATTCAGTTCCCAAATTTCCCGGGGCCATGCTGTTTATAAACTAAGTTACTTTACGATTGCTTAGCTAAACAATGGCTAATCAGCAGTGATCGGAGTAGGTAGATTGATAACTATGAAAGACAAAGCAAGTAGGTAATCAATGTTGACCCATTTGGAAACAATCCTATGGGGTCAAGTTACTCCTAATCGATTCAGTAGTTTTGCTGTGAAAGTAAATCAAACAGTTGCAAACTAGTCAAACGCTTACAGGCAAAAAAACATACATTTTAATAATCGTAAGGTTTTTCCCTAGGGAATGAGATATTTTCCGGGCTTCTAACTATGTATGTGCAAAATCACGTCGATGTAGGTATTTATTGCTTTATTGTGTCGTTAAGAAGGAGCAAACAGTTTTAATAAATATTAAATAATAATTTTTTTTGGTTAGTAATGGAGAAATACGTGTTTCAGTGATTTTATAAAATCTAATAATAAATAAAGTAAGGAAGGGGATGGAAGTTTGTATTAATATCGGACATAATGTAGATTTCCGAATAATACGCGTGTGAACCGCGGGGAAAGCTGGAAATATATAATAATTGATAATAACTAACGGATGAATTGGTGCACATTCACAGGCGCACTGCAAATCGAAAAAACACCCCATAACTGAACGCAAAGAGCACAACTTGTTTACAAAATAATATACATGATACGTATTTATAGTTATAGCGCCACAGTTGGCGGCAGCGACACGTGCCACGCGCTCCCGGCAAACGACGTGCGTGAGTGGGATGAAATAATAAAAATATATCGCACCCGACTTCAACTTCTAATAGTCCAAAGTCCAAATAGTCTAGGTTGATGTGTCGCCGTGAGTACCAACAGAAAAGCCAATAGATAGCCGCTATGCATTTTCAATAATCTGCTAAACCTATCAGCAATCAACAGTTATGCTTTCCATGTTTCTAAGAACATAAGAAACAAGAAAATACCTCTGTCCCGACGAGATTTTGTTATGAGGCGACCAAATCATGGAGCCCTGGCTACGACAGCGATTACGCACCGGGATATTGAGGCCTGAAATCAAGGTCATAATACAGGATATTCTAGGTGACCCTACCAACATAGAAGCCCCTGTTCATTCTACGTTGAATGTGCGGAAAATAAGTTACCTGTGTCCGTCGAAAGCCCGACGAATGACGAAAGACCGTTGCATGAAATGCAAGAACGCAATTTGTGGCCCCCATAATGTTGACTTGTATTATAACTGTGTGTAATAATGTTTTTCTTATTATTTTATTTGCTTTATTTAATTTTTGAATATTAAAAAAAAAACATTTATAAATATAAAAAACATAGTAGCTCACTGGTGTCGGGAACAGGGTCCAAGCCACCGGTGGTCAGGGCTCCTGACAGAGGAACCTCCTGACACTACGCGCCATGTCCAGGTGTACCGCTCTCTGGATCAAGCTCTTGATCCAGCTGCCTAACGAGAGCCTCCTTAGGTGTTGGTCGAGGCTTTTGGCTATTATGCCATTGGCCGTCATGACTATCGGCACAATGATTGCTGATTCGACATCCCACATGATTTTCTTATTATTTATTTCTTATTAGTTCCTACATAAACTAACTTCTGTGCCATGTAACAAGTTCTTATTTTTATCCAATAATTTTGTTTATATTTACGTTTTTCGAAGTCCGCTCGACGAATGTTTAGCTACAGTGTAACCGTGAAAATGAGTTTAGTTCATCGTATCTGGGAGTATAGAAGCTGCTATCGTGATTCTTAAAATTTCTGGCCTGCGGGCTACGCGGCCACGATTACGCGCTACGAGGCTGTGCTACGCGCGTCGGCAGCTTGTCCACTTTGAAATGACGCGCCCCACTACCGCATTTATGTACACAGTAATGCGGATTTCTATAGGTAATGCGGTAGTGGGGCGCATCATACAGAGTGGACAAACTATACCTACATATTTCACCCTATTAGTTGATAGGTATTTTCCTAAGCACCGAATGAATAAACATCGTTTTAAGTATATCGCTCACCTAGCAGTATAATGACATATCTACATTTTTCTTATTTTACAGAAATAAGGGTCAAAGTTTTTACAAATGTTTGAAACGAAGTTATGAGTTTGTTTTACATTTTATCATGGATTTTATGGTTTTAGCAACTAGTATAAACCTTAATAGATATTAAGGTTAACTTCGTTTCAAACATTTGTAAAAACTTTGACCCTCTTTCTGTAAAATAAGAACAATGTAGATATGTCATTATACTGCTAGGTGAGCGATATATGAAGGTGCGGATATCTAATTAAGTGAGTAATTAACGGCATCATTTGGTAAAAATAAATTAAATACGTAATAAGTTTTGGTCAAATTCATAATAAACATTGCAGCATATGTGTCTAGTGTTTTTCTTATTATTTTATTTTTCTTATTATTAACAACAAAACGATTCGTTGAATTAATTCATTTAAATATGCGTCATGAAAAGTAAAAATGAATGATTGCTAATCACGACTACATCCTATCCTATACTATTAATTAAACGAGCAACATTTGTATAATATAAATTTATTTTATTTTTTTATTTATATATTTTATATATATATATATATATATATATATATATATATATATATATATATATATATATATATTTGTCATCACGTTCTCGAAAACGGCTCTAACGATCTCGATTAAAGTTGCAATATAGGGGTTTACAAGGGCAAAAAATCGATCTAGCTAGGTCTCATATCTAGGAAAATTCGTTTTCTCTTTTTTCACAGCCTCGGAAATGTGATACAACGTTGGAATACCTTAACGATATGATTATTTATTTTCACCCGAGCAAACCTCGGTCGACCAGGTACTTAAACATTATATTTTATGCACATTTGAGTTTTATTCAGTTTTTATTTTACTATGCAAAAGCTGAAAATTATACACAATAATAAGGTCACGACCTCACACTTTGCTTGCAATTTTTCAATAATATTTTTATTGCAATATTCGATAAAATTTCATTAAACGGGTAATTATCATTGTTTAAAAAACAGTAAAGATAAATATTACTAGGGTGTTAAATGTATTTATTTATTTATCAGTATTAACTGGTTTATACCCGCAATAATAAAATTGCATGAGCATGAGGTCCTGGGTTTGATTCCCGGATCGGGCAAAGTGTTATTGGGTTTTTCCATCTGGAATTTCTCAGTACCTACATAGCAGTCCGGAGTCTGGATTTGTGCCCGGTTGATGGCAATAAGCTCGCCCCCTATTACATGGGACTTAAACAAAACTGGTGAAATGTACCCACATTTCACCAGTTTTGTGCGGGTGTACCTATAGTACACCCGTACTATAGGTACTACACCTCTACCTAACCCTTCGGGGAGCACAGGCGTGATTTTATGTTATGTGTTAATAAAATTGCAGTTTCGTTGGTCATTCTCTGTCACAGTGCGATTCTAATCAAAAGCTTCATAATCACCTCAGTGAAAGTTCATGAAAAAAAAACCTCTTTAATGTAACATAACATTAGGCTAGTAATCAGCAAAGGGTTGGGCGGAGGTGCACCTGTTCACCCACATTTCGCCAGTTATGTTTAAGTCCCATGTAATAGGAGGCGAGCCTATTGCCATCAACCGGGCACAAATCCTGACTCCGAGCTACTACTGACAAATTCCTGATGGAAAAAACGCAATTCCACTTTGACCGAACTGAGAATCAAACCTAGGACCTTATGCGCAGCAGTTGTGTTTGCAACCAACGACGCAGACCAAGTACGTACCCAAACAAATACTTTTAATACATTTCATACTAAAGTAACCATGATTGTTACCAATAACTGAAGAAAACTTTGATAATTGACTCTCATAATGGTATGAGAGGTCAAAGGTCCCTAACACGTGTCTCTATTATACATTACATCCGGCTGCCCCATTTCAAAACCTAGTAGTGCATTTTACAGGAGAGCGCAAAAACGTAAATAGGGTCAGCCATTGAAAAGTCCAGCCGATCGATTCTGTAAAAATCTCACCGTGAAAACATAGGTGAAGTGAGCTGTCATTCCACCTGATGCTAGGGATTGACACAACATTTTTTTTTTTTTGACAGCTCACGTCACCTAAGTTTTCACGGTGACATTTTTATTGAATAGCACTACAGGTTTTGAAATGGTTAAAGTAACTTACTAGGTTTTAAATTGGTCACGGAGCAGTGAATGGGGGCACTTACTAGGTTTCGATGTTTAAATATATCTGTTTATAAGTGAGTTTTCAACGCTGGTGTTTTTGTATTTGGTGAGGACTTATTAGATTAGCAAGATATGCAATAAAACGATTTTTGTAAAGTGTCCCTTACTAAGTTTTGAAATGGGGCAGTGGCATCTTTCAGATAGAAATATTTCCATTTTAGTTTGTCTATTTCCTATCTTGCTGATCTTGAAGCGTAGTTTTCTTTTGTCTACATCTTCAATGTCGTAATTGATCACACAGAGATAGGTAAATATCAATGGACAATGGTTCCTTGAGGCGCCTGTTCTTGTAATTCTTTACAATGAAAATAAGAACGAAAGGTACATTGTCGAGTTTCAGATCTAGATAAAAATGAACATAGCCTTGTTGAAGTAGCAAAAGCAGGTTATTCGTGTGTATATTTTTTGTGTATATGTCGCAGCCAACTAGCTTAATTAACCGTTTAGTTAACAGCCTAGCCTTTGGGAGTAGCGCTCTGCCGCGGCTGCGCTCCCTTCGCCCGCTCGGCTCGCGCGTGATTGTTTGCAGATCCAACCTAACCTATAATGAATGTCCTTCAGGCCGCTCTAGTCGGAGGGCGGCGTTAAAAGGCTAGGCTGTTAACTGAAAGGCTAATTAAACTAGTTGGCTGCGACATATATATTTAGTAATGTGGTTTAAAATAAACTACTTATGCAAGCCTTCTTACATTTGCATTCTACTACAACGCGATTGTCGATACAAAGTAACGTAAATTTTTGCATAATAGGTAACCTATAACTATGTAGTTTTTCTTTATTTTTCACTTGCATTTCCTGGAGTGAACAGTAGGGAAGAGTTCAGGAACTTTTCTTTACCCTAATTGCGTAATACACGATCAATCACAATTTGTTTCGTTTTGAAACAGATTGCTAATCCATTGCTTCATAAGTTGGAAAAAAAAATCTGCTCAACAACGTAAATATCGCAGTGAATGTTGTAGAACTGTCAAAATGAAACAAATTTGTCATTATCGTTTACAAAAATAAGTTACGCAATTATGGTACTGGCGAACTAGCAAAATATGTGCTTATAACTATCTACAAGACTACTTTTTAACGCTTATAAGCTCAAATCCAGGGTTTTAGCAAGCTATAAGTATATGGCCTTAAGTATATAGCTTGCTACAACCCTGGATTTGGGCACACTTATAGGAGCATTTTGTTTTTATAATAATCTTATAATCAACTTACAGAATGTTATTAACTCCTATGATGTACTTGTAATAGCATTATAGAACTATAATGAGTCCTAAAATTATAGACACACAACCTTTATAAGTATGATAACTTTTATAAGCGTCTGATACGAGTGGCTTACCAAACAAATCTTGTTTATAATGCTAGTAATGTATTTCGTGGTTGGTTATAAGTATATTCCAAAACTAGAATTATGTTTTTTTGTTTAGTGTTTGCTTCGTGAGTGATCGTTGAAATCATTGATATATAAAAACCCGTTGAAATTAAATATTTTTTATCATAAGTTTTACTTAATTTATGTTAACCTAGTATGTGAGAATGAGAATAAAAGGTGTGAAATCATTGGGAAATAATATTCGCTGTTAAAATATGCTATCTTTATATATATATATTTAAAGCGCCTCTAAAAATTTTAAGTTACACAATTCTTTTAATAAATTTATAACAATCTAATATTCACCATATTTAAAAACAATTTTGACTGAGAGCGAGTTAAGACTATTATAACCATAATAGCGCTTATTTCAATTTTAATAAGAACTATTAATTCGCCTCCATGTTAATATAAAGTTATATTGATCTCATAGCGCTCTAGTTTAGTGCTTTTACTCTTATAATAATTCTAATCAAGACTATATTATTACGATCTTATTAAGGTCTCCCCTAAGCTGCCCTGCTAAGCTCAAAGGCGGTATCTCTGAGATCCACCCTTTTAGTTTTTTTTATACCATTCAATAGCTTTAGCAATTTCACATCTTATGGTATAAGCGAAATAGCGCTATCTAACTTAAAACATTTAAAAAAACCACTAAGAAGTTTTTTATATCTCCATATATATTTCTTTAAATTTCAATTGACAAAAAGTCAATTTTCTCAAAACTTACTCCGGTTGAGATACCGCCTTTGTGCTTAGCAGGGCAGTAAGTATGTCATTAAATCTTATGCTCACTGAATGCTGCTACAGGAGCAGACATTTTACAAAGTCTATTAGTCTTGCTACATGCACGTATGTCCTACAACTGTCTTATAACTTAATCTTGTAGTGAACTACAAACCTTAGTCATAAGATTAAGTGATCTTGAGTATTACAAGACTTATAACTTAATCCTGTATTGTACTATAAATTTAAGTTATAAGAACAAGTGATTTTGAGTATATCAAAGCTTGTGGAATGTTATTAAAAGAATGGAAGTCTTTACCAGTACTAGTATAAGAGTTTTATTAATCCTACAATTTTCATTATGGGACTTTTTTGCTAGTTGGGTGGTGTCAGAATTTTTTAAAGCCGCCCATGGGTCTCTGACTTGCCTATACAAGCCGTCAAGAAATATCTCTTAGGATGTTTTTTTACGATGTTTTCCTTCACCGTTTTTGAAGTAAGTGATAATTATACAATACGCTCATGAATCTGAAAAGTCAGAGGTGCGTGCCTTGGGTTTGAACACACCACTAGGCTGCATCTAAAAAATATCATAATAACTAACGGATGAAAAATATCAGTGCTCAAAATCTTTTTTAACAAAGTGGTAGTCAAAGTGGTGGGCTTCAATAGAGAGGGTGATCCTCTGGTGTCATGTCTGCACTTTATACGCCATAGGTCAGCATGTATCAGAAAGGTGTGGTCATATTTGAGGAGGCAGACCATCAAACTGAACCACTTTTTTTTCGCGTCTTGATGTTGGTAACATCAAGATCGCGAACAAAATATCAACTGTCCCATACAAGATTTCAATACTACCTACTCGACACAAATGTATGGGACAGTTGATTATCCTATCCTATTCGAGCAATATTTGTTTCTATAATATTAATCGGCTCAAACGATTTCGATGAAAGTTACAATATAGGGGTTTACGGGGGCGGAAAATCGATCTACTAGGTCTCATATCTGGGAAGATTAGTTTTCCCCGTATTTTCACCCGAGCAGAGCTCGTTCGCCTAAAGTTTAGAACAAGATAATGAATAATGACGTGACATTGTTGACATTAGAATAATGATCATGGCAGTATGGAATTAGTAAGTACTATCACAGCAGAACCAGAGCAGACCCGATCAGAGCAGAACTCGGTCGCGCAGGTACTTTAACCTTAAATATGAGTACACTTTTCTAATACATGGTTGTTTATATATGTTTTCAGTCGTTAATTTTGAAAAAACAAAAACACGTAAGTTGTAACTCGACCTGATTAGATTGGTTGTTAGGTTAGGTTAGGTTATCTCTAAGAAAATAATTGTTAGACTTTATTCAGCACACTACCTACTTATACCTACTTGTAAACACATGATAAACAATTTATGAAAATTGTTTATTTGTTCCATATCAGAGTTATTTTAAATGCCTTCTAAGGCACACCTAACAATAATTGCAAGTATTGTAAGTGACATCAACTTGTTATCTAATGTGACGAATAATGGCCCGTACGTGCTTTTCGATTAAGGAAAACGAAGAGTCAAGACATTGACCTTTGCTTCTGCAAGGTCACTGAATAATATACTCACTGATAATAGTGATAATCTTGTTCCTGATGAAGAATGTATTCATCATGCCTATTTGCTTTCAGTGTGCCAAAACGTTTATATGTAATAAAAACTAAACTAGGTATCTACACCACACAACGTACCTTATTTTGTTGACTACCCTGTTGGTCTCGTGGTCGCAAGCGCAACTGGGTTGCTCAGCGTCAGGTTCCTGGTTCCGATTTCCGAGTCGGCCAAAGTGATACTTATTGGGTTTTTCCATTAGAGATTTCTTTGTAGCAGCCCGGAGTTTGAAAGTTGGCGGTGTGATACACCCGTGCCTCGGAAAGCACGTTAAGCCGTTGGTCCTGCGCCTGATCTCTCTCCGATCGTGTCGGATCGCCGTCCCATCGAACTATGAGAGAGAGAGAAGAGTGAGTGCACCTGTGTCTGCGCACACACTTGTGCACTATAATATCTCCCGCGCCGAAGACTAATCTCCGTTAAGATTTTCCGCCATGACCGAAGTACGGTCTGGAAGACTACTACTAGGTACCTGTTCTACTACCTTATTATATGTAGTACGTATTACCCTACTAGATATCAATTAATTTGCTTTGCCTTTTTCCAACTTTGTTGGGGTCGGCTCCCAGTCTAACCGGATGCAGCTTCAGCTGCATCCGGTTAGACTGGGAAAATACTGGTATTCATACCAGTATTTTACATGGAGCGACTTACTATTTGACGTCCGCAACCCAATTATTCTGGATAACACGATACCCCTTAGTAAGACTGGTCGTAGCGACTGTCAAAGATCTAGGAATGACAGCCGAGACCAACGGCTTCACATGCTTTCCGAGGCACGGAGGAGTCTCTATAAGTATGTAATGGATGCTTGCTCACCCATCAACGAACCGACCGCGCTATACCCTACTTACTATCTTTAAGTTAAATTGCTAACTCTATCTAAGTAGATACCTAAATAAAGGAGAACTTTCATCGTAGCTTATCATGCACCCTGAAAACGTCACATTCCTTTTTTTATGAGACACAATTTAAGGGTATTTTTGAAACTTTTCTAAAGAGTTTCAAGAGTACAAATAATTCGTACTTCCTCGAGATTTATGACACTTTTCGTTTATTTTTTCTCTTCTCGAATGCCCTGAAATGTTATTATCCATTTCCTCATTTTTTATGCATGTATTCTTTCATTTCTCATACTCGGAAAGTACGGAAATATAAAAATATGTTTATTTGATCCGAGTAGTGGGTGGAAGACGCTTCCCCATCTTTGGGCGGGAAAGACTCATAGTAATTGCTTCCTTCTTTAGTGCGGGAATGAATTTAAAAAATAAAACTAACTTTGGTAGGTAGGTCGGCTACAATTTTTTTTAAATAATTATGAAAAATATCGATTAAAATAAAATAAAACGCAATGGTCTTGTGTAGTTTATACAATTTAAAAATATACCTATTTTTAAGTGGGACGGCCCGCGGCGGTGACGCAGTGTGTTCCATATTTAAAATTTTAAAAAGACTATAATTTTTGACTATATATTTTAGAAAAACTACTATTTTTTACTTTCCTTCAAATCGAAATGAGAAGTAGAGTGTTTAACACGGGTGAAACTTTCTACTTGGACTATAGCCGCCTTCGCTGCGCACGGGCGTCTAAATACCTCGTATGGGAATTGATTCCTTTCCACCCTTGTATAACAATCTACTAAGTATTTCAGCATTTCCCCTGATGTAGCCGTGAAAATTATTAGCACAAAGTTAAATTATCAAGTTCATTATCTTCTAACTTACCTATGCTTTGCTACGATTAGGTACTATCATACCTAGAAAAATTGTTATTGAATTGATGTGAAGCAGAAACAATAGTTAGGTAAATATTCGAGATAAAGTAAACAAAAAACTTAAAATACATAGGTATCTATCCTATGCAAAGTTGGTTATTCAACTGGTGGGAAATTTGAATTTTTATTTTTATATTAATGTTGTCTGCAGTCGTAGTACTAAGTTGAAAAACTTATCTTGATAATAAATAATAATTTTAATTCCAAAGATAAGATATTGACGCAAATCAAAACGCGCGGCTGGGCTCCATAAAACAATTAAAACGCTCTAATATCAACGTTGTGGAGGAAATTCTCATCGTTTTACTCTCTGTACACATTCCTGCTAGTAATTGCCCTATTCAATTAACAAATTCAATCAATAACTTCGTACAATTAATATAATTCAACGTAGAATCAAATGATCTCATACGCTTTGTTTCGGTAACACATGTTTTCACCAATTTCAATCACAGTCGAATATAGAGATAGGTCCATTACGTGATTAATAATTTATCAATTGATTGTAGCAATTGGCTGCAGATAATTTGTAAACAGTGGGTTGTTTAGCGCATTAGTGTGCCTGTCGCTACGAATGAATATACATTCAGTGCTGAAGACAATCAACAAAGCTGTTATGGATTTTCCTCGTGCCGGAATGTTTGATGCTATTCTGTTTCCAAACACTTTCGTGCAGTGTCTCGTGTCGTCGAATGGACGTTCTTAATTCAATTGTGACTAAATTCGGTGATTTTTTTAAGTGATTGTGCTTCAAATTCAGTTAAAATATTTTCAATTATTCATTATGTTCTGCGAGTGCAAAAAGACTGCTCTATGGAAATTATGCAGGAACGCCATTTAAAATTGAACTTGGTTCATTACATTTTTGTCATATGGATTTTAATTTCACATGGGACGCAGGTATTTCATTTATATCTTAGAATGAGTTATTTAAAAGGTTTCATACGGGTACTAGTTAGGAAATTATCACACAGATATTTAAGGCACAAATAGGTACAGTTACCTAAGGGGATAGGTACGTAATGACTGTTTTAGCCCGACTACCCACCATCAACGAATTTTTGGATACCAAGTTTGGATAATTTAGGGTATATTTAGGTGCTCCATGCGTTCAAATTTTAAGGGCTGATTTTATAGAGCTTTTAAGACATTATCAGTGACGAGAAAATAATGCAGAATAGGTAAAAACCGCAAGATAAGCTAACTAGCAGATTGCTGTGAAAAAAAAAACGTTGTTTTGTCCTTGTATTGAATCTACTGACTGCATGCTGTGTAGAACAAGACACATAGGCATAGATAAGATAGTAGGTATTTTAAAACGGAAAAATCACCTGTGTGAATTATTGTTAAGTACACAAATAAAAATAATTGATTGATTTTTAATCTTTTGGTTGGGATGATTCCGAAAGGTCATTGTATTTTTTACAGATAAGGCCCAGTAGTTGCACCCACCCTAATTAGGAACGTCTGAAATTATGAGATAAGAGTGTGATTAATTAACCTTACGACAGGAAATCGAATACCCGAAGGAAATCGCCCGAAACGGGTGAATCGACACTTTTAAATAATATTATATTTTCTGTGCGCGATTAGCACGAAGTTAATTTATTTGTCGGCGAATCAACATCTCTAAGAATACGTACACACGCACATTTTGATTTTTAGACCTACCTACTTGCTTATTGCCTAAAGCACGAAATAAAACGAAATTGGACCCCAACGGATTAATAAGGGTAATAAGGGGTAGGTTGAAAGCATAAAAGTGCATTGTGCCAATGCCAATGGTTATCAATTTTTTTATTATTGATAAAAAATAACATTCTTGTAGCAAAGCTACTTACTCATTTTTGAATTCTATTAAAAAACAGATAAAATAGATTAACAAGTAAATGTACTTTCTTATCTGTTTATTGTTTTGTAATTGTCTGAAAAATTACTGAAAAATCTATGACTTCCTTCTGCGAATGTCCGGGAATGGGTTGCGAAGCAGAGGAAAACCAATTATTTTTAAAAGAGTAACCGTGGCGTTTCATGCCGGCTCTTCTCCATAGGAAACGACCAATTGGAACCGTGCACCTGGCATCTGACGTTTCATAAATGCCAATGTAGGTTTATGTGAAATAAAAGATAGATTTTTTAAATTTTTAAGCAGCTAATGCAATATTCTCAGTTGGCAATATATACTACCTGATGAGATATATTGTACCTACTGGATATGTTACAATTGCCTACCTACAGTACCTACCTACTGAAATCCCTTCCATGCTTAATAATACCATAAATGCGAAATTCTGTCTGTCTGCCTGTTACAGATGTTCTATGTCACGAAGTCCGTTTGGCTATGAATGTTGTCAAGCGTGCACATGCACATTGTTTTTGTGTGCGTAACCTCGAGAGCGCTCAGTGTCGATCGGGACACGGTCCGGATCAGTAGTGGTTTTTAGTTCGCGCCAAATTGTTTCACGGAGTAAGGTCAGCATGGCAACAAAACGAAGAAGAGTTGTCCATAGTGAGGTAATATTTATTTATACGTTTTCAATTAAAATGTTATACAAAGATACTTAATATAGCAATAGAAGTATTTATAAAATGAATGTTTTTTTTGTGTTATAAAATGTTTATATTACTTAATTATTTTGATTACATTTTGTTTTAGGGTCGAAACATGATAGCTAGTGTTTATCATTTTCTGCGAGAAGAATATGAATTTACAAAATCATTAATGGAACTCAACTGTGATTTGTCTCATTTACGAGACATTACACGCCGTACAGCTGAAGCTTCGGGTGTGAGCCAAAAAACAGTTCAAAGAATATTAAAAGAAGAGAAGGAATTGCCATCCACTTCATCAAAATTCACTTCACCTATGAAGAAAAAGAGAAAGCGAGATAATAAAGTGGATATAGATAATTTTACAGCCGATGTGGTTCGCAGTACTGTACAAGATTTCCATATTGTCCATAAAGAAATTCCAACATTAGCTAAGTTAAGAACAGAATTGAATGAAAAAATCGGATTCGAAGGTTGTTTAGAAACTGTTCGCAAGTTACTGTTGAAATTAGGTTACAAGTGGCGCAAAACAGAGAACAACCGTAAAGTCTTGACGGAGCGTCATGATATACAAATGTGGCGTTTAAAATATTTAAAAAAAATAACAGAGTACCGCTCTCAAAGTCGGCCCATTGTCTACACCGATGAGAGCTACGTCCTTTCAACACACGTGCAAAACAACACCTGGGCAAAAAAAAGGAAAGAACTCCGTTTTAAAAAAAAATTAGCACAGGCACTCGCTTTATTTTAGTGCACGCGGGAACCAAGGATGGTTTTATTGAAAATGCTTCCTTGGTTTATAAGCCAACTCAACAGTTGGTAATTATCATTCAAATATGAGCTATGATAACTATGTAAAATGGCTAAATGAAAAGTTGCTACCCAATTTACTTCCGCGCTCTGTCATTGTCTTAGACAATGCATCTTATCACAACACACGGGCTGAACGACTACCGACGCATTTTACAAAGAAAGCCGATATGCAGCAATGGCTCAGGGATAAGGGTATAGCATTTGATGAATCTCTTCTTAAATTGGAATTGTACGATACAATAAAGAAGTACAAAGCCCAACACGTAATCTACAAGATTGACGATTTTATACAAAGCAAGGGTTTTGATGTCTTACGCCTTCCCCATTATCACCCAGAATTAAATCGATTGAAAATATTTGGGGGATCGTTAAAAATGATGTCGCATCTAAAAATATCGAGCAAAACATGACGAATACGGAAAGACTGATCAATGAAAGTTTGGGCCAAGTTAGCAGTGAAACGTGGCAAAAAACTTGTGCTCATGTTGAAAAAATTGAAAAAGACTACTTGAAATATTTTGATCTCGATTTTGAATTTATAATCATTGTACAAGATGATTCTGACGACAGCAAAACGGAATCGGAAATCGAAAATTTATCTGATAGTGATTGAAAATACTGAATAGTCCTACTTGTTCCGTTTCCTTTCTGTAACACCAATGCTTAATTAAATGCCTACATATTCTTAATATTTTTGTATTTATTGCAACCTAATCTAATTTATTTACAAAATGTATATACTTTTAAAACCAAAATTTTATTTAGATTATTAAATCTCGACTTGAATATATATCAGATTTTTTTGCTAACGTTACCTACTTTTACACACACAAGCGCGCTTGTCGGGATACGTCACTACTACAATCAAAGCCGAACGGACTTCGTGAAATAGAATATCTGTACTTACTTTTTCGCGCCTTAACGGCTGTACGGATTTCGATGAAATTGCGACATTAGGCACATTTGGAAAATTACTAAATGATCTACAGTAGGAATCGTCAAATCCATTGCAAACCACATGATATTGATCAAGTAGCACTAAAAGCACTAAATGGCTTTTTAACTAAAAACAGTTACATTTAGGTAGGTAGGTAGGTAGGTACTTAATTTAACCCTTTTTGAATTAGGTGTACCATTTGCTTGTAGGTGGACGCCCACCTCAATGATGTCCTGAACCCCGTGAACGTGAACATCGACGTGTGGCACCAGCGTGACACGAGGGTCGCCATCCGGGCCAATAATTACCACCTCGCTTGCGAGAGGCCCAACATCTACATTTGTGAGGTAAGTAAGTCATGATGCTTAAGTCATGAAAGAAATTTAAGAAATATAGAACATAGTTGGATTAGGAACATGTTTGGTTAGCAATTTTACCCAAAAAGCAGCATCGATGACGTAATTGAATACCTACTTTAATATTATTAAAACCTACTTGGGCACTGACGCAACCGCCCTTCGACACTGCAGAAAGTTAGAAACTACAATAGTTCACTCTTCTCAATATCTATCTATACCTTGATACTTATCGATATAGGACTCTACCTACTTCCATCCCCTAGTATTGCTGCTTGCCACTTGAAGTAACTACGTTACATACAATAGCTGATAGAAATAGGTACACATTGACATACCCTGCAACCGTGCACATCATAGGTACAATATTATACGAGCTGCGGCTTGCAATGTTCCAATATAATGAGCTGGGGGCCTACCACTAGCTCATAAGCAGTATTATTTTAATATTAATTCAGTGGGAGAAAGAGATAGAGCTATACGTCCTGTAGAGCTTCATCTCGTTCTCACACTGAACTACTCGCAAAGCTCTCACGGGGCCTCTCTGAGAGCTTTGCGAGTAGAAAAGTACTCCCGTTCGATAGATATTCATAGACTGGTTGGTAGATATTCGATTTGCCGACCGATAGCATAGGCTCACATTCTACTGTATGTACTTGATACGACGTCTATGTGCGAAAGTCATCGATCACAAATAAAGAACTTCTTAAAGAAATTCTTTTTAATTTAATTAATAAATAACTTCTTCTTAAAGATGTTCTTTATTTGTGAACGATGACAATAATCTAGGATCGATAAATTACAAACATATTCTTCGTAAAGGGTTCCTCTATCTGGCAGAATCTCGATGCTCTTCTTCAGCATCTTTACATAGTCGACCGACTGCAAATAGTTTTCTTACATTCAGGAGCCACCAAACACAGTACCGCCAGACGCGAGGAAGACCTGCAACTACCGCAATGTGCGTTACCACGAGCAGGTCTTCCGTTGGGTGGCAGGTCGAGGATGCCTGCTATATACCCCTGACTTCCTCTACGTGGCCGGCTCTAACACCATCAACCTGAACGCTGGATGCTTCTACGGGAACTGGTTTGCACCATGTCTGGAGATCGTGAGTTATTTTTTTGTACAAATACAGGGTGGCAGGGACATCGACGCGAAAACTGTTACCATGCATTCAGTACATGATTCTGAACCGGCCCTGCGTTGAAAATGTTCATCGGTTATGTAAAAAAAAATCTGCTGTTTCATATAAAAGTGTAGGGGTAATAATACCTACGCGGTCAAAATGTATAGAACTGTTTTTTTTTTAATAACCTTAAAATAATTAAAAAAAGAATTGCACAAATGTTTACCTTCAGTGCACCCCTGTCAACGTCATTAGAGCGCCAAAAGATCCTTGTAGCAGTGTATCTAGGTAATCCGGGCGTTAACAGGGTACTTCGAGTTTTAGAAAGAGGCTCTGCAACAGGTACGATACTGAACTTTTAGAAAGAGGCTCTGCAACAGGGACATAACGGAACTTTTATGAAGAGGCTCTACAACAGGGACAAAACTGAACTTTTAGAAAGAGGCTCTACAACAGGGACAAAACTGAACTTTTAGAAAGAGGGTCTCGACAGGGACAAAAATAAACTATTAGAGAGAGGGTCTCGACAGGGACAAAAATAAACTTTTAGAAAGAGGGTCTCGACAGGGACAAAAATAAACTTTTAGAAAGAGGGTCCACAACAGGGATAAAAAGAACTTTTAGGAAGAGATTCTGCAATAGCGGCAAACCTGAAATTTCCTAACACGATTTTCGATTCTATAATACGGCCGCGTAGTTACAGTAGCTACAGACAGTACTTAAGCGTAGAACAACAGATCTGAGATGCTAATCTTGGGTTTATCGTATAACTAGATCACTACAACGCAGTTTTTGATACCAATCCAAGCTGATATAACCTACCTGCTTATGTGACCAAAACCTTCCGTACCTTTCGTATGCAAGTTTCAGTCCAGCGCCTAAAATGCACCAGCCTCTGTTTTCCGCAAACAGTATTCTATTCTTCTGGTCGTCGGTCCACCTAGCCAAAGGCATCCCACGCAGCGTTTCCTGATCCATCAACATCACTTGAGGATTGGTTCTTCTTTACATCATAATACATAATGAGCAATGTGGTCAATTGGTCAGCCCACTGCTACTTCAGCTTCCTTACTGTGCAAGTAGGCAATCAAGTTGTGTAGCCCACGTAAAATATGAGGTATTACTGTGCCTTTTAGTGACCACACGACCACATTATAAAAATATGGACTTTAGATTGGATTGGGTATCAAATTAAATTACTTTCTAACAATCTGTGAGGAAAAGTCTCAGATAAGCAGTTTAAATTAAAAATCTGTCCCTGAAAATGTTCAAAATTAATGATACCTATCTACTAAGTGTTGTATTCGATTACCTATTTTAGTCTTCAACTCTTTACGTCGAACCATCAGCGTAGAAGCGATTATAGCGATGAATATCTTAACGATAGTGGATCACTGCCAAAGATATGAACTTGTGATAGTCTTGAACATTTTATGTAGGTACCTATGATATCTTGATATGTAACCTTGTATCCAATACATGAATCAGCTGGGTTTGCTGAAGTCAAGTATATTCTACGGTATAGGCAAGTGTATGATGCCAAAGGCTTATTATAGAACATGCAGCCTTGGTTATTTAGGTGACTCCGTCAATATGTCTCCGATTCCGTAAGATTCAATGTTTTACGACACATTTTAGATTAAGTTTTACACTTAGGTACGTAACAAATCCCTCGGCGCCCATCTTCTTTTAGATGAAATATGAACGTTTGAACCACCTGTAAAGCGCCTTAGCCCGTTTTAGTGTCTAGGCCGGTGTGCTGCGTCAATCAGTTTTCTAGCTTTTATGTCGTTACAGGCTAAAGAGGACGGTTCATGTGGCTGTTATCCTTTTGACCCTGGCTTGGAAGAGGTGGCCGCAGCAGTGCACGAAGCATTGATACCGGCGGCACAGGGGAGGTGGGAGAGATGCTTCTACGCCGCAAGTGACTGCTGCAGCCATTATATGCCAGAAAACCATAATAATTCGGGTAAACTAAATTTATTTAACCTGTGCTCAAAGTGTGATTTGTGAAATTAAGAAGTGGTGGTATGAGGGATAGATCTATCAATCCAGTAAAATATGGTTTACTAGGTAGTTAGGATTCTGTCGGAGGTGCGGAACATGCGCGCACGAATTCGTCACTCCCGATCAGATTCTTGGTAGCAAGAAAGACAGGCTGGAGGGTTTTAAAGCATCCTGCAGATATACGACATCCATAAGGATTTTGCTACGAAACAAAAATGCAGCTGGCCAAATGAAATAGTAGATGACTGAAAAGAGACGGTCAACCGACTTCGACTACGACTTACTAAGATTCGATATTGTTTCTTCACAATATAGGCACATGACACATTATTATCTTTTTATAGTAGTCAAGCAGTGTGAAGCCACGTTCGACGGCTGGACTTGCTGGCAGAAAGCGTTTGGAGGAGCTATGGCCACCGAAGTTTGTTCAGAATTCGCCTATTCCAGCACCGGGCCGTCGTGCAATCGTATGTTCTGTTTTTATACTTATTTTAATCCGCAGAATACTGTTGTTTACATTTCTAGTCCATTATTTTATTACGTCTTGTGATAAATGGAGGACAATCTGTAGACTTATTAAATTGACTAACCGAGTTATCTATATAATTACGTATTCGACCTTTACGTCCGTTATACGCTACGTAGGTACCTATGTCTCACGTGCTAAACGTCCCTTTGATTGTCTTGCTGCATCTGAGGAAGACTATCAATAGGTCATTTACCTAAAAAGTAAACACAGCATTGCTATTATTAGGTACGTACTGCTTAATAATTTCTGCCTTGCAGTACCAATAATAGCAAAACTTCATTGATCAATTTTTCAGACTATAGTAGCAAACAGTGCCACACAAACGCCACATGGGAGCTCCAAACAGACTACAGCACATGCAGCATCACCCCGCGCCTACTCCGCCGTTACCAGTTCTACATCGCTGTGCTATCCATCTCCATCATTGCCTGTCTGCCAGCAGTGTTCATATTTTGCTTCTACAGAAGACTGAGAATAACCCGCGTAGCGCTACACAGGAATCTTCTCATTGCTATCGTAATCAGAAATGCGCTAGTGATCGTCAGCAGAAGTGAGGTAAGTCAGAGACAATAAGACTGTATGTATTGTAGGTACGACCAAAATTATTTGGTGTTTACGAGCGAAAATATTGACTGAATAGGCTGTGTCCAAAACTTTTTTGTCCAGAATGTAGATTAATAAAAAATATTGGATACATATTTTTGACGTAATCAAAAGATTACGGTTATACATTGAGTTAAAATGTGGCCTTGTTAGATTTTATACTGAGTTGTGACGTAGCGAGCCCCCACTCCCCAACTTTAATGCGTGTTTTCTAAGTTATTTTTGATTAATATGATAAAGCAAAAAATACGTATATAATATTTTTTTATTATCTGAAAGACGGACTAAATATAATTTCTTATTTTTACCTAGGCGACTACCGTATTGCTTTTGTTTAAACAGGAATTTGATATCGACCAAAGTACTATCACGCTTCCCAGGATCAAAAGTTATTTATACCGTGGGGTCCACCAATCCTTTAGTCCTCACAAACGTTTGTGTATTTTGAAAGAATGCCCTCCTAAATTTGCAATTCCTCTTGTTTTTCTGGTTCGTTCATTATCTAACAGGTTTCATAGACAGCAGTTCGCATAGCCTGTGCGTTTAATATTTGCTACGTTCCTAAATTACATTATACAAAATAATCAGCGTAAATTAAGGCAAATACCTCAAATTTCTACTTACCTATAGATCTACATAGACGAGCTGACAAATGCCGGCGAGACGGTGCTGTCATCACATGGCGTTGCATGTCGTATTCTGGCGTTTGCTGAACGCGTTGCAGGCAATGCAGTGTTCGTGTGCATGCTGGTCGAAGGCTTGTACTTGCATCGCTCCATAGTTGCTGTGTTCAAGCAGAAGCTGAAAATGAAATGGCTGTATAGTATTGCAGCTGGTATGTATACCTAACTAATTTACGCTTTCACTATCTAACTTACTTTTTAAGGGTGCTCATTAAAAGATGCTTTCGCATAAAATAGGCAAAAACAGAGCTGAAAGAGTTAGTTCTACTTTGCAATCGGTTAAAAAACGATGTTGACTGGATTTACACCAACCGTTGATCGTCTAAAAATTGCTTTTACTTCTAGTTTAGGCGTACTTACCGCAAAAAACCTTTCATTCATCACATTATCTCATAAATCTTTATTTATGTCAACATCATATTACAGATACTAGGGTAGACTGGGTACGGAAATGATAATTTTCATTTGACGACCAATAATTTTGTTTGTGTGGTTAGCTGTTAGCTGTAAAGAAGTAGAGAAGTGTAAAGAAGTTTTTTATTGTGAAGAGTACATTTGCCTAAGTATAAATATTAAAATTGTGTTTCTAAGTACTATGGTTAACTCACAGGAGCATTTTAGAAAAAAAAAAATCTAAGATATGTCACAACCGACCACATCCCAAGGACGGTCGTGACAGTACCTGGGGTCGGTAGTGACAGGTTAAAAAATACACCAAAATGGTCAACAATAACTTTTATTGCACGAAAAATCCATTCTTCTCGAAAAAATTAACGTTTACGTAACTATATTTACGTATATATTTATGTATTTATATTACTTAAGAAAATTGAATGTTTATAAATAATGAGACACTGTAGGATCTATTGCTATTAAAACAAATCTCCATATTGCAGTTTGATTGCTTATAATTAGAAGGTACTTTAATTAGTCTTAAATTACAATCAGTCCAAAAAGCTAACTAAAGAATTCTAATTATACTATACAGTAACAATGTCAAAATACAAACTATACTAAATATTCGTCACAAACGTACCAAAAAAAATTGTCACAACCGTACTCAAAGCACCCCTTCGCAAAAAACAGCAATCACTGTGGCAATATAAAATAATGTACGTACAAAGTAAGCACTGCTATTTAACTACTAATGTTTAACTAACAATGAAAAAGAACACTCATTACTGGCTCTCTTAGATAGGCCACGCGCACAACTTAATATTCTGTGATCTGGGCAACCGTGTATACTGTACAGCACGTACTTACAGAAGATAGACGAAGTACCTATTATAGAAACTGACACCAATTACATACTTTTTCATTTGAAGGACACCAAAACAGGAAATTATTATAAACCTCAATCAATTCCCAGTAATAGCCCTGGCGCCTGCCATAGCCTGGGCGGCCGTAATGGCAGTGCACAACGACCACTCTTGTTGGCTGATATACACGGTGCAGCACGTGCAGTGGATACTGGATGTGCCACGCATCGCCATCTTGCTGGTCAACACTGGCCTCTTCATTGATGTGCTGAGGGTCTTACTAACGAAGATCAGGAACTCGGAGAATGCTAATCAACTGTGAGTGCTTCTATTTTCAAAAGTATTTTTATGTGGAAGGACCTTAGATTCACTTGTTTTTTAAATTATGAATACTTAGTCGTTGCAAATCACGAGATCTTCATGTGACATTCATGTCATTGACATTTGAGGTTTGAAGTGCAATTTGACGTTCTTGAAATGCAATAACTACCTACGTCTTATGTTGGCTAATTAGTACAATAATCACCAAGATTAGGCAAAATTATGATTATAGCAATGTTCTGGAGCTATGTTGACGCCAGACATCATACTCACAACAGAAACCCACCAGGCACAATCTTTTACACGCAAACATTATGTGAGCGTTATTTGCTATCTTTTACCATGGATTCATTACATGATTCTGAATAACGTCGGTTATTAAAAAAAAATCTCCTGTTTCATAGAAAAGTGTCATGCGGTCAAAATGTATGGAATAGCATTTATTTTTAAATAACCGACGAAAAATTTCAACCCTGGGGGTTCAGAATCATGTACTGAATCCATGGTAATAGTTTTTGCGTCGATGTCCCTGCCACCCTGTATTTTACGTTAGAAAATCAAGTTTTAAGTAATGCAAAGATTATCCAAAATTCCAAAGACAGATTAAGATAACAGAAATAAGGTTTCTGTGTCTAGATATCAAAATATGCATCAGGTATTATAATTTGCACATCTACATTTTTGGCAGTCTTTATAACAGTTTAAGTAATAAATTAATAATAGTCGGCTGTGCGAATTAGAGCAGAACTGCATCTTGTTGCTGAAAATAATAAATTAAGTAATATGACGGCACGGTTGGCGTAGTGGTTAAGCGATTGACTGCTGCGCTACGTGTCGGGGGTTCGATTCCCGCACGGAACAAATATTTTTACGACCTACAAGTAGTTGTTCCGGGTTTGGCTGTTTGTGTATGTGAGTTTAAATGTTTGTAAACGCACCCACAATACAGGAGAAATTCCTAGTGTGGGGCAATGTTTAAAAAAAATTTTTTTTGAGTATATAAAAAAATATATTCTTTGAGAACTTTTGTAAGTACCTAGGTATTTCAAAAGACTGCTATCAAAATAGGTAACCTTTCATGGCTTCCTAGTGTTTGAGCTTTATAGGAAGAGATAAATAAATTAATTCTTTATTGTAATAAAAAGGTTACAGAAAAAATTGAGACCCTGGCTCCAGTGCTAAATTAGAGTTGATGGCGGGCGTAACAAACTCCCCAGGAAAAGATGAACGGTTTGGTTGTTCTAAGTTCGCCTGGATTTCTACTTATGGATTGTTGTGTTTCGGCAGTTAGAAGTAATATAGCCAGTTCCTCTGTGGTTGAAGATTCCGAGTGAAAAACACTTCCACCTTCGGCCTGATTATCACTTACCATCTGGTGAGATGCAGGCCAAGAGCTTCCCCATTGCGGCCCATGCTATTCGATTCCCATAATACAATAACTCAGACGCCTCGACAACACCAGGTTGGAGAAAACATCATGTTCCGCATCATATTTATTTTGCAGAAGCACAGCTAAAGCAACTTTGTTCCTGATGCCATTATTTGGAACACAATTCTTGCTGACTGCATTCAGGCCATCGACCTCTAACTGCACTGAAGAACAGATCTATTACTACGCGTCGTATACCGTCGAAGGGCTGCAGGGACTTATCGTGGCTTTGCTTTACTGCTATGTTAATAAGGAGGTACGATTTCATTATCTTTATGATCTTAATAATATTGAGGAGCTCGTGGCAAAGTTATAACAGCCGCACGGTTCAAACCATCACGTTACGCTACGCATACCGGGGTTGGTCCGTGGTTGGTGACCATTTCTACATACCGAGACTTTTCCGTGCCTCGGAAAGCACGTTGAACCGTTTGTCCCGGCTGTCATTCGTGGATCTTTGACAGTCGTTTCGGGTCGCCAGAAACCCGAAAGTCGGACAACCAGTCTTACCAAGGGGTCTCGTATTACCTATTTACTGGGTTGTGGAGGTCAGATAGGCAGTCGCTCTATGTAAAATACTAGTATTCAGCTGCATCCGGTTAGACTGGAAGCCGACCCTAACATAGTTGGGAAAAAGCTAGGCCGATTTTATGTTCTTAATAATATTGAGATTTGTAAGAAGTATTTAATGGGTCGCATTCTTTTTCCTCCAGGTCCACGTTTTAATCAAAGCAACATACAGAAAAACAGAAAGTGCTGTAGTGTCCCGAATTAGAGGAGATTCCACGTACCCTAGAATGAGTATGGGCATAAACTCCGAAAGAAGAATTACCTGCAGTACCGCTCTACCTAGCCCGTCAGGCGACGACAAAGACCAATACGCTACTATAAGACCGAATTTACATGTCGCTGAAATCATATCGATACAGGCCAGCGAACGACTGGCCGAGATCCTAGAACCAGTCTACGAAACTATACAAAATGGTGTGACTAACGAAGGATATGACTCACTAGATAGGTCCGACTTGGACAACGATTCCGGCTTCATAGCTAACAGAGATTGCAAAGTAGAAGATTACTACGGCTTCACGAATGCTTCAAGCGTTTCGATCAATTGCCAAGACTGGATCCAGTGCGTTTCATCACCATCCAGTAGCGTTTACAACAATTCCTTGAATGATTACGAAATAAAATATTTAGAGAAGAAATATCCGAACCATTCCAAATTACGCGACATTTCTGAAGTTCGAGAAAAGAATTCTGATCAGATAATTGCAAATTGGAATTGTTTGGAATATAGAAATGATTCACCAGGTTTTAAGAAAGAGATTGGCCCTGAAAAAGACCCCGACACTACGAAAACGAAAGATGATGCTGTATACGATGACTGTGAAAATATGCTCGACGAGATAATGCAATACATCGAAACCACGGATACTGCAGCCAAAGACACATTAGACCCGAACGTTCTTGCGCCAAACAGGCTCGATGGAGATCGAATTGTATTTTTAAAGGAATAATTACTTACACCTTGTTAACATTATCATGAAATCACCTTTTGTATATCTATAGAGTTAGATGTCTGAACATTGTTCACGATAATATTTTTATCATCATTTCCTAATCGAAATCAGCAGAACTACATAATTATTTTTGTAATTACATCGCCTAAAATTACTAAACGCATTAAAATTTCTGTTTCGATATTAATTAATCTCACGACTTGTTGGTAACGTTACTAATAAATAAGCTAACAAATAACTTAAGCAAAATGACTATCAAATTTTTGTGCAACAGATTATTGATGCTAATTTTATTCACCGCTTCTCAGCCATTAAATATTTCAATAGGTACTGAATTCTGTGTAAGCGAACTTCATGTAAAATTAAGTAAATAACAGCTAATGTAGCAAGTTATATTTGTATTAATAAAAACATAATGATTTAAAGATTCATTTTATTTCAATTTTCATTCTTAGCAGGCAACATGGATCATGTGTGTAATCACAGCAACGATATGCTTATTTCGGCACACCTCTACACCCCACAACATTAATTGATCTATCAACTTCTACAAAGGTCTAGATCCTTTCGAACTCGGCTTACAAAACTGAGCGCGGCAACATGCTCACGCACAGTCGAGCGCGAGGTGTGCAGTGTTACCTTTCAAATCAAACGTACAAACGAACAAAGACTCAAAATGTTGACGAAGTTAATATTAGGGTTAATTTTGTGCTGGGGTGTGCAAAGTTTCCCGGACGGGGCGCCGATAGACACGTGTGTGAAGAGCCGTGCTAATCAACCTAACCATGGGCAACATAGGACTCAACCCTTGTCCACTCTGCCGTACCGGGTCACAGCATCGGCGTTGGTTTACGGGCCAAATACTCCGGTCACAGGTGAATACACTTTTCTCATTATTGTCTGATACTTAGGGTGATAATTTGTATGAATAGTGGTGTGCGACTTCCTTTTAAATTAAGGTTAATGACCAATGCTACTTCTGCAAATTCCCTAATAATATTTTTTTTGGATACGGTTAGCAACTGAACATACAATTACAAATTTACAAAACAAAGCTTTTAAAAAAATTGAACATTTTGTACCTAATTACTTATGGGTTTGAGTTTATTTAGATTTAAGTATATCAAAAAGTTACAAGATTTAATCGTCTTTCGTTGCTGGCCGTAGCTTCAAGCTTCTCCCGAAACTTCAACTATATTATCTGCGTATTCTCCTGAATAGTTTGATAAACATATCAGGAGGAATCTCCAGGAGATTGGTAAATCGGTAAATACAATCAAAGGAAGGCTAAATCGACCTGTAGATGTTGATTATAAAATCGATCAGGTTAGGTGGAAGTTGTATCCGAATAAGTACCTATAAAAGACCTCATCCTTTATTTTCCTAATACTTACCTTACTCATAATTTGTCTCAAAGCTTTTTGTTAATCGAGAATTGAGGAAGATTTTTTTTGTAATTTGAATCGATGATGCGTCATGTCTATGAAGTTTTGTCAGTCCATTTAATTTGACCGTTTGTTTACTAATGCCATAATTAAATTTAATAAAAATATTGAAAGCATTCGGAGTGGTTTCTGATGCGTTTTGATATAATGATCCAGCAAATTATGTTTCTTTATTAATAAAACCGATAATTGAAAGTCGGCACTCGCTCATTGCTTCGATGTTTGATTCATCATTTCTATTCAAACGAATGTAGTCGTTTCACAATCGCAACATGTAAACTTTCATTTGCTATTTCGTATCTCCTAATTGTTTTTGCAAGCAAGCAATTCTAATATGTATTACAAAATAATAAAACGGATATAACAAGATCAGACGATAAAGTTACTATAAAGTAGCATTCATTGATAAAATCTACCAGTGTGCAATGAGTGCGTAATACTCACAAGTTCGATTACGCAAACCGTATGCGTATGGTATTGTAGGTCAGACGGCTTATGGTGGCTCGACCGGTTTGTCCCCAAACGAAATGGGGTAACAGCGTACAGGGTAACAAAGATCTTGAAAAATGTCTGCAGATGAACAGCTGCGGATTTAAAGGGTTAGTATCAAAGGATGAAAGGACTCTAATATGTATGTTACCTATAGAAGTTTTTTACTCATTTGGTTTTATAATGTAAAGTCGAGAATCAATTCACCAAAACGAAAAAAAAATCCTATTAAAATGTAGCGTTAACGTATTTGCCCTAATGGCTTTATGTCACACAGTGTGTCACTTATCGCTACAGTAATAATAAGATGAAGTAGGTTACAATGTTTAGAAAACTTCACAAATCTTCATTGAACATTGAAAATAATATAAATATTGATCATTCCTCAATTCTCGTAATTGCACCTACCACTGTTTGTCTCTGCATCAGTTGCATCACCGAAAGGTTAAATATATAAATAAATTAAACTAAAATATAAACCCTCAATTTCCAGTATCAATAGAAGGATCAGAGCCATTCAAAGGATTCTTCATTCAAGCGCGTTCAGTTGAACATGACAACTGGATCGGGGCGTGGGAACCTGCTCCCAACACCACCGTGCATCCAGAATGTTCGTCCATCACACACGGCGACCCTGAGTTCAAGACAAGGGCTACGCTACTGTGGAGAGCGCCACCTGATAGCCAAGGAAGGGTTTATTTCACGTAAGTTTTAGTAGGTAGGCTTTTGTAAGGAATCCATATTCATATACTTACCTATTTAATGCGTTCTTTCTTTATAGATGTCACAAAAAGCTTAAATTAAATTATGTACCCTGTTAGGGCTCAGTAACAAGATAAAAGTAACATAATTAAAACTATTAAAATTCAGTCAAACTTACCGAAGAATGCCGTCAAAATTAAGAAATTTTTAGGAATGTGTTTAGATAGTCTTTACCTATTCTTAGAAAAACTGTGAAAGATCGTTTATAGGTACTTACAGTACCTGGTCGACTGAGCTCTACACGGTTGAAAATAGATAAACATATCGTCCATGTATACCATGTATCACATTTCCGATGTGAAAATAGAGAAAACGAATTTTCCCAGATATGAGACCTAGCTAGACCGATTTTTCGCCCCCGTAAACCCCTATATTGCAACTTTCATCGAAATCGTTAGCCGTTTTCGAGAACGAGGTTACAAATACATATATTTATATATACATTGCTCATTTAATATTATGGGATACATACATAAACTCAAGCCTTCTTCCCTTGGGGGTAGGCAGAAACATAAAATATAGACTACTTAGTTATTCGAAATAGCTACAAATAGCTACTTATTCGAAGCATAAAATTACTAAATGCCTCCTCTCTTAGTCTTCCATAGGATAGGCTCACTGCTAGGCACCTTAACTAAAAATAGGTCGTATTTATTAAGCAGCTCGCACGCGAGGATGTTTTGAAACCGTTTGATTTAATTATAGCTGTCAATCTAATACAAAAAAGTTAATTGAAGTACTTCAATCGGGCCATACTTGCATTTTGAGGCAAAGCGTGATAATGAGGTTGTCGACCCATGCCCTAATAGCGCTACTCCTTTCACTGCACATACACATGTGCAGTTGCCTAACATCAATGATCTGTCATGATCATTAGTTAGCGTAAATTGGCCTTAAGATAAACCCTGGCCCGTAGAATGTGTATCAATCGAGAATGATCATACTACGCTATATAATTTTAAAACGTAGACATAATTAGCCTTGAATTTATTATTCTGAAGTAATTGCGATGTCGGCCGTCCGGTGACTTGCGCGTTTTGAGTAATGACCATGTTTATATGATACACAGTTTTGTAATGTTTCGTTTATTGAACATTAATCAGTAAGTTTTTATTGATATTGAAACGTACCTTGGGTGTTTCACAAGCTTATCGCACAAGTGATAACCCGAGGATGTTAGTCGTAAAACTAGATTCAACAAGTGTTAATGGTGTAATAGGTGAACTGCTGAGCACAGGTTTAAAAAAAAAAAAAAATCGTTGTCGGACTTCTTGTTGAAATTCTTAGTAGCAATCTAGATTGTATGGCTGATAAATAAGATAAAAAAATAGAAAACTGTTACCTGTCATAGATTCAGTACATGATTCTGAACGCCCCCCTGCGGTGAAATTCTTCATCGGTTATTTAAGAACCTGCCTTTAAATAGAAAAGTGCAATACCTACGTGGTTAAAATGTATGGAACAGCAGTTTTTTTTTTTTTAATAACCGACGAAATATTTCAACGCAGGGTGGTAATCATGTACTGGATCCATGGTAACATTTGCCCACTTATCCATATCCGGTTCGTATCAGATTCGTGAAACGGCCAGGAAATTCACGTCCTAAAGTTTGCGCACTTATCCGTAATTGATTCGGTTTATTTGATATACTCGGGTTTGATTCGTCAAAACACGACCCGAAGTGAAACTTTTTGAATCGAACACGTCCCGAATACGCATGAGTGCACAAACGTCCATACAATTACTAGGATGGCCAAGCCGGATCGGAAACGAACACGAATCGAATATGGATAAGTGGACAAACGACTTAAGGCGGATAATGCAACAAACTAATTTAAGGGTCGTCTGTAGGAAATCGTGTTATGGGTTTTGATATGTTTATAAAGTAGTAGCCACGATTTTTTTTACTGACTGGTAAAACTCTTCAGCTAAGCAGACTTTTTTTTTTGAGGAGACATTTCTCCACTAAAAAAAAACGTAGCCGACCCTTAAGTCATCTGACGCACAATATGCTCGCATTAACAAGTAAACAAAGTGTCGCTTCATCTCGGCTTAAACAACAATCTGTCTCGCTGTCCCATGTAATCTCAAAGATTCTGTACACACTCCCTATTACTATATTTTTCCTTGTATGACTTGCATGAGTAAGATTTACAATAACATGTTTGTTTACAGAGGCACCGTTCTGAAGAACTACGGTACTTTCTGGTCGAACCTTATCGCAGACGCACCACAGGATCCATCACAACTCCAAGTTCTTGGATAAAAGGAAAGTAACAGTCAGAAATATCCACTGATTTACTTTTCAAATCAATTGATATTGCTTCGAAATTGTTGCTTTAAACCTACATGTGTTATACTCTATCATAGGTTAAAAATAATTGTAAATAAAACTAAATATAAATAAATATAAATGTTTATTAGAATATTATTACATTGTGTAACATAAATGCATCATTTCATATCAAGATCAACCAATTCATTTGAGTGAGAATCTCTTAGTTATCACAAATTAGCAAAACGTGTTCAAATCATTATCTGACAACGTGTTAAAATATCATTTATAGTGTCAAATGTCGTTATTGATAAGCTGGATAAAAATATGAATCTCATATTTCTGTAAACGTACGTTTTCAATGGGCAGACAAGGAATTATTTGTTTTGAAGAAATGTTAGTAAATTCAAGGATAGTTCAAAAACAGCTTACTTTTCGAACGACCGACGACTCGAACGACTCGGGGTATCGGAGGAACGATGACATGTCAGTCAGTCAGTTTCTCCTTTTATTTACCTACAAGACATTCATTCGTTCGATCGTAAACGAATCTTAGCTCACTCAAGATCTGTCAGTAAAAACGTACCTTAACACAGAAGTTCATAGCACGTTTTATTATCACATTAGCAAGTTATTAATTATTTAGCAATAAAAAAGTGAATAATATGCAGCCACTGAAGTAACAGCTTGTAATCATCAATCATCATTGGAAACCGGATTATTGGCAGACAAAAAACTGCTGCAATATTTATGAAAATTGAGAAACATTTGTGTCATAGAGAGAACCAAATGTAATGAGCAAAATCATTTCGCATTTTATAAAATTATGTTTTTAATTTCACATCGCTATTTCGTACCGACCTTAGCAAATCTACAGACTCGACCTAGACTTTTATCTAAATTGATGATCAGTCCAAATCAAGTAGACCAACTACATCTACACCTCAGACCAAATAAAAAAAACCAAGGCATAACGATGAGAACAATACAGCATGCAAAAATTACACCTCGCTCTGTGCATGCACGCTCACGGGCACGCATTTACCACCAAACTACACCTCACGGAACAGTAAAGTAAGTGCACACATGTTTACGAAACCGGCCTGCTGTTGACAGCGCTATGACTTGGTTATTTATTTGGCCTGAGATCTACACTAATATTAAAAGAATTGTATTTATGTTAGTAACGCGTAAACTCAAAAACAACTGGACTGATTTTTTAAATTCTTTCACCAGTAGAATGCTATATTATCACTGAGTAACATAGGCTATAATTTATAAAGATATCACGCGGGCAAAGCCGCTGAGGGAAAGTACTCTTAAATAAAAAACACTAGATTCAATTGAATACTGATTACAAAACATAACACAACCTAAAATGTAACAAGAGAGCCAAAAGTCACATTAAATCCTGTAATAATCCGGTCTCCAACCATGCATGGCTCCTACAATAAAGCTACTATCAAGCGTTAGTAATGTTGTTACCGTGTTACAAATTTGTTATAACTTTAAGCACCCGCCTTTTGTTTCATGACTGGTCGCTTGATGTCCATGAGGTCACACAGTTCGTTCCTAATGGGCCTTAGTTCGGATACCTCCTTTTCCCAGTCTGTTTCAGCGAGGACTGACATTATCTGAGAAAAAATAAATTTTAAGTAAGAAAACTTGAAAATATTACTATCTATGGCTTTTTTTTTAACATGGCAACTCGCAGTTTTGACCACTAGGCTAAGGTCTTGGCTGCTTAAACGGACTTTCCTGTGGGTGCCTTAAGCTGCTACACTTAGAGCCTCCAGCCAGGAGCAAGTAAACTATTCTAAATTAAAGCTAGACGAACGCTCGCTAAGGGCACCCCCCCCCCCCCCTGTGGGGTACGAACCTCGGCTTAGGGCGTCGCTGGGGGGAGAACAGCAAGAAGGGACAGGCTGGATCAAAATTTGGTTAATATCATGATTATATATATACCTATGGCCCTCTATTACATGGGACTTAAATATAACTGGTAAAACTGGCAAAGGTGTAGGTACCTGTAGCTCATAGGTACACCCCTGTGCCTAATGGCTCATTTTCATTAGTCGATAACTCGGTCGATATACAGCATGCGGGGACTCCCTGCAGGCGGGGTAGCAACAAATGAAAGTCATAAGTCGATAACGCGTTGCTACACCGTCTGCGTGGAATCCCCGTAGCAGGAGTGAAAGCTCACACCCAATGAAAATGAGCCTTCAATGCAACTGCCAAACGTGCGGATCAGGTTCTCCGTATACCGCAATCGTTCCCTATCGACTAATGATAACGGTTTCCCAAATACGGGCTTTATGGCATGCTTTACAGAAATCTCCAGCATCCCACATGCGTGCATTATCGACTAATGAAAACGATTCCCTGTATGCGGGCCCTATGACATGCGTAACAGAAATCTCCCGAACCCTATCGACTAATGAAAATGAGCCCTAACCCTTCGGGGGAAACGTTGTTATGTTATTACTATTCTAAGTAGCGTGATGGCAAAAAAAATACATTTTTTTTAAAGTCAATGATCTTACAAGTGTATAAACCTTTTATTGTAAACGATGCATGCGATGGCTATTTTTGTTATTTGAGAAAAAAACGGAAAGAACTTACGCAGAGATCAAGGTCTCTTTTAATGTCCATAATAAACAAGTTATGGAAATTTCCTATTGTATCCTCACCTCACCAGTGCTGCTTACATCTGATAGTTTTCAAGTAGTGGTTAGCATGATTCAAATTTTGAACTTAAGGGATATGACTAAGAGCACTGTTTGAGTTCGAGACCAGTCGTGAAAACCCGAAACAAATACTAGAGAAAACCTTTTATCATAATTACACGATGCTGATGATATTGAAATTGTAATTGTTACATTTTCCAGGGTCTCAAAATATTTAAAACGCTAATTTCCATTTTCAAAGTAAGTAAAAAAATTATATTGATTCATTAAAGATTTTCCTATCGCCATCCATTGAAACGTTACATAACAAATGCAAGTTCTATACGCAATTTATATTTTGATTACATAAATAAAAATGAATACAAAAACAATGAGCAATTTCTTTTACGTTTAACCTTTTCACCGGTGACTATATATTTTGGTGAGTCAAAATATTATTGTTATATAATCACAACAATCTATGTGCATCTATGTTCTTTCTTTTTGCTTCTGGGACCGACAGCAGACTGGCACGTGTCTTTGCATGCAGCCCCAGATCTAGAATTTTTTTGTCACCCTCGTCAGCGTCAAGTCGCCGATCAGTCACATCATAAAATATAGTTACGTAGAAGTTGTAGGGTGTTGGCTACACACATCAGTCATGTCAATACTGGTGCATCTCAGTCAACGTCGCGTCACCGGCAAGTCAAATATTGCTACGAACGAAACATGGATATAGAAAAATTTATTGAGTGACTATGACTGACTGGCTGACTGTCTGAGTGACTATCTGTTCACAAACGTCCCTGAAATTGACGTGACTGATCGGCGACTTGACGTTGACGTGACTGTCGTGTGTGTATGAACCGTAAAGGTTCTTTCAAACAGGCGCGACACGCGACGCGACACAAAGACATATTTGTGTCGCGTCGCGTGTCGCGCCTGTTTGAAAGAGTCTTAAAGGTTTGGGGGTATCAGTTTCAACCGTCCTTAAACTTTTTGCCCTTACATAGTCCTTACACGCCTTCCCTAACAAAACCATCGCCTTCCCCAACAAGACGCGTCGATGCGTCTAAAGCAACACATTAACTCAGGATTTAGCAGCCAAAACGTAAGATTTATAATTTGATCACTGAGTCATAACTTCATAAAAATACTTGTGCCTATTGTTACTAGGTCGTTATATGAAACTCAAACGCAAAGCACTTATTTCTTTATAACCATTTATAGGCACTTTTGAATTGTCAAAGAGCCGATGTTAGTTAGTCGGAAAGTTGAAGCTTCAGTGCGGTCATTATGACTTGACCCGTGACGCGATTGGTAGCACTGAATTTTGCAATCTTAGCGCTCATACACACAGCCGCCGTCCTGTCTATATGCACTAGACGGGTCATGGGCCGTTTAGTTTGCGGTGAGCCGCCGCGGTGAGTTTGCAAGTTCGCGTTCCTTCGTTTTGCACCCATGAGCTTCGACACAAAAATTTATTGTTGAAATTCAACAACGAGAAGCTATTTCGTTGTTTCGGGAGTAATCCTTACATATTATAAAACAAAATCCCTTGCCGCGTCTGTCTGGCGGTCTGTCTGTCTGTCTGAACGCGACAAACACAAAAACTACCGAATGGATTTTCAAACAGTTTTCACCAATGGACGGAATGATTCATGCGCAAGGTTTTAGTGTATAATTCATTAAGGTTTTGTGTAAATTGGCTGAAATTTCACGATTGTTATTGAAAATGTCGGAAAAAATCATGCCAAGTGGGAACTTTATTAGCGTGCGCCGCGGAAATCGTAAAAGTTACATAAAATTTATGTTTTACAGTATTGTTCATCTTAAAAAGTTCAACTAAAAAGTTCGCGATGACATATGTCTATCTTCTAAGGATGACCCACAATAACCATTATCATCTTTCAGAATTTGATAAAAATTTCATTGTTATTTCCGAAGGTATTTTCAGCGGTATATATTTATCCTTATCCAATAAAATATGTTATTTAAATTGGACATTTAATTTAGATTTTAATATACCTTGAAATGATATCATTAAAATTAATACTTTAAAGGATATCATAGATTCAAAATTACGCGTGTCGGCAAAAGTCGGCATGATTTTTTCCGACATCTTCAACATTAATCGTCAAATTTCAGCCAATTTTCACAAAACCTTAATGAATTATACACTGAAACCTACCGCATGAATCATTCCGTACATTGATGAAAACCGTTTGAAAATCCGTTCAGTCGTTTTTGAGTTGATCGCGTTCAGACAGACTGACAGACGCGGCGGGGGACATTTTTATAGTATGTAAGGATTTATTCGTTTATTTTTATTTATGTGAGTTTGTATTTATAATTGAATAACTTAAAGATGTTTTCTTATATGGGTTATGTGATAAGTACCTGAAATAAATATATATATATGTGTTTTTTTTTAAATAATTATGGTTGACGACAACGCGGGCGCAATGGTAGAAGTCAATGACCTTTTCCTCAGCTATTAGGTATGTAATCCTGGTAGTATGTATCCGTCGGATATTTTCCGAAATCCACGCGGGTGAAGCCGCGGGCAAAAGCTAGTATTAGATAACAAAAGCTACCGCGACGACGTCCATTTTGATTATGAACCGCCAAAGACACTACTATCTTTTGACGCTGTAGGGCAAATCTAACGATTTAAATCTTTGCCTCTGCCATCATTCATGACAGCTGTCACTGCGGCCGTTGTGCGGCCACCTTCTAGGGAATCTTAGTTTAAGAGCCTCAGTGTTACCTGGTCGATATTATCTTGTGGTACCGAGCACACGTCGCCATACAAAGTAAGCGCTTCATACAACCGCGCGGCGGCACATCGTCGCACGTAGCGGTCTGCGTAGCACAGGTAGATCACTAGCTGACCTAGAGACTTGCTGCAGACTACGCCTCCCACCTAAATGGAAAAATATTTATTTACTTACTAATAAAGGTTTATCAACAGCTCTGTGTACACTGTATCATAAGCGTAGATAACAATTAGCCTTGGACTTTCTCATTCACTAATTAAAGTTATATACGCATTTAAACAACTGTTTCAACGCGACCGGTTAAATCTGGTAGTTTCTTTAGAAGTTTGATCAAATCTAAGAAGCATGTAAGCTATTGTTGTTTAGTTGAAAATAATAATAATAGCAAATCAAATAACTGGGCACACGACCTATTAACGCGACCATTTTCTGAGCCAATCTCCCGAAGCTGGAAAATGGACGGGGGGCTTGTGTCCCAAGCTGTACTATTGTAACTCGGGAGGTGATATTCGTATCACATTCTTTTAATGGCACGTGGCGCAAAAACGAAATAAGTTCTTTAATTTACGTTTCACTAACTTTCACTAACATTAAATTCTGACTATCTAAATAGAAAATTAACCACAATCCTTCACTTCTTTTAATTATTTCATTATTCCGTGAACAATGGTGTCACATGTTTGTTATTTTAATTTAAGTTTAATTTCTTGTATTTTCTTAAGCGTGTTTTTTTTTGGCTATTGTCCCTAATTAATAAAAAAAATACAAGATAACATATTAAGCAGTCATATTACCTGAATTAATTGACATAGAACGTTGATGGAATCCAAGAGCTTGTAAATGTTCTTTCCTCCACGCAGTTCCAACTGTAGATGCTTCAATATATCCATTGCGAAGGTCGATTCAGGATCGTCTAGTATCGGCGAAATGGAACCTAAATAAAATAAGAGCAAACTTGAATTCCTCTCGGTCGTTTTATCCGGTATCTTAACACCAGTTGATAAGGTCGAATATTCAGAAGCAAACAAAACAACGTAAAGATAACTGTGTTTGACTGGTGATTGGTGATCAGTGCACCGATCTGCTGAGGCTGTAGATTTATTTAATTTTAAACGAGAAATATTTGGCACAGTCTTATTTCACAAGAATCCACTAGAATGTGAGCTAGGTAGCTTTTCTAACCGTACATCTGTATTTTCATTAGTTGTCAAGTACCGATACTAAATGATTGAGAAAATAAATATGTGGATCCTCTGTTTGCAGTTTTATTTCTAAATTGAGAAACATCGGTAACAATTGGGCTACACAACTTGGCTAAATCTAGACACAAGCACAGATTAGTACAGACAGTACACTCCGTAAAATCTACACTGGTCAGCAAATAAATCGAGCCACCCGCTACCTAGGAACTCTGATTCGATTTTCTCAAAAAGTATAAAACTTACAACTATCAAAGTTATACCTACAAAAAGTGCGTTTCATGGTGATTAAAATGACTACAAATTAATTCGAAAGTACCCTCAACTCACATTGTAATCAAGCAACAAACACAATGCTAACGATTTGCTCTGTTTTCACCAGAGTTTGAAATTAGCGTTCTTTTTCTCTACAATGAGGGTAGTCGGATATTTCTTATCATTTCTTTAGTTTTTGTCCATCGTTTGCTCAGACGCGTGTGTTTTTGCAACTTTTTTCGATTAATAATGGATACAACACCTCAGGAAGCAGCTCAAGCTGTAGCATTACTTCAAGCAGGCATTGCGCAACGTGAAGTCGCTCGAAGGCTTCGAATCAGCAGATCTTCGGTGCAACGAGTTTACAGACGATACCTAGAGACTGGAGCATTCGATCGCCGTCCAGGTACGGGCAGACCTAGGGCTACATCAGCAGCAGATGATCGTTATATCCACCTTACTGTTCTGCGAAATCGCCACCTCAACGGAGTTCAAGTCCAACAAAGTCTGCGTGACGAACGCCAAGTGGTCATAAGTTCAGATACCGTCAGAAGGAGACTTGCTGAACGGAACCTGACCCCAAAAAGAGCTGCAACAGGCCCAGCATTAACGGTAGCACACCGTCGAGCACGACTTGAATTTGCTCGAGAGCATAGGGATTGGACATTAGAGCAGTGGAGTAATGTACTCTTCACTGATGAGACCAGGGTGAGTCTACATGGAAGTGATCGACGTCAGAGAGTATATCGTCGCCCTGGAGAACGTTATTCTCAGTGTTGCATCGAGGAAACAGTTGCTTATGGAGGAGGATCTGTAATGGTCTGGGGCGGCATCTCGTTAACAGCACATACAGCGTTAGTTTTCATCGAACCGACGGGCCGTACACGTGGACTGACTTCTCATCGCTACATTACTGAAATCCTCGCAGACCATGTGGTACCTTACGCAGGATATATCGGACAGGATATGCAATTGATGCATGATAATGCACGGCCTCATGTTGCTCATGTGGTGACCCAGTATCTACGCGACGTCAGCATTCGTACGATGGACTGGCCAGCTCGAAGCCCGGACTTGAATCCGATAGAACACTTATGGGATGAGCTGAAACGTCGGGTTCGAGCCCGGGTACCTGCTCCAACAAGGCTTCCAGAGCTGCGAATCGCAATTGAAGAGGAGTGGAATACAATTCCTCAAGATTTTATCGTCAGGCTCGTAAGGTCGATGAATACAAGGATGCTGGCAGTTATCCGAGCAAGGGGAGGGAATACGGAATATTGATCAAAAACTTTTTTTTGATTTTATCTTTGTTTTTGGCTTTATTTTTTTTTTTCACTTTATCATTACTAACGATTGTCACGACTGGAAAACGACTCTTCTTTGTAAAATCCTTAATAAACACTGAAATATTGATTAAACCCAATGAGTTTCCTTTCATTTAATCACCATGAAACGCACTTTCTGTAGGTACAACTTTGATAATTGTAGGTTTTTTAGTTTTTGAGAAAATCGAATTAGAGTGCCTAGGTAGCGGGTGGCTCGGTTTATTTGCTGTCCAGTGTATATATATAAAAATGAATCCCTATTTCCCTTGGTCACGACATCACGCTAAAACGGCTAAACGGATTTGGATGAAATTTGGGATATGGATAGACCTTGACCCGGAGAAGGACATAGGATACTTTTTATCCCGATATTTTTACGGGATCGAGACTTATGCGGGTGAAACCGCGGGGCGCAGCTAGTCATTTAAATAAAAAGCGACTCTTACTACAACACAATAAAGTGCAGGTCGCACACCTACAGTTATATAGTTGCCTCTCTTTCTATCGCGTAAGTTTTTCCTTCTGACTACGTTACGTTCACTGAATAGGCCCGAAAAGACGAGCCCGCCGCGCACTTGTAGCTTCATGTCTAAAATGCGGATTGCATCTTCTGTACTGTTCTGTGACATCAGTCTCTTCTAAGTTGCCCCAACAACACGGGTTTCCACCTTTGACATCCAGTCTTCTTTTTTCTGTGGTCTATCTAGCCAGGTAGTTACTGCAGTTTATACACAAAAGTATTAAATCTTACCTGAACTCAACAACCGATCCAAGAAATTAAAGATAGGTCCAGTAATCCTCTTGACATGCAAGTTGTCTGCGAATACCTTGATGATAGTGTCACAGATAGATCTCAGCATTTCTTTGTCGCTGTGCAGAGTATTCAGGTATGCGTAGAGAGACTGAGTTGTGTGTTTTACCTGTAAACAAAATTATAATACTATTTAAAAAGTTGCTAGAATAAACGCGTCGTCCTTGGAGGTATTATATTACTGCCGACAAGTAACATTACCTTGAGAGAAAGAAGGGTAAGAGAAGGGGGGAGAAGGGGCGGGGGGGAGGAGAAGGGGGAGAAAGGGTATGACCGCCGGTGAAATAACGAATAATCTATGATGAATCCGATCCAACCCGGCCGTCGCTGTCCTCCCGCAGCGACGCCATAAGCCGAGGTCCGTACCCCACAGGGGGTGCGTGCTCTTAGCGTGTAGTCGCTTAGATTATAAGTTTTATGCACTGGCCTTAATTTATTGAGGCACCCAGGAAAGTCCGGTTAAGCAGCCGACAACCTCCTAGGTTGACCTGCGAGATGCCATTCGCAAAAAAAAAAAAAAACTATGAGACTAATGCACTGGGCGACTCTTAAATATAATGCCTGAATATTATTGCACGTTTGATTTACAACGCTCAGCTCAGCGTCGCAAGTTGAAAATCTAGTAGTGCGCTTTTATCTATTCATTAATTTAGGTTTCATCTATAGTTCAAATTGAGCAGAAAACGGGTATTCGTTTAATTTGGTAATTTAAGTTGACACTTTGTAGGCAAACACTTTGTTGTTTAGACCACTTTGCACAAGATAAACTGTTGGCCTTGTTGCCGACCAGTACCCTAATTGCGTAACTTATTTTTGTAAACAATTATGACTAATTTGTTTATTGACAGTTCAACAACATTAATTGCGTTATTTACGATGTTGAGCTTATTTTTTTTTTCCAACTAATGAAGCATTAGATTAGCAATCTGTTTGAAATCGAAACAGATTGTGTTGTATTACGTTATTAGGGTACTGTTTTGTTTGTGTCACATTGCTGGAAAAATGCGTTTCTTCACGCATGTAACAACCCTTCTGCATTCTGGAACCAAACAGAAGTCAATCTGCCTAACCTTTTCCCAACTATTTTTGGGTCGGCTTCCAATCTAACATGATGCAGCTGAACACAGATGTTCTATGTCACGAAGTCCGTTTGGCTATGAAAGTTGTCAAGCGTGCACATGCACATTGTTTTTGTGTGCGTAACCTTGAGAGCGCTCAGTGTCGAACGGGACACGGTCCGGATCAGTAGTGGTTTTTAGTTCGCGCTAAATTGTTTCACGGAGTAAGGTCAGCATGGCAACAAAACGAAGAAGAGTTGTCCATAGTGAGGTAATATTTATTTATACGTTTTCAATTAAAATGTTATACAAAGATACTTAATATAGCAATAGAAGTATTTATAAAATGAATGTTTTTTTGTGTTATAAAATTTTTATATTACTTAATTATTTTGATTACATTTTGTTTTAGGGTCGAAACATGATAGCTAGTGTTTATCATTTTCTGCGAGAAGAATATGAATTTACAAAATCATTAATGGAACTCAACTGTGATTTGTCTCATTTACGAGACATTACACGCCGTACAGCTGAAGCTACGGGTGTGAGCCAAAAAACAGTTCAAAGAATATTAAAAGAAGAGAAGGAATTGCCATCCACTTCATCAAAATTCACTTCACCTATGAAGAAAAGGAGAAAGCGAGATAATAAAGTGGATATAGATAATTTTACAGCCGATGTGGTTCGCAGTACTGTACAAGATTTCCATATTGTCCATAAAGAAATTCCAACATTAGCTAAGTTAAGAACAGCATTGAATGAAAAAATCGGATTCGAAGGTTGTTTAGAAACTGTTCGCAAGTTACTGTTGAAACTAGGTTACAAGTGGCGCAAAACAGAGAACAACCGTAAAGTCTTGACGGAGCGTTATGATATACAAATGTGGCGTTTAAAATATTTAAAAAAAATAACAGAGTACCGCTCTCAAAGTCGGCCCATTGTCTACACCGATGAGAGCTACGTCCTTTCGACACACGTGCGAAACAACACCTGGGCAAAAAAAAAGGAAAGAACTCCGTTTTTAAAAAAAATTAGCACAGGCACTCGCTTTATTTTAGTGCACGCGGGAACCAAGGATGGTTTTATTGAAAATGCTTCTTTGGTTTATAAGGCCAACTCAACCGCTGGTGATTATCATTCAAATATGAGCTATGATAACTATGTAAAATGGCTAAATGAAAAGTTGCTACCCAATTTACTTCCGCGCTCTGTCATTGTCTTAGACAATGCATCTTATCACAACACACGGGCTGAACGACTACCGACGCAATCTACAAAGAAAGCCGATATGCAGCAATGGCTCAGGGATAAGGGTATAGCATTTGATGAATCTCTTCTTAAATTGGAATTGTACGATGCAATAAAGAAGTACAAAGCCCAACACGTAATCTACAAGATTGACGATTTTATAAAAAGCAAGGGTTTTGATGTCTTACGCCTTCCCCCTTATCACCCAGAATTAAATGCGATTGAAAATATTTGGGGGATCGTTAAAAATGATGTCGCATCTAAAAATAACGAGCAAAACATGACGAATACGGAAAGACTGATCAATGAAAGTTTGGGCCAAGTTAGCAGTGAAACGTGGCAAAAAACTTGTGCTCATGTTGAAATAGTTGAAAAAGACTACTTGAAATATTTTGATTTCGATTTTGATTTTGAATTTATAATCAATGTACAAGATGATTCTGACGACAGCAAAACGGAATCGGAAATCGAAAATTTATCTGATAGTGATTGAAAATACTGAATAGTCCTACTTGTTTCGTTTTCATTCTGTAACACCAATGCTTAATTAAATGCCTACATCTTAATATTTTTGTATTTATTGCAACCTAATCTAATTTATTTACAAAATGTATATACTTTTAAAATCAAAATTTTACCTCCACAACCGAGTAACTGGGTAATACGATACCCCTTGGTAAGACTGGTTCTCAGACTTTCGGGCTTCTGACAACCCGTAACGACCGTCAAAGATCCACAAATGACAGCCGGTACCAACGGCTTAACGTGCTTTCCGAGGCACGGAGGAGTCTCGGTATGTAAAGATGATCACCCATTCACGGACCAACCCCGGCAAGCGTAGCTTAGTCAAATGGATCGACCCGTGCGGCTGTTATTATTTATTTTGCCACGAGCTCCTCGTGCCATGTGTCATCGAGCCAAATAGAGGTCAATACAAGGTTAAATTAAGCTAGCTTAGGAAACTCCGCAGACGTGGTGGCAACCTTAGCATGAAAAAACGTAAAAAAAGAAATCTAGCTAATTTAAAATGACACAGTATAACAGAAAAAAGTACATACCAAACTCTCGGTCAACTCGCCACCACTAACGACTAAGCCCTTTATAACGTTGTATCTATAGTCCGGATAGTTCAACAACTGCACGAATCTCGGCATAGTATGTCCAGGGAACAGCCACAGTACCACATTGGAGTTCTCGCTCGTGATTGGCTGATCAATTTCATCAACCTCTTTTGTTGGAGGCTTAAGTTCGACCTCTTCACAGGGAAAGATGCGTTTTAGTGCGTCGTGATGCGGAATGTTTGATATTGGTGGATCGCTGTGGAGAAGAAAATTATTGTTTTGATTGTCTTGGATAACCACTGGGTGAACATTTTTGCAACAAAAAGTATGGACTATCAAAGAATTTCAAATCTATACACCACCGTAAGGACTATTTCTACTTGCAGCGCTCGGCCGTTATAGAACCGGGCGGTAACAGATATGGTCATCGTGTGCACGGGAACTGGTTTGATAATATGAGTTTCTTTGATGGTACGTAGTGAATTTTTATTTTCAAGAGTTTGCTTAGATGGTTTGGTCATGTTGAGAGGATGAATGAAAGGCGACTAACAAAAGGTATTTACAAGGCTGATGATGTAAATGGAAACGCTGAGAGGGACGCCCTAGGAGGACATATAATGACCTTAATGGTGATGTTCTTCAGAAACCGGCGTGCGTGCATAAAAGAAGCAAAAAAAAATAAGGATCTTAGTAGGTGGCGTTCTGTAGTTTCTACCTACCCCCATGGGAAGAAGCCGTGAGTTTATGTATGTATGTCAGTAGTTGTGATCGAAACTTTTCTTATTATAATAGCCTGCCTGCCTAGCCTTTTTCCAACTAAGTTGGGGTCGGCTTCCAGTCTAACCGAATGCAGCTGAATACCAGTATTTTACATGGAGCGACTGTCTATCTAACCTCCAAACCCAGTAATTGGGTAATACGATACCCGGTTGGTAAGACTCGTTGTCAGACTTTCGGGCTTCTGACGACCCGTAACGACTGTCAATGATCCACGAATGACAGCCAGGACCAACGGCTTAACGTGTTTTCCGAGCCACGAAGGAGTCTCGGTATGTAAAGATGGTCACCCATCCATGGACGAACCCTGGCAAGCGTAGTTTGACCTGATTGATCGACCCATGCGGCTATTATTACTTAGCCATGAGCTCATTATAATAGCCTGCAATTCTTCGGCGACAGAGTCGCTTTTCAGAATTTCGCGCTCAAAAGCAGCCAGTCGCCAAAACGTGAAGTTTTATCGAAGCAATCGCTGAAACGGGCGAGTTTGCTATTGTGACCGAACGAAAAATTGAGGCGGTATCTACGACGCCACATGCGAACTACGCATCACACAAAATCTAGCATCTCGCAAGCAGAGTTTAGCGCGCGACGAGTATATTTACTACGTCCCAACATCAATCGTCGGGCAGTAGTCCACTAGACACCCGTCTGGTCGAAGTATTCTCCCTTTTCTAAAGAAGATGAGTGAACTTTAAACCCTGTTCCTCATGCCTATACAATGTCACCCATGAGCTTGTATATTTCTGATTATTTATTCATGGAAAATTATCGAAAATTAACTTTAAAAGGGTAACTGTATTTGTACCAACTGTATTTTTTTTTGTTTTCATTTTTTCTTATATATTTTTTTTTTCGAAATCCCCCTTTGGTTTTATGAACTTACACTTTTTTAAATAAATACTGTTTTTTTTTTTGAAAATAATGTCTTCACCTCCATTTTTTTTTCATAACGGACAAATTTTAATAAAAAATGTTAGTTAATCCGATAAAGTAATTCATTAGCTTTTAGAAATAATAAACAGAATCCAAATCGAGCCAATAACATCGGAGATATTGCAAACGCTACTCAAAAAATAAAAAAAATAATAACATGAAAAATATTAAAGATAGAAGTTAATTTTCGATAATTTTTCATGAATATTCAGAAAAATACGGGCGATCACATGCCCATAGGTGACATTGTCTAAAGTCACCAACATATTTTTTTTTTTAAACGTTGCTCCACACTAGGAATTTCTCCTGTATTGTGGGTGCGTTTACAAACATTTAAACTCACATACACAAACAGCCAGACCCGGAACAACTACTTGTAGGTCATACAAATATTTGTTCCGTGCGGGAACCGAACCCGTGACACGCAGCGCAGCAGTCAATCGCTTAACCACTGCGCCAACCGTGCCGTCAAATTGCGATGCAGTGCAGATACGAGAGTCATAAAATGAATCTTTAGCTATAGATATAATTAAAAGTCGCTTTTCCTGTCTGTCTGTGTGACTGCATCGTTCTTCTAAACTACGCAACGGATTTTGTTGCGGCTTTAACCATTTTTTTGAGAATTTATTCCGAAAGATTTATATATATATAATACCATATAAAAATAAAAATATATATAATATTCATATTAAGAGCCCATACTACCTCAACTCAAATTCATTATCTAGCTCGCACCATACTGCTCACGGTCGGAGTGAAAGCGAGACGGAATAAACACAACCTTGCTGTACATCGCACACGTCTCCACAAAGTAGGCAACGTTCATGGGTCAATGTATACGCTTTTACAACAAACTTCCCATTGACATTCGAAACTTACCCATTGATAGATTTAAAATCTGTATTAAAACCAAACTATGTAAAAAACGGGGTATTATAAAATTTCAGATTATTTAGAAGATAAAAAAGCATGGGATTGAGCTGCTCGCTCTGCTAAGCCTTGTGATAAAACTTAACATTTTAATTAATTTGTAAAATCATCAAAATATACCAGTTTTATATACACATTGACATTGTTGAAAATTATATTCAAAATGATATGATTACTTTGTAAAGTATTATATTATTTTAATTAATTATTGTGAATGTGAGGACTATGTGGATATCATTATTATTTTCATTTTTCAGTTAGTTTTAATTATGGTCTGGCAGTTTGAGTAGTTTATGCGGCCTACCCAAATGTCCTTTCTTTGGTATTGTTCGTCAAGTTGAGCTCCACGATTACTGACAAATGCTTGCACTGACTGGACAGGTCCACTCAAATCTGTGTGGTTCTTTCCTCAAAAGACCATTTCAGACACTAATCTACATGGTCCTCATATGGCCTGACCAAAATTATGTCTGGACTTTAAAAGAGACTGTGACCTCTGAGTTTGTTTCGGCCTTTCTTCTCAGAGTAGTCAGATAGGAAACGCCGAACTCAACTAGCTTATTTTTATTTTATTTTTTTAAATATGACGTGTAAAAGTGATTCCGATATCCTATTTACAGAATAAACAATTTCATTTCATTTCATTACGGAATGGGGTGCTGGCGACTCCAAGGCGCCGATAGTTTAGGTAATTGATACGGCAAATATAATAGTAATTAAAAAAAAAATAGTCGCTACTTTATAGTTAGGTCAGTTATTACGCAAAGTTTCCTGATCTAATATGAAGTATTTTTTAATACCAGCGGTTTATTGTTCGGTTTGGACGTAACTTTGGATTCTTTTTTCTTCGAGAAAATTTATGGAATCGTGTTTTTGTCAAACATAGTACTTAGCATTAATCCTCAACTTTAACATATATTTGTTCCAAAATGAATGCTGCAGAATTTCGATATAACGGAGGATCATGCTAAGAAATTTGAGATAGTGGAGGCACTTAAACGTGCTTATAATATAGAATTCTAGATGTTTCGTTAAGTCGTAAAAACTGTGGGCATCAGAGGCGTGTCGCTAGTAATACATATTTGTATTTCTTACTTATAAATCAAAGACGTGAATATCCTGCCGGCATGTGCTCGCGTGCGGTCTATCTTCTCGACGGCTTGTTGTGCCACGCCGCACATGATCTCTTTGATTACTTGCGGAGAGTTCAGCTGAGGAGCTTCAACAGCACACTGGCGGCAGATCGACAGGAGTCCTGCGTGGAAAAAAAACGAAGATATTGGAAAATAATGATACTACTGATTGAAGGGTTCATGCGTAAATAAATAGGGGATCGATCTTGGAAGGAAAAAAAAAAAAAATTATTGACCCAGGTCAAGGTACAAAATAAACATTTAAAAAAAAAGCAGAATTGTGTGCCTCACGGCTGCCGGCAAAGGCTTGCGTGGCAAACCATTTGCGATACATGTCGATGTAGGCACCGCGGGCGAGCCGGGCACATGCCCTGACATCACACCGGGGCCGCGCCCCCTCCTATTCTACTACTTGGTACAGTAGGTTTAGAAAGAAAAGGTGTAGAAATATGTTCCTGTCGCCTAATGAGCTACTATTTTGGACCGTAATTTTCTTTTGCTTATGACGGAATTTAAAATATATTTACACTACTCGTTTTTGGAAGGGCGTTATTTTGTCATGGAGTACTTCGTTTTTGGAAGGGGGTGATCAATGAAGTTTGCCTCCCCCGGTCAGAGTAATTCCGCGGTCCCTGTATCAATGTCTTTTAAAAACACGGCAGGGCAAAAATTATCTGAATTGGTTCATCTATGCCATTCTTTGTGGGTAGTAAGAATACCGAAAACAGTCGGTCTAACCATAGAACATTAGTACCACCCAGTCATTGAATTATAGAGGTCCTGTGTTAAATGTTACAACAAAGTACCTTCATGTATTTGCAATTAAATGTAGGACAATTTAAAACTCATATTAAAAGTACGCTTTGTAGACAAGCATGTTTCTAATTAGATTACAAGCATATTTTGAAACTAGAATCAATTTTATATTCTAGTAAATTTTGACGTTTAAAAGTGCCTTTAATGTGCCTATTTGAACTATAAATGATTTGAACGAAGAAATCAGGTTATGTAACATGTTTTGAATAATAAATAGTAAATAATATATATCCCCACCAACACCGTGACCAATAATTTTACAGTCACTTACCGGTCATGCTGGCCTCCCGGACCCACGCGCCGATATCGCCCCTCATATCAATGGTATACTCAGACAGACAGTCCAACAAAGCCGCTACAATCTCTTCCACATAATTCTCGACCCCTCCAACTATTCCTTGAGTTTGACAAACTTCGGTGAGACCGACGACTGCGTCGCGACGGCCTTCGGCCCATTTCTGAGTGCCGTCCGTCAGCTTCGTACATTTTATTAGTGATTGGATCACTGTAGATAGGTGTTCTGTTAGAACGAATTTTGGGAGGGATCCTGGAAAGAAGGACATGTTAGAAAAGTGAGTACTTAGCACTATTTTGGGTACCAAGATTCACGAAATTTTTAGAAGATGTATAATTCCACCACAATGCGTTTTTGTTTAGTATAAAAGGTTTAAATTGAAAAGTAATTAATTCTATTTTGGAAAATAAGATTCATAAAATTTTTAGAAGGCGTCTAATCTGATCACTATGCGTTTCTCAGTGTACAGTGTATAAAATGTAGCTATATTTTATTATACTTGGCTTTCAATAAAATATTTGTAAGCCAAAAATTTACTGAACAGCAAAACCCAGATTTATTTTTCAATTATAATTTGTTGAGGACTTCTAATTTAATATCGACAGTTGTGCACTTCACATACATTTTATGTTTGATAACCTCGAGAAAGAAAGTTAAACCCTTGAAAAGATGGCAGGTGATGACTTCGTGAAGATGGAGGGAAAGACTTGGACTAGACAAGCAAGGAACTGGGAGAATTGGAAGGGGTTAGGAGTAGGCCTTTGCCAAAGGCAACACAGAGCCTCAGAACTGAGATTAAACGTTTTGTAATACAAATAACTCAAAAAAAAAAGGGAATAAATAAATAACCTCGAGTAAAATAATGGCGAGATTCGCCTCGGCAAACATAGCAAATAACCGTAAAATTACCACAAAAATACTTACCAACAGCCCTAGCATATCCCATCCTCAAGACTAGTCCATTAACTCCCGTATTGCTCAACTGTTCACAGTACTTATCCATCAGTTGCTTGCGTTTTTCCTTAGCAGTCAGGTCTCCGTACTTCAAGTTGTCGTCACGTAAGTAGTGGTCGAACACTAGAGGAAGAGCGTAGATCGCCTTCTCGCGAATGGCTTGGACTTCATGTGAGAGACATTCTTCGATTAGACTCAGCCATTCGTCTGAAAATAGTGAGAATTTTATAAGAAAAATATTTTGAATGTGAAATGTATGTCACAGGAAGAAATTTATTTATAGTATGGTTTGCTTGTTCGTAAACGAAGCAATATGAGTATGTAAGGATCGTAGCAGGTTGCGTTCTGTAGTTTCTGCCTACCCCCATGGGAAGAAGGCGTGAGTTAGTGAATATTTTTCTCTATAGAAGAAAACCTCAAAAGACTTATTTACTTTAAATTATTTCAGGCAAACATCTTGTTCGACATACACGACGAATTGCCTGTTGTAAAAAAATCAAATTGTAACCATAATTATTAGATCATGGCCATGATAACCGACTTTTAATGATTTTATACTGAAGATGACGTCTAAACGAGTAGTGTTAATGATTTGGAAAAAATATATGTTAAATTAGAGTATTTTTTAAATAACTTAATATATGAATGTTTTAGATTATGTTTATAGTAGATAGTGAAATTAATTTTTAAAGTTATTTCTAACACTTATAAAAACCAAGAATTATACAAAATCTATGAAGCGTATTTTTCTATAACCTTCACCATTTTTAAGAGAATTTAATTATTGATATTTTAGTATACGTGTTTTATTAAAATACATTTTGTTTTATGTATAATAAATTAATAATGCAAGTAATTTGGGACAGGGCTCCTTGATGGGCGAATCCTATTACTGGCTGGACGTACGACGCGTTGAGTGAGTTCAGTATAGAACACGCAAGCTAACCACTGAAGGTCACAGGCATATATCTGCGTCTTAATTTGAACATTCTCTCATGTCTCGGGCTTATGAACTATCTTCATGCAAAAATCTGTTTGATCTGTTACTGCGCAGTAAGTAAAGAAGGACAAACCAGCAGACCAACAAATACACTTTCGATTTTTTTTATAAAAGTAGAAGAGTCGATGAAAATACGAGCGTTCATCATATGATATTTATGCCATTGAGATAAGGTTTAAATTATGGTTTACTCTACAAGAGCACTTAAAAATATCTCACCAATAATCGGATGTCCATGATAAGGCGCGTTGGCGAGCGACAGTGACGCGATGCAGTGGCAACACGCTTGACGCATGAGCTCTCCGCCCAGACCGCGGAACTGTTGCCGAGACCGCAGCGACGCGACCAGGCCGCGCACCAATACCGATACCTGTTCCGTTATCAGGGAGTCTGCGGTCTTGCCTGTAAAGAAAATGTCAAATGTCCGTTCGGGTTTTAAAAGGAAAATGTTGTGTAGATATATTTTATTTTTGGAAGATTTGATTATACCCCACACATTTCTGTATATCACTACTTGTTATGTAAACAACAGTGACAGGAAGTTTTATAACATCATCAACATAAGTACACAAAGTGGATAAAATACGTATTATTGAAGCTAACTCAAACACTACCCATTTTAATAAAATTTCTATGGAACCACCGTGCGAGCTTCCTCTACCTCTACAAAGTGAAAAAAAAGCCACTTTAACACTTTCGACTCCACCCACTTTTCATAGAGCTCATACGCCACGCCGCCATACATATTGGAAGTGACTCTCCGGGAGGTCCACCGGCATTACGTTTGCGCTAAACTTAACCCTGGCGGACGGTCAACAGTATTAGGTTTAAAATAGTGTTATAAAACACTGTAAAACGAAGTAAAATTATGTTTTCGGGGGTCTTGTCGCTACATGTAGCATCTCTGAGGGTATTTTCATGTATTAGCGGGGTAGTCTGATCCCGAGACAGTGATGTCCAACTTAAATTTTCAGTGAATATTTGTAACCGTGAAAATGGTTTTCCACCCCTGAAATATTAGCCGCCTACTGACATAATATAAAAAAAAAATGCTTGGATTTTAAAACCAACGCATGTAACTAATAAATCATGTTAAAATATACAACGAATTTTATTTTCACAGTTTTTAATGCTATATTCGCTAAGAAAAACTTACATTTAAAATGAGCCCTTTGCGAGGGCTCCTTGCACAGAACGTGTTAATCGGCCCAGTAATCACGGAGAAATATACCTTAATTTTTTTAAGTCGGTTATAAATTATGTTTTAACATACGTCCCACGGACTGGCGATTGTCCATAAGAAAAATGCACTAGAAATGACATTAAATAAATTGTGAAACTGTTGAGCAAATTTGAACGGTAAAGTAGTTCCAATGGATGCTAATAACAAAAAGAAAAGAAAAAAAATGTATTAAGAATGCATTTGTTTTTGCAAATCACTTTTATAACTACACAACAACCTTGCGATATAATTGGTGATAATTCTTGTGATGATAAGTCGTACAAAAAACAAAAAATAGGGTAGACAGCTTACCATTTGCCAGCTTTGCCTGGGACAGCGCATAAATAGCTTCACCGATGGCAAGAATAGCTCCATGTCGTACATTGAGGTCAATAGATTCTGTCTTCTTCACCAGCTTCGGAAGCACTTCTGTCGCCACGTAATCAGGGATCTAAAATATAATAAAATTGGAGAAGTGTTTTCATTATATGGAGAAAATAGCTGTTGCCCGTGATTTCATCTGCGTGTATTTTGTATTTATTACAAATAATCATATACAGGGTGTACCAGAAAGGTGCTCATCCCATGGAGGAAGTTGTTCAGCTTGATGGTCTGTATCACACCGTTAAATTTGACCACACCTTACTGGTATAGTCCTCCAGGAAAAAAAAGTGTGATGTTTAATGTTATATTTCGATAATAACGACCCTTCTTTTCCAGCCTGTGCCCTAATATGACTCATCAGACCGAATTTAGTTTTAAATGCAAATTTGCAGGATGGAAAAGTACTCTATGTCCTCCTCCATGCCCAGCTACCCATCTATCAAATTTCATAAGGATCGATTCAGTGGTTTAGGCCTGAAAAGGTAATAGACAGACAGACTCAGTTCCTTTGGAATTTATAATATTACTAGCTTTTGCCCACGGCTTCACCAGCTTGGAGGTCGGAAATTATCCCACGGAAACGTACTACCGGGATAAAAGTATGCTATGGCCTTCTCCAGATCATAGTCTACCCATGTGCCAAATTTCATCCAAATTCGTTCAGCCGTTTTAGCGTGAAAGCGGAAGAAACAAACTCACTTTCGCATTTATAATATTAATTAGGATTAGTTTGAATGTGATGATGAGGAAGATAAACTAGATAATAAACTATCTTACATCACGCATTTTTCTATGTACAGGTTTCAAAAAATAGTGAATGGCTTGTAATAAACTATGGCACGGAAAAGCGGGTCCGACATCAAATATAATAAAAGAAGTTAAATAAAATAAAATAAAAACTAATCCTACTTAGCCTAAGCAGCACAGAAAATGAATTATGACATGTAAACTGTCAAACTATCACTTTGACGATTCTAAATTTGAACATTATTCTTTCAACATTTTGTAGATGGCCAGTTCCAAAGGCCGATACAAATGAGTTTATCAGTAATTCAGTAAATGGAGTTTTTATAGAATGGCGCAGATTATGGCAATATTTGAAACTAGATTATTAGGATTCAGGTTCTATCAGACGATTACCAGTATCGAGACTATTTACACCACACCTAATTTGCATAGGTAGGTAGCACATCAGATCAATGATAAATTATATTTATTTCTGTAAACTGGTGTAAAACACTTTTACGCGTCAAAATTAAATTAGGTTTTCAAACTAGACGAGTTCGGTATTTCTTAAATGACTACTCTGAGACAAAAAAACAAACTCAAGGAAACAAAAAGATACAAACCTTATCAGTCAGCTTATTAAGCGCTTTAGCCGCTATTTCCCTTATGGCACAGTCCCAATGTTCCACTTTCAAATCAACGAGATGGTCTATGAGCGGCTGGGTATATTCCTTGTAGGAAGCCACTTGTGGGGCTATTATAAGGTATGCGTTGTTCCTTGGTCCTACTGATTGGAAGTCAGCTGTAGTTAGTACGTCGATACCGTGTGGGAACATGCCGTGTCTGCCCACGTTCTCTTGGTAAGCGGCAGATGCTGCACGACGGCAATTGATCTGGAGAAAGTTTTCTATTTTGTCAAGATTTCATGAAAATACGGATAATCGTTAGGAGAGATATGTAAGTAGTAATAAACAATGCATAGTGAGTTTTTCACAAACAAGACATGAGCACGAATGTGAAGTACATAAAAACTGTACTTTTATTTCTTTTACAAATAAATGGTTTCCTCTATAATTAAATTTATTTTTTTGACAGTCAACGATTCTATTTATTACTAAAAGCGCACTAACAGATAGATTTTTCGTATAATAACAATTAATTATAATTATGTACATAATGATAGCCCTTCTCTCTGAAAGGAAGCCTGTGTCCCAGCAATGAGAACATAATAGGCTGTTTAAGTTTATGTAACGATAAAATAAACCTTACCTCTCTATCAAAACACGCAGTACTAATCAAGGCGTTAGCAAGCGCCACAGCGTAGGGCTCGAGCGCGGTGGCGTCGTACGCGCGCGCGAAGGCCCACGCGGCGTGGCACGCCGAGTCCCGCGCCGCGCGCCCGCCGCCGCCGCCGCCCGCCGAGGCGCGCGCCTCGTCGCGCCGGAGCGCGCTCACCACGCTCGCGACGCCGTTGCCCACTTGGATGGGAGATAGGAGGCCGCGACGAGCTAGGTGAGAAAATAAGGAGAGGTTTTGAAATTGAGGTAATTTATTATTTAAAGGCTACCTCCTCTTACCGCAATCCACAATCATACCTATTACCAATACGCAACGATTTTTTTTGGGTAATACTAAGGACGTCTGTCCACCGCCGCCATCGCCGGAACGTCACCGAGAACGAGATGCCAGCGCCGGCACCGAAGTAGCTATATACTATGACTACGTGTCCACCGCAAGTCCGTCACTCGAGCACCGACATCCCGGCTTCCGAAATTTCGAGTAGCTCGACTCGACCGCTAAAACTCAAGCTGAGATTGTAAAGGGCCGATATGCCAGCAATACAAAATACGTTTAACTTTGTCCACACACCGTCGTTCACCCGGTTTTGTTTTGTCTATAATGAAAAGTTCGGTCGAGGTGAGCATACGATCATCATCACCGAAACGTCATGTTCAGTTCAAATAACCTCGTTTCTCCGTGACGTGACTATGAGGGCGACGTTTCACAATCGCCCTAACGGTTAAGAAGGTGGCTGGGACAGACTGGATGCGGAAGGCGGAGGACAGGGTGTCGTTCGTGGACTACGATACGCTGAGCTGAGGTTAATGTACCACTACTGTACATGAAGTTTAAATACGTAAACAGTAAAGTCTTAGTATAGTTTTATGCATACGTCTTCATCTGAAATCTACTACTTCAAAGTCAGATCTTAGAAAATTTACCCTGACTAGTTGAATGACGTCGCTGAACCTCGTCGATCAGCAAAAATAACGGGGATTTTTTTTGGCTCGTCATTGTGAAATTAAGATAACAAAAGTATCTACTGCTAACTTAAAAATCCATTATACAATTACCTAATTCAGCCAACGCCATACATCCTCCATGCCAGGCGGTCTCCCGTTCGTTCTCAGCGAACAACGACAACACGCTGTCACACACGTCAGCGGCTGCGAGAGCTGGCAACCTCGCGCCGATGCGACCCACGCCTTTAGCGGCCGACCACCGGACTACTGTGTCGTCATCGCGGAGAGAACAAAGTAGGAGTTCTACGACATCTTCTACCTGAAAAAGAAGTGGAATGAAAATCTGTTAGAACAAACCATAGATAGATAGAATATGCTTTCCGCCGTTCCGTAACCGAATGGTGCCAATATGATATATGGTGCTATTAGGTACTAAGCTGCTGCCGTCCGACAGTCTGTCAGCGGGCTATATCTCATGAACCGTAATAGGTAAACAGTTGAAATTTTAACAGATTGTGTATTGCTATTGGCGCTATAAGAACAAGTAATAAAAAATAAAGTTAAAAATTAAAGGGGGGTTTTCCCAAACAAGGAACGTGTTTTTTTTCGGCGTTTTTTGCTAAATACTGTACGGTGGTATGGAACCCTTCGTGTGCGAGTCCGATTCGCACTTGGCCGGTGTTTTCAGATTATGATAAATAATTATAAATATGGATATTAAATACAATAGAAGTGGATATATTTAGTAACCTGATCCGCTTAGCTATTTCTAAAGAGTCTTAAATAAAACCCTGAAAGAAATCGACACGTGTTTCACCTCTCAACGTCAATCATCATCCTAAGGATGCCTTCCTTAGGATGACGATTGACTTGTCGCGAACTCGAACACGGCGTGTTTCCACACCGAGCGCTGAGCGCAGAACATAGCTAAGCAGAACAGGTTACTAAATATATCCACTTCTATTGTATTTTATAATGGATTTCCGCAAGGTCACGCCTGAATCAATTAACTATCTTAATATGGATATTTTCTATATATTTTTGGGTCACCATCATCATACACAAATCCTTTACGATCCCACTATCAAAATTAGCGCTTCCTCGTTCCTTTGTTCTCTCTGTATTTACTTTTATTTATGTTATCCCCCTGGTCTTGTGACAGCAGTATCTAGAGTAAGTTGTAATGTTTTATCGGGACTTTGAATTACCTCCACTACTCTCAGTGTGACTATTCTTAATGTCCTTCGGGAATTATCGCATTTCCGAATACAAACGAATGCTAATTTTCATGTCCATTAATTATTAAATTTATTGTGTATATAATTATTACACATTATATGTGTATATAATGTGTAATAATTTGAATTCAGAACTACCTAGTATTTTATTGTTGTTTTGTTTTGATTTGATTTCCGTGTGAACTATATAGAGCTGTAAAATTATTTTCGTGCCTGCGACTTTAGCAGCTTTCCTCCCATTTTTTAAATAAATTTCATTAAGTTAAAAGAGTATTATCAACTCTACAAGTCGATTGAGACCGTCCGGTCTGCAAAGTGCAAAGAGCAACTGATAGAAATCCAACGACTGACGAAACATGAAGTTTGCCGAGGGACATAAGGGGGCGAGCCTATGCTATCAACCGGGCACAAATCTAGGCCCCGGGTTTAAATACACAATTTTTTTTTTACAAAATATGGCATACCTCCTGAGGAATATCCTGATCATCATCATCAGGAGGCGAGGTGATGGGTTCAGTATCACCAGCGGCTGCGATTCCGCCCAAGGTCACTGCTAGAGAGCGGGATCCACGCGTGTAGCGCCATGACACCACGCGCGGGCGAAGGAATGTTAGACCTAGAAAAGGCAGATAAAATAAAAGACTAATATAAACAGGGACGAAACAAGATGAAGCAATACTTCATTATTTACAAACAGAGAAATATTATACTAATTATGAAGAAGAATTAGGTACATTTTGACTGCACTACTTCAGCATTTAAACAGCCTAAGCATGGAAATAACATTAATTTATTTATTTATAACTTGTAACTATTACAAAGTTCACAGGGTGGTCATTTATACATGTCATAGTATCTTCGGGGAGAAACTCTGCAAGGTACTATCGCGGACAGGCATATCTAACAACCGTAAGGACTATTCCTACTTGCAGCGCTCAGCCGCTTTAATAACTCTAACCTAAAAAAAAGGCGCGGTAACAGATGCAGTCATCGTGTGCACGGGATTTCAAGGTGGTTAGATATGCGTGACCGCGATGGTACATGAAGATTCACTAAGGCTCGGTTCGTATAAACGAAAACGAATCGTTTTGCTTACCAATGGTATCATTTTTTATTCCAAACTGGGCATATAAATAGATTCATAAGCTAATTTTACCTGTGATAGCTACTTCCATATGGGGGATCTACTATGCAAAGCTGAGGTCTTTGCTTCATCATTGGTAAAGACACAAGATCCATAATTTTAACCAAAAATGATTTATAAGTTATAGGAATCGGCCATAAGTGATTTTAGTCAAAATAACAAGCTACAAGATAAACTAAGTTCCATCAATTTCCTCACCTATTCTTTGCACAATCTTCACACCATATTTCCTAACCAACATCGCCTTGTGCTGCTGATAATTTTGATTAGTTACCCAAGCCAGTAACTTAGGGGCCAATGGTAGAAGATCATCCCTTTTGCCATGTTTTAATACAGCTGCAACTGCGGCCAACACACCATAGTGAATAGACTCTTCTTCTTGCAGATTGGAATGTAGATCACAAGCCCAGTCAAAGAACGCGCCCATGTAAAGCTCTTTTACGTCAGATCTACAAATGAAAAATTAGGATTTAGTGAAAAACTGAAGACAAAGAAGATAGCAATTTATGAGGTCAGGACAATTTGCCATATTAAAATCTAGGCTTAAATAATTATAAAATACCCACTTATTTTCATGTCAATGGAATGAAAGGACAATGGCCAAACACTATTGTAATTTTAAGATTTATAAGCAGTAGTTTTTTAAATGAATTTGTTGAAGTTTTAAAGACACTATTATATCTATTTAAAACTTGTAACAGCCAGGGTATAAATACATTACCTTATAAGAAATTTGGAAGCTAAATAAGCACTGGCTTCAGCACATGAGTCTTTACTCATCGCGTAAGTCTTGCAAATATTGAAAATTCTTTCCATCACTGTCAGTTGCTTTGCTCCCTCAGCAACATCTAAAAGAAGCAATTCCATCAATATTATAGGTTAAAATTGTCTGTTAATTAATAACTGTACAATCAGCTACTGACTTACATCTGACTTGTCGCTAGAAAATGGTATTATTTATTTATTTATCAAAATATACATTATACAAGATCAGTTTGGATGGGGCCCCCAAACCTAGGCATTCATTCTTGGGAGTCAGAAATGATAAAAGATTTTATTTCTGTAAGTAGGTTTGTACAAACACTTACATGTCAATCACATTAAAAAAAACTAAATGAGGTTGGCGTTTCTTATCTGACTACTCTGGAAAGAAAAGTCGAAACAAACTCAGAGTCAAAATCAATCAATGGTTTAGGCATCAGAACAGAGATACAGGCCATTAACAAAAGGGTAACCTTTTTTATTCTAATTTTTCAAATACAAATGATCTGAAACCTGGTACCACCTAGTAACCTGGTGAACCTGGTGGTATTACCTGGTTGCCCAGGTGCGAAGCCATCAAGCCGGCTCATGTGGAAAGGTATGATGACTACTATAGATAGCCACAGCAGCAGAACAAATCTGCTCCTCCATGTCTCCTTGTCGTTTGGATCCTGAGCCTCCAGGAATGTTAATACTGTTAGAAGATCTGAAACCTGAAATGTGAAGAGATTTAAAAAATTCATTAATGCTGTAGAATGGAATAGTATATTTTATATGGCAAATCTATTATTGTTCATATTATGAAAACATTAATGCAACTAGGTGAATATAGCAGGTAACAATGATGTAGGTAAAAAAACCTTATAGATAAAGATTAGTTTAAAAACTTTTTGAAATAGAACTTACCTCATGTGGAAGATGCCTTATAACTATTTTGTATCCTCTTACTCTGATAATTTGATACATGTAATTGAATGTAGCATGCTTTAACTCAAACGGCGAGTCCTTATCTTTGATCAAGCTCAGAAACTTTGATAACATTTTGTCCAAGTGAGGATCAAGCAAGTGTGGTTGCTCATAGTATTGCTTCAAGATAGCATAAAGTTTATCATATTCTACTTCAAAAGCTGGCGTGTTATAGATATTTTTAACGTTGTCGATCATATTCAACACATCTTCTATTTCTGAAAAGTGCTCCAAAGCGCAACCCAGGCCAATATTGTCGCATTCATCGTCCCGGTTCATGTCGGTATCGAGCCCAACCATTTTCAAAGTACCCTGTTGTGCTAAAATCAAAGACATTACTTTTAAAGTTATATCCAAAGAATCTTTGACGAAGTTAATGTTGATAATTATTACTTTATTAAAAGAATAGAATAAGTTTCAAGATTACTCACGCAATAAACTACAAAAACAATATTTTGCTATGCTTTTGTTTGATTGAATGAAACACAGATAACTACAAACTAGGGAGGGAATGAAATGACACATGAATATGCACAGATTATGTAGGCCGCGTTCCGAGTAACACTGTAATCGATTTGAGCGTGCTAACACTCGTACCGAATTAGCCGACATTCGAACGGACGTAATAAAATCGCAGCGGGATTTTATCGCGCACTGGATTTTCAACTTTCGGTGTTAAGCCGTGCGCTGAGAATCCAATGCGCTGGGACGCACTGTTGTCCCAGCGCGTTAAAAATCACACTGTTGAATTTTCAACTCTCGGCACTAAGCAGAGCGTTGAAAATCAAGTGCACGAAAATAATCGCCGCAATTTTATTACGTCCGTGCGGATGTGGGCTTAGCGTGATCGCGATAACGATGTCTCGTGAATCGTCATAGATGATACCATGATATGTGCCATCTTGCGTTAACACCGACCATGCCCTTATTCACCGTGAACGCTGTCAAAAATTACAGTTGTGTTGTTTTGTTTTAAGTTACATCTTAACTTTAAACTAACGTGGCATTCGAAATTGTGCTTCTGGCTACAGCCAGAGCTGGGCAAAATATATGCTTTGCTTTAATTAAAATAAAAATTACAAAACACTACTATTTAAACTACTAAATACAAAATATTTTTAAGTCCTGTATTTGAAATATAAAATTTAAAATTCTATATTAAATATTATTATTATTATATTAAATATTCCATTGCAGACTTAGCGTGGCCAGACTCTATGGTGGGTATTACACTATTATATGTATGATCATAGATCTATGATCAAAGATATAATGAAATTGTTAAATAGTCATTTCAATAGTCATTTTTAGTTAAAGACTGGAGGTGTACGATAGAAATAACCTGATCAGAGTTGAAAATCAACTCGGGTATGATATTCCTAACTGAAAAACCTCAGAGATAGCACTTCTAGCATTGATCTAATATGATTAGATGCGGAAACTGCCGTGTCTGCCATGAACAGCGACCTGGATTTGATTGGGGAGTGGTCGCGGTCCTTTGGACTGCAAATCAACCCTAGTAAATCCCAGGCCATGATTATCGGTGGCAATATGTTCGGAATAGGCTCGATGTTGCGTCGCTGTCTCCACTCTGTCTGAATGGAGTTCAGATTGTGTACGCAAACACGATTTAAAACCTGGGGGTGACCATGGACTCCTACTTATCTTGGACTGCCCATGTTGCTCAAGTCAGTCGCAAAGTGCACTTCACGTTCCATTCGTTGAAATGCCTCCAAAGCTTCTTGCCCTTGAACACCAAAATCTCCCTTGCTCAAACTCTCATTCAGCCCATCATAGATAACGCCGATGCCTGTTATTTGGATGCCACCATACGAGGAGCTTTTAAATAAACTTGAGCGTTTGCAAAATATCTGTATTCGTTTTGTTATTAACCTTAAAAAGTATGATCATGTTTCTAACTTTCGCAAGATACTCAAGTGGCTCCCTATTCGACTTCGCAGGAACTCTCGGATATTGTGTCTGCTATTTAACCTCCTTCACAATCCTAAAACTCCATCCTATCTGCGGGAACGCTTTTCCTACGCCCGTCCTTCTAATGTGCCTTGCAGGTCGCATCTTAGAAACCTCCTTAAGCCCCTCGCTACTCCACTGACTTCTACTCCTACTCATTCACTGTGCACGTGGTGCGGTTGTGGAATTCACTTCCGCCTGATATTAGGGACCATCAAACTGTTGCAGTATTTAAAAGAAGAGTGAAAGAACACTATACGTCAACTTTGTCATAGTTGCGTAGGTATTAATAATATCTTAGTGTTATTTATGTAAGAAGTATGTAGGTACGTTGGTATGTATGCATGTGTGTAAGTATATTCTCATATTATTTATTTTATTTTATTAAGTGAATTGTTTTGATTTTATGTATTTTACTTTCTCTTACACACGTTGTCTACATCCCTTTTTATCCTCTGTCCTATCGTAGGTATGCTCTAAGAGAGTTCTTTAGAAATAAGCATCACTTTTTTTACATATTTTTCTGTTCCTTATGTCTTGTCTGAATATATATATATATATGTGTGTACATAAATGGTTATATTAAATAAAAAAATAAAATATAATATAAACACACACAAACTTTACTATAATTCACATAATATCACCTCACAAGTGCCTGTATGTAACGAAAACAGACTTAGTTCTTTTTTTTATTACAGGAACTCGCAGTTTTGACCACTAAGGTCTTGGCTGCTTAACCGGACTTTCCTGTGGGTGTTATGCTACTATACTTAGAGCCTCCAGCCAGGAGCAAGTAACTTATTCTAAATTAAAATTAGGCGAAAGCTCGCTAAGGGCACCCCCTGCGGGGTACGAACCTCGGCTTAGGGCGTCGCTGGGGGGAAGACAGCAAGAGGGGACAGGCTGGAGCAAAATTGGATTATCATCATGATTATTAGGCAGGGTATTTAAATCTACGTGCTTAGCTATAACAACTGCTGGCACCTCGTTTTCGAGCAAGGGTCGGGGAGGAGTATTATTTACTCGGGGGCGCGGTCGCGATCTCAAAGGACCTCGGTGGCAAGGTCGGAATGACTGGAGGCGTCTGTGTTTGTGCACTGTACTGGTGGCCCTATTCTTCTTCTTCTAATGGGGTCATCTGGGTCGGAAAGAACATACCTCGGCGGATCTGACTGACGAGACTTAGTTCTCTTGGGAGCACCACCTTTATACCACTTTCTACCATTAAAGTCTTCAGGTTAAAAAAAGATAGCACATAGTCTCGACGAAATATCGGGTTAAAAATTTTTTTCGTAGTGCTATCTCCCACAGTTTTCTTCTTATAACATCTTTGGCAAATGTATGGGTTCCCATATTTTTGCAGTAAACAGCTGCACATTTGGGCTCAATAATTAATTATGCGTAAAAGAAGTCGCTTGTTTACAAAAAATGTATGGCTTACTGTCAAATTATAAGATGTTGGACATCAGCGCCACCTGAAGTGAGCAAGTGGCAGTTTTTATCCCTATTGATCGGGAAAAATCTGTATAATCTCTGGGAATAACCAGCTCGGCTTTGCCTGACCGAAGTTGGCAACATTATTTATTTCGTTCATGGAGTATCGGATTCTGTTTTGTGTCTAATATTTGAGAAATAATGATTTTGTTGATCTAAATGTGTGTCAATTCGGATAACTTTATTCAAATATGAGCAATCGTAAGTATTTTCAGTTCATTATTGTTTCACACTGCAACTGGACCGAGATTATTCATATTGCATTTCCATTTGTAAAACAACGTAAATGTAATTTTTTCAGAGACCCGAGGCCCAGCTAAGCGCCAAGTGAAGCCGGTAGAGCCCCAGTCGCTATTAGATTTTGATCTGGAAGGCGAGAGCTCGGATGACTCGGACTTTCGGATAGAGGACCACCCCGATGAAAGCGACGATTATTCGATAAACACCGAAGATGAAGAAAAAAGTGCGTATTTCTGGTCTTATCCATCGCTCATATGAATATTACTTAATAATTTAATTTTTCTAATATCTTACTGTATTCTTAACATGTTTATGCCTACCACAGTCATTCCATATGTTCAGTTATTAGCTGGTGTCTTTGTCCTTAAGCTGTAACTGTAGTCCTGGCTATTTTGTTCGTGAGCTCTAACTTTAAATACCACAATAAACACGGTACTTTCAATAAATTGTATGGAGAAATGCTCAGGATATTTAAGATTTCTTAGAAAGCACAAACATGATAAATATAAATGCAACAAGCAGCACGGTTATTGTTATTATAGTCTGTAATCCTTAGAATCTGAGCTTAAACTTACATACTACAGTTGCATAGGTAATTAGTAATATGGGCTGGTATCTGCAACTCCATGTCCAAGAGCGTATTATGCATACAGGTGACTCGATCAGTTACTCGATCTACTCCAGCTCAGCTAAAGAAGGCCAACAATGCCTTAGTGTCACTCACAATGTCACATAGGGTACTGAATTACTTTGCCCTGGATGTGGCAACCACTGGGCAGTTTTAAAAGTCTTCTAAGAGTTGCATTTCAACACATTTTCTTATCTCATATCAATTTTAAATATTAATATTGTGCATTTCAGGAGCAGCGCTACGAAGCGAATCTTCAGAAGAATCAGGTTCGGATGATGATGATTTCAAAAACTCCAACAAGATTGGAGAAGATAAACCTGTTAATGATGTCCTGAATAAATCCAAACATAAAGAATTTAAGGTATGTATACTTTGGAACTCACTAATATCAGCCCATCAACATCAGTAATTTCATAAGAAAGTAAAACATAGAAATATACATGATTACTGTAATATTTTCATTGTAATCTAATATAGCAGTGATAGCCTAGTGGTGTGACAGTCGGACTGCCAAGTTATAGGTCTCTCAGAACACGCACCTGTAATTTTTCGAATTCATGTGCATATTGTATAATTATCATTTGCTTAATAAACAGTGAAGAAAAACATCATGAGGAAACCGACATTCTTGACAGATATTTCTCGACAGCATGTGAAGCCAAGTCAAGCATAAAAACTGACAGCAAGTTAGTCAATAACCACACAAAAAACAAGAAGATTGTTATATAACAACTTAATAGTCATCCAGCAGCAGTCATTATAGTCATCTATTTGAAACAATTTTATTCTTCAGTTTCCAGTTGAGTTGGCGAATTTGCTGATTTGTGCAGGGTGCCTCGGTTCCAGGAGTGATGACTTCAATGAAATTGTTGAGTGTGATGGTTGTGGTGTTACTGTTCATGAAGGTATTTGGAAAACTATTTACTTACGAATCAATTTTGTAAATTTATTTATTTATTTTTGCATAATGTACACTCAGTTATAGGCTAGGCTAAAACTTATGAGGATGTGACCCTGTTAGGGTGCAGCAAGTATTATAGATAGATAGATAGAATATTCTCCATTATGTATGTACACCATAAAAATTACAGAAATACTTATTACATTTAACTTATATCTAGGTTAAATATTTGGAAGTTAACATTATTTTGCATACTTACTAGATATCAAAATCACAAAATTAATTATTATTTAGACTTAACATCATAGTTACTTATTACTTCCACTTCCTGCCTCTGTGTAAGCTTATCAAATGTTTGTGTGGACTGTATTTTTTATGCCTTGTTATGCAATCAGGTTAATTTTGCCTCTCTAAAGCTAAGAAGACTAAGTAAAGTAATATCTTGAAAATACCTAGTGGTTGTTAATATAATAATCCTAAAATAGGTAACACTAACAGTAAAACTTTAGTCATATTTTAGTGTAAACTTAAACCCCTTCTATCTTAGTATAGAAAGGTGCATTTTGAATCTTAACTGTTTATTTTGTTAATTAAATTATAATACTTTTTTAATTTCAGGTTGTTATGGCGTGTCAGACACCACTAGTGAGTCAAGCACAGTCAGCTCAGCATCTACAGAGCCCTGGTTTTGTGAAGCTTGCAAGGCAGGTGTGACTGATCCCAGCTGTGAGCTTTGTCCAAATAAAGGTAAGATTCATTACTATCTTCTCTGTTTCGATCTGTTATCATTGGCTTTGCAAAGGTCTTTTATTGTGCAGGTGTTTATGCATAGAGAATACAACAAGAGGTGAGCCATCGTTTACAATCTGACTCCACAATCACACTATTATATATAATTTAAAAAAAATAATCTCTTTAATATTAAATATAATTTAAAAATATATAAAGAGAAGTACTGCTGACTATACGGTAGTTGCCTAGGTAAAAAAAAGAAATATTTAGTCCGTCTTTCAGATAATAAAAAAATAAGAGACACGTATTTTTTGCTTTATCATATTAATAAAAAATATCTTAGAAAACACGCATTAAAGTTGGGGAGTGGGGGCTCGCTACGTCACAAATCAGTATAAAATCTAGCAAGCTGTGACGTCATGCCACGTTTTAACTCAATGTATCGCCGTAATCTTTTGATTACGTCAAAAAATAAAAAATACGTGTCTGGACTAAAAATTTTTTTTTTGAAACAGGCCTATTTTTATATTATGAATCATATTTTGGGTAACTAGTATGATAGTTAAAGCCACAATTTCATAATTTTATTTGTAATACAGTATTAATTTAATTTTCATTTTACAGGTGGCATTTTCAAGGAGACCGAAGTTGGTGCTTGGGTGCATTTAGTATGTGCGCTTTATGTACCTGGAGTGGCATTTTCAGAGGTAATATGTTTGACTAGACAAATTAAACACATGTTGGAGTAATTAAGAACTTGTTTTTAGGGTTCCGTACCTCAAAAGGAAAAAACGGAACCATTATAGGATCACTCGTATGTCTATCTGTCCGTCTGTCACTGTCAATTTGCTCCGAATCTAATGGACCGATTTAGTTGAAATTTGGTACACATATGTATTTCTGTGACCTAAACACGAACATGTAACGTAAATAAATGAATTTTGAATATTATGGGGTCACTTTTGGGGGCAGACAAAATTTAAAAAAAAAAAACGTTTTGCTAACAGTACCGTGAAATATCAAATGAAAGGGCTTGTTCGGAGGATCTTAAACATAGTTTTTATATAATTTTAAAATAAATACTTTTAAAGATATTTAAGAAATTCGTTGAAAATTGACCATTCCCCCTTATCTCCGAAACTACTGGACCTAAAAAATTTAAAAAAGAAAACGTAGTATGGCTGTTTACTCATAGATTACAGGAAAACCTATAATAAGAATGATTTTAAAATAACATGGTAAATTTCTCAATATTGTACGTACAAACTTACATTTATTTGCAGTTGGAATTTATGGCAGAACATGTTTTTCAACTACAATGTTAAGTTTGTTCTTGGGATAAATAAATTCATCTCAACTACGCAACCCTTCATTGTGCGTAGCGCACTTGGCCGGTTTTTTTTAGCTATGCTGCAGTATTGAACTTTGCGCGCGCAGTATGTATGTGTACGCTCTAAACCTGCATCGATCCATGTTTGTACTCAATCAATGCAGATATAGGCCGTTGACATTTTCGTAACTTTAATAAGCAATCTAACTTTTTTTCATTTGACCTGCAATCAGCCCCGGATCTAGGGGGGGCAAACCGGGGCACGTGCCCCGGGCGCCAATTTCAGGGGGCGACAAATTCAAATGTAGCAGACAAGTGCACCACCCAGCACATCGCAACTTTGCAATAAATGAGACGCGCGGCACATTTTACCTTTCTATTTTTTTTCTTTTTTACAACCGTTATGGCGCCCCTGTTGGACTGTTGGACCATTATCGATCGATAGAATTTTATTAATATGTAGCTGCCATAAATTTCATTTTGAGAAAATTTTAATTTCACGGGCTAACTTAGCGCATCCCCATAAAAGATTGGCGGGGGGCGGCAGACGGCAGTTTTTGCCCCGCCTCAAAAAAATCTAGATCCGGGGCTGCCTGCAATATAGACTCTTGACTACTTATATCATTTGTTGTTTATGAGAGGTCAACCAATCATGGGAGATTTGACGACAGCTAATTCACAGATCAGAAACTTGATTAGGTTTTCTATCTATTATTATTAATTTATTTCCAAAAACCTCTCAGGGTTTGTATGTGTCATGGCGAGCCGTTCATTTAAATTTCAAAACAATGTTGATTATTGCAATACAGTGTGTCTTTATAATGTGCACATATCGAAATGAGGGAATCTATGCTTAATTTTATCGATGGAAAAAAAATTAAAAAAAAAAAAGTAAATTAAAAACATTTTTGTTCAATTTGGCTTCTTATTGAGAAATTTTACGATTATTGTAAAAAATTCAAAAAAATAATAATACAGAGTTTTGCTAAAAAAACATGTTTATTTTCAATTGAGGATCGTTTTTTTCCACAATTTTCATTTTATGAGGATAGGCGTTCTCATAAAATGAAAATTGTTTATTACTTCCAATCATTATGGAGTTTGTTTCATCGCGATAGATCATTCAGTTTGAATGGAACCGTTTTGTTAATTTTTTTTTTAAATTCCATAATAAATAAAAATAAAGTTTTTTAAAATATTTTTTCCGTCGATAAAATGAAGCATAGATTCCCTCATTTCAACATGTGCACATTATAAAGACTCACACTGTATGATGATATTTTCACTAATATTACATGATGATTTTCCTTACACCATTTCTTAATGGTGTAAGGAAACGTTTTGATTTGTACAGCTGCTAGTCTTGTTTTTTTATTTGTCATATTTTTTAGCATAATAAACATTATAATGTCAGGTGGAGCGTCTATCGGGTGTAACGCTGTTCGAGATGGCGTATTCCCGATGGGGGGCGCGGTCGTGTGCGTTGTGTGAAGATGGCACGCTAGCTCGCACGGGCGTCTGTGTCGGGTGCGACGCTGGACTGTGCAAGACCTTTTTTCATGTCACTTGGTAAGTATTCCTTATCATTATAAGAATACGTTTTTATTTTCAATATTTTGCCCTCACATTGAACAAAGAAATAAATGCCTTTACTTGGAAAATCAGATAGAATGGGCAACCTTAAGTAAAGGACAAAGTGCAATGTGCAAAATACATCTTTAAAAACTTTTAAAATTTGCTGTACACTTACCAAAACTAAGGAATAGTTAACTAACATCCCTACAAGCTTATGCTTCCTTTTAATAATATAATACCAGCCTCTCATTGTCGCACTGCAGGACAAAGGCGTGGGTATGAGAAGAGTAATACCCAGAAGACACAAGCATTGATCACCATGCTTTCTCAAGACGGGTTGGTGATTTCAGTAATGTCCAAGATAAATTCAGAATGAACATATGAATAAAAAAGTCACAATGATACTTGTCCGGATTTGAACCCACAACCTGGCGTCAGAGGCGAGGTGTTCGATCAACATTTTTCATGTTGCTTCGCGTTTAAATGCATTTCCAAAGCGATGATCTATTCAATAATCGTTTGTTACAGTGGTCAACGCTCGGGACTGTTAGCAGAGGCTCATTCTGAAGAGGCTGAACAAGCAGATCCATTCTATGCTCACTGCAAGCTACATTCTGATAAAGCTCTAGTCAAGAAACGCAAGAGGAACTGGCTTGCTTTGCAGCTGAGAAATGAAAAAAGGTAAATCATGGAAAATGTATATAAAATCAATTTTCTATAGTTAATTGATTCAGGCGTGACCTTGCGGAAATCCATTATAAAATACAATAGACGTGGATATTTTTAATAACCTGTTCCGCTTAGCTATTTCTAAAAAGACATAAGAAATCTACACGTGTTTCACCTCTCACCGAGGCATCCTCGGGATGACGATTGACTTGTCGCGAACTCGAACACGGCGTGTTGCCACACCGACCGCTGAACGCAGACAGAGACAGAGTATGCGTTTATCCTGACGATGCATCGTTGAGAGGTGAAACACGTCGATTTCTTATGTCTTTTTATGGCTCTTTAGAAATAGCTAAGCGGAACAGGTTACTAAATACATCCAAATCTATTGTATTTTTTAAAATAAATTTTCTGTTTATAACTAGAATTACAAAGCCAAGTTGTCGGGTGAAAATAAAGCCTGCAAGGTAAAATATAATGGTAGTTTTCCATTGTTTTAGGAAATTGGAGTTAAAAAACAATTTAAGTACAGAAGAGAAATTAAGAATTCAGCGCAAACTAGTAAAGTATCGAAAGAAGTATTTGATACAGAAGGAAAATAGAAATCCTCCGTGGGGTAAGATTAACGAAAATTTTATTTTTATTTTGCTTCAATGCTTTTCTGAATTGTATGCTTTGTTTGTGGAAGAACAACAAAGGAATGCACTTCTAACACGATTATAATACTGAACGGAAGTTATAGGACAATATTAGGTATGTGAAGCGGTTTATAATATACTGGTGACCCACTCCTGTTTCTGTTTTTACGACTTGACAAAAAAAAATCGAGATTTCTTTATAATCTAAGTTAAACATTATTATTATATGACGTTCTGGAAGAAATAATCTAAGTGATGTCGAAAATCGCATCAAAATCCTTTACGCAGTTTAGAGTTGCGTTAGGAGAGGGTAGTTCAACGCGGTCACGCTGACAGATACAAAAAGCGACTTTAATTTATAATATGTATTGATTCAGTTGTAAACTGGTATATGTGTGTGTATATATACAGTTTAGCCTGGTTAAGTGGCTTTGAATATGTGAGTAATTGATAATTACAATGAGGTCCCGACACTTTTTCATCGAAATAACTGTGTTACTGGGTATAAAAAAACCTTTATAATTGAGAATGCATTTGCCAAATTTTTACCTCTATAATTGGGACTTTGTAGTTCAGTAGCCTGTATAAGTAATACAACTAATAATAATTTATCATCCTAGAGACGGGTGATATTTATCTATGGGTGGGCATCTTTTATCGTCGTCGCCGCCAGGTTGGTTTATGCCCAGCTTCACCGGTGCATCTTTTGGCGGGGTTAAACTGCTTTCTCGACTCTTTTCTACGTCACTGCTTTGTTACACGTTACTGTTTTCAATGTCTTCGTCCGAGGTCACGCTACTATCTGTTTCAGGTTTCTTGTAAATCTCGCTAGCAGCCTTCCTAATCTTATATACCTTATAACAGAAATAACTTTACTACCCAAAGAAACAAAAAACTACACTTGGCTTCGAATTTCGATTCGATCTCACTTAACAGGGTTACACTGTGTAATGTTGTTTTTATTTTTATAAACAGTGCCAACACAGAAAATGGCTCGCCTCTTGTACAGTAGCGCGTCGGCTATGAGGAAGTTCCAGCGGAAAGCCGAGTGTATGGGCATCAATACACACGCGTTGGAGTTTCAAGATGCGCAGGTAATAGCCGCAAGTTTCCCGTTTCTATATTTGCTACTATATTTCTTTTGATTTGTTCTTCTAGTTATAAAACACGCAAAGGGCTTCAAAACCAAGAATCAAGGAATCAAGAATTAATTATATATTTAAATGATGCTTTACACAATAATACGTCATTGTTTTAACATGGAATCCTTTTAATAACATTCTTGTAGTGTACCTGGGCGTGCATTTCGATGTTTCTACACTAAACCACGACTTTTTTTTAGGTTTCCGTATCCGAAGGGTGTCAAGCGGAACCCTATTACTAAGCTTCCGCTATCCGTCCGTCAGTGGGCTGTATCTCATGAACCGTAATAGGTAGACTGTTGAAATTTTCATAGATTGTGTATTTCTATTGCCGCTATAGCAACAAATAATAAAAAATAATAAAGTTAATAATTAAAGGAGATACAAGAAACGTTTTTATCGGCGTTTTTTTGCTCGATCGATACGGTACGGAACCCTTTCGCGTGCGAGTCTGACTCGCACATTGCCGGTTTTTTACTGAACCACACAAAGAAATGCAGATGTTCCGTTTGCAAAGAAATGTAGTACCTAATATGTTACTTACTGTCACAAGAGCAGATTCATGTTACGAACCCTCGAAAGTTTTTTTTTTTTACACTACTTTGTGTTTGAAGAGTTTACGACTACATAGGATATCATTTTTTGCCAAAAGCTGCTATGGGCATTATGTAATTCAATAATAACATAAATATTTTAGCTTAGACCATGTTCCTGATACCGGTTGTCTACAATATTTTTTTTTTATATAATGATTTTACGTTCTAATATTAAAAAAAAAATATTCATGTGTATTGAATAAATAATGGAGAACATAAATAATATTTTCGCGATGATTTTAATCTTAGATGGCAGCTCTAAAAGACGTGTCTCGTCGTTGGCACGTCCCGCCCGCGTTCTCCGTAGAGTTCGTCGGCTACTACCTCGAGAGAAACACGAGAGTGTCATCCTTACGACAGTCTCTCGAACGTCTCACGAGAGAGAACGAGAAGTTGTTGGGAGACGACGATAAATTGAGGTTGGATTATGATGAGGTAAGGTGAACTTTTAATGATAATAATTATTTATTTCCCAGATCATAGAATCTAATTTGTTCGTAATTACCTAAACAACTTAAACGCTAGTGTTAGTATAATTGGCATACTCTTTGTTTAGGAGAACATCTTTGAGAAAATACCTTAAATTAATAATTTATTAGATAAGAGTCCTATTACATTTTTTAACGGAAATTGTTGATTTTTGACGTGGTAATACTCAGCAACAGTAAGATATTTTAATTATATGATTATAATAACGATAGTGCCATTCTCTTGTAAGTTGGAGTTACACATTTTAATTTTTCTTTTCGTGTAATTTACTATAAATATTTTACGAACTCGGTTTACATGAAAATCCGTCGGCGATGGAACTTTGACGCTCAAATTCACATTGTTCCATTCAATTCTAATAAAAGCTAAAATTACTGAAAGATAAAGTCGCGTGTTTCAACCCAGGCAGTCGCGCACTTTTTTTCTGCTATTTATTTCAAAACCACTGTTATGAAAAAGGTGTATAAAAACCCGCATATCTAAACCTAAAGACTTAAAGGGATTTTTCATAGATCTACCAAACAGCATTGGGCCCGTTTAGTAGATGACGTCTAACCTCTCACAGAGAGGCCTAAGTCCCCGCAGTGAGAACATAGGCTAATTATGTTGTTGTTGTTGTAAATCAATATCAAACGTTCTTGACCAAAGGTTAGGCTGATAATATCTCTTAAACATCTAGGCTTCAAAAGAAAACACAGATGCCCTAGCAGCTTTAACATCAACGCGACAAGCGTTGCTGAAGATCTACGATGCTATAATAGCGTTGTGTCCGAAGAGGACTATGCCTCTCATACTGGAGGATAAACCCTTGGTCGCGCCTGAGTTGCCGCGGTCGACGCCCAAAGTAACACCACTACAGCTGCAGAAACGGTTAGTGCACGTTTTCGGTAACTGGGAGGAATTCATTGGAAGCATATCATTATTACTGATTGGGAGTGTTAGGGCTGGGCCAGCCATGTCTGACCATATTTGCAAATACAGGCTTTCCCGTAACTATCCGTTTCAATCTTAGATATTTTTGATCAACAAAAAGGAGTAGAGTTTCGGAAAAATGAGAATCTGGGCGGATGTGGCTGACATAGCCCTAATATTACTCTAAAGTGGATGATAGTCACACGACCTGGTACGCGTAATTTTGGCTCGAAGATCTATTTCGCCCAAGTGTCACTCTAATTAGGCGAACTTTTGGGGTGATTTAAGAGTGAAAAAAGTTACGTCCCCATCGCGAGCATTCGTTTGCGAGTGTTCACGTAGTGTGACAATTCCAATACGCGCTAGTCATCCTTTAGCGAATAAATTATGAATTTGAAAGGGCGATGCTCATTGAAATGTCGGGATACTAAGTTACTTCATGCTCGCGAACGAATGCTCGCAAATGCTCTCCTGTTCGTTAGCTTTCGAAGCTTGCAGGAATTCGCAACATTACATTTTTTTTCCAAACTGTATAAAACGGAGAGAATTGATTTAATAATTGATTGAAACATGGTAAAATTACTCCTTTCCATAAATTGATTAATGTATTATCAAAAAGTATGGCACCACTCATTTATGTTATTACATAACATAAATGAGTTTCATTAGCGTACAAAATATGTAAATGGGGTAGAAATTTCAATTAAGTTAATAATTAATATTTTCTTTATCATTTTAGAAGTTTGGCGGACTTTCCCTACTTACATAACTGAAAATCTTCTTACATTAATTACCGAGTTACTAAGCAAAAAAAAATCCTTAGCAAGGAAGGTGGTGTTAAACTTTGTTGATGATCTTGATTATATTCGTTTTGAAGTATGAAAGTCAATTTAAATTAATGAAATGTGGCCAGTTTCATTAAAATGCATTTAAAGACACCCGTACACCTAGCACGAATATACCGTTTTACGTAAAGTTATTTTCATGTTTTTCTCGTCAGCTTTATCAAGATCCATATTTAGTTCTAAATACGCTCACAGGTCACATTCAAAATACAAAAGATTCACCATTACACAATGCCGGTACTTACAAAGAAAACTGGGCAAAGTTATATCGGACTATGAACCAACGAAGATATGGATATATTTTTAAACGATATTTTTTCTCAAAATGATCGTCTTCCTCCTCAAATATATTAGTATATCTATTGGTTCATAGATAAATTTTTCATCCCTCCTTTGTCAATGACAATGCGATAAAAATGACTATACTTTGCTCTATGTTCGTGCTAGGGGTACCCATCATAACCCCAACCATATGTTATACGTGATATACTGTATCGAGGGTCGACCAGCAGGTCAATGTCTGTGCCAACCGCGGCTGCACTTAAGATGGGCGTTGGTTTTCCTCTTAGCGACAACCCGGACGCTCGCCAAGGAAAAGTTTTATCAACCTCTTTGGAAGGTAAGTATCATTCTTCGTCATTGTTTTTGGTGCAGGTCTGTTATTTAACGATGGCATTCCGATTTTTATTCCATCATCGCTGTTCTCAAAACGGTGAAGGAAAACATCGTGAGGAAATGTTCTAAATTCAAAATTTCGAAGACATATGTCAGCTGCTGGTTGATTACGGCCCACTCTCTCTCTCAAAAAGAGAGGAGGCCTGTATCCCAGCAGTGGGAACACTATAGGCCGATTATGCTATGTTCGATTGTGAAAGACTTTTCAGATTATCTACAATTAAATCACATGCTAACTTATTCTTTCAAGCCCTACTAGAATCTTTTGGCGTTTGAGTGACGTTGACAAGGGGGCGTTTTTGGTAAACGTTTCAGTAAATGTTTTGTAAAATTGTATTGAGAAAACAAGTTGGGTGCGTTAGTTCCGATTTTGAACACGCGCCAAAGGAACCTTGTATAATTTAATTGTAATTTTGGTTGATCAAAGGATTGGCTCGCAATCGCAGTAGACCGGGAAACGAAAAGAGGGAAGGGGGCCTTTACCCTGCTTTGGGACAACACAGGCTTATAATAAAATAATAATCAGAACAGCTGACATAAGATGATAAAACTAAGAAACCGTAGGGACAGATAGGGACAGTGTAAGACAAGCTATGCTCTAAAAATAAAACAAAATTCTGAACACCAATAGTCATGACTGCCATCGGTAAATAATTAATCTGTGGTGTATTAGCTAATATGTTAGTATCTAAGTTCCTTTAGTCCTTTGTTACCATTACTAAACAATAGAAAACAAGTTAAGTTTACGAAATAACGTGTCAAATTTACAGGGTAACAATGACGCCAAACTTTCTTAAGCTAATAGACATTTACGTAAATACATCCTATTACTATATAGTAATACTTCGATTAATTAGATAGACAGTAATTAATTTAATTGCGCAGTGCAACAGTTATCAGAAGTACTAAATAAAGTTTAAAATAGTACGCAGTAATCATGCTACCGTGAAAAAAAATTAGAATCACGGTGACGGTTATGTCAGTATAGAATCATTTTGTCAAGTCAACAATACTTGAATTTTAGATCTGTTTGCATCGGGAGAAGGTTTTGATTTGAATAGTTCTGGTTAGGAGAATTAATCTGGGCTAGCACTGCTAGCTGATGCACTAGTAAACCGGGGTTTTCTAAGAGACTCGTGCCGCTATCTAACGAACTTACAAATAATAGTATTATATGTAGAGTAATTGTTATCCAAATGGTCTGTAGGCATCGTCGGGAGAAGAGTCCACGGTTTCGATCACGTTAAGAAAACGTTGGTCACTTTTTGTCACAACTCTTTACTTGCCAATTAATTATGAAACCCTTTTGAACTCGTCACTGGAATCTTTTAATATGACATGGTTATAAGTTTGGTTAAGGCTTTCGTAAGTCGACCGTTCGTGCTTCTATGAAATTGCCGCCCTATATACTTACCGACCATCCAGCATCTTTTCCAAAAATGTTACATTGAGCGCATCCTCCGCGTTGGCTCCCAAAACGGTACTCGCCAATTTTTCTCCACCCAGTTTTGCTGCAGCCGAGCAAAGTTGGCACTAAGTACCCGGAGCTTAGTTTTTAACAAATATGTCGTCCACTTGATTTTGCGACCAAAAAACAGGTATATACATTTTTTTTAAAAATCCTTCGAACTGAGAACCTCATCCCTTTTTTTGGAAGTCGGTTAAAAAGCATATTTCTAGCATACTGGCAAGTTAAAAGATCTAGCGTCCGTACATTTTTATGCAGATTAAGGGTTGTAGCCTGAAAAAATAAATCTGTTCGTAATTCACACACGTCTGACGTCTGTGTGATTGCCGACAGAGCCTCAGTAAATGTGACCAAAGTGTCACGGTCCAGTCACGTCCCTATCACGGGACGGATGCGTGCAGCTAAACCTTTATTGCGTCAATTGAAAACAGCAACCGATTTGCATACTTCGTATGACTTGCTTTAATTTTTAACTACATCACAGAAATAGCTAAAAATAACTTCTAAGTACTCTAAGTGACACTATAATATTGCATTGTCATTGTATTTACTCTACTGCGCCATATTTTACACTAATCGGATTATGAAAAGTGGTTAGAATCGGTAACGCGATGCGACTGTTAGATAAGAGGGTGTGAGAAGCTCGACTTAGTTACTTAGCGCAATCAAATTCGCTAGCTGATACCATAAATAGATAGGAAGCCAGAGCTTTATATTAATATTGTGGTACCGAGTTTGCAAGCAGTATTGCGCGATTCGATTTGAAGGGCTGTAGGATGTATTTACGTATCAATTGCCGTTTTCTATTGGCGGCGGTGAATATCTACCCAGATGAACCGCTTGCTTGTTATTGTTAGCACCCAAATTGTAGGTTAGTAGCATGGTCTATCTACTGCTTTCCGTGGGTCTTCCCCCTTTCATTTGACAGGACTTGAGAAATGTTAAAATTCTAAATATAATAATTTAATATTACCGTAGTTTAGTTTACGAAAGTTTTTGGATGTAAGTTCCCTTCTCTCTTTAAGCTTGGGTTTCCTAAAAAAGAGGTGGCCGCTACATGACGGCCACAATGACAGCCGTCTTGACATGACAGCACCGCTATATGATGGTGGCAAAGCTTTCTTACGAGTAGGAAACCCAAACTTAGCGAATGCTCTAAAAAAGCTCTCATTGGCCGACTGTCAGTATAGTAGATAGACTGTGCTTTTAAGACTAGGTAGTTGTATCATTACACTATGCCCTCGTCCCCACTGGCGATTTTTTATAGCGCACTGAATTTTCGACGCACTGCTTAATACCGAGAGTTGAAAATCAAACAATGCATTTTCTGACACACTAGGATGCACTATTAGATTCTCAATGTTCGGATCAAAAACGAGAGTTGAAAATCCAGTGCACGATAAAAAATTGCCCGTGCGAACCTGGGCTAAGTGTGTGGTTGCGTCAGCCACATCAGGCTCACTGGCGGGGCGCGAGTGCGCGGCTTGCGGGCGCAGCTCCGAGCGGCACCTGATGGCGGCGTGCGACACGTGCAGGCAGCACTACCACCTGCATTGCCTCAAGCCGCCGCTACAGCGACCGCCGAAGAAGAGCAAGCTCTATGGCTGGTAAGATCATGCAAACTGTTTTTTTTTTCTTATCTTCCTAAGTGTCCTTTTCTGTCTTCACAAGGTTTTTGAGAAAAGCTCATCATCATCACTGCTGGACATAAACCAGTCGTAGTGCCGTCACTACGACCGGTCCGGTGCTTCTTGCATTTAGTGGATTCCCGCGACCCTCACCCGGTCAACGGTCCTCCTTGGAAAAGGCATATCCAGGCTGCTGATAAAAGCTAATGCCATATTAGAAAGATTTGCCAGTCAGCAAGGTGGGTTAAGGGGCTGATTGACCAGACTGTAAAAAAAGTCTACAGCAAACTTGGAACCACGCCAGCGTTTATTAGACCTTCGGTGACGAAGCTCGTTTTCCATAACTCATTGCACATACATATTGTACCTATGCGATCCCGATTATTTTTTTCTGGCACATGTAGTTTCCATCCAATGGTTGTATGAACTTGTGTGTAAGCAATAGTCGTTGGCTATAAAACTGCCCATTTGAATGCTGCGTATTTGTTTACATTTTTCTGTTTTGTTTGCCCTGTTAGGTAAATAATATAATCTGTTTATCTATATTATTTTCTTAATAATACGCAATGTGTCATGAGTGGGCGTTTTATCGGATTAGTAAACAATTGAATATTATGTTTCAGAAGTTTATATAATCCATGATTGTGCATATTTTTAAACAAAGGCTGGAAATTTCCAAGGTCTAACTTTCCAGAGTTTCCTTGGCAGCATATTACGTTCTCCTAATAATGCCGATTAACGATAACACAAGGATAAACAAACACTTTTTTTCACTTACACACTTTTATTATGAGCATCCATTTGTTTTACTATTCTATCGAATGTATTTACACTCACATATTTCAATATGCTCCCACAAACTGACACAAGTGTTTCGCAGGCAATGCTCGGAATGCGACAAGACCTCCGACTCTGAACCAGAGCTGCTGGAGAAGAAAGTACCACGACGATCTCGCATCCGCTACAGTAAAGACGGTGCTATCATCACCGAACCTCACAGCCCATCGTCGCCACCTAAACCAGGCTTGGAAAAATACCACAAAGTGGAAAAATCATCTAAGTTGACAACCCCTGAAAGTATATCGCCAATCAAAGTAACCATCAAGCCCTTTGAATTCAGCAGCGAGAATGAAAGCTCAGAACTTAAACTCAGAAAGGAGAAGAAAACAAAGAAGTCTAAACAAAGAGATCATGTGTCGGTCTCTGCAGGGGAGGGCGATTCTCCGTGCAAGAAGATTCACAAGCGCAGTTTCACGTCACCAACTTTGACGAACACCCCATTGATGTCAATAACGCCGATCGTCGCTGACAGTCCAAACGACTCTCACAATGAAAACTCGAACGCTTCCACCAATGTAGCTTCCAGCAAACGAGAAGACAGCTTTGTTCCACAGAATTTATCGTTCTCATCCCTTCTTGTTGAAGGGAAGGAAAGAGACAGCAAAGCCATTGAGAGTTCTATAGAAAGTACATTAGCGAATTTATCGTCGGATATAGCGACGTACAAAGCTAACAGGAAGCGAAGGAAAGAAAAGCATAGGTCGAGATATTCTCCGGACCTTTTACGATCGCCGTCGAAATCGCACAAACATAAAAGGAAGAAGAAGACCCAAGATATGGAAAATCCTGAACTTCCACATCCTAGAATTACTATCAAGGTAATTCGTTTTTTTTCCGTAAGACATGTTATTATAAAGATATCTTCTGAACTTCATTTAATTTTTACTTTTCTCCTATGTTGTAGATCAAGCCTATTCCAAAGCCAGATGGGTCGCTAGACACGCAAATGTTCTACGTACCCACTGACAGCAACGATGGCCCGCCACCTGCAGTTATGAAGAAATTATCCAAGGTAAAATTTAAACTTTAAATTTTTTCCCCTCCCCTTCACTCAGTCTTGTCCTTCCTCTCCCTTTTCCCATAAGCCGTATTACAAATGTAATACGGCTTCATGTGTTGATATCAAAACTATTCAGAACATCTGTCTGTTATTCTCTCACACTTGCTCTATTCTGTTGATTTTACTAATACAGCTTGATATGAAGCCAGATAGATGACCATCTATGTAGCCGTTCAGCCAAATCGGTCTAGCCGTTCTCAAGTGATTTAAATAAGAAAATAGTGGTATCAATTATCACAAGTGGATGTAATATTTGCTGAATTCTACCACAATCTATTGCCATACTTATGATATGTACACGATTCGGTTCATTATACAATTTATGTTTAATACGTGGAATTTGTGTGTGGCTAGCACGTGGACCATGAAGCAGCTAAGCAGCCTCCTCCACCACCGGTAGAAACAGAAGTTACTCCTGTGACAGAAACACCTGACGCAGCTAATGTGAGTGCACACACATTGGTTCCGTAACACACTTATTGGTATCGTAACTGGTTTTGGCTCTTCTAATGCATGCTAATTATACAGGGGTTTATTTATAAAAGATGCTTAAGACTCTGTAATACCTCAAATTGCTTAGCTTGATGCTGCATTATATCGAAAATACTGCAGCAATAACTTTGAAATAAATATATGGTAAATTTGAGGATTGTGGAATGTGATATGTGTGATGTTTGACGAAAACACGATTCCATAAAATGTTCTCCAAAGAAAAAATGACTAAGTCCAAACCGAACAATAAGTCGCTGATATTAAAAAATACTTCAATAGTTTGAATAATTTGAAGTCTTTTTGTTATGTATGTATGATCATGAAACTTTGCATAATAATTGAACTATAAAGCCGATAATATGTGTTTTTTTAAAATTACCTTTGTTTTCGCCGTAAAAAGAAATTACCTTAAGTATTGGCGCCTTGGAGCCTTCTCCCCGCCGTTCAAACTCGCTCTCACTCATTCCGCGAGCAGTATCGTGCGAGCGAGATAAGGAGTGAACTTGAGCTGAGGTATTACTTGTGCTGTGACTTGTGAGAATTTTCTTTCTGCCAAAATTTCATGATTCTAGGTTAACGGGAAGTACCCTGTAGGTTTTGATTTCTTTGCGAGTATCAAAATATGTCACTATTTTTTTATTGCGTTGACTTCGAAGCTTGATTTTTCTAGAGCTCTAAGGGAACATACATCTACGTATTTGATATTAATTTCAACTTGATACGTCCACGCGTTCCTGAGAAAATGGGTCTTGACAGACTGACGGACGGACAAAGAAGTGATCTTATAAGGGTTCCGTTTTTTTCATTTGAGGTACAAAATCCTAAAAACGAACGCGTGTAAACTGAACGTGTGCCTAGTGCAAACGCACTAGAAGATAAAGATAACCTTTCTTGTCTTATCGGAAATTATGCATATTCCCCTTTATTCAAAAATTGTGCGCGTTGGCATCGAATTCTGTAATGTCATCAGGAAGTTACATTGTAGCTCCCACTGTAACAAAGACCAAAATGTTTTGCATGTTAAACTAAATAGTTGTGTCATAATTATGTTATGTAACTTTTCACGCAAGCTTAAACCTGTGGAGGATAAACCGGCAGAAATTATTGAACCCAAACCCAAGGTAAACTTTCTACTGTTTTAACATTCCTTCCCAGAATAATTTTTCAGTACATTTTTCTTTGAAAGTGATTTTCATTGAAATAACCTTCATCAAAGTGGGCATGGAAACAAGTTATCTAACAGCAATGAGCTGAAATATTAGCTGATAAGCAAATGATAGCGTCTGATCTTATCAATGAGACGTGTTTAGTTTCCTGTGATTGGTTCGATATTTTTAACTTAAATTCTGGGCGTTTCCTTTACTTTTAAGTACTTGATAAGGATTTAAATTAAGCGAAAATTGTTCGAGCATAATTATTTTACTGAATAGCACAAAAGCAAAACGAAACATTGCACAGCGACTATAACTGAGCTTGGGTCTTAGGTTCGATCCCTTGAATGAGCAGTGTTATTCAGTTTTTTCATCAGGAAATTCTCATTACCAGCCCGGTGTCAGGGTTTGTACCCTTTAGTGGCATGAGGCTTGTGCTCAGTATCCTGCCTTATTATAACATAGCTGGCGTATTGATGAAAACCCCCTTGACACTTCTGAGCCTGTCACATTAAAATCGTTATACTTGCCAATTTATGTAACTGTCTTTATCATTTTCGTCATAATTGAAGGTCTTCTTCGTTGTCGTTTATCATTATGACAATCAATCTACATATGGCCAAGGTTTTCATAGGCCGACGCGCTTGCCTTCTCTTACAGGCTTCTATGAGTTCAATCATCAGTACACTAGATTGAGGGTTAGCGCCTCAAAAACGGCTCGAAAAGTAAGGCAACGTGGCCTTATGTCGTGCCATCAAAAATAGAATAAGCATCAATTATCAAAATATTTTTTCAACCCAATTGCTTAGAATTCTCGCTCCGTACCATGGCCTGAACCAGGGCCGGACGCGAGAGATCACCGCCGCCGATCGCCTCCACGAGGACACGGCGATGCTCCGCCCAAGCTGGGCAGACCTCCACCGTATGCTCCACCGTGTCCTCGAGGCGATCCACACAATGGTCACACCCGGGCGTTTCCTTTCGCCTTATTCTGAACAGGAACCTCCCGAAACAACCGTGTCCGGTGAGGACCTGCGTCAGGCGGAAGGCGAGGACGCCGTGGCGCCTCTCTAGCCACTCCTCAAAGAGGGGTCTTATCGCCGCAATTGTGGCGTGCCCAGCGCTGGGTTGCGACAATCGCACTCTCCATGACGCCATGAGATCCCGCCGGAGCTCTGTCCGCTGAGCCGTGATTTCTCACGGCAGCGGAGTTAAGCCTAAACATGAATTATAAATAATATATCGCAAACATAATTCAACTTTATTTTCGACAGTTAAGGTTGAGAATAATCTTAAGTTCATGATATTTAAATCCCTACCTGATTGATTTCATTTTAGAATTGGCAACATAAATGTACAGTACTACACTATTTGCGCTGTAGCATGGTGCGGGTGACAGTTTCAGTAACATTTCGTTTCACTCTTGAAAGTTGCCGCGATTTACAATTTATGACTTAATATTTCAGTTGTACCACATTCGTAATATATTAAATAATTAATAACTGTAGTAAATTAAATTAAACCCAACCAGAATGTTCTAATCAAGAAATAAAATCAAATTGAATGAAAAATTAAGCAAAGTGTTATGCGTATAACGTAACGCCATAGACGTATTTAGTGATGGGATGTACTGCTACGATGGATAGTCGATATTTTTTATAATAAAAAACGTATATTGTGCGTAGGTCAATTTTTATTTTTAAAAGGTCTAATTATACAACAGAACATTTATAGGGTGAGGTTGCTTAAAAGGTTGCTAAAAAAAAATACATGTTATTCGTCTAAACTCATATCAGAGTCAGGAACATCTGAATTGTCACTCAATTCATCATCTGAATCTGTGACGGATATTATTAACGATGACTCAATTATGTTGTCAATATGTATGTCACGATCCCAATCAGACATAATGTCCCTTTTTGTTTTATTCACGACCTTCGACCAGTCTTCAGGTTGAACATTGTTGATGGCCTCTTGTAATAGGGCCAACATCTTATTTGCCGTAAATGGCGGCGAAGTATTATTTCTTGCGGCGTAACCTAAAAATAAACGAACTTATAAAAAAAAGTATTCAAATAATCATCAATCAGCCTAATCTAGTATCTGGTAATGTTTTTAAACTAGGTACATGCTACGATCGGAAAGCTGATTTTTTTATAAAGCTTCAAAATGGGAATTGAAATTAAAAGCATACCTTTTATTTGGGCCCAAATCAGCTCAATAGCGTTATACTGGCAATGGTAGGGTGGTAGTCGAAGGACCTGGTGGCCTTTTTCTTTTGCCATCTCGTCCAGAGCATAGGTAGGAGTTGGTGGCTTATGGCGTCGGACTAAGGCAATAAGCTCCGTCTTTAACATTTTTATATCTGCTGTAACTCCGTTTTCACTCAGCCACTTCACCAACTCGCTTTTGCGGTTGGATTGGTTTGTGGGTTTATTAACTTGCACCGAATGGTAGGGTGCGTTGTCCATTATTATGGTCATAGGCTCTTTTAAATTGTTTAATAGACCTATGAACCAATCTTTAAATTTTTCGTAATTCATCTCCTCATGATACTCCGTAGTTTTTTTTGACTTAAAAGCCAGCAAACAATCAGGGACGAATCCACTTGCTGTACCTGCGTGACAAATAATAAGGCGTTCGCCTTTGCCTTCCGGCACTTTGGTACACGATTGTGCCGTATCGTCGGTCCAACTTTTACCCACTGTGTGGTTGGCGTTTAGCCACGTTTCATCCAAAAAGACAACTTTGCTCCAATCACTTATGTTTTTGGCCTTCCTTAAAAATCTACATCTTGCTAGGGCAATGTCAGTCCTATCCATAATAATCTTTCTTTTGTTAACTTTTTTGTAAACAAAGCCAATACCTTTTATAACTTGCCGTAGCGAAGTAATACCTCCTTTGAACAAGTCAGCTTCTTTTAATGATTTTAGAAGCTTGAGCAATGTGGGTAGCTCCATTCTTCTATAATAATCATAAATATGATTTCTAATAGCAACCTTAGCAAAATCATCCAAATCTGTGATTGGCTTCACCTTGGTCCGCTTTTTGTTGGGTGTCGATAATTTATTTTCAAACATCCCATCTTGGCCAATTTTCTCACGTGTTATACGCGAAACAGTATTGCGGCCAATATCAAGAGCTTCGGCTACTCGTTCTACAATATGATTCAATGGTAACAACGGTCCATTATTTTGTTGTTCTCTTTCAAAGTAGTCTCGGAGGCGAACAACAAGCTCCCTGGCCTGACTACCCAAAACAGTTTTTTTTGTATGCTTAGGCATGGTAATAACAACAAACTCAACAAACTTATAACAAATAACAATTTAACAAAAATGAAAACAAACAATGAAATCGTAATACGTGTCACATTAAGTCACAATATAACGCGCTTGCACTCGTACTCGCACTCACAGCATCGCACGGGTAAACAACATGGCCGCCGCGCCGATGCACCATAGAGCAAAAATGTTGTCACGAAAAAAAAAACATAAACCCGATTTTGATTATTTTATATAAGTACAAAGATAATTATGTAGCCATAAAACATTTATATTGACAAGTTTATACACGTAGCACACACGTAGTTACACTGCACAACTGAATAATACACTAATTTTCATAACAATATTAAAGAGAACTAGATTCACGCTGCGAGTATCGTTAGCGATAAAAATGAATTGCATAACCTCACATCCCTACGTGGTACTGACAAATGTCAACGTCATACGGGCAACTGTCACCCGCACCATGCTACAGCGCAAATAGTGTACCAGTCGCGGCCAGTTGGGCAATGAGTTTTTGGTCATGATACTGTATCTAGTGCATTCTTGATCGACGATTTATGTAAAGTGATGTTCATGCCTGTATACAGCGAAGTCGTACCGAGCGGTCTCGACGTGGTGGCTCGGGGGTTAACAGTAGCGGCGCCGTGGCCGCGCCCTCGCCCTTAACACACTGCGACGTGTGTGTGCAGCCTGGAGATCACACCAACCTCGTACGGTGAGCCCTAAAATCATTCATACACTAATATTACACACTAGGGCCCAGTTGCACAACAAATGACTAAATGCATTTAGCGCTAAACGAATGAACACATTGTTCTATTTCTGTCAATCGTTTGATGATGACAAAAACAATGATATTTTATATACGTTTGGCGTTAAATGCATTTAGTCATTTGTGGTGCAACTGGGCCTTTGTATTGCGAGAAAGAATAATATTCATACATATTTTGAGTCGCATTAACTAAGCTTGGAGACGCGTCCTATGTAGTCGCGATGGACAGCAGTGAGCGAACGACGAAGAAGAAAAACGTACGGCAGGCTACGATTACGCAACGATTAGGTTGCGGGCGCGAAACGAGGCGGTGGCGACAGTGCAAAATTGTTTCATCGTCACCGCCCCGCTCGGTCATCGCTCCTCGCCGCTGGTGTTGTGCCCGCAGCCCAAGTCCCGTGCGTTAGTGGCGCTTGACATTGATGTATAATCAGTGGGCCTAGCACGAACGCGCAGAGTAAACGTAACGGCTTAACGTGCTTCGGCAAGCACCTCTGACCTCCACAACCCAGTAACTGGGCTTACCCAGTTACTGGGTTGTGTCAGTCAGATAGGCAGTCGCTCTATGTAAAATTACAAAAATACTAGTTTGGCACACAATATTTACATAATTTTAAGATTTACGCATATCCATCGGGTGATACTACTATGCTTATTCGCTGCTTAGCGCCAAGAGTTGAAAATCCAACAGTGTGTTTTTTCAACGCGCTGGGACTAGAGTGCGGCCCAGCGCGTAGGATTCTCAACGTTCAGCTTAACACCGAGAGTAGAAAATCCAGTGCGGGATAAAATCCCGCCGCGATTTTATTACGTCCGTGCTTATGTCGACTTACGTTACGTTTACGTCGCGTGTTCGTGGTAGGGCCTCTGATGCCCAGTCGCTCATTATCTGTAAGAAGTTGCAGTTGTTCGTGGCGGCACCCAATATATGTGATACTTAGAAAATGGATGTACTTGTGATGATGAATGAAAAATATGTGAAAATAATGATGAAAGCGCGCGATTCAAAATCACTCATTTCTATTATTTTTTTACATTTGTACGTAGGACTACAGCTCACAAAAGCTTCGAGTCGGAAAAAGACAGATACTTTTTATGTTATCCTTTTAAGCCTGCACCCTAATTGCGCAACACACGAACAATCACAATCTGAATCATTTTGAAGGATATTGCTAATCCATAGCTTCTTATGTTTGAAAACTTCGTCTGCTCAACAACGTAAATAACGCAATGGATGTTGTTGAACTGTTAAAATGAAACAGATTGTCATTGATCGTGTGTCATGTTTGGTTTTATCGGGCAAATCTGCTATTTTGTATTTACAAGTTCTCAAAAATCAACAAACTGTAAAGAATCGAAATCTTCCCGATGATGATGATCCATGACTTGCCAAAAAACTAAAATAATATTTTGCATCATCATTAATTCTGTGGAGGGTAGTAGATCTAAACCAACTGTTGGTGTGTAACAATATTTTCTGGATCAACAAATTAATATTTGGCGTCTGCTCTAAATAGCCCGGGTTACACAAGTCTAGCAAGCTAGGCGCTCTAGCCACGTGTATACATAATTATCCTCATTTTTAGGCTAGCAAGCTAGTGAGAAAATAATTAGGTGGGATTCTTTTTTGGAGCTAGTAGCACCCCCCGCCACCGATTTCCGCCACACTTTCGACGCATGCGCAATGGCTTTAAAAACTCGTACAGCTGGCAATCGAAAAAAAAATTTACAGCTCCTTTTACATAGGCAGACTTATTCCATCATACACAGAAAAAAATATCTTTAATTTGATATCTAAATAATGAATATACGTCATGAACGTATAAATGTCATAAAGTGGTTCTTGTTTACACCTGACTGCGAAGAGGTTGCGGCCAAGTGCGCAATGGCACCCAGAGCTTTTCAAGTTCTTTACATGTATTGCTGTGACGTGGATTATATTTTATTTAAAAAAACAAGTGAATGAAATTTTTTCCCAAAAATCAATTAATATTATTTTAATTAAAAATATTTGCGGCCATATTTTGGGCATCCCGGCTGTAAACATATTCCCCAAAAAATATATTCCCCAATTCATAAATATACGTAAAAATAAGATTTTGATTGACCTCTATGAACGTAGTAGTCTGGCAGCCGGATCTCGTACTATTATGTCATTTGTGAAAAGTAATAAAAGTTGTGGCTGATTAAATGTGCAAGGTTTAGTTCATCCATCCAGGCACAATAATGAATATAGCACACCATAACATCACGCCAATAATCCCCGAAGGGTTAGGCAGAGGTGTACCCTACTGTACACTCACATTGTTTAAGGCCTATGTAATAGGGGGGCGAATAACGAATATACAGCTTATTAATATAAGCAGTAGTTGATACTTAAATCTGTATCTTTGTGTAGGTGCGATGAATGCTCGAAAAGGTACCACTTCACGTGTTTAGAGCCGCCGCTGAACAAGAATCCTAAGAAGCGCGGCTACTCGTGGCATTGCGCCGACTGCGATCCTACTGTAAGTTAGACAATACACTTGTTTGGTATTAGGTAGTTGTGGAACTAGTAGTTTTTATTTAATTTACTTTCTGCTTGTGGTTTTATGCCTCAGATCTTGCATGTTCTTGACCCGCGTTTACACCTTGTTGTGAGACTTGTTTTCGACAAGACATGTAAAAGACTTGTTAAAAACATTTGACCTACAGGCTGTATCACAAAGGTGTGGTCAAATTTAAGGGTATGGTGATCATCAAACTGAACAAGTTTCTACACGGGACCAATACCAAAATCGTAAAAAAAAAGAAAAGTGTACTACACACTTAAATTCGACCACACCTTTCTGAGACAGCCTGTATAAAACATGTACCTATCATACATTGACTGGGTCCCCTTTTTGCCATTTTTACAAGTTTTGCATACTCATAGTCTTCACAACTTTTTTTAGGTTTAAACGATAAACGAAACTAGTAGACACAACGTGTAGATTACATGGTTTATATTTTGGTGTTAACGCAGGGTTATAAAGCAAGTTAGTATTGGTTGGTAGTTGCAGGACAATAGTCATTTTTATACGGAACCTGTTTTTAAATTAACTGGCGAAATTTCACTGACTTGACCGGTATCATCAAATAGCAAATAAATGTATTACGAACTCACAATTTCATGTAAATTCACAGTAAAAATAAGTTTGTTATCTTAAGGTCTATCTTGGTTTGCTCAGGGCATGAGACAATCTGCTTTACCGACTCAGTATTAAATACTGCGTCATGTTGTCAATATCACAGAATCACACTCAGCCATCTTCTTTAAATGTCAGAGAGAATTAAGAATATGACATATTTGATTTTATATTTCTTACAATGGCGAGCCCATTAAAAGGTTTTAATTTAAATGTCAACTAGACATTGGTCAAAAGTGTGTGCTATTTTGACCTTTAAAATCAATAGAAAAAATCAATAGAATGGATATATTTAATAACTTGTTCCGCTTAGCTATTGCTGAGCGCAGACTGTTTCAGTCTGCGCTCAGCGCTTGGTGTGGCAACACGCCGTGTTCGAGTTCGCGATAAGTCAATAGTCATCCTGAGGATGCCACGTTGAGAGGTGAAACACGTGTCGATTTCTTTCAGGGTTCTTTTTTAAGACTCTTTTGAAATAGCTAAGCGGAACAGGTTACTAAATATATCCACTTCTATTGTATTTTATAATGGATTTCCGCAAGGTCACGCCTGAATCAATTAGCTATTTTATATGCAGTATTAATTAGACTTGATCAGCTGTTTACTTAAAATTATGATTTTCAGAAATCTTTTTTGCTTTATTGCTAGTACGTACGGATATCCATCACGCTATCGTATGTCATGAAGATTCGCCAGTTAATATTTTTTTTTACGATATAATGACAATGATACGTTAATTTTATTGTTATAATAGTTTATGTAGTAGTAGTTACATCATTAATTAGATTTAGTGATTGTCTGCATTGTGACGATGACGTAGCGAAAAAAATAAAGGCAGATTAAATCAATCGATTTATCGTCTTGTTATAGTCTCTGTGAAGTTATCTGAGACGATTATATTATCGATCGCTTTGTTTGGATTTGCACTTAGATTACCTATGTATGAATAGTAAGCACGTTGTAAGCTCAGACCAAATAAAAAAATCAAGACATAGCGCTGCGAACAATGCAGTGAAGCATGCTAAAACTACACATCCGCTCTGTGCATACACGCTCACACGCATACATACAACCATTTACAATGAAAATACACCTCAGTAAGTGCACACATGCTTACGAAACCGGCTTCACTTCACTGTTGACAGCGCTATGTCTTGGTTTTTTTATTTTGTCTGAGGTTTTAAGGTATTTATTTATCTTAGGAAATGCGTTCGAGTCTATATTATAACGGGTGTAAAAAGACGCTTAACAAAACTGAGAGTCTCACTTATTCTTCTCGTCATTGTTGTTTTTTTTTTGTATTGGACCATACCTGGGAACCTTTTGGTTACGGAGATATTCAAGGTCAAAATTTAAGGTCATATTTTTACAAAAAGTTTTAAATGTTATAACTAAACTTACAATATTTTTACGACCCCTGTACCGTTGCATGCAACCATAAGCACAATGTTTTGCGTCCGGTACATTACGCACTGCCGTAAAAAGCGAATTTGCACACCAAAAATAAAAGTCGTTTCCCAGCAATTATTTATGCACAAAGTTACTTAGTTTAATGTACAGTATGATGGCAGAGATGGCGGCTTCGTAATGAGTCTTTTTACACCCTGTATTTTTGCATGACCTGTATTTTATAGTTTGACCGATACTGTTGTAGCGCACCTTAGGAATGCGCGGCGAGGAGGGGAGCAGGACGCCGTGTGCGTTGACGAATGAGCGGTCTGCTCTGCCTCCCCGTCTCGCTGCGCGCATACCTAAGGCCTAGAACAGCGATATCGGTCAAACTATAATAAAAGAAGCTCTCGACTATATAATTGATATCCATTTTTTTTTTGTTCTACAGGATATCGAAGAGAACAATTGAATCTGCATAAGTTTGTCAACATGAATTAATCTCAAAATGGTATTACTTACTAAAATGGTATTTCTGTCTACGTTAAATGTGCATACTTAAATCTAAGTCGGATCTTAATTTTTATTTTTGTATATGTATTGATTTATTTTACAATATGTGTTGTATTAGAAATACATGCGGTGGATACTGCTTTATACAGTGAAGATGTACTACGTAAGTAGATAAGAGTTAATTATATGGAAATATAGATAGAAGAGGACAAACAAATTGTTTGATTTAATTATTTCCCACTATATGAACTATTGTCATTCTAAATCCAAAAAGGTTCATGCCGAACCGAGATTTGATTCTCTTAGTCCTAACACTTAGCTTGTGGCTAAGTAATAAAGCCGTATGGATCAATCTATCAGGTTAAGCTACGCTTGCCGGAGTTGTTCCATGGATGGGTGACCATCTTTACATACCGAGACTCCTCCGTGCCTCGGAAAGCACGTAGCCGTTGGTCCCGGCTGTCATTCGTGAATCTTTGAAAGTCGTTACGGTCGTCAGAAGCCCGAAAGTCTGAGAACCAGTATTACCAAGGGGTATCGTATTACCCAGTTACTGGATTGTGGAGGTCAGCTAGGCCATCGCTCCATGTAAAATACTGGTATTTAGCTGCATTCGGTTAGACTGGAAGCCGTCCCCAACATAGTTGGGAAAAGGCTAGGCAGATTGAATGGTTTGAAAAACATGTTAAGTATGGCCTATCTATATTAAAACTATGGGTTCTTCAGACCAGCACCCTAATTGCCTAACACAAAGGATCAGTCACAATTTGTTTAATTTTGACATTTCAACAACATTTATTGCGTTATTTACGTTGTAGAGGGTAATAGTTTAGTATTTTGGGGTAATAGTTTCGTGATAAAAGTATTTGCAGAGCAGCATAAAAAAAAAAAGGGTTTTATAGTATTATAATACCAGCCTATTATATTCCCATTGCAGGGCAAAGCCCTCTTCTCATACAGAGAAGGCACGAGCATTGATCACCACGCGCGCTCAACACGTGTTGGCGATTTCAAACTGGTTTTCTCACGATGTTTTCCTTAACCGATGTTAGTAATGTCCAAGATAAACTTAGAAAGTACATATGAATTGAAAAAGTCACATTGGTACTTGCCCGGATTTGAACCCACAACCTCGTGCATGAGAGGATGAGGTAACAGATGAACATGCATACATATATATATATACATACATACATACATATCCGTCATAATCGTGACTCGTTTTTGCTTCGCCGTAGTCGGGTAATGATAAATGATAAATGATTTTATTTCTGTAAATAGGTTTGTACAAACACTTTTACACGTCAATCATATTTTAAAAACTAGATGAGGTCGGCGTTTCCTAACTGACTACTCTGAGAAGAAAGGCCGAAACAAACTCAGAGGTAACAGTCTCTTTTAAAGTCCAGACATAATCTTGGTCAGATCATGTGAAGACTATGTAGATTGGTGTCTGGAGTGGTCTTTTGAGGAAAGCATCACACAGATTGAGAGGGCCTGTCCAGTCAGTGCACGCATTTGTCAGTTATCGTGCAGCTCAACTCAGAATTAAGGAGCTCAACGATTCGACGAACAATACCAAAGAAAGGACATTTGGGTAGGCCGCATAAATTACTCAAAACTGTCAGACTATAATTAGGACTAAGTGAGAAAAAATTAAAAACAAAAAGAAACAGGAATGACCCACATTAGTCTTCACATTCACAATAATTTAAATAATATAATACTTTAAAAGTATATAAAATTCATTAATGTCAATGTGTATATAAAAACCAGGAAATAATCTTGGTCAGAGCATTTCATTTGAGGACCATGTAGATTTGTGTCTGAAATGGTCTTTTGAGGAAAGAACCATACAGATGTGAGTGGACCTGTCCATTCCATGCACGCATTTGTCAGTAATAGTGTAGCTCAACTCAGAACTTAAAAGGTCTAAGGTAATGAATTCAGGCTGTGTCAAATAAAACCTTATTTTCTATTTTTCTCACGCGAGACTAGAATATTGATATCGATATCATTGCGGCTAGATGTCTATTTATCAGAATATTTATGACACTTATAAAAAAAAAAACAATTACTTACTAAACGGATTCTTGTTACAATCTGTTTGTGTCACCATGATAACTGTTTTTCTCAAGTTGTGTTATTTTTAATACTAGTGTTCAGTGGCGTGCGCAGAGGTTTCAGACAGGCTATGCACGGCTAAAATAAAAATAAAACTTACCAGTTTTCACACATTTCGGTCGGTAGCCCACCGACTACGACACGACCGAACTTCAAGCAGGATTTCAGATGTTTTTTCTGAAGAATCGTGCTTAGCTGCCGCTTTGTGAAAATTATTTGAATCCGAATGACCGATAGATGTCCAAACATTATTTTTATCAGAATTTGTAAACAAAATGCAAGGGAAACAATACAATGTGTTTGTGTGTACACAACCTTTTAGCCAGTAATAGTTATCCTAAAGCTTTTTATGAAAATAACGAGTAGCATTACGCTTTTTTTTAGTTAAATCCAACCCGGGTACACATCGTCCCTTTGCAATCAATTTAAATCTTTGCTCAAAAGATAACGTCGAAAAAGCGGCAGATTTTAATTTATTTAAACACACTTCGCCAGCACAGATCTCACAGGAATAATTTTCATTTTTTACAATAAACTTACTAAATAATTACGGCTTAGTAGAGCTTAGGCAGTCAATCACTTGTGCCAAGAAAAACAATCGAAACAAATATGGCGAAAAAATTTTGCAATTACGAAACTTACGAATTAATACGAATTACGAACGAATGAATTCATCGGTCATTTGGTCAATGCGACAAAAAAGTCAACCCTCTGAAATAAACAATTAAACGGTGCTTTTACGGCTTCTCAATTTGGACGGGTTGCAATATAAGCTGAGCTTATAAAGCACAAACACGCATGCACATTTTCACGCACTTATTCACACTTTTGCTGTGTACTACACGAGAATTAGCGAGATCTATTGTATGAGAAATAAGCAATTTGTAGTACTGCTTTTGCTCACGAGAGCGCAGAGCGCCTGCGCGGTGAATTGGCAGCGCGCAGCCGCGAGTGACAAGTGTTCGCAGCTCCAACAAATTAGTTAAAAAAAAAAAAGTAATAGATGGGGTGAAATCGCGTTAGTGATTGTTTTTAGTTATAATTAATTTTTTAGATGAGCATGTATGTATGGGACTACACGGTATGTAGAGTTTATTTGCATGTATGGAGTGCACGCCACTGCTAGTGTTTAATTAATTAACAATAAGGGCATCGATAACGAACATAGGATTTAGTGGCATCGCCTGTCGATATCGGGGTTTTCCCGCCGGTTAAATGGGCACGGTTGGCGACGAAATTCGATAAACACTCAATAATGTTGATTTACCTTTTTTTAAACTATATTTCTAGCAATTTTGGGTTTGAAATCCAGTCTCACCGTAAAAAGTTTGTTCCATTTTTAAATAGGACTGAGTAGTAATTTATTTGGTCCTTAAACACGACAGATATGGATTTTCATACAAACATTGCCGGCCGCCTACTCGCTTGTTTTTAACCAGTACAGCAATTTCGATTTATCTCGAAAAAGGTTGTCAAAATAATGTTCGAATTTTCAAGCATGTTTGAGAAAATATTTTTTTTTCTTCTTCTTTTATGAAAATCCATAACTGTCGTAATCATACAATCTGCTGCAGAAATGTTTTCACCACTGTCTAATTATCTTGTCGCAGGCAGATTGTATGGTTCGTCATATTGAACTGGGTGAAATAGGTTTGGTTGGAACTGTGACCAACCGCGCGCGAGCCGAGCGCGCGGAGCGAGCGCTACTTCCAAACTGCTCGCAGAAATGTTTTCACCATTGTTGAATTATGCGTGTTTTCGCAATATCCCTAGGATTTTCGCGTAAATTCGAATGATCAAATCATCCTGGGAGTTATAAAAACAATCGGATATAAAAAATAATACAATGACTCGTAAGAATTTTGCTAACAAATAGCAAAATCATTGCTCCTCAGCAAATTTAAGTGACATGTGCGATGCAATCGTGCTGTAATATTATAAAAGTAATCTAAAATAAATAAAAAACAATAACAGAGATAACACGACATACGATTGATAACAGTAGACTATATAACCAGGAGTAAAATATTTACATTTTATTTAAACTTTGGTTTTATTAACAAGAGCTCAGTGATTGTTCCTTATTAACTAGCGTCCAAAAAATAAATATGTTGTTATTACCAATAAGTTTAATATTAATAGTTCTTACATTAGGGTGGTATTTATTAGGAAAGTACAATGAAAACTATTGGAAGATGCGCGGAGTGACGTTTTATCGCAACAACAAAGTGGCGGGACCGTTCTGAGATTATATTGTATCGAAACGTGCACTGTTCGAGATTTTCGGTGACCTGTATAAGAAATATAGAAATGAGCCAGCTATTGGCGTCGGTCAACTTGTAACACCTACATTGTTCGTCATTGACCCGAAAAATGTGCAACATGTTTTGTCCGGCGACTTCCAAGCTTTCCACCACAGAGGAGTAGAAAGTATTAAAGGTGACCAATTGACTGATAATATTACCTTAATGAATGGCCCTAGATGGAAGCTGATGCGGAAAAACATGACCCCATTGTTCACAGCAAACAAATTAAAGAACATGTACTACATCATGGACAAAAGCGCCCAAGACTTCGTGACCCATTTGAAAAACAATCCCAAGACATGGGAAGGTGATTTCTACAGCACACTTATGATATTCAACAACGCCGCTGTTTGTGGTGCAATCTTCGGAATTGGAACAAAATCAATCTTTGATTCACCATTCCTCCAGATGGCCAAAAATCTATCGCAAACGAATTGGAAGAACCAGATGAAATTCTTATTATTCAGTCTCAGCCCGAAAATATCAGCGATGTTAGGAATAAAGTTGTTCAAAGAGCAGGAAGACTTCTTCATTGGTTCAATAAGTAAAGTTATTAAACAGAGAGAGCAGGAGAAAGTCAAGAGGCACGACTTCGCAGATATATGTATGAGTCTACAGAAGAATGGCACCATGAGGGACCAACAAACAGGTTATGAGATGGAACCCACCGTCGGCTTGTTATCCGCACAGCCTTTGTTCTTCTTCACTGCTGGTGTAGAGCCTTGCGCCAATGCTATATTCTCAACTTTAACTTGTCTCTGTCGTCACCCAGAAATATTAGAGAAAGTTCATCAAGAAATAGACGAACATTTTGAGAAGCACAACAACAACATAACATATGACGTCATTTCTGAAATGGAGTATGTAGACAAGGTGTTAAGTGAGGGGATGAAAATCTTACCTCCTATCGGTTTTTTGACAAGGCAATGCTGTCAAGACACTGTGCTACCTGTTGGTAAAATCAGAGTGGAGAAAGGAACAAAAATGTTTACCCCTATTTATCAAATACATCATGATCCAAGTCTTTATTCGAACCCAGAGGTCTTTGATCCGGAGCGGTTTTCTAAGGAGAGGAGACCCAACGACGACATTTACATGCCTTTCGGGATGGGCAACAGGACGTGTATTGGTGCCAGGTATGCCAAGTTGCAAGTAGTTGCTGGTATGGTGCACGTGTTACGACACTTTACCGTTAAATCAAAGGAAGTAAATGCAAAAGAATCGTTCGCTCATGATCCATTTAATGTAAGACGGGATAATGTCGAAATTCTGCTTATTCCTAGAGATATTAAATAAATTTTTGGTTTGTATGTTTAATTTCGGATCGTCTTTTGTAACTTTGCTATTGCGGCCATCATGGCGTGATATCACTTGTTAATGCTTAATAAAAACGATGTTTTCAAAAGCTTTGATGTTTAATTCGAGTTTTTCCTTCTTTATTTCTTCTTTATATAGGTATAGTATTTGACTGCTCTGAATACTATGTACTGAGGTACCGTTTCATAGAAATTAATCAGAACCGTTTATAACGACATCGCTTAAAACGACGACGTACCGGTTATTACGACGAAATTATGAGGTCCCAGCATTTTTTGGTTATAACGAATGTCGGCTATAAGAACCGTGATCCTACGGTCCCTTCGAAGTCCTTATAAACAATTTTGGCTGTAATTCAGAATACAACTCAGAACTATTGATCCTGCAAACAGATACCTGCATACCAACAATAACCCCATCAATGCAAATACACACATCAAAAGTGTCTAGGGATCAACATATATTTTTGCAATAACTTTTCTCCTGATTGATATTAATTAAAATTTTCTTTAAGGATTCATCAAATAAAGTGTTTTCGTTTGTCACAGTAACGATAAACCAAGTCACCTTTGCATTAATAAAGAAATTTGCCATTTTCCTAATAAAGGGATTTTTGACATTTGAACACGGTAGAAACACGGATTATTAATTGTTTAAGTTACCCAATAAAATTTTAAAGAAAACTGTTATTTCAGTCTTTTTTTCGAACTTTAATGTTAGTGCATTAAAGTTCGAAAAAAAGACTGAAATAACAGTTTTCTTTAAAATTTTATTGGGTAACTTAAACAATTAATAATCCGTGTTTCTACCGCGAACACTAACAACACAAGAACATCGGTTTGGCATACTCAAAATGAGTTCATCCAAATCACGCTGTGGAATGGCCGCCCATGTTCGTTGCAACAACAAAAAAAGGTCTTCTTGCGACTGGATACCCTCCATATTCGGCAGAGCTCTTCTCTGTAGCATATCCAATGCATGCTCAATCGGGTTCAAGTCTGGCGACTGAGCAGGCCAGAGCAGGACATTGATGTTAGCTGCGGCGAGAGTCTGTCTTACAACTCTTGCGGTGTGCGGTCGTGCATTATCATGCATTAACTGAAATAAGGGACCGATTTGCACTTGTAGAGGAACGATGGCGTCAGATACAATCGTCTCAGCATAAATTTGAGCGTTGAGGTTGCCTCTGATCCAAATCAACTCAGTTCTTCCGCCGATCCAAATACCCGCCCATACCATGATGGTTCCACCACTATGGATGGACTTCCTGGCAGGATTTTAATCGCTGTTGGCGTCCAGGGGTTCTCCAGTGTCGTATACGTCTTGTATCCGGTCTCATACCAAAACGAGACTCATCAGAAAAGCACACGAAACGCCATTGTTCTTCTGCCCAATTTCTGTGTTCAAGAGCCCATTGATATCGAATCCTACGATTGTGCATTGCTATAGGTGGTACCCGTAGCGGTCTTCGGGAATGAAGGTTCACTTCATGCAAGCGGTTTCTGACTGTTTGGTCGCTAATTAAGTTCCCTGAAGAGTGATGAAGCCTCACGGCTAACATCATGGCGGTTATTGTTGGAGCTCTTCGAGTTAAGATTTGAATGTATCGGTCTTGTCTCCGTGTGGTGCAGCGATACCGTCCTCCATGGCGCTCAGCCACGGTACCAGTGCTTCGGTAACGTGTCCAAAGTCGACTGATAACACTCTGACTTGTATTCAGAGCTAAAGCCACAGTACGTTGCCGGGAACCAGCTTCTATCATTCCCACGGCTCTGAGCATTTCTTCCCTGCTTAAATGACGTCGCCGCTCCATAATAACGTTGGTTTTAATCAGTAGTAGGGAAACAGTAGCACTAATAATGTCTTCAATGCGTTGTATGTTTTTATAGGGAAAATATTGACAGCTGATTTTCATCTTTTACTCGAATGTGATTAACAGTTCCTGTTTCAAATTATGAAATGCACCAAAAAGGATCCATATAAATTTATATAATCATAAATTTATTACAAAGCCACATCTCAATCTCAAGAAATCCGCATAAAAATGCTTGATCCCTAGACACTTTTGATGTGTGTACTTATCACTGACTGTCGGTCGAAACAAAAGGCTGTTCTAAAATGAATATCGTATTTAGAGTGCTACAAGGATCTTTTGGCGCTCGAATGATGTTGACAGGGGGGCGTTGTTGGTAAACATTTGTGAAAAGGTCACAAAAATTGTATTCAAAAACAAAATGGCGATGTTAGTTACACTTTTGGCCACGCGCCAAAAGAATCTTGTAGCGCCTAGGGCAGGGAACTAGGCCCTACCATTGCATTTGCCTGTAAAATAAGAAAAGCCGGGTTTGATCTTGTATTGGGGTTTCTGGGCAGCCTGGTTATATGTACAAATAACGCCCGCAATCCCCGAAGGGTTTGGCATGAGGCGAACCTATTTCCATCAACCGGGTACAAATCCAGACTGCGCTGCTACTATGAAATTGCTGATAGAGAAACCCAATAACACGTTGCCCGACCTGGGAATCGAACCCAGGACTTCATGCTCAGCAATAGCGTTTACGACCACTAGACCAAGGCGGCAGTCGTTTATTATAAGTAGGTGGTACATACCTATTTATTTAGCTACTATGCTCTTGATCCTGTGAGTCTACAAATGAAGAAAAAGTGTTCGGATGCTGTTAGGGCTACTTCATTATGGCAACATAGGTAATTGTGTTTGCTGTGCTATAATAGAAGAACAGTGCTGAAAACTATGGTCTTCATGTATCCCGTACGGGCCAGTAAGTACCTCCAAAAAACCAAAAGTATTCAACTGTCCAGTCTTAAAAAGCTCTGGTGGATCTAGCTAGTGAATGTGCGGCCAGCGAAAATAATAAGGTAACTTAAAAGTACCAGTTTCAGGAGAGATTTATGAATGAAAACTGGCTAATTATTCACATCTTCATTAAAGTGACAATTCATGGAAGATTAGAGAATAAGACTTACATTAATATTTATTTAAAATAATTATTAGATTCTATGATATTCAATACCTAATAATCAAAGTTCTCTACACTCGAATTAATGAACGATTATGTGTAGGTACCCTAGGACAAACTGTCCAGTTATGGTAGGTCCAACTTCGAGAAAGAGGTCAATCGTCGAATCCGTTTCGGCTGGGCGGCATTAGGGAACCTGCGTGCTATATTCTCGTTTCATATACCACAGTATCTCAGGACGAAAGATTTTGACCAGTGCGTGTTGCCAGTGATGACCTATGGCTCTGAAACGTGGTCGCTCACAGTAGGCCTCATTAGAAGGCTGAAAGTCACCCAAAGGGCATTGGAGAGGGCTATGCTTGAAGTTTCCCTACGTGTTCGAATCAGAAATGAAGAGGACCAGGAGAACTAAGGTAACCGACATAGCCCGAAAAATTGCCAAACTTAAGTGGCAGTTGGCAAGGTACATTGCTAGCAGAACAGATGGTTGATGGGGTCGAAAGGTTCTGGAGTGGCGACCGCATACCGGAAGATGTAGCGTTCGAAGGCCCCAATACACGACTGCCCAAAAATGTGTGTTATGTTTTCAGGGTTCATGTATGTATGTATGTGTGTGAGTTTCGTTGTTCCATCATAACTTTTTTAGTTACCGAATTCAGATAAGTAGATCTACAGTCGATCTGGTGTGTACCTAAACTTGTTGGAATCTGTGTAAAATTGGCAAGCAATCAAGCAAAAACGATGATGCAAAATATTACGAGCCTCTTAGTGCCCTTTGGTGGCGACGACAACTTTTATCTTTCTACATTTTAGGGTGCCGTACCAAAATTTTAATAACTACATTTTTACGTTGACATTGTCACACGTGTTACTTATTCGTAGAAAGAGAAGTACTTAGATCTTAATAAACAGAAACATTTTGTATTTATATTTAACTGGTTTTTGCCCGCGGCTTTGTCCGCGTGGAAGTCGGAAATTATCTTACGGAACTTACTACCGGGAAATAAAGTATACTATCTCCTAATCCAGATCATGGTCTGCCCATGTGCCAAATATTTACCCAATCCGTTCAGTCGTCTTAGCCAAACTCAGCTGAACTATGATCAATGAATCTATGCTTGAGGAACGTTCTAAAATTAAAACCAGACTTAAAACTAGTTTTAAACAGAGATCAATACTTGAGTTTCCTTCTGTAATACGGACCTTAGTGTCAAAGCTAAGCGTAACAAACTCACTTTCAGATTTATCCTTACATATTATAAAACCAAGTCCCCCGCCGCGTCTGTCTGTCTGTCTTAACGCGATAAATTCAAAAACTACTGAACGGATTTTCGAACAGTTTGCCGACTGGGAACTTTATTGGCGTGCGCAGCGGAAATGGTAAAAGTTACATTTTATGTTCTACAGTATTTCATCTTATAAACTTCAAAAAAAAAAAGTTCGCGATGACATATGTCTATCTTCTAAGGATGACCCACAATAACCATTTTTATCTTTCAGATTTTGATAAAAATTTCATTGTTAAATAACAATGAAATTTTTATCACAATCTATTTCGACGGGTATTATATTAATCCTTATCCAATAAACTATGTTACTTAAATTGAACATTTAATTTAGATTAAAATTTGCCTTGACATCATTTTAATTAAATGAACAGTTTAAATATATCACAGATTCAAAATTACGCGTGACAAAATAATTATGGTTGACCGTAACGCGGGCGCAGCGGTAGGAGTCAATTACCTTTTCTTCGGCTTTTAGGTATGTAATCCCGGTACGGTAGTACGTTCCCGTGGGATATTGTCCGCATCCACGCGGGTGAAGCCGCAGGCAAAAGCTAGTAATATTTTAAAGTTAGGATGCTGTCGTGATAATTATCTTTGTATTTATATTTAACATACATATATATTTAGTAAACGAGGCAAAAGGATTATGTAAGGATCGTAGCAGGTGGCGTTCTGTAGTTTCTGCCTGTCCATGGGAAGAAGGCGTGAGTTAATGTACCTATGTATGAATTTATTTATGTGTACGATGAGTACTTATGGGTATCTACTGTTGTTTTTTACCACTGATGTACGGCTTACCGTACAATCCTATAGCAGGTATCATCTAAGAAGGTATAGAAAATACAAAACGACGTTTTTGACTATCACGGTTTTTTTTTTATCGGTAAAAGTAGCACCGATCCAACCTAAACAGCTTAGCTACCTTTTATTACGTCCAAGGTACGGAACCTTCTGTCCGTAAGTCCGACTCATACACATTCGGCTTTTTGAATGAGATAATGCGATTTGTACTTATTTTTTTAAACTAAATAAGTTGTAATTTGATTCGTATGTAGATAATGATAAATACGAATCCTTGATTTTATATTTACCTATACCTAATATATTATTATTATCAATACATACAATAAAAGTCTTCACGCTTAATTTCTTAATAGTTATGTGTTCATACAATAAGTGATTTTGTTTTTTGATAAAGTTTAGTTGAATGTTTAAGTTTGTAGTTGACATTAAGATCGTTTATTCTAAAAGTGGGCACCATCGTAAATAGATGTCAAATATTTCGCCGTTTTGATTAATTTAGCAATATTATTGTATGGAAATAAGAAATGAACTAAAATATTTATAATGAATTGCAATTATAACACTGAATTTGATATTGTAACCGTTTTAGGTGTAAAAACGGCATTTGGAAAGGTTCAAAATATTTTTTACATGTAAAACTAAATATTCAGTGTTACGATATTAATTATTGGATTTCATAATCAATATTTTAGTTAGCCACATTACTAAATGCCATAAAGTAATATTGCTAAATTAATCAAAACAGGTAAATATTTGACAGCTATTGACGACGTTGCCAACTTTTAGGATAAACCCTCTTAATTGTAATCTATCAAGAAGAATATAAGTTCATTGACGTCTTGTCTGTTTCTTTTAACTCATATAAAACTATTCCTTGAAAATTTCTGCTTGCCACTTATTTATTTATTAACCTAAGCACTTATTAGCAAGTTGAAATTTTCACAGTGTCTATGCCTCTTAGGTACAGGCTACATAGCGTCTATTTGCAAGAACAACGGGGTAATTGCGTAACACACATAAAATGACAATTGATCGCAATATCTTTCATTTTGACAGTTCATCCACGTTCATTGCGTTATTTACGTTGTTGAGCAGACGAATTTATTTAACATATGAAGCAATGGATTAGAAATAAACTTCAAACTCTCGGATTTTAATTGAAACTGTGTTACGCAATTAGGGTGCTGGGTCTGTTCTAAAATTGTTGTATGGAAAAATACAAAACGTGGGAACATGGCAGAAAATATTTTATCAGTAGACTTTAAATGGAATTTAAAGGAGACTATTGAAACTTTGTTTTGAAAAAACACCACCCACATTTCTCCACCAGAATTAATGCACAGTTAATATTTTACTAGGTACCTACCTATTTTTTTTAAAGTACCTACCTAAGTAAGTCTGTATTAAATTTTCTTTGAAAATGAGTAACCAATGATTATAAGAGAGCTTCCATTTAAATATTTTAAAATTAAACTACGTAAAGGTTGATAGATTTTTTTAAAGTTTTCAAGAATTTCTGCCACATCAAGAAAAATATATATTTTAAGGTTCCTATTGTTATATGGCGTGTTTTATTTAGTTTAAAGAATTGTTTCCTAAAACCTAAAATATTTTTTTAGGATAAGTTTTGTTATGAGCGTGTTGTTAAGTGTCTTAATTCAAAAAGTCTATTAGAACATAACTATTTTCAGTACCTATATCTTATTAAAATAAGTAGTACCTATTAAGTACCAATGTAAAATTAATTTGCATGCCCTAAACCGGCAAAGTATGGACTTTAGACCACCAAATTTTTCAACTGGTAACACTCTGTATTTTCTGCAAATAAATGATTCTTATTCTTATTCTTACTTATTCATCCTAATGATACTTACTCAGGAATTATACTTATAAGACGCAGGCGCAACATATCATTACAAAGATGTCAGAACAACTGATGGGGTCCGCTAGGGCCGATGCTTGCCGGGGTCACGGGAAACTCCGAAAGGGATATCGTGGCCCCTGGAAACACAGGCAACTGAAGGAACATGGGTGGGTTTTAGTCAGTAAGAGTCAGACACGCCCTCCCTCCTGCTCCAGAACGGGAGATGTTATTTGACAATTTCCAACCCAAAAAAGAAAAAATCATTACGAGTAGGTAGAACTACCTAAACTTATTACGTGAAAAGAGTCGCAGACACAGCTAGTATTTACAAAAACAATGCAGTCTACAAATCTTAAGATACTGGTTTGAAAACCGCTGAGTCACAAATAAAACAAGAAAATAAGATGAATGTGCCGAGTAATGATGACAATCATTACAACAACAACAAATGACTGATAACAACGACTATATAACGAGAGTCTAATATATATATACATTCATTGGGTTAAAAGCCAGATAATAAGTGGTAGGGTTTATTCTTAAGTGACTGGCTTCCGACTAGTGAAAATGTTGTTTTTACCATTAACTTTATTATTAGTAGCCATAATATTAGGCTGGTACTTATTAGGAAGATACAATGAAAACTATTGGAAGACACGTGGAGTGACATTTTATAGCAATAACAAAGTGTTGGGACCGTTTTGGGATTTCGTCGTATCGAATCGTGCACTGTTCGAGACCTTCGGTGACCTGTATAAGAAACATAGGGATCTGCCAGTTATTGGCGTTGGTCAACTTGTAACGCCTACATTATTCGTCATTGACCCGAAAAACGTGCAACATGTTTTGTCCGGCGACTTCCAAGCTTTCCACCACAGAGGAGTAGAAAGTATTAAAGGTGACCAATTGACTGATAATATTACCTTCATGAATGGCCCAAGATGGAAGCTGATGAGGAAAAATATGACCCCATTGTTTACGGCAAACAAATTAAAGAACATGTATTACATCATGGACAAAAGCGCCCAAGACTTCGTGACCTATTTGAAAAACAACCCCAAGACATGGGAAGGTGATTTCCACGCCTCACTTATGATGTTCAACAACGCTGCTGTTTGTGGTGCAATCTTCGGATTTGGATCAGAATCAATCTTTGATTCACCATTCCTCCAGATGGCCAAAAATCTATCGCAAACGAATTGGAAGAACCAGTTGAAATTCTTGATGTTCAATCTTAGCTCCAAGTTAACTGCGGCTTTGGGCATAAGGGTATTCAAAGAGTACGAGGAGTTTTTCATTGGTTCAATAAATGCAGTTATTAAAAAGCGAGAACAGGAGAATGTCAAGAAGCACGACTTCGCAGATATATGTATGAGTCTACAGAAGAACGGCACCATGAAGGACCAACAAACAGGTTATGAGATGGAACCCACCATCGGCTTGTTATCCGCACAGGCTTTGTTCTTCTTCACTGCTGGTGTAGAGCCTTGTGCCAATGCCATGTTCTCAACTTTAATTCTTCTCTCTCGCCACCCAGAAATATTAGAGAAAGTTCATCAAGAAATAGACGAACATTTTGAGAAGCATAAGAACAACATAACATATGACGTCATTTCCGAAATGGAGTATGTAGACAAGGTGCTAAGTGAGGGGATGAGGCGATTCCCTCCTATTGGACTTTTAACTAGACAATGCTGTCAAGACACTGTGCTACCTGTTGGCAATATCAAAGTGGCAAATGGAACAAAAATTTTTACTGCAATATATGAAATTCATAATGATCCAAAAAAAATTCCCAATCCAGAGGTGTTTGATCCGGAGCGATTTTCTAAGGAGAGGGGACCCAACGATGACGTTTACATGCCATTTGGGATGGGCAATAGGACGTGTATTGGTGCCAGGTATGCCAAGTTGCAGGTACTTGCAGGTATGGTCCACGTTCTACGAAATTTTACTATTACTTCCCAACAAGCAAATGTAGATATAAAATTTGCACATGACTCACTCAATGTTAAACTGGGAAATGTTGATATCCAGCTTATTCCTAGAAATATTAAATAGACTTTTCTTTTTATGTAAAGCAAAGTAATCATAATTATATTCCCCATAATTTATGTTGTTGGTTGTTTTGTAAAAATAATAGTTGCTAGTATAAATTAGTTTTAAGGACTAAGAAAGGATTTAATGTTTAAATCGAAGACTGTGTTGTTTATTTATTTTTTTACTACTTTTTGTTGGACGATAGCGTGATGTCAGTTGGTTAGTCTTTTTAAAATAAATGATAATGTTATTTTAAATATTTGTTATTTTAATTGATGTTTTGTCTACTTCAGTTGTATAACTGAGAAAGTATAGTACAATACTTACAGTGAAATAGTAGTGTAATGTCCACTTGTCTTATAAAATCAAATTAAATTTTTATTCAGTTTTGCTCCGACTTTTGAGAGCATGTTCACGGTAATTTAAAATTTGTCAGCCTAGAACTGCTACTACTAGAGTACTAGAGTCTATAGGTTCCCGTATCGTGCTAAAATAAGAACACACAGTACATTAGTATGTAAATATCTTCACCTTCCGCCTGACGCAGGTCCTCACCGGACGCGGCTGTTTCGGGAGGTTCCTGTACAGGATAAGGCGGGAGGAAACACCCGGGAGTCACCATTGTGTGGATCGCCCGGAAGATACGGTCGAGCATACGGTGGAGGTCTGTCCGGCTTGGGCAGAGCATTCCTGTGTCCTCGTGGAGGCGATCGGCGGCGGTGATCTCTCGCGTCCGGCCCTGGTTCAGGCCATGGTACGGAACGAGAGGAAATGGGAGGCCGTCACCTCCTTCTGCGAACCGGTAATGCTCGCGAAGGAGGAGGCGGAACGCGTGAGGGAGAGGCAAATTTCGCGCCGAAATAGTGTTTGTCTTATAGCATGACTTTAACGGACGTTAAGGCCATAACTTTGTAAAACAAGTTTTTTTTTGGGTTGACGATAGTTAGCGCCATTTTTAACGTATACGCGTGGATAAAATATTCGTCTAGGTTGATTGGCAAACCCATCCAAGCAAAAACTCTACAGTACCTAACACCGTTGCAGTTATTTGTTAAATCACATTCGTGGCTAAATATGAATCTATTCATTGATAAATGAAACTTTTTTCCTGTTTTTAAATGAATTATCTCAAGGAAAATAACTCATTCCTGTAAAATATAAATATTTTCAGTTTAGTTTGGTGTGTCAAAGAATGAGCAGCTAATATAAGTAAAAACAACAATAAATAAAATATTTTAAGTTCATAAATGTAAATTTTACATAAATATAATCTTATATTAAATAATACTTTTGTCTATGAATAAAAAATAGCTCATAGTTATAAGTGAAAAGTGTTCCTTTAAAAACTTGCGCTGAACCCGACAAAAATCTACTTCTATGTGTTTTTCTGATAGTTGCAAAATTTTGTTTATGCACACGAATTCAATGTAATAATGTTAAATATATAGTTGAGGAGAAGGTTTTCCAATAATCAATGTTTTTTAAGAGGCAAGTGGTTGGTAGAATTGAGACATAGAGAACCGGGAAAACTGTTAACTACGAAGATTAAATTGAGCCATTACTGGCCACGCCACTAACGTCGGTCGCCGGTACTATTAGGCACCACAGTGGAAAGCAGACATACCGACTGCCTCGCAGGAAGAAAGTCAGCTCGAAGGAAATCAATATGAACCAAATTTATAAACTGACCGCCACAGCCAAATTGTTTATAATAAATGGGATACCAATAGGTACAATAGGCTGTGGTGGTCACTTTTTAACTCTGATTCAACATTGTTGTCGAACGAAACCGAAGAGGATATAACCAAAATCAACTACGAATCCACGAACGAATATGGATATTGCATCGGATACGAAGGTTGTGGAGGTGACAAAATACATATGGATCTTAGGGATGATTCTGTCTGCAAATTGCTTGATATTGCAACTGCTGCTGTTAATATTTTTGCCGAAGATACGGAGACTAGATCTAAACATTCTCATACAGCTGACAGTGGCAAGGTCAATGAATACAATAATTGAATTCTTATTGTATTATATGTTTTTTACGAAGACCACAAATAATGTATTATTAGTAATCTTCGGGCAATCAGACGCCGTGTCACTATGCTGGACATCTGTTTACACGAAAATATTATACGACAAAATGGAGTTGGTGTTTACATTTAAAAGGTGGAACTTATTGACGCTTTCTACGCTCATTTGGTTCTTTATGGTGATAGGTGGACTGATAGGCTTATTTGCGACTGAATATTTTTTAGATTACATCATATACACGTACGCGTGGTTAAAATTAATTATTTTGTTAGTAAACTTATGGATGTTCTGTAAAATATTCTATGTAATAAAACACATGAAAGATAACTGTCGCTTCGTTAGTTTGTTATTAACAAGTGTTATCTCGTTTATTTTGTTGTGCATAACGTGTTTTGGTACTTTTCTTCAGTTCATGTTAGCGGATATCTTAGCGTATGCGCAGGTTGGTGGGATGCACCCTACAATCTATGAGACATTTTATATCTTCGATTCACTTCAACCGGCAGCAATAACTATTATATTCATCGTACGTGTTAGGAATTTGATAAAAAGCCCTAGTACGAATATTTCGACGAATTATAACATAACCGTATCATACAATTAAACAAAAATGTTATAGAATCTAGAACAGTATTAGGCTAGCGTGAATGTAGTACCTAACGTAAACGTAGGAAATACTCGTTTTGCACATAATATTTATTTAAATTATTTAATTTATTTATTTAGGTACATGTTTTATAAAAATTGTACTTCCCGTTATAATATTAAACTGTTTAGAAAGTATCCCTTTAATATACTTCAGTTAAGGAAAAAAGTGTAATTAATAAATAATAATAAATGTTGGATTACGCTCTGTTTGTTTTTTCATTTACATAATATAAAAGCCCCTGAAATATTCCTGAGTTAAAATACCTTCGCTTATCTTCTAGCACTTAGGTATTTTGTATCAATGTCGAGCTGCTGCGATGATTTTGTTGATATTCAAAACCCTCAGACTAAATAAAAAACCAAGATATAACGCTGTCAACAGTGACGTGAGGCCGGTTTTGTAAAGGCGAAAGATTTATACGTTTTGAAGGGAAATCAGAGTGGCTAGAGAGGCGCCACGGCGTCCTCGCCTTCAGCCTGACGCAGGTCCTCACCAGACACGGTTGTTTACGGAGGTTCCTGTTCAGAATAAGGCGGGAGGAAACGCCCGGGTGTCACCATTGTGTGGATCGCCCGGAGGACACGGTGGAGCATACGGTGGAGGTCTGCCCGGCTTGGGCTGAGCATCGCCGTGTCCTCGTGAAGGCGATCGGCGGCGGTGATCTCTTGCGTCCGGCCCTGATTCAGGCCATGGTACGGAGCGAGAGGAAATGGGAGGCCGTCATCTCCTTCTGCGAAGCAGTAATGCTCGCGGAGGAGGAGGCCGAACGCGTGAGGGAGAGGCAAAATTCGCGCCCTCAGGCCCCTAACCGCTGCAGAAGGAGACGCCCTGGGCGTCGGGAATCGCGAGCCGATTTCCGGCCACCGTAGCAATGGATAGTTCACCGCCCGATAAGGACCAGGCTCGGGTCGACAGCGCATTGTGTTCCACGCGCGCCTCAAAGAGATGTCAGCAGAATTGACGGGGTCCGCTAGGGCCGATGCCTGCCGGGGTTGCGAGAAAACCGAAAGGGAGATCGTGGCCCCCGGCAACAGGTCACCTGAAGGAACACGGGTGGGTTTTAGTCAGTAAGAGTCTGACACACCCTCTCGCTCCACCCAAAGGGGGAGAAGTTATTTGATAATTTCCCACCCAAAAAAAAAAGGCCGGTTTCGTAAACATGTGTGCATTTAGTGAGGTGTAGTTTTAATGTAAATTAGTGCATGTGAAGCAACTCTCAAGCCAAAATTACATTACGAAATTAGTGACATAAAATTATAGGCCGCCTTTTTCATACAAGTGTGCGGGCTGCGTCAGTCCCTCGCCTGTGTGGACCATGGGACTGATACCATCCAAAAAGACGCCCTATAATTTTAAGTTATCTGAGCCACTAATTTCCTAATATAATTTTGAGTCTATGTTTTATGTTTGGGTTTATAAAGACGTGAACAATTCTACAGAAATACAAAAGTTTACTTTTTTTTTAAAACTAGATACACAAAGTATTCATAAAAATGGTCAGTCACAAGTAGGACAAGGCTTATCACTCCTATTGGTACCATCAGAATGGACAGAAGAATAAAGTTTCACTTTTTATACGCAAACCACTGTGTCGTATAATATTTTCGTGTAGGACATCCAGCATAAACACAACGCTTGAATGCAAGAACAGTGCTAATAATAAATGAATTGTATACCTGTTAGCAAAGGAAAAAAAAAACATGAATTTAAGTACTGTATACCTCAATCTTGCTGCTGTCAGCTGTGTGAGGATCTTCTGGTATAATAGTGTAGTGAATGTAGTTGACGCAATACGACTGTGCTTGCTGGCTAGATATTTTTTCCTGCTGTGCAGTAAAAACTTTGATTGTACACGACTGCATTTGACTTTAGACTGTGCTTCAGAGTATAAGTCAACATTACACTTTGGTGCATCATGAAGCGGATATCAAACGCTTTACTTTTTGTTTCTTTGTTGCCTTACATTCGCTTCTTTCACTCACTGAAGTGAAACATCTGAATAAAAACTAAATTAAAAGTAAAAATGAATTCATTAGATAACCGATCGATTCAACGATGGATTCGGCACTCGGCATCTTTCGACTACCACATGATCGAAAAATACAACGAAATGAGTGGATGAACGTTCAGTCCTATATAATTTTGTCGTGTGAACAAGAAATCAAGCAAAAATGAGAAGTGAACTGTTAGGGATTGAAGCATGTTAATCCCTAGCATCAGGTGGAATGACAGCTCACTTTAAGCTCATTTTACCTAAGTTTTCACGGTGAGATTTCACAGAATTGATCGGCTGAAATTCCCTTAGATGGCGTCCAAGTTCACGTTCATAGCTAGTATCAAAAAAGACTTAAGTAAAAAATAAATCTTATCGATTTTTGGCATATGTATCGTCAGACCAAATAAAGAACTTAGGTACGTATTTTTTTTTTTTAAACCTTCCCCCACACTAGGAATTTCTCCTGTATTGTGGGTGCGTTTACAAACATTTAATTAAACTCACATACACAAACATCCAGACCCGGAACAACAACTTGTAGGTTATACAAATGTTTGTTCCGTGCGGGAATCGAACCCGCGACACGCAGCGCAGCAGTCAATCGCTAATCACTGCGCCAACCGTATCGTCATTTATATTAAGTAATTTAGTATTTTTTTTGTAACCTTACTGCTGATAAACCTTATTCAGTATAAATAACTATGTCCCTCGACAAACTTCGTGTTTCGTCAGTCGTCGGACTTCTATCTGTTGCCCTTTGTACTTGGTGCAGACCGGACGCTCTCAATCGACTTGGAAGTATATAGAGTTGTTAATACTCTTTTAACTTAATGTACAGATATTCTATTTCACGAAGTCCGTTCGGCTTTGATTGTAGTAGTGACGTATCCCGACAAGCGCGCTTGTGTGTGTAAAAGTAGGTAACGTTAGCAAAAAAATCTGATATATAATTAAGTCGAGATTTAATAATCTAAATAAAATTTTGGTTTTAAAAGTATATACATTTTGTAAATAAATTAGATTAGGTTGCAATAAATACAAAAATATTAAGAATATGTAGGCATTTAATTAAGCATTGGTGTTACAGAATGGAAACGAAACAAGTAGGACTATTCAGTATTTTCAATCACTATCAGATAAATTTTCGATTTCCGATTCCGTTTTGCTGTCGTCAGAATCATCTTGTACATTGATTATAAATTCAAAATCGAGATCAAAATATTTCAAGTAGTTTTTTTCAATTTTTTCAACATGAGCACAAGTTTTTTGCCACGTTTCACTGCTAACTTGGCCCAAACTTTCATTGATCAGTCTTTCCGTATTCGTCATGTTTTGCTCGATATTTTTAGATGCGACATAATTTTTAACGTTCCCCCAAATATTTTCAATCGCATTTAATTCTGTGTGATAAGGGGGAAGGCGTAAGACATCAAAACCCTTGCTTTTTATAAAATCGTCAATCTTGTAGATTACGTGTTGGGCTTTGTACTTCTTTATTGTATCGTACAATTCCAATTTAAGAAGAGATTCATCAAATGCTATACCCTTATCCCTGAGCCATTGCTGCATATCGGTTTTCTTTGTAGATTGCGTCGGTAGTCGTTCAGCCCGTGTGTTGTGATAAGATGCATTGTCTAAGACAATGACAGAGCGCGGAAGTAAATTGGGTAGCAACTTTTCATTTAGCCATTTTACATAGTTATCATAGCTCATATTTGAATGATAATCACCAGCTGTTGAGTTGGCCTTATAAACCAAGGAAGCATTTTCAATAAAACCATCCTTGGTTCCCGCGTGCACTAAAATAAAGCGAGTGCCTGTACTAATTTTTTTTAAAAACGGAGTTCTTTCCTTTTTTTTTGCCCAGGTGTTGTTTCGCACGTGTGTCGAAAGGACGTAGCTCTCATCGGTGTAAACAATGGGCCGACTTTGAGAGCGGTACTCTGTTATTTTTTTTAAATATTTTAAACGCCACATTTGTATACCATGACGCTCCGTCAAGACTTTACGGTTGTTCTCTGTTTTGCGCCACTTGTAACCTAATTTCAACAGTAACTTGCGAACAGTTTCTAAACAACCTTCGAATCCGATTTTTTCATTCAATGCTGTTCTGAACTGAGCTAATGTTGGAATTTCTTTATGGACAATATGGAAATCTTGTACAGTACTGCGAACCACATCGGCTGTAAAATTATCTATATCCACTTTATTATCTCGCTTTCTCCTTTTCTTCATAGGTGAAGTGAATTTTGATGAAGTGAATGGCAATTCCTTCTCTTCTTTTAATATTCTTTGAACTGTTTTTTGGCTCCCACCCGTAGCTTCAGCTGTACGGCGTGTAAAGTCTCGTAAATGAGACAAATCACAGTTGAGTTCCATTAATGATTTTGTAAATTCATATTCTTCTCGCAGAAAATGATAAACACTAGCTATCATGTTTCGTCCCTAAAACAAAATGTAATCAAAATAATTAAGTAATATAAACATTTTATAACACAAAAACATTCATTTTATAAATACTTCTATTGCTATATTAAGTATCTTTGTATAACATTTTAATTGAAAACGTATAAATAAATATTACCTCACTATGGACAACTCTTCTTCGTTTTGTTGCCATGTTGACCTTACTCCGTGAAACAATTTGGCGCGAACTAAAAACCACTACTGATCCGGACCGTGTCCCGATTGACACTGAGCGCTCTCGAGGTTACGCACACAAAAACAATGTCCATGTGCACGCTTGACAACATTCATAGACAAACGGACTTCGTGACATAGAACATCTGTACCTAATTTATTTAAAAAATGGGAGGAAAGCTGCTAAAGTTGCAGGCACTAAAATAGTTTTATAGCTCTATATAGTTCACAAGGAAATCGAAACAAAACAACAATAAAGTATTTAGTTCTGAATTCAAATGATGATGAATGATGGAAAAAAATTGCATTTGTTTGTATTCGGAATGCGATAATTCCCGAGAGATATTAAGAAAAGTCACAAGTCAGACTGTTCGTGAGTATCGTGGCCCCCGGCAACATGGCAACTGAAGGAACACGGGTGGGTTTTAGTCAGTAAGAGTCTGACACGCTCTCCCGCTCCGTCCAGAGCGCGAGAAGTTATTTGATAATTTTCCATCCAAAAAAAATACTGCTCGTAAGTAGGTTTTTCAGGCCAGAGTTAAAATAAATATGTATAAGGAATATGTAACATAACGCCTGTATTCCGCAAAGGGTTACGCCGAGGGATATCTATCTAGAGTTAGGTATTCCCACATTTCGTATAAGGAATATTTAAATAAAACTCGTATGTAAACACAATGGCTTCTAAATAACCCCGGTCCAATACAATTATTGGACCGGGGTTATTTAGAAGCCATTAGGAAAACCACATGCTTAACCTAAACAAATAGACTTTAGTACAAAATAAGATTGTGCTAATTTTACAAGTTTATCCGTGATAGTTTTTCAGAACAGTTACATACTGGAGCAGTCGTGAGTTCCCCTGCAAATTTCTTACATCGCACTTAACACTTTTTTTATATTTTATCTGCTGTTAATTATATAGTGTGCTTTTAGGTCTGTGCAAAATAAATTTATTTTCTTTCTTTCTTACGTATGTCTGGTATCCAATTAAGAGTAAGGTACTCCATACTCATAATCAGCCTATAATGTTCCCACTGCTGGGACACAGGCATCTCAGAGAGAAGAAAAGAGTCGTAATCCACCACGCGGGCCCAGTGCGGGGTGGTAGATGTCACATGTCTTCGTTTTTTTTTAGTTCTGGAACATTCGGTTTCCTGACGAAGTTTTCCTTCACCGTTTTGAGAGCATGGTGATGAAATAATTTACACAAAGTGCGTTAACAGGTAAATCTAGTAGCTCATTGATTTTTACAATGGAACAAACAAATATGTATTGATACTTACCTACCTATAAATTATATTAGGTAACTAGGAACCGATGTGTGTTATGTATTATCTGAGTAACTACAAGTGGTGTTATCGTTAATACTTTTTCAATAAAAAGGAATTATCCGTGTGTGTATAATTCTAAATAAGCATAAGTTGTTATCGTGTATTTTCAACACACATTTTGCATTGAATGTTGCTTTTTTATATTTGTATCTACTTATAAAGTTGGAATGTGAATGAATGTGAAGTTTTAGTGTAAAAGGGAGTCAATAATTATAGGGCACTAGCTGCGCTCCACGGTTTCACCCGCAGAAGTCTCGATCCCGTGGAAATATCAGGATAAAAGGTAAACTGTATCCTTTTCCAGGTCATGGTCTACCCATGTGCCAAATTTCATCCAAAATCGTTCCGCCGTTTTAGCGTGAAAGCGTAAGAAACAAAAAAACTCACTTCCGCATTTATAATATAACTAGCTTCTACCCGCCACTTTGTCCACGCATATAGAACCTTCCTAAAGAATTGGACTATCTAATGCAAAAAGAATTTTTCAAATCCGACTGGTAGTTCCAGAGATTACCCCCTACATACAAACTTACAAACAAACAAACAAATAAATAAATTTTACCTCTTTATAATATTATTATTATTATATACAGGTGGTCCAAATAGTGACGTCAATAAAAAAATAGATTCCTCATGGGTATCCGAAAATACCGCATGTATGTTCCACGATTCTTGATAGTGTTCGAGTTATAATTTTTTTTTTTCCAAAAATCTGAACAGAAGTAAAGTTAAAAGACTCAAAACTCTTAGCCATATGAAATGCTGAAATACAACGTATCGAATGATGTAAAATTACATTATTCAATACATTGTATTTCAGCTTTAACCTAACCACCTAGCACCTAATAATCACAGTTTAAATATGGTTAGATTTTGTTATAAATAATAGGTATTATAGATAACTTTTTTCGAAATACAGAATTTACGTAAAATTAATACCGAACATATGCCCAACATTCTGATGTTTGTATTTTGTGATTATTTGTGTAATTTGATGAAATAACAAAACAAGACATTCCATAAAGCAAATATTTTGTCACCCAAATAATATTAAAAGTGTGGCATAAATTCTATTTTGATTAAATAAAATGCAGTTGTATGAAAACTGTTAGCAAGCCAAACTTTCATTTTATCTAAGCTCGGCTGCTTATGCTGTTAGAAAGATAAGGCAGATGTAGAAACCGCGCGTTTGGTCTATTTTAGCTACTTCCACAGCATTATGTCGTATGGCATTTTACTGTGGGGTCGGGCTGCTGACATTGAATCCATCTTTATTTTGCAAAAGAGAGCTGTCAGAGCCATTTATAATCTACGTCGCCGCGAATCTCTCAGGAAACTATTTAAAAGGATTAATATTATGACGGTACCTTGCCAATTCATTTATGAAAATATTATGTATGTAAGGAATAATCCACATCTTTTTAATAAAATAAGTTATAGACATAATTTTAATACGAGAAATAAAGATAAACTAGATCAACCATTTTTCAGATTATTTAAAGTACATACGTCTTTTATGGGGTACTGTGTTAAATGTTACAAAAAAAATACCTTGTGACACATTTATTGCAATTAAATGAAAAAAAATTTAAAACTCATATTAAAAGTACACTTTGTAAACAAGCCTATTACAAATTAGAGGATTATATACAAGATAAGAGTGCTTGGAAACAGGCTGGTCCTGCTCCATAGAACAATTTAGAATCAAGACAAAATCAAACAGGTTGCTAAATTAATTGTAAGATTAATAATTTTGTGTTATATGACATTGATTTTACATTCTGTGATTACTTCCTCACTCACTGACATATTAATTTAAAAAAAAAAAAATAGAAAAATCGTCCACTTTTACAATGTCTGTAGGTAAATATGTGAGCACCATGTATCACATAATTAAATTATCTGTCGTTGCTTCATTTTAAATTCTTTTACCTATTGTGGTATAGTAATTTTATTCTAGGTGCATCGTCTTCACATATAATTATTTAACGAATGTACGTACTTATACAAACTATTTTAAAACATTTTAAAAGAGTAACGGTGGACTTTCGTGCCCATTCTTCTCCATATGAAAACTACCTTTTGGAAGGAGCGACTAGACGGCGATAAAGCTAAGTCTTTGCTCAGTGCTTGGTGTGGCAACACGCCGTGTTCGAGTTCGCGACAAGTCAATCGTTGTCCTGAGGATGCCTCGTTGAGAGGTGAAACACTTGTCGATTTCTTTCAGGGTCTTTTTAAGACTCTTTAGAAATAGCTAAGCAGAACAGGTTACTAAATATATCCACATCAATTGCATTTTATATTATTTTGTAAATTTTGACGTTTAAAAGTGCCATACCTGGGCCTATTTGAAATAAATGATTTGACTTTGACTTTTTGAGACTTTGACAGAAAAAGCTTTTACGGTTGCATTTAAGAACATCTAAAGTATAATGCATTAGCATAAGTAGATAGGTAGGTACCTACTACCTATCTTCGTACTACTTGGTGAGACTTGGTCACGTCGATTCCTAAAATAAAGCATGTTTTATATGTTTTGTGTTGTATATATTAATACCTGCCTATTGCTAAATTAATCATGGAAATGAACCGAAGATTTGAATGGACGAAGCTGTTTTTGCAAGTTTTATATTAACTTGCCCTGTTAGTGTGTTAGTTAGCAAATCTTGCAAGCTGAATTAAAACCACTTCCTCTTATCCTACGGAGTTCAAATTTTACAAGTTAGTTCAGTTTTAAAGACAAAGCATTATTTTATGATGTATGACCTGATTTTACCCTAGGATCGGCTTCAGACGAAGGAACTCCACAGCAGTCAACGATACAGACACGGAATTTAATATACGCATTAAAAAAAAGAATCCGTTCTAAAATCTACTATGATCTGGCTACAACATCCAGGATTGGCTCCACACAAGGTAACTTCTCAGCAATCAACAACTGAAACACTCAATTTTATATACGCATTCAATTAGTTCACCATGATCTGGCCGCTGCACCCAGGGTTGGCTCCAGAAAAGGGAACCTCTCAGTGGTCAACAGCACAGACAAAAATGATTATACTAAAAATAATTATAAAAACATCGAGAACTTTAACTCAAGCAGAAATAAATACTAAACGTAAGCAGAACTAAATATCTAAATAAAGCCTCCAGGCATAAAGGGCGTGCCCGCTTTCATAAAGCTATATAAAACTGTAATTGTAAGTTATAAATGATAAACTAGGACCATCGAGGTAAAATAAATAACCAGTTAATTACTAGTAATTAGTACAAAACCATGATCAGCAAGACGACCAGTCCCCACGAGCAGCACCTGTTCACGAGCATAACGCAAATATCAGCCATTACCCCCTCGCCATTTTTGAGGGAAGGAGGCAACCCGACCCCCGACGCTACCGCAAGCAGTGACATCTAAGGGAGCATGACGGACTTGCTGCCGGTTGCTCAGGAAAAAAATTATATGATCAATTGTCGAGGTCGCTAGCTAACCACAAATTGCAATACACCTCATAACAAAAACATTCTAATGAGTAGATTATGGCAACAATAAAATAAGATAAAAATTGATTAACTCATTAAAAAGAAAAAAAATGGCTTTTAAATTCAATTAAAATAAACAAAGATATAAACTCATATAACCTGTCAGTAGGTAAGCTAATTCTGGAGTAAGAACATAAATATTGTCTTGAGTTAATCACAGAAACCAACTATTCTTATCATTTAAGTAGTCGATGATACAATAGTATGCCTTTGAACAAAGGTTGGATTTTACTATAGTTTTAAAAGCATTAAAAGGCAAATCTAGCAAAGAAGCTTGCTACAAAAGGTTAAACCAAGCCCAACAATTGAGTTATGAACCTTATGAAGCCGGTGAAAGGGAGCTCGTAGTTTGTCTTTATTTCTAGCTAGTTAAAATTGTGTATATCACTGTTTTTTGAGTATAAGTTAATATTTTGCCTAATATATAAAATGTTGGCGAAGATGAATTGCGATGCCACTGTGAGGATACCAATATCGTTGAAAAGGTCTCTCAGAGAAACTCTGGCACCTAGCTGGTAAATTGCCTGAACAGCTCGTTTTTGAAGGACAAATATATTTTGAATATCAGCAGCTTTGCCCCACAGCAGAATACCGTAGGACATAACGCTATGAAAATAACTAAAATAGAGTAACCGAGCTGTATCAACGTCAGTGTATTGTCTTATTTTCCTGACGGCGTAGGCGGCCGAACTGAGCCTTCCCGCTAGGCTCGATATATGTGAGCCGCACTGAAGTTTGGCATCTACTGTTATGCCCAGAAAAATTGCCGAGTTCACAGTTTCAAGCACCTCTTTGTCTAAGACTATGTTGGGTCCTAGATTTCTAACATTTGGTAGGGCGAACTTTACACATTTCGTTTTCTTGGCATTGAGAACTAGGTTATTTGTCGTAAACCAATCCGTAACCATTGAGAGTGCACTGATTACATCGTCAAAATCTTGTCTATTCCGGTCTACTTTAAAAATAAGAGAGGTCTCATCTGTCATCGATGTGTGTCATCTGCAAACAGTACAACTTCACAGGTACCCTTTAAATAGAATGGTAAGTCATTAATATACACTAAAAACAAGAATGGACCCAGTATTGAGCCTTGAGGTACACCTAACTGAACTGGTAATACTATAGGTACACCTCTGCTTAATCCTTCGGGGATTATAGGCGTGATGTTATTTGATAACAAAGCAGCTACACAAAGTTTGGGATACATTATAGTCGTCATAATTTTCTTTAATGATGTGTTTATTCTCTCGTAAAGTCATAATAACATATCTTTGTCGTTAATTCTTTATGGTTTTAGTCGTAATTCGTCCCTGTTACAATAAGGTAATGATGTGATATTATAGGTTTTTGAGAGACACACAGAGTTTTGAATTGTAACCAGAGATAATAAATAATTCTTGGAATAGCACGTATAATATAAAAATTTTAATGGCAATTCCAATTTTGGTGTACGAAATAAATAATGTGAAACGATTGTGAATAAACTAATTACCTTTGTTAGTTAAATATATAATTTCGTTTACATTGTAAATTGTATTTAATACCTAGAATTTTATTACTCGTACGTTATGAATTAATGAGTGAGTAATAATAATATTTTTATATCAATGCATTTTGTATTAACGGTGACCGAATGAAATTCAGATTTAATAATATTCCACCAAGTCCGATATTAATTTAATCCATTATTTATAATTTAATCCGCTTTAATCCGCGCGCCGTAGGGCCACAATGCTATCTTATTTTTTCAGGTATTTTCACGGAATTTAATTTTATTGTTCGAACATCACACCGCACAGTGTTGAAACGAGAGTCCATTTGCATATTCAAATACCTCGTTTAAAAAACACTTTTTCATCAGAAAATACGTCCATAGGAAAACGTAGCGCGCTCATGCGTTTGTTTCCGACTGTCCGTACACAGTAGCGTTGACCAGCTGTCGTTTGTCGTTTATTGAACAACCTTTATCCTTCACCCGACGTGTCTAAACCGACATATTCGATACACGATAAGCTCGGTTTTGTTCGGCGATGACACGATCATTTTCCGATGGGCGTTCAGCTGAACTCTTTTAGATCAAATGGATGGAAAATTGTGGGGAACTTGTTACTTATTTCACTCGACTAGATTTTGCTCACAGTTAAGTATAGTGTTGTGTCGTATACTTGCAGTTGGTTTAGAAAGTAGATACACTTAGGTTATGTATGACCTAGTACAGGACCTAGCATCATAAGAAAGGACTTGGAGATGGAATTCCGACTTTCAGTTGACTTTTATTAGGAGGGCAACGTGCGCTCTTTAAATCCTTTGACCGCTGAAGCAAATATGACAAAACGGTTTTCAGACGACAAAATATAAAATAAATACTCAACACATTCTACTAGTTTGAAAAAAAAAAAACTTTTTTTCATTTGTGGATGTAGCAATACATTTGCTGAAATTAGATTTGAAAGAACTCGTATAAAATTATCTCGATGGAATCAAATCTCTTTTAAAAACATTTTACTCGTTTAATCCGTCTCAAAAACTAAATCATCAAATATTTGGTTTATTTATTTTCTAGGTACTTGACTACTGAATTCCTGCGACATTGTTTGCGACCATGTTTCGCAGAAGTGTTATCCTGTTAAAATCTCGCTGTGAAAACTTAGGAGAAGTGAGCTTGAACTGGGGGCATAAAACGGCCGTTTTGGCAGAATCATAATATGATAATACTAGCTTTTGCCCGCTGCTTCACAGGCGTAAAGGTCGGAAAATATCCCACAGGAACGTACTACCGGGATCCAGAGTACTTATCATACGTCGTAACCCAGGTCATGACCTATCCATATGACATTGATCAAAATCTGTTCAGCCGTTACGGCATGAAAAGGTAACAGACCGATAATAAATCTGTTTTAGGGTTCCGTACCTCGAAATGAAAAATGGAAACCCATTAAGGATGACTTTGTTGTCTGTCAAGACCCTTTTTCTCAGGAACGCGTGGAGGTATCAAATTGAAATAGATATCAAAAACGTAGGCTAAGCGTGCACTACAAATTTTAATCGTTGCGATTATTAAACTGCGAAATAAAATCATTCCTAAGCGCACTCGCAAACGATTTCGTTTGACAGTGTGCAGACTGCAAACCCTAGTTAATGGTTTTATTCACAGATTGGTGATTATTATCCGCAACAATTAAAATTCGTAGTGCGCGCTTAGCCTTCGATCTACTGTACCTTGGATTTGTAACGAAAATCAAACTTCCAAGTCAACGCAATAAAAAAATACGCATTTATGCCGCATATTTTGACACTCGCAAATAAATCACAGCCTATTTGGTACTTTCCATTAGAAGCAAGGTCAAGTACAGAGCAAAATCTGAAAATTGGTAGTTTCTAGTTATAATATATATGAACTGCAAAGTTTGTTCTTCAATCTGGGATCAAAATTTCATAGCCCGTGTCTTGAAGTAACATTTAGTCTGTATTTCATTCAAATTGGTGCTCTCCACTCTATTAAAAGTTATTTTTCAATTGAAAGGTTAAGTTTACCCTTCACTCCGGATTTGGAAATTCGGGCAGCCGAGCAAACACAGCTTTGAGACGGAACCCTCAAGGCGCAAATCCTACTCACACTTGTTCAGTTTTATTTATATGATTATAAATGCCTTAAAATAATAATTTTACCATTATAATTACCATTAAATTGTAACCTACATGTTAGAAAGATTAGTTTATGACTTTAAATTGCAATAATTTTTTACAGACTACTTCGATTTTAATATAATAAAGACTAAATATTATTTCAAGATTCGGACTTAGGACTATATATATAGTATATTTCCGATCCCTTAAATCTCTTGAAAGAAGGCCCAAAACATCATCCCCTATTTTACCCCTTTCGGGGCAGATTTTACAAACGCTAAAACGCGTAATTCTTTATTTCTTATTAAAAGTATAAATTTGAATTTTCATATCCCCAACTAAAGAAATGTTGGGTTACCTATACAAACTTACATCCCCTATATCACCTCTTTAGGATAATTTTTGACACAAAAAGTATTATGTCCTGTAATAATTATTTTATAATATTTTACTTTTAATATTTTGTTTTTTTTTTCTTTGCCCGAAACTTTTCCATTTCTTCAATTTGGGATTTGTTTATCTTTTACTTTAAAGTATAGCGGGATGATAATCATTTAAAAGGTTAAATCTGCAACTATCTGCTACATTCGTTCATATTCAGTCCAGTGAAGTATTGGAATAATTCAGCTGTTGTATAGTGGTAGATTGTATTCATTTAAATAATAGTCAGATTTATACAAAAATATATAAATTATCAGAGACGATAAAAACATCAGCCCTTACATATATCATAGTTACATATGTCATAGTTAGAGAAGTGCACAGTGCAATTATATTTATCGCTTACGTAACATTAAGTTGGCGTAGTAAAGTTCAAAATGCAACGACTCTATGATTCCACGTTCTATACAGACCGCCCAACGTTGCACACAGTTCGTCCCTCGACGGGATACAAACTATTATGATGGAACAGTTGATTGCCAATAGACCGTTGAACGTTGAAAGGACGAACATCGCGGATACAGGAAACATACATTGTAAGATAATACTGTCGAAAACATCTTATAGTAAGTACCTTTTGCCAAACTTCTTGGCAGTATATGGTTAGGTATAAATGAGACCAAAGATGTAGTATAGTCTGGTTATAATTATCCAAAGGTGCATCTTATATACTAACGACTACGTGCTGATCACAGATAGTAGAAACATTTAATAGATATTGAACGTGCGATAAAGAACATAAGATTGCGATGTAGATTGTAGATACAGCACAAAGATATTGTACTGTAACAGTACACCCCCCTTTAAAAAAAAAAAAAAAAGTAAATATTATGGTAATAGTGTTTACAATATAAATTTGATCTAGACCTTACTAGTTATTTGCTGATGTATATAAATAATAATGCTATTGTACGCGGTGGAATTTGATGACGCCTGTTGTGGTGCGATTTGCTGACGTCTGTAATTTTGACTTAGCTGTTGCACGAGTGTTTATTATTTTCTTCCGTTAAACTCTTCATTCTTCTGTCCAGTGTTTTCATTATGCCATAAATTAGGATCGCACCGATTGTTAAAATAATCTGTCCCATCGCAACATTTCTTGTCCACCGTAAGTCCTCCTGGATCAGGTTACGGAGTTTGTCCGCTTCGTTTTGATTGAGGCAACTGTCCGTATTGTATGTTATCTGGTCCTTAGAACTTTGATTTCCCATTTTCGATGTCTTGTTGTTACGAGTAGTTGTGAATTAATGGTATATGTTAAGATCTATGCTAATATATATACGAATAACTTGCTTCTATCAGCGATTTTTATAGACGTACCACTGGCTTTACCTTACGTCCCGATCGTGTAGCGTACGTGTGTGAATGTCTGTCGCAATCCTTTGAATCTGGCACGTAGTTTGATTCGTCATTGATCATGAAAGCTGGTTTCAATCTATCAATTGATATCACTGTCTCCTTATCCCTAATTCTAATGCAAAATGTTTTACGGCCATGTAAATTCCCAACAGCTCTCTGTCAAACGTAGAATATTTTTGTTGAGTTTCGCTCAATTTTTGTGAAAAAAAACCTAATGGTTCCCAATTGCGTCCGGATTTTTGTTGTAAAACTCCACCAACGCAAGTAGCACTAGCGTCGGTCATGAGCGCTAGTGATGCGTTGCGGGAAGGATGCGCTGTTAATACCGCGTTTTTCAAGCTTTCCTTGCATTTTTCGTAAGCTTGGTCTGCTTCCGTTGTCCAAGGAACAGGTGAATTATCGTTCTTTTTTGAACCATGTAGAAATTCGTTTAAAACTCTTTGATTTTCCGCTGCGCGTGGAATATTACTTCTGTAGAAATTGACCATGCCCAAAAATCTTCTTAATTCTTGAATCGTTTTCGGTTTGGGAAATTCCATGATTGCCTTGTAATTTTCCTCTGTAGGTTGTATTCCTTGGCTCGTTATATGATAACCTAAGAAATCTATTTCCCTTCTGTGAAATTCGCATTTTTCGAGATTAATGGTTATTCCATTCTCGTGTAAACGTTTGAAAACCGTTTCTAAATGCTGATAATGCAAATCTTCGCTGTCCGATGCGATGAGACAGTCGTCTACATATATAAATACGAAATTTAAATCTCTAAATAAGGAATCCATGAATCGTTGAAATGTTTGTGCCGCATTGCGTAATCCGAAAGGCATTCTTAAGTACTCAAAAAGTCCGAAAGGTGTGATGATGGCTGTTTTCTCTATATCCTTAACAGGAATACAGTGGTATGCTTTGCGTATATCTATCTTGCTTAGTATCTTCTTATTTTCTAATATGTATGTAAAGTCAGTTAATCTTGGTAGTGGGTATTTGTCCGGAACTGTCGTGCTATTGAGCATTCGATAGTCTCCGCACGGTCTCCATTCGCCATTTTTCTTTTTTACCATATGCAATGGGCTTGCCCATGGGCTATCTGACGGTCGGCAAATTCCGAGTTCTATCATACTTTGAAATTCCTTTTTGGCTATGTCGTATTTTCCTGGAGGTAATGGTCTTGCCCGAGCTGCGACGGGTGGTCCTATAGTGATAATGTGGTGTTCAATCTTATGTTTGGGCGCATTGCGTAGAGAGGACTCTTTCGTGATGTCTTCGTACTTGTTTAAAAGTTGCGTAATACGTGGATTCGTTCCCACTGCGATAGTACGAATTGCTTGTTGTGCCGCTTTTTCTGAAGTTACATGGGTTGTCAGCTCTGTAACTTTGTCGATAAGTTTGCGACCAGCTATGTCGACTAATAGTTTATAGTGCTCTAGAAAATCTGCTCCAATTATTGGTTGTGTAACATCGGCGATTATAAAATTCCATTTATAACATCGTTGTAGTCCTAAATTCAAGGTAAGCGTCTTCTCGCCGTAAGTCCTAATTTTAGTCCCATTTGCAGCGTATAGTGTGTATTGTTCATTTTGAAAAATTGAATATCTCTGTTGCTTGCTAATGACTGAGATATTTGCGCCCGTGTCAATCAAAAACTTCATACCACTTTTTCGGTCGGTAATGGTGAGGCGATTGGATGGGTGGATTGCACAGAGTTTCGCCGTTGTCTGTGCTCTTATTCGTTTCCCTGGTTCCGTACGTAAGTCATTGGTTTCCAACCGCATGGCTTAATGCAGTTCCTTGCATATTTTCCGAATCTTCCGTGGTAGTAACAAAATCGATTTGCCCCTCTATAGTTTGTTCTCGGCCTCATAATCGGGAATTGTTGACGTTCCTTGAAATGATTGTGCGTGTTGGGTCGATAGCCATATCGACCTTGCTGAATTGCGTCAATATCTATCTGTAATTTTGCTAGCTGGGTTAAAATGCATGCTGTATTGTTGTCGTTTGAAGTGTCGTTGCTAACAGCTGATGTTTCGGTTACTTTTGAATTCATTATTATTTTGTCTGCAATTAGGCTCAGTTTGTCAATTTCCATGTCTTCCGTAACTGCTAGAACCGTAGTAACTGATGTTGGTAAAAGCCTGAACCATAGTAGTTTAATTGTTTCGTCACTGATTTTCCCTCTCCCGAGGACTCGCATTTGACGTAATAACTGCGAAGGTTTTTGATCACCGAGTTCTGTCTCTGATATTAATTTTTGAAACTGCCGCTGTTCTGTTTCTTCGTAACAATCAATTAAACGTTCCTTGATGTTTTTGTATTTATCTGTAGTCGGTGGCGAAGTGATTAGGTCACTAACCTGTAGTATTTCTTCCTTGGATAACTTTGCTATTACCGTACAGTATTTGTATTCGTCTCCTTGCTTCTGTGGTGCTAATATGGCTTCTAGTTGCGTGAACCATAATCTGGGTTGGTCTTTCCAAAATTCCGGAATGCGGGATAAAACCGAGGTGCCAGCAGCTACTTCAAGTGTTCCTTGCTGATTTATGTTCGCCTTGCACGGTGGTTGCGCCATGTTTCTTGCTGCGTATTCGTTCGTCGGGGTCACCAATTTGCCAAACTTCTTGGCAGTATATGGTTAGGTATAAATGAGACCAAAGATGTAGTATAGTCTGGTTATAATTATCCAAAGGTGCATCTTATATACTAACGACTACGTGCTGATCACAGATAGTAGAAACATTTAATAGATATTGAACGTGCGATAAAGAACATAAGATTGCGATGTAGATTGTAGATACAGCACAAAGATATTGTACTGTAACATACCTCATTAAAAGTTATTTCATCATACAAAGATATATTGTGTTCTATCTCCTCTCAGGCTTATTTCCTACGAAATGTATGGGAAGTTGTTTGCAATTTCTGATTTTTCTTGTACTCAAAAACCTCAGTTGACCCAATATACTTTTTTGACCCTAGTAATAAGAAATAGGCTCGACTGGCATAATTTTTTTTTATAAAAATTGCCAGGTTTCTTACTGACTGTACAATTTTTTCAAAACTGTGAATACAGAATGTTTCAAAAAGTTAAGGACAGTCTCCTAAGACCGTTTTCTTATAGCGACAACGGTTAAGGTACCTGCCCTTATTGCCCCATCTCAAAATCCACCTGTATATGTTATTATTGACTGCATAGCTCCATAAAGGTATAGCGTGATGATGATCTTTCAAAAGGTTGTAAATTGCTGGGAATTTAGAAAATGAATTGCTTTTAGAGGAATTGCTGAATGTGGCCGTTTTAGACCCGCACAGCTATTATTCTAGCTTATGCTAGGGATTGACACTATTGACACTTCACTTTAAGCTCATTTCACTTAAGTTGTCACGGATATTTAAAGCCCTTTTTTATGAGAAATATGTTTCTCGGTTTTGATGTAGGCAATCATCATTGTTTTCATTCCAGTCAACATGCCTTTTTTTCAACCAACAATTAAGTCAAGGCAACCATGATAATCAAAAATCTACAGTACTTACATGGTAAAAATGACAATGACAATGGAGTCTCTGGTTGGGAGACTCTCAGATATAATTATTATTCTAAACAAGAATCTCAACACATTCGTTGCATAAACGCGATAGTGTCTACACGAAGCTATAAATTAAATAATAACTAAAAATAAAATAAAAAAGCCTTATATTTCTTACAAAAAAATACAAAAGGAAACTTATTTTTATTTATTCTCTATGAGTATTTATGTTTAAACCTAGGTATACCTTATATTTATAGATATATATATTTTACGAGTACTGTTTACATAAGAACCCCTCGTTCTGGAAGGTAAAGGCCTCCTCTAGAGATTTCCAGGTATCCTTGTTCTTCGCTGTCTCTATCCACTGTTAGCCAGCCGCTTGTATAATATCGTCAGTCCACCAGATAGCTGGTCTACCTCTCTTTCTGGTGCCTGATGGGCCCTTGCAGGATATTATCCTAGCGATTTACACGAAGCTAATGAAAATCAAAAGTTAATATGTCCTTTCAGCAAAAATGATTTACCAAAATTATCCAACCAACTCCGTCACTATTTTTGTACTTGTAAGGGGTATTTAAGCAGCCTTTATTAGAAAGGTATGGTCATATTTAAGGGTACACACCTGAACAACTTTCTCTACGTGACCAACATCGTAATCGCGAGAAAATTATCAACTGTGTCATACAAAACTTCAATTCCTACTCGACCTTAATGTATGGGACGGCTGATTATTATGTTGGTCCCATAAAGAAAGTTGTTCAGTTTGATGGTTTGTACCACACCCTTCTGATAGAGGGTGTAAAATAAAAATAAAAAGCTTTTAAAAAGCACCTATTTACTCCCACTGCTTCCAGCTAACGATGCAAACAATGTTAGCGCGGAGCTATTTACACGTTGAACCCAAAACAAGGACACAACTAGCCAACACAAATATCTCGTAATTCCTTTGCCCAACTGTTACTATAGTTATAGAAACTATACTAAAAAAATGTTTGAAATTTTCAGCCACAGCTGAAACGGGGAAAGTTTTTTTAAATCACTGTACAATTTCAATGTTCTTGATGTAGGAATTTTCTACATTACATGTAGAGGGAGCACTATGAACTTATTTAAAAAAATATAATATAGTGTGAGTGTAATCTGAAAAAAAAAAACAATCTTTTTAGACCGTGTCCTAATAGAAGCAATCGCGTCGCAATGATTTTTTCGGAAAACTGGAAGGCGCCCTCTATCATCGCGATGTATTTGGGTTCGCCGAAATGATCGATGGCTTACTTAAATGGGGTCAAAGTTTCGACAATTCAGGAGTGTGCAATAACAAGAATGAGATAAACTTAAAGATACTGTGAAACACCTTTTTTATTGTAATTTTGTTATAGAGACTGGGAGCGTCCTGTGACAGATGTGTGCCGCCCGGATGATGCCACCACGAGTGAATTCTGGCGCAGCATCTGGTCGGTGCCCGTCTGTCATGCTGAGGTTGGCTGGAGGCAGGATGTCGAGCGAATGTGAAAACTATTCCAAAAATGGAAGCTGTACTAATTACAAGTAGTCCATCCGTTACCGAATTGGAAATTACTGGGACTTTTTACCAAAAGTTGTGCAGTCCGTCTGGGACTGCACAACTTTTGGTAAAAATTGCTAATTACACACATCAAAAGTGTCTAGGGATCAACATATATTTTTGCAATAACTTTTCTCCTGATTGATATTAATTAAAATTTTCTTTAAGGATTCATCAAATAAAGTGTTTTCGTTTGTCACAGTAACGATAAACCAAGTCACCTTTGCATTAATAAAGAAATTTGCCATTTTCCTAATAAAGGGATTTTTGACATTTGAACCACTAACATTAAAGTTCGAAAAAAAGACTGAAATAACAGTTTTCTTTAAAATTTTATTAGGTAACTTAAACAATTAATAATCCGTGTTTCTACCGCGAACACTAACAACACAAGAACATCGGTTTGGCATACTCAAAATGAGTTCATCCAAATCACGCTGTGGAATGGCCGCCCATGTTCGTTGCAACAACAAAAAAAGGTCTTCTTGCGACTGGATACCCTCCATATTCGGCAGAGCTCTTCTCTGTAGCATATCCCATGCATGCTCAATCGGGTTCAAGTCTGGCGACTGAGCAGGCCAGAGCAGGACATTGATGTTAGCTGCGGCGAGAGTCTGTCTTACAACTCTTGCGGTGTGCGGTCGTGCATTATCATGCATTAACTGAAATAAGGGACCGATTTGCACTTGTAGAGGAACGATGACGTCAGATACAATCGTCTCAGCATAAATTTGAGCGTTGAGGTTGCCTCTGATCCAAATCAACTCAGTTCTTCCGCCGATCCAAATACCCGCCCATACCATGATGGTTCCACCACTATAAGGATGGACTTCCTGGCAGGATTTTAATCGCTGTTGGCGTCCAGGGGTTCTCCAGTGTCGTATACGTCTTGTATCCGGTCTCATACCAAAACGAGACTCATCAGAAAAGCACACGAAACGCCATTGTTCTTCTGCCCAATTTCTGTGTTCAAGAACCCATTGATATCGAATCCTACGATTGTGCATTGCTATAGGTGGTACCCGTAGCGGTCTTCGGGAATGAAGGTTCACTTCATGCAAGCGGTTTCTGACTGTTTGGTCGCTAATTAAGTTCTCTGAAGAGTGATGAAGCCTCACGGCTAACATCATGGCGGTTATTGTTGGAGCTCTTCGAGTTAAGATTTGAATGTATCGGTCTTGTCTCCGTGTGGTGCAGCGATACCGTCCTCCATGGCGCTCAGCCACGGTACCAGTGCTTCGGTAACGTGTCCAAAGTCGACTGATAACACTCTGACTTGTATTCAGAGCTAAAGCCACAGTACGTTGCCGGGAACCAGCTTCTATCATTCCCACGGCTCTGAGCATTTCTTCCCTGCTTAAATGACGTCGCCGCTCCATAATAACGTTGGTTTTAATCAGTAGTAGGGAAACAGTAGCACTAATAATGTCTTCAATGCGTTGTATGTTTTTATAGGGAAAATATTGACAGCTGATTTTCATCTTTTACTCGAATTTGATTAACAGTTCCTGTTTCAAATTATGAAATGCACCAAAAAGGATCCATATAAATTTATATAATCATAAATTTATTACAAAGCCACATCTCAATCTGAAGAAATCCGCATAAAAATGCTTGATCCCTAGACACTTCTTTTGATGTGTGTAGTTCACACATTCGCCTGGCATCTCGATTCCAGTCATCCTTAGAGTCTGAATCGCTACCGCAGTCTCTAACAATAGGCATTACCTACCTGCTCCATAAGTCAGGTGGTCCCGTGAAACCCAAGAATGATAGACCAATCACATTTTTGTCGACGGTCTATAAACTTCTTACATCTATTTTGAGAGCGAAAACTAACACACACATTGACAGTAATTCGATTACGTCCGCCTCTCGAAATGGATTTAGGAATGAGTCCCACGGTCCTCCTCATCGACATGGCCATAAGCCAACAGGTTCGGAGTGTGAAAAAACCAAACATGACCAGTTACGTTATAACTCCAATGTAATATATTAGGGCGCATTGTGAGGAATGTTCAAAGTTCAAGACCCAAAAATTCGAAGACATTTGTGAGATCCGCCAACCCGCACTGGGGCCGCGAGGTGGCCACTACATTATGATCCACTCCCTCTCATAGAGTAGAGGCTTGTGTCCCAGCAGTGGGTATATTATAGGCTGATTATGCTTATGCTTATACTATAGGGCGAGCCTATAGCGATAAAGTGGAGACCCACTTCATAGTAACTTACTTGAAAAAGGACGTTGTCATGCATTAGAAATGATGACTACGTCTAACCTGATTATTATTAGATAGATTAATAATCTAGTCAGATTAATAATGCGACACTATTCCCACCTATCTAAACAAAAGATTATACTCTGATGCTAAAAACCAGCGTATTGTGAAATACAAGTCTCATTGTTCTTTGTGTGTCTACCTTTAGTATCTACAATCATTATTATATTACCTAAACTTATTAATTAGTACAGTAAGTAGCCTTTTTTGCAAGTTACCGGGGAAATTACGCAACGCTATCTTCAGTTAATTGGCCTTCTCGGGACACTGCGATAAAAGTTTATGACGGCCCAGTTAAGTAAATAAAACATCAAATTAGCTACAACCCCAAAAAACAATTCTACGATATCAGCTCATCTTCTGCTCAGCCTTTTCCCAAGTAGGTACGTATGTTTGGGGTCGACTACTTCTATAACCGGAAATGACATCTCGTCATCTGCGTAGCCTTTTTCCAACTATTTTGGGGTCGGCTTCCAGTCTAACCAGATGCAGCTATACCAATATTTTACAAGGAGCGACTGCCTATCTGACCTCCACAACCCAGTTTTTGGGTAAACACGATAAGTAAGTAGTTTCTGTTATTTTTTTGTTAATTTGATGTTTAATTTTTTTTAAATGTTTTAATGAGTGTGTTTTAGTTTAATTTCTGATGTCCTGTGCGAGTCCCAATAAATACGTTTTCTTTTTTTTTTTTTTTTTAAGACTGGTTGTCAGAATTTCGGGCTTCTGACCCGTAACGACGATCATAGATCTACAAATGACAGCCGGGAACAACGATTAAACGTGCTTTCCGAGACAAGGAACGGACTAGTCTCGTTATGTAATGGATGGTCACCCATCCACGGACCAACCTCGGCTGTAGCTACAGCCACGGATACGATAACAGCTATCTGTAGATAAAAAACATCTAAAAATAAAAAGCTCATGACCGACCACGTTATCATTTTTTTGCGTCTATTTTAGTTTTTTCTTTTATCAGCTATACAAACACAGACGCATATATTATGAAATATATAAGGTAAGATTATTACCAATTTATTAACAATAATAAATACACGTTACTTATAGATAGTAAGAACTAGCATAAAAATAAACTATAACAACTAGTGTTCGATCGAAACTGGTTTTTACGACCGAAACCGAAACCGAATTTCGGCAACAGTCACAGTTTCGGCCGAAACCGAAACCGAAACTTCCTTACGGTCACACCATGATTATGCACGTGGACGCGGCAAAATGTCTCGGTCGCCTACTCGCTTGGATGGAATATAATGCGCCGAACATGACCGATCACCGAAAACCGAAACTCGTTTTTTGCCGAAACTCGACCGAAACCGAAACCGAAACCGAACTTTTGGTCGGACACTAAATTAACAACATAAATAACAAAGACTTTTTTCTTCTTTTTGCAATTATTCTTGAAAACTAAGTCATGCCATGAAATTGGCGCAGTCATACAAACGCTGACAAGTTCTTGTTACAGCCAGGACATGAATTTAATATCGCCCACATTGCTACGGCATCGCTGCATCGCCGTGTTCTACGGTAATTACTACAAAGCGATGAGGAGCTACGGGCGCTACGGCCTACGCCGTAGACCCGTAACTCGATTGCCGTAGCAAAATACGAGACTACTATGAAAATCTTGAACGGACAATTTTATGCACTTTGTTGTTCTTGTTGACAGAGATTGATTAGATATTAATATGAAAATCAATTTAATGCTAGTATCTTTAGAGATTATTTTGGAAAACCAGTGTCTGTAAACACAGACAGGCTTTTCTAAAATTATAATCGATGAAACACGATTGCGTTAAATGTCTTTCGTGAAAGTCATGAATCCATAAAGTCATGAGTCATGAAGTCATGTCCCTTTGCTTTCGGGGGGTAAAACAAGTTGTAATACTTTGCAACAAGACTTGTCAAAAAAAAGTCGTGTACAAAAAATATGTATCAGGTATTGACGTCGTTACGGACATGTTCCAACATGTATATCGGATAATTGTATATCGCGGGATTACCGCGCGTTGGTACATATTAAAACATGTTGAAACATGTCCAAAATGTTTTATACGCGACATGTATTTGAAAACCTTTTACATAAAAAAAAAAGAAAAATTGTTTATTCTGCACAAACAAAACGCATTTGCCAAAAAATATTACATAAAATGTACTATTTTTTGGCATGTGCTGTCATGACTTGTCGAAAACAAAATCTAAATCAATCAAAATGAAAAGTCATTTATTCAAACTAGGCTGAGTATCAGCACTTTTTGAACGTCAAAATTACATAAGACAATCCCCCAAAACACCCACCACTTCCTAGTGCTTTAGCTGGCGCAACAAACTCCCCAGCCGCACAGCTGTTTGTGCAGTTTGATAAATCTGATTCTGTAATAGTATGCAAACTAATTTACATTACGCTACACAAAACATTAAATTAAATTATTTGCCAATTATGTCAGCTAGCACATGCCAATATACCAGCAGAACACGTAACTTGAGGTAAGGGAACTTGTATCAGGTATGCGGTTGTAAACCCGGTGTAACAATGACTACCGTTCACACGTTCACATTATTTCGTACCGAGACAAGTACGAGCTTACGAAAACAGTATGATAGTTCCCCTTCAGCCTGATTTAAGATCCCCAAGTCCCTTTTAAGTCGGTGGCACTGCTATGAGTTATGTGCAGTCACGGAACTTAACGACTTACTAAGAATAACATACAATATTACTTGTGCCAAATTGTAGCTACTATTTGCGCAGTTCGTGGAAAACATACCTGTTACGAACATTGATGGAATGTGAAAGATGACTATCAGGATTTGAATTATTTCTGAATGTGGAAATAAACAAGTTCAAAAGCCGTACAGTCACAAGCACTAATATTTATGCACGTAGCCACTTTCAAAAGTTATTTTCTCTTGCTGTATTGATTCGATTCCCGGGTCAGGCAAAGGGTTTTAGGGTTCTTACATCTGGAATTTCTCAGTAGCGGCCCGGAGTCTGAATTTGTGCCCGATTGATGGCAATTAGCTTGCCCTCTTTATCATTGGACTTAAACATAACTGGCGAAATGTGGGTGTACTATAGGTACACCTCTGCTCAACCCTTCTGGGAATACAGGCGTGATGTTATATTATGTGTTGATAACATACTATAATTATATGTTTACGAATAATTAATTGATTCAGGCGTGACCTTGCGGAAATCCATTATAAAATAAAATAGTGGTTGATATATTTAGTCATTAGTTCCACTTATCTATTACTAAAGAGCCATAAAAACCCTGTATTAAATCGACACGTGTTTCACCTCTCAACGAGGCATTCTCAGGATGAAGATTGACTTGTCGCGTACACGGCGTGTTGCCACAACTAGCGCTGGACGCAGAGTCACCGAGTGGGTTTCTCGTTGAGAGGTGAAACACATGTCGATTTCTTACAGGGTTTTTTATGGCTCTTTAGGAATAGTTAAGCGGAACTGGTTTCTAAATAAATCAACGTCTATTGTATTTTATGTTTACGAATGTAAAAGTTGTTATCGATATTCCACGAGTAAAGGATCCCGCAGACAGGCACAACACGATTCTAGTAGAACAATTTCCGTGAAGTGTTCATAGCAATTTTTCTAATAGAGTCGCATCGCGCCTGCCTGTGCGGGTCTTAAATCGCCTTTCAATTTTGCTCTTGACATTACATAGTATAAACACATAGAAAATCACATGATAGGTAAATAATTGCCTAACGTCGCAGTTTGTACAAAAATTGACGCTCAGTAGACAACACTTTTATGAGAAACTGTTGAGTTAAAAAACAACATGATTTTAGTATCGCTCAAATATGACAACTTAAGACCAAGCATTTCAACGACAATTTCCACGCAAACTCCGCCCCCATGCACCCACCCCTCCACTATGTTCTAAACGCTAACACATCAGTAATAAAGTTGAATATCGCGTGCGCTCTTTGATCGTGTTCGAGCACGAAACTAAATGTAAGTCTCAATTCTTATTTCGATCATAACCAAAGTAATAATTGATCTAGAGAAAAAATATCTTATGTCTGGATAATATATTTTCTTATATATTTTCTCACTGTTAATAATTATTTAAGACATAAAAGCCGAGTAAGTAATCTTGTTTTTGTTTCGAAAAAAATTAATCGAGCGAAAATGTTCCTATTACGTAACTGTCTGGAAAGTATGTAAGTCTGTATGGAAAGAAAAAGGTCCAGTAAATCATATACTAAAGTTCCATTTTGATTGTATGTGTGACTTTCTCAGAATATTAATGAAAAATTTACATATAATTTAGGGTGGCTAATCTAGGCTGTGGTTTTATTAAGAGGAGGCTTCCTCTTATTAAAACCACAGCACGATTAACAATCATGCTCTCGCGTGTATTTTAAGTGCGGCAACACCGATTTTAACAAGGTATTGTTAGTATTGTGTCCAAGTTGAGAAACGTTAGGAATATCATTCACAATAACCGGGGAGAGTTCCCAAAACTTCGCACCGAAACTTCTTTGTTAAACTTACAAATGGGGGTTGCAGGGGGAGGAGTGAACAATCCATAAGAAAAGCTTTGTTCTAGGATTCGCCGGTTTTCGCGAATCTCACGTAGAACTGTAGACAGACTATGATGAATTCTAATATCGATGCACAGCATTCGCGAAGTTGCCTTTTCTCTTGTGATTAATTTATCACTAGCTTTTCCCGCGTGGATTTCGAAAATTTTCCCACAGTAACGAACTACCGGGTAAAAAAACCAGGCCATGGTCTATCTTGGTGCCAAATTTCAAACAAATCAGTTCAGCCGTTACGGAGTGAAAAGGTAACAGACGGACCGACAGGCAAGTTTTTAGTATATAAAAAAAAGATTTATTAATATAGTATAGATGGATTGATTCAATTTTAATGTAATCTGAATATGTAAAAATATTTTAAATAAAAAAACTACAGTTTTTTGTAATCATCAGTTCAAAAGAAACATTGGCATTATGTTTTTGTCGGAACAACTTTTATAACACTGTTTCCTTCTTACTGGATTATATGATGATCAGCCTATAAAGATAGATTAGTCTACATCTTAACATTCTTATACGTCACGACCTTTACAAATCGGTCTGCCCCTCTTTCTCTTTAAAATATTTCTTGTTCACGAGCAGGTTCTCTAAAAATGAGTTGGGTTTGCTGTGCGAACGAAGAAGGCAGTTGAACGTGGAAAAATTATACAACTATTTACAGACAGGGACATTGTCAGTCTCCGTCAATTTGCCGTGATATAGCCATTTCATACAAGTGTTAAAGAATGACAGTTGTGATTCGAATATATTGACAATTTCAGTTGGTGTCACTTTGAAAAACAATCAAATACGACTACTTGCAAGTGTTCTTTAATTAGTAAATCATTCATTTGAGTGCGTCAAATGAGACAAGTAAGTAAAGTTGTCGTGAATAGAGTGCCAACAACAAGCCTCAAGTTAGTTTGTTTGTTCTGAAAACTTTCTCTCCACTGCATTATAAATGTTCACAGCTCCATATGCACATTCACAGATTTTGTTGCTCTTTGTGTTTTAGTACTCATTAGACTATTTTCTTTTGTTCTTGTAACGACGCTGTCGTCGTCGAGTTTGTGCCCAGAATAATTATAATCATTTGGCAGACGAATATTTAGGTACACACAGCTACATATCAAGCTATACATTTCCAGTATAAGCGCCATTGTGCGGAAATCCTATACAATGCAAGATCGTCTTCTATTGGAAATGTATAGCTTGATATGTAGCTGAGCGTACCTATGTAGAAAACCGATCGCCTAGCCACAATGCAGACTTCTTCGATTTTTGACGCTCGTGTCATCACGAAATCGAGTACCTATATTATATGTGCTTCGGATAATCGGCATCGTAGGTATTTTTCGTCGTAAATCTGTAAGTAAAAAGCTGACAGATGTTATTGATTGTCAAAGCACAGCATATCAAGCGCCAATAACGATCGTCAAAAAGCGATCACATTTGTAGGCACCTTTAAACTATCGTCAATAGATTTAAATTACAATACACAGTACAATACAGTATCATTTAATTATTGTGTGAAGGCACGTGAACAATGTGAACCTATACGTTCGAAGTTGGCAGAAACATCCCAGCGCTGATTTGCTGGATTCGTTTTCTCCTCTATTGATCGTTTTTTCTCCTGACAAAGTTAATTCTGTTTATATGTAAGTATTTTTGTTGCCTTATGTTGCCGCCATGTTTCAACCGCCATGTTTCCTCTCTGCCTCACCCTAAGGTTCACTGGTAAAAAATGCCTCTTCCATGAAGTCCGCCTTTGTACGGTATTTTTTTTCTTGTGCCTAAAGTTTTATTAAATAAATAAATAAAATATGTCAGCAATAATTTATAAAAATGTGAGATTATACACAACACACAGTCCGGACTGGCTGGGAACAGTTGCCATTGATATTCAACCGACAGCACGAAGCTTTACTTGCTTGCAAGCAGAGATTAAAATTCAGATTTTCAGTGATGCTTCCTGAATCATTAATGATCTTTAGTATTTCATAAATACGGATATTTTGTGATTTTTACTCTAATAAAAGGGCATTCCAAATAATTATGTGTCTAATCAGATTTAAAGGCGGGTCCAGACAGTGCATGTGTTTCAAACTGCGTCTAATGGCAAGCCACGCATGAGAAGCATTTTTAAGGCATTTGAAATGAAAAAAATTCCATTTGTACCGCATGCTTCGCTCTGTCTGGTAGTGATGGATTAATTAGCATCCCCATTCATTATTAGCATGCCAATGCTCATTTAGCATTTAGCAAATGAAATGTAGTTGCAAAATTCTGTGAAGTGCGAAGTGAATTTATCGCTTCGTACTTTTTTATACTATCATACGTCAGAGCTTGTTAATATGTTTTAATTCGCATATTAACAAAATTCACATACTTCATTATTATCAATTATTGTCATATTAGCAAATAGCGTAGCAATAGCAATTCGTATGCTAAGACTCAATAATTCACATGCTAATGAAATTTATGCGAAATAGCATTCATTGACATTAGCACTGTCTGGACGCCTTTCAATCTCTTAGGCTATGTTTGTGCGTTAAATAAGTAGTTTGTCACCTCGCACCGAAACTATAGAACCGATTTCAATGAATTTTCGATGTACCTACCTATCGTTGAATTTGTCTCCAGAGTATGCCCCTGGTTACACGATCTCACACTAAAATATGGCAATAAGACGTTATAATGATTAATATTTCATGCTTTATCAGTTACTGGTTTTTTATCGGCCTAGCCTTTTCTCAGTTGTGTTGGGGTCGGCTTCCAGTCTAACCAGATGCAGCTGAATACCAGTATTTAACATGGAGCTCATGGAGCCTCTGACCACCACAACACAGTTAAAAAAAAAGAGTAGTTGTCAGACTTTTGGGGTTCTAAAAACCTGTCAAAGAAAAATCTCTCACTCGGTTAATGGTTTTTCAGTATATTTTTTGTAGAAATGGCTTGATACAAGAGCCTCACGTAATATTTTACGTGAGTTTGTAATGTGAGCCACCGCGAGCTGCCAGTAAAACGCTGTCTGCGGTTATAACACATTAACGTCGATAGCAATAATAAATTATACATTATTACGTATTCAAATATTTATACCGTAGTACCTGAGAAATATTCAATGAACAGGCCTTTGCTTGTTAGGTTAAACGGTATCAACAGACAGTGGTTTATTACCTATCTTCTGGAAAACTCATCCAACTTTCGAGATATGTGATTTCCTATGTGCCTTCTTAAATAAGTCATTGTTTACTGTTCCATAGCCAAATGAAAAAAAAATCGAACCCTTATATTTTCGTCATGTCTGTCTGTCCGGAAATCACACATCCATGTTACCCAGAGACTATTTACACTTTGTCGATGAAAATTGGAAAGAAGCTGAATTTTGTGCACCGCTAAATAATAGTGGTGTAGCAAAATTATGAAAAACAGTGATGGCACTCCCCATGGTGCATGTGTAAATATTTATTGCAACAACAGAACCCTTCACTATGTGTGGTCCGCGAAGCACTTGGCCGGTTTTACTTCATTTTTACCACACTAGTTCCCGATCCTTTAGCTATAACGTCATTAAGTTCAGGCGAATCCTAATTTGAAAATCTTTAATGGTTGGAGGGTCATATGCCTAACAATCCACTTACTCAGTAAAGAGCCTATGGAGGTAGTTATAAAAAGTCTGTCGCCATAAAAAAAAAATAACAACATTGTTATCAGCATTGTTGTGCTTCGGCGGTTAGAGGTAAGATAGCCAGTTCCTCTGTGGTTGAGGATTCCGGGTGAATCTCACTTTCACCTTCGGTCTGATCATCACTTACCATCAGGTGAGATGCAGGCCAAGAGCAACCCGTAGTGATAAAAAAAAAATACCAGAGGTCTCAAGGTAATGCTTCGGTAGACCAGGTAACGCTCACTGCTTCCTATATTAAAATATTTCCTAAGCTGTAATTCCCTTGGGCCTCAAAGTGGAAAAGCAAGATTTCTTGATCTTATTTTAGTCTAAAGTCCACTTTAGACTAAAATAAGATCAAGAAATCTTCCCGTAATCCAATACGGGCTCGAAAACGTAAAGATTTTAAAATTTTGGGGCGAAATAAAGCCTACATGACATAAAAATAATTAGAGGAGAAATATGTTTGTTCTTGTTTTATGCAAGTAAATGTGCTTTTTTTCATTATGTATTCAGAATTTTATACAAAGCAGGAAAAGTAGCTAATTGTTCATATTTGAATAGGATCATCATCATAACCAGTCCAAATATTGTTCGCTGTCTCATTATATGCGAGAGCTTTTGTCTCTACTATATTAATTAGACATTTGACTGACACGTGGGGCGTTTGAGAACAAAACAGTAACGGACCGAGTACATTAGTTATTAACACAGCAAATATTCAATTTTGTAACAATGAAAATGTAGTGGGCCTAGCACGAACGTGCGAAGTAAACGTAACGTAAATTCGAATGCTTTTAAAATTGAAAATACTTGTTTCGAACATAATATTAACCATCAATCCGCAGTAAGCCCTAGTGTTGGATTACGGCCCACTCCCTCTCACAGAAAGAGGCCTGTGTTCCAGCAGTGGGAACATTACAGGTTGACTATGTAAGTTAAATAACTAAGTTAATATTATGTGCGAAACAAGTATTTTCTTTTTTAAGGTTCCGTACAACAAATGGTGCCAACGGGGCCCTTTTACTATAAGGCTATGTTGTCCGTCCGTCTGTCACAGGGTTGTATCCTTTAAATTGTAATAGGTAGACATTTGACATTTTTACAGAGTACTACTATGACCGCTATCGCTATAACAAATAATAAGAATAAAATAATGTAACAAATAAAAGGGCCCATACAAGAAACGAAAATATGTAGTGTTCAACATTGAACGAGTGTACGAAACCCTTCGTGAGTGAGTCCAACTCACAATTGGCTACTTTTGCATATTTATAGTGAAAGTCAAATAATTTATTTCAATTAAGCACATAAAAGGCACTTTTGAACGTCAAAATATACAAAAAATTGAATTGATTCTAGTCGCCCCTTCCAAAAGGTAGTTTTCGGGAGAAGAATTGGCAAGAAACTCCGCGGTTACTCTTTAAAAATATCTTACAATATTTTGTATACATTAAATATATAAATATTTGTCAAGACTATGCACCTGGAATAAGATTAGTATACCAGAATAGGTAAAAATAATTAAAAATGAAGCAATGACAGAAAAATTCATTATGTGATGGATACATCGTGCTCACATATTTACAAGCATTGTAAAAGTACTTATACTATGTTCCTATATTTTTTACAAGTGATATTAATAAGTCATTGAGTGAGTTCAAATAATCATAGAACGTAAAGTCAATGTTATAATAATTAATTATTCAATTAAATTAGCGACCAGTTTGATTTTGTCTGGACTCTAAATTGTCCTAAGGACCTAGACCAGCATGTTTCCAAGCATTCTTATCTTGAATATAATCCTCTAATTTGTAATATGCTTTTTTACAAAGAGTACTTTTAATATGAGTTTTATATTTTCTTTCAGTTAATTGTAATATATCACAAGGTATTTTGTTGTAACATTTAACACTACCCCATAAAAGATGTATGTACTTCAGATAATCTGAAAAAGGGTTGATCTATTTTGTTTTTATTTATATCTATCTGTCTTATTTCATTAAAAAGATGTAGATTTTAGGTGGTTTATAGGTGGTACTAATTATACTTGCTCGCAAAAAATAAAAACCATATTGTGATTTAAAAGAGTGTCCATGGAGTTTCTTGCCCGTTCTTCTCCATAGGTACCTACTTCGCTTTGGAATGGGCAACTAGCTCCATCTTTCTGACTGACCGACCCCTTGACAATTTAAAAGTGCCTGTAATTGGTTTATTTAAATGCTTTGAGTTGAGTTTGAGTTTGACCAAAATGCTTGATATAGGGTAGTTGTATTTGATATGAAAATCCTTTGAATAAACGTAACGTTTACGCCGCGCGTTTGTGCGAGCGCCTGTGTTGTTGTATGCGCATAGTCACGTAACCACCACATATTGAAAGATATTCGCAGTATGAATGCATTGGCTCGATTGGCTCCATAATCCTTCAACGGTCAAAGTGAATCTGTAGAGCATGAATGGTACGCCTCAAAGACCATGGAAAGCTGTATCACAACCGATTGAAAGATATTGTTGAGTAGATGCTCCATGTTTCTCGATAAAATATTTGAAGGATCGTTTTCATGCACTGAACAGTGACTTACCAAGTTTAGAGACCGAGCGTCAGTGTAGGAGAAATGAATTTATAGAATCGACTCTCTTTACACTTCATCAGAATGGTAGCAACCCTCCATAACTATTGGTATTGGTGGCAACCCTACATAACTATAGGTATTGAAAACTATAGTTATGTAGGTACCTACTTATAGCCAGGGGAATGCGGCACCGATAGAACAATTTCCGAGAAGTAAGTACCTATTCATAGAAATTGTTGCACCACAGATGGGTTGGCCTGAGCCTTAATGCCTTACCACCCTAAAGTTGAATGTCAATTGCTCGTCATACATGGTTCAGATTTATGGGATAGTTAGATAATTTCAACCTTGAAGTTTTAATTTAGTGGAAATCGTTGTCAGAAGTGATAAAGAAATTACAAAGTCGACTATACGTAAATAATAAGATGGTCGTTTTGGATCCTGAGAGCTGTGGTGGCCTTGTGAAGAGCAGTGGTGGCCTAGTGAAGAGCAGTGGTGACCTAGTGAAGAGCAGTGGTGACCTAGTGAAGAGCAGTGGTGTGGCCCAGTGCAACGACTTATGAATTATAAGCCATGGGTTAGAACCCAAGCAGGCACTTTTCATTGTGTATATTATTTCATCACCACTGCTCTCAAAACATCGTGAGAAAACTGGCATGTCCTAGAAAAAAAAATTGAAGACTTGTGATATCTACCAAACCGCACTGGGCCCGCGTGGTGGGTTATGGCCGACTCCCTCTGACAGAGTTGTGTTGCATATTGAATGTTCCCACTGCAGGGACATAGACCTCCTCTGTGTCCCTCTAGTGGGAACATTACAGGCCTATGCTTATGCTTTGGAACCTGAGATAATTAGTTTGCTCTTTAATTTTGGTTTCTTAAAGATTTTGTTGCATTCTAGTAAATATTTTTTTTAAAGAAGTACCCAGAAACTGTAAACCAAATTCAAAATTCGTTTTAAAATCTATATTCATGAAGTGGAAATTGGAAAACGTAGCACGGTTTGTTTAGTAAAGTTAGACTACGAATTTGGTTCACAGTATAACATCCTCGCACTTTACAGCAATACCTACATTATTGTTCTATTAAAAGTTAGGAATATAATTTTCCTGTATCCAATTAGAATTAAGTAAACAACTAACTAATAGTTGTTGCAGCCAATGCAGTTATTTCTCATGTTAATCTAGAATTTCGAATCTTAATAGGTAATTGAAATTAGTATATTACCTATTCAGATACTTTTTTCACAGATTGTACCTATCTACTCTGTAATTTTAATCACTATAATGTTATAAAACAAAGTCCCCCTGCCTGTCGAGTCTGTCTGTCTGTCTGAACGCGATAAACTACCGAACAGATTTTCATACAGTTTTCACCAATGGACAGAGTGATTCATCAGGAAGGTTTTAGTGTAAGTATTAAATAATTCATTAAAGGTTTCGTGTAAATTGCTTGAAATATGACGATGATTGTTGAAGATGTCGGGAAAAATCATGCAGAGAGGGAGCTTTACTGGCAGTGCGCCGCGTAAACCAATTGAGTTATATCAAAACGGAATTAATACATTGTTTACCGGTAGTACGTTCCCGTGGGATATTTTCCGCCATCCACGCGACATCATAATGTGGTCTGACTAGAACATTGAATACTCAACATTTGACGATATGAACAGTTAAACGCACGACTATTTCATGATGTGGCCAAACTTTGGTGCAATTATCATATCGTAAAATAGTCAGATTATCCATCGGTAGAGGGGTTGATGTCGCTTTGTTTTTTTTGTGCATCAAGGCGGCGGCATACAACAAATCAAACAAAGTAGTTAGGGTTTCCAAAAATGATATTGTGGAAAGCGATTAACTTGGAAGTAGCGCTCGCGGCTGCGGCCTCGGCGTGAAATGCAACATAGCTCTTAAAATAGTTTTTAAAAATAAAATAAAAATACGCCGCTTAGATGGCACCCCGACCAAATGGGTTAGGTTAGGTTAGGTTAGAACTGTGAGCCGAGCGAGCGCTACTTCCAAGTTAGTCGCAGTTTCTTGGCTATTTTTTATTATACCTTAAACCATGGATACCCTTCTTTAAAGATATGGCCAAACCGCGACTGACATATTATTAAACGTTGACGTTTAAACGATATGGCTATTTGGATTTTAGCTGGCTATTTCATGAAATGGTCAATTCTTAGATCTGGCCAAGACACCTATACATATAAGCTACGAATAATAAAAGTATTTGTAGCCTATAGGCATTTTTTTCAATTAAACAATTGAAATAAATTATTATGTTTACACTTTTCGAACAACCCATAATTTGAACAAGCATTTAGAAAATAGGTATGTTATTTTGAAACAAGGTCTGATTAATTTAAGTTACCCTAAGTAAGACTTGATAATTGGGTAAGTATCACACCAACTTATCTTACATAGATACGCTAATTTGGTACAGATAAGGAAGGCTCCCTATAATTATAGCAAATTCGCAAGTTTCGAGGAGCATTCGAAGTACTCCTAATAGCTATCAAGTGGCCGTGTCTAATCCTCTCTCCATCCGACTGACTTAAAATTACTTCTGAATGAGTTTAAGCACATTTTCTTTCAAAGAATTTCGAGAATTCTTGAATAAGTTGGTAGTTGAGTTCGGTGGATAAAGATTTTGCAGTTAACTTTAACAAAAAAACACAAAAAGCTGAGATATTGATAGATAGTAAGATCGTTTATTTGGTGCACAGAAAATACAAAGCCTAACATACAAGAGCACGATTAAATAATAACTAATTACTTACATGAATATTATTAGAAAATAGCTACAAGATACCACAATATAAAAACAAAAAAAAAACACTTTGTGATGTGATAGGTACCAACCTAATTATTTTACACCTTATTTACAATATCGCTTTTACTTACCATAAGGCATTGCTGATGTACTAACACTTAATTATATGTTGATACGTACCACAAAAAAGAAATTCAGCCTCCTTATAATGCACTCATTTTCCGACAACTTTTAAGCGAATACAAATAAAGAAACGACCGAATGAAATACAGAAAATTCCGAAAAATATATACAGTATTTGCTGACGTAATATTTTTCCATCACCTTAAATTGCGTTTTACCGAAAACTAGAGTTAGTCATTTTTATCCATAACTCACCTATTTTAAATTAAGAATTAACTTTACATATTTTATAAACTGTGGCGCAAACCAAGACCGGGTCCATTTAGGTACAAGAGAATGAATGTTTTGAGAATGTGGTGTTTCATTACATTCTCTTATGCCGAAACGGACCCTGGCACTCGCCGGCCGCTGCCGCGGCACCGCTCGCTTCGCTCGCGTGGCTAGTGCGTTGTGTGGTCACAGTTCTAATCTAACCAAAACTACCTTTCAAAGCAAAGCGTAAACAAAACATGAACGAATGTATTATTTTAGCAGAACATACGTTTTCGGAAACTTTGTATTTTTTTTCGGAAGATTGGTATTTTTTTTTTGGAAATTTAGTTTATTATTTGTAGGTACAGATTATTTTGAATTAGAAATTTGTATTAATTTTTGGCAATTCATTATAACACAGCTTAGTTAATATTACAGTCAACCACAGATCATCGGAAGTTAATTTGATTTTCGGAAGCTTTATTATTTCCCTTAAAAAAATGTAGTTCCACAATTTTCCGTCGGCCTTCTTTCGTGGCGCACACTCTAGGTAATGATTTCTATTTTGTAGTTGCTATATTACAGTTAAACATTTAGGAAAATACAGCTGAATCATGGTTTAACTTTCCAAAGCATCAATCTGAAAACATGGCTATTTTCACCATTTTAAAACAACGAAATTATCGTCATAAATCTTTCCATAAATCCATTTTAAAATCCTTTTAGAAAACCTAGTTCCATTGAACCGAGGTCTTGAAGCAGAACACAGTAAGCATTTCATATAAACTATGTCCACATTGTTAGTCTAGTCGGCGGAATCAATTTGACATCAAAAACCACTCATTGATTTTCAGCAGCGCGTTTCCGTAAAATGGAACGACTCTGAATGTACGGGATAGATTTGGTCTTTGTTGGAAATAACTGCTGCAATATTTCTCATAGAGGTTTTAGATTTAGACTTCATATTTTACTGAAAAAATACAGTTAGTAGTGATGGGATATTTTTTCTTATCTCCTGGTCGACCGAGCTCTGCTCGGGTGAAAATAGATAAACAAACCGTCCAGGTATACCAAAGTTGTATCACATTACCGAGGAAACGAACAGAAGAATAGAGAAAACGAATTTTGCCAGATAGCCTAGCTAGATTGATTTTTCGCCCCCGTAAACTCATATTGCAATTCTCATCGAAATCGTTAGAGCCGTTTTCGAGAACTCCTCGGGTGAAAATAGAGATTACTCATTTAATAGTATGGGATAGTTCATTTAACTCCATGTATAGTAGGTGCGTACTAATTTCATGCTACCATGTCATTATTCTAAAGGTAGCCATCTGTTTCTAAGCTTTGGGCTTTGGTGAAAATACGGAGAAAACTAATTTCCCCAGATATGATTGATTTTTCGCCCCAGTACGATTTCGATGAAAGTTGCAAAACTTTTTCGAGAATGTGATTACAAATATTGCTCATTTAATAGTATAGGATCAGAGAAGAGATCGGTGATATTTTTATCTGGAAAATGATACTGACTAACGTCTTTTATAATTTTCCAAGGTTATTTAAAAAAAAACCAAGTATCCACTGATACATTCGTACTGCACAATAATAACGCTCCAGTAATTTAACAATGTTTAATATTCAATCGAATTGAGTAACTATGTAACTTATTAAGAATAAAAAACCGGTCAAGTGCGAGTCGGACTCGTATCCGAAGGGTTCCGTACCGTATTAAGATGGAGCAAAAAACGCCAGAAAAAACAAGTTTGTTGTATGGGGGTCCCCATACAAGAAACATGTTTTTTTCGGCGTTAACTGTTAACCATTAACTTTTAACTTTATTTAACTTTTAACTTTATTTAAGAAATACACAATTTGTCAAAAAATTTAACCATCTATCTAATATGGTTCATGAGATACAACCCGTTGACAGACAGATAGACGGATAGACAACGGAGGCTTAGTTCCGTTTGATACACTTCGGGTACTTAACTCTAACAAAAAAGAGTAAACTTGACCGAATTAGTTTCGTTTTATGACTTTGTTATTACATTTTTATAACAGCACTTTACTAAGTACGTGTATTTTATAGGTATAGTTTGTCCACTCTGAATTGACGCGCTCCACTATCGCATTACCGCATTACCGTGTGCGTAATAAATGCGGTAGTGGGGTGCCTCATTTTAAAGTGAGCAAACTTTACTGCACTGACTGGATGGATAAAAATCTATCAATCTGGCTAGCCTCTTCACAACTATGCTGGGGTCAACTTCCAGTCTAACCGGATGCAGCTGAGCACTAATATTTGACATGGAGCGGCTGCCTATCTGACCTCCACAACCCAGTAAATGGGTAATACGATACCCCTTGGTAATACTGGTTCTCAGACTTTCCGGCTTCTGACGACCCGTAACGACTGTCAAAGATCCACGAATGACAGCCGGGACCAACGGCATAACGTGCTTTCCGAGGCACGGAGGAGTCTCGGTATGTAAAGATGGTCACCCATCCACGGACCAACCCCGGCAAGCGTAGCTTAACCTGATGGATCGACCTGTGCGGCTGTTATTACTTAGCCACAAGCTCCAAAAAAAAAGAATGTTAATAAATAAAAAAATAGAGATCAAATTGTTTACTAAAAGTAAGTTTTCTACGGACGAAATGCACAGATCAGGCGTCACTTGATTAACTTGTTCGGGTTGGGATTAATCGACACAGCCGGTTTACAGTTGCAGCTATTGCTTCGGGTCGGCTTTGCTATTCAACAATTACTACAGAATGAAATGTGCCGACCGGAACAAGTGAGTAGCACGCCTACCTGTAAAGAATAAATCTGAGGTTTTTTTATTCCTTCACATTATTTGTAGTAAGTAGAAAAGAGCAACCTATAGTTACCTATAGTTTTTCAGTGATGTGTGCGTGTGTCACATAATTTATAATATAGAAACATAACATAACATCACGCCTTGTTTCCCCGAAGGGTTGGGCAGAGGTGTCCCTGTAGCACAGGCACACCCACATTTCGCCAGTTATGTTTAAGAAATAATATAATAATAATAATAATATAGAAAACGGTATCAAAATTGCGTATCGCAGGAAATAAAAACGGGTATTTCCTGCTATAAATACACGTATGTTTATCCGATGCCACCGGGATTACCAGAATTCATATTATTTAACATATTAATTATTTGCATATTTGAATTTAGCACCATATAAATATTACGATACATGTATTTATGTTAAAAACATGCGTAAGATCCACTTAAATCTGCCCGGCTTGGCCGGAGCATCGCCGTGTCCTCGTGGAGGCGATCGGCGGCGGTGATCTTTTGCGTACGGCCATGGTACGGAGCAAGAGCGCATGGGAGGCCGTCAGCTCCTTCTGCGAAGCAGTAATGCTCGCGAAGGAGGAGGCGGACCGCGAGAGGTAGGAATCACTGGCCGATTCCCGTCCACCGTAGGCGCGGGCTTGCGGACTATGAGCAATGGGTAGCTGGCCGCCCGATAACGGCCAAACGCGGGTTGACGGCGCGTTATGTTCCACGCGCGCCTCAAAGAGACGAATTAAAGGGGTCCGATAGGGCCAATGTCTGCCGGGGTTGCGGGAAAGTCCAAAAGGGATACCGTGGCCCCCGGCAACATGGCAACTGAAGGAATACGGGTGGGTTTTAGTCAGTAAGAGTCTGACACGCCCTCCCGCTCCGCCAAGAGCGGGAGAAGTTATTTGATCATTTCCCACCCAATAAAAAAAGATCCTCTTAAAAGATTTCCATTTCTGAGGATTTACAAACGCCGAGACATCCTACGGACAAGACTTTTTAAAGACGTCATAAAGACGACATAAAGACGTCATAAATAGGTATGTATTGTGTGACACAACTCACGCCTATCTGCCAACGGCTAGGACTAACCTACTTAAGTTTGCCCCTATGTCACGAGCCGCACGTATTATTAATGTTATTACGGTATCGGAGGATATATTTGAGCAAAACCTGCCGCAATTTATTCAAATGGCACAAATAATGATTGAAAAAGGTTTAATAGAATAAAAGTTGTCATGTATAGAGTACTTGTTATATTACTATAATAATAATTAGTATTTAATCATTATAATGCTTTGTAATTCTGCTTACAGGTTATAATTTTTTTTTTGTTGTAAATTTGTGTACTTTGTGACTTATAACATCGCCTTGGATGAGTCTGTAAATGTGTTATAATTGTGATTTAAATAAATAAATAAATAAATTTATTACATTATTATAGAATACTGGCTTTTGCCCGCGGCTTCGCCTGCGTGGATGTCGGAAAATACTCCACGGGAACGTACTACTGGGATTAAAAGTATTCTGTGTTAATCCACGCTATAATCTGTACCCCAAATTTCATCCAAATCTTGTTGTTTTTGCATGATTGAGGCACAAACATTCAAACATTAAATATTTTCACATATACATGTCGAAAATACGTTACTGAGTTGACTAATCGGGACGCCAGCGCTGTCAGGCGGCGCTTGACAGAGTCTACAAAACAACGCTCGGTCCGGCCGGAGCTGAGCAGAGTTCATTGGTGGCGGTCAAGCAGTGAACACGTTTCGAAACTGTCGCGCATTCCGAATACTCGTGTCGTGTACCTATAGTGTGATTCATTTGATAGTAAATTATAATTTGATCCGAATTGTGAACGGTTTTTTCTATTGCGCAATAACCAACACTACCCACAGTACGCCCACAGTAGTTAAAATATGGCTGATAATAACGAAAGATGCTACCCTCTCCGTCATGCATGGTGGCAGGGACATTGACGCGAAAACTTTTACCATGGATTCAGTACATGATTCTGAACCCTCCCTGAACAAAACACCCTGCGTTGAAATTTTTCGTCGGTTATTAAAAAAAAATCTGCTGTTTCATAGAAAAGTGCAATACCTACGCGGTCAAAATGTATGGAACAGCTGATTAAACCGACGAAAAATTTTAACGCAGGGTGTTTCAGAATCATGTACTGAATCCATGGTTTCAGTTTTCGCGACGATGTCGCTGCCACCCTGTATATATAATAATATTAAAGTAGGATAATTATAGTGTGCAGTACTTACCAATCATTAAACAGCAGATACACATTAACGCTTGATCAAATCGAGTCCCTAAAATCACGAGAATTCTGTTACCTACTATTTGCCATCTGTTTGAATTGCTCTCACGCCGAGAAGTCTCGAGATGTCGAGAGCGCAAAGCCGAGAATGAACACTGAGACCACGGTTCACGACTGCAGCAGAGGCTTCAAAAAATTTATAGCTCTCGTACTTTTATAGCGGCAGTGTCTTGCTGCGAACGATCGAGAGAAAAGTTTTTGAAGCCTTGCACGAAAAAATTATAGTTTTTCAAAGATTTTGGAGTAGGTAATAAAATTAACTTAACTACATAATAATAAATTCATTATTAAAGAATTAATTATAAAATTATTAATTATAAAATTATTAAAGTTAATTATTATATAAATATATAATAATTAACTTATTAATAAAATTAATTTTGCAACTTTTAATTCGTACGTACTTTGCTTTTTCTGCTAGGTTCAACTTTTAAAACAAATTGGTAAATGCAAATTCGGGTGCCATTTAATAAATTAATAAATGGTGATGAATGAAAATTATTGTACAAATTGAAATCAAATACTGTTAATTAATCAAAACAAATAGATAATTGAATTTCACCTGTTTAGCTAGGATTTTGCGAAGCTCTGTCAGTTTCTAAAACAAGCCGATGTTCACGCAAATGTCACGCGAAATTAATGGTAACTATAGGTATTGAGGACAAATAACTTCCTGTCAATGGGTTTGAGTTTTCCGAATTCAGTGTGGGAAATTCAAACCCATGCTCTTGTTCTAGGAATAGACTGTCATACGGTTAATGAAAGCTACGGTTTCCTAAGACTGCGGTGGCCGCCAAAGAAAGAAAGAAAGAAAGAAAGAAAATATTTTATTTGGGACACGCACAGGAAATACAAAACATAATAAAAAAAAGGTACAAACATTAACAAAAATAAAAAAGGAGCATTCTAGACTAACAAAAAAGAAGGAAAATACGACTACAAATACGGCTGTGCGAGGCCAAAAAGGCTCCTATCTCAGCATGATGCTGCGATATTTAAAAATAAATAAATACCGCAGCGCTGTGATGCCACGGACATACCTACGGACCTATAAATACTAGGGGATTACAAATACAATATTGATTTAAAAAAAAAAATATACCACTGTTTACAAGAGGTATTAATAAAAAAAGACCGTCAGCTATTTACCGTCCAATGACATCACTGACACGTTATTTATGAAAGTAAGTTGGTGTGCTTCTCTAGATAGCGTTTTTTAAGACAGAAAAGTCAAACCCCGATGCCATAATTTTCATGACGTTATCTGACGGCCACCGCTGTCATAAGAAACTGTAGCTTAAGACTGACGGAGATGACGCCCTGTCAATACAGATACTCTGTGACAAACCCGAACTATTTATAAAACTTGACTTTATTAAAAGCGTTTATCCCAAAACTTGGCAACATCGCAAATAGCTGTCAAAAATTTACCTGTTTTGATTAATTTGGCAATATTACTGTATGGAAATAACAGATGTGGCTAACTAGCGAACTAGAATATTAATAATGAATTGTAATTACAACATTGAATATGATGTTGTACACGTTTTAGGTCTAAAACAGGCATTTGGAAAGTTTACAAATACTTTTTTTACATCTAAAACTCCGGTGTTACGATATTATTGATTGCATTTCACAATCAATATTTTAGTTTCCTTAGTTAGCCACATTTCTTAATTCCTTACAGTAATAATACCAAATTAATCAAAACAGCGAAATATTTGACATCTATTTGCGATTTTGACAACTTTCAGAATAAACGCTCTTAAAGGCCGTGCAATGTACATAATTATGCAGGTTATTGGATTCCAACTCATTGCAGCATGATAACAAGATTATCACCGTGAGTTTAAGTCGGTAGGAGTCTGATATAACCCTCCGTTCTCGCCAGACGACGGGTTTCCTCGGGGATTAATTCCATGAAACACTAGGTTGTTTCGGTCGTGCAAATTCTTTTCCTTGTAAGTGTCCAGTCACCTGTGACTGCGCACGTGTAAATCGAGCGTGTAGCTTTAGCATACAATATGTAAAAAAACCCTGTCCGATCATATAGGTACTGCAATAACATTACCTAAAAGTAATAAAAAATCTTATTATTATTGATAATATATAATAAACTGCCTTGTTTGTCTAATGGTCGCAAGCGCTACTGCTGAGCATGAGGTCATGGGTTCGATTCCCAGGTCGGGCAAAGTGTTATTGGGTTTTTCTATCTGAAATTTCTCAGTAGCAGCCAGGAGTCTGGATTTGTGCCCAGTTAATGGCAATAGGCTCGCCTCCTATAACATGGGACTTAAAACATAACTGGCGAAATGTGGGTGAACCTGCTACAGGGACACCTCTACCCAACCCTTTGGGGAAACGAGGCGTGATGTTATGTTATATTATAAAATAAAATAAAAAGTTATTGCTATTATATTATAGCAAATTTTCAACAGAGTGGTCATAAGTTATGAATCATGTAATCATCCGGTAAAATTCCCCAATGATAAAAAATGTAACTAAACTTTTTTCTTATTTCCTGAAAATTACCACATAAATAGACTCTCAGTGTGATACCTAGCAACACCCTCACGGATAGGACAGGGTTTTTTGAACATGTTGTTACTTGGTTAAGTCACTCAAACCGTGTGACAGTACTAACTCCTAATTTGTTGTACAGATTCATGTGGCCACTTCCTATAAAGTAGCAATAATGTTCCCATTGTTGGGACACAGCCTCCTCTCGGTGAAAGGGAGTGGACCGTCACGCGGGCCCAGTGCGGGTTGGTAGATGTCCCATGTCTTCGAATTTTTGTTTCTAAGATATGTCGGTTTCTTCACCGTTTTGAGAGCAGCGGTGATGAAATAATTTACTTAAAGTAAAGCAGCTGTCTGGTTTCGAATCCACGACCTAGAAGTAAGTCGCAGCTGTTACCACTGGGCCATCACTGCTCTCAAGACGAAGACGTATGTATACCTATGTGTAAAAGGTGCTTAATTTACAAATTGAGATTTAATGAAGAAAAGTCAATTGTATAGCAAGTTTCTGTCTACTTGTTAATACATATTATATCTAGAGCCATTATTGTAGTGTAAGAATTTTCTTCCCATTAAATTATTCATGTCTTCTTGCTACGAAAACTCGTAGTTTGCTACTAATTTTACCTAAATTTTATCATAATGATCAGACTTTGGTAAACAATACTGCTTTGCTAAGCCCAAAGGAGCTATTTCAACCGGAGTAAGTTTAGAGAAATCGACTTTTTGTAAATTGTAATTTAAAGATGGAGTTATAAAGCTTCTTATCGGTTTTTTTAATGTTTTAAGTTAGATAGCGCTATTTCGATTATATCATAAGATGCGAATTTTTTTAAACTATTGATTGGTATAAAAATTGAATAAGAAAACCTTTACAAGTCATCTTGCTACGAATTTTGCTACGAGAACTCGTAGCAAGTTACAAACTTCACCTTACTCTTGTCATAAAGACCAGACTTCAATAAATTCCATTTCAGGTATTAAAATACGGTTTAGCAAAGGAAACTTAGTTCTACCTAAAAACGACTTTAAACTACTGAGGAATATCGTTTTCCACTGGCGAGGCGTGCTCCTAATCTGCAGTACCGATCTGACAAGTGATGTCACTGTGCAGTAGATATCGAGTAACCTTTGAAGCTGCTACTTCTAATGCACAGTATTGCACAGTACTCGGAAACTGTAACTTTATTGTGAACTTGTGACAGTTACATGAAATAAGTATTTGTTAGTTAGTTAGTTACATGAAATATATCCTATACTATTAAACGAGCAATATATATATATTTGTTATCACGTTCTCAAAAGCTGCTCTAACTATTTCACGGTTTACGGTGGCGAAAAATCGATCTGGCTAGGTCTCATTTCTGGAAAAATTTGTTTTGTCCGTATTTTTCCCCGAGCTGAGCTCGGTCGCCCAAAGTTTAGAACAAGATGGCTACATTAAAATAATGACATGGCAGCATGGAATTAGTATGTATTTTATGTGGAATTAGTATGAACTATCCTATAATATTAAATGAGCATTCTCTATTTTCACCCGAGCAGAGCTCTGTTGACCAGGTACTCACAAAGAATTAGTCGTCCTAATTGTTGCAATGCAACATTTAATGTAACAAAACAACTATTTAATAATGAATTTGTTACAACTTGTGTAACATTTCATGCTATGGTTCACCAATCTGTGCCCAGCATTACAAAAACTATGAATTACTTACCTCGCTTTTGAATCAACATAAATACTGCTTTATCGGGTTACCGGTCGAAAGCGCGTCTGCTGAGCGGAATTCGATCGTCGGGCAAAGTGTTATTGAAATTTTCATCAGAATATTCTCAGTAGTAACCTGGACTATGGATTTGTTCTGGCAATAATACTCCTTTACCCCCTTATAATAGGCTCTTATTATGGAGGTGTAATTGGAGAATAACGGCGTGATGTCATATTATATAAAATAATGCAATCAAATGTTTGCCATCATAACAAGCAGTGGTAACGCTTTGCGAACTCTTTTTAATTAGTTATTGTGAACACTGTAATTATACGTCATACCGTCACCACAACTACAATTTCTATGAAATTATACCGCAGTGGTGTCGTGTTTCACCATTGTGTGGATCGCCCGGAGGACACGGTGGAGCATACGGTGGAGGTCTGCCCAGCTTGGGCGGAGCATCGCCGTGTCCTCGTGGAGGCGATTGGCGGCGGTGATCTCTCGCGTCCGGCCCTGGTTCGGGCCATGGTACGGAGCGAGAGGAAATGGGAGGCCGTCACCTCCTTCCGCGAAGCTGTAATGCTCGCGAAGGAGGAGGCGGAACGCGTGAGGGAGAGGCAAATTTCGCGCCCTCACGCCCCTAACCCTAACCGCCGCAGGAGGAGACGCCCAGGGCGTCAGAACTTTATTGCAATAAATCCTCGATTCTTTGATCGTTTCAGTTTTTACTACAACATTATTTTCATTTAGGCCATTTTTTAAATATCCTTTGCTAAATCAAACGCAAAATTTCACATAAACCTACATGGGCACTTATGAAACGTCAAAAGCTAGGTGCATGGTTCTAACTTGTCGTTTCCTACGGAGAAGAGACGGCGAGAAACTCCACTGTAACTCTTTTAAAAATAAATAGCTTTTACAATGTTTTCACATTACAGTGTTAATAGGTATGGAAGGACAGTGTAAGCCTGTAAAAAAGTACCAGGTACTTAACAAAATAGAAAATGGTCTACAAATTCAGACCGTTTATCAGAACATTGGAAGTTATAACATTACATACAAAATAAATTCTACATTCGAAATAATAACATAGAAAACGAACCATTAAAGCTAATCGCCATGCTCTAATAAATACGATGATGAGACCTTATACAAAATGACTAGTTACGTTTAACCGCCACCGCACTTGTGCTGATATGTCTAGTAAACGGAGCGTGAAATCACATCCCTGTTGACTGCGTAGCTTGACAAAAGGAAATTGTTCTTGCCGTCAAGGTGATTGCTTCAGCGAGACATGCTATTATAATATTGACTTGGAAAACTTATACTTTAGTCAAACGTTTCCTGAAAAGTGTCTGGAACAAGAGTTAGGAGTTGTATATTTGAAGATGAGAACTGTCGTATAGTTTAAGTATGGTTGCCAGTCTCTTTTGTGATTTGAAGTGATGTCGATACATCAAAGTTGAGTTGAATAGAAATGGTTTAGGGCTGCTATAAATAAATAAAAAGTCGGGTAGTGTCGTGGGGCACCCGGTTGTAGGTATATTGTCTGTAGGTATATTATATATTAATACAGAGCCATCTAGTATAAGTTTTAGGAAGCTAAAACCTTGATTAGATGGCTCTGTGTTAAAAAACAAAAAATGAAAACTTTGATACCTAACAAGTTTCAAGACACTTGAAACCTTGAAAATGACATATTCGGGCATAAGGCTGCCTGTTCATTGACGCGAAGCGAGGCAGCGGAGCGGAGAGAGGGAGTAATATGGAACGGAGTTGCGGACTGTGTCTGTCCTTTGATGCGGAGCGAGGTAGTGCGGAGCGGAGTTGTGGACTGTGTCTGTCCTTTAATGCGGAGCGAGGTAGTGCGGAGCGGAATTGTGGACTGTGCCGTGCTAGGCCGAGTTCACGCGACGAGTAATTTGAGTGGGCGGCAGTTTCCCGCTCCGCTTACCCGCTCCATTTCCTCGCTCCGCTTCCTCGCTCTATTTCCTCACTCCACTTCCTCGCTCCGTGTTCTCGCTCTGCTTCCTCGCTCCGCTTTCTCGCTCCACTTCCCGGTTTTGTAGGAATTCGTAAACTAGATCGCAAATCCCTTTGCACAGAGGCGGAGCGGAGATTTTATGGAATCCTATTGGTTAATATTGGCACAGCTCCGCTCCGCTCCTCTCCTCTTCGTACCAGTGGACTGTCAGCCTTACGTTTTTTCGTTACGTGACTATTTCTACCAGGCATCTCCTACCGCAAGCCGCGTTAAAGAACTTCGTTTCAATAATATATACCTAACAGCAGATTATTGCCACACTGCAGGGCAAAGCTCTCTTTTCGAGGAGGCACGAGCATTGATCACCACGATTGTTTGTTACGGGTTGGGGATTTTCTTTAACTGTAAAGTCCAGATTTCCTCATGATGTTTTTCCTTCACCGATGCCAGTAATGTCCAAGACAAACTCAGAAAGTATCTACATATGAACTCAGACCAAATAAAAAACCAAGACATAGCACTTTTAACAGTGATGTGAAACTGGTTTTGTAAACATGTGTACACTTAGTGAGGTGTAGTTTCATTGTAAATGGTTGTAAATGTGTGCGTGTGAGCGTGTATGCACAGAACGGAGATGTAGTTTTGGAATGCTTCACAGTATTGTTCGCAGCGCTATGTCTTGGTTTTTTATTTGGTCTGAGAATGTGAATACTTGCCCAGATTTGAACCCACAATCTCGTGCATGAGACACGGGTCCTTAACCACTGAGCCATCACGACTTTAAGGGCTACTATGAGAATTTATTGAGCTAGTGACTACGATAAGATCACATTCAAGATAGGATTAATGAAGGTAATATTAGGGAAGTGTAGAAAGAAGGCTGCATAAATTGGGTACATCTCACACATACCTTACAAAACCAATATTAAATAAAATAGGCGTTCGAACGTAAACGCGAGATTAACAAACATTTATTTATCGCCGGGGTTGCAGTTATTGTCCGAAAAGGTTACCGTGGCGTATGAAAATACAGGCAAATTAAGGAATACGGGTGTGTTTTAGTTAGTAAGAGTCTGACACGCCCTCTCGCTCCACCCAGAACGGGAGAAGTTATTTGATAATTTCCCACCCCAAAAAAAGGGCCCTGTATCTCATTTCAGCAGAAAATTAACAATAACCATACATATTTTTAAACAGCTCAGCTTTAAAACATCCCTGTTTTGTTATCCGGTAAGGTTCGCACATGACCGGAGTTGCTGTATCAGCACTGTGATGTGTCTGGCGATGACGCGTTTTATTTCGTGCGACCGGGCGGCATGGTGCGTTATCTACATGATACATGTCACCCATCAATGTTTAAAAATATCCTGTAGATCAATCACGGGGTGTTTCGTTGAAATATTTTCATCCAATTGGTATTGTGATTGGCTGGCATTTTTTTTAGATTTAACTTTTTCGTTTTTTGGATAGCCTTTATGACTATCCATAAGGCTGCTGTCCACTGGAGCGGGGCGAGGCAGTGGAGCGGAGAAATGTGCTAATATTAACCAATAGAATCTAAACTCCGCTTCAGTGCTCCGCTCCTATTGGTTAATATTTGCACATTTCTCCGCTCCGCTGCCCCGCTCCGCTCAATTGGACAGGCAGCCTAAGTGGTCTAACATCGCTACTAGTGAGAGTTGAGGTTGCACTAGTCATATCGGCTCGAACTCGTTGGTGGCATGCGTATACGCATGCTATTTAGTACAGTTATTTATTTATTAAGTATTTATTTATCTTGTTTTTATTTATTTATTTAGTGAAATAGACGATGATTTATTACCAAAATGAGTGCGTAAAATTTCATGAATAGACCTTTGGGCGTATAGATATTATGGAAAAACTACTGAATGTATCTACTCAAAATAAATTATTTGAACTTTACGGATTCTATTTTGCATTTTCATACTACATAAGTTATATATTTACGCCCAAAGATGTGTGAAAATTAGTGTTGAAATATGGAAATTTCAGTGTGTTGAAATATGTTTTTCCAAACCAATTTTTTTTTTCCAATACTGCTTCCATACAGGGCTAGATAATGACAAAAAAAATTGAAATAACTTTTAGTTTTGAACGTACACCGTCAAACAGACGACTAATCATCATACTACGTTTGTGTGGAAGAATGACCGACAAGCGTAACCTTAAAGCCGATAATATATATCAGATATGACCGACTGCTAAATTTGTTAAACATCTTGCCACTACGGACAGTAAACAAAAAAAAAAAAAAATCGGTATTCTAAAATTATTCCCAACATCGTAGATCGATCGGAGTAGGACTTGTACACAGTAGCACACACTCTCAACACGAAGCGATAATGTAAAATGCATGATAATGTTTACGTAGGTATTCTGTAAAATACGTAGGTAAGAATTAACGGCACGGATACCTAATTGGCTTTATTAACGGATTTCAGCGTTCCACCATCAATATTTGCTGAAACAAAACAAACTTTGGGCAGCTAATTGGCTGAATTCAAATATAAAATGTACCGGGAATATCGCGTGTCATGTTAGTTTCGAAATCTGTATATCCATAGATACTAATATTCTAAATTCGAAAGTAACTCTGTCTGTCTGTTGATTGTCGGTCGGTCTGCTATAGATTGTCCACTCTGAAATGACGCGCCCCACTACCCATAGACAAAGGCATTACGCATAGAAATCCGTATTATACCATGTACAGTGTGCTGCATCAATTAATCATAAATTAATGCAATTGGGGTACCCCAGTTGCATTAAAATTTTCATTAAGCATTAAGGTTGCATTAAGATTTCTATGGGTGAAGGCGGTGTCTTTGTGTCGCGTCGCGTGTCGCGCCTGTTTGAAAGAGTCTTAATGCGGTAGTGGGGCGCGTCATTTCAGAGTGGACGAGCTTTATCTTTCACGCTTTTGCGGCTCAACGGATTTGGAACACGGATACACCATGACCTGGGTTAGAACTTTACAACATAGAATACTTTTTACCCCGGTAGTATGTTTTCGTGGAATAATTCCTGACTTTTACGCAGAAGAAGCTGTGGGCAAAAGCTAGAAAGTTAGAAATATTTGTCATAGTTTTGTGATCTGTAATCTGTGTTCAAGGCGTGAATCTGAAGTCATTAATGCCTTGTTCTCTTCGTGTATAACTGTGATAAGCTATACTATCAATGTAGGTAATTTTCGTGGAACAAACCAATCATAAATAACATCAATAAAAATACATAAGAATAGTTAACGTTTTTGTAGTAATTTCTCGAAAATACTCGTAACAAAATGTCACTTTTTCCGAACAAAATGTAGTAGGTAATAGTAGGTAGTATCTATTGGTCCGGATGAAGTATTGTTTCGTCTTATTAAAACTTTATCCAATAAAAAACTTACAAGCAATTTAACTTGGCTCCCGAAGAAATATATTTAGAGAGCGAACAGAAAACATTAACGGCAAATGAAGCTAATGTTTTGTGCAAAAGTGACTTGTTTAAGAAAAAAAAAAAACGAGTCGCCTTTTAAAGTTTAGTTTTTCCAAAAATGGTACCAATAAATAAGTAAGTATTGGTACGGTATACGGCTGAACAAGTTTTAGAAAAGTTCAGCGGGGTGGTAGCAATGACTTTAATTTTAAGCAATATCTTTGAGAATAATTCAGATTGTGATTGCTACTGTGTTACACAATTAGGGTGCTGGTTTGAAGAGCGTCGTTTTTGTCATTCGTACTAACGCTACACGTTTCTTTTCCGCCATCTTGCTTAGTCAATACAACTTTAGTGACTATTTTTCACAAATGTTTACCAACAACGCCCCCCTGTCAAAGTCATTCGAGCGTCAAAAGATCCGTGTGCACTCTAGGTGGCATTTTCTTACTAAGACACGCTGTGCAAGTTGTACGTTGTATTCATAAATAGGTACTTACCTACAATCAATCTGCCTGTCTTTTCCAACTATGTCGGGGTCGGCTTCCAGTATAACTGAATGCAGTTGAATATTTTACATGGAGTGACTACCAATCTAACCTCCACAACCCAGTAACTGAGTAATACGATACCCCTTGGTAAGACTGTTTGTTAGACTTTCGGGATTCTGATGACCCGTAACGACTGTCAAAGATCCACGAATGACAGCCGGGACCAACGGCTTGGCGTGCTTTTCGAGGCACGGAGGAGTCTCGGTACGTAAAGATGATCACCCACGGACCAAATCCGGCAAGCGTAGATTAACCTGATAAATCGACCCATGTGGCTGTTATTACTTAACCACGAAATCCTCTAAATAAGTACTTATCTACACACATCAAGAAATTCGAAATCAAAGGGTTTTGGCTTAAAGTGTAATTTTCTTGTTGCAACCGCCAATGAAAGCTGCTCTCTCAATAGATAATGTAGTCGACCGCAGCTTTAAACTGTATAGACTGAATGTTCACGACTCGATGACTGAACACGATTTTGCTTTACGATTCAGCGTCCAGACGTATCTTTTCATATAAATAGCAGTCTTCGTACAGTAAAGGAATGAGTAAATAGATTGACGTAATTGAAAATGAATTGATCTAAACGTAATGATTAGATATTTTAAGCAGCGGTCACTAAAGTTACTACACCTATTCGAATAATGCTAAGACAACTCTTGTGGGATGCGTGGAAACTGTTTCTAACAAAATTGACCGGCACTGAACATAACTTAAACACTAACCTAACTTAGTCTAACTAGGCGTTATTAAACTTGACGTTAGTGAAAACGGGCGTAAGTATCTGTGCCACCATTGTCAAATGCTTCGAGAAAAAGTAAGTAGTGCCCGTTTTTATTATTGGTCTTAGCGGGGGCACTACCATAATATATACAACTTATATGTATATAAATTCGCCTTTTAAACTCACTTCTTATTTTTATCAATTTTCGTCACTCCACTCTCATCTCCGCTGCATGCGATCTTTTTTCATCCGTCTTCTTCACATCCGAGCATACTGATCTATTCAGTACGACAGGCCTTATCACGGACTTATAAATGTTCCCCTTTAACTTAAGGGACCCGTGGGTTGCAAGTTGTCCCTGTACCTGTTGCCATTACATTGCACCTACCTTTCTATTTGCATTTATATAGTACTTCCACCTATAAACCTGTCTCATCATTTTTGTGAGTACCTTGATGGTCATTGTCACTTTGCCATTATCAAGTTCTGTTCAAACCACGATGTACTGAAATAACCTTAAACCCAACCTTAACCCAACCCTCCTCTCCACTTTTCCTCTAACCCAATCTTAAAATATTCCCAAGCGAATCGTTTTTATAAATACGCCTCCATTTTTCAACGGATTTAACTCCGCGCAAACATATTATGAATTGCATGAAACGAGGGCCGTTAAACTGAAAATCAACACTGCTTTTCAATGGGCAACAAATTGCGATGAAATAAAAATAAGTTTTTTAGTAAACAAACCCACCCAGTAAGTTGGTCAACGATCAAAGTAAGTTTCAACTTCAATTTTGAAACGACAGACTGGCGACTACGGACTTAGGACGAAAGGTTATTTTTGGACGTTCATTTAAAATGGTTTTGTTCTATACTTAATTGGTTTCTAGCAAACTAGCAAAAAGCATGATGCTAACAATCAATTAAATGAACATCTAAAACGTATATGCACTTAATTTATATTAAACTTGCTGTTTGTGCTTAGGTGATGCGTTGCCTAGTTGAATTTGCCGACTTTGCTGGTGCATTTGAAAAAAAAAACTTACAAACCTTGTCCTGACACATACGAACACAACAAAAAAAACGAGCGTGCCTTACATGACAATAGTCGCATATGATGTGTAACATCTGACATCTCACCTTGCTAATAAGCAATATTAAAGGTGTGGGACCTCTTGGACGTTTCTGACGGCCAACTCTAGCACCGCGCGCCCTCATTGGTCAAATCAAATAGCGCGCGCTTCTACAGCTTTCTGTTACATACTTCCGTCCCTTTTCACGAAATCACTCCCACAGATTTTTAGGGAATATATATGTTCTGTGCACAGATTGGAGGAAAGCAAGAGGGAAGATGTTATGCATCAAACCATAATCTGCCTAATCGGTCGAGCCGTTCCCAAGTGATGATCTTTCATACATGCGGCAATTGATATTTATTTATAATATAGATTTAAATGTAGTTAGTGTTTAAATCAGTGATCCTCACATCGACTGATAGTTGCAAGATCATGCGAAATAAGCAAGAATTCTTTCCAATTTTCTATCCATTTGGTCTGAAAGAGTTCAACTTAACACCCGTCGGAAAATGATCGTGTCATCGACGAACAAAACCGAGCTTATCGTGTATCGAATATGTCGGTTTAGACACGTCGGGTGAAGGATAAAGGTTATCCAATAAACGACAAACGACAGCTGGTCAACGCTACTGTGTACGGACAGTCGGATGCAAATAACGCATGCTTCCCCAACCTTTTCTCATTTATGTATTTTAAACTTTTTTTTTGCGTCCTGTTTACCGCAAATAAACGTTTTTTCTTTCTTTCTTTCTTTCAAATGCATGAGCGCACTGTAGACGTATACTCTGATGAAAGAGTTTTTTTTTAAACGAGGTACATATTTCTATTTGCAAATGTACTCTCGTCGCAACATTGTGCAATGTGATGTTCAAACAATAAAATAAAATTCCGTGAAAATAACAGAAATAAAAAATATTTTGACTTGTCTAAAAAAAGATTTTCATCTATATTTTGCTTGTTATTTTAGGGTTCCGTACCTCAAAAGGAAAAAAACAGAACCCTTATAGGATCACTCGTGTGTCTGGTTGTGTCTGATCGTCTGTCACAGCCAATTTGCTCCGAATCTAATGGACCAATTTAGTTGAAACTTGGTACACATATGTATTTCTGTGACCCAAACACGAACGTGTGACGTAAATAAATGAATTTTGAATATAGGGGTCACTTTTGGGGGGCAAACAAGAAAATTAAAAAAATAGTTTTGCTAACAGTATCGTGTGACATATCAAATGAAAGGGCTTGTTGCGAGGATCTTAAATATATTTATTATATAAGTATTTCAGAAATTCGATGAAAATTTACCATTCCCCCCATTATCTCCGAAACTATTGGACCTAAAATTTAAAAAAAAATACATAGTATGGCTCTTTACTCTTTACTCATAAATACAGGAAAAACTATAAGAAATCTATGGTCTTAAAATAACATGGTAAATCTTTCGATATTGTGCGTACAAAATTACATTTGCAGTTGGAATGTGGAAACATGTATTTCAACTGCAATGTTAAGTTTGGGTGGTTTAAATCATCCCAACTACGGAACCCTTCATTGTGCGCAGTCCGACACGCACTTGGCCGGTTTTTTAGCATTAGAATTTGTTTAAATATCTGAGGGCCAATTCCCGTAATTTTTAAGAACGTTCGCATTTTAATCCCATTCGAAATCTGACAATGAAATCGGGCAAACTTATCAAAAATGTTGCTGAAATATTTATATTTACATTTCAGCAACATTTTTGATAAGTTTGCAATTTGCGACTTGAATGTGAACGTTTTATAAATGTACGAGTCTTGGTCTTCTGTTGTATCACCTTCACTAGTAAGGTACTTGTCAAATGATACCGATCCCCCCATGAACAATGCCATGTCAAAAAATAAAATGATTTGCCCCCATCACCCATATCTCCGCCCCGTCCATTTGGGGTCCATTCGGACGGTACGGGGGGTTCGGTATCACTTCAAGACCCAGATTACCACTCGCCATCCGGTTGCCTCTCCGATTAAATTTTGCGTGCCACTGCCTTGAATATATCTTGTTTAGTTGAGGAGTGCCCGTGACCAACTTCAGGCTCCATCATCAGACCTTGGACACCACCAAGCGTATTATCACTTGTCAATACATATTTAATGAGTCCATTCACGATGGTGCAATCTTGTTTGGTTGAGGAGTTCCTATGGCCGCCTTCCGGCTCCATCATCAGCTCCTGGACACTATCTGAGGCTTGACAAGACAAAACTAACGAGTTCAAACTCAACGATGCTGTCTTATTTAGGTGAAAATTTCCTATGGCCACCTTCGTTCGGGTTCCATCTTTAGACCAGCTACATGGTTTTATATTTTTGCGTTGTTACCGAAGTTGCCAAGTTTCAGCTCAATCGGATGCCAGGAAGTACTTGAAAAATGGATGACAATGGGAGTAACAGGAAACATATAGGAACGAAGCAATCTAATATAAAGCTTGTAAAAATAAGATATTGTGTAGCTTTGTGCGCCCGTACATTTCAGATGAAGTTTTTAATTTGCCTCTTAACAGGACTTTTAATATAAATATTCTTTAGTCATTAATTGGTATTTTAAGTACCAATTGGGCTTCCAAGCGAAGTTTTTTGTTAAATTTATTATTTAGAAATCGCAATTAATATTTACAATTGGAGCAATCAATTAATTACTGATAATCAACATCGAGAATCGACCTTTACTAGGAATAACCAAGGATTGTGTTGAAGTTTTTAATATTCGTAATAGGTACAATTTTGGTACAGATGGGGGATCACAGAAAAGAAAGTGAGTAAGTAAGATTTGGCTAATACATTTAAAAGATTACTCCAGTCACAAATGATTACGCTAAGCAGGCTCTTAATTTAATTGCAGCCGCAAAAGCTTCGCTACAAAAAGATTTAACGAAAAGTTTAATTTTCTAACAATGTTTCACCTAACTGTATTGTTACCAAAATAAACTGGAGGCTGTATTTAGTTTTCAACCGACTTCAAAATGGAGGTTCAATTCGACTATGTTTTTTCACAAGTATTTAAGATTAATTGTTTTTTTTTAATGTTAGGCCTTAAAATGGTGTTCGTTTTGGCGCGCCCCTTCTGAATGTCATTCCAATAAATTAATTTGGCTGGACTGTGAAAATAAATGATTGAGGACCTAACGTGTATGTCATGTTTTGTTTTAAGCAAGCATAAAGGTGAGTATACGTAGACTAGAGCATTTACTTGTAACAGAACATCGAGCATTCGCCGTTTTTAAATTTTATCGAACCGCAGTTCTAGACGACGCTCGATGTTTTGTTACAACCTGAATTTAAAAACCAATAAGCGTATTGGTGTAACATTTTATTGAGCATAGACACGAGCGGGCCGAGGGCAGCTCGTTACAATGAACGCAAAGTAGAAAGTAAGTGTGACAGTTAAATGGTCACTCGCCGTGAGCACTACGTCGAACTCAACGTCGAGCATTCGCCAGCATAACGTTCCTGCGAATGCTCGACGCTGCATTACATGTTGATGCTTTTTTAAAATTCAGCTTTTGGTTGTATTGTAGCTTTCGTAAGAACGTTACATCACATGGAAATACTCTAGTGTATGTATACTCACCTTAAGGCATTACTTAAATAGACATTAGCGAAAACGCCATAAACTCCTACCGTATTTTAGGCAAAAGAAATGAATGAGTAGGGATTATGAAACGTGAAGAGTCCGTGAATAATAATGAACAAGAAATTATGAATGCTCGTGTAAATAGTACACAATAGCATTTTAAGAAGGCTATGTCGGAGAGGGCAGTTTTAATACTTTCTTGTAACGAAAACAAATAAGCATTGCGTTGAGTCCTAAGTTATGTCTGAAATAATAATACGATTGTTCTTTAAGGTACGATTGTTCGTTACAATTTACAAATACAGAATGATGAAATTGTTTATTCTGTAAACAGGATATCGGAATCACTTTTACACGTCATATTAAAAAATAATAATAAGCTAGTTGAGTTCGGCGTTCCTTATCTGACTACTCTGAGAAGAAAGGCCGAAACAAATTCAGAGGTCGCAGTCTCTTTTAAAGTCCAGACATAATCTTGGTCAGGCCATATGAGGACCATGTAGATTAATGTCTGAAATGGTCTTTTGAGGAAACAACCACACAGATTTGAATGGACTTGTCCAGTCAGTGCAAGCATTTGTCGGTAATCGATATAATCATTAGAATCGTCAATACTACTCTCTCAGAATTGGCCCCAAATATCATGATTTCATGAAATAGTTAGTTAATAGGGTAATTTCAATTGTGTTAATGATGAATTCTGTAAATACATATAGGTATTTGTTACGGTAGCGAATCATATTTTGATGAATATACAACCTAATACCTGTGCTAATACTGACCTGCAAATTGCAAAAAGACATAACAAAAATCGAATTTCGGGGGCTATACTTGCGTGAACGCCTTCCAGGAAAAAGGCTTTTATTTAAAGTTAAGTCTTTTATTTTTAGACACAAATTCGAGAAGTTGCTTTCTCGCAAGTGATGTGACAAATTAAATACAAATTCTCTTTGCTCGTTGAACTTTGAGCGGGAGTTAATTTGTTTTCTGTTAAACTGTTTGTACCTAAAACACTTTGAATGCCTAAGTAGGGATCTCGTTATTTGTAATTTGTAAGTCAAGTATAGCTTGTTCACTCTGAAATGACGCTACCACATTACCGTGTGCGTAAAATGCGGTAGTGGGGCACGTCATTCCAGAATGGACAAGCTTTAAGTAGGTTTCGGTTTTCAGATTAACCATAATCAGCTTATACATTTCCCACAGCTAGGATAGAAGCCTCCTCTCGGTGAGAGGGAGAGGGTTGTAATGTTGTAATCTACCACGCGGGTTCAGTGCAGTTCTAAGACATGCCGGTTTCCTCACGATGTTTTTATTCGCTGTTTTGAGAGCAGTGGTGATGAAATAACTCAAACAATGTAAAGCGCCTGTCTGGGTTTGAACTTACGACCGACAAACTCGTAAGTCGCGACCGTTACCACTGGGCCACCACTGCTCAAATTAATCATAATAATATCATGGTTTAATATCACGTTGTCACGTATATCGGATGCAAAATGTTTCGCAAACCTAGCTTGTCCCTCATTCCAAGTCCGCGTACATGCAGAATTGATTTCTACGAGTAATCCGTGCCAGCAGAAGTTTTGCAATTGCTAGCGTTTCTCGGCTTAAGCATTTGTTAGTGAAAAGCTTCTTCACGGAAAAACAACTGTTTGCATCTAAACGATTATTGGTTTGTATTAGGATATTCTCACACGGGGTGAAGGCTACTCAACCTAAACTGGTTGGTAACGGGCGTTGCCAACTGAGATGCAACTGATACTCTCACGTGGCGCAATTCAAGTTGTATCAATTTTTTTTTTTTTTTGCTCTGAGTTTATGAAAAATTGCGTTGGCAACGACCGAGTGATCTGCCCTGCCAGTCGCGCAAGACGGTTGGGTCACCGTTGAAAACTGATTTTCGACAAGTTGTGTCGTGTGAGAACTGCCATAGAAATGCGTGTGCTGACGCGATGTTGCGTTGCGAGTCGGCGTTGACAATTGGTTTTATTTTGATCACCTCCTGTGAGAATGGCCTAAGAGGTAAAAAGACCTCTTAGGCCATTCTCACAGGAGGTGATCAAAATGAAACAAAAAAAAATTAAATAAAATTTTAAAGTCCCTTCCTGTTTTTCTTTATTATGAATTGCACGTGTAGCATGACGGCGAAAACTTACTTCAGGCCCGTGATTGGACAAGACGAATGAACGTTGTCATTACACTCGAACGCTGCTGGCCATTCGATTTTGTAAATATTGGTGCCAATAAATGAATAGGTATAAATTAAGATTATTAAACAGCATTAGTACCTACAGAGAATTATAGGCAATTTTAGAGGATTTTTTTAAACAGTTTGAATACTTAATTTTATCCTTTAAAAAGTTTAATTTTAAAATTAAGCAAGTTCCATTTCATTTTATTTCATTCTGTTCGGAAAACTTAAATTTAACTTATTTACGGTGTTCTTAACTATATGAAATTGAAGGATATTTACAAATTTCAATTGATAAAGTCAACTGAAATTTATACCTATTCATTTATTGGCACCAATATTTACAAAATCGAATGGCCAGCAGCGTTCGAGTGTAATGACAACGTTCATTCGTCTTGTCCAATCACGGGCCTGAAGTAAGTTTTCGCCGTCATGCTACACGTGCAATTCATAATAAAGAAAAACAGCAAGGAACTTTAAAATTTGCGTGTGTGGTGGACTGTGTTGAGAAGAATGCAGACACTGCAAGAAGGTGAATCGCGACTCGGTCAAGCAAGGTCAACAAGGAGTAAGCTTGGGAGTGCGAGGTCCCAGCTAACTGCATCTGGAGAAGACGTGCGTGGCCAAGGTCAGGTTTTCTTGCTTTGGTGGCTGACGTCTTGAGCGTAGTAAGTCAAAGTCAAAGTCAAATCATTTATTTCAAATAGGCCCATGTAATGGCACTTTTGAACGTCAAAATTTACAGACTAATATAATTGATTCTAGTCGCCCCTTCCAAAAGGTAGTTTTCGTATGGAGAAGAATGGGCAAGAAACTCCACCGTTACTCTTTTAAAATGTTTTACAATAGTTTGTATTAGTACGTACATTAGTTAAATAATTATATGTGAAGACGATGCACCTAAAATAAAATTACTATACCACAATAGGTAAAAAGAATTAAAAATGAAGCAACGACGGATAAGTAGTCCATTCGATTATTATTTTTTAATCAGACTGCTCTCGATTGTGGAGGTAGGTACTATTAGCATTAAGGGATACTAACCGTATCCAGATAAAATAAAAGCATTCATGGTTTAAATTGGATAATTATTTCTAGAATCTCCTCTCCGTTTTTTACATCATGCATGACATCAATCCATGTCAGCTCTAATTCATTTCTTTTATTCTTAATATAAATTTGCGTTTTTATCTCATAATCGAATGCCATTATCTGATAGAAAATTGAAAAGTTTGCATGTTACAAGTTTACAACCAAGTGGTTATTCTGACCTCACCGCCGAGGTCCTTTGCGATCGCGACCGCGTCCCCGAGTAAATGATACTCCCCCCGACCCTTGCTCGATAACGAAGTGCCAGTAGTTGTTGCAGCTGAACACGTAGCTTTAAATTCACCGACTAATAATCATGATCAAAACTTTGATCCAGCCCGTCCCATGCTTGATGTCCTCCCTTCGGTTGACGCCTCCCTTTGTTGAAGTCGAGGTTCGTACTCCACAGGGGGTGCCCTTAGCGAGCGTTCACCTAGTTTTAATTAGCATAGTTGAATAACCCCTGGCTGGAGGTCTTAAGTGTAGTAGCTTTAGGTAGACGTGAGGCATAAATATTGGATTAGGTATGTTGATTAGGTATTTTTCGATGCGAGTCCGTACCTAATCCAAAGCGTCGAGGATTAGGTATGGCACAAAATATTCGTACACAGTCTACACAGAAGATATTCCGTACCTTAAAATGCAAGAGTTAAGTTTCAAGTTTAATTAGCACTGCCGCTAGCGCCATCTATGTAGAATACCTTTGGACTAGTTAGTACTCTAGCGATTTATATCGTAACGAATATACGTTGTCGTTAGGTGGCGTTATTTTAAGATGATAGTCTCGAAGAAAAATTACAAAACTTTAACGTCTTTTATTGAAAATAAATGTGTAAAAATCAGAAACTCACGTAATAATATGAGTGAAATGTATGTTGATATAATAATGCTCAGGTTTCTATACATAGTACACCAGTTTTAATTTTAAGCCATTTTTCGGTAAAAAAGACAAAAATAATATATCGTTTGAGTTGTTTTAAAAGAGTAATTTTATTCTACAATGAACTTTAACCTTGACCTAACTTTTGGCAGTGCAAGTGGATCATGCGTACGTGACACATGTTTTATCAGTACTTAATAATAAGAATTGCATAAATTACATTTCGTTGGTTTAGCTGGTTAACGTATTTATCTTTAAAAGATATTCATTTTGTATTGTATAGTGTTAAGTGTAAATAGTGTATCGTATTGTTTTAATGTAAATATTTTATGTGAAGTGTACGTTTAGGTTTTATTAAAACTAGGTACCTAATTTATCGGTAATAATGGCTCCAAGAGGAAGCAGTGCAGCGTGGGACCATTTTGTAGATATCGGAAACGATACCGCCCAGTGTAAAATGTGCAAGGCAAAACTTTCATTTAAAAGCACTGTCTCAAACCTTACTAAACACCTGAAAAGGAAACATCCATTTTTGATTTTATCGGAGGCGCGAGGAGAACTAAATATGCGCGAAGAGACAACGGTTCCTATTAGTACCATTGCTTCAACCTCAACAAGTACAACTGTGGCAATGGCAAGCACGGCGTTAGAAAGTGTATCCTCAGCACGAATCAACACCGCGACATGTACTAGTATATCGTCCTATATTATAAAAAAAATTCAAGTAAGTGCAAGTCAGACATCGACGACCACATAATGAACATGTTCACTATGGATTTCCAGCCTTTCCGCATTGTTGAGGACCGCGGGTTCAAGCAACTCATTAAATTTGCATTTCCTTTTTACGTAATGCCATCACGAATTTTTTTTTCAAATAATTTGCTGCCAAGTAGATATGAAAGTCTTCGCAATGAAATGTTGCTGGAGGTGGCTGAGAAAGTCCTTTCAATTTGCATCACCTGCGATGTCTGGACATCACGGGCTAATGATAGCTACTTGGCCATTACGGGCCACTACATAGATGCAGATGAATTTATGATGAAATCGGTGTTGTTGGAATGTGTGCCCTTATTAGGATCCCATACAGCCCAAAATCATTCTACAGAGATCAAGAGAGTAGCTGACGAATGGAAGATAACAGAAAAAGTAGTATTGGCTGTGTCCGATAACGGCGCCAATATTAAAAAGGCGCTATTGGACTTGGGATGGAAGCATTTCGGATACTATGCGCATACGTTAAATTTGGCCGTTACTTCCGCTTTAGGGTCTTCTGTAGAGTTGAGTGATCCTTTAACAAGGTCTAGAAACATTATTAGTTTTTTTAAACGGTCGACTCAGGCTTGGGAGAAGTTAAAAAGATACCAGGAGCAAGCTGGTAAAATTGCAAAAAGACCTCTTCAAGACGTGAATACTAGGTGGAACTCCACTTTCTACATGCTACAGAGACTTGTAGAACTAAAAGAGGAAATAAACAGCGCTCTTTGTAACATGCAGAGCAATGTCTATTCATTGACATCGTATGACTGGGATGTGTGTGAAGGTTTATGCGAAGTCCTAAAGCCATGCGAAGAAGTCACGAGAGAGATGAGTGCGAAAAACTTCGTATGTGGTAGTGTGGTTATTTCCATTACAAGGGGACTAAAAACGGCACTTGAAAATGCGGAGAATGTATGTATACCCCTAGTCGACTCTTTTCGACAGGACTTGCTTGGAGAGATCGGTAGGCGGTTCCAGAATTTGGACCGAAGCCGCACTTTTTCACTGTGCATGTTCTTGGATCCCCGGTTTAAACTATATTTTGAGGACTCCTCTACTGCTGACGAAGCAAAAAGAACAGCTATAAGCTTAGTCGCATCTTTAATTCAAGACTTGGATGCTAATGATGAATCGCAACGAAGTGTAACAAGTAGTGCTTCCGCTGTTCAACTTACACGGCCCTCAACATCAACATCTTCAGTGTGGAAGCACTACCAAGAGACGATGCAGGCAATTCAGCCCGGAGGAACGGCGCATTCTCGGGCTATTGTAGAGGTACAAAGGTACCTAGAAGATAAAGTTATCATGTTTGGTGAGAAAACTGACGTGCTGCAATGGTGGAAGGATCACCAAAAAGCGTATCCTTATTTATGCCGCCTAGCACTCACAAAGCTAAACGTTCTTGCTACAAGTGTCCTTTGTGAACGTATTTTCTCTGCAGCAGGGTTGATAATAAATGACAGACGAACGAGATTAGGAGTAAGGAAGTTGCAGCAACTTATGTTCCTACAACAAAATTCAAAATAATATTTATAAAAAAAAAATTAAACATGGAAAAGAGACATAAAAAGAAATAAAAAAAACCTAAAAAAGAAAGAAAAAATAAAAAAAGAAAGCAAAAAAAGAAAACAAAAGACAAAGAAAAAAAACAATAAAAAAGAAAAAAAACCTGAAAAATATAAAATTCAATTATAGAAATATGATAAAAAGTAGGTACCCATTTCAATCATTGTACAAAGTTGATTAAAATTATTAAATACGCCTTTTGTGTGAATCTACACAAGATGACAGTCCTAAGCCTGTGAGAATGTCTAATAGACGACATTATAATTATAATTCTGCGCTGCACCATCATTAACACATCGTGCAGACGTCAAAAACAAAAGTATTCACGTTGACTTTAAGTACCGTTTGCCTATAAAAAACGAAATATAATCCACCGTTCCACAATATATCAGAAACGGAACGTCCATACTCCATGCCGAATATTTCTTACCCAATCCACATACGATACGTAATATCGGTAACAGGCCAGCGGCTATATTGAATAAATATTCGGATTAGGTAAAGGGATTAGGTATTTTTAAATACTAGGATTAGATGGATTAGGTATTGTTTTTACCTAATCCGACCCATGTCTAGCTTTAGGCACCCACAAGAAAGCCCGAACTACGAGATGCCCTACCTAAAAAAAAAACAAGCTGGTTAAGAATCAGTATTTATCGTAATCCTCACACATATGCCATTTGTAATCAAATAGTTACGGTATTAAATAATTTTGTCAATAACTAGCTTCTTCCCAAGACTCCTTCCGCGTGGAAACCAACTGTATCATAAAATATATAATCCTATAGCAATTGGCAATAGTGTAGCTTTCTATCAGTGAACAAATTTTTTAAATCGGATGAGAAGTTTTGAAGATTATGATATGACCTGCTATTCGCATCCGAACTTGCAAAATTTCTTTATAATATTAGTAGCCTCTACCGGTGACTTCGTCCGCGAGCCTATAACCTTCCTCAAGAATTGGGCTATTTAAAGTAAAAATAATTTTTCAAATCCAACTGGTAGAGTACCCCCTTCATACAAACTTACTAACATACAATCAAACAAACAAATTTTACCTCTATAAATATTAGTTTATAAGTATAGATTGAAGAGTAAATAAATGTAGATTAAAAGTTGTTGTGAGGAGCTTGTCGCGAGGCAGTAGCTCCGTGTAAAATACTGGTATTCAGCTGCATCCGGTTAGACTGGAAGCTGACCCCAACATAGTTGGGAAAAGGCTAGGCAGATTGATTTCAAATGTAGATTAAATTTTGTATTTTTTCCGAAATCACCACTGATAATATTTTGGAAACTGTGGTTAAATCAATTTTCTCATCGTTATTGAATTAGTATGTGGCGACATCTACATCGCCACATGCGAACTACGTATCAAAATCCTGACGTCACACAAATCCTGTATCGCGCAATTAGAGTTTACCGCGCGAACACCATATTTCTAACTTCCCCGACATCAATCGTAGGGCAGTTGCCCGCCAGACACGACACCGTCTGGTCGTCTCCCTTTTCTATAGAGGATGAGTGAACTTTACACCCTGTTCCTCATGCCTCTAAAACTGTATTGACACTTCCTTTAGTGCATTAACCGGGTTAATTAATCTGAACAAGTTAATTATATGGTAAATTAATAAAAATTTATGTCATACTTATTTAATTTATCTTAATGCCTGAGAAGTGCTATAATGTTTTTGTACACACCATATCATGTTTTAGCTATAATCCCGCATTTCTTCTCGCTCTCGGGAACATTTTCCAGTTATAATGGTACACTCAGCGAAAATGCATAATTGCATCGAACGCAAATATGCACATTCGCATGTTCGCCAAAATGTGGGCCAGTTCGCGTTCAGATCTCATTAGAGACACCACGTACCTACTCAAAACCATTACCATACATTTTACCAGTAAGTTAGTTTTATAGTTTACCATTTCTTGTATCCTTAGTGTTATTGTGATTCAATATAGCTATTTCGCTTATGTGTAATTCGAGACTTTAACTTTTACCATATATATACCATTTCCTATCAATACGACAAAGGTGTGTTAGGTCACCATAGCGTCGATTACTTTCTACAAAAAAAGCTGAAGAGTTTTTTTTTTGTTGGATTTAAAAAAAATATTTATAGCTTTGATAGTCCGTTTTGTGAGGAAGGTTATAGGCTACGATCCTTACGAGACCAGCAAAAATAAGAAATAAATCAGAAAGAACACAAAATAAAGTAATGGCGACGCGATGCGACGCGGCGGGTCAGGGGCCGCTGGAGTTTTATAAAAATGTGGCTATTTTATCAATATAATGTAAATAAGCCCTGGTAAGATCAAAGACAAAAACTATATAGTTCATTCAACCTAGAGAATTTATTGTTTTTCCATTATAAAATGTCTAAATTACAAAGCTAAAGTCAACCTCGTTATAAATGAATTTGCGTGCCACCGAGTAAACAGAAGCGGCTCCTGTTAGCATTTTATTTTCTTCGGTAATTGAATCCTACGACATCGCGGGATCTCTACTCTCCGCTCACGAACATAAAATAATAGGTACCTACTTCTTGTGCACTCTGTGTAGGTATATTGTGTAGTTTGTAGGTACTTAATAATTGACCGGTTAAATAGTCATGACTTCAGAGGTCAGCTATGAAATGCCCTATCGAAAAAAAAAAGGTACTTAATAAATTATGATATTTATTTAGGTGTATAGTTTTTAGTAAAGAATAAACGAATAAACGACCAAGTGCTTGTCGGACCATGCACAATGAGGGTTCCGTAGTTGGGATGAATTTATCCCAAGAACAAACTAAACATTGTGGTTGAAAAAGGTGTTCCCCCAAACATTCGAACTGCAAATATAAGTTTGTACGCATAATATTGAGTGATTTATCATGTTATTTTAAGACTTCTTATAGGTTTTCCTGTAATTTATAAGTATAGAATTAACGCCTGTAATTTATTTTTATTTTAGACTCAGCAGCTTTGGGGATCAGGGGAATGGTAAATTTTCATCTATGTTCTTAAATAACTTTAAAATATATATGTATATATATATATATATTATTCAAATCAGTAGAGCTATTTTCGAGTTTTTGCGAGACTAATGCAAGGCAAATGATTTTTTTAAATATAGATGATAAAAATTATTTCTGATAAAATCTTTAAACGTAAATCTAAATTAATTTACATTACGATTAAATTAAATGTTATGTATTTTTGATACACAGTACAATTAAAAACCGAAGATAATGTAAGTTCTCATATCAGTAAGGAGGTACTACTATTTAAGATTTCTTTCAATCATTCAACTCAGCCCATCGCAGTCCACTGCTGGACATAGGCCTCTCCCAGGCTGCGCCAAAACGCCCTTTACTCCGCCTTCCGCAACCAGTTAAGATTTATTTACGTACCAAAACCCTGAAGCCGTTAACGAGAAGATAGCAATGAGTTATACAGCTGTCTCTGTAGTTATACAGCTGTCTATGTAGGTAAGAACAATTCACGTTTAGTTAGCAGAGCAAACTCACCTGTAGATAATTGTTTTGACCTCAGTCCGACCTGAAGTTGGGCAAACTTCAAGTTTCTAATTGCCCGGCAGTTCAGAGTTGAACTCGATGTTTGCCAAATACTGGTCTTACACTTTCGTACGATTCAATAAGCGGCACTCCACATGAGTTAGTTCAGTAAGTACCTCACGAGTGCCTTTTGTTTGAGAATAAGCTCCTCGGGCTTGTTTGCGACTGTGTGCGTTCAGAGAAACAATGGAGTCATGGGGTGTATTGAGATTAGAGTTGACAAAATACACATACTTACTATTATATTTAATTAATTCATTACGTCATCTCTGTGCCTTTATAGTAACATATTTGGGATCTACTTCTTCCATAACATATTTATCAAAATCTCTATTAGCCGTCAAACTGTCAACTCAGTTGTCACCCCTTTTATGCCCTTTTTTCCAGCATGAGTTATCTTTCACAAAAACCATTGATCGTATCTTTGATATACGTCGTCCTGCTCTTATTAACCGATTTACCCTTTCAATTATTATTTTTATTATTATGAAGAAACTACAAATTCCATTATGCCTATAATTTGTTGCTCCTGCATAATTTTCATTACCAGAAGGTAATGAAACTTTTGCAGGAGCAACAAATTTTGAAATACAAAAGTACGTTTTAAGTCCAATATGACAAAAAGTTATTTTTCATTTATAAAAATTCCCATCCTTTTGAAAAATTTATCAATAATCACTTTTGATGTTGACTGTATTACCGACAAAATTATTATGACAGGGACTTGTGTTATGTCCTGAATAAAAAATAGATAATTATTTATGAAAATATACCGCAGTAGATTGATATCATTCAAATCAAAATCAAGATTAAAACATTTACGCGGCTATTTGTAGCCATCGCTTGTAGGTCTCGATAGCATACATCCTATTAGCAATATACATAATTATGTATAATAATTTTGGTTCGCTTCAACTATGTACTCATGTGCGGTGTAATATCCTTAACACATAATATTAATTATCTTCGAATAGTCTTATTTAGTGGTATGGAAATTGCAATTAGAATTAATTAAACGAACGACATAGAGATGAACGATTCTCGAAAGCGAGCTTTTGGCTTATTCGTGATTCTCCCGAATTTACTCGCTCGAAATGAGCGAATTGATACTTTTAAATAAAATTATTTTTCTTGAGGCGATTCGCACGGAGTTATTTGTACAATTAAATTAACTTCGTCCGTTTCGGGGGAGTAATGTCGGACGAATAACCTATAAGCCAAGCTTTTCTATGCAACGCTAGTTTACAATTCACATGTGTGACTCGGCTCAAATGAAATGGCGATTTGTTAAAAAATGAACACGATACAATAAACTCATGCCTACTTCCCATGGGGGTAGGCAGAAACTACAGAACGCCACCTGCTACGATCCTTACATACCTACTCCATTTGCTTCGTTTACGCTAGTTATGGACGCATGCGTTTGCGAGTACTACGCATCTGACCTTTCTAATATAGATAAGATAAGGTAAAGCAGTAGTAGTTGATAATAATTTTGTTCTTATGCCAATTATGATGATAATGATTTCTGATTATAAGTACAAGTAAGTATATCAAATCAATCTACATCTGGATACTCAAGACCCAAATACCGATACAGTTATTGATGCAGACGCGATAACGCTTACAAATACGTCCTAAAAGTGCTGTGTTCATTCCATGCCAGACTGCGTTTCCACTGAGGCGGTGCTGGGTGGTGCGGAGCGGAGAAGAGCAATGAAAAGTGGTGAATGTTTCCACTGAGCCGGAGCGGAGTAGAGTGGAGCGGAGTGGCGTGAAGCGGCGTTGAGTGAAGATGCGCCGACCAGTTACATTTAATCTCAGAGAGATCCTACGACATGTTGTCATTAAAAACCTCCGCTCTGCACCGCACGGCCACGTTGCCCTCCGCTCAACACCGCTCCGCTCGTCTCCGTTCTATCCACTCGGGAGCTCGTGCTCATATATTTTATGTGAAGTCCGCTGCACTTCAGCGAAGATTTCGAGCATTGTGATTGGTTAATTCATGCACCGCTAAGCTCCGCTCCGCCCAGTTCCGCTTTAATGGAAACGCAGCCTAACTAATTACAAACAAACAAAACACTGCTCGGATTACCGAAAACAATATCAAAGCCGCATAATTGTGAACAGAGCCCGCATTACCGTATTATATCGCCATCCAGATCATTTGTACCAGGACGAAATGAGGTTTTGCTGTATGTGCCATTAGGATGAATGCAAGCGAGTCGCCGATCGATTTAGAAACAAAGCCTCTAATGCCAGCTGCGCTGGCAAGTCCGCCCCCCAGATATCTAATGGAATTCTAGCCATGATCGCTCTTGTAGAGCTTTCGTTCCGTTCTTTCGATTCTCGTCTCGGGAAATGGCTGTGAGTACCGTTATAAATGTGAAGGGTTGGAATGTTTTTGCAACATAAAGGAATCCATAATTATAATATTACATATTATAAAAGAAAGTCCCCTGCTGCGTCTGTCTGTCTGTCTGTCTGAACGCGATAAACTCAAAAACTACGAAATGGATTTTTAAACAGTTTTCACCAATGGACAGAGTGATTCATGCGGAAGGTTTTAGTGTTTAATTAATTAAGTTTTTGTGTAAATTGACTGAAATTTGATGATTATTGTTAAAGATGTCAGAAAAAATCATGTTTAAAAATCACTGGGAACTTTATTGGCGTGTGCCGGGGAAATCGTAAAAGTTACATAAAATTTATGTTCTACAGTATTGTCCATCTTAAAGAGTTCAACAAAAAAAAAAAAATCGCGATGGCATATGTCTATCTTCTTTAAATTGGGCATTTAATTTAGATTAAAATATGCCGTGACATCATGTCATTTTAAACAATGGTTTAAAACAAATCACAGATTCAAAATTATGCGTAACAAAATAATTACCATGGTTGGAGCGTGGCGGTAGGAATCAATAACCTTTTCCTGGACTATTAGGTATGTAATCCCGGTACTGCCCGGTAGTACGTTCCCGTGGGATATTTTCTGATGTCCGCGCGGGCGAAGCCGGGGGCAAAAGCTAGTAATATTATTAAATCGAAAGTAACTCTGTCTGTTATCTTTCCATGCCTAAACCAATGAACCGATCGTTATAAAATTTAACAAATAGGAAGCCTCGCACCTGAAGAAGGACATTTTGTAACTACTAAAGCAGCGTTATTCGTTCCACATGTCTAAAGAAGAACTTATCTGTTACCTTAATGATGATGAGGCACGCACCTCTGACTTTTCGGATCATGTGCGTATTGTATAATTATCACTGGCTTCAAAAACGGTGAAGGAACATCGTGAGGAAATCGGCATACCTGACAGATATATCTCGACGAAGATGTGTACATATTTGATAGTCGTTACGGGTAGTTAGAAGCCCAAAAGTTTGACAACCAGGAAGGGGTATAGTGTTACCTAGTAACTAGGTTGTGTAGGTTAAATAAGCAGTCGCTCCATGTAAAATACTGGTATTCAGCTGAGTCCGGTTAGACTGGAAGCTGACCCCAACATAGTTGGGAAAAGGCTAGGCAGATGGGAAAGGCTATGAATGAATAATGATATTACTAAAATTAATACAACTTGAGTTGCGCCATGTGAGAGTACCAGTTGCCTCGCAGTTGACAACGCCCGTTGCCAACCAGTTTAGGTTGAGTTGCCGTCATCCTGTGTGAGAATGGGCTTAGTAATGACAAACGACAAAGTTTAACACTGTCTTTATGAATTATGATATAACTAGCGAGTCACCCCTGCTTCGCATGGTTTTTACGACTTAACAAAACATCCAGATTTATTTATTATATGTAAGTTTAATATCCTATAATATTAAACGAGCAATATTTGTATATTTGTAATCACGTTCTCGAACACGGATATAACGATTTCGATTAAAGTTGTAATATAGGGGCTTACAGGGGCGAAAAATCAATCTACTAGGTCTTATATCCGGGAAAATTCGTTTTCTCCGTATTTTCACTCGAGCAGAGCTCCAACGCCCAAAGTTTAGAACAAGATAATGACATCAAAATAATGACATAGCAGCATGGAATTAGTATGTACTATACATGGATTAGTATGAACTATCCTATACTATTAAATGAGCATTATCTATTTTTACCAGAACAGAGCTCGGTCGCCCAGGTACTTAATATATTATACACATAAACCTTCCGGAATCAATTCTCTAAATGATGCTGAAAACCCCGTCAAAATCTGTTGCGTGGTTTAGAATAACAACGCGGACATAAACTCGAAAAGCGATTTTAATTATGTATAGATGATTGAGTTAATGGTCCTCCTAGTTTTATCTCTTCTAGCGTGACGTGGACAATAATGCTTACTTTATCATTGTCACATTATGTAATACTAACTACATAATGTAGTTCGTTTGCAAAATTATCGATACACGGAAATCGCATAAATTTCTTAATTGTTTGACACGTTATTTTAGATAAGTAGGTGAAATCATAGAACAACAGAACAGATAGAACTGTAGGTACTTGACGTTAATATACTGGGTACTTAGTAGATTTAGGTAAATTAGTAGATCTATTCATAATTTTTTTAGGGTTCCGTATGTCCAAATGAAAAACGGAACCTTTATAGTATCACTCGTGTACCTGTCTGTCCGTATGTCACAGCCAATTTGCTCCGAATCTACTGGACCAATTTAATTGAAAGTTACACATTTGAATTTCTGTGACCCGAACACGGACTTGTAACGAAAATAAATGAATTTTGAATATAGGGGTCACTTTTTGGAGGCAAATTGGAAAATAAAAGTTTTGCAAACTGTACCGTGTGACATATAATGAAAGGGCTTGTAAGGATGTGTGCCTGTCAAATGTTTATTTTTATAATTTTAAAATAAAACTTTTAAAGATATTTAAGAAAAAAGATGAAAATTGACCATACCGTATTATCTCCGAAACTACTAAAACTAAAAAAAAAACTTTTAAAAAAATTACAGGAAAACCTATGAGAAGTCTATGGTCTTAAAATAACATGGTAAATCTCTCAATATTGTGTGTACAAACTTACATTTGCAGTTGGAATGTCTGGGAGAACATGTTTTTCAACTACAATTTTAAGTTTGTCCCTGGGATTAATTCATCCCAACTACGGAACCCTTTATTGTGCGTGGTCCGACACGGACTTGGCCGGTTTTTTTCTTTGTAGACATGTTTCATGTTAAGATGAAATTCTAATATTTTAATTAAGTTATGAAAAAAATTAAAAGGCGAGTACAGTCGGCGACAGATCAAGTTAGACACCCTATATATCCATAACTACGCTACCAGTAATACAGAGAATTGTAGGAAAGGGACTGAGTATTGTGGCATCGGCCAAAAAAAGCGTGCTTCTGTAGGCGCAAACGCGGCGCGGCGGTTTGCGCCTACGCACACAGATGCACTTTTTTTGCCAAAGATTTATGTTAGTTTCTCTCGTGTTCAATGTTTTATGATTTATCTATGCCAGTCAGTTCCCAAATCGGCCGGGGCTATTGTTCTCACGGACAGTGTTTTTTTTTATATATATTCCGTGTTGCTTATAAACTTAGTTACTTTACGATTGCTTAGCTAAACAATGGCTAATCAGTGATTAGCGAGATTTTTATAAATAAGACTAAGTTCACGTTCGCATGGAGGTAATTAAAATCGCGGCGATTTTTTTCGTGCACTTCATTTTCAACGCTTTGCTTAGCACTGAGAGTTGAAAATCCAACAGTGTGTTTTTTCAACGCGTTGGGACGAGAGTGCATCCCAGCGCGTCGGATTTTCAACTCTACACGAAAAAAAACGCTGCGATTTTATTACGTCCGTGAGTACGTCGGCTTAGTGTTTTATTGTGCTAGTGCGTGGTGCATCAATATAAATGACGCCACAATTAACTCCACAACAGCGGCAGCTGATAGTGGTGTTGCGAGATCCTGGGTATACCATCAAAAAAATTGAAAGGAAGTCGGGGATAACCGTGAGTGATATACTTTTCATATAATTATGTATTTGATACATAACATTTAGTAATGGCCTGAGGCTCACAGCTGGCCACCTCTGGAGAAGAGTAGCGTGAGACAGAATGCAATGAAACATGTTATAGAAGACCTATGCAAGAGAAAAACCTCAACATAGTCATAATATGAAATGTTAACTTCGATATTCAGAATAAAGGGCTTATTATTATTTAATAATTACCCAAGAGACTCATTGCGTCTAAGATAATTGCTACCATTTTGATCATCTTCTTTTACACGGCTGCGCCGACCGGCGGCCGCGAGTCAATAGATGGGTAATTAGTTAATTGTTTCTCATTAGATAACTTTTGTAAGGTATTTATTTTACATTTCACAACAGCGCGCCGTTCGTCGATCGGTTTGCACCCAAGACCGCGCTAGATAACGATAATAATAAATTATATACGTTCGCACAAAATATAGGTTAAAAATATAGGTATCCGAATAGAATAAGACTTAATTTGCTAATGTTTTTATTAGTAATTAAGTTTTATTTGCCAATAAGAGGTAAATGTTGTATGTAATTTGTTAAGTATGTGTGTATTTTATTGTCATAATTTTATTAAAATAAAGAGCTGATTTTTAAAACGTTGTTTTATATTTAACCTAACTATGAAAAACAAAGCAAGTAGGTAATCAATGTTGACCCATTTGGAAACGATCCTATGGCTTCAAGTTATCCCTAATCGATTCAGAAGTTTTGCTGTGAAAGTAAATCAAACAGTTACAAACTAGTCAAACGCTTACAGACAAACAAACATACATTTTAATAATCGTAAGGGTTTTTCCCTAGGGAATTAGATATTTTCCGAGCTTCTAACTATGTATGTGCAAAATCACGTCGAAGTAGGTATTTATTGCTTTATTGTGTCGTTAAGAAGGGGCAAATAGTTTAAATAAATATTAGTAATATTTTTTTTTGTTAGGAAAGGAGAAGTACGTGTTTCAGTGGTTTTATAAAATCTAATAGTAAAATAAAATAAAAAAGGAGTGGAAATTTGTATTAAAATCGGACATGATGTAGATTTCCGAATTACACACGTGTGAACCGCGGGGTAAAGCTGGAAATATATAATAATTGATAATAATTAATGGATGAATTGGTGCACATTCACAGGCGCAGCCCAAAACGAAATAACTGAACGTAACGAGCACAACTTGTTTACAAAATAATATAAATTATACGTATCTATAGTTATAGCGCTGAATGTTGGTAGCAGCGACACGTGCCATGCGCTCCCGCAAACGTCGTGCGTGAGTGGGATGAAATAATAAAAACATATCGCACCCTCTCGCACGATTCGCAGTGTTCAACTTCTAATAGTCCAAAGTCCAAACAGTCTAGGTTGATGTGTAGCCGTGTGTACAATTCTCAGTAAGTTTAAACATAATTGCAATAACTTTCCTAGAAATCGTTTTGGTACATATAACACGTATATTACAGCACTAAACTTGTAATTATTTCGTAAACCTACGCATTATAGCACTGAAAACTAACTTCATGGACTACATCAAAGTATTCAGGTACAATCACGAACAGCGGTGTTTGAAACATGAGTGTACGCGGTTTTAACTCAAGAGAGTGGACGACATGTTTCCACAAACACAGTACCTAACATTTCAGTTGCGTCTGGCGCGTGACGAGGGTTGAGATGTTCACGATATCACCCTCTAAACTTTCATAAAGACCAGAATGCAACATAATACGTGTCGTTCACGTAAATGGCCGCGACTGTACTACATTGTATGTAAGTGTTACGCAAATATAGCCCTAGAGGCAGTAAATTACTTTTATTGTCGTTTTAGTGAGTTCAATGTTTAAGAAATGGAACTTAATGGTCATTGTTTTAATTTTTGGGGAAATAAAATTAAAATATGGCTCTTAAAAGTATAAGATGTTAAAAGCGTTATTATTATTTACAGCGTTGGATTAAATTAAGTCCCAAGTTCTAAGGTGGACGTGAAAATGCAAATGTTACAGTGTCCAATTTAAATGTGAGTAGAACTCGTCGACAAAGTGTAATGTTCCTATGTAAGTATGCATTGCTTCATTTGTTTGAAAATTTTGTCTGCTCGACAACGTAATAACTAGGGCATGCTATCCGGGTATCCAAATTATCCGGATATCCGTCAAATATATCCGGATATTATTAGTTTTACTATCGGTATTTTATTACCTCAAAATCAGTAATAATATAACACTTTACATTGTAATAATAAAGATAATTCAAAAGCTTTTGCTCAGAGTTCGACTTCAGTTGACAACAGCGATGACAACGACGTAGTACTCAGTGATTATCACTAACCGAGAGAAACTGAAAAATCGAATACTTTACTATCAACTTACTGCGTCATTATCATCGCTGTCGTCAACTGAAGTCGAGAGTTTCTAAATCTTTGCCGAGTACTTGGCCCCCAGAACTTGAACTACTTGGGTCAAGAAACATTAATCTTAGTCATGTGTATAACCTATTTAGGTTTTTCTTCCGCTGGTTACTGGTATCTAAACATATTATAAAACAAAGTCACTTTTCATGTTTGTTTGTATGTCCGTGTTGTTCTTCTAAACCACGCAACAGATTTTGATGAAGTTTTCACCATCGGTTAGAGAATTTATTCTTGAAGGTTTATGTATATAATATGTTAATATTAAAGGTACTTTTATGTAAGAAATCTCGATGTTTTGCCAAGTCGGAAAAATCATGGGAAGCAGGAGCAGGTAATAAATTGAAGACATCTTTAAACAATGCCGACGCAACATTGGATTGCTTGAGTTTCTTTAGGTCTCATTACCAAAGAATTAAAAATAAACGATTTTTTGACTTTATTTTCAGAATTATTGATGTATCTTGTATAGTTTAGTGTATAATAAATAATCTATCTAATAAAAATATGTACTTGTACATATTATTATAATTATCTTAAGTCTGTAAGTTTTGAAATTGTTAAATATTATTTATGATATAATAAAAGTCTAGTGTATAATGTATGTATATTCAAGCTGTTTTAGAATAAACAACTGTGTGATTTTTCATTTTATTCAGAACATGGTTTATGTTTTGATAATAAAATAAAATATTAAAAAAAAATATTATTATGTAGGTAAGTAGGTATACTTTATGAGTTTCGTCCTTTAGATTTAACTCATAATTAAGACTGAAAAGAAAGGCGAAAAAGTTCCAAAATGACTTTTGGAACTTTTTCGCCTTTCTTTTCAGTCAACATGCCTAGCCTTTTCCCAACTATTTTGTGGTCGGCTTCCAGTCTAACCGGATGCAGTTGAATAGCAGTATCTTACATGCAACGACTGCCCGTCTAACCTACACAACCCAATAACTGGGTAATACGATAACCCTTGGTAAGACTGGTGTCAGGCTTTTGGGCTTCTGTCGACTCGTAATGACTGTCAAAGATCCACGAATGATAGTCGGGAACAACGGTTTAACGTTCTTTCCAAGGCACGGAGTAGTCTCAGTATGTAAAGATGGTCACCCATCTATGGACCAATCTTGGTAAGTGTAGCTTAATCTGATGTATCGACCCGTGCGAATGTTATTACTTAGCCACGAGCTCCTTCAAAAAGCTCCTCGAAAAAGTTCCAAAAGTACATACTTATTTAATGAAACCAATGAAATGGAATATTATAAATGCTATAATTATATTTCATTGTTTTCATTAGATATGTAGGAACATTAATTGCAACTTTATAAACTGATTTTTCATATTAAAGAAAGAAGATATGCCTTTGAACATTCCATCATTAGCCCGACCTTTTGCCAACATGTTGGGATGGGCTTCCTGTGTTGTTGATATCAAAACATTTTTAAATTTTATGATTCGTTAGTAGCATTTGTTGGAAAGTTTTAGTAGTGAAAATATTGACTGGAAACTTATTTAGTTAGATTTACCGTTCTTGCAGTGGTATCGAAAATATTCATATTATCCGAATTTATCAATATTATCCGGATTTATCCATATTAACTAAATTTATCCGGATAGTGTTCTGGAAGTATCAGAATTATACGGATAGAAAAATGGGGCGGATAATTGCATACCAGAGAAATAACGCAATGAATATTTTTTAATTCTCAAAATAACAGGCATATTCATAGATAGGCGTAATTGTATAATACACGTATGTATTACGTAATCAGGCTGCCGGCTCCTCATTCTTTGCATTACTAAGTAAATTAAATCAAAATCCATTCATTGAAACTGGGCCGAGAATCAGTACTTTTTGAACGTCAAATTTACATAAGACAGTCCCCCAAAACTCCCGCCTTTCACAGTTCACCACTTCCTAGAGCTTTAGCTGGGAAGAAGTGGCGCAACTCGGTACTCGTTTGTGCTTTTTTTACTGTGTTACTAAACAGTTCATTGCCTGTAGTAAAATTTATTCATGCAATCCCTCAATTCTAAACTGATTAGTTCCCTTGTTATTAATAGATTATTTATTCAAGTACTTGTAGCTAAAATTTATAGCGTATAACATGCCATCGAGCGATAATATGTGTTATTTTATTATGACGTACGTAATTGTGCGATTATGGAGTCGATGCCTACTAAATTCAGTACAACAATTTTATTAGGCTGTAGAGATGACGACCGCGCTAGAGCTCTAGCTCTGTGGGGCATAATGACCTTACAACGATTATTCACAGTACCTGGGCAACCGAGCTCTGCTCTGGTGAAAATAGAGAATGGTCATTTAATAGTATAGGATAGTACCTACTAATTCCATACTGCCATGATTGTATGTACTTAGTAATTCCATGCTGCCATGTCATTATTCTATGTCATTGCTCTTATTCTAAACTTTGGGCGACCGAGCTATGCTCGGGTGAAAATACGGAGAAAACGTTTTTCCCAGATATGAGACCTAGATAGATCGATTTTTCGCTCCCGTAAACTCCTATATTGCTACTTGCATCGAAATCGTTTTAGCCGTTTTCCAGAACGAGAGTACAAATATTTATATAAATGACGGAGAGGAGTATATGTCTCTTTCGTTATTATCAGCCATATTTTAACTACTGTGGGCGTACTGTTGATAGTGTTGGTTATTGCGCAATAGAAAAACCGTTTAGAGTTTAGATCACATTATAATTTAAAGCGCGACAGTTTCTAAACGTGTTTACTGCTTGACCGCCACCGATGAACTCTGCTGAACTCCGGCTGATCCGAGGAGCGTTATGGTGTAGACTCTGTCGAACGCCACTAGGCGGCGCTGGCGTCCCGATTAGTCAACTCAGTAACGTATTTCCGACATATATATACAAATATTGCTCGTTTAATAGTATATAATTAGGATAACATAAATTCACGCCTGAAATCCCTGAAGGGTTAAGCAGAGGTGCACCTATAGTACCTACATCCACATTTCGCCAGTCTATGTAATACCAACCTATTGCCATCAACCGGGCACGAATCCAGACTCCGGGCTGCCACTGAGGAATTTCTGGTGGAATAATCTTATACTTCGTCAATAGTAATTTTATTCTAGGTGCATCGTCTTCACATATAATTATTTAACTAATGTACGTACTTATACAAACTATTGTAAAACATTTTAAAAGAGTAACGGTGGAGTTTCTTGCCCATTCTTCTCCATACGAAAACTACCTTTTGGAAGGGGCGACTTGAATCAATTATATTAGTCTGTAAATTTTGACGTTCAAAAGTGCCATACATGGGCCTATTTGAAATAAATGATTTGACTTTTGAGAACTTTGCACGACTTAGGGATCGAACCCAGGACCTCACTTTCAGCATTATCGCCTGCGATGACTAGAATAACGAGGCAGTCGATGATTATTCAAGAGTCATGAAAAACTTAAATCTAACTAATATCTGTATGCATATATAACCCTTTCCACTAAAGTGGAAGAGAACATAAAGTCTTATATGTCGTCAATAATGATTTTGTAACATTACCAAAAGCCTTTTCAAAGCTTTTATTTTGGAACTAGCTTCTATCCGCGACTTTGTTAACGTGGAAGTCGTAAGACACCACAATATATTACAATAAGAGCCACAGTTTTATAAAACTTCCCTGTATACTACGCACGTTTATAGTTTTGTTCCCAGCAGACAAAATATACAGGGAATCAGGACTGGTGACGCGGGAGCAAGCGACGTAGGTTACAAAACAACGACCTACAGTTGTCCGTGTGAGAAACAGTTTGTCCTGAGGTCGACACCCGCAGGCTTTAGTGTCTGCCCCTGTGACTTGTTTTGGAATATTTGTCCAAACTCGACCGAGAAGGGGCACTTGCTTGTAAAACTAAAAATTAAGCCTTTGACTAATTAAATTAGAATTTAAGTAACTAGTTTATCTCAGTCTAGACCAAACATTAGTCCTCTCAAATTAACAGTAACACTAATTTGTTTACAGCTGAACTTTGCTTGTTACTAGTATCGACTTAGCAAACAGAGGGACGCTTGTAACATTTTCATGTAATAATTTGCAAGGAGCTGGAGCGGCCATGTTAAAATGTCAAAGCAGATGCGACTAAGTACTTACGTCTGCACTTAATGCAATTTGGAGACGAGCAAACCGAAATAATACAATTAATAAAAATTGCAGATTATTCAAAATTAAATTATATAAATGGCTGAATGAAAATAATTTATTTATTATTAAGGATTTTTTCGAACATAAATTATAATGTTTGTAAATTCAAATTCATTTATTCGTTGAAGTTTTTATGCTTTAATATTTAAGCAAAACATGTACGATCTCATATGCTTTAATAACACCTATGTTTACCGTGTTTTACGCAAATAAATTATCTTATCTTAATGAAGTGAAAAGTTTTTACCGTGAACAAAATTCAAAGTTAACGAAGTTGCACGAAATTGTTTACATTTTTATTATGATTTACATACATAACATAACACCTATACTTTCCGAAGGGTGAGGTAGAGGTGTACGTAATGTACACCCACATTTCGCCAGTTATGTTTAAGACCAATGTAATAGGGGGCGAGCCTATTGCCATCAACCGGGCACAAATTCGGACTCCGGGCTGCTACTGAAAAATTCCAGATGGCAAAACCCAATAACACTTTGCCCGACCTGGGAATTGAAATGACTTAAATCATAATCATCCTGGTCCTGGGACCAGGATAATTATGATTTAAGTCATTTTTCTCAAACATGCTTGGAAATTCGAGCATTATTTTGACGACCTTCTTCGAGAAAAATTGTTTCTGTACTGGCTCATACATTCGAGCACCCGGCCAGCAATGTTTGTATGAAAATCAATAACTGTCGTGTTTAGCGGCCAAATAAATTACTATGAAAACTCATATCGGTCGTGTTATTTAAAAATGGAACGAACTTTTTGCTTCAACACACGTTGTTTGTCATTGATTCTGGAATTTATAATTCATTTGCTTAGTTTGAATTTCCGCGCATTATTTGAGAAGAGAACTTTACAAGCCTTGGCCGCAATCAGGCATTGATGGACTCACGTATGTGCTTCAATGCCCTTGTTGCAGGCCACGACTATTATGTGCTATTGCATTCAAGAAGATCTATATGTAAAAATTGTTATCTTCATTTCGTCTCCACTCCATCAAGTGTTTTCCACAATTTGAAAAACCGTTGTTATGAACGGTGTCCAAAGGCTCTTAGAAGAAATTTTTGTTATTACATCATTTATTAGGACATAATTATTGCTGCTGGGCAAGTAGCAATTTGAATTTTTAATTCATATGTCAGCTCAAGATAAACTTTTGAGTTTATCTTGAGCTGACATCGGTGAAGGGAAAACTTCGGGAAAAACCTGAACTCATATACTTAATTCTTTCACGGACGGTAAGCGCCCATAGACGTCATAGCAATAACATTTCTATTGTATCTCGTGCAGTGTTCGCGGAAGCGTTAATAAAGTTTGAAATCGCCAATCTATCTTGAACAAGCGTGGTGATCAATGAAAAAATGAGAAGCGGCCTGTTCCCAGCAGTGGGAAAAAATAGGGTGGTATTATTTTTAATAATTGCTTAGGACTGTATTCTAGATTTACTGTAAGTAGGTTTATCTACATACGGATATAGGTATCTACATGATTTTTGATGTGTAAAATATTTCCTCTCGCTTTCCTGCAATCAAAATCAAAATCTAAATAATCAAATCTGTGGGAGTGATTTTGTGAAAAGGGACGGAAGTGTGTTACAGGAAGCTGGGAAAGCGCGCGCTATTTGATATGACCAATTAGCGCGCGCGGTGCTAAAGTTGGCCGTCAGAAACGACCTTTAGTATTTCTTATTACCTTAATATTGCTTATTACCAAGGTGAGATATCAGATGTTACACATCATATGTGACTACTGTATCTAAGGCACGCTCGTTTTTTTTTTTTTAAGTCTACATCACTCATCCCTATGACGGCAAATGAGTTTTCCTCTATTAGATGTCTTAATAAACATTAAGAAGCGTTTGTTGTATACCAGGAAGGAAAATATTTTAAATAAACTGACGTATTTTGATCACGTTGACGTCTTTGCATTGATGGGCCATTTAAAAAGTATCTATGTGTATCTAAAGGTACCTATCGAAATCAATACCTAATATTAAACTGTACGCTTGTAACGAATGTGACATATTTACCCTGGGATCGTGGAGATCGTGGCTAGTTAATAACAGCCGCAGGGGTCGATCCATCAGGTTGAGCTTGCTGGGGTTGGTCCGTGGATGGGTGACCTTCTTTACATACCGAGACTCCTCCGTGCCTCGGAAAGTACGTTAAACTGTTGGTCCCGGCTGTTATTCGTGGATCTTTAACAGTCGTTATGGATCGTCAGAAGCCTGAAAGTCTGACAACCAGTTTTAACAAGGGGTATCTTATTACCCAGTTACTGGGTTGCGGAGGTCAGATAGGCAGTCGCTCTATGTAAAATACTGGTATTCAGCTGCATGTGGTTACACTGGAAGCCGACCCCAACATAGTTGGGAAAAGGCTAGGCAGATTGATGTTGATCATAGCAGGTTGCGTTTTGTAGTTTCTGCCTACCCTCATAGGAAGAAGCCGTGAGTTTATGTAGGTATGCATATTATAATTATGTATGTTTACCTAAAACATAAGGGCCCACACAGCACTTTCCCATCAAAGAGAGGAGGCCTCAGTCCCAGGAGTGGGAATGCTGATTATGTTGAAGGGTTCATGCAAACACTGCGGTCAAGCGTCCTGCGTTCTCAAGTCAGTTCATAACGCTGCAATTATATTGTGTGCTTGTCTGCAAATCAAACAAATCACATAAATTGGTAAGTCATAAGTCATTTATTTCTTAACAAAATACATTGTGTTGAAAATATTACAGTGATGATAAATAAAAAAATTAAATATATTTCATTAATACTTAAAGTTCATTACGCATTTATAAATAATTTTATGTCAATAATTCAGTAACAATAAATTAAATAATCACCAACATTGCATTTAAATTTAAAACTCATTATCCAGTATTAACAAAAGATAAGTTTGTCTCCTTCACTCCTCTCAAAAGTTTTATTTTAAAAAAACCGGCCAAGTGCGTGTCGGACCACGCACAATTTCGGGTTCCGTAGTTGGGATGAAGTCCCAAGAACAAAAATAACTTTGTAGTTGAAAAACATGTTTTTGCAACCGCAAATGTAAGTTGGTCGATTATTACTCGTTAACTTGTAAAGCCTACTTAGCTGTGATAGTTTTTATTTTAATTTTGTTATATATACTACTGCTGTGATTTTTTTCACATATCCAAAACCAACTATTTAGGCTGACAGGGGGGGGGGACACTTGAGTCTAACAAAAATTTGCAATTTAAAGCTTAATATTTCGAAAAAGGATTTCTGAATCCAAAAATGGTTTCCTCAAACTCGCAATATTTTTCAACGACCTTTACCACGACAACCCACACTATGGGATAAATGTGGAAAAAAAATCATCCCCACTTTACGTGTAGGGGACCTACTTTAAAAACAATTATTTTCTTACTTTTATTTTACCACTTTTTTGGTGTGATTAACATTATATACTTATGCCAAATTACGGCTTTCTAGTACTAAGAGTCTCTGAGCTAAGCCGCGGACAGACAAACAGATAGACAAACGGACAGACAGACAGACAGACGGACATGGCGAAACTATAAGGGTTCCTTGTTTACTACGGAACCCTTAAAAGATCGCTTTAAGTGATGAGACAGCCAATTGTGTTACCCTATGTAAAAAATTCTATATTTATTTATATTTGTAATTTGTATGGTTTTGATGATAAAGAGTATTCTATACTTATATTTAAGAAACATTGAGAAAAAATTAATTCTGTGAAAAGACTTTTATGTTTTGTGTGAAATATTCTTGTTTACGGCAGCCCGCAATGTATCGCCCAAAAAACGTTGTTAGGGGTTTTTCAAGAGTCGACCAGCCGCTGGTCGATTCTTCATGTGACCACAGGGCTGGCCTATTCTTTGGCCAAAGAAGAGATCAGCATTGCCATACAACATGGCAATGCTGCCAGCCTCTTGGGCACTTTTCCTATTGACAGCGATGCAGACGAATTTTTTGATGCCTTATGATTATTCCCCCCCCCCCTTTTATATACTTGTACATATTATTATTATTAAGTCTTAGTTTTTAAATCATGTAAATACGTTTGTGTAAATAAAGATATTATCTACTGGTTTTTAAAGTTAAGTTATAACATTTAAATCTTGGTTTCGTATAAAAGTTGGAATTGACCTTTAATATCTCCGTAGTCAGAAGGTTGAAGCTATGGTCCAGTTAAAAAAAAATGGATTACAAATGACACTCGTTTTCGTTAAGCGTCTCTTACACCCGTTATAATTCATTTTTCTTTGTATAATAGTAATTACCTAATATTATTTACATTAATTGGTTGACTTTCAAATACGACAAATGAGACATGCCAATTACTATCTTGATGGAATACATAATTGAATTCTGAATGCCACGGGCGTATTATTAAATTGGTTTATTAATAACATTGGTAGTCGGTTTCATTATTTACAGTTTCGAATGTCTGTATACAGAATAGTGATTTAAATCACCTATATGCTTCAACAGGGTGATCCTACCCGCCATAAGTGAAAAAGAAAACAATTTCTTTTCAACCGTCGACAGTCATAAGTCATTCATTTCATAACATAATGTCGAGGCAATTCAGCTGCTAGACAACACGGACATAGTGCGTAGTCTAAAGAGAACTAAACCATTTGAGTTAGTGTAGTATGTAAATAGTGAATTAATAATAAATAGTAACAATGCTGTGTTATACATATAACACATGAATAAAGTGTTTTATCAATTATCCGACCCTAAGAAAGTGCTACAAAATTGACCTTGTGTAAAAGTGCAAATTGACACTATTCCTAGTTATAACATATTCTAGCTCGTAAAATATTAAGTTAGAATTAAATTACTTATTAGTTTATTAGGCTAGATTGTTATCAATTACTAAGAACGTTAAGTCTTATTAGTACAGAAAAAAAAAACATTGCGTTGAAAATATTACAGTGATGATATAAACAAAAAAAAAAATTAAAAGCATTACATTTAAAATGTATCAATATCACTAATAAATAATTTTATGTCAATTATTCAGGGACACTAAATTAAATAATCACCACATTCCATTTAAATTTAAATATTCATTTCCCTTTATTAAATGAAAGAAAAAAAAGACATAAACACAATAAAGCCTCGTGCAGACTGACGCGACGCGACGGCGCGATACGACACCGGTAATTGTTCTAACGTGAAGTTTTCTTAGAAATTATTTTGTTAAGAGTCGCGTTGCGTCGTCGCATCGTGCCAGTCTGCACGAGGCTTAATAATTCACAAATCAATCATTAATTAATAGTGGATGTCGTTAGTCATCTGCATCAAACACATCAATACTGTAATAGCCCTTCCTAAATAATTTGATTGATTTGATCAATAAATATGTTTTTAATTTGTTTTAAATACGTTTATGCTGTATATGTTTGTGAAGGAGGACTATTTCGATTCATTTATGTTCTTTTTTTTTTCATAGCAACAGTTCTATATTATGACAGGTAAAATCACCCCCTTGACGGATACAGGTGACTAAATCGTCACCCTGTATGTTTTTACTTGTTATCGATAAGAAGGATTTATAGGCTAGCTAAAATATCGAATTCCAAGACTAACGGAATGGAATGCAGTTATTTTACCTCTGATTTAGCATCATTGTCTAAATTAAAGTGGTCTTTATTTTCGCACAAACAGACAGACAAAGAGGCGTTACGTTTTATGACGTTTATACAAGGTGGGTTTAGACAAGAAAATAAATTAAATTTGTACAGTATTTCTATTTTTTTAATATCCCTCGGGAATCATCGCATTTCTAAATATAAACGAATGCTAATTTCCATGTCCATTAATTATTAGATTTATCTTGTATAATAATTTGAATTCAGAAGTAAGTACTTTATTGTTGTTTTGTTTTGATTTTCGTGTGAACTATATAGAGCTGTAAAACTATTTTCCTATCTGTCGTGCCTACGACTTTAGCAGCTTTCGTACCAGTTTATAAATAAATTACATTAATTAAAAGAGTATTAACAACTCTATATACTTCCAAGTCGATTGAGAGCGTCCGAAGGGCAACTGATAGAAATCGGACGACTGACGAAATACGAGGTTTGCCGAGGGACAAGAACTGTGCACTGTATAGGTTCTTAATGACGTTCCCACTTTGCATTCAAAACTTCAACCAACTATATACCAAGTTTAGTCACTATAGCCAGTCTGGCTAAACCAATAGTTGGCCCATCACTACTTGAAAAAACCACTTTTGAATTTCGATGTTAAGATTTATTTGACAGTTCCAAAATACTTTTATGCATTAGTGTTTTTATTTATTGTTGTATTACCTGCGCCCCGCGGTTTCACCCGCATAATTCTCGATCCCGTAGGAATATTGGGACAAAAACTATTCTATTGTCCTAATCCAGGTCATGATCTGCCCATGTGCCAAATTTCGTCAAAATCTGGACAGCCGTTTTAGCGTGAAAAACAAACAAACAAACTCACTTTCGCATTTATAATAATAATATTAGTTAGGATTGTTATCTCCACGTTGCATACTGCATGTTATTATATAACGATAAAATGTTATCGGATATGTGTATACGAATCTGTTTTTATCACTATTTATTTATTATATTTAGGCTAGACTGAAAAATATTGATATATTTAGAGGCGTTATTGGCACGTAGCTGTTATCAGAAACCAAAGGATTAAGATTAATAGGTATTATTCGTGGAAGGACTGGAAAGAGTATTATTAATATTACTGCCTAAATTGAGTTCGCCTTTGTACAGTATTTTTTTATTTGTTCCCAAAGTTTTGATAAAATAAATATTCATTTACTTTGTTTGTAACCATGGAGTTTGCTTGCGACCTTTCTTAAGAAGTTTTAAATGGGAAAAGAGTGGTGAAGGGAAGTGAAGCTGTTTAGCCAAACCAAGCAAAAACATAAATAGGGCCATACTTTAATTATTATATGTATAGATAGAGTGTCGTGCTGCAAAAGAACTAAAACAAATATGCCAAGACCGATGTGAAACTAGGTAAGCAATTACTTAAAGTAGCTTTTAGAATACGATCTGGACATGTACCACTAAAAAAAATTACATTTTTAATGAAGAAATCCCTTTCATCTAACTGTATTATCTGTGAGAAACCAGAAGATGTCCAACATCTCCTTATAGATTGTGTTCGTAATAATTTTGAAAGGCAACATTTATGGAAAAAAATAAAATTAAGCAAGCAGTAAAGCTAAGCTTATTAATAAGTTTATATTTAATAGTCTTAAGAAAATGTCGTAAGTAACTCGCATAAGGAAATGATGGGGCTGAAATGACCTGTTAATGGTGGAAGTTCCTAATAAATAAAGAGAAAAAAAAGAAAAAAAAAACCGACTTCCAAAAAAACACTACTAAGTGAAAAATAACTTAAATTTCGGAAATCGGTGGCAATCACTTTGTAGTAAAAAAAAAAAATCGCTTTTTAGTGGGTAGTTTGTAATTTACCTAAGTTACAACAACCTAATCTCAACTGCTCATCACCTTTTACAAAATATTGCTTTTCCCGATACAGGGACGTTAATCGTTGAGGACTTCTCCTGGTATTTAACCATCAGCTCCACTTCTCCATATGCATTGTGACGAGCATAAATTGCATTGCAGCCATATTAAAGTAATCGAATCGCAACCCGTGAAATACTTATTATTGAGTAATTCCGGTGGCCATTTGTGGTCTTCATCATCAGTTCCACTTCACCAAATGGTGCTTTCCAAGAAAAATTGCATGAGTTACTATATCATCGAAATCGGGTGGCGCGATATTGAGTTATTCGTCCATTTGTCGCGCGCATACTTAATGCAAATTTAAGACTTATATGATTTTTTCATGGATGCCATTATCAGGACTAGACCAAATTGAAATGGGACCACACGGAAAATACCAGCTTTCAAATAAAAAAAGAATCATCAAAATTGATTCACCCAGTCGAAAGTTCTGAGGTAACACACATAAAAAAAAAACAGTCGGATTGAGAACCTCTTCCTTTTTTTGAAGTCGGTTAAAAATAGGCCAAGTTTGTTATGCTGGTGTATGACACAGCTACGTCTTACACTCGCACGTCATTGTGCTGTCATTGTACTTTTCTAGTGTGCGTGCATTTTTTCGACGAGTTCACAGCTTTGACTGTCTATATAGACATAATTATTATATCTTTGGGGCTATGCAATTGCAGTAAATTCGTTTTTGAATAAACTCTACCAGTAGGCATTTTTTGGTGTAGTAGAAGTTCCTGTAGACCAATAGCTATTGGGTTGTCTGACCGGGGGTAAGACCTGGATAAAATTAGGGATGATGTATCACACTAAAGGGAAAGGGCCAATACATAGCAGCGGATGGAATAAGGCTGTCAAACATAATATAAAATTTTATGGGTGTGAGTAAATGTCTCCATTAAATTGATATCGATTCGCGGTTAGACTGGTCTCTCTCACAGAAATACAAACCACCGAAAAACCTTTATAAAAAAATCCAATTTGCCATCAAGCAGAAGTAAATTTGAAGGCGGGATGCGATACGTCAGATCGGCCGACCGTCAACACAACACGATTTGCGAAATTGAACGGAAGGGCTCGACGGCCCCACACAGTCCCGACTAGTTTGGCGGGTAATCTTTATAATGCCAACGAAGGGAGGCGATTTATATTGTCCGTCCAGTAAAATACTCAATTTGAAACTTTTTCATTTCAAATAAATCACTGAACAAGAGGAATTGGGAAGATTGAGACGGGTATTTAGAGAATATGATGTTTTGAGAATATGGTATTCTGAGATCGAGCCATAATGGCGTTAGAAGATAATTAGTGATTGTAACATTTCATTAATCAATCAATCTGCCTAGCTTTTTCCCAACTATGTTGGAGTCGGCTTCCAGTCTAACTGGATGCAGCTAAATACCAATAAAAAAAAATTGTATTTTACATGGAGAGACTGCCTATCTGACCTCCACAACCCAGTAACTGGGTAATACGATACCCCTTGGTTAGACTGGTTGTCAGACTTTCGAGCTTCTGACGACCCGTAACGACTGTCAAAGATCCACGAATAACAGCCGGGACCAACGGCTTAACGTGCTTTTCGAGGTACGGAGGAGTCTTGGTATGTAAAGATGGTCACCCATCCACAGACCAACCCTGGCAAGCGTAGCTTAACCCGATTGATCGACCCGGGCGGCTGTTATTACTTAGTCACGAGTCAATATGAATCATACATAACATCAAGGCGAAGGGTTAGGCAGATGTGTACCCACACCCACATTTCGACAGTTATATTTTATGTCCCATGTAATAGGGGCGAGCCTATTGCCATCAACCGGGCACGAATCCAGACTCCGGGCTATTAAGAAATTCCTGATGGAAAATCCCAATAACACTTTGCCCGACCCGGGAATCGAACTCAGGACCTCATGCTTAGCATTAGCGCTTGCGACTACTAGACCAACGAGTAGTTAATATCAAACAAGCAGTCAATATTAAATATCAGTAAACAATAATATTGCATATTAATAAAAACCATTGAGATCAATAATCAGTTTCAAGATAAAATAATAATCTTATGATAATCTTAGGTAACGCCAGCAAAATCGTAGTTATCAATCGTTTCCTATCAACCTGCTGGAGATTACTATTCCTAAATGTATGAGAACACAATGCCATGATACGGTTATCAGATGTAATGATTGGAATGTTAATTAGAAATCTGTTATCCTTATCACTAATAGGTTATTAGCATTGTTTATGTAGCTCTAACTAAACGCAGATAGTAAGTTAATTCATGAAATCAAAATGAATCGATTATCGACTAAGTTGAGTGCAGATAAAAACTGGTGCCGATTCTCTTGTACACCGAACTAAACTAACTAAACTACATATCACTAAAATTCCTTACTTTTGGCTATGAGAATCTTAAAGATATTCTGCAAATTAAAATCTCTAAATTTAACACAACTAAAATCAAATTTGATAGTCGCGACTCCACCTGGTAGCTACTTGTTTAAATTTAAGGGTCTAAAATTTCATAATTTTTGTGATAGGACACATCATTTTCGAGATATAAGCAAAAGATAACCTGAAGTCGAGGTGTTGGTGTAAATTTTACTTCATGACAACTAATTTAATTCCACACCTTTTTAATCGCGATTAAAAGTAGTCAGATTTAGTTAGACAATCAAAATTTTCGGTCAAAAACGTCAAATTTTAGAATAGCAAAATTGCATTTTCACTAAAGTCTTAATTCAGTGCCATCTTAGTGCTGTCAAACTAAAATTTAGTTAAGTTGTGTCACTTTAGTCTATTTCAGAATGGGAAATCGTCGTTTGAGAGGAATAAACTAAATTTTGGTGATTATTGACAAGACAAGAGAATCAGCACCAATGATCGTTTTTTTTTGGAGAATTACTGACTAATAGATGCAAAAACATGGATAAGTCAAATTGTGACGAATAAAAAACCCAGGACAGGAAAACCCACGAGAAGATCTTTATATCTGTAGTTAATTGATTCAGGCGTGACCCTGCGGAAATCCATTATAAAATGATGATGTGGATATATTTAGTAACCTGTTCCGCTTAGCTATTTTTACACGGCGTATTGCCACACCAAGCTGCCGCGCTAAGTGCTTGGTGTGGCAACACGCCGTGTTCGAGTTCGCGAAAAGTCAATCGTCATCCTGAGAATGCATCGTTGAGAGGTGAAACACGTGTCGATTTCTTTCAGGGTCTTTTTAAGACTCTTTAGAAATAGCTAAGCGGAACAGGTTACTAAATATATCCACATCATCGTTTTATATCTGTAGCTAATGTGTATAGGTGTAGGTAGAGTTCAGATGCACGGCACATAATGTTTCTGCGTTTGCACTACCTATGTATGTTTGTTATACTCTAGCATTGAATACATTGTAATGTTTTGCATAATTGCATGTCAAATATCTGACTTTGTATTAGGAACTTATTACTACAAGACCAACACTTATTGCAAATAAATGATTATGATTATACATATTTAATTAACCCCACTTTTCTTGTCTGTCTCTATGACCTCGTTGTTCTTCTAAATTACGCAACGGATTTTGATGCCGTTTTCACCATCACTTAGGGAATTTATTCCGGAATTCCGGTTTATGCATATTAAATTTACATATAATCAAGAAATCTCGATGTTTTGTCAAGTCGTAAAAACCGTGCTAGGCAGGGATGGATCGCTAGTTCGATAAATAAAAGTTAACAGTAATTTAAAATTTGTGCTCAACGAAACTGTGGTCACAGTAAGTCTGTGAAATCAAAAAAAGAAAAGATTCCGACAACTGAGAACCTCCTCCTCTTTTTGAAGTCGGTTAAGAATGAATCTCTGCACAGTTACATAGGATAGAGCGAGTGTAACAATTACAATTGCTACTAAGTAGATGCGCAAATGAACGCGCAACCTTTTAATTAAGAATTTCCAGAGTCGTTAGGCAAGCCTTTTTTGGTCCCATTTTTAGCAGAATCTGCAGGTAAGCTATGGATAAGTTATGCTACATGTTATAATAAAATAAAAAAATCGGCCAAGTGCGTGTCGAACCACGCACAATGAAGGGTTCCGTAGTTGGGATGAATTTATCCCAAAAACAAATTTAACATTTAGTTGAAAAACATGTTCTCCCATACATTCCAGCTGCAAATGTAAGTTTGTGCGCACAATATTGAGAGATTTACAATGATATTTTAAGATCATAGATTTTCTTGTAATCTATTAATTAATAAAACATTCTCTGTATTTTTTTTTACTTGTAGGATCAGTAGTTCCAGAGATAAAGGGGGAATGGACAATTTTCATTTATTTTCATAAAATATCTTTAAAAGCATTTATTTTAAATAACTTTAAAAAAAAATTGAAATCCTCACAACAAGCAACAGGTTTGCAAAATTGTTTTTTAAATTTTCCTGTTCTATCGAAAAGTGACTCCTATATTTAAAATTCATTTATTTACGTTACACGTCCATGTTGGGTTCATAGAAATTCATATGTGTACCAAATTTCAACTAAATTGAAAAGAAAGAAGTTTGAGTTATTGGTAAAGAACTGTCTAGCATTGCTATCTAAAAAACAAAGCCATCCATAGATTAACAAAGCCGACCCGAAGCAATTACTAAGTACACATTTATTCTACTTTCATTCGGCTCGTACCTACCGATCGGCAAACTTCGTTCGGCATCTATCCTCGCTTAAGCATATTAGGGTCGGCTCGGAACAATTCGAGCTGAGTAAACCGAGTGACTTTTTCCCGAGCATGTATTTGATTCTATAACCCACCTTTGCCGAATGATGGCCTACCCGAATATGTCTGGAGCACCCCTGATAGGCACGAATAATTAAGACAGACACACCCACCACACACACCCATTGACTGCTTGTCGCAATTTTGCTTATGAAAGGTATCCTGTTAGTATGTGCTGCGCCTAGGCCGCAGCGATGTCGAAAGACCGTGTACGCAATCCCAGTCATTAGCGTTGACCGTTGCTCACAACATGTCGAAAGTGAAATGACATCCCAATTCAAATAGCGTTTTTGTATTAAACCCGTTGATAACCGTCGATGACGATACGATTATGCACCGCTGTGAGAGACAGACTATGGCGTCATATTGTTCCGGATTCGACTAGCGGAACATGACGCGAGTCTATTGAATTGAACTACTGCGGTTTCGCTACTATGGTTTCGCGGCGGAGGTGTGTTAGGGTCCTATGATTAAAAAACCAGCCAAGTGCGTGTCGGACTACGCACTATGCCCGTCATTGTGCGTAGTCCGACACGCACTTGACTGGTTCCATTGTTGAGATGAATTTATTTATCCCAAGAACAAACTTGACGTTGTAGTTGAAAAACATGTTCTCCCATACATTAAAACTGCAAATATAGGATTGTACGCACAATATTGAGAAATTTACGATATTATTTTTAGACCATGGACTTCTTATAGGTTTCCTGTAATCTATGAGTAAAGAGCCATACTATGTATTTTTTTTCAAAACTTTAGGTCTAGTAGTTTTGGAGATGAGGGGGGAATGGTCAAATTTCATAGAATTTCTTAAATATCTTTAAAAGTGTTTATCTTAAAATTATATAAAAACTATTTTTTAAATCTCCGCCCCTTTCATTTGATATTTCACACGGTACTGTTGACAAAACTTTTTTTTAATGTTCTTGTCTGCCCCCCAAAAGTGACCCCTATATTCAAAATTCATTTATTTACGTTACACGTTCGTATTTGGATCACAGGAATACATATGTGTACCAAATTTTAACTTAATCGGTCCATTAGATTCGGAGCAAATTGGCTGTGACAGACGGACAGACAGACAGACAGACACACGAGTGATCCAATAAGGGTTCTGATTTTTCCTTTTAAGGTACGGAACCTTAAAAATTGCTTGGAGCATTGCTGTTGTCTAAAATAATGCTAAATCTAAATGCCTGAACCCATGGGCGCGACCCAGCTTTTGACCCGGGGGGGGGGAGGGGGAATCAGAAATCTTATCGACAAAAGTAGGTACTTAGGCATACAAAATCCAGGGGGAGCAGCTGCCCTCCCCTGCCCCCCCTGGGTACGCCCATGTCTGTACCTATGTCTCTTCATGTAAGCATCCTACTTGCAAGAGTCCCGCTTAAAGGCACTCTAGGAAACTGTTGCTAAGTTTTTTAAAGTTCGGCTGCAGCCGAATAACAGCAATGCAACTACCTATTTGTCATGACACGCCATAACCAAAGAACGAGGATTTGGCAAAAAAAAATCAAGGTCCCAAAATATTGATACAATCATTCTCATCTTATTGTTTGTTTTTGATGAAGCTTAAAAAGAAACTGGTTTTACCGATTTACATAGTTTAAAAATATCGTGTTGTTTTAGAACTCAACAGACTTTTTTTGGGTGGGAAATTTTCAAATAACTTCTCCCGTTCTGGGCGGAGCGGGAGGGCGTGTCACACTTTTACTGACTAAAACCCACCCGTGTTCCTTCAGTAGCCATGTTGCCGGGGGCCACGATCTACCTTTCGGACTTCTTCGCAACCCTGGCAAAAACCCAACAGACCTGTTGTACTTCACAAATCTGCCCGCGGCTGCGCCCGCGTGGACCCTAATTCTTTTTCTAAAATAAAAAAAAAATAAAAAAATACTGGCATAAGAAAAAATACCTGTTTGATTAAAAAGGCACGTAAATACTTCAAAATTGTGTAGGTCATGTATCCCGGTGATTAACAAATACAGACACATTTGCATAGTTTTTTAGGGGTCCTTAGCATTCTTCACGATAAATATGGAACTTAATTATGACCCCGCGATGTCTCTCGCCGTGATTGCTAATTTCTGTAGATTTATTTTAAACAGTGATTCGAAAAACACATGTATGCGTAGAACGTATTTTCACATAGGTACCTACAGCTATACAGATGCACTTCAGGAGCAAATAAAATTCTCTCACCTTTAGTAAAAATAAACTAAAAATCTGGTTCAATCTACGATCAACAAAGCCAATGAAAAGTAACTGATGGAAAAATACAACAAGGAGTTAAATATATTCCTCTTTTATTTTTGTTTTTTTTTTTTTTTTACTGCGGGCGACACTAATTAGTACTACGTTAATTAATAACGAATTTCAGCAATATTTTCATGTCAGTTTTATTTTTTTGTTGACATGTAATGAATTAACACCAGTGGTCGAGGGTTAATATAAATGGCGTGTGATTGGAGAGGCTAATTTGTTGCAGTGGATTGTTATATTAGGTTTCCTGATGATGGAACGGATTTAAACTGAAAACTTAAGGAAGTGAGCTTGAAGTAAGCTGTCATTATACCCGGTGCTAGAGATTAACCACCGTAGGCGTGGGCTTGCGGACGGTATGCAATGGGTAGCTCGCCATCGGATAAGGACCAGGCCCGGGTTGACGGCGCGTTGTGTTCCACGCGCGCCTCAAAGAGATGTCAGCAGAATTGACGGGGTCCGCTAGGACCGATGCCTGCCGGGGTTGCGAAGAAGTCTGAAAGGGAGATCGTGGCCCCCGGTAACATGGCAACTGAAGGAACACGGGTGGGTTTTAGGAGTCTGACACGCCCACGAGAAGTTATTTGATCATTTCCCACCCAAAAAAAGGGACTGACACAAGTAAGTTTTCATGGTCAGAATTGTATAGAATAGACCGCTGAAGATATACAGGATTAATTTTTAAATCGCATAGTTGTCGACTTTTGACGAAAAATGTAAAAAAAGTTCGTTCTTTATCTCCAAAGTTTGCATAGAGAAAAATCTGAAATTATTTTATGTGATAGAAGTCGATGTAAAGATTATAGGAAAAATAAAACGATGTCTCTAAATAGCACACTTTTTCAGAAATCATCATATTCAATTATATTAGAGATGGCGCTGACCTAAAACTGCAATATTCTACACGGCAGTGTGCATTTTAAAAATTCTCTGACGAAAGAAGGCCTCACCGATGAAAATTTAAAATGGTACGGAACCCTCGGTGCGCGAGTCCGACTCGATTTTGACAGGTTTTTTTTAAATTAATGTGAGTATTCCGGAATAACCCTGCTGTATATTTGGTGCATACAAATAGGATACTTGACCTTACTGTTGTACCTACGACACTACTATATTTGTGAGGTGTCTTTTGTTTGTACCTACTTGTATTAAATACTTTTTGTTTGTAGTCTGTTTGGGCCTTATCCTTAGGATTTACACATATTTTTTACGGCGGAGATTGACTTGCAACGTTTGTTTGTAATGTATCATTCGAGGCGAGCTTGGTTACTAAACGGCGATATACTAAGCCGTCTTTTGCACGGACGTAATAAAATCGCGGCAGGATTTTATCGCGCATTGGATTTTCAACGCTCTGATTAGCACCGAGAGTTGAAAATCCAACAACAACGCTTCAAAAGTTGAGCAAAAAAAAAACACTATACCTTGACCCGTATTGTATTTGCGACTCTATCCATAGGTCAATCAATCTGCCTTTTCTCAACTATATTAGGGTCGGCTTCCAGTCTAACCGGATGCAGCTGAATATCAGATTTTTACATAAAGCGACTGCCTATCTGACCTCCACAACTCAGTAACTGGGTAATACGATACCCCTTGATAAGACTAGTTGTCAGACTTTCGGAGTTCTGACGCCCGTAACGACTGTCAAATATGTCACGAATGATAACCGGGACCAACGGCTTAACGTGCTTTCCGAGGCACGGAGGAGTCTCGGTATGTAAAGATGATCACCCATCCACAGACCAACCCCGGCAAGCGTAGCTTAACCTTAGTATAATATATCCATAGATGTATACATAAATTAACTTAAATTAGCTTAGAACTAATTATGCAGATCAATTTAGGTCATTGAACCACGTTATATCTGACAGGACTAGTATTACAAATGCAAATGTCGAGTAGTATTTGCTCCTTTTAATGTGGTTTACTTAGACATTATAGTTAAATTCAAAAGTAATTTATTCAAACTAGGCTGAAAATCAGCACTTTTCGAACGTCAAAATTACATAAGACAGTCCCCCAAAACACCCACCCTTCACCACTTCCTAGTGCCTTTAGCTGGGAAGAAGAAGTGGCGCAACAAACTCCCCAGCAGCACAGCTGTCTGTTCAAGTTAGAAAATAAATGATTCAATACAAAAGTATGAAAAAAAAAATACAGCACAAAAAATAAATAAATAAATGATAAATTATTGGCCATATATCAGCTAGCACTCGCCAATATACCAACCAAAAACATCGAGAACTTTACTTAAGCAGAAATAAAAAAATAAAAACTAAACTAAATATCTAAATAAAGTCTTCAGGCATAAAGGGCGTGCCCGCTTGCATAAAGCTATATAAAGGCTGATTTAGGCGTGACCTTGCGGAAATTCATTATAAAATACAATAGAAGTGAATATACTTAGTAACCTGTTCCGCTTAGCTATTTCTAAAGAGTCTTAAAAAAAAACATGAAAGAAATCGACACGTGTTTCACCTCTCAACAAGGCATCCTCAGGATGACGATTGACTTGTCGCGAACTCGAACACGGCGTGTAGCCATACCAAGCGCTGAGCGCAGACTACGCTTTTTTTTAAGACTCTTTAGAAATAGTTAAGCGGAATAGGTTACTAAATATATCCACTTCTATTGTATTTTAATTCAGAGGTACCTACCTACTCGTATAATTGTTAAACACTACTTCAGTTAAGTAGATTAACCATTAATTAATTCTGTTAAGGCTTCTTGATGCGAACTAGTGGGTTTCTATTCAATTATCGTAGGTTTCCGATGAGATTCGATCAAACACCTATAGGTAATTGAAATCGACTTCGGGAAACAAAACTTTGCTTTGATATTATTAAGAATCTATACATCTGTACAATATCAATACTATATAAATATTACAAATAAAAAAAAATTGAATGTCTGTTTGTAATTTCAAATTAACAGCTTTTTACTAAATGCATATGAAAGTAAAACAAAAACAAACATTTTTTTAATATTTTGTCTCTCTTTTTATCTCCGTTATGCCTGCACCGATTTTGACGGGACTTTCACTGGCAGATAGCAGGTGTTACAAGGTTTCTTAAGAAAAAAAAAAAAAAGAATTTGGGTACACGTTGACGAAGTTGCGGGCATCAGCTAGTAATAATAATAATGGTGCCGATTCTCTTGTCACAAATACCTCTAAACTGAACAAAAAATCACCAAAATTTAGTTTATTCCTGTCAAATGACGATTTCCCAGTCTGAAATAGACCAAAGTGACACAACGATGGCACTTAGATATTAATTTATTGAAAATGGCAATTTTGCTATATTAAAATTTCGCATAGATATTACCTTGTACCCTAATTGAGTAACTTATTTTCGTAACTAATTATATCTAATTTGTTTCATTTTGACAGTTCAACAACATTCATCGCGTTATTTACGTTGTTGAGCAGCCATAAGATTAGGATCTTGTAGATGGTTATCTATTTATCTTTTTAAATGATTATCATCACGCTATACCTTTATGGAACTAAGCAGTCATCATGTAATATATAGGAACGGCTATTTAAATAGCCCACCAGATAGCTGATGTTATAAGGAGTAACTTAGGCTACTTTTATTCTAGAAAAATAAAATAATTGTCCACGTGGGCGAAGCCGCGTGCAGCAGCTAGTAATAATAATAATAACATGTTTTTTTTTTTCATAAAAATAATAAAATTATTCAATTTATATGTATAACAATGTAATAAAGGAAATAATAACAAATAACTTCTTGAAAAACCAAATTGTTTACGATGAATTTGGTTTTCATTTCCAAAAAACAGTAAACAGTGCAAAAAACTTGAAAGGGGATTCCCTTTAAGTTTTTTGCACTGTTTACGAGAACAATGATCAAAAGAAGGTGTTTAACCTTTTCGTTCCGCAAATGTTTTATGTACCTACATTAGTCATCGTTAGTCGTCTTCTGCAATTAAAGGCACCAAGGTGCGTTCAATAAAAATAATCTGCTTCCTTTTGCTCACTTTGGGTATCAGTTTCAGTACCTAAAGCAAAAATAAATAAATCTGTACAGTCACGACTAATAATATGTATACACATAGCAAAATTCAAAAGCAATTTTCTCGTGAAATAACGTCTGCAACTTTGAGATTAGACCTGTTTCATATTAGTATGAATTCCAAAATACTATGTTCATTGCAACACAATAATACAATAAACATAGTAGGAGAAAATCACTTTTTAAAGTTGCTAAGTGTATACAATATGTATACACTTAGCAACTTTAAAAAGTGATTGTGAAGTGTTCGTGACTGTACCTATCTGTGTATCAAATTCTTGTGAATGCTCTCATTTGTGAAATATTTTTTTAATTATATTTTTTTTACTTTGTTTCTTCTTCTCGTGTGGTTAGTAACTAACCTAGTGTCAGAGTTTTAAAGCCGCCCATGGTTCTCTTACTTGACTTCACATGCCGCAAAAAAAAAATAATGCATGCAAATAATACCAGCCTATAATGTCCCAGTGCAGGATAAAGGCCTCTTCTCATACAGAGAAGACACAAGCGTTGATCACCACACTTGCTCAAGACGAGTTGGTGATTTCAGACTTAACTGGGCAGAGCATCGCCTTGTCTTCGTGGAGGCGATTGGCGGCGGTGATCTCTCGCGACCGGCCCTGGTTCAGGCCATGGTATGGAGCGAGAGGAAATGGGAGGCCGTCACCTCCTTCTGCGAAGCGGTAATTCTCGCGAAGGAGGAGCCGGAACGCGTGAGGGAGAGGAAAATTTCGCGCCCTTACGCTCCTAACTGCCGTAAGAGGAAACGCCCTGGGCGTCGGGAATCGCGAGCCGATTTCCAGCCACGGTAGGCGCGGGCTTGCGGACGGTGAGCAATGGGTGGCTCACCGTCCAATAAGGACCAGGCCCGGGTCGACGGAGCGTTGTGTTCCACGCGCGCCTCAAAGAGATGTCAGCAGAATTGAAGGGGTCCACTAGGGCCGATGTCTGCCGGGGTTGCGAAGAAAACCGAAAGGGAGATCGTGGCCCCCGGCAACAGGGCAACCGAAGGAACACGGGTGGGTTTTAGTCAGTAAGAGTCTGACACGCCCTCCCGCTCCGCCCAGAGCGGGAGAAGTTATTTGATGATTTCCCACCCAAAAAAAAAAGGGGTCTATAATTGTACCTTAGCTTTAAGCCATTGTAACACCTTTATACCTCCATTATGGAATGCAAATAAAAATATGAATCTGAATAATACATACAACTGGTCTTCAACAGTCACTACAAGGTAATACGTATGAGTTTGGCACTTGCTTTTTCCTTATTATGGAGGTCATTGGCGCACCAATACACTTACATCTAAGCAGGATAGAGCCTATATTTTTATGTTAGAATGAAATAAATAATCAAAACGTTTATAAATTATATTTCTTTAACAAAATGGAACTTTATTACAATAGCCCTTAATTTTTTTTACATTTTTAAGTATTTTGTTTAAATTATTAATTAAAATACTCAGACGACATTGTGTCAGAGCTCAGTCAATTGTCTCTTAGTATAATTACTATTGGAATTCCAATAATATGGAAAATCCAATTAATAGCCTGTTTTCTAAGAAGTATTGCTTATAACTAGTTTATATAAGTACCTACATAGCTGCTGTATGTAGGTAATATTGTTTTAAGCATTATTAAAGAACGACTATGTTTGTTTAAAATGGTAAAATAATTATTATGGAGAAATCTACTTATAACAACACATTACACAATTATCATGGATTATTTTTAATCATGTATGTAATTATATAAATATGGTCATAAGCTAAAAGAGTATTATTTAAATGACTACTATCATTATCTAATCTTTATAATCGTAGTAGGTAATGAAAAAAAATATTCATAAATATTTTAGCACAGGCATTTCAAAACCTTTTACAATGTTTTATTTTAAAACATAATTTTGGTATAAATTAAGATGATTGTCGAGTAAATAATACTAATAATATTTTCATACCCAAACATTTAAATTTTAAGTTTCTAAAATAAATACTCTTCACTAGCCTTAGTTCAGTCAATTTCACGTTTCTTTAAGAAAACGAACTTGTAAAACACGACGGCTATAAGACTGCCAACACATGGGCCAACCCAGTATACCCATTGGTGGGCCCAGTAGCCGGTCCAGACCGCGGGTGCGAAAGATCTTGCGGGGTTCATGCTCGCGCCGGTCAGCGGACCACCCACGAGGGACAACCCAACAATTGTCAAACCAAACTTTATTGGGGCGCTGTCTTGTTTACTTGCGTTCACTGGATCCCACACACCACAGTTAATGAAAGTGAGTGCTGCTGTAAGCGCTATCTCAACACCCAATGATTGAAGGTCGTTCATCCCCACATGCGGGGCCGTCACACACACGTTTTCTGCCACCACGTCTACTGGCGATAATGTCGATAGTATTCCATAGCCCACTAAAGCTCCGGCGCATTCCACGATCACATATATGATCCCTATAGGGATGGACGTACTGCCCCAGATTACAGACGCCAATGTCACCGCCGGGTTCATGTATGCTCCAGAGATGTGACCAAAGATTTGGATATTGAACAGAACTACGAAGCCAAATCCAAACGGGGCATAGATGTTCATGTCAATTCCTTCAATAGGAATACATGACATGCAGCCCAACAGAACAAGCATCAGGGTGGATAGGAACTCTGACACAATGCCGCGCCAAGAAGTTCTAAACCATGAATGTAGGGTGGACTTCGCAGCCTCATCATCTTGTGTGATCTTGAGTTCTGTCACTAATTGAGAAATCGGTGGCACTGTCATACTTGCTGTTCTCTATTTCACGTTTTTACAAAATAAATTAATAACTTGGCTTAACTACACGTCACTTTGCTCAACTTGTCAACTGTAATCACTCATTGTTTTTATTCCACGCAGATCAATATTCACAGTGACTGCGTGGTGTTGATCCGCCGGTGGACGCGACTGTTTTGCGTCAAACTCGAGGTAAAAATATATAAATATCTCCGGTGCAGAGTCACACGGATAAAATGATATTAATGCAGATAGGGCGACCGTTATCTATTGTTTCAGCCCAACGTAACACATGCGATTATTGTTTATTATTGTGTTTTGTGAATAGTGGCTATGGATTCTTGAATTTGGATATATTAAGTGAATATCGCTTTCAAAATGAACAACGGTTTTTGTTTATTTAGTTAGGTATGTTTGTTTATTACAATCCATGTACTTGCTAGTTAGACATCTCTTTAGTTCCATAAATATAAATTAATGCAAAAATATATACTTATTTTAAGAAAATTATTCTTAGAATATTAAAATCTAGTCTTTTCCCATTTTGACGAACGTTATTACTAATAACTGCAACAGTTTTTCTTTTTATCTATTTTTTGTGGAGTTTAGAATAATGTATCTGTCGCTGGGATGTTGTCAAACCAGTGATCTTATATTTAGACGAGATCACTGTATGTGCAAGCCTGTTAAATTGTGAGACGGTCAATGATTGGTCCGTTTCCAATTTATGCCTTACTTATATCATAAAATGAATTAATTTCTACACTACAGATCCTAAAGGGAAGAGAGTTGATCAATCAAAACGCACGAAGACCCCACTACAAACTTGACTCATAATATACGTAGGGTTATTATAAAATCATATAGTGATTTCCCGTGAAATTGCAATAACACTAAAAAAACGCACACGTACATCATAATATTTATCCAAAATATTATACAACAATATTATTTGGAAATAATACCAGAGCGTCCACGGATTACGTACCTATAGTCTGTTCCAAAAGTATCTAATGAAAGTGTAAACAAACTCTGTTTGGTAAAATTCTTACGCAACCACTCAATAATGGGAATTATTAACACTTCGTCTGCATTTAGCAGGTTTCAACTAAATATTATACCACTTTTTTCAACTTCCCACATTATTTGAATAACATTATTAAATTGTAATTAAAAAATCATCGACGTAATAAATGGTTATAAAATTAACCTGAACTGTTAATGAAAAACATCTATATGATGATGTAAAATTAGACACATAAACATAAACTCACGCCATCTTCCCATGGGGGTAGGCAGAAACTACAGAACGCCACCTGCTACGATCTTTGCATACTTCTTTTACCTCGTTTACGTTCATACACGCACGCTGGTTGCGAGTACTACGCACCTGGCCTTTCTGAAGAACATCATCAATAAGGTCAGAATAAGTCCTAGGGTTCCTCCTGGCGTTTCCAGTCACATCTGCCTTGTAAATACATTTTGTTAGTCGCCTTTCATTCATCCTCTCAACATGACCAAACCCACCTCAGCATACCCTTTTAAATTTTAGTCACTACATCTTTTTTTTAATAACGCCGCTATCTTATCACATCATTCCTCAGTCTATCATTCATAGTCAGACCACACGTGCTAAAAAAATACTTTAAAATAAGAACATCCAAATAATCAAATCAAAGCACTTAATTTTCATCCACAGGTACGTTTTCAGATCCATTTGTTTACATTTTTATACAATACTTTTGGAACCGATCATGATTATGTAAAGACAATGAAAATAATTGTTTAACAAATTGAGTAGCAACTAAAATTATTATCTGTTGTTTAAATCACAATTGCCATTCGTTGGCAAATGTATGAAATAGCTACGAGTATAATACGGCAAATTGGCGTAGTTTGTCGATTTGTTAACCAATTAATCTACTTAACTGTACCTATCCATGTATACTTGACTACCGATGCACTCTGAGCAGCCCCGCTGATTGGCTATTCTTTTACAATGACATTAAGCCACTGTCGTAAATCCACTTCAAAATATCACCATGTATCGAGACCTGAGTAATCTTCTCATGTCATGACCACTCAACATCGACTTATATTTAGGTAACCGACATCAGAAAAACACGGAGAAAAAGGTTTTCGATTGGTAGCGTCAGCGTGTTTGTTGTTTTTAACGGGGATTATATGATTTATTTCAAAAGCCGGACAGGATGTTATCTTGAAAATAAAATGCCTTTAAAAGTTAAATCTCTTTTATTATTTTACATTTGCTATACCTTCTTTCTTTTCATGTGGTTAGTGACTAACCTTTTTTTTGGGTGGGAAATTATAAAATAACTTCTCCCGCTCCAGGCGGAGCGAGAGGGCGTGTCAGACTCTTACTGACTAAAACCCACCCGTGTTCCTACAGTTGCTATGTTGCCGGGGGCCACGATCTCCCTTTCGGACTTCTTCGCAACCCCGGCAGGCATCGGCTCTAGCGGACCCCGTCAATTCTGCTGACATTTCTTTGAGGCGCGCGTGGAACACAACACGCCGTCGAACCGGGCCTGGTCCTTACCGGACGGCGAGTTTCCCATTGCTCACCGTCCGCAAGCCCTAGTGACTAACCTGGTGTCAGAGTTTTTAAGCCACCCATGGGCATCTGATATGGCTTTACATACCGTCGACAAATATCTCTGAGGCATGCCGGTTTCCTCAAGATTTTTCTTTCACCGTTTTTGAAGCAAGTGATAATTAAACTATACGCACATGAATCCGAAAAGTCAGAGGTGCGTGCCTTGGGTTCGCAGTCGAGACCTATGACTTGGCAGTCCGACGGTCACACCACTAAGCTATCACTGCTCACATTTGCTAATCTATAAATGTGTACATTTTTAAGCTTGTACAGACCACCACGATATCTCGGGCGCGACAGGCAGCGCGACCCGTGTTGCGCCCACGATATTCCGCTGGTCTGTGTGAGCCTTCATACGTACCTACCTACTTATTATCTAATTCTCATTAATAGCAACATTATTAGCTAATGCTGCTATTAATAAGTAAATGTATTTAGTACAATATGTAGTTTTACAAGCAACATTACATCATCACGCCTCTAATCCCCTAAGGGTTACGCAGAGGTATCTATAGTACACCCACATTTCGTCAGTTATGTTTAAGCGGGTTTACCCTAAAAGTTGGCAACATCGCGAATAGCTGTCAAATATGTACCTGTTTTGATTCATTTAGAAATATTACTGTATGTAATTAAAAATGAGGCTAACTAGGGAACTAAAATATTAATTATGAAATGCAATAATTAATGTCGTAATACCGAATATTTAGTTTTAGATATAAAAAAAGTATTTGGAAACTTTCCGAATGCCTTTTTCACATTTAAAAATGTTACAGCATCAAATTCAGTGTTATAATTGCAATTCATTATTAACATTCGAGGGAACCAGTTAGCCACATTTCTTATTTCCATACAGTAATAATGCCAAATTAATCAAAACAGCGAAATATTTAATATCAATTTGCGACGTTGCCCACTTTCAGAATAAACGCTTTTAAGATTGCCATAAAATAAGGGGGGCTATTTTCATCAATCGGCCACAAAAATATTTAAAACATTTAATACAATTTATTACATTATTTATCTGTCTTAACAATATAGCTCATAACAAAATGGAACTTTATTAAAATACTCCTTTTAAAATTTATATTAATTATTACCGCCACAGAATATTGTATGAGACTTCTGTCAGTGGTTTCTTTATGTTATTACTATTGGAATTCCAATAATATGGGATTTACAATTAGAAACCTATTTTCTAAGAAGTATTTATTGTTAATAACGAGTTTGTATTTATAAGTAGGTAACTACTTAGCCGCTGTAACAATTCTACTTAAAACACCGCAATCATCTTATATTATTTTATAAACATAATTATCAGCTAAAATTGTATTATATAAATGAATGTATAATCAATATTTAATCTTTACAATCGTAGTGAAGAAAATATTCTGTAAAATTTTAGAATATTATATATATTATTATAGCACACGTATTTCAAAATATTTTTAATGTTTTATTTTAAAGTTTTAAACATAATTTTGGTATAAATTATGATGATTGTCGAGTACTACTAATAATATTTTCATATCCCATTAATTTAAATTTTAAATTAAATACACTTCGCTCCCTCACTGGGAGCATTCGCCTGTAATTTCGTTCAGAGTTGAGCATTACACCAGTGAGGGAGAAGAATGGAGCATTACAGTGCGCAACCTGAATGATACAATTCAAACATTACATTAGTGAGGGAGGAGAATCGAGCATTACAGTGCACAATGTCTGTTTAATTTTTAATCTGAAATGTTATATTAGAGGCGAATGCTCGTCTGTTAGGGAGGCAGTATTGTAACGTAATGGTCAAAATCCAACCTGAAATGTTACATTACAAGGAAATGCTCGTCATTCCGGCAGTACTGTAACGTAATGCTCAAAATAGAATCTGTAACGGTGGTAGTTTAATCAATTTCCTGTTTTTTTTTTTTTTTTTTTTAAGCAAACGAACGTGTAAAACGCAATGCTATAAGATTGAAAACATGTGGGTCAACCTAGTATACCCACTGGTAGGCCCAGTAGCCAGTGCCAGTGGGTGTGAAAAACCTTGCGGGGTTCATGCTCGCACCGGTCAGCGAACCCTCCATGAGGGACAGTCCAACCATGGTCAAACCAAACTGTATTGGGGCGCTGTCTTGTTTATTCGCGTTAACTGGATCCCACACGTCACAGGTAATGAAAGTGATTGCTGCTGTCAACGCAAACTCAACACCAAACGATTAAAGGTCATTCAGGTCCACATACGGGGCTGCCACATATATTTTCTGCCACCACGTCCACTGGAGATAATGTTAATAAGATTCGATAACCCACTAAAGCACCAGCGCATTGCACGATCACATAAATGATGTCAAGGATGGACGTAATGCATAAGATGACAGATGCCAATGTCACCGCCCGGTTCATGTATGCTCCAAAGGTGTGACCAAAGATTTGGATATTGGACAGAACCACGAAGCCAAATCAATGGGCATAGATGGGCCCATGTTAATTCCTTTCATAGGAATACATGACATGCCATCGAATAGAACAAGCATCAAGGTGAATAGGAACTCTGACACAATGCCGCGCCAAGAACTTCTCAACCATGAACGTAGGGAGCTTTTCGACACATAATCAGCTTTCCCGATCTTGAATTCTATCACAAATTTAGGAAACGGTTGCATAGTTCCTGTTCACTATTTCACGTTTTCACAAAATAAATAATAAGTTGGCTCAACTGCACATCACTTGCTCAACTTTCTCAACTCTGATCTGATCTTTGTTTTTATTGCACGCAGATCAATAATGCACTGTGACTTCCAGATGTTGATCCACCGGTGGACGCAACTGTTTTTCGTCAGACTCGAGGTGACTATATAGAAATTTCCGGCACATAGTCACACGGATAAAATTATATTAATGCTCTTAGAGCGACCGTTATCTATTGTTTTTCAGCCCTACAATAAATCAACTATCAACATTGTTTATTATTGTGTTTGTGAACAGCGGATTAATATAAGTGGAAATAAAATTGCTATCAAATGAACAGCTCGGCAATAATATCTGATTGCATGATTCGTCCATTAATAGATGACAATTTGTGGAAAGCTTATATAAGTGGTGGCACAAATATGTGACATCTAAGGAACACCAAAATTATCTGGCGAGACAAGCGTCGCCAAAACGTATGAGATTCGTCTGAAAAACAAAATGCAACTCTTCTTCTGCCCAATTTCTGTGTTCACAAGCCCATTGTAAACGGGCTCTGCGGTTGCGGGGTTCAATAGGTGCTAAACTTGGCGGCCTTCGGGAACGGAGATTGACTTCAGGCAAGCGATTTTTTATGGTTTGGTACCTTTAACATTTTTGAAGAGCTACGAAACCTCGTAACCAAAGTAACGTGGTAAATCACTTAATATTGTGCGTACAAAACATTTGCAATTAGAATGTATGGGGGAACATGTTTTTCAACTACAATGTTAAGTTTGTTCTTAGGATAAATTTATCCCAACTACGGAACCCTTCATTGTGCGTGATCCGACACGCACTTGAACAGTTTTCCTAAAAATAATTTCTTTAAAATAAGTGTATACATTATGTTAACTAAGTAAGGGCGTTGCCGTTAACCCGTGAGAGTATAGCGTCCAAACAAGCAAAACAAAAAAAATCATAGTAAAATAATGTTCACAAAAATATTAAATTGATACGTAAACACTCCGTACACGCGCACTTGTCTTTCAACGTGGAAAGACGACTGCGGCAAGTGCGCGTGTACAGAGTGTTTCTTTTAAAAATCTGGTTTTGTAATTATATTTTTTGTAACTTTTGTATGGATACTTTTATAGTAAATTTCGTCATTTGAAAAGAGAATAGTTTTTGAATTTCAGTCAAAAGAGGAAAATCTTCTGTCAAGTCGTATTCCTTATAATCCTGCAACGGGTTTGAAAATTGATTAAACTATGTAGGTACAGAGCTAAAAATTCCAAAAATGTGTTAAGAATAGACAAAATGACGGATAAACAATCACAATCTATAATTTTGTCTATTCTTCCGTCGAAAAAACCTAAACCCGTTTCTATGGTTGTTATGTTACGCGCGCTATAACACATTTTCGGGTCTCAATCAAAGTATAGTCAATATTGTACCGGCGTAGATGACCACCATTTTGGTTCAACTTACGTGCCGTGATTACCAGTTTAGTCACTTTGCTGAACTTATTGTCCATTCGTCTTGTTGGTCAAATCTAATTTTCTGTCAATTTCATGTCTCATCAGAAATAAATATTTGTATAACACGGCTGCCAGGCCACTGCCAACCAAAGGTCCGACCCAGTAAGCCCAGTGATGGGTCCAGTGACCAGTCCAAACCGCAGGTCCCAGGCTCCGGGCTGGGTTCATGCTCGCTCCAGTCAGTGCTCCAGCCACGAGACAAAGTCCAAGAATTGTCACTCCAAACTTTAATGATGTGCTGTCCTGTTTATGCTTATTAACTGGATCCCACACACTCACACACACGAAAGAAAGCGCTGCCGTGATTGATATTTCAATCCCCAAAGTTTGGAATACTGTCACTCCTGGGTACGGCCTTGTCACACATACACCTGGCGTCAATAATTCAATCGGCGATAATGCATCTAAGATCCCATAACCGAGAATTGCTCCAGCACATTCAACAATCACGTAAATGATTCCCAAACTGATAGAAGTATTTCCCCAGATAACAGATGCTAATGTAACTGCCGGGTTCATAAATGCTCCAGATATGTGACCAAATATCTGAACATTGAACATGACTATACAGCCAAACGCAAAAGGTGCGTAAATGCTCGTGTCGATTCCTGGAACAGGTACACATGACATACAGCCGAGTAATACAAGCATTAGAGTGGACAGGAACTCTGCCAGGATCCCACGCCAGTTGGTTTTGCACCAAGTGGAGAGACTGGAACTGAATGTTTTTGGGTGAGCTGGCATGATCTTGACGTCTATTATTTTGGTTAGGAATTGATTGTTTGGTGACACTGTCATATCAACATTGACCACAATAGTCTCTTTTCACCAAATAAAATAATCCATTCGATTCATACATCATTACAAAGAATTGTATTTAATTTCCTTATTCGTGAGATCGCTTATACAAGCACCGCTATTTATTTTCCTTCTTCTTTATTCTTTATCCTTGTTCATAATATTTTATGCATCACCTAATGAAGAGGGATTTCTCCATCTCATCCGAGAACTTTCTCCGAAACCTGCAGGAAACAAATAAAATTAATTCATCATCTGCCTAGCCTTATCCCAACTATGTTTCGGGTGGCTTCCAGTTTAACCGAATGCAGCTGAATACTAGTATTTTACATGGAGCGGCTGCCTATCAGACCTACACAACCCAGTTACTGGGTAACACGAGAGCCCTTGGTAACACTGGTTGTCAGACTTTCGGGCTTTTGAAGACCCGTAACTGTCAAAGGTCTATAAATGACAGCCGGGACCAACGGCTTAACGTGCTTTCTGAGGCACAGAGGGGTCTTGGTATGTAAAGATGGTCACCCATCCAGGGATCAATCACGGCAAGCGTAGGATCCGAAGAAATTAGAATTGTACACAGTGTACACTTGTAGTACCACATTATAACGTTGCCTCTTTTGAGGTCTAAGGATACTTAGCAGATATTTTACCACTAGGGGTCTACTGAAAAATAAAGGGAAGGGTTGGTTGCTAATCTCTTCGGACGATGCTCATATAATGATGATAGAACTTCACTTACAGAAAGAATTCGTATAATTAGGCATAGGCATTGAACACTTGCGAGATTATAGTTAAATATCAAATTGAAGAATTGAGGTACTTGTACATTATTCTGTATTCTTAAAATCAAATTAAAGAATGAAATACAAATTAAAATTATTATTGTTTTATTATCTTTTAAATGATTTAAAATTAACTGACCAGTGGCAGTTTCTTTATTAGTATTCAAAATTCCAATTAAGGCTCACGTGTTTTAAATACAACTGCTTAACTTTTGAGAAAATACCGCGGTACTATATTCTTTTTCATCTAGATACTAGATGATGTGGGCAAAAAATGCTCATGACGCACCTTGGTAAAGTGCATGGGATACATGAAGATAGCACCCATGGCAAGCTTAGTATATTCTGTGCCGTATTGAACGTGTTAACTCAGCGCCTGCAACGTCATTCTCAGTCGAATGAATATACTTAAAATACTATGAAGCGAACACAAATAAATTCCCTGTACAACACCAACATTTTTATATTGGTGTTTGTGAGATGAGGGAATTGTACCCAGGCGGGGTACAATTCTCTCGGCCGTTATAACTATGCGGTTTATAACTTATAACTGCTACTACAACCTATAATATTGATGTTTTATTAACGGCACGTAATTGAATCGTACTATGTGAAGTGTCATCTTTACTTCATACTCTCTGTCAGATCCGCATAGACATACATAGGTCCCCCTACCCCCAGTAATTGAGGCAAGGAAAATATTTTAACACTTTAATATTATTTTATTCATCTTATATAATGTTTCCTATTTATATATAATAGTATATAGTTGTCTCTAAGCATTGTACCGTGAACCCGAGTTTCAAGACAAGTCACACCTCGAGTCGTTCTGACGTGAGTCTCGTTTGATATGTATCTTACGATTCATTGAAACGCGAACCTTGAAAAGTGAAAAGGGTGTTGTGACCCTGTAGAGCAAGGCTGCTCAACTAATTTTGAAGGTGGGCCATTATTTAGATCCCGTGTCAGCCGGTGGGCCATGTAGTAAATAAAACTTGCCTACAATTATGCCTAACTAGCTATTAAAATTAAACAAAACTTTAAATTACTCACAGTTTCAATAAACTAAAAAAAAAAACTGTGATCCTTTTGAAGAGGTTTATATGCTAATAAGTTATCAATATTTGGCGCCAAATCTGAATAATAAAATCAAGTCTGAAAATATGTTTTATTTTTGCCTAATTTTTGCAAAGGAATTTGGCGAGGAGGTTCGCCAAATTCCTTTCCAACTTCCTTATAATTCCTTCCAGATGCGGTCAATACAGTCAGTATGCGATTGCATCCTTTCCAGCATAATAATAATTTATAGAAAAATATAATTACTTTTAATTTCTTTGAAAAAGCAACTTAATTATATTTCGTGCGCAATAAAGGCGGAGCAATTGACGGTTAACTGACAGCGAGAATAAGGTATCCGACTTATTAAAACAACTTAAAGTAGTTAAAACTAAAGTGCTTATGAGGGGACATTATATGTGGTACTATAACGGCTGCACTCAATAACCTATCTATCACCAGTTTTGGCATGCTGGAGATAGAAAAACATATCTATCTATGGTTTTACTGTCCCCAATTGTCAGAGAATAAGAAATCTTCTGGAAGGACATTCAATGACAGATAGATTTATACCATCAATAGCGATCTGTCTTTTACTGAAAATAGGTACGTGTAAAATTATATATACTATAGGAGTACAAGTCTCAAGGACGAGGTTAGAGTATAATATCAGTGATGCAACACCTTAAGCCACACTTCAGATTTTATCTTAAGTGATGCGCATTTGGAAGAAAAACAGAATACTTATACTTCTGTTATTTGTTGTTATGCCGTTCAGAATATATTAACTAGCTTCTGCCTTTTTTTGGGGTGGGAAATTATCAAATAACTTCTCCTGCTCTGGGCGCAGCGAGAGGGTGTGTCAGACTCTTACTGACTAAAACCCACCCGTGTTCCTTCCGTTGCCCTGTTGCCGGGGGGCACGATTTCCCTTTTGGTTTTCTTCGCAACCCCGGCAGGCATCGGCCCTAGCGGATCCCGTCGATTCGGCTGACATCTCTTTGAGGCGCGAGTTAAGGAACCCCAACCTACCAATATTAGCTTTGTCAGACAATAAGTATTTACTAGTTTATTATTTCCCAATTTCCCCACTGCGCGATCAGCATTTATAATTATCTAGAACATGCGTCAATCTGATCACGCTGTGCATGTACTACGTTAGCAATTAAGTTAGTATATAAGATCAATATTTTGTTAGATTTAATCAATTACTGTTTCGCTGTAACTCTGTCGGAATAAAGTTATTTTTAAATACTTCCGTTGTCGCTTACTTAATTGGCGCAGCCGGTAGGATCTCTGTAGTCAGTTTGCCGTGTATACAATTCTACGTGGAGTAGCCGACGTCCGTGTCTACGGTTTAGCAGAGATCGCCGAACAAATAAATTCATTAAGAAGCCACTTCGAGTTACGGAAGAGGACCAGCCACAGCAGTAATTCAGGGAGCATGGAGCTAGCTGCGGAATTGTGAGTAAATCTTTTTCACCTTCCTCTCAGCTCTTCCATCTATATCCCAACCTTGTAATAGTCTATGTGTTTGTGTATTATTAGGGATTGGACAACGCCGTGATAATATTTGCATAGATTTTAATTGTACTAATATTTTAGAGTAGTGATAGTTTAGTAGCACATTAGTGTGACTTTTTTTTCTCCGCGTTTGTTTCTTTCATAACTTTTCACAATGGAAAACGTAACCCGTGTCCCACAGGAATTGGTTAACATCATACCAATATTCAGCGGCGACACTAGAATGTTGCCTTTATTTATAAAAAAATGTGAATACATTTTGTCTACGTTCTTAGGAACCGCAGCCCAAAATGAATATTTATTTCATGTAGTAACAAGTAGGTTATCAGGCGAAGCAGCCAGTTTGGTAGGCGAAAGAGAAGCTATAGGTACGTGGGACGAGCTGAAGAAGTTGTTAAACCAACACTTCGGTGATCCACGCACAGAGGATTGTTTAGCAATGGAGTTAGAATCGTGTAGAATAAATAAGGGTGAAAGTTATTTAGATTTTTGCCATAGAATACAGCGGATGAGAAGTGTTTTATTTGCTAAAATATCAGAAACTATCATTGATGAATCTCTACGTAAGGCAAAGCAAATCATTTATAGTAACAGAGCAATGAATGCTTTCTTGTTTAATTTACCGCCATTTTTAGTTAGATTAGTTCGTTTGCGCGACGTCACAACGTTAGAGGATGCATTAAAAATAGTTTTAGAAGAACAAAACTTCCAGGCAGTCTATGAGTCGAAAACAAACGACAGACGTAATTTTAGCAGAAATAACAGACCCAATTTGCCTAATAACCAAAATGCAATTGAATCTAATAATCAAAAGAAAGATTCACATAGCATATCAAGTACACATGTACCGAATAGTGCTACAAACAGCACATCTACACCGAACAATTCGCATCAGTCCAGACATTATAAACAACATAATAATATTCAAAGAAATCAAGACAATTTTAATCGTACAAACAACAATAATGCGTCACCGCAGTCAAGTAGGTCATTTGTTCCGATTGCACAACCGAACCAACAGTTCGCGGCACATGCACCGAACACGCCGTCTTTTGCAGCGCAAGCATCTACGTCGGGTGCGAATACTGATGTCACCATGCGTACTGCAAGTTCGCGACGTGTTAATTACATAAATAATTCTAATAATAATGAACAGAGTTCAAGTTATTCGTACAATGAGTGCCAAGAATTTTCTCCTGAAGAACCCGGGGCGGGAAATTTTTGCATAACGGCCTCTACCCTAGAGAACGTATACAAAAAATTATAGAAAACGAATTGCAAGACCTCGAAACTCCAATAGAAACGATAGAACTTTCGGATTCTGATGATGGGGTCACTGCCAACTCAGTTTCAAATAGAGAACACGAAGGCATTCCTAGTTTAAACGAAGCTGTCGATACTAAACCAAAACAGATTTTAATTCATTCATGGGTTAAAAATAAATTAGACGTAAAAGATATTTCAAATAATAAACAAAAAATTCTCGAAGTTCACTTACCGACAAATAACGATATATTAGTTAAAGACTTTTTGAAAGAGTATATTGATCCAAAACATAAGTACTTTATATACTTCGAACACACATCTTTTAGAAAAACTTTTTCAAACATGGTAATTAAGTTATTTAAAAAGGATTCAGTTAAGTTAACCGAGTGTACAGAAAGAGTTATAAATTTGACAGGATCTGAAGAAGATCAAAAAGAAGTTATTTTAAAATACCACGACGGGAAAACATGCCATAGAGGTATTAAAGAAACTTTAACCAAACTTAAAAGACATTATTGGTGGGCAAACATGAAAGAGACAGTCACGGCAATCATAAATGCTTGCGAAACATGTAAACGCATGAAATATGATAGAAAGCCGATTAAACCCCACATTCAGTTAACACAAACCCAGGATGCCCCTTTTCAGGAAGCTTTTATGGATTTATTATATATTGAAGGGAAATATTATTTAACTATAGTGGATGCATTTAGTAAGATAGCACAAGCCATAGAGGTACCGAATAGGAGTACACCAGAGATAGTTAGGGCATTGATTAAATATTTCAGCATGTATGGTCTGCCTAGGAAAATTAGTTGCGATTCCGGTACAGAATTCAACAATACTTTGATTAAAGAAATGTTAAGCTTTTACAAAATTGAACTTCATATTGGGACGCCAAATAATCCCAGTTCAATGGCAATAGTAGAAAGGTTTCATTCTACCATTATTGAGATTTATCGTATAGCAAAATACGATAAAAGCGATTTAGATGCAGCATCAGTTATGACTTATGCCATCATGGCTTATAACAACACCATACATTCAGCAACAGATTTTACGCCTTTTGAACTAGTATTTGGCCACACTTATTCCGATAATGTATTTAACGTGGATAGAGAGAAGAACTTAACTCAGAAATTATTGTTAGATCATAGAAAACGCCTTAAAATACTCTATGAATTCATAACAGAAAAATTAGAATCAGATAAAATTAAAATAATTAATAAAAAAGGTGGCGAAACGACACCGGTACTCGAACCAGACGATAATATTTACATGAAAGACACTAGGACTAGAAAAGCTAAAGAAAAACTTCGATATGAAAAAGCGAAAGTAATAGGTGAAGTTGAAAGAAATATAGTCCCAGTAGAAGTAAAGAAAAGGAAAACTAGAGTAGCCTTAAAAAATGTAAAACGTCCTCCACAGATCGTGCCTGGTACTTCTGGTACTAGTGGTGCCAACACTCACGCTGGACCTCCAAAACCTCGGTCAGAATCCGGGGATAGCAGAAATCCTGAAGTACACTATTCTTGGGACCTACATCGTGACACCTGGCCAACAATGCGAGACACAAATAGGCGAAGTCATCGTTGCCGCCACCACAGACACTACAGTTTCCAGTCTCCAGCTGCCATTGATCCAGATGCCAGACCTACAACAGGACATTCAGAGAAGATCAAAGAAAGTGGATTTAAGAAATGTGGACTTCAGTGATGTGAAAGAAGTGTTACAAAGTGCAAAATTTAGTGAAATAGACGATACGACACAAACAGTGACAATAGAAATTAGTATATGGACCATCTTAGAGTATGTGGTTATTGTAATAGCAATAGTTATCTTTATAATGTATAAATTTCAGTTCATAAACTTTTGTCGAAATTCTCCGAAACCGTCTGCGACACCTTCGGATAATTTCTCTCTTAGGGAGGGAGGAGTTAAGGAACCCCAACCTACCAATATTAGCTTTGTCAGACAATAAGTATTTACTAGTTTATTATTTCCCAATTTCCCCACTGCGCGATCAGCATTTATAATTATCTAGAACATGCGTCAATCTGATCACGCTGTGCATGTACTACGTTAGCAATTAAGTTAGTATATAAGATCAATATTTTGTTAGATTTAATCAATTACTGTTTCGCTGTAACTCTGTCGGAATAAAGTTATTTTTAAATACTTCCGTTGTCGCTTACTTAATTCGCGCGTGGAACACAACGCGCCGTCGACCCGGGCCTGGTCCTTATCGGACGGTGAGCTACCCATTGCTTACCGTCCGCAGGCCCGCGCCTACGGTGCGGTGGCCGGAAATCGCCTCGCGATTCCCGACGCCCTGGGCGTCTCCTCCTGCGGCGGTTAGGGGCGTGTGGGCGCGAAATTTGCCTCTCCCCCACGCGTTCCGCCTCCTCCTTCGCGAGCATTACCGCTTCGCAGAAGGAGGTGACGGCCTCCCATTTACTCTCGCTCCGTACCATGGCCTGAACCAGGGCCGGACGCGAGAGATCACCGCTGCCGATCACCTCCACGAGGACACGGCGATACTCCGCCCAAGCTGGGCAGACCTCCACTGTATGCTCCACCGTGTCTTCCGGGCGATCCACACAATGTTGACACCCGGGCGTTTCCTCCCGCCTTATCCTGTGCAGGACTAGCTTCTGCCTGCGACTTCATTCGCGTGGAAGTCGAAATATATGCAATACAATAAAATGACAGCCACATTTTTATGAAACTCCGTCAGCTCGCATTGCATCGTTTGACTTTATTTCTTTTTGCCGGTCTCCTAAGGTTGGTAGCGTGATGTTAAATAGCCTGTAACGGTCCTCAAAAATTGGGCTATCAAATCCTACTTTATATCCTACTAATATTATAAATGTGAAAATTCGTGATGATAGATAGATAGATGGATGGATGGATGTTTGTTACTCTTTCACGCAATAACTCCTAAACGGATTAGGTTAAAATTTGGCACACAGATTGTTTATAGCCTGGATTAACACAGAATTTACTTTTTTTCCCCATATTCTCACGGGATCGAGACTTATGTGACTATAACTGAGGAGCGCTGCTAGTGCAAAATGATTTTTTCAAACAAACAGACTCTTCAGTTCTATTATAGTATAGGATTATAGTATAGTAGGATATGTGTATAGCTCTTTGCTCCCAAATGATAAAGAAAAGAAAGAAAGAAAGGAAAGCAGGTAGGTGGAGTTATCGAAGTTATAAAAACAAGGGATTATGTAGTTCTATCAACAGGGCACAAGCAGAATTGGGGTTTCAGATTGCAAATAGTCCCAATCATGCTTAGCATTTATAAAATAAATTATGGTAATTTTCCGATAAAGACTTGCTTGGCAACAATCTTTGTTCAGATCTGTTGAATAAAAAGTATCAAATGGTATAAAAAGAAATGTTCCGTTTATAGTCTCACCTTCGCAGAAAAGGAAGGTATGTATGATTATTACTTAGCTGTGCCCCGCGGTTTCACCCACATAAGTCTCGATTCCGTTGGAATATTGGGGTAAAAAGTATCCTGGGTTACGACCCAGGCCATGATCTACCCATGTGCTAAACTTCATCCTAATCTGTTCAGTCATTTTAGCGTGAAAGCGTAACAAACAAACCAACTCACCTTCGCATTTATTATTAAAAGTTTAGTTAGGATTAATCATGTAATAAATAGGACAAACCAAAAACAAAAGTAATATCAGAACTTGGAACACCGTTTATTATACGAGATACTTACCTACTAGATTACAAGTCAGCCATGGTAACCAGTACCCTAATTGCGTAATACAACACAATTACATCCAGCCATCTATTGCTTCACAAGTTGGAAAAAAATCTGTTCAACAACATAAATAACGCAATGAATGTTGTTGAACTGTCAAAATGAAACAAATTAGGCATAATTGTTTACGAAAATAAGTTACGCAATTAGGGTACAGTTCGTAGTTCACAATGATTGTATTAGCTCGATCTTCAACGGGCACCCAAACTTTCGATTCTTAGAAATTCGATTATCCTCTTGAAAGAAAGGTCAAAGGTCACCCCTAATCAATTTTTCAGGTAGAATAATTTTGTTGATGAAATTCTCAGTAAAATATAATATCTCTTCGATTGTTGGCCGAAGATTTCTATATTTTGGTTACTTGTCGCGACCACCTTGTTTATTTTATTAAATTGCTAGCTGTCTCATGGACAGTTTGACAGTAAAACTGTTTTTTTTTTTAAAGGGCCATGTATTTTAAAAGTACATCTATTCTATTTTAGGTACTGCCAAGGTACAATCTTTTTGGTTAATCTGATCCAGCCTGTCTCTTGCTGTCCTCCCCCAGCGACGCCCTAAACCGAGGTCCGTACCCCACAGGGGGTACCCTTAGTGTGTAGTCGCTTAGTTTTGAAGTTGTATGCCCTGACTGAAGGTCTTAATTTATTGAGGCAGCCACAGGAAAGTCCGGTTAAGCAGCCGACAACCTCCTAGGTTGTCCGGCAAGACGCCATTAAAAAAAATCTTTTTGGTTTATTTTGGTTTAATTACGACTGCGTTTTATCTTTTTTGTCACCCATAATTAAGATTTTGATTATTGTCCCATATAAAGTTTTGGATTTCCGCAAAATGATCGTCTATGTCTACAAAAGTTGTAAATCCACTTTCTCGTTCATATCATAATTAGAGAACAAAAAAGCTTATCATAACATAATTAGATTGTGACTCCGACAAACAGAAAACGTAAGAGAGACTGGAGGAGTAACTTATCAAAATTAAAAAAAAATACGGAAAGAAACAACCGCAAAAAACGAAAATTATACACCAAAGACACCGACTTCCGAAATTAAAGTTATTTTTCACTATGTAGTGTTTTTTTTTGGAAGTCGGTTCATTTTTTTAAATTACGTTTTTAATTTTCACTTTTTAGTTGTGGTACATACAAGGTTGTGTGTGCTCCATACAAATTGGAATACTACTGATAAGTAAATAATAGTGTCAGGAAGTTATTATAACATCATCCACATACACAAAATGCGAAAAATACGTATTATCTACACCCATGCTATGAAACCTCTATAAAAGTTTCTGAAACAGCTAGCTTATTGCCAACATTAAAACAGCCAGTGTCATAGTAACCATAATATCATCCAAATGAGTGTTATAATGTTGTACTAAATTTCACTAAGCAACTCGAATTTAAAAAAAAGAACATTGTCATGCGCTTGCTCGATAACGAGGTGCCAGCAGTCGTTGCAGCTGAGCACATAGCTTTTAATTCCCTGACTAATAATCATGATCAAAACTTTAATCCAGCCCGTTCCATCCTTCATATCCTCCCTCCGGTTGACGCTATAAGCCGAGATTCGTACCCCAGAGGGGGTGCCCTTAGCGAGCGTTCACCTAGTTTTAATTAGCATAGTTGAATAACCCCTGGCTGGAGTAAATGTAGTAGCTTAAGGCACCCACAGGAAAGCCCGGTTAAGTAGTCAAGATCTCAGAAGTCAACTAAGAGATGCCCTAGCTAAAAAAAAAATCTGCTCAACCTTGCGAAGAATATGTGTGAGTTGTTATGTTTTAAATAAATGTATTTTCTTTCTTTCTTTTTCTTTGAATTTATGCATTTTTATTTCTGGCCTATTTTGTCCCACTGCAAGGCATAGGTCAACCCTTCTACTTTTCACGTATGTTCACTGCTATTCAATACTAATAGATAATTCGGCGACATCTACATCACCACATTCGAACTACGCATTACACTGACGTCACTCAAAATCCTGCATCGTGCAAGCACATTTTACCGCGCGACTAGCATATATACAACGTCCCGACAAAAATTGTCGGGCAGTAGCTCACCAGACACAACATCCGTCTGGTCGGAGGATCCTCCCTTTTTTATGAAGGATGAGTGAACTTTACACCGTTCCTCATACAGGTAGGTAGTATTAATAAAGGATTGTCTTGCGATAGAAGTCAACCACGTCCCGCTATCTCCGATGTTCAGTAAGTGAACTCACTGGTTATTATAACTCACAGTCTATCCAACACGCGACTGGTATGTGTTCGGCAGTCTCGTTTTAGTTTAGCAGCTTTCTGGGTTAGGTACGTCAAAGATAGTTTTTTCAAGAAGGAAGGCAGCTTTATTATTTTTTAAATGTCGCAGCATATGCTGAGATAGGAGCCTTTTGGGCTCGTACAGGACTTTCTGCTTTTATTTTAATTTTACTTTGTTATTTTTTTGATTAATTTGAAAGAAAGAAAGAATGATTTTTTTTTGGTACACGCACTGGAAATACAACATTAAAATGAAGAACATTTTTTATAAACAAAAATTTCAGAAAACATAGAACAAATTTTAAAAAAGAAAATTATTTAAACAAATAAGCAGACCTGTGCGAGGCCAAAAAGGCTCCTATCCCAGCATAATGCCACGATATTTGAAAAAACAAATAACACAGCGCTGGTATTCTGATAGGGCCCGATTTGTTTGATTTTAATGTTTTAATGAGTGTATTTTTGTTTGTGTACGAGTCTCAATTAATACTTTTTCTTTCTCTCTTTATTTATTTATTTAAGTATATGTTAATTTATAACGTTATACGTATAGGCATATTTTAGTTTGAGATTTCGCATATTCATATTTTTCTCTTCTTGTTCTCATGCACTGTTGTCTACATTTCTTTCTCATTTCTCCTTTTGCAGGTCTGCTGGAAGAAATTTCTTAAGAAAGAAGCCTTTGTACTTAGAATTATAATTATGTCGTATCTCTATGTATTTTACTATGTGTACGTAAATAATAAAATAAGTTATTACGGTATTACCTAAATAATTGCATTTTTGAAATGCGAATCTCTACGTTACCGCACTCCAGTGAAAGTAATGTAAACAATTGTAATGTTAAAGACCAATTATTGGCATATTTCCATTAATTATTGATAATGATTTGTTATTTGGAACACAAATAGGCAATGACCAGATAGGAATCTATGCATAACCTGATTGTGTTCGAAATGATAAATAAACAAATAACACGGACAAAACAATTCAATTTATTATTCAGCATACTTAAAAAATTTATAACCAACTTCTGAGTTCGGTCAAATAATTCCCGCAAAGGGCACTGTCCCTTGTGTAGCGTCTTCTACAAACACGACCGCAATACATATTTATTAGAAGGAGATGGGAGGAAAGCTCGTGGAAACCATAAAAATATAAATAGTAATACACACGACCTACCAATCACGTTGGCACAAGCATGTTTATTTATTTATGAACGTTCGTTACATTATCGCCTTGAGTACCTAGTTGTTGGGGGAGAGATGAAACATGTGTGTCAAATTAACGGTCAAAGGGAGACTGTTAATGCTATAATCGGCTTCCTTTGGTAGACAAAAAAGTAATCGTAGTCTTTTTTATAAGCTTAAAAAGAGCCTTCGAGACACTAAAGTCACTCTTCAAACCTATCCGAGTCTGAGATATACAAACATTACATCACGCCTTGTTTTCCCGAAGGGTTAGGTAGAGGTGTACCTACTCATAGTACACCCACATTTCGCCAGTTATGTTTGTCCCATATAATAGGGGGCAAGCCTATTGCCATCAACCGGGCACAAATCCAGACGCCGGGCTGCTACTGAGAAATTCTAGGTAGAAAAACCCAAAACTACTTTGCCGGACCTGGGAATCGAGCCCAGGACCTCATGCTCAGCAGTACCACTTGCGACCACTACACCAGCGAGGCAGTTCCGAGTCTAAGATCAACATATTCACCGTGAAATTTTAATCGTCTTGCAAAAGCAGGCCAAGTGACTACTAAATATTAAAAAAAAAAAATGGCACTCCGGGAGTGCCGACAGAATTGAAAACTTGAACAATTTTACTGTGCAGTAAATAATGTATCGCGCGTTGATGTCTTTTTAAAGCTGGTGTCGGTAACAGTGTCGCGAAATCAATGGTTTAGTCCCATCTCAAAAATGCCCAACGCGCCTAAAGAAGTTTTCACTTCAAAATAATAAAATATTATTACATTGTTGCAAATTTTTAATTATTTCTAGAGGTATTTCATGTCGGGTACATTGAGTGGCCCTTTGTAAGACGATAAAAATTTCACGGTGTATAAATTTTATTTTAATGAATGTTTAGTAGTCATTGATTATATGAAGTGGGCTGCTTTTGTAAGACGACTAAAATGTCACGGTGTATAAATGTTACTAATGGTACGTGTAATAAACCCTTAGCCGAAGTATGTGGTAAATGAAGTTTTTGGATCTGAGTGAAGGACTCTTGCAAGTCATCACTTTCAGACACGTTATTAGTGCTCGATTTTCTATTCTACCATTGTGCCATATTTCATGTAAATCTATCCAGTCGTTACGCAGATCGACTCACAACGTCACAAACATCATAAGGTTCGCATCTTCACATAAATATCTCGACTGCTATCTGTAGGTACATTAAGTAGCTGATAGCGTCGAGATTAACTTGTCAGCTTGTATCCCCGAGAGATCTGCCATAAATCGTGTGTTAAAAATCTAGGAGTAAAAACGCGAGCGACTCTAATCCTTGCCATTAACTATAATCCTGGCTGGGGTAAGTGGCGGGCTGATTAATTGCAGCCAGCCAGCCACCAGCCGCCATGCCACCACGCGAGGCTTACAACACGTCGATTAAGCACTCTTACAAATTGAACCACTAATTTCGGAGATGAAATCGTAAAAAAATGGGGATTTTTGTGACTGTGGTTTTATCTTCTGGGAATTTTATTTGTAAAGTTGTTTAGGCTGTAATCTTGATAAGCTGGTATTTTTTTCCGGATGCTGTTACTTTGACTACGCACTACGTCGCGTCAAGTAAAAATCTTCATAAGGAAAAGTTTGTTAAACCTTTAGAAATAATGAAATTTAAGGCAACAATGAAATTTCGATGTACCTATAGCTTGTCAGCATATACTCAGAAGCACGCGGAAAATCTCGCAATTCACATTTTACTGAAGGTTGAGGCTTAATGCCGACATAATAGGCAAAAAACAAAGGCCTGAGTCTAAACTGCAAGGAATTCCTCCCACGTTCGCGACATACGATGAAATCCGCGACTAGACGGCCTTAAGCGGGTACATTCTGCTCAGCTGAGCCGAACTCAAACCTTATCATGGCCTTAGGAGCTTATCCTTTGTTTGTTCATCCTTAACAACTTTGGTTATTTTATTCAGTTTCAAGACGACATTTTTTACCCTTTCGTTTTTTTTTTTTGGTCGTGCTTACACAACGATGCCCTTGACACATAGGACACATAATAATGTGAAAGAACATCTTGCACCACCAACAATTATTTTCAAGGAATGCCGTTTCAATTTACATTTTTTTACAATTTCGTTTTCATCGAGACTCGTAATAAATGTTACTGCAACTAACTTATGTTGCAAAAAAGATAAAACAGATTGCACATTATTTGTGAAGATTTTATCAGTCTTCAAAACATAGAGGTGTCTACCACGCCAACTTTTTATTTTTCCAATTGAAATGAATTAAAATGCACTTTGCCTTTGCCCTTGTTTTTGCTTTTGGCTTCGCCCGCGTGGATGTCGGAAAATATCTGATGAAAACGTACTACTGGGATAAAAAGTAGTAATCCTATGTTTTAATCCAGGTTATAAACTTTTGAAACTTCTTAGTTCGTTGGATAAGTATTAATATCATGATGCGAATGTCATCATCTTTCGATTCTACCCGTGTTTTGATTGACTAATTTGAACAAAAAACGGCTAATGAAACTTGTCGTATTTTTTTGTGAATAATGATGAGTACTATAAACATGTAGTACTTACATCATTAAAAAAAATATATCATCAAGAGTTTTCGCAGCAATGATTTTTATACATACCTTGGGTTACATTATTACAATTTAGGGTATTTAATTTTTAAAGAATTAAATACCCTAGTTACTCGCTGATAATGTAGCTTTGTATATATGAAATGATTTTTTAAATCGGTTAAGTATTTTTTGAGTTTATCCATTACAAAAAAACACTAACACAAAAAGTCAAATCTTTTCTCTTTATAATATTAGTTTAGATAAATTGGAGGATTTTCTCAAATAAAGCCCTCGCATAATTTTGCCATGCCCCAGAACTTAGGACGCGACCAGGCACGTTAGCGCACAAGATGTACCTATAACTTCTAGATACACGAAACAATAACTAAGAACAACTTCGCCTAGCGATGACTATGTAAAAATACAGCGACAAGAAGGCCAAGTTTTATACGAAACGACCAGGCTACAATATTTTGTGAAACCTCGTTATTCTGAAATTAGATTACTGTGGCGGAGACTGTGGCGGCGAAAATACAGTGACCTCGCTTGAGAGGGAGCTATTTATACGCCTGAACCGTGAATATGGGTGAAAAACCTGAATGTCACGATGACCATCACACATTGGACAATATAGGGATCTGTAAAATGACAGTGTATAGTCATCCCCTTCCTTCCGATTGTTGCCATAAAAAGCAAGGTCTTCATATTACCTGTTATGGCAACAATGGTTCATACAGAATAATTTGTTAGTGAGAAGTATAACTCCTGAGAAGTGATGATCTATGATTTATTTTAATACTATTGCTGGATTATTAAACGACACCTCTATTCCTCTATTGGGTTTTCCATCTGGAATTTCTCAGTAACAGCCCGGAGTCTGGATTTGTGCCCGGTTGATGGCAATAGGCTCGCCCCCTATTACATGGGACTTAAACATAACTGGCGAAATGTGGGTGTACTATAGGTACACCTCTGCCTAACCCTCCGGGGATTACAGGCGTGATGTTATGTTACCTCTATAAAATTATCCGGAAAAAATTGAGGGAAACCAAACAGTTAGGTAGTTCTATTTCCAACAAACCTCATACTTTGCCAATAATTTTTAGCCCAGGTACGCACGGGAGAATTTTCCTGCGGCGATTTTTTTAGCTCATTGGATTTTCAACGCTCTGCTTAGCGCCAAGCTTAGGCGCCACGAGTTGAAAATTCTACTGTCTGTTTTTTCAATGCGCTGGTTTGCATTCTGTTGGATTCTCAACGCTCGACTTAACATCGAGAGTTGAAAATCCAGTGCGCGATCAATTACCGCCGCGAGATTTTTACTTCCGTGCGAACATGGGCTTACTGTATCGATACTATTATATTTCAAACACTACAATAGTGCTCCACTAGTTTTCGTAACACATTCTCACAAACATTCGCAAATAACGAAGAAACATAATGACGATATTTGCCAAAATAGATTCCTGGAACACTGCTAATAGAGTTGTTACCTATTTTGGTGTTGTGAATGGAATCTGTCCTTTTAGAATCAATTAAACGTTTATCACAAAAATTTAGTTTGTGACAGGTCTAAATGATTGAGGGTTATCTGTCTGCAGGTGTGTTTGGTTTTTAAAGGTATAATTGAAATAACTGGAGACCTGTGCTCATAATTATAAGAAGCTTAAACTCGAGACCAAACCATTTCGCAAAAAAATCTGCTCCATAACTTTATGTCCGCATAAAGGCTTGTGCAGACCAGCGAAATATCGCGGGTGCGACAGGCAGCGCGACCCGTGTCGCGGCCGCGATATCGCGCTGGTCTGTACGAGCCTTAACTCGACAAAAAGTAGGCAACAACAGATTTTTTTTCCTGATTGTTTCTTATAATAAGTTTCAGTTATTTCAATTACATTTCTAATAATTTAATAAATTAATTTGTTTATGTACACTTTACAAATCTTAAATACAATATACATACGTATAATCTAGCACTAAAATATATATGTTACCGTAGTGCTCGGATTACATTAATATGCGCATTAACTAGGTAATCTGCAAATGACTGGGAACGATCCGTTGAAGTGTGAAATTTTACATAAAGTAGCACATATCTGCACTTTACCTAGTTAATCAGCATATTAACGGATGCTACACCGTTAAATCGCGGAAAACTGTGAGCGATACACTTTTGTCGCGTTTTCTGCCTAATTTGATCAGTTGTTTCAGTGGAATAAAATAAGAGTTAAATTTTAATTACATACTACTGTATTGATTTATTTTTATTACTTTGTTTCTGCCTTTAACAAATTAAATAATTCATCATCATCATAATTTTAGCCATAAGACGTCCACTGCTGGACATAGGCCTCCCCCAAGCACCGCCACTTCGACCGGTTCTGTGCTTCTCACATCCAGCGGATTCCTGCGGCCTTCACAAGGTCATCGGTCCATCTTGTGGGAGGCCTTCCAACGCTACGTCTTTCCGTATGCAGTTGCCACTCCAGAACCTTTCGGTCCCATCGGCTATTTGTTCTGCGAGAAATGTGCCCTGCCCATTGCCCTTTAAGTTTGGCAATTCTTCGGGCAATGTCGGTTGCCCTGGTTCTCCTGCGGATCTCATCATTTCTGATTCGATCAAGTAAACTCCAAGCTTAGCCCTGTCCTATGGAGGACCTCAGTAAATTTGTATTTATTTATTCAGTTTCAGACAACAAAAAACAGTTTCTTGTTAGTGAAAAAATAACTTATAACTAATGTTAGTAATACAAAACACCTAATCAACACCGGTAACACATAATGAATTAAGTGGCCGAGGCAGGTTGCGCAGAGAACGATCAAGCAAGTCGTGGACAAGACTAGTCGTCAGTAAATTGTTATATCGATATTCATCATTTATACTAATATTATAAGGAGGTAAAATTTGTGTATGTAGGGGGTAATCTTCGGAATTTCTGATCCGATTCCGAAAATTATTTTATTAATGTATTGCCGATTGTCATAAAATATTTTATGTAAAAACTAGAAAATTTCACGCAGACGAAGTCGCGGGCAGAAGTTAATAATAGGTTATTATAGTTAGTAATTGAAACTACATTCATTTATTGGCAGCCGTTTTCATGGACATTGCATTGTCAAGTTAAAACTGCGTTGGTATGGTACGCAGTTTGATTTAGCCCACGTCCGCACGGACGTATTAAAATTGTGGCGATTTTTGTTCGTGCACTGGGTTTTCAACGATCTGCTTAGCGCCGAGAGTTGAAATCCAACAGTGTGCTTTTTCAACGCGCTGGGACGAGAGTGCAGCGCAGCGCGTTGGATTCTCAACGCGCGTTGAAAATCCAGTGCGCGATAAAATCTCGCCGTGATTTTATTACGTCCGTGCGAACGTCGGCTTACACTCAACTAGAAATTAATTAATTACTGACAAGTAGTATGTTATTAACATTCTAAATTAAATAGTCCACACGACTAATGTATAGAGGTATGAGGAACTGGGTGTAAAGTGTTTTGTCTAGTGGGCTACTGCCCGAAAATTGATCTCGGGACGTTGTATATATTCTAGTCGCGAGGTAAACCCTTTTTTTTTTTTTTTGAGGGTGGGAAATCATCAAATAACTTCTCCCGCTCTGGGCGGAGCGGGAGGGCGTGTCAGACTCTTACTGACTAAAACCCACCCGTGTTCCTTCGGTTGCCCTGTTGCCGGGGGCCACGATCTCCCTTTCGGTTTTCTTCGCAACCCCGGCAGGCATCGGCCCTAGTGGACCCCTTCGCGAGGTAAACCCTGCTTGCGCGATCCAGGATTTTGCGAGACGTCAATGTGATGCGTACCTTACATGTGATGTAGATTCCACCACAAATGCATTATATTATTATGCATTATTTTTTATGTAATTATTATTAAATTATGTTTAATATCTTGGGACCATGGGGTCCCGGTCTTTTGGAAGGCGTACGAGGGGCCGAAGCCAACTCGCAGAGACCCCTTAGACAATTTTGAATAGAATGTGGCACCAACCGACGATTATCCCTGTATGCACTATGCAAGTGCACCCAAGGACAACCCCCGTTTGGTGCAGGACTATTGCAAAACATGGAAACAAAGCATATTGGGTTATGGGTGTGGGTGGCTGTAGGGGATTCGTTACCTAGAACTATGGTAGAGCTATGTCCCCTGCCTGATCAAATGTTTTATTGTTGACGGATAAAATGGCAGGGCGTGACTTGCACACTCAATAATGGGCCCCCGGAAACTGTCGCTGGCGCAAAATGACGTAACGACAAGGGGGCAACATATCTTGCTTGAGGTGCTTTAGTAGTGGAGAGGTATTCCTCGGCTATCAAAACAATCCCAGAGCCCGGAAGATGGTCAAGATCCCTACCAGCACTTACTGAAATACTTTCTTCGTTCGAGCACGTTTGTTCTTGCGGGTCTACACTCAAGCCGGCAAATAAAGGCAAGAAAGAGGTGGAAGCTCTGTTCCTTGTCAGTGTTCACTCAAGCCGGTCAATAAAGGCAAGACAGAGATGAGGAACAAGACTTCTCCCGGGAGATAGGGTCCGTGGGTTGCTACTGCCCATCAGCTGGCCATATGCTGCCCTGCGGGTTTCTGTATCTCTCTTAGTCTGGCTCCTCATCCCAGATCTGTACCGGCAAAGTAAACTCTATCGGCACAGACCTAGAATTCGGAGCTCACAAGCCCCACGACGACGTCAATATAGAGATACGGTGGTAGGGTTATTATTGTTATGTACATTTTATAATTGACACTATCATAAAGTAAATAATTGAACTGATAATTAACTACTGTTTCATTATACGTATTTACATTATGTATTGGTTTATTTATTAGGCATCTTATTTGACAACATTAACTCGTGTATAAGTATTCTTATTTATAACTTTAAATGGTTCCGATGATCTAGTGTAAAATAGATATACAAAAGTAGGTACATACATACTTGAATTGTAAATGTGTTTTTACAATATAGTGTTTTACTGAACTAACACGTTACATAACATCACGCCTGTAATACCAAAGGATTAGGCAGAGGAGTACCTATATATAGTACACCCGCATTTCGCCAGTTTCGTTTAAGTCTCATGTAATAGGGAACAATATAAAACCCATTAATAGGGTTGATGCCTGGAAAAAAAAAATCTTTTCAGTCCGTCAGTCAGATAATTAAAAAAATTTTAGACACGTATTTTTTGCTTTATCATACCTATGAATAAAAAATGATTTAGATAAAACGCATTAGAGTTGGGGAGTGGGGGTTGTTACGTCACAAGTAAGTATAAAATCAACTATAATACTCGTGACATCATGGCACATTTTAACTCAATGTATCGCCGTAATCTTTTGATCACGTAAAAAAAAAACTAGTACAATATGTTTTTAAATTCTAAATGACGGACAAAAATTTTTTTTTGTGTCATCGTCCCTATAACAGTTAAGAGTACAAGTTTATCTTCAAAATATCCAAATACCTTACCACTGACAAAAAAAGTACCTAAGTTCAAAAACTAAAACCCAATTACTGAACAATCACGCTCTAAAAAGTATGAAACAAAAAAATATTCTCATCTGAAATTGTTCTGTACAAGCTATTCAATATTTATCTTCTATTAAATAAACAACTTACCTACCTGTAATATATTTTATAATATTTCATACATATTCATAGTGATTTTCAGAGGATAGCCGTGTTGCAATATGACGTCACATAGCCTAAAAAACCAGTGGACGATTAAGACGTTTCTAACGATACCTCATTTGTCAAATTATGATTAGTAGTTTAGAAGTTATGAGGGAAGAGATGAACATGCATACTTATGTACACACATACCGTACAAAATCATAACCTTCATTTATGCTTCGCTATAGTCGAATAAAAATACTAACCAAATTAAATTTTCGCTGCAGCCAGCAGGCGAACTTTTAAACAAATTTCAATAATTCGTTTGAAAATGAAGTACTTACTTCGGAATAACGAAGCGTACAGGCTAACACTAGAGCCTGCAACTCACATAGGAACTCCTGTAATACTGCAATCTGATATAGAACACACGCTTGAAACTTTTCAAAGTAAAACATATGATATCTACCACAATTCGTGAGTTTGTTTCAAAAGATACGATAGAACGTGAGTGTTGCTCAGTTTATTGTAGTCGGCTTAAACTTTGAAAACTTATGACAATGTATGAAGATTTAGAAAAATTTTAATAATGCGTCTAAGAGAAAGATAAGTCCAAGAGCTTTGAGATGATTTTCTCTTTTTCAAAGAACCCAGTCGAACACAGATAGATACATTCTTCTGGGAGATTATGAAGCTTAGCGCACATTACAGCCACATCGCATTTCAATACAAAAATGCGCGGTGTGGCCCGCCTGTATCGTGCGATGGTTCATACAAAATGCACGAACGTGATGTATTTTGGAGGATTTTTGCGATGCGGTGCGGCCCGCCCAAATGTGTTTCAGCCTTTATACGTCTTGGAAAGTCAAAATGAAAGTCAAATAATTTGACTTTGACCTAATGTGGCTACATAAAAGGCACTTTTTTGAGCGTAAAACTCTAGTTCTCCAGTTCTGCAGTATAAACACTTAAAGTATTTTTTTAACTTATTTTTATAAGTCCATCAGCAATACCAACAACACCAAACCATTCGTCTGTTAGAGCAGATTCCTCACTTTAAGACGCAGATATATACCAGTGACCTTGAGTGGTTAGGTTGCGTGTTCTATACTGAGCTCACACAGCGTGTCGTACGTCCAGCCAGTAATGGAACTCGCCCATCAAGGAACGCTGTCCCAAATGAGACGTATTATTAATTTATTATCCATACAACAAAAGGTATTTTAATAAAACACGTATACTAAAAGATCAATAATTAAATTATCTTTATTAATGGTGAACATTTCAGAAAAATTCTCTTGATCAATTTTGCTTGATTCTCAGTTTTTTATCCGCGTTAGACATACCTTTAGTAATTAATTTCACTATGTAATAAACATAATCCAAAATATGGCTTAATTAAAATATTAAGAAAATGCTCTAATTTAACATATATTTTTTCCAAATCAAATCAAATCAAATCAAATCGTTTATTTGTGATTCACAGGTATAAAGATCTTATAAATAGAATATGTTCATGCCATGATCCGCCACATAGGGCATACAAATTAGACAAAACTACACAACATATATATACAACTAAACAAAATAAATAGGAAACAAATAGCATTTACTTAATACTAATTATTTTGATATAAAATCACTAACACTGTAATAACAGTTTTCTATCAAGAATTTTGACAATTTATGTTTGAAAATATTCACATTATTAGAATCTCTTATATTTTTTGGAATGCTATTAAATATCTTAGTTGCCATATTAAATACACTTTTTCCATACAGAGTAGTTTTAAATCTCCTACTGATGTTATTGTATAATCTACTTCTATTGCGAGATCCAGATTCTAAAGTAAATAATGTGGGATTTTGTCTTATAAATAGAGCCGATTCTAGAATATAGATAGATGGAACTGTAAGCAAGCCTAATTTTTTGAAATATTCTTTGCAACTGTCAGTCTTTTTCAAGCCACACATAGCACGGATGCATTTCTTTTGACATTTAAAAACCCTGTCCCAATTAGTAGCATTGCCCCAAAAGATTATTGCATATCTTAACCTAGAAACAACATGACCATGATATGCTACGAGTAGTGTGGGGAGGCTTACTTTTTTCGAGAGGAGGTAAAGACTGTAAGATGATTGTGATATTTTTTTACAAAGGAAATCTATATGTGTTTGCCATTTTAAGTTATGGTCTATGCGAAGTCCGAGAAATGTTGTTGTTGCGGTCAATTTTACTTCTTTTCCTAAATATTCTATCTTTGTATTTAATTTATTACTTGTTTTTTGCTTAAATTGCATTAGTTTAGTTTTATCTAGGTTTATTAATAAGTTATTATTTTCTAACCAATCTACTATTGAACATAAGCTACTATTAATATCATTTTCATCATTATAAACGACTGTACAATCATCAGCAAAAAGCACCATTCTGTCATTTGTTGACATGGGGAGGTCATTAATGTAAATGATGAAGAGCAGTGGACCAAGAACACTGCCCTGAGGGACTCCGAATTTAACTAGTCTGGGACTTGATCTATAGTTTATTTCATTTTTAGTTTTAGGACAAATTTTACTTACGACTGTGATTTGAGTTCTATTAGTGAGATAAGATTTGATTAAATCAAGAGCATTACCCCTTATGCCATATGTCTCTAGTTTATTTAATAAGATGGAGTGGTCTACAAAATCAAAGGCTTTTGACATATCCATAAATAAAGCAAATGAAGGCTGCCTAGCATCCACTCTAGGATAAATCATACTTAAAAGATCGTATATAGCTAAGTTTATGGACATATTTTTCCTAAAACCTTTTTGGTTTTCAGAAAAGATACGGTTCTTATCAAAGTAGTTATAAAGGTTTATATAAATAGCTTTTTCAAATATTTTTGAAAATATAGGGATAAGGGCAATCGGCCTATAATTTTTCATATCTGTTTTGGTATCTTTTTTATGAATTGGTTTAATTATGGTAGTTTTTAAGGAGGACGGAAAGGTACCTTGTTCAAAGCAAAGATTTATAATGTAACTCAGTATTGGTGAAATGAAATGACTAACTTGTTTTAAGATAGACACGCAAATGTCATCATAACCAGTACTTTTTGTATTCTTCAAGTTATTTATTATTGTGAAAATTTCGACCGGGTCAACAGGACCAAGAAAAAAAGAAAATGGAGAATTGTATTTGCAAGTTTGTTTTTTCGGGTTATAATTAGTATGCTCTAGTTGAGCTAAGTCAGCATAGTAGTTATTAAATGATTCTGCAATTTTAATAGGATGAGTGATTTTAAGCGTGTCTGTTATAATTTCTTTGATATCTTCAACTGGGAATTTTGGTTTATTGCTGTTAATTATTGACCAAGTCGCTTTGGACTTATTGGCAGAATTAAGAATAAAATGATTATTTTGCGATTTTTGGGTTAAATTGATAATTTTTTTATACCTCAGAGAATATGTTTTAAGTTTATTTTTGTCTGTCGGGCTCTTAGAAAGTCGATATTTCCATAGTAGGGAGCGTTTATTCTTACTACATCTTTTAATACCATTAGAAAGCCAATTTGGTCGCATTTTAGTCTTATGTTTTATTCTAATTAACGGAAAGCATAGATCATAGAATAGTTTAAATTCGTTATGGAATAAAGCAAACGCTTGTTCAGCATTCTTTGTTTCTAATACTTCTGTAAATTTAATCTCCTTCATACATTCTTTAAATTTATTTAAGCTATCGCTTGAATAGTCACGCTTGAATGTGTACCAATAGTCAAATAGACATGTCTTTTTTACTGGACAGGACAAGTACTGAGCTTTGTGATCAGATAAACAAAGTTCAAAGAGATCTGATTGAGCGCCGCGTATGTTATGAAAAATGTTATCAATGCAAGAGCCACTACTAGGCCGCGTGGGTTCTTTAATTGCCTGTTTTAAGTTGAAACTATAGATCAAGTGCTCAAGTTCTGACGTATTTTTGTTCTTTTTTAACATATCAATATTAAAATCGCCACAAACTACCAGTTTTTTATTTATGTTTTTTGTTAAGATAATTAGAGTATCATTTAAGTTATTAAAAAATATTTCAAGATATTTGTTACAGTTCTGGCTCTTCGGTACTCTATATACACATAAAATAATTATATTATGTTCTAATAGTTCAATGGCACAACATTCAATTACATTTGGGATATTATACTTTTCAATTGCCTTAATTACTGAGAACTTAAGATTATGTTTAACGAGAATACATGTTCCACCTCTACGGTTATCACGACAAAAATAAGAAGCTAATACATAGTTAGGAATATGAACAAAGTCCACATCATCTTCTATCATATTATGTTCAGAGAAACACACAACATCAATATTTACGCCTATATCAATAAGGTTATCTAAACAAACAGTAAATAAATCTGCCTTAGAAATAAGACCACTGATATTTTGGTGGATTATGTTAATGCGGTTATAGACGAAAAAAGGTATTTTCTTCAGTTTCTGCAGGTTGGAATTGTTGATTATTTACATCCGATGAGTGATGACAAGGATTGCTCATCTCGTTGTCCGTTAATTCCGCTTGATATGACAGTACTTCCATAATATATTGCTCAGTATCCTTGAAAATCACACTCATCCCATAATTATTCACAGTGCTTTTTTGTCTGCTAAACATATCATAACTGTATTCCAGATTTTTATTGGAATCAAGAAAGAATGCATATTCGTGCTCTAAAGTATCTAGGTATAGTAAATTGTTGAAGTATTCCACTCTCAAATTATACAGATTGTAGTAGTATCCATATTTAAATGTTGGAGAACATATAATTATATTGGTGTGCTTGACTTTCTTCAAGGTTTCTCTTAGATTTAATACTATAGTTAAATTGTCGTTTGTACTTCTAAAATCTTCTTCGCCAATCATAATAACGCAAAAGTCGCGCAATGTAAGGTCTTGTATTTTGGTTTCTATGTTGAGGAGAAGTCGCGCAGTGTTACATTTTGGCATCAAGTAATGGCATATTTCATAATCTTCGGAGAAAGTTTTCTCAGATATAGATAGTATTTTATTATTCGTATTGGTACTTAATATATTTATTTTACGCTTGGTAGACTGTATTTTGCTGCTCTTGGGCCGTATAATATTGGCATGTGATGTAGGTGGTTTCTCCACAATTTTTTCTTCATAATGTAGATTATCAATATAATTTGAAGATGTTTGTGTCTCTTTATGAATAGCCGTTACATTACTTTTGGTCGGAGTAGTGTTTTTTGGTATAGTATTTAGATTCGACTTACTTGTAGCATTTTTCATATTTAGTTCAATATTCTCCTGTTTTAAAGTTGAGTTCTCTAAAGTAAGTACTTCAATCTGTTGTAGGGCATTCTGTAGCTGTTGTTCAAGTGTATCAATTTTTAGTTTGTATTTGTTTAAGTCATCCTCGTTCAAAGACGTATCATTCGTTAAGTCGGTGACACTATCTTCGAATGTATCGGAAGATTCTTGACTGGTGTTGCTTATATTTGGATCACGTTTATTTTCTTTTCTACGAAGCGTTATATTATTGAGGAAGTTCATTTTGGTAATCGGTAATATTTGATGTTATTTAAATATCCACAAAAAGTGATTGCTGAACCTCGGATCCGAACTCAAGACCTACTGCGTCGCAGTCCGACTCTCTCCGGACTAGGCTGTTCACCTTGATAATTAGTGTGTGAAATTGTGGTTCTTAATAATAGCTAGTTTTTTCGTTATTTTTAAGGTAGTTTGAATTTTTTGAATTTATAAACGATGCTCACTTTTTTCACAAGTTTTGCTATTATTACTTTATAATGAAATAGGCACAAAGTATTTGTATTAGCTAAGGGTATTTGCTATTTTCTTCACTTAATTATGGTTTTATGACACAGGATTAGTTGTTTTTGTCTCACTTATTGATGCTCACTTTTAAACGTTTATAACTACTCACTGCACTAAGTTAGCAACTAGATAATATTGTCACAGGTAATTTGCACTATGTTTCACACTTTTATGACATAATCTAATCACTATTTGCATGAAAAATATTTTTAAAGAATAAAAAATACGGAGCTCAATGATTACTTGACAGCACAGCGCCATCTGTCATTCCGAATCATTAATGCTACTCGTTTAGACGTGATCTTCATTATAAAATCATTAAAAGTCAGTTATCGTCGCCTTAACCCGACTACGCAATGGCTAAGACAGGGTTATATTTTTATACGATACTATAGCTTCTACCTGCGACTTCATTCGCGTGGAAGTCGATAAAATATAGCCCATGTTACTCGTTGATAATGGAGTTTTCTAAAGGTGAAAGAATTTTTAAAATTGGTTAAGTACTTCTTGAGTTTATTCGTTAGAAACAAACAAACATACAAAAAAAAAACAAATCTTTTCTCTTTATAATTTTATTAGTTTAAACTACGGACCCACTAATGCTGCTCACGGTTTTTCCGACTCTGACAAAACATCGTTTCTTTATCATAAGTAAGGCGCGGGACATACACAAGTGGCGAGTTGCGCGGGCGTGGCGACGGTGTGGCGCGGGCGTTGCGCCGCCCGTTTCATATTTCATACAAAATGTACAGGAATGGCGCAGGCGCGGGCGTTGTGTTTATTTTCCGCGCCACATCGTTTCTATACATTTTGTATGAAATATGAAACGGGCGGCGCAACGCCCGCGCCACACTGTCGCCACGCCCGAGCCTTAGTTTGATATACGTATAATTATGTTTATCATACACATAAACCTTTCCGGAATAAAAATTCTATGATGGTTATATTCAAATGATGGTGAAAACCGTATCAAAAAACGTTGCGTAGATTAAAGCCTCATACAGACTAGTGCGACGCGGCGGGTGGCGCCGGCGCGACACCGGTAATTGTTTTACCGTGCAGTTTCTTAGAAATGTTTTGCTAGAGTAGCGACACACGAAAAGCGACTTTACTTGAACAGGATACTTTTAATCCCGATATGCCCACGGGATTGAGACTTACGTAGTAGTTGATTATAAATGTAGGTAAAATTAACAAATTATAATATTGAGTAGTAGGAGGAAGAGTAGGCAAGTAGCATGTTAGGATTACCACATGTAATGTTTTGTAATATCTGCCAAACGTCATGGGAAAAAGGTTTGTCTAGCTTATTACTTCAGATCCAAACTTTTCCAGTAGCAAAACATGTTCCAGTTTTTTTTACTAACCACAACATGTTCAGCAAGAGTTCTCGGGCTGAGGTTACAGGACTTACTCCGATGGATCACCGTATTACTCGATTTTGCCCGTGGATTTGCCCGCGTAGACTTTGAAAATCCTAAGGGAATGTACTACCGTGATAAAAGTATCTTATGTTACCTTAGAATACCAGCGCTGCGACATTTTTTTTTAAATGTTGCAGCATATGCTGAGATAAGAGCCTTTTGGCCTAGTACAGGACTTTCTGCTATAATTTTAATTTGTTTTTAAATTTTTTATTAATGTTTTAATGAGTGTGTTTTAGTTTAATTTGTGATTTCCTGTGAGAGTCTCAATTCATACTTTTTCTTTCTTTCTTATGTCTTAACCTAGGTCATGGTCCACTTGTGTGCCAAATTTCATCGAAATTCATTGAAAAGGTAACAAACAGACAGGCTGAGTTACTTTTGCATTTATAATATTATTAAATATATATATATATATATATATATATACACACATCAAAAGTGTCTAGGGATCAAGCATTTTTATGCGGATTTCTTGAGATTGAGATGTGGCTTTGTAATAAATTTATGATTATATAAATTTATATGGATCCTTTTTGGTGCATTTCATAATTTGAAACAGGAACTGTTAATCAAATTCGAGTAAAAGATGAAAATCAGCTGTCAATATTTTCCCTATAAAAACATACAACGCATTGAAGACATTATTAGTGCTACTGTTTCCCTACTACTGATTAAAACCAACGTTATTATGGAGCGGCGACGTCATTTAAGCAGGGAAGAAATGCTCAGAGCCGTGGGAATGATAGAAGCTGGTTCCCGGCAACGTACTGTGGCTTTAGCTCTGAATACAAGTCAGAGTGTTATCAGTCGACTTTGGACACGTTACCGAAGCACTGGTACCGTGGCTGAGCGCCATGGAGGACGGTATCGCTGCACCACACGGAGACAAGACCGATACATTCAAATCTTAACTCGAAGAGCTCCAACAATAACCGCCATGATGTTAGCCGTCAGGCTTCATCACTCTTCAGGGAACTTAATTAGCGACCAAACAGTCAGAAACCGCTTGCATGAAGTGAACCTTCATTCCCGAAGACCGCTACGGGTACCACCTATAGCAATGCACAATCGTAGGATTCGATATCAATGGGCTCTTGAACACAGAAATTGGGCAGAAGAACAATGGCGTTTCGTGTGCTTTTCTGATGAGTCTCGTTTTGGTATGAGACCGGATACAAGACGTATACGACACTGGAGAACCCCTGGACGCCAACAGCGATTAAAATCCTGCCAGGAAGTCCATCCTTATAGTGGTGGAACCATCATGGTATGGGCGGGTATTTGGATCGGCGGAAGAACTGAGTTGATTTGGATCAGAGGCAACCTCAATGCTCAAATTTATGCTGAGACGATTGTATCTGACGTCATCGTTCCTCTACAAGTGCAAATCGGTCCCTTATTTCAGTTAATGCATGATAATGCACGACCGCACACCGCAAGAGTTGTAAGACAGACTCTCGCCGCAGCTAACATCAATGTCCTGCTCTGGCCTGCTCAGTCGCCAGACTTGAACCCGATTGAGCATGCATGGGATATGCTACAGAGAAGAGCTCTGCCGAATATGGAGGGTATCCAGTCGCAAGAAGACCTTTTTTTGTTGTTGCAACGAACATGGGCGGCCATTCCACAGCGTGATTTGGATGAACTCATTTTGAGTATGCCAAACCGATGTTCTTGTGTTGTTAGTGTTCGCGGTAGAAACACGGATTATTAATTGTTTAAGTTACCCAATAAAATTTTAAAGAAAACTGTTATTTCAGTCTTTTTTTCGAACTTTAATGTTAGTGGTTCAAATGTCAAAAATCCCTTTATTAGGAAAATGGCAAATTTCTTTATTAATGCAAAGGTGACTTGGTTTATCGTTACTGTGACAAACGAAAACACTTTATTTGATGAATCCTTAAAGAAAATTTTAATTAATATCAATCAGGAGAAAAGTTATTGCAAAAATATATGTTGATCCCTAGACACTTTTGATGTGTGTATATATATATATATATATATTTATCCCGCAAACAAACATCCGTCCGCTGAAGGCGAAAGTGCATTTAATTTGGCGTCCACCAGCTTTTGACGTCCGCATACCGGACGCCACTTATTTTGCCCGTGTCACTTAAGTCATTTTGGTCCTAGCTAGCTGTAGAACAAAAATCGATGGAAGCTAAAAATGCAATAAACTGAACGAAATTATATATTGGATAGTTCCCGAAAAAATCTCGGCAGTGGTGAGGCGCTGCTGCAGCGCGTATATCTACAGCCGTATACCTCGGCAATTTTGCGTCCACAATTGCGACGTTGCCAGCTCGCTCACTTTAGCAAGACGATAGATCATAGCATACCGCAATCAAAACAATATTCACCGTCGTAGATGACGTACGCGTTGCGTATTATTTGGCGCTCGGCGCTCGATTTGTTTGTATTAATATCGTCATTGAAATTTACAATAAACGAAGCTAAAGTCTAAGTTATTCTAATATTAATACCATTATTGAATGCACAACAGTAACTGCCAAAGCCATAGATTTATTTTATTACTAATCGTGATACTGAAATGTGGTTGTGTTATGTGTAATCACGAAATCGAATATCACTACATCGGAGGTCGTTACATCGGATGTCGCTACATTGACCACGTTGCATCGAAGGGTTGATGCATCGGTAGTACCCTACATCGATGGTACGCTACATCAAAAGTACTCCACATCGATGGTACGTTACATCGACAGTACACCAAATCGATAGTACGCTATATCGACAGTACACTAAATCGACGGTACGCTACATCGACAGTATACCAAATCGAAAGTACGCTGTATCGACTACGCTACTCGAGCCAGATTATATAAAAACATGGGCTTTTTCAAAGTTTTTAATCACGATTTGTTTAAATTGTTTAAAGTAAGTTTACTCAATACGAATTTGAACGATTTACGTGTGTAAGGTAGCGGGAAGGGTCTGTTGTGGACATATGTCTATCCCTGACCTTGCCCAAAATGTTAGGGCATGGCGGGTCCTTGAGGAGGTGGAAACATTGTCAGTCTACATCAGGTTTGATGACTCCGTCTCTTCGACGACCCCCGTTGCCCATCGCCCGAGTGTCCCTTCACGCCCTAGGTGGGCGCTCGAGCTAATGGATAGGGAGACGCTACTCGTTGCTGCGAAGGTCCAAGCTTGGAATTCGTCTCCTGTGGTGGCCACCACAGGAGACGAATTCCAAGCTTGGACCATTGCCGTGGTGGGTGTTGAAAATAATTTCTGCAAAGTTTCTCTAATAAAATACGGACGCCCGATAACTATACAGACGTTCAATTGGTATATATGCACGTCGAATAGCTATATATAGACAAGAGCTATATACGGACGTCCGGTAGCTGTACACAGACGTTCAATAGCTGTACACGGATTTAGAGTTCGGCGTGGCGGAACTGCGGCTCCGGGCAAGGAACAAGGCCCCTGGGACATACGCAGACCCCACACGCGCGTGTTTTGGCCTTGGCTCTTGGGACTTTTTAGGTATTCGATTTCAAGGGCTCTTTAATGCCTGCCTTGAAACTGACCTGTTTCAAGGCAAGCGTTAAAGACTCCACAAGGCGCCATCTTCTTATCGCCCTATATTGCTGCTCGACGAGTTGTAAGCTCTTCGAGCATACCATCACAGACTGCCTGGTAGAGCACCTGAGGAAATACAGCTCTCCCAGGTACAGTTTGGGTTCCGAGATGGTCGGCTAACCATTGATGCCACTTAGCGCGTAAAGCCCTCTCGGCGGAAGCAGTTGGTTCCGGGTGGGTGTAATTGGCGGTGTCACTTGACATCGCCAACGCATTTAACACCGTGCCGTAGAGGGTGTTGAATGCGTCTCTAAAATAATTTCTGCAAAATTTCTCTAATAATATACAGACGCCCGATAACAGACACAGACGTCCAATTGGGATATGTTGACGTCCAATAGTTATATACGGACATCCAACAGCTATATACGGATGTCCGATAGCTGTATACGGATTTAGAGTTTGGCGTGGTGAAACTGCGGATCCAGGCAAGGAACAAGGCCCCTGGGCTGGACGTAGTCCCTGGCCGTGCTCTGGCCTTGGCTCTTGGGGCTCTTCCGGACCGACTTTGAGGGGTATTTAATGCTTGCCTTCAAACAGATCGGTTTTCTCTTTGTGGAAAACGGGACTCAGGAGTCAAGAGCCCCACCTGCCACAGAGAGGGAAACCGCTCGGTTTCAAGGCAGGCAGAAAAGACTCCGCAGAGCGCCATTCGTTCCTGATAAGCACCCTGGTGCTTAACAAGAAGGAAGGGCGCCCTGCGGAGTAATCCTCGGCATATCGCCCCACATTACTGTTCGAGGAGGTGTAAGCTCTTTGAGCGTATCATGGTGCGTGGTCGAGCACCTGAGGGAAGAAGGCCCGGACCTCTCCGAGGTACAGTTTGGTATTGCAAGCGTTCATAGGTGGTGGTACATTGGCACCACGATAACGATACATTGCGTGTGAGGTAATAAACAAATCAGGCTTATTGGATTCCCATAACGTTCCTGAAATAATTTCATGTAGGTACCGGTCATCTTAGTATGATGTACTGAATCCACCCCATCAGTCTGCGGAGGGCTATACTTTACATCTTGTATACGGACATCCAATAGCTATATACGGACGTCCAGCAGCTATATACGGACGTCCGATAGCTGTACACGGATGTCCAACAGCTATATGACAACGTAGCCGACAAATATCATAATGTGGCCCGCCTTCTATGCTATTCTCTAAAAGACTCAGCGCCGAGGCGACGCTGAAGCTGCAGGCTGCGGTTTGTCTTTAGTAGATTTTGAACTTTAAACTCTAGAGTATAAAGTTGAAAATCCACTAACGACAAACCGGGACGGAAGGGACAGGTTGGCCAAGGAACAGGTTGGCCTTTTAGTCAGTAACAGTCTGACAGACTGTTACTGACTAAAAGGCCAACCTGTTCCTTCGGTTGTCCTTTACATTCCAGGGCCTGCTTAGACAGTCCCGCGACCCCGGCAGGCGTTTGGCCCTATTGCGGCACCGTCAGTTTGCTGACAGCTCCTTGCGACGCGCGTGGAATACGACGCCCCGAGTTATAGCTTCTACGAATAGATTTAAAGATGAAACTGTATACAACAGACAACGCGACAAGTGATAGTAAAAGAAAGAGACAAGTAAAACCCAAAGCTGGCAACGTCGCAATCCCGAATACCAACCACACTGTGAAGACGTTAAATTGTCGACGCGTTAGGTAAATCATGATCAATATATCTAGGAAGCCAATAATCTATCACCATGAATGGGGGTTCAAAAATGTTTGGGCATGACTGCAAGAAGAATATTGCCCCATATAAAATTGCAGGAAAACTATGTATCCCATGGGGCGGGAAATCGAAAAACTAAGCAATATTCAGAAACACATCATACAAATTGCAATTGGAACTGGGGGACGCCGTAATGATGCACAACGTGCATGACGCCAAATGCGTTGCTGGATGTAAATATATATATATATATATATATATATATATATATATATATATATATATATATATATATATTATATATTACTTGCTGCGCCCAGCGGTTTTACCCCCATAAGTCTCGATCCCGTCGGAACATCGGGATAAAAAGGCTCTTATTTCTAACCCCAGTTTAAGGTCTACCCATGTGCCAAATTTTATCTAAATTTGTTCAGGCGTTTTTGCGTGAAAGCGTAACAAACAAACTCACTGTCGCATTTATAAAATTATTATAATTAGGATATAATTATAGGTAATAATTATATTATATTGTATAAAGTATGGATAATATTTCTATTATAAAGAAGTAAAGTTTGTATGTTTGTATGTGGAGATAATATCCGAAAACTACTCATACGATTCCAAAATTTTTTTCACCCATAGAGAGATATGCTATTGCCGAGTGCCTTTTTATTTTTTGGGTGAGAAATTATCAAATAACTTCTCTCGCTTTGGAGGGCGTGTCAGACTCTTACTGACTAAAACCCACCCGTGTCCCTTCAATTGCCTGTATGTTGCCAGGGGCTACGGTAACCCTTTCGGACAAGCCCGCAATCCCGGCAGGCATCGGCCCTAGCGGACCGCTTCATTTGTGCATTGCGGAGTACCTAAGGATATGTTTTATGTTACAACGTAGATGAAGTCGCGGGAAGTATTTATAATATTATTATTAGGTCATTGATTAATGTGCCATTAATATGTGTGTTGTGCCATGTGTATCCAAACATAGTACTCTACAGATCTGACAGCTGGACACAGGTCAGGTGCAAGCGAGCTTAATACTCTCAGTACATTGTCAATAGCCAGCTATTCCACGCTCACTGAGTTCTCAAGTAGAGATTATAGATCAATAATGGAGTAGTTCCAAGACACTAGCAAACACTTCATTTGGACAAGACTTTAGGCTAATTTAGGAGATAAATTGATAATGCAAATGTACTACAATATACTACTATATATACTTTATCTTTATTGCAATCTATAATGTATACATACAGGTGGTACGAAAAAATAAATTGAAATAATTATGGACCCTGTCGCGCACAGCAAAATTTTAAATAAGTAGGAGAGAGGAAGCATATTACTAAATATTTAAATTATGTCCTATCCATCTATTATTATTTTTTGCAGCAGTATTAGTTATTATATTTATTTATGTTATTACTCATTTATTTGTTCTCTGAATATAAAATGTGTAGGTCAATCTATTTATTTATTTTTGTATTAAATTATATATTATTATTAATTATTAGCTTGAATATTTTGTATTGTTGTTATTAGTGCACTTAATCTATTATTAATTATAGGTAATAAGTTATATCTTTTATATTATCATTACTTTGAAGATGAATGAATAGTGTAGAGTGCCTCGTTAGTCTAGTGGCCGCAAACGCTTCTTCTGAGTGTGAGGTCCTAGGTTCGATTCCCGGAGACGGAACGTGTTAGGGAGAGGCAAAGTTCGCGCCCTCACGCGCCTAATCAACGCAGGAGACGCCCTGGGCGTCGGGAGTCGCAGGCCGATTCCCGGCCACCGTAGGCGCGGGTTTGCGGACGGTGAGCAATGGGTAGCCGTCCGATAACAGGCAGATGGACGGCGCGTTATGTTCCACGCGCGCCTCAATTTCCTGATAGGGCCGATGCCTGTCAGGTATTGCCGCTATCGTCCGAAAGGGTTACCGTGGCCCCTGGCAATATAGACAAATGAAGGAACACGGGTGGGTTTTAGTCAGTAAAAGTCAGACACAGGGAGTGTCTGACTTTTACTCCCGCTCCACCCAGAGCGCGAGAAGTTATTTGATAATTTCCTACCCAAAAAAAAGGTCTGTTGTTGAAAAAAAGGTTGAGAAAAATGTTATTGGGTTTTTCTATATCAAATTTCTCGGTAGCGGCCCGGAGTCTGGAGTTGCGCCCGGTTGATGGCAATAGGCTCGCCCCCTATTACATGGGACTTAAACATAACTGGCGAATTGTATGCGTTCTATGCCTAACCCTCAGGGGATTACAGGCGTGATGTTATTTATGTATTTTTAATTTAATTGTATTAAGGCATTAGCAAACACTAGCTTTAGCCAAGACTTTAGGCTAATTTAGATAATTGTTATCAATTATCCATCAATGGAGATAAATTGATAACCCAATTAAATTATCAATAATTCGAAGACGAATGAATAGTGTACTTATTGCTTCAAATAACTGATAATATAAATATTGTAATGTGTAATACATTTAAGAAGCACAGAACTGCTGTATTGTAAGCTAAAAAAAAAATCATGCATTTAAAGATAAACTTGGCTTGGCTTTCACGCCATCATGCGTAAGAAAGCGGCTTCCTTACTACAACGCTTGCATAACACTCGTAACAGCATCCTGAAAATGATTGCTAGCAGACCAGACTGCCCCATCCAAAGACACTGGGTAAAAATAGCGTTAGGTTTGTGCTAACTAATTAATTATATTACTAAAAACACTAACATAGCATGTAAGCACAATCTGTTACTAACCATTAACAACTTATGGACTAATTTCGGTCTGAAATAAAGATATTTTTTTTATTATTTTTATTATAATGATGCGTTTTGAATATAATCTTCTATATATACATATACTAAAATAGTAACGAAGAATTTTTGACCGTTTTTCTGGATGTATGATCTGGATTGGATCAAAAACGGCTGAACGGATTTGGCTGCAATTTGGCACACAGATAGTTTATAACCTGTATTAGCATACAAGGGACTTTTAATCTCAGTAGTACGTGCCCGTGAGATATTTTACGACATCTACGCAAGTGAAGCCACAGGCAAAAGCTAGTTGAGTTATAGAAGTATAAGGGCTAGAGTGTAAAGTTCCTCCATAGAAGAGGGTGGAACCTCCGACCAGACGAGTGTTGCTGGTGGGCAACTGCCCGACGATTCATGTCGGAGTGTTGTATCACGCAGTAAACCCTGCTTGCGCGATGCAAGATTTTGCGTCAGTGTGATGCGTAGTTTCAATGTGGCGATATAGATGCTGACTAAAAGTAATACAAGGTAACATCTTATCATGATGCTGACGAAGTATAAAAAAGTACTTGGCTAAATTACATAAGAAGATAAATAATGCAATGCAGGAGTCATAGATATGGAGTGATGGGATATAATTTGATACTTATCGCTGCCTATCGATAAATATCTTTGTTTATGCTATAAACCTACTTACAAAGATATTTATCGATATTTGATAGTACTTATCATTCAAGGTCTTTTAATACATTTAGGCAAAAAAAAAAAAAAACTATTGCTTCAAAACGCATCAGTCAATTTCGTCCTGTTTTATATATTTCTATGGTCTAGTGCTATGCGTGAGGTCCTTGTTTATAGGCCAGGCAAAGCGTTATTGAGTTTGTCTATTAGGAATTTCTATGTTGCAACCCGGAGCCTGGGTTTGTACCCAGTTTATTGCATTAGGCTTGCTTCCTATTACATGGGACACGTACTATTGTGCTTCATATTTCTGCTTTTTACCTTGGACGTAAGCACGAGTGATTTTATGTTAGACTAGCAGCGCCCCGTGGTTTCACCCGCATAAGTCTCCATCCCGTGGGAATATTGAGATAAAAATTATTCTATGTGTTAATCTACGTTATAAACTATCTGTGTGCCAAATTTAATCCAAATCCGTTTGGTAGTTTTAACGTGGAAGAGTAAAAAACATCCATCCATCCATCCCCATAAACTTGCGCGTTTAAAATATTAGTAGGATTATTATCAGTTACTTTGATATTACATTAAAAAGTACAATACAATAAATAGGGTGAAATTAAATTAGCTATTAGTGAAACTCCACAGAGGTGATGGGAGATTTAGGTAAAAAAAAAATGATGATTTTTTTTGGGGTCATTGACCGCAGTCGATGTTGTCATTTTAATGAAAAATCCGTTTTTTTATGTGTGGCGTGGTAGGTATCGATATTTTAACACCATAAAACAAACAGATTTTCTCAATACTTCAAGTAACAACACCACAAGCGGTCGTTGACCCAAAAAGTAATCGCAGTTTCTTAATAGCCGAGGTAAGGTCATTGACCCCTGTCAGTCATGGCACCACATCGCGCGCCGTCAGCCATATTAAGAGATTAAAGCTAATGAAACTCCATAGACATGATGGGTATACCCATAGATTGAGAAACCCATCATGTCTATGGAGTGAGTGGAGTGAGATATTAGAGATATAGATACCCATCATGTCTATGGAGTTTCATTACCTAATTTAATTTGATCCTGTAGAAGATCTATCTATTTAATTGTGTATAAACAATAATTTGTATGAGCAACTTCATAGGTATAAGTTCGAAGCACGAGTTGATGAACTTCAGTTTTAGTAGGTCCAAGTTTAATAAGGTTACATAAGCATTATTTAGTAGCAGGAGTTTGGCAAAAGTTTTTAAACTTAATAATGAATTTAACTAATATATACCTAAATAATATCTTCTACCGAATTAATTAACAAAAATAACTAAATTATGTCCTAAGTTAACTAAAGCCTGCCTCGTTGGTCTAGTGGTCGCAAGTGCTACTGCTGAGTATGAGGTCCTGAGTTCAATTCCCGGGTCGGGCAAAGTGTTATTAGGTTTTCCATCTCGAATTTTTCAGTAACAGCCCGGAGTCTGGATTTGTGCCCGGTTGATGGCAATAGGCTCGCCCCCTATTACATGGGATTTAAACATAACTGGCGAAATGTGGGTATACTATAGGTACACCTCTGACTATCCCTTCGGGGATTACAGGCGTGATATTCCGTTAACTAAAGCTATTCACAGAAAAATTCATTCGCATCGCTGTCGACCGGTAATGTACCTAAGAGACTGGCGGCATTGTCACGTTGTATGGCAATGCAACACAATAATTAATTGGCAGTAACCCTGATGAATACCTTCTAAAATATTTTTACCAAAAATACAACCGACTTCCAAACTACAAAGTGAAAAGTAACTTTAATTCGGAAGTCGGTGTCTTTGGATCAATCAGTATTTAAATTTTTTGCCACCACCTTCCGAAATTAAAGTTATTTTTCACTTTGTAGTTTGGAAGTCGGTTGTAGTTTTGGTAAAAAAAAATGTTTTCACTTTTTAGTGTGTTGGTTTGTAATTCATCAGTTCCACTTTACTAAATGGTGTTTTTCGAGACAAAATGCCCGAGTTACTATAAAAAAATACCCAAATTGCTATAGGTGTGCCTATAATATTTGAAGAGTTCCCTAGATTTCTCCAAGATCCCATCATCAGATCATGACCAAATAACAATGGGACTAATTTGGAAGTATACTCTTTCAAACGAAAAAAGAATTTTTCAAATTCCTTTAGTCGTCTTCGAGTAATCGGGGAACAAACATAAAAAAAAGAAAAAATCCCACGAACTGAGAACCTCCTTTTTTTTTTGAAGTCCGCTAAGAATAAATTTATATGCGTGTCGACTTGAGAACCTCCTCCTTTTTTCGTCGGTAAAAAATACAAAAATATTGTTTATTCGATTTCATAAGCAAACTAGTTATTTTATCATTTAAAATGTAAACTCCGAGCAATAAAATAAAACTACAAAGCACACCGTTTCTTCCTTTTCTCTCAGAAAGCATTCTTAGGAGAAAGAAAAATTGCACGTGACGTCTGTTAATTGAAAAGAGCAACTTACTCCTCTAGATTAGCGGGTAGCTTAGATGGAGATAGAGCAGGGTTGGCTTTGAGAAGCGCCTGAACGTTATAATAAATAAACTTCATCGCTTTTTAAGTCGGGTAAGAAATTCTCAAGTTGAGAGTAGAATTTTAATAAGTACTTTCAAAGTACACTTACACGTATTTTGTAGATAACTCATGAGATAACATTAAATTAAGACTTTTTTTAAGTAGTACATATTCAAGTAGGTTTAATCAAATTATACTGGAGAAGGATTACTACTATCATGTTTTTCAGTAGGTAAGGAAAATCTCTCTTTTTGCAATCGACCCCTTTCTAAAAACAATTAAAAATAACTTTACCAAAACAGATGCAGTATCGCATAAATAAAAAAGGTTCCTGACGGGGACCCCCATCAGGAACGAAGTTCTTTCTCACGTATGATTTAAAACAAAAACAATTTTTTTGCAGCCGCCATCTTGGATTTATATTTCGACCCCACTATCGGCTTAAACACTCTTGAAAACCAGTAAAACGATACCCACGATGAAAGTTTGAAAATTTTCAGAGCCGCCATCGTGGATTTACATTTTGACCTCATTATCGGCTTTTGCACCCTTGAAAACCATGAAAACGATACCCATGATGACAAAAATATGAAAATTTTCAGAGCCGTCATGGTTTTCATTTTGACCAAATTCACAGTTTCTCTCTCTTTTCGGCATGCAGTGTACTCGGGCCGATGTGTACAATGTAATCACTTCACTCTTTTATATTGTTTTTCTGCCGGCGTTCTCTCTCTCTCTCTCTCTCTCTTTCTTTCTCTTTGAATTAGAAGAAGACAGTCGCAAGTATTAACACTTTTAAGCGTGACGATTTCTGAAAGTTTACAAGCCGCGTTAAAGAATTTCGTTGTAAAAAAACAAAAAAAGAAATTATTTCATTTCTATGACGTAATATTAAAGGTCACTGTGGTGCAAAATCAGAGGTTAAAAAATATCTGTGAATGGACATTACTACAAAAACTCACGTTCTAATATAAATCTGATTCTTTAAGTTACTCTAACCGTACAATCTCTCAAATAAATGTCAGGTAACTAAAACAGTACTTGAGGTCCCGTCTAGTCCCTTCTGTGTTTTCTGAGCCGATATATTTGTCTAGGATCCTTCAGAAGCCCTTTTGAGCTCCTAATCGAATTTATATTGGTGATATTTTGTATGACAGACTGTAACACCTATATACCTAAGTAGACAAATTCTCAAAGATATAATATAACATAACATCACTCCTTGTTTTCCCCCAAGGGTTAGGCAGAGGTGTACCAATAGTAGGTACACCCACATGACCCTCAGAAAAAATATAAATAAAATATGGTTCTAATAGTCTTACGTTAGTCATTCATACTTAAAGCCTGATTTATATGGTGCTATTTAATTGCCGTGCAGTGGGAACATTATAGGCTGATTATGCCATACTATAAGCTGAAGCAACAATAAAAGTTGCACCTTAAAAAACAGACAGACAAACCCAAACAGTGTTCAGAAGATGCTAGTCATTTGTTAATCCAATTTTATTGCACCACAACATGCTTACAATTATGATGTAATTGTAATCGCACATCGTAAAATTTTTAATATCCTGTTTTAATATTATGTGGAAAATGTTTTGGGTTATACATTTGCTCACTCTTTACTTAGCTCTAATTATTTTGTAATATTGTAATGTGTAACCGTTTATTTTCTCAAATAAATAAAAATAAAATAAAATTGTATGCCACTGGTAAGGAACTTGCATCATCTAAATGGGGCTTTATTCGTGTCAAATTACTAGCTTGTTATTATTATGGACAATCGCAACAGTTTGTAGGTAACATATGTTGATTGGTTGTTCGCTGGTGCTGGATATTTGATCAGCTTTCAGTGAGCATACCGAGGAAATTTCATTGATGCATAGCACGGAGACGCTTCGGCGGTCGCTTCTAGAGGCGGCATTGTCATCTCTACACTGTCTATGCAAACCAAGCGTCACTAATTACTTCAACTATGACACTAATGACGTAGGTATAGGAAATGACGGCTTTGAGGCGGTCCGTGTCAGAAGTGGTGCACTCACCGCACTTTCGGTGCCATGAATTTTCATTAGTACTTACTAGCATCTCTAGAGGCTGCCGATTCCGTGCTCTGTGATGCAGAGACTTGATCAGACCTTCAGTTTGGTGGGGAAAAACCTTTAGTAAAATGATAGGATTAAGACTCACATTATGATAAAGTAATGTGGCGGCATCTACATTGCCTCATGCGAACTACGCATCACACTAACGGCCCAAAATACTGCATCACGCAAGTAAAGTTTACCGCGCGACTAATTTATATACAATATCCCGATATCAATCGTCGGGCAGTAGTCCACCAGAAACAACACCCGTCTGATAGAAGGATCCTCCCTTTCTATAGAGGAAGGGTACTACACCTTGTTCCTCATTCCTCTATAAATTAAAATAACCCTAAGATGAGGTTATCACTGACTACTGGAAGTATAATTTTACCTTCGGGATCGATTCGCTAATAAAGCCGATTGAAAAGAAAACGTCGACATTCGAGCAAGTAAACATCGTTATTAAACAGAATTAGGCCTTTGACATGCGTCGTACATGTTTGTTAATTTTAATATATTTGTGTTTTCAGTTCGAGGTCAAATTGCCTTAACCGTACCTTTCCTGAAACGTAGGTATTTTACTGAAATAACAGGAAATGTCTACTTATGTTTTTATAACTTATATGTTGTTAAAAAACGATTTTATGAGTACCTATGTAAAAAATTTACTTGGTAATTCTTGCCATTATAATCTATGTACGTAAATGCTTATTTCCTTACATAGATTGCCATAAAGATGTTATAAATATGATGTCATCATTGAATTTGAAAAATAAATAAATAATATAACATACATAACATAACATCACGCCTGTAATCCCCGAAGGGTTAGGCAGAGGTGTACCTATAGTACACCCACATTTCGCCAGTTATGTTTAAGTCCCACGTAATAGGGGGCGAGCCTATTGCCATCAACCGGGCACAAATCCAGACTCCGGGCTGCTACTGAGAAATTCCGGATGGAAAAACCCAATAACACTTTGCCCGACCCGGGAATCGAACCCAGGACCTCACACTCAGCAGTAGCGCTTTGCGACCACTAGACCAATGAGGCAGACAAAAAAAAAAACATAAACACTAATTCGTCAGATTTGAAGAAATTATGAATTAATCCTATATATTCAAGTTCTGCAGTAGCTGCGCTAACTAAGGAATCTCCCAACAATTTGTAATGCCACACAATGGAAACAGCAAGCCCATTCTATTTGAGACTACACTATCACAAACTGCCATTGTTTCTAAACGAGGTGATATTCAACTTATAATTGAGGGACATTTGTGTAATATTCTCGGTTAGTGTGTGATGTTCCGCATTTTATATAAAAAGTTTGTTGGTAAGTACTTATCTTTCCAAAAGCCAAATAAATGCAGGCGGCAAGGGTGTTTAAAAAAAAACCGGCAATGTGCGTGTCGGACTAAGGGTTCTAAACCACACACGTCTATGAAATAAAAAGTTGAAAAAGAGCACAGTAAAAAAATACAGAAAATAGTTCTATACTTGTAAATTACAGAAAAACCTATAAGAAGTCTATGGTCTTAAAATTGTGCGGAAAAACTTACGTTTGCACTTGGAATGTATGGGAGGACATGTTTTTCAACTACAATGTGAAGTTTGTTCTTGGGATAAATAATTCATCCCAACTCATCCACATTGACCTGCAATATGCATGGAGGTAGATAACATACATTATAGAAATAAAAATATCAATGTATTTACATCATTTTTGATATAGAGGAAAGTGGGCCGAGAGATGCTTTAATACTCCGCCAATTTTATTTTCAAATTATTTTCATAGCGTTTATTTATTAACACATTCGAATCATTAACCTTTGTCTGCAAATTCTAATGACTGTGGAAAAATTTGGTTGGCTTGTCCCGTCAATTTTAATTAGCCTATCGCAGTCCACAGTCCACAGCTGCACATGACTCTCCCAAGCTGCGCCACAGCACCTTGTTGCCAGTCTTCCGCATGCAGTCAATCCCGGACCCAAACCAAACAGAGAACAAGTCAATACAGCCTTCACAAAAGTGGTTTCCATACATACATTATTTTAAGCGACCTTCGTATATCGCTAGCTATATCGCTTTTTACGGTCGTCTTACAACCAACTCAGGAAATTAAAGTTCAACCGTTTTAAATCATAAACTCTGATACAGTTGATAGTTATACTAACATATTTACGGTTTAGGTAAAGCCGAATTTAAATTACACAACATTATTTGTACGAATTGTAAAATTAATTTCACAAAACTAATTTCAATAACAGTTCAACTTGTTTCGTGAAGTAATTAGTATTGCGAAATCTACAGTATCACCGAAATCATGGCCCCGACAGCATCAAGGGTTTATTTTGCAATGTATAATATAATATTGTCGTATAAATGTGCTTTCTCCATGTTGTATTTGACCGTGAAATTAGTTGCACGATAATACTTTTATCTTAAATCGCGCTTAGCACAAAAGTATTTTGATTTCATGAAATTAATGCATGCATCAAGAAATTAGAGGATACGTGAGATTTTTAATGAAATTAATGTCAGGAAACCAATTCTATGTCACTAATTTCGTAATGTAATTTTGACTTATGAACTTTTATTTGGTTAGGTTTGGTTCAAAAACTTTTAGGTTCAAATAGTTAAAAAATTGTGACCTTTTCTTTATACACACATACATGAATAAAATTGTCCCACTGCTGGGCAGAGGTCTCTTCTGCTCGGTATACAAATATGTCGGATGTGTATATGTCGGTATGTTATGTTATGTGTAATCACTTCGTTGCTCACTCTGGGTTCTCGGTTCCAGACCACCTACTTTTGAAGGTAGATGTGTACTCCACCGTTCGTAATGGATGGTTATAGGTACTCATTGTTACCAACAGTTTTGTTTATGTCAAATTGTTTTTCAAAGTCGTAAATAGGTATTAAAGTTAAAGGTTCTCCTATGATATGCTAGGAATACTACGCTAAGTTGATGGAGTTTTGATTAAAGAGTCTTGAGAGGATTCGTTTTTTCGTTTTGAGCGCCAACGGAAGAACTACCAGGTACTTACAGAACTAACAGGTTTTGAACAACAAGGCAACCCTATCTTATCCGGCAATGAAGGTTTTCTGAAATGACGTTCACTAGGTGGCAGCACTGAGACGTCAGGTCCGGGCACCTGCCAAAAGTGTCAAAGCGCCAATACCTATTTTCTTCAGTTGTGCTCGTGACTGAATGATGAACGAATGAATGATACGAATGATGAACGTCATCATATATTTTATATTGATTGTCGAGATTGAAAACCTCCTGTCACAGTGGCGCCAACCTGTGGCGTGAATTTTCATGAAAACCACTATTGTTTTAGTTGCTTACAGCATGATTTCAGAATTTTTTTGTTCTTCAAAGCGAAAACTGCCGTAACAATATTGCTGTAACGTACTTTTCAACAAGTTTCTGATAAAATTAAACTGTTGTGAGAGATACAAGTACTTGCAGTAACTTTATCGAGTATGTTTTCACTATACAGTGTACCGGTAACCGGTAGGGCCAATTTTATGCACGTATTTTCGCCCCACTACTCACTTCTTTGTTACCGTATTCCCTTTGTTTTTCTTTACAAAAAAACGCTATTGAAACGTGAAGCTGTGATTAAAATTCAGTTTGTGAATTCCTCTTTTAGATTCTAGACTCAGAAATAACGTTTTTAAATAAGACACTGCAGAAAACTCTTAAAGTAATTTAATATGCACTTTGTGAATATGAGATAGGCACTTAAAATAGTACTTATTCTATTGCGCTAAAGTTAATGTATTACAAGCGGGGCAATGCAGGTCTAAGTCACAGCGGCACACTTTAAACGGGAGAGATCCATCAAAGGATTTACTGTAGTCCCACAGTACCGACACACTGCCACTTGTGCGAGGCTCATGAGTCTCGTTAGTGAGTAGCACAGATTCACAATATACTTGGTCACCCAGCAACACCGCCGGCACTGTCATTTGCGCACCGTTATAATCTATTTTACATTTCCACGGAGTAAATGCCATATACAAATGTATCTGGGTAATTTTCACAACAATAATTTGCTTCGCCCCACTCTTTAGGGTCAATATTTCTTCCGGTTCCACGACCCTGGGGCAGAACCACGACCCGGCCATTATGGCAGGGTTCCCTTCAGGGTAAATTATGTTATCGTTGCCGCATGATTGCTTGGTGCATTTACTTTTGGTAACGCACCACGTGCAGAAACTTTTTTCTATACAAGACGAACACGAAGATATTTTACTACATTCCTCTTGTTTGGGAACACCAACTGGGTCTTCAAAACTAGGTGCAGTGACTGCCAGAACTAACAAAGCTGCTATTTTCATTTTATATAACATCTTGAATTACTGGAGCTGGAACAAAAGGCGGAACATTTGAAGTCAACTGCTTTGTTACATTCCTTACGTTTGCTCATTATACTGTATAAAAGAACAAGGGATGTGATTACTTCGCTATGAGTAGCTGAACAAAACGACTTACCAGGCGTGAATATCAATATGCAATGTTATTTTAATAATGCATAAACTATTATCAATATAATGCTATAATTGCCCAGTTATTGTAAAGGTTAACAGTAATATGCATAGATAAGTATCTAGCATACACTTTAATCTTTCAGGTCATCAACTCCACTGATAAAAGGTCGCATGAAATTTTCCAACGCATTGAGCTAAATACTACAACGCTTTGTTAATGTGTTTCAAATAATCTTTTATGAAAATCTGAACATTTTCATAAATGTAAGTAAGGCTGGGTGACGATTTTCGGTGTAGGGTGTTTATTGAAAACCTACCTGTACTTATGTGAAGGAAATAAAGTTCTTTCTTTATTTTTCGTGTGGTTAACCTGGTGTCAGAGTTTTTTTGATGGGCCTCTGACTTGGCTTGACATGTCGTCGAGAAATATTTCTTAGGCATCAAATTACTAAATCAAATCTGAATTTGATGAAATATTGGCAATCTTGCCAAAAAGGCAGATGACTGTAGTAATTTGTATAGAAATGGCAAGAATCACACTAAAGCTATGGATATTTATTGTCATCAGTAGGTAAGAAGGCGAAGATGTTTTTCACTTGACAAAGGAAAAATTAAGATTTTTCGGTTTAGTGGCAATTTCTTCCAACATTCAGCTAACTTCCCAAAAATATGATTAATTCATACATTTCAGTTTATTTTGTTCGTACTCGAACTTCAGTTTTATTTAAATTTTATCGCTAACTGAACCGAGTAGATAAGTTTTAGGTCAAAATTTTCATAAACAGAAAAGTTAGACCATTCCAATACCCAATCAGGCGTTTTATAGGGCTATTTACCACTTTATAAATGGATTAATGTAAAAGAAAGTTAGTACTTATTAAATACTACTTCGCGTGCAAAAGGCTTTTACCTCAACTAGGTAGGTACATAGATACTTTAAAAGAGTAGGCAAGGTAGGCAGGCCTAGCTGTTCTGAAAGCGGTATTTATTAAGTTTTTAACCACCTTCAAAAAAAGGGGGAAGTTCTCAGTTCGTCGGAACCTTTTTTATTTTCATGTATGTGCCCCGATTACTCAAAAACGCCTGGAACGATTTGAAACATTATTATTTTTTGTTTGAAAGGGTATACTTTCTAGTTGGTCCATTCCCATTGTCATTTGGTCACGATCTGATGATGGGATATTGGGGTAATCAGCAGACCTATAGCGATTTGGGTATTTTTTATAGTAACTCGTGCATTTGTTCTCGGAAAGTACCATTTGGTAAAATGGAACTGATGATGAAGGTCACAGATGGCCACTGGAACTGCTCAATAATATGTATTTCACGGGTTGTGATTCGATTACTTTAATATGGTTGGTAAGCAATTGATGCTCGTCAAAATTAATATGGTGCAGTGGAGCTTGGTGAAGTACCTGGAGAACTCCTCAACAATTGAAGTATCTGCATAGGAAAAAGTAAAATAAATATAATAATAACAATATTTTGTAAAAGATGATGATAAGTTGATATTAGGCTATTGTAACTTAGATAAATTATAAATCAACCCATTAAAAAGTTAAAAAAAAAAAAAAAACAAAAAATACAACCGACTTCCAAACTACAAAGTGAGAATTATACTTTAATTAATAATATTACACTTTAATTTCGAAAGTCGGTGGCAAAAACTAAAATACTGATCCACATAAACCGACTTCTGAAATTAAAGTAATTTTTTATTTTGTTTGGAAGTCGGTTGTATTTTTCGTAAAAAAGTTTTGTTTCGATCCTATCATCTTCTAGCTAATATTATAAATACGAAAGTGAGTTCGTTTGTTTCTTACGCTTTCACGCTAAAACGGCTGAACGGATGTGGATGAAATTTGGCACACACCTAGATTAGGACATAGGAAAGAAAGAAAGAAAAAGTATTTATTGGGACTCGCACAGGACATCACAAATTAAACTAAAACACTCTCAATAAAACATTAATAAAAAATACTTTACTAAGGATACTTTTTATCCTGATAGTACGTTCCTATGGGATAATCTGACTTTCAAGCTGACAAAAGCACGTCGTAAATTATATTTATCCAAAAACGATAGCTTTTATGTAAGTAGAATTTTGTCGAATGTCAAACCAATTTTTTTATACGAGATATAAAATAAAGAGAGAAAAAAAAGAATAATGTTTATTTCACGCATGTTTTTTAAGTTTATTTGTATGTTTAAGAGAAGGCTCCCTAAATTTTATGTTAATTTGCATTAATATTCGAAAAAAGTGACGCATACAATCAAAATGGAACTTTAGTATATGATTTATTGGATCTTTTTCTTTCCATATATAGTTACGTAATTGGAAAATTTTCCGTCGATTCATTTTTTATTCTTTTTGAAGATTATTCGCAAGAAAAATAAGATAACTTGGCTTTTATGTCTAAAATAATTATTGACAATAAGAAAATATAGTTTATTATCCAGATATAAGATATTTTTTCTATAGATCAATTATTACTTTAGTTATAAACGAAATAAGAATTGAGACTTACGACATTTAGTTCTGTGCTCGAACATGACCAAAGAGCGGACGCGATATTCAACTTTATTACTGATATGTTAGCGTTTAGTGGAGCGGTTGGGGTGCATTGGGGCGGAGATTGCGTGGAAATTGTCTTCGGAGTGCCTGATCTTAAATTCACCATAGCATTACCAAGCATCCATAGAAATATAAAACTATAATTTAACTATTGGATCTATCAGTCATTCCTAGAGACAGACAATGTTTTTAAGTTCTTTTCCAATTTTAATGTCGGCTTTCAGACTTTAAATGCAACTGAATAATCAATGTTCTGCATAGATAGATTGCCTTCAGATTTCCCCATCAGGACTTTATCAATGTAAATGGAAGGCACTTGCAGAGGCCTGTCTAGCTGACACTTCTATGTATAGGTTAACAATGACGGTGATGATAAACCGCGGGACCAACAAATTAACTTGCCGTTAGTCTCAAGGGGCTTGTGGCTAAGTGATTACAGCTACACAGGTCCATCGATCAGGCTTGCCGCGGTTGGTCCGTGGATGGGTGACCATATTTACATACCAAGACCTCTCCGTGCCTCGAAAAGCACGTTAAAGCGTTGATCCCGGCTGTCATTCGTGGATCTTTGACAGTCGTTACAGGTAGTCAGAAGCCTGAAAGTCTGACAACCAGTCGTACCAAAGGGGTATCGTATTATCCAGTAACTGGGTTGTGGAGGTCAGATAGGCAGTTACTCCATGTAAAATAGGCTAGGCAGATGATGATTTTAAATTAAGTGGCGAGTGTGTTCCAAAATAATATAGTTAAAATATTATTATTTCGTGTTGTAGGACAATAATAGATGCAGTATGACATTGCGGCTTATCGGAAAATAATAACGTGCTTATGTGCACTTTACACGTGTTTGATATAACTGGGAAACGTGACTGACCAATAATATAATGTGGAGTTATCACAAGAACTCTGACCTGGAAAATTATGAATTCCTTAGCGTTGTTATTTAAACTAATCATATGTAAACTAATTTGTTTGTTCGTATCGGAACAAACAAATTAGTTATATATATAATCCTAACTAATAAGTACTATGAATGCGAAAGTGAGTTCGTCTGTTTGTTTGTTACACTTTCACACTAAAACGGCTGACCGGATTTGAATGAAATTTGGCACATGGGTAGACAGACCATGACCTGGAAAAGGATATAGGCCACTTTTTATCCTGGAACGCACACGAAGTCGCGGGCAACAGCTAGTGTGTATATATAATTATATATATTTGTATCATTTATTTATTTTTTCCTTTATTTAATTTTTTAACATATTAATTACATTTTTAAATATTCATATAAAAACAACAAAAAAAATATAAACATTTAAAAATATAAAAAATAGTATCCCACCGGTGTCGGGAACAGGGTCCAAGCTACCGGTGGTCAGGGCTCCTGAGAGAGGAACCTCCTGACAATACGCGCCGTGTCCAGGAGTACCGCTTTCTGGATCAAGCCCTTGATCCAGCTGCCTAACGAGAGCCTCTTCAGGTGTTGGTCGAGGCTCTTGGCTATTATGCCATTAGCCGTCACGACTATCGGCACAATGATTGCTGTATCCACATCCCACATGTCGACAACCTCGCGAGCCAGGTCAAGATACTTAATCTGTTTATCTTTTTCAGCTTTCACGAGGTTCTCGTCATGCGGGACCGCTATATCAATAATCATTGTGCGACGCTCTAATCGATCTATCACCACTATGTCTGGCTTATTGGCAACAATAGTCCTGTCAGTGATGATAGATCGATCCCAATACAACGTGATATTGCCATTTTCGAGGACTGGGTCGGGCACATATCTGTAGTACGGTTCTTCCGATTCCACAAGACTGTATTTCAGAGCAAGTTGCTGGTGGATAATCCTGGCTACAAGGTTGTGCCTATGCAAGTAGTCTCCGTTAGCCAGACGAGAACAGCCAGAGATAATGTGTCGGATTGATTCCCCGGGACGGTGGCATGCCCGACAGATGTCAACCGTGCCGTCCTTCACAATATATTTCCGGTAGTTGTTCGTCATTCATTTATTTATTTTATTATTATTACTAAAATAATATTATAAAGAGGAAAGATTTGATTTTTTTGTATGTTTGTTTGTTACGCTTTCACGCTAAAACAGCTGAACGGATTTAGATTAAATTTGGCACATGGATAGACCATGACTTAGGTTAGAACAAAGGATACTTTTTTATTTCGATATTCCTATGAGATCGACACTTATGCGGGTGAAGCCGCGGGGCGCAGTTAGAACATGATAATTGGACCGATCAGTTAATGTTTTTCGATGGCCGCACTAATCAAGCGACCCATAGGTCGCACACAAACACCCACACACGTCTTATTTTGATATCGAATCGAAACCTTGCGATGATTTTGAAGAGCACGTGTTACAGAACTTGGCTGAAATCGGATGTGATCCTGATAGTTGATCCTCTAGGAAACCATATTTTAAATTGCCTCGTTGGTCTAGTGGTTGCAAGCGCTACTGCTGAGCATGAGGTTCTGGGTTCAAAGTGTTATTGAGGTTTTCCATCTGAAATTTCTCAGTAGCAGCCCGGAGTCTGGATTTGTGCCTGGTGATGGCAATACGCTCGCCCCCTATTACATGGGACTTAAACATAACTGGCGAAATGTCAGTGTACGTAGCACGTGATTTTATGGTTGCAGAAGGTTATGAGATAGATAGATGCATATTTTTCTTAAAATTCATATGGGAACAGGGCCTAGGATTTTAAGGAACTCGTGTCATATTTATATAGACGGCAGCTTTTTTCTTTTTACATTTTAATTTTTAAACTGTTTTATGGAGCGCTGTAAAGTTATTTGTAATTTTTTACAGTAGGTAGTTTCCATGATGGGATGGCTGTTTGTCACGTTTGACATAACAACGGCGCGATATAAACTGGGGATATATCGAATGCTACGCACATTCACAGAGCAACCACTGACATGCGATCAAATATCTTCGATCACTGAGAGGAACGTACCTCTCATTTATATTACTTTTTCTCCTATTTGTGGTGACTGTTATTGAACACAGCATGATTGATGTATCGTTTTCTTTGTGGAAATACTTAGATAGTTTTCGTTTGATAGGTATTTGAGTATGTCGTATTTCTTCCGATTAAAAGCGCGGACAACAAGGCGTGATGTTATGTTATGTATGTAAAAGCAGATGATGGCTGTCCCATCTCATAAGAGAGAAGAGGGGGCTCTGGGATCTTCACTCCTAACAATGGAACGGTGGCCTTCTTGGCACGGCTAGACGGAAACTAAGTGGTTTTCCATAACCTCATCCGGATATATAAGGATATAATGCATCAGAAAACTTAGGTACCTTATATAGGAGTTGCAGATGTCTATTAGATGGGCCATCGTCACTTGAATGGCGTACAATTAGGGCCTATGTCTAGTAGTGTACTACTATAAGCTGATGATAATTCTGGGTCCATCCAGCACAGGATAGACTTTTCTTGAGGCGGGGCAAAAACCAATCTTTTATGGGGATGCGCTAAGTTAGCCCGCGAGTTAAAATTTTCTCAAAATGAAAATTTTGCCAGCAACATATTAATCAAATTTTATCGATCGATAATGCACCAATCCAATAGGGTCCCCAAAACTGTTGTAAAATAGAAAGATTACATGGGCTGCGCGTCTCATTAATTGCAAAGTTGCGGTGTGCTGGGTGGTGCACTTGTCAGCTACGCTTCAATTTGTCTCTCCCTGAAGTTAGCACCCAGGGCACGTGCCCCGGTTTGCCCCCCCTCCCATATTCGGGGCTGGGTCCATCAGAGCCAAACTATTTTCCAATAAATAAACTCGAAAAATTCTTTCTTTATTCGCGTATACATTTCCATGTATTTACAATTCCTGTTAATAAAAACACTGTTATTCGATCTACATTGCAATATCGTTGTTTGAATATTCATTCGTGGCATTTATTAGGTATCTCTACACTCGTACAATTCAATCGTACGCCTCTGGTTTCTGTTGAAAAAGTAAACAGAGGTCCGGCAGGTAGATAAACTATTCTATCTCCTCAAATAAGAATAATTAATTGACCTGGTTTGGAGTTTCTAGTTGTGTAAAGGGAGGAATTTTGTTACCATTAGCTGGGAGCTAACATCAAGAGTGATTGTTTTGCAGTGTTATTGTAGCTTGATAATTTTAATAAAGTTAAACAAGCAATAGTATATGACCATGGGGTTTCTATCCCGTTCTTCTCCATAGAAATTTACGTTTTGGAATCAGGAATTTATATACTTAGCTTGAAGTTTCTGATTAAAGGTTGATTTCCACCTAACAGCTCGCATTGTATCGGATCAGAACGGATTTTACAATCTTTAAACGATATTAAATCTTGTACACAGTATTTAAAGTCTATATTATCAAGCTTCGCATAGGAGTTTGACCGCGGGTGTCTTCCGCGACACGCGATCGGTTCCGTCCGCCTGTCATCGTATCCAATCCTAACCTTTCGACTTTCGGTTTTTGCCATAAACCATCAATCCAAATTTATCTTTTCCTCTTCACGTCAACACGGTATAAATGAGACTGTTTGACTACGCGTAAAAACAGATACCTATGTTCGCAAGCGACGGTACGGAGCCGGTCGTATGTGTCAATATCCTGCTGGACGCGAACGGCTGTCGATGCATCCGTTCCTATCCTTACCGATCCGATGCGATGCGAGCCGTTTGGTGGCAATCATCCTTTACTGACCGGCTCCTTGACAAAAGGGCTTGTAAAAGGTTTTATTGAAATTAATGTTTTGAATTTTTTACTGGCAGGTTGACCGACTCTATATTTCATTTATCAAAGGCAGAATGGACAAGTCACGGACATGACACGTATCATCAGACAGTTCTGCGTTTCGTCCGGATGCTGTTCACACCCCGATGCATCTGTACGAACTGTCATGAATGGGGCAAGCACTTGACAAATGTCTGTACATTGTGCTACTGTGTAAAATTGCATGTTGCCAGGATCAAAAAGGTACCAGGGATTTCATAAGGAGATTTGAGATATCATTGATATACGGAGACTTAAAACACCTGATCAAGTATTATATAAGTAAGCCTCACACTGAACAAGCGATTTATTCTTCTTCTTTCTCTGCATGGAAAATATTTTTTTCGGAACTAGGTAATTAAGTTACGTCATCATCATCTGCCTAGTCTTTTCCTAATCATGTTGGGTTGGTCTTACCGGATGCAGCTGACTATCAGTATTTTACAAGGAGCGACTATCTGACCTCTGCAACCCAGTTACTGGGTAGCAGGATACCTCTTGGCAAGATTGGTTGTCAGAAACAAGAATAACAAGGCTTAATATAATAACAAGGTATCAAATATATTCAAGAAAATCATTAATCAGTCACTTCTGGTACTATTCACATTAGATTGATCCGAGCACTGGTCGACTGTCACGCACTTCTTAGCGGCTTCGTCCCACACCTTCGGGTCGGGACACTCACACCGCGAGTAGTCGCACCGGACACCCAGGGAGCGAGCCACGGGTTGCCTGCACGTACGTTCAGACAATGTTGGGTCGAGGCAACCGGCGCTGTATAACACCATGTCGGAAGAACACGGCGGGGTACCTGAATAAAAAAAGGCATGTATTTAATCGAACTCTAAATAATTCCCATTTAGATATCCTAAAAATATTAAGGGATATTAAGGAATATTATGAACCTCTTGTTGTCTCTACTCTCAAATAATTCCCGTTTTGCTATCACAAAAATATTACCTAGTGACTGCGACCAACTTGGATGTAGCTCTCGTCGGCCGTTGCCGAAGCACCGCTCGCTTCGCTCGCTCGGCTCGTTACGCTCGCTCAGCTCGTGCGTGGTTGGTCATAGTTCTAACCTTACCTAACCCATTTCGCCGGGGTGATCTAGCTTAATTACAGTGACCAATTCAGCTCGCGCGTAGTTGGTCATAGTTCTAACCTAACTTAATCGATTTGGTCGGGGAGCGGTAGCTATATTACTTCAACTACCGTTGAGAAAAGGCCAGAAAAATAAAAAGAGACTCATTTATTTAAAAAAAAATGCATCAGTAGAAGGTCAATAAGGTTTTAGAGGTTCAATTAAATATTTCCCATAAACAAACATAACACCTGGAAAAGGGTATGAAGAGGTGTTTTGTATAGACACCCACAATTTGGCCAGTCATTGTATTGTAGTCATTGGGCGACCATTTTGTTTTTAACCAGGCACACGTTCAGACACCGGGCTGCTGAGAATTTCCTAATGGAAAAACTTAAATAATAACACAATGACTAGGGATTAAACCCAGGATACCGCGGTCCACTAGCTATTCTATTCAGATACCCGAATAATATTTTGTTCCAATACTTTCTGGGATGTTATCTTGTGTAAATACTCAAAATACATAAACACATACATAAACATAACATCACGCCTGTAATCCCCGAAGGGCTAGGCAGAGGTGTACTTATAGTACACCCACATTTCGCCAGTTATGATTAAGTCCCATGTAATAGGGGGCGAGCCTATTGCCATCAACCGGGCACAAATCCAGACTCCGGGCTGCTACTGAGAAATTCCAGATGGGAAAACCCAATAACACTTTGCCCGACCCGGGAATCAAACCCAGGACCCCATACTTAGCAGTAGCGCTTGTGACCACTAGACCAACGAGGCAGTCACCATATAAAATTATTAACGTAATAAAATATATCGCGTAGTTTTATCATTATTCGCTGGATCAAAGTATTTACAATTAAAATTATGCAGGTTTATCCAATTTAGCTGAATTTAAAATAATGAGTTATTCTGCGAGGACAATTAATATTTTAAAACAACACTCATAATAAGCTTATAATAGGCTCGTGCAGCCTGTGGGCTAGATATACGCAAAGATTGTATAGCGCTCTCCGCGTTCAATATAACAATGCGTTTAGGATACTGGTGGGGCTGCCCCGTTTCTGTAGTGCGTCAAGGATGGTCGCAGATGCGCATGTAAATTGCTTTACGCAACAATGCGTAAAAGGTGTGCTTCCCTGGTGCGCAGGGTCTGGGGCAGCTCCAACAGTGTCTTAAGCATGGTTGCGAGTCGCCTGGACTGTGAATACGTGGGTCACTGCTGTGCCCTCTCTCATGGGATGTCGCAGCGGTGACCAACCGTTATTGATTGTATTGTTTTCCATGTTTTTGTGTGTCAGTACTTACTAACATAGTCGTAAGTTTTACTAACAATCTTGTTGAGTCTTGGTTACTCGAATAAAGAAAAATCTATTCTATTCTATTCTATAATTGAAAAAAGCGAAACTTATTGTTGTATTTTAATTGTGGTTTGTTGAATAAACATATACATAATTATTATGTTTTGTGTGTTCAATTTTAAAAACAGTAATTCTTTTAATTAATTTGTAGGAACGTAAAAAATTTAACACAAGATGATTTTTTTTTATGCCGCCATGAAAAAAGTAAAGGTAGGTTATATAACCTACATTTAAAAAAAAAAGTAAATATCTCCGAATTATAAATATAAATGAGTTATATAACTCCCGAAAGAGTTATTCCAGTCCCTCAAACTGGACTGAGGGTTTCTATAATCTACTAGACTCTAGAGTAGTCTAGAGGATCGGACTTAGGGGATCAGCTCGGAATAACTCAGCTGAAAGTTAAAAAAATGATACTTAATTTAAAATATGTACACATACACACAATTAATCTGCCTAGCTTGTTCCCAACTATGTTGGGGTCGGCTTCTAGTCTAACCGGATTCAGCTGAATACAAGTATTTTACATGGAGCGACTGCTTATCTGACTTCTAAAACCCAGTAACTGGGTAATACGATATCCTTTGGTAAGACTGGTTGTCAGACTTTCAGGCCTTGACGACCCGTAACGACTGTCAAAGATTCACGAATGACAGCCGGGATCAACGGCTTAACGTGCTTTCCGAGACACGGAGGAGTCTCGGTATGTAAAGATGGTCACTTATCCACGGACTAACCCCGGCAAGCGTAGCTTAACTTGACGGATCGCCCATGCATCTGTTATTTTTTAGCCACGAGCTCTGCACATGAACGACTTTTTCCGAGGGGGTAGGCAAAAACTTTTGCTTCCTTTTGCGTTTATACATTTTTTTTTTTTGGGTGTGAAATTATCAAATAACTTCTCCCGCTCTTCGTGTTAGACTCTTACTGACTAAAACCCACCCGTGTTCCTTCGGTTGCCCTGTTGCCGGGGGCAACGATCTCCCTTTCGGTTTTCTTCGCACCCCCGGCAGGCATCGGCCCTAGCGGACCCCGTCAATTCTGCTGACATCTCTTTGAGGCACGCGTGGAACACAATGCGCCGTCGTTCATACATATATACACGCCCGATAATAAGGTATTTAGGTAAATATTATTGTATCCCCCTCGCCTCCTATTACTTGGGACTTATAACTGGCGAAATGTGAGTGCACCTACTATGGGGACACTTTTGCTGAAAAAAAGGCATGATGTTATGTTATTATAATATTAAAATCCAGTTAAAACTTACACGATCCCATTTCATCGTACGCCTCACAGTCCTCACCCCTACAGGTCAAAACACAGGCAAATACAAAAATGGTTGCAAATAAATATTTGTGCTCCATTTTCACGTGAATCCGATAGTTTATTGAGGCGACAAAAAGCGGCAACGCCAATATCTGGTCGTTTAACTGTGACTGCGATTAAAATGTATTTCATTTATTTCTGTAGGTAAGTTATCGCCGAATTTCAAATAGTGCTATGTGAACGGAAATTGCTTAGCTGTTAGTGGTCCTGATAATAAGTCCTATAAACGTCGAAATGTAGAGCTGAATTGTTAATTTGTTGTTTAGAGTTCCGTTGTAAACTGAAGAAACCTTTATGATGTTGTCATGCCTATCTGTCTGAAAAACCCCTGATAACCACGTTAATCAATATTAGGAAGACCCTTGATTTTCCAACCCATTTGTTTTTGATAGTTATGTATTAATTTAATTAGAACTTTAGATTACTTTTCGCTAGATTTCTATTAATACTATGGTAGGAATTGTTGGAAGGTAAGCGTATCGAGAAATGGTTAAACCCAGTCCGTTCTACTGTCTGCAGTAGGTAGATAACATGAGGAACTCAATGTGAAATCCAAAACGCACTTGCCTGGTTTTACAAACTTTAAAATGTTTGTGTAATTATATTATTTACTGTCTTCAAGGTACACAGCACATGAAAGAAGTATATGTGTATGTATGTACCTAATACCTATTTATTGGTACCTAACTGCCTTCTAGATAATCTTTTAATGGTTTCATTACAAAAACACACTTTCTGTGTATGTCTCCAAATTATCTATATCCGTAGGCCTAGCACGAGTAAAATGCTAAATTAATGATTAGTTGTATTTTCTTTTAAGGTCTTCTGATACAGGTATCGCCATACTTAAAAGAAGACATCTACAACTTATTTGTTAAAACCTGTTGATTGTGAAATTAACGTGTTAGTATTACACTTTGACATTTCTCGAGACCGTGACCGTAGGAAGGCGTACGAGGCGCCGAAGACAAATCACAGAGGTCCGTTAGGCGTTTTAAATTAAATGAGGCACCAATCGGCGATTATCCCTTTTCGTACTATGCACCCAAGGACAACCCCCGGTTAGTATAGGACTATTACATGATATGAAAACAAAGATATTGGATTATTTGTTTGGGTGGCTAAATGAACTGGTTATCTAGAGCTATGGAAAGGCTATGGCTCCTGCCTAACCAATATTTTATATAAAATACGCAAGTAAAATGGCAGGGGGTGACTTGCACACTCAATAATGGGCTCTTATTAATTAAGCCACCGATATATTACTGTGTCGTGTTGTGTCGTGACGCGGGATACCCCAATCAAATGAATCTGTACCGGACTACGTCAAATCACAACGAGTTTTGATTTGCTAACACTCCGTCAAAAGGTGTCACGACACAACTCATTACTGTAGTATAAATCGCTTTAGCGGTACGTTCATGTCTCGCGTTCGTGCGGCTTATTGGTGATTTGCTCGAATTTACTCGCCCGAAACGGGCGAATCGACACTTTTCAATAATATTATTTTTTCTTGATGCTTTTCGCATTTAGGGCCTCTGATACTGGGATAGTCTGTAAAGAGCTCAATGACAGATAGACATTTTTGAGTTCAATAACCTAAACGGCGCGCGAAAAAGAGTCTTAATCTTAATGGTTACCCAAGGGTTTGAAATGTCATTTTATGCTAAGTAGTAGTTAGATTTTTTTCTAATCTTATTAAAATTAACGTTACAAAAATGAAAGTCATTGCGCAATCTTTAATTAATAAAATAATCAGTCATTTATGATCTGATAATTAATTAGTTTCTAATTGATGTTTAAATACCTTTTAATTTTCAAGATATCATCATCTGGTCAATTTTGAGAATACTAATGGCAAGAACAATTCTGATATGTTAATGAATAATTACTGAACAAAATGAATTTAGCAACTATTTCCATCAGCGTAAAAGAGAAATTATAAAACTTTTCCGTTTTATAAAAGTAAAGAATGGCTATCTTAGAAAATTCTGCAACCTCTAATATCCGTTATCCCGTGAGTTTTCCGGACAGCCAATTTACAGGACCGGAATTATTTTTCACTTAATTTGAACAGTGTACTCGAAAGACAAAAGGGCTTTGTTCAAGGGAGTTTCGTTAACTGTACACCTTTATTATATCCGTTGGTTTGGACCGCGTGCCCTGGGTTGGTACATTTTGTACTTTTACTAGGTCATTATATTAATATAACGATGCCTTTACGAACCATTACCTGTTCTTAGGTGAGGAGATCGCGGGAAGTTAAAACTGTAGTGAAAGAAATGGGTGTTTCCGCTAATTACGTCGCGTTGCGCGTCGGTAATGATTTCAATTTAATTGGAGAACTAACTGCTAACCTAAATAAATATATCTACCTACGGTATGATGTTAGTAAAATACTAGGAACCTACTGGTTATCGTGATGATAGTTAATTTGTTACTTTTTTGCGTTGAATGTTAACCTAACAACAACGTACCTACTTCCATAAATTAGATCGCAACTCAATCATGGAATTTTTATTCAATTATTTTTTGTTGTTTATATCCAATTCAATCAATCAAATAATTATACAAATGACATTACACTCAATATTAATAAATTCGTTGGTCTAGTGGTCGCAAGTGCTACTGCTGAGCATGAGGTCCTGGGTTCGATTCCCAGGTCGGGCAAAGTGTTATTGAGTTTTTCTATCTGAAATTTCTCAGTAGCAGCCTGGAGTCTGGTTTTGTGCCCGGTTGATGGCAATAGGCTCGCCCCCTATTACATGGGACTTAAAACATAACTGGCGAAATGTGGCTGAACCTCTGCCCAACCCTTCGGGGAAACAAGGCGTGATGCTATGTGTGTATGTATTAATAAAATCAAAGAAGTTACGCATACAAGATTTTTAGGCGTAATAATTGATAAAGACATTAATTGGAAAGAACATGTAGGCAATGTTAGCATTAAAATTAATAAATTTGTATACGCACTAAAACAAGTTAAAAATGTAACTAACATAAAAGCTGCTGTAATGTCATACCACGCGTACATGCAATCTCTACTACGATATGGCCTTGTAATAGTACCGATTTCTGTAGGGCATTCATCGCTCAAAAAAATTGCATGAGGTCAATTTGTGGTCTTAAACCTGACGACTCATGCCAACCAATATTTAAGAAACTTGGTTTGTTACCGTTACCTTCACTTTACATTTACGAAATACGTGTGTTGGTAATTAAAAATAAACAATTATTTAAGACTGCAAATGATGTTAATCCTAGGAACAGACGAGATCCTCATAAACTAGTGTTGAATGATTTACCTGGACTAGCTAAATAAAATAATAATTGCTTAGCAATGTGTGTGCGCATCTGTAACAAAATACCAAGGTACTTCAAAACATTAAATACAGATTATTTAAAATTAAGTTTTATAAATGGTTACTGGAATGTAGTTTTTATAGTTTAAAATATTTTTTTGATACAAAATGTTGATGTTTTTAAAAATGTTGATGGTTGATGGCTTCTTCATCTATCTTAATACTTTTGCATGCTATGTTATCCTTGTTAAATATTTTTGTGCCATATCAATTTATATTTAACACCATTGTCTACGTATACCATGTTTAAGTAATTAAAAAAAAAAAAAAAAAAAAAAAAAATTGAAAAATAACAGTTATTTTTTGTTTATTATTTCGTCATTTTATAAAATAAACAACACCAAACTGTACACCTTTGTACCGGTACACAATTGTTTACATGTTTATATTGATACCTTTGAAGTATTCCGATAAATAATAAACTGTTTTCTTTTCAGTGGTCGTGACGCATGGACAATCACTAAAAGCCTTTTTAGACATTTGGTGAAAGAGAGAAAGAGTTCCTATACAAATGGGGACGGTAGACTATGAAAGCACAAACCAAGCACAAACCTTTCGACGTATTCCGCTTAGAATTTATTATCAAAATTATTTGAAAAAGTTCTTCAAAGAAAATACGTATAACATACTTTACTTAAGTCTGAATATTTACATGGCGTCGCCATCTTTTTTTTAAACAAACTATTCACTAATAATTTCAATAAGCCTATAACGTTCCTACTGCTGGGAAACGGGCCTCCTCTCTGTGAGAGGGAGATAAAAGGAAGGAATTTAATAATTAGGCGTAATATCTATTACCAAATTTAACTATGCCGAGATAACTTCGCTACTGAAATACATTACAGATTAATGATCGCATATCTGCTTCTTCATCTAATTGCAACCAGTAATTTTCTCATACAAACGGTTTGATTCTCAATGGTATCAATAATCATCACATAATGGTACCTACCTAAATATAATAGAAGATCTTCACTTCATAGCTTGCGCTCTCGTAATTCCACTTCACATTTAGCTATTTGCGTGTAGAGGAACATAATTCGAGGCCAGATCCGTTGCCTCAGTGGCAATCACACTGGAATGCAGAATGCAGAAGTACCCACTGTGTGCGAATCCAAGACATGCCTCTAATGTATGGACGTTATCCCAAGTACCACACTGCGCATTAGTCTACATTTACTGATAGGTACAGGAAACCGTCAAGTGCTAAGTTGGGTGGCTAAGTCTAGGCTATCAGTTGTCTTGGCCGCGCCAAGTCCAGTCTAAGTTTTATCTGGAATCAGGTGCCTTCCTTTTCCCAACTTTGTTGAGATTGGTTCTCAATCTAACATGCAGTGGTAGGTATTTCAAATGTTATAGTTATTACTTACCTTTTTGCGAAATACCAAAACCAGTTTAAACCGGCAAGTATTCGGGCTTTTGAAACTTCAAAGTTTCCGTAACAAACTAAAGGTCCTCCCTACATCCTATTCGTGTGAAAAATAGGGACTTCCAAATAGGACTGTGGCGGCAACTACATCGCCACATGTGAACTACGCATTACATTGACGTCACGCGAAATCCTGCATCGCGCAAATAGAGTTTACCACGCGATTAGCTGTAGGTATAACTTCCCGACATCAATCGTCGGGCAGTTGCCCACTACACGCGACACCCGTCTGGTTGGAGGATCCTTCCTTTACTATGGAGGATGAGTGAACTTTACACCCTGTTCCTCATGCCTCTATAGAAATATTAATATTATACATAATAGTAACTGTGAACTATGGATATTCACCTCCAGCCCCATTCATGATTTTCAATACCAAACGGGAGGTGATTTATCACGTGCCCACGAGAAAAGTCTCAGACATTTCCAATTTAAGGTGTAACCTAAACTCCCAAAAACGGAATATTTTTTTGTTTTCTGACCGAAATAAAAAAGGGTCAAAAGTGTGCAGGAAAACCCGGTTCGAAATTACAACTGTTTCTAAGAAAAATGGCCTAGGGTAAACATCAACTGTGACCATGACTAACAACATTTTCCTTCTCAAATTATAAACGTGGCCTAAATTAATAGACAAAATTACACTTATCTAAATAAAGGTTATTAGTTGTTTACAATTGAATCTAATTACAACTCCCGACAGCTTACTAGTTCCCTAAAGGAGATCTTCGTCGTAAGCGAATTAAAGCTGTAACTTAGTAAAATTAGGAATAAACAATGTGGTTTTCGATTATGACTAATAATCATTTTATTTCTATATTAAGATTATTCGCAGACATTGGGTATTTATTTAAGTTTTCCGTTAATCACAACACACACACAACTACACATACATGTATGTCACAACATTTTATTTGTTTTTTTTTGTGTGAGCCATTTTATATTATCAATTTTAATTTGCACATACACTTTCCTATGTCTTTATTATTCTAGCTTATGACACTTGTGGTTTGCAGCTGAAAATCTGCGTCAGGTTATCTGACGTTATGCTGAGCTGAGGCCCTTTTGGCATTAAAAGCATTGTTTTCGATGTTTGATGTATGAAGGTGTTTTTTTTTTTCTTTCTAATAACTAACTCCTCAGCCACGGGCTTTCATAATGTGGCTTGTCAGACCGCCGGTTTTAATGAAAATCTATCTATATATTTTTCCGGCGATAAAACCAGTAGAAAACACATTTTTATGGTTGACATGCAACCCGTGCTGAATGCCACCTGCTATGATCCTTTTACTCCTTTGTTTCGTTTAAGTTTATACATCTGCATGAAGACGGTTTTGTCGACGGAAGATTAGACAAAATGACAGATTGTTAATCTGTCATTTTGTTTATTCTTTCGTCGACAAAGCCCGTTTCTTGGTGGTCATGTTTCTCGTGCTGGTCATATAAGCACGCCGGTCTGATATTTTTGTTAAATTCTACCACGCATAGGGACGTTATAATTAATTGTTACCCGTGAGTATACTGAGCAATATACACACGTCTATAAATTACAAATTCGGTATGGAAACGCGCCATCTTCCCGGTGCCGCATTGTTTCCGCTAGACCTAACTACTTCCGACGACAACTTCCTTCACCGCTTTCGGGAAATACGGTGCATTCAAATTACGGTGCGAAATTAATTTTCTCTCAGCTTAGCAAATTAAATAGAAATTATGAAAAGTGTGCAATTGCGGGCGACGAGATTTTAAGACTTCACTTTTAGGGATTTAACCTGAAAGCTTGATGAGGAAAGTAATGAGAATGTCGTCGCCGGAATCGAAAGTCTGAAACTCAGTATTAAAATAATATGCACAAAAAAGATCTACCTACGATTTTTTCTTATCAACTCTACGCCGACGTTTGCACGGACGTAATAAAATCGTGGCGGGATTTTATCGCGCACTAGATTTTCAACTCTCGGTGTTAAGCCGAGCGTTGAGAATCCAACGCGCTGGGACGCACTCTCGGCCCAGAGCATTGAAAAACCACACTATTAGATTTTCAACTCTCGGTGTTAAGCAGAGCGTTGAAAATCAAGTGCACGAAATAAAACGCCGCGATTTTATTACGTCCGTGCGTATGTGGGCTCCCTCTGGCTTATGAGCTGTATTTTATTTCGATAACAACGTACCTAAGACCCATTGTACATACACATTTTTTACCGTATAAACCTACAAGGCGCCGTGTCTCCCAACAAACTTCCATAGTGAGGCTTACAACACTGACGTAAAAAAACGTGTGGGTACACTTCCAATCATTCCTTTTTATTCTTTCCTCGGTACATTGTTATAAAGTACCCAGAAAGCTGTATACAGATTAAATCCATATTTTCGCCTATAATAATATGAAAATTATGTTCAAACAGGAACTGTGTGGGTAGAGCATATTTCATACATATTGTGTGTCCATATTGCCTCGGAGATTGCTTAAAAGCCCAAAGTTTACACGTGGGGAAATCTTGCAAAAACATCAGGGATATTTAATCCTGTACCTTAAGTACTTTCGTTTCTTTTGGTACAAAGAGTTGGACGACCTTCTTCCTTTGTTTGGCCGGATTACCTTAGTGGGTCCATTAGACTTTTAAGTGATCTTAGTGATATTGTATATATGTGAGTTCTGAAATAGGTTCAGGACATCTTATAGTTTTAGAGTTCTTGAGAAAAATAAGGTTCCGCAAGTTTTCTTGTTATAAAAATAGATTTGAAAGACTTTACTAGTTTACTAGACGAACTAGTGTTATATGATTGTAGAAAATTGTGGAAAAAGATGTTTCTTATTACGGTACATCGATTTTATTGTCGACTTTGTATCTTTCTTCAATTCAAAATTCAAAATATTTTTATTTCACATAAACCTACATGGGCACTTATGAAACGTCAGAAGCTAGGTGCACGGTTCCAATTGGTCGTTTCCTATGGAGAAGAGCCGGCAAGAAACTCCACGGTTACTCTTTTATGACAACAGCCAATGATCAATAATAGGACTCTATTAAAAATAAAAATTGCATCAACTAGGTGATGGCCAAATATCCATTTAAATGTTACCTCACAACTAAAAGGCACTCCACCATATCGTGCAAAAATAATCAATCAAAAGTTTTTAAAACGGAATCCGCACGCTCAGAAATGATGTTTCACATCGGTAACCAGTTTCGACTATTATCAATCACCACGCATTTCGCCATAAAAACGCTGTATGTATCTACAGTTTTCCTTCCCAAGATACCTTGGGGAGAATCTGGGATGAAACTGAACAGATATCTCCTGATTCTGCGCCCTGTTTGCCCCGTGCCCAAGTGTATTAAATTTATGGTATTAAAAACTGATTTATGCACCGACCAGGCAGAAATATCTGTCTGTATGATTGCCCGTAGTTTTTATTTCAGTGGTTCTGAAAACAGTAGTGTTTTTTTATGATAAAACAGAATTATTTTTGTCAGCACTCTGTTTATATTAAATACCTGAAAAAACATTCTGCAACGCGGTCTCGTAGATCTAGTGATCGCTGGCATGAATATCGAACATCATGCGGATCTGAGTTTTAATTTAGGCAGGCTGAGAAAATGTTTATTTACATAGAATTGTACATTCTACATTACTTTGTAACAATTCACCTGCATATCTATACAGGTCAGTTGTTACAAAATAATGTTAAAAGTCATAAAAAGAAAGGTTTCAGTTGGTACTAAGTAAGGTACCTAAGTATGCAAAGCATCAGTCGCTTCATCTCTATAACTTTCCTTAAGTTTCTTTTAATCTGGCGGATAATCTCTTACTTTCTTGTTGCATTCTGAAGAACGGACACTTGTAAATATTATTTTGTAGCTGAGTAAAATAATGAATCAAATAGTAATTTACTTATACTAATTTAAATCGCTGTCTCTCGTGCTTTGACCCGAAGATAACCGATTCCGTATATCCGAACACCCTGGGGTGCCTTCGGGCAACCAGAGAAGATCGTACCAATTAACCATCTGTCACATTCAAACCCAGTGTTGCAGCGTATGCCTGTGTCCTATCAAATAATATTATTACTCATCCAGTCTATCTAGGTCTTGGTATTTTGATAACTAATTAGGTTCACTATCTTGTCTGAAATGGGTTTCAGTTTAAAACAATAATTCTAATGGTGCTTTTGTAAAATATATTATGTCCAGCGATAGAACATAAAATACATAGGTGTTCCTTAAAAAGTGTGGTATAATTTACCCAGACGTTATCGTCCTTCCATCCTTCTTATACATTACCGTGACCCCTTGCAACATACAGGCAACTGAAGGAACACGGGTGAGTTTTAGCCAGTAAGAGCCTGACACAGTCTCCCGCTCCGCCCAGAGCGGGAGAAGTTAGGTATTTGATAATTACCCAGCCAAAAAAAAAATCCTTCTTCTACATAGAACTTTTTGTTCGAATGTTCGCCAAAACTATAAAAAACAGTGGATTTACTTACCCAGCCACCGAATACTCTTACCAACACGAACATGAACAAACAGATAGAATCGAAGGCGTGACGTCACTGACTGATTATCAAGTATCCCAGAGCAACCCGCTAGGGATATAAGGTGGCGCTTCTTTACTTTTCTTTTATCGGAGAACTTCGAGATTTGAAACTTGTGGGTCAAAAGGTGGAATCCCTTGCGGTCTCTTAAGTCCTGACAGTTCCAAGTCCCCATTGATATTGTTAATGTATGTGTACCTATCTATGTATGTCGTCTGAAAACCTTTTTCCGAGTGTTTTACCCCTGGGGATCAATGTACTCGGTAGAGGTTTTAGGTGGAAACGATATCTGAATGCGTGTAAGTTTATTAAGTTTAGGGATTTTGCACTCCGTAAAGAAAAACTGAAGTAGTATAAGTTTACTCATGTGTTCACCCGTTCCGTACGGCGTTCACTTACCAAGTACGTTGGTTCTATTTTTTTTTGTTTTTAGGGCATGCAAATTTCAGTGAGCAATACAAATTCTCTTTTGACTGACCAGTTTTTGTGACATGAATAAAAATTCAAATAGAAGACTGAATATAAATCAAAGGCCGATACCCAAAAGCAGTACAGAGAATTTGTTTCTATATCACATCTATACTCCTCGAAGGATTAGGCAGAGGTGCAGGAGCACCCACATTTCGCCATTTATGTTTAAGTCCCATGTAATAGGAGGCGAGCCTATTGTCATCAACTGGGCAAAATTCCAGACTTCGGGCTGCTACTGAGTAAGTCCAGATGGAAAACCTAATAACACTCCCCGACCCGGGAATAGAAAGAAAGAAAGAAAGAAAGAAAATACATTTATTTAGCACAGACTAAGAGACACACAATACACCATATAGTTGGGTAATTATAGTCGTACATCAGGAAAAAAATAAAATAAAAATAAAAAGTGCAAAGTCCGATGTAAGAAATTAGCAGGAGAGTGTGCCTCACGGCTGCGCCAAAAAGGCCCAGTTCAGCAAAAATGCCAGACAACTGGTGCCTGACGCTGGTTTTCAACTGGACCTGGTGTGTGAGGTGACGAATGTAAATCAGTTTTATACTGCATCGTGATGTGTGTAATATGTATGCATAATTGTATAAATAAATAAAAATAAATTAGTGTCACATAAAAACAGTAACGAGTAGGTACCTATGTATAAAAAGCGTGATATTGAGTAACATTGCAAAACTAAACAAAAAATAAATAAATACTGATAAATAGATAAGTGACATGACCGCATGATTAGACCTTCTTATGCAAATAAAGAAATTCTCCGAAATTAGTCAGAACAGAAACCTGCTTTAATTTAAACGATGCCTGACTTGCCATGCTCCGACACATTGTTATAATAATTTATTAATCCGTGCACTGTAATGTCATCGCACAATACGCTGCAAGCAGCCGAGCGCGGCGGACTATTTTCGGACAGTTTGCATCTTGTGTGTGCTTTGAACTTGTCTTAGCTGTTGTTTGCATTTGGATTAACCAAATACGAAGGATATGACGTCTTTAAATAAGTCAGCTAAAACACTATTTGCGAAAGTGGAAAAGAAATTAAAAAACAAACAAACGAAACATAAAAGGATGAAAGGTAAGCGCGCTAGTCGATAATAGAAATATTTGATGTACTTAATCAACAAATAATGAATTCCGGCATAATATGAGATACGAAAACTACCCACTTTTAATTTTCCGTCTCCCTTTCACAGCCTCATGGATGTCAAATCACAAACTGCACAGAGGTTCGCCCACTGCCGGTTGTTGGTGAAGGATGGGTAAAAAAGGCGCCATCCCCACATTGTACGTCTCATTCATGTGCAAATAGGCCAGGCAACATTTGGTACGTTGACAAGCGAACATGATTCAGCGATGCATAAGTGGGAAGGTATAACAGAAGGTATAACATTTGTTACTTGAATGACCTGGATGGATTGGTGAGGAAGCCATCCTGACGCCGCTCCACCGTTTGTTAAAGTTGTCGTGGGCCAGGCATTTCGGGTAAGTACTTGCGCCTGCGTTGCTACAAGGCACATTATGTGAATAAATATATATATATAGGCGGTTATTTTAGTGTGCTATTTTTCATACCACAGGTCTCACAACATGCGACATGACGTTGCGGCGGCGCGGCGCGCGGCCCTTTTGTACATTATATAATTGAGAAATTCAGTGCGACCATATCCAACTTCCGTTGCGATTCTATTAGATACTGCCGTAAACGTGTTCTAAAAGTGTCTATTGTGCTGATTATTCTTATCGGTGGTGGCAGGTTATTCCACACTTTGGAAGCCGCATAGCGAAAGCTACCCCTGAATGCCGCTGTGTTGTGAGTCTGAGAAGAGAGTTGTTGCGAACATTGCCGTCTTCCACATTCGCGTCTGTTAGTTAACCAACTAAGTTTATCGTATAGATAGTCGGGTTTTTTATATTTAACCACACCGAACAGGAGGCACGCTAGGTGTAGCTTCCGTCTAGACTTCATTTTTAATGACAAATGTTTATTCAGAAAAGGTGTTACGTGACTTCGCCTAGGAATAGTATAACAAAATCGCGCGCAAGCGTTCTGTACTCTCTGAATGAGACGGTCTGTTCGGGCTAATAGGCGCGGGCCATACACTGTATCGGCGTAGTTTAGCCTAGATAGTACTAAGGCTTCCACCAGCTGTTCCCGTAGTGACTCAGATAAATAACACCTCATCCCATATAACACCTTCAGGCGGTAAAAGCAGTTCCTTACTGAGTCTGCTACGTGCTTTTCAAACCGAAGGTCTTTGTCCATCACAAGACCCAGGTTACGCGCCTCATTAACTCGCTCGATTGGTTCGCCCATCAGTTCCACGTCAAAAGTCGAAGGCAGTCGGGCCTGCTGCTGTCTGGTGCCAAATACCATATATTTAGTTTTAGAAGGGTTCAGGGACAGGCAGTTTTCCTCAGACCAAACGGCGATTCGCTGAAGATCTTCATTAAGATCCTTAATGGCTCTGTCATACTCGTCTGGTCTGAAGGAAATATACAGTTGTACATCGTCGGCGTATATATGGTACTTGCATCTCTGGAGGCATCTGATTATGTCTGCACAATACAAAATGAAGAGAATGGGGCCCAAGATGGAGCCCTGAGGAACTCCTCTCTCCACGGGTATAGGTGTCGATTTAAGGGTAGTGCCGTCACTTAAACGCAGGTCAACAAATTGTTCCCTATTACATAGGTAACTACGGAACCATTGTATAGCCTCTGGGTCGAAACCGTAATATTTTAATTTTGACAATAATAATGGAATGTTAATGGCGTCAAATGCCCTGGAAAAATCCAGTAAAACCAGTAGTGTGCACATCCCCTTATCTTGAGCACATAATATGTTGTCAGTAACATCCAGTAAAGCAGTAGATGTACTGCGCTGCTTCCGAAAACCTGATTGTAAATCGGGTAAGATGTTATTTTGTTCAAGGAACAGCGTAAGTTGACGGCTGACGATTTTCTCTAATACTTTTGATAGACATGGCAATATACTAATAGGGCGTAGGTCTTTTAAGGTGGATGGATTTGGGATTTTTGGTAAGGGCCTGATCGAGGCAGTTTTCCATTTGTCAGGGAATGTTGACGTCACGATGGAGAGGTTTATTATGTCCGTTATAACATTTAACGTGTGCGGCAAAGTCATATTAATCATATCCAGATTAATGTTGTCGCAGCCTTCGGCGTTACTTTTGAGACCAGCGATTATGCGTGAGACATTGCTCCTATCCACTGGAACGATTTTAAAATTTGCCTCCCCGTGGCTGTGGTTGTCATAGTAGTTTAAAAGAGAAGCGCTTGCCATGTGTCTACCGGGAACAATCAAAAAATTTCTATTAATTAGGTCTGGATCTGAAAAATGCGACGGAAGGTCTTGTTTAGATTTAAATGGCAATAAGGTGGATTTTAAATTTTTCCATAGCAATTTAGGGTTTTTTATTTTAGCATTAATGTTATGTTTGAAATAGGCAGCCTTTTCATTGTATAAAGAACTATTCACCAAGAGCTTTAGGTCTTTGTAGTATGTCCTTTTGGAATCTGATTTTGTTTTCCTATAACTATTTAGTGCCTCATCACGTAAACGCATCATAATTTTGATTGTGTCTGTTATCCACGGAAACGATTTTTCTTTTACTGTATATGATTTGATAGGTGCGTGAATATCAAACAAGGAAATTATAAGGGAATTGAACACATTTACCATATCATTTATGGTGCCGAGCGTTGAAATAACACCTATGTTTAATGACGCTAAGTGTGTGTTAAATATTTCCGTGCAGACATTTTTAAGAGGTCGAGATTTTACCAGATACGGTTTGAATTTATCGCGCTTAATATTAAATTCACTTAGTACAATAGAATGGCCATTGAGTGAACCGAAAGATTCAACCGCTGTGTATCTTGCTTTCATGTCAGTACATACGAGATCGATGAGAGTTTCACTAGTTGCTGTGTAGTGAGTAGGGCTTGTGACCAGCTGTGTAAGATTCAGACAATCCAGAAATTCATTGATAGTTTTCGTTTTTATCCCATTTGTATCAAGCATATTAACATTAAAGTCACCGAGTAAAATGTATTGATCGCAATTTCCCAAAGAACTGATAGACTCCGTTATGGCATCGAGAAAGAGGACAAGATTTAACCATGGCGGACGGTACGCCGTTCCTATAGCAACTTTTTTACCGTTCAACGAGAGTGTCAACCACATTTGTTCGACTGATTCGAATCTGGGATCGACCGTGCTAGTCAAAGTACGCGCGCTCAGTCCCTGCCGTATATAAAAGCCGACGCCCCCACCACGGCCCGCGCGAACATGCGCTGGTCGAGGTGTGTGACGCAGACGATAGCCCGGCACCACCGGAGCGCGCCCCTCCTCGCCCGACCGAAGCCAAGTTTCGTTAATGGCCATAATGTCAAAACAATGCCTGTCGAGAGCACCAACCAAGTCATCATGACCTGTACCCAGTGACCCGGCATTAAGAAACCCAACCTTTAAATATTTGGAATCGAACCCAGAACCTCATGCTCAGCGGTAGTTTGTGCAACCATATTCTTTTGATCTATATTACGTAAGTATCTTAGGTCACTTCCAAATTGTTCCTGCTAAAACATTCTAAGTTATTAGAAATTCTTGTAAAGTTTCCATAAGTACCTCAAAGTAGTTAAAATAGTTAAGCGGTCAATCGATAGCTACTGTTAATACACTGGGGCTTCCGAAAACTCAGAGGAAGTAACCACAAAGTTTGGCACGGAGCCACTACGGAACGGTTCAAATTGTCTGTCGCCACTAACGTTTACCTAAATGTTTCTGGACAGATGGAGTTAAGTCTTGTCCTTTGATTAAAGCCTTGAGGGATTATAAAATTGGTGTATCATTTGAGCTGCTCTTGCGAAGTAATTATGATGAATTTTGTACTTTAGGATACAGATTTTTAAAGCTTGATTTTAGTAGACTTTGAGAGCTAGCCAAAAAAATTGGTCATCAATTGTAGATTGAGACTAATTCACTAGAAGCATAAGGTTAGGAGTCGGGCATAATTTATATAATAATTTAGGTATATGGGATAATAACCCTCGTTGGTCTAGTGGTCGCAAGCGCTACTGCTAAGTATGAGGTCCTGGGTTCGATTCCCGGGTCGAGCAAAATGTTATTGGGTTTTTCTATCTGAAATTTCTCAGTAGCAGCTCGGAGTCTGAATTTGTGCCCGGTTGATGGCAATAGGCTCGCCCCCTATTACATGGGACTTAAACATAATTGGCGAAATGTGGGTGTGCCTGCTACAGGGACACCTCTGCCCAACCCTTCGGGGAAACAAGGCGTGATGCTATGTTATGTTTAATAACAGTTATCAGTGCCTCGTCAGGCTTGAATTTTGTTCAAAAGTTGATTCTCTTTTCCCGAAGTTCCCAATGTTTCCGAAGTATTTAATAATGCTAAAAAGAAAATTGTATTCCCAAACGATACCTTCTGCATATTACGAGACCTACTTTACAAGTATCTCAGTAGGTGGTTGAACTGGCTCGAATGTGGTTGTGTTTATGAAGTTACAGCGTGGTGAGGGGCAGTACACACTTTTGGCCAAACTCCAAATACGTTGTCTTAGGGAGACCGAACAAATATGGAGTAAAGTGATTACGTACGTAAGTCCTGAACCAGAACATGTAGAAACAAAAATAGTTCAGTAAATCACTGACACTATTATAATAGATACAAAATATAGACACTGTGGCCATGTCTCATAAGAATAGCCTTTTGTTACTTTACCTTTGTGTTACTTTTTACATACAGAAAAATTGGATACAGAAATATCGGCAAACGACCACAACAGAGATTAACTTAAAAACAACACAAAAAGGAGATGCAAATAAAATCGTTAGGTACAATTCTAACGATTTTCATACTCATTTCTCTCAAAGTACAATTCAGCGCGCAGCGCTTGGTGTGGCAACACGCCTTGTTCGAGTTCGCGACAAGTCAATCGTCATCCTGAGGATTACCGTGGAGTTTCTTGCCGGCTCTTCTCCATAGGAAACGACCAATTGGAACCGTGCACCTAGCTTCTGACGTTTCATAAGTGCCCATGTAGGTCTATGTGAAATAAACATATTTTGATTTTGATTTTGATTTTGATGCCTCGTTGAGAGACACGTGTCAATTTCTTTCAGGGTTTTTTTAAGACCCTTTAGAAATAGCTAAGCGGAACAGGTTACTAAATATATCCACTTTTATTGTATCTTATAAGTATACTTAAAAATCTACAGATTTCATGGTTAGATGCAACTAAAACTTAGTCAAAATGAATGCCAAAACTAATCTGTGAACAGTGTTGGGATGATAGATAACACTTCTCGATAGACAATATGTAACAAGATCAAGCTCCCAACTCAAAAGTTACTCACTGAGAAATGATTGATTATGGCTTCACTTTGCCTGCGATCCCATATGCAGTGTTACCATTGTGTGAAAGTTCGCGTCTTAGAATAAGGTAGTTCTCAGTATACCGCATTGTCTATCATTTGTGAAATGTTCTCCTTCTATCGACCAGGGCAAGGAAAGGTGAAGATTGAACAGGTCTGAATATTGAATCAAGAGTACATCTTGCAATCTAAGGTTTGTGGTTCATTTTCCATGAAACGGCTGCAACTTTAACAATATAAAGTTTATTGATAGCTGAACCAGCAATACCTACTTACTTTACGATCTCGCTTGCTCGTAAACTCGATACAATAGGCTGAATGACCCGCATGTAACAAACTTGGCACCTTCGCATCCATTATTAAAATCTTATTAACCTCGACAGTTTGATAAAACGGTACAAAGACCTCTAAAATAAAAATAATCTCATCTTTTGGAGATGAAAACAATTCCATTCGGGTTGCGCTCAAAGCAAAAATGTTTCGGAAACCCGAAACTTGATGAATTCGAGCTTGCACAAACTAGAAACATTATTCCGTGAAATACGTTAAATTTTCGCTGTGCGTAAAGGAAATAAATGCTTGAAGTAAACTTACTTATGCATAGTATACGTTTACGTTTTGCAAGTCTAATTTAATTACTGATAATACCCGACGTTCACTACTGAGCGCGTTTTAAAGCATCAGCAATTTGTTCTATTTCTATATGCAATACATTCTAATAAATAAAATTGAAGTGTCTGTTTGTAAAGTCAAAATAACATCTTTTTATAAAATACATATGAAAGTATTCTTTTTTGTCTGTCTGTCTGTCTGTCTGTTTGTTCCGGCTAATCTCCATAATGGCTGGACCTATTATGACGGGACTTTCACTGGCAGATAGCTGATGACTTTTATTTCAGAAAAATATATAGGGTACACGCGGAGAAAACCCCGGGCAGCAACTAGTTATAAATGTTATGTAAACATAAAAACAAAACGTTGATCTAAGCAGACATTACGAAATAAAATGTATTATTTTGCTTAAGTGCTGCGGCCTGTGGCTGCAGCTTATTAATGCATAAGCCGCAGCACTCCTCATACTAATGTATGAGGAGGTAAACTGACATAGCTGTTGTGTGAAGTATTGAGGAAGCACCTAGTTATCACCACTAGAGGCCAGAGACTTGTCGGAGAATTAGTGAATGTCCAAACGAATCCTGCGTTAGGGAGTTTCAGGAATAACATGTGATTTTAGTCCGTAATAGTTCTACAGAAGTTTCCGTAGAATATCAGCACTGAAAGAAATTGACAGCTGAGTAAGTATAATACCATTAAACAGGAACCATAAATAAATGTTATTTACGTCTCGATAGAGTGTCGCGCTGCTAAAGAACTAAAACAAACAAGCCGACTTTGTTATGCTGGTTTGCGTGACAGCTATCATTGTGCTGTCATTGTGCTTTTCTAGTGTGCGTGCATTTTGCGGCTAACAGTTGGACGCTATTTTTTTCGACTAGTTCCCAGCTTTGACTGTCTATCTATTTATATCTTTGAATAAAGATGTTCTATAGTAGGGCTCCGATTGCATTCCTTCGGGAACAGTCACCACAAGTGTATTGTTAGTTGTATACATGTCAAAGATATTATTATTTATTCTTTATCATTCATCAACAAAATATAATAGGACCTTTACACGATACACAATGGGCCATTGAGATTTTTCTATTCCTTAGAGCAATGGCCATTTCTTTAGTTGTTTAACACAACGCAAGATCAAGATGAGGAAAATCTTTCAGAAATGTGATATTTTTTGAACGGGGCCTCTTTGGTCTTGTAATCGGACGTGACATCCCTAAAAACATTGCCCGACCTTTTAGGTCACAGGTATGGTCCCAAAGTTGGGCAATTTTTGAAGTGAAAACTTCTTTAGGCGCGTTGGGCATTTTTGAGATGGGACTAAACCATTGATTTCGCGACACCATGACGACACCTCATTTTTGTAAACGCGATTGTGCTCTTTATTTATATTTTGTTACGGATCATTGGTCTATGCAAGTATTTTTACTTTTGTGCTCTTTATTTAGATAAGGTTACGGACTAATGTTCTATACAAGTATTTTTCTTCCACCAAGGCGATCTTGTTCAAGTTTTCACTTCTGTCGGCACTCCTGGAGTGACCACCGGAGCACCTTTTTTTTTCATTTTATCTGACACTGAATGATCAAGACATGACATTCTTCTACAAAGGCAATTGTAAAACTTTGCTCAGATAATAATGCTAAATCATCTTATTATTTATATTTAATGTTACACGTTAAAAAATGATAAACTAATAAACAAGTTTTTTTGTAGTTTTACTAGTACACCAGTAGTTGTTGGGCCAGTAGAAATACTGTTCCATTGTAATGAAGCAGTCGCTTCTTACTGATTATTACGATCCACTTAGGCGCTCTTCACAAATTATGATGCAGTATTGGTGCAAATTAACGAGCAGTAAAACACGAGGAACGGTCCGAAGTTATAGGAATCGGGAAATAGCCGTGCCGTTTCGTATCTTTTGCTCTTAGTGGACAACGTGTGTTCGGATTTCGGATTTCGAAGTTCATTACTATGCATTAGACATGACACCGATCGGTGCGGTGACGTAACGTTCCATCGTGCTTCAGTTTTTTATGTCTTTAGTACGCTTGTGCTGTTATGCGATATTTCTGATTTTCCTGAAATTGAAACATTATTGGAGAGAGAGAAAATGTGCAGTTAGAAACTTCTTTTGCCCGGTGTTTTTAAAAAATTTAACAAGGGTGCTTTTTTAGAGTTTCACCCACACACTGGGGTTTTTCTATTGAGTTCACAAATCTAAAACGCATAGGTACTCAGACGCAAAACGTTTGTAGGCCGTTTTGTCATTGAACTAAACGCTGCCAAATACATAACCTTCTCCTTTATAAAAGTCGGTTAAAACTGTACGTTTTATAAGATTCCCTTTTCTTTTTGATGCACAGAATCACAAGCAACACTAATACTAAATATAATAAACATAACTCGAAGACATGTGACACGTACATCACGTCCGCACAATACGACTCCCGATATACCTACACCACTAATATGTCACTGGACAGGCGTACACCGGAACCAGAAGTTATACCGCATCACGACCACTTCCGGCGACGGACCGTGTGCTTCCTGTTATTCAAATGGACGAGCACTTTGAGCATTTCCACTGGCAGACCATCGATAAAACAATTTGATCGGTTCATCATTTTCGATAATGACATGACGTTATTTTCTCACTTAAGGTGGCACTAGTTGATATTTTCTTCCATACAAATTTCAGGGGGGTTTTACTCCACTGTTTGACATGGTACATCCAAAGTTAAACATGATATCGTTTTGTTTCATTATTAGTTTTGTCTGTGCGGAAACGGAATAGTAAAATAATGAGCCATTAAAAAGTTAGGAGCCCACAAAGATTCCTTTTTCTTGCTAATTTTAACGCAACTTTGGGGGTAAATAAGCAATAAAAGAAGTGTAAAATCTCCAAAACAAAGTCGGCACCGACAAAGCTCAATTGTCGAAGAGTTCAATAAACTTTATTTGTAATTGATTTATGCAGTGGTTTTTTCATAAAACCCTATTTTCAAAAGGACTTTTCGTAATTTTTTACGCATTCCATTTACTAAAATAGTTCGGAACGGTGTTTGTGTGCGTGCAAACTAGACGTTGTGCACGTAGACCAGTGTCTGACTGCTCATCACTGATACTATCTCTGTCGGACACGATGCCAGGTGACACAGCGTGCTTTTCGGCCATGCTCACTAGTGAGTTCGAGCCCGCGACTAGTGTCACCTTAACAATAGTCTTGAATCTATGGACCTGTGTACTTCAACCACTACTTAATAAAACATGTATCTTATCGGTACTTGGCTTTAAGTGCAAAAACTTAAAATGACATCTTCAATTTACTTACGGCTCTACCGTAAGTGGTATATCCACACTCGAAGGAAACCTGCACTTGGAAGCTTAAACACCAAATAAATACAGCTGTCTGTCAGACGACCAAAATATATTTTATCATTTTGTACCTGTTCAAAAAGTTTACGGTTGAGTTGACTTTAAAGAGTTTCCTTTTTCCTTCAACTCAAAAGGGAAATTCATTAATCACGCCATGAAATCCAAAAAAAAAACAACCAATGCAGAAGGTTTATCTCTAATTAATTATATCTAATACATTGTCAGTACTATGTTTGGTGACACATGGCAACATGAGAGTGATGGCATGCATACTAATAAGTGAACTTAGCTACAATAGGCCGCACGTCAGTGATATCAAAACCATTAGAAGTTGGCCTCTCATTCTATTGAAACTCCTTACTACCCTCAAGGTTAAAATTTTACCACAAACGCCGACGCGGACGTGGGGTTGACTGTACCTTCTTCGATTTCGAAAAGCAACGCCATATTGGCATATGTGAAGATAAGTTTGAACGGCTACAGAACAACTTTTGATGGCATATCCGTAAGGGTACGAATGCAAATGGAGCATATTGTGAAGTTTATTCATAAATTGTTATTTAGAATGGTTATTTGCCAAACATGGCTGGAATGGCGTTAGTTGTTTGATGGGTAATGAAATAACACACACATAACATAACATCACGCTTGTATTCCTCGAAGGGTTAGGCACAGGTGGACCTATAGTACACCCACATTTCGGCAGTTATGTTTAAGTCTATGCCATCAATCGGGCACCAATCTAGACTCCGGGCTGCTACTGAGAAATTCCGGATGGAAATTGGAAATACCCAATAACACTTGGCCCGACCTAGGAATCGAACCCAGGACCTCTTGCTCAGCAGCAGAGCTTGCGACCACTAAATCAATGAGGCAATCCTTCTTGAAATAAGTAGCTCTATAACCGTGAATTCGTTTGAAAATAAAAACAACAACCTTAACCGAACGAATCCTATATCAATATTTAACAAGTTCAGTAACGAGAGCCCTCCTTGAAGGTTCACAAAAGTCATATATGGGATGCCGGGAGTCCTCGCTGGGGGCTCAATTGAAATGTAGGTTTTTCTTAGCGAATTGGGCATTATAAACTGTGAAAATAAAATTAGTTGGATTTCAAACCTAATGCCGGTTAAGGTTAAGGTTAGGGAGGGTTAAGTTTAGCGCAAACGTAATGCCGGTGACCCTCCTGGAGTCAACTCGCAATATGTATGGCAGCATGGCGTATGAACTCTATGAAAAGTGGGTGGAGTGGAAAGCGTTAACCCATCTCTATTTTCATTGTAGATAGGTAAGTTGTACTCTTTTAGAAGTTTATAAAAATTAAGTAATTCTTGAAACAGTTTTTATCGAACATCCATAACGTAAAAAAAAATACGACCAAATCGCATAACCATGCTTCTATTAATATCCACAGTATCATAATGCACCCTTACAACCCTGAATTTCAAGGACAGCGACTCACACCACAGCATACTTCAACAGCAACTACTTACTGAAAAGACTGCATCAAAACACTATAAAAACATAACAAGAATGCTAAAAGTACAAAGAGAATCAAATAATTACATAGAGACTGTAAAGCACGGCCAGCATATTGCGGTGCTAAGCATCACAACGGCGAAAATTTCATTAAAATCCTTGCATTAATTTTTTTGTAACGCAAGCGTGGGTGAGTAAAAAAATGCTATTTAGCTAATACTCGTCTGTAACATTATGCTGAGAAAACATTTTTTGTCTCGCAAATATTTTCAACAAGCTCGTATATATTTTCTACAGTATTTTATTCATATTCAAGCATCTCAGTTATGTCATATTAAAATTTTATGGCCGGCTAACATTTTGTGTTTCTGCAAAGATTGCCTGCCCTTTTCTATCATTCACGTTAAATGGCACTATGGGATGATAGAAAAGAACGATCTAGCACCAGCTGCTGTATTTCGATCACAAATATATTACCCAATAGTGGTGATTTTTTAAATTACTTCAATTAGTTTTACTACATACAGCTGGTCAGAGACTGCATAATCGTTGATGATGTCAAAAAAACTGTTTTAACAGATTCCTCTTTGATTTTGCTAACTTGATTCTGCATGAGATTATCATGCTTCATATCTTCTATGATAAAAGTTAACGAACTTTGAATGCGCGTCTGCCTATAAGGTCTGGTTAACCAAACGAAATGTTTCCCAAAAAATGTTTTTGTTCAATCGTTTTAATACAAACCTTATGTGCAAGTTACAAGTTGCATTTTCCTTGACACAAGCAGAACAATATTATCGTTCCGTGTTTTCGACGGTTCCTATTGTGGTTCAGCGAAGATAAAAAAGTCGTTTTAAGCTGTAAATATTATGTTTTACATTAGGGAAATAAAATGGTTTGACATTTTTTCGCCTTGTCATTTCGCCGGTCCTGCGAACGTGGAATTATTTGCTGAATTGCTCATAATCAGCCCATAACGTTCCCGATGCTGGGATTCGGGGTCCTCTCTGTGAGTGTTTCGTAATCAACCCACGCGGGTACGGGTTGGTAGATGTCACACATCTTTGATGTTTTGGTTCTAGGACACGCTGGTTTCCTTTATCCTTTTTTATCGTCCGTCTGAATTGTTCATTCCCTCTTAATTTCGATACGGTATAAAGTAAAACGAAAGTTATTCATATGAAGCTCTATTTCGTTTCCGTAAAAAGGCTAACGTATTAAATAAAACAACATTGCAGTGATAAGCTTCTACATTCGGCAGCTAAGCTTCAGTGAAAGGCTCTTACTTTACTAATTCTCGTACGAAAAGGACGGATTACGTGTACTCAAGAGCCAAGAACACGTGTTATATTTCATATCATTTATCAAATAGAAAAGTAGCAGCAGCACAAATGGTACAAAAATAAAACTACGATGGAGAGGGAAGAGAGAAAATTCAGTTAAAATAAATCCTCTTGGAATTCATAATTTGATCATGAATATTGAAGCAATCGTTTATGGTATGTGCAATATGTGCATACGTAAATTTTCGATCAACGATTGTTTTTTCAATAAGTGTTAAATCATGTCCGGACTGTGTACGAGTGAGGTTTGTAATAAAGCTGTATTATATTAAATTGGATTATCAAAATTTTAACATTTTTGTAAACATATTGTTCGATTGGATATTGTGTTTTGCAGTATAGTTCGTTTGACTACCTCATTGATCAAAGACAAGACTTAACATTTTGACCCACTTAAATTGGATCTCGTTATATGAGGTATATAACGAGATCCAATTTAAGTGGGTCAAAATGTTAAGTCTTCTCTTTGTTTCTCTCAATCTAGCTACTAAATGAATTGAAGACATAATTATGTAGAAGCGATCGAAGGAAAGTCCGGCTAGATAAAAAAACTACAGTATTTCTATTTTCTTAATGTCCCTCGGCAAACTTAGTGTTTCGTCAGTCGTCGGATTTCTATCAATTGCACTTTGCACTTGGTGCAGACTGGACGCTTTCAATCCACTTGGAAGTATATAGAGTTGCTAATACTCTTTTACCTTAATGTAATTTATTTCTATAAATGGGAGGTAAGCTGCTTAAGTTGCAGGCACGACAGATAGGAAAATAGTTTTCTATATAGTTCACACGAAAATCAAAACAAAACAACAATAATGTACTTAGTTCTGAATCCAAATACACGATAAATCTAATAATTGATGGACATGGAAATTAGCATTCGTTTGTATTCGGAAATGCGATGATTCCCAAGGGGCATTAAGAAAATATAAATACTGTACATATAATTAGCTCCTATCATGTAATGATTTCCATGTCACCTAAGGTTTATCTACTGGGAGACCCCATCAAGCCAAACTCAATTATGATCATGATGGTTTTAATCAATGTATTAGTAAATGTGAGACTTTTTTTTTATGGACATTACGTCAGTAATGAAGGAAAACATCGTGAGGAAACCTGGTCTTATAATTAATATAAGTCTGAAATCGCTAACTTTGCCCAGCAGTGGAACAATAATAGGCTGGTATTATTAAGAGTAGAACATGTTATTATTATTAGGATGTAGAAAACGATGATAGAAAATTTCCCTCTTGTCTCCTAATGTTCTATATTCAGTACTAGCTGTTATCCGCGACTTTGTCTGCGTGGTACTATACATAAATTTTATTTATATGTATAGCTTCTAATGAAAGTCCCGTCAAAATCGGTACAGCCGTTTCGGAGATTAGCCGGAACAAACAGACAGACAGACAGACGGACAGACAAAAAATATATAATTGTGTTTTGTTGTATGTACCTACTGTATTATATTCAGTACTAGCTGTTATCCGCGACTTTGTCTGCGTGGTACTATACATAAATTTTATTTATATGTATAGCTTCTAATGAAAGTCCCGTCAAAATCGGTACAGCCGTTTCGGAGATTAGCCGGAACAAACAGACAGACAGACAGACGGACAGACAAAAAATATATAATTGTGTTTTGTTGTATGTACCTACTGTATATGTTACGGCTAAAACCCGAAGTGCGGCTACAACTAGGTGCGGCCGGTAGCAGTTGGTTAAACTTGCCTCAATGCACCCTGGAACTCACCGGCTACTACCGCGTCACCACTCGCTTCGTTCGCTAGGCTCGTACGGTGTGTTATGGGTCACAGTTCTAACCTAACCTACTTTTCAGCCATTTTCATTTGCTACAACTAAATTTAACCAACTGCTACCGGCCGCACCTAGTTGTAGCAGGCTAAAACTAGGTGTAGCCTTTTCGGGTTTATATACTTTCCTATGCAATTAATAAAAAGCTGTTATTTTAACTTTACAAACAGACACTTCAATTTTATTAACTTGTATTGGTTGCTCGTTGCCTAAACTCATCATCTGCCTAGCCTTTTCCTAACTATGTTGGGGTCGGCTTTCAGTCTAACCGAATGCAGCTGAATACCAGTTTTTTACATGGAACTGCAGCATATTTTACTGGGTCACACGACACCCCTTGGTAAAATTGGGTGTCAGACTTTCGCGCTTCTGACAAACTGTAACAACTGTCAGAGATCTACAAATGACAGCCGGGATCAACAGCTTACCGTGCTTTCCGAGACATGGAGGAGTCTCAGTACGTAAAGATGGTCACCCATCTACGGACCAACCCCTGCAAGCGTAGCTTAACCTGTTGGATCGACCCGTGCGGCTGTCATTACATAGCCACGAGCTCCTCGTCCTCGTCTTCGTTGCCTTGTCTGACTTTGCTAAATGATTAATATAGTTCTACAAATATTCTACCCTGAGATAATCATGGAATACGCTGTTGTACTGAAAAATCATTAGAGTGGTTTTTTTTTTTAATCATTATTCTTTGACCTTTGTTTGCTACATGAAATATTTGTGGCATACATTTAATCAGTTTTTAAATACAAGTAACGTAAAGCTTGTTTGATGTCAAAGTCGGCTTAAAAAAATATCAGGGTGTCATTTCAGGAATCTTTTAAAATTATTTGAACTTATTTGACTTTCCCATACAAACTTTCATCCACTATTTTACCACTTTTTTTAAAATCGTCAAACTTTGATTTATAATAAACTTGTTAAATTTTTTTGATGCCCTATGATTATTTCCTTAATAATATGTACAAGTATATAAAAGGGGGGAGGGGCTTTTATATACTTGTACATATTATTATTTTAAGTCTTAGTTTTTAAATCATGTAAATACGTGTGTGTAAATAAATATTATAAATGCCTTAAGCAGAATTAAATTTTCTACGATCGCCGTAGAAAATGTAATTCTGTTTGATCAAATTCTCGGAATAAGGTAGATTTCATTGACGACTAAGAATATTATGACGATTAAAATAATGCCGGAATTTAACAGGGAGTTAGTTACGAGTTCGCATAACTTGTATGTCTTTAATTGTTGCTTTATCTAATAGTCTGAGAGAGATCCGAACAATTAATTTCCAATTAAATTTAGTCTACGCAGATCGCTGTTAAACACGATTGGTGTAAACAACATCAGCTTTAAGTATGAGTTCAGCAATTTATAAATAAAATTCCTTGTTGGTTTAGTGATCGCCAGTACTATTACTGAGCATGAGGTTTCGATTCTCAGGTCGGAAAAGTGTTATTGGGTTTTTCTATCAGGAATTTTTCAGTAGCAGCCCGGAGTCTGGATTTGTGCCCGGTTGAGAGTAATAGGCTCGCCGCCTATTACACGAGACTTAAACATAACTGGAACATATCTCCTGCAATCCCCCAAGTGTCCCTTGGGGGATTGCAGGAGATATGTTATGTTATAAATAAATGTATTTACAATTCCTCTAAAGCTACCCTTCGTACAATTTTGTGTAACATTTGACGTTTGAGCAGAAACTACTGTAAAAACAACCAGAATTGAAACAGCAGGTTCGTTAAATAAGCGTTTTATTTAGCACCCACAATCATTTTTACAGTATAACCTAACTTTAAATTAGAATAAATTCCTTATGGAATATCTTCTAATAATACCGTCGACTTTTTAGGAGTGACTGCTTACCATGAGCTCAATAACAAGAATGACCATAGAAAGGAATCGTTTCTGTCTGAGCATATACTTATCCCCACTACCAAGCTATTACCCCACTAAACTTACGGAACTTCCGATTCAATGTTGCCAGTAAAATAATTAAGTGTGTATCAAGTCTGTTATAGCCTCAAAAGTTTACACTACAGAACTAAGAGCCTCTCTATTCCTTTAATTTTGCCTTCGTTTATGCAAAGACACCGGTTATAATAACAATTTATTAGATCACACTAAGCTAATAAACGTAAGGAGCTAATTTCAAAACTAGCTAGTTTCATAGCACCCCTTTATGAAACATCTCCAATTTAGTTCTCCCCAAAAGCCGTTAACTTTAATTCATAATAAATTCGTAATCTAACACATGATACCTACCCACACACAGACGCGTGACGCGCAAATATACCCGAATACGATATTATGCGGTAAAATCCAATTTACTTCCTCGCATTCTTGAAATTTAATCTCGCTTCGTAAAATAGTAACTTACATACCTTATATGTCAGTATTACTCACTATGTCACCGGAACATGTAGCAAATAATTTATTATACGAGGCTGTTAATAAGCTTACAGGTTTTCCGAAATATTTAGAAAGAAAAAGCATTTATTGCTTTTATCAACAGCAAACTAAACTAACACAACAGTCGTAAAAAAATAAAAAAAAAATATATAAAAATAAAATAAAAAGCAAAGTCATCTACGAAGCCAAAAGGCTCCTATCTCAGCATGATGCTGTGACATTTATAATAAAAATAAGAGTCGCAGCGCACATGATATTATTTGGAAGAAACAAGAAACATACGGCATGAAAGCCTTTTACATTCAATAACGTCACCTAATTAGGAAACCTTTTTGTCTCTGAATAATTAAACATTTCAGTTCTGCAACGTACACAAAGAAAGATAATATTCCTAGAACACTTTAAAAGGTTTTCATCCCCAAGATAAGCTCCCTTTTTGACCAAAATCGTTGTTCAACGACTCGTGAAATTTCAGTTACCTAGCTGGCTACGAAAACGCAGAGATCCTTTGATTTCTTTCCACACGAATGGATAGAAAAGAATGTTGAACCGCAGCATCATTTGTGAAAATATCTAAAAGCCACGAGAAATAAATAAGGCAGGCAGTAAGTAGGTACTTACTCAGTATCTTTAGGCCGTTGATGCGAACGTGATTTTGTTTGTGTTTAACTTTTCCGTTTCAAATGTTAAATTAATTTATCTGATTTTTGGTAAACACTTCACGTGATTTGGTGGTTTCTGCTAAACAATAACCTAACGAATGTTTTTGTATCATGTGTTTTTAGTCGAGACAATCAAATTATTTAAGTACTTTACGAGACGTTATACTTACCAATAATAGTCCGTACCTTTCAAGAACCGAGCACGCAATCAAAGCCAAGTACCAAAACTAATTACTAGCATATTGTTTCAAATCACTTCAGTAGATTGCCCTTAGATTCAGGTTAACCGTTTCCTGGATTTGATACGTTACTAGCGGACCTATTACGGTAACTACTTGGGAGGGTAACGGATAAGACTAGGGTAAGTCCGGTAACCGCAATCTAACCTTAGAACCCTTAATTTAGTTGGCAACTAGGTAGACGTTTAAAATAATTTTGATCCTTTAAATATACACATTATGACAAACGTACATGAAATCACAGGTTGGTTCGAAAAATAGGTACAGTATAATAAAATGGAAATGATTTCAGTGATATTATGCAGTAACTAGCTTCTACCCGCGACTTCGTTCGCGTGGAATTCGTAAGACACCACAATATACTACACAATAACAGCCACATTTTTATAAAACTTCCCTGTATACCACGTACGTTTATAGTTTTGTTCTAAATACCCAAAATATACAGAGTCAGGACTGGTGACGCGGGTGCAAGCGACGTACAGTTGTCCGTGTGAGAAGCAGCTTGTCCTGAGGTCAATACCCGCAGCCTTCAGTGTCTGCCCCTGTGACAATCATCGCAAAGCAATGCTCACAGGGAACTGCACACGACCTTGCCCTTCCAGTTTAAGCGCGTGCGGAAACTACACGCGCTTAAACTAGAACCAACTGTGGGAAATTAGTGGTATACGTTGCATAAACACTGTCTCGCCAACGCCACAACCTGTTAGAGTTTTCGCGTCGATGACGTTTCTCTGCAAAGACACGACTTTGAGCCGGGTTCCATTACACAGCTTCGTTGAAGTTAAGTTCCTTAGGAGCATAATCAGGACACCGACCTTCAGCTGGATGATGTGCGCCGGAAGTCTACTTGCCGTTAGTGAATTCAGAAATGCTACGGGGTAAAGGGTGGCATCATATTGCTCCACAACAGTGTTAACTGATGGAGGTATATATCACTTCGCTCCCTTCAATTTGCAAGAGTATACTGCGGTTGATCGCTGCAGCTTGATCATTTTTGGGCGTTAAAATGGCCCGTTCACACACCTAAGAATTATCTTGGTACCTACTCATTTCCCCGTACCCAGACGAATCAGATCTTCTAAAGTGGGAACTACTCTACCAAAAGTCTTTTGTAAAGCCACCTGCCCACCGTCCTCTGCTAGTTGGGTTCACGTCTATTACCAGCGAAGGCTCGTTGCCACATGCTGCCTTGGTAAAGTACCTAGTTGGTTTATACTTACAATTGTAAATCCAAGACTGTTTGCTAATTTTAATTTCACTTATTCCGGGATTTAAAAAAAAAAAAAAATTCTTGTCCTTTTCTCTATTTCAGGGTGCATTCAGCGAAAGTGTTTTATAGGATTCTAACTAGCGTGTATATCGTATTTTCTTTTTTTCTTTTTTTGCTACTATAAATATCAACCAATCCGAAAATTGTTGAGACGATGGTAGGTAATATTATATTCGCAGAAACCATTTAATTTTCTATTATGTCTGTAGGCTATACAGGTTGATTTCCGGCCACCCCGTAGGCGCAGGCTTGCGGACGGTGAGCAATGGGTAGCTCGCCGTCCGATAAGGACCAGGCCCGGGTCGACGGCGTGTTGGGTTCCAGACGCGCCTCAAAGAGATGTCAGCAGAATTGACGGGGTCCGCTAGTTCCGATGCCTGCCGGGGTTCCGAATGGGAACATGGCAACTGAAGAAACACGTGTGGGTTTTAGTCAGTAAGAGTCTGACACGCCCTCCTGCTCCGCCCAGAGCGGGAGAAGTTATTTGATAATTTCCCACCCAAAAAAAAAGGCTATACAAATTTTGGCATACGAATATTAAACCTTCGACTCATAGCGGTGATAGCACGAAACCATTTTTTATTCACTGTGCCAGTACGAGTAAGATTTTATTGATTCAAGAAAGTACCAAAAAGTTTTGCAAAGTTTTATAGTTTGTATATTTAGATTGTCGTGTGTTCAAAACTGATATTTATTATATACACGTAATAAACTTTTATCGTTAGCAATATCAGTATATAACTTTATTCTAATACGTATAGTTAGTGTGCTTAATTCTGAAACAAGAACGGTACCTACCGATCTATATTATACATCGGTAACAAGTTTCCATATTAACAACGGCAGTATTAAAAATTCAAAATACCTCAGAAAACATATTAATATTTCAATACTTAATACTTTATTGCATTCCACAATGTAAACTTAGGTGGTAAACATTCCCTGCCGGGATTGCGGTTATTGTGCGTGGCCCCTGGCAATATAGGCAAATGAAGGAACACGGGTGGGTTTTAGTCAGTAAGTGTCTGATACAACCTCCCGCTCCACTCAGACCGGGAGAAGTTATTTGATAAGTTCCCAACCAAAAAAAAAGGTGGGAAACATTAGCTTGAGAACAATCGTGGACCCACTCTGTCGGACACAGCAAAAGAAAGATAGAAGGTAGATATGAGGACTTATGGTTAATTTTTAAATCTATCTTATTAAAAAAAAAAAAAAACAATTTGTTGTGTATTTTATATGAGTTTTAGGGATTTATCATTTAAATATTCGTTTACACTGTAATACCATTTAGAATATTTATTTATTAAAGAATAGATGGAGTTTTTTTCTTTTCTGATTGATTCGGATTGGTAATTTATTATATATTTTTATTGACATATTATATATTTCTATAACTACTATAACTACTAGTGACACCGGTGACTGAAAAGTTGTGTGTTAATAGGTTATCATGGTATGGGCATGTGATGCGGAGGAATGAGGGAAATGTCGTCAGGAAAGTTTTGAGCATGAATGTGGATGGCTATACGAGTAGGGGAAGACCGAAGAAACGATGGTTGGACTGTGTGAAAGATGATATGGCTAGAAAGGGAGTGACTATCTTGATGACGATTAATAATGTATGGAAGAATAAGATGTTGCCCCGACCAGAAATAAATTGGGATATGCCATATCTAATGAAATAAAGAGAAAAATAATGCTTATCACCTTTCTTTACAGATACAGGAAACAGCATCTCTGAATTTTTACGCGACTGTCCCAGAAGGAGAGTAATGTTTGTTGACAGTATGTATGTATGTATGTCTATTTCTATGGCACGCTCTGTAGCCTAAACGGAAAGATGGATTTTAACACATGAGGTGACATTAGATTCGTCTTAATTATATAATATATTGACAAAACCAGGGAGGCGAAGGTAAAAAAAAAACCTTATTATCAAATAAAAGCTAGTAATGAGTAAATGCCAAATATATATATATGTAAGCACCTCGGTTATGCCTACTGGATTCGCCACGGGAGTTACTACGACACTTTTCTATAAAATAAAGACATAGATTTGATTACTGTAGTATACTTACCTATTTATTCCCGATAAATCCCAAGTACGAACAGGAAGGAGCACACGGATCGGCCAGCGCACAGTATATTTTTTGCCCAAAATTTCGGACATGGCTTTTTTATTATCTTATATCTTAGGACTTGCAATTATAAATGCGAGACGAGAACACCCGATTGCCTATTTGTCATGAAAGACAGAAAATTAGTACTTGAAAAAAATTTCTATGGTTTCCAGAAAAACCATAGAAACAATTGTAGCTCAAAAGTTTGATATCTTTTTAAGACTTTACTTATGGTATTGAACAGTGATTTAAAGACTTTACGATAGTAAAAAAAATTAGGCTTTATTTGTTCAAGATAACAGAGTTATAACTGATTTTGTAAATTTTTGATTTCTTTTTTTTACCGCCATATTATTACGTATTAGGATTTGAAACTAGGACTGAAATGTTCTTTTTATTTACACTTATGACCTTACAAACAAAGGAATCCTAATATAGCAGGATATGGGAATTATTGTAATTCAAACTTTTTTGATTAGGGTTATCACCTCGTAAATTTATTAAACTTAATATTTGAAGTTATTTTTTAATGTTAGTAAGATTATACAAGAAGACATTTTTATCACATTCTAATTGTATTTTGAGTGTTAGGTGACATTCGAAAATTCTATTTTTAAATAAAAATAGTAGGAAAACTTGCCAAAAAAAAAAAACGGTGAATTCCGTAATTTCAATTTGGATCGTCTCCTAGCTAAACGTAGATCTTGATTAGGAGGTGGGGCGCTAGGCAGCGTGGCGCGCGCGCAATTTTTTTTCCCTTTTTAGTCAACGTCACGTGTCTGCACGTGACGGGTGTGTTTTTCCTAGTTCCGTCCCAGGCTCCCGTGAGCCGCGCCACCCGCCGCCAGCCAGCACGCCAATTTATTAAAACGCGAGTATTGTAAAATGGTGCGAAGTTAAGTTCATGGAGGATTGGAGGTCTTCCCTTGGCCGCTGCAGTCACTCAAACTCACCACCATTTACGTAAGTTGAATTCGATGCAAAACAAAAATGTTATCCGGATAGTGCGATTCAAGTAACAGAAAGAGAAGCCTTTGTTCCATTTGTTAGTTTACTTTCTCACACTCTTCAAAGATTAATAAACTCCTGCGACGAAATTATATCAGCATATTGTGAACAAAAAGGTCTAGATACGGTAGATTGTATTTTTGAGGGGAGTTGGGGGTTTGATGGTAGTTCGGGTCAATCATTTTATAAACAGAATTTTTCTGATAATCAAGAGCCTGAAAACACTTTATTTGCCACTACATTCATCCCATTACGGATAAAAACAAAAAAAGACTTTGTACTTTGGTTAAACCCAACTCCACAATCATACAGATTTTGCCGTCCGATTCATATTCAATATCGGAAAGAGACAAAAGATTTAATACTAAATGAACAGAAATTGATAGAAAACCAAATTAGGGATTTGACTACTTTAGAAGCAACTACATCTAACAATAAGAAAATAAGGGCAAAACCACAACTTTATTTGACATGCATAGATGGCAAAGTACTAAATATAATAACAGAAACCTCTTCTCAACTTAAATGTCCATTTTGCAAAGCAACTTCAACGCAATTCAACAAATTAGACATAATTTATTCTCAGCCAATTGATATATCGGTTTTCAAATACGGAATAAGTCCCTTGCATGCATGGATTCGCGTGTTAGAGTTCTTACTTCATTTGGGCTACAAGCTTCCTGTAAAGAAATGGAGGGTAGGCAAAGATTCAATGGAATCAAAAACTGTTGAGGAAACAAAAAAACGTGTGCAAGAGAGAGTGCGAAAAGATTTGAAAGTGCTAGTTGATGTTGTGAGACCCAATGCTGGAACAACAAATGACGGCAACACAGCCCGAACAGTTCTATCGGATAAAAATCGTGCAGTCTTTGCTGAAATATTAGGCCTTGGTCTGTGGTTGTTGGACGATCTTCACACGATTCTGATTACTTTATCTTGTGGTCTACCTGTAAATGCTAATAAATTTGGAGATTTTTGCAAAAGCGTTGCATCTAAATACGTGGCAGAATATGGTTGGTACCCAATGACAGTAACAATACATAAGATTCTCATTCACGGTCAAGATATTATTAATAACTCAGCTCTTCCAGTGGGCTTATTATCAGAGCAAGCCGGTGAAGCGCGGAATAAGTTCTGGCGTTACGACAGAGAACACCATAGCCGAAAATCCGACCGCGAAAAAACCATGTTAGACTTGTTTCACAAAGCACTGGAATCGTCAGATCCAGAAATTTCCTACATAAGGCTACAGAATAGGTTGAAAAAACTAAAATCCTTACCGTTACCACCCAGCGTAGTTAGGTTACTGAAACCGTATGAAATCTCAGCAGAAGACAATTTTGTGGCAATAGAAAATGACGAAAATTTTGAAATTATTGAAGGACATACCGACAATGTAACAGAAATTCTTTCGTCAGATCAAGCTGAAGAATGTACATCAGAAAACAATTAAGTAAAATGGCATAATGTAATTTACTACTAGTGAAAGAAATTTCAATATAGGTTTAGTACAGAGATCGTTTCCTACAAACTTTACCTCTTTATAATATTAGATATAATAATTATGTAGATTATGTTCAAAAAATTCCAAATTAGTATGGCAGGATTGGCATGTCAAATGAAATTCATAGTTTTTTTTTATTATCTAAGCACGTCTAGGAAAACTGGGCTAAACCACAGCTCGATCCAAAAATGAAATAAAAAGTATTTTTTTTTTGTTTTTCTGTTCATTTAAAAACTATTTTTCTGTGTAAATAAAGTGTTCCGATGCACACGCCCCAACCTCCAGTTAATATATTATTTACGAATAAAAAGTTATGGTAACTTTTTACAATAAATTCTATTTAGAAATATTGACAACCCTAAAATCATAATTACCATAGAAAACTTTAGAAGCTTCTAAGTTCGATATCCTTCAATATTTGGATCTGATTTTTTTTTCATGGATTCATTCACTTTTTTCTAACAATTCTATAGAAAAATAGAATCCAAATAATTAAAAATACGACCATAAAAAAATAAAATAAAAAAAACATTAATTGTAAATAAATCTCTGAAAACTCGTTTAACAAATATATAAATCAATCAGTATTATGTGTCTTAAGATTATTGTTTATCAGGAAAAACAAGAAGATAATTCGTGAAATATTTCAAAAGTTAATGGTGATTTACAATTTTATCATAAAAAATAATTAAGTGGTTTTTTTTGGTCATAATGAGAAATAGGCGCTTGTGAGTTCTATTCATTAATTTTATAAAACATTACACACAAAGTTATCACATAAAAAAGACATGTCCGAAATTTTGGCCAAAAAATATACTGTGCAGCGCGCAGTAACTGGCGATCGCCCATACTAATAACCTCTTTCATATTAATAAAACTAAAAAGCTTAAAATAAAGGAAATTATTTAAAAAAAAATACTAGCCCGACTGCAAAAACACATAACAGAAAAGAGAAAAACAAGCATTATAATCTATAAAATTTTGGTATTGCAGGCGGGGAGAAACCAATTATGCTGTAACTTTTGTTTGTCCCGTCTGCAATACCAAAATTCTATAGATTATAATGCTTGTTTTTCTCCTTTCAATTATGAATTTTAATTAAAATTATATTTAAACTTAATGACAGCGTATTCTTCCTTCATTACGCTTGCAACTAAGACTTCGTAGGATTTTATTAATAATGGTTACGACTCGCGCGGAACAGCTCGTGGCTAAATGATAACAGCCGCACAGGTCGATCGAAGGTTAAGCTACGCTTGCCGCGGTCGGTTCGTGGATGGATGACCATCCATTAACTTTCGAGACCTCGCCTCGGAAAGTACGTTAAGCCGTTATTCCTGGCTGTCATTCGTAGATCAGTCTTTAACAGTCGTTACGGGTAGTCAGAAGCCCAAAACTCTGAACCAGTCTTATCAAGGGGTATCGTATTACCCAGGAACTGGGTTGTGGAGGTCAGATAGGCAGTCACTCCATGTAAAATACTGGTATTCAGCTGCATCCGGTTAGACTGGAAGCCGATCCCAAAATAGTTGCGAAAAGGCTAGGCAGATTGATGTTTTTTGGTTAGAAGTCGCGCGTACTGCAAAAAATCCTGAAGAAAATTGTGATTTCTTTGTGAATATTATTTATAATAATTCCGATCAGTCCTCGATTCTGATTTTTTTCGATAACGAACCAAATCAAAGCTGTAAGGTACAAATGGTAAAATTCTCATATTTTACCATAACAATGATTTGTTATTCGCACTGTGTGACATCAATGTCTATTCAACAACACTTACATAGCATCACGCCTCTATACCTTGAACGGGTAGGCAGAGGCATTCACATTTTGATAGTAACTTATTTTGAATGCCTTTGCAAATTCAAATTTATTTATTCAAACTCTCAGAATTTTAAACTCAAAGCATTTATTTCAATTAAACCATTTACTTTTACAAACCTTTGAATTGTCAAAGAGTCGGTCAGTTAGTCAGAAAGTTGAAGCAAGAAGAACGGGCAAGAAACTCCAAGGACACTCTTTTAAAAATAATTCATTTTGTGAACATCATGTTAAATAATACAGATGTTATTTAAAAAAATATGGTCCATACTATGTCCCGCCAGAAAGCATACAAAATAACTTAGGTAATCGAATGTCACATTATTAACAAAACAAAAATATAAAATAAAGTCAATAGGTGTATAGATGTCACAATTTCATGTCAAACACTAATAGTTAATAATATGTCAATAAATTAAGTCGGAACGTTAACAAAATAGGCAGTATTTAGTTACCATTTTGTATACAAATAAATGAATTAAAAATGTCAATATAGAATATCATTATCATACGGGAGCCTTCGTAGGTGGGAAGGCAAAAATCCGATGTACCATCAATTATTATTACCTTTGTTCTGAAACTGGTGGCAGGACCTTCTCGAGTGCTAAGAACCTTATTAATAATGTTCTGTCAAGGTAACTATTTATTTATGTATATTACATAAAAGTTGAAATTTGTATAATGGCAGAATATTCCTGGCTGCTACCCAACTTGGGTTCCAAGTGAATCCTCTTTTCAAGCTATTACGGCACCAAAGCTTATGTATATACTTACGTACAGTTGTCTGAAAGTTGTAGTTAGTACCAATAGATACAGCAGCTAAGGTTATACTGTATTGGTATTTGGTGGCTAATTAAAAGTTAATAAACATAGCATTTTGATTCCACAAACATAAATGGACCATCCACTTATATCATGATGTAATTAGGTATCTACGTATGTCAAAGTGGTGCCCAGTGGTAACGGATACGATTTACGAGTTGTAGGTCGTAGGTTCGAACCCAGACAGGCGCTTTACTTTGTGTAAATTATTTCATCACCACTGCTCTGAAAACGGTGAAGGAAAACATCGTGACAAAACCGACATGTCCTAGAACAAAAAAATTGAAGACATGTGACATCTACCAACCGCACTGGGCCCGCTTGGTGGATTACGGCTCACTCCGTCTCACCGAGAGGAGGCTTCAGTCCCAGCAGTGAGGACATTATAGGCTGATTCTGTATGTCAAATATTCAAGAGAAACAAATCCATTTTAAATGCACTATTTTATGATTATCGATTACTAGCTTCTGCATGCGACTTTGTCCACTATAACCTTTCTCAAAAATTGAGCTATCAATGCAAAAAGATTTTTTAAATCCGACTGGTAGCTCTGGAGATTACTTACAAACAAACAAACAAATTTTACCTCTTTATAATAGGTCTTTACCTATGAAATTGCCGTTCTGCCGTACTCTCCAACCAGCTTTGGTCAATCGTTCGGCTCCGCTGCTCCTGCACGACAACGCGCGACCTCATACTGCACAGCAGACGGCCTCCAAGTTACAAGAGCTGGGGTTGGAAGTTCTCCGTGATCCACTGTACTTACCAGACCTTGCCCCTACAGACTTCTACTTTTTCCAGAATTTGGATAACTTCTTGGCGGGGAAAAAATTCAATAACGCAGAGGCAGTTCAAAATGCCTTTGAAGCATTTGTTGCCTACCGTCCAGCAAACTTTTTCAAAAAGAGCATCAATAAGCTAGCACTACGTTGGCAAAAATGCATTGATTGCATGAGTAATTACTTAGATTAATAAAAAATAAAAAATAGAGAAACAAGTGCGTTAACTTATTTACCTAATATTATTAGTATAGATTCGAAATATTGCAATTCGGGTACGATTTTTTTGAAGAAATCTCCTATAGCAGAAATCATATAATATCCTTAAATCTGAATCATACCAAAATAAACCAAGATATTTTTACTAAAAAAAAAAAAACAAATGCCTTAATATTATATTTAAAAACGTGGAGCAATCCATCTCTCTCTTAGCATGAGTAATGTTCTGAAAAACTGTTTTTCAGTGAATAACTAGATGAAAGTAGAGAGCTTAAAATGTCTGTGGTTATGATAGATGTTGTCGTTAAGTATGCAAGCCGTAACACCGTAATATTTATTTCGTTTGATTGATTTTCGAATAAAAATACATATTGATTTTACGAAACATTTGGTGCAATAAAACTGCTTCAGTTTCCATATAACTTAATACTTTATTGTGCAATCTGCTGAGAAGTGGAAATCCTTGCCAAAAGCTGTGGTTGCAGGGAAGTTAAAATCACGAATAAATAGGTTACTCCGAGGCCAGCGTGTACCTACTATCTTTGCCCGCCATCGCTTATCATCCGGAGAGGTAGTGGTCAAATGCGAGTTCATCGATTAGTATAGAAAAGAGACTAGCAGTGGTGGCCCAGTGGTATCGACCCCGACTTGCCATTTGTAGATCGTGAATTCGATCCCAGGCAGGCACTTTAATTTGTGTATTTAATTTCATCACCACTACTCTCAAAACGGTAAAGGTTTCCTCACGATGTTTTTGAGCAAACCGGCATAGTCCTAGAACCAAAAGCTTCGAAGACACTACTAACCCGCGCTGGGCCCGCAGAGTGGATTATGGTCCATTCCCTCTAATAGAGAGGAAGCCTGTGTTCCAGCAGTGGGAACATTATCGGCTAATTATAAGAATATATAAGATACAGAAAAGATAGGCAATAATAATATGTAAATTCAACATTAATTAAAAATGGTAAAGAATTTGTTTCAAAATATCAGAAAAAACTAAATCTGACTTTTCAGAAGGATGTGGGAGGCAATAACAATATCCAACGAATACATGCTAATAACAAAATAAGCGCCACATATCAATAGCTTAGAATACAATCTAAAGGACAGACAGGTAGGTCGTGGGTCGTAATGGATAGTTTGTTGCCCTTTGTGTAGCTAAACAAATGCAAATTGCATGAGATGAGATACTAACCCCGTCGGCCCATAGAAGCATACAAACAATGTGATAGTCCAACCGTTTTCTTTTCGTGCCACCGACCCCGGACCGAAACTCGCGTCCTCATGAATTTTAGGTAACTAAAGTCGTTTTGGGAGAAATATCGCTCGCCTTTGATATTATATTCTGTTAATTTAAAGTAGACTTTTGAAGTAGTTACGTTAGTTAGTAATTATTCGCACAACTACATTGGTATATCTAAACTAAATATTATCATATAATAAATATAATATAAAGAGAAAACATTTGATTTTTTGTATGTTTGTTTATTACTCTTTGACGCTAAAACAGCTGAACGGATTTGTATGAAATTTGGCGCATGGGTAGACTATGACCTGGGTTAGGACGTAGGATACTATTTATCCGGATATTTTCACGGGATAGAGACTTATGGGGGTGAAACTGCGGGGTGCACTAGTATTTTATAGGTATACCATACGTGGAAGAAGTTAAAAAAGAAAAAGTATTTATTGAGACTCGCACAGGAAATCACAAATTAAAATAAAACACATTTATAAAAACAATTTTATTTTTTTTTAAATAACAATACAAATCTTTTGTTTGTACTCGTACTGTTAGACTGGGAATACACGTCCGATTTTTTCATCGATAATAGTCGGTTCTGATAGTCTGATCTGGCTATCAGAACAATGCAAAGTATCCGACTATAGGATCGGACGTTTGTTAAATGTTCAAACAAAATAATGGCTCTAACGCCTTTCGATAAAAGGTAACAAAAAAGAAAACATGACATTGCAACATAACATAATAATATGTTATAATAACATTTTTTTTTATTATAATAACATTTATTATCAATAACATTTATTATTATATTATTATAACATTTATTATATTATTTATATGGTCTATGACATTTCTCGGGACCTTGGGGTCCCGGACCTTTGGAAGGCGGAGGAGGGGCCGGAGCCAACTCGCAGAGGCCGAATACGTTTACGTTTTGAATGAAATGAGGCACCAACCGACGATTATCCCTGTTCGCGCTATGCAAGTGCACCCAAGGACAACCCCCGGTTGGTGCAAGACTATTGTAGGATATGGAAATAAAGATATTTGAGTATGGGTTTGGGTGGCTAAGTGAACTGGTTACCTAGAGCTGTGGAAAGACTATGGCCCCTGCCTGACCAATATTTTATTTAAAATACACAGTTAAAATGGCAGGGGGTGACTGGCACACTCAATAATGGGCCCCCGGAAACGGTCGCTAGCACATAGTGACGTAGCGACAAGGGGGCAACATGTCCTGAGGTGCTTGAGGAGTGGAGAGGTATTCCACGGCTTTCAGAACAATCCCAGAGCCCGGAAGATGGTCAAGATCCCTACGCACACTTACTGGAATACTTCCTTTCTCCGAGCACGTTTGCTCTTGCAAATCTCCACTCAAGCCGGCCAATTAAGGCAAGAATGAGGTGGGAGCTCCCTTCCTCGTCAGTGCTCACTCCAGCCGGCCAATAAAGGCAAGCCAGAGGTGAGGAACAAGACTTCTCCCGGGAGATAGGGTCCGTGGGGTCGCTACTGCCCAACAGCTCGCCACATGATGCCCAGCGGGTTTTTGTATCTCTCTTGGTCTGGCTCCTCATCCCAGACCCGTTCCGGCAAAGTAAACTCTACCGTCACAGACCCAGAGTTCGGAGCGCGCAAGCCCCACCACGACGTCAACGTAGAGATACGGCGGTGGGGTTATTTATATTATTATTTATGTATTCCCAGTCTTAATGTGACCTTACTTAATTCTTGATAAGACTCTTATCTTCATCCTTGTACAATAGATGTACGAGCTACGCTGTATTTTGATCTTTGTGGTAGTTTGTACGTCATTCTCAATAATGCACATCGATATTGTTTAGCTGTGCATTTCTCTAACAAAGCATTTAAGTAGAACAATTGTCGAATTATATTCAGTAGCAATAAATCCATAAGGGGAATCATTCGTCTACTCATATATATAACGTAACATACCTAACATGTTTACATAACAAGTACATAACATTTTCGCTGCTGGGCATTACAACCCCAATAATAGATATTGTAATGCCCGTTTTCACCGCACTCTCAGTGCTGAGCCTAGCGTTGAAAATCCAACAGTCCACTTTTATTCAGGGATTAATTTAAGTGTCACTTAGTGAAGGTGAGAACGGGCATTAGTTTCGCTTGTATGTAATACTGCAGTTTTGGATTGGTAACAGCTGATAAGTAACTTGTTATTTATTTAATTAAAACAGATAAGTTTATCGTTTCTAATAAAAAAGAACATCTCTTTATATTAACTGTTTATATATTTAATTGTAGGTGTTGTTTTGTAATAAAGTTAATTCGGACTAATAAAATATGTGTTTATTTAGCTAAATAGGTGGCTCTTACTGAGGGATCGTATCATTTTGTGACATTTTTGTTAACCTTGGGGTGACTTTATGAGCATTAAATATTAACTCCACTATTACAACTCTGTAGTAGACCGGGAAAAGTGGAAAGAGGGAAGGGAGGCCTTTGCCCTGCAGTGGGACAACACAAGCTTATAATAATAATTATTACATATAATTATTATATATACAGGGTGACAGGGACATCGATGCGAAAACTTTTAGCATGGGATTCAGTTCATTATTTTGAACCCCACTGTGTTGGAATTTTTCGTCGGTTATAAAAAAAAAAATCTGCTGTTTCATAGAAAAGTGCAATACCTAAAGTGCGGTCAAAATGTATGGAACAGCTGATTTTTTTAAAACTACCAGTTGGATTTGAAAAGTTATGTTTGCATTGGATAGCCCAATTCTTGAGGAAGATTCAGAGTCACGGGCAGAAGCTTTTATTAGGTAAGACACCAGGTAAGACACAATTCAAAAAGTGTTCGGTTAATGCTAGCCAACTCATGTTTTTTTCTCAAGTCCGGTGTTGAACTTCAGTGAATTTATTAAGTGCAAATCGTGCCAAATACAAACCCGAACGTTCAACAGAAGTAGCACTTAATATTATTTATCTACTTCAAACTACAATTAGAGACTCGTATCTCGAGGTCAAGACTTCGTAAATTTCGAGTTCCTGTCAGAAAGTACTTAACAATTTGGACCCTACTTCAAGAAAGGAGCGCCATATAATCTTCCTGTAATGCTTGATCGGCACCCTGATTGCGTAACACACTTTCAATCCGAGGGTTTCGAAGAAAATTCCTGGAATTCCTTCATAGGTTTGAAAAATTTGTCTGCACAACAATGTAAATAATGCAACAATGAACGTGGCAGAACTGGAAAAATGGAAGGTATTGCGATCAATTGCCATTTTATGTGTGTTACACACAATTACCCTGCTGATCTGGATCGGGTTTCCCTTTTTTTTTTTTTTTTTTTTTTGAGGGTGGGAAATCATCAAATAACTTCTCCCGCTCTGGGCGGAACGGGAGGGCGTGTCAGACTCTTACTGACTAAAACCCACCCGTGTTCCTTCGGTTGCCCTGTCGCCGGGGGCCACGATCTCCCTTTTGGTTTTCTTCGCAACCCCGGCAGGCATCGGTCCTAGTGGACCCCTTCAATTATGCTGACATCTCTTTGCGGCGCGCGTGGAACACAACGCGCCGTCGACCCGGGCCTGGTCCTTATCGGACGGTGAGCCACCCATTGCTCACCGCCCGCAAGCCCGCGCCTACGGTGGCCGGAAATCGCCTCGCGATTCCCGACGCCCTGGGCGTCTCCTCCTGCGGCGGCTAGGGGCATGAGGGCGCGAGATTTGCCTCTCCCTCACGCGTTCCGCCTCCTCCTTCGCGAGCATTACCGCTTCACAGAAGGAGGTGACGGCCTCCCATTTCCTCTCGCTTCGTACCATGGCCTGAACCAGGGCCGGAGGATCGGGTTTCCCTGAGGCAACGAATATAGATTTTGCATTATTACAAAAGTTCTTTGATATGCTGTATAGCAAACAAAGAGTTCAGTTATTGTTCTTCAATTTAATTGTACTGTCATGTGCACAGTGGAATTTCTGTGGTTCTGTTAGTCTGTGTTGTTATGTAATTTGAGTTTAATTTATTTGTAATGTGATTTGATTCATAAAATCATAAAATTTCTGCAAACATTTGATAGACACTGTGTAAATGTTTTTAATTTCGGTGGAATTCTCTGCTAGTAAATAAATAAAGCCTTTTAGGAACATCATTTATCAGTAAACAGTTGTGTAATGACGACTCCCAAAACTGACATAGTTATTTAACATAAAGTAAAATTATGCCTAAATTGGTAGGAATAATCGGCAGACGTGTACCTATATATAGTAACTGAACCAATAGTGCGCCAGTTATATTTAAATCCCATTTCCTAGGAGAAGGAATACCTTCATTATTTTTAAGATAAAATAAATGAAATAAAGAAAAATTGGTTTATTTGTCACAGAAACAAGAGCATACAAAAAGATCTGAAGGCTAATTCTCGTACCTAAAAAACGTTTACATTCAAGTCGCAATCTGTCAAACTTGTCAGAAATGTTGGTAAATTGACAGATTACGAATGAGAAAAGAAAGCGATTGTTCTTAAAAAATACGCGAATTGCCCCCCCCTCAGTTAACTCGAATAATAAAGAAAAAAAAAATAGATATAAAAAAAGAATGTATCCAATGCACAGGTCGATGCTTCTGTCCATTTTTATATCTCTATTTGTAACGTTCGGCTGTTATCCGATCCCTCTTATCGAAAACTGAAAGTTTCCTATCACCTTACTAAAGTATACACGCTATGGTAGTATATCAAAAGGCGGATAGAGAACTCACCAATAAAAAAAATAAAAAGATTGGGTAACGTTAAAGCGTGCATACCGCAATTCTGGTGAATTGTAAGATTCTGTTTAAAGAAAGGCATGTTTTTTGTGGTCATGTACTATCTAAAGTTAAACCCTATATGATAATGTAAGTAGTACATATTTAATTTTCTTAAAATACAGGCCTTGTCTTTCGAATTTCCCAATCGGCAGAAACTTTATAAAGTTTATAACCTACTAGCTTTTGCCCGCGACTTCAATCGCGTGGAAGTCGTAAGGCACCACAATGTACTACAATAACAGCCACATTTTTATAAAACTTTCCTATATACTGCGTTTGTAGTTTTATTCTCAGCAGCCAAAATATACAAACAGTCAGAAATGGTGATTCGGGAGCAAGCGACGTACAGTTATCCGTGTGAGAATCAGCTTGTCCTAAGGTTAACACCCGCAGCTTTCAGCCTTCAGTGTTGGCCCCTGTGACTTGTTGATCGCAAAGCTCACGCTCACAGGGAACTGCACGCGTTTAAACTGGCAATTGTGGATATATGCGGCCTAAACACTGTCTTGCCATCGCCACAACGTTAGAATTTCCACCTCGATGATGATTCTCGCCAAAGACACGACTTTGAGCCGGGTTCCGTTACACAGCTTCGGCGGAGTTAAATTCCGAAGGAGCATAATTGGGACACCGATCTTTAACTGGATGATGTACACCGGAACACCATTTGTCATTTTAGCGAATTGACAAATTCTATGGGGTAATGTGTGGCATCATCTTCCTCCGCATTAGTATTAATGGAGGTGTATATCACTACACTCCCTTCAATTTGCGAGAGAATACTGTGGTTGATCGCTGTAGCTTGATCATTTTCGGCGTTAATATGGCAAGATGCCTAAGAATTCTCTTGGTACTTCATATTCGACTGATATCGTACAACAGACGAATAAGATCTTTTAAAGTGGGAACAACTACTCTACCAAGAGTCTCTGCTAGAGTACCTTCACCAACTTTTAGAAGAACATCGGAGAATTCTTGAGCATTTGAATTCCCGCCAAGCCGAGCTCGCATGATCAGGTTAAGTGCAGTCTATGAACTCTCGACCATAGGAGACGACCTTTTCAACGTAGTATTCACTTTGTCAGTCAGAACTGTGACACCACCCATCATGTCTTGGTTCCTGCGGATGTCCTGCAGGGTTCTGATTACAGCGTCCACTACTTTCCTATTAATGCATTCATCCCTTACGATGAAGCGCAACCCCTAAGCACAAGTTCCTTGTTACTGTTGCGTGACACCCCACAAAGAGGCGTTTCGTTGCTCTCTAAATCGATGGGAATCTTAAACATGGCGTGCGCTGTTTTGTCACCAGAAAGCAGTTTGGCAGCGATTCCAGAGAATCCACACACAGATTTTAAAATCACTAGGACAAATCTGCTGTCAAAACGTGTGTGTAAATTCTAAAATTAAGCTACGTTTTTCATGCTGATCAAGGCCTCCCCCAAGTCTTTCTAGGTAGGTACTTTTTTCACGGGCACCGTCTCAATAGAGAATCTTACGTAACGCTGAGACAGCAGACCAAGCAAGGAATTAATACCTATGTACTATATAAACATCAGGTACAGTTTATTTCGCGAAATCCTGTCTTCACGTCATTATGCTGTTAATCATAAGGTTTAAATTGCAATTACTAACAGGACTTCGTAAAATAGTTTAAGCAAACTGTAAAAGGCGAGCGGCAACGCTTTTCGGCTTTTTTCAATATTTTTCTGCTTAATTTCATCTTTGATACCAAAATATTAAAAAAATGCTTATAAGTATAGTATTTTATGCATACTTGTTTTTGTGATATTGAACTACTTTACAATATGCTTTTAAAGTAAATAGCACTAAAATATTGTGTATTTATACATATATTAATTCTATGACCTTTAAAAGATCCTTTTATTCCTATAGTTTTTAGCTCTAAAATGATCAGAACACAACCTTGAATGTTTTGTGACTGTAAAGTAGTTGTAGCAGTTTCCCATTGCTTACCAAGTTTTCCTTTTTTAGTGAATTAATGCATTCTACGAACTATTATATACAAAATAAAAAAATAAAAATAAAACTTGTATTGCCAAATTGTAGAAAAGGGTCACATAATTTTTGTCTTTTTAGTCACATAAATGTTATCTTTCTAATTTGTTTTATTATCCTCTCAATCAGAGCATTTGCTATCTAATCTCTTTACCACCCTTGGTGGGCTTATTGGTTATTCGCCCGAATTTACTCGCGTTAATTTATTTTTTGGCGGATTGATTTCTGGAGTTGTCGATTCGTCCACAAATAAATTTATTTCGTGCGAATCGACTCAAGAAAAAATAATATAATTTAAATGTTTCGATTCGCCCATTCCGGGCAAGTAAATTGGGTCCGCGCCCACTCGACCCGCTTAGACTCGACATGAAGAATAATACAGAAATGTCCAAACATTTCTGTTTTGATAGGCATCAAAACTTCGATGTGTGTCAGACAGAAAAGTGTCGATTTAATGCTTGTACCATAGAGAGTGTAAAATTTAAATAATATTGGATAAATAAATCAATAATTAAACAAGTAAGTACTTAACACACCTTTTTTAATATGTGTACGTTTTGTACTTTGTAGTAAAAATCACAGTTTATTGTTAATTATCATTACAATCTTATAGCTAGTGAGACGGTAGTATTTATTGAGTCAGTCTTTATACGTGATTATAACCATTAGTTTATCAAGTAGGTACTAACTCCTAAAATAAAATAAAAAAAAACATGATTGACTAAATTATCTTAAAAATAAACATAAGGCATCTTAAAGAATACAGAACTAGGTAGGAGCAACACAATTAAAAGATTAAAGATTTATTGTTTGTCACTTTGCCTGATTGTACAAATGGCACTGAATTGGTAGTAAAACATCTAGTATTATTCCTCGGGTCGAGTCTAAACGGGTCGGATGGGCGCGGACCCAGTAAATTTGGAGTAAATTTGGGCGAATCACTTATAAGCCCCGGGGCTGACTGGTAGAGAATGCCTAAGGCATTAAGTCCGCCTTTGTACTTTTTAGTGTGCGAGAAGTTTAAATAAATAAACTTTCATTCCCTATTTAACCCCCTTAGGGGATGAATGTTCAAAAATCCTTCCTTAATTTTCGTTATACATCAATTTAATGCTATAGCAAAATTGCAAGCCTCTAGTTCCAGCAGTTTAGGCTGAGCGTTGTCTGTCAGTGAATGAATGAATTCTGTGAATGAATTTAAGAATTTTATTAAATACGAGATAGAAGAAAACAAAAGCCAATGACTTAACCCTAGAAAAATGCGAAAGGTTTATCCAAAAAGTTGTGAAAACAACCGTTGGATAAAACTAAAGATCGCAAAGATGCATGAAAAGCGACAAGTTGCTTTGGATGTCACCCAAGGCGTTTGCAACTTTGCAATCTGAAATCCTTGTCTTCCTAGGATTTGTGAAATCGACGATACACGGATTGAGATCTAGCATTTGCATTTTATTGTTATAATCCTGCACACTGTTTGTATAACCCTGTCGTAATCGAAACCTTTAATAAAAACTTTTTAATTATAACGCCAAAGATTTCTGTTAAGTTTTCACTCATAAACGGATTCAAACTCAAACCATTTATTTCAATTAAACCATTTACAGGCACTTTTGAATTGTCAAAGAATCGATCAGTCAGAAATATGAAGCTAGTTGCTCATTCCAAAGCGTAGTAGGAGTACCTATGGAGAAGAACGGGCAAGAAAATCTTTTAAATAAAAAATTGTCACTAAATATTAATTGCATCATTCATGTTGAAATTATACATGTGAGAACAATGTAGAAAGACTTGCACGTTAGAAGCGTCCGTAATTAAAATACAAATCAAAGAATAATTCAAAAATTAAAATAAATTAAAAAAAGCAACTAAGAGATGACCAGTCCCAACTAACGGTGCCCGTTCACGAACATGACGAATGGATTCAGCTCACCATTTAGTTCAACCATTTTGAAGGGAGCTAAATGATCCAACACACTTTTTTTTTATTTCGATGAAATTAAGCACACAGGACATATAGTATACTTTTATATAAATTTCGACCTCCGCAAGGGTAAAGTCGCAGGCAAAAGCAACCAATAAAATAATAGTTTCTAGTATGACAATCCAGCGATAGCTAATCTAGTTGACGAGACGAAGAATTTTCCAAAAGTATACAGTATGTTAATTATCGAAAGGCGTTCCCGTTAACTTGCAATAATGTATTGTCCATACATGCTAAACAAATGCTACCATTGTTTTTTTTTTAATAAAGTATACACATAAAATATTAAATTGATACGTAAAAGAAACAGTCTGTACACGCGCACTTATATTTTACGCACATTTCTTTTTCAATGGTCATATTTTTTTTATTATGCACACGCTAAACTATTTCAGATTAACGGGAACGCCTTTCAGTAATTAACATACTGTATAGTGTAATTTTCTAGCAAACGATTTAGTAGAACTGTCACATTATTTAACTAAGGTCATTTCATCTACTGTGTTCAGTAAGGGTGATTGAACATAACTGATTAATGTCGTTTAAACGCTGAAGTTAGCCTATCACCAAGGCCGATTCTCGTCATTAAACGTTCAAAATCTAGTCGCAATATCATCCAAACGACAATCAATATCAAGATTTGTCAAAAACGTAGAGAAGTCCGAAGTATATTTGATTGAGACTGAGAATAGAATGCAACGGTTTTAAAAATACGAGTAATTAAAGAACTTGTGAGTCTTGTGAGTGTTGATCGATAATACTCGTATTATATACATATATTAGAAGAAACCTTAAAAGTTAAATAGGAAAATCCAATATCATCGCTTTCGGGCTTCCAAGACGAAAAAGTTAATAACTAGTGAACATATAAAGTCATAGAGCGAGCGACACGTGTACTTAGTTTTCGTGTGGCTCACACACCTGGCATAAATTGAAATCCATCCACGAAACCTTACAACACACATAACAATGTGGAAACGTGCAGAATAACATATTGCGGAATTTTCAAAAAAATGGGTCATGTTAGTTTTACATATATAAAAACAGCCTAAACATATTGGTTCAAAGCTTTGGAAAAAAATTGCTATTCTGTGTCTGCTTAAATTAGATTCTTTATTTATTCGTTTTCAATCAATTATTTTAGGACTTTAGTTGTACACTGATTTAAAGGCTGCGTTACCATTTTTTTTCTTAAGTGGGAAAAGTCTTGAGCAAAAGCTATAATTTTTTTTCTTGTACTTTCACTCATAGAAGTAACTGAGCAGCAATACTTAGTATATAGGCTCTAGAACACAACATAACCGCGGTTATATTGTCTGGCTCACACTTAATCCTATCTATTGTGTCCAATATTCGATTTTCAGATTCGCCAGCTTCAGCAACCCCCTATCGTACGTCACACGTTATAGAGAGACCTACATAATTGGACAGACACTGTCTTTTGTGTGCGATAGTGAACTAAAGGCTCTTTGAGAATACCTTGGGCGGATTGAAAGGCGATTCCCTGGAATCCATTCTGCGAGAAATGAACGCAAGTAAGTCGCTCGGATAGCTCTGCCGCTGTCGGCCGGATGTAGAGGGCGTGCGCCTCCGGTGACGTGTTTCCGGTGGCAAGCGCTTCCGGCGTCTAACAATATTTGCCACATGTACGAATTCTGAATTTAAACTCGCCAAAACTTCATCAAAATCTCTATATACGTTTATATTCCTATCTACGCGTTGTCCACGATGGACGGAGGCACGATTCCAAACCTACCTATGTAAAATTCCACCAGCAATTTGGTAGGACAGCGTGTTAACGAAGCTTCGAAAGAGAGATAGATATTTGAAAAAATCTGGTGAACTTTTGAAATGTCAACGGGGCCGTGGTCGAATTCCCGATGGGTCTGTAGGCTCGTTACCAATGCTTGTATTTGTTCATCGTGCACACTGCATTCGGGGCCATTCGGGCCATTCGGGGCTGCCGAGCAGACGAAGCATAAAACTACAAAATCGAGTCTAATATTTAATTGTGATCTGATTGGTGCGTTTGATTTTAAGAACTGATGCGTAGCTGGAAACTTCCAAGTTGTCATTTTCTGTCTGCCTAAGGCTTTTCTCGACTATATATTGAGGTCAGTTTCCAGCTTGAATAAATGCAATAGAATACAATAATATCTGAATCAGTTGTGAGGGATACACGTAGCAACTGCACGTTCATTTGAATAACGCAGTCACTGCAGCGAAATATCAATACCAACCGTACGACAAAGCCGGATTTCAGGCTAGGCTTAATGAATCATATGGTAGGGACCTTCGTACATAGTCAACGTAATCTTGCATCTGTTGATACATAAAAAAATCTGTTTTGAGATGAAGATAAAATAATCCATTGGATTAAATGTTAAAGCATCATTAACACACCATTACCTACAACTTTCTGACTTGACAAGGTGTAGATATCGAAAATTCGAGATATTTCGTTGAAGGCGTCAATTTAATTAAATTGCTAACGACTTGAAAAGATTCTTTGTAGAACACCGACTTTGATAACCTTTATCCCTGAATATCTTCGGAATAACTTCAAGAGTCTTTATGTAGGTATAACAAAATACGAAAAGGGCTAGATTCCTTGTAAATTGTAAAGAAGTAACCACGCGATCACAATAAGGGGGTGGCAATTTGGAGAAAGGTTTGGGGATATATCAATAATTAGCTCGTGACTTCGCTCGCGTAGAGATCGGAAATTATGCCTTAATCCTGATCATGGAGGCAAAAATGTCATCGAAATCCGTTTAGTCGTGAAAAGGTAACAGACAAACAGATATAGTTACATAAACATTCACATAATTAGTATGGATAATATTCAAATACTGCAAGATAGTCGAGCATTGAAAACAAAATAAATCGCAGACAATAAACGGATAAAATTATGTTGTCAATTATTTCATCTTCATCTCAGATATTCCTTGTGCAGTATCTGGTTATCTTTTCTTAGATAAATGACACAACGCTCATGAATCATAATCTCGTGAATCAAAAACCGCTTACCGTGTGTGGAATTTATGAGAATATAGACAGGTCGCGATAAAAAGTAATAAAATACTACATTTTGCACTCAACCCTGATATAGTAGGAGCTTCGGTTTAAAGTGATTTATGTAGACTAAAGTATCTTGGTATAAGGTATCTTGATAGACTTTGGAAGTAAGTCAATCGTTTTCATAGTGATAATTATTTAGCACTCGAAGCACTGCTATACGTACATATAATAAAATCGTACCGAAGTCAAAACAGTACATTGAATATTTTTGAAAAAATATAATCGCTACAAGGTCTGGGATCGATTTTAATGCCGAATAGATATTCCCTATAGGTCTGGTCAAACTGTAAGGTATAACATATCACGCTATTTGCTATGGGGATGAGCAATATTATGTTATGCTCGTATTGTTTGAACAAAAAAAAAACGCGCCAAAAGATTAGAATATTCTAGATGGTTATCGATTTAACTTTTTAAATGATTATCAATCGTGAAATATATAGGAATGGCTATTTTTGGTAACTTTCAACGAAGCGTTTGGACGATTGCTTTGCAAACATGGGGTAGTAAGGTCAGTTTTTTCCTGGTCAGAAAAGGTCAAAGAATAAACCTAATGTAAAAAACACAATATTTTAGAGCTATTTACTTTTAGAAGCATATTGTTCATCTTTTGGTATCATCGTTGAAATTAAGCCGAAAAATATTTAAAAAAGCCGAAAAACGTTGCCGCTCGCCTTTTACAGTTTGCTTAAACTATTTCATGAAATCCTATTAGTTATTGAAATTTAAACCTTATGATTAAAGTCATAACGGCGACAAAACAGGATTTCCCGAAATAAATTAACTGTACCTGGTGTTTATATAATATATGTGTTAATTAATTCTTCGCATGGTCTGCTGTTTCAGCGTTGCGTAAGATTCTCTATTGAGACGGCGCCCGTGAAAGATTGGAAAGACTTAGGGGAGATCTTGATCAGCACAAAACAACTAGCTTAACTTTAGAATTTACACACAGATTTTGACAGCAGATTTGTCCTAGCGAATTTAAAATCTGTGTGTGGATCTTCTGGTATTGCTGCTATACTGCTTCCTGGTGACAAAACAGTGCACGCCATGTTTAAGATTCCCATCGATTTAGAGAGCAATGAAACGCCTGTTTGTGGGGTGTCACGCAACAGTAACAAGGGATGTGTGCTTAGGGATTGCGCTTCATCGTATGGGATGAATGCATTATGGCAAATAGGAAAGCAGTGGAAGCTGTAAACAGAACCCTGCAGGACATCCGCAGGAAGAAAGACATGATGGGTGGTGTCACAGTTCTGACTGACAAAGTGAATACTTCGTTGAAAAGGTCGACTGACCATCATCATGCGAGCTTGGCTTAGCGGGAATTCAAATACTCAAAAATTCTTCGATATTATTCTAAAAGTTAGTGAAGGCGCTCTACCAGAGACTCTTGGTAGAGTAGTTCCCACTTTAGAAAGATCTTATTCGTCTAGCAGTATTCTCTCGCCAATTGAAGGGACCGAAGTGATATACACCTCAAATGACTTCCGGTGTACATCATCCAGCTGAAGGTCGGTGTCCCGATTATGCTCTTCGGAATTTAACTCCGCCGAAGCTGTGTAACGGAAACTGGCTCAAAGTTGCGTCTTTGCAGAGAAACGTCATCGAGGCGGAAATTGGCGAGACAGTGTTTATACCGCGTATAACACTAATTCCCCACAATTACCAGTTTAAGCGCGTGCAGTTCCCTGTGAGCGTATGCTTTGTGATGATTATCAACAAGTCACAGGGGCCGACACCGAAGGCTGAAGGCTGCGGGTGTCGACCTCAGGACAAGCTGCTTCTCACACGGACAACTATACGTCACTTGCTCAACGTCACCATTCCTGACTCTCTGTATATTTTCGCTGCTGAGAATAAAACTACAAACGTAATGTACAGGGAAGTTTTATAAAATTGTGGCTATTATTGTAGTATATTGTGATGTCTTACGATCTCCACGTGAACGAAGTCGCGGGCAGAAGTTAGTCTAATAATATAATGTTTATAGACTAAATAGTAGAATGCTTTCTGTGAGGTAAATAATGTAGAATAGTAGAATGTTTTTAGACTAAACATTCCACATGTTTTCTCTAAGGAAAATCTTATAGAATAATTCCTCATCTATCAAATGTTGAGCTTTTCCTATAATTCATATTTATCTACGTGATATCTCTAATGTTCGTCGTTTAGAAAGAGTTCATTCATTTTGTATTTTAAGTTGATTTCAGGTTATAATCTCAATTCTAGATCACATTAGCTGAATGATATACACCGGAAGTCCACTTACCATTAGCGAATTGAGAAATTCCACGGGGTAATGTCCACACATTACCCCGTGGAATTTCTCATTCGTGATGTGGAGGGAGATGATGCCACCATCATCTTCCTCCACATCAGAATTAATGGAGGTGTATATCACTTCGCTCCCTTCAATTTGCGAGAGAAAACTGTGGTTGATCGCTGCAGCTTGATCATGTTCGGCGTTAAAATGGGAACATGCCCAAGAATTATCTTGGAACGGTATTCTGATGATGTCTAAATGATGTCCCCGTACACCAGACGAATAAGATCTTCAAAAGTGGGAACTACTCTACCAAGAGTCTCTGGTAGAGTGCTTTCACCAACTTTTAGAAGAACATCGAAGAATTCTTGAGCATTTGAATTCCCGCCAAGCGGAGCTTGCATGATGATGTCCATGAACTCTCGACCTCGTTCGTTCGTTGACCTTTTCAACGAAGTATTCACTTTGCCCCCACCCATCATGTCTTGGTTCCTGCGGATGTCCTGCAGGGTTCTGTTTACTGCGTCCACTGCTTTCCTATTTGCCATAATGCATTCATCCCTTACAATGAAGCGCAACCCCTAAGCACAAGTTCCTTGTTTCTGTTGCATGACACCCCACAAAGAGGCGTTTCGTTGCTCTCTAAATCGATGGGAATCTTATACATGGCGTGCGCTGTTTTGTCACCAGGAAGCAGTGTGGCAGCGATTCCAGAGGATCCAGACACAGATTTTAAAATCTATTTTATTTATTTATCAAGTCTTTCCAGGTAGGTACTATTTTCACGGGCACCGTCTCAATAGAGAATCGCACGCGATGCTGAGACAGCAGACCAAGCAAGGAATTAATGCCTGTGTATTGTTTAAACACCAGATACCGTTAATTTAAAACAGTTTACAGTTTTTTTTTTCTATGTAATACATATGGAATGCAATAAAGAATTGAGTATTTAATTTATTTTGCAAAGTCCTGTCTGTCACCGTTATGATGTTAATCATAAGGTTTAAATTACAATTACTGACACGACTTCGTGAAATAGTTTAAGCAAACCGTAAAAGGGGAGCGGTAACGTTTTTCGGCTTGCTTCAATATTTTTCGGCTTAATCTAATCTTAGATACCAAAAGATTAAAAACATGCATATAAGTACAGTATTTCATGCATATTTGTTTTTGTGATATTGAACTACTTTACAATATGCTTCTAAAAGTAAATAGTACTGAAATTGTGTTTTTTACATTAGGTTTATTCTATGGCCTGTAATAAATCCTTTTATTTCTTTAGTCTTTAGCTCTAAAATGATCAAACTAAAACTCAAACTCAAAGCATTTATTTCAAATAAACCAATTACAGGCACTTTTTAATTCAACACACTCTGCGCCCGGCACCGGTGGCGGACGGTCGTGTTGCGCTGCGCTGCTGTGTACAAGAGTTCCCGATTTTCCGGCTCAAGCGTTCCTTGGTGGTTCCCGAGTCGTCTCCGTAGTCACCCGACTACCATCACGTCTATTAATTGGGGTCTTTTTCAAGACACAATTAATATCGACTTTCTTTAAGATTGTCGTTCAAAAACGTTCGTCGAGGCAATTTTGGCCCCTTCCGGGCAAAACCACAGTTTCGTGGTCCTCGGTGGATACCTTACGGTGCCAACGAAACCGAGGGGGTGTTGACCCAATCACACCCGCCGATCCCCTTCAGGGTTAGGCAGTCAATTGGCCGGGTCCCAGTGTTCGGCCTTGGGGGGTCTCCTAGTCGGCACTGGTGACAGTTTTGCCTCCACAGCGACTCACCTAGCGTGGTCGGGTATATCGATACCCTTCACACTAGACTGGATAGGACCCCGTTGCACAATAAGATAGGCAACGGGCAAAAGCAAGCTTAGGGCTCACCCATAAGCACACATCCTCCCTGTCTACACCCGACAGGGAGGGATTACACATCCCCGGCATACCCACCGGGGAGTTAGGATAGTAGGAAGTTAGTTAGGGAAAAATTCACGCGTAAAGTCTCTCTTCCCCCGTCATTATGAAGGACCCGGTAAAGTGCCTAGCGCTCTTTATCAAGTTCTTCCAGGGTGTACTCGAAGAAGAGCCCGCCCTGAAGACAAAGTATGGAGCTCGGTTCGCCAGGCTCCAAGCTGAGTCAGAGTCCCAGTCATGTCCCTCTGACAATAGCATCGCTAGCTTTAGCGATGCTCTAGAATCCCCCCCGGCTACTGAGCCATCTAGACCCCTTAGTCCGTCAGAGTCCATGGACACTGACGCCCCCATCAGCGCCGCTTCCTCAAAGCGGCCCACCACCCCGTACCCTTATGGTTCGGACGACGACGAAGCAGAGTCCGCCGCTTCTTCTTCTTCCTCATCCTCCTCCCAATCCGACGATGGTTTTACAACCGTCCAAGGAAAGGGCAAGAAGAGGAAGAACAAGAAGCAAAGCTCGTCCCAGGCCAGCAAGGTCGTTGCCCTTGAGGACTTAGACTTTGCTCCCTCGTCGCCCGCACCACTGGTACCGTCCTCAAAAATCTCTCCCGCTACCCCCGCGACTTGCGCTATAGTAGCTTCCCCCACCACCCCTCGCCCGATTACGTCATCCGCTAGCTGCGCTACAGTAGCTTCCCCCTCCACCGTTCGTCCGATTGCGTCATCCTCCGCGAAGGATACCCCCGCGCCTAACGCTAACACTAAAAAGATCCCTCTCCCGCCTCCCTTGTTCATCCAGGACAAGGCAAAGTGGACCGACATATCCAAATGGTGTGCCGACCACAAAATAAATTTCTCCAGCGCCCGAAATACCCAGCAGGGTATTAAAGTCAATGTCCCCACGTCGCGCGACTATAGGGACCTAACCCGTCTTCTGAGAATGAGAGGTGTGTCATACCACACCTACTCACTCCCAGAGGAAAAACAGATCCGCGTAGTGATCAAGCGTATCCCTCGCGAAATCCTCCCATCCGACATTCTAGAGGACCTTCAGTCACAGAAAGTCCCCGTAGATGAGGTCCATCGCATGCACCGCTCTAGAGGCGGAGAGTCATACGACATGGTCCTCGTCATCTGCCCGCCCGTAGAGGGCCATCACCCGATCTTTCAAATTCGTTCCCTGTGCAAGCTCACAGGGTTCGAAATTGAAAAACCCCACAAGAGTGGCATTGTCGGCCAATGCCACCGCTGCCAGTTATATGGTCACTCGCAGAGGAACTGCCATGCTACACCTAGATGCGTCAAGTGCCTAGGTGAGCACGGCACTTCCGATTGCCCCCGTCCAAAGGATCGTTCCCGTTGTACTGACCTTCCCAGCTGCGTCCTATGCGGCAAACAAGGCCACCCGGCCAACTACCGCGGTTGCCCCAAAGCCCCTAAGGCCTCTTCTCCCAAACTGGCCAAGCGTTTCGACGCCCGCCAGCAAAGGGAAGCTCCCTCCTCTTATAGGATTCCCACATCCCATTTGCCCCAACGACTAAGCCCTCAGAGGCCTAGTCCGTGGAGTTATCTCCATCACCAGCAGTCTTTCCCTGCCATGGTGCCCTCTCAATTCAGAAACTTCCCTCCCCCTCCCCCCGCTCCCCTCCCCCGCCTTATGGATCCCCGTATTCGCGCCGCCGCGCCACCCGCGCCCCCTGCGCCCTCTGCGCCCCCTGCGCCCTCTGCGCCTCCGGCGCCCGCCGCGCCCCCCGCGAAACCCACGTCCGCTCCTAAAGCTACGCGTCCCTCTCAATCCACTCCCGTGGCTAGCCCCAACGTCTCCGTTGACTCGTTCAACGTAATTACGTCAACCTTCTTGGCCTTCGTCTCCCCTCGCGCAAAGACAATGGCCAACGAAATCCTTGCGGCCCATGGCAATCTCCTCCAGATCCAGGCCATCTACAACGCGTATCCGGATATTACGCAAGCCCTAACCTCCCTCGCTACTAAACCCCATTATGGATAACACGGTCTTAGCTAGGTTCAAACCGCGATCCCTAATAATAGGTTATTTCAATGCAAACGGCATTAAAAATCAACGCGAAGAGATTGCGGCTTTCCTCCGCGATCATCAAATAGACGTTCTCTTAGTCCAAGAGACTTTTCTAAAACCTTGCAACCGTAACCCATCAATAGCTAACTACCGGATAGTTCGCAACGATAGGTCACGTTGCCATAGAGGAGGTACCCTGATTTACTACAAAAAGCAGCTTCACTGCATCCCAATTGACCCTCCTCCCCTCTCACGATTAGAAGTTTCGGCCTGCCGCCTCGGCATGTCAGGCCACCAGCCGATCACTCTCGTGTCGGTCTATCTCCCCCCCGCTAATACTTCGGAGAATTTCCAACTCCTCTCTGACGACCTCTCGATTCTACTCACTATGAGTAACTCGCTCATTTTAGCGGGCGATTTCAATGCCAAACATCCCTCCTGGAATAGTTCGGTAACTACTACAAGAGGCCGACACTTGTTCGACCTCTCCCACTCTCTGACCTTTGACGTCATCGCTCCAATGACTCCCACCCACTTTCCGGTTAACGTAAATCATGCCCCTGATATCTTAGATGTGGCGCTCCTTAAGAACGTCAACCTAAGACTAGACTCCATAGAAACTATTAACGAGCTCGACTCTGATCACCGTCCGGTAGTCATGAGATTAGACCCCCGCATAGGTCTCCGCGACCCAAACTCTCCCCCTATCACTAAGAGGATCACGGACTGGAAGAAAGTAAGCACTCAGCTGAAATCCAACACGTCCCCTCAGTTAGACTCTATTCCCGACGTGTTCAACTCTATCGCAGACACGACGTCCGCGATCGACTCACTCACTAATCACGTACAAACCGTCCTGAACGAATGTTCAAGGGAGGTTACAGTGACGGACGACCGTCACTGGAGCTTGCCGGACGATGTGCGTGCATTACTGACTGAGAAGAACGCGGCCGTCCGTGCCTACAGTAGCTTCCCCTGCCCCGCAAACAAAGCCCATATGCGCTATTTACAGAGATCTGTAAAGACACGCATACAGGAGCTGCGTGACGCGGGCTGGGACAAGATGCTCGGCGAACTAGAGCCCAACCATCTGGCATTTTGGGAACTTCAGAGGAAACTCAAATCCCCTCAAACTTCCTCCATGCCCCCCCTGACCCGTCCCGATAAGACCATAGCCTTCGAGGACGTTGAAAAGGCAGAATGCCTGGCCGACACCCTCGAGGCCCAATGCTCACCCAGCTCCCTGCCAGTAGACCAAGCTCACCTCCTAAAGGTCGACGCTGAAGTCGAACGTAGAGCCTCTCTCCCTCCCGTCGATGACCCTGATTGTCCACTGCCTCCCGTCGCTCCAGACGAAGTGCACGACATTATCAAAGGTCTTAAAGCTCGTAAAGCTCCCGGTTCAGATGGACTCACCAATAGGGTGATCCAATTATTCCCTGCCCACCTGATAATGCTTTTGACTACCATCTTCAATGGTGCCTTAAGCAACAACTTCTTTCCCCAGTCGTGGAAAGAAGCCACCGTCATAGGTATCAGAAAGCCCGGTAAACCCAGTACCGACCCCTCTAGCTACCGTCCCATCAGTTTGCTCAAGGTTCTCGGAAAAATCTATGAGAGGCTTATTTACAAGCGTCTCAGAGACTTCGCCGAGACCAAGGGCCTCATCCCCAACGAACAGTTCGGCTTTCGAACTGAGCACTCTAGCGTGCATCAGGCCCACCGCATCATTGAGTTCATAAGCGATGGTTTCCAACGCGGCTCTTTGACGGGTGCAGTTTTCTTCGACATTGCGAAAGCATTCGATAAAGTCTGGCACAACGGCTTATTATACAAGCTGTACCAACTCGGCGTGCCGGATCGTCTCGTACTCATCTTACGGGACTATCTATCGAATCGCGTATTCCGCTATCGCATTGAAGGAGCACTTTCCTCTCCCCGCCCCATTCGTGCAGGAGTCCCTCAGGGCTCCGTGCTAGCTCCCCTCATGTTCACGCTATTCACTAGCGATATTCCAAACCCAGGTAGAAGGACGCACTTCGCTCTGTTCGCAGACGATACGGCCATCTACTTTAGGTCTAGATACCCCGACAATATCGCCCACACTCTCCAAGGCGCAGTCAATCGACTCGCTGCCTGGTTTCGAAAGTGGCGCATAGAAGTCAATCCCGAAAAAAGCCAAGCGGTTCTCTTCTCGAAACCGCGCAATAGGCTTAGAAACCCCCTCCCCCGACCTCTCACTATGTTCGGTAAGCAGATCCCTTGGGAGAAGCGAGCCAAATACCTAGGTGTTTTCCTCGACCACCATCTCACTTTCGCTGAGCACATAAAGAAGGTTCGTTCGCGAGCCGCTTTCGCTCTCGGTAGGCTCCATTCCGTCCTAAACGCACGCAGCAAGATGTCACTTAAGTGCAAATTGCGAATCTACACAGCGTGTATTCGCCCCATCATGACCTATGCGGGTGCCATCTTTGCTCATGCAAAACTCCATCATATCCATAGGTTGCAAACGCTCCAAAACCGATTCCTCCGTAGGGCCACAGGCTCCCCCTGGTATGTTAGGAACGAGAGTCTCCATCTCGACCTTAGAATTCCCACGATCCACCAATTTCTAAAACGCCTTGCAAAGCGTTACTTCGATTCCGCGGTCAAACATCGCAACCCTCTGGTTGTCGAGGCCGCCAGCTATGTCCCAAGTAGGATTAGCCGTACCCGCCGACCTAGGCACATTCTCACCGACCCTGATGACCCCATAACCCTCCTTCAGGAGAGCAATAGGGCTACTAGTACTCTACACAGATACAGACGCCTCCCGTCATTCCGACCTCGCCGTCGAGGTCCTTTGCGATCGCGTCCGCGCCCCCGAGTAAATGATACTCCTCCCCGACCCTTGCTCGATAACGAGGTGCCAGCAGTGGTTTCAGCTGTGCACGTAGCTTTAAATTCCCCGATTAATAATAATGATCAAAACTTTGATCCAGCCCGTCCCATCTTTGATGTCCTCCCTCCGGTGACGCCCTAAGCCGAGGCTCGTACCCCACAGGGGGTGCCCTTAGCGAGCGTTCACCTAGCTTTTTAGCTTAGTTTTGTATGCCCCTGGCTGGAGGCTTTGAGTGTAGCAGCTTAAGGCAACCACAGGATTGACCGGTTAAGTAGTCATGACCTCAGAGGTCAGCTACGAGATGCCCTACAGAAAAAAAAAAAAAAAAAAAAAAAAAAAAAAAAAAAAAAAAAAACACTTTTTAATTGTTAAGGGGTCGGTCAGTCAGAAAGATGAAGCTAGTTGCCCATTCAAAAGCGTAGTGGGTACCTATGGAGAAGAACGAACAAGAAACTCCACCGACACACTTTTAAATCACAATATGGTTACACAATAATGTTTCTTAACATTCATGTTAAAATTATAAATGTGAGAACGTTGCAGAACATTACAAGCGTACGTAAAAAAAAAAACAAATAAAACAGTCAAAAATCAAATTAAAATAAGCTTTGGCAGCTAAGAGATGACCAGTCCCTACTGACAGCGCCCGTTCACGAACATGACACGGATTAGCACCATTCTGCTCAACCATTTTGAAGGGAGCTAAATGATCCAACACACACGCCACCGGCAGCGAGACATTAGAGTGAGCATGACATACTCTCAGCTGCAAGGGCACATTCAATTCAATGAAAGACGTACCTAGTAAATGGTAGCTTTATAGTAGGTACATAGTACTCACACGTGTTATGCAATTATACAATGCTAAAGGATCAGAACACAAACTTGAATGTTTTGTGAATGTAAAGTACTTGTACCGTAGCAATTTCCCATAGCTTACGAAGTTTTCCGTTTTTAGTGAATTAATGTATTCTACGAACTATAATATAAATAATATGTTTGTAATGTAAAAAAGAGTAAAAAAAAAAAAACAATAGATGGGAACCGAACTTACTACCCCAGGATTGCAAAGCATTCGTCCAACCGTTGAGTTAATTGCTTCTTTGATGGAAACCTAAAATAGCCGTTCCTAATTATATTTCATGATTGACTGCTTAGTTCCATAAAGGTATAGGGTGATGATAATCATTTAAAAAGTTACATTGGTAACTGTCTACAATATCCTAACATTTTGGCGCGTCCTTTTACAATTTGCGGAAAAAAATACAAACATAATATAATATTGATCATCCCCCATAGCAAATAGCGTGATAGTTTATACCCTACAGTTTGACCAGACTTATATGAAATATCTATGCAAATTTTAACAGAATCTGTCCGGTAGAATTTGCGTCATGCTAGAACATACAAATACGACATTATGTAATATTGCTCATTCCCCAAAGCAAATAGCGTGATACGCTATACCCTAGGTCGAGCCGTAGCTTGACCAGACCTATAGGGAATATCTATGCAAAATTTAAACAGAATCAGTCCGGTAGAATTTGCGTCATGCTGAAACAGACAAAGAGACAAAAATTTAAAATTTATATTTTCGGCATTATAATGAATCTCAGACCTCGTAGCAATTACTTTTTTTCAAAAATATTCAATGTACAGTTATAACTTCGCTACGATTTTATTATATGTGTACCTTCATACCTCCGATATCTTCCTTCCTTTAACGATTTGCAGGTAGAAATCGGAGGTAGCTCTCCCGCGAGATATACCATAACAAGCGACGACTTAAAAATTCAAGGAGCACTTTAAAATTAGTCCCCTCTGAATAAATCACTTTCAATTTTGATTTATTACCGGGTTCTTTTCTTAAAATATTTTGACCTTTTTAGGTTCTGAAATTCCAAAAGTAAAAAACTGTTTATAGGCTATGTTTGTGTGGAAAAAAGAAATGTACGCCGACTGCAAACGAACTGCAAAATCGTCGACAGTTTTGATGCAGTTATATAAAATACATAAAACTGCATCTAAACTGCTATATTCCAGTTGGCTCGCATTTTTTTTTTTTTAGGAATTCTTTGCCCCACACTAGGAATTTCTCCTGTATTGGTCCTGTGCGTTTACAAAAATTTAAACTCACATAAAAAAACAGCCAGACCCGGAACAACTACTTATAGGTAATACAAATATTTATTCCGTGCGGGAATCTAACCCGAGACACGCAGCGGATTAGACAATCGCTTAACCACTATGCCAACCATGCCGTTAATTTCCGTGTATTGGAAACGTAGACCGTCTACTAAGTGGGCACGCCACAATTGCGGCGATAAGACCCCTCCTTGAGGAGTGGCTAGAGAGGCGTCACGGCGTACTCACCTTCCGCCTGACGCAGGTCCTCACCGGACACGGCTGTTTCGGGAGGTTCCTATACAGGATAAGGCGGGAGGAAACGCCCGGGCGTCACCATCGTGTGAATCGCTCGGAGGACACGGTGGATCATACGGTGGAGGTCTGCCCGGCTTGAGCGGAGTATCGCCGTGTCCTCGTGGAGGCGATCGGCGGCGGTGATCTCCGCGTCCTCGTTCAGGCCATGGTACGGAGCGAGAGGAAATGTAGAGTAAACGTATGCGCGGGCTTGCAGACGGTGAGCAGTGGGTAGCTCGCCGTCCGATAAGGACCAGGCCCGGGTCAACGGCGCGTTGTGTTTCACACGCGCCTTAAAGAGATGTCAGCAGAATTGACGGGGTCCGTTAGGGCCGATGCCTGCCGGGGGTGTGAAGAAAACTGAAAGGGAGATCGTGGCCCCCGGCAACAGGGCAACTGAAGGAACACGGGTGGGTTTTAGTCAGTAAGAGTCTGACACGCCCTCCCGCTCCGTAAATTATTTCTCGGTGACAAGAGACAACACGAATAACCTCAAGATTTGTTAATTGACTACGGAACCCTACTTTGTCCCTGACACGCACTTGGAGAGGTATCCTATTTCTTATTTACATTTACTTCTCTATCCACCAAAGTGATTGTCTTTAAAAAGAAAAGATTGGTACGTTACCAAACAGACAAAGATAAATGGATACAAAGATTAGACGGATTTCTTTTTCTTTTGTAATCTCGAAATTAAGTAAATTGAATCTTGTAATGGGACTATTTGTTACACTACGTACAAGCTGTATTTATTAGTGTATTTATTTAAATGTGAAAATACAGCGGAGTTAGTCCAAACAGTAGAATGTACTCGTACCAATAGGTACAAGTAATGAAATCAAGGAAATGGAATCACATTTAGTATCGCCTAAGTCTCGTTTAAATTGCAAATCCCACTGCCATTCATTCGAGTAACAATCTTTTTTATTTTCGCTACATTTAAATCTTAAATTCAATGAAACAGAATCAGTTGATTCTATTCGGATTACCGTTGCGATTGCTTTGTATTAAGAGAGAATTTTACTGATTTATTGAAGTGAAAACTTCTTTAGACGCGTTGGGCATTTTTGAGATGGGACTAAACCATTGATTTTGCGACACTGTGACGACACCAGCTTTTGACCATTAAAAAGACATCAACGCGTTGATTACCGTGGTGCGTGGAGTGAAAGACATCAACGCGTCAATTACCGCAGTGCCGATTTTTTTAAAGTTTCCACTTTTGTAAGCACTCCTGGAGTGCCACTGTTTTTTTATTTTATTTATTAATTACTGAAATATTTTCATAAAACTCATCGCCGCTGAACCTTTGCTAAAACTATTTATATTTACTTTGTGTTTATTACTATGAAGTACATTATTCCTACAGTATTGACCCAGTCCGCGGTTTTGACTTGAGCTTAACTGTACATTCTAAGAATTTTATGCACGAATATATAATGATCTTTTTTATCCTGAAAGCCAGCTTGTCACTTTTGATATTGCCTTCTGAAAATAGCATAGTGGAATTTATGAAGTTCCAAAAACTGTCTCAAATACGAGAAGCGCCTGTGGAGAAAAAATAGCAATAACGTAATAGCACGCCTGAAAGAATTGCCGTAGGAGTAGAAAAATGTAGTTCCAAAAAAAGAAACTGTATTATGTAATACCCTTGCGCGTTTAATCGCAGAAGGACTTGACTTTCAGTGAAATTTCTAGTACTTACATACTATGTGACATTTGTATGAACGTCGAACGGTGTAAATAATCTTGGCATTGGTAAGTAGTATTTATAGAGCTATTATCGTTCCTCGCTTGTTTCTATGATTATTTCCACATTAAGAAATGATAAACTTGTACTTATTACAAAATAAAATTCCTAAAATGTTCAAAAGCATAGTGCGGGCTACGACGTAGCACCGTAGCACGGCGGCGTAGCAGGCAAACCTCGTTTAGATTTTTTGCAGGTTCTTAATTTCGCGTACGTTAGTCTCTTTGCTCATAGTAGGCATCCGTAAATTAAAATCTTTCTTTCTTTTTCGTGTGGTTAGTAACTAACTTGGTGTCGAGAGTTTTTATACCACCCATGCATATGACTTGGCTTCGTATGCCGTCGAGAAATATCTCTCAAGCATGTTTCCTGATGATATTTTCCTTCACCGTTTTTGAAGCAAGTGATAACTATACGCATATGAATCCGAAAAGTCAGAGGTGCGTGCCTTATTGGGTTCGAACTCGAGACCTATGACTTGGCAGGCCGCCGCGCTGGTCACACCAATGGCTTATCACAACTTCAAATAAAATAAAATATACTTATATTCATTCATCTTTTTAATATAATTCTGTTGATACAAGATCAGAATCACTTGTTCAATCACCTGCATGAAATTCTTCAAAAGTACAAGATACACCTGTGTCATATGCCCGTTTCACGGCTCGGTTGATCGAGCGATCTCCATTAATTTTGCATACATATAGACTTCTCGTGAAGTTGACAACATGATGATTTTGATTCCGGTAGATCAAGTTTCTGTCAAGGATATGCAAATTACTCATACCTTTGAGGGTTCGCCTGGAAGCTAGTTTAATAAAAATGCGTCACACGTCAAGCGTCAGGCGGATTACTATATTCCCAAAGGGTCTGAAGAGTTGCATTGTTGAATGTAAAATATATTTCGTTTAAGGCTAGTATTGACTAGCCTTCAACGTGTCAATGTTAAACATTAGTCACATTTTGTAATATCAATCAATTGCTTGCTTCAAAATGGCACCTAAAGTAGAGCCTATTTATCTAGTAATCTAATAGAATTTCTAACATCGAACTGAAACTAAAATTTTCGTTCCCTACCTTTTTTTTTGGGTGGGAAATTATCATATAACTTCTCCCGCTCTGGGTGGAGCGGGAGGGCGTGTCAGACTCTTACTGACTAAAACCAACCCGTGTTCCTGCGGTTGCCCTGGTGCCGGGGGCCACGATATCTTTTTCGGTTTTCTTCGCACTCCCGGCAGGCATCGGCCCTAACAGACCCCGACAATTCTGCTGACATCTCTTTGATGCGCGCGCGGAAGACAATGCGCCGTCGACCCGGGCCTGGTCCTTATTGGACGGCGAGCTACCCATTACTCACCGTCCACAAGCCCGCGCTTACGGTGGCCGGAAAGCGGCCTGCGATTCCCGACGCCATCATTCCCTACCTGGGGATCAAATCCAAGATTTACGCTTCACGACCTCGCTAATAATTTCGTCATTCTTTGTCATTTTTCTATTTATTCCTAATTCATTTAAAGTCAATTCAGCATATTGTTTTGTTGTTTTATACATCATTTCATACGTCAACATCAATTTCGTTCTCTGCCATGTCGTACTACACTCTTTCACCAGACCGATCGCACAGTTCAACTAGTTTTTCTACAAAGAAAAATACTACTTGGGAGCAAACAAAATGACGACAGGTCAGTTGCAGACTTTGATTGAGCAAAAAAAAAAAAAACATTAATCAGATCAAGGCAGTTTGAAATAGAAGAACTGTGTTTGATTCAGATCGTTTTCTGAATTTCTGTTCGCAGCGTTAAGATAAATCGAGTCCATAAAAACTTTTATTTTTTCTTTTCCCGGCTCGGAGGAGGTCGTAACAGCTTGCATTTATTTTGTGAGAGATTTAAGAGGATGTGGTCTACAGACAGCGACGCTAAATAATTATGTGTTCTACCAGTTCATATTTCTCGTGCAAATTGATTTATGTATTTTCAAAGCAATATGTTTGGTTTACAGAAGTTAATGGTCTGCATTTGCCAGGTTATTCACAAGCTGTGAAAAGCGATCTTTTGTTTGAGTTTTGTTATGAAATAACATATTATGAATTTCTTTATTTTCAGAATATCCTAATAGGTTCTTAACTAGTGACTTCTTAACAGCCCAGCCGCCTTGCATATTTTTCATGACTTTACAAAACATCTACTTTTTGAAGTGAAAACTTCTTTAGGCGCGTTGAGCATTTTTGAGATGGGACTAAACCATTGATTTTGCGACACTATGACGACACCTCATTTTTATAAATGCTATTTTGCTCTTTATTTATATTTCGTTACGGATCAATGTTCTATGCAAGTATTTTTACTGTAGAGATTTTTAAACACGATTGTGTTCTTTATTTATATTTTGTTAGGGATCAATGTTCCCTTGCCGGATTACCGCCATGGGATCTGGAGGCAAAGGTCCTCGCGCACATTTGGGAGTGGCGCGAGGAGGCGAAACGCCGGGGCTTAACTCCGCTGCCGCGAGAAATCGTGGCACAGCTGACAGAGCTCCGGCAGGATCTCATGGCGTCATGGAGAGTGCGACTGTCGCAACCCAGCGCTGGGCACGCCACAATTGCGGCGATAAGACCCCTCTTTGAGGAGTGGCTAGAGAAGCGCCACGGCGTCCTCACCTTCCGCCTGACGCAGGTCCTCACCGGACACGGCTGTTTCGGGAGGTTCCTGCACAGGATAAGGCGGGAGGAAACGCCCGGGTGTCACCATTGTGTGGATCGCCCAGAGGACACGGTGGAGCATACGGTGGAGGTCTGCCCAGCTTGGGCGGAGCATCGCCGTGTCCTTGTGGAGGCGATCGGCGGCGGTGATCTCTCGCGTCCGGCCCTGGTTCAGGCCATGGTACGGAGCGAGAGGAAGTGGGAGGCCGTCACCTCCTTCTGCGAAGCGGTAATGCTCGCGAAGGAGGAGGCGGAACGCGTGAGGGAGAGGCAAATTTCGCGCTCTCACGCCCCTAACCCCGCAGGAGGAGACGCCCAGGGCACCGGGAATCGCGGGGCGATTTCCGGCCACCGTAGGCGCGGGCTTGCGGGCGGTGAGCAATGGGTGGCTCACCGTCCGATAAGGACCAGGCCCGGGTCGACGGCGCGTTGTGTTCCACGCGCGCCTCAAAGAGATGTCAGCAGAATTGAAGGGGTCCACTAGGGCCGATGCCTGCCGGGGCTGCGAAGAAAACCGAAAGGGAGATCGTGGCCCCCGGCAACAGGGCAACCGAAGGAACACGGGTGGGTTTTAGTCAGTAAGAGTCTGACACGCCCTCCCGCTCCGCCCAGAGCGGGAGAAGTTATTTGATGATTTCCCACCCTCAAAAAAAAAAAAAAAATACTTAAAGGATTCGGAAGTTTTTTTTTTTTGTAAACACGTTGGTGCCACCACATTTTTTTGAATAAGTAAGTTTAATATACGTATACATATTCAAGAATATAATCTCTTTAGGTTTATAAACAGTATAAAAATCCTTTGTGTAGTTTCGAAGAATAAAGGCTCCTACAAACAGGCGCGACACGCGACGCGACGCAAAGGTAAGTCGCGTCGCGCGACGAGCGGTGTCTTTGTGTCGCGTCACGTATCGCCCCTGTTTGTAGGAGCCTTAACGCGGTCACACAAATAGACACGAAAATCGATTTTGATTAATAATATGTATATATACAGGGTTATTGGTTATATGTCAACAATTCAATACAATATGGGGATGTAGGAGAGGTCATTTACAACCAAAGTACCCTTTTTGACTCCTATGCATAAGTCAACAATTTTCGTTTCATTTGACAGTTTATACTTTTATTTCATTAGTTTTAAAATATAAAATGTCAAATTACTCGAAAATGGTTGACATTGGCATAGCGGTCACGAGGGGTCATTTGGTTGCAAATGACCTCTTCTACATCCCCTTAACGGATTGCCAACATATAACCAATGACCCTGTAGATATGGAAGACGAACAGTTTTAAGCAATTTTAAATACTTCACCATAATGTTGACCTTTCACAAAATGTATTATCCTTCCTATTCGGGTCACCGAGCGTGAGTAAAAATGTATCTAGACGCACCTGTTTATATTATTTTTTGTAAGGGATGTCCAAGAAACAAATCTGTTTACTTAGTAAAAATAGTGAGGAGACATTTATTTTCTGACAATGCGGCATTGTTCATGTTCATGCGACTGCCGAAAAATCCGGGCGAATTTCCTTTTGTGTAAAATATTTTCACGATTGAAACAGGAATAAAGTTGCCTAGAATTAACTCAGGTGAAAAGAAAGATACAAATGGAACCTTTCCTAAGATTTTTTCTAAACTTTAATTAACGTAATTTTTGTGCAGAAAAGCGCTTTTTAAACTTAAAAAAACGCTTTTCTGTACCGGTGAAGAAGAACAGAAAATAGTTCAGGGATTTTATACACACGCATTTACATGATTTAAAAACGAATACTTAAAATAATAATATATACAAGTATATAAAAGGGGGGGGGGGGGCATTAGTCCGCATCGCTGTCAATAGGAAAAGTGCCCAAAAGGCTGGCAGCATTGCCACGTTGTATGGCAATGCTGATTCTTTGGCCAAAGAATAGGCCAACCCTCTGGTCACGTGAAGAATCGACCAGCCGCTTAGCGATGTCTTGAAATACTAAGTGGGCATTCGGATCCAATGGTCCTAGTGTTTGAACCCCAAACGGCTCATACATATAAGTCCCAATAAGATTGAAGTATTTGCGCCGTTGGAGGTTTTCCGCACCTGCAGCAGCAGGGATTTTTATTGTATTTTATTTTATCTGAAATTATCGTGCTGTACGGTTGAAAACTTCGTTTTACCTACAAATAACAGTTTTGCAAACAAAATCTGTTCCTATTTACAAAGTATAGAATTCTACATACAAACTTTATTCAAATGACCTCTCGTTTATTCGGGTCGCTCTAGTCAAACTCTCGGTTTCCTGGCTTAATGTAACTCACTTCATGTGGACATTTTAGTCGAATGACACTTTAATTGCATTCAATCTGCGCCTATTGTTTATAAGCGCCGCTGTTAACATATCAAAATGTTTATTCACAGTGTTTGTTTAAATGGGAGGTAATTACCAACCTCAACACGCATTACTGCCTCGGGTAAACGTGTTCCATGTAATGGGATGGCCTCATAGAAAGGAGGTACTCCTGCCATCCATCAAGAGGATTAGCAAGGCAGGGTAGCTGTGTCGTCGTACCAACCATAATGGGATTAAGAGACTGACTACGACCTTTGCAGCGTTACGTTCAATTATTCCGTTAAAACCGAGTGCCCGCGCGAGGTTGTGCGGAAATATTTTTTTATTTTCTTTTTTTTTGGTTTTTGAACGTCACCTGGGTTGACGAGAGGAGACGTTAAATAAACCTATTGGATGTTATTAGTCTATATATTTAACGTCTCATTCCATTACGTCGTCAGGTTTTATTGAATCGGTATGAAAGTATGACCAATATTGCTTATGTGTGAAACCGAATCATAGAATATTCATGTTCTGTTTCTTCTCATTGATAAGTTGCTGTAAGTTTGAAAAATGGTCCAAGAGATGTAAGGTCCGCAGACAGGTTCTACGCGACGGTACGACGCGATTTTAGTCGAACAATTTCCATGAAGTTATCTTAGAAATTATTTTATTAGAGTCGCGTCGAGCTGTCGCGTGGCGCCTGTTTGCGGAGCCTTAATGCAAAAATTTGTGCTAATGTAAAAATGAATTGATAATAATATACTTTGAACAGCTGCCATGGAGTTTCTTGTACTTCTCTTCAATGAAGACCTAGTTTTGCGAACGGCAACTAGCTTTAATTAACGGTAGCTATAATTAACAATAAAAAATATAATAAAAATATATACAAATACATATAATTGCCTAGTCTTGTCTTTTTATGCTTTTCTTCATGAAATCCTTACACACAATATTCATACTTAGTAAAATAATAACCATTCTGACACTCAAAGCTTGCTAATTACATATAATTAATACGGATGAAAATATTAGCTATATGTTAGCCAATAGTTTAGCTTAACCTTCAAGTATCATTAACGAGACACAATAGAACTTTTAATTGTTATGGCCTTCTAAAGGCCAATCGACAGATGATCGGATAAGTAGGTATTGATTGAGAGCCTCTTACCGTAGGCAACCAGCCACTCTGACGCTAACCAATACCTTCATATACATCACCTTACCTTTAGCAACGACTCGTCCACTTTCTATCTTCATGTAGATAATTGCAGCGTTCCATAAGAAAGAAATATCCGCTATAAAACTAGTTTAAAATTACATGGAAGTAATGGTATGAAATATTCATTTTAATTTTTAGGTTGCAATAGTTCCGTGGAACTAGCTACATGGAACTACTGGGAATAAAGGATATTAACTTTTGTGAGGCATAAAAACCCCACCTATTATTGTTTCCGGATTTATTAATAATATAAGTACCTAGCTTCTGCCCGCGACTTCGTTCGCTTGGAAGTCGTAAGACTATACTGCACAATAACAGCCACATTTTTATAAAACTTCCCTGTATACTGCGTTTGTAGTTTTAATCTCAGCAGCTAAAATACACAGAGAGTCAGGAATGGCGACTTGGGAGCAAGCGACGTACAGTTGTCGGTGTGAGAAGCAGTTTGTCCTGAGGTCGATACCCGCAACTTGTTGGTCCCTGTAACTTGTTGCTAATCATCGCAAAGCATACGCTGACAGGGAACTGCACGCGCTTAAACTGGTAATTGTTTGGAATTAGTGGTATACGCGGTATAAATACTGTCTTGCCTTTGCCACAACCTGTTAGAATTTCCGCCTCGATGACGTTTCTCTGCAGACACGTCTTTGACCCGGGTTTCGTTACACAGCTTCGGCGGAGTTAAGTTCCGAAGAAGCATAATCGGGACACCGACCTTTAGCTGGATGATGTACACCGGAAATTCTATAGGGTAATGTGTGGCATCATCTTCCTCGATATCTGTATTAATGGAGGTGTATATTACTTCGCTCCTTTCAATTTGTATAATTAATTGTCGGGAATTCAAACACCAGCAGATTCACGCGAACTCTCATTAGTCAAAAAAATGCCGAAACACAACCAAAACATACTTTTTCAAATAGGTACCTACTTTTCTGGTTTCCCGTTACATGAAAAAAGCTGACAAAATCCTTAATTACAGCATTAACATTATTTTATAGGTGAAATTGGATTCATAAAAACGTTTCCAGTGCAACCGCACATCGGTTGATTAGGTAGATATTCGTTCGTGCAGCTGAAATTTAATGAAACTGTAGCAGCTGCTGAAACGATTCCATGAAAGTACATCTCAACACATTTAATTGTTATTGTTGTTAATTTTGTTTTAGATTTTGTTGCTAACATTGTTATTGTAGACTGTTAAGGCAGCGTGGCGCAGGGTCTGCTAATATCACCGACATCGCTGTACCCAAATTTAATTTGACACCTACCCTGCACGTGACTAGACTAAGGGAACATTTAAAACCAACAATGAAACCAACACGAGAAGTTCAATATGTATATTTTACACATAAATTCTTTGTCATTAAACACTTCGTCATAACGTCTTCACTAATTTGACATAGACTTTATTTATTACACCAAAACATCCACTAATTAATTGAATTCCAATTTCGTACTTAACCAAATATTTGGTTGAATATTTGGTCAGAATTATATTGTCTTGGGTCAATACGTCCCACGTAACACTAGTGTATAGTATTAAAAATGCAATTTTATAATGATCGCTTTCATGAACATTCAAACCTTAAATGTATCGGCTATATGTCAATCTAAGATCTATTGTTAGGTAATATTAAAACCTTACACAGTACATTTAGGAAGGTAATATGATATCAGTTGAAGTAGCGATTAGCTTTGGCTCAATATAGACATCACTTGAATATTTGCTTATTAAGTTATTAATGTATACATATATCTAAAAAGCGACAGACAATGTATCTATTACACTGATTTCAACAGGATGCTCGAGTATATAAATTACTAAGAATTCTTTAATAAATGCTGCCTTACGGTTGTAAATTTATACTCCAAATATGGTTCATATATAATCAGTATAAATTGACCCTTTGTTAATGTAAGTACATAAACAGTATTTTGTAAATCACTTTTTTAGAAAACTTCAACGTTGTATTAAAGTTTAAGGCGCGGAAGCAGCATTTCTGTTTTATTAACACCTTTCAAATTTTCCAATAGTTCATGTATGACAACGTGATAAAACTTCAGTCATATTCAAGTAATAGCTACTAAATTATACAATAACTATAATGAACTATGATAACTTATATAAATTATTTACATCTGCTTAGTAAACGTAAGAGAATCACAAATGCACCATCATAATTATAAGCCCATTCATTCCTATATACATTTATTATTATAATATGATCGCTCTCAATTTAAGAATACTTCTATTAAATACTTTACTTTCCATTGCTTATAATAATGATAGAATGACCTGCTGAGCTCCGGCGCAGCGTGCATGCTAAAGCGGCCATAATAAAATACGTTATTACTTAAATTCAAATCATCGTAAGTTGGAAATATTCAATGAACTTAATATAATAATGATCGCAGCAGGCGCTTCTCGATACGCTTTCAGATAATCTTTTCACTCCAGACGTTTTAATTTATAGACCAATTAATTTGACACGAATGAATAACTCTACCTACATAAATTAATGCTTTCGAATTTAATTTTCTACAATTATTATTTTTCAGTCGAAGATATTTTACAACTGAAAGCTAAATTGGGTACTTCAATGGTAACAACGATAAATAGGTATTTAGACATTAATAGATCTTTTAGATACTTATAACATGGAATGTATAGGTTTATATGTTTTAAAGTAAATATTATATACTTTTTGTAAATAATAATTTGGATAAGTATATTTTGAATTAATTTTAGTACTTTGGTTTTAAAAAAGGCACAAGGGACCCAAAATTTAAAAGTGGAGTGTAAGATTCATTCATTCATTATAATTAATCTAAAAAAACTTTAACAACGGTTATTGTAGAAATAAATACCTATACGACTATAATGCCTTACTTAAATATTTATTTTATAATATAATATATATTTCAGATTACAGAAAGTTCAATTTAGATTGATACAACAACAGTTTCGATTTAAAATGCAAATACTGATATATAAAATTTAAAAAATGTTCTTTTTATTTTACTTAAAACGTTCTAATATTGATGGCAGTGTTATATCTCGAGTGATCTGGTTAAAATCTTACAACGGACTTTTATATTTTCAACGAATCAGTGCAAATCCCGCATATTATACTTAAACTATATCAAACACTACGGTAACGTAAAATAAAGGTTCCCGAAACTAATTCATTAATTTACATTCAATGCAATTATTAGTGAGCATTGTCCAAATAATATTGTTTCGCCATAAAATGTGAATTTTGAAACGGAAATTCATAGCTCTTTGGCTAATAATACGAACGCGTTTGACTCAACAAAAACGGATGGACGTTTAATTTTCCAAAATTCTTACAAAACAGAAGGATAGGAAAAGTATGAAGTACGTGGAGGCGACACTGACTCTCTGAGCATCGCCGGTGGCGCGGATGTCGCTCTCCAGGACGAAGGGCTCGTCGATCACGTGGATGATGCCGTTAGTGCATTCCACGTCAGGCCTGAACACGTGGATCCAATGGCCGTTCCACTCGACGTAATAGTCTGTGAAAATAACAAATTAGTTTAGTCTCCAATCTTGACTTTAAAATCTCAACATTATAAAGTAAAACAGATAATAATGTAAATGAACCGCTAAAAGCTTACTCTTATCAGATTCCTTGACACGCAGCCGGAGTGGATCGCGTGAAGTCGGCAGAACGAAGGGATGTGTTTCGTTCGCGAGAAGTTTTAAATCAGATACTGTATAGGCGCGCCCGGCCCGGATAACGTGTCGCTCTAAAATTTGTTTCGTCTGCAAAATGACAAGGGAGATAAAATAATGATTAAACACCAAATGTAAAATAAACTTCAGAATTATTATGGAACTTTGAAACTCACGAAATAACCAAAGTCTTCCCTGAACAGAGATTTGAAGGCAGAAGGATGCTTGATTTGGAACTTGAGCCAAGCGTGATCACGTGGGACGAAGTATGTGTAACGATGTTCCATATCATTGAGCTGTTGGTTGAACATCTGCCGCTTGCCTAGGTTGTAGGTAATGCTAAAACAAAAGAATAACATCTTCATCAGTACTTTCGAAAAGTTTGTAGTATTCCTTATTCCTATTAAACTTGGTGTTCGTATTTCTAGTTAAGTAAAACATGACATGTATAAACATGAAGCTCGCTTGTAGCGAGCGATAGTGTTTTTGCTTACTTCAGCATGGGATCCGTTTTCAATTTCTCGAAGACGGTTGTGTAAGGAACTCCCAGTACTCTATCGATGATGTGAACGAATCCGTTGGTTGCCGCAATGTTGGGAAGTGTCACGGTTGCGTTCACTCCGCCACCTTCCACCGTCAGGGTCTGATTCTGACCATGCGTCAGTACATTGAAATACAGGTACTTGCGAAGTAAGGCCGTCGGTGCTTGGTAGATCTAAAATAAAATGTATATTATAGAAAAACTTAGATACGTTCAAAATTTGGTCGTTGCATTCGACACCCATGCTATGATACATTTACAACAATATCTATAGGGTCATTCAAAATACAGATTGCACATTCCTGGAAAATCTATCGAAAGAGAACATACATAAATCAATTTAATAAATCACGTAACAGGAATTCATTTTACGACCATGCAACCACAGTAACGATGGAATAAAATGATCAGGGAGGTACATTAATTAAAAATAATAAGTACGTATAAACACAACACCGGGCTGTAACCGATTAAAACAATTGTGATATAAATTGTATTTAAAAATTATAAAACATACAGTTCCGGGTAGCTGATTCCAAATAGCAGCAACCAAACCAGAGAATTAGAACCAATATACGACATTAATTTTAATTCGAATCGAATTAAAATTTCACAACCGACGAAATTCCAGATCTCCACTTACAGTTTTGTATTCGTTCATAAATTAAATATTCGAATGGAAACACAGTAATTGTGAATTAACATTTCAATTTCAATGTTTACCTGATTCATATTGTTGTGAATTATCGCGTCCAATGGCAACCTCTCACGAACTAAGTGCAAGTGCAGAATGTCCCTCAGCTTTTGATGGTTCCTGCGAACAAATTACAATTGAATTTCGATTACAAGCTAACATGCGAATAATTTCGCACTTTAGCATTCTTAAAAATCCAATATTCAACCCAGTGAAGCTCATCAGAGCCAAACATTATAGCAGCAATCACATCAACACAAAAAGCTCGTAAAATGTAAAGTGAAATAAATAACCTAATGATATTTTGCACGCTGAAGTCGGCCCACGCTTCATTTGAGGGCGCAAACAGAGTGATGTCTTTCGCCAAAGTAAGCTCGTTGTAAAACTGGTTGTTTGCTCCCAGGTCCATGATTACTTCATAGAATTTACAAAGAGGTCCGTCTTCTTTTTCCTGTTTGGACAATTCTTATTTTACTCTCAGAGGAAATAAATAGTACACCAAAACAGTCTTGGTAATCTGTTATCTGGATAACGTTGTAAAGGCTTCCGAGATCCTTTTTAAAGCCAACGTTTATCAAGTGACCGTTGTAATTAATTTACGTACTGTTCTTTGTAATTAAATGCGTAATTAACTTCACTCTTTTAGCAGTAAGTCACTGAATATTGTTGTGTACTAAAATATTTACGTTTAAACACAGTTCGTACTTTACCTTCGTTACGGGTTTTCCATTACAATGGTAATAAAATCTACAAAATATATTAGTTAGAAAGATAGAACAGAGAAAATATATTATAAAGAAGGTGTACAAGTGAGGTATGTTAGGTAGGTAAGTCATGCGAATAGGGCGACAGTACTTACAATTCCCTAAAGTTGTCAAGATCATGCAGGAACGGCAGGATCCAACGGAGCGGGGATGCAAAAACAAAAAGAGATAATAACAAATATTCATTATATACCTACCTGAACTAATGGGTTCTATCGGTATACGTCATATTAAAGATGTAATATCTTAACTTTTAAAGTTTACAACATACAAAATACGCATTAACAATAAATACTTCTAAATCAATTCTACAAATGTTATTTCCAAAGTTTTTACATTTTACACTTTATTACGTAACTAAAACTGCGGTAACTAATGAGTTGGGTCCTAAACTGTTGTATCTAATGAACAAATTACTTACAAATCAACGTTAGGTTAGAGTCTACCAAACAATATTACTATGGCATGTACGAAGCTTACCAGACTATCTTTGAGTGCTTCAAACTTACGCTCGATTGCACACACAAAAACTTTTAAGAACGTGCTCAAATTGATTATACCGTAGATTCTATGAAATGGAAAGGTATGTAATAAAAAAGGACACACAAAGATGGATAATAAAATAAGAAAGAAATAAAACGCTTCATTTTACCTTCATGGCCTGGTTCCCATTAAAATGGAGCGGAAAGTCAATTATGTGATTGAAATTGTGTTTCTATTAGCTTACAATACTATAAGTATAGTTGAAGAAATGTTAGGTGATGTGTAGAGTATGAGTCAAGTAGCAGCACATACATTTGTGGACAATACAAAAAGTGAATAAGTATAGAGTAAAACTAGATTATTTTGTCAAGCGAATATTGCTAGCTCTTTCCTTAGCCGTGATATTAATAGCAGTATCTTACTCCGAAATCCCTTCACCAAAGCACTCATTAAATTGAGAGCCATCCTAACAACAGAAATGTTAGAATGGTTACGATAGCTTTCTTAAAGTCCACTCACCCTGAGGAAATCGATGACGGTAGTATCCACGACCATGAGCGGTCTCTGAATGAGATGGACCACTCCGTTCTTCACAGGGATGTTGGCTCTTACGATGTCTGCTAGAACCACGCCTCGGGCATGTTTTGCGTCGCCAGCTACGGTGTTCGACTTTACGTAGGCTGAGTAGAAAATAATAAAATTTTAGAGAGATTAGACAAAGATGTGATCGTTGCCGTTTGAATTATGTTGCAAAATTCTATGACAAATGTTTTGATTGGTTGCTGATTGGGTTTGATCAATCTCAGAGATTAAAACGTGTGTTTAGGAAGTGTTTGTTTAACAACAAGGCGAAACAACAACTCGAAGCAATCATAACATATATTCACTTTTGCCATCCGGCAATTAATGCCTACCCGAACAAGTGTATAGCACGTCTAATGTGGCTCGAATACTGGTGTTGAGTTAGTAAAACTCTTCACACTCATATCTGTTCTACCAGTAGTACCAGTCATAATAAATAAGTCAGTAGGTATCTTAAATTCCGAACACGAAATCACAAGAAAAAATAAATTCAGTCTTAGAACTAAATATCTACAGGTCATACAAAATGTTCCTCACTATACGACGTTTAAACGCGCAAGACAGACGCTTGGCTGCTCCCATCAAATTCATCATGCCAATTAGCGTCATACATCACAATAGGGAAGTTAGTTATTCCTGACAGACGTACCTACGAACGTGTTCCTTCAGCGTTCCCTTATACAACCAATTACCCAGTTTGAATCATTGAATAATTGATCCACTGCAGTGAACCCGATGCAAGCTTGTCAAAATAGGTTTGTATGTGTTGAAGGCAATGTCTTGACTAGATTTCATAATTTATGGCTTTGACGACTAAATAATTCAGAGTTATTTCCATTAACTTGTTATTTTTGTCCGTGGCATCTTTGGTATCTTTTCTCAAAAATCATTTCTACTTTCCTTTATAGTTAATACGTATATCATTATAATGTAAAATGGGTATTGTTTAAAGTTCAAAGCCATATTTCTTGGAAGCGCGTTTTAGTCGGCATAATACTACTAGCTTTTTACCGCAATCTCGATAATATCTTATGATATAGCACAATAAAAATAGAGTAGGTACTAAAGCAGAAAGTTGATATCGGCTTTTAAGTCTAGCAATGTAGGCAAAGTAATCTATCTTTCAACTTGATCAAATGTCAGTAGCTGTTATCGCGAGGAACGCTTGGAAGCATGCCCTTTGCCTGCATTTGTGTGTAGCTACGGTTAAAGTTGGGTTCATCTAAAAGGTCACAGATTTTCAATCTATTATTAAAGACTGGATTTCTCGTTCCCTGTGATTCGCGACCGCGATAAAGAATATGCAGAGTCTTTATTTCCCACCGGTATCGTACTAGGAAACTTTGGACTTATTCAAAATTATGATGGTTTAAGCATTCTTCTTCTCTTCAAGTGTCAAGTGTGATGATCACACAGCGATGATGCACATAGTAGGTGATCAAGTAAGATTGTCCATTGTACCTACTTTATTTAGTAAGATCGCGTCAAATATTGTTATTAATATGGAAAATGATGCAAAAGACATCGAATGATAAAATAGTTTTGAATATTAATGTAGATACGATAAACTCGTCCAAATTATCAATAGGTACTTACTTATCTCATCGTTCCCATTCATGACGGTGCTAAACGATATGATGACCTTGACATTGTCACCGAAGGCCAGGGTCTCGAACTCCTTGGTATCAGACGTGGCATGGGTGAACAACACATGGTGAGGAATCACGTGCCCATCTATGACTTTCTCATCTATCAAATCGGATCTTGTTGTCGGCTAAAAAAGAAAATAATTTTTATTTCGGTGTTCTTATAGGACGGTACTCACCGCGATGTTTGCAAACATTCGTCACGTGAGCTTTTTGTTACGCGACGAACATTCATTCGTGAAGCGAATGCTTACGGTAGGTACCGTTCTTAAGAAGATTTTTCACATTCTATTATCGGAAAGAATTGTACCTTTACCTTAAATCCTTCGTCGACAGGGATAAAGAATGTATGCCTGCCGTCGGAGTCGAACACTTTGCTCTTTTTAAGCTGGTTGACTTTTTGTCTGAAGGATCTGTGGAATAATGCATCGTGGTAAGTATAAAGTTTATACCTAATGTATTTTTTGTTTTATTTAACTAAACGTATCTAGGTAGGGATACACTAAGGGGCTGAGATTTCAGCCTTTATCCGTTTTTTTTTTTCATGGTGGCTGAGATTGTATAAGACTTGTCCTTATTCACACGTAAGCTATACATTTCCAGTTTATGCTGATCTCGCATTGTATAGGATTTCCGTACAATGCGAGGTCAGCTTGTACTGGAAATGTATAGCTTGATGTGTAGCCGTGTGAACCTACCTATTTGGTTTGGTTTAGTAGGTACATAGTCTTGGCACGATTAATCACTTGTGTTAACGTAGGCATCTACGGATGTGGATATAAATAAGGCACAAATCTATTTCTAAATATAAACATCACTTTACCTCACGGAATGACTTTATTCCCCTATTTACAGACATAAAAGATGTGTGCAGTAATACACTTTAATAAAACCTTGACCCGACGCTATAATTCACGAACTCTGGATTCCAAATTCATTAAATCTACTACGGAATTCAATTGGATTTCCTTGCGTGTACTACTACACAGCCTTAGTAGCGATTGCACTACAGATAGTGCTCAGTAATTGTGTTGTTTGTTTTGCGAATTCAACGTGCAAAAGTTCAATGCAACGATAATTCGGTTCACCGCGAGTTTGCCCGTAATTGAAACACTCGCGAAGTAATTAAGTTTCAACTTGTTTCATTTTCAGGCTTATTTTTTAGACTTTTTACTAGCACTTCATGTATAATGTTAATGTTGCAAACCAGGCTTGTGTAATTAGTTGTACATTAAATGGAAATTTTATGTTGGACTTAAAAGCCAATTTGCACATTATTTTTTACGATTAATTGCATAATGTGAACTTACAAGTAGTTTTATATTTTGCCTGGAAATTAGGTTGGTCACTATCTACTATGGGTATATACCTATTGTTTAACAGTAGTAAATAATAGGTTTAGCGTTTTGTTTACCGTTCCGTATCATAATATCCTAAAGCAAAAAAAAAAAAAAACATTCTAATCATTTTATCAAGATGTTTTTTCCATATTCCTTAAAATTGAGCTTTGAAATAATTTAAATAAAGTAGGTATTACTATAATTATAAATCAATTACCTGAGTCGATGCTGTCCAATATTGAAGAGGTCTGAATGCTCCAGGAAGTGATAGGCATTGGGATTATAGACTGGGGAGCTAATAGAACTGGGTCCATGGGGCTGTAGTGGCAGTAACACCTGGTCTATCACGTGCAGAACCTAAAACAAAATAAATTATGATACTACCAATTCCTTTCTTCAACCGTGTTTGAAGTAATATAAAAAGTTGGTATGGATCTATAATAACGTCACATGCGAACTGCGCATTACACATGACGTCACGCAAAATCCTACATCGTGCAGCAGAGTTATCTAGGCGACTAACATACATGGTGGCAACGCACAACCTGTTACCATGGATTCAGTACCGGATTCTGGACCCCACTGGGTTGACATTTTTCGTCGGTTATTAAAAATAAATGCTGTTGCTGAAACCAACGCGGTCAAAATGTATAAAATAGCTTTTTTTTTTGCCACCTGTTTACAGAAACCCGACAACTACCGTCGTGCACTAGCACACCAGAACAGTCGGAAGATCCTCCCTTTTCAACGAACAGGAACTTTCCACCCTGTTCCACATACTTCTAAACTGGCACTTCGATTGTTGTTTAAAGCATACAATTGGAACATACTACCTTTATTAAGGTAGCTACAAAGGTAACTACAATCCTGGCAAGCCTGTATGAACAATCATTTTTAGCAAGCATGTTTGAGTGTCTATATTCAGTAATGTGTGTATGCGGCCACCTTTATCATGTCCCAGAAATACAATAAATGAATACGTATGTAATTAGTGAAGATTTACCAGCTCTACTTAGATTTTGGGTCCCCATATCCAATTAAATACCAACAGTTGGTAACTCTAATTCATACTAATACAATTTGTCTTCGAACTATCTATAATTTAATAGTTATAGAATATGATACTAAGGTAAATAATCACAATAATCCTTGTCCCAAGCAAGGTTCAAAATAAACAATTTTAAATCAATCATTTTGGAAAAATAAAATTACTTTTTATAAAGAAACACACAAACCAAAGAGTAGAATATTTATACACAAACAAATGAATTTCGTGCTCTTGTCAAAAGAAATCAAAGGTAATAAAAATAAATAATGTTAGATAAAGAAAAAAGATAAAATTGTTCTGATAAAGTTCTGTCTTGTTAATAAAACCTCTTTAGTTATGTCAAGTGTGAATAAAATTGTTGAAGAAACGAGTAGTTTTTGGTCAGAGGAAAAAGTTTCCTAGTTTCTAAGTGGTTTTGGCGCAGCCTTGTTAGTGTTAATAAATGGCGTGGCGTGTCAAAAGCTCCTTCGGTGCCCCACTGGGTCCTCTTGACCTTCGACCCTGATTGTTATTCCTTCGTCAATATCCTCGTCTAATTAGTCTAGCAAGAATTTGGGTTAGGTACTTAATAGTTATTGCTTCGACAATTTTGTTTATTTGTTGGTTCGCAGTCGGTAAGTTTGTTTTCTTGGCGTTTCTTGTATTTAATTAGTTGGATCTGCTATTATTATTCTTAATCTGGGTCCAAACAACAATTTGTTTAACTTTATCAACATTATACTCAAAATTATAGAAGTATCTACTATAAAAGATGTTGCGCTGAAACGTTTCAAGTATATGTGCAAGCAAATGCTACACGGACACAAAGTGCGAACGCGTAGACACAAGGCACGAGGCTGTGTCCTTATATAAGGACACAGGCTAGGAATGTACACAATGATGGGTGGAAGTTACATAAAAAGTCACTTTAAGCGAATTTCTTCCGCATGGCACGGTCTAATAAAAATATTTTTTTAGCAGTAATCAGCCAAATGTTTTGGTTTCCCGAATCAGGCAAGTAATCACGTCGTTCAAGCTTGCCTGGGTTCAAATGTACCCCTGTACATTATTCGTATAAGAAACGTGCCAAAACTCACTGGCGATATTGATCGTTGCGGACTTTTTGGTACAATACTTGTTATATATATTTGCCTAGCCTTTCCCAACTATGTTGAGGCCGGCTTCTTGTCTAACCGGCTGCACCTGAACCCAGTATTTTATATAGAGCTACTGCCTATTTGACCTCCACAATCCAGTTACTGGGTAACACGATACCCTGAAGCAAGACTGGTGGTCAGATTTTCTGGCTTCTGTTTACCCGTAAAGACTGTCAAAGATCTACGAATGGCAGCCGGGACCAACAGTTTAACGTGCTTTCGGAGCCACGGAGGGGTCTTGGTATATTATGGATGGTAACTCATCCACGGACCGACCTCGGCAACCCTTTGACCCGTGCGGCTGTTATTACTTTGCCACGAGCCCTGGCACAATACATACTTGTAACGGGCTAAAATATAATCCGATTAGATTTTTCCAAATAACTCGAATAAGCCCAATGTTTGCCTGATTTGGGAAACGCTATATTTTTGGGGCAGTGATTTATTGAGCAAACAGCAATATAATAATTTCGGTAGGTGGTAATAAATATCGAATTTTCCGCGCCACTTTCAGGAAACTCTTTTTAGAACTCCATACCCGAAGGGTGCCCAACGGAACCCTATTACTAAGCCTCCGCTGTCCTTGCGTCCATCTGTCTGTCAGCGGGCTGTATATCATGAACCGTAGGTAATAGGTAGGCAGTTGAAATTTTTACAGTTTGTGTATTTCTATTGCTGCTATAATAATAAATATATTTTTAATTATAAAATTAATAATTAATTATACATACAATAAACGTGTTTTTGTTTTTTTTTTCAGATTTTTCGATCTTAACATGGTATCGAACCCTTCTTGTGCGAATCCAACTAGCACTTGGCCGGTTTTTTAGTTTTAGTATTCCGTATCAAAATCGGGCGCGAATTTATGGATACTGAAATAGAATATGGAATTACTATGACGTCTGTCTATCGCATGTTTTACTTGTTAGAAAGTCGATAAACGAAGAAACCCTTCATTTCAGCCTCCTTTTATTGTCATTAAAGTAACCTCTATTTGATTAAATTATAACTCGATTCGGTTATATCAGCCATAACCCTAATCTGGCCAGATTAACTAAAGCACTTTATTCAATTAAGTCAAAGGAGTTATCGAAGTATTTCCTCGAAATAATAATTGTATTATGTCTTTAGCACAGACACCTGACGACAACTATGAATCCCGAGGGAATGTTATTGGCATTCGTAATACAGTGAGGTAAATCCCGGCTTAGTTTGTGAAAAAAGCTCTTGAAACTCTTATTATCTTGGGATGTTACTTTTTCAGTACCTACTGCCCTGTTTTACTGAGACACGTAGGTTCTTATTGTTGGAAACAAGAATATTATTTGTAGTTGTTTCTGCATACTCAGCTGTTTATTTCAAAGCCATAATAAATTTATGTAAAATAGTGATGTTTTAGTTCTAAATGCCCCGCGGTCTTAGCTGTTTTAATGATTTTATTCATCTCCAATCGACACCTTTACTATAATCAGGATATTCCTCAATTAAATTGATAGATAAGAACAGAAATAGATCGGAACCAAACGTTTGACAACTCTGGAAACTAAAAACGCAATGAGTGAAAATACCTAGTGTCTGCGTCACCACTCAAGTCCAATAGATATTTTTTTTAAAGTAGTTCCTCAACTTTTCCGCCGGGCTTCATTGGTGGCGCGGACATTCCCTTAAATAAAACGGTATTGTTGAAACCAAAAGTTTGACACCCCTTTTTTTTGTGTGGGAAATCATCAAATAACATCAAAAGTCAGAAGACGCACCTCTGACTTTGCCTTGGGTTCGAACTCGAGACTTAGACTTGGCAGTCTGACGGTCACAAAAATACATTTAAAATACTTTAGTAAAAAAAAACACGTTTCTTGTCCCATTGGCACCCTTTTTTTTTTTTTTTGGGGTGGGAAATCATCAAATAACTTCTCCCGCTCTGGGCGGAGCGGGAGGGCGTGTCAGACTCTTACTGACTAAAACCCACCCGTGTTCCTTCGGTTGCCCTGTTGCCGGGGGCCACGATCTCCCTTTCGGTTTTCTTCGCAACCCCGGCAGGCATCGGCCCTAGCGGACCCCGTCAATTCTGCTGACATCTCTTTGAGGCGCGCGTGGAACACAACGCGCCGTCGACCCGGGCCTGGTCCTTATCGGACGGTGAGCTACCCATTGCTCACAGTCCGCAAGCCCGCGCCTACGGTGGCCGGAAAGTTTGACACCCCTGCAGGCTAGTAAAAAAACAAAACTTACTTGTAACTTATTATTCCGGTTGACAGCCTGGTAAGACCTGTTGACGTAGACCTTAGCGTTGTTCACGTAGATGTCGTCATGCATGGCTCCCCGTCGCGTCGTCACCCACAGAGGGGGGTTCCCGTCCAGATCAGTCGATATCGCGTAGTCCATGTTTGGGAGGGTGGTCGCCAGATTTGCTGAAAGAAAAGATTTGGTTAAAGCCTAGATCACATTACGAAATTAGTGACATGGCATAAAAAAATAGGAATTAATGAATGAATGAATATTTATTTGTTTAAACACAGGTATATACATTTTTTCTTCAGTAAAAATTCAGTTGACTCTTTATGTTTTGCTAGTGGTGTACAAATTTTATAGCTACAGTAGGTACAATAATATTAAATGATTAAATTAAGCATTTACAAATTCAAAGTGCTTATTTTATATTAATTAAAATTAAATTCAATAAACGAATCACACAAAATATAACAAAATTACAGACATTCATTACTTAGTCAAATTATAATAACATTATTGTCATTAAGAAATTCATCTACAGTACATAACACGACATGTGAACATGTGAGTAGGGTGACTTTTTCGCTGGTGACTGACGTCCCGCCAGGCACCCGCACACTTGTACGAAAAAGTCGCCCTATAATTTTATGTCATTAATTTAATTTTGGCTTTAGGCAATTAGCACACTGCTCCGCGCTTCGTAGCGTAGTGCGGGACGGCCATAGCAAATAATCTGCGCGCGGGAGCGCATCGCGTGCACAGATTGTGTTTTCATATACAAACGACAATGTTATGGACAACATTAAATCTGCTGCACCGCGCTACGCTACGGAGCGCGGTGCAGTGTGCAAATTGCCTTATTCTATGTACAGTGCTACAAGAATCTTTTGGCGTTCGAATGACGTCGACAGGGGGCGTTGTTGGTACATTTGTGCAATGGGGTTAAAAACTGCACCTTGCTCACTTCAGATGGCGCTGATCTTCAGCGTCTTATAATTTGCCAGCTAGCCATACTTTTTTTGGAAACAAGCGACTTCTTTTACGCATAATTAATTATTGAGCCCAGTTGCGCAGCTGTTTACTGCAAAAATACGGGGCCCCATGTATTTGCTAAAGATGTTATAAGAAGAAAACTGTGGGAGAAAGCTCTCCGAAAAAAATTGGAATCAGATATTTCGTCGAGACAATGTGCTATCCTTTAAGCCTTTTATGGGAGAACGTGGTTTATAGGTGATGCTCCCAAGAGAACTAAGTCTGTTTTCATTATATACAGGCACTTGTGATGTGATATTGTGTAAATTATAATAAAGTGTGTGTGTGTTTATATTATCATATTAGATCAGTGCTAGAAGTGCTATCTCTGAGGTTTTTCAGTGAGGAAGAGCAAACCCGAGTTGGCTTTCAACTCTGATCAGGTTAGTTCTATCGTACGCCTACAGTCTTTAACAAAATATGAACTTAAAGTCAACAAACACAAAATAACCTACAAATTATAAAACGTTCATAATTAATTGACTTTTCCACTAAAGCTGCTTTTTTGCCAGTGGTAGACGCTTCCCCTGTGCTTACCTCGTCTATTTAATAGTGCTACGCTCCAAGTCTCATACATATTTATCTACTATTCGTATAATTTGTGATTGACACAAGTAAAAAAACACAACAATGGCGGTTTATAAAGACGTACAACTGTGCTGCCATCTGCTATGAGCTTTCAATTTTTAACCTCACTGTTTTGTGAAATGTCACATGAAACGGATTAAAAAAATAACATAGTGGCGTTAGTGCCGATTATGTTCACGAGTCAAAATAACCTTGTAGCACAATAAAGGCCTTTGCCTAGCAGTTGGTAACAAACAAGGCAGCATATTTTTTTTTTCTTTATCTCTGCTTTCTATGTCAAACACTTGCCAGACATCTTACTGGATCTTGTTTTACAATAGATAGTAGAGAAAATCATTAATTATTACGTAGCAGGAAATTATCATGTTAAGGCTCCAGCAGACAGGCGCGACGCAACAGCGTGATGCCGCTCTAGTAGAATAATTCCTATGAAAACTTCATGAAAATTGTTCTACCAGAATCGCGTCGCGTCTGTCTGCGGCAGCGGTCTTAAGTTATTTTATATTCCTGTGCTATTTTCTAATGTTCCAATGTAGTGCGTGGTTCTCACCCCAGCATAGACCTACCACTTATTTGATAGACCTCTTGAACAAAAAAGTAGATCTATTAAAAAATTAAAAAAAAAACAAATCTGTTTTTTTTTTTTTTAAGTAGAAGAAGAACAAGATTTTTTTTAATTTTAGGCGCGTCGGGCATTTTTGGGATGGGACTAAACCACTGATTTTACGACACCATGACGACACCTCATTTTTGTAAACGCGATTGTGCTCTTTAATTATATTAAGTTACGGATCAATGTTCTATGCAAGTATTTTTACTTAAAGGTTTCCGAAGTATTTTTTGTTTTTAATTATTTAGATAAGGTTACGGACCAATGTTCTATACGAATATTTTTCTCCCACCAAGGCGATATTTTTAAAGTTTTCACTTCTGTCAGCACTTCCGGAGTGCCACCACTTTTTTTTTAATGATATTCTGTAACGACTGTTACATACATAGGACGATCTATGTTTTCCCATGAATTTTATTAAAATGGTTTAGCTAGTACTGAAAGTCCATTATTGAACAATGGCGAGGAGCCTTAGATTATAATTACATTCAAACTTATCAAAGCTCAAAGCCTAGCTGAGTCTGCCGGTTATTGTATTTGCCTATGGGTACCTTATAGGTATTCAACAGGTGACGATATTGATTCTTTAATTATTGCACTATAATTATTAATATTAATAACTAGAATATAATAATTACATACTAGCTGTGCCCCGCGGTTTCAACCGCCGTTTGATTTTTCTTTCTAACGTTTTTTAAATTTTACTCGGCTCCTATGGGTTGTAGCGCGATGGATTATAAATAGCTTCTTAGTTATAGCCTTCCTCAAGAATTGGACCAAGAAAGGCGAATAGAATTTTTCAAATCTGACTGGTACTGTAAAGAGTAGCTCGTTCAAACCAACAAACTCTTCAAAGCTTTGTTATATTATTACTAGTTGCGCCCCGAGGTTTCATCCGCATAAGTCTCGATCCCGTAAGAATATCCTGATAAAAAGTATCCTATTTCCTAATCCAAGCCATGTTCCACCCATATATCAAATTTCATCCAAATCTGTTCAGCAGTTTTAGCGTGAAATCGTAAGTGACAAACAAATAAACTCACTTTCGCATTTATAATATTATTATATTATATAGTACTAAGTTTTGCCCGCGGCGTTGCCCACTTGGATGTCGGAAAATATCCCACGGGAACGTACCACCGGGATACCATACCTAATAGCAGAGAAAAGGGTCATTGACTCCTACCGCTGCACCCGCGTTGCCGTCAACCAAATTACTTTGTTACGCGTAATTTTGAATATGTGTTAGCTTTTAAATTAGGTATTCATTTTTATGATAACATGTCAAGGATTATCTTAATCTTAATTAAATGTCCAATTTAAGTAACATATTTTATTGGATAAGGATTAATATAATGCCGGTCAAAATAGCTTCGGAAATAACAATGAAATTTTTATCAAATTCTGAAAGAGGTTACTGTGAGTCATCCTTAGAAGATAGATATATGCTATCACTTTTTTTGAACTTTTAAAGATCTGCAATCCTGTAGAACATAAATTTGATGTATCTCTTACGGCTTACGCGGCGCACGCCAGTACAATTCCCAGTCGGCATGATTTTTTCCGACATCTTCGACAATAAACACAAAACCTTTCGCATGAATCACTCCGTGTATTGGTGAAAACTACACTCGAGAGCAATGAATCCGGGTCACTTAAAGAATGTTTAAAATCTCGGAAACTAAAAATGATAGGTTAATGCAATAAATTGTATTTAATAGACAATGTAATACTCCTTAAATGAAAGTAAAAAAAATATGAGTCACCATACATGTTATTAACACAAAATTACATAAAGAAAAAAACTGCTGATCTCTCCTTAAAACAAAAATAGGAAACATGAAATTTTTGAACTTTATTACGATTTTCTTGAATTTTAATACTTCGTAATGCCTCCTCGTGCTTCCATTACTGCGTTTACGCGGTTTGGCATGCTGTACACCAAGTTCCTTATACGATTTTGGGGAATATTCTCCCATTCCTCTGTGAGAGCAATTTTGAGCTCACGAAGCGTGATTGGGGGAGGGTTTCGTTGTTTTACGCATCTGCCTAGCTCGTCCCAAGCATGCTCGATCGGGTTGATATCCGGGCTGCGCGCTGGCCACTCCATACTAGTAATGTTCATCTCTTGAAGGTAGTAGATTCACAATCCTACCTGTATGAGGTCGGGCATTGTCATGCATAAATATAGCATCCTCACCTAAATTGACCATAAATGGACCAACGTGATCATTGAGGATTTCTTCCACATATCTTACGCTAGTTAAAGAGCCGTTTTCTATGATCACCAGCTCTGTGCGACTTTCAGAAGAAATTCCGGCCCACACAAGTACAGACCCACCACCGTAGGCTACTTTTTCTTCGATGCATGCTTGCTTGAATCTTTCCCCTGGTCTTCGATACACTCTGTGTCTTCCATCGTGCTTGTAGAGCATAAATTTTGATTCGTCGGAGAACATAACTTTTGACCAATCTTCAATACTCCAATTTACGTGGCTCTGGGCATATCTTAGTCTTGAAATACGATGCCCACGCTCCAGTTTAGGGCCGTTTGCAGGTCTAAGGGGTTTTAAGTTAGATTCAGCAAGCCGACGTCTTACTGTCCATGCACTTGGGTTACTTCCTCCGAGGCGTCGAAACTGATTTGTGAGTTCAGTTCCTGTGAGAAAGCGATTTCAAAGCATGGTGTTCACCAAGTATCGGTCTTCTCGTGCTGTGGTACACCTGGTTCTGCCCGTTCCTGGTCTGCGTAGGTTAGAAACAGTTTCTTCGTAACGTCGGAGAACTCTTTGTACTGTTGACAGCGACACACCGACAGTCCTGGCTGTATCGCGCTGACTCCGGCCGGTTTTCAGCATTGTAAGTATTCTGGTGCATTCTTCAGGCGTAAGCGACATAATTTCAGCTTGAATAATGAATATAGAGCACTATCAACATGGTTTATGTACCCACATAAATGACAGATTACAAACAAAAGCAAAACCAAATGCTGTAATTTCGTAGTTCCATCTTCGAAAGTGGCCCTTTTTCAAATTTGATTTTTTTATGATATAACTTTACAATAACTAAGAAGTTTTAATACCTTCATTTAAGAAGTATTACATTGTCTATTAAATACAATTTATTGCATTAACCTAGCATTTTTAGTTTCCGAGATTTTTAGGATTCTTTAAGTGACCCGGATTCATTGCTCTCGAGTGTATTTGAAAATCCGTTCCATAGTTTATGAGTTTGTCGCGTTCAGACAGACTGACGCGGCGGGGGCTTTGTTTTATAATATGTAAGAATTATATTAGTTCGGAAGTTGGGATATTATTTAATATAGATTTGATGGATTATGAATAATAGAATAATCATGATACATTACCTACACTATTAAGTTCATACACGTCGCAAATAAAAAGCTTATGTCACGATCACAAACATTCTTTGTTAGAAAACTTCGCTCCAGAATATTGTGCCGTTTCTCAGGTCACAAAATCTATTTATCTTCCTGATAAATGACACAGTGTTGCCATTATTAATATTTTATTCAAATAATGCGCGGGCGAAACCACATTTGACAGTGAGCTCGTTCCATGACTATTATAATCGGATTATGTCAGCCATATTGAATTAGAGCCGCTCCTTTATCAACCTATAACGAAAGTGATAAGCTTTGAATTATAATAAGTTGTGAAGTAAATCTAATTTTAGTCCTTTGCTGTGACGTGTCTAACGTCTAACTTTTAAGGTTTCTGTACCCAAAGGGTGCCAATGGGACAAGAAACGTGTGTTCTTTTACTAAAGTATTTTAAATGTATTTTTTTTTTGTGACCGTCAGACTGCCAAGTCTAGGTCTCGAGTTCGAACCTAAGGCAAAATCAGAGGTGCGCCTTCTGACTTTTCGGATTCATGTGCGTATTGTACCTATAGTTATCACTTGCTTCAAAAACGGTGAAGGAAAACATCGTGAGGAAACCGGCCATGCCTGAGGGATATTTCTCGACGGCATGTGAAGCCAAGTCAGAGGCCCATGGGCGGCTTTAAATCCTGCCTCAGGTTAGTCACCAACCACACAAAAAGGAGAAGATTGTTAAATATTGTACGGTGGTACGGGACCCTTCGTGTGCGAGTACGACTTGCACTTGGCCGCTTTTTTTGTTTCGACGTGCCCATGATTCCCTTGAATCTATTAAACTGAGCGATAACTATTTGTCGCAGTATCTATATCGCCACATGCAAACTACGCATCACATTGATGTCACGCAAAATCCTGCTTCGCGCAAGCAGAGTTTACCGTACGACGGTAAACGGTTTACGGTTGGGCAGTAGCCCATTGGACACAACACCAGTCTGGTCGGAGAACACTTCCTTTCCTGTAGAGGATGAGTGAACTTTACACCGCAAACTTTACACCCTATTCCTTACCTCTAGATACTTTGATATTTTCAACTTTCATTTAATTCGAAGTTTAATTTCCATCTCGGCTAACCTAACCCGTAGTTGACATAAAACAAAGTTAATATTCTAAACAATAAGCAGTGCGCTGACTCGTAGACATGTGGGTTAAAATTAATGAACGCCTGGGTGCTCACGTAGACACAAGGTGAAAATCAAGCAGAATCGCTTTAGTTTAGGAGTTGCTATACCTGAACTAGCTTAGTTTAGACTCAACTACAAGAGGGTTGACTAATAGGATAAGTTCCACAAGTTTAGTCTTTGGGCTTGCTTAAAACAACACGCGACTTTGATGTACATATGTACCGAAATACCTCAGAAAATGTTTTATGCAGATGCATTATCACCTGAAATAACTGTCTAGTCCCTATTTCTTGGAGGGTGGGGTTTATTATATAAACATTAGGTACCTATTGTTAAGCATAATTTTAAGTCTAAGGAGAGAAACGTTTTCATTTACAGGTAAAATAATGTTATTGTAGGAAATAACTTAGAATTTTGAACTGCTGTTCAGAATTGGCATTTAAATTTATCTTTTGTAATATTAGTGTTACGAAGTGTTCCCACAAGCTTAGGTTCTCCTTTTACATTGATAGAAATATGAAGTACCTACTTGTTCTACTGTGTCCATCACTTATATTGCTTCACTTATCTCAGCACATTTACTAACCATTTACAAACCGACAACACCCCTTGAAATACAAAAGATAAATGTACTATCTACGGACCACACGACTCCAATAGAAAGGCCTTACACACACAAACACCCACAACACAACACACACCCTACACATACGCTTACACCCACAACATTTACGGAACAAATATCTCACATACCTATATGATAGAGGACGAGTGAATCGTCCAATTCACCGTTGAATCTCTGGAATGCCTCGTTGGTTGGCGCGAACAGAGTCATCTGTCGGTAGTGGAGGGTTGTGTTGGCGACCACATTGCGTTCCAGCAGGGATAGAAACTGGGGACAAGAGAAAATTTGTGTTAAATAGTGTTACCTACACATCATTTAGGGTTGAAATTGGTATGTCTGAAGTATCCTTGATCTATTTATAATACCTTCAGTCGTGCGGGAGAAAAAGTTTTGAAGGATAGACAAACAGATGGTCTTCACTCTTTATTCTACCCATAATGGTAACGTTTTTCATCTGAATAACGACCAACCTTCAAAATAAGTAAAACAATTTTATTGGCATCCCAAATTATATAAAATAAGAAAACAATTTAGTTTTAGTTATCAATGCAGTGCCTTCGTTGTTTATGAATTATTATTATTCATATTTTTTTGCATTTGGAAACGCAAATAATATAAAATTAATAACTTCAACAACCAGTCGATTTTCAATAACAGAAAAAGCTATTTGCGAGAGCAAAATACAATACATAAATTATATTCGTCATTTTTGTTTTCTATTTTCGCTCTACTCGGATCAGCTGGTTCAGTTAAAGTTTCAATTGTACTAAAGTGAGCCGTATAACTATAAAATCGAAGTAGTTCACCGGCGGGTAATAACGGTAGCTATTGTCTGCGAGCTTCACAATAAACAATTCCTTTCTCTCGACTCTTGCACCGTTTACCTACAAGTACCTGCTGGATGAAACAGCTGATATCAATGTGCCTATGTTTTATGTCTTCAATCCAGTCTAGGAAGGTTTTTGGGGGCTGCATCGTTTCTATTCTAGCACATTTTATGAGTTTCATGTTGAAAAGGAAGTTTCTGTAAAAGTCTATTTTCTTAATATTATTTCTGTTGTCTAGAAAAGTAAGCTATTTTCCACAAGCTTTGGAGTTTGTGAAAAGTTAGGGATTCTGCCTTCCTTGTGATGTTATTTTTTTTGTTTTGTATATTTTTAGGGGTAAACTAAACGAGCCATTTCCATGTTGGTAGTTTGAAACTTAGATAAGGAAAGAACTCGGAAGGAAGATCGAGAACTTTTTTTTTTTTCAATTTTATAACTACAAGTCGGTAGTTACTGTACCAAGGTGGAAATTAAATCCTGTTCGGTGGTAAACGCATCACTTGAGAACGGCTGGATAAACAAAAAAACGGTCAATATTTTAAAACAAACCTGTGTTTCAAAATCATGTTTTTTTTTTTTAACATGTTCGTAATAGTCCGAATTTGGTTTTTATACAAAAGAAAAATTTGAAGAGTTTCCCGAACAACTTTAGAATCCGGAAAAACACAACGTTATTTTTTTATGGAATTTTTTAATGCACAAGATAACGTCTGTCGGGTTAGCTAATTAATTACCTATACTTGAAACGAAGAGTCATTCAGAAAGGTAAATAAAGTTTTAAAAACAATACTTAAAAGGTTTTTTTTTTACACCAACGTGGCAGCAACGTGGCACAGGTGAGGTGCAGGCCTTGGCCTGCACCTCATGGTAAGTGATGCTCAGGCCGAAGGTGGAAGCGAGCTTCTATCTTCTTATACGGAACTGGCTATCATACCTCTAACTGACGAAACACAACAATGCTGTTAACATTGTTGTTGTGGCGACAGACTTAGATAAGATGGTAGTAGCTAGCCAGGCGTAGTTAGAATAAGCTCTACCACCAACCAAACCGAGCAGAAACTTAAACCCAGAAAATTACCTTTTAAGACTTGTATTTTCCTCACAAATCCTAAAAGAAGACAGAGCGATATCTCATTATTTTTCTTCATAAAGCAACCTCTGCTCCGGACTTCCTATATTACGTTTTTTTATACCCTAAGGAGTACAATTATGGACTTATTTTAACAAATTTTGACTAATGAGTATAACCCCTTCCTGCCTGCGGATAACGAGCTCCCTGACTTTTCCATTCCTTTATTCACCATAAAATAAAATATTGCTACTTTAACCCCTTTTAATCTGATCGCGGCAGTGCAGCAAAGACGTCACTAAGACATTTTCCCTTTGGACAAGAAAATTTCAGTACCTGAAGTCTTAAGCGATTTGTTTTAAGTAGAAAATTCTGGAATATTGTCACAATGAGATCACAATATCCTGACTTCGTGGATGGCAAACAGTTACTTTCCTGCGGGATGTTTTTGTTTTGCTCAAGCATCAATTTCTCGTGATTTTTCGCATAGAGCAACTTTTAGGATTACCGTGCATGAAAGATACCATCGTCGACTTACCGCAAAATGTATTAGTTGTTCAGGGTTCCTAGAGAACGCTTCGAAAATCGGGTTTCTAACTATGAACGGACCGATCTACGATCTGTGTTTTAATTGGCTTCGGCAGCGTCAGTCACTACTTTACGGGCTAATTGCTAAATGGAGCAAAGACTACCCGAAAGTTATTCAATAACAAGAACCCACAATACGGTCAGTATTAGGTAATTATTCCATCCATACCTAGGAAAAGGTTTTTGATCAATAATGTAAGTGGAGAACTAAAACTTTTTATTTACCTACACTAAAAAACAAAGCCTTTTACCCTTTTTAGGTCACCGTATCGAATTTCGCGTTGTTTACCTACAGTATACAAATCCCAACATAAAAATGAAGGCAGTACCAACAAGGTTCCAACATAGTTATTCAAATAGATCACGCGTATTGTCAAGAAAGTGAAACACTTCAAACAATATAATTCTTACAAAGAAAACTCGGAAATGGTAATAGAAATCACGTTGTTCGGCGTCGCGTCGTGCGTAGTTCCTACAACAATGGTTCCCTCGACAGCACACTGTTCGCTGATGTATGTACCGGCCTTTATGTTCACGTACGAAAGTGAAACTAGGAAGCCATTGTTTTATTCTTAATAGGAATATAGATGCTTTAAGCGGATCAGAATATTTACGGGGATAATCTCCATTCGGCCCTCAAAATGTACTCGATATTATGCCATTTTATTTTTGGATACCTACAGAATAACGGAATACCTACTCATAAAAAGGTTCGTCGAAATATTAGATAAAATATGTTTACGGGAAAATAATTGGGTATCATAATCAATTCCCAGTTTTTTATTTCCACCATCGTTATTTAATTTGTTTAAAAAAGGCTGTTGAAGTTGAACACGTCACGTTGGATATTCGATAAATTATAGAATAAATTCTGGCCTAAAAAGGTTCGACATTTAATTGATAGTATTTGAGTACTTTTTTATGAAAATTCCACCGTCCGATTGTTGAAGTTGAAATGTGTGATAAAAATTAATAGGCACGCTGTGTGCAAAGTGCACTCAACTGATGTCTGACCTATGTATTTTCATTTTATAACATGTTTTATAAGCGTCCCAGGTACGAAAAAAAAAGGCAAAATACGATTGTGAGCTAGACTATAAAGGTAATAATACCTTTTTTGTCTTCATTAGAATCAAGATGTATCGACAAAACTCAATCGTGAGCCACGAGTCCTAGCTTTGTAAAGATTTTCTTTGAGGCGTATCTAAACATGACAAAAAGCCAATACAGTTTTGGAAGCCACGACGAAGCCATTTGATACCTCGATGCGGCCAAACGCGAAATGACAAAGCCGAAAATGCCTTATTCGAAGTTTTAACCTCGTGTGAACTAGGCGTAGGTGCTCAGCTCAGGATTTCGTACCTTAGTGCTCAAAGGTACCTACTCTAGTATTTGTAGTGCAATAAATATTTATTTGAAGACAACGGCTCGTAGTCGAGCTCGCAACCTGTCATTACGAATTCAGAGTCGGTCTTTAAACCACTCTGTTACTCTTCGGTGTACTGCGATCCTGTAGTGTTGAGAAAGTTATTAACTAACAATACTGGATACTAGATTGTTAGATTCTCGTTCTTCAATAGAGATAAATAGAGGAGCATCTATAATGGATACTATACCGTGATTTACAGAACATCAGTCTGCGATCATGCTTCTTTCATATTACGTAGTTCTATTTTTATATTAATTATTATTTACTCTTTCTTGCTCTTAATCACTTTGAATAGGTTTAACTGTCATAGATTTCCTTTCTTTTTGGCTTACGTTTCCTTAATCCTAGTAAAAATTCTCCCCAATACCTGGCCTGCCACATGTACAACGCACAACGCTCATAGAAAGGTACTTTCATGAAGTCTTGTAAGAAAAAACTATTCAAAAGAAGCCGTACACGACGTTTCAAACAAACTTGTTGACGCATCATGATACGCCACAAAGTTATAGCTACGCCACCAAATTAGATACGAACGAAATCGAATACGAACATTCTTTATCACCGAACGAACTTTATCGATTCATTCGCCGATGAAGAACGTTCGAATTCGTTCGCGAAAGTGCGTACCCAGCCTTAGGCATACCGGTATCCTGTCTGGGAGGATCTCAAACAAAACACAGACAGAATTATTATGTAATAAGAAGCAGCAGGAGTGTAAGGTCGAGTCAGAGGTCTATATTTGGACACTAAGTAGGACAAGTGTCGCAATGTGGCCGGACAAACGCCGCGCCGAGTTGACCGTTAGTTCCTTTTACCGGCTTTACAGTTTGACTGTGTCACTTTTCTTTTATAAACAGTTGGGAAGTAAGAAAACTGAAATAGATTCAATACTAAATGAAAATTTATTTTCAATACCGCGTAATGAAAATTATTGTTTTTATTAACAGATTTAGAAATGATGAAAACATTACCTACCTAAAATAAAAAATAAGTCATAATAGTTGCTAGTTTTCAAAAGAAAAATGATTGTTATCTATATTTATTTCTGTCCTTATGTTAAATCTGAAGAGTTTGTTTTTTTGTTTGAACGAGCTAATCTCCGAAAATTCGAGTCGGATTTGAAAAAATATTTTTGCATTTGATAGCCCAATACTTGAGGAAGGTTATATGCTATTTAACATCACGCTGCAAAACTTAGGAGCCGAGCAAAAATGAAAAAGAAGTCAGAAAGAATGGTAAACGAAAACGAAGTAATAGCGCGGGCGGGTGATGCGATGCGACGCAGGTTGTCGGAGGCCGAAATTTCACGCGAACGAAGTCGCAAGCTAGTCACAAGATAAAATCTTTTACAAAAAAAAAAAAACAACCTACTTCCAAAAAAAAAACACTACAAAGTGAAAAATAAATTTAATTTCGGAAGTCGGGAAAAAGTTTTTTTCACTTTGTAGTGTTTTTTGGAAGTCGGTTGTTTTTTTTTTGTAAAAAAAATTAATTTTGACTTTTTAGTTGTGGTACCTACCCCACACCAATTCGAATACCACCTATGTAAATAGCAGTCACAGAAACTTATCATATCATCTACATACTAAGTGGGAAAAAATACATAGAGAGCATAATGCGTTTCAGAAAAAAAAAAAAATCACAATGGACGGAAAAATCGGCGGATATACATAAAAAAAAAACAAACATAGACTACGAACATATAACCTCCTCCTTTTTGGAAGTCGGTTAAAAAAAGTCGAACACAAGGGCGATGTTTTAACATAGAAGCCCCAAACGTTTGGACTTTCTTTATAACTTACCGAATCTCGTTAAAACTTTTAGCCTTTTTGATTTCAGCTAACAAGTTTTTATTGGAGGAGACACAATAGCCTGAAATGTACCTACCTACCTACTATATCAATATCGATTCAACCTGTGTAGTCTTAAAAGGGGCCAACATTATAGACTACCCTTTGAACGAGAAGTTTAGTGTTTATTGTTATTATTTTGTTTGTTGATGCCAAATTCTGAACAATACAATACTTTGACTGCCTTGATAGTTGACTGCCTCATTCGTTTAGTGGTCGCAAACGCTACTCCTGAGCATGAGATCCTGGGTTTGTGCCCGATTGATGATAATAAACTCACCCCCTATTCAATCTGCCTAGCCTTTTCCCAACTATGTTGGGGTCGGCTTCCAGTCTAACTGGATGCAGCTGAATACCAGTATTTTACATGGAGCGACTGCCTATCTGACCTCCACAACCCAGTAACTGGGTAATAAAATACCTCTTGGTAAAACTTGTTGTCAGACTTTCGGGCTTCTGACAATACGTAACGACTGTCAAAGATCCGCGAAAGAAGACCGGGACCAACAGCTTAACGTGCCTTCGGAGGCACGGAGGAGTCTCGGTATGTAAATATGGTCTTCATCCATTCACGGACCAATCCAGGAAGCGGATCGACCCATCTGGCTGTTATTACTTAGCTTCGAGCTCCTCTCGCCCCCTATTACATGGGACTTAATCATAGCTGACGAAATGTGCGTGCCCTATAGCTTCCTCTGCCTAATCCTTTGGGGAAACAAGCCGTGATATTATGTTGTTACGATATTTTGTATACTAAAAAATGAGGGTGTTACACAAAAGTGGTGAATAAGCAAAGCTCGGTATTATTTTGTGTGAGAAATGTAAATGGATTCTGTCAACTTTATTTTCTTGAAATGTGTAGGCGGCTAAATAACAAAACGAGCATGAAATGCTTTCAAAATGCTTTCTTGTAATTATTCTGAGTCGGGAAACGAAATATATATATGTGGCAGTAAGATGGTTGCAGCCGTGATATAGGGATATAGCTAAATACCGTAATATAGTTAAATAAAAGCGGTTCATAACTGTTAATTTTGTTACTGTGGCCAATTTCGACACTGTTCTAACCTAATCTAACCTATTTGGTCGATATGTCCTAATAGTTATATTACTAGAACGTACCCGTATCATAGTTATATTCCTAGTAATAGAATTATGTTTCGGTTTTTAACACATAATATTAATTAGACAGTCTACAAAAAAAAAAAAAAAAATAACGACATACAAAACAAACTTATATTATTTTGGTGTAGTCATTAAGTTATGGATCAATTTAGGTTTTCATTTTTCCTGTTAAATTGACTTTTTACACTTGTGCGTTTATTCTGCGGCGATATAATTATATTACGATAAATAGCTATATCCCTAGGGATATAACAATATCACAACTTTAACCATCTTACTGCGACACACACACATATATATATATAGGATTCATAAAGCTATGAATGTTTTATAATATTTAAGAACCGCTGAATTATTGTGACGTGATTTTTAGGCACAGCTTAAGTTAAATTTCTAATATTGTCTTAATTTTACATCGTAATGCTATAAGAGGCCTCTTAAATTCCACTGTTTAAAGGCTGTTCCTATAAAACGTTACACTTGTATGAAATTCTTGATTTTATCGAGGTAATTTGTAAACGTGTTCCTACTAGAGGAACAAAATATAAATTGTGCAAGTGTATGTGTGTGTGTGTGTGAGTGAGTGACATAAATATACGTAGCAGTTATGTCCACACAACATGGTAGGTAATGGTCCAGTCCCATACACACAATATGCTCGCACTGACACTTACGCCACCAGGAAATAACCATAATTTCACCGCGCTCACAACCAGCTACATTTCTTTATTTCACTATATTTTATTCAGGAAAAACATGTTACCATTAAATGTGAAATACGAAAATCTTTTCAGCTGAAACAAAATTACTTGATGGTAACCGAACGGACAGATTGACGTTCATTATTTCATTTATGCAGTTTTGGAAAAAAATAACTAACAAATTAACCATCAATCTGGCTAGCCTTTTCCCAACTATAACTATGTTGGGATCGGCTTCCAGTCTAACCGGAAGCAGCTGAATACCAGTATTTTACATGGAGCGACTGTCGATCTGACCTCCACAACCCAGTAACTGGGTAATACGATACCCCTTGGTAAGACTGATTGTCAGACTTTTAGGCTTCTGATGATCCGTAACAACTGTCAAAGATCCACGAATGACAGCCGGGACCGACGGCTTAACGTGCTTTCCGAGGCACGGAGTAGTCTCGATATGTAAAGATTGAGTAACCCATCCACGGACCCCCAACTAACAAACTAACCATAATTTATGTTTTAAAACATATCATAATCATACCACCAATGTTGGCTGAAATAGATACCTACTTAAAGAAGAAGAAAAAAAAAACTTTGAAGACCGTCCTTTTAACATGAAAGCATTTATAATAGAATTCGGCACTATAAGAAAAAAAGTGGAGATTGCATTGTGCATTACCTATCGATTAAACAAAAACCTGAAATCAAAACAATATTTAATAGCTCTTATCCATTTGCAAAGTTTTTACTAAAATGTACGGACAACAATGTACGGAGAACGATGCAGTGATGTTGCAATAAATTGAATGTTTTACATTCACAAAACAATCAATTTATTGCAACATCGGTTGTCCCCATTGGCACTTCAAATAAGCCTATGAATACTAACCATTTCGGAGTTCATTTCCCAAACAATGCAAAACAAACGAACGCACAGGTGCTTCCATGTACGCACTGCATTACCAGCGTCCGGTCTCTAAACCATAATGCCCTGAAGACTATGATTTAAAATTCATGCTACTCAATTCCATAGTGAACCAATTAAAACTCTCATTAATAATGATCAGCATTAGCTGTTCCGAGGTACTCATGATTGCATTCACAAATGAACGCAGCTGGATTTATTTTGTTCGCATTGTACGGAAAATAAGCGTTGAGAAATGAGAAACATCTTTTGTGATACCATCAGGTTTTTCATCTGGTATTTTCGTCTCTTTTTTTTCTGGTAGACAAAGGACGATCGTGTCAATTGGCTATTTCTCTTGGAAGTTGCAACAGTCGCCGCTTAGCGCACTTTTGTAGTTTTTAGGTTTGAAACTTTGAAGTAAATTCGCGAGATGTGTACATTGCCGTTAGCGGCGAACGTTTGCCTGCATCCGCTGTGTGAAATTGTTTCTGTTGCGTTTGTATCGAATTTTGCCGTCGTTTTGCGGCACTTTGCTTTTTCTTATGAATTATTATATTCGCTGTAGGTTCGTGTCTCACTTTAATTAAAAGAATTGTGCTAAGTTTAAGCTACCTGTTTTCTTTTATAATAAAACTAGTAACCCGCTCCGGCTTCGCATGGATAGCAGTAGCAGAGCATACCTATATATCAGTCGGCATGATTTTTTCCGACATCTTCATCAATCATCGTCATATTTCAGCCAATTTACACAAAATCTTAATGAATTATACACGTAAACCTTCCTCATGAATCACTTAATCCATTGGTGAAAACTGTATGAAAATCCGTTCGGTACTATTTGAGTTTATCGCGTTCAGACAGATAGAGCCGTGGAGGGACTTCGTCTAAACTATCCTAACTAATATTATAAATACGAATGTGAGTTTGTTTGTTACGCTTTCACGCTAAAACGGCTAAACGGATTTGGATCAAATTTGACACAAAGGTAGACCATGACCTGGGTTAGGACATAGGATAGTTTTTATCCCGATATTCTTACAAAATCTAAACTAATGCGGATGAAACCGCGGGGCGTAGCTAGTTTTATAATATGTAGTGAAGATGAGACGGCAATGCTATAAAAATCTATGTAACTATTTAGTTCGACTGCTTCATTCAACCCACAGAACAAATTCCTATGATTTTGTTCAATTGTTTCATTTCACTAACATGTTCCATAGTCTCTTTCCAACCGAAAACGTAAAGGAGAACGTGTCTAAAGCGACGGGCACTGACGTTAGTTTCGTCAAAATGTATGCTCACACAGCTTTAACCACAGTATAAACAAGTAACAGTATTATATCTTCCTGGAACACAGCCGAAACGCGAGCTTCGAAATCTAGTGTATATTAGTTCGTAACAGTATCGAGTACATGGCAATTATGTACGGGCGCGGAAGGTTTATCTACCGAGCGGCCGTAGCTAATTATTTCAAGGTCACTGCCGAGATATAATACTGTTACTTTATTATACTGTGCTTTAACTGTCTCCAATCACTGGTGAACAAACACGAGTCCGTTTCACTACCCCTGCACACGAAGTGTTGCCATAGCTTTAAATGATTCTTTGGTGTTGCCACATTCCCGGTTCCTAATTAATTTCCGTGGTCTTTGTCTTTCTGGATGAAGTGAAACTTGATAAACTTGTTAATTTTAAGCTGTTGCTATGTTCAGTTTATTCAGAACATTTTCCTTTGAATGAAAATAATATTAACGCCGGAAAAATGCTTCGTTTATTTTTGTTGGTTCACACGAAGTAATTTATAGAAAAATCTTGTAGGCTTTATATCATTTATTTAAGGAAAAAATTCTGAGAAGAAGCCTTAGTTTTGATTACATGATCCAATTATATCAAGTACAGTTCGAAGAATTTGATTTTTTTTTCGACTGAGGAAAGTAGGTGGACTAACGATATGTACTAACTTAAATATTCACCAAAGAGTGGTAATTAGAGTTAATAAAATATTGAAAAGTGTCTTTACAGTACAAAATTTGAGTAAAAATATATCACTAATCCTCTAATATTGATCGCCTTATTAATAAACTGTACAAGTATACCGACATCTATACATATTATTAACTAGCTTCCGAGAGCGGCTTCGTTCGCGTGATACCTTTATAAATTACTAGCTGCGCCCCGCGGTTTCACCCGCATAAGTCTCGATCCCGTGGGAATATCGGGATAAAAAGTATTTTATGTCCTAACCTAGGTCATGGTCTACCTTTGTGCCAAATTTCATCCAAATCTGTTCAGCCGTTTTAGCATGAAAGCGTAACAAACAAATAAACTCACTTTCGCATTTATAATATTAGTTAGGATAGTTTAGATAAAGTCCTCCCGCGGCTCTGTCTGTCTTTCTGAACGCGATAAACTCAAATACTACCGAATGGATTCATTATGAGATAATGTGATTATAGTGTAGGCTATAAACTATCTGTGTACCAAATTTTATCTAAATCTGTCCAGCCGTTTGAGCGTGAAGAAGAGACAAACATACACACACACTTACAAATTTTCGCTTTTATAATATTATAGTGTGATAGCCTATATTACTCAGTGATAATGTAGCATTCTACTGGTCAAATAATTTTTCAAAATCGGTCTTGTAGTTTTAGAGTTTAGTCATTACAAACCAACATACAAAAAAAAAACAAATCTTTCCTCTTTATAATATTAGTTTAGATTAAAGTCGCTTTTCGTGTCCGTCTGTGTGACCGCATTGTTCTTCAAAACTCCACAACAAATTTGGATGCAGTTTTTTGAGAATTTATTCTAGAAGGTTTATGTGTACATAAAATACATAATAAGCCTATATATAATATTCCCACTGCAGGACACACGCCTTCTTTCAGTGAGACGGAGCCATTAATACACACATCAAAAGTGTCTAGGGATCAACATATATTTTTGCAATAACTTTTCTCCTGATTGATATTAATTAAAATTTTCTTTAAGGATTCATCAAATAAAGTGTTTTCGTTTGTCACAGTAACGATAAACCAAGTCACCTTTGCATTAATAAAGAAATTTGCCATTTTCCTAATAAAGGGATTTTTGACATTTGAACCACTAACATTAAAGTTCGAAAAAAAGACTGAAATAACAGTTTTCTTTAAAATTTTATTGGGTAACTTAAACAATTAATAATCCGTGTTTCTACCGCGAACACTAACAACACAAGAACATCGGTTTGGCATACTCAAAATGAGTTCATCCAAATCACGCTGTGGAATGGCCGCCCATGTTCGTTGCAACAACAAAAAAAGGTCTTCTTGCGACTGGATACCCTCCATATTCGGCAGAGCTCTTCTCTGTAGCATATCCCATGCATGCTCAATCGGGTTCAAGTCTGGCGACTGAGCAGGCCAGAGCAGGACATTGATGTTAGCTGCGGCGAGAGTCTGTCTTACAACTCTTGCGGTGTGCGGTCGTGCATTATCATGCATTAACTGAAATAAGGGACCGATTTGCACTTGTAGAGGAACAATGACGTCAGATACAATCGTCTCAGCATAAATTTGAGCGTTGAGGTTGCCTCTGATCTAAATCAACTCAGTTCTTCCGCCGATCCAAATACCCGCCCATACCATGATGGTTCCACCACTATAAGGATGGACTTCCTGGCAGGATTTTAATCGCTGTTGGCGTCCAGGGGTTCTCCAGTGTCGTATACGTCTTGTAACCGGTCTCATACCAAAACGAGACTCATCAGAAAAGCACACGAAACGCCATTGTTCTTCTGCCCAATTTCTGTGTTCAAGAGCCCATTGATATCGAATCCTACGATTGTGCATTGCTATAGGTGGTACCCGTAGCGGTCTTCGGGAATGAAGGTTCACTTCATGCAAGCGGTTTCTGACTGTTTGGTCGCTAATTAAGTTCCCTGAAGAGTGATGAAGCCTCACGGCTAACATCATGGCGGTTATTGTTGGAGCTCTTCGAGTTAAGATTTGAATGTATCGGTCTTGTCTCCGTGTGGTGCAGCGATACCGTCCTCCATGGCGCTCAGCCACGGTACCAGTGCTTCGGTAACGTCTCCAAAGTCGACTGATAACACTCTGACTTGTATTCAGAGCTAAAGCCACAGTACGTTGCCGGGAACCAGCTTCTATCATTCCCACGGCTCTGAGCATTTCTTCCCTGCTTAAATGACGTCGCCGCTCCATAATAACGTTGGTTTTAATCAGTAGTAGGGAAACAGTAGCACTAATAATGTCTTCAATGCGTTGTATGTTTTTATAGGGAATATATTGACAGCTGATTTTCATCTTTTACTCGAATTTGATTAACAGTTCCTGTTTCAAATTATGAAATGCACCAAAAAGGATCCATATAAATTTATATAATCATAAATTTATTACAAAGCCACATCTCAATCTCAAGAAATCCGCATAAAAATGCTTGATCCCTAGACACTTTTGATGTGTGTATTAAACTAACTTATATTAAAGAAACCTCGATGTTTTCTCAAGTTCAAAAACCGTACGAAGCAAGGACGGGTCAATAGTCATGAATAAAAATAGCTATAGTATTATACAACTGAACCTCTACATGAATTCTTAAGTATAAAACAACACTCAACTGTAAACATTAATCATTTCTACAAAAAACTGTATTATTTCATAGATACAGGCTGTTCGGTACAACCGACGACCGACAACTGACACAATTTTCTTAGGGATAGGGTTCGTCATATCCCAGCTTTCAACCGTAAAACCTGTGTCACGGTAGGCAATTGAGATAATATTTTTTTGAATTTTTTATTACCCTTAATATCGTCACAACTTTCTTTTTTGTGGTTGTAACAGAACGCAATAAATTTTGATGTCATCAGCACTGACACGCAGCAATGTTACGGTTGGATTTAGAAAATGACTTTTGTGCTTCTTAAAAGTTTTTAAATTGTGTTAACCTACGAACAATTTCAACTTTTAAATTAATGTTAAAAGAGAAAAATAAAACTATTTTGTGCTAGCATTTATGAGACACAAAAAAAAAATATCGGTCCTTCTACTACCAAAAAGCCTCTATAATTACTATTAAACCGGTTCATAGAATCAAGGAATAGTCACATAACATCACGCCTTGTTTCTCCGAAGGGTTGGGCAGAGGTGTCCCTGTAGCAGGTTCACCCACATTTCGCCAGTTATGTTTAAAGTCCCATGTAATAAGGGGCGAGTCTATTGCCATCAACCGGTCTCAAATCCAGACTCCAGGCTGCTACTGTGAAATTTCAGATAGAAAAACCCAATACAACTTTGCCCGACCTGGGAATCGAACCCAGGACCTCATGGTCAGCAGTAGCGCTTGCGACCACTAGATCAACGAGGTAGTCAGAGGTAACGACGTGTTGTTGGTTTATTTTGATATGATTCAGATTTTAGGATATGATATGATCTCTCCTATAGTAGATTTCTTCAGAAAAAAAAAAACGTGCGACTTGCGACCACTAGACCAACGAGGCAGTTAAGCCAACGAGGCTTCAAGGAGTAGTGTTAAATAATATCCACCAGATTTGTTATATCAGGCGACCTTTCCCTTTACGTTTCAACTCTAGGGAATACGTTAGGGTTAGTTCAAATGAGAATGCCCACGACCCAACACCCAACGTATTCAAGTTTTTTGCCCGGCTCAGAAAAGTTATTATTAATATTTAAAGGTCGAAAAAGGAGTGCTTATAAACGAGTGTTGGAAACAAACTGGCGTGGTCCATTCGGAATGTTTTTATTCCTATCAGCCGGTAATGTTTCAACGGCATGTATTTTTTATATCCACAAATGTCTACGGTACATCCGTCGTACAACGGTTATGGTTGTTGTAATATTCTGTACTTTTCCAACTTTTGCTCACATTGCCCTCTCGTGTTTATGCATAATTTTCAGTCTTTGGCAATAGTCCCTAAATCATAATATCCTTCATCTACTGATCTATGTAAAAGAACTAATCATCTACTTTTTTTTAATTGCAAAAAACGTCACATCAAAGAGACTGGAAGGTTAATCTCAGTCTTCGATAAAGAGTTCCTTACTTCAATGATTTCTTCGTTAGAAACTCTACATCCTTACTGACCACAAATTAATTGGTTTTGCAAAGGAGCATTAAGAAGACGTGTGTTTAAAAGATTCTTCAAAATCAGGGAAATTTATTGTTGCATGCATTTCTTAATCAATATTTTTGCGCACCATAAGTCGTATTTCCATACAGTAATATTAACAAATTAATAAAATTAGGTAAGTATTTTACAGCTAATTGCGACATTGCTAACTTTCACAATGCACAGCTTTAAGCAAATTAACTACTAACATAAATTATACGCTTAATATTCAAATCACTACTGTCATTCTTTATTGACTTTTGTATGAAATGGCTATAATACTGCAAATTGATGTAACGTGCCAATTTGCTTAACAATTAATTTCCCTGACTGTACTTACTGGCTTATATGGCTATTATGTTATATTTAAAAAACTCACAGATCATAAATCCATGTAAAACACAAGTGCGATGACCTTGGAACAAAAAATCATAAATATTCCACATCATAGGTTCACTGCCTGTTACATTAATATTAATATTATATCATATAGGTCAACGTATCCGGTTTTTGGCAACGGAAAATAGGTTGCAAGTACACTGGCTTGCAAAATAAGGGAACGGTTGTGTAGTGGCGCCGGCGAGGCGGTATCGGCGCCAACAAGATTTGCTAACGTATGGGGGTGAGCCAGTGCCCTATTTGGGGGCGGTGTAATGACCCCATAGTTGCGAACTTTCGCATAAATTGACTTGATTAGATTATATTACAGGTAAATCAAATTGGCTTTGGTAAAGATCACTGTAACAGCAAATTGCGTAATACAATTGCAATGGCAATGCCTTTCATTTTTAATTAAATATTATTAAACAACATTCATTGCGTGATTTCAGCAGACGAATGTTTCAAAAATCAATGAATCAATAGATTAACAATTTCTTTCAAACTCAGTCGGATTTAATACAAAGAGTGTTACGCAATTAGGGTTATAGGAAGCGTTTAAAGGCTCCTTCAAACAGGCGCGATACGCGACGCGACACAAAGCCACCGCTCGTCGCGCGACGAGCGGTGTCTTTGTGTCGCGTCGCGTGTCGCGTCTGTTTGAAAGAGCCTTAAGTCAATGCAAGTTTCAAAAGTAATACGAAAAATATTTCGAAGTAATATTTTTAATCAAAATATTATTATTTCATACTTAACGCTTTATTATGTTTTTCACTGTGATATTTGAGGCGTGCAAATAAGTGATAAAGTTAGCAGCCTCGTTGTTAAACTCAGTTCCTGAAATATTATTCATCGTGTAAGTTATCTTCATAAGTCACCATCATTTAAGGAATTTATTCCAAAAGGTTTAAGGCTCACAGGCAGACAGGCGCGAGGCGACACCGGTAGAACAATTTCCGAGAAGTTTTCATAGAAACTGTTCCACCAGAGTCGCGTCTGCGGGAGCCTTATGTGCGTACATTATTGTCTCAGTAGTACATTGTTATAAAACTTACATAAATACCAAAGAAATTTCGATGTTTTAAGAAGTCGTAAAAAACCGCGCGAAGCAGGAGCAGTTCTCTAGTCTTACATAAAATATACAGACCAATCTCTCACAATGTTCTGCATTAACGTGCACCATATTGTTATCTTGGGTCCTATTACGCGGTTAAGTACAAATTTTATCAGTATGAATGAGTGCACATAATATATTTATCAACATACCCGGGTAGAGGAGGTGTATAAAATGCTTTGTCTCCTGCCTGCGGTAGACGTTTTTCGTGTAATTACTTCAGAAATCCCGACGCCTGTTCATGTTGACATGACGGCTGGGTTTAATACGACACTCATCCGGAAAGCTCATAATGAGTACACATATGAGATTTTCAAAGAGAATTTTATAAAGCAAATGTGGTATAATAAACAGGTAGATATTCTATAACGTTTTTTATATGTCACTCTTATGAAGATCCCGTAATAAAATATTCATATTTTCCGATTCAGTATTTACTTTGAATGGGAAAATCGGTGAAATTCAATTCTATTCAATTCTGGCAACGTTTACCGGGTAAGCTTTTAATACTTTAGCTCTAATATCGACAGAATTGTACGTTCATAGCCCCACGGGACAACTACTGAGGTTTCGGACAAGCGATTGGATTTATTGTAAATTCAATGAAGTTATGTGTTTCCGATACGTCATCAATGGGATTGGAATCGTTAAAAGTGACATCTTTGACTTCTCGAAATAAAATATATACCTAACTACTTAAGTTCACTAAGTCAGTACAAACAGTTCATTGTTTCCAGTAGTAGCAGTTAAGCTAGCAGCTTTCAAAAACCACAAAATGGAACCCGAAAAAGCTTAAAATTCCGTTCAGTTCACTTAATTTGAAGTGAGTAAAATTCTTGTGAAATGTGCAGCGCAAAGTCTAGACGAGAAATCTCTCGCGATCCTAAAAACATGGGTCCTCATTCAGCTAACGAAGAGAGCCGAGCTCACCCGACTGTCCCCAACCAACTGCTAAGTTTACGACTAAAGTGCTAATTCACCACTTGCAAATTATCGCTACCATAATTTTCACAAAGACAAAGGCTTTGTGTTCTATCACTGTGTTAGCCTTATAACGACTTATTTACGATTGGCCGGGCGATAGTTCGGCCTTGTTCCCTGTATAACTGAAACATGGGCTGCCCTTCTAATTAAGTAGTGCAATAATAGTTCCGCAGCATGTTGCTACGAAAGGGAAACCGCAAATGGTACAGCACTTGAACAATAGGCACTAATAAGGCGCCGCAAGTGAAGTTTTGCTACTATACCTTAGATGTACGAGTTTTGTATTTATCACGTTGACATAGTGTGTTAGAGAAAGAGAGGGAGGTAAAGAGACTTCCTTATTATTCATAAAGAAAGAAAGAAATAACAAAAATACATTTATTTAGCATAGACTAAAAGCACCCAACACAACATATTGTACTACAAATAAAACGAAAAAAAAAACAAATGAAAAGTGTGAAGTTTAATCAAAGTTCTTTTGATTTTCTTGCTGGCTTTCAAACAATAACGAGAATTCAATGAGAAATGGCACTTTGAAACTGAACAACATCACGACGATAAAATTTATCATTACCTACATAATACTTTTTCAGGAGAAGAATATTAATAAATGCTACACAAATATTATAGTACTTTATAAGTTGGTCTTGGAGAACTAAATAACGACGTCCAGGAAGAACTAGGCAATAGGAATCCAAACTTTCTGTTTGCGAACATTTTAAACTAGGCATGAGTTTTGCTTCGGAAAACTGCAAGTTAGGGAGGTAAATTCGTGAAAATTTTATGGTATCAAAAAGTATTTTTTAAACAAGTTCTTTTACATGACTTCATGAAATATTAACTGAAAATCGAGAATCGACATTATCGACTGATTATTACATTATTACAAATTCACACACGTCACAGTTTTTCAAGCCTAAATTATAAGATGCCATTGTTTTTGACGAGAAAATAAATGATTTTAATTTTAATTTGATTATGCTAACCTAAAATTCAACAGTTGTAAAATAAACTGAAAGAGAAAAGTTACCGTTTTTTTAAGTGAATAATGAATTAGCTAGCTACATTCGTTGCTCTAATTTTTGTCCTAGATGGGTACTTTTGTTAGGCACGTTATACACGGCCTCTGCTCGTTCATTGCTAATGACTGGTCATTGAGGGCTCACAACAGTCTACATATAATAACATACGTATCCAGCATCGGGTACCATTAACAGAATATAAAGAAAGTATGTACTATTTTAGATTTTTTAGGTATAAAATAAGTAGCGTCGTAAAGTATTTAATACCTTGATTTGATCTATATATAAAATTTAGTATAAATATAAAAATAAATATATAAATTATAAAAATATATACATTAAAATATATAAATTGCGTATTGAGTATATATATATAAAATGAATGTTGGTATACAGCGTGCCGCTTTAATGGCGACATAAATTTAACACACGTATACGGTTTCGCGGTTTCGTTATATGATAATATTTTAATTTCATTAATCGTTATTATTTACTGATTTATTTTCAATTTTCTAGAATAGCTTCTTTGAGCAACCTGAAACTACATAGAGAACTGTAGCGCAGAGGTCATTTGAAAGTCATAACGTGCAAAGTGTAGGCGAATTGAAGGAAAGAGAAAACCCTATGCGAGCGTATGAAAATTAATCATAAAAATTATGAATAAGATAAAATAATTCGTAAATTGAAAAACTTTAAACAAACAAAAAAAAAAAAAAAAAAAACGACTTCCAAAAAAAAAAAACAATACAATGCCCTGTACTGTTTTTTTTTTGGAAGTGGTTTTTTTTTTTGTAAAACGTTGAAAACTAGGATATGACACTCCCTATCCGTAAGAAAATTGTGTCGGTCCTTCTAAACTACAGGGTTATTATGCTGAATAGTAAACCAGCTATCCCCATAACTCGAATAGTCTGACGAATCATCGGATTGTCTGACCACCCCATCTACATCCATTAGCAAAGTATATTTTCCCAGAAATTAATACCTACACTACAAAAATGTCTGTGAACACTTTTAAAAATTCATAAAGGCAATATACATACCCAGTTGGTTCCCAAAGCGCGTCCTTGTGGAAATAAAATTACATAATACCTACTTTTTTTATTTCTTTTTTACTACCTACTCGTACCTATCTTTCCGTCTCGCCCCGGTTGTCACAACGTGATAATTTTTTTGGGTTCCGTACCTAAAGGGCGCCAACGGGACCATATTACTTTGGCTCCGCTGTCCGTCCGTTCGTCGGTCCACAGGACTGTGATCTGTTGAACCGTAGACACTTGAAATCACAGAGTTTGTATACCTATTATGGCCGCTATATCAACAAAGAATAAATATGACTATGGTACGGAACCATTCGTGTGCGAGTCCAATTTGCACTTGGCCACTTTTTTTAGGACGGCTCGTGCTCTCAAATGCTCTGCTATGTTCAGTTCGGTAGTTTTTACCTGGGTCCCGAAACGGTGGCGATTCTCGGAATTGGTAGATTGATGATCGCATGATTTTATCTGTTTGTATGAAGTTTTTTGTCAATTGAACTGTTAAAGACTGAATTAAAGGTACAAAAGGCTTTTCCTTAAAAAAAAAATTGGATGGATTTATCTATAGGTACTTACATAATTATATTATTTATATTTATTATTTTTACGTCTTTTGACATTTCTCATTTTTCCTGTAGTCCCGGACATTTGGAAGCCGCACGGGCGCCGAAGCCAACTCGCAGAGGCCCGTTAGACATTTTTAATTAAATGAGGCACCAACCGACGATTATCCCTGTATGTACTGTGCAAGTGCACCCAAGGACAAACCCCGGTTGGTGTAGGACTATTGCAGAACATGAAAACAAAACATATTGGGCTATGGATTTGGGTGGCTATAATGGATTAGTTACCTTGAACTATGGAAGTACTATGTCCCCTGCCTGATCAATGATAATATGTTATTCACGGATAAAATAGCAGGAGGTGACTTGCACCTTTTGCAAGAAAAAAGGGGTTGCGAAGAAAACCGAGAGGGAGATCGTGGCCCCCGGCAACAGGGCAACCGAAGGAACACGGGTGGGTTTTAGTCAGTAAGAGTCTAACACGCCCTCTCGCTCCGCCCAGAGCGGGAGAAGTTATTTGATGATTTACCACCCAAAAAAAAAGGGGGTAACTTTCACACTCAATAATGAGCCCCCAAAAATGGTCGCTAGCACATAGTTACCTAGCGACAAGGGGGCAACACTACCTTAGGTGCTTGAGGAGTGGAGAGGTATTCCACGGCTATCAGGACAATCCCTATTATTTTATAATAAAATAGTAACAAAGACATTTTGTCCGTTTTTCTGGATTTATGTTACGGACTGGCAAATAAGGCGGAACGGATAAAAATGAAATTTGGCACACATATAGTTTATAGCCTAGATTATCACATAGAGTAGTTTTCATATCGGTAGTACGTTCCCGTGGGATATTTTTCACCATAAACGCGGGCGACGACGCCGCGGAAATTTAAAAAAAAATAATGCTGTAATCTCTATGTTACCTCTGAAAATTTCTCTGTATTCGATTATCACACCATGAGGATTACAAACGACTATCAGTCACTCACCCTATGAAGAACGTAGAAACAAATGCTGCTGGATTGATGAAACATACAATTGTTGATGAAAATTAATCGAGTTTCGATCGTGAGTATTCCCTTTCAATTAAGAGAGGAAGCGAATCGATCGCGTAGTCTCCAATTAATCTCGAATACATAACATTTCGAATATTTGTATGTGTGTTTTCTGTCTAATGACATTCGATACTATGTCAATTAAAATTTCGTATTCTATACATTTAGGTCTATACGATTAAAAAAGCGTTTCAAAGTTACTCTACTTTGTAAGGATTTTTTTACTAAGAAAATCCTAGTTCTGTGCACCTGAACATTAGGCTCTTCTGAATAAACGTAGCGAGGCAATGTTAACCCCAACTAAAATTATTGTTTTTAGAAGTAAACCATTATCTTATCCATTAGAAAACACACTAAAACAAATATGTATATAAACTTGTAGTACGTAACGTCACGTTATTCAGTCTGTTTGTCTGTTACGCATCTGTTGACATATTCACGTTTGATTAGTTTATTAGTTAGACAAACTCCCTTGTAGTACGCGTCAAATGTAGTTGTGTGTACTTCAACCCAAGCTTTACCGATATTGTTGCTCTGATTCGCATCATAACCTTCGAAGCCCAATAGAACCCGCAATAGAATAGCGTCCATACATGATACAAAAAATATTACCAATATATAAAAAAAATATACACATATTTTTTAATAATGTCGATATATAAACACTCTGTACATGCGCAATAATATAATTAATAATAATATAATTTATAACAATAATATAATTTAATAAAATATTATAATTAATTATTTTTTGTGAAACTTATATTATTAAAAATAGAATAAATGTTTATTTTTATTTTGTATGTTTGGACGCTATACTATTGCGATTTAACAGAAACATTTTTCGTTAGTTAACATACTGTATTATCTTTAATCGAATAGATATAATTTGTTAACATTATATTATAGAACACGATCGAACATGTCATTCGATCATCAGTAAACCCATTTTTAGTCATATGCAAACTAAAAACAAGCCTGTCCAAATCATTTTTTATTTTACAGAAACTATTCTATTTTCTATTCGATCATACGAGTACATTCACACCCAATATACAAAACAATAATGTATCCATCAAATAACAATGGACTAGTACCCGAGGTAATAAAAACCCCACGTTTTAAAACGTAAACATGTCATCGATGTCGTATGCAAAACTCGAAGCGTCACTTCGGCAACAATAAAGTATACAGGGTGACTTCTTACTGCAAGTCAAATTCTTATATTTTCATGTGACGTAAATATTATTTAGTGCTTCAACTAAGCACCCCAGATGGTCCTTAAGAAACCCCATAATTTTCGAAAAAAAAAAACATTTAAGTATTTTTATAAAATTAAATTCAATGTTGGTTCATTAAATAGAGAGGCTTGTGGCTTAGTAATAACAATCACACGGATCGATCTATCAGGTTAAGCTATGTTTGCAGCGGTTGATCCGTGGATGGGTAACCATCTTTACATACCAAATATGCTCTTTTTATTTCTTTAGGCTTTCCGTGCCTCTAAACGTTAAGCCGTTGATCCCAGCTGTCATTTGTAGATCTTTGACAGTTTTAACGGATCGTCAGAAACTCGAATGTCTGACAACCAGTCTTACTAAGGGGTATCGTGATACTCAGTAATTAGGTTGTGGAGTTCAGATAGGCAGTCGCTTCATGTAAAATACTGGTATTCAGGTGCATCAGGTTAGACTGGAAGCCGACCCCAACGTAGTTGGGAAAAGGCTACGCAGATGATGTTGAGTCCTTAAATCTTATATTCATTTTATTTCAATTTTTTTATACTTATCGAATATTTATAAGTACCAAAAACACTTGAAAGTGAAGATTTAGCACACCATTTTACCTCAAAATGAATAATGTCAAATTACAAGTAACCCTGTATAAGGCGTAAGGCACAAACATACGGTGAGTCACCAACCACCGCCGTAACATAAACAGGGTGAGGTTATATGGCTTTCAAACTGACATTTTATTCGCTCTTTGCTGTTACAGGAAATAAGTAGAAAGACCTGAGTTTCTAACTTCTGTAGGGCTGTTGTGTCAACGGTAATGGACGTAGTTTTCTTTTATTTCACTTAACTAAATTGCTTGCTTCCCATGAATATATTTAAAGCAGACTGGGTCTGTTGTATGTAGTAGTTTATTTTCTGCTTTTAAAGAGTAGTTAAAAACATTTTAGTTGTCGTAACCACAGATTAATGCAGATGGTTCACTCCGCAAAATCATTTAAATAGAATATGACTCTTGCCACGACACAATAAAGTGCAATTCTGGTCGCAAAGCGCTAATTACCTACAGTTATATTCACCTTGAAGTTGCCTCTCTTTCTATCGCGTAACTCTTATATCTTCTGACTACGTGACGCTCACTGAATTGGCCCGACAAGACGAGCCCCTCGCGTACTTGTAGATTTATATCTGAAATGCGGAGTGCGCCTTCTGTACTGTGATGTAACAAAGCTGCCATCTACTTGTTTAAAATCTGGGAGTAGTGCCGTTTTTTTATTGATCTTTTGCAGCACTATTGATACATTGTGAACATCCCCTAAAAATGTAACTCATAATTTACATCCTTAACATATAACAAAAACAAGTTCTTCGCATAATTTAAAGTGTTAACTAGCATTAGTTGTAATAAGAATAATATCTAATAAATAACCGTCGTGATCCCGACTCACTGTAAATGTTAACCCATTGAAATCGTCCATAAAATCAGACAGCTCAGTAGTAGCAGTTCGGCACCCTAACAACGTGTGAAATTGTTTACTTCCACTCGGATTTAACGCGCCCTTTGTTGACGACGAATTTAAATGTAAAGAATTACGTTGCGACACCCCTAATCTTGATTAGAATAAGCTTACAAAGCGTCTGCTGTAATAGTAAGTGTTAATCTGATTTAATTCATTGTGTCTACCCAGCAGGAGAGATGCATGACATTTTTGTTAATAAAGGGTCGCCAGATTGAAGGTTTAGTGAAAGGAGGAGTTTTATTGTAAAGTTAATAGCTTTTGACAGGACAATATGGCGGAGGTACAGAGAACAGTCTACAGTACGAGTTTATGTCCCTATTATTATTTTAATGAAAGCCCAAAGGATCTCAACCCGTAAACCGAACATCGAATGTAAAACACACATTTCCCTTTAACCACAAAACAGAGTAATCGTAAAATGAACAAAAAGTTTTGTAGGTACCTAATATAAAAAAGAAAAACAATTTCCTTCGAATTTTATTGGTAGCTGGTTAATAAAAGAGATTAAAAATGCATATTAAATTATTTTCTCATTACTAATTAATCGGGTCCTGGCATAAACAGTCGTTATAAGTCCTTTAGCGAAGTCAGGACTTGGTAACATAAAACAAATTGCGTTAAAGCTTGTACATAATCTGAAAGGCAAATTATTATGAATGAGTGTCCGTCCAAATGAGTAGGATTAGCTTTGTAGGGAGAAATCTCATTAAATTATTTATGGCAGCCGTGTCGCAAAAATGGTCTTGTTTTGTATAAGATATGCTGAAAGAATCATCCAACTCTTTTTGTAGAAATATCGTCAATTATTTGCTCATTTCTACCAATTAATTTCCACCATAAACATGAGTTACCAAATGAACAGTTATCTAAATCTAATGTTATAAAGAGAAAATATTTTGATTTTATGTGTACATGTTTGTATGTTGGTTTATAATGGATAAACTCAAAAAATACTTAACCGATTTTGAAAATTCGTTTACCGTTATAAAGCTATATTATCAGCGAGTAACCTGGGCTGTATATTATCGAGTTCCACGCCAACAAAGTCGCGGGCAGTAAAAACTAAAAGTAATAAAAAATCGAATTATTATTGAAAATAAAAAAGCTATTGCTATTTAAAAATCACATTTTTAGTACCAAAATTACCCCAAATTCATAAAAAATTGCAAATTTTAAACAGGGGCATAAGTGACTAGTGAGGGGGTGACTTGTAAACATCCACTAAACGACGGTCGCCCGCACCTCATGTAATAACCCGGTGAAATTCCACATTGAAAAAATATTAAACGATTTTTTTTTAGTTTATCTTGAAAATAACCGCAAAAATAGACTCTCAGTACGATACCTAACAACGCCCTCACGGATCGGCCAGGTTTTTTTTACTTGTATATCTTGTAAATCACCACGGTTGGCAGACAGATTTGTGAGTACACTAGGCTAAGCACCTACGCTGCAATTAGCGGAATGATACTGCTACCCATTCTCGTGACATAATACTTTGGTCGCCTTTTGCAACACCGAGTGTGAACAATTTTTTAGTCCGGAACCACACGACAAATATAATTTCTCGCTCTCTTCCCTAATTAGTCTGCTACAAACATTTTCTACTTGGCGCTATGCCGAAGGGACATGTGTTTTCTATTCTAGTCAGAGCCGTTTGTGACAAGCAGGAGGTGTCCGCGTTCATAGCCTAACGACTTAACTTTTGGCATCAATTTTAAAGAGTTGAAATTTTCCGGAAAATTTTATGGATGTTGCAAAGTCTTTGTCTTATTTTTAATAGTAAAGTATTGGCACGGTTGAAATATAATATTAGATAGAAATCAGGGACATAATATTACTTATTTAACTGGTACTTGTAAACAGGCCTATGCTGTCCTCTTGAAAACATTTTAGGTAAACGCCAATTATTTTAAAAGAGTAACCGTGGAGTTTCTTGTCGGCTTTTCTCCATAGGAAACGACCAATTGGAACCGTGCACCTAGCTTCTGACGTTTCATTAGTGCCCATGTTGATTTATGATGTGAAATAAAATATTTTGATGGATTTTCTATTTATGCAATTTTATACTTATCTCAAAGTTTTTGTCACGCCACGAACAGGAAAAAGTTTTGTCAACGTAAATACATGAAATTTTCAACTTCATTCTTATTCAATGCGTCCTCTTGCATCACGTCGGCCATCTTGAAGGTACAGATGCAATATTAAACAGCAATTCGAGTTTTAAAAGTACACACATACTTTTTGCTCGACGTGCGGACACAATAATTATACATGTTCAGGTAAATTAGTTCGCGAAACTTCACCGACGCCCGTATAACTTCAATGAGACCTACAGATACATCGTGACGTATTTCAAATATCTAAGTACATTTAACTTGCTGACGACTCGGACACAATATATTCGGACACAGTATCCGAATCCGAATTTTTTTCACTGATGATTCGAACACCAATAAAAAGGCACTTGTACAGGCAGATTAAAAAACTTCCAACGAGACCTTAATTGTAGAAATCCGTCCTCTGCCCAGCCTGTGGTTGTAAAAAAAAGCAGTTTTTAATCGGTTTTTACGAAAGCAGCCGTTTTTAATAAATAATAGTACAAGCCCACACACAGAGATACGCGCCTTTGCCAAATCAATCAATGTGACTGTTGTCGAGATATTTTTTATGTGATTATATTGTAAATTAAAATAAACCAATATTTATAAGATTTTGATTTTTATACTAAATATAGGTTTTAAATGATTTTTCGTTTTTTTTTTTCAACTTGTATGTTACCGAAAGATGCCGCCTTAAACCCACCCTAAAATAGTTTTGATACTTAACGCTTTTTTCCACATATTATATTTAAAAACTTTTTTATCTGACTGTACTAAACAGCTTCAATAATTTGATGGTGTCCGAATTGTAAAAATATTGATATTAAAATGTGTCAATTCGGATACTGTGTCCGAGTCGTCAGCCAGTCGTACATTTCATATAACTTTTCTTCTTGCATTTTAATGCGTCTATTTTTGCCAAAAAGCACTTGTCGACAGGCCTTTATTTATTCAATGTTTATGTATGTGCTCGAATTTTATTATCGGGTCAGCAAACATACGTGTCGCACTCCATCTGTTGTTTACGCACGCGTTTTCAGCGCTTTAACGGATACCGTTTTATCCCAATAAATTGACACAATAAAGCTCTCCCTCAGAATAATCTTTATTTGTAAAATCAGAATCGTAAATAATCTACGCATCTATACAAAAATTGTAATTCAATTTGACAAATTCGTGTTCACGATTTCTCAAGACAGAATAAGTGACGGTGAAAATGAATCGTAAGAAATTCTGTGAGAACGCTGCTACATTAAAGGGATAACTCACCAAAGAAAATCTTCGCTCTCAAATATTGCTTTTCGAAAATTTTGAAGGAATTCTTCGATAGAAATCTTTCGAAGAGCTCCTGTCCCAAACTACAGATGATAAGTTGACACTTTCTTACTATTCCTCGAGCATAAAATTTCAAATGGAATTTTAAGTAGAATGTTTAATATCGAGGTTTGAAGCTACATCGAGCTAAGTTTTCGGAAGAGTTTAAAATCATTTCGTATTTTTAGATTTATAGGAAACCTAAATCATAAATTGGATGCGGGTAGACTAGACCTACTCACAATAATTATCTGCCTTTAGGGCTTCCAGTTCAGTCATACATTGCCTATTATAAGGTAATACAGAGTCATGTACGCGTTTGAACCGCATTCTGTGTGATAATTACTTCAACAAAACACATTTTTATATCTAAAATATATTAAAAATATATTATAATGCTTTGGGTACTTAATAAAAGTTACACATGAAACACAAACTGTAGATAATCAAATCAATTCTTGTCGATGTATTTTTTTTTTTGAGGCTGACTGTACTTATAATCTTGTACATATCTGTCTTATTTGCAATATCTTGTCTTATTTGCAATATCTTGTCTTATTTGCATCCTTTTTAACTCTATCGGCTTATTAATTTACAACCAGATTCCCGATGTTATTATTATAAACTTCGTAAACACGGACTGCTAATAAATTATATGCTCAATTAAATAGAGAAAACGGGCGCGGATTTTCTGGCTTGTTAGCCTAATTTGTATCAAGAATCTGTTTCAAATTGCATTATTCTGTTTTCCATTTAATTAATTGTTCACTGCTTTCGTTAAGGAGACAGAGAGGGTTTCTAATTCAAGGATGTCCTACTCAGATTTAGGTAATTTAAAACGGAGAAATACTACCAATAGGTATCATTTTCTTCAATTATTTTGGAGTCGTTATTGTAAAGTTTGATGGCGCAATTTTGCTGTGTAAATGATAAATGCTGTTTATTTCTGTAAGTAGGTTTATACGAACACTTTTACACGTCAATAATATTTTAAAACCTAGATGAGGTCGATGTTTTCTATCCGACTAATCTAAAAAGAAACACCGAAACAAACTCAGAGGTAACAGTCTATTGTAAAACCTCATGGCGTCATTTTGCTGAGTTGAGAAGATAATAATGTTGAACTAGCTTCTGTCCGCGACTTTATCCGCGAGCCTATAACCTTCCTCAAGAATTGGGCTATCCATTGCAAAAAGATTTTTTCACATCCGACTGGGAGTTCCGGAGATTACCCCCTACATACAAACTTACAAACAAACAAATTTTACCTCTTTATAATATTAGTATATATAGAGTATAGATGTGAAAGTTTATGTGTTTGGATGTTAGTTACTCGCAAAAACGGCTGTACGGATTTGGATGAAATTTAGTACATATATAGTTTATAACCCCTACTTTCAATCCCGGTAGTATGTTCCCGTGGAATATTTCACGAAAAGTACGCGAGCGAAGCCGCAGGCAAAAGCTAGTTTATGAATATACATATATTCTTTTACTTTTTTATTTTACACTTTATTATTTTTTAAGCTAGTGTTTCGTTAACTCTTCAAAGACAGGTAACTTTTTCTAGCCCATTGGTCAGTTTCGGGTTACATACGCGTTAGTTCGTTCATTAGGAAGCACACGACCAGGGGGCCTACCACCAGCTCATAAAGTATTATTTTAATAACACTTCAGTGGAAGAAAGAGATGGAGCTATACGTCCTGTAGAGCTTCATCTCTTGGTAGGCCCCCATGCAGTTTGGTCATCCGAAATACTAGTTTCTGACGTCACAAGAGCGATCTTTGTCTGGCTTCCAACCAACAATCCCTAGCTATTGCTATCTCCTCTAAAGACACGAAGATGGATAGAGATAAAATGGCTTAATCGAAAACTACATGGGTCAAGATTCGACGAGCCTTCGAAAAATAGTTCGGCCTAATAGTTCCTATTTATCAGTCGGGACCAGATCTTTTAGACTGATTTGGGTAGCCAACGAATTTCATTTGTATAGGAGGTATTTGTTAACTGTCTCTGTAAATCACTAAATATAGCCCATTTAATGCCTTACTTCTAGTTTTGCATTACCTCAACTAGTTAATAGTTGCACAAGGATCTTTTGGCGCGCGAATGACATTGAAAGGGGGCGTTGTTAGTAAACATTTGTGAAATTGTGACATCAATTGTTTAGCCAAAAAATATGGCAGCGTGCTCCGATTTATTGTTAATAATGTTGTAGCGTTGTACACCGTGCATGTATCTTTTCTCTTAACATTTGACTTCACTTCACACAGAAAAGTATACAGGAATAGTGAAACGGCCATGGCTAAGTGAGCGTGAGTACCCGAAAACAAATCAACATTTTCGGAAGTTCTGGTTTTGCTTTGAACGTTACGCCTCGCATTGCGGCCAAACAAAAACTGGCCAGTAGGAAAAGATTTATACTTTTCAAAAAAAAATTGTTTGATGATTTATTTGTTTATTTACTTATTAGGTCAAATTTATAAGTTTAGCTAATAGATAATATTAACATAATTAAAAAACTAACAGTTTTAAAATACCTAATAATAATATATGTATATTTTTTATAATTTTTGAATAGATACTGAGTTTTTCGTTCTACCTATGCTCATGTCTAGCATCACGGATGTGAGACATGCCCGCTAAATCCAGTTAGTTTAAGTGGAGCTTCTAATCGAGTTTGCAAGTGGAACAGTCTCAACACGTTAAATTGTACATGTGTAGTAAATACATGTACGTTCGCGGGATAATCACGTCGGTACACAACTGTTTAATGTTCCAGTTGTTAGAAAAATACGACTTTTCACTTCATATGTCAGTAAACGTTCACTGCTGGTGACTTACATTACAGTAATCGATGCTATGCTGAACTTTAAAGTTTCGGCAAACAGCGCGGAACAGCGGTCTCGGTCAAACTATATTTAAATATAGTTTGACCGAGACCGCTGTTCCGCGCCTTAGGTATGGCGCGGTGACACGCGGCGTTCCGCCAGTCGCTCATTCTTCAACGCTGCTCCTCGCTTCGCCGCGCATTCCTAAGTCGCGGAACAGCGGTCCCGGTCAAACTATACTAGATAATATTAGTCCTGTCTAGTTTCAGCAGAGATGTGGTAATAGGTAACTAGTCTGTTTAAGCGCCGAAAGTAATTAAGAGTGCGTACCTATTGTTTTGATTGCACTACATATTTCTGCATCATCATCTGCTATGCTACCCTATCATAATATTCCTACATAATATTACCTTCTTTGTATTTTTCAGGAAAAGTTAGGTAACCTACTCGGTAAAAAACATGGCTTATGCATTAGCTGCTAACTGTGAGTGGTTTCTAAATTCAGACTTCGTCAAGTGCCAAGTTTAAAAATATGACTCTAGTATAATACGTAATAAAAATATTCTGTGTAGAGTAGATTAAAATAATCCCTTCTTGTAAGGATTCTAAAAAAAAAACATCCGGGTATTAATTTTAATGAGGATGGGTCGTAACCTTCTTGTGTATTTTTACATAACTTTACTGCGATCTGGTTACCTAATTTTTGGAATATTGTTCGTTTTTTGTGTGGTATTTAAAACTAGCCACCCGCTCCAGCTTCGCCCGGGTGCTATACAAGACGATACCTAATCTGTTCACGACACGTTGTGCACAAGTTCTGAGTAGTAAACCTAACAAAAAGTACTAAGCTTGGAGGAATTCAAGTTAGTATTTCATTGCTATATGAAGTACTTCTTTTTGTATATATTTTCATATTAGATAGCTTATGTCCATCTGAAATCATATACCTTTTTAATTGTGAACGAATTTTTCAAATAGGAGCTGTCGTTCTGGAGATTCACATTCAACAAAATCAGAGAAAAAATATTTTGAAGAAATAAATTGTTAAAAGTACTAGGGTAGCAAAACAGAACAGTGCCTCATGTCATTTCAAGCGCTCAAGCGACGTTTTATTTCCCATCAGGTTTGTACCGCTCCCGTCTGCAGATAAGTTATGGGTTACACGGAAGAATGATACCAAATATAAAAGACATTATAAAACTCGTCCCTTGGGAATTATTTTACAAACGAATAATATACTGCAGTTTATGTTCTATGGAAATAAACTGTTGTCATTCGGTTGCTTTTTGAAAGTTTTTAGCGAACAAATAGTTCTTGATAAAAGGTAAGAAAGAAAGAAAAAAGAAAGAAAAATTGTTTATTCTGCACAAACTAAACGCACATGCCAAAAAATATTACATAAAATGTACTTTCACAAATTAGCCAAAAGCCTCGTAACCAAGTAGCAGAAATATGTCAAGATTGTCTATTACTTGAATGTCAGCGCCATAGACAATTTATACTGCGTAATATTACCGACGAGTGTTACAACACTGGCCATTGACAGCTTATAAATAAACAATAATAATTTAATAACAAAACTCAAACAATATACTGATGGTAGGTAGTCACGATTTGATGGTGAGTGCATGGTTACCGCCGTTGCATATGGTATTCTAAAACACCAAAGGCATTGTAACTTACTTTGCAATACTAAAAGAAAAACAAAGCAAAAATTTATCAAATGTGCATGAGACCCTAGATTAAGATTTCAGTTGTGAATTTGCCGTAACAAAGAATTTAGCTGGAAAAAGTCAAGTGGATAAAATATTAAAAGACTCGCCTTCTGAAAAAGTATCCAGCAAAATGGTGATTTATATGTATTACTGAAGTAACATCTCACCTTTTCTAGGAATACCGTCGTAACACCCATCCATTTTATTATTTATTTTCTTTATTAGCAACCTCATTTTAACAAGACAACTTCCTTATTTTTCGCGTCTATAAATAACATTATAAACCTCAGTTAATTGGTCGGTATTGGGGGTATTGTCACACTTTGTTAAGCTTTCTTCTTGGTTCATAACGTATGGTGGACGCCAATCAACACGTTGCCTTATAATAGTTTTAATTTAAAAAAAAAAATTGAAATAAAAGTTGGCACGCTATAAAAATAACTAGCATGGCTCTGCTGTTAGATTTTTTTTAAAGATTTGCCATTTCCGTTAAAGTTAACCATCACCAAAGGTGAAATGAATTTTTTTATTCTGTAAATAGGATATCGGAATTACTTTTACACGTCATATAAAAAAATAAATAAGCTAGTTGAGATCGGCGTTTCCTATCTGACTATTCTGAGAAGAAAGGCCGAAACAAACTCAGAAGTCACAGTCTCTTTTAAAGTCCAGACATAATCTTGGTCAGGCCATATGAGGACCATGTAGATTAGTCTCTGAAATGGTCTTTTGAGGAAAGAACCACACAGATTTGAGTGGACTTGTCCAGTCAGTGCAAGCATTTGTCAGTAATCGTGGAGCTCAACTCAGAACTTAAGGAGTTCAACTCGACATTTGGCTGATTTAATGCCATTTTCACAATTGAAACTGAACGCGATCAGCACCTCTAAATTGCTTTCAAGAACTGTCACTGTCAGTATCCTACAACAATGATGACACTGACAGCTCTTGGACACGGTCAAGATGCGCTGATCACATTAAATTTCATTGGTGAAATTTACCCTTTGACTTTTAGATCAATATTAAGTTCTAAAGTCTTTCATGTAGGCACACTGAAAATGCACCGAAAATAAAATAAAGGTTTACATTTATCAATTTGCTATATTAACGTTCCACAAACAGTTATTTAAAAGGGACTTCATTATTGATTTACGTAAGGACTTATTGAGAGACAAACCATAACGTAAATAATATTTATTTCTTGGAAACCGATGTTTGAGTTTCAACTTCTTACATTACAAACATTTCTCACAATGACAGTATTTTTAGAATTCCTCCTACCTCAATATAAATAATCTAACACTTTATACACAAGAAAAAAAAAACATCTACATTATTTATATCATAGGTACGTGATTTCCGAGAAAAAAAATGGGTTTCAGTCCCCTGTACATACAAGAGTAGGGGACATGTACCCTAGCCTCACCTGTCGCGAGCTCGTAAAATAAATCACTCCGGACTGCCTTTATATCACCAAACGTACACTATTGGCACAATTGAGAGGAGAAGTAAAACCACAACCTGAATAGACATACGAAAATGTCCCTGCAAAGATTTTTTTAAAAGTAAGTAATTTAGTTAATATAATTCTAAAGTTCGTTAATTCATTCAGACAACGCACAGCTTTAACCGCTGGGTCTAGAAGCGTGAAATTTTGCACAAGAGTTCCTTAAATTAGCCCTAAGGAAGGATTTTAGAAAATATATACCCTAAAAGGATTTTAAATAAGGATAATGAGTTTGTATGGAAGTTCGTAATTTTTGCCAACAGGAATATTTTTAATTATTATATATACCATCGTGCACACAGCTTGTATAATTATTATACCATCGGGCACAAACATGGCTTGTATAAAGTGGAAATAAGTAGTCCAATTTTGAAACTACTTCAACATTTGCCAGCTCGTAATAAAAATATGAAATCAATGAATTTTCTAACATGGTAATTTTTTTTTTTTACTTTTTTCGTTATATTTCGTACGTCAAAATTTATGTTTGCAAAAAATATCATAAATATTTAGTTTTTTTTTTTTAATACTAGCAGCGTTATTTGTTAATAGATAAATACGAAAACCTGAAATTATGGACAGATGCCTTGACAGATAGACATGGAACATAATCTTCTTGAAAGGGAGAATTATCTTGGAATAGAATACTCATCCCTTGCAGAAGCTGAGATGCTTATAAATAGCATCCGCTACTATTCATTGGCTTCTCCAAAATAGGGTAGTTGTACTGTCCGCAGCGGTGACGTCATTGTTCGTCACTGACTCGAAGTTTGCGCCGGTGAGATAAACAGTTGCCCCGCTATCTACCCGTCGACAGCACCTCATTTGTCTTACCTGTGCAGGTGAGATTGACGTTTGGCAAACCTAGTTTACCCATATCCCCTGTTACCCTTTCACCCGCACGTGGGTTATTGCTTTTCCAAATTTATTTTATTACATCGAAAAATAACTGAAGGGCAGAAATACGGAAGGAAACGTAAAAGTTAATGTTTGGTTTTTGCCCTGTACGAGTATCATTTTCACCGTTCAACATCAAAACATTTCAGGCCTATCGGATATAAAGATATCGATAGGGCTGTTAGTCGTACGTGCCAATCATTCAAGATGCGCTGAATCAGCCCATAAAATAGGCGCCGGCGCCGTAGAGCAAATATCTAGAAATCAACCAACGCCAGGCGAGCGCACATATAGTTTTATTTTATTATACGTTAGAGGTAATAAATTTGGGGCGAAGGGTTAAGTGTTGTGTCAGAATGGGTAAGGCGTCAAATCAGTCATTTTGATGTTTATTGGCGAATACATGTTGTTTTTGCGCGAACGTTTCACCAGCCTGTGCAAAATATATTTTGGCAATTTTCATTTCAGTGACGATGAATTTAATTTACTCAACTGTTATATTATACTGTTAGCAAACCGCAAAAAATAAGAAAATGACACAACATAACACATAACATTAAGCCTGTAATCCCCGAAGGGTTAGCCAAAGATGTACTTAAAGTACATCCACATTACGCTAGTGATGTTAAAAAAAAAAAAAAACAGAAATATTATTGAAAATCTTGGAAACTAAATAAACTATGGTAAGAGGATCGCGATTCTCAATAGTAAATCGGTGCGAGGCAGCCTGTATTATACGGGATGTTTTACGATTCTAACATGTTCATAGATAGGTATCAAAAGAGACGTAAAGTGGATTGAAATCGCCCATAAAAAGTCACTTATTTTTATGATAAGCTCACTCTTTCTGTATTCCATAGTCAGCACAAATTCGAAACGATGCTAACTGGCGTTTAACGATCCAAATATGGTGTGATAAACACTACAAAAACATATCGATTGTGATAGAATCTCACTTTATGTAACCTTCTTGTATTAGAATTGCGTTAATTCTGCTTAAACTTGAATTGAAACCGATCCCTACATGAGATTCGTACTATATGATTTAAATGTCTTTGCACGAGATGCACAAAGAAAAAACTCGCTTTTAGGCTATTAACTAATGTTTTTGATAGGGCTACCCGCTAACCTCGGAAGGAAAAGTCGCGTCAGAATATCTTGCTCCGTATCGTGAAAATATTCTTTAAGTTGTAGAGGAAGATGAGCATAACAGTTCGATGCAAAGAAGATTCGTTTTTAGTACAAACTTTGCATAAGTAAAATATTTACCAACGCTACAAAACTACTGCTTGCTATCGTAACGCGTTTAATTTCCGCTGCGGTCCGCTAGATTGTAGCTTGATCGTCGAACTGGAAATCAATCTTCCTGAATTTCCTCTCACGAATTTTTCACTAGACTAGCGCCTAGCCTAAATAATTTTTCTTCTTTAGTTTTTACTCTAGGGCTCTGCGTTTTTTCTTTAAGCTTGGAAAAATATAGTCCGGTGATTAATTTAAATAAGATTGGTACCCTATTTAACGTTTATTACAAAATGTCTTAAACTTTAGCAGAGAAAATGAGGTCGATATCTATGACCTAAAAAGCTGATAAGTAATCAGCCCAACGTTTATAAATAACAAAATATCTAAAACCTTACAAGAGAAAATTAATCCGATATCATGAATGAATTACAAAGAACATCGGATAGGTAGGTGTTCTTGGAGTGTATAAGCCCACTAATGAAAATAAATAGTGACGTTACCCGTTTAATACGTAAGTAAGTACGTAAGTATCTATAGGCAATATCGTGGCTATAATTTTAGAACGAATTTCCGTATGAATTATGCAAGAGCCTTCATTGAGAAAATTCAAGCAAAATCATTAAAATTGAGTATTTTTTTTCCTTTGAATCTCATCAAGTGAGGCTGTGACGAAACTTTGCAAACTCTTCACAAATTATGACCCCTAACTTTACAATCAAAGGAATCTGAATAAATTACGGATACCCTTAATTTCGTTAGAAATACTTAACGTTCAAAGATAATAATTACAGGGTATCCCATTAGGGGTGGTTTATGTGGCTTTTCAAAATAATTGAATTAGATAAGCAATGTAAATGAGTTTGGCATAGCCGGCCTCTAAAGATTAGGTAGAAGTGATGATGGTGAGCGGTCCTACATTGATAAATGGCTCTTTCTCCGATCTAGGTTACTGTTACTGTTAGCCTGTATCATCCCACCACTAGGCAAAGGCCATGACTCCAAAAATTGACCAAAAATTGGTAATAATGTTGTAGCGTTGTACACCGTGCATGTATCTTTTCTCTTAACATTTGACTTCACTTCACACAGAAAAGTATACAGGAATAGTGAAACGGCCATGGCTAAGTGAGCGTGAGTACCCGAAAACAAATCAACATTTTCGGAAGTTCTGGTTTTGCTTTGAACGTTACGCCTCGCATTGCGGCCAAACAAAAACTGGCCAGTAGGAAAAGCTTTATACTTTTCAAAAAAAAATTGTTTGATGATTTATTTGTTTATTTACTTATTAGGTCAAATTTATAAGTTTAGCTAATAGATAATATTAACATAATTAAAAAACTAACAGTTTTAAAATACCTAATAATAATATATGTATATTTTTTATAATTTTTGAATAGATACTGAGTTTTTCGTTCTACCTATGCTCATGTCTAGCATCACGGATGTGAGACATGCCCGCTAAATCCAGTTAGTTTAAGTGGAGCTTCTAATCGAGTTTGCAAGTGGAACAGTCTCAACACGTTAAATTGTACATGTGTAGTAAATACATGTACGTTCGCGGGATAATCACGTCGGTACACAACTGTTTAATGTTGCAGTTGTTAGAAAAATACGACTTTTCACTTCATATGTCAGTAAACGTTCACTGCTGGTGACTTACATTACAGTAATCGATGCTATGCTGAACTTTAAAGTTTCGGCAAACAGCGCGGAACAGCGGTCTCGGTCAAACTATATTTAAATATAGTTTGACCGAGACCGCTGTTCCGCGCCTTAGGTATGGCGCGGTGACACGCGGCGTTCCGCCAGTCGCTCATTCTTCAACGCTGCTCCTCGCTTCGCCGCGCATTCCTAAGTCGCGGAACAGCGGTCCCGGTCAAACTATACTAGATAATATTAGTCCTGTCTAGTTTCAGCAGAGATGTGGTAATAGGTAACTAGTCTGTTTAAGCGCCGAAAGTAATTAAGAGTGCGTACCTATTGTTTTGATTGCACTACATATTTCTGCATCATCATCTGCTATGCTACCCTATCATAATATTCCTACATAATATTACCTTCTTTGTATTTTTCAGGAAAAGTTAGGTAACCTACTCGGTAAAAAACATGGCTTATGCATTAGCTGCTAACTGTGAGTGGTTTCTAAATTCAGACTTCGTCAAGTGCCAAGTTTAAAAATATGACTCTAGTATAATACGTAATAAAAATATTCTGTGTAGAGTAGATTAAAATAATCCCTTCTTGTAAGGATTCTAAAAAAAAAACATCCGGGTATTAATTTTAATGAGGATGGGTCGTAACCTTCTTGTGTATTTTTACATAACTTTACTGCGATCTGGTTACCTAATTTTTGGAATATTGTTCGTTTTTTGTGTGGTATTTAAAACTAGCCACCCGCTCCAGCTTCGCCCGGGTGCTATACAAGACGATACCTAATCTGTTCACGACACGTTGTGCACAAGTTCTGAGTAGTAAACCTAACAAAAAGTACTAAGATTGGAGGAATTCAAGTTAGTATTTCATTGGTATATGAAGTACTTCTTTTTGTACATATTTTCATATTAGATAGCTTATGTCCATCTAAAATAATGTACCTTTTTAATTGTGAACGAATTTTTCAAATAGGAGCTGTGGTTCCGGAGATTGACACTCAACAAAAACAGAGAAAAAATATTTTGAAGATATGTCAATAGCATGCAACATGATTTAAATAAATTGCTTAAAGTACTAGGGTAGCATAACAGAACAGTGCCTCATGTCATTTCAAGCGCTCAGGCGACGTTTTATTACCCATCAGGTTTGTACCGCTCCCGTCTGCAGATAAGTTATGGGTTACACGGAAGAATGATACCAAATATAAAAGACATTATAGAACATGTCCCTTGGGAATTATTTTACAAACGAATAATATACTGCAGTTTATGTTCTATGGAAATAAACTGTTGTCATTCGGTTGCTTTTTGAAAGTTTTTAGCGAATAAATAGTTCTTGATAAAAGGTAAGAAAGAAAGAAAAAAGAAAGAAAAATTGTTTATTCTGCACAAACTAAACGCACATGCCAAAAAATATTACATAAAATGTACTTTCACAAATTAGCCAAAAGCCTCGTAACCAAGTAGCAGAAATATGTCAAGATTGTCTATTACTTGAATGTCAGCGCCATAGACAATTTATACTGCGTAATATTACCGACGAGTGTTACAACACTGGCCATTGACAGCTTATAAATAAACAATAATAATTTAATAACAAAACTCAAACAATATACTGATGATAGGTAGTCACGACTTGATGGTGAGTGCATGGTTACCGCCGTTGCATATGGTATTCTAAAACACCAAAGGCATTGTAACTTACTTTGCAATACTAAAAGAAAAACAAAGCAAAAATGTATCAAATGTGCATGAGACCCTAGATTAAGATTTCAGTTGTGAATTTGCCGTAACAAAGAATTTAGCTGGAAAAAGTCAAGTGGATAAAATATTAAAAGACTCGCCTTCTGAAAAAGTATCCAGCAAAATGGTGATTTATATGTATTACTGAATACCTCACCTTTTCTAGGAATACCGTCGTAACACCCATCCATTTTATTATTTATTTTCTTTATTAACAACCTCATTTTAACAAGACAACTTCCTTATTTTTCGCGTCTATAAATAACATTATAAACCTCAGTTAATTGGTCGGTATTGGGGGTATTGTCACACTTTGTTAAGCTTTCTTCTTGGTTCATAACGTATGGTGGACGCCAATCAACACGTTGCCTTATAATAGTTTTAATTAAAAAAAAAAAAATGAAATAAAAGTTGGCACGCTATAAAAATAACTAGCATGGCTCTGCTGTTAGATTTTTTTTTAAAGATTTGCCATTTCCGTTAAAGTTAACCATCACCAAAGGTGAAATGAAATTTTTTATTCTGTAAATAGGATATCGGAATTACTTTTACACGTCATATAAAAAAAAAAATAAGCTAGTTGAGTTCGGCGTTTCCTATCTGACTATTCTGAGAAGAAAGGCCGAAACAAACTCAGAAGTCACAGTCTCTTTTAAAGTCCAGACATAATCTTGGTCAGGCCATATGAGGACCATGTAAATTAGTCTCTGAAATGGTCTTTTGAGGAAAGAACCACACAGATTTGAGTGGACTTTTCCAGTCAGTGCAAGCATTTGTCAGTAATCGTGGAGCTCAACTCAGAACTTAAGGAGTTCAACTCGACATTTGGCTGATTTAATGCCATTTTCACAATTGAAACTGAACGCGATCAGCACCTCTAAATTGCTTTCAAGAACTGTCACTGTCAGTATCCTACAACAATGATGACACTGACAGCTCTTGGATACGGTCAAGATGCGCTGATCACATTAAATTTCATTGGTGAAATTTACCCTTTGACTTTTAGATCAATATTAAGTTCTAAAGTCTTTCATGTAGGCACACTGAAAATGCACCGAAAATAAAATAAAGGTTTACATTTATCAATTTGCTATATTAACGTTCCACAAACAGTTATTTAAAAGGGACTTCATTATTGATTTACATAAGGACTTATTGAGAGACAAACCATAACGTAAATAATATTTATTTCTTGGAAACCGATGTTTGAGTTTCAACTTCTTACATTACAAACATTTCTCACAATGACAGTATTTTTAGAATTCCTGCTACCTCAATATAAATAATCTAACACTTTATACACAAGAAAAAAAAAACATCTGCATTATTTATATCATAGGTACGTGATTTCCGAGAAAAAAAAATGGGTTTCAGTCCCCTGTACATACAAGAGTAGGGGACATGTACCCTAGCCTCACCTGTCGCGAGCTCGTAAAATAAATCACTCCGGACTGCCTTTATATCACCAAACGTACACTATTGGCACAATTGAGAGGAGAAGTAAAACCACAACCTGAATAGACATACGAAAATGTCCCTGCAAAGATTTCTTTTAAAGTAAGAAATTTAGTTAATATAATTCTAAAATTCGTTAATTCATTCAGACAACGCATAGCTTTAACCGCTGGTTCTAGAAGCGTGAAGTTTTGCACAAGAGCACCTTAAATAAGGCAATTTAGCCCTATATAAATAAGTAATCCAACTTTGAAACTACTTCAACATTTGCCAGCTCGGTATAAAAATATGAAATCAATGAATTTTCTAACATGGTTAATTTTTTTTTTACTTTTTTCGTTATATTTCGTACGTCAAAATTTGTGTTTGCAAAAAATATCATAAATATTTAGTTTTTTTTTTTAATACTAGCAGCGTTATTTAATATACTATATATATAATACATCAATAATAGATAAATACGAAAACCTGAAATTATGGACAGATGCCTTGACAGATGGACATGGAACATAGTCTTCTTGAAAGGGAGAATTATCTTGGAATAGAATACTCATCCCATGCAGAAGCTGAGATGCTTATGAATAGCATCCGCTACTATTCATTGGCTTCTCCAAAATAGGGTAGTTGTACTGTCCGCAGCGGTGACGTCATTGTTCGTCACTGACTCGAAGTTTGCGCCGGTGAGATAAACAGTTGCCCCGCTATCTACCCGTCGACAGCACCTCATTTGTCTTACCTGTGCAGGTGAGATTGACGTTTGGCAAACCTAGTTTACCCATATCTCCTGTTACCCTTTCACCCGCACGTGGGTTATTGCTTTTCCAAATTTATTTTATTACATCGAAAAATAACTGAAGGGCAGAAATACGGAAGGAAACGTAAAAGTTAATGTTTGGTTTTTTGCCCTGTACGAGTATCATTTTCACCGTTCAACATCAAAACATTTCAGGCCTATCGGATATAAAGATATCGATAGGGCTGTTAGTCGTACGTGCCAATCGTTCAAGATGCGCTGAATCAGCCCATAAAATAGGCGCCGGCGCCGTAGAGCAAATATCTAGAAAACAACCAACGCCAGGCGAGCGCACATATAGTTTTATTTTATTATACGATAGAGGTAATAAATTTGGGGCGAAGGGTTAAGTGTTGTTCAGAATGGGTAAGGCGTCAAATCAGTCATTTTGATGTTTATTGGCGAATACATGTTGTTTTTGCGCGAACGTTTCACCAGCCTGTGCAAAATATATTTTGGCAATTTTCATTTCAGTGACGACGAATTTAATTTACTCAACTGTTATAATATATTATACTGTTAGCAAACCGCAAAAAATAAGAAAATGACACAACATAACACATAACATTAAGTCTGTAATCCCCGAAGGGTTAGCCAAAGATGTACTTAAAGTACATCCACATTACGCTAGTGATGTTAAAAATAAAAACAGAAATATTATTGAAAATCTTGGAAACTAAATAAACTATGGTGAGAGGATCGCGATTCTCGATAGTAAATCGGTGCGAGGCAGCCTGTATTATACGGGATGTTTTACGATTCTAACTGTTTATAGATAGGTATCAAAAGAGACGTAAAGTGGATTGAAATCGCCCATAAAAAGTCACTTATTTTTATGATAAGCTCACTCTTTCTGTATTCCATAGTCAGCACAAATTCGAAACGATGCTAACTGGCGTTTAACGATCCAAATATGGTGTGATAAACACTACAAAAACATATCGATTGTGATAGAATCTCACTTTATGTAACCTACTTGTATTAGAATTGCGTTAATTCTGCTTAAACTCGAATTGAAACCGATCCCTACATGAGATTCGTACTATATTTACATGTCTTTGCACGAGATGCACTAAGAAAGAACTCGCTTTTAGGCTATCAACGAATGTTTTTGATAGGGCTACCCGATAACCTCGGAAGGAAAAGTCGCGTCAGAATATCTTGCACCGAATTGTGAAGATATTCTTTAAGTTGTAGAGGAAGATGAGCATAACAGTTCGATGCCAAGAAGATTCGTTTTTAGTACAAACTTTGCATAAGTAAAAATTTTGCCAACGCTACAGAACTACTGCTTGCTATCGTAACGCGTTTAATTTCCGCTGCGGTCCGCTAGATTGTAGCGTGATCGTCGAACTGGAAATCAATCTTCCTGAATTTCCTCTCACGAATTTTTCACTAGACTAGCGCCTAGCCGAAATAATTTTTCTTCTTTAGTTTTTGCTCTAGGGCTCTGCGTTTTTTCTTTAAGCTTGGAAAAATATAGTCCGGTGATTAATTTAAATAAGATTGGTACCCTATTTAACGTTAATAACAAAATGTCTTAAACTTTAGCAGAGAAAATGAGGTCGATATCTATGACCTAAAAAGCTGATAAGTAATCAGCCCAACGTTTATAAATAACAAAATATCTAAAACCTTACAAGAGAAAATTAATCCGATATCATGAATGAATTACAAAGAACATCGGATAGGTAGGTGTTCTTGGAGTGTATAAGCCCACTAATGAAAAGAAATAGTGACGTTACCCGTTTAATACGTAAGTAAGTACGTAAGTATCTATAGGCAATATCGTGGCTATAATTTTAGAACGAATTTCCGTATGAATTATGCAAGAGCCTTCATTGAGAAAATTCAAGCAAAATCATTAAAATTGAGTATTTTTTTTCCTTTGAATCTCATCAAGTGAGGCTGTGACGAAACTTTGCAAACTCTTCACAAATTATGACCCCTAACTTTACAATCAAAGGAATCTGAATAAATTACGGATACCCTTAATTTCGTTAGAAATACTTAACGTTCACAGATAATAATTACAGGGTATCCCATTAGGGGTGGTTTATGTGGCTTTTCAAAATAATTGAATTAGATAAGCAATGTAAATGAGTTTGGCATAGCCGGCCTCTAAAGATTAGGTAGAAGTGATGATGGTGAGCGGTCCTACATTGATAAATTGCTCTTTCTCCGACCTAGGTCACTGTTACTGTTAGCCTGTATCATCCCACCACTAGGAAAATCATTTCTGCATGACTCCAAAAATTGACCAAAAATTGGTCTATTGGTCCAGTCGACCAAAAAATGCAACATCATATAACACCAGACAACAGCTAACGAGCAGCCCTGCAAATAACATCTCCTTTAATGATCCTATTTGTAACGTTATTTCAATAACAGCAAATTTTCCGGAACATTTAGTAGTGGGTTAATCCTCACCACCACAGTTCGTCTGGACCACTAACACGGCATACAACAAAGTTCCCGACCGCGTTGGTTTTGAAACTACCGCATGGATTTTCAAACTACCGCGTAGATTTTCAAACGTACCACAACTTCTTAGAACGTTTTTCGCCAAGTTTCTAAAGCAGTTTACAAGTTATAAGAGTGTTTTAATTATATTCAATGCTTTCGCTATTCCAGATCCAGTTCAGGAGTTTTCTTTTTCATTGAAGTTTAAAAAAAAAAAAAATCACAGATTCATTGGCCGTATCGTTAAGTATGTAGAGTGAAGTAATTGAAGTCTTTTTTACAAAAGATAGGTTATCGTCGAAGAAAATAACTATGGTGCAAGAAAGTTTAACTTGGCTTAAGGAATGGCTTAAACTAAACTGAAGTTTAACTGTGGTTAAACTAAACTCCCATTTCGTAACTAGAATGTTCTTAAAACGAAGTTTTAGTCTCGGTCGATTGCCAAAGCATGTTAGGTACTTATTTAAGTAATAATACAGTAACCGTTAAAATTTCAATACATAAAACAGTATTTCACCAAAAACAACACCAAATCTCTTCAACAACGTACAGATTTAATGTCACTACTAGAAATAAAGGAAATGTCCTAATATATTATATCAATCCGGCTCCGGCGCCTCTCTGTCGCGACGACGGGATCCCTCGCAGTCTAGTTGGCGCCATCCGAAGATGGCACTCCCACTATAAACATCTGCGAGTCTGCTACACGTCAACAAGGGGTCACTAAACCCCGCTGACCTCTGAATTGGCACACAAATTATATAACTGAAGTAATGTTCAAGTAAATACTAGCGTCGCGCGATATATTTTTATTGATTTAATTACGAAGTATAGCATCTTACTTGCCGTTTTGATGGATGGAGTTAATAGAAATAGAACTAATGTGATAGATACTGTTGTTTTTAACAAGTTTAACTATCTTTTGCAGTGATTTTTTTATTCAAAGTTATATTGGAATACGTTCGGCCGTGATAAGCTATCGTAATCTGTGGTATGATTCCAAGGGTCGAGTTATAATTAAGTTGAATTTAATATGTTTAAATAATTTTCATTACCCGCGTAAATCGGCTAACCCTTGCTTAGTAAGCTGATAATAGGGCAAGTAGGTAATGTAAATTGCCTTGAAGTCTACCATAGCCTAAATAATATGTTTACAGACAACCCTAAAGCAGGACGTTGTTATTTTTATACTTACGCTAAAGTTATCAAAATGCGGCAGTGCTTTTTGCACGTTATTAGTGATACTTATTTTTTTTGCGATCATCTAAGTATACGGTTTATCCTCAATCCAAGTTTTTCACTGACTGGAGAATCTCTTCAGCTAGCCAGACGTCTTTCTTAATTTTTCTATATTAACTTATCCAAAGCCCTTAACACGATTTCCTATAACCGATCCTTAAAAGGAATGAAAGAATTAAAATCATAGATTTTTTTTATGTTACCCTACACTGTCCCACTGCTGAGCAACGGCCTCCCCCAAATCCTTCCCCACATCCTTTTTTTAGAACTTATTGTTAAACTATTAAAATTGTCATCGACAAAAATTAATGTTATTGTTTCAAGAGACAACAACTTGTAAGTTTTCATCGGCTTTTGAGGGTAACTTCAGTTATTATTCTGGAAATAAAGTTCTGTTTCAATTTGTCAAGCTTTTTCCCGACTTGTCCTGCGACAAACATCCTACGCTGGTACACGCTGCAGACTATTTTACAAGTCTTCAATTTAATTCAGCTAAGTTGTGGTAATAGTTAATTTGAAGGCAGATAAATAACATCGGAATGTAATCCCATACAAAATTATTTACCTACAAGTTGATTATCTCTTCGTGTATCTATAAAGAAGTCTATGTAACCATGTCTACTGCAAAATCAGCACCCGAATTTCGCAACACACTCGCAATAGTTTTTGTCTTTTGAAAGCTCTAGTATTCATACAAAGTTTGAAAGCTCTAGTATGTTAGGAAAAATTGTATTCTAGACAACTACTACTTAATGGACGCAATGGATTTTGTTGAATTGTCAAAAGGATTTCTCCTTACAGTGCACTAGAACCAGTCAGTAGAGCGATTAATCTTAGCCTTTCAAAGACGGGATTTCCCATTAGGTACAGAGATTGTACCACAAAATCCCAGTCCCACCATTTTCATTCTTCAAAAAAAAAAAATTATTTCTTATTAAACCGAAAAGATATAAGCAAATATTTGACATTCTCTTTTATGTTCAAACCATAATATCCCCGGGAACAAATCGACGTGAACAAATTTGCTTAATCCCTCCCCTAAAGGTACCTTATTAATTCAATTAATGTGGGACTCCAAGGCAAACATCTATCAATCTAAATAATTATTTAAATACCTATCACATAAAGTACCTTACGTTACATGCAGAGCGAAGTCAAGAAATGTTTAGACAACTGCAATATCATTATTTATTTCTATCTTAAAAAATGGGTTTACAAAGAGTTTTTACTATTCAAAAACATGCAATTATGAAAACTCACGAACAAACTATGACAAAATCTTCATCACCACGACATACTTAATTAATACTTTTTTTATTAACTTTTATCAAGATTTTTTAATTTTGTATTTTTTTTTTATTATGTAAATATTACATTTTTTTTAATAAGGGGAAATAATCATAGGGCTTAAAAACTTGTTACAAATAGCCTGAAAAACTGAAACACTGTTACAATAAAATATTCCAATTTCAAGTACAGAATACGCCTCACTGAGCCATTACACTGGTAAGGACGTGTAGTACAGTGATGAGCATTATTACCTTACAGTTACGCGAAATACAAAAGCGTTTTTCTCGTGAAATAAAAATTGCAACTTTGAGAATAGACCTACTTCTCAATAATATGATAATACTATGTTCGTAAATTCATAACACCATAAAAAATATCAATACTTTTGGCGAAAATCGCTTTTGAATCTTTCGTAAGAGTGAGATATTTATGCTCATGAGTGTACCATACAGGAAAATACTGACTTTGAATATAATTATGCGAAAAATTCTCTCACAAGTGCGTACTTGTACACCGTGAAGTAGATAAGACTATTGTTATTAATATTAAAAGAACCTTTTCTATTTAAAGAGCTTCTTCAATATTTCTCATCAATCTTGTTGTTCCGTAGACGGATTGCTTCGAATAAACTGTTAATAAAATGGAAATAAAACAGGGATTGCGTAGTGGAAGTGTAACATAGATATTTTTATTACAAAATCGAATAAAAGCTTGTTACAAAATAGTCATTATTTTGTAACAAGCTTTTATTAATTTCACTTGTAACTAATGATGTAATCGAATCTTGGAAGTAAATTTAAACCACTTCTAAATGGCGTATCGAAATGAAACTTTGTATGTATATGTAATTCAGATGACAATACTATAATTTGGTATTTTGGAGCTGATCTGATGATGGATTCAGGAGGTGGAAGTGGAATTCTTCAGTGGCTACCAGTAAACCCCTCGTCTTTGGACTTATATGATTCGTTTTGACGAGTCCAATAGATTGGGCTTGGTAACCATGGTCTGATGATGGAATCAAGAGGCGTATAGTAGAATTCTTCAGTGGCTAGTAGTGAACCGCTCGAGTTTCGGCTTGTTTGATTAGTTTTAGTGCTGTGGAGCTCAAAATATCCCACACAAGCCAAGGTGAAAAACGTGCCGAGGGTTGAATGGTATGAGGGTGGTTAAAAATATTATATCGCAAGCGTCCCAGGCGAAACCCTGTTGTAGTTTGCCTTGCCTTCCTACATGGACCACTGGGGAGGTCGACTTTTGAATTGTCCACTTCTCGTGGGAACAACATGAAGATAAACAATAATAAAAAACTAAAACGACTGGAAACAGCAACACAAAGAAAACGACGACTGAAGAAGGAAAAACAAAAGCACGAAGAAAAAATAATAACATGTGTGAGACGAAGAAAAATATTTAAAAAAGCAGTTGTATATGAGGCAGTAGGTATAGAATAAATGAAATGCCCGAGAACCGGACAAGTCGACTAAACAATTTACGCCAGTATAGTATTTAGTTAAAAGCATCTCAAACAGCTCAAGAAAGGTTAGCTATACTGCAATACCTACGTGATTATGACTCGCAAGCAAAGGCTTCCTAATCGGAGAGTGGACGGTCAGCTCATTTATATTACCTACTGACGCGTACATAATGCTGAAAGCAGGGTAAGGTAAGGTAAAAAGTTGTCTAACTAAGCAAAAATTAAATGCATTCTGTACCAGTAATAAATACATACTTCTTTACTAATTTATTCTGTTGTTTTCTGATTACTCTCGTCTTTAAGCACGTATGCACGTGTTTCTGTGGCAAATAAACATATATTTCTTCTTCTTTATTTCTAAATATGTTAAAGTAATTTTTAGAAAAGAAAAATTAGTGGCACTCCGGGAGTGCCGACAGAAGTGAAAACTTGAACAATTTTACTGTGCAGGAATCGCGCGTTGATGTCTTTAAAACTGGTGTCGGTAAAAGTGTCGCGAAATCAATGGTTTTTTCCCATCTTAAAAATACCCAACGCGCGTTTAGAAGCGTTCACTTCAAAAAAGCATTTTTTTTAATTTTTGGTGATTTAATCGTGTTATTTTAGTTTTTTTTTTAGTAGGTAACGTTTCGACGCTTAACTAGAAAAAGCTCTAGGATTCAATAAAATATTATAGTAATTCTGAGTATTAAATAATATAAACAGAAATTACACAGATGACAAAACAGACTAGACAAACATCCAGATGCTAAAAGCATTCAATATCTATTTCTATATTTAATAATAAATCTAATCTTAATTGGCATTTGTACTTCGCAGATCCATATGGGGCTCTCTAATATTATAATCTCTGTCAATAAGCCGTCAATTGAGAAATTAATGCGCCATATGCCTCGAATTACAGAACGCGGCATGCAGTCCGAGTTCCAACAGTATGTTTATTTGTAAAGCTACACCCGGTCATGGCGGGTAATAGCCAGCTACTGATTAAATCTGCATGAAAAATCGAGCTTTGTGCGATACTCGGATAGCTAACGGCCGCCTGCATCCGGACTGAATGAAACATAAGTATGCTGATTCCGTGTCATCGATATGTCGTTCCTCTTTTGTTTGTGTCAATAGCTACGACTTCTGTTTTTAGATTTCCGGGGTTTTTCCCTTCGGGAGTAGCTATCTGTTTGTTGTTTGAAATACAAGTCTTGTTATAAGTTACTGCCTGGACGACCGAGCCCTGCTCCGGTGAATAAAGAGAATGCTCATTTAATAGTATAGGACAATTCATACTAATCCCATGTACAGAGTGTCCGGTAATAGTGGATAACCTTGAAATAGCATATTACAGACCCGACAGCCGTTCCAAAAACATATACAAAAAAAATATATAATTATTTCCCAAGTAGTACGGTGGGCTGATTAAAATTTTAATACAACTGGGGTACCCAATTGATGCAGCCTACTGATTTTTAATTAACTTTTTTTACCTTATTTTAAATTTTTCTGCACCACGAACACACGAAATTAATAAATTCCATCGGTTATTTGATGTTGTAATATTGAACAAAATTCAAAAAATTCAAAATTCAAAACTCATTTATTCAAACTAGGGTAAAAATCAGCACTTTTCAAACGTCAAAATTACATAAGACAGTCCCCCAAAACGCCCACCCTTCACCACTTCCTAGTGCCTTTAGCTGGGAAGAAGAAGTGGGGCAACAAACTCCCCAGCAGCACAGCTGTCTGTTCAAGTTAGAAAAAAATTGACTCTATACAATAGTATGAAAAAAAAGCATTACATAAGGCAGCGAAAAAAAATTTAATGATAAATTATTGGCCATGTCACCTAGCACACGCCAATATACCAACCAAAAACATCGAGAACTTTACTCAAGCAGAAATAAAAACTTAACGTAAACAGAACTAAATATCTAAATAAAGCCTCCGGGCATGCCCGCTTACATAAAGCTATATAAGGCTGTATTTGGAAGTTATAAATGATAAACTAGGACCATCGAGGTAAAATAAATAAACAGTTAATTACTAGTAACAACCAAAATCAGCAAGACGACCAGTCACTACAAGCAGCACCCGTTCACGAGCATAACGCAAATATCAGCCATTACCCCCCTCGCCATATTTGAGGGAAGAAGGCAACCCGACCCCCGACGCTACCGCAAGCAGTGACATCTAAGGGAGCATGACGAACTTGCTGCCGGTTGCTCAGGAAAAAAATAATATGATCAATTGTCGAGGTCGCTAGCTAACCACAAATTGCAATACACGTCATAAAAAAAATAATTGTACTGAGTAGATTATGTCAACAATAAAATAAAATAAAAATAAATTGACTCATTTAAAAGAAAAATACCATAAAATACTTATAAATTCAATTAAAATAAACAATGATATAAACTCATATAACCTGTCAGTAGGTAAGCTAATTCTGGAGAAAGAACATAAACATTGTCTTGAGTTAATCACAGCAACCAACTATTCTTATCATTTAAGTAGTCGTTGATACAATACTATGCCTTTGAACAACGCGTACATTAACTATGCCGACAGAGAAGCAGTAAATAATGTGACTAGAAATCAAACGGGTACAAATCCAGACTCTGGGCTGCTACTGAGAAATTCCAGATGGAAAACTGAACATATATTGTTTTAGAACGGCCATAATATCTGTTAAATGCTATTTCTAGGTTATCCATTATTTATCGGACACCCGGTATAGTACATACTAATTCCATGCTGCTATGATAGTAGGTACTTACTAATTCCATGCTGCCATTTCATTAATCTAAGGTAGCCATCTTGTTCTAAACTTTGGGCGACTGAGCTCTGCTCGGGTGAAAATGTGGAAAAAACGCATTTTCCCAGACATGTGACCTAGATAAATCCATTTTTCGCCCCCGTATTGTAACTTTCATCGAAATCGTTAGAGCCTTTTTCGAGAACGTGTTTACAAATATATATATATATATATATAAACAAATATTGCTCATAGAATAGGATTATTTGTAAAACAACTTATCTAGTTTTTGAAACATATCGGCAAGAAAAAAGAAAAAGTGCTCCAGCAAAGTGTGTGTTTCTATCAGAAATTTCTCAGTAGCAGCCCGGAGTCTGGATTTGTGCCCGGTTGATGGCAGTAGGCTCGCCCCTTTAACGTGGGACTTAAACATAACTGGCTAAATGTGGGTGTACTATGGGTACACCTCTGCCTAACCCTTCGGGGAATATAGGCGTGAAATTATGGTGTATATGTGTGTGTGTATTGCCTTATATCTCTAAACCAGTTGCCAGAATTACACGTGTCACAAATTTAAATATTAGATCCAATAAATATGATATTTAAATTAAGTTTCTTATTCCGAAGGCAATCTAAATAATACTTATCAGTCTGGCCATAGGTACCCAGGTGTAACAGTATTACGGTGAATAATTAACCTTAATTTATACGTCTGAGAGTTCGAGGCCTAAAGGTGCTGATAAACTTAAGCAATCGCTTGTAACAGAACATCGAGTATTCTAAATTTGTCGAACTGAACAACGAACAGTGCCAAGCATAGAGCCAAACATCCCTACGATTATTTTAGCTAGCGAATGCTCTAGTCAATGCTTGTCAAGGGGTGCGGGACGCATAGAGGGACGGTGGCGGAACAATGACAGAATGACTCGGCTCGGCAAAAAGCTCGAAGCAAATTTACTGTCCTTTCGCTAGAATGCTCGCTAAAATGCTCCCGTTTATTTTTCTGTAATGTAACATTCGCTAGAATGCTCATTACAAGTGAATGCTCAAGTTTATCAGCACCTTTAAGAAAATATTAAACCAAATGGCGGTCCTCGAAAATACATTTTATTGCACGAAAAATCCGTACTTAAAAACTGTCGCATATGTAACGAGGTCTCGAAAACGAGACAAAAGGCGAGCAAGTATCAAGTGTTTAAACGGGAGACATCGGAGGGACGTATGAACAATAGGACCCGCATTCTGACTACGCGACATTTCGTGTCTACGACCACTGTTCTAACTCCTATAAAGTTATGAGACCCTAGTGATTTCCTCCGGCCATGTTTATAGTTTGTTATAACAAAATCTGAATATAAATGAGCATGTAAAACGGATAAACATACAACTTTATCCATAATAAAAGCGAAATTTGCTTTGTAATTGAAAAACGTGTCGGTATAGTTATGTTTGCTGTACATTATAAAGGTTAAAAGGTTTTATTAATTAACGTTACGTTACGTTCATAATGGTACGTGAACAGTGATAGCCTAGTGGTATGACCGTCGCACTGCTAAGTCATAGGTCTCGCGTTCGAACCCACGGCACGTACCTCTGACTTTTCTTATTTTTTTAATGTGTGTATTGTATAATTATCACTTGCTTAAAAAACGGTGAAGGAAAACATCGTGAGGAAACCGGCATGCCTGAGAGATATTTCTAGTAGGAATGTGAAGCCAATTCAGATGCCCATGGGCAGCTTTAAATCTCTGACACGAGGTTAGTCACTAACCACACGAAAAAAAGAAGAAAAATTAACATTATTTCAGTACCTACGATGATCCTTTTACTGGCTGAAATAATACTGAATAAGTATTGTAGTAGATATCCGTTTGACTACACATACCGACCGAGTTACTGAATATTTGATACGCTGCACGTTACCAAATTTCACACACGATATAAATATTTGAAATGTACGTAGATAAAAGCTCTTTACAAACAATATAACAGACGTAGAATATTGATAGGTATAGCGTGACTACGTAGTATTCGAGACGCTCTCCCGTTCTCCTTTAGTCATGTGTATTGGATTTGAATTTACGATCAGCTTGCTACTAAAAGCTACATTGAGTTTTCATGCTATCTTATCTGATATATCCCTAGATTTTCATTATTTATGATGTCGATGTTCAATGTTTAACAACGACTTATTTGACCCTGCAACCGCTGCGCTCAACTTGTTAGTTCGTTACGCCTTTATTCGCATTTCATTGTCAAAGCGCTTTTGAGGGTTGTCTTATTTGAACAACTAACAACATTATTCATGCAAATTTTATGAGCCAAGCCGAATCTCAAGTGATGTAAATATTAACATAAAAATGTTAGATATAATTTTATTCAATACGAAACCCCTCGAAAGCCAAAAATATATATAAAGCTATTTTCAAATAGACCACCGAAAACGTTATTAAAAAATCATATTCAACAAGAAAATTTTCTACGTTAACTGATTTCATTTAAGCTATTTAATTTATTAGACTTTGAAGAGAGCTTTCTGTGGGTACTTTAAATTATTAATAAGATTATTCTGAAGTTCAAAGTCGGGGCGAGACTAGTTTTAACAATGACAGAACAGATTAAGGTGTCCGAACTCTACGCAGAATTATACATCAAGAGTTATGTCGGCACATCTGACGAAAATGGCCAACTGTGATCCCACAAAAATGCTGAAATTTTCTTAATTACCTTCCGTGACTGTGGCTTGGCCAAAAAACGTAGTTGAAATTAAATACAACGAAAACGAATTTTGCATAAACGAAGCATTTGCATAACATTTCTAAGATCCTATAAAAAGTAAGCATCTATTTGAATCACCTCTTCCAAAACTGAATAATATCAAGTTGATATTCACTGACCGTTGCTTAGAAGAGAATCTCAATTACTAATTCTATTACGTAGAGCGAGCGCTTAGAGAAAATTATTTTTAAAATTCTCTCCAAGACCGAGCTCCTTTGCTGCAAGCTCTTTTATTATATAAAAGCGGCAATCTGATCCAGGCTATCCGATTATTACGAAGTCTATAAGTGGGATAGATATAAGACCACCGACCGAGAATTTCCTGCGTAACAGCTACCAGCGTGGGTACTTTTTGATTTGCCTTTGGCTGAGCGACGCCGCGCGCTCGCTTGCATTCAATATGAGCCGGCTAGGACAATACACAGCTTTGTTGAAGATTTTGATAAGCAAGCTGGCTTAACAAAAAGTTGCTACTTAGCTGAAATGTGCGAGAATCAGTTAAAGTGGTTTAGTCGAAGTTAGTCGTTTAGGTATGTTTTTGAGAATTAAATAAATAAAACAACCGGTCAAGTGCGAGTCGGACTCGCACACGTAGGGTTCTGTACCACCGTATAATATTTAGCAAAAATCACACATTTCTTGTATGGGGTCCCCATACAAGAAATGTGATTTTTTTTTCCTTTAATTTTTACTTTATTTTATTTTTTGTTATAGTGGCAATAGAAATACACAATCTGTGAAAAGGACATTGTAAAAAATAGCCTATGAATCAACACGTATGAAACCTTTACAATAATTACTACTTTACAATAATTTTTAGTCGATAAATTGACAGATGACACTTTGACATTTGCTAGTAATGACAGTTTCGTTATTTTGTCACTTAGAGAACATATTTTTATTGGTCATAACTACAAATAAATTAGTTTACAGAAAGAATGGTTCTGACTAGAAACCTAATAGCACATAATTATGTAATGAAGCGTTTGAAGATAAAATCCAATATATTTTCACTAATAAACGCAAATATTTTTAATTGACCTAATTATAACCCTAAAATCCAAAAGTGTTTTAGATTTTTTACAATTCTCAGAAGTTTCTGTGACTTAGTTTCAATCGAATATATGCATTATTTAGAACACAGAAAATAAATTCACGTCTCTGTTGATTCTTAGGCGAACGATGTATGGATGCTGAACAATGTCCTTTCAACTGTCTACCTATTACGGTTTATGAAATACAGCCCGCTGACAAACAGACGGACAGCGAAGGATTAGTAATAGGGATCCTTTAGCACCTTTCAGGTAAGGAACCCTAAAAATAACCCTTCAGGGAATACAGGTTCGCTCTAGCCAGCTCCGCGCAGCTTCGGTGGATACGCCCTAGCTGAAAAACATCTCTTCTCGTCTCCGCTTCGGACATCTCCACACATCTCCGCTTTTGTGGAGTCCGGGCCTAAGTATGCACTTTCATCCGGTTTCTATTGATGAGCTTAAAGGATTTTACTTAGTTACCTTTGTTATTCTCTCGCAGACTACCCTGAAACCCGATGAAAAGCTGAGTGAATGATTTACATCAGCCGTTTTAGGACTTTATGCTGTAAGCTATAAAGTCGGAAACGGAATTTCCAATCACTTTAGGATTGTTTTCAACAAAATTTGTTCATCAATTTACAAAATGCTTCTCGTGCATAAATAAATTTCCAACATTGTCATTATATCTATCAAAACTGTCTTAAGTTTAGTGAGTGATATGTTTGTGAACATTTTATTGATGGCTTGGTGGCAGCACGTCCATTTATTTACAACTGGACCCGAATAAATCAGACTCGACGGAGTTGGAAAACTGCGATCATTCATTTTGAGCTTGTAATATTTATACTATAACAGGTATTACGGTAGCACGATCCAAAGTTTGAAAGTGTGTAAATTATTCAATGGAAATTGTTTTAATTTGGTACAACTGTTGTTATTATTTCATAATGAGCGCCTATTCCTGTTCGACAGTGAATGCCTTAGACTACGTAATGTAATCATTAGTGTCTCATTTCATTTAAATTAAAATTCTCCAGAGCGCCTCTGTATGTCGGATCAATGTCCCCGACACATTCAAAAGACTGGGCTCTCCTTACGTTTGAAAAGCGATCCATACAAATGAGAGGGTATATTGTTTATCTTGAACTGTGAGGTAAATACAAACATCAGCTATATTACTATCGATGCTAATTACCGTAAACAAACAAGGAAACTGTTTATTAAGTACGTTAACGCTGGTACAAATTCAACAAAATGTTTATAAGTACACTCACCAGTGTCAAACCAACTAATTGTTTACGCTCGCTGCTTTATTTACGCTGTTGCCATTGCATTTACATGAATGAGAAGACCAGTAATATTGTGCTCAGTTAAACGGAATACCTTCAACAAAGAAAATTATATAATTAAATGTCTAGAGGCCGCCGTTATGTAAATATTCTTGACACGCCGCTTTGAGATTTGTAGACTGAGTACGGTGAATACTTTGAGTGAACAAAGCCCTCTCTATAAGCAAGCATTCGATGAATGAGAGTGTTTTGAACGGCGGTAAACTCTCTCATGTATCGGGCTTGAATTATTTGCTATATTTGATGTTCTGGTTTGGGCGGAGTTGTGTTACAAAACTGTCTGATGTTGTACCGAGCGGCTGAGCGGGCGGTGGTGGTAAGTACATGGTGCGGTCAGTGAGCGGAAGCCATACCGGATTCCGGTCGGCATTTCGCTCGAAACCGGAACAAGCCCTTGAAGTGCTTCCTTCAATTTACCTAGTTTACACACCAAGACCGTAACCCGTAACCTACCTTCGAGTTTTAATTAAATAATTCTAATTCTCTTCCTTTATTTTGCTTATTACCTAAATTAAGTTAACACAGACCACCGCCAACTAGTTGGTTAATGTTTACAGTCTGCTTAGACGGTTGAGTGAATATCTTGCTTCAAAGGCAATGTTATGCCACTGGAGAGTTCCTCAAATTTCTGAATTTATAGCAAACAGTGCTAGCAGAAAATATACTGAAGCACTAACAATTTTCCACTTCTATTAACAGTATAACACCAATTTGGTACTAGTTACAAAACGAGCTTAATAACTTTGTAAATAAGGTTTCAATTTCGAAATGAAAATTAATACATTGAATTAATTGTCGACACCAAAAATCACGACGTGCGACGAAATATTACAATAATATAGAAAGCATCGATTATGCCCGCATTTTCAATTACCCGTCACAATGGGACCCCATCCATTGGGGATGCTCTCAGCTAAGCGATTCACAAAAACCATGTTACACAACAGATTATTATTTTTGTATACAAACATCAGACAAAAAAAAACTATAGATTATTACCTAGACTACAAACCATTAGCTATGACAAATAAGTTGGCGGATTATACACAAAATGCCGTGTTCTTTGGTACGAATTTTGCGTTGTAGTTGGCACTTAATGGTATTATAATAAATAATGGTAATCTGCTCGTAGTTGGGACTTTGTAAGTATTAGTGATTTATCCGTACATCTGCATTGAGTTTTTGTTTGCGAATGTTTTATGGTTTATTCCCTTAAAATCTATGATGCTTACAAAAAAATATTACAATAACACAGCTTCTATATTTATTAAAAACTTTGGTAAAAGAAAAAATCTTACAGACTCAAAAATTTTTGAAAGTTATTCAGTTTTCTACGCTTTATTTTGTCTTTCTATTTGATTCAGGTAGGTAAATTGATTGGTTTTCCCAAGGTATGACTTTGCTAAGCTACAGTGCAATGTCCAACAGTGAACTGCAATAAGCTAAGTCAACTGGCTAGCCGCTAGGCTAGAATAGTAATTGTATTATGGGGGACAGGTGCTAACCTGTCCCCCATAATACAATTACTATCAAGACCTTACTCCACAAACTTCTGACTACCATGAAGACTGATAGATTCACACGACAACCAGTAAATTCTCCCCACTTCAGATCAACATACCATGGCTATAAATAAGTACGTACGTGAAACTCCCTTAGAACCTCATTAATTTTAATCGTAAGTGGTGTCCCCGAATTGTCTTTGAAAGTTCTAAGAGGAAAAGTTAACAACTCGAAAAGAAGTCCATTGTCGGGCGGGTGTAACACTTGTTAGACAAAGTTCCCCATTTCTTCATACATTACGTAAATAAGTCACCAAGTAAGTGACACGGTAATGGTTACGCTACGATGAATCCGGTTAACGCCATTAATTTATTAATTTAATCAATTGCTGCTGATATTTCTGTATGAGAAAATGAGGTTTTCTCTTTGATCCTAGTAATGTTATTAAGACCAGCGTCGCTATAGGTTATTTTTTTTTAAATGAACTTCGTTAGGCGCGTTGGGCATTTTCCAGATGGGACTAAACCATTGTTTCGCGACACTGTGACGACACCAGCTTCTGACCATAAAAAAGACATCAACGCGTTGATTACCGTTAAGTTTTCTCGACAGTTCCATGCAAACAATATTGTTGTCGCGTCGCCTGCTGCTGCGGCTTTTGTTTTTGGGTGGGATATTATGAAATAACTTCTTCCGCTCTGGGCGGAACGGCAGGGCGTGTCAGACTCTTACTGACTAAAACCCACCCGTGTTCCTGCAGTTACCATGTTGCCGGGGGTCACGATATCCCTTTCGGATATCTTCGCAACCCCGGCGGGCCTGATTCTTATCGGACGGCGAGCTACCCATTGCTCACCATCCGCAAGCCCGCGCCTGCGGTGGCCGGAAATCGGATTGCGGTTCCCAACCCCCAGGGCGTCTCCTGCGGCGGTTAGGGGCGTGAGGGCACGAAATTTCTCTCCTTCGCGAGCATTATTGGTTCGCATAAAGAGGTGACGGCCTCCCATGCTCTCTCACTCCGTATCATGGCCTGAACCAGGGCCGGACGCGAGAGATCACCGCCTCTGATCACATCCACGAGGACACGGCGATGCTCCGCCCAAGCCGGGTAGACCTCCACCGTATGCTCCACCGTGTCCTCCGGGCGATCAACAAAATGGTGACACCCGGGCGTTTCCTCCCGTCTTATCTTGAACAGGAACTTCCCAAAACAGCCGTGTCCGGTGAGGACCTGCGTCAGGCGGAAGGTGAGGACGCCGTGGCGCCTCTCTAGCCACTCCTCAAAGAGGGGACTTATCGTCGCAATTGTGGCGTGCCCAGCACTAGGTTGAAACAGATCCCGCCGGATTTCTGTCCGCTGTGCGCTGATTTCTCGCGACAGCAGAATTAAGCCCCGGCGTTTCGCTTCCTCGCGCCACTCCCAGATATGCGCGAGGACTGCTTGTTGCTAACTGCAGTCGGCTATGAACTTTTACCTTAAGGGTGCTAGATAAACGCGAAGTGCCTAACGGTATACCAAACTTGACCCTCGAAAAATGTACGATAATTCTAGTTTCTAAAGTTTTACTGGTAGTAACTAAGGTAACTTTACGCCGCGTTTATTAATAGGGGGGATACAGTTTAACGTAACGAATGAAGTCATAAGCCCAAAAGTCTGACCAAGGGGTATCGTGTTACCTAGTAACTGGGTTGTGGAGGTCAGATTAGCCAGTCGTTTCATGTAAAATAGTGGTATTCAGCTGCATCCGGTTAGACTGGAAGCCGACCCTAAAATAGCTGGGAAAAGGCTAGGCCGATTGGTTGAATGAAAAACGGTAACTCATTATAAGTCCTACATGTAAATTGGTATAACGAATATTCGTTTGTATTTGTTAGATAACAAAGAAAACACAACGACATCGAAGTTTCTTCTCGAAGACAACCATAAAAGTAATAACATAACCATAACGATTGTAATTCCCAAAGAGGATACTCGAAATGGTAAACAATGGTATTACCAGCATAAGTGTGGTTCCTACTTTATTGGACCCGTAAAAGGCAAGTACCTATTGCATTTATTGATTTATGCCACCTTTGTTTTCTCAAGAAAATCCGTATTTATTGATATGAGTACATATCGACGGTGGAAACAAATGTCCCTTACAACATTTGAAATTTCCACCATATCTTTGTTATACCTTACCTATTCACATTTCGGATTTTCTTTCTTTATTTCTCATTCAATCTATCTTTTTTTCTTATTTCTATGGTTATTTTTTTAATTGTCTATGGTGTGTCTTAAATAGTAGATAAGTAATAAAAGTAAATAATAAATAAGTTTTCATAAGCGATTGTAGATTTTTGAGATTTTTATCAGACTATGTTTCACCAGGAAGAATCTTTAAATTGAATAAAAAAATTTTTTGAGTTCCACTAAATTGATTCCGATTCCTGAGAAGCGTTCATCCGAAATTATGTTTATTACGGACAGGGAAGGGTTAGAAAGTAAAAAAATAAGATAAATGTTTATATTTTTCCACAATGTGGTACGACAAATACAACACTGAATGAAAACACTGGTAATACTAATGCATATGAGTTTTGAAACTATCAAATGAATTCTAACATCGAAATTGAAAACGTGATTTTTTCAAACAAACTATTAGTGATGGGCCGTCTATGAGTTTTGCCAATCTTGGACTAACTATATTGACTAAACTATTGGATATATTTGATTGAATCTTTGTATGAGAACGTCATTAATATATACTAATTGATTGTCGTATTGCCAGGTTAGGTACTAAACACACGAGATGTCAGCAGAATTGAAGGGGTCCACTAGGGCCGATGCCTGCCGGGGTTGCGAAGAAAACCGAAAGGGAGATCGTGGCCCCCGGCAACAGGGCAACCGAAGGAATACGGGTGGGTTTTAGTCAGTAAGAGTCTGACACACCCTCCCGCTCCGCCCAGAGCGGGAGAAGTTATTTGATGATTTCCCACCCACAAAAAAAATATTAAAATATTGTCTTTTTTTTACTGGCGATGACTCCACCTTTAATATTTTACACAAGCTACTAGCGACTTCGTCCGCGAGCCTATAACCTTCCTCAAGAATTGGGCTATCCAATGCAAATATATTTTTTCATATCCGACTGACAGTTCCAGAAATTATCCCCTACATACAAACTTACAACAAACAAATTTTACCTCTTTATTAATATTAGTATACATGAATACGTAAAAAAAACAGAACAATAATTAATCAATAATGAAATGAGAATTACCCAGTACCTAACTGGGTTGTGGAGGTCAGATAGGCAGTCGCTCCATGTAAAATACTGGTATTCAGCTGCATCCAGTTAGACTGGAAAGTGGAAGCCGACCACAACAGAGTTGGGAAAAGGCTAGGCAGATGATGAATTAAGTGAGAATTAAGGTTGCTTATAAATTTTAAACGCGACCACACGTGTAATTTTCCTGAAAATTATGTCCCCGGGTAAACTGGGTAAAAGCAGGTATTTGGGTTAGTTAATTATCAGATTGTCACGTCACTAAAGCAAACACAAAACGTCTTTGATTAAATAAGGATTAAACTGATCCTGAAATACTGTTCAAGTGTTCAGAAACTCGAAAGTCTTTTTTTATGTTCGAACACGAATCCAAAGCGTATTGTTGTCGTATTTGAGAACTTGAAACAAGGAGGAATTGATCGCATTAATTACGTTACGAGTACTAAGCATTGTCAAAGTTAACTCTTGTAATTAAATCATCTCTAATGTAATTTAATTAATAGAAATTGGTTTATTTACGTTTAAATCGCAGAAAGACGAAGCTTAAAATTACTAAGTACTTTTAGATTATAATTTAAGTTTCTGAATATTAATTTAAATTGCTGATTCTAAATAGGCAGCTTACGATCTTGAATATAAAATGGGCTAAAATGTAGCCTCATGATTCGAGCATTGTGCTTCCAGAAAAAACAAAATTCGACACAAAAACATCGTTAGAGGTTTTGAGGTTTTTGAAGTGAAAACTTCTTTAGGCGCGTTGGGCATCTTTGAGATGGGAAAAAAACAATTGAACTCGCGACACCGTTACCGACACCTCATTTTTATAAACGCGGTTGTGTTATTTATATTACATTATGGATAAAAGTTCTATGCAAGTATTTTCTTGTTCAAGTTTTCACTTCTGTCGGTACCTACTCCCGGAGTGACACTGTTTTTTTTTTTTTTTCATGCCACCGTTAAATTTTTAAAACCTCTGATGTTGTGAACCACAACAAAGAGACTGGTGTCACGTACACCATAAGTATCTCATTACCATTTCTTGAGAATATAATAATAATAATAACCGATAGGGAAAGAATTTTCGATGTTATCTCGAGAATGTTGCTACGATCTTGCGGTAGGTACACACGGCTACACATCAAGCTATACATGTCCAGTATAAACTGACCTCGCATTGTACCGAAATCCTATGCATTGCGAGATCAGCATAAACTGGAAATGTATAGCTTGATGTGTAGCCGTGTCTACAACTATTTCATAATATACGAGAACAGACAATGTTATACCTAGTAACGTGTCAATAGACAATGCTATCTATCTAGCTATTCAAAACAGAATTCCACACGTGAAACTAAATCCAATTTAGTATTCAACTATTGAATATCGGCATTGCCATAGGCACTAATACTGGCTAGGTGTCAATTTGCATGAAAAAAATCATACGAATCGTGTGAAATAATAAGCTTAAAAATCTATTTCTTTTTTAGCATTGAATGCAGAAACTAACAGAGCCGGGATTGTATATTCGGGATTTTCATTTCATCAACGCGAATGGATTACAGCTTAATACTTGGGTGCTATTCAAATAGCAGTGCTGGCCTGATATCGACATTTTAATTGATGTTGTATTATATACCTAGTACTTAAAATACTAATTCCATGATGCATACTCATTTCCATCCTATAGCAATCTAGTGCTGGATATAAGCTTACCCAATTGCCCGCTATTGAATCTAATTCAAAACAAAATACTTGTAGAGTCTTAAAAATACTATTCTTATTTACGAATTGTAGGATTTCATGTGGGTAAACTAAGTTTAATAATTGGTCATAATATAATGTCAATATTTTGCAAGAGAAAACTAATGTATATCTCACGTATCTGTCGAGAGGATGAGAAGTATGGCAATTAATGGGAATAATAGCTTCGCTTACATTTTCAGAACCTGATACACCTCATATAGTTGTTTATACATAATAATGAAAATAATTACCAATGTGGGATATGTGCTATCTAGTATAAGAATAAAATACTTTTTACAAAAAAAAAAAAACAACCGACTTCCTAAAAAAAACAATATAAAGTGAAAAATAACTTTAATTTCGGAAGTCGGTGTCTTTGATTTAGAATTTTCGTTTTTTGAAATGTTTATATTTTTCACTTTTTAGTTGTGGTACCTACCCCACACAAATTTTAATACCACTACCTGCTATGTAAATAACAGTGACAGGAACTAATCATATCATCCACATACTAAGTAGGAAAAAATACGTATTATTAAAGCTAACTCAAAAACTGTTCAAGCAAAGTTAATAATATTTATATGGAACCATCTCGAGAGCACACCCTCTCAAACACAAAAGAATTTTCAAAATCGGTCCACAATTGACGGAGAAATCGGCGGACATACATAAACAAAAAAAAAAAAAAAACAACGTACATACGCTACAACATATTAACCTCCTCCTTTTTGGAAGCCGGTTAAAAATACATACCTATTTATGTCAACACATAAAAATCTACTCAACAAATAAAGGGTCTTTCAAACAGGCGCGACACGCGACGCGACACAAAGACACCGCTCGTCGCGCGACGAGCGGCGTCTTTGTGTCGCGTCGCGTGTCGCGCCTGTTTGAAAGAGCCTTGATTCGTAGAATTCACGTTATTCAAGTTCAATCGCATTTATTTTTTGGGTTTCATTATTTTTTGTTTTATATTGTTTAAATCTCTGAGTATATAATTGGTTTTTATGTTATGCCCTATCCTTTCACATTTACTAACTAACCGTGTGGTGGGATCCTGGTGATCTGCTATACAGGTATTCTTAGTGCAGACACCAGTCTCTCTCAAACTATTGTTACAGTTTTTCAAATCTGTCTAAATTATAAGATGCCATTGTTTGTGAAGAGAAAATAAATTATTTGAATTTGAATCGAGCTCACAACACGTTTGCAAATAAAATTATTTAATTGAAAGCTCCGCCACTCCTCGACAAAGCACGTTGTCGATTGAAAAAATACTTTATCTGCATCGTTTAAAATATGGAATGCAATAAATCATACGATATTTAATTAATCGGACATTTGTAATGTTAGCTCACAACCCTCACGGATGCATTAAGACGCACGGTGCGTAATAAAACCAACTTAAAGCGCTGTTGTGGAACTTTTGGCATACAGATCACGGCTCATCGGTTTTTATTAGAGAGGGGCACTGAACAACGCTCATAAATTCACCACGGTGACGGATTAAATGGGCCATGCAAGCATTTTAAAATCAGTTGGAGATAGCACGATGGACTTCCCATTCATTCTAATCATGCACAGTCCTATTTGTCAATTCAGTTATACGCGGCTCAGTATCACAGCCACTTGCTCCAATTAGCATAATAAAGACTAATCAATTGGCTCTAATGGTGTAATAAATAACAGTAATTTAGAGCTCTGTTTCACAAAAATACTTCTGCTCCTGCTAGTTAAAATGAAAGATAAAAACATTAAAAGAAAAGAACAAAGCCTGCAACTTCCATTGGAAAACATGTCTAAAAAGCGAGCAACATTTTCTTTTACAAAAATGGGTGTACGATAAATAAGCATTTTGCGAGGAGCGTAGTTCTTAGGGATGTAGCCATTTAAAGGGGAAGGCAGGGTAACGCGATAACGCCAGGATGCCCCGTAGACAATAGAGGAGAGTATACGCCGACTTTAGCATGTCACGTTCAAAGGCGGCCCTCACTACGAGCAGTCATTTTAGAGACTCAAGTGTGCTCACGCTTAGCGCACCTCTACCTATTAGTTCGTTAACATTCTTTTTCCATAGGTCTATTTATTTTCCTGAAGCACCCAGAGGTAGCATCGCACTTTATACCTGCACAAAATCATTATACTAGAAGGAATTTGTGAAATGTACCTTGAATCAACCATTGCCGTTTTTGGGAAACCATTAAAAAGTAAGCCAGTTTCAAATTACAACGCTACGTGTTACGTGTGTAAAATTCTCTTCAAAATTGTACGTTTTAAAGGGGTGAATTATTAAAACGTATACCTGTGGATCCATATCTAAACAAGAACAATGATACTGTTCAGAAATTCCGTGGAACTGTAAGCAATTCGGCGTGTGGGCTCAGTGCTCTGAATATAAAAGAGCCTATCTCTCAAGCAGATGCCTGCATCCGTGCCGCGCACGCGAGATGTTCCCGTGGCAACCGAACGTTATTGGATTCATTCGTTCGTCGTTTACTCACATTTGTGATAACGTTTAGATGAAATTTACTGTTGCGCCACATTACTTTTGATTGCAATCTTTATAGGATTGGTTTCCATGTTTTTTTGAGGAAAATTCATGCACGACCGTTGTTATTTTTGTTCTTCAAGGTTTTTCTACTGGGTTTGCTACAAACTACAACATAGAAGTGCCTCACACTCATCATACAATTTCGTTATGCAACATTTTTAATTATTTCGGACGGCAGATGCGAAAGTTATAATTAAAACAGTACAATTTCAAAGGGTGTTGGTACGAGGTTCGTATCGCCAAGTCGTTATACTTAATCCGATTAAAACCACCTGCTTATTTCAAATTTAGTCCTCCGTGTACTTCCATCACAATTTTGATGTAGTATAATGAAAAACTTTCTCTATAAATCTTTGAGGAATATTGTGAAACTTTTTCCTTCGTGTTCTAACGGGTTTTCAATTATCGAGACATCATAGATGAAGGGTCAATTTTCCCGCGTTGAAAGCAGCTAATTTCAAACAACCTCTTTGCTTTTTTATCAAAGTCTGTGAGCGATTGTCGTTTGAAAAAGTTCAGCATAAATGCTTTTTTCTTTCTTTCCTTGAACACGATCATAACAGAGTTCAACAAACCTCGACCAGAAAGCGCTTTTTTAATTTTCCGCCTCCTCTTTCAGTTCAATCGATTCGATTGTTACATTAACTGGCAAGTTAGCGACGAATTGATCTAGTTTATTTTCGGATTACAATGAAATGTTATTGAGCACAGTTTTATAATCATTATTTTTTCAAAGTATCTCGTCTGAGAGAGCAATAGGTCGATGACATTAAGATAATCTTAGGTCACTGTAATCATTCAGATGCACTGACGAGTGAAGAGTAAGTATTCTAGAATATTGAGGAAAACACGAACGATAAAGACATTCAAAAACATCAAACTGAAATAGTGATAAATGAATATAAATATACACCGTGACATTTTAGTCGCCTCACAAATGCAGCCCACTTCATGTATCCAAAGACTACTAAACATTCATTTTAAAAAAAAACAGTGGCACTCCGGGAGTGCCAACAGAAGTAAAAACTTGAAAAAAAATCGGCACCGCGGTAAACAACGCGTTGATGTCTTTTGCTCAACGCACCGCGGTAATCAACGCGTTGATGTCTTTTTAATGGTCAAAAGCTGGTGTCATCACGGTGTCGCAAAATCAATGGTTTAGTCCCATCTCAAAAATGCCCAACGCGCCTAAAGAAGTTTTCACTTAAAAAAATGTATATATTGTAACAATTTTTTTATAATATGGTAGGTATGTTATGTCGAGTACATTGGAATGGCACTTTGTAAGATGACTAAAATGTCACGATGTATATCTTTAAACAAAAAATAATGTTTAGTAGTCATTGGATAGGTACATGTAGTGGGCTGCTTTTGTAAGACGATTGAAATGTCACGGTGTATACGTGAATAGTATTTGCAGTTACAAATACATATTGAATATTGAAAAAAAAATGAGATTTTTATAACACATTTTTTCGTTCAAATCACATGGAAACCGAAAATACTAGAAGTGTTTATTTTCCAACCAAACGTAGAGTGATAGATGTCTATATGAAAAAGCGCATAAATCCGTACAAGAGCTATCACTTGAGAGTCACCCGCATCACTGTCAGGAACTCGGACCCCTCCATTATTTGCATCAAGCTTCAAACTTATTCGACTACCCACATTCTCGTATTTAAACGAAATGACCGCGATTAAATTGTTGAAGTTATAACAGCTATAAATGTTGAAAACAACATTATCTTGTTTTGTACATTGGTTTGACATTGAATTATAGAAATAAATAAAATTGAAGTATATGTTTGAAATTTTTAAATAACAGCTTTATACTAAATGCATATGAACGTGTATATACGGTACCTACTTATAACAAAAAAACAATTTTTTAAATTTTTGTCTGTCTGTCGTTCTATTTGTTCCGGCTAATCTCCAAAAAAGCTGGACTGATTATGACGAAATTTTCACTGGCAGATAACTGATGTGCTCTTTAAAATTATTTTGAATAAATATTTGAAAAAGTAGGGCCCGCGCGGGCAAGACCGTGGGCCGCAACTAGTACACAATATAGTTCAAGAAGATATCCAGATATTTTTGTTTGGGAATTGTGATAAAAATATTACGTAAAGCAGTTTGGAAAATCACAGATATTTCCAGAATGTTCACCAATATAGATATTTATGTTTTTGCTTTTGACATAACTTCACTTACTTAATTTAATTCATTGTCCTATTTAATTTAATTTTTATTTTGCTGTGTACTTTTGCCATTCATTGATTTGATCTGACATTTATCTGTGCCTCAAATAGTGACACTTATAAAATTGACAAATATGTGTATTTATTTTGTATTTAATATGGGTTACAGTTAATACAGTTTTTCAGCTCCTAGAAGCTGAAAAACATGTTTTATTTTTTATAGCCAATAATTATAGTTCAATCAATTGTGTGTTTGGAAAGGTTATTTTTTTTAATAGGTATAGAGGTATGAGGAACAGGGTGGGAAGTTCACTTATCCTCCATAGAATAGGGAGGTTACTCCGACCAATTCCGTCTGATGAGCAACTACCTGACGATTGTTTTCGGGACGTTGTATATATGCTCGTAGCGCGGTAAACTCTGCTTGTGCGATGCAGGATTTTGCGTGACGTCGTGGTGATGCGTAGTTCGCATGTGGCGTTGTAGATACCGCCATATAGGCATTAACCCCTAGAGCAGGAGGGCGTGTCAGACTCTTACTGACTCAAACCTACCGTGTTCCTTCGGTTGCCCTGTTGCCGGGGGCCACGATCTCCCTTTCGGTTTTCTTCGCAACCCCGGCAGGCATCGGCCCTAGCGGACCCCTTCAATTCTGCTTACATCTCTTTGAGGCGCGCGTGGAACACAACGCGCCGTCGACCCGGGCCTGGTCCTTATCGGACGGTGAGCTACCCATTGCTTACAGTCTGCAAGCCCGCGCCTACGGAGGCCGGAAATCACCTCGCTATTCCCGACGCCCTGGGCGTCTCCTCCTGCGGCGGTTAGGGGCGTGAGGGCGCGAAATTTGCCTCTCCCTCACGCGTTCCGCCTCCTCCTTAGCGAGCATTACCGCTTCGCAGAAGGAGGTGACGGCCTCCCATTTCCTCTCGCTCCGTACCATGGCCTGAACCAGGGCCGGACGCGAGAGATCACCGCCGTCGATCGCCTCCACGAGGACACGGCGATGCTCCGCCCAAGCTGGGCAGACCTCCACCGTATCCTCCACCGTGTCCTCCGGGCGATCCACATAATGGTGACACCTGGGCGTTTCCTCCCGCCTTATCCTGTGCAGGAACCTCCTGAAACAGCCGTGTCCGGTGAGGACCTGCGTCAGGCGGAAGGTGAGGACGCCGTGGCGCCTCTCTAGCCACTCCTTAAAGCGGGGTCTTATCGCCGCAATTGTGGCGTGCCCAGCGCTGGGTTGCGACAATCGCACTCTCCATGAAGGCATTAACCCCTGATATACAAATATGATGAAAACAAAACGTTCCAGGAGGATGCCTCATAATTCGTATTGTATCCAAGTATGATTGGATTAAGAGTCGCCCAAAACCATCCTTAAACTGCCTCAATTCTTGCAATATCATAAACATAATACCTTTTATTACTAATTTCCTAACTTAGTTGTAGAAACATCAAATTGTAATTTTCTCTCAACAGCAGCTATTAAAGGCAATAATTATTATTACATAATTAAGTTCGACGCGGCTTTGTCTTAATTCAAATTAAGTTCAGTACTCCCAAAGTTAAAGTTTACTACGTAATACATTTTAACATTTGTATTTAATTTAGTAATTCCTTAAAACCTCAAGGCATTCTTCATTCAAAGAGAACCCCGCGATCTAAACATGCTTAGCGTTAAATTTAAACTGGATAGTAACTTGCAAAAGTAATCTAAAATGTATTAGTTTCAGGAACTTTCAGCGTCCGGTCATTTGAGAACTGAAATGATGAAATAACCCAAAGTTACAGTCTACTCCCGTTTCTATTAGGTATTGTAACGACCCTTTTCGGCAAATGCTATGATTCTGTATATTATTATCTCTAGCAAAATAACTCTAATAAGCCGTTTAATCTATACTAATAATATTATCTATCAATGTAAACTCATATTATAAACTAACGTTTGTTTGTAAAAGCTACAGTATTGCTGAATGTCATAGGATATCTTATTTCCTACTAATATACTACCATTCCTACTATAATAATTAATAATATAATATATTATATTTATACAATTTAATATTATATTATAATTATTATATATAATTTAATATTTTATATTATATTATATTTATATAATATATTTGTAATATAATATAATAATATTGTAATGCGAAAGTTTGTGAGGATGGATGGATGTTTTTTGTTACTCTTTCACGCAAAAACTACCTGATTTGGACTAACGGATTTGGATGAAATTTGGCACACAGATAGTTTAAAATCTGGATTAATACATAGGATACTTTTTATCCCAATATTCCTATCGGGATCTAGACTTATGCGAGTGAAACCACGGGGCACAGCTAGTATTTTATATACTAGTTGTGCTCGCGGCATCGCCCGCGTAGACCCTAATTCTGTTTATAAAATAAAAGTAAGTCTAAGTTACTCCTTATAATATCAACTATCTGCCAATAAAAGTCCCGTCAAAATCGGTCCAGCCGTTTTGGAGATTAGCCGGAACAAACAATCAGACCAAATTAAAAAAAAAAATGTTTTTTATTTATACTTTCTTATGCATTTAGTAAAAAGCTATTATTTTGATATTACAAACAGACACTTCAATTTTATTTATGTATAGAGTATAAAATTAAGAAGAATATCACGCAGAAGAATTTGCGGGCAGAAGCTAGTGTTTCATGGCGTCATCTGCACTCTAAAACTCTAAAAAACTTTGAAAAAGAAAACACATAAGCAGTACCAAATATAACCATCAGTAAGTATAAAAAATGACTCGTTATTTATTACAGGCACCGTACCTCCACCGTCCGGTAACTTAACCGAGCCGAGGGTCAGGAACGGTAGTTAAATATTTTAATTGCGGTAATTATTTGCGAAGTGAAATATAACAGCTGTCGAGCGACAACACCGACATTAAAGACGGAACGATCGACTGAACGTTAACTAATAGTGATAGAGTATCGGTATCAGTATTAGTATCGGTCTCCAAGGTCTAGGGTGGGGAATTTTGTCTTTGAAACAGAATATTGAATATTAAAAGCCTGAATGGACAGTTTTATCCACGAACAGTAACTTTATTTATTTAAAACGTCGCTCGACTCTTGCTCTGTACTCATGGTTAGAATATTTGAAATATATTTTTATTAATCTACTTATTTAGAATACATGAACATTTTATTTTATCCGTGAGCAAAGGGAGATTTCCCACATCATAATTTCGATTGTGAAAAGAAGTTAGCTTCAAAAGGCTTCTGGCCGTGACTTCGTTCGCGTGGAAGTCGTAAGACACCACAATATACTACAATAACAGCCACATTTTTATAAAACTTTCCTGTATATTACGTTTGTATATTATTCTCAGCAGCAAAATATACAGAGTCAAGAATGATGACTCGGGAGCAAGCGACGTGCAGTTGTCAGTTGAGAAGCAGCTTGTCCTAAGGTCAACACCCGCAGCCTTCAGCCTTCGGTGTCGGCCCCTGTGACTTGTAGATCGCAAAGCATACGCTCACAGGGAACTGCACGCGCTTAAACTGGTAATTGTAGGGAATTAGTGGTATACACGGTATAAACACTGTCTCGTTTACCATATTAAAGACTAGCTTCCGTCAGCGGCTTCGCCCGCGTGATATCTTTATAAATTACTAGCTCTTACCCGCGACTTCGTGCGTGAGACTTTAACCTTCCTCAAGAATTGGGTTATCCCATGCAAAAAGATTTTTTCTAATCCGATTGGTAGTTCCAGAGATTACCCCCTACATACAAACTTATAAACAAACAAACAAATTTTACCTATTTTTAAATAGTATAGATAGCCTATGTTACTCAGTGATAATATAACTATCTACTGGAGAAATATTTTTTAAATCGCTCCAGTCGTTATTGAGTTTATTCATTACAAACAACCAAACATACAAAAAATCAAATCTTTTCTCTTTATAATATTAGTTTAGATATATATGAATATATTCATGAAGGTACACCGGCCATGAATCATAGCTACGTTACCTACTTCCCAAGGAAGCAACAGGCAATAATAGCTCACCAGTTTTAAAAAAACTAAAGGCGACCTTCGCAAAAATACGTTAAAATTCGTTTAGGTATTAGGAACACCTGTCAGGTAGGTGTCAGTGCGTCGTGTTCGGAATACAAAAAACGCTGGGCGCGTCTCGTGGCCCGCATAATACGCGGCACTACGCAGTACGCACATATTGAATTCCCTATCAATTGATACTTCGTCACCTACAGGAACGCAGGAAGCGGTGACAGGATGTGTCCCCAGATATTGTCACGTCGTCGTGCATGTACTTTACTATGAGACAGAACGTAAAAAAGGGAAAAATTTCGAGGAATTCAAAGTTTTTTTGGATATCATCCAACTTTAGTCTTTTGAGGCGTGATTTTGAAGGAATGTTAACGATAAATTCAAAATAATCAACCCAGACCAGCACCATAATTGCGTAACATTCTTTAAATCACAATCTGAATGATTTTGAAGGATATTACTAATCTATTGCTTCTTAAGTACAAAAAAATATCTGCTCAACGACTTAAAAAACGCAGTGAATGTTGATGAACTGTCAAAAATAAAGCTATTGTTACTATTAGTGTGTTACGCAATTACCCCGCTGTAGCATGGGCCTTTTTTTCCCCTGATTTCACTAAAAGCAACCAATCATGATATGAGGAAATGTGAAAATTCAAAAAAAACTAGTAGCTTCAACTTAAACCTAAATAGGGTATCAGATATACATAGGTACGTTGACATTCATTGACCCCATTGTAGATGTAAGTAAATAATACGATTAGGAGATGTGAGACTATATTATCACTTAATTAATATCTTGTGTCTCTAATTAGGCTACTCCAATAAAAGGCCTACAGCCTTTCAACAATATTATTTATAACAATTATATGGATTGTATTAAAGATCAAATTGTATGAAATGAAATGAAATGAAATTGTTTATTCTGTAAATAGGATATCGGAATCACTTTTACACGTCATATTAAAAAAACCTTTTAAAAATAAGCTAGTTGAGTTCGGCGTTTCTTATCTGACTACTCTGAGAAGAAAGGTTGAAACAAACTCAGAGGACACAGTCTCTTCTAAAGTCCAGACATAATCTTGGTCAGGCCATATGAAGACCATGTAGATTAGTGTCTCAAATGGTCTTTTGAGGAAAGAACCACACAGATTTGAGTGGACCTGTCCAGTCAGTGCAAGCATTTGTCAGTAATCGCGGAGCTCGACTCGACGAACAATACCAAAAAAAGGACATTTGGGTAGGCCGCATAAACTACTCAAACTGCCATACCGTAATTAAAACTAACTGAGAAGTGAAAATAATAATTATATCCACATAGTCCTCACATTCACAATAATTAATTAAAATAATATAATACTTTACAATGCTTTGTATGCTAAGTCTACCCTAACAATTGCCTTAAATCATAGTAATAAATTTTACTACCGTAGATAACGTAGGTAACGTAGGTTACCAAACAAAACAAAATCATTTATTTTATTACATTTATGATTCTCTAACTACGCCAAGAGGAAATGTAAGAAAAACATTTTCCGCGCGAATCGTTCTAACAACCTATTTATTAAGCCAAATGGTCGTTATGAAAGTTCAATAGAAAAGAAATATTGTCTATTTTCCAATAAAGAAAGTTAACGAAGATAGAAAAGAAAATCCATTTTCATAAAATAGCACTTGAGCGTTGAAGCGGGAACACGATGACATTACCGGGTCTTATCAAATTGTTATAAGTACTTAACTTTTCACTAGCGCCCCGCACCTATTTCTAACGGCTTTTACGACTTGACAAACAATTAGATTTCTTTATAAATGTCAGTTTAATATTAATGCATTATAATGAATTCTTTAAATTATTGTGAAAACCGCATTGAAATCCGTTGTGTACTTAAGAACAACGCGGTCACACAGACAGGCGAAAACGGTTTGAAATTTTTAATATGTATAGACATAGATTTTACATCGAGGCCATATTGTAACTTCCAACACTTCACCCGCCTTCCAATTAAGGCGGTTGCACCTTAAAAACAAAAGCTTTTGAGAAATTGCTCCTTGATTTTTTTATTGAACGATTGTGAAATTCATTCGCTTGTTTTAAAAAAATCGGTTTTACGGAAACAAAAGGAAATACTTCTACTACAATTTGGTTTTGCGGTTTATAAAAATATTATCATAAGTACACCACTAAAATACAGCTTTGTACATAGCTGGCGTAGCTGCCTAACTTCTTAAATATAATTAAGATTTCAGCGCATGACTGGCCGTAACTGAGATGATTCAATTATTAGTAGGAAATTTAAAAAAATACAAGTCAAAGCGACTTAATTACCTATCAAAATGCGATTCAACACACAACAGCATCTGCAGAACAAAATGCTTAAGTTCATTCCCAAGAATTTAATTTTGAGCATAAAACATGTTCCCATGCTTCCCAGTCTGGTAGATAAGAGTTATTAAAATACTTTTGATTTGCCTGGCTACGTTAATGGATCCCCTTGAAAGCTCGAATGCCGGTCACGACCACGACACACAACAATTTTTCATTAAAGCATTTTTCTACAATTGTGAACCAGAGAAACAGATGCCATAAATTAAAAGTAAAAGCATTTTTTGTGTGATTTATTAGAGATAATATTTACCAATAAATCCATTTTTGCCGGCCATTTTGGAATGAGGGCCTACCCCACGTAAAACCCAAAGTCAGCAATAAACGTAATAGAGTATCTTCTTAAATGAAACATAGGTACTATTATTATTTTTAATGGGTAATGGAAGAATACCTTACTAACAAGTTTCATGATAAATGAACGGTTGCCATGTCCTAACTAATCCACCGTAATTGTAATAACGACCCACGTGACAAAGTTTTTAGAAGGTAACATAATATTCATCGTGAGTTGTTACTACTGGTAACCTTCACAAAGGAAGCTCAAATGAAATTAAACTGTTCGTTGATTGACGAAGGGACCCGTTGTCCACAATAATTATCTCGGAGGAAGCGGGTAAGATGAGCGCTCGTCGCGTGCTCCCACTACTTATGTATGCCTAGTACGTACATACATAAGGACATCCGTAACGTAGACAATACAAGAAGTTATCTAATGTTTCATCATTCTCTGTGGGTTGTCGGTTTACAGGCACGTACCTAAATAAGCGCCAGTATTCAAGAGGCTCCAAGACCAGGGAAGATATCTAGATAATGTAAGTTTTCATTTGTAAAATACTTACTGACGGAGCTACAGATTTATGAATAGTTAAGTAGATTTTGTAAAGTCATGAGCCCTAATCCTATCCTATTAAAGGAGCAATATTTGTTTATTTGTAATCACGTTCTCGAAAACGGCTCTAACGATTTCGATTTAAGTTGCAGTATAAGGGTTTTTGGGGGCGTAATTCGTTCTAGCTTGGTCTCATATCTGGGCTCCGTATTTTCACCCGAGCAGAGCTCGGTCGCCCAATGTTTAGAACCTTAGAATAATAACATGGTAGCATGGAATTAGTAAGTACATACTATCATGACAGCATGGAATTAGTATGTACTTATTATCATGGCAGCATGGAATTAGTATACATACATGGAAGTGTATGAGCTTTCGTAAACTAAAAAATGTCATTCTCTATTTTCACCAGAGCAGAGCTCGGTTGCCCAGGTACTTTGTGTAAACTTAGCAAAATTAAAAATCGATTTTCTCGTGGAATAACGACTGCAACATTGAGACATGACCTATTTCAGAAAAGTATAGGTTCCAAAATACTTTGATCGTAACAAAATAAAAGTACAATCAATAGCTACAGTAGGAGAAAATCACATTTAAAAGTTGCTTAGTGTATACATGTTAGTGCTCGAGTCCCCTATTATTTTAGGGGTCAAGAATTCACAATTCAAAGAGATCAAATTCGAAAATGATCCTCCACTGGAACTACTGGCGCGTACTAATTTGAAAATTATGCCAAATTCTACCAATGCTTCGAAACAACTCGTCTGTATTTTAGCATCGGGCATTAAACTAATTTCAATTTCTAACATATAGAAACCACAACTCAAAACAGAGCGCAAATGTTAGTGAGTTGCTATGTTTGTATAGGACTTCACAATGAAGAGGTTTGGTAACGTAAGTATATAAACGGTTCGGACTACCACGTACGTACCCTGTTTCAATAGATGCTCTCTCCCCAACTCTATGAGGACTAATTGCTAAACGATGCTATAGCTATTAATAAATCTCAGATCAGCCATTCACAAAGTTGAACCACAATTGAAACGACGTAAGACAACGGATGCAGCCATTTGAGACGTTCGATTAAATTATGAACAGTTCTTTATTATCATTTGTAGTGCGTGGCCTTTGATTAAATTATCGATTATTACCTCAAAGCTAATCCAATTATGTCGAAAACAAACTCTAAATGGGAGTTTGTTTCGGAGATAACGAGTAAAGCGAAATTAAACACTTAAAAGTGAGTCTTTATAACCAAAATGTTTACGAAAACAGACATTAGCAAAGTTTTATGAGTTTTCCCACTTGGGCTTGAAATAGAAATGAGTTTTATGCATTCCTTGGAGAGGTACTACGCATTATAGCTTAATACGTTTTGGTCCTTCGGGACTAATGTCGATGACGGGCTCATATTAAAGTCCAGTTTGGAGAACTATTTAGTGTTTGTATATTTTGGTCCTTCTTCCGCCCCCGAACAAAATATGTAAATTCCTCTGAACCCTGGCTTCGACCGTGACTAAATAATATCTTTAATAAGAAGATTTTGTCCTAGCTTATCGACCTCGAGCGGACCACCGCTTCGTAAATAAAAGAAAGAATTATAGGGTCTTTTAAACTCTTCAAACAAGGTTTGCTCTCTGAAATCAGTGTTCGTTTCACTTGTTTTGTGTTAGAATACTTATTATGGATGAATAAGCTTTTGAGAAATAACAATAAGTTAGTCCTCAAAAGACCATTTCAGACATTAATCTGCATGGTCCACATATGGCCTGACCAAGATTATTTCTAGACTTTCAAAGATACTGCGACCTCTGAGTTTGTTACGGTCTTTCTTCTCAGAGTTGTCAGAAAAGAAACGCCGAACTCATCTAGTTTATTTTTAATATTTTTTTATTATTATGTATTTTTGTAATTTCGATATCCTTTTTATTGAATAAACAATTTCATTTAATTTCAGTGTATTTATGTGGGTATATCCGGACTTTATGCATATTACTGGTAGGTAGGTACTACATTGGTCAAGTGGTCGCAACTAACACGCGAGCTGAGTTCAATTTTCCGATCAGTTTCATTTTATCATAGGATACACCTAATTCTCTGCAGCAACCCTTGCACCCCTTCCCAGCACCAACTTTGGTTCAAAATGTGTTTGTTCTACAGAATTTCTATTAGATTCCATTTGCATCACCTAGTCCGTCCAAACTTCCTAGAATTACTGATTTTATGGATGCAGTATTAACCAGCAATTCTTTATATTTATTTACTTTTCCTCTTATTTCTTTTATTCTTTTATGTTCCAAGGCTGATCTTAAGGTGAGTTAAAGTTACGTCTTAATTAGTGCAATTGCAGCTCTACTAGCCGACCAGGAAACATAAGAGTACCAAGTAAACACATTAGATTAACTTCTTGCCCTTCCTCTAATTGAACCTTGCAGCTTTCAAACTTTATTGACATAATGTAGGTACTTGCAACGTCGTAGTGTGCTCGATTGATGACTCATACGTACTTAAAACGGAAGCTACCGAGCCAGTAAGAAGTCGCCATTATGCACGAAGTAGGGACAGGTTTATATGTCGTACAGTCAAGTCTTTTATATCTTCGTCAGTTTTCAAATTAATTCCTTTTAAGTCAGGACGAGTGCCTTTGAAGCTACGGCACTGAGCAGATTGTTGCATAAAAAACTCTATTCCGTGCTGCCACACCAAGCACCGAGCGCGGTGCTTGGTGTGGCAACACGCTGTGTTCAAGTTCGCGACAAGTCAATCGTCATCCTCAGGATGCCGCGTTGAGAGGTGAAACACGTGTCCATTTCTTTCAGGGTCTTTTTAAGACTCTTTAGAAATAGCTAAGCGGAAAAGGTTACTAAATATATCCACATCATCATTTTATCAATATTACAGTCATTCCTTCCAATACTGACGTAAAAATATTAAAATGTAATGTCATTATTGCTGATAGTGTCTAGTCCACATACGAAATATAAATCTTTTCCTTTATTTAATTGTGAAAGTCTGTCAGTGACATACATTTACTTCGATCTGAAGCATAGATAACCGCGTCAGACCGAATTAAATCCGTGGTCTGACGTGTAAGGAAGATAGCTGAATGTCATTCTTTGGTATTGACATTACGACGCAATATACATACAATATTATTATAATGCTTAGCATTTGTATATTCGGCGTACCGTATCTATCGTGCAATGAGCGGTCAAAATTAGTCCTTAAGGGGACGAACATATTTTGGCTGCGACTGTACCTACGGTAGTACTATAAACACGCTATATCTTGACCCCTCTTTTTGATCAGCCATTCCTTTCTAGCCAGCAATCAGTCGGCTTTTGTTTTCTGACTTGTCAAAGGTACTTCCTGATGTCTATAATGACATCGATCGATGAATTGCAAATTCGCAAATTGGTACTCTGGGTGCCCCGTTTACGTCACTCTTCTGCCAAACCCTTATAGGGGTTATGCAATGTCATAGTGTTGTCTGACTTCCCGGAAATTTCAAGCTGAAAGTATTAGTCTAGACCAAGTGTCCTTGTTTTCCTTCAAACATCTCGGCATCTTTCTGGTAAAAAATCGTCATGATCTCTTTAGGGACTTGGCATAAACACTCTCCAGTTCAATTCAGAACACTAAATCTGGGCAGTGCTACTGAGTTCTTCTGGTAAGAATCAAACCCAAGACCGCGCGTAGGAGCGTCATTTGCGAAAACTAGATAACAAGGGCGGTAACCCATTGTCTCTAACCCAAATGATAGAACGACGAAAATGTCAAGCATTACGCGTGTTCAGAAATTCTCCTCTTCCCTTTTAGGAAATAATGATCGTAACTATTCTTAAGTACAACATTATGTTAGAGACAAAGGAAATGTTAATGTCAAACAGTGAAAGTCAAAAGGCTGAAATCAGTGAGGCATTGTCCCAAGTGGAAAATTAGCGAAGGGGTATGACCACATGACTCACACTCCTGCCAGATGGCCAGCGATTACAAACCGCATTCGCAATAATTAATCGAAGCTGTTATTATTACTTAACTTCTTATCATGTAAACTAAGTTCAATGAATAAGGAAATATATTAAAAACAAAACATGCTTGTACTAAACATTTCTCCTTATAAAAACAACTCCATAATGTGGAGTCATCAAAGCAATAATGTTGATAAGGCGAATGGTACAGTGCGCCAGTTAAATTTAAACAACTTGGTCCGTACATAAAATACCAATAAGAACTTTATTTATTTACATATCAGCCGCTGGTACTTGTTTTATTGCACTTTTTTTTAATGCAAAGCACTTACTTACTACTGAGAGCAAATAGGTCGTGGAACTTGTACCTCTACCTTACACATACCTTGAATTAAAATAGAGTAAAGCAATTGTTTTGAATCAAGTATTCACGTTGGGACCCCAGATGATGACGCTAATAATACAACTTTGGGCCAATTAAACTGCAAGTCCAACGTAACCCTTCAGTCGTCGAAGTTACTCCATAAAATGGCCGTAACTAACTTTAGCACAACTAAAGCAGTTCTAACACCAAAGAGTGCTCTTTAGAACTCCTTAAAAGTAAAACAAAAGACTTTTAAAACTATTTAAGTACTCGTTAGAAAGTTTGGAATACCTGCGAGAGGTCCCCGTCTCCTCTGATTTTCTCGACAACGGTGAGTTTCCTGTCGGCGAGCACGGGTCCCGTACACATCACTAACAACAACACTAGTCGTGCTTCCATGATTACACGCAAAACATCCAGAGATCACAGAAGAGGTTCACAGAGATACACTCGCGGGATACATGTGCGGGGATATCCGAGCAGGGAACGCGCGGTTTAGGAGAATGCGCCGCGATAAATGCCGGCTGTAGCGCGGGAGGCACTGACGCGTTGACGCACCGCTCGTGCCGTCTCCCTTACACACCAACCGGCGCGGCAACTAACTGGTCATCATAGCATGACCGTTGAGCTTCGAAAAAGTATTAAAAGCATGATTAGCATAACGACTTCACTTTGAAAGCACGAAATGGATTCGATACTTTTCGATGTCAATGTCAAGGTGCCGCGGTTATTTATAAAATCTACTTAACATTTTATGCGGTTTACCTGCTGTTTGTAACAACAACCTTTTGTAACTGTCAAGTTCAAAAGCGTTTGTACACAACGTAACAACGGCAAACTTCTTTCAAACTGCGTTGATGCAATCGTTTCGTTACGTGTGTGTGGAGGTGATTGTTAAATAATGTTACCTGTGTTAGCCTGTGTGTGACAGAATCAGAATGTAAACAAGAACCCGTCAAGTTTTTTTTTGTTTTTTATTTGGCTATTTAAAAACTCGTTTTGGTCTTTGCAAATAATACCACTAATCAACTCAATATTTCTCTTTTTGCATCATATTTTTGGTTTCCGAAGAACACACGAAAAGTATATGTGAGAACATAGTCCAATTATTTTGGAAACCGACAACCCGTTCCATTCAAATTAGGAATCTACAGACAACCAGTAAGGTTCGATTCAAATTTGCAAGAATGCATATAAAAACAAAATTAAAACAAATTTGCGAATAGTAAACATGGATATCTGCCGAAAGCACAACGTGCTTGTTATAGGGATGCAAGAAGTGCCAAAAAGAATCGACATATATCGTATCAATATTTAAAAAATATATAAATATCGATATTGATATATCGAAAAGGAAAAATCGATATTTCGATACATCGATATTTTTTGGCACTTCTTGCATCCCTACCACGGACAATTAAAAAAAGAACGGCTCTGATTCCCAGCGGTTTTAGTCAGTGGCGACAACAATGATGCTATTGGAAATAAATCGAATTTGATACATTTTCGATACTTGATATTTTATATCAAAATAATGAATATCGCCTAAAAATATTTATACATCGAACAAAAAATATCGATATTTTTTCTGCAAGCCTAGCTTGTTTTACGACGGCACATGAAAAGATTTGACGTATATCGAATAGTTCTACCTGTGGTACCTGAGTTACCGGCCGGTGTACGGACTAGGGCTCGTCCTTCAGCCGATACGTGCCGTCATGTCGTAACATTATGGTCCATTGTATTTTTTATCGTATCACCTATCCATCTTTTACCTTTCTTTGCGTTTTACTTTTTTCACCTTTGTTGCGCTTTTTTGTGTGACATAATCTTATGTACATTATTTATGGACGGACAGTTTCATCAATCAAAGTTCAATTTCCAAAACTAAAGGGCATGTTATATGTTAAGTACCTATTATGGGAAGTGCACTGAAATTAACTAATTATTCCATTGAGTTGCTGATAAATATGACAGGCTTGGGGTAGAGCTAATCGAATCCTATCACATCTAAACAAAGCAAATCACGTTTAACGCACAATGGTTTAAAGCCAATAAGCTTGTAAATTAATTTCATTATTTTAGCTACAACGTTCGGACTCCGCCCATTTGTTCGCAAACTCTGACATAATAATCATAAACCAACTTTTTCTTTTATTAAAAAAATATTTTATTATTTTACAGAACAGATTATGAGGACCTCATTAGATAGCCGTAGTGCACCTCCTTGCATTTCAACCGACTTTAATTTACGCCATTAATTCTTCACGTCAGCTTTTTTCCATCCCTTCATTTTTCGATAGATTTAATTTCAATTAAATGACATAACCATTCACAATTTCAGTATTGTGGTTTAACTTAACAAAACTCTTTCAATATATTTTAACAAAGGTTCCCGAGATATTGACGAGACGTACCCAATTACTTTTTTATGAAATTAGTTCGAAATCCCTTGTTTTGTTGACGAGGAAACAAATCATTTTGAAATGAATAAAGTTTTATTGAGAGTACAATTTCATAAAATAAATTGCCTTTTCACTATTTTATACCTACATTTCGATTGCTTTTTAATATCACAAAGGAGAAATTCAAATTAAAGACCGTACAGACGCTAATGAAAAAAAAAGCAGAAAAAAAAACAATTTTGTTAAACTTATTATTAAAACAATATAAAAGAAAATTACTCGTCAACATGCAAAGCTATACAAACTTAGTTTTAGATCCACTGTTCTAAATCTAGGTAGAAACAGGTCAACTTCAATTCAGAATCTTAGATAAATACCAAGTTTTGAAACAAAAAACTCAATATAATAACAAAGTTCAAATTCCACTACGGCCAAATGCATTTAGGCCCTTTTTATTAAAAATAGTCACCCAAAAATCAACCTAGCATGATAACACTAAAGTTGATTGTTGAGTAAATGTGAAACAATGAATGTAAATTATCAAAAATTCTGAATTCAAGTATATACCTATAGATAGAGGGTCAAATTAAATTAACCAGCAAAACTCCGCAGACGTAATGGGTCGATATCTAAACATGGTCAAGCAAAAAAATATATTACTTGATGATTTTTTTTTCGGGTTATCAAACGCAATGTAGTCGAAATATCAGTCTTATTTTTTTTATTTTTTTGTACATTTAGTGTCTTGAAATATCAGTTTAAAAAAATCTGTTTTTTTTTCCCAGAGGTGATGGGTATCGATATCTAAACACGAAAAAAAAATCAAAAGAAAATTGATTTTCTTAACTCATATTTCAAGTAACAACACACAACAACCAGCGGTCATTGACCCCCCAAATCTCAAATATTTTTAACTATTATTTTTAACTAGCTTCTACCTGCGACTTCGTCCGTGAGCCTTTGAGCTATCCAATGAAAAATATTTTTTCAAATCCGATTGGTATTATTGTTCCGGAGATTACCCTTACATACAAACTTACAAACAACCAATTTTTTTTTAATATCGATACCCATCACGTCTGCAGAGTTTTGCTAACTAATTTAATTTGTACCTACAACCTTCCAAAAAGCAAATATTTGGATGATCAGTATATTAGAGAAAGTTACTCATACATTATTTGTGTTTGAACTTCGAGTATGAGTGAGCTTACAGTAAATTCTGAATCCACAAACTTTCCCATTTCGATACCGATGTGTGTGTGTACCAAAGAGAGTAAAAATTCTGATGTGACCTGATTTTCAATCGAATATCTCCAGCGTATAAGCGAAAGTCACCTTTATTAACATGAGCATCATCGATGTAGAGAAATTAAATAAGCGGTTACTTCTAATGGTTCTTACAAAGTTCTAGGACCACTTGCTGTATTTTCGTAATAACATGATGAGGGTAGAATATTGGCAAATCAGCTCAGAGAGTAATTCTAGCTTTGGAACTTCAAAAAACGCTTTGTTCAACTAAAATATTGAATCTAGCCCTAACAAAACTATCAAATACACAAGCACGATTCTTAAAATTTCCCCTTTTGTTTTGAAAATGCATACTCTTTATTATTTATAATTATAGCATAATAAGCCTATAAAGTTTCCACTGCTGGGACATAGGTCTCCTCTCTATGAGGCGGGCCGTCCGGATTAACCACGCGCGCCCAGTGCGGGTCGGTAGATGTCACGTCTTCGAATTTTTAGTTCAAGGACATGCCGGTTTCCTCACGATGTTTTCCTTCACCGTTTTGAGAGCAGTTGTGATGAAAAAATTTAAACAAAGTGAAGTGCCTGTCGGGGTTTGAACCTACGAACTACAACTCATAAGTCGTGGCCATTACCACTGGGCCCCCACTGCTCTACCACCAATAGACAAAGGAGTAATACAAACAGAATTCTAATTAAAAGTTAACTATATCACCAAAAAGTCCGTAATGGTGACTAGAGTAACATACACTTTAGGCACGTAAGATTCGTGGAACGTCGTGAAAGAACTCCTGTCCCGAGATTCATGAATATTTACGTTTCTCGTTAGCTGCCAACAAATTACATCGTCACTAATACATGTTAACTTGATTTAGAATTTGAAGCAAAACCTTGTTTGTTAGCAGATGATAGAGATAAATAGAAATAACTAAACTAATTGTAAGCTTGAACTATGTAATATAAGTTTTAATTGCTAATCGTTGATAACAATCTATTTCTTTACTTCTTAAGAATCACAAAAAAAAAAGAAACATGAGTAGTCTTCCTGAGAAATCCATGATTCCTGCACCTCAATCTGCATCCGAAGAATTTTGAAAGAAGAGAGAGAAGAAGAGAATTTTTCCTAATGCATTGCTTCATATGCTTGAAAAATTCGTCTGCTCGACAACGTAATAACGCAATGAATGTTATGTAATTGTCAAAATAAAAGGAAATGATTAGTGTGTTATGCAATTACCCCGTTTGCTGTTGAAATCATTTTCCTGGTTCTAATATACGTAACTCAAAAACTTGAACAATTCTCAATTAAGAAGTCAACGTTGATAAGTACCAGAATATTTTATTTAACTCCTTCTCCATGAAAGTAATATCAAAATAATTAAAATCGACTACGGCATTTGGCGACATCTTTTGTTTAAAACCATTATCACGTTCCATCTGGTATAAATCTATTACTAACATAAGAAACTTTTATCTTTCTACTTTAACTATGTTAAACTTAGTTCCATCACGTTCTTTACAAGTTAAGTCTTGCCAACCTTATCTGTTTAAGTCCAAGTTAGAAGTGGATTAGCTAGGACTAAATCTGCTCGTGGATTAAATTTTTATGCTTACACATAATGATTTTTAGTTTTACTTTTTACCTTCTTCATTGTTGGTTCTTTGCTTGACTGTTCATTAATTTTATTTGATCGAATTTTGCTTTCCCATAATTTCAGAAGCAACAAGTGTATTATTAGTTGGTTTTTACCTTATCAATCAATCAATCAACTTAGCCTATTGGAGTCAACTGCTGGACATGGGCCTCTCCAAGGCTGCTTACAACACCCTGTCCACCGCCTTCCGCATGCAGTTTGTCCCAGCCACCTTTTTAAGGTCGTCGATCGTCGTTTTTACCTTAGTTTTCATAATATTTTTGATCCAAGGTCACCAGTTTGGATCAGTTAAAACCCTTCACAATGTTTCGACATTACTCTAACAGACTAATATGTTCCGCCGAATTGGACCGTAACATTATTCATCCGTACAAATCGCTTAGCACGTCCAATCTGTAGGTAATCCAATTGCTAGTTAGTAGTGATGTATTTACGACGATTCAAGCCCCATTCCCATCCTCGTCTGCTTAGATACTCTGTACGTTCCAATTTGGATGGAAATCGAACCATTTTGGGACCGATATGATAATATTAAAAGTAGAATCTGAAATTAATATCCATATACATTTCAAGAAGAGGGATGTTAACAGGGAACGTTTACAAATAGGAGGATGAACTACATCAATGGGTGTATGATACGGAAGAGCGAGTAAAATAAGAACTCGCCAAAAAAGGAAAAAAAAAAAGAAAACAAAAAAAAATGTACAGAATGCTCCGAATGAATGAATGAATGGAACCGTTATCTGTACACTGAAAGTTCATTTTATTGGTGCCATTGTTTGAAAAATAGGTCACCTAAATGTTGAAGTTCGTGAGATAAATAATGATATTGTCAAATGAGATTATTTTTATTGAATAATTACTTATTTGGAATTATCCACTGATGTCATTTAACTGCTGATAGTAGTTTTGGTAGGTTCTTTGGACCGTTGCTCGTTGATCTTTCTAAAATAGTGATATACCTGCGGTGTAATTGCGTGACACACATTCATTGGTAATCGATCGCTATGCCTTTCGTTTCGAAAGTTCAGCAAATTATTTTTATCTTATGAAGCAATGGATTAGGAATTCCCTTCAAAACCCTCGGATTGTGTTTCAATTATGATGCTGACCAGTCAGCCTAGCTAACAATCTTGATGACTGTCTAATTTTTATCCCAAGTGCATCGTGATCTTTTTTTGCGCAGCTCGTTCCAACACTAGCAAAGTTGATGAAAATTCCTTCAAAATGTAAATCCAGATCCTAAATATTGTTGTCGCTTAATTTCCACAACCCTGAAGTATTTAAATTATTTCGACGTAATCATGAAACGCCGGTGCACTTGGCACCTCAAAAGACTAGAGTCCTATTACACTTTTTACGCAAATTCATGATTTTTGACGTTGTAATTTTCAGCAACAGTAATATATTTTAATTATTTGATTATGAATAACGATAGTGCTATTCTCTTTCTTGTAAGTTGGAGTTACACATTTTAATTTTTCTTTTCGTGTAATTTACTATAAATATTTTACGAACTCAGTTTACAAGAAAATCCGTTGGAGATGGATCTTTGACGCTTAAATTCACTTTGTTCCATTCAATTCAAATAAAAGCTAAAATTACTAAAAGATAAGTTGAATGTTTTACTTTTTTATTGGAGTTCTAGAATTTCTTTAAATTTCTTGAGTTTTCACAGTAAAAATCATAAAGAAAAGCAATAAATGTCTTGATTCAGCGTCCATTATATTCCAAATAAACAAAATTTTATCAAATAAACTAATAAGGTATAAAACTTCTATCTATAATGAATACGTTTCATTAGTTTTCGTTTCTCAATATAATAAGAAAAAAATACCATAAATAAAATTAAAGTACTATATATTCCGCGTCAATTCAGCAAATCACTTGAAAATAATGTGTAACTCCAACTTATAAGAAAGAGATTGGCACTATCGTTATTGTAATTAAATAATTAAAATATCATAATGTTAATGAAAATTACAACGTCATAAATTACTAATTTCCGTAAAAAAATGTAATAGGACTCTTAAGTTCAAAATAAATAATTTCCTTTCGTTTTACTATAACGAATTTATACACGATAAATGCTTACCTACTGAAAGTCATTTTGCCCTCGTTAATTTCATTCTTGTTATATGTCTCAATTTGTGGGGTAATTTATTAAATTCAAGGATTATGTCACTTTGCGAGCTTATGAAAGGACCGTTCCGAGCTTTTATTCAGAAACATAATGTAATTAGAATTTTGTACGTGGAACGGAAAGTTCCCTATTCGTCGATTTGAATTGGATACTTCAACGGAGACATTTCATGAATATGTAAATGTAAATGAGAAATTCATATTTATAACTTAATCAATACCTTCGTAACGGAATTTTTGTATTGAATAAAGTTTACCTAATGACAATTATGCCGATGAATAGTACATTACTGTCGCGGCCAGCAATTAGGGCATTGATGGACGATCGTGAAGTCGATCAATGCCTAGTTGCGGCTAAGGCTTCGGTAGTTTTCTCAAACAATGCGCAGAAATTCAAACTAAATAAATAAATTATAAATTCCAGAATCAATGACGAACAATACATATTCATTCGTTTCTTATTATTATTTACTTTAAACAGCTCTATTTGCTAAGCCAGTTCGAAATTTAAATAAAATCTTTGATAAGATACCACCTTGGTTGCCATTTGTAGGAGTAAAAAGATAGTTCCATTTTTAAATAACACGACAGATATGAGTTTTCATAGTAACATTGCCGGCCATGGCCGGGCACTTGCTTGTTTTGACCAGTACAGCAATTTCCATTTATCTCGAAGAAGGTTGTCAAAATAATGATCGAATTTCCAAGCATGCTTAGCAAGCATGCTCAGGCCATGGTACGGAGCGAGAGGAAATGGGAGGCCATCACCTCCTTCTGCGAAGCGGTAATGCTCGCGAAGGAGGAGGCGGAACGCGTGAGGGAGAGGCAAATCTCGCGCCCTCACGCCCCTAACCGCCGCAGGAGGAGACGCCCAGGGCGTCGGGAATCGCGAGGCGATTTCCGGCCACCGTAGGCGCGGGCTTGCGGGCGGTGAGCAATGGGTGGCTCACCGTCCGATAAGGACCAGGCCCGGGTCGACGGCGCGTTGTGTTCCACGCGCGCCTCAAAGAGATGTCAGCATAATTGAAGGGGTCCACTAGGACCGATGCCTGCCGGGGTTGCGAAGAAAACCGAAAGGGAGATCGTGGCCCCCGGCGACAGGGCAACCGAAGGAACACGGGTGGGTTTTAGTCAGTAAGAGTCTGACACGCCCTCCCGCTCCGCCCAGAGCGGGAGAAGTTATTTGATGAGGCATGCTTAGAAAAAAATATTATCTACAATTTAGGGTTATTGTTTCATAGATCAATTATGGATTTTTTTTCTAATTAAGTCATATTCTGTAGAACATACCATGATTGTTTGCCAATTAGAGGGATACATACTGGAATTTATTACATTATAGATATTCCATTCTGGTTCGTGGCTTTTCTTAATTATTTTCATGTTCATAGAGTACGTTACTTACATGTAAAAACATTACAAAGGCGAAAAGAATATTTTTCCTTTTGAATAATAAAAAGATTGTCAGTATCATGTGAAAAGAATTTTTTTATATTATATTTTGTAATGGACAACAATATTTATCAACCTAGGTAGAACACGTCTGATAATGATACTTCACAGATCAGAGAACGCGAAGAACGTCATTAAAGCTGAAATTATAGACTGTAAAATAATTATAATATTGTCGATACATTAATGTTAGCAAATCGTATCGTATTCAGTCGTCGTATTCAGTAGCAAAAAATAAAAAAAAATTTCGACTTAATCAATAAGAATTAATGCTTTTTTGCTGATTAGATAATCTATCAAATCTAGTTCCAAATATTTTAAGTTTAATGTAAATAGTTCAAACGTCTTACGATCCTCTTTATATATATCCTCTATTCTTCTTCAGAATAAAGTGTTCGAAGACAAAAATAGACGCAAATTGACAATAACACAAATTGTCACATCTGTATTCAGTTAAAAACCCTTCATTCTTCCTACCCAAGAGCTAGATGCTACAAACGATAAAACGACCTACAAGGCTACAACGCTACATTTTAGTATTCCTGGCGTAAAACGAAAAGTTCCACATATTCCCTCGTATAGGGTATTGCGGTTTTCTAAAATGCACAAATTTTATTACGAGTTATGAATGTTCAAAGGAGTTTGCAAGGTGTTCTCACGTCCCGCAGAACTTTCTAACTAGAGAGGACCTCAAATTTACGAGGAATTCTAACAAGAATGAACAACTTACAATCAGATAATGTGGAGATATAAAGAAGTTTATTTTGGTCCTTAAAGGCTAAGTTCTATACGAGTGTAGAATAAGGGCTCGCTACTTTGGACAATAGGTATTCATCATGTTCGAGTGATGGAAACTAATAATAATAAAAAAAACAGTAGCACTCCGGGAGACACTTCCGGAGTGCTACTGTTTTATTAGAAGTGAAAACTTGAAAAAAATAACGGCACCGCGGTAATCAACGCGTTGATGTCTTTTTAATGGTCAAAAGCTAGTGTCGTCACAGTGTCGCGAAATCATTGGTTTAGTCCTATCTCAAAAATGTCCAATGCACCTAAAGAAGTTTTCACTTCAAAAATTTTAAAAATCGTTTATAGGGAACAAAAAACAAATACATTCAAAGACAAAAATGTTAAACGATGATAGCTGCAATTATTTAAACTGTGGCGCAGCTACCAATGCCCGACTCCTAGTGAGAGGGTGGTTGTTACAAGATGAATACATAACAAAGCATAACGAAGCTATTTTAACAAATATGTAAAGATGTCTCGCTGATGGTGGCGAGTGTGTTGGATCATTCGGTTCCCTACAAAAGGGTTGAGCTGAATGATGCTGATCCATGCGTCATCTTCGTGAACAGGCGCCGTCAGTTGAGATTAGTCATCTCTTATCTGCCAGGGCTTATTTTTAAACTTATTTTCAATTGCTTTTGATTATTTTTTGTACATTGTTCTCACATACAGAAGCAACAAGAATAATGTACCCAGGATTTTGTAATATCTATATTTAAAAGAGTGTCCTTGGAGTTCCTTGCCCGTTCTTCTCCATAGAGATCTACGTTTTGGAATGGGCAACTAGCTTCAACTTTCTGACTAACTAACCGACTCTTTGATAATTCAAAAGTGCCTATAAATGGTTTAATTGAAATAAATGCTTTGAGTTTGAGTTCGAATAATACATTTTGAGATAAGTGCCATGTGTGTGAGTACCTAATGTTAAGTAAGAGAGGGTGAGGGTGTGTTGTGTGTCGTGTCGTGTCAATGTACAAGCTCCAGACCGAATTTCGGCCATGGCCAATCAGCCAATCCCAGCGGAGACTAGCCTTCGGTGCGGGAGATATTATAAGGCACAAGTGTGTGCGCAGACACACGGCAGGTACACTTTTTATATCCTCACTCTCATAGTCCGATGGGACGGCAATCCGACACAACCGGAGAGAGATCGGCGCATTTATGGGTCGTTTTCAAAATTTATGTACATTTTTTTGTGTTATCGTGACACAAAAGTAACACAATTGAAGAATAACTACAGTCACAATGAAGTCGACGAATCTAATCAAATTTTGAAGTGGAAACTTCTTTAGACGCGTTGGGCATTTTTGAGATGGGAGTAAACCATTGATTTCGCGACATCATGACGACACCTCATTTTTGTAAACGCAATTGTGATCTTTATTTATATTTCGTTACGGATCAATGTTCTATGCAAGTATTTTTACTTTAAAGGTTTTGGAAGTATTAATTTTTTTGTAAACGCGATTGTGCTTTTTATTTAGATAAGGTTACGGACCAATGTTCTATACAAGTATTTTTCTTCCACCAAAGCGATCTTGTTCGAGTTATCACTTGTGTCGGCATTCCTGGAGTGCCAGCAATTTTTTTTGTACTTCCTTCCATTTTTGTGGATGTTTTGATTTAAAGGCTCTCGGTAACGTTTTTGTCGTTCTTTGTCTTTTACTTATATTATTACAAATATCAAAGTTACGAAATGGAATCACACAATGGAATGGAATATGAGGCACGTGTTTATGATCAAATAAATAAATGTTTTATTAAAATTACATTGTTTTATAGTATATTTCTAATAACTTACCCCTTCACCTGACAAAACATTATTGAATCATTATTGAGTCCAGATTAATTTATATTTACTATTTGCTGCATTTTTGAAATACGCGCGACTGTGGACATATAAATTTTGTATGGGAAACAATAGTTTTTAAAGCAATAGAACCAATTTCAATATTTAAAAAAATCTATACTTGCAATTTTCTTACTAACTAGCTGCGCCCCACGGTTTCACCCGCATAAGTCTCGATCCCGTGAGCATATCGGGATAAAAAGTATCCAATGTCCTTCTCCGGGTCATGGTCTACCCATATGCCAAATTTCATCTAAATCCGTTCAGCCGTTTTAGCGTGATACCGTGACCAAGGGAAATAGAGATTCATTTTTATATATACAGAAGATTAGTCTGAATGTTGATTTATATGCTTACATTTCGAACTGTATTTTATTTTATTTTACCAACAACATGTGTCCACCAAATATACATAAATTTTGAAAACGACCCTTATGGTAATGACATGTCTTCTAAGGCAACGGCTTCCAAATATTTTATTTGTCAAAATTACAATCATGATAATATTTACGCACGTGTTTATGCAATGTGCAGACGACAATACTACAATAAAATGAAAACACTGTCAATCGTAATGCCTAGGAATATGTTGGAACTATTAAATAAATCCTAACATTGAAATTGAAAACGTGATTTTTTCAAACAAAAATAAAGTTGTGGTGGACTGATTATGGGTATTGTCAATATTTGACTAGCTATTATATAGTGACTAAACTATTGAATATTTATTTATGTTTTTGGTTGAATTTTTGTGTGCAGACTGGGAATGTGTTTAGATAAACGCAGTTTAATTTATTGTCGTGTTGTCGTTTCCAACTTGTATTGAAGCTCTCTTTAAGAATTTCGTTTCTCTACTCTCAGCAAATATTACACATAGAACATTTTCAGGTTATTGTGTTATCCTGGAGTTTTCTGATCATCCGGAACGAAATTATGTATATTGCCTTTTTCATCAATTTCACATAAACCTACATGGGCTCTTATGAAACGTCAGAAGCTAGGTACACGGTTCCGATTGGTCGTTTCCTATGGAGAAAAGCAGACAAGAAACTCCACGGTTACTCTTTAAAAATAATTAGCTTTTACAATATTTTCAAATAACAGTGTTACTAGGTATGGGAGGACAGTGTAGGTCTTTCAACAAGTACTAGGTACTTAACAAAATAGAAAATGGTCAACAACATCGGCTACGCTTGGTGATGGCTGTACATTGTTTTTAACACCCAATGAGAATTCTACTATCTATTTCTACTGATAATGATGCAACATGATATGGAACTTCCATATCATGTTGCATTATTATCAGAATCTCACGGTATAAGAGAAACCTTAGGCCGTGGGGCAACGTTTTTATAAGACAAAAAGAGAACATCAATATCAATATCTTGTTTACATTTTGGTGTTTACAAACTTGGCAAACAGAATCTAGACCTTGAGCATAGTAGGTGCTGGGCTAAAACTAATTAAACACAGATGGTGTTTTCTATAATAATCTGTTGCGTAATAATACATAAATAAACGCCATAGTTGCTTGGCGAATCATTTTGAGGGAAAAGACCAGATGGTTCTCCCTTCAAATTTTTTTGACGTTTTTTATTCGTAACGTATCAGCTCTTCTCCCTAAGACCTGAGACAAAATCCAGAGCATGCATTTAAATTAAACCATTTATTTTTGAATTTACTGAGAGTTAGTCAGTTAGTCAAAAAGTTAACCTCTACTATAACATTAAGCTTTCGTACTTACACGCTGTAACCACATTTTAGTAGCTGGAGCGGTGATCATAATCCACAGCCCTAGTGCACCCACTGTACGGCATAGACCTCCCTTTTCTTGTGAAAACTCCCACGCTCCTATGGTGAGGCTGGCCCTCATCCAGGTTCTATCCACGATGACAACAATGTCGTCTGCCCATCTCGCCACCGGGCGACCGACGCTTCGTCTTCAGTCCTTGGACGCCAGTTGGCCACCGACTTACTCCACCTGTCATCACTGTGCCTTGGAAGGTGTCCTGCCGACTCCAATTGAGTTCCATAATACTAGCACGTTGTCAAGTCACGTTGTCAAGCATCATAAAGGTTTTGTAGCATTTTCTGGGGATCATCGAAGTTTTCTGTAAAGAGCACAAGGCGAATCCCAAGCATCAGTAAAGCTATAACCTAGAATAATATCGATCCATTCGGGTCGGTAAGTTAGTTTGATGAACAGTCATAATTACGTTACCGATATGGTTGACCGCGTGCAGATCAGGTTGACACTTGATTACCGAAAGGTCACCTACATCGGCCACCGATCCGCGTTCATATTAGTCCGCTCCTACCAGCTAAACCGATGACCTTTAGAGGGAAGCTGGAGTAAAGTGAATGCATATTGAATAAGGTATGGGATTAAAGGACCAAGTTTTAACATGAAATCACGGAAGGTCCTCTCTATACTTAGTGAGTGTGTATTACTGTGAGAAAAACCTGGGTGAATAATTGCCAGAAATCGCCAACATTCAGTGACCTGACTTGGTGACCACTGCGCGTACTATCTGTTTATGTGAAGGCCATCATTTGCATGTTTAGATATGTGACTGCCTTATAATTGTTATAATTCTCTAGCAGCACCCTCCGTTTTCACCCACATAAGTCTCGATCCCTTAAGAATATCGAGATGAAAAGTATTCTATGTGTTGATCCAGGTTATAAACTATATGTGTGCCAAATTTCATCTAAATCCGTTTAGTAGCTTATGCGTGAAAGAGTAACAAACATCCATCCACCCTCACAAACTTTCGCGTTTGTAATATTAGTAGCTTTCGCCCGCGGCTTCGCCGGCGTGGATATCGGAAATTATCCCACAAGAACGTATTACCCAGATATAGGATAGAATACTTTTTATCCTATATGTTAATCCAGGTTATAAACTATCTGTGTGCCTTTCATCCAAACCCGTTTAGCCGTTTTTGCGTAACTGAGCAACAAACATCCAAACACACAAACTTTCACATTTATAATATATTAGTAGGATAGTAGGATTTTATAACAACACATTACTATCACCTACTCAAATATGCACTGCAACCGTATACTGTCCAGGTTTTGAACCAACACGATCCGATCTATTTTTAATCTTATTAATCTGTAGAGCCGCTGTTATTGCAAATTATGCTCTAATATCACACACGCGTTGACAGACTGCCATCTAATGAAAATGTAAAGCCAAAACTTGGCAAGCGAACTGTTGCTTATTTAGGGTTGACGCGCACCCGGTAATGCATAATAAAGTTGTTAGGAACGCAGGCTGGCGCCTTGCCAGCGTGCCATCCCCGATGGCAATTCGCTGATAAACTTCTTCGGGACAAAAATCCGCACTTCTTTGTTCCTTGGCCATGCATGCAAATAGAATCACGCCTTATTTGCCAACTGCGATGTTATGGGGTCATTATATCACGTTTGTGTTCCCGAGAGATTTGGTAGAAATGTCTACTGTTTTCTTTTAAGTACATATAGTTAGAAATTAGCAGTAGGTGGCTCTTACTACTATTTATTGTTATAATATTATAAATATCTGAGACAATCGGGCATATGACAGTTATCGGGCACAATTGTTACTTTGATGATATTTGACAAAATTAACATTATGTAGACACCCCATTATCAAAACCAAATTCCAGAAAGATATTTCAGCAGCAGAATTTAATTATTCTTTTGCCCAACCATAAAAAAACTCAGAAACGTAAAATAGTCAGTTGTTTTCAGTATCCCCTATATTGAAAACAACTGACTAGTTTTACGTTTCTGAATTTTTTTATGGAAATAAATAAACAAATTCACTGTACAAAGCTGATATCGATACATTCTTGCTCGGGTAAACTATTTTACGGGATAAACAATGAGAGCATTCACACTATCGATACCGCGCCAATCCCTTAGTACCGAATAAATAACAGTCGAGAGGAAGCGAAGGTGTTAGAAGTTTAGTACGCTGTGATTCGTCACTCTTGTACTCTTTTTTCTTTCTTTAGATATTCCACTGGCAACTGAACTTTACAAGAAAATGTATTAAATAGAAAGATAATACTTTAGCGGAAAAGCACGTGAATATAAACAACTTTTGGGAACGGTGAAATCTGAATTCTTGAAGCAGAAATCAAATGGTCTCTCCATTTTGGTTGAATAAGCATTAATGATTCTTTAAGAAGTTAAGTTTTCTTGATTTTTAAGTTACTTTTACTTATGAAGTCAAAGTGTCCAGATATTCATAAGTATTTTACCTTTTTCTTAATAAACCTAGTTTAATTATCTCCTTACTTTGTCAAGTTCTTAATTAATGCTGTCCTAACTGAGATGTCTGCCATTACCACAACCATGGCATTTCATTACTCTCCCTTATTGAAAATGATTTGAAGCCGCAGAAATGAATATTAAACTTCAACGACAATCTCATGAATATATAATGTGAACTTCCATCATTAAAAGTTGGCGTTAAAACTTAGTTAGTCTTCTATTCCTTACGCTTTCCTCTTCCACAATTCGCGGTTATTCAGTATAAGAATGGTGTACAAACGAAGGCTCGTATATTTCTTGTCGGGTGTTAGATTAGAGGGCTCTCCGAGTCAAAAGATTTATGACGCCAATACTAAGTCGATTCAAAACGTTTGGGTAGCGCTCACAGTTCCTGCTATCAATCCTGATTTAATGTTCCTAAAATCGACAATTTTACAGACAAAGAGAATTTGGTGGAGATTTTGTAAATTTGTTTATTTATTTCCAACTTACATCTATCATTACAGGGTAACCTATTGCGATAGCGTACATATCTTAATCTTATCCTAACTTAATATTAACTTATAATTATAATTAAATTTTGTAACTTATTACAAATAATGCATTCTTTGTGAACTCACTCAGAGAACAACAGAATATGTCCGAGTCAGCTATGAGGTTGACAGTAAGTATTATTTATTTTTATTTACATACTGATCGAATGGAAAGCAAAATATTAGCAGCCCTAATATGTATAACGCAGTAAACCAATAAAGATAATTATAGTTAGTAGATTTAATTTAGAAGCCATGAACTCACAATCTACAATAATAATTGACATAACTAGTGTGAAGAAACATTAGAACGATACTCAAATTCTCACATTTCACAAAATACTTCATGTTTGAACGGCAGCGGTTCTATTTTATCTCACTCTTACCATATCCTCTAAGTAGCTATGCGAGACGATGTTGTGATGAATATTAAAGAGAAACATTAGTCCGAAAGAGAACAATTTTTATTCGAAATTTTGAATAAATTCTTCAAGAGCCTTGTTATGTTTCTTTCAAGATTTAATTCAAATTATAGATACTACACCAATTGGAGCTAAGGCTTTAAAATCTTTTATTCATAACACATTCTTCTAGATCTGATTCGTAAATCACAGATTTACCGATAAATAAGGAGACACTGTTTTGTATTAATATACCTTTAAATAAATACATTTTCATTCGTCATTTTATATTCATAAAACAATATAATGGGAAATGGCCGAAATATTATCAAACTTCCTCTAAACATGATTACTTCGTTAGTCCCTCACGCTTTTTAGACGTAGATGGATGCTGTTATTTATTTTAACATAATAACACAGATGCTCTTTCAGCTATGCGAACCCAAAAAGCTGACCAATTTTCCTTTTTAATGCACGCCCTGATCAAAGGGCGGGCGTTGAAGCGACGACAAAATAACTCGTCGGCTCACAAAATTCATTATTTCGGCCCATCCAAGTCATCAAGCATGTTTTAACAGCCCCTTCATTAATAAATATATAAAACATGTACAATTTAAAAAGTTAAGGGACAGAGGTTTTAACAAAATACAGATTTTGTTAATTTTTTGGGTTCTCAAATGAGATCACTTCGTTTTCTGTCTGTCAGTCTGTCAAGACCCTTTTTCTCAGAAATGCATAGAGATATCAAGTTGAAATTAATATCAAATAGGTAAGTCTACGGTCCCCTGGAGCACTAAAGAAATCAGGCTTCTGAGTCAACGCAATAAAAAAATACGGCCATTGCGACATATTTTGCCATGCGACATATTTTGATACTCGCAAATAATCAATTACCTATTGGGTACTTCCCGTTGACCTAGAATCATGAAATTTGGCAACAAACATGGTCTTACAGCATAAGTGAAGGAAAAACAAGTTAATTTGTCATTTTATCAAATAAAACAATATTGTTTTGAGTTACAGACCTACATTTGCAGTAGGAGAATTAACCATGACATATATCGATGTATGGCAGAACATTTTTAATCACAACGTTAAGTTTGTTCTGGGGATAAATTCATCCGAACTACGCAACCCTTCACTGTGCGTATTCCAACAAGCACTGGGCCGGTTTTTTATTACTTAATAGGTTTATTGATACTTAAAACGAAAATAACCATGCGATGTTTTGCTTACGCATCAGCTGGACTCTTCACGTAATTTCTCAAACTTTCTTTAAACGCTTTGAGATTGAAATCCACTAAATATTGTACCTCGCCGACGGAAGCTTGCAAAGGAAAAGATGGGAATGTCTGTAAAGCCTTTGGTACATTTTCCTCGGTATTAAGTCACGGGAGCAAAATAAAATCGTGAAGTGCAGGATTTGCTCTTGGGTCTAGATTTGGTCTTTGTCGTGTTTTTATTGCGGACCAGTACATTCGCAGTCGAAAGCCCATCTGCTGCACGAACTCCGGATGGGGGGATCACAAATCATTAGTCTTTGCATCTAGCAAAGACAAAGACAAGATTTATTTCACGCTCAAGTCAAACAGGCATCCTTTTTCTGTAATTGAAAAATTTCATAACAAGGATTAGAAATAAATAACTCTTCATAGCGGCCATATCTAGGTCTATTTGTAAAATAAAGTCTCCATAAATACTCGCGCTGTGTCTGAGCTTAGCAACACATTCTCATATGAATACCCGGGAAGTCTTAACTTCTTCAGCTCCATGCCATAGAATTCACTTTTTTCCAGTTCTACGTTGCCCACGATTATTTTATATTTGCCTTTTCCGAAAGAGTCTTTAGGATTGTCTATTGTTATTACCGTGTCGAGTCTAGGAGGTGTCTCATCTTTTGTTTTGGCATTCCATTGGTTGATACCGTCTATTGTATATAGTTTCAATTGCCACTTGAAGCACCAATTAGTGTTGGCACTCAGTCAGTTACGTGAAATAGACCTGGGCCAAAGTAGAGGGTATCGATGCGTGCTATACAACCGCACCTTTCCAGGGCGTGCCTTTTGAGCCTCGCAATGGTAAATTCGAGCCGAAATTCCGATTTAATCCTGTTGAAACTGCACCATTATCGGAAACCAAAACGACGATAGTGTTATTGAGGAGTTCCCTCTCGACTAGTGCCGATATAACGTGACCAACGCTGCCATCTAAGCTGGAGATGAGACCTGTTGAGATATCTAAACACACCGATTAATTAATGTAGGTAGTTGCAATTGCAAGGCAGCTTTGAGGCACACGCTCGCTTATATGCCTTTATATTGTTCACATAACAATCACCTACAAAGGATATTAGTGAGCCTGATCTTCATAATTGACGGTAATCGTTTTTCTCTTCAGTGTCTCGAGCTTTGAATACCCTGAGCGAGCAAATCGTCCGCCATTAATGAAGCAAAAAGCTCGCACCAATAAAAAAGCCAATTACGCGATGTCCGATAACCACAAAGACTAAAGTATCACTAATGAGATTCTGAGGTTCTTACCTCCCATGTAAATATCATTAAGGTGGATCCTAAGTTGTAGCCCGCGAAATTCAAATTTTCTTACGTTTTTTGCAGTTTGCAGGTCAGTGTCAGGGTGTGGTTGGTATATTGGCGTGTCTATCTAGCTGACATATGGCCAGTAATTTATCATTTAAATTATTTTTGGTGCTGCTTAATGAAAATTATTTTGCATATTATAGTATAGAATCTTTTTTTTTCTATCTTGAACAGACAGCTGTGCTGCTGGGGAGTTTGTTGCTTCCCAGCTAAAGGCACTAGGAAGTGGTGAAGGGTGGGCGGGTTTTGGGAGAGTGTCTTATGTAATTTTGACGTTCGAAAAGTGCTGATTGTAAGCCTAGTTTGAATAAATAATTTATGAATTTTGATTTTTTAAATTTAATTTCGTTCAAAAAAAAAGTGTTCCATAAGAACAAATCTAACTTAGAGAGATGTATTAATGATATCAATGATTATAATTTTGTAAATACATCATCAAATAACTTCTCCCGCTCTGGGCGGAGCGGGAGGGCGTGTCAGACTCTTACTGACTAAAACCCACCCGTGTTCCTTCGGTTGCCCTGTTGCCGGGGGCCACGATCTCCCTTTCGGTTTTCTTCGCAACCCCGGCAGAATTTTGTAAATACATAGTATCTGTTTTATTCGCGAATCATATTTTGATCAAGATACTACCTGACACTGATCTGCAAATTGCTAAAAACGTAAGAAAATTTGAATTTCGCGGGCTACAACTGCGGATCCACCTTAAAGTGATCGTACGTTGTAAATAGTAATGTTGACGTTATGGCAATATGACATGCTTCAACCAAATTGATACACTTTGATTGGAAGGCGGAAAAATGAAGGGTGGCTGTCAGTAAAGTCAAGCATAGATTACAGCCGCAACGGTCCGCAGCGAAACGCATTTTCATACAAAAAAGTTCGTTGTGGCCCGCCTGTAGTGGGCGTTGGTTCAAAGAAAATGTAAGAAAGTAATAATGATTTTTACAATGCGTTGCGTTGCGGCGCGACCCGCCTCAATGTTTATACACGAATTAATTGTTTTAACCAAATTGGTAAGCAAAAGCGTACTGTGTACCTACTTCCAGCGTAACCAAATTGGCAATTACTCCTGAGTCCATAACGGTTACCTCAGGTACCAATCCTATATGTATAATGGTCATAAGATTTGCGCATAATCTCCGTGCTGAGTGTGCGATGTGTTTGTTTGCGGCGATGAACTCCTCAGGCGGCTGCAGATTGGGAGCGTTTATACTGTAGGTGGGCAACGTTGCAAATAGCTGACAAATATTTCGCTGTTTTAATTAATTTGGCAATATTTCTGTATGGAAATAAGAAATGTGGCTAACTAGTGAACGAGAATATTAATAATGAATTGCAATTATAACACTGAATTTGATGTTGTAACAGTTTTAGGTGTAAAAAGGCTTTTGGAAAGTTTCCAAATACTTTTTTTACATCTAAAACTAAATATGCGGTGTTACGATACTAATTATTGCATTTCATAATCAACATTTTCGTTCACTAATTAGCCATATTTCTTATTTCCATACTACTGAACGTACGTCCTAATGCCAAATTAATCAAAACAGCGAAATATTCGACAGCTAATTGCAACGTTGCCCACTTTCTGTATAAACGCTCTTAAGACGCAGATATATGCCAGTGACCTTGAGTGGTTAACTTGCGTGTTCTGTACTGAGCTCACGCAACGCGACGTACGACCAGCCCATTATTACTCTCCATTATTAATTTATTATACATAAAAAAAAGTATTTAAATAAAACACGTATACTAAAAGATCAATAGTTAAATTATCTTTAATGGTGCAGGTTTCAGAAAAATACGCTTGATAGATTTTGCGTGATTCTCAGTTTTTTATCCGTGTTAGACATAACTTTACAAATTAATATCACTATGTAATAAAAACATAATCAAAAATATTCCTGTATTAAGTTATTAAAAAATGCTCTAATTTAACATATATTTTTTTCCAAATCATTAACACTACTCGTTTGGACGTAATCTTCAGTATAATATGATTAAAAGTCGGTTATCGTCGCCTCAACGTACCTACTCCCACGTGGCGGCTGCGTGCGATATATGGCGGTATAGCGGCACTGATGTATCGTGATTCCTTATCACTGTAATAAGACACATAATTATGTTATCGCCCAAGTAAGCAGGTCCAAGGTGGAATTAAAATAACTGAAAATCTGGAAAGGAATATACTTATCATTGTAAACAACTTTCATTATTTACACCTTATAAATGGCTATTGGTTGACAAATAAATGGAATAATTAAAAGTCCTGTGCTAGCTGCTGTGCTAGATTACTAAATGAAAAGGGAAAACGATTACATATTAGCATTACTTCTTTATTCATTCTTTAAACAAAACAGTACTCTAATTGCGTAACTTATTTTGACAGTTCAACAACATTCATTGCATTATTTACGTTGTTGAGCAGATTATTTTTCTAACTTGTGATTGATCGTGTATTACGCAATCAAGGTGAGTACAGGTAGACAAAATTACTTATGAGATTTGTTATCAATTAATTTTTAAAATATCTGACAAAAATTACTCAAAATCCTATTTGACTTACCCAGCTTCTGGCCATGACCCCAACCTATTTGCCTTACCCCAAAGTTTAAGTGTTACCCCTGTTGACACAGTAGCTTTTGCCATATTTTATTTATGCATAGGGCAATATAGACCATAATCATGAGTTGGAAATATTAATCAAATAAGCGATTAACCACGCACCATTTAATATTATTCATTGCTTTAAAATTCTGTGATGTCCTAACTCTGTATATATTAATTAAAGTGCGTGCAACTAATAAATATATATTTATATTATAGTATCTGTACGTTACAAACATTTTAATTGGTAAACATACGGAGGGTTTACTGCCAGATCTGTTAGTACTTCAGTGAGGTGGCCCCTTTGATCTTCAATCGGGTACAAATGATTAAAGAAATCGCGACCGTAGAAAACAGTATCGTTCTATTTCTATAAATTTAATAAGGGATAAGTTTCATGTTTTCATAGTTACTTCCTCCTACAGGAAATTGTGTTCAATATTATAATAATAATATTATATTATCTAATAGCAAAACAACTGAGTACCTAACCCACTTTTCAAACGATCTCATTGTTATGAGGTATCAATTACATGCTCCGGGTAATTACTAGAGGAAAAAATATTATAAAGTGGGCAGTATTACCTACTTATGTCTCATGCTTCAGTAAAGCTTTTTTCTTAGTTTTTCGTAAAGAAGGGTGGCAGGGCCATTGACGTGCAAACTATGACCATGAATTCAGCACATTATGCTAGACCCCCTAGAAAAAAATTGCTGTTCCATACATTTTTACCGCTTAGGTATTGAACTTTTCTGTGAAAAAGCAGATAACCAACGAAAAATTTCAACTCCGGGGCGTTCAGAATCATGTACTGAATCTATGGTAGCAGGTTGCGCATCAATGATGCCACCCTGTATATATTTGTCTCCTGTTTTCAGTAAATGGGTATGGTTTATTTGAAATATGTATTATATTTTTGTTTTTCTTCGCCAACGAACCCAGATAATCGTAAGCAGCATGTATCTAAAAATACAATTCAAGCAAAATGTTGGTAGAAACGAACATTCTATTCCTAAGTTCAAACAAAAGAGGATTTCTTTTCATTCCTTTCTTCCCTTCAACAATGCTGCATTGTGTTCCAAATACCTTAACGTTTAAAGACATACGTATACGTACGTACCTCGAAGTGGTTGTATGTGTAGTAATCCACGCTGCTGCCTAAGAAGCCGTAGAATGTATCAAAGCCTGTATTAGTGGGTAGATAATGTTCCCTGGATTTACCGAGGCCCCATTTACGTATCAAATGTGTGGTGTAGGTCAATTCTTGTAAATGTTCAGGCAGTAGGCGCTGCGTGGGAGGGCCGCGATCCTCGGCAGATGTGATCGAGATTCCTTGCTTATCTTGTATGTATAAATTAGTACAGGTTATTGGATTAGATTCAGATTAATTAATTGTTGAGTAAATCGACATTCTTCGTCAATTTGCCGTGTTATAGTTATATAGCTGTCAAAGAATGACAGTTGTTTTTGGAATATACGGACAAGGTACCTACTTAAGTTGGTAGTGAATTTACTTAACAATTAATTTCCCTAACTTTACTAATAATAATAACTGGCACAGATTAAGTACGATAGTAGATAGAAGTGAGTATTTTCAGACTTTTTAAAACGGAATAAGCGTTGTAATAAATTATTAATATTTTTTTGAAGTTTGTTTTCCGTAGACGGTATAATTAACTAGTGTAGGTTATTGGATTAACTTGGTGAATGGATAGATGTACAACAATAATAGGTAAGCATCGATTATGTACAATACAATAGTAGAGGCAAGTATTAACAGACGTATTGTTAACGTAATAAGCGTTCTGAAAAATAATGATAAGATAGGTACTTTTGAATTCTTTCTTTCGTAGAAATCGTAATAAAATGGTTCATTAAATTTGAAAAAAGTCGATGGTACCTCCAGTCATATAAAATACTTACATTTTTACCACATTCAACTTGTTCGGTTCTTTTTTTTAAATTTTTTTATCAGATAATTTCTTTAATATACTAGAATTGTGCCCACATAAGAGGCTTTACATCACGAAACTTCAAAGAAATTATTCACAGATGAAGGCTGAAGAGTCATTAAGTAAATTACGTTACAAATCGCCAAACGATACTTAATATTATTAAAGTAAATGATTAATTATTTTCCTTGTGGATTTATTTTGGGTTCCGAAAATGAAAATAATTGGGTTGCTTGATAAGTACTTTCTCTGTTTATATTTTTGATAATAAAGTGCCAGGCTACGTTACATTTTAAGACTACACATTTTAATTATATTTTGTTATATTTTCACAGAAAAACTGCTGAAAATAATAAGCTTTTCGTAGCACTAATCCGCTACCGCCAATTAGGATGAGACAACACTACCCGACATAATAAAGCCAAATATATAGGTAGGAAGTAAGATCTGATATGTTAAATTCTACTTTATCTAATCTTAGAGACATTAGCCCCTATAAATTATATAATATATAAAGTTTGGATACATTTAAACGTCTAAAAAGTGTGATTAAACAATTGCTGATAATTAGTGTCCCCTTGTTTCGCAGACAGAAATTTCATAGAATTCCGTTTCGCAGAAAATGTTTCATATAATAATAATAAGCTTTTCGTAGTACTAATCCGCTACCGCCAATTAGGATGAGACAACACTATCCAATAGAAGTGTATTTTGGTCTTTGTATTTTTATTTCGAATATTATTGTTTTAAAGACTATTTACTTTAATGAAACATATTTCACAGAAACCCATTTCAATAAATTTTAAAATCACATTTTTTATTTAACAAACTTATCAAACAGTAGTTTTTTTTAACGATTTTGTTTTATTGTTTGTTCGGTGTATTTCTCCATGGTACATTATTTCAACGAAAATGTAAAAATAGACGTTATGCTATCCATAATTTTATAATGGTAAATATTTGAACGTCGAAAATTAAGAATCGAATTAAAGTTGAATGAGAACTTAGGCTGCAAGAGCGAGCGAAGCGAGCTCGGGACTTGACGACTCGGATAGGCCAGGTAATTTCTTTTTTTAAACCTCACAGAAATAGAAGCCCCGCAAAGCAGGGTTCCGTCGACTACGCTGACTAAAAAAAATATATTTAACCTATAAAATATAGTATTTCATAATTATAAAATACTATAGATTATTGACTATTTGTCAAACGTATGAATTGATACGTTTGGAAACTGTCACTTAATTAAATGTTTGTCTTGGTTATAAGTTTTCTAATAACTAAGGAATATGAAGATAAAGAATATTTGAATTTTTATTCTATGATATGAATATCGAAACATAAAATTTATTTTGTAACAAACATCAATGATTTAAATTGATTTAAAGTAAGTATTCTGCGTATTGATTATTCTATGAAATGATAATATGAGAAAAAAATAATGTGAAACGAAAATCTATATAAATGAAAGCTATAAAACAACGTACAACTCTAATAATTACTTAACTTTAAGCAAAGTTGATAAATAAACCCCTTAGTCTTGCCAAATTAATACCTTAATGTTCTTCCTCAATTTAATATTGTTCTAAATTGTAGCTTCCGGACAATAAAAAATAACAGAAGCAGTAGAGTTAACTCCGTATCAAAAAGCCAAATAAACAGTCTCCCTTTAAAATATTGCACAGATAAATTTACCCGAGCTTTGTATAAGAAAGCGCTTTTTTCGCTTTCAAACATACCCATCCTTACAGGATATTTTCCGGTGAAAAGCGCGTTCCCCGCTGGCGTGCCGCACGCGTGGATATAGTACGTACTGGGGTATTATGACGCCCTGGTATGCGAGCGTGTCGATGTTAGGCGTCATTATTTAATCCAAGCCGTGGAAACTCACGTCCGTCGGTTGTACGGTAATTACGTCAAAAACTTGGTAAGGTACATAAATGGGCTCGCAATTCAAGGTGAGATTTTGAGTAGCTTCGATTCGGTCATGGACATTTAAATAATTGCAACTTCATGGTGTAAATTGACCTTTGTAAAATTGACCGGTGGTAGGCACAACACACTAAGAACTACAAAATAGAGGGGGTTCATAATAGTTAGAGCAGGAGGTATACGTAGAAAAGGCCTGAGTCCCAGCATTGGGAACATTATAGGCAAATCATATTATAATATTTATATATGGGATCAATATTATACAACACTAATAACTTAACAGCAATTAGTCAGCAAAAAGGAGACCAACTACATGAAGTCATAAAGCATTCACATTTCAAAGTGAAAGTCAAAGTCAATTCATTTATTTCAAATAGGCTCATGTATGGCACTTTTGAACGTCAAAAACTTATTAGGTATCCTACTAAAGTGGTGACAATGTAATTTTACTCACCAAATCATATGCTACAATAAACACTACATTCGGCTTGGAGTAACTTTCACACTTAATTAAAACCACAAGTGATGTGAAAATACTGAAACAAATATAAACTTTGAATAGAGTGCAGCCTACTGCGAAGAAGACCGAATATATATACATACATAAACTCATGCCTTCTTCCCATGGGGGTAGGTAGAAACTACAGAGCGGCACCTGCTACGATCCTTACATACTCCTTTTGCCTCGTTTACGTTCATACATCTGGTCATACACGCACGCCGGTTGCAAGTACTACGCACCTGGCCTTTTTGAAGAAAACCGCCAATAAGGTCAGTATTTATGTCCTCCTAGGGCGTCTCTGAACGGCCTTTCCCTTCACATCTGCCTTGTAAATACATTTTGTTAGTCGCCTTTCATTCATCCTCTCAACATGACCAAACCATCTCAGCATACCCTTTTCAATTTTTGTCACACCGCTATCTTAGCACATCATTCCTCAGCTTATCATTCATAGTCAGACCACACATGCTTCTTAAGGAACGCATTTCCACAGCATTTATTCTACTTTCATGCTTACCGACCGAAACCGGCCGGACCGGCTTTTAGATCGAATATAGTTCTACAAATAACTCACTAAAACGTAACCCTCATTTTGACAAAATGTAGTCGGAAAGAAATTTCATCTAAAACCCGTCAGCCAAAGGAAATACTTGATAACAATAGTATCTGCCTACAAATACCGACCTAGGTACATTGACGAACAGTTAGCGAAGCAAAAGCATGGACGGAAATGCAGAAATAGCGGGCAAACTGAATGAAAAACTCGAAGAAAAAATGTGAAATTCTCAAAGATAACGACAACATTTTTATTATTAAGAATGGACGCATTTTAAAGTGCTTTTTGAATATCAAAGACTACCTCCACTCCGGGACGTGAGTTGATTTGTACCTCGACTAGAAAGAAAGCGCGACTGGGAAAATTTCATTTTCTTTATATTGGATAGTTCCGGATAGACCAGCACGCGTAGTATGACAACCATAGAAACTGGTTTTCTACGGGTTTTGTCGACGGAGAAATAGACAGAATTACAGAATGTGATTGTTTATATGTCATTTTGTCTATTTTTCCGTCGACAAAACCCGTTTCTATTATGGTCATGCTAAGCGTGCTAGCACTCACTCGGTCTAGACAATATCTCGGTATAGATAGTAAAGAGATATGAGGAACAGGGTGTAAAGTTCACTCATCCTCCATAAAAAATCTATCCTCCAACCAGACGGGACGTTGTATACAGGGTAAGTTTTTAACCAGTGCGCAAATTTAAACACATGACTTTACTCATCATTATGACGGCGATCTCTTTTTCGCTTATAGAGGTTCCTCACTTACTCGTGTTTCTAGCTTATAGAGGTACGAGAATGGCCATTCTCACTTATAGAGGTTGAGGCTGGTTGGGAAAGGTTGAGAGGAACAAAAACAATGTTAGTTCCACGAAATTTAAGGATGAGTTATAAATAGCAGATGTTAAATAACGCTCGAGTGTCGCTTATAGCGGTACAGGCAGTAGCAGTCTTTCAATTATAGAGGTCTGTTCAACCGTAAACAAGCAACAGCATCGCACGGTCAGCGCTAAGAAGTGACCTACTGAGATCTTCGCTTCATCGGCTCGATACACACACAACACACATGTAAATAGGTATCAATATGTATTGACCACTAAATTTGTGTATAATTAAGTTAATTATTGTAATAAAATAGTCATCAAGCTGGAGTCGAGTGTGAATTAATCTCCTATACCTTCTTTTACTGTGGCCAAGACACATTTAGCCATCATCGGTCCTACGAGTCCGTGGGATCAGCAGTGAGAAAACCATTTCCTGTGTACGTTGCACGATTCCATTACAAATTCCGTCTGTTACCGTGGGTCTCCTTGTAACAGACTTCCCGCACGTAACCAACGTAACTCACGATTGGTATGGTTTGTATGGTAGGTTAGGGCGTTAGGATAACTAGGGTGCTAGGTATTTCTATAGGGCTACGTTGTTAGACAGTAGGGTCTTAGATAGCTTTAAGGTACCAGGCTCGATTGTCTTAAACATAGCAACACTGTACGCATTTGGAATAAGGCCGTACTAAGCTGAAAGTCCTGGTGCGTACAAGGTCCATGAGTGAAAAACTACTTTCTCTTATAGAGTTTTCTGTTTCTCACTTATAGAGGTTTTTGAGGGTTAAAATGACGGGACCTGGCAATTACTTTTACGTTTAGAGTTTACTCGCTTACTCAGTTCTCACTTACTCAGGTTTGACTGTAATACCATAGTAAGTTTATGAATAAATCCAGGGCTGAAAATATGCGGGCTTGCGGGCGGTGAGCAATGGGTGGCTAACCGTCCGATAAGGACCAGGCCCGGGTCGACGGCGCGTTGTGTTCCACGCGCGCCTCAAAGAGATGTCAGCAGAATTGAAGGGGTCCACTAGGGCCGATGCCTGCCGGGGTTGCGAAGAAAACCGAAAGGGATCGTGGCCCCCGGCGACAGGGCAACCGAAGGAACACGGGTGGGTTTTAGTCAGTAAGAGTCTGACACGCCCTCCCGCTCCGCCCAGAGCGGGAGAAGTTATTTGATGATTTCCCACCCTCAAAAAAAAAAAAGGCCCTAAAATATAACATAAGATATCATCACGCCTGAAATTCCCAAAGGGTTAGGCAGAGGTGTACCATCGTGGTAACGCATATCTAAACAATTTAAAATCAAAATCCTGTGCACGCGACCCTTTTTTTTTTCGTAGGTAAGCGATACTATAGCGGCCGAGCGCTGCAAGCAAAAATACTCCTTACAGTGTACAGATATGCGTTTCTTCGATATTACCTATAGTACACCCAGATTTGGCAAGTTTAAGTCTCAAGTAATAGGGCGCGACCCTATTGCTATCAACCGGGTACCTCAGACTCCAGGCTGCAACTGAGAAATTACTGTTTAAAAAACCCAATAACACTTCCACAAGGCCTGGGAATCGAACCCAGGGCCCAATACTCAGCAGTAACACTTCCTACCACTAGAATAAATCCGAATAGGAGTCTATCATTTTAAATGTCAAATTATAATCAGTTTTAGACTGTCAGCACTAATTAAAACTTCTTTAACTTGTCAGGGATAATAAACGTGGCTCTATGTAAAGCATGCAACGTTGACGACTCCTGCACGAGGTCGTGACCCGTCTACGCGTCTGTTGGCCATAGATTAGTGGCGGTTTTTGCAGACTAGAAACTGAATGATTATTTTTGAGAAACCTTATTTCCATTAATAATTCCCTTGGACAGATTATGATAGATTTAATAACATCAGTTTTCTGATTAGAAATTGATTAACTTTAAAGGTAATAGAAATACGTACCTTTTTGGTTTCTTTAACACTAATGAAATAAAGACTTTGAGATTAACGTTGCAGGCCAGTTTTATTTCTATACTAGCAGCGCCCCACGATTTCACCCGCATAAGTCTCGATCCCGTGGGAATATCGGGGTAAAAAGTATTCTTTGTGTATTTCGGGTTATAAACTATCTGTGTGCCGAATTGCATCCAAATCCGTTCAGTAATTTTTGCGTGAAAGAGTAACAAACATCCATCCATCCTCAAAAACTCGCGTTTATAATATTATACTTATTTTATTATATAATATAATTTTATGAAATATAATATAATATCAAAATAGGATTATGATACCTGAAGAGCAGTGGTGGTCCAGTGGTAGCCGTACTTACGAGTAGAAGGTCGGTAGGTCGTGGTTTCGAACCCAGGCATTCGCATTACTTTTCCACGACTACCCAAAAATGAGGGTAATATTTTGTAAATAATTTCATCACCACTGCTCTCAAAACGGTGAAGGAAAACATCGTGAGGAAACCAGTATGTCCTAGAACCAAAAATTCGAAGACATGTGACATCGACCAATCCGCACTGGGCCCGCGTGGTAGATTACAGCCCACTCCCTCTCGAAGAGAGGACACCTGTGTCCCAGTAGCGGGAACATTATAGGCTGATTATGCCATGTATAACCAAATTGAATAACTTCAAGATCTTTTTTAATTAAAGTGGATTAAACAACTATTATACCAAATAATCTATATACTTAATATAATAAAGTTGTTTTTTTAGACGGATTAAAAAAAAAAATTTTTTTGCATTTTATAGCCCAATTCTTGAGGAAGGTTATAGTAGCTATTATAACATCACGCTACGACCCTTAGGAGACGAGCAAAAAGAAAAAAGTCAGAAATAACGCTAAGCGAAATCAGAGTAAGCCGACGTTCGCACGGACGTAATAAAATCGTGGCGGGATTTTATCGCGCACACGATTTTCAACGCTCTTAGCACCGAGAGTTGAAAATCCAACAGTTTGTCTTTCGAAGCGCTGGGATACACTCTGTTGAATTCTCAACGGCGATAAAGCCCGCCGCAATTTTATTACGTCCGTGCGAGCGTCGGCTTATAGCGCGGGCAGACGATGCGATGCGACGCATCGAGTCGGGCGCCGAATTTCACGCGGGCAGAAAGTTTTGATTATTATAAGAAATCGTTTGGGCAATGTGTTCGAATCATAACTTATATCTTTCAAAGCATTAAGGACGTTCCTACGTTCTCAGGCTATAACGTCAACAGCAAGCCCACCTCAAACATTACGACGATAATTATAATTCCAACAGACAACAAAGTTACTAAAAAATAAAGCTTATGGTGCTTCAACTTGAAGAATAGGGCTGTATAAAAACAACAGATTTTGCCAACTTTTTGCTATAAAACAACGATTTGCATGAGAAATGAGAACATCTGGCTCCATCAGTTGCGGTATCAGGAAGGCAATGCAATTAGTTAAGAAACTCGTAAAATAACAAATTATTATTCAGAACATAAAAATGTACCCAATATTTTACATCTTTACCTACTTTCAGTTTTATTCGTGAACTCACAGACAGCTGCATTAATTAGGTGCCTGGAACGTACTAAAATACCGTAGGAAAGGGTTGTTAATTGGCTGGTAATTAGCTGCTGCAGCGAGGGGATAATATTAATCGTTATTAGCATCCGTTATTTACATCATTATTGTTAACCTTTTGCACCTACTAGGTACTTTGCTTTAGAGCGAAAATGGAACGTAAGTCAAATTAAAGTTTTGCGTAAACTTATGAACATTATTCAGCTGTTCATCTATTTATAGCAACAATTAGAAAACCTCCAATCACTTCATATCAATGAACTAAAATTCAAACTCAAATCCATTTGTATACACATAGGTATAATGTTGATACATGATATTATAAAATTAAAATATAATGTCACTATGTGCTGCCTTACAAGGCTTACAAACATTGCTTACACAATAGGTAAGGTAGGTGCAGGTAGCCTACATAATTATAAAAATACTGCTAAGTAACTGTCTCAAATCCTTATCAATAAAATAAACATTTACAAAATTATACAAATTAATGTAACTGTAGTTATTAACTAAAGTAAAAAGGTAATAAATAATTCTAAGAAAAAGGTATCAAGGATTTTATTTTCCACCTAAATATTAATTCAAATGTAACTGTAAAATTGTTACCAAGTCCATTTAAGTGAGTATTATAACAGAAGTTAAAATATTCGAGACTTCATAACACAAACGTTATAATAATGAACCTCATTCCGGTATTTTTTTAATTCAAATACTTACACAATTCCCTTATTATACAGCTTAAGTAGCTTAATAAAAATAGGTCAAGTAAGGACTGTGGAGGCACGTAATAATAAATCCGTTCGTTTCACCTGGGCTGCTGTTTTCAGAACTTTGCTCGTACACTGAATATTTAAATCGAAAAGAAAACCACAATCCAATTAAGCAATGTGATTAAAATTAATGAACTTTAATTGTACACCTAGTTATTAAAGGTGCTTCTACGCTAGGTGAGTAAAGCACGAGCCGAGCACTGCGGAGCACGAATTAGCGTAGTAAGGTGTGCTCGTTCTGCCTAGAACGAGCATGAGCAGAGCTTGAATTCTTGTAGCTTAGCCGTACTTAGGAGCCTTCCTTAGTACGGCTAAGCTACAAGAATTCAACCTTTGCTAATGCTCGGTTCGCCTAGACTACACGCAGCTTAATAATATCAGTTAACTTGGAATTCCTTAAATTCTATGAATGTGACAGTATAATTTATGTAAAGATATATTATTGTGAACAAGCCGTAAGTAGGTTTGTCTGATAGGATTTCACATCGGCAAAAATGTAAAACTTTCACTTCCATACAAACTATAATCCCCTATTAATCCCTTTAGGAGATGAAGTTTCAAAAATCCTTCCTTACTGATCACGGTCATACAGGGTCAAATTAAAGTAGCTAGCAAAACTCCACAGACGAAATAGGTATCGATATCTAAACACGACAAAAGATTTTTTTTTAAAGCTGTTCTAGAATGGAAAGCTTTAGAGTAGGCCTTTTTCGAAGGCCAAGCTGTAAAAGGAAAACCGGCTGTCGTTATAATTAGCTAAAAGTTAAATAGAATTAAGTAAAATGTTATATTATGCATGTTATTAAGTTACAGCAATAAAAGCTTATTTTATTTTATTAAATTTTTATTATCTATAACAGTGACTTGGGACATGTTCTAGCAAGAGCAGTCTGCTCTCCATCCCCTTCTTTAAGCTGATTTTGGTTAAATTATATTCATATCAGTCACCATCCCATCTTAATATTTAATGCTATAACCTATCTATACATATACCTATTTGTACATGTAATGTACATATAGACAACGGCTTGGCAACTTTCCGTATAATATGACTATTTGCCTTGGAAGCCGTAAGGCATTAACTCTCCACTCCTGTATATTATGTCCATAAATCTTGGGAACAGCAATTCCAGGTTTGGAATCCCTCTCTTTTTAAGAGCCATTGTTTTTGGGAATTTTCTATAAACAACCATGTTTGATAAGAAGTTTATATTTACAATAAAATAATATAGCCTAGTTCTTATAATTTTTATCCTAATTTATTACTTTTCCCCGAAGAGACGTACATATAAATATAAAAAAATATATAACTGGCGAAACCCACATTTCGCCAGTTATTTTTTTTCGATGAAACCCCCATTACAGGTTCCATCAACGCTTACGCGTAGGAAACCATCAATGTGTCAGAGCCAGTCGCCTCAAATAATCCCGGCTTTAAATGGAATTTCGTCTTACATATTATCCTTTAATTGCCTTCACTCAATTGCAATACAAGATCATAACTTTGCATAATTACTTTGAGTTCGTACAATATCATGTTTTGTGGTTTCAACGATCACATAGCTAGAGCCACAATTCAACATTTTATGCGTGCTAAATGCCAGATTAGCCATGACCTATTGAGGGGACGTGCCTTGCTGGACACGTAGTGTACGCTATGCCAAGTATTTAGCGAGATAACTGACCGTGATTAGGTATGTATCCTATCAGGCTATACTGTCTTCCAGTAATTTATGAGGGATATTATTATATATAATATTATTTTATGTTATTACGTGTCTTCGAATTATGGCTAGACATATCAAGATCTCCGAATAGCCACTACTCAGTTAGTTACTCACCCAATAAATTCATAAATAAAACGGAAATAGTATAAAATTATCTGCCAAGTAAGTTAACGGTGTTACCATGTTTTAACTTCATGTTAATATTATCTATATCTATACTATACTACACTATAATATTAAAAATATAAAATAATATAATAAATATATATATAATATTATAAAGAGATAATATTTGTTTGTAAGTTTGTATGTATGGGGTAATCTCCGGAACTACCAGTCGGATTTGAAAAATTATTTTTGCATTGGATAGCTCAATTCTTGAGGATTATAGGCTCATGGATGAAATCGCTGTAGCTTGTATAAAATATAAAAGGTGGAGTCATCTACAGTAAAAAAAAATTTTTTTTCGTGTGTTTAGTATCTAACCTGGCAATACGATAATAAATTAGTATATTTTAATGATCGCTGACCAAGTCGCGGGCAGAAGCTAGTCTGTAATAAATATAAGACTACTAACTTCTAGTTGTTGAAATGACACCTTCGGCAAAGATTTGTATAGCGTCTGAACGGATTTGTAAGATTGATAATAATTACTATTATCTACATGTACAAGTGTGAAACATTTACGAAAGTGCATTATTAAATTCAATGTCAGCAGAGTAATTTATGTTTTATTGTAACCAAGAAGTATGTTCCTCTCGGAGGAAATGGGAACGCATACGTTCGTATAATAGACCAGCGCGATATCGCGGGCGCTACAGGCAGCGCGACCCTTGTAGCGCCTGCGATATTGCGCTGGTCTGCACGAGTCTTTACAGAAACGTAATCGTAGGTAGTGAAACAAGCACTTCAGCCAATCTAAATAAAATAACGTAGAACGTGAGTAAAGGACAAAAATATGTTGTCTAAAATCCAATTGTATCAGGTACACATCCGCCTTTTTTGTACTTTCTTAATAAGCAAGATAATTAATTATGTATAGCATATAGACTCAAAGAAACGCAAGGCTAACACAATCGTGATGTGTTGGCAAATGCAAAAGGAATAGGTACTCGTGCTCAGTATTACTCAGTACAAGCAAACAAGTTGGTTATAGATAGAAGGTATAATATTAAAATTTATCAGTTCGTATCCTATACACCGCATACTATTAAACGAGCAATATATATATATTTCTAATCACGTTCTCGAAAACTGCTCTAACGATTTCGATGACAGTTGCAATATAGAGGTTAAGGAGGCGAAAAATCGATCTAGCAATGTCTCATATCTGGGAAAATTTATTTTCTTTATTTTCACCCTAGCAGAGCTCGGTCGCCCAGGTAATTTCACATAAAATCTCATTGTTTTAATCTTACTATAATCACAATTAGGAATATTTATAAAGTTCACCTACGTAATTATATTCGCCTCCTAAAATGATGTGTATTATAATAACCTTTTAATTTCTTGATAAAATTTAGCTAACAAATAATTATACGTCCATTCACGCCTATATGTGCATTAATTACTTAGTAAATAACGGACAAGACCGTTCCTAATTTGAAGTAGTACGATAACAAGGGTAATAAAACTCTGCTTCAATTTTAATAGCACTTTCGTGTTAGGAACGGACCTAGAAACCTTATAGTTGGAAAAGGACTTATAGGTGTCTGGGTTACATTACTATAGTGTTCCTGTTAATCCTTCCAACCAAGTTCGGTATGTTTGTACCCAGTCTGACACATTACTACTTTTCCTGTAAATCCCTCCAAGGCCTAAACTTTGTGCGATGAAACAGGAGTGGGTTTTCAACAATAGTGTGACAAGTACTTCGAAATCAGAGGGCAGTTTTATAGCCAGTAAATAAATTAGAAATCAGTCGAAGTTCTCAATCGACACAAATAAAACAGTGAGCAAATATCAAGTTTCAACAAATTAAATCCTACATCCCAGGCATTGTTAGCAGGTCGTGGGAAAGGGTTACCTATTATAAGTTCGAAAAATATTTAACCGAATTTCATTTCACCTAAAACTTTTCAACTATTTATCGTTTCGTTTTTTTTTTTTTACTTCGTCGAAGTCATGTCTGCCACTGGTTCAGTTGCCCTATTACCAATTCGATTTTATTCGTTACTCCGACGTTTCATTTGGTCGAAAAACTTTTTACCGAAGTTACACTTAGCCGAAATAACATTTGGTCGAAGTATTATGTTTCTGAACATTCATTTAAATATAATGGCAATTCATAAAACGGTCGATTATGAATAAAACTGGTTTTTCCACCGGGTGTCGAGGATGAGTCCCAGATACTTCATCGTCGACTTGACGCCGATGTGAAGCCCTCCCGCCATTACCTGAAAACCCGACGGTGGCGCATTCCGAGGACCATGAAAACCCATGGCCTCGGACTTGTGCAGGGCCACCTCGAGTCCCAACTGCCGGATCCTGTCGATCCGATCCCTGTGGGACACCGTACGACATCTCTTGCCAGGTTCCACTCTCCCTGGTGACCGGGGTAGATGACAGCCCTGTCCGTCAGATAGGCCGCGACCACACGACAGAGGTAGGTCGGCATCCGGTGATACCGGAGTGCCTACCGTTGCAACTCCATGGCAGGGTGTTGAAGGCATTGGCGATGTCTAGAGATACCGCCAAGACGACCCCACCCCGGGCCACAGCATCCCCCATCGTGAGGGCCCGCACGCGCATGATGGCGTCCACCGTAGAGCGCCCCCTACGGAAACCAAATTGGCTCTCCGCCAAGCCAGTGGCTCTACCCAAATCCAGCCAAATCCATTGGCTCTGCCAAGTCATAGGACTCGAGTTCGAACACAAGGCACATACTTCTCCTGCCGTGGAATATCGTGGCCCCCGGCAACATGGCAACTGAAGGAACACGGGTGGGTTTTAGTCAGTAAAAGTCTGACACGCCCTCCCGCTCCGCCCAGAGCGGGAGAAGTTATTAATTTAATAATTTCCCAACCGAAAAAAAAAGTCATTGTTAGCAGTAGTTGGTGCAAAGTTACAACGACTGAATTTCGTATCAAAAATCTCACATGCAACAGCTGTCGACAGAATATTTTCGAGAAATTCCGTTGTAGCCACATTTTTGCTAATCTTATTTTCTCATATTCGCATACCATACATGTTCAGCTATTCGCATTTCGTATAGCCATCCTTTCGTCGAATATTTTAAAGTTTACAACGAAAGTACCAAAACTTTAAAAAAAGTTCTTTGAATGTACTTTACATTCAAAGAACTTTTTTTAAAGTCCCCATTGAAAAATCCTCATTGATTACAAAGTGAAAAACAAAAGGTCGAGCTCAAGCGGCCAGGAAACCTTAATGCTTCTTTGAAAGTTGTCGAACTAATTAAAAGTTTAACACCTCTTGTTGCCAGCGTTTCCGGCCGCATATTCCGTGGCTCGCAAATTACCCAAACTTTTCATATCCGCACTGTTTACTTATTACGAGCTTTTCTTTAACCTGATGCTTGAATGTTCATCATCATTACCATAATGTTAGCCTCGGGTGTTACTGTACGGGTTGCGATACATGTCACGTGACTTATATTGACCCAATGTTTCTAACATTTTACTTCATAGCTAGTTTATGACAGCACTTAGAATTTCGCAACGTTAAGATATGACAGCATTTCTTCCTAGAGATTCTTAGTCAGTTAGGCCATAATGGAGCCATCTCTATTTAAAAGACGCAGAGAAATGCTTAGATAAATAAACATCATCTCATTTCATCTTATGACAAACTTGAGAGCCTTTTTTTTGGGTAGGAAATTATCAAATAACTTCTCCCGCTCTGGGCAGAGCGGGAGGGCTCAGACTCTTACTGACTAAAACCTACCCGTGTTCCTTCAGTTGCCATGTTGCCGGGAGCTACGATCTCCCTTTCGAACTTCTTAGCAACCCCAAACTTGAGAGCCTTGAGATGTATGCTCATAGCCCTGATAGTTTTTTTTTAATGATTTTTTTTGAAGTTCCCAACCAGCTTGACCAGAAACCAGAGAACACTGTTGTTATAGACAAAAAAATAAATAAACCGACGTAAAAATTTATTACTTAAATTCGTTTAGGAGCTTAGTTACAATTAAAGGCTATTTTTTATATTTCGCTTTTCAGTTTTTTTCACGTCGGGTAATTTTTTTGTTAAAGTTTTTTTATTTTTCGCTTTTAAGTTACAATTTATTGTTTTTCTCAAGTAAGGAATTACCTCAACAGCCTTCATACCCAGCTAGGTCTAAAGTTCTCATCAAGGTGAATGAAATAAGCCCAAACACGATGTAGCTGCTGTTAACTGCTGAGGAGCTCTCGCGACTGTCTTCCGTCTCCATCATCAGATCAACTCCAGCATGAGGTTGTGCCTTTGGCGTGGATTTGAGTTTTAAATTTTATATGGGACCAACTTCGAGGTATACCCTCCACAATAAAATAAGAATCGTTCAAAATATACTCAGTAAAAAGTGGTCATACATAACATAATTATTATTATTATTATATAATAAAATAATTAAAAAATACATGTCGACTTGAGAACCTCCTCCTTTTTTTCTCCAGCTCAGATCAGGTCTCTTGATTTAATTACCCATAACTTGTCTTCCTTAGCCCGTATTAGTGAATTGTAATTATTAATCAAGCCTATGGGTTGTTAAATAAATTAAGGCTCTATTCTAAGACGGTGTAGGCGGTGTTAATTACTCTAAGAGTGTAAAATGATAGACTAACTGGGAGTGACGTGAAACTATCTGTAACAGTGAACTCAATTTGGGTGATTGCATGCTCTACCGCATCTTATATGCTGTCAATACGGGCTCGTACTAATTTGTACATGCAAATAGTTTAGGATCTAGTATAGGACGATGTTTGTTTTATTAAGCTGGGGCCTCATCTGCGTCTATCGTGACAAGGCAATGCGTGCCGAAGTGGCACAGACGCGGCCCCAGCATGATAGACATACGCAGTAGCTAGTTTTAAATCTGCAGTATAAATGTTTAATATAGCTTTATTTTTGTTGCAATTGCAACCTGGAAACGAGCAGAAAACGAAAACTTAGCTTCAGGCAAAAACAACGTTTAATAGGCGTTTGAGCAATGCATTGAGTTCTGTCTGGATAATAATTATGATGGACATGATCAATGAAAGATGAGACAATGATGAATATGAGAAGATGAATGAATGGCGACTAACAAAAGGTATTGACAAGACAGATGTGAGTGGAAACGCTGGGTGGGGACGCCCTAGAAGGATACTTTACATTATTGGTAATGTTCTTAAGAAAGGTCAGATGCGTAGTACTCGCAACCGGCGTGCGTGTATGACCAGTACCCTAATTGCGTAACTTATTTTCGTAAATAATTATGTCTAATTTGTTTCATTTTGACAATTCAACAACATTCATTGCGTTATTTACGTTGTTGAGCAGATTTTTTTTTTCCTACTTATGACGCAATGGATTAGCAATCTGTTTCAAATCGCATTACGCAATCAGAGTACAGATATATGAACGTAAACAAAGCAGGAGGAGTATGTAAGGATCGTATAAAGCAAATGGAGTTCTATGTATAGTTCCTGCCTACCCCCATGGGAGGAGAAGGAAGGTGTGAGTTTATGATCAATATTTATAATATGATAAAATGTTTTCATTAAATATATCGTCATTTTAAACTAATTTATGCTATGTTAACTTATCTACTTCAAAAAATAATCCGTGTACGCCATACAGATGAATTTTTGTCCTTACACAAGAGTGTTTTTAAAGAAAACACATTTTTCACTCAAAATGAATGAAGTTGAATAAAAATGCACCTTCTTTTCAGATTTCAATTATGATAAAAAGCACTTCAAATATTTTATTTAATGAATAGCGAGTTATCACTCTACGCAAACTGAGAACGAAAAATGATTATAAATACATATAGTGGTTTTCTAAATAGATTTTATTTTTATATTACAGCTATACGTAGGAACAAAGTACGAAGGAAAAGAAGAAAAAGAAATAAAATAGGTATAAATGAATTATTATATAAGACTCCTGATTCTATTTGAAAATATTTATATTATCTATGTGATCAGTTTTTGTTTTTCGTGCTGAGATGATTTGGGCATGTTGAGAGGATGAATGAAAGGCGACTAACTAAATGTATTTACAAGGCAAATGTGGAGGGAAAGGCCAGGCATGGACGCCCTAGGAGGACTTATACTGACCTTATTGATGATGTTCTTCAGAAAGGCCAGGTGCGTAGTACTCGCAACCAGCAGGCGTGTATGACCAGATGTATGAATGTAAACGAGGCAAAAGGAGTATGTAAGGATCGTAGCAGGTGGCGTTCTGTAGTTTCTGCCTACCCCCATGGAAAGAAGGCGTGAGTTTATGTATGTATGTATCGTTTTTAGGGTAACTTTCAGTTTTCAGGGCCATAGTTATTTTTAATATAATCAGTAGTGTCTACGGCAGCTCAAACCATTAATCATTACGGGACACTAAACGTCCGCAGATGTTTTAACAATAAAACTTCTAATGTGTCTCGTTCAGTGTCCTTCAACCGATTAATTTAAAATTACTACAAAAAATAATAATATAGCCCTAGTATGTTTGTTACCGGTAAATAAATAATCAACACCAAGTCCGGCAACTTGTTTATCAGTTTGATAGACACATTGTATTAAACAAATTCCGTGTAAAGTACAGGGTATCCAATTTGACATCACAGAGTGGTTGGTAATTTCAGGATGACTCTACACATCGTAATTAGCATTCTCTAAAGGCAAGTTCAGACAGTACAAACATAAGGGAACAGAGCTAGAATAGATTCCTGGAAAAAATCCAAGCAAGCGCAGCAAACAGTGAAATTAACCTTTAATTTCATGGGAAATGATGTGTCTAGTTGACACAATACCACCTATCTTGTATTTCTAAGTGTTATTGTTTCTGTTACAACACGGCATTCATTATTTTAAGATATTTGCTATCCTTTCTTTGGTGCATGGCCAGAAAACAATGATTCCAGCTTGTAATCGATCTACGGTGAAAACAAACTCAAAGCATTTAGCAACAGGAAACTGTGTCAATGCAAGTTTACCAAATTCATGCCGAACGACTTCGGAACCATAATTAATATTACCGTTTTCTTATTACCTATATCTTACCAAGATTATCTCTGGACTTCAAAAGAGACTGGGACCTCTGACATTATTTCGGTATTTATTCACAGAGTAGTCGGATCGAACTAATCTAGTTTTAATTTAAATTTATTTTTGACCTACTTACCTACAGAAATAAATCATTTGTAATTATTTTATATTATATAAATATAATATTATATTACATACAATAATTCACCTTCAGTTTCGATGAGCAACAAATGTCTTTCTTACAATTGTTTTAAGTACTTATGGTCTAAACAAACCTTTGCACTTTTGCTATTTTCCGGGCTAGAGACATTAAATGGAAAAGTTGGTGGAGGATTTAGCAGGAGTCTCCAGCGAAGTGACACTTACGATGAGATGTTAAAAGTGTCCTACAATTCAAGCTTAGCCTTTTGCACATTGTTGAAAGTGTTGGAACGTGATGTTTTTACACTTTAGCAATTAATTAACAAATTTAACGTTGCTCTGTAGAGTTCATGCGGCGTCGGTGACACATTGCTATTTTAACAGATAAGAGAAAAACCACATCCTATACTTAACTAGATTTAGAAAAATACCCGTCCAGCCCGTCCCATCCTTAATGTCCTCCCTCTGGTTGACGCCTTAAGCCAAGGTTCGTACCCCACAGGGGCTGCCCTTAGCGAGCATTCACCTAGTTTTAATTATAGTTATATAAACCCTGGCTGGAGGTTTTAAGTGTAGTAGCTTAAGGCACCCACAGGAAAGCCCGGTTAAGTAGTCATGATCTCAGAGGTCAACTACGAGATGCCCTACCGAAAAAGGATGGGCAAAAGTAACTATACATGTTTCCTTTTATCTGAATTGATAAGCTATTAGCTTAATCCTATCATGAAAACCTATCAGTAGGTATTTTATTTAAAATTAAACCTAAAGTATTCTTGGATTTTCCCTAAATAAATAACCTTTTGGTTCGAAAATACTGTACCTTAACAAGTTAAACCCCAAAATCCTTGCTACCTATCTATATTTAGATCTGAAGGTTGATTCAGTACATCCATCGGTGTCACACCTACTACGGTTGTCACTCCATCATTACTTCGAATAGCGTTCTGCAAATGACATCGCATAACGAGACATGTCCCCCGTCCAATTAATTAATTGAGTACACTAAGATGATTGATTTGACTACTATCGTCTCGGTCTGGTCCTCAGAATAAAAATTGAGTTAGACCAATGGGATGCTTGTAAAAAAAGGTTTAGGGTTTAATCTCGCTTCTTAAATACATATTTTCCTATATTTTTAATGAGTAATATTTATATACTCTTATTATATTTCAAACACGTTCCCGAAAACGGATCTAACGATTCCGATGAAAGTTGCAATATACGGGTTTAAGGGTGTGAAAAAACAATCTAACTAGATCTTATATCTGGGAAAATTCGTTTTCTCTATTTTCATCCGAGCAGAGCTCGGTCGAAAAGGTACTGTATCTTTTAATTCAGTAAGTAGGTAGGCTTGCCACGACATATGAGTCTGGTAAAAGTTTGTTGTATAATAACTATAGGCTCGACTCGGGGGAAATCTCGAGCTATAATAATTCATAGAGTTGCCTAAGTAAGGATACCTCTTACCCTCCTCAGGTCAGGCGCCCCTGAGTAGCAGGCACACGACTCACTTTGACAACGTTCTGACGCGCCGCACAGCGCAGCTGCGTACAATCTTCATCAATTTAATCACTAGACTGAACGCCGACTGTTTTGATTAATTACGTTTTGTTCGGCGGTAGACATATGGATCCAACTAGTTTGCGCAGAATATACGAGACAATGCCGCATTCTATAGATTATGCACACGTATGGAGACATCGCCTTTCCTGTTTTAGGAAACAAAAGAGTAGTTCGAGTGTGGTATAGAGATAAACGAATAATAAATGCATTAGGACTTGGTGGTCTTCGATTTCCAATCGCCGATAGAGAAATTCGATTAAAGTTTTCTCTTGAAAGTTGTAACATTAGTTGGTAAGTACCAGGTAAATGCTCTTTATTCTTGAAGTAGTGAAAAAACATTGAACATTTTATCTCACTATAATATTTTATTGTGACATTTCCGGCGAGAAGACTTTGACACTGCAGTAACTGTAGTATGAAAAAGACTCTTACCTCATATTTCTGAAAGCTATCAATTATGCTATCTGATTTCTCTTTACTGTATTTGTTAATTGATACAACAACCATTAATTGTGGTGGACAGTAAAATTAATTTATATGGGATAAACAAGTTTTTTTTTTTTTAATCGTTTTTGTCGTACCCGTAGGTATATCTCCTACATCGGTCCTGCTCACAGTTTTGTAAAATTGCACCACAGCGTACTGAATTTCGCAGTTTTCCAATTTAGTGAAGCTAAACACTGCCTTCATAGGAAGCCGGGATGCGACGCTCCTTCAACAAATTAAAAATGCCACAAACCATTCGCGTGTTTTTTCATTTCAGTGTTTATATACTGCAACGTCAGGTCGTACCTAGACCTATGTGCAAACACAGTAAATTCTTCTTTGATAGTTTTTTTTTTTAAATTGGTTCTCCGTACTTTGGACATCTTCTAATTTTGCGCTTGCAATCAAATTATTTTCACACCATGTAGTACAATAATTATTATTTTCAAACCGTTTGGTGTCGAAGAACGTTTTTCTGCAATGTTTCGACCCAACCAAAAGAAAACCTCAGACGCTCAGTAGCATTCCTTTTTTAAACAAAGTAGAGGATGTGCAACCTGCTTGCTTTGCTTTGTGAAAAAGGCCAAATGTCTTCTTTCTGGAGAATATTTCCAAGTTCGAGTTGTTTTCAGAAGTGGAGTGGGTACTACGGAGCTTTTTTTAAATTTTATAATTACATCAAGCTATACATTTCCGCTGTAGCCATGTGTACATAATGTGTTGTTTTGAATTTATTCTGTATTAAGTTTTAACCACACAAATACGAATTTTAGTAGAAGAAAACTGTTTATTTATATTTATGGGCTTATTCCCAGTGGGTGGAAAGATGTGAAAAACAAGTTAGTAACTAGGGAGATAGTACCGTTTGTAACTTGTTAACGTGATAAAATGTGTTTATTTTTTCATGCTCAGTTATTTATGAGCATTGTTGCATAAGTAAAATTGACTTAAACATACTTTTAACCTCATTTACCTTTGTTCCACTGTGGTTATAAATAATATTATCACTAATATTTTTACGGTCGTGTGACTTTGAGGATTTGAGGAACACATTGTATATTAAAATCAAGATTGAGTGCATGTAAATTTTCTTATCGTGGAACCCAATCTCTGATTCGATCTATACCCAAAATTCGCGCTTGGACGTGGAATTGCGAACAACTAAGTACCGATCCATACTACTACTTGATTTGACCTGAACATTTTATTTTTATCCCTGGTACTTTTGTGTACCTACTTTGAATTTTGCACCTTGTGACAGAATCAACACTTTGTGCGTAGGTACAGAAATAAAATTACGAGCTGTCAAAAACTAGGCACAAGTTTCATTGAATCGTGCACATAATATATTTTGAAGTAAACAAACAACGACAATTCATCCAAAGATAAATGTGGTGTGCCACTAACATAAATACATACAGGTTTTAAGTTTACAAAACATTAACCTGCAATTAACTTCCAGTTAAGATGTTCCCGTTTTCTTATCTTTTTATATTAAGGTTTCGGTCAATGTCATAGTGTAGAAGCATTCTCAGACGATAAACTCTCTTCTCATACTTATACATTTTCTGCTTTTATTAGTAACTAAGCAAAACCAGCTCCAGTGCCGAATACATTCAAGGAACATTTGTGTTAAAGTCAAAGTCAAATAATTTATTTCAATTAGGCACATAAATTATTCGACTTTGACTGTAACATAAATGTTCCTTGAATGTACGTTCTACGTCTTGTATGACGTTCAAAAGGGCCTTTTATTTCAATTAGGCACATAAAAGGCACTTTAGAACGTCAAAATTTACGTAAAATATAATTGATTCTAGTCGCCCCTTCCAAAAGGTAGTTTTCGTTTGCAGAAGAATGGGCAAGAAACTCCACCGGTACTCTTTTAAAATGTTTTACAATATTTTGTTCACATTAATTATATTATTATATGTGAAGACGTTGCACCTGGAATAAGATTAATATACCACACTAGGTAAAAAATAATTATGTTATGTTATGGGCCCATAGCTTACTTTAGAGAGATCTTTCGAAATTAAACAACATAACATCACGTCTGTTCCCCCGGAATGTTAAACAGGGTGTGCCTACAGTGCACCCACATTTCGCCAGTAATGTTTAATTCCCATGTAATAAAGTGGCGAGCCAATTGCAATTAACCGGGCATAAATCCAAACTTCAGGCTGCTACTGAGAAAAACACTTTGCCTGACCTGAAAATCAAACCCAGAATCTCATGCTCAGTAGTAGCACTTGCAACAACTAGACCATCAAGGTAGTCTCACAAACTTACTCTAAAACACAGTTCTAAACGTCGCCCAAAATCTCTCAAACTTACTCTTAAACGCAGTTCTAAACGTCGCCCAAAGTCTATTAAACTTACTCTAAAAGACAGTTCTAAACGTCGCCCAAAATCTCTCAAACTTACTCTTAAACGCAGTTCTAAATGTCGCCCAAGGTCTATCAAACTTACTCTAAAACACAGTTCTAAACGTCGCCCAAAATCTCTCAAACTTACTCTTAAACGCAGTTCTAAACGTCGCCCAAGGTCTATCAAACTTACTCTAAAACACAGTTCTAAACGTCGCTCAAAATCTCTCAAACTTACTCTTAAACGCAGTTCTAAACGTCGCCCAGAGTCTATCAAACGTACTCTTAAGCGCAGTTCTAAACGTCGCCCAAAGTCTATCAAACTTACTCTTAAATGCAGTTCTAAACGTCGCCCAAAGTCTATCAAACTTACTCTTAAACGTAGTTCTAAACGTCGCCCAAAGTCTATCAAACTTACTTATAAACGCAGTTCTAAACGTCGCCCAAATTCTATCAAACTTACTCTAAAACACAGTTCTAAACATCGTCCAAAATCTCTCAAACTTACTCTTAAACGCAGTTCTAAACGTCGACCACAGTCTATCAAACTTGCTCTTAAACGCAGTTCTAAACGTCGCCCAAAGTCTCTCTCACGTAAAATATAAGAAAAAAGTTAAGGTTACTCGTTGGAAGTCCCAAGATACATGTAAACGTTTCCGAATCTGTTCTGTCGGATACCAGTCGGATGTGAACCGGGTGCTTAATTGTAATAACGTGTTGCGTCATCAGGGAATTTTGAATTTACCCCACGTATGTACACGTAGATACGTAATGATAAGTGAGATGTGATGGCATTGTTTTGTTTACAAATTAATGGTTGCAGGAAGGGCGCGTTTTTGTTCTTGGATAAATGAATTACGTAAGTAAAATAAATCTGACAGATCAGAAATTTGATCACGCCAGCCCTATGAAATGTATTAAATATAATCGTCACTTTTATGGTTTAAAATTGCCCATTGTACGTTTTTTGGCTACGGAATTCATACGTTTGATAACTATAATTTCTGTTTCTTTTGACAATAGAACTATAAATTACAACTATCGGAAGATTATATAAAATGCATTGAACAAATTAATAGATCGGAACACCTGTTACTTCCTCCTTAAACTGCCAGAGCACGTTCCAAACGGTTCAAAATGCTAGCCAAGCATTTATCACGCCAACTGACAGAAGAATACATTTTCATTGCCTATTCTGAAAGAAAAACCGGCCAAGTGCGTGTCGTACTACGCACTGAAGGGTTCCGTAGTTGAGATGAATTTATTTATCCCAAGAACAAACTTGACATTGTAGTTGAAAAATTATGTTCTCCCATACACTCCAACTGCAAATGTAAGTTTGTACGCACAATACTGAGAGATTTACCATGTTATTTTAAGACCATAGACTTCTTATAGGTTTTCCTGTAATCTATGAGTAAAGAGTCATACTATGTATTCTTTTTTCAAAATTTTGGGTCCAGTAGTTTCGGAGATAAAGGGGGGGAATGGTCAATTTTCATAAAATTTCTTAAATATCTTTAAAATTATTTATTTTAAAATTATTTAGAAAATATTTTTAAGATCCTCACAACAAGCCCTTTCGTTTGACACGGTACTGTTAGCAAACATTTTCTTTTTAAAATTTCTTGTTTGCCCCCCAAAAGTGATATCAAAATTGATTTATTTACGTTACACGTCCGTGTTTGGGTCACAGAAATACATATGTGTACCGAATTTCAACTTATTCGGTCCATTAGATTCGGAGCAAATTGGCTGTGACATACGGACAGACAGACACACGAGTGATCCTATAAGGGTTCCGTTTTTTTCCTTTTGAGGTACGGAACCCTAAAAATAACTACCACACTGCATTCACTCACTATCTATTAGTCTTCACTCTTTCCTTTTCAGTTTAGACGTGCATTTAGCACATGTGCAACCTATTCCTGAAACAAAACAGCTAATTCATCCATTCGCAGCCCTCGTCCGACGAGACGATTGCTACAAAAACCTATTTCTACCCTTTGTTTCCCCATCGTGTTGTAGTGTTTTCCTGACGTCGGACGTCCGGCGTCCGCTTCAATTAGTTCCCGTTGTGATGTGCACACCGCATATCCATCAAAGAGTTCCGCAAATAAAGATTGCAAATACACAAATCATTTTTTTTTTCTGACCAGCCAACAACCTTTATCGATACGACAGCTCTAGACAAAATATTTATGCAGATGAAAACTGAAATAGGCACTATTCAGATTTGTATGCATCGTAAATAAATTCTTTCAACGATACATATTTTTTTGTTCAGGAATTTGCATAACAATCGGTAAGTATTTCACATTAATCTGGTAACTGAAACAAAATTTTATTTTTGAATCGAAGTCGATTCTGGATTTTTAAAGGCTCCAAATATAGTGGAGTGCTAGTGCAGTGAAACGAAAACTGAGCTCTATAAATAGATTTACTACCTATACTTTTTTCAATTCACTTTGGAATCTCAGATATTTTTTAATATTATTTGTTGTTAGTTGCTGTTTGTCTCCTTTAGGTAGTTCAATGTAGGTGCTGTTTTCTTTTTAAATCAAAAAAGACATGTAATAAAGGTATTGAAAAAAAAAAACATTTGTGGTGGTTTTGGTAGTCTTGTCTTTGGATCAGTATTTTAGTTTTTTGTCACCGACTTCCGAAATTAAAGTTATTTTTCACTTTGTAGTTTGGAAGTAGGTTGTATTTTTTGTAACAAGTTTTTTATTTTACTTTTTAGTGGATTGGTTTGTAATTTATCTAAGTTACAATAGCCTAATATCAATTGCTCATTAAAAATCCCCTAATCGCTTTCGATGTGCCTATAATATTTGAAGAATTCCCTCGATTTCTCCAAGATCCCATCATCAGATCGTGACCAAATGACAATGGAACCAACTTGAAACTATACTCTTTCAAACAAAAAAAGAATTTTTCAAATCGATCCAGCTGTCTTTGAGTAATCGGGGAACATACAAAAAAAATACGACGAACTGAGCTCCTCCTCCTTTTTTTGAACTCGGCTAAAAAAATATATATAAGTAGACTGATTATTTCAAGTTTTCGCCAACAACAAATAACTAGGACTTAGTTTAACAAATAACTAGATATCAAATAATATCTGCATGGTTATATTTACGAGATCAATCTAAAATCTAAAACGATTTATCGTCTTGAATAGATATTTTAGATAAGTTCCTCTACCTATGGTGTGCTGGTGCATAATGCAATATCGATCCTCAAAATCTAACTCACCAAAAACTCTTGCCATTCCGAAGGGCTAAAAGAAAATTGAACTATCGGGACGATAGTTTTTTGGCCTTGCGGTCACGATCTCTCTCAATAATGTAACAGCTAAAGCATGGTAATGCCCTCCGAATGAGTCAGCTGCTGCCCGCTCGCTCAGACCGACTAAAGGCGATCCATCAAGCTGTCTGTTTGACGAGATGACCCATTTTGGTTGGTCGACGACCGTCACTTTAGGCGAATTGGAACAAGGTCTAAGTCGAATCATGGTACGGATCAAGTCTAATTGATTTTGTTTGACTAATGCTTTTTTTTTTTCAAGGGTTACGGGCACACGAATCATATTAATATCCCTTCATCAATATACATGAGCTCTTGAAGCAGAACAACGCAACAATACACCAGAAAGGGTACGAGTTAGAATCGCAAAATAAATTCAAATATGCACAACATTAGCCGAATTCACAAAGCAGGAAATATTATTTATAAATGTAGGTAACATGCGAGGCGCGGGCGATGGCAATAAAAACTTTGTAAAAGCAAACGCAAAATATTTTTCCCAACTTTGCGCGAACACGTCGCTTTTAAAGGACATTAACAGTTATGCAAATGTCGAATCCGCTTAGCGAAATTTTGGTAAGGCGTTTTTGCATTAACCTTATAACAGTAATACAAAGGAGAACGTGGTTTTACACCTTCCTTATCCGTAAGTGGATATAATCTATGTACACTAACCGTCATAGGGAAAATTTCATCAGATGTTCTCGTTATTACGATACCACTCTTCATTTTGTTATCTTTTTCATAAATTGGGTTAGAGACTCTAAAAAAAGAGATGTCGAGATTCAAAATAAGGAATTCAAGACGGCAGCGGGTCTTTTCGACCGCGGCCGGAATACAAATGAACAAATATAAAGTAGAATATCTCGGGGACTACTGAAAATGGACTTTGAAATGTTGACACATTTTTTTGTGTTTATGTAACAACTACACTTGTTACTGAACAAATGAATGATACAAAAATACCAGGGATTTTTTACTTAACTACCGACTGTGAAGAAGGTCCTAACTTTTGTTAGGAATGTCTCTCTTTTTATTTTAAATTGTCAATCGGCCATTCTTATCATCGTAACCTTTATCATCACCTACCTACCTACCTATTACGTATATCGATAGAATCTTCAATAGCTTCTTCCTTCGTACGTATTAATAACAAGCGTGATTATTTCCACAGCCCCCTTTATCATCCACATGGGTCATTGCCGTGCCAATGTGTTACGAACGTGCAATAGATTTTTACGTGCTGATAACTAATGACCCATATACTTACTTCTCATTCCAAAGGTTTCAACGGAATTTTGTGTCCTTTTCGATCCTAGACAAGTAAATTGACGAACAAAAATATAGAGCCGCCATTCCTATGATAATCCGGTAGCTACGTGTTTACTATCTCTGATACAGTTTTATAGGCCTATCAAAAATCAAGCCTTCGTGCGTTATCTTGTCATTTTTATGTGCTAGCTCATTGTAAAACAGACGGTTGAACGACCATTAAAATGTTTACCATTCCTAAACTTTATACAATATCTATAAAGTTGTAGATTAAAATTGTAAACGTTTTTTTGTCGAAAGAATAAACAAAAAAAAAATACAGGATACTTTATGATCAGTGAACTGGTGTCTATACTTTTACTGCTTCATTGTATAGGGCCAGTAATTATTTAAGATTATTTATCACAGAAACACGTGCATAAAAGTTACTCGAGTAGAACAATAAAATAAAACACAATAGATTTAAATATAATCACGAGCACGAGCACAAAACAGTAATAGTCAGCAGCTGCACGACATGACTGTGACAAGAAGGCTTCTACTCAGTATGATTCTGTGCTATGGGGACCCACAGCACAGCGCTGATTTTCAGTGGTCACCCGTGTTACGTTTAATGATCGCAGTACCTACCTACCTACCTATCTACATTATGAATTTTCCTATATAAAGGAATGCCCCTTAAAACCATGAAAGAATTTACCCGGTCAAAATACAGTGCAAAAAATAAAAACGATGTGAAAATTCCATAATACAAGCCATTTCCCATACTTAATCGATTTGACGACAAAATAAGAAGTTTCAGTAATGTTCCCGAAGCTTGATTGATGACAGCCATAATTCAATTGAGCACCTAATGTGGGGGTGCGTGCAGCAACGTTGTAGGGGCGTAGTTATTGTGTCAGATACAAGGTAATGATTCAACCTTGCAACTCTACCGCGAATAGAAACGAATTAGTATGTCCTCTACATACAATCAAATTCGTTACGTTCACGTAATTTTTAAACCTATATATTATGTATGTCTGTATGGTTCTTTCCTCAAAAGACCATTTCAGACACAAATCTACATGGTCCTCAAATGAAATGCTCTGACCAAGATTATTTCCTGGTTTTTATATACACATTGACATTAATTAATTTTATATACTTTTAAAGTATTATATTATTTAAATTATTGTGAATGTGAAGACTATGTGGGTCATTCCTTTTTCCTTTTGTTTTTAATTTTTTCTCACTTAGTTCTAATTATAGTCTGACAGTTTTGAGTAATTTATGCGGTCTACCCAAATGTCCTTTCTTTGGTATTGTTCGTCGAATCGTTGAGCTCCTTAATTCTGAGTTGACCTGCACGATAACTGACAAATGCGTGCACTGACTGGACAGGCCCTCTCAATCTGTGTGATGCTTTCCTCAAAAGACCACTCCAGACACCAATCTACATGGTCTTCACATGATCTGACCAAGATTATGTCTGGACTTTAAAAGAGACTGTGACCTCTGAGTTTGTTTCGGCCTTTCTTCTCAGAGTAGTCAGATAGGAAACGCCGACCTCATCTAGTTTTTAAAATATGATTGACGTGTAAAAGTGTTTGTACAAACCTATTTACAGAAATAAAATCATTTATCATTTATCATTATAATTTGTAACTTTGTACTTGACACGTTTTAGCACGACGCGCAACGCAATAGCGTGACGCGATTCTAGTAGAACAATTTCCATGAAGTTTTTATAGAAATTGTTCTACTAGAGTCGCGTCGCGCTGTCGGGCCACGCCTATTTGTGGGAGCCTTAAGTTTGAACCCATCTGAACTTAAAAGATTTTAAGGCTTTTTACCACCTACCATAAATAAATTGTACGTACCTAATTAGGTAAGCAAGATTGGTCTGATAGCTTCTACAAATAAAAGAAAAACTTGAATTAGCCCGCAGACACGAAATTGCTTAACTGACTAGGTAATCGATCAACTACTCAATATAAATAAAGTGGCTAATAGAATTGTAGTCTACCACAAAAAATAACAAAACGAAAAACCGGTAGAGCAAACCCGCAGTCGGAGGGTAGACTTTAATCAAGTATTGTTTTGCCAGTTATTAATGTGTTATTACTCTGTCAATAGCATGCCCTTTTTCACAAAGAAATCACTTTAGTTCTTAAAACTTCCATCATGCTTTCCATTTCGTAAAGCTGAATATTCAAATCGGTTTCGTCATTTACTAGAATCGCACAGTTGTAGTGGCAAAATGAAGGAGATTGATTTAAATTTTGAAAACATGTTTAAAATTTCAACTATTTCTTTGCATTTAAACGGAGCTCATCCATCAATCGCACGGGATACACGGTGGAAAGTTCGATTCTCAATCATCATGACAAATTCATTCTTCTTTTGTATTTTTCTCTTGCACTCCATCTTTTATCATGACATTAAATTCGGATATTTTGCCGAAGCCAGCAAGAACAGCACTATGGTTATCGTATCGTTTACAATTACATTTAAATATATTGTGCTCCTGTATCATGAAGAATCTATTAAAGATCTCATTAACATTCTGAAAAGGGACTACGAAACGGCCCAAGAGTCTAAAGAAGACATGGATACAGTAGTCCGGTATGCTAAAAGAGGTGTTACCGTTTGCAAATTTTGGCTCGTGTTCGGTTTCGGCACTAGCGCTATCTTTCTTATAAAAGCTGTTTTTCTAATGGTATATTATTACTGCAAGGGAGAGTTTGTTCTTGTACCTCTCTTTGACCTCACTTATCCTGAACCGATAGAAAGCTATAAGAATGCAACGATAATGTTTTGGCTGTTGTTCACTTTCACTTTTATGTTCGATTCGTATGCCGCGTCGATGTACGTCGGGTTTGACCCTATGGTACCGATATTTATGTTACATACATGTGGACAACTGGAGTTGCTTTGTCGACGCATTACTATATTATTCGTCGAAGCCGAAAATAACAAAGAAATTGAAGAAGGATTGAAAAAGATTATTTTAAAACTGCAGGATCTTTACAAGTACGGCAATCAGTTACGTTTTGGTGATGTGATGAATCATTTTTTTGCTTAACATTGAAATCCATATTTTATTTTACAGGTTTGTGGATCGCTTGAAAGATTACTTTTCTATTTTATATGAATACAACATGAAAGCAACTACATTTTTATTGCCACTAACTGCATTCCAAATAGTCGCAGTAAGTAAACTAGATCCTTGTATTTTTATTATACCTATACATTCTGCAATATAAAACGTAGTCTTATTTTTATTTAATTTAATGTAAAAAAAAAACATTTCTTAAGCTATGAAACACGGCCTCAAAACATTAAAATAATCAGACTTCGCGGGATACAAGATGAATTATATACAATAAATTATAATTAATTCTTGCAGAATTTGCGAGATAAACGGATAAACGTCGAGTTTATTTCATTCTTTGTCGGCTGCATTTTACATTTCTATATGCCTTGTTACTACAGCGATCTTCTGATGGAAACGGTAAGACTCTAATTATTTAGAAGATCCATAAATCTCCAGATACCAGATAGAACTTCGATTAGGATCGACTAAGATTAACTGAATAGCTTCACTGATTACTCATGCATAGTTATTCAGTTTAGTACAATTACTTATTAGTGTCCCTGAAGTTTCTTAACTGTTCTTCTCCATAGGAACCTACTACGCTTTAGTATGAGCAAATATAGTGACCGCCTCCTTGAGAATTCTCTCCTGTAAATGCTTAATTAAAATAACAAGTAGGTTACTTTTCATATTCTGAATTATATCTTCATTCCAGAGCGAAAAGTTTCGTCAAGCGATATACTCCTGTAGCTGGGAGAAATGTCCTGACAAGCGAGTTCGACAGATTGTGTTGTTCATGATGACGAGGGCCAGAATCCCGATGGGGATCACTACGGTGTTTTACGTGATTAATCTCGATACCTTCGCTGAGGTAGGTTACTGTCCGACAGCATTCTTTTGGCGCAGTCGTGTGAAAACGGACTGTGCGCTTTTCCACGACTCTCAGTAAAACTAAAGCCAAGACGTGCGATCTTTGTGTATTTTTAATACGTTTGCACATTTAATAATATCAAGTTACATTTAAAAAAAAAAAACTTTTTTTAAATAAAAACAATTTACTTTTCATATTACAGTCACTTACTTCTAATTAAAAACAGTTTATCCAAGACTAATTCGCTTTCAGATGTGTCGTCAGTCATACACACTCTTTAACTTGATGAATGCAGCTTGGGAGTGAAGAGTGTGTGGAAAGAGAATATAACATAATTTACAAGCAATAAGCAAGCACTTGCACATTTATTTTGTCAGTAGCTATTACTATGCTTACATTATTCCTATGTTGTAACGATATATAGGGTGCTAGGGACATCGACGCGAAAATTGTTTCCATGGATTCAGTACATGATTCTGTGTGATAGAAAAGTGCAATACCTACGCGGTCACAATGTATGGAACAGCAGATATTTTTTTAAATAACTGACGAAAAATTTCAACCCCCCCTGGGTTGAAATTTTTCGTCTTGGTTCAGAATCATGTACTGAATCCATGGTAACAGTTTTCGCGTCGATGTCCCTGCCACCCTGTACAAGATGACTGGTAATTAGTGACCAATACTTAAACACGTGACTTTACTCATCATTATGAACAAATTTTACTATGAGACCAAAAATGAAATCGCGAAAAAAGAATAGCTGTTCTGTACATTTATGTTCGCATAACTCGTCAAAATGTGGGGAACAGCAGAACAGATTTTTAATTCGAGATTTCAGATTTTGTCCCATAGTAAAAGTTGTTTATAATGATGAGTAAAGTCACGTATATATACGTAAGTATCAGTCACTAATTACCAGTCACCCCATATGCAACACAATCTGTATTTCATTAATTAAACTCCCCGCACATGAAATAAATTCCTTATCATATGTTTAACTTTATTATTACACATCCATTGTCATAATTGGGTATAAATTCTGTGAAAATCCAATCATACAAGGCCATTAAAAAAGGATGAGTATTGTCTGCTTCGGTGTTTCAACAACAAAGGAGGATTTTCCGAATAATTGTGCAAGCACAGACCAACATTAACAAAATACATGCAACAAAATTAGGGTTTAATGAAATTAATTCAATGTTCTAGGCATATCTATTCTTTTAATCTTATGATAAGTCAGTCCATTGGTATATTACCTACTCCTCACTCAAAGCGTTATCACACGGACGATTTGTCATCGTGTTTCCAGCGAGGCGATTTGTGAACGCGCTCCCCGCGGGTGCAAAGTTTTCACAATTATTGTACTCTCGCTTGTCTCACTCTCTCCTCTAGCTCTCGTTCTGCGAACGCGGCGAACACGTTGATCGCTACCCACACGCAGCGAGAGCGCTACAGAATCGCCTCGCTGTAAATACGCTCGCAAAGCGCCAGTGTTTGAACGCCCTCACGCTTATCTTTGAGAAAAAATACAAACATAGGTATTATGCAAAAGAACATTTGCACTGTAACTATTTTATCACATTATAAGACTTAAGGAAAATCTCTTTTGTTTTCTCTCACGAATGATAATGATATTTAACTAACATACGTTGGCACCTATATAATACCGTCTTATGTAATTTTGACGTTCGAAAAGTGCTGATTCTCAGCCTAGATTCAATAAATGACTTTTGAATTTTGTTTTTTTTTACTGTTTTTTAAAGCTTTCATTTATTGGCAAAATTATTCAAGTAGGTACAGTCAAGATAAAAATCACACAACATCACGCCTGTATTTCCCGAAAGTTTAGGCAGAGGTGTAGGTACCCCTACCAACCCACATTTCGCCAATTATTTTTAAGTCCCAAGTAATAAGGGGCGAGCCTATTGCCATCAACCGCGCACAAATTAAAAATGAACCCTAATCTGTGCAACGTTTTACGTGTTATCAAAGTTTTTGGCTTCGATACAAGAGTTCCGCAGATTAGAGTCAATGTCTATTCATTAGCGTCTGCTAACGTCCTGGTGACAGTAATTATTTCTCAACGTTGCTCAGGACAATGCCGGTGTAATGAGATTCCGTGAGGGTGAATGACAAAATAGCCGACGGGGGCTGCACGAAGCCAAAACTTTCTCTTAAACTTACAACACTGTGTTCATCTCATAACCTCAGAATGCAAAAAATACGTGTAATTTTCAGATTAAGGTCTTTTTTGTGTTGGGAAATTATCAAATAACTTCTCCCGGGAGGGCGTGTCAGATTCCTACTAACTAAAACCCACCCGTGTTCCTTCAGTTGACTGTATGTTGCTAGGGGCCACGGTATCCCTTTCGGACTTTCCCGCGACCCCGGAAGATTAAGGACTGTACCTATTCTAAGCAAAGTTGAGTAAGAAAGAAAGAAAATAAATGTATTTGACCCAGATTTTAAAAGGCACACAATTTAAGAACAGGAGAGAGATTTGTATTGAATCTGACAGTTTTAAAAACGAGATTTGTGGCTGAGCATCGTAATAAAATACGGGCCTGAAACTTTGGATTTAGGAATTTTATATTATTTTCCTCCATCTTTCACAAGATTAAAAAAGAAATACGTGAGCGGTCGGGGGATCACCGTCAGGAACGAGGTTTCTTACGCGAGACTCATACGCACACAAACACTCGTATATAATAGAAAGAGACAGAGAGAAAGTGGCAGAGAGGGGGCCATAACACTTTTTCGTTACGTGACGATTTCTACCAGTCAACTCCTACCGCAAACCGCGTTAGAGAACTTCGTTCCAAAAAAAAATTATCAATGAAACCTCACGAGTCGTAAATATTTCTGTTCTACATTCGCTATAGTCAGCTACAAACCATGCTGGACTAATCTTTGCTTCAAAGCCACTCAGTTTAAAGCGATATCGTAAAAACCAGTATTGTTTGCTTCTAATCGGGCTTATGTATTTCAAGAACAAACTATTAGCAGAGAAACAGGATTCTTAAAGTAAACCATTTTAAGACCAGGCACTCCAAACACAATTTCCACGCAAACTCCGCCCCAATGCACCCCACCACTCCACTTTGTGCTAAACGCTAACACATCAGTAATAAAGTTGAATATCGCGTGCGCTCTTTGATCGTGTTCAAGCACGGAACTAAATGTCGTAAGTCTCAATTCTTATTTCGTCTATAACTAAAGTAATAATTGATCTAGAGAAAAAATATCCTATATTCGGATAATAAACTATATTTACTTACTGTCAATAATTATTTTAGACATAAAAGCCGAGTAATCTTGTTTATGTTTCAAATAATCTTTAAAAAAGACATGATTTTCGAATAAAAAATGGATCGAGCGAAAATGTTCCAATTATGTAACTGTCTTTTAATTGGAAAGAAAGAGGTCCAATAAATCATATACTAAAGTTCCATTCTAATTGTATGTGTGACTTTTTCAGAATATGAATGCAAATTAACATACAATTTAGGGAGCCTCCTCTTAACAGTGACTTTTCAAAATATGTATTCAGGTCAGAGCAGATACGACATTTTCACTTGCCAGATACAGCAAAATTCTAAGCAATTACAACATTACATGACTATTATTATTCGTAGATTACATCCTAACTATCCTAACTAATCTACTATATAAAAATAAGTCGGGTTTTTCTTCCTGACGTTATAACTCCAGAACGCACGAACCGATTTCCACGGTTTTGCATTCGTTGGAAAGGTCTCGAGCTCCGTGAGGTTTTAGGTAGGGTAGGGTAGATAGGGTAGGTAGGGTAGGTAGGGTAGGTAGGGTGTGTGGATCGCCCGGAGGACACGGTGGAGCATACGGTGGAGGTCTGCCCAGCTTGGGCGGAGCATCGCCGTGTCCTCGTGGAGGCGATCGGCGGCGGTGATCTCTCGCGTCCGGCCCTGGTTCAGGCCATGGTACGGAGCGAGAGGAAATGGGAGGCCGTCACCTCCTTCTGCGAAGCGGTAATGCTCGCGAAGGAGGAGGCGGAACGCGTGAGGGAGAGGCAAATTTCGCGCCCTCATGCCCCTAACCGCTGCAGGAGGAGACGCCCAGGGCGTCGGGAATCGCGAGGCGATTTCCGGCCACCGTAGGCGCGGGCTTGCGGGCGGTGAGCAATGGGTGGCTCACCGTCCGATAAGGACCAGGCCTGGGTCGACGGCGCGTTGTGTTCCACGCGCGCCTCAAAGAGATGTCAGCAGATTCGAAGGGGTCCACTAGGGCCGATGCCTGCCGGGGTTGCGAAGAAAACCGAAAGGGAGATCGTGGCCCCCGGCAACAGGGCAGCCGAAGGAACACGGGTGGGTTTTAGTCAGTAAGAGTCTGACACGCCCTCCCGCTCCGCCCAGAGCGGGAGAAGTTATTTGATGATTTCCCACCCTCAAAAAAAAAAAAAAAAAAGGGTAGGTAGGGTAGGTAGGTAGGGTAGGTAGTTAGGTGCGCCGTAAATAAGTTCTTAATGCTACCCGTGCGAAGCCGGGCCGGGCAGCTTGTAAATTATAAAAAACGATTGAACAGATTTTAATTAAATTTGACACATGGGTAGACCATGACCTGGATTAATATAAGGACGCGATTGAAAGACAATGAAACATCTCGAATGCTGGTTAGATACTGCGTATATTTTGCCCCTTCAATGACAAAATAAAAACACACGTCCTTACTGTAACATACTTACATACTACATCACACCTCTTAAGGTAATAAAAAATAAAAAAAACAATTAGTTTTTTTTTTCTAGGTATTTTTAATAAAAATTCTTATAAATGCATTCATTTTGCTGTATGTTATACTTATAAAATACTTAGTTATACTAATTACATATTCATTATTGGATAATAGAGTGTTTGCTTAATAATGTTATTTTAAACTTATGAAACAACTCGCGTAACGCGTATTATCTCTTTCGAATCCTAAACAGTAAACTGATACCTATTAATTATCCTGTAGAGTAAATTATCTTAATTCAATTATGTATTATATAGTTTCGTTCGATTTTTATAGATTATTTGCTGCGCCCCGCGGTTTCACCCGCATAAGTCTCGATCCCGTAAAAATATCGGGATAAAAAGTATCCTATGTCCTTCTCCGGGTCAAGGTCTATCCATATCCCAAATTTCATCCAAATCCGTTCAGCCGTTTTAGCGTGATGTCGTGACCAAGGGAAATAGGGATTCATTTTTATATATATAGATATCTAGTTTACCGTTAATGATCATTAAGGTGGTAAATCTCGGATGACCTCGTATGGTGACGATAATCGACTTTTAATGATTTTATACTGAAGATGACGTGTAAACGAGTCGTGGTAATGCAAATTAGAGCATTTTTTAAATATTCTAATATAGGCATATTTTGTATTATGTTTATATTACATAATGAAATAATCTTTTCTTTTATTAATAAGTACAAGAGTATGACAAAACTAAAAAAATATAATATCCTAACCTTACTAAAACTATTAGACTAAAACTAAACTAAAATTAAACTAAAATTAAACTAAAATATGGCGTCGAAAAATTCCTCCGCGTCGCTGTCGACTGGTAATGTACCCAAGAGACTGGCCGCATTGCCGCGTTGTAATAATGAAATTAATTTGTAAAGTTAGGTTAGGTTAGTAAAAAACTGAGAATCGCGCAAAATCTATCAAGCATATTTTCCTGAAATCTTCACCATTTTAAATTTAATTTAATTATTAATCTTTTAGTATACGAGTTTTATGAAAATACTTTTTGTTTTATGTATAATAAATTAATAATGCGTTTAATTTGGGACAGCGCTCCTTGATGGGCGAGTCCTGGCTGGACGTACGACACGATGTGTGAGCTCAGTTCAGAACACGCAGGCTAACCACTCAAAGTCACTGCCATATATCTGCGTCTTAATTAAGATATCATCATCTGTTTTATACCGTATAAGAGTAATATGTTGATTGTATTTGTTTTTCCTTTCTATTTGCTGTTAATTAAATTATTTCACGCTTCTGTTTGTGACACTTATAACCGATATTTGAGTTCGAGAGGATAACTATCGTGATTGTACAATGGCTCTACAGTTTTAGTGAGATTGCTTGGTAAATTGCATGTCTCACAGTCCAAACTAAGCGCGAACATGATTCCTCGCTCGAATGGCAGGGTCGCCATATAAGGATGGGATTTAAACACAATGAAACATCTCATACGCTGGTTAGATACTGCGTATATTTGGTTTTTAATTAAATGACAATATAAATACACGCATCCTTACTGTAACATGCTTACATACTATACCACATAAGGACTTAAGATACTTTTTATCCCGATATTCCCACGGGATCAAGACTTAGGAGGGTGAAACCGTGGGCCGCAGCTAGTTACAAATACAGCATTAATTTCGATGATACCAATTATAAATACTTCAACGTTGATCCGCTTCGAACGGTGCTGAGCTAGCGAGTTCTTTCCTTAACTGTTGAAGGAATTAGCGTACCTACATTTTGATCTAGAAACGGAACTACATAACATAACATCACGCCTTGTTTCTCCGAAGGGTTGGGTAGAGGTGTCCCTGTAGCAGGTTCACCTACATTCCGCCAGTTATGTTTTAAGTCCCATGTAATAGGGGGCTAGCCTATTGCCATCAACCGGGCACAAATCCAGGCTGCTACTGAGAAATTTCAGATAGAAAAACCCAGAAACGGAACTCTATAAAGCAACTGTTAGACAACCATTAGGACTTGAAGTCGAGCAGTTCGTATTGTAAAATGTGTGTTCGTAAAATGTGGTATGGCAAATGGTTCTTTGCCAACGATCACTCTTCATTCGTAGCATTGGATGATAAAAGAAAAAAGTATAAGTGAAGCCGCAAAAGCGTAGCCGAAGCCCCTTTATAACAAACTGAATCAACTTATAAACATAAATAAACTTCTAGAAAAGAAACCTTGACCTACAGGCTCATCCGACAAATTGTTAGCCTATAATAGGGTTTATTTTTTTGGTGTAATTTACTTAACCTTGGTTAACAGCCCTACCATCGGCTCCGAAAAGCAAACAGATTTCAAAATTAGATGAGGTGAGAGCGTAGATAAGAAACTGCATATTATACTAACCTGAAGCGCTTCACAGGTAAACAGTGAAAATTCATACTAAATATTAAGTGGCTTACCAGGGAACACTGTAATAGCTACTTAAAAGGTTTCACAGAGATTCTGTTCATGTAATAAGCAGCCGCTTTTGTGAGAAAACGTTTGTAGTACGCTCCTAAATTCCTTCGTTACGATGAGGAACATTTGAAAGCTGCCTGAAATTCGTGCCATCGCTCAGGTGTCACTCTACATTGCGTTCATCATGAAGTGTCTTTGAGATTTCATCGTACAGTATCGATGTTTTTATTATAACAACTTTTTTATACAATTGGGAGACGACGATACGACAATAATTGAAACTTTGTATTCTTAATAAATAACGGTCCTAGTCTGCATACAAAAATGTAATCAAATATTTCCAATAGTTTAGTCACTCTATCCAGTCGGTTGATATGCAAAACCCATCGTCAGCCTATGACTGCTTATTTAGTTACTTTGAAAAATGTTTTTTTCAAAAAAATATTTTTTTTGCATTTAATTGATATTTTCAAAATACTCCTATGCACTAGTGATATTGCCAGTATTTTCATTTATTGTCGTACTGTTATCTCCACATTGTATAAGACCAAATGATTGTGTTCCATCATTTAAATTATTAAAATAAAGGCGAAACTTGAATATTTTGTTCTTGCAAACCTTGCCGTAACAACGATATTAACATATTTTGCTAGCTTCTGTAAGATTTATGTGCTTCCATAAATCATTGCTTGCTTCCTGCAAGCGAAGAGCAAAGAATTTCGAGTGGCTTCTACTCATTCCTAATCTCAGCTTTCCGTCCTAATTGATATCGATTTGCAATGGAGCACCAGAGGATTAGCAGATTAGGCAAAACTAAGGCTCGCTGGAACTGAAGGCGAATGTATGATCTATCTAGAACACTTACGTATTTGACCTCCTTCGTAGTATTTCTAAAGTTAAAGCTTAGTTTAATAATTGGTGCAGTAATCTGTGCAAATACGTTTTCAAAAATTATCACAGTTTTTCTTTGCATTATTAGATGTGACTTTTCTTATATATCAGCGTCTGAGTTCTAGGTTTTATTTTTTCAAAATAATTTAATTTAAATTTATGTGCTTTTATCGACTCGTTTGGTCCATATCAATCATGAAGCCTCTGCTACTCATGTCTTTATTTTACGACGGTACCGAGTATGATTTTACTCGATTTATGCACAATAATTTTATTTTATAGCGATGTAAAAATGTCGAGTATCCTTCTTTGGTCCTGACTCTACTGTTGTATGTCGGACATTCAATCATTTTTTAATACCATATTCTGTCATTTTACAGCGGCATAAAAAAGGTAATGTATATGAAGGGACGTAACTCCTACAGCCGTCAGAATGAAAAGTTCATTGTAAAACATTGCAGTAATGCTATGCGATATATATCTAAAGAAAAAATATATAAAATAACTGCAAAGTAGTAGTAATTTCAGTGTATGTTATATATATTTTTATTTAAAAATTACTAATTATTTACTAGGGAATATTTACTTCAATAAAATTTCAAAATTAGGAAAACATATTGGGGAACAGGTATAATTAGGGGATATTATGTAGCCTCATAAATCAAACCATGTATAATTTTTCATTTACTTAGAATAACAATTTGTAAAACAATCTAACATTAATATACGTGAGAAAATCTCACGTATATTAAAACTTTTTAACAACAATAATAATAGAGACAAAAGATTTATAAACATTTATCTACAGTTTAGATAAATGTTTATAAATCCTTTAAAGTACAGTAAGTATTTTTTTAAGATTTTATGAAGAGATATAAGGATTAATGACTACTTTGTTAAAAAAATATAATAATGTTTTGATTCTTTTTTCATTCTTAGGAACATAGAATACTATGTAAATACACATCTAATGCAAAATTACATAATATTAATTCTAATGCTCTTATAATATTATTATCACAAATATTTTTATTAAAAATAAAATCCGCTATGCAGATTGCAGGCGTAAAAACCCGAACAAAACTGTAAGAAAATGTTGTAATGCTAATTGAGTTACAAAATCTTTTCTGTTCCGCGTTCACTGAGACAACAAGAAGACGATAAGTTACAACTGGTTAATTTAGCTCTGTAAGCTATTTCCTTTATAATTTTACATGCCATTATAGATAACCACGATATCCGCAGTATCCCAAGTAAACCAAAAATACAGATTTTGCTAGATCTTTATCTCAATACACACACCAAGTACGCTTCCACAATTAGCGACAATGAAAAAGATAAGGACAAAACTCCAGCAAGATCTCGCCAGTTATATCTACTCGTACGTAAATATTTGAACAATCCCTGTTCCGGAACTCACTGCAAAACTGAACTACGAGAATTATTCATTACATAGCCATGCTTCTATTCTTTCAATGACAAAAAATCAAAACTAATATTTTTAGAAAAACCTTCGTTCTTACGACATCTAAGGATGATTATGTAAACACGTTTATGTTCACACTTAACACTGGTTATCGCAGGGTGATCAGATACACTGCAAATGCAAACATTTATAATAATACGTACAGATTCATTGAGTTACTTCACTTAATCCAAACATCCCACGTATAGTTGAATAGACTAGGAGCAGCTAAGGGGTCCCTGAAAACCGGCATAACTCTAGGAATCCTTTTCGCCATCTCTGTTTCCAAAAGAGCCTGCAAGCACGGCACTAAGTCCGGATAGCTGGCGGATAATTCCGTTGTTTCACATGGATCCTCTATTATATTGTAAAGACATACCGTTCCTGAAAATTATACATGCAGTATTATTGGCTGTCTACATTATGATAACTGTTTGATACCATTGATTTATTACTCCTTAGTACCAAACAACTATCTAGCAGCAATGGATTAATTCAGATACTAATGAGATTATTAAAAATCAACAATCATTATACTACGGTTTTCAGATGGTGCGCTACCGTGCATATTAACGCAGAACAGAGACTGCTTCGCATTTCATGAGAAAACTCACCGTTACCAGGATAACATGTAGCAGCCGAAGATGTATCGCATTTGATTGTTGTTTTGTTTCTTAGACTCAAGTCATCAGTATTGAAAATCATGCCAACTGAATCAAGTACATTGTACACAGTACTGCCTTTAAGAGCTTCGACATAAGACGGTGGACTGCCAATAATGCCTGTGAGATTAGTACCATGGTATGTACTGTAACTCTGAACAACGTCACCCGTTACCAACTTAAATTCTCCATATATTACTGAAGCATATCCAGTGCTATCGTCGATTTCATACATTTCGATTCTTTGAGAAGGTAAGTTAGAGTTTATGCTGTCCCACTGGTCGATTCCATCAATGTCTGTGGGAGAATTTTCACCAGCAGCACTCAATAAAGTGGGCAGCCAATCTGTGACGTGCATGTACCCGTCCCAATAATGACTCGTGTTGTTCAAGTGGGTACTCCACACCAACCCAACAACTCTCACGCCTCCCTCATAAGGCGTCATTTTAAGTCCTCTCAGGGGATAATTTGAAGCATAGTTATTTAACTGGCCGTCTGTCATACCTCCATTGTCTGATACGAACACGAGTATCGTGTTGTCTAAAATTCCCTTATCAGATAAAGCTTGAACAATGTCACCGACGCTGTCATCGAGTTTCTTTACCATAGCTGAAAGGAAAGTTGACCTATCAGATTGAAAAAACATAAAAAAGCACGACCAAGTAATAGCGGCACGGAAATGAAACTTTGCGTGTGTTAGTGTTTTTATTTCCCGTTTACAATAAAGTATACTTTGTTGTATTGTAACACGAGGATGTTGTGAGAGTCTTGGTAAGTATCAAAAAGACATACAAATTTTCGACTGGGTATTAACCAAATTATTATTGAGCCCTCTAATTCCTTGGGTTTAATATTTACCTGCAAATTTCCTTCTCTCAGGTGACTCGACGTGTCTCATCGCCCTGACTTCTTCTGGCGGTGCCTGCAAAGGAGCACCTTCGTTGCTCGCATGAGGAGCGTTGTGCGCAACCATTAGAAACAGGGGAGACAATGTGTCGTGATTCTCGATAACTGATAAAAGCAAATAAAATACAGTGTTAAAAAATAAAACTCGATCCGTGTTTTTGGTTTTTTTGATTTAATGTTAATTATGAGTCAATGTAAGATTTCCAGACGGAATAACTTATCTTATTTTGCTATCTGTCTAAATGTTTCTAACGTAACCGAACGACGTGCATAATATGAACAATTACAAGAATTTCCAAGTTTTAGCAATCGATATTATTTGCATAAGCCTTGATTTTATTTTAGAAAAAATATCAACATTTTGTCATTTTTCTTCATTATATTTATAATCCTACATTTTTATCAGCAATAAAACTTACCTGACTTGGCATGTTCTGAGTAGACGTCGGTGATGTAACCCTCAACGTCCCATGCTGGAGTTTGGTTTCTAAATAAGGATAAACCAGAAACTTGGCCCGCAGTCCACTAAAAACAAGTTTATATTAATTAACCAAATTAGGGTTACATCTCGTAATGTGTTCTAAATAAAATTATTATGTAGTTGCACTGTCAACCCACAGTTTCCGCCATGGGATCTGGAGGCAAAGGTCCTCGCGCACATCTGGGAGTGGCGCGAGGAGGCGAAACGCCGGGGCTTAACTCCGCTGCCGCGAGAAATCACGGCACAGCGGACAGAGCTCCGGCGGGATCTCATGGCGTCATGGAGAGTGCGATTGTCGCAACCCAGTGCTGGGCACGCCACAATTGCGGCGATAAGTCCCCTCTTTGAGGAGTGGCTAGAGAGGCGCCACGGCGTCCTCACCTTCCGCCTGACGCAGGTCCTCACCGGACATGGCTGTTTCGGGAGGTTCCTGTTCAGGATAAGGCGGGAGGAAACGCCCGGGTGTCACCATTGTGTGGATCGCCCGGAGGACACGGTGGAGCATACGGTGGAGGTCTGCCCAGCTTGGGCGGAGCATCGCCGTGACCTCGTGGAGGCGATCGGCGGCGGTGATCTCTCGCGTCCGGCCCTGATTAGGGCCATGGTAGGGAGCGAGAGGAAATGGGAGGCCGTCACCTCCTTCTGCGAAGCAGTAATGCTCGCGAAGGAGGAGACGGAACGCGTGAGGGAGAGGCAAATTTCGCGCCCTCACGCCCCTAACCGCCGGAGGAGGAGACGCCCTGGGCGTCGGGAATCGCAGGCCGATTTCCGGCCACCGTAGGCGCGGGCTTGCGGACGGTGAGCAATAGGTAGCTCGCCGTCCGATAAGGACCAGGCCCGGGTCGACGGCGCGTTGTGTTCCACGCGCGCCTCAAAGAGATGTCAGCAGAATTGACGGGGTCCGTTAGGGCCGATGCCTGCCGGGCGTGCGAAGAAAACCGAAAGGGAGATCGTGGCCCCCGGCAACAGGGCAACCGAAGGAACACGGGTGGGTTTTAGTCAGTAAGAGTCTGACACGCCCTCCCGCTCCGCCCAGAGCGGGAGAAGTTATTTGATGATTTCCCACCCAAAAAAAAAAAAAAAAAAACCCACAGTTTGTCGCTATATGATGTTTAAGATGAAAATCGAATAGAATTGGACCGAGTTTACTACCTTGTGGAATACCTAAGTTTAAGACGATGTAAGGAGTAATTCTCTATTCTCTAGCTTCTATTTATATTAGGTATTTTACTAAAATTACAAGAATAGCTTCAAACAATTCAAGTACCTCGTTCCTCGTATCTCTACACCCATTTATGTTTTCCACTGAGAGTATTGATATGTTTATTGACTTAAGCTAAATCTAGAAAGGTTCCCAAGGAATATATTTTTTAAAGTTATCTCTACGCCGTTATTGGCTACTCTATTGTAAACAGTAACAAATATACTTACATTCTCCTCATAAGTGTACTCATAATAGTCCAAGTAACCACTTCTATGTCCAAAGTGACTATCAAAGCCTCTCTTGGTTGGTAAATATTCTTCCCGGGATGACCCAACGTGCCACTTGCCAACCAAATGGGTTGAATAACCCGCATCTTGGAAATACTCAGGCAATAGTATCAAACTGGTTGGAATGCCCCGATCCTCACCCATTGTTAGAGGAGGATATCCTTGCATGCCTGGTTGAGAAAACATAGTTTAGGTCATAGTATAATTTCAAAAAAGAATGTTCCACAAAATAAAATAATATTCATACGTGGAAAATCATTTGTAGATATAAGAGTTAGAGGCGTACTATAAAAAGAAGTTAAATAAATAAAGACAGTTAATATTTGGTAAAATTTTTACTGTTATCTAACTTAAAAGATCAAGTGATAAGTATTGACGTCACAGAGAGTCAATAAGCGGGTTAATGACATAACGTCACAAAGATTTTAGACAACAAAGCTAGCGATATTCAAAATGGAGGTATCTAAAGGAATTACCTGTTTTATATGAATATTTTCCAGTAAGAAGAGCTGATCTAGAGGGTGTACATATCGCATGGCTATAGTATCTTCCTAGTGCCACTCCTGAATATGCCAGCAAGTCAATGTTAGGTGTTAAAATTTGATCAGATCCGTGGAAACTGACGTCATTCCATCCCTATAAAAAAATCATAAAGTGTGTCAATGGCTCCGATCTGTTTTAAAACAAAGCTATCATAAAATAGAAATAGTTATCGTTTTACATATTGGAAACTGTCTATTGTTTTCCTAAAAGATTTGTGTTAATTACATAAAGGTTGAACATCGAACATTACATTGTTTCCATCAAGAAACTTCATTATTTTTCGGGTTATTGAGTGTGTACCTCTATGTGAATCTCATAGAGGTACCTTGAGGTTATTAAAAAATGCTGATGTTAACCCTTTTTATTAAACCATATCCCAAAGTAATATGAGAAATATTCCAGACAAATTATTTCATGATACTATTTCGAATAGATTGGTATTCAGAATTTAGTTTTTCCGGCTACCTATTACGATTGTCATAGATAATTTTATGAAGATGAATCTATAAACTATTTTACGATCATCATACTAAACCAAGGGACGACATATTGTGATGGCAGTAGGTAATAATATATTTGATGATCTATAAAAAAAGAGTTGGTTTCTAGTAATATTATTAAGTATACCTAAACAAAAAATATTTAAGAGATGTTTTAACCGAAACTCCAACACTAAATAGTGCAAAATGATTAAGAATAAAATAATACAATTACAACTTACCATATCATCAGCTATTATAAAAACGATATTAGGCTTATCCGCTGCACAAGATAAACCAATGACTCCGATGGTCACAAAAAAAGATAACACACTATGGGTTCCCATGCTAAAGGAAAACAAGGAATGAAAACTACATGAAAATTTTAACAGTCACTGAAATTCTATCAGAAACAGCTACCTTGATAACAAAATAAGACTAAATAAATAATACAATTGTATTAGAATTGTCAAGACATCTTTATCACAGCAACATACTCGTAGCACGTGCGTGCACTCTTGACGGTTTGCAACGTGTGACACGAGTTAATATACGACCCATGATTGAACGATCACATTTTAGTGCATCTACTCGTATGTATTTTTTCAATGTCGGGTCGTGTAATCGACGCGACTCGTCCCTGAACGATATCGCATTTGAGTGCATCTAGTTGTATTTATAGCTCGTTTTATGATGTAATTAACTCTAATCAAAGTTGAATAAATGATTATGCAAGGATTGGTAATGTTATGCGCGAATAGAATAGGAATAAAGTTTTTTTGAAGTGAAAACTTCGTTAGGCGTGCTGGGCATTTTTGAGATGGGACTAAACCATTGATTTCGCGACACCATGACGACACCTCACTTTTGTAAACGCGATTGTGGTCTTTATTTATATTGAGTTACGGATCAATGTTCTATGCAAATTTTTACTTTAAAATTTTCGGAAGTTTTTTTTCTTTTTTGGAAACGCGATTGTGATCTTTATTTAGGTAAGATTACGGACCAATGTTCTATACAAGTATTTTTCTTCCACCAAGGCGATCTTGTTCAAGTTTTCACTTTTGTCGGCACTCCAGGAGTGCCACCACTTTTTTTTTCAAATTCAATGTAAAATCTCTTTAATGGCTGAATTGCACTATTTGTATTTTAAGATTTTAGAATTTAAACAAAAGCAAATGTAAATTCTACTGTAGGATTACTGGCGAAATATGGGTGTACTAAAGGTCACCCATACCTCTGCTTAACCCTTCACGGAATACAGGCGTTATGTTATGTATGTCTATTATATGATTTTATTCTGTGTTCGAAACTTTGTGAAATAGAATCGATTCTCTATGAATTCTATCACTAACGTTATGAGTGAGTCACTATAACTATAAGGCTGGTTTCACAGCTGTCTGGGAGACCCGTGCGGGCCGCTCTTACGGGCTCCAGAAACGAAGACACAAATGAGGTGCTAGAACATTGTTTCATAGCGACGCGGATTTGTCCGTATGCAACCCGCTCCGGGTAGAGCTCCTACAACGCTAGCAACCGTATCGCACTAACTCCCTCGTTTCAGAGCACTGCGGGCGCTACTATTACGGGTCTCCCGTGTGCGGGCGGCCACTTTAAAGGTTTCGGCTCAAAGTTGTGTCTTTGCAGAAAAACGTCATCGAGGCGGAAATTAGCGAGACAGTGGTTATACCGCGCATACCACTAATTCCCCACAATTACCAGTTTAAGCGCGTGCAGTTCCCTGTAAGCATATGCTTTGCGATGATTATCAACAAGTCACAGGGGCCGACACCGAAGGCTGAAAGCTGTGGGTGGCGACCTCAGGACAAGCTGCTTCTCACACGGACAACTGTACGTTGCTTACTCCTGAGTCACCATTTCTGACTCTCTGTAGGTATATTTTGGCTACTGAGAATAAAACTACAAATGTATTATACAAAGTTTTATAAAAATGTGGCTGTTGTTGTAGTATATTGTGGTACCTTACGACTTCCAAGCGAATGAAGTTGCGGGCAGAAGCTAGTTTATTATAAATATAAACCTTCCGGAATACATTCTCTATAAGGTTAACACCGCATCATTATTCTAGAAGAACTAAGTCACACAAACTGACACGAAAAACAACTAAGTTTTTTGCCATTTATAGATTTCCACGCACCGTGCCCCTTGACAGTAAGATTTTGGTTATTTTCACTTTCTCACTTTTTCTTGGTTATTTTCATCGAAACATGCAATCAATTATCTACCCTTCTCCCATCTCACAACCCTGTTGGGGTCGTCTTCCAGTCGAACTGATTGCAGCCGAATACCAGCATCCCACGTGGAGCGACTGCCACCTGACCTCCACAACGCAGTTACCGGGTACCACGAGACCGGTAAAACTGTCAGACTTTTAGGCTTCTGACTACCCGTAACAACTGTCATAGATTTACGAATAAAAGCCGGGACCAACAGCTTAACGTGCTTTCCGAGGCACGGAGGGGTCTCGATATGTAATGAATGGACACCCATTTACGAACCCACCATGGCAAGCGTAACTTAACCTTCGAGCGACACGTATGGCTGTTATTATTTAACCACGAGTCCCTCTTTGAAGCCTGCAATCTTTGATTTCTTACCGACAGCTCTCGATTCAGAATGTCACGATGACGTCCGATTCGCTTACCTTCTCCGTTCCTCACGATTGTTTTTAATTTATATTTATCGTAATGTTAGGATTGTCAAATTCATTCGTCATTTTATAGAAGTACTATTCGATGAAATTGACTATTCGATTCGGTTGATAATTGATTATCGAGATGTTTTGAATTACAGGAGAGATAGAGATCAACAATCAAAAAAGCATACTTAATATAAGAAGTTTTTGTAGTGCTCCATGTGAATGCATCTTTTGTTGCGAATATCCATGAGACTTTTGGTAAAATAATGATAATAAATTACTGTAATCTCAAATGTTTATCTGCGGAAATGTCAAATCTGCGTACGTAAATAAATATGATTAATATGAAATGTCTATTAATTTAGATTCCTAACAATACTGTATAAACGTCATAGAACCAGTGTTATTCAAGAAAACATAAATTATAAAATTACGATTTTGGAAGCGACAAACAATGCAAAAGGTAAATTCGCAATATTAGCATTTTTTACAACATATTAGTCGGGAAAAAAAATAAGATATGACCCATGTTGAGTTAAAATAGTAAAAGACAATACGAAAGCAGAATCAAAGTTACAACTCCTATAGGATGGGTTGATCGCATTTATACCTATACTATACCATCTCAATGAATGTTAGGGACGAAATTGGTGCTCCGCTGACGGATTGCCAATTCATACCTATCAACTGCGCAACTGTAGCTCGCTCTCCTTTCACGAATTGCGTGGGATAGCAACCAACTGTCACCTTCTAGATACTTTTTTCAACTCGGATTTTTTCCCTTCCTGTTACAATTTGCATGATTCTAGAATTACTTGCTCAAAAATTCCAAATCTGAATAAGCTATCTTGTTTATGCAAACTGCATGGAAAATAAGATAAAACTTAAACAGAGGCGACAAAATCGTTGTGCAGGCTAAAGTTGAGGTGGGTGGTGAACTTCAGACTTCAGTAATTATGCAACTTAGCGCTGTGAACATGTGGGTCACCCAATAACTCATCAACAACATTATCACACGCTTAACTTCAGTAATTAAGTACGTCGAGCAGGGCGCCAACTTTGAGAGTTTAGATGTAGGTAAAAAACTTTACAATTGTACACTTTACTTAACAATAATAAGGTTGCTTTTAGTGATTCTCTCTAAGTTCTATCATATTATTCATCATCCCTCCTGCCTGTACGTTATCAAATATATAATAAGTAAATAATGCTCTACCTACTAGGAAGGTATATAGATTTAAGTGCTTATCGAAAACAAACTACAATGCCACCGTACTAATGAATTAGTTTTCGAAGTGAAAACTTCTTTAGGTGCGTTGGGCATTTTTGAGATGGGACTAATTGATTTCGCGATACCATGACGACACCTCATTCTTGTAAACGCGATTGTGCTCTTTATTAATATCACATTACGGATCAATGTTCTATGCAAGTATTTTTACTTTAAAGGTTTCGGAAGTTTTTTTTTTTTTTGTAAACGCGATTGTGCTCTTTGCGATCTTGTTCAAGTTTTGACTTCTGTCGGCACTCCCGCAGTGCCACCACTATTTTTTGTATTTAAGGAAATACAAAAAACTAAAACTAATTCGTTAGAAATAAGAAAATAGCTAGTTAGTAGCCGTTTCATATTTCCTAGATTCGCCGCGATCAAAGACTACTCAATCAATTCGATCGATCAATTACTACTAACTATTCTACTAAATACACAAAACTTACCCATGTTAGATTGAAAAGATTTTATTTGCCCCGTAACAATTTGAAACGGTTCGTAGAAATAGGAACGGACATGTCGACCGCCCGCCGCAACTTTGCGTACATAATGTAGTTGTCAAACGTTCTAGTTGAGGCTAGCACCGCACATTTTCATACTAACCGGAACTGCCGCTAACGACTCCTATTTCAACGTTAAACTTTCACGCTAGGCTTGTCACGATTTTATAAATTATTTAGGGACAGTTTTGACAACATATCAAGCCTTGTTTTCCCGAAGGGTTGAGCAGGGGTGGGTCTCATTATTCCCATTGCAATGGCAATACTGAGACTGCACGTTTCTTAGGGTTCCGTACCTCAAAAGCAAAAACGGAACCCTTATAGGATCACTCGTGTATCTGTCTGTCCGTCTGTCACAGCCAATTTGCTCCGAATCTAATGGACCGATTAAGTTGAAATTTGGTACAAGTATGTATTTCTGTGACTCAAACATAAACGTTTAATGTAAATAAATGAATTTTTAATATGGGGGTCACTTTTGGGGGGACTCATGTCCTCCTACAAAATGTCTCCGTATTCCCATTTAGAGCGTTTTTTTGAACGCCTGGTGAAAAATTAAAATTGATGATACCTATCCTACGGAAAATGGCCACAACAAGAATATATAATGAAACTTTATCTAAAAACAAACAACTGTCAAAACAGGATGTAACAAATAGTCCGTATCAAATTACGCATCATAAACATCTTTATAGTAAAAATAAATTTATTTAAGTACCTATTTATACTTTTCAATTCTATTTATGCAAATCAAAATGCAATGCAAACCAAAATTCATTTATACAACATTTTCTTAGTCGCGGTATTAAAAGCTCAACGGGAATAGTGAAACCTGCCCCAGAGGTGTATCTATAGTTTACCCCACAGAACAAATTAAGTTTATGTTTAAGTCCCATGTAATAGGGGGCGAGCCTGTTGCCATCAACCGACCACGAATCTAGACTCAGGCGGGCTGCTACTGAGAATTTATGCCAGATCGAAAAACCCAATAACTTTGCCCGACCTGGGGATTGAATCCAGGACCTCATGTTCAGCAGTAGCGCTTGCTACCACTAAACCAAAGAGGCAATCTAGTTTTGACAACCTGCACCGTAATTGCGTTACACACTTTCAATCACAATCTGGGAGTTTTAAAGGATATTGCCACAGATTAATACAGATGGTTCACTCCGCAAAATCATTTAAATAAAAAGCGACTCTAGCTACGACACAATAAATTGCGATTCAGGTCGCACAGTGCTAATGATCTTCAGTTATATTCACCTAGAAATTGCTTCTCTTTCTATCGCGTAACTCTTAGATCTTCTTACTACCTTACACTCACTAAATTGGACCAGCAAGAAGGGTCCGCCGCGTACATGTAGCTTCATTCCTAAACTGCAGTGTCTCATCTGTATTCAACTGTGATATTGCTAACCTATTGCTTCACAGGTTTGAATAATTCGTCTGCCCAATAACGTAAATAACGCAATGAACGTGGGTGAACTGTCAAAATGAAAACCATTTCGATCAATTGTGATTAGAGTAGGGTAATTGTGAAACACACATAAGTGTTTCGCAATTACCCTCCTAGATAACTGCTGAGTTAGTAGATTATAGCAGTGATAGCCTAGTAGTGTGACCGTCGGACTGCCAAGTCGTAGGTCTCAAGTTCGAACCCAAGGCGCACCTCTGACTTTTCGGATTCATGTGAGTATTGTATAAGTATCACTTGCTTCAAAAACGGTGAAGGAAAACATCATGCCTGAGAGATATTTCTCGACGGCATGTGAAGCCAATTCAGCTCATGGGCGGCTTTAAAACTCCGACACCAGGTTAGTCACTAACCACACGAAAGAAGAAAGAAGTATATTATTGGTGATATGAGGTGCGAAGTAACTTGGACAAAGCAAGAGGAGCCGATTGGTAAATCATTAACACTCGCTTCCAAGGACTTCACTGCGACGGAATATACCTCTCTCTAAGCTAACATTGGTAATCTAAGACTGTTAGCTCGGGGTGGAATGAAAGAGTGGACTTGTAATAAATAGAGTTTGGTACATTGCTCTCTAATTTTTACAAAATTATAAGTTCCCGGAAAAACTATTAAGACAGAAATATCGTCCATGGCGGTGGAATCCGTGACCAATTAAGTAACTGTACCCATATTCAAATCGGTGCAGGTCGAAATCTGCAGTTTTTGTCACCCCCATTGTGAAAAATTGACAGTTATAAGGCTCCCGCAGACAGACGCGACGCAACAGCACGACGCGACTAGTAGAACAAATTCTACGAAAATTACATGGAAATTGTTCTACCATGAATCGCGTCGCACCGTCGCGTCATACCTGTCTGCGGGGGCTTTAAGAAGGTAAACAACAAAGTTCAACAGAGGAGAGGGGTCGTAGTTAGATATTATACAATACTAGCTTTTGACCGCGGCTTCGTCCACGATGTCCTAAATTATCCCACGGGAACGTACTACCAGGATAAAAAGTATCCTATATCCTAACCCCGATCATGGTCTACCCGTGTGCCAAATTTCATCCAAATCCGTTCAGCCGTTTTAGCGTGAAAACTTAACAAACAAACAAACTCACTTTCGCATTGATAATATTAAAATAATAATTAGTAAGGATAAGTTAATACGTCTATAACTAGAATCAATCCAGATTTGATTCAAACTCGGAGATATATGGAACTAATCCAGCTAGGAAGCCACAGTTCCGTGTGGCTTTCTAGTTTCTAAGCTTATTGATGACAGGTTATATCCCCCGTGGAACAAGTTGATTGGTACTTCAGATATTCATTTGATTCTGAGCCTGTCTGTTTGTACATAAGTAATTTGTGTCTGTAAGTAATCTTCGCCTGATATGGTTTGGAAATGGAGAGAAAATTATAAATCTAGAATTCCGATGCAATAAAAAAGTTAAATATTACTTAACATAACATAACATTACGCCTTGTTTCCCCGAACGGTTTGGCAGAGGTGTACCTGTAGCAGGTAACTACACCCACATTTCGCCAGTTATGTTTAAGTCCCACGTAATAGGCGGCGAGCCTATTGCCATCAACCGGGCACAAATCCAGACTCCGGGCTGCTACTGAGAAATTCTAGATAGAAAAACTCAATAACACTTTTCCCGACCCAAGAATCGAACCCAGGACCTCATGGTCACCAGTAGCACTTGCGACCACTAGACCCACGAGGCAATTATATATTATGAAGAAAGAAATGAAAAAAGAATATCCGTTTAAAAAGATTCGTTTGTGTAAACTCCGCAGACATAATGGTTACCAATATCTAAACTCGATAAAACAAATTTTAAAAAAAAAATTTGGCGGTCGACGACCGCTTGTCACTTGAAGTTTTGAGTTGAGAAGAACTGTTTTGTTTTGTTTTATCATGTTTGATATCTACACCCATCGCGTCTGTGTAGTTTACACTGTTTACACAAAGGTAACTGATTTTTTTTACTGATATATTAAGTGACTATATTAACTGCGGTTGATGACCCCAAAAAAACTCTTTTTTTAAATCATTTTTAGATATACATACCCATCACGTCTGTGCAGTTTACTCAAAGGAAACTTATTTTGTTTACTAAAATATTAAGTGACTGTTATCTGCGGTTGATGACCCTAAAAAACTCATCTTCATCTCGTCATCTTCCTGCCCTTGTCCCATGTTACGTGGGATCGGCACAACACGTTTTCTTCTTTCAATCTCTCCTATCAACCGACACGCTATCATTCACTCTCTTCTCTTTCATATCATTCCTCACACAATCCATCCATGTTTTCTTTGGCCTTCCTCTCCCGATCCATCCATGAACATTTATATTAATCACTCTTTTAGTCACATGAGTTACTCCTCATCACGTCCCATATCAAGCCAAACGACCCCAAAAAAACCCAAATTTAAAAAAAAAAAACATATTATTATATCGATACTCATCTCATCTGCTAGCTTATTTACCCTATAGATATAAAAAATAACAAAAGTTAATCATAATCGGCTACAACGCAGATAAATCGATATTAATTTCTGCCAGTGCTAACATTCTTAGAAAAGTCTACAATTATTATTATTAAGATCAAAATCAAACAATTTCAACAAAACTTGATGTTTATATTTACTTGTTTAGTTCTAAATCCCAAGTATCACAAATATTTACACTACAAGTTTACAACAACGATTCAATTACAAAATATTACAATACAGTTTACTATTACAATACAAGTTAATAGTTACATAAGATACACAGGATCATCTCTACCAACAAGTTCCTAGGGGCGGCAGCACACGTTGCACCCGGACGTCATCACGCGTATTTTCATTGGTCAAATGAAACGAGGAATCACAATACGAAATGTGACCAATGAGCATACTATATTGACGTCGCGTTTAAGGCGGATGCACTATGGTAGTAAATTCTTTTTTTTTAATTTTTATGCAATTTAAAATCAGTGTCAGGGTGTATGTTGATTAAAATATGATTCATGGCCGTAACACATATGGCTTTACTGAATTATAATCATTAGACTCAGCAATACAACTCCGTGAGTCAGAATTGGCCTAAAATGTTATGATTTCATGAAATAGTCATTCAATAGGGTAAAATTTATGATTTTTATGATCATAATTAAATATTTGATACGGCTGCGAATCATTCTTAGATCAACATACAACTTGACACTGACCTGCAAATTGCAAAAAATGTAAGAAAATTTGTATTTCGGGGGCTCTGACGCTTTCGTCTCAAGCGCCTCTTCCACAGGGGACTACAGATAAATCGGTCACCTAATCTGGTTTCTGAAAGTCTATTAAACTAAATATATCACCATGTCCAATGATTTCATTCTTATTTTGTGCAAGGCACTTAATTTAAAAAGTCAAGTGTTTCTTAAAAAGATTTCGACGCCCGAAGACTTTTAGCCTACAAAAGTCATTAAACGTAAAAAATTCATTAAGAATACCTTAAACGACTGGAAGTTGTTGGCGACTTAGATCAATCTACCTATTTATTATCTACAATAAATAACAGATCAACAATAAAAGGTTAACTACACAACACGAACTCTGCAAGTACTTACACTGATGAATTTAAATCTTTATCGTACGGTAAGTTTAGAGAATCACTTTTACAAACGTTTATATGACTAATTAATGATGCAACGAATACTAATACGAATACCAAAGAATATGAAAGTATTCGCCGAATACTTTCATGACATTCGTAATTAGTGTCTTCCTAGAAATCCCTTATAGATATTTTGTTGCGAAGTATTGCCAAAACATTTCATGATGGCTATTTTCAACAGCACAAAATAAATATACAGACAGAAAAAGCAATCCTTTCTTGCCAAAAAACTTGCAACTATTATGTTTATAAAATAAAAAATTACCTACAGCTAATTTTAATTATTAAATTAAATGTCAATATTTATATTGCTTAGCGTGTTTAATTTAATTCAACCTTTTTTTGACTAATAATTGCGTGCAGCAAAAGTAGTATTCGTTGCATCACTAATGACTATACAGAAAGAAGAAAGTTACATGTTACATAGATTCGAAAGATAATAATAGAGAAGACATCGAAAGGTAAATACATCTTAAATCATACCTTAAAAAAATTCTTTGACATCAATCTTTAACAGTTTCATTAAAAAATAATAAATGGCATCTCATAGACTTCTGACACATGCATAGTAGATCCAAGTATTGAAACAAAAAATCCTTCTGAACACTCTCGAACAAATCTCCTGAATAAAAGTTTAAAAGGCAATGATTAGAAAACCAACCTATAATGTTCCCACTGCTGGGATTTAGGCCTCCTCCCATTAAAAGAGAGAGTCCATAATCCACCACTCGGGCACGGTATTGGTTGGTACGAAAGTGAATGCTAATTAAATTTAATACTAATTAAAATACACTTCTCAGAATACACAAAAAGTTTCTCAAGCCGGTCGTACCATCGCAGTTGATGACGGCCGCTACTGTGGTGTTTCTGTTTCCAGTCGTTTGCTGGTTGAAGTTAAACGACAGGTTGAGGTTTTCAGTTCTTGTCTTATCATTTGGTTTTGCTCTAGAGTTATTGTTAATACGAGTAACGTTAGGTTGGAGCCAGGGAGTCCAAACGTAGTTGAAGTTAGCAGGGTCTGAGGCAGCATCCAGTCTGGGTGGCCCTCGTCTTTGCTGAGTTGCCCATAGTCCCCTTAACCGGCTTGTAAGCAAAGTAGCTATCTTATTAGCTTTGCCCCATAGATTGTTACTCTCCATCGGATCACGGCGCACGTTGTAAAGACAACCTCGAGCTGAAATTATATTTTAACACATAAAAAATCAATCTACCTAGCCTTATCCGAACTATATTGGGGTCGGCTTCCAGTCTAACCGGATGTAGCTGAATATCAGTATTTTACATAGAGCGACTGCCTATCTGACCTCCACAACCTAGTAACTTGGTAATTCGATACCCCTTGGTAACACTGGTTGTCAGACTTTCGGGCTTCTGACGACCCGTAACGACTGTCAGACTGTCGACTGTCCACAAATTACAGCCGGGACGAACGGGTTTACCAACTTTCCAAGGCACGGAGGAGTCTCGGTATGTAAAGATGGTCACCCATCCACGGACCAACCCTGGCAAGCGTAGCTTAACTATGGATCGACCCGTGCGGCTGTTATTATTTAGCCACGAGCTCCTCCTTATATTTTAACACGTAACATAACATTAAAAAACGCTCTGTTTCCCTGAAGGGTTGAGCAGAGGCATTCCTATAGTACACCCACATTTCATCAGTTATGTTTAAGTCCCATGTAATAGGGGGCGAGCCTATTGTCATCAACCGGGCACAAATCCAGACTCCGAGCTACTACCGAGAAATTCTAGAAAGAAGAACTCAATAACTCTTTGCCCGACCTGGGAATCGAACCCAGGACCTCATGCTCAGCAGTAGCGCTTGCGACCACTACACCAGCGAGGCAGTCAATTCATTATATTCAAGTCAGTCATAATACAATAAGTAAAAAAAAACCCTGTCTGACCCAAAAGAGGCACATAAGTACTGCAATAACATTACTAAAAAGTAATAAAAAATCTAACTATTATTGACAATAAAATAGTGATTCATATTTAAAAATCACATTTTTAGTACCAAAATTACCCCAAATACATTGAAAATTTGCAAATTTTCAACAGGGGTCATAAGTTATGACTTGCAGACACCCGCTAAAATACGACCGCTCGCGCCCCATGTTAAAAAAATCCCATTGAAAAAATACATACAAGACTTTATTTTTCGATTTTCCAGAAAATTACCACATAAATAGACTCTCAATACGATACCTAACAACACCCTCACGGATCGGACAGGGTTTTTTTTTTATTACAAATTTTAGATACAGCCGATTATAATATTTTCCAGAAATAAAACACAGATAAACTTAAAATAAAAACAATTAAAAAAATTGTGAAATGTAGAGTAAGTACCAAAGGAATATCTTGAAACTTGAAGTAACAGAAGATTTCTGTGGATGTCGTAAAAGACGATTAATGTCCTTTTCATGGCTGAGGGACACTTCATCCACCATTTCGGTTTCACACAAAACGTACAGCTATGTGCAATAGAATGGAACGTAGCGAAAAGCTCATAATTTTCTTTAAATCTGATGTTGATAGACTTCTTTCAAATATCTGTAATCTTTATATCAATTTTGGCAGAAGCAATATTTTAATGGGTTTGGCGACACTTTTTTTTTGTTGGGTGGGAAATTATCAAATAACTTCTCCCGCTCTGGGCGGAGCGGGAGCGTGTGTCAGACTCTTACTGACTAAAACCCACCCGTGTTCCTTCAGTTACCATGTTGCCGGAGGCCACGATCTCCCTATCGGACTTCTTCGCAATCCCGGCAGGTATCGGCCCTAGCGGACTCCGTCAGTTCTGCTGACATCTCTTTGAGGCGCGCGTGGAACACAACGCGCCGTCGACCCGGGCCTGGTCCTTATCGGACGGCGAGCTACCCATTGCTCACCGTCTGTGAGCCCGCGCCTATGGTGGTCAGGAATCGGCCTGTGATTCCAGGGCGTCTCCACCTGCGGCGGTTAGGAGCATGAGGGCGCGAAATTTGCTTCTCCCTCACGCGTTCCGCCTCCTCCTTCGCGAGCATTACTGCTTCGCAGAAGGAGGTGACTGCCTCCCATTTCCTCTGGCTCCGTACCATGGCCTAAACCAGGGCCGGACGCTAGAGATGACCGCCGCCAATCACCAACACGAGGACACAGCGATGCTCCGCCCAAGCCAGGCAGACCTCCACCGTATGCTCCACCGAGTCCTCCGGGTGATCCACAGAATGGTGACACCCGGGCGTTTCCTCCCACGTTATTCTGAACAGGAACCTCCCGAAACAGCCGTGTCCGGTGAGGACCTGCGTCAGGCGGAAGGTGAGGACGCCGTGGCGCCTCTCTAGCCACTTCTCAAAGAGGAGACTTATCGCCGCAATTGTTTGACGACACTTGAAAATCATATCATTCATACTCTGACAAAAAAAAACCAAGACATAGCGCTGCGAACAATAAATTGAAGCATGCCAAAACTACACCTCCACCATTTACAATGAAACTACACCTCACTAAGTGCACACATGTTTACGAAACCGGCTTCACGTCACTGTTTACAGCGCTGTCTTGGTTTTTATTTTGACGTTTAAAATAATGACAACATCATCTAATTAGCAAAATACTAAGATCTTTTTGCCAAATATGGTTATTACATGAACAATTAATCTGCCTAACTTTTTCCCAACTATGTTGGGGTCAGCTTCCAATCTAACCGGATGCAGCTGAATACCAGTATTTTACATGGAGCGACTGGTGTGACCTCCACAACTCAGTAACTGGATAATACGATACCCTTTCGTTTACCATGGGGTATCCTATTAACCCGAAAGTCTGACAACCAGTCTTAACTGGTTGTCAGACTTTCGGGCTTCTGACGACCCGTAACGACTGTGAAAGCTTCACGACAGACAGCCGGGACCAACGGCTTAACGTGCTTTCCGAAGCACGGAGGAGTCTCGGTATGTAAAGATGGTCACCCATCCACGGACCAACCGTGGCAAGCGTAGCTTAACTTGATGGATCGGTCCGTGTGGCTGTTATTACCTAGCTACGAGCTCCTCAACAACCTACTACGTAAGCAACCTTGGGCTAAAAGAAGTGTTAAATCTATCTACTACATTAGACAGATAAGATAACTTACTGGGTGAAGGAAGACACGGCGTAGCGTCGCTCGCAGTATCCTCTTGTTTGATAGTAGCCGCTCGTCTAGTTGCTCTTACAGCATCAAGATCTAAATAAACCCCCATATTTTCGAAAACTCTTGTCACTTCACAAGTCCTCAAAGCAGGATAATATTCGGGAGGAGTCCTTTTGTTCACCATGAACTCAGCTCCATAGTAACCATTGCTAACTCCTGTTACATTACCAACGATTATTTTATAATCGCCTGCTCTGTAAGCTGCCCAGGAATTTGTACTGCTGTCTTCTACAGCTATTAAGACTTCATTGCGTTTGGATGATCCATCTTGCATTATAGAGTTCCATTGGTTGACTCCGTCTATGGCTGTTGGGACTTTTCCTCCAGTAGCAGCCAGTATGGTTGGCAGCCAGTCTGATATGTGCATCAGTCCTTGCCATACCCTCGGCCTGACTGCGGACTGCCATATAAAAGCTGGAACTCTTACTCCTCCCTCCCAAGGTGTATATTTCTTTCCTCTGAAGGGTAAGTTGACTCCCCAGTTTCTTAAGTCTCCCACAGTTGGTGCTCCGTTGTCGGAAGCGAAGACGATGATAGTGTCGTCAAGGATGCCGCTGTCTGCTAAAGCTCGGACTATTTTGCCGACGCTACGGTCCACGTGCGTCACGACCTCTGGAAAGATTAAATATAACTTATGTTTCTGCAAGAGGAATTCAAATCAAAGATTAGATTATATGCTATACTCCATTTGAAATAAGATTAGACATTTAAGTAAATCTTTTTTACAGTCCGTTCAACCGATTTGACTTCTAATAGCGTTGGTGGCGTGAAAAATGGCGGCTGCAGTAAACAGTTGGTATTGTAACCACTTTTTTTTGCTTTTAATGCCATCCTCATGCCTACGGTATAGAAATCAAAATCGGTTGAACGGACCGTAAAAAATGTTTATTGAAATGTCTAATCTTATTTCAAATGGAGTATAGATTGTAATGAATTACAATTTCTTCTGTAAGTATAAAGAAGACTTTCTTTATACAGAAACTAGCTGCGCCCCACGGTTTCACCCGCATAAGTCTCGATCCCGTAAATATATCGGGATAAAAAGTATCCTATGTCCTTCTCCGGGTCAAGGTCTATCCATATCCCAAATTTCATCCAAATCCGTTCAGCCGTTTTAGCGTGATGTCGTGACCAAGGGAAATAGGGATTCATTTTTATATATATAGATTGTAATTTATTGTAAAAAGATGCTGAACGTATTTATCCAAAAGCTTATAATATAATATTGTATAAATATATGTATAACTCTTTAACAAATTTGTGTTTAAATTCTGTTTATAAGGTGTATGTAGTATGTGTTTTATGTACTTATAATCTCCGATCTCCGTAATTAGGTAGTACACAAAACTACCAGTGAGATTTTACGTAGTTTCCTAGTGTAAGCCAAAATCCCTCTGTGCCGGGTGTCAGTAAGCCGAAATCCACATTCCGCACTATGCAGTGAGCTTTCAAACAATACCTAACTGGAAATGCATACTCGTCATTGATACATATGGGTAAGTAATGGATATTCGGGTACAATGAAATTCGTTTAAACGTATAAATATTTCACTATTTTATGCAACCGTAAAAAATAGATTTGCTAAAAATACATGCCTGTTTTCGATAAAACTAGTTTTTCAGTGCTTTGTTTTTCTTGTTGGGTTATTTTCATATCGTGTTTTGAGCTATTATTGGGATTATTTCTGTAATTTTTTTAACTGTTTCTATTTCTTATGAGTGCTAATATATGTTTTCTTTTTCTTTCTATTACACTATAGAAGGTGTGTGCATTTTGGTTAGTGTGTGTGTGTATAGTTTGTAAGGTATATGTTTATGAGCCATTGTATTTAAGCCTAAAATAAATGCTAATTATTATTAGTAGGTACCTGGTCGATCGAGCTCTGACCTGGTGAACGTAGGGAATGCTTATTTAATAATATAGGTTAGTTTATACTAATTCCATGCTGTCATGTCATTATTCTAAGCCGTCTTGTTTAACATTATAATGTTGTTCTATACTTTGGGCGACCGAGCTCTGCTCCGGAGAAATGTGGACAAAACGAATTTTCCTAGATATGAGACCTAGCTAGATCAATTTTTCGCCCCCGTAAACTCCTATATTGCAACTTTCATCGAAATCGTTAGAGGAGTTTTCGAGAATATGATTACAAATATATATATAGTATATATTTAATTTACGGCTAAATCCCGAAGTGCAGCTACACCTAGTTTTAGCCGGCTACAACTAGGTGCGGTCGGTAGCAGTTGGTTAAACTTGCCTAAATGACCCTGGCACTTGGCGGCTGTCGCGGTACCGCTCGCTTCACTCGCTCGGCTCGTGCGGTGTGTTATGTGGTCACAGTTCAAACCTAACCTAACCTACCTTTCAGCCATTTTCATTTGCTACAACAAAATTTAACCAACTGCTACCGGCCGCACCTAATTGTAGCCGGCTAAAACTAGGTGTAGCCGCACTTCGGATTTTAGCCGTGACATATATACAAATATTGTTCGTTTAATAGTATGGGATTTATTATTACCTGCATACAGCCTTCGGTTTGAGTGGGCGATGTGTGTATGTTTGACCGACGAGTACAGCGGCGGCTGTAACGCTCCGCCATCATTGCCGGCGTGTGGCGCGTTGTGCGTCACGTGCAGGAACAGGGGCTGAGACGCATTGTGATGGTGGATAACTGTGGAACACAAATAACATAGTGTTTATATTCATAAAAATCTTAAAAATTATTCACAGACAGCTTGGTCTAGAAGCATCAAATTTTGCGCAAGAGTTAATTAGATAACGAAAATGAGCACGATGAAAGTAAGTATGGATTTTCATAATCTTCTTTTCCTGTGGTTAGACTGGTTAGTGACTAACCTGGTGTCAGAGTTCTAAAGCCGCCCATGGGCGTCTGACTTGGCTTCACATGCCGTCGAGAAATATCTCTCAGGCATGCCGGTTTCCTCACAATTTTTTCCTTCACCGTTTTTAAAGCAAGTGATAATTATAGAATACGCACATTATTCCGAAAAGTCAGAGGTGCGTGCCTGGTGAGCGTGCGTGAGTTCATAATTTTTTTATTTCAATGTTTGAAATCTCATCGGGCACTCGGCTTGTAGTATTAATAAAAAATAACACCCTGTCATAATAATTTTAGCCGAATGACGTCTGCCGTTGGGCATAATTAAGCCTTGCCGAAGGACTTGCCACAGTGACTGGTCTTGCACCGGTCATATCCAACAGCTTTTAGCGACCACCAGATCAATGTAGGTCCATCTTGAGGGCCTACCCACAGTAGAGCCAGTGCCCACCTTGATTTAGTCACCAAATACAAAAAGGGTATCTGTAGTAATTCTTGTAAGAGACTGTCGAAGCACTGCACCAGCGGGGTAGTTGCGAAACTCATAAAATGACAATATCGTTCTATGTGATCTATTGTTTCTGTGCTCACCAGCTGACGCCACTGACGAGTAAGTTCCCGCCAGTACTTTTATTTGAAATATTTTGGATATATTTAAGTACCCATTACTTTATATAATGTTTATTTTATTACATACATTTGAAAACATCAAATGAATATTTACATTATAATGTTCCTAAAATTGGCAAACATGCAGCAGACAAATATTATTCTTCCTCCAAGTGCTACCAAATTAGATCCTGAGTTGTTACTTAAAAACTTAAGCCATAATTAATCAGGAATGACATAATCTTTACAAAAATAATAAATAATAAGTAAAAATTCCCGATAGAAAATCCCGCGAACAGTGAACGTTCAGTGACATATGGAGACCTCACGCTACACTAGCGCCTCTAGCGGCGAATTCAAACGCGATAGCCCCCATTGATTGCCGTGGGTTTCATTTTGTCAGTTCACCCTCGTCCATTGCGTTATTTACGTTGTTGAGCAGACGAATTTTTCAAACCTATAAAGCAATCAATTAGCAATATCTTTCAAAACTCTCAGATTGTGATCGAAAGTGTGTTACACAATTAGGGTGCTGATCTATATTTAGACAGCAACCACCGAGTGAATGGAACTAAGATAAAGACATTGCTAAAACTGCAATAGGTATTGGGTTTCCGGATATCGAACGACTTTACAGAAAACTAAACAGTACAAACACAATAATATCATTTTCTGGTTGAAGATAAAGTAACCGCTTTTATTGCGCTTTGCAACATGATCTATCTCTAATTAGTTTTTCGGTGGGAGTCTTATCAGTCAAACAATAGACCCGAATCACAATACTCAACACGTTTAATTCAATCAAAATTTTGGATTACATTAAATAATGGATATTAGCATGATTGCAATAGATTCTAACTATACGGTATAGGTTAGTATTGCAATCATGGAGGTACGTTTCATACCAAAATAAGTGTTGCGGAACCTCACATTACACCATTCGTTCCCAATTTTGAGTACCTATTGAAGATGAAATCTTGCACATTTCCACCGTTATTGAATTCATAAAGACTATTGCAAAAGGTAATACAAAATACAATGGCATTGTAAATTAAACTTCAGTAAAAACTTACTTTTAACTGCTTTCTCGGTGAGTGCGTCCACAATGTACCGTTGCTCGCAATCTTGTGGTATTGCATCATCGTACAGATCTAGACCGAACAGTTGTCGTCCATTCGGCCACTGCGAACAAATAACGATTTCGTAAATATAAACATAAGTATTATAATTAACTATACAATTGTTCTTGCAAACAAATAGTGCTTAAAACCGTTCACTTTAAAGTACTTTCACGCCTCACAAAACGTGACTGCATATCCGCGTAGCTTGGCCTTATAAAATTTCATGGCTCGGTTGCTGGGTGTCCACACCTAATTACCTACATCGACGAACCTTTTGTACTACAGTCAAATGCCGGTAACTTACCGATTCGACTTTGTTGTACGTGTAATAGTCGACGAATCCGCCCCGCATGCCGTAGTGATGGTCGTAGCCGCGAGATGTCGGCAGGTACTCTGGTCTGGACATCCCTACGTGCCATTTGCCCACCAAGTGCGTGGAGTAGCCCAACTCTTTCATGTATGATGGTAGAAGACGCTCTGTTAGCGGTATGCCTCGGTCCTCAGAGTTCAATAAAGGCTGGCCGTGCATGCCTGTGGAAATGGGAAGGAAAAGCATCACGTCTCTTGCTTGATGCACTTGAGTAAATTAACACAACATTTAAGTAACGGTTTACGAGTTAATTGTGTGAGTGTGTTATTATATGTCAATTTATTAGAACCTAAGACTAAGATCATTTTGAAACTGTTTAATACGGTGGTCCACATTTTTTTTTATTCAAGCCGAACAACGGCTACGATATAAAACAAGAAATATAAAAAATAATATTCATAATATTACAGCCCACAACGCTATTCATAGATTAGCTACAGAATACAGAATAGTGAAAATAATTGTTAGGTTTTTTTTTTTCTTAGCTAAAGTGTTTAGTATATCCATATAAATTTTAAGAAATGGTACACAAACAAAGAATGAAATATGTTCAAGAAAGCACCTTGAGTATAAGTCATTGGATCATATGCAATCTTTCACCCACTTAATTTTATATAAAACTCATTACACTATCATGTTAAATCTCTTATTGTACCTAGATCTTCGAATACCTTTTGCATAAAAAAATCCAGCGCACTGAATGATAAAGTAAAAACATTAAAAGTGATGTCAAAGGTCTCATCTTAGTGTAAATAAAACGCGTTTTAAGTAGGTAATCAATTAAAAGTGGGTAATTATTACCGTCACCGCGCCGCACGCGATGGCGCGGCAAAAAGCCGCACACCGCGGTAATCGCTGTTGTGTCCATCAAGTAATGGAAATCATTATTATAAGAGTATTTATTTTGCCATTTTATCTGAACTTTACATTAAATTTTTCGGTTAATTGCTTTCATTCTGGCATCAAGAGAACTAAGCTTTTCGACTTTTGAAAATATTGAACCTTAGAGACTTTTCGGCTCTTCGTATCGCAAAATTATTAACATCTTCGTTATGATGGTGTTTTAGAAGCATGAGGAACAGGGTGTAAAGTTCACTCATCCTCTATAAAAAAGGGAGGATCCTCCGACCAGACGGGTGTCGTGTTTGGTGGGTAACTGCCCAGCGATTATTTTATTTTTATTTTCTATAGGGCATCTCATAGCTGACCTCTGAGGTCATGACTATTTAACCGGTCAATCCTGTGGTTGCCTTAAGCTGCTACACTCAAAGCCTCCAGCCACGGGCATACAAAACTAAGCTAAAAAGCTAGGTGAACGCTGGCTAAGGGCACCCCCTGTGGGGTACGAGCCTCGGCTTAGGGCGTCACCGGAGGGAGGACATCAAAGATGGGACGGGCTGGATCAAAGTTTTGATCATGATTATTAATCGGGGTAAACCCAGCGATTGATGTCGGGGAAGTTATATATATGCTGTTCGCGCAGTAAACTCTAATTGCGCGATGCAGAATTTGTGTGACGTCAGGTCTTTGATACGTAGTTCGCATGTGGCGATGTAGATGCCGCCACAGTGTCCTTAAGGATCATCTTCATTTATTTAATATCATTTACATTATGTGTCTTCTTTATAAACTATATAGTTTATTCCATCAACAATGTTCCTGTATAAACCACGTTTTATGAATGAAGCTATTAAATCTGTAGTTATCGTATAAAATTACAATATAATTGCCGAGAGCCCTAGTTTTGCGAAAGCGTACCTACACAAAATTGCGTATAGCATGACTGAAGGTTAACAACTCTCATTCGGTCGTTTGCCTTCAACTGCATTACACTTTCTTGAATGGAAATTAAATTCTTCGGTCGTACAAATTAATTAGAGTAAAAATTATAATGTTGACAGCCTTAAATTAGTTGCCGAGTGGCCGCAACTGTTGCAAGCGATACTGCTGAGTTCAAGGTCCTGGGATGGAATCCCCAGCGTAATATGCCAACCATAGAAACGGGAATAACAGACAAAATTACAGATTGTGATTGTTTATCTGTCACTTTGTCTATTCTTCCGTCGACAAAACCCGTTTCTATTGTGGTCACGCCAAGCCAAAATGTTATTGTGGTTTCCAGTCATGAATTTCTCAGTAGCAGCCCGGTATCTGGATTTGTGCCCAGTTGATGACAATAGGCTCTCATATGGCTCTGAACGGAACTGATGAAATTACATAACATAACATCACGCCCGTATTCCCCGAAGGGTTGGGCAGAGGTATACCTATAGTACACCCACATTTCGCCAGTTATGTTCAAGTCCCATGTAATAGTGGGCGAGCCTATTGCCATAAATTGGGCACAAATTCAGACTCCGGCCTGCTATTGAGAAACTCCAGATGGAAAACCCAATAACAATTTTCCCTACCCGGGAATCGAACCCCGACCTCATGCTCAGCAGTAGCACTTGCTACGACTATAGACCAACGAGGCAGATAACTAGTGAATATGGACATAATACACACTTCTACCAACTCCTTCAAGGAATACATGCATGAAGTGTTATTATCTAAATTAAATATTACAAAAGGAAAAGATTAGATTTTTTATGTTTGTTTATCTAACCGATTCTCTTCACCAGTAGAATGCTATATTATCACTGAATAACATAAGCTATTAGTTATTTATACAACTGTTGTATAATAAGGGGTATTAAAACACGATTGTGGGTTTATCACATGAGTGTTTTAAAACCTAATTATTCAACATTATTAATTATACCGCAAGGGTTGGATGGAGGTGGCCCTGGAAAAGGATGCACGGAAGGATTTGGGGGAGGCCTTTGCTCAGCAGTGCGATAGTGTAGGGGAACATTAAAAAAAAAAAATACAAGACTTTATCCACACCCATGATATGAATCCTCTCTAAAAAATTCTGAAACCATTGGGTGTTTGTAATACAAAATCAAGAATTAAAAAACCCACGAAATTCAGTACAAGTGCACGCATGAGTGTCGCCTGCAGCAGCACATCCCCGCGCATGCGTGCCGCGGGAGCTGCTGTCCCCCGCTTCAACGTTCCATTACAAAAGTTGATGGAAACAAGGAGTTGCATATATGACAATGTTCTTTTTTTGAAATTCGAGTTGCATAATGAAATTTAGTACAACATTATAACACTCATTTGGATGATATTATGGTTACTGTGACACTGGCTGTTTTAATGTTGGCAATAAGCTAACTGTTTTAGAAACTTTTATAGAGGTTTTATAGCATGGGTGTAGATAAAATTTATGAAGATATCACGCGGGCGAAGCCGCTGCCGGAAACTACATAGTTGTACATAATTCTAAAAACGTTCTTACCCAGCCGCATGGGGTATTTCCCTGTGAGTAGTGCTGTCCGCGCAGGCGTGCAGATTGCTTCGCTGTAGTACTGTTGCAGAATAACGCTCTGATACGCCAGGGTGTCGATATTCGGAGTCAGAATCTGATCTGACCCGTGGAATGATACGTCATTCCAACCCTGTGAATTAAATTAGCAAGTATATTATTAAATAGTTTTTTCCAGCGACTTCTTCCGCGTGGATGTCAGTTATTATCGCACGGGAATTTACTACCGGGATAAAAAGTATTCTACGTCCTAATTTCCTAACCCAAGTCATGGTATGCTTCGAAATCCGTTCTGCCGTTAAGGCGTTAAAAGGTAACAGACAGACTCTTTGGAAAATATAAATTTTCGGTTCAATCAAATACTAGGTCAATATTACAGCATGCATTGGTCACTAAGTGGCCTGGTTAACGTTGTTTCTAAAGTAAACTCTCTTGCCAGAGTACAATCTCCTGCCAGCATTAAGTTACTAAAAGCAGCCGGAGAGACCTATCATTCGTACAATTAGCAACTCGGCCACTCGGCTCAACGTATCTGACTCGCGCCCTCATGAGCCAGTCCTTTGTCTAACATGAGACATGACCAAAGTTATCACAATCAGCTGACCACTTACGGCCTGTCTCAGTTACATAATTTCACTAAAAGATATTTAGCTAGCCGAGATTAGCCCCCTTATTAATAAACGCAGAGTATAGTGACCTTAAAAATCTGCGAAGTCTAAGTAAGTAAGTAAGTATTTATTTACATAAAACATGGTATACATGGTGTTACAATAATTTACAATAAAGATCTTACATGTTTTGCCAGAATTGTACTTAGCATGCATAAGTTCACTTAATACTAACATGAGAATTTGTTATCCATAAATTCTTTGAGACTATAGAAATTTTTCAAGTTTAACGAGTCAAAGAATTTTCCCTTAAATAATCTGGAGTTTAAGTTTTTTATGCTACTCGGTATGTTATTATATATACTAACACAATTATATAAGCAGCTTTTATTATATTTAGCAAGCTTGGGAAGATCATGCAGAACGAGTCTCTGTGGATCATGCAGAACGAGTCTCTAAGTTTTACTTTACTAATTTCCCAGTAACTTCTAAAAACTTATCTTCGACCCCTCTCGTAGATGATTTGACATCGAGAATAGATCTCAATCCTTTCGAAAGATTAACACTATCTGAGTTGTATTATAAAATAGTAGTTGTATTATAAAATACAGGTCAATATTTTTATTTGAACTATGCAGATGAGGTCGGTGTCTCCTAGCTGACTACTCTGAGAAGAAAGACCAAAACGAACTTAATGGTAGATCACAGATTGTTAAGTTCTTGAGAAAGATCGTTAGATAAACCTGAAAGTGTTACGCACGCAAAAGATAATCGTGCAAAAGATAACCGGATCAATGACAGCATAATAAATTCATGGCCAATGTAAAAACAACGTGCTCAATGACATACAGAAGTATTAAGAAATAATGATAGTATTGTTTTGTTTCTTTTCATTCAGTAGAGCGTGAAATTAATATAGTTACTTTAGTGTAATGTAATATTTAGGTACGTTAAGTAATATGTAATGGTTCTAATTCTACCGTGTTGTGAGACTATTATAACATTTGAATTCTCGAAAATTAATTGCAGTTTTGGCCAAGCAGACTATGCCGTAAAAGTTTTTTTTTTTCAACCTTTGTAATCCCACTGCTGGGCAACGGTTTCCCCAACAGCTTTCCACTCTTCCCTGAGCTGTCTTCTCCGGCAAATCTCTCTAACCGCCTCTAAGTCATCACCAGCGATGAAGCGAAAACTTATCGACATTTTGTGCATCTTGCCAGGATGGGCCTATCTACAGTGCTCAAACTTGGTCCCTGACCCGAGTCTCAAAATTCTAACTCAACGGACTGCCAAAGGGCGATGGAACGTAGTGTATTGGGTATTAAGCTCAGCGACCGAATACGTAACACGATACGCTCCAAAACAGGGATCGCCGATGTGGACAACAAGTCTAGGCTGAAGTGGAATTGGGCGGGCCTTGTATGCATCGGGACAGATGGGCCAGAGTCATCACGCACTGTGCATACGCATCCAGAAGATGGGCATCGTTGGCGAGAGAGGCCGAGGAAACGCTGGCGTCGTAAAAGTTAACTGAAGTTTATTTACAGTGTCCTGCTTGCTAGCCACGAGCAACAAAGTAGCACCACATAGCTTGATCATTGGGTCTTCTTGTGTGACTTCGTCATTCAATCATCTTACAGATGTATTCGTAGAATACCTATCTTCTATCATATGCACTCGAGCATATTACTGTCCAGATCTCAATAGGAAAGTTCTTACACTAATGAACACTGTGCAATTTGCAATTAATTGCAATTAAAATTCAAAGCAAACCGAGTTGTTGGTTATCTATTGCAGGAAACACAGGTAGCCTGCCATTTCCACTCGTAATGGTTTAAAATACGACATATTACTAAATGGGCCGCCTAAAAGGCCGCCGATACAGAACAATACGGCCGCTGACAGGAAGCAATTCCGTTGTCAACCGAATGCGGTTTTACGGACTTTATAAAACCAGATTCTGAATTCTAGTTTGTATACGTATGTTGCCGTAAACATTTTAACAACCGTTTTTATTGTGCAACATTAGACATTTGTAGCCTAAGTCTATGCTTAGGCTTCAAATGTCTAAGGTCTATCAATATTGATAGCGTTATTTAGGCCTTTTTGACTTAATTAGGATCAGCATGAAAGGAATTAAAACTGAGCCGAAAGATTTACTTACAGGCTAACACATAATACCTATTCTCATAATTAAATTACATAGAACAAGATTATTTGTTTTTCCAGCTTTCAATTCGAAACGGTTGAACGGATTTGGATGATATTTGGCACATGGGAAGACCATAACCCGAGTTAGAACATAGAATACTTTTTATCCCGTTCGTTATTTAAATTAAAATAACCTTTGTTGGTTACGGACATGTTGTCATTACACTACTTGTTATTTTACATAAACTGAAGAGATTGTTTAGTATCTAATTAAGTTTTTGGAGATTTCGAAAACAAAAGCCCATTAGCCACGCCTATTAGTTGACATCGTTTAAAAATAAATTCTGTAAAAAATTAAAATGAAGCATGTATAACAGAATAATTCATCTAACAAAATGCTCAAAACAAGTGTTTCAATATTATTCTTCCTACAATTTCAGTGAATGCTCCATCCTACCGGACTAATTTTATTCAAATAACTTTTCAAACTTATTCATCCTGACCTTTGGTGATCAAAATAGGAATAATAACACTTCAAAACCGTTTGGCAACTATTTTGCTGGAAAATGAAGTTATTGCATGCCCTTGCCCAGCGAAACTTTTTAATTCAAAATGGCTATAAGTCCTAAAGAACATCAAATACGACTATCTAGATAGCTACATGAAAATAACAAAGACTTCTTAAAGAGTAAGTCGTTTCGTTCGGGTCTAGTGCCAGGCCAAATGTCACACTCATGCTTATAAATGGCAAATTCTGCACAATAGTAGGGCAGTTCGAATTTGGCCCCTGAAGGCCGGCGGTGATCTAAGTATGTCGTACTCTGAAAGCTCAATCCTACTAGATTCTAACCAAGTGTTTTATTTTTCATTTAGGTCTTGAATTAAATAACCCAACTTTCAATTTGTTGCTTAATTCAATTTCAAGTATAAACAAAATTGATTGCGAAGTTTTTTTATCACATAATTAATAATATTTTACATACAATAGACACTATTACGCTGTCTAGTTTTATACACTATCGCGTGTTAGGTTAGGTAGGTATATGTACTTGCGGGTTAACATCATTATCAGCTGAGCCTTTCATCAAATTAAATTATTTTATCTTTTTCTGGTTCCTCTTACAACTGAATATCATTATTTTACAGCGAGCAACTACCATGTGACCTCCACAAACTCCGTTTTTGAGAGATACCAACATTCTTACATCCTTAGGCCTTGTGTGATGTAACACAAGTCGGGCAAGGTGTCGGCATAATATTCGAATTTGCCAAATGATTTCGGAAATGTAACAAAAATATTTCACCAACATATGCTCGGTAAAAATCGTGAAACATGTGAGTATTCAATCTCTAAAGATTTCGTTGAAAGTTGCAATATAAAGGTTCACAGGGGCGAAAAATCGATCTAGCTAGGTCTCATATCTGGGAAAATTTGTTTTCTCTGTATTTTCATCCGCGCAGAGCCTAAAGTTTAGAACAAGACGGTTACCTTAGAATAATGACATGGCAACATGGAATTAGTAAGTACTATCTACTATCATGGCAGCATTCAACTTGTATGTACATACTATATATGGAATAAGTATGAACTTTCTTATACTATTAAATGAGCATTCTCTATTTTCATCAGAGCAGAGCTCGGTCGCCCAGGTACTGAAAGTTTATATGCCAAAACGTGAAAAAAAATAACTCTAAAAATAAAAACAACAATTACTGAGTTCAAATAAAATACCTACTATAGAGATTTTTGTAGTCTGCACAAGTCACAAAAAATATATCAACGTCATAGATACATTCATACGTCAAATTGTTGCATTGTTTAAAAATTAAAATGTAACTACTTACTTACTTATTTAAATAAATGACGTTGAGTTAATGCAGATTAACATAATAAAAATGTAATAAAGATAATAAAAACTTCTCTGTCTGTAAAATATTAAAACTAAAACATAATAAAATTGTTTCGTCTTTATTATAATTATAATGTGTTCCTTTTTTATGTTTAACGAGTCCTTATCATTCCGAAGGATAATAATTAAAAACGGAATAATAATTTTAAAATATTATTATACCATACCATATCATCAACCATGATAAACACGACGTGTGATGGTCCCTGTCGATACGCTGATATCATCGTTGATATCATTGCCAAGATAATCCACCACTGTTTCCTGAAAAATAATTATATCCTTGTATTATGCGTGACAATTTTCAAGGCATGTAGGTGGGAACATAATATAGGACTACAATATAAGAATAAGCATAATAATAAGAACAAGAAAATATTATAGATGGAGGTTGTTTTAATATGTAGGTGCTATTAACTGTTTTCCATAACAAAAAAAACCTCGGAGTTTCGGGAGCCTGCGGTTGCCCTGAAATTAATTCCCTTTGTAAATAATGTAATTATGAAATGTTCGACCCTGGGTATGCGAGTCATAGCATTGTGCTTCAAATTAACTTCGTTACCTACTATTTTAGTGACATTGAAAGATAAACTGATTATCTTTATGATATGCTAATTATCTATAAAATTACTTCTTAATGTACAAGAAAACCCTAATATTAAAAGTACAAGAAACGAGTTTGCTGATAATTATAAATATTGTAGACTAGACTGTGAATACATTTGCACATATCATTATCTAGCTACGCTCTATAATACTACCCACTAATTCAATGACGGTTTTCATGAAAATTCACGCCACAGGTTAGCGCCACTTCAACGAGGTCTTCGATTTCGACAATGAATACAAAATATATGATGACGTTCATCATTCGTTTCATTCATTCGTTCATCATTCAGTCACGACTAAAGAAAATATCGGAGCTTTGACACTTTTGACAGATGCCTGGACCTGACGTGTCAGTGCTGCCACCTAATGATCGTCATTTAAAGAAACCCTCATTGGTTTTAATGAAGAGGTTTTTAAGAAGAATTAGCTACCTACATGACTTTTGTAGGTCCTTTAAGCGACCTCAAAAGTCAATACTTACTTTGTCTAAATAGAGCTAGACTCAAACAACGCAGATATTACACTAATATAGATCTTCATGTATGTGATGAACTAACCTGCAAGCCTTGACTAATTACCTACATAGCCTGGACGGACTAAATAGCAAACTTTTCTACAAAATCCAACATAACATCACGCCTGATTTCCCTGAGGGTCAGACAGAGGTGTACGTATAGCACACCTACATTTCACCAGTTATGTTTAAGTCCCATATAATAGGGGGCGAGCCTATTGCCATCAACCGGACACCTATCCAGACTATGAGCTATTACTGAGAAATTCCTGATGGAAAGCCCAACAACACTTTGCCCGACTTGGAAATTAAACCAAGGAGATGCTCAGCAGTAGCACTTGAGACTAGACCAACGAGGCAGTCATGCTGGAAAATATACTAATTAGGTAATCGTATAATGTAAAGATTAGACTTTAAACAATAATTTATTCATATTTTACACAATGTTTGTTTTTTTGCGGTATCTCCCCTATTATTTTCATAGAAGCTTTCGCCTGCGGCTTCGCCCGCGTAGAGGTCGGGAATTATCCCACGGGAATGTACTAGGAGGATAAAAAGTACTTATATGTTAATCCAGGTTATAAACTATCTGCGTGCCAAATTTCATCCAAATCCGATCAGCCGTTTTTGCGTGGTTGAGTAAAAAACATCCAAACACACAAACCTTCACAGTTATAATATTATTAGTAGGATTAATAGGAAGTAGGATTAAATACTATCGAGCTATGTTTGACATAATTAGGTATTTTCATTCCAGAAAATTTCACACTATCCTGAAAAGTAAATAATAACCCGCATAATTATAGTTCGTTTCGTTCACATGAAGGTTGAGGGTGCCACGAAGGCCGTCTACCTAGGACAACCGAGATTGCAAATAGATCGACGACATAATATGCTATAACAGAAGAGAATGACTTTAAGGGGATGCCCTTAGGCCCAGGAGTGGGACATAAAAAAAAGTGGTGACACTCCGGGACTGCCGACAGAAGTGAAAACTTGAACAAGATCGCCTTGGTGGAAGAAAAATACTTGAATAGAACATTGGTCCGTAACAAAATATAAATAAAGAGCATAATCGCATTTACAAAACCTTTAAAGTAAAAATACTTGCATAGAACATTGATCCGTAACATAATATAAATAAAAAGCACAATCGCGTTTACAAAAATGAGGTGTCATCATGGTGTCGCGAAATCAATGGTTTAGTCCCATCTCAAAAATGCCCAACGCGCCTAAAGAAGAAACTGCAGGTAGATAATGGACCGAGAATGTGCAGCAGCGTTCTCTATGCATTTTATACTGCGATTGCGAACCCGAATGTTAGAAGCGTCGCGATTATGGCAAACAAAAATGACAAGCACCAAGAGAATCCGCTGGACGCGAGAAACACAGGACCGGTCGAAGTGGTGGTGCTTGGGGGAGGCCTATGTCCAGCAGTGGACGTCTTTCGGCTGAAATGATGATGATGACATGATGATTATCTACACTAATATAATAAAAACAAAACTTTTGTTTGTAATTAAAAACCTCAAAACTACTGGACCGATTAAAAAAAATATTTCACTAGTAGAATACTATATTATCAAATTTATCACTGAGTAACATAGGCTATAATTTATGAAGATATCACGCGGCAGCGGAAGCTAGTTACGAATAAAAACAAAAAAATATTATATTGAACAACAGCTTAGCAACAGTAGGTAATCAAAACATGCGTGTTTTCGCTGACCTGTTTACCTATGTAATTAAGTTATGTATTTATCTTTGATATTTTAATGGTTGCATGCTTTATGATTGATTTACTTGCATAATTTAGACAATGTAATTAGATTTTCAGCTTTTGTTTGGGATTGCAGACCCCAAAATTAAAAGAATGGTAAGTACTGACTACCGTTTTTGTAGTCACTTTTTTATTTTATCTATTGGTCTAGTTGTCGCAAACGCTATTGCTGAGCATGAGGTCCTGGGTTCGAATCCCAGGTCGAGTAAAGTTTTATTAGGTTTTTCCATCACAAATTTCTCAGTAGCAGCCCGGAGTTTCCATTTGTGCCGGGTGGCAATAGACTCGCCCCCTTTAACATGGGAATTAAACATAACAGTGGCGCGGCGCCCGCCACTGCTGGCCGTGTCGTGTGACTGACACTGGCATGGCCACTATGGATTTTAATTTTAATAACACAAAAAAGGAGATGGAAAATGGTGGGCCCAAATATAATAAAATAAAATATAATATAAAAAAAATTGTCATATTTTTTATCTTAGAATATCAAAAATCTGCTCTATTCTCAATCTGGAAGCTGAGAAATAAGGGAAAGATAATTAATTGAGTAATCGATTACACCATTACAAAAAGAAAACCTTCGCACTAGGTAATTAACTCAAAGTAATTAAATGCATTATAATTTGTACACAATATAGTGTATTTAATTACAGTCATATTAACAAATAAAATATTAATTAGTTACTGAAAAACCAATATAATAATTATCAATTTCATATCGATTAAAATCAGTCTTATATTTTTAGTCGATGTCACTGGCATGAAAGCTGACTGACATTGACACTAGACGGTTACCGACTGCTCTTGGTCGCTCAGAAAATATGGATCCTCATGTTTTCTGATGCGTTTTTGAGTGCTTTCCCTATTATTTTTCATTTTCAACGACTATTGCTTTGTCTTTTACGAATTCTGACCCTGCCTACCTTGTACGACCCTTGCTTTAACACTGGATACCGAAGATAGCTCCATGTTTGACTTGGAATTGTTATTTTGGATTTTACCGCCGCCTTAATTTGTATCGGATATTGTTGAAACTATGGGTCGCGAGAAACTGATAAGTTTAAATCTATTCATTCACATCATTTTCATCTAATTCAGGCCCAAGATTGTATGTAATTGTTTCGGTCTCCTTTGTCTTTTTCGTTAAATCTTCGATCTAGCTCTTGGACTATACTTAATGTATCTCATTATATCTTCTAAACTAAGACCCGACAAAATCTGTGACTTGGCGAAAAATTGCGACTTTAGCGACAAAATTTGGTAGAAAACAGATCTTCGCTAGGTGCCCTAGCTTTTAAGATTCAATTGAGCCAAGCTGGGGAGATGCTCCCCAGATCGGCCACTTATAACAATAACATATAACAAAGCCTTTTATTTATTGTGGATTATACAGTTTCTATACATATCTCTACTTAATACAAATCTATATTATTGTCTATCTATTATAATAGTAGCGGTATCTTACTTACGGTAACGGTTTCTTATTTTTAATATTAGTATTCTTAATTTAGTTTTGTTAGTAGTTGTTAAATATTAATTATTTTAATTTTGCTTAATCTACAAGAACCCCGGGATGGGTGAAGGCCTTCTCCAAAGATCGCCATTTATCTATGTTCTGTGCTTCTTATCTCCAAAATGGGCGGGTGTTCTTTTAATTTCGTCTTCCCAGCATGTTAAAGGTCTCCCTTTATTCCTTTTGCCTTGTGGAGCGCGCCACTCAGTCGTTCTCACGGTTCATCTCTGGTCTGTGAGTCTCACGATATGGCCTGCCCATTTCCACTTTAGTTTTTGTGCGTAACTCAGAGTATTTGTTGTTTTGGTTATTTTCCTTATTTTGGTGTGTCGTATTTTATCTATTTTCTTTACTTTGAGCATACTGCGCTCTTTTCCTCGTTGGCAGGTGTTAATTTTATTTTTAGCTTTGGCGGTAAATTTCCATGTCTGGCAGCCATATGACAAGCACGTTAATAGACTTGCGTTCATTATTTTTGTTTTAATAGCTATTGGCATATTGCTTTTGAATATTTCTTTCAAACTCCAGTATTTATTCCATGTATTTTGTACCCTTCTTTCTATTTCTAATTCGTTATGTTTTCTATCAAAACGAATTTTCTTCCCTAGATAGATTTAGTCTTCACCATACTCCAGTAGTTTGTTATTAAGTTTTATTGGTATTTATAAGCTATTAGTCATTTTCATCGTCTTATTGAGATTCATTTACAGGCCTACTTTTACACTAGCTGCACTTAAAGCTTCAATAGCTTGTCTCTGATAGGAGCGCCAGGTCGTCAGCAAATTTCAGATGGCTTAGGTACGCGCCTTGTATGTTTACTCCAAATTTGCTCCAATCTAGCTTGCTAATGATGGATTCAAGGATGGCTATAAATATTTTTGGATATAGCGGGTCGCCCTGTCTTACTCCCCTTTTTATGAGAAAACTTGGACCTAAGGTTTCTAGTTTAACTCTACCTATGTTATAATGGTATATACTTTTAATAACTTCTATGTATGTTTCTTCTACCCCTTGATCTTGTAGGCTTTCCCATTACTTGTACGTGATACTGTATCAAATGCTTTTTGGTAATCAATTTAAGCAATATACAGGCGTCTCTGTTGGTCTTGGTACTTTTCTATAATCAGTTCTAGGGTGTGGATATGGTCGATTGTATAAAACCCTTTACTAAAGCCTGCTTGCTCTATGGGTCGTTTCGCTTCCAGCGTATTACGAATTATGTTGTTTACAATAGAGGAGAAGAGTTTGTATAGACTCGGTAGCAACTTATTGGTCTATAGTTGCCAATATCCTTTGCGTCACCGTTTTTATAAATAATTATATAGTTCAGCTAACGGAACAGCCAAAGTTATGTGTCCTATTTTCAGTGCTTCATTTGTGATGTCGGCCACCTATACCCCCTTATAACTTTTGAACCACGTGACCGAAAAATTCTGATATTTGGCGACAAATTTCGACAAATTAGCGATAAATTGTTTGTGTTATCAAAATTAAAATCCCTAATGTTGGCCATGCCAGTGTCAGTCACATGGCCGTACCGACAGCCTAGACCAACTTACTCGACCAAACTCCACTATCCCGAGCAATTCGGGTCGTTAACGATCTTCACATCAAAATTTATTTATTCATATGTAATTTGAGTGAATTCGCAAGGTTACTGTTATTTATTTTATGTATTTTAACAGCTGTTATATTATTATGTCCTGCAGTCGCCGGCACGTAATTTGGCAAGGTTTTGGCGTATTGGAAGTAAGTTCGCGCATGTACAAATAGTTTATCAAAAAAAATTACACTTTTATTGCAAGTCATTGTTCTATGGTTATTGCCGTAATTTATTTCTGCACATGTCTGTTTAGCGAAGAAATCGGAAAAGAATTCTGCGCATTTACGACTCTTGCCAAGTTACAACTGTAACAAGTATATTACTGTAGGTTTATTTAGATAATTATTGAATGAAAGGTTGCTGTTATTGTAAAAGTTTATAATATTCTTTTTCTTTCCAAGTTATTTTATAAGCAAGAGCAAAAAATTTAACGCAAACGAAGTCGCGGGCAGAAGCTAGTTACAAATAAACGCGTTTTACTGTCGTCAATATAAAAATAATACTTGTAAATTTGCTGGTCCTGCTCCACAGCTAAATTTAGAGTCTAGACTGAATCAAACTAGTTGCTAATTGAATAATATTATTTAATAATTAGCATGACATTTATGACACAAAATACGACCTTGTTTCTATATTTTGCAATAGTTCTATTACTACTCACTAACGCAATAAGCGCGTAAGAGTTCCGTACCAAAATTACTTATAAATAGGGTTCCATTTGGCACCCTACGGGTAAAGGCTCTTTCAAACAGGCGCGACACGCGACGCGACACAAAGACACCGCTCGTCGCGCGACGAGCGGTGTCTTTGTGTCGCGTCGCGTGTCGCGCCTGTTTGAAAGTGCCTTTATACGGAACCCTAAAAAGAAACCCTTATGGTGCGACTTCCTCTATCTATCTGTCCGTCCGTCTGTCACAGATGCTTAATTCGGGAACTACTAATGCTGTCGACTTGAAATTTGGAATACCTAGTTATAAGTTAAACTATCTTCATTTGCACATTGCATAATATATTTTCATTTCATTTATGCCGCAAACATTTTTGATGACAAATCTCCGTAACAATACCATTCCCCGGGCCCCCTTATCTTCAAAGTGTGTTAAGCGAAAAATCTCAAATAAATCTACTTGATCTAGGCTTATAAATAATAGGTCTTTACCTATGAAATTGCCGTTCTGCCGTACTGGCTATTTCAAGTCCATTTTTTCTTTTTTCGCTAAGAATTCTTAGTTCAAATTATTTATATTTTTTAAATATGGAATTCTTTTTTGAAAATTAGTTTTTTGTTTAATGGTTAGCGTTCTGTTTTCAACGCATTTGTACGTTTTTCGTTATCATGGATACGTTAAAAATTCGAGTGATTATGGAGTATGAGTACCGCCATGGCAGCAAAGCGGCAGAAGCGGCACGAAACATCAACGACGTATACGGAGCGAACACTACTAACGATCGCACCACCCGTTATTGGTTTGCCCGCTTCCGTTCTGGAAATTTTCCGACCTAAGAAATGAACCCCGTGGTCGACCGAAAACTTTAGTCGACAATGACGAATTAAAGGCGATTGTGGAAGCTGATGATTCTCAATCTACAGCTGAATTAGGAGCACCTTTCGATGTTAGCATCAAAAAAATATTGGTCCATTTGCGTCGAATTGGCAAGGTAAAAAAGCTTGACAAATGGATGTTCCACGAATTGAATGATCGCCAGCGCGAAGCACGCGTCGAGTTGAGCCTTGCACTGCTCAACAGGCACACAAACGAAGGCAGATTGAATCGAATTGTTACTTGCGACGAAAAATGGATTCTTTTCGACAATTGCAAGTGCTCAGCAAATAGGTTAGATGCTGGTTTAGCACCCTAAAAAAATGATTGTCACTGTTTAGTGGTCTAGCGCCGGTGTCATTCATCACAGCTTTTTACCAAACGGGATGAGCATTATTGCAGATATGTACTGTGAAGAGCTGAATATAATGATGGAGAAGCTCGCACATCTCCAACCAGCTTTGGTCAATCGTTCAGCTCCGCTGCTACTGCACGACAACGCGTGACCTCATACTGCACAGCAGACGGTCTCCAAGTTACAAGAGCTGGGGTTGGAAGTTCTCCGTACACCGTACTCACCAGACCTCGCACCGACCCTACAGACTTCTACTTTTTCCAGAATTTGGATAACTTTTTGGCGGGGAAAAAATTCAATAACCGAGAGGCATTTCAAAATGCCTTTGAAGCATTTGTTGCCTCCCGTCCAGCAGACTTTTTTTTTTTCAAAAAAAAGGGCGTCAATAAACTACCACTACGTGGGCAAAAATGCATTGATTGCATGGGTAATTACTTTGATTAATAAAAATAAAAATATAGAGAAACAAGGGCTTTAACTTATTTCATGAAAAATGGCAATTTCATGGGTAAAGACCTAATACTATAAATTATACAGGCAAAATAAAAAAAAATTCTCGAACTACACACACTTTTAAAAAAAATCTGCAAAAAACCGTTAAACTTAAACTTAGTTATGCGGTCCCAAACAATGAAAAACTTTAGAAATAGAAAAATATTTTGAGTATAGTTGCCTACAAATTAAGGAACCCTAGGGTCGGTGCCAAAGCCCGACTTACCGAATTATCGTGTAAGTCTACCTAAAGTTACAATCTAGGCATCATCCTGCCTGCCGGGGTTGCGAAGAAAACCGAAAGGGAGATCGTGGCCAACGGCAACAGGGCAACCGAAGGAACACGGGTGGGTTTTAGTCAGAAAGACTCTGACACGCCCTCCCGCTCCGCCCAGAGCGGGAGAAGTTATTAGATGATTTCCCAAACAAAAAAAAAGGCATCATCATCATGTATCCTTATTAATTATTTGCCAAAGCCGAAATAATAGTTCGTACCCACTATAGTAGTGTAAGACTACATCGACCTACAATTATTCTGTAATTATTTTAGGTACTTACCTATACTAAACATAAGTAGGTAGTAAAACGATTGACACGTACATTTAAAAAAACGGTTTTCCCATGGGTAAATCATCACTAGTCTAAAGGTACCCACAGGGTTTCCTCTGCCCGTTTCTGTTTCCCATTCATGTAAGATTTGAATCAGAAAGTGAAAACCTAATTATAATCTCTAATTTAACTAATTAGTTACTTACATAATTAAGTTCAAGCAGGTTAATTAATTCAAAGTTCAACTAACTAGGATCTATCTATATAAATCTGTAATTTATTATAGTTTTTTAACTATTATTGTAAACAATAAAATAAAAAAACTTACCAACTCGTAAACATATTCAGTATTTTAAACATTATGAAATTTTAACAGCACTAGCACACACCAAATTCGTTAAACAGTCCACAGTAAATAATATTGAACACCACGAAAAACCGTACATTGAAAGAGTTAAAACATAAGTATAAATACGTACAGAGGTCTATTCTGCGCAAGCGCTCAACTTACACAAACCTCTGAAACCAAGCGAAGGCTGTATTCTATTGTAAATTGCTTAAGGGCGCCACTGAGAATTACCGAAGGTCATAATTACCTATATTCGTGCGAAAACGCAAACACGTGGTTCTCATAAAATGTATCTAAAGCAGTTACATCCTTTACTGCTTTTATTAAAAACCGATCTCTGGTAAAGAATATTTCCGATTGAAATTTCCCAGAAAATGTCATCTAAACTTTCGTTTCTGCAATGCTGTTCTGCAATGTTGTTACATATTAACATTACGATAGGTACCTAGATCACAATAGTATTGTTAGAATATCTAAATGGGTTTCCGAAACGTTACGTAAGAAGAGTTTTTGCTAAACATAATTTACACCAGAATGTATTTATTTACTATCTGTCTGCTGTTTGAATAATGTAATGTCCATTATCTATGTATAATATCTTTGGCTGTCTGTCAATAGATGAAATGTCACAATAGTCATAGTAATACAAAACTTCATTAAAATCTTACCTTCATGGGGTTTCACTGAGAAACACTTTTTATTCCTGGACATCGAAGTCCCGATTTTTACAAAGTTGTTGGAACTGCTCCAGGGACCGCGGAAATACTCCATGACGGGGGGCAAACTTCTTTGGTCACCCTCTTCCTTCAATCTCCGGCCCCGGCTTTCTCCGGTCAATTTACTGCAGATAAAAGGACGACAGACAAAGATAACTAGGTCAATCAAATTATAAGACAAATTAAAAAAATAATTTATTGATTACTTATTTTGCGAAGATTCACTGGACGATACCAAAGACTGCGCCTCTCAGCCATCTTTGAAGCGAATTCCCTAAGAATGTCAATTAAATCTAAACCAGATGTTAATATCCTGTGCACGTGCAGTATTGCTAGGTAGGTTAGTCTTCTCTCCTTCATTGATAGTTGGAGGAATGTTCCGATGCGTCAGAGGGCACTCAGCGACCTTCCAGACAACGTAGACGTAGCTGGCACGGTCAGGAGCAAGACTACTAACCTTTCTACTTGATCAATAATGCCCTTGAAAGTTTGGGTAGATTAGCTAGTTCTCTTGCGTACTCTCCGACAGTCTTCACTTTAGGAATTACATTCCTAGCTATCTTCATTTGCATTGCACGCCTAAATCGGCCTGGATGTCGCTTGCTGATAAATCTTTTGAATGGTTAAGGAGAAGAGATTCAAGCTGCCGCACTCGGTCATGTTATATCTCTCTCTCCATTAGCACGCCGCCATACTGTTTTGATTCTACCTCTTAGAAAATATTCTTATGATCTGCTCTATCCGATAATTTTTCTTACCTATAAGCGCTTTTTCATCTAAGAAAAAACAAAGTTCCGTGAAGAATAGCACAGAGAAACCTTCTTTACCAGGTAGTAAAATTGGAGGGGGCGCATCCCGCCATTTTGATTGTAGGGGGAGCATTTGGCCCCACTTCCCCGGTCCCTGTGCTCATGTACTGAGAATATCCAAGTCAGGCAGTTTCAGAAGAGCGATGGGTATGTCTCAGCGTTTGTGGCAACTTAGATTTCGACATAAGCCATTGTAGAACATCTTTTCAAGTAGGTACACTATTTCAAATTAGGCAATGTCAAACTTCATAGTGAGCCACCGCACCTGACTGGAATAATACATTTATTATTAGGACATCAAAACTACGGTATTACACCACACCATGTTTGGAAACATTATTATAACAAACATTCAGTTGGGGTCAACACAACACTTAAAAAGTAACCCACCATGGAGACGACTGTGAAAGCATAATTATAGTAAATAATAACTACAGATGCATTAGATAAAAGACTAATACAATAAATTAATACTATTATATTATTATCTACTATATTACTAATATATTTTTATTATTATTTTAACGCTGTAATTCAATAGAAAAGTAGTTTCAATTATTAATTTTCATGGATACCTTGTTCTGGAAAAAACGGAGGGTTTCGACTGCAAGAGTCACACATAACAACGATGAAGTTCTACGGTTTTCCGGAATGGTGGTAGTCACTATAAAATATCTAGCTCTTGAAATTCGTTACTTATCAGAATTACTAATGTGGTCTGGTTTTCTTGAACAAATCGGTACCATATCTCTGAACTAATTGGTATCGCTTTAGTAGTATTCTAAGTTTCATCTTAAAATGATGAAGGAAAACATCGTGAAGAAACCGGCATTTCCTTGAACCAAAAATTCGAAGGCATGTGACATCTATCAATCCGCACTGGGCCCGCGTGGTGTATTAGAGCCCACTCACTCCCGAAGAGAGTCGGCCTGTGTCCCAGCAGTTAAAAGCATTATTAGCATAATAATGTTTTTGAAAGTAGTGTTAACTTAGTAAATTGATACCTTTACAAAAGTTATCATCAGATAAAACTATATTAGCTTAACAAATTTTTATCACAATAAAGTTTTATAACACTTAAAAAACGATCAATTTCATTAAATAGATATTCCTAATTCACACGAATTATTAATTTATCTTAACATGCTTGGGTACCTACTTCTACTTCGTCTCGTGTTTGATACGCGTGCATTCCAACAACTTGATAATTCAATTTGTTCCAAAGTAGGTTGGCACTAGCTTTTGACTGCGGCTTCACCCGCGTAAAGGTTGGAAATTATCCCACGAAAGCGTACTTTCGGGATAAAAAATCCTATGTTCTAACCTAGCTCACGGTCTACCTGTGTGCCAAATTTGAAATCTTTCCAGAAAGTTAACAGAGAGACAGAGTTGCTTTCGCATTTATAGGGTCAAATAAAATTAACTAGCGAAACTCAGCAGACGTGATATCTATACGTAAACACGACAAAATAAACACCATTTGATGACTTTTTGGGTCAAAGATCGCCGGTAGTGTTGTTACTTGAAGTACGAGTTGAGAAAATCTGAGGTTTTCTTTTGTTGTATCATGTTTACATGTCGATACCCATCACGTCAAGACTACATTAAAATAAAACTGATTTTTTAAACTGATATTTCAAGAGACTATACTAACTGCGGTCAATGATCCCAAAAAAACTCATCTTTTTTTTTGTTTGTTCATGTTTAGATATCGGTACCACGTCCAGATCTCTGTGTCCAGCGCTCAGCGTGGTAACACGCCGTGTTCGGGTTCGCGACAAGTCAATCGTCATCCTGAGGATGCCTCGTCAATAGGAAAAACACGTGTGGATTTCTTACAGGGTTTTTATATGGCTCTTTAGGAATAGTTAAGCGGAACAGGTTACTAATACTAAATATATAAAAGTCTATTGTATTTTATAATGGATTTCCGCATATCAATAAACTATGTCTACACTCATCACGTCTGTGTAGTTTCGCTACATAATTTAATTTGAACCTGTGTATTATTAGTATGGAAGTATAACTTTCTGCGTGAACGCTTAGTTTCGAACATAAAACTGTTGTCCTTGCTCCACTAAACTTTTTCTGTTATTATCTCTAAGTGCCAGATACCATAAACATTTTTCTATTATTCTGTTACGTGGACGCTGTACGACAGTTACCTTATCTTTGTTTCAGCACGAACAGTCGATATTGCGTGACATCACGACATTCGTAATAATTAGAACCTATTATGTTTTTGAGGAAAGGTCAAGGTGTCCGTATTATCGAATCTAAATAAGAAACAGCATTATAGCATAAGCTTAATCAGCCTGTAACGGTCCCACTGCTGGGACACAGGCCTCCTCTCTGTGAGAGGGAGTGGGCAGAAGGTAATTAATTCCCGTGGTGAATTAATTACCTTCTGCCCAGAAGGTAATTAATTCACCACGGGAGCACAGTACGGGTTAATAAGATGTAACATATTTTCGAACTTATGGTTCTAGGAAATCTAGGATGTTCCAGTTTCCTGACGTTTTTTTTTAATGAAACGTTATCATTTATATATTTCAAGTTATTCAAAATAATGTTCATTAGTACCTAGCAATTAACTCGGTGTTCATCCACTAACTTCATTAAGAAGATATGTATAGGTAAAGAATTAATGATTTATAGTTCTTTGAAACGAAACCTGATTCATTTAATTTCATGTTACGCAACAGCGATTGTTACCATTTTCAAGGAATTACAACTTTTATTATAACAAGGTTAAATCTTGTATACCCACATATTGGAGGTATTCCATACAGTGCTGTTCGGGGACTTTCACCAAATATGCGTTAATTATTTTGGGGATTTTTGTAATAGAACCAGTTTTTACGTAAGCCGTAGACAAAACAATGAAAAATTCAAACATAATTATGTTACCGGACTTGTAAGTTCTGTATATGATTGTATAGATCTGTGTGCTGACCAAATTCATCTGTCGAGTCGCTGGAAGCCATTTTATTTGAAGAGATACCTGAAGTCTAGGTTATAGGGTCAGTAATATAATACCTAATTAATATAATAATCGATAGAATATCGCAATATAACAAAACTACTTAAGTAGATACTACACCAAATTATAAGTAATATTATCGATGCGAAGACGGTTTCCGGTAACCCCTCTTTTAAAGAAATATTCCCTCCCCGTTTTTTATGTTAAGCAATTTATGTATTTACTAACTGGCAGTAATTATAAATGTACCTACGTTACTAGCTAAGAATAATTCGGGTATTTTCTAGCATCTCAATTATCCTAATTTGATGTTTCATTGTCTTTAATTATTTCTCGTTTACTTCACAAGGTAATGATTTTCTTACCCTGATCTTATTAGATAAGCTACAGGCAACAGATAGCGGTTTATTTGGGTTAATTAATAAGTAAATATCAAACCAAAAACCCAAGCATTTGACATTAAGAGGGGAAATCCTGCCACAGTAAATAAAACTGAGTACTTCCGTCTCAGAAGGCAAAGGTTTCCTTCAGTTAAAAATAAACAACTGTCAAAAAATAAAACTAAATAATGACATAATAATTAATGAGTTCCAAGCACCTGCTTAGAACTTATTAATTACTTTAATAGATTTGTGACACATAGGTAGGTATTTTTATTATGAAACGGCATTACTACGTTATTTTTCCGCAAGTCTATGTTTAAACAATTATTTCGTGTTAATTGTTCAGATTACATGTATACGGTATGAATAAACAAATGAAATTTAATACAAAACTATATAACCGTCCAAAATCGGGGGCACACATTTGAGTTTAATTTCCAAAAAAAAACATCTCCTGCATCACAAAGGCGACAATTGTTTTTACCGAATTTGCAATTTTATTAGTTACGTTGGGTTTAACACACAACACTTCAAAAGTTTTAGACGCATTTAATTGGTTCACAAATATTAGTCACAGCCACAACACCTTTTATTACAAGTACCTCTGTGTTGCCGGGAATATCATAAAATGCTGATTCAGTCAAGGTCCTCGTACAAGGTTTCACAAATCAAGGGCATGAGAGCACGAAAGCAGGCTAAATGTTACGAGAGTTTAATAAATTATAACTTGAAGAAATTATCTCTTATTAATTATATTGTAAAACACGTTTTGAACCGAAGTAACTTTTAAATAGTGTTGCTATTTTAGAGACAAGTGTTAATTCAAATGAAAATAAATTAGGTAACTAAGCGAACGTTTTAAAATAGACTAAAACAAATAGTAGAATGGTGGCTACTTGATAAAACAAACTCCACTCCGGGTTAGAGTTTTAGAGATGTCAACATTTTGCTGAGTCATATACCTAAGTAGAGTTAAGGTTAGGTTCAGACCAAATAAAAAACCCAGACATACACTTTATAGTTTGATTGTAATTGTATGCTTGTGAGCGTGTATGGACAGAGCGGAGGTGTAGTTTTGACATGCTTCACTGTATTTTTCGCAGCGCTATGTCTTGATTTTTCATTTGGTCTGAGAGGTTAAGTAACTGTAACCCCCTTTACTGTTTGCTTTAGCTCTGACATACAATATCAATTTATACGAACAAGTACGAGCTGCGAATAGAAAGAAGTATCCAATTTTCTCGACTATCTCCCCCGTATCGTGTAAGTCCACATCTGTTACAGCTGCTATTGCAAACATCGTGTAAGACGTATCACGTGAGGAACTACAAATGTGTCATTATCGGCTGTTATATAAGATGGCGTTACATCAACTAGCATCTATTACGACTGCTTAGTATTAAGCCAAACGCACATTACAGCCGCAACGGGCCGCAGCGCAACGCATTTTCATACACATCTCGTGCGGTGCGGCCGTGGCCCTCGTCGTCTGTAGAGTGCGTTGGTTCATAGACAATGTACGAAAATTATAGAGGATTTTTGCAATGCGTTGCGTTGCGGCGCGGCCTGCCCCTTTCTGCGCTAGCCTTTATAAGGTAGCTTTATGGAGTTTCTTTACCATTGTCATGACATAGTGACCCTCAAGCAACACGCCAATTAATTTACGAAGATATTATTAGACACCATGATTTATTACAAATTGTAGTACGTATGGTGTTTCCGGTAGGAAAATTGGTGTGTGCGATGATAACTTAGTAGTTTTTAATTGTACCTATTTAAATTTTCATAATAGAGAGGTTGACAGTTGCCGCTACGAGGGCGGAAGTCTGCGGTATTTTTGTCTGTTTGCTTATTTAATTACTTTTCAGGGTTCCTTAACTTAAAAGGAGATAACGGAAACCGTATAGGATTTCTAGTGTTTCTGTCCGTCTGTCACAGCCAATACGGTAGTTGCCTAGGTAAAAAAAAGAAATTCTATTTAGTCCGTCTTTCAGATATTAAAAAAATATTAGACACGTATTTTTTCCTTAATCATATTAATAAAAAATAACTTAGAAAACACGCATTAAAGTTGGGGAGTGGGGGCTCGCAACGTCACAAATCAGTATAAAATCTAGCAAGCAGTGACGTCATGCCACATTTTAACTCAATGTATCGCCGTAATCTTTTGATTACGTCAAAATATGAAAAATACGTGTCCTATATTTTTTATTAATGTACCTTCCGGACTAAAAAATTTTTTTTATGAAACAAGCCTATTTGCTCCGAATCTAATGGACCGATAAAGTTAAAATTTGGTACACATATTATGTATATTCTGTGACCCGAACACGGCACGTCCGTGTTCGGGTAACGTAAAAATGAATTTTGAATATCGGGTCACTTTTAGGGGCAAAAAGCAAAATTAAAAAAATAAGTTTTGCAATCTAAACCGTGTAACATATCAAATGAAAGAAGGACAAGCGTATTTTTTTTTTCATGATTTTAATATAAATACTTTTAAAGATATTTCAGAAAATAAATGAAAATTAACCATTCCCCCCCGTATCACCAAAACTATTGAGCCAAAAATTTTGAAAAATAAATACAGAGAATGGTTATTTACCTATAGATTACAGAAAAATCTATACGAAGTCTATGGTCTTAAAATAACATGGTAAATCTCTCAATATTGTACATACAAACTTACATTTGCAGCTGGAATGTATGGGAAAACAAGATTTTCAACTAAAATGTTAAATTTGTATTCGGGATTAACTCATCCCAACTACAGAACCCTTCATTGTGCGTGGTCCGACGCGCACTTTCCCAGTTTTTACTTTATTAAATTACTACCTTCTGCCCCCGACTTCGTACGCGTGGAATGTAAGATACACAATAAACTAAAATAACAGCCACATTTTTATAAAAAACTCCCTCAGCCCCCGACCCACCCCGTCGCATCGCATCGCCCGCCCGCGTTATTACTTCATTTTCGCTTAGCGTTTTTTCTGACTTATTTTCTTTTTGCTCGACTCCTAAGCGCGGAACTACTAACCGCGCGGTACAAGATCTTGCTCACGGGACGGAGCGCGGCGCCGCCGCCGTGCCGCGCGGTAGACGATAAACACTATTTAGTTTGATCTCGTACCGCGCGGTTAGTAGTTCCGCGCGTTACCACGTGGTTATATGAACTTAGGGTCTTAGGGTCACAGCGTGGTGTTAAATAGCCTACAACCTTCTCTCAAGAATTTCACATTTGATAGCCAATATCAAATGCAAAATTATTCAAATCCGATTGGTAGTTTCAGAGATTACAGCCTTCAAACAAACTCTTCATTTTTATTATACTTATTAGTATAGATTAGGTACATTACAGATTCTAGTTAACAATTTTTCGTTATATCGATGACTAATGAACAGCGGTAGTAGAACAAAAGGTGCAGGAATATTGACAAACAAACAAGCAAAGCCGCTTGTTCATCGGTGAACAAGCGGTGGCAGGGACATCGACGCGAAAACTGTTACCATGGATTCAGTACATGATTCTGAACCCCGCTGCGTTGAAATTTTCGTCGGTTATTTTAAAAAAAATCACTTATTTCATAGAAAAGTGCAATACCTACGCGGTCAAAATGTATGGAACAGCAGTTTTTTTTTTCAAATAACCTACGAAAAATATCAATGTTCAGAATCTTGTATTGAATCCATGGTAGCAGTTTTCGCGTCGATGTCCCTGTCACTCTGTATAAGCGATCATTTGTACATAATTATGTTAAGGCTCGTACAGAACAACGCGATATCGCGGGCGCGACACGGGTCGCGCTGCCTGTCGTGCCCGCGACATCGCGTTGGTCTGCACGAGCCTTTTGTTTTATACTTTTCACTAACCTTCGTACCTATTATTTAATTCATTTGCCTATTAATAATGTGGACATAGAGTTCGCAAGTTCTTACTTCATTAGTATCAATTGATCAACTTGTAAGAAGTAGTTAGATAATAATATTTATGTCAAGATTTGTTCGCCACAAATATAACTATGATGTAGACAATAAAAGTAATAATAAAGTTGATTTGATGTGGTTATTGCTAAATCCAATGCGTGTGAGTAACGAGTTGTCCACAACTATTGCTCAACTATGACTTCGCTGACCGCTTTTCTTTGGAGAACTTCAATATTAATTTGAAAAGAAATATTTGCACCCAAATATCTTGAAGAGAACACGTTTAAGTGCAAAGCGCTCTATATCCTATACTATTAAATGAGCAATAGGTATTTGTTTATGTATATTTGTAATCACGTTCTCGAAAACGGCTCAAACGATTTCGATGAAATTTGCAATATAGGGATTTACGGGGGTGAAAATTAGTTTTCTCTATTTTCACAGCCTCGGGAATGTGATACAAGTTGGTATACCTGGACGATATGTTTATCTATTTTCACCCGAGCAGAGCTCGGTCGACCAGGTACTGTATGGTAAACTTGGAACCTAAACTCACTACCTTCTAATACATGTGTGGGCCGTTTCTTTACTTCAATTGGTACACTTTAAAAGTAATTCTTATTTATGTTCGTAGCTCTATAGTTAAGGTTCCATCCGACTTATTTCTGTACTTGAGATGTATGAGGAACAGGGTGTAAAGTCCACACATTCTCTATAGAAAAGGGAGGATCCTCCGACGAGACGGGTGTCGTATCTGGCGGGCAACTGCCCAATGATTGATGTCGGGGTAAGTTATATATATGTTGTTCGCAGTAAACTCCAATTGCAGGACGCAGGATTTATGTGACATTTTTGTGTGACGTCAGATCTTTGATGTCAAGATCATGTTCGCATGTGGTGCATACTATACCTACATACCATCACGCCTGTTATCCCCGAAAGGTTAGGCAGAGGTGTACCTATGGTATGCCATAGGTACACCACTGCCTACCATTGGCACACCACATGCGAACATGATCAGCAAGAAGCCTCTGCATTTGCTAAACTACTTGTCGTTAAAATATTGACAGATACCATCATTGTGCAAGTGAGAGAGAATGGGCGGCATTTGTACATTAAGTAAAGAATAAATAAAAAGAAACATATTACTCAAGTGCTTTGAAATTAAATTGGTATTGAAGGATTCAATTTTATTAGATCGATCAGTTGCTCAACAGCACTCAATCTCAAATGAAAGATCTGAGCATTTTCTAAACTTTTTACAAAATAAAGTGAAGTGTTCGTTTTCATAAGTAAAGTGAGTAAGCTGATGTAGGTCCTATTATGTAAGTAGGTACCTATACTTATGTGTCTGTATCTTATAAATCATGTAATGTTAGAATTGTCGCAAGAACTGGTTGTTATGCAGTTTTACTGCAGTTACTAACTTTTATTAGAACAATCAATATAAGCTTCACCTACTTGTAGTTGTAACATACAGCGTGTATCAGAAAGGTGTGATCGAATTTAGGGGTGTGGTACAGACCATCAAACTAAATGCGACCAACATCGAAAACGAGAAAAAATTATCAGCCGTCCCATAGAATTGGGTTGAGTATAGGTATTGAAGCTATGAATGGGACATCTGATAATGTGAGCTAATGTCTGTTGGTTCCATAGAGAAAGTTGTTCAGTATGGTGGTCTATACATTCAAATTATGCTTTATTAGGGGTTCACGAGCTGTAGCTCAAACTATTTCTTATGAGGTTAGATTAGCTTTAATTTTGATATCTAGAATTATTATAATTATAGTTTTTTTGTCCCTTGTATAATGATCGTGTTAAGTAAATGATAATTGAAGATTTCATGACTTGTAGGTATAGTCACCATCGGGACATTAATTACCTATGTAATGAGGTACTTACTAACATTTAAATAAGTACTTTTAGACATGTGCCTTTGCACATAGAGGATAATATACATTGTTTTTATTGTTTTCAGTACAAGAGATCAAGATCGCACAATTGAAAAATATAAAATTAATGCAAATAACGTGACTCGGGCACGTAACAATTATTTACAAGTCCCTTAATTCCTCTGAAAACTAATTATTAAGCTGGCAGCAGTCACAAGGTCTATATAACTCCGAGAGAAAGGACACACAGCGCAAATCTCGGTCAAAATAATGCTTAACCAGATGTAAACATGCTCTTTCATAACATTCCCTGTACGACAATGGATGTTAGCAACAAAAATCATTCACAGAAATATGTTTGACAGTAATAGCTGTTCAAATCGTTGTAAGAACGTAAATTTATTGAAATAAAATTTATCCGTCACGACACGACACTAGTGAGATTGACACACCCACAGTTTATCACGAAGTAGGTACGATTTCTGAATGAGAAATCGTGATTTATCGTTACAATTGGCAACATAATGTCATTGTCATTATCAGTAGGTATTTTTTCCACCTTTTCCCCGCACTCGTTTCGGTAATTTGTATTCCCTATAAGTTATACCTGCCTATCTAGGTTGCCAACGCAATTGTGCAATTGCAACAAAAATCAATTAACACTTATTTTTTGTGGACTGTACCCATTTGTTCCAATTTGATATTCCCACAGTAACTACCTAAGTAGATAGCATGCAAGGTTTTTTGAAAGCCAGTACAGACCAAAAATACTGATTTATAAACTTATCAATCTAGTAAAATCTTTCGCTAATCAGTAAAATCGCAGTTACCTATTTACAGATAGGTTGCCTACCTCAATGAAATTACCACTATGACCAGCCCATGGTCTCCCTTTCTAACTATTGTGCTTATTCAATCGTGAGCTTTCTATCGACCAAATCTGATTAGCTAGGTACCTAATAAGCTAACTAATCTGTCCTCTGAAATGATTAGGCCTTTAAAAATAAATTATACAATGATCAGACAAATAATTAAAAAGCTAATCGCTTTTAGATATCATCTAGATAAGCGGTATCCATAGCACCGAGATACGCATTAAGTAGTACACACAAATGAAAATATTTCCTATAGTCAGCGTTCCTGCGTCCATGAACTACTTTGAAACAGCGACATGTCTCGAAAATATTACTTTATTCGGTACTTTATTTAATTTACTAGTGATTTTAACAAAATACTTCGATCGGCACGCGCCCCTAAGGTCAAGCACGCACCGTTTCACGACAAGTTACTCGCGTTCATGATGGTTGCTACCGTTGCACTCGGTCGCCGATATTTGGCAACCTTGAAAACTTTCATTAAATATGACAAAACGTTTTCATACATACTGTTAGCTGAGAATACCTATATGAAGAAAACGTTTTTTATTTTCTCAATGAAAAAAAAAAACGTTGCGTTAACCTATGTTTAAAATGAACACAATCGGGAGCAATCGTACGTTCACAGAGTAGGTATCTTTGTGTTTTACGAAATAGGTACCTACCTAGTCATTTTTTGCACGATTACTCAAGGTCATAATTTAATGCTGAATAAGCTAGCGACAATGGTGTAATAAAAAAAAAACTACTTACTAAAACTTCGACGCTGTTATGTAGACCATGTTGGTTGCCGGGTTCGGCGGCGGCGATCGTTGCTCACCATTCACTGGGCATTATTTCAATGCCCAGTGAATGGTAATGCTATGATACCTACTATCGCATGGAAAATATCCCGTCTATGAAATTAAAAATGGTTTTAGTTCAACATCTGAATTTCAGCAGTTCATATCGACTCGTTTTGATATTTGAAGCTTAGGTACAGGTCGTGCCATTAAAGATGAGACTTGACGCACCACGTGGTTTGACTTGCGCAGTAGACGATTTATGGGTCTCTTTAGCGGTATGAGGTTCCCGCTGGGACGTCATCGGGGCGGGGGAAAGAGCGGCGGGAGGCGCGGTCAAATCTCATCTTTAATGGCACGACCTGTACCTATCTAACTATTAAGCGACCTGCACCGCGCTCTTGCTTTAAGTACTTCACTTTTTTACAACTTGACATACCTAACATCAAAACCTTCAGGAATAATTTCTCTAAATTAATGTGAAAACCACATCAAAATCCGTTGCTAAGTTTAGAAGAACAACGCGGTCTCACAGACAGAAACGAAAACCTACCTTGTTTGGAGCTTTCCACAGTACGAAGATGTTTTTAAGTTCAAGAGCTTTCAACACATGCATTCATGAGCGGAAGCCGTACTTTTTTTACCGGACTACGGCGAGGTAAAAAGGAGGGTTTATGATTTTGACCGGTATGTATATATGTAAGTATGTATGGGTGTATTTTCATCATAACTTCTAAATTCCCGAACATAATTTGACAAATAAGGTATATTTGGAAGCATCTTGATCGTCTGCTGATTATAGGCTATATGACGTCACATTAAATGCAATATGGCGCTCTCTAGATCACATAAAGTCATGAACAAAAAATATTATATATCGTATTGTCTAAGTAAATAAATATGTTTAAATTGTTAAACACAAGTAACAGTGACTGTGCTAAGCTGCACCGTGCAGCTGTAAAATTAATACAACAAAACCCAAACAAAAAAGAATTAAAGTTGCTCTGCAAACACTTCATCACGAAATTATAACCACAAAATAATTTAAATAAAAAGTAAATTCAAAAACTAAAAACCGACTAAGTACTCAAAAATCACGCTCTAAAAAGTAAGAAACAAGAAAATATTTCAGACAGAAATCAAGACACGGCTTTACCTCGACCGTTTTTGTACCTATACAAAAACGGTCGAGGTAAAGCCGTGGTCGCACGCCTGTACACCTAAAAAATTATAATGGCATGCGACCACGGCGATCATGTGTTAGGGGTACTGCGCATCGAGTAGCGCACTTCAGAGCCGCCATAAAGTTTGACGCTACCTAACGCTTCTGGAATTACAGGCCTGACGTTATGTTTAGGTCGAAGTTTTAGACGATTTGTGGTTACGGTTCAGATCCTCACTGTCTCATCCCTATTGCTATTGATTAAAAAACATCAACAAAATTGACATTGACAGATGACATTTCTATTTTTAGATCTCTTCATCTCAGAATCGCACAGATCCTGTAAATTGAATTATTGATTTCATCTAATGTATTGTTAAACCTGAAAAAATGAAAAATATTTTAGAGACTCTTATAAACGCGTCAGAGAAGGCGGCATGTGTAGCCCGGTCCTGTTGTGCAGGAGCGACAAACGAAGTGTTATTGGTCGCAGAAAAATTTGAAGGCGATGCCAACGCCCGTTTTGAAAGAGATTTCAAAACGATTGCAGATGTTTTGGCCCAAGAAGCTGCAAAAACTGAAATAGCGGGTCATTTCCCAGAGCTTGCAGAGCATGTAAGGGGAGAAGAGTGTTCCGAGATTGGAGGAGTCAGGATCGAATTATGCGACAGTGTCGAAGGCACTGCGGATATTTTACAGTATTTAGTGGCACCGGCGCTTGCGAATCGAATGGCTGAAGCGGCCCATCGCGACACAGACCATACATTTTGTGAAAATTTGCCAAAAGATATTCCTGAGATCGACACTTCTGATGTAGGCATTTGGATAGATCCAATTGGTAACTATGAAACTTTTTATATCTTTTTTGAAAAAGTTCTCAGCTAGTTACTACCACTTGACAATTTATTTAAATAAAGTTTAAAACATTCTCTCAAACATAACTTGTTGATGTTCAATCATTTTACACTTTACTATTAGATGCTACTGCTGAGTTCATAGCTGGTGTCCAGGGACACGCCGACGCAGACCATGGTCTTCCATGTGTGACAATTCTCATTGGTGCCTATCTAAGGTCTACTGGGGAGCCTATTCTTGGAGTTATCAATCAGCCATTTTATGACAAGTAAGTTGGTAATTTCAGAATACTTATTCTACTCTACTTTCATCTTTACTTTTTCCTTAAGTTTAGTAGAATGATATAAAAATGAAAGAAAATAAATTTAATTCTTGTTTTCTAGTGGCAAAGGGCGAGTTGTGTGGGGCATTAATTATAAAGATATGCATGAGTGGGGTAGCAGTTACGTTGTTGAGAACAATGAAAAGAACATCTTACTGATGAGTACTGCTGAGAAGCCAGAAATTGCTGATAAGTTCCGAGAAGCTGGATGGGAAATCAAGTCTCTTCCGGGAGCTGGGCATAAGCTTCTGAAAGTGGCTTTAGGTGAGAAAAGTAATCAGTTGTAGAACAGCCATTTCTTTATTAATAAACTCGTTAAGTGTAATAATTTACTAACAGCAAAGTATAGATAATATAAAGTTCTTTTACAGAATAAAAATCCTAGATTCAAGTTCAGTTATGGTCACATCATTGTCACACAAAATTGTTGTACCACTTAATGCTGCGGAACTTGATGCAGTTTCAATTTTTATAATTCTGTACAATTTTTCTTATACAGGTGAAGCAGCAGCATACATCATGTCTCAAGGAACTACTTTCCGCTGGGACACCTGTGCCCCCCACTCTATCCTCAGAGCAAAGGGTGGGGATCTCATCAGTTACTCTACTCAAGATCCTATCACTTACAATGATGAGGTGGACCTGGAGTCACAAGACTATAGCAACAAAGAAGGCATCATAGCTTTTAGTGATGAAACTACAGCAGAAAAGATTAAGAAAATTCTCAATAACTAAAAATTTACAAAAAAAAAAAAAATATCTGAATCTCAAATAGTTGATGTAGTAGGTACCTACTATTTTAAAATTATATTAAAATCTTAGTCCTGTCATATCCAATGCTAAACAAAGTTTTCATAAGTGGTCATAAAATGATCTAAATATTATCAAGTTTTTCTCAATCATTCCTATTTCTAAATAATTAAACTGTTTTAATAACTATTTCAAGAAGGCCAATTTTTTAACGAAATATTGCTGTTTAGATATATGTAAGTGAAATGTGTTAGTTACTAAGATTTTTTGTATACTTACGTGAATATCTTTTACTTGTGGATGTAAAAACATGTAATATCAAAGTTTATTCAAATATATCTAGTCAGTATTATTCAATTATATTAATTTTAAATATAATGATCTCTATGTTGCATGTTATTGTAAACTGTGATGTATTGTTTCAAATAAAAGATATCATTTTATACATTCTTTTATTATAAAAACTTACAACACTTATGTACATAAATAATTAATTACTAGATTCTGATTCTGAAGTAGAACTTTTGCTTTTCTTCTTTTTCTTTTTTTTACTTTTCTTATCTTTTTTCTTCTTTACCTTGCCAACTTTTGTTGATTCTTTAGATTCTTTTTCCTTTTCCTGCAACAAGATATTTTAGATTAAATATAGCTGTTGGTACATGTACAACAATATTTAATAATAATGTTAAATTCAATGCTACTTCTGAGATCATAGATTATCATCATCATCATTATTCTCCTGCCCTTATCCCAATTTCACGACGATGTAACATGATGTCTTTTTCTTTCATAGTACTCTAATAGATCTTATCATAGATTATAATAATATTATAAAGCTTTTGGTAAAACACAATTTATAATCTAAACTAATATTTAAAGAGGAAAGATTTGATAATTTGTAATGCAAAAACTCATGGACAGATTTAAAAAATTCTTTCACCTATAGAATGCTTTATTATCACTGAGTAACATAGGATATAATATATAAATATATCACGAGGGCAAAGCTGCTGGCGGAAGCTAGAATAAATATAAAATGATTGGCCTTACGGGTTTCACAACAGTTTCTGTTTTAGTAATAAGTGGTTGGACTTGTGGAGCACAGCCCTCCATCCTGATTGCTGCAGTAACGTCATCAACTTTTGACATATCTGCATTTGGAGCACGATATTGTTCACAGTGGTCCACTCGTACTGTACGGCCCAAGATCTGGGGACCGACAAAAGGTCAATAATTGAATAGCCAACTGTTGTTAAAAGTAGAGGATAGTCCTACATCATACACAAGTTTAATACAGCTCAGTCAGATTTATGATATTATTGTTCATAATTTGTATTATTAAAGCAGAAAATCTTCGGTATTTCATAATAGTACATATAATATTACAATCAACATACTTTGGTTCCATTTAAATTATCCACAGCTAGGATTGTTGACCGCTGATCCTCATAGCAAATAAATGAGAATCCCCTTGACTTTCCAGTTGCTTTATCTCTCACCAAATTTATGTTCACTATTTCACCATACCTGCAATAGTTTGGTGTTATTTTCTGAATAACAATCACTTGTCTTACAGCACGCTTAGCATGACAATACAAACTGGTTTTGTCTACAGAAGAATAGATAAAATGGCAGATAAACAATCACAATCTGTCATTTTGTTGATTCTTCCGTTGACAAAACCCGTAGAAAACCTGTTTCTATGGTTATCATACTATGCGTGCAGAGAAGTTTTACATGTTCTTGTTAGAAAAGGCAACACAAAAAACAATTTCAAGCAAAAAAATGTTGGTGATAGTATAAGAAAGTTACTGGCGGCTTATACATCACAATGAAGCAGCATTTAAATGATGAGCACTTTCAATATACAACATTACAGAGTAGGTTTTTCCATCAAGAAGTTGCAGATAATTTAAATAAGCCACGATAACTTACTGTGAGAAAACGCAGATAATGTCACCTTCAGTGAGATCATAGGGCAAACCTCCAACAAACACCCAAGCACTGTCCTTGTACTGGTCATGCCAAGAAGTCTTTGATTTACCAGACAACTCACGTTCACTAAGCTTTAGCACGTTCTTCACATTGCTGAAATAAATAGAAACTTAAATTATGCAATTTTTGTCAACAAATTTGTCAACATGGAAACAAAAGTTGTATTTACGTCATGGGATTCATTTCGTCGTTTTTTTTAATCTTCCTCCATAGAAAAAACGTACTATTACGCTAATTCCTTCTTGTAAAACAAATAATTGTAATATATATATTTTCAAACACAAAAATTTGAAAACATAACCTAAGTGGCAAAAATAGGGCAAAAAAGTATCGATACTTTGTGGTATCGAGTATATTTCCATTCGATACCGATACTTTTGTACTCGATACTTTGCATTCGATACTTTACTCAATGAGTACTTTTTGGCAGGTAGTCTTAGAAATTACCCATTTAAAACTTGCGACCTTACGGCTTACGATTATGGTTATGGCAACGCCATCTAAAACATTACATCGATACGAAAAAATAAAATAAAAAACCAAGTTCTTCATCTCCATCACAGTCTGAAAATAAGGATGAATTAAGCTATTACTTATTTGCACAGGTTTCACCACTTTCCTTAGATCCCTTGAAACAATGGGAAGATACGAAAGTTGTATTCCCAAAATTGACACGAGAATATTTATCAATTCCTGCGACGTTAGTGCTTTCAGAACGATTATTTTCTAAAGCAAGAAGTATAATCACAAAAATCCGAAACCGCTTATCTCCAAAACGGCTCAATAAACTTCTATTTTTAAAATTGTACGGAGGAGCAATGGGAACTTTAATTTATATGCCTAAAGTACTAAATAATTTAATTTTGTTCCAATTCTTTTTAAATTTTTGGAGTTACAATTGTCTTTTTCTATTATTGTATTAAATTTGTGTACCAATACCATTTGTTTTTTTATGTCCTGCCCTACTGAAGTTAAACTGACGTTATTTACTGACTTATCTATGCTCTATGCGCATTAGGCCCTAAGAAAAGTACTCGATATCTTGAAGTATCGATACTTTTGTTTCGATACTTTTATGAGTAAGATATTTTTTTTTCGATACTACTCATGAGTACAGTATCGATACTTTCTATTCGATACCCTGTCCCTAGGCACCAAGAGAAACAATTTTTTTTTTAATCATTCAGTTTTTCACTCATCCATCACTGTCATTTTATTCGGTTGGCAAGTGTAGTATCTACAATAAAGATTAATCGCCTAAAATATTTTGGTGCGATTGTCAGCAGTTTGAGAAGACTATGGGAAGACTAAAGAAACGATGGATGAACTGTGTGAATGTGGATAAATTGCTAGAACAACGTTAGGTGACGTTAGCTGCCGCGAGAAATCGCAGCACAGCGGACAGAGCTCCGGCGGGATCTCATGGCGTCATGGAGAGTGCGATTGTCGCAACCCAGCGCTGGGCACGACACAATTGCGGCGATAAGACCCCTCTTTGAGGAGTGGCTAGAGAGGCGCCACGGCGTCCTCACCTTCCGCCTGACGCAGGTCCTCACCGGACACGGCTGTTTCGGGAGGTTCCTGCACAGGATAAGGCGGGAGGAAACGCCCGGGTGTCACCATTGTGTGGATCGCCTGGAGGACACGGTGGAGCATACGATGGAGGTCTGCCCAGCTTGGGCGGAGCATCGCCGTGTCCTCGTGGAGGCGATCAGTGGCGGTGATCTCTCCCGTCCGGCCCTGGTTCAGGCCATGGTACGGAGCGAGAGGAAATGGGAGGCCGTCACCTCCTTCTGCGAAGCTGTAATGCTCGCGAAGGAGGAGGCGGAACGCGTGAGGGAAAGGCAAATTTCGCGCCCTCACGCCCCTAACCGCCGCAGGAGGAGACGCCCAGGGCGTCGGGAATCGCGAGGCGATTTCCGGCCACCGTAGGCGCGGGCTTGCGGACGGTGAGCAATGGGTGGCTCACCGTCCGATAAGGACCAGGCCCGGGTCGACGGCGCGTTGTGTTCCACGCGCGCCTCAAAGAGATGTCAGCAGAATTGAAGGGGTCCACTAGGGCCGATGCCTGCCGGGGTTGCGAAGAAAACCGAAAGGGAGATCGTGGCCCCCGGCAACAGGGCAACCGAAGGAACACGGGTGGGTTTTAGTCAGTAAGAGTCTGATCAAATAACTTCTCCCGCTCCGCCCAGAGCGGGAGAAGTTATTTGATGATTTCCCACCATCAAAAAAAAAAAAAAAAAAGGTGACGTTAGGTGACGACTAACTGTGCGTTTGCACTGGCGAAACTGGGTGAAACATTCAGAACAAAACATGTTGAAATCTTTACCTGCTGTCATTATTTGACAGAAACATGTTTTGTTGTAAATGTTTCCTCTGTCTACGGTTTCAGCAGTGCAGACGCACAGATAACGAAAAGAATGGAAGGAAAATACATGTGCTAATCCTAAAAAAATTGGGTTGGGCAGTCAGCAGAGAATCAGTTACCGAAAATATATATTTTTTTATCAATTGCTGAACGACTTCTATTATTAATGTCAGTTTTATTTTTGACTATCTCTTTTTTTTTTTTTTTTTTTATTATGGCTTCGCACGGTTTGTGCATTAGCCAATGTCATGTATTTTTTTATTATTATTTTTTTTTTTTATTCGAAGAGACAAAGTTGGGGAAACAAAATTATTAATTATATTAGAACGGAATTTAGGATAGGACGGATATAGGATCAGTATAAGGAAAAGGATGAATCGAAGGAGTGAATAATGAGCAAATTACAATAACGAATATTTACAACTTAATATTATTTAAGGTAATGAATGAGACTATACATTTATATACCGGAAAGCTTTTTGTACAAAGTAAGGAAAGTATTGAAGTAGGAAAATGAGTACCAAGGGACAAGAGATTACTAATAAAAGAAGAACGGTCGTATAAGGGACAGGAGAAAAAAATATGATTTAAGTCGCCTACGTCTGTGCCACACGAGCAAATGGGGTCGTCGATGATATGAAGTTTGGCAAGATGGGCTGGAGAGCAAACATGACCCAGTCTCATCCGTATAAGAACGGAGGTCTCCATCTTGCCAAACTTTGCCCTGCCAAACCACGGTTTTTCCGGAACGTCGGGCTGAATAGTTGAAAAATAACGGCCCTTTGATTTGCTTCCGATACCCCAGGCTACCTTCCAGGTATCCCGGAGAAAAATCTTTGGTAATGTCACAAGGTCAGTACTAAAATTCTGATATGGAACTAAGTCCCCACACTGCACTGCATCACCGGCAATTGTATCTGCCACTTCATTGCCGTGGATTCCAGCATGGGCCGGGATCCACGCAAATTGTAGTGTATTACCTTCAGAAATGGTTCTGAACGCAAATTCTCTTATTAAATAGACTATAGGACACTGCGATTTGTGTTCGAAAGGGGATTTATTGATGGCTAGAAGAGCACTTTGAGAATCTGTGAAAATAATAGTTTTCTTGAGCTTTAGAACCCGAATATATTCAATAGCTTTTAAAATGCCGAAACATTCCCCCGTAAAGACAGAAGTCTCCGGAGGTAATTTTATTTTTTGTACGATGTTGTATTGAGAATGGTAAGTCCCTATCCCAACACAACCTCTCGGAGAACGCTTGGCAGCATCCGTAAATATGTGATGGTACTCTATGTGTTCAGCCAAAAAATGATTAAAACTTAAATTGCAATCGGGACCTGGTTTACTTACACAGTATTTAATGGTGGGGCTGAATTGTAAACTCTCGTAACTACTGCTAAATAGGGGAAGTTTATTGGAACGGTGAATAGGAGAAGAAAGGGAGAGGAATTTTTTATAGCTTACAACTAAACAAGGATCACGTTTATGGGACCAGTAATCTGAAGATTCAATCTGCAATACTAAAGAGTCCAGTTTAGGAATGAGAGGATGAGTTGAGAACTGAAGAATCCGGAACAAATATTTGTCAGATAGAAATTGTCTTCTAAGGTATAAAGGAGCTTCTCCGCATTCTACTTGGAGTGCATTAATGGGACTAGACTTCATGGCTCCAGAAATTATGCGCAAAGCTTTAGACTGAATGCGATCCAATTTTTTTAAAGCCATAGCACTACAAGGTTCTAGAACGAACAATCCATAATCCAGGGTGCTTCTGATGATTGCATTGTAAATAAGTTTCAAAGAAAATGGATGTGCACCCCACCACACACCAGATAGGCATCTAAGTATGTTTAGGTGATTTTCACATTTGTTAACAATATAATCACTATGAGGAACACTACTTAATTTACAATCTAGTATTATACCTAGATATCTGAAATTATCTTTAACTGGAATACGTATTCCCATATAAAAGATGTTTACTAAGGGAATATTTCTCTTTCGGGTGAACAAAACAGCTGCGCTTTTAGACGTAGATAAATCCAAACCATTCAGATGTAACCATGACTCCAAAGTAGATAAAGCTGAATTGATAGCATAGCTAGCTTGTTGAACAGATTGGCTTGAAGAATACAATACTAAATCATCGGCATATTGAAGAACCTTAACTTGGTTAGCTAAGGAGGAGTCTAAATCAAAAGTGTAAATATTGTATAGGAGGGGGCTGAGCACTGAACCCTGTGGGAGACCTCTCCATACAAGATGAGGTACCTCATGATCTCCTATTATCATAATAACTGAGCGATCATTCAGGATTCTAATAATGAAATTCGACAAATTCAATGGAACTTGTAGGGCTTTTAATTTATTTTGTAAAACTGATAATACAACATTATCGTAAGCTGCATTAATATCAAGGAAAACTGCAATGGTCGAATGGTTATTAGAGAAGGATAGCCGAATATCGGATGTTAAAATACTTAAACAGTCAGTTGTACTTTTACCTTTTCTAAAGCCATATTGTGAATCTGCCAAAAGACCCTTACTTTCAACATACCATTCAAGGCGATTTTTAATTAGGTGCTCCGCTAATTTCATCAGAATTGAAGATAAAACTATGGGACGGTATGAAGAAGCATCAGATGGAGTTTTATTTGGTTTAAGGAATGGCAACACCATTTGACGTTTCCATTCATCAGGGATGTTACCTGTATACATAATCGAATTAATAAGCTCTAAATAGTAACCGAGGACGACATCATTTAAATTAGCAAAAAAGGAATACGGGATGCCATCAATGCCTGGTGCAGAATCCTTAGTTTTATGGATAACACCTTTTAATTCAGTGAGAGTGAATGGGAGATGTAGCGTCGTATGAGTGTCTTGGTTACTAGTTACAAGAGACAGGTTAAGGTTAGTAGCCTCAGGAACCCAAGGCGGAGCTAATTTGTCTAAAAATTCATTGGCTAAAGAATCCGGAATAGGAGAAGGGTCTTTATAAATGGACCTAAATCTACGAATATTGCGCCAGACGATCGTAGGGTGAGTATTCGGTGAAATTGATGTGCAAAAGTTACGCCAAGATTCAAATTTTTTCTTCTTAAAAAGTTTATAAGTTTCGTTAATTATGTTAGTAACGATTTCAAAATTACTATCAGACATATCGAGGTTATAATTGTATTCAGCCTCTTTACGTTTGTAAACCATTTCTGTGCATTCAGGGTCCCACCATGGAGGCGAGGGAATTGTATTAATATTGTTATTTTTTACAGGAAAAACTTCATCTGCTGCTGCAATTAATATGAGCGCTAAAGCTTCTGCACAACTGTTTTCATTGCCATCTGAAATAACAGGCAAGGAGCAAAGCTTGCTGTCAACAATGTTTCTAAATTTGTCCCAGTCATTATTATTTCTATTAGGTAGCTTATATTTTAATGTTGATCTCCTTAATGGTGCATTTCGTTTAGAAAGAGGATAAGAAATAACTATTGGAAAATGATCACTACCATAAGTAGAGGTCAGAGTATGCCAAGTTAGTGAAGAGGCTAAGTTTGGAGAACAGATAGAAAGGTCAATTGCACTTTGGTTCTGATTGGGATCTGAACGACGTGTGACAGCTCCTGTGTTCAAGATGCATAGGTTATGTAAGTCTAATATATCTAGTAATTCATCGCCATAACAATTAGAAGTTGAACAACCCCATGATTGATGATGGCAATTAAAGTCCCCTAATATTAAAACTGGCTTTGGAAGGGATGAAAAGAGATTATTAATCTCTTGAAGAACAGAAGAAGAAGGGTGGGGAATGTAAATAGAAACAAGACAGATATTATGAACTTTAATAGCTACAATTGAAATTGCCTCACTATGAGGAGGTAATGTAATGATAGAAAAAGGTATAGTATTCTTGATAAGTATAGCTACTCCACCATACCCATCAGATCTATCCTCTCTAATGATTAAATAACCATTAATTTTAAAAATATGATTAGATTTGAGCCAAGTCTCTGCTAAGGCAAAGGCAAATGGCTCATATTTGTTTAAAAGATATATAACATCACTCTTTTTATTTACTAGACTGCGGCAGTTCCACTGGATTATTTTGGATGTGTTGTCCATTACAAATGGATTGAGATACATTGGAAGAAGGGGCAACGTTGGACGGTGAAATGTTGAACTGAACAAGAAGATTGTGTAATGCAGAAAGAAAATCGTTTATGGAAAAATTTGTGTCATTTTTTTCATTATTATGATTATTAGAAAAAGCACAACCATCTGATGGTTGAGGAATATTGAAATCTTTAATAATGGCATTGTGAGCCTCTTTATTGTATCCTTGTACAGATTTGGGAGGGGAGCGTGGTTTGAGAAAGACAGTCTTTTTATAGCTAGTTGAAGCAGGCATTCTATTAGGTGAAGAGATGGATGGGGTATCTGCAAAGTTTTTGGATGGAGAAGATAAAAGTGTATCAGCATACGATTTAGTTACAAGGGGATATACTTTTGCTGCTTCAGCATAGGATACTGAACTTTGTGCCATGTATGTTTTAATTAATTTTTGTCTAGAAAATTCTGGGCAAACCTTGTTAGTAGCATAATGATATCCTGAGCAAAGGCAGCAAGATGCACTTTCTGGTTCTCTGTCACAACTGTCCCCGGTGTGGCTTTGGCTACATTTATAACAACGTGGTTTGGACCTGCACTGAATTTTAGTGTGACCGAAACGACAGCAATTGAAACACTGTACAGTAGGGAAAATATATAAATCTACAGGTAATGCATTATAGCACATAAAAATTCTTTTCGGTAGCACCTGACCATCAAATGTAACAACTATCGATTGGGATGGTTTCCAAATGGTAGAATCATCAACAATGGTTTTAAAATTAAGGCGTCTTACTTTTAAAATTGGACCACAACCAATTGGTACTGTTATATTATCAATAACATCCTCCGGAGACCAATCTGCAGGGACACCACGTACTAAACCCATTCTAGTAACATTAAAAGTGGGTATAAAAGCTTTATAATTATAAGATTCTAGACTATTATGATTAATAAAAGAATTTGCGTCCAGGAAATTCGAAAAGGAAAGAGAAATTTTATTGCGCCCAATTTTTTTGACACTACCGTTAATTATGTTTTGGAAGGCGTTGTGTTTAAGGAACTTGCCAAATGTGATTGGGTGCAGTGTCGTTCCATCATCTGGTGAAATCATGTTTTTTTGTACATGAATGACAAAAGGCGCGCTGTCTGTTTTATCATAAGTTTTACGACCTATCTGAGTAGGAGCAACTGAGGACGTAGCAGGAATATCGGGCACATTGATAATAGGATCGTTAGTCGTTGTAGTAGTTGAGCAGTTAGGTTCTGATGCAGTAATTTCAGGTGTAAAATCCGTACAGCTACAACCCGAAGATACGGTACCGTGGCTTTTACGGGTACGGCGACGCTTATTGCAGTGCTTACAAATATGTGTACGGCTTCTTTTTAAGTTACGAGCCGAAGACGACCCATCGGTATCCATGCCCGATTCGTTTGATATAGTAACGTAATTGCCTGCCGGGGGAACAGAGTCCCCCGGGTCAGGCGGGTCCTTCATTTTCCCGCGCTAATATAAAATAAAATAAAAACTTACCACTACCGAAGAATCTATACAAACTAAAGATGAATTACAAGAAAAAGAAAATAGAACACTAAAACCTACGGTTACTGATCTTATATTACAACGTTTTTCAATTTTTCAATTATAGCTTTAAAAGGACACGACCGCCAACGACTATCTCTTACTAATCACTTAATCAGATCAGATCTACTGTACTCTGTGGATCAGATCATTTCAGAGATGTCATAAATGTCACGTTGACATTGATATGTGCTTCGATTATTTACAAATCAACAAAATAATTGCTGCATTCTTGGGTTAAACTCTAAAGAAAAGATACACGCTAAGGGAAAATAGTTACATTATTACAGCTGTTACAATGACGACCCCTCCAGATGCACCAGATACCTATGATCAGGTTCGTAAAACAAGTCCCAAAACTTCTCCTCTACTGCAACGTTGATATCGATGTCCTTCTTTTTCTTACAGTTTGACGAAGAGGAATCTGAACAGCAGCTCGGGGCGACTGCATCAGGAAGGAAAAGACTATTCAGCAAAGAATTAAGATGTATGATGTACGGATTTGGAGACGACCAGAATCCATACACAGAAAGTGTCGACTTTTTGGAAGATTTAGTCATCGAATTTATAACAGAAACGACACATAGGTAGGTTAACGGAATCGAGTTACTGATAGGCATTGAACCTTAGTGTATATATAGTTTTTTTTTTTAAATCAGACTTGAATTTTCAGGGCAATGGAAGTGGGCCGAACAGGAAGAGTTCAAGTAGAAGATATAATTTTCTTAGTCCGGAAAGACCAACGCAAGTACGCACGTGTTAAAGATTTATTAACAATGAATGAAGAGCTTAAGAAAGCTAGAAAAGCTTTTGATGAAGTTAAATATGTTGGTGAGTAGAAGTCAATTGTTTAATGAAGCAAAGATAGTATGATAGCAAAGTCTGTTCCTAATGTTGTTTTTCAAGTAACAGAAGTGATGCTTTATTTATTTTTTCAAATTTATTTGAACTTACATTGAAATGTATTTATTATCAAAGTCTAATAAAAAAAGAATAATCAACTAAGTAATGAATGTGTGAAATTTTAATATTGTAATATTTATGTGATGTGCGTATGTAATAATTGTATTTTTATAAAATTATAGAAGACCAACAATAACATAGATGATCAAACAAGGCTGCCATGCTTCTAAGACTGATGCAAGTAACATATTTGATTATGACACATTGCTTCTGTTTGCACAAACTAACGTGATTTTATCAACCCTTGTAATCTAACCCTTTTTATATGTTATCAAAAAAAACTGCTGTCTGTTTTGCTATAACTTTTAATTGTGCATATCTGATTTAAATGTATGTTTAATCTGACATAAATCAGTGACTATTCATTAGAAAAATACAATTGAAACAACAATATAATATATATAATCGTGAAAACTGTTGAGTGTTTACATGCTTACAGCTTCTAGTAGGCGTTTGATGGGTTAAATAAAAATCTTTAACAATGCTTGACATGATTCTGCAAATTGGCCTATTCCCATAATGTTCAAAGGGGTTAAGCATTCAATATAAGTCACTTACACTTTGTTTACTCTGAGTATTCTAATAACTGCAGATATACTTATCAATCTCTATGCTCACGTTTAACATAAAATATATAATTAACATAACATAACATAACATCACGCCTTGTTTCCCCGAAGGGTTGGGCAGAGATTTCCCTGTAGCAGGTTCACCCACATTTCGCCAGTTATGTTTTAAGTCCCATGTAATAGGGGGCGAGCCTATTGATTAATATATAAAGTCACATAAAATTTTCCTTTAATCTTGAGTATTCTAATTACTGCAGATATCAATTATAGTATTGAATTAAAATAGTATTAACTTTAACTTTATGAATTCAAATAGGATTGTACATATTAAGAACAATTTAAATCTCTACCACCAGTGTGTTCAAGCTGGTAACTTTCACAAGTACCTAATAGAAAAAAAAAATGCAATCTGTATTCATGTTTTCAATCCCCTTTACTCCTTTCCTGCATGAGCAGAGCTTAAATTAAACTGCCAAAAATATGCATAGAATTGACCTAAGGCATTTTAAAAATTATATCTGAATTCATTAAAGTCAATCATTTGTACTTTACACCTGTCTGCTTCTCTATGGTCCAGAATATTGGCTTTGCCATTAAAATATTTCACTGTAATGAAGGGAGATATTTTGATTTGTGGTTTACCAGCTAATAACCATGACTTGTTCCTACTTGCATCTTCAAGTACCCTATTTATTTTGTGAATCCATAAAATTACCTGAATGTTGGGCAATGGAACCTGAATCCTGGATCAGAATTATTACCTTTATATTATTAGAAGATAATAAAATAATTTATATTTCAGAATAAATCAGAAGTGGATAGGCTGAAAGGATGTTCATGTATTATCATTATGATGTATTACCACTACTTCCAACAAGAAATAATTTAAACACTGTTTTATTTTCTTTTCTTACATTTCAGTTCTTGAATACTATCTGTAATACCTAGTACCATAAAAGACATTCCTGTAAAACCAAAACCTGTGTATGATTTGTAGTTCTAGACAATAAAGTGTTTAATTTAATAATTTTACTATTTGTTTTTATTGTCCTACTACACTTCTTTTGACTGTTATCATACTTATCATTCACCACTTAATTTAGCCATGTAAGACACTTACATCTACTTTCGTAAACCAGGCAGAATGCCAGCTTCTTTATCTCCACAATAGATCTTTTTATACATATATGTTTCTGTAAAAAAAAATGGCACTCCAGGAGCGCCGATAGAAGTGAAAACTTGAAAAAAAAAATTCGCACTGTGGTAATCAACGCCTTGATGTCTTTTACTCCATGCACCGCGGTAATCAACAAGTATTTTTAGTGATCAAAAGCTGGTGTCATCGCAGTATCGCGAAATCAATGGTTTAGTCCCATCTCAAAAATGCCCAACGGGCCTAAAGTTTTCAATTCAAAAATAATTTATTTAATACTTCGAAAACTCCCAACGAACCGACCAACAAGTAACGGATGATAACGTATAACATTGATGGAGATTTTAGGATTTCACTCAGCAAACCTCGGAACTAGTCCAAACAATGCGGCGACGCGACGCGTCGACGGTTCGAGGTTCGGATCATACTTTTATTATCGTGCTTATAGCCAAGTCGTCGTAGGCAGCGTTAACAGCGGCAAATTATTTTTATTGTGTGCCGCCTAGTTTAGCTAATACAAGCAGGATAATTTTAGAAAAGCAAAATTTATCAATGAGATTAGAAAAAAATACCAGTGGTCGACCTAGACGCAGCCCAGGGGAGGGGTCATGACCCCCCATGACCCCCCCGATCTGCCCTTGGGGATGTTGAATAGTGTTATTTGGACCAATTCAGAGGTTCGCTAAGTGAAATGCTTAAATCCCCGTCCATATTATGCATAACATGTTTGGAGATTTGTTGGCGTATTTGTTACCAACTGGGAATGAAACTTTAAGGTTTAAATAAAAATATATATGTATCTTTTTAAAGACTTTATTTTATTTTGTGCGATACAATAGAATGACAGTATAGTAGCTTGCTAACACAGTACTTCAATATAACAGTCAACATTACTGTTATGAAAGAAATTATAATATCAAACAATTAAAATAATTTAACATGATTTTATCTTTATTGAACTAATATAATAACACAATACACTACAAAAGAAAAGTAAATCATTATTGTTTATTCATCCTCAAATGTCAACCAACAGGATTGAGAAATCCTGAGGATAATATTATGGCCCCAATCAAGTTATAGTTTGCTTAGAAAAATGGATGAATAAAGATGGAAAGGAGTGTTCAAATTCGAACAAGAAAACATTTTGACAAACATCAACGAGGATAAAACTATGTGACTTCACAATTTATACATAGATCAATGATTCTTAAGAATTACGTGTAAATAAAATATTTCAACAAAATGTTCACATTTTAGACGACTAGACAAGGTTGTCAAAAAACAGCCAAACGTCTAAACTTTGGTTTAAAATATGTGTTACATATTTTGATACAACATCGTCCAATAACAAAGTTAATCTTATAATATAAATAGGCCAGTGGTGGCAGTGAGTTAGTATTTTATAAATAACATAATAAATTACTTGTTGAAATATTAGATCCGTACTTATAATTTATTAATTCTAAGGTACATCCTAAGCTCAGGCAAAGTGAACAATTTACTATAAATATTGCCATCACACTAATTTCTTCAAGTGATTTGGAATTATGTTGAATACTTTGAGAAATATTAATCTAAAATAATAAGAGTGAATTATAATCATAATCTGGAAACTGGTAACTTTTCTGCAACTCTATGCAAGTAAAATATAATAAAAAAATTATGTGAAATACGTTAAAAGTGTAATTTAAACCTAAAAGGAGGAAGACGGAAAATATTTGAGCCCTTTTAAATTTGGCAACACAACACAACAAAAAAAGCGAACTTATATATTTTCAGTATTCTCTATACTCCATTTGAAATAAGATTCGACATTTAATTTTTTACAGTCCGTTCAACCGATTTTGATTTCTATTACGTTGGTGGCATGACAAATGGCAGCTGCAATAAACAGTTGGTATTGTAACCACTTTTTTGCATGTAATGCCATCCTTATGCCTACGGTATAGAAGTCAAAATCGGTTAAACGGACTGTAAAAAAGGTTTGCTTGATGTCTAATCTTATTTCAAATGGAGTATAGTAAGCTAGACATTGGAAATAGTACCATTGAATTAGAAATCTGTTTACAGTCTTAACCATTTAATTTTAGCCTAAGAATATTCTGTTCTTGTCCTTAGGACGTTTCCAAGTGGAAGATTTTACTACTGATCGTGTGTTTTCCACACAAATAACGTTTTTCATAAAGGCTACCATGTGTACTTTAGCACTATTAAAAACTAACCTATTATTTTGTAAATATCTAATAAGATAATATTATTATTTTTACTACTTTTATAACAGCCAACGCTAAGGCAAGTAAACCTGTACATTAGATATAAAAGCTAGATTTAATACCGTATAAATAACTACCACAGATTAATTTTTTTTTATTTAAATCATAAATACGCTTGAGGAGCATTAATCATAATGATGTTAATCGTTGTAGTTATTAATACGAAAAAATCTAGCCGATAATTTTAAACACATCAGATTGATATTAAAACATTATTAAATCTCGCAACACTTTCAAACATGCAACTGCATCCATTAGTATAAATACTTTTCTAGATAATCAGATTAGGATAAATATTTATTTCCGGAATGATTTATATCTACCATGCTTCGATAATAATCAAGGACAGTTTTATTATTTTTATGAACATTGTGTGTACCTACGTACGACAATTGGTCGTAATTTAAACAGTTAACAATATAAAAAGAGTAGTTAACACTTCTTTCCGTGAATATACGCGTGTCAAATATTAAAATTAGGTGACACGGAGTAATAATCAAATGGAGTGATAACAGGCGAACACACTATAAACGTTGCGTAAAGTTAAGTGACGTTCAAACGTCAAAAGTGTATGGTTAAACAGTCGCTAATCATTACTTAACTTTAAGCAACGTTTATAAATTAACCCCTATATTGCCAGAAAGTTCTGTGACCATGGTACATATATGTTAAAGAACAGAATCGTATTTTCACTGGGTTTTGAACGCAAGTAATTTCGTGCTATGCCTATAAAATTTACAGGATCTCGCGAGTGCTTACAATAATTGTCAATAATTCAATCGAAGGCATACTACTCAAAAACTAGGGGTCATTCAACTGCTGTCAGTCAGGAAAAATATGTGAGCACTCCATTAGTTTTTTACTCCGTGATTAGATCAGCCGATCAGTGATACATCTAGCTTTTGTAGTAAATACCATATAAATACATATAGGTGCTGTGTGCGTTTCGTTTAGTCGGTAGGCGGCGGCATGGCGGCTATGATGGCCTTCATTACTGCGGCGGCTGCTAAAGCCGCGTGTGGCTGCCATTCCTTTCCACGGGTTCCGTCACGGTAGTCGGATATGCCTGGGAATGAGAAAAATTAAAATTAAACTCTAAAATTAAAATTAAACTCTAAAATTAAAATTAAACTCTAAAATTAAAATTAAACTCTAAAATTAAAATTAAACTCTAATATTAAAATTAAACTCTAAAATTAAAATTAAACTCTAAAATTAAAATTAAACTAAAATTAAAATTAAAATCTAAAATTAAAGTTAAACTCTAACTAGGGATTTCACCTGTCAATGGCGTTATTAAGTGAACAAAAGCAGAACGCGTACTGGCCAAGGCTGGCGTTTTGGTTTTTGCTTTTAAGTGACAGGGGGCTCGTGGCTAAATAATAACAGCCGCACGTGTCGATCGAAGGTTAAGCTATGCTTGCCGTGACGGTTCGTGATTGGATGACCATTAATTACATATCGAGATCCCACCGTGGCACCGTGCTTCGGAAAGCATGTTAAGCCGTTGTTCCCGGCTGTCATTCGTAGATCTTTGACAGTCGTTATGGGTAGTTAGAAGCCTGATAGTCTAACAACCAGCCTTACCGAGGGGTATCGTGTTACCCAGTAACTGGGTTGTAAGTGTGTAAAACTGGTATTCAGGTTCCGATTAGGCTGAAGCCAACCCTGATATAGTTGGGAAAAGCTTAAGCAGATTGATTTTTTGACGGCCAAATAACTCTGTTTTGACTAGCCCACCGCAAAAAAAGGTATATCTCAACGCTCTATACTTTGGCTTCAGTAGATCCTTTGCTGCCAGGGTAGACTTATCTTAGCAGTAAAGGCAGCAAGGGCTGTTTCAAATCGTTGGTTCATTCGACTAGGCAAGATTTTCATCTCCGTTAATTTTTTATCTCAACTCAATGAGTATAGGTATATTTATAGTCCTCTTCACCGTATCCGACGTCAGCGACTCACATTAATTTCTTTTGTTTTCGTGAGCTCTCTGATGACTAATACTCAAAGAGTACTGTTCCAACGATTGTCAGTTCTTCTTTAGCCAGTCCCTTGGATATGATAAACCCAATTGCTTACCTCTAATAGAAACGAAGCAATCCTTCCTGTTCCCGATGACACTATCGAGCACGGCGTCCAGCTCACAGTCGTACGCGAGCGCTCGTGCGTGCGCGGCGAAGGCGGCGCGCGCCTCGCCCGTCCCGCTCACGGCGCGCCCGCCCGCGACGGGCGACAAGTGCACGCGAAGACCGCTGCCTTTCCTGTCGCTGAAAATAAGACACAAAAGATTATATTATTTTATTTTTTCAGATATTTTACAACTAAGATACGGTAGTAAGAACATTAGTGACAAGCTATTTACAAGTTTTCACAGATAAATTAAATTAGCCAGCTAAGCCCCATAGACCGGGTATCAATATCCAAACTGGCTTTGGCTTTTATGGAAATGATAATTATTCAGATTTGTTATAGTTGTAATAGCAATCATGTAATTGCGTTTAATTAAAATAGGTTTTTATTAATTTATTTATAGATTATTTTCTATTTTGTGAATGTGAGAACGCTTTAGGCTTAGTAGACTGTAGATTAATTGACCATTTTCTATTTTGTTAAGTACCTGGTACTTGTTGACAGACCTACACTGTCCTCCCATACCTAATACCACTGTTATTTGAAAATAATGTAAAAGTCAATTAATTTTAAAAGAGTAACCGTTGAGTTTCTTGCCGGCTCTTCTCCATAGGAAACGGTCAATTGGAACCGTGCACCTAGCTTCTGACGTTTCATAAGCGCCCATGTAGATTTATGTGAAATAAAAATATTTTTCATTTGAATTTGAAACACGATAAAAACCTTACATGAAGTATGATTTGAGAGAATCCGTTTCTTTTTGTTTTATCGTGTTTAGACATCGATACCCATTACGTTTGTTCAGTTTCGCCAAAAGTGGAAAGAGGGAAGGGAGGCCTTTGCCTTGCGACAACAAAAGACTTATAAAAAGGCGCTCCGGGAGTGCCGACAGAGGTGAAAACTAAAAATAAAATACTTCCAAAACCTTTAAAAAGTGAAAATACTTGCATAGAACATTGATCCGTAATGTAATATAAATAAAGACAATTGCGTTGACAAAAAAGAGGTGTCGGTAACGGTGTCGCGAGTTCAATTGTTGTTTCCTATCTCGAAAATGCCCAACGCGCCTAAAGAAGTTTCCATTAAAAAAAAAAAGTAGAACAAAGGAGATGCTTATTTGTGAATTGGTGATTTTATCTCCTCAGAAAACAAACATCTAGGGTACTAAATTAAATAGTATTTTCATGAATAAAGGTGGGCCAATTACAAGCTTTCATGGATGTACAAGAGTAGAAAAACCAAACAAACATATTTAAAACATAATTCTGTCTCTGTCATCTTCAAACGATTGTCAAAAACAGAAGTTTTAAATTCGTTTAGAGCAAAACGTATTTAGTGTTTTGTGCAAGCGGGCCTTAGAGACTGGTGGAAAATTATTCAATATTGTCAACAGTCTTGACACCTACTAACCGTTCACTATCACTTGTTCCTTGCCACTGTCGTGGCCAGATCTTAGAATTGATCATTTCATGAAATGAACATCGACCATATCATTGGTCAGTGGTCTGGCCATATCATTGAATACTCAACGTTTGACGATATGAACAGTTAAACGCACGATTACCAAACATTAGTGATCATATCGTAAAATAGATTATCTACCAGAGACACCATCCAATAGAGGCGTTGAAGTCGCTTTGTTTTTGTTGTGCATCATAGCGGCGGCTACAAAAAATCAAACGAAGTAGGGTGACCACGCAAAAAAGTAGATGGACTTTTATTGGGCTTCCAAATAAAAATAATATATGATTTTATTTTATTAATAAAGTTCAAAATGGCGACTGACAGAACAGTACTACCAATCGCGTCACGGGTCAAGGTATAATGAACGCACAATAGTTGTATGCTCATTGCTCTACTAGTACTACATGTAAGTTGAATGATACAGGCGTACTGAGCACTCTATTTCTCACATTACTACCTACTCTATTAAAAAATATTTTTACCAAAAATACAACCGACTTCCAAACTACAAAGTGAAAAATAACTTTAATTTTGGAAGTCGGTGGCAAAAAACTTAAAAACTGATTGATCCAAAGACACCGACTTCCGAAATTAAAGATATTTTTCACTTTGTAGTTTGGAAGTCGGTTGTATTTTTGGCAAAAATATTTTTTTTAGCTTTTTTAGTGGGTTGGTTTGTAATTTATCAATTCCACTTTACCAAATGGTGCTTTTCGAGAGTAAATGCACGAGTTACTATAAAAAAAACCAAATTGCTATAGGTGGTGCCTATAATATTTGAAGAGTTCCATCGATTTCTCCAAGATCCCATCATCAGACCGTGACCAAATGACAATGCGACCAACTTGGAAGTATAATCCTTTCAAACAAAAAAAGAATTTTTCAAATCGGTTTAGCCGTCTTCGAGTAATCGGGGAAAATACATTTTAAAAAAATATTCCGACGAACTGAGAACCTCCTCCTTTTTTTGAAGTCGGTTGAAATCATAAATGGATCTAGTAATTTGACAAAACGAACGTTTGTGTAGAACGTCCACCTCGGTGTTTTAGCGGTCGTAAAGCGCGACTGCTGAGAATGGGGGTTCGATTCCCAGGTCAGGTAGTAAGCATAAGAGAGGAGGGTTGCCCCAGCAGTGAGAAAGCTATAGGTTGATTATGGTCCAGGCAGTGTTTTTGGGGACTTTCTGTAACATTGTACTGAAATATAACTGGCAAAATGGGGGTGTATTTTACAGCCTACCCCTTCGGCCTTAGGGAAAAATACAAGCGTGGTGTTAAACGCAGTAATTGTATACTCTTTTACTCAGGTCTCTAGTCTACTCAAGCTCATACAGCATGTTGAGTAAACACAATAATCTTGAACCTACGCGCGAACTAACCAAAGTGCGTCATAAACACGGATAAATCTGTCTAAAACCTTCTAATCCTAACGTCTGGTTAGCCCCAATCATACCTGCTTAGTATAATTTTCCTTTGAAATTAATTTAAATTAATCCTGTTTATTTCGTACTTATCTTAAACAACAATCCATATTTGTAAACATTTAAAGCGTATGGAATATCCCGTCTGGTATGAATGGGTTTTCACAGGATATTCTTAGTTGCAGGAATATTGACATAATAACACATTTTAGTGACATAAGAGTACATAATATTGAGACTAATTTGAAATATGATTCATTTTATACAAGAGTTGTATTATTCCATAATTAGTTCAGATTGTTGATCTGAAAACCTCGACCTGGTTTGATGAGGAAATTACATTTATAGGATTCTAATTACTCTTATTGTTGTAAATGAATTATTTTTAATATATATTAAGGAAGTCGCTACAAAGTATTATCAAATTCTGGTAAACGATTGAATAACCTTTTAACCCAGTGGCGATTGAAAACGTTATCACATCAATAGCGAATCATGTGTATATTGTAGGTAAATAAGGCGCGGCCTCTGTATGAGGTTTATTAAATCTTTATTAAATCTGCCCTATCCGAGATGACAACTAATAGAAAAACCGGCCAATTGCGAGTCGGACTCGCGCACGAAGGGTTCCGTACCATTATCTATAAAAACGAGCAAAAAAAATCACGTTTGTTGTATGGGAGCCCCCTTAAATATTTATTTTATTCTGTCTTTTCTAGTATTTTTTGTTATAGCGGCAACAGAAATACATCATCTATGAAAATTTCAACTGTTTATCTATCACGGTTCATGAGATACAGCATGGTGACAGACGGACAGACAGAGAAGGACGGACAGCGGAGTCTTAGTAATAGGGTCCCGTTTTACCATTTGGGTACGGAACCCTAAAAATATGGAAAAATTGCGCAACATATATTTTATGTCGCGCCGACGACCCCAAATAAATTGGAATAAGGGGCAAGAGAATGATGATGTGACAGCAAATGGAAAAATCAAATAATCTTTAAAAGAGTTTATTCTGAAAGTGGGCAACGTCGCAAATAGGTGTCAAATATTTCGTTGTTAATTATTGCATTTCATAATCAATATTTTAGTTCACTAGTTACCCACATTTCTTAATTCCATACAGTAATATTACCAAATTAATCAAAACAGGTAAATATTTGAGAGCTATTTACACATTTCTTAATTCCATACAGTAATATTACCAAATTAATCAAAACAGGTAAATATTTGAGAGCTATTTACAACGTTGCTAACTTTTAGGATAAACCCCTGTTAATATGAACTGTATGCGGTTGTTGGGGTGCATTGAAATACCGTCTACGGGTAAAGTAAGTCTGGCTTACACTAGGTATTGAGCCCTACAGTTTTGCCAGTCAGCAACATGTAGGATGTTGCTGACTGGCAAATATCATATCACGGCATGAGCGTTCTATTTCTATACAGCTCGTGCGATATGAGACGAGAAAAACGGTTTGTTTACATAGTTTTCACACACTGGTTTAGCTGGACTAGGAAATGCAATCTCGAGTCTACATTGGCAACTCGAAATCTCATGTGTCATGCGTAGGGTCATGATTAGCCATTCAAGATCGCGCCCGGCAATCTGGCGAGGTGTCGCCATTTTTTTAATAATGCGTAATTTTGCTTAAATTTAATGAAAACGAAAACTACAGCTACTTAGGGTATCGGTTTTATATTTCGTAAATAAAGAAACATAAAGTCTGTTTTTTAATCTCGTAGACTAATTTGACATTTCAAGTGATAGTTGTTTTTTTTTTTCAATTTGGAGTTTGACATTTGCACCTGTCAAATTAGTCTACGAGATTAAAAAACAGACTTTAGTGTGCTAAGTCGCGCGTGGCCAGTCTCGAGATTTGGAACCTGATTGCATTCCCTAGGCTGAACTATAGTAGTTGTTTAATTTAAATATACATACACTTGGTCTCCCTGCGGTGCCGGGTGCGACACTTCAATGAAGGCGCCCTCGCCGATGTCCACACACAAGCGGTCCGTGGCTCCTTCCGGAGGATCCCATCTACCAGGCACGCCTCGAAGTCGCTCCAAACCTATAAAAAGATAGAACAGAAATGTTATGGTTGTAAACTCAATAATCAGACGGATTTTCGATAACGGTTACATTTTAACAGACAGAAGATAATAGACAACTTCTTTGGGGATCAAACCTATAAAGAGAGATAAGAAAAACGATATGAGTTTAAACTGAATATGTTTGATAACGGTATCATTTTAACAGATTGAAGATTTCAGGGTAGGTATTAATTGGATTATTTCCCGAAAACAGCTACTCACGGACAGGTTCTTTGGGGACTTTAATTATCTGGTTTCTCCATTACAATATAATAAATACAGGCTACATGGTAGTAACTACCTACGTGTTTTAGTAGAAAAAGTGAGTCGACTTCTTTGATGTCGCACTACGGTGAGTCACATTACTCCAGAATGACCTTTGGAATCTGTATCACTGCACCTCGGGGGCTAACTCGTACCCGACCACACGATTTACCTGTGGACTCACCCATCTACTTTCTGACACTAGTGGTACCACTTCTTACAGAAAGCAGCCGTTACTATGGCACTAATGTCGCGTCGATTTTAAGAAAAAGTTCGGTTTCTTAGAGAAAGAAAGAAAGAAAGAAAAATATTTTATTTGGGACACGCACAGCAAAGGAAAAAAAAGAGCTTTTAAGACTAACAAAATTAACATATTTTTCGAATAAACGAAACAAAAAAAAACTAAAGACCTGTGCGATGCCAAAAAGACTGTCCTATCTCAGCATAACGCTGCGATCTTAAAAAAAAAAAATACCGCGGCGCAATCATACTTATACGTCAGTCTCTAATAGGAACTCGATTTTATATATTAATGCTTGAATACTATACATATGTGATAGAACGTTGCTATGCATCTTTTTGACGCAGGTACTCAATAAAATCACAGGAAACAGACCAAGCCTATTTTTTGCTTTGGTAAAATATGCGAAGAATTTTAAAACAAACACCATTATCTTTAATAGCTTTGTTTAGCACTCATAAAGATATTTCCGTAACACATTCTGCAATGTATTAAAAACAAATATTCATCTTTTGAAGGTAACGGCAAAATAGGCCGCCGCCTCTTTTTCCCATGGGGCAGAATGTGACAAAAAGACAGCCTATAATATAATCCTAACTAATATTATAAACGCGCAAGTGAGTTTATTAGTTTGTTACGCTTTCACGCTAAAACGGATGAACAGTTTTGGATGAAATTTAGCACATGGGTAGACCAATGACTTGGATTAGGACACTTAGGATACTTTTAATCCCGATATTCTCGCAGGATCGAGACTTATGCGGTATTTAAAGGAGAGACAAATAAAAAAAAAACTTTAAAAATTAAGTATGATGCCTTTTCTAGTCCCATTTGACCCTCTAGTTGAGCGGTTGAAGCAGACCCCTCGTTGTTGTTGTACAAGATATTTTACCTGTAATCGTTGACCGAGCAGCGCGGAAGTTCATTGGGATGTCCCCATACTTATTTTTTTTAATGTATGGCATCTCGCTGGTCAACCTAGGAGGTTGTCGGTTGCTTAACCGGACTTTCCTATGGGTGCCTGAATAAATTAAAGCCTCCAGCCAGGGCATACAACTTATAAACTCCCTTTACATACAGCTGTGCAAACTATTATATCGCTTGATATCTCGAACTCTCATCGAAGAACATTTAGTCGTACCTTCGCTAACGAATGCGTCCCAAAGAGGTTTAGCGTTGCTCAGACGCACGGCAATATCTTGGAGAAGGAAGTCAGCAGGCTTGTAAGGTTTCACCTCGTAGTCCCATCCTCCCTTCGCATTCTTTTCTGCCTTCTCACAGAAAATGTACACGTATCTATAAACAAAAAAAAAAAATTAAAGAAGGCATGTATCGAGGCGTGATTTTGTTCTTTTTTAGAAAATTGGGTAGTTGCGGGGCTTGTGGCTAAATAATAACAGCCACATGGGTTTATCTTCAAGGTTAAGCAACGCCTGCCAAGGTCAGTCCGAGGATGGGTGACCGTTTCATTACATACTAAGACCCCTCCGTGCCTCAGAAAGCACGGCTTAACGTTCTTTCCCGGCTGTTATTTGTACGGCTTTGACAGTCGTTACGGGCAGTCAGAAGCCCGAAAGTCCCCGTAACTGGGTTGTGGAAGTCAGATAGGCAGCCGCTTAATGTAGAATACCTACATGCATTTAGCTGCATCCGGTTAGACTGGAAACTGACCGCAATATAGTTGGTAAAAGGCTAGGCAGATAATGTTAAGTAGTTGACTAGGGGCTGATTTTACCAACGTGAGATATCTTTTACCCGTGGTTTAAAATTGACGTATAGACAGATTTTGTATGAAAAATCGGCCATCTGCATTTCGGACCACGCAACATGTAGGGTTCCTTAGTTGGGATGAATTTATCCCAAGAACAAACTTACCATTGTAGTTGAAAAACATATTCTCCCATACATTCCAACTACAAATGTAAGTTTGTACGCACAATATTGAGAAATTTACCATGTTATTTTTAGACCATAGACTTCTTATAGGTTTTTCAGTAATTTATTTCAACTTAATCGGTCCATTAGATCCGGAGCAAATTGGCTGTGACAGACGGATAAACAGACAGACAGACACACCAGTGATCCTATAAGGGTTCCGTTTTTTCGCTTTGAAGTATGAAACCCTAAAACTGTAAAAAAAAAACTAAATTATTCCTCGTTTATAGATTTCTGGTGTAGGTAACATTAGGCAAGAGTACATAGGTTATATTACCTGCTCTTGAATGAATTAAATGACGACCAATGCGGTGAACCAATGACTAATTAAATTAGGTACGAAATAATACCTACATAAAAGGAGTGACTTTCGCAAGTTAAAACCGCAAGCAATTTCCCACGCAATTACGGATAATGGGGTGTTGACTGGTCAACTAATATGATAACAAACGTAGGGTACAGAACAAGCAATTGAATCTCGTCGACAGGGGTCAAGCAATGTCAGTGGTCAATTACTATTCATTGGGCATTTAGAACGCCTCCCACTCATTCTTACATAATTTGCAACTCCCACGCTTATCACCGTATACAGAGCTTTAGAAAAATGTTAGTATTTTTACCATCGTTCGAATTTCCTTATTTGATGTGGCCTTACATAACGTGTGTGTAATTAGGCCAAATACAGCAAATCTGCGGAAGTATGAAATTGGACACACGAGTGGTTTTTCGGTCTAGAATCGAGAATCTGGTATCGGGATGCGATCAGGTATAACTATTGCTTGAATTACCTAAGTATTTATTTATAAAACCTTATTGAGCTTATCTGAATGTTTTTCGATTTAAAGAGAATAATAGGCATAGAACAATGTTTTAAGACTCAGAGCCCCTAAATGAGGAAAGTCGTTATAATACGCCCGAATTTTTATCTACGCCAGAATTTGGATCTTGGTCAAAGATATGATTTGTGATTGACGACTTTTCACCCTTATTCTCTTAGTTATAAGGTTGAAAAGTGGTTTGCCGCCAGTGTCCGCGATAGCACGGACGTAGCTATAGCTTTGACAAGGGGGGGGTCCCCAAAGTAAAAAAAACAGAGCTCTAACGCCAATTAAATCTATCATTTACAAATTAAATATTGCCTGCGACTATAACACGCAAGTATAGTCGCGGGTAATCTATAATATTTAACTTAGGTTACTCTAAGTAGCCTTTAAATAAAAACTTATATGTAATGTAAAAACTCAAAAGAGATACTTGATTTGTTCGTTTCATACTTTTTAAAAGCGACACAGTTTTTCTGTAGTATAACGATTGCGCAACGCGAAGAGACAAAACAGATTAGACTAGCCATGGTATCATAATTATTATTATTCCATGAGACTAGCTTGATTTGGGCCCCGCCATGCCGCCGAAGTGCGGGCGGCGGCGGCGGGGGCAGTGCCCATTCTCCCGCTCCCCGCACTGCGGCGGACTAAGCAACTATCGTTTTCTACAATCGGCGCGGTGCATGTAATTTTTTTCTGTTGGACAAGTAAGATGAATATAAATGGGGGGGGTCCGGACCCCCAAAACCCCCCCCTTATATACGTCCGTGCGCGATAGTATTTATTGTATTTGGCTACAGCGATGACCAACATTTTCGCTTGAGGTACTTATACCTACAATGTGTCCCAGGGATAAGTGACCGCCCGGCGTTTTTTGAATATTTGTACAAAATTATTAATAATTACAATTATATTTGTGACTTAGCGGCTTTAGTTTTTTTAGATTTATTTTGAAAAAACTGAAAAGAAGAGTTTTTTTTGTTCGAATTTTAATTTTGTTTTTTATTTAATAAATGTTTTACTACATTTTTGTTATGTTTAATTATTTTAATTGATAAACTATGATGTCGGCTAGTAAGTAAAAAAAAAATGGAAAAGGATGAACAAACTTAGGAAATATCGTAAAAAAACTGCAGCACGTCACACGTCTTTACAAAAAGAAAAGAAAAAAAAAAAACATAAAAAAAAACTAAAGCCGCTAAGTCACAAATATAAATGTAATTATTAATAATTTTGTACAAATATTCAAAAAACGCCGGGCGGTCACTTATCCCTGGGACACATTGTATAACATGGCCTTTGTCCTCCTAGCCAATAATTTTAACAAGCAAATGATTTCGCGAATATTTTTACAGCACCATAAAAGGGTTCTTTCGTTCAGTATTTTAAGGGAATTTTACCTTATTTTCCTTCCAATAAATCAACCAATGATTACACCTTTCTGAAAAATGCGGCGACTTATGATTCATGGGTTTTCCAAAGCAGCCTGACGTCAAACTTTGACCTCATTCCTTTAAAGCAAATATTTTTACAAAATCATCATAGCCTACAAAATTTACTTGGAAAAAATTACAGGTAACTATTACCTAGTTAAATATGCAAGTATTTAATAGTAGGCATTTGTTTATGATCGAGTTTGAACAGACGCAGACTTGCCTGTTTCCGTACCGCGATGCTTGTAAAGTTGTTTTGAAAGTCCAGTTTAGTTATACCTATTCTTATTAACTCAACTTTCTTAGAAATAAAGATAGAACGCTAAAATACTCTTCAATAGATCCGCATCCACCAGTGACACTATAAGTTACCGCTTTTCTATATTCAAGATAAGGTAAGGTATTGCATTGTTAAGTGAGTAGGTAAGTAAGTACTTATGTGTTAACTACGTATAATATAAGTACTAGAAGGGTCACTATTTTCCTCACCACTTAAATATTCACGTAAATTCCAAACATGCACATATTTTATTGTAATAAGATGTTTTATCATGTAACCGATACCATTCATCTGTGCCGATACCTACTTTCTAGTTTTCAGTATAATTTGCAACTTATGTTAATAGTTCGCGCTTCTCGGACTACACATATCGCCAACCCGTATAAATTACGTGCCTACATCCGCCCTCTTAACTTTTCTATAAATATTTGTTTGAACCAATTATAATAATTTTAATACTAAAAAGTATAATTATCGACCCATTTTCCATATAGATATTATGCTTATATTTTAGAAAAAACATATTTGTGTTCTATTTTATAATATAATATGTATTTATCAATTATTTCAATTAAAACCATTTACAGGCAGTTTTGAACAGTCTAGGAGTCGGTCAGTTAGAAAGATGAAGCTTATATAGCTAGACGAAGCCCATTTCAAAACGTAGTAGGTCCCTATGGAGAAGAGCGGGCATGAAACTCCATGGACACCCTTTTACATCAAAATATTAGTTATACCGTCCATGTTGAAATTGTGGGTCAATTCATAGTCCAGATTAAATAAAATGAAATGAAATTGTTTATTCTGTAAATAGGATATCGGAATCACTTTTACAGGTCAAATAAAAAAAAAAATAAGCTAGTTGAGTAGAGAACAAACTCAGAGGTCTCAATATCTTTTAAAGTCCAGACATAATCTTGGTCAGGCCATATGAGGACCATGTAGATTAGTGTCTCAAATGGTTTTTTAAGGAAAGAACCACACAGATTTGAGTGGACCTGTCCAGTCAGTGCAAGCATTTGTCAGTAATCGTGGAGCTCAACTCAGAACTTAAGGAGCTCAACTCGACGAAAAATATCAAAGAAAGGGCATTTGGGTAGGCCGCATAAACTACTCAAACTGCTGAACCATCATTAAAACTAGCTGAGAAATTAAAATAATAATGATATCCACACAGTCCTCACATTCACAATAATTAATTAAAATAATATAATACTTTACAAAGTATCACATAATCATCAACATCATCCGAAAGACGTCCACTTCCAGACAGAGACCTCCCCGAAGCATTGCCAGATGACCGATCCTGCGCTATCCGCATCTAACAAATTCCCGCGACCTTTACTGCGTCATCGGTCTACCTCGTCGGGCTTACCCACGCCTTCTGGTACGCGTCTAGTTCCTATACCTATCGACAATAACAGAACTGTCTAACAAATCGATATAATTATCACGTTACACAATAGGCCGGAAATTTCCTTCCTTTTTACAACTAAGTAAAACGCTAATCATGAACAAGGACGTAATAACAAAATAGATCATAAAGAATTGTGCGCGTCAATACGTAATGGACGCGTCACACACGGGATAAGCAATATATCACTACATTATAGTATTAGTAACCGTGGTTTTAAAAGTCACGTACACCATGTATTAGCCATAAAACATTTTAGTTTACATGGTTGTTTAGTCACGACCCTAAGTATTGGTTTTACCCGACGATTGTGTTTTTAGAACATTGAACAGTAGAGCTTTGAGATACAAATTATGTCAAGCGATTGGTTTCTGCTCTCATTTTTATTACAGCACTCAATTTTAACCGCGGCTCACGTCATCGCGAAACAGAGTTTATATGTTCAAAAAATGCAGACGCGGCAGACCCCGTGGAAGATGGCGGAACGAGCTAGACAAAACAAACGGCCGGTGGTCCACAGTAGTCCTGGATCGCAAGAGCTGGAAGTCATGGGGAGTTATATCTCATTGTATGCTGAACGGGTCGACTTCATAACGTCAACGCTGGCTGTCGCATAAGGTCGCAGCATTATGCTGAGTGATGCCGTTTTGCGTGGATGTAACGCATTTCCCCCCAACTAGTTCTTTTTTGTTGTGGTCTTTCTTTGCGTCATGTTTACCGCAAATAAACGTATTTTCTTTCTTTCTTTCTTCGGATAGACGGTACATTTTAGACAGAGCGCGAGCGCGAGCGCGAGAGAGAGAGAGAGAGAGAGAGAGAGAGAGAGAGAGAGATATCTCTCTCTGTCTAAAATGTACCTATCTTTAGATACACACTGAAATCCTCAATCGATTTATAATAAAATGGCGCTAATAATGCTCAAGAAACGATTTGTTATTGTAAATGAGTCCATGACTCTTCCTGTTTGCTCTATTTTGCCATAGCTATGTTTTATAGTTTACATATTGTGTGGATTACAAAATTTCATGCAGACGATGAATAAATCATAAAATTTAGGTACCTACACAAGCAAGTGTTCTCGATAAAAATGAGGCATCGGGTGTGTGGTTAGCTAAACCACAAAAAAATTGGTTACTAGGCGGGTTAATATTTACCTACTCTTACTTATGAATTAATCACAATGTCAATAACCGAGTGACGGCTGATTTATTTATTTTCTGATTTAAAAGAAGGAACCGTTGCTTAATAGACGTTTTCAGGGGATCTCAGGATGGATAAAGTTTATAACTAACACGGGATCTAGGATAAAACCGTGCAAATATAACATTACAATTTGTTGGATAGTTGGGCAGAAAAAGAAAGTTTTATAGAGATTGTTTTGAGATTTATTATTGACACCAAATAAACAAAGTCGTTACAAAGTCTTGAACGGAAGGGGCCGTCTGTCAAAAGACAGATATTACAATAAAGGTTGCGTTTAGAATAGTTGTAACACAATCTTTATAATATATTCAGCCTATAACATTCCCCCCACTTGTGGGTCCCAGTAGGTAAGTCCCTGTGAGTTGGCCGTAATCCACCACGCGGGCCCAGTGCGGATTGGAACAATGGGTTATTTTTCGACGTTAGAGATACGGCCTTTTAAAATTTTTGATGTTAGGCAAGTCACCGCCAAGCTTTACAAGTACCAAGTCGGTCGCATGAAGAAGTTACGCTTTAGAAGCCGAAGATGGAACAGGAGATGCATAGTTTGAGATATATAGGACAATATTCAAATTAAATTAGAGTGACTACGCTAGCGGACCTAGTGAGTGGGTGTGATCAAACTAAGACCCTGATTTGTGGGTTAATGCCATCATAGTCCAATGTATCATTTCCAAGGTTTACAATAAACAGTGACGAATAAAAATTGACGCAGTTTTTCAACGTCACTACTGGACAGCTAATTAATAAAAAATGTTCCAGTATTCATTCCCAAGAATATTTACAAGTAATTACAAACTCCCACGTGAATCGAATCAAGTAAGAAAAAACATATAGACATTATGTGCTTAGCTTTTCAAGCGAGGATAATCGTTCATTTGTTTTGTATGCCTTTATTGCATGAGATGAAGGTTACACCATCAATTTGACGTCAATTATTTCTGCTGTCCCACAATCTTGGCCATCAGTTGATTACACGATCAGATCCCAAATTGATGATGGGAGGCGAAGATGCACCTACCATCAATTCGACGTCAACTTCACACTAAACGAATGACCGAACGCCATTTGCTACGCGCCTTGCATACCAACTTTGATGGATAGGGGCGAACAAACTTTGAATCGACCAAATCAACCAATTTTGTTGTTGTTTGTTGCCGACTTTCTAGACGTAGAAGCACTCCTATTTATTTGTACTACGTTTTTGTAAAGTATTTATACTTAACCTCTTTAAAACGTTTATATTTTTTAGCATGCATACCATTGAGTTTTAGGTACGCATATGAGACATTTTATAGGACAGCGTTAATGAGGTCACTGTACCGTGTGCGTCTGTCTAGCTTGGGCGTGCCCTTCCGGAATTTCCAGTTACATTATGAATGAGTTGTATACAAACCACAAGACGATGTGGGTATGTAACCTCTTGAGCAACTTCGTCACCGTGAATCAGATGTATTCATTCAATATTCAACATATTTGATTTGATATCCATAAAACCTGTTATAGGTACATATAGGAATTAATTTCTGGAAAACTTACCCTTTTTTGCTGTGTGTATACTTCCTTCAGGGAAATACAGTATCCCAATTTATTTTAGTGTTCGGGCTGTCTGCCTGACCTAAAACTATCATTCACCTACTTAGCCCTTCTTCTATCTTTTTGAAGTGAAAATTTCTTTAGGCGCGTTGGGCATTTTTGAGATGGGAAAAAACAATTGAACTCGCGACACTCTTACCGTTACCGTTACCGACACCTCATTAAAAGTATTTCCTGCACAATAAAATTATTCAAGTTTTCACTTCTGTCGCACTCCCGGAGTGCAAATGTTTGTTTTTTTTTGTTACCAAAGGTGCTCCTTACTTCGATCTCGCCTTTTATAGATATATAACGTACTTAAACAAGATAGAATTGATACAGACTTGTCGGGTAAATCCGGCGCAGGTGACGAGACGACGACGTCGCCCAGTCGGACGTGTCTTGCATAGTCCGTGTAGTGTGGCACCCCGCCTCCTACGCCCACCAGGAACACGTACTCGACCTGTGAATACAATGTCTTGATGTTAATCTCCTATTGAACTATGAGTAATGGGACGGATCAACTGCCAAGGTGAGTAGTAAGTACATATTGCCAATTTAATAAAGAAGTTGGCATTTGACACCATTTCTCATAGCGCACATTATTGCTTTTAGGGGCAGCGGCCGCTGCACTTATGTTAATAATAATAATACCAGCCTATTATTGTCCCTTTAGAAGGCACGAGCATTGATCACAAAGCTTGTCTCAAAACGGGTTGACAGTTTCAGATTTATAAAAATCAAAATCAAAAGTAATTTATTCAAACTAGGCTGAAACTACAAACTACGCGTATATAAGTCCAGGTTTCCTCACAATGGTTTTCCTTCACCGATGACATTTATGTCCAAGATAAACTCAGAAAGTATATATGAATTGAAAAGGTCACATTGGTACTTGGAAGACGATAAATATACTGTAAACAATAAAAAAAAAAAGCCTACAATATCGCAGGTAGCTTTCATTGCCGGTTGGCTATCAAGGGCTTGATGTAGCAAGCAGTAGATACAGAAAGCATAGTGAAGAGGTTCCTCTCTGGAGCCCGGATTACCGCTAGATTGGTCGCGTCGCTGTAGGAACCCAAACTTTAATAAATAAATACCATATAAGTATTTATGCAGGAAAAAAGTTCTTGTTACCGTCTTGATATCAATTACAGTCGAATTACCAGGTCGGTAACAGTTTTACCTAAATCATTTAGCCAATACCATAATATACTTATCATTTAGCCACAAAATTACGCTTAAAGACGCAATATAATAATATGGTTACAACAATTAAGTACATACCTATAAGTAACCTACTGTGATTATAATATTTAAGCCATTATTACCTTCCTTATGCAATCTTGCTATTTATACATACACTACACAGTTGTACAATACAGTCATGTTAACAAACATAATTATGTTATATTGAAAAGGTGATCTCCAATAACATTGTTTCTAAATGCCTAGCGTAATTCAAATAAACAATTTTATTTATTGAAGTAAAAACTTCTTTAGACGCGTTGGGTATTTTTGAGATAGGAAAAAACAATTGAACTCGCGACACCGTTACCGACACCTCATTTTTGTAAACGCGATAGTGCTCTTTATTTATATTACGTTACGGATCAATGTTCTATACAAATATACTTTAAAAGTTTTGGAAGTATTTTTTTAGTATTCACTTCTGTCGGCACTCTCGGAGTGCCACTATTTTTGTTTTATTAACTAACTGCTGCCGACGGCTGCTTCCGCGTGGCTTTTTCTAAAAAGTAGCCTAAGTTACTCCATAATATAACAGCAGCTATCTATCTGTCAGTGAAAGCCCCGTCAAAATCGGTTCGGAGCCGTTTCGGAGATTAATCGGAACCAATAGACAGACAGAGAGACAAACAAAAATTACAAAAGTTTTTTTTTTTATAAATACCGTATCATATGTATCATGTATCATAGTAAAAAGCTGTTATTTTGACATTACAAATAGACACTTAAATTTTATTTATTTTTTAAGTACAGTACTGTAATAACTGGTTCGTTTATATAAGTAGATACGAGTCGTGCGCCCAAAGGGATTTCCCATCGGCAAAAAGAACGAACTTCCATACAAACTTTCATCCCCTATTTAACCCCCTCGGGGGATGAATTATCAAAAATCCCTCCTTGGTGGTAAATTTCCTTATAAAAGGAATTAATGCGGAAAATTCCACGATTATAACCTGCGGCTTAAGCTGTGCGTTGTCTGTCATTTAGTGAATTAAAGATTTTTATTAAGTATCTGGGTAGGTACTACGTGACGAGTTTTATCATGCAGAGCAATAATTGTGGCTGATCATGATACATTTAGGGAAATTAGGAAACTGTTTATGGACTGTAAACAGTTTGTGCAACTTGTACCTATATCTATAGGATGTACAACTTCTAGCTATGTCATTCGCTACTCACGACTCTGCATAGCAAAATCAGTTTATAATGACTTGACTCCGAAAAACATGGTATAAAGGTGGTTGGTGCAAAGTTCACAACATTAAATTTTAAACGTCTCTACGTTTACCAAGCAAATTAGTCTGGGTCGCTGTCATACGGTGAATAGCACCATATAATGTGGGAGAGGTCTAGTTGAACAGAATATATTTATTTGCATTAAAACATGGTACATTAAATAATGGTCTTAATTAATACTATTATTAAAACCATGATTGTACCGTGTTTTAACGAAAATTAATATATATTCTACTAGCAGCGCCCCGCGGATTCACCCGCATAAGTCTCGGTCCTGTAGGAATATCGGGATAAAAAAATATCCTATGTGTTAATCCAGGTTATAAACTATCTGTGTACCAAATTTCATCCAAATCCGTTTAGTAGTTTTTGTGATTTGGATTCTATTTAGCTAGACCTCCCTATGGTTATGCTCTACATGTCTCACCATGGACTGCGGCATACAAATATTTTAATTTTTTACGTTTTCAGGTGTGGCTATAAAGTTAATGATGATTTCCCACTCATTAGACCGAAGTTTCCTTGAGAACGGAACAGAAGGAAACACGTCGGAAATTCCTAACGAAAACAATAACTTATAAATCAAATTCCAAACCAAATACCGCACCCAGCATAATTATGGCAACAAAGATATTCCAGTGGTTATTTCTACTGAGCTATTTCCGTCTTGACGGTAACCAAACATGCCAATCCCATGCAATCATTGCTATTTTACGCATGGATACAAAATAGAACAAACTCAAGGCCACAATAATAAGCTTATATCAATGGGATTATCGATACGGATTGCTTCGATTTTAAAAATAAACATCAACGATATAAAAGCAGACATTACAATATAATATATTCATGATCATGCAACATTTAAAATAGCAATTGAACATTGAAAAACATGAGGTGTTCTCACTGGATGTAGTTCTCCGAAGGAACAAGCCGCAAATATTTTATTGACGTCTTATACTGACGCTAAGGTACTACAGCACGCGTAGCATGACCACCGTAGAAACGGGTTTTGTCGACGGAAGAATAGACAAAATGACAGATAAACAATCACAATCTGTCAGTTTGTCTATTCTTCCGTCGACAAAACCCGTTTCTATAGTGGTCATGCTACGCGTGCTGAATTACTGATATATTCTACTTTAATTTGTTGATCGAAGACTTTGATAAAAATCTTAAATTCACTGGGTCTAGGAAGCATGAAATTTTGCATAAGGATTCCTTATTAAACGAAATCGAGCACAAAGAAAGGATTTTAAAATTCACTCCTAAAGGGGTTAAGTAGGGGATGAAAATATATGGGGGTATGGAGTTCGTTATTTTTGCCGATGGGAAATCTTACCGGGCACACGGCTTGTAAATTGCTTATCAGAGTACATACCTAATGTAGTTATCCATACCGCGCAAGCCACACTAGGAACGAAGTGAATCGAAGCTAACTTCGTTTAGCTTTCCTCCGCGCCTTTTCATACTTTCGATTTTGTTTCGCTTAGTACGCGGTGTCAACCGAAGTATAAAAAGACGCGGAAGACAACTACCCAGCCTTTTTTTTTTTTTTTTTTTTGGGTGGGAAATCATCAAATAACTTCTCCCGCTCTGGGCGGAGCGGGAGGGCGTGTCAGACTCTTACTGACTAAAACCCACCCGTGTTCCTTCAGTTGCCCTGTTGCCGGGGGCCACGATCTGCCTTTCGGTTTTCTTCGCAACCCCGGCAGGCATCGGCCCTAGCGGGCCCCGTCAATTCTGCTGACATCTCTTTGAGGCGCGCATGGAACACAACGCGCCGTCGACCCGGGCCTGGTCCTTATCGGACGGTGAGCCACCCATTGCTCACAGTCCGCAAGCCCGCGCCTACGGTGGCCGGAAATCGGCTTGCGACTCCCGACGCCCTGGGCGTCTCCTCCTGCGGCGGTTAGGGGCATGAGGGCGCGAAATTTGCCTCTCCCTCACGCGTTCCGCCTCCTCCTTCGCGAGCATTACCGCTTCGCAGAAGGAGGTGACGGCCTCCCATTTCCTCTCGCTCCGTACCATGGCCTGAACCAGGGCCGGACGCGAGAGATCACCGCCGCCGATCGCCTCCACGAGGACACGGTGATGCTCCGCCCAAGCTGGGCAGACCTCCACCGTATGCTCTACCGTGTCCTCCGGGCGATCCACACAATGATGACACCCGGGCGTTTCCTCTCGCCTTATCCTGTGCAGGAACCTCCCGAAACAGCCGTGTCCGGTGAGGACCTGCGTCAGGCGGAAGGTGAGGACGCCGTGGCGCCTCTCTAGCCACTCCTCAAAGAGGGGTCTTATCGCCGCAATTGTGGCGTGCCCAGCGCTGGGTTGCGACAATCGCACTCTCCATGACGCCATGAGATCCCGCCGGAGCTCTGTCCGCTGTGCCGTGATTTCTCTCGGCAGCGGAGTTAAGCCCCGGCGTTTCGCCTCCTCGCGCAACTCCCAAATGCGCGCGAGGACCTTTGCCTCAAGATCCAATGGCGGTAATCCGGCAAGGAGGCAGGCCGCCTCGCAGGAGACCGTGCGGTATCCTCGAGCCAGCCGGATGGCCATGACCCTCTGGGACGCGTTCAACTGGCGGGCTGGCCGCAGCCTTAGTCAACGCGCCCACACCGGCGCTCCGTAAAGGGCCATGGACCGCACGACCCCCGCGTAAAGCCTCCGGCAGGAGGCGTTTGGATCCCCTAGATTGGGCAGGAGCCGCTTCAACGCAGCCCCGGCCCGCTCCAGTCTGGGAGCCAAACGTCGGAAGTGTTCGACGAAATTCCACCGGCTGTCGAGGACGAGTTCTAGATACTTCATCGTCGACTCGACGCCAATGTGAACCCCTCCCGCCATTACCTGGGAACCCGACGGTGGCGCATTCCGAGGTTCATGAAAACCCATGACCTCGGACCCAGCCTGGCCTGCGTTTAATTCTTCTCTTGTCAATTCTGTGGATAATTATTATCCATGGCTGATACTGACCGTCCATTATGATATCTCTCGTATTTACTAATTTATTGTACTATTTAAGGCAATTTCCCCACAGGACCGTATGAAATTGTGTTATATTGTGTTATGCGTCATATCTAGCGTAACTAGTGAATAGTCCCGGGCAATCCCGGAACCGAAAGTACCGAGAAATACCGGAAATATGCGTCGTTTTAGGTACCGGTATTTTCAAAACTAGTAATTCCGGGAAAAGATATTTCGCGTTTATTATATTTCTAATTTTATTGCCGAGCCCGCTTAAAGCGTGGAATACACATGCTACCTAGTAGTACAAGAGCATGCTACTTTCGAGCATATGCTACTTTCAACTAGCATGTGTACACGAAAAGAGCATGAGTATTTTACAGGCACAGAAAGAAAACAAGCATGCTTATTTGTAGCATGTGTATTGCAGGCTTAACTGAAACCATTTCTGAGGTAGCTACGCGGTGCGGGAGGAGCCGGTGGTGATCAGATAAGCTTGAACACAGAAAATAGTCAAGTTCCTGAAATTGTCGAGCCTTCTTCAACATCGACAAATGATGAAACTATAGAAATAATAACAAAGAAAAAAGCGAAATTAACTGATTACCACGATTTGACGCAAATCCTTCCATGGAAATTATGGTTTCCCGAATGTCAGCTATGGATGATCCTTTCCGAACATTCACATCGTTTAAAAAGAAGATTTTTTTTAAATTCAAACAAGTTTTAAAAATATTTATTTATTAATTTGGGATCTCCAACAAAGGATACACAGATTATCGTGTGATCCTTCTTCACTACGATAGCGTTTTCATTCATCACACTTCGCCAGACAGGCAGTCGATTTATTGAGTACGGCAGGTGCACAGATAATGAGCCTCGACCAGGCGCCTTGATTTTTATTTATTCTCAATAATCAAAGTAACACTTCGTCGCACTGACATTATAAACCCTGAAGATGTAGTCTAGACTGCATTCGAAAGGGCTGTGGTAGAGAACCCCAGGTCACGATTCCCACCAGGCAAGATCGGAAGATTCTTCGTTTTCAATGGAGGAGCGGTACCTACACCTTCTCTAAGCGACAGATTATTGTTTTCCGACATGCATGCGTACAAAGTCGCGGGCACAGCTATTACTAAATAAAACTGATTTAGTGTCTATAAAACAAAAAATAAAAAGTTTTATTTGATTTGATTTAAATGTTTTTATTGTGTCCTGTACCGGGTATCCCGGTTCATTAATCAGAAGGTCCCAAAAATCCCGGTACTTTAAAAACAGCACCGGTTCTGCATACCCTAAGCATAACGTATCTACGTATGTCGATTAATTTAATGTCGAAATGACCATTTCAGGCAATTTTCTCACAGGAACGTATGAAATTATGGTCTATTGTGTAATTAAATGCGTCATGTTAAGCATAATGTACCTACGTATAACGGCTGCCGTGATACATTTGATGTTGATCTGCGTAACGTCTGATAACATCGTTTACCGAAAATCTAATGTTCGAGAAGCATTTTCCAGCAACTTGAATCGTCCGAAGAAAAATCTACTAAGTTTATGTCACTTTTTATAAAAGGTCCAAGTCTGGAAAATGTTCTCTTTTCAAATTCTAACGGAAATACTGTCCAAACTTTTTTTTTAAATACCCATAGAATTTCTAATCAGTTTTTGTCATCGGGGTTACATTCATGAAAAAATTAAGAACCTCTCGCACGTCGATGTCCCATGATCACAAGCTAACTCGGGAAATTATTGCTACCTAATGAAGTTCAATGCTTCTTAATTGGATTGGACCCGCCCGTAGGAGGCTTGGAAACCGATTTCAACCATAACAAGGAAAAGGAAGATCTATAATGTATAAATACAAAGTACATTTTACATAATTTAAATGCGTTGTAATCCTACCATGTGATTTTGCTTTACCTTTATTTTATCCTGAATCATATTAGTTTTGTGTATTGACGACATTGGGAAAATATATCGCATATGACTGTCATATAAAGTAATATTCATATGTAGGCATTATGACGAGCACATCAAACTAAAGCGGTTTTTTGTTCTAGGATACCTAATGAAATTTCGCAAACTTATTCATGCATGATTTCATGAAAAAATAAAACTTTTTTATTTAATCGGAGCCTACGTTAGTAATAATTCCAATGGTAACTCAATTGAATTATAACTAACTTACCCCCGAATGCTGAAACGTCACTTTTGAGTAACTGTTAAATTTAAGTGCTACTTAAATTTAACAGTTACTCAAAAGTGACGTTTGGCCATACAAAATTTAAAGTTTAGGTTTAACTGCTCAAATTTTAAGCAGCCCTTAAATGTTGAGTGACGATTCAGTATTCGGGGGTTACCGGTTAGGCTAAACTGTAAAAATTCCGACAATGGAAATTACATTGCGAGCTTTTCCGAATAAATATTATGTTCCAGTATATGGTGTATCATTTATAAATCACTATAACAATTACAGGGCGATGACTGAATTTACCAGTTCAACAATTTGATTAAGTATGGCATGACTTCTGATAGGTTAGATTATAAGTTACATCTCTACATTCTATCTTTCTTTTGTTGTGCCCGACAGGGTCCACGATTGTTCTTAAACTAATTTTTACCACCTAAGCACATACATTGTGGAATGCAATAAAATGTTGAGTAGGTGAATTGGTTCCTAAAGGATTTTATTTAAATCGCCTACTTGTTGGAAAAAATACTAGACTTTGTGTAACCCTAGCTGTTGCTCGTTCGTTCATTTGCGTATGTATTTTGTTTTTCATCAACTTTAATACAAATACCCAAGATGAAAAGAGCGCGTCTTTCTCCAGGTCCCAGGCTATCTATCTATTAAATTTCATAGATAACAGATATAGATAATAGATAACAGATAGACAGACAGAATTACTTTCTAATATCAGCATTTATAATATTAGCTACTATGGATTTGATTTCGGTGATAGGCTACAGAGTATGCTCGATTACTCGCCCATACGTTCCTACTTCGACACGCTAGATCAAAAATAGTCACCAACGCAAATCACTCAATGTGTCCCAGAAAACGCATTACAATGTAACTGATGGTTTGCCGGGATTTTCACATTAGTATCAAGGGAGTTTATTGAAAGCTTACATTATCATAATGGACCGTCTCCCATAAAATTTTTATGACCACTGATTCCCAGAGGTTTTATGGTATACGACGGCCTGATTTGAACATATTGTTATCAGTCCAGATATAATTAATACGTTTCTATCAGCTTTTGACTGAGCAGAGAAAAGTGGTTATCAAATTTATCGAATTTCATTTCATAGAGGCATTCCATATGACTTTTTCTTCCTTACTTTTCTATTTGTCGAAAGGGGGTGACTACCGAAATGACGTTATTACAGAAATATGGAAGAAAAAGACATTGCGCAGACCCGAAATTAATTGGGATAAGGGCAAAAGAATGATTATAGGCTTTTAATAGGGGTTGTGGTGCAACTTTGGAAAGACACATGTCCAGCAGTAACTAAAGGCTAAGTTGAGTGATTGATAGATTTTGTAGAGTATTTTCGTCTATTTCTTTCTTTTTCGTGAGATAAGTGACTAACCTGGTGTTAATTTTTATGCCACCCATGGGCCTCTGACTTAGCTTCACATGCCGTCGAGAAATATCTCATAGGCGTGCCGGTTTCCTCACGATGTTCCTTCACCGTTTTTGAAGCAAGTGATAATCATACAATACAGAGGTGCGTGCCTTGGGTCCGAACTCGAGACTCTATGACTTGCAGTCTGACTGTTACTGCTATTATTATTTTGGTCTACGCAAACCTAGATTAAATCATTATTATTTTCAATGGCAAAATATATTTACCTTTTGGAAGATTCCTAGGAGTCTTGTGGTGGTGTTGCCAGCAGCAGTCATGGCTTCTCGAGTTCGACCCACGGACGGCAGTTTAGTGGTCACAACCCGGTGGTTGCCTATTGTGCCCAGTGTGTACACGTTGGATTCCCCTGGAAAAAAACATTATAACGTATATTCTGATTTTAACTATTGCACTTAATTTTAGAATTCCTCATAGTTTCTTATTCAGTTATTTCAGATTAAAACAAACCACAATAAATAAATAGTGATCAACTAAAACTATTACATATTTATTAAATAACATGAAAACAGCACGTGATTATTTGCGTATATTTAAGTTTCGAGGATAAGCTTTATCCTGCCGTAAGGGATTATAGGGAACTCCCCAATAAGGATAGCGACAACATAACAAACAAATATTGACAATAAAATCCTCTATAAAGGAAGTAAGTTTATTAATTATGACGTGCTTACGCAATTCGCTGTTAATGATTCACTTAAACCAGCATTTAAATAAAAGGAACATTGGATAGATTCATTAGTGTCAACCAACTGCAAATTGGTAATAGTCCTACTATTGGGACTACCAATAAATAAAATTAATATAGTAATTAATTAATTGTGCAGTTAAATCATCACCTTAGTTGACGTTCGCCTATCATAACATACACAAGTGACCAGTTCAGTTAATTTGTGAGGACGTTTAGAAATTTAATTTAATTCGGAAAAATGGCAGTGACAAAAACATCGATAGTGTCTGTGCTTGTTGTGCTTGCGATAACTTACAACCAAGGTGCAGCACGTCCAAGTGATTTATCAAACAATGAGTAAGTTATTAATTTAATAACGCGAATTATATGTGCATGTTTTGTGCATCTGTATTCACCTTGAGGGTTTGTCATGAGAACTCCAAAGTAATTAATGTTTTATTTTGTATTTTTTTTAGATTATCCAGTTCAGAAGTGGAGACACGTATATATAAGTTTCCAACAGCCATAAAGAAAGGTCTTGTCATCGTTATAAATGGCACCATTGATACGAACGATACAACGTAAGTACTTTTAAAATTCAATTTCAATTAATTTTCTACATTCTATATATTATTTATTTAAAAAATACATCTACTTGATAGAATTTTGTGGTCGATTTATCGCAGTTTAAAATTAATTGTTTTCCATATTTCAGGTTTATTGTGGAGTTGCCTTCGATAAGCCGTAAAGAAAGCTGTAAGATTAGTTTCAATTATATTACGGAAAAACTGATCAAAATCTCACCAGCTTTTGATAATAATGAGTATGCGAGTACGGAATACGATCTTAAAGTTACACCTGGATCTGAAGGTTGGTATTTTTCTCTATCAATTGATCTATCTACTTATTGGAAATCCCAAATATTTTTGCGCATATTTTTTTAAATAAATTTTCTTGTAAAATCATCACCAACCTCCTGGCCTTACCCCAATTTATTAATTTAATAAAAAATAAAACAAATGTAAAAAAAAAAAAAATTTTGGTGTCGGCACCGCCACAGCTTGTCTTTTCTGTCCATATATCTCTATCAAACGTCATTTCACTTGTATTTCAAATGTGTATTATTCTAATTAATTTTTTTGTTCTTTTACAGAAGGTCCATCGTTTTCCTTGATGTTATTAGCAAGAGAAGATACGGATAACAATGACATTATGGGCATGTTTTTCTTAAACGAAGACATTGGTCTAAGTTCACAACTGATATGCAAGATCGACAACTTTAACGACATCAACCAGATCGTCATCAAACAAGGTGTCTCTCGTGTGCAAAGTATAACCTTTGAATTTAAGGGACATGATAGTGACATCCGTTTCCATAGTTAAATGTACATCCATCGTACACTGCGGTACAGTAAGCCCTGCTTCCAACTTGCTGACTGAATAATACAGTGTAATTCTTTTTAATGTGCACATATCGCAATAGAGGAATCTATGCTTAATTTTATCGCCGGAAAAAATATTTTAAAAAAATCTATTTTTATATGTGCACATTATAAAGACACACTGTAATTTAACATTTTCTCGCCGATACAAGAGAAGCAGTGAAATCATTAGAAAATCATTAAGTATCATGTTACTGTCCTAATGTTCATCGTTATGTCGTTTATAAATGTGTGGAGTATCTATGGTATTGTTATGATAACGATATTCATTATTCAGAATCTTAATTATATCGAAGGTTTCTTGCACATTCTCATCAAACAGATTGAACACATTTTATAGTCACTTTTTAACCAAAATGTATAATTGTTTTGTTAGTTAAGTTATTTTCACGCATAACTTGTTAAAACGCGTTTTCTCTGTTTAGGTAGAGCGACCAAATAATTAGTTTTAAGTACCATATTGTACAAAATATGTACTTAATGCCTGTGATAAGTTAGGTTTTATATGAGGCTATCAGCGCAAAAGTGGTGTAACCCACAATTCTTGTTGGGTATGGTTTTGGTGTAAAATACATTCGTTAAATAATGATCTTTTAATACAATAGTGGCGTAAGCCACCTTTTAGTATCCATCAATAGATGGTGCTGACAAACGTTGTTTTCGCGTGGTCCAGCCGATCTATTCTGCAAAAATCTAACCGTGAAAACTAAAATTAAGTAGCTTGAATTAAGCTGTCAATAGTGTCAATCCCTAGCGTCAGGTGGAATGACAGCTCACTTCATCAAATTCAAGTTCTCACGGTGAGATTTTAACAGTATAGTCCGGCAGGCTTTGTAATATCACATATCACCCTATAGGCTAAAATTGAGGCTCAAATATAAATAAGTTTAATTGTATATTTTCTCTAGTCAAAAACTTTGAACGGCTGGTTCCGGTTCAATGATATTTTTTTCATTTATTTATAAAAATGTATTAGAATAAGTACAATAAATATAAATAATATTTAAAAAAACATGGTTTGATTGATTTTCATCACACAAATTAGTGAGTACAAAGCTAAACATACAGAGTCCAAGGGTATGGATTTAAATTTAAATTTGGGTTACCTCGGGTTTTTTTTAAACTCTGTTCTGTAATTGCTTTGGCTTTTTAAGAGTAAATAAATTCACTTCAGTTCTGCATTTATAATTAGGAATCTAGCAAAAGTGTTCCGAATGATAATAATAATAAAACAATTGATATTGGCCCCGTTCCAACAAGTACGGCTGCTGTATTGAATTACTTTCTTCTAATTTATTGTACCTACATTATTATGGTTAGTAATATCTCAATTTAATTTCTTATAAATGCAGAGATTGCACTATATATTTTTATTATTGGGACTCATCTTAGCTCGCATTCCAACCACTGCGATTCATCTGCAGATTTGATTTTGTAACTAAGCATTTTTCCAAGACATTCAGTATCATGATATCATGATGAACCATGTTTTAGTAGGAAACTGATTACAATACGACTCCTAAAGTTGAGCTGAAGGTCAAACTTAGAACTTAATATTTGGCGTCATAATACTGCAATATCTTTAAAAGTCATCGTCCTACGATCTTAAAAATAAAGAACTTATCACCAAAATATAGGAATCTGCGTCTTAAATGTAAATGTTGGGTCCCCGAAATCCGTTACTACAGATAGAAAAGCCAGAACAATCTTCGATCAATGTGAAACATAAATCCATTTTTACACCCACATTAATCTGTCCAGAAGATGTATCAGTCAGTATCTGACTAGGTTTTCTAGTTCTTGGTCGGCATTCGGTATTTTGGTGAACTTGGCACTCCCACTTCTTGTATTTCTAATCGATCGGAAATTCTAAATAAAGTTTTTTAGGGTTCCGTAGCCAAAATGGAAACTTTATAATTTTCTCATATCCGTCTGTGACTCTGTTAGTCTGTCCGTCCGTCCAGATGTTACACATGAGCCATTTTACTCGAAGACTTACACTATATCAATGAAAATTAGCAAAAATGTATATTCTGAGCACCACTAAACAATGACGTAGTGCAGAGGTTCCGAAAATGTTTTTCTCGTAGACTTCTTAAAATTTTCCTTGTTTCGCTGGGCCTCTGCTGCTACATTTCTACCATATTCTCAAAACTCGTCAAAAAATGTGAACATTAGATCTAACGATGGTAAAAATAAAAATAGTATATTTTCTTGGGTTCTATTTAAAGTCTGAAAAATGGTCGATGACCATTTTTCAGAGTGAGTGTGTAGTGAAATAACGAAAATAAAAAAATAAAAATTATGGTCGATAAAATCAATACTGTGCATGCGTAAATATGGATACCAACTATGATACCCTTCACTGTGCGTGGTCCGACACGCACTTGCCGGGTTTAGTTTTTTGTCTTCTAATAAGAATCTGCCTTCTATGTATAAAGCTTTTTCGAAAGGATACGTACCTCTCCTTTACCTACAATTTAGTTTATCTAGCACTCTATGGTGTTCTACAAAACCAATGCAGTCACGCTGCGCCTTCGACGCAATTACATTTGTGGGGCTTGCTCAATGCTGTCACACTCGTTGAATGGGGCCTTTGTCTCGGAGTATCCCACGGCGCCAGCGGATAATAAGTTAATAACCACTGGGCATAATGGGCGTAAAGTCGCCAGACTAACATGGCATGCACGTTAGTAGTATCTGTGGATCCTATAAAAAAAATGGTCTATTGATCGGTCAATCGATGTTTACAGAAACGTTTGAAGTGAAAACTTCTTTAGGCGCGTTGGGCATTTTTGAGATGAGACTAAACCATTGATTTCGCGACACCGTGATGACACCAGCTTTGGCCATCAAAAAAACATCAATGCGTTGATTACCGAGGTGCGTGGAGTAAAAAACTACTAGCTTCTGCCCGCTATTTTGTTCGCGAACCATAAATAACCTTTCTCAACTTACAAATTGTATCTCTCTATAATAGATCTGTGTGCTTAATTTAATCCAAATCCGTTCAGTCGTTTTTGTGGCAATCCGTAACATACATCCAGATCCAGACAAACAGACCAACGTACAAAAATTCTAAAAACTTTATTTTCGGCATCAGACTCGTTACCACACCTGGTAATAATTACTTTTTTTTATAATATTCAATTTACAGTTTTGACTTCGCTGCTAATTTATTTTATGTCAGTATAGAGTATAGGATAGTATTATATTATCTGTGGTTTAGGTGCGATTCGTTGAAACCGCTTTTCATAAACCTTCATGCCTTGTAATTTCTTCATATAATCCGAGACAGGTCCACCTACACATGAACTAAAAGGTATTTGGCACCGATACGGCTATTGGAGACAAATTCAAACTGTATATGTAATCTAACTAAAATTACCAGTCTTAACTAACCTTCATAGACAACATTTGTAACCGTTAGATTACACAATGCGTTGTTGTATTTTATTATTTACAAACATGACGAACTTCGTAAACCATAAAAAGATACTTTATCTGATCTGATAAAGGTATGACACATTCATTCAGTTTAAGGAAATCTTTACCAATATGTATTGGGTGGCGAATACTTATTCAATGTTTGGTTCGTGGTCGAAGGAGACACAATGAAACGTACAGCAGGGAAAACTAACGCAGAGAAACCAATTGTAAAGAAACAGCTGAATAAAGTCAAGTAAGTTTCTTTTTAGCGTATTTTTTTCGTGAAGACGAAAAACCATCGACCGCTATATACGGCGATGCAGAAAAACAATTAAATTGGGTGGTTTTTGTTGTTGTGACCATTGTAGTTTTTAGTATAATTGTTCGATGTCGCGTGGGTCCGCGTCTTGCAGCGTAGAAAAATAATTATATACCTGCCTTACCTAAACATGAAAACTACCAATTATTATGTTTATAGTTTGGACTTGTACCCTGTTATTGGCAATAGGCTCGTCCCATATTTGAACTTAAATTAAACGTAACTGTCGAAATGTGGGTGTATCAGTTTTTTTTCCTTTTTTTTCGAAAATAACTTAAGCTAAGCATTTTCAGGCGATCTTTTATATTTTATTAGGCATAGAATCAACTTTAGGCAATACGCAATAATTACAAACTCTACAGTCAATTAAATTTACAATAGCCGCGGTTATCATTTATCAACTTTATCAACTCTCAAGTTAGGTATAAATACACTACAATACCTATGTAAATATTATACACGTGCCGGCACGATGCTAATATAAAATCTAAGCGCGGAATTCTCTAACCAGTTTTCTCGGAGCATCTGTTCCAAGTGTTACACGTTCTTATACCTACATACCGAGTGAATGTATTTTAACAGAAAACGAGTAGCAGTATCAAGTGAAATGTCGAAGCGAACCTACGTGTCGTGAAATGACGTAGTACGATCTACGAGACGATTTCGAGGTCGGTGGAATCAGTGCCTGTGTGTTTGTTTTCATCATTACGTCACCGTAAAACAACTTGAATCTCAGTCAGATTCATCTTAGAAGTCCGTAGTCGCGATGAAACACTGACGCTTTTAAACGTCTGACGTGTAAGAAAAATCTTGTGTACCAAAATAATCGAAGATGTTGAAATCGTGTTGGGATTGCCTAGCCGGGTATGACTTAATTAGGTATCTTATTATTAAATCGTTGTATAAGATGACCTGTGAATAACATGATACACTTGAATAAAAAAGTGTCATGAATAAATTCAATATTGAACGTGACGAAATAGATCATTCCCGGACGCAGCTTTTTATTTGTCAATGTCATCTATTTGTCTAATCTAATGTCAGTTTATGACGAAACGTCAAATAAAAAATAACAAAAATTGTTTCCAAATAAGCGAATGATAATGTAAAAGTGAATAAAATTACACGTGAATTCAATTTTAATCACAATTCCTATCACTTGGAATGAAAAGCCACCTGAGTCAACATCGCGTCATATACTTTTGATGCGTTGTTCCGAGTTTTTATAGGTTATGATCAGTCTAATATTGCAACATGCGATGTAAACATTGCCAGATCTCATCGTATAATCCATTTACTATATTGTACTGAAATGTTATGCCTGTAGTTTATGTAGATAATACGTAGTACTGTTTGTAGTAACATATTTGTGCATTATATTAGAGACGGAGCGCGAGCTGAAGAGCCGTACAGTGTTCAGCTAAACGGGAGGAACGTCGGGAACGTTAGTAAAGCTCCGCCGTGGCCAACGCCACAGTTAAAGAACGAAAAAATGTTTCTTTTACCAAAACAATTGGAATCACAAGACAGAATCACTGTCAACTGCGAGACAATGAATCAACCTGGCATGTATGTAACTACTTAAATCTCTTGTTATTGTAATGTGCCTTACATATTGAGTATAAGAGACAGTTATCTTTCATCAACAGAAACTATTCAAGGATCTTTAACTAATGATTGTTAATAAACCTGCTATAATTACATGGAATGTGACGACTCATTCATTAATGTTAATTACAGATTGAGATTTGGATTAGTAACAGGTTTTAATACACCTGATTATAGTAACCTTGCCTGTCAATTAGAGATGTTCTTCCCTCCTCAATATTCTGATAAATTGGCAATAACTACAGTACAGAATGGAGAACCTACACTTGTATATGAAGAAGATTCCGCTGCAAATTACTATGAAGGTAAAAGTATGTATTATATTATTTTATTAGAAAACTGCATGCTGATTTCTGGGAATGGACTTCTTGGTTAATTTTAGAGACATTTTTAACAGGTTTGCGAATACTTTTTTTTAAATTCTCCTAATGCTAACCCAATCTTTAGTAAAAACAATATGGAAGTTTTGCATAGTGCACCATTAACAATATCTAACAACATTATTTTATTTAAGTTTTTAAAACCTTTTAGGGTAACTCTTTATGGGACTGTTTATAGGGGTTTATAGTGTCCACTTGATCTATTATTATGTAAACATTTACAGAATCCAGCTGTTCATTTCACACGGAGTTTTGAAAAAGTTTGACTTAGTAGAGTTTTGTCTTTGTCACAAATTTGTGGAGTCTTTCCAAAATTACATGTGCCATATCAATGGCCACATACTGTTAGTAGTTAGTTTTTAAATACAAGTTTTCTATTGAAATATTAACTTCTTTAAAATTTCTATTACTATGCACTTGCTATTTTTCTCAGAATAAGGTTTTCTTGGTTTGGTGTTAAACTATTTTTTTTACAGTATGTCAGTCTGTAAATAGGAAAAAAATATTTTGTTCGTCTGAAAGACTCTTATTGGATCATAATTTCTGTAATATAATTTAATACTTCTGTTATATAATTTAATACCATCAACAGTCTAGTGAAAAACACTTTTTCTACATTTATTTTTTCAGGAACCAATTTCAGAATGACATTTAGAATGAGGGACAATGGATGGATGGACATACGTATAGGGGACTCCCATTTAACCACACTGGAGCTAAGGCATGATATACAAAATATAAGATTTTTAACTGTCAATGGTGATCTTAATAAAGTATTAGGACTTGATTTCCAATTTGGATAAAATAATGTCTAAGGTCCTCATTCTAGATTGAGAACAATTTTTTTTCATTTCATTAAATTTCTACTGAAATCTGACATATACCTAAACTGTCAGATTTGAGTAGAAATATTATTCAAGCATGGACCAAATTTTTCTAGAACCGGACCTTTTTTTTACCGTATTTGTTAGTAAATGCTTTAAGCCGTCTGACATCACATAAATGTATTATGAATCTGTCCATACTTTTATATTTCGTTAATTTTATTGCAGCTGTTATATTTACGTGTATTATTCTGTTAATTACTATGGCAGCTTTATAGTAACTATATTAGTGTATACTGACTGTTGAAGTATTTATAAGCATGGTATTAAGATATCTTGAAGCCAACAATTGTCTAAGAACAATTATATCCTACTTAAGCATTTAGATATTTTGCTTTACAATTAGTAAGTAGATGTGCATACTTTTATAGTATAATGATGTTTAAATGACCTTCCTGTGTTGGTAATGAATACAAGTACATACATCTTTCCATTATTAATCATTCTTCTATTTTACCGACTTTGCATTAAATGCAAATGTATTGAAGTGATTAGCAAATAGCATTTACTTAATTATGTAACAATCAAATTGGTTATTACTTTATTTGTGAGAATGAAACAATTGTTTTAGCAAAGACGCGTATTTTTTGTATATTTTTAAATAAAAAATGTTTTAATGGCAGTTTGATTAACTTCTTTAAATAAAATATTATCCAATCATTTACTTGCAGCTATACGCAATAATTGGTTATATTATAATAGTCGTCAAAAAATTCAAATCCCACCTTGATGGTTAGACCTTGTCTACAGTGAGCCCTGAGCGTCAAAGTTAATTAAATTATGTTACTTGATTCTCGACCTTATAACTAGTAGTGTATAGTTTATTTTCATTTAAATTCTCCATGAGACGTGACTTGGCCGTAAATAAGACAAATAAAAAAAAAAACGAGCTTCACTGTTTGTCATGTTGATGAATCAACATTTTCATAAATATATGAAAATTACGTGTCTTCAATCTTTAGTCGTCAAGATCCCACCATTTAACTTTTAGACATTTCATTATATCGATGCTGGAAATTTCAAATGCCGTAAAGAAATTTCCAGCGTCGAATTATGTATAATAGTCACTGTTGTGTTATGTTACATATTATTATGAATATTTTTAAACCTATGTTGTTATTTGTGCAGTTGCCTTGTAGAAATATTTGCTTACGCACATAATAGTGTAAGTACCTACACATTGTGACATTTAATTTAAATATGAAAATAAAATTTTTCACTATCTCTAATTTTGTTGTTTTCTGCTAAGATACCTCAACTAATACAACTTCTAAATAAATTTAAGCTTAAAATTGACCTGAGAAGTTCTTGGGTATTGACCCAAGAACTTCAATTTAGGAGTTATTAGGCTCAAGTAATAGGATTTAATCATTTAATACCACTTCAATAGACTACTTCAAAATGTATTAATTATTTATAACGTGAAGTAGGTGCAAAGCTCTGAACATAAATATTTTCAGTCCGTGCTATAATTTATAGGTAAGTAAACATTGAGTATTATATATTACCGTGGGATTTTGCCCACTACTATCGTATCTAATATTGGTTTGTTGTTGACGTAAATGTAATTACATGAATGAGAACTTATGGTCCCTTTCCTATATTTGTTTGTTTTGTTTTCCTGTAATATTTCATTCATAAAATACACAGCACTCGGGATATTAATAACAGATATTAAGAGGAATTATAGCATAAATAGGTAAACAGACTCACGCATCTATTCCCAACTTAGAAATATTCCAACAATTACAAGAATAATCACATCATCATTTACCTTCCTTTTAGAATATTTTCGTATTTTTTTCATGGAACAAACATGGGCGCATTAAAAAAATAGGTAGATATACGGAAATATATTTAAAGCCACAAGTGCCGTATTTAGGTTTGTACCCACCCAGTTGATTTTCAATAATAATTTGTGCTGCTATTAATTGAGTAGGTTCTGTTGGTCCTATGATGAAACACCCATCTTTGTCAAATTCACAGTACTCAAGTAAACGAAAGACAACAGTAAACACAGGGGAGCGCCCCTGTGGTTACTGTTGACGCAGAGAGGAACAGGGCAGAAGGCATCGCCGAGGGGCGACGGTTTGTGCAATTCTGAGTACTGTTTGAATATGGTAAAATGTTGTTATCGATCATCCCTTTGGCCTAGCTTGGCCTACATTTAAAAAGTTAAAGCCTACTATTACAGGTCTGCACAATTTATCTACTAAATAAAGATCTTAATTCACTGACAGATAATGCCTAAGCCGCTGGCTTTAGAAGCATTAAATTTTGTTCCTTATAAAACGAAGGTGAGTAGTAAGGAAGGATTTTTGAACATTCATCCCCTAAAGGGTTAAATTAGGGGATGAAAGTTATTATGGAAGTTCTTTTTGTCGATGAGAAATCCCATCGGCACACGGCTTATAGTTAAAGAAATATCCAGCTATCTAATAAGTCCTCCACACCGAATTTCAGCCATGACGACCAATTTCTGCGGAGCCGAATCTTCAGCGCGGGAGATATTATAGTGCACTAAGTGTATGCGCAGAAACAGATGCATTCTTCCCTCCACTCTCATAGTCCGATGGGACGGCAATCCTACACGATAACGTGCTTTCCGAGGCACGGGGGTATCACACCACCAATTTCCAAACTCCGGGATGTTACTAAGAAATTCCTAATGGAAAAACCCAATAATACTGCCCGACCCGGGTCGGGCTCAGCAGTCGCGCTTCCGACCACAAGACGATTAGTCAATCCAGTTAACTATTATATAATGGAACTCAAGTCAATAGATACCTTATACCTGTCTACAATCTATTTAAGATGTCTCGAGTCGTAAGTTAATATTATTACTATACAGTAAATTGACGTCAAGTATTTATAAAACTATCTTGATAAAAGGTGTAATGACTAAGGCGAAATAGCTATCCTGTGACTCATGTAGTCTTGGACTGTTTTACTTTACGCAGGCGTTAGAAAATTAGCACCTACATAATTACGTATTATACCTGTTATGTTTTACTTGTCATAGGTATTAAGGTCATGCGTAAAAAGGATTTTTGTGAAAAATGCGTGAGTTCGTAACAGGATAACATTTTTACCTGTTTTCTTTTAAGTCACATGATTCTGGGTAGGTACTTACTCATGAAGACGATAGTAGTTTTTAATTACCAATGTCTATTGCCCCGGATTAAAAAAAAAATAGTATATGTAATCCGTTGCAAATATTACCTCATCAATTCATTCTGCGTAATACAATAGCAGTAGCAATGGCTTTCATTTTCACAGATCAACAACATTCATTGCGATATACGTTGTAGAGCAGATTATTTTTTCGAACGTGTGAAGCAATAGATTAGCAATATCCTTCAAAATCAATCAGATTGTGTTTTACGCAATTAGGGTGCTAATTTCTCGTCTTCCACCTTTAAACCTATCTCGACACTCAGGTTTAGAATGATTCATAATCTTTATTGGGGGAGTCCTATGTCCAGCAGTGAACGTCTTTCGGCTGAAATGATGATGATGATATCTTTATTTGCATTTCATAATGTTATAAGAGAAACATTTAATTTTCTACAAATATTTACCTTTCTAACTTGCATGCCGAGGTTGAATACTTATTTGACTGGCGTCAATAGATTTCTGTCAAGAAAAGAGTCATCAGATAAATTATTTATTATTTATTAGCGAAAAATGTAGGACCCTTTGTTTGGTCAGTGCTTTGTGATCCACGTCGGGAAATCGATGAAAACGAGATTGGTTTTCAGGACGGCTAGTTCTATTTTCTCATGATACGTGTTCCGGTTCGCGTATTCTTGCCTAAAGAAGTCGGTTGTCGGCTCTGACAACCAGTTAAAAAAAAAACAGTGGCACTCAGGGAGTGCCGACAGAAGTGCAAACTTGAAAAACAATCGGCACCGCGGTAATTAACGCGTTGATATCTTGTACTCCACGCACCGCGGTTATCAACGCGTTGATGTTTTTTTAATGGTTAATAGCTGGTGTCGTCACAGTACCGCGAAATCAATGGTTTAGTCCCATCTCAAAAATGCCCAACGCGCCTAAAGAAGTTTTCACTTGTATAAAAAAAAGGAATGTGGACCAGCTCTTGACCTCGATCCGTTCTGATGGAAAGTGATGGAACGAGCAAACTTAAAAGATGCCTGTTCACTCTTGCTTTGAAGGCTAACGGGTTAAGCGTGGAAGGGAAAGCGCTGTTCTGAACGGGAGTTCGTTGCAAGTTGATCTACGGAAAGAATCGGTTACACTGTATATTTTCGTGTGAGCGCATATGCTAATACGGGACTATTTGACTCGCACCGATCGTATTGTATTGACTTGTCTTTTTCGGGAACCTACTTCTTTATTACCCGATTACGGCGAAGCCAAAAAAGGAGGGTTATGTGTTTGACCTGTATGTATGCTTGTGTGTGTATGTCACTATGTTCCCTCGTAACTATTAAACGGCTGACCCCATTTTGATGAATGATATGTCGTTTGATTCGTCTTAAATTCGCGAGTGTCACTGGGTATATTAAAATTATAAAAATATATAATGTATCGCAGGCGGGGACAAACAAAAGTTACAACATATTTGAGGTTATTGGTTTGTCCCCGCCTGCTATACCAAAATTCTATTGAGTATAGCGCTTGTTTTTTTTTCTTTTCAGTTCTGTGTTTTTGCACTCGGGATTTTTTATAACATTTTTTTCTTCCCGCGCCCTAAGAGTGTTCTGTGATTTGTTCTGTGGGTCAACCGCATACTGTTATAGCTCCACTGTGACACAAACGTAGACAATACCTGTTAGTGGTTGGAAATGCGATAACCCAAGATTTTCATTTGATGAATCATAAACAGGATAACGCAAGGATATGTGTCAAGTAATTTACACGCAACAGACCTAGATTTCAAGGCTGACACATTAATTTAAATACCTACAGTATTTAAGTCCATTAAATTATGGATGATTAATGCAGTTTAAGTTGTCTACAATTGCATGCGATAAACTATTATCTATTAGCACATGGACAGACTGCAAGGCGGTGAAGTAACACATTTTAAATAAACATTTGGAATGTTGTTTGCTCATCTCTCTAAAATAGGTATAATTTAATCGTCTTGTAAGTTGACTTTGACTTTGAAAGGAGATAATGATATAAACCACATCCTACACTGTGTTTTCGATACACATGCACGGCCATTTGCATGTGTGTATCAAACATTCGTGACGGATACCTGCCTAATTTAAATTTTACAGAACTTAAATAATATATTATTAAATGTATTTTACCATTACCAACCCGCACTGGGCCCGCGTGGTAGATTACATCCCACTCACTCTAATAGAGAGGAGGCCTGTGTCCCAGCAGTGGGAACATTATAGGCTGATTATGCAAAAGGATAACTAAGCAGCTAAATCTTTGATTAATCCTATAACTTATTAAGGGTTTTTTTTAAGAATTCATACCGTACAATAATAATAAGTAAGGATTATTCTTGCTTGCAGCGCTCGGCCGCTATAGAACCGAGGCGGTAACAGATGTGGTCATCGTGTGCACGGGATTTTGTTTTCAAAGTGGTTAGTTGTGGCAACTACTAACGTACACCTCTGCCTAATAACCCTTCGGGGAATTACAGACGTGATGTTATGTTATCATACAGTAGAATTTTTATGTACTTAACCGTACGTTACAATCGGTTACAGTAATCTCCTAACTTGTACGCACCTAGACTTAAAGGTAATGTGTCACATTGAAAAATATCACAATCGAAGCTCTCCGTGCGAAGTTCTTCCATGAGTTTGCGTGACGTGGTCTAGCGGGAATTAAGATTGCAGATATAATAATTCCGTATAAATGCATCAGGAAGTTTTTTTAAAGGGCTAGGCGTGACGTCACTGTGACCTCTTTAATTACTCACGCTTTTCGCTTACGTAAAGTTGGTTATCGATATTACCTTTTTATGCTCGTCGCAAAAAACCGCATGACGTATGAACGTGAGCTGGGTAAACGGTGTCGTATGATTTTACAATGACAATGAGTGGAATTTCTCACTTTCATTTTCCAGCATTTTACCGCGCTTTATTAATGCGTTATTGGCGGTTATTTTGTATATTGTGTTTAGAAACGTGAAAAATATGAGATCAGGCCGCTAGTTAGTGCGAGGAGGCGAAACGCCGGGGCTTAACTCCGCTGCCGCGAGAAATCGCGGCACAGCGGACAGAGCTCCGGCGGGATCTCATGGCGTCATGGAGAGTGCGATTGTCGCAACCCAGCGCTGGGCACGCCACAATTGCGGCGATAAGACCCCTCTTTGAGGAGTGGCTAGAGAGGCGCCACGGCGTCCTCACCTTCCGCCTGACGCAAGTCCTCACCGGACACGGCAGTTTCGGGAGGTTCCTGCACAGGATAAGGCGGGAGGAAACGCCCGGGTGTCACCATTGTGTGGATCGCCCGGAGGACACGGTGGAGCATACGGTGGAGGTCTGCCCAGCTTGGGCGGAGCATCGCCGTGTCCTCGTGAAGGCGATCGGCGGCGGTGATCTCTTGCGTCCGGCCCTGGTTCAGGCCATGGTACGGAGCGAGAGGAAATGGGAGGCCGTCACCTCCTTCTGCGAAGCGGTAATGCTCGCGAAGGAGGAGGCGTAACGCGTGAGGGAGAGGCAAACTTCGCGCCCTCATGTCCCTAACCGCCGCAGGAGGAGACGCCCAGGGCGTCGGGAATCGCGAGGCAATTTCCGGCCACCGTAGGCGCGGGCTTGCGGACGGTGAGCAATGGGTGGCTCACCGTCCGATAAGGACCAGGCCCGGGTCGACGGCGCGTTGTCTTCCACGCGCGCCTCAAAGAGATGTCAGCAGATTCGAAGGGGTCCACTAGGGCCGATGCCTGCCGGGGTTGCGAAGAAAACCGAAAGGGAGATCGTGGCCCCCGGCAACAGGGCAGCCGAAGGAACACGGGTGGGTTTTAGTCAGTAAGAGTCTGATACGCCCTCCCGCTCCGCCCAGAGCGGGAGAAAAAAAAAAAAAAGTTAGTGTTAGACTTAAGCTTGTTTTATCCACGAATCACTCCAGATAACTAAAAAAAGTATCAACCAACTTCCTTTTTTTGAAAGTCGGTTGTTTTTTTTAATATTTTTTTTTCACCTTTACTTGTGGTACCTACCCCACACAAATTCGGATACCACTACCTGCTATGGCCTATACCTGATATGAACTTATCATATCATCCACATACTAAGTGGGAAAAAAATACATATTATTGAAGCCAACTCAAAAACGATTCAAGCAAAGTTAATAAAATTTATATGGGACCAACTTGGGAACAAACAAAAAAAATAATGTTCAAAATCGGTCCATAATTGACGGAGAAATCGGTGGACATACATAAAAAAAAAACAAACACGCTACGAACATAATAACTTCCTTCATTTTAGAAGTCGGTTAAAAATAAAATGTATAACAACAACCTGTATTATAATAAATACCTACTCATCTAAAAAATTTAAACTATCTAAAAAATAAACCCGTTAATGTCAAACTTTAACCTCAAAAAATTTATGAATTGGTTAATTCTAGTATTATATTATCTGTGGTTAAGTTTATCTTAAGTTTATCCTGGTTCAAAATTCAAAGTATTTTATTTCACTTCTACATGGGCACAAATGGAACGTCAGAATTTAGGTGCACGGTTCCAAAGTTCCGTTATTGAAAAGAATCGGCAACAAAACTCCACGGTTTCTCCGTTAAAACTAACTGATTGTAACTTTACTCTGCGTTTATTAATGTGTAGGGTTTTTATAATATACTCCCATTTAAATAATAACTGCCGCACGGATCCGTAGAAGGCTAAGCTACGCTTGCCGCGGTCTGTTTGTGGACAGGTGATCGTATCGAGACCCCACCCTCTGTAGATCTTTGGCTGTCATTCGTAGATCTTTGGCAGTCGTAACGGGTAGTCAGAAGTCCAAAAGTCAGACAGCCAGTCTTACCAAGGGGTATTGTGTTACCCAGTAACTGGGTTGTGCGGATCAGATAGGCAGTAGCTCCATGTATTCAGCTGTATCCGGGTAGACTGGAAACCGATCCCATGATAGTTCATATAGATCCCAGGAAAAGGCTAAGTAGATTGATTAAAATATAATGTTTGACTTACCGACAGTAGTGTATCGTACGTAGGTTTCCTGGTTATCCATCATGGCGTCGACGGCTTGCTTCTCGCAGTACAGCGCCGTTATTACGGCTATGCTCGGCTGGCGTGATGAACACAACTGTGGCATTTGTTTCACAACCTGGCAAAGAAGAATTTCGTTACATATTAGGTGATCTAAGGGCCTGTTTACACGTTCCACAACCACACCACATCGCAGCGATAAAATGTGGGTAAGCAGTGGTTACGTGTGAACAGTCGCTACAACTTCTTGCAGTTGCGTCGTGGTTGTGTTGTCGCTTGGTTACGTTGTGATATAAACCTGAATGTATCAAAAGCCACACATTTCAGGTTTCACTTTCCATCTGATCAGATGTATACAATACGTTAAAAAAAACCTGTCTGAACCGAAAGGGGCACATAGGTACTGCAATAACATTACCAAGAGTTTATTTTTATTATTTTTGAAAATAAAAAAGTTATTGACTTATTGCTATTTAAAATTCACATATTTAGTACCAAAATTATCCCAAATCTGGATAGAAAATGTTCAACAGGGGTCATAAGTTATGACTTGTAGTCTCCCGCTAAACGACGGCCGCCCGCGTCCCATGTAATAATCTGATAAAATTTCACAAAAAAAATGTAGCAAATTTTTTTTTACCAAATAAATAGACTCTCAGTACGAAACATTCGTACATTCTCAAGGATCGGACAAGGTATTTTTTTTACAAATTGTATACACATAAGAAACCCATAAGAAGCGACTAATGATTTGAAAACCGTAACTAGTAGCGCCATCTGTATTTTTAACAGTGTACTAGTGACAGCGCGAGAACAGATTTAAGTACAGAGGAAAATGGACTTTGAGGTAAATCAAATACAGTTTTAAATACGCGAATGGTTTATTTTGGGACCGGTATGTTTAACCTATCACATTACATCACGCCTGTATTCCCCGCAGGGTGTGGCAGAGTTGTGGGTATTGTGTCATCTATGTATCGTTCTAGCGTTCAACGGGTCAACATCTCCTGAAGAGGTGAGAGGCGTGGAGGGGCGATACACGTGTTGCGAAGTGGTTTGGTTTGCATGATGCATTTACTAATCGCTCCTTCTGCAATTGCAGTATCCAAAAGCAAAAATATGCGGTTGGGATACTGGATAATCTATCCGGTTTTCAGAAAATATCATTAACGCCTGAGCGGAACTATTCTATCCAATTAAATGAAAGTTGGTTAGCGCATCACTTCAGAACGGCTGGGGCGATTTGGTAAATTTTTGTTTTAAAATTATCTTAACAGTCCGAATTAGGTTAAAAAAAATACGGAAAAAATGGAAAATTCGAGAAAACTGAAACTGAATTTTCTATGGGAATTTTGTATGAATTATTGAAATTTGGACAGGACAACGTCTTACGGGTTAGCTTGTCTTTACTAATATTGTAAAGAGCTAAAATTTGATAGTTTTTTTATTTATTTGTTTGTATGTAATCTCCGGAACTACCAGTTGGATTTGAAAAAATATTTTTGCTTTGGATAGCCCGATTCTCGAGGAAAGTTATAGGCTCGCGGAGGAAGTCGCGGGTAGAAGCTAGTATTAAATATAGTAACAATTTTTTCTATCATAGAATGTTAGAAAAAGATTATTTTATAAGAAGTTTTGTATTATATTAATATTACCTGTGTGTCTACACTATGTTGTCGGACGTAAAGTCCTTCTGACATAGCACGGGTCAGACCTTTCTCTTCTAGCGATTCCAACGCATCCTTAACTTCTGCTTTTGACCACTTTCCAGCACTACAATAAAAAAATCAAACATAATAAGCTTGAATTCTCAATAGAAAGAACACCATACCGTCATGAAAGTTCTAGTAGAATCATTTATTTCAAATGGGACATTACGGCGGACGGGACGGCCGATTTAAAAATCGAGTTTGGAGCATCGCAGCACAGTTTTCCGTCGATCACCGAGCATTGAAATATATACCTTATTTCGATTGAATAAGTATTAAATTCAATTGATAAATTTTAAATCCTCTGCCGTCCCATCCGCCAGACTGCGCAGGCCATATGGGCACTTTTGAATGTCAACATTTACAAAGTGGCATTCCAGCTGGCCCCATCATAATACCAGCGCTGGAGTATTTGTTTTTTAAATATCTAAAATATTACATTATACTGAGATGGGAGCCTTTTTGGCCTCGCACAGGTCGTTATTTTTTTTTTATATTTGTTTATTCGAAAAGATATGTTAATTTTATTAGTTTTAAATGTTTATTTTTTACCGTTTCAATTTTCTGTGCGTGTTCCATATATTTCTTTCTTTCTTTACAAGGAAATAGAATTGATTCTAGTGGCCTCTTCCAAAAGGTAGTTTCGTATGGAGAGGAATGGGTAAGAAACTCCATAATTATTCTTTTAAAGATGCTGGAGAGTTACTTATTAGTTAGTGGCTAACTAACTAATAAGTAACTCTCCAGCATCTAGTGGCCTCTTCCAAAAGGTAGTTTCGTATGGAGAGGAATGGGTAAGAAACTCCATAATTATTCTTTTAAAGATGCTGGAGAGTTACTTATTAGTTAGTTAGCCACTAACTAATAAGTAACTCTCTAGCCACTAACTAATAAGTAACTCTCCAGCATCTTTAAAAGAATAATTATGGAGTTTCTTACCCATTCCTCTCCATACGAAACTACCTTTTGGAAGAGGCCACTAGAATCTGACTTTTCTAGCATAAAGTTTTTTTTACAAATGATTGCATTTTTTTTTATCACGGGCCGTATTGCGAAAAAATCATGCTATTATTTTTCTAGTGTCAGAGAGAGACGGAGCTATACATGACCTATAGCACCATCCCTTTTTCGCAATGGAATCATGATGGCATTAATACTTCAAAATACGGACCCAGTAATATTTTATAGCAGACATGTTTGCGAGCCTTGAGAGCCTATTATGATTATAGAGACAAAAGAAATTAAGTCTATAAGCAAACTTATTGTTCTACTTACGTGACAAAATCGTCAACCCTCAGTGGATTAGGATATGCATTCTCTATCATGTCCAACACTCTCTGTTCTGAGATTATATTGTCTTGGGTTTGATTCAATATACTGTCTTCAATATACGCTAAAATAAAATCATAATCTATTAAACACTGTCCATATTATTATACATTATTTGTTTGATTGTCATTTTTTTTTTTTTTTTTGTTTATGGTATCCTTAATAGCTAACTTTAACCAGGATTTGAAACAGCTCAGTTGTTTATGCTCAGTTGGCATTATATTTCTTTATTGACAGAAAAATCTGGCGGTTGACCATTATAATAATATCTTATTCTCATCTTCTTTTCGAGTCGATGGCAAAGGTAAATTTTTTGAAGATATTATGTTAGATGAGTTGGCCCCAGTAGGTGGCCACGCCAATCGCGCCACCAGTGGCGTTTTCTAGGTCCTCAGAAGTGCAGGTGTATGGACACATTGGACAGTCCATCATATATGACATGGGACATGGTCAGGAGCACCGCATTCCCACTGGGTGTCGGTTGGATCTCTTTATCATAATTTAGTTAAAAGAGTTGAGACAGTTGCTCCGCTATTGTTCTTGTCATTTGACTTTATGTTGCTACACATTCATTGCTATCGAAACACGGATATCAATGCCGACATCTAAATTTTAACATCTATTCATTAAGTAAACAGATAAGGTAAGCAGGTCTAAGAAAATTACAAGATTTTGAGCCTTAAAGACTCATCTAAAAATTAGTCTAATCTAAATTTCAATTCAAACAATACAAAACTTATACATGCAATCAGTACGTTAGTGGATTGCTTCGAAAAGAAAATGTGTACGCTAAAATTAGTCGACCTACTAATGGTTACTAAGAGTACATTCTTATCAATGGCCCAAAGATACTAATGAATGCAGCTATCATATACATATACATAATAACTTATTTGATAAAGCAAAAAATAAATATTTATGACAAAATACATAACTTTAAGAACAAAATACTGGAAGACCTTATTTATGATTGTATTCAAATAAGCGGGCAGTATTGTTTTTTTCCAATTAAACCTTTTTGTTAATTTGACCATTCAATAAATAAGTAACATACCAATCACGTACATTTACCAATTACTAAGACTAATGATACCTAAGTTGATGCTAATCGAGTGCTTCTTTAATTATTGTTATTGGTAATAACAATCATTAAAGAAGCAAGGCTTCAATACCGAAATTCCAAAAGGTAAATCTATTTCATGAAAAACTCATTTTAAAAGGATTAAAACGTTTCCCAAATTATAAAGTCTAGCTTGAGTACTTATAGTATTTTTATGTCACGAAGCGACGCGCGGTTTACTTGTGGTCATCAAGTGTACAAATACATTGTGAATGTGTGCGTGAAGACGAGTAGCGTCAGCACATAACACACATACGCACACACGCAAACACACGCACTCACAAACGCGCACATACACGTCCAACTTAACGTTACACACACATTCACAGCGTGTTAAAACACTTTGTAACCAAAAGTAAAGCGCGCGTCGCTTCGTGAGATAAAAATACTGTAGCAGTATGCTACGCGATTCTTGGCTAGTACATTCTGAAACATGCAAGTACCTATAAACCAGTAGTTACATATTGTATCAGTTTTTTATTTATTTTTTGTTTTTTATTGCCTACACCTTTAAGAGTCAAATTTAGTCACTTTTTTCAAAACAAACATTTGCATTTTGGAAGTGGATTTCTTCAGGTTTCAGATTTATAGCCCTTCTAACAAATTTATTGCAAATTATTTGAGTGATTCGATCAAGTGTTCTACGCATGATAAAGTAGATGAACAGATACATAATTCAAATAGTCGTAGAATACAGTACATACATGCATAATAGTAATACATACTAAAATAATATACATACAGCCATTAGAAAAGTCGTATATAACGCTCTTACTCGTAATAACGCCATTTGCTTCTGTACCATAAAATTAAAAACAGATACTTATTATTATTTGTATTAAGCTTAGAGTACCTAAAATAAATTGCGATTTTATGGACTAGGTATAGACTGGATCACAACTGATTTTAATAGCTATTTCTGTCTTTACTGCTTTGGATTCCGAGAAACTATTTTTATCTTTAAGACGAGACTCACCAATCGACACGTAATAGGACCTTAAATTCTCCGAAAGGTAAGTAGAGGTTTAGTAGACCCATATTTTAAGCCCTAATACTTCCATAATGCAAGAAATGACAGCTTTGGTATTCATCAGTTTGGTCTGTACCCAGTTTTCCAACTTTACTTTGTGCAGCAACTCCATATTAAAAAATATGCATCATAATATTTTTTTTAACTATTCATGTTAATTGACCCAATATTTGTAAAATTATTATTTAATATTTAACTTGATCTGAAAATACTTACCAGGTAATGGAGGTCCAGCTGCTTCTTGCCTTAATTCTACTTCCAGTAGTTTTAGTTGACTGTACTTGTGCTGCATTAGTTTCATTATTTTTTTAATGTAGCCCACATAATCTGGAATGCAATATATTCAGTCATTGTTTAAACATGCTGACATTGTTATGGCAAGGAACAGGCACTTGCCAAAATGGACTACACTTTTATTATGTTGCTATCAAAGTAATGAGTCTAAAGAGGCAGAGGATCAGGATTAATCAGAAAATTGGGGCTATGAAATCTCAAAAAAAAAAAATTATGACAGTTTCACATGTTTCCACAAAAAAACCGTACATCGTAATATTTATTCCTCAATTATAAGATATCTGACTAAGTATAGAATTTCAGCCCTTAATGTAACATTTAAAGAACAAAGTCGACCTTTCAATTTAATTCAATTATAACAGTGTTCAATTGGGAAAAAAAACAATGCCAATAGTGTACATTTTCCATTGTAGTTGTGAAAAGCAAAAACTCAAAGTTCACCTTCCTACAATAATATTTATTCACCTTTAGGAAAATCTTGTGGACTGACAAGTTCTCGGAAGAAAGCCTGTGCTTCATACGGCCTTTCATTGGGAGTCATGTTGGGTTTGAACCAGAACCGCAACGCGCGCGCTTCTCTAGTGTGGGTCCCCGTCGCGCCAGACACCAAATATACGTAGAATTCTAACTGGGCATGGCAAGGCTCCGTCACTCCATTCTCTGTAACATGAATACATAATTTATTATTACCAAATAGTGCTAACAATAATGATGAAGTCACTGTGCAATCATTAAGTCATGCTAAGGACATCTTATAAAAAATTGCTTTTGCCCGCGGCTTTGCTTGCGTAGATTAACTCACAGGAACACACTACCAGGAAAAGAAGTATCTTATGTCCTAAGGGTGTATTCATGTAGAACGCTGGTAAACGGCGCCGATATGTCAGCGACTAAAACAGATAGGAATTTGTTTACGCTTATCGGCGACGGTTTGCGCTGATTTGGCAAAACGTATGAAAACTGCCTGCGCTTCTACCAGCGCTTGTTGACAACGAGAAGCGCTGGAATATCGGCGCTTGTTACCAGCGTTATACATGTACATGAATAGGCTAGCCAGGTCATGGTTTATCAGTGTGCTAAATTTCATCCAAATCCAATTAGCCGTTAAGGCGTGGAAAGGTAACAGACAGACTTTCGCATTATAGTATAGACTAGCTGTGCCCGCGACTTCGTTCGCGTGGAATAGTGACTTTTCGGGCAGCATATTTTGAATTACATATACCGTCGTTTGGGTAGCTAAAAATTTACTTTACAGTAATGCTTCTCTGTATACGATATTTGAAGTATGGCCATTGGGGATGAAAGCATACAGGTTCCTAGGATTGCTAACCCGTGACAGAGCCACATATAACTGACCGTGCGAGAAACAGCTGATACTTAGATCTACACCCACAACTTTCAGCGTCTGACCTTGGGCTTTATTAATTGTCATCGCAAAACATAGGCTGACTGGAAACTGGACTCGTTTAAAACTAAATGGAAAATTGTTTGGAATGAGAGAAATCCGAGGAATGAAAACACTTTCACCTTTTCCACACCCTGTTAAAATCTCTGCTTCTATCAAATTTCGTTGTAAATTGGTCACTTTTAACCTGGTGCCATTGCATAGTTTTGGGGGGCTTAAATTTCTAAGAAGCATTATGGGTACGCCTACTTTTAATTTTATTTTATGTGCTGGTAGTCCAGGAGCACTGAGGGATTCTAAAAATTCTACTGGGTAGCTTGTAGATTCTCCTTCTTCCATGACTCTGTTAATGGAGATATACTCAACATAATCCCCCGGAACATAGCTCAAAATTTCAGCGTTTATTGTTGCTGCTTGGTCGTTTCGTGGCGTCAAAATAGCTCTTTCGCAAAGCCAGGAATTTTTGCAAGTTGGTATTTGCGTTGCGTTTCCATACACAGATGATATGAGGTCTCGCATTGATGAAACTATGTTGCATAGGTTTTCATTAAGAACAACTTTTCCTTGTTCCTGCGGATACACACCGTTACCAATCTCAAGTAGCAAATCTGAAAATTCTTGAACATTTTCGTTGCCTCCAATTTGCGCACGCATATTTAATGTCAAATGCAAAGGGATAATGTAATGCCACAGTCGAGAACTCTTTAGGCAGGCTCTAACTTCATCAGCCCTTGTTCCACGTGGTATTACAGGGAGAGTCTGACGAAAATCGCCACAAAAAAGCATAGTAATGCCACCCATGGGTTGATCATTTTGCTTGACATCACGCAACGTTCTGTCTACTGCTTCTACTGCTTTTCGATTGGCCATTGTGGACTCGTCCCATATAATAAGGCTACAATCACGAAGAACCTTAGCTTTATCTCTGTTTCTTGAAATATTACAAACAGGGCTTTCTGTGCGGTCTAAATCGATCGGAATTTTGAACATTGTATGAGCAGTTTTCCCACCTGGCAACAATGTGGCTGCTATGCCTGATGAAGCGACAGCAAGCGCGATTTTACCTTGGCTTCGTACCTTCGCCAATATAACTTTCGTAAGAAATGTTTTACCCGTTCCACCGGGTGCATCTACGAATAGCATTTCTCCCAAAGTACTATCAACGCTGCGGCACACCCGATCAAATATCAAACGCTGTTCATCAGTTAGCCTCGAGACATCAGTTTGTAAAGTTTCGGCCAGGTCAATTGGATCATAGTTGGTTTCCATCGCGTAATCTCTATTAATACGTTCACCGTCAAATGATGCCTCCGGCATGCCCTATTGAGAAATAGGATTACCTAGCCAACAAACAACGATTCAATTGACTTTCACGTAATCTCTCCTCAATTGGGTTGTTATCATTAAGTTGTACGTGCCTAAAAAAATCCTCAGCCAATTTGTTCTGATACTTATACCACAACTGTGCAGCGTCAGAAAGTGCACAAAACACCAGCATAACTGCAAACAAATGTCGCAACCGATGAGGACTTTCGCTAATACTTGCTTCTGACAAAGCATCATCCCAATGTTGATCCCCATCCAGCAAGTGACGTGCCCGGCAAGCGGCTTGGTATGTACGGTGTACGATATTGTCAACCTTTCGGAGATCGGCAAAAGAAGTAGGCCCTCGGACAACGTGCAGCAGTAGGCGCAGGTAAAAGCATTCGGAATTATTTGGATGAACCGTATAAACCCTACCAATGACATGATCTTTAAAAATACCTGGTTCACCTACTACAGCTGTTCCACGTCTTCTGCGGTTAAAAATACCCTGTTGTTTATTATAGGTATAATACGATGGAACTTCGTTGTATAAGAGTGTCTTAGCAAATGCATCTGTTTCGCAAAGATTAAAGAAAGCGAGCAGAGTGGTTCGTCTTGGGTTGTCTAAACGCTCCGTTACATTATCAGGGTTGAAGTATATTCTTTGTCCACCTTCAAGATGAACGTCAAGGTGGATGACGGGTGGATATCTCTCGTGGATCGAAAAACTTAAAATACGCCAAACTGCCTCAGAGGAGCTTATATACCGGACCGACTGAAACCTTGTAACTTCATCGTTATCATTATTAGCGAACCCCACAGTTGCTTGGTCAGAGCCCTTATTCACATATTTACAAATATATTTGATGGATTCAACACTGTTACATGCCTCGACATTGATGTGAGCTTGAAAGGTTCGTGATAGTACCGGTGAATAAGGTACCACCCATCTATTATCAACATCTATTTCCTGGCCATGTAATCTTATTTTAGCTGTGAAACCACCTTGTTGTGGTGACTTTCGACCCTTACTACGACCGCGGCGCGGTTTTTTTTTTTTTTTTTTAAACTTGGCATCTCGCAGTTTTGACCACTAAGGTCTTGGCTGCTTAACCGGACTTTCCTGTGGGTGCTTTAAGCTGCTACACTCAAAGCCTCAAGCCAGGGGACCGCGGCGCGGCTCTCAGCGCGCTTTATATAGCCACGGACGCTCAGGCGCGAGGCGTGTAGTAACGTACTCTGTACGTTAAAAATGTTCGCCGTGATTCTTTAAATTGACATAACTTTTTTATTTATGAACCGATTGACATGAAATAAACACTAAATGTTAAGTGAAGCTTACTACAATATATTAGTGAAAACCGTATCTAAATCGAATAAGCCGTTTCTGATATTAGCGTGCACAAACACACAGACAAACAGACAAAAAAAAAAAAATTACAATTTCGGGTTCGGCATCGATATAATAACAACCCCTGCTACTTTTTTTTTTATATATGTCCATTGTACAGACACCACTTTTCTACAATTTTATTATATGTATATAGATCGTGCGTATTCTATATGGCAATAGGCAAAATAAAGGATAAGTTAGCAAAGGTGAAAATATTGCATAATCGGCCTATAATGTTCCCACTACTGGGACACAGGCCTCCTCTCGGTGAGAGGGAGTGGGCCGTAATCCACCAAGCGGGCCCAGTGCGGGTTGGTAGATGTCATATACATGTCGTCGAATTATTGGTTCTAGGACATGCCCGTGTCTTCACGATGTTTTTCTTCACCGTTTTGAGAAAAAGGGTGATGAAATAATCCTACAACTCGTAAGTCGCGGCCGTTACCACTGGGCCACCACTGCTCTCAAGAAGATATTATTGTTGGTAATGGCTAAAAATGATGAAACAAAGGATGAAAGTGCAAATAGAAATACGAATTGACAACATAGAAATCCTATAAGAGTAAAGCTCTGGCAACACTTAGGCGAACCCCTCGCGGAATGCGGAACATAAATGCGCGCGTCGACTTTTTAATGATTAAGACGCTACGCGACTATTCGCGCCAGTTTGAAGACCTCTGTACAACAACACAATCGGCGGGAGAGAATTTCGTCCGCCATCCGAGAGCGCGGGATTCGCTTCAGTTTAGCCAGAGCATTATGCACCACAATCCCTCGATAGCAAGCATAATACTTCATAGTCCATTATTTAAGGGTGTATTTGTTTAGAAATACAAATTATATTATCAACCAGTAGTATGAATTTTCTTATCTATGAAGTAACATACCATTGTTACAATAAAGCACAATGCTCATTGTCTTGCTTAATGAGTTGATAAATTTAATTAATGATAATTGTTAATTGGAGTTGAGGAATAGGCTCCATTCTCTGATTGTATTACTCATACACTTACAATTTATGTCAGTTAATAGTGCAGGCATTATGAACTTAATTGGCTTTCTTTTAAGGTTGATTATACTTTGCCAGGCCATTCACACAAAACTTTGTGTTTATTTATGCTTTTGGCTGGCATTGTTATTGATGTAACCATTTTAGAAGCATATGCCAGTACCCCAATTGCGTAACACACTTTCTTTAACAATTCGAAAGATTTTGATCCATTGCTTCATATGTTAGAAAAATTTCATCTGCTCGACAAAATCATTTATTTCGCTTACACAAAGTTCTTAAATATGCAAGTAGCTTGGTATGAAATTCTCACTAACAGAAGACATCCCAAACTAGGCACAGCCCATATATATAGCAACGTAAATAACGCAATGAAGCAGTTGAAAAACAGTGCTTATTGTGTTTCACACAATTAACCCGCTGATTCATAAGAATAGAATGAAAAAATAAAATAACTGCATACTGCGAATTTGAATCAAAAGTTACCATAGAAATATATTTAGAAAATCATGCTAAAAATATGACACAGGAAAACCAGCAGCAAAAAGTGTTTTTATTCAAATACTGTGGTTACTGAATAAGGATAAAGTACCTATATTTTGATTTTATTTTATACTAGCATACAGGAAACAGCAAGGTCGACATATTGATAACCTTTTATACTGGAAGCAAGCAAGATAACATTTAAATGTTATGTATGTCTTTTTACCCGACTACGGCAAAGCCAAAAGGAAGGGTTATTTGACACAAGTTTTTGCGAAAATGGGACAGAGTCCTATTTAAAGAAATGAGACCAGTGGGATAGTATAATCTCCAACCTTCTTGAAACTTAAAAGTAATAAAAAGGTAATATTACGATGTTATGAACAGACCAGGAGTTTTAATTAACTTCTAGACTCTAGAAGTTAATTAAACAAAAAACTAGAATAACGGCCGCCATGGCCCACGCACAATGGTCCACCTGACAGACTAAGCGTGGAAACCACCAAACCCCATAACATAGTACATAGAAGGTAATATTACTAGCTTTTTCCATGGCTTGAATGTACGACTGAGATAAAAAGTATCCTATATACTAACCCAGGTCATGGTCTACCCAAGTAACAAATTTAATTAAATTGATTCAGCTCAGGCGTGGAAAGTTGACAGATAGACAGAATGAATTATGCATTCTAACTTACTAGGCTATCAAAAAGCAATGATAATTGGTTCATATTTTCTATACTAATAATAAAGAAGAGATTTTTTGTATGTTTGAACATATTAATCTCTGGAACTACCAGTCAGATTTGAAAAAATCTTTTTGCATTTAATAGCCCAATTCTTGAGGAAGGCATCAGGCCATTTAACATCACGCTAGGACCCATAGGCACCGAGCAAAAAGAAAAATAACCAATTATCATTGCTTTTTGATCAGCCTAGTATGCAAAAGTGAGTTTATTTGTTACGATTTCTAGCTAAAATAGGTGAACGAATTGGGATGAAATGTGACAGATATGTAGCCAGGAACCTAGAAAAGGACACAGGCTGCTTTTCATCCAGGATCACAGACAAAGTCATGGGCAACGGCTAGTTTATAATATTAGTATGGATGAAGAATGGATGCCTTGTATTATTATAGCTTTTTGCAAATTCTTTCATCAGTCAAAGTTTGGTTTGGATTTTGTTATATTAGCAAATTTATCAGATTACAATGCAGCAGTGCCATGTATTTCAATTGTGTTGCTATTGATGACAGAAGGATTTATGAAACAACAATATAAGTACAGTCCCAAAAGATTTCCCAAAGCAATGATTTTAAAAAAAGTTAAGGGCATACCATAGTTTTTTTCTTTATTGATTATAATCCCTGTGTGGTCTCCACCAGCAACATGGATCTTATCACTGGCCTCTGGTTCCACTGCTTTCCTCTCAATCACAAGGGTTGTTGAATTAGAAGTCTTGCACTTTGGTGTCATCACCACTTTTTCCTCTATTTCCGCCATTTTTTTAAGAACCCCTTAAAAAAAAAAAATTACTTCTACAACTATACAACACTGGTAAGGATTAGATCAACACTACCAAATTACGAACTATGACTCATTCTTTCCTCCCTTTTTATGAATTTCATTCTTTATGAAAGTCTTATACCAAAAGCTCCCTTTCGCTACAGACCGTAGCTTGGAAAAGAATCGTGATAGTTCTAAAACGTTGTTACTTTGTTAGATCGAACTTTCACAAGGTAATCATGTTTAGATACCAAGGGAGGTGGGCCAGTAAAGGCTGTGTGACATTGAAATTATTATAAACCTTTACCTGTTGATATTCTTTTTCAATTTCTTAACTTAAGAATATTTAGATATATAAGTAAATATCTAATGATTACAGCAAAATCTTTCAATAAACATGTATAGACTTTATTCAAGCTCAATAAATCTCACAATAATATTTTTGTTCAAATCGTGTAAATCCCAGACCTCCGACAACAGATAATTTAGAAAAAAAATTGACAGTGACACTTCTATGGACGACATTCATAAAGAACCTTCTGTATTTTTAGTTATTCAATAATCGCCTAAACTTCTTAGAAGTGCTATACCCACGTAAGCGATTTCAAAATCTCATGTCCACACACCTCACACAGATTTTGAAATCGCTAGCAACAAATCTGCTCTGAAAATCTGTGTGTGGACGTGAAATTTCGAAATATTCAGCGAGTCGCCGGCGACTAAAGCCGCTTCGTGTGTCCTAGCGAAATGCATTGTTTGAACAACCGTAACACCGCTCTGCCTCTGTCTGAACAATACATTATTGATGCAATGCGCATATACAAATTAAAATTGTAGATATTTACATCTGTAATGGTCTATTTAAGCGTATTTCGCTGCGTTACATAAGCATGATGAATGATCATTAATTAATATTATGAGCTGACACATCATAATCATCATCATTCAGACAGAAGGCGTCCACGAATACAAATATTGCCCCTGCCCAAGCATTGGCACTACGGCTGACATTCAGAATGAGATACAGAGACGAAACTAAGCGTAAACCTACGCTTTTATCTGTCAAAATGCTCAGCTCACCAGTTCAGCATTATTTGTATTCAGAGACGATCTTCATCAGGAATTGGGAGTGAGCTTTGACTAATTTTAGCCTATGAGTGAGTGTCTGTTCTGTGCTTGCTTATCAACCTATCTTTTCACAGTTCGGTGAACTTTATATATCTGTGGGTGAACTTAATTATCTCGTGGGACAAAAATGTCGTCCCTCGTCCTCGTTAAGGCGAAAGCGCCAGGGTAGCCCGCGAAATTCATTTTTTTTTAGGTTTTTTGCAATTTGCTGGTCAGTATTAATAAAAAATGTATTTACAGAATTATAATCATTAAAGTCATCAAACTTTAATGATTATAATTCTGTAAATACATATTTGTTACGGCCGCGAATCGTATATTAATGGATGTACAACTTAATACTGACCAGCAAATTGCAAAAAACGTAAGAAAATTTGAATTTCGCGGGCTACCTTAGCGCTTCCCCCTTAAACCTACACAAGCTGTTCATTGGAATCTCGTTACTCAGTCGATTTTGATGAGTGCATACAATCTGTAATACTAAATGATCTACAGACTCAAGTTTGACAACTTTGGCAGTGTGGCATAGTGAGTGGTACTTTATTTTAAATAATTGAAATTTAACGTCCATTGAAGAGTTATACGGTGCATGTCGTTTTACTTCCATTCAAATCAAGCAATCGACAACTACAATACGTCAATTTTGCTTTGTTTATCATGGCCACGTTGATTGAAGTCTGTGGACTGTAGTTGACTTTTGATTTGAGTCAAGTCAAGATACCTCAACCTCTTTTTATTCTGTGACTGTCTGTACTCTGTAGTTCACAGGTGAACACAGGTGATGCGTGATGGACTGAATTCAATGCTTTTTTACTGGTTAAGTTGAAGTATTCATATTTGTGAGAAGTGGAATAAACATTTAGTGATATTTAGAGCAGACAAGGATTAAATATAAACAAAATGCAGCTCCAAGTGTGTTTTATAGTTTTACTTTTCTCATTGATAAAATCAAGCAGCGAAACTTTGCAAAGTGTAAGCGACGATGATCTCCTCGAATTAATTAGAGAGAAAGAAAAGCTTATTGTTTTATTTAGTAAGTACTTCTTCAGATTATATATAAATATACGTAGGTGGAATGGCCACTACTCGTTGAATTTAAAATCGAACTTTGTAAAGATCTAGCCGGTATTTTTATGTAACGCTAGTCTTTGCCCGCGTGGAGGTCGAAATTAACCCACAAGAACGTACTACTGGGAAAAAAGTATCCTATGTTCTAACCCTGGTCATGGTCTACCCATGTGCTAAATTTCATCCAAATCCCTTCCGCCGTTCTAGCGTCAAAGCGTAATAAACAAACAAACTCACTTTCGCATTTCCAATATTAGTTAGGATTGTTTTGTAGGTAATGATGTAATTGATATAAATTATTAAGCTCTCCTTTGTAAGTCTGTACCATTACTTACCTATTAACTGAGTGCACCTGTAGTGACATCATAGAACCTACCTATCTATAGAAACATGACCATGATGTATTACTCACTTAAGACTCAAGCATTATTTAAACCTAGTTTCAACCAATAAGAATTTTAAGTAATGTCTGAATTTTGCGTGACAACCTAACTAATATTATAAACTAGCTGCACCCCGCGGTTTCACCCACATAAGTCTCGATCCCATGGGAATATCGAAGGAATATCCAGGTCATGGTTTACCCATGTGCCAAATTTCATCCAAATCCGCTCAGCCGTTTTAGTGTGAAAGTGTCCGATGCATTCCTCTGTGCAGGGCTTGCATGGAGGCTGAGGAAACCGTCGCGCGCGTGCTCTTCAAATGCACAGGCGTCACCCAGATTAGAACAGAAACCCTCGGGTCACCCAGATCTTTCACTGATGTTCTAAACAGACCAGGAGTTTTAATTAACTTCTGGAGGAAGTGGGCTGGTTGGAATAACCACCAAAAGGCCGCCATGGCCCATGCACAATGGTCCACTTGACGGACTAGGTGCGGAAACCAAACCCCATAACATAGAACATCCAAATCCATTCAGCCATTTTAGCATGAAACCCTAACAAACAAACATACTCACTTTCACATTTATAATAATAGTTAGGATTAGGCTACGAAAGTGAGTTTTTTGTTTGGATGAAATGTAACACATGGGTAAACCATGGCCTTTTTTTAAGCCAACATTCCCACGGGATAGAGACTTATGTTATATGGACTTGAGTAAATAAAATTTACTCCATTTCAAAAAGATTGGCAGACTAAAGACTAATAAGAAACAACAATTTGCAGTCTGTTATTAGTAATTTCTTAGAGAATACCTTGAAAAGAGCCTGCTGGCCCAGGAAATGCATTTTGCATGTTTTTAATTTTTCTATGTACTTATCTTTCTTCACCTGTGAATCAAGATTGACCTTAATCACTTAAACCATGAATTAATTTTCCAGGCAAACCAAACTGTGATAAATGTGATGAGTTTGAAACTCACGTAGAGAGTCTACAGGATGATTTTAAGAAGCATATGAATGCTGTGAGTGTCAAGACAGTAAACAGTCACCTTAGCAGGCTGTATAACCCAGCCAAGGATCCTGCGCTGGTGTTCTTCAGACATGGTGTCCCTTTACTGTTTAACGGTAAGGAACTACTTTTTTGTTGGTGTCTTTTGGGTCTCGCTTCAGTGCCAGCAGCAATACTTATTGTAAACTACTACTGAACTGTTCTAGATCTTGCTTGCCACAGTCACAAGAAAATTCTAGGCCCGATTTTCTCATGTAACAAACCAGGGATGTTAAGGAGCTCCGTAACCGTAACTACCGGATATCCGAAATAAAAATCTATCCGTAACGGTAACCGAATCTGATATAAAGGTTTCGGATAATTTCGGATAGGGGCGGAGTCTAAATCAGACACGTTATGACAGGTTTTTCTGCCCGGCCGAGCCGACACACTAGCCGCGCGCGTCACTTGCTTTTACAATTTCGTAAGAATCTAATATCCGTAACCGAAACTAACGGATAATCAGAAAAAATTTCATATCCGTAACCATATCCCTATCCAGATCCGAAATTTCATATCCATAACATCCCTATAACAAACCTCTAAAATAACCTGCAAAGGAACATACACTTACTGATATCATGGTTGTATCATTAGTAATTTAGGCTGTGCATTGTTCATCCTTCTATTACATACCAGTTTTGTATCCATAGATTGTTAATGGTTTTTTAGGGGAACCTGATGAGAATGAAATATATGGGTTCTTTGAGAAGAACCAGGCTCCTGCGGTCAAAGAGCTCACAGATAAAATATTTGAACATATGACGCAGGCAGCCACAGGTGCTACCACTGGTGATTGGTTTGTCATGTTGTAAGTATGCATATCATTGTTCTACCATGCCTATTAATTATTTATTGCCAAATCCTATGACTGAATGAAAGCCCCAAAATGTTAAAATATAGTGAATTCTGAAAAGTTGGGCCTATTAAACTTTGTCACCTACTCCTGCATTAAGAATGTGTGTTGCGAAAATTACCTGTACGTTAATTACTTTATTTACTATGCAAGTTAAATCATGCATCAGAAAAGCAATCAGGTTTAATCAGGAGCCTGAATCTGATATATTTTCTAAATTCAAACAATGTGCAATTTCCAGCTATGGAGCTTCCTGTGTGGATTGTCAGAGGCTACACGCAGTGTGGGAGAGTGTGGGCGCCACATTGAAGGGCCGCATCAACGTCGCGCGGATGGATTCAAACCAAGGAGGGTTGAACACAGCCAAGAGATTCAAAGTTAACAAACTGCCGAGTTTCCTCCTGTAAGTATTAAGTTTTACTTTTATTACTCCTGAATTCCTGGTAAAGAAAGAAAATACATTTATTTAGCACAGACTAAAAGACACATAATATAATATACAGCAGCTTAAAAAAAAAACAAAAAAATAAAAAGTGCACTTAACTTGTTGGTAGGTTGTGCCAAACAGGCCCAGTTCAACAAAAATGCCAGACACCTAGTGCCTGACGTTGGTTTTAGATAGTTGTAGTGGTTGTAGTAGAAATTATATTGCTTTTGTACAAAATTTGTAAGGTTATGCATTATTATCAGACGATTGTGTGAGTGTAATGCAACAGCTTGTTTGTTCATGGGGTGATAATAAGCGAGTACTACATTGAACATGCATGTGGAGAATATTTGAATAGGTGTTAAATTATACAAACATGTACTTACTATTTATTATACAATAAGTAGAAATGATATTTATCATTAGTGTATTTATTGATGTATTAAGTGTATAAATGAAATAGTACACTTAACAAAACACAGTCATAGTAAACTTTAATTTTCTTTCAGCTTCCGCCTCGGAAAGGTGTACCGGTTTGATTTGCCCAAGAAAGATGTGAAATCTTTTGTTACTTTTGCTCAGGACTGGTATAAGAATTCTAAAGGAGAACCAGTGCCTTTGCTGGCGTCGCCATTGTAAGTTGATCATGAACCAAATGTTATTTTATTAATGCACCTTGTATTCATGAATATTGAAAATATGTGATTTTGTTACAGCGATGAACTAGTGGACTGGTGTGTCCAAATGATCAAAATAGGTGTTGCATTTGGACTGGACATTCTTGCACAACATCCTTGGATTTGGCAAATAGGAGTTGCAGGATTTGGCTTAGTGGCTATAACTGCCATCATAGCTCTTCTCAAGGCAGGAAGATCACGGCCTTCCAAAGAACCCAAAAAAGATAAGAAGAGTAAATAAACTTGTATAATTTGTTACTTAAAAACCTATTTTTATGCATTTATTTTTTATTTATTTTATACTTACTTTAAATAAAATTTTGCATTTACTTAATTTGTTTTGTGAATAAGAAATTTGGTGATATTGGGTCTGAATCATGAGCAAATTTGTTGCTTGATGTTTGTAGATTTATAAATCAGTAATGTTGCAGATAATTTTATTTATTAAGTGTAGGTTTATTAGAATAAAAGAAATAATAAATATGTGAAGGTACAAGAGTTTTTCATTTTTCATTTACAGTACCTAGGTAGGCCCATATTTGCTTAAAATTGCATACAAAATCCAACTTGATAGTTAACATTAACTGTAATTTGGTGTTATATAAACTTTGGTCTTCAATCAATTAGTAAAACTAGCACTTTATAAAGTTCATTTCATAGCACTATCTTAGTGCTATGTGGAGAAAAATTATAGGTCATGAAAATAAGAAACTTTCAGAGTCTAATTCTTTTTTATTTCTGTGCATTTTCTTAGTACTTAAATCAATAAATAGCAAAAGCCACATACAACACTCATGTTACATAATAAATTAATTATTGCATTAAGTAATTACTTAATATTTAGTTAAAATCCACCCAACACTAAATACTACAACATTTGATTTCTATTACACTATCTATTCTAATCAATTTTGTTGATTTACAATCCTAAACAAAAACAATTCTTCTAATTTGTGTGATTTTGGAAGTGAAAACTTCTTTAGGCGCGTTGGGCATTTTTGAAATGGGACTAAACCATTGATTTCGCGACACCGTGATGACACGAGCTATTGACCATTATAAAGACATCAACGCGTTGATTACCGCGGTGCCGATTTTTTTTTAAGTTTTCACTTCTGTCGGCACTCCCGGAGTGCCAGTTTCTTATCAAAGAACAAGTCAAATAAATACATTGAAAATATGCTCTTTTATAATTTATATCGTGACGTTATTGTCGTGAACTTCCATGTCCACGTCACACAGTGGAACGAATGTATGGGAGCGGTTGGACGTAGACATGTCCGAAAAAAAAGAGTAAAATTATGCCAAACTAATGATGCCATCTTATTCGATTACTTAATGCCTTCATAACTTGTGGTGATGAATTTCTTCATAACTCCCATATTTCGGGAGTAATTTGAGAAAATGTGAAATTTTACTATGAAAATGAGTGTATCGAGCTCTCTCCCTCCTGATTCCGGGCTTGTTTCAAGTAGCGGTCTCTAATATCATAATGCTAATACTAAGAGCTATATTTAATACTAAGACACATAGTGCGCCAAATGTGCACTTTCTGGGATAAAGAGTGATGTTTATTTTATAACACAATTTTTTAATTTTTTGTTTATTTTGTTGATTAAAACCGTTTTTCTAAAGGTTTACCTTATTACAATAACATTTCTGATCAGCCAATTAGAGAAGATATAAGCTAATTAGGATATATAATTAGGGACTTAAGGTTTACATATAAAACTGATGCACTAATGATTACTGATAAGAACATTGCTATTATTTAATTACTAAATGGCTCTTAATACACTAATTTAGCATGCATCATTTACTAATTATCACAATAACTAATTACCTTGCAATATTTAACAAAGGATACCTGGGATACCTGGATTTTATATAAATAGGTCACTATTAGTAACTTTAAAATCAGTGTTGATTTACACCTCGTTGTATCCAAGCTAATCTCGCAATGTATTTTCCAAATTTTAATACAAATCTTGATATTCACGTTGCTTTATGCGCACGCGCACATAAAGATTTACGCGACTTTAACTATTTGTTCAGTGTTTTAAAAGATAACAGTTGTGTTCAGTTATGTGAAAGTGCTGAAACAAGTTTAAAAGACTGGTGTCGTCGATTTTGCTACCGCATTTATGCAAAATGGACACAGTCTGGAAGAAGCACAGATAAGTTTCGGAAGAAACATGAGATTTGGCTACAGGCTGCAATTCAATGGCCGGAATTACAGAATGAAAATATGGAACCTTCTACAGAAAATATAAGTGACGTCATCGAGCCCATAATTTCTCCTGCTAAATCTGATGCTTCAACTTGTACACATCCTAGTCCTCGTAAATCTTTTGAGGACCTTAGTAACCGGCAAAAAAGAAGACGCACCACTGAAGATAGTCTTTCATGCAGCAGTAGCAGCGCTGAAATTATGTTTTCGGCCGAAAGGGCGCTTCAAAAGGCAGGACAAAGCGATACAGCTTATGTTATGAAATACTTGACGGAGAATCCAGAAGAGGCCTCAAAAATCAAAGCCTTCATTGAAGGTAAATCAATTCAGGTACGGGAAATATCCCCTTTGAAGGCATTGGCTCTTTATGTATCGATGAACTTATCGAAATGGCGCTATAACACTCTTCGGGATTTCAACACTCAAGAAGGAGCTCTTCAATACCCGAGTTACTACATGTTGGTTAAAGAAAAAATTAAGTGCTATCCGGCCAAAGAAGATCTCACAGTTACAGAGAGCTCTGCAAAAATCAAATTACAAGCCTTGATGGATTTAACCTCAAGAAGACTTATTAGGTCGTTAGAAACCCCTGTTGATCCCAATCAACAGCTCGTATTGACCAGCAAATGGGGTTTTGACGGATCATCTAGCCAAAGCATTTATCATCAAAGGACGAGTGAAGATGAGCAAATCGATCTTGCTAGTAATTTTATGATTAGTCTTGTACCACTGCGGCTCGTCTCAAAAGGTGTAACAATTTGGGAAAACGAGCGACCATCTTCCACTTCATTTTGCCGGCCAATATTGTTTAAGTTTATAAAGGAAACCAAAGAAAATGTGCAGAGAGAGATGGCTGAAATCGAAGCAGAGATTGAAGCCTTAACTCCATCCACCATCACTGATGGAATTAGTGTCAAACACCAACTGCTGTTGACAATGATTGATGGTAAAATTCATTCCATTATATCCAATACAGCAGCTTCAGTGTGTGACATATGCAAGGCTTGTCCTAAAGAAATGAATAATTTAGAGTTAATCAAAGATAAACACGCAAACGAGGACATGTATAAATATAGCTTAAGCACCCTTCACGCTTGGATTCGCTCAATGGAATGCTTATTACACATTTCCTACAAATTAGACATAAAATCATGGCAAGTAAGGGGTGATATAGCAAAAAGGCAAGTTGATGACAGGAAGAAAAGAGTTCAAGAGGCTGTAAGAAGAGAAACGGGCTTACTTCTCGATGTTGTGAAACAAGGCAGTGGATCCACCAACAATGGCAACTCGGCAAGGAGATTTTTTGAAAACTACACTAAATCTGCTGAACTGACCGGAATAGATGCTATGCTTTTAAGAAAAATCTGTGTGATCTTGCAGTGTATTTCATCAGGAGAGAAGATCAACGTAACTAAATTCCGAGAGTTCTGCTTTGATACTGCTAAGCTTTACGTGGAGTTATACCCATGGTATTATATGCCTTCTTCACTTCATAAAATTTTAATGCATGGGCCAGACATAGTTCAGAACATGTCAATTGTGCCCATTGGTTTTCTATCCGAAGAGGCATCTGAGGCTAGAAATAAAGATTTTAGAAAATATAGAGAGGGGCATTCTCGAAAGCATAGCAGTATCTCATGCAATGAAGATATTATGCACAATCTTTTACTGTCTTCTGATCCACTTGTTACAAGTATCCGTCCAAAAGGAAATAAGTTTGTAAAAAAATCTTCTTTTAAGGAATTTTATGAGCTTACGGATTCTGAGAAAAGTGATATCGAATTTGTTAACATAAATGATTTAGCGGACATCGATTCTGAATTTGAATTAATTGATGATGATGATGATGACGAAGATAATTAAATGATGTTATTGTTTTAAAATGTGTAACTTAGTAAATTAGAGCTTACGTCTTAATTATTTATTGTACTTTTAATGAAACTAGGTAATTTATTATCAACTTACTTAAAAGTCATACTCTCATCAGTTCTTGTGAATATTTTTGTTAATATATATTTCTGTATATATATAATATATTTATAGACCTCTTAATAAGTCTGTCTGCGGTTTAAAGTAAATACAAATGGGGAAAAAACGTTTTTTTTTTTAAATTTTCATTTCCTTTTATCCCAGAAAGTGCACATTTGGCGCACTATGTGTCTTAGTATTAAATATAGCTCTTAGTAATAGCATTACGATATTAGAGACCGCTACTTGAAACAAGCCCGGAATCAGGAGGGAGAGAGCTCAATACACTCATTTTCATAGTAAAATTTCACATTTTCTCAAATTACTCCCGAAATATGGGAGTTATGAAGAAATTCATCACCACAATTTATGAAGGCATTAAGTAATCGAATAAGATGGCATCATTAGTTTGTCATAATTTTACTCTTATTTTTCGGACATGTCTACGTCCAACCGCTTCCATACATTCGTTCCACTGTGCGTCACGGCATCTCGATAACACAGTAAAATGTTAGGAAACATGCAGGAAATTTTAAATTTCCGTCCACGGTGACGTTAGGTATAATGCGCACGTATTTCCATACATTTTATGGACGTGGACGTCCACGACGTTAGAAATTATAAAGGCGCAGGTGTTTTTATTTTTAACCTATTGATCGCCCCGTCGGATTACCTAATACGACAAATGTTTTCGTGCTCGTTCCGCTTCGGTCGTATTTATACGACTAAGAACCTGTGTTCCTTTTTATGTCATTGCACGACACGATAAGCTCCCGCACGGCAATTGATATAAAACCAAGCGGTCAGTAGGTTAACTATTAACTAACCTATGAACATATAAAAATGTGATAAAATCCAGTAAAATTCGAGAGGTATTAACTGTAGGTACCTACCACTACCTATGCAAATAAGCAGTGCAGGAAGCATCATACAATATGCGACTAGAAGAAAATTAAAAGCCTACTAAATTCAAGATTAAAGATGACAAGGATGTTGCTGTCTATCGTCTAATAATATCAAAATATTTGTTTGTTACTACAGTAGTTCAAATAGGTACCAAATAAATGAGTATAAAATAATAAAGTACCTTACTGTAAAATTCCAATGATAAACAGTAATAGGAATTTGGTACTCAATACATATGTACTAAAAAATTAAAGTAACTAATCTAGTCCTATATTATTATATTGCACTATTTTTTAAATATTTATGTCAAATGCGTATAAATTAATAGAGAGATCATAAAGTATAATAATGTTAATTTTAATGGTCCATAAAATATACCTACCATTCTTTCAAAAATAATTGTCGTTTACTTTGAGAAAGAAAAATTGATAAAAATAGGTACACATCCACTGGGATGTTGGCTTCAACAGTAAAACATGTTTGATATATTTATTTTAGTAATTGGTTCCTAATGCAAAACAATAATTTCATAAGTTTTCCTATTACAATATTATGAAGCCTGATTAAAAACCTTTAGCAAATTATTCATGAGGCGAGTAAGTCACACTTTTATTATCACTCAGTCTTCTGTGCTGAGCTTAATAAAAGTTAATATTTTGTGTAATATCTTTTAACTAAATGTTGTGAATTATACTAGCATTGGTTATACCATTATACATTGTCAACTTCAACATTTATTCTAAAAACTGAAGCAGGATCTGCCAGTTCAATACGCACCACATTTTCAAATTTCTTAAAAATTTCAGAAAACTCCATCATATTCGCTGGTTTCGATTCTATCCACATTTTATCAAACTCATAAAATAAATAGCAATAAAATTTATGAAATAAGTTTACATTCGGCAAATATTGTTTTGAATTAAACATGTAAGTTTTGGCAGAACCATCTTTTAGTAAATAATATGCCATTGATGTGATATTGATACCTACTATGGCGAAGGTGTACCCATATTTAGGATGCAGTGAATGACTTAAAACGTGGCTCGAAACTTGTGGATACTCCATAGCAAAATATAATAGATTTTCTAATCCAAGGAGGCCCATTCCACGAAAATCTGTTTTAGGATCATCACCCTGAAAATTAATATAAACAAAAGTATTAATACTACATTTTTATTATTAAATTCTATGTAATAACTAGCAGTTATATTTACTAGAAGGATTATGGTACAATTTCGTAACTGACTGCAGGCGGGTTCTGCAGGAGACGTGTCGCTGAGACACAACAGTGTCTATTTATTTGTATGAAACCGACATGTCACTAGCTATGGAAGGTATTTCGGTCAGCTACACAATGGTACCTTTAAATCTTTTAAGCATAAGACGACCTACTGACGTAAGAATGATAAGGACACACATTGTGTTGTGTTAGTAGTAGTGGTAAAAGATATTTCAAAACCAAAGCATCTTTTATCCCTACTACTAAATTGTGACAAAGCTTACCTGGAATCCTATATATTGCCATTGCTTCGTGACTCGCGCCTCAAGAGGTGCATGAGGCACCAACAAAGACCACAACTTCAATAACTTATCCTCATGTTCATTACTATTGCTATCAAACTGAGTTTGTCGCAGATGTTCCACTTGGTCTATCAAACATCTATAGCTCCAAATCTGTTCTAAGCATCGTCGAAAAGATCCAACGAAGGACCCATGTAGCTTGGGGTTTATTTTCTTTACCCTTAGTATAATTCCAATTGATGGGTCTAAGTACTCACGAAAATTACGAGGAACGAATCTCCTTTCGTAAACCACGCTGTCCAAAAAAGATACAACCTCTTTCACATCTCGTGTACGGGAGAGCATCAACGATTTCTCCACATTACATGTTCTTTCTGCCCCAGCTTTGTCACCGTAACAGATTCTTTGGAGTTCACACAGTTTCGTCGTTTTTCTGAGAAACCATTTGATGAAAGGTCGCAGATACCACTGAAGCACTGACCAAAGGTTAAACATAATCATTTCTCTAAAACTGTATTATTAACACGATACTGCTGTATCTATTTGCTAATTTAAAATTATATTTTTTCGATCATTTCGGTTTCACATCGGTTGTCATGACCACAATTATTTTTTTTATATTTCGTCTTAGTGATGTTCCTTCTCTTCTCGAGCAATCCTCCTGTCAAACTTTGACTTTTACGGTTTTATTATACTCGAGTTGAAATAATCCAAACTCGTAACTAATCTGATAAATAAATAAATAATCATGATTAATATATTTTTAATAAGTTAAATAACAAACCTACAATTAATTAAGTACCTGGTACTTGTTGAAAGGCCTACATTGTTGTCGGTCCCCAGAGTAAATAGGAATGTTCCTTGGTCCTCCCACTATTAACACTGTTATTTGAAAATATTGTAAGAGCCTATTATATTTAAAAGAGTAATCGTGGAGTTTCTTGCCTGCCGCCTCTTCTCCATAAGAAACGACCAATTGGAACCATGAACCTAGCTTCTGACTTTTCATAAGTGCCCATGTAGGTTTATGTGAAATAAAATATTTTGATTGATTGATTGAGTTAAATCATCTTTATATAAAACAAGAGTACCGACTCTAATTTTAATTTATATCACTTTTCTTATCAAAAGTTAACTACTCAAATAATATGACAAACTAATTTATCGATTATATTGTCGGTCTTTGTTAAACATGAATTCTATCACTAGTTTTGGAGTTGCCAGTTTTAATATGAATATACCGGAAGTGTAACGGAAACGGATGTCCGGCTGGCTTGACATCCAGATAGAACCTGTGGGTCGAATGGAAGTGGAAAAGAGGTGGATGATGTAATGGTGATCAAGTAAGTTTTCAGCCAGTTGATCGAATTGGATAGTACTATTTTGCTTATTCATTCTGACCACCTAACTTTCTTCCAACATGGGTATAGTACAGTACCTACAGGTCGACATAAAAGAGTTTGACGTGGTGACGGTTGGAACTAAATATTTTAAGTAGGTAATGCAGACCTATGATGATGGCACTACTTTGCCGATAAGTACTAGTAGGTTTTGAATGACCCACAAGCAGCGTTTTTAAGATTTTTAAAAATTATTTTACTCATGTTCCATTCGAAGTCACTTAAGTGCGATAGTGGCGCCCTCATTTTTTCCAGACTCTTTTTTGCCGAGCTATAACTGTAGCTGCAACCTCTAGGTTGAAACTATGTTGTATTTTCTACAACATTCATAAAATTTACCTACCTATTTGAGTGGCACAGGTACCTACTACCTAACCACGTAAATATTTCCAGGAATATTTAGTTAATTAAATAAAACTTGTAAGTCGAATTTGTGTTTTTATTTGATGAAAATTGTAATTCATAAATTTTACATTAAAATTATTTACAATGCCATATTACAATACGAACGGGCGGTCAGCTAGCTGACATCTTATTATTTACAAAAGGAAACGGTGTACCTATATAATGACTGCAATTATATCTAGTAACAAAACTGTGACACTTGTAATTAAGGACTTAGGTCGGATTTCACCATTGAAACTGAACGCGATCGGCACATCTAAACTGCGTTCAAGAGCTGTAAGGTCATTGTGGAATATTGACACTGATAGCAGCTCTTGAATGCGGTTTAGATTTGTAGATCGCGTTCCGTTTCAATGGCGAGAGTCACACTTAGTTATTTCAAAGAAAGTTGATAAAAACATCATTAGGTCGGTTCCTATAATGTAGTTACAAACAATAGTGAGGCATGTGTGGCAGGGTACAAATCTATTCTAAACGTAACTAAAAACCTACCTAAATTATTTAGCTCCTTCCCATGTTAAAATTGAATTTGTAAAAACACAATGCATAATTTCAATACCTTAAGACTTGGATGGGTAAGATATTTTTAGGGACAACATTATTAATCATACTTCATCATTAGATACACTTTCTCAAAACTACGTGTTTTGTTTTTGTTCTTAAATGCGTAACATCTACAGCATGACGGATTTTATTATGAAAATATTATTTGAATAGGTAAGTCCTTAACTAATTTATTTACTAATTATTTGCTTGATACAAAATACCAACTACTTATTTGAAGCAAAGGGTAGGTACCTATCTGACTTGTGTATCGCCGTCTCTGAACAATTGTTTGTGACAAGCAAGTCACATCTCATGTTCAAGTAAGTTGAATTGATATCTATAATTTGGATGGATCATTGGATTTACCTACATACTTAATTAAAAGGAACAGACTGGTGAGCTTGCAAAAAACAGTCACTGATTTTCTAGGAAAATTCGTACGTAACGTTCGTATTCAGTCCATGTTTTAAAAAGGCCCTATAAAACCAGTCTGGTAAACGAGCCATCACTTTTCTCACCAATCTAACATTTGCCAGTGATTGGTAAGAAAAGTGTTGGCCCGAAAATCAGTTTGTGGTTCTACGCAGTAGGTAGTCATTAGCAACTTTGATTAGCATTATTATAGCGTAGCTGCGGTAATTATTGTATCTAACGAAATTTGCTATGCCGATGATCCACCAATTTCCTCAGGTCCTTTACCCCGATCTTAGACAGTGTAATAATTTGTTCTGTATCTTTGTTGGTCGTCTTTAATAAGGAGAGGATAAAAATTACCTTCAGGAGTTCTGCGAGTTTGTTCTTTAAATGAATTTGAATTAATTAATTTATAGTCTCAAATCTTTACCCTACGTAGGTTGTTCATGAAAGATTTTGCAGGAGGTAATTATAAAGTCGGACTCACAAACTTTTTTTAAAACGTTGTTTTTAATCTAACAGTTTTCTAGAGAAGTTTCAAAACAAAATCGGAATTATGTTGGTCCCGGGATGTGAATTATTCAAAGCCTAGCTAAAAGTTGATAGAAGTTCGTAGAGCCAACAAAATAAAAGAACAGTTACGTATGTGAGATAGTTTACGAGGTCTTTCCGAAAATTTTAGATCTGGCTGACTGAAATTCCAATATTTACCTACTCATAGTAATAAATCTATCTAGATTATAACCAAATTCTTAGGTAACTGATTGCTTTTCTTATTTAGGTAGTGAGGTAGGTACCTATATTCAACAGGACGGGCGAGGAAAATATAAAATTTGAATTTTCTGTCCTCTCCTACTTACTCATTTACTTGATATTGTCCCTACGTCATTCATAATTGTTATCTGTGTACCTACGCAGTTTATGTGCAACACTACCTAAGCTTGCCCGTTACAGTGCAGTGATGGTGGCGAGCTTGGTTTATGAACTTTAGATTTTCATTTACCTATCTACTTTTCTACATACGTAATTTTAAATAATCAGTATTCACAAAATGGGAAATAAGAACGAAGGTACTATAACTACTTTTACCTAAACATTAAAAAAATAAGTTAGTTAAATGGACATATTACGTTGGTAAATGGAAATATTACGTTGGTAAATGAAATTATTACGTTGATGAATGGTAAGACTACGTCTATCTAGCGCTTGACATATATTTTGCCTGCACTCACTCAAATTTGTGGTGGTATATAGATTATAGAACATTCTGCTTAGTAGGTACTTAAGGTACCTAGGTACATAAATAAACACGCTGTAGCCAAAATGCGCCTCAAATCTGAATAAATTTTCTATAATAATTTTAGAAATGTATTATTAACATTTTTTTAATGGTTTTTTTAGTACTTGACGACAATTTGACGTAATCATTGCCATAATATTTAGTTACTATGAACACGTGGATACTATTATACAACAACAAAAAACAACATTCGACAACTATCATCAGTCGTTTTTTTTCAAAAGCCACTTTTGCCAAACTTTCTCTCATATCACGTGAAATGATGGAGACTCAAATTAGTAATAATGTTTATAATTTTTTATTTTTTATTATTAGAACAATGACAAACTATCACTTTTAAATACAGAAGAGTTTCATTGTTATTTATCTCACTAATGTCTTTTCATGCATCAAAATGTTGACAATCATTTCTTAACACTAAATTAAAAATAGGCTATACAATGTATCTACAATTATACATAATATTTATAAGATGCAATAACCAGCAACGCAATGTGCTAGGGTTTTTTGTTTCATAAAGTTTGCTTATTCTATAATTTGAAAATGATTATTTTGATCACTTTGTAATTAAATAAGTTGCAAGTAAAGTGTGTCTTAGCTTTAATTACCTATTGGTTTCAAAATCTCTTAATTTAACAATTTGTACGTTTTTAATGTGGAGGTTAATTATCTAATTATAATTAATTAATTAAATTGTGTTGTTCAATTAATATTTGCTGAAAAATAAAACACTGAATTTGAAATAAAACTCTACTGGTGCAATCGCGTACACATTTTTTATTCAGGATTCAAGATGAACTATATATAAATTAATGACGAATTTTCTGATGCTAGTCAAAATATTTTTGGTATTACTATTCACACTGAGGTAAATTTTGTGCCAAACGGATAAGTTAGTTTATTACCAAAATGAATGGTGACGTAAATTAAAAATATGGTGTGACACGTGCCTGAAAGGAAATCTTTTTTGCTGCCAAGTGCCATGTAAATGAAAGTAAATAGGTAGTTACATAGGTGCGTCAATATAATTGCTGATATGGGATGTAGGTGCATACTTGCTGATATCCGAAAAAAATCTGATCCGATAAATATCGACTTATAGAATTTAGAATAACTCTGTCTATAATAGTCTACACACTTAGCAATTAATTTAGAACACGTGCTTGTCACCTGAACTGTCCACAAAATTCACCTCAGTTTGCGTAAAGCTTTATCCATCTAAATCTAAAGTGGGCAACACACGACCACGATGACAATTTCATATATTAACAAAAGTGTCTACTCATATTATTGTTTTTATGGTACAGCATATATGGTACACACAAGTTCCTATATAATAATTAAAGTTGCTTATTTAATTTGATACTTATAATTAAGCGGCTTATATTTAAGCCTAATCTCTCATATCCAGCGAAGCATTCATTAATTGCTCTACAACAGAACCTCACTAGGTTCAGTTAGGTATATGCATTGACAAAAATGACTAGAAAATGTGACCAAGATATATGTTAGAAAAATAAACGTTCATTGATATTTATTTATCATATTTTATTAATTTAAACAGGAGGTGTAGAAACTTATTTCGTAAACACTTAACAAACAGGTGTCTCCCAATCTGTATCTAAACACAAACTTACTTTAAAACGAAATAAGTAATATAAACATTTTTATACAATTGTTACAATAACAATAACAACTCATTTGAACAAGATTATTTGTTTAAATATTTCTGGAAAACAAAGTCAACAGCTTATTGTAGAACAATTTAGACTCAATAGATAAAATCAACATTTTATATTTTGGACTAGGCCCAAATAATAAGTGATATAAATTAACAAGATATTTCAGAAATAAGCACCGAAGTAGGAAATATAAAAGGGTACATTTTCGATGTGTAGGGGCGTGACCATTAGCATAGATAAATGGAGGGAAGCGAGTCTTAAAATAAGTGTAACAGTAAGTAGTCAGTTCCAAGTGTTACAGATAGATCCAAAAGAGTGGATTTCACCAATGAAAATGAACGCGTTCATGTAAACCGCGTTCAAGAAATGTCCGTGTCATCATTATTTTGTGGAATAAAATAAATAAATTAACACGGACAGCTCGTGAGCGCAGTTAAGATGTGCTGATCGCGTTCAGCCTTATTGGTAAAAATGGCAGTAAATAATATACAAAATATATGATCAGCAATTTAAAAAGTTTGGCATGATACCATTCTCTCGTCGAGTAATTTACAAAAACGAAGTCGTGCTTTACAATATAAATAAATAATACCTACCCATATAAAATGTATAACTTATACATGTATATATATGTAAAGGCAGCATAGAATATTTATAATATTTTTTAACAGGATAGCACAATATTATAGGTACAAGGTTGAATCTTATAAAGCGAATGATATGTAACTTTTATCTTACATTTTAAATAGTACCTATAAAAACGTAGCGAATTTAAAATAGTATCACTTTGTATCTATCCAAATATTAAGGGAATGGTCTCATTTGTATTAAACATTTATTAAACTTTGAAGTACTGTTAACATAGGAAAACAGTAATTAGATATCAGGTAAAAAGAGATCGTTAGCAAAAGATTATTTATAATAAATATTAACTTTGTTAGCCGTGACATTGAAATGAGTAAGTTTGCAGCTGAGATCGGTACTTATAATACTTCGTGTTGACTGTTTTCACAAGTTGGCTATATTACCTAACACGTATTTAATAATGTAAGTGTCTAACAACATTACACTTACTTTAAAGGTACATAAGGCATCCAAGCTTTAATTTATTAGGTATACAATTTATGGACACCTCACGTTTTCCAGTAGAAATTGATCGATGCATATAATTGTTACGCACAGCTGAAAGCGTTGTTTTTTTTTTCAATCGCAGGTACTCGGCATTTGACCACCCGTTACAATGATTCAAAAGAAAATGAAATAATAACATTTGAATTAATGGCATCCCTACATTTTTTTTAATTAAGTATATAATTTGATTTCAAAGCACAGCCAAAAATGCTTTTTCTTATAATTTATTGTTTTATAATAATTTAGATATAAAATCTATGTTTCAAAACAGTTGACTCTTTGGTCCACTTTTTAACAAGCAAAAGGCATTAATTATATCAATGGTGTTCAATTAAACTTTCGTTTTTTAAATTACATATTATTATATTACTGAATTCGAGAAAAACAAAATTGTAGCGCTTTTTATCGACCATGCACAGGTAGGTATTGTAATCAATGATAAGATAACGCAAATCCTACAGGCATACGGAAATCAAAAGCGCGTCGCGGTTTTGGACAAAGATTTCATTTTTCAATATAATTATATTCCTAAATACAAACGGCTTCTAGCATTTGTGGACACTACGTAATATCTAGGGTGTGATGATAGAGGACAATATTATTATAATAATGTTACAAATATCTTAACGTGGTGAGTTATCTACTTACGCAACAAATAAGGTGACGGTATGGTCTCACAGCACAATATTCACGATACTTATATACAAGTATCTAATTACAATATCTCATTAGGTTAGTATACCTTACGTATTGATAGGTGTCATTTAATTTCATTATTATTTACAGCCGGCATTATATTCATCAATTTCTGTATTAACCACTAATAATATATCAGGCAAAAATAACTCTTTGACATGTAGAAGGCATGTTCATGGTACAATATCAACACAATCGATATACACACTCTTGTACACCTCTGGAATAGCGTGAACTCATTGGTATTATATATTTATATTAGAATTTAAAGATAATAATGACTTGAGCTTCATCTATGCATCTACAGCTATTTTTTACATTATTCCGAATTATATTATTTCGAAACTTAATCACTTTATTTCAAATGATACATCATTGCCTACGTCTCAACTTCACAAAGCAATAAGTAAATTAAATATTATTATAATTATCACAACATATTATGTAAGTGTTGGTTTGGACAAATTAATAACTATGGTGATTATTATCTAATAATAAATATAAAAAAGTAATCATGTCTTTTGCTATCTTAATAATAATAATAACTTAAAAGCAATAAAAAACGCTAGTTCTGTCTTTAGGTTTGAAATAGATTTCTTTCTCCCGCGGGTCGCAGGCAGCTCTCCGTATTATAATAACTCCACCGTTCAATAATCTAGAGTAGACGATCTCTCTAAATTCATACAAAATCCGATGTAACCACGTTGATACAAGAATTTTCATACAATTACATAAGTTGATCCCTCTTTATCCTATCATAAGTTTTCGTGTATTCACAAGAAAGTAAATCTTACGCGTAGATATAATTATAAACGTCCGTCTATGAACTTGTAGAAAACTATTTCAAAACCTGTAGAAAAATCGCACACATCTTTCAATTTATTGACGTTAAATTATGGAAAGCTGCGACGTTAGCTTTCTGCTTCAAGTCTCTTAAACTATAATTATCTTAACAGTACGATCACTATAAATGGATATAATCACAATTCTCGACCGTTGAAAATCATCAAATATGTATTACAGTAGAGTGAAGAGCTTAATCTCATACATATTTGTGATGAATTAAAAGAATATCTAGTAGAAAACACAGTAAATGTCCGTTCACACGAAGCGGCCAGCGACAGCGGTAAGTGAAGGCAGCATTAAGAGAACGCCTTGTAGTGAATGAAGAAGAAGATGAGAAACACGGCGTAGGCAGTGGGGAACGTGATACGCGCGATCACGTCGATGGTTTTCGCCACGCGGATCGGGTGCGGCGGTTCTTTTTTGCGAACCTGGACGAAACATGGCTGAAAGAAATTATTATGCAAAATGAATGATGATACCGAAAGCCGCTACTGTGTATAACAGGCTAATGGAACTGTGAATCTGTGTCACTGTTATTTATGCACCAACCCTACGGCAGATGAAGGTTTCAGTACCAAAATTTTCTCGCATTCGCTGTGATGTATAGCTATCTACGCATCAACGCGAAAATTAAAAGTAGCGTATTCAACCCTATTTTCATGGAAGCTGTAAATTGCAAGCTGTTACCGAAGTGTATTTGTACTAAAATAAATGGAAATGTAGGGTCATACGCAAAATATTGGTAAGTTTATGTTAGCGTCTGATGGAGGGACAGTTACCTCCGAGACTCCGCCATTGTTGGCGGTGTGTGTACAGGCTCCTGGGCCAGTGCACGCGGTGCAAGACACGAGGTCGGCGCCGCCTGTCGACTCGCGCTTTTTATCTCCCTGTAACACCAGTTGGTTGATTTCTTTTATTTTACTTGATCAAATTAGACCACTGGCTTTTTCGTTAAAGTCGTGCAGAATACAATGACAGGTTACAATGATCTCATTGCTGGGACTCAGGCCTTCTCTCTGTGTTCACCACGTAGGGTGGATTCCCATCAACCCGCACTGGGATTAAAGCAAAAAACTATTGGGCAGAAGTGGTTGACAATTTTGAAGATCACCGTCACGTGTTTGGCACTATATATAGTTCCAATTCAATGGAAAAATTATGAACTGAAACTTAAGGACTTAACTGCAAGCTTTTTGAAACTGTGCGTGCTAATCACGAGCAGCTTAAATATAAGATCCGATACACACGTATCACGATAATAATTCAGCCCCTTTTTTTTCAATTTATAATTACTGAGGTAGGTACTTACTGAACTTACATTAAATTAGTAAACTACCTACATAAAAATATTTCTTGGTTATAATGTAGTTTCGAAAGAAAGTCACTATTTGGTTAATATGTGAGAATATTACAAAACGAAATACAGCTCTACATGTTTATGTCTACATATTAAAGTAATCAGGTATATTTGAAGAGATATAGCTGATATGACAGTATACTCACAGGCTGGAGCGTTCCGAAGCAGCGTTAAATAAAAGAATGCGTTAGTTTTCATGATATCAGACTCAGAGATGATGATGCTGGTGAAGTGGAGCTAACTAGTCTCATTCTCAATGACGTCACTTACAGCGCCGCTACTCTCCGCTTGGGGCATCTCTTGTCGAGCCCATTGGAGGAAAGCCAACGCCTCCTACGTAAATGTGTAACCAGTGGTTAGCCAAAGCATGACTTAGTAAATGCACAAACGTACCGCTGAAGTTGCAGAATCAACCTAGCTTCAAGGTTTATACAAGCAAAGTGGTCAATGTAAAATAAGTAACTATAAGCGTTCTATGGATTTCCAAAAATACGTTTCAGGTTATTGAATCAGAGTAAATAAAGTTAGAATACCCTGATATAGAAGGGCGTAAATTTCTACTTTAGTTTGATCAATTTGAAGTATCAACATTGTCGTAATATGTATGGGTAGAGAGCAAGGTTAGTGAGATAGGCGTGCATGCATCTAAAGCGGATCTTTCACCTTTAGGACCTAAAGAAAATGAAAATAAAGTTAAATAATTACAGTAAAAAGAAACAAAATAAGTATAATGTGAAGAAAATTATTGGATAGATGCCAATTCTACTGAAGCTTGCTAATAGGATTACATCATGCATTTTCGATAACCATTTTGTGTTTCAAGATGATGACTAGAGCTCCGCATTATTTCAATTTCACTCCAAACTTACAGAAACAATATTCGGAATTTTATTAAAAAGATTATTTTGTGTCAAAAATGTAAAGAACGTTCTAGGAAGACTGATTTTTGCAAATGTAAACTTTAATTTAACTAAACTTACCTGCTTCATCCTAGTTCAAGAAGCAATTATTGTAAATGTAGTTTGTACAGCTAATCAGCCTTTCAGAACAGAGGTAAAAGAGAAAAACGCGAGCAATGTCTGGATAGTGCCAATGAATGTGGCGAATGTTCTTACCAAGGGGCTGGCCAGTATAATGCCAATTCTGCTCAGGACTGCAGGCAGTCGCTGCGAACACATCACACACACAGTTTGTTCACTCGTGACAGATGGTCTAACGATGTGCAATCGTGAACGTAGGTAGACTAGGTTGTAGTGGCCACATTTAGAATGGATAGTATGCACTTTGAAATAGATACGGTACCCACTTTGTAAAAGTATGAACGTAAAATCAATCACAAAACACATGTCAATATATGCATCTTTGCAATGTTTTCTAATACATGCTAGATACATAACTTCAATATTGAATTATGAATTTTATCATGAAAAGCAAGGAATGATGACTAAGAGACACGAACTGTAAGTTATGAACTTATGACGTATGGCCACACAAAATAGTCTTATTTTGGTGAAGTGACGATTGCAAATGATACATGTGATGAATTCTTGCTTACCCGTTAAATTTAGTAAATACCATATGAGCCAAATACATGCAAAGACGTTAAAGAGGTGAAGCATGCTGTAGAAAGAAAACAAACAACACGACATTGCCATTTTACGTATGAAATAAAGTACGTACTCGTTTATCATGCCATGTCTTGTTGTAAGATTGAAAGAAAACATTGCAAAGAGTAGAGATAGAAAAAATTTAAAATATTCACGACGGAACTTATTCGTTATTCTGGTAAGCTAATTTATGTCAGGAATCAATAAAAAAATTGTTTGAAATTTCGAACTGAGCGAAACTTTTAAATTCCTTCATGAATTGTTAGTGGGTTTTCTAATAAAATACTCCTAGTACCACCATAAAATATCAAAGTGCTTTTTAAAAATAATCTAATACCAATTGCTGGCTACAAGGACCACAGTAAGGAGAGGTAACTTTTAGTAGCGTAAACATGTAGTGAGTGTATGTACAGGGCTTTAGACATGTAAGTAGGTATACTGAAGCTTTGGATAAATGTTGTATTGGAATTTATATGTTTTTCACTATACCCACGAAGCCTATCAATAGACACTAATAAACAGATTTCAAATTTTGTACAAATAATAAAACAAGAAAAATCACATTGAAAACACGCTTTACGAAATTTAACTTTGAAACAGAGGTTACAAACGTGGAAACAAAAAATTCACGTAAATCTCAATCTTCGAAATAGATCGTCAGCAGTGTAACGTTTGTTGTGAAGTAAAAGATAGAAAGAAAGAAACACTGATGACGCTCTAGACACTAACATTGAGTGAGATAAAAAAGAGTATTCACCTGTGTGACTGGATTTTCTCCGGGTCGGTAGACAACATTGTGTAGGGGTCGTTTCCTCCCCACGTAGTTGACACACACGAACTCTAGTAACGACGCATAGATAAAACACATGCACACGCCGTCCCACACGTTCATCGCAGTCAGGTTCGACACGACCGGTAGTGTCGATCTGAATCCATTCGATGTAGTGAAAAAATTCAACATTGTTGTTACACCTGCGTAAAAAGCAAAGCATCATAAGAATCTAATCACAGTTATCAACTTTATAAGATAACAATTACCTACAGTTAACAATATTAGTTGAAAAAGAAAGCGTGTTCATGATACTGTTACTAGAACATTGAGAATGTAAATTGTAAAGCTCTACAGAGAAATGTAGTAAGATCATGCGATTACCAAAGTACTAGTTAGTATATATAGATCTACTTACGAATAGCCAATCTTTGAAAGCAAGGCTTGTATTGCGTAAAATGATTAAATTTTTAGAGGTCCCCGGTACTTACAATATTAATGATCTGTCAATTTGGTAACCGTGAAAGGGCTCATTAAAAAAAAAAAAACGAAGTATTCGACGATATATGAGATTAAATTTATTCAGAATTGAACAAATAAAACAGTGAACCAACCTATCATTACTCTAGCAGGCACTGCATTCCATTCCAGCCAAAAAGTAATAAACGATGACGTCACCAAAATTATCCCCGGAATGAAAACTGTGGTGAAGTAAAATGATCTATCCCTCGTGAAGATAAGATCCACTTTGAGGCAGCTGTAATTACCTAAAAATGTCAAGCATAATCTAAAAATAAACAAAAATAAAATTGGCAGGTGAGAATGATTTGTCGGCTTTGACTATAAGGGTATTATTTACATAAATAAGCGAAACCTGCAACAGATAGCGTGTTATATAAACAGCCGCAGCCAACATCTACGAAGAGTAAAATGTATGCAGTACGCAAGACCGAGAGCATTCCAGATACCAGCCACTTTTTACCTATCATGGAACGGGCTGGTACTGCGTTCCATTCCAGCCAGAAAGTGATGAACGAGGAGGTCACCAGAATGATTCCAGGGATAAATACTGTTGTAAAGTAGAACGCTCGGTCTCTAGTAAATATTAAGTCGACCTTTAGACAGCTGTAGTTACCTGTGGAGTGAATATTATTAGGTACAATTGGAGCATCGTAGCACGCGAAGTGTTTGTCGTTTAATTTCAAAATAAAAATTACCAGGATACAAAATTCCAAGTAACTCAATTCAGAGGCCTTGTTAAAATTAAAGTACATATGAATAGCCAAAACATCATCTAAATATACTAACTACTGTTCTGTATGTATGAGTAATGCGTGTTGCGTTGTCGTGTCATATCATGTTTATGAACATACATCGTAGCATTATGACGTTCATTACAAACGATACAGCGTACTATTTCAAACGCATGCTCTCACAGTCCTGTATGGAATTTATGTGTGCATGCATGAAAACAATGAAAAAGTGATGAGCACTTAACTAAAACAACATGAATGCTTGGTGAATATAACAAAGGTATCGTAAGGAGCAAACCTTCGACTTTCCAGCATCACGGCCGATACAACACTTTTTTATTTTAACACAATTACGCATTTACTCACACATAAGCAATAAATATTTGAAATACGACGACACCGGACAGAACGGTGCCTCGTCCGGTGCAACTTAAGTACCTTGCTCCTCAAAGCGTCTCTGGCAAAGATTACATGTCATCTCTTCGTCTTCCTCGTAAAGTGAATTACCCTCAGCTGCTTGCAAAGACGTTAACAAATTCTTACACTCTACATTCTCAACAAACTAATGAATACATTTAGATGTTAGGAATAGCAAAATTTGTATCAATGACTGTACACTACTTAGTCACACTGTATAATAAAGACTAGTGATCACACTGTATGATCAGACGGACAACCTAGATGAACATGCTGGTTAGCTAGGGTTACACCTAATGTATTCGACAACGTGTGATCGCATTACGTACACTATCAAGCGACTACTATATATATATATATTTTTAATAACACACAAAATAAATTAATTATGAAAATTAACCTTTTACATAAATCAAGACCAAGCTGAAAAGAGTTAATCAGAATTTCAATATATTTAGGCAACCTTTGACCATCTCTTGTGCAAAATATAAGATGTGCTTTAACAAAATATCTAATTTTGGTTACTAAGCTACCGTATAGGGCGAAAAAAATATATGATTTGGAGGATATATTTCTTTTATATAACGTTTTAGAAGCGATGTTGGTATGTTGTATGTATGTAATATGTAGGTATGAACAATCATATATTTTACCTCTCCAACTGGCTTTGATAGGGCAGGGAATGGTTTGGTTCTGGATGAGGTACGCATTGAGCGTCGTGAGTGACGGCGACTTGCGCAGCGTGTCCTCATCGTTCTTCCACACGTAAGTGATCGCTGACTGCTCGTACGATACTGGCAAATACAAAATGTGTTATAACACAGTAAATTTTAACTCGTTGAATCCATAGGAATTCGGGGAGTGAAAATAAAAACATTTGCTTACTACTCAATCAATTGAACAGCACAGTGCGTATTATGTAGGGAGAGATGCATAATAGGACCAATTAACTTACTACTTTCTAAGGCAAATGAACACAATGGGTCATCAAAAGGAAAGATGTTGAGCCGTCCCTGACACGACAGGATGAGATGCCGCCGCATCAAATAGTTAATAGTACCATTGCGATAGATACGCAAAGCGAAATGCATTGGTATTATCGGGTCCTGAAAAATTAGCACAGTTAAGAATTTCATCTGGTGTAAGAAGTAATCAAAATAAAGCATTTGCACTATAAAATTACGCTCCTATCCTAAATACTCCTACATGGTGTTCACAAATATTACTTATCACCAAAACCACCGGACCAAATGTTACGATGAAATCTACGAAAATCAACTCCAAACTTCTAGATTGCATTTTAAAAACCAGAAACAAATTGAGGCGAGCATGAAGTGTCAGCTATAAAAATTCTGTATGTACAAATAATGGTCCTTTTAGATTCATGAAGCATTGTATGTAGTTATAAATACCCATGAGTGCTGGGAAAACTCCTTCAGAAGAAAGCATGGTGGAAATAATTATGTATAAAATTAGATGAAAATTTATTTTGTAATCTGCATCTTCAGATAATAATAATTTAAATGTAACTTATGTAGATACAGTTCGATACGGACCTTAAAGTCGCCGTGCATAATGAAGTACGTATCCGGCAACCAGATGTCTTCGTGATGGTGGATGGCGTTTAGGAAGTCGTAATGAGACTGGTTGGAATAGCGCAGACGAGGGTCGTACCACTGCTGCTGAAGTAAGAACTCCACTTCGTATTTCTGGAAGCGGTCAAGTTAGACAGAAATTGAAATAAGAGAAGGAAGATAGACAGGAAGAGAAGTTACTAGTTTACTAAATACTTACAAGACTAGATTCGTCCGGAGAAGCTAAGCTAAGAAGTAGTACGCTTACATTTACGGTGAGGACACCTGAAAACAACATAATTGATGACATTCATAATTTGATAACAGCTTAATTGATACAAGACACAACAACGATATACATTTAAAGTACATGCTTGCTAACAATTGTGCTGGAGTTCAGTAGGGCTCTACCTACTACCTACTTATCTAGCAGTTTTCTTTTTATTTCGCTTATTTAAATTAATAACCTTTCTTAGTATTAAGATTTCGATTATGAAATATCTTGTGAACAAAACAAGTTAGAATGTAGTAGAAATATAGGTAAGTTTAATAAAATAAAATTGCGAAAATTAACCTTAGGCTACCACATGTTGCAATAATAACGAAAATTGTAAATAAGAAGTTGGCAGATCCGATTTCTATTGGAAAAGAAGTATGAATTTACGAGACAAGAATTCATTTGTGTTTGATGTTTGTGAAAAGAGAAAATCATTTTAGGCAAAAAGCATGGCGTAAAAAGAAAACTCGTTATTCAATGTGACTGAACCATTAAACACAGTGTTGTTATTTATGAGATATTAAGTAATGTCTAATGTAGCTTACTGACGACTATGAAATAATCAGTTCAAATAAATTCAATAATAAAAGTGGGTGTGTTCTAATCTAATACATCAATGTTTTCAGGTGCAATACTGGTAGAAATAATATGTGACTCATATACAATAGGTATAAAATTATTCTAAAGCATAGGATCAGGTATCTACAGTTGCGTGAGGTAAGAGAAAGATTGAAGTTGCGTGCAAGGAATTAATTACAAGGTTATAGTTGCTACGATCCAGATACATGTGGGAGGATTTCTCTTTTCATAAACATGAACACAACGCACCACGATTGTGCGAGCGAGGCCGCAGAGACGGGAGCCCCACATTATTTTGTGCCAGAGAGTCGTTGGGCGAAGTTAGACCACAACAGAATTCTGGATCTGCAATTTACACCAATTTTCAATGACCTACTTGACCCTTTTATTCATACGCAACAACATCAAGTTTTCAAATTATATCAAGTCAATGATGTTATGATATAATTTGAAAACTCTTTACTTATATTTGATAAAGTATAGTTAAAAATGATGACATTTACCATCTACTGGTGGCAGCAGTCTTTTGTCATAGCGGGAATTTTTCAGAAGGTTGTCCAGTATCTCTTTGTCCGATTTTCCCGCTGCAAATCTGGAGAATAGTGTATAGACTTTTATATAATAACTGTGAAGCAATTTTACATTTCTAAAGAACATTTTAAATCATTAAAATAATGGCTTGGAAGCGAGTACTTGAGAAAATTTATGCCGTAACATATATCAAGGCAAATTAAGCGTGTGTAAACGCACAACAGTACGCTTAGTATTGATTTTAGATTAACACTTATTACCTTGCTGCTACAAAAGCCGTTCAATAAGCTAATAAACAGAGCAATGACACGTTCTAATAAATAAATGTCGTAGTTTTAATAGTGAGTTGCTTAATAACTATCGGAAACGATAAGTGTATTGAGTCATTATTTCAAAATAACCATTAACTAACTACAAATTAAAGAAAATTTCGAACAACAGTGTTCGCTGACTACTTTGAGAAGTTCGGTAACATTGAACCATAATTGAATCATATCGAAACACACGTCGAAGCTAACTTTTGGTAACTGAGTGCGGAAACAAAAGCTTTGTGAGATGCATGGAGCTGTTCACTTGTGATAAACTGATTTGAAAGTTAGTCCAAAGTTTAACAAGAGGACTGAATGCAATCAAAATAATGACATCAGCACAACGCAGAGACTAAGCAACTCAAGCAAGTTATGTTTACATAATTCAAGGGAAAGTGATAATGTAGACGGGATAATAAACATACTGGGGGTATAACCCTCGCCACAGACAATTTGTTTTGCATAGTGCCGCAGGGCGTATTAATGGAGGGAGGAACTTCACGCTTGGCTGGCGTGGGCCGGCTGGCGTGTTAAATACGCTTCGCCGCCTGCGCTCGCCGTGTGTCCTTCCACGCTCTACTCATTACCATCTAAATCTATCGTTACTATAAATCCAGAGAACGCTGCGTTGTCGGCTTAAAATTATGAAAAGTTATTCATAAAAACCAATGATCAAATCTGACAAACGAAAACTTTATCATTGCTTAGTGGTTAACAATAACAAAGTTGAAATCATGAATTAAATATCCTAATTACAACTGATTGTAAAAAGTATGTTGATTGACATCAACAACGGTTTCATAAAACAATTTAATCCGTTGTCGAATCTACTGTCCACTTACATAATTGGTTATTGTTGTTTTGGTCATCCAACCCCAAGTACAACAGACATCGCGAGATTTGATAGCAGATGTTAGATGTACCTATAAGGTCTTATTTACAAAACAAGGTATTATTTTTGACACGGTTGAATTAAGCCGTCCATCAAACCAGGTTTTGTAAGAACGTGAAATACAGTTCTTTAATACCAAACTGACAATTTAGGGATCTCGCGCACTTTGCGGCCATGACCACGATCGCACGCAATCTTAAAGGAACTTTGGCCGTAACTGGTCGGACGACCGGTCGTGGGGCCAAACATTCTTCTTTTTTGGAGCTTCTGCGACCACGATTGCTCTCAGACGTGTGACAATTCGTAGTCCTGGCCGCGTAGTGCGCGAGGTCCCATAAGCTCCGCTAGACAGACGGACTGCATTTCAACTGCAAATTTGCAGTTTGAATGCAGTTTGTACGACTGTGTATGTTTATTACAGTCGTACCTACTAACTGCATTCAAAGCAAATTTGCAGTGCGAAACGATACTGACTAACAACAGTGATGCAGTTGTTAGTCATTTTCGTATTAAGAACTCTACTGTTGCCGGAATAAATTACGAAATTTAAAAATGGTTCCATAGTTTAAACCTTGATTTGTGATTAGACAGATTGACTTTAAGGAACAAGGTAAAAATAGGTTGCAAAACGCAAAAATAAAGGTGTTTTAGCTTACATGTCTGATGTGAGACCTGATGCTCGACTGAGCATGAGGAAGATGGCCACAGCGCGTGCCACGACGCATGACCAACCCATATTAGGACATCTGGAAATATTACAAAATAATCTATTATTTTTACGTAAATTTTTTTTGTAAGACGTTAGGATATTTGAATCAATCACACATGCAGAATGAATTTGAATGAAAATTACCACACAAATAGACCATACGCAAACTTGGGAGTGGCCTAGATCCAGATAGTCGAGTTGATAATACATTTTTCCGAGTACCTAAGTACATGAAATAGGATCCCCTAGCGAAATAAAAAAAAATATGTGTGAAGTTACCAATAAAAAAATAAATATCAAAAACAGCCAGTAACAGATAAGGTTTGGCATTTTAGGTACGACCTGGTATATCGGAAAAAATTATGAGCTTCCATACAAACTTTCACCCCGTATTTAACTTCTAGTATAAAGGCATTTCAAAACTGACCAACGCATGTGACGTAAAATAATAAAATTCCCTTTTGACTTTGCCGTAGTCATGTATAACAGGGTCACGATGACGTTGCTGAAAGTGATTGGTCTTCTAGAATATTAACCCTTTGACCGCCAGTGACGGCTTGAACATAATAATATTGTCATTCATATCCCTGGCGGATTGTGTGTGTATATCTATTCTAGGTAAAATTGGGCTTGGTGTCTGGGATATGAATGATTGGCCGTAGCGGTCAGTGGGTTAACCCAGTGTTGATACTTTCATGGGTTCATGAGGATTTCCTAAAGAATATTGAAATTGGTTTTCAGTCTTAGCATTTGGGGCTTAACATTTTATTTTTTACACATACACTAGCTGCTGGCCGAGACTACGCCCGCGTGGATAATAAACTTTTTCTAAAATAAAAGTAGCATCCGTTACTGCTTATAATATCAGCTATCTGCCAGTGAAAGTCCCAACAAAATCGGTCCAGCCGTTTCAGAGATTAGCCGGAACAAACAGACGAAAATAAAAAATAAATGTTTTTTGTTATAAGAAGGAACGTATATATTAGTTTTTCTTGAGGCGATTCGCACGAATTCAATTTTATTTGTGGACGAATCGACACATATTTTTTTTTTTTTTTTTGTAGTATTTCTGCCTCTCATAGCTGACCTCTGAGGTCATGACTATTTAACCGGTCAATCCTGTGGTTGCCTTAAGCTGCTACACTCAAAGCCTCCAGCCAGGGGCATACAAAACTAGCTAAAAAGCTAGGTGAACGCTCGCTAAGGGCACCCCCTGTGGGGTACGAGCCTCGGCTTAGGGCGTCACCGGAGGGAAGACATCAATCGGGGAATTTAAAGCTACGTGGACAGCTGCAACCACTGCTGGCACCTCGTTTTTGAGCAAGGGTCGGGGAGGAGTATCATTTACTCGGGGGCGTGGACGCGATCGCAAAGGACCTCGACGGCGAGGTCGGAATGACGGGAGGCGTCTGTATTTGTATAGAGTACTAGTGGCCCTATTGCTCTCCTGGAGGAGGGTTATGGGGTCATCAGGGTCGGTGAGAATGTGCCTAGGACGGCGGGTACGGCTAATCCTACTTGGGAAATAACTGGCGGCTTCGACAACCAGAGGGTTGCGATGTTTGACCGCGGAATCGAAGAAACGCTTTGCAAGGCGTTTTAGAAGTTGGTGGATCGTGGGAATTTTAAGGTCGAGATGGAGACTCTCGTTCCTAACATACCAGGGGGAGCCTGTGGCCCTACGGAGGAATCAGTTTTGGAGCGTTTGCATCCTATGGATATGGTGGGGTTTTGCATGAGCAAAGACGGCACCTGCATATGTCATGATGGGACGAATACACGCTGTGTAGATTCGCAATTTGCACTTAAGTGACAACTTGCTACATGCGTTTAGAATGGAATGGAGCCTATCGAGAGCGAAAGCGGCTCGCGAACGAACCTTCTTTATGTGCTCAGCGAAAGTGAGATGATGATCGAGGACAACACCTAGATATTTGGCTCGCTTCTCCCAAGGGATCTGCTTACCGTACATAGTGATTGGTCGGGGGAGAGGGTTTCTATGCCTTGTGCGCGGTTTCGAAAAGAGAACCGCTTGGCTTTTTTCGGGATTGACTTCTATGCGCCACGTTCGAAACCAGGCAGCGAGTCGATTGACTGAGCCTTGGAGAGTGTGGGCGATATTGTCGGGGGATCTAGACCTAAAGTAGATGGCCGTATCGTCTGCGAACAGAGCCAACTGCGCCCTTCTACCGGGGTTTGGAATGTCGCTAGTAAATAGCGTAAACATAATAATAGCGTAAACAATCTAGTACAGAGTCCTGAAGGACTCCTGCACGAATAGAGCGGGTCGACACACCAGCAATACTTAGTGGTAAAGTACACTGGCGCACAGAAGTGATTAGGGTCTATCACTAACAGAGGGCGTTCCCGTTAACCCATAATAGTATAGCGTCCATACATGCTACAAAAATATCGAAAAATAAGTTTATTTAATATACAATTTTCACAAAAAATATTAAATAGATAAGTAAAAGAAACACTTTGTACACGCGCACTTCTTTCAACGTGGAAAGACAAGTGCGATAACTATTTTTTTCGATGTTAATAATTTTGATATTTTTTTGTAAGGTAACACTGCTGGTAAAGTGGTGGTGCAAGGTAACTACTGTAATGTTTTGTGTTTTTTTATGTTAATATTTGGTAAATAAGTAAAAAATAATATACAAAGTAATAACTTAGTAGAAAATCTATTCTCCTATTATCAATCAGTCTCACCACTATTGTTTGTGTTATTAAGCATACGGCAAGGATAATTATTTACATAATATACAGGATGGCGATATAGTCACCTGCATCCGTCAAGGGGGTGATTCTACCCATCATACTATACAAATTTCGCTATAAAACTTACATCCGACACGGGGAAAATAATTAGATATTCCTATACAACAGTAAACAGACTATTTCGATGAATTTATGTTTTTTTTTTTTGTGAATCGGTTTTGAATTTCATAGCGAAAGTTGTTCAGCATGACAGGCAGAATAACCTCCTTAACGGATGCAGGTGACTAAATCGCCACCGTGTATTATTTTCACAGTTTCAAGTTAATTATGCTACCTTTAATCTAAGTAATAATTTATTCATTATTCGTTTTGTTTATTTAAAAATATTTTACCCAAATCACTTCTTTGCGACAGTGTACTTTAATACTACGTATTGCTGGATTTGTCGATTCGTCTACAAACAAAATTGAATTCGTACGAATCGCCTTAAGAAAATCTAATATTTATTACTTGGTACATTACTTTTACCACTATATTTGTTATTGAAGAGCGGGGCCTCCTAGCACAGGTATATCTTTTACTTAAAAGGAGGTTCCTATGTAAGATTCACTGTAAAAGTTGTATAAGTTTCTGCAATAAACCTTTTATTATTTTATTATTATTATTATTTATTAAAATGGTCGATTCGTCCGGATTCGGGCGAGTAAATCGGGCGAGACACCAATAAGCTGTGAAGCCAAGTCAGAGGCCCATGGGCGGCTTTAAAACTCACCAGGTTAGTCGCTAACCACACGAAAAGAAGAAGATGGGAAGAAGCCGTGCGTTTATGTAAATGCACTCCTTCTTCCCATGGGGATAGGAAGAAACTACAGAACGCCACCTGCTACGATCCTTACATAAAACAAATTGATACTCGACTGATGTGGAACTAACTTGAGACACAAGAATACAACGGTACCTAAGTCTGGTTGCAAGACCCTTTTTGGGGCAGCTTTGATGCTTTTCATCGTACGAAAATATACAAAGTTGCTCCTATTTGGACCTTCATAAAATAATAACAACCCAGTCTTATATTTAAATGGGTAAGATTAACCCTCTTTTACTTGGCTTTTTACCCGAGGTAAGCACTCAAATTAACCCATTTTGCAAAGCTGGGATTATTAAGGCTAATTGCGTATTGTTGCACGTTCTTACCGTCTCGTCTGTGAAATGATGAACAGGTATTATTTTAATTTATTATACTTAAAAGGACGGAGTGTCGGGTTCAATATTAAGATATTATGTTTTGGGGGAACTCCGCCAATAAGGAACTAATATTTAAATCCCTAAAAAAAAGTGATTGATTTTACGTACTCGCATCATGAATAGTCATAGAAATCATAACATGGATAAGCCCTTTTTCCGGGATTTCTTAGTGGTACTTACGGGATTGAATCAAATATTGTAAAAGTAAGGATTTTTAAATACTACGTTAGAAATTTATAGAATGGATAAACATTTACAATTGTGTTTTTCTTATTTATCAAGTAATAAAGTGAATCTTACTGTTGTGCGTCCATTCGAAACTTACATAATATGAATAATTTAGTAGTGATTTCTTGTAAGTATATTATCTGCTGCTTCTAATTGTTATAATTTTTGAATAAATAAATAAAAATATATTTATATACTTCTGAATATTTTTTCGCATTCACTGCAATAACAGCAAAAGGGTTTAACATTTCTTATTCATATTGATGTTTTCTTTATTCTACACATTACAACATTTGAAATTCCTTAAAAAAATCTTAATAATTTCAAAAGCCCTGAGCCATATCCATACTAATATGTACGTGCCAGTTCATTGACCCCAAATCAATCTACCTACTCCGATCACTGGTCATTATTGACATTTTGATAAAATAAATTATTTATTTTCTTATTTGACTTATTTAAATTGACATACTGGTATTGTATCGATTGACATAGTTAATATTGTTGCCAGTGAGATTTAATGTAATATTATGACATTTTATATTAATGTTATTGTGATTCAAATGATTTGACATTAATTTGTAAAATTTGTAAAATGGGATTATGATGATATTATTTTCTAATGTTATTTAATAGGATATTAATTAATTATGATTTGCATGCCCACGTGACGGCAGCAAATTTACTCATGTTTGCAAAGAAATAAATGATTTAATGAAATGAAATGAAATTGTTTATTCTGTAAATAGGATATCGGAATCACTTTAACAAGTCATATTAAAAAAAAAAAATTTGCTAGTTGAGTTCGGCGTTTCCTATCTGACTACTCTAAGAAGAAAGGCCGAAACAAACTCAGAGGTCACAGTCTCTTTTAAAGTCCAGACATAATCTTGGTCAGGCCATATGAGGACCATGTAGATTAGTGTCTGAAATGGTCTTTTGAGGAAAGAACCACACAGATTTGAGTGAACCTGTCCAGTCAGTGCAAGCATTTGTCAGTAATCGTGGAGCTCAACTCAGAACTTAAGGAGCTCAACTCGACGAACAATACCAAAGAAAGGACATTTGGGTAGGCCGCATAAACTGCTCAAACTGCCAGACCATAATTAAAACTAACTGAAAAATGAAAATAATAATGATATCCACATAGTCCTCACATTCACAATAATTAATTAAAATAATATAATACTTTACAAAGTAATCATGTCATTTTGAATATAATTTTCAACAATGTCAATGTGTATATAAAACTGGTATATTTTCATGATTTTACTAAATAATTAAAATGTTAAGTTTTATCACAAAGGCTTAGCAGAGCGAGCAGTTCAATCCCATGCTTTTTTATCTTCTAAATAATCTGAAATTTTATAATACCCTTTTTTACAAAGTTTGGTTTTAATACGGATTTTCAATCTATTAATGGGTAAGTTTCGAGTGACAATGGGAAGTTTGTTGTAAAAGCGTATACATTGACCCATGAACGAGTTACCTACTTTGTGGAGACGTGTGCGATTTACAGCAAGATTGTGTTTATTCCTGGTATTTAAACTATGAATATCGGACATTTTCTTTAAATTTGATATATTTTTGTGTACATACAATAGGTTTTCATAAATATATTGTGAGGCTACAGTCAGAATATCTATTTCTTTGAATTTTTCTCTAAGGGAATCTCTTGGACCTAGGTTGTATATGGCTCGAACAGCCCTTTTCTGTAGAACAAAGATAGTATCAATGTCCGCACAGGTTCCCCAGAGAAGAATCCCATATGACATAAGACTATGAAAATAACTAAAATAAAAAATTCTGGCTGTATCCACATCAGTTATCTGTCTAATTTTTTTAACAGCATAGGCGGCCGAACTTAGTCTTCCTGACAATTTTTTTATGTGTGGGCCCCATTGTAATTTACTGTCAATAGTGATTCCAAGAAAAACTGTCGACTCAACAGGGTCCAACTCTGTTCCATTTTCTTGAACATTGGTAGATAGCTGCCTGACATTTGGCATTGAAAATTTAATGAGTTTAGTCTTTTTTTCGTTCAGTAGAAGATTATTTACATTAAACCAATGCACTACTTTAGAGAGTGCATCGTTAACTTGTTCAAAGTTGACTAACTGACGTTTGATTTTATAAATGAGCGAATGATTTAAAACGAAGTTATAAAATATTGTAGTATTCGGTAAAGCTTTCATGTTATAGTAATTCTGTAGATTAGTCGGAATTACCCTAGAAACATGCTTAGGGTAAGTTAGGCCATTTAAAGATAAAACCAAAACCGGAACCTATGATTAGGTTTAGATTTCTTGAAATCAGGTACTGGTAGCATCTACTTCAGGTATTCGAGGTATGGTATAAGTAGACCTAGCATTTAGAACAATCCATAAAATTTTCTATTGTTTCAAATTGCCTTAATTATTGTTGATAGAATTTCCACTATCACTTACTAACATAAAAATGTAAATAATATACCTATGTTTATGAGTAGTCAGTACCTAATCAAAACAAAGACAGTTGTTTAGAAGGACAAACTAAACCCTTGGTGTAGTAAAGCGGATTACTGAAGGTAAATAAAATAAAAGTTGAAGTATCCGTGTGAGGGAAATCATTCCCGCACTCCTAAATCGAGCTACCGTGGATTATTATTAAAATAATGATAAGTCGAAGGAAAAGTTTTCGTGCAGCACGCGTAGCATGACCACCGTAGAAACGAGTTTTGTCAACGGAAGAATAGACAAAATGACAGGTCTGTCATTTGTAGTTTGTAGTTTTGAAGCATACTGGCCATCATTTCGGTATCACCATTGTTCCAAATTTGATTTCATGAATTTGAAAAAGAGAAGTAAATCTGAGTTTAGACAACAAGCTTTGATTAGAGCATCTTTGTCAATATTTATTCCGTTTAAGTTTCGTTTTGCAGAAAAAGAGAACCTATCGTAATTGTTGTTCTTTACTTTTTTTAATACATTCTGACGTTCAAATTATAGATATTGCACCTGAAGTAGCCGCGCAAGCTGTGGCCCTTCTTCAGTCTGGCCTTATTCAGTGAAACGTAAGCACACAATTTCATGTAAGTCATTCTGCCGTTCAAAGAATTTGCCATCGATTCCTGGAAACTGGAGGCTTCTTACATCGTCCAGGAGGACCACAAAACCGGGTCGGTACAGCACGACAAGATCGGTTTATCTTTACCACCAGCCTGCGTAATCGTCACCTGACCTCCGTGTAGGTCCAAGAACAGCTTCGAGACTTTCATGGACTGACGGTTTGCGCTCGAACTATTAGAAGGAGACTCAAAGAACGTGGTCTAAAACCTCATAAGTCAGTCAATGGTCCCAAACTGACACGAGCTCGCATAATGGAGTGCCTACAGTTTCCACGCGAATATTTGCATTGGGCTGAACGGATTTTGAGGCGGCGCCAAACATTTAACGAAGATCCATCTAGCTACCATTTTACGCTTTATTAAGGAATTCATTTATTTGGCGCCAACTCAACATTTTTTACTTAAATTCGTTTAGGAGCTTAATTACACTAGAAGGTGGTTTTTTATTTTTCGATTTTCAGATTTTTTTCGTAGGTTTAATTTTTGTAAATTTTGTTTCTTTTTTTTGTACACACGGCTACACATCAAGTTATACATTTCCAGTTTATGCTGATCTCGGATTGTGTAGGATTTCCGGACAATACGAGGTCAGCTTATACTGGAAATGTATATAGCTTGATGTGTAGCCGTCTGTACCTAGGTTTAATTTTTGTAAAAAGTTAAACCATTATTTAAAAAGAGAACCGCATTTAAAGAAAAATATGCAGGTTGGCTTGATTCAGGTGGCCGGGACCTGAATCGAGCCACCCTGCATATTTTTCTTTAAAGATCTTTAGAGTAATTTCCAGGAATTTTCTTATAAGATGCCAAATGGATTGACATTCCGGTGCTATAACAGCTCATCCTTTTAGATTGGTATTTAAACACAGATACAAAACTCACGCCTTTTTGGGGGTAGGCAGTAACTACAGAACTCCACCTGTTATAATCCTTACATACTCGACCTTTTTCTTCGTTAACATTTATACATTCACGCCGGTTGCGAGTACTCCACACCTAATCTTTCTGAAGAACATCACCATTCACGAATAAGGTCACTATTATGTCCTTCTAGGGGTCCCCGCCCGGTGTTTCTACTCACAAACGCCTTTCATTCGACACAATAAGAATTTTAATTACAATTCCATAGTTTATGTGACCATAATTTACGAGTACATTGTAGACTATGTATATATTCCAATGAAAGCCCCTTTTCAAGTTTGCTTCAGTAGAGTACAGTTACATAAATTATGAGTCGCATAGTTACCAAGTTCGCGAGCAAATATCCGTATTGTACCTATTTAATTTACATACTTAATTTTCTAATAAAATGTATCAAAATACAGTCATGAGTAGGGTCATGCGCACGCAGTGTTGTTGCTAGCGTGTTGCAAGGCCACCTCCACCACATTATTTTTTGCTGTAAGCTCAGAGAATACATGACCTACTTTCAAAAGTTGTATTATGGTTATGCTCATGACGTCAGTAAGAGTCGACACGCGAATCATTGGCGCGAGCGACAACGCCTACCGCCTACCTATATTGTTTAACTATACGAGTATGTGCAGTTTTATGACAAGCCTTTTGATAAAATGTTGTGGTTACATTTCATATTTTTTGGTAATTGGATTTTTTTATTTTCATTGCTGGTTTGATGGATATTGTTTCGTGTGATGATCTTTTTAAATTTGTATTTTGTTTAATTAAATATAAACAACAATTTATTTCAAAGGTAAAAATTACTTATGGGAAATAAAATTGTTCAAATATTGAAGAATACTATCGTACCGGTATTACTTATTTACCAAACAAATGTAACTATTGCTACTCAAATAAATTTAACTATAGGAAACAATCGAGATAAAACCAGTTACTTACAAAAGGTTTATCGCCCCCGATACTTGTGACGTATGAAGTTAGAAACGCGGTGTCTGGGGAAATATCGAAATTTATGACTCGAGGCCTATTTTATACTCGTTCCTTTTTCAAACTTGGCCAGATGCCGACAACATTTTCTTTGTGATTGTGTCTGGGTTGCCCAATGGTCAAACTTATTTTTATTTTCGGGCACCTACTGAGAAATAAATATTTTATTTGACTTTTCCACTATGTAATCTTGGAAAAATACGCCATCGTACTATTCATTTTCTCTAGATATAGCGTTAGATCGAAGCTCTTTGTAGAGTTCGCCGTCAAACTGCTATTCGCATAAGTAGATTTGCTGAATATTTTCTTTGGAATTGGATTCCGTTCATAACCTATAAATGGGAGGATACCTATTTACGGTAGATGGGAGTTCATGAAAGATTCGATGTTATAAAATATTTCTGAACAATGCAAGAAATACGATTGATAAGTAGGTACTTTGTATTTTTTTACACCCAATAATTTTTAGTTCGTAAAATTATCAAGAGTAAGTTTAATGTTTATTAAAAGTATAAGTTTAAACTATGAATACCTTTCTGCTGACTGCAGAGCTTTGTCGGCATGTGGAGAGATGGATCAACCCGCCCGCGTCCTCTGCGACCGCCGCAACATGTCCGCTGAATACCTGCAACAAACATTAACTTACATGAAACGAGTTTGATATCTTAACATGCATTCATAATGCATATCAGCCTATAATGTGCCCACAGTTGGGACACAGGCCTCTTCCCTATGAGAGTGATAATCCACCACGTGGGCCCAGTGGTAGATGGGTCATGCCTATGATTTTTTGGTTCTAGGAGATAACGATTGCCTCATGATGTTCTCCTTCACCGTTTTTAGAGCAATACATACAAATCTCGACTCTCAATAGTGGGTAAATCTAAACACATAAAGGTTATTTTTCTATCTGTACAAATTCCTCAAGGCTTAACCTGCCAATTTGGCAAGCGAAACAAAGAAAAATAGAGTCACGATCTCAATAACATACGGCGATTTTATTAATGACCACCTATGTAATTTATTTCCAATACAATTACCTATTTCTACCACACCGACATTATTTTCTTCCCCAAACGCGAAGAAAATAAGAAAAATGTGAGAACAATTTTAGGTTCACCCGAAAACGCTCAGCTAATATACACGCCTTTAGATTTATATAGATAAATCGTGCTCGAAAAATAGCGGTAGGGCTCCCACTTATTACATAAAAACAATAAATTTGAACAAAATGTTACCACTGCGACCAGAAACATTCTTTTATCCCATTAAGTTATGTAACATTACACCTATTGATTTCTGGAGCCCCGGAGCTAGAATTTGATACTTCGAGAAGTGAAAATTCCTATTAAATTTATGTTAAACTGCTTGACTAGTCCTGTTACAATTTATTTCTACTCGTAACATTAAATACGACGTCGTACCACCGCGAGATGGCGCCACATGCGACCTTGCGGTTTTAACAACGAAAAACTAAGTCACATTATGAAAATTAAAACGAGCCATTATCAGTTATTTATATTCACTTTTATTTACGAGCTAATTTAAATTCGAATTATGTCCGAGGGCTCCCGTCCGTTTCTTTGTAAAACTTGTTACAAGGTTTTTGAGAACGGTTCACATTGTAGCAAGAATAATTGCTGACATAAAAATATATTCTCATTCAGAGCGACAATATTGCAAAATGTTTGGGCTTCATCTCTGCGAAAATAACTTGGAATGTTATGGTTTTTAATTTAGATCTTAATTTTGTGAACCCTCAAAAATGTCGAGGGTTCCCACATTTTCCACTCTTCTATTTGCCGACGGAATAAAACCCTTTTTTCATTGGCACCCTCTCCCAGTTTAATTAAGTCAACAACTGGCGGCCATTTTAATAATACTCGCTGTGTTTTGTTTTATAAACGTAACTCCGAAATAAAAATATATTCGTCCTATCAGACACAAATAACATACAAAAACGCGTTTTGCCGCCATTAGCAGTCCTTTGACGAGCCCCAATGTTTTTGTTTTGAGAATGAAAAAGGGAAATTGACATTGGACCTCATTTATTTTATTTTCTTTTATTTTTGATTCATGCATTGGTTTTTTATTGTTCCCTAAGTGGCGAGCAAACAGAGTGGGTAGTATTAGAGGGTATTAGCAAGTGTTACTCGATGTGTAGTCTGCAGGCAGTATATTATCGTTGTTCTTCCCTGTAGAGTAAATAAATAAAGTATTATCTTCAGGTTGTGTATTTAAAATTGGGTTTCAATTGAATAAAAAAAGAAACATACTAGGTATAAATGAAATAAAAGTTGTCTAGAGCTATAATTTAACTTGAAAGCCCGGGATTTTTAAGGCTAAGGCCTGAAAAAGGTTGGGTATCATTGCATTTATAAAATGCTGTCATTCATTCCTAAATCCGTGTCGTGGTGTGACATTATGCTAATTTCCGTCTCGTTCGTAAATCCCGGGAAGAGACTAAATCACCTTTTTGGGGGAATAATCTTTTCGTGCATTATTTTTTATGTAAAACGTTAGTCCGTCTCGAATTGAATGTTTCTTTTTATTTGTTTTAACATATAATATAGTTTGAGTTTTTACGGAATTAATTTATACCTTTTTTAAATTGTGCGTTTGATGCTTGCTCATTGTTGATAGTTTTGAACGTTCATGACAAGTTACAACTTCTAAACTCTGTCAAAAGACCAAGAAATGGCTTTCGATACTTGCCTTGGACGCTTTGCTGTTTTAGCTAAACGGATCAGATAACAACAACAGAACAGGTGGATGATTTCAATGAACGATAGATGGTACGTTCCCATTTACCTTCATTAAAGCATTTTCCTCGAAGTTCCAGTAATAGGAATACATGTTATTGTAAAACGATATTTAACACTTTCACTGTCCGCGCAGCAGACACAATACCTAAACAATAGTCCTGAACCACATGTGGTTCATGGGACTGGGTATGGGTTAATGACAGCGATATAATTGTTAACAAAACGTATTTATAAGGCAGATGTGATTGGAAACGCTGCGAGGGGACGCCCTAGGAGGAGATATACTGACCTTATTGGTGATGTTCTTCAGAAAGGCCAAGTGTGTAGTACTTGAAACCGGCGTACGTGTATGACCAGATGTATGAACGTAAACGAGGCAAAAGGAGTATGTAAGGATCGTAGCAGATGGCGCTCTGTAGTTTCTGCCTACCTACCCATATGGGAAGAAGGCATGAATTTAAGTATGTTTAAGTAAATATATATATAAGGGTTTGTGTTCGTACCATTATAATATTGTGCACAAATATTACATTGTTATTATTATAGCACACAAAGCCCGCTAACTGCATAATTTTTTTGTATATTAATGAGAAAGACAACTAACACCTTTTGACCGATTATTAAAATGTCAGTAGTTATAAAATCACTCACGTATACGCACGTATACGTGAGTGATGTCCATATACAAGGTGCATGTATACAGGGTGGCAGGGACATCGACGCTAAAACTGTTACCATGGATTCACTACATGATTCTGAACTCCCTTTTTTTTTGGGTGGGGAATTATCAAATAACTTCTCCCGCTCTGGGCGAAGCGGGAGGGTGTGTCAGACTCTTATTGACTAAAACCCACCCGTGTTTCTTCGGTTGCCCTGTTGCCGGGGGCCACGATCTCCTTATCGGTTTTCTTCGCACCCCCGGCAGGCATCGGCCCTAACGGACCCCGTCAATTCTGCTGACATCTCTTTGAGGCGCGCGTGGAAAACAACGCAATGTCGACCCGGGCCTGGTCCTTATCTGACGGCGAGCTACCCATTGCTCACAAATCGACCTGCGATTCCCGACGATCAAGGCGTCTACTTCTGCGGCGGTTAGGGGCATGAGGGCGCGAAATTTGCTTCTCCCTCACGCGTTCCGCCTCCTATTCTGAACTTCCTGCGTTGAAATTTCTTGTCCGTTATTTTTAAAAAAATCTGCGGTTCCATACATTTTGACCGCGTAGGTATTGTACTTTTCTATGAAACAGTTTTTTCTTTTTTAATAACCGACGAAAAAATAAACCCCTGTATAAATGATGTATGTGCATATATTTTATGTACGTAATACTTGCTGTAATTGACATGCACCCTGCATGTCAATTACAGCAAGTATTACGTATGACCCTATTTCACGTACTTAACACGTGCAAGTAAGGTAAAACACAGTTGTTCCATGTTTCCGAGTTCGGAATGAATTAACGAGATTATTCGATTCACTAGGTTTACGTACCTACCTGCCAAAGTATTAAACCACCTATTCGGATCTAGATGCGTTGAACTTTACATTGAAGTATGAACGGCAGATTATCTGCTAAAGTATTAAATGTTAGTGAATCATATTCATAACTCACTTTTATTGAAGCGTATGTTTCAATCTCTATTGTTAAAATTAAAGTTTTATCATTATAGGTCTTGCTAAAGAACTATAAAATACAAATAAATAACAATAATAATAACTCCATTTAAAATAGTCTACGGGGCCTCTGCGTATTGGCTTCGGCCCCTCGTACGCCTTCCAAAGGTCCGGGACCCCAGGGTCCCGAGAAATGTCAAAGACTCAAGTAATAATATTAAATCCCTTGAAGGTTTGATAAGCTTCAAAATAATCAAAATAGCTGCTACAAATCACGTTTCTCAAAATAGAACCGCTTTTATCATCACAATACCCAAAAACGTACTTTATTCCAATTATTTCCCGAATTGTTAATATTAATTAAAAAGTTCTAATAAAATTAAGCACCCATTGTGTACCTCTTTGGTACAAATGAAGGGTATTGTTTCGCAGCTTAACGCAGTCTCGGGCTGTTAATATCATTATGACCGGGAGAGGGCGAGGCCTCGTAGACCATAGAAGGTGTGCGCCTACGCCACTATGCGGCTACGAGATTTGAAAATATCGTAGCGATTGTAAAGTGTCGTAGAAAAGAAAGAAAGGAAATACGTTTATACCTAGTAATAAACTTTTAAACATAAAGAAAACAGTTTTTTTTTTAAGTTAGCTCGTAGCAGGTGTTGTACACGACTACGCTGCTACGAGATTAGAATTTATCGTAGCGATGGTAAAGTGTCGTTGGAAAAGAGGATTCTCATATTTATGAAAGAAAAAAAAACCTAAAACGTATTTTTTTAAATGAAGTTTTCATTTTTAAAAAATACGTTTTAGCTTTAAGCGCGTTGGGCATTTTTGAGATGGGACTAAACCATTGATTTCGCGATGCCATGATGACACCACCTTTTGACAATTAAAAAGACATAAACGTGTTGATTACCGCAGTGCCGATTTTTTTTTCAAGTTTTCACTTCTGTCGGCACTCACGGAGTGCCACTGTTTTTTTTTTTGTTTTACCTATTGCTTAAACATATTAGGGGGTATAAATAAATTATAATAACTACTACCAAAATAGATCTGAATAGTTATTTAAAATTCAATATTTTTTGCGTTAGGTAAGATATTAAAATATTGGTATTACCCTATACTCAGCAGGAAATAGAACAAGATTGGCAATGATGATGATGATGGAGGTATTAAATGTAAATTGTTACCTAAATTGTATATTGTTCATAATGGGTTTAGGGCGGACACAATCACTGTGTCATTTTAATCCCTTGTTGAAAATTAGGAGCCATAATAATACCTCTGAAAGCCTCGAAAGAATAATGGCTTTTTCAGTGTAAGTAATTAGTCAAATTGTTAAGTATAATAAATCACTGTCTGTTATCGATTGTTAACGTTTATTCTTCACTTTTTTCTTCCAATTTTCTAAACGTCGAAACAATTTACTTTTTTCCTGAACGTAGCCTCAATTAGGTACGGAAATTTGTTTTTAAAGGGTTAAACCGTTTGTGTTTTTTCAGTTCTTTTTAAGGTTCCGTACGTCCGAATGAAAAACGGAACTGTTCCGGTGTGTGAACTGGATCACTCGTGTGTCTGTCTGTCTGTCTGTCGCATCCGGTTTGCTCCGAATTTACTGGACTGCCTAAGTTGAAAGGTACAAAAATGAATTTCTGTGACCCAAACACGAACGTGAAATGTAAATAAAATTTTGAATAAGAGGTTCACAAACAAAAGTTTTGCAATCTGTAACGTGTGACTTATCAAATGAAAGGGCTTGTTATGAGGATTTCATTTTTTTAGAGGTATGCTGTTATCCATAGAGACAAAATTGAACTGCCTCATGTGTCTGTAATTTTGCCGGCACACTATACTCCATTTAAAATAAGATTAAACATTTATATAAACCTTTTTACAGTAGATCTGTACTCATTAAACTAAAACAAGTCGACGACGACACGCGACTTGTTTTGGAATCCATGGGCAAAAATGACGAACTTCCATACAAATTCTCATCCCCTATCTAACTCCCTTAGGGGATGAGTTTCCTGAAAGCGATGATAAAATTAACTTTAAAGTATAAACAGAAGTCTAAGTACCAACTTCCACTTTTCTAACTTCAAAATAAAACCCTTAGGGGATGAATTATAAAAATCCTTTTTTATTAAGTAGATTAAATCTATATTCATACAGTAGCTAAGTAAACTCTGGCAGAGTAACTAAAATTGTTCTTAAAATTAAAAATAACATCCGAACCGTATGATCCCGGAGTCTCTTGGGTCAGAGGCTTAGTCGTGAGATGCCTCCGGTTCAGTTCAGGCCCGTTCCGGTCGCATCATCCCGTAATCCCAGCCCGCATCGCTTATGCCTGTTTCCGGACACGGAGATTTAGATCCCGTATCCCTTCTCAAGCTTTTATTATAGTGTCTATGTGTATTGTATTGTGCTGCGCTATGAAAGTGTGTGTGTGTATATTGTATAGTGGTGTGACAGTGTGTGTTATTTGTGTATTATGTCGGTTCATGTCAGCTAATTAGGTGGACGTGTTTTGGTATTCGAAAGGGTGTTGGATTAGTTCTAAGGTTATAAGACCGCAGGACGTTTTGTGTTCCATAGATGCAAGGATGATTTATGATATTTTTTGGATTATGTAGGTATTGTTTTTAGAATATGTATTTCCTTTTGTAGTAGTGTAGCTGTCATAGAAACATAAAATTTCACGATTTTAATTTAGCGAAGTTAAATCACTATAAAATTATTTTCATAGATATTATGACTCATTTTCGCAGCTATAATTTCCATCCCGTAATCGTATAAAATTAACTCGATTTCAGTAAGCAATTAGTCGGATAACAAGCTCTGAAAATTCCTCTCCAATCAACACAATACAATCGAGTAAGTAATTATCATAAACAAGACAAAAGCACACAATACAATACAGTAACACACAATACAATACAGTAACATACAATAAAATAACTTACATTTATTTATAACCCCAATTATGCTCATGTTTCGTTACATGGCGTCCAATGGTGCGTGATTTTATTAACTTTTCCAATATAGCCCGTATTATATTCAAAATCAATAGGACGCCAATATAACCCTAAAAAGGTCGGGCTATATTGTTATTACCCAAGGTTATGAAATCCCTTCTGCACCTGTTGTTAAAAATGTGACTCACTGATGCATAAACGAATCGCGTGTTTGAAAAATGTGGAATTAGAATAAAAAAACTCAAGTTTTTTTAGTAATGTCGTTATTTAAATAGATTTAAAATGATTGACAGTGGCACGAGGTTTCACTATTCCAGTATAGTTTAGTCTGCAAGACGTTTAGTATCTACCCATATTTCTCTTCGTCACAACATGACTCAATACCTCTCCAGAATTATAGGTAGATATTTTTTTTTGTATTACTTTTTCTTTTATTTGTGTTAAGCGTATTGTTTTAACTCTTACTAAGTTTCTATTTTTGTTATGCACGGTATCTCTGTAAAAGCTAATTCTAGCCGTGGAGGGGGCCTGGTGACCTGTAACATAGGTTTTTCACAAAAATCTATATCAGGCACCAGTCTCTCACAAAGGTGGAATACAGCTGAGACACTTTTTGTACGCATTAACTTTAAGTCAGCTTTGTGAAGAGAGAATAAAGGATTGTTGAATTGAATTAAATTTCTGACTATGATATGTACGTTAGTAATCTACACACAAATATTATAAAGTATTCTGGAAGTACTGATGATCCATTATCATCTTCCTGTCCTCATCCCATGTTACGTGGGGTTGGCGCACCACTTTTTCTTTTTCCATTCTCCCCTGACAACCGTCACGCTATCATTCTCTCACTTCTCTTTCATATCATTACACAATAAATCCATCCTCTGGACGTACTGATCCAATTTAGAAAATGGTGTTTTATAGTTAACTACAACGCGGGTGAAAGCGCGGGCAAATGCTAGTTTTTTTAAATATTTTAACTTCTTTTACATAAATCAGAGTAATTTTTGTATACCTACGGCGTGAAAAGATTTTCTCTCATCCCATATTGTAAATGACAACTTCATTTACAATATGGGATGAGAGAAAATCTTAGCAAAAAAAATCATAAAAAGATATATTCTTCCTTCAGATGAAAAAACATATCGGATGGTCAGCTATCCCGTTACCACACGAACAAATAAATATCAGTTATTATTTCTGAATGACATGTCAGTATTTTTATTGGTCTATATTTTCTTTATTGGGAGGACTGTGGCGTCGCGTAACGTTATTAAAAATCTGAGATTTTTGTGTAAGTCATAAAAATATGATCGCCTTCGTTACTTCTACTGTCGTAGCATTTTATCTACTTTGATATTTTTGAAGTGAAAACTTCTTTAGGCGCGTTGGGCATTTTTGAGAAGGGACTAAACTATTGATTTCGCGACACCACGATGACACCACCTTTTGACCATTAAAAAGACATCAACGCGTTGATTACCGCGGTGCCGATTTTTTTTCAAGTTTTCGGTTCTGTCGGCACTCCCAAGTGAAACTGTTTTTTTTTTTTTTGTAATTTGAGGCAAGAGATAGCATCTACTCCAATGTATGAACGTTTCATCAACAATTTTAAGACAGGTTGACTTCCACCATTATAAGAAAGCCTCTTTACGGGTGAACCCGTACAAAGCAATTGTTTTAGTTTTATGCTGATATCGACGCGCAGCGAAGAAATAAAATAAACGTAATTCGAGTTAGCGATCAGTAGTCGTATAGCATTCGTTTGGGCTAATATCATAAGGACTCGTTCCCCGCGAGTCGATCATTTATCATAGTTTTGAGTGTTTGACTATCCATACACAAGTTGAACTCTATCAGTTTTATCATTTAAATGCATCTTACTTACCCATTTTTTTAGTGAAAACTTCTTTAGGCGCGTTGGGCATTTTTGAGATGGGACTAAACAATTGATTTCGCGACACTGTTACGACACCAGCTTTTGACCATTAAAAAGACATCAACGTGCGATAAATGAGTTCCTGCACAATAAAATTGTTCAAGTTTTCACTTCTGTCGGCACATGCGGAGTGTAGTACTGTTTTTTTTTAAAGTGAAAACTTCTTTAGCGGCTTTGTGCACTTTTTTGTAATGGGTAAAAAATGTTAAACTCGCGTCAGGACACGTGACCTGATCGAAAATTCGTAAGACGGATAAAAAGACATCAACGCGTTGATTACCGCGGTGCCGATTTTTTTTCAAATTTTCTCTTCTGTCGGCACTCCCGGAGTGCCACTGTTTTTTTTGTTATACCCACGTAATCCCATAAACTACTGTAATCGTTACTCGCTGAATTATCAGATGCGAATCCCATTTTAATTTTACTGAAGTTGACATAGACGAAGCTTACATTAGTTTGAATGAAAAAAGGGTTAACTGATAAAAAGTGTGCAATCTGACTTATTACTGCCATAAATCTGCTTCTCCATCTGCGAGTGATGTTAAATAAATAAATAACATGAAATTATTTTCTAAAATTTTCAAACATATCCCCTTTGACCTCAGGTTTTAAAAGGTTACAGGAATAATATAATGTAAACTCACGCTTTTTCAAGAATTCTCATTGAAAATAATGCAATTATTTCAACTGAAAAATAATACATGTTGAAGGTATTCGTTTTATTTGCACATTCTCTGTAAAATACAATTTATGTTCAAAAACATTCATTTAGTAGATGTACCAGTGTTTTAAACGGTTTTCCTTTCGAGTAAATTAAACTTTATTATTTATCACAAGATTGAGTATATTTTACAGAGTTGATGTGTTTCGTAATAATAATAAACAGGTTGCATAAAACATTGTTTCTCAGTAGCAGCCCGGAGTCTAGATTTGCGCCCGGTTGATGGCAATAGGCTCGCCTCCTATTTCATGAGACTTGAACATAACTGGCGAAATGTGGGTGTTACTTTAGGCACACCTCTGAGCTCTACGGGGAATAGCAGACGTGATATGATATTATGTTTTAAAATGTTGCAAAAAAACATTAATTTACACTAAAGTGTAACATTTTGGTGTGAAATAAACACGGGTCGTTACCGGATAATACGGTAGTTGCCTAAGTAAAAAAAAAGAACTTATTTTTAGTCCGTCTTTCAGATAATAAAATAAATATTAGACACGTATTTTTTGCCTTATCATATTAATCAAAAATAACTTAGAAAACACGCATTAAAGTTGGGGAATGGGGGCTGGCTACGTCACAACTCAGTATAAAATCTAGCAAGGCGTGACGTCATGCCACATTTTAACTCAATGTATCGCCGTAATCTTTTGATTACGTCAAAAAAGAAAAAATACGTACCAATATTTTTTATTAATCTACATTCCGGACAATTTTTTTTTTGCAGGCTTATTACTTTTGTGTATAAATCACGGAAAAGACAGGAAAGGAAGGGAAAAAGCGATCTGTAAATTATTTCTTTTTATAGAGAACAAAGTTGAAACCGTGCATTTTGTGCAGACGTTTCATCACCATTTTCTCTAAATCTTTTACCAACTATCTTGAGGTCAGCTTCCAGTCTAACCGGATGCAGCTGAATACTAGTATTTTACATGGAGTGCAGAAGTTTCATATTGCACTATATTCCGATTAAATAAATCATGGTTTGGTTAACCTCGAAGACATTTAAGTATATCCCGTTTTAATCAAGAAAACTAACTCGCCGTCGTCGCCGGCTGTTTTCGGTGGATGTGACGCATATTTTCCCCGAACTTGTTCTTTTTTTGTGTTTGTGTTCTTTCTTTTGCGTCATTTTTACCGAAAATAAACGTATTTTCTGACCTTTTCTGTACAGTAGACTTCAACAAGGTATGAAGTCGACTGTAACTAAACGGTACATAAGTAAGTAGATAAGTAAGTACCCACATCTGTTTATTGCGGCGTGTGTTTAAGATGTCTGATGGCCTGAGTGCTCTTAATGTTCGCATCATGAATTCGTGTTGCGTGCAAACTTTGTTATTAGCGTCGGTAGCAGGCAATTATGACTGCTTCCTGCTACTGACGTGCTCGCTAGTACCCAACCAGATTGTGGTATGAGGACGGGGGCTCTCACCCCGTTCGAATTTTAAATGACAAAAATGTGTTAAGTTTAAAAAAAAATGGACCATATCTGGGTCAGGTGGCTTTAAGATTTTGGGTGTCGGTTGCTGTTGCTGGGTTAAACTAAAATAGAGAATGGTTTTCTGTCAGAACAAAATACGTCCATTGTTGGAGTTTAATTTCTAAAAGGTTGTACTTGAAATAAGTGGGATGTTAATGAATAGTTTTATTTATAGGACACAGCGTTCGTTCGGAAAACTTTGTGGCTATGTAATAGATCATATCTTTAGTCATCATCCCGGTTATTTCGAATAATAGTATTCTAATCGCCAAGCCATAAAGATAAAGCATGGTTTCGTGCTCAGTTTTTGTAGCGGCATCTGTACTGCGAACTACATGTACATCTCATTGACGTCACGCAGAATCCTAAATCGCGCAAGCAGCGCTCATCGCGCGACCAGCTCTGTATATACAACGTCCCGACAACAATCGTTGGGCAGTAGCCCACCAGACACAACACCCGTCTGGTTGGAGGACCCTCCCTTTTCTATAGAGGATGAGTGAACTTTACACCCTATTCCTCATACCTCTATACTATGTTCGTTATTTTCTCTATTGCCTCATGGCATTGTCAGACTCGTTTAAATATTGACAATACAATATTTATTTATGTGTGTAATAATTAGACAATAATATGTACTAGTTTTAATTAAATTTCCAGCAACTAGGCCGAAAGCCGAAAGTCAGGCCGCGCCTAAGCACATACAATTCGCCTCGCAGCTACGGAGAACTTCAAACTTCGAACCCCTTTCATTCCAATTTCAAAGTCCAACCCGTTTAATACAGGCCTTTCTTATCAAGGGTTAAAATTGTATGAGATGCCAGTTCGACAAGGACCCGTGTTGATTGTTGTCGATTATTTTGATTAAGTTTGGACATTTTGTAAACAGAAATACCGTGGGTAGGTATATAATTAATTTGTAGGTATATTCTTTAAAGTTTTGGCTGTATACTGAATTTGCTGTATAATATCACACATCATGACAGTTGTAGAATACCACATTTGGAATAATATTCAAGACAATGGCACATCAAATTTAATCGGAGAGGCAACCGGATGGCGAGTGGTAATCTGGGTCTTGAAGTGATACCGAACCCCCCCGTACCATACCGTCCGAATGGACCCCAAATGGCCCGTCCATTTGGGGTCCATTCAAAACTAGATGGCATTGATACACACAAATTCCATGTACTTATTAGAGCTTAAATTTAGAATGTCATGTCAAAAAAAATGTTTTGCCCCCATCCTCCATATCTCCGCCCCCGTCCATTTGGGATCCATTCGGACGGTACGGGGGGTTCGGTATCACTTCAAGACCTAGATTACCACTCGCCGTCCGGTTGCCTCTCCGATAAAATTTTACGTGCCATTGCTTTAACTATATTGGATTAGTTTGACCATTTGACGTTAGTGACTGAATTACCTATTGAGCGATTGCTGGTTGGTATGTTTTGACAAACTTAGGCACAATTATTTACACTGAAAAATAGCTGTGCTTTGAACATAGATAAGTATACAGTATAATGAGATGTCATAACAGTTGTCTGTCGCCATCTCCTACGAGACGAGAAGAGTTCTATTTTAGTGCAGTGTGTCAGTGTCTGCATAATATCTATAAATAAGGGAAGTGCATGAACATCGTATTTTTATTCCTCACAGAAACTGGCATGGTATTATAGACACTATAAAAAGCACACAAGTTATTTGAAATAACTGATATTTATAGTCAGCACTACCTAATATTGGTTTTTGGTGATACGACATAAGGCTCCCGCAGACAGATGCAATGCCACGGTGCGACGCGACACCGCTAGAACAATTTCCGTAAAGTTTTCATAGATATTGTTCCACCAGAGTACTATAGCACCGTGCCGTCGCGTCATGCTTGTCTGCGGGAGCCTATAATCATTCTTCTAAAATATTACTTGAGATAATGCACCCTAGTAGCTTTAACTGATTTTGTAACATTCTCATCACATCACATTATAATTATATATTTTGTAGTGATATTTATTTTAGAAGTATGTATGTAAGTATATTCTTATATTGTAGGTTTATATTGAAATAGTAAATTGTTTTTTTTTTCTTCTTTGATTTATGTTTTTGTTTTCTCTTCTACGGTTACACACGTTGTGTACATCTATCTCATTTTATATACTTTCCTGTCGCAGGTATGCTGGAAGAGATTTCTTTAGAAATAAGCATTGCCTTTGAACGTATTTTCTGTTCCTTTCTTCTTGTCTGTTTATATGTGTGTAAAAATAAATGGTTAAATAAATAAATAACATTAATACTACATAAATTACTATTGATATTTAATATAACTTTTAATCAATTTACTTAGGGCGAATTTTACTAATGAAACTGAACGCGATCAGTACTACGAGATTAATACAGATGGTTCACTCCGCAAAATCATTTAAATAAAAACGACTCTTGCTACGACACAATAAAGTGAAATTCAGGTCGCACAGTGATAATTACCTACAGTTATATTCACCTAGAAGTTGCCTCTCTTTCTATCGCGTAACTCTTAGGGTCGGTACATATCTGACAAAAGATGCGTAACTTTGTTAGTTCCCCGACCCACTAACGCCTGTTTTATTATCTACTTGCCCTTGCTGGCGTTACGCAACCGATAGTACGCGATGCATTCTGTCAGATATGTACCGACCCTTAGATCTTGTAACTACGTTACACTCACTGAATTGGCCCAACAAGTCGAGCGCGTACTTATACCTAAAATTCGGAGTGAACCATCTGTTCTCATCTGTGTCAGTACATCTAAATCGCGTTCAAAAGTTGTCACTGTCAATATTTAACAACAATTATGACACTGACAGGTCTTAAACGCAGCTAAGATGTACTGATTGCGTTCAGTTTCATTTGCGAAATTCACCCTAAGTAAATTGATTAAAAGTTCAAAATAAACAAAAGAATTACACAATTTTTTCTTTAATACAAAGTAAAAAGAGGCACTCAAAGTGGACAGGTTAAGTATGAGCACTAATAAATATCGCCCAGTGAGTAACGTTAGCGGTGTAATGCGAGCTTAAGTAAGTAAAGTGGACCTCCTGGAGATAACGAGGTTTATCGTTCACCCGCCGCTGCACAACACTAGTGAGTCACGGATTTGAAGAGATCGTTGTTTCTTGTGGGGTTATGTTTTCAATGGTGTGTTATTTCGTGATTTTATATTGATTGAGCCTAATAGTTGGTCCCGTTGATTCAAAATCCAAAAGGATATTTTCCATAGCACCCACAAGGGCACTTTTGAAATGTCAGGAGCTAGATGCACGGTTCCAATTGGTCGTTTTCTACGGAGTAGGGCCGGCAAGGACTCCACGGTTACTCTTTTACAAATAATTGGCTTTTTAGGGAGGATAGTGTAGGCCTGTCAACAAGTACCAGGTACTTAACAAAATAGGAAATAGCCACAAATCAAAACATTTACGAGCCTACACAATGCTTATTACAGCATCAGTGGCATTCTTCAGGTCATCATAGTTGCAAGTGATCGGGCACTTATGACAGTCCAGCAGGACTGCAGGAGGGATGATCTGATCCTGGTCAGCACCCTAATTGCGTAGCACACGATCAATCACAATCTGAATCATTTTGAAAGAGATTGCTAATCCATAGCTTCATAAGTTCGAAAAAAAGATCTGCTCAAAAACGTAAATAACGCAGTGAATGTTGTTGAACTGTCAAAATGAAACAAATTAGTCTTAATCATTTACAAAAATGTTACGCAATTACATAACAAAATATAGATTGATTTCGCTAGGTACTACATTTTTCTATCGTCTGTACGCTATAAAATCATATTTTATGTTCTTCGGCGTAAGGTTTTTCACTACTTTGTTCGGGTCAGATGGTATTGCACTTGCTTTGAGCAACAATGTAGAATGATCAAAAGTGATTTGTGTCTAACATAAATAACTTTCTAGGTAGATGTTGGTCGCCGTTGGTCGCCATGGGATCTGGAGGCAAAGGTCCTCGCGCACATTTGGGAGTGGCGCGAGGAGGCGAGGCGCCGGGGCTTAGCTCCGCTGCCGCGAGAAATCGCGGCTCAGCGGACAGAGCTCCGGCGGGATCTCATGGCGTCATGGAGAGTGCGATTGTCGCAACCCAGCGCTGGGCACGCCACAATTGCGGCGATAAGACCCCTCTTTAAAAAAACGTATTAATATAACATTTAATTTTGATTTAAAAATCAGAACGTCCCGCCAAAATCGGGACGTATGGCAACGCTGGTACATTACCAGTCGACAGCGATGCGGATGACATTTTTCGACGCCATATTTTAATTCTTAATAGTTTTAGTTAAGTTAGTATATGAAATGAAATAAAATCTTTTATTGCCAGATATAAAAATCCACACACAAGTTACTATAAATACACACATAGATAACGTAATAAATATTTATTAAAATAATAAAAAAGGATGTTATATTGTTATATTTATTAATTACGTATAAGTTATTATTTATGTACTAGAAACGTAGGTACCTACATAAAGTAGAAAGTAAGTTTATCGATTGAGATTGCAGAATCAACGCCCTCATCAGGTCTTGTAGTTAATTAAAAAATAATTAATTGTACGGAGATGGAAATAAATCAAAAATAATAATGGAATGAGTTCAGTTCAATAGTCCCCGCGGAATGAGTTACTTCAGTGTAATGGTTAATTGCTAAAGTTCTCCTAAAGAATGTTCCCTCATTGAGCTTTGTTCACAATTTCCTTTTAAATTCGAAGCCAAGGCTTAAAATATTAAATTATGTAAAACATTAAATTACTTTAAATCCTCCTGGGACAAGTTGTTTTAAAACAAAAAACGGTGAAAAAAAAAATGCTTTTAGAAAAGAAGAGAAATGCCTCCACTGACAGGCTATTTGCTAGTCAAATATTATTCCACTTGCTGAAAATAGGGCAGTCTGGTTGTCCCGACTTTATTGTAGTACTAGCTGCGTCCCGCGGTTTCACCCGCATAAGTCTCGATCCTGTGGGAATACCGGAATAAAAAGTATCCTATGTCTTAACCCAGTTTATAATATTAGTTAGTGTTACAGTACAATATCTTTGTGCTGTATCTACAATCTACATCGCAATCTTATGTTCTTTATCGCACGTTCAATATCTATTAAATGTTTCTACTATCTGTGATCAGCACGTAGTCGTTAGTATATAAGATGCACCTTTGGATAATTATGACCAGACTATACTACATCTTTGGTCTCATTTATACCTAACCATATACTGCCAAGAAGTTTGGCAAATTGGTGACCCCGACGAACGAATACGCAGCAAGAAACATGGCGCAACCACCGTGCAAGGCGAACATAAATCAGCAAGGAACACTTGAAGTAGCTGCTGGCACCTCGGTTTTATCCCGCATTCCGGAATTTTGGAAAGACCAACCCAGATTATGGTTCACGCAACTAGAAGCCATATTAGCACCACAGAAGCAAGGAGACGAATACAAATACTGTACGGTAATAGCAAAGTTATCCAAGGAAGAAATACTACAGGTTAGTGACCTAATCACTTCGCCACCGACTACAGATAAATACAAAAACATCAAGGAACGTTTAATTGATTGTTACGAGGAAACAGAACAGCGGCAGTTTCAAAAATTAATATCAGAGACAGAACTCGGTGATCAAAAACCTTCGCAGTTATTACGTCAAATGCGAGTCCTCGGGAGAGGAAAAATCAGTGACGAAACAATTAAACTACTATGGTTCAGGCTTTTACCAACATCAGTTACTACGGTTCTAGCAGTTACGGAAGACATGGAAATTGACAAACTGAGCCTAATTGCAGACAAAATAATAATGAATTCAAAAGTAACCGAAATATCAGCTGTTAGCAACGACACTTCAAACGACAACAATACAGCATGCATTTTAACCCAGCTAGCAAAATTACAGATAGATATTGACGCAATTCAGCAAGGTCGATATGGCTATCGACCCAACACGCACAATCATTTCAAGGAACGTCAACAATTCCCGATTATGAGGCCGAGAACAAACTATAGAGGGGCAAATCGATTTTGTTACTACCACGGAAGATTCGGAAAATATGCAAGGAACTGCATTAAGCCATGCGGTTGGAAACCAATGACTTACGTACGGAACCAGGGAAACGAATAAGAGCACAGACAACGGCGAAACTCTGTGCAATCCACCCATCCAATCGCCTCACCATTACCGACCGAAAAAGTGGTATGAAGTTTTTGATTGACACGGGCGCAAATATCTCAGTCATTAGCAAGCAACAGAGATATTCAATTTTTCAAAATGAACAATACACACTATACGCTGCAAATGGGACTAAAATTAGGACTTACGGCGAGAAGACGCTTACCTTGAATTTAGGACTACAACGATGTTATAAATGGAATTTTATAATCGCCGATGTTACACAACCAATAATTGGAGCAGATTTTCTAGAGCACTATAAACTATTAGTCGACATAGCTGGTCGCAAACTTATCGACAAAGTTACAGAGCTGACAACGCATGTAACTTCAGAAAAAGCGGCACAACAAGCAATTCGTACTATCGCAGTGGGAACGAATCCACGTATTACGCAACTTTTAAACAAGTACGAAGACATCACGAAAGAGTCCTCTCTACGCAATGCGCCCAAACATAAGATTGAACACAACATTATCACTATAGGACCACCCGTCGCAGCTCGGGCAAGACCATTACCTCCAGAAAAATACGACATAGCCAAAAAGGAATTTCAAAGTATGATAGAACTCGGAATTTGCCGACCGTCAGATAGCCCATGGGCAAGCCCATTGCATATGGTAAAAAAGAAAAATGGCGAATGGAGACCGTGCGGAGACTATCGAATGCTCAATAGCACGACAGTTCCGGACAAATACCCACTACCAAGATTAACTGACTTTACATACATATTAGAAAATAAGAAGATACTAAGCAAGATAGATATACGCAAAGCATACCACTGTATTCCTGTTAAGGATATAGAGAAAACAGCCATCATCACACCTTTCGGACTTTTTGAGTACTTAAGAATGCCTTTCGGATTACGCAATGCGGCACAAACATTTCAACGATTCATGGATTCCTTATTTAGAGATTTAAATTTCGTATTTATATATGTAGACGACTGTCTCATCGCATCAAACAGCGAAGATTTGCATTATCAGCATTTAGAAACGGTTTTCAAACGTTTACACGAGAATGGAATAACCATTAATCTCGAAAAATGCGAGTTTCACAGAAGGGAAATAGATTTCTTAGGTTATCATATAACGAGCCAAGGAATACAACCTACCGAGGAAAATTACAAGGCAATCATGGAATTTCCCAAACCGAAAACGATTCAAGAATTAAGAAGATTTTTGGGCATGGTCAATTTCTACAGAAGTAATATTCCACGCGCAGCGGAAAATCAAAGAGTTTTAAACGAATTTCTACATGGTTCAAAAAAGAACGATAATTCACCTGTTCCTTGGACAACGGAAGCAGACCAAGCTTACGAAAAATGCAAGGAAAGCTTGAAAAACGCGGTATTAACAGCGCATCCTTCCCGCAACGCATCACTAGCGCTCATGACCGACGCTAGTGCTACTTGCGTTGGTGGAGTTTTACAACAAAAATCCGGACGCAATTGGGAACCATTAGGTTTTTTTTCACAAAAATTGAGCGAAACTCAACAAAAATATTCTACGTTTGACAGAGAGCTGTTGGGAATTTACATGGCCGTCAAACATTTTCACAGATTAATCGAGGGAAGAGAATTTACAATATTTACGGATCACCGACCTTTGACATACGCATTCTCCCAAAAACCATCATCAAACGATACACCGCGACGGGTCCGGCAGTTAGATTTCATTTCACAGTACAGTACCAACATCCAACACATAAGCGGACGTGACAATATTACCGCCGATGCCTTATCTCGAATAGAGGAAATATACGTGCCATCACCTATCGATTACGCTGAATTGGAAAAATGTCAATCAACAGATAATGAACTTAGTAAATTACGTGACAATAAAAGATTAAAATTCAAAAACATTACGCTTCCGGGTTCCACAATAAACATCACCTGCGACACGTCTACTGGAAAAAGCCGCCCCTACTTACCAAAGCATTTTCGCAAACAAATTTTCGATACCATTCATGGTATGAGCCATCCAGGAAAAAGAACTACGAGAAAAATGATAACCCAAAGGTATTTATGGCCGTATATGAACAAAGATATCAATAATTGGTGTAGATCATGTTTAGCCTGCCAGAAATCAAAAATACAACGACATACGATATCACCTCCTGGTGCTTTTATGACAGCGCAACGTTTTGAGCATTTACATATTGACATCGTCGGGCCACTTCCGATTTCACAAGGGAAGAGATATTTAATCACAATCATAGATCGTTGTACGTCATGGCCCGAAATATTTCCGGTAGAAGATATAACTGCAGAAACAGTAGCCAAGACGCTTTTCGAAGGATGGATTACTCGTTTTGGTTGTCCATTGCGCATTACTACGGATCAAGGCCGACAGTTTGAATCAAGAATATTTGAGTCACTCTCTCGATTTTTGGGAATACATAAAATTAGGACAACACCTTATCATCCGCCTAACCATAACCTAACCATATACTGCCAAGAAGTTTGGCAAAGTTAGGATTTTTAATATGACTCGTACTTATTTCGTCTTCACAATTATCAATTAATTTGCTTAACCTTTTCCCTACTAGGTCGGCTTCCAGTTCAACTGAATACAGCTGAATACCAGTATTTTACATGGAGCGACTGCCTATCTGAGCACACACATATTATTAAAAATAATTAGTGCATACAAAATATTGTGAAACTGCATAGTTATTTTAAAAGAGCAAATGCAGTTTCTTGCCCATTCTTTTCTAAACGAAACTATCTTTTGGAAGGGGCAACTAGAATCAATTCTAGTTTCTTGTAAATTTTGGGGTTCAAAAGTGCCTTTTAATGGCGTAATTAAAATAAACGATTTATCTTTGACTTAATAATAAAAAAAATGGTAAATCGATTACTTACTGATGCTTATAAATTTCGATATTTTAAAAAAGATCCAATTTTTGTCACCATAACTTTTTATCGATGACAAAAATTGGGTCATAAGTACCTAACCCTCATCTACCAACGTAGATTCGTAGAACAACAATGCCAATAACATTAAGTTAGGAAGGTTAAATCCGTCGTTAAATCAAAATGTAGGTGGAAGATGTCAATCGTGTAGTTCCGGTTTACCTGCTTTCCAAAGCACAAAAACGCTATTAAGCGATTATCACAGGTAAACGGGCAAAGGCAGCCGCCTACACATTTATAATTGGACGTATTGGATCCTCAATGTACGTAAATATGTATGTAGTAGTAAGTATCATTGTAAGAGTTTTACTGACAAGCTAATCGATCAACTCGGACTATAGTAACATTTTTTGAGACATAAGCTTTACCAGAATTAATCCACTTGACTTACTCTGTCTGAATGATAAATAATAACTGTAGGGTGATCATAAACAGTACTCGGGTGATCATAAACAGTACTCGCGACAAATGGTTAGTGATTGCAGTGCAAATTCGGAAAACTGTTCAATTACAACAACAATACAATGTACAATTCCCACAGATTTAACGAACAAATTATAATACAAAATGAAAACAAAGCAGCCGTTTAAAGTTAGAGCAAATAATACTACCGTCAGAATACAAACCCAATCCTCTTATGTAATCCCGGGATTTTCACAGTTCTTTCCAAGATAATCCCGGGATTTAACATGCCGTAAAATGAGCAATAATAAAACCCAGCCGAGTGCAACTCTAGCCGCGGGCGTTTTGAATGGACTATATACATCTAAGCTAGATGCTAGTGTTCTGCGGCGCTGTCTTTTATGAAGAACAAAAAGTAATATTGTCTCAGACGGGGACTGACTAGTTAATGAAGGACAACGAAATGCATCCAGTTACTGTATTTTTACTATCTTTAGTATTGAAAACTTCATTTAGATAGGTACCTATGTCAGAATCAGGAAACAAATGCTACTGTGACATTGGAAAGACAACAAAATACTTTATTTATTTAAACTTTTCACACTCAAATAGGTACAAAGGCGGACTTAATGCCTTAGGCATTCTCTACCAGTCAACCAAGGGTGGTGAAGAGATTGGATGGCAGGTGCTCTGTTTGAGAGGAACAGAGAAAAAATGATTAAAACCAAATCAATAGAAAAAAAATAGTTAGGAACAACAGTACATAAATAGGTTATAACTTATAATACACATACATATTTAATGTAATATACATATATTTATTATATATATACATTATATACAAATTCAAGGGAGAGAGATGTTGAGATGACTTTACTCTATTTATTTTGAAAAAAATCTGCAATTTCCGCTTAAATGCATACTGACTGGTGGCCGTCCTGATACCAAGAGGAAGCGCATTCTATAGAAGAATGGATTAAATATGAAAGGAAGAATGAACAAAGTCAGAAGTATGAGAAGGGCAAAGTAGGAATAATTCTAGGTACAATTTTTCTTGAAAATAGGTACGAAATCGTTCTCAAATAAACGTAGTGCTGACACTGCACTACATTTTAAAGAAACCGTGCAAAGTTCCTGAACGATAGACATTTCTCTAACACTCGACGTCTCGACAAAAGACAATCGCCTTCTCAAAGAATACGGCTTGCAGTAAACATCGGCTGTAGTAATAAAATGCAGTCAGGTAAGTGCTCGGCATCCATTTCAATCTAACGTATAGCGGTAGGTGCTCGAACTTATCGGTTTTCCTATAGGTAGACACAATATACCTACAGGCTGAAACGGATTTTCGAGATAAAAACCCGAATAGGCGTACGTTAAAGTGGTTTCGTGATAATTAGGTTTCGTAAAAAAGGGACAGTATTTTCTTAAGAACCCGAGATTTCGGTGAGGTTATTTTTCTATATTTTGTATGTGAGAGCCTATCTGTATGAAGCATTACCGTGACTGAAGATGAATTTGACTTACGAAACTGAACGTGATCAACACATCCAAACCGCGTTCAAGAAATGTTAGGCCTTTTGCATACAACACAGTTTCTCTACGGTACGGCATATAAACCGCGCCGTAGAAAAAACGTGTCGGTCAACAAGCTTCCATAGTGATCCATACAACACTGACGACCGTGCCGACACACGGCGAATAAACCTTAGTTTTTCACGGTAAGGAAAAAGTGTACAAAGGGCCATAATGTCGTCCTTGTTGTGGAATATTGACACTGACAGCTTTTGATCGCGGTTAAGATGAACTGATCGCGTTCAGTGTCTAAACTTCATTATTTTGCAAGAAATGTTCCTAATAGGCTGTAGGGCGTACCGAAGACTAACAACTTTTCAAAACCCAACTTTTGATCGGCTTAACGGGGATAAAATATTGTTTGCGAGCGAAAGGTACGGGGAACAGCTAGTATAAAACAAAAGCCATGTTATGTTCTAAGTTTGTAGAACACGGCTGTTACAAAATTCAATAAATAACTCGATCGCGCCGCGGACGAAATTACTTTTGATTCGTGACTCCGGGTGCTATTTTACTTTCTGAAAATGAAAATAGAGGAATTGCCGGCTATTATGTGCTTACTTATTTGATTTAGAACAAAAGTTATATTTTTATAGTCAAACCACCCTTAGGCTTTCTTATAGCAAGCACTGTAAATGTTAATCTTTCGGTACAACACCTGTTATCGGATTTTATGGCCAACTTAGAATGGTATTTCGCTTTTTTCTACCACTAAATCGTTTTGTGATGGTGATGGAACCAGCACTCCAACCGATTTTGAAGGACGTCCTAATCCATTGCTTCATATGTTTGAAAAGTTCGTCTGCTCGACAACGTAAATAACGTTATAATCAATGTTGTGAAGCAGTGAAGTAATAGGTCAAGCCAAGGCCAATAGGGCAAGTCATAGGTCTCGAGTTCGAACCCAAGGCACGTCTGACTTTTCGCATTTATGTGCGTATTGTATAATTATCACTTGCTTCAAAAACGGTGAAGGAAAACATCGTGAGGAAACTGGCATGCCTGAGAAATATTTCTCGACGGCATGTGAAGCCAAGTCAGAGGCCTATGGGCGCCTTTAAAACTCTGACACCAAGTTAGTCACTAACCACATGAAAAGAAGAAAAAGACAAAATAAAAGAAATTCAATTTTTAGTGTGTTACGCTATTACGCTGCTAAAACTGACATTTGCATTAGTAAAGAAGAGCGATTTTGTTTTGTTCGTTTGCAACCTAGATTACTTTGATCATTTGTGTTCTTCTCAAATCAGAGTCATAATATTGGGATCCTATACTTATGCGATAGTGCCACTTTCTTCACAAACACCATAGTCGTATTCTAATCGTAATGTCTTTCACGAGAATGGAGGCATGTCGGTTCGCGTGCAGAGAGCTAGGGGCTCAGGGGCTCAGGGCAGGCGTCGCAAACCTCGAACGCGACCGGCAAACTAATTCGTGAAATCAATATCTCACTTGGCGTGATACCCGCGAATTTGTCGTTAATTATTTATTGTGAATTGGGCATTAATATGCTCGATAATATGGATTATTAATGAGTTAAGGGATATTAATGGTAATAAATATTTTAGTGTTGTAAATAAAATATATTATTTTGTCAAAGAACACCTCTAATAGCAATTAATTGCTCGCGTTTGGTTAGTTGAAATAGGCATCAAAATAACTTATGCACTAGCCAAGACTTGCGCTTACTGCAAAAATACGACAGTAATTTTTGTTTGTAGTGGTCTGTAGAACCTAAATTTATCTGTCAGCATTAACAGACAAAATAAATATAAAAATACGATAACCGTAAAAACTTTATTGATGAAAATAAGTTCAACGAAATATTTACTAAAAGTTCACAAACAGCGCGGCTCTCCATCCAATTGAATAAGAACAAATGAAGTAATGTTCGTGCCCCAGCAGAACCATTTCGTTATTGAAAAATGCTTTCAACACACGGCGGGAGAGTTTTCCGACATAAAATAATTTTACGGAGTGTAGACAGTGTGTACCTGTATACACGTGGAGTAAACAGTAAATAGAACATACACACAACACTTTACGTGCGGTGTAAAAATCGCTAAATAAAAAATCGTTCAGCGAACTTGTTAGTTATGCATACAGAAGCTGGTGGTGTGGTCTTCACTGGAAGATTACTGGGGTCACATCTTCCAATTGCATACTTCATGTAAATTAACGCCAATCTAATTGAGTTTGCAGTCCTAACTACTGCCCTTATGGAGCCCCAGTTCGCTCTAAGTCCTCTCTGCATGTCACAATAGTTATACAATATAGTAGCTACATAATATTGTGTCGCCTCACCACACTAATTACATTCGGTTGGATGGCCACGACGCGACGTACCGTTGCAGTAAAATGTAAATATTGCCCTAAATCTTGTTCACACTGTGCCAGTAATTAAACTGACGGGAGAGCGTCAATTGAACTTCTCTATTTGACATGTGTGCTGATTTCGACAGCAGGATTAGTTCGGACTCCGCAAGTAAATAGCTGAATTTGTGTTTCGTACAGCAATCTAAAATGCTACAAGGATCTTTTGGCACTCGGATGACGTTAACAGGGGGGCGCTGCTGGTAAACATTTGTGAAATTGTTTTGCGAAATGTGTTGAAAAACAAGATGGCGGCGTTAGTTCCAATTTTGGCCACGCGCCAAAAGAACCTTGTAGCGATATACTTGTTAATGCAACCGCAAGGCATGGTTGTAATGATTCGATTTAAATAACCTACGTTTTATAATGGACTTACTGCAACGACAAAAGGTTTAAAGTAAATCCTGTTGCTGAGAATTCGCAACAAAAGTTGAAACAGACGAGACATTTAAGCGATTCGATGCGCGTTCCTTTTTTCCAATTTTAGCATTGAACACAAGAAATGACGTCTGAAGAAATCCGTTGCTAAAAAAAAAAACAACCACTTCCAAAAAAACATCGGTGGTTTTGGTTTTGAATTTTCGTTTTTTGCCAACGATTTCCGAAATTAGAGTTATTTTTCACTTTGTAGTGTTTTTTTGGAAGTCGGTTGTTTTTTTGGAAAAAGTTTTTATTTTCCACTTTTTAGTTGTGGTACGTACCCCACACAAACACTACCTGCTATGTAAATAACAGTCACAGGAACTTACTTATCATATCATCCACATACGAAGTGGGAAAAAATACGTATTATTGAAGCTAACTCTAAAACTGTCCAAGAAAATTTAATAAAATTTATATGGGACCACTTTGAGTGCATAACAATTCAAACAAAAAAAAAAAAATTCAAAATCGGCCAACAATTGACGGAGAAATCGGCGGACATACATAAAAAAAAAAACATACGCTATGAACATAATACGAACCTGATTTTACTTGCATTGGACTTAAAACCCGAAGTAGTGGAAAAGAAAATCCAGTTCACATGCTTTATAGATAGTTGCTATTGGCAACGGGTAACGAAGCTGGACAGAAGAAAATTTTGGTCACCTAATTTAAAGGTAGTTAATTGATTCAGGCGTGACCTTGCGGAAATCCATTATAAAATGATTATAAAATGATGATGTGGATATATTTAGTAGCCTATTCCGCTTAGCTATTTCTAAAGAGTCTTAAAAAGACCCTGGAAGAAATCGACACGTGTTTCACCTCTCAACGAGGCATCCTCAGGATGACGATTAACTTGTCGCGAACTCGAACACGGCGTGTTGCCACACCAAGCACCGAGCGCAGACTCGAGAGGTCTGAACACGATGCTTGGTGTGGCAACAATATATCCACATCATCATTTTATTTTAAAGGTTATTACTTACTTTTTGCCCTAAAAGAACAAAGGATCTGTGATTAACGTGCATACTCAAAAACTAGACAATCTACCAACAGCACTAAGGCTGCCTGTCCACTCGAACGGAACTAGGCAGCGGAGCGGAGAAATGTGCTAATATCAACCAATAGGAGCGGATCTTTGAAACGGAGTTTATATTCTATTGGTTAATATTAGCACATTTCTCCGCTCCACTGCCTCACTCCGCTCCAGTGGACAGGCAGCCAAAATCAAGACAAAATACTAGTACAGCAAGAATTTTAAAACATGAGTCATACTACAATAATGTCAGCGGCAAATCAACTTAATAATAAAAACATAAGCTACAGTTTCAGCTTAATTAAAGGCACTATTCTAAACGTTTTCAGAAACGGCGATAACCTTTCGAGCATTGACTTGAGCATTGCGTGCTAAAACTTATTTAGTTCGTAATCCTTCCACGTATACAATAAAATAAAGAGAAACCCGATATTCAGAATAGGTACGTTCAACGAAAGTACTTGTTTTCTATATTGAAGGAAAACAAAAGGGACTGGGAATATTCGAAGGGAATAATAATATGTAAACTCGGTCTATGAAACGACAACACGATTTACTAAAAAAATATGCAAGATGTTTTGTTATGTTCACGGTAATGATATTTTCGGGAATAACACTAATCATATAGATAGAGTATTGTATGCAGATGTGTACCTAGTGGTGATAAAGATTCTGTAGAAAAAGAAACAAAAAAACAATAAAACAAATCTTCTTATTCGGTCTGGTTTTCACTCGTTTCATATTTCAAAACGTTTTCATGACAGAATTAGGTAGAGTTTTAAATTCAAATTCAAATTATTTTATTTCACATAAACCTACATGGGCACTTATGAAACGTCAGAAGCTAGGTGCACGGTTCCAATTGGTCGCTTCCTATGGAGAAGAGCCGGCAAGAAACTTCACGGTTACTCTTTTAAAAATAAATTGTTTCTACAATGTTTTCAAATAACAGTGTTAATAGGTATGAGAGGACAGTGTAAGCCTATCAACAAGTACCAGGTACTTAGTAAAATAGAAAATGGTCCACAAGTCTACATCCTATAACGTTCTCACATTCAAAAAATCTAAAAGAAAAGAATTTATATAAAAAATAAACAAAATATAAAACTGTAGGTGTGTTTAATTTCCTACTAATTATTTTCAAATAGGAAATTATTCGAATTTTCTATATAAAGCAATTATAAACCAATATTAGGAGTACCTACGTCGCAGTCGAATTGATTAAATTATTCATAGCGAGTCAAATATTTTCGTAGCTATGGTAAATCGAAGTGCCTGTGAATATTTGATGTCTACCTGTCTGTCACGCTACTATGTCAGTAACCCACAGACTGGTTTATCGCGTTACTAGTAGTTTAATCAGTTATTTGTTTTTATTTTAAATACAGTACCGACTCAAAAACCTCAATCAACTGGCAACACGTTTGAATGAAAACCAGGAAAGTAATATTTTTTCAAACAATGTTTATAACTAGCTTCAAAAGTTTCCAATAAAGTTCAGTTAGCGGATAAAGGCTGCCGTGGACAGGCGCGACGCGACACTGGTAACACAATTTCCGTGAAGTTTTTATTTTTATTTTAGTCGCGTCGCGCCTGTCGGCGGGGTCCTTAATAAGGTAGCCTGTACCCTAATTGCGTAACTTATTTTCGTAAACAATTATGTCTAATTTGTTTCATTTTGACAGTTCAACAACATTCATTGCGTTATTTACGTTGTTGAGCAAATTTTTTTTTCCAACTTATGAAGCAATGGATTAGCAATCTGTTTCAAATCGAAACAGATTGTGATTGTGTTGTATTACGCAATTAGGGTGCAGGTCTTGACTGTCAAATACATCGGTCAAATACAAGTAAATTTGCTATTTGAAAGAGGTCCTTCTGGGAAAAAGGATTTCCAATCATTGTCGTAATTGTCGTGCGTGTCTCAGTTTTAAGTACCTAAGGGTGACAGGCACATGTGACCTCTTTACTTTGTCACAAAGACCGGCAACGCATCCCCTTGATGATGAAATCCCCTTAATATTGATATCGTCCAAAAACAACGGTGACCAGTTTCTATAGGGTGGTAAATGATTTCATTTAAAAAAAAATACATCGATAAAGTACACAACATTTTAATTAAAGAACTACGAGTAAAGTAATGAATAAGTTCTATTTAAAATTAATCAATTAATTATACATGAAACAAATTGAAATCAAAGGTAATTCATACTTGTGTTAATTAATTATTTCATTCGAATAGTTTTGTTTGTAGGAAATTTTCGATAAAAACATGATTTATTCTACGAAACTTCAATGGTATAACAACAAAAATATTTATACACGTATTTGTTTGACACAAATAAAATCTACTAATTAAAATGCTATTAATGTATTTAACAATACTAGGTCAACGTTAAATAGTGATCGATGAAAAATTCGTAGAGTTTGAACTACATTCCTGAAAGTAATTTTAAACGCTTATTTACGAATGATGGTTCAATGGTTCTATTTAATTTTTACTATGAAAATTTACGTTGGGTTAGAAAAGTTTGAAAATAAGTACAAATTAAGTTCGAACAGAAGGCAATTATTAAGTAGGTCTTTGTTAACAATAGGCATTGGACTCGCCCCCTTATTACATGGGAATTAAATATAACTGTCGAAATGGGAACGAATGGTGTACTATAGGGAGTACACCTCTGTACAACCCTTTGGGGAATGCAGGCGTAATGTTATGTCTAAGTTAATCATAATCATTTATTTGTCAGAATATGGTCTTAAGATTAGTCAATGGTATCGTTACATTCTGCCAAGTGTGGCGTGCAAATATTAAGTACATACAAATAGGTACAGGTACTAGTGTTAGGTAAGTAGGTACTAATCTTTTAGTAAGCTAAAAAGAATATTAATAAAAACGAAAAAGTTGTTTAACAATAACATAGATCTGTATTTCCTAGTACTTTACATATAAAAAAAAAGTTTTCCCACTTCCCAATTTCGGGAAATTAAATAGCTGAATTTATTTGAAAGCTTTTTCTTGTGGCGGCATCTACATCGCCACATGCGAACTACGCATCATAGACCTGACGTCACACAAATCCTGCATCGCGCAATTAGAGTTTACCGCGCGAACACCATTATATATAACTTTCGCGACATCAGTCGCTGTGCCCAGACACAGATCGACGCAGTTGGCTCCATTCGCAGACGATACAGCGATCATCTGCAAGGGCAACACAGCTAACATGCTGCTAAACCTCCAAAGGGCTGTCAACAACCTTGGCACCTGGTTTAGAAAATGGCGAATAGAAGTCAATCCCGACAAAATTCAAGCGGTTATCTTTTCAAAACCGAGAACTAGAACCCCCCTTCCCCCGACCTATCACCATGTTCGGCAAACCAATCCCTTGGGCGAGGCGCGCCAAATACCTAGGTGTTATCCTAGATCATCATCTCTCCTTTTCTGAGCACATAAAGACGGTTCGTTCGCGAGCCGCTTTCGCTCTAGGTAGACTCTATTTCGTTTTAAATGCACGCAGCAAATTGTCACTTAAGTGCAAACTGCGCATCTTCACATCGTGTATCCGACCCATAATGACCTATGCGGGTGCAGTATTCGCCCACGCCAAATCCCATTCCATCCATAGGTTGCAGGCCTTGCAGAACCGTTTCCTCCGCCACGGGAGCTCCCTTCTATGTCAGAAACGAGATCCTCCATCTCGACTGTAAAATCCCCACGATTCATCAGTTCCTAAAACGCATGTCGAAGCGTTACTTTGACTCCGCTCCCAGTCATCGCAACCCCTTGGTTGTCGAAGCAGCAAACTATGTCCCATCTAGAATTAGTCCGATCCGCCGTCCGAGGCATGTTCTTTCCGACCCTGATGATCCCATTACACTCCTCCAGGAGAAGAATAGGGCCACCAGCACAATACACAAACACAGACGTCTCCCGTCATTCCGACCTCGCCGCCGAGGTCCTTTGCAATCGCGACCGTGTCCCTGAGTAAATGATACTCCTCCCCGACCCTTGCTCGAAAACGAGGTGCAAGCAAGTTGTTGCCGCTGAGCACGCAGCTTTAAACCACCCCGCATAATAATCATGATTTAAACCAATTTTGATCCAGCCTGTCCCTTCTTGCTGTCCTCCCCTCAGCGACGCCCTAAGCCGAGGTTCGTACCCCACAGGGGGTGTCCTTAGCGAGCGTTCGCCTAGTTTTAATATAGTATAATTTACTTGCTCCTGGCTGGAGGCTCTAAGTGTAGCAGCATAAGGCACCCACAGGAAAGTCCGGTTAAGCAGCCAAGACCTTAGTGGTCAAAACTGCGAGTTGCCATGTTAAAAAAAAAACAGTCGCTGTGTAGTTGCCGGCCAGACACGACACCGTTCGGAGGATCCTCCCTTTTCTATAGAAGATGAGTGAACTTTAAATCCAGTGCTCCATACCTCTAAATTCTTATAATTCAATAGGAATTTTAGCAATTTCCTTTCCTAAAAAAACAGTAATAAAACAGGATTTACTCTACAAAACTTCAATGGTAATTTATAACCACAAAAATATTTATACACGCATTTGTTTCACACAAAGAAAATCTACTAATTAAAATGCTATTAATGTATTTAACAATACTAGGTCAATGTTAAATAGTGGCGAAAACAACTACTTATTAAATGGCGTCAAGTAGAAGCAAGGCCTATGATTGTTTGCGTGACTGTATCCATTTGTGGGCCATGTTTGGCATTCTAGGATATTTTCGGCATTAATACATGCTTTGGAGGAGCGCCGAGCGGTCTGTTAAGTTCTTGGTAAATAGATATTAATTTAGTTAAGGAATTGATACGCACACACGGGTGTATTTAAATAGCTATACGGATTGGGTACGGATTGTTTTAGAAAGTTCAAAATATTTTATTTCACATAAACCTACAAGGGCACTGAAACGTCAGAAGTTAGGTGCACAGTTCCAATTGGTCGTTTCCTATGGAGAAGAGCCGGCAAGAAACTCCACGGTTACTCTTTTAAAAATATATGGTTTTTACAATTTCATATTACAGTGTTAATAGGTATGAGAGGACAGTGTAGGCCTATCAACAAGTATCAGGTACTTAGTAAAATTGAAAATGGTCCACAAGTCTACAGCGTACAACGTTCTCACATTCACAAAATCTAAAAGAAACTTAATCTAAAATATAAATAAAATTATAGAAATAAGGACCTATTTAAACAAGAGGTCGGCTATTCTTGGGTATGAATGACAATGCCGAAATAGCTTGAAATAACATAATATCACATCTTTATGCTCCGAAGGAATAAGCAAAGGTGTACCTATAGGACACCCCCATTTCGCTAGTTATGTTTAAGTCCCATGTAATAGGGGGCGAGTCTATTGCCATAAACCGGGCACAAATCTAGACTCCGGACTGCTACTGAGAAATTCCAGATAGAAAAATCCAATAACTCTTTTCCTGACCTAGGAATCGAACCTAGACCTCACGCTCGCGCGTAGTAGCGCTTGCGACCACTAGACCAACGAGGCAGGCTAGAAATATTAGCCTTATATTGTATATGTCAATTATGTACCAGTGTAGATACCTAGGTAGTTAAAACTTGTATAGGAACCAAGCAATTGTACGTGAGAACCCCTCAATAACAAACAAGCGTCTTAATCCTGTTCCTGAGCCTTTTAAGACTCCCCCTTAAACTAGGCGTACAAAGAAATCTAATCACAAACTTCGGGCTCAAGTGGCCCTCGAGGCCCATAATGAAAAGCGAGTGTTATATTTTTGCACAAACTTTTCCAAATAATTAGGCTAGTACACATTTGGGAGAGAATTATCTCAATAATTCCAGCTTAGTTCTCCCTCGAGCGCTCTACACAGAGTAGTAAGTCTGTTTTTCTTTAGAGTACCTCTTACAGAAATACATCTGTTCTAAATATAGAACAGTTTAATCAAGGCTCATACAGTGATACAGAACAATAAAAATAATTTTCACCATAAACGAAACTAAACCTTACTTCCTGGTGTTAAGGAATGTTATTGCCGATCATATATTTCAATCAGGACGCTTTTAATAACGCGTGTGACATCACCAATTGATCAGTCTCGAAATAGCAGTCATTAACGGTTTCTCTTAACGTTACTTCGCCGTCTGTCTTTATTAAAAAGTCAATGTCGTAGGGCAGTGTTAATTAGGAAAACAATCATCACTTGAGTCGACCAGCACCCCAGTTGCCTAACACACTTTAAATCACAATATGAATGATTTTGAAGGATATTGCTAATTCATTGCTACATATGTTCGAAAAACTTGTCTGCTCAACATCGTAAATAACGCAATGAATGTTGTTGAACTGTCAAAATAGAAGACATTGCTACTGTTAGTGTATTACGCAATCACCCCGCCGTCCTTAGTTTTGAATGACGAGAACACCAGAAGTGATAATCACGTAACCTTTTTCGCCGAAAGTTGAAGGGTCACGTTACGAATATAGAACTTCGCTGAAACGAAATAGAACTGATATTTCATTTATTTAAAAGCTCCTTCATGCGTCAATGAGTACCTAGAGAATATTTTTGTATTGATTGTCAATAACATATTTGTATACCTACTGCCTAAAATGATACGTAAGCACTTTTAACGGTTAATGTTACGAACGTTCCTATTCATTCAAATGTACCTAATTGAGATAGTAATGCGGGTACCATACTAACTCTGCAGAACAGGGCAGATAACCTCACAGAAAAAATCAAAAAGCCCCACTTTCCTAGATGTAACATCCGTCTTATTATTGATTTTGTTCTTATAAAATGTAACCTATGTCACCCGATCACAATAATGAATCAATTGACACCTCAATCATTAAAATCGAATGAGTTATTTAAGCGTTACCGTAGAGCATAATTATGTAAATAAGGACAACTGTACGTTGCTTGTTCCCGAGTCACCATTCCTGACTCTCTGTATATTTTGACTGCTGAGAGTAAAACTACAAACTTAATATACGGGGAAGTTTTATAAAAATGTGGCTGTTATTGTAGTATATTGTGGTGTCTTACGACTTCCACGCGAACAAATTCGCGATTAGAAGCTAGTGTAAATATAAACATACAAACATAGACTACTAATAATATAGCCCTTCCTTTTGGCTTCGCAGTAGTCGGGTAAAAAATCTACGGCAATCCTGGAGGTCAGTTCACAATACCGTCCTAAGTTCACGGACCGCATGGTATCTATAACTTCAGTTGGCTACGTCACTGCTACCTGCTCGCTATCGATCCAACTACGCCTAGCTTAAGTGGAACTCCTGCAAAACTCACCTAAACGAGTCCTTTGGCGTCGGGTAACGTTGTACGTGTCTCACACGTTTGGACGTGACGCACCAGAGATACACGATGACTTTTTAATAATCTTAGAAAGCAGTAAGTGTGAGTTACGCTTGGTTTTTGAAAGAAAAGAGGCTGAATATGATAAAAAGTTGGGTCTATTAGTTTCTAAAATTTATTCATTTCAATGGTCGGTGAAGTCATTTTGGCAATAAATCGTTTTCGGGTCTAAGCAAAATATGTTTCATAACACAACATGAAATATATCATATGCCGCTCGGCAATACTGTAGCTACCAATAGTGAAATAATTTTCGGAATCCGGTCAGTAGTTCCTAAGATTACCAGAGACATACCAACTCATAAATTTTATCTCTTTATAATATTAACTTAAGATGGGAAAGAGTAAATTCATGCCATTTGTAAGGACACTAAAAAGGGAGCATGCACGACCACTTCACTTTAATAAATACAAACGGGTGGCAAGTGGCAACATTTGTATCAATTCAAAACCAAAAAGCTTTACAAGGATACATTTACTTTCTTACAGAGTCGTTTCTTAACGTCGAGAAATATTTATTCTTCCCATCACTCAATGTAGGCTTAGCACGTTCTATGTTAACTCCGGGACCGTCTTTCTTTTATTTTCACTTGTCCTGGGAATTACGCATACGGCAGAGTGGTTATGCGGTCGGAGATAATTGCAATTTTCGTACACATTTACGTCATTGTCAGGGAGATTGGCTTCCATACTGTATTGCTGTTGTTGTTTGCCTGAGGCTATATGTTGTCCAATTACATTTTACGTACGCTCTGTATGGTACTGTAAAACTGCCAATATTCTGCAGTTTTTTTTTTCCTAAAATACCTACTTAGATTATTTAAGTACCTATATTGATAACGTCTTACTTTATCTTCTAACACTTTTGACTCCACCTATTTTTCGTAGAAGTCATACGCCATACCACCATACATATTGGAAGTGAACCCTCCGGGAGGGTCATCGGCATTACGTTTGCGCTAAAGTTAACCATCGCGGATGGCATTAGGTTTGAAACCGTGTTATAAAACGAAGTAAAAAAGTGTTTTCAGGGAGTCTTGTCACCGGGTGTCACCATTGTGTGGATCGCCCGGAGGACACGGTGGAGCATACAGTGGAGGTCTGCCCAGCTTGGGCGGAGCATCGCCGTGTCCTCGTGGAGGCGATCGGCGGCGGTGATCTCTCGCGTCCGGCCCTGGTTCAGGCCATGGTACGGAGCGAGAGGAAATGGGAGGCCGTCACCTCCTTCTGCGAAGCGGTAATGCTCGCGAAGGACGAGGCGGAACGCGTGAGGGAGAGGCAAATTTCGCGCCCTCATGCCCCTAACCGCCGCAGGAGGAGACGCCCAGGGCGTCGGGAATCGCGAGGCGATTTCCGGCCACCGTAGGCGCGGGCTTGCGGACGGTGAGCAATGGGTGGCCCACCGTCCGATAAGGACCAGGCCCGGGTCGACGGCGCGTTGTGTTCCACGCGCGCCTCAAAGAGATGTCAGCAGATTTGAAGGGGTCCACTAGGGCCGATGCCTGCCGGGGTTGCGAAGAAAACCAAAAGGGAGATCGTGACCCCCGGCAACAGGGCAACCGAAGGAACACGGGTGGGTTTTAGTCAGTAAGAGTCTGACACGCCCTCCCGCTCCGCCCAGAGCGGGAGAAGTTATTTGATGACTCCCCACGCTCAAAAAAAAAAAAAAAAGGGAGTCTTGTCACTATAAGTAGTTTCCAACCTATTGAATTTTTTGTAAATATTTGTAACCGTGAACATAAAAACTTAAAAACGCTTGGATTTAAAACCAACGCATATACTAAATAAACCTTGTTAAAATATACATCGGATTTTATTTTCACGGTATATAATGATGTATTCGCTAAGAAAAACCTACACTTAAAATGAGCCCTCCACGAGGGCTCCCGGCATCTCATATGCGACTAGGTGAACGCTCCAGGAGGGCTCCCGGTACTGAACATGTTAAGGCATAGTTAGGTACAGTGCCAGTCGAAAACGTCTAAAAAGTAAAAAAAAAAACAAATAATTTTATTTTCAGCGTCTCCTAATAAAGGAGTCTTTTTACTTAAATTGAAGTCTTTGCAATTTATGTATTTGTTATCAAAGGTAACACGAAATCTAAACTATAATAACCGTCGAGACATCCTAAGAATCATTCATTCCTTAAAAATATTTCACCAAAGCAAAATGTAATCTTATGCGAACAAAGATCCTTGGGATCAATGTCTCTCAATGTCTGCCAGTTTATTTTTATCAAAAATACAGCCAACAATGAAATGTAACTTGTAATATGACTTCGCTGTGACCTTTTCCTGTGCCTAAAACAAAGGGTGCTCATTCTAGCGAAATAAGTTTCTCGGGCAATTTTTCCCCATCAACTATCTTTAAAGGCAAACATAATCGAGCCACATTTGGCGAAATATTCTTAAAGTGTCTGTCGCAGAATATCTCAGGATTTGCAGGCACATATATTATTTATAAATATTAAATTATTTATTTTTTGACATCTTATTTTTTTTTTGTAAATCAATCCTGTGACAGAAATAGACTAATTTACTTGCATTGCCATCATTGGCTCCAACATTTTCAAAAAGGTTGTCTGTTAACGTTGTCAAACATTATACAATACACCTTTCTTCCTTAAAATTGATCAGTTCCGACCAGGCCAATATTACTTCTTATTAAAAAAATGTACTACGGCAGTTTGTATGTTAACCAGCATAATAAACGACTATACAAGACGATGTATATTGTAGACTAGCTTCTACTGCGACTTCGTCCGCATGAAATTTCTTTAACAAAAAATATATCCTACAGCTGTGCCACGTTAATTGGTTTTCGCTTGGCGTTCTTTCTAACTTTATTTTCTCGGCTCCTAAGGGTCATAGAGTGATGTTATAAAGCCTATAATCTTTCTCAAGAATTTGACTGTCAAATGCAAAAAGAATTGATCAAATCCTACTGGTAGTTCTAGAGATTAGCGCGTTCAAACAAACAAACTTTTTATACACCGTGATATTTTAGTCGTCTTACAAAAGCAGCCCACTTCATATATCCAATGACTACTAAACATTTATTATAAAAAAAAAAAAATTGTAACAATTTTTTAATTGATCTTATAGGTGTTTTATGTCGGGTACACTGAGTGGTTCTTTGTAAGGTAACTAAAATGTCACGGTTTATATCAATTTGTTTTAATGAAATTTTAGACGTCATTGGATAGATGAAGTGGGCTGCTTTTGTGACTAAAATATCACGGTGTATAGATATCTCCATTTATTTTATTAGATCTTAAGGATGCTTCTGGAAGATGGCGGTAACTTATTCTTCCGACAAAGGCCAGTTAGAGTCTTGTTACCACTACTTTCACAACGGCTCTCAAGCCCTTTAAGATGAGAGGCCACTTACCAGACGTTTTCTCTTCCAACAGAGAGCCCTCAACTCAAAACTTTTGTTAGCGTTCAGAGCTCAAAATACACTTGTGTAAAGCGGAAACATGTTACAGAAAATTATGAATATACACACACATACATAAACTCACGCCTTCTTCCAATGGGGGTAGGTAGAAACTACAAAACACCACCTGCTACAATCTTTACTTACTCGTTTTGCTTAATTTACGTTCATACATCGGTAATGCGGTTCAGCTGCCGGTTTGGGTTCGGTATTGGTTTGACTACCTTGTTGGCCTAGTGGTTGCAAGCGCTACTGCTGAGCATTAGGTCCTGGGTTCGATTCCCAGGTCGGGCAAAGCGTTATTTGATTTTTCTATCTGAAATTTCTCAGTAGCAGCCTGGAGTCTGGATTTGTGACCGGTTGATGGCAATAGGCTCGCCCCCTAATACATGGGACTTAAACATGACTGGCGAAATGTGGGTGAACCTGCTACAGAGACACCTCTGCCCAACCCTTCGGGGAAACAAGGCGTGATGTTACATCGGTAATACTCGTAAACCGGTTGTGAGTATTTCTTACGCACCTGACAATGTCAGTGGGCCTGTTACAACTTTCAAAATGATGAATACCGTATGTGATCAAATTATTTATACAGTTGACATTATGTGCGTGACTATATTTTCTACTGTTAGTACTAAAATAAAAAGCGAGGAAATAAAAGCTGAAAATACTAGTTCCTTGTTTGTTTATGTAATAAAATGTAGGTCCAAGAAAGTTGCGTGGGCGTTGTGTCGATGAATTTAAATAAATATTTCAAAGAAATACAGCTATTACTGGCTCCTTGTTTCTGTTGATAAATAAAACAATATTTTGGTGACGTTGGATTTTCACGGCGTGTTTTTTTATACCCAAACAATCTTCTAAGATGTTTAGTATGTTTGTTTGCTGTCCGAAGTTTAAATCCGTTGATACCTTGAGGGCTTCGTTCCAACCGGGATAAAACCGTAAGCACGGTTAAAGGATATGTTACGACATGGTTGGCTTCTGTTATATACTTATGTAAGTGTAAACCTGCATAATTCAATAACATTTATAGAACAACTGTCAAGACAAGGACAAAGGCAGATACTTATTTTTGCAGTTTGAAATTGGGTAATCTTTAGTTTCGCAAAGCTTGTAATTCTTACAAAAATACTACTATGTATTTGTGTAAGAATTACAAGCTTAAATATATTACGTACTGCCCAACATAGAATTGTTAACTATTGAGAGTGTAGAATTTAAGGTAGCGATCTTGTAAATCTGATAAAATAATCTTTAAGTCTAGATTATTCAAGAAGAATTGAATTAGTGCATTAACATAAAATACTAAACAATTAGGTGTCCCAATTTAGCTCATGTCAGGGACAGAACAAGTGAAGTCTCCGTCGTTTCATGAAGTCAAGCCTCTCTTTAATTTTTTTGTGATGACCTCGCCCTGTATAATGAGGTGTTAGTACCAGCAGCCACTCCAAGCTGAATGTGACACCCGCTGTATAGAGCTTCCTGAATAACTGCACATTTTATTTTTAGTTTTTATAACGTTGTGAGTAGGAAGACCGTATTTATTTATAAAATTATGTAGTCAGATAAGAGGTATTTTTAGTTTGTTTGTTATTGTTTTCTTTTTATATCTTTGTTTGATTAAATAACTAAAATAAGGACACAGAAATATAAAGAAAAAACAGTGGCACTCCTTTTTTTTTTTTTTTTTGAGGGTGGGTAATCATCAAATAACTTCTCCCGCTCTGGGCGGAGCGGGAGGGCGTGTCAGACTCTTACTGACTAAAACCCACCCGTGTTCCTTCGGTTGCCCTGTCGCCGGGGGCCACGATGTCCCTTTCGGTTTTCTTCGCAACCCCGGCAGGCATCGGCCCTAGTGGACCCCTTCAAATCTGCTGACATCTCTTTGAGGCGCGCGTGGAACACAACGCGCCGTCGAACCGGGCCTGGTCCTTATCGGACGGTGAGCCACCCATTGCTCACCGTCCGCAAGCCCGCGCCTACGGTGGCCGGAAATCGCCTCGCGATTCCCGACGCCCTGGGCGTCTCCTCCTGCGGCGGTTAGGGTTAGGGGCGTAAGGGCGCGAAATTTGCCTCTCCCTCACGCGTTCCGCCTCCTCCTTCGCGAGCATAACAGCTTCGCAGAAGGAGGTGACGGCCTCCCATTTCCTCTCGCTCCGTACCATGGCCCGAACCAGGGCCGGACGCGAGAGATCACCGCCGCCAATCGCCTCCACGAGGACACGGCGATGCTCCGCCCAAGCTGGGCAGACCTCCACCGTATGCTCCACCGTGTCCTCCGGGCGATCCACACAATGGTGACACCCGGGCGTTTCCTCCCGCCTTATCCTGTGCAGAAACCTCCCGAAACAGCCGTGTCCGGTGAGGACCTGCGTCAGGCGGAAGGTGAGGACGCCGTGGCGACAGTGGCACTCCTGGAGTGCCAACAGAAGTGAAAACTTGAACAAGAACGAAAATACTTGCATAGAACATTGATCCGTAAATTAATATAAATAAAGAGCACAATCGCGTTTACAAAAATGATGTGTCGGTACTGGTGTCGCGAGTTCAATTGTTTTTTCCCGTCTCGAAAATCCCCAACGCGCGTAAAGAAGTTTGAACTTCAAAAATACCCTACACGTCTAATAAAATCAAACACAGAGTCTACTTCATTACATTTTTATGAACAAAACGCGTGATTCCATATAAAAACACGTAGCCTTAGGTTTACAGTAACTTAAGAAGAAGACATTTACCCCAATGAGTCTCGTTGGCATCAAATTAGCGGCTCGATCTAACTTAGTTATTTCCAATTTATGAAAAGAATAATTCCCTTTGAATATATCGTATGTCTTGCGGTCATACTTAATTGACGAAATTCCATAGATTGGTTTTGGGAGGAAGGTTTTGCAGGACAATGATTTAAAATCATTTTCATAAATAATCTTCCCCGATTTTTCGTATCCATTTTTGAATATCCATGTATATCCAGTTAAGCCCTCGTTCACACTGAAGTTAGCATTGTAGTAAAAGGCATACTATTGTTGACTGCGACGATGTTGACGGCAACTTTTCTATGTTTGTCGTACGGTGGATCCGGATTCGGGCAGTATTCTATGCCTTGGTAAATCATTTTGTACTTCACGCAGAACATAATTGATTGGAGTTGCGAGACGATATTTTATATTACACCAAGAATAAATCTCATTGTTTTCATTTAAATTGTGTATTATTTGGTACTATCATGCACGGAACTGATTTACAATTGATGTACATAGTTCTGATGGACCTTTACCAGTCATTAGAATGTCATCAATGCCTTAATAGTTACTGGTTATCAATAACATAATTTTACAGTCAGTGAGCATAAAATGCATACAAATGTGGTATATTTTAGTATTGAATATTTAAGTTGTTTTTAAACCATTTATTTCTATGGCAATGGCATTTATCTACTTGTTAGGAGAATACTAAAGGTCATACTCATTTACGTATAGAATATTATAATTATGATAGATTTAATTTGCAGACGTGAAGTCTTACGGGTTTTTATTCGATATCCTACTACTCTATATCACATCTTCACCTGCCCTTATACCTTATTTTATGATTAACAAAAAAGAGCATTCTATATATCCCAATTTAGTTGACGTCCGCAAAGTACCTATAGATTTTCTTCTTCCATGCATCAAGATATATCAGTCATCTCAGTTTCACTTCCATTTTAGTGATATCCATATCATCTTTCACTAAATCCTCCCATCACCAGTCACTCATTTGTGTTATGTGAACTAGGGCATTTAGTTTTTCTATGACCATTGTATAATAAAAAATGGTCAAATAATATATATATATATATATATATATATATATATATATATATATATATATATAATATACAATGGGTGGATTTACTAAAAAGGAAGTGAATACTGAGATGTCTTGATGTATGGAAGAAGAAAATGTGTAGGTATTTTGCGGACATCAACTAAATTGGGATATATAGAATAGTCTTTATTGTTCACCATAAGGTATAAGGGCAGGTGAAGATGTAGATATAGAGTAGTAGCTAGTTATATTTTACATTTTTAACTGAAGTATTATTATAGTTAATAATAATACTTTGTTTAAAGATGTAAATACCATACACAATATTAATACAGATAATATTACAATATTATTTTTTTTGTGAAAAGAGCCGACTTGACAGGTCGTTATAAATTCATGAAGTTACGTCGTTTGTCATTCACGTTGACGCCGCACATTATTATATTGTTCACGTTGTTTGTATCAACTCGTTTATTATGAGATTCCTTCATTTTATTTTATTTTGTTAAAGTTACAATTATTGTGTGTACAAATAATAATCGAGTAATGCTTTTAACATAACATAAACATAATATTACGCCTTGTTTCCCCGACGGGTTGGGCAGAGGTGTCCCTGTAGCAGGTTCACCCACATTTCGCCAGGTATGTTTTAAGTCCCATGTAATAGGGAGCGAGCCTATTGCCATCAACCGGGTACAAATCCAGACTCCGGGGTGCTACTGAGAAATGCTTTTTGATGTTTAAAATGCGAATTGTAAAATGTTTCATAGAGTTAGACTGTCGTACGACCTCAGTTAAGTTTTAATAAAGTTACAAGTGTGTAAAGAAAGAATTTACCGACAGAACTTAAAAACCGTACCGTTCGGAAACTCTATTTTACGGGGAACTCGAAAACGTTCGTTCAGGCTTCGCACTGATTCAACAAACGCCTGAATCGATCGTCGTTGAGGACTTTAGCACAGGAATAGTTTGTAACACAGAGATGTACATGGTTATGTACCAATTTTATTTTATTCTAGAGAGCCCCAGCTTTTCTAAAACACTTCTTTTTTCTGCTTCGTATAGTTAGTGTCACTAACCTGGTGTCAGAGTTTTTATGCCGCCTCTGTGCCTCTGAGCTAGTTTCAAATGCCGTCGAGAAATATGTGTATCTCTCAGGCATGTGAGTTTCCTCATGATGATTTCCTTCACCGTTTGTGGAGCAAGTGATAATTATACAATACGCACATGAATCCGAAAAGTCGGAGGCCTTGGGTTCGAATTCGAGACCTATGACTTGGCAGTCCGACGATCACGCCACTAGGCTATCACTGCAGAACCAAGTAGCAGAAAAAATATTTAAACACATAATATCTAAATAACTAAAAACTAGGTTCTTCTCCATAAACTAAAGCAGAATTTCGTAGTAATAGCCCTAAGTTTGAAGTCGGCGGTGTGATGCTCCCGTGCCTCGGAAAGCACGTTAAGCTGTTGGTCCTGCCCCTGATCTCTCTCTGGTCGTGTCGGATTGCCGTCCCATCGGAATATGAGACTGAGGGAAGAGAGTGCACCTGTGTCTGCGCACACACTTGTGCACTATAATATCTCCAGTACCGAAGGCTAGTCTCCGTTGAGATTGGCCGCCATGGCCAAAATACTGTCTGGAGGACAATATTAAATGTTTCAAACATATAAAATATTTTCTACAGAGTTTTATTATGATTCTGTTGTTCAAAACGGCTGTTTTTTACAAGTAACTTTACTTATTTAGCGTTGTATCTTTGTATCTAGCACGTACACGCTACATATGAGTTTCAGCAGCTAACAAACGCGGGTAGCAATATATTTTGCACGCTTCAGCGGCTTTACGAGATCAAATATGACGGCTCAGTGTATCTAGCAAGTGTTCACAGAATGCACGCTCATAATAATGGAATATTTTATTACAGACATATGAGAGCATATTGATTAATTGAAGTAGTAAATGTTAGTATAAACGGGTCGTAATTACAGTGTAAAAAGATAACAAAAAGGTAATAATATTTTATAAACCTGTGGCCAAAGGCAGTTAATCATGTTTTAAATATCTGAGGGGTTGCCTCTATAGTATGTGCATATCGTCACTCGGCATCCAATACCGTGAATGTGACAATTTTGACGAAAATCATTTTTAAATGCAGGATCACGTATTTGAACGTGTAGAATGAAATAAAACAAAAGTCTGATTTTCGTCAATAATGTCACATTCGCGGTATTGGATGCCGAGAGACGATATGTGATCTTGGGTATCTCGTTTGTGATCAATTCTTTTGCTTGGTAACAATGACTTTTGATGAAGTGGTCATAAGTCGGTGATGAGGCCGATTTTCAGGCGTTTGTGTTTTTCAGGTAGATCACGGGCTGATAAAGATAAAATAGATTCAGTAAACTTAATGTACTGGTAGTGAAGCGATGCCAGTAGCGTTTGATTCAAAACAATTGAATAACAAGCTTTGACACTAATTTTTTTAGGCATTTTAAGTACACGTAATTGAAACTTATTACTAAAGACAGTAACACACTGAACAGCTGTTTATAATTCAGTTAAATCCGGCGAGCTCGGCGCGACGCGGCCTGGCCTAAATAATTGTAAGAAAATAATAGCTGGCCCAATTTCTTAGTTATTATTGTGAATTATTAAAATTCACGGTCACTTGGCCTTAATTACAGGTATATATATGTAACCATTTTTTATTACGGCTGTGCTGTTCTACTTTGTATATAAGTCTAGGAAAATTAAAGGTAACAGTTATTACATAGAAAAATGCCTCGCTTTATTATTGCATCTATTGTTAGACGCAAATCTTTACTATCAAACTATTAAAGAAGTGTATATACGAAAATCGATGGCCATGCCAAGGAGGACGTTGTACGCCTTTTTTAAAATAAGATTCGTTTTTTTAACTGTATTTCGTGTTTCTTATTATCTATGACATACCTACACCATTTTCAAACCCAAGATATCCGTAAAATCATACGACCTATCAATTATGTACAGCGACAAAATTAAACCGAAGAAACCGTTTTTTTACTTACTTACCGTCTAACATAGTTCATGAGTCGTGACGTGTTTACGAAAAAATCTGTCTCTAAAAGCGAAAGCTTTCTGCAAAAAGCCTGATGTAACCCCACCCTTAAAAAAAGGAGCGGAGGAGGAACCATGGATAACGTTTCCGTGGGAAGCTTAATGTTTCCGGATACACAGCAAAAAAAATTATTAAAAGCCATGTTATTAGCGGGACGTAAATTAAACTTTTACAGCTGTAAATTGTTATGTTGCCGCCTTATTTACTTAGTCTTTTTCTTTTATTTCTGTGTGTTCATCTACTGCCTGAGTGTACTAGCTGACCGTGTTCTCATTAACGAGTTATCTAGTAGAACCCACTAATGAGTAGGTACTCGTTTGTAGAACCTAGTCTAATGCTCCAAGTCGCTAACAAGTTCCTAATGGAGATTCTTACAGAAATAAAAATTGTTTAGAAAGTCCAGCTGTTGTAAATGTAGGTGATATGTAATCCAAATCTATATATAGAATTAATGTGTGAAATGAGTAACAATCTTTTTCTAATTATGATGGATATCGTTAATGGCGAGTTAGGTGACAATGCAAACACCAACGTCCACTTCTCTAACAACAAAATGTGACCACTGTGTCTTTTTTTTGTGATTGTAAAAGAGTGTCCATGGAGTTTCTTGCCCGTTCTTCTCCGTAGGTACCTACTACGCTTTGGAATGGGCAACTAGCTTCATCTTTCTGACCGACCGACCCAAACAATTCGAAAGTGCCTGTAATTGGTTTATTTGAAATAAATGCTTTGAGTTTTGAGTTTTAATAAAAATCACGCTCTAAAAAGTATGAAACAAGAAAATATTTCAGACAGAAATCAAGACATAGGTAGAAAAATGGTCAAGGTAAAGCCGTGGTCACATGCTATTATAATTTTGTAGGTGTACAGACATGCGACCACGGCTTTAATTATGATCGGCAGTTTAAAAGTTATGAGGTAACAGATGAACATACATACATACCGGTCAAAATCATAACCGTCCTTTTTGCTTCGCCGTTGTCGGGTAAAAACGCATTGTTATTTTGACTGACTTGAATAGGATATCTTTGAGAATTAAAGTCTCTTTATTATTAGATAAAGCCCAGTAGACGTTTGCTAGTTGATATGAAACAGAAAATAAATAAACTTGAGCACCAACCGCAAGCAAATTAAAATTCTCACCAACTTAAACAAAAAAACCCGTTTATAATTCCTTATTACGTCAAGTATTATTCCTAAGATGGTGTTGTTACGTTTCTGGTTTAACCCTGCTATCCTCAGGGAATCCGGATTCCCGCAGTATTATTTCTCTGTTCACGTGAATAGCGGTGGTTTTCCACTTGATGTAATCCCTTAGAATCTTACGACGCTCCAGGGATGAAGTTTACCTCCCCGTAATGAAATTAAACAAAAGTTTGTTTGTGTGCATTTACGTATTCTATGGGAGAGGAATAATATTAAATTGACGTCTTAATGTTCAGTGAGGTTGAATGAAAATAAATATACATGACGTATGAAAATAATACAAGTTCAGAGTGTTCTGAAGTTTCTTCAGAAAAATACTTCAGAAATGTGGTTTTGGAGTTAAACAGACACACTTCTTATTATTCTGTGCTATGATAAATCCATTCTTTTAATTTCTACCTTTCCCGCTCTGGGCGGAGCGGGAGGGCGTGTCAGACTCTTACTGACTAAAACCCACCCGTGTTCCTTCGGTTGCCCTGTTGCCGGGGGCCACGATCTCCCTTTCGGTTTTCTTTGCAACCCCGGCAGGCATCGGCCCTAGTGGACCTACTTCTACAATTGAATTGTAGATTTTGTTTATCACAAGAACGTTTAACATATGATTTAATAAGTAAATAACTCTATTTGTTAAGACATCGCTTTTATTGTGTTAATAAATAAGATAGCCATCATAATAAAAACGACTATAAATCCGCAACCCTTTGTTACGAACACCCCTCATCATGTAAAATGAAATCAGACCGTTTCCTAGTCCCAGGAATAGTGTGCATGTCTTCATTTTCGCGCCGAGGTACATTAATCACAAAAGGTTGCGATCTTTCCGCTATCCACCCTAACTACATCCGCAGTGCCTTGTAAAAAGGCCCATCGATCAAAAACGACTAGGTACATTCGTCATTCTGAGGACGATGTCTTATAAAAATAGTGTTGATGTTGAAGATATTATTTTGTAGGAGTTTGTTCTTATTTGTCGCTTCTAAGCTGATGTGACTTGGCATTAGTTAATTAAATATTTGGCTTGGATCTCCTCACTTTTTTAATAATTGCAAAAAAGTAAGCACTTATGCTTTTTTATTGACCCAACATTATCATTTTTAGAAAATATCTTTCTTGAATTTTAGAAAATGTTTTTTACCTTTTTTCACTCAAAACCAAGCTCTTAAACAACTTTTAAGGTCCCTGTAAAATATAAACAACATTGGTTTCCACTTTAATTGAAAACTTTTCTTAACTTGTAACACAACTACACCATTTCATCGGAACACATCAGCTGAAGTGCTCACTGCGCAGTGATACAGCCATCGTGTTACGTCGCCTCTCTATTGAATATCCATTAAATGATAAATGATAAATGATTTTATTTCTGTAAATAGGTTTGTACAAACACTTTTACACGTCAATCATATTTTAAAAAACTAGATGAGGTCGGCGTTTCCTATCTGACTATTCTGAGAAGAAAGGCAGAAACAAACTCAGAGGTCACAGTCTCTTTTAAAGTCCAGACATAATCTTGGTCAGATCATGTGAAGACCATGTAGATTGGTGTCTGAAGTGATCTTTTGAGGAAAGCATCACACAGATTGAGAGGGCCTGTCCAGTCAGTGCACGCATTTGTCAGTTATCGTGCAGCTCAACTCAGAATTAAGGAGCTCAACGATTCGACGAACAATACCAAAGAAAGGACATTTGGGTAGGCCGCATTAATTACTCAAACTGTCAGACTATAATTAGAACTAAGTGAGAAAAAAAGAAAAAGAAAAAGGAATGACCCACATAGTCTTCACATTCACAATAATTTAAATAATATAATACTTTAAAAGTATATAAAATTCATTAATGTCAATGTGTATATAGAAACCAGGAAATAATCTTGGTCAGAATATTGTATCGGCACTCAGCCAGGACGGCGAATACATCAGGCAGATTGCTTAGAGCTTACCGTACCCAAGGAGAATCTTTAATAGGTTTAGTTTATTCCCTACTTATGTATACAAGCTTGCGTCCCTAAAATTAAAAGGTGTAATTGAAATAACTCAAAACCTGAAAAGGGGTAATTGTACTCATCATTATGAACAACTTTTACGATGGGACAAAAAATCAGCTGATATGTTCAGTGATACAACCATCGTGTTACGAGTGCCTCTCTATTGAATATCCATTGTATCGGTACTCAGGCGGGGCAGCGGATACATCAGGCAGATTGCTTAGCGTTTATCCCGTTCCCGAAGAGTAATCTCTTAGGGTGCTTGGGTGTACAAGCTTGCGTCTGTGGCCTGTTCTATAAATTGAAGACATTTTTTGTAATCAAAATAGTGGTAAATATTGGATCGGTCCTTCTGCCATGCAATTATTTTTGAATAATTTCATTTAAAACTGTTTTCACCTGGTGCACATCCCACATCAATAAAAAAAAAATCAAATTCCGATAGTTTTAGTTTGACGAAATATGTTTTTGTAAAGTAACGGAATTTTAATGACATTTTTATTGAAGTGGAACGTGCTCGAGATGAAAATTGATTAAAAATAAAATATTCGAAAATGATTGCAAGGTATATAAATTAATCAAATGTTCTTCACTATTTTTATTTAAAAAAAATGTCTGAAACATGAGCGTGTAAATGTAAAATGAGGCCTATTTTACATTTACACGCTCATGTTTATTTCCTGATGCGGTTTATTAGCAAGACCAGTTCAATCTATAGCAGTTTTACCGGCACGGCTACCGTATGGACATCAACCCTTGGGGAAATCAAACTGTCGTGTGGTGTTTTCAATGTGCTGGTTCCACTTGATATGATTAAACGTCTGACACTTTTGGAGGTAATGTTGTGGGACTACTCTTGGTTGAGTGCCAAATGTTGCACTAACCTAAAACTTATAATTTTACAAAAAAATAATAAGAATAAGTAGGAGTAGGAAGTTTATGACAAGGATAAATAATAATTATACTTGAACATATTATTATTATAATTTTCTCCAACTTAGCTTTTTAAATTATGTAAATATTATCTTGGAAATTGAAATAGCTTACTAACTTGCATCCTGCTACGCAATCATGTGTGCTACGCCGTAGCACACCGCGTAGCGAACCGGGACAGGCGCGGCGCGGCGTAGCGCGTTTGGAGTTTGAAAATAAACTTTATTTTTCATAATATTGTCTAGCCCATTTCAATATGTTACCATTATCTTCTGTCTGGTAGTGGTTTGGGCAGAAAAAAGAATCATTCGAGTGTTAAAATACATTAAAATTAAAGAAAGAAAAAAAAAATGCGTTTATTGGCATTACAACAGAAAAGTACACGTTAAAATTAAAACTCGGCACACTTACTTTCACTGAGCATAAATTAATAATAACGGTTGAATTAATACAAAATAGTGTATTTGTTTTACCAGCAAAATGAATAAGCACTTCCTTATCCCGTTATTTATAATTAGAATTACGGTTATTAAATACAATCCTTCTTCGAGTAATTAAGTTTGTACAGATGTACATTGTAATATCTACAACACCGGCCTTATTGGCAGTTAAATGTTAAAATGGGATGAAAAGTGAATGAAATGTGCCTACACAAAGTACATTCAGTAGGCGTGGAAAAACAAAAAAAAAAGAAAATTGCACCCGGCAATATTAATCTGCCTATATACACCGTGACATTTTAGTAATCTTACAAAAGCAGCCCACTTCATGTATCCAATGACTACTAAACATTCATTAAAAAAAAGATATATTATAATAATTTTTTAATTGCTCCTACAGGTATTTTATATCGAGTACATTAAGTGGCCTTTTGTAAGACTACTAAAATGTCACGGTGTATACAGGGTGAAATTGAATTCATGGGAGAATGCCCATACGGCAACCTCTTAAGGGGTCATTGAATTCATCATTATGAATAACTTTCACTATGGGACAAATGCTAAAATCGCAAAAAAAAAAAATCTGCTGTTTCCTACATTTTGACGAAGCTATGCTAAAATAAATGTAGGGAACAGCAGATTTTTTTTGCGATTTCAGGATTGCACCCATAGTGAAAGTTGTTCATAATGATGAGTACAATCACCCCTTAAGAGGTTGCCCATGAATTCAATTTCACCCTGTAAAATAACTTTTTTAATGAATGTTTAGTAGTTAATTGATTCAGGCGTGACCTTGCGGAAGGAAATCCATTATAAATTGATGATGTGGATATATTTAGTAACCTGTTCCGCTTAGCTATTTCTAAAGAGTCTTAAAAAGACCCTGGAAGAAATCGACACGTGTTTCACCTTTCAACGAGGCATCCTCAGGATGACGATTGACTTCTCGCGAACTCGAACACAGCGTGTTGCCACACCAAGCACTCGGTGCGGTGTCTGCGCTCTGTGCTTGGTGTGGCAACACGCCGATTTTTAGAATGTTTAGTAGTCATTGGATACATGAAGTGGGCTGTGTGTTACGGTGTATAAATAACCTTTTCCCAACTAATGTTGGAGTCGGCAGTCAAATCGGATGAAGCATGCACCCGGCTATTTAATTAAAATAAATGAGGTTTTTGATGGAGAGTTCCGTATGATTCCGCCATTGCTTGGTCAACAGAGTTTTAATACTTAGCAGTAGGTTGCAGCTCAGAAGAGACAAGAAAAATACGTGTGTCTCTTTTTCGCACTTAAATAAATGACAGTTCATGATTGCATTGTGAGAGTGAGACAGGATGGTGCTTCTGCATTTCTACGCTTTAATGTTTCGGTTTTTATTTGTTATTCTAAAAAGTTATGCGCGTTGTGAAAGCCTTTTAGCTGAAATGGGTTTGGATCGTCTGCGAAATGGTATAGTATCTGAGTGAACATAAACATTGACCTGTTTGGACTGAAAACAAAGGCTAAATAAAGTTTTTAGCGCATATTTTATAGTGGGTTGTGGAACGGTACCGTAAAAAGTATGACGGAAAACTTGAAGTTTTTAATTTACCTTATAAAATAATGCAAGTTTGTAGTTTTATTTGTTTTTCCTATTTGCATTAAGAGTTACTTACTTAAACTGAGAGTTTATTAAAATAGTGTTGACATAAATGTAGTCTTTGTTTAAATCTTTTTAAATTTATTAGACGCTCTTAATTATTGTATATCCCTAAGGCCAGTTGAGCTTGATTTTGATTCGATTTCCCAGCAAATTGATACATTTTTATTATTGTTTTTTTATATTTTGTTTTGTTGTTATTTGTTTGCTATTCTCCTATGTATTATGTAGTTCGTATCCTCCTGTGCGTGTCCTAGTAAATGTTTTTTCTTTGTTTAGCCTTATTGAACATCAGGCGGGCTATGATTGTAAAACGGAATTTTTAATTTCTTTTTATCTTACGAGAAGGTAAAGGACCTTCCATTAGACTTTTAACATTTTCAACAAATTGCGTTTCTAAGTACTTTGTAGCCCCTATAAATCTTACTTACTTTTCCTTCTTACGTCAGAAGCCATTTATCTCGCTGGTTCATTTTTTATCTTATTCCGGTATAAAGTACCCCGGGGCGAGCTAAAAGTGCACGGACAGATGGACCTCTCTCTAGCGTGCTGTTTTATAAATTAAAAATAGAATAGAAGAAAACATTTTGTACTCTGTGCAACCACGAAATGTGAAGAGACAATGGGTGTAAGTAATTAGTTTTAGTGAGATTAATAGTACCGAGATAAAGAGGGCTACAGATTGCGGCACTGCGAGCTCACTCACATATTTTATTATTTTGGCTGGAATGTTAAAGTTGATGTGTTTATAATGAATTTTTACCTATAGAGACAAAAAAAATATCGCGGTGAAAATGGCGGTACGAGTTTGATTCCTACCGAAGGGACTGGCCAGAAGTAGCAAAAGACAGAATTGTGTGAAAAAGGGCGAGGGAAGCCTATACCGTCTGCAGTGAAGCAAACAGGCTAGTTAGGTTTTAGAACCGGTAAAATAACAGGCAGAACACAATAAAATACTTATATTTTTATTAATGATCAGTCTATTAGTTTAAGAAACAGAAAAATACATACACAATAACAGACGTTTTTAGGTGCTGAAGAATATCCTTTCCGATTTAATTTTTTCCTTGGGTTCAACAATAGATGAACCCTAATCTTATTACAATCCAGCCTTATAAAATAGACTAATAAATAATTTAATTATAACCTAAACTATTAAATTGTCTTTACTAAGAATGGGTCCAATAGCATTTTTCTTATTATCTCTATTAAGGCGAATTCACGTCGTTCTTGGTTGTTTGGCACTTTTGTACTTTACACTCAATAATAATACTCCCATTGTTACGCCCGCCGTGATTGGTCGCCCTCATTTTGTCCATGTTTCATTTAGGGTCGTGTGTGCGTGAGATTATAATCGCGTGTTTATGAAGTACCTTGACCTTCTGAAGAATTTTATTTGGTGTTTAAGCTGCAAGGTCAACGTGGTGGGAAATGCATTTGTTATATACAAATTGTTCCACTTGAAACTATACACCATTTTAGTAGTTAGCGAATGTCGATAACGTCGTGTGATTAGGGAAATTGTGGAAAACTATTAGAACGGTAGGGTTTGTTTTAAATGACACTGTCTGATCAAATATGTATGGATTGGATGCAGAAAATCGAATGATGTTTTGGAAAAAGAGAGGCATTTTTTAGCTGCAGTAAAAAATGTACATCATTAATAATAACTACAGAAGGCCTCTTTTCTTAAAGGCTTCTAAAAAATGTTAAAGGAACACGTCGACACGTTAAAACCGTAAAAGTTAAAACAAGTAATTCACATAAAACAAGGGGGTATTCCCAACGCTCATGTGAACAGGCACTTAATTTGGAATTTCCCATATAACCAATAATCTATGGTCACATGCAATCACCAATTTCAAGCAATATAGCGACTATCATTTGGGTTCCGTTCACACAAACATTACGCTGATACAGTCCCCATTTCTCAGTAAACGGTTAGTAACCCGTGTTCATTGGTTGTGTTCACGCTACAACGCGTGTGGCCAACGTTTGGCCAACGGCGACCAACATCGCGTCATGTTGGTTGTTCAGTCAATGTTTAGCTGGCTCACTGACTGCCAAAATCATCCAATGTGTGGTTTATTGTCTGTTTACTGGCTGAGATTTATGATTTGAGTGTGACTGTAGACAAATCAATTAGTTATCTATAAAATAGTCTGGCCGGAGTTAACAAAACGGATAGCATTAGACGTCGATGGAACGGAACGTACGGTGGGCTGCATCTATTGGGTAGGTAACCCAGTTGGATTAAAATTTCAATACAACTGGGATACCCAATTGATGCAGCCCACTATACATAAGGTAAAGCTACGATTTCCTATAAAAGCGGTGGCCGCCATATAGCGTCTGCAATTTACCGGCGAATGACGTCACTGAAACGTATTGACACAATAGAGTAAAACCGCGCTGCTATAATTTTCATGACAGCCGCCACTGCGGCCGTTATATGGCGGCCACCGCTCTTTTAGAAACCGTAGTTTAAGTAGTAGTTTGATTCTTGTGAAGGCTACTTTATTTTATCTTTGCCTATTGTCGTTGACTTCTTCATTTACCCATTTATTTTGTTCATCGCCTGCAAGTAATCCATCCACTTCACTGTCTTGTCCCTTTCTTGTCAGGGCATGGTACACAAACCAGACATTGTTATTTGATTAGAACAGCTACTGCGGAAAGATGCTCTTGATTAGTTTTCTTAGGTATTTTGGGTCTCTTCGGGCAATGTGTGTAACTAAGAAATTATTTTTCTTCCTTTGTCTTGTACCTACTAATGATAGACAACATGGTTTCTAACGTTTTTGCAAGCGATTGAGGCGCTGTCAGACTTTTGGGCTTCTACCCGTAATGACTGTCAAAGATCTACAAATGACAGTCGGGATTAACATCTTAACGTGATTTACGAGGCACGGAGGGGTCTCGGTATGGAATGGACGGTTACCCATCCACGGACCGACCTCGGCAAGCGTTGCTTAACCTTGAAGATCGACCCGTGTGGCTGTTATTATTCTGCTACGAGCCCTACTAAAGGTTCTAAAGCATCGAAACGTAAATCCAAGAAAGGTATGACAAGTATGTCAAGGCCGGTTATAACACGCATTAGTGGCTGAAGGCATAGCGTGGGTAGGAAGCGGCCGCGAGTCGCGACTTAGCCCTCCCCCGCCCTCTCATTTGTATTCATCAGGATAGAACAGTTTTATGTTTTAAGGCGACAAAGTTCCGTAAAGTTTATGAAAGTCCAAGGTTTAGTAGAATTTTAATTATTATATTTCACAATTTGAATGGGAGTTTATCATTAAATGTGATGCGTTAATTAGAGAGTTTTCGGTTGGATCGCTGTTCGGGGTAATCGCAGTGGTTTGTGTTCATTTAGCGCAGTTTGCAGAGGGGAAAGTTTGTGTGAAGTAGCTTTGCAACTATTTGGCTTATTAATGTTTTGTTTAATACACGTTGCCTATTATTTAGTGTTTGAAAGCAGGATTACTGCTATGCTAATTATTGGTAGATTTAACCATAATATTGTGGACAGTAGGTAATCTTTGACGATGTCTTTGGTCCTCCAAAGACATCGTCAAAAGATTACCTTATATTGTTGACTCGCCGCGCATTTTTGAACTGCCAATAATTTAACTCAGTTGACCCAAGAAATTATTATAACATATAAATTATGCCTGAAACTGATAAAGCAATTTTATTTAAAATGTTATAATAATTTTGTTGACCCAAGAAATTATTATAACATTTTAAATATAATTGCTTTATCGGTTTCATAATTTGTTTTAAAAGCAATATGGCGATAAGTTAAGGTATCCCCACACTGACCGACGTAGGATTCGCTGGAACCGACTGCGTATCAATCAGTCTGCCTAGCCTTTACCCAACCATGTTTGGATCAATTTGTAGTATAACTAGATGAAGCTGAATATCAGTATTTTAAATGGAGCAACTACCTATCTGACCTCCGCAAACAAGTACTTGCGGGTAACACCATACCCCTTGGTAAGACTTTTAGGTTTTTGACTACCCGTAACGACTGTCAAAGATCTACGAATGGCAGCCGGAACCGACGACGGCTGTCGTGCTTTCCGAGGTACGGAGGGAACCAATCAACACATATGGCTGTCATAATTGAACTTTGAACCGTGGAACCGACTGTTCTCATAGATAGCCGATAGCCAACCGGCCGCCGCATGGGCCGCGAGGGTTAGAACCCGGCTATTCTTAATCGATCTATTGGCTGTCACGACTGTTAATATGTGACGCTTACAATAACTTAACATGAATTACAAAAAATAGATACAGATGGGTCCGTACCGAAAGGGCAAGAATGTGACTTAGATCGCGGTCGTCTGTCAGAGAATCATTGAATGCAGCTTTGCCTTCGTCTCTCGTCACACCAGCGTAGCTTTTGCAGTATTTATTCCGCACGAGTTCCCGTCGATCGGTGTGGAGACACCCTTACACGTTTCGTGCCAGCAGGAATCGATTAGTCATTTAGTAGCAGTCAACTCGATAAGGTCATGCCTTGGCGCTCGACTTTATAAAGGGTGTTTAAAAGCATTTATATTGTTATACAAATTCGTCCCTTTATGTTGTAACTTCAGAATTAATTGCTGACATTGATACATTGATTTTATAGTGGTCTGAAAGTAATAAAGTTTTATTTATATTTCGATGTAACTTGATCGAATTTATACATAAACTTACGCCTTCTTCCCATTGGGGTAGGCAGAAACTACAGAACGCCACCTGCTACGATCCTTACATACTCTTTATGCTTCGTTTACGTTCATACATCTGCTCATACACGCACGCCGGTTGCGAGTACTACGCCTTTTGCGAGTACTACGCCAGTTGCGAGTACTACGCCGGTTGCGAGTACTACGCCGGTTGCGAGTGCTACACCGGTTGCGAGTACTACACCGGTTGCGATTACTACGCACCTGACCTTTGATTATATACTGTAAAAGTCCCATGACAATGATAGAGTAATTATAAAAGAGCTATAAAACACGTGAGTTTACCTAATCTACGTTGAGTTCAATTGACCGAAGTGCATGCATGACATGAGTGCAGTCAATTGTAGTCCGCCACGTATGTCAAGAGCAAGATAGTCTGTTGCTACCTAGATGTAGGACATGAGATAGATACATGTGTCTATGTGGTAGACGGATCTTTAGGATTGAAAGTACGTGAAAGTATGGCTCTTTAGAATTGTATGGTACCGATTAAAATTGTAGCATTTTTCATAATATTGCACAAATTACAAAAAAAAAAAAACTACCTCGTGGTTCTAGTGGTCACAAGCGCTACTGCTGAGCATGTGGTCCTGGGTTCGATTCCCATGTCGGGCAAAGTGGTATTGGGTTTTTCCATATGGAATTTCTCAGTGGCTGCCTGGAGTCTGGATTTGTTCCCGGTTGATGGCAATAGGCCCGCCCCCTATTACATGGGATTTAAACATAAATGTGGGTGTACTATAGGTACACCTCTGCCTTACTCTTCGGGGAATACAGGCGTGATGTTCTGTTACAAAAAAAATCCGTTTTTTTCGGAATTGCCTGAATATACTCGGACTCAAACGAAACTTTATACAGGGTGTATCGGAAACTTGTGGTCAAAACAGATGAAAAACAGTGGGCCCAAATGTAATAAGTTGAGATATGATCTAAAAAAATTGTAATTTTTTTTTTAACTTAGATTATAGAAAATCAGCTCAATTCTTAATCTGGATGCGGAGAAATATGAGAAAGGTTGTTTTCGTGAGATTATCGATTACCTACTTGAGTAATCGATTACACAATTATAAAAAGAAAACCTCCGGACTAGGTAATTAACTCAAAGTAATTAATTAAAGCATTTAATTACAGTCATATTAATAAATAAAATATTAATTAATTACTGATTAACCATGATAATCAATTTCATATCGATTAAAATCAGTCTTATAATTTTAGTCTATGTCACTGGCATGAAAGCTGACTGACATTGACACCAGTCAATTGCCGACTGCTCTTGGTTGCTCAGGTCGCTCACTAGTTTCATGTTATTATTTTTCATTTTCAACGACCACTGCTTTGTTTTATATGAATTCTGACCCTGCTTACCTTGTACGATCCTTGCTTTCACACTGGACACCGAAGATCGCTCACACGTTTGATTTGGAATTGTTATTTTGGATTTTACCGCCCCGCCTTAATTTGGATTGGATATTGTTGAAACTATGGATCGCTGTTCAGCAATGGGCTGATAAGTTAAAATCTATTCATTCACACCATTTTCGTCTCGTTACATGCAGGCCCAAGATTATATGTAATCGTTTCCATCTTCTTTAGGTTGTGATAACAGACCATCGTAAACGAGAAAAAATGATGTAATGATTACAATGTTGGTCGAATGGAAAAACTTGTTCAGTTTGATGGTCTGTGCCACACTATTAAATTTGACAACACATTTCTGATACACCTTGTATAAGAGACGAGAAGTCCGAAATAAACGATGAATACGTAAACAAAAATGAACTTCTAAATAATAATATCAAGGATTCGTAATAATACAACCCAAATCCTATCTTGACATCCAATTAATTCATTCTCGAAATTAATTCCATAAAGTTTAAGATGGTGCCCCAAAAGCTGTTTGATTCGGTGCGATAGACGATAAATTAATTAGCTCAGCCGTCTCAAGTCTCATTGAGCATCAATTAATATTGACTGGATACCACACTTGCACAGCCACCGCTCGTGTTTGGCAGAGAGATTATCTGATGTAATGAAGCTCATCGCTTACCATGGAATGCAATTTGCATTGAATAAACTATGTTTTGGAATGCAATTTTAGGTGAAAGTAAGTTAAATGGCAAAAAGGATATTTTACGAAATGAAGGAAGGAAGTTTAAGGTTGATAAAGGCAGTTGTTGCGTAATAGGGTTTTTTAGTTAGCAGATTCAGTATTTTCGATTCGCCTACAAATAAATTAACTTCGTGCGAATCATCTAAAGAAAAAAAAAATATTTAAAAGTATCGATTCGCCTATTTCGGGCGAGTAAATTCGGGCGAATCACGAAAAAGCGTTTTTTGGTGATTCGCCTGTGTCAAGGCTAAGATTTAGGTTAGGGTTAGTATAGGTTATTAGAAAAAGCATCTAGTTTTTCTGTAAATTTACTTCCGTACTATAACTTTCCAAGAGATATTACCATAACCAAATATTTTTTCTTCCAACGAAAAGTGGGTGAGACCTTGACCAAGCCTATTAATAGATTGAATTTGCCCAAAAATAAACCTATTGTTTAGTTTATAACCTTTTTTTTTTTTTTTTTTGAGGATGGGAAATCATCAAATAACTTCTCCCGCTCTGGGCGGAGCGGGAGGGCGTGTCAGACTCTTACTGACTAAAACCCACCCGTGTTCCTTCGGTTGCCCTGTTGCCGGGGGCCACGATCTCCCTTTCGGTTTTCTTCGCAACCCCGGCAGGCATCGGCCCTAGTGGACCCCTTCAAATCTGCTGACATCTCTTTGAGGCGCGCGTGGAACACACCGCGCCGTCGACCCGGGCCTGGTCCTTATCGGACGGTGAGCCACCCATTGCTCACCGTCCGCAAGCCCGCGCCTACGGTGGCCAGAAATCGCCTCGCGATTCCCGACGCCCCGGGCATCTCCTCCTGCGGCGGTTAGGGGCGTGAGGGCGCGAAATTTGCCTTTCCCTCACGCGTTCCGCCTCCTCCTTCGCGAGCATTACAGCTTCGCAGAAGGAGGTGACGGCCTCCCATTTCCTCTCGCTCCGTACCATGGCTTGAACCAGGGCCGGACGCGAGAGATCACCGCCGTCGATCGCCTCCACGAGGACACGACGATGCTCCGCCCAAGCTGGGCAGACCTCCACCGTATGCTCCACCGTGTCCTCCGGGCGATCCACACAATGGTGACACCCGGGCGTTTCCTCCCGCCTTATCCTGTGCAGGAACCTCCCGAAACAGCCGTGTCCGGTAAGGACCTGCGTCAGGCGGAAGGTGAGGACACCGTGGCGGCTCTCTAGCCACTCCTCAAAGAGGGGTCTTATCGCCGCAATTGTGGCGTGCCCATAGTTTATAACCTTAAGAAAATGATAGGGAAAATCATTAAAAAAGTAATTACGTTGCAAAACGCACCCAACCATAAATATTGCCTTCTTTTTAGGGTTCCATAATCAACAAGGAACCTTTATAGTTTCGCCATGTCCGTCTGTCTGTCTGTCTGTCCGCGGATTATCTCAGAGACTCTTAGTACTAGAAAGCTGTAATTTGCCATAGCTATACATACTGATCACGCCGACAAAAAATCAGTTACTCGTCAGCGGTTATTAGTAAAAATACTCTGTTGTAAAAAGATTTAATCGGAAAATGCTTTTACTATGGAATTTGCTTTTACTGAGAGATCAGCTTTCAAAGGTAAAATAAGCAGGCTTTGCAACTTCGAAGATTATTTGCTCACAAAGTAATGAGGCCAAACGTTTTACCTTGGCGCATTTCATATTAAAATTCTACTGTTTAAATGCTTACAGAAGAAGTTTGTTTACTAGGTACACCTACACTCGGATAGAAAAATAGATAACTGGAAATATGAAAAGTATAATTTTCGCTGTCGTATGCAGATCGTATGTTTTCAAAGAAAAGTGCCTGGAAAATTCAAAGTGGAACTTAGTCGTTTTCCTTTGGTATTTCTATCTAATACCTTCTGTACCTAAGTAAGAGTAAAGTAGAAACGTAATATAAAAGTATAAAATTACATTTTCTCGACCAATCCTGCAATAAAACACGAAACACGCTCCACACCTTCAAAAAGTAAGCCACAGAATCTCCATGCCAAAAAGGATTCCAAGAAGCAAAAACTCCCAAGAGAATATGTGTGAACAGATGTGCTGAATAATTTAGCTGGCAACACTTTGAGCGCGGTTCGTGCTTGATGAGCAACCTTACCCCATACCCATTTACCTATTATACCTGCGTTGTACAACCCCCGGGGAATGTGTGTACCTACATACAAGCGACTCAATTAGAACGACTTACTACGCAACGTTGAAGCTAATTGGCCCTGTGGACACGCTATAATAATTATTTTTTGAGCCTTTGGTTTTTATTTCTTTTATTTGACCTTGTAGGTAGGTATCATTTCTAATTACGATATCAGTGACATCCTTCTAGAGGACCGATATTTAACAACTAAAATATTAACGTCCTCATTTTATTGGTCTGGGTGGTATCGTTTTGGTATAGTATGCTCTGTATATCGAAACGATACCGCACTACTTTTATTTACGGACCTGATGTATGCAACGGTGTAATTTATGCAGTACCGCTTAATTCCTCGCGAGAAAATGTCGTCTTCGAGTAATGAAGATGTTCTGGCGGTATATGTATCTGCGTTTATGAAACAAAAAAAACGAAAGCGTTGTTGGCGACGTCCGTTAATTGAAAAAAAAAAAAGTATTTTCAATTAAATCTCATGACGTGTATCAAAACACCAAGAAGGCACTAGTTGTTTTTATTGAGACGCGGTATACCGAAACGATGCCGCCCCGCTTCCGCGTATACCGAGCCAATCAGGGAATGCTCATTGAAATATAGGCGCTCGGTGAGCTTTCGGTACCGGGTATACCGAGCATGCTGATCCCACACTTATAAAGCACCGACCAGTGAGGAAAGGGCCTAAGAGTACATACTAATTCCATGACCTATAATTAGCAGCCTCGTAACCACATGTAGCTTTTCCTTGAATGAGGTGTATAAAAGTATGTAGGTATTACAAAGGTATGAATTGGCACGGTATTTAGTTTTGCGCAGTGAATGACATTAAGAACGTATCCATTCGTCATTCTAGCTGACGAAAATGAAGGAAGGATAGTTTAAAAAAAGAGAGTTTCTAAAAATGTTACGATGACTATTTTGAATTTGAAATCAGAATCTCATAAAGTGCACAAAGCAAGCGCAATGCGGTAAAAAAAATATAATTATTTTTAGTCGGACTATATGTATATATAGCGAATTGACACTGCAAAGCTTCATTCAGCAATTGGACCTGTTCTAAGACGGATGACTATGCGAGAAGATTATAAATATTGTTTCTAAATAGTTTGTAGAGTTGTTAAATCTGTAATTTATAAAGAAACACCCTCTGGCAAAAGAGAAATTAGTATTTTAGCATGTATTTAGCACATAAATAAACTGTTTTAAGTATAACAATAAGTAGGCTGACGTATCTAAATTTCATCTAAGGCCCACACTGCGAGTTTTATTTGCGCTGTTTATATTCAGTGTACGGCATTGCAACGAGCGCAAATCTAAAATTGCCAGTGCGTGCAGCTTCATAAGATACCATTGTGTTACAGAATTGCGATAAAAATTTCGCGCGATTTTTATCGCAGTACGGGCTAGGCCTAAATTACAGGTAGGTAGTTATTCAATACGTAGGTTGGTATTATTGTCATTTAGTAAACAGTCTATGTTTGCCTATTAGCTAGGTATTCTAGTATAGCTAATCAAGAGTTACACGTTACAGCGTACTGATTTCAATTTTCGCAGCACGCTAAACAAACGCCATAAAGCCCAAATCGCGGGAAAATGTCGTTTACTTACGTGCGAATTTTATAAATGGCCGCTTATATTAGAACGTGACTCCGTCCATGATATAAGTACGAATATTTTTGTTGGTACGAAAATTTTATTTAGTTAGGTGATGATGTAATATCATAACTTTTATTACGAATATAAAAAGTTCGATGTTTAATTAAAAACTGGAATGAAACTGAAGTCTCAGCTACCGCTGTGCAAATGGGCATTGAGTGTCACCGAAATTTAAAAAAAAACTTTTTGATGTGAAAACTTCTTTAGGCGCCTTGGGTGTTTTTGAGATGGCACTAAACCATTGATTTCGCGACACCATGAGGACGCCTCATTTTTTTAAACACGATTGTGCTCTTTATTTATATTACGTTACCACAGATGATATAAACGTTACGGTTCAATGTTGCACGTATTTTTACTTTAGAGGTTTTGTTGTAAACGATTATGCCCTTTATTTATATTACGTTACGGATCAATGTTCTATGCAAGTACTTTTTACTTTAAAGGTTTCGGAAGTATTTTTTTTGTAAACGCGATTGTGCTCTTTATTTAGATAAAGTTACGGACCAATATTCCACACAAGTATTTTTCTTCCACCAAGGTAATCTTGTTCAAGTTTTCACTTCTGTCGGCACTCCCGGAGCGCTACCACTTTTTTTTTCATTTGCTCTGGGAAACTGGCAAGAGTTTACGCAAACTAACTAAATGCAACCGCAACACAAGAACGAAAAGGTTTGATATCGCAGTGGAGTACAATAATGAATGTTGTTTAATACACGAGCACAAGTTTAGAGACGTTTAAACGTCAAAAATGTATCTATGGTTAAACAGACGCTAATCATTAAAGCGGGAAAATGTAACCGAGTTAATAATGGTAATCATAAAGGTAGTCAAAGTGAGAATGGAAGTAAAAGTCCTGTCAAAATACTATTAAATTAATGTTCTTTTGAAGTCATTCTGGTATTTATTTTGTAGAAATAGGGTTGCATAATCGAGCAACAAAATGCATTTACAAATATTTCACAAATTCTGAGTTAGTCATAGGTACTAAAAAAGTTTTATAATTTATCATTCTCCCCGTTTCGTTTTAAAAAGGTTCTGTTTAATTTCAGTGCGATCGACGGTCGGCCAGTAGACAACAATGGGCCACCTAACCACCTTTGTTCAGTCACGGCTCACTGCATTTGCCAGTTCATTTCACAGACCACGAGCGCATTCGTGGTTCAAATCGATACAATATTAATTTCTTTTTGATACAATACGCAGATGATGTACTTTGTTAGAAGATTTTGTTACCTTGTGCTGTATTTTATGTTAGTTAATAAATACTTTTTATCACATAAAATACAATAGACGTGGATATATGGATGTAATGGATTTCTGCAAGGTCACGCCTGAATCGATTAACTATTTTTATCACATCTATTTCAAAACAGCTAGTTTATTCTTCGTCTAATATAGCTCTTTAATCCCTAGGGACTAAAAGTGATCTGAATTTGGAACGTGGATATAGTAAAAGTTCCAATCACTAGAGAGAAGAGATCAATCACGAACATTGAAAGAACAAGTAACAGGCTGTATGATAAAGTAAACAGGGCGCGAGCCAAATAAAAAAAAAGTTTTTTAAATAATTTTATGTAAATAAATAAAGATACCATTCTTATTCATAAGTTGCACTTACTCATTTTCTCATAGAGTGTGATAAAAAATAGAGTGCCCACCTCGGGAGCGACATTATTTTAAGCTCGAGTGTCATACTTTGAATCCTTCACTCTCTGGATTCAAAGGAACATTATCGCCTTTAAAATTTTTGTTTTCTCCCTACGCAAGCAATGTATATAATCCCAAATAAACAAAATAAAATCTACTATTATACTCTAAGAAAATGCAAGGTTTTTATGTGGGAAGTAGCTTCCCTTTCCATATATTTTCAGTATTTATAACAGTAACTCTGTCTTTAGCATAGCTCTTAATAATGTTTTCAAGATAAGGAGACCAGGAGACCCGTAGCACAGGTTTTACTTAGTATGGACTCCTGTCTCCCATCTTCAAACTTTTTTCAATATATACTGTGTACATATTTTGTTACTTGTGGGATACAATAAATAAATATCATCGTTATGCTTCAATATAGGTAGAGTATATTATATATAGAGAGAGTGTATTGTATATTGTACATGATATTGTGTATAGTAGTCGTATATAGGTAATGGTATTTCATTGTGTGTATAAAAATAAACAAAGTCGTACCTGTCGTATGTTTGTATTTTCTTACGTAACTATTTTATTTATAACATCCACAAACAAAAACATACGGAAATACCTAAGAAATTGACATATCTGAAATAGTTATGAGTTGCCAAAAGCTAGGCAAAATGACACATAAACACAAAAAAAAAAAACTTAAATAAAACAAAGTGTGGAAAAGTCACTACACATACACAATAGGTGCCTGAAGATGAACGGCGCCGCCGCGCCGAGGCCGGCTCAGAAAGAGGTGGCAAGACGACTTAGACGCGTACCGCGAGGGCTGGTTCGAGGTGGCGCGGGAAAAGAGTTCCTGAGAGGACTTGGGGGAGGCCCTTGCCCAGCAGTAAGACAGTGCAACATTAATAAAAAAAAAAAAACGAGCTAGCCTTACAGTATTCTTATACTAATACCTTATACTTCTTGCACAGATGCTAGATGCGAAGAACAACTTAATTTTTGTCGTTGTTACAAATTTAGTTAACTCTGCAATCGGCATTTCGTTTTTATTATGTTTTGTTGTCATTTTCCAATGTTGCAACAGTAATTACGCAATATTGTCTTTGGTATGTGGCCTTGACATCAACCAATGAACCAGTGTTATAATTACTATGAACAATATTGTCTAACTTTTTTGTTTGATTGAATACGAGGCTTTTGGCTTCTTTTGTTTTGTGTGTGTTTTTTCTAGTTTTTTTAAATGCGCGTTAAAGGCTCAATGTGAAAACTTAGTTGAAGTGAACTATTAATAGTGTCAATCCCTAGCATCAGGTGGAATGACAGCTCACTTCAAGCGCACTTACACACACTTACCTAAGTTATCACGGTGTGATTTCTCAGAATTGATCGGATTCTAACCGATTGATAGTTTTTTGTTTACATTTATAAATACTTTCACTTCACTCACTCACTTCACAATGTGACAACAATAGCCGTACATTGTAACAATTTAAAATTAGTATCATGAAATCACGTAGGTACCAGTCATGCACTCACGTGGTATGTAGGTGTCCTTTAGACTCACGTGCTGGCTTCAATAGAATACTGTTCAATTAAAAATAAGCAATCAGTGCTGCAAGAATGTCGTAATTACATTTTTGCGGTTCAATGTGCTTGGGATCACGTGAATAGCTTTTTTATTCGATTTTAAATGGGTTATCTAGAGCGTATAGTTGAACAACGTCTTCAGTATTGATCATATGGTATTCTCGATTGGAAACTTGAAGGTTTTCATTTTATTTGAGACACGTTAAGTGCTTTTAGGTTTTCACACAACAATGACTATATGTGATTTTGAAATACTGAAATGATAGTTCATATTTGTGACAGTACGTATCGATAGTTACTGTTTCAAATGAAATACTTGCAAATAAATATTTCCATATTTTAACAGGGCACAATGTGCGCCATGACCCAGAAAAATGTTCTTAAGTACGAATATACAGGAAGTCTCAAATAATGTTACCAGTTTCTGGAACTAGAGATGTAACATAAAAAAAAACAAACATTGGTTATGATTATTAAATTGACTAAGTATAATACTATAAAATGAATATATGTTTAAATGGACTTGAACATTATTATATAACTTATTCACTACCTGTCATTATTTTTATTTGACATCTTTCCAAAAGATGGTAGCTATCCCTACAATGGTAAAAAGAAATGCACAAAATTTTCCTAAACACTTCAAAACAAACTGCTGAAAAAGTCACATCACATTCATTTGTTTGTTAAAATAAATGAATTGCTTGTTTCGACCAGCAACTTTACGTTTTTCAATTGCATCGATATCACCATTCTATGATTCCCGACCGCGTGTAACTGCATAGTTGATCTTGACGTGGACCAATAAGTACAGTACAGCACGGACGTGGTCCGCAATAGGAAATTCTCTAAATACCCTAGCTAGAAAGGGAGGATAGTTTCTACTGTAGTAAGAGAGAAGGAGAAAGAGCAAGGTAATTCAGTTTGAATGGACCTGAGCGTGCAATTTCTTAGAATTTATAGTATTAGTTTCGCGTATTCCCTTTATTGCTGTTCCTCGTTCATTAGTGAGGTGACTTACAATAATTATGTACGTATTATGTAGTTAAACATGTAATTATGTCCGGCTGAGGACTGTGACGGGACAGGCTAATTGTTGGCTTGATTAACCTTATGATGAATTACTAAATCGGACACTCCCAAAGCATAATAATAACGTGTTCAAAATACCTAAAAAACACAAAAAATATGAGAAACGAAAAATATAAGGAAAAAAAAAAAAAAAAAAACATAATCAGCCTATACCTACTGTGCCCACAGCTGGTCGTGGGAATGGGTCTGGTGGGTCGTAATTCACCACGCGGGTTCAGTGCGTCTTCAAATTATTGGTTGTAGGGCATGCCGGTTTCCTTACGATGTTTTCCACTACCGTTAATTTTTTTTAAATACCTAGTTTTTAATTTAACTGTAAGTTTACTCAATTTGATCTTAACTGAAAAATAATAAGAAAAAATCTCCTGTCATTTGTTATTTTCTACCAACAGTTTATTGCACGTCTTTACGCCCATTGTATGTAAGAAGGTTACACGGAAGGAAGGAACGATTTTAAGTCAGAGCTTAGCAAGTAATTTCCTCTAATGGTGTGTTGGATGCGAACAAACTATGTATGAACCTGGTATACGTTCATAGGTAGCAGCCATAACAAAGGAAACGAGATAAAAGGGATTTCGGTTTTCTTTTCATGAAGGTTTAGGTCAGTGCTGTAACGCGGCACTTTTTACGGGTATGTTGCAGTAACATTTACTTAAATATGATAAGATAATAATTATGTTAACAAAATGTATTTACAAGGCAGATGTGACTGGAAACGCCGGGAGGAGGGAGCACTAGGAGAACATATACCTACTGACCTTATTTATGATGTTCTTCAGAAAGGTCAGGTGCGTAGTACTCGCAACCGGCGGGCGTGTATGACTAGATGTATGAACGTAACGAGGTAAAAGGTGTATGTGAGGATCGTAGCAGATGGCGCTCTATAGTTTCTGCCTATCCCCACGGGAAGAAGGCGTGAAGGCGTGTGTGCCAAATTTTATCCAAATCCGTTTAGCTGTTTTAGTGTGAAAGCGTAATAAACAAATAAACAAACTAACTCACATTCGAATTTATAATAAGGTTCTGCCCGCGGCTTCGTCCACATGCCTACAACCTTCCTCAAGAATTGGGCTATCCAATGTAAAAATATTTTTCCAAATCCGACTGGTAGTTCCGGAGATTACCCCCTACATACAAACAAACAAACGAACAAGTAAACAAACAAACAAACAAATTTTACCTCTTTATTCTCTTTAGTATAGATAGTACAGATTAGTTAGGATTACACCACAAGAAAATCGAAATCGCGATCCACTTAAGAAAATGACCGATGGTTTTTCCATTATCACCTGTTTTCCCGCTACAGAGATGAATCGAGAGAAATCTCATTTGTCAAGCGGTTGCAAGTTCTACAATAGATGACAACGATTTATTACTGGTAATAATGGCAACAAGAGACAATAATTTTAAAAGGGGTTTAGAATTTAATAAAACTACCTTTCTTAGGAAAATCTTTGGAACTTGAATATTCTGGTTGCAAAATCATTCAAATTATAATAATGGTTAAACTCGGCCTTACTTCAAGGTATTCTTTCCTTTGCCGTCTGTCTGTTTGTTCGCCTGTCTGTTACAAGGTTTTACCTTTAGAATCGTAATAGCTAGTCAGTTGAAATGTTCACAGAACGTGCACTTTAATCATTTCTAACATATTGTCGTGAACGTCCACGTCCATAAAGTGATAACGTTATCGTGAATGGAAATTTAAAAGCGTCTTCATAATATTTCCATACATTTTGCTTCCTTGTGATAACATGATGCCGCCGTGATGTGGACGTGGACGTCCACGATAATATCGTCACGATAGAAAGCATAATAAAAAGCATAACCATCCTACTGCGTGACTCCGGCTCGCATTTAGTCGGATTTTTGCTTGGGGCGGAAAAATAATAGGTACCAACCTTACTAGAACTCATTTGTCAAAATACTTCAATAATACCAAAGATGTAAAGAATAAGAAGTGGCACATCCATTCGTAATAAGCTCGTAACTTTTCCTTTCGGTTCGCTAGTGCTGTATGTGCTTGATTATCTGTGGTCCGACGACGCTGGGAAAACTTTTTCCCTATTGAAATACCGGTCACGTTCCTATGAATGCGCTGATTTCTTCCATTGTGGAGAGAACTTTTATTCTATTAGTTAATTAAAGCGGGACTGTACGTTTCTAATTAGATTTTCGTACTATACGATGATATCAAGGGTATGCGTTTTTGGAGTCTAATTTGATAATCATGACTTAAAAAAAAAAACAACGTTTTTGTATCTTTTGAATAGACGAAAATTCGGATTTATATGCGTATTGTATAATTATCACTTGTTTCAAAAAACGGTGAAGGAAAACATCGTAAGGAAACCGGCCATGCCTGAGATATATCTCTCGACGACATGTGAAGTCAAGTCAGAGGCCCATGGGCAGGTTTAAAACTCGACACCTGTACCCTTATTCCGTAACTTATTTTCGTAAACAATTATGCCTAATTTGTTTCATTTTGACAGTTCAAAAACGTCCATTGCGTTATTTACACTGTTGAGTTCATTTTTTTTTTCCAACTTATGAAGCAATGGATTAGCAATCTCTTTCAAATCGAAACAAATTATGATTGATCGTGCATTACGCAATTAGGGTACAGCTTTATTCAATACGAAAGTGTTTTCAATGTCTAATACTCGTTCTGTTCCACATATTGTTATCACGAATGTTACCTTGCGTGGCGGTTTTGGTGGTATATTCTTTAGCTTTCAAATGCTACAATGAGAACTACAGTAGCAATCATTTAGGAGACTAGATTTATGTTGTATTACGCATTATTATTAGGGTACAGGTAAGTCACTAAACACACGAAAAGAAGAAGAATAGATGTAAATTGAGTTTTATAAAGCACGTTAAGATAAGTCAGTAATAATAATTATTTCCATTACCCAGGTTAATTTGTTTGCTCGTATATTTGACTCCTTATTAACGTAAATCCGAAATTAATTTACCTTCCAACAATTATTTTCCGGTGTGTGTAACTTTTTAAAAGCTCCGCCGCTCGGTGGCCGACTAAGCGATAAAATAAATATAAATCGTCGGGCCGGGCACTCGTTCCGTCGGGTTAATTAACCGAGACGACTGCCACTTACCTTGTAAGTTCATACGTACGTAAATATGTATGTTCTGGGATGAAACTATACGTATATAATGGAGTTATGTGTTGTATTCCCTGAGAAACTGATGGGCGTTGAAGTTCTATAAGGGTGTACCTAAAAGGACGAAGATAAATAACTGAATTCTATACGTGATAGGTGTAGTGTAGTGACAGATTTAAAGGTGGTTTAGCACATTGGAATATTACTAGGTAGAGAGATAGCTATAGGTAATACATTACGTATTCGCACAGCATCATACTGAGTGGAAGCCTTCTTGTGACAGTCATGACGTGCAGCTGCCGACTTGTACTTTATTTTTTTGTCTTTCTTGTATGTACGTGTTTCTGTGACAAATAAACCATTTTTTTTCTTTCCATTAATATAGCTAAGAGCTAAGCTTTTGCTCACTAAGTTCATTTAGCTTTTGAAGGTGAAGGTAACCGCAAAATAGGCCACTGCCTCTTTTTTCCATGAGGCAGAGTCCTATAGAAAGATAGCTAAGCAAAAAAATATTGTACGCAGCTATATTATAATATAATATAAACCTAATTAATATTATAAATGCGAAAGTGAGTTTGTTTGTTTGTTACGCTTTTACGCTAAAACGGCTAAACGGATTAGTACGAAATTTAGCACATAACTAAACCATGACCTGCCGAAGGACATAGGATACCTTTTATATTCCCACGGGATTGAGACTTATGCAAGTGAACCTGCGGGGTGCTGCTAGTCTATCATAAATCTGTTGAGAAGATGTTGAGTATCAATCAGCATTTCATAATGTCTCTACGAATTGTATGAATGTGTTGTCATTGCAACTGTATAGGTCAAAGATAGAGCTAATAATGGTCGATTATAATCGACCATTATTACCTCTCAATCATAATATACGAACTCGTGAAGTCAAATTAAAATTTGTCAAAAATTACAAGTACCTACCAAAAAAACACTTGGCAAAGGTATACACACCTAAATGAAAGAAAAACTCCTTAAGAATTTATGAATTCAGATAAACTTTTTTCTTTTTTCCCTTGCTCATTGCTGTACCGGTCGGGAGAAAATAGAACTGGAGGAAAAACAGTCATAAAATTACTAAGCGCCTTTTACAGCTCTAAAAAGGAGGGTTATATCTGTCAATCAGCATTATAAGCACTAGCTCTTAACCTAAATCCATTACAGTGTCAATTAAAGTCTTTCACTACTCTATTGTTTGTTACTATTTGTGCCGTCGTCGTTACCTGCAAATTCTGTTTTAAAATAGATGCTAAGTACAAATAATTATGGAAGTTAGTACCTGTGTACTTCCCTACGGGTTTTAGGGTTGATACCTGAATTTATTTGTTTCGTCGTTTCGTGAAACGGATCGTTTCTGTAAAAGCCAATCATTGTAAACTTTTTATCATCTTTTTAAACGAAGTTAAACGAGATAATCATACCTAAATAGCTGATTCAACAGACGCTGTCCTATCCAAAATTTCATACAAAATCCCATAGAAAAAAGGACGTTCAGATTCTCCCGAATTTTATTTTTTTCCGGGACACTTCAAATGTTTCTTTCCCTAAAAATGTAATTCGGACTATTACGAACACTTTAAAACACACAAATCCCGATATCGTAAAAACTGCTGTTCACTACATTTTGACGAGCTATGCTAACATAAAAGTAAGGGGGAACAGCTGTTTTTTTTTTTCGCCTTTTCAGGATTGTTCCTATATTGAAATTTGTTCATAGTGATGAGTAAAATGATCCCTTAAGAAAATGCCCATGAATTCAATTTCACCGTGTATAGATCTAATATGAAGAGGTAAAGTTTGTTTCTATGCTTGTAAGAGGTAGCCTCTGGAAGTACAGATCCAACTACAAAAAAAGTGGTGGCACTCCGGGAGTGCCGACAGAACTGAAAACTTGAACAAGATCGCCTTGGTGGAAGAAAAATACTTGTATAGAACATTGACCCGTAACCTTATCTAAATAAAGAGCACAATCGCGTTTATGAAAAAAAAAAAACTTTCGAAACCTTTAAAGTAAAAATACTTGCATAGAACATTGATTCGTAATATAATATAAGAAAATAAAGAGCACAATCGCGTTTACAAAAATGAGGTGTCGTTATGGTGTCGCACATGCAATGGTTTACTCCCATCTCAAAAATGCCCAACGCGCCTAAAGAAGTTTTCGCTTCAAAAAACAAAAAAAGCCGATTGAAAGCAACTTACGCTATTGCCGAGGTGTCATAGAATGGTAAAACTACAAAATTATTGTATTATGAATTCATCATACTAAGACATCGGAAAATGCCTACCAAGGCTCGGAACCGGTTTAAAAAATACCGGTGAAAACCGGTTTATATGGGTTTTACTCCGAACTTTTCTTAAGAACGTGAACGTTTTACGAACTGTATTTAAACCTTAATTAACCGGTTTATTCGATGAGCGGTAGGTCCGTAAACGCGTTACAAATTGTTACTACTGGTGAGGATGCCGCGCTAAATAAAAACTAAACTAAATACTGGTTAATATTGCTCTAAACCGTTTAATCCGAAAAAACCTTTATGTAAAGACTCCTCCAAAGCCGGTTTGAAAAGACCGGTTTCTATGAGCGAAATCGAATGTAAAGGTTTTTGCGTCAAGTACATTATAACGGTTTGGAAACTTAACCGGTATCCGAGCCTTGATGCCTACCAAAACAAGTATCCCGCTAAGTCTTGTCGCCCAAAACATTAACTACAAACTACACATCGTCACCTTCACGAATCCCCTAACCCTTTGACTCCACTTCATATCCACAAACACCGTGGGAAAATACCCTACCGTTCTCAATAACTAAGTGAGAAAGGGTCCAGCTTTCTTCCGTCTTTACGAGCTTTACATTAAACTTGATGCCCCGGAAATAACTGTGGCACTGTGGGGAAAGGGGTAAATATGACTCTCAAATGTGTGAGGGGTGAACTTAAGGGTTATATCTGTAGGTGGGTAGGTGTCTATGGGATATTAATGATGGCCGTTATCAGCTGTGTCATGGAGCTCATGGAACAAGATATTTCGTGATGGTGTTGGTATCGGGATTTAGCGTGTGTTTGTTCGTTATGTATTTTGTAGATTACGATGTGGTAGATAAAGAAAATTGTGGTACTTAGGTTATTTAAAATAAACGAAGGAACATGGCGAACCCTCTGATTAAGCTGAAAGTGAATGTGCTTACGTCCATATAGCTATGGTTATTTTTGATGTGTAATATCTTTCGTCTCGTTTTTCTGCAATTTGTGGGTGTGATTTTGTGAAAAGGGACGGAAGTGTATAACAGGAAGCTGGGGAAGCGCGCGCTATTTGATTTGACCACAAAGCGAGCGCGGTGCTAGAGTTGACCGCCAGAATGGTACCAACCCATTTTCCGAAAGGTTGGTATTGTCAGCCAAGATGTCAGATGATACAAATCATAAGCGACTACTGTTGTTTTTTCATTTCCACTGTTTTGAAATATCTTTTTAGGTAACTATAGACATTTGTGTAAACATTATGTATAATTTATTTAAATGTGCTTAAAGGTGCACCATTAGAGCTAAAACGAGAGAAATGTGTTACAATTTTTGCGTCAAATTTGGTCGTTCTGGAAATATCACCTGAATAAATTTGCAATTCCTCATATAGATAAGGCCTGATTTAGGGTACGCATCCCAACTCTGCGAATATCAGATCTCATATATTTTTTTCTAGATTTATATCAAGGGAACAAAATATCACACGACATTCCCTTTTCCTCCTCAAATGACGTAAAAAAGCTATTGTTTCGCGATGCAATTTTACTTTATTAACCTCAATTTAATATTTCTTGATTAGAATTGTGCTTACTGGAATGGAAACCTATTTGACCGGTAATATTTCCGTTTTCCTAGTGTCCGTGCGTGTTTTGCACGCTTAGCATGACCACAATAGAAACGGGTTTTGTCGACAGAAGAATAGACAAAATTACAGATAAACAATCACAATCTGTCATTTTGTCTATTTTTCCGTAGACAAAACCCGTAGAAAATCCGTTTCTATGGTTGTCATGCTACGCGTCTGAATAGATTAATCTAGCATTATCTTAGTTGCTTTGTTCCTTTGTGACGTCATAAAGGAAATTAGCTGCAATGAAAACGAGAAATCCTTAATCTAATGGCTGTATGGTCTGCTTTTGAAGACCTTTCTACGTGTTTAATTGGTCTGGATTTCAGAATCTATTTACAGAGTGTATCAGAAAGGTGTGGTCAAATGTGTGGTACAAACTGAACAACGTTCTTGATGGGACCAAAATCGGAATCGAGAAAAAAATATTTGCTGTCCCATACAAAACTTCAATATCTACCCGACCCAAAAGCATGGGATGGCCATCTCTTGGGAGAACGAGCCAAATACCTTGGTGTGATCCTCGACATCATCTCTCCTTTTCAGAGAGCGAGCTGCTTTCGCTCTAGGTAAACTCCATTTCGTTCTGAATGCACAGAGCAAATTGTCACTTCAGTGCAAATGCGAGAGCCAGAGCGTGCCAAAGAAATACACATACATACATACTCTCGAAAAACATGGGTAATGTTTTTCGAGAGTCCTTCTGGGGCAGTCGAGTAAAAACCCATCGACCAACTTTTTGTATTACAGAATCAAATGGCAAAAGCGTATGTTAAAATTAAAAAGTGTTTTATGGACACTGTTATTACAAAAGTGTGACAATACAAGTTCTCTAGTTAGCAAACTATTCAGAGGCCAAGTGCTTGTACATGTGTATATGTCGTCGTAGAATTATGAATTTCGTTAGTTTATAATCGATCGGTATTATTTCCGTTAGTAAACTGTTGAAAAATAAGAACTGTAACAAATCAGTTATAATTTAACGCATTATTTCAATAGATTATAATGAACGGGTATCAAACTTGCTTGTGACGTAACGGACTTTGTGCTAATACTAAATAGCCTGCTTAGCTGCGAGCAACTTGGAAGTAGCGCTGGCCGGCCACTGCCGCGGCACCGCTCGCTACGCTCGCTCGGCTCGCGCGCGTTTGGTCACAGTTCTAACCTAACCTAACCCATTTCACCCAGTTCACAATTTTTTGACAGTTTTTTAGTACCGATAGATTATAAACTTACAGTTCTCACCATCTTACGGTGACATATACAACACTATTGATTCCGACTTCTCGTCTTATATTAAAATATACTTATCGTGGTTCAATACCTGTAAGCTCCATGTGGTTGGTCTGCATGGCGCTCACGTATGTGTGGCTCGGAGCTTACGACGGTCATCTTTCATGTTTGATGTAGGTACGACCCGAACTATTGTTACGTCCAATAATATTTAGGCTTGTAAAAGTTTATGTGGCAGTAATTGAAGTGTATCGTTTTTTGTGGAGTTTCTATCGTTTCCGTAAATAGACAAATCGGATTTGGTTTGATCATAATTATTTTGATTCTGAAAGTTTTTTAGTTGAACGCGTAACATCAGTTTCGTATCATCATATTAAACTAGTAGATACATAATTATTATCAGTACCTAACTTACTTAAAATCTAATCTAAACTATAATAATAATATTATTATAAAGAGAAAAGATTAGATTTTTTGTATGTTTGTGTGCATATTTGTCTATTACGCTATCACGTTAAAACGGCTGAACGGATTTGCATGACATTTTATCCCGATATTCCCACGGGATAGAAACTTAATTTACAAGGCAACGAGGCGTAGCTAGTTTGTTATACTGTTCTGCTAAGCCGAAAGCCGCTACCTCAATCGGAGTAAGTTTTGAGAAAATAAACTTTTTATAAATTATAATTTAAGGAAAAAATTTGATATAAAAACTTCTTAGTGGTTTCTTCAAATATTTTAAGTTAGATAGCGCTATTTGGCTTATACCATTAGATGCGAAATTTTTAAAGCTATTGAATGGAATAAAAAAACTAAAAGGGCGTACCTCAGAGATAGCGCCTTTTGGCTAGCAGGGCAGAATATAGGTAATATTGCAGAATATTACATGCTGAATTAAATGAGCCAAATATTATGTGGAACCAGTTATTTTTAAGACTTCACTGTACCACATTTCATGCAAACAAAGATATGATTATTATTTTTATACAGACTTATTTGAATTCGATTGCACTGTTTTGGAAAATATCATGACTAAACTAAACTGTATCAGACTCAAGTCCAAGCGTTTTGAAATTCACTAATAGTGAGGATACCCATAATCGTGTGATTGGTGACAAAACAAAAGCTAACCAATAATATAATAATAACAGTTTTAGGATGTAGTTGGGGCTGCTGAAATGCAGTAGTGCATCCGGCATGTTTATGGAGGCTCAGATTGATGGCTTTCATGGCATCATGAGAAAGAGAGCGGCCTCCATATTGCACCGTATCCGAACAAGCTCCAACAGAATTCTGAAAGTAATAGTGGAACGGTTAAACGGTCCTTTTCTTCGACACTGGATCGCACACCATGTGCCAATTTGATATCGTTTGTTTTATTTTTGTGGTTTACTAACATAGTTCCTAAGTACTTACTAACACAAATATCAATGATAATGGATAGTCTAAAATAAAGTTATTAAATGAATAAATAAAATAAATAAATAAATAACGCTCTACGCACTGCGTTTAAGAATGCGCATTTGTCGCATCTCGATCAGATGATCAAGACATTCACTCGAAATATCTCGATTAATAGGCACTAACTATTATTGACAAATCTTGTCGTTCAAGATGTTTTAGTGGCACTATTATTCGTCTTTACATCATTATCGTAGACTACGAATTTAAACCATTAATAATATAATATCATCAAATAAGTATTTTAATTATCCAACCATTTTAGTTAGAACTTTCTCCTCATATACTTAGTTAGGATCTTTTACGTAGTTGAAGTAATTAACAAGAAACATCACGTGTTTGCATAAAAAGCAAAAAGAGAATTGTCTATCTCCCAAGACAGGTCGGCCACGGACAGTCTGGCCAAGTTGGCACCCGGAGACTGTTTAATTATATCGATCAGTGGCCAATAGCCTTGTTACGAGCCCTTGGCCTAGGCGACGTTTCCTGACTACTGACATTTAGGCCCAACTGGTAATTGGGATCGTAAGATGTAGCAAGACTTAGCTTAATGTTTTGAGGTCACATAGGGTATTTACGTACGTAGTCTTCTGGAATGATGATTGGAAGAAAAGGATAGCAAACATTTATATTTGACTAAATTTAGAGATCAATTTAGATTAAACCCTAAAAAAGAATAATTAAGGTTATCTCTTTCTATATGTTTTTAAGGCCGAAGCATGACGCCAGAAAAATGATACCTCATCTAATTATAGATAAATGACATCGACTGACTAATGAAAAACAAAACCCATCACATTATAACCCCACTCGGTCACTGAACTATCTCTTAATTTTTATCCTAATAAATCGCAAGGTAATAAAAAAGATAGCTCATAAATCTGTCTGAGTGACAGGGGTTATGATACCAGACGACAGCCATTTTGTCTGGCGGACATCGGAAAAACCAAGCTTATATAGGTCTATTTAATTTGTTTGTCTATTTATGTAACATGTCACAATAAGTTACGGAGAAGCAAAGAAGACCATAAAAGTGAAAACTTTTCCTTAAATAACAGTTTTTGTAACTTACACAACTTCTCTATTCTGTTACGTAATTCAAATAAATATTTATTTTTAATGAGAGAATGTTATTCATGTCTTTTGTTTTCAGGGCTAAAAATAGACTTAGATCTTTTTTCGTGGGTGCGAGGTAAATAAAGGATGACGTCAGAAAGAATCCACTTTTGTATGTAGGTATAGGTTTAAGTATATTGCGAAAATAGTAAAGTTAAGGATGAAACTTTTTACTCTTATGATTTTGTTATTCTATTCGGGCGTGAATGACGTAGAGGAACATAAATATAGGTACTGAACCATTATAAAAATATCACAAAATCTAAAATGCATTGCTTCGAGTGATACCAACACTGATACTGTTTGTTGTCACGAATCATGCGCTGTTGACTTAAATGCAATGGCAATTTTCAGGTTACTGACTTACCAAGCGACTGAAATACAGGTACTTTAACATTTTTTTTTGTAACCCTGTTTAGGCCAGTGAAGAATTTATTATTATTTCGTATTATATTTAATCCATTAATAAAATCAATAAAAATATAAAAAATTTAGCACACCGGTATCTAGACCAGACTTCAAGCTACAGGCAGAGCTTCAAGAAGGAAAAACCTAACAACACTAATCATGTCCATGAGACCTAAATACCGCTTTCTTATCACTATAAGTTTTTGACTTTATTTAATTTTCAATACGTAATTATTATTTACATTTTTAAATATTTTTATAAAAAGCATTTAAAAATAAAAATAAATATTACTATTATTAATTCCTTTATTTCATCTTGAAGTCTGCCAACGGTCGTAGGTCTTAGGATTATTAGACAAGTGGGTAATTGATCAATGAGCGAGTTTTCTCATTCAAATTGTAGGTAGGTTAATGGAAAATGTCTAGGTACTTCTGAAATGACCTGGTACCTTTGTAATAATAAAAAACGTGTGCGGTCAGGGGACCCCCGTCAGAAACGAAGTTCTTTCTCACGTATGATTTAAAATAAAAACAAAATTTTTGCAGCCGCCAACTTGGATTTGCATTTCGGCTTTAACACCCTCGAAAACTATGAAAACGACCCATGATGAAAAATTTGAACATTTTCAGAGCCGCCATCTTGGATTTACATTTCGACCACACTATCGGCTTTAATACCTTCGAAAACCATGAAAACGATACCTATGACGAAAAACTTGAAAATTTTCGAAGCCGCGAATCTTGGATTTTCATTTTGACCAAATTCACACTCTCTCTCTCCGCATGCAGTGTACTCGGGCTGATGTGTACAATTTTATCCCACGACACTGAAATCACTTTACTCTTTTCGTTTGTTTTTTTTCTGCCGGCGTTCTCTCTCTCTATCTCTTTCTTTCTCTATGAATTAGAAGAAGACAGTCGCAAGTATTAACAATTTTTAGCGTGACAATTTCTGAAAGTTTACAAGCCGCGTTAAAGAACTTCGTTCCAATAATAACAAATAATTGTACCCGGCACCGCTGGTCTACTACTAAAACTCGCTCATTAATCAATTATCCACTTGTCTAATAATCCTGAGATCTACGTCCGGAGGAATACTTCAATAAGCCTTGTAGAGTGGGCACGTAATCCGACTGTAATTCCCAATTCACCACAACAGAGTGGTCAAACGAATTAGGTCATCGTGTTACGAACAAGTTTTTGCTCGAATCAGCTCTAATTAGAGCAATTTTTTCACAAACGATCGATTGGTGAAACTGATTGATTGGTGTTGACTAGTTATCAATATGCGCTTCAATTTAATTGTTCAGCAAATTTTTATTTATTTGATCTATTTAAGAGGCTAAGTGATAACAGCCGCATGGATTGATCGAAAGTTAAGCTACGCTTGCCGCGGTCAGTTCGTGGATGGGTGAACCCTCCGTGCCCTCGAATTCGATCTTCGACAATGGTCTCGGGTCTTCAGCAGCCCAAGTCTGACAACCAGTTTTGCCAAGGGGTATCGCGTTACTCAGTAACTGGGTTGTGGAGGTCAGATAGGCAGTCGCTCCATGTAAAATGCTGGTATTCAGCTGCATGCGGTTAGACTGGAAGCTGACCCTAATATAGTGGGGAAAAAGCCAGGCTGATTGATTTGCTCTATTTATCAAGAGTAAATGTTCTGCGAATATTTTTGGAATAACTTTTATCATGGACGGAAAACTTTCTGTGCCAACCGAAGTTCGGAGTGGTTTTTCTATTAAAAGAGGGCATTGACCTAGTTTTATTTATAGGCTGTTGTTTCATCGTGTTATGTACTACGACAAGATATTTACTGGCTGGTTAGAAGCCTACTTCGTAGTAATCTAGGCCATTGTAAAAACAAATGATCTAACTTGATTTCCGTAACACTTCATGCTACTTGTATAAATCCTAATCTAATCTAAACTAATATTATCTAAATTAATCTAGACTAATATCTTATGTGAACTAATATTATAAAGAGAAAACATTTGACTTTTGTATGTTTGTAATTAATAATGGCTAATCGGATTTGGATGAAATTTGGTACATGGGTAGACCATGACCTGGATTAGAACATATAATAATTTTTATTCCGATATTCCCACAGGATCGAGACTTATGCAGGTGTAACCGCGGGGCTCAGCTAGTTAATATTATAAATTCGAAAGTAACTCTGTATGTTACCTTTTTACACCTAAACCACTGAACAGATTTCGATATAATTTGGCAAGGAGATAGTGGCATCCTGGAGAAGGACATTGGTTATTTTCACATTGGTCTCAAAGATAATGCTAAAGGGGGCGATATTGGGGATGAAAGTTTGTATGAGAAACTGAGCATTTCTTAAGTTAGGGTCACGAAAATTTAAATTTATTTGGTAAGACGGAAAAAAATAAACGTATTTCAGCGTTTTTGTAAAATCATCTTCGGGAGGGAAATAGGGAATGATTTAAAAATCCACATAATTATTGAAATTTTTGTATACCAATTTTTAAGAGACTGAAGGGATATTTCCGACATTCACGCGGGCGAAGCGGTGAGCAGAAGCTAGTTGGTTAAATAAAAACAAAACCCTCACTGTGTTTTATGATGGAACGCGTACAGAATCAGGAAAAAGACAAAAGAACTGCGAATAATAAAATTAACACGTTTCTTTTCGTTCGCACAAGACACATTTTTCAGTGAAGTTCATTTTACACCCTGTAGATACAACCGCGGACACTGGTGCTCGAGCAATTTTCACCCTTATGCTCTTAGCGTTAGGGTTAAAAACTGGGTCACCGCCAGGGTCTGCGAGGGTACCTATCTCATTACGCAAGGGAGAAAAGCAAGACATTTGAGAAGACATAAAGTAGTAGGTTGGTGAAAATTTAAATATTTTATTAGTTGATTGCTCTAGTATGTATGAAACAACGAAGAGTGAGGCGAGGCAATCTGGCCGTCACTGAATGGCTTCAGGGTTCAATATTCTGATACCTATACATATACACTCGTCTATGCACTCTCCCTGACCTCACTAGCAGAGGGTTTGAAACTAGTGGAGACGTATAATAAAACCGGTTTCAGAAAGGTTTATGGTACATTTAATAGTTTTCCAATCTCACTACATAAGCTAGGAAAAGACTTTATAATAAACTGATTATGAATATAGGCTCTTTCAAACAGACGCGACACGCGACGCGACACAAAGACACCGCTCGTCGCGCGACGAGCGGTGTCTTTGTGTCGCGTCGCGTGTCGCGCCTGTTTGAAAAACCCTTATAACGAATGAAAATTAATACTTTCAATTCCTAACTAGCCTAATTTCGGGGGTTAATTTAGATGCATAATTATCACAAAAAAAGGTACCTAGCCTATGTACCTACATATCTGCCGGGCCTTTGGGCTTCTGACTACCCGTAACAACCGTCAAAGTTCAATGAATGACAGCTGGGACCAACGGGTTAACGTGCTTTCCGAGGCACTGACGAATCTCGATATGAAAAGGATGATCACCCATCTACGAACTGACCGCGGCGAACGTAGCTTAATCTTCAATCGACCCGCGAGGCTGTTATCATATAGCCACGAGCCCCCTTACCTACATTATCAGTATATAAAAATCACTGCTAAACGTGAACCACTTAATAAAGAAAGAAGCAGAAGCAACCTTTGTACTCCAAATTATAATTATGTCATTTCTCTATGCATTTTACTGTGTGTACATTAATAATAAAAAATAAAAAAAATAAAAAAATTTGTTTAGCTCAGACCAAAAAGCACACAGTGTAATTAACAGCAGATAAAAAATAAAAATCAAATAAAAAGTTAAGCAAGCACAAAAGTTAAACATTACACCTCTGCGAGCAGTTAACTCCACTTCCACTTTGCTGACTGACATCCTATCCTATACTTTTAAATGAGCAATATTTGTATGTATGTTTATATATTTGTAATCACGTTCTCGAAAACGGCTCTAACGGTTGCAATATAGGAGTTTACGGGGGCGAAAAATCGTTCTACCTAGGTCGCATATCTGGGAAAATTCATTTTCTCCGTATTTTCACCCGAGCAGAGCTAGCTCGCCCAAAGTTTAGAACAAGATGGCTACTTTAGAATAATGACATCGCAGCATGGAATTAACAGGAACTATACCTATATGGAATAAGGATGAACTATCCTATTATATTAAATGAGCATTCTCTATTTTCACTAGAGCAGTGCTCGATCGCCCAGGTACTTTATTAAAACAGGCATAAGTTATTCACATAAAGTTCATGCCAATATCTACGAGAGAATAATTTTGCATACCTACTGATTGAACGACGCATACACGAATTGGTTTTCAAAAAAATACATTCTAGGGACGACCCTAAATTCAATGAATCAACGATGATTCATTGAATTTTATTGTAGGTAGGTACTTTCACCAATACATCGACGTCCATCCCACTACAAATATTTCATTCCATTTTAGTTCCTCTTCTATAAATAAAAATCAGTAACAAACCGTACTTAGCTGCTTTCAAATAGAAGGTATATTTTCTAAATTAAAAGCCGACTTATGCTGGACCCTCAAAGACCTTTTTTAATTAAATGCAGTAATTTAATTACAAAAAGGTAAGCATAAAAAAATCCTTTTCAGTTAAATCTCAATATTTTATGGTTTTAATGGACTTATGACGTTATAAGGTGTTTAATTATTATGCTTTAAAGACTATTCTCGTATTTATAAACAAGAACATATAGGTGCACTTAATCTACGTATAGATGTTCTTAATAGTTCGTTATAAATGAACATAGTTAAATAGTAAATAAGCCCAACAATATCATAGGAAAATTAACTACAAATTACTAATACAATAACAAACTTTTTAGGAACAACCTGTATCAATCTATATCACATTCCTCTACTACTTTTTGTTTTAAGGACTGTCAGTAGATTGGTCAACGATGTGCGATCGTTAGTAATAGATAAATATTTCGCTTATTAAGGCTCTTTCAAACAGGCGCGACACGCGACGCGACACAAACGCTTTGTGTCGCGTCGCGTGTCGCGCCTGTTTGTAAGAGCCTTTACACTCGTTGTGTTTTTATTGTTTCATTTTATAATTAAGAACTCAAGTTTGTTTTAATCGTCTAATCATGTGGTCGATGATTTGTAAAACTCTAATGAGTTTATGTTTGCACCAACTTATCATGTTTATAGATTTAACTATACTACTGAATTAATAAAATAAATAAATAAATAAAATTAGCATGTTTAGAATCCTGAGAAATAATTCATTCCAGGGTCTGAAGCAGCAATTGATATCGTATAGTTCCTTACAAGGCCTTAACACGAACAAAAGTGTCCATATCTCTATTAAGTTCTTCTGGAACTGATATAGCTTGCAAACCTAATTCCCTATTTACGCAGTTTTTAAACTTTCTTATCCATTTCTTTATAATTGAAAAAAAGGTCTAACAAAATTATTCTACCACAATCACAAACATACTGCCAATCTTTTTTGCCAACACGTTACAAGAATCTGGCAAAAACCAAAAAAAGATAAAACCATTAAATATGTGCAGCCCGGAAGCAATATCCTCGATTAAGGTCGAAGATTCGCCAATGATTTCCGCGATAGGTGAGACGATCGACGATCGACGACGTAATGGCATAGGACCTTTATCAATCGGCTCGTTAGGTCGCCTGTCTTGTTATGCGTCCTTTGAAAGGCTGCGTATTATGTCGAGGTCTCACGTTCCAAACCTTTTGTAGCTGTGGGTACCGCACCTAATGGTGGAGGATCAATTTTCAGTGTACTTTGGGTTTAGGTGCGTATAAAAAGCATATGTCAGGTTGGTAGAGTAACTAAAGAAGAGGAACGGTTGTTGTAAAAATAAAATGGAACTTATAATAAAAGGAAAATGTAAGCGTAGATGAGTTATTTAGTTTTATAGAGGGTTGAGGAACAGGGTCTAAAGTTCACTCATCCTCTATAGAAAAGGGAGTATTCTCCGACCAGACGGGTGTTGTTTCTGGTGAGCGACTGCCCGATGATTGTTGTTGGGACGTTGTATATATGCCAGTCGTGTGGTAAACTCTGATGTAGAATTTCGTGTGACGTCAGTGTGATGCATAGTTCGAATGTGGCGATGTGCCGCCACAGTTTTCTTTGATTACAATGGACAAAAATGACTAACTCCCATACAAACTGTCATCTCATAAGTAACCCCTTTTGGGGATGAATGATCAAATATCCTTCTTTAGTGCTTACTTTCGTTGTACAAGAAATTCTAGTGCAAAATTTCATACTTCTAGACCCAGCTTTAGGCAATGCGTTTTCTGTCAACGAATTAGAGAATGAACACCCATTATACAAAAAACTATGTTTCTTACTGATTAAATTAAATTTGGTACATACCAGGTTAACAAGAAACTCATCGTTACATGTACATGTCCCTAATGGATTCGGGAGGGATATAAAACAAAGTTCAATCAAGGAACCTTTTTTTGCTCTTAGAAGAGAGGTCGGTTAATAGTGCAGTGTAATAAAGTGGCTCGTACAGAAATACTTGTACATTAGACAGAAAGATACATTATCTACCAACTAAAGGGCTGACATAACATCACGCCTTGTTTTCCCCGAAGGATCAGGCAGGGGTGTATCTATAGTAGATACATTTCGCCAGTTATGTTTAAGTCCCATGTAATAGTGGGCGAACCTATTACCTCCAACCGGGCACAAATCCATACACCGGGCTGCTACTTTGAAATTCCTGATGGAACAACCCAATAACAATTTGCCGAACCTGGGAATCGAACCAGCACGTAGCATGACAACCACAGAAATGGGTTGAACACAACTTCAATAAATACGAAATAATAAGTGGATTCACTCATTGGTAATGGTACTACATGGTACAAAACAAACAACAAAACGAACAACACTACAAGATAAGATAAATAATGTTTGCAAATAATTTTTCCAACACTATGACTACAAGTTCAATATGTGTGTGCAGCAGCTGATTGTGATAGGCCATGATTAATTGATTGAAATCGTGCAAACAGCACTCGGCAGCGACACTAACTCATCTATCATTTACAAACACTATTAGCGCCACATTCCCACAAATACCATAACATCACGCCTTGTTTCCCCGACGGGTTGGGCAGAGGTGTCCCTGTAGCAGGTTCACCCACATTTCGCCAGTTATGTTTAAAATCCCATGCAATAGGGGGCGAGCCTATTGCCATCAACCGGGCACAAATCAGACTCCAGGCTGCTACTGAGAAATTTCAGATAGAAAAACCCAATAACACATTGCCTGACCTTGGAATCGAACCTAGGACCTCATGCTCAGCAGTAGCGCTTGTGACCACTAGACAAACGAGGCAGTTATTCCCACAAATGGACTCTAAAATTCAATTTTAGAGTTGTGCTGACTAAAATTTTCATTTTAAATATTAGATTTTGTAGCAGCAGATCTTGTTTTACCTGTACCCACTACTCTAGCTGCATACCGTTGTTACAGCTGTAGTCTGTAAATTTTCATTGTATTTCCAGATTTGGCAGATCGCCCCGTGTTGGTCGTGTGGGAGCAAACGCAACTGCTAAACTTGGGGTTGAGCCCGAGGTCGCGACAAGTGTTTATCAGGAAATTATCTTCATAGCAATCCGGAGTTTTAATTTCTACCCGATTGATAGCAATAGGCTATTCTCCTATTAACACTGTCGACTCCACCTACTTTCCATAGAACTCATACGCCATGCCACCATTCATATTGGAAGTGAACCCTCCGGGATGGTTACCGGCATTACGTCTGCGCTAAAGTTAACCATCGCGGACGGTCAACGGCATTAGGTTTAAAACTGTGTTATCAAACACTGTAGAACGAAGTAAAATACTGTTTTCAGGGGGTCTTGTCGCTATACTTAGGTTCGAACTTTTAAATTTTCCGTGACCAAAAAAAAACTGCTTGGATTTTTAAACCAACGCCTATATTAATAAATCTTATTAAATGTACATCAAATTTCATTTTCACGGTTTATAATAATAAACCTACTTTTAAAATGAGCCCTCCGCGAGGGCTCCCGGCATCTCATATGCGACTAGGTAAACCCTCGAGGAGGGTTCCCGGCACTGAACGTGTCAAAAGGGACTTGACGAAATGTGTGTTCAACACCTCTGCCTAACCCTTCGTATAATAAAACAAAATACAGGCGACATGTTACGTCATTTCACAGAAACCAGCTTTGCGTCATCATCACCTGTACCTTAACTGCATACAGTCGGGGTTTCACTCGTTTCACTGCAGTCTCCGTATGAATATTCAATGCGATAATTTTACAAAACACCCCAGAGGCGGGACACAATAGTTTGATATAAATATATACCGTATTTCTCAGAGTGTGGTGTACCTTGTATCACCAATAAAGATGTTGGAAACTGTTAACTATCTTGTAAGTTCGAGTACGTACTGAAAATGTTCGGAGTTTGAAAGTTTCAAGGAGGTTGCTATGTTATAGCGAAATTAGTTGTGTGAAGGTAAAAGTTGTAGTTTTGGTCTCTGCAATATTGGCCTTAATAAATTAAAACATTATTATTTTATGTTTTTTTTTTATAACTTAAAAGTTTTTTATCACTGAACATAATAGAGGTGTTTCAGAAAGCCCTTGTATAGGGGATTCAAACATTTTCATTTGGACGTCGTCTCATGGGCCACCTTGTATTCTGTAGTTAAGTAGATTATTATAATAGGTACTTATCGCAATTTTCAGAACAAAAATAACGGCAATAAAACATTCCACATGTCTTCAGTTCAAGAAACCCATGTCTGTTTTCAAAAAGAAATCGTATTTACAGTCAGAATACGTTAAAGAGGTGTTTGAAACTAAATAAAGGATACACAGAACACGTCACTGCACGTTAACCTGCTTTTTATTACAAAAATGTTTATAAAATTACTTTCTTGTGTTTAGTCGACCTCGTTATCGCATTACCACTTTTGACAACACAACCATAGCAAATCATCACGCCTCTAATTCCCCGAAGGGTTAGGCATAGGTGTACACCCACATTTCGCCAGTTATATTTAAGTATGATGTGTGTGCGTGTGTTTTGATAACAATTCCCGGTAAACTGTAACTTTACTAAGTTTGTAACTATATAACTGTCATATAGACAAAAAGTCTTCGTTGTTTTATGATATGCAAGTGATATTCAATCTTAGACTAGAGGGGTTCGTGGGTAAATGCTGCACGGATCGATCGAAGCTACGCTTGCCGCGGTCGGTTCGTGGTTGGGTGACAATCCATTACATACCGAAACCACTCCGTGCTTCGGAAAGCACGTTAAGCCGTTTGTCCCGGCTGTCAATCTTAGATCTTTAACTGTCGTTATGGGTACCTAGTCAGAAGCCCAATAGACTGCCAACCAGTCTTACCAAGGGATATCGAATACCCCGTAACTGAGTTGTAGTGGTCAGATAGGCAGTCGCTCCGTGTAAAAGCCTGGAAACCGACGACTGGAAATCGACCCCAACATAGTTGTGAAACGGCTATGCCTTAGCCGTTTCACAACTGATTGATTGAAGTGATATTCAATCTTAAGGTGGTCAAGTAATTACGAGGGCAACTATACTACAGTACAAAGGTACACGTGTCGGGTGCCATCTAAAATTTTTATGTTTGTGTCTGCGATCTGCCCGGAATACAAAGTAGTGCTAGTCTAAATTTGGAGTTGGAATTGTGGATAGAATACATCTGTGGATTCTGTTTAAAATAGTGCTGGACATCGATTTTGTCTACTGGATGTATTTTTATCTGCGACGATAAATCGTTACAATATTTTAAATCTGTGCTTTTGTTAAAGTAAATTATATATTTTCCTTTGTATTTTCGGCCTTAAAAACTAGATAAAAAACATTTATTACCTAACAGTACTTACCCAAAATTAATTTGGAAAAATACGGCTTAGGCACCAAACACGGTTACAGTAAAAGCCTATTCTGATCTTGTTCACTGTACAGTGAGCCACATTAACAGAGGCCCCAACACGAACGCGCGCCGTAATCGTAACGTAAATTCGAATGCTTTTTTTTAAGTCTTCGTTTCATAACATTAATTTTAGCTTTAAGAATTTATTTAGATCTATTTCTTAACCAAATTGTTATTATAGGATAGTAAACCAATATACGCATTTTTCTTTCTTTCTTTCTTTATAGCTGTATTTTTGATGAAATAATCGTTCGAATTTACGATAGCTGATAGGTTGGACAACATTGGATACGCCTACATGCCACTGTGGCGTAGTATTAAATCGTTTGTGTTATTTTTCTGGTAGATGTAAGTGCTAACACTAGTTTCCTAGAAACTTTAATTTCGGAATCTATTATTTTGGACCCATAGGTTATAATATACAGGGTTATTGGTTATATGTCGGCAATCCGTTAAGGGGATGTAGGAGAGGTCATTTGCAACCAAATTACCTCTGGTGACCCCTATGCCAACGGCAACCATTTTCGAGTAATTTGACATTTTATATTTTAAAATGTATGAAATAAAAATATAAAATGTAACCAATAACCCTGATATATAATAGGGTTAATCCCCTATGCTAATGTAAACCATTTTTGAGTAATAAAATAAAAATATAAAATGTCAAATGACTCAAAAATTTTTGACATTTACATAGGAGTCAAAACGCGTCATTAGGTTGTTAATGACCTCTCCTACATCCACTTAATGGATTGCCGACGTGTAAATAACCCTATATATTGGTTAGCCAAATGGAATATACCTATGGGTCCGAAATAAAATATTTTTATTTATTTACGTTACGCTTACTTTACCTACGCGCCTTCGTACTAGGGCCTCCCAAAGCTTGATTGTCGGTAAGATTTTAACATCTACGGAGCGTATCATTTTCAGCTTCTCAGATTGTCCCGGGTGACATTGCTATCCACCGACAATTATTATTCATTAGGTCGTTGTCGCAGCGTCCTTTCATTACAGACTCGAGTCAGCTCGTTATGTCTTATTCAACCCTCTGCTTGTGTATATTTTAATAAAAGACCGCCTCGGGCAGGGAACGTTCCAGGGTGAAATGAATAAGTGACATTCAAAATCTTACGTTCTCAAAAACAAAACTTTGGTGCAATCTGTGTGTCATCATGACGGCTTGTTTACATGAATGTACCTAAAATTAAATTCAGAGAAAACAGATGTGTTTTTGGTTTCAGGCTCTTTAAAGCTTTTTCGTATTTGATGAAGCATTCAATTTCTGAAAGGAAAGCAATTCATTGTACAATGAATTACATACATGTCACGTCGAATGTCTACAAACTAGGCATATCTAGGCTTGGTTACTAGCACCAAAGTAATTAAAAGTGAAAAGTAAAGTAAATGAAAAGCTAAAAATAAACGAACGTGGTTTCATGAAATTAATTGGCTTTGACAAAGCTTTAAGTGTAGAATACTGTTATACCAACAGTAACACTTACTTAGGTTAATATGTTCTTAGTTAAAGCACATGTAAGTTCCTACGTTGTGATCACATTTCAAATGTACACCCTAATATTTTTACCTCTAGAAGGGAGATAAAATCGGAATAATATTGCTTTGCATAATTCCCAGTCAGAGAATAGCTGCGCAATCGGAAATATCTGAATTTATGGTCGGATACAAGCTGAAGGTAAGCCTAGTCTATCAGAGGAATCGATTGCAAACTTTACTCAACCTGTTCAAGTTCCACGATTTCCCGCTTTACGAGATTTATTGTGTTTAAGATTGATTGATGACGGTGGACTTTACATGGGCTTTGGTTTCCGAAAGATAATTACACCGACACACAGATTTATTTGAAGTGCACTGAGCATAAAATGTCCATATTGTCCAAAGGCGCGTAGGTGCAATTCTGTTTAGACGCTGCGGATGCGTAGCTCTTAAGATGCGTAGCGCCTACTATGCATTGTGCCTACGATGCGTAGCGCCTACGATGCGTAGCGTTTGCGTAGCCTATACGCTGCATTTACCTTCAACAAACACCTACGGAAGATCAACACCACAGGCGAAGATACAAACCACATTTTTATCGAGTTTATAATTATAGACTTAAATTAACCGTAAGTTTGAGAGTATGATTGATGTACCAAAATATGTGAATGGGCCAATTGTCTTTCGGAAACCCACGACACTCACTTAACCTAAGCCAACGTTATCTCACAGTTGTTCGAGAATGGATAATTGAAATGAATTCGAATGTCATACACGACAGCCGTGCTCAAGGGAAGCGTAATAAAATAGATTAGGGACCGACCATTTACGCCAAATATTTACTGCCACGCGCTACGGATGGGAACAGTGTCGGCGTTCCACGCATTCTCAAGATAATCTGTGCAATGATAATATTATTACGTCGGATTTGGCGAGACTTGATTACCGTAACGTGTGGGGCCGCCTTTACTTGAATTCGTTATGAGGATGAGTGGGCTCGTACAAACGTTTATGTACGTACTCGTGCTACGAAGCCTCGTTTGTGTTATGTTTAGTCTACATGTGTTTAGGAACGTATTTCTACTTTTATAATAAGTATGAGCTTTTTAATTACCTTCTATAATTATTTAACTTAATTTGATTAATTTATTGTATTTTTACTGATTTACATAAAAACATAACATCACGCCTGTAATCCCCGAAGGGTTAGGCAGAGGTGTACTTATAGTGCACCCACGTTTCGCCAGATATGTTTAAGTCCCATGTAATAGGGGGCGAGCCTATTGTCATCAACCGGGCACAAATCCAGACTCCGGGCTGCTACTGAGAAATTCCAGATGGAAAAACCCAATAACACTTTTGCCCGACTTGGGAGTCAGGACTTGGGACCAGGACCTCATATTTGGTGGTAGCGCTTTGCGACCACTAGACCAACGAGGCAGTCACTGATTACTGATTTATTTGGTCTTATTATTATTTATTAGCTTATTGATTTTGTTGTTATTTTTGTCATGTATTTTTGATTATTTATGTTAGTTTTTTGTTTATGTAAGTGCTGTGCACACCTTTAAGTGATAAGTTCGCTGTAGTTTATAAGTTTTAATACGATATGCACGTTGGAGTGCCATCATAAATTAAAAAAAATCTTCAGTCAACCGTTATAAGTTGGGTGAGATGTTTTCGAAAAGTATTTTTTGGTGCACTTTTACATTATTTACGAGTGGCAATAAGTTAAACAGATAAATGTACATGTATGCGTAACCTGGACAGTCAGCCCTATTACCACAATTTTGCAGATCAGCTATTTAATTCTTCCACATAAAGGGCTATCCTCATAATAGCGCAGATACTAGAGAAAACGACGAAACACCACAAAATCTTCCATAAATCATTCAAGTTTTATTCATCTTTATCCAATTCCTGTCGGACTAAGTCAATCATAAAACTGTTTTAAGTATCTATAAGGAGATATACCAAGCTATTGATTGCATTCCAGTTGCTCAGTGGCTGCAGTTAGGTACAGATAAATCACACTGGTATTTAATTACTGCTCGCAGTGAGCTTGAAACTATGCAATCTGTCTAGATTACTGTTATCTAGAACACAATACTTTGTTTTATAGTTTATTGTTGTAATTAATATTATTAATTTTGCAATCTTCTGTAGGTGTATCTATCGGTTGTCGTGCACGCGTTAGCATTACCACTTCTATCTCAACTTTTTCAAACGAAAGGCATTTTTATCTATTTTAATATTATTCGTTAATTTATTTAAACGTAATATATCTTACATAATTTAAAATAATATACCAAATAGTTAACGTTTAAGTAATTGAAAATATTATGTCTCCTTTTTAATTTAGCTTCTAATGTATTGTTGTCTTCTATAAAAATGTTTGATGTAAATTAATGGCCTGAAACACAGGTTTTCATAAACCTAGATCAGGCAGGTCTACATTACAGTTAGAATAAAATTTTCCTCGATTGTAATTAATGTAAATCATAATTTTACTTTATACTTGATTTTTTTTTAAATATTTTTTTTTTAATTTATTTGTGCACGTGTGTGCATGCGGATTTTATTTTTGTACCTATTTATGTACAAATCACTGAACCTGACTTGGTTTCCGTACGTCTTTTCTGATTTGCAGTGATCATCCGATCACTGCAAATCAGCGTTGTGTTGTGGGTCCCCCATAGCACAGTATCGTGCTGAGGGGTAGCCTTCTTGTAACAGTCATGACATGCAGCTGCCGACTATTTCTGTTTTATGCTCGTAATTATATATGTAGATCTATTTTGTTTAATTTTTCTTATTATCCTGATCTTCTTATGATTCTGATCTTTTTGTATGCATGTGTTTCTGTGACAAATAAACGTGTTTTTCTTTCTTTCTTTACTTTACGAAGACAAAGTGAAATTGTTTTTCTTCATTTTTCACAACGCGTAATCGAAATCTTTTTACAATCAGCCCTTTTTCCTTTCGTTTCTACCATTTCAACGGTGGTCATGCTACGCGGGATAGTGTGGCATGTGATGCGGAGGATTGACGGAAACGTTGTGGGGATTTTTTTTTGTTTGAATGATGATGGTTTTAAGAATCCAGGAAGATCGAAGAAACAATGGATGGATTATGTGAAAGGAAGAAGTACCTACCCCAAATAAATAGGTAGTTAGGTATAAGGGAAGGATAATGATCATCATCATTACATATATTTCCTTGCTCTTGGTTCATGTTTATAATTTTATGTATATCTATGTATATATAAAACTTTTATTTATTTATATAGATAAGTATATGCTTTATTTATCTATGTATCTGTTGTATATGTAAATGGTACACCACTTACTGCCTGCAGTATTGTCTCTCCTTTTCCATTTAAATCTATCCAAAGGTTGTCTGTAAAAGATCGCTTTTTGTGATAAGGCCGCCCATTGTGTCACCCAATGTAAATTTCTAAATTGACGTCTGTAATTTTTATGGTGTACATAGTAAAGAATATTCTATCTATTTATCTAATGATATTTTTATAATAGACTAATATTTTGTAGAGCGTTTTTATCGTTTTTACGACCATTTTAAAATTATTTTGTAATTTACCGAAACGCTTAAAATAACCAACCAACCGTTTAGGCATAATTTATTCAAATAAATTGTGACAGAGATCACTTTGGGTCTTGGCGGAAATCTGAATCGTCAAAGTTTTACTGACACTCGGTGTACCTTTCAAAAGTTGTTACATAATTATTTCTGAACAAAGTTGTCTTTCTTGTCTGATAATTCAGACAACCTTTTGCTAAATCTTATCGTTTTTGTTATTTTTGTAAAATATATTCAGAAAATATATAAATAAATAAAGCTCTTGCATGTTATATGACTTGTCTTGTATATGTAGATATTATGATAAACAATAAAAATATATGTACTTTGTATTTAGGCGGAACCTAGGTAAGTATATATTTTTATAGCTTTAAAACCTAATATAGTCATCATCAGTCGGGTGCATAACGTTTGAAATAATAACAAAAGTTCTAATGATCATATGACCAAATTTCATTTTATATACTTTTTTAATATGACGATGAAATGATATAATTAATTTTTGATATAATTTCATTTTACCTTATTTTATATAGTATAATAAACATTTTCTATAATGCATATTTGAATTAATATTCAATTAGTATAATATCAAGTTACTATAATATTCAAAATCTATAAGTAACGTTTAATATAATTTAGAAACGTCGTCATTTGGGTTAGGGTAGGTTATGATAGTGACCAATAAAGATCCCCGCTATTGTTGGTGAATCATTTGGGTTAGATGAGGTTTTCCATAACAGAATTTTAGCAGAAAATTAGTAAATATGAAAATTTGGTCAACTGAATGTTATAAAAAAAGAGCATTATACAAATTGAAAATTATATGAAATGAACGTTATACTGAATGGGGTTATTTGTTTTTTATAGGATATGAAAATTATATCAAGTGTACGTTATTTCAAGTGATATTATACTATCTATTATTATGCCATATATTACACACCCCATCAGTCTCCCCTTCTCTCTCATAATCCCAACTATAATACAGGGTGGCAGGAACATCGACGCGAAAACTGAAACCATGGAGTCAATACATGTTTCTGAACCCCACAGTGTTGAAATTTTTCGTCTGTTATTTAAAAAAAAAAAACAGCTGTTCCATACATTTTAACCGCGTAGGTTTACTACTACACTTTAATATGAAACAGCAGATTTTATTTTTAGGCAGGGGATTTCAGAATCATGTACTGAATCCATGGTTTCAGTTTTCGCGTCGATATCCCTACCACCCTGTATAATATTATTAAATGCGAAAGTGAGTTAGTTTGTTTATTTTTTTGTTTGTTTGTTACGCTTTCACGCGAAAACGGCTAAACAGATTAGGATATAGGATACTTCTATCTCGATATTCCCACGGGATCGAGACTTATGCGGGTGAAACCGCGGGGCGCAGCAAATACTTAAAACACTTGTATATCCTTGTTTTGTAATAATGTGTTATAGTTAGATATCGATATTATTTATGCACGGTGATGCCTGCGGATTTTTTTGTTTATGATTTTTAATAATATTTATTCTTATGTCTCGTTGTGTATTTGTCTTTCATTCTAAGCACTGTTTATTTTATTTTATTTTACTACCTGACTATGTATAAATCACTGTACCTGACTTGATTTCCGTACGTCTTTTCTTCTATTTTAATTTTTTTTTTTCGGGTGACCACTGAAAATCAGCGCTGTGCTGTGGGTTCCCCATAGCACTGCATCATGCTGAGTGGAAGCCTTCTTGTCACAGTCATGTCGTGCAGCTGCCGACTAATTTCTGTTTTACGCTCGTGATTTATTATGTACTTTTTGTTGTTTTCGTTTACTCTTGTCTTTGATGTATGCACGTGTGTCTGCGACAAATAAACCTATTTTTCTTTCTTTCTTTCTAATTTATTTGTGAAGATTTGTAACTGATTGATTTTTATTTGTCTGTAAATCTTCCAAGCAATAAATAAATATATTTTTCTGTTTAATTATTGAACTATTAGAACCCCTTCAATAACTTAAGAAACATCTAAGGTTTGTCTATCTGTATCAGTTATGATCAAAGCAAGTAGCTGTCGAGTTCTCGGTACGGTAATGACAACAACAATTCCTTGTGCATTGTTAAGTATCATTATTCAAATTATCTGCGGGCGTATGTAGATATAAAGCTGTCATCCTGAATTCCCTGTAGTTTATTTTATTTAATAGATTTACTGTCGGTCGTAACTCTCTGGTGTTGTTTTTGCAGATTCATGAATTTTATGTCAATTTTAAAATATTCATTATTTTTTATTGTAGGTGCTTATAGATGATGAAGAGCGTATTGTCTCTTTCGTTATTATCAGCTATATTTTAATTACTGTGGGCGTACTATGGATAGTGTTGGTTATTGTGCAATAGAAAAACTGTTTGCAGTTCAGAACACATTATAATTTATTACGAGTATCAAATTAATCACACTAGCAATTCACCCACTGTTGGTACACGACACAACTATACAGAACACGCGACAGTTTCGTCTTCACTGCTTGACTGCCATCCATGAACTGTGCTTAGCTCCGGCCGGTCCAAGAGTTATGTTGTAGACTCTGTCGAACGTCGCTAGGCGGCGCTGGTGTCCCGATTAGTCAACTCAGTAACTTATTACTTATTATTACTGACATAGATATAGTATAGTTAAACACCGTATATGGTGTTTTTGTTTGAGGGGCTCGTAGGTAAATAATAACAGCCGCACGGCTCGATCTTCAAGGTTAAGCAACACTTACCGAGGTAGGTCCGTTGATGGGTGACCATCAATTACATACCAAAACCTCTCCCTGGAAAGCACGTTAAACCGTTGGTCCCGGCTGTCACTTGTAGATCTTTGACAGTGGTTACGGTCAGAAGCCGAAGTCTGACAACCAGTCTTATCAAGGGGTATCGTGTTACCCAGTAACTGAGTTGTGTAGGTCAGATAGGCATGTCACTCCATTTAAAATACTGGTATTCAGCTGCATCTGGAAGCCGACCCCAATATAGTTGAGAAAAGGCTAGGCAGATGATGATGCTGTATTTTTGTTTGGCTCAGCTGTGGATATCATTCATTAAGGGGGGTACATTTGAAGAGCCTCCACAAATGAAGGTGCTTTCCACTACAAAACTTGTTGACTGAATTTTCTTTTTACTACGGCAGGCAGGTATCCTATACTTCAGTCGACACGAGAGCGATGGAAGACAAAGAACTTAACAATCAAAAACGAAAACAAGACACCAAAAACAATGAACAAAAAGAGTAGGTAGAGATACTTCAACTTTTTTACGTTATAACAATGACGTATTTATTCGTAGATACTTGCTGTAACAATATTTGACATAACAGTGACTCTTTGCGGTCTTCACAGACTTGTGGTTCGTGGTATGAAAGAAACCCTAATTGTATTTATTTGTTCACGCGACGATGACATTAGGGGAACAAAGCGTGCCGCCCTGCGGACATTCTGTTATGAAATTAGGTGATGTATTGCGTTTAGGTAGGCCTTTACTGAGTGTTTCATTCATCACAGACTGAAATGATGGAAGCTTGCCAACTATTTGTTAGTGTACGTAATAAAACAGTACCGTGATTTGATAATCAACGCATTTCCTAAAACACTAAAAGTACTTATAAACATTTATTTATTTATTTTAAAACACATACAACTATCATCACAGGCTTACCTAATACAATAGTGTAGTTACAGTTACATTTAAGATTAGACTTAAAATTATATAATTGTGAACAACAAAGAGTAATTTTACTAAATGTGGCTCGTGTGAATTCACTCCGAGTACAATTGAAGCAGTCAATCTGTTGTGACACCATATTGAGTGTACCTGTGGTACTAGTATGCAGGGCGCGCATCAGCGGCGCGTGGTGCAGCAGGTTGGTGCGAGCGGGCAACACCGACAGCAGCGGCGGTCGCCTCCGTCGCTCATGATAAAGCGCAGGCCATATTGGGAACGAAGCGAAACGACGCTAAGTTCGTTTAGCATTCCTCCGCGTCTTTTCATACTTCCATTTTCGTTTCGCGTAGTATGCGGTGAGAACCGAAGTATGAAAAAACTCAAAAGACGCGGAAGACAGCTAAACGAACTTACCTTCGTTTAGCTTAGACCCCAGTGTGCCCTGCGCTTTATGTAAGTTACTCAGGAAATGCGTTGTCATTCCGAGGATATAATTATCTAATGAGCACTAAAAGGGTTCTCTTTGCGAGGACAAATAAATTGTTTATCAAAAGTAACATTTAAGTACCTTTGTCTACTATCTCTGTACCTTCTTAATTATTACTGACTGCTGTAAAGGCTCCTACAAACAGGTGCGACACGCGACGCGACACAAAGGTACGTCGCGTCGCGAGACGAGCGGTGTCTTTGTGTCGCGTCGCGTGTCGCGCCTGTTTGTAGGAGCCTTTATTACAGTTTCGGAAATGGTTAGGGGAATGCGCTAAGGCAGCCCGCGAAATAAAAAAATTCTTACGTTTTTTGCAATTTGCAGGTCAGTGCCAGGTTGTATGTTGATAATTAAAATATAATTCGCGACCGTAAAAAATATGCTTTTACAGAATTATAATCATAATAATCACCAATACAAATAATCCTCAAATGATTTCATGAAATAGTAATTCAATTGGCTTAGGTATATATATGAACTTAGAGAGTTGTATAGATGATTTTTAGTATGATTATAATTCTATAAAAAATATTTGAAACGGCCGCGAATCATATTTAGATCGACATACAACCTGATACTGACATGCAAATTGCAAAAAAACGTAAGAAAGTTTGAATTTCGCGGGCTGCCCTGACGATTTCGCCTTGAAGTGATTGATTGTTTGAACAGGGAAGGGAAGGAACACGTAATAAAGTAGATATCATCTCGCCTGTAATTCCCGAAGGGTTAGGCAGAGCTGTAGCAATAGCACACCCACATTTCACCAGTTATGTTTAAGTCCCATGTACGTAATTGGGGGCGAGCCTAATGCCATCAACCGGACACTAATCCAGACAGGTTGCTACTGAGAATTTCTAATAGAAGAGCTTAATAACACTGTCCAACCTGGGAAGAAAAAGTTAGATACTAGGTGTAAAGTTCACTCATCTTCTATAGAAACGGGAGGATACTCCGACTAGACGGGTGTTGTGTCTGGTGGGCAACTGCCCAACGATTGATGTTGGATAGTCGTTCTGATATAAGTCGTTCGCGCGGTAAACTCTAATTGCGCGATGCAGGATTTGTGTGACGTCATGTCTTTGATGCGTGGTTCGCATGAGGCGATGTAGATGCCGCCACAGTACTAATCGTTTTATAACATTGGGAATGTCGAAGTACCTGAATATTTCGCATTAAATGTTTTATAACTGCCTCGTTGGTCTAGTGGTCGCAAGCTCTACTGCTGACCATGAGGTCCTGGGTTCGATTCCCAGGTTGGGTAAAGTGTTTAGTTTGTGTGTCTGGAATTTCTCAGTAGCAGCCACGAGTGCAGCATTTGTGCCCGGTTGATGGCAATAGGCTCGCCCCCTATTACATGGGACTTAAACATAACTGGCGAAATGTGGGTGTACTATAGATAAACCTCTGCCCAACCCTTCTTGAAACCAGGCGTGATGTAATTTATTTATTTATATATACTTTATTATACACCACAAAAAAATATTTTAAAAAATCAAATCGCATCGCGTATAATATAATCAATCGTTATGTTTATGTTATGTAAATGATTTATTTATCTATCTATCTATTTAAAACTAGCTTCTGCCTCACGTCCGCGAGCCTATAAACTTTCCTCAAGAATTGAGCTATCCAATGCAAAAATATTTTTTCAGGTCCGACTCCGGAAATTATCCTCTACATACAAGCTTACAAATAAACAATCAAATTTTACCTCTTTATAATATTATTATAATTATATTATATTATATATGCAGTGTTCTTCAACCTTTTTCATGACGCGACCTGAGAGGATCGCGTCATAAGAAAAAAAAATTACGACCCCCTGCCCTCCACTGTTTATAATCTATATTTTATTATAGTACAAATATCAAATACGTACAACATTTTTTTTATTATTATTACGTATCTTCTAATTACATAATTAACAGACACATCGCCAACCGCCTCCACGGAAAAGCGATACGGTGGATTTGTGGGGACAATGTATCCCACTCGCCTCCTAATTAAATTCTACGTATAATTTAAGTAAATTTTGATGATTTATGAGGGTGATGGGCTACGAGGGATTTCCCAGTAGAGTAATTACGTTTTTAAATGCAGCTATAGATGAGGCAAGTAGGGAACTAATTTAAAAGAAAATCTGCTGGCATTATCCAAAGCAACAAAACAAAGTTTAATTTTTCTTTTTTTTTCTTTTCCTGAGGCCTCGCGACCCCCTCATAGAGGCGACCCACACGTTGAAAAACACTGATATATGTATATAAGTCTAGATAAAGATAAACTCTTCAGACTAGATTATACATCATTTGAATAGTTAGTGGCCGCATTAATTAAGTAAGTCTTCAACATTGGAGAGAGAGAACACGGTTTCGCTTGCTGTTTGTTTAGTTAATACGGTAATTATCTTCACATTCCGAGCTTTATGTTCTTTAATTCCATTTCTGTTCTTGCTGTATATTTGAATTAATTTGGTAAAAAGAACACTATATATTATCCTATTAAATCATATAAATGCTCTGAATTGGAGCCTGCCCTGACATACGAGGTGAAGGTCGTGGGTCCAGGCGCTTTACTTTATATAAATAATTTCATCACCACTGCTCTAAAAACGTTGAAGAACCATCGTGAGGAAACCGGCATGTTTTAGACACCGACTTCCGAAATTAAAGTTATTTTTCACTTTGTAGTGCTTTTTTTTGCAAGTCGGTTGTGCTTCGTTTATTTTCATTCATCTGGTTTGGTCTGGTGATTTGGTTCAACTTCAGCACAGTCACGAGCATAAATAAATACGTTACATTTACTGAAGATTCAAAAGCGTTTTTCTCCTCAAGTATCTATTGACAGCAATTCTGTAGTGTTGAACATCTCAAAACCTATTATGAAACAGGGCTGGAGTTGCAATGGTTATTTCACGATAAAATCGTATCGTAAGTTATGCATGTCAGTAGACATCGGTGAAAAAAAAAACATCGTGAGAAACCTTTTTTTTATGGGCAATTATTAATTATAAAATAACTTCTCCCGCTCTGAGCGGAGCGGGCGAGAGTGTCAGACTCATACTAAATAAAACCCACTCGTGTTCCTTCAGTTGGCTGTGTGTTGCCAGGGCCACGGTAACCCTTTCAGACTTCCCCGCGACCCTAGCAGGCATCGGCCCCAGCAGACCCCGTCAGTTGTGGTGACATCTCTTTGAGGCGCGCGTGGAACACAACGCGCCGTCGTCGACCCGGGCCTGGTCCTTATCAGACGGCGAGCTACCCATTGCTCACCGTCCGCAAGCCCGCGGCTACGGTGACCGGGAATCGGCCTGGGATCGTGAGGAAACCTGAATTTGTAGTTAACTTATGTAGGACAGTAATAGGTGCTATATAAAATATATTATTATTTTTAATATACCACTTCGTACTTTTCAGTATATGAAGCAAGGAATTACTGGTATCAAACAATTAACATTTCGATTATTGTTAATAAGGAAGTGTAACATTGAATGTTTACAATGTGACAACCGAATCAATTAGACTTAATGACAGATTACGTCATTGTGTGTGCAGACTAATCTCCGGAATTACTGAGCCAACGTCTTTAGGAATATTTCCTAGTAATGTCTGAATCTAAAAATGTTTTATGACTACTGTCATAATCTGTAGTAAGAAAAATTGAGTTTGTTTTGTATGTGTGGAGGAGGATAGCTCTAAAACTGCTTGACAGATTGTAATCATTCTTTCAGTTTTAGGTAGTTGATGGAATATAGTCTCACAATATAACCGATTATCGCTTCAAGTTGCTAAAACACCAAAGTAATTTTGTAAATATCTAAGGCAATCCTTTTTGACTGTAATTAACTCAGATGATTGATCAATAATCTCAGGTAACGAACTTAAAAGCATTTTAAAAGATTTTTATGTAGTTTTTGATCAATGCACATAGTTCAGTTCAGTTAGCCTTTACCAAATCCATGGCATTCACCCCGGAACCGGCTCACCGGAAGCAGTTAATGTTCGGTGGTGAGCTCAATCCGGTTAATCCGGATTATCTGGGCAAAGCAAATTATCCGTTCGAATCGGTGATTAGTCACCGACCAACGTGTGTAACACGGGTGTTCGACTGAAACCGCTGTTCGAATGAAGTTGGTTTTGTTGTTACTAAAAAGGTGTAAGGAAGCATAAGGATTCTCGTAGATCCGTGTTTTAATGGAAATTATAAAATCGAGAAGGATAAGTTATATTTTTGGTATATTTTTGAGAAAGTATTAGGTAGGATCGCCTTGAAAAAGAGAGTTGAGTACCGAGTAAGGCTAGTACACACGGCTACACATCAAGCTATACATTTCCAGTATAAGCTGATCTCGCATTGTATAGGATTTCCATATAATGCGAGGTCAGCGTAAACTGTAAATGTATAGCTTGATGTGTAGCCGTGTGTACCTAAGTCTGTTAAAACCCCTTGCTAAAAATGGGCTTCCCCATGTTAAGTACCACAGTGGCCGGTAAGCGTAAGTAAAATTGTTAGTGTTAAAAGATTTCAACGCCGAGTGTGATAAAAATGGGTATAAACTCCCGCATTTAATTTGATTTTAGTTTTTGTAATAGAGCTAGGTATCGGTGTCGTTCACAAATATTTTTAGCAGGAATGCTTTCAAGTATGTAGTAGCATTCATGTTATTTAACACAAAAGGCATTTTTTTACCGTTTTAAATGACTACTGAGTGACTTTTTAAAATACGACATGGTACAAAAGGAATTGCGGTTCGGTCGAAATTGCAGGTATTGAGTCGAACGTAACCAAAAGTGAATACGGTAAAGTCGACAGATTTCTAGCCTTTAATTGTCTCGACTTAATTTCTTTCCTTTATTTTATTTTTAAACGAGAATTGTATTTGCTCACCTTTTTTTCGGGTGGGAAATTATCAAATAACTTCCCCCGCTCTGGGCGGAGCGGGAGGGCGTGTCAGACTCTTACTGACTAAAACCCACCCGTGTTCCTTCAGTTGCCATGTTGCCGGGGGCCACGATCTCCCTTTTGGACTTCTTCGCGACCCCGGCGTATCTGCTTACCTTGACATTCGATTAGCAAACTATTTGGAAGTATTTTGTGGGACCGAAAGGCTTCTGTGGTACTTTGCTGAACTAGGCCCTCTATCAGCAAACATCTCCTGAAAATACAGCCATAGCTTAATCGCCATGCTTTGCAAACGGAATAGTGGTCACAGTTAATAAAGAAAGAATAAATTTTATTAAAAATAAAATGCCTACTCGGTAGTAGCCCGGAGTCTGGATTTGTGCCAGGTTGGTAGCAATAGGCTCTCACCCGGCGAATGTGGGTGTACTATATAACATGTAAAAAAACCCTGTCCGATCCGTGAGGATGTTGTTAGCTATCATACTGAGATTCTATTTATGCAATATTCAGGAAAATCGATTTTCGTTTTTTTTTTTCGATAGGGTATCTCATAGCTGACCTCTGAGGTCAATCCTGTGGTTGCCTCAAGCTGCTAAATTCAAAGCCTCGAGCCAGGGGTACACAAACTAAGCTAAAAAGCTAGGTGAACGCACTCTAAGAGCACCCCCTGTGGGGTACGAGCCTCGGCTTAGGGCGTCACCTGAGGGAGGACATCAAAGATGGGACGGGCTGGTTTTTTCAATGTAGCATTTTAGCGGTTTATATAACAAGGCCCGCGGGCGCCCGTCGTTAAGCGGGTGTCTACAAGTCATAACTTATGACCCCCGTTGAAAATATGGATTTTTTTTTTATAAATTTGGGGTACTTTTGGTACTAAAAATGTGATTTTTAAATAGCAATAACTTTTTTATTTTCATTAATAATTAGAAATTTTTATTACTTATTATATTGATTATATTGATTCTGATTCTTCTTCTTATTTTTTTTTCAGATTTTTTTATTGATTTTGATTCTTTTTTTATATTGATTTGGAATGTGAGTGTACTGTAGATACACCTCTGCCTAACCCTTCGGGGATTACAGGCGTGATGTTATGTGATATTGATTTATTGCAGTACCTATGAGCCCCTTTCGGTAGGTTTTTTTTACATATTGTATGTACACCTCTGCCGAACCCTTCGGGTGTTATGGGCGTGATATTTTGTTATGTATTAAAATACCTACTTAATACTTCTACAATCTACTATTCAATCCTTCTGACCTAATTGTATTATAAAAATGGCCATGAAGAAAGAAAACCGACTACAATACAAAGTTTCTAGCTACATAAGCTTTCATTCGTCGTTAAACAAACGTAGTAACTAGTTATAACATTTGTATCGATCGGCTAGTACAGTAATATACGCTAGTTCAGTTCTCAAGTCGAGTACAGTGAGTACCTAATACGCGAAATGAATAATAGAGGCATGAGGCATGGGCAAAATGCCGCATTCAAGTCCTTGGTTCAATCATGCTTTAGTATGTAGGTGGGCGAAATTATACAAGTAACTAATAACTTATTTAAATTTTTCTAACAGGGGTATAATTATAATTTAATGTGTGAAAATGAATGGAATCAAATAAAAATAAAGGCTCATTACGAAAATAGGTGTAGCTTGTATAGATGTAGTAATTAAAACAAACAACATGGATTTTTTTGTGATTGTACTACTTTTTATTATTTTTATTATTGAATTCTTTATTATTGGCCTTTGTTTAGCAGTGGATGTCTAAATAGTACTCTAACTAGACTATGAGATAGATCGATAGAAACTGCATTTAGTTCTTCACATAAAAATATATGGCTTAGCATATCTTTTCCATGCTGAAAAGCAGGGTTAGTTTATTTAGCCAAAACTGGTACAAAACAATTGACATCCACCTACATTTCCCTCCTAGTTCTAACACTTTGATCAAAGAATGTTGGTACCTAAACCTATCGACCAAAAAGATACAAAAAACCGAGCCAACTTGATCAAAACGCTTGTATCGGCCGTATTCAAATCGAATCGATAGCGTTTCCGTCGCATGTTTAATTAAAAAGTAGCCTACCAACCAAGCCAGGCAGGAGTGTGACCGACCTAGGACAGACTATAAATAGATGCACGTTGATCAATAACCGCATAAAGCAACCTAATTATAGCATTGATAGCCAACTGGTGTGACCGTCGGACTACCAAGTCAAAGGTCTCGAGTTCTCGAACCTCTGCCTTTTCGGATTCATGTGCGTATTGTATAATTATCACCTGCTTACAAAACAGTGAAGGAAAACATCGTGAGAAAACCGGCAAGCCTGAGAGATATTTCTCGATGGCATGTGAAGTCAAGTCAGAGGCCCATGGGCGGCTTTAAAACTTTGACATCAGGTTAGTCACTAACCACACGAAAAGAAGATGACCTAATTGATGATGCTCTTCAGAAAGTTCAGGTGGTCAAAGGTCAACGTAAATGAAGCAAAATGGGTATGTAAGGAGCGTAGTAGGTGGTGTTCAATAGTTTCTGCATACCCCCATGGGAAGGAGGCGTAAGTTTATGTATGTATTATGAAACTGAAAGTATCGATTGGAGTGTCATTTGAAGGAGTCACTTTTTGTTCCTAGCTAAAGCACTAGGAAGTGGCGACGGGCGGGCGTTTTGGAGGACAGTCTTAAGTAATTTTTGACGTTCAAAAAGTGCTGATTCTTAGCCTAATTTGAATAAATCATTTTTTTTTAATGGAAATTGGTACTTATTGTGATAGTATTGTTAATGGGTAGGTATGGGTATCCTGAAAGGTTAGAAGACGAGCTGATTTTATTTTAAATAGAGTCTACTTTTGTTCCTCATCAAAATCTAATTTGTAAAAAAAGTTAATTTAAGATTACATTGTCTATTTCCTTAATGCAGTACAAAAAAAAATTAAGATGCATTTGCCAACAACCAGTCAAAAGTACATTTTGACTACAACAGGGTACAGTTGTTTGTTAACGGGGTAGTTTTTGCTCATTAATCAATTTTTACTTTTATTGTAACAACGTGATGACTCAATTGTGCAATTCTGTTATTACCAACAACTTGATTATTATTTATGAAAAGCCTTTGTTGATTCATCTGGGTAGTGGGTTGTTTACCTTGCAGAGTTTTCAGTCACCGATGCACTCCCTTTTATAGAGTTTTATGCAAGATGCAAACTGCACGATGCTAACTTGATTCGGGCTATTTGTTCATAGGTAGGTAGGTACTACAACGTCGGAGGAACAAAAAAAAATCAAATTCAAAAATTCAAATGTCATTTATTCAAACTAGGCTGAAAATCAGCACTTTTCGAACGTCAAAATTACATAAGACTGTCCCCGAAAACGCCCACCCTTCACCACTTCCTAGTGCCTTTAGCTGGGAAGAAGAAGTGGCGCAACAAACTCCCAGCAGCACAGCTGTCTGTTCTAGTTATAAAATAAATGATTCTATACAATAGTATGCAAAAAAAAATTACATTATGCAGCACAAAAAATAATTTAAATGATAAATTATTGGCCATATGTCAGTTAGCACACGCCAATATACCAACCAAAAACGAACGTTACTTAACGTGTGAGTGTGTGCGTTGCAATATTAGATGATATTTTTATATATTTATTTTAAGCTCATTACAATATTTAATAAAAACGCGCACATTGCTCGGTAGCTAGTTTTCTTCTGTCTTCTCATCAAACAAAAATCACACTGCTTTTCTCAAATCAAACTATGTATCCATGGCTGTTTTCTTAACAGCCTGTACAATATAAGGTTGCTTTTCGCATAAAACCTTACAGTACCTACCGCAAATAAGTTATTTAGGTAAAGTCAGGGAAAAGAAATGTTTAGCAAATCGACCAACAACTTAAATTGGCGGTATATTCAAATCACAACCGTTATTTTTTGGCAGTTGTATAAAATGGCTATAACACGGTGAATTAGCAAAGTGTGACGAATTGATAAAAAAAAAAAATCCCTGAGTCATCATCTGCCGAACCTTTTCTCAACTATGTTGGAGTCGGCTTCCAGTCTAACGAGATGACAGGCATGGGGGGGCCTCGATATGTAAAGATGTTTACCCATCCACGTACCGACCGCGACAAGCGTAGCTTAACCTGATCAATCGTCCCATGCAGCTGTTATTACTTAGCCAGAAGCCCATCCAAAATAATTTCCCTGAGTGTACCTATTTAAGGCCACACTAAGCGGGTTTTAATGATTTTATATTGAAGATCACGTCTAAACGAGTAGTGTTAATGATTTGGAAAAAATATATATTAAGTTGAATTAAAGCATTTTCTTAATAACTTAATCTGTGAATATTTTGTTTAAATTACATAGTGTAATTAATTTGTAAACTTATGTCAAACGCGGATAAAATCACGCAAAAACTATCAAGCGTATTTTTCTGAAACCTGATGAAGGTTTCAGAAAAATACGCTTTAAAAATAAATTAATTATGTATCTTTTAATATATATGTTTTATTAGAATACCTTTTGTTTTACGTTTAATAAATTAATAATGCGACTAATTTGGGACAGCGCTCCTGGATGTCCTAGTCCTCCTGGACGTACGACTCGTTGCGTGAGCTCAGCACAGAACACGCAAGCTAACTACTCAAGGTCACTCACTGGCATATATCGGCGTCTTAAGTATATTACACATTCAGGCAACGTTTTACTGTCATGTTTTCAACTGTCCTAAACAATCTGCAATATTTTTATTTATATAAATCCTTCTTTAACTGTTTGACCTTTGTTAACATTTGAATTTATCAGTGCACACGCAGGTATTGTTAAAATGCATGGCTGTGTCACATATCAGGAATTTATAGAATTTTAATGAATAAATTCGATAACATCTAAAATGTATACCTATTTCAAGCTTTCAGGTCGGTCACGAAAAGATTTCGAATTATCCTATGAAAAAGCTGTGTTTGGTAAAGACGGAGGAAAACGACCTCCTAAGGCCCTTTGTACACGGCACGGTTTCTTTACGGTACGGTGCATAAACGGCGCCGTAGAAAAAACATGTCTTTCAACAGCTTCCATAGTGATCCATACAACACTGACGACTGTGCCGACACATGGCGAATAAAGCCTCGTACAGATTGGCACGACGCGACACCGGTACTTAATTGTTCTGCCGTAAAGTTTTCTTAGAAACTGTTTTGTTAGAGTTGCGTCGTGCCAGTCTGCAGTCTAACGGTTGTTTAGCACACAAGAACAGACACAATCTCCGGTAGAACACAAACCAATGCAACTGTATAGGTACTAATTTACGTTTCCCACAGAACAAACGTTAATGAGTAATCCAGTTTTAACTAATTTCGCGCGTCGCACGTCGCATCGTCCCGATGTCCCGAACACTATAGATCGTGGCAATGTATTTTTAAACATAGGTAGCTAGTAAATAAATATTATCATACAATAGTCGAGTACTATGGGGAATGGAGTATGTCACACGCAAGGTCGTTGACTGTCGTCGTATGAGGCAGTTTAGTTACGCGCTCGACACTAATGAGCTTTACTGGTTATAGATTTTCCTTTCAAGGTATGGATTATAATTGAAAACTAATTGGATAAGAAATGAATGATTTAAAACTGTTCTACTTGAAATTCTACGAAAATAAAATTACTAGGTATCTGTGTAAACCTCGTTTTTCCTAGAACCAGATGAGTAATTTTTTTTTTTTTTTTTGTAGATGTTTATCTTTTAGATGTATGAGGAACAGGTTGTAAAATGCACTCATTCTCTATAGAAAAGGGAGGAAGCTCCGACCGGGTGTCGTGTCTGGCGGGTGACTAACCAACGATTGATGTCGGGAAAGTTAGGTATATATGTATATGTCGTTCGCGCGGTAAACTCTAATTGCGCGATGCAGGATTTTGTGTGACGTCAAGTCTTTGTTCCGTAGTTCGCATGTGGCGCAGTAGATGCCGCCACGATCTTAAGTTATTAGACTTAACATATAAACTGACTAACAGTTTTAACCCTGAACTGCAAGTACCTAGTAGTATCCCCATGACTTCTTAAACAATCACTGAAGTTAGCAATCACTCAATCACTCATGGATTGATTGATCAAATTATATACTTACCTGAAAGTACTTCTAGCCCGTAAGTAATCAGTTCTTCGAAAAGACATTCCCCGTATCGAACAAACTGTTCTAAGAAAGAGCGAACTTTTCACAGTTCCGGTCGATCGTAGTTGCGAACTAGATCGTAGACAAGGGAGCAATTTAGTCAAATGTTTATTTATTTATTTTATTAGTTTAATTTAAGTTTAAAAAGAAAAACATTCCTATCAATATTTATAGCTAATTTTAACAAGGGATTTCGTGTTACCCAGTAACTGGGTTGCGGAGGCAGTCGCTCCATGTAAAATACTGGTATTCAACTGCATCTATTAAGAACGGAAACCGATCCCAACAAAGTTGATAAAAAAATATAGCTAGCTATTGTTGGGAACTTCTCTTATGTAGTCACTGAACCCAATGTGATAAAAGAAACGGCATTATTTAATGTTTACGAGGTATTTAGTACTTGAGTAAACAACAGTAGTACATGGGCGACCGAGCTCTGTTCTGGTAAAAATAGAGAATGCTCATTTAATAGTATAGGAAAGTACATACTAATTCCATGCTGCCATGTCATTATTCTAAGGTAGCCATCTTGTTCTAAACTTTGGGCGATCGAGCTCTGCTAGGATGTATATACGGAGAAAACGAATTTTTCCAGATATGAGAAATCCTCCTCTCTATATTGCAATTTCCATCGAAATCGTTAGAGCCGAGAACTTGATTACAAATCGCTCAAATTGCTCATCTAATAGTATAGGATATACAACAGTATAATTAGCATTGAAATCCGCCCAGCAGATTTCGTGCTGCACAAATTAACTAAACGAGATATTTTGATATCATTATCCCTCTTCATATTATTACTCACTATGTTAGTGAGGAATAATATGCAGACCACCTTATCTTTACAACATTTTTATAGCTGTCATAGAAGGAAAACTGCGTATATAAACATCATTGTCGCTTACGCAAAATCTCGACATCGGCGAACAATTGTTAAAAGTCGTCGGGATTTAGGAGCCTTGTTTACGATCCCTCTCCTGTTATCACTTTCGAGGACTTGAGAGAATGGCTGCGTTAATTTTGTTATAGCATTTACTCTTTGAGTATTTGTTGATACGAGGTGCAAAACGAAATGAAAATGTCTATTACTTTGTGAAGGGGAAGAAAAATGTCTTGACAATGGTTTGACCTTATTGACAGTTCACGTCACTAAGTTTTCACGGTGAGACTTTATAGAACCAGCGGTGCTATTCTGTTAAAATCTCACCGTGAACGCTTATGTGAAGTGCGCTGTCATTCCACCGTATGCTAGGGATTGACACTATTGACAGCTCACTTTCAAGCTCACTTCACCTAAGCGTAACATTTTTAATTTATTTCCTGTTTGAGAAAACGCCTTTGCCCTGCCCTAAAGGACATGTCAATACCCTAGTTCACACTCGTACTAATTACATTTACACCAATTTTACAGGAGATTCGCATATGAATATAGTAGCATTGGTTAAAAAAAAAAACATTACAAATTGAGTACTTATATCATAGAATAGCTTTTTCAGATACTATATTTGTAATATTTATTTGTCAATTTTAAAGTATGCATGCTGAAAATTGATGTTTTAGAAGCTCGCCCCCTCAATACAAGTGTGTACGTCGAAACTATGAAATCAATGCAGTTAGGACATAAATGTTAAGAAAAATATGGAAGTAAACGAAAATAAATACAAAAATTTGTCATAATAGTTTTAAATATCATTGTGACTCTTTTTTTAATAGAAGGAGAAGGCTTTACTTAACTCTGGTAAAATAAAACGACGCAGAATTTAATTTAGTGTACATAGGAATAAAAAAGTAAAAAATTAAAAAAATGTAACTAGTACGAGTGTGAACTACGGTACCATGTATGCAGGCTGATTTAATAATTTAACGTAATAATGTTGTGAAAAGCTTTCCGCGGCTGCGCTTGCGCGAAAAGTTTGTGATTCGTCGAGATTAACAGTTCGTGATTTCGTATCCGTATATTAATCTGTTACCGTAACCCTGAGATTGGATAATACAGTCTATTTCCAACAATGGTATAATTGCATTCGTAATTTAATCAGGCTGTAGATAACAAGAAATAATCTTGTTGGGAAGAAATTGAAAAGATTGATATGCAACGGGAAATAATATTGTAACAGGGAGGAAGGCTTTTTGCCTATAGTAGGAAAAAAGGCTGTGGATGATAGAGGCGAGAACTTATCTTGAAAAGCATAAAAAATCAAGGAGAACAGTCTTAAATTATTAATATTTAGGTACCTATTATAGTTGTATCCCTTACAAACTACTTGCATGGGACGAACTGTAAATGGGACCAAGTGCGAATGGAACCAACCGCGAATGGAACTAACTGCGAATGGAACCAACCGCGAATGGAACCAACTGCGAACGCGGGACGAAGTGCGAATGGGACGAAGTGCGCATAACCCAAGGACTTATCAATCTGTCCATCTAATGCCATAATTAAAAAAAAAAAAAAAACTTAAAGGTGAACACTACCTGACATAATATTAGCATTATCCCGTGACATTTTGCGGATTTATAAAAAAAAAACAGATTTTTCATTTGTATTCTTTAATGGAACCTCTTTAGGTCAGCTTGATAGCTGATAGCGTGGTAGCTTTTCGAATATCAAAAAATATTTGACCTAGATCTTAAGAGGGAGGCGTGAAAATTGATTCGCTGTTGCATTGTGTAGTAGATATTTATTTTTGTCAAGAGCAAGGTGCTACCGTCGCGCTACACATCTAATTTTATCACGATTTTGACTGACAACACCGTGTGGATAGTGAAAGGTGAAACATTTCTGGCACGGGGTATTTACACCTGAATGCTTCAAATCAATTGTTGTTTTACTAGCACATAGGTTAGAAATACAAATTAATTACTTAATTCATTAAGAGGTAGAGAGAGAGGAGAGGGGGAGATTATTAAGTAATTAATTTTGGTTATTTAGTTTTTATTTTAGTTTAACAATTATAATTTTTATGTGTTTGCGAGTTTATATATATATGTGTATTTTCGTGTTTTTTTACTATCAAGAGAAGCCCACAAAACCCGAGAAACTGACTATTTTTGACGAGAATTCTTGTTTTTTCCCCGAGTTTGACTTATTTCACAAGATTTATTGTAGCTATTAGAAGCACTAACTTTGTTCCCTTTTTACGGTCCAGGTTTTTCAGAATCTAAACGTAAGAACAAAGGAGTAAAGTATTTTGGCTGTCCAACGTGGATTTTTAGGGGATTAATAGATTAATAAGCTGATTGCGTGGCTAGATCTTAATGAAACACATATCTAGATTTTAACGAATATAGAGACCCATTTTGAACATAGCCTATTTTTTAAATTGAACTAACCTTCTCGATTACGATGCATCATCACAAACAATATCTCCAATTTAAGATTTACTACCCCTACCTCCTGTAATTCCGACCGTTTCTCTAATATTAATGTAAATGACGTTGCTACTCTACTAACCCATAAACCTAGCAGACATTCCTCTACCCAATCCTATTAACAAATTGTACTACAAATGCGAGAACCTTTGAACATTCCCATTTCAATTAACCGTTTATGAATTCTCAAATATTTAACCTAGGAACCTACTTCGTTCAAGAAGTCTCGATTTCGTTTTATGACGTGAATAGGAGGTCAGGAGGTTTTCGCGACATATATTGGCACTAGTCCAAATATTTTGTCTCCATAATGGTATTTCATACAAGGCCTACAGTGAGATTTATTTTCTACTAGCTTTCTTTTGTTTTCGGCTTAGACTAACGACTTTCTTGGATACATAGCGAAATAAATTAAATAATGATACGTTGACGCTTGATCTTTAATACATACAAGTAAATGAAATTGAAGTGTCTGTTTGTATTTATTTATTTTTATTTATTTAATCATTTATGCACACACATATAAACAGACAAGAAGAAAGGAACAGAAAAATACGTACAAAGGCAATGCTTATTTCTAAAGAAATCTCTTCCAGCATACCTGCGACAGGAAATTATATAAAATGAGATGTAGACAACGTGTGTAACCGTAGAAGATAAAACAAAAACATAAATCAAAGAAGAAAAAAAACAATTCACTATTTCAATATAAACATACAATATAAGAATATACTTACATACATACTTCTAAAATAAATATCACTACAATATATATAATTATAATGTTATGTCAAAATAAGAGGTTTCTACAAAATGCATATGAAAGTGTACGGTACTTATAACAAAAAGAAACTTTTATACATACATACTCGAACCCTGCAAACATTACACTCTTTTTTGGGCAGTCGTGTAAAAAATCATTTTTTTAATTTTTTGTCTGTTTGTCTGATTGTTCCGGATAATCTCCGAAACGGCTGGACCGATTTTGACGGGACTTGTACTGGCAGATAGCTGATGTTATAAAGAGTATCTAAAGCTACTTATTTTAGAAAAAGAATCGGGTACTCTGCGGGCGATGCCGCATGCAGCAGCTAGTATAATATCTGAAGCGTCTCATTCAGTTATTTTAACCATGTGTGGTGATGGAACTGCATTTATTTAACCTTTAGAGTTAATAGTTACTTTGAATTACCTACCTTACTGGAAACAGTATAGGAAAATTACTGCAATGAGACTAAGTTGAACAGTCTCACGTGGCTTTAATTTTATAATGTGGTAAAATAGAGCCGTAAATTTGTAATATGGTTTCCACTAAGGCACTGGTCGGCAAACTCATTATTCAATAGAGCCAAAATATATCAATAGAAATAAAGAAAAACAATAGTTAAAATAGCAAAAAATAGTTAAAATACAAAAATGAGAAAAGGTTGGGGAAAGCATGCGTCACATCTACGCAAATCGGCTATCGCTCAGCATTATGCTACGACCCTATGCAAGACAGAGCCCCAGCGCTGGTTTTCAGCGACAGCCGGCGCCGACGTAATGACGTCGACCGGTGCAGCAAATAAATATTAAAACGCTGTACGAGTACAGGGACAACACAATACTATAACGACTAAGATTTCTTAGGAGAGCCAATCCTTTCTGTGTGTCCAAACTGTCTCAATACCTTAAAACTCCCATCCTCTTTCACTCCACAACGCTTCCTAAAATTAACTTGCTAAGAAGTAGGATGTCTTCATCATCATCATCATATCAGCTGATAATAATTTATGATGAAGGCATCTTACTTATTAAGAAGTTGACCTTGGAAAACTTTGAAAGGTACAGTAAATGATTAATTTTCGATGTCCTGCAGTTAATTTTTGGCCAAAGAGCCGCATGCGGCTCGCGAGCCGCGGTTTGCTGACCACTGCACTAAGGCAAGCCATTCTTTGTACCTACTACTAAAGGGATCATAGGTCAACTATGAACCTATATCTTTCAACGGTTGCTTAGCATAATCAGCCTATAATGTTCCCACTGCTGGGACACAAGCCTCCTCTTGATGAGAGGGAGTGGGCCGTACTCCACCACGCGGGCCCAGTGTGGGTTGGTAGATGTCACATGTCTTCTAATTTTTGGTTTTAGGACATGCCGGTTTCCTCACGATGTTTTCCTTCAACTTTTTGAGAGTAATGGTGATGAAATAATTTACACCAAGTAAATCGCCTGTCTGGGTTCGCACCTATGACTTACATAACTCGTAAGTCGTGGCCGTTACCTCCGGGCCAACACTGCTGTCTATGCTGCTTAATGGCAAAAAGGCAAAGTGATCTGTCAGCTACCGAATGAAATCACCGTTGCTATTGGATGCTAGTTTATTACTCGTATAGCGACACAACATAATAGTAATGGTGCAGGCACGCACACATACACATCACAAAGTCAAATCATTTATTTCAAATAGGCCCTTATAAGGCACTTTACAACGTCAAAATTTACAAAAAAAATAGAATTTATTGTAGTTACCCTTTCCAAAAGGTATTTTTCGTATGGAGAAGAATGGGCAAGAAACTCCACCGTTACTCTTTTAAAATGTTTAACAATATTTTGTATAGGTACATTAGGTAAATAACTATATGTGATGACGATGCACTTAGAATAAAATTATAGGTAAAAATAATTTAAAACGAAGCAACAACAGATAAATATTTATGGTGCTCACATTGTAAAAGTAGACGATATTCCTAAAATTTTACAATGATTAAGTCAGTGTGTGTGGTGTGAGGACAGACAAACAAAAAGTAAAAGTATGCCTATTGTTTCCTCGTTCTCCAGGTGAATTCTTAACCAAGGAGCTTCATTACCTATCTACTGCTAAATCTATCTGTTTACTTCGTAGAAAATAACACCTTTGCCCTCTCTTTTGTCAAGCAAACAGGAACGTAAGGTCCGATTGGAAGTGCGATAATGTACGGCACAAATTGGGTGTTTGTAAGATAATTTCCCTCTTCCCTCAAGAGGGTTTCCGTCGGGGCCCTTATCCAATAAATGTCTGGCTACGTGCCGGAGCTCCGACGATTTTAAAACGTGACGGGAAAGGCGATCCTTACGAAGACGAATTGGTAGGAAGGTTTTAGATGGTACCTACTATATACAGTTATGTGTCAGGTATAGGATTACTATTTCTGAAATAGTTCTAATAAAAATAAAAAGCGGAACATTTTTTAAAAAGTCCGTACATTTTACTTAGTAATCTTTCTTTTTTAGGGTTCCGTACCTCAAAAGGAAAAATGGAACCCTTATAGGGTCAATTCGATGTCCGTCCGTCAATCTGTCAAGATCCATTTTCTCAGGAACGCGTGGAGGTATCAAGTTGAAATTAATATCAAATACATAGATTTATTCCCTTGGAGCGACTTTTATTATTCGTAACTTGAGCTCTAAAAAAAATCAAGCTCTTAAGTCAACGTAATAAAAAAATACGGCCATTTATGCGACACATTTTGATACTCGCAAATAAATCAAAACTTACAGGGTACTTCACGTTGACCTAGAATCATGAAATTTAGCAGCACAAGTAAAGGAAAAAATCGTAAAATTGATAATTTGTAGTTTTATCACATAAAAAAATATTTTTATCAAAATATTTGCAGTTGGAGAATTGTGAGTGACGTATAGTTGATGTATGGGAGAACATCTTCAACGTGTCAATAACTTAAGTTTGTTCTAGGGATAAATTCATCCCAACTACGGAACCCTTCATTGTACGTGGTGCGATACGCACTGGGTCGGTTTATCAGTAATCATTTAACGTTTTTTTATAACAAAACATCCTTGAAGGGTTTGACAGAGGTAGCAACTATAGTAGGTACAACCACAATTTCGCCAGTTAACTTATGTTCAAAGAAAATCCCCTTCTTCTACCAAGTCAAAAAGACCGGACGAATGACAAGTCCGGACAGGGGGTCAAAAAGCCGGACAAATCCGGTCCGATGGTAATTCATATGTAGCAACAGAGGGTAATGCTACGCATTTGAATACAATACGGTATCAGGTTTTCTGTAAGAATGATCAGTCAACTAGATTTGCGTCGAGATTAATGTGAGTAAATCTGTCAGTTTTTAATGGAGATTAATGACTGAACATGAGCAATTAAACAATAAACATCCTTGTGGTACGCAGACCTAACACTATGTTTGAACGTAATCATTAATTTAGCCTATCATAACGTATTCTTTGTAATATGGTGGTATAATGTTCAGATGAATAAAGAAAAACTTGAAGAATTAAATGTTCGGTCATAACTGTTTATTGTCTGATCTGTTCTCTAATAACGTAACTTATTTTCGTAAACGATTATGACTAATTGTTTCATTTTGACAGTTCAACAACATTAATTGCGTTATTTACGTTGTTTTATTTTTTCCAACTTATGAAGCAATGATAACCTACCATTGTTTGTCTCTGCATCAGCCAAAGGTTGACTGGTAGAAAAAGCTTATGGTATTGATCCCGCCTCTGTACATTTCTGTGCTTGAAATCTATATCTGTACTAATATTATAAAGAGGGAAGATTTGTATTTTTGTATGTAACGAATAAACTTAAAAACTACTGGACCGATTTGAAAAATTCTTTCAGCAATGGATAGCTACATTATCAGCGAGTAACATAAGCTATATTTTATCTCCGTACTCCCACGGGAACGGGAACTACGCGGGTGAAACCGCGTGACGTCCGCTAGTATTAAATAAATAAATAATGGATTAGCAATCTGTTTCAAATCGAAAAAGATTGTGATTGAACGTGTATTACGCAATTATATATTATATAGTATTTAATTTTGTTAAATTTTTCGACTACACTTTCTAACAATTTTATGTCTGAAAGATGGTATGGCAAGAAATGGGGTGACTACCTAGACTATCACTAATAGAAAAGACCCCAATATGTTACAAAAACTCTCAAATCTTATTATTGAAAATAAAAAAACTTATTGCTATGATTTCAAATGCACGTTTTTAGTACCAAAATTATCCCAATTCCTTAAAAAAAATGGGAAAATTTTCAACAGGAGTCATAAGTTATGACTTGTAGACCCCCGCTACACTACAGCCGCCCGCGTCCTATGTAAGTAACCTGGTAAAATTCCCCATTGAAAAAAAGTGGCGATTTTTTTTCCAGAGAATTATCACATGTATAGACTCTCACGGATCGGACTGGGTTTTTGTTACACGCTGTATGTAACAATACAGCGTGTAACAAAAACCCAGTCCGATCCGTATCCGAAGAAAAAGATAAGATGCATCGACCCGAAATGAATTGGCATATTCAAATTCAAATCATTTAATTCGAGTAACATAGACTCATATTATTATTAGAATAGGCATTCATTTTACAAATAAAATAAAAATAAAATAATGAAAATTAAATAAAAATAATATACAAATACAATAAAAATTTAAACTCAAATTAAAAATTAAAAAACAAATAAGATTACATTAAATAATCTAATCTTAGGATATGGGCAGGATAATCGTGATGTTGATATCTAATAACTTTATAGGTATTCTGTCAATCATGCCCTTATGTGGACGTCCATTCTTCAAATGCTCATGCATGCGTTGGAAGCCGGACTGTCAGTGACCCATGTTAATATCTGATTAGGTACACCAATGTAGATAATTTAATCACCATAAAAATGCATATAGTGGCTAGTTGTAATCTCAACGAGTGTCGCACGCTGTTCGAACAGACCATTAACAATTTTACGAGGTCATTCATCAAACTGAACCATGGAGAAACGGCGCCAAACCGAGGTGTTACCTATTTCTATTATCGAAATAAGAATAACTCTGGCATAGCTTAAAGTTGGGTTTATACATTTTGAGTAGGAACGCTTGAGAGGAGCTCGTGGCTAAGTAATAACAGCCGCACGGTTCGATCCATCAAGTTAAGCTACGCTTGCCGGAGTTGGGCCGAGGATGGGTGACCATCTTTACATTATCGAAACTCGAAAAGCACGTTAAGCTCGTTGCTCCCGGCTGTCATTCGTAGATCTTTGACTGTCGTTACGGGTCGTCAGAAGCCCGAAAGTCTGACAACCAGTCTTACCAAGGGGTAAGATCGTATCTAATCGTAAGATCTATCTATCCTCCACAACCCAGTTACTGGGTACAGTAACTGGGTTGTGGAGGATAGACAGGCAGTCGCTCCGTGTAAAATACTGGTATTCAGTTGCATCCAGTTAGACTGGAAGCCAATCCCAACATATTTGGGAAAAGGCTAGGCAGATTGATTTGGGGTAAGCCCGTAAATTAAACCAGCCTCCACGAAAGACGATAGGAACCCAAATTCTACACTAACCTACACTAACTGGCAAATTTTCTACCGTTACTGAAAATAGATTAAATTGTACACACGGCTATATAATTATCAAGCTATACATTTCCAGTATAAGCTGACCTCTCATTGTAATACGGAATCAGCTTATACTGGAAATGTATAGCTTGTTATGTAAGTAGCCGTGTGTACACCATAACAAATAAGTGCGAGTATTTATGGTATGAGTTATTTTCATAAGAGTATTCATAGGAGAGAACAAGCTTTCCGAAGCACACTCTCAAAATGGCTTAGTGCTAAAAGTTAGGATCTAAGTACTAACTCTTGTGAAGAAACAAGCAAAAACTATGTATGGGCGTGTTCAAGGAAAAATATTTGGCTCTCTGATAACTGAACAGTTAATAGACGTCGGAAAGTGAATGTCCGGCGTAGAAAACGGAAGCCCATAATAATCGAGCTTTCTTTTATCAGTTTCCTCTGTAATAACAATCCGATCTTTCACCGAAATATAAATTAATTTCAGCCCAACCCTTTACCTGAAATTAAACAAATAAATTAACACGAATTAGTTCTCACCCCTATTACGTTTGAAAAGGTATTGTGTGCACATAAAACACGTTGCTAACCGGTGATTGTAATTTGCTTTATTCATATTTTTACAGCTGAAGCCGTGGGTATTTTAATGAACATTTTTGTGTAAATTTTTCACGTCACGTGCCTCATTCGAATACTAAAGAAATGTAAACTTGAACAAAGGAAAGCAAGTGTACCTACAACTTATTACATCAGCGGAGCTATGAAGAAAAGAAATTCACATTTTTAAATTGATAGCGTTACTTTGTAAGTACCTAGTAGGTGTAGTACGTTGTAAGAGATAATTCATTCGTGAGTAACGTATTCAACGTGCAATGAAATGACAAAGGAAGTTGTGCGCGCCAACTATTTGAAATACACATTATAAATAGATTGATAAATCCATCTAATTAATAGCCGAGTACATTTATATGATACACGATAACATTGATGGTCGTAAAAGTGGTCTAACTTCAGACCTATGTATTTGACCTAGTTTGTAGTTTTCTACGTCATTGGTTTTGGCTGTATCCCAAATATGGGAATAAAATTTGAAAGTGTAAGCGATTAGTGAATGGCGACGCCGGCAGCCAAGCTGTCGAGACGAATGGTTTACAAGTACATGGTACATTAGGCAAGACAAATAGAAAAAATGTATAGGTCTGCTTTCTGTGTGAGAAAAGTTATTGAATTTGTAATGTGCTTCACCCGTAGAATACAATATGCTCAATAGGTTTTTTCATGCTTTTCTTTACAGTTTTGTGCTCAAAAAGTTAATTTGAGTTTTACTACCCTGACATCTTATAAAATAATATGAACACATTAGTATTACGTTTAAAACCAAATGTTACGTTTTACTTTAAGTTATTTAATATCAACACATTTAAAAGTTATTAACTTAAAACATACTTTATAGAACGGGCAGTAAAAGCGAAAATTTATAGCTCTACCCGCATATTTTCAGCATTGCACGACCGATAAAATATAGAGTTACGGGCACGTCTTTATTCAAAGCTATTGCGCTATTATTTAATAGAAAAGGTGATAAAAAATAACATACCTTCGCCGCTCCCACCGCGGTATCGATCCCCAGCACCACCAGCACGCAGACCTCCGCCAGGCCGCCACCACTCGAGCAAAGAAAAACAAAGCAAGTGAACACAACACTTAGAAAGTCCACACTATTATAAAAGCGGCCGGCGAAAACCGCAACAGTTCACTTTTCGCCACAGTCAACTTTAGGGAAAAACTTCAACAACTTAAAAATAAGCAGAAGCGACGATCCGACCGCGTCCAAGACTATCCAATTAGGTAAGAAGAATTTTAGCGAGTCAAACGGCGCGCTCCGCGGAAAAGTTTTATATGATTTTACGTTTCTCCATGCCGTAGGCGCGGGCCGAGCGGCCGAAAGTTTTCAGCGTAGCGTCGGGAGCCGAGTGTGCTTTTGTTACGCAACTCACTGCGGCGCCGCGCCGCCAGGGGGAGCGCGCGCTCAGTGGCGCAGTGGCGAGCATGCGCAGTGCCGCACCGCGACTGTCGCCCCGAGCCGGCCCGTCGGCCGTCGCACGTACCGCCGAGTCCTCGGCAATCTTTTTACTCCTCACCACTCGCACTAGCTGCTCCTTTCAGTTGATATGAGCGACTGGCCTAATTAGTAAGTACTATACTACTCCCCAGCGCATGCCTTGAACAAACTTCCAGTTACACTTCGCTGGGGTACCGCTGAGTAATCAAATGGAATTCATCAACCTTCTCCATACATCCTGACCCACTTTGTGACTTAGTATCAGAGGAAAGTCAATAACAAAACAGAGGTCATGGTGCCAAGAATCGCGTGAAGCCGCGGTAATGGCAGGACGGAACGTGAGCGCTATCTGCGATCTCGAGTGAGGCAGGTAATGTAACTAACAAAATACTGCGAATAGCGCTTACCTAAGTGCCGAGAAAAAATAAAAACATATCTAGTAGAGACAAACTCAAGTTCTTAATGTCCCTCGACAAACATCATGTTTCGTCAGTTGTCGGATTTCTATCAGTTGTCCTTTACACTTGGTGCAGAACGGACGCTCTCAATCGACTTGGAGGTATATAGAGTTGCTAATACTCTTGTAACTTAATGTAATTTATTTAAAAAATGGAAGGAATGCCGCTAAAGTCGCAGGCAGGACAGATAGGAATAGTACATTACTTCAGAGGGAAGAAAGTGACAGTTCCATACCGAGATTATGGCATTTGCGCCACGAGCTTGCGAGGGGCGCAAACCATTTGAGGTATGGAACTGTACTTTATCCTGAGGGATGTATAGTGCTTTTTATTACACCTACGAGGAAAATTATGGACATAAATGCATAGAAATGTTTATATTTAGTTAAAAGTACAATTATTAAAAGTGCAGCTATTATAATATGTTACATTTTGTCCGGGTATCTTGATATTTTGAGACATGTTTACATCTTGAGTTAGTTGAAGGCTTGAAGAAGCCACTTCTTCCGTGATTCCGCGCGTTTTATATACAAAAATAATTTCGTTTTTAATTTTCTGTATGCACCAAGGAGGTTGGAAACTGGTAAAAAAAAAAAACTGTATGTGGCCAGTAACAATTTACTTGAAATTTAATTAGTAGACAGTTAAAGTCTCTTGGCAGTATGACTGCTGACAAATTAAAAAAAAAGAAAAACCGGGTATGTAATGGAATTTCATACATACTTCCCACCCTTGGGTCGGAAGGATTTTCATACAAACTTCCATACCTTGGGATGAAAGGATTTGAAGGGCGGGATAAAGGCGTTTCTTCCCTCTAATTGGTATAATTAGTATGTATTTTCAGAGCAGGTGTGATAAAAAATAGTTTTACAGCTCTATATATTTCACTCGAAAATCAAAACAAAACAACAATAAAGTACTTAGTTCTGAATTCAAATTATTATACACGATAAATCTAATAATTGTTGGACATGGAAATTAGCATTCGTTTGTATTCGGAAATCCGATGATACCCGAGGGACATTAAGAAAATAGACTGTACCTACCTAGTACTTGGTTAAATTGTACGGGATTGAACAAGCTTTTTCTAAAAAGCCTTGGTTTAATCTGACAGGGTTACGCAACGCTTTTGGCTGTCATTTAGGTACCTACGAAGGCTCATAGAATATTAACCATTTTACTAGACATGGGAAGAACGTCTAAATAAGGAAAAGGTATCTACCGACTGTGATAGACACTCGACCGAGTGGAAATACCTGAAAATTACTTCGCTCGATGTCGAATCTTACCCAAAAAAGTTCAATTCTGACTATTTCTGACCCAACCTTTTTACATGCTTCGATACCTACGTGAATTTTAGAAAAATGGTGTTTTATTTCGATAGGCGACAACTTGTCTTTCCGTAACCACTTTTAGAAACTAGATACTAAAGGTACCTAAAGCCTAGGACATCAAACTTCTTAGTAACGGTAGCTAGGCCTATTTCCAGCAGTGGCAGTGGTAAGGAAATGTTAAGATCATGACATAAAAATGTAGGTATTACAAGCATAAAACTGGCCAACATTTACGACCAACATATTCCATAACGATTTTGACGTCAACATAAACGTTATTGTCACTTACGCGACCCTAATGTCCGTTTTTACTAACACTAGGCGACTAGACTTCATGTAGTCCGAAACCGGTGCGGCTCCGGCGTCGTGTACAGGAAGCCTTAAATGTTAGTGGAAACGGGCATAACTCAAAAGGATCAGAAAGAAAATTCATAACTGAAGTAGCTTTAGGTACAAACATTTATAATTATAATGAGTTTCCCTACAAATTGTTCCATCTATCTTACCCGCTGTCTGACACAGTTGGGCAAACTTCTGAGTCAGACGTTAATTGCCAACTTCTTAGAACTAGGTAGTGCTGTGCATACAATATTATCATCAGCCGTGATTATAAGCAGTATGCACACCTGTGGCGTAACGAGCGAGATGCAATTAGGTCCTACACAGACAGACGCGACGCGATTAACTATCGCGCGGCCGGCTGTGATGCTGCGATAATTGACATTGAATTGCACCTACGACAATATTAGATTTGTTCGATCCACCGATTACTCTTAAGTATAATATGCAGTACACAGAAAACGCAATGGTAGTTAATCGGAAAATATTGTGATAAGTGTGAAAAATTCTATCAACATCTAAACAGAAGACAAAGGCAACTGTTCACATTTTTAGGCTTTAGTAATAAAATAATGTTTTTTTTTCTTCGGGTTCTCCCTTTACATATTTTATAGCCCGCCTAAATTGTGTTTTGATTTAAAGGGGCTAGTCGACAGTCGTGCTTGGCTAACGGTAGCTATTAGGCACACACGTCTTGTACATCCATCTATGATGATGAATGGCGACATTCTGGTAGCTGGGCTACGTAAGCCTTAATATACAATGAAAGTATGTAAGTAGGTACGTAATTTATTTATGAATTTGATTTTATCTTTGTAATAACGTAGGTACTCAAGCTGCAGTAGCTAACTATTTACGTTACAAGATTTTGTAGCAACGCGCGCCGGCCAACGCGCTGCAGCTATTTGTTTTATTAAGACGCAGATGTATGCCAGTGACCTTGAGTGGTTTAGTGGTTAGCTTGCGTGGTAGCCTGCGTCGTGCGTCCAGCTAGTAATAGGACTCGCCCAACTAGGAGCGCTGTTCCAAATTAGACGCATTATTAATTTATTACAGGTACATAAAACAAAAGGTATTTTAATAAAACACGTATACTAAATGAGTAATAATTAAATTATTTTTAAAATAATGAAGGTTTCAGAAAAATATGCTGGATAGATTTTGCGTGATTCTCAGTTTTTTATACGAGTTAGACATAACTTTACAAATTAATTTCACTATAGTAATATACACATAACCTAAAATTTTCCTACATTAAATTATAAAGAAAATGCTCTAATTTAAAATTTTTTTTTTCAAATCATTAACACTGTTCGTTTAGACGTTATATTCAGCATACAATCTTTAAAAGTCAGTTATCGTGGTCTTAATAGGAGATGATCCTACCTATAATATAGACAAAACAAAAAGTTGCAGTACGTTGACCGCGCCCGTCTGACATGAGCCTTACGTAAAACAATTAACTGGCACATCTGGAGCAGCACTACACCATGTAACAATTATCAGGAATTTCCGCCTAATCACCAGATGTTTGCTTAGTATAATTGTAGCTATTAGAAACCTTCATTTATTGTCGCCTCAAACTTAGAACATTCGGTAATCCTTTTCTGCCGTATATTATTAAGTAGATATTTATTATAAACTAGCTGACCCGACAGACGTCCTTTCCAAATTTCAATAATTCATACAAAAATCCCATAGGAAAAAGGACGTTCAGTTTTACAGAATTTGAAGATTTTCTTGGAAACTTTTCCAATTTGTCTTTTAATAAAAATCAAAACATTTTAAAATAAAAAATTGTCAAATCGGTACAGCCGTTCTCAAGTAATGCGCTGATCAACGAACAGCATTTCATTTTATTTATATAGAAAAAGATATAAACTAGGTATTATATGAAGGTACCTACTTTACTTTCTCTCATAAGAAAATGATCCTTTGGCAACCGTTCCAGAACTATGCTGATTTTTGCCTAAGTATGATATTTACCATGCCAAAAGGCCAAATGAAATAAAGTACCTACTTCGTTTCGAGCCTCATTATAAAACCTCGTGCAGACTTGCGCGACACGACGGCGCGACGCGACACCAGTAATTGTTCTACCGAGAAGTAAACTTAACTTTTTTTTTAATAAATCTTAACTTTGTTCTTTTATCTTAATTTTGTTTTGGAATATTTTGACATTAAGCTTTTCGACATTACTCATTTCAGCATTTATATTCTTCATTGTATGATGCGAGAGATTTATATGTAATTCATTAGTTATATTTTTTTTTTTGTTTTGATGTCTGATCTGTAACAACCAATTAAATTCGACTATGGCTAATAATGATCGTAATGGCTGTATCTATATTAATATTTAATTCAAACCTAATATTTTGCATGCCGTAAGGTAAAATGTATCGGGACACTTAATAAATATTCCAACTTATATGTATACCTACATTATCAGCAAATAAATTATTTCTTTCTTTGTTAAATCGCGTCATGCTGTCGCATCGCGTCAGTCTGCACGAGGCTTTAGACCAAATTGGAGAAATTTGTTGCCACCTTGAAAGTATTGTAGTCTCAAAAACCTGCAAGGTGGCAACGGTTGTGTTCATACATCTCCAGTGACCAGAAAGTACAGTACCATCTAGTAGTCCAGTCATTCAAAACATCGTAGGTCGCAAAAAACTGCACTGTATTGATTTTGGGACGTTAGAATAGATAAGTACCAATAGTGTAAAACCAAGTGTGCACATTGCAGCTTCGAAAGACCTGTGCTAACCGCATGGTGCTCGAAAAATTAAAGAAGTCCGAACATTTCTAGGTTTTTCGAGCACCGCACAGCTAGCACAGGTCTTTTGAAACCGCAAATTTAGATTTACACTATTGGTATCTATCGTTAGGATGGAAAATTCCAAAATATCTGTACCTGCAGACCCCACAGTACTATTTTTTTCGACATTTTTGTGTCTACGGTGACTGGCCTATGGTAAGGGAAGAATACAACCCAAAGCATTTATTTCAATAATTACCTACAGGACTTTTGAATTGTAAAAGGGGTCGGTCAGTCAGAAAGATGAAGCTAGTTGTCCATTCCAAAGCGTAGTCGGTTCCTATAGAATGAATAGAATAGAATATTTTTATTTCAGACGGAGTCCCTATGGACACTAGATGTTAAGTAAAATTGTTAGTGTTACTAGGTACAACACCTATGGAGAAGAACGGGCAAGAAACTCCACGGACACTCAGTCACTTACACGAGTCCTCTAACCGGTAGTGAGTTGTGATAGACTGTTGTAGAAATATCCTGTCATGTTTGGATTGTAAATTGTTTGCAAAAAGGCTTGTAGCGACATCTACAACGCCATATGCGAACCACGCATCAGAGACCTGACATCACACAAATCCTGCATCGCGCAAGCAAGGTTTACCGCGCGACCGATATATATACAACAATTGCCTGACATCTATCGTCATCAATCGTCAGTTGCCCACCAGTCACGGCAGACACTACAACCATCTGGTCAGAGGATCCTCCCTTTTCTATGGAGAATGAGTGAACTTTACACCTCTGTAAAGCCTTTATACCAACTAGCTTTTGCCAGGGGCTTTCGCCCGCGTGGATGTCGATAATAATCCCACGGGTCGTTACTAACGGAATAAAAAGTATCCTAGTCCTACCTTTGGTCATGGTCTACCCATGTGCCAAATTTCATCCAAATCCGTACAGCCTTTTACACAAAGTCACTTTCGGATGAATAAATAATAGATTGTCATAAGATGGTCGAAAGGAATCAATTAAGCAACCCTATAGTCCGAGGTTGGAATTGATGAGTTTCACCCGTGTAAAACACTCTACTTTTCATTTCGAATATATGGAAAGTAAAAAATAGTAGTTTTAAAGAGATTTTGAATTTCGGTATAGCCTTGGTACAGCTTACAGACAGTATCCCACCAAATTATAATTATGTCTTTTTAAAATTTTAAATATGGAACACACCGCGTCACCGCCGCGGGCCGTCCCGCAAAATAGGTATTTTTTTTAAATTCATACTGGCTGTTAAACTCTCAAGACCACAGCATTTTATTTATATTTTAATTGATATCTGTATTATTTTTCGTAGCCGACTGCTCCAAATTTAGTTCTACTTTTAAAATTCATTCCCGCTCTAGAGAGGGAAGCAATTACTATGAATCTTTCCCGCCCTAAGATGGGGAGCAGCGTCTTCCACCCGCTACTCGAATCAAACAATAGTAGATTATATCATAAGGGAGCAAAATAATATTTTTACGGCGAGGGCGCTTTTTTGAATCCAGAGCGAAGTGAGGGATTCTAGAGTAGAATCCTAAACGTAGCGAGGGATTCAAAGTACGTCGCCCGAGCCAAAAATATATTTTGCGCCCGAGTGATACACTTTATTTTTAATATTATTATTTAATAAAACATAAAGTAACAACTGAATTAAAATTAAATAGTATCTAATAATTAAAAAACTAAAAACTTATATTTACATTTGAGACATTTTCGCAATTATGAAAATTTATTGTTACAGTTTTATTAGGAATAGAGATTGTTGGAGATTTTATGTTCTGCTCGTTTGAAATAATATCCGAATCTGGCTCATTTAGAGGAAAATGTGACGGTGAATCTCATTGTTTGGATGTAGATGGGCGCAGCAATAGTGGCATGGATGGATTAACTGAAGGTTGTAAATTGCAATGTTTTCCACGATGCGTTCACATGTTTTCGCCTTGTTCTCAATGGAATCTTCTATATACCTCTGCTACAGCACTCGACTTCCATCCTCCATGTCGCTTGAGAACAGTTAAGTCCGCTCCAGAATCTGCCAAAAAGGTAGCAGAAGTACCTACGACATACATTTTGATATTTGGTAACTTCAAATAAATAGCGATTGCTTGTGGCATGTTAGAAATTTGATTTCTCCCGCGATTTTGCAGGTAATAGATTATCCATCACATTTCTTGCGTCAGTTCTAGGTAATACTTTCAGGAGTTAATTCTATACTTTCACTGTCACTTGAAGAATTCATTTTTCAAAACAAAACCATGAATTTCTATCAATTCGTGAAAATTGACCAAAACGCGGGCTACAGTTCGCGCGTTTTTAATTTGATTTCTTTTTTTTTATTCAGTCGTCGGCGCGGCTATGGGCTGTCGTACCAGCCAGTCTTTATTCAAACAATATTTGCGTTCGATTTCTATGGCGCTGAACAGTAAGATGTTCCAAATTCAAAAAGTGCGCGGCAAAGATAATTGCGGCGCACTTATAAACATTGAGTTAAATGTACTACGTAGTACATTTAACTCATTGCTTATAAAGAGGATAAAAATTAATTACTGCCCGCTAAAAGTTTTTTTATAGAAAACACCACCTTGGGGTGCACTTAAAGGCGAACGAAGTCGTCCTTTTCGAATAGATGGGATGAAAATCTAATTTCCGAGTATGAGAAATTAAAATATTAGACTTATAGCTAAATATTATAACTTATAGCTAGATCTTATTTATATTGGTATATGTATCTTTATAAGTAGGTACCTACTTAAATGTTATTTTATGAATCAGGTAGGTGCCGAGTAGATCGATAATCACCTTGGTATTTGCTTGAACTCAAGTTCAATACAAATTAAAGCTATAAGTAGCTTCAAAGGATGAATCAGCTCGAGTCAATGGTTCGATTAAACTTTCTGCCAGCGGTATCTAGCTGGTAACTTAATCAAAAAAGGCTAAGTATATATTTATAATAAGTTAGTAACTTAATCGAATAGTTGCAGTTCAATTTAACTTCTACCGATATACTATTACCAACTACCATCGATCGTGGTTACTAACTTAATATTCTTAACGATAATTAATAATTATTTCATTGGTATTATTTAGGTACCACATTCAGCATGAATATTGCGATTGTCGCAACCCAGCGCTGGGCACGCGACAATTGCGGCGATAAGACCCCACGGCGTCCTCACCTTCCGCCTGACGCAGGTCCTCACCGGACACGGCTGTTTCGGGAGATTCCTGCACAGGATAAGGCGGGAGGAAACGCCCGGGTGTCACCATTGTGTGGATCGCCCGGAGGACACGGTGGAGCATACGGTGGAGGTCTGCCCAGCTTGGGCGGAGCATCGCCGTGTCCTCGTGGAGGCGATCGGCGGCGGTGATCTCTCGCGTCCGGCCCTGGTTCAGGCCATGGTACGGAGCGAGAGGAAATGGGAGGCCGTCACCTCCTTCTGCGAAGCGGTAAGGCGGAACGCTTGAGGGAGAGGCAAATTTCGCGCCCTCACGCCCCTAACCGCCGCAGGAGGAGACGCCCAGGGCGTCGGGAATCGCGAGGCGATTTCCGGCCACCGTAGGCGCGGGCTTGCGGGCGGTGAGCAATGGGTGGCTCACCGTCCGATAAGGACCAGGCCCGGGTCGACGGCGCGTTGTGTTCCACGCGCGCCTCAAAGAGATGTCAGCAGAATTGAAGGGGTCCACTAGGGCCGATGCCTGCCGGGGTTGCGAAGAAAACCGAAAGGGATACTGTGGGCCCTGGTAACGTGGCTACTGAAGGAACACGGGTGGGTTTTAATCAGTAAGAGTCTGATATGCCCTCCCGCTCTGCCCAGAGTGGGAGAAGTTATTTGATTATTTTCAAGACAAAAAAAAAAACGTATTTAGGATATCTACTTACACGATTTAACATTACTAGTATATCGTCAGACGGGTGTACCGCAGAGGCAGCAGAGGCACTCCCAATAAATTAATATAATTCAGCATCGTCAACTGGCAAAAAGATTTATATGAGCAGCGTTTTACCTTCAAACAAAACGCTTGTTGTGTCCGAAGACTCATTCGTGTTCATTATTTTAAAGACTGTCTGGTTTAATTGGTTTCTCAAGTTTTAGGTTTTTGAGGCTACAATGAACGATTTGGCGCACTGCAGCCACCTGGTGAACGCGGGCGGAAATACCTCGTCATCGTGTTGTCAAGAAGAAGATACTTAGTTGCATAAACCTACCTATGACACGAAAACGGAAGATGATAGACTCAAATTATGTTTATAAGACCTCGAATCGGTCTCTGGACACAACAAGCGTTTTGTTTGAAGGTAAAACGCTGCTCATATAAATCTTTTTGCCAGTTGACGTTGCTGAATTATATTAATTTATTGGGAGTGCCTCTGCTGCCGGCGCCGGCTCCCAGAATAACGCCATTGGGAACCGCCATGACATTACTGCCGGCAACCGAGATTAAAAACATCGGCTGCCGGCACATTACATACTCTCTCCCGGCTCCCTTCCAGTATTCAGAACTACAACTAACTAACCCTAACTAAAGTATTTTTTTCTATGTATTCTATTCGTTTTTGGCACTCGCCGCGAACCTTTTTTGCGAGTAAAAATATTTAACCTAATCTAACTAATTCGGTTCCGGGTACTTAGTACTTGATTACTGGAATATGGAAATTATTGATTATTATGGAAATATAATACTGTAAAAATAATGCAATATTAGGTGTTTATTTATGCCTACCCTCACTATCTACTCCAATATACCTACCGAATTGTCAACCCCGTTTTCCGCTTTTTTTCCTAACTCAGCGCCGGCAGCCAATTCGTACGCACAATATTGAGAGCTATTTTTAAGACCATAGACTACAGGTTTTCCTGTAAACTATGAGTAAAGAACCATTCTCGGCATTTTTTTCAAAATTTTTGGCTGTATAGTTTCGGACATAAGGGGAGGGAGAATGGTCAATTTTATTTATTTATTCAAAGTTTTCGCACCTAAAAAGGTACAAAGGCGGACTTAATGCCCTAGGCATTCTCTACCAATCAACCATGGGTAGTGAAGAGATTAAGTAGATGGCAAGTGCTCTGTTTGAGACGAACAAAATTAAATAAAAAAATATATTACTTACATCATAATGCATTATAATTACAATAGGTTTTACAGTACTTACATAAATAGGTTATACGTACCTAAGGTTTTAATACATACTGTATACTTACCTGCATATTCTACTCTATTTATTTTGAAAATAATCCTGCAATTTCTGGTGGCCGTCCTGATATCAAGAGGAAGCGCTTTCCAAAGAAGAATTAACTGAATAATGAAAGGACGAATAAAAAAAATCAGAAGTATGAGAAGGACAGAGTAGTTGAAGATTGTTAAAAGAACGCAGATTCTTAGTCTGTGAAGAACATAGACATTAAAATTGAGACACAAGATATGAAGTTTATAGATAGAATATTCATCTATTTTCTTAAATAAGCTTAAAACTATTTTTTATTAAATTATAAAAGAAATATACTTGAGACCCTCACAGTAAGTCCTTTCATTTGATATGTCACATGGTTCAGTTAGAAAACTTAGCAAAAAAAACTATTTTCCCCAGAGAAGTACCTACCCCATTTTCAAGATTAATTTATTTACGTTACACGTCCGTGATTTGGTCACAGAAATTCATGTGTACTAAATTTAAATTACTAATTTACATTGGTCCAGTATATTCGGAGCAAATTGGCTTTGACAGACGGACAGCCAGCCAGTCAAGAGTGGATCCTATAAGGGTTCCGTTTTTTCCATTTGAGGTACGAGAACCTAGAAACTGTCAAAATATCAAGCATTGCTTATTTGCAACTAGCTGTTGCCCGCGGCTTCGCCCGTGTGGATATCGGAAAATATCCCACGCGAACATACTACTGATACCAGTATTACCTACATAGGTATCTAATAGCCGAGGAAAAGGTCATTGACTCCTATCGCCGTGCCCGCGTTGCCGTCAACCATAATTATTTTGATACGCGTTATTTTGAATCTGTGATATTGAAATGTTAGTTGTTATAGTAGATATTGAGATTTGGTTCTATTGACTAATGAGTTTGCCGACAGACCATGCAGATTAGTGTAGGTATACCAGTGGGTATACCCACACAAATCTGCATGGTCTTCATTATGACCTTACCAAAACCCTCATTGCGTAACACACGATCAATCACAATCTGTTTCATTTTGACAGTTCAACAACATTCATTGCGTTATTTACGTTGTTGAGCAGACTTTTTCGAACATAAGCAATGGATTAGAAATATACTTCAAAATGATTCAGATTGTGATCGATCGACACACACTAATTGGTAGTGTGCAAGATTATGTCCGCGCTTAAAAAGAGACTGTGACCTTCGAGTTTGCTTCGATGTTTCTTCTTAGAGTATTCGGATCGACCTCATCTAAGTACTTAATTTTCAAACAAAGGTATTTTTTTTACGTTTTAGTGGTTCTTTAAACCTATTTGCAGAAATAAAACAACATAACATCACGCCTTGTTTCCCCGAAGGGTTGGGCAGAGGTGTACCTATAGTACACCCGCATTTCGCCAGTTATGTTTAAGTCCCATGTAATAGGGGACGGGCCTATTGCCATCAACCGGACACAAATCCAGACTCCGGGCTGTTACTGAGAAATTCCTGATGGAAAACCCAATCACTTTGCCCGATCCGGGAAATAAAAAAATACATTTAAGTACCTATCTAAACAGAGATTTATATGATAGATGATCCTAATGGCTCTCCTCTATCAAGTAAAGGTGATGAGAGGATATAGGTATGTATGGTACTAATACCTATTACACAACAATAACGTTTAGGTAAATTACACGTGTTTTCTCGGAGGTTCGTAAGTGTACCTTGAGATAGGTAATAACACATTTAGCATGCTAACGCATCATTTCCTACTTAGCTGATCTAAGCAGGAAGTGAAACATTAGGCTAAGCTTAGATCTCTGTGTTAGCTAGGTATGTTCTAAATTGGGATGGATTTTTCAACGCCCAAGATCCGTTTTCACTACCACTAGGCAAAATCTAAAGTAATCTAAAGCGCTGTTGGATTCTTAACTCTCGGTGCTAAAATCGAGTTTCAGTGCAATAATTCAAAAATACAACGACCATCAATCTATCTAGTTATATTAGAGGTCGAGGTCTCAGTATATTCAATGTACTCTGTGGTCGAGGCTAACCAGTTACATTTCTAGCAACTAGGTAATTGAATGTTGGACTAAGAACTCGGTATAAGTCGGGCAAAATTAAGTGAGGCGGAAAACGGATTCGACGGCTTCCCAACTCATACATTACCTACTGACATTGTTTGTTCGAAAATTTCAGTCATCATACCTATTGCATGATGCCTTAGCTGTTTGGATAGATGGATTTGTTCCATATGTCCATTCAAGGAGCGGTAGTGGCCCCACTGGGTCACCTTGTATAGGCCCCGGCTTACGGGTTGTAGGTACAGGTAACATTTATCGTAGTTGCGTTTATTCAGAAGGGAGTGAGCACCAGCTCGACGAGGTATACCTACTGTCATAATATAAAACGACTTCTAAATACAAAAATTATCAGCCGCAGCCACAGCTTTCTGATACACCCTGTATCAGAAAGGTGTGGGTGAAGATATTTTTTTCAGGATTACGATGCTGGTCCCATGGAGACAGTTGTTCAGTTTGATGGTCTGTACCCTTAAATCTAACCACAAATTTGTGATACACCCGCAAGCCTAAACCTTCGAGCCAGTTATTGTAATTCGAACTTTATTTCGCCGAGAGTAAAGTTATTAATACAAAATTGGCAACCTAGACTCGATTGTAACATCTGTTTTTGTAATTTGAACTTTTCACTATGTTGGAATAAATATTTTAGTTCCATATATACGTAGGTACCTTGTTTTGTAGTATATACTCTGCATACAGGCTGCATGTTGCATGTGAGTAGGTGGTTAGGTACAGTGAGCATAAATATATTATTATGGACAGCCCGGCAATAATATCTGACTGATTCATCCATTAATCAGATATTTGCGGTCATCTTGACGACAGATATAATGGATGAATCATGAAATCAGATATCATTGCCGAGCTGTTCATAGTATTATATTTATGGTCGTGACTGTAACTATTTGAAAGAAATTTGGTAAATTCTCTATCCCGAAATAGAATACTATCAAGATATTTCTCCAATTCCATAAAACGTCGTGTCATTCCACAACATTTTGTTGTCCAATCAATGAAAGTCAAATTTTATTTACACACTTTATTGAATTAACATAATGAAAACAAACATTAATATCTTAATGAAATGAACCTCATGACAGTATACTGTAACCGTGAGTACAACATTTATATTCATAACATTTAATCAATTCAATACACAAAACGATTAGATATGTAGATAATTACAGCGATATTCGAAAGATATGACATGTGAACATCTAGAGTTGTGAGAACATAATTTAGATTACACGACATCTGGCATCTGCAGTACAATTAGAAGCAGTAAAGAATAAATCGTTTATCAGATTTGATAAAAATATGTGCACGTTATTCTTTATTATTATACTATGCACATTCCCTATCTATTCTCGGCGACATCCGGGCGAACGAACGCTACGTGAATTATCCGCACAACCAATTTATTACTATGATAAGCTCTCACTCTCAATAACACGTTAACACAGTGCTCGGTTTCCGAGCATTTCCCACAGCTTGCCTCCAGCGGTCAGCTGCTCATATCAATATTATTGAAGGCCTGTGAAATCCAATCAATAAAATTGATTTCTACAGGAAGCAGTGTTATCCACGTCTGCCCACTTCACTAGAAGAGTAGCGTAATGTCGCCCGACGCTTGTGAATCCAATCATCAATTGTTTCTAGTTAAATCTAACTTTAAATTAGGTACGGGTATTATTGCATGGCATATTATGATGTTGGTGGCAGTCAGCGCCATAAATATATCAACATTGAAGGAACTGCCGCAGCAGTACCTATCGATAACATTACATTAGATTGACTAGACAAATAGCCGCGTTAGAGATCACAACATACTTTCCAAAACCACAGAATAGTACAGAAGGCGCAATTCGCATTTTAGGTATGAAGCTACAAGTACGTGTCGGGCTCCTGTTGTCGGGCCAATTCAGTAATCGTACCGTAGTTAGAAGAGTTACCTACGCGATTGAAAGAGAGGCAACTTCTAGGTAACCTGAATTCCGCTTTATTGTGTCGTAGCAAGAGTCACTTTTAATTTAAATAGTTTTGCGGAGTGAACCATCTGTATTAATCAGTGCCAAAACTGAAATGTCAGTATATTTATGTCATTGATAACTAACCAATAAAGTCTATGTGTTTATTTCCAAATAACATTTGTACAACAATAGACTTTTATAATGTTTACTAATCATAGTGAATACAAAAATTAAATGCTTATTGAAATAACAGCAGTGAAACAAAAACATCAGATATTTTTGTCGTTTTTTGATATTACAATTCTTAACTATACTCAGTCAATAATTACTATTAACTTTAATACTAAACAAGTGTCGAAAATGTGAAATTAATAGCCTATGCACATACACAATATGACAGAAAATGAGATAGCAGATCTACTTTGATAATTTTGATAACACACAGTACGTGTGTACGTATACTTTGTAGAATGTCTTACGAATGTCATATATTTCCATACAATTCATTTAAGGTGGAACCTTCGACCATGCCCGCGTAATTCAAATTTTCTTATGTTTTTTTTTCATTTTGTAGGTCAGTCTCAGATCTCATGTTAATGATTGATTGATTGGCGGTCATAAAAGATGGCCTCCCTCCATTTCTTCCACATCTCACGGTTACCTAAATAACATATCAAATTATTTGCTGCTAAGAATGTCAATTTCGTGAATTTATGACATTATACACCATCACTGAGAATTGTATTTACGATTTTAATTATTAACATTCTGTAAATATATATTTATTATTTTTACGACCGCAAATCAATCAATCATTAACATGAGATCTGAGACTGACCTAAAAAATACAAAAAACGTAAGAAAATTTGAATTTCGCGGGCAGGGTCGGCGCTTTCGCCTTAATATAGTACGGTCTGTCGTACCCGCATAGCACATCCATCATTATTCTGTTTACCTATAGTTGAAGATTTAAAATCAATTGATAAAAATATCTTCTATCATAGGGTATTCGGAATAAATACAATTTAACTATAAAGCTGTGGAGATAATGTGAAGATATGATGAAATCCTCTGTATCATGTTACCCTGTTCACTAAGAAAGTGTAGTATTAAAAAGATGAATATTTTGTCTAATATAATCGTAGTGTACTTAGAGAGGGACGAAGCGAATATAATATTATTGGATATTATATAATATGCATAATAAATTACACAACCTTTTTACCCAATCGTGTTAAACCTGATAATATATTTATTAGGACATAGCAAAATATTATGTATGTAACTGTAATAATAGCAATATAATGTCACCAATAAACTTGCGACCGAACTGGATTGCATCGTAAGCATTTATCCAAAATATTTAATTATAGAATGTAGTAATGTCAAATTTTAATATTATAAACCGTAAAATTCAAGGGATTCTCGAAAACGGTGCAATAAGAACTTCAAATACTTGTGCTAACACGAAAATTGTAAAGTAATTCACTATTACATTTATAAATATTTGCTAAGATCGAATGTAATTACTCTATACAGCGCTGTCTGACCCTGTCAATAAAGGCTATATAATTCATAACACGATCCAAAAGAAGTCCACAATCGTACAACTTACAGTTTAAAATAATTTGAAGAAAATCTAAGAACAAAAGGCACTAACTTTTAGTTTAGTGACTTAAATATATTACGAACATTTGAAACATACAAATAACGAGGATAAAACTGATATCTGATTATACAGTAAATAATCATTTAATTGAAATCTCATACAACATACGGAATCATGGGACTAACTATGAAGTATTTTCATCGTGAGTATTCGACATAGTTTCAACCATGTATGCTTGTTTCGAGTTCCCTAGCCCTTTCTCAACTCTCTTATACTTTTGATGGCACAGTGATACTACTATTCTCAACATTACCTAAATAAACATTCCTGTATTTAAAATTAAAAACCCCCAATTCATTAAAATCATCGACATATAACTGTATATTAAAATTAATTATTAATATGTTTTACGGCATGATACGTAATAGAGAGAGAAACGAACGAAATGTCGAGCAATTCTCCGAAGAGTAACAAAATTAATTGTAATTATGTAGTAAATGATTATCTATACAATAAGTAACGTAACGAGTTACGTATCTTGCCTATACCATATTTGGTGCGTCTAAAAGTAAAGCCGGATTTATATTACTGTGTCGTGTCGTGTCGTAACGCCTTCTGCGTCAGCCAATCAAAACTTGTTTTGATTTGACGTGGTCCTGAACAGATTCGTTTGATTGGTATATCCCACGTGATGACACAACACGACACAGTAATGTGTCGGTGGCTTAATAAAGATGTTCCATAAGTATGTAATATAATGTATTCTTACGTCGCACAGAGTACGATGTGCATAGCACACTAAATTAAAATATTGCTTATCGAACAACAGAAAACAAACTAAACTTCATTTCGCAGCCTAGCTTACATCAACATTGACAAAATTGAGCAAATGAAAATAACAATAACAATACGAATCATAATAATATTGCTAAGAATTACATAATGAGTATAATAAAGATTATATCGATTGCTGTGATTACTATTAATTACAACTGAACGTAATAATACAAGGATATAATGAAAAATTATGACTAATTATTATTTATTCACTAATAATTTAAAATTGCATTGACCTAAATTTTATTAATATCATTGACAACACCGATGAATTGATTCTTCCTTATCAGAAAGATTTTGCGTTACAATAACCTGTCAATTATTATAAAACGTGCATCGCTTGTGCGACGCCCGCGCACCCCGGTGTTCACTCTCTGAGCTACAAGCGTGCACTATGCCTACTACCTGCATCACTATCCGATACGCGATAAACGATATCCTGACGTAGCTCTTGCACAAAAGTGCAACCCCAAACGTTAATCACAGCTATGAAATCTCTTCTCTTTAGTAAATTACTATTTTTTTTTTTCAAAATTATCTTTTCACAAATTTATATCTATAAAGTAATTCTATATTAACCTGTGTGGTACTTACTTTACGAAGCTCTATACATTGTCTTAATTGCGATTTAATAGACTATAAATAATTGATTTTATCAAAAATTTTATTGCTACGTTAATTTACTTCAAGCACACAAAAATAGTTAAAAACTTTGAGAGAGATGCAAACAAAAATAAAATAAAACTTCATTATTTTTACATAACGCAAATACACCGATAGAAAAACAAATTTTGACTAGCATTATAGAATTTCTTAATTTTTTTTTTCTACTTTCAGAACAATTTGACTAGCATATCGACAGACGATGTTAAACGTAATTCGAACTAATTTTCAATACTATCAACGTCACATTAAAATACACACAATTTAAATTTTAGACACAACTTTGGCACAATCATTAATTACTGAAATACTGCAGGGGAAGACTTGGGAAATATGTTTTCGGGATATGTTTCGAGAATATTAAATCTAATCGCGTAATCTTATAACTAGGGTGCAAAATTAATAAGTAGTGGATATTATAGTAATCGCTTACGTAGTTGCTATCAACTTGATACTTTTATTGTTATTTTTCTATATACCATGTTTAAAATACATGCATAGTTCACACATATGCCTTATTTACGAAGTTGAAATTCATTATTTTGGCTTTCGATATTCATCGTGACTTGGCACTATTCAACTTTTAAGCAAATATAAAGACATTTCACTGAGAAGCTTTTCAATACAGTGGTCCTTAAGTTATCTTACTCTACATTATCCTAAGTGTATTTTTTTTTACTTTTTTGGAAATATTTGTTTACCACAGGACTATATTTGATCTAAGACTAAATACAATGAGCAGTCTGGAGAGGGTGATAAAATAATTCAAATTAACCGTTCTACATTACATTACTAGACATTAACTACTCTCAGAATAATTTAGCATAAATCCACAACATTATTAATGTTAAACAAACTTTAACAATCTTTGGCTTTGATCCCTAGACCAATATTAATTATTCGACTTAAAATTTCCAGTAGCCGATGTATCCTACACATTGTGTATACGTTAGAGATCTTAATAGTTCAAATGTAAAATAAATTAGAAGACTATCACATTTAGCAACACTATTTTTATACCTAACGTCTTTTTTTGTGATATTAGACGATTTTAAATGATATACTGAAATGTTATCTTCTCCTGTCTTCGTTTTTAAAGTAAGTTTTCTTAAAGGATTTGATCCCATTGGTTTCGTATAGCCGCGCCGCGTCCGAGCGTCGCAACTGTTACTGTAACACCTAATTCTCAGGTAATTACGATTATTTTATTTACAAATATTGTCTTTAAACCCTCTCGCTCTGTTCGCTAATCTATCACTACGCTACGTCAGCGGGTCCGAGGTCGATTGTAACGCATCTACATCTATTTAATGTATGCCGACACTCGATTAAACTTACTTTGAACATTATTACTTGTGGTCGGGCACTGATCATAATGGAAAATAAATCCAATAGACAATTGATATACTCAACCGCTTAAATCCATAGTAAATTCGATCAGCTTAGCTAACTCCTGTTGCACACTTTGTTATAAATTCCTAAGCCGTGAGCAGTGAACCAGACAAATTATTATAAATATTTAACTATTTAAAATAAGTGTTTTGTGAAGTTATATTACATGTTCACTGCTCACGGATTAGCAAAAATTTTAAAATGTCAGTCGTAAGTTTTTTAATAATAATTTTTCAAACCTCTTCCCCCAGGTCTTACTGGTATATAAATCACTGACATGTTCTGCTCCAATCAATCAAATACAGTGGAGAATAAATATAAGAATATCTAAAATACTTATAAACTCGTAACAAATGTAAACATACATTCAGCGTGGATCTAATGTCTTGCCAATAGCGTCACCTCATTTTAGAGAGATTGTTTTGGTCACGTTCATTTGAAGAAATATAACGGAGCCAGAGTTCCGTATTGCGGCTGCATCAGAAACGTGCGTTCAGTGTTGTACATTTTGTACGCAACGCTGGAATTCTGGCCGCGGAGCCCCATTCAATGGATCGGTGCCTTCACGATGTGGTTCGGAGCGATGTAGTGGTAGCCCGGCAGCGGGAGCCCGGCCGTCTCCATCGTGATCCTGGAAAATATTACATACTAACGTTAATTCAGTTTATTCCCACCGCAACACTTCACAACACATTTTCGTTCAAACAATCGTCAAAATAACAATGTAACACCCCATTCATTGGGACATAAACGAGTTAAATTTTCGTGTTGATTTTTAAAATATTAAATTCAAATAACAGCTTGGATGGAAATGGAGATCATAGGATAAAGCAGCAACAGGTTGATCGTGAACCCGTTCGTAGAAACAAGTAAGTTTAAACGTGGAAACGCTAGGATTTAAATTAAATGTAAGGAAAACTCTTACCAGGATATTGGATGATCCATTGAGCAGTAGGATAGTACACGTGGAGCAAAGTTCAGCATGTCAGGTATCACGGGAATGTTTGGTGCCGGTGGGTGGGCAGGATTGTGGCGTGGGTCTTCAGGGAAGCTTTGTTTTTCGGAACATTTACTTTTACATGGTTACCTGCACTTAAACACTAAGCCGCGCACTGCCATACAAAAGTTTCATCAATGAAAAACACACGCGTACTATTATTATTTTTATTAAGTATGTACTTTAAAACAATACACTTTTGCTTAACGATTCTAGCGAGTAATATAAACCTGAAACGAATACGAAAACATTTACTACCTTAAAGTTAACATGATTTTTATTACAATAAAAAAATTATAATGACAGCTAAATAATCTGCATTCCCTACGGAACTACATTTAGAAACATACGAATTGGACCTCAATTTTAAATTCGCACTAATTAATAAAATAATGTAGTGAAAAAACAACGCCATCACCTATATTTATCTGCTATAGCTTCGCTATGTCTATCGTAATGGCGTTGTCTGCCTTATACTTAATAAGGTCACCTAAATATAAAACAGTCCAAACTACTTATAATAATCTTGAGATATAATCATAAGTAGCTATAAATGTATAATAAATAATAAAAAAAATCCAACATTCCCATTGCTGTTGGATTATATTTGGCGTAAATGAACGACTCAAACCAACTACAAACAAATTAATTTACCGGTGTTTAACAAAATTAAATTCGTACACAGACGATCGGTCGGCGTTATAAAACTATAATTAAACTACATAATTACGTAAAAACATCATTTATAAATCAAAATTGACTGTTCTATAATTTTCTTTTCAATTTATAGTTTTACAAAGCCAAGTTCATTGATTTCTAAAATGTGTCAAAAAGTTTCGAGGAATATCAATTTAGCAACGAATAGACAAAGTCGTTAACTGAAATAATTAAACCATAACCTCTTCCTTTTTGAATTTAAAAAAATGTGATTTGTTATTACAATAATTCTGTCAAAAAATCTAATTTGATCTTCCATTTAAAATGTGTATACAGAGGTACTGTCATCAAACAATACTTCTTTAATATGTTAAAATGAATGTGTACAAATGAGGCGAATTACAAAATAACTAGAGCATCAAATTTCTAGAATGTCTAGTGTTTGAAGTACTGTTTGATGTACTCTTCTGATTCTGACACCCTGTATTTTGATTCCAAATAGACATTTCATTATATCTGAACGCAAAGCACTCTGTATATTCTACAGCCATTAGCTTCTACGTACTTTCTACTATTGTCAAAATCCCTAGTTGTCGTTAGTCGTATTAATTTTAATTTTCCGTTGTTTATTCCATCATGTAACTTTACATAACTATTATGTACTAAGTATTACCATCGCGATTTTATTTCATTTTAGTTGCTTAATTTTGATGATGATAGTCCCCGGATATTTTAGTGTATTTTTTTATCGAGGTCCTTTTAATATATAGTTTGACCGGGACCGCTGTTCAGCGCCTTAGGAATGCGCGGCGAGGCGGGGGGCAGCGTTGACCAATGAGCACCGGGAAGGAAGCCGCGCGCCGTGAGCGTTGACGAATGAGCGGCCTGCACTACCCCCCGTCACACCGCAGACATACCTAAAGCGTGGAACAGCGGTACTGGTCAAACTATAATAACTTTAATTTAATTCTTTCGTCATTTCAAAAGCTGTCTCTAGCTCAGTCATAATTATAAACCGACACTAAAAAATACGTATAGATTTATATTTAAATAGAAAACCAATAAAATTTTGTCCACACTTTATGTATTCATATTAAAAGTTGTTTAAATACTTCAAATCTAGAGCGATATATTGAGTACTACTACATAGTACAATAAAAATAAGATAGTTGTGTTAAACAAAGAGTACGATAAAGTATTTTAGTAACAAAAGTGTTTTTAAATATCTTTCAATGAAGAAAGTAGAAAAGATAAAACAGATTTCCCAAAAAAAAAAAAAAATAAAGAACTGCGTTTATTTACTCTTAAAAATAATATAATGATGATAAATGACTGTCTTGGAGAACGTAGCGTTTCAACTGATATTCTTATAGCGAGACACGCGAGCTCCTTCGAGTGACATGTTACCGACTACCCACAGAACCCCCGCAGTGGGTCCGTACAGTGACGATTCTAAGCAATAACTTCGCTCTTACATATCAATAAAATCTTACGATGACAATTTCTAGTTACATGATTTCAAAGTAACAAAGGAGAAGGTCCAAAACGCGTACGGACCAAAAACCCAGGAATCGATAGTAACAAAAGGTGTGCCAATAGATTCTTAATGATGAAATAAATAATCCTAGTGTCCCACCCACCCAGTTAAACATTAAACTTAAAAACTTTGTAACCCTTTTTAACCCCTTACCCCAGTGTTGATTTTCTTTATTTTTGTCAATAATATTAGTAGGTCGATTGGCGCAATAGGCACAATTCTGGGTTAAGCTCGCCTTTGTGCATAAGCTGTCCCTATAATTTTGTAAAATTGTTTTTTTTTTTAATTATGTGTACAGCAAAGAATAAATTAATGAGAATAAGATTCCATACAAACTTCAAAATCACTTAAATCCTCTTTCAAAGGGTAGTTTTGAAAAACTTGAGAATTTATTTGGGTTCGTATTCGTGTGAAGTTTCAAGTTAATTAACTTATAGAATAAGATTTTTCATACAAACTTTTATAGCAACCTGGGTAGGATTATTTCTTACATCATTAGGAACGTATTGGCACACATTTTGTTCGTATCGACTACTGGGTCAATTATGATACCATCTCCTTTAATGTCACGATTGCGATCACTTCGATAGCAGTCCGAGCCGCGTTCGTAGCCGGCCTACGTCGTAGAGCGCCTACGCGGCTAGTACGGGTTGTACTTCCTGTCCTTGGATGGCTTAGCAGGCGCGTCGTCATCTTGGCGGCGGCTGAAGGACTTGTGACTGCGGTGTACGCCCGTGGTCTGCACGGGCTGCGCGCTTCCGCTCAGCAGGTCTGTGAGCCCGCCGAGCGCTGAGAGCGAGCTGAGCGCGCCCAGTGCGCCGGTCTTGCTGAGCAGCTGCGCGAGCGGGATGGCGGACGCGAGCGGGCTAGCCGCGGACGAGCTCGCGGTGCCGCTGGTCGAGCTACCCTCCAGATTCGCCTTCTGAAGCTCCACACTGCCGGAGCGGGATAGGAATGTTGTATAGGGTCAGGCGACCTCTGGGCCTATTCGAGTGCACGCGGTTGAGATTTGGCGGCGCTGGCCCGAGTTTTACAGCGAACGTTCATGTTTTATAACATTAATATATCTTTATGTATCGATATATATGTATATAAACGTTTTAGAAATTAAATTAATTTTAATTTTAGTCATGATTATAAACCATAAAGTTATTTTTACGGCCTTTCTAAGTGTTAACTCGAACGATATAGTCGCAAACTTTTGATATATTTTGTTGTATTATAAAATCCTTATCACTAACAAACGCTCGGTAAAAAGTCTAACGACACAAACCAAAGTTATTTATTAATTTTCGATTAAAACAACAACCCATTCCGTTCTAAATATTCGACTTCAAGTTAAGCCCTGATTTTTTTTATACAATTTAAACATGACAGTTTACAAAAAGATTTGTATGAATTTCTAAACTCGATTTTCACTTGAGAGCCTGTTATAAGAAGTCTGGTGACAATGTGCCATTTCGTCACTACTCGTAGTGAATTTTATTATGGACGTTTCAGAAAAAAATAACGATATTCAAATGAATCAACGCATAAGTGACCTATGAGTTAAATACTTAAGGCTTTTAATCGTATTCACTAACTTGACATTTCGAAACAAGAAATGTTACCATACAAAAACTATAGTGTTGGGGTAGTGAACGAATTTGCATAAAGAATGAATGGTAAAAATAGTTTAACAAAACCCAAATGTGTTTGTAAAAATAGAAACTAATTATTTAATCATTCTGACAACCTTACAATACTATAAAATAACGCTTTTATTTTAAAACATGATCAAGTGTTAAGTTATTTTCAGTTCATTCTTTTTTATGTGAAGTCAGCGTGACCTTATTTTATAAACCAATATAATGTCTTTTAAGTTATTTGATTCAATATAAATTATGCATATATGCACATTACTCAGTCACTGGTATCCCTCTGTCAAGTTAGGTACAGAATACGATTTAAAGTCCAAGTTCACTGTTGGACATAGGCCTATATCCCATGTTACGCCACAACACCTGGGGGGTCTCCGCATTCAGTCCGTCCCAGCCACTTTTTTAACTCCTCGGTCCATATAGCTGGGGTCGGCCACGAAACGCGGTCTCCACTCAGGGACTCGTAGAGAAGAGCCAACGGTCCTTCTTCAAACATGGCCGGCCCACTGCCACTTTAGCTTGCTAATCCTGTAAGCTATGTCGGCAACTGTAGTTCTTTTCCCGATAATTTTATTTCAGATCTTATCCTTCAAAGAAACTCCGAGCATGGCTCGCTCTGAAGCGCGCTTAGTGACCTTGAATTTGTGGGTCAACTCGACTGTTAGTGTCAACGTCTCAGGACCATAATTATGTCGTAATGGGTGGGCTGCACTGGTCTTCAAACGTTGCTGTATAGGCACCGCGAATACTTTCCGTAGATTAGTTTTTCGAGAGGAATTTTTGATTTTTGACGTTTTGGGGAGGCAATTCTTTGCCTAAAATAAAATTGAATTGTGCCACAGATAACCAGTCAATTCTTTAACCGGTCTATAAAGCTTTGCTTTTGAATTAATGTTACGAGAGCAATAAAATAAACAAAATAAAAATAATTAAATATCAATCCTATTTATTACTCGGGTCAGACGCCTTAATTTCAATTAAAACGAGATCGATTTCGCCAGTGCGCCGGTCTTGCTGAGCAGCTGCGCGAGCGGGATGGCGGACGCGAGCGGGCTAGGCACGGATGAGCTCGCGGTGCCGCTAGTCGAGCTACCCTCCAGATTCGCCTTCTGAAGCTCCACACTGCCGAAGCGGGACAGGAGACAGGAATGTTGTACAGGGTCAGGCGACCTCTGGGCCTATTCGAGTACACGCGGTCGCGACGCGGCGGCGCTGGCCCGAGTTTTAGAGCTAACTTTTAATATGATTATTTTAGCCTATAGCGTACTACTGCAGGGCAAAGGCCTCTCTTTCATACTTCCACTGATACCTTATGGACTGCCATAAAGTACCAGGTCATTCCGGCATCTTCTTGGCCGTGGTTAAGTTCTACTTAACTTACCAGCTGTACGGCAGCATCTTAAATTGTGTTTTGGTACGCAGTAAGTATCGAGTTCTTATATAATACGGTAATTAAGTTTCACTCTTAAAATACTGCGTTCTATTGCTCGCTGCCAAACCACGATCAAGTGATTGAGCCTGCGCTTCATAGAGGGAGGGAGAACGCGCATGTCTATGAGCATTCTCTTCAGTCAAAGGTGGAGGGATAAGTTCATTGCTTTTTCACCCATGAATAGCTATTCCAGGCTTTTTTGGTTCATCTATCACCATCATTATCGTGCCTTGCCTGGAAAGAGACTATTTGTCCGAGGTATATGCATTCATGGATACATTTAATTTCCACACCCCCAACTGCTATGTTGCGCCTGGTGCTGTCATTATATCACTTTATCTATCGCTCGATTATCACTTTTGCCTCGTTTGTTTGGCTCATTTGGAGGGGCTCGTGGCTAAGAACTAACAGCTGCACGGGTCGATCGAAGATTAAGCTACGCTTGCCGAGTTCGGTCCGTGTATGGGTGACCGTCCATTACATACCGAGATCTCCATGCCTTGGAAGGCACGTTAAGCTGTTAGTCCCAGCAGTTATTTGTAGATATTTTGACACTCGTTACGTGTTGTCAGAAACCCGAAATGCTGACAACCAGTTTTACCAAGGGGTATCGTGTTACCCAGTCCTGGGTTGTGGAGGTCAGATAGGCAGTCGCCCTGTGTAAAATACAGGTAAGCTGCATCCGGTTAGACTGGAAGCGGACCCTAATATGGTAGGAAAACGCTAGGCAGGTGATGATAATTATGTATTTCTTGGCTACAAATGGAATTAAATATGGCTATGGAATGTCTTAGAATAGACTACGACGATTTAATAAAATTATTCATGCTTTGTTTAAGCGTTGAAGTAACACAATTTTTCTGATTATAAATCATAATGACATAATTTGTGCTCTCTTTTCGAAATTCTAACTTCGAACACGTTCGGCGAAAAACGAGGTTTTTTTTTTTGCTTAAATTTTAAGGTTAAGTAATAAGGATAACTAACAAACGCTCGGTAAAGTTCTACGTCACGAAACAACGTATTTATTTTTAAATAAAACAACTGCAACTGACTGATTTCGGTCAAAATAATAGTAAGAAAAGTCCATAATTTGTAATATTTTAATATTAATATTACAATCTATACAAAACTCAACCTAAACATTAGGGCGTGCTACACGTATGTTCGGGTCGGCATCATTCGGTACAGCTGGGCGGCAAAATCCATACTAATACATAATAAAGCTAAATATTTTGTTTGTTTGAACGCGCTAATCTCTGGAACTACCAGTCAAATTTCAAAAATTCTGCAACTGATATCCCAATTCTTGAGAAAGGTTAGGTTATTTAACATCATGTTACGACCCTTAGCCGAACTAAAGTCAGAATGAACACTAAGCGAAAACGAAGAAATAGCACGGGCGGGCCAGTCGTTCTAATATATTGTGGTGTCTTACGACTTGCACGCGAACGAAGTCGCGGGCAGACGCTAGTCGAATATTTATATTTTGTCGCCCGGCTTTGCCGAATCATGCCGACCCGAACAAGAATGTAGCACCCCTTCGACACTTTATAATAAGCTTAGTCTGAATTTTAAAGAATATAATATATTTACAGACGAATTCAGTACTTTCTCCTTTTTGAAGACGGTTGTGCCTTGTCGTCACTAAAAGTTAAGAATATAAGTAGAAAGTCAATTATTGTGGCTTAATTAAATGCAGGATATGAAACAAGGTATAGGATTAGGATTTTTTCCAAGAGGTTTTCATATCAGATATTTTCCAAATATCGTCAAAAAGTTACGAACCCAAAAAAGTTATCTTTTCAATAAAAAAAACTAATAGTAGTATACAGCATTGTATCAAAAAGGTGTGGTCACACTTAACACTATCGACTCCGCCCATTTTTCTTTGAACTCATACGCCATGCCGACATACATATTGCAAGTTGACTCCAGAAGTTAACCCTCGAGAAGTATCACCGGCATTAGGTTTGAAATCTTGTTAAAATGTACAACTTATTTTATTTTCACAGTTTATAATGCCGAATTCGCTAAGAAAAACCTACATTTAAAAGGAGCCCGCCGCGAGGGCTCCCGGCATCCCATATGCGACTTAAGTGAACCCTCCAGGAGGGCTTCTGGTATTGAACGTGTTAAGGGTGTGGGACAGACCATTAAACTGAAAAACTTACTCCATTGGACCAACATCATAATCGCGAAATAATTATCAACTGTCCCATACAAAACTTCAATATACTTACTCGACCAACCTATGGGACAGCTGATATTTTTTTTGGCGATTACGATGTTGGTCCTATAGAAAAACTTGTTCAGTTAGATAGTCATTACTACACCCTTAAATATGACCAAACCATTTTGATACATGCTGTGGAGAATGGTGCTAATGTATCCAATCAAAATAAAGAAAGTGGCTTTCCGAGCGTTTGTGAGATAAAATAAAATTGAATACCACCAAAGGTAACTGCAAATTCTTTAATCGGCCAATAACAATGGTTTGCATCGAATATCATGAATAATGATACGAAAGCATTTTTTTTTTAAATTGAAAAAAAAAACTGTTAAATTACAATCCTATTATTTATTACTCGGGTCAGACGCCTTTTTTATTAAAAACTTCAATTAAAACGAAAACGATTTCGAAACGGCCCATAAGGTAAGATAAATCAGAGGAATATTGAGGGATCATAAAATAAATCGACCTTAAGGGTGGACTAGGCAAGAGATCACTGGACATGAACGGGCAAAATAATACTCCGGCGGAGTCGGATGGAGGGGGGGAAGAATTAACGGTTCTTTTGTTGATTAATATCGACTTACCTCATGTTGATGAGGTACTGGGCCAGTGCCACGGAGTCTGGGTTGCCAGAAATAGTGATGGTCCGGTCAGTGCTGCCACCTTCGCGCTCCTCGCAGTTCGATATTCGGATCATAGCGCCGGAGATTTGTCGGATTTCAGCGATTTTGGTGCCGCCCTAGTGAAATAATTTTTGTTTAGTAAAGATTGGTGGTTGGACTACATTTAAATCATAATTAGTGTTTTTTCGTTTCGTGTTTTTTCATAACTGGGTTGGGGAGGTCAGATACGCAGTCGCTCCATGTAATATACTGGTATTCAGCCGCATCCGGTTAAACTGGAAGCCGACCCAACATCGCTGGGAAAAAGGCTAGGCAGATGATGGATTGATTGATGATAGGATGATGACTATTGTTTTTATTTCTTAGATTTTTTTTCATTTGTGTTCTTGGCGAGTCCCAATAAATACTTTTTCCGTCTTTTAGGAATCTATTTCCGATGTGATCTCTATCAAGACAAAGATTAATAAATATTTACCTTGCCAATGATGCACCCGATCAGTTCGTTGGGCACGGTCATTTCATGCGACTGTTGGTTAGTAGCGGGTTGGTTACGAGACTGATTGGATGTGCGCAGTTGCGAGCCCGCTAGAGCTGCTAACGCTGAAAAGAATACATGGACTTGATTATTAATAACCGCTTTAATCTACGATAAACCTAAAAGCTATTACATGGATAAGCTACTGTTGGAAAATGGCTGGGGTGATGATAGTAAAATATGAATTAGTTAGAGGTCAGACGGCCATTGATTTTCATAAGATATTTAATTAAACCGACAGGCTACAGGTGACAGGCGACATCCAGACTATTTTACAAGTTTCTTTCATATTATTTTCTGTTTTTGTGTGTATCAGCACCTGTCTTGAAAATGTGACTATCATGACAGATGAATACAGATGGTTCACTCCGCATTTTAGGTATGAAGCTACAAGTACGCCGCGGGCTCGACTTGTCGGGCCAATTCAGTGACTGTAACATAGTCAGAAGATCTAAAGTCTGGCAAACGTGGGTAGAGACTGAAAACGCGCGGCAAATTAAAAAAATAGCAACCCCAAAATTAGTATGACATACTTGGAATAACCTAATTTGATACTTAAGAATTATTTGTTTAAAGTCATGCTACTTATACGATCCAAATCAAAGAGATATTTCTTGACATTTGACACTTCACATATAATTATATAATTAATGTATACAAAATAATGTAAAACATTTAAAAGAGTAACGGTGGAGTTTCTTGCCCATTCTTCTCCATACTTCCTTTTGGAAAGGGCGACTAGAAAATGCGAATGAGAAAAAATACGTCTCTATGTAATAAGCAACAATCCCAATAAAAAATACAATATTCTACAATAATTTTGGTTAATATTCACTACTATAATCAAAATCTGAATCTAACTCCATGTGAAAAGATTAATGAGTCACTGTTTTGTCATTTTTGAGTTAGTAAATGCTGTATCAAGATAACAACAACAAATCACTAACAACACTCTCATCTAGTTTTGGCAAATTGAGGTTGTCATTAGTATAGCATTGCCATATAAAAAGTTTGCAAATATTAGAATGTCTACTATCGTTTGCCAGACTCTAAGAGTTACGCGATAGAAAAAGAAGCAACTTCTAGGTGAATATAACTGTAGGTAATTAGCGCCATGCGACCTGAATTGCACTTTATTGTGTCGTAGCAAGAGTCGCTTTTTATTTAAATCATTTTGCGGAGTGAACCATCTGTATTAATCTGTGCTATTATGTTTTTTTTTTTTTGTCAAATATGTCGCATAGTCAATTATATTAACTAGGGCCTTGATATTACGCTTACAGCCATCTGAACTGTACCTATCTTTTGTGTTGTTGGAACTATGATTTGTGTTATCTAACACTACGAGAACTAACTACGGTATTACTTGTTATGTGCGTCGTCCACGACTGTTCATTAAGCTTGCGGGAATAATCTAAAAAATATTCAAATTTGCACATAGTGACAACACTATGGTTAGGCGACTGTAAACACGACGTAGACAGCTCTTAATACACAGTCTAGTGGACGAGGCGCTTTACAATATTATAGAAAAATAAATAATACGTATTAGAAGGAAAACTGCGCGTATATTCTTCAGACCTGTAGGGTACTAGCGAAGGGGTTAGGTTTTGAACACTGGGCTTTTGGGTCCATTTTTAGAAATAAATAAATGTTAATATTTTAGTGCGTTCATAGCAGGTGGCGTTTTGTACTGTCTGCCTACCCTACCATAGCAGAAAATGCGTGAGTGAGAGAGCACACTATGAGTGTAAGTTTCGCTTTTAGGAGTATTATTTATTCTTCTGTAATACTACGAAAATATTTATTTAAGATCTATTTACAAAAGTGTTTAAAAATAATGTTGTTAGTATGGATTTAAAAATAGTAATACATACTTAGGCTCTGTTTACCTGCAGGGTTAAGTCCGGCAGCATTGGCTGGACCTAAACCGCCAAGACCGAGCGCGGCTAAGCCGGCCAGTGGCGACTTAGCCAAGCCCCCCATCTAGAAAAGAATATGAATATTTAGTAACGTTTTAAGTTTGCGGGTTTTATTACCAAGCAAGATGGTATGTGATTGTGTATCTGAGTTTTTTTATTGAAACGGCTTCATTAAGTATGATAGAACAATATATTATTTATTTTCAAATTCATAACTATTGAAACACTTATAGCGCAACAACGATCTTATGGCGCCTGGTCAAAACCGGAACTAACGCCGCAGCATTATTTTTACAGTACAATTCGACAAAAAAAAAAAAAAAAAATACATACAACGCCCCCTGTCAATGTCATTCAAACGCCAAAAGATTCTTGTAGCACTGTACTAACGATTTGAAACATGTTTTTTTTTTAATGCCTGACAATTGGCCTTTATGCCCGTGTGATACGATTATCTTAGCTGCATTAATATTATTTACATAAAGATACACAATCAGCATATTTCACCTTTTTTGGATTATAACATCATTATTTAAGTTTCCCAATCCAAATCTACAATTTCATATTGCGTTCCATACAAATATTTTAGTAAGGACATTTACTAAAATAAATGTTAATAAATATACAATTTGGAAAAGTATTATCTTTATGTATACATACTACGAAAACGGTATATTTTACAAGACAAGTTTCATACAAAGGAAGAAGAAATCATACTACACAGTGTGATACTTCATTCGTTGAAAATGTTTTTCTAAACAAAATTCATAAAAGTATGCTAAGATTAATTTAAATATATTTATGAGCTCCAGCTGCTTGTTTTCATCTTCTCTGACATAGCCGGGATGGGATCGCTGGATAGGGTTACCTGGGTAGAAACTAGATTTTACAAAGTAAATATAAAGTCTAGGAAAATTCGCAATGTACACTTCAATTTAGACATGACGTATGATTAATTCAGATTCTAAAAAAAAATCTGTATGAAACTTCAAAACAACTGAATTAAACATACTGGACCAGAGAAGTCTATGGAATCAGATTGGACGATAGGTAAGGGTTTGCGAATTTTCATAGCAATCTCAGAAAAAAATGAAATCCACGTCGTGAGTTCTTGAATGGTGCTGCCCATAAAAATGCACCTTTTAAATAACAAAAAAGGCAAAGTTTACTGTACTCTAAATAAATATAATTTTGTATCACGTTAAGCCATGCGCGACCATGGTTAATCACCATTAATATTATTCGTGTGGAAAATAAAAGAAAAACGATGGAATAGGCAAGGCAGAGGCAAAGTAAGGAGAGGTGCAAGTATAGGAACTTTTTAAAGAACTTAAACATCGCTGATAGGTGCGCGAGCAGTTTGAAGTACATACGCTCGAATCTCGGCAATGCCAGAAAACAAACAGATAAAGCTTTGAATGTGAATGTGTTTATCACTACACGACTATAATTACATTCAGTTCAAATGTGCTAAGATTAAATACTATACTACGGATTGATATATGGAAAACATTGGAATAAGAATGATACAAATGTGGGGGTATACGTGCAAACAAGAAAGAATATATCGATGAGTTTCAAGCGTAAAGTGCAAGAGAGCAGCGCAAAATAATATGGATATCATTCCTACACTCCACATCACCGGGATTCTAAAACTATTATAGTACAGGGTTAATTCATGGTCTCTACGGGGATTCGACACCACACATCCAATTCGAAGGGATTCTGGGGCAGCACCAATCACATTACGTCACTCAGTCCACACAACCTCATAGAGAAGAGTTTTAAATACTGAACAATTCATGGAGTTCTCGTCATAGGTATTAACTAGAAGATCTTCGAATGTACTAACAGGCAAAGTAGAACATTCTGATATTAACAACTCTACGGGGTGGGTTTAGCATAATAGTGTTTGATCCAAAGATTTCTGTAACGAATCGGTTCAGCATTCATTTCAACGGTCGTGACGATCTTACGGAAAGCCCTAGCTTTTGGTCCCGGCTAGGCAGGCAGTGTCTCGGATTTATGTTGCTTATTCAACATGCAGACGTATTTCGTACATGGAAAGGAGTAAAAAAATGAATTGCTAGAATGCCTTTTCTACCAGATTGGCCTGCATTTAAGGGTCAAAACGGGTTAATTGTTTACGCGTGAGAAGACTCGGCATAGCGACACACCTGCCGAAGATTATGTCGCGTAAGTAGGCGGCGAAATGTACGCTGCGACTTATTCGAAAACGACGCGACGTAGTACCTATTCAACATGAGAAGAAGCCGTTGTTTATCGAAGTTCCACGACCGATATTTTACGCTTACACGCGACGTAATTTAATTTTCTACGTGAGGGGCAATTCCCGTAATTTTAAGAACGTTCACATTCTAATTTACCTACAGTTTTATTGATTGCAGTCGAGATGAGATTGCGGCTTGAATTTTAACGTTTTTTTTTAAGAACGAGAATGGGCCTTCTGATGTGTTGATGGCAAAAAGCATTGGCGACGTAATATCGGCGTCGACTTTGGTAGATGTGTCGCTGCACTTAGTCTTAGGAGCCTTTTTGGCCTAGCGCAGGTTTTTTTTTTGTTTTCAGTATTTTGTTAGTTTTAAATGTTCCTATTCGTATATTGGTATTTCTTGTGCTTGGACCATATAACATATTTTTCTTTATTTTTTATAGTGGTTAGATTAGCATTTCATTTGTTTAGGGCTCCTCGCACTACGCGGTGCGTGCCGCCCAGCCGGGAGTCTCTATGAGGTGTGGGCGCGTGCACTCACGAGGTGGTGTTCGTGCAGCGGCGGCGGCAGCAGGTGGTGCGGCGGCAGCGCGCCCACGAGCGGCGGCTTCACCTCCAGCAGCGGGAACACTGGCGCGCACACGGCGCCCGCCCCGCCCCACTGGGACATGCGCGGGCTACATCCGGTACCGACCACACACAGGTGGAGCTCGACAACGGAGGTCAAGAATGCACTGAACTTAATGGCCGTTCTGAATACGAGGCACATACTCGTCTATCGCTACAAGCTTCTTAAGCATAAGTAAAAAAAAACGGTGGAATTTGAAAATCTATAGACGGCAACACCATACTGTCCTACGAAAACAGAATTTGATACTTTGTTTGTCTTTTTGTTTTTTGATAGGTTATTTTGTTTATATTCTGATTTATTCCTGTTAAAGAATAGTCACTTTAGCACGATACAATGTGGATTTGATACAGTTTTGGCATCGTATGGAGGTAGAGCATAGGTACGATATAATCTATTACACTATTTGCGCTGTAGCATGGTGCGGGTGACAGTTGCCCGTATGACGTTGACATTTGTCAGTACCACGTAGGGATGTGAGGTTATGCAATTCATTTTTATCGCTAACGATACTCGCAGCGTGAATCTAGTTCTCTTTAATATTGTTATGAAAATTAGTGTATTATTCAGTTGTGCAGTGTAACTACGTGTGTGCTACGTGTATAAACTTGTCAATATAAATGTTTTATGGCTACATAATTATCTTTGTACTTATATAAAATAATCAAAATCGGGTTTATGTTTTTTTTTTCGTGACAACATTTTTGCTCTATGGTGCATCGGCGCGGCGGCCATGTTGTTTACCCGTGCGATGCTGTGAGTGCGAGTACGAGTGCAAGCGCGTTATATTGTGACTTAATGTGACACGTATTACGATTTCATTGTTTGTTTTCATTTTTGTTAAATTGTTATTTGTTATAAGTTTGTTGAGTTTGTTGTTATTACCATGCCTAAGCATACAAAAAAAACTGTTTTGGGTAGTCAGGCCAGGGAGCTTGTTGTTCGCCTCCGAGACTACTTTGAAAGAGAACAACAAAATAATGGACCGTTGTTACCATTGAATCATATTGTAGAACGAGTAGCCGAAGCTCTTGATATTGGCCGCAATACTGTTTCGCGTATAACACGTGAGAAAATTGGCCAAGATGGGATGTTTGAAAATAAATTATCGACACCCAACAAAAAGCGGACCAAGGTGAAGCCAATCACAGATTTGGATGATTTTGCTAAGGTTGCTATTAGAAATCATATTTATGATTATTATAGAAGAATGGAGCTACCCACATTGCTCAAGCTTCTAAAATCATTAAAAGAAGCTGACTTGTTCAAAGGAGGTATTACTTCGCTACGGCAAGTTATAAAAGATATTGGCTTTGTTTACAAAAAAGTTAACAAAAGAAAGATTATTATGGATAGGACTGACATTGCCCTAGCAAGATGTAGATTTTTAAGGAAGGCCAAAAACATAAGTGATTGGAGCAAAGTTGTCTTTTTGGATGAAACGTGGCTAAACGCCAACCACACAGTGGGTAAAAGTTGGACCGACGATACGGCACAATCGTGTACCAAAGTGCCGGAAGGCAAAGGCGAACGCCTTATTATTTGTCACGCAGGTACAGCAAGTGGATTCGTCCCTGATTGTTTGCTGGCTTTTAAGTCAAAAAAAACTACGGAGTATCATGAGGAGATGAATTACGAAAAATTTAAAGATTGGTTCATAGGTCTATTAAACAATTTAAAAGAGCCTATGACCATAATAATGGACAACGCACCCTACCATTCGGTGCAAGTTAATAAACCCCCAAACCAATCCAACCGCAAAAGCGAGTTGGTGAAGTGGCTGAGTGAAAACGGAGTTACAGCAGATATAAAAATGTTAAAGACGGAGCTTATTGCCTTAGTCCGACGCCATAAGCCACCAACTCCTACCTATGCTCTGGACGAGATGGCAAAAGAAAAAGGCCACCAGGTCCTTCGACTACCACCCTACCATTGCCAGTATAACGCTATTGAGCTGATTTGGGCCCAAATAAAAGGTATGCTTTTAATTTCAATTCCCATTTTGAAGCTTTATAAAAAAATCAGCTTTCCGATCGTAGCATGTACCTAGTTTAAAAACATTACCAGATACTAGATTAGGCTGATTGATGATTATTTGAATACTTTTTTTTATAAGTTCGTTTATTTTTAGGTTACGCCGCAAGAAATAATACTTCGCCGCCATTTACGGCAAATAAGATGTTGGCCCTATTACAAGAGGCCATCAACAATGTTCAACCTGAAGACTGGTCGAAGGTCGTGAATAAAACAAAAAGGGACATTATGTCTGATTGGGATCGTGACATACATATTGACAACATAATTGAGTCATCGTTAATAATATCCGTCACAGATTCAGATGATGAATTGAGTGACAATTCAGATGTTCCTGACTCTGATATGAGTTTAGACGAATAACATGTATTTTTTTTTAGCAACCTTTTAAGCAACCTTACCCTATAAATGTTCTGTTGTATAATTAGACCTTTTAAAAATAAAAATTGACCTACGCACAATATACGTTTTTTATTATAAAAAATATCGACTATCCATCGTAGCAGTACATCCCATCACTAAATACGTCTATGGCGTTACGTTATACGCATAACACTTTGCTTAATTTTTCATTCAATTTGATTTTATTTCTTGATTAGAACATTCTGGTTGGGTTTAATTTAATTTACTACAGTTATTAATTATATAATATATTACGAATGTGGTACAACTGAAATATTAAGTCATAAATTGTAAATCGCGGCAACTTTCAAGAGTGAAACGAAATGTTACTGAAACTGTCACCCGCACCATGCTACAGCGCAAATAGTGTACACGTTAACTATTAGGCAAGATATCAAAATCATTAGATCTACTTACAACCCCGAAACTGACATAACTGACTGATGTAAAAGTATACCATATATAAAACTTTTTGGGGTTGCCCTAGCGTGGCCAGACTTTAATTGCACAAATGTCTGTGACAAATGTTTACCAACAGCTTCCCCGAACAACGACAAAAGATCCTTGTAGCACTGTACTTGCTGATGACGCGTCATTCATTGAATGAAGCTAAACATTTTAAGATGCTGTTTATAACGCCTTTCACAAAAAATCTAATATCGCTTTTTTCCGAAGCGTCTTCTAGCTAAACTACTAGGGAATACTTATTACCTATTTCGATCCTACTATAAATGTAAATAAAGTTCATTTTGTGTTGACAACCACACACCACAACATACCACAGGTTTTGCTTGCTTTTTTGCGTGCTGTCAAAGAACGTGTCCTATTTCATGTGGTTTCATTGTCTTTTCGAAAACACAACTTTTGTATAACACATTATTATGCGCGACTATCTTGTTCATCCAATACAAGTATGTGTGTGCTACCGTAAATTATCGTTTTATCAATCTCGTGACTACTTTCAGACCGGCCAAGAAGTTTAGCGCACTTTGTAACAATGAAGACCAGATGCTTCATAAATTGATAGCTGCAATATCATTGGTGTATCACCTCGTGCGAATAGCCTAACACTTAATTTCGATGCCTAATGATACGCGTACCAATAGAACAGTAGAATATCTTCAGGGAAACAAAACGCTGGTTACACAAATCTGCCTAAGTTTTTTTACGCAAGATTCTGAACGTTAAAAGTCCCATTTGAGGCTTTGATAAGTACGATATTTTAGTATATAGTTTTGGGATCAGATGGCAGCTTCGTACTGCTTTTGTTTTGAACCGCATGAACAGTCGAATGGTGAGGTGTGATACCAACTTTTTACCGTAAAATATTGTACAAGGCATAGACAAGTAACTGATGTTACGTCGTGTGCAGACACGCGGACTACTTCTATTTAATTTTTAAAGTATTTCACACATATATTTTATATTTTATTTAATATTTATTTACATCTATTTTATATTTTATTTAATATTTATTTCTGTATCTATCTATCCGTGACATCACTGCGGGCCCTATCAGAATACCAGCGCTGCGACATTTTTTTTAAATGTCGCAACATATGCTGAGATAGGAGCCTTTTGGCCTCGTACAGGACTTTCTGTTATTTTTTTTTTTTAATTTGTTTTTTTAATTTTTTATAATGTTTTAATGAGTGTGTTTTAGTTTAATTTGTAATGTCCTGTGCGAGTCCCAATAAATACTTTTTCTTTCTTTCTTTCTTTACAAGACAGCGCTTTGAATGACTGTTTACTATCGCCAATCAATTGTTCAGGTAATGTAGTGGTTTTGTATTGTGCTTACGAAATTGGATTCCCAAATCAATGTGCTTGATAGAAAATGTTCTACTGTTCTACATTGCAGCTTTCTAGTAAATTTTCCAATTATTATTACACATTATAATCGATGGTTGTAATCGTCTAACCTAAATTCTAGCCGTTTTCGTTTTATTTAGATTGTTAACAATGCGTAAAGCTGAAATATGACGCAGACAAATGACAAGAACAAATGGTATAGCCAGTTAAAATAAATATCAGTAATGTTGCCAGCAGCAATGCAGTTTTATTAAAAAGTTAAATTTTAGTTTTCATTATTTCTAAAAAAAAAAAACATAAAGCTTGTAAATAATATCACATGTTTATAATGAACTTAAAATAACAATTTCCTGTAAATATTGTGCCAATTCCTTTCACAAAAAAAATTAAAAGCCAATTATTCGAGTGTTAGTAGTTTATTAAGTTTAAGTATTAAGTAAGATAACAAATTAGTATAATCTAAAACTTACATCTTGTGCAGGCACAGCATAGTTGCCTTGGATTGTGTATGCCTGGCCGCCAGCTAATATGACTGGGCCGGCGACGTTTGGCTTGGGTCTGTAGGGAATTGTGGCGCCTTTTGGTGGGCTCTGAAACAATGGCGACGTGATAAGATCATAATAGAAAGAAAGAAAATTTGTTTATTCTGCACAAAATAAACGCACATGCCAAAAAATATTACTTATAATGTACTTTTACAAGATTGTCTATTACTTGAATGTCAGAGCCATAGACTATTAATATTGCGTAATATTACCGACGAGTGTTACAATACTGGCCATTGACAGCTTATAAATAAACAATAATAATTTAATAACAAAACTCAAACAAAATACTGATTGCAAAGTAGATAATGATGATAGGTAGATAATGAGCCTATAATGTTCCTCTTCGTGAGGGAGTGTAATGTACCATGCGAGTCCAGTGCGGGTCGGTAGATGTCACATGTCTTCGAATTTTTAGTTCTAGGACATGCCGGTTTCCTCACGATGTTTTCCTCCACCGTTTTGAGAGCAGTGGTGATGAAATTATTTAAACAATGTAAAGCGCCTGCCTGTAAGTTCGAACCCACGACCTACAACTCGTAAGTCGGGGCCGTTACCACTGGGCCACCACTGCTTTCACGACAGCTTTCTCTTTTACGAGACTATTAATTTGATTGTTGATGATTGTGTAATTATGTAAAGCTATCTTTTTCTGTCAGGTATAGAGAGACAAAGACGGAGACTGTTCAAAGTCAATCGACCTTAGTTTACTGGTGAAACTCAAATAGGCTCCGTTAAAAACGATTCTCATTTTTTAACTCTTTTATTTTGCAAAAGCGTTGGGTTTAGTTTGGTCCCGAGCTTTTAATTAAAACAGACCAGTAACCTAATTGCGTAACTTATTTTCGTAAACGATTATGACTAATTTCTTTCATTTTGACAGTTCAACAACATTCATTGCGTTATTTAATTTTTTCCAACTTATGAAGCAATGGATTAGAAATCTGTTTCAAATCGAAGCAAATTGTGATTGATCGTGCATTACGCAATTAGGGTAAAGCTTTACTCAATCCGAAAGTGTTTTCAATGTCTAATACTCGTTCTGTTCAACATCTTGTTATCACGAATGCTACCTCGCGTGGCGGTTTTGGTGTCTTTAGCTTTAAAATTGGTGCTATAATGAGAACTACTATAGCAATAATTTAGGAGACTAGATTTATAGACTTTTTACGTCAAAGGAGGGGTCTCGCGAAGTAAGTGGTTATTGCCGTTAGATAGATAATGATAAACGTACTTCTAGCATGACACAGCAGATGTGATAAATGCACTGTGTGATAGCGTCGCAAGTCCCACTGATTGTCACGGCACGCTCTGTGGAGTTCGGTAGCATTTCACTCGCCACCTGGAATTATAACAATAGATATGTTAATTAATTATTATAAGTTGCTAGATGACTACAAACCGTTTAGTACTAATTGTTCAATAACATTGAAAATGTCGAGGTATAATATTTAGCACTAAATCATTTATAACTACCTAGTTTTGGATTCCCAGTTAGGGCAGTGTTATTGGGTTTTCCGCCAGGATTTCTCAGTAGAAGCCCGGAGTCTGGATTTGTGCCCGGTTGATGATAATAAGCTCGCCCCCGATTAGATGGGACTTAAACATAACTGGCGAAATGTGGGTGTACGATAGGTTCACCTCTGCTTAACCCTTCGGGGATTACAGGCGTGAAGTTAAGTGTCTGTGATATTTTATGGTGAGAGCTATGAATTTTGTAACACCATTTTAATTTACACAACATAGTTTCTACACAGACTGACCCCCAAAAGCATAGCATAACGTGATGGATCCACCCGTGTGGCTGTTATTACTTAGCCACGAGTTCCTCCTCCATTGTCATAGGTACGACATTAGTGCTATTTACGACTTTTTTAAATCAGATAATCCTGACTTCTCCAACGAATTCTTATAACGGTATAGGCCAGTTCATGTCCGCTCTATAAAGAATGCGGTTGTACTAAACTTTTGGCTTGAGGAAGTGGGTGGACCATTAAAGCCGCAGTGCGGGCGCTGGTCATGAACTTGTAGTGTTCGTATTTAGAAACTTTTGCCCTCAATAAAAGATTTAGTTCCCGGCGAATAGAAGGTTAAGGTCTTAATGTGGATTGTCATCAATGGAAAGTAGATTAGGGCAAACAGATTAAAAAAGTCTTGCTTGATCACAATCCGTTTTCGCTTTAGGCAATTTTTGGGGTCAAATGAGTGATATTGACTCATTTTTTTATTTTAGAAAAATTGACTTTACTATACTGATCGTGAAGTGCCTTGCATGGTGTGGTTATGCTCGCGAGTTTACCATAGTTACCATAGTTTGGTTCGATAGTTTTAATGATCTTTTTGATAAATAGCCCGCCTATCCGTTTCGGACCTGGAGTCTCACTGCAGTCGTCATTATCTTAATTTAAAGAGGTTTACTGTTGGATTTACTCCTCCTTCAAGAGTCGTCACATCGACCGGTATAGTACGTCTCGCTTGCAGCGGACTCCCACTCGTCTCTCTATGTAGTAATTTAGTAATATTCTATAGTAAAATTTAAGCGAGGTTGCAGTAGTAGAACCGTGGGGGTTTGACTCCGACATAACGTTGTTCTTCCCAGACGGTGAGTTCTCATTAGGAAATAATGTTGTAAATGTTACCTGAATGTTGGCACCGGTGACGTCACGGATCTCCTTGATCTTAGAGCCGCCCTTCCCGATGAGCGAGCCGCACTGCGACGCGGGCACGATGAGGCGCAGCGTGATGGGCGCGCGCGACCCGCCGCCGCCGCCCTCGTTGAACTGAGAGCACCACTGGAATATTACAAACGTGTTGGTACGAAGATGGTCTAGAAATATATCTTTCGGTCTACTTAAAGAATGTAAAAAGGCATAGCTTAAGCACTTGTCCGACCACCGACTATTAAGCGACTAGCGAAAGACAATGTTTCGCTCAAGAAATAGAGAGAGTGCCGGCAATGTGAACAGGCAGCGATCAACTGTTAATTCATTATGTTTCTCTTTTATTGACACAGGACCTAAATCTATTGTACGTTTCTTGAGCGAGAAAATAGTAGATAGTTAATAAGTCGCTTCCTCGTCGCCGGTGCGGCAGGTGCTTTATTTTAAACTTATGAGATAAGCTCATGACGTGATAAAATATTAATCAGTCAGTGATAGTGACTCTGGCTGCTCTGGTTGCATGATTTTAAGATGCAGAGCCGTAAACGTTACAACTTATAGTTTGACCGAAATCGCTGTACCGCGACTTAGGTAAGTGCGCTGCGTGAGGGGGGGCGGTAAAAAATGTCATTTTACGTAATTTACGGTATTTTGCGGTAAATTATGGTAATTTTCGGTAAAATACGTATTAAACGTACTCATACAGTTGTACCCACTAAAACACTACAAATACGGAAATATTTCACTTCTTCATTATTAACGGATAAATGGATTTGAATGAAATTTGCCAGAGATATAAGCAGTATTGGAACTTAAAAATAAAAAAAAATAATCACAGAAAACTGGGCTTGTGCGCCTCATGCATACTAAAAATCCTAAAACTTAATTCTCAAGTCAAGAATTCAAGATATAAATCACACCTTGTCATGGATTATAATAATATCATCTACGTGCAGAGGCAGAGCAGAGGACAGCACAAATTAAAATTTAGAACCTCAAAAGTCGCCGGTAATTTTTCCGTAATTTATATAAATGACCGTAAAATACCCGTATTTTACCAGCGTTTTCCGTAAAATTACGTTATTTTGCAACCCTAGGGGCAGTGCAGGCCGCTCATTGGTCAACGCTGCCCCCCGCCTCACCGCGCACTTACCTTAGTCACGGTACAGCGCGGCGGTCTCGGTTAAACTATAGTAAGTCGCATATCAACGTAAAACATAACATTCAAAAGGCACTTATCATCCCATGCCGTAAAAACATGTGAAAATATTTCAATAATTGTTCTATTGAAACTTGAGAATCATGTGACGGTGTAAATATTCGCTTTTTTTGGCAATTCAAGATACGAAAATAATTGCTTCATAATTATTATAAAAACTTTGATATCAAACAATATGTAGACAAAATTAAAAATTACATGGTAATGTAGTACAAACCTCCTCAAACTTTTTGCATATAAGTGTGAATGCTTTGAATATAGCACTTGTGTTGCCAGTAACAGTGACAATACGTTCTGGGCACGATCCATCGGAAATGTTGATTTTTGCTCCAGACTGAAAACAATACATTATAAATATTAATCGAACGTCGTATTTTGCTGATAAGCTGAGCAGTTCTAGGCAAGGTTGCATTATTTTCATAACAAAAGAAATATGTTTAAAAAAAATCTTGAAGGAGGATTTTGGGAAACAATGTATTCATTAACTTTTGGCAGATTATGCTTTAGTTAGAAGACTTATGTTATCAACTTACCTCTTCTCTGAACCTTTTAACAATCTCTCCTTTTTTGCCAATAATACTGCCAACTTCCTGCAAACAAACAGAAACTATGTTATACTTAGAAAAAGTGTGACATTCGATTTAATCAAAATTGTCGTCTAAAATAACCTAAGGGATTGCTACATTGGCAAGTATTGTGCAACGGGCGCACGCACATGTAATTAATGTAGTCGCGCTGAGATTTATAGTACAAAAGATTTCCTGTCTAGTAGCCAATAATAGTCACTGCATAGAGATTCTTTGCTGCAGTCAGACACATCGGGGTTGCAATGAGACTGTTTTAGAGACTTGTTGTATCAGATCGGTGCTGGCAACTGAGCCTCATGACTTTTGCAGTATGTGAACAATGCTATTGCTCAACGCCGCCGCTTACACGACACAAATAGCGAACATAATCCAAGAAAGCCGCCAGCTCCAACTTCTATGGCGACGATTGACAGTGACCAATTTCACTGCAGATTAATCTGTGAATTATTTATTAAGCTGGTCGTAAATAATTGATTACATGCCGTTTCACTTTTACGTTTATTTACGAATTGTAGCGTGAAAAGAGAAGTCGGTGAAAAGTCGTTGTCTCGCGTGAAATTGGAATTCGCAAAGGTATTTGGGACTTCTTGTTATTTTACAAAGTATTGTCAAACGTATCTTAACATTAAACTAACTAATTTATTGGAATGTTTCAACAAAAACTTACAGTTAACACAATGCGGGCGCTAGGCAGTGAAATAAAAATATACCGATTCTAGACTGCGATTAAGGAAGTGGGCAGAGGCAAACACAATGACAACATTAAATATCACACATTACTCCAATTAGAAAAAGGTACAAATCGAAGTTTGATGAACAGGGCGAGTGCCAATAGCTGGCCGGTTGCCAAATGTACTTTGTATTGGATTATAGCCAATTAAAAGTACCTACATGTAAAAGTATGTATAGGTAGATGTTAACATCAATACATCTCACATGTCAGTGCAATCTAGCGACATCTAGGTGTGCTAAATTAGTGACGCTGTTGAGTAATGAGAGCTTAAATAAAACAGTTACGATATGATGTGAATTATATCATGATTATAAACTATTATGTCAAGAACATGCAATGTTGAATTTGATACTGTTGTCTTACTTTTGTAACGTATTTAAGTTGACCTGAGGCAGTATTATGGGTTTGTTAGAAATAATAAAATGAAAGCCTAGTCGTTAAGCAAGCCCACATGGTTAACAAACAGGATATTGTGTTGTGCAGCCTTACAAGTGTGTGTTCCCTAACAAGATTAAAATACCAAAGTCATATTAGATTACCATATGTTCAAACAAATGTGTACAACTCTTTCACATGAGTACGACAATTATTTAAATGTACTTTTTTGAATATTTATAACTTATTTCATGTGTACCTCAATTCCTTTTTCTTTTTAGAAAACTACAAGTAGGTACTTAGTAGGCCATAACATTTAAACTTAGCAAAACCAATATTTTAAAGTTTATTGAAATCATGTAGCAGAACTATTTAAGTTTTTAGTTTTCAGACGTAGTCCGGTGACAAAGATAAGACAAACTTTTAAACTATTTCAATTGAAGTTAAATAGATAATTTACAGCTTGGATTTTTAAGCACGTAGAGCTGCCAATTAATAAACAATCATAATTAACAAAATTAAGTGGGTAATCACCTTAATTACCATGCTTGGGAGACAGGTGATATTATTTTCTCTTCTCCAGTTACGGTATGCTTTATAAGAGAGGGGCGGACTATGATTTGGGGTTAGACTAAAAACCGGAATTGATAAGTAAATGGTTTATCTACTTCACACACATACATTTTTGTATGCATTCCTTTTACTATACCTTTGTTGTTTTTGGTAAATAAACTCAAACAAACAAGATCTTTATCTTGTTTTGTTTCTTTTTGCCCACTTTTTATCTTGCTTGTTTTATTCCTTTTTCAAAAACAGTGTGGAATCAAAACAATGTTGTTTTTCTTATTTTACTTACAAGTGCTTCCATAAAATAACATGGTTTGTTTAGCAGTAAAATATAAAATAGCTAGTGTTGATATTTTTATAATTGGGTACTGTTTATTAGTTTCATGTCTCGAAAATTCAAGTGTTTATTAAACAATGCAACTGAATGCATTCAATACTAATTCAGTGTTTGACCCAAGGATGACCGAGATCATTGTATATCTGACTTTGAAATCAAAACAATGAATTACATGTAAAGTATGTCAATGTATGCATAAAAGGTGTTTTTAGTTTTTGTGTTACTTACTGCAAACCTTAAGAGTTTTACCTTCTTGTGATTGAATTGTATCCCAAAAAGTTTAAATAACATCAACCATATACCTATCAAATTATGTATTTACTTAATTACTTTATGCAAGCTAAATTTCTAATACAGGAACATTAGCACTACTTACTGGTGTTGGGAAACAAACACATTAATAACTACTTTGTTTACACTACATTTGATCATCCAGTCAAAAATACCACATTCCTTTAAGTACTAAAGTGGAATTTAGAAGAAGGTAAAGTGTACACTTTCACAATTTGAAAATAGTTCAAAATATTTTGAAAACAGTGCCAATTTTGATAAATAATCAAGTGTTCATTCTCTTACCTTCCCCTGCATAATCAGTCTGATTGTGAGGGTAACTTTGGAGTCTTCCTCGTGGAGAGTAGGGGGTTTCTCCAGTTCCATGCTGGAGGAGGTGTCCGTAGTGTCTCGCGGAATTTTGGCTGCGTACAGGGCTACGTGTGGGCACAGGGGACACTCCACTCAATCTAATGGCTGGGACTCTGGGGCTCGTGGCACGCACTGCAGGCAGGGTAAGCTGGAAAACAGGCGCACATCTCAAAAGGAACGTCCATAGGTCTCGAGCGAACTAAAGGTACAGGGTGTATGGGCACTCGGCGATTTTTTTAAAGCGAAGCCGATTACCGAATATTTATTTACAGTGACGGTCGATGGCAAGCGTAACGGAATGAGGACGGCAAATGAGGATCTAGACGCTATTATGAACTAACTGGTCTTAGGTACGACCGGATTCTGCGGCTGTAACGCGAGGCGGCCCGCTCCGGACGGAGGGACCGTTACTTGAACTCCGATACCTGTTCGCGGCTCGCGACATAACCTCAGCGTCGCGCCTCATGGCTAGCCGACCAGGTTATCGATCCCAGTAATCCCAAACAATTCTCCCGACAGTCGAGTTTCAACAACTTTCTTACCTCGTTTGTTTTCCACGTTGCAACAATAACTTAACAAATCTTAACACTAATATTATCACCAAGATGTGTATAAAAATTACACTTATCACAATTTTCTTTGTCACATATAATTATAAAATTAAAATAAAACCCGACGGTGACGCGTCGGTGTGAAGCTTGTAATTGTCATAAACAATAGAGGATAGAGGGAAAAGCTGACTACAGCGCCCCTGGTGGCAGTGAGGAACGAATTTTGACAGGCGAAGTTTTTGTCGGTAAAGCAGTTATCATTAGTGCCCGCATAGACGATCTACCTATCGATAAAAAATATAAAAGTTGTTGATGTTTGTAAATAAAGTTGTAAGACTTGCCCTGGCGCCGAGTTTTAAATGATTGTTCAAGCATTGATATGTCTATATTTCATTATGTCATTGTGCGAATCTCCAGGTTTCTTACATCATCTCTTCTCTATATTTTGAAGGAATAGGCAGAGTTAGGTAATGTCTCTACTCTACTGTTGCATTTCCCACGGAATAAGGGCAAACTTCTTGCCATTTATTTGGCACAATTCCAAATTCTGCTGCTACTTACCAATTATTGTAAGATTTCGAAGAGAAAACCCAACAGCACCTCACCCCGACCTGGCAATCGACTTTAGAATTTAACTTTTGGTAAGTTGCACTTGCTGCTACTGGATTATTGAAACAGATTCGTTGCTAAACATAGTCACAGTCCTTTGACTCACACCGAAGGAGTGGGCAGATATAAACATAAATACAGCTATTGTGTGTTTGTGGGAACGTGCTCGTGCACCCATAATCCGCATAACGGTAAACCATAAACGGCCCACAAGGTATTTATTATTTATAAGGACGTGTTCATCGTCATAGGTAGCTATCTAGTTATCATACACGGTCTGAATATTTTGCACTTGGTCTACTTTGCTGTGCAGTGATTAGAGGCAATAGGTATCTAAGTACATGTTTATTGCGACTTTAGAGCCCGAAACTTTCATAACTGGACAGGGACACCCCACCCTGTGTGAATTAAATACCATCTAATTTTATTCTCTTTCTTTTAGTTAAGTGTCTGCTACACGGCTGCCAATCGCGTCCCAACAGAGGTAACCTTGGTGGTTTACAACCGTGGAGTTGCTGCTTTACGACCAAATTTCAAACAGCTCTGCCTGTCGCCAACCAAAGTCACCTTTGTCGGGGATGCGGTTGGCAGCCGTGTAGCAAGCCCTTTACTGACTTGTCTACTGATAAACATAGTCTCACCCTGAGATTGTTACTCAGAACATTGACTCTGCTTGGCAGACGCTAAAATGGCACTACGCTACGCCTGGCCGCCGACCGTCCATAATGATTTAAAAATATTTCGTTTCAGTAGTAAGTCATTATGTTGGGATTGAACAGTTCTGGATAATTTAGCAAAGTGGGGTTTACGAACAGTGTCTCATGACTCTCCTGATAGGAAAGTAGGTAAAGATGGGTAGGTAGAGGTATCTATTTGCCTACCTTCACCTATTGATTTTTAGCAGTAAAACTGAGTTTAGAAATTAATCTACTGAGACTAGGTCACGCAATAAAAACTTATAGGTATTGTAAAGGCGATCAAAAATATAATTTAAGATGATACAACAACATTTTTTGCGACGAAAAACATGAACAACAATAGGCACACACACCTACCCATACCTATTCTAATCAATACCTGCAAGATTTAAAAAACACTGAATAAAATTCTAAAGAGGTTTTTATAGGATGAGTTGAACAAAAAAACTCGTTGGTCCCGCACGCCAATATTGAAGCTGAATGCTTTGTCCCATGCAAATTCGTTCCCCGTTTATTGTCGGTCGACGTCGCGGCGTCGACGGGATATTTCCTGAGGTAAACTGCACATAAATAGATCTAACTCTGGACTAGTTGGGGATAGGACAACCTATGGGAGTGAAGAGATTTTCTAATGTTTTTTTTTTTTTAAATAATATAACATAACATCACGCCTGTATTCCCGGAGGGTTCGGCAGAGGTGTACCATAGTACACCCACATTTCGCCAGTTATGTTTAAGTCCCATGTAATAGAGGGCGAGCCTATTGACATTAACCGGGCTATATTATAATATAATAATATCTTTGTATAATATATAATAAGTTTAAATTTGTAGTAGCGGGTAATCGCTGGAACTAGGTATCAGTCGAAATTGAAAAACTATTTTTGCATTGGAAAGCCCAATTCTTGAGGAAGGTTATTGGCTCGCGGACGAAGTCGCAGGCAGAAGCTATTGGTGCCGATTCTCTTGTACACCGAACTAAGCTAACTAAACTATCACTAAAATTCCTTACTTTTGGCTTTGAGAATCTTAAAGCTATTCTGCAACAAAAAATCTCTCAATTAAAATATAATTTTGACACAACTAAAATCGTATTTGACAATCGCGAGTCCACGTGGTACTTGTTTGCCCTGCCCCGTGATTTTTTTTTTAGAGCCGGAGGCGCGCATGGGCAGCCTCGACGTGTTTTATATGGAATTTTTTATCATCACGTTGTCGCGAAATCAATGGTTTAGTCCCATCTCAAAAATGTCCAACGCGCCTAAAGAAGTGAACACTTCTCACTTCAAAAAACAGTGTGTCTCCAGGAGTGCCGACAGAAGTGAATACTTGAACAATTTTACAGTGCAGGAAATACTTTTAATGAGGTGACAATTAAACGGTAGTTGGACAATTAAAATTTTAGGTTAAAAACGTCAAATTCAGAATAGCAAAATTACCATTTTCACTAAATTAATATCTCAGTGCCATCTTAGTGCTGTCAAACTAAAATATAGTTAAGTTGTGTCACTTTGGTCTATTTCAGAATGAGATATCGTCGTTTGACAGGAATAAACTAAATTTAAGTGATTTTTAGTCAAGAGAATCGGCACCAGTATTTAATATTTTTTAATTTTGGTTTATATTGTAAAATAATCTCGGGCTTTGATCAGAGTTATCAGCCATCATCTCTGATTTTCGGTTAAATATGTTTTGTGAATATGTTATTATTAGAAAAACAAAAAAATTGGTAATAATTCTTTTTTTTGTATGGACGGTAAACCTAATATTGCGGGTCTGCGGATCTTTCTTCTCTCCCATGTGACAAAATGTGCCTACATAACGCATCCTTGAAATTACACTCTCAATTCTCGTCCAGTTATCGAATCGCCGCCTAAAAAGTTTCACTTCAAATAACAGCTAAAAATGAAATAGGTAGGTACATAACATTCGAGAATTAAATAACAAACCTATTGCAAAACATCCGAGAACTTATTACCTACAATGTATTTTATTATCAAATTTAGGTAGCTACTCACCTTTACGTAGGTCAAACGGAAACAATAGCATTACATTTAACATTTTATGTAATAGTAACACTGTTTTCTTTTATTGCAATGATACAAACTGGAACATTGAATTATATCTTTTTTCCCAAATTGCATTTTTCTTTACTTCGAAAAGAGAAACAAATTCGTTCAGAATTCAAATGTAGGTAAAATTAACACTATTTTCTACAAAAAAAAAAGAAAATTAAATTTTTCGCAAGCAATTAATGATTTTTAGCAAATCGTAGCGTATCGTACCTATCGTATCGTGATTCGTAGCTAATCGTGGTTCTAGGAAAAGAGCTAAAAAACCTGGAATAAAACGTCAATTACGTGTCTGAAACTTTTTACTAGAATTCTGGAGAACTGGCTTTATCCCCACTACTTATTTAAATTGCGGAAAAACCTTTTTGTTGCTAGTACAAAAAACTGACTTCGTCATTTGTATAATATTTAGCTTTAAAGGCGGGTACTTAAAAAAAACTTGGTAGGTATTTTCTATTTTTTTTTTTTGACAAAAACGCAGGAAGTCTCGACAGCAGCCAAGTAAAAATGGTGTGTCACTTGAGTAAGTAAATACTTATACAAAGTAAAGAGTTTTCATGACCCTAGGCGATTTTCAATGAAAAGCTTTTCAATTTTACTCTTTTATGTCTCATGGAAACTTGTGAGTTTTTTCCCAGTTCTGTAATCGAAGATTGTTTGTTCAGTTATATTCTTCTTAAAGTTTTTTATCCCGCGTTTCAAGAGTTAGTCAGGGTCTTACTTAATGTTCCAACGGCTTATTGGTTGATTCACACGAATTTGCTCGCCCGTTTCGGTTGAGTAAATTCGTGCGAATCAACAAATGAACCGCTGAGGAAAATGTCACAAACTTTTTCAAAATATTATAATCCCTACTAGAGGATTGCTAATCAATTGCTTCATAAGTTGGAAAAAAAAACATGTTAAAATGCTACTAATAATGAAAGTTGAACTGTCAATAATCGTTTACGAAAATATGTTACGTAATTACATAGCAGTTCTAATGCCTTAGATGTGCAGATCTGCACTTAAATTGATATATCTAAAAGAAACACTCTGTACACGCACACTTGTCTTTCAACGTAGAAACACAAGTGCTAGAAGTGCGCGTATACAGAGTGTCTCTTTTACGTATCAACTTAATACTTTTTGTGAATAAAAGCACCTATTTTTTTACTTATTTTTAACTTTTTTAAAGGTAATTTTTTTTTTAGCATTTATGGATGCTATAATATTGCGTGTTTACGGGAACGCCCTTGGTTAGTTAACATACAGTAGTTATAATTAAATCTCGCTGTCTCTCACACTAAATCTTATTTTTAACCGACTTCAATAAAAATTGGAGGATGTTCTCAATTCGACTGTATTTAAAAAAAATGTTTTTTACCTTAGAAGTTTCGACAGGGTGAATCAATTTTGATGGTTCTTTTTTTATTTGACAGCTGGTGCTTCTCGTACGGTCCCATTTCGATTTGGTCCAGTTTTGACAATGGCATCCATAAGAAAACTATATAAGTCTTAAATTTGCATTAAGTGTGCGCGCGACAAATGGACGAATAACTTAATATCACGCAAACCGATTTCGATGATTCTTTTTTTATATTAACTCGTACTGTTGCTCTTGCAAAGCACCATTTGGTGTAGTGGAACTGATGTTGAAAACCACAAATAGCCACCGGAATTATTCAATAATAAGTATTTCACGGGTTGCGATTCGATTACTTTAATATGGTTGCAATGCAATTTATGTTCGTCACAATGCATATAGAGAAGTGGAGCTGATGGTGAAGTACCAGGAGAACTCCTCAACGATTAACGTCCCTGCATCGGGAAAAGCAATATTTTGTAAAAGGTGATGAGCAGTTGAGATTATGCTATTGTAACTTAGATAAATTACAAACTACTCACTAAAAAGCCAGAAATAAAAACTACTTTACAAAAAAAAAAAACCACCGACTTCCAAAAAAAACACTACAAAGAGAAAAATAACTTAAATTTCAGAAGTCGGTGGCAAATAACTAAAATACAAAACCAAAGACACCGACTTCAGTTATTTTTCACTTTGTAGTGTTTTTTTGGAAGTCGGTTGTTTTTTTTAAATAATTTTAAGTAGTTTCACTTCTATCACAAACACGCATTTTTTTTCAAGTGAAAGGTTTTTAGGCGTGCCAATAATAAAGTGATCTTTGATGTGAAACTTTGATTTTGGTATGATCGTGTGCGGCCTAACCCATAATGACTTAAATAGGCAAATCTAATGAAGAAATTGTGGACTTTTCCTGAAACTGACGAGTTAGAAAACTCAGATGACTCAGAATTTTTTAAAGAATATTCAGGGCGAATAAAAGTTATTCTGTGCAATAGTGTAACCTATCCTGATAGTGAATATATACATATCTGACGGATTGATGGAGCATTTTCGCAAATATAACGAAATTTCATTGATTTAGTAAAGTAACCAAAAGTGGTTAAAAATTTACATTTATTTCAAAATCAACGAATTGAATAATAGCATTGATTGCTATTTGAATTTTAAGGTGACCCTTTTGTGAAGATTTGTCAGTATTCAGAAATTTGAAACACTTGTAAGCAATTATTAAGAGTTAAGTAGTAAAATTATAACATTGTCAGAGTACACCATAAACTGAGATGATTACCTATTTCAAAGTCACTAAACAAACAAATTATTTGAAAAACATCCTCATCTTAAGGGCTATCCAAGGAGCTATCAACATTCCAGAAAATATTCAGAGGTGCCTGTCAATAAATGTTAGATAAAGCTGGCAAAGATAGAAAACTATAATTAACGAAATCATTAAACCAACGGCTTAGTTTACGTCGTAACACTTTTCTATTCAAGGTTATATTGTAACTACGAACCTCAGAACCCGATATCGTTATTGATATGGCTCTAATTCTTAGTGATAGTCCGTTTTTATGTGTATAGTTAAATAACCCTCAATAATTCTGCTTAGGCCACCAGCTGCAAGTTAACTAGATTAAATAAAAGATCATGAGATACAAATTTAATTTAGATCGACTTCTAAAAGAAAGAGGTTTTCAATTCGTCTGTATATACAGGATAAATTAATGTTTCAAATCAGCATGGATGGCCAAATTCGAAACTATATGTATTAGCGAACAATACTTACACGAGTCTTGGGCCGATTTTGATGAAAACTAAAACAGCATATTCGAATTTTGAAAAAATAATTTCTCTAGCTAGGAATTCGTTGTCGTTCGAAGTCGTTGATTTCGAAAAAAAAAAACACCCTATATTAATGCACCGTCCGATGGTGTTGCTAATAAGGATCAAATTGTGGGAAGTGATAACTGATAGCACACGGCAAAGAACTAAAGTTTTATCAAGGTTGTAGTAATGCAGCTGTTAGTGGCACTCCGGGAGTGCTGACAGGAGTGAAAACTAAAAAAAATACTTTCAAAACCTTTAAAGTAAAAATACTTGCATAGAACATTGATCCGTAACGTAATATAAATAAAGAACAATCGCGTTTACAAAAATGAGGTGTCGGTAACGGTGTCGCGAGTTCAATTGTTTCTTCCCAGTTCAAAAATGCAAAACGCGCCTAAAAAAGTTTTCAATTCAAAAAATCCATCATCAGTTGTAACTGATGATGGATTTTTTTAGCTGGAATTCAGGACAGAAAAAAATGGCACAGAACACAATGTTGTCAGCATTAAAAAATATATACCGGGAACTTGATACATACGGTCTCATACCATCGCCGAACTTACCCCAGCCCCAACATACTAGAGCCACAGATAATATAATACTAGTCTCATTAGAATATTGATAAAACTTTATCATTGCTTCGTTTAAATAATGGTTAAGAGCATAATTTATAACAATATTGGTTAATAAATAATACATATTTATGTATGTTTATTAGCTCATTGATAACAATAGCGTTGTTGGATAATAATGAAGACTTGTAGGCATCTTTAATTGGCAACATTGAAGCTTTAGTAGAACTTTGTTTTCAAGTTAAAATAAAATAACGTCATCAGAAAGCATTACCTACATAAATAAATAAATTATAGTCCAATGCGTGCCTCGGAAAGCATGTTAGACGTTGATCCCGTTCCGACAGTCATTTGTCTTTGGCAATCGTTACGGGAAATTGGAAGTCCGAAACTGATAACCAGTCTTGCCATGGGGTATCGTATTACCCAGTAACTGGGTTGTGGAAGTCAGATAGGCAGTCGCTCCATGTGTATTCAGCTGCACCCGAGACTGGAAGCCGACCCCAACATAGTTTGGAAAAAGCCTAGGCAGATGAGTTCAATCCTTCAATATTGCCTAGTTTCCACGCTAGCAAACATGGGCAGAGTAAAGCCCTAATTAGTAACTATACCTATGCATAGTATTGCTCTATAATTCTATAGATCAAATCAATAATAGGCATAGAAAACCTAGGTGGATGTAGGTGCCATCATACTATCGTAGTGTTCTCGAATAACGCAACTAATCATGATGGATCACGGTACGTATATAAAATATGAAAAGTAATGGATCACACGTCACAGGGGCACATAATCTCATGACAACGGTCCCGCTCCCGCGGTGGCCGACAATTTATTTACAACGATATTCTCACATGACAACGTTGTGACGCTGAAAGCCGAGGGCCGAGGGCCGACGAGCCGAATTGTCCTCTCGACCCGGTGTTTATTTTTAATGATGATTTCGGGTTGTATACCCCTGGATATTTCCAGTTTGTTTTTCGATATTTTTGTATTGGAAATGGATGTATTGAAATAAAGGTTGACGCTTTTAAGGGTAGGTACGTCTTTATTGTACAAATTCTTCGGAGTGAATGCGCAACGGATATCGATGAAAAATATTTTTTAATAAAACTTTAATAATATCTTTACTGGTTTTTGTCTGTAAATATTACTAACTAGCTGACACGACAGAAGTTGTCCTGTAAAAATTTCAATAATTCATAACAAATTCCCATAGGAAATGCTCCGTGTGCGGCTTTTTCAGGTGTCGTACTGAGATTCTATTTATGTGGTAATTTTAAGAAAAAAGAAAAATAAAAACAATTCGCAAATTCGCCAAATTTTTATTCAAAGGGGGATTTTCATCGGGTTATTATTATATGGAACGCGGGCGACTGTCGTTAAACGGATGTCTACAATTCATAACGTATGACCCCTGTTGAAAATTTCAAATTTTTATGGATTAGGGTTACCTCAAATCTAGAAAAATTTGAAAATTTTTGGTACTCAAAATGTGAATTTTAAATAGCAATAACTTTTTTATTTGGATCGGACAGGTTTTTTTTTTACATATTGTATAAACTACACATATACAAATAACATATTGTATTGTGCCCGGTTGATGGCAATAGGCTCGCCCCCTATTACATGGGACTTAAACATAACTGGCGAAATGTGGGTGTACTGTAGGTACACCTCTGCCTAACCCTTCGGGGATTACAGGCGTGATGTTATGTTATGTTATGTTGTATAAAGTAGCTGACCCGATTACAGATATCTACTTATTTAAACGATGCAGCTGTAGTCCTACACATTGGTAGTTTTACGCCCTAAAATGCTCAAGCTCTAGAGATAGGGGATCGGACGGGTGTCAGTATCGGCTATTTTACAAGTAGATAGGTAGGTGCCTTCTAAAATAACCTAATCGTCCTTACAAAGCAATTAAGTAGGTACCGTACCGTACAAAATTTTCCAGAAAAACAAAACAATTAGACCTCAACTAATCTAACATTACATTCCCAGAAATAAGGTCTTCATCCACATAATGATAAGGATTATCCAGTACAAGTGTGTACATAGCAACAACAACGGAGAGGATAATCTCGCGTGGACGGATCAGCTTAAGTGGGCTCCATTGTCATTTGTCTTGTGATTAGATAGGTATGCTCCAGCTATTCGTGTGTATACTACGTAGGTGAGGTAATTATTGGACGATAGCTAATAAGTTAGTTGTGTTTGTACACGGTTGGACGTAAGATGGGAGCTTAGAATGCACCGGTAAATTGTTGAGTGACGTTTCGGGACGTGTAGAGGAGCTTTTTGTTAATCTTTTACCAAGTACCTATCACCAGTAGCTATTTTTTAAGAAAAATCCAGAGAATTAGTTAGTTAACACGGTATTTGAAAACTTAAATTGTTCGGTTCGATTTCTGGTTCAGTGATTCAATCGCTTGATGTATTTTTAAACCCCGACGCAAAAAGAGGGGTTTTACAAGTTTTACCGTTATGTGTGTGTGTCTGTGGCACCATAGCTCTTAAACGGGTGAACCGATTTGAATGCGGATTATTTATTTGAAAGCAGGTTTTCTAGCGATCGTTCTTAGATATGTTTTATCAAAATTGGTTCAGCCGTTTGCAGATTATCAGTTATAATAGATAAATAGATGTGAGTATCTCCCACAGGTCTGGTCGATTTGAAATTTGGTATTCTGTTACTTCAATTATAGTAACATTGAACCGATGCTGCAGCATCACCTGGAATTTGCAGGATATCCAACTCCCTTACCAACTTACAACACAGCTAAACACGATGTTTGGGCTCATTGGAATGGTCACAATGAATAGGTTATAGATAGATGGGTCAAACAGGGTCTGGTGATGGAGTAGGAAAGAGAAATGAGGAAATATTTGTGTCGGGATTTTTAAAAATTTTAACTGTTAAAATTGTACTTACAAACAACAGGACATTGATCAGTGAGCTATCAGACGACGGAAAAAAACAACAAAAAAGAAAAAATATGAAGAGAGGCACCCCTAAATTTCCGTCTTAAGGTCAAGTTCCACCCATAAAAACATACGTTCAATGAAACGCATGTTTAGAAAACATGACCCTAAACGTCGGTCGAGTTATTTGTTGCTTGATATTGAAAAGTTTACGAGTAACATTTCGCCTCGTGAGTGAAATACCGCTTCGCCTCGGTCAGTTTTGAACCTAGCTGCGGGTTACATTAATATTTCTGTGTGACGTACGACGAGACAGCGTTGAATTTCATTCAAAATCTACCAATTCATCATTTGAAATAGTTTGACTGCCTCGTTGGTCTAGGGGTCGCAAGCGTTGCTGCTGAGTATGAGTTCCTGGGATTGATTTCCAGGTCGGGCAAAGTATTATTGGGTTTTTCTATCTGGAATTTCTCAGTAGCAGCCGGAGTCTGGATTTGTGCCCGGTTGATGGCAATGGGTTCGCTCCCTATTACATGAGACTTAAAACATAGCTGGCGAAATGTGGGTGTACTATAAAGGTACACCTCTGCCTAACCCTTAGGGGATACAAGGCGTGATGTTATGTAATGTCATCTTTTGAGTCCTAATCCTAACTATATAATATAATAAATGCGAAAGTGAGTTTGTTTGTTTGCTTATTTATTTGTTACACTTTCACGCTAAAACGGCTTAACAGATTTGGATGAAATTTGGCACATGAGTAGACCATGACCTGGATTAGGACATAGGTACTTTTATTTCGATATTCTCACAAGATCGAGACTTATGCGGTGAAACCGCGGGGCGCAGCTAGTATTGTATTAAATTATTACCTTCCGTTCGCGGCTTCGCCAGCGTGTTATGTCGATAAAAAGAGGTATATGTCTTTCCCCAGGGTTTAAAGAATCCCAAATTTCCTCAAAATCAGTTTAGCCGTTTAGCTGTGAAAGTGCAACAAATAAACATACAAAAATCAAATCTTTTCTCTTTATTTATATTATTAGTTTAAATATAATAACCTAAATAATTTTATAAATGCAAAAGAGAGTTTGTTTGTTTGTTTGTTATACGTTCACGCTAAAACGGCAGAACTGATTTGGATGAAATTTGGCCCATGAGTAGACCATGACCTGGATTAGGACATAGAATACTTTTTATCCCGATATTCTCACGGGATCGGGACGTATGCGGCTGAAGCCGCGGGGCGCAGCTAGTTTAAAAAAAAGCGTTACATTGCTTAAAGAGACATAGATGGGGGATTGTTCTCATGTCCTTTCATTTTATGCAAATTTATTCGAATATCGTGTTCAGTTCGTCGTAAAATTGGACAGTAAAAATACAACAAACGAGCCATCACTTTTAGGTTTGTCTTAGTATTGTAAGTATAAAGGGTTTTATTAAAAAATATAATTGATTCCAGATCGAAGATCGAATTGTTATCTGCGAGTATTTTTATCAATCTGTTCGTCTTTCTGTGGAAAGCTCTTTGTTTTTCTAAAAGCAATATCTAAAGGAAATGGCATAGCCGCAGGCAGTCACAATAATGGGGATGTTTTATGCTCAATTACCTGCCGTTCAGTTACTTAACTAGCTAGGTATCTAATATTTACGAAATACATTATATACTCACATGTTATTAAGGCTGCTCTTTGCAGTGTTCTGTTCTTTGAAAATCAATCTGTAAGGAAAAAAGGTAGATTGTTAATTACATCATTATATCACAGAGGTTAGCAACATATTCATATGTATTTGCGTTCCACAAAGGAAAAAAGATGTTAACAAAAGGCTTAAAGCTAAGAGCCGTTGTAGACCCTGTCAGGGCACAGCAAAAACACGGTGGAGCATACGGTGGAGGTCTGCCCGGCTTGGGCGGAGCATCGCCGTGTCCTCGTGGAGGCGATCGGCGGCGGTGATCTCTCGCGTCCGGCCCTGATTAGGGCCATGGTAGGGAGCGAGAGGAAATGGGAGGCCGTCACCTCCTTCTGCGAAGCAGTAATGCTCGCGAAGGAGGAGGCGGAACGCGTGAGGGAGAGGCAAATTTCGCGCCCTCACGCCCCTAACCGCCGCAGGAGGAGACGCCCTGGGCGTCGGGAATCGCAAGCCGATTTCCGGCCACCGTAGGCGCGGGCTTGCGGACGGTGAGCAATGGGTAGCTCGCCGTCCGATAAGGACCAGGCCCGGGTCGACGGCGCGTTGTGTTCCACGCGCGCCTCAAAGAGATGTCAGCAGAATTGACGGGGTCCGTTAGGGCCGATGCCTGCCGGGGGTGCGAAGAAAACCGAAAGGGAGATTGTGGCCCCCGGTAACAGGGCAACCGAAGGAACACGGGTGGGTTTTAGTCAGTAAGAGTCTGACACGCCCTCCCGCTCCGCCCAGCGGGAGAAGTTATTTGATGATTTCCCACCCAAAAAAAAAGGGCACAGGCAAAAATTATTATTACATACATAGCTATTATCGCAGAAAACTAAAAATTAAATTAAACATGAAAACTGAATTATTACATTCGTATAAAAGACAATAACAATAAAATAAATAATTATATTTTTGGTAAGTAGTGGTTACAAAAAAAAAAACCGGTCAAGTGCGTCTCGGACCACGCACAATGAAAGGTCTTGTAGTTGGGATGAATTTATTCCAAGAACAAACTTAACAATGTAGTTGAAAAACATGTTCTCGCAAATATTCCAACTGCAAATGTAAGTTTAGTAGCACAATATTGAGTCATTTACCTTGTTATTTTAAGACCATAGACTCCTTATAGGTTTTCCTGTAATCTATGAGTAAAGAACATTCTGTTTTTTTTTTTTTTTTTTCAAAATTTTTTACTCAGTAGTTTCGAAGATAAGAGGGGGAATGGTCAATTTTCATCTATTTTCCTAAATATCTTTAAAAGTATTTATTTAAAAATGATAAAATAAAATATTTAGATCCTCACAAGCCCTTCCATTTCATATGGTACAGTTCGTAAAACTTTTTTTTTTGGTAATTTTCCTATTTGCCCTCGAAAAGAGACCCCCATATTCAAATTCATTTATTTACTTTACACATCCGTGTTTGGGTTACAAAAATTGATATGTGTACCAAATTTCAACTAAATTGGTCCAGTAGATTCGGAGAAAATTGGCTGTGACAGACGGACAGACAGTCCGCCAGCCAGCCAAACAGACAGACACACGAGTGATCCTATAACGGTTCCGTTTTTTCATCCAGACGTCCAAAATCCTTGAAAAAACTAATTAAGTACCCTCTGAAGTCTTGCGATGTTGCCTGTAGGATAAAGGGACTACTTAGTAAACAAATTATATCTTTGAATGAAGCGACTCTTAAAATAATGATCGAAATTCACTTCAGGAAGTTCGTTTGATCATCTATTATTGTTCACATCATTATATCACAGGTGTGAGTAACATAAGTTGGTTAAAATCAGTCTAAAGTTTTAGAACTCTTAATTTTTTTATAATAAATCATTGAACAGTAGGTTAAAACTTACTTAAAACTATTTCTACTGTAATTATTTATAACTAAAATATGATTCTGCGATATTTTTATAATAAAAAAATCCGAAATAATCAACGACTTTTGTTGCTGACCGCACCTACAAAATTATTTTTATATCACGAAGCGACGCGCGCTTTACTTGTGGTTACCGAGTGTACAAACATGCGATGAATGTGTGTGTAAGCTCCAAAGCTCTCGGTAACATCCGAAACACGGACGAAGTCGGAAGGGTTTGTGTTTGCGTGTGTGTGTTATGTGCTAACACTTATCGTCTATCGTCTTCACGCACACATTCGCAGCGTTTTGGTACACTTGGTTACCACAAGTAAAGTGCGCGTCGCTTCGTTAGATAAAAATACTGTACCAATATCCGTATATTCAGCACATAAGGAGCTAATACCTTTCCTTGATTTATATGTATTTTGCTTAGTAAATAATTGTGTTAGTAATTTGTTAAGCTATTCAGAGAGTTTCAGGACCAATTAGGAAGGTATGTTCGTGAAGGGTTTCTCTAAAAACGCCTAATTGAACCGTTTACAAGCTCTTACGTGAATCAATTATCGTGAATCAATCATTTATTGCTAAGTATCAGGGAATCGGTTCTGTTTTGTATAGGCGATTGACTTCTTTAAGGAAATTACTTAGAGTTTTGTAAGCCAAATGTTTTGGCAAATGACTTTCTGAGGCTTATGCCTACGCCATTGAAATCCATTATATTACTACTGATATAATGGATTTCAATGGAATTAGGTATAGGTTATCGATTAAAAGTCGAAAGGTGAAGAGAAATTAATTGCTAAGCACGTTGACACCGAACGTCAATTTGCAGTGTGCCAATGGCCTAATACGTATTTCATGAGTTGTCGATTCGCCCACAAATAAATTCACTACGTGCGAATCACCTCAAGAAAAAAATATATTATTTAAAAGTGTCGATTTGCCCGCCACGGGCGAGTAAATTCGTGTGTATCAATCAACCAATAAAATAAGCCACGTTGTCGCTTACGAAAATTTAGAAGCCTCTTTATATATTTCCAAATATTTTACTTCCTTGTGTTATCGTGATTGTTAAGTAGATAAATAATATATTTAAAAAAATGTAAATTAATAAATAATATATTTAAAAAAAATGTAAATTAATAAATAATATTTAGAATGTCATGATTTCCAAATATTAATAAGATTTGTAGTGTAAATACTAACTGTATAAAATTTTAAGTATGTGATTTGCCTCAAATTATTTATGTATCAGTGTAGTCAAAGTTTAAATGTACCTATCTTATTTGACAGTTACCGTAAAAGTACTGTTTTTAATGGAAACATGATGTTTGGAGCGACGCCTTGTTTCTAAGTTAGTTCTCTTCGAGCCTCGGAACCTAAAGGTTGTCTTCAAGAAGTCTAAAATCTGTACTGATATTATATTGAAAGTTTGTTGAATATTGCGATATCCTAAGTTTGTATGTGTGCAAGAAGATAAACACATAAATATTCCTACTGAAAATGCGTTTCATTTCATGAATATACGGACAATTTAAGTTAGTAGCGAATTTGCTTAATAATTAATTTCCCTGACTTTATTTGCAATTCTATTATCGCAGTCACAGAAGGGGGTTAGATTCTCGCACGAAACGTAGACCGTAGACTAGCATAACGTGAGAGCTTATGTATGTTGCTGCAACCATTATGTATATATCCTACCTACTAGAACTTACCCTGTACGTACGTACGTACAGGGTAAGTTCTAGTGCTGAGAGCTTTTGAACAAACAAAAAATTAAGCTAACATAACATAACATGACATCACGCCTGTAATGTCCAAAGGTTTAGGCAGAGGTATACCTATAGTACACCCACATTTCGCCACTTAAGGTTGCACTAATCGACGAATCGAACTCATTGGTGGCGTGGCTAATATGCATGCTATTTAGTACAGTTATTTATTTATTTAGTTTTATTTATTTAGTATTTATTTATCTAGTTCTTATTTATTTATTTAGTGAAATAGACCTTTGGGCTTATAGATATTATGGAAAAACTGCTGGATGTATCTACTCAAAATAAAATTGTTTGAACTTTTGAATAAATTTATTTATCTATTACCGGTACGGATTTTATTTTGGCATTTTATTCCTACAGAAGTTATTAATTTACGCCCAAATAAAACATAAAATGAGTGTTGAAATATGGAAGTTTCGACGCTCATAACTTTCAAACCATTTTTTTTTTCAATTCTAGTTCTATAAAGGGCTAGATAATGACAAAACAAATTGATATATTTTTTCAGTTTGGAACGTACACCGTCAAACAGACGAGTAATCACCATACTACGTTTACGTAATCTTAAATTTAAACTAGAAGGTACGTTTAACAAAAATATCTCGAGGGCAAAAAAAAAAAATACCAATCTTAGATTACATTTCAGACACTAATCTACATGGTCCTCATATGGCCTGACTTAGATTATGTCTGGACTTTAAAAGAGACTACAACCTCTGAGTTTATTTCGGCCTTTCTTCTCAGAGTAGTCAGATAGGAAACGCCGAACTCATCTAGCTTACTTTTAATATTTTAAATATGACGTGTAAAAGTGTTTCCTATATTCTATTTATAGAATAAATAATTTTATTTCATTTAATTTCATTCAAAATAAGATTAAGTATTAGTTGGGGTAGTTCAGACAATAACAAACCTTCGCAAACAACTTTTTTTACCTTATTAATCATTACCCATCCCGTATCGAACCCAGGATCTATATAATAATGTCGTCGTTACATACCTGGTAGTATTACATATATTTTATTAATATCGCGTTTCAAAAGCGTGCCTGACAGATGGGCATACGGTGGCCATGCGTAGGGTTGTGGCAACAAAGGAGTTCCGTTTCGACCCTTTCATTACTCTTATCAAAAAATCATTTCAGTTCCGAATGAACGTTACTGCAGTCAAAAATAATTAAAAACTGTTCAACAGCAGCTTCATTATTCGTATAAAAAATTATTTGTTCTTTCGAATATTAATTTCATTGTACTTTTCTTGCAACGGCACAGAGCAGACGATATCATTAAATTGCATGCAAATAATATTGAATAAATCTTATTTCAGTTTACACAAACGAATGCTTCATTAAATTAAATAATATTATTGTACTGTACACATAATCTCGTTTGGGCTCCATCAATTATGCGAAGTAATCAGTTTGCTTCGACTACAGGCCTTCCTTCCTCTTCTCATAGAATCTCTTTAAATTAATGACTGACTAATTAAAGGTATTTATGCGAAAATGCTGGCTTTATAAAAAAAATATCTACTTAAAACTTGACCGACTTGGTAACTTTATTATTTTAATTAAAGTATTCTGATAGGCTCGTGAATTATACAGTTTGCGAAAGCTTACAGTGAACGTCATGCCAACCCACGGTCGGAAACCAATTAAAGTTAATAATCCCCTAATATAAAACAATCGGTTTTTAAACGAACTTCCAGATTCCGCAGCTTTATCTCAGTTGGCATTCCCCCTCGCTATTTTAAGACATACTTTTCGAATACCTAATTAAAGATTGTCGAAAACTTATTCTTGCAAATCGACGCCATTTTCTTGCATTAGTCACCTGCTAACGTTTATTGTACAATTAGTCAAAGTACGGGGATCTAAAATGAGAAAGTAGGGTGCACGTAAATTGACAGTAAATAAATAAATTAAGTCGGCAAGGGTAATTGATGACGGAGACCCCTTACCGCCCTGAGCAACGAGAGATTATTATCTGTACTTCACTTATAACAGAATAACAAGGATGGTTAATAAACTGAAATGGCGTAACGTTGGTTTTCTTAGACATAAATATTATGTGGAGTGTCCTCTGAATTTTTGTATGGTATTTTTTTCATATAATTACCTAATGTACCATTTAAGAGCGTGCATTCTGAAAGTGGGCAAACGACGCAAATAGCTGTCAATTATTTCGCTGTTTTGATTAATTTGGCAATATTACTTTATGGAAATATGAAATATCGCTAACTAGCGAACTAAAATATTGATTATGAAATGCAATAATTAATATCGTAACACCGTATATTTAGTTTTAAATGTAAAAAAAGTTTTTGGAAACTTTCCAAATGCCCTTTTTACACCTAAAACGGTTACAACATCAAATTAAGTGTTATAATTGCAATTCATTATTCATATTTTAGGTCACTAAGCGTAAAGATTTTTCATATTTCCATACAGTAATATTAGCAAATTAATCAAAACAGGTAAATATTTGTCAGCTATGTCCAATTTTGCCAACTTTAAGAATGAACGCTCTTAATGTATGTGCTCTAGGTGGTCGCAATATAATGTTAGGACTTGCCCGTAATTTCTTCTTTTACGGAGCAAAAACCTCGTCTCATACAGGGTAACAACAAGCAAAGCCCACCAATCTAAAGATTAAAAAAGTAAGTCCCATTTACACGATACAATTTAATCCGATCCAGCCAGTCCCTTGTTGTCCTCCCCCAGCGACGCCCTAAGCCGAGGTCCGTACCCCACAGGGGTGCCTTTAGCATGTAGGTGCTTAGTTTCTAAGTTTTATGCCCTGGCTGGAGGCCTTAATTTATTGAGGTAGCCACAGGAAAGTCCAGTTAAGCAGCCGACAACCTTCTAGGTTGACCTGCAAGATGGCATAAAAAATAAATAAAAAACACGATACACGTTTCTTGCCTGTGGCATGCAATTGAAGCAACAAATGATTTGAATAGTCTAAAACACACTATTTAGACGTTTACAGTTTTATTTTTGCTTCAACTTATGGTAGGTATGCCACAGGCAATTAAATCGCACCGTGTGAATCAGGCATGAGTGTGGGTATAGACTCTAACCTAGAGCCATCAAATATTCGGTCAAGGACTAGGTAATTATGTTTCTCTTTTCAATATAATTCTCAATTACAATAGGGTTGAAACTAAGATCAGTAGCAACTCGCCCCAATCACAAGGGAGCTAATATTTTCGTCGGGAAAGTTTAGGAGTATGACAGGTCAACTTTTCCTAACCTGTCGAGGATTATAGCTCTAACGGTTATTTATTATGTCACTTCTTTCCACAAAATGGGTCGGTACCTCTTTGTTTTGTACTTTATAATGTTTAGTAAACAGTTTTGTATAGATTGTAGGCCACAGGCAGTTTTGTAAAGATTTATTTTTTACTGGCTCGTTGGTCTAGCGGTCGCAAAGCACTACTACTGAGTATGAGGTCCTGGGTTCGATTCCCGGGTCGGGCAAGGTGTTATTGGGTTTTTCCATTTGGAATTTCTCAGTAGCAGCCCGGGGTCTGGATTTGTGCCCGGTTGATGGCAATAGGCTCGCCCCCTATTACATGGGACGTAAACATAACTGGCGAAATGTGGGTGTACTATAATAGGTACACCTCTGACTAACCCTTCGGGGAATACAGGCGTGATGTTATGTAATTTTTGTGAAACGATCTAACTTTATGAACCTGTGAAAAGCTCATTAATGTAAGCATCTAAGTAAGCTTTTTTCTTCTTAAAAAATAGGGACAGCTCAAGCTCTGGAAGTGTAGATATAGTGAGGAATAGCATAAAAAAACAAACAAAGTTCAGGTTCGTTAGATAAACTCGTCTAGCTTATTTTTATTTTATATTTTTTAAATATGACATGTAAAAGTGATTCCGATATCCTATTTACAGAATAAACAATTTCATTTCATTTTATTTCGTTCAAAGTCAAGGGAGCATTTCAAATTTTTTGACAACGCATTCTTAAAAAGGATGAAAATTTATCAGTCCAAGCGATTTGGTAATTGTTCTTAGTTTAAAGAATCTCGTAAAAGGTAAGGTAAAGAACTGATATCCATCAAGTACCTATTGTAGGTATCCATACGACACTATCAAAAATACAGTGTGTCCCTAAATAAAGTGTACAAACGAAAATGGGCGAAACTAGTACTAGTAACCATAATTCATTAATAAAAACAATGGACTTTTATTTCGTTTTTTTTTTACTCGTAATAATTATTATAGATTTTTTGAACTTTTAACTGCATATTAAATTCTCCTGTATTGAAAACATAATAACTTTTTATTAATTGAGTCAATCTCGTTAAAATAAAAACAATAATGATGCATGTTAATTGATGTTGCATGGCAAATACAAAGAAACCTTTTTAAAATAGTCATCAAGTAAAATACACGTTAATTTGAAGGAAAAAAAAATTGTCAATAAAAGTTGTCAGTAAAATTCTTTTTAGTTTCTTTTTTGAGATTGATTAGATTAATTTCGACTTTTTTACTATTCATTTTTCTTTTTTTTTTTTGTGTATGGATAATGGTCAATTATCATTCATTTTCGTTTGTGGTCTCTATCCGGGGACACACTGCATTTAAGAAGTAACCTATATCTTTGTACATGTGAATATTTTAATATTCACATGTACAAAGATATAGGTGTGGTGTTGCTTAGTAGTAAGTTATTTATAACTTACTACCAAGCACCACAGTTCAAACACAAATGCACATTGATCCACCACCTCCTATTAGTTGTGCCATCTTATGCTACACGAATTCATGTGAGCAATTCTACCAATCAGTGTATTGTACATACATGTGCGTATATACCGATTGATTTAGTTCCGTGCGGGTGTTATCTCGGAATATTCTGTATCTAAGTCTAAGATGCATGCCTACTTAATATTAAGACAGTGTATACGTAGGATTAGACGCTAATGATTAGGACCATTTAGAGTAGACAGCCGCTAATGAGGTATCTTGCAATGGATTTGTTATTTTGTTTTGTTTTAATTATAAGAGGATATGGGATAGATTTTATTAATAAATAACATTATTCAAGCCGATAAATATTAATCTTTTTGTATTTAAATTAAATACTTGGTTGTTTTGTCTATCAGAATACCAGCGCTGCGGTATTTATTTTATTTTTAAATATATCAGCATCATACTGAGATAGGAGCCTTTTTGGCCTCGCATAGGACGTAATTATTTTTGTTTGTTAGTTTATAAACATTATCAAAAATAAAAAAGAGCATTATAATGCTCCTTTTTATTTTTGTGAATGTTTGTTGTTTTTTCATTACTGTTTTGTATTTTCTGTGCGTGTTCCAAATAAAATATTTTCTTTCTTTCTTTTCTTTTTTGTTTATATTTTTGCAACTTTATTATTTTTTCATTACGAAGTTTTAAATCATACTTTTTTTAAACAGTGGAGTATTAATGTACATTTATTGTTAGTAAAATATTATTTCATTCTTTCCCATTATTTATAGAAATAAAGAATCTATATAAAACAATAAACAAATTTACTTCAGAATAGCAAATGGTTCAATTCGCCGATTGATGGATGAGCTCTACCAAAGTTAAATGAAAAAGTATTACGGTACTTATAGGCAGATACATATATCTAGATACATAAATAAGGAATGATCTTTACATATACATTTAGACACAGTAAAATTTTGTAGTCTTTACATGTATGTTCATTAACATTAACGAAGAAATATTCTTAGCAAAGAAGTATTTTTGGTTAGAAATACAGTTTTTTCATGGTTTCAACCTTGTGTTACGACATATTCGCAGAACGTACGGTCTATTTGTTCGCCTGTTTACATTTTCTAGCGTCCGCGAAATGAAAACCATGCAAGGAGTTTACAACTTCTGAACTTATTTAAACAGTTCAGCAATATAGCAGAGGAAAACAAACACGAATAAAGTATAAGTTTAACCCGGGATAGGTTATTCACGTTTTGTCGTATCACGGCTGAGAAAACATAATGTACAGTGGAACCAATTATTCTGTAGAGAAAGTACGTTGGTATCTATATTATTTATTGCAAGCTCGTTGGACCATAACGCGCAAAGCCGCTGTAGAGCAGCGTTCAACAATATTGGAATAGTTTGTCAGTGTTTACCTTCCGACGGCTGGTATACAGTGTACACATCCCCGTTTCGTTTTCGGACCCGAGCCAATTGTGACACGGCCCGAATACCCGGTATAACGAGCTGCTTGTGATGTAGCTCATAATAAAAAAAAAAAAAAATATATAAATAAATATGTTTATTTTTCTTCCACAAATCACACTTATTAACTATAACTTAAAAACGGAAAAAACATATGATGTAGGACAATGTTCATTTGTGGGAGACTGGTGCCTAAACTAAGCCCTGACTTGTATTTCAGGACACTAGGGACTCCCCCCTAGAGGCATATCATCTGATAACTGTCCATGTCCGGGGTTGGGTGAGTAGCCCACGATTAATTGCATACGAGACCAGCAAGGATGAAGGCGAAAGCGCTAAGGTAACGAATTACATTTTTATTTCGTTTTTTTTTTTTTCAGGTTGTACCTATGTTGATCTAAATATGATTCGCGGTTGTAACAAATATTTACATAACATAACATAACATCACGCCTGTATTCCCTGAAGGGTTCTGCAGAGGTGTACCTATAGTACACCCACATTTCAGCAGTTATGTTTAAGTCCCATGTAATAGGGGCCTATTGCCATCAACCGGGCACAAATCCAGACTCCGCGATGCTACTGAGAAATTCCAGATGGAAAAACCCAATAACACCTTGCCCGACCCTTTTTTTTTTTTTTTTGAGGTTGGGAAATCATCAAATAACTTCTCCCGCTCTGGGCGGAGCGGGAGGGCGTGTCAGACTCTTACTGACTAAAACCCACCCGTGCTCCTTCGGTTGCCCTGTTGCCGGGGACCACGATCTCCCTTTCGGTTTTCTTCGCAACCCCGGCAGGCATCGGCCCTAGTGGACCCCTTCAAATCTGCTGACATCTCTTTGAGGCGCGCGTGGAACACAACGCGCCGTCGACCCGGGCCTGGTCCTTATCGGACGGTGAGCCACCCATTGCTCACCGCCCGCAAGCCCGCGCCTACGGTGGCCGGAAATCGCCCCGCGATTCCCGACGCCCTGGGCGTCTCCTCCTGCGGCGGTTAGGGGCGTGAGGGCGCGAAATTTGCCTTTCCCTTACGCGTTCCGCCTCCTCCTTCGCGAGCATTACAGCTTCGCAGAAGGAGGTGACGGCCTCCCATTTCCTCTCGCTCCGTACCATGGCCTGAACCAGGGCCGGACGCGAGAGATCACCGCCGCCACCTTGCCCGACCCGGGAATCGAATCCAAGACCTCATACTCAGCAGTAGCGCTTTGCAACCACTAGACCAACGAGGCAGTCACGTCAGTAACAAATATTTATTTATAGAATTATAATCACAAACATCACCAATTTAACTCTTATATGTTCATATTACTCTATTGAATGACTATTTCATGAAGTTGTGACATTTTTGGCCAAATTTAACTTAAGGAGTTGTAATGCTGATTCTAACTCTGTAAATTCAAAATTCAAATTCAAATAATTTAATTCGAGTAACATAGACTCATATTATTATTAGAATAGGCATACACATTTACAGATAAAATTAAAATAGAATAGAAATAACATAATGAAAATTAAATATAAATAAGATTAAAATCAAAATTAAAAATACAATAAAAATTTAAACTCAAATTAAAAAGCTATATTTGTTACGATCTCGAATCATATTAAAATTTGAATTTCACGGGCTACCTTAGCGCATTCTCCTTAATGACAGTTAATAATGTACCGTTGTGCAGCCTGGGTGTGGAAGGAAGCTGCTGGATTATATGACGCATCATGGGATTATAGAGAAACAGAATGCCATATGTAACCATTATGTGAATCGACTGCGAGAGATGGATTGTTAGCTCGCTTGACGGCGACACTTGGTATAGTAACATGTCTATTAGACAGCCTATTGTCTAGGGGGAAGGTAAGGCGATCAATTCACAATCGGGAGCTGTAGCTACTAATATTTACCAGTAAATAATGCAATACGAACATAAAATCGTTGTAAAAACATTGCAGCAAAATATTAACCCTTAGGGGATGAAAAATTGCTGAGACTGTTCAGCCAATGAAAGCTTATTCGAGCTAGAAATGGAACTTAGAAACTCCTCATCGATTTAGTAGTCCCCAGCTAGAATGCAATGCTTTATTGTATTTTTTTTCTTAAATATTTGTTCAACAAATTCTTCTAGAGATTAGAGTCTAATGGCGGAGACTGACTTGTAACGTTTGTTTGTAATGTATCGAGTTTCTTGTAACGCGTTACAGTAGTCAGTGAGCCAAGCCGCTCGATGTGAGCACCGGATCCTCCACTCGACTGTCAGCTGTTTCGTGAATTCCTTTGAAACGGAAATATGAGAAACGATAATTTCATGGTGCTCGAAGCGAGCGTTCACCTCGTCTTGTGTAACACCGTATTGTAAACTAAGCTTGCCTCGAATGGTACATTACTGATATATTACAAACTAGCTTCCGCCAACGGCTTCGCCCGCGTGGTATCTTTATAAATTATAGCCTGTGTTACTCAGTGATAATATAGCATTCTATTGATGAAAGAATTTTTAAAATCGGTCCAGCAGTTTTTGAGTTAATTCATTACAAAAACACATAAAAATAAAATCTTTTCTCTTTATAATATTAGTTTAGTCAGTCCCGCCATTAAGAGGTTAAAACTTAATTTAACACAAAAATCAAGTTTTTGTGAACATCTAAGTTTACTTTTTCTTTTCGTATCGATAGCAGCAATAAAGAAAAAGAGATAAAATATTTTTTTTTGGAATTTGCACAAGAAGATCACAAACTAAAATAAAAACACAATCATAAAAAGATAAAAACAAACCTCTCGCTAGCCTCTTGAGTACCATGACCCAATGTTTATCGTGATCTCCAAAGGTTTTCTATTCTCATCGTCTTCTCGAAAAATAAAGAACCCATCACTTATCCTAGGCACAGTTAATATAATACTAGTTCCTAGGTGTCTTACAAATCCGTATTCCTACACGTATTTTTTAAATGTTATCATTCAATTAAATTAATCTTTATGCTTATATCAAAAAGGTAAAAGAAAACATCGTGAGGAAAATGATATAGGACTATATCCTTGAACCAAAAATTCGAAGACATGTGACATCTATGAACCCGCACTGGGCCCGCGTGGTAGATTACAGCCCACTCCCTCCCGAAGAGAGGAGGCCTGTGTCCCAACAGTGGGAACATTATAGGCTGGTTATGCTAAACGTTATGCAATATATAATATAGATGTTAGTATTAATAAATAGAAACCATTATGAACCCTTTCAGGCACAGAAAAAATTAAAATAAGTAGGAGAGGAAGAGCAATTTAATGATTTTCCTTATTAATATTTTCCTTATCCTTTATTCCTTATTAATATCAAAATTATTTCCTATTTTTTACAACAGTATGAGTTATTATAATATATTATCACTCATTTTTTATACTCTGAATTTTATTATGATTAGATAACCGATACCTATCATATCTGTGAAGTTTCACTAGTAGTACTTTCCATTAAAATAGGTCCTCAATCACATACAAAAAATGTACTCGTCAAAACAGTTGATGACAGTAGTAGCAACTGCACTAATTACGTTTGTACACACACGTGCAAGCAAGTTTTAATTGCTTCGTGAGTCGCGTCGTCATTCACGGCGTCTCATAAAAGAACTTACTCTTGTAAAAGAGATGCAACGCTAAGTTTATGTTGCCTTGCAAAAATTCACAACGGCGCCGACGCGACGTCCGCCTTTCAATCCGAATACCTTGACATGCATGGGGAAGCGTTTTAAATAGAATATTTTAGTACAAAACGTCTTTTTTTAAGTTTGTTGTTGTGGTGTTATGTTATAAATAAGAGCAGCGGGGCTGGATGAAATTGAGTATTCATGTTAAAAATTGCAATCTTCGAGCTCAGACAAAATAAAAAAAAATCAAGACACAGCGCTGTCAACAGTGATATGAGACCGGTTTTGTAAGCATGTGTGCTATTAGTGAGGTGTAGTTTGATTGTAAATGGTTGTAAATGTGTGTGTGTGAGCGTGTATGCACAGAGGGGAGGTGTAGTTTTGGCATGCTTCACTGTATTGTTCGCAGCTATGTTTTGGTTTTTTATTTGGTCTGAATCTCCGAGTATAAAATTTGAAATCCCGGGGTAGATTTTCTCAAGTGTTCCTAGCGAGAAGTAGATTCTGTCTCTTCTTTTATACAAGCCCGATGAGATTCCATACAAACTTTCATCCCCTATTAAAACCCTTTAGGGGGTGAATTTTCAAAAATCCTTCTTTGGTGTTCACTTTCGTTACAAAAGGAACTTTTTTGCAAAATTCCATAATTTGCTTCTAGACCCAGCGGCTTAGGCTAGTGCGTTGCATATCACTGAATTTAAGATTTTTACCAAGAAAATGGGCAACAATAAAAAATGGGCAATGAGAAATGGGTTTCTTTATGTAACAAAAACATACAAACAAAAAATATCGATTTGTTTGCCAGTCTCTAATAAACGAACGAGCCAATAAATGATGTTGTTAGAAATTGTATTTAGTAAATGGTGGTAGGCTTGCTTCCATTGCTTTCACCCGACGCTGAAGGCTGTTATGTTATTAAACTATATTTGTTACCAGAAATAACGAAAATCCGTAGGCGTATCAATCGGGTAACAGAATATAATTTTGAGTGGTCCTGGAAAACTATTACTTCCGGTCTTTTAAATATCCAAGGGAGCTAGGTTTCGCCTTTGTTACAAAAAAAAAAAACACGTTTAAATATTTCAGAAGCGCAACATTTACATAACAGCTGTGGGGGGGTGTCTATTCATATTAAGATTATTTTTACATTTTTTATTTCAGGCTCTTAATCTTTATTACTTAATTCATTATTTTACATAGTAAAGAGAGTAAGGTTCCGCGCAACTATCCTACATTCACATTTGTAAAAAAGAAGTCTGCTTATATAGGCATTTATTTCCCAACTATGTTGGGGTCGGCTTCCAGTCTAACCAGTATTTTATATGGAGCGACTGCATATCTACCTTCACAACCCCTGGCTAATACGTAACCCTTGGTAAGACTGGTTGTCAGACTTTCGGGCTTCTAACATTCCGTAACGACTGTCAAAGATCCACAAATGACAGCCGAGACCAACGGCTTTTCGAGGCACGGAGGAGTCTCTGTATGTAAAGATGGTCACCCATCCATGGACCAACCCGGCAAGCGTAGCCTAATCGAATGGATCAACCTGTACGTTGCTGTTATTACTTAGCCACGAGCTTCTCCTTCACACACACACACACACACATCGTAAGTCAGATTTGTAAGGAAATAAATTTAATTTGCTTGTATCCCAGCAGTGGGAACGTTATAGGCTGATTCATTTATATTGTGTAACTTACATAATAAAAGGGAAGTTCTGCGCAGCTGTCCTATACAGGGTGGCGAGTTAGACGCCTACATCCGTCAAGGGGGTGATTCTGTCAGTCATACTAAACAACTTTCACCTTGAAACTCATATCCGATTCGTAAAAAAAAAGTAGTGGCACTCCGGGAGTGCCGACAGAAGTAAAAACTTTGATCGCCTTGGTGGTGGAAGAAAAATACTTGTATAAAACATTGGTCCGTAACCTTACCTAAATGAAGAGAACGATTGCGTTTACAAAAAAAAAAAACAAGTTTCCGGAACCTTTAAAGTAAAAATACTTGCATAGAATATTGATCCGTAACCTATTACAAATAAAGAGCACAATCGCGTTTACAAAAATGAGGTGTCGTCATGGTATCACGAAATCAATGGTTTAGTCCCATCTCAAAAATTCCCAACGCGCCTAAAGAAGTGTTCACTTCAAAAACTATAAAACAGTAGACAGACTATTTTGATTCATGTATGAAAAGTTTTTTTTTTAAGATCATATACTATGTGTTTCATAGCGGAAGTTAGTATTACAGGTAAAATCACCCCTTTGACGGATGCAGGTCACTAAATCACCACCCTATATAATTAATATTTGTAAAGAAATTAATTTAATTTAATTTATACAATTCTGCTACTGCCGTGTTCTACCATCGATCTACAAGCCCGTCAGCCTACCTTCAATTCTAATTGATGGACGATGTGACGTCAAAATTGATCTAGAGTGTTAGTCTGTGCGTTTATTATCTTGAAAGTTAGCGACCCGCCCCTACTTTGCATAGTTTTTACGACTTGACAAAACAACGAGATATATTTATTATTATGTAAGTTTAATATTCATGTAATAAATAATAACGCGGTCACACAGACAGACACAAAAAACCGACTTTAATTTATAATAATATAATTTCAATTAATTATGCCGCAGTGTTCGTCTTTAACAGTTCGTACCAAATTTCTTACAAATTTCCAGATCATCTATTCTCTCTATCTGTTCCAGTTCTGACAATATACAGCTAATCAGAAATTCTTATATCCATCAAAAAATGCCTTATTAGTTCTGTTACTTAAATAAGTTCTTTATTAAGCTTTCAAATTCTTATCTAAACTTAATATATTTTGTTGATGTTTGTTTGTTACGTTTTCACGCTGAAACGGCTGAACGAATTTGGATGAAATTTGGCAAATAGGTAGACCATGTCCTAGATTAGGACTTAAAATACTTTTTATCCTGATATTCTTACGGGATCGAGACTTATGCGGGTGGAACCGCGTGACGTCACTAGGACCATTATCATAAACAAAAAAATGCCTTATTCATTTAGTTGTATATCTAATGTTTATTTAGCTTCCAAAAGCAAACTCCAAGCTAATTAAATAGTTATCACAGCGCAACATAGAACAAACAATAATTGCAAAGTTATGATAAGTTTCAATAGGGGGGTTAGAATTTGAGGTTGAACTTATATCCCTCTGTCGTAGAAAACAAGAAGGTTGCACCAGATTGTATATAGTTAGAGTGTTTAGACATATTTCCCTCGTGTAGTACTCTAATATTCTGGAGTGAAGTAATCGGATTATGCAGGTATCTCGTTGGAACTCGTTGCTTAGCCCGCCCTAACATGTTGAAAGACGAGAGAGATCTTTGAAAGAGAATGCTTGAACTCATTTCAAGACAATCGGTTTTTGGCTGAAGTTGTTTAGTTAAGTACAATCAATAATTTTGGCGTAGAGTTTCTTGGTTTAATGAGTTTGTGATACCTACTGCACTTGATTTAAAACTTCCTTGAGTCCCTAAAGGTGCTCCCTCATCGGGAGGATTCACCTGTAATGTAACGTTACAGATTCGATTTAGGGCATTACATTACAATACTGCCTTCCTGACTGACGAGCATTCGCCTGTAATGTAACATTTCAGATTCACCACCAGCCACCACCATATTCATCTCTTCACCACCCTTGGTTCACTGGTAGAGAATTCCTGGTAGGCATTAAGTCCGCCTTTGTACCTTATTGTGTGCGAGAAGTTTAAATAAATAAATAAAAATTATTTGACAGACAATGCGGACAGTAATGCTCGGTTCTCCTCCCTCACTGATGTAATGATCGAATTGTATCATTACAGGTTGCGCACTGTAATGCTTGGTTCTCCTCCCTCACTGCTGTAATGCTCGACTCTCAACGCTACATTACAGGCGAATGATTCCGGTGAGGGAGCACCTTAAGAAGCTTTTGTGACTGCAAACAATTGCGATAAACGCGGTAGTGAGGAAGAATATAAAAATGATGGTCAGATATTATTTGCTATAAAACTGAAAATAAAATTGTCTGGATCTGATCGGATAATGGATTAAACGTATATTGTGAGTTTTAATTTTTCATCTGAAATAGTTTACTTCGTTTTATTTTCTTTCTTGGTTTAAATACGTTATTTCACGGTAAAGTGATGTTTTATCAAAAGGATTTCATCTCCGGTGAAAACTCATGATAATTACCTACAGTGATAATATAAATTTCCCAACATCATACCAACTGAAAGCCTTACGTTTGCGTCAAAGTAACCTATCGTATGTACAATACAGCCGATATAACTTGGCAGTTCCGAACTTCGCGCAGAAGGCTGCGTAATAAAATAAATTAGGAACCAAATAGTGACATGAGGCTAGTGTGAGCGAGAGAACATGCGCGAAAGTTCGCAGAGCCTATGTTCAGACCGGCCAAGTTATATCGGCCATATTATATCTCAAGTCAATTAATAGTTTGTGGTAACACATTCCTCAGTGAGGGACTTGTCAATAGTGTAACGTGGCTGAGGCATGCGTGCGGTTGTTTCTGCTTACCGGAGTTTGCATCACAGGAATTTCCACTCTGTGTACAACTGTCGCATGGTCTTTGACAAATTTCCAGAAGTCATGTCACTCACACATTCATAGGTACCGCATATTATAGGTAGTAAGAACTCTCTCACTTCCCTAACTTTACGTAATTGTGTAGTATTCTGTACTCACCGTGTTTCAGAAGAATCCTTGCTTACAGAACTTTGAAAATCGAGGGAATTTAATTTTAGTTCAAGAACATGAAGCCATGCATATGATACGGTTTGAACAAATATCTGAGCTGCGTAGACACGAGTTTGTAGAACCGACGTTATTTTATTAGATTTTCGTTGTTCTGAATTTCGACCTCAGATAATAAAAGAAAATTTTTGCTCAATGTAATTTAAAGGGTACAGTTCCGAGGGTTCATAGGTGACGGGTTTAATTATACAGTCAAAAAGTTAATTTGCGTGAGTCTTGATTAAGACGTCGGTGAATTGGGGGTTGATTTATTTCATTTCACATTACCGGCTCGCATCCTTTCATCACTTAAGTCGGTACTTTCAGACGCCTGTCGTATACAGCTGTCAAGAAGTTTAATCAATTTCTGTTTTACGTACATTTAATTAGGTAAACGTATTTATTTCTCTGACATTTGTAAGGCTTGTTATTTAAATATGTATGTGTAATATAAGTGGAAAATATAAATACCTGACCTTTCTAAGTCGACCTATAAATTTCGACCTTAACTTAGGTAAAGCTTAGGGCAAACAAACTGTTTAAAATACGTGTTTTTAAAAAACTTGTTTCTTTTATGCCCACCCTGGTGAAGAACTATATTCTGTATTTTTTTTATTTCAAAATTTTAAGCTCAGTAGTTTTAGACAATTTTCATCTATTTTCTTAAATATCTTTAAATGTATTTATTTTAAAATTAAAAAAAATATATATATATTTGGGATCCTCGCAATATCTTCTTTCATTTGATATATCACATGATACAGCTTGAAAAACTTTTTGTTAAATTTCCTTATTTGCCCCTCAAAAGTGACTCCTATATTTAAAATTAATTCATTTACGTTATACGTCCGTATTTGGGTCACAGAAATACATATGTGTACCAAATTTCAACTTAATCAGTTTTTTAGATTCGGAGCAAATTGGCTGTGACAGACGGACAGACAGACAGACAGAGACACGAGTGATCCTATAAGGGTTCCGGTTTTTTCCTTTTGAGGTACGGAACCCTAAAAACTGAAAAATAACGATAATAACTGCCAGCATCTTAGCGTTTCTTTTGTGTAGCAAATAATAAAGTTGATTTATTTATTATATCTTTCGCTCATTTTCTCTTATTAGGTGGTGAAAACTCGTAGCGCCATCAGCATTAATTTCGCTCGTTTCACACAAAGCCAGGTTTAGTGGCGAGCTGTTAAAGGTCGTAGCTCGCATATTTAGTGGTTGTTTGCTAGCTCATTGCCACTAGGCGCAACACTAATCCGTTTTCATTTGCCTTTGACTGAACGGGGTGAAATGTTGGTTAAGAGGGGTGAAATGCTGGTTAAGAGGTGCAAAATAACCATTCTGATGCATCAATCAATTTAACATTTGTGAGCCGGTGTGTAGCTTTTTGTTGATATTGACGTCGATTTTGATTTTGTAAATTTCTAATCAGAAAAGTGTATCATTAATTAGCAGATATAAAATTTTGACGAAGTACCATTAATAATAAATTTAATGATACAAACTGAGTGGTTGAGACAAGGAATGGCAAGCAAGAGGTCGTTATTTCAATGTAAACTCATACTTTAGTTAGAGGAGTTAATAGAACACTGGTAGTGTGACACACAAATGGCTAATGAGCTTTAAAAAATCTGTAAATCAGTATCGAGAGCGTATTTTGACATAATCAAGTATTATAAAACACAGTCATTTTTCATGACTGTGTGTGCTTCTGAACTAAACAATGGATTTTTGTAAAAGATGGATACACATAAAATGTTTTTTGAATTTCTATATTCGCTAGGCGTACGTAGGAGGTGTTAAAAGACGCGTGTCGCGTACAGAAATTAATGCTGAACAAATTTTTTGAATTTTGTTCAAAAAGCGTGTATTACGATTGAAAAATGTGTAATAGCCTGGAATTACGACTACCAAAAAGGACTCCATACATGAACTGTACAGACAAGAATTATGAACACTATAACAATTAATCTCGACGTAATGTCTGCACATATTGTTGTCGTACATGTAGTACGACAATAAATCGAAAAAGTCAAAAACAAAAATCAAACATCTTAACATAAATAAATCAAGAATCAAATCTCAAATCTGCTACCTCAATTTCAAAGCCATAACTTGAAGAGTTTCAATTGAAAACGTTTATCGTGGCAAATATATATGATCAACTTGGAAAGTTAAAGCTTAGGGTGTCGATAAACGATTGCCACTATAAAACTGAGTTGTGGCCCTAACTTAGATGATAGGTAAGATAAAGGTGCATTTAGATTTGAGGCGAAGTGCTGTGAATGTGAAATACTGAGTGTGCATCAACCTTTTAGAAGGGATGATATTATCTGTTTACTAAAGATACGAGTATACTGGTGGTTTAAAATTAGAATTGCCTAAAAAAAACATTGCTTTTTTTCTTTTTTCCTTGAAATTGAAATAATTGATCTTTATACATATTTACAAAATAGGACCTTGAACTAAGAGGTTAAGGTATATAATAATTTAATTCGATCTGAACCAGGATTAAAGCTCTATCTCAGGTATCTCACTCACGTGCTTTTTCGTAAATGTTATCTAAGATTCCAACAACTAGTAAATAATTTATCTACTATAAATTATGGTTATGTTCAAATTAAGAAAAATAGTAGAAATACTACTTGTTTGCGTCATCGTGAGACATTTCTGCAACCATGTTCTATTATCATTTTTTCAATGTAACATTTTTAACAAGGTCGCCGTTACGGTATAATATTGCCGGGTCAACAAGAAAGTAATTATTTAATGTTTATTTATGATGCGAATTGTAAAAACTAAAACTATTTTGATGTGTAAAGGGTAATATTAGAGTAGGCATTATGACAATGAAAAAAAAAACTTATTCACAAACATTGGCGCTTTTACGCTACCGCATTATAATCTATAGAGTTCATGTACCATGTCTTAGCTATTTTCTTTGCTGGGCATTCTTCGCCTGTTTTGTGACTGCTTTGGGTTTTTTTAATTGCAAGCATGTTGAAGAATGTGACGGTTCGGCATGTTTAGTGCACTCATTCACCTGATGACCTCGTTCTCCACAATGTACAGCAAACACACGGAAAGGCGGCCTCCCAACAAGTCTTTGCAGCATGTCATACTGTTGACATTTAAACCACATGGTCACAAGTGTGAAGTCAACTGGGCAGGATGACCAATTAATGAACTCTCGATTTTTGTTAAAAGCACCTTTCTTATGCCAGCAGTTACTTCAAGAATAAAGTTGCACAATGGTCCCTCTTTTTTTACCTAACTTGTGACTTAAATTTATAGAAGCCAAAAAAGAGTCACGGGACAAACTAGGCAGCTTGTTGGCAAAATTCTGCTCATACATGCAAGTGTAAACTACTTTGAACATTAAAACGGTCGGTACTCCTATAACTATAATTCTTTCAGTTTCAGGCCAGAACTTCTTAGCTGAGATGATTTCCTAAGTTTTTCAATGTCGTCTTTGGACTCCGTGCTGATTATAACGCCACCTGTTTTTGTTTTACGCAATTTTTTGGGCAAGAAATTTAATGTCGTGACTAGACTTTAATTGATCAGTTGGATAAATTGCAATCGAGCTGTCATTATTGGGGCGTAAGTAATTATTTTATTGATTTTTACCCTGTTAGTGAACGATACTTTTTCTGGCATCGTTGGTTTAGCACAGTTTGGTAAAATACAATAGACGTGGATATATATTTAGTAACCTGTTCCGCTTAGATATTTCTAAAGAACCATAAAAACCCTGAAAGAAATCGACGCGTGTTTCACCTCTTAACGAGGCATGCTCAGGATGACGATTGACTTGTCGCGAACTCGAACATGGCGTGTTGCCACACCGAGCGCTAGTCTGCGTTCAGCGCTCGGTGTGGTGATTAGATAAGCGGAACAGGTTACTAAATATATCCACGTCTATTGTATGTTATAATGGATTTTCGCAAGGTCACGCCTGAATCAATTAACTATCACAGTTTGGTAGTAAACTGCCTTTTGTCAAACACCATGTCCAACTTTGCGCGATAGGGAATTGATCCTCAGCTTTTGATTGAAGTTAAGCTTTTCTTGCTTAGCATTGGTACAGACTTCATTCAGGCATGATTCAATTGAGATCAACATTTACTAATGTCACTGGTGTCGACTAACTGAATTATTTCTTCAGCCGCTTTGACATCTTTAATTCTTAAATGTTTACTGATAATTATTCATTAAAGTAAATCACTAACTTCGCAGCAAAATGCGCGATTCGTTTTCTAGGTCATAGATCACTCAGCAATATTTTAACGACATATGATATTAATATTGGTTATACACACGTCCGCTCTACTTGAGTGCCAGTGCACCCAGGTTTGCGTGGGTGTACTAAAGGTACATCTGCCTAACCCTTTGTGGAAAACAGGCATGATATTATGTTATGTTATTTATTTAATGTACTGCATATTGGGATGACTGGAAGGTGGACAGCGCAAGATGAAATCTCCGTTAGTAGAGCTCTGTAAAATCATTCAAAAAGTCTTCTAGAAATTGGCTTGCAAATCGAACTTTAAACTAAAACACTCAGTTCAAATTTCACTAACTGAAAACTGAACCAACTGAATGAAACTGAAAGCGATCAGCACTTCTAAACCGCGTTCAAGAGGTGTCAATGTCAATATTCCACAATAATTTTGACACTGACAGCTCTTTTACGCAGTTTACACATGCTGAACGCGTTCAGTTTCATTGGTGAAATTCGCCCTTAATTTATTTAAAATTGTTTTTAACTGCGATTACTCTAGCAGGTACATATACTTGTAAAGGGACTACCCTAAAATAGTTAAAATGAGGCAAACTGATTATTAATAAACACTCCCAAGCTCTATAACAAAGTTTAATAAAAGTTAACGTGCTTGTCACACCATATTATTACGTCACTCATAAACCATGGTCACCCTACGTGATATTTTCTAATTACGTCACAAGCCGCGGGAAAGGCGACTCTTTTAATTTTTAAAGCACGGAGAAAGCTCACAATTGCCCATAGACAAGTTTAATTCCTCCCTAAGCGGAAAAGAAATGATCAGACACCTCTGCCAAAATTAAAAGAGGCCTGATTTACAACCTGCGTAAAACAGGGCCGGGATCTTATTAACATTACTTTTTATAACATGGCCGGCGTTAAATTGTTACAATGTAGAGTAAAATTTAATTAAAACATCTAGTTAGGTGTTAACTAGCGCCATTAAGGTGTATGCTTTATGTACGGAACTAACTACAGATGTATTTATTATTTCATGTTTTTGTTGTGTCGACTCGCGAAGTTTTTGTTAAATCTAGGATATTGTGTTCTTAAATATTTTGTAATAGGACTTATTCATATAATAAGTATTCGTACTTGCACAATTTATTTTGACTTACTTGACTTCTTGTAATAATATAATTTTTAAGAAGTCAAAAACATTAATAAACAAACAGGAATAAGCCTGTGACTTCGCTTGAAAACAACCTTCAACCCTCTTGACACCCCCTAAGAACATATCTTCCGAATTTCATGCCTGTCAGTCAAACAGTCAGTTATTCATTCACGAAAAACTTTTATATGTAGAGACGGCACTTGTGGCAAAAAAAAACCAGGTCAAATATTTTTTCTTTTGTTACTGACTTTTTGTAATGTTACCTTATATAAGATGCGGTACTAATCTATAACAAATTGTAACACTACCCTTAGATTTGAGTAAAAAATTATTTTATAATTTGAACAGTGTAAACAATTGTTGGTTAGCCATTAAAGAGAAATAAAAAATAAAATAAAAGGGCTCCTGTATCTAATTCTATCTGTTCTGTAAACATTTAGACCGAAGTGCCCCGGGGCAGACCATGTCCTGTTACGTAGTCTGAGCTTACATAGCTTTAATTGTATATTTATGTTTTCCTTCTAAATCCCAGGGCTGCTGAATAAAATAAAACTTGATATTATCTCTGTAACGTTAATATTATTTTTAGGGTTGGCAAATAAAATATATACGTTGTAATTTTAGGCAGACAGACCTGAATAGGTAGATTCAAATCCCTAATTACATAAAGATAATTCTTCAAGCAGAAATAGGACCTATCTTTGAAAAAATATTATTTTTAATATTGATATGGTTGTCAAAAACGCGGTTATTAAGTTTGTATGAGAGTTTTCCGGTACTGGGTTTCCGTAAGGTAATGTGATGTTACCTTTCGTCCCCCAGGGGTCGCGCATGACGCGTCTACTTCACGGGCTGAGAGCATCGCCGCGGTTAACGCAGGAGTAACCAACCATCCGAGCGGAAAATATATGTATCTGTACGTGTGTGTACATTTATTGATGGCACTGAGTGGCTGCTTGGTCACTAAGTGGTTGCGACATTTATCTGTGGTACCACACTTTTTTGGCGTTGTGTTTATGGACGAACGATATTATGTAGATACAAATAAGATCCACCTAATTGATTTGGTGAAATATAAATAATATTAAAAAACCAGTTATGTGGTAAAAAGTAAAATTAAAAATAGAGATTTAAATCGGTTTTCGCGGACTTAGCGGCACATTAAGCCCATTTTTGTAGTTATTAGTTTAGTACACCTTAGCTTTTACCTCAAACAAAAAAACCCCAGATTTATAAACCTTAAACCTATTTCTATAATATTTTGTGAGTATAGCAAGGAATTCGCGAAGCTACCCTCGTGGCTTTAATCCCTGGCTACACTTGACGTCTCCGAGTGGGTTCACGAGGCAAAATGTCTTTTGTGTTACACGAAAAAATATCTTAAGAACCTCTTTTAGGTGCCTTCTCCAATAATAAGCATCCGTGTCCCAAATATTATTTTTTTGTACAAACTTGGAAATGTTGGGATTAAATAAACAAAATATCAAAGGAAATACACACATCAAAAGTGTCTAGGGATCAACATATATTTTTGCAATAACTTTTCTCCTGATTGATATTAATTAAAATTTTCTGTAAGGATTCATCAAATAAAGTGTTTTCGTTTGTCACAGTAACGATAAACCAAGTCACCTTTGCATTAATAAAGAAATTTGCCATTTTCCTAATAAAGGGATTTTTGACATTTGAACCACTAACATTAAAGTTCGAAAAAAAGACTGAAATAACAGTTTTCTTTAAAATTTTATTGGGTAACTTAAACAATTAATAATCCGTGTTTCTACCGCGAACACTAACAACACAAGAACATCGGTTTGGCATACTCAAAATGAGTTCATCCAAATCACGCTGTGGAATGGCCGCCCATGTTCGTTGCAACAACAAAAAAAGGTCTTCTTGCGACTGGATACCCTCCATATTCGGCAGAGCTCTCCTCTGTAGCATATCCCATGCATGCTCAATCGGGTTCAAGTCTGGCGACTGAGCAGGCCAGAGCAGGACATTGATGTTAGCTGCGGCGAGAGTCTGTCTTACAACTCTTGCGGTGTGCGGTCGTGCATTATCATGCATTAACTGAAATAAGGGACCGATTTGCACTTGTAGAGGAACGATGACGTCAGATACAATCGTCTCAGCATAAATTTGAGCGTTGAGGTTGCCTCTGATCCAAATCAACTCAGTTCTTCCGCCGATCCAAATACCCGCCCATACCATGATGGTTCCACCACTATAAGGATGGACTTCCTGGCAGGATTTTAATCGCTGTTGGCGTCCAGGGGTTCTCCAGTGTCGTATACGTCTTGTATCCGGTCTCATACCAAAACGAGACTCATCAGAAAAGCACACGAAACGCCATTGTTCTTCTGCCCAATTTCTGTGTTCAAGAGCCCATTGATATCGAATCCTACGATTGTGCATTGCTATAGGTGGTACCCGTAGCGGTCTTCGGGAATGAAGGTTCACTTCATGCAAGCGGTTTCTGACTGTTTGGTCGCTAATTAAGTTCCCTGAAGAGTGATGAAGCCTCACGGCTAACATCATGGCGGTTATTGTTGGAGCTCTTCGAGTTAAGATTTGAATGTATCGGTCTTGTCTCCGTGTGGTGCAGCGATACCGTCCTCCATGGCGCTCAGCCACGGTACCAGTGCTTCGGTAACGTGTCCAAAGTCGACTGATAACACTCTGACTTGTATTCAGAGCTAAAGCCACAGTACGTTGCCGGGAACCAGCTTCTATCATTCCCACGGCTCTGAGCATTTCTTCCCTGCTTAAATGACGTCGCCGCTCCATAATAACGTTGGTTTTAATCAGTAGTAGGGAAACAGTAGCACTAATAATGTCTTCAATGCGTTGTATGTTTTTATAGGGAAAATATTGACAGCTGATTTTCATCTTTTACTCGAATTTGATTAACAGTTCCTGTTTCAAATTATGAAATGCACCAAAAAGGATCCATATAAATTTATATAATCATAAATTTATTACAAAGCCACATCTCAATCTCAAGAAATCCGCATAAAAATGCTTGATCCCTAGACACTTTTGATGTGTGTATTTACTGTATACTTTATGTTTGTGGCTACTAGCTACTATGGGTAAGTTAAGAATCTTTCGTTTATTTTTGGCTTCCAAAGTTTTATCGGGAGTTAAATCTTTCCTTTTATCTACAGCTAACTTTTGCCAGCGAAAATAACCAAGATGATAAAAATAAAATTATTTACTAGATAAAGCCTTGAAGGCTGGTATAATTTTAAATCGTTGTCATAGACATTTTATATTGCATGAATGGGTATACTCTGCTAGAAAGATCTTTTGGCGCTCGAGTGACGTTGTCAGAGGGGCGCTGTTCGTAAACATTTGTGCAATTATTTTGTAAAATGTATTGCAAAAACAAGATGGCAACGCTAGTTCCAATTTTAGCCACGCGACAAAAATCATTGTCTTTGTATCTTTGTTTTTTTGTCTGCGCTCAGTGCTTGGTGTGGCAACACGCCGTGTTCGAGTTCGCGACAAGTCAATCGTCATCTTGAGGATGCCTCGTTGAGAGGTGAAACACGTGTCGATGTCTAGAAATAGAAATAGCTAAGCGAAACAGGTTACTAAATATATCCACATCAATAGCATTTTTTTTTCAGCTATACAAACTCATTCAAAAACAAAAATCAAACATTTAAAACTGAAAATTGACAAGAACTATGAAGAAATTAACAGGTAAATAGTGCCGGACGACGAGGGTAGGGACAAAAGGGTCCAGGCGCCGGAAAGTGGACAGATGTCCGTAGAATAAAAGAAATAACCAAATAGGAAAGTTTTGTGTTAAGTGAGCGAGGATTGACTGAATTACTGATTGTTAAGGTTGCTGCTGGGTACGTGTAAGTAGAGAGAAAAAATTTGTTCTGGTTACTTCTGGTACTTTCTTTCTACTTTGTTGTTTATAGAAAGAGCATGTTAGTAGAAATGTTTACAAATTCTTAGCGCTACCCGTGCAGTTTTTGAGGCGTGACGATGATAGGTAATCCAATGGGTAATATTGCCCTTATATTCAATAATGGGTTTCAAAAGAGTTCTTATTTGAATAAATACAAAAATATTTAAATAAATAAAGGGAATTGCTGAGACCATCTGATGTATTATAAAAGAATCTAATTAATCGACCAAAACTGCATGAGTGTCGCAAAAGATTATGACCTTATAGAAAGGAGTTTCTTGCCCGTTCTTCCCCATAGAGATGTACGTTTTGGAATGGGCAATTACCTTCAATTTTCTGACTAGAGTCCACGCCACCACTCAAGTCCGATAGACGCTGCGCTAGTGTCTTAGCATCTAATTGAATTTTTTTTAAAAATGTTCCACAATTTTCCGCCGGGCTTCAGTGGTGGCGTGGACTCTAACTGACCGACTCCTTGACAATTTAAAAGTGCCTGTAAATGGTTTAATTGAAATAAATGCTTTGAGTTTGAGTTTAAATAATGAACATCTTATTATCGCTTCATTATTTTACCAAACACGTTTATAAGCTAATACGATATAGAAATTGATTTGAATGACAATGCTATCAAACGTCCGGATAGCTAAAAGCAGATCACACTCGGACATTGTCAATTCACTAGCCCCATTTCCGACCGATGTTAATGTCAATTCAGAGTTGTGAATAAATAAACATGAACCGAATTCACGTGGTGATTAGCATAGTGGAATAAAGCTCTTGATTTCTAAGACCAGCAATGGGTTTGAATGAGATACATTGTTATTTGAACTAGTAAAATCACTTTTAATATCTATGGGATCTAAGCTTTTATTCCTCACTAACTTTTGCCCGCGGTTTCACCTGTGTGGTGGTCGAAAATCATACCACGAGAACAGTTTCTGCTTGTGCAAAATTTCATCGAAATGCGTTCAGCCGTTAAGGTGTGAAAAGGTAACAGACAAACAGACAGAGTTACTTTCGTATAAATAATATTAGTATGGAAGTATGTATTATTATCCTTTTGATAGTAGGTGATATCAGATGGGTAAGTTTTCTCAAAAGCTCGCTCCAGAGATTGATCACTGGACTGGCTCAGTCAGCTGTTTCCACACAACTTACAAAGCTCATCGCTCCACCAAGCCTAAACGCATTCCAACACCACGTTTATTTGTGGTCTCATTTGAAATCATCTGCTAATCAGTACCCTAATTGCGTAACTTATTTTCGTAAACTTTGTTTCATTTTGAGAGTTCAACAACATTCATTGCGTTATTTACGTTGTTGAATAGATTTTTTTTCCAACTTATCAAACAATGGATTAGCAATCTGTTTCAAATCGAAACAAATTGTGATTGATCATGTATTACGCAATTAGGGTACTGCTCTACGGCAAATATAACCGGTCCATTGCCTTTTCTTCCTATTGCCCCTTCATTTAAATGACGCAACAAAATGCTTGCAATTTTATTAGCTATTTGCATAAAAGCAGAGTTTTCCGATAAATGCAAAGAAAACGAACGAAGATTTAATGATCAATGAAAATGAGAAGTATATTTGAACTTTTTATTTTCCGCGATGTGATTTAGTACCCATCAGGCAATCACAGGAGAAAATAAAAATAAATAACGAGGTTAAAAGTACCCAATTACGGGAGCATTACAGTTCTCTACTAGGAACCTGAAAACGTACTACCAATTAACAAAATAACTTTTCGGTGACATTTAAATTCAAGCATTTTTTTTATGTCTGACGATATAATTATTCTGCCAATACCAACAATTTAAAATACAGTCACAATAAAAATACCTTCATATAATTCGATTAAAATCGAGCACAGTTCGTAATTTCTAACTACAAATAAGATGTATTTATTCATTGCAGAATTATATGTGAGCGTGTAAGTGACCACCAATGAACATACAATATAAATCTGAAGATCTTTTATTCCTGGTTTATCAAAAACTACAAATGTAATACAAATACAGGCGACATGGATATATATGTTATTAAATGTAACAAAGATTTAATATTGGATACGAGAAATAAACGATAAGACAAAGGGTATGAGAAAGCACAGATGTACCCGAATAAAAAAATATTTATACAATCGAATACGTCGCGTGATTGCATTGTGATTTTTTGATAACAAAGAAATGCGAAATGTGGATATACGGAGTTAAGCTAAAAGCTTTTACAGTACCGAACACGTCGAAATACATTTAAATACTTACCCTTTTGTAAATGAGCCATTGCTTACGTATTTGGGAATCATGCGTGCTGTAGATCGATCACTAATAAAGAACGTGCTGTACTGTAAACATTATGTTTATCATTGACAAGTATTGAGACGGATCAGTTACACAGAAGCTTTTATCTTCTTATGTTCGTACACTTTCGTAAAATTAGGGGATCACCTTAACAGAAACATTTTGAAACAATTTTTTATGTAAATTACTTTTTTGGGAAACAAGCTGAGGACAAGGGGAAGGTGCAATAAGGACAAGACGGGATATCCAATTATGAAGTAATTGATCGAAACATAAAAGTAATGTATATCGTCACGTATTTTAACAACAAATGTAGGGATTGTAGCGGAGTTTTCGTCAAGCATCGAACAGCAAGGAAAGAGCCGACAAACACAGGCGGTCGCCACCCGCTGCGCCGGTGACAGCGTTCAAGCGATGATATGAAATTTAATCATTAGTTAATGTAATATTAATGGAGAATCTTATATCTTTTTAACTTGTATAAATAACGACAGTTTTCTAATAAATATAAACAAGATCAAAAAGGTTTTTAATCTAGATGATAGTCTTAAAGAAATTGGTTCCGACGTAAGCTCTATTGCTTTCGAAAAGACAAGTAATTTCATCTGAGACATCTAATCTGGTCGCGAAACATTTTATCTGTCCTACAATATTAATAATACCTTTCAGGTTCCCGTAGTTTGTTGTGAAGTGCAAGTACTAATCTATATTGTTTGAAACCGGATCTAACGAAACATCCCCTTTTATTAGGTGAAACGAAATGCCTGTCGAATCAAATTTCGTCATTCGCTCCCCTCGGAAAAGTGGCGCTGTATTCAAAGGGTTGATTTTTTGTGAAGGATTTTTTTGACTTTTTGGGTTCTGTTAGTTCAGTGGGAGTTTTAATATATTGAGTGCCAATCTAGGTATTACCTACCTTTAGGTGAATTTATGAAACCTTTTGTGTTCATTTGTCTTTGCTAAACGTTTTGCAACAAACGACTGCAAAATGTTTACATTGATCCAGCAGATTGAATATTGGTCGAATTCCACTAGCATTCATTTTGTACGTGTGGATTTGATAGCGAGCTACTAAAACTTTTTTCAAATTGAATTGTTTTACATACCCACCACTACCTTTCTGTTTTAACATATGTAACTAAAACTGAGAGCATCGACTGTGAAACTTTGTTCCTGTGTTTGCAGATTTTCTTTATAAAAGTGCAACTTGCAGAGCTGTTTAATCCTGTCTATAGTCGATAAATGCTAATTCCATTCCAACTTTTGTAACAAACAGAAAAATTCGCTGCAAGAGTCGGAGGAAAGCCTTCTTGTGCAAATATTTAAGAAAGCTTGCAGCTTATAGTTTCCATCTCAGCACATCTCGCTTAAGTTTTAATATTATGGTTTAGTATGTCTTTGGATATTGATCTAAAAGTAAGTTTACCAGAATTACAAAAAGCTAGCGATTTCAATCCATTATCTACAACAAACGTTGATATGGATGTTTTTTGGAGTGAAATCACAAACAAAATCAAATCATGTAAGGAGATCCTCCATGAAATAAATCTTCAAAATACAGGTTATAAAATTCCTCCATTACTTGTAATTTAAAGCTATCCCTCGGTGGTATATCAAGCGGTATTTAAAAAAAACCTCTGAAGAAAAAAGAGCGGCATTGTTTGATTTCTACAGTATTACAATACCGGGCTGCCTGGCTAGACAATTACGTTGGCGCGCAAACTGACGAGCCATTTGCAGACAACAACGTGCTGCTCTCTCGTAAGAATTCGAAGTGCTCCAAGCATTTATGAAGTCCTGGTACCTTGAAGTTAATCGTGTATGAAAATACGTTCTCTCTTTTTGTGAATGCAGTTTGATTGTTCGTTCAATATTGGCTTTTCATGTATTTCGTAGCTGTTAGCTAGTGGTGTGATCATCGGACTGCCAAATCATAGGTCCCGAGTTCGAACCCAAGGTACGCACTTCTGACTTTTCGGCTTCATGTGCGTATTGTAAAATTATCACTTGCTTCAAAAACGGTGTTGGAAAACATCGTGAGGAAACCGGCATACCTGAGAGATATTTCTCGACGGCATGTGAAGCATAAGTCAGAGGCTCATGGGTGGCTTTAAAACACAGACACCAGGTTAGCCACACGAAAAGAAGATGTATTTCGTAGGTGAGACACAGTTTAATTCAAAGTTTTTCTGGTTGCTTGCCATTACAGGTCTAGAGATTTTAAAGGGCAAAAGATGTTTTTTTTAATGCTTTATTAGAAAATTCTTAATAATGAATTATAATCTAGCCTTTAAGACTAGTAAGCAATTTTAATCTAACTTCATTTTTTACGTGATAATTATTTTAAAATTTAGAATAGTGTTTATTGCACTTTACACAAGTTCGCTCCATTTTCTTAGAGTCTGATATAATAATAAACATTGTAACTATTATTTCTACACTTTTTAAAGAGATCAGAAAGAAAAAGAAAAAAAGATAATTGTTGAAGAACTATTAGTAGACAATAGTTAGTTTTTAGTTAGTCCTTTTGTAAGAAATAAAACCACTGAACAGTTTAAGGAGTTTTTTTTGTTAACGGACTATATTTTAGTTGATTGTTAACTACGAAAATGTAAGTAGTTATAAGTTTTCTCGTAACGTAATTGAAAATGGTGACAGGCTCATGACATAAGTTTAACAAAAGTTTCAAGAATTCATACATATTCAGCGCCAACTAAGTAACTGATTAAAAGCTAAGTAGAATTTGCGACGGCATAACGTGTCAGCGGCCGTGTTAACAGTTGAGATAAGCCAGTGACGTCATACTGAGGTACAGGGACTGACATGTAGGTCAGCTGGTGAATTTAGTGGCCTGACATGTGGGCCATGTTGGTTAACATCGGCTCGTACGTGAAATGTTTTTTCAGCAACTAAACTCGCACGCATAACGCTACAGTCATTTCGATTTTAATCTGTCAACGGTTTTTGTCAATTAAAAAACTACCTCATTGAGTGGGAATGAGAGTTTAAAAAAGAGTGTCATCAACTGAGGTCAGGGGGGTTCAGGTTTACCAAGTTGCTGCTTCTTCTTGCAGAGATTAATTGCCAATAAAACGAGCAGAAGGGCACATTTAATATCACTATATCTGCAAAGCCAAGTATGACTATGATGGCAATATTCTGCACGTTTTAGAGGCAATTTTAAGGCCTAAACTGAGCACCGTGTTGACGGTACTTAATAGACACGTCCTTAATTTTCCACTTTCTGAAATCACTACACAAAATAATAGATGTTAACAGCTAACAACATTTTATCGCAACATTTACATATTAAATCAATTAAGCGTTCCACATTGATGATGCAAATTGGCAAATAAGCTATCGTTGGCCGCAACTCTGCTCAACCCGGGAGGCTGCTAAATAAATAGGAACCCTCTTAACATGCCGATCATTTTCAATAGCTGCCGCAGACTTATTCGCAAACATTTGTAATCCCGGCCAACTAATGTTGGAGGCCTAATGTAGGATTGTGGCCTGTAGTGTAAGATTGCGTCTATGAGGCAAAGTGTGTGGGGTTACGCGATCCTTTTGGGTATCTTAGTAAAATTCCGGATGAGATTGTTGCTAATTCTGGCATAAGCAATTTTAAGATGAAGAAGGAGATCAGTGTTTTAGAATAACCTGCAAGATTCTCCTTAAAATCTGTGTTAGCAGCAGGTGGTAAGATTAATAATCTATGCAAGGAAAAAATAACCTTGCTCTTCCAAGAGCACAACCTTTTATGGGTTCAATGTAAATACTTATAGTAAACTGTGTAAAACCATAGATAGGCTTCATGCTGATGGTTTTCAATACCTATTCGCAAACATTTGTAATCCCAAAAGAATTGTAGGATTGCTTCCATGAAACAAGGTGTGTGGGCTCACTCAATCCTTTTTAGAGAGTTTCTGAGAGCGATGTGTAGGTGAAAAAACCGGCCAAGTGCGTGTCGGACTAATGAAGGGTTCCGTAGTTGGGATGAATTTATCTCAAATACAAACTTAACATTGTAGTTGAAATACATGTTCTTCGATACATTCCAACTGCAAATGTAAGTTTGTACGCACAATATTGAGAGATTTACCATGTTATTTTAAGACCATAGGCTTCTTATAGGTTTTCCTGTAATCTATGAGTAAAGAGTCAAACAATATATTTTTTTCAAAATTTTAGGTCCAGTTGTTTCGGAGATAAGGGGGGAATGGTAAATTTTCATCGAATTTCTTAAATATCTTTAAAATAAAGTATTTTAAAATTATATAAAAAAATATGTTTAAGATCCTCGCAATAAGCCCTTTCAATTGATATGTCACACGGTACTGTTAGCAAAACTTTTTTTTTCTTGTTTGCCCCCAAATGTGACCCCTATATTCAAAATTCATTTATTTACGTTACATGTTCGTGTTTGAGTTACATAAATACATATGTGTACCAAAATTCAACTTAATCGGTCCTTTAGATTCGGAGGAAATTGGCTGTGACAGACGGACAGACAGACAGACACACGAGTGATCCTATAAGGGTTCCGTTTTTCCTTTTGAAGTACGGAACCCTAAAAATCCACACAAATAGCTCTCAGATTAAAATATTAGGCCGGGAAGGAGCAGAAGGCCGTTTTTAAGAGTAGAGAACATAAAATTAATTTACCCCGAACGTGAATTCCAGCAGCGGTTCCTATAACAGGGAAGCTCCATCAATGAAGTAGGTAGGTACGGCTGTTACAATCACAACAGTTGACCGAAAAAAAATCAAATTAATAAACTCATAATAGACATAAATGAAAACGATACTTTTCCAAAAGTGAGATAATTCTTTATCATGATGATAATATGACATGCAAATACAAATCGATTCAGATTATCAATATTATGAGCAGCATGGATCTATTCAAACATTCATGTTATTGATCAAGCAATTATACGGTAGACATTAACAATGTAAATTGATGAATAAGCTATCATTGTGGTATTGTTTTGGGGTACCCTGCCTATATACCTTGTATAGGCAGGGTACCCCAAAACAAACAATGTACAAAATACGCTTATTCCCTTTATAAAATTACTCACAAATTTTCAGATTGAAAGATAACATTCTCCGGGCATCTTGGGAAGTTAAAAAATATGCACGTTATTATAAAGACGGTTTAGAATGATGAAGATACTTTTAGCTAAGCGCGGCCATTTTGGTTTTGTTATTGTTTTGGTGCGCGGAAAAATAAATGTGGTTAAATTATACGAGGTGGGATTTAGATTAAGTTGTTTTTAAAACGTGTATTTCTGTATTCTTTTAATAGACAAGCACTCATGCAAGATCTGTAATTATTGCAAAGATTGTGGTTTAACGATGTGAGTGTGTATTTAGTTGGTGAGTCATAAATAAATAGAGTCACTTTTTCATAATGATGTTTAAAAAAAATTAAACACTGAAATCTGCATGCCATGAATATTGCAAGTGAATAAGTAACGAAGTATATCGAAACTTTATAGACGTCAAAAGTTGTAAGTAATTATGTAGAATTTCTTGTCGTAACTATCAAGATTAGGACCCTTTTTTAACCCCCGACGCAAAAGGAAGTGAAAGAGGTGTCAAATAAGTTTGACCGCTATGTGTGTCTGTCTGTGGCACCGTAACTATTAAACGGGTGAACTGATTTGATTTCAGTTTTTTTTTAATTTGAAAAATGGTTTTCTAGCGATGGTTCTTAGACATGTTTTATCAAAATCGGTTCTTTCATTCGAAGATTATCAGCTCTTTTTTACTTGATGAATGGATGTGAGTATCTTCCATAAGTCTGATCAATTTTAAATTTGGTATTCTGTTACTTCAATGATACTTTTGAATCGAAAAATTGCAAAAGCATTCAGACAGCAAAGCAAACTTAAAATGCGCACTAAAAAAAAAACAGGACGCTGTTTTTATTCAAATGTGCATATTTTACGTTCATTTTATTTACAAAAAAAGGTTTAAATAGTTTTTTAGGAATGTTTAAAAAAAGATAAAAAATACTTAATCATTCATAATTTAAACAATAAGACAAGTTCTCGTAAGGATATATACCTACTAAGTAGAAATACAAACTCCAGCTGAGCCGTAGAACAATTCTTGTGGTTCATACAAGCGCTAAATATTGCTGCTATTAATCAGATTCCAAGACTAGAAGCTAAGAAGAATGGCTCACCAAACAATAATACGACCTCACAAGCGCCCCTTTTGATGTTATAGCTCTGTATACGGGACGCACCTGCTGATATTTGTCGGAAAACTACTTGTTTAATTCAAATCACATTTTTAAAAGAATCACTTTTTATTTATAGTCCAGTCAACTTAGTAAGTTCACCTCAGAATTTGAGATACCCAGCTATAAAATCGTATAAACTTGTATTTTGATATCCTAAAAGTTGTCTCAAAACCATATGGTAGGGTGTACGCGACTATGGTCACAAAAATCGATTTTTTGCTATGGGATTTTCGCTATTTGTATTTACTATCAGTATTGTAGAGGATTAAATTCCTCACAACTTTTGTCAAAAAAAAAAAATATACTTTGAATCGTTTTCGAGATAGAGCGCGGAGAGCGCGTGGTTAGAGCATCATTTAAGGTCAACCAGTAGTCCCGGTCAAAAATACGCTATATAAAGTTTATTAATTATTGATAAATACGTAATTATGAATAATTTTCATTTCGTATTTAGCACGAAACTTAAAAAAGTGTAACCACTTTCTCTCTCTTTAAATATCATCATTACATATAGTTGCTTGCTCTTGTTTAATTTTTCGTATTGATTAAATATATATATATATTCATAAAGTTAAGTATATGCTTTATGTATGTATATATTTACATTATATGTAAATGGTACACTATTGTCTACCTGCAGTATTGTCTCACCTTCTGCCTTAACGTTGTCTGTAATATATCACTTTTAGCAATTATATTTAAATCTGTAATTTTTATGGTGTATTTATGTCGCAGGGATATTTTCAAACTAGTGATATTATATAATTTCATTAGTGAAATTATAATTGCACGAAACTTTGTCAACCGCACCCATTTCTCATAATTTACCGGGCTCATTTCAGTGACAATATAATTCCACTGGACCCACGCAGTGATATTGCAAGGCAGTAATATATTGATAATTTCACTGTATGTGCAAGCCCGTTAAATTGTGAGACGGTCAATGATTGATCCGTTTCCAATATCATACCTCACTTCTATCATAAAATGAATAAACTTCTTCATCCAGATCTTAAATGTGGATGAAGAAGAGTTGACCAATCAAATCGCACGAAGACCCCACTACAAACTTGACTCATATAATACCTAGGGTTATTATAAAATCACTACAGCGTTCCCGTGAAATTACAATAACACTAGAAAAAGGCCGTTAAATTGTGAGAAATGGGGGCGGTTGACAACGTTTCGCGCAATTAATATTAATTATTTCATTGATAATTTCACTAGTGAAATTATAATATCACTAGTTTGACAATATCCCTGCGACATATATATTAAAAAGTATTCTATTCTGTTCTAAAATCATCATAATATGCTAGCTGCTATTCTTTTTGTATGACTATTGCCTCTGCCTTTCCCAAAACCGGTAGCTGCTACATAAATATCCGCCATATTGGTATTAGTTTCATATTTATATGCATTACCCGTCGCTTTGGATACAGCTTAATCCTGGATAAAACGTGACGGCAGGTAAATGCATGTCCACATCTATACATTTTAGGACCCCACACTGAGCCCATCCGTTTAAAGGGTGTCTCTAAACTTGAATCGTATCTTAAAACCGTTTGATCTGCTATGATGGCCAGAGACGACTCTTGTTTTTATTTTTATTATTTTGAGAGCTAAATCAAGTTATGTCTCCATCGATTTTTTAATAAATTTCACACGTAGAAAATTTTTAATTCATTATAAGAATACTTTAAAAGACATTTTAGAACTATGAATATAAAAGTAGCGGCGTATTAATACAATAGAAATTATACGATTTTATAAACATTCTGTTCAATTATAGGTACATGTAGCTATGTACGCGGTCGCTAAATGGGTCATCAGTCTATTTACTTAACATGTCAAATAATCATTACAAAAGTTACACTCAAACTTGTCGACCGGACTCACAGAATTTTCATTCGAACGACCTCTCCCACATATTGGCTTTGAGGAATCAATTAAAGTTTTCATCAGAATTTGGAAACTAATTTTCGGTTTGACAGAGTCAGCCGTTCGACCAGCCAGGTAACTTTGTGACACCGACCAGGCCAAACTATACTTTAATTAGTATCGGCACTTTTTAATTGAACCTGCTCGATAGAATTTAGGAAACTACGACAGTTTTGTAATAACTTAACTTTTGTTGCTGTTTCAGACATGTTTGAAATTAATTATTTGAGGATTTGTTTGTTGCAAACTTACCTTTGTGTATGTTAGGAGCTCGTGGGTAAGTAATAACAGCTGCACGATTCGATCCATTAGGTTAACGCTACACTTGCCGGGGTTGTTCTGTATGGGTGACCATCTTAACATACCGAGACTCCTCCGTGCCTCGGAAAGCGAAGCCGTTGGTCCCGGCTGTCATTCGTGGATCTTTGACAGTCGTTACGGGTCGCCAGAAGCCCGAATGTCTGACAACCAGTCTTACCAAAGGGTATCGTATTACCCAGTTACTGGGTTGTGAAGGTCAGATAGGCAGTCGTTCCATGTAAAATACGGTATTCAGCTGATCTAGCTAGACTGGAAGCCGACCCTAACATAGTTGGGAAAAGGCTAGGCAATTTTTTTTACCTTTGTGTATGTCTCGTTTTCTTGTTCAAAATGTTCATTTATAACATAATATTACGCTTGTTTACCTGAAGGGTTGGGCACAGGTTTAATACCTGTAATTCACCCATATTTCAGTTTTTTTAAGTGTCCATGTAATAATAGAGGGCGAGTCTATTGCCATCAACCAGGCGCAAACCCAGGCTCCGGGCTGCTACTGAGAAATTCCTAATCGAAAAACCCAATAATACTTTGCCCGACCTGGAAATCAAACCCATGGACCTCATGCGCTTGCGACCACTAGACCAACGAAGCAATTTCATTTATAATATGAAAAAAGCTCTTTTTAGGGTTCCGTACCTCAAAAGGAAATAACGGAACCCTTATAGGATCACCCGTGTGTCTGTCTGTCCGTCTGTCACAGCCAATTTGCTCCGAATGTAATGGACAGATTAAGTTGAAATTTAGTACACATTTGTATTTCTATGACCTAAACACGAACGTGTAACGTAAATAGATGAATTTTGAATATAAGGGTCACTTTTGGGGGGCCCACAAGAAAATTTAAAAAAAGTTTTGTTAACAGTTCCGTGTGACATATCAAATGAAAGGAACTTGTTGCGAGGATCTTAAATATATTTTTTATGTAATTTAAAAAAAAATACTTATAAAGATAAATTACTTACTTTTAAAGAAACACTTACTTACTACTTACTTACTTTTTTGATTACTTTTTAAATTCGATTAATATTGTCAATCCCCCCCTATCTCCGAAACTACTCAACCTAAAATTTTGAAAAAAATCTTTACTCTTAGATTATGGGAAAACCTATAAGAAGTCTATGGTCTTAAAATAACATGGTAAATCTCTCAATATTGTGCGTACAAACTTACATTTGCAGTTGGAATATATGGCAGAACATGTTTTTCAACTACAATGCTAAGTTTGTTCTTCGGATAAATAAATTCATCTCAACTACAGAACCTTTCATTGTGCGTAGTCCGACACGCACTTGGCCGGTTTTTTATTTGATTTCATGTCACCTTTATTTTATAACCTATGTAGTAGCATAGTATTCTCAGAATTCAAACTGGTTTTGCTCTAGACGTGTCAAATTACTAGAAGGGTGAATAAAGTGAAGAACATGACACGAGTAGATTCAAGATTACCCTTTAAGTTATTACTGAAGAGAAAGGTTTAAAATGAAAAGTCTGGAAAAACTCTGACACCACCATTTGTGGCGGGGGATTTGTCGAGTCCAAATCTATAAAAATGTTATTTTCTGTCTGTCCCCTTCATAGGATAAGTAGACTGTCAGGTAATGCTGTGGTAGCACTCTAAATGTCAATAGTAGTATCTATCACCAACAAAATGCTTTGAACTTTGAAATTACAGGCGAATTTCAGTGTATTCAGAAACCTAGTCTTTCAAAACCAATATTATACTTTCAAGTCGAATAAAAATACATACGCAAAAGTAATTTAAGTTTCCACAGCACTGTGAACAACTAAAATAAATTATGAAGGATCCTGGAACGAATTGTAACACTGTATTTACTACTCAATTACATTTTATCCGAATATTTGACGCGAGTCTGCAAACTTTGATTCCGATTTATTCAATCGGAAAGCGCGGAACTGATTCTCGTTATCATAGAACAAAGCAAAGATAAAAATGTTCCCGTGAACTGCAACACAGCACTAAATTAACTTCTCAATGGCGGGTCAAGCGAGTCCCATATCTCGGTTATTTGTTTCAATTAAAATTGCGCAGTAGTTCGTTGAGGCTAACAAATAATTATGAACTTGTTCCTTTGCTGCGATGAGAAAACTTTGTCTCTTTCAACTTCAGAATTATTTGCCACGCTTTATTATTAACATGCGACGATGTTTCGGAAAATTTAAAATGTCTGATGGAAAATTAACCTTTTCCCCGAAACGCGTCAAAACAATTTCGGTGTAAAAATTATATCGTTTCGCAAAAATGACTAACAGGCTACTGCTGCTTATTTAGTGGAAAATTCGCACAAAAGTTAAAATGTTTGAATAGCCGTTCTTTTTGCTGACTTTGAAGTTCGTTTTTAATGTAAAGAGAAATTTTTCGGAATCCTATATTTTCGTTTGTTCGTGGATATAATTTTTAGATTTATACAATAAAGATTTTTCTGAATAAATGCTACGATACTACGAAATCTTATAATTAAATGTATGCTTAAGATAGGTACTTTCTATGCTATCAACTACCAAAAACTATCGACGTAAAATCACTATTCAATTAAACATAACTAGAATACAGTTTATCGCAACTCCAAATTCAAGGACCAACATTTGAAATAGGATAGAGATGAATCAAACAGTGTGTACAAAGCTCAAATTGAGTGACAAACTAAAGTTCATTGATTCGTCAAACGTCAAGAAGATACAGAACATTGATAGTGGAACGGAACCCTTTAGAAACCATACAAAAAGAGACTAGTAGATAGTGCGAGAAGAGATGTAGGGTAGAGGCAGGCTATTGTTAGGCATAACGGTCGGCACTCACGGAAACACTTGTCACTGTCGCAAGGCAGCCTGTTCTGATAAATGTGTATTATACCTTATACCTTACTGCTCTAGATATTACGAAGCTTTTATGAAACGACAGCTGATAGACGTGACCACCATCTATGCTTGTGTTTCCTAACTAACTTTAAAATGGGGACGTGTTATCGACATATCTGTGGTGACGTGTGTTCCGTCATAGTTCGATGACGAAGGTTTTAGGTGCATGCTCGTGATGTAGGCTTTTGGAACTTGTTGGAACTGATATTAAGTTTGTGATGAGATAAAGAGGTGTATCAAAGGTAAAACTTGATGGCAATCATTTGTGTAAGATAATGGTTTCGTTTTTTAAGATATGCATGTCATTTAATTTGTTTGAACAAAATAATATTATCACAGTTAGTATCTAATTATAGACCATTTTTGAATACATTGATATGCGAGTTTAGGGCTTCAGGGTGACATTTGGGACACCAAAATCTCCCGATTAAATAGTTTAAGATTCACAAAACGAAAAAAAAATCAAAGTCAATTTAGAAATAAGAAAACCGTCTGGTGACGACAGAGAAAATCGAGACTGAAAAGATTTGTTAAATTAATTATCAAAAACGGAATTTGTGGATTGAGGCAAACGAAAAAAAAAAAATGTTTGACGATTCAATTTTAATTGTTGGTTCGTTGTTTTTTTAAACCTGGGAGAGGTTTTACAGATGGGCGGTGTAAATAATAAGAAGGAGCTTAGATCCATTGAGTTTCTAGTAAAGGTATATTTCACGAAGGCCCCAGTGATTCTCCCGGGACGCTATGGGGAGGCCCATTCTTATTTCTTAGCGGACCGCAAAGCAATATACATGATACTTTCTAACCTCATGTAATTTGTAACAGTCACATAAGGAAAATGTGTTATTTATTGTGGTGTTAATGGAGTGCTAGTAATACACTTTATTTATACAAGACGATAAAAAAAGCTAAAGAAAACCTTTCTTTAGTCGGCAAAATGTTCGAAAGGAAGATGGAGTCTGTAGTTTTTAGAGCTCCACAATATTCTGATTTTGAAATATGACCAGTAGAACTTAAAATATGTTACAGGCAGGTGTAAACTGAATATTTATTAGTACAGGGAAACTGAAATGTAGACGTGATAACCACTACATTATTTTAAAAGATCCGATGCATGGTTCACCAAACACTTTTTGAAAGTTGTACCGCAGTGGGACCATATTAAATCTAACATCGGCCACAGCAGATTAGGTTTTTTAACACTTAACACTTTCGACTGCACCCACTTTTCATAGAACTCATACGCCATGCCGCCATACATATTGGAAGTGAACCCTCCGGGAGGGTCACCGGTATTATATTTGCGCTAAAGTTAACCATCGCGGACGGTCAACGGTATTAGGTTTAAAACCGTGTTATAAAATACTGTAAAACGGAGTAAAATAGTGTTTTCAGGGGGTTGTGTCGCTATACGACGGCACGGTTGGCGCAGTGGTTAAGCGATTGACTGCTGCGCTGCGTGTCGCGGGTTCGATCCCCGCACGGAACAAATATTTGTATGACCTACAAGTAGTTGTTCCGGGTCTGGCTGTTTGTGTATGTGAGTTTAAGTTTTGTGAAACGCACCCACGATACAGGAGAAATTCCTAGTGTGGGGCGACGTTTAAAAAAAAAAAAAGTAATTTCCAACCTTTTAAATTTTTAGTGAATATTTGAAACCGTAAACAAAAAAATAAACAATTAAATATTTTGATTTTAAAACCAACGCATATACATTAGTATATGCGTTGATTTTAGATTTATTAAAATCTAGAAGAAAACCCTACAGTTAAAAGGGCCCTCCGCGAGGGCTACCGGAATCCCAGATGCAACTAGGTGAGCCCTCCAGGAGGGCTCCCGGCACTGAACGTGTTAAGCGTGGTGATAAATTACATGATTATATAACAAGTTTCCAACTCCTATGACAGAATAACATTACGCAGGTAGGTATAGGTATAATTTTTATAATACTTAATTTAAAATTCTTTGTAATTTTGCTTACAGGTCATTAAATTTTGTAGACATTGTGACTTATAACATCGCCTTGGATGAGTCTGTAAGGGTGTTATAATTGTGATTTTATTAAATAATAAATAAAATTAGGTACTAGCTATGCAGTCGCTACGGCTCCGTCTTCAAACGGAATGAAAAATACCCAATATTCTTTGGGTTTCCAGTTACCTTTGTCGCCTTTCATCAAAATCGACTTGGCAGTATACAGTTACAAAGAGAAAAGGCTCCCTACCTACGCATTTTCTATTCGATGTTACTTATAAAAAATACCTTCTATTATTATGGATATTTATTACTATACAAGCCATGTGCTCGTTAGGATTTCCCATCGAAAAAAATTACGATCGTCCATACTAATTTTCATCCCCCATTTAAACCCTTTAGGGGAGTTAAATTGAGGTTAAATTTCCAAAAATTCTTCCTTAGTGCTCACTTTCTTTATTTATATAAATAACTGTTTTTGCGAAATATTTCATGCTTCTAGACCCAGCCGTTTAGGCTCTGCTTTTTTATTAAATAATAATTAATTTAATTATTTTATTAAAACAATTATATTTAGATCAATTGTTGTGGCTTATCTCGGGGGAGGCCTACGGCTACGTCCAGCCGTGACGTTTTTCAGTTATATATTACTAGATCATCTTAAATAGACACAGAATCACAAACAACAATAGACTTCGAAGTTAAAACCAAACAGTACAGTTAAATATTTAACTATACTCTCATAAGCACCAAATTAGCTATGCAAATTCTTTGAGCTCAGCGTATTATTACCGCATCCTTTTAGGGTCTAATAAATAAACATGAACCCGATTGAACCCACGGGAAACCAATTTGATCTGATATCCACTAAATGCTAATTTAATTTTGAAGATCTACCGAGCAGAAACATGAAAATTTCTGTGAATTTCCTCTTTTATAAACTCAAGTGATGTCGATTTGCCTTTAAATTTTAAGTAATAAATTGTCTCACTTACGTAAATTCTGTTATTTGGAATATTTGAATTCGTAAAGAGTTCTTTTTTTTTTAAATATTGATATTGTTTCAGAATACAATAAGGTTCATATTTATTTATGAGAGGATTTTGTTTTAAATCTGCGGAGATAAAATACTTATTTGTAATATTGGAAATTGATTCGGATCTATTATATAATGTGGGTGTAGTAGATAGGATTATTTTTAGGATTTGGCGAGGTCGAGATTTTTAAATGAAAATGATTTTGAAAGGCCGTTACTCGATCTTATCTTTTAGAAAGAAAGAAAGAAAAAGTATTTATTGAGACTCGCACAAGAAATCACATTAAAACATTAATAAAAATTAAAAAACAAAATAAAATAAAAATAATAACAGAAAGTCCTGTACGAGGCCAAAAGGCTCCTATCTCATATGGTGCGACACTAAAAAAAAAAAATGTCGCAGCGCAGGTATTCGGATAGGGCCCGCAGTGACGTCACGGATAGATAGATAGATACAGAAAGAATATTAAAAAAAAAATGTGTGAAATACTTTAAAAAATAACATATAAGTAGTCCGCGTGTCTGCACCCGACGTAACATCAGTTACTTGTCTATAACTTTAGTGTCTGTGGTACTTTAGGCATCATTGAGACAAGTAAAGAGACGGAGACGCCGACACCGCCAATTTTTTTAAATAAAAACATTACGGCTGTATAATGCTACGTACTCTGTGAATTCTACAATAGCACAGTGTTTATTATAATTATAATGAAAATTGTTTTGACATTTTAGCTTATCTTGGCTATTGTTCTGACATCTTTAAATTAGGTAATAGTTAGTCTAGGTAAACCTAACTAAGCCTATGTCGTAGAATAACATTTTTTTCTTTTGTGGTCGAAATTGAAGTAGTTTTTAATTATTATTTCTAAAATACTTAAGAAATATGTTTTGGTATATTTTTGAGCCGTTTGGTTGAAACCCTCGGGCTAAGTGCTCATGGTTTGTTCAACGAAATCTCCAAACGGCTGTTTGACACTTTCCGTCACCTAAGAGCTGGCTTTTACCTGCCAAAGGCTTAGCATTGCCATACAACGAGGCAATGCCGCCGGTCTCTTGGGTACATACCAGTCGACAACGATGCAGAAGAATTTCTCGACGCCATATTTTAGTTTTTTATAGTTTTAGTTAGGTTCGATTATTATATTTTAATTTCACTAGTTTCTCAGTTAATTTTTAGTTAAAGAAGTTTATCCAGTGTATATATTTTTATCCTCTTCAATAAATATCCCCCAGAAATAAATTCTAGCTAATCTAGATTACGTTTTACCAAAGTTTTTATACAACGTTTTTACATTCAGGGATCCGGACACAGAGTCAGCAAAGTTCGCAGTAGTGCAATCCGATTTATCGGCGTGTGACATAATTTCCTTGAAGTAGTTACAAGTTGACCGAAATGTTTTTGCGTGTTTCTGTGTTCGGTTCTTTGAACGATCCTGCTCAAAATTATGAAATAGCTAGCGCCCCACGGTTTCACCCCCATAAGTCTTGATCCCGTGGGAATATCGGTATACAAGGTATATTTTGTCCTTACCCAGGTCCTTGTCTACTCATGTGTCAAATTTCATCCAAATCTGTTCAGCCGTTTTAGCGTGAAAGCGTAGCAAACAAATAAACAAACAAAGAAACTCACTTTCACATTTATAATATTAGTTAGGATTATATATTATATTATATCATACAGGGTGGTCGGGACACGAAAACTGTTACCATGGATTCAGTACATGATTCTGAACCCCCAATTTTCGTCGGTTATTAAAAAAAAACACTGCTGTTCCATACATTTTGAACGTGTAGGTATTGCATTTTTATATGAAAAGGCAGTTTTTTTTTTAATAGCCGACGAAAAACTTCGTTCAGAATCATGTACTGAATCCGTGGTAACAGTTTTCATGTCGATGTCCCTGCCACCCTGTATAGTAAGTATTTGAAGTAGGTAGCTTTGAAAATTATTTATAACTTACGGGAGGTAGTGGAAATATGAGTTGGCTAGGTATGTATCATTTATTTATTTCTTTGCCTGGTACAAAAACGTAAACACGTTGGGCAGCTTTCATTACAAAAAACTTTTCTTTTTTGTAATGAAAGCTGCCCAACGTGTTTCAATGGCTTCCTTCTAGGAAAATGAAATCCTTTTAGCCGTTATGGCATGATTAAATCATGCTTTCATACATACATTACATCACGCCTGTATTCCACAAAGGGTTGGGCAGAGGTGTACCTATCTATAGTACTACCACATTTCGCCAGTTATGTTTAAGTCCCATGTAATAGGGGGCGAGCCTATTGCCATCAACCGGTCACAAATTCAGACCCCGGCCTGCTACTAAGAAATTCTAGATAGTAACCTCTAACAACAATTTGCCCGACCCGGAAATCGAACCCAGGAACTCATGCTCAGGTGGCGCTTGCGACTACTAGGCCAACGAGGCAGTGTAAGGTAAGGTTAGGTAAATATACCTTACCTTATCTTACACTGCCTCGATGGCCTTCGAAATAATATCTTGTAGGCATGTATAATTTATTCACATGGGACGTAATACAGTTAACCCGTAAATTTCTAAGAAAAAATTATATAGAAAAAAATACAATTACATGTCAGACGTACATGAGAATCACTCCATCTAGAAACACTTCAAAACATTCTCCTGAGACTCGCAAACAAACGAACAAACAATATTTGTTTGTTCACAGCAATCTATAGTGTCGTGATTTCTTTGATTTAATTTAAAAAATGTATTATTTTAATATCGATTTATAATATCCACTGTGGCAACACTGTCAAAGTACGAATTATTAATATTATAAGAACTTCTAACTGAATGTATTATTTTACTTTGGCAACACACAGAAATGACGGTTATGATAATAAAGTTATTTCTGGGTGGGGCAAAAGTCGTTTTAAATTGTAAAATGTAATGTATAGTTAGTCGTCGTTCGATTGTGAAATAGTACAGTGGTGTGGATTAAAAGTATTGGCAGGAAAAGTGTGTTTTCTTCATAATAGCGTTTCCTCTAAGCTAAACTAGATCAACTTTCCAAATAATTAACGCTCTCTAATTGGCTGTACAGTCAACGGTAACACTTAACTACGAAAACCGACATTATGGCTACAACATAAAAGTTTATGACAAATTGTTACTCGTACATGTTCGTGTGGTTGATGTTAGGATACATACCTACTTACAATACTGATGTACATATGTAATGAATTTAATATGACGTCTTAGTATTAATTCAATTCAAGTATTGAATTGATTATTTTAAGCTGTTCACGCAATTAGGAGCTTAACATACTTGCAAAATACTGTATTATTAATTGAATTTGTCGCAATAAGCAGATCTATTTACTAACATAAATATACGTAGAGATACTTAAGAGAACTTACTTAGATGTAACTTAGGGGCCATAATGTCCCTTAATTATTTATTTACCTACACTTCTAAAGCTCTCAAATAAACTAAATAAAACGCACAAATAGCCAAAAATATTAGCAAAAATAAATGTGTCGAAGAGACAGTTTTCACAATCAATTCTACCCTTGTAAAGGTCGTAATAAAATAAAGAACAGATAAAAATTGTAGAGTATCGCATAAAGTCCCCAACGACGGGAAAGAGCAGTGATGGAAATCGCCGCAGACGATTTGCCCGTCTACTGAATTGCGGCCCTAATGGACACAATCTCGAGCTATGAACGATCAGCATCCATCGGCCCCAGTTTATATTCAATATCCTAATAAAATAAAGAATTCAGTCCAAAGAATAAAGCTTATAAAGAGTAATTTTTCAACCTTTGTCTGGAATCTGGAATTCAATGCTTTCTAATTATCCGCACGAGGTTAGTAACTATTCACAATCCATACATTATGAACATTGAACATATTATGAGAGTAATTTATTTAATAATGAAGTAATCAACTAGCCATGCATCAACTGTTACACAACTTAGTTAGAGGAGTTTAATTACGTTACTACAGCTTTACATCACAAAATATTTAATATTTAATCTCCTAAACAAAACAGATAACTTGATTTCTATTGGGGCACATATACAAACAAACCACAGGCTGAATCCTCGAAGTTATTCCTTAATAAAACAATAAGCTTCATGACTTTTTCTATATTAAATAAATGTTTTGAATTAGAGGAATGTACGACGTTCTCCTCAGGGAGCGCGTGTATTTATCCCTGCAGCGTAACTGAGGACTCGCAATTATTGGCCAAATGTTTACCAAGCCGAGTGGCCTCTTGCTCTGTGCTCTGTACATGTGCCAAGTGCTTTCCTATTATAGAAAAGTACTATAGTTGCTTTCTCACGGACTCGCTGCGAGCACAATGAACCAATAAAACGAGACTAATAGTTAACAGTTGCATTTACGTTTCTGTGAAGCGCTCTTTGACTTCAATTAAAGTCAAGGACTGTCTTTTATACGATTTACAGTATCAAAATAACATCTCACATAAATAAAACATTTCTATTTGAAAGAACTCACGCGAATAAAACATACATAAGAAAGAAAGCGCACAAAACCTAATAGTTCACAAATAAATGTCGACATTCACAAGCTTCAAATATGAAATTTTTTGCAACATTCTCGGAGCAAACCTCTGAAAAAGCTCTCTTGTGAGCATATAAATCTCGACGTGGAAGATAATCGGGTTGGCGGAACTGATTCGCTCACAAATTGAATAAGAGGCAAGGAATATACCCCCGCGAGAGTGGGTGTGGGGGATGAGGACGATATCCCGCTTAAACTGTGAAACATTTCACTTATGAGCTATTGCTCTGTAGTCTAATGAAATGTTAAAGTTTGCTGGAACTAGTGTTTCGTCAAAATTGTACTTGACTACACTATTGAGACGTACGGATTTGAATTCGAGTGTGTTGAGAACGAGGGCTTATTGGTTGTTAAGTGACTGTGTGTGACTTTAGGGGCTTATTGTATCCAATTTTATTGAATGCTCTTGTCTATTTAAATGGGTTTCTTCTTTTATGAATATAAATAAGTTACAAAGTAAATAAGTTATTAAAAAAAAAATGTTTTCTCTTCACTGGCGATAGAACTGCTTCAAGGCTGTTAAAGTTTCGGAATACCCAAAAAATATTAAAATAACTTAGGTTGTAACTCTTAAGAACACGCAAAACAAAAACGTGTGAACATTTAATAAGATCAGTGTAAAGTTCTTTCAATGTCTCTGGGTCCCGGGATCCCGGGAAAGTATTTCATTACTTTTATGTAATTTAGCGGAAAATCAAATCTTTCAATGAGATTATCCCGACGTCCGTAGTCGGCGACGCTTCGATGAGTTCGCACCTTGTTGTACTGCCATTTTTATGGCTGACAGAAATGTAGTACGTAAAGATGTAATAAAAATGTACATTCGTGTGTAAAATGTATGCAATTGATACTTTGGAAGAAAATATTTTTTTAGATTCCCTCCCTTTGAAGGTACGAATATTTATTCGACACGGAACTCAACCCCGTGTTTATTTGATTATTTGAGATTCGATTTCAGAAAGACTCAAACATATTCTGAGTGAGAGCCAAGTCTCATTCAGCCAACTTGATCCCACTTAATTGACCAGTTTTAAAGTCCAAACAATAGTACATTACTTCAGAGGGAAGAAAGTGACAGTTCCATACCGAGATTATGGCATTTGCGCCACGAGCTTGCGAGGGGCGCAAACCATTTGAGGTATGGAACTGTACTTTATCCTGAGGGATGTATAGTGCTTTTTATTACACCTACGAGGAAAATTATGGACATAAATGCATAGAAATGTTTATATTTAGTTAAAAGTACAATTATTAAAATTGCAGCTATTATAAGATGTTACATTTTGTCCGGGTATCTTGATATTTTGAGACATGTTTACATCTTGAGTTAGTTGAAGGCTTGAAGAAGCCACTTCTTCCGTGATTCCGCGCGTTTTATATACAAAAATAATTTCGTTTTTAATTTTCTGTATGCACCAAGGAGGTTGGTAACTGGTAAAAAAAAAACTGTATGTGGCCAGTAACAATTTACTTGAAATTTAATTAGTAGACAGTTAGTCTCTTGGCAGTATGACTGAGGACAAATTAAAAAAAAAAAGGAAAACCGGGTATGTAATGGAATTTCATACATACTTCCCACCCTTGGGTCGGAAGGATTTTCATACAAACTTCCATACCTTGGGATGAAAGGATTTGAAGGGCGGGATAAAGGCGTTTCTTCCCTCTAATTGGTATAATTAGTATGTATTTTCAGAGCAGGTGTGATAAAAAAATATAAACTTAATCGGTCCAGATTAACCAAAAAGGAATCAAAGGGACGAAAGAAATCATGGGATTTCTAAACAGCTCGCCAATAGAAATTTCATTACTTCATTCCGATTTTCGCGCGTCTTTGACTTTTCTCGCCAACAAAAAGGCTAGCGGACCGCCAGTGGTGGCTTTGACGGAATTAATTGAAGTTTTCGCGAATACCTAACTAATTAGCGGTAGTTGGGCTACGGACGGCGCGGCGCCACGCAGGTAACTATGCAACTCCGTCTGCAAATTTCGGTTTTTCGCTCTCAGTTTCCTGGTATCGGTTCGGTATCCGTAAATGTTTGGACAGAATTCGGGATTTTAATTTGTTTTACGGATTTACTTGGCTCTATCTTGAATTATCGTTGTTTGATCATTAATTAACATAACATCATTATTAATATTAACATTAGCTTATTCAACATATCATATCATCACGCCTGTACTCCCCGCACGGTTAGGCAGAGGTGTACCTATAGTACACATAGCGCTCCTTATAGTACACCCACATTTCGCCAGTAATGTTTAAGTCCCATGTAATGACGCAAGCTTATTTATAAGTTAAAGTTAAACTAATAATAAATTAAACTTTTTCCCGCGGTTTAGCTCGCGTGGAAGTCGGAAATGATCTAATGAAAACGTACTACTGGGATAAAAAGTAACCTATGTGTTAATCCAGGTTATAAACTGTCTGTCTGCCTCATCTAAATTCTATTAGAAATATACATAATGATTTGAATACTATCGTGAATTCATGCAAGCCTAGTACTTTTTGTTATGCTACTGCTCAGAAATTGTGCACAACGTCTAATGATTGAAATACTATCTTGAATTCAAGCAAGCTTAGTTAGTACTTTTGTGCCAAGTTTCAAGTTTATTACTCAAGGAATAAGATTTTTCATACAAACGCAATCCTCCACTTTTCGCCCCCTTAAAGGTGGAATCACGTTCCTAGTCTCAGTAGTTTCGGCTCTGCGATGATTTGTCAGTCAGTCAGTCAGTTTCTCCTTTTATATATAAGACTAGCTGCGCCCCGCGGTTTCACCCGCATTAGTCTCGATTCTTTGGGAATATCGGGATGAAAAGTATCCTATGTCCTTCTCCGGGTCATGGTTTACTCATTTGCCAAATTTCATCCAAATCCGTTCAGCCGTTTTAGCGTGATGCCGTGACCAAGGGAAATAGGGATTAATTTTTATATATATAGATAGATTTCATTGCCATGACAAACACAGGCAGGTATGACATAAACCAAATACCGGTTACATTAAAGGTTACAGTAAATATTCGTAAGCAATGTTTCACCCTAAGAATTCGAACTGATTTTGGTAACCCGAATCATCAACGCGATCCATATTTCATTGCAACGAAATTAAAATGTTCAATTAAATAAATAGAAACGATAAAACACCAATTAAAAACCGCGTACACCACGCGTGGTTTTATATACAACACAAACATAACATCACCCTCGTTTTTTACGAAGGGTTAAGTTTTTACATATGGTGTTGAAATAACTGAAGACCTGAAAAGTAGTACAAAAAAAGTTGTACTCATCATTATAAAAAACTTTTATTGTGGGACCAAGAATAAGCATATTCAAACTCAACTCAAACTCAAACGCAAAGCATTTATTTCAATTAAACCATTTACAGGCACTTTTGAACTGTCAAAGAGTCTGTCAGTTCGTCAGAAAGTTGAACCTAATCGCCCATTCCAAAACGTAGATCTCTATGGAGAAGAACGGGCAAGAAACTCTAAGGACACTCTTTTTAATATAGATATTACAAAATCCTGGGTACATTATTCTTGTTGCTTCTATATGTGAGAACGATGTGCAAAAAATAATCAAAAACAAGTGAAAATATAAGATTAAAAATAAGCCCCGGCAGATAAGAGATGACCAGTTTCAACTGACGGCGCCCGTTCACGTACATGACGCGTGGATCAGCATTATCCAGCTCAACCATTTTGTAGGGAACCGAATGATCCAACACACTCGCCACCATTAGCGAGACATTTAAGTGAGCATGACATACTCTAAACTGCCATGCTCTTTCAAGTCAACATACTTCTTAATAAACGGCTCCATGGTCTCACATTTACAAAAATAAAAATGCTTCTAAATTATACAAAACTATAGTTTGCAATGTATTTAAGAAAATAATGGAATTTTACCACCAAAAAGAAAGAAAATCATTACTAATTGGAGCATTCAACAATTAACTTGGTAAAAGTCGTCTATAATGTTCCCACTGCTGGGACACAGGCCTCCTCTTTGTGAGAGGGAGTGGGCCATAATCCACCACGCGGGCCCAGTGCGGGCTGGTAGATTTATTAATTTAAATTTAATTTTTTTTTATTTTTATTTTTTTATTTCTCGCACACAATAAGGTACAGAGGCGGACTTAATGCCTTAGGCATTCTTTACCAGTCAACCGAGGGTAGTGAAGAGAAAGGTGTTGATGGTAGATGTCACATGTCTTTGAATAATTCTGGTTTTAGGACATGCCGGTTTCCAAGACCAACCCATGAAAAAAAAGTTTTCATGTTTTACAATTTTATAAAAAAATCGTTTATAAACCGATCGTTTACTGAAATATGTTCAGTATTCTATCGATTTTGTAAATTCAATTACATTAAAGGATCAGGGCAGTAAATTCCTCACATTATACGGGTATAAAAAAGTCCAGAGAAAAGGTTCTGCTCATAAATATTTTACTAACTGCTAAAGCACTGGTTGTTTAGACCGCTAAACATGTAACTAGAGGTTTGTTCCAATCTTAAAATTCACAGGTTCTAACTGTCACTTCTTTATGTCAACCATGGAATTAGTAAGTACGTACTTTATAATTCCTAATTACAAATCTTAAATACAATATACCCACCTAACGTAATATATTATGTACCGCTATATAAAAAGGGAAACCTTAAAATTATAATTCTAGCCGTCAAATATACCTAATTCAAATAATATTTTACAAAAATTTTAACTCGCAAACATTGTTACCCAACTCGCACGTGTATGATACAAAAATGTTTAGAAAGCAATTTTCTTACGAGCTTTGACACTTCGTTTAAAGACTACAAAATGTCTGAAAACAACTATACTTTGTTCGAAGTATATCCAGTAGGAACTGCCTTTAAAATGCACATTCTTTTTGAGGGAATGTAATGTCACACCTCGACGCATGGACTTCAAACAAATTTTTGAACAGTAACATCGCAGAATATTTTTCTCACTACATTTTTTGTCATTTTTCGTTGAGAGTTTTCATCATGAAGACCTAGGTAAATCAAGCTGCTAGACTACACGGATATAGTGCGTAGACTAAAGAGAACAAAAACATTTGAATTAGTGTAGTGTATAAATAGTGAATAATAGATACAATGCTGTGCTATACAGTGTGTATCTAACATATGAACAAAGTGTTTTTATTGATTTTTAGATCTTAAGAAAGTGCTACGGAATTGTGTTAAATTCCAAATTGACACTATTTTTAGTTAAACCTGGGCGACCGATATCTGCTCTGGTGAAAATGAGAATGCTCATTTAATAGTATAAGAAAGTTTATGCTAATCCATGTATAGTTACCTTTTTTATGTATAGTTACCTAGATACTTATTCCATGTTACCATGATAGTAGGTACTTACTAATTCCATGCTGTTATGATCATTATTCTAATGTTATGTCATTATTCATTATCTTGTTCCAAACTTTGGACGACCGCGCTCTGGTCGGGTGAAAATACGGACAAAACAAATTTACCCAGATATAATATAAAGACCTAGCTAGATCGATTTTTCGCCCCCGTTATCCACTATATTGCAACTTTCATCGAAATCGCTAGAGCCGATTTCGAGAACGGGAGTACAAATCTATATACAAAAAAATATATTTATAAATATTGCTCGTTTAATAGTATAGGATCTATTATTATATACATGAAATAATAAGTTAGAGTTTAATTTCTTATTAGTCTATCAGATTAGCTAGGTTGTAATAATTTATTAAGAATTTATTTTTAATACTGGAAAAAAAATGTAGTAAATAAATAACATATATTTAAAGTTTTAGTTGGCTGCCGGTAAAAACATGGTAGTTCTGTATATTTTTCCGATATTGCAATTCATTTTTTTCTGCATATCGTTTTACAAATTCTCGTGCATTATCGAGCAAGTACTGGAGATTAATGAAACACGGTGCTGATTATAAATTGTAGTCCCCGAGGAAATCTTGCTTAAGTTCCTGCCAACAATGGCCACATAAAATATTTCTAATAATATTCTAACATATCTATCTTCTGTTCTATTGCATTTATATGAACGCTCTCGGGAAGTTTTACTATTCAATATCTCGCGTAACCGTTTTATATAGGCTATTTTATATGGCTATATTGCCTTTCAAGCATAGCGCTTTCATTTTTAAAGCATAATTTCATCGTTGATGATAAAAGGAACGATAACTTTGACAAATAATTATGTGGATCTACCACATAATTATTTGTCAAAGTTGAGCTAGCTATGCATCTATTCTTGTTATTAAATCTGTATAGATTCTTTGCCCATGTTTCACGTGTTTCTTTTGTCTTTCTTATCTTTGCTCTAAATTAAAAAAAAAAATGATGCAAATGAAAAACTTTTTCTTATTTCATAGAAATTATTTAAAAAATAAAAGGGACTCGCCCCCTATACTATTACTTACATGGGACTTAAACATAACTGGCGAAATGTGGGTGTCCTATGGGTATACCTCTGGCTTACCCTTTGGGGATTACAGGCGTGATGCTATGTTATTTAAAAAAATAATGTCTTGGGAACTGTTTTTTATTTACCTGGTACAAAAAATACAATCAAAAGCTAAACCTTCAGAATTGACTCACTTCCTCGTCCGATTCTTTTATTTCCGATTGATTTATAATCCTTACTGTAAAATGCGTTTTTTTTTTGTTACCCTATAAAACGCTAAAACGGCTGAACGGCTTTAGAAAAAAACAGTGGCACTCCGGGAGAAGTGAAAACTTGAACAAGAAAATACTTGCATAGAACATTGATCCGTAACGAAATATAAATAGAGAGCAGAACCGCGTTTAAAAAAAATTAGGTGTGGCGAGTTCAATAGTTTTTTCCCCATCTCAAAAATACCCAACGCGCCTAAAGAAGTTTTCACTTCAAAATTTCGTTTAGGACAAAGGGTACCTACTTTTTATCACGGTAGTAGGTACGTTCCCGTGGAATAATTTCCGACTTCCGATCGGGTGATGCCGCGGGCAATAGCTAGTCAGAAACAAACCAGCAATTTTGAACACTTTCACTTAGAAAGTATAACAAAAGTAATTTTACAGCAACTTAAGAAACATTGTCTGTTAAAACAAAGATGGCTGGCTCGTTATTTTCGAGGGTTAATCATCTTTATCGAGTAGGCACTAAAGTAAAGGGGAAAGTGATTTAAGTACTTTAATATCTTCTTCAGTCCACAAATTCTGAAGTTTTGGTTCTAGTTTGTAATTAGACATTTTCTTGCTAAGATGCCCAGCACGCGTAGCATGACAACCATAGTAACGGGTTTTGTCGACGGAAGAATAGACAAAATGACAGATAAACAATCAAAATCTATCTATTCTTCCGTCGACAAAAGCCGTTTCTATTGTGGTCATGCTAAGCATGCAGAAGTGTCGCATTAAACCTCCTCGCTCACTATGCGATATGCGATTACGGCAGCTCGACGACAAGATGCTGACCTGTCTCATGTGACTGTCATCGGGTGTGCGTGTACAGCGTGCGTCTAGACGTTGCGATAAGTAGCGAGAGTATGCGACTCACCTAGCTTGTTGTTCGGACTCTCCAACTCGACGCCAAGATTTGAACAAAATGTACGAAAATTATCAGCCGCAGCCTGTCGTTGCGTTTAGTCGCAGAGCTGTCGTAGTCGCATGTCGGATAGAATGCGAGGATATTTTTTCATTTTGTTCTTTTAAAAAAGTAGTTAGTAAAGCTAGGATTAGGAAAAACCATTCCAGGCTTTACAAGCAACACGAAATAATAACCTTTTAACATTGTTGAATCTGCTAGAATATCTCAAATGTCCGGTCACCTGCACCCTTGACGATCTGAACAACACCTCTGACGCAGCAATAAAAATGGCCACGTACTGGGCCCAAACAGTATAAGCCGGGGCTCGGAAACGTTATTTAAAATAACGTTTCTAACAGTTCTCGTTCTTCCTTGTACAACATTTTTTTCGGAACGAAAACGAAATGAAAACGTTTTCAAAAACCGGTTTATTCCGTAGGACGTAGCCTCGCAAGGGGCGTGCGCCGATAAGCATGGACTTGTTGAGTTAAATTGGACTTTATCTTCATTTTATTACATCATTGATTTCAATGCGCTTGCCGCTTACGTATTGATTAGGGTTGTGTTGCGAGTTTCCTATCGATCAACCCAAAAATAATAAAAAAACTGTTTATAACGTTTTATTAACCGAGAACGATTAAATTTCTTCTTAGAATCTTCGGTTTTTAAGACGAAACCGTTTCGAAAAATAAACCGTTATCCGAGCCCTAGTGTGCATCATAGCTGTATCGTTTTAACGCAAAGAAGAAGCTGCTGCTAAAAACCAATTTCCTTGTTTGTGATATATAAATACACAGTTGATACTGTATTTGCCGTCATTATCATACTTATAATAAGTAAATCAGCCATGTATTTAAAATATTTCCGAGCCAGTATTACTTTCAACAACGTGTAAATTTCAATTACATCGTTATTTTTACGCCAATTAACCCTGGTGCGGTTTATTTGTAGTACGGAATTGAGTTAAAATTTCGATTCACAATGTTAGTCAAAAAGGTTTTTTTGATTAATCATTCTTTAAGCGTTTTCTACTTTAAAAGTCAGATTCTCCACCTTTATTTGCGTTAATGAAAAATTAATAAGTCCGTAAAAGTGAATACAGTACGAGGAGTTTTACAAAGTAATGAATTCTGTATAAAAATCTCGTAGTCCGTTGCTTTTACAATGATTTTATTTAAGCTATTCATTTTATGTACGTATATTTTATTTAATAAAAAACTTTTGTGGCTGTTGCTTTTATTTATTGACCGATCTATTTTTATTTTTATTTAAAAGATAACAAACGCTAAAAAATTAAAATAATAAACAAAAAATACATAAAAAGTATTGACAATATTGCAGCCCACAACGCTGTTCACAGATTAGCTAAACGGTAAAAATAATCGCTAGGGTTATAAATACTATTATAGTTTTTTTTTCTTTAGATGTTATGTATGTTCTCTCTGCGACATAAGAAATAATCCATTGTGATTATTAAAACAGTTTGGTAGAGCCTAAATTCGATTATCTAAAATCTAAACCTTATTAAACCAAAACTTTGTACAAAGATAGATTACGCAGCTGTTTATCCTAAAACACGATTAAAAAACTCGCTTACTAAATTCGCCGTAATATCAAGCTAAAATAATAAATGCTTGCTTGGTGGGTGTTTAAGCTGTTTTAGCGGCAAACTTGCACAAGGTAAAGTGGGTTTTAGTGTCGCACTGTGCATCCTTGCGCAAGTTTGACCGTAGCCGAACTTTGCACTCGTGGTTTATACACTGGCGGCGCACTTAAGTATCGTGTTGTCGTTATGTGCTTAACTTTGAGGGGTTTGGTAAAGCTTCGTGTAAAAATGACTTATTTGTCAACTGGCGAGTGTCAAACTCGCGCATTCTCGTGAGTTGGCAACTTCCGATTTTACCTATTTTTTTTTGTCGTCAACTCGCACGGCCGTGAATATCTGACGTACTTATGTACAGTCAGCTACAAAAACGTTGAGACAAAAGATCAATAAACATGCAATGATGTAGCTACCCGCCTACATATTTTTTTAATAATAAATAAATAAAAATGTTCATGAGGAGCATCCACAATAAATCTTCAATACACATGAGGAGCTCGTGGCTAAGTAATAAAGCACGGGTCGATCCATCAGGTTAAGCTACGCTTGCCGGGGTTGATCGTCGGATGGGTGACCGCCTTTACATAGGTACCGAGACTCCTCCGTCCCTCGGAAAGAAGTAAGTTAACCTGTTGGTCCCGACTGTCATTTGTGGATTTTTGAAAGTCGTTACGGGTAGTTGAAGCCCAAAAGTCTGACAAACCAGTCTTACAAAGGGGTATCGTGTTACCTAGTAACTAGTTTGTGGAGGTCAGATAGGCGATCGCTCCATGTAAAATTCTGGTATTCAGCTGCATCAGGTTAGACTGGAATCCGACCCCGACATAGTTGGGAAAAGGCCAAACAAATTGATTACGGATCATGTGGTCCATGATCCGTAAACGACTGAGTGAAGTATGTACTTAAATACCTAACTTTTTTTTATAAAGACGATTATTTATTTATATATACTTTATTGTACACCACAAAAATACATAACAAAAAATAAATCAAACACTACAAAATATACAATGGGCGGCCTTATCGCTTTCCGCGATCTCTTCCAGGCAACCTTGGAATGGATGGGTGGATTAGGTTATGTTTAATAAATAATATGAAACACTAATTAAATATTGGAAAAAAAAAAAACCATAAATAGAAATATTATTACTAAGTCGTAACGCATCTTGCTGAATTAAAACATTTGCTTTACAAACGTCATAATTTATTTCAATTTGATGAATTTCACTTGGTGTACACACATCAAGCTATACATTTCCAGTTAGTTCTGAAAATGTATAGCTTGATGTATAGCTGTGTGTACAACATTACGACTCACAGAAACATTCTCCTCTTGAGACCACGGAAACAAACAACTAGACTAAGGTCTCATATAAACACTAGTTTAGAACCTAAACCCGGACTAATTGAGCTAGAATTACATACCCCGTAATATTCACCCTCTCACCCCTCTCACTGTAAAAGTGGGGTAATTAGGGGAATTAATAACTCTTGGTGTATTTGGTAATTGTTCCCTCCGTATCTAATAAAATAAGAGCTCCGTACTGAGCTTCCGACTGCGGGCTGCGAATTTATGTAGTAATTTGATGTTAATGCTGAATGTTATAGTTTGATTGTAAATGTAAAATCAGAATTATAACAACGTTATTTCGATGTAGGTACTAAAAATAATATTTACTGTTCTCAGATTTATATGTACAACTATGTTCTTAATGTCCCTCGGCAAACCTCGTGTATCGTTAGTCGTCGGATTTCTATCAGTTGCCCTTTGCACTTGGTGCAGACCGGACCAGATTCTTATAACTTAATGTAATTTATTTTAAAAATGATAGGAACGCTGCTAAAGTCACAGGCACGATAGATAGGAATATAGTTTTACAGCTCTATGTAGTTCACACGTTCTAAATTCAAATTATTATACAAGATAAATCTAATAATTGATGGACATGGAATTTAGCATTCGTTTGTATTCGGAATGCGATGATTCCCGACGGACATTAAGAAAATATAATTTCTGTAGGTTTAATTATGATTTTAGTTTAACGAGGAACAACGCTGTTATTTTACGGTTTTGGAGGTGTTAAAATGAAAAGCCAACTTATGAGATAATGGCCCATAGAATATGTTTTTTGAATAGATAATCTCTACTCCTTGAAACAACAATCGGGCTATTTCGTAAAAATCTCAGAAAATGTGGCTGATGTGAGCATGAATTGAGCTGTCAATCCCTAGTATCAGATGAAATGAAAAAAGTGGTGGCACTCCGGCAGTGCCAACAGAAGTGAAAACTTGAACAAGATCGCCTTGGTGGAAGAAAAATACTTGTATAGAACATTGGTCCGTAACCTTATCGAAATAAAGAGCACTAAAAAAAAATACTTCCGAAACTTTTAAAGTAAAAATACTTGCATAGAACATTGATCCGAAAAGTAGTACAAATAAAGAGCATAATCGCGTTTACAAAAATTAGGTGTCGTCATGGTGTCGCAAAATCAATAGTTTAATCCCATCTCAAAAATGCTCAACGTGCCTAAAGAAGTTTTCACTAAAAAAAAAAAAATACAGCTCACTTTAATCTCACTATTTTTACGGAATAGATGCTCCTACAATATTTTGTGTGATATCTAAAATTAAACACAAAGGAATAAATTCATGTTCAATACGCTCCCAGTCTAACCAGACAGCCACCTCTATTTCACAACGCTACCCAGGTTTATTGTGTTTAATGCAACTGCACCCGTAATTTATATCTGCATCTTACAAATTCAAAGCAAGTTGACTTCCTGCAATTCGATAGCACCGGCCGGCTGCCTTGCATCGACTCCAAAATAATTGATATCTTCTCAACAGTACCGAAATGTATCTACAGATACCGGGCGTTCAGATTTCTGACAGACTTCAGGCTGAACGGTCCGTAGGGCTAAATATTGTAATGGCTCGCCCGTCTTACTCTCAATGCAGCTGTTATTTACTTCCGGACGTCCGTAGGTAGCTGAATAATAAATTATTGCATTGGATGGAAATCTTGTTTAAGGTGGAACTATGAAGTGGTCAGTTTGAGATTATTTATGTGGTTGCAAGGCAAGATTAGGTTTTGTGTTGTTCAATTAGTTATAAATAGGGAATAGTTGCTTAGTTGCTTAGATATTTTGAATACAGAAACCTTCTTGAGTTTAGTTGAACCATGTAACATGACCTTAATTTTACCAAAAATACAGATGAAATAAATGGCCTAAATGTTAACGTGTAGCAACTGAAAATCATGATCTACTTTCAAAGCCATTCCCTATCGAAACAAAACGATAATATCGCTGTTATAGGCAGTAAACCAATACTTATTCCTTATGACTCATTAATAATATTGTAAAACAACCGCCTAGGTGTAATCCTCTCGCGTACAATAATGTTGTCGCGCTTCTGCCCGGCTTATCTCATTGTCATACGAAACTCCTGTGATGTCGCCGCAGACGGTTTAAGCCGGCAGCTCGCCGGCTGTCAGACACCATATAAACACCTGTCAAGCGTGATCCGGACACCTCTTTTGTTACGTCGTAGCAATCATACACGATTCACAATTGCATCTCAATTTGGATGAAGCAACCAAATTGCATCGTTTTTTTATATTGATTTTATTATTTTATGTTTCTGTTCCACAAAAAGTTTGGAAATATCATATTATTTTAATTTTATTTTTAGTTACTCATATTATTTTTATTTTATGAGTAAGTCTTGTCAATGTCATTTTAATTCTAATTTATGATTGACAAATTTACTTTAGGCTCTTAAAAATAACAGTGAATCGTTCACTGTCTGTGTTATTCTTTTCAATTTTGCACCTTTCAAATTGAATCAATTTGGTTGAACCGTCTATTATTGGCTTTAGCAACAGCGAATCAGACAGAACTATAATTAATTGAAGAAATTATTGAGTTAGTTTATATGTCAGTTAAATGTTACGTTTAAGAATAGAGCAATATATTTAGTTTTAATTGGTTTTTATTTTAATGTCGTAAGCTTTTGTATTGTTTTAATTAATCTAAAGTTATAAACCAACTCATTTTGCATTTTATCGATTCCGGGTATACCTATACAAACGGATACAGAAATACGTTAAGTAACAAAATTTGCCTGTCTTTTTAGTTCCGAAACACGAAACGATAAATTACGAACACGTAATTTGATCATTAATTAGGTGAAGAGTACTTACCTAATTAGATTGCCTGGACCGTATTGAATGCGGGATGAGCTGTAGTCTGAAACAAGAAACAGTGGAATTATTTAGAATCCTTTAGAGACACGAGGATGTAGTGAAGTGTAGTTATTAACAATTAGTGCCTCGAAAAGTGGGTAATTTACCTTGTTTTGTACAAGGACATTAAATTGCTTAGTACCATTACCTAAGAAGGCAGAATTACAATGCTTTTTCATACAAAACATTTTTTCAAGACTCTTGAGTAGTAAATGCCTGAACATTTTCTTTTTATTTATTGATAATTACGTATATGTTATTGCCAATGTAAAAAAAAAACGAAATGTATTATCTTTTCCATTAATCTCTTTACAATCTGTCATTAAGAGTTGATTGAGCAAATTTCAGGTAGATTATTATAATATAATAAGTACAAGATGTAGGTACCTAACTAGCAAAATGGTGAACAATCGCGGAAAAAAATCGGCTGCTCCATATATTTTCTGTTCACATTACTGGATAAAATACAAGGAAAAGGTGTTTTTCTCATTGATTTCAGTGTTGGTCTCATGGTAACAGTTGTTTAAAATGATAAGTACAACGAGAAAAAAAAATATGATGTGGATATATTTAGTAACCTTTTCCGCTTAGCTTACGGAAACGCTTAGCTTTTGCGTTTAGCTAAGCGGAAAAGGTTACTAAATATATCCACATCATCATTTTATAATGGATTTCCGCAAGGTCACGCCTGAATCAATTAACTATCTTAAGTACAACGAGCCCTTTTCAGCACCCTTAATTATGTAACACACTTTCAATAACAATCTGAATGATTTTGAACGATATTGCTGATCCAATGCTTTTTGAAACGCATGTTGCTACGCAATGAATGTTGTTGGACTGTCAAAATCAAAGCTATTGCTACTGTAAGTGTTACGCAATTACCCCGCAAGACCACAATTATCCAACAACACCTATTTTACAGCTTGTTTAACTTATTTATTTATTTTTTGCATCAAAATTTTGTATGGAGACTATACGAAATGTACCAAGTTAAGTGTTCTCTGAGATACGTCTCACTCTCGGGAACTTAATGTTTCTAAGTAACATGAGGAAAGAGTAATTGGGATATTATGAAGCCGGTAAATATTCTGAGTTTACCTTGTTTCTTGTTGTTGTTCTAATGACTGTGCTGTTAGAGTTTTTATCATAATTTGCATATTTTGTTAATCTTATTTTTATCTAATTCATAAATGTAGCTATAGATTTTTTTAAATGAATTTCGGAATAATTTCAGAATTACCAGAAGTTGTTATTTTTTTTTGTTTTTTTATTCGTAAATTTTATTGACGAACCAGCTTCCGCTAGCGGCTTTGCCCGCGTGATATCTTTATAAATTGTAGCCTATGTTACTCAGTGATAATATAGCATTCTACTGGTGAAATAATTTTTGAATCAGTGCCATAGTTTTTGAGTTTATTCATTACAAACAAACATAAAAATCTTTTCTTTTTATAATATTGTAAATTATCTGCCTGTTGACACTATTCGACGTACAGTAGGCCGCACATCAGAGGTAACAAAACGCTATTGAAACTCTGTACTACGCTTAGCCAGCTCAAGATCAAAGTGTTCCCACAGACGTGCAGTCGACTGTACTACACTCTGTAAAAGAAAATTCGTGCATTTTCGGAATTTTCCGCTTAGTTTCGGTCTCGATCGCGCGAATCATGAACTCATCACAGGGAGGTTTCACAAGACGAACTATTCTATAAATCCAGTAAACTTCACGTTTAAAAAAAACCGTTAAAAAAAGAGTACCCTAGACTTCGAAAATAAAAAATAGTCGATCACGCCGTCTTCTAATAATCGGGGAACATATATAAAAAAAATATATGTATGTATATATATTCCGACGAACTGATAACCTCTTCTTCTTTTTGAAGTCGGTTAACAAAGTCCGAAAATCAAAAGTGGCTCGAGTTTAAACCTGGTTCTAGAGATAAATCTCGTTTTGTAATAAGACCGCTAACGTTTCAAATTCCCACGTTATTAAAACCCAATACGGGCACAAAACAAAAAAAAAACCTTCAAATAACACCGCTACAAGTAAATCTGAAACACGATACAAGCCCAGTGAGCTGGAACACGATAGTTAAGTGGTTAATCTAGCTGTCTATTGGTTTGTATCGACAGTCCTAAGTAAACTTCTTGTGTAGAATGATGTTTGTGTTCGACCAATAACGGCGGAGAGTTCTTTTTGTAAGTGCGTAGTGTTAGTGGTGTCTTAATTAATGTTTAAACAGATTTATTCGTTTTCTGGATTTGTTGGTTTATTTTTGTAAATTAAAAATAGTAAACCGCGTACAGTACGACACAACTTAGATGTAGCATATATAGGCTATATGACTTTACAATTTATTGCGTCTGCGTAAAGATAATTTTCATATAAAGCAGTAATAATGGTTGGTGATTTTGAAGGCGCACAAAGTTCGAATGGTGATTCTCTTTACGAATTTTGCCGATGCTACATCTAAATTTTGTCGTACTGTACTACCTTCTATTTCTTAAAATCTTAAATTAAGGATTAGGGCTGATTTAATAATAGACTTTTATCTAAAAAGTAAATTATTATTTATTTGTTTATTTAATTTCCGAATCACATATAAAAAAACCGAACCCTTATAGGATCACTTCGTTGTCCGTCTGTCTATCTGTCAGCCTGTCAAGATCCTTCTTTTCAGGAACGCGTGGAGTCAAGTTGAAATTAATATTAAATACTAAGATCTATGACCCCTTACAGTTGGAGCTCTAAAATAATCAAGCTTCTAAATCAACGCAATAAAAAAAGACGGCTATTTATGCGACAAATTGCAAATAAATCGAAACCTATAGGGTACTTCCTGTTGACTTAGAATCATGAGGAAAGATGCAAGGTCTAAGCACAAGTAAAGGAAAAAGTTCGAAATCGTGAATTTGTAGTTTTACCTAATAAAAAAATAAAAAAACAGTGGCACTCCGGGAGTGCCGACAGAAGTGAAAACTTGAAAAAAAAATCGCCACCGCGGCAATTAACGCGTTGATGTCTTTTGCTCCATGCACCGCGGTAATCAACGCGTTAATGTCTTTTTAATGGTCAAAAGCTGGTGTCATCACGGTGTCGCGAAATCAATGGTTTAGTCCCATCTCAAAAATGCCCAACGCGCGTAAAGAAGTTTTCACTTAAAAAAAAAAATGCGATTATAAACTTACATTTGCAGTTGGAGAATAATTGAATGTGACGTATATCGATGTATGGGAGAACATGTTTTTCAACAACAATGTGAAGGTTGTTTTTGGGATAAATTCATCCCAACTACGAAATACTTCATCGTGCGTGGTTCGACGCGGACTAGGTCGGTTTTTTACATTGATTTTAGCCTCACAACAAAAACCTCGCAGGGTTTATCTGTGTGCTGGCGAGCCGTTCATTTAATCTTAAAATAATGATGATTACTAAGTACTTATTTACAAATACTTTTATTATACACCTGTCCAAATTTCACAAAAAAAGCAAGAAAATTCACTTTCAGTTTTTCAGAATTTCCCAATTTTCCCGGCAACTCTTCAAAAAACATTTTCCGTATGAATCTGATTCGGACTATTACGAAAAAAAATCAAAATCAAAGTCAAATCGGTCTAGCCGTTCTGAAGTGATGCGATTACCAACGAACAGCATTTCATTTTTATTATATAGATGCTGATAATTTTTTATAGGTATTACATTAAGTATGACAGTTTGATACATAATTTGTATACATAATCTGTCAAACCGCCATATTTATTCTTCAATTAAAAGGTATCTGACGGTTGAAAAGTCGGCCCTAAATAGAATAGGTAAAGTTAAGGCTCTAGACAGATGGACTGCATTTCAACTGCTTTGCAGTTTGAATGCAGTTAGTATAACTGCAATAAACACACACAGTCGTTATAATTCGTACTAACTGCATTCAAACTGCAAATTTGCAGTTGAAATGCAGTCCGTCTGTCTAGAGCCTAAGTGTACCTATTCTGTAAATCAGTTGTTAAATATAAAACTGCTGCTGCTATGAATAGTGGTAGGTACTCTTTCTTTACCAAAAATTGTTTGCCCGAAAATTATTATCCATAACACGTTTGCTATAAACCTCAGTAACCATACTGTTCAAAAATTCGAAATTTGGTTTTTCATATTATCTTAATTTCTAAAACTATTCTGTCATAATATAGAGTACTATAATAATTGAATCTCCTAATTTTGCATGAAATGAAGTCATATGTCCTAAGTATCGTATTATATAATGTGTATTATTCCGAATGTTCAAATATAATTGCTAATTCTAAAACATTTGCTAAAAAATAGGTTTTGTGTCAGAAACGAATCGCTGTAAATCCGACTCCACGCAGTCTTGTCTGCCCTACCCCTAGAGTGTAATTTAGAATCGCGTAGGCACGGAGGAGCGATGCGGCCCACGAATTGAGGACCAGGTGGTTCTAACGCTCGCCGCCGCGGCTGAAGCTGAGACGAAGGTGCGGTGGTGAGCGTTAAACCTACGATAAGCTGGCGTGGGGCCGCCGGAGCCCCGCAGCGCCCGCGCCGGAGCCGTGACAGAAACTATGAATGCTGCAAGTTAATGCTTGCTTGCATTCTGCATGCTTGCTTGCATACTGCATGCATGGTGTATGCTTGTTTGCATGCTTCTTACAGGGTAATACAAACCACATATTCACAATCAACTGTTTTATTGAGTGATAAACATGCAGCGCCAGAGCCGTGACAAAAGCCATATTGCTTTTTCATCTTAAAATTTTTATTTTTCAAAATTTAATGTTTATTAATCTAAATTTATTCTAATAAATAAACATTTAATCATTTCAATTTAGGACTTATAACTTTTATTGAAAATGGTTTCAAGTTTTTTTATATTATAGATTGTAATATTTATGACAAACAAATTTAGGACATTTTGTATTTAGGAATTTCAATTTTATGGCATGTTATATTATGTGACATTAAGTTCGGGCAAGTTATCATTCGGACAAATGATGATTAGGAGTAAAAACATTATGCCACTTTTGATTACGGATAAAAAAGTTAGGGAACACGATAGAGAACAATGAATAGTAAATGATTGACCGAAATAACAGCAGCTAATCGAGTCTCTGGACATGAGATCTGACAGCAGATTAAATTAGGCTTTCAGAAACTGGTTGAATTAGAGATCTAAATTCGGTGGTGTAGGACTTCGACCCCCGAGCAAACAGTGTTAATTGATTTAGGTTTACCCACTATAGGTTCTAGTTAAGGTAATTTAATTTTAAGAGAGGGAGGGGGACGGAGGGGGTATTTACTAAATGACCGCCTCACTGATCCAGTGTTCGTAAGCGCTACTGCTGACCATAAGGTCCTGGGATCGATTTCCAGGTCAGGGTTATTGGCTCAATCAGTGTTATTGGGTTTTTCTATCTAGAATTTCTCAGTAGCAGTCCGGAGTCTGGATTTGTGCCCGGTTGATAACAATAGGCTCGCCTCCTATTACATGGGATTTAAACATAACTGGCGAAATGTGGGTGTAGTATAGGGACACCTCTGCCCAGCCCTTCGTGGAAACAAGGCGTTACATTATGTATGTTTTATTGACTAAATCTAAAGCTACAACTGCGTACACAAAAGTTCTGTCACATTATAACAGTTGTCATGAAAATCTGAAGGAAAATATCGTGAGGAAACCGGCATGTTCTAGAACCAAAAATTCGAATCATGTGACATCTACCAACCCGCACTGGGCCTGCGTGGTTTATTATAGTCCACTCCCTATCGAAGAGAGGAGGCCTGTGGCCCAGCAGTGGGAACAATATAGGCTGATTATACATGAACATCTGTCATTTTCACCAGTACGTCAAGTACTGATGCCAAAAAACTCTCTGTATTTGGATAGATTTTATCGCGTACTGGATTTTCAACTCTCGGTGTTGAGCCGAGCATTGAAAATCCAACAGAGTGCATCCCAGCGCGTCGAGAAAACACTCTGTTGGATTTTCAACTCTCAGCGCTAAGCAGAGCGTTGGAAATCAATTGCGCGAAAAAAAATCACCGCGTGAAAAAATCGCTCGTGCGTACTTGGGCTTCTTGTGTGACCGTTGTCCGCTTTCCTATGAGATTTTAGGTAAATTTGGAACAAACATAAAAAACTATATTCCTTGCATTTCTTTAATAGCAAATTATATCCGGACTCTATTATAAAAGTCTTAAACAAAAGCTTATTAACTTAACAAAGGTTATAACGAACAAAATATAAGATACCTTTCATAACTTTAATAAAATGAACATTTTAAACAAACAACTTTGAAGCTTTCCTTCGGTAAAAGAACAAAAATTTAAAAAAATATGTTCTGTATTCAGTGGAGGTAGGTAGCGAAGTCAGTGGGATCAATCAATCAATCTCAGCAGGTCGTAAACGTCCACTGTTGAACGTGACTCTCCGTCATAGTTCCGAAGAACGGTTGCAGGAGGTATTGGCATAATCACCGGAGGTTTCACACGAGTGGATTCGTGAGAGGGCACTGATGTAAAGAATGAGAAACTGGTATTTTGCTACGCACTTTAAAATGTTCGCTTATTTATACATTGAAAGTACCTACAAATAAAAATCAATCTGCTTTGTATTTTCCCAACCATATTGGGGTTGGCTTCCAGTCTAACCGGATGCAGCTGAATACCAGTATTTTGGAGCGATTGCCTAACTGACCGCCACAACCCAGTTACTAGGTTACACGATACCCCTTGGTGAGACTGGTTGTCAGACTTCCGAGCTTCAGACGACACGTAACAACTGTCCAAGATCCAAGAATGATAGCCGGGATCAACGGTTTAACGTGTTTTCATGATCCACGGACTGATCGCGGCAAGCGTAACTTAAACTGTGCTGTTATTACTTAGCCACAAGTTATTACCTAGCTCTTAGGTAATATATCAGAAAATGACTAGGTAAGTATTTATAGCCTTCACAAATTCCAGGATACTGAACGGCTGTAGCCATGGTGATGACAACATAACATCTGAAAATCTCACCGTAAAAACATAGGTGGAGTCAGCTGTCACTCTACATGTGCTAGGGATTGACACAATTGACAGTTCTCTTGATGCTCACTTCGCTTTAGTTGTTACGTTGAGATTGTTGCTGAATATATTGGCTGGTCAGACCAAATAGAAAACCAAGACTTAGAGCTTCAAACAATACAGTGAAGTATGCCTAAACTATACCGAAGCTCCGTGCATACACGCTCACACGCACACATTTACAACCATTTACAATCAAACTACACCTCACTAAGTGCACACATTTTTAATAAACCGGCTCCACGTCATTTTTGACAGCGCTTTGTCTTGTTTTTTTTTTATTTGGGCCGAGATTGGCTGTTGTGTATATTGTGTAACGTATTTCAGTAAATATTTTGAGTAAAGTATCTCATTATCAAGAAAATGCACCACTGGTTAGCCATGACCTTAAAGGATGTCTAGATTACGACAACCTCTGCAGGAAATAACTACAATACACCTGATATGGTTCTCGGTTCCAAGGAGAAGTTATGCCATCTTGGGCAACGAGCTCTCGCTTCCGTGCACATATTTTGAAGGTAAAAAGCACACTGTTTGTTTATTCCGTTTTGTCTTCTCCGTTGAGGAACATATTAACGGGTTTATAATTTATTCAGTGGTTACGGGGAGATTAAATAGGTGCCAAACATTAAAATTAATGGGGTTTGAAAAATAATGTGATGAAGTGTTCATAAGTTCATTAAAAAAATAGAATTTTAGAATCAGATCAGATACTGTACTTAATACAAATTAAGTACTTCTTATTCAGATCTGATTCTTGGACCATATGTCTACCACCACCGTCAACTGGACGTCAACGAGAACGAGATTACGGGGCTGAAGTAGCAATACATACGTGTCCACCGCACGTCTGTCATCCGAGCGCCCGCGCCGGGATCCCGGCCCCCGAATTTTCGAGTAGTTCCAAGTAAAGTCGCGGTGAACAAACGATTGCCGTCCTCGGGACGTCACGTTCGGTTCGAATAATCTCGTTTCTTGTTGACGGTGGCGGTGGACAATCGGCCTTGCTAGGCCGATTGTTAATTTCAAGCGAACAGTTCCTTTATTTAAAAAAAGCTTAATTCGTGAAATGGTACAAAACTTTCTTGATCACTGTAAATCTAAAACACGTTACAAGTCAGTACGACCACAAACCACACATGCATAAGTTGTTCTCCACATTTTCGCGAGTAAAGAAAACGGAAAGTCGTCTATCTTAAGAATCGTTTTTCTAAATTACTTAGGTTCGGCCGGGACCCCATTAGTCGGTCCTCGTTACCTCCCGAGACAAATGGAGCGAAACGCGAAGAGTTGGCGCCATTGCCGAGCCGTTTATTAGTATTAACAAACTTTGCCACCGAGATCATTTATACGAATGAAAAAATAAACTAAAGCCCGCTCGCCTGAATTGTGTTTTAATTGAGAACAATACCTCCTTTATTTCTCTCGACTTGTCTTAATTTACAGTTTTAATGTGGAGCAACTTTAAAAAATGCAATTGAAGTGGATATTTATTTAGTAACCTGTTTCGCTTAGCTATTTCTAAAGAGTATTAAAAAGAACCTGAACGAAATCGACACGTGTTTTATCTCTCAACGACGCATCCTCAGGATGACGATTGACTTGTCGCGAACTCGAACACGGCGTATTGCCACACCAAGCACCAAGCAAGCACCAAGTCTGCGCTCGGTGCTCGAGTCTTTAGAAATAGCTAAGCAGAACAGGTTACTAAATATATCCACTTCAATTGCATTTTATAATGGATTTCCGCAAGGTCACGCCTGAATCAATTAACTATCTGGAGCAACTTTGTTTAAACATTATTGTTTTTTTTGTACAGAATAAATAGAATGTGTTGAAGCGACGTAAACGTTCACAATGAAGCCTCCGACAGTATGTTTTAATTTAAGCGAAACTCATCAGCTACTATCATGATATATCGAAATTAAAACATATTCCGGGGCGTAGGTATTAATTTGTGTGCTCTCCCGGGCGAGGGCGCTCGACGAAAGGTATTACGAAAATTTAATTGAAGTTTTGATTAAGCACATGCACATGGCGGGCTCATTGATCACGACAGTATAAAGTACAGGCTTAAAAATGTGGTCGACATCATTACCGCTTACAATGTGACTTGTTTAGCGGACTGGAAACTCACGTATAATTTACTAATATCTGGATGACCGTGCTTTGCACAGTTTTATTTTTGGTAGTTTTCTAAAAATTAAACCTAGCTAGATCAATTTATCGCCCCCGAAACCAGGGGGTTTCATACTAAATTTCATGAAAATCGTTGGAGCCGTTTCCGAGATTCAGATTATATATATACAAGAATTGCTCGTTTAAAGGTATTATATAAGCTTTGATTATTTATATGTCTAGATATACTGAAAGGTATCTATATAATTGTGGTATTGCAGGCGGGGACAAACCAATAACCTGAAATTATGCCGTAATTTATGTTTCTCCCCGCCTGCAATATCAAAATTTCTATTGATCATAATGCTTGTTTTTCTCTTCTCAGTTATGTGTTTTTGCAGTCGGGTTTTTGTTTTTTAAAATAATTTGCTTTGTTTCAAGATTTTTAGTTTTATTAATATATATTTGCTTGATTAATTTCTAGCTTTTATTTGATACCAATAATTTAGTTTTTTTTTTGTTAACCTACCCCTCCTTTTTTATATTTGCCGATGCAATATATAAATATTATATAGCCTACGTCACTCCCACACTTAAGACGAATCTAACAACATCTCATAAGTTAAAATCCATCAAGCCGTTTAGGCTACAGAGCGTGCCAAAGAAATATACATACATACATGCTCTCGAAAAACATTACCCTCCTTCTGGGGCAGTCGGGTAACAAGGCAACTTTGTTATGTTGGTGTGCGTGACAGTAGAAATCTTACACTCGCGCCACGTCATTGTGCTTTCCTAGTGTGTGTGCATTTAGCGGCCAACAGTTGGATGCAGTTTTTTTCAACGAGTTCAGAGCTTTGACTGTCTATCTATACATATTTATATCTTTGACTGTAAGTTCCAGTTTGACTTAGTGAAGTAACATTCTAAAGCAAATTTAATGTTTCGCTCACCCCTTTGTAAAATTGAAAGTCTTTTCCTTGGATTTACGAAACGAACGACTTCGGCTATCCGAAAATCGGAGCATTGGATACTCTTTAGCTCTTTATGGAGTTAAACGTGGGTCTTAAGGGCAAGGGATTAAGGTGAAAAGTGTATTGTATAATCCAAGTAGATGTGACGTTTCGTTTTTAGTAACGTAAACAAATAATGGGAGCAAGGGATTGATGGAAGTGAACGAGTCCACGTCCTACGCAAACTTGTGCAGTATCCGAAATAGGAGCATTGTTGTATTGAAGATGTTTGGGATGTCGAACCACTGTGAAAATATTGATCTTTTATAGTTTAGGTAATATCGAATATCTGAGTGGATACCTTCTCGGTTGGAAAATTGTAATGTGATGGGAACAACAATCACATTCCGCGCTATTTCACGCTTTTATTTTCAGATTTCGTTTTTTTGTAATTTAGTCACAGATGAATACATAAGGTTCACTCCACATTTTAGGCATGAAGCTACAAGTACGCGGCGGGCTTGACCACTCGAGCCAATTCAGTGAGTGTAACGTAGTTAGTAATTAGCGATGTGCGAGCTGAATTGCACTTTATTTTGTCATAGCAAGAGTCGCTTTTTATTTAAATAATTTTTCGGAGTAAACTATCTGTATTAATCTGCTTCACTCTGTTATGATTTTATGAAAAGAATTTCATTTATATTTTATCAATATTTTTTTCCCCAGTACAAATTTGATTTACAGAATAACTGGTGCTGAAACTAGACTGGCACATTGTATTTTTTTCAATTTCTTGGTTATTTTCCTATGGTTAAGGAAACCATCATCAGAAGACCAGAGCTTTTGTCGGGATCCATTGAAGAATCGTGCTTTTATTAATGAAAAGAAGCCTTTGTTGCTTATACCCTGCAGTGGGACAATAACAGACTGGTATAAACAGTATCTCTCAAGCCTTTAGTATTGGGTTCGATCCCCGGAGTATTCAAAGTGGTATTAGGTGTTTCTGTCAGCCCGGAGGTGCGATTGCACCGATAAATAGTCTTAATCTCGTGGGACTCAACTCCGTCATCGACGAGCCGTCAGTGAGTGTTCGCTAAAACACTTCTGTCTGCCAGAGTTAAGGTTGGGAGCGGCTTGACGTCAATCCAAATAAAGTATTAAGAGTGGTTAAGTACCTTTTATGTCGTTAAAGAAAATTATGAAGAAAAATTTTGCTTTAAGAGGGTTTCAGGAGCTTAATGTTCCTGATAGCTGTAAAAGTAACTGACGGAAACTAATGCATAAGATTTCAAGCCTTACATTATTAGAGTGTGACTGTATGAGTTTTCCGTAATTAACCAAATTCTGGGAATACAAAAATTCCGCGTATTCCTCAAATCCTAAATGTAAAGCATCCGCTTCTAGGAACATGGATTCATTACAAAATTCAATGTTAATACAGCTTGGTCAAAAAGACTACCTAGTGATTTCAAACTACGCTGCACTCTTTGAACACATTCGACGCAGTATATACCCGCAAAAATATTTATCGAACATAACATAACATAGTACACCCACATTTCCCCATTTATGCTTAAGTCCCATGTAATAAGGGACGAGCCTATTGCCATCAACTGGTCACAAATCCAGACTAGTGGGAAATTCCTGATAAAAACCCAATTGCACCTTGCTCCAACTTTTTTTTTTTTAGTGTGAGTGTTTGTCAGACTCTTACTGACTAAAACCCACCCGTGTTCCTTCAGTTGCCATATTGCTGGGGGCCACGGTAACCCTTTCGGACAATAACGCCAACCCCGGCAGGCATCAGCCCCATCGGACCCCGTCAGTTTTGCTGACATCTCTTTGAGGCGCGCGTGGAACAAAACGCGCCGTTGACCCGGGCCTGGTCCTTATCGGACGGTGAGCTATCCATTGCTCACCGTCCGCAAGCCCGCGCCTACGGTGGCCGGGAATCGGCCTGCGACTTCCGACGCCCAGGGTGTCTCCTACGGCAATTAGGCGCGTGAGGGCGCGAACTTTGCTTCTCCCTCACGCGTCCCACATCCTCCTTCGCGAGCATTAGTGATTCGCAGAAGGTGGTGACGGCCTCCCATGCCCTCTCGCTCCGCACCATGGCCTGAACCAGGTTCCAGACGCGAGAGATCATCGATGCCGATCGCCTCCACGAGGATACGGTGATGCTCCGCCCGAACCGGACAGACCTTCACCGTATGCTCCACCGTATCCTCCGGGCGATCCACACAATGGTGAAACGCGGGACCTTGCTTGACCTGGGAATCAAAACTAAGTCCGCATGCTTAGCATCACGTGCGAACAAAAGCAGTTTCTCGAGATCAATTTGTCAGCAACAAATAATTAATAAATCCTCCAGCAACTAGATAAAAGAAACCAATTTCATTCCACTCAACACTTAGCAAGGCATTGCATTACGGTAGCAACGGCACAGAACAATCCGCCATCTTTTAAAATTGCGAGGGAAAGTATAATAATTCGTATTATTATATTCGTGTCGACACTAATGTCTCGTCTCGACCGCTTGGGGCAACTGCAAGCAAACAATGAAACAACTTTAATAAAAGTAAATCGCATTAACACCTAACTCAGTAAGCTGATTTATTGTCGCCGCGACTGATGTGGATCAGAAGTGGTTTTAACGTTGTTGTATTGGGGTTTAATTGATGCCTAAGTCAATGTGGTGCAGGTCCAAAAAGAATGGGGTTCTTAATATCGTGTCCAGCGTATTCTCTTGCCTCCACGATGCAGGAGCTGATGAACGCTCCATTAAGCAAGGCATGCGCCTCTGACTTTTCGGATTCATGTGTGTATTGTATGTATAATTATCACTTGCTTTAAAAACGGTGAAGGAAAACATCGTGAGGAAACCGGCATACTTGAGAGATATTTCTCGACGGCATGTGAAGCCAAGTCAGAAGCCCATGGGCGGCTTTGAAACTCTGACACCAGGTTAGTAACTAACCATACGAAGATAAGAAGAAGAACGCTACTGAAGGTGCTAAACTTGTAGCCAAATTCTGGGCTGACTTTATATAAATTGCCATCGACAAGCTAAGAAGATAAATAAATCTAACGATTACAGGCCTTGAAGAATAGGGTTTTGGGAAGGTTAAATGTTCTTCAGATTTCAGGCTCTAGATAAAGTAAACACTGCTTGAAAGTCTACTTTTAGGGTGGGCTGAAATAAGTCAGTCAGTCAGTTTTAGTAAATTATGGAGGAGCTCGTGGCTAAGTTATAATAACAGCCGCACGGGTCGATCCATCAGGTTAAGCTACGCTTGCTGGGTTGGTCCGTGGATGGGCGACCATCTATACATACCGAGATTCCCCCGTGCTTGGGAAAGTACGTTAAGCTGTTTGTCACGGCTGTCATTCATGGATTTTTTACACCGTCATTACGGGTTATCAGAAATTCGCAAGTCTGACAACCAGTTTGACCAAGGGGTATCGTAATACCATTTAGAGACAAAGAACTACAAATAAAATGTAAAAAAAAATATCTCTTTGATTTTAAGAATCTTTTAGTAAAGGATCTAAGGCCCCGATTGAATGGGCACGCCACAATTGCGACGATAAGTCCCCTCTTTAAGGAGTGGCTAGAGAGGCGCCACGGCGTCCTCACCTTCCGCCTGACGCAGGTCTTCACCGGACAATGTTGTTTTGGGAGGTGTCCTGTTCAGGATAAGGCGAGAGGAAACGCCCGGGTGTCACCACTGTGTGGATCGCCCGGAGGACACAGTGGAGCATACGGTGAAGGTCTGCCCGGCTTGGGTCGAGCATCGCCGTGTCCTCGTGGAGGCAATCGGCGGAGGTGATTTCTCACGTCCGGCCCTGGTACAGGCCATGGTACGAAGTGAGAGGGCATGAGAGGCAGTCAACTCCTTCTGCGAAGCAGTAATGCTCACAAAGGAGGAGGCGGAGCGCGTGAGGGAGAGGCAAATTTCGCGCCCTCACGCTCCTAACCGCTGCATGAGACACTCTGGGCGTCGGGAGTCACAGGCCGATTCCCGGCCACCATAGGCGCGGGCTTGCGGACGGTGAGCAATAGGTAGCTCACCGTCCGATAAGGACCAGGCCCGGGTCGACGGCGCCTTATGTTCCACGCGCGCCTCAACGATATGTCAGCAGAACTGACGGGGTCTGCTAGGGCCGATGTCTGCCGGGGTTGCGGGGAAGTCCGAAGGGAGGAAGGGAAACCGTGGCCTCCGGTAACATAGCAACTGAAGGAACACGGGTAGGTTTTAGTCAGTAAGAGTCTGACACGCCCTCCCACTCCACCCAGCGAGAGAAGTTATTTGATAATTTCCCACCCAAAAAAAGGCCTCGATTGAAAGGAAGCGTTTTGGCTTAATTTAAGATTTTAGGACGGCGCTGTCAAAATGATAGCGAAAACACTTGAAACAGAATATACACACATCAAAACCGTCTAGGGATATTTCGGATTTTTTCAATTACCTCAAAATTTGTTAAAAATAACATACAACATGTATATATATTTTTTTTTTTTTATCAGTCTAGACTTCAAAATAAAGCAAAATTAACTATAGACGAAAAATGAAATAATGGTAAAACTAATAATGAATGTGTTTTTCAAGAAAAAGTAAAAAATAAAGCGAAATTATTCCATTTTTTTTTGTTATTATGCGAAAAATTAGTAGTCAGTAAAACCACCCATGATGTTAACAACGGTTTTTCATGCTTTGAATAAAGTTATCAGTCTAAAATGCCTAAAAAGTTGCTCTTCAGTCGCAATATTTGCAGGAAAATTCTCCAAAGCCCTTCTTTGGAGCATGTGCCACGCGTGTTCTATGGGGTTTAGGTCTGGTGATTTCGCGAGCCAGTCTAAGACCGATACGTCGTGCTCCTGCAGCCAGCTAGTCACCACTCGCACTGTTTGCGGATGGGCGTTGTTGTGCATGAGCGTGAATTCTTGGCCCATTTATAGTCGATGAGTGTAGACTATTGGTACTGGCACCTGTTTACGGTATTTTTCGGCGGTTACGGTGTTTTTGATCCAAACGAGGTTTGTTCTTCCACAAACACGAATTCCCATCCAAACCATAATTGTCCCGCCGTGGTATAGATGGACTTCCTGACGGTGTTGCAGACAGCTCTCACGGCTAGGAATTCGCCATACGCGTACTCTTTGCGAATCGGGATGGAAACCGAACTGGAACTCATTGGTAAACAGCACTACAGACCACTGGTTATCTTGCCAGAGCAAATGTTCACGAGCTCACTGTCTCCTCGGCGTAGTGCTGGAGTACAAAGCGGTCTACGGGCATGAAGATTAGCTTCATGCAGTCTTCTCCTCAAAGTTTGGTCACTCACAAGCAACTAGTGCGCTGACTGAAGCCTTTGAACAAACTGCATGGCCGTAACATTTGGTTGTCTTCAAGCGGCAACTTGCAAAAATCGGTCTAGTCGTTGGGTGTTTATGCGATTGCCACCTGGGTGTCTTTAAGCCACTTCTCCAGGAGCTCGATAACGTGACCATTACCTTGATATATTCTTTTGTTCCAATCTCCTCAGCAATACTCCGTTGAGTAGCCCCAGCTTGGAGCATGCCTATTGACCTTAACATTTCCTCTCTTGTTAAATGGCATCGCTGCATGATGCATACAGTGGCATAAATTCGAAATTAACTGCTAACTTGTTCTAAAACTTTAATTTGATAAAAAAATTATAAAAACTAACTTATATAAGTAAATTGAAACTTTTTAACTTCGCTAAAGATATGTCGCGCAATTTTTTTGTTTTTAATTTATTTTTCAAATTCAAATTTGGAATTATACAAAAAGGCCTACAAAATAAGCTTTCTTCAAAAGATTTTTAAACCAGCCAATATTTTTTGAGTAAAAGTAGTTTATACAAAATATCCGTAGACGGTGTTGATGTGTATATTAATATTTGTTCTACTAAGCGCCTAATTGACAAGTAATAAAAAAAAAAAAACAAACCAACGCAGCGCAGTCGAGTTTTTAGTTTTTTTAATTACTTTTTTATTTTCAGCATTTTAGTATTTTATAATTTATCATTCCAAATCACATGTAAACATATATAATTTGTATATATTTTCATATTCACCTTTTAAAACCCTTCACTCGATAGGTTTGGGAGATTTTTTTTTGTTTAACAGTATGGTTTCACCAAAGGACGTTGCACAACCGACGCCGGTGTCACTTTATTAAAACACATATTTAATGCATGGGAAGAGGCACGAGATGCAATAGGCATCTTTTGCGACCTATCCAAGGCATTTGATTGCGTAGATCATGAAACGCTGCTCTTGAAACTTGAGGAAAAGAAAAATCCACATCTTTTTAATAAAATAAGTGATAGACATAATTTTAATACTAGAAATAAAGATAAACTAGATCAACCATTTTTCAGATTATCTAAAGTACATACATCTTTTATGGGGTACTGTGTTAAATGTTACAACAAAATACCTTGTGACATATTGCAATTAAATGAAAGAAAATTTAAAACTCAGATTAAAAGTACACTTTGTAAACAAGCATATTACAAATTAGAGGATTATATCCAAGATAAGAGTGCTTGGAAACATGCTGGTCCTGCTCCATAGGACAATTTAGAATCAAGACAAAATCAAACAGGTTGCTAATTTAATTGTTAAATTTATAATTTTGTATTATATGACATTGATTTTACATTCTGTGATTACTTCCTCACACACTGACTTATTAATTTTAAAAACATTAGGAAAATCGTCTACTTTTACTATGTTTGTAAATATGTGAGCACCATGTATCTATCACATAATTAAATTATCTGTCGTTGCTTCATTTTTAATTCTTTTTACCTATTGTGGTATAGTAATTTTATTCTAGGTGCATCGTCTTCACATATAATTATTTAAGTAATGTACGTACTAATACAAACTATTGTAAAACATTTTAAAAGAGTAACGGTGGAGTTTCTTGCCCATTCTTCTCCATACGAAAACTACCTTTTGGAAGGGGCGACTAGAATCAATTATATTATTTTGTAAATTTTGACGTTCAAAAGTGCCATACATGGGCCTATTTGAAATAAATGTTTTGACTTTGACTTTGACTTTGAACATTACGGACTAGATAAACTTGAGCTGAGCTTAGTAAAATCATAATATATTTGAATGATAGACTGCAGCAAGTTCAAATAAACGGTGTAAATTCATTGGGTTTAAAAGTCAAAATGGGTGTTCCACAGGGCTCGATATTGGGTCCATTCCTATTTTTAGTATACATAAATGATTTACCTAATTTACTGAAAACCCGACCACAAATGGTGTTATTTGCTGATGACACATCACTCATTTTTAAAGTAAACAGACATGCACAGGAGCTTGACGACGTAAATAACGCTATGCTTAAGGTCCATAATTGGTTTACTGTAAATAATTTGGTATTAAATGAGAAGAAAACTAAATTCATAAGATTCGCGTTACCGAATGTTAGAAGTAGTGAATGTCACGTTGTATTGAATAAGGAGACACTAGAATTCGTCGAAAAGACTGTTTTCCTGGGGATAACGCTTGACTCTAAACTACAGTGGGGTCCTCACTTAACATCACTTGCAGGGCGGCTAAGTTCAGCCGCTTACGCTGTTTGGAAAATCCGCCAACTAACAGACGTAGATTCCGCGAGACTGGTCTATTTTAGTTACTTTCATAGCATCATGTCTTACGGTATTTTGCTGTGGGGACGGGCTGCAGATATTGATTCTATCTTTATTCTGCAAAAGAGGGCCGTCAGAGCCATCTACAACCTCCGCAGACGCGAGTCTCTAAGGGAACTGTTTAAGAAAATTAACATCATGACGGTACCTTGTCAGTATATATATGAGAACATTATGTATGTTCGAAAAAATCTCCATCTTTTTAGTAAAATAAGTGACAGGCATAATTTTAACACTAGAAATAGGAACAAATTAGATCAACCACGTTTTAGATTGTCTAAAGTACACACTTCTTTTATGGGGTACTGTGTAAAATGTTATAATAAAATACCACTCGATATTCTTGAACTAAATGAGAAGAAATTTAAAACATGCATTAAACGCACACTATGTAGACAAGCATATTATAAGTTAGATGATTATATCGTAGATAAAAATGCTTGGCTTAATGCTGGTCCTGCTCCACAGCCGCTTGGGCTCACTAGTTAAAATTTTAATATTTGGAAGAGTTGCTCCCCTTTTAAAAAAAAAATATTTTGACATTAGGAACTTAATGTTCATTTTTGTTTTACCAACTTAATTGTTGAATGCTCCAATTAAGTAATGATTTTCTTTCATTTTGGTGGTTAAATTCTTTTATTTTTTAGATACATTCCAAACTATAGTTTTGTATAATTTAGAAGCATTTTTATTTTTGTAAATGTGAGACCATGGAGCCGTTTATTAACTTATTAAGATGTATGTTGACTTGAAATAGCATGGCAGTTGAGAATATGTCATGCTCACTTAAATGTCTCGCTGATGGTGGCGAGTGTGTTGGATCATTCGGTTCCCTACAAAATGGTTGAGCTGGATGGTGCTGATCCACGCGTCATGTTCGTGAACGGGCGCCGTCAGTTGAAACTGGTCATCTCTTATCTGCCAGGGCTTATTTTTAATCTTATATTTTCAATTGCTTTTGATTATTTTTTGTACATTGTTCTCACATATAGAAGCAACAAGATTGATGTACCCAGGATTTTGTAATATCTATATTTAAAAGAGTGTCCTTGGAGTTTCTTGCCCGTTCTACTCCATAGAGATCTACGTTTTGGAATGGGCAATTAGCTTCAACTTTCTGACTAACTGACCGACTCTTTGACAATTCAAAAGTGCCTGTAAATGGTTTAATTGAAATAAATGCTTTGAGTTTGAATTTGAGTTTGTTGGAACCATTCATTTTGGCGTCAAAAATCTTCGCCCTTTTATTTTTTATAAATTTATTATACCCAGTGACACTCGCGCAATAAAGACGTATCTAACGACATATAATTCATCAAAATCGGTTCAGCCGTTTAGTAGTTACGAGGGAACATAGTGACGGACATACTTACATACAGGTCAAACACATAACTCTCCTTTTTTGGCTTCGCAGCAGTCGTAGTGTACTCCAGAACCTTTCGGCTCCGTCGGCTATCTGTTCTGCGAGCAATGTGCCCTGCCCATTGCCACTCAAGTTAGGCAATTTTTCCGGCTATGGCCTTAGCTCTCCTGCGGATCTTTTCATTTCTGATTCGATCACGTAGGAAAATTCCAAGCATAGACCTCTCCATTGCCCTTTGGGTGACTTTTAGCCGTCTGACAAGTCCCATTGTGAGCGACCATGTTTTAGTACCATAGGTCATCACTGGAAACACGCACTGGTCAAAGACTTTCGTCTTGAGACACTGTGTTATGTGGGACAAGAAGATATTGCGTACCTTCCCGAACACTGCCCAGCCGCGTCGGATTCGACGATTGACCTCGAATGATTTGCCTGACGCCTTTCTATTTTGCATAAACATAACATCATAACATAACATCACGCCTTGTTTCCCCGAAGGGTTGGGCAGAGGTGTCCCTGTAGCACAGGCACACCCACATATTAATCTATTTTGCATAATTATATTATAATACGAGTAGTTATTTAAAACAGCAAGCATTATACAATTCGTAACAAAATAAAATAAAAACATTTTTTTCAGATATCATGATAAAACAATTACGAATGTAAACCTCATCCTTACTTTTCTTTTCATTTGAAAACCGACTTTCTGGAACGCATTATAGAACTTAGTTTTCATTCAATAACTTTAGATATTTATTTTCGCTCCTCGCTGCGGGCGCGGGATTCTTTCTACGCGAAATTGTAAGTAAACCTTCTTAAGACGAACAGGATCAAATTGCTCGACTAAAAAATAAACAGAAAGTTTGGAATAAAATGGCATATGAAATTAAAACATCCCGAGAACTTGGCACAAATAGAACGACTTGAAATGAACTAATGAATTAATTATCAACTCTACTTTGTTTAATAATAAATAAAGATAGTTAATTGATTTTGGAGTGACCTTGCGGAAATCCAATATAAAATACAATAGACGTAGATATTTAGTAACCGGGACCGAGAGTAACCGTGTTCGACAAGTCAATCGTCATCATGAGGATGCCTTGTTGAGAGATGAAACACGTGTCTATTTTTACACGGTTTTTTATGACACTTCAGGAATAGTTAGGTGAAATAAGTTATTCAATATACACACATCAAAAGTGTCTAGGGATCAAGCATTTTTATGCGGATTTCTTGAGATTGAGATGTGGCTTTGTAATAAATTTATGATTATATAAATTTATATGGATCCTTTTTGGTGCATTTCATAATTTGAAACAGGAACTGTTAATCAAATTCGAGTAAAAGATGAAAATCAGCTGTCAATATTTTCCCTATAAAAACATACAACGCATTGAAGACATTATTAGTGCTACTGTTTCCCTACTACTGATTAAAACCAACGTTATTATGGAGCGGCGACGTCATTTAAGCAGGGAAGAAATGCTCAGAGCCGTGGGAATGATAGAAGCTGGTTCCCGGCAACGTACTGTGGCTTTAGCTCTGAATACAAGTCAGAGTGTTATCAGTCGACTTTGGACACGTTACCGAAGCACTGGTACCGTGGCTGAGCGCCATGGAGGACGGTATCGCTGCACCACACGGAGACAAGACCGATACATTCAAATCTTAACTCGAAGAGCTCCAACAATAACCGCCATGATGTTAGCCGTGAGGCTTCATCACTCTTCAGGGAACTTAATTAGTGACCAAACAGTCAGAAACCGCTTGCATGAAGTGAACCTTCATTCCCGAAGACCGCTACGGGTACCACCTATAGCAATGCACAATCGTAAGATTCGATATCAATGGGCTCTTGAACACAGAAATTGGGCAGAAGAACAATGGCGTTTCGTGTGCTTTTCTGATGAGTCTCGTTTTGGTATGAGACCGGATACAAGACGTATACGACACTGGAGAACCCCTGGACGCCAACAGCGATTAAAATCCTGCCAGGAAGTCCATCCTTATAGTGGTGGAACCATCATGGTATGGGCGGGTATTTGGATCGGCGGAAGAACTGAGTTGATTTGGATCAGAGGCAACCTCAACGCTCAAATTTATGCTGAGACGATTGTATCTGACGTCATCGTTCCTCTACAAGTGCAAATCGGTCCCTTATTTCAGTTAATGCATGATAATGCACGACCGCACACCGCAAGAGTTGTAAGACAGACTCTCGCCGCAGCTAACATCAATGTCCTGCTCTGGCCTGCTCAGTCGCCAGACTTGAACCCGATTGAGCATGCATGGGATATGCTACAGAGAAGAGCTCTGCCGAATATGGAGGGTATCCAGTCGCAAGAAGACCTTTTTTTGTTGTTGCAACGAACATGGGCGGCCATTCCACAGCGTGATTTGGATGAACTCATTTTGAGTATGCCAAACCGATGTTCTTGTGTTGTTAGTGTTCGCGGTAGAAACACGGATTATTAATTGTTTAAGTTACCCAATAAAATTTTAAAGAAAACTGTTATTTCAGTCTTTTTTTCGAACTTTAATGTTAGTGGTTCAAATGTCAAAAATCCCTTTATTAGGAAAATGGCAAATTTCTTTATTAATGCAAAGGTGACTTGGTTTATCGTTACTGTGACAAACGAAAACACTTTATTTGATGAATCCTTAAAGAAAATTTTAATTAATATCAATCAGGAGAAAAGTTATTGCAAAAATATATGTTGATCCCTAGACACTTTTGATGTGTGTATCTACGTCGATTGTATTTTTTAATAAATAAAGTTTATTTGCAACCCAGTTCAGGGTTTATCTGGAAACGCGTCAGTATTTTGTACAGGTTTTGATTTCGGGCGGCTTTCCACTCAGAATTCAGAAGGTGGCGCCACCTAACGTGGCCAACAACGGGATTTCTGCCAACTTTGTTTGCACGAGAGGAGTTAAAATATATTCAACTATGCGATAGAAGTTTCCGAGTTAGGGACAGCTTATTTTTTTCAACTAGCCGCTGCGGTGCGCCGTGAAAAGTCGTAATTAACGTGGCTTACAGCACGACCCCAACGAACAGTGGGCTCTCATAGGATTGTCATGACAAGAACACAAAGCTAGGCATTGTTATGCAAATAAAAAAGCCCTATTTTTTAAATTACACGTTCTGTAAACCTTGCTCTGTATAAGTGGTTCAAAAGTTTGATAGGGAACACTTGTGATATGAACTTGTATTGTAATTTGGATACAAACTTTGTTAGAGGGAGATTATCTGCCAACTACACAGCTTCTAAGTTTCTAAGTTTTATCAAATCGGATTATCTGTAACACGGCGTTGTGTCGCAGATTGGTGTAAGCTTTTTAAATGAAGAGTTATAGCGATCATTTGCGAATACGGGTACATAAATTGTGGGTTACGGGGCGTTACGTGTATATTGAGTATTATGAAAATTATGCGATTTTTTCATAAAGTTTAACGTAGCTCGCGGGCAGGTGGTGGGGGGCTTAACCGCTCTAATGAAGCCAGGATGCGCCCGCACGTTATTAAGGGATCACTCCCAGCCTTTTATGCGCTATGAATAGTGTGTTTTATTAACTTTATTTAAATGCTAGCTGAGGTTTTTTCATAGTTTCTACAAATATGAATGTGTTTTTTCAAAATTTGCAGTGTGTATTTATTCGTGTATGGCTGGTAGACACTTCAATAACAATATTTCGGATGAAAGTAGCGTATTAATTGAAGCTAGCTGTATTTTATAGTATCTCTGCGAGTACACATACAATTAAGGAAATATTGCAATTAATGATTATGCATCGTCTAGTCTCTTTTCATGCTTTATAGACAACTAGCTGCGCCCCTCGGTTTCACCTGCATAAATCTCGTTCCCGTGGGAATATTGGGATAAAAAGTATCCTATGTCCCAATTCAAGTCATGGTCTATCCATGTGCCAAATTTCATCCAAATCCGTTCAGACGTTTTAGCGTGAAAGCTTAACAAATAAACAAAATCACTTTCGCATTTATCTTCGATCATGTTGTTTATCGAAGGAATTTATAATATTAATTAGGATAACTCTATCACATTTTCATTAAGAAAACCTAATATTGTTTTCCAAAATATTAATAATTGTTACCTACGTATAAAGTAAACAAGCGAGATATTGGATATTATCACAAACTATTTTATTAATTGGTTACCTTTACCTATAATTTATCTGGAAAAATAGAGCTCAGACTCACTAAAAACTATTTACGTACATTGTAACCTCTGTGAATATATTTCCAGTAATAAAATCTCGAATAAATAAGTAAATACCAGGCATAGTATCTCATTTAAATGTTCAGCAGGTGTACATTAAGCCGACTGGATACAGGACTGTGGCTTCACCGAAATTGAATTTAAAAAATATTACCAACTCGCGAACTTGGCTCAACTCCAAAAGACAATACCTACCCTCGTCTTGTATATTCATTTTAAAGGAATAAATACTTACACAAAGAGTAGTCACACAGCCGTTTTAGTAAAAGACCCATGAAAATCATTATAGTACTGGAGACGGGAATAAAAACTGAAAAGCTGGCTTAATTTTCTGATACTGTACCAAACAAACATTGAGGTTTTTTCATAAGAACTAGATTTTGTAAATTCTTTACAATACTAACTTTCTATGTTAGTTAGTAATTATTATAATCCTAACTATTACTATAAATGCGAAAGTGACTTTGTTTGTATGTATGTTTATTTGTTTAAAAAAACGGCTGCACGGATTTGGGTGAAATTTGGCACATGGGTAGACTATGACCTGGAGAAGGACATAGGCTGATTTTTATTCTGGATCGCAGGCGAACTTGCGGGTAATAGCTAGTGTAAAATTAATTAAAGGTGCTTTACGTGTCTCAAAATTCAAGAGTCATTTATTCAAACTAGGCTGAGAATCAGCGCTTTTTTGAACGTCAAAATTACATAAGACAGTCCCCCAAAACGTCCATCCTTCACCACTTCCTAGTGCTTTAGATGGGAAGAAGTGGCGCAACAAACTCCCCACCGGCACAGCTATCTGTTCAGTTAGAAAAATTAATAAAATTGATGTCTCTCTGTGTGACCGCGTTGTTATTCTAAACTGCGCAATGAATGTAACGGACGGCAGGTTTATATGCCTAATACATTCATATTAAACTTACATATAGAAAAGAAATCTCGATGTGTTTCAAGTCGTAAAAACCTTGCGAAGCAGGGCGGGTGCAAAATAAATGAAATAACAAAGAATTACACTATGGCACTAATTTAATTATTGAGTATTTGTAAACAAAGGGGGCATAAAGCCCTTTGGCTTTATCTAAAAAATTATAAATCAAAAATCAAACGGCTCATCTAACTTCCGGTTTCCGTGAAAATATTTAGATGATCGTCGCACAGGACGATGTTTTGAGCGCAAACAACAGCGTTACCACCTCGTGAAACTTTTTACATTAGCCGTACCTATGTCGGGACTCTGTTTGTTTCGTGCCTTCGAACCTGGGAACTACGGCGCACAAGTTTCGGGTCTCATTTTAAAACTCCCTACCCTCGCCCCAGGTAAATTTTAATCATAGAGACAATAGAGATGAAGGTATTCGCTAAACTTTGGTCAGACTGATTTACGGGATATTTTTGCGCATTCAACTGCTTGATTTTATTTGCGGTTATTTGCAACGAATGCCTTTAATAATAGTCCGCACAAATCTTCCCTGCGGCCTGATATTAGCACGAATGGCCATTTTTAGGTAATGGTTCGGGGGAAGCGGGTTAAGCGGCGGCGAACGGCTAACTAATGAGAAATGTTGTTTATTTAATAGCCTGCAATATGGAATCAGGTGTTGAAGTATTTCTTTACACACACAATTATATATGTTTTAATATTATTAACACAAGTTTTTGTTTTGTTTTTATTAAAATATTAACAAAACAAAAATTTGTGTTAATGTTAAGGTTAAGGTACTATTTTTCTATGGGCCTGTGTCGCTTGAAATAAATGGTATTATTATTATTAGTACTTGGACGACCGAGCTCTGCTCAGGTGAAAATATGGAGAAAAAGAATTTTCTCAGATATGAGACATAGCTAGATCGATTTTTCGCCCTCGTAAACCCTATATTGCAACTTTAAAAAACTTTAAAATCATTAGAGCTGTTTTCGAGAATATGATTACAAATTTAAATATATAAATATTGCTCGTTTAATAGTATCGAATTATTATTTCAGTGTTAGTTATACATTTTTATGACAGAAAGTGTTTTTAAAGCAGACTTTATCAGCCTATGATTCACTCACTGTCGTAAAATCTAGGACGGTAAAATACGGTCATACTTAATACAATTTTCATTAATTTATGACATTTCCATCTACAGCACTCTGAAAGTCAGGTGTAATAAAATGATGTCTTATTTCCTTTTACTCGGAACAGTCGTAACGTAAGGCAAAAATGTGGCACGGGAAACTGTCCAACAGCAGTATCTACACCGGGGTAATATATTTTACATTCAATTTGAGAAAAATGGACTTCGTATTTAAGTTTTATTTACTGTCGTAATTTTGTTACGGTCATTGAATTAACACAATTTAGATTCTTGCACGATCATTAACAAACATGTGCTTAGATAGTTAATTGATTCAGGCGTGACCTTGCGGCACCAAGCACCTCGTCTGCCTTGTCTGCGCTCGGTGCTTGGTGTGGCAACACGCCGTGTTCGAGTTCGCGACAAGTTAATCGTCATCCTGAGGATGCCTCGTTGAGAGGTGAAACACGTGTCGATTTCTTCCAGGGTCTTTTCAAGACTCTTTAGAAATAGCTAAGCGGAACAGGTTACTAAATATATCCACATCATCATTTTAAACATGTGCTTTCCTCCAAATTGATATTCAAATTGTAATTATTGTCTGCTTATAATTTACTTTATTTCATACTTTCTCATGATTCCGTATTAAATGGAATAGCTGTGAAAGAAAACTTGCAGGAAAACGAGCAAGATGAAAAAGCTTTTGCTCAAAATAATTTTAATATTCAATTATTCAAGATTTTCAATTTTCAAGGAAAAGATTATAAGATTTCTTAGCTGGTTTAAGCCGTAATGAGTTTCCGGTATAACAGTTTAGTGGAATGAGGTTCTGAACCACTGCTTCATTTGAGCAAGGAATCTATTAACGGAATTACCATCAAGTGGGTCCCTGGCCCTTTAGCGGCGTCGTGGAGAGTGCGCGTTGATTCAAGATTAAAAGAGATTGCACTAATGAAAACAACTTTAGAGCTTGAGCTCTTAAGTTTTTAAACACTGTGGAAGTTTAAACTATTAGCTCGAACTTAAAAAAGAAAATAAATCTCGAACTGTTGAGAAATGTAAGTAACACTTAGCAGAGAAATACATAGAGCTCACTCAACGCTGTGACCTAGTATGATACATTTAAAATTCCTCTTCCATTTTCATTTGAACCCGAAGTCTGACTGCTGTTAATAATGAGACAATCCTACTACACGAATAAAATAACGAGATCAGACGTAAGGGCATAAATCAGTTCACGTTCAACATTCTGTCTCCGAGGAGAAGTTAATGTGTTTAATTATTTACCACAACAAGAGTTTTAATCATCGTTTATTTGAAAATTTATGGGCCAACTTGTAAACGTTTACGATAAGCCGTGGATTGGAGGTTATGAAATCAGATAATGTAAATAAATGTGAGAAATGTAGGCATTTGCCGGCTTCAGCGGGCTTTATCCACCAATTATTTCCATAGGCGTTACTGGGAAACGTTTAATTTATTCAGTTTTATATTGATTATTATATTTATTTATTTTATTACTGTGAATATATTCTCAGTAATAAAATCTCAAATAAATAAGTAAATACCAGGCATAGTATCTCATTTAAATGTTCAGCAGGTGTACATTAAGCCGACTGGATACAGGACTGTGGCTTCACCGAAATTGAATTTAAAAAATATTACCAACTCGCGAACTTGGCTCAACTCCAAAAGACAATACCTACCCTCGTCTTGTATATTCATTTTAAAGGAATAAATACTTACACAAAGAGTAGTCACACAGCCGTTTTAGTAAAAGACCCATGAAAATCATTATAGTACTGGAGACGGGAATAAAAACTGAAAAGCTGGCTTAATTTTCTGATACTGTACCAAACAAACATTGAGGTTTTTTCATAAGAACTAGATTTTGTAAATTCTTTACAATACTAACTTTCTATGTTAGTTAGTAATTATTATAATCCTAACTATTACTATAAATGCGAAAGTGACTTTGTTTGTATGTATGTTTATTTGTTTAAAAAAACGGCTGCACGGATTTGGGTGAAATTTGGCACATGGGTAGACTATGACCTGGAGAAGGACATAGGCTGATTTTTATTCTGGATCGCAGGCGAACTTGCGGGTAATAGCTAGTGTAAAATTAATTAAAGGTGCTTTACGTGTCTCAAAATTCAAGAGTCATTTATTCAAACTAGGCTGAGAATCAGCGCTTTTTTGAACGTCAAAATTACATAAGACAGTCCCCCAAAACGTCCATCCTTCACCACTTCCTAGTGCTTTAGATGGGAAGAAGTGGCGCAACAAACTCCCCACCGGCACAGCTATCTGTTCAGTTAGAAAAATTAATAAAATTGATGTCTCTCTGTGTGACCGCGTTGTTATTCTAAACTGCGCAATGAATGTAACGGACGGCAGGTTTATATGCCTAATACATTCATATTAAACTTACATATAGAAAAGAAATCTCGATGTGTTTCAAGTCGTAAAAACCTTGCGAAGCAGGGCGGGTGCAAAATAAATGAAATAACAAAGAATTACACTATGGCACTAATTTAATTATTGAGTATTTGTAAACAAAGGGGGCATAAAGCCCTTTGGCTTTATCTAAAAAATTATAAATCAAAAATCAAACGGCTCATCTAACTTCCGGTTTCCGTGAAAATATTTAGATGATCGTCGCACAGGACGATGTTTTGAGCGCAAACAACAGCGTTACCACCTCGTGAAACTTTTTACATTAGCCGTACCTATGTCGGGACTCTGTTTGTTTCGTGCCTTCGAACCTGGGAACTACGGCGCACAAGTTTCGGGTCTCATTTTAAAACTCCCTACCCTCGCCCCAGGTAAATTTTAATCATAGAGACAATAGAGATGAAGGTATTCGCTAAACTTTGGTCAGACTGATTTACGGGATATTTTTGCGCATTCAACTGCTTGATTTTATTTGCGGTTATTTGCAACGAATGCCTTTAATAATAGTCCGCACAAATCTTCCCTGCGGCCTGATATTAGCACGAATGGCCATTTTTAGGTAATGGTTCGGGGGAAGCGGGTTAAGCGGCGGCGAACGGCTAACTAATGAGAAATGTTGTTTATTTAATAGCCTGCAATATGGAATCAGGTGTTGAAGTATTTCTTTACACACACAATTATATATGTTTTAATATTATTAACACAAGTTTTTGTTTTGTTTTTATTAAAATATTAACAAAACAAAAATTTGTGTTAATGTTAAGGTTAAGGTACTATTTTTCTATGGGCCTGTGTCGCTTGAAATAAATGGTATTATTATTATTAGTACTTGGACGACCGAGCTCTGCTCAGGTGAAAATATGGAGAAAAAGAATTTTCTCAGATATGAGACATAGCTAGATCGATTTTTCGCCCTCGTAAACCCTATATTGCAACTTTAAAAAACTTTAAAATCATTAGAGCTGTTTTCGAGAATATGATTACAAATTTAAATATATAAATATTGCTCGTTTAATAGTATCGAATTATTATTTCAGTGTTAGTTATACATTTTTATGACAGAAAGTGTTTTTAAAGCAGACTTTATCAGCCTATGATTCACTCACTGTCGTAAAATCTAGGACGGTAAAATACGGTCATACTTAATACAATTTTCATTAATTTATGACATTTCCATCTACAGCACTCTGAAAGTCAGGTGTAATAAAATGATGTCTTATTTCCTTTTACTCGGAACAGTCGTAACGTAAGGCAAAAATGTGGCACGGGAAACTGTCCAACAGCAGTATCTACACCGGGGTAATATATTTTACATTCAATTTGAGAAAAATGGACTTCGTATTTAAGTTTTATTTACTGTCGTAATTTTGTTACGGTCATTGAATTAACACAATTTAGATTCTTGCACGATCATTAACAAACATGTGCTTAGATAGTTAATTGATTCAGGCGTGACCTTGCGGCACCAAGCACCTCGTCTGCCTTGTCTGCGCTCGGTGCTTGGTGTGGCAACACGCCGTGTTCGAGTTCGCGACAAGTTAATCGTCATCCTGAGGATGCCTCGTTGAGAGGTGAAACACGTGTCGATTTCTTCCAGGGTCTTTTCAAGACTCTTTAGAAATAGCTAAGCGGAACAGGTTACTAAATATATCCACATCATCATTTTAAACATGTGCTTTCCTCCAAATTGATATTCAAATTGTAATTATTGTCTGCTTATAATTTACTTTATTTCATACTTTCTCATGATTCCGTATTAAATGGAATAGCTGTGAAAGAAAACTTGCAGGAAAACGAGCAAGATGAAAAAGCTTTTGCTCAAAATAATTTTAATATTCAATTATTCAAGATTTTCAATTTTCAAGGAAAAGATTATAAGATTTCTTAGCTGGTTTAAGCCGTAATGAGTTTCCGGTATAACAGTTTAGTGGAATGAGGTTCTGAACCACTGCTTCATTTGAGCAAGGAATCTATTAACGGAATTACCATCAAGTGGGTCCCTGGCCCTTTAGCGGCGTCGTGGAGAGTGCGCGTTGATTCAAGATTAAAAGAGATTGCACTAATGAAAACAACTTTAGAGCTTGAGCTCTTAAGTTTTTAAACACTGTGGAAGTTTAAACTATTAGCTCGAACTTAAAAAAGAAAATAAATCTCGAACTGTTGAGAAATGTAAGTAACACTTAGCAGAGAAATACATAGAGCTCACTCAACGCTGTGACCTAGTATGATACATTTAAAATTCCTCTTCCATTTTCATTTGAACCCGAAGTCTGACTGCTGTTAATAATGAGACAATCCTACTACACGAATAAAATAACGAGATCAGACGTAAGGGCATAAATCAGTTCACGTTCAACATTCTGTCTCCGAGGAGAAGTTAATGTGTTTAATTATTTACCACAACAAGAGTTTTAATCATCGTTTATTTGAAAATTTATGGGCCAACTTGTAAACGTTTACGATAAGCCGTGGATTGGAGGTTATGAAATCAGATAATGTAAATAAATGTGAGAAATGTAGGCATTTGCCGGCTTCAGCGGGCTTTATCCACCAATTATTTCCATAGGCGTTACTGGGAAACGTTTAATTTATTCAGTTTTATATTGATTATTATATTTATTTATTTTATTACTGTGAATATATTCTCAGTAATAAAATCTCAAATAAATAAGTAAATACCAGGCATAGTATCTCATTTAAATGTTCAGCAGGTGTACATTAAGCCGACTGGATACAGGACTGTGGCTTCACCGAAATTGAATTTAAAAAATATTACCAACTCGCGAACTTGGCTCAACTCCAAAAGACAATACCTACCCTCGTCTTGTATATTCATTTTAAAGGAATAAATACTTACACAAAGAGTAGTCACACAGCCGTTTTAGTAAAAGACCCATGAAAATCATTATAGTACTGGAGACGGGAATAAAAACTGAAAAGCTGGCTTAATTTTCTGATACTGTACCAAACAAACATTGAGGTTTTTTCATAAGAACTAGATTTTGTAAATTCTTTACAATACTAACTTTCTATGTTAGTTAGTAATTATTATAATCCTAACTATTACTATAAATGCGAAAGTGACTTTGTTTGTATGTATGTTTATTTGTTTAAAAAAACGGCTGCACGGATTTGGGTGAAATTTGGCACATGGGTAGACTATGACCTGGAGAAGGACATAGGCTGATTTTTATTCTGGATCGCAGGCGAACTTGCGGGTAATAGCTAGTGTAAAATTAATTAAAGGTGCTTTACGTGTCTCAAAATTCAAGAGTCATTTATTCAAACTAGGCTGAGAATCAGCGCTTTTTTGAACGTCAAAATTACATAAGACAGTCCCCCAAAACGTCCATCCTTCACCACTTCCTAGTGCTTTAGATGGGAAGAAGTGGCGCAACAAACTCCCCACCGGCACAGCTATCTGTTCAGTTAGAAAAATTAATAAAATTGATGTCTCTCTGTGTGACCGCGTTGTTATTCTAAACTGCGCAATGAATGTAACGGACGGCAGGTTTATATGCCTAATACATTCATATTAAACTTACATATAGAAAAGAAATCTCGATGTGTTTCAAGTCGTAAAAACCTTGCGAAGCAGGGCGGGTGCAAAATAAATGAAATAACAAAGAATTACACTATGGCACTAATTTAATTATTGAGTATTTGTAAACAAAGGGGGCATAAAGCCCTTTGGCTTTATCTAAAAAATTATAAATCAAAAATCAAACGGCTCATCTAACTTCCGGTTTCCGTGAAAATATTTAGATGATCGTCGCACAGGACGATGTTTTGAGCGCAAACAACAGCGTTACCACCTCGTGAAACTTTTTACATTAGCCGTACCTATGTCGGGACTCTGTTTGTTTCGTGCCTTCGAACCTGGGAACTACGGCGCACAAGTTTCGGGTCTCATTTTAAAACTCCCTACCCTCGCCCCAGGTAAATTTTAATCATAGAGACAATAGAGATGAAGGTATTCGCTAAACTTTGGTCAGACTGATTTACGGGATATTTTTGCGCATTCAACTGCTTGATTTTATTTGCGGTTATTTGCAACGAATGCCTTTAATAATAGTCCGCACAAATCTTCCCTGCGGCCTGATATTAGCACGAATGGCCATTTTTAGGTAATGGTTCGGGGGAAGCGGGTTAAGCGGCGGCGAACGGCTAACTAATGAGAAATGTTGTTTATTTAATAGCCTGCAATATGGAATCAGGTGTTGAAGTATTTCTTTACACACACAATTATATATGTTTTAATATTATTAACACAAGTTTTTGTTTTGTTTTTATTAAAATATTAACAAAACAAAAATTTGTGTTAATGTTAAGGTTAAGGTACTATTTTTCTATGGGCCTGTGTCGCTTGAAATAAATGGTATTATTATTATTAGTACTTGGACGACCGAGCTCTGCTCAGGTGAAAATATGGAGAAAAAGAATTTTCTCAGATATGAGACATAGCTAGATCGATTTTTCGCCCTCGTAAACCCTATATTGCAACTTTAAAAAACTTTAAAATCATTAGAGCTGTTTTCGAGAATATGATTACAAATTTAAATATATAAATATTGCTCGTTTAATAGTATCGAATTATTATTTCAGTGTTAGTTATACATTTTTATGACAGAAAGTGTTTTTAAAGCAGACTTTATCAGCCTATGATTCACTCACTGTCGTAAAATCTAGGACGGTAAAATACGGTCATACTTAATACAATTTTCATTAATTTATGACATTTCCATCTACAGCACTCTGAAAGTCAGGTGTAATAAAATGATGTCTTATTTCCTTTTACTCGGAACAGTCGTAACGTAAGGCAAAAATGTGGCACGGGAAACTGTCCAACAGCAGTATCTACACCGGGGTAATATATTTTACATTCAATTTGAGAAAAATGGACTTCGTATTTAAGTTTTATTTACTGTCGTAATTTTGTTACGGTCATTGAATTAACACAATTTAGATTCTTGCACGATCATTAACAAACATGTGCTTAGATAGTTAATTGATTCAGGCGTGACCTTGCGGCACCAAGCACCTCGTCTGCCTTGTCTGCGCTCGGTGCTTGGTGTGGCAACACGCCGTGTTCGAGTTCGCGACAAGTTAATCGTCATCCTGAGGATGCCTCGTTAAGAGGTGAAACACGTGTCGATTTCTTCCAGGGTCTTTTCAAGACTCTTTAGAAATAGCTAAGCGGAACAGGTTACTAAATATATCCACATCATCATTTTAAACATGTGCTTTCCTCCAAATTGATATTCAAATTGTAATTATTGTCTGCTTATAATTTACTTTATTTCATACTTTCTCATGATTCCGTATTAAATGGAATAGCTGTGAAAGAAAACTTGCAGGAAAACGAGCAAGATGAAAAAGCTTTTGCTCAAAATAATTTTAATATTCAATTATTCAAGATTTTCAATTTTCAAGGAAAAGATTATAAGATTTCTTAGCTGGTTTAAGCCGTAATGAGTTTCCGGTATAACAGTTTAGTGGAATGAGGTTCTGAACCACTGCTTCATTTGAGCAAGGAATCTATTAACGGAATTACCATCAAGTGGGTCCCTGGCCCTGCGGCGTCGTGGAGAGTGCGCGTTGATTCAAGATTAAAAGAGATTGCACTAATGAAAACAACTTTAGAGCTTGAGCTCTTAAGTTTTTAAACACTGTGGAAGTTTAAACTATTAGCTCGAACTTAAAAAAGAAAATAAATCTCGAACTGTTGAGAAATGTAAGTAACACTTAGCAGAGAAATACATAGAGCTCACTCAACGCTGTGACCTAGTATGATACATTTAAAATTCCTCTTCCATTTTCATTTGAACCCGAAGTCTGACTGCTGTTAATAATGAGACAATCCTACTACACGAATAAAATAACGAGATCAGACGTAAGGGCATAAATCAGTTCACGTTCAACATTCTGTCTCCGAGGAGAAGTTAATGTGTTTAATTATTTACCACAACAAGAGTTTTAATCATCGTTTATTTGAAAATTTATGGGCCAACTTGTAAACGTTTACGATAAGCCGTGGATTGGAGGTTATGAAATCAGATAATGTAAATAAATGTGAGAAATGTAGGCATTTGCCGGCTTCAGCGGGCTTTATCCACCAATTATTTCCATAGGCGTTACTGGGAAACGTTTAATTTATTCAGTTTGGATTAAGTGACATTAAAAGATTAGGCGCTTGACAAATATGGTGATTAATAAATCAAGAATTTTGCGTGTTTATTATGAAGCTAATAAATTAATGTTTGAGTTATTTTGCCACTCATATTTGAATGAAAATGTACTATGTAATGTAAGGTACCTAAGTCTGTTTTAGGAATTTCTCTCTTGAATGCAGAATCTTGTTGCCTTCCAAGAAATGTGATACTCGAATATCCTAAAAGACACGACGACACTTTGAACATTTGGTAGATAGCGGAAATGATTAAGCTCTAAAAACACACCAACAAACGTGGTGAATTAAAACACACCAAGTAAGTATTTATCCATAATATTATGATGACAATTCAATTTCTGAACAAAACAACACTGAATAAAATAATGGAATATTGTACAATAAACTGAACCACAAACTTTTATTATTGTTTTAATAAACAAGGTGCCTCAAAGCTGAGTTTGCAATAAAATGAGTCGATGAAAACAGAAACGCAACAATTATTCATATTATCGGTCACCTGCTTCCGCGTATTTTCAGTAAAATAACTCGAGTTCAAAAGCCTAAACTTATACCGAGATTCCGATATAAATACGTTCAAAATCTAGTCGCAATCTCATCTCACTGACAATTAATGTCAAAAAATGGTCAAAAATGTAAATTGGAGGAATTTTTTAATATTAGACTGACGTATAAATGAGAACGTTCTTAAAAATACGAGAATTGTGATACTTTCTATTCTGTGCTAGTAACCATAAAATATCTGAGAAAAAAGTAAGGGGTGTAGAATTGTCGATGCCTATTTAAAATATTTTTAATTATTTCGAAAATTGCGAACAGAATAATTTCAGCATAAACACTATTATGTTGAAGTATCCAATTAGGCAGACGTCAAAACAAAGTGAAGTTATTGAGAAGTGAATATTTAATTAATACCTATTTTGTTTGTGTTGTTATACGAGCACCAATTAATGACAATATTTCTTTGAGTAATTACGATTTGCTTCGATAATTAGGTGCTTTAGATAGATATGTTAATTTATTCATGCTTTTTGGGCGTGAATATGTAGCCGAGACAAATAGAAAGAGGAAAAGCCTCTCTTTGCAAAACTGTGATATAATTATAGGTTATATAATAATTAAGTCGTTAATGTGGTTTCTTGTAAGGTGAGATGGGATCACTTGGATGTCTTTCTAAGGGATTGGCAAGAATTGTGACCTGTGGAATGAATGGTGGCATGCCTTGGCCCAGCAGTAAAATAGTAGTAGGTAGTTTTAATCTGCTTACTTCGCAAAAAAAAAAATTGCCCTCATACCTCTCAAAATACAGTGCTATGTGGTGAAACCTGGGGGGTGCAGCGTGTGGCTAAGAGACGGCGTGTGATCGGTGGTCGTTTTCAGAGCAAAAATAGTATTTATAATTTACCTGAATCTTTCGTTTTCTAGCCAATCTAATACAACACTTTAATGTTAGGAAATTTCTTTTTTATTTTAAATTAAGGTGTATAAAAGAGAGAGCAATATTTATAACTAGTTGCGCCCCGCTGTTTCACCCCAGCCCGTCCCATCTTTAATGTCCTCCCTCCGGTGACGCCCTAAGCCGAGGCTCGTACCCCACGGGGGGTGCCCTTAGCGAGCGTTCACCTAGCTTTTTAGCTTAGTTTTGTATGCCCCTGGCTGGAGGCTTTGAGTGTAGCAGCTTAAGGCAACCACAGGATTGACCGGTTAAATAGTCATGACCTCAGAGGTCAGCTATGAGATGCCCTACAGAAAAAAAAAAAAGCAAAAGCTGTTTCACCCGCATAAGTCCCGATCCCGTGAGAATATCGGGATAAAAAGTACCATATGTCCTAACCCAGGTCATGGTCTACTCATGTGCTAAATTTCATCCAAATCCGTTCAGCCGTTTTAGCGTGAAAGCGTAACGAACAAAGAAACAAACATACTTTCCCATTTATAATATTAGTTAATTTAATAGCATTCAACTAGTGACAAAAGTCAATAAACACTTCAGTTAAATTAAAAATCTTAATTTTGAGTTTAATATTCAATTAAAATCGGATCAGAAGTAAAATAGATAGAATTATTAACTCTTAGCTATTAATATATGAGATGCTGAAAACAATGTATTGAATTATTTGGTGTCAATTTAGATGATTTGTAAAAGTAGCCTATTTATAGAATGGTATGGCGAGGGCTAGAGTGAGCGAGCAAATATATAAAATCAGGCATACTTTGTCTGTTTCGGGAGGTTCTTGTTCTGGATAAGGCGGCAGGAAACGCCTGGGTTTCATCATTGTGTGGATCGCCCGGAGGACACGGCGGGGCATCGCCGTGTCCTCATGGAGGCGATCGGCGGCGGTGATCTATTGCGTCCGGCCCTGGTCCAGGTCATAGTACAGAGCTAGAGGGCGTGGGAGGCCGTCACCTACTGCGAAGCAGTAATGCTCGTGAAGGAGGAGGCCGAATGCGTGAGGGAGAGGCAAATTTTGTGCCCTCACGCCCCTAACAGCTGCAGGAGACGCCCTAAGCGTCGCGAATCGCAGGCCGATTCCCAGCCACCGTAAGCGTGGGCTTTCGGACGGTGAGCAATGGGTAGCTCACTCTCCGATAAGGACCAGGCCCGGGTCGACGGCGCGATGTGTTCCACGCGCGCCTCAAAGAGATGTCAGCACAACTGAAGGAGTCCGCTAGAGCCGACGCCTGCCGGGGTTGTGGGTTTGTCCGAAAGGGTTACCGTGGCCCCTGGCAATATACAGGCATCTGAAGGAACACGGGTAGGTTTTAGTCAGTAAGAGTCTGATACGCCCTCCCGCTCCGCCCAGAGCGGGAAAAGTTATTTGATAATCCAAAAAAAGGCATAACTTTGTCATTATATCAGTACTGTACCAACATTTAAAAAGCATATCTCTCCATTTTGCTTCGCCGTAATCGGAAAAAAATACAGCCAAGCTCCCAGCCAAGGGAAGTCTAAAACGGTTTAAGTCTTGAAAAATTTTTCAAATTCAATTCCTCCGCGACCTGTTCTTCTACTTTGTTTAATGTTCTGCAGGTGTATTCTTACTTGAGTAATAGCTTTAGTGTTCCTTGTTCTAGGCAAAGTAATGTCCGGCATGAATGTTTAAGCGAGTTAAGTTAGCTCCATCTTATGAAGACTGGAGGGATGTGAATCGGGCCATGTTATGTTGAGAACACAGGATAAATGGTCGAAAGTTTAGTAGGGCAAGTGTTACTTTAGTCTAATTTACCTTTTACTAGCTTTTGCTTGCGCCCGCGTCTATGTCAAAAATTGTACCATGGGAACGAACTTTCGGCATAAAAAGTGGCCTATATCTTAAACCCAGGTTGTGGTGTGCAAAATTTCACTGAAATCCGTTCAGCCATTAAGTCATGAAAAGATATCATCTGCCTAGCCTTTTCCTAACTAAGTTGGTGTCAGCTTCCAGTCTACCCGGATGCAGCTTAATACCAGTATTTTACATGGAGCGACTGCCTATCTGACCTCCACAACCCAGTAACTAGATAATACGATACCCATTGGTAAGACTGGTTGTCAGACTTTCGGGTTTCTGACGACCCGTAACGACTGACAAAGATCCACGAATGACAGCCGGGACCAACGCCTTAACGTGCTTTCCGAGGCACGGAAGTGTCTCGGTATGCAGAAATGGTCACCTATCCACAGAGCAACCCCGGCAAGCGTAGCTTAACCTGATATCACACTTACAATTTACAGGAGCGACTGCCTATTTGACCCTCACAACCCAGTTACTGGGTAACACGATACCCTTGGTAACAATGGTTGTCAGACTTTCGGACTTCTGACGACCCATAATAACTGTCAAATATCTACAAATAACAGGCGGGACCAACGGTCTTTCGTGCTTTTCGAGGCACGGCCCTCTATACCTACTGAGACCTCCGTCTTAGTATGTGAAGTTGGTCACCCATCCACGGACCAACAGCGGAAAGCGTCGCTTAACCTGAATTTATGCTTAATTTTATAGACGGAAGAAATAAATAAAAAAAGTATTTTTTATGTTGTTCGTCTTATTGAGAAATTTTATGATTATAGTAAAAATTTATGAAAAACGGATTTTTGCTAAATAAACATGTTTATTTTCAATTGAGGGTAGTTTCTTTTCCAGAATTTTCATTTTATAAGGGCGCTTAATTACTTCCAATCATTATAGTATTTGTTTCATCGCGATAGATCATTTATTTTTAAAGTTACACCGCTGCACCGTTTTGTTTTTTTAGAAAAATATTTAAATATTTTAGAAATATTTTTTCTATCGATAATATAAAGCATAGATTCCCCCCACATTTCGATATGTGCAGATTTTAAGACTCACTCTGTATATTATATGTATTATTATTCGTCAAAAATACAGCAATATGGAAGTGTCTAATAGGCATTCGGCTCAACCTAACTCACTACATTTGCCAAGAGATTTGGACAAGGCAGAAACATTTACTTATTTTCTCTCCTTTATTTACACGTAGGTAGAATCTATAAGATACATATAAGATTTTTTTCCCCTTTGTTAAACCCCTTTCATAAAACATGGTATACATACGGACCTACATTCGTATGTCAAGTGTACCCCACATTTGACCTCTATTTAACCCTTCGGGCAATTCGTGACGGTACACTCTTTCACCCCTTATGCAAGTTTCAGTATATCATCTGCAAATCGCAACAATTAAACCGCAGGGTAAAATAATTAGTGGTAAGATTCAATTAAATAATTTTCGCGATTTTCATTTGTTTGTGCAAAAACTAAAGCGTAGATTTTAATGAGGATTATATTACTATTACGGAGAATTCTACAACAATAGGCGTATCTTAAAATAATTACATTATTTAGAGAGACTTGTGTTTATCATATTATAATAGAAGTAATATTATAACGATGAGATAGTGGTACTTATATACAGAAAATAATAAGCCTATAATGTTCCCACTGCTGGGACACAGGCCTCCTCTCGGTGCGCTCACCGAGAGGCGGCCTGTGTCTCAGCGAGTGGGCAGTAATCCACCACGCGGGCCCAGTGCGGGTTGGTAGATGTCACATATCTCCGAACTTTTGGTTCTAAGACATGCCGGTTTCCTTACGATGTTTTAGACTTAAATCTGGAGCAAAGTGGCATTCCACATAAACCTTTACATATTACCAGCGAAACAATTAAACAGTCCAGCATCCGCGAAATTTGGTGCATTCTGATGACTGCCAACTAAAACGTATATTAACTGAACTGACGGATAGCAGGCTTCGTTCAGTTATCCGACGCACACACGCCCCGCCAGCCGGATTGCCTGCCGCAGCCAAGCTGTGCATAAACTTCAATTATCTCTCGATAATTGTTAAGTGAACCAAACCCAACCCCCAACCTGATATAACATAATTAAGTATTCTAATTAATATTGAATTTTCATTAGGTATCTTCGCCCAAATCAAACAGGACTCAACCTTTTGTTTGACCATTTTTTTTTCAAAAAATACCATACATACATCCCTGAAGGGAAAATATTTACTTTTTGCTTCAGACCCCTACGTTTTATCATTTGCATTTTTCATGACCGACTCAATTTAGTAGCTACCCACCGTTTCGGGTCCGCAGTATCTGCTTCAAAATGCCCTGTGGGATTACCAAAGTTAGTTTTTCAACGTGTAAACAGCTTGTAATATTCAAGAAAAATGGAATTTTGATATAGACCTTCTGATTTCATTAAGAATTTCAATCTCTAATTCGATAGGTACTAAAATTCGGAAAGTTTTGGAAATTTCTTGTTTTATTTGGGTTTTGGTGACACAATAAAAATGTTATCGTTCCACTTCTTTTTCACATTCGTAAAAGCATAAAAATAAAAACCGTGGTAGTCGATAAAATACGTAGTACCTTAAGTCTTGACACAAGCGAGGTAGACATATTAAAAGCACATTGACATAAAAACAGGTTCCCGTAACCAAAAGCCCATCTAGCGAAATTGCCATCCGCTTGCTCATTACCGACGGAGCCAACCGCTGGATCCGATATCCCGGCGCACGTGACTAAAGGAAATTGAAATCTCTATCGGTTAATCGAAATATTGAATGGAATTTCTAAAAACAGAATTTTAATTATCCACCAATTTTGACTTGATCACTTCAAAGAATAGTTCGCATCATGTTAATGTTGACGGCTTATCTATAGTGATTGAATTAATAAGGTTTTCAGGCCTACGTCACCGATGTCTTCACTCTGAAGTCACTCAGCCTCAATGTATTTAATTGACCTACATAGAAATAATCGGCAAACTTCACTTTTGCTCTTGTCTGTACGATGTAAACAAGTCTTCAGCTACGATAAAAAACCAATTCACCCGTCTTCCTTGCACCCACTGACAGATATATACGCATTGTATTCAGAACCACCGTTTAGAAGTTGGCTGAAAATAGTAAAGGTGAAGATTTTATGATTAGAAGATAAGGTGCGAGGGTCGCAGCGTGTTCTGAAGCTCCCCTGATGAAACCCTCGTATTATGAGCCTGCACGGCCTGCTACTTGAACACGTCTGCTTGCCACAATCTGGAGAGTCCTTTATTCTACCATTCGTTTAATTTCGCTTTTTTCCGCAAAACATGCGTCCGGGTCACGGCTACTATGAATCGTTATTGATCCGACAAAGAATAACGTACTAATTATTTTCCGATCAGATCATTAATTTCTGTACTTGGCAGCCAAATAAGGCTCCCTTTAAATACACACGATAATAATTCTTGCGTGAAATTTGGAAGCTAAGTTTGAAGTACGTTGTCTGTACAAGGTTAAATTCTTCACCAAATTAATTATTTGCTTTTCTATGGTTTGATTATTGAGCCTTCTGTTTTGTTCGCACAAGTTTTATTAAAACCGAGCAAGAATTCAGGGTTGTATAATAATGTTAATGTATGCTTTTCAAGATGAGGGTCTATTTTACATCTGTAGTCTGTGAAATTAGCTAGGAAGCATTCATGTGTATAATCTGAAACGATTATAAATTATTAACGAGTTGGGGCTCAGACGAGCGGCCTGCATGACAGCAAGGTGTAAATGGAGGCAAATTCGTCAATTTATATGCGAAGAGACTGCCTTTGAAAAGCGATGATGCCTTTGGCAATCCCAAAAATTCTATCGGTTTTCTCCAACTATAATTTAATGTAGATGAGACAGTGTATTCAATTAACATCCTCCAAGATCTTGGAATTTCGAATTAATTAATTTTTTCTCAATACCGTCGTCTTTGTATAATAATAAATAAACAATGGTGGGAAGGTATCTAATCTTGAATAGACATCAACTCAAATGAGATACTCTTCAAATAAATATTAACTGCATGCATCACCAAAACATTAATGTTTTGAACAAGAGTCTGTTTCAGACGTAATTTTAATAAATCATTCATGTAGGTACGTACTCTCTTGTTTATCGAAAACAATTTCTCTCGACGAATCACAAAATATTTATGTCAAAATATGTACCGAAGCATTTCTCCCTCATCTTTATTATTTAATTACTGGTTTTTTTATGGTTATAATAAAGTCTTATTACGTGGCAAACGTCGGGGCTCATTAAAAATCTCTCTTCTCGTTGCTTGGCTTTAATTATCCGTTTTCTTTGTTCGCAGGCGTTGGGCCTGTGTTGGTACACTGGCGAATAGTTCGCTGTTGTGTCCTAGGCTCAACAAAATTAACGTGAGGGAGAGGAGGAAAATTATTGTTTGTTTAATTGATCTTGTGATGCATGTTGACCTACTTGATTTATTTAGTTACAAGCCATGTATGTGCTCGAAAATGAAGAACTTCCATAAAGACTTTCTTCGACTCCTGATAGTATGTAGTATGTAGTAGAAAACCAACTAGAACCCCAAATAAATTGGAATAGGGCAGGAGGATGGCCAACACCTCATATCACCGACATCAGCCAATATGTAAAAATCTCACCTTGAAAACTTAAGGCGACAGCGCCAGGGTATATTCAATTTTCTTTCCTTTTTTGCAATTTGCAGGTCAGTATTAGGTATTATGTTGATCTAAATATGATTCGCGATCATATCAAATATATATTTATAGAATTATAATCATAAAAACCGGCCATGTGCGTGTCGGACCTCGGACCACGCACAATGAAGGGTCCGTAGTTGGGATGAATTTATCCCAATAACAAAGCGTTGATTTAGAAGCTTGATTTTTTTAAAACTTCAAGGGAACATAGATGTATACTTGATACCTCCACGCGTTCCTGACAAAATGGGTCTTGACAGAATAACGGACGGAAAACGAAGTGATCCTATAAGTGGTCCGTTTTTCCTTTTGAGGTACTAAAACTCAATACAACTAAGTTCATATAATCCTATTGAATGACTATTTCATGAAATCATGACATTTTAGGGTTATTCTAACAATTATAATTCTATAAAGCCATATTTGTTACGGTCGCGAATCATATTGTAAACATGATACAGCCGAACACTAACTTAATTGCATAAAACATAAGAAAAATGGAATTTACGGGCTACCGTAGCGCATCCCCCTTAATTGCAGTGAGCTATTGAGCTGTTAATAGTGTCAATTCCTAGCGTCAGGCGAAATGACAGTTCACTTCACGCTCACTTCACCTAAGTTTTCAAGGTGATTTTTTACAGGATAGATCAGCAGATGACAACAGCGGCTGCTCGACTGGCTAACATCTGATGATGTAGAAAAAGAACGAAACAAAAGTATTTAATCAAAATAAAGGTCAAATAAGAGCTATTTTCTAAGAGGACGACAGTCTACTGGTCAAAGTTTCGAAGTCACTTTGGTGTTAGGAACTATAAGAAACCAACGCAAAGTGCGATTGACCGCAACACAACAAATCACTTAGCTTCGGTCTAATACTATTTGCAACCGACCACTTTTTAACGCTGACATTATTACTCTTCCCGTTTTTCCTTCCTCTTAACATTTTATCAGATTATTATAAGACCACTCCGCGACGATTCACTATCATTCTTCCATCCTCCATTTTGTTTTTTCCGTTCTTCATTTGAAAATGTTCGTTAATTAACCGCGACAATTATTGAATTTGAAGAAGAAAAGATTGAAAGAGCGAACCCATTTTATTTTTTGTCATTTTATGCGACATTTAGTTATTGAAAATGATTGATCCTCGAGGGGGATTCTGTGATAACATCTAGCCCCTCGACTCCAATATATCACGGAGTTTGATATTTTGTGAAGAAAATAAGTATTTTAAATTCATTCGAAATGTATCTTCAGAAAAGTAATTTTTTAAATTTGATTTAGGGACAGATTGTGGGAGAAAGCTTTTATCATTGTGTCTTCGAAATTATAAATATTTCGATTTCGCTCGAAACTAAGTCATATAATAGAAATTTAAAATTCAACATAACCCATAGCAATAAATGCAACGAAACTATCCATAATTAATTCTAAAACACAAAACTACCATTCAGAGTCCTATTTCCCGAACGCAGACGGAAACGCTCGTTAAATCCCACAAAAGGTTCCTACATTTGTAATAGACAACAGAATTATTATGAGAAAAATGTTCATGTAACGTCGCTGAATTTGAGAGAGCATGAGATAATTTTCGGCTCCATTCACTTTATTACATTTTGGTGGGTAACGAGCTCGTACGAGTTGAGTATCAAATATGTAGACACGGAGCTCCACATCGGAATAAAATCGTTTGTTACTACACTTCATGCAGGAAGTCGTATTCTTGCTGTGAGGTTAATACGCCATTGTACGAACAGGATTTTGCAAATGTTTGGCTTTTAAGGAGACACGAAGCTTCAAGAGACTTTGGGGAAAATTACAATACTTAATGGTCTTGTGATGCCTAGCATTCTATGGTAAGGGCACCCAAAGGTCTAGAACAGGATGGAATATTGGTCTTGAAGTCGAACTTCTTAGAGCGAATTCAAAAGGAGCTCATTCTCCATACAAATACAGTAATATACCTTTGTTTTTCCGGCAGAGGACATTCAAATAAGACAACAAAGCTCACACTGATTTAGTTCTTGCAAACCATCACAAGGACAGTTCAAGGATCATTATCAGTCGACTTAATCATAACGCTTATCAAAGGTTTTGCGCAACGGGAGCTACTGATATTCCTCTTTACATCCCGATGGGTCAATAGAAGGAATGCCAATATTAATATCTTACATTCAAAGTCCAATTTCAGGCAGGTGCATTATTCGACAGTCGCTACGTTGGAATGATCGGCAGCCGCTTCAAATCCGTTTGTAATTGATTGGGCCGTCCGTCTGTCCGTTCTTTCACGTACCTATTCGCTTTTACTCTACCATGGGTTACTGTGATTGCTGAACCACGGCCACTAGATCAGTTAGTAGGCAATGGAATAAACCGATATCCAAATGACAACAAAGCCTTAACAGGTAGATGATTCGATGAAAGAGAAAATATTTTATTGACATTAGCTGCTCAGATTTCACAAAGGGGAGAGAGCTGTTTTTTTTATTTTTCATTTCCATGGCTGAATGAATACTTGAAGCAGTCTAAAAAGTTTGTTTCTAGCAACTGCCGAAATAATGGATAGTTCGAGATTTCCAAATCGTATGTCGCAGGTATGCCTATACTTTGTAAAATATGTACTTTTAATCATGTTCTTTTCGTCTTATTTTCTAAATGCACCTAGGTATAGTTTGTATTCTTCCCGTTGTACTTTTTTATATAATTATACGTTTAATTAAATATTCGTGTTATTAAAACAACACAAATAATTATTCAGTATATTTTATTAATAGAATCTTCACTAATCAATGGAGTATCTGTTATAGTATTATAAGCTTTAATACATTGTAAAAATAAGGTAATTGATAAAGACATGCATCAAGATAATATTCACAAATCAAATATACATTCTGATCTACAATCAGTTTAAGATAGTTTCTTGATTCAGGCGTGACCTTGCGGAAATCCATTATAAAATGATGATGTGGATATATTTAGTAACCTGTTCCGCTTAGCTATTTCTAAAGAGTCTTAAAAAGACCCTGGAAGAAATCGACACGTGTTTCACCTCTCAACGAAGCATCCTCAGGATGACGATTGACTTGTCGCGAACTCGAACACGGCGTGTTGCCACACCAAGTCTGCGCTCGGTGCTTGGTGTGGCAACACGCCGTGTTTAAATATATCCACATCATCATTTTACAATCAGTTTTCCTATTCTGCCCCTAAAGGATTAGCAGGTATGTGATTACAGCAGTAACTAGCGGTCTTATTGTGCTATTAGTTAGGCAGCATTGCGCTTTAAAACTTAATTATGGCCGTATGCGGTCTCTTGTGGGAACTGGGCATTCAGTTGCTTTAGTTTGCAAATAAATTACAGCTAAACAGTGAACGAAGGCTTATGAAACGGTTTTGTTAAGTTAAAAAGTGCTGTTTAAAATAAAATTTATTTACGGTACTCGTGGCTAAATAATAACAGCCACACGGGTCGATAGATGTTTAAGCTACGCTTGCCGAGGTCGATCCGTAGATGGGTGACCATCCATTACTTATCGAGATCCTTCCGTGCCTCGGAAAGCACGTTAAGCCGTTGGTGATGGTTGTCATTTGTAGATCTTTGACAATCAGAAGCCCGAAAGTCTTACCAAGGGGTACGTATTATCCAGTGACTAGGTTGCGGAAGTCAGATAGGCAGTCGCTCCATGTAAAATACTGGTATTCAGCTGCATCCGGTTAGACTGGAAGCCGATCCCAACATAGTTGGGAAAAGGATAGGCAGATTGATTTTATTAGAGTCATAATTATTCACAGTCCGATTTCAACCACTTTTGTTCCAATCTCCACGCTACTACTACTATTGTTTGCCTGTTGTCAGCGCCTTAAGATACTCAATTCAGTTTTTCAAGTGCAGGTACCTAAAGGTTTATTTTAGATGTTTATTTGTACACCTGTGTGCACAAATACAGTACATTACTGTCGCGGCTAGCGATTAGGGCATTGATGGACGATCGTAAAAATGTGAACCGAGGCGAAGTCGAGGCACACATACGTGAGTACAACAATGCCTGATTGCGGCCAAGGCTTGTATAGTACTTTTCTCAAATAATGCGCGGAAATTCAACCTAAGTAAAATAATTATAAATTCCAGAATCAATGACGAACACAGAAAATTTTTCACGCGCCAATATCTTCATTTTTATCTTCTTTACTATAAACAGCTTTATTTGCTAGCCAGTTCGAAATTTAAATAAAATCTTTGATAAATTACCTTCTTGTTTGCCATGTGTTGAAGTAAAAAGTTAGTTCCATTTTTAAATAACACGACAGATATGAGTTTTCATAGTAATTTATTTGGCCGCTAAACATGACAGATATGGATTTTCATAGTAACATTGCCGGCCGGGCGCTCGCTTGTTTTTGACCAGTACAGCAATTTAGCAATTTCGATTTATCTCGAAGAAGATTGTCAAAATAATGTTCGAATTTTCAAGCATGTTTGTGATAAAAAAAGTAAGGTGTCAATTTTTTATTATATTCAACAGTGTTAAAGTGAGACTCCAAGAAAACACAATCTAGCTTACGAATTAGTCTACGAGACTTAGCACCTCTATTTTCTTAGACCAGTTCGTAAGCTCTACCATAACTTCTTCAAAGATTCATCAAGTTAAGAAAGTAAATAACAAAATTTACCGGAGTAGCATGTGGCGTGTTACTAAAGAAGCTATCATGTCAATATATTATGATGACATGGGTTTGGGTAGTCCATTCATCATAATTTGCCACGATCGTTCAAGTTTGTTTCTTGCGGTAAGCGCCGAAATTGATACGATGGGGCAAATATGTCTGCAAATGGTAGACCACTTTTATGAGTACGAGGAAAATGTTTCCCTTTACTTAATAAGTATTGAGTAAAGTACAAACGCAAACAGTACAAGTATGTGTGTGTGTGTGTGTGTGTGTGTGTGTGTGTGTGTGTGTGTGTGTGTGTGTGTGTGTGTGTGTGTGTATGTGTGTGTGTGTGTGGTGTGTGTGTGTGGTGTGTGTGTGTGTGTGTTATTTTTGTAATTTAAATTGAAAAATCATGAAATTATTAATTATATTTGTGTTATTTATTTATTAAGACATGCACAAAATGATAAACAAAAAAGAAAACTGCACTAGTGGGGACGGTTCAAAGTATTTTCTACTGGTGATGCAGAGACAAAACTATGGCAGATGCAGTTATTATTATCATACCGTATTCGTCCGCCGTTGATCATGGATCGTTCAATGAACACCAATGGTTATAATATAATCTTTACTGCAGTCAGTAACATCATTTTTCTTTACATTTTTTGCTGGAAAGGAAGGAAAGGAATTAAAATGTATATAGCACATGAGTAGTTTCGTTCCTAAGTTGAGTCGTGAACATTGCTGGTAAGCCTCAAATTCTATTTTTAAAAAAATCTATGAAGCGATTCTGAGAAAATTACGGATTTATCCTTACAACTTAAACTAAAATATAGAAGCATTGGCAAAATGAGGATTTTCCTGAAACTTGTTGAAATGAATAAATAGTTACGTATCTACTTGAATAAATCGAAAATTTATTAACATGTTTCAGTTGATCTATCGAAATCGTTGAGCAAAATTAATTCTTTAATCATATTTCGTCAAATTAATTTCCATTTGGGTTGGTAAATTAAATTTTCCACAATATGGATTTAATGTTTGCTTGTAATTAATACAAGGGTAGCATAAATTGTTGTTTAATTGCAGCATGATCTGCATGACGTCGAATAATAATGCAATGTAAGTATCAACTAATACTGTATGAGTAATGAGTTTGTACATGTGTAGGAATTAAGGGGGATGCGCTAAGGTAACCCGCGCAATTCAAATATTCTTACATTTTAAAACGGTAACAAAAAAAGGTTATATGTTGATCAAAATATGATTTGTAGCTATGTAGTTATCTACCGTGACAGTCGGGCCAGAATAAAACGATACAGAATATGATGTTGTCAGCATTAAAAAATATTGTCAAATTATCCGGGAATTTAATTCTTAACATACATTAGCATACACATACATACATAAATTATAGCAGTGATAGCCTAGTGGTGTGACCTGCAGACTGTCAAGTCAAAGGTCCCGAGTTCGAACCCAAGGTACATCTGACTTTTCGGATTCATGTGTGTATTGTATAATTATCACTTGCTTCAAAAACGGTGAAGGAAAACATCGTGAGGAAACCGGCATGCTTGAGAGATGTTTCTCGACGGCGGACGGCTTTAAAACTCTGACACCAGGTTAGAGACTAACTACACGAAAAAGGATAAGGAAATACATAATATTTCAAGCTTAGACATGTCCACACTCTATTGTCTAGATGCTACAACTATCGACGATCAAACTATATTACCCAACAAAATACCGTGGGTTAAACTATTTAGTGCATCGACAACTTTGCTACCAGAGTATCATAGTCATTAGGAGTTAACCTTTACAAAGCGGTCGTGAACTTTAGTTCAATATTGTCGTAACATAGAATCTATACATTTTCAGCAATACCAGTAAATCAATTTATCCAAATAGATATTGTTGGCATAATTGTGGTTATTTTCCATAATTCAGGTCAATTAAGAAATGCAATTTACCTGGCTAGGTTTAATTCTAGACGGTATGCAATATCTGAGGGCTGTCGCTGAAAACCAGCGCTGGGGCTCTGTCTCGCATGGGGTCGCAGCATTATGCTTAGCGATGGCCGTTTTGCATGGATGTGACGCATATTATCCCCCAAATTGTTATTTTCGTGTTTTGTTCTTTCTTTGCGTCATGTTTACCGTAAAAAACGTGTTTCTTTAGGGGTAATTCCCGATTTTTTAAGAACGTTCGCATTTTAATCTCATTCGCCATTTGTCAAAAATACGATCAATTTACCAAAATTTATGACAAGTTTGACAGATCGCGACTTGAATGTGAAAGTTTATTAAGTACGAGAATTGGCTTTCAGATTGGCAAGATTACCTGGGTTTATAGATGATATCTTATTATTAAGGACGACAGAATCTACTTGCGTCAGAGCAACTCCGAAGCAATTTGTTTTCTCACGAATAATGGAAGCTTAGCATTGACTGAGCATAAGCATTTACGACAGACACGGCTCTTTTCCAATAACATGTAAAATAAAGGCTGCTACAAATAGGCGCGACACGCGACGCGAAACAAAGACCGCTCGTCGTGCGACGCGACATACCTTTGTGTCGCGTCGCGTGTCGCGCCTGTTTGTAGGAGCCTTAAATGGTCAAAGAGAAAATCATCCTGAACGCTATTGTTGGCAGACAAGTTGGCGGTCGCAGAACAAAGCTGTCCAGTGTTCACCTTCTGTACTCATTCTTATAAACCTCTTTTACTACTTTGCTACTGTTGTAATAACAATTTCAAGAACCTCCTTTCACATACTGAAATAGGCTACAAATATCTGATACTATTAAAGATATAAACATGAAATAGTTAAACGGAGAAAGCTGGTAATGGCACAGGTCAGCCGCGCGGTGGTCCGAAACTCTGTCAAATTTTGGCATCTCGCCAACAAAACGCTAAGATTTGTACCGTATCTTATTCATATTATAATAGCGTGCTCCGTAACTTGTATGAAACATGCAAGACAAATTGTAGCAGTCTAATATCAAGGTATCACATTATGTAGGTAAGTACATCAAGATCCACTTACTGTCAGTGTAGAAATGGGCTGAACCCTGTTATAAATAGTTAGGTAAGGGACCAGCAACACTCAGGTTACACAGTTCGTTCGTGTTACATGGAGAAAAAATTGTCAGTAACGCGATTCTCTGAGTGACAGAACAATACGTTTAATCTTCACGTTGTAGAAAATGTGACACGAGATAGAAAGCGCCCGGGTAATAAGAAAACTTGAGGGTTTTTTTATACTTCGTCTTCGTATATTAAAATACCTTTGTAGAACGCTTTTGATGCATTCGTTCAGTGAAATGAGGAGTAATTGTTTTTTCCTTTTTGTCAAGCAAAAGTGTAAACTGTAAGATGTTTATTAAATTAGAAGTTCAAACAAACTTTAGAAAGTAGTTAGCAGCCAACGCATCCATTATATTCAGTCAGACAACCGGGAAAATAAATTAGCATTTCGTGGAAGCAATTCGAGTAGGTTAAACAATTCTAATGAAGAAACTTTCATGGCTCCTGCCGTTAAGTACACGAACAAACCATAATATCCAGTTCATCTCCCTGATTGTCCAAATATATGGAATGTTACCTACATTTGTTCAGCTATTTCGTTCGGAACTCACGTTGGGTACCGTAACGTTCGTGTAATATCATCTTTGAGGTTTAGTCTACTACATGGGGCTTCGATTAGGCCCGTTGATTAGTTCGTATCCTGATTTTTCGGTTCGTCAAAAGTCCGAAATTCACGTCAAACGAATGACTATTGGATTGCTGTCACGTTGCATCAAGTAACTAATTATGACGTCTATTTCGTATGTGTGTTACCTAATAAAAATTCCGTAATTCGGTGTGCAAAGGTTTTATTACATTCAGGACAATGCAATTGCAAAATCATCCTTTGTGGGAACCACCCCAAATATTTATTGTAGTTTTGATAAATAAAAAATGACCAAATGCATGTTTATTAACAAGTTCGGCAGTAAAAACTGAGCAGTAAACTTAATACAAATTAGTCATAACAAATATTTAAATTGAGCAGCAAAATTACTGAATGGGAAGTTACGTGTGTACGAAATTAGTCGGTAAGAAATCTAATTTGAAAGTAGCGCTCGCCGGCTGCTTCCGCGGCACCGCTTGCTTTGCTCGCTCGGCTCGCGCGCCTTTGGTAACAGTTCTAACCTAACCTAACTAATTTAGTTGGGGTGCCCTGGCTTAGTTACTGCGACCAATTCGACTCGCGCGTGGTTGGTGACAGTTCTAACCTAACCTATGAACTGCCGAACTTTTTATCTTACCGCAATATCTAACATTATTACTGCCCCATTCATTAAAACACTACTTGAGTATTTTTGTACTGACATTGCAGTATGAAATAACCGACCAATTTTCTTTTTATTACGGTTCATGTTTTACTGCCACACTAATTTACCAACCGCCGAAAAATTTAATTGCTGCCCGTTATTTTTTTCAACTGATCATAATAACCTCCCTAATGTTTAAAAATAACAGTTGTTAAAATTATAACATAAATAACATACATATTATTTAAGGTATGATAAAACTAAAAAAATATAATATCCTAACCTAACTAAAACTATTAGACTAAAACTAAACTAAAATTAAACAAAAATATGGCGTCGAAAAATCCCTCCGCGTCGCTGTCGACTGGTAATGTACCCAAGAGACTGGCCGCTGGCCAAGGTAAAAACCAGCCCTTGGGTCACGGGAAGTGTCAACCAGTCGTTTGGAGATTTCATTGAACAGAACAAATTATTACATGGATATTAAATTATTATTCGTGGATAGTGTCAGTGGTTACGTGTTGAAAATAAACATGTGTAATATTACAGTTGATAGTGGGATGCCGTCCGACCGCGCATTACACAAACACCGGCTTGACGGAACCATTTGTTAGGGCCCGTTCTTTGTAAGCGTCTCGCTTTGTGATTCCCGTGTACATAGCGTGAACATTTTGACAAGTGGAATTTGTTCTGCAAGAGAGGGTTGGAAATATACATCGCGGCAATGATAATTTTGCTGCTGTGAGACTGTGGTACTTTGATTAAGCTTCGGTTGTTAGTTCACTGGGTGTTTTGGGTTATTGTGTTCTTGTACGTTTCTATGATGACTGAGTTATGGGATCTTATTATTGGTCTTTTGTAGAAAGTTTTCGGTTTAGTCCATGTATTCGAAGAGTTTCTGGGGAATATTTTTTAATCGATAGGAATTGCAGATGATAGTCTGTTATCCTTAACGGAGTCTACAGTTATGATAAAGCCCACTCGAAAAACCAACCTACAGGTATAGATCTCTTCAAGATATGACTTGACGATGTCTCTACGCGAACAAGTGAGTCTACGTTCGAGTGAGTCACTTGTACGCCCGAACGCGACTGTGACAAAAAGTAGATTTAACTCAACCCCCTCCCGAGACCAAATAACAAAGAGGCCGTGAGTGTAACATGCACAATTTTTCGGACGTTTAATTTCCTCCTTTAAAGTTTTAATTCGAGACATAAAGCGTGCTTAAAAGCGTTGTCTGGCAAGTTTCATCATCGCACAGATGCTTCGGTAGGAAGCTTACTTTGCACACAAAGCCTACAAGTACAAAAGGCCCTGCCTCCGCTCCATTTTGTGTCTGACAAGTCGGGAAGTCGCGGAATGAGACGCGTCAACTCTGTTATGACGTCACCCGTTTAAATGTTTAAATTTAGAAGGATCGAAGAGTGACAGGCGTTCGGATTTTGTTACTCCTTGAGAAAAGCCTTCTTGGAAGAACTTTTTAAAAGTTTTGTGTTTCGTAAATAATAATAAATTCATTTCTTAAAAAAAAAAAATGGAATGACGATTTGAAAGACGAATTGGGCTATACATATTTTACGACTTGGATCAAAAGATCCGACTCATTTTCAGTAACATACCTACAACTAGTAGGAAACAATAAACTCAATAAACGCGGATTCCACTATAAATGCTAAATTGATTGCTTGTGACGGATACTTAGTAGCAACGCCGCTAACTGTAGCTAAGGGCAATAAATAGAATCCAATAGTACCGACCAGCGATCATGTCACACGCACCTGTCCAACGATTAAACTCTACCGTATCGTGCCGTCCACTATAATCTACGATGTTTAATTTTGAAGTCAATCTTCAGGGATGGCTGTGGCTACGTACGATTTTAACTAAACAGTTTTGGAAGAAAATGTATACTTGAAAAATTTCTTGTTTACTTACGTCAATAAACAAAATTATATACCATACCAATGCCAATTTCAGAAGTAAAACGTTTAGGAAAAGAAGACACAACATTAAAATCTCAAAATAATTTCCAAACATCCAACAAGACTACAGTAACTCAAATTCTTGAGAACACCCGCGTATACAAAAGTAACTGAATTACAAAATGAACTGACGTACGCAGCTCAGCCCTAACTGAGGAAGATGCGGTGTTGTCTACTCCGCGTTATTATTTTGGCAATAATATCATATTATGCTTTCAGACGTTACTTTCCCCCGCCCCGCTCCGGTACCCCTTCTGCTGGCAACGACGAGCTACAGAAATAGTATTAGAAATTCATAGTCTATTATTGAACGGATACTTTCGTATTTAGAACATTGCTTTTGAGTTTAAATGACTTAACTTCTAGTTGCGTTGTTATTTAGTATTGTTGCTGGGAAAAATTTCGGGAAAGTAAACTACACTTTATGATCGTCTTTATTTTTTTTTTAAATATTTTATTTATCAAACAAGTTAATAAAAATCTTAACTTAAGAACATTGCCCCGCAAAACCGTTTTCACTTGATTGTGTAGGCTCTTTATACAATGTCTAATTAAGTATTCAAATCGCTAAGGTTTCATATTTCTATACTATGATATTTATGATATATCTGACTACAAAGTAAATATCTAAACAGTCTAGGCTTCATCGAACAGTTATTGCTATCAATATAAATTAAATAAATAACTCAAGTATTACCAAATCAAACATTATTTTGAAGAAAATCTCATAAAATAGTCTATACCAATGTCACTAACTCGTCATACAAGCGAATATTAAGCGAGTTCATAAAAAAATCGAAGTGGAGTTATGTTTTGGTCGTTCAACGTGACAGATAAGAGGCGCGTCGTAAACAATACGTTTCCGTCTGTGACGCCGGCTGACGCTAAGCGACTGAGCGTCATACAGCCTATCCTAATAATCCTATAGCGTGTGGGAAACATTTTTGAGCGATCGATATTAATTTTTAGTTAGTCTGTTAGTTAAATGATTTCTTTAATATAGGTTTTCTTTAAGAAAAAGTGTGTTTTGGGTGCGTTGTTAAAAAGACACTTCCATTTGTGACGCCGGCTGACGCTAAACGAATAAGCGTCACGCAACCTATTCTAATAATCCTATAGCGTGTGATGATCACTTCGCGGTCAATATCTGTTTGTAGTGATTAGTTAATTATTAGTTCATTGATTTGTTTGATATTGGTTTTCTTCTAGTAAAAATGAGTTTTGTGTGCGTTGTAAATAATGCGCTTCCGTCTGCGACGCCGGCTGACGCTAAGCGAGTGAGCGTCACACAGGTGAACCTAATAATCCTATGGTGTGTGCGGATTATTGAGCGGTTGATATTTGTTTGTAGTTACTCTATTAGTTAATTGATTTGTTTGATATTGGTTTTCTTCTAGTAAGAATGTGTTTTTGGGGCGTTGTAAATAATGCGCTTCCGTCTGTGACGCCGGCTGACGCTAAGCGAGTGGGCGTCACAAAGACAAACCTAATAATCCTATAGTGTGTGAGAATTATTGAGCGGTTATTTGTTAATTGATTTATCTGATATTGACTTTCTTCTTGTAAGAATGTATTTTTGGGCCGTTTTAAATACTAGGGTTCTATCTAGTCATCGATGGAACCGTATTATTTGACTTAATACCACTTTAATAGCAGTAAAATATAATCGTCTAGTGTATTTTCATTGTTGTTTATTGTCATTATAATACTATTATTTAAAAGATCCCTTTTAGTGATAAAACCACCCATTGCGTAATTTATACTTTTATATCTGTAAATCATTTACTGTACATATTAATGAGTATTCTATCTACCCATATATCTATTGAATCAGTCTCAATTCGGTCGGCTGCTAGGAAAAGACTACTATAAACCCTGATTTAATTGCTTATGGCATACCATAAGTTTTAGCAACAATAAAGTTGCATGGTCTAAATAATTGTTGTTTCAATTTTATTGTATGCCACAGGCGACCAATTTGCATCGCATCAAAGGGCTTTAAGGAAAAAACTGAAAGCATGCCTCTTCAAACTCAAACTATTTATTTCAATATAAACCAATTACAAGTACTTTTGAATTGTCAAGGGGTCGGTCAGTCAGAAAGATGAAGCTAGTTGCCCATTCCAAAGCGTAGTAGGTTCCTATGGAGAAGAATGGGCAATAAACTCCACGGACACTCTTTTAAATCATAAAATTGTTACAAAATATTGGTTACATCATTCATATTGAAATTACACATGCGGGAACAATGTAAAAAGACGTGCACGTTAAAAGCGTCCGTAATAAAAATATAAAAACAAAAACAATTCAAAAATTAAAATAAACCGTGCCAGCTAAGAGATGACCCTACTGACGACGCCCGTTCACGAACATGACGCATGGATCAGCATCATTTAGTTCAACCATTTTGAAGGGAACTTAATGATCCAACACACATGTCACCACCAGCGAGACATTTGAGTGAAAGTTAGCTATAATACAGATAACCTCCTTTATACGTAGTAGGTACGTGGAAAATACGACAAAATCCGTGACACATTTCTTGTCACTGTTACATATTGCGTGCTCGAGCAGCCGTAAGGAAGTGTTAGCGTAGTTTAGTATCCAAACTATCAGATAAGACGTGCGTCGTAACAATACGTCCCCGTCTGACGCCGCCGCGCCGCGTTCTACTAAAAAGTGATACGTTAATATTTGTGCAATTTGCGACATTTAGTAGTAAATAAAAGTACAATGTAATACAGTTTCGTTAAAAGTTTAGGATTAAAGTAGGTATGAATTCAATCGATTCTCTTATAAATTCCAATTTGCGCTCCTAATAATATTATTGAACACTCTAATATAATGATTACGCTTGTTTTTGTAGAGCTTCAATAATTCGTATTTTGGGGTTCTAACATACTAAATGGTGAGGTAACTGCGACCAACTTAAATAGTGGTTTATCACAATTCTAACCTAACCTAACTCATTTGGTAAGTGTGCCCTAGCTTAGATAATGCGACTAATATGGCTCGCGCGTGGTTGATCACACGTGGCTGTTCCAATCTAACCTTATCCGTTTGGTCAGGATACCCTAGCTTATTTACTGCGCCCAACTGTGATCAAATGCCAGAAACTTAAAAAGTTTATCCAATTGCCCTGAATTGGTATTTACAATTTCATCTACACTTTTTCTACAAGAGATAGGGTAAAAAACCTGTCATCTGTCTTTGATTTGGATAAATATCAAATTTTAAGAAATATCATTTTAGATTTAAGAAGACGGAATGTAAAATTTATAATTCAAGTCGACCAGTCTTTGTTAAATGTATTAAGAGAACTGCCGACCTTTCTTACTTCGCCATTCGGAGATCGGAAGTTTTAAAGCGTTCAAAAAGGTCTTATCCAAAGAGATTTCATTATAAAATTCTTTGGTTTAGAAGGAAAACCTCATTTTAAATTTCAAAAGTTTAAAATGCGGATATTTTAATACAAGAAGGATCCGCGTCATCCTGAATAATACCTTTGTGAACTCCTTCTTTCAGTTATAAAATGAGTAGGTATCTAAATGCTTTCTTAAGTTATGATGGACACTTATCTTAGTATAAGTTAAATAGTCGTGTCTTTACTAAAAACGAGTTTTCCATTTCGATGTAAAAGCTTTATAGTAGAGGATCCGACCTAGGAGCGACCTTCACCCATCTGTTTAGGGTAAATTCGTTAGAGATGGCCATAGTTTTTTTAGGATTAAATAAAACTGAAAATATTGAGATCATAATTAAACTTTTATTTTTAAGAAAATCAACAACAATCAGTCTTTAAAAAATCAGCATAAAGATATGTTTATAATATTACAAATATACATATAAAAAAAAATTAAAAAAAAACAGAACTGGCCGTCTCACCCGGCTTATTCGGGAGTGATGGCCGTAGTAGTACGGGGCAGACGGCCGGTACTGGATTTGCCTCTGCCTTTCCCCTTTCCTTTGATTTCTGCTTCTTGGAGGTCCTTTTTCTTCTTTTGTCCACATTTAGAGCACATCTCATCAAAAGGTGTACAATTCTCATGTACCCACAGATTACAGATTAAACATTGAAGCCAATCTTCAATGAGATGGGTTTTATAATAATTTTCGCCACATCCAGCACAATTATCAGCTTCATTTTCTGCGTCTTCTTCACCAGATGTATCACATAATATTGGTTCCTCCTCACTAGTGCTACTTTCAGACCTTCCGTCTATCTGTTTGACAGCTTTTCGTTTTTTTGCTGTGCTTTGTTTTTCAGTCTTTATCCCTTCCATTTTTACTAAACTCATTTTTTCTTGCCTAAGTTTCCGCTTATTTTCCTTCTTAATCTTTTCGTCTTCTTTGGTTTTTCTTAGTGTTATGTGGTTTTCCGATGTCAAGAGCATACCGACTTGCTTGCTACGTTTACGGGCTTCTATAACTTTTTGTGGAATAGGGGATATGTCTTTTAAAATTCGAGAAGGCGTCCATTTATCCATGGTACTATTTTGCTCAGAGGAAGTCCCTGGTGTTACAAGGGATTCATTTTCAATATTCTCCTCCATATGTGTTGGATCAGGTAATGTTTCAGTTGGAGGGTTGACTGAAAGGGAGTTGGGTATAGCAGTCGAGTCACCAATGAAAGCATAATCAGGTATTGCCGTTGGATCAAAAGGAACAACTCCAGTTGCCTTGAATCCAGAAATTGCGTTTTCTGCTGAAGCTGCTTTACCCCAGGCACTATTTAACAAGGTTCCAAATGACAATCTTGTAATTCGGCGTCCTGGATTTTGATTTATCCATAAACGGCATTGTTCATAAAAATTTGATTTGAGGGATTTAAACACTGCGCGATCTAGGGGCTGTAAATAATGTGAGGTGTGGCTTGGCATAGAAAGCAGAATAATTTCGTTTTCTTTGGCGTATTCAAGCATTTCCACTGAATTACAATGGGTAGAGTGGCCGTCAAGTAACAGTAAAACTTTTCCCGCTGGCTTCCTCGGAACGAAATGAATTTTAAGCCAATCTAAAAATATTGCCGATGTAATATAGGCAGATTTTTCGGACATAAACACATGAGAGCCAGGTGGCATTCCATCTTCAAATTCTTTCTTTTTGTTCTTACCCTTCATTATACACGCAGGCGGCAAAAATGTTCCTTCTGCATTGCAACATGCTATGATAGTGATGGTCTCACCCTTTTCGGTGGATGTTGTTGTAGCTACGGCTTTGGTACCTTTTTCGGCGAGAACATATCCAGGGCGATTATTAAGCTGTAGGCCTGACTCATCCATATTAAAGACGCAATTGGGTTTCGACATTAAATCATTATCAATCAAAGTTTTTTCTAACAAATTAAAGTAAGTATTCACTTCAACTCGATTCATAGCAAGACACCGGGCCATGGAAACTCCTTCCGACTTCCTCAGTACAATATCCGGGTTTCTACGTAAGAACATTTGGAGCCAGTCATAGCCAGCCTTTTCTTTACTTTTATTAAATTTGTGTTTTACCTTTAACTGCTCAGCAAACTGGAAAGCAATCATTCTTACGTCCTTAATTGTTAGTGGAAATCCTTTTTCTTGCACCGATTTAATGTGACGGGAAAGCTTCTTTTCATTCTCTTCCCCAAGCATGCATGATGGTCCCATGGGTCCCTTTACATCGTTGTTCTTCTTGTATCGTCTCTCAAGGGTTTTTCGAGGTATGTTATAGACAATAGATGCTTTATAAACAGACATTTCTCCATTTTTTAAACAATTTATAGCGGCTTTTAATGAATGTTCAGTCCAGTTCCCTCTAGTAGCTACAGCTTTTCTTTGGTATCGATTTGGCATCTATAACAAAAAATACAAGCGTTAAAATAGTGTAAAAAAAGCATTAAATAATAAGGTCATCTTTACCCGACTATATATGGCCAACTCTCCTTTTTTTCCGGGTGAGATGGCCACTACAAATTTTAAACTTACGAATAACAAGTACTTTACCATTTTGAGGTTAGAATGAAGAAAAATATACACGAAACACAATATACTCACTAAAACACAAAGAAGTAATAACATTATTAGTATTTCTGGTTGGTATACGAACCTACTATAAAATTTCATCACTACTTAATGAAATGAAGGCCAATTTACTTACTTTTTGATTTATTTATGCGCAAGGTTTTGTTCTCACGTTGTTCCGTGGTGGCGCACGAAGCGTACTGAGCTTAATACAGCGCCATCTTGTGATAAATGAGCAAATTATATTGATTGGCCAACTCTCCCGTACGGCCATCTCTAACGAATTTACCCTAATGGATGAAAAGTATTTTAATTCAAATTTAGCATATTAGAAAAAATATCGCGAGTGGGTTGCCTAAAAACTTATTGGCCAGGTTGTGATGAAAAAAAAGCCTTTTAGTTTAGTTTTCGTATGGAGAAGAATAGGCAAGAAACTCCACCGTTACTCTTTTAAAATGTTTTACAATAGTTTGTATAGGAACCTACATTCGTTCAATAACTATACGTGAAGACAATGCACCTAGAATAAAATTACTATACCACAATAGGTAAAAATAATTAAAAATGAAGCAACGACAGATAATTTAATTATGTGATGAATACATGGTGCTCACATATTTACAAACATTGTAAAAGTAGACGACTTTCCTAAAATTGTATAATTAATAAGTCAGTGTGTGAGGAAGTAATCACAGAAAGTATAATTTGATTTTGTCTTGATTCTAAATTGTCCTATGGAGCAGGGCCACCATTTTTCCAAGCACTCTTATCTTGAATTTAATCCTCTAATTTGTAATATGCTTGTTTACAAAGTATATTTTTAATATGAGTTTTAAATTTTCTTTCATTTAATTGCAATTTGTCACAAGGTATTTTGTTGTAACATTTAATACCATAAAAGATGTAAAGTACTTTAGATAATCTGAAAAAAACCGGTCAAGTGCGAGTCGGACTCGCGCACGAAGGGTTCCATACCATTATCTATAAAAACGAGCAGAAAAATCACGTTTGTTGTATGGGAGCCCCCTTAAATATTTATTTTATTCTGTTTTTAAGTATTTGTTGTTACAGCGGCAACAGAAATACATCATCTGTGAAAATTTCATTTGTCTAACTATCACGGTTCATGAGATACAGCCTGGTGACAGACGGACAGCAGAGTCTTAGTAATAGTCTCCATCTCCGGGTCCCGTTTTACCCTTTGGGTACGGAACTCTAAAAATGGTTGATCTAGTTTATCTTTATTTCTAGTGTTAAAATTACGTCTATCTTTTATTTTATTAAAAGGAGGTGGATTTTTCCTTACATACATATATTTATAATATTTTCATAAATGAATTGGCAAGTTACCGTCATAATATTACTCCTTTTAAATAGTTCCCTGAGAAATTCGCGGCGACGTAGATTATAAATGGCTCTGACAGCTCTCTTTTGCAAAATAAAGATGGATTCAATGTCAGCAGCCCGACCCCACAGTAAAATGCCATACGACATAGTTCTGTGGAAGTAGCTAAAATATACCAAACGCGTGGTTTCTAAGAAATACATTTGTTGTTAAAACGAATTAATCGTTAAACGAATGAGATAGTTTGGCCAGGAATTTTTTAGCTAATACACTTGCGTAATATTTTTAACATACTAAATTTGATATAAAATACTTTTCATCCATTAAACAGATGGGTGAAGGTCATCTCTCGGTCGGATCTTATGCTATTAAAGCCAAATTATAATAAGAGACACTCCAAATAGTTTATGATTCCATTTAATATAACACAAACATTCAAATATTTCCGAGTTTCTCAGAATCTCTATAGGATATTAATATGCGGTTTAGTCTATGGGCTAAACTGTGTAATAATCGACGTTATATTTTAATTAATTTTGACATAAATAGTTTTCAATATCGCTCTATCTGAATGTGATGAGAAGTTCATTCGGAGAAATTGCTGATAGAGTAAATATACTGTTAAAATCCTAGTTTTACTATTGCAAAGGACAATGCCCTCGTAATGTTTCGCATTTGACTATTCTTTCAATAGTCTTTCTTTGTAACGCGAACATCAATTTGATCTTCTACAGTCTATCAAGGTAGGCGTAGAATGGACTAAAGGGAAAAATCGGGTCAATCTGTTTTTGCGGTATTTTGACCAGCTGTATTTTGTAGTAGGTACGTATCAGTACGGTGTTTTTGTTATGATGCTTTTTAAATGGTTATTTATTTAAGGTGCCACATTGATTTATTTATAGAAAAATTTGGCTCAAAGTAAGTTAAAATGTTTCCGTTTATAAGGGTGGGACCCTTATAATCCTGCTTAGTGCACCTACGAGTACTAGTAACAAAAGAGATACAACATAATAATTTTGAAAGATTAAATTTATTTATGGCGACACCAAGAAATTACGTAGACTCTTAATCGACTTCCCTTATATGGTAGAAAATTGCCGAATAAATTTTAAAGGAAAAAGAAAAAAATAAACACTTACTTTTTCAATAAAATACAAGAAAAAGACACTTACAATTTACAAAAACATTAATCTGCCTAGCCTTTTCCCAACCGTGTTGGGGTCGGCTTTCAGTCTTACCGGTTGCAGCTGAATACCAGTATTTTACATGGAGCGACTGCTTATCTGACCTCCACAACCCAGTTACTAGATAATACGATACCCATTGGTAAGACTGGTTGTCAGACTTTCGGGTTTCTGACGACCCGTAACGACTGACAAAGATCCACGAATGACAGCCGGGACCAACGCCTTAACGTGCTTTCCGAGGCACGGAAGTGTCTCGGTATGCAGAAATGGTCACCTATCCACAGAGCAACCCCGGCAAGCGTAGCTTAACCTGATATCACACTTACAATTTACAATACCTTTAATATACTTAATCCTTAGCATGTAACTGGCGAACGAGTCTTACCTGAAACAAAACAAAATAAACATTAAGAAAATGACGTAAAAACTGTCGGAAAATGTCTTAGAGTTAAAGCCTTCAGTAAGTAGTCAGGATAAAAAAACTTTAATAATAGTAACACAAACTAAGGAGAGGAAGTGATTTTTGTCATTTCACCATCTTGTTTCACTGAAGTGGCAGACTGGCAGCCACTCTCTCGGAGCATGAAACATTTTCTGACAACGACGGATATTGTAACTGTCAAACATCAAAACAAGACAGTAACCGTGCTCCCGACATTACAGATTATACTGGATTATAAGAAAAAAATGCTTTGGGATTTTATTTTTAATCTTTGCTCGATTTTTAGATAGGTACGACTGCTTCAGACGGCCTTAACTTCAAAGGCTTAATTTATGTAACTTTTAAAGGAATTTTCGTTTTTCAATTACAATTTTGTCGTGTTGGAATTTTAGTCAAGCGATGCAAAGCTGTTGCTAGCTAAAATTGTAATACATAGTTGGTTAGCTTCTGGATTATTTTAATTTAGGTAATATTTTGGTGTCGATGTCGAGCGTATTATTTTTAATGGGGTTCATTAAAAGATAAAGATAATAATGGGCTTTTTTTGGTTCAAAGAAATTTATTTTCCGTTTCTTTCTTTTCCCATTTCTATTGTGTCATTTGCTAGCTTGCAATGGTATACTTGTGTACATGCTTAATTTATTTGCTGTAATTTTAAGTTAGTGTAGTGTAATTTTCTGTGCAACTCATCTACAAAAGACGTTCGTTCATCAAAAACCTGACGTTCTTAAATGTGTATACTGTCGTAAGTCGATGTAAACATTTGACTGTGTGTCAAGTATAGCCACGGTGGCGCGATGTATGTAGGTGAAGCACTGAGAGGGTTCACAACACAAATGTTCAGAGTCGTCGCTCGGGGCGCCACTCCACGAAACATCCTCTGTGCCAGAACCCGGTAACTATAAGTACGTAGGTATGAGTAACAACGTTAAATAGGCCTGTTTCTTGCCTAAAGATGTTTGTTATTGTTGAAGGTTTTATTTTGTTGTGTTTTATTCGTAAAACTAGTTTGAAAATGAAAGTGACATAAATTTAATTTTAACTTTCGAACGTTCTGTCTTTTTAGCTTTTACGTAACTAAAAAAATATAATAAAGTCATATTTTAATAATATTTTTATGTGTCAAATATTTTCAATTTTAAAACGTTTTAGGGGTACCTAAGTTGTGTTTTAGTTTTCAGAAAAATTAACGCTCTTTATTAATTAATTAGTACATGCTAAAGAAATTGTAATGTTTCCTCATAATACAGAAAATTATTTATAGCAATAGCTATAATCACCCTGATAATTTAAATAAAAAAAATAAAATAAAAAAGACGGAACTTTTTAGAATTTTTTCAAGTTTGTAACTCTTTTCTGAAAATATTCTAACATCGTAGCGCTACAATTTAAAAATAAGAACTTATTCGGCACAGAATATATGACTGTAGATAGGTTACATTGCGATGTCACCTTTCCGAGCTTTTCTGTAGACAGTGAAGTTCTCTCATTTCCGTACACTAGCATCTAGGTACGGCGAGAGGTCCTTGCCCGCCGCAAATTAGATACTGTTTTTAAAATGTAGATCAGATACGATATTTTCGAAAATATAATTTAGTTTTCTTATAGATGATTTACTGGACACAAATACGTAATAATTATGTAGATTTATTCCACTTATTATATTAACTTGATGATGGATACTATTGTAGTTAAAAAAAAACTTTTAAAATATAAGACTAGGGAATTGACTTTCCCAAGTAACCTGTTATTTTGAAAAGTTTTATGTATTACGTACCCGGTGTAAAAATATAAATTTTTAACGCTTTTTCAGAAATTGTTATATGTTCTATAATGTGCAAATTAATAAGGATAACTACGTCGGTAAGACTTAGGACTAATCTGTTTTACAATATTCAAAAACAATCAGTTTAGCATTTCATAAGGAAACCTTAAAAATACTCTACACGTTTTCTAAAAATGAAAAATCCAACTACAACAACAATAAATTTATTTTAAATGCGAAAGTGGGTTTGTTTGCTTGTTACGCCTTCACGTTAAAACGGCTGAACGGATTTAGATGGGCACATGGGTAGACCATGACCTGGGTTAGGACTAGGGTACTTTTTATCCTGGTAGCACGTTCCCGTAGGATAATTGCCGACCTTCAGGCGGGCGAAACCCCGGGCAAAAACTAGTTTCAAATAAAAACTTTAAAAAAATCACTACACATTTTCTCAAATCCACTTTCCAAGTTAACTTAACTATAACTTAAGAAAATCCATAAGCAACTTGTCGAAACCTGCCTTCGCATATCGCGTCACTTACGCCATCGATTTTTAATCTAGTCCATTAAAGTTAGAGTGTCGGGCTGATTGCTCCATCAGGACGTCTAATGCGTTTACCAGTACATCACCAGGGCTAAGAGCAATTTGCGCCTACATCTTCGACTTACCCTTTGTATAACTGCTAAGTAACCATAGGATTCCACTCACAGGTAAACGCTTGTATTGGGGGCAGGAGTGAAATGTGGCAAATGTGAGTTACGATATTATTTGTCTGTGGTTGAGAATTCCGGGTAAAGCTCGCTCCCACCTTTGGCCTGATCATCACTTACCATCAGGTGAGATGCAGGCTAAGAGCTTCACAGTTGAGGATAAAAAAGTGAAATATTTTAATAAATAATTGATACATAGGTTTACGGTTTATTGATACATAGGGCTTTTATCGACAGCGAATCTGACAAAAGAAAAAGACCAAATTACGAAAAAAAAAATGGGACGCGTCGCAGATATATTTACAGGAACTATCTCATGCGATATTTTTTCCACTACCCATAACTTCTTACCCAATAAAGCTTAGGTATATGAAATAAATCGAGTTTACTGCTTTCCATGGTCTGACGATTTTCTGAACATTTACTTTTTCAGTATTTCTTTCAGTTGTCAATGCACGAGAGTAAACAAAAACCAAAAAAAATACGTTAAGTGGTTATAGTTAAGACAGTTAATTGATTCAGGCATAACTTTGCGGAAATCCATTATAAAATACAATAGACGTGAATATCAACACGCCGTGTTCGAGTTTGCGACAAGTCCATCGTCATCCTGAGGATGCCTCGTTGAGAGGTGAAACACGTTTCGATTTCTTTCCGGGTTTTTATGGCTCTTTAGAAATAGCTAAGCGGAACAGGATAATAAATATGTCCACGTCCTTTGTAAGTTATAATTAAATCAGAAACTAACTAGCGTAAGCACGAGCGAGCGAGCGTGAGCTTCTAGCTTATAGCACTCGAGGGTTGCAGCTGAAAATCAGCGTCATATACTTTGTATTGTCATCTGACATTCTGAGCCGAGGCCTTTTCGGCATTATAATCATTATTTTCCGTTTTTTATAGTTTTATGGTGTATTTTTCTGTTGTAATGCCAATAAACGCATCTTTCTCTCTAAAGCACAAAGCGGGTGCGTGTCGGGCGCGGGTCAGGACGTGGGTATGGCGGGCTTGTTTAAATTGTAATTCCTTGTATTATATGGAAGACAGCACACGAAACGCGTGCGCGGGTCGGGCGCGGAGCGGGATGGAAGCGGGAGCCGCACACGCGTTTCATGTGCTGACATCCATTGAGCACACGAAACGAATTGAGCTTAACTTCTATTTCTTCCATTCGCAGATATATGACAATGACCTTGAGTGGTTAACTTGTGTGTTCTGTACTGGGCTCACGCAACGCGTCGTACGTCCAGCCGGTAATACGAATCGCCCATCAAGGAGCGCTGTCCCAAATTAGACGTATTATTAATTTATTATACATAAAATAAAAGGTATTTTAATAAAACGCGTATACTAAAAAATCTATAATTAAATTATCTTTAAAATAGTGAAGGTTTCAGAAAAATACGCTTCATAGATTTTGCGTGATTCTCACGTGTTAGACACAACTTTACAAATTAATTTCACTATGTAATAAAAACATAATCCAAAATATGCCTATACTAAAATATTAAAAAATGCTTTTATTTAACATATGTTTTTTCCAAATCATTAACACTACTCGTTTAGACGTCATCTTCGGTATAAAATCATTAAAAGTCGGTTATCGTCGCCTTAAGTTATGTAAGTTGCTAACGTAACTTTGTAGTGTGCATTATATGCACTGTTTTCTTTGAATTTAACAACTCACATAACTTAAACAATGAGTAACCAATTTATTTTGCTTCGAACTGTCAACTTACTGAATACGATTAAAAATCCAACTATACCTAGGATCGTTTGCAAATGACCGATCCGAGATATTCACTTAAGACTTCATTTTGTAACTTCATAAAACGTGTTCCGGAAAAGCTTAATCAGATAATAAGTTAAACTCAAGTTAGCATATTTCCATGTTCACCCACATTATAATGAGAATGCAAAGTTTCTAGACTTACATGCATGAAGTGGAATGAGTTCCGTAATCACTTCATAAAACCTATTACGTTCTGAATTTCAATCAAGATAATCATTTTGAAAGCTGATACACTTTATACAGTAATGATAAATGATTTTATCTCTTTAACACGTTCAGTGCCGAGAGCCCTCCTGGAGGGTTTACCTAGTCGCATATGGGATGCCGGGAGCCCTCGCGGAGGGCTCATTAAATGTAGGTTTTTCCTAGCAAATGCTGCATTAAAAACCGTGAAAATAAAATCAATGAATTCACAAAAAAAAAACGCTGGAAACTACTAATACGACTAGCGCGCCTCAAAGAGATGTCAGCAGAATTGACGGGGTTCGCTAGGGCCGATGCCTGCCGGGGGTGCGAAGAAAACCGAAAAGGAGCTCGTGGCCCCCGCTCCGCCCAGAGCGGGAGAAGTTATTTGGAAATTTCCCACCCAAAAAAAGAGGCCACGGTATCCGTTTTGGCCTTTTCTGCGACCTCGGCAGTGACAAGACCTCCTGAAAACACTATTTTACTTCGTTTTACAGTGTTTTATAACACGGTTTTATACCTAATGCCGTTGACCGTCCGTGATGGTTAACTTTAGCGCAAACATTATGCCGAGAACCCTCGAGGGTTCACTTCCAATATGCATGGCGGCATGGCGTCTGAGTTCTATGAAAAGTGGTTGGAGTCGAAAGTGTTAAGTAGTTTCATTAGGTACGGTTCACTCACTCTCATCGAGAGCAGACTTGTGTCCTAGCAGTGGGAACATTATAGCTGATTATCAGCGCAGCATGTGCTGAGATAGGAGGTATGAGCCTTTTGGCCTCGTACAGAACTTCCTGCTTTTATTTTAATTTTACTTTTTGTTTAATTTGTTTGCTTTTAATGTTTTAATGAGTGTGTTTTAGTTTAGTTTGTGATTTCCTGTGCAAGTCTCAATAAATACTTTTTTTTCTTTCTTCCATTATGCTTATGTACTCCTGCCGATATCATCCGGGGCGAAGACCTGTCAATACAAGTATGGACCACAAACTTGCACTTATTAAGGTAAGATTGGATAAGTTTTAGTCGTTCAGTGGGAATTCTGTAACTAATGAGCTTTCTGAAAGTTCTCTAAGAGAAACACGCAATAAAATTTTCTTTAAAATTCCGCGAATTATTGCACTATAAACAAACAATTTCCCCTTTTTGACGTAAATCATCATTCGCTTACTAACCGGGAAGGAGTTGCATATTTTGCCGAAAACCACACAGCCAAAATTCTGTTCAGTTCGTGATTTTGCCGAAACTCAGCTTTCACAAAGTAACTTTTCCGAAACGTTGGAAACTTTGTTTGCTTGCTTTGTGACAGGCTTCACGGAAAAATCTCATATTTCCGATTGATGTGCCTTTCAGAGAGCAGATTAATATCGTATAGGAAACTGCACAGGACACGCGACACAGACGGAAAGCCGTGAAAAAATTTCAAACAAACAAAAATAACATAGTTTATCGTATTAGTATGACACTCAAAGGGATGGAAAGGGGTGTACCCTTTATAGCAGAACTTTTTATGTCATAATATTATTTTGCATAATAGCAGATAGCATAAACTTCATTTCGCAGAAAATCGTTTGGCAAACACTCATTTATCATACAGTCAAAACTCATAATTATTTTGTAAGTCAGAATAATCTTTAGGAATAAATTTCATATCCATAATAATTAAAAAGTAGAACTATCATATCGCAGAAAGCTTACAGTCAAAATCGTCTTTTGGCATACATTTTATATCGATAGTCATTAAAAGGCAGAACTATCATATCTCAGAAAGTTTACAGTTAGAATCATAGTTAATTGATTCAGGCGTGACCTTGCGGAAATCCATTATAAAATACATTAGATGTTGATATATTTAGTAACCTGTTCCGCTTAGCTATTTCTAAAGAGCCATAAAAAAACCTGAAAGAAATCGACACGTGTTTCACCTCTCAACGAAGCATCCTCAGGATGACGATTGATTTGTCGCGAACTCAAACACGGCGTGTTGCCACACCGAGCGCTGAACTCAGACTGAGCCTTATCGTATTTTTTTTTAACATGGCAACTCGCAGTTTTGACCAGTAAGGTCTTGGCTGCTTAACCGGACTTTCCTGTGGATGCCTTAAGCTGCTACACTTAGAGCCTCCAGCAAGGAGCAAGTAAACTATTCTAAATTAAAGCTAGGCCAACGCTCGCTAAGGGCACCCCCTGTGGGGTACGAACCTCAGCTTAGGGCGTCGCTGGGGGGGGAGGACAACAAGAAGGGACAGGCTGGATCAAAATTTGGTTAATATCATGATTATTAGGCGGGGTATTTAAAGCTACGTGCTCAGCTGCAACAACTGCTGGCATCTCGTTTTCGAGCAGAGGGAGTCTTATCGCCAATCAAACCCACTTATATACTGCTCGTCCCACCTCGGCTCGGATCGTTATCAGCGCGATAAGGGGCGAACAATCGTTTGGCAAGAAAGCATTTTTAAAATCGGTTCACAATTGACGAAAATATCGATGAATATACATTTAAAACAATATATCTCCTCCATTTTTGAAGTCGGTTAAAAAAGAATTATTGTGAAAACTTCACAGTTTTATCTTTCAGAAAGGCATGCAACATCTAATGAAAGGTTGGTATGAAAAGCGAAAAAAGTAGAAAGTTCAAAGATTCCCGAAGTGGATACTTAAATACCTGAATGTACAGGAATGTATAACATTTAACATTTTCAAAGAAAACACTGATCTTTTTGATCCCTTCTTTGTGCGTCATCGGAAGGGCTGACTGATAATTTTTTTTCTTTATTTCTCTTGTCTGCTTTTCATTTCATCTATGAACCTTTTGCGATTATAATGTGAAACACGTATATCAGAACTGCGAGCAGGAAACGGATTTTTATTATTAATGAATTCCGGAATGAAGGATTTAGGCCGATTGGCTGCATCGCTCGCTGTACCGGACGATATTTCAGTTTTTCAACATGTTGTTAATATTTTTAATTCCTTTGTAAACTTGTGAAAGCTACATAACAATATTTTTGAATTTTATTCGTAAATAAAATATTATTTGTTGAATACAATTTTATTATTCCTTATTTCTTTTAAACATTTATAAAACCAAAAATAGCATACAAGAACATTTACAAATTTTTGAGCAGAATTCGAATTCTCGAGAACTTTCATCTGTTACTGTTACGAATGTTATTGATTTTTAATTTGGGTTGTTAATCTGGATTGCGCGATCCTATTATTAATGGAACAAGGGCAAAGGGCAGCTCGGCATTACATTAAACATCTCGAAAGGAGCCGTCAAGGGATAATGGTCCTTATTTACAAAAAACCAACACGTACCTAAGCAAGGAAACTCCCTTCAAGGGGCATAAAATATGATTTCACCTGGCGTTACATTGAAAGATGAAAGAAATGGGGCTGTTACAAGTATTTTATTCTACGTTGATTTCTCGAAGTGCAAAGTTTAAAAATGGACGTAGAGAATGATTTGATGAAATCACTCTTAATTTTTGCTTAGGTATTCAGACAACACAAATAGAAGAAATCATTCATTTGAGATGCAATATTTATAGGTAGGTAGGTATTTAGGTTGGAAAAATAATCTGTAAGTTTTTTAAATACTTACGCCAAGTAAGTATTAAAATACCTATAAACAGTAGACTTTCGGCTGGCGCCATACTAAATATACGTATTATTATCATACCAAATAATTTAAACCTCCATTCCCCAATTTTGTTACATTTGTTCGGGAATAACACCCTTATACGTAACATTAAGCTTAGCGAATGTCAAGGAAATCCGGAACTATTTTAATACAGAATTTATAAGCAAAACCCTTGCAATGTGGCTCGAGGGGATTACATACCGTGTTTATAGCCCACCTTCCTTTTGATTGAATTAAATGTATGGAAAATAGACGTCAAAAGGATTGGGACAGTTACTTGTTCTAATATTTATGAGCTCGGAAATGAGAAATTTTACCGTCTATTCGGGTGTCAATCATGTGGTTTTCGTGGGATTTCTAACTAAACCTATAATGCAAAAGCAGTTATTTCTGCTTCTATTTTATTTAGTACCTGGGCCACCGAGCTCAGCTCTGGTGAAAATAGAGAATGTTCATTTAATAGTATAGGGTAGTTACACAGTAATTCCATGCTGCCATGATAGTAGGTACTTACTAATTTCATGCTGCCACGTCATTATTCTAAGGTAGCATCTTGTTCTAAACTTTGGGCGACCGAGCTCTGCTCGGGTGAAAATACGGAGAATACGAATTTTCCCATATATCGACGCCTTAGAGTGAAAACCTCGTAAGTTTAAAAGACTTTTAAGGAGCAAGAAAAGACTGCGTGCTGTAAAGATTTTGTACGGCATCTTTTATGTCTTTTTAAAATTAATTAATATGGAAATTTAACCCGTTTTTATATCTAGAACTGCGAACATAAAAGACGCCGTACAAAAATTTACAGCACGCAGTTTTTTGTTTCTCCTAAAAAATAACTTCTTTTACGCTTACGAGGTTTTCACTCTAAGGCGTCGAAATGAGACCTAGCTAGATCGATTTTTCTCCATTTTTGAGAACGTGATTACAAAAATATTATTATATATTAGTATTATATATTATAAAAATATGGCTCGTTTAATAGTATAGGCTTACATGCCAATATCATTTCTCAAAGTTATTGGAAAAATAACATAACATAACATAACGCCTGTATTGGCCAAAGGGTTAGGTAGAGGTGTACACCCAGATTTTGCCAGTTATGTTTACTTAAGTCCCATGTAATAGAGGGCGAGCCTATTGCCATCAACCGGGCACAAATCCAGACTCCCGGCAGCTACTGAGAAATTCCTAGTGCAAAACCCAATAGCACTTTGCCTGACCTGGGAATCGAACCCAGGACCTCATTATTCAGCAGTAGCGCTTGCGAACACTAGACCAACGAGGCAGTCAAAAACAATACCTTAGAATATTGCTTCAAACGCAAGATAAAATGCCTTTTCATCATATTTATTTCGCCCGCAAAATCTTCTCATTTTTACAAATTAGAAAGTCAAGTATTTGCTAATCCATTTAGCTTCTGTAGATAAATTGTAGCTCAATATTATTCATTGGAGTGATTGATTAAGTAAGTAAGTAAGTATTTATTTGCATAAAACATGGTATACATGGTGTTACAATAATTTACAATAAAGATCTTACATGTTTTGCCAGAATCAAACAATCCAACATTGAAACTTTCCCATGAAATAGTAAAGTAAGTTTAATACCAATTGAATAAGATCGGAGATAGTAAGGACTACTTAAGGCGATGATAACCGACTTTTAATGATTTTATACTATTTTAAATTTGAGCATTTTCGTAATGACTTAACATATGAATATTTTAGAATATGTTTATACTAAATAGTTAAATTAATTTGTAATGTCTAACGCGGATAAAAAACTGAGAATCACGCAAAATCTATCAAGCGTATTTTTCTGAAAGCTTCACCATTTTAAAGATAATTTAATTATTGATCTTTTAGTTTACGTGTTTTATTAAAATACCTTTTGTTTTATGTATAATAAATTAATAGTGCGTCTAATTTGGGACAGCGCTCCTTGATGGGCAAGTCCTATTACTGGCTGCACATACGACGCGTTGCGAGAGCTCAGTACAGAGCACGCAAACTAACCAATCAAGGTCACATGTATATAACTGCGTCTTAATATAATTACACTGTTAAACCAATTACAATCCTCCTTGGATTCACTGAATTATCACAGTGTATCCATTAACGCCTAACGTTATCAAACCCCTGAATATTTCCCAGCTAAAATTACATTTATATAACTAAAGTTAGCTTTAGAAACCCACCTGTTTAACAGTAAATATTTACCCATTAAATACCCAGCACTACAATGCTGTTTACAAAACTACCTCTGTTGATATTATATACGAGTTTCGTCCAACTTCGATAAACTTGTTAATTTTATCTACCAGTTGCCTTCCAGACTGATAGCTTGCGAGGCTCAGATCATAAACATTTCAATTAATTAAAGTCCTTGCTACAAGGCCATTTAAGGGACCTTTTGATTGTCCCTTTTGACGAACTTAATGTTTACATTCATGAGTTCGCACCCTCATCAGTAGCTATCTCAATAATTGTATAGTCATTTGTAATTATATTAATTAAATGTTTGTGTTTAACGTTTATAAATCGTGGATAATTAACGCTATTTGGTACTAATAAGACAATGGGTGAATCACTGTGATTATCTTGTTCACTTTGTTTTTAGAGTTCTTCTTGAACAATAGGAGCAATTACATAGATGTTTGGAGGCAGATAATTTTCTTTGTAATTTTCTTCAAATTTGTGTCTCGTGAAAGTAGGACCATTATTACATCCGAAACTTTATTATTTGGGGATTTTAACAGGTTTAGAAACAGTCTAGTTCATGTTTATGAAATAGACTTTTTCTTGCCTACGTGTCTGAAAAGAAAATGCGTTAAAAAGTTTGAAATGATAGGATGAAATGAGGATTAAAGTTGCATAATTAGTTTTATTTTTGTTATTAAACAGTTTAAGCTACTAATTCGAAACACTTGTTTTCTACAGTTGTTTTAAATTTTAGTAAATAAATTATAATTCAAATATATAATTCCTAGATATTCAAATTGAACCAATCGAAGTTATATATAACAACGTTTATAATTAAATACTTAAAGGTTATTTTCAATTTACGTTCGCAATAATACCTCGTCATAAAGTAGCTCATTACTTACTAGCGGATCCAATTCCTCCCAGATGGCTCTTATCAATTGAGCGGAATAATAACCAGCTGATCCTAATATATTTTACCTTCGTCCCCACATCAGAACGATCCTCCAAATATTTGATACATGTCTTACGTCATATTTTATTTATATTACGAGTCCGTACATCACGATAAATACACCGAAAAGTGGAGTTTTCTTCTGTCAATTTCGAGTTGTATATTTCTTTCCTTTGTGCTCTATGTTCAATATAGTGTTTCTGTTTCAGTAAATATTACATGGAAATATAATAAAACAAACTACATATTTTATACAGCGTGGTCCTTTAATGGTGACATTAATTTAACACACGTATACAGATTAACATTTTCTTTTTATGAAGATATTTTAATTTCATTAAACGTTATTATTTATTGATCTTTTTTCAATTTTCTAAAATAGCATCTTGGTGCAACCTTTACTTAACAACTGTAGTGCAGAGGTCATTTACCGGGGTCACGGATCATAACATCGCATCAATGAAAATAAAACAAATAACGTGTAAAGAGAAGGCGAATTGAAGGAAAGGGAGAGTGTCAGCGAGCGTTTGAAAATTTAAAATGTTCAATTAACTAATATTTTTTTCTTATTATATTGTTATGATTACTGGCCACTAGCCCTACCCGTGTGTTAAATTAATGTCGCCATTTTAGCGGCACTTTGTATACAGGTATATCGGCAACATGAAATACTGAAACCGAAATGTAAACAAGTAACCAAAACCTGATAAGTGGAGTCAAACCATTTACCACCAAAAATGTGCTGAAAACAAAATAATTTATCCAAAACCGGCCAAGCGATTCGCTCAGTAACGAAATGAGCTGCTCTGCTAGAACAGCAGAGTTCCATTACGTTTGTCTAGCGACACTTTCCGAAAGCGAGTCGATCGGTGGCGCTAAATTAGGATTGACGCCGACAGGTTTTGTAAAAGCATTGCACTGTTGAATTATTAAGGCAACTCCGGCTGCCTCTATTTTCGTACCGCCGCCGGCAGTCAACGTCTGACTCTATACCTACGTATGTAGTGGTCCATAAACGGAACCCGGCTCATTTTCAATTCTGACACCCGGATAAAGTGGTCGCTGAATGAATATAAGCCGCAGTAGGCAATTTAGATATTTAAAAAAAGAACCATTTAAACGATTGAATGTGTGTGGTTTTTAATCGCGCGTCAACTCTCGACGCAGATTTTGAAATAACTGGTAAACTGAGCCTACTTATACAACGTAACCAGGTAAATTAATATACAACAACGAACTATGTGATCCAAACTATGCCTCGGAAATTGAGTTTGGAGCTTATTGAGAGGGGAAAAGTTTGAAAGCAATTTCGTGAAAATTTAATGCTCTTGCGAACTTATGAGAATGAGGAATTTGAGAAATGAAGCCAACACTGAGCATAGCTAATTTGTTGCGAATTTTTAATGAAGTCCACAAGGCCGGGGTCCGCCAGTGACGTCACATTTAAGCTCCTCTTGATCGGTTTGAGACGCTAACCTGGGGGCCTGTAGGTTCATTGAAAATTTCTTTGATCATTTCCAAACGAAGGCCCCCCGGGGTGAATGATTTCGCAGATCATTCTTGCTACAGCAATGATGCTAAAGTCAAACGTTGGTTTATAACTTGTCGCTTCAAAGAGCACATTAAGCGTCCACACGAATATTGGGGAAAGCCTGAAATTCTGAAAATCAGTGCAGGTCTAGGGTATCGATATCGCCCTGTTGACGGGCTGTATTTGTGATTTTATAACTCTGGGAATATTCGTGCGTGACTTTGTTTTTAGGATTCCGTACCTCAAAAGGAAACCCTTATAGTATCACCCGTATGTCTGTCTGTCCGTCTGTCACAGCTAATTTACTCCGAATCTAATGTCCGATTAAGTTGAAATTTGGTACACATATGTACAATATTTCTGTGACCCAAACACGGATGTGTAACGTAAATAAATGAATTTTGAATATGGGGGTCACTTTTGGGGGGAAACATGAAAAAAAAAATGGTAACTATACCGTGTGACATATCAAAAGGACTTATTTTTTTCATAATTTTAAAATAAAATCATTTACAGATATTTAAGAAAATAGATGAAAATTTACCACTGCCCCCTTATCTCCGAAACTACTGAGCCTAAAATTTTGAAAAAAAAAAAAAAAAAAAAACATAGAGAATGTTTCTTTAGCCACAAAATAGGAAAATTTATAAAAAGTCTATGGTCTTAAAATAACATGGTATATCCCTCAATATTGTGCGTACAAATTTACATTTGCAGTTGGAATATATGGCAGAACATGTTTTTTAACTACAATGTTAAGTTTGTTCTTGGGATAAATAAATTCATCTACTACGGAACATTTCATTGTGCGTAGTCTGTCACGCACTTGGCCGGTTTTTTTTGTACTACTAACGTTCTTTTGATATTTTTTATTATATTCACATAATATTGTTCAATGTTCATATGTTATATTTCGACATTATTAGTGTTGCGTGACTTGGTACTCGTTACTTATACATCTGTTATGTTACTTTTTGTAAGAACGGAGAGTATTCACAAAAAAGATAATGTAGTCGAATGAAACACGGTAAACAAGCCCAATTATTGTTCTCTTGATAGGCAAGTACTTGCAAATAAATTACAAACATTACTCATGTACCTATGTACGTATAGGTTTATAAAAGGGTAAATTAATTCTGTTGTGCGATTTTCAGGTTGAATGAGTATTCATATTAATTCTGGATTAATAAAACATACAGGTTTATTAAAATTTCAAATTCATTTGTAGACAAAGTCATAATGTTACAATTTTCAGCATGGATTCTTTTCGTAATTACAGAATTTCCGATAGCTTTGTTTTGAAACTAAATTTGTGTTAAAATGATGATGTGGATATATTTAATAACCTGTTCCGCTTAGCTATCTCTAAATAGCCCTAAAAAGACCCTGAAAGAAATCGACACGTGTTTCACCTCTCAACGAGGCATCCTCAGGATGACGATTGACTTGTCGCGAACTCGAACACGGCGTGTTGCCACACCAAGCTCTGCGCGCAGACATGCTGCAACACGTGTCGATTTCTTTCAGGGTCTTTTTAGGACTCTTTAGAGATAGCTAAGTGGAACAAGTTACTAAATATATCCACATCATCATTTTATCATGGAATTCCGCAAGGTCACGCCTGAATCAATCAACTAAATTTGTGTTATTTGTTTCATGGAACAAACATGGCTTTCTTTATTTTGTCATCCATGCAGAAACACCAATCCGGAATAAATCATAGACAATTGTAGGCCATACAATCATTTTACCATTTGGGTAATCAACCCAGGAATGCGTAGGAACAGGCTACTGTCAAAATTGGGTCACATCAACCCTTTAAAGCTTACATGATTTCATATTCAAGTTACCAATAAATAACGATTCAGGGAATACTACTAAATAAATGAATTAAGGGGGATGCGCTAAGGTAGCACGCGAAATTCAGAATCTCTTGCGTTTTTTGCTATTTGTAGGGCAGTAACAGGTTATCTGTGATTAAAATATGATTCATGACCGTAACAAATATGATTTTACAGAACTATACTCATTAAAATTAGCAATACAACTTCTTAGGTTAGAATAATCTTCAAATGTCATAATTTCATGAAATAGTTATTCAATAGGGTTACATGAACTTAGAGAGATTTGAATTTTGCGGGCTACCCTGATGCTTTCGCCTTAAAAGACGCAGATATATGCCAGTGACCTTGAGTGGTTAGCTTGCATGTTCTGTACTGAGCTCACGCAAGCGCTGTCCCAACTTGACGCATTATTAATTTATTATACATAAAACAAAAAACATTTTAATAAAATACGTATACTAAAAGATCAATAGTAAAATTATCTTTAAAATAATGAAGGCATCAAAAAATCCGCTTGATAGATTTTGCGTGATTCTCAAGTTTTTTTTTTCAGCGTGAGACACAACTCATACATAATCATAAATTAAATATATAGTCATTAAAAAAAAATGCTCTAATTTACCATATATTTTTTCCAAATCATTAACACTATTTACAAGTTGAGACGTGATCTTCAGTATAAAATCATTAAAAGTCGGTTATCGTCGTCTTAAAGACAATATCTATTTGAGTAGCTATAGGTAGTTGAGGTGCTGTGGATCTCTCAGCAGGGGTGTAACGTAACACTCGCATACCCTCGAACGATAGAACAAACTAATTAGTCGTTTAGACTATTTGTTTTAGCATCGTGATTGCTTTGTTGCCTCCGGGCACTCGTGAACATTGAGCAGCCCTAACAAGAACTGCTACATGTTACTCTGTTAGGAACAAGCTACTGTTCTCCCAGAACTGTATTTAAATACAAGGCCATTATAATTAAGATAATAACAATTATTATGATATCGTTTCGAGTTTCGAGAAATTGCGCCGTTTTCCCGGTTTTCGGACGTGACTCTCGCGGTTTCCGCATGGCCAGAATATTATTTTTGTGTAAAATATTTACTGAAATCTGTGCTGATAATTCAATATTTACATGAGTGCTATTTGGGATTGGAGCGTGAGTGACGAGCAACTCTTTTAAAAAAATGAAATATGAGAGTGAAAAAAAATAATATGTTGCATATTAAAAAATCCCTCCCACAGCGCAGCCAAGATAACAGCACAACTTTGCCTGCAAAGGTATTTGGCCACTTGGCTAGTTTTCCACCTGGTAGGCCTTCCCTTTTACACTGACGTAGTTTTGATTAAGAGCAAGGGAGCAGGCATAAATTCTAGCGGCATGAATCAATAACCATACACACACTTACATACATTTAGTGTATTTACGTCACACAACGGTGCTCAGACGATATTTTGACGGGAGGCTGGCGCGTTCTGTTTAGAAATTATACGCCACGAATGCCAGTCGCGGAATGACAACGTAAGCGAGTTGGTAGTTTTGTACATGATATTAATAAACGTGTTACGATTCGTATCATTACTCTGTCACTAAATGAACGTAATAAACAGGGTAAATATGACTTATTTTCTGTATGACTGGTACCCGAATACTTGATGGTGTTTCCCAATCAATCTTTCTAGCCTTTACCCAACTATTTTGGAATCGGCTTTCAGTCTAACTGGATGCAGTTGAATACCAGTATTTTAAATGGAGCGACTGCTCTGACCTGCACAACCCAGTAACTAGGTAATACGATATTCCTTGGTAAGCGTGGTTGTCAGACTTTCAAGCTTCTGACTACCCGTAGCGACTGTCAAAGATCCACGAATGACAGCTGGGACTAACGACTTAGCGTGCTTTCCGAGGCATGGAGGAGTCTCGGCATGTAAAGATGGTCACCCATCCACGGACCAACCTTGGCAAGAGTAGCTTAACCAGATGGTTCGACCTGTGCGGTTGTTATTTCTTAGCCACAAGCTCCTCCCTCCTGACGGCGTTTCCCGTTTTACTTAATTAATTTGAACAGTATCTAATGACTTTAAAAATTAAATACCATGTTCTTAAGACCATGGTATTATTCTAGGTAAATATTCGTGGTATTATTTTCTTAATAGAAGTGTAATATGTTCATAAGGAAAATATGGACGTAAAAGCATTCATAGGGTGAGTGTGGTAGCTACATAAATCTCTGAGTGCGTTCTTATTACCTGGTGAAAATGTATGAAAATCCTGGTCAAAGTCTATGTTGCGCAAAAGCACTGTGAAAAATATAACAAAATTTTGGTAGGCCTAAAGTTCGAAGCAATATTCTACCATTTTACCTAATATATCTAACTAGCTGCACGCTGCGGTTTTACCCGCATAAGTTTCGATCCCATGGGAATATCAGAATAAAATTATCTTATATCCTAACCCAGGTAATGGTCTACCCATGTGGCAAATTTAATCGAAATCCGTTCAGCCGTTTTAGCGTGAAAGCTAAACTAAACAAACAAACTCATTTTCGCATTTATAATTATTTATAACTTATAAACGAACGCAGCAACCTGGTTGACGTCCACGCAGACTCAATATCAACGTTTGTCAGACGTAATTAGTGTTAGTTTTTAATGTTACTATCTAGAATTTAAGTACATTAGGTCTTTAAAATTAAAGTTATAGGCACAAAGATTATGCGGTGTTTGCCTGTCATTGGTTGTGCAGTTAGATTTAAGACACTATTACCCATATGTTCCTATCTGTTTATTATCTGTAACAACTGTTGGTGAACCTTAATTAAATAAATAAAATAAAGATTAGGTAGAATTATCTAATGTACGTAAATATACGTCGTTAGAACTTATTTGTTAGAAACTTAATCTAATTCAAATTAAAAGTGAATTATGAAAGCTATTACATTTCGCATAAATATAACATCACGCCTTGGAGTATATAACACATCACGCCTGTAATGACCGAAGGGTTAGGCAGAGTTGTAGCTACAGTTTACTGCTGCGCTGCGTGTCGCGGGTTCGATTCCCGCACGGACAATTATATATGTGTATGACCTACAAGTAGTTATTCCGGGTCTGGCTGTTTGTGTATGTGAGTTTAAATGTTTGTAAACATATCCACACCCGCAATAATGTTTGAATCCCATGTAATAACGAGCCTATTGGTATCAACCGGGCTTAAATCCAGATTACGAGCTGCTACTGAGTTTTTTTTTTTTTTTTTTGTCAAAACCTTCTCCCGTTCTGGGCGGAGCGGAAGGGCGTGTCAGACTCTTACTGACTAAATCTCACCCGTGTTCCTTCAATTGCCTGTATATTGCCAGGCTCCACAGTATCCCTTTCGGACTTTCCCGCGATCCCGTCAGTAGTGCTGACATCTGTTTGAAGCGCGCATGGTACACAACGCGCCGTCGACCCGGGCCTGGCCCTTATCGGACGGCGAGCTACCCATTTCTCACCGTCCGAAAGCCCGCACCTACGGTGGCCGGGAATCGGCCTGGGATTCCCGACGCCCAGGGTGCCTCCTGCGGCGGCTAGGGGAGTGCGGGCGCAAACTTTGCCTCTCACTCACGCGTTCCGCCTCCTCCTTCGCGAGCATTACTGCCGGATGCGAGAGATCACCGCCGCCGATCACCTCCACGAGGACACGGTGATGCTCCGCCCAAGCCGGGCAGACCTCCACCGTGTCCTCCGGGCGATCCACACAATGGTGATACCCGGGCGTTTCCTCCCACCTTATCTTGAACAGGAATTTCTTGTAACAACTATGTCCGGTGAGGACCTGCGTCAAGCGGAATGTGGGGACGCCGTGGCGCCTCTGCCACTCCTCAAAGAGGGGACTTATCGCCGCAACTGTGGCGTGCCCAGCACTGGGTTGCGAAAATGCACTTTCCATGACGCCATTAGAACTCGCCGGAGCTTTCCACTGTGCCGTGATTTCTCGCGGCAGCGGAGTTACATCCCGGCGGTTCGCCTCCTCGCGCCACTCCTAAATGTGTGCGAGGACTTTTGCCTCTAGATCCTACAGTGACTTTGCCCGACCTGGGAATCGAACCCAGGACTTCATGCTCAGCAGCAGCGCATATGATCAACGAGGCAGTCAATTTAGTTTTCAACATTCGATTCAACATCGAAATTCAAAATCTCAGTCATAATTTATTAAAATTTAGTGAGAATAGAGCAGGTGAATACAGAGATAAATGTGACACCTCCGCTCAACGGAATGTCATTTGCGGTTTATTGACAATCACAGCTTTGGCGCACGTGGAATAATATTAATCGAACTAGTTTTAGTCGATTTATGAAAAGAATCTGTTTTGAGTTTTGAATTTATATTTGATTTGGTAGCCTTGTTTTTATTGGACAATTTGTACCTGCATACAAAATTACTGCAAAACTTGTATTTTTTTATACGTTTTGTTTTGGGACAGAAGTTTTTTAAAGCGGTTTGCGGTAGGATTTCACTGGTAGAAATAATTACATAACGAAAAAGCATTATGCGCCTCAAGTTTCAAGTGTAAAAATCTTTTGTAGGATTTGTATTAAATCATACGTGACAAGGAATTTCGTTCCTGAAGGGGGCCCCCCGAAAACACACTTTTATTTTTCTTTTTTTATGTGATGTAGGTAGGTACTTAATTGTTACGTATCACGAAAAATAATTTATTGGTTAGTAGGTAAACGAAATATGTATGGCCAAATATTTAAAACAAGGAAAATCACATCATAAAGATACTTTACTTATTTATTATAAACGGTTAGCATACATAAAAAAAAAACGATAAGAAACAAAAACATTCCTGAATAAAGCATAAATATGCTCCTTACAAATAGCAAAAGAAAAGCATCCCTTTTTACAAAATGCTTAAAATAGGGCGCCATTATGAAAACCATTAGCATTGTTTAGCATTGTTACCAAAACAAACTTGAGCTGGTCTTAAAATGCACGACAGACTATAGAGATGCGAAACCGCGGACATTACACAAAATATACATATAATAAAATAGTGACAAACTCAAAACAGTTGATTATTTTCGAAAAAGTAATTGTTACGAGGTGTGGGAACGAGTCTGATGCCGAAAATGACAAAAAATTTTAAGAAAAAAAAAAATTCTTATAAATTTTTGTCCATTGGTTTGTCTGGATGTATGTTCCAGATTGGCGCAAAAACGGCTGACGGCACATAGATAGTTTATAACTTGAATACTTTTAATCATATAAAACACTTAAGGTACTTTTAATCCCGGTAGTTCCCGTGGGATATTTTCCGACATCTATGCAGGCGAAGCCGCGAGCAAAAACAAGTATTGCAATACTTTATTTCCATCACGTTCCCCAGTGTTTGAAATATTCAACAGGATCGATTATCGGCTCACTTTGTACACAAACACTTTTTTATTCAATTTAACGAAGTGAGAGGACGATCGCGACCAGTTTAGAATTTTTTATTTGTTTCTCAAAGACTTCACGTTTTACGAGCGTTTAAGAGGTTCCTAGTCTGATTTTTCTTCTTCCATCTTGTTTTTCTGATCTATTAATAGTTTTTGAACTCGGTGTTTGTAGAGTCTGGCCATGCTTGAAAATTAACAAAACACCAACCACCATCCTGGCAACACCATCCTATCCTACGAAAAAAGAATTTGATACTTTATCTTTTTGTTTTTGATAGGTTATTTTGTTTAAATTTTAATTTATTCCTAGTATAGAATAGTCACTTTAGCACGATGCAGTGTGGATTTGATACAGTTTTAGCATGGTATGGAGGTAGAGCATAGGTAGTCGACGTGGTCAATATATTCGAGTCGACATAGTCAATATATTACACATAATCTATTATGCAAAAATCAAAAGGCAAAATATCAAAATCATTAGATCTACTTACTACCCTAAAACTGACATAACTGACTGATGTAAAAGTATACTCTTTACAGAACTTTTTGGAGTTGCCCATTTATTTCATTGCAGACTTAGCGTGGCCAAACTCTAACAGGAAGAATGTGTTGCCTTTACTTAGACCACAGAATAAATACAAATAATTTATGAACTACTTTGGTGTTTAAAAGTTGAGCATTTTAAGAGCGGTTTGTTACGCATTTATCTATTTTAACTATTTTATTCTATATAAGAAGACAACTTTTTGATATGGTAAGGTAACTATCATAACATAACATCACGCTTACCTTACCCATAGTAGGAACATCCACATTTACTGTCGGTTACTTAAAAAAGTATTTATAAAAAAAGGTAATTAAAACAATAACCTTAGTTCTTTTTTGTTTACTACACGGTAGATATCAAAAGAAAATAGTGTAGGTAAAAATACAAATTTTAATTGCTTTTTCTTTACTTGTGCTGTGAGCCCTTTCTTCTTGTCAAATTTTATGATTCTAAGTCAACGGCTACTACCTTATAGGTTTTGATTTATTTGCATCAAACATGTGGCCTACCCGGTCGTATTTTTTATTACGTTGATTTAGACGTTAGATTTTTTTGTCGTAAGTATTTGATATTAATTTTCTATTTGACACCTCCACCAAAGAAATATGACAATACTTAATTCCATGTTTCTAAGCTCTATGACTGTAGACGAGATAAAAAAGAAATAAAAGCTTTAAATAACGCTAACGCTGAAGGTTACGATGGAATTAGTACAGAAGTAATTAAAACTTGCAGCACAGAATTAATTCCTAATTTGACTTATTTAATTAATCTTGCATTTTCATCTGGAACTTCACATCCTAATGCCCTAAAATTATCAGTCGTTAAACCTCTGTACAAAAAAAAAAAACGATAAAAATGATGTAAAGAATTATCGCCCGATAACCCTTATGGGTGGGTACCCATATTAAGTAAATTATTTGAAAAAAGTATGCATAGGAGACTTTCCGACTATTGTAGCAAATATCATAACAAAAGAACAGTATGGATTCCAAAAGCACAAGTCAACAACACTAGCAATTGCTAATCTTTTAAGGCATATTCACAATTTCCTAAATAAAAATTATTTAACGACAGGACTATTCTTCGACCTGTTACAAGCCTTCGACTTTGTGGCACTTGATATCTTGTTAAGAAAATTAGAAAAAGTGGAATAAATGATTTGGCACTGCAGTGGATTGCGTCTTATCTAAGCAACCGAAGACAATACGTTGTTATTAAGAAAGTAAATGAAAATTTATTAACCTCGTATTCAGATGAATAATTCAATTATTGACTCTATAGTCAGATGACTATAGAGTCAATAATTGCGGCGTCCCCCAAGGGAGTGTATTAGGACCCTTATTGTTTTTATTATACATAAATGACTTACCGCTAGTGACTAATAATAAATGTGTACTATTTGCAGATGACATTTCGATTATTGTGACATCTGACAAAAAGTATAAAACTAAATCAGATCATGAGATGGACATTAATAATACTATTGACGAAATTATAAAATGGTTACAGATAAATTAATTCGGTTACATCTAATTATATACAGTTTAATAAATCAAAACATACTAAATTTATACAATTTCAAACTTAACATTGACAGGTTAGAAAAAGTTCCTCAAACTAAATTCTTAGGTGTACTTATAGATAGGGGATCCAAACGCCTCCTGCCGGAGGCTCTACGCGGGGGTCTTGCGGTCCATGGCCCTTTACGGGGCACCGGTGTGGGCGCGTTCACTAAGGCTGCGGCCAGCCCGCCGGTTGAACGCGTCCCAGAGGGTCATGGCCATCCGGCTGGCCCGAGGATACCGCACGGTCTCCTGTGAGGCGGCGAGCCTCCTTGCCGGATTACCGCCATGGGATCTGGAGGCAAAGGCCCTCGCGCACATTTGAGAGTGGCGCGAGGAGGCGAAACGCCGGGGCTTAGCTCCGCTGCCACGAGAAATCGCGGCACAGCGGACAGAGCTCCGGCGGGATCTCATGGCGTCATGGAGAGTGCGATTGTCGCAACCCAGCGGTGGGCACGCCACAATTGCGGCGATAAGACCCCTCTTTGAGGAGTGGCTAGAGAGGCGCCACGGCGTCCTCACCTTCCGCCTGACGCAGGTCCTCACCGGACACGGCTGTTTCGGGAGGTTCCTGCACAGGATAAGGCGGGAGGAAACGCCGGGGTGTCACCATTGTGTGGATCGCCCGGAGGACACGGTGGAGCATACGGTGGAGGTCTGCCCAGCTTGGGCGGAGCATCGCCGTGTCCTCGTGGAGGCGATCGGCGGCGGTGATCTCTCGCGTCCGGCCCTGGTTCAGGCCATGGTACGGAGCGAGAGGAAATGGGAGGCCGTCACCTCCTTCTGCGAAGCGGTAATGCTCGCGAAGGAGGAGGCGGAACGCGTGAGGGAGAGGCAAATTTCGCGCCCTCACGCCCCTAACCGCCGCAGGAGGAGACGCCCAGGGCGTCGGGAATCGCGAGGCGATTTCCGGCCACCGTAGGCGCGGGCTTGCGGGCGGTGAGCAATGGGTGGCTCACCGTCCGATAAGGAACAGGCCCGGGTCGACGGCGCGTTGTGTTCCACGCGCGCCTCAAAGAGATGTCAGCAGATTTGAAGGGGTCCACTAGGGCCGATGCCTGCCGGGGTTGCGAAGAAAACCGAAAGGGAGATCGTGGCCCCCGGCAACAGGGCAACCGAAGGAACACGGGTGGGTTTTAGTCAGTAAGAGTCTGACACGCCCTTCTGCTCCGCCCAGAGCGGGAGAAGTTATATGATGATTTCCCACCCACAAAAAAAAAAAGGTGTACTTATAGATCAAGATATGATGAAGTAGGATTAATAAGTTTGTTTATGCTCTCAGACAAATAAAGAAAATATCCAACAAAAAAAAAACAGCAATTATAACATACCACGCCTATATAGAATCCATCTTACGATACAGGCTTATTTTTTCCGGTAACAGCACGGATAGACACAGAGCATTTATTGCGCAAAAGAAATGCATCAGAGCCATTTGTGGTATCCGTCCTGACGTTTCATGTAAACTGTTCTTTAAAAAGCTGGGTATTTTACCACTTCCGTCACTCTACATTTACGAAATCTGTAATTATGTTTGTAATAGTAAAGGATTATTCATAAAAGCCTATCAATTGAACTCTCGAAATAGAAATCCATGCAGATTTGTATTGCCAGATACTCCTAAATCAGCCAAGTGTGCGAAAAGTTTCCTAATCATGTGTATACGAATTTATAACAAAATTCCAAAAGAAATAAAATTGGTAAATAATATTAACATTTAAAAACAAATGATTGAAATGGCGGAAAGTACATATGTTTCATGATATTGAAGATTTTTTCAACAATAAACTATTGTCATTGCGGATAATGTTAGGTTAAAACTATTATATTATTGTATTGACCTCATATCTGTGACCTTGAACAACAATTAACTAACAATTACTATTTTGCATGCAATTGATACATATCCTGTATAGCTAAACATGTGGACTTTAGATTAATACCTTTTTTTTTTCTTTGGGTGGGAAATGATCAAATAACTTCTCCCGCTCTGGGCGGAGCGGGAGGGCATGTCAGACTCTTACTGACGAAAACCCATCCGTATTCTTTCACTTGCCCTGTTACCGGGGGCCACGATCTCCCTTTCGGTTTTCTTCGCAACCCCGGCAGGCATCGGCCCTAGCGGACCCCGTCAATTCTGCTGACATCTCTTTGAGGTGCACGTGGAACACAACGCGCCGTCGACCCGGGCCTGGTCCTTATCGGACGGCGAGCTACCCATTGTTCACCGTCCACAGGCCCGCGCCTACGGTCGCCGGAAATCGGATCGCGATTCCCGACACCCAGGGCATCTCCTCCTGCGGCGGTTAGGGGCGAGAGGGCGCGAATTTTGCCTCTCCCTCACGCGTTCTACCTCCTCCTTCGCGAGCATTACTTCTTCGCTGAAGGAGGTGACAGCCTCCCATTTCCTCTCGCTTCGTACCATGCTCGACTGTAACAACTTTATACTATGCAAATAAAGACTTTTCTTATCCTATACAACCGTTTCTGAGAAAAAGGGTCTTAACAGACTGATAGACAAACTGGATTTCGAATGTTCCTTTTGAGGTGCGGAACTCTAATAAATGAATATGAATATTTGCAATGATGTGGTTTTCTTCGTATTCGAGATTAAACATCAATTTAAAATCAGCTTAACGTTAATACGATTCGAATAAATTCGCGATCTGCAGATAGGTATTAAGTCGTAATTCATTATATTGCAGATAAAATAAAGAGCATTTGCCCGTAATTAGCAGGATTGAATTTTATTATTAGTTCATAAGAAAAATTAATATCGTCTTCACTGCGACTGAAGCTTGCTTCTCTTTGCGGTTATCCGTTTACATGATATTAGATTTTCCTTTACTATCTCATTTAATTTTATTGCCGACGCTTTCTTGATACTTTTAGTTGTTTTCGCAATATTCTTTCGCTTCTCAGATTTCATACATAATACGACAAGTAAGTACCTAAATATTCCTAAAAAATTCTGACAAAATGAGTTGCTCGAAAACGGAGCCATATTAAAGACGAAATTACTTATCAGCGAAATTTCTTTGGTAGCTCGACTTTTAAGCATTACAAACAAAATCAAATATTCATTTATGTAGAACATACGGCTTCATTGCCATACTGATTTGAGACTTGTTTGCACAAATCTTGTTAGCGGGAACATGACGCTTGCGCTCTGGACGAAAATGAGCTCGTTACGTGTATAAAAATATAGGGAGGAAATCTCCAATATGTGACGTTGTTGACTTTAACAGGTATTGGCAAACACTGCTCAGTCAAACGAGTGGGCAAATGTCGTTTACCGCGACTTACATTAATAGAATTGAAGAGCAATCATTTGAATGTTTATTCGTAAATCGAAAATGTTCTTCTAAAAATAACCTTACAAGATGTTTTAAAATAATTTTTGCCTGAACATATCTTTCCATAAAATGCACTGATGATTTGTATAACTTGTAGCTGACAAAGAAACATCTTTTACTGGTAAGAAAACTGCCATGTTCTATTTTATAACTTTTATTATACAGCGCAGCGAGAAACTCTCAACTACAAATCGCAGACAAAGGACCTAACATCTGGTAAAACAAGTATCAAAACATGTTGAGTAAACTACTGAATCTGTAGCAGGAAAATTGAATTCAAAATTCAAACATAATAACGTACTTTTTTATTAATCTAAATCATTTAAGGCCCGGTTCCGACAGCCGAGCCTAATTCGCCCCGTTTTTAGTTACAGATACGATCAAACACTAAATCGAGTTTATCGTCAGAATCGGGATTTCAATCACCAAGTATCGACTGTCGAGTCTGCCGTCAAGTCAATCAGAGTAAATTGAACATGTCACCAAGCACTCTTATCGAATGGACGAACGGTTTACAGCCGATTTTTTTTTTCAGTGCATTTTTTGGACGTATGTTGTGGTCGGCTGGTTGATAAAAATGTATGTTTTCGATGGTGAATTTTTGTGAATTAATAAATGCAGCTTGTTCGATAAGCTTTGAAAAATTGTTAAGAAAATACATATAAAAGCTTTGGATGTAAAAAATTATGTAACATACCAACAACCTATTAAAATCTTATACTATTAAACGAGCAATATATATTACGTTCTTGAAAACGGCTCTAACGATTTCGATGAAAGTTGCAATATAAAGGTTTAAGGGAGCGAAAAATACCTGCGAGGTCTCATAACCGGGAAAATTCGTTTTCTCCGTATTTTCACCCGAGCAGAGCTCGGTCGCCCAAAGTTTAGAAAAAGATTAATGACATAGAATAATGACATGGTAGCATGGAACCCATAACTAACCTAACAGAGCAGAGCTCGGTCGCCCAGGTCCTTTTTATTATTTGTGTTCTTAATGAAATGAAATGAAATGAAATTGTTTATTCTATAAATAGGATATCGGAATCACTTTTACACATCATATAAAAAAAAAATAAGCTAGTTGAGTTCGGCGTTTCCTATCTGACTACTCTGAGAAGAAAGGCCGAGACAAACTCAGAGGTCACAGTCTCTTTTAAAGTCCAGACATAATCTTGGTCACGGCATATGAGGACCATGATTAGATTAGTGTCTGAAATGGTCTTTTGAGGAAAGAACCACACAGATTTGAGTGGACCTGTCCAGTCAGTGCAAGCATTTGTCAGTAATCGTGGAGCTCCACTCAGAACTTAAGGTGCTCAACTCGACGAACAATACCAAAGAAAGGACATTTGAGTAGGCCGCATAAACTACTCAAACTGCCAGACCATAATTAAAACTAACTGAGAAATGAAAATAATAATGATATCCACATAGTCCTCACATTCACAATAATTAATTAAAATAATATAATACTTTACAAAGTAATCATGTCATTTTGAATATAATTTTCAACAATGTCAATGTGTGTATAAAACTGGTATATTTTGATGATTTTACATAATAATTAACATGTCAAGTTTTATCACAAGACTTAGCAGAGCGAACAGCTCAATCCCATGCTTTTTTATCTTCTAAATTATCTGAAATTTAATAGTACCCTTTTTTACAAAGTTTGGTTTTAATACAGATTTTAAATCTATCAATGGGTAAGTTTCGAATGTCAATGTCAATGTTCTTAATCTAGAGCAAGTTGAACTAAAAGGCACAGGTAAGCATTGTTATAAATAAAATTAATAAGAAGGTAGACGTACCTATGTAATGTTAATAAATTTCAAACTTAACTTTACCTATCAATGTTCCAAGTATGCCTTCGTCAGGTGTTTCATTTTGACAGTTCAACAACATTCATTGCGTTATTTACGTTGTTGAGCAGATTTTTTTCTCCAACTTATGAAGCAATGGATTTGCAATCTGTTTCAAATCAAAACAGATTGTGATTGATCGTGTATTACGCAATTAGGGTACAGGTCGACCGAGCTTTGCTCGGCTGAAAATAGATAAACATATCGTCCAGGTATTCCAACATTGCATCACATTCCCGAGGCTGTGAAAATAAAGAAAACTAGCTTTCCCAGATATGAGACCTAGCTAGATCGATTTTTCACCCCCGTAAACCCCAATATTGCAACTTTCATCGAAATCGTTTTAGCCGATTTCGAGAACGTGATTACAAATATATATAAACAAATAAATATATATACAAATATAGCTCGTTTAATAGTGTAGGATAGAAGAAGCAAATGACATAACATCGCGCCTGTATACTACTATATATTGTGCAGAGGTATATCTTTTAGTACACCCACATTTCGCCAGTTATGTCATATTTGAAAGTGAACCCTCCGGGAGGGTTGACGACATTACATTTGCGCTAAAGTTCGATTCGACGGCATTCGATTTAAAACCGTGTTATAAAACACTGTAAAATGAAGTAAAATAATTTTTTTAGGGGGTCTTGTCGCTACGTAGTTTTCAACCTTTTCAATTTTTTGTGAATTTTTTGGAACCGCGAATTAAAAAAAAATGATGCTTATATTTTAAAACCAACGCATATACTAATTAATCTTGTTAAAATATATATCATATGTTATTTTCACGGTTTATACTGCTGTATTCGTTAAGAAAAACCTACATTTAAAATAAGCCCTCCGCGAGGGCTCCCGACATCTCATATGTAACTAAGTGAACCCTCGAAGAGGGCTCCCGGCACTGAACGTGTTAAGTCAGATAATAGGGGGCGAGCCTATTGCCATCAACTGGGCACTAATCCAAACTTCGGGCTGCTACTAAGAAATTCCAGATGGAAAAACACAATAAAACTTTGCCCGACCAAGGAATCGAACACATGACCTCATGCTCAGCAGTTTAGCGCTCGCAACCACTACACCAACGAGACAGAAGAAGGAGAAACTTAATTAAAGTTATCAATAAATATTATTTCAAAATTCTCAATATTATACGAACGAACTCGTTTTATGTTCTTTAGTTATTACAAAGATCAATTGGAGCGGATCTCCTTGATATTAATAGAACTTCTACTGTTCTCAACATTGAAACAAAACTAAAACACTTACTAAACAGCGAAACATAGCAAAATAATAACAGAACTTTAGTACTTAGATCTTCAATACAACCGATTTATGTATACATAACATTATGTAGCACTCAGCCCCTGTTACTTACATAATTATATATAATCAGCCTATAATGTTCCCACTGCTGGGACACAGGCCTCCTGTCTGTGATAGAGAGTGGGCCGTAACCCACCACGCGGGCCCAGTGGGGGTTGGTAGATGTCACATGTCTTCGAATTTTTGGTTTTATTAGGACATGACGTTTCCTCACGATATTTTTCTTCACCGTTTTGAGAGCAGAGGTGATGAAATAATTTACACAAAGTAAAGCGCCTGTCTACGACTTATGTAACTCGAAAGTCGCGGCTGTTACCACTGGGCCACCACTTTTCCTTAGTACTTACCTGTTTAGTAACACATATTTTTTTTAGAGTCATACAAAACCTGACTATTAACACCCTATGAAATATTGATGTAGTGTTTGTCCCACGTCATATTACCGTATAACGTGAAACCATTAATCTGTGTCAAAATATTTGGGTAGGAGGTAAAGTGACCAGTCCCGGCGCGACCCTACTCTTAGACATTAGCAAAACCGCTACTGACTTGATACATTTACCGCGAGACTTGATGAGAACCACTCGCTTCACAAACTCACGGCTAATGGAATTAATGCAGATTCCACTACAATTTATTCCTTTTTTAACAAAACCCTCGTCAAAAGATATCTTGATAACTTTCAGCTTTCACAAACTCATATCATTTCACCCTCGTCATTGTAAAATTCAACCCCTTCTCTAATAACAAGTCAAAAACGGTGAAGTTGGCAAGTTCCACCAAAGTTCAAACTCGCAGGGAGGAAACTGAACTCTAAGTCCGACAGTTCTCTTGAAAACAACTAAATATCAATGGTAGGACTCTATCAATTTTAATTACTTGCGGAAAATTTCTGAATTACAGACCATTATCTAAATGAAAGTGAAAACGCTCGGCTCGCCGGTATTCCGGCCACCGAAGTATAAACATTAATTTGTTTCATATTCTTCTTCTTAAATGTTCCACTTTTTGTTCGAAAATTACAAAACAAATTACCGTATTCAACTTTACCTGACGGAGACATATTTTGTTATATACGGCGTGCGTCGAGTAGAAACATAATTAAAATTTTAATTACACATGTCTGGAATTGATGTTCTATAGCGAGTTGGAACCTAAACTAGCTGCTGGTCAGGGGACCTCAATTCCCGATTATTTTTAGTTGTATCATACTGCCTAGCCTTTTCCCAACTATGTTGGGGTCGGCTTCCAGTCTAACTAGATGCAGCTGGATATCAGAATTTTACATGGAGCGACTGCCTAGCTGACCTCCACAACCCTGTAATTAGGTAATACGATACCCTTTGGTAACACTGGTTACCAAGCAGATTACAAGTCAGACTTTCGGGCTTTTGACGACCCGTAACGAGTGTCGACGATCCACGAATGACAGCCGAGACCAATGGTGAGGCACGGACGAGTTTCGGTATGTAAAGATGGCCACCCATCCACGGACCAACCTCGGCAAACGTAGCTTACCCTGATAGATCGACCCGTGTTCCTGTTATTACTTAGCCACGAGCTCCTCTGTTTTTACTTGTGTGTATTCCAATTAATTTTAGCCCCGAACATAATTCACACACGTCATTCAGTTACTCAAAAGTTTTTACTGTAGTACTGAAACACTGAAACCCACAGTAATAAACAAACGTTAAACGTTTTTGCGAGAACTCCGAATAAGTACATTACAGAATTACTGAAGCGTATATTTGTGTTAGTGACTAAGAACCCAGAAAAGTTTTACATTAAAATTAATACAGGTTGTGTGTACCAAGAGAAACATAAATGTTGTAGACTACGCACTTCTCTAAAAAAATGAATTAGCAATTTTTTATCAGTAGGTAAATAATGGCGAAGCCTAATCTTGCAAATCAAAAGAAAAATCTCAATCACAAGCTTTATATAAGATGTTATAAATATTTACAAGAAAAATCGTTCACCATACATTTAAACGAAACGAACAGTTTATATTTTCCTGAGCTTTGAACGGAATAAAACATTTTAAAAAGAAAATAGGGAATCGCCATTAGTGCTGAGCCGATTAGCACAACATTTCTCGGTATTAGTGTTTGTTTGAACGGGAGAGTTGCTGGCACACTCGAGTACTCGACTACGACAGTATTTGTTATCTAGTGTCGACGAGACGAGTGCGGCACGAAATAATACGAGGTACCGGTAACTCCGTCTCTCGTCGACGTTATACGCTTTTCTATGTTTGTATGTTATGTTTGTAACTAATATTTGTTTTCGCGTAAGCTGTTGTGTTATTAGTTTAACTATCATCATTTAATTTATGTTATTTTATATAATACATAACATAACATCGGCTGTATACCCCGAAGGGTTGGGCAGAGGTGTGCCTACATTTACAAACGTCATCAAATAAAGGTACGGACCGCAAGGTGCCGAATGCTAGGCTCAGCGCTGAGAGTTGAAATGCAACAGTGCACTTTTAATTGGGGATTAATTTAATTGTCACTTGGTCGGTGCAAAACGGGCATTAGTAGTTTAATTTAAGAATTTGTATGTATGTGATTTGTAAGGTTTTACACCTAATTTAGCACGGAAGAGCACTGATTTCCAAGATATAGATTTTTTACCTAGTTTGGAATTCAGAATTCATATAATTTTAGTCGTCTGCTCACTTACATTATTTGTAACCTAGTTCTTAGGAATATAACTGTATTAGGCTATATTTTATTGATTCAAAATAAATGTTTATTATTATTATTAAAGGTACGGACCAACCTGGTGGGAGGAGAAGATATCTGAAACACCAAGGGGATTAGCGATGGGTTTTCAAATTGGCAAGTCCCGTGGCACTCGTCAAAATTAAACAGTATTCTCCCTTGATGGATTATCCTTCATAAGGCTTTGTTTCTATGGTATTAATACTTCAATTGTGTAAATACTTAAATATTTATATAAATTATGAATATCTCGTGGGTCTAGTGGTCGCAAGCGCTACTGTTGAATATAAATTCCTGGGTTCGATTCCCGGGTCAGGCAAAGTGTTATTTTTCATCTGATTAACAGCTCGGAGTCTGATTTGTGCCAGGTTGATGGCAATAGGCTCGCCTCTATTACATGGGACTTAAACATAACTGGCGAAATGTGGGTGTACATTAGGGTGCACCTTTGCCTAAACCTTCAATGAATACAGGCATAATGTCATATCTTAAAAATGTAGATATGTTTATTTATTTAGTGTTAGTATTAAACGCAGCATCACTAGCAGCTAGTTGCTCGACCATGTTACACCACTTAACAGCTACATACTGGAAGCTTAATCGTTTTGTTTTATTGTACTCAACGGTTATTCTCTTTTTCGATTTATACGTACTTATGTCTACTTCATGTTACAATTACCAAAGTAATATAGTTAGCCATAATAATATAGATTTGTATAAATATATTGTTTTACGGAACAGGATTGGGAGGAATTTTTTAGTTATTTTTTCACATCGTATGTTTATTCAGAAATGCTATTAATAAGTCTCATCTCAGCTTCGTATTAATGTCAATGTATTTTTATATTAAGGCACAACTTATAGTTACCTATTTAAAAAGGCTTACTTGCACCATAAATAAATCACTAAATACGTTTAGCGCTAGACATATTTAGTGATATGTGGTGCAAACGAACCTAGCGGGCCTAACGGGCCTACGGGACGGGTTTAGCGTGTACATTTTCTTCCTATTCAATATTTTACCAACTAAACATTCAATAAAAATTCAAATTTAGAAACCGTATTCATTATTTGAATTACACCAGTAGCAATTCGTGATCAAGATTCAAACGTAAATCCCCGATGCGTGAGAGTCTACGAGCAGTAAGTAGCTTAATGGTCCGGAACTCATTGGAAATTTGCACTTATCCCACCTGGATTCGACGTATTTTTTTAAAGTTTGCAGTAGCAACCGCAAGCTCTGTGCGATTGTGGTGGCTCTTTGTCTCTACTTCTGTAGTGAGATAATTACTTAGGACCTGGGTTTGTTTATATTGCATTTTAATCTGAGATATGACTGAGAATAATGAGGAAAATCTTTTTAATTTGAATAAGGATTTTATGAATTTTGGGACAAATGGGAAAGTTGCATGACATGAAAATTAAATTTTACATTTTTATTTGAAGCTATTGACATTAATTTGTAACTTAATTTCTTAAAATACCATATTTCAGGCAAATAAATGAATCTATGTGTCTTATTTTCAAAGAGAATATATAGTTTTGGAAAGCTCGATTATTGGTTCTTAAGCTGAATTTTTCCATCAGTACTTAGCAGCTTGGGATTTATTCCCAAGCTGCTAAGGGCCGCAAATAGCCGCAAAGAGAGAGAGCAGCGAGAGAGAGAGAGTGAGAGAGCTGTAAGAGCTGCTGCTGGGCTTGGGCTTGCGATTTATGCTCAATTAATAACAATAGGCTCGCCGCTATTATACGGGACTTTAACATTACTAATGAAATGTAGATGATCTGTATACTTCTGCTTACCTCTTCTGGGAATATAGGCATGATATTGTGGTGGCATCTACATTGCCACATGCGAACTACGCATCACACTGACGGCACGCAAAATACAGAATTTACCGTGCGACTAGTATATATACAACATCCCGACATCAGCAGCTGCCAACCAGACACTACACTCGTCTGGTCGGAGTAAAAACTATACACCCCGTTCCTCATTCCTCTATAATGATATGTCATATTATGAGTACGAATTAACAGTTTTTTTTAAATCTTTATTGAAGTGGAGAGAGCCTTGTTGAATTCTTTATTGTAGTTTTCATAGTGTAAATATTGTTGGTCTCAGTTTTTTAGAGGTAAGATAAAGTTTTCTGTAGTTTCACTTAATAAAATTAATAGTTTACTTCATCTTAGCACAACAAAGAGCAAAGCTTCTTGTTTTCATTATTCCTAATGAAGTAAGAATTTCTTCATCTTTTGTTGAAATATTGTACTAAGCAATTTATATTATATTAAATTAGTAGCTTCTTTCTATCTGCGGTTTCAGCCGCTTGGATGTCGGAAAATATCAAAGCCATGTCATTTCCCTGTATATTCTGTGTTAATACAGGTTATAAACTATTTGTGCCAAATTTCATCCAAATCTATTTAGCCGTTTTTGTGTAATTGTGTAAAATACTTCCAAACTCTACTAATATTGATGTTTTTTTTTTTTGGATTCCTGTACGTGTCCCCCAAAAAGAGATCAAACAGTTGTTTCGATCATTTGAAAAAGGTATCGTAAAATAATTTATAGAATCATAATAATAGGCTGTTATTATAAAAAGCACTGGGAAACAGGTGCCGTGCCTGCCGTTTACACCGATATTAGAGAAACTAATAGTACTAAAAAGCAATCAAGTTAATTCAAGCATACTAAATGCAAATTGTATCAAAGGTAAACAATGTACGCTATCCGGTATAGCTTATAGTAATCAGGGGGTAACCCGTACCAGCCTCGACATTCACAGACAATTTAGTGGCGCCAGGCCAAAAAGGTCCCTTGACCTTCTGACCGGAGTTAGCAGACGTGACTGGCTTCACAATTCAGTGTTTACCCGCCCGTTCATAACACTTGGATGCAGACACTCGTTCATATTTAAACAGAATCTCTCTTTGCTGCATACGTTTACGAATAATTAAGCAAGATATACGTAGTCGTGTTCAACAGAACTGTCGCAATTTAGGGTTATATGAAAGTAAATACGCTTTCAAAGAGGCTGCTGTGTAATGTATTTCAATACTTATATTAAAGTGTAAGCATGAATATGAAAATCGTTGGAACCCGAATAAGGACCACAGCTTTGTGTGCTTGTAAAACAATTTCGGTAATTGGTTAGAAGAGAATAAAAGCACGATTCGGGTTTATGAAAAGAGCCTTTACACAAATAACGACTTGTTTAGAATAAGTATGTTGAACCATTTAATAATACGTTGTGAAAAAAAATCCGCCTCTGTGGTCTAGTGGTTAGACCACCTGTCTCAAACCCAGAGTTCCCGGGTTCGATTCCCAGTGGGGACAATATTTTCTGCACGGTTTGGTTAGTGGTAGGGCTTGTTCTAAGTCCGCCTGGCTAGCTACCACCATCTTATCTAAGTCTGTCGCCATAGCAACAATGTTAACAGCATTGTTGTGTTTTGGCTGCTAGAGGTAAGATAGCCAGGTCTTCTGTGGTTGAGGACTCTGGGTGAAGCTCGCTTCCACCTTCGGCCTGATCATTATTTACCATCTGGTGAGATGCAGGCCAAGAGCTTCCCCGTTGTGGAAAAAATAAATAAAGGAGAATTGTTTCATAGAAAAACCTGCTACCCGTTTCTTAAAATTTACTTTTTGTTAAAGAAAGTTGTTCGATTAGCATTTCAGCTGGCTTATATAAACATAAAAGGGTGTCTGTAGGGCTGAAGGATCGCTTTTAAGTATTCTTATCTTTGCATGTTAATCAAATATTCAATGAGTAACTCTTATATTTTGAGCGCAACATCTTGGTCATTCCTTTTTTTTTGGGGTGGGAAATGATCAAATAACTTCTCCCGCTCTGGGCGGAGCGAGACGGGGCGTGTCAGACTCTTACTACTGACTAAAACCCACCCGTTTCCTTCGGTTGCCCTGTTGCCGGGGGCCACGATCTCCCTTTCGGTTTTCTTCGCAGGCAGGCATCGGCCTTAACGGACTCCGTCAATTCTGCTGACATCTCTTTGAGGCGCGCGTGGAACACAACACGCCGTTGACCCGGGCCTGGTCCTTATCGGACGGTGAGCTACCCATTGCTCACCGTCCGCAAGCCCGCGCTTACGGTGGCATAGCAACATTATTTTCAATCCTACCATAATATTATAAATGCGAAAGTTTATGAGGATGGATGGATGAAAGTTTGATACTCTTTCACGCAAAAACTACTGAACGGATTTGGATAAAATTTGGCGCACATATAGTTTATAACCTGGATTAACATATATGATATTTTTTATCCCGTTATTCTTACGGGATCAAGACTTATGCGGGTGAAACCGCACTGCTAGTTTACTTTAAAGGTCATCATTTGCCTAGCCTTTTCCCTACTATGTTGGGGTCGGCTTCCAGTCTAACCGGATTCAGCTGAATACCAGTATTTTACATGGAGCGACTGCCTAACTGGCCTCCACAACCCAGTTACTGGATAACACGATACCCCTTGGTAGGCCTGGTTATTAGATTTCGGGCTTACTTTACAGGTAGGTAACATTCAAAAATATCTCGAAACTGCCAGGTATGAAAAACTTGAAAATAAACTTCCACCGATACTTGGAAATAAACTCACAAATAGAACAAGTAACGAATTTCCCAAAAGTTGAACAAAACTCGTCTTGACGGAAAGAACGGAATGCAAGTTTCATGAGGTCAGATTAGCTAGTCTCTTATAAAGGCATCACGGCCCCGATATAATTTAGTTATAACTTTGTAAGAGCAATGCTTTGTCGAAGTAATTTAATAAATTAGTAGCTACTCTGTATTAATATTTGATCACTGCCGCGGGCATCAGAGATCGAATATCGTGAATAGCGGCGTCATGTGTTGTAACAGTGTTTTATGTTTGCATTTTGCCACCATTTTCTTTACACAAAATGTAATATGACATATGTGATGTTTGTAACTAATATTTTTTTTCATGCAAGCTGTTGTGTATAACTGTCATCATTAAATTTAAGTTATTTTATATAACACAACAAGAAAGGTTAGTCAGAGTTGTACCCACCTATAGTACGCACGGCTACACATCAAGCTATGCATTTCCAGTTTATGCTGATCTCGCATTGCATACGATTTCCGTACAATGCAAGGTCAGTTTATACTGGAAATGTACAGCTTGATGTGTAGCCATGTGTACACCCACATTTCGCCAGTAATGATTAAGTTGCATGTAGGGGCGAGCCTATTGCCATCAACCGGGCACAAATCCAGACTCGGGGCTGTTCCTGAAAAATTCCAGTTGTAAAAACCCAATAACATCACCCCCATTTTTGTTGTAGTATAGTAACATATAACAACATAACATAACATCACGCCTGCATTCCCCGAAGGGTTAGGCAGATGTGTACCTATAGTACACCCACATTTCGCCAGTTATGTTTAAGTCCTATGGGGCGAGCCTATTACCATCAACCAGGCACAAATCCAGACTCCAGGCTGCTACTGGAAATTTCAGATAGAAAAACCCAATAACACTTTGCCCGACCTGGGAATCGAACCCACGACCTCATGCTCAGCAGTAGCGCTTGCGACCACTAAACCAACGAGGCAGTCTAAAGAAACAAAAACACAAACCGGAAAAGTAACAAAAACCGAAATAATACCGTTTTTTCAAGTTAGTTTGACACTCCGTTATTGTGTGACTGTTCTCACAACAAAAAGCATACCTACATAGTTTTTTGATGTTGATAAGGGCTCAAAGTGCCTCTGTGGGAATTTTAATGGCGTGAATATTATATAAGAAAAGGCTGGGCAAAAAGCCCTATGACGACGGCTGACGATTTACCTTTGCCCTTTTAGTTTAAAAATAAAAGAACTAATGCGAAACTTCGCGAAAACACAAATCTGAAATCTTTTGTAGAATATTGAATAAGTAAGGAAACTTTCAGCTAAATTTTAACTATTAATAAAATTAAAGATTTGTGAGGTTTTTGTCAAAATACCACCAATATTTAATTAAGCTAAAAATTGTCAGCTTCTATTGCTACTTACTCACCAACTGTCTCCGGAAAAATCCATTACAAAGTAAAAAAGGCCCAGAATTAATTTTACAATCGATTTTGAAACTCGACAATAAAATAAACACTTGAAAAGCCGATCGCGTAATTTATCTCCTGTCATCGTTATCCTACGGCAATAATGGTGGAAATTAGTTCAGTAGCAGTATCAAATAAGTAATTACTTTCGTCACGTCGAGCATAAACAATGAACTGGGACGGAGGTAAAGCGCCCCAATATCGGGCCCAGTGCGTGTTATCGGTCGTCTAGGGTTGCACCTTGTGTCGGTAGGGCTGCACCTTTTGTCACTAGGGTTGTCCGTACGGCGTTTGCTAACGAGCTTGGCTCAAACAACCAGAATCAAGCAGAAATTGATGGGGTGTTCCAAACGGCGTGCACTGACGTACCACCCGCCTTAATTAAAAGACTTCACTCAAGCGTAATTCGCAATATCGGATCGTCTGTCTCAGTAATGTTCTCAACTCTATGAATTTCGATAAGATGGATTACACAATTTCGTTGAGTGAAATAAATAATTATCTTGTTGTACAACGACTTTATTGGAGACATTACGGCGTCAAGCGCCACTATTAAGAATTGCGGAAAAAAAAGTATTGTTTTGTGCTTGACAATACTCAAGAGAATAAACCTACCTACCTATTTTTTTATAATAAACAGATCGATGAATTCGCAAATCAAAAATATTGTACTGCTTCTTTGTGTGACTGTGTGAAAAACATTATACATAGTTAAATGTTGACAAAGGCTCAAAGTGCCTCTGTGAGAATTTTAATGTCGTGAATATTATATGTGTCCCAGCAGTGGGAACATAATGTTATGAATAAGATATTGGGACAAGGCTAGGGCAAAAACTTTCATAAGGATTCGATCACTGAATATTATTAATTAACCTACTCAAACCCACGTTACAATAATACACAGGCACGAAACGGGCCCACGATTAAGATTAATTGTTGATAAACGTTTTGAACTATGGTGAAGACGTAGTTGAGACGTAATTAAACGTTGGACGTCTATTGATATCCAGGCGTGTATACGGGTATGGGTATATATCTATCAAGCAACAATAGCTTTCTCGCACGAAGCACACGTCAAGACCAATGCGTTGTGACGTTCATTTGTTAATCTATATGACATGATGATGTGGATATATTTAGTAACCTGTTCCGCTTAGCTATTTCTAAAGAGTCTTGAAAAGACCCTGGAAGAAATCGACACGTGTTTCACCTCTCAACGGGGCATCCTCAGGATGACGATTAACTTGTCGCGAACTCGAACACGGCGTGTTGCCACACCAAGCACCGAGCGCAGACTGCGCAGTCTGCGCAGACTGCACAGTCTTCGCTCGGTGCAAGTTAATCGTCATCCTGAGGATGCCTCGTTGAGAGGTGAAACACGTGTCGATTTCTTCCAGGGTCTTTTCAAGACTCTTTAGAAATAGCTAAGCGGAACAGGTTACTAAATATATCCACATCATCATTTTATAATGGATTTCCGCAAGGTCACGCCTGAATCAATTAACAATCTATATGACATAAATATTATAAATTAAAGTCGGTTTTCATGTCTGTGTGATCGTGTTATTGTTCTAAACCACGCAACGGATTTTGATGAAATTTCCACTATCATTTACAAAATTAATACTAGAAGGGATATATCTACTTACGTTTTTTTATGTTTTTATAAAAAATCACATTGTAAGAGCTGGTATCATCAGGCCCCACTTAGTGCTTATATAAGTAGAGAAGAATGAAGAACAAAGTGTAAAGTTCACTCATCCTCCATAGAAAAGGGAGGATTCTCCGACCAGACGGGTGTCGTTTCTGGTGGGCTACGATTTTTGTCGGGATGTTGTATATATCCCAGTCGCGCAGTAAACTTTGCTTGCGCGATGAAGATTTTGCATGACGTCAGTATGATGCATATTTCGCATCTGGTGATGTAGTTGCCGCCACTCTCTAATACATTAAAATTAAAATTTTTCGCGGGTCGTTTTTAATAATAATTAAGTTATTCTAACTATTTTCGAGACAACTACGGTTGATTCACATATGTTTTGAAAGTACATATATTGGTCGACTCAACTATTGTTTTATTTACATAATTTTGATTAAACTAAAATTAATCGCACTAACGAACGATTAATCTAACGATTTATTAAGATATTGGATATTTCAACGATATTTCGTATGAAATATCGAATGGACGACTCGCATACAGTTTATTAATACTGCGCGCTGGATTGATTTCTAAACTGGTGGGTAGTTACAATGTTAATGTCTTCTGTATTGTCTATAGTATTTTATCATTTTATTAGGTAAATATTTTTTTTTTGTCATCAGCGTAGTCGACGGAGCCCTGCTTCGCGGGGCTCCTATTTCTGTGTGGTTTAAAAAAATTACCTAACATAACCTGTCCGAGTCGGGGTGCCCGAAGTCCCGAGCTCACTTCGCTCGCTCTTGAAAATATCGAGTACAAAGATCAAATTTCCTAAATATCGTAATAATATAACATTGAATGACATGACAATATTACGACACGATACGATATTATCACGATATTTAGGACATTTTATACTCTGTACTTAGATATTTTGGGGACCCCAACTCGGACAGGTTAGGTTAGAAGGTTATTTGTTTTTTTTAAACCACGCAAAAATAGGAACCCCACGTAATGGGGCTTCGTCGCGCTACGGTACGTCGTACTACGCTGACTAAAATAATTACAAATATTGACCAAAGATAAATCAACAGTAGGTGAATTGTCCGTTAATTTAATCAACCTTAGATGAATTAATTGTAGTTGAATAAATGGTAGATGATATGATACGATCTTTAGGTATTTTAAACAGTAGCTCTTTTGACCGTAGTTATCGTGAATATAACAAAATTGTTTGTAATTTTTATACTTAATGCATCGTTTGTCTGAATATTTAATTTTATCATTTTGTCTAAAAATATTTTCTTAGTTGAATTTTTTTTAATATTAGATGCATATTTAAGAAAACTGACAAAAAATCCGAAATCAGTTTTTTATTTTACCTAGTGTAGTTTTATTATTGTTAAGTACAAACAGAACCGAACCGTTTAAGAAAATGTTATTCTGACTGCGTTAAGAGGTAAAAGAAAAAAAGAAGCTTGTAAAGTAAAAAGCAGTGAGTTTCTCTCGAGTCGCCTTTGCCTCCGTTCGTTACTCGCTTGCAGTGCAGATGTATAAACATGGATGTTACGACTCATTGCTTCCGAGACTACTGATCTTAAAGTTTTAAAACTTATTATCTACCTCTTGAGCACTTGAGCAGCCAATCGAATTGGCTTTTTTTAAAGGGTCGTGAGTTTGTCGAGTATCTAACAAGAGTTTTTAAACGTTAAAAATAGGTTATTTTAATTGAAAAACAGATTGGCATCATAAGGCATGCACAAAGAGGTGAGAATGACCTTTTACTGCGCTTTTTTGGCCACCGTTCCAAATCTTGTTTTTTTTTTCCTTGGGGTAATCCTCATGCATACCCTACGTCTTGGGAAAACGGAAGGTTATATCGGACTCCTACCGACTAAAACCCCACAGTTCCTATTACTACCATGTGTCGAAGGCCCTGAGATATTTGTACATTCGCTGCGCACCCGACTGGTATCAGCCCGCAATGCCTAGCGGACCCCATCACCCAGTGCGGCTGATCCCACGACCGCATGTCCTCCCATATAAGATCGCATAGAACTCTGCATACGGGCTCTTTGGGCCTGACTGTTCGGGCGACGACACAGCCGAAATTTTGCCGCCCGCAGGAACTTTGCATAACCTAACTAAAATACCGAGAGACCGAAGCCCAAAACGGTGACCTGATCAAATCTCCGAACAACTAGAGATCCCTATCAGCGGTAAACTCCACCAGGTCACTGATTGTAAAAGATGGAGAAATACCGTTAACAATTGGAAACGGAGTCAAGATTCTCAGGAGTGAGAGAGCGATTAAGAAGAAGAGAAGAGAGGGAAAAACATACAAGTTACAAGAAGAACAAATAAGGCATTTGGCAAAAACTCATAAAAATGCTGTGCTCAGTTGTAGGGTTAGGAACTAACAGGATCAGGCATAATTCAGTTATTTACCTTCCAAGAGATGATTTCGTGTTCAAAAACAGGCCAAAAAAGCCTAATTCAGACTCTGGCATACAATAAAAGTATCGTAAAATCTGTCGCGAACTATTCCATTATGTGGCATAATGTGTTTGCACAGACAAATGGAGACAAATGGGGGAAAGTGACAAAAACTGGCAACACTGCACTATGACTTACACGTTAATTGTCAACATTTGTGGGCAAAGTTGTCATTTATATTAATGTTTCCGCTCTTCGTTGGCATCGCCTCTTACCACTGAAAAGCGTTTTTGAGACAGAATTTATGGTTTAAAGTTTCATTCGCCGAGCTGTGACATTGAGGTTTTTTGTATCCGCAACTGGGGTTTCTACACCTACTCCATTATTCCCTATTGTGAAATAAACCAACTCTTCAATAACGACTATAATCATTATGCATGAATGGCGCATGCATGCATTGCGCCAAAAAAACTATAAGTATTAATTGAAGTTCTACTTTTAAGTAATATTTTAGTACTCTTGTGTACGTAACAGACATGTAATAGGAACCATAACAGTAATTAAATGACCTAGCATAATTTATTGAACACAACTATACTTGGCCCATCCAATGTATGTGACACACAATAGAGGGACAATCAATATTGTTGATGAACTAATCCTTACGTCAATTTCCAGATACAAGGCCCTAATACGGCATTGCCACCTAATACGGTGTTGCCATCTAATTGTGGCACTCGGCTCGATCACATGTCGACCCAGCAAGCGTGTTGAATAGCTGTTAACAGCTGTATGGTATAACTGCGTAGGTACTGTGCATTTGTTTGTTTGTATACAGTGCGTTACAGAACTAAACAACGGGAGGCAAAAATATCGGGTAATCGCTTTATGAATTCAATTTGCTCGCTTTATGTAAAACTATTTTGAATGGTCAATCAATCAGCTTAGCCTATCGCAGCCCACTGCTGGACAAAAGCCTCTCCCAGGTTGCGCTACACCCTCCGTATCGAGTCTAGCCACCTTCTTGTAAGGTCGTCGGTCCATCTAACTGCTGGGGGACGTCCCATATGGGGATGGAATGATCAATGGTGGTGAAATCTAGTACTAACTATAGGTATACCTCTCCTTAACCCTTCGGGGATAATAGGTATGATGTTATGTTACGTGAGTATTAAATCTTACTATCCTATATACTAATATATTAATTTAAATAATATATATTATAATATTATATTTGTGAAAGTTTGTGAGGATTAATGTTTGTTACTTTTTCACGCAAAAACTACTGAATAGATTTAGATAAAATTTGGTACACAAATAGTTTATAGCCTGGATTAACAAATAGGCTACTTTTATCCCAATATTCTCACGGGATCGAGACTTATGCGGGTGAAACCACGGGGCGCTGCTAGAGGAATAATAATATAATTTATTTATTTATAAAATTGCTTACTATTTTTAGATCACTCAACAAGCTTTACGCTGAATTACAGACATTAAAAATATTGCTCTGTGCTTATTCTAAAAATCCGGTTCAAAATTATTAACTGTTTTTAACAACTTTATCCGTCCAGTACTTTATACTTCTCGTACGATAAAAACCTCGATGGCAATTATAATTAAACACACCTACTTGCATTAACATTCATTTTCGCATTTATTCGTAACATGTCAACAGTCATGCGTTGTTCTGTTTTGATTTCACAATAGCAGCATCTGAATTTAAATTGCACACGTTGGTTTTTCTTTTTATTTCAATATTGAAAAGGTTTTCTTTAATATAATAAATAAATTCATTTATTTCACGTAAATAACACCCATTGCCAAATATAAATTAATAGAAACATCAGATTAAATAAAATTATATCAAACTATATCAAAATAAATCAAATGAGATGACGTCAAAATAAATCGAATAAAATTAAATCACAACAAATCAAATTACATACTTAATCAAAGACATTAAACTAATACCTTCTCTCCTCGTTTGAAATGATGATTTTAATTACAGGAACACGCACAGTTATGTAGATAATTAAAACGGAGATAAGTTTCACTAAGTAACTTTAAAATGATCAACTTAACTATTATGGTGTTCCTGAAATTTAAAATACACAATGTTTTAATTTCATCCAGAACCCCAAAAAGCCTGAAGCTAAAAAAGATGTTCTTACCTCAACAGTAAATCTCGTCGTCCAATCTGTAACAAAAACAATAACACAACGTCAGTAAGAGCCAACGTGACCCAAAAACTAATGGCGGGCGAAGATATAAGACAAGCAATACACTTATCATGTCGTAAAAGTGAGGAGGTAACAGTTTATTGACCCTTAAGGCGTGTTATCGTTACATTTGCATATGGCCACGCATACACACGACCTCTCTTAACCTTCCATTTTTACGAGCAAAGTACGCCTATATGATCTAGGTAGGTTTGGAACGTAAATATTTTTCATGTTCATGCTGTGAGGTCTATTTTAATTTATAACTTTTGTCAGTACTTAGAGCCTCTTGTGAAAGAAGAGGTTCTTCTGAATAGCGCTACCACCTTATCTGTTTCTAATTGGCTTTTGACATTTGAAGAAGTAGCGTGCCTAGCATGACCACAATAGAAACGGGTTTTGTCGACGGAAGAATAGACAAAATGACAGATAAACAATCACAACTGTCTGTTCTTCCGTCGACAAAACCATGTTGGCATGTTACCCGTGCAGATAAATGAAACTTTGCACCGGTCGGCAATGCATTAACATTTGATACCATTCTTCTTCTTTCTCTTTCGTGTGGTTAGTAACTAACCTGGTGTCACAGTTTTTATGCTGCCCATTGGGCCTCTGACTTGGCTTCACATGCTGACGAGTAATACCTCTCAGGCATGTCGGTTTCCTCACGATGGTTTCCTTCACCATTTTTGAAGCAAGTGATAAATTATACAATACGCTATTTCATACCATTGATGGCATTCTACTACTTTCAGTCACTTGAGCCGCCAGTCGTTCAGTTTCTCAATAAAGGAAAAGAAGAGGAAAATGACAGACCCAATGTCCCACTTACAACGGTCGGTCTTATAAAATAGGTAATCCAAAACAAAGGACATTGAAAAGTTTAGTAACTTAATAAACGCGCCCAATTGTATTTGAGTTTTATTTTTAAGAAATTCTAAACGCGTTCCCCAGAACAATAATCCTCGTTTGAATGCTAATTAATTTGAATTAATTTCACACTTTGAAAAAGGTATAATCGAATAGACAATGCCGAATTACTTTTCGGCGAATCTTTCGGAATTGTAAAAGAACCTGCTTTTATGTAAAATTTTGTTTAATAATTTATTATTTAACTTTTTTCGAAGCAAATTTTTAGACGTAGAAGTCTTTTGTAGCTTAAGAGGCTGACAATAGCTAAAGCGCTGTCACTCGGAATGCATAGAAAAGAAAGAGAAGCGCGATGACACGACGCTGGTAATTTATTACAAAATATGAAGCGGTACTACTGGTCGAATACATGCGAGCGCCCGGCTGGCAATGTTTGTATGAAAATCCGTATCTGTCTTATTTAGCGGCCAAATAAATTAATATGAAAACTCATTTTATGTGTCGTTTTATTAAAAATGAAACGAACTTTTTACTTCAATACATCGCAACCAAGGAGGTAACATTTTACCAAAGATTTTATTTAAATTTCGATTTGACTTGCAAATAGAGCTATTTAAAATAAAAAAGAAACAAATGAACATATTGTTGCGTGAAAAATTATCGCTATACGTCATTGATTATGGAATTTATAATTAATTAACACAATTTCAATTTCTGCGCATTATTTGAGAAAAGTACTATTCAAGCCTTGGATGCAACCAGGCATTGATGAACTATTTTCACGATCGTCCATCAATGCCCCAGTTGCAGGCCGCGTCAGTAATGTACTATTAATCGTTAAATTATCTTCGTGATTTTTTTCTATCGTGTCAAATTTGTTGTATTATGCTTTTAAAATACTAACTGGCATATATCCTGAAGAATATTATATATTTTTCTAATTTTGTTATAAAACTTGCGTTTAGCTCCTATAGTCCCCTTATCTTACCTTACGTACCGTGATATTTTTCAGTTGATTGCATTCAAAAGTTGAATTTGTGCTTCTTACGTCGCAACGGCATCCATTCGTTAAGTTGGCTAACTCTAAGAAGTGAATTTGCGCAAACAGAATTTTGAGCAGCATGCTAATTTACAAGATATTTTATTCGTATTAACAATACAAGCGAATTACGAGGAACAAAATATTACAGTTTTGTTCCTTTTGAAATAAGTTGGCACAACGTTTTAGTTTATGGCTTTTTTGCGAAAATAAATTCGGGAACGTTCATATTTTTGAATATCAAATCTAGGTCGTAGTAATTACGTGGAAGCAACTTCATTACTCTGAAGATAATTGCTAGATGTAATGAAGCCGAAAATTTGATCGGACCTCATTATACGGATAATTTGATTGGTATATCTTTAGAATATTTATCTATGAAAGTAATTCAATTTCGTATTTAACTAACAGGTATACCGCTATTGCCTCACCGGTTTTCTACACACTATGATATGAACAGTACTAGTACCGGTACGAAATTCACAGTATCGGTTCCTTGGCACAAGCACGAGGTACAAGGTATGTATGTGTGTATTCCCTACGATACAAGTAGCACGTGATTACCTTAAAATATGGATATCGGCGACATGTGGCGTGCGTAATAACCGAAAATATTTATTCAATAAGCGCTTATTACGTTATTTTTAAGAATTTTTATCGTAAATATTTCTACGTAAGCTGGGAAAGTAATAATTAAGATTTTTTCAGTGCTAAAGAGTATTCTATAAAACAGGTTTGTACTCTATAATAGTAGAGTTGAGTTTTTTTAGTGCAGAAGTGGTAATAACAGTTATGTAAAATTTATTTTGCGTCTGTTCTGTTCCGTGTGTAAGATGCTAAATATGTAAAAAAGTTGGTTCAACTTACGAAATGACAACGAACAAAGTTTGAAGTAGCGGTTATCCACAGAACATTGCAAACCTTGTCACGACTTAAAACCGAGAAGGTATGTACGAATATTTTAGTCTCCATGCAATATAGTATATAGACTGTGTCATATTTTGAGTATTCCGCCCCCATACAAACTTTTGCCGCAGCTTTAAATTATATTAGTATACACAAGCGGAAAAGCTCAGTTTTCAATTGAAAGTTAAATTTCGCAATCACTAAACGCAGTGCGGCAGTCAAACTTGAACCCTGGGGGTTTAACGATGCAATTTAGTCTTTCCTACAGGTTATACTGTACTTCGTGTGTGTATAACCTGGTTGCAGGTAGGTAGGGATATCGATCTTTGATAAGAGTCCAATGAGAAAAAAAACTGCTATAGGAAGTTTGGCATAATAACCAGGGTGCGCCAACCCCACGTAAATTAGGATAAGGGCAAGATGATGATGATGACCATGCTTAGTAGAAAGGTATGTGTCAATGAATGTAGATATTTCGTCAATTGTGTGCCTTAGTGTGCGTTTTTTTTCCAAGCTTGAAATCCCTACCTCAGCCAAATGAAGGCTTCTTTTATCATAGGCAAAATCAATGGAACCCTTATCGAATCCAACATGGCTCTTCGATAACCTCTCCGCTTAACTGTCGATTTGCCTTTAAAAGTCGATAACAATAAAAATTCTGTCACAGTTAAGCTCATAACAGGTATATTACCAAACATTAATCCAACGATAAAACGTATGAAACTGACATTGTTGAACCACAAGACGTTAAATCTTATAAGAATACCCTTGTTCTCTCAGTTTCATAACCTCAACATCAATAGAGCGGTATTATTGTGTTTTACCTAAGGTAAACGAGGTAAACTGTTTACATCGATTTACATATTTTAACGTAATTATACCTCAAACTCCACTGAAAGCTTTCAATATATTTTAGTAAGTCCATAATTCGGTGTTTCGGTAAAAGGTAACTCGACCAAATTGAATTTTGTCACTTAATCGTTTTCAGCCCTTCAAATCTAGGGTCAATTTAAACTTTGGCGGGGAAATAACTCTGTGGTCTTTAGTATATATTTCACTGTAAGATTGTGAGCACCTTTAGTTTATTGATAGCGGGATTATACACCATCGAAACATTGTGAACTTTTACAATATGACGTTTTCATTTTTGGTAGCTTATTGATCGATGTCAAATCGTTAAGCTGTGAACGAACCTGCACTTATCGACAGGGTTCTAATTGGTTCGATTTTATCATTGGTAAGATTGTGAACCTCCCCTGTTTGGTAGGTCTTCGTGGTTGCCGAATTGATCACAGTAACTAAGCCAGGGCACCCCGACCAAATGAGTAAGGTTAGGTTAGAACTGTGAACAATCGCGCGCGAGCCGAGCGAGCGTAGCGAGCGTTACCGCGGCAGCGTCCGGCGAGTTCTTCTTGCAGGTTGGTCGCAGTTACTTGGCTATCTAGTATTAGCACAAGGTGCGGTCTTTACTTGCAAATTTGATATCAGTTCACAATTTTTCGGTTTGCCATGAATAGATTATAAACTCGAAAAACAATACATTAAATTGTACATGGTTTATTGCAGTTTACAATTTTACGATAGTTTATAATCTCGTGAGATAGATTATAAACTAACGATGTTCATAATCATACGGTGCCATAATAACAGACACCACAGCTTTACTGTGACGATAGTGTAATTGTTTACACGTACACGATATTTAATTTCTTAACTTCGTAATAGGTACATTGAAAGTATGTATCTATTAAGACGTTTGATAAAACGTAGGAAATTGTGAAAGAATATACATACATTACATTTTGATAAATAATATAAAATACAAAATATAAGATTACACATCCACCGCACCCGCAAGTTAGTTTTGTGTTAATTTTAACATAGTTAATTGATTCAGGCGTGACCTTGCCGAAATCCATTATAAAAAGCAATAGAAGTGGATATATTTAACAACCTGTTCCGTTTAGCTAGGTGGGTGCTGGTAGGGCTTGGTGTGGCAACACGCCGTGTTAGAGTTCGCGACAAGTCAATCGTCATCCTGAGGATGCCTCGTTGAGAGGTGAAACACGTGTCGATTTCTTTCAGGGTTTTTTTAAGACTCTTTAGAAATAGCTAAGCGGAACAGGTTACTAAATATATCCACTTCAATTGAATTTTTTTTTTAACAATTTAATTAACCACAAAATATATTCAGGTAATATAACATAAATCTAGTGCCTTTATATTATTATACGCCTTCTACAACTCATAACAATTATTTACTTAATTTCCCAGACAGCTAGCTGTCATCAAATCCAAGTTGGGAATTCGTTATGAAATTTCTTGTAATGTTCCTTAACGTTACATGCCACAAATTTAATAAACGTGACGTAACGGACAAGCGCGGAAGTTAGAAAGAAAGAAAATATTTTTATTTGGGACATGCATAGGAAATATAATTAAAACTAAGAAAATTATACAAACAATAACAACTTCAGAAAAACAATAAAATTAAAAAAAAAAATTGTAAACAAAAAAAAAAAAGACCTGTGCGTGGCCAAACAGGCCCCTATCTCAGCATAATGTTACGATATTTGAAAAAAAAAAAAAATACCGCAGCGCTGGTATTTTGATAGGGCCCGCTATAACAATACATAAAAAAGTCAGTGAAAACCGTATTTCTTACAATATTAAGATCAATCCACACCCCACGGTCCAACATCGCTTGTACTACATAATCTGTGTCCATGCTACAAACTATTGTCTATGACAAACGAAGGAAGAAGTTACGAAAAATCGTAAGCGTAGGTTCCGTACCACCGTACAATATATCAACACTACATATTTTTTCGTTTCTTGGATTCCCCATATACACAGAAATATACCCCATATACCATGGCCACTGTGGCTACTTTGGCCGCTAAAAATACAGCGCCATAGCGATTAGTACACACTCTGTCAAAATTTCAAGTGTCTATCTATTACGGTTCAATAAATACAGCCCTGTGCCAAAGGGAACGCTGGACGAAACGGACTGACGGACAGCAGAGCCTTAGTAATAGGGTCCCATGGGCACCCTTTGGGTAAGAAACCCTAAAAAGGAAAAATTACAATGTTAAAAGAACTTTATTTGAAATAAACAAGGTTAAAATTCATCAAGACTTTTGTAAATGATTTTTAAGGTAGGCACAACGAGTGAATGCCTAATGAGCCCCCGCATTCGGTTCTTTGTTTCAGCATATTCATTACCTGTTCCCATCGCCATTTGCTTACAAAAAAGTATTCATTGTTTTCCCCCTACCCCTCTAGAGAGTAAACAAACAATATCTCGAACAATTTTGGGGTCAAGTGATTTCGTCCGGTGAATATTCAGGAGATAATTAGAAGAGAAAACAAGCTTAATTAGTACAAATCGCGTTGAAAGAAATTACTCTCGAGGAATTTTTGTGAAATGTTTTGATGAAATTAAACAGGTAAGTTAATTGGGGGAAGCGTTTTTAAAAGTGTTAAAAAGGTCAGTTAATGATTGAATAATTTCGTCTTACAAGTTTGTTTATTGTTGCACTCAAAGGTTTTTTTTTTTTATTAGCCATTATTGTCCCATCGCTGGGCAAAGGCCTCCCTATTCTCTTTCCACCTCTCTCTGTCCAGAGCTGCCAAGGACCCATCTTTATTAAATGAGTCCAGCTCATCCCGTCATCTCCATCTGGGTCTGCCGCGATGTCGTTTGCCATTAAGCGGGAGCCACTGAGTCGTAAGGTTAGCTAATTGTGTGGTTTATTCATAAACGTTGCATACAATTAAATAATTATTCAAGTCTGCAAACCTTAAATTTTTTGACGTTTATGTCTCGTAACTTTAAGCAATGCTTAATAAACCCATGTGAGTCGAGTTGATTCTTTTTTTCGACACTTAACGAAAATGACAATAGTGTTCCACTAGTACGAACACAGATTATTTTAACCGTAACTGCCTGCAGTGGAACTTAAAAACGTTTTTCATAGCTGGACACCACAAACATTCTTTAGTGAATGTAACCATTATGGACACGCACAGCTGAATACTTAATAGGTATTAGGTTATTAGGTTATAGAAGGGCAGCTGGCCATACCTTTAACACAATCCCTTTGTTTTGTTTTGCTTTGAAAGAGTTGAAAAGAAAAGTAAACATAGGAGGCTGGTAAATGAAATGAAATCATAGGATAAGCTAAAAGGAATGGACTAATACAAAGATTTAAATTGTTACGAGTTTGATTCGTCCTGCGCGATCGTCGCATTTCTATTTGGTTTTGACACTTTTGATACACACAATGTCACAGTGATTTGACTACCACTGAGATGCCTTAAATAGCATGTGTGAACTCACTTTTCTCAGTTTTATTTATTTACTAGCTGTTGCCCGCGATTTCGTCTGAGATCCAGGATGAAAAGTAGCCTATGTCCATATCCAGGGCATGGTCAACCTATGTACTAAATGTCATCTATAGCCGTTTAGCCGTTTTAGCGTGAAACCCTAACAAACAAACAAACTAACTTTCGCATTTTTATTATTATGTCGTTTATTTATATTCTTTCATTTTATATAATTACATTTAAAGTATTTCTTACGAGGCATCCTCAGGATGACGATTAGCGCAGACCGCTCCGAGCGCTCGGTGCTTGGTGTGCTACACGCCGTGTTCGAGTTCACGACAAGTTAATCGTCATCCTGAGGATGCCTCGTTGAGAGGTGAAACACGTGTCGATTTCTTCCAGTGTCTTTTTAAGACTCTTTAGAAATAGCTAAGCGGAACAGGTTACTAAATATATCCACATCATCATTTTATAATGGATTTCCGCAAGGTCACGCCTGAATCAATTAACTATCAAATCTAACGATTCAAATCTTTGGTCTTGTAAGAATCTTTCGCTACTGCAGCCAATAATTTAAGAACGAGACGTAAGACAGTGAATTTGTTGCTGCATCATCATTGATGCTGCAGTGTGCTACAGAGCGACACGCGCACCGGCTGAGTGGCTTACCACGGAGCCCTAGCGCTCTGCTACCACCACTACGATGGTGGCACCCCCGTTGTGAGTTTCAAGAACTACAGACTAATACGTGCTGTGCAATGATTGATTTTTTCAATTTGTAAGTTGCATTTGTTTTTTTTATTTTTTTATGGTGAGAATAATACAAATAAACCCAGTACTAACAAAGACATAAAACATTAGCTAGAATATTAGATGAATTGATGTTTGAATGAAACTTCGTAACTGAGTATAAACCAGCGATTCGGATCTACTAGCTAGGAATCAAGTTGTACTAAGTTCCAGTAAGTTAGTGCCGTGGCTTATTGCTGTACCCAACAGATTTAATAGTTCCCAATCGCTATGAATGATGCAGTTTTGATAAGTCTGTTATTATAATCGAATTTGGTCAGTGAAGTCGTAGTAAACATTCGGGTGATTTAGTGTTAGTAGTTCTAAAAACTGGAAAATACAATGCTGCAAAAGGTACCATCTTGACTAGGCAGTGTTATTTCGTTAGATTATTGATAACTAGCTTCCGCCACCGCCTTCGCCCGCGTGCTATCTTTATAAATTATAGCCTTTGTTACTTCAGTAATAAAAAAGCATTCTAAATCGGTCCAGTAGTTTTCGAGTTTATTCATTAGAAACAAAAATACAAATCTTTTCTCTTTATAATTTTAATGTAGATTTACCGATTTCAGATTAAAAGTATTTTATTGTTTTTACTACCGGAGACGCATCAAAATAGACACTTGACCAGATTTGACGGTCAGTCCTGCGGGGTAATTGCGTAACACACTTACAGTAGCATTGGCTTTCATTTTGACAGTTCAAAAACATTCATTTACTGATAATTATGTAAGTGTCTATTAACTGCTCCCTAATTCGATAATTTTTTTTTTACATTCTGCCACTAATTATATTTATATTTTACATAGATTATTTTCTATTTTTGAATGTGAGAACGTTGTAGGCCGGTAGACTGCAGATTTGTTGACCATTTCCTATTTTGATAAGTACCTGGTACTTGTTGAAAAGTAAAGGTACTTACTCTGTCCTACCATACCTATTAACACTATTATTTGGAAATATTGCAAAAGCCAAGTATTTTTAAAAGAATAACCGTGGAATTTCTTGCCAGCTCTTTTCCATAGGAAACTACCAAATGGAATCGTGCACCTAGCATTTGACGTTTCATACTTATGAAACTTACGTGCCCATTTAGGTTTATGTGAAATAAAATACTTTAATTTTGATTTTGAGCAGATATATTTTTTGAACTTATGAAGCAATGGATTGCGTAATCATTTTGAAGGATATTGCTAAATATCCTTCAAAATGATTACGCAATTAAGGTGCTGCTTTCAACTCTACTTGCTTCGCAAAAGCGTCAGTAATTCAGGACTTAAGGTCAAACATAGTAAAACAATTTTTGTAATACAAGAATTTAAATATCTTTAGAACTCGACAAGAACTCCACAAAATGAGCACAATATCCACCAAACACTTCCACCATAGCATCAAATCTTCGAGTCTACCAAATATGGATACCAAAGAGAATTTTTCGACATATAAAGCACCTTGGCGGGAGTTTGTGGACGAGGTAAGTGTTGTCGAGTAAATCCGTTCAAATATGGATAGGGAAATTCTAGCGCCAGCCAGTTTCCGGCCGCGCAGACTTTTGCATCGAAAACTGACGCATCACTGCGTAGTGTGGTGCAGCCTTTCATGTTTTATGTTGTTGAGTGTTTTATGCGGAAAAACATATTCAGAAATGAACGAAATATTACTAAAATATCAATATCACGCCGGTAATCCCCGAAGGGTTGAGCAGAGGTGTACGGCATTGTAGTAAACCGTCATTTTGTCAGTTATGTTTAAGTCCCATTTAAGAGGGGGGATCCTATTGTAGCAGTTACACTGCCACAAACGAAATACGCATCAAAAAGATATGACGTCACACAAATCCTGAATCGTGCAATTAGAGTTTACCGACCGAACGAAATATATAAGACTATCAGACACGACACCCGACACTCCTTCCTTTTTATTAAGGATGAGCGACCGGCTTGAGAATCGAACCCAAGACCTCATGCTCAGTAATAACCCTTGCGGCCACTAGTCCAACGAGGTAGGAGGAAAAGACCAAAAAAAAGTTGTAACATCATTATATCAGATCCTTCATTGACGATCTGTAAATCATATACCCACGTAATTGTATATACTAACCCCAAGATATTAGATATAATTTGATTAGGCCGAGCCTATAACCAATCATTAAGCATAATTCCCAGCTCAAGCTACCCTTCTATTATACTCAACCTAGTTGACCCAATGCGAAATAATTTCGACCCAAAAATGTTCGACATAAACTAACTGACGACTTTTTTCCCGTTTACTGTATTAACAAATAAAACTGACACGTTTTCAAATTTTATACGCTATTCACATATTTTTACAACGAAACATGACACGGGCGTGACACAACAAGCGTTGTAGTAATCATCGAAAAATTATTGTAAAACTAAAAACAATGTCAAACGTGTTGGCGTTGCGAACATTTTTGTGTCTATAGTTACCAATTGCATGTACAGGTCGCGCGATGATTCTAGATCGCTCGAGGAAAGTAGTGGGGGCAATCGGCGCATGTGTACAACCGTGCACTGAAATTCTTAGCGTGTTATTAAGCATTTTTTATTTCGTATTTTTGAACTTTAGTAACTTAACATACTAATATTATAAAAGTGAAAGTGAGTTTGTTTGTCTGTTATATCTTCACGCCTAAATGGCAAAACCGATTTTGATGAATTTTGATACAGAGAAAGTTGGGACCCTGGAGACGGATATAGGCTAATAAAAGCGGGCGAAGCCGCGGGTAAAAGCTACTTTATGATAAGTTGATAACACTAGTTTTTACTTGTAATTTATCTTGCAAGTAGGTAAATTAAGAAAATTAAAAAACAAAAGTAAACAGTTATTATATTTAATAGGTACGTAAAATCACACAAAAATTATTCATCCGGCAGTGGTGATATTCCTTCCATTAATTCATCTTGGGATGTTGAAGTAGAAGGTTGAGGATGGAAGCACGAACCTAAGGGCACTTCATTGTCGTCAGACATTTCGGAGTCATCATCATCACTCTCTTCGCTGTCGGAGCTGTCATCAGTAACACGAATAATAAACTGTTCTGTCATAAGATCTATAATGTGGTCACTTTTTGCGTATTCTTCTTCTACAGATTTGGTTTTATTACACAAGATCTCCCACTCTCTTGCTCCCATTAAGTTAACTTTTTCTTTGACAAGCTCAATAGCATTATTAAGATTCCATTTTACGTTTTTGCTACCCACATACTGCTTAATCATAGACCATGCCATTTCGATGGGGTTGAGATCGGGGTGATACGGAGGCAGTCTCAGAATGTTGTGATTGTGTTCAGCCAAAATCTTGTCAATAGAAAACGTTTTAAATTGTTCTTTGTGTGTTTTTATTAACTGATACAATTGTGGTTTTAACATGTCGTCATCGTATTCTATACCTTTTTCGGACAGCCAGGCTTGCATATCCGCTTTTCTGGTGTTTGAAGTGGGTGCAAGGTCATACTGCTTATTATGATAGGCAGCGTTATCAACCACGACAACAGAATTGGGTGGAATATTAGGAATTAGTTGTGTTTTTAACCATTTTTCGTAATTCTCGTAGTTCATGTTGTCGTGGTAGTCTCCTGATTTTTCTCCAGCTTTAAATGTGAGCAACGCATTTGGAACAAAGCCCGCCTCGGATCCAGCATGTACGATGACCACACGTTGTCCCTTAGAAATAGGCGTTTTAAGGCCCTTGGTTGAACCATCTGTCCAAGCTTTGGGATTAGAATGTGATGAATCCACATACGATTCATCCGTGTGAATTATTGGTCGTCCTTCTTCACGATATTTTTTTAGTTTTTTTAGGTACTCGATTCGTTTGAGTCGGATGTTTGTGGTTTCTATCAAAACCTTCCTGTTATTTTCGGTCTTTTTCCATTTAAACCCCAATTCTTTAATAATCTGACGTAGACTAGTTTTAGAGCCTTGAAAATTGATATCTTCCTGTAACTTTTGTCTTAGTTTTTCTACTGTAGGAATTTCTTTATTAGTTAAGTGAAAATTATGAATACATCTTTTTATGACTCCTTGGTCAAAATTATCAATGCCCGTTATCGGTTTTGCGCGCGGTCTTTTCTTTCCAGGAGTTCTAAATACCGTCAAAAACTCGGAATTTGCGGCCTGTGTAGTAATTCACCTGACTGTTATCACAGATGTATTTGTTGCTAGTGCTGTTCTTTTTTGTTCTTGTTTCAAATTACTCATAACTTGTTGTAAAATGTTTTCGTTAGTTGTACTAGCTTCCGCAGTTTCTTCCCGAATTTGTTCTAAAATGTTACAGATTTCAATTAATACGGACTTATCGATGGTATTCGTTGTTCTATTTGCAAACAGGTGTAAGCGTTGTATAGGTGTGGCCAATTTTTTCTGTAATGATATTGTGGCTGCTGCAGTTGTATTTTTAACCTGCTTTAACTTACTCACGATTTCATAACTTTCTTTTTTAACGAAACAATTCACGTCATAAACCATTTTTCTAGCTTGCCGTTTTAATATTTTATTTTTAACCATTTTTTTTTACTGCTACGTATTAGTAACGCGATAACACAAGCTGTGCGCAACAGTACTGAAGAGGCACGAGACGCGTGAACGCAGCGCGGGAATCGATGAGCGACTAACCCACCAATAACGAGTCGCCGTCGGCGCACTCCGCACGTCTTCATAAAGACCTTAAAATTGAACACTGCGCATGCCCTTTCCACTTTTGCCGAGCGATCATAAACCACCGCGCGACCAACGCAGTCTGTTAAGTTCAAGCATTTTTATTGCTACTTTTGTTATGTGTTGGGTATTTTTATTTATTGTAACCCAGTTTAATTTGTTTATTAAAATTAAAAAAAAAAAAACACATAAAACTACAAGGGCACTTATGAAACGTCAAAAGCTAGGTGCACGATTGCAATTGGTTGCTTCCTATGGAGAAGAGCCGGCAAGAAACTCCACGGTTACTCTTTTAAAAATAAATGGTTTCTACAATGTTTTCAAATTATAGTGTTAATAGGTATGAGAGAACAGTGTAGGCCTATCAACAAGTACCAGGTACTTAGTAAAATAGAAAATGGTCCACAAGTCTACAGCCTACAACGTTCTCACATTCACAAAAAGTAAAAGAAAAGAATCTTTATAAAAGATTAACAAAATAATAAAATGGACCTATTTAAACCAAATAACATGATTGCCACTACCGCTGTAATTATACAGATAGTACTCGTGATATTTTACTAAACAGAAGCTTTGTGCCTTTGTGCTTTGTGACTGCCTCGTTGGTCTAGTGGTCTAAAGACCCTTAAATCATAACGGTATCATGTGTGATTGAAAATTCTTAATGCGATAGATGATCTAATTTATTTACTTGTGGTTCAAATATCTATAATGATTTCTTGTTTTAATTATATTGCATGTATTACTACTTTTTATGCCCTAGAGGCAAAATATAGCGCTCTCAATGTATTACCAAATAAGAAGTTATAATGTACCTATGTTTCACAATAAATAAATGAATCTGAATCATAATGAAAGATTTAAGTGAAAAGCAAAAATAATAAAAAAAAATGCAACGTAAAACAAAAATAAAAAATAATGACTTGAAGAAGAAAAAAGATGAGTTGGTAGTAGAATAAAGCCAAATTCATATTTAAAACGTTCCATACTCTTATAATATTTTTTTTCTAAGATGTCACTATCCTCAACATCAAAAAGGCAACTTAACTCAGTGTCAGAGATGCAACACTCAAATAAAAATATAAAACCAATAATAATGAAGTCCATTTGAGTGAGCACGTGCCTTCACTAGAGATGGGTCATCTAATATTGATGGTACAACGTTATAGTTGACGTGTCTGGTGACCCTTGACCGTAAACCGTGCGTTGTGGTGCATGTGCAGAGTCAATAAAATATAGGTGGGGTTAGAACTTATATTTTTGGCAACTAATGGCAAATCGAGTTTGAGTTCCCGTCAATAAATATTGCAAGAGTGCAATGTGTGAGACGGGCAACCTTTTGGTACCCCGTTTGCAGATTTTTATAAACTATAAAAATAATAATAATTTATTAATCACTAAGCTACCTATTTACTTGAGTTTTAATCAAGCACCTGCTCAAAATCCCTTATCTTCACAAATATATAAAAAGTTTTGTGCCAAGATAGGCATACAATAAAACAAAGTTTATCTAACTCAGATTAAGAAATGAAAAATGGGAGTTGATAGTTACCAACTGTGTTAGACTTGCTAGTAAACGGGAATTACCGATAATGGCCAATTTAAGAGCTAATAAATTTTGTTTACGTACATCTTGAAACATTGGGTCGAGCCTAATTGGTTATTGGGAGGTCAATCAACCCAAAATGTTAAGAAACAGTAACTACTGTTTTAGTTTGTAAGTACCAAAATGAAGGTAACTTACTAAGAAAAGCTACACAAGTAATCAATTAGGAATTAGGGAATTAGGCAAGAAATTGTATAACAGATATTGTATAAGTACTATTGGATAATATTAATGAGATTGGGAAGCCATACAGCAATATAAAGGAAAATATATAACAAAAAATAAAAGGTTTTCTAAACAATACCAAGGTCTTGCACGGTAGAGCTCGCGCATCCGCCGTGGTACGAAAATGGCTACGGCGTAGTTTGCATAGGTACTTTTGCAAGAATATGGACACACTCCGCATACTTCTCCTCTTAATTCAGAATACCTGTATTTTGGACAAAAGATAAGTAAAATGATGATGTGGATATATTTAGTAACCTGTTCCGCTTAGCTAGGTGTGGCAACACGCCGTGTTCGAGTTCGCGACAAGTTAATCGTCATCCTGAGGATGCCTCGTTGAGATGTGAAACACGTGTCGATTTCTTCCAGTGTCTTTTTAAGACTCTTTAGAAATAGCTAAGCGGAACAGGTTACTAAATATATCCACATCATCATTTTATAATGGTTTCCCGCAAGGTCACGCCTGAATCAATTAACTATTTTAAAAGATAAGTAGCTATACCTAGTAGTTACTTGTACTTAATAATGTGTGCAAATAGTAAATATCATTCAATACTGATATTCATCCGTTTTCAGCCAGTCTATAAACCGCCTCAAACATTCTTGGAAAGAACGTATGCAGGTGACATTTGTAAACATGATTTACATTGAAGTTTGCAATGCACAAGACGATTGAGATGTTGTTACCAATGTGTGTTTTAAGTTCAGTTGGAAAAGTTTATAGTCCTGACGCGAATTGCTTGACTCGTCGCATTAAACTAAAGTCGATAGCTGTTGAAAACTCCGGTACTTGAAAGTTTATTTTTAATTTTTTATGCCGTCAAGTTGTATAATTGAAATAACTCAAAACCTCAGACACCCTAACAAGTTTTTAGTGTAATAAATTACTATGGCAATTAATTATGTTTTATGCAATAATGGTTACGGCAATAAGACATAGTCGACCTCGTAATTTTACCACTTTTGATAATAATGAGGGTTTTCTGAAATGACGTTTACTAGGTGGCAGCACTGAGACGTCAGGTCAAAAGTGTCAAATCGCCTAAATTTTCTTTAGTCGTGACTGAATGATGAACGAATTAATGAAACGAATGATGAACAAACATCATTATATATTTTTATATTCATTGTCGAAATGGAAGACCTCTAGTCAAAATGGTGCCAACTGGTGGCGTGAATTTTCATGAAAACCCCCATTTCCTGTTTAACGATACTTCAAGAATTATCTAACTGTCACAGAGGTAAAGCATTTTATGATGTGCAAGTGACACTCCACCTCAGGATGACGCAACTATAAGGTTGAATAAAAAACGATAAAAAAATGAAATGATAGAAGGGTCTATAATATTCAGTTAGAAAGTTTCGCACCGTAGCGTAGGCAGGGTTATTCTGGAAAAAAATAGTGGCGTATTGAATTCTCTTTTGTATCCACAGTGAACACGAAAAGTTTTGATTCTGACATTGACAACTGACAGTGCGGATACAGAAGCAAGTTCGAAGGTGGGTTTTTCTGTATTGATTTTTAAGAGAAAAAAAAGAAATGTCTGCAAGTGTTTGAGCACATAGTAATATTTTAAGTGGTATTTAGCTGGTCAAGTACCCCAATGAAACTGTGGATCTAAATTAAACCTTACTTCAAATACCCCTGTAAACTCTCTCACACAAACATAGATAATGTGTTTTAACTTGTTCAGCGGCGTAATATAAATTTATGACTTATTACTTTTGGGAATTGAACAGTGTCATCCGAACGAGTTATTATCAGCCATACAGTGTCCCGTTATTGATACATACGTTCACGTCAATGTGGGACATTTTTTTGAAATATGATCAGCTACATACATGTTTTTTTTTTTGTTTAAAGGATTTTTTTGGTAGTTTTTACAGTTTTTATTTTCCGTCTATAAATAAGTTTAGTAGATAAATAATAGAAAAAAAAAGTATAATTTTTTTAATAATCAAATGACAGCTTGTCATGAGCTAGTCCGATATTGCAGCACGGTAACAAGAAGTTTCATAATATTTTTTTTTTTTTATGGCTTAACTACAGAACCTATTTTGACTGACTGCTTTGAACTTCGACAAGAATATTACTTAACGCCTAGTGAACTTATTATAATAAAAATTCACACGCAGGCTAAACCGTCCACTAGGGCCGATGCCTGCCGGGGTTGCGAAGAAAACCGAAAGGGAGATCGTGGCCCCCGGCAACAGGGCAACCGAAGGAACACGGGTGGGTTTTAGTCAGTAAGAGTCTGACACACCCTCCCGCTCCGCCCAGAGCGGGCGAAGTTATTTGTTGATTTACCACCCAAAAAAAAAAGAAAAAAAAAAAGGCTAAACCGTAGACAGCAAACGTTTGCCTACTTTCAGATCCTGTAGAGTGAAATAGCTGCATAGGTAAGTAAGTTTTTATATAAAAAAAAAACAAAATAACTTTTCAGTTTATTTCCCTTTTGAACCTTGCATATTTTTCTTATGTGGCTTGCAGCCTTGAATCGCACGGGTAGTGCTCTCAATAACATGCCGTGCGAACACTTTGTAAGAAGTAGGAGCACGTGTAATATTGTTTCGTATTTATTATTCTTTTTCTGCACACCACGCTTTGTAATTGGATTCAAAATAAAACATGACAGGATGATACTCCATTACGTTTACAAATATCATTAAATTAAGAACATTGAAAAATATTTTTAAAAATGTAAAAGCTTTCAATTAAATTCTCAGAAACCTGAAATATTAATGTTCAATGCATATTATATCCACGTAAATTAAGGGGCCGTCGCAATGTTAATAATTATATGCAAATAAATTCACGTTTAGCTAGGAGTTGCGTACCTACGTCAACACTGAGATGTGGGTCGTCTTTGCTCGCGTATTAGTAAGCTACAAAATGGATTAAGTACCCTCACGAGAGGGATTTAATTAATAAGAAATATTATGTTTGTACGTCGGAAATGTTAAATTATATTTTCTCTTGTAGAAACCGACATAATAGAAAAATAACCTAACATTGGATGAAACAGACGATTTATTTTTAATCGGCTGCCTATTTTCTGTATTTTTGCTCTGTTATAATTTTTTTTGTGTTACGTCTTTCTCCTCAATTTCCTGCAATCAAAATCAAAATCTATAAAAATCTAAATAATCAAATCTGTAGGAGTGATTTCGTGAAAACGAACGGAAGTGTGTTACAGGAAGCCGGGGATGTGCGTGCTATTTGATTTGACCAATGAGGGCGCGCGGTGCTAGAATTTGTAGTCAGAAACGACCTTGACCCCGCCCCTTTAATATTGCTTATTACCAAGGTGAGATGTCAGATGTAAGGCTAGCGCGTTTTTTTTTTAATATTAGTTTATTTAAGAGATGTTTGTACACTGAAGCGACGATGTCAATCCCAAAGTTAAATTAATTATCTATCTATCGAATACCTTTAAACGAGCAATTCTTGTATAAAAGTATATATATAATCTGAATCTCGGAAACGGCTCCAATGATTTTCATGAAATTTAGTATGCAAGGGGTTACGGGGGCGATAAATCGATCTAGCTAGGTTTCATTTTTAGAAAATGTCGTTAAAAAAAAAGTGGTCATCCAGATATTTTAGCTGTTATGAGGCATTCTAAAATATATTAAATACAATCGGTGCCTTCCCTACAATATTTTAACTTTACTATTCAATAGCAAATAACACAAAAGGGTAAATAAATATGAATTTGTAAAATAATAAAAAGAGTAAAATATTTATTTCTTTAGTAAAAATATTTTCTTTTTACACTCTTTTTGATACTCAGTAGATGCATGAAAATTCATTTTATTTTATACTCGTTGACAGTTCTACCGAGTTCTATGACCTTATTTCTACTTATTACTTATGCAGCTAATATTATGTAAAAGCAAGTACAGGAAGTAAGGATATTACTTAAAAAATGTAGGTACCTACGCTTAGAAAAATATAATGAGCATTATAGTAAGAGAAAAGGTTTATGTATCTTCACTAATTTTAGGAGAAAGATTTCTATTTTTGTTTGTAATTAACACTAAAACTACTAAATTGCTTTAAAAAAATCTTTCATTAGTAGAATGCTACATTATAACTGAGTAACATAAGCCTTAATTTATAAAGATATCACGCGGGTAAAGCCGCTGTCGGATACCAGTTTTGATATTATTTGTTTATTTTGTAAACTAGCTGTAACCGTAGCTCTGATCTCGTGCATGGTTTTTAACTACGAACAGAAAAACGTTTTAAAAATTATGGCTTTAACCACAAAATTATTTTTGTAATGTAACGCCACTAGCTGTACAACTGTTTATAGCTTACTCGCACTCAAGCATTATTTATCGCATCAATCTGCCTAGCCTTTTTCCAATTATGATGGGATCTGATTCTAGTCTAACCGGATCCAGCTGAATACCAGTATTTTACATGGAGCGTCTGCCTATCCGACCTCCACCATTTGACAAAATGTAGGATGAAAAAAAAAAAAAAAACTGGTAATAAATTATAAGTAAAACATCAAATAGATGAAGTGATGACCGAGGCTTAATAATGCAGAGTGCAAAAAGGCCTCTTCTCATACAGAGAAGCCACGAGCATTGATCACCACGCTTGCTCAAGACGGGTTGGAAAATTCCGAGACTTACCTTGTACCAGCCCATTATTGTCTCATTGCATAGCAGTGATAGCCTGTGTGACCGTCGGACTGCCAAATCATAGGTCTCAAGTCCGAACCCAAGGCACGCACCTCTGACTTTTGGGATTCCTGTGCGTATTGTATAATTATCACTTGCTTCAAAAACGGTGAAGGAAACATCGTGAGGCAGAACATGCCTGAGAGATATTTCTCGACGGCATGTGAAGCCAAGTCAGAGCCCATGGGCTGCTTTATAACTCTAACACCAGGTTAGTCACTAACCACACGAGAAGAAGATTGTCTCACTGCATGGCACAGGCCTCTTCTCAAACAGAGAAGGCACGAGCATTGATCAGAATGATCACCATGCTTCCTCAAGACGGGTTTGCAATTTCCAAGGCTTACATTTACAGAATATAATGTCGATTTAAAATGTTCTATTGTTCCGCTAAAATCAGTTTATTAATTCTGGCCAGGCAATGCCCTAATAATGACATTGTTTAAAACAGTTACTTAAATTTCGCTAACTAATTCAACTAACTACTTTAGAATAGAATGAGCTAAGCGTGAATTCAAAGTTTGTTCTCATTTATAAGCACATAGTTAAGGTCAGGCGTTTCGTGTCACGTTGTATTACGTGGCAGAGTTATGTTAGGAACTGGACATAGAAAACAAAGGAGCATATTTTTTATTTATTTTGATAAAGTTTCGTTTTCGCGGTTAATAAATTGGTACTTGTTGTTTGATTTATTGTTATAACTTGTTTTAATGTTGTTATCTAAAAAAACACAAAAAAATTGTCATTATGAGAAGGTAAGCTAGCCCAGCAGCAGGAGAGCAATTGTCGCTCAGTGCTATTGACTTGCGAGTTGTGGTTTCGGCGAAATGTGATGTTCTAGAACCGAAAATTCAAAGACATGTGCAACTACCAACCCGCACTGGGTCCGCGTGGTAGATCCCACTCCCTGTCGAAGAGAGGCCTGTGTCCCAGCAGTGGGAACATAGGCTGATAATGATGATGAAGCTAGACTATGATTTCTACCGGAGAAAAACGGTAGACTGTACTAAAAAAGTATACATTTTAAGAACGTAGAGGTAAATGTTGATCGTAAACAGCTGTTGTCTTGAACTAGCATTTTTACGTCTTCGGTCGAGAATTGTAACATACCTACTAATCATCCAGCGCACTTCATGTATCAAAAGTTTAATATGGGAAAAGTAAAAAAAAAAAAAAAAGTAATGACAAAATACGAAACTAATCAGGTACAGTTCGTGCCACTAAAGATGAGACTTGACGTGTTTGACTTGCGCAGTAGACGATTTATGGGTCTCTTTAGCGGTATGAAGTCTGCGCCGAGGTGTCATCGGGGCGGCGGAAGGAGCGGCGGGAGGCGCGGTGAAGTCTCATCTTTCGTGGCGCGTATTTTAGGTACTTAAGTACAAAAAATACAACCAACTTCCAAAAAAAAAAAAACTATAAACTGAATTATAACTTTAATTTTAAAGTTGGTGCATTTGGTTTTGAATTTTCGTTTTTTGCCACCTTTTTCCGAAATTAAAGTTATTTTTCACTTTGTAGTGTTTTTTTTTTTGGAAGTCGGTGGTTTTTTATTTTTTGAAAAAAGTTTACTCCACACAAATTCGAATACTGCCTGCTACGTAAATTACAGTGACAGGAACTTATCATTTCATCCACATACTAAGTGGGAAAAATACGTATTATTGAAGCTAACTCAAAAACTATCGAAACAAAGTTAATAAAATTTATATGAGACCACCTCTGAAGTATAACCTACCAAACAAAAAAGAATCATCAAAATCAATTCATAATAATTGGCGGAGTAAACGCGTAACAAACATATAAAACAAAAATCAAACAGTCGAATTAAGAACCTCCTCCTTTTTTAAGTTGATTAAAAACTACCTGCAACTCCACAACAAAACGACCAAAATAAAGCCACAAGAAGCTTACGTTCACAAGCTTTCACTAAAACACATTAATAAGACTCGCTTGAAAACAGGATATCAGTACGCATTCAAATGAGATATTCAAAACGTTAGGAATACGTCCAGCATGAAACTAACCCTCTCGTCCTGTAAACTGACCTGCCCCTAACTTGATTATCTGGAGAGGCCGACGATACGGACGACCCTGCTGGAAGCGACAAGACAAAGGAACTGGAATGAGTGAGCTTTTCTTTGAACCGTCTGCAAAGTGGTTTGGGTGTATTTTTTTCTGCAGTAGTTGACTGCACAGCATTCGGGGTTTTCTATTTACACTAAACTAATAGAGAGAAATAAAAACAAAAAAAAAAAACTGTGGAGTAATTGCAAAACACACTTACAGTAGCAATGGCTTTCATTTTTACGATTCAACAACATTTATTGCGTTATTTACGTTGTTGAGCAGACTTTTTCGAACACATGAAGCACTGGATTACCAATATCCTTCAAAATCGTTCAGACTGTGATTGAAAGTGTGTTACGCAGTTAGGGTGCATGTTCTACTTACAGTCAAAAGATATTGAAAATCAGAAGCTAATCTTCACTGCGAGTGCATTTATGGCTGGGAAAGCTGCCCTCACGTCACAATTTTGTTGTATAGATTATGTCACCGTAAGATTGTGAGCACCGTTAGTTTATAATCTAATTAGCGAGATTATAAACAATCGATGTTTAAAATCATACGGTGACAGATATACATCACACTTATTTCCTTTGCCGTATCCAGTGCAATTTAACATCCAGGTCAAAGCAAAGACATCGTATGTCGCAGCACACTCATTCAATAATCTGATTCAATTCCGAGTGAAGGTACAGTTTCATGGGTCCCGACGTCTTATTTAATATTCCTCTCTTGTGTTCGCTTGTCTATGAACTAGTTACGGTAAATAATAAACATACATATGTGAAGCTTTTTACCTGTGATTATTTATTTTTACATCAGTATTGAGTTACTATTTATGAGGTTACACGTGGCTAGATAAAGATACCAATAAAGTGTTTTCTATTAGAGAGAAAATATTTGCCAAAGGCAACTTAATCTGTGTTGTTTTTCTTAGAATATTTTACTTACAGTCTGGCCGTTGAAAAAATGCGTTCATAACATCTGTCAGTTTCATACTAACGAGTATGTGTTTTGCGAATTTGGTCCTTATTACTACTAGAAATTGTCCAAGTGACAGGTGTCAGGAACACATTCTCACGACGCCGACGGCCGGACTGTAGACCTAATGTGCGCTTTTATAATTTCTAACGTGACGATATTATCGTGAACGTCCACGTTCACGTCAATAAAATGTATGATAATACGTGCCCGTTTACAGCCTTATCGTGGACGGAAATTTAAAAGTGTCTTAATATCCTAAATATTTTACGAAAGTAAGCTTGTTTGTGTAATTGTTACGCTTTCACGCTAAAACGGCTGAACGAATTTGGATGAATTTTGATACATGTGTAGACCATGACCTGGGTTAGGACAGGATACTATTTTTATTCCGATATTCCCACGGGATCGAGACTTATGTGGGGTGAAACCGCGGGGCACAGCTAGTAAACACATTTTACTTCCCTGTGTTATCGTGACGCTGTGAACGTCCACGATATTATCATCACGTTAGAAATTATAAAAACGCCCATTTTCGATAAGTGGTCTCGTCGTCTCTGGATAGAACTTAAACGCTTAGCTATGAACATGGAGTAACATGTCATGTCACCGAGATTGCCAACACTGATATTATAGTGGCAAGACTCTAGACCCTGTCACAATGGTGTTGGTTGTCTAAAGCCCCAATGGCTAAACAATTTTGCTTAAAATTAAGAGCTGAGTCCGACAAATCGATACAATGGCAAACATGCTTTGGTCACTACTCTGCAGTTTTCCCACCCCAAGGCAATGGTTTCTTGTCAAACAGGACTAGTACTGATCAACCCGCTATCTCACTGATGTTACAGGTGATTTTAGACCGTAAAACCCTAAGTCACCTCACTACAGTCCTGTCAGGAACGCATTAACTCGACGGCCGGACAGTGTTTTTTTTTTTTCTTAATTAATTACGTTGCTACAAGAATGTTTTGGCGCTTGAATAATATTGATAGGAGGGCGCTGTTAGCTATCAAGTGTAAAATTTTATTGTGAAATTGTCTATACACTTGCAGAAGAAATATCGATATATCGATATTTTTCGTTTGATATATCGATATTTTATGGCGATATTTATTATTTCGATATACCGATATTGTGGCGTGACTTTGCTTGCCTTGCCCAGAAAAAAAATAAAATATCAACAAGTGAGTGGGCATACGTAAATATTTAAGCTAATATAGTCAAAACAAACACAATAGAAGTTCGTAGAGAAAGAAAAGTTTTTTTTATCTTTCGTTTTCCATTTTCGATTATTTAAGGGGAGGGATGCAAGAAGTGCCAAAAAATATCGATATAACGATGTTTTTTTCGATATATCGACATCGATATTTTTAATTATCGATACGATATATATCGATACTTTTTGGCACTTCTTGCATCCCTAGTCTATAGAAACCGTATTATAAACAAGATGGCGCCATTAGTTTCAATTTTGGTCACGTGCCATTAGATCCTTGTTCAACTTTAGGTGAATTGAGTGTATTAGATAACATAGGAGTGCTTAGTATTTATCGCACGACTCATAATGCGAAGCATTAGAGAGTGCTGTGGGATCGAAAAATTTGTTTTGCTTCCTTTCTGCAACTGTTTTTTTATTGTTACACTCCTGTGCACAGAACCTACTTAATTTATATACCATTGTATAGATAATTTAATGGAAATTAATACTGCACTTTTCAAAAATTGGCTTAATGCAGCAGAAACGAAAAAAAAGCATAAAATAGTTTTAAAAAAATCCCGGCAATCAATGTATGAAACCTGAAAACATTGTAGCTTGCGAGAAAATCAATTAATTGAGTCAACTTTTTTTTTATAGATTCTTTTCAGCCCTATGAGAAGCCCTATTGAAAATGGTTATTTTATTTAAAATAGTTTAATTTAGACTGCCTCCATGGTCTAGTGGTCGCAAGCGCTACTGCTGAGCATGAGGTCTTAGGTTCGATTCCCAGGTCGGGCAAAGTGTTATTGGGTTTTTCTATGTGAAATTTCTCAGTAGCAGCCTGGAATCTGGATTTGTGCCCGGTAATAGACTCAGCCCCTATTACATGGGACTTAAAACATAACTGGCGAAATTTGGGTGAACCTGCTACAGGGACAACTCTGCCCAACCCTTCGGGGAAACATGGCGTGATGTTATGTTATGTTAGTTTAATTATAATTAATAAAAAAACAACTAATATAATATTTAACATAACATCACGCTTTGTTTCCCCGAAGGGTTGGGCAGAGGTGTCCCTGTAGCAGGCACACCCACATTTCGCCAGTTAATATTTATATCTATATATTCCCAACTTCGACCCTCTTCCGTTGCCTAGCAACCAACAAAGCAAACCTAAATTGTCTTTGACAGTACGTAAAGATTGCGAGGTGAGTAATTTTACTTAAATATGGGTGAAAAAGCAGTCAAACCATACTTCATGAAAAGTCGGTTAAATATTCTTCTGGATTTTCAAAACTTTTTCCATTTATTACCAAAGTAATTTTAAAAACAGGCTGCAGGAATGGGTCCTAAAATATCATAATATTTTGTTCGGTTAGTATAAAATAATATTACAATAAAAATACGCTCTGCTAGTCAGTAGTGCAGCAAATGAGCACGTTGGTATTGCTTGCTGTTTGCCACTAATGGTCTAGAGAGTACGTGACGAGGCTCCGACAAGCGAAATATGGAGAGAAGTGTCAAATAATGGGTGAGAATCTTTTTAAAAAGGTTTTATTTATTCTTTGCTTCACTTACTTTAATGGATGATGAGCATGCTAGTGGGTATAATAACTCAGTTATTATTTTAGCAGTAAATATTTACTTTTTTAATCGAGTAATAATTAGATCGCTAAAGATTTAAGGTTAGTCACTTCTGTGGATAAATAAGGTTCTTATAAAGTTAGTGTAGGATTAAGTATTTTAACCGTTTAAGGCTTCCTGTACGTGATAAAGGGAAAAGGAGGCCTTTCCTTAGCACTGGGGCATTACGGGCTTAATCGGTAAAAATATAGAATATACAGTGCAGTGCAGCAGTGAATGAAAAAAAAAAAATTAAGGTGCTAGACATACACAAATGGCGAGTAGCGCGGGCGTGGCGCCCGCCGGTATTGCGCGGGCGTTGCGCCGCCCGTTTCATATTTCATATAAAATGTATAGGAACGACGACGTGGCGCGGAATATACACACAACGCCCGCGCCATACCGGCGCAACGCCCGCGCTTTGCCTCTTGTGTATGTTCCGCGCCACGTCATTCCTATACATTTTGTATGAAATATCAAACGGGCGGCGCAACGCCCGCGCTACACCGTCGCCACACCCGCGCTCCTCTCCACATGTGTATGTCCCACGCCTAAGAGAAATACAGCATAATTATTTTTAAAAAGACTGCCTCTTTGGTCTAGTAGTCGCAAGCACTTCTGTTGAGCATGGGTCCTGCGTTCGATTCCCAGGTCGGGCAGTGTTATTGTGCTTTCTATCTAGAATTTCTCAGTAGTAATCCGGAGTCTGGATTTGCGCCCGGTTGATGGCAATAGGCTCGCCCCCTATTACATGGGAGTTAAACATAACTGGTGAAATGTGGGTGCACTATAGGTACACTTCTGCCCAATCCTTCGGGAAAACAAGGCGTGATGTTATGTTTATCTATTTTAAAATTAATTCATGGGAGAGTTTAATATTTCCTTTACTAATTCTAATAAACCCTGGATTATTTTATCAGCTCTAAAGATAACTAAGCTATGATGACAGCATCGGATAAATTTAAACTACAATGTAATTGTAGGGCCCGTTAATAGAGGATTTTCCGACATTTCAACCCAAAGGGTTAACAGCCGTAAAATATATCTTCACGGGCAAATCGAGGCGGTCTTCGTACACAATTATATTACCTACATTACGTTAAACATGAATTTTGTATAGCATATTCGTTCATACACCACTGATCAAAAAATATCTAGTATATTTTTATGACATGGAAAACAACATGTTGAATATGAAAGTTTAGTATAAAAGTAGTAGTCATTTTTTTCTTGGCGTTTCTTGGGACCTTACCAGTCTCTTTTGGCATAGGTTTTATTTTATTTCTGCTGTCTCGAAGGTAGTTTTAACTAGTCAAAATTTTTTTTAAGTACAGATCTCATTTTGAATCCTTACTAATATTATAAATGCAAAAGTGAGTTTAATAGTTTGTCACGCTAAAACAGCTGAACGGATTTGGACGAAATTTGGCACATGGGTAGACCATGACCTGGGATTTCCACGGGATCGAGACTTATGCAAGTAAAACCGCGGGGCGTATTTAGTCATGAATAATTTTAGGGAAGTAGACATAACATTATAACTTGCTGACACAAGTGGGTTGAGGAAGTCAGATAGGCAGTCACTCCATGTAAAATACTAGTATTCAGCTGCATCCAGTTAGACTGGAAGCCGACCCCAACATAGTTGGGAAAAGATTAGAAAAGCAGATGTTGATGAACTTGCTGACACAAACAACACATACCTACTCGCTTACCCGTTCTTTCCTATACAAATCTACCTACACTATGTGACAAAAAAACTAACTCATCATATCAAAAGTACTAAACCGTAACTAGTAAATCCATGCAGGACTTTCACCAGTTCAAAAAAAGTTGTTTATTGGTACAAGAAGAACATTCACAAAAATAAATATTTCGAAATAAAAGGTTCTAAATATATTAATTGCAAGAGTTGGTGATACTGGTTCCCAAACTAAGCTATCGCTTGTATTTTGGGCCACAGCGTTCAGCCGTGAAAAATGTTACAATTTGGTGTCTTTAGGTACTTACATTTGTTGTGAATCTGAATATGAACATATTTATTGTAATTTTTTTAAATTAATTATTTAAAAGGGTTAAAATAAAATAAGGTGAAAAAGGTGAGTGTGCGTGCGTGTGAGTGTATATGTGTAAGTGTGTGTGGGGGTGTGTGGGTGACAGTGATAGTGGATTACACAGTACCTGAACCAATACGTATTTCCATTGATACGTGTAAACACTAACAGTCACATAAATCAAAAATTATCTCGCATATTACGAGTACATAAAACGAATGGCACTGTATCTCTATTCTACATTTCTAGCGTACCTCCACCAAACGTTACGTCATAATAAATTGCCCGTTTACCATTATGTGGCAGATACGCTTCCACGTTACCTACGAACTAACAGATTGTAAATGTTATTATACCTATTTATTTGGCTTTTCCACCGGAAGAAAACATACATTTTCAATGTGCCTGAAAAATATCGAATAATTTATTTATTTATTTTATTTATTTAACCATTTATGCACACACATATAAACAGACAAGAAGAAAGGAACAGAAAAATACGTACAAAGGCAATGCTTATTTCTAAAGAAATCTAATAATGAATAATGATATGAATAATGTATCTTTTTCATTTTTATGTTTTCTAAAAGTTGACTGAGGAGGTGACTACGTTGTAAAAGTTCTCATTTACGGCTTAGTCCTCTTGTGTTCATAATCTTCAAGAGGCCAATTTAACTTATGCAACATCTACATACATATCTGTTCAATCATGAGTTGGCTACAGCAGTTAGGACGGACGCAGTTCTAATTCCACGCATAATCCGAGAGTAATGGGTCATTGTAATGGGTCCTCATTTTTGGCACCGAGTGTTTCCGCATAATAAATTAAAGGCCTGCTTATGAGGACCAAGGTTTAAAAAATTAAAATGTCTCCTCATTTCATGAGATGAACGTTAGGGATGACGTGATGATAATGAAAATATATGAAAGGTACGAAAATGTGCGAAAATATACGAAAGGTTCAGTCAAACCCCTTTGTTTCCTAACAACATGCCATTCTTTATAATCGCGTCAAATCCTTTCCAAGGTATTAATTTAATGAATTTTACTTGTCATAAAATTAGCCTGTTTTGAGTTGAGGGTAGGGACATTAACTTCGTTGAATGAGCGTGTAAGAGGGCCGTAATGGTTAATAAACATGATTATGTAGTGTTCCTCGTGTTGCCTGCAACCGGGGGTAACTTTGTGACTTGCATTTTAATGCGCGGCGAGTTACTTGGTCGTGTTTAGACGTTTATTTTGGTAGAATGGAATTGTTATTTTTTCATTTTGGTGTGTTGTTCCTGGTTTAGAGGGTTTATGGGTGAGTAGATAGGTACCTAAGTACTTAAGAAATTAGGGTAAACACTATGTGGTTGTAACTGTCATTAGGCGGGCGGGTAACCACAAGACGCTAACACAAGTGGCCATGAGTACCCAATAAAAAAAAACATGCTTTCAAATGTAGTTAATCCAAGAAATTCTATTTTGCATTTTTATTGCTTGCTATAATAACATAATAAATTCTTATGATATAAAATCTCACTACATCTGCTATTTGCAACAAAATATCCCGTCTAAAATGTTTACATCACTTAAAAAATAACCAACATTTATAAACGTGAGGGCAACCCAGAAAATTCCATTTACGCAAGGCAAAGTGCTCCGACGCGCAACGTCAAGATGCATCGTCGAAAATTATGCATCGCAGCAAGTACATACCGAAATATTGCGAGTAACAAATGGCAGGGTCGGGGCTCGGGGCCTGCCTTCCGCAGCATCCAGAATTTCACGGATTATTTCATACAGCGTATTCTTAATATAAATAATGTTTAACAGGAATCCCAAAGCCCGATTCTTGGGATGCTGCAATGTTTGAGAAAAATAAAGGCTGTGTCCGTTTGAAGTTGATGACTTTTGATATTGCATAAAAAATGCAATAAAAAGAAGGAAATTCTTAACTCTTTTGTGTATTATTTTGTACTATCTGATTTTCGGTCAAACCTGTTTTAAATTTTATGTTAATATTCTAGTTCATTGAGATATTTCACATTTCCATACAGTAATATTGCCAAATTAATCAAAACAGCGAAATATTTGACATCTATTTGCGACGTTGTTAATTTTAAAATGACCGCTCTTTTGATGTCTCGTTTTGCTCACTTTCAGAATAAATACTATATTTCTTAAAGTAGTACAAACTACAAAACGGAAAAGAGTCAAATCTAATCTATTAGGTATCAAATCTAGATAAACACACTAAAACGTAGATAAATTAATTCTTCACTGTTAAAAAAGAAAGTGGATTTATTATAATATAGGGGAAGGTAGATAATATGAATTTCAGGTCAAGGTTGGGTTTTCTCAGGAGAGGACTGAAAAGAAAGCTCTCGAGTCTGAAGAGGGATCATTGTATTGTATACAAGTGGACAAAGACGATTCATTACATTACCTACTGGAAAATTTCCGTTACATTATTTTTTATTTGTTTTTTTTTTGTGACAGTGTTATTTATTAAGTGCTTGTTTGTTCGTCTTTCACCCTAAAACAGCTGAACAAATTTGACTGAAATTTGGCACATGGGTTGACCATGACCTGGATACACACATGACACTACATACAAAACACACACACATACTTAGACACCCATACATAGACACACACACATGACACACAGGATACAGGGAGGGGGAGGGAGGTACATAGGATACTTTTTATCCTGGTAGTACGTTCCAATGGGATAATTTCTGAAATGCAAGCGGGCGAAGCCGCTGGCAAAAGCTAGTAAATTATATAGTACAAGAGCTCACGACAAAAACCATGTCACATCGTTTTACGGCCAAAACCGTATAAAATCGTTAGTTTGATTATTCTGAATACAACTCGGTTGGCAATACCGGTCAGAAACATCACAGTTATGGGAGCCCATTTCTGCTATGTCAACAAAAATGGGCAGATGGTTTCATCATAATTATGGCTGATATTAAAAATGTACATAGGTATTGTAATTTTATTACGAAAAAGGTGGTTTTCAAACATTTTGCGTTTCAAAGGTGGCCTGAGCACATTTTCAAAAATGTCAAAAAAAAAAAACTATCTGTCTCATAGCAACCTAGTTCATTTTTTTTTAAATCTCTTGTTTAAACTAAAAACTTGTTTTCAGAAAATTTTGTTCATTTTATTTAAAAAATCATTTTAATTTTAGTTCGATGGTTTTGGGTAAGCTCTTTGTTAATCGTACGTAAAAATGATGTAATGTGATTTATTAATAATTTCTGACTATCGAATAGTTGTCTGATTAGTAATGTGAGACACTAAATTTGTCTGATATATTTTTTGTCGACATCCGGACAACCTTTTTTATTATGTCCAACAGTTTTCTGACAGAAGCCTATGTTACCGGTCGCAAAAAAAATCCAACACCTTCAAAATGGTTTCAACACAAGATGCTCACATTTTCTTCTGAAAAATCATTTATTCTCATTAACTGACCAATGAAAACAAGCAAACAAGATCACATGAAAACAAAATTTTCAGACGGGTTGCTATGGGTTATATTTCCTGGGTACGTGTGACGCTACTGGTTTCAGAAAATTGTGTTTTCCGTATCTAAAATCTATCGTCAACTAGATTCTGAAAATCAGACAGATTGCTATGAAGCAGTTCGTTTTTTTTATATATTTAAAAATACGGTCAGGTCAGACGTGAAGCGAAAAATTTCAGAAATTAGGATTTTGAATTTCAGAATAACCAAATCTATCGATTTTACGGTTTTGTTCGTAAAACGATGAGGCAAAAATTTTGGTCAAGGGCTCTCGTACAAATATAATTAAGTTGAATTTGGAATTCTAAATGAAAGCAGTGCAGTAGCAGCTGTTTCGGTACAGAGTGCTAACCGACCATTTTGCAGTACCGAAACGGAATCGAAACGATACCGTTCGATCAATGAGGAAACGGCCTTATTTGAGACCAACGATAAATTCAACGCATGAAAAGGTATTAAACTATAGTAGAGTCGCTTACGCCACGTAGCCATTCAGGCGCGCCTTTTCAAAAGCTCTGCACTCGGCTTTTCAATAAATGCTCATTGAATACCTCCAGCAACCTACCTGCTTCCTTAAAAATTAATAACGTTTTCGATTCTTGTAAATCGAGATTTTGAACGAAGTGGTTCTGAATTGTATATTGATAAACTGGACTTTATACCTAGGTATTAATATCAAAAGCTGGGCTTTGATTTGCATTATTTACGGATTAATGAATTGGATAGCTCCTTTGGTAAATATTCAATGTTCTGACAGGTAATTACTGCAGCTTTTATTGCGGTATTTGATAGTAAATTGTAAATTTATAAGTCGGCAGTCAACTGTAGGCAGCAGCTGCAGCATGCGACGTGTCGTCGCGACACTTCTGGTTTCCAGTATTTTTATGAAGTACCGTGTCACTAGCTACGGAAGGCATTTCATATAAAAACATTGAGGCCAGTAGCGTCGCGGCGACACGTTGTGCGTCGCCTACTGCTGCTGCCTGCAGTTGGCTAGGCACTTGTATAGTGTTTATGGTTTTATTTCTACAGAATAGTTTGTTGTAGAAGTATTTGCGGGGATTTTTTCCAGGGGCGACCGTCGTACATCTATCAGAAATAGTTCAGTACGTAATCAGTGTGAGTAAAGCATATGTTACGGTATACGAAATATGTATGCCAATATATCCATGGCTACAATATTTTTTTACTTTCATTTATAAAAGAAGTTTATCCAGTGTATATTCTTCATCATCTGCCTAGCCTTTTCCCACCTCTTTTGGGGTCGGCTTCCAGTTTAACCTGATGCAGCTGAATACCTGTATTTTACAAGGAGCGACTGCCCATCTACCTCCACAACCCAGTTACGGGGTAATACGATACCCCTTTGGTAAGACTTTCAGACTTTCGGGGTTCTGACGACCCGTAACGACTGTCAAAGATCCACGAATGACAGCCGGGTCCAACGGTTTAACGTGCTTTCGAGGGGATCTTGATATGTTAAGATGGTTACCCGTCCACGGACCAACTGCGGCAAGCGTAGCTTAACCTGATCGATCGACCCGTGCGGTTGTAATAACTTAGCAACAAGCCCGTTCTATCCAATGTATATATTTTTATATTCTTTAATTTAATCTTTTGTATCTTTCTAGCTGAACAAGCGCACTGTATAAATGATAAATATACCTCTTAAAAAGCCCAAATAAAACCCATGTTCTACCTGCCCAAAAAAAATATTTCCACAAGCCTTGAACCGCTACGCATAAATTTCGAACGACAAAAAAGGCTTATTAATTAGTTTCTTGAGAACAATATACAAGTACGTAAAACAATAAAATAACAAAAGGGTATTCGTTCATGTTATTTCGAATTAGCGGGATAGAACAAAGGTTCGGTGGCCATAAGAATGGAATATTAATGGAACGGAGGAGAGCTCGCATGATGGGGAAACAATCAACTTGTTTGTTTGGCATTTACAATATCAAATTCCGGCTGGCGCGGCTATGAAGATTCAGTAAACTGTGAATGTTTTAAAATTGTATGTTTTTGTTTATTCATTGTTTATGTAGATATAATTTTATGGAAATGGAGGCTGTATGTGTCCATAGGGTTACGTAGATTGATTGATGAGTGCCTTAAATTGGATTTATTTCCAATAACAGATTTTTATTGGCAAATTGAAGCTAAAAATACACTTGTTATTAATTTCACATTTGAAAGAGATGTAAGGGTGGCATTAGATTCGTTCTGTTGTAGGTAACGGGTTGGCCACTCCGTAAGTATTAAAATTTCGGAAACCATTGGAATGACCGCTTGCTATTTTTTTATATCATATTATATGATACATTCTACCTTAGATAAGTAACCTGGTACTTGTTGAAAGGCCTACACTGTCCTCCTATACCTATTAACACTGTTAATTGAAAATATTGTAAAAGACAATTATTTTGAAAAGAGTAAACGTTGGGTTTCTTGCCGATTCTTCCCCATAGGAAACGACCAATTGGAACCGTGTACCTAGCTTCTGATGTTTCATAAGTGCCCATGTAGGTTTATGTGAAACAAAATATTTAGATTTAAAGCCTGTACAACTGATATGATAAGATATAATCACAACACGATCACGATTATTATTTACACAATGACGATAAAGGCTTCAAACAATCAATCATTCCATGTTACAGTTCCGTAAAATCACAATATAACAATGAACTTGACATTGACAATGAGCCAACAATCATTTTGTCCTCGGAAGAGCTCGTGGCTAAGTAATAACTGCGACTGTCGATCCATCATGGTAAGCTGCGCTTGCCAGGGTTGATCAGTGGATGGTTGACCATCTTTACATAACGAGACGCCTCCGTGCCTCGGAAAGCACGTTAAGCCGATGGTTCTGGCTGTCATTCGTGGATCTTTGACAGTCGTTACGGGTCGTCAGAATCCGGAAAGTCTGACAACCAGTCTTACCAAGGGGTATTACCGAGTTACTGGGTTGTGGAGGTCTGATAGGCAGTCGCTCCATGTAAAATACTGGTATTTAGCTAAAGCCAATTAAACTGGACCGACCCCAACATGGTTGAGAAAAAGGCTAGGCAAATCACGATTATTATTTACATAATGACGACTCCTTAAAAGCTTCAAACAATCAATCACTCCACGTTCTTGCTCCGTAAAATCCTAATGTACCAACGAACTTGACATTGACAATGACCCAACAATCATTATGTCCTACAGGTACTCCAACAGCAATGAGCTAACATTATGCTCTGAGTACTGCTCTCATTACTCCTCCCTAATAGTTGTTTTTCCCCACCGACGCTAAGTGCAATTTATATTAATGCCGTCATATTTTCACGTTGGTTACCCGCATTTTCATATTAACTGTGGACCGAGCTCCCATGGTAATGTGGAGGTTCCCACCTTCGTCATTTGTTTGCAAGCTGATTAAATTTACAGGGCTAACGCGGTTTGCTGTAAAATTAATTCCCTTAATACGTGTGCTGTGCAAGATTTAAAAAAATAATTCAGTGGCGAATGCTCGGTGTCGGAGTGATGACGTCACGGGATGTGTTACATACGACCTCTGTGGGCAGGATTTTTAGTTTATTGGCGTTTTTAGTGAAGAGTGGTCATTGTGTGCAGTCGTAAACTATATTGGGTACAAGTGGCGCGGTTTTTTGACGCATTTCTCTGTTCACTTTCTTAGTTTTGTTGATTTAGTAAAAATAAATGTTTTCGTTTGTGATAAGCTAACCAATTATTTCATATCTGAAATAATTGGTTAGCTTATCAGCGTAGAATTAATAATATTGTTTAATTTGACAGTTATGAAAATCATTGAGGTAGGTTTGTTTCAGCTATTTAACTTTCCAAGTTTTCTTTGACAAATCTCTGTTATACCTAAAATTGACATATTTCTTTTTTCTTAAACTAAAATAGAGACATAATTTTTCAACACTTTAGACCGTGCTGACCCAAAATAAGTCCTTTACCGACTTTACATAAGTAACGGGATGAATGCGTAAATAAATTCTTTACGGACCCGAGCTTACGGTTTTCTGTAGTTAAACAAATATACATGAGGGAAAAAATCGTGAACAAAAACCGGCTATAATCTTCATCCCTCTCCACGGCTCGACAAGGCTTGCCCGCATCACACTAGTAAACCGGATCCGCAAAGCGTATTTTCTTAGAAAACTGATCCCCTGAAATGCTTTACTCACACGGGTTGAGGGACTGACGTCAGACTTTATGAGAACAACCCCGACTTAGGTGAAATATACACCGACACGACTTAGCGTAATCCGTCGCATTTTTTTTTTTAGATATTTGAGTCGCGTTTTGGGGGCTGTATGCAGTACGATCGTTGAACTCCATAAAGCACGGTAAACTAGCAATTACAGGTTGCAAAACGGCGATATTGATGCGTATTCCCGAACACTAGTTACGGCTATTGGCCGATAATTGACCTCCGTTTAGTCTCAGTCTGGCACATAAATCCATTTACTCTGTCTTTTGTTTTATGGGAATCGATGCTTCTGCGAAAGCGTGCGACTTGCAAACATTTGTAAAACGCGATGTAAGTATGTAGGAAACGTTACTAACTGTTTTAAGTACGTGTGTTGTGTATACTTATTTATATGAAACAAACTCCCTCGGATAATGACGTGTCGGCGGCTTACAAAGCTGCAGATGTAAATGTTAGCAGACCAACCCATTAAATGAAGTGTTATCGGGTTCCTTTCAACCAAATTTAATTTTGAATTTACGATTTGGTTCATGAAATCCAATAACAGTGCTCACTAAATGATGAAATTCTAAAGGTTCTAATTTATTTGAAATCCAATTCGGGTAGGCTTTTTGACTGACAACGTTTTGAGCGACGCTATTTTGAAGGAGTAAACTATGGGGTGTGTTTAGATGATGGTTCTGTTTTGTTCTGTGCGGTCTCGGCAAAGGGTCTCCTCTCGGTTCCTCTGGGCGTCGTTACGGATGAGAAAGGGATTATGCCAGTTGAATGGGCAGTACTTTGCGCTCATCTATACTTTAATGATGCTGATCAGCGGTTCGCACGCCATGTGTTCGACATGGTGATTAGAAAGAAAAAACGATTTTTTGCGGTAAATTTAACGCAAAAAAAGAGCTTAATATACAAAAATGAGAAAAGGTATAGGGTAGCATGCGTCACATCCACGCAAATCAGCTATAGCTCAGCATTATGCTGAGACCCTATGCAAAACAGAGCCCCAGCGCTGGTTTTCAACAACAGCAACTTAAAGAATTTGCACTTTTAATGAGATTTCTTTGTCTTCCTGTTAGATACGGTTGGCCAGCCAATTTTAGGAACCTGTTTTATTCTTTTTTATTTAGACTGCAATAAAAACGAACGCCTACAGTCTTTATTTTTATGCTATAACTTACTTTGAAGTACGTCCATATTCTCATCCCTCACTGATTGAAAATAACAGTAGTACAATGTAATAGCAGTGATAGCCTAGTGGTGTGACCGTCCGACTACCAAGTCATAGGTCTCGAGTTCAAACCCAAGGCACGCAGCTCTGACTTTTCGGATTCATGTGTGTATTGTATAATTTTATCACCTGCTTCAAAACCGGTGAAGGAAAACATCGTTAGGGAACGGGCATGCCTGAGATATCATGGTCATGGGGGAAACTGATTGAAAATGGGAACCAAAAGTTTAAAATACAAATAAAATAAGTAAGTTTAAAACACATGAAATAATTACTTCACAAATTAAAATAGCCTACATTGGAAATTGATTCCGATGCCTTGTTTACCTTACAAATGCGAGGTAGGCGTCGTATTGCCGCCGCCGCCGATAGTCTGTGGTCAGCGCCGCAAACCACAAGCTGACAAACTATACGCGTTTGTATATCCACTGACAGGTAATATTATTGTGCAGACGGATTCGTGTTTACTTAATATATTGACTTGCTGGGTTACAAGCATTGACGGGTTTTGGGAGCTGTGTATTGAAATTGACGTTTGTGAAGAGTCTTGTATGAATTATCTGCTCATTTTGAATTCATGATTTTTGATTGTATAATGCTTATGCGAGTTTGATTGGTAAGGTTTCTTTTGGAAGTAATTAATTATTCAGTTTTGGGAATTTGGAGTTGTATTTTGAAGGGCTATGAAAAACAACCATTTTTGGTTTGTTTACATTGTTGGAACATTCTTTTGAAATCGACTTCATCTAAGTAAGCACCACTTCAATAATGCTTTTTTCCCCTATTTTATATTTCTTTGTAATGATATCAAAAACAAAAACAAACAAAATAAGCTCAAGAGAAACTTGTATAGTCTCATCTTTATTAATATTCATCCTTAAATATCCGCTGATACCTACAGGCAGTTCAGTTCAAAGTCTTTGATGTAATCATCTCTAACTTTCATTATAACGTAATAGAGAAGCTTTCAAAGATTGTATTCCCTTTTTCTTTGTTATTTTTTATTTAAGATTAAAAGGTTGTGTCTGTAATCTATGCTTCTTGTGTCACAATTTAAGTGCCCTAAGTTGACACGAGTACCTTGTGTCAACTGTGAGTATGTTTCAAGTTAATGCGAAGGGAACGAATGAGCCTTCATTTTCTGAAACCTTATTTGACAAATTGGTTTACTCGTTCTGCTGCCAAGTTTGATTTTAGATGTTAGTCGATTTATCCTACTTTATTCAGAGTCTGGGAAAATTCTGAGAGCCTGTGATAGGTAAACGTTGACAGAAAAGCCTGAATGTTGACACAATGCCGAAATTTCACGATGATGTCGAGTAGGCGTACAATAGCTGATAGCGCTGTTTCGATTCAATTCGATTTCAGCAACCATTGTCTGTTTCGGGTTTCTCAGAACTGGAGAAACGGCAGTTTCGCTTAAAAACACATGTGACTATTACCATTATCGCCTTGTGAAATGTAGTCTGTAACTGACATAGCACCATCCCGGCTGTGTTTCTCGATGAGGTAGTCAGAAGTCCACGTATCTAAAGTACCCAAACCTAAATGTCAGTTATGTTTAAGTCCCATTTAATAGAGAAACGGATAAAACCCTAGAGTGTGGGCTGCTTTTAAGAAATTCTAATGGAAAAACCCAATAATTCGAAAATGGGAAATGAACAAATAACTTCTCCTGCTCTGGGCAGAGCGGGAGGTCGTGTCAGACTCTTGCTGACTAAAACCCACCCATGTTCCTTCAGTTGCCCTGTTGGCGGGGGCCATGATCTCCCTTTCGGTTTTTTTCGCAACCCCGGCAGGCATCGGCCCTAGCGGACCCCGTCAATTCTGCTGACATCTCTTTGAGGTGCGCGTGGAATACAATGCGCCGTCGACCCGAGCCAGGTCCTTATCGGACGGCGAGCTACCTATTGCTCACCGTCCGCAAGCCCGCGTCTACGGTGGCCGGAAATCGGCTCGCGATTCCCGACGCCCAGGGTGTCTCCTCCGGCGGCGGTTAGGGGCGTGAGGGCACGAATGTTGCCTCTCCCTCACGCGTTCGTCCTCCTCCACGAGCATTACTGCTTCACAGAAGGAAGGGACTGCCTCCCATTTCCTCTCGCTCCATACCATGGCCCGAATCAGGGCCGGACGCGAGAGATCACCGCCGCTGATCTACTCCACGAGGACACGGCGATGCTCCGCCCAAGCCGGGCAGACCTCCATCGTATGCTCCACGTCCTCCGAGCAATCCACACAATGGTGACACCCGGGTGAATCCTCCTGCCTTATCCTGAACAGGAACGTCTCGAAACAGCCGTGTCCGGTGAGAAATTCAGCCCGACCTGGGAATCGAAACTGAAGAATCCTACGCTCTACATTTGCGCTTGTCCTCACTAGACCCTCTGGTCTAGTGAGGACATTAGGTATATTCTGTTACTTTTACGGTGTATTTCGCCAAAATAATATACTCCTATACTATTAAATGAGCAATATTTGTATATACATTTATATTTGTTTAATTACGTTCTCGAAAACGGCTCTAACGATTTCGATGAAAGTTGCAATACGGTTGCGGTTGCGATTGATGTAAGTTGTTTATGGAGGCGAAAAATCGATCTACCTAGGTCTCATTTCTCCGTATTTTCACCCAAGCAGAGCTGAGTCGCCCAAGGTTTAGAACAAGACGGCTATCTTAGAATAATGACATGGCAGCATGGAATTAGTAAGTACCTACTATCATGACAGCATTAAATTAGTGTATACATGGGATTACTATGAACTACCCTATACTTTTAAATGAGCATTCTTTATTTTCACCAGAGCAGAGCTCGGACGCCCAGGTACTTATAACAAGGTAACAGAAAAAAGATTATATGAAATAAGGTTAAAGTTGAAGCTTGGATTATTGTAAACTAATAGGAACCCACCTTGTATCGAATAACATGGGTATAATCTTTACATAATATACGGTAAGTACCTGATAACGATACCTACAAGGTTTTTGAAGTATAGATATATTCTTCATATTACACAGATTTGTTCCATTATGGAGTATTGCAGTCACTTATGGGATAGCTCAGCAGAATACCAACGTTCTGCACTTGATTCGGTGGAAAGCAGAGCAAAACTATTTATAGCCGACGAAATATTGGTGGCTAGGCTTCACAGCCTGGCTCATCGGAGTAATGTTCCTTGCCTGTGTCTTCTACAGACTGTACTTCAATTTGCGACTTCTTACTAAATATATGAGCTGTTACTTGAAATGTAAACGCTCCTACAAACAGGCGCGACATGCGACGCGACACAAGGGTACGTCGCGTCGCGCGACGCGACGTACCCTTGTGTCGCGTCACATGTCGCGCCTGTTTGTGCCTTTAATCGTATTTATCTCGATAACTGTGAAATTAAAAGTTGAATTGACAGTTTGATATTCGTAAAATCAAACATTTGCTATTTATTGCTGTCAACATAATGTTTTTATGTCTTTAATATTATTGAGTACCCAATTAAACATTATTTACCAAGATTATTATATTTATTAAAGATACACTAGAAGGCTAGGCCATGATATAATTTTGTGTACAGCAGTAATAAAAAAACCGGCCAACTGCGTGTCGGACCTCGTAAAATGAAGGTCTTCGTAATTGAGTTGAATTTATCCCAAGAGCAAACTTAAGTTTGTAGTTGAAAAAAAAATCACCCGTACATCTATATACATCACGGTCAATTCTCCCATTGCAAATGTAACTTTGTAACGGCAAAAAAAATTGTGTGATAAATCTACAAATTAACAATTTTCAGACATTTTCCTTGACTTGTGGAAGAACATGTTTTTCAACTACAATGTAAATTTTGTTCCAGGTATATATACCAACTGTGGAACCATTCATTGTGCGTAGTCCGACACGCACATGGCCGGTTTTTTTCCTATTGAGCTACGGAACCCTAAAACACCACACAGGTGCCATGCCAAATCTCCTCAATATTGGGTCGAAATTGTGCCATCTCGATAAATCGAACAAGAATGAAAAATAAAAGCGATACAGATATCCATTTCAAAACTAGCACAAGAGTTAGAAAAGGGATAACCAAATAATGTACAGATACAAAATAAAAACAGAAAGCGGCCATTTTAATCCCAAAATGCAATCCCAATCTGAATAATAAAATATTTACTCACTTGTCATTGTAACGACATATGTACGTATCCCTACTCACTATACGGTCCCTTTCGCTAAAAAATGAATGTGAAAAAGGCTTTTTTCCACTCGCCCTTAGTCGTATACGTACCACGGATAAAGCTATGGAAGGTTGTAAAGGGAAATGTGATCATAATCCGTTACTTCCATATTTGTTTGGGCGGTCCTTCTTTAATACACTCCCGAGATGAAAATGTATATCAGATTTTTCTATCGAGATTCATTTCAGTATAAACTTTGGTAGGTATATGTAGATAAATGATTTGACATCCTTTCTTCGTGCCGTCATTACTTGAAGCTTTTGAATGTTTACTGCTAAATATGGGCTTTTTAATTACGTAGGTAATTACAGCAGCTACTACATGCATGGTAAGGGAGAAAAAATAATTTGCGCACACCACTACGCTTCCTACGTTTGGTGAGTAGATTGGCGATCGCAGTGCCATTAGATCTTAAGTGCTGCACATGCCAATAAACCCTTTACAAGGCACTAGGGTCACTCAACCATGAGTGTCTCTCATTCCTCTCTGATTCTGAAAGAATGATCAAGTCTTTGCTCAGTAAATCTCATTAGCTGTTGTGATTATTTGATTAACATTCCAATGCCTATGAGTTTTTATTAGATGTGACAAACAGGTTAAACTGAAACGGGCTTATTACAAAAAAAAAAAACACCATCGACCCAGTTTTTGTAATAAGAACGTAACTGTGTTTGAAATTGAAAGTTCTTTTTTCAAAACTGACAAATAAATTACTACTATGGTACTGACTTGTCAGTTTAATATTATGAACTTTACCATGGTCCGAATAAAGTTCAAAATTCATAAATGGCTTCATGATTTAAATCTGGGTGAAAATAAAAATTGTTTTTTAATTAACGTGTGGTTTAGATATAATAGTTTTCCAATAACCTGGGCTCACTGAAAAGTAGAGATCTATTTTTGTTTACTTTGCCATTCTATTATATTTTATGACGCCAGAACTTTGCACAAAGGGAGTTTACGCTACGGGTAACAACACAGGCGTACTCCCCCGATTAGGTGGGCAGGATAATAGAATGAGCTCCCGACTTTTGGGCAACTTGAGACCCGTGTTTACGGATGAAACAGTTTCGGAAAACATTCTATCATAATATTAAACAAGCATTTGGAGGGTAGAAAGAAGAATGGGAAATTAATCTGAGGTACTTTCTTTTGGGCTATTAGTAGATAGAAAAAGAGAAGACCAGTTTCTGGGATTGTATTCTTGTTGAAGGCTTTTACGTATGCCAAACTAATTTATTAATCCTTCGAGTACCTATTCATTGAAATGGTTATCAAGCAGTCTTCAGCAGTGGAGCTTGGGCATTATAATGAATATAATATTATTATTAAGTCATTCATCAAGTCTACTAGTTTCCAGACTGTTCTAGACAAACAGAAATAAAATAATGGGGTTTTTGAGGTGGTAGGTATAAAAATTCTGAAAAAAAAAATACACGATGCACTTTTGTAACTATTACAGCCAATCTATAACTAAATTGTCAAATACGAATCGTTATTTCCCTACTCCCCATTCACGAAAAGGAGGAACGAAATACCACGCATCACACTATTGGCGCACGTTCGATTCAAACAGTTAATTGCAATCAGTCTAAATGTGGTGTGAAATGTCAGAAATAAGGATGTAATGGAGGCCATCTTACAGAGGCAGAGGTGTCAAGCTTGGCCTCCACGGAAGTAGAAGCTAACGGAAGCGGAGATGGAAAAAAAGAAAATTAAAGAACGAGGTCCGACCTATTGGTAGTCAAAATTTTGAAGGGGCAAATTCTATTTCACAAAAAAAAAAAAAAACAAAAAAACCCGACTGCAAAAACACATAACTGAAAAGACAAAAACAAGCATTATAAAATTTTGATATTGCAGACGGGGTACAAACCAATAACCTGAAATTATGATGTAATTTTTGTATATTTATATATATTTTTAATTGTCCCATTACTACCTTTTATTTGATACCAATACTGTAGTATTTTTTTTTAAACCGACCCCTCCTTTTTTTATTTATTTGCAAATGCAATATATTTATATTATATAGCCTATGTCTCTCCCACAGTTAAGACGAATCTAACAACACCTCATACGTTAAAATCCATCAAGCCGTTTAGGCTATAGAGCGTGCCAAAGAAATACACATACTGCCTCCTTCTGGGGCAGTCCGGTAATAAACAGATTTGCGGCTTTATTATGGCATTTCTCAGTGGTTCATAAATCAAACCGGCTTCACTAAACAGTTGCTCATTTGGTACTGAATGTAGCGGCGGTGATGAAATTGGAGTAAAGTTAAAATTCCGAATTAAGGCTCTTTCAAACAGGCGCGACACGCGACGCGACACAAAGACACCGCTCGTCGCGCGACGAGCGGTGTCTTTGTGTCGCGTCGCGTGTCGCTCCTGTTTGAAAGACCCTTTACATCTTCACCAAATTAAAGGATCTGCGCTTGTTACTATCAACCAAATTAAAGTTGGAACGAACTTATTTTTTTGATCTCGCTTCGTTGCTTGTGGAGGCTGGCATAAGGTTTCTTGGAGGAAGTTCCGCATTTGCGGAGGTGGAAGCCAGGTTCCGTAACGACCCTAGTCAGAACATAGTGCAACAGTGCTCGGCTTTAGAGCTAAAACTCAAGTTGGACTTGAACAAGTTGTTTATGACAACATGTCGCGTTCTGTTGAGTTTCGTACCTTGTTCTTCAAATTTTTGTTGTCTTTTGTTGATGAAGTTTTAATTCTGTTAGGTTTGTAATGGAGTGTTGTCAAATAACAGAATGACATAGCAGTTAAGAGACTTCAGGGTTTGAGTAGAGTAGTATGCTCAACACTCTCTTATTCAATAGCTCGATGGGGATCTTTTTAATTAAAGCCGAGAAGAATGCGTTTTTGGGAATGATAAACTACTCCTTTTTTTAACTTCAAAAAGGAGGCGTTTTCCAGTTCGTCGGAATAGTTTTTTTTTTTAAATGTATGTTCCCCGATTACTCGAAGACGGCTGAACCAATTTGAAAAATTCTTTTTTTGTTTGAAAGAATATACTTTCTAGTTGGTTCCACTGTCATTTGGTCACGATCTAATGACGGGATCTTGGAGAAATCGAGGGAACTCTTCAAATATTATAGGCACACCTATAGTGATTTGGATATTTTTATAGTAACTCGTGCATTTGCTCTCGGAAAGCACCATTTGGTAAAGTGGAACTGATGATGGAGGATACAGATGGCCACCGGAACTACTAAATAATTTTTATATTATATTTGTATTTTACGGGTTGCGATTCGATTATTTTAATATGGTTGATAGGCAATTGATGCTCGTCACAATTCATATGGTGCAGTAGAGCTGATGGTGAAGTACCTGGAGAACTCCTCAACAATTAAAGTCCCTGCATCGGGAAAAGCAATATTTTGTAAAAGGTGATGAGCAGTTGACATGAGGCTATTGTAACTTTAATAAATTACAAACCAATCCACTAAAAAGCAGTTTTTTTTTCTAACCATACAAAAATTAGCGTTCATTTTGTAAGTCAGTGGCAAAAATCTAAAATACACCGACTTCTAAAATTAAAATTATTTTCCGCTTTGTAGTTTGGAAGTCGGTTGTGTTTTTTGTTTTTAATTTTATTTTTTATTTGGTTGTAAATAAAGTCCGTTTTATGCAAACATCGAACAAGGAACCTTACATAATTTTAGAATAGAAGGAATTTACAATAAACATCTACGAGGTATGACAGTTAGTACAATTTCGTTTTTTTTTGTTAAATATAATATCTTATAGCTAGGTATCCATTATATAATATTTGTTACTTGGCCTCATTATAACAATAAAGTTACAGATCAAACAATTCAGTCTTTGTCTAGCTAGTCGACATTCAGTTAGAAACAACTGTACTGAAACACCGCCGTCCATATTAATTGTGTGTAAACTAATGAACTATTTATTGTGAGTACGGCCCTTCTTGAAACAATCCGTTTTGTAATATAGTCTCAATATGCCCGAAACTAGGAACTTTTCCAAACTTTGTGACGATGTTTTGGCAAATAGAGCTTTGTTGAATTTTGCTTAGAGCTTCTAGCCAAAGACCGGGATAAAGAAAGTTTTAGCTACCTAAAATGTTATGTTTAGTATCGTTTTAACCAACAATACATTTAACTTATGATCGTCTATTGCTGATATTGTAGGGGCTTTTGGCTAAATGATAACAGCTGCACGGGTCGATTGAAGGTTAAGCTACGCTTGCCGCGGTCGGTTCGTGGATGAGTACATAATCAGCCTATAATATTCCCACTGCTGGGACACAGGCCTCCTCTCATCAAGAGGGAGTGGGCTGAAAACTACTACGCGGGCCTAGTGCGGGTTGCTAGATGTCACATGTCTTCGAATTTCTGGTTCTAGGACATGCCGATTTCTTCATGATGTTTTCCTTTACCGTTTTGAGAGCAGTGGTGATGAAATTATTTACACAAAGTAAGGCACCTGCCGAGTTCGAACCCACGACCTACAACTCGTAAGTCGGGGCCGTTACCACTGGGCCACCACTGCTCCATGGTGGAGGAATTGCTTCGTGGATGGGTGAACATCCATTATATATCGAGAACCCTCCGCGCCTCGGAAAGCACGTTAAGCCGGTGATCCCGGCTGTCATTCGTAGATCTTTGACAGTCGCTACGGGTAGTCAGAAGCCCAAAAGTTTGACAACCATCAGTCTTATCAAGGGGTCTCGTCTTAACCAGTTACTGAGTTGTGGAGGTCAGATGGGCCGCCGCTCCATGTAAAATACTGGTATTCAGCTTCTTTCGGTTAGACTGGAAGCCAACCAGCCATAGTTGGGAAAAGGCTAGGCAGATTGATTGCTGACACTGTCCACGGGAAAGTTGACAATGTTTACCTATGGCAACTTTACCCATTCCCAACTTTTTTTTTGTCAACCATCACAATTATTTTATTAATTCGAAGTAAAACATATTGTAATCGCATTAATAGTCATTGTAAGCAATGAAATGACAATGTGAGCATTGAACTGTGAAACTAAACCACCTAAAATATTTTCCATTCAATTACTTATGCAAACAGAATCGTGAATTTTATGCAAAATCATAATATACGCAGCTACCGGAAAATTGGGGGATTTAATGTTATTATGATATTGGTCAAATAACAGTGGAATTGCGTGTCAAAAGCACTTTTATTTTGGTCAATACATTCTGCACTATAAATATTCAAAATCTATTTTGGTAGGTACACTTTTAACCATTTTGTATTAAAGGTAAAAACGTCTACAGGGTGGCAAAAATCACCGACAATCAATGAGAAAACTGTTTAATATTTTTTTTTTTTTAAACCGACGAAAAATTTCAACGAAAAAGGCGTTCTTGTACTGAAACCATGTTAAAAGTTTTCGCGTCGATAAAATAGTAGCGAAGAATTTTTGTCTGTTTGTCTGTTTGTCTGGATGTATGTTCAGGACTGGCGCAAAATCGGCTGAATGGATTTGGATGAAATTTGGCACACAGGTAGTTTAGAACATGGATTAATACATAAGGTACTTTTAATCCCGGTACTACGTTTCCGTGAGATATTTTCCGACATCATACATTTGTGAAATAAATTGTGGCGAAAATTTATTCTGAAACGATATTTGTATATTATATTATAACATAACATCACGCCTTGTTTCTCCGTAGGGTTGGGCAGAGGTGTACCTATGTACACCTACATTCGCCAGTTATGTTTAAGTCCCATGTAATAAGGGGCGAGGTTATTGTCATCAACTGGGCACAAATCCAGACCCCGGGCTGCTACGGAAAAATTCCTTGTGGAAAAACCCAATAACACGTTCCCCGATCTGGGAACCGAACCGTGAACCTTGTGATCAGCAGTAGTGCTTTTATGTATGTTATAACTACCGATATAAGGAGGCATGTATTTGTAGGCATGATAACATTTAAGCTGTGTTTTAAAATTGGTAAAATTGTTTTATAATTAACGTGTAGTTTAGATATAATAGGTTTCCAATAACCTGGGCTCACTGAAAAGTAGATATCTATTTTTGTTTACTTTCACATTCTATTATGTTTTATGACGCCAGAACTTTGCACAAAGGAGTTTACGCTACGGGTAACAACACAGGCGTACTCCCCCTATTAGGTGGGCAGGATAATAGAATGAGCTCCCGACTTTTGGGCAACTTGAGACCCGTGTTTACGGATGAAACAGTTTCGGAAAACATTCTATCATAATATTAAACAAGCATTTGGAGGGTAGAAAGAAGAATGGGAAATTAATCTGAGGTACTTTCTTTTGGGCTATTAGTAGATAGAAAAAGAGAAGACCAGTTTCTGGGAATCTATTCTTGTTGGAGGCTTTTAGGTATGCCAAACTAATTTATTATTCCTTCGAGTACCTATTCATTGAAATGGTCATCAGGCAGTCTCCAGCAGTGGATATATATGAGCTTGGGCATTATAATTAATATAATATTATTATTAAGGCATTCATCAACTCTATTATTGTCCGGACTGTTCTAAACCAACAAAAATTAAATAATGGGGTTTTGAGGTGGTAGGTATAAAGATTCTCAATATTACATTCTGACAAAAAAAAATACACGAAGCACTTTTGTAACTATTACAGCCAATCTATAATTAAATTGTCAAATACAAAATGCTATTTCCCTACTCCCAATTCACGAAAAGGAGGAATGAAATACCACGCATCACACTATTGGCGCACGTTCGATTCAAACAGTTAATTGCAATCAGTCTAAATGTGGTGTGAAATGTCAGAAATAAGGATGTAATGGAGGCCATCTTACAGAGGCAGAGGTGTCAAACTGGGCCTCCACGGAAGTAGAAGCTAACGGAAGCGGAGATGGAAAAAAGAAAATTAAAGAAAGAGGTTCGACCTATTGGTAGTCAAAATTTTGAAGGGGCTAATTCTATTTCACAAAAAAAAAAAAAAAAGCCGACTGCAAAAACACATAACTGAAAAGACAAAAATAAGCATTATGCTATAATCTATAAAATTTTGGTATTGCAGGCGGGGTACAAACCAATAACCTGAAATTATGATGTAATTTTTGTATATATATATATATATATATATATATATATATATTTAATTGACCCATTACTACCTGTTATTTGATACTAATACTGTAGTATTTTTTTTTAAACCGACCCCTCCTTTTCTTATTTATTTGCAAATGCAATATATTTATATTATATAGCCTATGTCACTCCCACAGTTAAGACAAATCTAACAACACCTCATATGTTAAAATCCATCAAGCCGTTTAGGCTATAGAGCGTGCCAAAGAAATACACATACTGCCTCCTTCTGGGGCAGTTGGGTAAAAAACAGGTTTGCGGCTTTGTCATGGCATTTCTTATTGGTTCATAAATCAAACTGGCTTCACTAAACAGTTGCTCACTTGGTACTTAATGTAGCGGCGGCGATGACATTGGAGTAAAGTTGAAATTTCGAGTTATATCTTCACCAAATTAAAGGATCTGCGCTTGTTACTATCAACCAAATTAAAGTTGGAACGAACTTATTTTTTTAATCTCGCTTCGTTGCTTGTGGAGGCTGGCATAAGGTTTCTTGGAGGAAGTTCCGCATTTGCGGAGGCGGAAGCGAGGTTCCGTAACGACCCTAGTCAGAACATAGTGCAACAGTGCTCGGCTTTAGAGCTAAAACTCAAGTTGGACTTGAACAAGTTGTTTATGACAACATGTCGCGTTCTGTTGAGTTTCGTACCTTGTTCTTCAAATTCTTGTTGTCTTTTATTGCTGAAGTTTTAATTCTGTTAGATTTGTAATGGAGTGTTGTCAAATAACAGAATGACATAGCAGTTAAGAGACTTCAGAGGTTGAGTAGAGTAGTATGCTCAAAACTTTCTTATTCAATAGCTCGATGGGGATCTTTTTAATTAAAGCCGGGAAGAATGCATTTTTGGGAATGAGAAACTACTCCTTTTTTAACTTCAAAAAAGGATGAGACTTCCAGTTCGTCGGAATAGTTTTCTTTTTTTTTAAATGTATGTTCCCCGATTACTCGAAGACGGCTGAACCGATTTGAAAAATTTTTTTTTGTTTGAAAGAGTATACTTTCTAGTTGGTTCCACTGTCATTTGGTCACGATCTGATGACGGGATCTTCGAGAAATCGAGGGAACTCTTCAAATATTATAGGCACACCTATGGTGATTTGGATATTTTTATAGTAACTCATGCATTTGCTCTCGGAAAGCATCATTTGGTAAAGTGGAACTGATGATGGAGGATACAGATGGCCACCGGAACTACTAAATAATTTTTTATATTATATTTGTATTTTACGGGTTGCGATTGGATTATTTTAATATAGTTGGTAGGCAATTGATGCTCGTCACAATTCATATGGTGCAGTGGAGCTGATGGTAAAGTACCTGGAGAACTCCTCAACAATTAAAGTCCCTGCATCGGGAAAAGCAATATTTTGTAAAAGGTAATGAGCAGTTAACATAAGGATATTGTAACTTAAATAAATTACAAACCAATCCACTAAAAAGTGTTTTTTTTTTTTTCAAAACATACAACTCAAAGGTACAAAGCGAAAAATAACTTTAATTTTGGAAGTCAGTGGCAAAAATCTAAAATACTGATCCAAAGACACCGACTTCTAAAATTAAAATTATTTTTTGCTTTGTAGTTCGGAAGTGGGTTGTGTTTTGTTTTTTTTTTTATTTGTTTGTAAATAAAGTCTGTTTTATGCAAAAATATAACAAGGAACCTAACATAGAGAATAGAAGAAATCTACAATAAACATCGACGAGGTATGACAGTTAGTACAATTTCGTTTTTTTTTTGTTAAATATAATATCTTATAGCTAGGTATCCATTATATAATATTTGTTACTTGGCCTCATTATAACAATAAAGTTACAGATTAAACAATTCAGTCTTTGTCTAGCTAGTCGACATTCAGTTAGAAACAACTGTACTGAAACACCGCCGTCCATATTAATTGTGTGTAAACTAATGAACTATTTATTGTGAGTACGGCCCTTCTTGAAACAATCCGTTTTGTAATATAGTCTCAATATGCCCGAAACTAGGAACTTTTCCAAACTTTGTGACGATGTTTTGGCAAATAGAGCTTTGTTGAATTTTGCTTAGAGCTTCTAGCCAAAGACCGGGATAAAGAAAGTTTTAGCTACCTAAAATGTTATGTTTAGTATCGTTTTAACCAACAATACATTTAACTTATGATCGTCTATTGCTGATATTGTAGGGGCTTTTGGCTAAATGATAACAGCTGCACGGGTCGATTGAAGGTTAAGCTACGCTTGCCGCGGTCGGTTCGTGGATGAGTACATAATCAGCCTATAATATTCCCACTGCTGGGACACAGGCCTCCTCTAATCAAGAGGGAGTGGGCTGAAAACTACTACGCGGGCCTAGTGCGGGTTGCTAGATGTCACATGTCTTCGAATTTCTAGTTCTAGGACATGCCGATTTCTTCATGATGTTTTCCTTTACCGTTTCGAGAGCAGTGGTGATGAAATTATTTACACAAAGTAAGGCACCTGCCGAGTTCGAACCCACGACCTACAACTCGTAAGTCGGGGCCGTTACCACTGGGCCACCACTGCTCCATGGTGGAGGAATTGCTTCGTGGATGGGTGAACATCCATTATATATCGAGAATCCTCCGCGCCTCGGAAAGCACGTTAAGCCGGTGATCCCAGCTGTCATTCGTAGATCTTTGACAGTCGCTACGGGTAGTCAGAAGCCCAAAAGTTTGACAACCATCAGTCTTATCAAGGGGTGTCGTCTTAACCAGTTACTGAGTTGTGGAGGTCAGATGGGCCGCCGCTCCATGTAAAATACTGGTATTCAGCTTCTTTCGGTTAGACTGGAAGCCAACCAGCCATAGTTGGGAAAAGGCTAGGCAGATTGATTGCTGACACTGTCCACGGGAAAGTTGACAATGTTTACCTATGGCAACTTTACCCATTCCCAACTTTTTTTTTGTCAACCATCACAATTATTTTATTAATTCGAAGTAAAACATATTGTAATCGCATTAATAGTCATTGTAAGCAATGAAATGACAATGTGAGCATTGAACTGTGAAACTAAACCACCTAAAATATTTTCCATTCAATTACTTATGCAAACAGAATCGTGAATTTTATGCAAAATCATAATATACGCAGCTACCGGAAAATTGGGGGATTTAATGTTATTATGATATTGGTCAAATAACAGTGGAATTGCGTGTCAAAAGCACTTTTATTTTGGTCAATACATTCTGCACTATAAATATTCAAAATTTATTTTGGTAGGTACACTTTTAACCATTTTGTATTAAAGGTAAAAACGTCTACAGGGTGGCAAAAATCACCGACAATCAATGAGAAAACTGTTTAATATTTTTTTTTTTTTTAAACCGACGAAAAATTTCAACGAAAAAGGCGTTCTTGTACTGAAACCATGTTAAAAGTTTTCGCGTCGATAAAATAGTAGCGAAGAATTTTTGTCTGTTTGTCTGTTTGTCTGGATGTATGTTCAGGACTGGCGCAAAATCGGCTGAATGGATTTGGATGAAATTTGGCACACAGGTAGTTTAGAACATGGATTAATACATAAGGTACTTTTAATCCCGGTACTACGTTTCCGTGAGATATTTTCCGACATCATACATTTGTGAAATAAATTGTGGCGAAAATTTATTCTGAAACGATATTTGTATATTATATTATAACATAACATCACGCCTTGTTTCTCCGTAGGGTTGGGCAGAGGTGTACCTATGTACACCTACATTCGCCAGTTATGTTTAAGTCCCATGTAATAAGGGGCGAGGTTATTGTCATCAACTGGGCACAAATCCAGACCCCGGGCTGCTACGGAAAAATTCCTTGTGGAAAAACCCAATAACACGTTCCCCGATCTGGGAACCGAACCGTGAACCTTGTGATCAGCAGTAGTGCTTTTATGTATGTTATAACTACCGATATAAGGAGGCATGTATTTGTAGGCATGATAACATTTAAGCTGTGTTTTAAAATTGGTAGTGTTTTGGCAATTATTAGTCGAAATATACAGTATTGAAAGGAAAAACGGAAAATGCAATAGAAGTGGATATATTTAGTAACCTGTCTCAGACTCAGCTGCCTGCTGTCTGCTATCTGCGCTCAGTGCTTGGTGTGGCAACACGCCGTGTTCGAGTTCGCGACAAGTCAATCGTCATCCTGAGGATGCCTCGTTGAGAGGTGAAACACGTGTCGATTTCTTTTATGGTTTTTTAAGACTCTTTAGAAATAGCTAAGCGGAACAGGTAACTAAATATATTCACTTCTATTGCATTTTATAATGGATTTCCGCCTCATTAGGAAAAATGGAACCAATGCTTGAACGAGTTCCATTATTACTCATCTACTGTAGCCAGTATATTAAGCAGTTTAGTGTTTCTAAATAATTGTCTTCTTTTATAGTGTTTAGTTAATTCATGAGTTAATTTTACAGGTAAGGAAAGCATTATAACCCGTACTACGCTTTAAAATGCAAAATTTGCAATACGACGTAACGTATTCAAAATTTACGATCTGTTTTCAACGATAAGAGTTACTCTAATGTAAGTGACAGTAAATTTAGTAGGCGCCGAATAAATCTAGTAAGAACAAATTAGTCATCGCTATAAATAGTTTGAACCGTATTCTAGTAACATCGAGTACTGGGAGCGAGTAGAGATTGCTACGCAAATAATGTATTAGGTAGAAAGAGCGCGGACGGTTATCGGTGGGCAGATTTTTTTACTGTAAATGGACTGTTAGGCCATATTATTATAGATTTTGGTTACACTGTCCGTTGCTTAAATTGAGTTGGGCTAGAATTAAAAATTAGAGTGTTGTGGTAGAAATATCCCATTATCTTATTATCCATAATTATAATGTCCTTTATTGCATTTTTATTATACATATTGATATTTTTTTATATTAAAAAAAAAAATTAAATATATTTATAAAAATCAATTAAGAAAAAAACATTAAAAAATATATATAAATAGTGACCCATCGGCATTAGGAACAGGATCCAAGCTGCCGGTGGTCAAGGCTCCAGAGAGAGGAACCTCCTCACTATACGTGCCGTGTCTAGGAGTACACTGCTTTCTGAATCAAGCCCTTAACCCAGTCGCGCAATGAGAGCCTCCTGAGGTGTTGGTCGAGGCTCTCGGCTATTAGGCCATTAACCGTAACGATTATCGGTACAATTATTGCAGAGTCCACGTCCCATATGTCGACAACCTCGTGTGCTAAGTCAACTTGATTTTTTTTTATTTCTCAGCTTTCACGAGATTCTCGTCATGAGGGACAGCGATATCGACAATCATTGCACGGCGCTCTTGTCGATCTATCACCACAATATCAGGCTTATTGGCTACAATAGTCAAGTCAGTGATGATAGATCGATATTCTCTTTACTAACAACAAAACGCCACATCAGGTCCCTTGGAATTTCATGTGTTTAGAATCACGGTATTATAAAGTAAATCTTCTAAAAATACCCGATAATAAACTCAATCGACACTACCTTAATTTGTAGTCCAAATTCACACAAACACACATACACACACATAACATTACACACACACACATTTCATTTCAGCAGACTGTATGATTTTATTGGGCCTGAAAATACTGGATAGGTCATAGGTGACGTAAGGCGACCAACTAAAATACCGGATGGGTCATAGGTGACGTAAGGCGACTGACTAAAATAATCTCACCGACTAACTCCAAATCTGAACTACAAAGGGCAAGATAATATTATAATCTATTATTTTTAAATAAATACAAGGTAATGGGATAGACAAATAGATTAATAATTTTCCTTATTCAGAAATAAGCATAAAGAGAATTATAAATGTGAAGTCTAATTGCTAATTTACTTAACGTTTGAGAGCTCGGAGATTATAAAATATAATTTTCCTTTATGTATTCTCAAAGGTGTTCTCAACATGTTTGAGAGTAATCTCTTACTTATCTCACTAATATATGAAATTGAGGAGAATTTGTGTTGGTTTGCTTGTCACAATTTTTTCAGAAAATGCCAATTATTCTGGTGTGGTATGTAAGGGAAGTGTATATTTGGCTATGTAGTTCCTGAAAAATAATAAATGGAAAATCGAGTGACATTAAACCCTAATTAGATATTTTCAGGAGGGTAGCCAGCAATAATTCTGACAAGCTAACCTAGAAACAAAGCCGAAAACATTGAATAAAATAACACTTGATAAGATTATCATACTGCTCTATCACCGTAATATATTATTATCATCTGCTACCCGTTTGGGTTTCGTGATGATTAGTACCATACTCCCTTTGGTCCCCCTTCAAAGACAGTTTTTAAGGTGGCCTTGTTAAGCAAAGTTTCATTGTGCCTACGGTGTGTCCAATATAAATGGTTAAGCTGCATATTATCCTATCCCATTAAATTTGCAATATTTGTGTATATATTTAAATATATTTTTTTTTTTTTATCACGTTCCCGAAAACGGCTCTAACGATTTCGATGAAAGTTGCAATATAAGGGTTTACGGGGGTGAAAAATCGACCTAGCTAGGTCTCATATCTGGGAAAATTTGTTTTTGCCGTATTTTCACCCGAACAGAGCTCGTTCGCCCAAAATTTAGAACAAGATGGCTACCTTAGTATAATGATATTAGTATATCATGGCAGCATGGAATTGATATGTACTATACTTGGAATTAGTATGAACTGTCCTATACTATTAAATGTGCATTCTTTATTTTCACCCGGGCAGAGTCGGTCGACCAGGTACTGGACATTAATCGTGTAAAATATAGAAATTGTAATCCATAGACAAGCTCATAACATAACATCACGCTTATTTTCCCCTAAGGTTATTAGTATCTCCATCCACCTTTCGCGGGGCATGTTTAAATCTCACATAAAATGGGGCGAACTGATTAGCTTTTGTGCCGGTTGCCATCAACCGGGGACAAATCCAGACTCCGGGCTCCTTCTGAAAATTCCTGACGGAAAATCCAACAACGTATAGCTGGACTTCAGAATGGAAGCCAAGCTCAAGCTCAGCAGTAGCGCGCGACCACTAGACCAACGAGGCTGTGAAATTTCTTGTTCCTTCGCATCGCCCGCATGCGCTATTACTTCGTTTTTGCTTAGCATTATTTTTTTTTTTTTTACTTTTGCTCGGGTCCTAAGGGTCATAGCGCCTTGATTACTATTTAGTTGGATAAGGATTAATATAATATCAATATCGTGTTTTGATAGACTAATTTATAACAAAAAACGGTTATGCAACTTAATTATAATAGTTAGACATGTAATCCAGCGGACTTTTTGAGGGTAATGATGAGTACTATAAACATGTAGTACATAATTTTATGTAGGTATCATATATAGTTTTCTCAGCACACGCCAAATAAAGATTACTTTTATAGGTAGTTTTTTGATACTTTGGGTTACATTATTACAATTTTCGAAGGGACCTCCCTTAAAAAAAAAAACAGTGGTACTCCGGGACTGCTGACATGAATTGCGCGTTGATGTCTTTTTAATATTCAAAATATGGTGTCGGTAACAGTTTCGCGAAATCAATTGTTTAGTCCCATCTCAAAAATCCCCAACGCGCCTAAAGAAGTTTTCACTTCAAAAATAGAAATAAATAAAATAGATAAGCTCATGTTACTCGCTGATAATCTAGCTTTCTATAGGTGAAATATTTTTTTTTAAATCGGTTAAGTAGTTTTTGAGTTTATCCATTACAAATAAAAAAACAAATATACAAAAAATTAAATATTTTTTCTTTATAATATTAGTTTAAATATAAAATACCAGCACACACTGGCCAGCAGTAAAGCACACCCAAAGTCCGTTAAAGAGTTCTTCGAAGCCATAAACAAACTCTAGGTGGGTATCGAAACTAATCAAAAGTTTTCACACAAAGAACTCGAATGCAGTCAAAGCAAGCAAGACATTGCTGTTTTATTGAAGGCAGTAGGAAAACTTATTGAATTGGTGTAACAGAAACTTTGAAGCGGTGTCGGGTTAAATATTGACTGAGACGTGTCTCACAAACTGCAGATGAAACTTTCAATACAGGATTTTATTTTTCAATTTACCTCTCAGAAATGTTTTGAATCGTTTAACTTTAGCTATTTTTGTTATTAAATGTAAGTGATACTATTTCATTATTGTCATAGAGCTACCTACCTATTTAATTAAAATTTTAGCTCGATGTGTGCAAGTGGGACTCGCTATTAATCCTTTTTATAGTCAAAGTATTATCTGACGGTTTTTTTTAAATAACCTTCTTCTAGGTATTTGGCCATGGTCTTCTTTTTGTTCTTCGTGTGGTTAGGTTAGGTTAGGTGTCAGAGTTTTTATACCGCCCATGGGCCTCTGACTTGGCTTCATGTCGTCGAGAAATATCTCAAGAATACTGGTTCCCTCACGTTGTTTTGCCTTGATGTCCTCGACGTATTTGAAAAAGGTGCCGGAAGCACGTTTAGGTACTAATAAATATGATGGGTGATCAACCGAACAAATACCTCCAACAGTTCTCCAAACTCAGTTAATCCAAAATAACTTCCGTGAATTCAGCATATCTCGTTCAAAATTAATAGTTGCCCATTTATTCAAGCTAACAATTGTTATAAGACGACAATAAGAGATTGTCTGAAACTAATTCCGAAGTTATCTTGAGGTCTCGTCTCGAAGATGGATCTAAGACAGTGTAGACTAAAACGGACTTTAATTTCGCACCTTCTGTGCGCTCAGTCAGTCGTGCATCCGTAACTAGAGCCAACTTATTAGCATGTCTATAGCCTCTCGTGTCTACACGCCCTATTGAGCTGTATTGGCTGAACGTCAGGCTGTTTTTGATGGCAATTGATTGTTTAGAGCCGGTGACGTCAGTTTACAAGAACGAGTCAATTGGCTCTAGGATTTGTTGAGTTGTTTAATCAAAAACTGTTATTAGGAGAATTTATAGACATTATGTCGTTGATCAACCCATATTATAATAAATAATACTAAGCATTTAAAAAAATAAATAGCATGAGCTACTAAAATTTAGATAGTTAATTGATTCAGGCGTGACCTTGCGGAAATCCATTATAAAATGCAATTGAAGTGGATATATTTAGTAACCTGTTCCGCTTAGCTATTTCTAACGGGCAACAAAGTTCAGTCTGCGCTCGGTACTTGGTGTGGCAACACGCCGTGTTCGAGTTCCCGACAAGTCAATCGTCATCCTGAGGATGCCTCGTTGAGAGGTGAAACACGCGTCGATTTCTTTCAGGGTCTTTTTAAGACTTTTTAGAAATAGCTAAGCGGAACAGGTTACTAAATATTTCCACCTTAATTGCATTTTATTCTACTAAAATTTTGTATGTGTTGAATAAATTGCACCCACTTATTGAACCAACTCAACCGAAAATCAGAGATCATGGTCTCCTTTAAAGTCCAAATATTATATTATTAGGATTTTATTTGAGTCTAACAATGCAGTGCTATGTCTGGAAGGGCCTTTTGAAGGAAGAGCCAATGCAGCTTTAAGTTGACCTGTCCCAACTTCGATATTCTATACAAGTATTTTTCAACCGCCAAGGTGATCTTGTTTAAGTTTTCACTTCGGTCGGCACTCTCGAAGTGCCACCAATTTTTTTAGTCTGTCGTCAAATCTCTTATCTACATACATTTTTCAGTTTTTATTGTAATTTTTATTCAAAGCTAGACTACAAAATCCACAACTAAGCTTTCAAAATTCACGACCGAAAAAGTAGGTACTTGTCTTATCAGACTTAGAAATATAGTCTACTAGCTTCCGCCAACAGCTTTTCCGCGTGGTATATTAATAAATTATAGCCTATGTTACTCAGTGATAATGAAGCATTATACTCGTGAAATATTTTTTTTAAATCGGCCCAGTCATTTTTGATTTAATTATTTACAAACAAAAATACAAATATTTTCTCTTCATAATATTAGCGTAGATTAGTTATTGCTTCATAACACAGAATCAGCCAATAAAGCAATTGCATCACAACATATAACATTTAACGTTAAAGGCGTATACAATCTCTTAATTAGCAATGTTTGTGGCTTGTTTGTACCCAAGCGTGACACACGGGCACAACGCGACGCAGCGACACGCGGCTAGCGTCCCTTCCCACCTACTAATAACATTTGCAAAATTAAACAAGCGGTTACTCGGGACGCCGCATATGCACAATTACAACGGGCAAGCCAGCTTTTAGCACCTAGCCACCCAATAACAATTACATAAACTAACCATAAAGCCGACTACAAAATGTTATTAAATAAGTACGTGCGTTACATGAATGTCGAAAGTTTTACAAGCTTTGATTCTACGTTTTGTGGGTTAAATCTGTTTTCTTGTTTGGGTTGAGTTTTTTTGGTTAGGATTTGCTGGAGTAAGATTCGAGTTAAGTAATTCTATTTGTATGATCGAGGCTATTAGGACTTAGATTTCTGTAGGTTGTAGGATTGTGAAGTAAATACAATGTAGAAGCAGATACCTAAATAGCTCGATTCATCGAACAAAAAAGCCCAGTTCTGGGTAAAGTTGCATCCTACAATAATAATCAAAGAAAATTGTGGCATATTTTACAGCTAAATATCGTTTATTATAAAAATGAATCGAGTTACTGATCGCACGCATGAAAAACTCAAGCATCTTAGATTTCATATAAATATCGAGTGCATCACACTGAAACTAACTCAAGTACTAGAAAAATAATTGTCATGAACGTCCATATTGTCTGCGAAGCGCCTTTCAAAGGCAACAGAGACGCAATGTTTTGTACTCAAAGCTTGAAAATATTGTTAGATTATTGTACATAGTTGCTTTATACGAATGGTTACTCTCTCTGAGTTCTGACGGCCTGGTAGCTTGTATCCTGTTACTGGTACCGGTAGAATAGGAGGTGCGTCGTGTGACGGGTCTTTGAGCTCCCTAAAATAGGGTAGAGCTACACGATGACTGATGCATGCATTCCATCTGTGAGGACTTTTCTTTCTTCAAAAGGCCCTTCCAGACATAGGCCTGCATTATTAGAATCACATAAAATCCTAATAATATAATGTTTGGACTTTAAAGGAGACCATGACCTGTGATTTGGTTTCGGCATTTCTTCTCAGGGATCAGTCAGCTAGGAAATACCGGCGCCATCTGGTTTTAAAAGTATTGACCAAATTATTGACGTGTAAAAGTATCTTAAGAAATTCTTCTAAAGATCTACTTACAGAAATTAAGATTTAATTTCATATAAAAAAATAACATTGAATAATAATCACAAAAGTTATGAAGTTAGCAAAAACTTTATGTTTCGTGCTTTTACATCGCAGGCTGCGACGTGGAATGCATTCTATTGTTTTCCGATGGCAGTTGACAGGAGATGGATGCCTGCCATTGTCTGCATATACAGATGGTGTTATGAACCATACGCCCGTACGCCAATCGCGTAGCAACAATGTATGACATCCTGATTTAGATTTTAAGTTATTTATAGAACTATTTACAGTTCTGTGTAACCGCTGGTGTATAGGTTTCCGGATGTTGTTATTAAGTCCCTTGTAATGGGCTTTTAGTCAGCAATATGAACCACAACAAATAATTGACTATTCATCTTGCAGAACTACTCAATAATATAAAAACAGGAAAAAGATTAGATCATCCGAAATTGAGCAGTAGATTTATTTAGGTTGACGTCATTTTTTCCTAGCAGTGTTTTGAATCAATCGCGTTTTTTTTTCGAGCCGAGGAAAGCTTTGCTTGCCACACAGGATTTGTACGGATTTGTCGGCTGCCAATCTGAGCCGCAACCGCTAGAGGCGACCGAACATTTCGACCGGATAAAAAGGTCCTCTTATTCCTTGTTAACAGATTCCTGAAAGAAGTTTCTAACAAGAAAACACACAAAAATATCCCCATTTTATTGAGAGCAACAATGAATGCGACAGGTGAATGTTCCCAGCACTTATTTTTTTCCCCACTTTGAGGAACAATCATTTACAGAATGTTAGATTTACACTCGACCGCTCGGAATATAAATAGGGCCACGGAAACGAAAATTTAATTTGGCTCGTTTTCCTCCGACTTTTATTTCGTAATCTAAACAAGAAAAATAATGCTTACTAACAAAGTAGGGTGGGATTTTTTTCGAGCGGCTAACTTGTTTGTTGGGAGGGAGATAAAACAACAAGGGCACAGGTGGCAGCACTCAGCAAATTATGCAGAACCATATGGGCGCTAATCCATCAAGCGATCGGGATCGTGTGCCGGCTTTCATTAATCATCCTTTATTGATTAATGTGTCTCCACACAAAGTAAGTAATTTACTCGGCATCAACAAATTGATGAAGTGTGCCTAGATTTTTTGGTGTAATCGAGGTTTGTGTGATTTTTATAATAGTGTAGTTATGGCTGCACGCCTTTTACGTTAGTGGTTTCTTGGGTCTGTTCGAAGTTTCGTGGCGACAAAATTCTCAAAACGAACCAATGATGTAAAAAATAATTCAATTTTGAAACATCCCTATTTATCGCAAAATACAATTTAACTCCCGTGATTTTCCTCATAATATTTTCGGATAAAACGCTCGTTATTATAAAATCTGGGTGACACGTATCACGAAACATTTTTGAAGGTAATGTGTGTGCTTCATTAAATAGTTACGGCAGACATATTGTTCAATCCCGATGCCATCCCGAATGGTCTGTTATTAACCCGGAACATCAAGCTGGCGGCTCGCATAATTAATATTGCAAATGTTGTTAGCAGTTAGGGTACGGATTGTGTGAGCGAGTATACTTATAATACATACTGCATTTATGTAGTGACCGGGTTGTCGGACGGTTGAATTTTTTTAAATACTTAGCGCCGGCGCATTTGCGAATGAGTAAGCGGTTTAGATCATACACGGAAAAAATATTTTCTACAATACTACCAGAACGCATAGTTATGAAAATAATAATTAAGATAACGAGAATTTGTTCTCAGCAACAAGAAAAGTTTTAGCAGATACTGATCAAATTGTAAAGATTACAATTTCATTCTAGTAAGACTTAATCTAGTAACCCGTACTTTAAAATAGTAATTATTACAATCATTTGTGTTGTCAACAATCTAGATATTTAAGATTCAAGACGCTTTGTCTCACGTGCATTAACATATGTATTCAGAATAAACCAATTTGTAGACCGGGCGAACGAGGGGTGCGCCGGGGTTGGAAGGGGGTAGTTCAACTAAAAATGACAAGACACATTGTCTCACGTAAAGTAAATATTGTATTCAGAACTTGTCGAACGTTTTCAAATGTTTCACTAGATGTCGCTGTACCGATGACGCGATTTTCTGAATAGCGGTGTTAAGAGTCTCCTTGAATGAATGACGGGAATAGGTTTTTAGGGTTCCGTAGCCCTATAGCAAAAAAACGGAACCCCTATGGATTCGTCATGTCTGTCTGTCTGTCTGTCCGTATGTCACAGCCAGTTTTTTCTGAAACTATAAGAACTATGCTGTTGAAACTTGGTAAGTAGATGTATTCTGTGAACCGCATTAAGATTTTCAAACAAAAATAGAATAAAAAATTGGGTTTCTCCATACTTAGAACTGAAACTCAACAAATTTTTTTCATCAAACCCATACGTGTGGGGTATCTATGGATAGGTCTTCAAAAATGATATTGAGGTTTCTAATATATTTTTTTTTAAACTGAATCTAATGTATTTATTTTTATTATATATACCGCGAGGCTAGTCTATTTCAGTTACTTTCATAGTATTATGTCGTATGGTATTTTACTATGGGGTCGGGCTGCAGACATCGAGTCTATTTTTATTCTGCAGAAAAGAGCCATCAGAGCCATATATGGCCTCCGCAGGCGCGACTCTCTAAGGGAACTGTTTAAAGATATTAACATCATGACGGTACCTTGTCAATATATATATGAAAACATTATGTACGTAAGGAAAAATCTACATCTTTTTAGTAAAAGAGGTGCAAGACACAATTATATCACTAGAAATAGGGACCAATTAGTTCAACCAGGTTTCAGATTGGCTAAAGTGGACTCATCTTTCATGGGGTACTGTTTAAAATGTTACAATAAAATACCTCCCCACATACTTCAACTGAATGAAACGAAATTTAAATCTTATATAAAACGCACACTATGCAGCCAAGCATATTATAATTTGGGGGATTACATCGCTGATATAAATGCTTGGCTAAACGCTGGTCCTGCTCCACAAGGGCGCATAAACTAATTGATTAGCATTGGGAAATACTGTTGGAGTTGCTGAAGATTTAGAAACTACTCATCTTTGCATTGTATAAATTCAATCCCTTTCAAATTGTATAATTTCATAACATGTGTGAGTACTATGTACCTACTTTAAAGCTACCATTTACTAGGTACGTCTTTCATTGACTTGAATGTGCCCTTGCGGCTGACAATATGTCATGCTCACTCTAATGTCTCGCTGACGGTGGCGTGTGTGTTGGATCATTTAGCTCCCTTCAAAATGGTTGAGCTGAATGGTGCTAATCCATACGTCATGTTCGTGAACGGGCGCTGTCAGTAGGGACTGGTCATCTTGTAGCTGCCATGGCTTTTTTAATTTGATTTTTGAATTGTTTTATTTTTTATTACGGACGCTTTTATCGTTGTGCATCGTTCTCACATTTATAACTTTAACATGAATGATGTAACCAATATTTTGTAAACATATTGTGATTTAAAAGAGTGTCCATGGAGTTTCTTGCCCGTTCTTCTCCATAGGTACCAACTACGCTTTGGAATGGGCAACTAGCTTCATCTTTCTGACTGACCGACCCCTTGACAATTCAAAAGTGCCTGTAATTGGTTTATTTGAAATAAATGCTTTGAGTTTTGAGTTTTTGAGTTTTTTGAGTTTTGAAAATTATATAAAAATAAGTTTAAGATCCTCGCAACAAGCCCTTTCGTTTGATATATTATGTCAGTACTGTTAACAAAACTTTTTTTTTTAATTTTCTTGATTTCCTATATTCAAAATTAATTTATTTACGTTACGTGTTCGTGTTTGGGTCACACACGAGAACATGTGTTTCAACTACAATGTTAAGTTTGTTATAATATAATAAATTCATCTCAACAACGGAACCCGTCATTGTGCGTAGTCCGACACGCACTTGGCCGGTTTTTATTTCGAATCAAGACGTTACTTCGTATAGGATCATTTCTAAAGTAAGCTCTTCTTGAGACTTTCACACTACGTGAGTCCTCACAAGGCACGTTGATGAGATGTAGCGCGGTGCTCTGAGCGTGAAGTGGGTGGTGGTAGACCTATCACCAGCCCTCGATGATCGTTTATTCCCTTCGCAAGAGGGGAGCGTGGGGTGCTGTTAATATCACACTAATGACCACACCAAAAAGTATAGTTATTGCAAAAATCATACATTTAACATAAGTTTACAATATAGTAAAGAATAACAAACTAGCAACGAGATCAATTCGGTTTGGTAATAATTATGATACAATCATTTGTGATTACTCTCTTGTTTTAACGGGAATGGTCTTGTAGTGTTAACAAAAATAATAGTCGTCACTTAGAACACAGTACTTTCTCATTGAATGTACGATATTCTCGTTAGTGCAACTAGATTTTTTTCCGTGTAATGTAGCTATTCTTTTGTTTCTTGATAGTTGCTGCTTTTGCTTGGGTGTGCATTGATTTTGTGACTAAGTTTTGAATGTATTTTTCAAAGGTTAGGAAGATCTAGTTCTGGAAACATAACGTCTTCGAGCCAACTTTCAATATTAGAATGTTAAAGATTCTTACAAGTTTGTCTTCGAATGGGTCTAAGTCTTTTTTAATTTGGGAAGCTACAAGATGATACTCTTCCTTACTTTTTTCTTTTTTTATTACCGAGGAAAAAATATATACACTGGATAAACTAAATTAAATAACAAACTATAAAAAATTAAAATATAATAATTCCTTTCTTGTTTTTATTACAAGTTCTCTCTTCGTTTTCTTTTTTTCTGCGTACTCAAGTAAATTATTTTTTTGCATGGACGTGTTTCTGTGACAATTAAACCTATGTTTCTTTATTTCTTTTCTTTTATTCATTCTTATCACGTCTTAAATGAAATGTGTTACTGTAATTTTGACCTTTTAAGCTTAACTAACTGTAATTTTATGCAAAACTCCACTAGGATTCAATACACATCTAATTTCATGTTTAATGTATTCTGTTTACCAAGGGTCGAGTGTGTTTAATCATAATAAATATATTAATTACGATTTATGTTGTCATTTTCACTGGTTATTATTACAGTTCTGTATTCACAATAGTAAACTTTTTAGTATTTGGTTTATGTAGTATAAATATATTAATAAATAAACAAAATAATAGCCGCGAGGCACACAATACCTGGGTCAAATAAATTAATTTTCTTTCTATCAATAGCTTAATTTTCAGGATGACCTTGTACCAGTATTAAATTAATTAAATTATGAGTAAACTAGTTTTTGTTAGCGGCTTTGCCCGCTTTAAGGTCGAAAATTATCCTATGAGAAAATATCCTAATCCAGATCACGGTGTTCACGAGTGTCGTTATGACGTGATTGATTCCAAATTCAAATTCATAAGCAGACCTACGACTTCCATATTTATAATATTGGTAGGAAGTAGGATAGCTAATGCTAATTTCTTCACGTCATGAAGAGTCTTTTGCTCTGTCTGATGGAAATCAACTGATTTTGTTGTCATTGGTATGTGTGAGTCGGAAAAAACACAAACCTAATTGGTTTATGTTACGGTTACTGTATGTAGTTACTAATTATTACAGTTTAAAAACTTCATAAATCGTAGCCCTCATTTAGAATTAGAGAATACTTGACGGACAAAAATGATCAGTATAAAATCATTTCACCGCCCTCATTAATTTCCAGATATCAGAGAGGAGAATTAAATAAACTGTTATAACCATTAATTACTTTTTCATATTTAAGTGATATGTTTTTAAATTGAAGTACCAGGAAGCCAGCAATAAGTGGAATGCTCGCTTTCCACGGGAGCGGGTCATTAGTCGTGCAGCCTCATTGATCTGCTAGATGTACGCATTTGATGCATTATACGTTCATAAAGCAAGTACAATTGATGGCGACAAGTAATTATTTAATTGGAAGGTGTTATTAGAGATCCGGACGAGATCGTGCTTATACATTTTTTTTGGGTGGGAAATTATCAAATAACTTCTCCCGCTCTGGGCGGAGCGGGGGGATGTCAGACTCTTACTGACTAAAACCCACCCGTGTTCATTCGGTTGCCCTGTTGCCGGGGGCCACGATCTCCCGATGATCGTGCTTATACCTGGATTACGTTGAATGGACGTAGCGAAAGCCAGAGAAACTGGTGTTCTCTGGAGGACCCGACCCGTGTTCATTCGGTTGCCCTGTTGCCGGGGGCCACGATCTCCCGATGATCGTGCTTATACCTGGATTACGTTGAATGGACATAGCGAAAGCCAGAGAAACTGGCGTTCTCTGGAGGAGGCCATCACCTCAGGTGTTCTCAAATAAAAACAATTTAAACTTTTAAATGATTAATTACCAGTGTAAAAACTGAGAGAAATATAAGGCTTCGTTATATATTTTTTTATATATTTGAGATCAGCAACTAATGTAAATAAAATTATTTTAAAAGTCTCGCTATTTTTGCACAGTAATAAGTAAAACGTACCTTAAATAAATTAAACATAAAATTCGATGAATGTAATTCGAAATGTTTAAATTACTTATTATTGGAACTGAGCTGTTTCTAATAAACTCGTCTATAAAGTTTTATTTGCGTAATATTTTTTTTGTACGAAATGATTTACAAGAATACTTATTCAGAAAAATCTTTCGACATGCTGTCTCGCTTTGGATATTGATATTTCAATACACTCATCATTTTTCAACCGAAAGACGTCCACAGCTGGACATAGTTCCCCTAGCACCTCCACTTTGTGGAGACCAGTTCTGTCCTTCCCGCAATACAGTCCACTTGTAAAACTTAATTTTGAAGAACTTTAAGAAAAAATCACATACAATCCAACTGTCCATTAAAAACTCAACAAACACATCAAATTAAACAACATAACAGAACATCCATCAAGAAAAACAGAACCTATGCTACAGCAAAATACCTTTGCATCAGCTCACAGCAAAAAAGCCGCCTTTGCTATTCCAGTAGCGGTATATCTTAGGCTTTATACTGACAGGTTGACGACCTATAAAAAGGCTTCATATGTACTGCGAAGCCAGGAACTCTCCCTCGCCTAGAGAGTGTCGTTAGTCAGCGAAGGTAACTGGATAGTCGTGTAGACGTACTTGTCTATAGCGGCCTTATGATGCGTGCGGTAGCCATTTTTATAGGTAAATTATGAGATACGTGTGTCTTATAAATTAATGTGTTAGGTTTTATGGAAAGTTAAGTTTTGTCTTACTTACGTGTGGGTGTTGAAGATGTTTAGCTGTTCTTGTTTGGAGATAAACTAGAAAATTTAGTAAATGGAAAAATTAAATTGCGACCGATATTATCGATAAAAAAACTCTTATTTTAAAAGCATTTTTATTTTACACTTCCGCCAGTTTTTTTTTGTTTTTGAGTTTATTAATTACAAACAAACATACAAAAAATCAAATCTTTTCACTTTATAATATTATTTTAGACTAGCTGATCCGACAGACCTGTCCCATAAAATTCCCAAAAAAAAAATTAACAGTTTTTCGAATTTTACAATTTTCCCGACAAATTTTGCAATTTTTCTTTCCCTAAAAACGTTATTCGGACTATGACAAACATTTTTAAATACAAAATAGCCAAATCGGTCCAGCCGTTCTCGAGTAATGCGCTTACCCACAAACAGCATTTCATTTCAATTTATTTTAAAAAAAATATAAAAAAGTCATTCTCAAATTATCAATCTTTAGCAGTGTAGCATTTATATTTAGTTGTCATTTAATTTAAAAACAAAAATCACTAGACCGTGATTTTTAAATCATTTTCCCAATAACGAATAAGGGTCTCTTGTGAGATTTCTAGGAGCTCCAACAGTGCGTGAACTTCGAGACTACCCCCTCCTCCCTCCTTTCAGTCGTAGGTACTCCCCTTAGCAAATTGTAGCTCCATGTATGTTCAATAAAAGGTTGTTTACTTCGAAGGTTGGTATACAAACATCAATAACGTTATAGGCCGTAATGTTACAAGTAGTGGGCTCAAGGGAATAAGGTTTGAATTGGGTGTAGAGCGCTAAAATAGTTGCTTTTTTTACTAGGCAAAATGTACCTATAAAATATAAATAGAAATGTTGTAAAGGACTTTCATAACAGACTAGGTAATGGTTTAAAAAAATAGTAACTTTTCTGAGAAATTATATTATTTTTGAAGGTCATCATCGGCCGAAAGACGTCCACTGCTGTACATAGGTCTCCCCCAAGCACCGCCACTTCGACCGGTTCTGTGCTTTTTGCAAGCAGCGGATTCCTGCGGCCTTCACCAGGTCATCGGCGCACCTTCCAACGATACGTCTTTCAGTACACAGTCGCTACTCCAAAATCTAAGGTCTCTAAGATACTTTACGAATTTTATTTGTTGTTTAAGAAAGTCGTAGCTAGTATCATTGTATACGAGCTAGTGTCAATTACAGGTTCAACCGTACTTACATACAAATCCACTGTTAAAAATGGGCTATTAGCTTACAAATCCCAGAAGCGTTCTATTATTTTTCATACTGCCTCAAAACATGCAATCTTTATGAAGTCAGAAGAGAAGCGCCAGCTCCATTGAACAGATTTTATTAGCTGGAGAGCACCACACAGGTCTCGTAATCCAATAACTGTCTACGATGGTGTAGAGAGGATCCATATTTCAAATAACGATATAGAGTAAGTAAGGGCAGAAGGATCGGGAATTTTGTGACTCTATTAAGTACTAGAAAATCGCTTTGCAAATTAGCGACTTTACGTATAAACGTTGCTTAATATTAACGTCAAAAAACGTATGAAATGATAATCAATGCGTTTTGGGGGACTGTCTTATGTAATTTTGACGTTCGAAAAGCGCTGATTCTCAGCCTAGTTTGAATAAATGACTTTTGAATTTTGTGTTTTTTTTTAATTTTAATGTTTATTCTGTAAATAGGATATCGCAATCATTTTTACATGTTGTATTAAAAAAAAAAATTATAAGGCAGATGGAGTCGACATTTCCCATCTGAAAAGAAAAACCTATGAGTGAATGACGAAACAAACTCAGGTAGTTATAAATTTAAATGATGAAATACTTAATTTCAGCGTCTACTTTAACTATAGTCTATTGGTTTTTTATCTTTCTTTCGATTGTGACAATAATATTAAATTACAAAACACTTTACTATTAAACGTACTAATTAAAAAAATATCCCCCTTCCTCTTCAAAAATCATGAATCGACGTCTGTCCTCTTTACATATCAAAATAAATCAAATAGGAGTTGCTGAAGCATGAATTTCTTTGTATAGCAAGACGACACAAAATCTATCTCGCGAGCAAAAAAAAAAAAAACATTTACTCGACTTGGCACTCATATTTTCTTTATAAACAAAACATACAGCGTCAGATGTCAGCTTCTTTTGTCACTACGTTTGTAGAAACTGTATTTACGTTATCTTTTATCTTTCATCTTTATTTTTCTGCTTCACTAGACTTTTCTCGAGGATTGTTGAGTTATTTAAATGGTTAAAGGACTTTAAGGAGTGATAACAAAAGCCGTTCGTTTCAAAGGTGAAATCTTATTATACAATGTATTTTTGGCTTCCAATAAGCAGCAGTAGATATAACTACTCTAGCCGACACGTGTTAAAAAAATACAGTAAAAATGATTATTCTAAAATTTTTGATCATAAAACGAAAACGTACGTTCCAAATGTTTCTCTATTGCGAACGGTACCGCCGTTCGCAATAGAACGGAGGTAACCATACGAAAATTTTAAAGTGACAGCTAACTACGCCTAATTACATATTCCGAGCGTCAAATACTTCACAAACTGCCGTTATATTTCAATTCAACACAGCGCTCGATTTCCGGGCGCTGTCATTGTAGTAGTCGATTTATACCGGTTCAAACACTCGAAATGGAACCGGCCGGTCACTTGTCATTGGAATCGAATCGTTTGATTAACTTGAACATCCCTATGTTGTAAAAGGTTTGTATACGATATAGGCAATCGTGTCGTCGCAATTTTTTACATTTTTAGGGTTCTGTACCTCAAAAGGAAAAACGGGATCCTATAGGATACCTTATAGGATCACTTCGTTGTCTGTCCGTCCGTTTATCTGTCTGTGAAGAACCTTTTCTCAGGAACACGTGGAGGTAACAAGTTGAAATTAATATCAAATACGTAAGTATACAGTCCCTCAAAGGAGCTCTAAAAAAATTAAGCTTCTAAGTCAACGCAATAAAAAATTCGGCCATTTATGCGCCATATTTTGATACTCACAAATAAATTAAAACCTATAGGGTACTTCCCGTTGACCTAGAATCATGAAATTTGGCAAGAGGCAAGTCTCACCGGACAAGTAAAAGAAAAAAAACAGAAAATCGCTAATTTGTTGTTTTATTACCCCTTATTTTTACGATTACTAACTTACATTTGCAGTTGGAGAACTGATCGTGACGTTTATCGAAGTATGGGAGAACTTTTTTTCAACTATAAAGTTTGGTTCGTTCTTAGGATAAATTCATCTCAACTACGGAACCCTTCATTGTGCGTGGTCTGATACGCATTTGGTCAATTTTTTTACTAGTCGTTTTCTACAGTTGTTCATATTCGAAATCTTATCTTATCTTCTTTCTTAGGACTGGTACAACCCCTAAGAAATACTTTCTTCCTATTATTTTTAAGCGCCTGTGTTTTAGCCTGTACATTAGCCCTTCAAACTGCTCCATGGCGAAAAATCACAAGTTTTTTTCTTCCTTCAGTCTTCAGAATTATGCTTCTCGATCTCTAAATCATACTTACCCCAAGATCGTAGTTCAACTCTGTAAATAGGCGGATAGCGCAATTTACCACCTACTGAATAAAATACTAACATGAGAGGCCCGAATGAGTAAGTTACTCTAATTTGCTGGAGGGTACAAAATTGTTACCCTATTTGTAGGTGAGGTAGATGCTGTTAGCAAACAATAAAATCTATTTGAGGTCATGATCTCTATACAACGCGTATTGCCACGTGTGATAAGCGCCACTTACACACCTAAGAATTTGTACATTCTTTTATTAATTTTGTTTACTTACAAGGCTAACTGGATAAAGATTGAGATCTTTGCTCAGCAGTCCAACATAACATAAACTTGTTTAATAAAAACCTAAAACTCAGTTGAACTGAGTTGCCTTTACCAACAAGAGATGAATGATGCACCATACTAGCTACCCCAATTCTAGAAGACACCTGCATAAAACTACCACACCAGTTTGAATAACAATGAAATCCACTCGAAGTCGAGACGTTAACGGCGACAAACGTCACTCACACACACACACACACCCCCATACAATACACCTCAACTTACACACTCTCACACCTACATAGAGGTGCTCTCAGATATTGAGACGAACATTCGACTCTCATATTGACACGAAGTGCACCTTGAACCGATAATAATGTGATTCGCGGAATCGCATTGAATGGCGTAAACTTTTATATAAAATTTAAATGGCGGAGAATGAGCATCGTAGAGTTATTTTATTGATGGTAAAGGTAGATAAACAAGGGTCAAAAGATAAATTAATTTAAAAATAAGATTTTAAGATATCAGTGGTATGTTTAAAAAAAAATTGAATCATTAGCATTATAATTTCAAAGTATATTCCGAGTTCTTATGAAATTAAATAACCCAACAATTATTTACACTCTCTGCCAAAGTATAATAGAAGCACGGAATACATATTAACAGATTAACAAAGCAGTGTAAGTTATTGTTAGATTTTAATAATTTAGGAAGGGTTTATTTGTACACAAAATATTGTTTCAGGAGGTTATTTCAGTATTTAAAAGAAAGACCTAAGTAAATAATTTGTGTTGTTTTAGCATTTATAAATAATATGGAACAGTGTTTATCGTTGTAACACAAAGATTCATTTAGTTACCAACAATTTAGGAAGTATGGCTACAATTTACCTACTTAGAATAAATAACAACACAAAAATGAAAGTTCATAAATGACAGTAATCCTAAAACTGATTGCAGAAGAGGTCACAGATAACTGGAAATCTTCCTGTACTCACAATGACGTTGTTGCCAAATCTCTGTACATACCTACTTCTCTCTTTCTCTTCTTCTTCTTTTCTTTCTTTCTTTTTTTCTTCTTTTTTCTTTTTTGTCACTTCTTCTCAAGAGGAACCCTGTCATGACTAACTTGCATTATGGAAAAGATGGAGAGTCTGTCTCCTACACAGGAGTAAGTAAGATACTTAAACGTACGTTTGGCACATCCCGGCAGACAGCCTGGCTCTGATTCTACAGAATGGCTGTTATTGATACATTTTCCATCATGAATAGTTTATACCGATAAAGAAGCACTAAGAAAATGAAGGAGGCGACGTCAGAGAGTTCTCTGTCTCACATGCTCTCAATATAGTGGATATATTAACGCAGAAACTAATACCAACTAAACAATATAAACATTGTTAATACTATTGCAAACAACTTGTACCGTGTTAAATTGGAAATCCCAGGTTCATAAACAAAGTTCGTTCATTTGAACTGTAAGTGCGAAGTGTTCGGTTGTTAGATAATTATAATGAGATAGGAGAGCATGTCAGTGTACAGGATGGTAAAAAAAAATATCTGCTGTTTCGTAGAAAAGTGAGTGTGATAAACCTACGCGGTCAAAATGTTTGGAAAAGCAGATTTTTTTTTAATAACCGACGAAAAATTTCAACACAGGAGTGTTGAGAATCATGTACTGAATACATGATAACAGTTTTCGCGTCGATATCCCTGCCATCTTGTATATTATGTAAAGATGGTTTTTTTTTGTGTAAGAAGTAATCTTTCGTTCTTATTATGAAAATAATGAGTTGAAAGTAATTGCTATGTTAAATTCTACCTTATATTTTGTATTTATTTATTAAACTCTGTATTGTTGTTGTTCAGTCAGCGCTCAGCGCTTGGTGTGGCAACACGCTGTGTTCGAGTTGCCGACAAGTCAATCGTTATCCTGAGGATGCCTCATTGAGAGGTTAAACACGTGTCGATTTCTTTCAGGGTTTTTTTAAGACTATTTAGAAATAGCTAAGCGGAACAGGTTACTAAATATAAATATGAAAAATAATGACAAAGGTGTTACTAACGAAATGTAGGTGTGTCATGCAGAACATCACTTTTGCCTGCCCGTTCGGGGAATGCCGTGATGTTATGCTTTGCTATAAAATCCTTTATTTTGACAATAAGGAATATGATAATACATGAATATACTGAAGAAATAAACGTCTTATCGCCATCAGTGAAGTGGAAGTTTATTGTAAAATCTCGTGAATTTTTTCTCGTGTTAATATCAATAAGTATGGCAGGTGAGCTCATTCTATATGAATTCGTCGTAAATTTTACGCTCCCTTTGATCTTTTCACCTCAAATCGTAAAGGACATACTGTAAGTAACATTTTTGCCGCTTCGTCTGTATTCAAATATCAATTTTCGTATCAAAGAAACTGAAATGTTTTAACGTAATAATTCGGGTAACATAAATTATTTTAGTAGATAGAATGTTTTATTGTAGCGCTGTGATTTGAGTGAGGTAAATAACGATTACTGAGAAAGTTGCTTTATTGATAACTATCGAAAATAAATATTTGCTCAAATCACTGATTGCCTCTGTAAATACATGGTTGATTAGATTAGTTTCCCAACTCAAGTAATCGAAAAAGTCAAAACTGATACCACAAAGGAAATTGACAAAGTAGGAGACCAGAAGGTTTTTGAGCAAGCATATGCAGGCCGAAAAGTTGATAGGCTGCACACGATCATACCAAAATCAAAGGTTTTGCAGATCACTCTATTTTGGCGCAATTTCGAAATCTGAAAGTAGACTCCTGACCATGGGGCTCCTATCTGAAACTTTTCAAATATATTTTCGGTGTTGTCTCGTCATGCCGCACCTACTCCGCTATCAACTTTTCGCCCTGCATATACTTACTCAAAAACTCTCTGGGCTCCTATTTGGTTAATTTCCTTTGTGCTATCAGGTTTGACTTTTTTCGATTTCTTGGATAAAATAATTGCTGCTACTATCCACACGAAAAGAAGAGAGCACATGTCATAATGTTCCTTAAAGTTAAACCATCAACGTAATTGCGTAACACACTACTTATCAATGACAATGCCTTTCATTTTGACAATTCGACAACATTCATTGCGTTATTTACGTTTTTGAGCAGACGAATTTTTCAAACATATGAAGCAATGGATTAGCAATATCCTTCAAAATCTGTCGGATTGTGGTTGAGAGTGTGTTACGCAATTGGGGTGCTGATCGCCAAGCACTTGCACAAGACATATTATCAGCCTTTCTACCAGGCCCTTTCTACATCTTCCTTATAAGACACAAGTGCTTGCATATGAATCCATTCCATTCTGTCATAATTAAGATCCATTGGTTTTTCGGGTCTCAAGGATCCAGTTCTTGGACCCACGAGTTCGTTAATACACTTATTGTATTATTAAAAATATATTGATCAAAGCTCTTAAGCCTCTTTAAGTCTTAATGACTCGATTGCATATTGATCGATTCAATAAAGTCATTAAACATTATCGATGTACAGCTTAATACCTTTCAGAATATTGATATTAATTGAACGCTTTTAGCGTTCTCGTCACAGACCAGTGTATTCATATTGATTAAAGTATCATGCAATTTGGTTACGTTATGTCAAAGCATTTATCGAGTTGATTGTTGTATGGATCCATGTTTATGTATGAACTAGCGATCCACCCCAAATGTTTCATAAACATGAACCTTCCGGGGTAAATGTTCTAAATGATGGTGAATACGGCATCAAAATCTGTTGTGCAGCTTAGAAGAAAAACGCGGTCCAGCAACACCGCCACATTCTATGTGGCTAGCAACATTGTTTCCCTCAAAGCATAAACATATTGCTCAAATAAAGTTGCTCAACTTTTTTTCCGGTGTATACGGGGCTTGTTCCTGTTCACCGGGGACCCACTGCAATGTGTTATTATTTTAGCCCATAGTTCCTCCGGCATGCGATAGATGTGGCCAGCCCAGTTCCACTTAAGGTCCCAAGCAGGAGGAAACAACAACGCGGCCTAGGAGAAGATGGCGGGACGAACTCGACTTTTTGATAAGGATTGGCAACAAACAGCAGTAGTTAAGGATCAGTCAAATTCAAGTTTAAAAGTCTTTTATTCAAACTAGGCTGAGAATCAGCACTTTTCGAACATCAAAATTACACAAGACTGTCCCCCAAAACTCCCAACATTCACCACTTCCTAGTGCTTTAGTTGGGAAGAAGTTGTGGCGCAACAAACTCCCCAGCAGCACAGCTGTTCAGTTATAAAAAAAATGGACGGAGATAAGGAGGTGTCCCTTCTCTGCCCTGCAGTGGAACACAAACGGGTGATAATATAAGAGAGCCTCGACCAACACCTCAGGAAGCTGTCATAGCGCGGCTGGGTCAAGGGCTTGATTCAGAAAGTAATACTCCTTGGACATGGCACGCATACTAAGAAGATTCCTCCCTCTAGAGCGCTAACCACCGGCAGCTCCCTGTTCCTGATGCCAATGGGCTACTATTTTTTATATGTTTAGTTGTAAAAATATTTTTTAAATGTAAATAATAAGTATTGCAAATGAAATAAAGGAAATAATAATACGGGGCTTAAATTCAATGTCAAAACGTGCGATTGCTTTTGTGATGCTTAGAGCGAGCAGTTGAAAACACTTTGAACTCCCGCAGTAATAAACTCAGTAAGTTATGTCGTATCATGAATGTCGACTACCAACTTTTAGGTGTCAGAAGCTTGTTAGAACTTTAGCACTAATTAGTTAGCCAGTATTTAAATAGAGCCCAGGAACCGATGTACATAAATTTAATGAAAGATCTATCTAAAAATGAAATGGTGTTCGTTGGTAAGCGCATCGCTTCAGCAAGGCATGACTCATTGGCAAATTTTTGCTTTAAAATATTCGTAATAAAGTTACGGGAATAATAGGAATGACGACCAAAAAAATTTTTTTGTCTCTCAGGTGCATTATTAAAAATATTGGACATGTATTTTTTCTTTTTTACATATTCAAAAGATTAAGACTATGTATGTATATTTGTATGTGGTATGTATATTTTATACCTGTGACGTAGCGAACCCAACTTTATCTAAGCATTTTTTTATTAATATGATAAAGCATACATGTCTATTTTTTTAAATTATCTGACTGGACTAAATAGAATTTCTTTTTTTTTGGCTCAGGCATCATCTCTATTTAAAAATTTGGGAAAACTGAAAGTGCATTTTCTATGGGAATTTTGAATGAATTATTTAAATTTGGACAGCAAATTTGTCGGGTCAATAATACCAGCCCAGCCCCGGATCTGGATTTTTTTTGAGGCGGGGCAAAAACTGCCATCTGTCGCCCCCCGCCAATCTTTTATGGGGATGCGCTAAGTTAGCCCGTGAAATTAAAATTTTCTCAAATTGAAAATTTTGCCAGCAACATATTAATAAAATTTTATCGATCGATAATGGACCAACAGTCCAACAGGGGCGCCATAACGGTTGTAAGAAAGAAAAAATAGAAAGGTTAAATGTGCCGCGCATCTCATTTATTGCAAAGTTGCGATGTGCTGGGTGGTGCACTTGTCTGCTACATTTAAATTTGTCGCCCCCTGCAACTGGCGCCCGGGGCACGTGCCCCGGTTTGCCCCCCCCCCTAGATCCGGGGCTGTACCAGCCTTTTAGTATACCACTAAAGTGCAAAGGCCTCTTCTCGTAAAGAGAAGGCATGAGCATTGATCACCACGCTTGCTTGAGCCGGTCTCGAGATTGCAGACTATTATTTTTTTTTTAAACTTTGCCCACACTAGGAAATTCTCTTGTATTGTGGGTGCATTTACAAACATTTAAACTCACAGCCAGACCCGGAATAACTACTTGTAGGTCATAAAAATATTTGTTTCGTGTGGGAACCGAACCCGCGACACGCAGCGCAGCAGTCAATCGCTTAACCACAGCGCCAATCGTGCCGTCAAAAATAATAATTTTAAGTCCTTGTTTCGTTACGATGTTTTCTTTCACCGTTGTCAGTGATATCCAAGATAAACTCAGAAAGTACATATGAATTGAAAAAGTCTGGAAAAGTTGCTAGGAATGAAAAAAGAACCTCTATCATCAACCCCAACCCCAAAACTGTTGATGGAGAATTAACTTAATTATGTCGTAAGATGAATTATATCAACGTAACTAAAAACTTTCAGGTCTACTTCTTTTCGTGTAGTTAGTGACTAACCTGGTGTCAGAGTTTTGACTTGGCTTCATAGCCGTCGAGAAATATCACTCAGGCATGTCGGTTTCCTCACAATGTTTTAGTTCACCGTTTTTGAAGCAAGTAATAATTATATAATACGCACATGAATCCGAAAAGTCAGAGGTGCTTGCCTTGTGTTCGAACTCGAGACCTATGATTTGGCAGTCTGATGGTCACACCACTAGGCTATCACTCCCTTCACTTTCAGGTAAAGAAGCATGATAAAATAATTTAGGAATAGTTAATTGATTCAGGCGTGACCTTGCGGAAATCCATTATAAAATACAATAGATGTGGCTATATTTAGTAACTTTTCCGCTTGGCTATTTCTAAAGAGCCATAAAAACCCTGAATAAATCGACACGTGTTTCACCTCTAAACGAGGCATCCTCAGGATGACGATTGATTTGTCTCGGTTCTAAATCAAACACGGCGTGTTGCCACACCGACCAGCCCTGCCAGTCTGCATTCAGCGGGGTTATTTCAGGGTTTTTATGGCTCATTAGAAATAGCTAAGCGGAAAAGTTACTAAATATATCCAAGTCTATTGTATTTTTTTTTAATTCAGGAATAATTAGGTTTAGATATTGATTAACCCTTCTTATGAGATCCACGCGAGATACAATGGCGTTTTAATTGTTTTTGTAATTACAACATTCAACCGGTTAAATAAGCAGTGAAATGCAGCCACTAAAAAAACCGCTGTATCATTGTAGTCGTAAAAGAGCCGATCGCTGCAAAGCATCCCGTGTGCTTTAACTAAAAGCTGTAATAGTTCGTTTAACAGTTAATAAAAAATCCCCGGTGGCCGTTGCATTGTGCGTCCGCGTGAACTAGATAACAGAATGATAAAATATGCATTAATGGTTTATCATAGCTATCTGGCTACCTATGGTAGCTCCCACAAGAACTTTGTTTAGTACCTAAGAGCGTCTGTGGTAAGAGGTTTCATATGAATTAAATTGTATTCGTAAATGGCGGACCATCCTGCTATTTCTTTGCGCAAGAAAGTTGTTGCATTTCGTCCAATATTTGTGTTGGCTACCATTGCAGATTTTCACCTCTAAGTGGAGGAATGCCTTCTGTATGTCTTTCTGTATTAATGTGATACAACAAAATGTACTACAGAAGGCGAATATTTTTAGTTAAATTAAACTATTCATCATTATTACCTTAATAAATAAACCCAATGGCCTAAATGACCTTATTGAATTTATCAGTATTGTAGCAATATCAATCTGCCTTGCCTTTTCCCAACTATATTGGGGTCGGCTTTCAGTCTAACCGGATGCTGCTGAATACAAGTATTTTACATGGAGCGACTGCCTATCTGACCTCCACAACCCAGTAACTAAGTAATATGAAACCCCTTAGTGAGTCTGGTTGTCACTTTCGGGCTTCTGACGACCTGTAACGAATGTCAAAGAACCACGAATGACAGTCGGGACCAACTGTTTAACGTGCTTTCCGAGACACGGAGGAGATTTGGTATGTAAAAATGGTCACCCATCCACGGACCAACCCTGGCAAGCGTCGCTTAACCTGAAGGATTGACCCGTACTTAGTACTTAGCCACGAGCTCCTCTATATTTAAGTTCTGTGCTAAAATACAACATTGTGTACGCTAATGCTGATGTTCTACCATCAAACAACCACCAGTTTCCCTTCAGATATTGCACTGTTTTCATAGGATGTTAATTCATAAGCAAACGCATAGTTATCTACACTGTGTTTTCCTCTTCCACTGCGAATACCTTCCATGTTCCTAGCGTTCGGTCGTGAAATTGTATAATAATCTTGTGTGGTTTCCGACTCTAAAATAGAACATGAATGTTATTTCTTAGCATGTGGAGTCTCGGAAAAGGCAAGAAATTATCAAAATATGATATGATTCAGTATCAAGCGTTTACAGGATACATGCATACTAGATAAGACAACGATATTAAAGCGTTGATTTTAATAATCAATGTACCCCAGAACCGATACTTGAATTGATAATATTCAGAGAGACCAGCTCCTAGCATTAAAGGCTGATTACGATGAGTGTATAGAAAAAAATATCACGAAACAGCGAATTCTTACCAAAAAAGGAATCTTGAATAAATATGTGATGAAACGATCATACTTTCGTCAGAGTTGTGTTCGAGCTACATCGCTTCCGCATCGGTCGAATTTGATCCCGAAGCCCATCGGAAAAACGTGTAGTCAGTCACGCGTAACAGATTGACAACTGACGAAAATACCGGCACAGAGGCAGGGACACATCGACGGGAACTCGCGCAAAAATTCCGATTATGTAGAACAAGAGAAATGAACTTAACTGAAATATTATCGGACTGAGTTGCTGGTACTTGCTGGGTAAGGTCAATTGAGAAGCGGTCTTATTACTTAAAACTTACAACTTATTTTTGATACTTTGGGGTGAAAATAAAGTGAAAATACCGAAGCATATATTTTCATTTGCTCTGTAAAATGGTTTCTTTGTTATATCTTGTCTTACTAACTACAGTTAGTAAGACCAGATATAACCAAACGTTGATAAAGTTTAAAGTTCCACACAAAAAGAAACGTGTAATTCAAACCCAAGGCACGCACCTCTGACTTTTCAGATTCATGTGCGTATTGTATAATTATCACTTGCTTCAAAAACGGTGAAGCAAAACATCGTGAGAAAACCGGCATGTCTGAGAGATATTTCTCGACGGCATGTGAAGTCAAGTTAGAGGCCCATGGGCAGCTTTAAAACTTTGACACCAGGCTAGTCACTAACCACACGAAAAGAAGAAGAAGGTATTTAATTCGGTTTTCTGCAAGTCGTCCTAAATGGACCGTAGGAAGACCTGATGAATTACTCATCAGCTATAATCTATTCTCGAAACTATTTTGCCTCTCTGAGAAAAGAAAATAGATTATAGCCAATATGTTAGGAAAATAATGTAAAGCGAGATATCAAACATATTGGCTATCAAATAAAAATCATATCGAAAGACATTGTGTATTGTTAAAAATGGGTTTACACCTGAATAAGAAACCTAGGAAACGCAAAAGAAAATGTAGTATGTACATTATTTATGTCGCCAGAGCAAAATTAAATCGTATCAAAGAAGTGCGCACTTTTCTGCAGCGTCGGTTGTAAAGAGAAATAATAAAAATCCCTTCAGTCCGTAAAACAAATTTATTTTGATGTTCTTTGAATCCGTTTCGAATATTTAACGAAACACTGAGAGCGAGGGACGGACGACTAAATAAATGTATAGCTTTTGTGACGATTGCAATAAGCCCTGTCACAATGTTTTTGAAGACAAAGCTTAGGTACAAAATAAAGCTTTCCAGGTATGGCTGTACGTAATACCTCTTATTCCTTTAGCGTACTACAAGAACTTATTTTATTGTTTACAATTTGTGTTAATATAATACTGTACCAATGTGTAGCACGTGCGTATAATTAAAAACTTTATGTGTAATAATCATGTTTTGTGGTTACATACACATTGTTTCAATAATATGGAGCAAAGATTGCTGACGACGACTGATGTATATATACATCTTTTTGAGGCTGACTGTACAAGTCTTTATTAAGAATTACGGCCGAGTAAAGACTTAAAACCAAAAAAGACTTTAATATAAAAAAAAAATACATTATTATTTTCAATATCACTCACTCCTCCAAGTCATCGTGTTGTGTTGAGAACACACTCTTCAGTTCAGTAGACAGACAGATAGTCTCTGCAAATAGTCCAATAACTAAAACCGAACAGAAATTCCGAGTACAGCGATCTCAATAAAACGTGACTTGACCGTTCAGAAATCCAATTTGAATTTGACAATTGATGCATAAACCTTTGATTGGTCGTGGAAGAACTTTAAATTCAGACTTGTGCCGAAAACGAAAGAGTATTTCGGTTCTATTTTTATTTTTTTGCATATGTTATTGACGTATAGATGTTAACGGTTAACCTGGGCACAGACCACGCAAGCGAATGTCAACGAGTATCGGCAGAATTTATCGAACCATTTTTAGAGCTTTCACTAAATCGTTTATGGCGGTTGAACCAACACTTACAGTACGACACAACTTAGATGTAGCATCGGCAAAATTCGTGAAACCGATTACTATCCGAACTGAGTGCGCCTTCAAAAACACCAATCTTTATAATTGCTTTAGGTGAAAATGATCTTTATGCAAACGCAATAACTTGTAAAGTCGTTAACCAAATACATTTGAACATGATTTAGCAGTTCATATAGACACACAGTTCACACAGATTGCACAACAGTACAAGCCATTAGGCATGGCGTAGCAGGTGACGCTCTGCAGTGTCTGCTTACCACCATAGGAAGAATGCTTGAGTTTTTGTATAAGATTAGGCATAGCATTAAAGCTCCGAATATGGTGTTAGAAAATTTGGTAATAATGCCAACCGTTTATGAGAGCGAGCCCCGTAATTTGCAAACTATACGTTTATTGAGTGCACTGGACATTGGAGTATTGCAGTAAAAGTATGTATAAAATATGCTGACATATGAAAGAATACTTAAGTAGTTATGTAGTTTGGAACGAAGATGTGTATTCACGTATTCTCGTCTCCGAACGACAAACGCGGACAACAAACTGAATTCAAGGGAAGCAAAAGTATATGAAATTCGTTGTCTATTTTAAACAATTTGCAAACGGCCCAGTTTCCGTATAAATTTAATGCCTTTTCTCACCGATGCTCCCGAAAATAGTAGCCAGAAATACGACAAATCAATATCGGCTGCTGAGCCTGGTCCACTAAGTTATTTAAAATGCAGTTGACACTTCATTCGAGTGAAAATGCAATATTCGCCTTGGTCATGCGGAAACACGGTTATTTTCAATCGCGTTTTTGTCGGGAATATTCGGTACATTGATTTCGATGGCTTTTAAATAATTTTGAATGTCTATTAAATTATAATCGTTGGTTGTGTTTTTTTGTGTTTCCTAAATACAGATTACTCAGTGATCTAGCTAGGAGAGTAGCGATTCACCCAACAATTAATTGTACCTACACCATGTAAATTAATTAATAAAAGAAATGGATATTTTCATAAAAATTGAATCTTTTTTGTGGTTTTTATTTTTGTACCTATGACAGCTGCGGCAGCGCCTGGTTGAGTTGTTATTGAGTCGACAAAGTGATAAAGTTAGTCATTTATGTCTAGATATCTACATAGGTAGGTAGATTGCAACTGATGCTAGTAGTGTCGATATACACTTTAGTTTTTATACTAATGTATCTTACGGATTAAAATTTGATCAGTAAAATAAATAAATAAATTTAAAAACGCTCTAAGGTATGAGATGTATCTATCAACCATATAATTTGTTACTTATTTATTAGAAAATAAAACGTGACGTTAATCTTTTTTTATATGTGTCCCGCAGTGGTACGTTCAGTAGAAACTATTTTATTTAATGTATAGATCAATTAGTTTTGGTTATCTCCAGGTAATTTACGTCAAATATTTTTTACCTTCTAACACTAAATTAAATTACTAACTAACTAACTATACAAATAAATACAAAAACAAAATAAAATGGATAGGTACCTAAAATTGAATTGATACCTATTCAAAAACCGATAATTACTTTCTATCTAAATTATTATTACCCGCGTACTTATCAATGGCTGACAAATATGAAGAGCCGATTGGGATTGAAATTAATGATAGTTGCATTATGTTTTGGAAATATAAATGGGTTCTCTTCATTAACAATATCACGTAAAGCTCAATGCACTGATAAACTGTATTACTATAAGAACATTTGGCATAATTTGATTTTTTTTGTATGCAAAATTTTTATTCTGAATGTGGACAACGTCGCAAATATATGTCAAATATTTCGCTGTTTTGATTAATTTAGCAATATTACTGTATGAAAATAAGAAATGTGGTTAACGAGCGAACTAGAATATTAAAAATGAATTGCAATTATCACTGAATTTGATGTAACCGTTTTAAGTGTAAAAAAGGCATTTGGAAAGTTTCAAAATACTTTTTATATAATATAAAACGAAATATTCTGTGTTACGATATTAATTATTGTATTTCATAATCAATATTTTAGTTCCCTAGCTAGCCATATTTCTTAATTCCATTCCAAATTAATCATAACAACGTCGTAAATAGCTGTCAAACATTTACCATATTTGACAGCTATTTACGACGTTGCCAACTTTAAGGATAATCTCTCTTAAGCTATGTTCGTGTAACTCGACATTCTACATTTAGGCTCTGATTCTACATTTCACTACAAATTACTAACTGCATTTTATTCAAACATCGTTCTCAAACGATTGGCAGAAATAGGGCGATGTTTTAAATTCATTTAGCGGTATCCCTTTAGCGGTCAGAATATATTTCGGTTTACATCACCCAATAATTCGACATAGTTCCTAAATAAACATGAATCCACTTAAACTGAAAAAGATTTATTTCATGTTACATCTGAAAACATTGTTTTCTTTATACATCATGTAAAAAAACCCTGTCCGATCCGTGAGGGTGTTGTTAGGTATTGTACTGAGAGTCTATTTATTAAATAGAAGAAAAAAAAATCTCCACATTTTTTTTTCAATAGGGAATTGTACCGAGATTATACATGGCGCGCGGGCGGCCGTTGTTTAGCGCGTATTTACAAGTCATAACAGATGACCTGTTGAAATTTTACTACTAACTATGTGAATTTTAAATAACAATAACTTTTTTATTTTCAATAATAATAATAATAACCCCACCGCCGTATATTTACGTGGACGTCGTGGTGGGGCATGCGCGCTCCAAATATTAGGTCTGTGCCGATAGAGTTTACCGGGACAGATCTAGAGTAAGGAGCCAGACTAAGAGAGATACAGATACCCGCAGGCAGCATGTGGCGAGCTGTTGAGGAGCAGCGATGTGACGGACCCTTTCTCTCGGGAGAGGTCTTAGTCCTCATCTCTGACTGGCCTTCACTGACCGGCTGGAGTGAACACTGACGAGGAACAGAGCTCCCAACTCATTCTTGCCTTTATTGGCCGGCTTGAGTGGAGATTCGCAAGAGTGAACGTACTCGGAGGAAGGAAGTATTCCAGTAAGTGTTGGTAGGGATCTTGACCATCTTCCAGGCTCTGGAATTATTAGCCGTGAACCTCTCCACTCCTCAAGCACCTCAGGACATTTGCCCCCTTGTCACTACATCACTATGTGCTAGCGACCGTTTCCGGGGGCCCATTATTGAGTGTGTAAGTCACCCCCTGCCATTTTATCCATGTATACCATAACATCGATCAGGCAGTTCCAAGTGCCCAGTCCACTTTAGCCACCTAAACTTTATTTCCATATCCTGTAATAGTCTTACACCAACCGGGCGTTAGCCTTGGGTGCACTAGTATAGTGCATACACGTCGGTTGGTGCCTCAATACTTAAAAATGTCTAACGGGCCTCTGCGAGTTGGCTTCGGCCCCTCGTACATCTTCCAAAGATTCGGGACCCCAGAGTCTCGAGATGTGTCAAAGATTAATAAATAATAATGAAAAAATATGCTGTTTACTAATGTTATTGCAGTACTTATGTGCCTTTTCAGACAAGAAGTTGATACATGTTTTTGGAAGATAATTTAGCGAACTTTGCGCTTAGGGCCCTTCATAATATCAAAACATGGTGAGAATGTTTGACATTTCATATAAAATTCAGCACGCTGTCACTTGTTTCGAGATTTCAGGACATTACACGTGTCTTGAATTTATGGGTGGCCTTTTTTATCATTTTGAAACTCTAGTGTCATTATTTAAATCTTACAATTTATTACTCAGGCGAGGCCAAGGGGCAGACTCAGATGGAGATAGTGCTAAGAGTTAGAATCCTATAACAAAAATAGGTTCTTAGTCGCCTTACCTCGAAAGAAGTGGAAAGACACGAGAGACGCTTCTCCCTGCAGTGCGACAAAAATAGTGAGGAGATGCACCATTTAATAGTTTACTGGCGATGTGCAGTCTTTGGGAGGGCAGTTACCGTTAGACAATGACTGGCCGACTAGGTAAAACCCTGCAGACATATCATGCTAATGCCCATATCCTAAATTAGGTCTGTGTTTGTGATATTCATTGTATAGTATGCGATATATGAGAGCAGTAGTGGCCCAGTGGCAATGGCCTGGACTTACGAGTTTTTGGTCATGAGTTCGAACCCAGGCAGGCGCTTTACTTTGTGTAAATAATTTCATTACTACTGCTCTCAAAACGGTGAAGGAACACATCGTAAGGAAACCGGTATGTCCAGGAACCATAAATTAGAAGACATTTGACATCTACCAACCCGCACTGGGCCCGCGTGGTAGGTTACAGCCCACTCCCTCTCGTAAAGAGGAAGCCTGTGACCTAGCACTGGGAACATTATTGGCAGATTATATTTATGCATGCGATATTAACAGTACGATGTACGTAGGTATCTACTATCAAGTTTAGTCCATTATTTTCATTAATTTTTTTTATTTAATATCAAAATCTCACCTTTCAAACCAACAATAGATACTAACTTCAAGTTATTCTTAAATCAAATCTCTAACTCACACAGTAATGGCTTGTTTCCCTCTACGAGGTAAAGTCTTGTCGACACAGGGAACCGGATGCCAGCGGTTGTTGCTCTAAGCCTTACAAATGATAGCTTTCCTTCAAACAGGTCATAGGTGGCCTGTACAATTCCCGCGCAAATTCTGTGACGTATCTTCCTTTTGAAGGACGGTGGTTAAAACCGTTGGCATTTCTATTGGGATATGGAATACGAAGTATTTGGTGTTAGAACTATTTTCAACCTTACTGTTTTGTTCACTAGGCCGTTCATTAAACGCCGACATCCAATTGGATGCCTAGGCCGATAGTTAATTGAACTAGAATAATTCACCGTTTAACAACTTGGCGTATTGAGAGCCAGCCATTTGAAGATGACTGATCAAGACTCAGCCAAGTGATTCAAATGATGAAAAAAATTCTGCGAGCAACTTGGAAATAGCGCTCACCGGATGCTACCGCGGTACCGCTCGCTTAGCTCGCTCGGGTTGGGCGCTCTTTGGTCACAGTTCTAACCTAACCTAACCTATTTCACTCAGTTTAAATAAATGACTGCACGACATTCAGCCATCTGGTTAAACGTTGCGCTCAATGACTTAGCTAGTTGTCCTTCAGCTATTTAATTGGATGCCGGCGTTTAATGAACGGCCTAGGCGTCCAATTAGCTGGCTAATTTAATCAGATAGCTGCGATATCCATACAGCGTAAAGTACGTATAATCTTATTTTTTCTTTCTACGAAGTGCTTCTATTTTAAGTTTAGTTCTATAATTAGTTTGAAGTAGTTGTCGAAATCATAAACGCAAAATGCCTACGTTCCCATTTTCCCAGGTTCCAAGGATTCCTAGCTCCCGATAGCCTAATTAAGTCTCTGACGAGTAACTGTTAATATTATATCTGATACCAATTATTATTATTATTCTGCTGATATAATTAACTGATCAAATAACAAGAACTTAAATCTTAAGACTTGACAAGCGAATGAATGGTAAGAAAAACAGTCTACATCTGTGTTTGTAAATTTTTTACCCATTTTTATACTTCAAATGACGATCTTTTCGAAGTAGTGTACTTATCTATATACATAGATAATTAATAGATATGTAAAAACACGTCAGCAGTGAGGTCGCTGTCACTAATGTCAACTGTCAGTTCACCACGAATAGCGGGAAACAGTTGAAAGTGAGTCGGTGCTTGTACGAGAAGCTTGGTGTGGTAATGAGCCAGTGTAGTCATATAATTAGCTCAAATACAGGATCAACAGGATTTTAAATCTTACCGTAAAAAATTATGTGAAGTGCGGTTGAAGTGAGCTGTCAGTTCACCTGATGCTAGGGATTGACACTATTGACAGTTTACTTCACTTAAGTTTTCACATTGAGCTTTTATAGAATAGATCGGCTGTTCTGTGCGTGATTCTGATTTGTTATAGAAGTATTTCGTTTTTATTTTTCTTTATTGTTCGAGTTAATTATTTTTTTGTGTGGATGTATTTTTGTAACAAATAAACTTATTTATCGTTTCTTTCTCTCGTTCTTTCTAACCGGCGCACTCGTGGTGTATTGTAAGTAAACTTATAAATAAATATAATATGTTCTTTATGTTTCTGGCGCCACATAAAGACTCAGACCACACAAATGCACAGCAGGGCAGGTTGGTCACCCCTGCATTTATACATACTTTTGTTAAATTATGTTATATTCATTACTATATTATGATTTTACCAACTAATTTACTGTGACTATTGACTGGTGTAAATAACTAACAATGTTTGAATCTGTGTTGATTTTATAATTACTGACCAATTATTATGCTATCAATAAACTCATTAATTATCAGAATTATTTAGTTTAATAGGAGTGAATTATAAAACCAAAATGCTACTCGGAACGAATTGATGATAAAGTTTGATATTTATCGTATCGTATTGTAAAAAATACATGTCCAATAATATTTTACCTGACGGACAAAAACAAAATTTTTATTCAACACATGTGGTTTTGGTGACTGAATAGGGATATTCAGTCACCAAAACCACATGTGTTGATAAAAATGTGACCAAGTGTGGATAACGATAAAAAATATCTTTACCTAGTTAGTAGATACACATACATATAGCGACATAAACTCGCGTCTTTTTCCCATGGGTTATATTGCAAAGCGCTACGTGTTACCTACCTACTTACTTCTTTTACTTCGTCAATGTTCATACTTACTTACATCTCTGGCCATACCTATCCGTGATTTATAATCTACAAGAATTATTAAATTGGTTAATAATCCTAATCCTAACTTAATATTATAAATGCAAAAGTGAGTTTGCTTGTTTGTTTGTTACGCTTTCACACTAAAACGGCTGTACAGATTTGGATGAAATTTGGCACATGGGTAGATCATAACCTGGAAAAGGACATAAAATAAATTTTATCCCGATATTCTTACGGGATCGAGACTTATGCGGGTGAAACTGCGAAGCGCAGCTAGTAAATAATAATAGCAGCCTATTTCTGTCCCACTTTAGGGAAGAGGTTCTCATACAGGGAAACCTGTATATAGAGAATCTTGCTTTAATAAAATTATAACAATCTTACTACTATCTGCTAAGATGTTTCTACGTACACTACCTACATAATGAATGTAAACGACCACTTATACAAATGTATCACTTTTTCAGCCCGTGGAAGGATACTTACCTAATTTATTCCCTCAGTTACCTTAATGCGTGTTTGTCACGCGCGCCGTTTTATGACCCTAGTATCTTCTATAACACCTTTGTTTAGTGCCAAGTAAAAGTTCTTAAAGACCTTGGGTAATAATGGGAATATGGTATAAAAAGGTTATTTTAAAAACTGAGGTTGGATTTTGCCGTAGGTACAAATTGCATGGGATTGGTATCTAATGCTTTAATTTAGATAATGCTGTCGGCATGCTGTAATAAGCGCGGGTGTGGATGTGGACCTGTGTCGAAAACCATGCTGCACTTCCTATCCTGCCATTTGTGTCCCAAAATATGCAGTTCAAGTAACCTCTGCTCTGCCACCAACTACGCCGAGGAAGTGGCGAAGTTTTGGGCTGGCAAGATTTGAAAGACTGTCGTGCCAGCGACACGAAAAAGTAGAAGTTAGCACTTAATAAAATTGTAAGAACATCAAAAAGCATGCGTGTTGCAAAGTTATTGACGTCCACGTTGTCCATACTATGCTCTTAGTTAGTCTAAATGATGCATAACAGAAAGAGGGATGGCCTGCTGCTGGTTGCATTCTATTAGAAAAGGATAAAGATTGGTAACGAAAAGCAGTCATAAGTATGTGACAAAAGGCTCTACACTAAAATACATCATCCATCAGCAAAACGTAGATGGAGTAAAACCTGATCAAAGCTGAGCTAAACTTGGTTCTAGTAGTAGGTTAAGCTATGGTTTCCCAAGAAAGAAGACAACGGTCGCACAATAACAGCTGTCCGAATACAGAGCATTTTTTGACACGTTAATGGCAGATACTGGTGAATATAACAGATTTTCATGACGGCCGTTATAATATGATGGAACCGCTTTTCTATACACGGTGGCAGGGACATCGACGCGAAAACTGTTACCATGGATTCAGTACATGATTCAGCAACCTCTTGCGTTGAAATCTTCCGTCGGCCATTTAAAAACACCTGTTCCATACATTTTTACCGAGTAGGTATTGCACTTTTCTATGAAACAGCAGGTTTTTTTTTAAATAACCGACGAAATATTTCAAGGAGGGATTTTCAGAATCATGTACCTACTGAATCCATGGTAACAGTTTTTGCGTCGATGTCCCTGCCGCCCTTTATAGAAAACCGTAGCTTAAAAGTAGGCAACTTAACTCATCGCTTTTCCAGGGCAGTTTGTATTTATGGAGATCCCCACGTTAAGAAAAGCGTTGTATCGTAACTCTCCGGTAAAGTAACAGGATTGACTGTTAACATAACTACGTAAACAATGCAATAACCGCGCCCCTAATATTTATATTAAACAACCACTGAACAGTCAGACATTCCGTCTCACGACGTCGCTGTTCGGATTATGACATACGTTTGAACAACTGGAATACACAAATACATAATATATAATCCTATTACAATAGCAACAGTGATGTTATACGCTAGTAATTTAATTAGTTACATAAACATGCTCATCCAGGGAATTTATAACACTTCAGTACTAGCGGCTTAGATACGCTTTCTCTGTTTTCTGCTATTTCAAATTAAATTGTTTATGTTGGCATCACACAATAATATTGTCAGTCATAGTATAAAAATCAAATCAAAAATATTTATTTGTTAGAATATGGTACATAGGTACAGTAAATTTGTTTCAGCATACCCTGCCATAACATGGCGTGCAAATGTATTCACAATCAGCGATGTCAATTAATCTAACTTACAAATTACAGATTTTATTGAATTGTCTGCTAAATAGTATTACCGCTGACAGTGTTTAAAAAAATACTTTTAAAAACTCTTTTCCTTTTTTAATGGTATAATATCTTTTAAATAGTACTACTACAAATGTAACTTGCAAAAGCACGATATTGGAATGGGAGATTTACCATGTTATTTTACGACCATAGACTTATTATAGAACTATTTACTGTATTTTTTTCAAAATTTAAGGCTCAGGAGTTTCGAAGTCGATTTTCGTCTATTTTCTTAAATCTTTAAAAGTATTTATTTTAATAATATATATATATTTTATTGAGATCCTCAAAACAAGCCCATTTGATATGACACACGGTACAGTTAGCAAAATTATTTTTTTATTTTTCAATTTCACCCTGAAAAGTGACTCCAAAATTCAAAATTCATTTATTTTCGTTACACATCCTTGTTTGGGTCATAGCAATTGATATGTGTACCAAATTTCAAATCAATCGGTCCATTAGATTCGGATTAAATTGGCTATGACAGACGGATAGACAGACTCACGATTAATCCCATGAGGGTTCCGTTTTTCTTTTTGAGGTACAGAACCCTAAAAACAGTCCGGCTCATCGACATCAATCAACATTATATTTGGACCTTGTAAGTTGCATCATTGCAGCAAATTATTTGAGTGTAGCGAATCACTCACAGACTGTAATATTACAAATTGGCGACAAGAACTGTTCACCTACTATTTTTTTTACTCTGTGGATATAATCGTGATCTGCGGTCCCAGTCTAAGGTTGCGGTTAGATATAAGATACACCCGCGGACAATCGCGGTTGACCACTTTTCACCCTTATACCCTTGATAATAATATTGAAAAATGGTAGTACTTATGTACTCATATTACTGCCTCATATCTATTTCATTGATACATCATCTATGCAAAAACATGGAGCCGTCAACATCCCTAATTGTGCATATCACGTCTGTATTATGCCGTAATTATATTATTGTGTGAAGTTATATCGCTGAATTTTTGGGTTCTGAACCATTTCCCGGTTCCGATACACAGTCATTCTATACATTCTGTGTGTATTTTAGTTTTCAGAAGTAATTAATGAAATAGGAAGAATCGCAATATGTGAAGTTAGAGAGAGAACAAAAGGATGGATAGACAAACTATAATGGCCTAAAAATCATTAAATACCACTTCTGCACACATCAAGGACGTTAATACTATCATCTATATACAATACTACAGCTCAACGGACCTGCAATGCAAATACTTGAACATAATTACAGAATACCAGCACGCAGGAATCCGGAGCTAATAAATAGTTAAGAGTATTATCAGGATGACGTTATATGACATAAGTCCTGTTCACAAGGATTACCTACTAGTCCTGGAGAACCTGTTCAGGAAGACTGCGCTAAGACCTGTCAGGTTATTGACACTATCGTGCACCTACGTTAGTCGCGAGTGCAGTTAGGTACGGATGGCAAAAACAATCAGACATGTTTCCTTTACTATTCGTTTTTAAAAAGATTTATAAGTAGAATATTATGCTTCAAAATTGTTACAGTGGCATTGTTTGTTGTTTAACAGTGTGTTTTTCAGTTATTTCCTAAATCAAATCTAAAGCTTGTTATTTCTGTATGTTATTTCAATAGTGTAACTCGACATACAGGACTTGACCAGTCGATTTTTGCTTTATTTATATTCTAAAAGTTAGTAATTGTTTGAAAAAATATTATCAAGTTATTCTACTTTGGTGGGTTTCACCTCTGCTGTTTTGGAAAATCATCATGTTTATTTCAAAATTTTTTCGCGTTTCCTCCATTCCATTGAAATGTCTAATTTCAAGCTTTATTTTATGAAAATAGTAAAAAATCACTCAGAAGCTGCTGCGGTCTTGCATAATAGCATAAAACGGCCATAAAACGATGGGGTGGTATTGATGATAACAACGAAACTTGCTCAGAATAAGTATTTTCTAAGTACTATAACGAAGGAAGTGGGTACTTATCTAGGTACCATCGATGTAAAAATGCGTTCGGGACTTTATGATGTGAAAGCAATAAAATCGATTTTACAACTCGCTTTGAACTCAGATCGAATGGAAATTCTTATTTTATGGCGTGCTTTTCTGTTCTAATGTTTTCCATTTGATAAATAGGTTTGTTAATGTGTACATTCATAGGTAAAACTATTAGCGTGACTATGATAATTTATTAAATACTTACGAATAGATAAATATCTAAGTATCATGAAGCCGTCACGAGTTTTTAAATGGTTCGGATTTAGGGAAACATTTTTATCCCATTTTTCAAATTGGGGTACATATTATATTACGCCCCCAATTATTTTACGCTTAGGAAGGGTGTTCAGAATCCATAATATCGTATCGCTTTTATGTTATTAAGTATGCATTTTCCATAAAGCCTTTCCGAGATTTAAAAAATAAATCTATCATATTTTTCCAATTTTTTTTTTTAATGTATTTGATCAGACAAAAAGAACAAAATTTGTAAATAATTTTGTTCTGTTTGTAGAAGTCGAGGAAAAAAGTTATAATCCCATCAAAAAGATTAAATCCGATATTATCCGTTTTATTTGATTTTCAAGCTAAACAAGGAAAATAATTAGGGTACTAAAAACCTTTTATTGTGAATTGAATATTGAACGGATACATTCCTCAGTAAAAAAAAAAAAAACTTTTTATGAAACTTTTTGCTCTTTTTTAAGAAACACTTGCTTCCGCCCGCGACTTCATCAGCGTGAATTTTTTTTTATTTTAAAATTAAATAAATCCATCCTATGACACTTTCTTCTCTATGAACTTCCCATTAGTGCAAGAATTTTCGAACTCGGATCAGTAGTTCCGAAGATGTCCCCCAACAAACAAACTCACGAATATTAACTCCTTATAATAGTATCTATTATTAATGATTATTAAACATTGTCTTTCTTGATCAAGAGCAATAAAAACACACACTTCTTTTTTAATCCTAAATAGTTACATCGTTATTTTTTTGTTTGTTTATGCTGTCCCTACAAGTGCTTAGCGACACATTGCTTGATAAAAACTAATCTTAGCAACCATTGCGGCTTTCGTTTCGTGGTAGTGAGTTTCACTGGCGCACTGTTCTCGCCACACCGGTATCTTGAGCCATGACATTACAACAAGTTTATTAAACTAACCTTTAAGAGAATAGAGATTTCTTTCTTTCTTTAAACAATTCTGGGGCTATTTACCGTTTCATGTCACTCATATTTTTCTATTTTCTGCCGAAAAATCCTTTTTAATACTGATTCTTTTTCCCTTAGCTAGGTATATTCTCAGTTTTTGTTAGTCATGTAAGTAACTACCTACAAAAGTTTCATAAGTTTATAGGTAGCAAGTATGTTTTTAAGCAGTGTTTTTCAATCCGTATTGTGTACAAAATACCTACCATAGCGATCTTTTATCCAAGCAATGGACCAGATTACTAAGCTGATTCACAAGATCAAACCGTCATCAACAAATATTGGAGTAGCCCTTTCTATTGGTTGAACACTGCGTGGGAATAAAGCAACGGGCACACTTTGTGTTTTTCTTCTGCTCAAAGATCAGACGGAAAGCAAGCAAAAGCTTATGTCAATAACAAAAGGATGTAGATAATTCCTTTGCGAGAAGTTCCTCCATTATTCTTTGAGCAATTCATTTTAAGACGTCATCACGTAGCCTCAAGCAAGACATTGCTCGTAGTTACCGCGGCAGTTTTATTTATTTTTAGGGTTCCGTACCACAAAAGGAAAAAATGGAACCCTTATAGGATCACTCGTGTGTCTGTCTGTCCGTCTGTCTCAGCCAATTTGCTCCGAATCTAATGGACCGATTAAGTTGAAATTTGGTACACATATGTATTTCTGTGACCCAAACATGATCGTGTAACGTAAATAAATGAATTTTGAATATAGCGGTCACTTTTGGGGGCAAACAGGAAAATTAAAAAAAAAAGTTTTGCTAACAGTACCGTGTGACGTATCAAATGAAAGTGCTTGTTGCGAGGATCTTAAACATATTTTTTAAAGATATTTAAGAAATTCGATAACAATTGACCATTCCCCCGTTATCTCCGAAACTACTGGACCTAAGATTTTGAAAAACAAAAAATATAAATAGTATGGCTCTTTACTCATAGAATACAGGAAAACCTATAAGAACTCTATGGTCTTAAAATAACATGGTAAATCTCTCAATATTGTGCGTACAAACTTACATTTGCAGTTGGAATGTATGGGAGAACATGTATTTCAACTGCAATGTTAAGTTTGTATTTGAGATAAATCACCCCAATTACGGAATTCTTCATTGTGCGTAGTCCAACACGCACTTGGCCGGTTTTTTTTTTAAATTGGTTGTTGCCTGTTGTTTCAATGGTATCCTATAGAAACTAAATCATATTCTTGTATAAAAAGTACTTTATGTTTTAATCTAGGACATGATCCGTGTGCAATTTTTTACCGAAATCCGTTCAGCCGTTTATGCGTGATTGACTAAAAAAATACTGGAATTTTTCACACTTGGAAATCACCTTTGTAACCACTACTGCAACAAACCGCTCGATGCTTGTAAAGAAATTTAAGCTTGAATTTTAAGCAAATCAATCACAATTAAAACGGTTGTTGTATTGCCATAGTCTTTATTGCCTTTAAACAATGGTACACCCTCTGCACTTAGGACAGGTTTGAATAATATTAATATTGTGTCTTCAACTTTTAGTAAGTGGTCAAAAGGTAAAGAACTTTTTGAAGTGAAAACTTCTTTCATTTTTAAGATGGGACTAAACCATTGATTTCGCGACACTGTTACCGACACCAGCTTTAAAAAGACATCAATGCGCGATACATTATTTTCTGCAAAATAAAATTGTTCAAGTTTTCACTTCTGTCAGCACTCCCGGAGTGCCACTGTTTTTTTTTATGTTTTTGGTTATTCTTGCTGACGTTTTTTTCTCTTTTACAGTGTATTTTCGGAAAAAGATATTTCTCTTTTCATACATTATTTATCTAGAGAGGAGACGGGCCCGTGGCTAAGTAATAATAGCCGCACGGGAAGATCGATCGGGTTAAGCTATGTTTCCCGCGGTAGGTCCGTGGATGGGTGAACATTTTTAAGACCCCTCCGTGCCTCGGAAAGCACGTTAAGCCGTTGGTCCAGGCTGTCATTCTTGAATCTTTGACAGTCGTACCGGGTCGTCAGAAACCCAAATGTCTGACAATCAGTCTCACCAAGTGGTATCATATTACCCAGTAACAGGGTTGTGAAGTCAGATAGGCAGTCGCTCCATGTAAAATACTGGTATTCAGCTGCATTCGGTTAAACTGGAAGTCGACCCCAACATAGCTGGTAAAAGGCTAGGCAGATGATGATTCTTTATCTCTCCTTAAATACTTCTTGTTGTATAAATATCTTTAATTTAAAACATTTTGTCTTCAGATGACTCACTGGTTTGCTTATTGTCAAGGAAAACAAAATTAAAGTGACATCGTCTCAAAGAGCTTTTGAAGGCCATTATTTCAGAGTATTATCTTACTTAAAAGTTAAGGTAGCAACAGTAATTATGTAATATAAAATGTCACAATAAATCATTATTTATGGTGTAAAATTGTATGAAGCTAAGTAACGTTTTGTTAGAATTAGTATTTCATTTCTCGTGATAACAGTATTTTGTAGGCATGAGTTGGGGACTTTTGTATAAGCAGACGTTAAGCTTAATGTCCTACTGGCTTAGCAAAATTACTGAAGCAATTAAAATTATGTTTATATTGGATAGCTTTGGGAGAAACCTTCAGCGGTGGACTTATGATGGCTGACACGAATAATGATGATGATATTGATGTCAGATCAGGGGCTTGTGGCTAAATAATAATAGCCACACGAGTCGATTGAAGAATAAGCTACGTTTGCCGCGGTCAGATCGGGGATGGGTGACCATCCATTACATATTGAGACCCCTTCGTGCCTTGGAAATTACATTTTAAGCAGTTGGTTCCGGCTATAATTAGTAAATCTTTGACAGTCATTATGGGTAGTCTGAAGCCCAAATGTTTGACAACCAGGCTTACCAATCGTGTTACCCAATAACTGGGTTGTGGAGATCAGATAGGCAGTTACTCCATGTAAAATACTAGTATTCAGCTGCATTTGGTTAGACTGGCAGCCGGCCCCGTCATAGTTGGGAAAATCGTCATAGCTCGGCAGATTGATATTGATTTCAGATACGTTCGAATTTTAGTCTAAAACATAAATATTTAATTCAACAAAAAAACACGCAAATAAAGCATCAAAATACAATAAACACGTCACTAAACCGAATCTCCTAACACTGCACATAATTCCAGAAAGTAGCTGTTAATGAAAATACCATAATAGAGCTGTACATCACCGCCTCCGGACCATTCTCACGTCCAAAGAAAAACCTATGTCATGAGCTTGTAATTTTTCTCCCAAGCCCCAATAGATTGTATTGGAATAGGTACCTATGTTCCGTAAAAATTGCGGCCACAACCACCTATTCAATAACCCACAGTCTCATGTAATGGAATATAAAATATGAATAGAGTAGCACTTTCTAGCCATGTAGGTCGCCTACTATAACTCTCGGGTCCCTACAGTGGCATACGTCTCCATTTTTGCACCCCAAGCGTATATAATTTAACCTTTAAAGAGTCAAAAAGGGGAAAGTTAGCGATGTATTTATTTTATTTGCAGAAATAAATAACTTTGTTGATGTTAGTGGGACGTTTTTGTTGTTTTTCAGTGCAGTTTTATAATTTATGTGGTTTAGTTGGTTTTTGCTGACGTTTTTCAACTTATCGAGATATTTTTTATGGTTTACAAATTAATGTGTTTTTGGCAAAGTTGAATTTTTCCGGATTTTCTGGGAAATAATGAAGTGTCAAAGAATGGTTTTGAAGATAATTTCTGATGTTTCATCTGAGTTGACAAGGTTGGGTAAGAAGTTATGGAATGCTGTTATTTACGTATGGTAAAATTAGAAATAGATACTTTAATTTTGTTCTCAATAAAACGACGAAAAAAGAGACAAAAGTCCGGACAAACAAAAAAATTGGAAATACATTCTTTTTTTCTCGATAAACGTCGAAAAAATCGATACAATTTCGGACGAACGGAAAATCTTTATTTTGGAGAATTTTAAATCGAATAAAAAGATAAATATGGAATATCACAACACAAACAAGAGATTAATAATTTCGCAGAAAGTAATTGAATCAAAGAGTCATCAATTTTCATTTGGCTCCATTACAATAATGACGTGCCGGCTGAATGAAACCAACTCAATGAGATAACTTTTTATCTCAATGAGTTTATCTTAATACCATTGACAATATTATATGAGGATCAGGAGTATAAAAACCAGGTGTTTTTCATTACAATTGGAATAAAGAACACCTGGTTCAACTTTTTCATTAACTAAAATTTGTTATTGAAAAAGTTGTTGAGAGAAAAAATTGTTACTAACCTCTGCTACTGTCAAATAATTTGTTATTTTTTAAACCTAAACTGTAGTCTTATAGTGACTTGCAAAATATCCAGTGTTTATTAAAGTTTGGTTTTATGACGTTCAAAATAAGTCACGTATTTCTAAAAGTAACGACGAACTTGCTAAGTTTGCTTGACTAACCTGAGTTTTGTAGGAGAAGGTACTAGTTTATGTAAATATATTCTGCCCTTTGAAAAATACCTGAGTATGCAATAACCGTACTAAAGCTATAAGTAAAAGTGCTTAAACATTTACAAAATGAAAATGAACTTCCGCTGTAAACGTGAGAAAAATTTCTAATCATCGAAATATGTAACATTTGAAACCCAAAAAATTTACAAGGATGACACACAGTACGATGTTCACTGACCCGTCGTAATACCAATATGGAATCCGATAAGTTTACGTTCATACCTGCATAAGGCACGCTAGCTACCCAAGCTACTAGAGCCATCTGATCCGTGCAACCACACGGGACTAGTAGCTCTCTGTCTTATAGGAAACCTTTTCCGTAATCTAATGCCTAAGCCACAAACGTATGCGGATTGGATGATTATTTCTGAACTAAATGCTCTAAAACAAAAGTAACTAAGCAATCTCCTACTGGGTAGGTAGGTACAATAGAATGTACCTACGTTACTCAAGGAAAAAAGAAAATTAAATTCGAGCCAAAGTCAACAAAACTTTTCCTTAATAAAATCGTCGTCGAATAATTCCAAATGGAATTGTTACAAAACGTAGTTCAAACGTAATTTATTATTACCTTTTAATTAATAGTTGCTGAGACTAGTTTGTACCCGAATAAAAGGAAAGTTTCAAACTTCCGCAATAATCTTATGCCTTTCCCGCGCTTTTACAAAATTTATTGTGTTTGATATAATAAATTGGAAACTAAAGTTTAATGTTGAAATAAGCATGTACTTACTATAATTGAAATTTACGTAGTGGAGAGAAAAATGTCTGAAATAACTTTACGCTATGCCAGACATTTTTCAATAAACATATTTACGTCGCTGTTTCAGAGTCGGCACAGTTCAGTGTAATATGAATACTTCTCAAATTGTTCCGAGATACATTATTAAAAATACATTTAAATAAAATTCAGTCAACGACAAAGACATAAACAGTCCTCAGTATAGGCAAACATAAATCGCGTCCGTAATTAGTAGGTCTTTAAAATACCAACACAAAATTAAAGATCCACTTACAAACAAAGAATTCCAGACAGGTGCCGATTTATATAAAATTTTAATTACACAGAATGCGCACCGCGAGATAATTAGAACGATGACGAAATAATTAAAGTTGCTACCCTCCGTTTGTTTAGCAATCACGCTGTGTCAAGATTAAAGCTATCCAAGAAAGATCTCAAGGATACTTAAAAAAACCAGAAGGATTTTAAAAAGCAGACGCAGCAGGTACTCACCTAGTGCTTGAGGGATGCAAATGAGACCGGGCGGCGCGGAGCCGGCCGCTTTTCTATACGGACGCTTTTCCTTTACCACAATCCAAACAATCCTTTTTTTTGCACCGATCTACAGAATTCTATATTGCCGACAAACCACGTGTTAAGTCTTAAATATAACGGTCCTTTAATTTCACTATGAAAAGTCCAAAACAAAAACTTAATAATTAAATGAAACTTTACTGACCGTAGTCCGGAGAGCTGGTGGTGGGACCGTGGAGGGTAATTCACGAAATAAGGGATATGTATTTGATAAATGTCGCGTCAGACGCGGCACGCTCGATTTAGTACCGGCAGATTTCGGAGAGATCGTACGTCGCGGGTAGGAGAGGATCGGACACACGATCGGGGAGACCGAAACGATGTGAGTGACGCCGGGCCGGTGCGGGTGCCTCCCGCCGCCGCCGGGCCGCGTCCGCGAGCAAGAGGGATGCAGCGAGCGAACCCCCCAACTCGCGAATATCGCCACTCGGATCACCTCGCCAGAGTCTCAAGTGCTCTCCGCCGCCGGCAACGCTCTCTCCTAGAGGGAGGGCTCCTGACGTCCCACAAGCGAAACGGCACAAGCGACAACCACAATCACACTCCCGTTTGAAACTTAAAGCTGTTGTTTTAAAATAGAATTTGATAACTAGGTCACGAGATGAACACCTGACGTTCGGCGTCATATCGAAAAACGTATGCCCCCGTTGGCTAGGTGTAGCAAATACCATAACGAATACTTTGACTGAACACGCGCCATATTATGCAACGTTACGTCTTGTATCCAACGGTCAAGCTTTTACAGTTCAGATGCTTTGTAAAATATGGGGAGAAGTTGTACTTTGTTTATAAAAAAAGAAAAGATTTTTCCTTACGTTTTTATGAGTTTTATAGCTTGTAACAATTAGAGCAACCTCCATGGTATAAGATTCATAACATGAACTTTATTGTTAAGATGATTAAATTATGGTAAAACGCGTTCCCGGAACTTCTTGCGAGGTGGGGTGCGTTCACAAAGAACGCAACACAACAGCTATCCATCAATCAATTAGGAAAGGTTAACTCCTCTTATTTATTGAACATAAACTTCTAATGTTATGGTTTTGTTTCTTGCAGAGTTTGCGTGGAAATGGGAAAAAGATTTTCTTCAAAATGATATTAGTGTTATTTTTAGTTTGTGACATTCAGTCAGTCACATAAAATATGAAAAATATTAGTGGTCCTGGCAACTTTGTGAGGTTGAGTGACCAAAAAAGCTTGAAATTATTCTTAAAATAATATATCATATAAGTAAGCATTTCCTCTGAACGTCAAACTGAGTACACCTACCAACCACTGGTTGTCAAACTAAATAAATATTCCGTTGTTGAAAGAACAAAATGGTGATAGTAAACCCTTGTAACATATTTTATTCACATTACAGCACTAGTGTACAAACACAGGTAATACAAGCTACAACGCCACTTCATCCGGAAATCATTTTATTTCCCAGCGCACGGAAATAATTTTATGCGGATCTGCATAGCATTAGGTTTCATACAGCAAAAATGTTGCAGTTTGAAAATTATTGTTATTGACTTTACTTTGTCACTACAAGTTTCTTTGTAAAATAAGAATTCTGATGTAATACGTGGCGGTAGTATTTTTTTTTTGGAATGAATTTCCTTATAGTATATTCTGCACACGTCTTGGCGAATGTTATTGTCAAAATGTTACACTTTTTTCGGTCTAAGAGATAGACCGAAAAAAGTGTAACATTTTGACCGTCACGACACTTTAGTTACGTAATAACATAAGTGTCATGTTTATTACCTTTAAGGTTTTAATGTATGCGAATAAACGCATTTTCTTTTTTTCTGTTTTTTCTTAATTATCGGGTATTTTTAGCCATAATTTGGTCTATATATTCTAGTAACCCGTACTGTTTTAAAAAAAAGGTGCAAATAATGCTTATATGGTTGTAACACAGACAAATTGATTTTTGGTTACAACCCAAATAAAAAATCATTGAAATAATCGGCTTGTCTCTCTAGTATAAGAAATTGTGGTCGAAACAAAGATATAAAAATATAAATGAATCGCCATCACCAAGGCGATAAGTTTACGTTGCATGCGGTTTTCGCAAGTGACCCCCTACTTTTTTTTTTTTGGTGGTAAATTATCAAATAACTTCTCTCGCTCTGGGCGGAGCGGGAGGACGCATCAGACTCTTACTGACTAAAACCCTCCCGTGTTCCTTCAGTTGCCATGTTGCCGGGGGCCAAGATCTCCCTTTCGGTTTTCTTCGCAACCCCAGCAGGCACCGGTCCTAGCGGACCCCGTCAATTGTGCTGACATCTCTTTGAGCCGGCGACCCGGGCCTGGTCCTTATCGGATGGCGAGCTACCCATTGCTCACTGTCCGCAAGCCCGCGCCTACGGTGGCCGGAATCGGCCTGCGATTCTCGACGCCCGGGGCGTCTCCTAAGGACTTTTCCTGTTAAAGTGACCCCCTACTTACTGAACTGAAAGACGTTTCACGTCAATAAAATAACGACTGCCTCGACTACCTCGTTGGTCTAGTGGTCGCAAAGCGCTAACGCTGAGTATGAGGGCCTGGGTTCGATTCCCGGGTCGGGCAAAGTGTATTGGGTTTTTCCATCTGGAATTTCTCAGCCCGGAGTCTGGATTTATGCCCGATTGATGGCAATAGGCTCGTCCCCTATTACATGGGACTTAAACATAACTGGCGAAATGTGGGTGTACTATAGGTACACCTCTGCCTAACCCTTCGGGGATTACAGGCGTGATGTTATGTTATGTAAAATAAAGTGTTTTCATCATTTTAGTCATTTTGTAACCAAGTCATAAACTAAACAATCACTCCGATTTTCATTTAAAGCTGCTTCAACAAACAGAGGAAAACTAATAAAAATGATTTCCCCGAACCATATTCTAATAAATTTATTTGTTACCACAAAGGAAAGTATTAATAAGCGAAGTAATTAAAGACGAATATTTTAGATGCCTACCTAAACTATTTAAATTGAAAATGAAAGCTCTTGCTAGCCATTCTAAATCGTGGTAGAAACTAGGCAGGTGTCCAAAACGTGAACTCGAAAACGCGTTTAAAATCAATATTGTGTTGAGAATAATCAAATTAGGAGAAAGCTTACCTTAAACTTCTAAAATAATTATGACACTCGTGTACTCAATCAATCAGTCTATTTTATTTTTATTTCTCATGGAAATCAATGTGTTTAAGATATTAATTTCGGACAAAGAGAAACAAATAAAATGATAATCTGAAAAGCTTTCACGAGGTAAAAAATTTTCGGTTCATGAAAATCACTAAAACTTAACACTTTTTTTTTATTAACGGCAGTTATAAAGGCTAACTTGGGTTTATGAAAGGCAATAAACAACCTTGCATTGTCAAATCTAAATACTCTTGTACCACGCTAATCATAACAATTAAGTATGAGATTCGACAACAAATTTCGTTCGCAGTGCTGTATATAAAAGCGGGTTAAATTTCCATATTAATTAATTTAAAAAAAAAACATAAAAGACGCCGTACAAAAACTTTACAGCACGCAGTTTTTTCTTCCTCCCGAATAGTTACTTCTTTTACACTTACGAGGTTTTCACTCTAAGGTGTCGAAATCTGTTACGAATACCATTAACTGCTATGTAATTATCAGTGACAGGAAATTATCATATCATCCACATACGAAATGGGAAAAAATACGTATTATTGAAGCTAACTCAAAAACTATCCAAGTTAATAAAATTTATATGGGACCACCTTGTATATGGAGAGTAGAGCCTTGAGAGTATACCCTTTCAAACAAAAAAAAAATCAGAATCGGTTCACAATTGACGAAAAAATCGGTGGACATACATAAAAAAAACATACATACGCTACGAACATATAACCTCCTCCTTTTAGGAAATCGGTTAAAAAATAAGTACAAGTGGGAAACAGAAAACAAGATTTTTATACATAATGGCATTGAAATCAGAACCTATTTTATATATAAAATGAAAGCACATCATATTTCTCTATTTCAAAATCTCAGGAGCTTGAACTTCCGCGTGAAATCATAGAAGTAATTGCTCTGAGGAGAAATCGCTAACAGGTACAGGTATTCGCATCTGAAAACATCGGATAGTCTTTTATTCTGTTATTTTTATTACATTTCCTGCCATCCGTATTTATACATAGTATATAAAAAGTCGCTTTTCGTGTTTGTCTGTATGTCCGCATTGTTCTTCTAAACCACGCAGCAGATTTTGATGAGGTTTTCACCATCGTTTAGAGAATGTATTCCGGAAAGTTTATGTGTATAACACATTAACATTAAACATACATAAAATAAAGAAATATCGATGTTTTGTCAAGTCGTTAAAATCTTGTGAAGCAGGTCCGGGTCGTTCGTTATGTATAAACGTTTAAAAGAGAAATATTTGAGCGAATGATGGCCGGAACTTGCCGACAGAGCGAGCAACGGTAAACATGCGAGTTCCACCAAAACATTTTCAAGCTTTTCGCCAATTTTATTTCAATGGCCGTCAATATTTGTTTCACTTTACGTTAAAAGTATAGTTAATTATTGATTGATTATTTGTCATTTATTTGTAAGTTTTTACACCTATTTTACCACTGAAGAGAACAGATTTCAAAGATACAGGTTTTTAACTAGTTTAGAATTCAAGAGTTCATGAATATAGTTTTAGCCGTGTACTCACTTTCATTATGTATATAAGTTCTTAGGAATATAACTGTATTAGGCTATATTTTCTTGAGTCAAAATAAACGTTATTCTACTATATAAAAATAAGTCGGGTTTTCCTTCCTGACGCTATAACTCCAGAACGCACGAACCGATTTCCACGGTTTTGCATTCGTTGGAAAGGTCTTGGGCTCCGTGAGGTTTGTAGCAAAGAAAATTCAGGGTAGGGTAGGTAGGGTAAGTAGGGTAGGTAGGTAGGGTAGGTAGGTTAGGTAGGGTAGGTAGGGTAAGTAGGGTAGGTAGGTAGGGTAGGTAGGTAGGGTAGGTAGGTAGGATAGGTAGGGTAGGTAGGATAGGTAGGGTAGGTAGGTAGGTAGGGTAGGTAGGTAGGATAGGTAGGGTAGGTAGGTAGGATAGGTAGGGTAGGTAGGTAGGATAGGTAGGGTAGGTAGGGTAAGTAGGGTAGGTAAGTAGCGTAGGTAGGTAGCGTAGGTAGGTAGGATAGGTAGGTGGGTAGGATAGGTAGGGTAGGTAGGGTAAGTAGGGTAGGTAGGTAGGGTAGGTAGGTAGGATAGGTAGGGTAGGTAGGGTAAGTAGGGTGGGTAGGGTGGGTAGGTAGGGTAGGTAGGGAAGGTAGAATAGGTAGTTAGGTGCGCCGTAAATAAGTTCTTAATGCTACCCGTGCGAAGCCGGGCCGGGCAGCTAGTTATATATATATATATGTTTTATATATATATATATGTTTTTTATTTTTAAATTTGCCCCACACTAGGAATTTCTCCTGCATATTATATTACTAGCCCGCGACTTCCCTCGCGTGGAGTTCGGAAATTATCCTATGGGAACGCAATACCGGGATATAAGTATGCCCTAACCCAGGTCATGGTCTACCCATTTGCAAAACTTCATTTAAATCCGTTTAACCGTTATAGCTTGAAAGCGTAACAAACAAACTCAATTTCGCATTTATAATATTAAAGTTACAATAGGATTTAGTTATTAAATTATTATTATTATTATTAAATCTAAACGGAGTTTCGTATTGTTATAAAGTAACAAGATTTAAGGCCTTTAAATACGTGCGTTTTCAGCACAGCACTTGTCAATTTGCGACTGGAGGGAAATGCTTGACCTTCTTTCTCTTGATCGCGATAACGCAGCGATCGACGTGTTGCTGAGAAAGCATTTTTATTGTTGCTCTGGTAACTTTTAGCTGGCACAAAATATTTGTTTTATATATTTTAATATCACGCCTTATTTACCTTAAGGGTTGGACGGAGGTGTACCTATAGTATAACCACATTTCGTCAGTTATGTTTAAGTCCCATGTGGGCGAGCCTATTGCCAACCGGCCACAAATCCAGACTCCGGACTGCTACTGAGAAATTCCAGATAGAAAAACCCAATAACAGTTTGTACAACCTGGGAATCGAACCCAGGACCTCAGCATTAGCGCTTAAGACCACTAGAACAACGAGGCAGTTGTTTTATATCTGAGAGGCAATTCCTGTTTTTTAAGAACTTTTCCGCATTGAGGCTCGTGCAGACTGGCGCGACTTGTCGCGTGACGAGTCACCGGTAATTGTTCTACCTTGAAATTTTCTTAGAAATTGTTTTATTAGAGTCGCGTCGCGCCTGTTTGCGGGAGCCTTTATAAAATACATAGTCCCAATCTATTAAAAAAGGCCTATACTTATAATTGACAAGTTTTTGACATTGACTGGCGCTGAGAAGAGATTGCAACTAGATTTTGAAAGTTTTTAAATACAGGAATTGTCTTTCAGGTCATACAATAATAGTCCTCCAGACCGAATTTCGCCCATGGTGACCAATCTCAGCGGAGACCAGCCTTCGGCGTGGGAGATATTAGATATAGTGCACAAGTGTGTGCGCAGACACAGGTGCACTCTCTTCCCTCACTCTTATAGTCTAATAAGACGGCAATCCGACATGACCGGAGTGAGATCAGGCGCAGGACCAAAGGCTTAACGTGCTTTCCCAGACATCACACCGCCAACTTCCAAACTCCGAGCTGTAACTAAGAAACCCCTAATAGAAAAATCCAATAACACCTTGTCTGACCCGGGAAACGAACCCAGGATTCCAAGGCAATACAAATAGGTCACAAATAGGTCAAAAACTATCATTATAAGCTGCTATTGGTCGATAAATCTTCCTAACAATAATAAATAAATAAAACATAGCCAAAACATATTTTTATCAAACTCTCCAAACAGAGAAAGATCCGAGTTGAAAAAGTATCGAAACAAATTAGGGTTGCCAGGTACACGTTTTTCATTTCCGGGACAATTCTAGGATCACGGAGTCGGGCCGTAGTAAAATATATGAAAATAATAAGCTTATGCCTCAATAATGTTTCACTTGTTGATTTTTTTAAAGGGTAAATTAAAAATGGAAGTTATTTCAAATAAGTATAATAATTCCTATTCTAGATAAAGTTTTAGGTAGGCTTTTACCAGAAATACTTCAAAATACATGCTTAGTTTATTGTTATAATATTATAAAAATAGCGGAAATTGAGCACCTCGCTTTTACGTTCTATTGGTCGATTCGCCCACAAAAAATTAACTTCATGCAAATCGCCTCAAGAAAAGAAAAAAAAAATTAAAAGTGACGAACAAAACTGAAAAAAAAAAATCCGCTCTTTGTCTTATAAAACTCTTAAAATACTGCTTTTGATTTAAATATTTTTGTCACTGCATTTTGCTATTTTTACGGATTGCGGCGTGCCTAGTTGGCAGCCGTGCCGTGCGTGTCGTCGTGAAAAAAAAACTAGTTAGTGTTCGTAATCCGGGACAGTAAAGTCTAATTACTGAACACGGGACGAGACGCAATATTCCGGGACATTCCCGGATTTCCCGGCCATCTGGCAACCCTAAAACAAATTATATCATAATAATCTTCACGGTTATAATTCCCGGAGGGGTACGCAGAGTATATTATCGAATACCCGCAGTTTGCCGATGTATTGAGTCCCGCTGGGATAGGGGTCCGGCCTATTCATTGTGAACGTTCCAATCCTCTATAACTGGGATTTTCTTTTGTAATAGAAAAACCCAATTACGGGTTTACGGTGGAAAGTTGAAAAGTCGTGTTTCCTTCCGAAAATCATTGAATTACGTAAATATTTAGGTAAATTAATAAAAGTACCAACTACCAGTAAGTAATTTTCTGAAAATATGCTATGGGGGATGAGCAATATTACGTTATGTCGTATTTGTATGTTCCAGCATAACGCGAATTCTACCAGATAGATTCTGTTAAAATTTTGCATAGATATTCCCTATAAGTCTGGTCAAACTGTAGGATATAAACTATCACGCTATTTGCTATGGGGGATGAGCAATATTATATTAAGCTCGTATTATTGTAAAAAAAACGCGCCATAAGATTAGGATATTCTAGATGGTAATCGGTTTAACTTTTTAAATGATTATCATCATGCTATTCCTTTATGGAACTAAGCAGTCAATCATGAAATATATAGGAATGGCTATTTTAGGTAACTTTCAAGAAAGAAACTCAGCGGTTAGACGATTGCTTTGCAAACATGGGGTAGTAAGTTCGATTCCCATCTTTTGTTTATTTTTTTACTCTTTTTTTACATTTTGTATTACGATTATTGTTTTTTTTTTGTATATTATAGTTCGTAGAATGTATTAATTCAATAAAAAAGGAAAACTTTGTAAGCTATGGGAAACGACTACGTTACAAGTACTTAAGTCACAAAACATCAACAACAGTCAAGGTTGTGTTCTTATCATTTCAAAAGGATTTTTTAAAGGTCAAATAAACCTAATGTTAAAAAAAAAACAATATTTTAGTGCTATTTACTTTTAGAAGCATATTGTAAAGTAGTTCAATATCACCAAAACAAATATGCATGAAATACTATACTTATATGTATGTTTTTAATATTTAGGTATCAAAGATGAAATAAAGTCGAAACATACTGAAAAAAGCCGAAAAACCTTGCCGCTCGCCCTTTATAGTTTGCTTAAACTATTTCACAAAGTTCTGTTAGTTATTGCAATTTAAACCTTATGATTAACCTCATAATGGTGACAAGACAGGATTTCGCGAAATAAATTAACTGTACCTGGTGTTTGTATAGTACATAGGTATTAATTCCTTGCTTTTTCTGCTGTCTCAGCGTTGCGTAAGATTCTCTATTGAGACGGGGCCCGTGAAAAGAGTACCTACCTGGAAAGACTTGGAAGAGGCCTTGATCAGCACAAAAAAACTAGCTTAATTTTAGAATTTACACACAGATTTTGACAGCAGATATGTCCTAACGGTTTTAAAATCTGTGTGTTGATCCTCTGGAATCACTGCCACACTGCTTCCTGGTGACAAAACAGCGCACTCAATGTTTAAAATTCCCATCGATTTAGAGAGCAACGAAACGCCTGTTTGTGGGGTGTCACGCAACAGTAACAAGGAATGTGTGCTTAAGGATTGCACTTCATCGTAAGGGATGAATGCATTATGGCAAATAGGAAAGCAGTGGAAGCTGTAAATAGAACCCTGCAAAACATTTGCAGGAACCAAGACATGATGGGTGGGTGTCACAATTCTGACTGACAAAGTGAATACTTCGTTGTAAACGTTGATTTCATGGTCGAGAGTTCATAGACTGCGCTTGACCATCATCATACGAGCTCGGCTTGGCGGGAATTCAAACACTCAAGAATTCTCCGATGTCCTTCTAAAAGTTGGTGAAGGCATTCTACTATTGACTCTTGGTTGAGCAGTTCCCATTTTAAAAGTTCTTATTTTGTCTGGCATATGAGGATATCAGTCGAATACCGTTCCAAGAGAATTCATAGGCGTGTTCCAATTGTAACGCCGAAAATGATCAAGCTTCAGCGATCAACCACAGTATTCTCTCGCAAATTGAAGGAAGCGAAGTGATATACACCTCCATTTATACTGATGTGGAGGAAGATGATGCCGCTCACACATTACCCCGTAGAGTTTCTCAATTCGCTAATGGCAAGTGAACTTCCGGTGTACATCATCCAGCTGAAGGTCGGTGTCCCGATTATGCTCCTTCGGAACTTAACTCTGCCGAAGCTTTGTAACGGAATTCGGCTCAAAGTCGTGTCTTTGCAGAGAAACGTCATCGAGGCGGAAATTGGCGAGACAGTGTTTATACCGCGTATACCACTAATTCCCTACAATTATCAGTTTAAACACGTGCAGTTCCCTATGAGCGTATGCTTTGCGATGATGCTTGTGATCAACAAGTCACAGGGGCCGACACCGAAGGCTGAAGGCTGCGGGTGTTGACCTCAGGACAAGCTGCATCTCACACGGACAACTGGAAGTCGCTTGCTCCCGAGTCACCATTCTTGACTCTCTGTACGTATATTTTGGCTGCTGAGAAAAAAACTACAAACTTAGTATACCCCTGTATACTAAGTTTGTAGTAGTAGTATACTAAGTTTGTAGTAGTAGTAGTAGTAATTGTAGTAGTTTTATAAAATTGTGGCTGTTTTTGTAGTACATTTTGGTGTCTTACGACTTCTACGCGATCGAAGTCGCGAGCAGAAGCTAGTGTTCAAAAAAGAATTAAGAAAATTTATCCATCAGGAAATATTATAAGTATCTTTTGCAGAAATCTGTTTTACCTACATATAAAATTAAGCCAACCGACCACTTTGCTAAGCCAATGAAAGATTTATAATCATCGATTTCGTGGCAGTAAAATGTTATAATATAAACTGATGAAATGATAACAAGGGCAATTCACTTTATATAACTAATTTATGTAATAGGAATGTATCGGATAATGTTAGCATACTTAATTGATATAAAAAAAAAAAACAAGAGAGCGTTCCATACACTCTTGACAAGTGACCAATTAGGTATTGGTGCAGGATCGTATGGATCCTGCACCAACACCTAAAAATTTACATTAGAGCGGCCACTGGGCATGCACGTCGAGGCGCGGTATGCCAAATCTGTACCGCCCCACTCCCGCACATATAAAGCTAATCAGGAACGCTCAATTGAATTACAGGTGCTCGGTAAGCTTTCGGTACCGCGTATACCGAGTGGGCTGATGTTGCACCGCTGCTGCGCCGACAAATCAGAAAAGGGCCGCGGCCACTGGAATGCATATGTCGAGACGCGGTATGCTGAATCTATACCGCTCCACTCCCACACATACGGAGCTAATCAGGAACGTTCAATTGAAATATAGGCGTTCTGTAAGGTTTCGGTAACGCGTATACCGAGTGTGCTGATATCTCGGAAAAGGGCCTTAGTTATCTCATCATCTGAGTTGTATGTGCCTTTTTACTTTTATTAAGAGTAAACATGAATGAGTGCCTGCCTCGTTGGTCTAGTGGTCGCAAAAGCTACTGACGAGCATTAGTTCCTAGGTTGAATTCTCAGGACGGCAAAGTGTTAGATATAGGGTTTTTCCATGAGGCATTTCTCTGTAGCAGCCCGGAGTCTAGATTTGTGCCCAGTTGATGGCAATATTGATTTGTGCCCAGTTGATGGCAATATGGATTTGTGCCCGGTTGATGGCAATATGGGTGTGTGCCCGGTTGATGGCAATATGGGTGTGTGCCCGGTTGATGGCAATATGGGTGTGTGTCCGGTTGATGGCAATATGGGTGTGTGCCCGGTTGATGGCAATATAGGTTTGTATCCGGTTGATGGCGATAGGCTCACCCCCTATTACAAAGGACTTAATAATAACTGGCGAAATGTGGATCTACTATAGGTACACTTCTGCCTAACCCTTCGGGGATTACTGGCGTGATGTTATTTTAAGTTATGTGTGAACCAAAAAATCTAAACGAATAGAAGGCATGTCGGAAATATTTTCTTACAATACGACACCTAGTCACTTAACGTACAAGCAAAGCCAGGCAAAATTAATTTGCGAATTGGCAACCAACTTAAATCGTCTAAATATTTAAATCAGAACTGTCATTCTTTGACAATTGTATGAAATGGCAATGGATTTTGACACGTAAATTTACGCAAGGTGTCAATTTGTTTAACAATTACTTTCCCTGAATATACTACAGCGATCCAAATAGTACCTAGGTTATCTAAAAATCTTGACCCGAATGGCAAAGTCAAAAGAAAGGTTAATTACATGACTTAGCATGTAATATTCGAAAAACAAAAACAAAAAAAAAAAACAATGTCGATGTCTTTTTAATTGTGTTAAAGTTTTTTACTTGGGTTTAAGTTTTTTCATTTGCTTTAGAATTCGTTCTATTTACAGTCACTTGTTATTTCACCCCGCTCTTGTTGCGTCCACGCCCTTACAACAATACGGCACGTTTATGTTGCCAGCACGCGTGACTTTGCATGACACAAACCAATATGTCTCACACCAACGTGCCACAAATCGATCCTGACACGGTTTGTCACCCCTTTGATGGATGGATTGCCATTTCATTTACCCAATTCCCTGTTTATACGTAGTTTTTCCTGTTCAGTTCATAAACTAAGTGTGGATGGGATAGATTTATGTTTCAATCCCACGTGTTTCCTTGGAGGTTGTGGTACTTTAGTTAAGCCCTTGGTCCCGGCTGTCATTCGTAGATCTTTGACAGTAGTTACGGGTAGTGAGAAGCCCAAAAGTCTGACGACCAATCTTACTAAGGGATATCTTGTTACCCAGTCACTGGGTTGTGGAGGTGAGATAGGCAGTCGCTCCATGTAAAATACTCGTATTCAGATGCATCCGGTTAGACTGGAAGCTGACACCAACGTAGTATGAAAAAGGCTAGGCAGATTTATTGACACTTACGTGCTAGTTTGCGCTCTCAACTAAACTCACACTCATTGTAACCTTAATTCGGGATTCACAAATATTAAAACAGGTTGTGCCACAGGTTATTTTTACAAAAACAGTGCACGTCCAATGCTTCGCATGACGAATATTTAGGATTTATTCAAATAAACGAAATAATTATAATAATCTTTATCCAGTTTTGCAATTTTACATTTACCACTAACTAATATGATAGAACATTTTGTCATATACATTTTCGGTTAATAAAGAGCTATTAAACCTGTGACACCCAAGCTAAGATTAAATTAGTGTTATGGGTGTCAACGCTCTCAAATTAACACAAGTTAGATAAATAAAAGTTCGGAATTTCACAGTGCAAATTGCAATTACTACAGACGTCAGTAGGGACTGTTCATCTCTTAGCTGCCATGGTTTATTTTATTTTGATTTTTCACGTCTTTCTACATTGTTCTCACATGTATAATTTCAACATGAATGATGTAACCAATATTTTGTAATATTTTTTTTTATTTAAAATAATTTTCGTGGAGTTTCTTGCCCGTTCTTCTGCATAGGTACCTATTACGCTTTAGAATGGGCAACTAGCTTCATCTTTCTGACTGACGACCCCTAGACAGTTCAAAAGTACCTGTAATTGGTTTATTAGAAATAAATGTTTTGAGTTTGAGTTTGATAGACAGAAAATAAACTTATCGGCGGCCAAGTCGAGCAAAACAAACACAAAGGCACAGCCGTACCATCTTTGGTCGAAGCCGTTCAGGACATTTTCAACACCCTGTAACTTCGTTGTGGATAAAGCTAGAAGCCTGAATGTTCAGTGACCTTAGTCATTCTATTTATTAAAGAAATAAAGATGAAAAATAGATAGGTATTGAATAAATTAACCAACTTGGGTTTACATTAGATCTCACATCTTTTTGCGGTGGAAGAACTGCGTTGTGAAACTTTCATTTTTTTATATGATAAGTTTTTGATGGGATTTATTTATACAGAAACTAAAATAAACGAATTACCATTAGGTATAAGTTTTATTCATATTCACAACAATGGAATCATCAATAAAAAATATGTAACATTTAATTATTGTTCAGTGTAAGATAATTGATTTATTTTAAGTAATTTATAACAGATTTCAAAATTATTCATAATTTTTATCATTAATTTAATGAATGAAATAATAATGAATAATTTGAAAGTTCAAAAATGAACAACAAATGTCAAGATCAAATTGAAATATTATTAAGATTTAAAATATTCTTTTTACTTTCTAATTTGCAAAATATTTCAAGCCTGCTGAGTTAGCAACATCGTAAACCGTCAAATATTTCGCCATTTTGATTAATAATTTGTCTATAACATTAAATTAAATTATGAAATATCGATCAGTAATGCACTTTAATTTATTATAAATTAGAATAATTAATATTTAATATATAAGCATTTCGAAACTATCTGAATGCTTTTTTACATCTAAAACTTAACTTGGATTTACTTGTTTATCGAAGCTGTGTTCCAATTTTAAGAATGCACCCTTTAAAATTGCGATCAGTTAGAAAATCGTTTTTATTACAATTCAAAACAGCTTTAATCATCATCTACCGAAGACGGTGAAATAAAAACATACCTTATCACAATTGAGATAGATAACATAACACGACGCCTAATAATCACACGTCCATATCGGCTACAAACAGGATAGACCGCAAATTGCCAGCAATATTAGACCATAGTCTATTACTATAAAGACATTCTGTACTGAAACTCAATAACCAAACGACCATGACTAAACTGTATCTAAGTAGGCAATAATAATATATACGTCAGGGTGTCACAGAGTAAGGAGTAAATGGAAGGATCTTTTTAGCCATTTTTTTTCTAAAAAGTTTAGTGTATCCACCACCTCAATACTTCCTTAAGCTCCAAGAACACCTCAGCCTCCTGGTCGTGAACTACAAGGGTCTATTTGGAAAACACAGTTCAAGCATTTTTAAGAACTTATTTGTTATGGGAAATAAAACATAATAGATAAATAATTTCATTGAAAATTGTTTATCAAATCCTTGCCACTTGGTAATGGATTCATAAAAATCGTTAATAGCTTCATAGCTGTTGCTGTGGGTCGGCAATATCAACAAAAGTCGATTGTTCACTTCAATAATAAATTAATAATTCTAAGTTAAGCTTCGTTTTAAAAGAATTTAAGGTAACTAATAAATATATACCATATAATTATAATGATATGCTGGAAGAAATTTCTTTAGAAATAAGCATTACCTTTGTAAGTATTTTTCTGTTCCTTTCTTCTTGTCTGTTTATATGTATGTAATAAATCAATAATATAAATTTTACATTCCATTCTTACTTATTAAATTAATAAAGTTAGTGTGAAAGCAAACAATACTCATAATAATTTAAAACAATTTTGAAAGCGAATCGAATAGCAGCATTTACCTTATATCCATCTGCGGTATGGTTATCAAAAATCTTCTAATTGTAAAATATGTATGTAGGTACTTATGTTACCTACTATAGACTGGACCTGTTCGATTAGTTCCAAAGAAAATATTTTTCTTTCTTTCATTAGGTGCTATAACATAATATTCCACCCGAAAGGTTAGGCAGAGATGTACCTACCCTTTTTGCTGTTCCCTACAGGGTCCATAATGATCTAAATTATATAATTACCACCTAAGTACACATTATGGTAAAGCAATAAAAATATTGAGTATTGAGTATTGAGTATTATAGTACACCCACATTTCACAAGTTATGTTTAAGTCCCATGAAATAGGAGGAGAGCCTATTACCATCAAGCGGATACGAATAGGTGATAGCATCTATTTCTGCCCGGTTTGTGATAGGCATAAACACTTTTATACATTCACTATAGAGTGAATGCATAAACAATATTTATGCCCATCACTTCTCCATTTACTAACTATTCCGTGTTGTCCACATAATGCGGATGTTTCCCGCGCTCAACTTAAACTAACTTCCGGTTCCGGTGTAATCGCATTTCCTTTGTTTCTGGCGGCGCCGGTGAAAATGTGCAAGCGAAATGTTTACATACCTACATCGTACATTATGAACCAAAACCAATATCGACTCTTAGGAAAGGCGTTGTAAGAATTTTAAGGTGTATTAAACAGTTCTCAGGTAACACTAAATCTAATGGGCCTACGACACGCACAAGCTTCACCACAATTTGGCCTGCGCAGGCCGGTTTGTACACAGAACACCGTGCATGTGGTTGGTAAAACTCGCCGATTTGTACACGGTGTACCGTTTACAAAACGGCCTGCGCAGGCAAAACTGTGGTGAAGGTTGAGCGTGTGGTAGGCCCATATGACTGCGGTGACTACTATACTTATAGCGTCCTCTATTCACCGTCGAATAACGTCACTGAAATGTTTTTTTTTATTTTTTTGCTATAATTCGGCATGACCTAGAACCAAAAATTCGAAGACATGTGACATCTATCAACACACACGCGTGTTTGATTACAGCCCACTCCCTCTCGAAGAGAGGAGGCCTGTGTCCCAGAAGTGGGAAAATTATTGACTGATTTTGCTGTACCCACGTTCTGCCAGTTATGTCTAAGTCCCATGTAAAACGGGGTGAGTCTAGTGCCATCAACCGGGCACAAATCCGGGCTGTTATTAAGAAATTCCTGCCTGCAAAAGCCCAAAGGTCGGCCAAAGTGTTATTACACTTTGGCCGACCTGGAAAACGAACCCGGGACCTCATGCTCAGCAGAAACGCTCGCAACCACTACATCAACGAGGTAAACCCGAAACCCGCAGTTACTTCATAAATCAATAGACATTGTATTTTCCCCGACAACAGTTCAAACTTTTCAGTTCAAACTTAACTAAGGTGGCACGTCATTTTAACGCAACGACTGTTAATTACAGCAATTGATTAGTTTGTGACGCTCACGCATGTAATTAAACCGTTGATACTGTAACGTCATATACCTTGTATAGACTAGACTGGTTCCAATGGTATTTACGTTTTAAGCCCTTTTGTAGAGTGATTCTAGTAAAGACTAGACTGATTCCAATGGTATTTTCGTTTTAAGCCCTTTTGTAATTATTGATTCCAATGATGTAGGAACCAAGCAAATAATCTAAACTCTATGATTAAATACTTGATGAATTTTCAATAAGTTAATTTCAAGTTTTCATTACTTAAATTGTAGCAGTAGTGTGACCGTCGGACTGCCAAGTCATAGGTCTCGATTTCGAACCCAAGGCACGTACCTCTGACTTTTCAGATCAATGTGCGTATTGTATAATTATCACTTCCTTCAAACACGGTAAAGGAAAACATCGCGCATCATGAGGAAACCGGAATGCCTGAGAAATATTTCTCGACGGCATGTGAAGCCAAGTCAGAGGCCCATGAGCGGCATATAAACTCTGACTCCATGTTAGTCATGATGATGACTGGCGACTGGCTTACGATTATCAATCAATCTGCCTAGCCTTTTCCCAACTATTTTGGGGTCGACTTCTGCATAACCGTTCTGCAGAACTGAATACCATGGTATTTTACATGGAGCGACTGCCTATCTGACCTCTACAACCCAGTTACTGGGTAACTCCTTGGTAAGGCGGGTTGTCAGACTTTTGGGCTTCTGACCCGTACTAACTGTCAAAGATCTACGAATGACAGCCTGACCAACAGCTTAACATGCTTTCCGAGGTACGAAGGGGTCCCGATATGTAATGGAAGGTCACCCATCCACGAACCGACCGTGGCAAGCGTAGTTTAACCTTCGATCGACGCGCGCGGCTGTTATTATTAAATATGTAAAAAAACCATGTCCGAAAGGGTGCCCCTTTCGGACATGGTCATAGGTAGGCTGCAATAGCATTACCAAATAGTAATATTTAATTTTATTATTATTGAAAATAAAAAGTTATTGCTATTTAACAGCTATTTAAAATTCACATTTTCAGTAAAAATTACTCCAAATTCATTAAAAAAAAAAAAAATTCAACAGAGGTTATGACTTGTAGACACCCGCTAAACGACGACCGCCCGCGTCCCATGTAAAATAATCATCCGGTAAAATAATCCATTGAAAAAATCTGGCGATTTTTTTTTCTTTTTTCCTTGATATTACCACATAAATAGACTCTCAGTAAGATACCTTTTTTTTTTTTTTTTTTGGGTGGGAAATCATCAAATAACTTCTCCCGCTCTGGGCGGAGCGGGAGGGCGTGTCAGACTCTTACTGACTAAAACCCACCCGTGTTCCTTCGGTTGCCCTGTTGCCGGGAGCCACGATCTCCCTTTCGGTTTTCTTCGCACCCCCGGCAGGCATCGGCCCTAACGGACCCCGTCAATTCTGCTGACATCTCTTTGAGGCGCGCGTGGAACACAACGCGCCGTCGACCCGGGCCTGGTCCTTATCGGACGGCGAGCTACCCATTGCTCACCGCCCGCAAGCCCGCGCCTACGGTGGCCGGAAATCGGCCTGCGATTCCCGACGCCCTGGGCGTCTCCTCCTGCGGCGGTTAGGGTTAGGGGCGTGAGGGCGCGAAATTTGCCTCTCCCTCACGCGTTCCGCCTCCTCCTTCGCGAGCATTACTGCTTCGCAGAAGGAGGTGACGGCCTCCCATTTCCTCTCGCTCCCTACCATGGCCCTAATCAGGGCCGGACGCGAGAGATCACCGCCGCCGATCGCCTCCACGAGGACACGGCGATGCTCCGCCCAAGCCGGGCAGACCTCCACCGTATGCTCCACCGTGTCCTCCGGGCGATCCACACAATGGTGACACCCGGGCGTTTCCTCCCGCCTTATCCTGAACAGGAACCTCCCGAAACAGCCATGTCCGGTGAGGCCCTGTGTCAGGCGGAAGGTGAGGACGCCGTGGCGCCTCTCTAGCCACTCCTCAAAGAGGGGACTTATCGCCGCAATTGTGGCGTGCCCAGCACTGGGTTGCGACAATCGCACTCTCAATCCGGCAAGGAGGCTCGCAGCCTCACAGGAGACCGTGCGGTATCCTCGGGCCAGCCGAATGGCCATGACCCTCTGGGACGCGTTCAACCGGCGGGCTGGCCGCAGCCTTAGTGAACGCGCCCACACCGGTGCCCCGTAAAGGGCCATGGACCGCACGACCCCCACGTAGAGCCTCCGGCAGGAGGCGTTTGGACCCCCTAGATTGGGCAGGAGCCGCTTCAAAGCAGCCCCGGCCCGCTCCAGTCTGGGAGCCAAACGTCGGAAATGCTCCACGAAGTTCCACCGGCTGTCGAGGACGAGTCCCAGATACTTCATCGTCGACTCGACACCGATGTGAACCCCTCCCGCCATTACCTGGGAACTCGACGGTGGCGCATTCCGAGGACCATGAAAACCCATGGCCTCGGACTTGTGCAGGGCCACCTCGAGTCCCAGCTGCCGGATCCTGTCGACGATTGTCGCAACCCTCAGTAAGATACCTAACAACACCCGCACGGATCGGACAGCGTTTTTTTACATATTGTTAAAGGTATTGATTTCGTTCCTCCGAACTCAAAACAGCATAATTATAAACCCTGAAACAAGTTTTGAGAATATTCGGAAAAAATAGTCCTTATAATAAAATTCCAAGAACAATCGACTAACCAAATCAAATCGATCTTGAGACTACGAAGTAACTTCCACAATATCTCCCTCACAATTTCAGAAAGTAAAATAGATCAGTGATTTATTTCGTGAAAGCGGAATAGATTCGAGAGCCCTATTACAATAAACGCGGTGCTCACAGAATCTGTTATTAGATTTAGAAGTCAAAGCATACACTGAATATCTATGAGTGGGCTTTTTGAGATGCTCTATTAGATCGTATTTTAAACTGAAAGTAACTCCACAGAGTTGTTACCTTTGAGGCCCATCCATATGAATGGGATATAGACCGCTTATTATCGATATTTTATGAAAATAATAAATGATAAATAATATTTTAATCTATAAGTTAGTTTTTTTTTTTACTTTTACACGTCAAAATTTAATTATGTTTTAAAACTAAGTAAATGAGTTCGGTGTATCCTAACTGACTACTTTGAGAAGAAAGATCGAAACAATCTCAGAGGTCGCAGTCTCTTTTAAAGTCCAGATATAATCTTGGTCAGGCCATATGAGGACCATGCAGATGAGATGGTCTGAAATGGTCTTTTGAATAGGAATAGAAATATGTTGGAAACATTGTAAGTTAACTACATAGTGCCTGTTAGCGTCATCAGCCGCAGTTAACTTTGAAGATAAATTTTTAAGCTGTTAAACAGCTGTTGTGAAACAGCAAAAAAACTGTGTTTGCTCTGTTTGCCTTTTCTCAAATCCAAATTCAAATATATTTATTTATAAAACATAGTAAAAAAAAAGTATCTACCTACAGATGAATTATACCTACTGATTTTCGGACAACGGGAATCCAATATCACTTTGATTTTTTTAAACAAACAAGTTGACACACGACGCCAATTGCCGCTCTAGCCATTTCATACAACTGTCAAAAAATTACAGTTGTGATTTGAATTTACGAATAATTTAAGTTGGTAGTCAATTTAGTACACAATTAATTTCCCCAGCTTTATATACAGCAATAAGGTAATAAGGTCTTCACAGCCTTTTAAAAAGCAGTTATAAAAAAAATTGTAGCTCGTAGCCAACTCTATACTTCTTCTGATTCATAATACTCTAGGACATATTTAACTGTATTTATCTCTGGGACGCGTTCGACCCGTCATGTCAGCCATACGTCTTTGAGTTCAGACGCGTGTGTTACCCTGATAACAGGCGAAGGGATTGGCCGCTTTAGAAATAATACAATGACATGATACTGAAGAATGTGTTGTGTGAAATTACCATTTTTATTTACAAAAAAAATATTATGTCTGAAATACGACGATGGCTGTGAAACTTTCTTGTTGTGTCATCTGTAGGTACATACTTCGTACTTTAGGACGAAGTCACTTAGATTTATGTAAGAATTATTTAATTATTTATTTATTTATAACCTCCATTTCGCGCGTTGGGCATTTTGCTGAGTTGTTAATGATTGGTGTATTCAGTTTTAGGTATAAATCGAGATGTAGAACATAAATTCCAACTCCAAAATTCTCGGCTGAAGACATGATGCATGTTCTCTATTTCAAGAGCATATTTCCCACATCAAATTATACAAAGCCGTGAGCGTATTGGATGAATTTTGAACTTGGAATAAACTTGCAATCTAAATTCATGGGACGCCGGATCTGACCGGATGGTGGCCAGCCTCACTTATTTGAACATTTGCACTGCGTTTGTTTCGGAACGAAAATATTGCAGCTGGCCAGTACGTGACTTCCATGTTGTTAAATAATTAGAGTTTGGATTTCGGTCAATCGATTTAAAGATGGAAATTGATATTGTTCTCTATTTGTTTTTGTTCGGAAAATAAGGTTGCTACTTGTTTCTGAAACTTTTTTTCGTAGAACCGGAGCCTACTAAAAATCTGAATCTCTCTGTGTAAATCGTTTGGTGGATTTTAAAACCAGCCAAATGCGAGTCGGACTCGGAGACGAAAAGATCGAGCAAAAAACGCCGACAAAACAATTTTCTTGTAACCCTTGTGTTTTGTCCCTCTATTAACTTTATTTAATTTTTACAAATACACAAACAGTGATTTAAATTGTCCACCTATTACGACGGTTCATGAGATATAGCCCACTGAGAGACGGACGGACGGACCGACAGTGGAAGCTTAGTAATAGGATTCCGTTTGGCACCGTTCGGGTACGGAACCCCAAACCCTAATCCCGGAATTTAAAACACAATGTGCATATGCGAAAAAAAAGCGCCCAAGTGCGTGTAGGACTACGGACAATGAAGGGTTCCGTAATTGGGATTTATTTATCCCAAGAACAAACTTCACATTGTAGTTGAAAAACATGTTCTCCCATACATTCCATCTGCAAATGTAAGTTTGTACGCACAATATTGAGAGATTTACTATGTTGTTTTAAGACCATGGACTTCTTATAGGTTTTCTTGTAAACTTTGGGTAAAATAGAACTATTCTCAGTATTTTTTCAAAATTTTAGGCTCAGTAGTTTCGGAGATAGAGGTAGCATATTATTTGCAAAAATAACTGGCGAAATATGGGTGTAGGTATTATAAGTACATCTCTGCCGAACCCTTCGGGGAATACAAGCATGATGTTATGTCATGTTATTTGCACTATGCAAGCAAAAAAATAGAACAGCTGATCTGTTCTGTAAAAATTCTACCGTAAAAACTTAGGTGAAGTGAGCTATCAATAGTGACAATCCCTAGCATCGGGTGAAATGACAGGTCTCTTCAAGGTCACTTCACCTGAGTTTTCACGTCATCATCACGATTCCAGCCGCAAAATAGGCCTCCCCCAAGCACCGCCACTTCGACTGGTTCTGTGCTTCTCACATCCAGCGGATTCATGCGGCGTTCACAAGGTCATCGGTCCACCTTGTGGGACGCCTTCCAACGCTACGTCTTCCGGTACGTGGTCGGCACTCCAGAAGCTTTCGGCCCCGTCTGTTCTGCGAACAACGTACCCTGCCCACTGCCACTTAAGTTTGGCAATTCTTCGGGCTAAGTCGGCCTACCTTGGATCTCCTGCGGATCTCTTCATTTCTGATTCGATCACGTAGGGAAACTCCAGGCATAGCCCTCTCTATTGCCCTTTGGGTGACTTTTAGTCCTCTAATGAGGCCCATTGTGAGCGACCACGTTTCAGTGCCATAGGTCATCACTGCCAACACGCTCTGGTCAAAAACATTTATAACATAGACCAGCTTGTTAAGCTTTTAATTACAAGACTTACATTGTACCCATTTTCCCAATAAAACAAATAGCTATTTTAGAGTACCTACTCTATTTGGCTAAAAGCCCATTTGCGTTCGCCATTACCTACTGCACTAGTAACCAGCTGCGGTCACACAGATATAAGATAATACATTATTAGCTAGCAATCAATAACCTTGTGGTTTCTGGTATGAAATTACATACATAGTTACGTAAACTTACGCCTTCTCCCCATGCGCACAGAATAATTAAGTAACAAATGAAATTGTTTATTCTGTAAATAGGATATCGAAATCACTTTTACACGTCATATTAAAAAGAAGCTAGTTGAGTTCGGCGTTTCCTATCTGACTACTCTAAAAAGAAAGGCCGAAACAAACTCAGAGGTCTCTTTTAAAGTCCAGACATAATCTTGGTCAAGCCATATGAGGACCATGTAGATTAGTGTCTGAAAAAGTCTTTTGAGGACAGAACCACACAGATTTGAGTGGACCTGTCCAGTTAGTGCAAGCTGTCATTTGTCAGTAATCGTGGAGCTCAACTCAAAACTTAAGGAGCTCAATTCGACAAACAATACCAAAGAAAGGACATTTGGGTAGGCCAACAGTATCATATCTACATATAAAACGGCCAAAACGACGCGCTTCGAAATCTTAGTGTATATCAATCAGTAAGCAACAGTATGGAGTGCGCGGCGGTTAGCCGACGTTCGCAGACACGTAATAAAATCACGGCGGGATTTTTCGCAAATTGGATTTTCAACGCTCTGATTAGCACCGAGAATTGAAAATCCAACAGTTTGTTTTTTCGACACACTGGGATGCACTCTGTTGAATTCTCAACGCTCGGCTTAACACCGAGAGTTGGAAATCCAGTGAGCGATAAAATCCCGCCACGATTTTATTACGTCCGTGCGAACGTCGGCTTACGCATGGACGCGGAAGGTTTATCTACCAAGCGACTGTAGGTAATTATTTCAAGGTCACTGCCGAGACGTAATACTGTTACTTTATTACACTGTGCCGTGGGGATAGGATAAAAGTTTTTGAAAACATATTTAATGAATTTGACTTTTGGTTTCAAATAATAAAACTTAGTTAACCATGAAGTTTTCATTGGCTATTATTTTGATAATGAGTGTAATCTTATATGTGAATCTGACGCAAATAGAATTAACCCATCAAATTTGTCCTAAAACTACTCTAGCGTAGTTATCAAGGGTTTTGTAACTCCGCAGTTACGTCCGTACATAGTACTTTCGATAACCTAAAAATTGATGAAATCCAATCAAATGTAGAAGTTCTTGTCGTTAACGATGAGTTAATGCAGGCTGCTTTAATGATTGGTATTTTTTTACTGAATTATTATCCATATCTGTTTATAAAGCCTTTAATTGAACCATCAGCTTGATGTTTCAACATCCCTAATGTACCTACCTTCCCTTCCTTCTCTCCCCTCCCCCTTCCCATTGGCCAAATATCACATTGTCACATTACATAATAGTTTATACCCTTCATCTAGTTCTGGCATCAAAGGCGTAATTGTTATGTTATCTAACTATCATGTCGTATCTAGCAACGACACAATATTGTCAGTTCACGGAAGGCTCTCAAAATAATAGGCGTTTCAATATGAACAAAATACACGACAATGGCGTTGCTATCTTATTGTGACGTGACGGAGCGCACGCGTGATTGGGCTTCGTTCAAATGTAAACGAACCACTACTATGGCACACTAGTGTTAGTCCTTTCAGCAGAGAGTGTCCACTGCTGGACATAAACCTTCCCCAAGCATCACCACTTCGCCGGTTCTGTGCTTCTCGCATCCAGCGGATTCATGCGGCTTTCACACGGTCATCGGTCCACCTTGTGGGACGCCTTCAAACACTACGTCATCCGGTAAGCGATCGCCACTCCAGAACCTTTCGGCCCCATCGGCTATCTGTTCTGCGTCAATGTACCCTGCCCTTTACCACTAAAGTTTGGCAATTTTTCGGGCTATGTCGGTTACCTTGGTTATCCTACGGATCTCTTCATTTTTTATTCGATCACGTAGAAAAACTCCAAGCATAGCCGAAGCAGCGTTGCTGTGTTCCAATTTGAAAAGATGGGTGGCACTGTAATTACACTACTGAAACTATTATGTTATGTGAGTATTGTAGTGTTTTAGTTGTTGGTTATACAGTTCTTTGTGATGAGGCTTGGATGGGGAAGAACGACAAATACTTATTTAACTGGCCAAGCAGCGTTATAAACAGTCATAGATGCCTATAGAAGACGCAATGGCAGACGTATTGCAGGAGCGCTTTCTGCAGTACCGGCTAAAGTTGAAGTTGAAATTGTTGTCGGTGGTTTAAGTTGCGTCAAATGTGCCTGTAAAATTATCCTTCAAACAGGAATAGAGTAACGCTGCTAAGCAGAGCTTCTCACGACAAGTATTATTGTCGTTCGAACAGTTAGGCCTAAAGAAGTGGAACGCAGTCTTCCATACGCGCCTTTATGGGAGGACGTGGGGTCGTGGAATCGACTGCACTTGGTGATGGGACCCGCTAAGCATGGCGGGCTGATACCAGTCGGAAGTGCGGCAAATGTACAAGTATCTCCCGGGCCCCTGACACAGTGGGGTTTTAGTCGGTATAGGAGTCCAATGGCCAGGTGGGCAGACGACCTACAGAAGATCGCAGGGAAGATCTGGATGAGACTCGCACCGACCAGGGAAGCATGGCACAAAAGAGAGGAGGTCTACTCAGCAGTGGGTGGAACAAGCCTGCCAATGATGATGAGGAGTCCGATATAACCCTCTGTGCACCTCAGACGGAGGGTATCCAAGAGGAGGGAGAGAGGCCTTGAAAAAAGAAGGACAATCAATATAAAGAGAGCTCTTTCTACCTACCTGCTTAAAGCTATAAACACATTTTCGCCCTATCGATGATACTCGAACGATAGTCCATAGTAGGGCCTCTGAACATTCAGGTGTATAACACGATAACGCTTCTGTAAAATTGTGTGTCTATAAGCGTTGATTTTAGAGTCAAAATGGTATTAAAGAGTGCTTAACCGAATTAATGTTATCCTTTCGTATATTAGCAGTTTGCTCTTTGGTTATTCAGGATACGTCGTTAGGCATAGTCAGGGAAATTAATTGTCAAGCAAATTGTCATCCTACGTCAATTTTCTGTGTTCAAGCCGTTTTATACAACTGTCTATTTATTTGTGATATGAATATACGGACAATTAAAGTTGGTAGCCAATTTGCGTAACAGTTTATTTTTCTGCCAAATGATATATTAGCCAAATGCATTGCATTTTTCCTCTATTATGTATTTAATTTGGGGGTTCATCCTGGAGTCTTATAGGTACCTAAAATATACCTTATTTTACTAAGACCTGTCGATTTCAAAAAAATACTCAAAGACACTTTTTGGTGGTTCTCGATTTTTTTACAAAACGCAGAAAAAAATATCATTTGCCTAGCACTTCCCAACTATGTTGGAGTCAGCTTCCAGTCTGATCGAATGCAGCTGAATACCATTATTTTACATGGAGCGACTGCCTATCTGACCACCACAACCCAGTTACTGGATAATACGTTACCCCTTGGTAAAACTGGTTATCATACTTTCAGGCAAGAAAAATACAAGGATAAAACGGATAGCAAGACAAAGAACAAAAAAATCATTAAAACAGCAAACCGAATATTGATCACTTTTCAAAACTACAACAATAAAAAACATTAAACTAATATTTACTCACAGGACTCAAAGGGGTCCTCCCTTTGAGTCTTGGCAACCTCAGTGTCACAACGATATCTCTAGAGTAAACGTACCTACTCGTTTAACTTTATTAAAAGTTTTCAACGTGATCTTTTCTTCGCATCGTACATAGGTACATTATAACTATTAGAAGATGCAGGTATGCAAATAAATGATATTTAAAAAAACCTTACGTACACTATTTCCTAGTGAAAAGCTCTGATAATCGTGCTTAGTAAGTAGTATTTGGGTCAGTGACAGCTCGACCTGAGACAACTGAGCCCGAATACTAATATCAAATATTTCACTGCCGATTACGGTGATTTGTACGGTCAGCCGGAAAATCGATATTTTTATTATAATAATTATCCATAGAAAATTCTATACCCTCAATCTCACCTTATAATTTATTATCTTCCTTTTAATTTAATATGGCAAAATTAGTACTGAAATATGACCGCACCAAAGCGTAAATAAAGCGTACAGAATTACTTAATGTATCGATGCTGATTGGCTAATGCTTTTACCGCGATGGCGATCCAAAGTTCACTTATAAAGTCAGTTTTGTGCGTAGTCTCGATTAACATCGCATGGTTCCAACAACCCGAGGACACGGTGGTGCATACGGTGGAGGTCTGCCCGGCTTGGGCGGAGCATCGCCGTATCCTCGTGGAGGCGGTCGGCGGCGGTGATCTGTTCACTCATTCGCGGTAAATAAAGGAGGATCCTCCGACCAGACGGGTGTTGTGTCTGACGGGCAACTGCCCGACGATTGATGTAGGGACGTTATATATTCTCGTCGCGCGGTAAACCCTGTTTGCGCGATGAAGAATTTTCACGTAACGTTAATGTGATGCGTAGTTCGCATGTGTAGTTGTAGATGCCGCCACACAATTAATTTAGTCAAAATTCATGCGATTATGTATTTTAAATGTTTTCTTTAATATGCAATGAATCCCTTACCTACCAGTATAGACGGAGACCCCGTGCTTTTAAGAAACATTTTTAAAGAAAGAAAAATATCTAAATAATAATTATAAAACTAAACAGTATATTTTTAGTACCCTGCTGACCAAATCATAAAATTAATACATACAATTCAATTCAATACAAAGACATAATAAATCTCAACATGATACTAATCTTACTACCGTGACCGATTTAACTGAAGTTTAATCGTACGTGATCAATTAAACGAGGAAACGTCGGCATCGCATACATCAGTCAACGTTCAGACAGAGATACATTATGAATTAAATGTCAACCACAAGATATCAACATTATAACTGACATACTGTATCTGCTAACAGAGAAGTCCAGTTAATATTAGTTACAAAGATTTCAATCGTAGATTCGCCCTGCCATGCCCCGTAAAAAATTGGTCGCGTTTCTGTTTCGTTTTGTCACCTCTGACACACACAATTTCGCAGAGACTTAACTTGATTGTCTGTTTTTCCAACTCACTTTAGACATTGGCAGAATAGTCGACATCGGCTTTGATTGGCATTTATTAAAAATAGAATAGAATAGACTTGATTGTCATGGAAATGCCATGATTTGTGTGAGCTCAAACACTTTTTCGCGCAACTTAGTACGGTGAGGGCAAATCTAACGATTTAAATCTTTGGGTTAGTTATACTTAACAGTTGCATTAATTAGGTACACTTTCATGCAATAAAATAACTTTGAAAAAGGGGCTTACACAAGCCAGAGCTTGCAAATATTATTAAAAAAAAATACCAGCATAAAACGAAAAATGCATCTGATTAGTCAAGTTTTTACTAAAACTATTAAAAGACGATCAAAAACTTAAAATAGGAAAAACAATCATTCCATTAAAACAATCCAAAAAACGACTTAATACAACTTTATACCTTTAACAAAATAAGAACTCCTTTGTTTCGGTTTTCATTAGAATGTTATGAATATGCCTTTACAAGTGATTTTGTGCATACTCACCGTAGCCGCCACTACCTCCCGGACTAAGTTTGCACATAGCTTAATAGTTACTACGCGCGTGTTCACTGCACTACAAGATACATTGTGTACGTTTAATAATGCTACGAAATAGAATAAAGCGTAAATTGTAAGTTTTAGGTCATTAAAGTTTATTGTTTGTTACAATAGTTGGTAACAAACAATAAGCTTATTGAATTAATGTGTTGCAGCTCAGTAATATCTTTCTTTATCCTTTTATGTCATAAAATACAGTTTTTAGGGTTCCGTACCTCAAAACGAAAAAACAGAACCCTTATAGGATTACTCGTGTGTCTGTCTGTCCGTCTGTCACAGCCAATTTTCTCCGAATCTAATGAACCGATTGAGTTAAAATTTGGTACACATATGTATTTCTGTGACCCAAACACGGATGTGTAACGTAAATAAATGTTTTTTGAATGTATGGGTCACTTTTGGGGGCAAACAAGTAAATTAAAAAGAGTAGGTAATTGCAAACTATATCGTGTGACATAGCAAATGAAAAGACTTGTTGCGAGGATTTCAAATATATATTTTTCATAATTTTACAATAAATAATTTTTAAAGATATTTAAGAAAATATATGTAAATTGACCATTGACCTTATCTTCGAAACTACTGAGACCAAAATTTTGAAAAAAAAAAAATGCAGAGAATGGTTCTTTACCCATAGATTACAGGAAAATCTATAAGAAGTTTATGGTCTTAAAATAACACGGTAAATTTCTCAATATTGTGCGAACAAATTTACATTTGCAGTTGGAATGTATGGGAGATAATGTTTTTCAACTACAATGTTAATTTTGCATTTGGGATAGATTCATACCAACTACGGAACCCTTCATTGTGCGTGGTCCAACACGCACTAGGCCGGTCTTTTTTTTAAATACGTTCCGAACATCTACAACTAACATCTTTCCTTCTCGCTTTCCTGCAAATCATTCCTCTTGCTTACCTGCAATCTGTGTGAGTGATTTCGTGAAAAGGGACGGAAGTGTGTAACAGGAAGCCGGAGAAGCGTGCACTATTTGATTTACCAACAAGCGCGCGTGGTGCTGGAGTTGGCCGTCAGATGATACCAACCCAATTTCCGAGAGGTACAACCTCTCGGAAACAGGATGATTTCAATACTATGGTAAGTACCTATCGCCACTAAGATAATTTGGTGGGGCCAGCACTAATTATGAACTGAAACAGTCTTCTTCAAAAACAAACAGAAAAACTCAATTAAACTTAGCCTGAGCTTCTTCGGGGTGACGCAATCTACTGAAAAAACATAGAAAAGAACTAAATTATTTAAAAAAAAATAAGTGAGTCTTACAATAGTCGCATAAAATGTGTTACATCTAACATCTCACCTTGGTAATAAGTGCCATTTGAGAGGCGGGGCCTCATCAAGGTCATTTCTGATGGCCAACAACGCTCATTGGTCTAATCAAATTGCGCGTGCTTCCCTGGCTTCCTGTTACACACTTCCGTCTCTTTTTATAAAATCATTCCCACAGATTTGATTAATTTTTTAAATTTTGATTTTGATTTCAGGAAAGCGAAAGGAAAATCGTGACACATCAAAAAGTTGGTTTAATTTTTTTTCACATCAGTATTTCACTTCTCAACAAGGCATCCTCAGGATGACGATTGACTTGAACACGGTGTGTTCAAGTTCGCGATAAGTCTATCGTCATCCTGAGTATGCCTCGTTGAAAGGTGAAACACGTGTCAATTTCTTTCAGGGTTTTTTATGGCTCTTTAGAAACAGCGGAAAGTTACTAAATATATCCGTCTATTGTATTTTATAATGGATTTCCGCAAGGTCACGCCTGAATCAAGTACTTATTAAAATTATATAACAAATTATTTTTATACCAATTACATTGGTAGAACACATTGAGATCACGCTAAAATGTATATTTTTAAGACCTTTTATATATCTATGTTCACAAATAAAGTTTGATTTGATTTGATTTAATCTCACAACCCAAACAAAATAATTCCCAAGAAACATGAGAATACGTAATCTTTGATCGTACCCCTTTAATATCTACCTCCAAAGGAGTTTGTATGTATTTGAAAAATATCAATTTGTTGGCTAACAGGAGACGGTTAGATCCCGGCCATACGTGACCGTAATGCTAAGGAAGAGAGAACAGATTTTGAAGAAACATGTCGGGTTCAACGCGACATTGATAGGGTTAGTGTTTGGAAAACTACGTGAATTATTTATCATATTTATTTGTATGGGGTTATCTTTGTACAATGTTTTTGTTTTCTACACACACATATCTGGGAATTCATCAATCTTTGACTAGCTTTTGCAAGCAGCTTCGCCCGCGTGTATGTCGGAAAATATCCCATGGGAATGTACCACCAGTCTTAAAAGCACCCTATGTGTTAATTGAGGTTATCAAATATGTAATCGTTGAGCCGTTTTTGCGCCAATCGGGAAGATACATCCAGATAGACAGACACACGGATAAAATTTTTTGTTACAATTTTATTGTATCAATTAGAGTTGCAACGGCTAGTGATTTGGCCGGATACCGGATAACCAGTGACTGCCGAAGCCGGATAGCCCGATATCCAGCCGAAGTAAACGTCGTACACGTCAAAATCTGCTCGCACTCCCACCGCTCGCGGTCGCGGCGAAAATGGCGAGCATGCTTATTATCTTTAAAGGCCGAAAAAAATGTTTTCACTCAGTTAAATTTCAATTCAATTTGCCTTTAGTAGATTTCAAATATTGATTATAATTAGCTACCATAAGTGCTAACAGACCAAAAATGTATATATTTTTTTTTAATAAACTGTTTGGTTCTCGAAATTAGTCGAACGAGTCGAACTCGCGCATGAAGGTTTCCGTACCGTTATCTATAAACAAACAAAAAAGATTACGTTTGTGGTATGGGAGCCCCTTTAAACATTTATTTTATTCTATTTTTTTGTATTTGTTAATATAACGGCAACAGAAATACATCATCTGTGAAAATTACAACTGTCTTACTATCACGGTTCATGAGATATAGCCTGGTGACAGACGGACAGACAGACGGACGGACAGCGGAGTCTTAGTAATAGGGTCCCGTTTTACCCTTTGGGTACGGAACCCTAAAAAGTCAAGTATCCGGCACAAGATACAACCCAGCCGTGCGCCGGATAGTTGTAAAAAAATGTGCTGATAGGCCGGATACCGGATAGTGGCCGGATATCCGTTGCAATTCTAATATCAATCTATGTATAGATGTACATAGACACTCGAATATTCGCTTTGTTTATTCAAATAGGCAAATATTGACGATAATATGCTTAGATTTAAATATTTTGCTTTCTCCCTAAGACCACACTCCATCGTACAGATAGACCAGAGGCTATTGAAGATCATCAGAAACAGGACTCTATGGGGCATAATCAATAAATCTGCCTAGCTTTATCCTTAACTATGCTGGAGTCGACTTCCAGTCTGACCGTATTCAACTGAATACCAGTATTACAGTATAATACAGTATTACATGAGCGACTGCCTATCTGACCTCCACAACCTAGTAACTGGGCAACACTATAACTGGTAAGATTGGTTGTAACGACTGTCAAAGATCCACAAATGACAACCGGGACCAACGGTTTAACGCGCCTTCTGATGCACGGACGAGTCTCGGTATGTTAAGATGGTCACCAATCCACGGAACAACCCCAGCAATCATTGCTTAACCTGATGGATCGACCCGGGCGCCTGCCTTAGCCACGAGCCCCTCTATAATAAGAAATCAAAACAAGTATTTCTGTGTAGTCGGCTGTAGATGTCTGTCAATACTTCAATGCTTATAATTCTGGTGTCATATAAAGTAATGGCTCCTATTAGCAAGAGGATGGCATTTTCCAAATATTTTTAAAACGACTGCCTCGTCGGTTTAGCGGTCACAAGCTACTGCTGAGCATGAGGTCCTGCGTTCGATTTCCGGGTCAGGCATGTTACTGGGTTTTTTCATCTTAACTCAGTAGCTGCCCGGAGTCTGGATTTGTGTCCGGTTGATGGCAATAGGCTCGCCTCCTGTTACATGGGACTTAAACATAACTGGCATAATGGTGGCTGCGTAACGTTTAAAATAATAACAAAAGTTTTAATGATCATATGACCTAATTTCAATTAATATACTTTTTTTTAATATAAAGATGAAATGATATTATTGATAAAATTTCATTTTACCTAATTTTATATGATAAAATGAACATTTTCTATAATGCACATTTGAATTAATATTCAATTAGTATAATATTCAGTTACTAAACGTATAATATTCCAAATCTATAAGTAACTGTTTATCCTATAATTTAGAAACGTGTACTTTGTTTAGTATATTTTTGCAAAAACTGAATAAATTTTAAACGCCTGCCATTTGGGTTAAGTTGCATTTGGGTTAGGTTAGAACAGTGACCATTAACGTGCGAAGGTGAGCGAGTGTAGCAAGCATCCCCTTATTGTTCCTAAATAATTTTGATTAGATGATGTTATAACAATATGATGTTTCCTGATATTTACTTATTCGTAACAAAATTTTGGCTGAAAATGAGTAAATATGAAAATTAGGTCAACTGAACGTTATATAAGAAGAGCATTAAACAAATTAAAAATTATATGAAATGAGCGTTATACTAAATGTTATTAGAGCAAAAGAAGATTATATGAAATATAACATTAGATCACATGATATTAGGTTATTTATTTTTATATTGTATATTATTGCATATGAAAATTATGTCATTTGAACGTTATTTCAACTGATATTATACTATATGTTATTATGCTATATATTACACACCTATAATAGGTACAGGTACACCTCTGCTTAAACCTTCCTGGAATACAGGCGTGAATATGTTCTAAAACATTTCGTTTTAGACAAAAACACAGTATTCACACCTCCAAACGTAGGTAAACCAATGTAGTGTCTGTTTGCCCCTAAACTTGAACAAGGCAATCGTAGTGCAACTCGCTCGGAAGCTAACCTTGACTAACAAAGTTCATATCGTTAAAAGTTAACGTTTCGAAGTGGACTACGTATGGCACCGTTGGCATCTATGAATGAGAATAGTTTATGTTACAGATAACTAAATAGTTGATATAATAATCGGAGCAACTTCTGGAAATGTAATGAAAATAATGCTACACGTGTAGAAAACGATAAAAATAATACTTCTACTTACTTCCTTAATAAGCGATATGAGTTAGAGGCTAAAATCATAACAGCTGCACGGGTTGATCGAAGGTTAAGCTCCGCTTGCCGAGGTCAGTACATGGATAGGTGACCATCCCTTACACATCAAGACCCCTCTGTGTTACGGAAACCACGTTAAGCCATTGGTCCCGGTTGTCATTTGCTCTGGTTCTCTTTGGTTGCATTTCGCTGGGGCTCTGTCTCGCATGGGGTCGCAGCATTTATGCTGAGCGATGGCCGTTTTGCGTGGATGTGACGCATATTTTTCCCCAATTTGTTATTTACGTGTTTTTTATTTATTTTGTATTATCTTTCTTTGCGTCATGTTTACCGCAAATAAACGTATTTTCTTTCTTTCTTTTTCTTTTCTATTTGTAAATCTTTGATAATCGTTACGGGTAGTCAGAAGCCCAAAAGTCTGACAACCAATCTTACCAAGGGTTTAACCGATTTACCCAGTAACTGGGTTGTGTAGGTCAGACAGGCAGTCGCTCCATTTAAAATACTGGTATTCCGCTGCATCCGGTTAGACTAAGATTCGACTTTCATTTTCGACATTTCGACTCCAATATACATGGGGAAGGCTAGGCTGCGGTTATAATAAGCGATATTACGCTCTAACATTAACTTGACTAACTTACAATACGCTTCACAGACTTACTACACATAATATTCTAACACAAAATTCCCATCGTATTTTTCCCTCCATCAGCGAGTCATTAGAAGCCATAAAACAATCCAAAATTAGATATTTAATTAGGCAATTAATCCCCACTGGGATAAACGACGGCGTACAACAGGATTTAAGATAAAGTAAGTATATCGGATGACAGAAAATGTTCCCGTGAAAGATAATGGTCTTGTTTTTTCCGCTTTAGATGTTTTATTTGGTATAATTTAGACTTGGAGACTAATAGCTGTTTCAGGGTAACATACATGACTTGTAACGAGGAGAATATTTCATAAATAAAACGAAACTTTTCGGATTTTCTTATATTATATTAACTGCCGCGACTGCATTTACGTGGAGGCTGACACCACAATGTACTAAAATAACTGCAATAAATGGTGCCGATTCTCTTGTACACGAACTAAATTATCACCAAAATTCCTTACTTTTGGCTATGAGAATCTAGCTAGCTATTCTGCAAAATAAATTCTCTAAACTTAAAAATAATTTCGCTACAACTAAATCGAAATTGACAATCGCGACTCCACACCCTACCTCGTGTACTTTTTTTAGAGCCAGAGGCGTGCAGGGGGCAGCCTCGACGTGTTTTCTAAGGAATTGTTCACTTTTTGTATGGAAAATATGAAAAATTATTATTAACATGTTGAGTTTCAGGGGTTAATGAGTTTAATAAAGAAGGTAGAAATTTTCATAATTTTTGCAATAGGGCCATTTTCGAGATATAAGCAAATGAAAAAATAAGATACAGACTGTTTTTGCACCTGAAGTCGAGGTGTTGGTGTGAATTTAAAGTTCATGACAACCAATTTTATTCCACACGTTTTTAATCGCGATTAGAAATAGTAAGATTTATTTAGACAATCAAAATTTTTGGTGAAAGACGTCAAATTCAGAATAGCTAAATTGCCATTTTTACTAAATTAATATTTCAGTGCCATCTTAGTGATGTCAAACTAAAATATAGTTAAGTTGTGTCACTTTAGTCTATTTCAGCATAGGAAATCGTCGTTTGACGAGGTATTTGTGACTAGAGAATAGGGACCATTGTACTTAACATTTTTTATCGTCTAATCACAATCTCGCAGTAGTCTGTTAAATAATAGGAATATAATGCAAAATTGTTACTCCCCCATAGCCAATAGTGTGATAATATATTACCTATACGATGCCGAGACTTAGGGAATATTTGTGCCAAATGTGAACAGAATCTATTTAGTAGTTTTTGTGTCAATCCGGAACATACATCGAGACAAACAGACAAACGGACAAAAATTCTAAAAACTATATTTTGCATCAGAATCGTTCCCATATCTTATAGCAATTACTTTCTACCCGACTACGGTAAAGCCAAAAGGAAGGGTTATGATTTTAGCAGTCTATGTACGTTTGAATGTATGTATGTTTGCTTTTACGTGTGTTCCACCGTAGTGCCTAAACTACTTAACCGATTTTGATGAATGAGGTTTCAATAGATTCTTAATAATGGTTCGGGTGACATAAGTTATATAATTTTTCCTAAATTTAACATGGTGGACTTTATACGTAAATTTCTAAACTCGAAAAAAAATGCGATGATCATGACATGTTTGGTATCAAAAGAAAGGTATTGACGAACACATTATGTATATATAACACAAATATGTATATAATATCATATTTTCAAAGTACCTATATAAATATGTTTAAATTGTTAAAAAAAAAAACAAAACTGAGAATGCGCTACGTAGTAGCGCAAGATGATACCAACGCACATTTAATCAAATCTTAATAAATGGTAACGATTTGTAACTCCACTCTTATGAAGAAAAACAAGTACAACGAAATATTTATATCTTGGATTTCTTCGAAGCTCCATAAATGGTTTTGGAGTCGAAATAAATCGCGCTATGGTTTCGTCCAACGCACTATGCACTGCCATTGGAATTTAAATAAAATAGGCTAATTACTGATCTATTGTATTACTCTTATTTACGTTGTTATAACGTTTATCAAGCGAAAAAATAAAAAAAAATAAAAATAAGTATAATAAAAAACTGTAAACTGCAGTGGGGACTACGGGAAAATAAAAATGATCTAAAAAGTACAAAATAAGCAAATATTTCAGACAGAAATCAAGACATACCAGGTACAAAAATGGTCAAAGTAAAGCTGTCGTCGCATGACATTATAATTTTGTAGTTGTTCCTGGCACCCACATGGTACACAGGCATGCGACCACGGCTTTACTTTGACCATTTTTATATCCATGTCTTGATTTCTGTTTTACATATTTGCTTGTTTCGTACTTTTTAGATCATTTTTTATTTTGCTGTAGTCGGGTTACAGTTTTTTATTAAACTTAATTATTATTTTTTTCAATAATATTCAGTAAATAGTTTTGAATTGGGTTCGATTTTATTATGTGTGTAGATATAAATGGACATATTTTTCTTTTCATAGAAACTTAAAAATCTATGAAAAATATTGGTGGGTATTAAGATTTTCCTCCTACTAATTTTGTCCAACTTTTAATGTCTTCGAATCATAATAAGTTTGTCATTACAGTAAGTTTTCTTTTCGTGGCAGAGGTAGTTCGGGACCCAATTCGTGACCTATAAACTAATAACATGTTATATCTCACCTCTAAACATGTGGCTCCTAACATTTTCAGGTAAATTTAGCCTTCTTCCGAGAAAAAATCTAACTTTATTAGCACTCGAGTTCCTAAACCACACTTTAACACCACCTATACATCTTAGCTTAACCACAGTATAATAATGTAACAGTACTATGTCTAGGCAGTGACCTAGAAATAATTATCTACGGCCGCTCGGTAGATAAACCTTCCGCGTCCGTGTGTAACTACCGCTTAGATTTCGAAGCGCTTCGTTTCGACCGTTTACTATGAAGACATCTAAGTACTTTTAGAAAGAAAAGAAAGAAAGAAAGAAAATACGTTTATTTGCGGTAAACATGACGCAAAGAAAGATAATAAAAAAAAATACGTAAATAACAAATTGGGGGAAAAGATGCGTCTCATCCACGTAAAACGGACTTCGCTCAGCATAAATGCTGCCACCCTATGCGAGACAGAGCCCCAGCGCTGATTTTCAGCGACAGCCGGCGCTGACGTGATGAAGTCAACAGGTGCAGCATATAGTTAAATAACAAATCAAAAACAAATTTAATACAATACTTAGTCCTAAATGTTTAAATAAATATAATATTTAAAATGACAACATTTTTTTTTTTACTTATTTATACTGTGGTTTAAGGTAACTAAATAGGTATATTTAAGGATAAATCCCAGCAATTACTTCAACAACGTGGGTAACATTAACCCAAAAGTGTTATTGTTTACTTTATAGCTTGTTGGTCTAGGATAACTAGTTAACATTGCCTGTTATTAGAGTACTGGCACGCATTATCATTTCCCGCTACGAGTAAATGTATATTGTGCTGGGTATTTTAAGCTCTATATGTACCGAGATGGAGGTATTTTAAGCTGAATTTGGCGTGTCTAATCTTTTGGGTCTTATCTCAATAGTATTGTTGCTGTTACTTGTTGCTTGTTGTTGTTATTGTTTTGTTGACTACCCCGTTGGTCTCGTAGTCGCAAGCGCGACTGCTGAGCGTGGGGTCCTGGGTTCGATTCTCGGGTCGAGCAAAGTATTACTGGGTTTTTCCAATAGGAATTTCTAAGTAACAGCCCGAAGTTTGGAAGTTGGCGGTGTTATGCCTCGGAAAGCACGTTAAGCATTTTTGGCCCCGCGACTGATCTCTCTCCGGTCGTGACGGATTGCCATCCCATTGGACTATGAGAGTGAGGGATAAGAGTGCACCTGTGTCTGCGCACACACTTGTGCACTATTTACCTCCCGCGCCGAAGGCTGGTCTCCGCTGAGTTCGGTCATCATTACTGAAATTCGGTCTGGAGGACTATTGGTGTAACTGTTACTACTTCAGTGGTTCGCCATTTAAAATTAAGTAAACTGTAGTATGACAGTTCAGAGGCCCTAGCACTAACTAACTAAAAAATCGCGGCGGGATTTTATCGCGCACTGGATTTTCAACTCTCGGTGTTTAGCCGAGCGTTGAAAATCCAGCTGGGATGCACTCTTGCCCCCACACTTGCCCCCGGGCGTTGAAAAAGACACTGTTGGATTTTCAACTCTGGGCGCTAAGCAGAGCGTTGAAAATCCAATGCACGAAAAAAAATCGCCACAATTTTATTACGTCCGTGCGAACGTCGGCTTATACGTAACGTAAATTCGAACGATTTTTTAATCGAAAATACAACTAGGTTCCTACTCTTTAGCACTTTGGTTTTTTTTTTTTTTTGGTTTTTTTAAAACTGGGAGGAAAGCTATAGGTTCAGACACGAAAATAGTTTTACAGCTCCATACAATTCACACGGAAATCATAACAAAACAACAATTAAGTACTTAGTTCTGAATTCAAAATATTAGACACGATAAATCTATTAATTGATGGTCATGGAAATTAGCATTCGTTTGTATTCGGAAATGCGATGATTCCCGAGGGACATTAAGAAAATAGTCAGACTATACATATTTATGTACATAGAAAGCATAAGCACCTAAGTACTAAACTCAATAATATAAACTATGGTATGGATGGGTACATTGTCCATTTAATTCGTAATGAATTTGACTGTACTTACAATTTAGGAGCTGTGACAATAACACAACAAAGATGTTAACGTATGTCATAAAACTCTAGACAATGTCGGATACGAGAGTAATCTAATCTAATGTCATAATATTTCACTTCAGACAGCTTCTATACCCAAAATAAAATGAAGTCGCTTTTCGTGTTTGTCTGTTTGACCGCTCAGCAAGGCTCTGAACCGGTTTAAAAAATACCGGTGAAAAACGGGTTTATTTGGGTTTTACTCCGAATTTTTCTTAAGAGTGAACGTTTTAAGAACTTTATTTTAACCTAAATTAACCAGTTGATACGACGAGCGACATGTCGGTAAACGCCTTGCAACTTGTGACTACTTGTGAGAATGTCGAGTTGAATAAAAACTAAACAAAAAACCGGTTAATATTGCTCTAAACCGTTTAATCCGAAAAACCTTTATATAAAGACTCCTCTAAAACCGGTTTCAAAACCCGGTTTCTATGAGCGAAACCGAATGTTAAGGTTTTTGCGTTAAGTACAAAATAACGGTTTGAAAATTTAATTGGTATCCGAGCCTTGCCGCTAAGATCTCCTAAACTACTGAATGGATTTTGATAGAGTATTCACCATCATTTAAAGCATTAATTTCGGAAGGTTTATGTGTGTAATGTATTATTATTTAACTTGTATATAGCATAGAAATCTCGAAGTTTTGACACGTCGTCATTGCACCCTTGCGAAGCTGGGGCGGGCACTATTTACAAAATAAACGTATGAATTGGCTTGGCGCAAACCGGGTAGGCAAAGATTTGATATTATTATGCCAATATAATAAAAATAAATAAATACAATTTTGCACTAAAGTATTTAATTTGTAAGGTGATTTCGATTTCAATTAAGTTGTAACAACATTTCTGAAAAAGTCACCCGTAAAATTACATGTACGCATCAATACCCAATGCAACTTTAGAAATACTCCTAAGAACTCCGAAAAATCAATGTAACAATGGATACAGAACTTTCAAAATAAATAATACGTGTTAAGAAGGTAAACCGATCCACGTCGAAGTGACACATGGATGATCATTATGCTCAAAACTCGATGCCTTACGTGATCGTTCAACGGCTGAAAACGTGCAAGCATTCAGAGCGTAAGCCCCACCGTGTCAGCCTGCGCCTCGTAGATAAGTCACGTTTTCATTACACTAACTTTGGATTAACCAACATACGTCGTATAGACAACATACGTTGTAGGCTATATGACTACTTGAGTCTTTAGCATCGAAATAACGTATGGTTAATCTTTTTGTGTAAATTAATTTGGATAGAATAATCTTAGGTGGTGATATGAAAAAAAACGGACAAGCGCAAGTCGGACTCACAGCTGTTGGCTGTCGCTGGGAACGACTAATAATCCACGAAGGATAGATATCTACCGATTTCATAAGGTCTACTCCTCTCTTTCGATATAACGCCCAATCTAATACATTTATCAAACCTGCTGCTTATGTTTTCACCCCCTAATATAATATCGTTACTAAGCTTGGAGGGCGTGTCAGACTCTTACTGACTAAAACCCACCCGTGTTCCTTCGGCTGCCCTGTTGCCGGGGGCCACGATCTCCCTTTCGGTTCGTTACTAAGCTAAAACTCCCACAAATCCGAAAATTATGAATCAATATAACAAAACACCATGAAACACATGCGACATGTCGTTTTGATTATAATTGCTAGAAAAACGAGCCGGACGATCGTTCTCTGCCACCGTTCCGGTCCTGACCCCATTACGGACACATATTAATTTTTCGCATCCGGCACCGGACACGGTCCTAATTGAGCTCTTTCACCTCCGCTCAACATTGACGCCGATTCGTAGAAACTAGATTATTTCGCCCGGAATGCATATATTGTCTTATTTTTTGCATATTCTGCATCCTTTGGGTGATTTACGGTTTGTCGACTAGTTTAGGAAACGGAGGAAAGATAAAATAGGGATTTATTAACTTATCAAGTAATCACGCACAAAATCACGAAAGAAGTTTACATACAGTTGAAGCCTCTACAAACTGTGACATGGTATCTAAATTAAACTTAGCAACAGGCAATTTTTACGTTAGTCTTAATCGCCTTATTGTGCTTAAATCTCCCACCACCCTAAAATGGGGGTGAGCTTAAGGGTGGTGGGAGATTTGATTACAATAAGGTGATTTAGACTAACGTAAAAATTGTACACTTTAACTTTTTTAACAATTATAAAATTAAATTAACACAAGTGCTAATCCGAATTCATTCACGTTCATTGCAAATAAAAGTCTCCCTTCAAAATGTTATCCAAATCACTTTAGCTTTTACAACATAATATGTAATAAGCATCTTAATTTCCAAAACCATTTATGATACGAGTATCAGCGAGATTTTACCTTTATTTTTAATTTTATATTCCATAAAACGCAGTGCCTTTTATAGAAGCTAATCTGCAATAAGGAAAAGCTAGAAGGGAGTTCAACTGGTATGGATTTTCTTCCAGTGAAATTAAAGCGTATTGAGTATTTTTACACATTACCCATATCAATGAATACGATTTTTCCATAGCCCCATCAGCTCGAAGAAGCAATCTATCCATCACATCTTTTTTTCATAATTTTTTTTAAGTCAGTTTACCTACGCAATAAACAAACCACAAAATATAAAAAAATATTGATATTTTCAAAGGTAGAATCTTCAAAGCTATATATTAGGTACTTACTAGACGACTAAAAGGCAAACAGACCAAAATAAAAACAGAGCGAGGAAAAATTTCCACATTCCACAGTAACTGAAGTAATTACCTCAGCGAGTGTAACTAGCTCGCGTTACGGACCAACGGAATGTAATTGCAAATCAACAGCCAATCACAGCTTACTAGATTACTAATCAGCCAATACCATTACGCGTAATGAAATTCTGAACTGCTTTACTCGTAGTTCGAACCTTTTTAGTTTCTCGGCCAATGGATATTGACATGTTTATTTTTCTGTTTGACTAAATTGGTATGGTGAATAATATATTTACCTTTCGATTTTTAGGGGTTTTAAGGAACCTTTTAATTTATAGTACATACGTACATACACCAAATTAACTTTCCTACCTACACTCCTTCTTCCTATTGGGGTAGGCAGAAACTACAGAACGTCAACTGCTACGATCCTTACATACTCCTTTTGCCTCGTTAACGTTCATACATCTGTTCATACACGTACGAGTGCTACGCACCTGAACTTTTTGAAGCATATCACCAATAAGGTGACTATAAGTTATATAATAATAAATAATAATTAAGTAATAACCCCACTGCCGTATCTCTACGTTGTCATCGTGGTGGGGCTTACGCGCTCCGAGCTCTAGGTCTGTGCCGGTAGAGTTTACTTTGCTGGAACGGGTCTGGGATGAGGAGCCAGACCAAGAGAGATACAAAAACCCGCAGGGCAGCATGTGGCGAGCTGTTGGGCAGTAGCGACCCCACGGACCCTATCTCCCAGGAGAAGTCTTTTTCCTCACTTCTGGCTTACCTTTATTGGCCAGCTGGAGTGAACACTGACGAGGACGAGGAACAGAGCTCCCACCTCATTCTTGCCTTAATTGGCCAGCTTGAGTGGAGACTCGCAAGAGCAAACGTGCTCGGAGGAAGGAAGTATTCCAGTAAGTGCTCGTAGGGATCTTGACCATCTTCTGGGCTCTGAAATTGTTCTGAAAGCCGTGGAATACGTCTCCACTCCTCAAGGACCGCAGGACATGTTGCCCCTTGTTGCTACGTCACTATGTGCCAGCGACAGTTTTCGGGGGCTCATTATTGAGTATGCAAGTCACCCCCTGCCATTTTATCAGAATCATAATGTTTACATCCGTATTCACAACAGAATTCCAAAATGAAAACAAGTCACCTGCAGTCAATTAAGCTCTATAATATCAGGCGCTTCAAAATATAAAACGGAACCTACGCGGGATACTCATATCAACCGAATAACTCGAATTCACAGACTGTAAAATTACTCCCAGCTCTCGCGAATAGTATCAGATTAAATTGTTACAAATTGTAGGTAACAGTAATAATTACGTGTGGGAGGAGCTCGAGGCTAAGTAATAACAGCCACAAGGGTCGATCCATCAGGTTAAACTACGCTTTCCGGAGTTGGTCCGTGGATGGGTAATCTTTACATACCGAGATTCCTCCGTGCCTCGGAAAGCACATTAAGCCGTCGGTCTCGGCTGTCATTCGTGGCTCTTTGACAATCGTTACGGGTCGTCAGAAGCTCAAAAGATTGACAACCAGTCTTACCAAGGGGTATCGTATTTCCCAGTTACTGGGTTGTGGAGGTCAGATAGACAGTCGCTCCATGTAAAATACTGATATTCAGCTGCATCCAATTAAACTGGAAGCCGACCCCAACATAGTTAGGAAAAGGCTAGGCAGATTTTGAGTAATAATTACGTGTAATGTTCTTGCTACACCTGCGTTAATGTTATCGTTTGAGCCAAATTACGCCATAACTATTGCGTTAAAATTATCGCGTTAACCGATTGGCTACAATAATTGGTTCAGCGCCAAAAGTTATGGCAAAAAAATTGTGCGTTAACCACGTTCAAAATGGAGATAGAAGCTGCTGCGGTAGTTTGTGGTCATCGGCGTGTCCGGCGCATTTAATTAGAGCGATAGACAACACAATTGAATGCGTTATTCAACGTACTAAAACACTTAGATGTGACGAAAAAACTGCCACCCGAGTTATGGCTCAAGATTAAATGACATTAAAATATCTAAATTAACGTGTTAAATATAGATCACAACTGAGTATTGTCTTATTTAACGCGTTAATTTGCTTGTAACGACTTAAGGCTCTTTCAAACAGGCGCGACATGCGACGCGACACAAAGACACCGCTTGTCGCGCGACGAGCGGTGTCTTTGTGTCGCGTCGCGTGTCGCGCCTGTTTGAAAGAGCCTTTAGGTGTGGCAGAAGCATTATAGAAGCGCCGCTAACATAAAGCTATGGTTTAACTGCAACCAGCTGTGTCTCGGGAGTTGTAAACGTTTGGCATATTATTCCAGTTTTACTACTCTAAAGACAATTTGTTATAACTGACTTTGTAATAAAGGATTGAGCGGTAATCAACGTTTGGCTAATTTGTTTTGGAGTTTTAAGATGGATTCTTTTATTGGCAAATATTAGATTTGTTTCTCTAGTCATGGCTTACTTAAGATTCAAAGAAATAAAAAACTGGCCAAGGGCGTGTTGGACTACGCACAATGAAGGGTTCCGTAGTTGGGATGTATTAATCCCAAGAACAAACTTAACATTGTAGTTGTAAAACATGTTCTCCCATACATTCCAACTGCAAATGTAAGTTTGTACGCACATTATTGAGAGATTCATCATGTTATTTTAAGATCACAGATTTCTTATAGGTTTTGCTGTAATTAATCATTCTCCACAATAAGAAAAATAAAAAATAAACTGGCTCAGAAGTTTCGAAAATAAGGGGGAATGGTCAATTTTCATCTACCTTATTAAATATCTTCAAAAGTATTTATTTAAAAATTATAATAAACACATTTGAGGTCCTTGTAGCAAGCCCTTTCATTGATATATCACACGGTATAGTTTGCAAAACTTTTTTTTTTATGTTTTCTTATTTGTTCCCCAAAAGTGCCCCATATTCAAAAATTATTATTTACGTTTCACGTTCGTGTTTGGGTCATAGAAATACATAAGTGTACCAAATTTCAACTTAATCGGTCAATAAGATTCGGAGCATATTTGCCGTGACAGAAGGACAGACAAACAGACTGACACAAGAGTGATCCTATAAGGGTTCCGTATTTTGCGGTACGGAACCCTAAAAAGACGGAGAATAGCTTCCTCCTTTTAGAAAATTACAGCATGAAACGATCACCGACCTGTAGTGTGTGATCAATCACAATCTGTTTCGATTTGAAACAGATTACTAATCCATTGCTTCATAAGTTGGAAAGAACAAATCTACTCAACAACGTAAATAACGCAATGAATGTTGTTTAACTGTCAAAATGAAACAAATTAGTCATAATCGATTACGAAAAGAAGTTACGTAATTAGGGTACTGATTAATAAGAGTGCGTGATTGCTAAGCTTTAACAAACTTTTGGTTTGATATTTAAACGATCATGTATAACGATATGAACCTAAAGAAAAACTCATCATTCTCCAGCCTTTATTCCAATTTATTTGGAGTTGGCACAATATGTCTTTTTTAACCGACTTCAAACAAGGAGGAGGTCCTCAGTTCGTCGGAATATTTTTTAAATTTTTTTTTTAATGTATGTTCGCCGATTACTCGAAAACGGCTGGACCGACATATTTTTTTTTTAAAGGTGTACTTTCAAATTGGTCCTATTGTCATTTCGTCACGATCTGATGATGAGATCTTGGAGAAATCAAGGGAACTCTTCAAATATTATAGGCACATCTATAGCGATTTGGGTATTTGATGAGAGCAGATGATGAGCAGTTGACATTTAGACTATTGTAACTTAGATAAATTACAAACCAACCCACTAAAAAGAGAAAAAAAAAAAACTTTTTTACAAAAAATGTTGTATTTTTTGTAAAAAAGTTTCCATACTTCTCTGTTTGTCGTCATATCGGGAGTCCCCCCATTTCTAGCCATATCATCTTTAACACGTTTCACTGCAAAATAACCTGTGGTTTAAAATAGGAACTACCAGTTCTCAGACAAGATCTATTCTGTATATAAATCTCACCGAGAAAACTGGGGTGAAGTGAACTTGAAGTGAACTGTCAATCCCTATTGCATCTCAATGACAGCTCACTTTACTTTGAGTTTTCACGGTGAGATTTTTACGGCATAGACTAATACTTCATTATCGCAATTCATAAATTTGCCCCTAGCCTCGGTACACCCAATAAGGTGTTAAAAGGTCAGTGAGGGGCTATGTCAACATGTCTAAGCCCTTGGCAGCAGCATTCTTCATTTATCTAGTTATAAATTTTAATTACAACATACCTACTGTTATCGTCAGTAGAATTGCCAATGAATGGTCCGCCGCAATGAATATCGAAATGAGGGATCTATTTATCAACGGATTTAAAAAAAAAATGTAAATATATTTTTTATGGACTTTTTAAACAAAACAGTGTTACTTTTAGACTAAAAGGTCTATCGCGAATAACTCCATAATAGTTGTAAGTAATTATGCGTCCTCATAAAATGAAAATTGTGGGAAAACAAACTACTCTCAATTGAAAATAAACGTTTTTTTTTTAGCATTTTTACAATAATCGTAAAATTTTTCAATAAGCCATTACGTACTTTTCAAAAAAATATATATATTTAGATGTTTTTTTCCATCGGTAAATTTGGATAGATTGGGATCATTTCGAAATATGCACATTATAAAACCTCACATTGTTATACTACGCTAAAGCCTAGTGTTGCACAGGTTGCACCGTTGCACCTTTTTTTTGGGTTGGAAATTATCAAATAACTTCTCGCGCTCTGAGTTGAGCGGGAGGGCGTGTCGGACTATTACTGACTAAAACCCACCGGTGTTCCTTCAGTTGCCTGTATGTTGCCAGGTGTCACGATATCCCTTTCGAACTTTCCTGCGACCCCGACAGGCATCGGCCCTAGCGGACGCCATCAGAACTGGTCTGGTTTTGACTAACAATCAATATTTCAGAGAGATCATCATTCTCTTGTCTTTATCATAATTTATTCGGGGAAACATGTGTTTTTCACTCCTCTAATAGTTGTCATCTTCCCTCCCGTCATTGGCCCTTTCTAGCCATATCATCTTTCACACAGTCCATCCATCGTTTCTTTGGTATTCCTCTACTCTTCAACGTCTACATCTCTACTGGTCTACATTCCAAAGAGATCTTACCCATAATATTTTATCATTAAATTTCCTCCAATATTAGCAGCAATCTTCAAACACTAGCAACCTCCCATTTGATAGCCGTTTTATCGTTGCCAAGGACGCTTTTTACTAGCCACTTCGTAGCTTCTTGAAGCGATGCAGCTAAATGCTCTGCCATAATTGGCCATTGAAATGATAGCCCAGAAAATGTCAGGCTATAAAAGAAAACATTTCCAGTCATTTTTATTGTCACACAAATATTTTTAGGCCTTAAAGAATGACCAAATTTATGGAGACGAAATATAAAAGCAGTAATGAACGATTTGGAACGAATGTTTAACATCGTACTAAGACTACCTGTATAAAATTTGTTTATTTTTTACTCATTGGTGTTACAGAGTCTCATCACCCGCTGCAAAAATTGATTTAATTTCCACTTCACAGAAAACATTCCTGCAAAACTGAAAATACCTACTACAATCGTTAACTAAAACGATTCGCTTTTTGGATATCGAAACAGAGCGCTGTATTTCGGAAAATAACTAAAAAATCACATTTACATACATAACAGGGTGTAAAACTAAAAATGGTGATGAAAATCATTCGTGAAAATTAAAAAAGTAACAACAACTTCACAGTTTTAATTAAATCCGGACTTTGTGGTACTCTAGACGTTCTGCAAAAAAATGGAGAAGTGACTCTGTAGTATAATGAAATTGTTTGTTTAAACTGTGTAACCTACCTACCCACCAATTTCTTTTCAAAGTTGACAGTTTGGTTCGAAAGTCAAGCGACTTTGAAAGAAATACTTTATTAATAAATTCTGAAGAAACGGTTACTACTCATATGGATAGGTACATTTACATTTTTATTTTTCTTTGATAAGAATACGCCCAACTTAGTTAACTTCAATCTGACTTTAATAACCTTGGACCTAGCACGAACGCGCAGAGTAAACGAAAATTAAATTTGAACGATTTTAAAGTTGAAAATAGGCCCACTTGTTTCGCAAATAATATTTATTCAGTTAAAAAACTTTTTTCATATCTATCATATCTATGGTTGACGTTATTTGTCCCTGTCGCAAAAGAAAAAAAATAACAAAATGCATAAATCATTGTATTTTCGATTCCAAAATCATTTACGAGACGTTACGTCACGCGTTCGTGCTAAGGGCAAAGGTCCTTAGAAACATCACACAGGTGTTAAAATAGACATTTTGTTTATCCAATGTTGTATAGATGCCTATCCTATCAGTTTTCCCAAGCTACTGAAAGCTTATTCACTTTGACCTTAATTAAAATCTAAACTGTTCTTCAAAAACACTTTTCCATCAAAACTATGTTTAAAAGTGTATAAATTAATAATTTCCATTAGTATTTACACGTTATCTTTTTATAATAGCGTATCCCTTTCGTTAACGTATCCAGATTTTAATTACTTCTCCATAAAACGGCACAAAATGGCTTTTTCACAATCACTTAGCGAACGACATTGCCCCGAGCGATAATACAGCAAATACTGGGTTATTTGGCTCTGAGAATTACTGGTCAGAAAATATCGGGCACATAATAAAAGACAAGACATTTTCTACTCAATTGAACTATCATCGGATGTGTTGTATTCGTGTCGTGTCCTATATTTCTATATTATGGAAAGCGATGAGAATCAAAAGTGCCTCTAAATGGTTGAATTGAAATAAATGCTTTGAGTTTGAGTTTAATGGAAAAGTAAATATCTAGAACAATCTAGATAAATCTTGAAGTTTCCTCTTGTGTGGTATCCGATGCATAATTTGATTTCCCTCCTTTTGATCATCTTCCAGCCCTTGTCCCATGTTACTGGGAGTGGCTGTAACATTGTTTTCTTCTTCCATTCTTTCCTGTCAACCGTCACGCTATCATTCACTCCCTTTTCTTCTATATCTTCCCTCACACAATCCGCCTTTTCTTTGGTCTTCCTCTCCCTCGCTATCCATCAACATTTGTATTCATTACTCTTGGTCTCCTCCCTTTTACTTAAGTAATATAGACAATTCCCCAGTACTACGATGATTTAAGTTTGCTTCAGTTCGTAAAAGAAGAAAATTATTAAAATAAAGACATGAGAATATAAGCAATGGAACCTTAAGGACTGATGGCAATTCATAAGGCAATAGCAATAAAAACTATATCTCTAATTCAGAATAGGGCATTAATAATTAATCAAATTGTGATTCATACGACGTCATTCATTCGAGTTTCTTAGAGCCAAACAGTAAACATGTTCGAAAAATTTAAATCATATTACAACGCCTTGGAAATACATTCTGTTATGTTGTGCATGAAAACTTAAATAAAATAAAAAATAAAAAAATAAAAAAAGATCATTTAGATTTCTCTACAGGCAATGTCAACCCTTTTGTGTTTCATCAGACATTCTACAAAGTGTTAGTCCTTTTTAAAGTTGCAGATCTCGGAAACGAGGATCCACCATCGTAAGTTTCTAAGAGTACTTAGCAAGATTTCCTTTTTCGGGGACGGCGCAATTATACTGACCTTTATCTGCCGTTATCTTAGTATTCACCCCATTTTTTGGCATGTCATCTATCTTTTATGCCAGCTATCCATTGTTTAATTGTTTTTTTTTTCTTCTTTTAAAACTATTCACATACATATAAAGGGCGTCCCACGTATATGCCACATGGAGGTAAAGTACCTTGAATATTATAGATGGAACATTTTACTGAAATAAGACATAACTTGAATTAAAAAAAAAAAAAAACTGCATTCATAGATATTTATATAATTACATGGTTGAACCGGGAATCGAACCAGTTACATGAGAAAAATAATCTCCCTGTAGCTTTATCATACCGATCGAAAGGCTTCATCATAAGGATTATTTTTTTGCTAAATATCATAGTGTCACAAATAAAAGAAAGACCATGAATTTTACATTTGATGTGAAATTTTGTTCAGAAAAATAAAAAGCTGACATTGCCGTAAGGACATACAACTAACATTATCATAAGTACCTATTACTAATAAATGTACCCACTTGAGAAGTACGCATCATTTCCCTATTATAATTTAAGTGCATGATAAAATGATAAAAAGATACGTAATAAGTAGGTACCTGGTTGTATGCAATAAATCGAGCCGAATCCTGAGTCGAAAGACGCGTAAATTATTTTGTCCATCGCAGTGCGGCTGGCTGATTATAAAGAAATAATTAAAAAATGTGTTCCATTTTCAAACTTTTATTCTTTTGTTTATGTGATTTTCATTGTAGGATTTTTGCATTGTATTGTGAATTTTTTACATAACCATGGCGTATCAAAATAATTTTGATTTAATGGAAGCATACTTTTTGAACTACAAAAATATACCATTAGCCTTACAATGGCACCGCGACAGATATCCTGATAGAAATACACCTCGATTTATTATGAAACGGTTGGTGGATAATCTGCAAAATTTGGGACGTTTCGATCATCGCTTACCATAACCGCGGCACCAAATGATAAACACTGACGATGAACTCGACATTTTGATATACTTTGAGGTAAATCCTAAAAGTTCAGTGAGGGAAGGTGAAGAAGCAATTGGAATTTCGAAAAGCAAAATACAACGTGTACTAAAAAAATACAAATTTAAAAGTTACATTGAAGGGCGATTAGTACAAAAATTACTGCCCGGTGATGCTGAAAGACGTATGTTCTGCCATGAAATCGAGAGGGACATACTTCAGTAATAATGGTATGTATAACCGACACAATAATCACATTTGGTCCAGGGAGAATCCCTTACGTATACGCGAGACTTATAACACTGAAGTGCGTTTTTCGTTCAACTGTTAGTGTGGGATTGTAAAAACTGGGTCCTCTTTGTACATTTTTAAGAAGGGCATTTGAATACGGAAAGGTATTTAGAAATACTTGAGATTTTGAGAAATGAGATAAATAATCTTCTTTCAGTAAAATGTTCCATCTACAATATTCAAGATACTTTCCCTCATGTGGCCTATCCGTGGGACGCCCTGTATTTTCAAAACTATCTGCACAACGTATCTCTCATTCCTGTATACCCCATTCCTTAATATTATAATGAAATAGATGCTAACTGCTAAACTGCATCTGAAGCTTTGATGTTCATCCTAAGCTATCTATGCATTGGCATCAAAGTGACTGATGGTCTAATGATAATATTATGATGAATTTCAGGTACTTCAATCAAAATACTTTCCTCTTCGTTATTGGGCTCATAGGTACAGGAATCTTATTCACATCCTTCTACCATGGTCTGGAGACCTTAGACTTACCACATATGACTGAGACTGGAACTTACGCGCTTGTACTGAGCTATAAGTTGCTAATACTCTCCTGTACAAGAAGGAATATACCGCAGTATCACAGCTTGTTGCGAGCATTGCAAGAAGATTTTCATTATATTTGTACGGTGGGAGAAAAATATCGGTTAGTCTATAGATATTTTTTAGTTTTGCTAAAGTTTCATAATTGTTTTCGTTACATTTATGCAGATTACGAGACTCTCTAGTTGGTGCATTACAGCAAATATTTTTATGTGTAGGTAGATAATACATTTTTGTGATTGTTTCAGAGTACGATATTTTGAGAATCAACTGAAAACTTGGAAGATTTGTATGTTAGCGTGCATGTTCAATGCTGGTATCCCAATTGGGATGAACATATGTGCTTATATTGCACTCTTTTACTTTCTGGCTACTCGTGATGCTGATTCAGAAGAGAGCAGACCTCTTTTGTTTCCATTTTGGATGCCTAATGTCGATTTTAGCAAATCACCGAGCTATGAGATAGCTTTAATGTTTGCTAATATTACTATCCTGCTTTACGGCTATAATTACATCTGTGAGTTGTGTTCTATTAATAATAGGTTAGATCAGAAGATTGGTTTGTAAACGTAATTTAGCATTTCCGTAAATGTTTTATTTCCCGATTTATCACATATATTACTGTTACATTTCAGTTATGTTTCAAACACAAATAGTATGGATCAGACAAATAACCTCGAAAATCGATATTATAACATGGAGTCTCCAAGATCTTCTGGTGGACGTACATCCAACCTCCAATAAAGAGGAAAGTGAATATTTCTCTAACTTGATTGAGACTCGAATGAGAAACATCGTGATTCACCATCAATCTATGTACAGGTAAAAAGGCATCGAATGCCTAACTTAGAACAAAGTTATTGGATTTGTATGATTTTTGTTTATTTTTTAGTCTAATGGAAGATTATGCGATTGTTTACAAGAAATTATTGTTGTTCGAACAAACAATTTGTGGTCCTGTGGTTTGTTTAACTGCTTACTGTATTGCAGAGGTACTTAATATTCTACCATGAGTTATCATTATTTTCAATAAGCAAACAGGATTCTCATATAAATAATTTATTTTCTTTAGAAATTGGACCAAGACGAGTTTCAATTTATACTTCTACTACTTTGTGTTACTACGATTGTGCTGCATTTCATACCAAGTTTTTTGTGCTCCTATCTTACCATAAAGGTACGTATGAGGAAGTAATATTGATTCACTCAAAGATAACTAAACACAAAAAGCAGTTCTGAATATCCCATGATTTACTAATTACTAACTTCAATTACTTTACAATTACCCTCAATTTACATTTTCAGGTAAAATCTGTTTGTGACGCGTGTTGGAGTATTCTTTTCTGGAATGCAGGCCCCGTGATACGTCCTTACATGGTCCTTATAATGCAACGCTCGCTACGACCTTTGCCACTGCAGGCTCCTGGTTTTAAAGATATTTCTCTTGAGACATTCGCTGAAGTAAGTTAAAAAAGAAAACGAACAGGTCTCAAAAATACCAACACTTAAATAAAACAAATTATTGTTTTGTTTCAGAAAATGACATCTGCTTATTCGCTCTTCAATATGCTGCGGCAAACAAATCTCTAAAAACCTTAATAGAATATTGATATTTATAATAAAACTCTACACCTAGCATTGTGTGCTTTTCTACACCTCGCACTGTGCACTGTTTTAAATAAATTAATAGGATTGTGCATGTATTACTTACACAAAAATAAATGATTCTATATATGGGTATTCATCTTATTATCCAACTTGTAACCTGCTACAACTATCAGAATAATATGTTGTACGAGTTAAAAAGCAGCCCTTGAAATGGTGTGATGTAATAGTGGCGCCAAATTAAAATTAAAAATAAAATAAAATCTTCTGGAAATAAAATTAAAACAACTTGGAATATTTTTAATTCAGAAACGGGAAGAACGACAGTACGGAATCGTGACTTCCATCTAAAACTTAATGATGTAGATATTAAGGCAGACGTGGAGGAGGCAACTGAGTTTGAAAATTTCTTCACTAATATTCCTATTTTAACAACCAAAACTCTGTCATCGTCGTCCTCTACTTCTGCTTACTCAATACTTAAAGAATGTGACAAACTTTTTGAATTCACAGTCATTACTGCTAAAGACATTATAGAATCTTTTAAAAATCTTGATGTAATAAAAACTGCTGACCTTTGGGGATTATCAGTACATACCGTGTCCTCAATAATTGATGTTATTTCACCCTTTTTAGCAATCGTGTTTAACTCTTGTATTGCATCTGGTGTATTTCCTGATCTGATGAAACTTAGCAAAGTGATTCCACTGTTCAAATCTGGCAGCACAATTACTGATCCCACAAATTTTCGCCCTATTTCGATATTACCTACTTTGAGCAAAATCTTTGAAAAAATATTTTTTAACCCATTCCATTCCAGCAACGCACTCGCGTGCGTTTTAGTTGTTTTTACTTGTGTGCCTGCAACGCACCCGTATGCGTGTAGTGTATGTTTTAATAAAGAATAATTTATTCACTGTGCGTTGCATTATTGTTGCCATTTTTAATTTACCTCAATCTAGATTATATATCTGATATAGCAACACCGTTACAGTGGTAAAAGAAATGTCACATTTGAATTGACGCCGGTTTTTGTGGTTGTGATTTTATCTAGTATTATAAATCAAGTTTTTACAGTGATTTAGGTGTTAAAAGGTAAGTAAATATGATTTTTTAATCAAATTTAGTCATTTATTTATTACAACAACGTAATTTTAAGTCTACTGATAATATTTTGGATAAATTTTGTAGTCCAAAACATACCAACGCTAATGGTGCGTTCAATGGCATTTATGAATGACTTTGTTCATGGATGGTGTTACACATCGACAATAATCGGTCGCTCAATGTTACCTACTACTGCTATTGTAACTTTATAATGTTATTTTATAACTTGAGATATATTACTGCAGTGTTCGTATTACATACCCTACATGGTACAAAATAAAACCATTTGTGAAAAAACGCTTTTATTTTTAAATTTGAATGGGATGAAATGTGTAAAGTAACTAGTATTTTTGTCGTTTATAGGTCTTTTGTTTTCCCCTCAAGCATTATGGCAAATAATAATAGAGGTCGTCGTTTGGTTGAATTGTCACATAATACTGCCGAAGGTACTAATTTACAAGCTAGAAAAGAAAGTTATTCACAATAATACTTATAATATAATTATGAAAAAGGAGAATTAAAGACTGCTTTGATCTTATATGAGTATTTTTATTTCTGTCACCTACCCTACACCCTAACAATTTAATTATGGGTTCATGTTTCCCAGTCGTGCATAAAGCCATCCACTATATACTCTCAAAAGTGCGTTCTCGGATCTCTCGAAAAACTTTTTCCATCATGTGCCACCCACGCACCATATGCGTGTGTTTTTTTTCGTATTTATCAACAATTTTTTTTTTTAATCTAAATACATCATTAGTAATCCATTTCCTACCATAAAACATTATAAAAACTGGTGGCACCTGGTCAACAACTTTAAAAAAAAGGTGGCATCGAATGGGAACAAATGTTAGAGCATTTCAATGAATATAATCTACTTCATCTGAAACAGTTTGGTTTTACAAAGGGTCGTTCAACTACAGACGCGTGCGTGGAATTACTGAAAAGCATATTCGAGGCCTGGAAGGAGTCGCAAGATGCTCTTGGCATATTCTGCGACTTGTCTTAGGCTTTCGATTGCGTACATCATGATACACTCACCAGGAAACTGTACCACTATGGTATGAGGGACAAGGCTCTTGACCTTCTGACTTCTTATCTGAACAACAGAATTCAGAGGGTCGATGTTAATGGCAAGAAATCTGAAGGATCTGCGATCACCATGGGCGTTCCGCAGGGTTCAATTCTTGGGCCGTTCTTATTTCTAATTTATGTAAATGATTTACCTTATCACATAAGGGATAATTACAAGATAGTATTACTCGCAGATGATACTTCCCTCACTTTTTAAATCAAACGTCAGTTAGTCAACTTTGAACAAGTTAACGAAGCACTCTCTAAAGTAGTGCATTGGTTTAATGTAAATAATCTTCTGCTGAACGAAAAAAAGACTAAACTCATTAAATTTTCAATGCCAAATATCAGGCAGCTATCTACCAATGTTCAAGTTAATGGAACAGAGTTGGACCCTGTTGAGTCGACAGTTTTTCTTGGAATCACTATTGACAGTAAATTACAATGGGGCCCACACATAGAAAAATTGTCAGGAAGGCTAAGTTCGGCCGCCTATGCTGTTAAAAAATTAGACAGATAGCTGACGTAGATACAGCCAGTATTGTTAATGTTAGAACCTGTGCGGACATTAATACTATCTTTGTTCTACAGAAAAGAGCTGTTCGAGCCATTTACAACCTAGGTCCAAGAGATTCCCTTAGAGAAAAATTCAAAGAAATAAATATTCTGACTGTAGCCTCACAATATATTTTTGAAAACCTACTGTATGTACACAAAAATATATAAAATTTTAAGAAAATATCGGATATTCATAGTTTAAATACCAGGAGTAAACACAACCTTGCTGTACATCGCATACGTCTCCACAAAGTAGGCAAATCATTCATGGGTCAATGTATCCGCTTTTACAACAAACTTCCCATCGACGTTCGAAACTTACCCATTAATAGATTTAAAATCTCTATTAAAACCAAACTTTGTAAAAAGGGTATTATAAAATTTCAGATTATTTAGAAGATAAAAAAGCATGGGATTGAGCTGCTCGCTCTGCTAAGCCATGTGATAAAACATGACATTTTAATTATTTTGTAAAATCATCAAAATATACCAGTTTTAAATACACATTGACATTGTTGAAAATTATATTGAAAATGACATGATTACTAACTTTGTAAAGTATTACATTATTTTAATTAATTATTGTGAATGTGAGGACTATGTGGATATCATTATTATTTTCATTTTACAGTTAGTTTTAATGATTGGGTGGCAGTTTGAGTAGTTTATGCGGCCTACCCAAATGTCCTTTCTTTGGTATTGTTCGTCGAGTTGAGCTCCACGATTACTGACAAATGCTTGCACTGACTGGACAGGTCCACTCAAATCTGTGTGGTTCTTTCCTCAAAAGACCATTTCAGACACTAATCTACATGGTCCTCATATGGCCTGACCAAGATTATGTCTAGACTTTAAAAGAGACTGTGACCTCTGAGTTTGTTTGGGCCTTTCTTCTCAGAGTAGTTAAATAGGAAACGCCGAACTCAACTAGCTTATTTTTAATTTTTTTTTTTTAATATAACGTGTAAAAGTGATTCCAATATCCTATTTACAGAATAAGCAATTTCATTTCATTTCATTTTATTTAATTTCATTTCCCAGCGTGGGACCAAACCAACACTCGGGTGTTACCTGCTCATCATAATTATTGAGCTTATCAGTTTATCCCATATATGCCCAGGGGGTCGATAACGACCTAAAAGTACTTGATTACTTCCGATGAACCCTGACCGCGAACTTATGAATGAATTCTTATTATAGCGCCATCTTTCGACAGTCAAAAGAACTATTTTGAAGCACAGCACAATATAATTTCTACTTTATAATAATTTCAAATGACAAGTGCTAGTGCAAGTTCGTACAAGTTAATTTCTGGAAAAAGTTTGCATCCAAGCGCATAAAAATGTAAGTATTTTGTGATTATTATGTTGTTTAACTAACAAAATTGTATTTATAGCAAACTGAATATGTGTTTTAGAGATATAGATGTAAATATTGCTTATAAAATATATTTTTCTAATTGCAATCAATCGAAACATTTTCGTGGGTCGGTAACGACCCCGTGGGCACATCCCATGCTTTATAATCATATTTTTTTCTTTTACAGGTCCCGGCACGTGCTCTCTACAAACGAAATAGCCGAAGCCCTCGAGTCACTTGACTACGAGGAAGGTGTCCAGGGCTTCGATGTGTACATTGATCCGCCTTGTGAGGGTACCATATCGGACGGTGACTCAGGTGAGGAGGACTGTGACAATATAAATCGCTTGAACCGACATCAATTACTTGCTCCAGCTGAGATGGTAGTACTACAAGGCGCAGAAGACCATGATGGTGACACCACCATCGATGAGGTTTTAGTCTGCCCTACTAGTAGTTCTCAAAATTTTGAACCCATTTCTACGGCATCCAGATCCAGCACACACAGGTTACGAAATTCTCGTCCTGTCGAACCGTCAACTCCAGGAGTTGAAGAACCGACGATCATTGCTTATCCTGATGATCAGTCTTCCTTGAATGGTCGTCTTACCAGGGCCAACAATGATTCTGTGGGCCCTTCTTCAAGACGTGGAAGACAGAGCAACGTCAGGCCACGTAAATGGGTAAAGCGAGATTTGCGTCCTCGACAAGATGTGTGGTCACCTCCGCCTCCACGAGCTGTGCTCACACTTACCAAAGAAAGTGAACCTATAGAGTTCTTCGAATTATTTTTTAACGAAGACGTTGTAAGGTATATTGTTAGGCATACGGTAATGTACGCCGTTGAAAAACACAATACTAGTTTTTGTCTTTCAGGGGATGAGATGTACTGTTTCATAGGAATTTTAATTCTTAGTGGTTACGCGCCTTTACCGAGACGGCGTATGTACTGGGAGTCAAACGAAGATACCCACAATGTTTTGGTGACCAAATCGATGAGACGTAATCGTTTTGAAGAAATATTTAGATATCTTCATGTCGCTGATAACAGCAACCTACGCACAGGTGACAAAATGGCAAAAATAAGGCCAATGTTCAACATCATGAACGAAAAATTTCTTATATACGCTCCCATTGAAAAAGAATTGAGTATTGATGAGTCAATGATACCCTACTATGGACGGCATGGCTGTAAACAACATATTCATGGAAAGCCGATCCGTTTTGGATTCAAAGCATGGGTTGCAGCAACTCGTTTAGGGTATTGTTTGCATGTTGACTTGTATGAGGGACTATCTGAAGCGCGAGATACGGGCCTGGGAGAACATGTTGTTACCAAATTGACGAATACAATAAAGAACGAATACCCAGACACACAGTTTTCTGTGTATTGTGACAATTTTTTTACATCCCCGGGATTACTGAGTACTTTGCAAGGTAAAAATGTGAAAATTACTGGAACTGCTCGTCAAAATAGAGTGGACAAATGTCCACTAATGGAGGTAAAGACTTGCAAAAAGCAGCCCAGAGGATTTTATGATTACAGGTTGGATACAAATGTTTTGCGCCGTAAGATGGAATGACAACAGCGTAGTGACATTGTTGTCAAATGAATTTGGAGTACACCCCGTTCAAAAAGCACGCCGATATTCAGTTGCTGCCAAACAGAAAATTGACATTGATCAGCCAAACGTTGTACATCAGTACAACCGATTTATGGGTGGTGTAGATAGACTAGATGCTAATATCGGAGTTTACAGGATTGCCATTAGAGGCAAAAAATGGTATATTCCCATTTTGATGTGGCTAATTGATGTCGCCGTCAACAACGCTTCTTTGCTCGCCAGATCATTAGGGACAAACGTAGACACGCTGGAATTTCGCCGATCTATTGCAAGGTCTTTACTCCAGAAATATGGAAGTACCAGAACTCAGCCTGGGCCACAGAAGAAGGCAAAGACAACTGTACCTGTTTCTGTTAGAAAACATTCAGCTGAACATATTATTCTCACAAGTCAGGTCAGAAGAAGATGTGTGCTGTGTAAAAATAAAACGGTCAAAATGTGCCGCAAATGTGACGTCAACTTGCATGACAAATGCTTTGCAGAATTTCATTCATAACTGATATTATAGCCTATGTTCCTTACTTACCAAATTTAATTACCTAATAGTTCCTATCCTACTTGTCTAAACTAATAATAAAGACTGAATAGCATATACCTACTACTGTTTTATTTTGATTATTCTTTTTCCATACTAGTGTAAGACCTTATCTGCCCAAAGGGTCATTTTCGACCCACTGAAAAAAACCTACTTTCAGAACTGAAAACTAAAAACTACTATCACAGTACTTGTCTGTGGTTATCAATAAAGAACATACGTGAAAATTTTAAAAATCGTTGTCATATAAAGTTCTGGGCATATATGAGTTATTCATGCTATTTTGAAGTTCGTTTTCAACAAACAACTGAAGAAAATACGGTTTCTTCATATGGTACAGAAAAATAAATGATTATAAATAATCAATTCTACAATATTGTTTATTTGTAGAAAAGAAAACATATCACAGAAAATATAAATATGTGTGAGTTACAATTTACAAAATACAATTCTTTAGTATCTTTAAAAGCATGAAATTTATGTAGGAATGATGACGCCGGTAAGGTTCTATCTAAAGATGAGGAAATAAAAGAACTATGGAAGGTTTATTTAAAAAAACCAATGAACGAAGAGAATGAATAGAATGGTCTGCTCAAAGAGGTACAAGTAAATATGGGTTTGTTGAGGGAAATTAGCATAAATGAAGTAAAAAATGCATTTTTAAGTATGAAAAATGGTAAGGCCCAGATGTTATACCAGTAGAAGTATGGAAATGTTTAAAAGAAGATAGATGGCTGTGGCTGACTTTATTCTTCAATAAGCTATTGCCTGAAGGAGGTCCCACAATAATGGTGTGATAATAGTTCGCTAGTGCCCATCTTCAAGAATAAAGGTGATGTACAGGACTGCAATAACTGTCGAGGGATACAGCTCATGTCCAATATTATGAAGGAGAAAGTAATAGAGAAAAGACTGCGAAAGGAGACTGATATTACCCAGAACCAGATTGAGCTTATGCCAGGTCGAGAAACAATGGACACCACTTTTGCACTCCACCAATTGTATGAGAAGTACAGACGTGCACACGAGAACTTGTACATGGAGTATTTAGATCTGGAGAAAGCGTATGATATTGTACCTCGGGATGTGTTGTGTGGGCCTTGAAAAAGAAAGATATGCCCGAGAAGTTTGTGGAGTTAATTCGTGTTAATAAAAACTTTGTTAATTTTTTACCCATTGGTGTTACAGTCTTAATCCACCAATGGTAAAATTGATTTAATTTCCACTTCACAGAAAAATTACCTTTAAAAACTGAAAATACCTACTAGAATTCTTAACTAGAACAATTCGCTTTTGGATGACGAAACAGAGCGTTGTATTTTTGAAAATAACTACAAAAGCTTGTTTACATACTTTACAGGAGTGTGAAACAAAAAACGGTCATGAAAATTATTCATGAAAAACAAAGTGACTCTGTAGAATAATTGCTTGTATAAAGTGTGTACCTACCTAACTACCTTTTTACCCGACTGCCCCAGAAGGAGGGTAATGTTTTTCAGGAGTATGTATGTATGTCTATTTCTTTGGCACGCTCTGTAACCTAAACGGCTTGATGGATTTTAACATTTGAGGTGTCGTTAGATTCATCCGAATGGTGGAAGTGACATAGGCTATATAATATTTATATATTGCATCTGCAAATACAAAAAAAGGGAGGGGTAGAAAGAAAATACTACATTATTGGTATCAAATAAAAGCTAGTAATGACTCTATTCCAATTATATATATGACACGACGGGGATTCCCTCCTGTACCGTTTCTGACTGGTCTCCGGTGTAATTCTTCGTTGATGGTAAATATAGGTAGTTGGTTCTCACTTACATACAACAGTCAAGTCAAACTCAAAGCATTTATTTCAATTAGAACATTTACAGACACTTGAATTATCACTTTATCACTTATCAAGGTGTCTTTCAGTTTTAGTTGGTGAAGCTAATTGCCCATTCCAAAATGAAGTAGGTTCCTGATGGAGAAGAACGGGTGAGAAACTCTATGGACACTCTTTTAAATCAAAAATTATATTACAGGGGTTACTTATTTGACAATTATTATTTAAGTCCTTTCTAACACAACTTTTCTTGTTATTTTTGTTACCCACACACGCCATTGTGTGTTTAATCCTTCTTCTAAGTGGGCGGAAATACCGCGTATATCATTATAAAATCTTATTACTTTGGTCAATTAAATTCACAAACAATGCTAAAACGCTTACCAGTTAATTCTTGTATAACTAAACAATGCTAAGATTCACAAATACAAAGGTTATTCAGAATTAAAGTTAAATTAAAAGCTTCATTACTTTCTAATACTTTACTATTTTTATTTTGACAACCCTTTCTGTGATTCAAGGAATTTAATCAAACAACAGTTGTTTAGTAAATTGCAGTGTAAAATAATCTTATTACTTTATAGTTCGTTTTGTATTATTGAAAATAATTTAGTTCTATCCAGTTATTGATCATGCACTCCGCGCAATTTCCGCCGGTTGAACGCGTCCCAGAGGGTCATGGCCATCCGGCTGGCCCGAGGATACCGCACGGTCTCCTGCGAGGCGGCGTGCCTCCTTGCCGGATTACCGCCATGGGATCTTGAAGCAAAGGTCCTCGCGCACATGTGGGAGTTGCGCGAGGAAAAGCCGGGGCTTAACTCCGCTGCCGCGAGAAATCACGGCACAGCGGACAGAGCTCCGGCGGGATCTCATGGCGTCATGGAGAGTGCGATTGTCGCAACCCAGCGCTGGGCACGCCACAATTGCGGCGATAAGACCCCTCTTTGAGGAGTGGCTAGAGAGGCGCTACGGCGTCCTCACCTTCCACCTGACGCAGGTCCTCACCGGACACGGCTGTTTCGGGAGGTTCCTGCACAGGATAAGGCGGGAGGACACGCCCGGGTGTCATCATTGTGTGGATCGCCCGGAGGACACGGTGGAGCATATGGTGGAGGTCTGCCCAGCTTGGGCGGAGCATCGCCGTGTCCTCGTGGAGGCGATCGGCGGCGGTGATCTCTCGCGTCCGGCCCTGGTTCAGGCCATGGTACGGAGCGAGAGGAAACGGGAGGCCGTCACCTCCTTCTGCGAAGCGGTAATGCTCGCGAAGGACGAGGCGGAACGCGTGAGGGAGAGGCAAATTTCGCGCCCTCACGCCCCTAACCGCCGCAGGAGGAGACGCCCAGGGCGTCGGGAGTCGCAAGCCGATTTCCGGCCACCGTAGGCGCGGGCTTGCGGACCGTGAGCAGTGGGTAGCTCACCGTTCGATAAGGACCAGGCCCGGGTCGACGGCGCGTTGTGTTCCACGCGCGCCTCAAAGAGATGTCAGCATAACTGACGGGGTCCGCTAGGGCCGATGCTTGCCGGGGTTGCGAAGAAAACCGAAAGGGAGATCGTGGCCCCCGGTAACAGGGCAACCGAAGGAACACGGGTGGGTTTTAGTCAGTAAGAGTCTGACACGCCCTCCCGCTCCGCCCAGAGCGGGAGAAGTTATTTGATGATTTCCCAACCAAAAAAAAAAAAAAAAGGTAGCGCTTTATCATAAACAAATTTACTGTGTCAAACGAGCAATATTGTTCATATGACTAAAAACGTAAAGATTATAAAATAAAAGTTCCCTTTTAATTTTAACTATAGTTTTAACTTAAAGATGGAAATTGCTTTAATAATTTACTCCAACGACACTGTGCGTTCGATTTCACAATGAGGCCAATAGATGGCGTTGATCTCAAATAAATCAATATTACACGACGGAGGCTTGCAAATGGTTCAGTAGAACAAATGGAACAGTTTTCCATAGAGGGCAGGATCAACGACTTTATGGAGAATAACAATTAAAATAATAGTTACGCATAAGATTAAGTTATAATCTTTATGTAGACGCTTTCTCGGTGACATATAAATGTCACATACAGAGTGGCAGGGACATCGACACGTTAACTGTTACCATGGATCAGTACATAATTCTGAACATCTGCGTGGAAATTTTTCGTCGGTTATTTTAAAAAAACAGTTGTTTCATAAAAAAAGTGCAAGACCTACGCGGTCAAAATGTAGGGAACAGCAATTTTTTTTCGATGTCCCTGCCACCCTGCATATATATATATATATATACACCGAAGACATTCCGGACGTCAGCTTATACGAGATTAGGATGGCTCTGAAGCAGCTTAAAAACAACAAGATGATGACGGAATAACGGTTGAGCACTGAAGGCCCGTGGAAAACCCGTGCTTAAGGCCCTCCAGAAGCTTTTCGATTCCGTCATGCTTGAGGGTCAAACGCCACAGGCATGGATAGAACAGAGATTTGGTGGTACTCTTCTTTAAAAAGGGCAACAATGCCCTGCTTAAGAACTATCAGCCCATCACACTTCTGAACCATGTCTAGAAGCTATTTTCGAGAGTCTTCATGAACCTCCCGAACAAACCGGGTTCCGTAAAGGCTTTAGCACCGTAAACCACATACATACGCTGCGGGAGGTTATACGGAAGACCGAAGAGTAAAACCTGTCTCTTTGCTTATCGTTTGTGGACTACGAGAAAGCCTTCGATTCAATCGAGACATGGGCTGTACTGTAGTCTCTTCAACGGTGCCAGATGGACTATCGGTACATCGAGGTGTTAAAGTATCTATATAAAAACGGCACTATGTCAGTCCGACTCCAGGACCAGACCCCGAAACCTATCCTTTTGCAGCGAGGTGTGAAACAGAGAGACTTTATCTCTCCGAAACTGTTCACCGCTGCACTGGAGAACGTCTTCAAAGTTCTGGACTGGAAAGGGCTAGGCATCAACATCAAATCAATCACGTTAGACAAGAAATTACAATGGGGACCTCATATAACATCTCTTGCGGGGGCTAAGCTCGGCCGCTTATGCTGTTAGAAAGATAAGGCAGTTTACAGATGCAGAAACAGCGCGTTTGCTCTATTTTAGCTACTTCTACAGCATTATTTCGTATGGAATTTTACTGTGGGGTCGGGCTGCTGACATTGAATCCATTTTTATTTTACAAACTAGAGCTCTCAAAGCTATTTGTAATCTAAGTCGTCGCTAATCTCTCAAGGAACTATTTAAAAGATTAATATTATGATGGTACCTTGCCAATTCATCTATGAAAATATTATATATGTAAGAAAAAATCTAAATCTTTTTAATAAAATAAGTGATAGAGATAATTTTAATACTTGACATAGAGATAAATCGATCAATCATTTTTCAGATTATCTAAAGTACATACATCCTTAATGAGGTACAGTGTTAAATTTAACAACAAAATACCCTGTGATATATTACAATTAACTGAAAGAAAATTTGCAACTCATATTAAAAGTACACTTTGTTAACAAGCATATTACAAATTAGAGGATTACATCCAAGATAAGAATGCTTGGAGACATGGTTGTCCTGCTCCATAGGATACTTTACTATAGACAAAATCAAACTGGTTGCTAATATTTTTATAAAATTGATTTTAAATTCTGTGATTACCTGAATTCACACACTGAATTATTAGTATTACTTGTAAACATTTTATAATTATGAAACTACCGTTTCGAAGGGGCGACTAAAATCAATTAAATTTTTAGTACATTTTGACGTTCAAAAGTGCCTTTTGTGTGCCTAATTGATATAAATTATTTGACTTTGATTTTGTCTTTGAATTTTGAGTATATCACTAACCTTCAGTTTGCCGACGACATAGTTATCATGGCTAAGACTATGGAGGACCTCAGTGCAATGCTCGATGACCTCAGTAGAGCCTCCGAAAGACCGGGTCTTAAAATGAACATGGACAAGACAATGGTCATGTCAAATGCCCATGTAACACCCTCTGTCATGAAGATCGGAGACGCTACACTCAAAGTTGTGGACGAGTATGTTTACCTAGGATAAACTATCCAGCTAGGTAGATCCAACTTCGAGAAAGAGCTCAATCGTTACCCAAAGGGCAATACAGAGGACTATGCTTGGAGTTTCCTACGTGATCGAATCAGAAATGAAAAGATCCATAGGAGAATCAATGTAACTGACATAGCCCGAAGAATTGCCAAACTTATGTGGCAATGGGCAGGGCAAATTGCTCGCAGAACAGATGGCTGATGGGGCCGAAAGGTTCTGGAGTGGCGACAGTTTTCGCGTGGATGTCCCTGCCACCCTGTATATATTAATAAAACTATAAAGCTTAAAATAAAAAAACAAATTATTTAAAAAAAATCCGACTGATGTTGCTTGTTTTTCTCTTTTCAGTTATGTGTTTTTGCATTCGGGTTTTTTGTTCTTTTTAGTGTCATGACAATTTGGTGAAATTGCAGAGACTTTGAAAGAAACAATTTCTAAAAAAAATTTAAGAAACTGTTACTACTCATATGCATAGATACTTATGTACATTTTTATTTCTCTTTGATAATATTATGCCAAATTTAGTTAACTTCAACAACCTTTGCGCCTAGCACGAAATCGTAGAGTAAACGTAAATTAAATTCGAACGATTTTAAAGTTGAGAAAAGCCACTATATTTGCAAGTAATATAATATTTATTCAGTTATAAAAGTTACGATGGTTTAATGTCGCGCGTTCGTGCTAGGGGCGAAGGTCCTTAGAAACATCATACAGATGTCAAAATAATAATTTTGCTTATCCAAAGTTGTAAAGTCTTACTTTAAATCTTATATTTTCAATTACTTTTGATTATTTTTTGTACATTGTTCTCACATATAGAAGCAACAAGAATGATATACCCAGGATTTTGTAATATCTATATTTAAAATAGTGTCCTTGGAGTTTCTTACCCGTTCTTCTCCATAGAGATCTACGTTTTGGAATGGGCAATTAGCTTCAACTTTCTGACTAACTGACAGACTCTTTGACGATTCAAAAGTGCGTGTAAATGGTTTGATAAAAATAAATGCTTTGAGTTTGAGTTTTAAACAGGGTAGCAGGGACCCGAGGGTCTACGCAGGGGTCTTGCGGTCCATGGCCCTTTACGGGGCACCGGTGTGGGCGCGTTCCGTGAGGCGGCGGTCAGCCCACCGGTTGAACGCGTCCCAAAGGATCATAGCCATCCGGCTGGCCCGAGGATACCGGACCGTCTCCTGCGAGGCGGCGAGCCTCCTTGCCGGATTACCGCCATGGGATCTAGAGGCAAAAGTCCTCGCGCACATTTGGGAGTTGCGCGAGGAGGCGAAACGCTGGGGCTTAACTCCGCTGCCGTAAGAAATCACGGCACAGCGAACAGAGCTCCCGCGAGATCTCATGGCGTCATGGACAGTGCGATTGTCTTAACCAAGCGCTGGCCACGCCACAATTGTGGCGATGAGTCCCCTCTTTGAGGAGTGGCTAGAGAGGCGCCTTGGCGTCCTCCTCTTCCACCTGACGCAGGTCCTCACCGTTCACGGTTGTTTCGGGAGGTTCCTGTTCAGGATAAGGCGGGAGGAAACGTCCGGGTGTCACCATTGTGTGAATCGCCCGAAGAACACGGTGGAGCATACGGTGCAGGTCTGCCCGGCTTGGGCGGAGCATCGCCGTGTCCTCGTGGTGGCGATCGGCGACGATGATCTCTCGCGTCCAGCTCTGGTTTAAGCCATGGTACGGAGCGAAAAGCTATGGAAGGCTTCTGCCAAGCAATAATACTCGTGAAGGAGGAGACGGAACGTGTGAGGGAGAGGCAAAGTTCGCTCCGTCACGCGCCTAATCGCCGCAAGAGACGCCCTGGGCGTCGGGAGTCGTGGGCCGATTCCCGGCCACCGTAGACGCGGGCCGATTCCCGGCCACCGTAGACGCGGGTCGATTCCCGGCCACCGTAGACGTGGGCCTACGGACGGAGAGCAATGAATAGCTCGCCGTCCGATAAGTACCAAGCCCTGGTCGACGGTGCGTTTTGTTCCACGTGCACCTCAAAGAGATGTCAGCAGAACTGACGGAGTCCGCTAGAGCCGATGCCTGCCCGTTGTTGCGGAAAAGTCCGAAAGGGATACCGTGGCCCCTGGCAACATGACAGGCAGCTGAAGGGTTTTAGTCAATAAGAGTCTGACACGCCCTCCTCAAGTTATTTGATAATTTTCCACCCAAAAAAAAGGGTGGCAGGGACCTCGACGCAAAAACGGTTACCATGGATTCAGTATATGGTTCTGAATCCCCGTTTCATAGAAAAGTGCAATACCTACGGTCAAGATGGATGGAACATCAGATTTTTTTTTAATAACCGACAAAAAATTTCAACGCCCTCTGCGTTGTTTAGAATCATGTACTGAATCCATAGTAACCGCGTCGATGTCCCTGCCACCCTGTAGATGCCTATCCTATCACATTTCTCAAACCACTGAAAGCCTATTTATTCACTTTGACCATAATTCAAATCTGAACTGTTCTTCAAAAACACTTTTTCATCATAATTATATTAAATAGAGTGTACTTAATATTTTTCATTAATATTCTACGTTATCTTTTTATAATAGCGTATCCCTTTCGTTAAAGTATCCAGATTTTAATTATTTCGCCATAAAACGGTACAAAATGGGCTTTTTCACAATCACTTAGCGAATGACATTGCCCCGAGCGGTAATACTGCAAATACTGGGTTATTTGGCTCTCGAAATTACTGGTCAGAATATCTCAGGCACATAATAAAAGACTACGACATTTTCTACTCAATTGAACTATCATCGGATGCGTTATATTCGTGTCGTGTTCTATGTATATTTCTATAATAAGCGATGGAAAAGTAACTATTTAGAACGTTATAGATAAATCTTGAAGTTTACACTTGTATGGTTACCGATCCATAATTTAGTCTCATCCTTTTGATCACCTGACTGCCCTTGTCCCATGTTACTTGGGGTGAGCGTAACATGATTTCTTCTTCCTTTCTCTCCTGTCCTCCGTCACGCTATTTTTCACTCCCTTTTCTTTTATATCATTCCTCACACAATTCATCCATCTTTTCATTGGCCTTCCTCTCCCTTTCTATCCATCAACATTTACATTCATTACTCTTGGTCTCTTTTTACTTTAGTATTAAAGACAATTCCGCAGTACTACGATGATTTAAGTTTGCTTCAGTTCGTGAAAGAAAGAAATTATTAAAATCAAGACGTGGGCATATAAGTAATGGCACTTTAAAGGACAGATGGCATTTCATAATAGCAATAGCAATAAAAACTATATTTCTAATTCAGAATAGGGCCATTAATAATGAAAGATATACTGATTCATACGACGTCATTCATTCGAGTTTCTTAGAGCCAAACAGTAAACATGTTCGAAAAATTTAGATCATATTACAACAAAGATCATTTAGATTTCTCTACAGGCAATGTTGACCCTTTTGTGTTTCATCAGACATTCTACAAAGTGTTAGTCCTTTTTAAAGTTGCAGATCTCGGAAACGAGGATCCACCATCGTAAGTTTCTAAGAGTACTTAGCACGATTTCCTTTTTCGGGGACGGTGCAGTTATACTGACCTTTATCTGCCGTCATCTTAGTATTCACCCCTTTTTTTTGGCATGTCATCTATCTTTTATGCCAGCTATCCATTGTTTAATTGACTTTTTTCTTCTTTTAAAGCCATTCACATACATATACAGGGCGTCCCTCAGATATGCCACATGGAGGGAAAGTACCTTGAATATTGTAGATGGAACATTTTACTGAAAGAAGACATTATGTGAAGTTAAAAAACAATTTAAACTGCATTCATAGATATTTAAATAATTACATGGTTGAACCGGGAATCGAACCAGTTACATGAGAAAAATAATGTCCCTGTAGCTTTATCATACCGATCGAAAGGCTTCATCATAGGGATTATTTTTTGCTGAATAACATAGTGTCACAAATAAAAGGAAGACCATGAATTTTAACATTTGATGTGAAATTTTGTTCAGAAAAATAAAAAGCTGACATTGCCGTAAGGACATACAACTGACATTATCATAAGTACCTATTACTAATAAATGTACCCACCGGTGAAGTACGCATCATTTCCCTATTATAATTTAAGTGCATGAGAAAATGATAAAGAGATACGTAATAAGTAGGTACCTGGTTGTACGCAACAAATGGAGCCGTATCCTGAGTCGAAAGACGCGTAAATTATTTTCTCCATCGCAGTGCGGCTGGCTGATTATAAAGAAATAATTCAAAAATGTGTTCCATTTTCAAACTTTTATTCTTTTGTTTATGTGATTTTCATTGTAGGATTTTTGCATTGTATTGTGATTTTTTTACATAACATGGCGTATCAAAATAATTTTGATTTAATGGAAGCATACTTTTTGAACCACAAAAACATACCATTAGCCTTACAATGGCATCGCGCCAGATATCCTGATAGAAATATACCTCGATTTATTATGAAACAGTTGGTGGATAATCTGCAAAATTTGGGACGTTTCGATCATCGCTTACCATAACCGCGGCACCAAATGATAAACACAGACGATGAACTCGACATTTTGATATAGTTTGAGGCAAATCCTATAAGTTCAGTGAGGGAAGGTGAAGAAGTAATTGAAGAGAAGAAATGGAAAGAGTTTCGAAAAGCAAAATACACCGTGTACTAAAAAAATACAAATTCAAAAGTTACATTAAAGGGCGATTAGTACAAAAATACTGCCCGGTGATGCTGACAGACATATTTTCTGCCATGAAATCGAGAGGCTCATCCTAGAGGATCAGTATTTTCTAAATAATATTATCTGGTCAGACGAGACATACTTCAGTAATAATGGTATGTACAACCGACACAATAATCACATTTGGTCCAGGGAGAATCCCTTACGTATCCGCGAGATTAATAATGAAGTGCGTTTTTCCTTCAACTATTGGTGTCAGATTGTAAAAAACTTGGTCCTCTTAGTATATTTTTACGAAGGGCATTTGAAATACTTGAGATTTTGAGAAATGAGATAAATAATCTTCTTTCAGTGACATGTTCCATCTACAATATTCAAGGTACTTTCCCTACATGTGGCATATCCGTGGGACGCGTATCTCTCATTCCTGTATATCATTCCTTAACATAATTATGATATAGATGCTAACTGCTATTGCTAAACGTGACTGATGGTCGAATGATAATATGATGATGAATTTCAGGTACTTCAATCAAAATGCTTTCCTCTTCGTTATTGGGCTCATAGGTACAGGAATCTTATTCACATCCTTCTACCATGGTCTGGAAACCTTAGACTTACCACATATGACTGAGACTGGAACTTACGCGCTTGTACTGAGCTATAAGTTGCTAATACTCTCCTGTACAAGAAGGAATATACCGCAGTATCACAACTTGTTGCGAGCATTGCAAGAAGATTTTCATTATATTTGTACGGTGGGAGAAAAATATCGGTTAGTCTTTAGATATTCTTTAGTTTTGCTACAGTTTCATAATTGTTTTCGTTACATTTATGCAGATTACGTGACTCTCTAGTTGGTGCATTAACAGCAAATATTTTTATATGTAGGAAGATAATAAATTTTTTGTGCTTGTTTCAGAGAACGATATTTTGATAATCAACTGAAAACTTGGAAGATTTGTATGTTAGCGTGCATGTTTAATGCTGGTATCCCAATTGGGATGAACATATGTGCTTATATTGCACTCTTTTACTTTCTGGCTACTCGTGATGCTGATTCAGAAGAGAGCAGACCTCTTTTGTTTCCATATTGGATGCCTAACGTCGATTTTAGCAAATCACCGAGCTATGAGATAGCTTTCATGTTTGCTAATATTACTATCCTGCTTTACGGCTATAATTACATCTGTGAGTTGTGTTCTATTAATAATAGGTTAGATCAGAAGATTGGTTTGTAAACGTAATTTAGCATTTCCGTAAATGTTTTATTTCCCGATTTATCACATATATTACTGTTACATTTCAGTTATGTTTCAAACACAAATAGTATGGATCAGACAAATAACCTCGAAAATCGATATTATAACATGGAGTCTCCAAGATCTTCTGGTGGACGTACATCCAACCACCAATAAAGAGAAAAGTGAATATTTCTCTAACTTGATTGAGACTCGAATGAGAAACATCGTGATTCACCATCAATCTATGTACAGGTAAAAAGCATCGAATGCCTAACTTAGAACAAAGTTATTGGATTTGTATGATTTTTGTTTATTTTTTAGTCTAATGGAAGATTATGCGATTGTTTACAAGAAATTATTGTTGTTCGAACAAACAATTTGTGGTCCTGTGGTTTGTTTAACTGCTTACTGTATTGCAGAGGTACTTAATATTCTACCATGAGTTATCATTATTTTCAATAAGCAAACAGGATTCTCATATAAATAATTTATTTTCTTTAGAAATTGGACCAAGACGAGTTTCAATTTATACTTCTACTACTTTGTGTTACTACGATTGTGCTGCATTTCATACCAAGTTTTTTGTGCTCCTATCTTACCATAAAGGTACGTATGAGGAAGTAATATTGATTCACTCAAAGATAACTAAACACAAAAAGCAGTTCTGAATATCCCATGATTTACTAATTACTAACTTCAATTACTTTACAATTACCCTCAATTTACATTTTCAGGTAAAATCTGTATGTGACGCGTGTTGGAGTATTCCTTTCTGGAATGCAGGCCCCGTGATACGTCCTTACATGGTCCTTATAATGCAACGCTCGCTACGACCTTTGCCACTGCAGGCTCCTGGTTTTAAAGATATTTCTCTTGAGACATTCGCTGAAGTAAGTTAAAAAAGAAAACGAACAGGTCTCAAAAATACCAACACTTAAATAAAACAAATTATTGTTTTGTTTCAGAAAATGACATCTGCTTATTCGCTCTTCAATATGCTGCGGCAAACAAATCTCTAAAAACCTTAATAGAATATTGATATTTATAATAAAACTCTACACCTAGCATTGTGTGCTTTTCTACACCTCGCACTGTGCACTGTTTTAAATAAATTAATAGGATTGTGCATGTATTACTTACACAAAAATAAATGATTCTATATATGGGTATTCATCTTATTATCCAACTTGTAACCTGCTACAATTATCAGAATAATATGTTGTACGAGTTAAAAAGCAGCCCTTGAAATGGTGTAATGTAATAGTGGCGCCAAATTAAAATTAAAAATAAAATAAAATCTTCTGGAAATAAAATTAAAACAACTTGGAATATTTTTAATACAGAAACGGGAAGAACGACAGTACGGAATCGTGACTTCCATCTAAAACTTAATGATGTAGATATTAAGGCAGACGTGGAGGAGGCAACTGAGTTTGCAAATTTCTTCACTAATATTCCTATTTTAACAACCAAAACTCTGTCATCGTCGTCCTCTACTTCTGCTTACTCAATACTTAAATAATGTGTCCCAGAATGTGACAAACTTTTTGAATTCACAGTCATTACTGCTAAAGACATTATAGAATCTTTTAAAAATCTTGATGTAATAAAAACTGCTGACCTTTGGGGATTATCAGTACATACCGTGTCCTCAATAATTGATGTTATTTCATCCTTTTTAGCAATCGTGTTTAACTCTTGTATTGCATCTGGTGTATTTCCTGATCTGATGAAACTTAGCAAAGTGATTCCACTGTTCAAATCTGGCAGCACAACTGATCCCACAAATTTTCGCCCTATTTCGATATTACCTACTTTGAGCAAAATCTTTGAAAAAATATTTTTTAACCCATTCCATTCCAGCAACGCACTCGCGTGCGTTTTAGTTGTTTTTACTTGTGTGCCTGCAACGCACCCGTATGCGTGTAGTGTATGTTTTAATAAAGAATAATTTATTCACTGTGCGTTGCATTATTGTTGCCATTTTTAATTTACCTCAATCTAGATTATATATCTGATATAGCAACACCGTTACAGTGGTAAAAGAAATGTCACATTTGAATTGACGCCGGTTTTTGTGGTTGTGATTTTATCTAGTATTATAAATCAAGTTTTTACAGTGATTTAGGTGTTGAAAGGTAAGTAAATATGATTTTTTAATCAAATTTAGTCATTTATTTATTACAACAACGTAATTTTAAGTCTACTGATAATATTTTGGATAAATTTTGTAGTCCAAAACATACCAACGCTAATGGTGCATTCAATGGCATTTATGAATGACTTTGTTCATGGATGGTGTTACACATCGACAATAATCGGTCGCTCAATGTTACCTACTACTGCTATTGTAACTTTATAATGTTATTTTATAACTTGAGATATATTACTGCAGTGTTCGTATTACATACCCTACATGGTACAAAATAAAACCATTTGTGAAAAAACGCTTTTATTTTTAAATTTGAATGGGATGAAATGTGTAAAGTAACTAGTATTTTTGTCGTTTATAGGTCTTTTGTTTTCTCCTCAAGCATTATGGCAAATAATAATAGAGGTCGTCGTTTGGTTGAATTGTCACATAATACTGCCGAAGGTACTAATTTACAAGCTAGAAAAGAAAGTTATTCACAATAATACTTATAATATAATTATGAAAAAGGAGAATTAAAGACTGCTTTGATCTTATATGAGTATTTTTATTTCTGTCACCTACCCTACACCCTAACAATTTAATTATGGGTTCATGTTTCCCAGTCGTGCATAAAGCCATCCACTATATACTCTCAAAAGTGCGTTCTCGGATCTCTCGAAAAACTTTTTCCATCATGTGCCACCCACGCACCATATGCGTGTGTTTTTTTTCGTATTTATCAACAATTTTTTTTTAAAATCTAAATACATCATTAGTAATCCATTTCCTACCATAAAACATTATAAAAACTGGTGGCACCTGGTCAACAACTTTAAAAAAAGGTGGCATCGAATGGGAACAAATGTTAGAGCATTTCAATGAATATAATCTACTTCATCTGAAACAGTTTGGTTTTACAAAGGGTCGTTCAACTACAGACGCGTGCGTGGAATTATTGAAGAGCATATTCGAGGCCTGGGAGGAGTCGCAAGATGCTCTTGGCATATTCTGCGACTTGTCTTAGGCTTTCGATTGCGTACATCATGATACACTCACCAGGAAACTGTACCACTATGGTATGAGGGACAAGGCTCTTGACCTTCTGACTTCTTATCTGAACAACAGAATTCAGAGGGTCGATGTTAATGGCAAGAAATCTGAAGGATCTGCGATCACCATGGGCGTTCCGCAGGGTTCAATTCTTGGGCCGTTCTTATTTCTAATTTATGTAAATGATTTACCTTATCACATAGGGGATAATTACAAGATAGTATTACTCGCAGATGATACTTCCCTCACTTTTTACATCAAACGTCAGTTAGTCAACTTTGAACAAGTTAACGAAGCACTCTCTAAAGTAGTGCATTGGTTTAATGTAAATAATCTTCTACTGAACGAAAAAAAGACTAAACTCATTAAATTTTCAATGCCAAATATCAGGCAGCTATCTACCAATGTTCAAGTTAATGGAACAGAGTTGGACCCTGTTGAGTCGACAGTTTTTCTTGGAATCACTATTGACAGTAAATTACAATGGGGCCCACACATAGAAAAATTGTCAGGAAGGCTAAGTTCGGCCGCCTATGCTGTTAAAAAATTAGACAGATAGCTGACGTAGATACAGCCAGTATTGTTAATGTTAGAACCTGTGCGGTCATTAATACTATCTTTGTTCTACAGAAAAGGGCTGTTCGAGCCATTTACAACCTAGGTCCAAGAGATTCCCTTAGAGAAAAATTCAAAGAAATAAATATTCTGACTGTAGCCTCACAATATATTTTTGAAAACCTACTGTATGTACACAAAAATATATAAAATTTTAAGAAAATATCGGATATTCATAGTTTAAATACCAGGAGTAAACACAACCTTGCTGTACATCGCATACGTCTCCACAAAGTAGGCAAATCATTCATGGGTCAATGTATCCGCTTTTACAACAAACTTCCCATCGACGTTCGAAACTTACCCATTAATAGATTTAAAATCTCTATTAAAACCAAACTTTGTAAAAAAGGGTATTATAAAATTTCAGATTATTTAGAAGATAAAAAAGCATGGGATTGAGCTGCTCGCTCTGCTAAGCCATGTGATAAAACTTGACATTTTAATTATTTTGTAAAATCATCAAAATATACCAGTTTTAAATACACATTGACATTGTTGAAAATTATATTGAAAATGACATGATTACTAACTTTGTAAAGTATTACATTATTTTAATTAATTATTGTGAATGTGAGGACTATGTGGATATCATTATTATTTTCATTTTACAGTTAGTTTTAATGATTGGGTGGCAGTTTGAGTAGTTTATGCGGCCTACCCAAATGTCCTTTCTTTGGTATTGTTCGTCGAGTTGAGCTCCACGATTACTGACAAATGCTTGCACTGACTGGACAGGTCCACTCAAATCTGTGTGGTTCTTTCCTCAAAAGACCATTTCAGACACTAATCTACATGGTCCTCATATGGCCTGACCAAGATTATGTCTGGACTTTAAAAGAGACTGTGACCTCTGAGTTTGTTTGGGCCTTTCTTCTCAGAGTAGTTAAATAGGAAACGCCGAACTCAACTAGCTTATTTTTAATTTTTTTTTTTAATATAACGTGTAAAAGTGATTCCAATATCCTATTTACAGAATAAGCAATATCATTTAATTTCATTTTATTTCATTTCATTTCCCAGCGTGGGACCAAACCAACACTCGGGTGTTACCTGCTCATCATAATTATTGAGCTTATCAGTTTATTCATGCTATTTTGAAGTTCGTTTTCAACAAACAACTGAAGAAAATACGGTTTCTTCATATGGTACAGAAAAATAAATGATTATAAATAATCAATTCTACAATATTGTTTATTTGTAGAAAAGAAAACATATCACAGAAAATATAAATATGTGTGAGTTACAATTTACAAACTACAATTCTTTAGTATCTTTAAAAGCATGAAATTTATGTAGGAATGATGACGCCGGTAAGGTTCCATCTAAATATGAGGAAATAAAAGAACTATGCTAGGTTTATTTTAAAAAACCAATGAACGAAGAGAATGAATAGAATGGTCTGCTCAAAGAGGTACAAGTAAATATGGGTTTGTTGAGGGAAATTAGCATAAATGAAGTAAAAAATGCATTTTTAAGTATGAAAAATGGAAAGGCCATGGGCCCAGATGATATACCAGCAGAAGTATGGAAATGTTTAAAAGAAGATAGATGTCTGTGGCTGACTTTATTCTTCAATAAGCTATTGCCTGAAGGAGGTCCCACAATAATGGTGTGGTAATAGTTCGCTAGTGCCCATCTTCAAGAATAAAGGTGATGTACAGGACTGCAATAACTGTCGAGGGATACAGCTCATGTCCAATATTATGAAGGAGAAAGTAATAGAGAAAAGACTGCGAGAGGAGACTGATATTACCCAGAACCAGATTGAGCTTATGCCAGGTCGAGGAATAATGGACACCACTTTTGCACTCCACCAATTGTGTGAGAAGTACAGACGTGCACACGAGAACTTGTACATGGAGTACTAAGATCTCGAGAAAGCGTATGATATTGTACCTCGGGATGTGTTGTGTGGACCTTGAAAAAGAAAGGTTTGCCCGGGAAGTTTATGCAGTTAATTCGTGTTAGTAAAAACTTTATTTATTTTTTACCGATTGGTGTTACAGAGTCTTAATTTCCACTTCACAGAATAATTACCTTTAAAAACAGAAAATACCCACTAGAATTCTTAACTAGAACAATGCGCTTTTGGATGACGAAATAGAGCGTTGAATTTTTGAAAATAACTACTAAAGCTCATTTACATACTTAACAGGGGTGTAAAACAAAAAACGGTGATGAAAATCATTCGTGAAAAACAAAGTTACGGCTATAAAGGTTTAAATTATATTCTGACCTTGTAGTTATTCTAGATGTTCTAAAAAAATAATAATAGAGAAGTGACTCTGTAGAATAATTGCTTGTATAAAGTGTGTACCTACCTACCCACCTTTTTACCCGACTGCCCCAGAAGGAGGGTAATGTTTTTCGAGAGTATGTATGTATGTCTATTTCTTTGGCACGCTCTGTAGCCTAAACGGCTTGATGAATTTTAACATTTGAAGTGTCGTTAGATTCATCCTAAAGGTGGAAAAGACATAGGCTATATAATATTTATATATTGAATCTGCAAATTCAAAAAAGGGAGGGGTAGAAAAAAAAAACTACATTATTGGTATCAAATAAGAGCTAGTAACGAGTCAATTCCAATTATATGTATGACACGACGGGGATTCCCTCCTGTACCGTTTCTGACTGGTCTCCGGTGTAATTCTTCGTTGATGGTAAATATAGGTAGTTGGTTCTCACTTACATACAACAGTCAAGTCAAACTCAAAGCATTTATTTCAATTAGAACATTTACAGACTCTTTTGAATTATCACTTTATCACTTATCAAGGAGTCTTTCAGTTTTAGTTGGTGAAGCTAATTGCCCATTCCAAAATGAAGTAAGTTCCTGATGGGGAAGAACGGGCAAGAAACTCTATGGACACTCTTGTAAATCAAAAATTATATTACAGGGGTTACTTATTTGACAATTATTCACAAATACAAAGGTTATTCAGAATTAAAGTTAAATTAAAAGCTTCATTACTTTCTAATACTTTACTATTTTTATTTTGACAACGCTTCCTGTGATTCAAGGAATTTAATCAAACAACAGTTGTTTAGTAAATTGCAGTGTAAAATAATCTTATTACTTTATAGTTTGTTTTCTATTATTGAAACTAATTTAGTTCCATTCAGTTATTGATCATAATATTTGCACTCTGCGCTATTTTCGTCACATGAGGTAGCGCTTTATCATAAACAAATTTACTGTGTCAAACGAGCAATATTGTTAATATGACTAAAAACCTAAAGATTATAAAATAAATGTTCCCTATTAATTTTAACTATAGTTTTAACTTAAAGATGGAAATTGGTTTAATAATTTACTCCAACGACACTGTGAGTTTGATTTCACAATGAGGCCAATAGATGGCGTTGATCTCAAATAAATCAATATTACATTACGGAGGCTTGCAAATGGTTCAGTAGAACAAATGGAACAGTTTTCCATAGAGGGCAGGATCAACGACTTTATGGAGAATAACAATTAAAATAATAGTTACACATAAGATTAAGTTATAATCTTTATGTAGGCGCTTTCTCTGTGACATAAATGTCACATACAGAGTGGCAGGGACATCGACACGTTAACTGTTACCATGGATCAGTACATGATTCTGAACCTCGGCGTTGAAATTTTTCGTCGGTTATTTTAAAAAACAGTTGTTTCATAAAAAGTGCAATACGCGCGGTTAAAATGTAAGGAACAGCAATTTTTTTTTCGATGTCCCTGCAACCCTGCATATATATATATATATATATACACCGAAGACATCCCGGACGTCAGTTTATACGAGATTAGGATGGCTCTGAAGCAGCTTATAAACAACAAGATGATGACGGAATAACGGTTGAGCACTGAAGGCCCGTGGAAAACCCGTGCTTAAGGCCCTCCAGAAGCTGTTCGATTCCGTCATGCTCGAGGGTCAAACGCCACAGGCATGGATGGAACAGAGGTGTGGTGGTACTCTTCTTTAAAAAGGACAACTATGCCCTGCTTAAGAACTATAGGCCCATCACACTTCTAAGCCATGTCTAGGAGCTGTTTTCGAGAGTCTTCATGAATTCCCGAACAAACCGGATTCCGTAAAGGCTTTAGCACCGTAGACCACATACATACGCTGCGGGAGGTTATACGGAAGACCGAAGAATAAAACCAGTCTCTTTACTTATCGTTTGTGGACTACGAGAAAGCCTTCGATTCAATTGAGACATGAGCTGTACTGTAGTCTCTTCAACGGTGCCAGATCGACTATCGGTACATCGAGGTGTTAAAGTGTCTGTATAAAAACGAAACTATGTCAGTCCGACTCCAGGACCAGACCTCGAAACCTATCCTTTTGCAGCGAGGTGTGAAATAGAGAGACTTTATCTCTCCGTAACTATTCACCGCTGCACTGGAGGACGTCTTTAAGGTTCTGGACTGGAAAGGGCTAGGCATCAACATCAAATCAATCACGTTAGACAATAAATTACAATGGGGACCTCATATAACATCTCTTGCGGGGCGGCTAAGCTTGGTCGCTTATGCTGTTAGAAAGATAAGACAGTTTTCAGATGCAGAAACCGCGCGTTTGCTCTATTTTAGCTACTTCTACAGCATTATGTCGTATGGAATTTTACTGTGGGGTCGGGCTGCTGACATTGATGCCATCTTTATTTTACAAACTAAAGCTGTCAGAGCTATTTGTAATCTAAGTCGTCGCGAATCTCTCAAGGAACTATTTAAAAGATTAATATTATTATGGTACCTTGCCAATTCATCTATGAAAATATTATATATGTAAGAAAAAATCTAAATACTTTTAATAAAATAAGTGATAGAGTAATTTTAATACTTGACATAGAGATAAAATAGATCAATCATTTTTCGGATTATCTAAAGTACATACATCCTTAATGAGGTACTGTGTTAAATTTTACAACAAAATACCCTGTGATATTTTAAAATTAACTGAAAGAAAATTAGCAACTCGTATTAAAAGTACACTTTGTTAACAAGCATATTACAAATTAGAGGATTACATCCAAGATAAGAATGCATGGAGACATGGTTGTCCTGCTCCATAGGACACTTTACTCTAGACAAAATCAAACTGGTTGCTAATATTTTTATAACATTGATTTTAAATTCTGTGATTACCTGAATTCACACACTAACTTATTAGTAGTACTTGTAAACATTTTAGGAATATCGTACACTTTTACAATGTTTGTAAATATGTGAGCACCATGTATCCATCACATAATAAATTGATCTGTCATCGCTTCATTTTTAATTCTTTTTATCTATTGTGGTATAGTGATTTTATTCCAGGTGCATCGTTGTTACGTACAATATATACATAATATACATATTTAATGTATAAAAAATATTGTAAAACATTTTAAAAGGGTAACGGTGGAGTTTCTTGCCCATTCTTCTCCATACAAAACTACTTTTTGGAAGGAGCGACTATAATCAATTAAATTTTTTGTACATTTTGACGTTCAAAAGTGCCTTTTGTGTGCCTAATTGAAATAAATTATTTGACTTTGACTTTGGCTTTGAATGGCGAGTATATCACTTACCTTCGGTTTGCCGACGACATAGTTATCATGGCTAATACTATGGAGGACGGAGGATCTACAGAGGTCATCCAGCACTATACTGAACAGTGCTGGATGACCTCTGTAGATCCTCCGAAAGACCGGGTCTTAAAATGAACATAGACAAGAAAATGGTGATGTCAAATGCCCATGTAACACCCACTCTCATGAAGATCGGAGACGCTGCACTCAAAGTTGTGGACGAGTATGTTTACCTAGGATAAACTATCCAGCTAGGTAGATCCAACTTCGAGAAAGGGGTCAATCGTCACGCAAAGGGCAAACAGAGGGCTATGCTTGGAGTTTCCTACGTGACCGAATCAGAAATGAAAATATCCATAGGAGAACCAATATAACCGACATACCCCGAAGAATTGCCAAACTTATGTGGCAATAGGCAGAGCACATCGCTCGCAGAACAGATGGCCGATGGGGCCGAAAGGTTCTGGAGTGGCGACAGTTTTCGCGTGGATGTCCCTTTTTTTTTTTTTTGAGGGTGGGAAATCATCAAATAACTTCTCCCGCTCTGGGCGGAGCGGGAGGGCGTGTCAGACTCTTACTGACTAAAACCCACCCGTGTTCCTTCGGCTGCCCTGTTGCCGGGGGCCACGATCTCCCTTTCGGTTTTCTTCGCAACCCCGGCAGGCATCGGCCCTAGTGGACCCCTTCGAATCTGCTGACATCTCTTTGAGGCGCGCGTGGAACACAACGCGCCGTCGACCCGGGCCTGGTCCTTATCGGACGGTGAGCCACCCATTGCTCACCGTCCGCAAGCCCGCGCCTACGGTGGCCGGAAATCGCCTCGCGATTCCCGACGCCCTGGGCGTCTCCTCCTGCGGCGGTTAGGGGCATGAGGGCGCGAAATTTGCCTCTCCCTCACGCGTTCCGCCTCCTCCTTCGCGAGCATTACCGCTTCGCAGAAGGAGGTGACGGCCTCCCATTTCCTCTCGCTCTGTACCATGGCCTGAACCAGGGCCGGACGCGAGAGATCACCGCCGCCGATGCGTGGATGTCCCTGCCAACCTGTGTATATTAATAAAACTATAAAGCTTGAAATAAAGCAAATTATTTTAAAAACCCGACTGCTAAAACACATAACTGAAAAGAGAAAAACAACAGAATTTTGGTATCGCTGGCGTGGACAAACCAATAACCTAAAGGTAATGGTGTAACTTTTGTTTGTCCCCCGCCGTATCAAAAACCTGTAAATTATAATGCTTATTTTTCTCTTTTCAGTTATGTGTTTTTGCATTGGGGTTTTTTGTTCTTTTCAGTGATGACAATTTGGTGATAGTGAAGCGACTTTGAAAGAAATAATTTCTAAATAAATTTTAAAATACTGTTACTACTCATACGCATAGGTACTTATGTACATTTTTATTTTACTTTGATAAAATGATGCCAAATTTAGTTAACTTCAATAACCTATGCGAGCACGAACGCGTAGAGAAAACGTAAATTAAATTGGAACGATTTTAAAGTTGAAAAAAGCCACCATTTTCGCAAGTAATATTTATTCAGTTATAAAAGTTACGATGGTGTAAGGTCGCGCGTTCGTGCTAGGGGCGAAGGTCCTTAGAAACATCACACAGATGTCAAAATAATAATTTTGTTTATCCAAAGTTGTAAAGTCTTATTTTTAATCTTATATTTTCAATCGCTTTTGATTATTTGTTGTACATTGTTCTCACATATAGAAGCAACAAGAATGATGTAATATCTATATTTAAAAGAGTGTCCTTGGAGTTTCTTGCTCGTTCCATAGAGATCTACGTTTTGGAATGGGCAATTAGCTTCAATTTTCTAACGAACCGACAGACTCTTTGACAGTTCAAAAGTGCCTGTAAATGGTTTATTTGAAATATGTGCTTTGAGTTTGAAACAGGGTGACAGGGACCCGGAGGCTCTACGCGGGGGTCTTGCGGTCCATGGCCCTTTACGGCGCACCGGTGTGGGCGCGTTCCGTGAGGCGGCGGGCAGCCCACCGGTTGAACAAGTCCCAAAGGATCATAACTATTCGGCTGGCCTGAGGATACTGGACGGTGTCCTGCGAGGCGGCGATCCTTCTTGCCGGATTACCGCCATGGGATCTGGAGGCAAACGTCCTCGCGGAAATTTGGGAGTTGCGCGAGGAGGCGAAACGCTGGGGCTTAACTCCGCTGCCGTAAGAAATCACAGCACAGCGAACAGCTCCCGCGGGATCTCATGGTGTCATGGACAGTGCAATTGTCTTAACCAAGCGCTGGGCACGCCACAAATGCAGTGAAAAGTCCCCTCTTTGAGGATTGGCTAGGAAGGCGCCACGGCGTCCTCACCTTCCACCTGATGCAGGTCCTCACCGAACACGGTTGTTTCGGGAGGTTCCTGTTCAGTATAAGGCGGAAAGAAACGCCCGGGTGTCACCATTGTGTGGATCGCCCGGAGAACACTGTGGAGCATACGGTGGAGGTTTGCCCGTCTTGGGCGGAGCATCGCCGTGTCCTCGTAGAGGCGATCGGCGGCAGTGATCACTCGCGTCCGGCTCTGGTCCAGGCCATGGTATGGAGCGAGAGGGCATGTCAGGCTATCACCTCCTTCTGTGAAGCAGTAATGCTCGCGAAGGAGGAGGCGGAACGTGTGTGAGAGAGGCAAAGTACATGCCCTCATGCGCCTAATCACCGCAGGAGACGCCCTGGGCGTCGGGAGTCGCAGGCCGATTCCCGGCCACCGTAGGCGCGGGCTTGCGGACGAAGAGCAATGGGTAGCTCGCCGTTCTATAAGTACCACGCCCGGGTCAACGGCGCATTATGTTCCATGTGCACCTCAAAGAGATGTCAGCAGAATTGACGGGGTCCGCCAGGGCCGATGCCTGCCGTGGTTGCGATTAAAGTCCGAAAGGGATACCGCGGCCCCTGGCAACATGACAGGCAGCTGAAGTAACACGGGTGGGTTTTAGTAAGTAAGAGTCTGACACTGAGTCTTCAAGTTATTTGATAATTTCCTACCCAAAAAAAAAGGGTGGCAGGGACATTGACGCGAAAACGGTTACCATGGATTCTGAATCCCCATGCGGTGAAATTTTTCATCGGTTATAAAAAAAGAAATCTGCTGTTTCATAGAAAAGTGCAATACCAATGGTCAAGATGTATGGAACATCAGATTTTTTTTAAATAACCGACGAAAAATTTCAACGCAGGGGTGTTTAGAATCATGTACTGAATCCATAGTAACTGCGTCGATGTCCCTGCCACCCTGTAGATGCCTATCCTAGCACACTTCTCAAACCACTGAAAGTTTATTCACTTTGACGATAATTCAAATATGAACTGTTATTCAAAAACACTTTTTCATCATAATTATATTAAAAAGTGTTTACTTAATATCATTATGTCATTAGTATTATACGTTATATTTTTAAAATAGCGTATCCCTTTCGTTAACGTATCTAGATTTTAATTATTTCGCCATCAAACGGTACAAAATGGGCTTTTTCACAATCACTTAGCGAACGACATTGCCCCGAGCGATAATACAGCAAATACTGGGTTATTTGGCTCTCGAAATTACTGGTCAGAAAATATCAGGCACATAATAAAAGACTACGACATTTTCTACTCAATTGAACTATCATCGGAAGTGTTATATTCGTGACACGTTCTATTTATATTTGTGTAATAAGCGATGGAAAAGTAACTATCTAGAACGTTATAGATAAATCTGGAAGTTTCCACTTCTATGGTTACTGATCCATAATTTAGTCTCATCCTTTTGATCATCTCCCTGCCCTTGTCCCATGTTACTTGGGGTGAGCGTAACACGTTTTCTTCTTCCTTTCTCTCCTTTTCACCGTCACGCTATCATTCACTCTCTTTTCTAAACTAATATTATAAAGAGAAAATATTAGATTTTGTGTATGTTTGTTTGTTATACTTTCACGTTAAAACAGCTGAACGGATTTAGATGAAATTTGGCACATGGGTAGACTATGACTTGGGTTAGGACAAAGGTGACTTTTTATCCCGATATTCTCACGGGATCAAAGATAGCAGCTACTCTCGGTTTCACCCGCTTATATAGCGGGTGAAACCGAGGGTAGCTGCTATCTTTCTTCTTCCATTTTCTCCTATCCTCCGTCACGCTATCATTCACTCCTTTTATATCTTTTATATCATTCCTCACACAATTCATCCACCTTTTCATTGGCCTTCCTCTCCCTTTCTATTACTCAACATTTACATTCATCACTCTTGGTCTCCCTCTTTTTACTTTAGTATTAAAGACAATTCCCCAGCACTACGATGATTTAAGTTTGCTTCAGTTCGTGAAAGAAATAAATTATTAAAATCAAGACGTGGGAATATAAGTAATGGAACTTTAAAGGGCTGATGGCATTTCATAAGGCAATAGCAATAAAAACTATATTTCGAAATAGGGCCATTAATAATGAAACAGATTCCGATTCACACGACGTCATACATTCGAGTTTTTTAGAATCAAACAGTAGCCATGTTCGAAAAATTTAAATCATATTACAACAAAGACCATTTAGATTTCTCTACAGGCAATGTCGATCCTTTTGTGTTTCATCAGACATTCCACAAAGTGTTAGTCGCTTTTAAAGTTGCAGATCTCGGAAACGGGAATCCACCACCGTAAGTTTAAGAGTAATAAGATTTTCTTTTTTGGGGATGGCGCACGGCGCAGTTATGCTTAGATCTTTATTTGCCGTCATCTTAGTCCCTTTTTTGCCACGTCATCTATCTTTTATGCCAGCTATCCATTGTTTCAGTGGTTCTTTTCTTCTTTTAAAGCCATTCACATACATATGTATTCAAAACTTTTTGCACGACGTATCTCTTATTCCTGTATATATCCATTCATTAATATTATTACAATATAGATGCTAATTACTATTGCTAACCGGCATCTGGAGCTTTGATGTTCATCCTAAGCTATTGCTATGCATCAAAGCGACTGATGATCAAAATTATAATATTATGATAAATTCCAGGTACTTCAATCAAAACGCTATCCTCTTCGTAACTGGTCTCTTAGCTACAGCATTGACATTAATATCCTTCTGTCATGGTCTGGAGACCTTAGACATACCACATATGACTGAGGCTGGAACTTATACGGTTGTACTGAGCTATAAGTTGCTAATACTCTCTTGTACAAGAAGGAATATACCGCAGTTTCACAACTTGTTGCGAGCATTGAAAGAAGATTTTCATTATATTTGTACGGTGGGAGAAAGATACCGGTTACTATTACTACTAGATATTCTTTAGTTTTGCTACAGTTTTATAATTGTTTTCTTTACATCTATGCAGATTATGAGACTTTCTAGTTGGTGCATTTACAGTAGATATTTCTTGTTTTAAATTTTTAGATTGGAGGTAGTTAATCAAATTTTTGTGCTTGTTTCAGAGCACGATATTTTGAGAATCAACTGAAAACTTGGAAGATCTGTATATTCACGTGCATATTCAATGCTGGTATCCCAATTGGAATGAACATATTTGCTTATATTTCGCTCTTTTTCTTCCTGGCTACACATGATGCCGATTCAGAGGATTCAGGGAGCAGACCTCTTTTGTTTCCATTTTGGATGCCTAACGTTGATTTTAGCAAATCACCGATCTATGAGATAGCTTTCATGTTTGCTAATATTACTGTCCTGCTTTACGCCTATAATTACACCTGTGAGTTGTGTTCAATTAATAATTAGGTTAGATCAGAAGATTGGTTTGTAAACGCAATTTAACATTTCCGTAAATGTTTTATTTTTCTATTTATAACATATTTATGTAAACTTATATTATAAAGAGAAAAGATTAAATTTTTTGTAGGTTTGAATGTGTGTTTTTAGCAAATAAACTCAAAAATTACTGGACCGATTTAAAAAAATATTTAGGCTATAATTTATAAAGATATCACGCGGGCGAAGCCGCTGCCGGAAGCTAGTTACATAAATATTACTGTTATATTTCAGTTATGTTTCAAACACAAATAGTATGGATCAGGCAGATAACCTCGAAAATCGATATTATAACATGGAGTCTCCAAGATCTTCTGGTAGACGTACATCCAACCACCAATAAAGAAGAAAGTGAATATTTCTCTAAATTGATTGAGACTCGAATGAGAGACATCGTGATTCACCATCAATCTATGTACAGGTAAAAAGGCATCGAATGCCTAACTCAGAACAAAGTTATTGGATTTGTATGAGTTTTGTTTATTTTTTAGTCTAATGGAAGATTATGCGATTGTTTACAAGAAATTATTGTTGTTCGAACAAACAATTTGTGGTCCTGTGGTTTGTTTAACTGCTTACTGTATTGCAGAGGTACTTAATATTCTACCATGTGTTATCATTATTTTCAATAAGCAAACAGGATTTTCATATAAATAATTTATTTTCTTTAGAAATTGGACCAAGGCGAGTTTCAACTTATACTTCTACTACTTTGTGTTGCTACGATTGTGCTGCATTTCGTACCAAGTTTGTTGTGCACCTATCTTACCATAAAGGTACGTAACGAACTTTGATTAACCAATACTGATTTACTCAAAGATAACAAAACACAAAAAGCAGTTTTGAATATCTCATGATTTACAACTGCAACTAGGTACTTTACAACTACCCTCAATTTACATTTTCAGGTAAAATCTGTTTGTGACGCATGTTGGAGTATTCCTTTCTGGAAGACAGGCCCCGTGATACGTCCTTACATGGTCCTTATAATGCAACGCTCGCTACGACCTTTGCCACTTCAGGCTCCTGGTTTTAGAGATGTGTCTCTTGAGACATTCTCCAAAGTAAGTTAAAGAGAATGATCAGGTCTCAGAAACACTAATACTAAATAAAACAATATTGTTTTGTTTCAGAAAATGACATCTGCTTATTCGCTCTTCAATATGATGCGGCAAACCCATCTCTAAAAGCTTAAAAGAATATTGATATGTTAAAAGACAATTCTACACCTAGCACTGTTTAAAATAAAGTACCTGGGCGACCGAGGCCAGATCTGGTGAAAATAGAAAATGCTCATTTAATAGTAAAATAATAGTAATAAATAATAATAATAGTAATAATAGTAATATAGGAAAATTCATACTAATTCCATGCTGCAATGATAATAAGTAGATACTTAATTATTTCATGCTGTCATGTCATTCTTCTAAGGTAGCCATCTTGTTCTTAACTTTGGACGACCGAGCTCTGCTCGGGTGAAAATACGGAGATAACGTATTTTCCCAGATATTAAACCTAGGTAGATCGATTTCGCCCCCGAAATCGTTAGAGCTATTTTCGAGAACGTGATTACAAATGTATTTGTATATATATACAAATATTGCTCATTATTAGTATAGGATTAATAGGAAGCACGAAGCAACAAATTAAATTTCTTTATATTAGGTACCTTAATAAAAATAAATGATTCCATAATAGGTATTTGTCTTATTATCAGTGGCGGACTTTCCCTAAGGTCTGATATTACGGACGGCCAACCTGCGCCTGCGGCTGGGAATAGGTAGATCAGCTCAGTAATTTATGGAGTTATGACGGGTTAGTGCTCATTTACACGAGCGATACGCGTCAACGGCCGCTGCAACTGCAGCCGCCGACACGCGTCGTGTATTTGAGTACGGTGGTCAAATACACGAGCGGCATTTTGTTGATGGCAGTTGACTCTGCACATATCCGAGGTTAAGTGTAAAAAAATCAAGATCACTACGTGGACCTGAAGATGAACCCCCCAGAAAATGATCCTGTAAGCGCTCATATATATTATAGGTGTAAACGCGGGGTTAAGGTGCAAAATCAGCGGAAGGACGCAGACTACTACTAAACGGCCTAGGGCTGCCGAGACTGATAGTCCGTCTCTAATTAATATCAAACTAGTTTCCTACTACAACTTACTGAAAGGACTATTTCAAACTCAAACTCAATCTCAAACTCAAAGCATTCAAACTCAAAGCATTTATTTCAATTAAACCATTTACAGGCACTTTTGAATTGTCAAAGAGTCGGTCAGTTAGTCAGAAAGTTGAAGCTAATTGCCCATTCCAAAACGTAGATCTCTATGGAGAAGAACGGGCAAGAAACTCCAAGGACACTCTTTTAAATATAGATATTACAAAATCCTGGGTACATCATTCTTGTTGCTTCTATATGTGAGAACAATGTACAAAAAATAATCAAAAGCAATTGAAAATATAAGATTAAAAATAAGCCCTGGCAGATAAAAGATGACCAGTTTCAACTGACGGCGCCCGTTCACGAACATGACGCGTGGATCAGCACCATCCAGCTCAACCATTTTGTAGGGAACCGAATGATCCAACACACTCGCCACCATCAGCGAGACATTTAAGTGAGCATGACATATTCTCAACTGCCATGCTATTTCAAGTCAACATACATCTTAATAAGTTAATAAACGGCTCCATGGTCTCACATTTACAAAAATAAAAATGCTTCTAAATTATACAAAACTATAGTTTGCAATGTATCTAAAAAAATAAAAGAATTTAACCACCAAAAAGAAAGAAAATCATTACTTAATTGGAGCATTCAACAATTAAGTTGGTAAAACAAAAATGAACATTAAGTTCCTAATGTCAAAATATATATTTTTTTTTTTAAAGGGGAAGCAACTCTTCCAAATATTAAAATTTTAACTAGTGAGCCCAAGCGGCTGTGGAGCAGGACCAGCATTAAGCCAAGCATTTTTATCTACGATATAATCATCTAACTTATAATATGCTTGTCTACATAGTGTGCGTTTAATGCATGTTTTAAATTTCTTCTCATTTAGTTGAAGAATATCGAGTGGTATTTTATTATAACATTTTACACAGTACCCCATAAAAGAAGTGTGTACTTTAGACAATCTAAAACGTGGTTGATCTAATTTGTTCCTATTTCTAGTGTTAAAATTATGCCTGTCGCTTATCTTACTAAAAAGATGGAGATTTTTTCGAACATACATAATGTTCTCATATATATACTGACAAGGTGCCGTCATGATGTTAATTTTCTTAAACAGTTCCCTTAGAGACTCGCGTCTGCGGAGGTTGTAGATGGCTCTGACGGCCCTCTTTTGCAGAATAAAGATAGAATCAATATCTGCAGCCCGTCCCCACAGCAAAATACCGTAAGACATGATGCTATGAAAGTAACTAAAATAGACCAGTCTCGCGGAATCTACGTCTGTTAGTTGGCGGATTTTCCAAACAGCGTAAGCGGCTGAACTTAGCCGCCCTGCAAGTGATGTTAAGTGAGGACCCCACTGTAGTTTAGAGTCAAGCGTTATCCCCAGGAAAACAGTCTTTTCGACGAATTCTAGTGTCTCCTTATTCAATATAACGTGACATTCACTACTTCTAACATTCGGTAACGCGAATCTTATGCATTTAGTTTTCTTCTCATTTAATACCAAATTGTTTACAGTAAACCAATTATGGACCTTAAGCATAGCGTTATTTACGTCGTCAAGCTCCTGTGCATGTCTGTTTACTTTAAAAATGAGTGATGTATCATCAGCAAATAACACCATTTGTGGTCGGGTTTTCAGTAAATTAGGTAAATCATTTATGTATACTAAAAATAGGAATGGACCCAATATCGAGCCCAAGTGAGCGAACTCGCAACTGTAGAAAATGGCGATACGTAAAAGTGGCACCCAGCGTGGGACCAAACAAACACTGGTGTAACCTACCCGTCATAATTATTTAGCTTATCAGTTGCTTCATGTTATTTTGAAGTATGTTTTCACCAAGAAAACTATAAAAAATAAGTCATATACATAAAAATAAATGATCATATGATCGTTATTTGCCTTATTATCCTGATTGTTTTCTATTACAACTATTGGAATAGACCATTTTGTACAAGTGAAAAAGCAACCCTTGAAAATGGTGTCATGAAATAGTGGCGCCCAACATGGGACCAAACAATAAACACTGGTTTATCATAATTATTTAGCTTGTCAATTGGTTGGTGCTATCTCAAAATGGAATATACTTAGGTAATCAAACCTCAAATAATTCCCATTTTATTTTCCTAATAATATTATTGAACACTCTAATATAATGAATGAGCCTCTTTTTGTGAACCTCAAATAATTTCTTCTCAATAAGCAGTTACTTGGCTATTTAGTGTATTTGGACCCCAACCAACTTAAACGCGGGAGGTCACAGTTCTAACCTAACCTAACTCATTTGGTCAGGGTGCCCAAGCTAAGTAATTGCTACCAATTCGGCTCGTGCTTGGTTAGTCACAGTTCTACTAACCTAACCTAACTGGTTTGGTTCGAGAACCCTAGCTTAGTTAAACTGCGACTTTGGGAAAAGACCGGAAAGTTGAAAAGGGCTCATTAATTTAAAAAAAAACGTGGTTCAGTTAAATATTTCCCTTTAGAAATTACGTTTTATAAAGAAAATGATATAACATAGGTACAGATTTTATGTAATAGGTAAGTAGATATGATATAGAAGATTTATTGAAGTATTTATTCCGATTCCTAAGGATACTGTATAAAACTAAATAATAAAAAATAAAACGATTGCAAATACCTATTCATTTTAACAACCGTTTCCTATTTTACATCCAAAATATTAGATTTAATACTAATTTGCCCCTGTAATTTTCCAAATAAATTATTATACGCGAGTTCCTGTTAAATACTTGAGCTTTTATTACTCCCTTGGGTCATAAGATTTGGAGAACTGTAGTTAGAGCAAGCTTTGCTGTTGGGAAGATACGTAAACTGCTAATCTGATTAATTAATTAATATACTGGATGGGTTCTTCTCTCTTTCTCTTTCTCTCTCCGTGGACGTAACAGATGACTAAGAGAATTTCCAGTACTTCGATTTAACATTAACAATTATATGCACGGTTCTCCTACTATGGCAAAACCATTGAATAATAATAATACCAGTCCCACTGCAGGGTTTCCCTATAAACAGCATTAGCATAGGGTTTCCCTATTACCTACTACGCCTCCACTGTCCGTCCGTCCATCTGTCTGTCAGCGGGCTGTATCTCATAAACCAAAAAAGGAAGACAGTTGAAAGGTTTACTGACTGTGAATTTCTATTGCCGCTATAACGGCAAATAATAAAAATTATATTGAGTTAATAATTAAAGGGGTACAACCATACAAAAAACGTGTTTTTTTTTGGCGTTTTTTGCTCGATGTTTTAACACAGTACGGAACCGGAAACGGAATAATTGTAGCTATAAAACACATCATCTGCCTAGTAGCCTTTTCTCAACTATGTTGGAGTTGGCTTCCAGTCTAACCGGATGCAGCTAAATAATAGTATTTTCGATACAAGCTATGAATAAGATCCTGTGCAACTTTGAACTGGTAACAAAATAGTTACTGGAATTGTTTAGCCGAAATCCCGTGCGTATTATGAAACACAGTGAAAAGCTCCACTTCATTATATTAACTGTTAATGAAACACAGGACTCACATGTTGTAAATAACTTTTATATGTTTTCTGCATTTTAAATAATGTGATAAACATGGACCGCTGAAATACTGTGACATATGAATGTTTTAGAAGCAGAGTTTTTAATTTTAGCACTTTTTTGCTTTATTTATAATTATATATATATTATCTACTATTCACGTTCTTAATTCCATCGTTCAAAGTTGCTATTATAAGGTTGTTTTTTTTTTAGAATTAAGAGATTCTTGGAAAAACCGGGCCAGTGTGTGTCTGCCCACACACAATGAAGGGTTCCTTAGTTGGGATGAATTTATCCCAAAAATAAACTTAATATTCAAGGCAATGGCACGTAAAATTTAATCGGAGAAGATGGGGAATGGTAATTTGGGTCTTGAAGTGATACCGAACCCCCTTGCACCGAATGGACCCCAAATGGACGGGGGCGGAGATATGGGGGATGGTGGCAATTTTTTTTTTTGACGTGGCTTTCAAAATTTAAGCTCTAATAAGTGCAAGGAATTTGTGTGTATCAATGCCATCTGGTTTTGATAAAATTCATCATTATTTTCGGTGATAAATAACAATTTCATCGCAATTCACATGGGCTCGCTGGCCAGATCGTCAAACTGCCGGTATGAGTATGATGACGTTCGGTGATGCGATCGTTCCAATACAAGTCGAATCATTAACTCTTTTTGAAGTATTCTTTAGATTATTCGTAACGAATTAAATGTTGTAGCAGGTTAACATTTTAAAACTTGAGAGGTTAGCACACACTGAGAACTCGAATATTATATTAGTAAAATACCCACATAGGTATCTATATTCTTATCGATTTGCGTATATATACATATTTGCTAATGTATTAGAGTTGCGTTTCGTAAATTAGTCGTAATTGTGAAGAAACCAACGCCATCTAGTTTGATTTTCGAAAACATGAACTCAAACGTTCACTGGAAAATAGACACTAAAGTATCCATGCAATTTTGCAGGAGAGTGTACATACAAGAAGGAGTTGGTCAAAATATCACAACTTTATGCGAGGTTTGAAAGAAGATTTTGAATTTATTTGTACGACAGGTAAAAAATACAGGTTAGTAAGTATTTGGATGAACTTTTGAAAGATCCGTCATCTTTATGACATCTTTTTGGTGTTGTGTACTAATATTTTGCCCTTTTTAAATTTCAGTATACCGTACTTTGAGAATCAACTGAAAACTTGGAAGATCTGCATATTTGTGAATATGCACGCAAATATACAGATCTTTCAAGTTTATACCATTCGGTCATAGTTGCTTCTCAATCACTATTCTACTTTCTGGCTACTTATGATTTCAATGCTAGAGGAAGTAGACCACTTTTGTTACCATTTTGGTTGCTTATGGTTGATTTTGGCAAATCTCCGGGTTACGAGTTAATTATTTTTATGTATGTTTAACATTTGTGTCGTTCTTTACGCCTACAATTATATCTGTAAGTTTGCGTTTGTTTTTTTTTATGTTGTAAAATTTTAACATTGGGTTTGAAAATATTTTTTTACTCTACATTGTTTCAGTTATGATTCAAACACAAATAGTCTGGATCAGGTAGATAACGTCGAAAGCGAATATTATAACATTGAGTCTCCAAGATCTTTTAGTGGACGTACATCCAACTATCAATAAAGAGAAAAGTGAATATTTCTCCAATTTGATTGAGACTCGAATGAGAGACATCGTGATTCACCATCAAACTATGTACAGGTAAAAAGGCATCGAATGCCTAACTAAAAAGAAAGTTATTGCAGTTGTATAGGTATTCAAGATCTTCTAGTGAACATACATCCAGCCATAACTGAAGAAGTGTATACTTCTCTTAGTTTTGATAGGCAATCGAATAAGCGTAATCGTTATTTATCATCAATCTATGTACTTAAAGATAAATTTCCACATCTGCCCATGTTTATCGTAACATAGTAATGTTGCGATAAACATGGGTAAGAAGTGGCAGGCTTCAGACAATGTAATTAACCGTTAGCTAATGTAGAACGTGGCTTACATGTTGTAAACAACTTCCATGATACAAGTGCAATTTGAATAATGTGATACAATAGAATGAAAGCGATAGCATATACACTATAATGGATCATCAAACATCGTTTAGATTTGTTATCTATAATAGCTTACTTTAATCATCCATAGCAGACAATTAATTCTGTTGAGAAGGCTCACTAATTTAATGGTGCCATAGCAATGTGATTCCAAGAATCTTGACTGCTTAGAACAAACTAAGTAGTACGCAGAATATAATAATATATACATCGTATGTACTAACTTAATTTCCTTGGTGCATGAATTTGTATATGGCACAAACATGCTTGGACACAACACTATGCCTAGAAATGTGGACGCTAATTCAATTAATTTCCTCCAACCGCTAATTAGGTCATGTTCAGTGGACATTTACGGGCACTCATGGTATGGTATGGACCAATTAATTATTGCTTTCTCGAGGTTATTATTGGAATTCGAATATTGTGTTAATTTTGGGTTTGTTGCCTAAGACTAAGCTTCGTTGTTTTTAGCTAGTTTTATATACATTTTCAGAGCTAGGTTTATAAATCTTGCGTCCTACCCAGTGGGACAGAAGATTATGATATTAACTAAGTTTTATAAGAACAACGCACTCACACAAATTTGCCTTGAAGGTACTTTCTATATAAAGATGATATATTTATTATTTTAATATAGGTAATACACTTATATTGGGTATTTATTTTAGTTTCTCATTAATCACAACACAACGCCCACACACGTTTGTCACAACATTTTATTTGATTTTGTTTAAGCTTTTTTATATTATCCTATCTTATATTACATTTAATTTATAATTTTAATTTATTTATTAAAACGGACAGACACTTCCCTATGTGTTTATTATTCTAGCGTATGGCACTCGTGGGTTACAGCTAAAATCAGCATCAGGGGGTACACTTTGTGTTGTCATCTGACATTATGCTGAGCTGAGGCCCTTTTGGCATTATAATCATTGTTTTCCTGTTTTTATTGTTTTAAGGTGTATTTTTTTCTTTTTTTCTTTCTAATATAATTTTCAAGGTTACCGTCACTGTAGGGTATTACTTATTATTATTATTAATTATTAATTTATTTATTTCAGACAATAATCTAGTCCATAGTTACATTTAAATAATACAACTCACAGATAAAAATCCAAAATGCAATAATTTTAAAATATTCATTAAATAAAATTGTCAAAAAATTATAAAAATGTCAGAGTGGAAAAAAGAAAAAAGAAAATGGAATGTCAAAATACTTAGAAATCTAAAAATAAACAAATTATAAGAAATCATAACATTTTAAATATTTACCTGCACCAAGCCCGATATACGGGTGCATGTAAGGCCTGCCAGTGCTGCATGAAAGGCCCGTCTAACCTGTTGGCAACAACGGTAAGAAGACTGTTGCCACTGCTCCGCATTCTACTCGCCATTGAGGTCGCCCTCTTGCGCATGCTGGCATAAAAACAGTCAATGCGGACCCTCGCGAACATTCCCGATGCGCTGCAGAAGCGAGGCAACCGCAGCAGCGCCCTCAGCGCGTTATTATATTGAACGCGGAGAGCGCTGTAGGATTTCTGCAAATATGAGACCCACAGACTACTCGTATAAAAAGATGTGCAGTATGCTCGAAACAAGGTGATCTTCACATCCTGGGAGCTGCGAGCAAACCTGCGGGCAATCATATTCGCCCTCACCGACAGCGCCCTCCTTTCTCGCTCAATATCAGCGTCGTCCTTCAAGTCGGACGTCACAATGTGGCCCAGATACTTAAAAGCATGTACCCGCTCCAAGGGCACCCCACATAGCCTTACAGGTGGGACCTCCGCCGGACACTTCGAACCCGCATTGAAAACCATAAACTTGCTCTTTTTAACGTTATATTTTAGGCCATGAGTATGAGCGTACGTTTCGCAAATGCTTATTAGTTCTCTGAGTCCCCCTATTGACGCGCTCAGCAGCACCATATCATCAGCGTAGCTGATGTTGTTAAAGCAAACATCATCAACATGGCATCCAATATGGCGGCCGCTGAGCTCGGCAACAAGTCCATCAATATACAGATTGAAGAGCGTTGGTGAGCTCAATCCTCCCTGCCTCACCCCGCACTCCAATCTGTACGAGTCCGACAGAGCTCCCGACCACTTAACATTATTGACCTGGTTCCCGTACCAGTGCTGGAAGATTTTAACAACTTCTGGCGCAACTTGCCTATCGAGCAACTTTTTCCACAACACTTTGTACGAAACCAGGTCAAACGCTCGGGACAGATCCAAGAAGCAGGCGTAAACAGGCGTGCTCCGATCCGTGTAATATCTGACAGCATGCTTTAAACTCAGTATAGCACTATCTGTGGACAATTTGGGCTTGAACCCAAACTGGTTATCGTGCAAATTTATTGTATTGTTTAACTGAGCATTAAGCATGCTGTCAAATACCTTCCCAATGACTGTCGCTAATGAGATCGGTCTGTAATTACTTTTATCTGATATATCACCAGTTTTATTTTTGACAACTGGTACTACGACCGTCCTCATCAGTTCGTCCGGCAAGTACGAATGGCGAAGGCAGAACGTGAACAGCATCGCTAAAACACGTGGCAGGTGCGGACCTGCATGCTGAAGGTGCTCGATGCTGAGTCCGTCATGTCCTGGAGACTTACCCCTGGTCATACACCCTATGGTCTTAGCTATGTCCGCAGCTGTGAACTTAACTCTTGGTTCCAGGGCAGTACACTGTGACTCAGCATCGACCACCTCTGAGGGTGGAATACTGCTTGGCTCGACACAAAACTGGGATTTAAAAACATTGGCAATATCTCTTTCAGCAGACACGCCATCGACGCTCACCGGCAAACCAGGCCTAAGGTTGTGCTTTTTTGTAGACTTCCAGAAGCCCCGGAAGTCTTTTTTTGTGTGCAACTCAGCTAGGATGTCCATCTGTATTTGGTCTTGGTGATTCTGGCACCACCTTAATTTGGATTTAAAGATCTTACGAGTGTCACACATTTCATCGTAATTCACGCCAGACGTAGGTTTACCACAATCAAGCCACTCCTTAAACTTAAGCCTAGCGTACGAGTGAGCCTCGCTGACGTGCTTATTCCAACCCACCACGCGCTTCGGCCTCCTACCAACTACTCGTGCCTCCCTGCTAACAATGGCGGCCTCCCCTAGAGCGGAAACCACATCCCGATACAGGCAATCAATTATTAGATTGTGGCCCGAATCACTACACACGCGATCACAACAATTGGACAATACGCGCGGGAAGTCAATACTTCGTAATCGCCGATGACATTCATGCCTATAGGTGTAGATAGCCTCTAAGCTTTTTTCTCCCCACACAACTAAGTTGTCGTAGGACATACTCTGCTTCACTTTAGGGCCAATTATATTGAGATCGCATTCGATCAACAATGGGTAGTGATCCGACCACATAACATCATACTTAACGCTAACATTACGAACAGTTTTAAGAGACGATTCTGTACAGAGACAATGATCAAGCCATCGCCTAGCCCCGTTACAATCACTGACATACGTGTACGTGTTCGACGTCAATCCCAGCCTATCTACATCAACGCATGAAAAGTGATTGTCACTACAGTAGTTCAACAAGTCCGTAAAAAATAGTCCATGCGGATGTGCGTTAAAGTCACCAAGACAATAAACCGCCTCCACATCACTACTGTCCACGATCGCACTTACCAGTCCTAAACAATGTGAGAATTCAGGCAGGTTACTCACAGCATCCGTGGGCATGTACACACTCATCACAATGAAAGGCCTGTCACTCGTATCAATACGTATCGCACACACTCTCGAGTTATCACTCGGAACGACCGACACATCACTGAACGCACTTTTTCGCCATAGCAGAGCCACCCCGCCATAGGGTCGCCCACGCAGTATGCCAGCAGACGTGTCAACGGCCGACGTCCCCGTGCTGCTGAAATCAGCATGGATGGTGCTCAGGAAGGGTAGCTCCTCCGGCAGCAGCCAGCACTCCTGAAGCGCTATTATGTCGCATGTTCCGCAAAGATCACGAACGCCCTCAATAGAACGCTTAATACTTCTACAATTAAAGCTGGCAAATCGTAACACACTATTATTAGTCATTGTTGTTGTTATCAGAGCCGACTTTAAGCGCGTAATCATCCTTACGCCTTTGACTATAATGCACAAAACGTCTGAATATTATATTTTGCGGCCAAATGTTTTCATCCAAAAATGCAGGTACTTTGGATTCGGGTATAAAAAACTTGTACGCATCATAGTCAACCTTTTTTCGTAACGACAGTTTTTCCAATTGAACTACTTCGCGGGTTTTTAATTCAACGTGCTTAATGATGTCAGCCGTATGTGAATCTTTGTGCACATTCGTGATAAACATCGGTACTTTCTTTTCAGCAGCTTTAAAGCACCCTACTGTGTCTTTAGCAACCCCCGTTTTCCCGGCGTAACGGTACTTTTGCTTCGGTTTACGATGCGTTGCAACGATCCATCCATCATTCTCCTTTCTAGGCAAAACATCACCGCAATGTGGTATTTGTTTATTACCTGAGTTCATTCGCTGCGACTGTGACGTAACACCCACAGCTGTTTGTACGGGCGACGGCAAGCGAGCCCGCGTCATAGAACCGTTTCTCGATATTGATAACGGTTGCTCCTTCACAAAATACCCACCGCTTTGAATAAGCGGACTTTGTTTGTCGGCAGTATGAACCGAGAGTTTTGCGACACTTTCTTGATTTTTCGGACTTTGCTCTGCATTTTTGGAAGCCTCCAGACTTCTGTATGACGAATTACCAAATAAGCTCTGTTTTCAAGTTAATAAGGTCTATTAAAAAAATCAAATAATACGCAGTCAACTGATTTTAAAAAACTCATAGTATCGAAGGTCTAACTAAAAACATTTTTTTAAATAATTATTCCTTCCTAAGGATCTTTTTAATTTACCATTTAATTAAACATGTTGCTAAATATTTGTTAACTTTACTACATTTTAGCCTAATGGAAGATTACGCGATTGTCTACAAGAAATTATTACTTATCAAACAAACATGTTGTGGTCCTGTGGTTTGTTTGACTGCCTACTGTATAGCAGAGGTACGTAATATGCTACCATTTTCTAATAACATGTAACTTACTTTATTTAACGGAGTGTTTTCGGATAAACTGAAGACTACATTAATAAAACCACTTTTCAAAAAAGACAATAAACTTTAAATGTCCTGTTACCGTATAGCTTTAGTTCCAGTATTATCTAAAGTTTTTGAGAAAGTAATTCACAACAAATTGTATTTTTTTTTGCATCTCAACATCTGCTAGCAGAGGAGCAAACAGGATTCCGTAAAATAAAACCATTAACACAACAGTTGATAACCTCCTCCAGAAAGTAATGATTAATATAGATAAAAATCTTCAGTTTATGCACTCTACATGGCTCTCAGCAAAGCATTTGATTGTGTTAATCATAAAATACTTTTGCAGAAGTTAGCCATGTATGGAGTTCGTGGTAATGTTCTTAACTCATAGAATCATATCTTAGCAATAGAAAGCAGTTTACCCAAATCACTCGAATACGCCCAAAAATCAATAAAGAGGTTCATTTTACATCCGAAAACAGGTATGTGAATTTCCGGGAAGTCCCACAAGGAAGTGTATTGGGACCATTGTTATTTATTATTTACATCAACGATTTACCAAAAGTTTTAAAACAACCAACATTTCTTCTTGCTATGATGTACTATTGTATTTAACGGAAAAGACAGAATGACACTTGAAAATGATATTTAATATAGAATGGACTACATTAAACAATTTAAAATGAAGTTTCGATAAAACTAACATAATGATATTTTGCAATAGAGTTGCACAATTTAGTGACATTAACATTAAATACTCAAATAAAAAGTCACTCACGTAGAAACTACAAAATTTTAGGGTCTAAATATTGACTGCAGTTTAAATTGGAAAACACACATTGAGAATTTGTGCTTAAAATTAAATCAGCAATCGTATGCTTTACATATGCTTTCCAAAATGGCCGATATATCGACTGTGCTGTCTGCATACCATGGTTATGTGGGATCCATAATAATGTATGGAATAATGTTCTGGGGACATTCTGTACATAAAGATGATGCTTTTAAGGCTCAGAAAAGATGTGTCCGATCAATATGTAAACTTAAATTAAGTAACAGATCTCAAACTACTGACACTTCCATGCATATACATTTATGCCATAATTAATTTTGTAAAATCAAGCATTACTTTTTTTTGAAAAATATAAAAGTAAACCACACATTAATAACATGTGTTGTCCTAATAATAAAACAACTCTTTTAAATAATAGTATATTTTGCATGGCTCCCCGTGTATACAATCACTTATCTAAATATTATTTATTAAAAAACTAAAAAGTTTTTTAATAAATAAAGCATATTACAGTGTATCTGAATATTTGCAGGATAAACTATAGGATTCATTTTTTTAAGTACTTAATTTTTAAACTAGTTTGACTGGTCTCATTTTAAATTTTATTCTTTTTAGTATTTATTTATTTTGTGATTTATTTATATGTACTTTGCATGCTGAAAGGTAAAATATGGCGATAGTAAGACTGTGATATAAAATTATCAAATGAATGTAAAACATCTGCACATTGTTTACCCATATTTGCAAATAATTTTGAATTTGAATTTGAATTTACATATTAACACAATTATCAAAAAGTATTTATATACATTTTTATATAAATAATTTCAGAAATTCGACGAAGGCGAATTTCAAGTATACTTCTAATGCTTTGCGTTGCTACCATTGTGATGCATTTCTTACCAAGTTATTTATGCACCTTTCATGCCTTTAAGGTAATTTTAAGAAAATGTAATTGAATTAAAACACAGATTTTTTAATAATTTTAATTTAATATTAAAATGACCTATAACTATATTTTTCATGCAAATAATTTACACCTACCCTCAATTTATGCTTTTAGGTACGTTCTGTGTGTGAGGCGTGTGGAGCATTCCTTTCTGGAATGCAGGCACCGTGATACGTCCTTACATGGTCCTTATAATGTAACGCTTGCTACGACCTTTGCCGCTTTAAGCTCACGGCTTTGAAGACGTTTCTATTGAAACATTCTCCTAAGTAAGTCAAAGGTTCTACGAAATAAACTTTAGATAGTTGAACTTTAAGGTATATTTTTATTTGTGTTCCAGAAAATGACGAATGCATATTCGTTTTTCAATATGTTGAGGCTAACTAATTCGAAATAAGATTGCAAGAATTTCAGTACGTTAAAATCCTACACCTGGCAATTAGCTCGACCAGCACCGTATTTATTAATCCGATTTTATAGTTTGTTGCATATGATGCATGCTGAAATAAACTATAAAATGGGACTGCTATGGTTATATTTTGTTTTATTATCCAACTTGTTTCCTATTTAAACTTCCAGAACGGGCCATTTTGTACGAGTGAATTCGCAAACGTTGAAATTCGTGTCACGTAGAAGTGGCGCCCAACGTGGGCTAAACAAACACATTGGTGTTACCAGCTAATCTTATTTCCTACCTGCTTACTAGCTTCGTACTATTTTAAAATCGATTTCTAACAATGAAGCATTTGGAACTTTGTAGGTTTTAGGTGATTTAGAAAAGATTTTACCACTTTACTCAGGCTCCGATAAGATTTTATAAACTACTTTAGGTTGGTAGAAAACAAAAGGTTGATAAAACACACTAGCTGAAATTTGTTAAAAGAACACTCAGATCACTTTAATGACTATTACTCCCAGAAATCAAACGATCATAAAGTCATACAGTCGTCGTCGTACTAGAGGGTACTTTCACAGCGCGATATCCAATACAATACGTAAATTATTACACTCCACTGGACACTGAAAATAGACAAGAAGGAAAGAGGCGAGCTTTATCCAATAATAATTCTCACTTGAAACGCTCTATTTGCTCGCCGTCGCACGATCTGATATTGAATATGGATAAAGTGAATTATATTCCAAACGGCGAGCGTCGACTCGCAGAGTTTCAGATAAGCGGATTACTTACAAGTTATAATTGGTTCTCGCTATTCGAGTGACTAAGAGAAAAACCCGGAGTCATATCAAGCACCTCGTAAGTTCTTAGATAAAGGCAGCAATTTCTTTTTCCCCCTTTTTTAATTCGTTATCTGTGGTGAACGGAGTTTGTAATTTATCGCAGTTATAACAGAGATTAACAAAACAATTGGTGTATTTCATACGAATTCTATGTTGAATAGTGTTAATTCAGCAAAGGGAAAATTAAAGCTCATTTAAAATTGGAGTGTAGAAATAATGAAACTTCGAGCAGGTTAAGTAAGTATCGTAGCGCAGGTAAACAGGCATACGAGGCAGAGATAATTCATTATCTGATTTAAATAAATCAAATTCCTCAGACAAATGCCGACTAAGAAGTTTACACTACATTATAAAGACAATACCCACTCAGATGACAACATCTTACATTTACATAATAGTCGACCAAGGCCCAAAAGATTTTCTGAGAGCCCTAAAACTTGATTACGAACTTTCAAACAACACTTACCCCCGATTTCTGAAAGCTTAATCAATTTGGTCTGTTGTAAATCTCATGTCACTGGTGCTTGTTATTTTGGTTAACGAGACATCACAGCTAATTTAATCGGTCATGTTGGCAGGCTTTCAGAGTCCAGGAGTTAAACTCCAAATCTCATTGTTTTACGAGCTGTATTCCTAGATTCAATTGATTCGTACGTTGCATCCATTAACAATAAAATTCCCATCCAACCAGTATGTAAAAAATTGTCACATCGAATGAGCACAGTTAGAGGGCTGGACATGTTTGTTGCTAACGCAATTACCACTGCCGCCGACAGCGTCCTGCAATCTGAAGCCGATTCAATTAACAGCGGCTTTTAAGTTCATCTATTGTACGGGTGCGTCTACTGCCACTCGTGTGCAGTCTGTGGGCATGAATGTTAATACGTGTTTATAATTTTTTTGAGTTTGCATTTGTTTCCTGACCTCGTCGTCTGTTTAAAATTAACACTGATAGGACTAGATTGGTTCTATTATCATTAAATTCTTGCCTGCTTTTTTGTTTTCCGGTTCCTTGTTCTATCTATTTCATTTGATACCTTTATTATCTTAGAATTTATTAACTTTGAAAGTGACAACATACATTCATCAGCTCTCGTTAAAATTTCTGCACACTTGTACACCAAACACTAGAACGTTACTTCTTTGAAATTCAAACCACAGCACGTAAACAATCACTATATTGAAAACCGAGGTTCACTACGGAAAAAAATTGAATAAAAATCTGCATGGAGTCCAGCAGGGTATAGGGTGTTGCCAATATTTGATTGTTTCCGCGCTCCAGCGGTGCGAGCCGTACTCGCGTCATTCATGTGTGGCCGTGCTATGTACTCAACCCAGTTCGAACCACGTGTCAACTTTTGCTACATAAAAACGATTTTTTACACTCAATTTATTGCATAAATTATGGTGATTTGGATTTAAATCAATAATCATACTGAGAGGACACATTCCTCTACATGTTTCACCTTTCTATGGCTTCACATTCCTCTACATGTTTCACCTTTCTAGAACTAATTAGTTCTTGGCACTTGACAGCCCAAAAGACTAAAATCTGAGGACCAAAGTACGGAAGATATCCCAATTAATTTATTTATTCTTCTCATATTATACCACAAGAAGCATTCACCAATGTCCACCATCGTTTTAAGAGTCGCAGCATTAAAACTTTTATTCTATTATCATGGTAGTTTACTGCTAGTTTCAAACTTCAAGAAAGAAAAAAAAAGAAAGAAAGAAAAATAGGTTTAATTGTTACAAAAACACGTGCATACAAAAAAGACAAAAGTTATCAGAAAACCACAAAAAAGTACATTATAAATCACGAGCATAAAATAGAAATTAATCGGCAGCTGCACGACATGACCGTGACAAGAAGGCTTCTACTCAGCATGATGCTGTGCTATAGGGGACCCACAGCACAGCGCTGATTTTCAGTGGTCACCCGAAAAAGAAGTACGGAAATCAAGTCATGTCAAACGGTCAACGAATAGTCATAATTACCTACTAATAGCTTCGGCCTGAAAACAATCCATTTAAATCTATATAATATATATTAAAAAAAAACAGTGGCACTCCGGGAGTGCCGACAGAAGTAAAAAAAATCGGCACCGCGGTAATCAATGCGTTGATGTCTTTTACTGCACGCACCGCGGTAATCAAAATCAACGCATTGATGTATTTTTAAAGGTCAAAAGGTGGTGTCATCGCGGTGTCGCAAAATCAATGGTTTAGTCCCATCTCAAAAATGCCCAATGCGCCTAAAAAAGTTTTCACTTCAAAAAATGAAAATCTGTTTGTTGGTAAGCGCATCGCTTGAGAACGGCTGAACAATTTTTTTTTTGTTTTGACATGTTTATAATAGTCCGAATTAGGTTCTTATGGAAAGAAAATTTGCAAAAGTTTCCCGGGAAAATCTGAACGTCCTATTTCTACGGGATTTTTAAATTTGGATAGGCCGTCTGTTGGGTTCAGCTAGTTATTAATTAACGTGCTTCCTCAAAGTCATCAGCATCATCCAAAGAAGTTTGAACAGAAATGTGTCTAGTTTATTTTCATGAAGGTCTATGTGGCCACGTAGTTCTTACCGCGCTTTTTATGAACCCCATAGGCCTATTTATTCAGTGGAAAGAATAGCACAAAACTATAAATATTTTTTTGCATAATAATTAACCTGTTCGGCAGTCACTTAGACCAAGTTTTTTTGCGTTTATTTTACTCGGCTGTTATGGTTGAATGAAGACGGTAAATGAGCCCGTGCCCCACTTGTTATCAATTTGCGTCAAACTAACTATGAAGTTCCTTGCAAAAACGTTTCTGATGATAAAATATGTAACCGGACCATACCTTTATAGAATATAGCTTATCTGGAACTAGGAATGCGATTACCTAATGTTGAATAAATTGTTTTGTCATTATTATCAGGAACTGTTATTTATCAAATAATTGGTTTCGATAAAAAAAAAAGTTTGTTTTAATACCAACGACCCACGATCTAGAACGACAACCTCCAAATTACGACTCACCTAGAATTGTTTACAAAAATAAAATTCGTTCATTACACATTGTTGAAAAATTCTTTTGAACCAACCTAACATTTAAATTACTTTCAAGATATTAAACATTTTATGAATACACCCCACAAAGGTGGTCCTTTCTGGCGCCTTTGAGATAAAGAGGAGTATTACAAAATGTTCAGTTACATCTGCATTCACGAGTTGTCGACCGCACTCCGTGGTCAGTTGGAACACGGATCATAGAAATAAATGAGCTTGTTACATGATCATTAACCCAGTACTTTTTAATTAAGTTGTCCATGTAGAGACAGAATGACTCATGTAGGAATGAGAGAGAATGAATGATCATTAAATTTGAAAAGGCTGTTGTGCAATATAGCTTGGTATAAATCCGTAGGACGTATAAAGGTTTTTGGGAAACTTTCCGAAATTATTGGTATGACGACTATGGACTGTTTTGTATTATGAGTCCTATTACACTTTTTACGCAAATTCATGATTTTTGACGTTGTAATTTTCAGCAACAGTAAGATATTCTAATTATTTGATTTTTCTTTTCCTGTAATTTACTATAAATATTTTAAGAACTCGGTTTACATGTAAACCCGTCGGCGATGGAACTTAATTGCTCAAATTCATATTGTTCCATTTAATTCTAATAAAAGCTAAAATTACTAAAAGATAATTTGAATGTTTTACTTGTTTATTGGAGTTCTAGAATTTCTTAAAATTTCTTGATTTATCACGGAAAAAATCATAAAGAAAAGCAAAAAATGTCTTGATTCAGCGTCCATTATATTCCAAACAAATAAAATTTTATCAAATAAACTAATAAGATATAAAACTTCTATCTACAATGAATACGTTTCATTCGTTTTCGTTTCTCAATATAATAAGACAAAATTACCATAAATAAAATTAAAGTACTGTATATTCCGCGTCAATTCAGCAAATCACTTGAAAATAATGTGTAACTCCAACTTCGAAGAAAGAGAATGCCACTATTATTATTATAATCAAATAATTAAAATATCTTACTGTTGTTGAAAATTACAACGTCAAAAATAATGAATTTCTGAAAAAAAATGTAATAGGACTCTTAGTGAAGAGTTAATTAACAAATTTTTCAATAGGACTGTTATTTGGCCAACAAAGATTCAACTAGCAAAGCTCCCCAAACAACTTAAAAGACCATAAAACCAATTTAAGACATACAAAAAAGTCAACCGTTCCTCGTCGCATCCTCCTTTCGTCGATCTTCGCTGAACCTATTTGCCGGACCGACATTATCGGCTCAGCAAATTTCTACAATCTCTGACCCTTTGTGACCGCTACTGGTCATGACATGTCAATTACGATATCCTGTAAGGCCGCTCTTGATACATTATAATCACATTATATTCTCTTTCAAAGGAAATCTCAATTGTAATTTCTGGTTTGTAATGATTTTACCTGCTGTGGAGTGTGGACATTCGTTGGTGAATTGGATCGTAAAAAGAAGTCTAGTGAAATCTTTGTACTTTTTGCGGACAGAAATTGGAGTTAGAGAATTTGGTAAAAAGGAAGTAAGGTTGTAGGTTCATACCCAGACAGGCGCTCTACTTTGTGTAAATTATTTCATCACCACTGCTCTCAAAACGGTAAAGGAAAACATTGTGAGGAAATCGGCATGTCCTAGAACCAAAAATTCGCAGTTAAAGTGACATATACCAACCCGCACTGGGTCCGCATGGTGGATTACGGCCCACTCTATCTCACCGAGAGGAGGCGTTTGTCCCAGCAGTGGGAACATTATAGGCTTATGGACTAAGATAAAATAGTAGTTAATACTCATGAAACAGGTTATCTTCAAAAAAATGCTCTCATTGTTTTACTTCACTTTAATAACTTAACAACAATTTCTTAAGCATAGAATCCCAAAGCGATTGCAGGAAAAATAAAAACATATTTAGTCTCACATGCACCAAATCCGTGTTAACCCTCCCTTACAACAGCAATCAGGATTTAATGACGTCATATCCTAGTTACTGGCGACGTCACCAATCCGCCGGGTGTCAACGACGCAACGAGCCCACTTAACGAATTCGGACGCAAATCCCGCCGCCGTCCAATCCGATTAAAAGCGTCCGAATTTTCTGCTTATATGCGTATCTATGTTTGGAGGTTTTATCGTATATGGGTTGTAATGTATGGAAAATATTGTTTATTGCAAGATTGTTGTCATTTTCGACATTTTCAGCAGGTACTTTTACCGTAAAGGTTTCCAAGCTCGCTGTTGAATTATTTGTAGATATTTTTTTTTTATTGTCTCGACGTAATGTTTTGTCCAGCTGAAATTGTGTCGAAATAGTATTTTCGGTTCTAACCCCGAAGACGAAGATGGACTGAAAGAACAGATTAGCATGAATTGTGTCGGCATTTCCAAAACATTATAGTAGATCCTAAAGACCAAAATATTGTTGATTCTTAGCGGTCCAGCGTCCGTGAGTTTACTGCATATAACTACCATGCCATTATGCTAAATGATAATAAATATTAATTGCTTTAGAAATAGAAAATGTTCTTTACGAAAAGATAAAATGCTAAGCAGACGCATCAAATTTTTGAAACATCCATTTTCCAATTGGAATTTTCCTAAATCAATTTTCATCCAGAAAAATGCTTAATTAAAAATGAATCTTCTATTGACTAACTAGCTTTAGAACTGAAATTAGAAAGACTTATAATACCTCGGAAATGGCACCGCGACCTGGAAACTGTATTTCCACATTTACATTCTATTTATACCTTGTTATGCAAGCCTGAATTTAGCTTAACGTAAAAGCTTTTCCCTGTATGTGCAGCAGCAATTAAAAACCCTTTTAACATTGTCTTATGGATCCGATAATGGCCAATGATGGCGCGTTCTGGATGTAGGTAAGTACGTTGATAGATCGTTTTTTGGTTTTGATTGGCGTTTTGAACATGGAAACGTTTTTTTGTAATAGGATTTTGAACTCAATTTGTTGGTTCTTTTTACATTTCAATGGGCTTTTTGCCCTGTGTTGAATCGAATACTTTTTGGTTTTGATTGACGTTTTGAACTTGGAAACATTATTTTGGATTGGGATTTTGAACTTAATTTGTTTGTTCTTTTTATATTTCAAGGGGCTTTTTTCCTCTGTGTTGATTCGAATACTGAGATTGATTGTGTGCAGCAGCAATTAAAACCCCTTTTTAAATTGTTTATGGATCCGATAATTACCAATTATGATGCTTTCTGGATGTAGGTAGGTTGATAGATCGTTTTTGGTTTTGATTGGCTTTTTGACCATGGAAACATTATTTTATATTGTAATTTTGAACTTAATCATTTGTTCATCAAAATCTTAAGCGAATCAGTTCTTTGTTTCTACGAGTAGATGACGACGAGACGTTGATTAAAATAGATAAATATTTACTTCAGACTTATTTTTAGCATAAAACTAAAATAGTCGTTTTTAATTTGTATTTTAGTGTTTTAATTTTAATTCTGTGTCGCCCACATTTTATGAACTTCAACAAACGCCTCCATTTCTAATTCCATCCACACGTCAAGTTAGTCCGTTCCATAAATACCATTTTATTCCATTAAAATATCAACAATTCAAAATAACGGGTCCGACAGTAACACACGTGACACGTCCGCTAGTCACCGCTGCCGAGTTTTGAGTGACATCTTATTTCCTCAGCACACTCGCGCCACATCCGTGTAATAGCCACGTGCTATTCTATTGAACGTTGCCGGAACTACCGTCCTACTTTACATAATACATAAATGTCATTGTTTTTGCATTTCAACTAGTAGTAACATGTCATCTGTTTTGATAAGTTTGATGTCGGTCTACTGTTTATAAAGCTAGTAGGTATGTACAGGCTTTTGGTAAAATTCTTCTAAGGAGAAAACAATACTCTTTTGGGTTATTTGTGGACTGAAGAATTTGCACCGTTTTTTTAAAAGAAATCGATTGCTAAACTTCATCGGTCGGCGTCTGCGTTGTCTTCAGAGTTTAGGCTAGAAAATCTGATTTAGCTACCTACCTATTGCATTTTCCTCACTTCACTTTTGTGAGGCATTCGCTTTCTGCATCGGATTCTGAGTAGATTCTTTGTATTTATTAATGCAGTAAACGAAAGATAACATTTAAAATAAGCACGTTTATTCTATTCTTACCTTGACGCATTCATAAATTTTTATGTTTACCTAAGTGTATTTTGGGATAGCGAAAGGTTAAAAGCTAATTTATCCAATTTTGTGTAACACTTTAGCTAAAAGGGCAAACGCCCGTCGGCTTTAGTTTAACCGAGTTTCAGCTCCAGAACTACCCTCGTCTAGTTAAAAATAAACACGTTTGGTGCATCTGAGCTAGATTTCAGGATTTTCTCTGTTCAAAGTGGTAATTATAATAAACTCTAACCCGTTTGGTATTATTGTTACTTGGAAATATTAATAGGTTTTGTATGTATAGATAGTGTCAACCACGAAAACGAACCCCACTCTTCTTCTTAATCGCTTACAGTACAGTTAGCCCACGTTCGCACGGACGTAATAAAATCGCGGCGATATTTTTCGTGCACTTGATTTTCAACGCTCTGCTTAGCGCCGAGAGTTGAAAATCCAACAGTGTGTTTTTTAATGCGCTGGGACGATGGTGCGTCCCAGCGCGTTGGATTTTCAACGCTCGGCTTAACAACGACAGTTGAAAATCCAGTGCGCGATAAAATCCCGCCACGATTTTATTACGTCCGAGCGAACGTCGGCTAATCGCGTTTAGGCAGCAGAGTGGGGTGCATCTTCGTGGATGGCACTAACTAAACACACGAATTTGGAAAATATGATCGCAGAGGCTTAGTCAGTTTAAGTACTGCAGATTATTCGGCCCTTTTCGTAAATCAAGAGATCGAAATCAATTAAAATAAAGCATTTTCTGCTATGAAATGTTTACTTTTAAAAGTAAATTCAGCGTTCTAAACTATACCGTATTCACTAAATTTTAACTACTATACCAATCTACCAACTGTGAATTCTACTGTGGGTACAGTAGAATTCACCGGTAGTAGATTTTTATCAACCGGCCCCCGACACCAAATCAATCTTTTTTACTCGAATTTAACGAAACATTTACAACCCCAGTGCCATTTATAATTCAAATTATAAGATCGCTTGCGGACATAAAGCGAAGGCTATAACTTCCAGGTCCCTAGGAAGAGCTCGTAAGTAAGGAACTGTTATTGCGGAAGCAGGTTAACGTTTGTAGAGAACGACTTCACAGACTGTTGACTAACCAGTGCACTGCGGGAGCTACCTATACTCTGACAGGGGTAGGCAAGCTTTGGTACATGCCTTGAACATAAGGGACAAATACATTATTTATGGAACGAAATTGCAAAACGAAGGGCTTGCGGAGTAATTACGTAACACATATCAAATGGCAATCAATCGCAATGCATTCATATTTTGACATCGATTGCTTCATAGGTTAGAAAAATTAATCTGCTCGACAACGTAAATAATTACTTGAAGAACGTGGCTGAACTGTCAAAATGAAAGGCATTGCGAACAATTGCCATTTTATGTGTTACGAAATTACCCCTCTGGCTGCTGAGTGTCACCAAAGGAAGTAAGAAAAAGTACTTAAGTATTTATTGGGAGACGCACAGGAAGAGTAAAAAAAAAAATCGTAGGTACGCATAAAAATTTTTTGAAGGTATCATGCGTCGTCTTCAAGGTGATTTTACATGACATCGGTTTTCACTGTACGTAATGTACTTTTTATTCAAATAAATCATTATGTATTTTACCACGAAGTTTATTATTATAATATAATCGGTTTTTTTGTTTCATATAACAAGGTTCAGATTTAATCAACTTAAAACACTTTTTATATAAATTTCGCAAAAGCAATATTGTGCTTCATGACCTGTGTGTCTCCTGTGTAACGAACGGATAATGGAGATTTAAATTATGCCGAAAGTGCCCGACACGGCTCAATATAAAACCTTTGTTTACATTGACGGCAATAAAGTACTGCAGAACGTAAGGTGTCTATACTCTTGTGTACTTATGATTGAGCTTTTATTGAAAACTAACTGACCCGACAGACGTTGTCCTGACCAATTTTCGACAATTCATAGGAAAATCTCATAGAAAAAAGGACTTTCAGTTTTTGTCGAATTCAAAGATTTTCGGGTAAACTTTAAAAAATTTTCTTTCCATTAAAACCTAATTCGGACTATATAATAAGAACATTTCGAAACAAAAAATAGCTGAATCAAATCGAATTTTGTATTACATTTGTTACTAACATAGTTTATAAGTAATGTGTATTGTAACATCCTAAGGATCAAGGTCTGAAATAAGGTTTTTTTTTATAGGACCTGTCGTTCCCATGTGGTATGCTTACCAAAAAACAGCATTTCATTTATAATTAAATATAGATTGTACCAAAACAGAAAAAAAAACAATTAGAAAAAAGAAGCAAAACAAACAAAAGGTGGCAAGATCTTACGTCAAAAAGGAAGATACCGAAAGAATCACTTTCTTCAAAGTTGGATAAGCATAGGAAAACGCTTCAATGGCTTTTCGTCTATTTAAATATAGCCTATCTGATCTAAGTACCTACTTAATATTTTTAGTACCTTACGAATTTATTGTATCAAAAATACTACCTAAAATCTAAAAGGTTTCCTATCTCTGGCCTTCCCGTACTTACCCATAGGAACTCGCGTCGAGACGTACAAACGATCAACTGTCGTGCAATGGTTTTAAGGTTATAAAAGACATTATAGTACTGACGTTACTACACAAACTTTACCTTGACTAAGGTATTTTAGGCCGCGCACACTTTATCTTTATTGCAATCCATAATGTAACACATACATGTGGTAGGAATAAATAAACTGAAACAATTATGGACCATGTCGGGCATAGCAAAATTTTAAATAAGTAGAAGAAAGAAAGAAAGAAAGAAAAAGTATTTATTGGGACTCGCACAGGACATCACCAATTAAACTAAAACACACTCATTAAAACATTAATACTAAATTAAAAAAAAAAAATAACAGAAAGTCCTGTACGAGGCCAAAAGGCTCCTATCTCAGCATATGCTGCGACATTTCAAAAAAAAATTGTCGCAGCGCTAAGATAAGAGATAAGAGAGGAAGATTAGGATAAGAGAGGAAGATTATTACTAAATATTGAAACTATATCTAATCCTTCTATTATAATTATTTATTTATTTTTGCAGCAGTATTAGTTGTTATATTTATTTGTGTTATTACTCATTTATTTATTCTCTGAATATATATGTGTAGGTCAATCTATTTATTTATTTTTGTATTATTTAAACCCGGTAAAACATGATAACTGATTTTCTCAACTCACATCTTTATCACTTTTAAAATTTCTACTACAAGCGGGGGAGACCGTCAAAAAAAAAATTGTTTCGTCTTCTTTCGGTATCGATATCTGCGGAGTTTTGCTAACTAATTTAAATTGAACCTGTGTACATTGTACACGAGACGCCTGAAATGTTCAATGGCAAGACTATAAAAAAAAAAATATTTTCCAAATTCAAACAATGCGGGTCAGTACAGACCTCTTTGGGTGTAGAACCCCGAATAATATTGTATCAAATTGAATTCATAAAAATAAAAGGAATGCATCAATGACCCTCTTCTCACGTGATTTAAGAGATCGTGTGAGAAAATCTCGTTGTCATGTATTATGGTCTTTATTGTTATTAAAATCTGATTTAATTAGTATCTACCTACTAACAGAAAAGGTACTGGAATGTTAATTTAATTTTTAGTGCACTATACAAACAAAAATATAATTATTATCTATGTATTAGGGAACACAAAAGATTTTTTTCAAATGCGCTAGAAATGCTATTCGTTTTGATCCTTTCACATAGAAAACGAAAGAGAAGGATTGATAAAGTATTCTTGCGGAGCATCACTTGGCTAGTGAAATAACTTTGTATATCTATGACTCGGTATGAGTTTTCCATATTTTAATTTCCGTAATTCACCCTCCACCATTCGATATCTTCTCAATCATTTTGTATACAATTTCCTGTCGGTGACAAAAAAGATTCAGAATTCAGTCATCCACTCGAAAGGTTTTCAAAGCGGTGTCAGTAATAAAGGTACATGCAGACTCATCGGCGTCGCCCGTTAATAATTCATGAACATGCTTAGCGTGCTCTCGTCATGCCACACTTAGCCTGGCGATCGGTTGCACACCCTTTATGTGAACTTCACGGAAAATTCTCCTTAATTCTTGCGGGGATAAAATTTTCGTGGGATGTGAAATGGTCAGATTTTATTTGTTAGGTTTAGGGAAGAATGTGTTGCACTTACTTACATTACGTGGTACAAATTATTATAAAATTTTAGTTCATTCACCAAAAGCTCTGATTTTAGCTCTCGTTACTTCCCGCGAATTCAACAATTACTCAGCTACTTCCCGTGAATTTATTATTATTTCCCTATTCTGGTGTCGTCAGTAATATACCTACCTACTGGTGATTCATCACTTGTAAGGTTAAGGCCGCCATTAAGAATTCATAGGAGAATGTATTAGGTATACACAATGTCACAACATTTAAACACAAAATTAGGCAACTGTTGTTTACCGATGTCGTGATCTGTATGCTAATTTGTTTGTCTTTAGCATTGATACTGTAACTACAAATGGGTAAATAAAAATCGAATACAAACACATATAGGGACAAATACCAGAACGCAAACTTAAACACGTGACTTTACTCATCATTATGAAAAACATTTGCTATGGGACCAAACCTGATATCGCGAAAAAAGATCAGCTGCTCTCTAGATTTATGTTCGCATAACTCGTCAAAATTTAGGGAACAGCAGGTTTTTTTTTTTAGTAAATGTTATTCATAATGATGAGTAAAGTCACGTGTTTAAGTTTGCGCACCGGTTGAAAAATTTTCCTGTATATATTTTGTAATCACGTTCTGGAAAACGGCTCTAACGATTTCGATGAAAGTTGCAATATAGGCGTTTACGGGGGCGAAAAATCGATCTACTTAGGTCTCATACCTAGGAAAATTCGTTTTCTCCGTATTTTCACCCGAGCAGAGCTCGGTCACCCAAAGTTTAGAACAAGATGGCTACCAAAGAATAATGGCATAGCAGCATAGAATAAATAAGTACCTACTATCATGGTAGCTTGGAATTAGTAAGTACCTACTATCATGGCAGCCTGGAATGAGTAAGTATCTACTAACATGGCAGCATGGAATTAGTAAGTACCTACTATAATGGCAACATGGAATTAGTATGAACTTTCCTATACTATGTATTTAATGAGCATTCTCTGTTTTCACCAGAGCAGAGCTCGGTCGCCCATATACTATTTAACTTAGAAGGCTTAGACTGATGTTATGAAAGTCAAAAGAAAAGGAATAAGACATAAAGCAGCAAGATGACTTAAAGAGAAGTCTCGAGGAGGTATACCAGGAGCGACTAGAAGAACCAGATGTCTTTCAATAGATGAGCATTATAAGTATCTATAATCATTAGTAGTAGGTATTAATAGAGACTAAACACCATTACATAATCAGCCTATAGTGTTCCCACTGCTGGGACAGGCTTCCTCTCGATGAGAGGGACTGGGCCTTAATCCACCACGCGGGCCCAGTGTGGATTGGTAGATGTCACACGTCTTTGAATTTTTGGTTCCAAGGTTTTCTCACGATGTTTTCCTTCACCGTTTTGAGTTCAGTGGTGAAGATATAATTTACACAAAGTAAAGTGCCTGTTTCGATTCGAAACCACGACCTTCAACTCGTAAGACGGGGCTGTTACCACTGGGCCATCACTGGCCTGACTAATCATAGTGACGATTTTCGAGTAATTTTCAGCTTTATAAGTATAAAGCTTATCATTCAGAAGATTTCTTCATAACACAAACATATTTTTGCCCTGGAGCTGATTCAATTAAACGAATTAATCTATTAGTAATATATTCATATCATAACATAAACCGGCTTTTTGTGGATTGCGACGTAGTTTTTATCATACATTCGTTGTATAAAAAGCGGTTATCCGGCAGGTGAAAAGCTTTTAAAACAATTAGTTATGTTGTTCGAGGCTCTAAAGCACTCAATATAATTTACGCGGATTCACAGTGAAGTATCAATCATAAACATGTAGGTACATTATTGATGATGTGTGATTATAATGTACGTAGTCATGTTGAAGTGATTTTAAAGGTAAATGCTTGGTTTGGGACTGTATTAGATATATCTAAATTAATGGATGTGCGCTCCTAAATCATTCATCCTAAATAGATTGGAAAGTAAAAAGAAAAAAAAGAAAATAAATTTATTTGACCCAGCTTAAGGCACACAATATTCAAAAACAAAACAAAAAAAAAACGGAGAAAGCTTAAAACAGTATTGTGTGCCTTTTTTTGGGTGGGAAATTATAAAATAACTTCTCCCGCTCTGGGTGGAGCGGTAGGGCGTGTCAAACTGTTACTGACTAAAACCTACCCGTGTTCCTTCAGCTGCCTGTATATTGCCAGGGGCCACGGAAACCTTTTCGGACAAGCCTGCAGACCACGGCAGGCATTGGCCCTAACGAACCCCTTTTAGTTGTGCTAATATCTCTTTGAGGGGCGCGTGGAACACAACGCGCCGTAGACTAGAGCCTGGTCTTTATCGGACGTCGAGCTACCAATTGCTCACCGCCCGTAAGACCGTCCTACGGTGGCCGAAAATCGGCCTACGACTCCCGACGCCCAGAGCATGTCCTGCGGCGGTTAGGGGCGTGAGGGCGCGAAATTTGCCTCTCCCTCACGCGTTCCGCCTCCTCCTTCGCGAGCATTACTGCTTCGCTAAAGGAGGTGACGGCCTCCCATGACCTATCGCTCCGTACCATGGCCTGGACCTGGGCCGGGCGCAAGAGAACACCGCCGCCGCCGAGTATTGTGTGCCTCACGGCTTTAACATAAATCAGTTCCAACCAACCAGTTCAGCATAAATGCCAGACAACTAGTGCCTAACACTGAACCTTATGTTACGAGTACGTCTTACGGATGTAAATCAGTTTTATAGTATCTGTAAATATTCAGATAAAAAATGTGTAGATATGTGTAGCAAATAATAATAAAATCGATATGATATAATTAAGTTTAAGAATAATTAAAGATTTATACAGTGGTGTTTAACAAGATAATTAAATTAAATAGAATAGAATAATTATTCTTTATTAAGTACACCATAAATATTACAGATAGAAATGTAGAATTTTTACAAGAGGTCACACAATGGGCGATCTAATCGCTATAAGCGATCTTCAATTCGCAATCATCGCTTATTAACAGGATATTGGTGATAGAAATAGGTACATTTTTACTGATAGAAATACACACACTAAACGCGAGATTAATCCTCAAATTGATGCCAATAATGAGCCCTTTTTTAAAATCATAATGATCATTATTGGCTTCATATTGATGCCAATAATGAGCCCTGAATTTTAACAATGCTTTCAGACAAAACAAAGGGACAGGAGCTTGTGGCTAAGTATTAACAGCCGCACGGATCAATTCATCAGGTTAAGCTAGGCTTGCCGGGGTTGGTACGTAAACGGGTGATCATGTTTAGGTACATACCGAGACTCCTCCGTGCCTCGGAAAGCACGTTAAGCCGTTGGTTCCGACTGTCATTTGTGAATCTTTGACAGTCGTTACGGGTCGTCAGAAGCCCCAAAGTCTGACAACTAGTCTTACCAAGGGGTATCGTATTATCCTGTTACTGGGTTGCGGAAGTCAGATAGGCAGTCGCTCCATGTAAAGTACTGGTATTCAGCTGCATCCGGTTAGACTGGAAGCCAACCCCAACATACTTAGTTCGAAAAAGGCAACAAAGAGGAACTCGCATAAATCCAAGGTTTAATTCTGTATATATACCCAATATCTTCAAAATCTAGCGCACTGTTGACGTTTATTACTCCCACAGACATCCTAATTTAGTCCTAATCTAATCGACCTATCAACCCAAATTGCCTTAACACACTCAGCCTTCCTAACCAATGCGCAAAACACATAAGCAGGTGTATTTAAAATAAGGTTGTTACCTCCTGCGAAATATAACACATGAGTTCGTCTCAGCAATAGATAAACCAACGTTTTGAAACATATTAACCTAAATGATTTACTCCACTTAACACATTAGCTCAACAGCACCGCCCCGGTGAATTTTATTTATGCCCATCACTTTGAAGTGAACCAGTCCTCTGAAAGGGTTAATTAAGTGAAAGATTCTCACAGCCCGCGGACTGAATGATCATGTTAGACAAATTATAACGTATTATTGAACAAAGAACCCATATATAACCCGACAAATATAACAATGTTGCACCCTTTTCATATTATAACCTTTAGTATGAAGGAGTGGGGGAAATCTTAATAATAATCATAACTAATAATATCCTAACTAACCTAACCTAACTAATATTATAAATGCGAAATTGAGTATCCCGATATTCCCACGGGATCGAAACTTATGCGAGAAAACCGCGAGGCGCAGCTAGTATTCATATTATAAATGCGAAAATGAGGTTGTTTGTTTGATATGCTTTCACGCTAAAACGGCAGAACAGATTTGGATGAAAATTGTTAGGACATAGAATACTTTTCATCCTGGATCGCAGACGAAGTCGCAGGCAACAGTCAGTTTATGTAAATGCGAAAGTGAATTTGTTTGTTACGCTTTCACGCTAAAACGGCTGAACGGATTTGAATGAAATTGTGGTTCATGGCACATAGACCATGACCTGAGTTAAGATATAGGATACTTTTCATCCTGGATCGCAGACGATGTCGCGGGCTACAGCTAGTATAATACTGTAAATGCAAAAGTGAGTTTATTTGTTACACTTTCACGCTAAAACGGCTGAAGGGATTTGGATGACATTTGGCACATGAGTAGACCATGATCTGGGTTAGGATATAGAATACTTTTTATCCCGGTAAACGCAGACGAAGTCTCGGGTAGAAGCTAGTACTCAATCAATATTGGCGAAATTGCTTTATTTGAGTTTTGATACGTAGGGCGAGCTTGATCAATTGGTTTGAAACAGTAAACTGTGTTGCTACATCAACATTTGGTGCGGTTTTTGAATTACGTTCATAGAATCTTTGATTCAACCATGTTTAAGTAAGTTGATACTTAAGTTTAATCGCTTCTTATGTGAAGGTTTGCATTCGACAAAAACCGCCTCTGTGGTCTATTGGTTAGACCACCTGTCTCAGACCCAGAGGTCCCGGGTTCGATTCCCAGTGAGGGCAAAATTTTTTGCTCAGTTTGGTTGGTAGTAGGGCTTGTTCTAAATGCCGTCTGTCTAGCTACCACCTCCTTATTTAAGTCTGTTGCCATAACAACAATGTTAATAACAGCATTGCTGTGTTTCGGCAGTTAGAGGTAAGACAGCCAGTTCCTCTGTGGTTGAGGATTCCGGGTGAAGCTCGCTTCCACCTTCGACCTGATCATCACTTTCCATCAGGTGAGATGCAGGCCAAGAGCTTCCCTGATGTCTTTAAAATAACAGTGGCACTCCGGGAGTGCCGACAGAAGTGAAAACTTGAAAAACATCTGCACCGTGGTAATCACCGCGTTGATGTCTTTTGCACCACGCACTGTGGTGCAAAAGACATCAACACATTGCATTGATGTCTTTTAATGGTCAAAAGCTGGTGTCATCACGGTCTCGCGAAATCAAGGGCTTAGTCCCATCTCAAAAATGCCCAACGCGCCTAAAGAACTTTTCACTTCAAAAATACGTACCTACCTATCTTAGTACTGTGGTGTTTCTTTCATAAAATTGCATTGAAGATAGCGGAAATACTTAATAAACCTCTACATAATGACTACCTGCATTAAGCCAAAGGTATTAAAATCATACGTTAGACCCATTAAAGTGTTTAATTATTCTAAAGTGATAAACACAGTACGTTTTACTGTAACAGTAACACAATATTGTTGTAGTTAATAGCCTGAAGACATGAACAGTATGTTGATTGGTTTGTTCTACATTCACCGAATTAGCTCCGAGCTATAATTTTCGGCAATATTCGGCAGTATTAGTGATATATATCGATTTTTTAAAGTGAAAATTTATTTAGGCGCGTTGGTTATTTTTGAGATGGGACTAAACCAATGAGTTAGAGACGCCATGACGTCACCTCAGTTTTGTCAACGCGATTGTGCTCTTTATTTATATAACGTTACGGATCAATGTTCTATGCAAGTATTTTTACTTTAAAGGTTTTGTAACCGCGATTGTGCTTTTTATTTATATTAGGTTACGGTCCAATTTACTTTCAAGGTTTTGTAAACGCGATTCTGCTCTTTATTTATATTAAGTTCGGATCAATGTTCTATGCAAGTATTTTTGCTGTAAAGGAATCTCGATGTTTTGATTTACATCAGCTGCTTTAGTATCAGAGGCCAAAATCCTCCAAAGGCTCAAGTCCTGTAGGCTTTCAATATTTCTATACCGAGAAATTACAAAAATAAGTGCACTCCAGGAATGCCGACAGAAGTGAAAATTTGAACAAGATCTACTTGGTGGAAGAATATACTTGTACAAAACATTGGTACACAAAAAAAATACTTCCGAAACCTTTAAAGTAAAAATGATTGTATAGAACATTGATTCGTAACGTAATATAAATAAAGAGCACAATCGCGTTTACAAAAATGAGATGTCGTCATGGTGTCGCGAAATCAATGGTAGTCGCAGCAATTTTAGTCCCATCTCGAAAATGCCCAACGTGCCTAAAAAAGATTTCACTTCAAAAAACCATGCCTGGCACTTCGAATGACTGGAGTGAAAAATATTAAACACGCTTAATAGGTACTTCCCTTCTGTACAAAAATAGCAGTCATTCGAACTTTGAAGGCAGCTACTTCTTTTTTAAACGCTTTAACTAAGTTGACAGGAGGTTTATAGCAGTTCTATTTTTAAAAAGATGCCGTTTAATCAAATAGCCGGCGCAAAGGCAGCGCGTATTTGACTGAAGCTAAATTTTGTTAATTACGGACGTAACTGAGAAGCACTCTGCATTTTCAGCTTGATGCAATAATGAAAAAAAAAAAAACGAATGCTTGTCTTAAAAAATAACATTGTGATATTGCATTGGCTGGAAATAATTAAATATTTCTTGATTATCATCCTAATCTTAACTAATATTATAAACGCGGAAGTGAGATTGTTAGTAAGTTTGTTTGTTACGCTTTCACGCTAAAATGGCTGAACGGATTTGGATGAAATGTGATACATGGGTAGACCATGACCTGGAGAAGGACATAAAATACTTTTTATCCTAATATTCTTACGGAATCGAGACTTATGCGGGTGAAACCGAGGGGCGCAGCTAAATAGATTAGATGAATGAAGGCCACATTTTGTTAAATTATCGCGCAGATAATTTGTTACAAATTCTATTCGGTTTATTTTAATTTGGAATAGTTTTTGTTTTTTTTTTAAGGATGCTTTTAACGTGCACGTCTCTCGACATTGTTCTCACATGTATAATTTCAACACGAATGATGTAACTAATATTTTGATTTAAAAGAGTGTCCGTGAAGTTTCTTGCCCGTTCTTCTCCATAAGAACCTACTGCGCTTTGGAATGGGCAACTAGCTTCATCTTTCTGACTGACCGACCCCTTGACAATTCAAAAGTACCTGTAATTGGTTTATCTAAAATAAGCTTTGAGTTTTTTAAGTTTATTTCATAATTGATTTATCCACGGTTATCATGAAGATAAGAATATTATAAATATCATATCAAAATTTATACCTCGTTACAGCAGAATCATAAAACGGCAAAATTAAAATCAACCGACAAGTCCACATAACCGACATAGATCCGTAATTCAATATATCGGAATTTAATCGAGAGCACTTAAAAGCGACCGCATGTAAATTACGTTACATGGAAGTAGGAAGCTACTCACACACTTATCGCTTGCACAAGTAATACAATATACCTATTATTGCAGGCACTCGAGAAAATCAATCGAGCGTTCACCATGCCATGTTATTTCCGCTCATCGTTTATTGCAGGCAGAAGCCCTGTAAGTTTGTACACGTGTCATGTTTCATAAGAAAACCTGGATGAAGGATTATCTTTTATGCTGTGTTGTCTATTTTTAGGATCACGAGGCGAAGCGCAGACGAAGTTCCGATTCAGTTCTTAGAAATTATTTATCAGGTACGGGAAGCTATCTTAATAAGGTAAGCTTCAAAGAATATGAGAGAAAAACTACACGTAAAAGCATACTTTTTCTGAAAGATAAGAATATTTCCATAAGTATTTATAATAATTTGACTGCCTCGTTGGTCTAGTGGTCGCAAACCGCTACTGCTGAGTATGAGGTCCTGGGTTCGAATCCCGGGTCGGGCAAGGTGTTATTGGGTTTTTCCATCTGGAATTTCTCAGTAGCAGCCCGGAGTCTGGATTTGTGCCCGGTTGATGGCAATAGGCTCGCCCCCTATTACACGGGACTTAAACATAACTGGCGAAATGTGGGTGTACTATAGGTACACCTCTGCCTAACCCTTCGGGGATTACAGGCGTGATGTTATGTTAATGTTATTTATAATAATCATGGACGCAAAACGAAAAGACTCGAACAAAACACGAACTCCAAATACAAAACGAAGCAAATATGATATGAAAAAAAAAAAACATGAAAATTTTGAATGAAATTCAATTAAAAAGTGTGGTGTGTAACAGACGTTCGTGTTTTTAACGTTTTCTATTTATTCATTCATTCCCAGTTCATTCTTTTGTTCGCAGCGGTATTTGACAGTTCAATTTTTGAGGGGAAGGTTGGATTACCGTAAAACCGTAGGTAAAGGTAGGATCAGACGTTAACACAAAGACGGCTCGTAAAAGTAGGAGTGTAAGATATTACTTTATTAGGTTTATTATTTTCTGAATAAGTTATCGTGAAAAGTGCGAAAGAGGTTTTTAGGAAAGTAAGTATGTTACAGGTGTTAAAAGCTTTTTTTTTTATGAACACTGGCGTGTTTTAATACCTTCCATAATAAATCCACAGCTATTAGTTTAACGCTCCATGTAAAGCAAAAAATTAAATAATCCGATTGCAGCAATAAAACGAGATGGCGTGTATACAGTGTGAATTTTTATAATGTGCAAATATCGAAATGAGTGGATCTATACTTAATTTTATGGACGGAAATAATATTTTAAAAATTCCATAAAAAATATTTCGATATTTTTTAAATATTTTTTGTCTCATTTCGATATGTGCACTCTATAAAGACTCACCCTGTATATCCACTGAACAAAAGCGCAGCAAAATTGATTTTAAAACCAAAAAAAATCTCCTGCAGCTCACCGCCGTATTCGGACACGTTTCACAAACACAGGAGCCATGTTTCTATTTCGATTACCGAAATATTGGAAATAAAATATAACCGATATCGTATTTCCACGCGACAGGCGGAAATAAAGCTTGCCGACAAATCGACACGGCAGCCGCATCCCGGTGTAGGAGCGTGCCGTCACACAGCCCTACGCTGACGAAATTGTAATACTACATAGGTACTGAAAACTTTGAATTCACCAAATCTGGGTACCTATTCAAACTCAAAGTATATATTTCAATTAAACCATTTACAGGCACTTTTGATTTGTCAAGGAGTCAGTCCAGTAGAAAGATTAAGTTAGTTACCCATTCTAAAGCGTAGTAGGTTCCTATGGCGAAGAGCGGAAGAAACTCTTATTAAGGCGACGATAAAAGACTCTTAATGATTTTATACTAAACTAGCTTTTACCCGCGGCTTCGCCCGCGGTGGATGTCGGAAAATATTCCACGGGAACGAACTACCGGGATTTCATACCTAATAGCTAAGGGAAAGGTCATTGACTCCTACCGCTGCGCCCGCGTTGCCATCAACCAAAATTACTTAGTTTATTAGTTACGCGTAATTTTGAATCTTTTTTATCTTTTAAAGTTTTCAATTTAATGATTTCACGAATTATCTTAATCTAAATTAAATTTCCAATTTATACTTTAATGGATAAGGATTGATATAATACCGGTCAAACTAGCTTCGGAAATAATGAAATTTTTATGGAATACTGAAAAATAAAAATGGTTAATGTGGGTCATCCTTAGAAGATAGACATATGCCATTGCGGACCTTTTGTTGAACTTTTTAAGATTAACAATACTGTAGAAAATAATTTTTATGTAACTTTTACGATTTCCGCGGCGTATGCCAATAAAGCTCCCAGTCGGTATGTTTTTTTCCGATATTTTCAACAATCGTCATATTTCAGCCAATTTACACAAAACTTTAATAATACACAAACCTTTCGCATGAATTATTCCGTCCATTGGTGAAAACAGCTTTCAGACAGAGGCGGCGGAGGACTTTGTTTTATAATATGCAAGGATAAGGATATAAGGACGAGTAATGTAAATGATTTGGAAAATATATGACTTAAAATATGAATATTTTAGGTTATGTTTATATTACATAGTGAAATTAATGTTTAAAGTTATTTCTAACGTGGATAAAAAACTGAGAATCACTCAAAATCTATCAAGCGTATTTTTGTGAAACCTTCACCATTTTAAAGATTAATTTAATTATTGAACTTTTAGTATACGTGTTTTATTAAAATATCGTTTTTTTATGTATAATAAATTAATAATGCGCCTAATTTGGGACAGCGCTCCTGGATGGGCGAGTCCTATTAATGGCTGGACATACGACGCGTTACGTGAGCTCAGTATAGAACACGCAAGCTAACCACTTAAGAGACTGTCATATACATATATGCCAGTCAACTGGTCCTTAATAACGTGGTAGCAGTCTAGGAAATAGGAAGGGATCACTTAATTAATAGGTCTTGGTAGAACCGCTATTAAAGTCTTTATATCACGATGCAATACTTAAAATAATCAGCATATAGTTTAGAACTAAAGGTCACTTCTCATACAGTGAAATGAAGAAGAACTTTTGAAGACAGAAGGCCAATGGTTCTAATAAAGGAAATGGTTCTAATAACTTACATCGTTAAGGGCTTGATGAGCTACGCGAATCAGTAAGACTTACGTCAAGGATATTGTGTCATTTTCCAGTTGCATCATGTAAGGCAAGAGGCCTTTATAGGTATTTAAAATTATTGTTTTGCTTCTAAGTAGTTCATCTGATTAACTTTTCTTCCATCATTTCTGAAAGCACTAATTCCATGTTATTCCATAATGAACTTATACCCTAAATTCTGACGGTGCTGTTACCTACATCGTTAGCGTTGTCATCGCATCGTGAACATTTACGTTACAAGAGCTAATTCCATTCTAACAGACCTGCTCGTAGCCACTTCGGCTAGATCTGAAACTTGCATTGTAACAGCAGTCTTGCTCTAATCTTCATCCATCCTTAGATACCAATTTTGATACTTTGTCTGCGCTCGCGCTTGTGAGTAAAACTTTTATCTTATTTATTTTATGCCCTCTTCATAATGAACTATTATAAAAAATACACTTCCCTTGCTTTGAACACCTGTTTATGAAATTCACAGATGCCTCGCCGTGCAGTTTGTAATATCCGTTTATTAAAATGGGACGCTAAAGCTGGTTTTACCTTCATATTAGTAGCTTATTACTTGCTAGCGTCCAGGCCAAGGTTTTTTCAGGTTTCCAGGAAATCAGCTTTGCTTTTTTCCAATTTCTTTTTCTTTGAATTTGGTTCTGCGAGCTTAGCGAGTATCGTGAGAACTGAAAAGGTGATAAATGTGCTCATTTATGAAGTAAAATTAAATTATGCAAGAGGTTAAACAGATGTTTACATTGACCATACGCTTAAAACTGTTCCGTAGTTCCTGTTTCCTGATGTCAAATTAAACGACGTATCATTTAAAGTTATTTTGTAATTAATTTGTTGACATGACTGAAACTACTTAGTCGCCATTCAACATTTATATTTTTTAAATGGAATTAGTATTTACGAATTAAGCTTTTTCAAAAGTGTGATAGATCTGGAATTTTAAAACAGGCCTTTCGGTTCCACAGTTAACCGCCATGATAGACGGTTAACTGCTGGACTGAAAGGCCTGTCTCAAAGTCTGCAATACCAAGGCCAACAGAAATAGGTTTAAAATAATCCTCAGACGTACTCTGGGCCACTCTTTGTTCATAAATTTTAATTGAAAAATACTAGATAACTAGGATATGGAAGTAAAAACGTTATTTGCACAGAGATTATTTTATTTCATGGCGAATGACACAAATCATTAACCACAACACATGTTGGAATATCAATTTGAAATGTTGCTGTCAACTAAAAAGTTTCACACTTGCCCTCAAACAACATCCATCATCACATATCCTCACATCACACCACAACAGACACACCCAAACTCAGATCGCGTCCACATTTATTAAATATCTGACCAAATGGTAGACCTAATGGTTTTGTCGGCACATCTGCTGGGTTATCTTCCCTAGACACATAGTCAAGACGTACAACTTCCTTAGCAATGCAATCTCTAACATAATGCGCCCTTATGTCTATATGTTTCGTCCCTCTATACGCTACAGGATTGTACGCAAGTTTAATAGCACTCTGGTTATTTACGAAAATGCATATAGACCCAAGATATTCACCTCTTATAAATGCATTCAATCACCGCAATTGAATTGCCTCCTTGGTTGCCTCCGCGAGTGCAATATACTCGGCTTCCGTTGACGACAGTGCTACACAAGTTTGTTTCCGACATTCCCAGTTAATCAACGAGTTTCCGCATCTAAAAATAAACCCAGAAAAAGATTTCATGTTCCCTCCCCAGTCAGCATTTACGAATCCCGTGATGTCCTGCACCGCCGACTTGGGAAATATCGGTCTGCGATTCCCGACACCTAGGGCGTCTCCTGTGGGGGTTAAAGGGCGTGAGGGCGCGAAATTTGCCTCTCCCTCATACGTTCGGCCTCCTCCTTCGCGAGCATTACTGCTTCCTAGAAGGAGGTGATGGCCTCCCACATCAAATGTGTCTTTATCAAGAAAGCATATTATAACATTAAAAACTACGTCGAAAACAAGGAAGTTTGGCAATAATTCCTTCTGCACATGTGCCTTCCCTGGTACCCAGTTGCGGCATAATTATGTAAAAGCACATTAACTGCTCCCAAATTACCATGTTTATTTTAATTTTTAATTTTATTTTTTTACATTCGTCCTTGACATATTCATACTATTATTTGACATTATATACGTACGATTTAATTTCAACACTTTATTAGTGACTTTGTGGACATGATAATTATACAAATTTATTACAGGTGTAACAGCAATCATGTAATTGCATTTAATTAAAATAGGTTTTTATTTTTATTAATTTATTTATCTTTTGTATAGATTCTTTTCTATTTTGTGAATGTGAGAATGCTGTAGACTTGTGGACTGTAGATCTGTTGACCATTTTCTATTTTGTTAAGTACCTGAAACTTATTGAAAGACCTACACTGTCCTCCCATACCTAGTCAAACTGTTATTTGAAAGTATTGTAAAAGCCAATTATTTTTAAAAGAGTAACCGTGGAGTTTCTTGCCGGCTCTTCTCCATAGGAAACCACCAATTGGAACCGTGCACCTAGTTTCTGACGTTTCATAAGTACCCATGTAGGTTTATGTTTATTTCTGCATGCTGTCTCGCTCCGTACCATGGCTTGGACCAGGGCCGGACGCGAGAGATCGCCGCCGCGAATCGCCTCCACGAGGATACGGCAATGCTTCGCTAAAGCCGGGCAGACCTCCACCATATGCTCCACCGTGTCCTCCGGGTGATCCACGCAATGGTGACACCCAGGCGTTTCCTTCCTCCTTATCTGGAACATGAACCTCCCGAAACAACCATGTCCGGTGAGGACCTGCATCAGGTGGAAGGTGAGGACGCCGTGGTGCCTTTCTAGCCATTCCTCAAAGAGGGGACTTATCGCCGCAATTGTGGCGTGCCCAGCACTGGGTTGCGACAATCGCACTCTCCATGACGCCATCAGATCCCGTCGGAGCTCTGTCCGCTATTCTGCTATTTCTCGCGGCAGCGGAGTTAAGCTCCGGCGTTTCAGCTCCTCGCGCCACTCTCAAATGTGCGCGAGGACTTTTGCGGCCCCCAGATCCCATGGCGGTAATCCGGTAAGGAGGCTCGCGCCTTACAGGAGACTGTGCGGTATCCTCGGTTTAACAGCCTGATGTGATGATGACAAAGAGAAAAGGTCTGTAAACCGACCCACAAACACTATGATAACCTCTTTTAGTAACTGTGTTTAATATCTATTAACTTAACATAATGTTCTAAAGTAGTTCTAGCACGATGAAACACTGTAATATTGTAGCTAACATAGTATATACATAGCACTTAGTTGAAACGTTTGTTAGTTTAAGCTTAACTGCTATTTCGTAGAATTCGTTTGGTATAATCAAAAACATTGTACAAATATCTTTGAAATTAAAATATATCCTAAAAAGTCAACTAGTAGTTTTATAATTCATTTATAAAAGCATATTGAATATACTGAAACTGACATCGTTTCATCAAATAAAATGCTGGATGGGCTTTGATTACTTTTGTTGCAAAATTTACTGATCGTTTTTTTCTATGGCCGCATCAAAACAGTGATTTAATTATGTTTCTCTTTTTTTATGTTTGGTCCAAGTTTTTATGTTATCGCAGATTTGACATAATTATAACGTATTAGTTGAACTTATAGTAGCCAGAAGAAAATGCCCTTCGATAATTCTAAAGTTTTTTTTATTTTCACTAAGCGGATAATTTAATTTAATGAATTCATTGCTATGTACAAAAATGCTAATAGTTTATTAGAGTTATGCGATAGGTATAAAGTAGGTATTTCCTAATATTTCGCATTTTAACAATAATATAAAACATATTTTTATATTATATACTTTTTTATATTTTTAAATGTTTTTTTAATAAAAATATTTAAAAATGTAAACAGTATGTACTGAAAAGAAATAAATGAAATATAAAACTTAAATTAAAATACTTTACTGTTTTTTTTTATAAGTACTATCTAAACTTTCTATTAGTGAAAATGCTAATAGATAGGTACTGTGGAACAATGGAAAACTAAAAATGTCCCGTAACTGTTTCAATAAAAAAAAATAAGTTTTTCAAATTATTTCCTATATCCTAATAGGGCTTAGTTATAACTTACCATATGTATTACCGGTACCAAATTAATCAAGTTGTTCACTAAAACCACTTTAGAATAACAATGAACAGACGAAACCGTAGGAAAAGTTAGTTCATTTTATCGAAACGCTTATCATTTTCGTGGAACACCAGTATATAATTGACAGACTTCAGGTTTTTGTTTGAAATAAATACGAGTTTTTTATTTTACTTAAGTGGTATTCTTGCATTAATTATCCGTTGTGAAAGTATTGTTACAATCGGTACAGTGTGGTTGTGTTTTTATATAAGGTACGTTTAAAATTGACCTTTATTTTTAGAATATAGAAAGAAACCTTTGAATAAAAAGAGAAATATGTCTTGATGTAACTTTGAGGAAGATGTCATCGATGTATAATACATACATTAAGGTTGAGGATAACGTGTGTGTTGTGGTACAAATAGCGTTATTTTGTCTTAAAGAACCGTGACTTAGTTGATATTAACGGAACGAAATGTGATACATTTGAGGGTATTTTAATTAACATTATACCAGACTAAAGTGATCTGCAGAAAACCAACGCATAAATCCAAGTTTCAAATTATTTTCCCAACTTATTATTCAGTTAAATCCATTTGAAAGATCCATTAAAACCTCGTTTTTTACCAAACACGCCTAACGCCTGTATTTCCAGAAATCATAATTATTCAGATAGAGTACTGTATAGTACCTACATTACGCCACATTTACCAAAAACTTACCTACTGATTTTTTTCCAAATATAATTACCGGTGCATCTCTAAACGAACTGACCCCATGTCCCCCTTGTTTTCTTTCGCACGTAACGCGTTGTCGTGCCAATTCACCCATCTTCCCCTCGACACATTATCGCTCTTCTGGAAGCTTACCTTATGATGTGTTTACGGATGAATGGCAGCATTTGGGGTGTGTTGGAGTATTGTGAGTACGTGGGTAGTGTCTGTAATTAATGTGACCAAGTATATGTACCACAATTATATTTCTATGGAAACTGTTGTTTGTTGATCAGTGAGGTTGGTACCCCGTTACCCAGTTCTGTCAAAGTTATGGAATCAGGTGTTACTTTGCGGAAATCCATGACAGTAAAATGTTGTCTAAAAATATTTAGTATTTCTCCGCAATAACTAAATCCAGGCTGGAAAGCAGAATGCAGCACCGCTCCCCGAACCTGTAAAATATGTATAAGCAGATGTTTCGCGATGATCTTATTAATAATGTTCAGAAAAGGAGTTCCAGTAAACTCTTCATTTATAAGATGACTGGGTTACAAGTTGAAGTTTAAAACCCCTAATTAGCTTTTCAAGTAAACTGTGTATACAAATGTAAAGCACTCTGCCTATACGATGTACGGAGCGTGTTCTCCAGAGAAATTTAAGAAAGAAATACCTGCTTTTCCGAGATACATTTCCTGTGCATTTACGCGTACGCCAGCACAAGCTCCTCATCATTTATAAAGAAACCAGTCTCTTTAGCTAATTATTATTCATTAATTTATATGTGCTAAATTATTAATGAATAACAATTATTATGTAATAATCTTGTTTTGCAATAAAAATCATGAATCAAGGTTATAATAACCAGTCAAGGTCAACCAGTTAATAAAATTTGCATTTCATATTCGTACGTCTACGTAATACGTATTTACGGAAGAGGAAGTATATATTCTAGTATTTGAAGGCCTTAAATATATGGGAAAACTGAACGACCTCAGTTCTTCAGAATTTAACATAGTTTTAGTAAAAGGTGACATTTAATGAATTTCAAGGATTGTATGTACCTACTTGCATATGTTGCCATCATATTTTGCATCTTATAAAAATACTGTTTTTTAATTATATCTATTCAAAAACACACAGGAATTTTTCAGTACTTATGAAATAATTTTGCGCTAAAATAAATAATAATTGTGTATTTGTAATTCACTTTATTCTTGAACAGTAGCATTTTTATTGTAAAACCAAAACCTACGTAAAAAACATTCATTTAGAACCCAAAATCCTTTACAAAACCTCTCGACTCCAGTGTTTTTTCTCATTTTGTTGTACCTACAACAAAGTACCTAAGTGCCCATTGGTCCAGTATTTGCGTTAATCGTGATTCGTAAATGAAGAGCTCGTTGACTGTCCCAGGCCAGGTAGCACTTTCATTACCTAGACAATGCCGAGTGTTTTTCACGATTAAATTGACCGTAGAGAGGCAATTTGAACAGGGCGGCTGTTCGTGACACCAGCGTTTCGGTCAGACTGAGTTTTTTAATTTTTCGTCTCTCCGCTCACCGGATTATACTTACCTACATAGATAGGGGTTAGAACCGAGATATTTTTCTGTTTGTAATCTGCATTGTACTGTGTTTTTTATAGAGATTATGACTGATGATTTTCTATAGACGCTGTCAGTACATGCCTCCTTTGAAATTCAAAAATAGTGCGGTAGTGAAATTGATGAGTATTTTAGGAACTGTTCTTTTATTGAGTGAATACGTATCTACGGTAGCTGTTAAATATATCAGTAAGACTTTATAATGTTATATCTGTAAGTGCCAAATTCACCAATGAAACTGAACGCGATCAACACATCTGAACCGCGTTCAAGAGCTTTCAGTGTCAATAATTAACAATAATTATCACACTGACAGCTCTTGAACGCGAATTACATCGCATTCAGCTTCATTGGTGAAATCCGCCCTTAGTTAAGTATTTTCATGATTTTGTGTAACGGTTATATTGCATCCAAGTTATAACAAAACATCAATGAAATAAAACCCGTTTATTCCGTTTAGTTCGACGTACAGATCAGATTTATTTTTTTCTGCTCCCTATCCATACACTGTACCTACATAATATACATACACGGTTCTGTTTCAGTTTGCGTTAGTTTTGAACGATACAGGTGCGTTGTGGGTTGTGTGCGACTTTTCAATTATGTCCGCGAACTCGCCGATATTTATAAATTGTTTTTTCGACGAAACCTATTCAATATTTGGCGCACATGTTCCAAACAAATGATCGTTGATGGACACGTAGTTATTAAAAATGTTGTACAGTTTCATTGTAGATAGGAATTCTGAAAAAACTGGAGCTCGCTTTGTTGGTAGTTACTAACATTCTCTGTCGTCTAATTGGATCAGCATTGTGGTCTATATCCAAGCGCTGTCATTATGAAATACTCGATCCCTGAAACCGGTAGTTAATTTATTACTGGAGTGCTGTTGTTCAAAAATGAGGAATAATTATGTTTCTATAAAAATCTAAAAGTGAAAACTTTACTGCATTTTGAGGAGCTATTCTGCTCATCACGCCGAAGATCCTCATCAAATCAAATCAGTTTATTGCAAAAATGTTCAGTCAGATCTTCAACAATATTTTATTAGATCAACTTAATGTTAGTATCCAGTAGCCCCCCTTCTGCCCCTTTTTAGAGGAAGTACCCCTCTAATAAAAAAACCCCTACGACAAAAAAAAAACTATATATTCGTAAAATCTGTATACCAGGTTTCGTCCAGATCGGTTGTAAAAAACGGCTTGTAAGAGTTTTTGACGTTCAAAAGTGAAAAAGAGAGTGAGAAAACTTTTTATGTGACTAATTGAAATAAATTATTTGACTTTGACTTTTACCAACAAACTGACACACGAATGCAAATTTTGCCTGACTTGAGCAGAGACGCTTCGCTCGCTCGGTCAATTATTTAATTAGTTGCCTTTCACGTACCTACTTTCATGGCAAGTGACGTCATAAATTAATTTTGCTAGAATTAGACTGGAAGCCAGGCAGATTGATTAACGCATTTACAATAAACAATAGGCCAACCTGTATTATGTAGGGGTAGCACTACAGATATGTACAAAATGCATACAATTGTGTTTACAAAGTTTAGTTGAACGCGAATATTTTGCCAAAAGCTGAATAGGAACACCGAGCTCAGTGTCATCGAGCCTTTTCGACCCTGCATTGGATATTGCCCTGTTAGAATAAAGATAACTGTAGAAAAAAATTTCTAAAATATACGTACATATATATCATTTTATTTAACGAGACAATCAAAACATATCATTTTTATTATTACCTGCAAATGTTACCTGTTACAGATTATTTTTTAATTAATAAAAGTAGCCCAATTTATTCCTTATAACATCAGTTAACTTCCAGTGAAAGTCCCGTCAAAAACGGTCTCGCCGTTTTAGAAAGTAGTCGGAACAAACAGACAGACAAACCGATTTTTTTTTATGAAGTGTATTTTTGATTTAAGTACCTACTTAAAACAAAAATACACGTAAATAGGATTTTCATAATTATGCGTTAAGTAAAAAGCTGTTATTTTGACATTACAAACAGACACTTTAATTTTTTTTTTTTTCCTTTATTTAATTTTTTAACATATTTATTACATTTTTAAATATTCATATAAATTTAATTTATTTAATTTTATTTATTTTTACAGTTATACTTAGATGTATAGACTAAATCGGGATTCACAAACGTCAGTTTCTTATTTCTAAGAAGATAAACACAAAAAAAAAATCGGCTAACTCAAATTAAATATAATAGATAGATAGATACAAAGTTTTAAAACTAAACTAATACAGGTATGTGAAGGCTACTTGCTAATATTTGATTAGCATCATGTGCTGGTCACACCAAAAACATTTCAGTGTAATGTTAAACAGTTCAACAAAAAAGGAGTTTACGTTACAATTTTGAATGCGAATTATTCAAACATCAAGTTGTTACGTTATAAACATAAATTATAAATTAATGTGTTAATAATAAAACACATAGCATGAGGTTTTAACACATTTGGTTGATTGTAGCAGAATTTTAGCACATTTTTCATAGTTCATAATTTTTCAATAAATATGAGTTAATCAAAGTATTTTTAATTAGTTGGTATATCTATTGTGTCAAAATAATGAACACTATAACTTTAAAAAATAAAATTAAAACACTTTTATAACTTTTCTCACAATTTTTCATATGCTTTTGAAACTCTCACACTTTTACACTTTTTTTTCCTGCAGCTTATTATATTGTGTCTTTTAGTCTGTGCTATTTTTTTTTTCTTTCTCATTTAGTCAGGGACATTATGTAATCGTTAAGCGAATTGGCATCCTTCGGCAATTTGCCAGGTTATAGCCATTTCATACGACTATCAAAAAATTACAGTACTTAATTTGAATATACGGACAAATTTAAGTTGGTAGTCAATTTGCTTAACAGTTCATTTCCTTGACTTGACCTAGCTGTTTTATAAATAAAATAATCCTAAATACATCATAAAAAATAAAGGTTATGTCCAATGACCCGGCTAGTCTGCATACACAGTCGATCGGAGGCAAATTAAACCGTCCGGTCGAAAGCACTGCCCCAGGCTTCACTGCCCATGGAATATTTACACCCTTAACTTAGTTGAGCGATTTCAGTTTATATTAGACCATTGCGTTCACATTGGATAATGTTAAAGGTGCTTAATTATAGGGTTTACCTTAGTAATTACTTATTTTGTCACATAATAAATTTTAGCGAACCGCTCCTGTCTCGCACGGTTTTTATTACTACTTGTCAAAACTTCGAGATTTCTTTAGTAAGTATGTTTTTAATATTAAACACGCATTAACCTTCAGGAATAAATTCTCTAAATGATTGTGAAAACGGCATTAAAATCCGTTGCTCAGTTTAGAAGAACAACGCAGTCAAACAGACAGACAAGAAAAGCGATGTAGATTAGGTATCGTACCATGGAATATTTACCTATACTCTATGAATGATTACAGTTTATATTAGACCACTGCATTCACACTGAATAATGTTAGTGTGTTTAATGAGGTTTCCTGAAATGACGTTCACTAGATGGCAGCACTGAGACACAAATGTCAAAAGTGTCAAAGCACCTATATTTTCTTTAATCGTGACTGAATGATGAACGAATAGTGAACGTCATCATATTTTATATTAATTTTCGAAATGGAAGACCTCTTGTCAAAGTGGCGCCAACTGGTGGCGTGAATTTTCATGAAAGCCCTTATTATAGTGTTTACATAGTATTTTGTAACGTAATAAATAGAATCGTTTTAGGTGGGTACTAACGGGTTTATTTATAAACGTTGATTAAAGTTAAAAGTCGTTTAAACGTCGAAATATGTGTGGTTAGACGTTAATCATGACCTACAGTCCGGCCGTCGAGAAAATGCGTTCTTGACACATGTCAGTTTCATACTAACGAATATGTGTTTTGCGAGTTTGATCCTTATTACTACTAGAAATTATCCAAATGACAGGTGTCAGGAACGCATTCTCTCGACGGCAGGACTGTACTTAACTTGAAGCAACGTTTATAAATAGGTAAACCCCTAAATAATGAACGTAGAATAGTACTAGGATATATTTTTTCGGCGTGTTAAAATTAAATCACAATTCAATTATACCTATAATTAGAGTCATTGACACAAAACATTTTTGTAAGTACAAAATTAACATAGCTTCCTATACCTAAGGAAACCTAAGGAAGAACACCTAGTAATATAGAGAAAAGATTTGTATTTTTGTTTGTAATGAATAATCTCAAAAACTACTGGACCGGTTTTAAAAATTCTTTCTCCGTATATTGCTATATTATCACCAGTGATCGGAGTAGGTAGATTGACTTGGGGTCAATGAATAAGCACGTATATATTAGTATGGATATGCCTCCGGGATAAAAAATCTTAATAAGTTCAAAATGCCGAAGATTTTGAAATTATTAAGATTTTGTTTAAGGAATTTCAAATGTTGTAATGTGTAGAATAAAGAATACATCAACATGAATAAGAAATGTTTAACTCTTTTGCTGTTATTGCATGTCAATGCGAAAAAATATTAAGAAGTATAAAAATATATTTTTATTTGTTTATTCAAGAATAGTAACAATTACAAGCAGCAGATAATATACTTACAAGAAATAACTACTAAATTAGTCATATTATGGAAGTTTCAAATGGACGCACAACAGTAAGATTCACTTTATTACTTTATAAATAAGAAAAAAAACACGTTTATCTATCGCATTCTATAAATTTCTAAAGTAGTAATTTAAAAATCCTTACTTTTACAATATTTGATTCAATCCCATAAGTACCAAAATGAAATCCCGTAAGTACCAAAATTAAATCCCGGAAAAAAAGGCTTATCCATGTTATGATTTCTATGACTATTCATGATACAAGTACGTAAAATCAATCTACCTACTCCGATCACTGATTATCACTGAGTAACATAGGCTATAATTTATAAAAATATCACGCGGACGACGCGACGTCGTTAGCGGAAGCTAGTATGAAATAAAATTAATATATACCTAATTAGCAAGTTTAATGCATACAAAACAAACAAGATAGGTACAGTCAGCGTAAAAATTATAAATACAGCGACAAGAATATTCTATTGTCTACAATATGTTTTTATAATAATAGATATCGATGTGTAATTATGTAGCTAAATTAAACTTACCCATGTACCTACAACATTATGGACTGCCTCCTTGGTCTAGTGGTCGCAAGCGCTTCTGCTGAGCATGAGGTCAAAGTGTTATTGGGTTTTACCATCTGGAATTGCTTAGTAGTAGCCCGGAGTTTCGATTTGTGCCCGGTTGATAGCAATAGGCTCGCCATGGGACATGGGACCGCGAATTACCACTTTTTTTTTTATTCTTTTTTTTTAGAAAAAAATTTTGTTACCTCCATTTTTTTGCATTGTCGGAAATTTCATTAACAATGTTAGTTAATCCGATAAAATAACTCATAAGCTTTTAGAAATAATAAACAGAATCCAAATCGTGCCAATAACATCGGAGATATGGCAAACGCTACTCCAAACTTAAATAATCGAATAACATGAAAAATATTAAAGACAGATAAATTTAATAGTTATTTTTTATGAATATACAGAAAAATACGGGCGGGCACATGCACATGGGCGACGTTGTATAGTAGGTAGATGTTGTTATGTATGTGCAAACAATTCATCATTTCAGCCGAAAGGAGGTGGACATAGGCCCCCAAGCACCGCCACTTCGACCGATTCTGTGCTTCCCACATGCAGCGGATTCCTGCGGCCTCCACAAGGTCATTGGTCCATCTTGTGTATGGAACAGTGATTGTAGACAATTAAATTGGGTAATTCTTGTTGATGTATAATCTGTTTGAGGCTGAACTGTACCCTCATTGCGTAATGCACGATCAATCACAATTTGTTTCGATTTGAAACAGATTGCTAACCCATTGCTTCATAAGTTGGAAAAAGAATCTGCTCGTCAACGTAAATAACGCAATTAATGTTGTTGAACTGTCAAAATGAAACAAATTAGTCATAATTGTTTGCCAAAATAAGTTACGAAATTAGGGTACTGTTATAGAAACAAAGAAACTTCGTTGAATTATTATTTAGTTATTTTTGATGTTGACTGTTTTTAAGTACTTATTACTTACTTCCGCCAGCGGCTGCGCCCGCGTGATATTTTTTAAATTATAGCTTATGTTACTCATAGATGATAATATAGTATTCTAGCTGTGAAAGATTTTTTTAAATCTTTCCAGATGTTTTTGAGTTTATTCATTACAAACAAAAATATTAATATTTTCTCTTTATAATATTATTAGTGTAGATCACAGTATCAATTGCATTACCGTTATTACAAGTAAACTACCTACATTCTCCAATTTCTTCTAACTAATAATTACAACAAGCAATTCCATCATATCGATGTGCTTGCTCCTTCTGCTGGTAAATTCAAAAATATTGTGCTCAAAACACTATTGTCACTAACTTGGTCGTTTTAAATTAAGAAATTTAGCACGAAAAATTTTTTTTAACTTAAATGATTGTACTTTGTAGGTTTTAGTTTAAATGGTTTGTAAAGATTATTTTTTATCTGTATTTCGTGGAAAATGTTATTGGGTACACATTTGGCCGTATTTTTTGTATTTAGTCGTACAAAATGTAATGTGTCACTGTTTGTTTTCCTCAAATAAATAAAAGAAAATATATTTTTCAAAATATCGCAATTATTACAAACCCGTTGGTCCCCTTTTCGTCCCCTAAGCAATTTTACCCCTATCAATGCACCCTTTGATCCCATACAGAAAACCAAACGTGTATTTTTTTTTTAAACTTTACAATTTTTAAAACGGTATATTTTCTACCATTTATACCTATTTGCTTTATTTTAATCAATAGAAATTCTATTGATTTGCAGATTCTCATAAATATTATTTTTTGGGATCCGTAGCCACCAGAACCTTCTAAGCCTACGCAGTCTGTTTTTCCGTGAGTCTGTCCGTCTGTCCGTTACTGGGCTCTATCTGTTTAATCGTATTTAGTTGCCAGTTAACATTATTATCACAGAATATAGGTTACTATGACTTTTATCATAACCATAGAATCTGCTTACTCTACGTGGGAAAAGAGGCATGAATTTATATAATGTAATATGTGTACCTGTATCACGGGAAATAATAAAAATATTGTGGGTAAACTAGTTAGGTAGGTACGTACCTATAATAGTTTTAGTGGTACGGAACCCATAGCACTTACCAAATTCCGACTCGCACTTGGCCGGTTTAATTTATTTATAAATTATGATCTAAACGCAGTATGTACCTATACCTACTAGACAATACGCTCGGAATTCCATCCGTAATACCAATAATAATAAATAAATCATAATGCTTGGAATGTTAAGTACACAACACATGCAGACCTGAAGGAAATCTAGAACTGGAATAGAGAAAGTTTTGAAATTTATTCATCTACTTTACACATTCATCTACTCATTACCTACCTACATTTATTACGTGCAAACGCTTTTGTACTAAGTATTTTTTTTATTTCTTCTATCATATCAAAATGTATTTAGCCAATGGCGGACTAAGCTAAATCGAGGCCCCCGTCACAGCACGCATAGCATGACCACCGTAGAAATGAGTTTTGTCGACGGAAGAATAGACAAAATGATAGATAAACAATCACAATCTGTCATTTTGTCTATTCTTCCGTCGACAAAACCCGTTTCTACGGTGGTCATGCTACGCGTGCTGGTATGCCAAAAAATTTTGAGAACTAGGACAATATAGGATACAAGAGTGAGCGAAGCGATCTCGAAATTTTATGCACATTGCCTTTTCATTTGACCATTCATAAAGAAATAGGAGATATTTTGTCGACTTACACTGAAAAAAGTGAGAAAAAAAGAATGTAGGATGCACAAGCGAGCGAAGCGAATTAGATCATTTTAGCACCATACGTTTATATTTATCAATACGTAGGGGGCCTCCAACTTTGATACCGTGGCCCCTGGCCACATGGCAACTGAAGGAACACGGGTAGGTTTTAGTCAGTAAGCGTCTGACACGCCCTCCCGCTCCACCCAGAACGGGAGAAGTTATTTGATAATTTACCCCCAAAAAAAAAAGCGGGCCTCCAACTACAATCTTCATTTTATTTACTGAACATATTTTGGCCTTTTTGGGATTAGTTTATAAAGTGTTTCTAGAGAAAAAATCGAAAGCATTTATATCACCCCGCTAAGAATTCTTCTAATATCATCATTAACTATTTCGTTTACTCTAGAACCATAAATAAACTCTAAATGAGTGAAATCTATAGATTTATTCATCTTAACATGCCTAACAACATTAGGAAGTCCAGCCATAAGTCTTTCAACATCTACAGGGGTACTGAACCAGTCAGACTCACTACTAAACATATAAATTGGAGCAGTTATCAATGAGAGGTCGAAAGAAGGAGGCCGCGTAGACTTATACTCCTCCTGATTTATTATCGAACCATAGTCAAATCTTTGGAACCGTTTACTCAAGTAACTTTGAAAATAATGAACAAACGTCTTCGTAGACACACCAGCAGGTATATGACTAGCAAGCACTGGAAGCCTTTCTGGATACAGATTAGTTATATTCCTTAACCCATAACTTATATAATACTCTAACTTACACAGAATATTCTCAGGCACATCGTCTCGACACACTTTAGCATGATAAATATTGCTCAATACATTATTAGCAAACAAATCGTACACTCCGATAGAATCAAAAAACGATGCTAAAACGTCCAAATTTTGCGCCAAAATGTCCATAAACGGATACAGTGAGTTAGTTATCCACGCTATCGGAGCTAATAACACCGCTTGCTTGATCTTCTCGTTGTATTCAGGCTTCATGCTACACATCACGAAAAAAATTGCCGTTCCTTGAGAAAAGCCAATATAGGACAGGTTACGTCGAGACGTTGTTTGGAGTATGTGATCAATCACCGCAGGCAAATCTTGCGTTCCCATCTCTTCATAGCTGAAATTCCAATATTCTTTTTCAGGGAGTTTTTTGATGTGTCCTTTACTGTATTTATTCCCCCTGGCATTATATAACCAAACATCATATCCTTGGTCGGCTAACTGAAATGCTACAGACTTTGCTGGTCCCAAAACCAACCACGAATCAGAACTTTCTCCAATTCCATGAACTAACAACACTGGAGGTCCACTGTTCGGTATTCTGTAAGTGTTCACTGTATAACCATCTTTCGTTATCACTGTATGTTTTTCAGGCCTATAACCGTACTTAGCTATCAGTTGCAAAGAGTTTAAATAAATATCCGAATTCCGGTTCCGAAAGTCTGCGTCACTACTAACTTTTATTTTACGTCTGTTCTGTACGTATCCGAAACAAAACACGAAGATAACCCACCGAAATATATTCGCGTCACCGAAATTCATCGTGACTGCGAAACGACTCGCGGTCGCAAAAACAAAAATTCATCTGTAGTTGAACACACACGACGGCGTTATTTACTCGCTTTTCGTCAGTCAATGCCATGCTGCGGACAACTTGTTGTCTAGGATCAGGTAACTTTAACCTCAGACAACGGCCTACAGATAAGTTAGCGACGTAACGATCGGAAGCAAACAATTTGATACCACGAACCTGATAAACTAGTTTAAACAGTTGACTGTTTGCGCCTTTAATAACACAAGAATGATTACAAACACCAAAACCAGTTGCGTCTTACTACATAATGTCAACAAATTAATTAATTTGTTATTTATTATTATGTAAGTAGGTATCAAACTAGTTTGTATGGGAAACAGTTATGATTAACCTAAATTCCCACAGTTGCTATAAATAATTGTCGCCAGCGGTTGACATTCAATTCGTCTAGTGAACATGAACCGTAGAATATAATCCTCATGTAACAGTAGAACGGTAATGAAGCTGACGATTTTAAACAACCACTGTTTTAAATAAAACAGGATGTATCAAATTGAAGTCATGCGGAAAGAGATCCTCCGTATACTGTCGATGGTCCCTTTATTAAACAAGGTTATTTCACACAACCTTTCGCTATCAATGAACATTTTTATGTACTTACTTATCCACTTAAAATACTTCTGTCCTCAAACATGCATAGGTACTATAATTGCCATAATTGCACTATTATAAGTGATAATTATGTTGCAACGTCCTCTCACAAATTGGTGATGAAGAGTTTTGTCGGAAGTTTCACAAAGGTCTAGGTCGCAAACTTATAGCACCTTGAGTTCACTAGCTAGCGAAGATAAACGAAAGAATGATTTATACAACGATACGTGATGAAAATGGGGAGCGGTTCTCGGCAAAAAATATCATCAATATTTTTCAATAATGCAAGGTTAAGATGCATTCGCTGTACTCGGTCTGTAGATATGTAGAGACAAAAACAAAATATTTACAGACTGACTGCATTATTATTCATTATTATTATTATTTTAAAACATTGAGAATTCTCATCACCCTATTCTTTGGAAAGGACAGCTTAGCCCGTAATAACTGTAAAGTTATCCATAAAGTCTTTTACACTCAAGTCAACACACTTCTTCTTTTTCTGCCTTCCATTGTCACATGGTTTTAATTTTTGAAAAAACAAATGTTTTCCTCTTACATTTATTTATTTATATTTATTTATATATACTTTATTGTACACCACAAAACTACATAACAAAAAATAAATTAAACACTACAAATATATACAATGGGCGGCCTTATCGCTTTCCGCGATCTCTTCCAGGCAACCTTGGAATGGACAGTGATTTGCCTGCCACGTTATCACTGACTTCTTTTCATTGACAATTATCGTCTCTCACACAACCCATCCTTCCTTTGATTTTCATCTTCCCTCTACACACCGTGTTCCTTTTGATGTTCCATAAGTCTAGTAATAATAAAATAAAAAGTCTTAGAACAAGTGTTCCAAAAATACATAGATTCGAAGATAACATAACACTAAACTGTCGAAGTGTGTATCTATAAGTTTCATTGATAAGTACTAGTAAATCATATTCATTCAAACCGATCATTCATACATCTAGCTAAGAAAACGACGTTGTCATATTTTTTTATGGATTTTTGAAGTGACAACTTCTTTAGGCACGTTGGGCATTTTTGAGATGGGAGTAAACCATTGATTTCGCGACACCATAACGACACCTCATTTCTGTAAACGTGATTGTGCTCTTTATTTATATTAAGTTACGGATCAATGTTCTATGCTAGTAATTTTAATTTAAAGGTTCTATAAACGCGATTGTGCTCTTTATTTCTATTACGTTACGTATCAATTGTGTACCGCAGTTTTATTAAAATTGACGCAGCCCACCGTACATAAATAATTATGACTTTGTCGAATAATTTTGTAGGAAAATTTATAAAAAGAGGAACGAAAAAAATACTTTTTTAACATATAATTCATATGCCAATTGATTCTTTGATATAATCTCATTAATACCCTAGAGATAGGGGATATCAAAAGAAACACGTTGTACATAGTACATACTAAGGCCCTTTCTTCACTGGTCGGTACTATTGGGATGCGGGATCGTTTCGGTACCGCGTGACGTTACGGGTTTTACTGTATCAGTACCAAAAGCTTACCGAGTGTCTTATATATATATAAAATTATAAATGCCAAACTGATTTTGTTTGTTTGTTTGTTTGTCTTTCGCGCTAAAACAGCTGAACGGATTTGGATGAAATTTGGCACATGGGTTGACCATGACCTGGATACACACAGAACAACACATAAAAAATAGGCATAGGAGCGTAACGCGCACCGCGCGTTCGTTGGTCGGATCCGAATCCGGTTACTTAAAACCTGTTTTCAGAATTTTTAAATGTCACCTATAATTCCAAAAACCAAAACAATGTTTCGGAGCCGCCCGACAAACGCGCGGTGCTTGTTACGCTCCTATGCCTCAGCACACGGAAGATGAGTCCGACAATGAAATAAAACGAGATTTTTTTTCAATAAACAGTAATTTGCAAACGTTATCCCAGTTTCCTTAAAAAAAAAATTGTTTGATGGTTTCGGGTAAGCTTTTTATTAATAGTACGTAAAAAAAACAAGATTTTCAGACTGGTTGCTATGGGTTTTATTTTTTGCGTCATTCTTAATTTTCTCAAATTATGGTCTCCTGCGTACGTGTGACACTACTGGTTTCTTAAAATTGTGTTTTCGGTATCTAAAATCTATCGTTCAACTACATTCGAAGATCAGATAGATAGCTATAAAACAACGGTAATATTTTTATTTTTTTGACATATTTAAAAATGCGGTCAGGTCAGATGTGACGTGTTAATTTTCTAAAATTAGCATTTTTGAATTTCAGAATAACCAAATCTATCGATTTTATACGATTTTGTTCTTATTGATAAGGCAAAAATTTTGGTCATGGGCTCTCGTACAAATAGAATTAATTTGAATTTGGAATTCTAAATGAAAGCAGTGCTGTACCGTTTCGTTACTGAGTGATTACCGACCAATGAGGAAACATAAGCAGTACCGAAACGGTACTGAAACGATACCGTACCGACCAATGAGGAAAGGGCCTAACTCTCAATCTATATCATTTATACTAGGTCACGATCTTAAATTGTTTTTAGTACCTAAATAATTCTTCAAAATCAATCATCTTTAGCAGTGATGGTCCAAATTTTGCCAAAGAATTTAATGTCTATTTACCATATCGTATCTTTGTTCATTTTTATACTTCTTCGTAGTTATCCAGAGTGCACTGATCATGAACTTTCCTCATGCATTAACAGAAACGTTTTCATAGTACAGATCAGATTCGTAAATCATCTCATGTTCCTGCCCTTGTCCCATGTTACTCGGGTTCGGCTTCTTTGTTTTCCACTCTCTCCTGTCAACCGTCACGCTATCATACACTCCCTTCTTTTTCATATCATTTCTCACACAATCCATCCATCTTTTCTTTGGCCTTCCTCTCCCGCTCCACCCATCAACATTAATATTCATCACACTTTTAGTCACATGCGTTTCCTCTCTCCTCATCACATGCCTATACCAGGATAAACGACTTCCTTTCAAATTTTCTGTCATTGGCGCCACTTTTAAATTTATACTTATATACCTACTCATTTCTTACACACAGGGAGACAGATGTGTAAATATTTATATAAATATCGTTATAAAATGTTTGGGAATTGAATCATTTGGACGATAATAATAGGCATTATTCGTATTGGAACAATATTTTTTCAATACCCATTCAATATTCCATTCCATTTATTAGTGAATTTTTAGAGTTGATCAGGTTTGGACGTTTGGTACTACCAAGTGCACGGAGCACTTGGTAGTACCAAACGTCCAGTTCAATTTATAGTAATAATTTAAGTGAATTGCCTAAACGCAAGAGGAGAGTGACATTTTTTTAAAGGGCTCTTTCAGTACTCATCAAAAAGAAAATATGTGTCTCTGTTTGGATAACTTCACGCTCTTTCGCGGGACACCTAAATGTTTACCGTAAGTAGATTTTAGTGGGGTTGGTTGGTATCACAACTAAAAAGTGAAAAATAAAAACTTTTTACAAAACAAAAAAAATACTAGCGACTTCCAAAAAAAAAACACTACAAAATGAAATATTATTTTAATTTTGGAAGTCGGTGTCCTTAGTTTTGAATTTTTGTTTTTTGCGACTTCCGAAATTGAAGCTATTTTTCACTTTGTAGTGTTTTTTTAAGTCGTTTCTTTTTTTAAATCGGTTTCGGTTAAAAATGGAAGCAGAATACTGCGACCGAAGTTGGCTCTTACAAGATTTGGGTGCTGAGGCAAAATCTCGAACACTAAAATATTTGCTACAAACTGTGTACCTACCTGTATTTTAATTAAATGCAGAGCATTGAACTTTAACTTTTATTCAACTTGATGGCAAACTACATAGGTACTTAGAATTGACGCGAGCGCGGTGAGCAACCAAAAATTTAGAAAATTTACAATTTTTACAATATTCAATGTTATCAAATTAGATGTAATTTGATAATATTGTCAGCTTCACGATTCGGTGGATCAAGGCCAAGCTACGCTTCCTGCGGTCGATCCGTGGATGTGTAACCATCCTTTTCCAGCCTCGAAAAGTACGTTAAGCCGTTGGTCGCAGTTGTCATTCCTAGAATGATCTTTGTTTGTCGTTACGGATAGTTGGAAGCCCGAAAGTCTGACAAGCAGCCTTGCTAAGGCAAATGGTGCTAACCAGTTACTGAGTTGTGGAGGTCAGATAGGCAGTCGCTCCAAGTAAAGTTCTGATATTCAGCTGCACCTGGTTAGACTGGAAGCCAACCCCAACATAGGAAAAGAATAAAAAAATGATGATCAAACCAGATGTTATCATTCTACAAAGTGTTATAAGTATTGAATAATTATGTCGAATTTACGCTTCGATGATGAAGAACACAACAAGCCTTAGCCACATGAACAATAAAAACATTTTATTGATATTACCTATGTCATCATAATAATATGATTAACAGTAACAAGCGTCATAATGGAATGGGATAGCCATTATACCATAATATTGACTAATAATTTCGACATATTTGTAAACATGGGGTTCAGAAGCGCGGTGTCATAATAGACACTTTCATTCAGAGAGCGCGTCGAGTAGGACAGTTTTTCGCCTATTGTTTGTGGAAGTCCTCTGTGAATAGCGAAAAACAATGGTATCGTGTCAACGAAGGCTATAATACGAGGTGATTGCGGTGCCTGAACTCATTTGTCACTTGAGGAAAATGAGATCAACCAGGGGTCAAAGTTAAAGGTTAGTGAGTTATTATTTCTTTTTTTTTTCTTTCATTGACGATAAGTACTGAAATCAACTTCTTGTTATGAGTAGGTACAAAATTTGTCTTTTTAAATTATTATTTTTTGTAATTTCTTTTTCCAGTATAAATAGGTAAAAGATATCTTGAATAGGTCAATGCACACCAAGGTTAATTTTACAGAATATTTAAATTATGTGTACATATAAATACTAACTATCTAACGGGTTTGTACATTATTTAGTAATATAAAAATAATAATTTAAGTATCTGTAGGTAATAATAGGTACCTATAGTTGTTAAAGCCGGAAGCAGATCTGTAACATAATTGAAAATTTATTAATTAAATATTTCAAACACATTGTAAAACAGTTATTAAGTGCGTAGCCCATTGGTTATAGAAGTCATACTCAAAGTGTGCTCCGCGGAGCCCTTGGGCTCCACTAAGCCATTGTGGGGTCTCTGGGAAAATATTAGTCTATGGCCTATGTCCAGCAGTGAACGTCATTGCTTTGAGGTATTTTAGCTGCTTCAGAATCATTCTAATCTCGTATCGAATAGTTTTTATTTTATATTATTAAAACTATTTTTATTTTCACCATAATATTTTGTTAAATCCAACAGCGCCATCCCTAGTGGGAAAAAGTGAATTCAGAGTTTATGCAAGTGTTATTTGCCCCACCAAAATCAATTAGTGGAACACAGTGAACGACAAAACAGTGAACAATTCAATTTTTCCCACTGGTGGGACAGATTGGTGTGGCAAAGTGGAATAATTCATAAAACGCAGTTGTTGATTATTTTAAGGCTCCGTCAAATATTTCGCTCTCCAAAAGGCTTCCGACGCCAAAAAAGTTTGAGAACCGCTGGGTTATTAATTCTAAATTTAGCTAACTAAAGACATTTACCTAATAAGTTCGTATTAACCAACTTAAGTAACATACTGCATTCATCTCAAGTTTAATCTGAAATGGTTTCTCACAAAATATTTTATTGATACCATAACTCACTAATAAAATTTGAACCAAAAAAAAGTTGTAAGTTGAACAAACTTCCTCATTGGCACCATTTTTAAAGGACCACTTCCCGCCATTTCCAAAGCCTGATTCTAAAACTTCTTGGCCACTAAACTCGTCGCTTGTCAGAGACTAGTATATTATCTGTGTCAGAGCGTTCTCTAGAAAAAGTGTAAAGCAGTAAAGCGAATGTCCTCTGTCATGGCCGTCAATTCACTTAGGGGAAGTCGATCATGCCCCGCTTGATACTAAAAGCTACTAAAAGCTCTCCATAAAAGCAATAATTAAATTGGTGTAACTCAATTTAGTAAGGCGATGCTGCCGAAGGTGAACCTACCTATGAGTGCGAACCTCTTTTGTGCAATAGACTTAAACTATTAGTGCCCCCTTCTATTACGTTTATTTTTCCCCTTTGTGAGACTCTCAAGTCTTAACTAAAGTAGAATTTAACTTCCTTGTCAAGTTTATTTTTATTTTTATTTACATATGGTTTCTATTTTTATAATACCTTACAGTTGTAAAAATTGTTTTGAAAATATTATTCATAAGTGTGTAAACTGTAGCAATAAATAAGTAGTTTGATTAGATACTTCAAATGTGGTCAAAAACAGATTAAATCTACGGATAGGAACCCGAACGATTTTTGGCTATTAAGAGACTGCTAACGCCATCTTCCGAAAGTTAAGTGAAGCTCAGCAACCGGTGGTCTGGAGTACATAGAAATAAAATTGTGTCTTAAAATCTCCCATCTGTTACGTAGGTATTTACCTCTACTGGTAAAGCGACTTAAGTATGAGAAAAAAGATGCTATGCATGGCTAGGCTAGGCTATGTTTTTATAAAATACAAACAGCAACAGCTTCTCGCTTACTTATATAGAAAAACCCATAGATTTATGAAAAAAATTAGAGTTGAATCAAACAACTGCGTTAAGTTCACGATAGTACTTATTTTTGGCTTGTTGACTGAAGTTATTAATATTGAATAGCAATATATCTGCCTATTTGGCTAATAAACTAACTAATTAGCTAAGTACAGACAGTAAAATATCTTTTTAAATTATTATTGTAACAAAGGAAAAGGAAATCAATATTTCCCGCGAAGATTCTTGTGTAGTTGCCATATCAATGGTAGGGTAAGTAATTCGCTGGAGACGAAAAATCTGCTTACTGTACGTTTGCACCACCTAGCGAAACATTCACATAAAAACATGCTGAAATCTCAATTTTCTGCCAATGTTCGATACAATATATGACGGAATATAGAGATATCAAAATATTTTTTTATGTAAATGTTTCGCAAGTGCAAACGCACTGTGCGTTTGCACTGGCGAAACATATCCTAAAATGTATCGCATTGCACTAGTCAGAAAGTCATTACAACAACATTTTCCAATAGACAACACCTTATAGCTATGTAACGGGGGGTTTCAATCCACATCAGATAATATAACACAATTTAGCCAGGCCATTCAAGAAAATTTTGTTTGACTATACAATTCAGTAAGTTACTAAGTAAGAATATTCCCCGCTATGCTAAAAAATATTTATAGACACTTGACCATAATTTAATTTTTTTCAAGACAATTCTACTTTGGGTAATTTCAGATCTATTGCTGGTAACTCTGAACAATAAATTATTACTGTGTCAAAACAAACAACTGTCATTCGGACAGCTGTCCGCTGTCACGATAAACGTCAGTCAGTTGACCATTTACTTCTAATGAGTGGGTGTTTTGCGCTTATTATTTTGAGATAATAGTTTATTATTACGAACACTTGTTACATTACCAGAGTACAAGGTTGTACAAACGAGTTGTGACTATTTATTATGTTCATCATTACAAACTAAGTTTGTTCATATAGTTTTTAGTTTTATTTAACGCAGCGGGAGTCGTGACTTCGTAAACTTTATAATATTATTTTAACGTCTGTTTATCAGTTGGTTTAACTATGTCAGGTTCCTATGAAGAGCCCCCCGAGATGAACACATTGAGTCAAGTAATTGATACGGAGCATATGAACAAAATTACATCGAATTTCACAAGGTTAGGAGGTAAGTGGTTTCTTATTACTTTTATGACTTACTTATCAGGTACTTTCATTTTTTTATGAAGTTTCATATAAGCAGGTTACTATATTATAAACTTGAAAGAAATGAGAAAGTACTATCACTTTATGCATCAATATACAAAGTTTTATACTTAGGTACCTACTTTCCAATTGCTTCAATTGATTTTATTATCTGGTAATAAGCTACCATGTGCGCTTTTAATAGTGTTCAATATTACACAAAAATTTTACCATTTATTTTGGCCATGCAGTCAGTAATAACAACAACTTTGAATATAATTGCTGTCTGCTCCCTTTTTTTTACTAATGCCATCAAAAATATTGAAAATTAAAACTATTATATTCTAGAGATCCTCTTTAAGACTTCCGTAGATAGGCTCAACGGACTGTCACTAAAATCCCGTCGCACGTCACGTTGCATATGTTCCTTTACTTAAAATCCTCAATAGTTAGGCACAACAAAAGCAATTTGTATTTATTCATTTGTAGCAATGCTCTACCAAGTAGTCAGCAACTACTAGTAATTATACATAATAGGATTTCTCTATCCTTCATAAATTCTGTTTCCTTGCTTCATATTGCACTTCAATAAACACTTTTAAAGTGTATTCAGCTGTAGACATACTTCATGTATATTATAAAAAGTTTATTTACCTTTAAATAAAATTAATACATTTTGTCATTTGTATCATTACAGACAAATGTTACTTGGAAAATGCTGGGGCCACATTATATCCACAATGTTTACTTTCTATTGTACATCAAGACCTTATGGATAATGTCTACATGAATCCTCATTCGGACAAATATACTAAAGACTGTGTGGAGCAGATCCGAAGTGACATTCTAAGGCACTTTAATACAGATCCATCTAACTATACAGTTGTATTTACTGCAGGAACAACATCTGCATTAAAACTAGTTGTGGAGTCGTTTCAATTTTCTCTAGATGATGGTGACGATGAAGAAAGTACCAGTGGATCATTTGTATATTTGAGAGACAATCACACGTCAGTGATTGGTCTGAGAGAAATTGCTACTAAAAGAAATGCTGATATTATACATATATCACATGACGATTTCTTAAATGCATTAAAACAGAATTATGAGAAATTCAATACATTGAAGAAGGTAAAAGTTCCAAACAAAAATGATGCCAACACATTGCTGGCATACCCTGCACAAAGTAATTTTAATGGCTTTAAGTACCCCATTGATTGTATACACAACATAAAAAATGGATGCCTAAATAGTCATTTAAAAAAACAATTATGTAAAATAAATAATAGTTGGTACATTCTACTTGATGCAGCTTCATTTGTATCAACTAGCAGATTAGATTTATCTGAAACAAAACCAGACTTTGTGTGCTTGTCATTCTACAAGATATTTGGGTACCCAAGTGGGTTGGGGGCAATTTTAGTTAAAAATAGTAGTAGCGACACGCTTTGTCAAAAGAAATATTTTGGAGGAGGAACAGTCGATTTCGTGTTAAGTACAGAAGATGTTCATGTGAAGAGGAAAGAGTTGTATGAAAGGTGATTATTTTTTTAATTTATATTTTTGACTACATGACCGATACACACTGCTACAAATTTATATTCATTTAAAAACATGGCAACGGGTATGTAACCAAAACAAAATTAAAACTAAATACTATTTAGTTTGCTTTTTTTGTGTATTGCTTGGAGTCTTTTAGTTATAATTACTTCCATCTAAATAAACCAATATTCTGGAAACAACCAAAATGTAGAATTATAAAGGACAAATAATAAGCATCAATAAATGATGTAGCATATTTGGGATAATATATGCAACGTTTGATCAGTTGTTCTGAAATTTTAGCAATAAATAAGTACCTACTTTATTTACAGAAGTAAATTCTTTTTATTTAAATGATTGTGTTGTAAAAAATATTTCATTAAAAAATTATATATTATAAGTAATTAATTAATATGTTTTTAATTGCAGGTTGGAAGACGGAACTATACCGTTTTTAGCAGTAATTGCTTTGAAGCATTGTTTTGACACAATGCATAGATTGATACCTAAAACAATTTACAATGATTGGATGGACACCATTTCTTACCATACATATTATTTAGCTAGAGACCTTTATTATCAACTGCATGACCTAAAGCATACAAATGGTAATAAGGCTGCAGTAACATACACGGATTCCGACTTTAATGATATTAAGACACAAGGTGCAATTGTTACATTTAATCTTCTAAGACCAGATGGATCATATATTGGCTTTGTTGAGGTAAGATCTGTTATTTTAAATATTAAAAAGTAAGTTTAAAAACTAAAACCCGACTACTGAAAAATCACGCTCTAAAAAGCATGAAACAAGAAAATATTTCAGACAGAAATCAAGACATAGGTACAACGTTATCTCTTCAAAAAATTTAAAGCTTAGGTCAAGGTAAAGCCTTGGTTGCATACCTGTACACCTACAAAATTATAATGGCATGCGACCACGGCTTTACCTTGACCTAAGCTTTAAATTTTTTGAAGAGATAACGTCTTTAGGCGCGTTGGGCATTTTTGAGATGGGCTAAACCATTGATTTCGCGACACTAATGCAATGTACCAACACCATAGAGTAAAAGACATCAACGCGTTAATTACCGCGGTGCCAATTTTTTTCAAGTTTTCACTTCTGTCGGCACTCCTGAAGCGCCACTATTTTTTTTTTTTTTGTTTGGTTTTTATTGTATAATAGGTATTAATTTTACAGCCGCGCCGTACGTAACACAGTCTCACTTTTGCTTGTTTTAAAAAATTTAGACATACTTATTTACTTATAAAATATATTATATATACATATTTGTAAAGTGGTCGTCAAGCCCTTTCATTTGATGGCCAACATGGCACAATTAACAAACTTTTTTTTTTAAAGTTTATTGTTTTATGTCCTCTAGAGGGCGCTATTTTGAATTTAATGTGACGTCACATAGCCTTTAACCAGCGGATGATTATGACGCTTCCAATGATACCTCATTTGGCAAATTATGATCGGTAGTTTAGAAGTTATGAGGTAACAGATGGACATACATACATACCGGTCAAAATCATAACCCTCCTTTTTGCTTCGCCGTAGTCGGGTAAAAATAGACTTATCTAGCAGGAGAACCTCTACATATCTGGGATGGCAATGCATCTGAGATAAATCTAGTAGGTATTGCAGCTGTCATAGGCGACAGTGTAAACGGTCACAGCCGTCTCACTTCAGAAGAGCCATTGGCTTGTTTGCAATCGCCATCTGCTTAGCCTAGCCCTTTCCCAACTACGTTGGGGTTGGCTTCCAGTCTAACCGGATGCAGCAGAATACCAGTATTTTACATGGAGCCACTGCTTTCTGATCACAATCCAGTTACTGGGTTACCCCTTAGTAAGACTGTTACCCAGAATTTTGAGCTTCTGACTACCTGTAACTACTGTCAAAACTTAAGATCGATCAACCTGTGCGGCTGTTGCTGAGCCTCGAGCCCAGCCAGGTAGGTACTATAATTTGGATGTTTGTGGGTACGGAAAATAGGAGTGACGCAATATTGGTACTATTTATGTGTAACTTATGGTTTCGGGGATGCTCGACAGCGAGTAGTTTCAGACCTGTGATGTCGTGACCATGCACGCTGGGAGAAAGTTGTTACACAAAAAGATTACATTACAATTATTGTTATTTAAGCGTCGCATACAGTTTTACAAACAATGTCCATACAAATTATCTGCAAAACATCGTGTGTAATACTTGATCTATTGAGTTTCGTAAACAAGATGACGAAAGATTGTTTAATGCCAGCCTTATCATTTCGGTGGTGACGCAGTTATTTAAGTATTACAGACTTGCATTTGTTTACTGTTGCTGTGTTATGCAGTTACGTTTTGTTTTACTTTCATTACTTATTATTTTGTATGATTTTTTTTTATTATTATAATAATACTAAGGTATCCGCGTGGTCGGTGATATTAAAAAATCGCCCTTGACCATCGAGATATAAGTACTAACGATCTCGATGCCCTTGACCCATTTTATTTCTTCCATATTATATCTCTATCAGTTAGCAGTCCCTATAGTCACATGATCTGTTTTTTTTAGTTCCTTTATAGTCACCTCATCTCAGTTTTAGTCCTTTTGTAGTGAAATCATCTCAAGTTTTAGTCCCTTTATAGTGGCGCCATCTCAGTTTTTAGTCCTTTTATAGTCACATCAGCTTTCAGGCTCTTACACAGTCCATCTAACATTTTTTCGGTTTTCACTGATAATATATATAGGTACTAGCCTTTTCCCAACTATGTTGGGGTTGGCTTCCAGTCTAACCGGATGCAGTTGAATACCACTTATTTTACATGGAGCGACTGCCTCATCTGACCTCCACAACCCAGTAACTAGGTAATACGATACTCCTTGGTAAAACTGATTGTCAGACTTTCGGGCTTCTGACGACCCGTAACGACTGTCAAAGATCCACAAATGACAGCCGGGACCAACGGCTTAACGTGCTTTTCGAGGCACGGAGGAGTCTCGGTATGTAGAAATGGTCACCCATCCACTGACCAACCCTGGCAAGCGTAGATTAACCTGATGGATCGACCCGTGCGGCTGTTAGTACTTAGCCACTTCACTGGTAATCTTATGCAATTTCTGGTAGGTTAAGTTAATTATAATATTTCATTAGGAATTGTAGTGATTGAAATAATGTTGATAGTTAATAAGTTTGAAAGATAAATTCTGTTTCAGTTTCAACACATGGCCGACTTATTCAACATAAGTGTCCGAACGGGATGCTTTTGTAATTCCGGTTCTTGCCAGCGCCATCTAGGGGCAACGAATAAAGAGTTGAAAGAAATGTTCAAATCGGGACACGTGTGTGGCGACGAGATAGATCTTATTGATGGAAAGCCAACTGGAGCTATAAGAGCCTCCTTCGGCTTTTTTAACACTTTCGACGATGTCGATAAACTATTAAACATGATAAGCAGATGCTTCGTTAAAACTAAAAGGAAACCAAGGAAACATATACTATCACACATTATGGATTCATTAAAAAATAACAAATTGTATAACGGCGTAACAAATACACAGAAACTATTAACAGAACAACAAGAGCTTATTATGCAAGAAGTTGAAGATGTTACACAAAATATAGATTCTGCAATTGTATTAAAAGAAGCAGCTATCTTTCCTATTAAATCATGTGGTGCTTTTAAAATTAGGTCTACTTGGAAAATTGGCCCTAAGGGGTTCGAATATGACAGGGCTTGGATGATTATTAAGGATAATGGTGTATGTTTAACACAAAAGCAAAACACAAGAATGTGTATGATACGACCGAAAATAGATCTGCTTTTAAGAAAAATGACATTATATTTTGAAGGTAAGTATAGAGTTTTGAAACTCTATTAAATAAAAATAAAATAAAAAAACTGTTTATTTTATGGACACACACACACATTTAGGGTTAGTGTCCATAAAATAAAGAGTTTAATTGAACTATTGAATTATATATTTCAGATAAACTCCCAATATCGGTACCTTTGGATATTTTGTCTGAAAATAAACTAAAAAATTCATCACTCTGTCGCAGCAAAGTTTGTACTGACACGATACAGGGCTACGATTGTGGAGATGAAGTAGCAGACTGGATTTCGGAAGCGTTAGAAATTTCATACCTACGACTCATCAGGCAAGCGAGTAACGACAATAGAACACAAAAAAAGAAACATGATGGAGAGAAAAAACTACTTTCGTTAAGTAATCAGGCTCAATTCCTTTTGATAAATAAAGCTACAGTGCGGTGGTTGAGGACGAAGATTCATGATCCCCAATTTCCTGACGATCTTGATAGTTTAACAGATCGTTTCAGAGGAAACCTTATAATTGAAATGGATGAGGAACTCGCCGAACGAGATTGGCACAGAGTTATCATTGGGAATCAAGAGTTCAAGGTAAACATGTGTTTCAATTTTTTTTATTGAATCTTGAGAAAAAATGTTATTTAAAAACTGTACTTCGATCTTTTTCGTTTATCGAGTGGGCTGGTGTATGGAGTACCCACTATTTAGTGTAAACAGTACCCTAATTGCGTAATACAACACAATCACAATATGTTTCGATTGATTCATAAGTTGGAAAAAAAAATCTGCTCAACAACGTAAAGAACGCAATGAATGTTGTTGAACTGTCAAAATGAAACAAATTGTTTACGAAAATAAGTTACGCAATTAGGGTACTGGTACTGACTGATGCTAGAATATCATTGCGTAAAGTGGTAATTGTTTAAAAAGTTTAATCATATCTTTCCAGGTCGAAGGACATTGTCCTAGGTGCCAAATGGTTTGCATCGATCAAAAAACCGGTGAAAAAACCGTAGAGCCCCTGAGAACTATATCCGAACAGTTCGCGGGAAAGTTACGGTTTGGTATTTATTTAAGTTATGTAGGTGCGGCTGACGGATCGAAAGACCGTCTCCTCAAAATATATTCACCAGTAAAGCCTATAATTAATGATGATGACATAAGTAGGTGAAATATTTAGATAAGTGTGTGGTTCGTTACATCATTATTTTAATTTAAGAAAATATTTTTTTCTTATAAAATTGGGTGTGGGGTATTAATAGCTAATTGCTAATTGGGATTTATGATTTAAGTTTGATGCTGTGAAAAATGAGAGGTACTTATAACAGTAACATTAAGGTAATATAAATGTATTATAATATGTACCTCTCATGTTGTCTTCTGGGGCTATGATCCGTATCTCATAAAGGAGTCATTATGATATGATGTGTTAAACCAATTATTTTGTGTTTCCCTAATCACATGCCATCATAATAATATGACAATGATTGCATCTTTATACACGTCTATCTGAAATTATTTCTGAACTTAATTAATTAGAACGTTATAACAGGAAAGTACGAAAAATATTCCGCGTTGTTAATTTAAGGCGACGATAGGCGACTTTTAATGATTTCATACTGAATATGATGTCTAAACGAGTAGTGTTAATGATTTGGAAAAAAAATATATGTCAAATTAGAGCACTTTATTAATATTTGAATAAAGGCATATTTTGGATTATGTTTATATTACATAGTGAAATTAAATTGTAAAGTTAGGTCTAACGCGGATAAAAAACTGAGAATCGCGCAAAATCTATCAAGCTTATTTTTCTGAAACCACCACCATTTTAAAGATGATTTAATTATTGATCTTTTAGTATACGACTTTTATTAAAATACCTTTTGATTCATGTATAATAAATTAATAATGCGTTTAATTTGGGACAGCGTTTCTTGATGGGCGAGTCCTATTACTGGCTGGACATACGACGCGTTGCGTGAGCTCAGTACAGAACACGCAAGCTAACCGCTCAAGGTCACTGTCATATAAATCTGCGTCTTAAATTCATGTAATTTACAAAAGGCGAAATTAGACTCAGAGCTAACTGCGCGTGACAGTGTTAGACTCAGAGTTAACGTTGCTTTGTATTCCATTCATAAAGCCAAGCTTTGTACCTATTCTATTCTAATTTATGAGAAAATAAATCGCATTTTTTATTAGATCTAACTCGTCCCGACCCGAATGTTTCTAATGAGGTACTTAATAATAATTTTGAAAACTGTATTTAACATTTTTCTGTCAATACAGACAGCAATTACATACTGTACATCTGATTTGTAAGTTTCTTTAACATAGTGTTGTGTTTAGCGTCAATATACTATTACTTACCTATACTTAGAGTAAACTTAAAAAATATGATCGAAAAAAAAAATGTAACGTAGGTAATTCACTGTATGTCTCTCACTTAAATATATTTAATATCGTACATACAAAAGCAATGCAATAATTGTCACGACACATTGAGAATAATCACTTGCTTAGTTTGGCTTACAAGTAATATATTGTAATAAGACCTTCATGAGATATGGACCTGTCTTTACTAATATTTTATTAAAATATTATATTTTTTTATAAACATATTATATTTTATACATACTTACGCACATAATGTATTTTGTATAAAGTCTATATCTCTATAATACAAATGTATAATGGGTGCAAACATTTATGGCTGTGATGTTTTTTTTTACAAAAATCTTATAAAATACAAAAATAGGAAAAATAAATTGGATTGTAGTTACTATTTTAATTAAAATTATTTGGATAGACATGCCAGACATGTAGCTCATACTTATTTTAAAATGTTGAGCTATGAGTAATATATTAATTAAGTCGGTATTCTAATGAAGTCAAGCATATATACGTAACGCAGCTAAATCGGATAATTTGGAATTATTATAAATTGTATAAATAATATAATATAACATGTTGCCAGTTCCTGTATCTACCTTTAATAAATATTTAGAGATTAAGTAGATACAAATTACTTTTCGAAATTATAAAAAGATTTTATCACCTATATTATTTGATGCTGTCTACTATTTGGTTTTATAAATAACTAATTAATTCGTTCAGAGACTGGAAGATTCTACAATCATTATCGCCATATTGAGAGCTCTGAAAAACTATTTCATAATAGGTACTTTAATATATTAGTCTTTTTTTAGATTATAATCTGCCATGAACATTCCATTAGAATTGTATAATATAATATGTTAATATGATAAGAGATAAATAGTTCGAAGGATAATTTGGATCTCTACATAATAATTTAAACCAAAAAGAAAATTATTTTGTTATAAAATAACAAAATATCTATATAAAGTAAAATAATTTAAGTAAAAAAATCCTTTTACCTACATGAACAGTCAAATTGTGAAACAGAAACAATATCTATATTATTTTGAAAAAGAAACTATTTAAGTATTTGAATAATAGAGTAATTATTTCCTCATTTATATTTATTATTCTATGACTAGTTTTATATAACAGTTGTTTGTGATTTAATATATTTTATGATATTGCACAGTTTATTGGTTGTTCTCCTTTTATTAGCTGAGGCTCCTCTCCTAGCGACACATTGTTGACTACCTCTGCTACCTCATTAAAGTCTGGCAGTGCCATTGTCTTTAGCTTTGAGTATACTAATTTTTCATTTACTTCAACCTCAAATGCACCTGTAACAGAAAGAATTACTACATATTTTATGTTATAATTGCCTATTCACTGAACATGTATAAAAATGTTGGCTATATCTGCAAGTGCTTTTCCCTTCTGCATTAAGTCTTATGGATATGTAGTATTTATTCATATTGTACTGAGCCGTAGCTTCACAATCTGTTTTTTAAAACTATCTAATGATAACCAAACTGACCGTCAGTAACAGCTTATTGCATCATGCACATCACTTGCAAATTGAGCGCAGGTAACATAAAGTTTGGCATCAGCATTAGGAATGCTTGCATCAGCAGCAGGGTCATCTTTAACAAACATCTTTAATAAGGATCACGGGGCCCCTATGTTGTAGATAAGAAAATTCTAAAATTACTCAACAATTATTTTAAAGGAGAATGCCCATGGATAGGTTCACTCTTTAAGTCAGAGTAAATTAAAAAAAAAACGCATTTTTCTTTCACGAAATATTAGCATTTGGTTTACCCTGGATTAGTTTTTCAACTTAATTTGTATGCTAATTAGATAATTATTCAATGTCACTGTCGCATTTGGTTTCATTTTACATTTTTGTAAATGTGGCAAATTGAATTTCTTTCAATATTCAATTAAACCTAATTAAATTATATAAAACCAATGAAAGAAACAATATTTAATATAGTTTGGAGCTAGAAACTTGTTGTATATCGCACAGCAAATCAATTATTTTGTCATTGAATCGGGTAGTAATAATGCGTGAAAAAGAACTGCGGCCGCAAGGAATATTATTTTTTTGAGGGCAGGCCGGGGCCCCCTTAGATGGTGTGGCCCTGGGCACTTCCCCGGAGTGCCCAATGGAAAAGAGGGGCATGATCAGCAGTGTTAATAAGTAAACCATAATAATATGTGTTATAATGTACATTATATAAAAATAGGTACCTTGCCTTCCACGAGCACAGTTCACTGTTGCATTAGGAGTGATCTTCCTAATTGTTTGTCCAAGTGCTAAGCAGTGACCGCCGTAATCACAAACACCACTAAAACAAAAAGAAAATCATTAGGTAGGTACACACAGCTACACATCAAGCTATACATTTCGAGTTTATGCTGATCTCGTATTGTATAGAATTTCTGTACAATGCGTCAGCTTATACTGGAAATGTATAGCTTGATGTCTAGCCGTGTACCAGTGTGGATGATATAGAATATTTATTTATAGCAGGTGGCATTCTATAGCATCTGGCATGGGGGAAAAGGCGTGAGTCTATGTGTATTTATTTGTATGATATACCAGGGCGTAAGTATAATTTTATTGGTGAAGTTGGTGGGTCATCTTCACGATACATTTATAATCTAGTGTGTACAAACCGTAATATTATAACTAAAAACCAAAACTAACCTCACAATGTAGTTACATTGTGAGGTTAGTTTTGGTAAGGTTTCAACTGAACCTTAAAAAACGACAAATAGCAACATCGATGAGGACATTCTTTGGCTTTTATAAACAAGCACTTAGATATATTTCAATAACATTGCAGTGTGCAATTTTATTCATAAGACAAGACTACTTACGTACCAGTACTCAACCTTGACTATTGGATTATTCACTTTCACAGTCCCATTGCTGGCCATGGCTATTAGTTTTAATAGTGCTTCTCTCTCACATTCTTAAAAATATCTTACAAATAAATTGAGAATTTCAGTTGTAAAACTTCACTCTGACTGAATTGTGATGTTGATAAACTTAGAACAGCTGATTGCTTAATGTTACCACTTTACCAGTAATTATATAGGTACTAAGCCAAATCCCCTATTTGATGTCAAGTATGGTTGGAAAAAATTCTAAAAATTTATAAAATGAAGAAAGCATTTTAATAAACGAAATAGCAGTTTAATTATGTGATTAATGTAAAAAAAATCAAAAGCAATATTCATAAAATATTACAGAAGAAATCAATCACTTGGGCCCCGAGCGAGCAGTGTTCTAATTTAACAGTAGGGATACAAGAAGTGCCAAAAAGTATCGATATAATTATATCGTTTCGATATTTAAAAAAAATATCCATGTCTATTTCGATTTATCGAAAAAAAATATCTTTCACAGCCTCGTTGGTCTAGTGGTCGCAACCGCTACTGCTGAGCATGAGGTCCTGGGTTCGATTCCCAGGTTGGGCAAACTGTTATTGTGTTTTTCTATCTGAGATTTCTCAGCAGCAGCCCGGAGTCTGGATTTGTGACCGGTTGATGGCAATAGGCTCGCCCCCTATTACATGGGACTTGAAACATAACTGGCGAAATGTGGTTGAACCTGCTACAGGGACACCTCTGCCCAACCCTTCGGGGAAACAAGGCGTGATGTTATGTTATGTTATGTAATTATCTTTATTTTTTTGGCACTTTTTGCATCCCTACCTTAAAATTATCTAGAAAATGGAAAACAAAAAAAATAAATATCTTTTCTTTTTTTTTGAACTTCCATTGTTTTTTTTTTTTTACTATGTTAGCTTCTTTATTTATTTATACCTACTCATTTGTTTTTTTTTTTTCCGAGAAAAGCAAGCAAAGTTTTGCGACGGATGATAAAAAAAGTACGGCTCTGTTTCCCAGCAGTTTTCATCAGTAGTGACAGCGATGTTGCTATTGGAATTAAATCAAATTTGATACATTTTCGATACTTAATATTTTATATCGATATGTCGCTTAATAATATCGATATATCGAACAAATAATATCGATATTTGGTTATATCGATATTTTTTCGGCAAGCCTATTTGACAGTGACATTTAATCAAACCGATCGATTGTTGATGTTTTTTCTATTTCGAATTATCTTCGAGTCCAAATAAATTTATGAAATGGATCAGTGTTATTAATAAAATAGCATTTTGTGCAAATAAATCCTTAAGTGGCAGGTGGCTTATGGGAGGTCGTACACTAATGCAAGTTTCCTGGAACTCCACTGTTGCACTCCCTTTATCAATATGGACTACGATTATCTCATTAAACTTCTCTGTGTGGGGGATTCAGGTGTCGGAAAAACAAGCTTCCTTTACAAATATACTGATGGAGTCTTCCACACACAGTTCATTTCAACAGTTGGCATAGATTTCAGGGAGAAAAGCGTGGTAAGTTAATCATGATACATTAATATTTTATCACATTCATTTAACTACTTTATCTCAATTGATTGATACCGATAAAATTAATTAACGATGGGAGCCTTTTGAAGTGTATTTTAATTGAGTGCTTCAATTGATTGCAATAGATCTACCCCAAGGTTGGTGTCCTACTTAATGTTTTTTTTTTTTTAAACATTAATTTAATATTTTTATATATTCAGCTGTATCAACAAAATGGGAGGCAACACCGTGTTCATTTACAACTATGGGATACAGCTGGACAAGAACGGTAAATGAGTTCACTTAATTAACAAGGACATCTTTTATTCCCTGGAAAACAATGTATTGATTGTCAACTATAGTTTTTATTATTGTAACCATTTTAAAAGTATTAGTCTTGTTCCTTACAGATTCCGTAGCCTGACCACAGCCTTCTACCGAGATGCTATGGGTTTTCTTTTGCTGTTTGATCTCACCAATGAAGCCTCTTTCCTTGAAGTCAGAAATTGGATTGAGCAATTAAAGGTACCTATTTAATATGACATTGATGAAATAGATATAAATTATAAGGCTCCTGACCATAAAGGCTCTTTCAAACAGACACGCGACGCGACACAAAGACACCTCTCGTCGCGCGACGAGCGGTGTCTTTGTGTCGCGTCGAGTGTCGCGCCTGTTTGAAAGCGACGAACGGTGTCTTTGTGTCGCGTCGCGTGTCGCGCCTGTTTGAAAGAGCCTTAAGCTTGAATTTAATAGTGTAATTTTATGCTCTTACAACAGCATCCCTTCTAATGTATTATTATTACAAGCAGCCCTGTCACATTAAAAAAGAATGTATATGTTATCATTTCAGACTCACAGCCTATCTGAAGACCCTGACATAGTGCTATGCGGACACAAATGTGATTTACAAGAGAAGAGACTAGTTAATCAGAATCGTGCCCGTGAATTTGCCAAGAATTATAATCTTCCATATTTAGAGACCAGTGCCAAATCAGGTCAGAACATTGACCGCGCCATTGAGATTTTACTTGACCGCATCATGAATAGGTAAGACATTGCCATGCATTATTTAGCTTTTTTTTTTATTTTCTCTGAACAATTTTTTGTCATCATTGATTTCCAAATATCTTTTGACATTTTAATTGCTTTTCCCCATTCTAGAAGACTTTAGAAGAGTGCAACTATATCAAAAAAGCATTGATGATACAAATCAAAATGATTTTTAGTAACCAAATGTAAAGGCATTCTTTGAATTGTGCGCAATCCGAGAATAAGTCCTTGGGGTGCCTACATTCCTACAATAATCCACCCAAATAACATCTTTACTTTAAAATGAAAACTGTTTCCTTTCAGGATGGAGTCTTCAGTGGAATACGCGATGCTGTGTGCATCAGGACGCCGCCGTCAATCTCTCCAAAAACTACAGGCGAATAAGGACAAAAAGTTTTGTTCATGTTAAAGTTTATATTTCGTGATTTTATACTATCTTATACACTCTATCTTATCTTGAAACTAAAAGTATTTGCTATACAATTTATAAAATATTTTGAAAACGTCATAAATGTTTTATATTATTATAACTTGGAACCAAAATTATTTATTCCAAAAGGGTCTATAGTTAATGAGACTGATTTTTGTTTTCTAGTTCATGGAAGTTAGTATTTATTTTTACATTCCATCTTAATGTACTTTTAACTTTAAATAGTAATGAGGATGCATTTTGCTGTCTTTGTTTTTTTTATTCGTGCAATTTTTATTTGATCTGCTCTTCATAATAATAATTATCTTATAAACTTTTATCATTAGATAAGGTTTGAAAATGGGTTCTGCCGAATACTAATATTTCATTAATAGTTCGGCGAAACATTAAACCGAATCAAGTCTTCGGCAGTCAGGTTTGCGGTTTCAAAATTCGAAACTATGTTTCTAAGCTCAAAACTGTATTAAAATACACCTGTGTCCTGTATTGCACCTTTGTATTGTGACAATCACTATTACCGAATATTTACCGAATATTCGTTAGATCTCAAATTATACTTTATTCCTTACGATAAGTGCAGGGTACATAATCCTAGTCACATGGAAGTTGAAGAGAGTTAAAAGTTAAAATTAAGTTATTTTTAGCTGGTACACAATGACGACATGTATTTTTTTTTTGCAGATTTCCTTTATTTGAATTTTGGCGGTATAACCGTGTTTCGGCTTGGCTTTATGTTGTATACGTATGCCTTTATTAAGCTTTTTCGACCAGAAACCAGGTTGATACCAATGTACATCTCTATAAGTAACTTATGTTGGGTTAAACCTGGGTAGGAATACAGATTTTCGGTTCGGCTCTACTTGAGTATAACCAAGTTTTGGTTCGCCTAAACCTGAGTGTAACGAGTTTTGGTTCGCCTAAACCTGAGCGTAACCGAGTTTCGGTTCGCTTAAATCTGGGTGTAACCGATTTTCGGTTCGGACTTCTGCTAAATCAGAATCAATTTTAGAACGAAAATTCAGTTAAGCATGTATGAGTCATTGTGTATTAGAAGTTTATTGTTATTAGCTTGTTTTTGTTGTTGAATGTTTTGCACAAGTGTGATATTTTAGTAGCACAAAATATTTATACGAAGTATACCTACTAAGTTTTGACCTACTGTTATGATATTTGATATTCATGAATTAACCCTAGTCTATTGAAGTAAATATAATCTGAATGAATTGTTATACACTTTTACATTTGAATAATATTTAGAATGTAAGTGAACATTATCGTAAAGGTGTGTTTAGACCAGTCGAAAATTAAAGAGCAGATTTATACATTGGGTAAGTGTGATTAAGTAGATTTTTTGGAACTGTGCCCGTTTTTTTTGTAGTCTAAGCACACCTTATGTTTTGTATTTGAAGTATACCTACTTAATCACGAATGTGTTTGTCTATTTTTAAGCCTGTATATTGAAATAGTGATCCCTACAGAGGCTTCTTTCCCTAGAATTATTTGAACCTATAGAATCCGTTCATCGTGTAGAAGAATTAAGACAAAACCATCCCCTTCAAAAAGTTAAGTCGTAGTGAACACCAAAGTAAAGCCAGTAAAAAAAGCTCTTGAAAACTTTCAAGCACTCAGGTTGCTATCAAATTCTAGTTTCCATCATCTTAATCGAGAGTGAGCAGTTTATAAACAAGAAGAGTCCCGAAATGCTCTATGATCCCACCTTTATTTTTAATAATTATAGTTATTAAATCTACATTAAATAACAGTCTTGCCATAATCATTAAGTTAACAATATTCAATTCTAGTCATTTAATAAAATTCGTAAAAGCGCAAAATTAAGAAAAGCGCATAAAATTCGAACGAAAACTTTGTAATTATTGTGATCGGCTTAAATATTTATTAAATATTAAATAATAATATTTTATAATGTATTATTAAAAATATTGAGATTTACCCTTGACCAAATTGCGATTTATATACATACCTATTATAAAGTGTCAATTTTGTGTACAATTATTATCTATTTGATGTTTTCTGTGTCATTAAATTAAATAATGATTAAAGTTTGTTGTAATTTCACCTGAGATAATGTATGTACCTACTCAATATTGTATAGAGCTTCATAAATAAAGAAAAATCACAATGCCAGCCATTGAATTTGTGCAGAATTGCCAATCCAAATGTTATGTGGACAAAGGTTTGTTTAGTCAAAATTATTAATGAGTGTAGGTTCTCGCCTGCCTGTCATTGACGTTCAATGATGGTAGCCATCGGTGCACCTAGCGAGATGAGTTAACTTATTAATTTAAGCTATATTAAGTAAAAAATAATATTTTAAGGCAAAAGCTGGAAAAAAATCCTTATACCAGAGGGCAACATTGTATGACTCTGATGAATTTCCAAGGACTGATGATCAGATAATAGACGGCTTCATTAGCAAAAAAAGTTGGGGTAGATATACCTACCTATTCTACTTTGGTACCTACTACTCCGTAGTGCCTTTCGATTGTAGAGCAAATTTCAGTTTTGTTTTCAAAAGCGCCAGTGATGGTAGCTCTCGTTCGATTCTTAGGTCTAGAAACGTACCCGGCCACCGTAGGCGCGGGTTTGCGGACGGTGAGCAATAGGTAGCTCGCCGTCCGATAAGGACCAGACCCAGGTCGACGGCGCGTTGTGTTCCACGCGCGCCTCAAAGAGATGTCAGCAGAATTGATCGGGTCCGTTAGGGCCGATGCCTGCCGGGGGTGCGAAGAAAACCGAAAGGTAGATCGTGGCCTCCGGCAACAGGGCAACCGAAGGAACACGGGTGGGTTTTAGTCAGTAAGAGTCTGACACGCTCTCCCGCTCCGCCCAGAGCGGGAGAAGTTATTTAATAATTTCCCACCCAAAAAAAAAGGTCCAGAAACGTATGCAGTTATTATTCGGTTTTTCCTAATGTTAACGAACGACAACTGCTTCAGGGGCAAACGGTTCTATAGCGAAATGATGGAAACAGTCTGCCTACCCTACGGGAAAATTAATAGGCGTAGGTAGTGTTCTGTACCTACCTTATATATAAACATTTGTGATCACAATGACTATAAACTTAATTATAAGTACTTAATGTGCCTTATAATTATAACAATAGACTGTCAGTTGTCAGTCTCAACTACCCACAAAAAATTTGAACTGATAGATCATAATGGAAAGTAAAATCTAACCCAATCAAACTTATTTTCAAATTGTATTTAGCTCAGAACCGTACACCGAGGGGTCGTGGGTGAGTTCACCAAACTGCGATCATCTGGCCCCCCTGCACGCACGTGATACGTCGGCCTGCAGTATTTTATACGCTAGCAACGCAAAACTAAACCAAATACGTAAGTATAAAGCCCAAAATTGTGTGCATCACATTGATAAGCTGCAATACCCAGTGTCAATGCCTCTTCATATGGACTCTGTTACAAGGACATAGTGTTGAAATTGGCCTTTCTGAAGGACGCGACCCCATCACGCAGACGCGGAAGCTTACTAGGTACGTCACAGTCACACTAGCGCTAATCTCGTTCCTACTTAGCGTTGTTTTCGTTGTTTCTGCGATACTACACCATCATGTGATCTTTTGTTTTGCTTATAAATTAAACCTTTCTTAATTTTTGTTTCTGTATGTTTTGTGTCTTGAAGTTTTCGCGTTGGGAGCCGTCTGTTTCCTCCTGAAGCGAGAGTGTACTGTGTTATATTGCCGCTTCGTCCGTAGCTAGCTTCATTCCGTTTGCCAGTTTGTTTATGAGTTGGAAGACAACAGATTGGTGCAGCCGGCTTCTCCGAGCTCCGTAAATCGAAGCACCGTGTGTTTCAGTAAGACGCGAGTTATCAATGAAGCCGCCTGAAACGGCGATCGAAACATGAACACAGTGTATGGAACATCCGCGTGCTTATCCGGGGAGTGAATAACACAATATCCGCGTGGTTTCAGTGAAGTGTTGACATTTTGTATTATCGAACTGTAAACGATTCGACAACGATATTGAGAACAATTCGAGAATTAATCGTAATCAAGTAGTACCTAATTTAAGCAGTGATTAATATGGATCACTAAGAGGTAAGTTAATTAATTATTTTATAAAAACTAGTAAGTGGCTTAAATTAATTATTTTCCTGAAACTGCGGTTTTATTTAGACAATAATACGGCACAATAAAAAAAATAGCAAGTAAGTATAAGTACCTACATACTTACTTATTTTCAATTTTTTATTTCAGTATAGGGTAAAGATGCAGAGTCGTGAATTAAACTGTCCATCACTTATTAGATATCACATAATAAAAACCAATAATTAATTAATAATCCACGCACTAACTGTAAATGAACGTCACATTATTTAGGTGATTGGAATACGGGAACACGTGTTACTTATTTACATTCTTATTTTTAACCGACTTCTCAAAAAGAGCAGGTTCTCAATTCGTCTGTAGGTATATATTTGTTATGTATGCGTATGTTCATCGATATTTTCGTCAATTGAGGACCGATTATGAAAATTCGTTTTTAAATTTGTTACCTATTAGAACACTTGTCTTTGTTTGAGTAGGTAGTTTTTGAGTTAGCTTCAATAATACGTATTTGTCCACTTAGTGCGTGCTATGATAGTCGTCGAGAAAACATGTATTTCCTTGTATTTTTCCCGTAACGTACTTAAATTGTATTAAGTTACTGTGGTTTTGTTTACTGTAAAAATGAGGTAGGTTGTACCTACGTACCCACTACCTAGGTACCTACCTAAGTAGAGGTAGCCTAGGCACCATTTGCTACCTTTATACATTCGGTTTGTGCTACATGCATGGGTGCAACGCATAGAAATATATATCGAACGTGCAAGGCCTACGGTGTTGTCAACTTAGAATTGGTGGTTCAAACTTCAAACCACATTTGAATTTTTAATGTCCTGTTTATAAAGGAGACTGGGGTGGTAAAATATGCACTTACTAAGCTATAAACGTTTCCGAATGATAGTATTCTCCTAGAACGTAAACGGTATGGCTTTGGTAAAGTATTGAAAGACCAGGGAAATTAATTGAAGTGAAAACTTCTTCAGGCGCGTTGAGCATTTTTGAGATGGGACTAAACCATTGATTTCGCGACACCATGCCGACACCTCATTTTTGTAAACGCGATTGTGCTCTTTGTTTATATAAAGTTACGGATCAATGTTCTATACAAGTATTTTTACTTTAAAGGTTTCGGAAGTATTTTTTTTTTTATAAAAGCGATTGTTCTCTTTATTTAGATAAGATTACGGACCAATGTTCTATACAAGTAGTTTTCTTCCACCAAGGCGATCTTGTTCAAGTTTTTACTTCTGTCGGTACTCGCGGAGTGCCACTAATTTTTTTTTTAGGTAAATAAATTGACTACTAACTGAAATTGTCAGTACCTACCTACTCTATATTCAAATCAAAACTGTCACTCTTTAACAGAAGTATGAAATGGCTATAGGCCAAGGCTATAATGATAGGGTGTCAATTTGCTTAACAGTTAATTTTCCTGACTTTACCTAAGTAGATGATTGTAAAATCGGCCTACTGTCACCCTATACCCTAATTGCGTAATACAACACAATCTGTTTCGATTTGAAACAGATTGCTAATCTATTGCTTCATAAGTTGGAAAAAAATATCTGCTCGACAACGTAAATAACACAATGAATGTTGTTGAACTGTCAAAATGAAACAAATTAGGCAAAATTGTTTACGAAAATAAGTTACGCAATTAGGGTGGTGGTTTACCTACTTATTATGTTTATAGGAAGGTATTTCGAAGTAGATAGCGGTGCAGTTTAATCCGATCCAACCTGTCCCTTGCTGTCCTCCCCCAGCGACGCCCTAAGCCGAAGTCCGTACCCCACAAGGGGTGCCCTTAGCGTGTAGTCGCTTAGTTTATAAGGTTTTTGCCCTGGCTGGAAGCCTTAATTTATGAGCCACCCACAGGAAAGTCCGGTTAAGTAGCAGACAACTTCTAAGGTTGACCTGCGAGATGCCATTTCACTAAAACAGAAAGTAGTAGTGCAGTGTGAAAACAGATCCCAATGTGGTTACCATTTGTCCCACTAAACGAATCCGCAATCCGAGCTTGGGCACACTACCGTAAACTAATATAAAAAATTCAGGGTTTAATCTCGTGGAAGAGAAGGCAAGCTGAATTTAATTTATTTAATGGAATTGCATTAGAAAGGTACAGAGAAGTTCATGTAACAGGAATTGTTGTCTTTTATTCTTTATTCGCAATTAGCTGACCAATAACATATAATTGGGTAGGTAAATAAAATTCCTTTGTAGGCTTTTCTTCATGTCCATAGAAAAAGAAAAGAAAGAAAGAAAATTTGGTTGGTTGGTTAAGTGGTGGTGGTGGTTTGGTTGGTATAGGAATCAATCAATCAATCTGTATTCGTGAACACAGCTATTACAATAAACATATACATTTTAGTCGAGCTCTATGTCGTACCAATTAAATTGGTGTACAAATATATTTGTAGTATTTAGTAGAACATAGACTTTTTTTTCTGTGGAAGTCTTATTGAATACGTAGGATACGATAAACGTATGGGGAAGAACTTCTAGCAAAAGGTAGGTAGGGTCGCAAGTCCCAAACCTAGAGTCCTAATGGAAGAAAGTCACAAAAACAGTTGGAACTCATTCTTCACCTCCATTAAATAGGTAGGTACTTTAACAGTTAATGCTTCCTTATGCCCAGCGATATCCTTTATTATGATACCAAAAGCATTAATATAGGGTGGGAGTTTTGAAGTAGATCCTCATGTTCTATTACAGCCAATTAGTTTTAATTCATCTTAATAACTCGTTAATTTACACGCGGCGTTGTTGCCAAAACAAGCTGGCAACAAACGTAGAGTACAATGGGAATGTTTAGAACATTTCTAATAAGATTATGGGCCTTTCGACATGTGCTCATATAATCTACATAATAAGCCTATAACGTTCCCACTGCTGGGACACAGGCCTCCTGTCTGTAAGAGGGAGTGGGCTATAATCAACCACACTGGCCCAGTGCAGGTTGGTAGAATGTCACATGTCTTCGAATTTTTAGTTCTAGGACATGCCGGTTTTCTCACAATGTTTTCCTTCAATGTTTTGAGAGCAGTGGTGATGAAATAAATTACACAAAGTAAAGCGCCTGTCTGGGTTCGAACTCACGACCTACAACTCTTGAGTCGGGGCCGTTACCACTGGGCCTCCACCACACTAATGCTGGACTGCTCCAGATAGAGGTTTTACGAGTAAACAGTTTCTTTTTTGGTGCTAGATGGAATATGGTTCAATTTTGCTCAGCACTTTGACTGCATTTCCAAGAGACCATTAGACACAGTGCTGTGCTGTTGATGAGGGTATCAACTTAACAAAACTAACATCAGGGTGCATCATGGAATATTTTCTTCTTTTCTTTATCGATGGAACAACTGAGAAGACAGAGTACCTATGGATCAGTAGAAGGCTAGTCACAGAGTATTATGAAAAGTGTTTTTCTATGTCACATATTTGGCGACAGACCGATGAATCATGAAATCAGGTATTATTGCCGAGTTGTCGACCATCGCACCTAATATATTTTTATGCTCGTGACTGCACCTAGCTAGAGCAGCAAGCCAAACTTTGCAAAAGTCACAGACGCCTCTAGTCTCCAGCGAAAAGTATACCTGTATACATTATTCATTTTAAGTTTCTAGATATTCTAGCCGGTTGAACTCCGACATGATCCTCGATACTCTAGGGCAAAGTTTTTCAAAATCTCCATGAAACAATTTACAGACTTACCTATAGCTTAAAATTATTATACATAAATTATCCTTCAATAAATTCCGCAACAAAATTTTCCCCAGTAAGTATAAACAGGCATAGCTCAGGATCCAGCTAAGTTTGTTATTGAAAATCTAGGCCAATGAGGCAGTGGATGATTGAAATATAGACTGTTTACATTCCTTGCGAAAACCGAATAATTTATAACGTTGACGTCAACCTGATTCATGACTATATTTTTGGTTTTTGAACAAGTATTTGAAGATATGATTGGACAGAAGAATTTTGATGGAGTTCAAAGCTATCTGACGTCAAAGTTTGATGGACTGGTTCTAACATACGTTGCTTTGAATGCTTATGTTTTTCTATTTGTGTTATTCGTTTTTGTGTGTGTGTGTGTGTGTTTAGTTTTACCTGGAAACATTATTTATAGCTTCGTTAGTCTTGTGATCACAAATCCGGATTCCGGTTACTGTATAACTGTACTTCAAGGCTTTGAAGATGTTTCCCTAGAGGTGTAGGTACGTTCTTCAGTTAGTACCTAAAATGTTATAGCTTCATAATAATCTACTCATAAACGTTTACCAACAGCTAAACTCAGTTGAGGATTTTGCATCATACCATATTCCTGTCTTCTTTTCCGTACCGTACCGTACCTTATTTGAGGCGCCTTAAGTAGTTAGTTAGGTAGATATATTAGCCCTCATTTAAGTGCTTCTTCCCTTATTGGCTTCTCACACACAATAGATCCATCATTTATCTATCCTCTTTTCCTAGAGCCATTCACAGGGCTGCAAGTTAAAGGATCTAAGCTGTGAAAACAAAATTCTACCTAGAGGTAGGTTTGTTCGAGCCCAGTAATGCGACAATCCAGCTCTGACTTGCAACTGAGGTCGTGTAGACAATTTAGTTTCAACCCCGTTCAATACTGACTTCACGCCCTCAAGTCAGTAGCAGATGACTAACTTACTCGTAAATTTTTGGGCTCAGTAGCTTCCCCCGCCTGACTTACTGCCCATCTCGTCTACATGAACCCACTGGCTGGTTCCGAAATTCCGAGTCACTGGGTCCAGTCACTGCCATCGTATGAACCAGGCATTTTTTTTGGGTAGAAAATTATCAAATAACTTCTCCCGCTCTGGGCGTAGCGGGAGGGCGTGTCAGACTCTTAGTGTCTAAAACCCACCCGTGTTCCTTCGGTTGCCCTGTTGCCGGGGGCCAGGATCTCCCTTTCGGTTTTCTTCGCAACCCCAGCAGGCATCGGCCCTAGCGGACCCCGTCAATTCTGCTGACATCTCTTTGAGGCGCGCGTAGAACACAACGCGCCTTTTATTATTAATATTGGCACATTTCTCCGCTTCACTGCCTCGCTCCGCGCCAATGGACAGGCAGCCTAATATAAACGTTGCTTAAATGACGTTTAAACGTCAGAAATGTATGGTTAAACAGACTATAATCATTACTTTACATTAAGCAACGTTTATAATACCCAAGGGGGATAATTCGATGAGCTTCAAAAAAGATATCAAAATCAACAACAAGTTTCTATTAGATCTCCATTCACATTCCGCTGGCCATCCAATCTTTGTTACCTCACAGTTCATAACGCTTATTGTAATAGTCATTGCTAATTTAAGCGTTCTCTGTTCCGCCATAGTCAATCAAATTGGTAGACGTGGGCACTCTGGGTACTATGCAATTTGTAGATATTATTTATACCTAGCTTTCTAGATTTCACGTTCTGATATTACGAAATTCTACTCAAATCTAGTTTTGAATCGAGACCCATAAGACCACCTTAGTCTTTAATAACTTGATGTTGAAATTAAAGACTTTTCTGAACAAACGGCTACAGTAATCGAACCAACGGATCTTTTTGTGCTTAGATAGATAATATATCACAACAATAACATGTCTCATTGTTTAAACTAAATGTATTGCCCTTTTACTAAAAAGATAAAATAATATTTCAATACAAGTACTCTTTATGTTGACAAAAGTTCCTTCAGTTTAAATGATAAAATAATAGAACATTTCTAACGCGTACTCCCACGCATATCATAGGAGTCAAATAAGGGTCACTCCTGGAATGAGCGCGACGAAACGCTTTCTGTATCGTTTCGAAAGGCCGTGGGATATGATAATCATGAGTGATGGGTTTTTAAGGGCTCCGATTATGAACTATTATACTGATAATCATTTTAGGAGCTCGTGGCTAAGTAATAACAGCCGCACGGGTCGATCCACCAGGTTAAGCTACGCTTACCGGGGTTGGTCCGTGTACGGATGACCATCTTTACATATCGAGACTCCTCCGTGCCTCGGAAAGCACGTTAAACCGTTGGTCCCGGCTGTCATTCGTGTATCTTTGACAGTCGTTACGGGTCGTCAGAAGCCCGAAAGTCTGACGACCAGTCTTACCAAGGGATATCGTATTGCTCAGTTACTGGGCTGTGGAGGTCACATAGGCAGTCGCTCCATGTCAAATACTGGTATTCAGCTGCATCCAGTTAGACTGGAAGCAGATTGACTGATACTGATAATATTTTTTTTGTAAATTTTATAAATAATTTTGTAAGTTATCAAGTTCTTCCAATGGCTTGCAGCACGTCTTCTTTCATAATTATTATCACTATCAGCTGTCATCTCTGTATTTACCTCTTTCTAAGCTTGTAAGTTCCTATCGTTTCTTTGGTCGTCCCCGTCTACCTAGATACACACATCAAAAGTGTCTAGGGATCAAGCATTTTTATGCGGATTTCTTGAGATTGAGATGTGGCTTTGTAATAAATTTATGATTATATAAATTTATATGGATCCTTTTTGGTGCATTTCATAATTTGAAACAGGAACTGTTAATCAAATTCGAGTAAAAGATGAAAATCAGCTGTCAATATTTTCCCTATAAAAACATACAACGCATTGAAGACATTATTAGTGCTACTGTTTCCCTACTACTGATTAAAACCAACGTTATTATGGAGCGGCGACGTCATTTAAGCAGGGAAGAAATGCTCAGAGCCGTGGGAATGATAGAAGCTGGTTCCCGGCAACGTACTGTGGCTTTAGCTCTGAATACAAGTCAGAGTGTTATCAGTCGACTTTGGACACGTTACCGAAGCACTGGTACCGTGGCTGAGCGCCATGGAGGACGGTACCGCTGCACCACACGGAGACAAGACCGATACATTCAAATCTTAACTCGAAGAGCTCCAACAATAACCGCCATGATGTTAGCCGTGAGGCTTCATCACTCTTCAGGGAACTTAATTAGCGACCAAACAGTCAGAAACCGCTTGCATGAAGTGAACCTTCATTCCCGAAGACCGCTACGGGTACCACCTATAGCAATGCACAATCGTAGGATTCGATATCAATGGGCTCTTGAACACAGAAATTGGGCAGAAGAACAATGGCGTTTCGTGTGCTTTTCTGATGAGTCTCGTTTTGGTATGAGACCGGATACAAGACGTATACGACACTGGAGAACCCCTGGACGCCAACAGCGATTAAAATCCTGCCAGGAAGTCCATCCTTATAGTGGTGGAACCATCATGGTATGGGCGGGTATTTGGATCGGCGGAAGAACTGAGTTGATTTGGATCAGAGGCAACCTCAACGCTCAAATTTATGCTGAGACGATTGTATCTGACGTCATCGTTCCTCTACAAGTGCAAATCGGTCCCTTATTTCAGTTAATGCATGATAATGCACGACCGCACACCGCAAGAGTTGTAAGACAGACTCTCGCCGCAGCTAACATCAATGTCCTGCTCTGGCCTGCTCAGTCGCCAGACTTGAACCCGATTGAGCACGCATGGGATATGCTACAGAGAAGAGCTCTGCCGAATATGGAGGGTATCCAGTCGCAAGAAGACCTTTTTTTGTTGTTGCAACGAACATGGGCGGCCATTCCACAGCGTGATTTGGATGAACTCATTTTGAGTATGCCAAACCGATGTTCTTGTGTTGTTAGTGTTCGCGGTAGAAACACGGATTATTAATTGTTTAAGTTACCCAATAAAATTTTAAAGAAAACTGTTATTTCAGTCTTTTTTTCGAACTTTAATGTTAGTGGTTCAAATGTCAAAAATCCCTTTATTAGGAAAATGGCAAATTTCTTTATTAATGCAAAGGTGACTTGGTTTATCGTTACTGTGACAAACGAAAACACTTTATTTGATGAATCCTTAAAGAAAATTTTAATTAATATCAATCAGGAGAAAAGTTATTGCAAAAATATATGTTGATCCCTAGACACTTTTGATGTGTGTATAAAGGAAAACGCCATATCTACATTTTTACACTCAAAACATTCCTCCCACATTCATCCATACCATTCGCGTCTTCACTACCCCAATTTGGTGACTTATTTACATGTTTTTTCGTTTCTGGCCAACATTGTAATGGTCTGCGACAGATTGACGCGGGTCATAGCGTGACTCGCGCAACTGACACGACACCATTTATCAGCCAGGATATAAAAGTCAGCTGTTTACCCAACGCTTGCACATTCGCTGCGCATTCGCACTTATGTATGCACCCTAAGATACATATAATTACACAAATTAACATACAGACAGACATTCCTCGGGGCACTGCAGCGAATCACGTAATGGGACCGTACATTATCATTCTGGTATATCCTTAAAAGATTCATGTAATGCGATATTTAACAGATGGTAATTTGTTAATTTGAATGCAGCTCTGTTAGAGAGTTTTATCTTTCAGAGCGCTTAACTCTCACTAATTAGTATTTTTGGTTGGTATTTGCACATGAACTCATAGCTGGATAATGTGTTGCATGTAAGAAGTAGAAGAAATGTTTGGACACATTCAATTTAAAAAGGTTACAGTACCTAATCTGATGTCTTTAAAAGTTGTATACCGTGTAATGTAGTAAAATTCTCTTAACTCCAAAATAAAGACGAGGTAAAAAAAAATGGTATCATTTTTATTGGTAAAAAGATATGGGCAAATTTAGATTTTCGCGAAAACTTGTAAGTACCAAAAATTACCTTAATTTTCAACTTTTTTATTTTTCAGAATTCCCTTTATTGTGCTGTAAGACCTGCTTTTAACCAAAATTGGCAATACCTGTAGGTTCTGGTTGACCTAGATTTGTCAATTGTTTTGTAATATTTTGGGTAGAGTCACGAGATTCTAGGTCAACGGGAACTACCATATAGGTTATCGACCCAAAACCTAATAGGGTACTTCCGGTTGACCTAGAATTACAAGTTTTCGCGAAAATCTAAATTAGCCCATATATTTTTATCGTTTTAACTCAGGACCTTGATTTTTATACACCTAATAGGGACTATAGACCTCAGTATCTGGTATAAAATTAAATTAAATAAAACTTTATTTCAGACTAAGATCCATAATTTTGTTAGTATAATGGTCTTAGTAACCATGGTGCTTAAATAAGTAGGTTAGTATTGTTATTTTTTTTTTACAATTGATTTATTTGTGCAGACTTATGACTGTTCCCACAAAATAAATAAATTTCAACTTGCTAGGTCCACCCGTTCCTGAAAAAATCGGTGGGACAGACGGACAAGAGAGTGATCTTATAAGGGTTCCTAAAAACGGAATCCTAAAAAGATCAAACCAAGCAAATCAAATAAAATGCGTTCCACGAATTACGGAAGCTGCGACGACGGCGCTGTCTTTTAACAGTTTTTCTTTTCAATATCCGTCCGCCCTGATGACTGACATGAAACATTCCTAAATAAAATATCACTTCAAATTGAAATTTTTTAAAAGATCTTGATAATACTGGGTCTTTGGGCCTTATAGGCTGACAATGATGCGGCCAACTGTCCGGCAGCGTCCATTCTTATCTATCGGTGACCCAACCCTTTTCACTGCCACTCCGAGCATTCTATGCCTTCCTACTTACGTTGATGCCCTCATGAAGTCGTGAGGCACGTATGTACTTAAGTGCGAAGGTACGTACTTGAAGGCAGTTGCGAAAATTCGAGGGCTTTTCGTTTTTGGCGGAAAAAAAGACGTGAGTGGTTAAAGGCTTCTAAATGAATTGACATAGGCAGTGCGAGTGATTTTGTTAATGTTTCAGGCATTGGTGTGGTTCAGATTGAATTTATTTTAGTAATTGTCAATGGGAAATGTACCCAAAAGGCTGGCAGCAAGGCCACGTTGAATGGCAATGCTGACTCTTTGGCCTAAAAATAGACCAGCGGTACGGACGAATTTTTTGATATCTAAAGAGCTTCCCCTTTTTTACATAATTGTACATAGTAAATAATTATATATTAGTGTTTAGTCATTTAGAAAAGAGAGTTATTTTTACAAAGTTTACTTTCTTCTCAGATACCCATGCTTCACAATATAACTTATTGAATGTATCTAATACAGATAGCTACAAAATTGAACAAAATTATCACCTACTTATCCTATCCGTGTCCGAACGCTGGACAAAGGTTTTCCGAAAAAAAGCTCCCATTTAACCCCTATAAATTCCAAGGTCATTAACATGTTCCCATTAAAATTACCATCACAATTACAATGACTTACTAAATGTTTCATGTAAATTCAGAGAACAACACCGAGTTCTAGACAATTTAATAGGTCATAATCATTTTACGAGTCCCAATTAAGCTGGGATGACGTAGTTTTGGACATTATATTGTCTGAATTAAAATTTTATTGATACTTATGTCGTAATGACAAGTATGTGTTGGGTTGTAAGATAAAACACCCTGTTTCTAATTCAAATATTTAGAAGAGTTCTGTGTTATATTTGATCTACGCGCGTAGCATTACAATCATAGAAACAGGTTTTCTACGGGTTTTGCCGACCGAATAATAGACAAAATAACAGATTGTGATTGTTTATCTGTCATTTTGTCTATTCTTCCGTCGACACTATGGTCATGCTAAGCATGCTGGTGGACGCTAGAATTAGATATTAAGCGGTATATATATAAACGTTGCTTAAAGTTAAACGTAACGTTCAAACGTCAAACATTTATGGTTAAATAGTCACTAATCATTACTTAACGCAACGTTTATAAATAAACCCCTAAGTCTCTAGTGATATTCACTAGTGGATCTAGTGATATTACCTGTAGAGTTTATAATTACTGCACAGATACTTTATAACAATCGTCTAACAATAACAATGGTCTTTTTCAATACAGATCGATACAAGTAGCGAAAATAAGTTAGAGAAGGAATAAAAAAATATCCTACGAATCCACCATGCGGGCCCAGTACCCTCACTTGGCCCGCATGGTGGTTATGCGAAATACTATTTAATTATTTGTATCATGGTGGACGTTATAGCGGACCAGACACTGTCAGTAATAATGACATTACATTCAAGTATTGTCATTACTACTGACAGTGAGGTGGTTGGAATGATGATGTGATCTAAATATTTTAATTGTTTTACGTCAACGTCAATATTGGAAGGAATGACAGTAATATTGATGTCATTATTACTAATAGTGTCCGGTTCCCTTATAACACATTGCACACTAGATATTATAAAGCCAAAGAAAATGGTCACATCTACAGGACCGCAGAATAATTACTTGATACCGCTAGTCTCCCAGAGGAATCTAAACTCTTGAAACTCGGAACAAACTTACCTAATTCCGCTAAATACTTTTAAGAGAAGTAATAAGTTAGAAAAGAAAATATTTGCAGTAACTTACTGTAGCTCGCCCCCTATTCCATTGGACTTAAACATAACTGGCGAAATATGGGTGTATTATAGATACAACTCTGCCGAACCCTTCGCCCATACAGGCGTGATGGTATGTTACTTAGTCTAACCTTGGCCTCTGTTTAACACCACTCTCTAAAGTTCTCGGAAAAAATATTTGACTGAAATTCTGCCAGGTCCATCCATTTCCGATGACATCCATCTAAGAAGCCGGTTTGCCATCGTTTCGAATCGTGGGTCTAACGATAGATTCCAAAGAAGCCCATTATTTTTCCACTGTTTGGAATCAGTCTTACCAAGGGGTATTGAGCTACACACTGTAGACCCTAGTATGCCGCTGCAAGCACAATCTAGCAACATGAGGGATAATAGATCCCACCGATACCCAGTGCGAATGCGGTGCTCTTGATCAAACCATGTCCCATATGTTGGAGTGTCCAAAATGTTCACATACCTGCACTTCTGAGGACCTAAAAAATGCCACTGATTCCGCGTACTAGGCCCAACCATGTATTTACAATAGACTCGAAAAGAAGAAGAAGAATAACTGGATTGAGGAAGTCAGATAAGCAGTTACTCTATATAAAAATATTGGTATTCAGCTGCATCCGATTAGACTGGAAACCGACCCCAACATAGTTAGGAAAAGGCTAGGCAGATTGATTGGAATCGTTTGTCTAATGATAGGTTTCAATGAAGAACTACCAAACATATCAGTCGGCCATGTGTAGGAAAATATGGCGAGGTTTCAATTATGATCTTGGCTGACCTACATATTTTTGAAGTGAAAACTTCTTTACGCGCGTTAGGCATTTTTGAGATGGAACTAAACTATTGATTTCGCGACACTGTGATGACACCTCATTTTTGTAAACGCGATTGTGCTCTTTATTTACATTTCATTACGGATCAACGTTCTATGCAAGTATTTTTACTTTAAAAGTTTCGAAAGTATATATATATATTTTTTTTGTAAACGCGTTTGTGCTCTTTATTTAGATAAAATTAAAGACCAATGTTCTATACAAGTATTTTTCTTCCACCAAGGCGATCATGTTCAAGATTTCACTTCTATTGACACTCCCGGAGGGACACCACTTTTTTTTTTGCAGAAGACTTCTCAGGCTATTTTAATAAGGTTGTTGACAGCCTGCTACAGATTTTTGTTTGAAAACCGAATAAAGTTTAATTCAACAAAGACGGAACGCGACGGGCGGAGATTCACTTGTTTTGTTTATCACCAATGCCTGACGATAAAGTTTTCGCAGCTGCTCAAGAAAATTCTTCGTAACGTTTTATCTTACTTAGGTCTTTTTGAAATTTTGTTTAATAAAAATGTAATCTAAGACCTTCTTTTGTTGCCTTGCACCTATGAGTCAAAAATTACCTACAAAGCTTATAAATACATACAAACTTCTAACTCTTATATCTCTCTTCGGACTGAATTTAGAGATATGAATGTCAAATAGGGCTCGTTTGTTACACTATTCTATACTAAAAAAATATCGGCCAAGTGCGAGTCGAACTCGCGCACGAAGGGTTCCGTAACATATCTATAAAAACGGCAAAAAAATCACGTTTGTTGTATGGGAGCCCCCTTAAACATTTATTTTATTCTGTTTTTTTTTTTTAATATTTGTTGTTATAGCGGCAACAGAAATACATCATCTGTGAAAATGTCAACTGTCTAACTATCATGGTTCATGAGATACAGCCTGGTGAGAGACGGACAGACAGACAGACGGACGGACAGCGGAGTCCTTAGTAAAAGGGTCCCGTTTTACCCTTTGGATACAGAACCCTAACAAGATTTGGTTGATGACCGCGAGAAAACAAAAAGACGCAAATTTCAGGCGTTGGTCTTTGGCACATGCGTAGACCATGACCTAAATTAGGACTTTGGAAACTTTTTATCCCGATATTACTATGGAATTGAGACTTATGCGGGAGAAACCGCGGGGTGCAGCTAGTAAGTAATAACTGCGCTATGTGGTTCGAAATTCCTCCCACAACCGATGTTAAATTGGTCAGATTCAATTAAGCTCATATTTTAACTAATTGGTGTTTGTTATATGGTGATAATTGTATGTATCCATAAATTAATTCATATTGGTTTATCATTTAAAAGCTTCCATTCAAATCCTCACTCTTCATATTATAAAAATAACAAGAGACGGTTTCATCATTATGTACTGTAACGTTGAAAGAACGTTACTCAAAAAGTGAGTGTGTGTGTGTGTGTGCAGGAGGAGAGCATAGCAATAATAGATTATACTTTAATATATTTATTCTAAGCTTATTACAATATTTGATAGAAACGCGCACACTGCTCGGTAGCTAGATTTCTTGTATCTTCTCATCAAACAAAAGTCACATTCCTTTTTTATTTAAATACAATTTGTTAGAATATCCGAATGTAACCATGACCGTTTTCTTAATAGCCTGTAAAATATAAGGTTGCTTTTTGCATAAAACCTTACAGTGCCTAATGTTATCGTATATAATCATATGCTACAGCTGCATTTAGAAAGCTCTGAGGCAGTTGTCCCACCGCCAGTAAGGAAGCCACTAACTACCGGCTATTTTCCCGCTCAAGAAACGTACAATTATACATTCCGTGTTAACAAAAGAGATGCATATATTAATAGTTGATCGCTGACTGTTCGCACCGCCGGCGAGGACTCGCTCAACTAGTTTGTCGCTGAGTGACAAGAGCTATCAAAGATAATACTCGGTCAGCGATACTTGCTCAGCGATGCTCGCTTGGCGGTCAGAACTCTCGCCGTGAGACCAAACAGCGGTAATTTCGCCCCTAGCGAGTGGTGCGAGTAATCGCCCGTCACACGCGAACACTCGCTGATAGCCTAGTGACAAAACTATCGGAACTACACACTCGCTGCTCGCCAACTCGTTTTCAGTTGCTAGCTGTACTCACTACTCGCTAATCGCCGGCGGTGGGACAGGTATTTTAGACAAAGATTAGCCCTCACCAAAATGCAGCACCACATAATATAAACATAACATCACGCCTGTTTTCCCTGAAGGATTAGGCAGACGTGTACCTATAGTACCCACATTTCGCAAGTTATATTTAAGTCCCATGTAATAGGAGGCGAGCCTATTGTCATACACCGGACACAAATTCAGACTCCGTACTGCTACTGAGAATTCCTAACGGAAAAAAAAGAAAGAAGAAAAAAAGAAGGAAAGAAAAAGTATTTATTGAAACTCGCACAGGAAATCACAAATAAAACACACTCATTAAAACAGTAATAAAAACAAAACAATGAAAAAACAAAGTAAAATTAAAATTAAAGCAGAAAGTCCTGTACCAGGCCAAAAGGATTCTATCTCAGCATTAACAGCGCTGGTATTTTGATAGGGTCGGCAGTGATGTCACTGATAGATAGGTACAGAAATAAATACTAAATAAAATAAAATAAAAAATAGATGCGTGAAATACATTAAAAAATAAAATATATGTAGGCCGCGTGTCTGCACCCGAGGTAACATCAGTTACTTGGTTATGCCTTTAGTGTCTGTGGTACTCTAGGCATCGATGAGACAAGTAAAGAGACGCAGACGCCAACACCGGCAAAAAATTTATAAAAAAATATTACGGCTGTATAATGCTACGTACTCTGTGAATGCTACAATAGCATAGTGTTTATTATAATGAAAACTGTTTTGTGGTAGTCAGTTAACGGTTTTTAGAGAAATGCAGATAAACTAATGTTATGAGTGATTGTGTGGTAAACCCCCCAATTGCCCGACCTGGGAATCAAACCCCGGCTCTCGTGCTCAGCAGTAGCGCTTGCGACCACTAGACCAACGAGGTAAAACGGAATAATAAAGCCTCGTGGAGACTGGCATGAGGCGAAACCGGTAATTGTTCTACCGTAAAGTTTTCTTAGAAATTGTTTTGTTGTAGTTGCGTCGTGCCAGTCTGCACGAGGTTATATGCAGAACCAATGGAAAAAAAAAACAGTAGCATTCCGGGAGTGCCGAAAGAAGTGGAAACTAAAAAAAATACTTCCAAAACCTTTACAGTAAAAATACTTGCATAGAACATTGATCCGTAACTTAATATAAATAAAGAGCACAATCGCGTTTACAAGAATGAGGTGTCGTCACGGTGTCGCGAAATCAATTGTTTTTTCCCATCTCAAAAATGCCCAACGCGCCTAAAAAGTTTTCACTTCAAGAAAAAAAAAAAAACTTTATTTCACCAAAGCTATCACAAAAACAATAATAAAGACTAAGAGTATATAAGGCTTATAACTAGGTCACAATCATTTTAATAGTCCCGCCTCTGTATTAGGAATCAGTGATTCTCCGTAACAAACAAGCCATATTATACAAAATCAGGTCGTTTCAACAATAAGCAAATGATGTAAAAGAAAACAGGGTATAATTTACATAAAGAAAACAAAATGAAAACCGTTTAATTGTGTGGTGTGGTGTCAGGAAAGCCACAAAAGCTGGAGTATTCAATACATCTTCTGTATCAGATGGTGCACGATAGGTTTTTTTTAAAACTATTTTGAAATTATCCTTCTATTAGTGTGCTACCCTTCGTAAATCTGTTGACAGATGCGTCTCCACTTATCGTCTGACCGTCCAACCCTCTGCCCTCGCCCCTGCGATACGGTCCCGGTTTGTTATCGACGGATTTACTTTTTTTATTGCCGGCTCTAAGTTGCCTTGCCTTATCCTGGAATTTATTGCGGACCGATGCATGGTTTAGGTTCAATTACATTATTATTAAGTTTTTTAGTAGGTACTTATAGAAATATTACCCACTAAACGTAATTACGTAGGCACGCTGCCTTAGGCCGCGGTTAAGTTTTCAAAGAGTCGAAATACATAATAACATTAAGAGCCTTTTGCAAGGAGTCCGATTAGGCACTCGTTACTAGATGGTAAGTTAAAATTGGAATTTGCATTAAAATAATCTGCTAGGCTAATTAACTCGATCTGCAAACTGTGTGGCGAAACTGGCCTTAAAACTCAAGAAATCGAAGTGCAGTGATCATTCGAACAATCGTTGAACAAACTCACGTGAAGTTATGATTAGGATTTGGGCTAATCCCCTTTCGAGCTATCCGTACTTATGGCTCCCGTGAAGTTTTCATAGAAATTGTGCCACCAGAGTCGTGTCGCGCCGTCTGCGGAAGCCTTTAGGGGTTACCTTTCGCGTCTTTGTAACAGTACTATTTTACGTAACATTTTTAACTTTTTAGTCTTCTCGGATGCTTAGTAAACAGTGGCATTCGAGCCATACCAGTATTACTTTACCATTCTTTGTATTATTGCAACTTCCAAGCCGGAGTTTTCTTTTTAAAGGCAATGCAGTTGAAGCATTTAAAAAAAATGTTTATATGCCCATAAAAACAAAAAATTGTATAAAAAATACAGTGATATCCATAACATAAATACTAGGAACAAACACAAATTTGTTGTACCTACAACAAGGCTCAAGAAAATAGGTAGCTCCTTTAGATTACAATGTATACGCTTTTATAATAAACTTCCAAGCCACGTACAAGATCTAAGTCTTAATAAATTCAAATCATTTACTAAACGCAAGTTGTGCCAGAAGGCTTTTTATGCCGTTAAAGATTACATTGAGGACAAAAAGGCATGGGATTGAGCTGCTCCAATTTTATAATTTTTTGTGTTTTACTTTCGGAACTTTATTTTTTTTTTTTGCTAACTTTAAAATTATATACACAATGACATGAATATTTACTTTGTGAAGTATAATATTTTTTTATTATTTTTTATTATTGTGAATGTGAGGACTATGTGGGTCATATATATATATTTATTTTTCTCAGTTACTTTTAATGATCATCTGGCAGTTGTGAGTACTTTATGCGGCCTACCCAAATGTCCTTTCTTTGGTATTGTTCGTCGAATCATTGAGCTCCTTTTAAGTTCTGAGTTGAGCTACACGATTACTGACAAATGCGTGCGTGGAATGGACAGGTCCACTCACATCTGTATGGTTCTTTCCTCAAAAGACCATTTCAGACACAAATCTACATGGTCCTCAAATAAAATGCTCTGACCAAGATTATTTCCTGGTTTTTATATACACATTGACATTAATGAATTTTATATACTTTTAAAGTATTATATTATTTAAATTATTGTGAATGTGAAGACTATGTGGGTCATTCCTTTTTCTTTTTGATTTTAATTTTTTCTCACTTAGTTCTAATTATAGTCTGACAGTTTTGAGTAATTTATGCGGCCTACCCAAATGTCCTTTCTTTGGTATTGTTCGTCGAATCGTTGAGCTCCTTAATTCTGAGTTGAGCTGCACGATAACTGACAAATGCGTGCACTGACTGGACAGGCCCTCTCAATCTGTGTGATGCTTTCCTCAAAAGACCACTCCAGACACCAATCTACATGGTCTTCACATGATCTGACCAAGATTATGTCTGGACTTTAAAAGAGACTGTGACCTCTGAGTTTGTTTCGGCCTTTCTTCTCAGAGTAGTCAGTTAGGAAACGCCGACCTCATCTAGTTTTTAAAATATGATTGACGTGTAAAAGTGTTTGTACAAACCTATTTACAGAAATAAAATCATTTATCATTTATCATTTATCATTTACTAAGTTTTGCCGTTAAGGCACTTACATTTTCCCTTATGCCTTTCATTTTTCCTGTAGTAATACCGTTTGTTTGTGTAGTGCTATATCAAAGAATTTTCTGTACAGCGCTCTGGTATACTTTTTGCAAGAGTTAAAAATATTTTTGAAGCTCCACTCTGCTTGTAGTGAAGGCGGTGTTCCCACAAAAATCATTTATTTCTGCGGAGTTTTCATGTAAATATAAATACTGCAGAGTTTTCAGCTTGAAAAGCGTTAACCGTTGTAAACCGAGAGCAATAATTATATGTGTAAATCTTAGTCCACACTTCACACGTATTTGGAACAGTTTCGTTCAATTCCTGAAACTTGTCACTGAATCGAATCTCTTAAAAAAATTTTAAAAAAACGATCCGGCACATTGTTATGACACAAGTCCCCAAGACACTTTTGTCTTGGGGAGTTGTGCCCTAACAATGCACCGATGTGTCCTAATGTCTCTTTTGCCCCGAGTTCTATGATCCGCAGGAGACACAGCTTTAGTGCGACAATTAAAAGCTCGACTATCTCGTAAGAAAGGGGACCTAGCATCCACGTCCATCAGATACTAGATAGCAATGATTTTCATCTCCTTAAGATTGTATTGCCTTCACAGAGTCAGCTCTGTGAAGGCAATACAATCTTAAGGAGATGAAAATCATTGCTATCTAGTCCTTTTCTTTGTCTCCTAGTGTCCTATCTGCTTGAGTAGTAAAATGTGTTACTTTTAACTGCCCTTATTTGAGCTTTCGCAATTTAAAGGATGCAAAAAAAATCTGAAAAGAAGCTTAAACAGTCTTCATGTACAAATAACACAAACAAAGGTTAGTAAATATAATTATTTTTTGTATGCTATAAATCTGCTATAATTTCATAGTTTTACTCGATTTATGAAACCAAATATTTATGGTTTTTCATGATAAAACGTTCGAATATATTTTAAAGGATATTTGTCAGTGGTGACCAAATGAGGAGTTGGCAAAATTCCAATGGAAATAAAATTCTACTGCTTTAAAATATATGCCTGGTACGTCACCAATATCCTGCTCAAATGGCCGGGCAAACTATAAACCCATATCTGGGCAACAACGTACCAACGTTAAAATTTCACGCATGATCTTAATTACCCAATTTCTGATAATGCTTCTAGGACTCTATAGTCCTACTGGTTCTAGAACCGTTAGAGAGGGCTGAAAAACAAAGAGCTGGAATTAGAGTGTGTTTCATTTTTTTAAAGTCAGATGCATAAAGAGTTGTTAGCCCCATTTCATGTCTTGCTGGGCAGCATAATCATTACAATATGACAGACAAAAGAAAAATTTGTTATTTCAAACCGTTCACCATTTTTTTGAGTATTGTGATAGTTTCGATCCAATCAATAGGGCGAATAATCTTCAAACGATCCAAACTGCATGATATTTACAAATCGAGCTTAATATATTTTAATGTCTATGTGTGTAATGTCGTTTTATTTTCATAGTAAGCTCAATACAGTAAAGCATTGTAATGTTCAAAGTGGTTAGTTTCATTTACAAAGTGAGGTAAGTACTCGTTCACTAATATTATCTTGGACCAACAAAGTGTTCTTTGAGATGGAGCAGCTGACTGCAGTTAATACCACAAAAGCGCATAGCGATGCTACTGTTATTCATTATTGCATGAGATGTTGTGATGTGTTCTTAGAAGGCGTTTTATGTAACTTATAAGTTATTTTTTTAGTATATTTTGTAAAGTTATTTTATGTTTTAGAATCTTCTTGATCTTGCCAAGAAAATCTTAGTTATCAAAGTGTCATGACATATTAATTTAATGTATATTGACATGCTCAAGTAAGTAAGCAAATACCTTTGTAAAACTTTATATTTAGCCATTCACCCAATTATTGGACAGCTAAATTCCAAATATAATGTTTGGTATCTTGATGATGGAACCTTGGGAAGCGATGTAGAAACTGTTTTAAATGACCTTAAATTCCTAAAACACGAACTTCATTCCTTTGACTTTTATCTCAACATTTCGAAATGTGAATTTTTATTGTCAGACAGTACTGACAGACAACTAACTTTTACTTCCCAAATTTAACGCAATAGCTCCAGAAATCAAAATTATTGAAAAAAGCTCTTTTTGTCTCCTGGGGTCTCCAACCTTTGAGAACTCCTTTCCCGTTTTTATTGAGGAAAAATACAAAATTTCAACGACGTTTCGGAAAGATTGTTCTGATTAATATGCTTTCGGCCATCTACCTAATGCGTTACTGCTGTTTCGGTCCTAAATTAACATATTTTCTTCGCGCTTCCCATTTATGGAAGCACACTCACCTTTTAGAAAAAATGGTCAAATTATCCGAGACACATTAACATCAATTTTAAATGTGGCCATGGACGACCGAGCTTGTACACAAGCTACTCTTCCCATTCATACGGAAGGCCTCGGCGTCCGCAAAATTTCTTTATTTTGCAGGCGTTTTATTTAATTAGTTTACCGGCTTTCACATCCTCGGTCCACGGGACCACGGCACTGAGATATTAATGAATGATTAATTTTGATGTGCGAGTCTCCAAGCATTCATAACTTTTTACCGAAGCTATGAATGCCTGGAGACTCGCTTGCCCGAACTCAGATCTCCTCGAGTATCCATCTTCCCGAAGACGGTAGAATACGCCGCTCTGCAGAGTAGTACAGAACAATTAACTTAACGCGTCTACTACTGCTACGGAGCGTGCGCGCCTGCTGGCTGTGAGTAAGTGAGAATCGGGTCTGTGGCTTCATGCACTACCGTAGTCAAACATAGGCACTTTGGTCGACAACACTATTTTCCGTCTCGCTGCTTCCCTACGATTAGGAGCTCCATGTTGTTCTCCTCATCGTTGTCACTGTGGCGAAGTTGGTAACAGAACATTACGGCCATTATAGCCTGTCTTGCAGCCGAAGTGCTGGTCGCTTAGTGCGGCACGCGAACATCAACGACATCATCCGAAGAGCTCTTATCACCGTCGGCGTTCCAGCTGTATTAGAGCTCAATGTCTTGGCACGCGGCGACAGCAAGAGACCGGACGGCAGAACCTTATTGGCAATTATATTTTCGAGCCGTTTGGGGTTGACCCAAGGGCTGGTTTTTTACCTTGGCCAAAGGTTAACCATTGCCATACAACGTGACAATGCGGCCAGTCTCTTGTGTACATTACCAGTTGACAGCGGTGCGGATAAATTTTTCGAGGCTATATGTTAGTTTGTGAATATAAGTTTTAGTTAAGTTAGTTTTAGTTAAGTTAGTTTAGTTATAAGTTGTTACAGTTTACTTATTTATATTATCTTAGTCACATCCTTTTTTGATAAAACAAAAATGTTAAATACGTCTGAAAAATAAAGAAGTACTTCATTTATATTTAAGACCTTTTATGTACCTACTATATACAATATATTCATATTATCAATGTTTTATAGTCGAACAATCTACATTTAAATTGAGTCCTGGAAAAAGGACCAATATTGATACTCCTTTTTTGTAAGGAATCTTAAATGGGTTGTAAGAAATAACATGGAATGGAAAAGAAATATCACAATATTAGATATTGGGACATGGGAGTTAACTCATTTAATATATTGTCTATAAAAAAAATGAAACATAATAATATAATTTTGGAGACTAAATAAAGTTAGTATTGGTGACGAGGAGCAGGTTTTAGAATAAAATAACAGTTATTCAAATAACGCTTAATCTATTATGCCTTTTTGCGAAAGCACACAATATGTAAATAATAATGTCAACATTATAATATTTATTGGCTTCTCATTTCTATGTAAATTGACGTGGGACCCGATATACGCTGGGAGAGTTTGTCAACACGTAGGCAATAACATGGTTAACAATACTGTCGATCAGGCATGTCCAAGGCAATACAAACCCACGTCATAGGGTCCATACGATCCATAGGAACTTTCTAAGTTTATCTTGAATCACTGGTATCAGTGAAGGAAAACATGGTGCGGAAACATGGACTTTTTACAAATATAAGTCTAAAATCGCCAATCCGCCTTGAACTAGCATGGTAATCAATGTGCAATTGTGCATGCCTTCTGTGTATGAGAAGAGGTATTTGCTCGTCAGTAGTATAGTATTAGGCAGCTATTATAAAATGAACAAAATGCTATTTCAGTTGATCATCATCACACAATATCAGCTAGTCCTTTTTCAAACATGGGCCTCTCCCATAACACAACATTGATCTCGGTTTTCGGTCACTCTCATCCTTCTACGAGTAGGTATCAGTGTTGTTAATTGATCGATGTAACCACATAATATTGAATAATCTGACTGAACTTCAGCCCACACTTAGGAGAGTACAAATAAGGCCTTAAACTTCCGACAGACAGCGTCCCAGAACTTGGTATTAGTTTAAGGTCTACGTTTACCAAGCGATCCACATGTTATTATGGCCTAGTTCAATAGATAGAGGGTTATTGGAATTATATTAAATATGTACCTAGAGGTTTGTTCCTACGTAAATACTTGTAGGTCCTTCGTGTATCATCCTTTAGACTAACTTCCGATTTTGAGCTTGCTATTAAGTCCAACTGTCATTATGTCTTTCGTTTCTTTTGTTACTAACATAGATATAAATATTTCTATAGTTACTACTACCGTAGTAACTATATCATAACTACGGTAGTAGTAACTATAGAAATATTTATATCTATGTTAGTAACAAAAGAAACGAAAGACATAATGACAGATTGTAGAATATCTATGGTTGGAGAAGAAATGTCACTTGGATAGTAAGAAATATGTCTATTCTTCCTAGAATAGAGATAGAAATGGTGATGAAAATCTGTTGTAACTGCCATCTGAACTTGATTCTCATTCTGCCTAGCCTTTTCCCAACTGTGTTGGGGCCGGCTTCCAGTGGCCGGGTGACCACTGAAAATCAGCGCTGTGCTGTGTGTTCCCCATAGCACTGCATCATGCTGAGTGGAAGCCTTCTTATCACCAGTCATGTCGTGCAGCTGCCGACTAATTTCCGTTTTACGCTCGTGATTTATTATGTACTTTTTGTTGTTTTCGTTTACTCTTGTCTTTTATGTATGCACGTGTCTCTGTGACAAATAAACGTTTTTTTTCTTTCTTTCTTTCTTTCAGTCTAAACGGATGCAGCTGAATACCAGTATTTTAAATGGAGCGACTGCCTATCTGATCTCCACAACCCAGTAACTGGATAAATACGAAACGACCCCTTAGTAAGACTGGTTGTCAAACTTTTTGGCTTCTGGCGACCCGTAACAACTATCAAAGATCCTCGAATGACAGCCCGGACCAATAGCTTAGGGCTGCCTGTCCACTGGAGTGGAGTGGAGAAAATAATGTGCCGATATTAACCATTAGAATCTAATTCCACTTCAGAGCTCCGCTCCTATTGGTTAATATTGGCATATTTCTCCGCTCCGCTGCCTCGCTCCGCTCCAGTGGTCATGCTTTCCGAGGCACGGAGGAGTCTCGGTATGTAAAGATGGTCACCCATCCATGGACCAACCCCGACAAGGGTAGCTTAACCTGATAGTTCGACCCGTGTGGCTGTTATTATTTAGCCAGGAGTCCTCCATCTGAACTCATTAACACAATTAATGGCCACAGCACCACAAAGAAAAAGTCTCTGGTAGTTCCTAACAAAACCCATCTCATGATAATAATACTCTCACATACCCACTTAGTCAATGTAACAACATACCTACACATACGTGCCGAAAAATATATCAAGCATTCCCCGCATTGTAAATCCAGGCAAATGAAAAGTGTCGCATTATATTTCCAGCGGAAAGCCGTGCAATAAAGTATGTTAGCGATTTGAGTAGAATATGCATTTAGTGGGCCGACAGCCATAAATTCAGGGGCAGCGAATGAACGAGCATCCGTTGCCGCAACATTTTGTGGGCCTTAGTTACTGGGTAGCGAGTTCGCGAGATATGGACTTGGGAAATGAAACGAAAGGCTTGGAAAATGTAGTTTTTTGTGCAGTCGTAATTTTTGCACTTATCTGTAATGGTGATTCGTGTTCCTACATGGACCTCTTTTTGTAACTAACTACATAATAGCGTTGATGTTGGTAGGTCAGTCCTTAGAATCTTAATAATACAATTATTGTCAATTAAAAAACAATCGATTAAATACTTATTGTTAAGAATTCAGTCACAAGAAGACTTTACGCTTTCGAATAAAATACTGCAAAAAAAGCGGAAGGTAGTCAAGTACACTTAATAAGCTTCGAAACGAAGAACCTAAAAGAACTCTCCTGCTTTTCGCAACAGAGCTTAAAAATATAAGTAGGTTATTTGCAGTCGAACTTTTCAATATTTTAAACTTCTCAGCCGACATCGCGACAAAGTTTCTTTTATGTATTTGTTTTCGTAAGGCGATTAAAATTTTAATGCTACCTCGCCATACTGACAAAGAATCTTACAATAAATCAAAATGTTTTCTCAAACAACAAGTAGTATTAGTATAAACTTCAGGATTATTAATTCATTAAACTGACACAGAGGACTACCAATTAATATCTTGTGCTTAATTTGTAAAGAGTCCCTTTGTAAATTGTCAAATTAGTTGATGCTTTTCATTCCTGTTGTAGTGGGGTGGAAATTTTAGGGTCTTTAAATTTGACAGCTCTTGGGCTGGTCAAGTTATACTGATCGCCATTTTACATGGATTAGTTACTTGTGACATGATAATCGTTTTCGAGTTTAAAATAGTTTGAATCAAATAATGCTCGTTGTGTGACTGATACTACAATATGTAATTCCCTTATGTACCAATATGTTACTTTTGTGGTTGCAAGTTACAAGTTATGTTTTCTCAAAGTTTTGGTTTCTATGGCGGTGTGTGTGTGTCTATAATATAATTTACTTTCCGCTGTAGTGCAATAGTTTCACCATATAGTGGCCGACATTACCACATTTCCGATTAACATTAATAGATTACAGATTACACTTTGATCGAAGTGTGGCGCAATACGCTGAATTCATTTTATGTAGTTTTGCTTACTGTACGATTATTTTTATCAGTCACCAAATCAAGGGGATCATTAGACACCATTGAAGACCCCGAATTCGTAAGACAGTACCTAATACTACCAAACGACTGTTTCTTCAGACTTACTTTCTTCACGAACTTATTTTATAACAGTTACAACCAACTTCCACAGCTCCATTGTGAACAAAGGTCGGTCACTCTCTTAACGACATCTTGTTTGTATCGTAGGTAATTACCTGATCTCCGTAACGACCCTCAGGTCTCATTATTTCCAACCTATTACGTAATTATACTAAATTGCTGACTCTAAATTGCAATGGTCACACGATGATTCAATCCATCTTGAAATAATCAGCGGCTTTGTTGCTTAGGCATTGAGAAGTCGCCAAATTTATCAATAGAAATGTCTCATAGGTAAATACACTTATTCATGAATAGAGTAAAGCTCATTTAAACGGGTTGATTGCGTGTCCGGCTTTCAAATGCGTAAATTTTATTTTTAGACAATGAACTCTGTGGAGATCCGATGAAAGAACTGGGAACACGCTGACCTCTCGTAAAATTGATAGGATACTTAAACTCCTCGAGAACTATTACTCTATGACGTAATGACATTACACGTTCCTAGGTGGCCAGCACCAAACTATGGTATCAACGTCTGATATTTACGAACGCTGCTAGCTCGTGCAATCACATTGACCTAGATCGTATGATCCAATATTATAGTCCAGCCACATGGTGTAGGTTTAAACGTAAATTATGAAACAACTTCTAAAAAGTTCGGAAACATCTGTACTAACATATCAATCGAGAATTCCGATAGGATGTTCTACCGTCGAACATTTTACAACTGGAGCTATTAGCGAAATTAGTAGAGCTCAAAATGATGTTCGACATACGTAGCACGAAATAGATATTGTTCATTGTGATGATATTGGAACTAAGCACGTGAACGTGTTGTGAATGAACGCTAAGTAAATATTGTGCAATGCTGATGCAGTTCGTGGTTTAGTTACATAATTGAAGTTCAGTACATACGGAATAACTAATTAATTTGAGTGCCTTATAGTTAATTGACTTCTACGTAAACTAGGGGTTTTTTTTTGACGGAAAGTAAAGTAACATTGTCAGAGCGAAAGCTTGAATTGGATAGCATTTGTCACTTTTATCAAAAAGAACATTAAATTGATAGACATACAAATTCTACTCTTTCTCAAATGCAGACGGTTTGGCAGGAGTGTTAATATTTGGCAAACTAAGGATTAGTTGGCGAACTATTCAACCTCACTTGACCTTCGATACCATTGAATTAATCAAGGGCAGACAAGAAGAAGACCCCAAAACCGAATGATAATAAAACAACAAACAAACCACAGGTGTTAGGACATGTTAACATATATTTACAAGTAGGACCCTTACAGTATTGTGTATCATGTTCATGTATAAACATGGTATTGTATCGAGGGAATAATAAAGTGGGATCGAATAAGGCGCCTCGAATAAATCAAGGTCCCAAGGATGCCTTGCCGCAGTCTCCTCTGTCCTCTCGGTGTTAGATAGAGGTGTATATTAAGTTGCTGAGATTAAATGGGATAGGATAGTGAAATTCTGAACAGAAACTATTTATAATTTTTTTAATTTATATGTAAAATGATTTTTGAAATCACGCATGAATTGCAATGAAGTAGGCTTACAAGATGTAAACGGAGTCTAGCAAACTATATAAAATTAGCTCCCGTCATCGGCTTTGCCCACGTGTATATCGATAAAAAATAGCCTATGGCCTTTCCCATACCAAATTTCATATAAATTCAGCCGTTTAGCCATGAAACCATAACAAACAAACAAACATCAAAAAATGAAATATTTTCTCTTTTTATTTTAATATTAGTTTAGATGACAAGATATTTTTCATTAGTTACAAAGTAAAATTATTCAGTTAATATAAATGCAAAAATGCCCAAAGTACTCTGCGGCTATCGGGTTTAAAATAAGCAAACGCATCTCGATGTCAGATGGCTGTCGTTCTGCGTAAAATATAATTTTGAATCTTATATGCAAGGAATTATTGATTTGAATCTCTTGCTAAAGAAAAAATGTGTTGATGAATAGAAAACTGCTACAGATCGGCAGCATTATATTCGATTTCGCGTAATCGAAATGTAATTGTTCTAAATAGCTGCCTAAAGAGGGTATCGAATGTAGGTCAAAGGTAGCGAAATCATTCCCAATATCTTTCACGTTCCATTAGCCTTGTCCACATAGATCGTGTGAATTCGTGTGTTTTCCTTGGTCTCATTATTGACTTTCAAAACATCCAGCCTACGCTTCCCAGGCTTCCCACGAGCTCAAACTTCAGTTTATACATAATTTTGTATCAACCCAAATGACTCACCTAATAATTTATTAAATAGCTTTCTAACTTTGCGGGACCTTGGATTTGTTGGAATCGGAAAAATTACGCTGAAATACGAAATGTTTCTCTAATAATACTAAATATAAACACGTTGCTAGCATAGAAAAGAGGGATAAACCCACTCCCTTAATAGCAGACCCTTTAGGAATCACTAGGTGAGCCATTCGAACTAATAAAATACGAAATTCTTGGACACTCCTAATTCTCACGCGGAAACATCGAAAAGAAATGTTATCGTACAGATTTAAAGTTCAAATTGGATTGCGTGTTGGGTGTTTGGGTGCTTTCTGTGGTCCAAGGGTAAGGGTCAATTCAATTAATTACAGAAACCACGACATGCGCCCTATTAAACCTTTGTTACGCGGTGCTATTATTTTACTTTCCACGATTGTTGTTGGTATTTAAAATGTTATTATTTTTTTCTTTTGTAATTGAGGTTGGATCGTCAAATACAGCTATTTTTGTAATAACTCACATTATTGCACCAGGTACACAGTTATTTGAATGGTCACAAGCTGAACGATTTTTTTTTTTAATTCTTTGTATTATTTTTAAGAAACGAATCACGTAAATTGAGATTCTTATCTAAGTAATTGGTAAAATGTTCATCAAAAAGTTTGAACTACTTAGCTATGAAACGTGGCTAATGTTAGCTCTGACTGTAATTTAAATTTTTGCCGTCCTTAATCTTAATTAATCCCTACCACTTTTAAAAATACGAAAATGAGTTTGTTCATTCCACTTTCACGGGTCGCCTGTTAAATAGATCTCCATAATGTTTTGCATAGATATAGCCTGCTAACACGTTGATGATGCAGTTTAGTTTTTTCCTTATAATATACCTGTTTCTTTCTTTCTTTCTTTTGATTGTCTTTATAGGTGTCTCAGCCTACGTCGATTTCGTTTTAATTTAATCCCTGTAATGACCGCCTCGTTGGTTAGAGGAGCTGGAGGCTAATTAATAACAGCCACACGGATCAATCCATCAGGTTAAGCTACGCTTGCCGGGGTTGGTCTGTGGATGGGATCTTCACATACCGAGACTCCTCTGTGCCTTGTAAAGCACGTTAAGTCGTTGGTGGCTGTCATTCGTGGATCTTTGACAGTCGTTACGGGTCGTGAGAAGCCCGAAAGTCTGACAACTATCGTATTACCCAGTTACTGGGCTTTGGAGATCTGACAGGCAGTCGCTCCATGTAAAATACGGGTATTCAGCTGCATCCGGTTAGACTGGAAGCCGACCCCAACATACTTGGAAAAAGGCTAGGCAGATTGAATGACTGCCTCGTTGGTCTAGTGATGGTCACAAGCTTTACTTCTGGGCATGAGGTCCTAGGTCTGATTCCCAAGTTTAGCAAAGTGTTATTGAGTTTTTCCATCAGGAATTCCTCAGTAGCAGCCCGAAGTCTGGATCTGTGCCCGGTTGATGACAATAGGCTCGCATATACTTGGGACTGAAACATAACTGATGAAATGTTGTTGTACTATAGGTACACCTCTGTCTAACCCTTCGGGGATTACAGGCGTGATGTTATGTTATACAGGTGGGTAAAATATCGTGGATCAAACGAAACAGGGCGATAGTTGGGGTTATTTGCAGTAAAAATTTCGAATAAAAAATATAAATATATTTACAAACAATAATTTTTCGTGAGACATTAAAGATATTGAAAAGTGCCAGTACTCATAAATCATGGTACCTACTGTCATAAAAGCACTTTTGTCGTGATGATACATTTCCTAGAAGCTACAAAATACTTAGGTACCTATTTTACTCTAATTGCCTATTATTCAAAATTTTGGTATTTTCTGAACTCAAATAGTGATAACTTTTAAGAAGATCACGTTAGGGCTCTGCCACAGAGATATTTTTACAGCAAAGAACCCTAACTATTGCCCTGTTTCGTTTGGTCCACGATTTTTTAACCAGCCTGTATAATGTTAATCCCTATATTAAAAACCAGCTCTCTGCTTTATAATAACAAGATACCATCATCTGTATATAGGGCAAGAAGTGCTTTCGAGAATATTTTTCTGATATTTAAATGCGAATGTGAGTTTGTTTCTTTTTTGTTTGTTTGTTTATTACGGTTTCACGCTAAAGCGGCTGAACAGATTTGGATGAAATTTGGCACATGGGTAGACCATGACCTGGATAGAGTCATAGAATACTTTACATCCTCGATCGCAGACGAAGTCGCGGGCAACAGCCTAGTATGATAACTGTTTATGTTTATTTTTTGATGATCATCAGTAAAATTTGCCCTTTCCGAAAATCAACGTCTTATCTTGTCTGTGGCTTCATATTGGTAAAGATACTGCACTATTCTTGTAGACTCATAAATGCTTCGATTTGTTGACCATTTCCTATTTTGATAAGTACCTGATACTTGTTGACAGGCCTATACTGTCCTCTCCTACCTATTACTTAAATGGTGTAATTTGGAAACATTGATAAGCCCATGACTTTTAAGGAATTTTTGCTGGCTCTTCTCCATAGGAACCGTGGATCTAGTTTCTGACGTTTCATAAGTGCCCATGTAGGTTTATGTGAATCAAAACATTCAGAATTTAATTTGAAATTATGCGATAGTTTTGCTTAGAGCGGTCGATTAAACTGCCCTATATTTCACAGTAGCAAAAACCTAACTACACAGCCATGGCCAAAAGTGGGTAGCCAAACGTTTTTAAAATAAATTCCTTACATCAGCGTCTACGCAGTCAACTGATAAACATTACATAATGTTAACGTTATATTTAACCTTCGATTAACCAAATGCAGGATGAGTCAGACCACTGGTCTATTAAAAGACGAGTCTTTGTACTGACGGTATCTATTTACGTCAATAATGTCCTATGTGTTGATTATCGATTGAAGAAGATCTAATTTCATGAGGAAGAGGTAAACTGGTGATTTTAGAAAATAATGGTCGATGGACAGAGAATTTATGTTTTACAGTGATCGGTTGGTTTTGTGTACTATTAAAAGAGCAACCAATATGACAGAATTGTGATTGATTAAATTATTTATTTGCAAATATGGGTGCAAATAAATAATTTAGAATTTGAATTTGTAAAAAATTAACAACACTTTTACAAATCTCGTCATCCACAGTACATCTAACATGCTAATAAAATCTTCGTCCGTAGCTCAGGACAGACCTGAGTACAGCTCATAGAGATCTCGAAAAACAACAGCGGTTTGCTGGTGTTGCTGTCAATAACAGTATGAGAACTACATCCACTGCCACCCTTCAGGCGATGTTGGACTGCCGCCTCTGCACCTCATCGTGTGGAAGGAGGCGGCCCTGGTCGCCTTTAGGCTCCTTTTATCAGGAACCCTTAGAAAAGACTCCACGCAAGCACACACGTATAAATGACGATGCGATCAAACGACGACCAATGATGTCATCACTCATCACCCTGCGACAAAGCTTCGAAATCACACCACTTTTAAAGGCACTTTAACATAATACTTACAGAAGAACAGTGTGACTACTCAGGTCCGATAGACCTGAGGGCATACACCGATGAATCGAAGACCGTCTCCGATACTGCAGTTGGAGTCTTCTCACACGACCTCAATTTAAATATATCCCGCCCGCTGGGAATATACATCACTGTCTATCATGCGAAATGTGTGGGCATCTTACAAGCGGTCCACGCCATAGAAGCCAGGAGAATTACAGACACCCACCTACGTATACTCTCCGATAGCGCCTCAGTTCTCCAATCCTTGCGGAAAATATATATTACTTCGAAGTTAACACTAGAATGTTACAATGCACTGGAACAAGTAACGATATCTAGTCGCAACACGGTGACACTGCAATGGATAAAAGGACATAGCGGATCGCTAGGTAAACGACGCAGCTGACAACCTTGCTAGAAGAGGATCTAGCACGGCAGTTTGTGGACCCGAGCTTATCGTGTCAATCCTCTTCAACCAAATACGCAGGTGGCTACAGAAGTTCACCTACACAAAAGCGGGCTGCAGGCAGTCCAAGGAAGCTATGCCATCCTTGGATATCAGGCTAACCCAGCGGTTATTACGCCTGGACAGGAACGGCCTGCGCCTAGTGACGGGGACCATCATGAGACACTGCTCGCTAAACAAACACTTCCACACAATAGGCATAACGGACAGTCCTCTGTGCAGGGCGTGCATGGAGGTTGAAGAAACCATCGCGCACGTGCTCTTTGAATGCACAGGCGACACCCAGGTTAGAACAGACACCATCGCGTCATCCAGATCTTTCACAGATGTTCTGAACAGACCAGGAGTTTTAATTAACTTCTAGAGGGAGGTGGGCTGGTTGGAATAACCACCAGATGGCCGCCATGGCCCACCCACAATGGTCCACCTGACGGATTAAGTGCGGAAACCAAACCCCATAACATAGAACATAGTTGACACTAAATTATTAACATTCCATCAATCGATTAAAATATGAATCGCTAAGACTTCATGTACATGACGCCGGAGCCGCACCACAGCTGGTCTGCAAGATGAAAAAATGTCATAATGTCTCTAAAATCGGTGCTGCGCATGGGCGATATTAATTCATATACACAAACATGCAGTCCAGCACCGCCGCCGGTGTGGCTCCGGCGTCGTGTACAGGAAGCCTAAGGCTTTGTTTTAATCGTGTATAAATTTTAAAATTCAGTAGAATTTATTGATTGAAAAAAGGTCGTTATTGGTGACAGGTTTGGAGTTGACGGGTCCATTTCCACGTCAGAAACAGTTCTGACGTTAAATGAACCTTTTAACTCGGATATAAATATTTAAGTACTTAACAGTTTATTCGCAGGATCATGCCACAAAATTAAGTGTTTTCCAAGAAGGACTTATACGTACTTATCCTTAGTTTTATTTCAATAAAATTATAAGAAAATAAATAAAGAGAATCAGTATAATTATGTTCTTCCTCCTCCTCGCTTCTTCCTTCCTTTGCCTAACACTGAGCACCTAATTATGTTAATGTAGGTATACATTCATATTTTTGCTTTCGTCACATCTCACCACCCATTTTATTGAGAGAAGAGAGAAAGAAAAATATTTGATTTGGGAAACGCACAGGAAATACAAACAGTTATAAAAACTAAAAAGAAGCATCTAAAACTAAAAAAAAAAAATCGAATAAACGAAAAGAAATAAATATTTTAATAATGACCTGTATTAGATCAAAAATACTCCTATCCCGGTTGTATTTTTGGTAAAAAAAAAAATTCAAATTTTTGTGTGTTGGTTTGTAATTCATCAGTTCCACTTTACCAAATGGTGTTTTTCGAGAGCAAATGCACGAGTTACTATAAAAAATACCCAAATCGCTATAAGTGTGCCTATAATATTTGAAGAGTTCCCTCGATTTCTCCAAGATCCCATCATCAGATCGTGACCAAATAACAATGGGACCAACTTGGAAGTATACCCTTTCAAACAAAAAAGAGATTTGCAAATCGGTTCAGCCGTCTTTGAGTAATCGGGTACAACCATTAAAAAAAAAAAAAAAAAAACGAACTGAGAACCCCCTCCTTTTCTTTTTTTTTTTTTTTTGAATCGGTTAAAAATGAAAAGAAGAAGTCAATGCAACATTGCAACTTACTATCATTATTATCATAAAACTGGTGAGCGTGTACCATAACTGTTTGCTTACCCCCTTCGAGCAATAAGTATAGTCATATTGTTATGTATCGTTTAAGTACAAAATAATGCAGGCCATCCATTTTCTCTACTTGATAAGAAAAGGGATAGACACCTTACCAGGAATTTCATAGCCGACCGTATCAACATACCTCCCCATAATTTCCGCAACGCTAGATGTATGATACTCGTGGCTCAGACGTGCGGTTGGCAGGGCCATTCACGCGTCACTCACACTTCCGACAGATATTGAGCCTTGTTCTTGATAGCTGTCCTCTCTTCCTTATGTAGCTATGTATCTGTATGTAGGGTCGTAGATTCAATAGCTATACTTAGGGACATACTTCATCCTGAAGTAAGTTTAATTTAAAAAAAACTTCTTTTAACCGGTCCCATACTAATTCTCCCATGATATTCTAATTCTTACTTCTATACATATTATAAAATAAAACAAAGTCGCTTTTTGCGTTTGTCTGCATGTCCGCGTTATTCTTCTAAAATACGCAACGGATTTTGATGAGGTTTTCAACACAATTTAGAGAAGTATTCCGGATGGTTTATGTGTAGAGTACATTAATATTAAACTTATAGATAATTAAGAAATCTCGATGTTTTGTCAAGTCGTAAAGACCTCGCGAAGTTGCGGGTTGCTATTTTATTATAAAAAAAGTTGTGCCTCGCGGTTTCACCCGCATAATTCTCAAACCCGTCGAAATATCGGGATAACAGTATTCTATGTCCTAACTCAGGTCATGATCTACCCATGTGCTAAATTACATCCAAATCCGTTTAGTCGTTTTAGCATGAAAGCGAAACAAACAAACATACTAACATACAAAAAATCAAATCTTTTTTCTTTATAATATTAGATGTATAAAGTTTGGATGTTCGTTACTGAATCAGTGTTCATTACTGGTTTGAAATGAAACTCATTTGCATCAACAACTCTTTATTTGGCAAGAATACTAAGATTCGTGATAAAACACCGTTTTTAGGGTTCCGTACCGCAAGAGGAAAAACGGAACCCTTATAGGATCACTCGTGTGTCTGTCTGTATGTGTGTTCGTCTGTCACAGCTAATTTGCTCCGAATCTAATGGACCGATTAAGTTGAAATTTGGTACACATATGTATTTCTGTGACCAAAACACGAACGTGTAACGTAAATAAATGAATTTTGAATATAAGGGTCACTTTTGGGGGCAAACAAGAAAATTAAAAAGAAAAGTTTTGCTAACAGTACCGTGTGACATATCAAATGAATGGGCTTGAGATTACAGGAAACCTATAAGAAGTCTATGGTATTAAAATAACATGGTAAATCTCTCATTATTGTGCGTACAAACTTACGTTTGTAGTTGAAATTTATGGGAGACCATGTATTTCGACTACAATGTTAAGTTTGTATTTGGGATAAATACATCCCAACTACTATCACTTGGCTGGTTTTTTTTTATGTACCTAAGCCTTTTTTTACCTACTCCTTTGTTACCCACAAATCCCAACATAATAGCTATCTATGGTTACATAAATGGCTTGTATTATTTTTTATATCAACAAACAGTAAGTAGTTAATACAGTTGAACAATCGGTTAATTGAAAGGCTGATCTAATGAACTCGTAGATTTTGACCTTGAATAACCACGAGGAACAGACGTTCCACGGAGGACGTTCGACGGAACTAGACAGTTCCGACATTCCATTTGCAAGTTTGCGGGTAAAATTTTGGTGCAAACGCAATTGGTAATTTGATTAGTCTGGAAGTCGAGATCTCCTTACTGTGACATGCTTGCGGTTGGCAGTTCTATTTCCTCTTAAGTCAGTCACAGCTCCGACGTGCATTGGAAAAGACCAAAAGTCTCTGCGTATCACAGTCACAAAGGCGAGCTTACATTTTGGGACCTCAAAAATATTCGATGATGTTTTTCTTGCATGTTTGTTGAGCTTACAGAATTTAACAAATTGGGATTTTGGATTACACTTAAGGTTGCTGATTTACTCCTTTACCTAATAATCGAATCGTGAGTCTAGCATATTATTACTGGCTCTGTGAAAAACTATTAGTTGAACGCCGATTAACATATACATTTTGGAATAATTGGGCTACTAAACTATATCATATTTGCTGCGCCCCGCGGTTTCACCAGCATAAGTCTCGATCCCGTGGAAATATCGCAATAAAAGGTGTTAATCCAGGTTATAAACTATTTGTGTGCCAAATTTCATCCAAATCCGTTCAGTAGTTTTTGCGTGAAATAGTAACAAACTTTCACATTTATAATATCCTACAACTAATTGTATGAAGTTATTGTAAGAAATGTTAACAAAGGTTATTGTAGTAATGTGTATCTATGTTGACAAACTGGGTTTGTAGTCTGTACTGTCTCTCAGTCCCTTTATTTGAATGAAGCTCTCATTCAACACTCCTGTCGCTGTTCCGCTGAAAGCAGTTCACTTTTTATTCAGTACTCTTCTTTCTTTCTGTATACAATTTTAACTTTGAAGTGTTTTGTCTGTACGTAAAGGAAATTAAATTTATCACATTTTACAGGGAGCAACTGCCATGCCGGTCCAATTAAATGTAAACAAAACTCAATCGTTCCTAGTACCTAAATACATTATAATTATCATAGTTACTATGTCATTTAATATTGCACTGATGGATGAGCGTGCCCATTAAATCGATAACCTTTAGTAACTCCTTACATCACCGCCAGGAATGTAGATGATAGCTCCTACGTCGTAGAGATAGATAGGTCATTATCAGCCTATAATGATCCCACTGTTGGGACACAGGTCTCCTCTCTTTGAGAGGGAGTCATGTCAAATTTGGTTCTTTGACATGCCGGATTCCTCACGATGTTTTCCTTCACCGTTTTGAGAGCAGTGGTGATGAAATTATTTACACAGAAAACAACGCCTGCTTGGGTTCGAATCCACGAGCGAAGTTGAAAACTCATAAGTTGGGGCCATTACCACTGGGTCACCACTGCTCCAATACGATGATAGATACGTACGCTTCAATAAATATGATCCATTTTATAGGTACCTACTTCCTTGTTGAAAAGGACCGAATACGGCTTCAACAAATTGAGCGATTAAAAGTTGATTGGTTAATTCATATCAGGCAATAAATCTACTAGATACTCATCGTACGAAGTACCTATGTTCTATAACGCAGAACACAAATATTTGCTATAATTATATAATTTATATTTTATATAATTTACTGCGATTTACTTCGTTCCTGTTGACTAGTATATCGTGAAAAAAAATGGGAGTTATCACGAACAATGTGTCACTATTCATTATAAGTTGGTAAGAGTCAAAACCATTGTGTGTATATTTGTTCAGACATGATAAGGTTTACAGAAACGTCGATCAGATTTTCAGTATTCAAGGAGAAAGTAAACTATTCTTGTTGTCTTCCTTTGAAAGAGGGTAGAAAACTCCTAATTTCGAATTCTGTATATCATCGAATATATTCATACTCACACACAATTTGATGCTCAGCTTTTATAAGTAATCTATCAACACCCGCAAAAACCCACCACTACCCCGAACCACGACACAAGCTCAGTATCAATCACAATTTAATTCCGAAGAGTAGAAACCGTAACCAGCATTGTGTCATTTATCAAGGAACATGTTTACGCATTTGTCATACTGGTCGCTGTTTGCTTGCAGGACGGACAGACGGACAGACCGCAACGTTTCAGTTAGATCCCGCTGGAAACAGTGCGGTTACAGTCATCTGTGCGGTTATTTGCGTTAGTGCTGCGGGAATTTGAGCTGTAGTTTGTGAATTTATTGATAAATGGTTTGCCGTGTTTGTAATGCAAATTGAATTGACATCTAAATAACGGCAAACTGTAATGGAATTTGTAAGAGGTGACAAAGGATTAAAGCTCTCCAAAATGTCAATTTGGCCAGAAGGCATTGACAACTTCATAGATTTAAAAAAAAAAAGTAAATAACCGTTTGTGGTGACTATATGTCCTGTTCCCAAATTCTAGAGGTTTCCAGCAGCTTTCTTTTTATTTAAAAAAGTGCTCTCAGTAGAGATGACTAAGTACTCCATTATATCTACATTCTCGGCAGTTTTCCAAAACATCGCGAAGAATCCGTATCTTCATCGCTGTCACGACAAACTCCACCAAAAATCCCATCTGCCATCAACCTTCATCTCAGAAAAATCCAATTACTTCCTCACATTACATCAAATTTAGTACCTCAAGATTCCACTTTTGCTCCCAATAGACCAGTAACCAGTTATTACACATTTGTTAAGAGTAAATTGAAAAATGATTCATAAACCACGAACATTCGACCTTCATACTCCATGGAGTGCATCATGGTCTTAAAATAATTCAGCTGTGTTACACACTGACCTCGCTTTAAATAAAATTACTTTTAGTTTACGACACTGCTCTTTACCTAGTTATGCTTTAATGCTGTACTGAGAATTTTGCATCCAGTGTTTTCAATTATTATGGTTACATAAAAGTAAGATTATAAAACAGTAGAACTGTATTGTATTTTTTTACAAACAGAAGCAGATAAATATCGACAAATTATGTTATGCCTTCCTGCTTTTATTATACTTTCATAAATAAGGAATTCCTTCTCTTCAGTTCTACATCATGTAAAAAAAAACCATTTTGATCCGTGAGGGTGTTGTTAGGTATCGTACTGACAGTCTATTAATGCGGAAATTTACTAGAATGAAGACAAAAGAATTCGGGTAATTTTTTTCAATGGGAAATTTTACCGGTTTATTTATTACATGGGACACGGGCGGCCGTCATTTAGCGGGTGTCTACAGTCATAACGGGGTGTCTACATTATGGATTTCGGTTAATTTTGGTACTTAGTAAAGATGTGAATTTTATATAGCAATACATTTTTTCAATCATAACTTAAAAAATAACTTTTTGGTAATATTATTGTTTCGGATCGAACAAGGTTTTTTTTACATATTGTATTCAAACAAATTACTTTAAAATAGCTAATAATGATTATTAGCTAGACACATTTTAATCATTAACACCATTTTGCTAAAGCTAAAATCAAATGTTACAATCTACCAAAACATTAATTAATATGATTTCTACACCAAAATATAGGAAATCGGATGTTTCATTAAATTGATTTAATTAAACCGATAATTCTACTCGACACTACAAAGCGTCCATTACTAAATAGGTTAATCGATTTTCGTTCAAATCGAGTTCCGTATAACAGCATCTGTCGACTAAATATAGATTTTATTTTATGAACTTCTTTATGGGGTATTTAAATACCGAACACTGTTCATAAAACTAAATTTATACCTCCCAACTTGTTAGAAGTCATTAAGTAACTAACCGTTCGATAGATGTATCTTATTCCCCTATTCCAATATCGGAAGCCTGCAACTGCGGCCGCCGAGCCGAGCAACGTAATTACTCACTTTCGAACTATTAAACTGCTTCCCGTAATTAGTCATGTCAGTCACATTTACTACCGTATTATTAAGTCAAACCGTCTCACATAATCTTGTTACTCATTTAATTTTATTTGTTACAGGCTCAAATCCCGACGCTCAAGCTTCCAGCGCAAAATTGACTGAATATAACAAAATTGTGATATAAAAATGACTACGGGCTTCCACTTTACGCTTTAATATTTTCTACGACATGAAGAGAAGTTGGCAATCCATTGACAGTTAGGTTGGAAGTGAAATTGTGTATTGTGAATTTGTGAAGCAATGGAGTAAAAAGAAGGCGATGACTGCTAGGGAGGTGGAGCTGGCAGGCGGCGCGCCGTGGGGCTTCCGCATGCACGGCGGCACCGATCAAAACCAACCACTCAGGATCTCAAGGGTACGTTCAAAATGCTTTCTACGTTATACTGAACATACTTTCACGCGAACGGGCGCGACGCTCACAATCCATGCTCGCGAAATATCAAACGTTGCTGCGGCTTCCACATTAGCACACACGGCTCCAGTTTCATAAATTGTTTCTAAATTCAGTACTGACTGTTCCATATACTTTTTATAACATCCGTTGAACCCTTTTCCTACAAATCGGATTACGTCATCAGGCCTAACGACGCTTTATACAGCTAAACGAAATCAATTGGTGTGAAATAAGTCTTCAATATTATAGCAGATTGCAATAAGAGGAACGAGTGTTTCTTCAAACTCCTCACAGGATCAGATTACGCAATTAAAGTTCGTTGTAAATGGTGAAACAACTCGTTCTCGTCGGAAGCACTTTGTTTGTGGGAACTCGGCACAATTTATCAAGAGAATTGTACTGTTGAAAGGGAGCTACTTGTTATATTACTCGGTGTGCTCGGAGTAGCAGCACTATCTGGTTATTTAGTTCTTTCCTTTGAGAGAACAATAATTTGTTATAACTGATTTAATGTTCGGAAAGTTTTAACACCTGTTGAGTTCTTGATTTGTTTTGTAACTATAGAAGTTCTCTTTTGTTATTTCTTTTGCAGGATTAGTGTGAATAAGTATGAAGTCTTAATGGATTACAGTTCTTAGTTATTTGTTAATAATTTCTTCGAAATATATAACCTCTGTTAGAGCGCTTAGTTCATACACCTTCAAAAGAATATCTAATATAAGAAATGAGATACCTTAAAACTTGTATAATAGTTATTTATGCAACTGTTGTATAATGAGGGGTATTAAAACACGAATGTGGGTTTGATAATAGTATCACACGAGTGTTTTAATACCTAATTATGTACAGTTGCATACAAGACTTTATCTACACCCATGATATGAATACTCTATAAAAGGTTCTGAAACCATGGGGTGTTTGTTGCACAATATTGTTTTCTCGACTCTGGTAATAATTGGTTAGAAATATCCTTTGCTGCATTAGAAATATCTGGCGGTGTGTTATCAAAGCTCATTTTTGCTCATTTTTAAACAACAAAGTAATAAAATTTTGCAATACTATTATCGTACAAAAATGGCGGGATACGACGTGAATTCGAATTACCTAAATTCGAGTTGCATAATGAAATTTAGTCAAACATTATAATACTCGTTTGGATGACATTATGGTTACTATGACACTGGCTGTTTTAATGTTGCCAATAAGTTAGCTATTTCGGAAACTTTTATAGAGGTTTTATAGCATGTATGTAGTTAATTTCAGTTCCCTTAAAAGTATTCGTTTTTACAGTAACAGCAAACAATAACCTATTGAACTGTAATCTAAAAAATATAATAAATAGTCTTTAAATCTTCAGCGGATTAATGTCCAGGTTTAATGCCCTCAGAGGTCTCTTTAGAATACATAAGACCGCCAACTAACTTACCACTTCAACTTGCTTACCTTGCTTGGTAAGGTTTTCGAAAGTATATCAGGAAATTCCAAATCAATCATAATTACGACCACTAAAGTTAAAGTTACAGTCCACAAACCTATGACCTAATTATTAACTTATTTTTCTTCTTATTTCTTACGTCTTTGTTATTTTTCCAGCGCTACAGCGATACTCTCGAACGCTGCCTCGACGTAAGTAAGATTGTGCCAAATCGTTTGTTCACCTAACAGTAATCAATCATTTGCCGTAACGAGACCGATATCTTCCTTAATAAAATTTGTTTTTGTTTACTAAGCAACGATAACGGAATCCGTGACATTTTTCTCATTTGTCTTGTTTTTTATCTACCAACGTAATTGCTGAAGTTTTTGTGAGATTGTCCATTGACTAATGTCTATGAGTTTTATTTTGGAAATCATTAATGTTGTCTGTATTAAGCGCGCTGGCCACACTGGGAACGAAGCTATGTTCGTTCGGTTCGTAATTGTGAACGGAAATATATGCAAACAAGCGGTAGCAATATGAGCAAAGATAAACGAACTTAGCTTCGTTCCCAGTGTGGCCTGCGCTTAAAGTTTTGGTTTCTTGGGAAAGCGGTTCCGTCATATTAAAATGGCCGTCATGAAAATCTGTCATTTTCACCAGTATTTGAGGTGTTAAAAATATCTTTTTAGAACGAAGTTTCTTAAATACGGCTTGCGGTAGGAGTAAGCTGGTAGATATTTTCACGCGAAAAAGCGTTCATAGTTGCGACTGTCTTCTTCTGATTCGATAGAGAGAAAGTATGAATTTGGTCAAAATTAAAATCGAATCGGTTGCAAACACATTTTTCGTCATGGGTATCGTTTTCAGAGTTTTTGAGAGTGCTAAAGTCGATAGCGAGTTCAAAATTTAAATCCAAGATGGCGGCATCCTTTTTTTTTTGTTTACGTATCAAGCAAAATATCCTAATATTGACTTTCCAAAAGGTGTCGTTTGAGTGCTTTTTTTGTTTCTTTGCAAAAAAGGCTTTCTACATATAATCCATTTATTGTAAGTTAAAGTGATTATGAACAGGCCTACCACTTTTCCAGCCAGCCTACCACTTCTTGTAGAGAGCTCTTTTCCGTACACCCCGTTTAGTGTTAGCAAAAAATTATTTTTGATGACGCCTCTTTTGAATTTTCGGGAGTTCTCCTCGAATTAAATTATAATAAGTTCAAAGGACAAAATCATAAGAGTCCTTAATCTTAAATGTAAGGATTCAAAATTGATCCTACTGATTTTTAACAGTTGCTTCAGTTTATTCCCTGGACCTAACGAAAGACTTTTGGGACTTTATTAATATCAGTCTTGTTCTAATAACATAACCTTTTATTTACTACATAATACTTACTGTTTTCTCCTTTTTAGGTATGCACTGCAAAGGACTAGGCTTGTGGGCTGGTGACTTTTAGAATAATTTGGCCATATTACGTTACGTGTTTAGAGGTATGAGGAACAAGGTGTAAAATTCACTCATCCTCTATAGAAAAGGGAAGATCCTCCGACCAGACGAGTGTCGTGTCTGGCTGGCTACTGCCCAACGATTGATTTCGGGGAAGTTATATTTATGCTGTTCGCGCGGTAAACTATAAGGCTAAGCGTATGCTGAAACGCAGGTGACGCAGCACAGCACAGTACAGATTTTGCAGGGTAGGGCAGGCGAGGCAGGCGTAGGCCGCGAGCGCATGCTGCGACGCAGCTACACAGACACATTCGCATCCAAGCTAGTACAAAAAATCTGTCATTGAAACATCAGTGGTAAAAAACAAGTGACCTGCATCGTCGCGCATAAATCTGTGCCGGCTCTACTTGCGCGATGCAGCATTTGTATGACGTCAGGTCTTTGATGCGTAGTTCGCATGTGGCGATGTAGATGTCACCATACGTGTTAAAAAAAAACAATGACTTACCTCGCATTTTATTTAAGTTTTTTTTTTTAATTGGTCTATTGCTACAAAAACCAATAATTAAATACTTTTTATTAGGTATACATGGTTATTCGAATAGTGTCTCCAAACTAGGTGAGCGCCTGTATCTTGGGTACAATGCTTAAATTTTATTATAAAGACATTTACAAATTTAAACAGAATTAAAACAGATTAATCAAATAAATGTAGCGAACTACAAAGATAACACATAACATCACGCCTGTAATCCCCGGAGGGTTAGGCAGAGGTGTACCTATAGTACACCCACATTTCGCCAGTTATGTTAACTACAAAGATAAAATAAAATAATTCAAATAATATTACGGTGTGTGTGTGTGTATGTGTAGTATTGTAGGTGTAATGGTGTGTTGTAGGTGTGGGGGGTATGATTACTTGAGTGATAGGGTGGGAGTTAATGCTGTTGGCACTTGTGTGAAGGTTGGTACAAGCATCTCTCTGTCACAGGCAGGAGTCATGCTATGTTATAAATATTTTCTTTTTAGATCAAGTATATGTTTTAGCCTTTCTTGTTGGTCTTTAGTTGGGTAAGGGATTTTCCGTAGGTACTCGATTTCGGATTCATAGTATCTGGAAGCCATACGCTGCATGATGCAGCTGAAATAGTATTCCCCGCAACTGAAAAGTAAAATTATTATGTGCCTTCGCAAAATCGATGGTGGGTATTTATTGATGTTGCGTTTGCACACGGCAATAGCAGACATTGCCCTTTCCCTACCGGATAGGGACCGAACAGACAATTAGAATGTAGATACTAGGGTACCTACCTACTTGGTTATGAAAATAATAATTATTATATGTTGTCGCCAGGTTAGATTAATATTATCATAAAAAGTTACGTTTTTTTTTAATTTGCAGGTCAGTGTCAGGCTGTATGTTGATTAAAATATGAACTATTAAAATATGTAACAAATATGTTTACAGAATTACAATAATTAGAACCAGCAATACAACTCTTTAAGGTAGAATTGGCCTCAAATGTCATGATTTCATGAAATAACAATTCAATAGATATAATAAAACTTCACGTGGCCTAAGGACTGACTCGTTCTTTGGCCAAAGAATCTGTTTTAAGTCGAAACAAATTGTGATTGTGTTGTATTACGCAATTAGGGTACAGGACCGGGTCGACGGCGCGTTGTGTTCCACGCGCACCTCAAACTGACGAGGTCCGCTAGAGCCGATGCCTGCCAGGGTTGCGGGAAAGTCCGAAAGGGTTACCCTGGCTCCTGGCAACTCACAGGCAATTAAAGGAACACGGGCGGGTTTTAGTCAGTATAAGTCTGACACACCCTCACGCTCCGCCCGAAACGGGAGAAGTTATTTGATAATTTCCCACCCAAAAAAAGTGATCGCAATAAAAAAAAGGCCATTTATGCCGCATATTTTGACACTCACAAATAAACCAGTCTAATTGGTACTTCCCGTTGGCCCAGCAGCATGAAGTTTGGCGAGAAGTAAGGTCAAAATTGGAAATTGATAGTTATATAATTAACTACAAAGTTAAGTTTTTTCTGCAATCTGGCATCAAAAATTCATAGGCCGTGTCTTGAAGTAATATTTAGTCTGTATTTCATTACTCTATTAAAAGTTATTTTTCAATTGAAAAGTTAAGTTTCTTCAATCCAGATTTGGAAATTCGGGCAGCCGAGCACAGCTTTGAGATGAAACTCTCAGGGCACAAGTCCTACTCACACCTGACCGGTTTTTTTGAATAAACAAAACGGGTCTATATGATTCTAAATGTCTTTCTTAAAATAATAATTATTTACTTTACTATTATTGACACCACTGATTTGTAATAACTACTCTTGCCGCCATTGAACACATTAATACAGGACCTACGTGTTAGAAAGGTTAGTTTATAAATTTAAATGATAATAACTTTTGACCGAATGGACCGATTTTAATTAAATAAAAACTAAAGTTAATTCACAGACTATGACTATTTTTCCAATACCAATCTCTGGAAAAGAAGACACAAAAAGAAACGGTATTACATATGAATTTTAAAATCATCCTCTATTTTACCCTAATGAGGGATGATTTTTGAAAAACGCTGAAATATGTCATTCTGTATTTGTTACCAAAAGCATGAGTTAAAATTTTCATAGCACTAACTTAAGAAATGATAGGTTTCCCATACAAACTTGCATCCCTTATATCCCCTCCCTTAGTTATTTTTGAGACAAAAGATAGCTTAATGCGGGTTTTCCAAAGGCTCCAAAAACGTCGCTGGCCATACAACCATACCATAAGTACCGACTACCTACTATCGTGAAAATGAATGAATGAAATATTATATAATTAATTTTATTATTACACGGACAGTAGTAATAATAAGTGATTTTTTTTTTAGAAATTGTTTTGTAGTCGCGTCGCGTTCCACGTCGCGCTAGTCTGCACTAGGCTTTAGGTGCTTTAGTCATCTTTGTTTTTTGTAAACAAGACAAATAAAGCGGAATTTACATTACAAAAACAGTTGCGCGAAGGTAGTAGTATTCATTGATAGTTTCATGTGTAAATAGATAATTATTTACAAATTAATGTAATCCGGTATGAATCAAATATTATGGACGCTAGTTTTAAATAACACATCTATGCCTTTGACCCATAGATGGATGGGGTGTGTAGCCTTTGATTTGGTTTGATTAAAAATGAAACTGGGACACCCATGTCATTAATTTCTTCTTTATGAGGTCAGTTTCTACAACCTCGTTTGTCTACTGCACGCAAGCGCTACTATTGAGCATGAGATCCTAGGTTCGACTCCCAGGTTGGGCAAAGTGATATTGGATTTTCTATCAGGAATTTCTTAGTTGCAGTCTACTACACGGGCCATAGCCCAGGTCCGCACGTGTGATTTTATCCTAGGGGCTATTTTTTTGGCGCATCGGATTTTGAACTCATTTCTTAGCGCCGAGAGTCTAAAATCCAGCCATGTGTATTTTCGATACGCTGACATGTTGTACTCTGTTGGATTCTCAATGCTTGGCTCAACACCGAGAGTTGAAAATCCAGTGCGCGATAAAATTCCGTCACGATATTTTTACGTCCGTGCGAACGGGCGAAATGTGGGTCTATTAGGTAAGAACTCTGCCTAACCCTTCAAGGATAACAAGCGTGGTGATGTTAAGCTATGTTAACTTTCTACTTTTTTTAGTTTATTTAATTTTGATTAGCATAAACAACATCTACAAGGACAAGTGAAATTGTAAAATTTTACTATCTCTGAAGTTTGCAAGTGCATCCAAAAAATTGTATCCAAGAAATTGTAAATCTCCTCCTGTTTTCTCGAAGTCGGCTAAAAGAAAATCTTTCCCGGAAAATACGCCATTATTTTTCTTCTAACGAAAAGTTTCGCCCGAATATCAATAGATGTCGCTGACAGTAGGGTAAATCCCCCGCTTAATGGACAAGATACCGTAATCCCTTTGTATAGCCAAAGATTATTGTTTGATGGCCCGATGAGGAGATAGGACCCAAATTAAGGACCTTTTCTTACCAATGTTTATTGTGCGTAGGAGATACGGAATGGTTTTGTTACGGTTACGACTGTGTGAGGGAAATAGAATTTGTTGGAGTTCCAGTAAAATAGTCTGTTTAACAACTTACTAACAATAATAATTATGTTAGTGGACCGTTTTAGTTCATCACAATAGAGAGAGGGAGATAGAGTGCACAGAAATCTGTTAAAAAGCGGCCAAGTGCTAGTCGGACTCGCACAGGTAGGGTTCCGTACTGGCAATTATTGTGTTTTACTGGCCACGGTAGTACACACTCTGTGAACATTTCAAGTGTCTACCTATTACAGGTCAAAAGATACAGCCCTGTGACAGTCAGATGGACGGACGGACAGCAGAGGCTTAGTAATAGGGTTGCGTTGGCACCCTTTGGGTACGGAACCCTAAAAATTAATCTAAAAGGATGAATTTGATTAAATCAAATTGAGTTTACCTACCATTGTTAGGTTATTAATAAATTAGTAACATTAATACCTATATACAATATATTTACAATAGTTACCATCGGGGTAACACATATCTAAGCAAATTGAAAACAAAATCCTGTGCACACGACCCTTTTCTTTCGTAAGTAAGCGATACTATAGCGCCCGAGCGCTGCAAGCAAGAATAGTCCTTACAGTGTACAGATATGCGTTTCTTTACTTAATTAAATGACTAACTAAGTTATTAATTCTATAGTTGACCCAACCAGTTTCTCTAAAAAGGTTATTTATAAAATTAGAGGTGAAATACACAGCAGAAGTCAACTACTGGACATGGGCATCTCTACCTTCATCCGCAGTCACTCTCTCCTTCTTATGTTTACCAGCCAGTTACATTCTAAACTGGTAATGACGTACTTTGATAAGGTTTTAATAAGGCAGCTTATAACCCACTGCGATGCAATTAACTTTTGTCATGATGGTAATTACGTTAAAATCGTCTGACGTCTAAAATTTTTCAGAAGAAAGGGACATGTCGTGCCGACCCCAGTGTTCAGTGTTTTAAATAATAGCTTACAATGCTCTAAATATTCTGTCCCAAACACAGCTTTGACTAATTTTTTTGTGCAATGAATGCTCTGTTCCGAATATCCCCATATAACAAGGCCGTAACGCACCACTGATAAAACATAGCCATGGTATGCATTAAGGGCTGTTTCATTATAGGCTATTCGTCTCAACAAATAAACAAACAATAAACGTAACAAATATTGATATCCATCACGTACGTGAAGTTTACACAAAACAAAAAACAGATTTGTAAACTATTACTAAGTGACTACACTACCAGCTGCTAAAAACCCCAAAAAAAAACATCATTTAATTAATTTCTATTTTGTTTTATTATGTTTAGACAGCGAGACCCATGACCTCTGCGGAGTTTCGCTACATAATTTAATTTGACCCTGTAGATCCTCATTTTACACTCAATTACTTCAGATTAAGCTGCATACAGTAAAAGTGAGGGGTATTTATCGAAACACATAAAAAATAAAACAGGTTTTTCAAACAGGGAACAGATATCTCAAAACCGAAAAAACAGTTCCTACTTGTTTCACTTGTTCCACGTTCCACAACCTACTACAATATACCAAATTAAAACATTACCGACAGTGCCGTAACTGGTGTGCGTATCTGTGAAACATAACAAGCTCTTCTCTAAGCTTATGTATGCTTACTTTTTTAGAAAGAGATACAAACAAAAAACCTGGAACAGTTTGGAACAAGCTCTTTTCTCTTCTGACTTATTGTAATAGAAAGAGATCGCATCCGTCATTTGTCTGTCACTGTTGTTAACCTATTCAGATCTGTTGCAATCAAAGAGTCTTTGGTTCTAATGTAACAGACTGTTATTTTGAAACTGTTTTTCCCTAGAACTGGAACAGGTGAAATAGGTTTGTAATTTTACCTGTTACAGACCACCTCTAGCGTACAGTCTCAAGATGCGACTGTGACTAAGAACCATACCATGGAAACGTTTGACTTGTCTTTGTGTGCAAAAGATCTCTTAAGACAAGCGCTAAAACCCTTTGAGAGATCTCCATGTCTGCGTCAACTGCATTTACGAGCGTTTTCTGAGTGCCTTGATATCTTGATCATTCAAGACGACTCTGATTTTAAATGTGTGAATTACTAGCTTTTGCCAGCGGCTTCGGCCGCGTGCATGTCGGAAATCATCCCACGGGAACGTACTACCGAGATAAAAAGTCTTATGTCCTAATCCAGGTCATGGTATAACCGTGTGCCAAATTTCATCCAAATCCGTTCAGCTGTTTTAGCGTGAAATCGTAACAAACAAACAAATAAACTCATTGTCGCATTTATTTTATTAGTTAGATGATTAGGATCAAGATGAGAAGATAGACATATATGAGTAGGGGATATAATTAATATAACCTACAGTTTAATTATTCGTCCATTTTGGTAAGAAGAAATGTTTGCGGTTTTGGTTCTGGAGTATCCAAAAGGAACTCTGTCGCTTTATAAAAAAATAGCTTCTGTGCGCGACTTCGTCTACAAGCCTATAACCCTCCTCAAGAATTGGGCTATCCTATGCAAATCCGACTGGTAATTCCGGAGTTTACCCCCTACATACAAATTTATAAACAAATAAATTTACTTCTTCATAATATTATTATAGTATGTAAAGATGTTTAGAATATGCATATATATATATATAGTTATGCATATATATATAGTTTGGAAAGCGATAAGGCCGCCCATTGTATATTTTGTAGTGTTTGATTTATTTTTTATATATTTATATTTATATAAACTTTATTGTACATCACAAAAATACATAACAAAAAATAAATCAAACACTACAAAATATACAATGGGCGGCCTTATCGCTTTCCATAAAGTTAGAGCTGCACTGCTCCTACAGTAGGATAGTGTGAGAATTGCGTGCATTTAATTATAGGCATAGATCATTATTAAGGGGTAGGTAATCAGTTGAAGCTAGATTAGGATAAATTGTGAAATTGGAAAGCGATAAGACCGCCCATTGTATATTTTGTAGTGTTTGATTTATTTTTTGTTATGTATTTTTGTGATGTACAATAAAGTTTATATAAATATAAATATAATAAATAATAAACGTTTACAGCATATCGAACAGGTAAGTCATGGACCAAATCTATCATACTGTGGGTCCCAGAAAATGTCCCGCGTCATCAAGGCAGTGCCGGGAGAAGATGGTGGAACGAGCTTGACGCCTACAAACAGAATTGGTCCACACTGGCTAATGACAGAGAAGAATGGAATGGAGAAAGGGAGGTCTTTGCCCTGAAGTGCGATAATATTGGCTAAAAACTAATAAAAATAGAGTCTGGCCACGTTAACTATGCAGTGGAATAAATGGGCAACCCCAAAAAGTTTTATATATTTTAAACTTTTACATCAGTCATTTTAGTGGTAGGTACTTGAGCTGTCAGGTTGCTTACGCTGTAAGTTATTTTGAATAAAATAAAGTAGAAAAATGGTCAAACCTATTAAAAGTAGAGTGCATGAGTTATTATATAATATCATATGTAAATTCCAAGAGTGAAGGAACAGCACGATGTCGTCCTTAGCCAAAAACAACAAGGTTTACGAAAAGTTGAACTTTTCGTAAGTAGATGTAATGATTTTGATATTTTGCCTTTTGATTTTTGCATAAAAGATTATGTGTAATAGATTATGTTGTACCTACTACTCTACCTCCATACGATGACAAAACTGTATCAAATCCACACTGCATCGTGCTAAAGTGACTATTCTTTACCAAGAAAAAGTCAGAATATACACAAAATAACTTATCAAAGACAAAGTATCAAATACTGTTTTCGTAGTACAGACGATGTTACCGTCTATAGATTTCAAATTCAATTTTTTTTATATGTATGCAGAGTTACCGTGGCCAAACTCTAAATTACAACGAAGAAAGCATCGAAGGAAGATAAAATCGAAGGTCTTCGCTTGAAACATGACCGTCAATCATTTATACAGCATGTATCAGAAAGGTGTAGTCATATTTTAGGGTACACATCTTCAAACAGAACTTTCTCCGCGGAACCAAAATCGTTATCACGAAAAAATAATCAGCCGTCCCATACATTTGGAACGAGTAGGTATTGAAGTTTTGTATGGGACAGTGACCAACATCTAATACAGAATATACTTCCTAATTCAGTATAACGAATCAGTTAATCAACGAGTCGTTTCGTTGACATGTTCGCGAGCCAGAGACAAACTAATCGGTTAGCCTGGCTCGTTAGCAGGCCAGTGACGTCGTTAATCTTTTTTAATGTCGTGGCACCCATTTCAGCCGTCCAGTTGATATGCAAACTGTACTGTGTGGTACTTGAGTGGATTGTTAGGGGTACCGGTAGTGGTATGTCCAATGTTTTCTGAAAATTCACAAACAATTAGAATGCAGGAACATAGTTCTATCGTTTTCTAGTTTTTGGGTGTCATTAACAAACCTAAAACTACCTATGTATCTACATAGTTGAATTTTTACGCACGGGATATTATTCAGGCAGGTTACATAAGAACTAGCTACCTTTACTTAGGTTCAAATTACAAATTAAACAGTACAAATTAAACGGTACAAATTAAACAGTAACTTAAGTTCATAGACTTTTCAAAATGGACCCTTACCAAATACTATATGATACCTAAATATCATATTTTTTTTTTAATAGTACCTATATATTATCACGCTTTATTTCGTTATGTTTATGAGGAGGCTCCCTAAATTGTATGTTAATTTGCATTAATATTCTGAAAAAGTCACGCATACAATCAAAATGGATTTACTAAATGATTTATTTGATCTTTTTCTTTCCCAGTTACGTAATTGGAACATTTTCACTCGATTCATTTTTTATTCCAAAATCATGTGTTTTTTAAAGATTATTTGAAAAAAAAACAAGATTACTCGGTTTTTATGTCTAAAATAATTATTGACAGTAAGACAGTAGTTATTTATCCGAAATAAGAATTGAGACTTACGACATTTAGTTCCGTACTCGAACACGATTGGTTGATTGGAAGAGTGGACTTGATATTCAACTTTATTACTGATGTGTTAGCGTTTCGCACATAATGAAGTTGTGGGATGCATAGGGGCGGAGTTTGCGTGAAAATTGTCTTTGGAGTGCCAGGTCTTAAGTTTCATTAATAGGAGGCGAGCCTATTGCCATCAACCGGGCACAAATCCAGACTCCGGGCTGCTACTGAGAAATTCCAGATAGAAAAATCCAATAAAAATGCCCGACCTGGGAATCGAACCCAGGACCTTATGCTCGGCAGTAGCACTTGCGACCCCTAGACCAACGAGGTAGTTTTTGAAATAGTTAAAAACTAAAAATATTGCATAACCACATACCTAATTTCTCGGCTGCAAAGGCTTAGTATTTTCCATTATTAAGTTCTAGCAACCTGCCTTAATTTAAGACCGCAATATCAAATGGTGTATTATTCAGTAACCTAATACACTTAGCACTTATGCAATGAGCTGAATATCTTTATGTAACAAAATGGTTGAATGCCTTCATATGAAATCCAAAATAAATGTGATACTTTCTGCTTCCTCATTAATATTCAGTCAGGGTTTTCTAACCTTCATGTTTTTCAAGAACAAGAAAATATATGATTACACAGCCTAACAAGGTGTGCGTTCAGCCAGATATTGGGTAAAAGCGAAAAAGTCACGGAATTCGGTACCTTTACCCTTAAAATTATGTCGCAACTCCCATACAATAACATGAAGGCTGTTGACAGAAATATCAATATTCAAACTATTCGAAAATTTAAAAAAAAATGTTTTTTCTGCATGATACACACATCAAAAGTGTCTAGGGATCAAGCATTTTTATGCGGATTTCTTGAGATTGAGATGTGGCTTTGTAATAAATTTATGATTATATAAATTTATATGGATCCTTTTTGGTGCATTTCATAATTTGAAACAGGAACTGTTAATCAAATTCGAGTAAAAGATGAAAATCAGCTGTCAATATTTTCCCTATAAAAACATACAACGCATTGAAGACATTATTAGTGCTACTGTTTCCCTACTACTGATTAAAACCAACGTTATTATGGAGCGGCGACGTCATTTAAGCAGGGAAGAAATGCTCAGAGCCGTGGGAATGATAGAAGCTGGTTCCCGGCAACGTACTGTGGCTTTAGCCCTGAATACAAGTCAGAGTGTTATCAGTCGACTTTGGACACGTTACCGAAGCACTGGTACCGTGGCTGAGCGCCATGGAGGACGGTATCGCTGCACCACACGGAGACAAGACCGATACATTCAAATCTTAACTCGAAGAGCTCCAACAATAACCGCCATGATGTTAGCCGTGAGGCTTCATCACTCTTCAGGGAACTTAATTAGCGACCAAACAGTCAGAAACCACTTGCATGAAGTGAACCTTCATTCCCGAAGACCGCTACGGGTACCACCTATAGCAATGCACAATCGTAGGATTCGATATCAATGGGCTCTTGAACACAGAAATTGGGCAGAAGAACAATGGCGTTTCGTGTGCTTTTCTGATGAGTCTCGTTTTGGTATGAGACCGGATACAAGACGTATACGATACTGGAGAACCCCTGGACGCCAACAGCGATTAAAATCCTGCCAGGAAGTCCATCCTTATAGTGATGGAACCATCATGGTATGGGCGGGTATTTGGATCGGCGGAAGAACTGAGTTGATTTGGATCAGAGGCAACTCAACGCTCAAATTTATGCTGAGACGATTGTATCTGACGTCATCGTTCCTCTACAAGTGCAAATCGGTCCCTTATTTCAGTTAATGCATGATAATGCACGACCGCACACCGCAAGAGTTGTAAGACAGACTCTCGCCGCAGCTAACATCAATGTCCTGCTCTGGCCTGCTCAGTCGCCAGACTTGAACCCGATTGAGCATGCATGGGATATGCTACAGAGAAGAGCTCTGCCGAATATGGAGGGTATCCAGTCGCAAGAATACCTTTTTTTGTTGTTGCAACGAACATGGGCGACCATTCCACAGCGTGATTTGGATGAACTCATTTTGAGTATGCCAAACCGATGTTCTTGTGTTGTTAGTGTTCGCGGTAGAAACACGGATTATTAATTGTTTAAGTTACCCAATAAAATTTTAAAGAAAACTGTTATTTCAGTCTTTTTTTCGAACTTTAATGTTAGTGGTTCAAATGTCAAAAATCCCTTTATTAGGAAAATGGCAAATTTCTTTATTAATGCAAAGGTGACTTGGTTTATCGTTACTGTGACAAACGAAAACACTTTATTTGATGAATCCTTAAAGAAAATTTTAATTAATATCAATCAGGAGAAAAGTTATTGCAAAAATATATGTTGATCCCTAGACACTTTTGATGTGTGTACTTCTTGTAGAATTTCCACATTAAGGTGCAGCGCAGACGACACACTTTTTGTGCGATCGAGTCTGTGGCGCACATTTCGTAATGTGAGCTACGGAGTTAAGAATCAAGTTAATGGTTCCTGTATTTAAATTTTAAAACTGACAGAAGTTACTATCGAGCGACATATCCTATAAAGAATAACCTGCATTCGGAAAAACATCGGGGACAAATAAAACATTTTGTACGCCAAAGACTCGATCGTACAAAAAGTGTGTCGTCTGCGCAGCACCTTATAGTCTTGAAGAAATCCTACAGGAAAGAGAGAGAAGACACAAATAGTCTAGTTGTGAGTAAGAAAAATCCCTTATGAAAATAAAAAATCAAATTAATTTTGTAACTGGTTATAGATTAATTAATATTTCTGAGAAATAATTATGAAAAATAAAGCTATTGGTCAGAGCGCGCCACGTCAATTCTTGCAAAGGACTGTGTTTCAAATTGTAAAAACAAACTTTATGCGTCAATTGATTTTCAGGAACTTCATTATTCCATTAAGTGCCATAATTATTTTTCATCTAAAATAAATCTAACTTAACACTTTGAAGGACAGTACACGAGACACAATAGAAGTTTTATTGTTATGACGCCTATGGGCGTATAGTGTCCTTCAAAGTGTTAAAATAAAAGTAAATTAACGTGATACCGGTAAATTCATGATGAAATACGTGGAATCTTTTAACAGTAGCATGGTGCCATTGTTTCCTTAGGTACTAGAATAAATCAAACTTAAAATTCCAAGTAAATTAAGGTACCGGTAACTTCATGACGAAATACGTGGAATTAATTATGGTATTTTTAACTCTTTTATGAGTTTTTCTTATTTTTAATGAAAGTATACGTAACGAAACATAAATGCAGGTAAAAAAGTTGAAAGTTAACTGGGTTCAAATGGTTAGAATTATTTGAAACTCACTAAATTCAGAAGTTTTCACAAAAGTTTGAACATTAAAATTAATAGACGCGGAAAGTCTACTGGAGTAAATGGTTGGGTTTAAAACGGTAGCTATCAAACATAGGGAAATTGTTTCAGAGTTATAATGTGCATGTATATTTTGTTATGGGTCTACAGTACAGTCCAATCATCTAATGGGTGCAGTTAGTTACTTACGTTGTCTGACCAGATGTCTCAACCAGCTTCCTTTCTTCCTTGACTTTCTTTAAATGGCCAATTATAAGCTCCTTGTTATCATTTATCTATACGTACCTTTAAGTGGATTTATTTGTTGTTGTTGATGGATGTCGTCACCAGTAATTAAGGTACTCTCATCCCCTAAATCTCTGATCAAACGCACGAAAGCTATATTAACTATAACCTTTAACTGCAAATTATTCTGATTTGATAAGTTTCTTTTACGTCTTTAATTCCTAATACATTATAATTTGGCAGATAAGGAGATATCTAGTAGTAGGTCAGTAGAATTATCCACATCATCAAACCGGAATGCGATGCTAGACAATGTATCGAATTGTCGATCAGAGCTTGAGTTAATTCCAGTCAGCGATGATATCTGACGTACACATTGCATTAACATAGACAGAGTTTAATCTATAGGGATTAAGCTGCAGTCACAATAGAAGCATAGTTGTGTTGACGACGTTAAGTGAGGTTGAAGGAGGAGCTTCAAAAACGTCGAAAGTTATGTTGTGAATTGGATTTTCGTTCTACGGAAGGAGCACCGGTGAAGCTGGACCTGAACCAACCTGCAGCGACATGGTAAAAAAAATGTCTATCCATAGATAAATATCACCCGTATCTCCACTATTCCATTGCCTACTCTAGGATGCATAACCGGTATGGATTGCAAATCCTTCCATATCCTAAGGGCACGTCTACCATTACAGCGCCCTCCGGTCTACTCTCTGATATGCAATGGCCTCTGTAGCCCCATGAAGCTCGAGGCTCCAGGGGCTAGTACAAATCTTGGAGTTCATTCAATTTATCGAGTCTGGTAAAACCACGCCGGGGTCGGTGCATTTCACTCATTCATTCATACATACAGAAAGCTGCTCCAGATTTAAAACACAATCAATTGGTCTAGTCTTTCCTTAAGCCAGTCGTCAGGCGAAGGTACTCACCGTATATCATCAAAAAGACTCTTGTATATCAATTATCCGGACCCAAATTGAGATCAAGTAAACTGAGATCAGAAAATGAAACCAATAACCCCACTCTAGCACGAACAAAACGTTTTCACGTTACTAGGTTCTATCCTAATTAATAGTCAGGGTAACAAACCACAATATTAAGTTAATCACTTCCTCCTATTTTATGCACACATTCTTTTGAGCCTGTCTATTCTTCAAAAGAAAAACGCCACATAGGAGTCATTAAGACAGGTGCTATCACTAAATAATCTACCAGTAGTTTAGCCAGTCGTGTGACCCCACCACACCCCTGATCCCCACTTCACAGGGTGACGCTAAAAGTCAAAGGGTAAGCGTCATTACGCAGAGATTGCGACGCTCACAACGCTTTGTCGTTTGTTCGCGCGTAAATTATACTTACGCGCAACAATTACACGTGCTCATTTAGAAAATCGTCATGTAACTTTTACGTTTACGCGCTTTATCGCGTAAGGCGTAAAACGGAGCGATGAAGGGTTGTTTAAGGTGGTTTTGGAGTCTGAATTAATAAATAAGGTGTATTTCTGTGCTTCATTGTCCAAATGGTATTGTTGTTTAATTTCAGGAACTACATTTTCTACCTAACCTTAAACTGTGATTTGCTAAATAGATTTGTCGTTCATAGAATAACGCACTAAACCGTTGCTCGTTTTATTATTTATTTCTAAAAGAACTTCTTCTAAACTATCACAAATTCTAAGAAAAACTCAGTCTGGCATTTCTTTCCAGAAAGTCAGGAAGCATTCCGTTTACCGGGAATCCATTAGATTGTATTGATTTATACCGGTAGCGTTTTTCCGTCGAATACAAAGGTAAAAACATGATAAAAGTGCACAGAATATACCGAAATAAGTAGGATAAATTGGGCTCAGAATTCGAGTAGTATGTTGAGTGTGCGATCGTGAAGCCACGCACGTGCGTCGTGGAGTCACGAGGGACACGTGCCTTGCATTCGACTCCGGAGTTAAGTAACTGCCCAATAACGGTAGACCTTCGATAGTTTTACCAGTTATTCGTTTTTGTGGACGTCACTACTGGGTTAGTTGGAGATTGAGGTTCAATTGAATTGGTCTCTGGTCTTGGCTTCTTGTACTCTGAGCCTGCAGCATTTATCCTTTATAGAGAACGTATGTTTTAGCTGATTTTACTAAATTGTATTATGTTTAGAAGTAATTTGTTTTGTCATTCATTTGTTTGTTTTGCTGGACAGCTGAGTGATCAATGTATTCTACGAGTTTTAAGACTACCTAAGATAAGACGCACTGCTTTATCATACAATTGCAAAGTTTTAAAGATTCTAGTAGACGTCGAGGAACTACGTATTTAAGAAACAAACTCTTTTGAACATTTAAAAATATAAAATTATTCTCATACAGTGTATTGTAATGCTGGGGCCGCATCTGCGTCTATCGTGACGAAGCTTCGCACAATGATACAACACACGCAGATGTGGCCAAACATTATCGGCTATTGTCGCGATAGTTCGGGCTGCGTAGCACTTATCGCCCGGTTACATAAAAGGGTTTTTAGCGTGCTAACGCCAATGTGACCACTGCATTAGCGCGATAACTTTTTTGCGACCAAAACATATAAAGCTTCAGCCCGCATTGTTTCGTCACGATAGACGCAGATGCGGCCGCAGCATAACACATTTGTATCCGCACTAACTCAATTCCACATAAATTTAAATATTCCACACAAATCTAAGTTTTAAACGAATAAAGTTGTAGTAGCGACTTAGACTCTTGATTTAATTGCACTAACAAGAGACCGCTCGCAAGTTGTGCATTTAATTATAACAATCTGCAAGACGGAACGCTTTTAGTGAGGAGTTTTGCCTCCAACATGCTCTATGTTCACCACTGTTTCATGTGTTTGGGGACACATCTTGTTACGAAGCATTCATGTTCTACTTAAAAGGAATACATGCAATCTAGAATTGAAATAATGGCAGCAATGTAATATACATATTTAGTATTGAACGTGGAGAGCTAATAGTTGATAAAATGGATGTGAACCCGAATCTCTATTTGCTCCTAGTAAGAAATTCATGAACACTGCTTCTATCCGTTTGTGAAACGGCGTGAGAAAGAAAACCTCTATTGAGATTGACAGTTCTAAAGTAGCTTAAGTGATACAATTCGATGTGAAGATCTTGTGGAAAAGAAAATCCTATGTTCAGGCTGGTGTCGACATAATACTATCTAATTATCCACAATAATGATAACTCTCTCAATAAAATTAAGTGACGTCAGGAATGATATAAGCTTCTTATCTACGCGAACTTCAAGGAACGTCGACATAAAACTCTTCACATACATAACGAACTTCCACCGTAAATAAAATTATTGACACCACGATCTGCAATTTCCATATATTGAGGAAACTCTTACCGTCTCGAAGAAATGCCATTAATCTGTAACTAAGCTTGAACGTTTGCTACATGGTTAAGCTCTTTGTTCGGTGACTTACGTGGGCTTGAAACAATGGCTTGCACTTGCAATTTGAATTTCCCTTACACGAGCAACTGCCTTTTCTTTTCCATATTCATCGGTTGACTGCAACTGTTCTGCCTTCTTATGGCTCGTCTTTGTTAGATTTCTTTTGTTTAGAATAGAATCTACAGCATATTTAAGAAAGGTGTAGTCATATCGGAGAACCTGTGTACACGATGTGTTGCGGCGCCGCACCGCATTGGTAGATACACGGGCGCTGCGGCGCCGGCGTAACCTTGTTACACCACAGCGGGGCCGCGCCGCAAAGCTCTTAAATTGTCATCTGTCAAACATCTGTAGTTTTGACAACGCACAAACAATTGAGAGGTGCCGCTCCGGTGTCGCAACGCGTACATCCCTTCCTGCCTAGTCTCGAGGGCTGCCAATCCGGTGTACGTGCGGTGCAACGCCGGAACGCAACGTGTGGCATACAATGGATATTTGTATACACAGGCTGTAAAGGTGTAACTGAGACCAACATCGTAATCGCGAAAAAATAATCATCCATCCCATACATTTGGGTCGAGTTTTTTTTTCTTTGTATGGCATCTCGTAGTTGACCTCTGAGATCATGACTACTTAACCGGGCTTTCCTGTGGGTGCCTTAAGCTACTATACATAAAACCTCCAGCCAGGGGTTATTCAACTATGCTAATTAAAACTAGGTGAACGTTTGCTAAGGGCACCCCCTGTGGGATACGAACCTTGGCTTAGGGCGTCAACCGGAGGGAGGACATCAAGGATGGGACGGGCTGGATTTTGGGTCGAGTAGGTATTGAAGTTTTGCATGGGACAATCGTAAATTTTCCGCGATTATGATGTTGGTCTCATGGAGGAAGTTGTTCAGTTTGATGATCTCTACCACACCCTAATAGCAGTGATACCCTAGTGGTGTGACCGTCCGACGTCCAAGTCATAGGTCTCGAGTTCAAACCCAAGGCACGCACCTTTGACTTTCCGGATTCATGTGCGTATTGTATAATTATCACTTGCTTCAAAAACGGTGAAGGAAAGGCGTAAGGAAACCGATGCCTGAGAGATATTCCTCGACGGCATGTGAAGCCAAGTCAGAGGCCCATGGGCGGCTTTAAAACTCACACCAAGTTAGTCACTAACCACACGAAAAGAAAAAGACCACCCTAAAATTTTACCACATTTCTGATACATGCTGTTTATCGTTTTTGGTAAGAGCTTTTAGGGTCATTAATACAGAAATGTCATTATCAGCCCGTAGAGGGCCGGTTGAACTAATAGACCGCGACAATTTGCGAGCGTGTGGACATATTGCTATAATTCGGTAACGAAATTGAATTGGTGATCGTAGTTTGTTGTTAGTAGCGCCGGAGAATATTGCTGCTAGTGTAGGTAAATGAGTATCAAATTCGTGCAAAATTTCACACCCACGGGTATTGTTTGACGCGAAAGCGTTCGAGTTCTAAAATATTTTGTTTGTCGTCGATCGCTGCCCATCTTCATGATACAATCTCTTCTTTGGTGTTCAAGACAAAATCAATCTGCCAAACCTTTTCCCAACTATGTTGGGGTCGGCTTCCACTCTAACCGGATGCGGCTCAATACCAGTATTTTAAATGGAGCGACTGCCGATCTGACCTCCACAACCCAGTAACTGGGTAATACAATACCCCTTGGTAAGACTGCGGTTGTTAGACTTTCGGGCTTCTGACGACCCGTAATGACTGTCAGAGATCCACGAATGACAGCCGGGACCAACGGCTTAACGTGCTTTCCGAGGCACGGAAGAGTCTCGGTATGTAAAGATGGTCATCCATCCACGGACCTAACCCGGCAAGCGTAGCTTAACCTGATGGATCGACCCGTGTGGCTGTTATTACTTAGCCATGAGCTTCTCGTGAAGTTCTTGGTGTTCAAGACAATATTCTTAAAAATTACCTTTGGTTAAATAAAGACAAGTATATTGTTATAAGTAATTTATATTTCAATTTTGCCTAATTGGTCTAGAAGTCGCAAGCGGGCTGAGCATGAGGTCCTTGGATCGATTCCCGGTTTGGGTAAAATGTTATTAGGTTTTTCCATCTGAAATTTCTCAGTAGCAGCCCGGATACTGCATTTCTGCCCGGTTGATGGCAGTAGGCTCGCCCCCTATTTCGTGGGACTTAAACATAACTGGCGAAATGTGGGTGTACTATAGGTACTCTGCCTAACCCTTCGGGAAAACATGGCGTGATGCTATGTTTTATGTATGAAATTTACATATTCGTGAGAACCCTTATAAGACAGTCCTGTAACATCATAAATACAGTAATTTGAAATATTCGCCTGTATCCTAATCTCATATTATTTCCATACAATGTGAGTCCACAGTTCATTGTCCTATCGGGAATCAGAATCCTTTAGCGCGATCGCATGACTTAAGGCGGTCTTACGCCTCGGTCGCACCTTCCACAAGATTAATATTCGAAGCGAGTGATGGGCAACATAACAATGGGTGTGTGACCAACGCGCATGCATTTTCTATAATGCCCATATAATGTTTCTATAGAATTGGTTAGTTCGCGTGCTACCTCCTTTGCCTTAGTATCGTTCACAACTTTCCTCGGGCATGTCTCGGTTTTGGGCAAAGTATTGACCTTGTTTTGTGTATCGACGTTATAAATAATTTGAGCTAGTTAAGTTTTAGTTTTTTATTCTTTAGTAATTTATCAGTGATTGTTTTTGTGTCGTGTCGCAGAATAACGTCGTAACAATGACCTTTCTCAACGTGAAGTCGCGTGTGTAGGTGTATTTAGTGTTTTTGTGACCCCAGGTTTATTGTGTGCGAAGGGTTGCCCCCCCTCGGAAATGTTGAAGTTCTGTTCACCAGCGGCTAGGCGGAGGGAGCCCAATGCGGTTTGTAACTTTACCTCGCCTTGTTCAGTACTTAACAATATATGGAGGTTACGTAAAATTAAATATGGAAAGGTTTTGTTTACAAGCTATCTCTCTCTCACTTGCTCTTCAGACCATGTTCTGTAGGTCCTTCGTTTGTAGAGATGTTTAGCGGTCCTTACCCTTGTTCGGTTTAATATTAGACATTTACAAGAGCAATATTGAGTAAAACACATACCTCCCTACATTTACATAAATGCCCTGTCAAGTATTACTCGTATTAGGTACCTATATAGTATGGCAGAAGAGTTCGTACAACAACACGAAACAAATACTTGCATTCCTGTTCCAATTGTGGAAATATAGAAGAGATTGATCCATACAAATCTTCAGGCTTCGAGCTAATTACATACGTTTTTTTTTAACTACTCTGGCAGTATTAGACAGATTGCCTAAAAAATACAAAGCAAAAATAACCGCCATGACAGTTAACGTATCTACTACTGTATGTATGAAGTGTTTATTACTGTTATTTCGATTCGTGCAAACGCTACAATGCATATCAGATATAGTTGAACAAGAAATTGCTTTGGATATTAGTACCCATAGTCTAGGAAACCACAAGCCCCTTTGTGTTTATGCCAAGCCAATTGAGCAAGCGTATAAAGCAAAATTGAAAGAGGAATTAGAAAACTGGTCTTTGTTAACAAGGATTCGACGCACAATGACATATTGACGCAAAATGACACATTCGCAAATTGTCTTTTCTCAAAATGCCACACTAGCAAAATGACACATTCTCAAAAAACAGCCATCATCATCCCGCTCTTATACAAATTATGTTAGGGGCAGCATTGTTTTCTTCTTGAATTCATCTCTATTAGTCGTCATTTGAATAGTCACGTCCTTTCTGGCCATATCGTCTTTCACACAAACTATCTGTTTCTTTGGTATTTCTCTACTCTTATCACCATCCTCATTTATACTTTCCTCACGACAACTATCAACTGGAATTTAAAAAAAAAAAGTGTTTAAAGGGTAACCTATCTCACTTATGCTCTCAAGAACTTTACTAGTGACAGGCAGCCATTCCTATGAGTCATAACTAAATATAATATTCTCACGAGAGAATACGCTAATATTAATTGCTCCAAGCACGATGTGTTAAGTCCGGTCGCACTTCCGATATGTAGGTACCTAACGCACAAGTTGCACAAAAAATCACAAAATGCATAAACCCACTTATAATTTGCATTGAAGAACTACATACCTAGTAAGTGTTTCTACTCGTGGACCTCGTGGTACATACTACTAACAAAGTCATCATCATTGATAACCTTGTTCTTCTCACTACTGAGTATATGCGCTCCCTTTTGTGCCATGTTTCCGTGTCTGCGCGAGTCTCACCCAAATCTTATAATAACATAGTATCTTTAACATTATTTTCTCTCTTTCCAGGTGAATCCTGGACGCAAGGCTTCGCTGAGCGGCATCAGGGAGGGTGATGTGATATCCTCTATTAATGGTCGGACTACCAAGAGCATGAGTAATGCTGATGCTCACGCCATGCTCAGATCAGCTGGCCCTGTGCTGCGGCTTGGATTGAACGAGTAAGGATCTAAATCTATGCCTTATTTCTTCGTAGGTATTAAAATTCCGGAGTCTAAGGATGTCACCTCAGAAGTGATTTCAAAGTTTTTTTCTAAGACGCGTTGGGAGATTTGAAAGTAATCAAATCAATATAGGATTTATTATAAAATATGCATTTAAGTCAGTTTTAGTGCTTGAATTCTTAACATTCTTAAGACTAACAACTTCAGACTAACACCCAGTTGTACAAAGACAGACATTTTAATGCCCCATTACGTAATGGATCATTAACGCTAATGATTTCATGAATTTTATAAAAACGAATGTTACTTTCGTTGCGTTGTTTAACTGTTGCTTTCTGCAACAAGTCAAAACAAGTTAATGGAAGATTAGTATTTAATGTCATCTTGAAAAGTTCGTTTCTGCAACTGGCTGTTAGAGGAAAAGTAAGTCCTAAAGGGTTTTTACCTGTTCTTACAGTCATATTTCCTTTAATCTTAATTTAATCTACAAACTAGATATTTCTGTTATCACTATTTTAGTGTCCAATTCTCAGTAACTCGCAAATTGCTATAAAGAAACCAAACATTGCCGAATATCCGAGCACTCACCACTAACGTGTTCCACTCAAATTTCCGCCGGCATCTCCGATTCTCAGACGCTGGGGTTTCGATTCTGCGCTCCGGTTTTAATCCGATCACTCTTTGGCATTTCACACGAGAATCGAACAGTGGGCCGTCTGTAGATTAGTCATGACATAAATTGGACCACTTATGTTCCTCATACAGACTCGCAAAATGGGTTAGGAGCCGGTACGTTAGAAGTCTGTACTTCTAATCTCTGAGGGTATTGACAGGTTTAATTTGTCTGACAGTAAGGCACTGTAGGACAGCCTGTCAATGCATAAATTGCGTCTGCTAGAGCAAACTCAATCTCTCTATTTGGATAACTGAATGCATATTGGAAGGGAGGTAATTAAAGAGAACATATTTGAATGTATTTATACGTATTTTTATGTGTAAACGAAATGAGATGCTGCACTTATATTACTGACACTTGTACAATTATGCCCATAAAAGCAAGACAACGTGAATTAATAAAGTGCCTACGTAAATATAACTTAAGCGTAGCACATGCTACGAGCTACGATATTATGTCGTAGCGTTCTTTGTATTCAACCGAAAAATTGTTGATGATGCTTTTACTAGCTGCGAACTTAGGTATGACTATGCATTGTTGATAGATTTTCACAGTGTAAGGGACATCGACCAGCAAACCGTTACTATGAATAAAGTACCAGCCGATGTATTCTATTTTAATTTTTCACAACGGTGAAGCTCTTAATCCTGCATCTCACCTGATCGTAAGTGACGATCAGGCCAAAGGTAGAAGCGAGCTTCCTCCGGAATCCTCAACCACAGAGGAACTGGCTATTAACCTCAACTGCTGAAACACAATAATGCTGTTAACATTGTTGTTATGGCGACAGACTTAGATAAGATGGTGGTAACCAATCAAACCGAGCAGAAAAAATTTACCCTCTCTGGGATTGGAACAGGCCCCTGTTCCAATCCCAGAGACGGTAAATTTTTTCTGGGTCTGAGACAAATGCTCTAACCACTAGATCACACAGGCGATTAAAATATAAAAAATCTCACTCTCACCTGTCATTTCACCTGATGCTAGTTTTTTATTTTTATTTTTAAAACTTTGCCCCACACTAGGAATTTCTCCTGTATTGTGGGTGTGTTTACAAACATTTTAACTCACATACACAAACAGCTAGACTACGAAATTTACACTACTTCAAGCTCACTTAACCTAAATTTTAACGATGAGCTTTTTACAGACTATATCGACTGATTCTAGACCAGTGTTGAAATTTTATGTCAGTTATTTAAAAGAACCAGCTGTTTCATATATTATGACGGTGTAGGTATTGCAGTTTTGTATTAACCAGCTGATTTTTTGCACCCTGTGTAAAGAAGAAGCGAATTAATCCTCGGCTGGGCAGCGTTCGGGAAGCTACGCAATATCTTCTCGTCCCACATACCACAGTGTCTCAAGACGAAAGTCTTTGACCAGTGCGTGTTGCCAGTGATGACCTATGGTACTGAAACGTTGTCGCTCGCAATGGGCCTTATCAGAAGGCTAAAAGTCACCCAAAGAGCAATGCAGAGGAGGGCTATGCTTGGAGTTTTCCTACGTGATCGAATGAGAAATGAAGAGATCCGTAGGAAAGCCAATGTAACTGACATAGCCCGAAGAATTGCCAAACTTAAGTGGCAATAGGCAGGGCACATTGCTCGCAGAACGGATGGCCGATGGGACCGAAAGGTTCTGGAGTGGCGGCCGCGTGCCGGAAGATATAGCGTTGGAAGGCCTCCCACAAGATGGACCGATGACCTTGTGAAGGCCGTAGGCATCCGCTGGATGCGAAAAGCACAGAAACGGTCGAAGGGGTGGTGCTTGGGGGAGGCCTATATCCAGCAGTGGACGTTTTTCGGCTGAAATGATGACGAATATCATATAATATTAAATGAGCAATATTTTTAATAATCACGTTCTCTAAAACAGCTTTATTGAATTCGATGAGAGTTACACAATATAGGGGTTTACAGGCTCGAATTAATAATCTTAAATCGGTCAACAATGTACCAGTATATTATGACTGATCATAATCCCAGGAAAGAGTTGATGGTCATTTACATTTCAAAGTTACAAATGTTTTTTTTAAATCGCTACACTGGCGCTACGCAAACGAAGATTAACGCTTGACGTTTGTCGTATTTCCTATTTGTTGACACAGCAATTCTAGGATACCTTAAAAGTAATACTAACTTACATTATTTGTTAAAGTTTTGACCTTATTTTCAAGTTTTAATCTAAGTTTTCTTGTCGCCAGAGACAGGGAGGTGTCACCGAGAAGAAGATCTATTGGCAAAGGCTCCGAGTTAAAAAGTAAGTTTTAAGTAGATACATGACGTACTTACACACTTGTCACTACTTAGGTGGTACTTACATAATATGCCAGGTACTTTTTAGGACTTCGATAAGGATCCGTTGGATAGGAATTGATAATGTGACTCATTGTCATTGGGAAATACATAATAATGTACTATTATTATGCATGTATTTAATCGTACCACAAATGATGTACACTCTAATAAAATAATAAATGTGCCTGTTTTTGTGATCCTCAAGTAATTCTCATTTTGTTGTCCTTAAATACTAAATAGCACGTTACGCTAGCCGGCCGCTACTGCGACACCGCTCGCTTCGCTTGCTCGGCTCGTGCTCGTTTTAAAAAGTTCCAACCTAACCTAACCAATTTGGTTGGGATGAGTGTTCTAGCTTTGTTACTGTGACCAAATTAGAGAAAAGTGCAGAGAGTAAAAAAGAGGCAAATTTATTACAAAAGCGAACATCAGGTCAATAAATTTTAGCGGAGCAATTAAAATTTTCCCCTTTTATTATGAGTACGAGTAATTTAATGACATAAAGGTTTATTCTCGCAACGCAAGATAATAAGAAGTTACTGCTGCCCATTTTCTTGACGTGGTTTCTAGATTGCCTTTGAATTTTTTTTCACTTATGTTTAAGACCTTTAAATACCTCTTTTAAAAAAAGAATCCATTGCCTGTGACCTTTTTGCATTAGGAAGTACCTAATCAAAGGCTTCTTCAGGGTATTATGCAGATCTGGGCACGCCACAATTGCGGCGATAAGTCCCCTCTTTGAGGAGTAGCTAGAGAGGCGCCACGGCGTCCTCACCTTCCTCCTGATGCTAGTCCTCACCGGGCACGGCTGTTTCGGGAGGTGCCTGTTCAGGATAAGGCGAGAAAAAAGGCCGAGGTGTCACCATTGTGTGGATCGCCCGGAGGACACGGTGAAGCATATGGTGGAGGTCTGCCTGGCTTGGGCGGAGCATCGCCGTGTCCTCATGGAGGCGATCGGCGGCGGAGATCACTCGCGTCCGGCCCTGGTTTAGGCCATGGTACGGAGTGAGAGGAAATAGGAGGCCGTCACCTTCTTCTGCGAAGCAGTATTACTCGCGAAGAAGGAGGCGGAATGCGTGAGGGAGAGGCAAATTTCGCGCCCTCACGCCTCCAACCGCCGCAGGAGGAAACACCCTGGGCCTCGGAAATCGCAACCCGATTTCCGGCTACCGTAGGCGCGGGCTTGCGGACGGTGACCAATGGGTAGCTCGCTCGCCGTCCGATAAGGACTAGGCCCGGGTCGATGGCGCGTTGTGTTCCACGCGCGCTTCAAAGAGATGTCAGCAGAATTGATGGGGTCCGCTAAGGCCGATGCCTGCCTGCCGGGGTTGCGAAGAAGTCCGAGAGGGAGATCGTGGCCCCCGGCAACATGGCAACTGAAGGACACCCTTGTTCCTGAAAGAAAAGGTTATCGCTATTTGACAGCCGCTGTTCGCCGATGGCTGTCGCTGTGCTGTTCAAAATTATGCGTCAAGATAGCCCACGAAATAAAAAAAAAATTAAGTTTTTTGCAATTTACAGTTCAGTATCAGGTTGTATGAAGAAGTCCAAAGGGAGATCGTGGCCCCTGGCAACATGGCAACTGAAGGAACACGGGTGGGTTTTAGTCAGTAAGAGTCTGACACACCCTCCCGCTCTGCCCAGAGCGGGAGAAGTTATATGATAATATGCCACCCAAAAAAAAGGGTATTTTATAGATATAATATTCAATTCTTTTATCATGAATCGCACTGTGGCAAGTGTGGATTCCTATACTTTTTATTTATTAAAACTTTATGCATCAGTAAAAAAATTAATGTACAAAGGCGGACTTAATGCCTGAGGCATTTTCTACCAGTCAACGTGCACCCTACCTACAGTGTTCCAAGGATCATTAATGCGCTTCAATGACATTGACAGAGAGGCGGGCGTAGTTGGTAGTAAACATTTTGTGAAATTCTTTTGTAAAAGTCTATTGAAAAAAACCGGCCAAGTGCCTGTCGGACCACGCACAATGAAGGGTTCCGAAGCTAGGATGAATTTATCCCAAAAACAAACCTAGCATTGTTGTTGAAAAAAATGTTCTCTCAATCAATTCAATTCTCCAACTGCAAATGTAAGTTTGTAATCGCCAAAACATAATTTTTTATGTGATAAAACTACAAATTAATGATTTTGACTATTCCTTTACTTGTGCTGTAAGACGTTCTTGCCAAATTTCATGATTAACAAGATCAACGGGAAGTACCTGTTGGTTTTGATCTATTTGCGAGTGTCAAAATATGTCGCATAACCACGAAATCTGTGCGCATAACTGACCGTATTCTTTTATTGCTCGACTTAGAAGCTTGATTTTAGAGCTCCAAAGAACTGTAGATTTACGTATTTGATATTAATTTCAACTTGATACCTCTAAGCGTTCCTGAGAAAAAGGGTCTTGACAGACTGACAGAGAGACAACGAGGTGATGCCTTTTTATATTCGGACGTAAGGAACCCTAAAATTAAGATAGCGGTGTTAATTCTAATTTTTGCCACGCGCCAAACCGTCACCTACTTATTTGAGTGTAACTGATGTACTTCCAGCCCAGTAATTTAATATCAACGCCCTCTGCAGGATATTTTTCGATCGGAGGTTCACACAAAAGTGCTACGCGGAACGTAAAGGCTAGAAACACAATCTTTTAATGGAAATTGAAACAATATCAAAGGAACTCTATGTCCTCGTTCGCTACATTATTTTTTCTTCGTTTTTCATTCGGAGAGTGCATTAAATTACCTTTAATGCAAGCTACGTTTAATTTAAAACATAGGTAATAATAAAAGTAATTTTTGCTTAACTTTTACCTTCGCTTCGTGGTGACCCAGTTAACCTAAGGCCTCGTTTTTCATGCACCAGGTTGTGGGTTCAAATGCGAGCAAGTACTAATGTGACTTGTTTAATTCATATTTAGGTACTTTCAGAGTTTATCTTGAACATTACTAGCATTGCTGAAGGAAAACATCCTAAAGAAACCTACACATAAAGTCAAAATAAGTCTGAAATCCCCAACCCGTTTTGGGCAAACACGGTGATGAATGCTCGTGCCTTTTCTGTATAAGAAAAGCCTTTGCCCTGAAGTGGGACAATAATAGTCTGGTTTTATTATTATTTTACCTTAATCGAACATTAGAAAAACAAATTCTCTCATTTTCTTTCTGTCCAGAAAAACAGTAAAAAACGAATCTATCTTGCCGAAGCCTAGCGATAGCGAAATTTGCGCAATTATTGCTCTATAATCGCAAATCCGTATCATATGTCAGCGATAGTCACACCATAGCAAACTAGCGATAGTGCTGCTTCTTAATGGAACAATCAGTTAACTAAAATGTGCAGTGATCGCATGGTAATCGCGATTATTTCGTAAGGGGGAAGCGCTAAAATCCGAAAGGGATACCGTGGCCCCTAGCAACATGGCAACTGAAGGAACACGGGTGGGTTTTAGTCAGTAAGAGTCTGACACGCCCTATTAAATAATAAGTATTGGAATCCACACTTGCCACAGTGCGATTCATAATAAAATAATCAAATATTATATCGATATAATACCCTTTTTTTTGGGTGGGAAATTATCAAATAACTTCTCTCGCTCCGCCCAGAGCGGAAGAAGTTATTTGATAATTTCCCACCCAAAAAAAAAGGGAAGCGCTTAGATAGCCCGCGAGATTTTCTTACGTTTTTTTTTATTTTCAAGTCAGTATCAGGTAGTATATTGATTAAAATATGAGCAAATAGCGATCATAACAAATATAGCTTTATAGAATAATCAGTAGAATCAGCAATACAACTCTTTATGTTAGAATAATCCTAAAATGTCATGATTTCATGAAATAGTCATTCAATAGGATTTCAAGAACTTAGGGAGTTGTATTGATGATTTTTATGGTTATAATTCTATAAATAAATATTTAATACGGCCGCGAGTCATATTTAGGTAAACATACAACCCGATACTTTTTTTTTGTATGGGAAATTATCAAATTACTTCTCCCGCTCTGGGCGGAGCGGGAGGGCGCGTCAGACTCTTACTGACTAAAACCCACCCGTGTTCCTTCGGTTGCACTGTTGCCGGGGGCCACGGTCTCCTTTTCAGATTTCTTCAAACAACCTGATACTGACTTGTAAATTGCAAAAAAACGATAGATTTTTTTTTTTTTTTCGTGGGTTACGCCATAATCATGATTTTTAACAGCAGGCTGACAGGCATCTGCCCAGCTTGGGCGGAGCATCGCCGTGTCCTCGTGGAGGCGATCGGCGGCGGTGATCTCTCGCGTCCGGCCCTGATACAGGCCATGGTAGGGAGTGAGAGGAAATGGGAGGCCGTCACCTCCTTCTGCGAAGCGGTAATGCTCGCGAAGGAGGAGGCGGAACGTGTGAGGGAGAGGCAAACTTCGCGCCCTCACGCCCCTAACCGCCGCAGTAGGAGACGCCCAGGGCGTCGGGAATCGCGAGGCGATTTCCGGTCACCGTAGGCGCGGGCTTGCGGACGGTAAGCAATGGATGGCTCACCGTCCGATAAGGACCAGGCCCGGGTCGACGGCGCGTTGTGTCCCACGCGCGCCTCAAAGAGATGTCAGCAGAATTGAAGGGGTCCACTAAGGCCGATGCCTGCCGGGGTTGCGAAGAAAACCGAAAGGAAGATCGTGGCCCCCGGCAACAGGGCAATCGAAGGAACACGGGTGGGTTTTAGTCAGTAAGAGTCTGACACGCCCTCCCGCTCCGCCCAGAGCGGGAGAAGTTATTTGATGATTTCCCACCCAAAAAAAAAAAAAAAAGGCTGACAGGCATCGGCGAACGGCGGCTATCAAATAGCGATAACCTTGTCTTTTGTTGTTGATCGCTTGACTATCGCTCGCTGATTACTAAATACAAATTAGTCCTATAATTCGTATAATTTTACCTAAAATTGATTTGACTTAAAATTGAAAATTTACCTCCGTCGTGTGTCGTATACTCATTCGAATAAACTGTATGTACCGATTAAGTATGTGTATACTGGTGGCCAATTTATAGAGGGCCAAGTCGGTATGCATTTATAAAAAGTTCGATCAGACATCGACACTGGCCATTGCAGATTGTTCACTATAACTTGTCCCTTGCCGTCATGTGCTTGTCAAGCTTGGTCCAATAATAATAGAGTTCAAAATGGCGACTGACAGAACAGTGTTACCAATCGTGTCACGATACCAGATAAAATGAACGCACAGTAAAATTTTAACTTTGAGATAAACTGCTTACTAGTGAAAAACATAATACGTCAATGACTTATAGCATATAAAGCAGTATAAAATCAAAAATTCTGTGTCAGTATAAAATCAAAAGACGTTAATATTTAAATAAATTAAACAGGAAACGATTAAAAAAACATGCAGTGATTTAAAAAAATATTAAAACAGAAATATGTGTCTCAATGTTTGCTTCTCCATCGCCACAAAAAGATTTCAGATCTGAATAGATTTTTTATTAATTTTAGGAATAAATAAGAAACAAATAAAAGATTTAAATCTTTGTTGTAAACAATAAGTACTGAAAACGTACCTGTGGTTGAGTTTTTCAGTAGAAACCCTCAGTTTAGGTAGGGAGGTGAATACCGTTTGTATAATTTTAACCTTTATCTCCGTTCTGAAGTACCTACTGTAACTTACAACTTAACACACATAAACATGAGGCCTGATATCCCCGAAGGGTTTAGCAGAGGTGACTTATAATAGTACCTACACCCACATTTCGCCAGTTATGTTTAAGTCCCATGTAATAGGGGGCAAGCTTATTGCTATGAACCGGACACAAATCCAGACTCCGGGCTACTTTTGAGAAATTCTTGAGGGAAAAACCCAATAACACTTAACAGGCCTGTAGCGCTTAAAACCACTAGACCAACTAGTCGGAGGTACTTGTGTTCGCTTATTCCGTTGACTCACTCTGAGTTGTACCTTACACCTTCGCATGGCTAAAGGTCACATGTCAACTCGGAAAGGGATCGTCCCCGTATCACCGCGGTTCGTGAGCTTGTCCCGAGGCGAGGCGATTACGTTACGATTCCAATTAATGTACGTTGCAGTAGGGAGTCTCATACAAAGAATACTGAATGGCTCGAGTTGATACGGCGACGATCCCTTCCGAGTTGGCATGTTTGTTATTTCCTTAAATGAAATAAGCGATACTTGTAAACATTTCATGGCAAAGCTTACAATTATTTTGTCTCATTTTTCATCACATAAATATTCACAATCTTAAATTAAGAAGACTTTTAACAGATTTCAACCGTTGTTTTAGAAAAATACATGAAAACTGCCGTGTATATTAAAACCACGACTTGAACATGTTAAAGAGGTATTCGATAGACGGTCTCTTTACCTTTCACACCAAAGTTCTTCCACTTAGTGAGTACGTAAAAGCGGCAATTGCGAAGATAATGGGCGTTTTCAAAAAGAAACAATTGGGTAAGTTAAAATAACACGTTCACTGCGTAGGTCTGATCTGCTGACTTTGCTTTGGTATGCATATGTAGGATAGGATCCAAAAGACCCGTTGCTAGACTTGATAGATATGCGTTATCAGGTCGAATAGGCCTGGTTGATAGGTCTGCGTTTAGGTGGTATTTACTTATTCATTTTGAATTTAAATGTTTATTTCTTCATTGTAATTAATTGGTAAATCTAATAATGATGTGGTAATTAAATCTTATTAGTCTACAGTATAAAAATCATGGATTCCATTGGCAAAGTCGAAAAAACCCGATATACGCACTGACATTGAGAGATGAGAGCTATTCAAATTCAAATAATTTAATTCAGGAACACACCCATTGACGGGGTCCGTTAGTGCCGATGCCTGCCGGGGGTGCGAAGAAAACCGAAAGGGAGATCGTGGCCCCCGGCAACAAGGAACACGGGAAACCGAAGGAACGAGGGCAACCGAAGGAACACGGGTGGATTTTAGTCAGTAAGAGTCTGACACGCCCTCCCGCTTCGCCCAGAGCGGGAGAAGTTATTTGATAATTTCCCACCCAAAAGAAAAAAAAAACTCACCCATATAAAATTCACAATATGCTCTAGAGGATAAATTAGCAAAAAAACTAGTCATGCGAATGTGTTTTTTTTTCGAGTCTAATGAATCCCATACAGATGTTTCTGAACTAGTTCTAATGAGACGAGAGGGCTATATAGCCCATAGAATGAGTTTCAGAAGGACAATTTGTTTTTATGTAGGTAATAACCAGATCATGAATGTCATAAAATAGTCATTTTTTTGTGGTCTCTAAATCCAATAGATTTGCGATCCACAAAAATCAGGAACAAAATTGTGAATTGTTGTTGACTTTCTTTATGATGATGAATTGATGACAGCAGTGTAGGCAGTGTTTCACTGCAGTAACGCAAAAAAGCTTGCATTTGTGCACATAACAGTTGCGGTATTTTTGCGACGAAATATAAATTTTCTGAAGATTTATTTGAGTAAAATTAAAAGTAAAATGATTTAAAATTACTAAAAGAACCTTCTTTTTTTAATAGCTTCGACGCCCAAAACTGTAAAAGGAAAACATGTGAGTTTGTTGTATACTATCTATACATCACAATAGATAATAAATTGAGATATGGTATTTAAATGCAAGTAACGGCTGTAAGTCCAGCTGGAGTAAAAGTTAAAGAAGTGGAAATATTCTTACTTTCTTCTAGTTTAGAGTTTCATTGTTCCCAAAATACTTGCCTTCGATTCTATGGAGCATTTTGTATCGTGGTGTCCAACATTAGCAGACAATCTCCATTTCTCTATCGTTAAATTGTTAAAGTTTGTTAATTAATTTCATGGCAAGATAATGTACAGCAGCATCATACAATGCAATATGGTTTATTTATTAATATAAGTACACACAGTAAAATACATAGAGATACGTCATAATTAAGGTTCTTTTGGCGTGTGGCCAAAATCGGAACTAACGCCGCCATTTTGCTTTTTCAAAACAATCACGCAAAACAATTTCGTAAATGTTTACCGACAACGCCCCCCTGTCAATGTCATTCAAGCGCCAATTAATTCTTGGAGCAGTGTAATTATCTTGAACCTTCTGTTCCATCTGTTTGAGTGGCTAAATTCTCGAGTGCATCAAAGCTCGGTTCGTTGACTGGATTAGCAGACGACATCACAAGCTTAATGGGAAAACTCTGCCATATTTGAGTATTTACCATTCACCGTTCACTATCGATTTGTATTTAAAGCTCATTTTGTTTTGTTCATGTATTCATAGCAGTTTCATTATTTATGGTGCGAATGTGTTCGGCATAAGTAAGAGTGGTAACTGTTGAGCGTTTGGCGTGCAATTTTGGTTCACAAAGTTTTTTGTTTTACATTTGAACCCAAAATAGTCCAAAACGTCTAATGTATCTAGCCTGTATTGTCTCACTGCAGCCACTGTAAGTCAAAAATATCCCTCTCCCTCTTCCACACAATTCTGTCTTTTGCTAGTAGCGCGGCCGGCCAGTCTTTTCGGCCCAAAATTATTATAATTTAAAAAAACTAAAGAAGAATGGAAGGTTTTTGAGTCATGGTTAACTACTATAATAGTAGATTGTTTACCAAGGGAACAAACAACTATTTTTAAGGCGAGTGTTTCTTTGAATCCAGAGCGGAGCGAAGGATTCTAAAGTAGAATTCTGAGCGCAGCGAGGGATTCAAAGTATGTCATTCGATCTTAAAATACTGTTGCCCTCGAGGTGAATACTCTACTTTTTATCACCCACTAAGAGAAAAAAAAAAGTCTGTCTTTTTTTTAAATCATACCTGACGAGGGTTGGACACCCTCGTCAGGTATGATTAAAAAAAAAAAATTTCGCCGTCGCCATTGTGGATTAACATTTAGACCTCACTATCGACTTTAGCACCCTCGAAAACTATGAAAATGACACCCATGACGAAAAATTTGAAAATTTCTGCAGCCGCTATCTTGGATTTACATTTTGACCTCACTATCGGTTTTAGCACCCTAGAAAACTATGAAAATGACACCTTTGACGAAAAACTTGAAAATTTCCGCTGCCTCCATCTTGCATTTACATTTTGACCCCATTATCGGCTTTAGCACCCTCGAAAACTATGAAAACGACACCCATGACGAAACATTTTTAAATTTTCGCAACCGCCATCTTGGATTTTCTATTTGACCAAATTCACACTTTCTCTTTCTTGCCAGCCTTTTACTTGTTCATACAATGTTCGTGTTTGATCTCTTAGGTGATTGGAACTTTTACTAACAATAAACACATTTCAAATTCAAATCACTTTTAATCCTAGGGATTAAAAGTGATTTGAATTTCTGTTTACGAAGAATAAACTGGCTCTTTTTGAATAGATGTGATAAAAAATATATAGTTCAGATCAAATCAAATTGTAGTAATTGTAAGCAGCAATTGTAAGTTTGGAAATATTTCCGCTTGCCTATTTTCTCTCATGCTCATTCATAACTGTTCGGCAAAGTGGTTGCACGTGTTTCCGCATATTCACATTTCATAAAGTTTAAAATGGAGCATCCTAAGGTACTAAAACCAAATATCTCACAGTTACCCCATTAACCGTAAAACAATCATGCTATCCTCGTATGCTAATCCAAAGAAAAGATAAACAAAATCTACATTCGCGCAAAACTAAAGCAATATAACTTGTTTAGTAGACAAAATATGAGCTTGCGTATAAATCAAGGAAGGTGGAATACTTCTCCCAGTCTGGAATATTCCTTTTGTGTAGTAGACATGTATTACTTTATCGCACGTCTGCATATGCAGAGCCCCATTGCGAAGCGGGGACTTTATCGCTCCTCAGTTTGCCAGGAAATGTTGAAAGGCACTACATCACTAACTCGACTTTATGTTTGCACAGCTAAAGTTCAATGTTGAGTGACACAACTTCGTTTAAATGTATTGACAGGCTGAACTTTATGCCGCGATGTTCGCTTTTAGTTTTGTAGTTAGACTTTAAGTTTTTATTTACTTGGCGTAGTGTAACCTTTTTTTATTGGTCTTTCAGGGCATGCCCAAGTGATGGCTGAAGTGCAAGGTGGCAGGGCAATTCCCCAGGCTCCCGTGTACGCTACCATCCGACCGGCTCAATCACCGCAAAATCGGCCTTCACCGTCGTCTATTCGGGCTTCCTTAAATTCTCTACCAGCGGCACTTAACTCTATCCCACTCGTAAAGTCAGTGGCACAGAACGAAGAACCACTTAGATTCCATCCAACGAATCCATTTTTTACGACTTTACCCTCGAATTATTCAAGTGCGTCTAAACTACCAGTACCAAACGGTAGGGCGTCGCTCTCCAGCTTAGATAGAAATAAATTCAGAGACAGTTCGTCAAATATTGACTACAGCTCAGACTTGAAATCTCCTTCATTTTTTACGCAAACATACGACTCTGGGCCTAGCAGTCTTCCATATTCTTATCACAACGAAAATACAAATGGATATCAAACTTATGCACCGACGACCACTGCCAACGAAAAATCTGACTTCTCTCATAGAAATAATGTAGATCAGTTTCAAAATCAAAGTCTTCCAAACAACGCACAAAGTAACACTAAGAATCCTTTTGAAACGAAAAGAAACAGTGATCCCTTTGAAAAATATTTGCGACCAGATAGCAAGTTGAATGGCAAATGTGAATATGCAAGTAAGACTATGCCGAACTCTATCAGCGACAGTAATTTCCATTCGAAAGAGGAAATTACGAAACGTTCGACGATCTCTGAACACAAGATAAGCGAAGTCGAAGAAGTGAAGACTATAAAGATGATAGTACTGAATGGATGTGACGATCCAGTAGATAATGGGGAACGTAGTTTTAGAACTGAACCACAATTAACGAACAAAAGTGGTATGAACGGTTCTGAGGCTCCTCGCACACATGCAAAGAACGTTAGTTTATTGTCTCATCAATCACTGAGGAACGAACGTGAGCGAGCCACTCCGATACAGGAACGGAATGACTATTACAGTACATTCAATCAAGATGAAAGGGACTGCAGTTCCACAACTAGGGCGTATGAGTCAGCGTACGAAACAAACAGATCAGGTAAGTGTTTTAGATAAGCATGTACAAATATTGAACAAATTAATTCTTGGACAAGACGGCTTTATTTTGCAAAAAACTTGCAGCAATCGAGCATAGGTTTTATACAAAGATATTAAGAAAATATATTCGTATTCCCGTCTATTTTCATTACATACGTAATTTAAAAATATTCTTTGAGAAAAATTACTAATACAATGTCTTAAAGATTTTATCGAAATAAAACAAAACTTATTTATTTTGAGGTCCACGTATGTAGTATGTAGTGTATTTGTTTGAAATATCAGTTCAAAAATCTGTTTTTTTTTTTATAGATTTTGTAATAGATTTTCTCAACTAACAACACAACCAGCGGTCGCTGACCCCAAAATATACAAAAAAAGTTTTTTTTTTTTTGTTTTATCATGTTTTTAGATATCCATCGATTCCTATCACATCTACGGAGTTCCGCTTGCTATTTTTATTTGACCCTGTATGTGTAACAACCACGGACGATAGTCAAAATTGCGTGGATAAGTGAAAAACGCTGTAAAATTATAAAGTTATGAAGTTAAACTAACTTACTCAGTGATAATATAGCAATCTACTGGTGAAAGAATGTTTAAAATCGGTCTAGTATTTTTTGAGTTTATTAATCACAAACAAACATAAATAAATCATATCTTTTCTCTTTATAATATTAGTTTAGATATATGAAACTTTACCCGATGTCCGAAACTACAAAGCCTTCAATTTTGAAAAAAATACTTGAATGATTCTTTACTCATAGATTACAGGAAAACTTGTAAGAATTCTATGGTCTTAAAAATAACATGGTTCTCTTAATCTCTCAACATTATGCGTACAAAACATTTGCAGCTGGAATGTATGGGAGAACATGTTTTTCAACTACAATGTTAAGTTTGTTCTTGGGATAAATTCATCCCAACTACGGAACCCTTAATTGTGCGTGGTCTGACACGCACCTGGCTGGTTTTTTATCTAATCTAAATATATAAAAGCGAAAGGTCACTCACTCATTCGTCTCCCCTGGCTGGAGGCTTTGAGTGTAGCAGCTTAAGGCACCCACAGGAAAGTCCGGTTAAGCAGCCAAGACCTTAGTGGTCAAACTGCGAGATGCCCGTTTCAAAAAAAAAAACTCATTCGTCACGAAATAACGAAAGCCGTTTGACGTATAAACATGAAATTTGGCAGAAAGGTAGTTTATAGTTAGTAGACGTCCGCTAAGAAAGTGTTTCTGGAAGTTCGACCTATAAGGGGGTGAAAAGGGGGAATTTTGTTTGTATGAAAAATCTTATTCCTTGAATTAATTAACTTGAAACTTGGCATGAATACTTATCTATGTGAATTATAAAGTTTGCCATTTTTAGTTTTTCTACACTACCCCCTAAAAGAGGATTGGGGGGAGTCAAAGTTTGTATGGTAATAATTTTAACGCGCGGTCTGATTAACTCGAAACTCAGTATATATACTTAAGACTGAAAAACAAAAAAAAATATTTGAAATTTTTGGATTTTTGAAAAGGGATTTTCATTTTTACAGGGGAGGATTTTACTGTGTGGTTTGGTTAACTTGAAAATTGTTATAAAAAATAAATAAGTCAAATAATGGAAACGTCACGATAGACTTTTCAAAAATGATTATCAAGTTATTTGTTATAGGGGACGAGCAATATTACAATAAGTTCGTATTCTTCTATAGTTTACCGCAAATTGTAAAAAGGCTGTCCAAAAGGTTAGAATATTGCAGATAGTTACGGATTTAACCTTTTAAAAGATTATCACCACGCTATAGCTTTATGGATCTAAGCAGTAAATCATAACATATACAGGGTGGATTTTGAGATGGGGCAGTAAGGGCAGGTACCTTAACCGTTGTCGCTACAAGAAAACAGTCTTTGGAGACTGTCCTTAACTTTTTAAAACATGTTGATCCGCATTTTGAAAAATGTACAGTCGGCAAGAAAATGGCCAATATTCACAAAAACTTTTTTGATGACAATCAATCCTTTTTTTTATAACTAGGGTCAAAAAACTATCGGGCCAGCTGAGGTTTGAGTACAAGAATGTCTGTCTGTATGTTACCTTTTCACGCCTAAACCACTGAACGGACTTCGATAAAATTTGGAAAAGAGATAATTGACATCCTAGAGTAGGACATAGGCTACTTTTTGTCTCAAAAATAATCCTAAAGGGAAAAACTTCATGCTGCTAGGTCAATGGGAAGTACTACTATATAGGCTTTGTTTTATTTGCGAGTGTCAACATAAATATGCGGTATAATTAAATGGCCGTATTTTTTTATTGCGTTGACTTGGAAGTTTGATTTTCTTTACAGCTCCAAGGGACCGTAGGTCTAAGTTTTTGATATCTATTTCAACTTGATGCTTCCACGTGTTTCTGAGAAGAAAGGTCTTGACAGACAACAAAGTCATCCTTTAACGGTTTCAATTTTTTATTTTGAGTACGGAACCCTAAAATAGATTTATTATCTGCCTGTTACCTATTCATGCTGTAACGGCTGAACGTATTTTGATGAAAGGCATACCCATAGGCTATAAGCTGGCTTAGGACATAGGATACTCTGAATTCCAGTAGCATGTTCCTGTGGTATATTTTCCGACATCCACGCGGGCAAAGCCGCGAGCAAAAGATAGTTTATTAATATTAGGTGCAAATAATGTGCAGCCGAACTACCTACCTAGATACAACGGTGTCGAAACAAATCAAGAAAACCTAACTACATAAAACAGTAGTCTACTACCTAAAATAATCAGTTTTTATTTGCTACAATAAAAGTTTCACAATGAAAATGCTCAAGTTTAAATTGAATCGAAAAAAAACCTACTTCTTCACTGGCCGTGGGTCTCTGTACTTGAGCATTTTGTTCAAAAAACACTTAATAATAGGTTTTTTTTTTTTAATACAGGGTGGCAAAGACATCGACGCGAAAACTGTTACCATGGATTCAGTAAGTACATGATTCTGAACCACCTGCGGTGAAATTATTCATCGGTTACGAACTTACTTTAACAAAAATCTGCTGTTCCATACATTTTGACCGCGAAAGTATTGCACTTTTCTATGAAATTGCAGTTTTTTTTAAATAATCGACGAAAAATTAAACGCAGTGGGGTTAAGAATCATGTACTGAATTCATGGTAACAGTTTTCGCGTCGATGTCCCTGCCACCCTGTATACGGGCTTGTGGCTAAGTAATAACAGCCGCATGGTTCGATCGGTCAGCTTAAACTACGCTTGGTCCGTGGATGGGTGACCATCTTTACGGACCAAGACCGCTCCGTGCCTCGGAAAGCACGTTATCCCGTTGATCCCGGCTGTCATTTGTAGATCTTTGACAGTCCTTACGGGTAGTTAGAAGCCCAAAAGTCTGACAACTAGTCTTACTACGGGGTGTCATATTACCTAGCAACTAGGTTGTGGAGGTCAGACCCATCCATGAACCAACCCCAGCAAACGTAGCTTAACCTGATGGATCGACCCGTGCGACTGTTAGTACTTAGCCACGAGATCCTACCTATATTCAAGTTGTTAAATAATATCCATTTATAATAATATAAAAGGTCGGTAAATTAGGTAAGGTTTTTCACTAGCAAACACGATTATACAGGGTCATGTTAAATTAGCTAGCAAAACTCCCCAGATGTGATGGGTATTGATATCTAAACACGTTATAAAAAAAAGGAAAACTCGAGCCTTACAGTATTCGCATTTTATTTGTAACATCTGACATCTCACTTTGGTAACCTAATATGCAACATTAAAGGGGGCGGGACCTCATCAAGGCCGTTTCTGACGGCGAACTCTAGTACTGCGCGCGCTTATTGGTTAAATCAAACGGAGCGCGCTTCCCCGGCTTCCTGTGACACACTTCAGTCCTTTTTCACGAAATCACTCCCACATTATTACTATTTTTTTTTATTTTATTCAGGAAAGCGAGAGGAAAGATTGTTACACATCAAAAACAGATTTTTCAAATCATACTTCAAGTAACAACACTAAAGAGACCGTTGACCCCAAAAAAATCGTCAACTCTTTTTTTTTGTCCAACACGGCAATCACGTTTGCGCAGTTTCGCTAGCTAATCTTGTTTGATCCTGTAGTTTAGGTACGCTACGGTACGTTCACCTCTGCTATGCCCTTCAGAAAATAAGCATAGGGGTAATATTTTATGTAAAATCACTAGACAGAATAAATTAAATAGAGCTAGGCCAACCAAATTGTTTTTGTTCATCCCTAGTGTACATAATAAAGGTTTACTGCTATTTCCAGGGAACCTCATATATTCTGAAACTAAGCTTAATTTATATGACAAAAACATGTCCCGAACTCACGTTAACGTTATTAAACGGAAAAATTACAAATTTTCACGTAAAAAGATACTGTAGTGTATTTATTATGTTCTGATACGCGGAAAAAAACAAGTTTTCCTTGACGTGACAGCGAAGGGTAGTGATGTTTTTTGTTAAGGCTCTTTCAAACAGGCGCGACACGCGACGCGACACAAAGACACCGCGCGTCGCGCGACGAGCGGTGTCTTTGTGTTGCGTCGCGTGTCGCGCCTGTTTGAAAGAGCCTTTATTTTAAAGGCGGATATAAAATCTTGTAGACAGATTTCTCAGATCAGGAATATTTTAAGCAAACTCAATATTTTAATCAGGAATATTTTAACAAATGAGTGTTTATCAAATATGTTTATAACATTTGGGCTTCGTCCATAGTCATCCCTAGTTCGAACTCGTCCGGTTCGTATTATCTAACTACATGTATAGCTAGAAGGCGCAAATGTACTGTGTAAGTGCGAATATAAAATTAACAGTAGGTAGGTAGGTACAATTAGTGTTTTTTCAACATCTATAAAATTGTTATTAAGCGCTCGTTTAAAAGAACCATTCGTTTATCTAGCCTCTTAAAGTAGTGCGTAAGTACAATAATTAAACTTTGATTACATATAAATTAATACTTATCTCAATTAAAGCTCTCTGCTAAAAATCACAGTCTGAGTGGATATACAATAATTAAATTCAAATATTGTAAAATTTCAAGGAATACAATATTTAATCATTAATAACTACCTACTTATTTGCACGGAATCTAAGTAGGTCATTTTGTTAAAAAAATATATAGAAAAAGATCAAGACTGCCATAGTAAAATTAATACGCGATCATTATTTATTATTGAGAAGAAGACTATTTATTTTCTACATCGTAGCACTTTTCTGACAAACTGTATCCTTGCAGCTGATAGGCATTTATAAAAGCGGGCGAGTTCGAACTGGGGATGAGTATGAACGAAGCTGAACACGTCGATTTATATTGTTTTAACGCTTTGTGGTCCAACTTCATAAACAGTATCGAACAACGCGGTCACACAGACAGACACGAAATTTCTCTTAAATCTATCTATCTACTTAAATAAAAATTAAATGCTGTTTGTTGATAGGTTCATCATTTGAGAACGGCTAGCCCAATTTGGCAATGTTTTGTTTTAAAATGTTTGTAATATTTCGAATTAGATTTTTATGGAAATAAAATTTGGAAAAGTTTCCCGGAAATTCGGAAAATTTGGGGAAAATTAAAAGCGCTCTTTTCAATGGGATTTTTGTATCAACTCAAGATCATAAATTTAAATTGTCAGGACAACGTCTGCCCCGTCAGCTAGTTCATAATATTTATTGATTTGGTACCTATACTAAAATGCCTTAGAAAAACCTGTAGGTAAATTCTTTCTATTATGTAGGATCGTTTGTCGGACCTTGCTAGTTGTATAAGAATCTTTTTCAAACAACTCACCAAACTCTTAGGAGCTTAGAAACTATTCCTGAAACACAAGTTAAAATTGGTAACATGCTTAATAAGTACTTACATAATATTATGTCGTCGAATCGTTGGCATATGTATCTACCCACAGATTTAGGCCTACTCTAAATCTGTGTCTTGAGGTCGCTTGACACCGTCAAGGGAGGGGATATTACATAGTGAAATTAATTTATAAAGTTATGTCTAACGCGGATAAAAAACTGAGAATCACGCAAAATCCATCAAGCGTATTTTTCTGAAACCTTCACGTTTTTAAAGATAATTTAATTGTTGATCTTTTAGTAAACGTGTTTTATTAACATATCTTAAAATTTTCTCTTTAAATTAATAATGCGTCTAATTGCGGACAGCGCTCTTTTGGGCGAGTCCTGTTACTGGCTGGACATAGGACGCGTTGCGTGAGCTCAGTGCATAACACTCAAGCTAAACCACTGAAGGTCACTGGCATAATCTGCGTCTTAAAAATAACTGGCGAAATGTGGGTGTACTATGGTTACACCTCTGCCTAACCCTTCGGGAATAATAGGCGTGATTTTATATGACTTACCTTAATGTTTTCTGAAATAATTAAGGTAACCCTAAGCTGCTTTTTAAACTTATTGTACTGTCAAATGTTTATTCGGCAAAATCCTTTAAAGGTTCTTGCACACACGTCAGTCACGTCAACGCCAAGTCGCCGAACAGTCACATAAAAAATATAGTTACGTAGAAGTTATAGGACGTTAGCTACACACATCAGTCACATTACTAGCGGCGTGTCTCAGTCATCGTCACCGGCAAGGCAAAACTTGTATTGCGACGAACGGAACAGGCGTTGCTTCAAAGCAACGCCAAGGAGTCAGATGACTGATTGACTGTCTGACTATCGGTTCACACGCGTCACTGAAATTTACGTAGCTGTGGGCGACTTGACGTTGACGTGACTGATGTGTGTGCATGAGCCCTAATTTAATTGGTTTACCAATCATATCACGGACTCTCAGAATAAAATATCTATCTATAAAAAACTGGAGGTATATGTAGGCAATTGTAATGCACTCACCATCATCGTACAGGTCAGTCACTCGTTTTTGATTAAATTCTCTAAGTTCTAAACTCTAAGTCATTAAAAACACTGTCGGGAACCATTTCACGTAAGTTTTAAACTTTCAAGTTGCTAGAGCGAGCCGTCCTAGTCTCATTGAAAGAGTTATCGATATTCTTGAAGAATAATCTTCAAAACTTTCATTTAAAATGCGAATTCTTATTCTGCCGCGTCGTATCAGTAGGTATCTAACGATATATGCTTGCCATTTCGAGGATAAGGCTCTTAAAGAATCGACTGCATGTAACAGACTATTTTAAAAATAATCAGCTGTCCTATACAATTGGGTCGAGTATTTAAGTTTTGTATAGGACAGCTGATAATTTTTTGGCGATTTCGATGTTGGGCACATGAAAAAAGTTGTTCAATTTGATGGTCTGTACCCTTTAATATAACCAGCATTCTTATATGTAGCAGCTTCAATATGATAGCAGTAATAGCCTAGTGGTGTGACCGTCGGACTGCCAAGTCATAGAACTCAAGTTCGAATCCAAGGCACGCACCTCTGACTTTTCCGATTCATGTGTGTATCGTAAATATCACTTGATTCAAAAACGGTGAAGGAAAACATCGTGAGGAAATGCGTGAGAGATATTTCTTGACGGTATGTGAAGCCAAGTTGAGTCCCATGGGCGGCTTTAAAACTCTGACACTAACCACATGAAAAGAAGAAGAATAATATGATTAGACAGAATGCATATGTTAATGCCATTCAGGTGTATAACAAGTTACCTAATTCACTTAAGGAACTTCCCATCCCTATGTTCAAGAGAAAGCTGACAAGTTGGCTATTAGATAATTGCTTTTATGACATTGACGAATATATGGAATGTTGTAAAAATCCAAGTTAACATGGACTTAATTTTGACATTTTAAAGTAACGATTACCTAATTATAATAATAATAATTCTGGACCTATTGTAAATCGTAAATCTTAAAATTAATGTTGTACAGGTCGTGCCATTAAAGATGAGACTTGACGCACCACGTGGTTTGACTTGCGCAGTAGACGATTTATGGGTCTCTTTAGCGGTATGAGGTCCCTGTGGGGCGTCATCGGGGCGGGGGAAAGAGCGGCGGGAGGCGCGGTCAAGTCTCATCTTTAATGGCACGACCTGTACTTAGTATAAGATTCACAATTGAATATTTGTACACCAACATTTTGGTAGAATATATAAAATTTACAAAAATACTAACATATGTAAAACTACATTCTTACAAATAAATAAATTCCGATTCGGACATTTCTGATGCACGCTGTTATTTACAGCCAAAACATACACAACACATAAAGACTGTTTTTAGCAGCTACACTCAGAGAGAAGTAGCAAGAGAATAGAGAGCTTCGTCACCCTGCAGTAGGACACTACAGGCTTATAAAAAAGCTTAGGTATATTATGTAATTGTGCCCACTATTACATGGGACTTAACGTAGGTAATTGACAAAATCTGGGTGTACTACAGGTACACCTCTGCCTAACACTTTGGGTATTTTAGGTGTAATGTTATGTTATGTTATGTTATTATGTATTTCTAATAATGTCGTTATTGAAAAAAAAAACCGGCGAAGTGCGTATCGGACCACGCACATTGAAAGGTTCCGTAATTGTGATAAATTTATCCAAAAAATAATGTCTCAACATATGTCCTCCTATACATCGACATACGTCACGGTCAATTCTCCAACTGTAAAATTAAATGTATATTTGTAATCGGCAAAAAATATTTTTAAGTGATAAAACTTAAAGTTAACGATTTTCGGACTTTTTCCTTTACTTGTGCTGTGAGACCTTGCTTCTTACCAATTTTTATGATTGTTGAAGCTTGATTTTTTACAGCTCCTCGGGACTGTAGATTCACGTATTTAATATTAATTGCAATTTGATACCTCCACGCGTTCCTGAGAAAAAGGGTCTTGACAGACAGACGGACGGACAACGAAATGATCCTATAAGGATTCCGTTTTTTTCCTTTTGAGGTACGGAACTCTAAAAATAGGCAGTCATGGGAAATGCCGACAGAAGTGAACAAATTAAAACACAATTTAAACAATGTACAGTATACCTACACAAATGAAACTTTTCACGTGGTCAATTTAACTTCACTTATATTGTTACAACAGAATGTGGGCGCGGGCATGTCGGTGACGCAAACCCATAAGTTTTTCCCCTACCAAAAATCGCTCAACGTGCCTAAAGAAGTTTTCTAACTGCTAAAATAGATTTTCTCTGAATTTTGTATTCGCTTCGAATTCTTATTGTACTGGTACTCTTTGTATTTATTTTATGTTTAAAGTATACGACAAGTGCTTCGGAGAACACGTTAAGCTGTTCCACACGACTGTTTTACGGAGACAGTAAAGATAGTTTTAGAATGTCAACCGATCTTACGTCCAGGGACCGATATCTTCCGCTTTACTTCGATTTTAGAGAGGAGATACCCAGTTGCTGACTTCTGACCGACAAGACACGTGCAAAGTAACCCCAAAATACATAACTAGGTAATCATTTTGGAAAAACTGACGATGATAGATGGTATTCACCCTTTTTTTAATAACTGTTCATAAATTCACTAGCGTCAGTAAATGGCTAACTCTTTTTGTGCACTTGCACATTTTGCATCTCAATTCTTTCTTGTTCTATTGTAAGTCATAGAATAATAGAATATTTTTTGAGCTTTTCTTAAGCAAGGTCAAGGAAGCTTAAAACTGGGAATAATTAAAAGAATAATATTTATTAAGTAAGTAGGTAGGTACTTAGCTAATTAAAAATCTTTCTTAATGCTGCTCACGTTTTTGGTAGATAGGTCTTTAATGCGAAGAAATAATTAAAAACAAAAGAAAATATTTTAATACCGTGGGTATTATTGTAATCTAATTACTGTTAATGTTTATAATGTGCCTTATACTTTTATTAGAATTGACCTTATAGAAATGTAATAGCAACGCGTTTTGCCGCTAGCTTATGTTGCTATTATTTTTTGAGTAGGCGCTTAGTTATCTATTTTTAAAGACTCCTCATTTGTGTACAAGTTCTTGAACGGTGTGACGGAAATAGACATTTGACCTATTTTTTGACATTCAAACGATTACGTCTTGGTTGCCTTAGTAGTTTTTATGAGCATCTCCATTGTAACGGAAATTGGGCTTCCTACAAGGAAACTTTATATCACGCTTGGAAAAAGTTACTTTGATCTTAGATATGTACCTAATTAGGTTTTTAATAGGTCTTATTATCTGTTGATCAATCAAGTCCTACCATTTTATTTAACTAAATGTTTGCATCATTAATTGCTGGTTTATATTTAGTAAAAGACATTGATACCTATCCGTATTTTGATATTGTAGGTAAAGATATGGCTTCGTACCTTTATTATTAATTTAATGATATTGGTATTTTAAGGTTACCAAACCAAAAAGATCTTTCCAGAATTTCTATCTAGACTTATCGTTACAACATACGTACATACCTAGCAAAAAATAATAATAATATATTTCGGCTAGAGCTACTTCAATAAAATAAAATGGTTTCTGAACAAAGCAACAAAAACGAAGCCCGAGTAAACTCAATTCAGCCATTTACAGTCAATTACCTCAGTCTCAGTCTGATTACGAGACGTTTCCATGTTATTTGCCATTGAACAGTCATACAGGGCCTAATTCAGATTAATTACAACGTCGTAATAAGTCGGCCCAAGGTCCCAGAGGCTTGTTCTAAGGAGCGGTGTCACGGTCTACAGCCCTCCTGGATAGAACATCGTAAACCTCAAACAGTTCCGTCGCCGACTTTGCACAACGTTCTTCTAGACTTCGCAGTGTATAGTCGCTTGGAAGAAGCTTCATTAAAAATCTAACATGCTTATTCCCCTTGTGTGATTCTAAAGCCAGTGAATTTCAAGACAAAATGAACTCGCCCTGTTTTACGGGCAGCCCGTACATATTTCACCCCGTATCGGACGCTTCGGCGACTGAATCAGAGGATAGTGTGGACTCGGGCCGTGAGAAAACTGTCGGCGATGGCGCACGAACGAAGTTCACCGATCCGAAGCTTAGAACGATTAACAAAGTCAGCATTAAGATACTGAAGGCTATTGAGAAGTTGACTTGTAATATTAAGATTAATAAGAAGTCAAAGAAAGCTGCTGTACAAATTCCAGAGGTGGTCAAGGGTTAGTATCAACCTGCTTACACACACCACAATAGAATAAGTAGATTTCGAAACCTCCGTCATCTTTATCTTAGTAGAATAATACAAGAATAGACAATACAAGAGATAGAAGAAAGAATACTTTCTGGTCGGTCTAATGTTTTATAAAAAATCGTAGAAACATTTTTACCTTTAGTAGGTATCCAAGCACTTTACCAACTGAGCACATTTTCAAGCTTATTATAAGTTTTTTCATCCTGATAAATAAATTACCTTCTAGGCACTCTATTAATTATCTTGTCCAACATGAAAGTAATACAAAGTAGGTACATTTTTAAACTACTTACTTAGGTGCTACGAAGGTTTTAATGTGACCTACTTCCTATAAATAATTTGCGCTCTTTAATACACTGCCGGCACTGCTATCATGGTTTAGATTTGCCATTTTTCGCAACGAAGAGGGTCAATTTTTGCCACGACTGAAAATAAATGTAGCACACATTTTCGTAGCTTTTACGAAAAATAAAAACAGTTATTTTTATGGGTTACCAAACTGGAATCTGATTTTTGTAAATTTTAGTAATGTAATTTTATTGGTAAGTACCTACCTAGTTACCTACTGTTGACCAAAAACAAACATTGACATGTAGAAGTGTTGCAAAAGATGAACTTATAACTGATCTGAAATAAAAATTATTTAATTTCTATATTAAAATTTTGTTTTTCCAAGTACCTACCCGCTAATGTTTTGGAGTGGCAAAAGTAGGCCTTATTTTCCAAGATTAGTCTACCTACCAAAAAAATTTTTTTTCGGCCTGAGAATCAAAGACAAAATATTAATATTTAGGTATTCATATATTTTTTTTTTTTAACGAAAATACAACCGACTTCCAAACTACAAAACGATAAATAACTTTAATTTCAGAAGTCGATATCTTTGGATCAATCTGTATTTGAATTTTTTGCCACCGACTTCCAAAATTAAAGTTACTTTTCACTTTGTAGTTTGGCAGTCGGTTGTATTTTTGTTTTTTTTTTTTTTCACTTTCTAGTTTGTTGGTTTGTAATTCATCAGTTACACTTTAACAAATGGTGCTTTTCGAGAGCAAATGCACGAGTTACTATAAAATACCCAAATTGCTATAGGTGTGCCTATAATATTTGAAGAGTTCCCTCGATTGCTCCAATATTCCGTCATCAGATCGTGATCAAATAACAATGGGACCAACTTGGAAGTATACCCTTTCAAACAAAAAAAGTATTTTTCAAATCGGTTCAGCCGTCTTCGAGTAATCGGGGAAAATAAGTAAAAAAAAAATTAAGAAAGAAATTTCGACGAACTAAGAACCTCCTCCTTTTTTTTTAAGTGGGTTAAAAATAAATTGCCGCATGTATGAAAGATCTGAGAACGGATCCACCGAATTGTCAGATTTTTTTGTTGTGTAAGTTGTGTTCGTAATTGTCAGGACAAGGTTTATGAGTAATTTTTTTTTTGGCTGAATGAATCCCTTTTCGATGAACTGACTGATAGACAGACAACACACGGCCTAAAATACTGGAGATAGAGATATAAAATTCAACCGGGCTACGCCTGGCACGAACAACTAGTATTATACAGAGTTTAAAAGCAGTTCTTTTAAAAACACAAGAAAGTAAACATTGGTATACAAACGGTTTTACAAATTCCACTGCTCCTTTAAAAGTCCTTAACAAACCTTTGCAAATACTTCACCTTTTTCCAACATAGCTACCTATACATGAGTGTCAATTTACCCTGAGGTCAAATACCTTATTGACTCGCTGATAAAACTGTAATACTAATCAAACGATACATGACACCCCAGCCAATCAGCTTTATTGTTTCAAACGACTTTAGTGCTTTAGTAATCGTGTTACAAAGTGCAAATTGCTTTGCATGAAATTTTAGTGTGATGGCATTATTTAGACGAGACTCGATGGGGCTTTCGTGACAAATATTCGAGACCAAGTTTCATAAAATAGTACTGTTATTTGTTAGCTAAGTATCTTTGGTCTGAAATACTTGGCACTGGTATAGGTAGATACCTCCATTTTCGTCCTTTTCGTAGACATCGTAATAGTTTTATTTTTATTTTGATTGAGTAACTATCCAATACCTTATAAAGTAGCCTGTATAATCATTAAAAAATTATATAAACAAAAAATAGAAAAGATTGAACATTGAATAGTCTACCTACCTACACATACTTTTATAGGAAAATCGTCAAAATTTTCCACTTGCTGAAAGCGTTTGGGAGACGTCTTGCATTCCTAAGCTGAGTCTGAGAGCGTGAGGTTGAGTCTCTGTAGAATATCTACTCATGTACATGCCCTAAACGTTTCCACGTTTAAACGTTACAATGATACGGCATAACACAGCGATGATCATGAACCACACGAAGAGTTTGTTCTAAACAATCGAGTTTAATGAGAGGGTTCAGGAAACTGTATGTTATACAGAATTGGATAGAAGTTCCTGAGTTTAACGAGTATATTATGTTGTGAAGCTGTAACAGGCTTGGATAACATAGGAGACTAGGAAGTAGAACTTTTAATTTATAGAACACTTAATTTATTAAGTACCTGGGCGACTGAGCTCTGCTCTGGTGAAAATAGAGAATGCTCATTTAATAGTATAGGAAACTTCATACTAATCCATGTACCTGCTTATTCCATGCTGCCATGTCATTATTCTAATTATTATTCTCATGTCATTTTTCATTATCTTGTTCTAAACTTTGGGCGACCAAGCTCTGGTCGGGTGAAAATACGGAGAAAATTTTTTTTCCCAGATATGAGACCTAGCTAGATCGATTTTTCGCCCCCGTAAACCCTTTTATTGCAACTTTCATCGAAATCGTTAAAGCCGATTTCGAGAACGTGAGTACAAATACAGAGTAAGTTTTTAACCAGTGTGCATACTCAAACACGTGACTTTACTCATCATTATGAACAACTTTTACTATGGCACCGAAACTGGAATCGCGAAAAAAAAAAATCTGCTGTTTCATACATTTTGACGAATTATGCGAACATAAATGTAGGGAACAGCATATTTTTTTTTTCTTAAGTTTGCAAACGGTTAAAATCTTACTCTGTATATATATATTGCTCGTTAAACAATATAGGATAGGCTTTGGTAAGACTGAATGGTCTTTGATCGTATGTAATCTTCCTAGTCAAAATCTTTAAGATGATTCACTCACTGACAGATAACTGACGTAAAGATAAGATACAGCCAGAATTATTTATTTTAGTTATTTTCATAGTCTTATGTCATTTGGATTCTTCTCTGGGGAATCTAGGCGGACATAATACTATATTTGTTTTACAGAAAAGGGCTGTTGCAGCCATTTACAACCTAGGTCCTTGGGATTCCCTTCGGCAAACATTCAAAGAAATAAATAATCTGAGTGTAGCCTCACAATATATGTATATTTTAAAACCTATTGTATGTATGTAGGTAGGTACACAATGATGTATAAAATTTTAAGAAAACGTCCGAAAATAATAAATCAGCCTGTAGATTTTAACTATTAAGTGAAAAGGCCACTTCTCATGCAGAGATGGGAACTTTTATCACCACGCTCGCTTATAGTGGGTGTTTGAGATTCCAGATCGTTAAATCTATGTTAACTCTGTTCTCGTTGAGAATCTTTATATTCTGCGTATTCTCTCTATAATAGAAAATAATGTTTTTGTCGAATACACTAGAGTTGACAATAGAGTAGAAGAGATCTTCATTTGTAAACAGCTCGTGTTCAAATCTGCTAGCCTTTTCCCAACTATATTGGGGTCCAGTCTAACCGGATGCAGCTAATTAATTACCAGCATTTTACATGGAGCAACTGCCTATCTGACTTCCACAAGCCAGTTACTTACTGGGTTACATGATACCCCTAGTAACGACTGTCGAAGTCCTAAGAATGACAGCTAGGAAAAACGGTTTAACGGTTTTTTTTTTTTTTGCTTTCCGAGGCATGGAGGGGTCTCGATATGAAATGGATGGTCGCCCATCCACGAACCGATTGCGGCAAGCGTGGCTTAACCTTCGATCGACCCGTGCGCCGGTTATTACTTAGCAACGAGCCCTGTAGGTCTGAAGGTACCTAAAGTCCTGAAAACATTGACATTACTAATGCTTCATAATTATCAGAAATAGTTCACAAAACGTGACCTACATAGATCTGTGTTCACATGACGTTGTTAAATATCTAGGTTCCGGTCGAACAGCTGATTTTGGCAAAGATACGATTTGTTTTGGCTCAGATAATAATTGTTCTAGCAATTTGGCGAAAATATCTACTACAGATGGAATCAATTTACTGTCGCGAATGCATTCTTGTTATGTTTTAGAAAACATGTGGTTTTGTTTTTAGGAGATTTTTTTATTGAGTCTGCTAATAACAAGAAATAATGATCACCAAAGTAGTATTCCGATAATTCGAAAAACTAATTAAATCGTGTAAAGATTCATGTAAATCATTAAATATCGGCAACTCTTTTTTTTTCTGGAATTTTCCATCAAATTGAATCAATTTATTTGAACCTTGTATTCTTGCTTTATTCTCACACAACATTTAAAATAAAAAAACCGGCTAAGTGCGTATCAGAATACGCACAATGAAGGGTTCCGTAGTTGGGATGAATTTATCCTGAATGCAAACTTAACATTGTAGTTGAAATACATGTTCTCCCATACATTCCAACTGCAAATGTAAGTTTGTACGCACAATATTGAGAGAGTTACCATGTTAGTTTAAGACCATAGACTTCTTATAGGTTTTCCTGTAATCTATGAGTAAAGAGCCATACCACGTATTTTTTTTTCAAAATTTTAGGTCCAGTAGTTTCGGAGATTAGGGGGGAATGGTTCAAATTTCATAAAATTTCTCAAATATCTTTAAAAGTATTTATTTTGAAATTATATAAAAAATATTTTTAAGATTCTTTCAACAAGCCCTTTCATTTGATATGTTACACGGTACTGTTAGCAAAACTCTTTTTTTTTTCTTGTTTGCCCCCCAAAAGTGACCCCTATATTCAAAATTAATTTATTTACGTTCCACGTTCGTATTTGAGTCACAGAAATACAAATGTGTATCAAATTTCAACTTAATCGGTCCATTAGATTCGGAAAAAATTGGCTGTGACAGACGGACAGACCGACAGACATACGAGTGACACTATAAGAGTTCCGTTTTTTCCTTTTGAGGTAAGGAACCCTAAAAAGGTCATTAAAATTATAGAGCTAGCGTTATTTTTTCCGCTTGTTATAACACTCGGCGTCTTTCTGCTACGACTAACGATAGGATTTAAAAAAAAAACACAGAAAGAGGAAAAGGAAGTGAATATTATTGACCCAGATATTTCTAATACTTTCGCTGAGTTGACAAGTTATGCGCCCTCTGCTACGTTAACTTTACGCTTGATTTTCAAGAACCAACTCTGTTTATTAGACCTCTAAAGTCTTGAAGATATTGCAGCAGCATTGAGCAGGAAATTACTCAGTATTTTGAAACGTCTGTAGGTAATATTCAATCCTACTAAATATACCTGCACATTTTTTATGAAGAGAAAATATGTGTATTTTTGTTTGTCTAAACTAATATTATAAAGAGAAAAGATTTGAATTTTTGTATGTTTGTTTGTTTGTAATAGGCCGGCTTTAATTTGTCCGGATGGTCGATTAATAATGTTTTGATTAAAAGATTACGGCGATACATAGAGTTAAAATGAAGCATGACGTCACGCCTTGCTAGATTTTATACTGAGTTGTGACGTAGCAAGCCCCCACTCCCCAACTTTAATGCGTGTTTTCTAAGTTATTTTTGATTAATACGATAAAGCAAAAAATTACGTTTCTAATATTTTTTTTTATCTGAAAGAACGACTTAATTGAATTTCTTTTTTTTTTTACCTAGGCATCATCAAAAAAGAAATTCTAAACTAATATTATAAAGAGAAAAGATTTGATTTTTTGAATATTTATTTGTTTGTTTGTAATGAATAAACTCAAAAACTACTGGACCGAATTTTAAAATTCTTTCACCAGTAGAATGCTATATTATCACTGAGTAACATAGGCTATAATTTATAAAGATATCACGCGGGCGAAGGCACTGGCAGAAGCCAGTAATTAATAAATCTGAAAAAAAAAGTTATAATAAAATTAGAGAATGCATTTTAAAATGTTATCCAGTGCAGTTTTCCTGTTTCTTCTTACATTTTATTGCACTCAGGTTAATTCGTTGATTTATTAGCTTTAATCATAATAGGCATATGTATTATAAAACTTTACAACAACTATAAAACAAACACAAATAGCTTTTGAATATTCGCCAAATAACTACAACTCTTTTATAACAATTACACCGTTACTATTCCCAGCAGTGACTCCAATCACTTTATTAATATGGCCAAGGATACACAATGTAATGTTTCCGTGAATGATCGGAAACACGCATTGGTACTACGGCTGCTATTTATTTGTTTTGGGTCAACGTACTCTCACTATGTTGCACAGAAATGCACATGGTTCGCTTCGGACATTCCCGGCCATTCCCGGCCATTTGACCCGTTACGGCTGTGCCCGTAAGTATGTGCGTTTGCCCGAAATAGGCAACGCATAGTTACATTTGGAGCTATGCAAACAATTATTATTAGTCTTAAGACTATTTTGCAATGAGTATGGCAGTAATTTTGCGGATATTAGTTGTCATCGTCATCAATTTTAAAATTAATGCTCTACTACTGCATAAACTTTACGTCTTGGATCTCAGGCACAAATTAGACTAGACAAAATAATATTGGGCTTTACTTAATGACGGTTTTCATGAAAATTCACGCCACTAGTGCCACCCCGACTGGAGCCACTGTGACAAGACGTCGTCCATTTCGACAATGAATATAAAATCCATGATGACATTCATCATTCATTTCATTCATTCATTCATCATTCAGTCACGGTTAAAGAAAATATAACCGCTTTGACATTTTTGACAGGTGCCCGGACCTGACGTCTCAGTGCCGCCACCTAGTGAACGTCAGTTCAGAAACCCGCATTATCTATACATTCTTAACTTTCCCATCTAATCACGAAATAATGACGTAGATAAATAGATAGATTTCTTTTTATTGTATCTTGTCTACACCAAAACAAATAACAAATAAGAACTTGTTGTTTCTTCAAAATCTCCATTCACATCACCTACAAGTTTCATAATTCCATATCCCTACGAGTTGATGTAATGTATTTCAAAGAACATAACATTCCTGTTCAGTCCTTAATAAACGTTATGCAGGAAGTTTGTTTCAGTGGCCCATTTAATGCTAAACAAATTTCTCTGTTTACATCGCGTGGCATGGCACCATGTGGCTCATATTAACTGTAAATACCTAGTAGGTACCTATTTGTGTTGTGTTGGTGGTGGCATAGAATATGCAAATATGGAGTGGTCATATTCGTATCATTTTTTGGTTCTAATGTACCTTATTGGTCTCTGACTTTAAGAGTACCTATCAGCTATGAAGCTGCAACCTCCAATAAAGCAAGCTGCAAAACCAATATCAGTTCATTCCTTTTTTTATAAAAATGGAGGATTATCTTCCTAAACGCCTTTATATTCTCTACTTTACAGTAAGTGAGCTAGGTAATAATTTGATAGTTAACGTTCGTTGCACATAAATCGATATTAAACTTACAGCTTCCTCAAAATAAAACTAAAATCGTAGTCACCGGGAATAATTAAATAGTTATGATTGTCTTGTCGCGCCATGATGGCTTATTTCCTTTTGACGGTACTTGCGCATACGCTTATTCTGTGTGCTTACATTATCACTCCATTCTTACTGTATTTCGTGGTATCACATTCAAAGATGGCGAATGGTATCTTAGCTATATTAGACTAACAATTTCCTAGGAAATATTGAAACAGTCCCTTATCGCGGTAGGTCAAGGTTATAAAGATAAGGGGAAAAGATTGCTCTTCCATTTATTGTCATGAAGTCATTTCTGATAAAAAATGATCTTGAAATTCTTGATTGAGAGTGTAATTTTGTTCAAAGTTTCATACACATAGGCAGAGATATAGACGCAACTAAAGTTGATTATTAACTTGAAATTGTCTTTGCGTTTTCGCTAAGTAGAAATTCCAGCGATTTCAGCGCTGAATGCTTTACAGGACTTATGGCGCTTGAAAGCACAAACAGTAAAGAATTAAGTTTTAAATTCTCACCGGTGTGCGCAGTGACAGGTTTCTGGCCCATTGCGTGTACACAACACACCATTTCATCAGTTGATATACAACTATATTAGTTACGAAAAACATAATACCCGTAAACTTTATGTAACCACCGGATGGAGTACAATACGTTTTCGTTCATCCTAACATAGGGGTGCGCCCACGCATTGCGTTACTGTGATACCCATAGTTCCGCCCTTTTGATTGGCCAAACGGTTGACTCGACACGGTCCAATGATACCGTACATTTACATCGCTTGCATAACTATGCTATTGAAGATTTTTCCAGCGCAAATTAAGTTGACCAGTTTAAATAGAGCTGCTTAAAGCCAATAGATTGATTGGTGTGGTTGTTTTGTTGAGGTCATGTTATGTCAGTGTTGGATACTGGATGAAAGCTATCGAAAGGACGTTGCGGACGCGCCTTCCCACGCCGCTTGAATTGACGTGATGTAATTGGGACTAGAATATGGTATATTGAATGTTTACAATCTGTAATAATATGCTCTATTTTATTGCCCCCAGTTGGCTTTGTTAAATGATTTAAGCCTATGGAAGCTTCGCAAACTATACATGGAGTGGGATAATTTTACTTTTTTTACAGTTTGGAAATAAATAGGGTGTATCAAGTCTTTGTGCTCTTGATTCTTGTTTAGTTAAACGAAACTAGATCGTGGGACATCGGAGTGATACTCTACTATCTCGTACAGGCTGTAAAAGTACCTATAGAAGTACGCAGGAGTAGAGGCCTAGGTCCTCCTAGCTTACTGGCTGCTGGAAAAGAGTAATAATATTTAGACCACAAAGAATAGATATGCTGTGTGTGTGCTCATGACTGTTAACAGTATCATGTAAATTAGCTCAGTTGATTGGGTTGACTAAAGTAACAATAACTGAACTACATAACAATAATTTGACATAAGAGTCCGAAAAAGATTAATTTTTATATGCCCTTCAAAATACCAGGGGTTGGTCTTTTCTCATATCCATGGTTAGTAGATACGTTCTAATTTGGAAAAAATAAACAATTAACATTAAGGAATAAGTAACTATTTCATAATAATAATTTTATAAATAGTTTGCATAATTAAAAAAAAAATGAAAATGTTATTCTCTTCCTTTATCTTCTGTTATCAGTAAAAAATGGCACACCCGTTATCAAAAAGAACGTACTGAATATAAACAAGACAGTTTAATTAAAATAGAGGGTGAACCAAATAACGCGTTGTATACAAAGTTACGTGTTTTTATCAAAACAGGGACAACACGTTTTTCTTAATTTTCCCTAATTAATTGATTAGGTCGATTTACTTAATTAAGGATTTGCATATCGTCCTACAACAAACGAATACTTAAATATTTATAGGAGGAAAACTACTGTCAATTAACTAATTAATTAATTAAAGATAAATATATACATATTATATTTTTTAATGTGTGTACAACTAAATAAAAATGAATGGCTAAATGTGTTACTAAGCGCAAAACTCGAGAACGGCTGGACCAATTTAGCAAAATTGTTTTAATATTCCTCGAAGTTCGAGAAAGGTTTTTATGAAAAGAATATTTAGAAAAAAATCCCCGAAAAACGTAAAACCCCACTTTTCTTTTTCCAATACAAATTGTTCCTAGCTATCATCATTGCCAATAAATCCTAACAAAAAGTACTAGGCTTGCATGAATTCCGAATAGTATTTCAATAGGTAGAAGTATGTAGGTAGGTAGGTAGGTGCGCCGTAGATAAGTACATAGTGCTACCCGTGCGAGGCAGCTAGTAAAAAATAAAATAAACAAATATATTTTTGCTGTATATAACGAAAAAAAAGGAGTTTGTAAAGATCGTAGCAGGTGACGTTCTGTAGTTTCAGTCGACCCCCATGGGAAGAACGCGTGACTTTATGAATGTATGTTTGTGATTTTGCAAGATATATAGGTACCGTATCACTATCTAGCTAATAAGCATGTTATGGTCGTCTATTCTGGATTCAATAATCAAATTATTAGAAGAGTTTTTTAAAAGGTTTTACTGAAAAATACCGTCTGTACTAGCATTTTACTTTTAGCGAAGTAATAATGTAACAAAAGTTACACATTACACCTGTGTCGAGTATGCCTTCCGGCACATATTTATAACGAAAATATACGGAAGTTATTAAAATGAATACGGGAGCTTTTATAAAATGATTTACGACTGTTGAGCTGGATTTAACGGGTCTTCCACATTGTTCCAATAAGTGTCTTCAATTAAGTTATCATTTATTAATTTTATTATACTTACTTACTGGAGTGTCCTCAGTGCCCGTTCACTTAAACCTCGGATGACTTAAAGTATGCCACTAATGCAATCAACGTGGCCACCTACTGGGCTCAAACAATATGAAAACAACAAAGATGAGTACCATCGACACCAACAGATGAAGAATATTAAGTTATTTTTATTACATTAATCAAGAATGGATTATTACTGTTGAAAAGAACTTTTTTTACAAAATATACAACCTATTTCCAAGCTACAAAGTGAAAAATATCTTTAATTTCGGAAGTCGGTGTCAAAAAACTAAAATAATGATCTAAAAACACCGACTTCCGAAATTAAAGTTATTTTTCACTTTTTAGTGGGCTGGTTTGTAATTTATCTAAGTTACAATAGACTAATACCCAAATCGCTATAGATGTGCCTATAATATTTGAAGAGTTCCCTCGATTTCTCCAAGATCCCATCATCAAATCGTGACCAAATAACAATGGGACCAACTTAAAAGTATACCCTTTCAAATAAAAAAAGATTTTTTCAAATCGGTCCAGCCGTCTTCGAGTAATCGGGGAATATTCCGACGAACTGAGAACCTCCTCCTTTTTTTAAGTCCGTTAAAAAGTGACAATTAGTCATTACCACATTTTCACGCATCCATTCGCCATCAATTCGCCTAGCCTTTTCCCAGCTATGTTGGAGTCCGCTTCCAGTCTAATCGGATGCAGCTAAATATCAGGATTAAAGATGGTCACTCATACACGAACCAACCCCGGCAAGCTTAGTTTAACCTGATGGATTGACCCGTGCGGCTGTTATTTCTTAGCCACGAGCTCGTCCTCGAGCATCCATTCGCCATAACACCCTTAAAATCAACTGTATTGTATTTTTTATTTCCCCTTTATGGAGCTGTTATTTCCGAGTCTAACTTAACATCTATACGTACTTAAGATATTTAGTTAGACTCAGAAATAGTTACGTTTGTAAAGGAATTATAAGGTGAAAACAATGTATGAATCAACAAATTGCAAATAATTTTAAATCAACATCTCAATATCCAGCTATCCAATAATTATTTAACAAATAATATACGACTACGATAGCTCCCACACTACCCTTTAATTCATAACGAATGCCCCTAGAATGCCCTCAAGGGAGTGTTGCCATAACCACCACAGATTAGTGATCGAAGTATGATTTTATTACCACGTTCCGGGTATTTTATTAGGGGCAAACGAGAACCGATGAGGTACTTGGTTTCATTGAGGATAATAACACGATTTATTTGTTTCTACATTACATACATTATTGTTTAGTGTTGGGTACAAGCTATGCGCAGCTCAGATCGTCGTGACAGCTTTTTTTTTTGGTTGAAAAGTATTTTGTCCTTCTCTTCAGGAATAAACTTACAAAGCTATCTGCTAAAGTTCTTACAAAGCTGTTAAAGTTGCCTAGGAATATGACTTAAAACTGCATGGAACTGTTACCAAGTAACCATCTACCCCCCCTTTGTTGAAATATGCCAGCAAAAAATCATCTCGATTCCTTATAAAAGTTAAAGAACTCTAGGCCTCTGTTTATATCAATCAAACTGACATAATCGTAGACGACCACAGACCACAAACAATTAATAAACAAGTATACAATGACAAATTATTTCGCGTTTCCGTGTCCCAGTTTTTGGTTGGCGTTGAATAGGCCAGACATGTTTCAAAGTGATGGATGGTTCTAACTAAACTTTGGTTTCGCACAATTAGGCTGACAATCCACCACACCTTGCGATCCGACAATATATTGTATGTCAATCACTGCGAACACGCACGGAATTGTGCAGTCGGTTTGCGGACGATGGTCTTTATGTGATACGAGACGATAACGATACGATAGCAGTTGACCATTGTAATTATGCTTAGAGCCTCATAAGCGAACCAGGCACTATCAGTAATAATGACATCGATATTATTGTCATTACTTCCAATATTGACGTATATTTACTAAAATATATATATAACATCATCATTCCAACCACCACACTGTCAGTAATAATGACAATACTTGAATGTAATGTTATTATTACTGATAGTGCCTGGTCCGCTATATTGTTAATTGCTGAACACGATGTTTCCTTAACTAGACGGAATTGGTAATCACAATGTGCTTGTCATTGGTTGATAATAAGATGCTGCAGAATCTTCTCATAACAGTTCGCTTTCATGGTACTCAGAAGGATACTTTCTCGCTACCAGGAACCACACAATAGGGGCTAATAATGAAATTGCATGAATATTCTTTTCATTTTCAAGCAAATGGATACATAAAAGCAACAACGGAGTCACGGACTAATTTACACCCAATTTTTTAACCAAATTCAGTGGTTCAAGTTTTATTCAAACTTATCAAGGCCAGGACTATTCTAAAAATAAAATGTAAGTCAAATGAGCTATCATTCTACCTGATGCCAGGGATTGACACTATTGACATATTCACTTTAATTTTCGCGGTGAATTTTTTACAGAATTTATGGGCTGGTGTTAGTTCCTGTAATGTTTTCGTAAAGTGCAATTTTTCCCGTGTCGTATCCTATAAATTACAGAAGGGCTCTTTAGTTAGGCGTTCATGTAGCTTGGAGTCTTGAATCTGATGCTATCGTTTTGTTGAGTATCGGTTACATTCTGTAAGCTGCGTTTATGCGCAGAACCTGATCTATATCTCCCTGGTGTATTGTTCATTGATATTGGAAATAGGTGATATAGCTGTGTTTTGGTCATATTATTTTCCTATGTTATGTTCAGCTATGGATAGTGTTATTCTGCAGTTACTTCAGTATTACCATCATATGCTTCCTTGATATGATTGGGCAACTTATTAGTCTCTTTTTCCTATTTTCTATTCTTCTTCTCTAATAGATAGCTATCACTCTTCTGTACTTTTGTTGACCAGTTACCTGTTGCAATTTTTTTAATATTGTCACTGTAGCTGTACGTTTGCATAATGTCCAATGTTTCATTTTCCATTCCCTCTACCTCACTGTCATTCAGTTTTTGATTCCCCCATATTCCTATCACCAATACGAACGTGTGACCGTATCATGCACCCAATAGAGTCAATATTCGCTTATAAAAACCAACTGTACCATAGATGACGTTCGGTGTTTAGTTTAGCGTGTCGCAATCAGAGCACAAAGCTGGTATTTTATTGTGATTTACATACAGAAAGTGTCCATTGTGAGTGCGCGCCCTGTCACAGTTGCCCTCTGGCCTCCGTAGGCCAGCGTGGTCTAGTAGACCGCCGTCAGATTAGGTCTATTTAGGCCCGCGCTAATTTGAACACAAGACTCGTCGTGTTCTATAGTCTATCGTCCATCTCTCTAGTGTTGTGATTCTTTTTCGCGCATTTTTCTGAAAGTGACGTTCAAATACATGTGATTGTAGTTTTGTATACGTAAGTTTTGTTTATAATTTGTTGTTTTAATTAAATGCTTCTGCGGTTTCGTGTGTAATAGCAGCTGTGGGTAGCTAAAGTATAGTTTATGAAATACTTGTAACTACGGTAGATACTTCAGTTTCATAACCGCGATGAGATCAAATTAATTGCTGTGAGTACACAAATATACTGGGTTTAATTGGCTGTTGAGTAACAGGTACCTACTTCATATTTTTAGCACTAATTGGGCCACTTTTAACATACAAAGTTAAGTATTCGCTAACGAGATTTTAATGAGATCTCTTTGATTGGGTATAAAAATAGAGCTGATCTAAATGAATAATGTTTTTTTAACTAAGACGGCGATTTTAAATTCTTTGCTCAATAAGCAGACCCGAAACGATATTAATTTTAAAATCAACAGTGATTCATTTAATATTTGAGTGACTAACTGAGTGAGTTGGGATTTCTTTAATTGAATCTTCCTTAATACACAATCGTAATTAATTGCGGCCATAAGGTATCGTTCAAAGAACATCTGCAGTTGAAATAAACATTTGTGGATTAAATTTTGATGGCCTCCTTTTTGTCCGTAGTTTATGCACGGGACGAACGGCCAAAAATCGAAAATGTTAAGCAATTTTCAAACACATTTCTTTTCCACATAGTGGCGCATGTCACCTTTTCAAACTGTCATTTTAATTGAAAACGTCGTCTTAAAATAATTAGGTGCATTTAAAAATGAACCTTAAGGTAATTAACTTCATTCCTTGACTGTACGTAGGATTGGCTATTACAGTAAGCTTATTGTCACAATGTCTATAATATTCACTTAAATTTTAACTGTTACGCCGTGAAAATATTTTCTTCTGAACAAATTCTCTTCCATGTATTCAGGGTTATTGGTTATACGTCTGCAATCCATTAAGGGGATGTAGGAGAGGTAATTTGCAACCAAATTATCTCTGATAACCCCTATACCAATGTCAACAATTTTCGAGTCATTTGACTTTTTTCAATGTATGAAATAAAAATATAAAATGTACCCAATAACCCTGATATACAGGGTTAATGGTTATACGTCGGCAATACATTAAGGGGATGTAGGAGACGTCATTTACAATCAAATGACGCCGATAGACTTCTATGCAAATGTCAACAATATTCGCGTAATTTGACATTTTATATTTCTACTTCATACATTTTAAAATATCAAATTACTTGAAAATGGTTGACATTGGTATAGGGGTCATCAGGGGTAATTTGGTTGCAAATAACCTCTCCTACATCCCCTTATAACCAATAACTCTGTATATTTGAATAACATTCCCAACGTAATGCCTTTCATGTTTTCTATTAATTAAAATATTCTTAAACTACTTATTAAGGTTAGTTATTGAGGTGCTATAAATAAATGAAATACGTTTTAAGTACTTGTTATTGATTTCAGGATTTTGTAAAGGTTTGATTGATTCTCAGAATGAGGCGGTTAAATCGCAATCAGTCCTGACTTTTATCTTGAACTCAGTGATTATTGTGATGGAGCACCATTATTCAAACTTCCTCAAATGATGGAGTTTTAAGGAAAATTCCTTTAGCTTCTTGAAATATTAATTTAAGTAAGGTTTTAAAGAAAGATAAAGTGTTTTGTGGCACTAAGCGCCTAGCTGTTAGTCTCTGCCAAATATTGTAGCGCCCCGTAATAAAAATGGTTGCTACTGAAAAGTAGACTGATATTTTCAGTTCTAATGGATACGCAGAATTGTAAAAATGCCACGGCATGATTGTATTTTTTTTTTACCCATTTTATCTTTAAATCGTTTTGAGGTCAGCAGGCCAATTTGGTAATAATAAAGAATAAAAGCATAACCCTCATTTTTGGCTTTGCCGTAGTCGGGTATAAAAATGCATGTACCTACCTGCTATATTAAATATGTATTCACAATACCTATGTACAAAACAAAACGGCATTCAGGCGTCGAAAGGTAGGTACTAGTTATATATTTTTTTTTTCATTATTAAAAGATGGTTTTACGTAAAGCGTAAATCATGTAACTACTTATTATTCATCATATTTACAAGATCTCATTATTCAGTTACTGAAAACGAATTTCATTATTTCGTCCAAAGAAGTAAAGCTGACAGCCAAAGGCGCTAACGTAAATATAAGCTTTCCTTTAGTAAAAAAGGAATTCTTATTTTATAGGCTTCCCATATCAACTAGCTGCTCACAAAACGTCTATTAAAAGATTTACATACTTAATTTTTATTATTTATATAAATCAATCTGCCTAACTTTTTCTAACTATTTTGGGGTCGGCTTCCAGTCTATCCAGATAGCTGCCTAAATACTAGTATTTTACATGGAGTTAGCCTATTTGTCCTCCACAATCCAGTTACTGGGTAACACGATGCCTCTTGCCAAGATTGGTTGCCAGACTTTCGGGCTTCTGACTACCCGTAACGACTGTCAAAGATCTACGAATGACAGCCGGGACCAATTGCTTAACATATTTTTCCGAGCCATGGGGTGTCATACGTGGACCGATCTCAGCAAGCGTTTCTCAGAGAAATTTTAGATTTAGGACTTCAGGTTTTAGGTGCTCATTCTCATAATAGGACACACCTGTGATCGAAATAACTGATTTATTTAAAGTATCGTTTCAATAGGTTGTTGGGACACAGCTCGGTGCCAACTGCCCCGATCACATGCACTTCCTGGTTCACATTCTAAACAGAAACGCCTCGCATCGCATTTAGTTAAACTCTGTAGTTAGTGGTCAGCTAATCGCAACGCACTGCCGGGAAGTGCTGTGGTTTCATTACAACAACACCCCTTATAAATAACAGTGTATCGTGCCTAATTTTAGAATTATCGGAAACGTAGCGAAAATTAATCCAGCTGTGTTCATTAAAGTAGATGTAACAGAAATAAATACAGAAGTAACTTCGTCAGTAAAATCATCGGCAGCTACTGTTTCATTATTCGAATGACATTTCCTAATCCTATCGCTTTACTTGGTTCGATATTATGGTAAGTGGAGTTCTGTTTCTTGGAACACGTGGGTGGCTATTTACGTTAACGACTCTGCTATCCAATTCATTATACTATTATGATTCATTTACAAACATAATGTATGTAGTTGCGGGATTTATGTGAATTTTGGGTGGTGTGTTGTGATTAATTTGATGTTTTGTTTTGTTATTTTCTTCTTGTCCTTTAAATAGTAGAAATATGTCTCATACGATTAATTAAACAATGCACTAAAGGGTCTCTATTAATTGAAAACTATAAATCTCTCTCTTTTACGGTTTAGAAACAGTTGTTCCTCGAGCTTCCATGAATACTGAAATGACTTTAATTTTTCATTTATATGACAGGTCACACGATGCATCTATCTCCCTTTGTATAGTTGATTGATATTTGTCCATTGATTCACCAAGAAATGTTTTTCATGTCTTTTTAAACCGGTTCTAATCCGGTTTCTTGGAACAGTCATCAGGAACATTGTTTACCCTTTGCATATATAATGCTAATACGATTTTTCCGGTAAAATCCTTTCTTACCCAAATGGAGCGCGGTAACATTGGTACGAGACTTAGGGTTGTCAGACAAAAACAAACAAAGTGAGCACAACCTTCTTCTGCTTTCGAATAATTTATCGTTTCCAAAGACGCATCCTCAATCGTCATATTTGCTTTTATTTTTCCTTCGCCGTCTTATTTCACAGTGCCGTCCTTTGTGACAACGTTTATTCAAACTCTGTGCGATTACGAGTTTGCCCACTGATGCTTTCCTGTTTAAATAAACATGACTAAACGCTTTTGATGTGCTGTTGGGATATAATCGCAGATATTTTAGCTTAAGTACTTCGTACCTTCAAGGTTAGTTTGAATTTGGGATGGAAGGATCCGTTTTGATTTCTGCTCCGACTTGCATGCTGTTGAGTAAACTCTACGGGAAAATTATATGTTGTTTCATAGCACATACATACATAACATCACGCCTGTATTCCCCGAAGGGTTAGGCAGAGGTGTACCTATAGTATACCCACATTTCGCCAGTTATGTTTAAGTCCCATGTAATAGGGGGCGAGCCTATTGCCATCAACCGGGCACAAATCCAGACTCCGGGCTGCTACTGAGAAATTTTTCATAATACTTACGGACAATATAAAATAGAATGGAATAGAGTAATGTAAATATAAAATAGAATGGAATAGAGTACTCTTCATTTATGTACATGTACACTATAATGGATTCAAGATAAAAACGTAGAAATTTTGCATAGGGTGACACAATTGGGCGGTGTTATCGCTAAATTATACCCACACATACATTTTAACGTTGACTTAGATCATTGGCAGCAATGCAATAATGACATAACACATAACATCACGCCTATATTCCCCGAAGGGTTAGGCAGAGGTGTACCTATAGTACACCCACATTTCGCCAGTTATGTTTAAGTCCCATGTAATAGGGGGCGAGCCTATTGCCATCAACCGGGCACAAATCCAGACTCCGAGCTGCTACTGAGAAATTCCAGATGGAAAAACCCAATAAACACCTTGCCCAACCCGGGAATCGAACCCAGGACCTCATACTCAGCAGTAGCGCTTTGCGACCACTAGACCAATGAGGCAGTCAAAGTACAATAATGAATGATATAAAAAAATAATAAAATATAATTTTGATTGTGTTTTAAAGTCGATAAAGGAATCACCAAGGTATTAATAGCCTCAATTGCAACAAAAAGAATGCGTAGGCACTCTTTATGTAGGTACAAGGAAACCCGCGTTTGATAGGGAATTTCAAAATCTCAAAGTGTTATAAAAAAAAAATCATTAGTAATGTGATCTTTTTGTTTGTAGTGGAGACGAAGGCGCACGAAGTGGTCCCGAACCAGACTGTGAAGTCACCGAACACGCCAACAGCACCGAGCCCGTCACCGAAACGTGAGTACAAACCTTTTGTACTAAATGGCCTGTTGTTTTCAACAAAAAAATCCCATTGTTTTTATGTAACCTGAAACTTTGGAACAACACACGATCTAAACATTGAGTTATTTTGTTTTGAAAGGCAAAAAGTGTGAAGCTAACACCTACACTCTCGAAAACGGCAAAATGGTGGGCAAAAAGAGGAAAATTATTTGTTAAGCAAATTAACTACCAACTTAAATTGTCCGTATGTTCAAATCACAACTCTCATTATTTGTCAGTTGTATAAAATGGCTTTAACACGGAAAATTGGTGTAGTGTGTCAATTTGATTAACAACTGTACCTTGACCAATTTTTTTAAAGCTGAGATAGCTTAAATTTGAAACACTAATGCCCGTTTTCACCTTCACTAATTGACACTTAAATGAATCCCTAAATATAAGTGCACTGTTGGATTTTCAACGCTAGGCTCAGCTCTGAGAATTGAAAATCCAACAATGCACATTTAGGGATTCATTTAAGTGTCACTTAGTTGTCGGTGCAAACGGGTATTAATTATGCAGATGTAGGTATCGAAGATCACCTACATTTAAATGTTATCAAATACAACATCCATTTTCAAGATATCACCAATCATTACCACACACATAATTATTTCGTTGATGCTACTGGTGAGCTTACATAACATACTACTGTAATATCTTATCAGTTATCAATCTCAGAGATCGTTCTGCATTACAATTTCACAGCACATCATCATACTACCTCCTCAGACCAAATAAAAAATCAAGACATAGCGCTGTCAACAGTGAAGTGAAGCCAATTTCGTAAACATATGTGAGGTGTAGTTTCATTGTAAATGGTTGGAAACGTGTGCGTGTGACCGTGTATGCACAGAGCGGAGGTATAGTTTTGGCATGCTTCACTGTATTGTTCGCAGCGCTATGTCTTTTTACTTTATTTGGTCTGAGACTACCTCAACAATATAAAAGTTGTTTTCTCTTTTGAAAATTCTTTGACATTACCACCATCTATAGCAGTCCACTGCTGGGCCTCTCAAATTGCACTCCAGCATAGTAATAATTTAGCCATTTGTGTAAGACTTTTATCATCAGTCTATAGCAGTCCACTGCTGGGCCTCTCAAATTGCACTCTAGCATAGTTATAATTTAGCTCTTAGTGTAGGACTTTTATCATCAGTCTATAGCAGTCCACTGCTGGGCCTCTCAAATTGCACTCTAGCATAGTTTTAATTTAGCTCTTAGTGTAGGACTTTTATCATCAGTCTATAGCGGTCCAATGCTGGGCCTCTCAAATTGCACTCCAGCATAGTTATAATTTAGCTCTTTGTGTAGGAGTTTTTCCAGGGAAGTATATAGGGTCAAATTAAAATAGCTAGCGAAACTTCGCAGATGTGATGGGTGTCTTTATCTAAACAAGAAAAGGCAAAAAATAAAATTAATTTGATGTTTTTTATTTGAGGTCATCAACCGCAGTGACTGTGTATTTGAAATACTTATCAGTTAAAAACTTTTGCCGCCAATTAGCGTTCCTGTGTTACCATCCGATGAGCTTACAATGCCGCCCATCGGCATGCGCCCGCCCGTATTTTTCTGAATATTCATGAAAAATAACTTTAAAAGGAGGGTCTATCTTTAATATTTCTCATGTTATTCAATTTGTGTTATGTTTTATGTAGCGTTTGCTATATCTCCGATGATATTGGCTTGATTTGAATTCTGTTTATTATTTCTAAAAGCTTATGAGTTATTTTATCGGATTAACTAACATTTTTATTAAAATTTGTCAACTATGCAAAAAAAAACGGGAGGTGAAAACATTTTTTTCTCAAAAAAATTTTCACCTCCTTTTTTTTTAAACACAGATATACGTTCAGAAAATCATGGGAGATTTTGAAAAAAAAAATTACAACATGATTTAAAAAAGTCAAGATAGCCTTTTAAAGTTATTTTTCGATAATTTTTCATGAATTTTCAGAAAAATGCGGGTGGGGACATGGTCATGGGCGACATTTTATTTAGTAACTAGCTGCGCCTCGCGGTTTCACCCGCATAAGTCTCGATCCTGTGGGAATATCGGGGTAGAAACAGATAACCACTTGGTACCATTTGATGTGTAGCCTGCTTGTTTATAACCTAGAAAAAAAACCACTTGGTTTATGTACGGCAACATTTTATCTGCAAGGCTATCACTAGCACATTATGAGTGCAATAGTACATTGTTCAGGACCTAGGCTTTATCGAGATACAATGCAAACATGGCAAGGTACAAGATAACAGGATACATTATGCGCTGGTTAGAATTATTAGCAAGTAAAATGACACGATTGTCATGCGGCGACCTAACTTACTTGCCCCTGTTTTGGATGCATGCATCCCTCAAATTCTGAATATTATTTCGGTTTTGTTGCCGATAAAATAATTTTTGAACTAAAAACTGGAAAATTTTTGGTTCTAAAGTAAAGATATACCTAGATAAATTTAACGAGACATAAAAAAGAAAAATTGTTGTATGATTATAGAATAGAAAATAATACTTTTATTTCAAACGGAGTCTATAGGGTGAGGTTTATATTGATATGACAAGACTTTTCTGTACCTACTTATATCAAAAGTTATGGAATATCTGCCGTCGTGTAGACCTGTAGAAGTCTCATTTGAAAGAAAGAAAGAAAATGTATTTATTGTGACTCGCCCAGGAAATCACAAATTAAAATAAAACACACTCATAAAAACAAATAAAACACAAAGTAAAATTAAAATAAAAACAGGCCAAAAGGCTCCCATCTCAGCATGACGCTGCAAAATTTAAAAATAAATGTCGCAGCACTGGTATTCTGATAGGGCCCATTTGTGTATTAAAGTGATAAATTGAGTATCAAAGCAAATGTTTAATAACTCAAAGATCCATAAAGTCTGTAGATTTAACACTGCTGTTCAGCGGCAAAGCCAGTAATTCGCAACAGTAATGGATGAACCGATCAAACGCTAATAAACACACACAGTTGCATTGTACACTTTAGCAATAGGCTTAAAATACGCAGCAATGAAAGACAAGGTGTGTATCTCGACTGTTTTTACAATACTCGAGCAAACACATGTTCCTTACTGCACAGACATAATTTAACCTTATTACAGTTCGAGTTTCAGTTCAGTTTGCTCGCGCCTCGGTCGCTCGTAAATACCAGCCTAATTAGAAATTGTTAGCATTTACTGAAGACGAGTCTAAATGTATTTTTAAATGTTACAATAAAACACGTTGGGTCTCGACACGTTCACCTTATAACCCTTTGACTTGGAGCCAAAAAAGCGGCGCCGCAGTTAGCGGCCGCGCTGTTTTGGCACACTGGCACGGATCTATGAGGCGATTATGTCATGCATCGTGATCCCGAACAGTTTATTTCGTTCTCACAAACAAATATCGGAATCGTGCGTTATCGTGGAGAAAGCAGAGGACGGTTGGATATATTTCTGGAACTTGGAAGGTCATTGCATCGCCGTTTTGTTGCCAATTGCAGTTCGCATATTTGTCTCACCCACGATGTTTATTACTGCATTCTAAAAATTCGCATCTATTCTAGCGATTTAGGTTTCTTTTCATTTGTTCCTGTACTAACTGGTTGTACGAGCACCACATACCTATAGTATACTTCACGGCTCCACTCACGTAGCATAGAAAAATCAGCCTATAATGTTCCTACTGCTGAGACACAGGCCTCCACTCTGTGGAGAGATAGTGGGCCGTTATCCATCACGCCGGCCCAGTGCGGGCTGGTGGACATTTTTCCGAATTTTCGGTTCTAGGACATGCTGGTTTCCTCACGATGTTTACCTTCAACGCTTCGAAAGCAAAGTAAAGTGCCTGTCTGGTTTCGAACCAACGACCTACAACTTGTAAGTCGCGGCCATTTCAACTCTACCACAGTTGGTTGCTCGCGTATACATACTAAAATCTAGCGAAATAACAAATCCGTGAAAAAAGCAAGTTCTTGATATAAGCGCACCAACAGACAGACAAAGAGAAATAATGCGTTCCACATAAATGTAAGGACAGACTCTGTTTTTGCAACACCAACATCCGGCAATGCTCCCCAATAATCTGTATTGATTGATTTGATCTGAGACAGCTAAACTTGAGCACGTCAGCTGGTCTAGATAATGCCTCTGAAAATAACCGAGTATTTTGAATGAGAGTGTAATCCCGATTTAAACACGTTTAATATAAGAGTGAACGTGTTGACCTATTTGCACGGATGTATTTTTCTTTATGACGTTCAGTTTCGTGTAATTTGATGTTTAAATGTATTTGAGTCGTAACATTATTCATGCTGTTACAAATTTATATTGAAAGAATTTACAGACGTAACTTTCTTAAGTGCATCTCAATAGAGACCTCTTCTTAAAATCCGAAAAATATTTTCAATATCATTTTGACCTATAATTATTACATAAATCAATCTACTTCGCCTTTTCCCAACTATGTTGGGGTCAGCTTCCAGTCTAACTGAATGCAGCTGAATACTGTCTGCCCTCCACAACCCAGTAACTGGGTAATATGATACCTCTTGGTAAGACTGGTTGTCAGACTTTCGGGCTTCCTATCGTTAATTGCATGCAAATTGTGTCAAAATGTCCTGGGTTCGATTCCCGGGTCGAGCAGTCTCTTTGGGTTTTTCCATCTGGAATTTCTCAGTGGCAGCCCGGAGACCGTGTGCCCGTTTGATGGTAATAGGCTCGCCTCCTATTACATGGGGACTGAAGCATAACTGGCGAAATGTGGGTGTACAATAGGTACACCTCTGGCCAACCCTTCGGGAAAACAAAGCGTAATGTTATGTTATGTTATCACAAAATATAACATAACATAATAATATGAGTTACTGCCATTATTACAACAATACCTACTCATGCTAAATTAGCGAGAAAAAAAATCATAATTACATCTGTACGTGACTCCGTGGAATCTCTGAATCTTTTCTACAGAAAAACTTGACGTTCTTTCTAGAATAAATCCTGGCTTTTGTTCGGATCTTAAACCTGAGTTTCATATATTGTTAAAGATGAAAACAATTTTAACACTCAAAACTATTCCGAATTTTATTAAAATTACACTCTATTTTAAAAGTTGATGACACACAACGTAAATTCCTTTACGTAAGAATTTTTCTTTTAGTTCAGAATTTAGGTACTTATGTCATCGTCAAAATGTGAATATTTGTTCCAGATAGTTTGTAGGTATAATAGTCTTTAACAACGTATTATTAAAAACTATTATAGAGCGTTACCTCACCTCGGGCGTTAGGTGATTCGGCATCGAAAGATATGGCTCAGTGGCACAATTGGGCGCTATTTTGGGGAAATTTCGTTGGTTAACCCTCTGTATCATGTTGTAGACTGTAAGCAACATACCGTTTGATCTCTCATAAAATTAAAATAGTTCATTTTTTGTCGTCATATTGCACTGTAGTCCGTGGTCTACAAACCGAAGTATAGAAGTGGTACTAATAAATTTTACTAGATGGCGTTACGTGTTGCAAATCAAACTTCATTTGTCAGTTGTGGGTAATTTGAACAAGTGCGTGCGTGCTTGGATTTGAAAAAATAGTAAATAATTCGTTTTTGGATGTGTTTTGGTGTTATTTTGGAAACATGGATTGGTAAGTGTCTGAATTTTAATATCTAAAGTTATCTTTACGAAAATATTGTCTTGTTTTGTTTATTTTTTTTAATTCTTGTTTGTTGCTCGTAGGCTACATTGATGGAAAAGGAGAATTTATTATAGTAGTTCTGTATGAGGGCAAAAGTGTTTATAGGAGTTTTTTTTTATGTTTTAGGAGGGCTCGGAAGCAATCCCTTGCGGACGAGTACATTGCTACGGCGCTGGAAGATGGTGCGGATAGTGAGGATGGGCTAGATTATGACGATGACAGCCTTGCGGACCCTGATTTTATACCCGAACTGGAAACATTCGAAGATGACAATGTGGCGTTGGACATTGACATGGATTCTCTAATCGAAACTTTAGAAGATGACCACGAAAACCCATCGACTTGTGCAGAAATTACCCCGTCAAACGTAAGTGTTCCTCAGCTTTCTTCAGCTCAAGACAACCAACAAATGAGCAACGAACAATCCCAAGGTAAAAAAAAGCCCGCCAAGTTGATATTACGCTGGAAGAAGAAAAATCTTGAGTTGAATGCCGAGCAGCTTATGTTCAAGGGAAACAAGACCTTGGGTCCTGATCTTCTAGAACTAGATACTCCCATACAGTTCTTTTTGTACCTGTTTCCTCAAGAACTCATACAAAAGGTTTCACAAGAGACAAACCTTTACCGAGTTCAAAAGGATCCCAATAGCACTTCACATATGACAGAAATGGACGTCAGGCAATTCATAGATGTGGTATATGTAATGTCTCTTATCCAGTTACCTAGAGTTACTAATCATTGGAGCCCAATCCTAGGTACAACACTAATTCAAGAAACTATGCAATTGAATAAATTTGAGAAAATTCGCCAGACTTTACATTTCAATAATAACAGCAAGGACCTTCCCAGAAACAACCCTGAACATGACCGAATTTTCAAAATAAGACCGGTGGTGGACTCTTTGAATGAGGTCTACAGCAAAGTTCCATTGGAAGAGCACCTTTGCGTTGACGAGCAAATATGCTCCACTAAAGCACGAAATACATTGAAGAGGTACAATCCCAACAAACCACACAAATGGGGTTACAAAATCTTCGTGTTGAGTGGCGTTTCTGGATTCGCTTATAAAACTGAAATTGAAACTGGTAAGGAGAATGTTGTCCTACAAGAAGAGCCTGATTTGGGTGCATCATCCAACGTCGTCATAAGACTAGCGCGCATGATTCCAAGACACCAGAATTTCCAGCTATATTTTGATAATTATTTTACATCTCTTCGTTTGTTGGAGTATCTGGCTAAAGAAGGTATCCACAGTCTTGGTACAGTGAGAAGAAATAGAAAACCAGAATGTAAATTGCAAGCAGAAAAGGAAATTATGAAAAAAGAACGGGGTTATTCAGAAGAATACGTAGCTGACGTCAACGGAATCGGTGTGTCGACTGTTGCTTGGAAGGATAACAAAATAGTCGTCCTTGCTTCAACTTTTGCTGGACAAAAACCAGAAGCTAATATTCGAAGATGGGACAAGCAAAAGTCAAAGTATGTGACTATAAAGCGACCCTATGTAGTTGGAGAGTACAATCGTCACATGGGTGGGGTCGACCTCATCGACAGCATCATGGGCATCTACAAGATACGGCTACGTAGTAAACGATGGCAGGTGCGCTTGTTCTACCATTATCTAGACCTCACGATGGCTAATGCATGGTTACTTTATAAAAGAGTCTCAAAATACAAAAATCTTTCAGAATCAAGCATTTTATCATCAGCAGGTTTTCGTCAGGAGGTTGCAGTGACCCTATGTAAAATGGGTACAAAGTCTGGTTTGTCTGGCCGGCGTTCGCTGGAGACCGAGATTCAAGCCAGAAAGCGCAAAGGACCTGCACAATACGTACCGCCAATGGCAGTACGCCAAGACCAGATAGGCCACCGGCCGCAAAGGTCTGAAAAAAAAATAAGATGCAATCTTCCAAAGTGCGTTGGATTTACGTATAACATGTGTGAGAAATGTGGGGTAGCACTGTGTTATACCAAAACTAAGAATTGTTTCAGAAATTTTCACCTATCATATGTTTTTCTGAAAAAGGTTTCTAAAGTAATTCATAGTCGACGATCATACATTATTAATCTTATGGTCTAGTGTTGCTCTAAAGCAACACTCCCCTTTTTTTAAATAACTTCTAAACTATTTTAATAAATGAAAAATACTGAAACACGTGTATTTTATTATGTCGTTAAAAACCCGGATCCAAAAATTTGAAAAATCCACGTTCTTGAGTGATAGAGGGTTAAATATTACTCTTATGTAATATATTATTTATTGATGAAGTATGACTATGTTGCTCCCGACTTTTTCGCATACTAGCTTCTACAATCTACAACAGGTAATCCGCTCGAGGTTGAGTGTAGAAGAACAAAACATTGTTTAGTGCATTTCATCCAAATTGTTAGTTTATATAGAGATATAAACTCAAACAACGAGAGCGTTGTTTGAGTTTTGCGTTGCGTGTCAGTCATGAATGACAGGAAAATAATTAAAAAGTCAGTAAATATTTTACACAGATTTTAAAGATGCTATTCAAAAGTCAAGGAATGAAAACACTAGCGACTAATGGCCTGGCCAATCAAACCTGTCTTTAAAAAAGTACCGAGCAATTTATTGATTCAAGCATAAAGTGACGTCAGTGCTGATAACATACTTTACAAGCTATGTATAAAGTCTTTATACTAAGTACCTGGGCAAACCGAGCTCTGCTCGGGTGAAAATAGAGAAAACGAATTTTCCCAGATATGAGACCTTGCTATATCGATTGTTCGCCTCCGTAAACTCCTATATTGTAACTTTCATCGTGATCACAAATATATATATACAAATATTGCTCATTTAATAGTATAGGATAGGACTTTAGCTCATTAGGAATGAAACATGAGAAAAACAATTGAACTACGCAGAAATTGCAAGCATGATCAATTAATTATGTAGCTACCTACTGCGTAAATCATGCTCATGTTCGATATGATGACGTAAGTATATCTTTCAATATTCTTGTGTAGAAAATTAACTTAGTAGGTACACACTATGAAAAGTATTGGGTTTTAAATTAAGTAGGTAATAATCTTCTTCTTCGTGTCACGACAGTGTTTCAAATTACTATTAGGGTAGTTAATATTATAATTATAGATATTTGTATTTTAGGGATATTTAGTTCAGTACAACATTAATAACTTAGAATGACAACTGCAAAACTATTGAACGATACATGACTTTAAAGACACAACACACACAATTCGTGTTTCAAAGTAAACATTAAATCTTATCTTTAAAATCTGACAAAACTCATCGAATAAAGTAAATATTATCTACGTCAATGTCTGCAGTATTATTTGCTCAGTCCTTACGTAAAACTCTTTATATTTGTATTTTGTATGTGCAGCTCGCTATCAACACGTTAGTATTCCTATACTATCATTTTCTTTATTACATCTTTATTCTATATCTTTGCAAGCTATTGCATTTTCTACACGTGCTCCTTTGAAACTCCAGCGAGGTTTCCTTGAGAAAAAACATTATATCCATTGAATACTGGTAAGGTTTTATATTGGAAGTCAAAGTGTTACGTTATTCCGGGAATTTTTCTCTGAAAAGCTACCTGTTAAAAGTTATTTTTTATGTTAGATTTACCTTCATTTGTAAGTTTAAGGTTATTGTTATTTGCTACAGTTTTATAGCAGTTTATTCGATGCTAAAAACATACTGATTTCTGAATCTTCACATATAGCAGTCTGCTCTATTCTCTTCTAAAATATGGTAGCTTATCATCATTATCATCATCCATAGCCCTCTCTTTTCTTGTACCAATCCCCACGCTCCTGTGCCAGCCTACAATATACCTATATACATTAATATCGGTTCTCATATCGGAATTTATATTAGCTCAATGAAAAACCCGCATACAAGTATATGTAATAAATAGCCTTATATGTAGCTAGCATATTCTGATTGGTTATAACAGCGTTGCGCCGGTGGAAGTGGTCAATCAGTCCACATGACCTGCAAGTCTAGATCCTAGATAAACTAGATCCAAGCTAGTCCTATTACCTAACGCGTAATATCCCGTCTTGACTTGTTATGCGACCCGATTTAATTTCCTTTTGATTTTAATTTAGAGGAAATTAAATCGGGTCGCGTTTTTGCTGACATGGGTAGTACGTAATAGGATGCAATCTTGTAGGTATTGTTCTGAAACTTGTGCTATACCGGACTAATTTTACCTACATACATGGTGCTAGTTGGAAACTTTGATACTGTCCATGTCTTGAGATTGTCGTTGGTTATGTGTTAGTTAATAGTTGGAGGTTCTGTTGCTTCCTACTTAGTGGAGATTGGTAGGGCATATTGTGAATTAAAAAGTTAGGTTGTATTTATTTCAAAATTTCAACTCAAATATATAGGTCAATTTTTTCTAAAAAGTAAGCTTCATGTAAAGCGCTATTGTTTTTACAAATTCATTTTATAAGATGGCAGAGTTTTTGTAGAGATTAGCTCTTTGCCTGGCTACACTCGACTGCATTTGTCATTTGTGGTTTTTTACTACATTAACTGTATTTTAACTCAGGAACTGTTCCGTAAACTGTCGTTGCAACCCATTGACTCGTATCAATGTCATCTAAACTGTTCTTTGGAGCTGCTAAATAGATTATTTCACTATTAGGAGGTACTTAGAAACAATTTCTGGTTTAACTTCAAATGAAAAACTAAGTATTTTTTTTTAAATATAGGCACAATATTAATATAACTGTTTTTAAAACATATTTCCGTAATGAGCTAATGATAAGATTATTTGCTAAATTATTTATCTTGAATGATAACAGCACCATTTTTTTATCAAGTTTTGACTAATCTGATTTAGGACTATTTATCTTACGATATTTAGTTGAATTCTATAATTAGCATTATAAGCAGGGTTTACTTGATTAGTTCATTTGTTTCTAAAACTAATTGCTATTAATTAAATTTGCTAGAACTATTTTTTTTTATACACATGAGTAGTTACGATTCTTGTATATCGAAATATCTGTGTTGCTACATTTTGTATTGTGATTTCAAGGTGAATGAGATAAAATTGTTGCCATCGATTACTTTTCATAATCATTGATATTATCAAATTGAAAAACGTACTTTACATATAAATACAGGTTTCAGTTACAATACACGAAACGTCACCAGCGAAGGTCGTGATTTCCTCTTTTACATACAACAAAGGTTTTTTCAAAGTTTATATACCTACTATAGGATTTTATGTGAACCACAGTGATTCGTAGTGACGCAGTAATTGAGAAATACTATACACCAATCTCACAATGTCTGAAATAAAATAAATTGGAAGAAAACCTGCACCTGAATAAATATTATTTTCAGTAGAAATACCTATTTCCCACTTAAAAACGATACGCAATATTTCTTTACTCATGTGATATAACCACAACACTGTACAATTAAATACACTGAATCATCACAAATAATTAATTCCAAACCTACCTACAAGAGTTTTATTGTTTAGCAAATTAAACTTATGATTTTGTTTGCGTCCTATCCAAATCCTAATAAGTAATAGACACCATTGTGTTTTCGAGTTCCTTCCCCGTTATTCCTCCCTAAAATGGTTAAGATGCGTGTGTGCAATATTAATTAGCAATATACGATTTGAAGTGCGCCCGATGATAATACACTCGGACAGTACCTATTGGTAGCGAGCGGCGCGCGGGCTCCCTTCGTTGTGTGCCGGCGCGCGCGCAATACAGGCGTCCACGGTACACGTCTCCGCGTAAAAATAAAGTCCACAGCCCGCGCTCTCGCACTTCAACCCATTTATAATTATCAGTAAATCGCCGCGCGAGTGCATGACTGCCGCGGCCGGCGTCCGCTCGCCTAAAAGAAAATCACAATCGCTAACCTCGAACCCGAATCTCACGTCCCTGTACACCAGGCCCTTGTTCAACAAACGACGCGAAAACCCTAAAATACGCTTAGACGAACCACGACGAATCGTCACTCCTACGCAATAGATACCGGTGCCGCGAGACGCGTGAACCGTCTGTGAATCAACCGTGTGTGTTTGTGATAAAAATATGATTATGTTGTGCTAGTGATAACAGTATAGCGATCTTCAACCATGCCTGAAAGACCGAAGCGCCGTAAAAATAATAAAAACAAACGTAATAAAAATAAAAACAATAGACCTGAAGCGAATAAAAATAATAGTGACGAAACAAAATTAGACAACAGTGAATCGAGTAATACTCAAAATGACAACGAGGAGGTGTGCGCAGAAAGTGAGGTTATTGAAACACAAGAAATAAAGGTTGAAATTTTGCAACCTTCAATAGATAATCAAAATACGGCAAGTAGTACTTCTAGCGATGTAGTTAATTTGAACGGTGATCTAAATAATAACAGTAATCAAATTGTTGCCGGTGCATTGACTATACCAGTTGAAAAATGCCCAGATACTGTGCTTGATACCGTAGGTACTGTAGTTTACGTCGTAAAAGCTCCTGAGCAATCCCATCAAAATAAAGTAAAGCTAAACAGCAAAGTAAAAAGTAAAAGTTTAGATGCTGATGACGCTACAAAAATTACTGAAATTACTGAGGACGATACATCTGAGCCGGGAGATGAAAATTCACTGGCTTTAATAGACAGGCAAAATGTTGTAGTTACTCATGTTGAATCCGATGTAGAGTGGGAAAATGCCGCCGACCTCAACGAAATTGACGTCACAAAACCACAAGAAGTTGCTAGTGGGACTTTATCAGTTACCACGATCCCACTTAATGTAGCGCAATGTGACCAAACCAAGTCATTGACACCCGATGAAGAAAAATCTCTAAGAACTTATTTGCATACTCTTAATTTAGCAACACATCCGGAGGGCTTAAACTCTATTGAAATGAAAACAGAAATTGAGGAAATCATAAACCAAGAAATTAAACAAAGGTTACGCAAAAAAGCATCAGCAGATGACTTTTTCTTGCATAGACATGGTCTTCCAAGAATGTTGGACGTAATAGATGAGGAAGGCAGCGGAAGTGGATCATCTATGACATCACGTCGTCAGTCTTATCTCAGTGACAAAAGAAGTGATGTTGAAGACTTAGATGACGATGTTTTTGAAGACAAGAACAAATCATTAACAAAGCAAAAGAAAATGATGTCTATTGCGGTCCACAAAAAAAGTTATGGGCAGTTAGTTCCCCAAGAATGTGTTCTAGTTGGTGCAAAAATAAAAGAACCAGAAGTTTCTGAAGCCAGAGGTGACTGGACTATGAAAACCGTTGAAAAAATGACCGGTGCTGAGGTAGTTTACTTGACAGATACGTCTAGCAGTACTAGTTCTCTTCATGAAATTGAAGATGAAGATGATGGTGTTGATACTGACGTATCAGTGCGCATGATCACACCAACTATAGAAGTTACAGATACGGAAAACTTCCTCAAAAAAACTTTTATTTCAAATGTTGAAGACCATAAACAAGACATGATAAATGAAAGCCAACAAACTAAACATGACCAAATCAATGACAATACTGAAAATTTTAATGTTTCCGAGAAAATCCACAAAGAGCTGAAATGTAAAAATATTAATTCTGAGCATATTATTAAAGTGGAACTAGAAGACAACCAACGTTCTACTATTACAAAATCTGTGCCTTTAATAGCAGGTACTGAAGGAATTGTGGAAGTAATTCAAAACACAGAAACTAAAAACAACTCTAACAACATAGTTCATAATGAGACAAGCAATAATGAAAATATCGTAAAGTTTACATGTGATCAAGGTGGAATAGAGAAGTCTAGTCTACCTCCTATTGACATAACCAAAGATAAAAAAAGTGAGCACATTATAAATATTGAGTATGAAAAAAGGTCTGAGGAAAATAAAAGTGATGCAGAAAAGGTTTCTAGTCAAAACTCTCATGAAATTGTTGTTTTATCGACAGATAACATTAAAACCAATTTGTATGTCAAAGATATTGATGAACCTATAAATAAGGATGATAATAAAATGCAAACGCAACAAAATAAATACGAGTTAGAATCAAAAGTAATAAAATGTGAATTTAATGATGCAATAAATAACTTGATAAAGGAAGTTGCTTCTGAATCAGAAGAAACCAAGGAAAATTTAAAAGATTCACTGTCACGCCGAGACTCTTCAAGCAGTGTGGATTCCTCTCAGTGCACGGCAAAATATAACCCCAATTATTCATCCCTAAATGACATATCTAACATCACGCATGATGAAGCTAGTGTGAATAATAAGATAAATTCAGAACATTTGTCTTCAACTACAAGCCATGTCAAAGATGTTTTTGAATGTGTTACAGAAACTCCTCTCCAAAGTAAGGCCAAAACTGATGATGACATAAAAGAACCCCTAAAGTTAAGAGATTTATGTGTCAGAAACATAGCAACGTTGCCTTATGGTAAGAAGATACTTGAAGAATTAGCATCTGTATCTGAACGTTTGCAACACATCGCACTTTATGGCACATATTCAAAGACAGTCGATAATAAACAAGAGAACGTTGAAAATATGCCACATTACCGGTTACCTGATGTTTCATCTATTGAGACGATATCTATACCAACGAAAGCAAAGGATCCAATACCACCACCGATTAAACCTCGTCGTTCATCTTTGAACAGAAAATCATCACAGGAAGACGAGCACTGGACTGGTATACCAACCAAATCTGAGCCTGTCTACGTTTGTCTATCACCTTCTCAGAAAATGCTGATGGAGAAAACAAACACTGTCATAACAAAAGATGACGCTAGTCACCTTGTTGACATGCATAGAAAATATGTGGATCGCAGGGGCTACAATGAACAATATAAAAACGAAAAGGAGCGAGAAGAACATGAAGTCGATACTACTCCAATAATACCGTTTAAATCACAGACTGGAAGTCGGTTGCTTGCTTTGATTCGTGATCCAACACTTACCAATAACATTCATTCTTTGAACCAACGGCTAAATATTAGTTCAGACGAGATACAGCAAAATCGCACAACTACAACATTTGCGAAAAGTAATCATGACCGGTTCCCAAGTCGAGATTTTTCATTTAAGCCTATTCCTCCACCAAGACCAAAAAAATACTCGACTTCATTTTATGAAAGTGACGAAAGTTCTGATTTTACCGATAGTTCTATGCGTTCAATGAAAAGCGAGAGGAAATTCTTCCATTACTCTACAGGAAACCTAAATAAAGAAATTGAGAGTGACATTTCGTCAATACAAAACATGCATCGCTACTTTACCGATACCAGAGACGAGATAAATAACTACAAAGGTCCCAGAAGACCTTCACTTCCTAAAGATTTGTGTGAACAACAAATGGAATATATCCGTCGAAAAGAAAAGGAAGTAGAAGCTGAAATTCAACGTCTTGAAGCTTTAAAAAACAATATACCTCAAATGCAAAGGCAAGGACCCAGAGCACCATTAGTTTCGGAAAAAGAGGTAATTAAAGAAAGAATAAGAGATTCAAATAATTATAGCGTATCACGCAAAAAAGATGTGGTTATGAGTTCACAAGGATCCGAAAGTAGAAAAGCAAAGTTATCAGCATTCAGCAGTAGCCAGGAAGAATTACATCGTGATAAAATGTATTCGGAATACGTATCTCAAATGGCAGAACGTGAAGAAAGGAAGCAACACAAAGTCATTAAAATTACAAATTCTCCAGCGTCAACAAACCACATAACTATTTCCAAAAGTATGCCAACTCTTGACATTCTTGATGGGAAGGTCAACAATAGAATTGAGAAGGAGTTCATATCAAAAGCTAGGGAACGGTGGGACAAGTTAGGCATCAAAGATCCCGAAACCGAAGACGAACGAGAATCTACTAAAAATGTGTATAAAGAACCTAAAGTGATAGAACATAAAATTAAAGTGATAGAAGGTGGTGAAGAAAAGGACGTTAAAAAGTTACCGAGTCACTTGCAAGAATTTGTTCGGTTTACGGCCAAAGACAGTGAACAAAGCAGGAGCAGCTCCGGTGAGTCCAACACTGGACCAGCATCCCCGCATCTTGTGATTTTGTGTGCAGTGATTATAATTGTGATAGCAGTAGGCAAATACTTTTTGCGATTGCTACGAAACAAATGACAACTAACATAACATGTACATTGTGACTGATGCCCTAAATAATTCGAATGCTTTAGTGTGTATTGTTGTGTGTAGCATTGCATGAAATGTTAAACCAAAATTGTAACAATTTATTTATTTTAGTCTTATAAATAATCTAGTTACTGGACATTTCAACGACATTATATTACATCAACATATTAGAATATACAGGTAAGTTATTTACATAATAAATGATTATGCTTTACATGTCAAACGTAACGCCCTCTACACTTTTTAAATTAAGTATCATTATAAAACGTTCCATTTGCTAAATGGAAATGATCTGAATGAGTCGGTTCGTTTTATGAACGCATCGGTATGTATATTCTGTTATATTATAAATGTATCCAATGAATTTAAACTAGTACTACTAATTTAAAAAACACATCCATCAGACATTTATTATATTTATTTTGGTATTCTCTGGTTACATATCCTTATTTTTACTAATTTAGTAAACGAAATAAATTAAAGGTGACCTTTATCAAAGTTTGTAAATTTCATTTCTAATATGCAACCACGCAATATATCCAACTATAATAATCAAAACCAAATCAAAATTAAATGAGAGCATGAATGAATTTTCATTTTGGATCTGTTTCAAATTATTTCAGTATTTTCGTTTTACGATACTAATAATGCCTTGGTCTGACTGGCCTGGTGTATTGGTCTGACGCAAATACAGATTATACATTATTCCTGTATATTTATGTACGTTCATGACATTGTTATTAACATGTAGTTATTGTAGTCAGAACGTCTACATTTTAATATTACAATTTCACGGTGAAGTAACAAAAAAGGAGCAGATGACAGACAGCTGTTTGTTAGTCAGCGCCACTGCGAACTGTGGTCACTAGATAAGTCTTATCACGAATGCACACAATCACTAACATGATAATTAGATCTACTTCGAATTAGATCGAGACCAAATAATATCGGTCGTGCGTAATTATTAGATAAACATGTTTGTTGCAAATGATCTTAATGCTTTTTTTATCAGTTTATTTATTGATTTCGAGATACTGTAATATGATAATTTAATTCTATAGACGGTTTCAAAAGAAACATTAATGAGCTATTTCAAAGAATTAATCTGCATGTAAGCAAATAACTGTGTCGTGTACAAATTTCGCTATATCAGACGAGAATAATTTGCTTGCCGAGTGAGGCAAGAGCGTCGTCCGTGAAAATATTTGGATCGTCTAAATCTGTGCTAAATGGCCTTTGGTGACTCAAAGTTGCTAACGCATACCTTGTTGTTTGAACTGCCTTTAAATATGAATGTAATAGTCCATTAAAGAGTTTCCAGAGAATACATTAAACAAGAAGCATAATTTAATTTAAACTTTGTAACGACTGTATTCATAGTACCTACATTATTATCGGTTGAAACGTGAGTTTACAGAAATAAATCTGAGATAGATTTACGAGTGCTGAAGTTATTTGTTCGTGTATTGATTTTCATTAAGTTCACGTAAGTATACGTATTAAGTCTCTTAGTCTACATTTCTAACCGGTGTGTTAAAGCCGTTGCTAAACTTATCTACTTAATTGAATCCCTTAGTCGTATCGTATAATACTGTTAAAGTACTTTATAGCTTCAATTTATTCTTCAATGCACTGCAATTACGAGTAGGCACTTAAAACAATTATTTTCTTCTTCTACACAATGTTATATTTGTTATAGAGCTGAAACGATTCTATTTTATTTACTTTTATTTTGCATAGCAACAGTGTTGAAGTCAGCTATTACAATATAAAATACGTGTAGATATTTAATATGCTTAAATAAATAATAAATTGTCGACGTCAACGTCAGCGAGGGTTCAGTAATAATCTCTATCTAAATTATCAATCAGCGTCAATTAAATTGTCCAATCACGGACGCTCCTGCGGGGCGAGGGCAATAACGATGGCATTTCAATTAACATCACCGGCTGCTATATTTATCCAATAATTTAATTAACTCATCCCTGTCCACATGTTGACTTCACATCCTATCCTGTCTTTAAATGAGCAATATTTTTATATATATTATATTTACTCTAACGATATCGATGAAAGTTGCAATATACGGGTTTACGGGGGTGAAAAATCAATCTAGCTAGGTCTCTATATATCTAGAAAAAATCGTTTTCTCCGTATTTTCACCCGAGCAGAGCTCTGCCGCCCAAAGTTTAGAACAAGATGGCTACCATAGATTAATGACATGGCAGCATGAAATTAGTATGTACCTACTATCATGGCAGCATGGAATTAGTATGTACTTATACATGAGCATTCTCTATTTTCACCAGAGCAGAGCTCGGTCGCCCAGGTACTTATTATAATACGAGCACGAGAAAGATGTTTAGCATTCCAGAACAGGTTTGGCAATCGATTCGATTATAGTTTCTGTAATCGATTTGTTTCGAAATCCGATTTGCGTTGAGGCAAAGGAATTTTCTTTTATAGGGATGTTTGAGTGGTCGGGCTAAAATAACTTTTGTCACAATATGGTCCTGTGTTTTGCTCTGAAAATAAAACTTCAATCGCTATGAATTCGACACGATAGTTTAGTAAATGTATTGCGAAGACGTCGTGGACAGAAATACTCGTGATGTTTTACCCCGTAGTGAAGCTGCAGTGAACAAACACGTGAGCGAATCGCATATAATTTTGCATCCGTTTACGTCAAATACATCACATTTTATTTATATTGCCAACCAGCTGTCTGTGTATTTTTCTTGCATTTTGAAACATTCACTTATCATCCTACACTTCAGACGTTTTTGCTAGAAAAATATTTGATATAATCAAATATTTTTCTAGCAAAAACTACTACACATAGTCAGGGCAAAAAATTATTTCGATATTTTTTTCCAGGTTTCCTTTGGGTACGATAAATAATATATATAAGTAGCAGGTAAATGTCGAGGTTTTAGTATTGCTTCAATATTACGAACTCAGTTTAATATTACATACCTACACGTAAAACAAGAAGTTAGTAGATACAAGGTGTTTAAATATGTCAGTGTCATCCCTAAATAATTAGTCTATTAATGATATTGATAATATTATTTTTAAACTGCATCGCCCTTTTGATTGTTTTATCGAACTGAATATTGCCTAGTCCCACCGCACTATTTCCATAAACGTTACCTAGGTATAAGTACATGAAGTTCATAACAAACTTTGTTAGACAATCAATCATCATGTAGCAACTAAAACTACCGATACACACCGCATCACTTTCCGATGAGTTTCCGAAAATATCTGGAAACTAACAAACACGCCTTCCATCTTAACATGAATGACGTCTGTAGCTGTACATCTTACGTAATCGAGAACTATTAGATAAGTGAACTTGTTCAGCACCCAACAATAAAGTTTTATTTTTCCAGAAGAACAAAATACGGGTTCGTGTTCGTAAATAATATATTCAAAGAGTTTCTTTCGGTTTCGTGATAATTATACAATGGTGACAAAAGAATTTTCAAAAAAACCGGCCAAGTGCGTGTCGGACCACGCACAATGAAGGGTTCCGTAGTTGGGATGAATTTATCCCAGAAACAAACTTAACTTTGTAGTTGGAAAACATGTTCTCCCATACGGAATGTATGGGAAAATATGTTTTTGCAACTGCAAATATGAGTTGGTCAATTATTACTCGTTTACTCGTAGAGCCTACTTTAGTTTTCCTTTAATTTCGTTATATACGTATAGTAGGGGATTTTACCACTTTGTCGGCGTGATTAATATGTTTACCAATGCCAGATAACAGCTTTCTAGTACTAAGAGTCTCGGAGCTAAACCGCGGATAGACAGACCGAAAGACGGACATGGCGAAACTATAAGGGTTCCTTGTTTACTACGGAACCCTAAAAAACATATCCATTTTCGTTCTTATTGAAGTTTGTTGTTAGTATAGTCCTTAAGGGGGAAGCGCTAAGGTAGCCCGCGAAATTCAAATTTTCTTACGTTTTTTGCAATTTGCTGGTCAGTATTAAGTTGTACATCGATCAAAATATGATTCGCGGCCGTAACAAATATGTATTTACAGAATTATAATCATTAAAGTCATCAACACAACTCTCCAAGACCACGTAAGTCCAAAGAATGATGATTTCATGAAACAGTTCTTCTTTGGACTTACGTGGTCTTAGAGAGTTGTGTTGATGACTTTAATGATTATAATTCTGTAAATACATATTTGTAACGGCCGCGAATCGTATATTAATCAACGTACAACTTAATACTGACCAGCAAATTGCAAAAAACCTAAAAAAAATTGAATTTCGCGGGCTACCCTGGCGCTTTCGCCTTAAGTTTCTGCGTCGGTTTTTCGCTATTTTTGGTTAACTCTTTTTTTGGCTCTTGACATTTGAACTCTTTGAATCACTACTACAATGCTATTTTAGGTAAATAACAAAGTAGGTATAATCATGTTTGTACCGGCTTTGCCCTTACGATATTCATGTTGTAACAACTCACAAATAAAAACTACCATTGTATTACTTAAAGAAAATTTGTAGAAAATCTCCCTTCTAAATCAAGGAGTGGAACTACAATTCCAATAATAAACGTTGATCCATTTGGCTAAAAACCTTACCACCTTAAACCTTTGCACCAATTACAAACACGACATTCTATAAATAAAAACGCAGTGGCCTTGAACCATTCACTAATTTGTACCTATAGCTGATCAGGGCAAAACCCAAATTAAATACCTCCAAATAAATCACACTTGTAACTCAACTCCACTGCAACTTTGGCTAACTGACGATGGGTACATTTTCCACGTGGCTAATCACACGAGTCATCCAGGAGATAATTTTACGTGTCAGGGTCCTAACAAAGAGAGAACGTCAAAGCGCCCGCAGGCGCGCCGGAAGCGATTTGACTGCGGAAGTGATGTCACTGGGGGGCTCGCGACGCACACACACTCATTTACTTACAGTGGGATTCGGTATTTGTGATTTTTGTTTTATGTACTTGATGTATCAGTCATGTAGGTAAAAAAGTAATGCGGAAGTAATGAGTTGATAGCACTGGGGGTCTCGCGAAGTAAAATAATCCATTAATACTTATAACATGTTAAATTTCGAAAGTAACTCTGTCTGTCTGTTACATTTTTACACCTCAACAGCTGAACAGATTACGACGAAATTTGACACACAGGTAGAACATTATCTGGGCTAGGACATAGGATATTTTTATCCCGGTAGTAAGTTTCCTTCGGATAGTTTCTGACCTCCACGCAGGCGAAGCAGCAGGCAAAGGCTAGTCTAAACTAATGTTATAAAGAGAAAAGATTTTATTTTTTGTATGTTTGTTTGTTTGTAATGGATAAACGCAAAAACTTCTAAACTAATTTTTAAAAATCTTACACCTTTGAAAGCTACGTTATCAGCAAGTAACATGGGCTATATTTCATCGACTTCCACGCGAACGAGGTCGCGGCCAGAAACTATGTATATTATATTTCAAGAATAATTAAGAACGTCTTTTTAAATATTCTTACTGCCCTTTCATTTACAAAAGTATACGAAAAATATGAAGTATTTCTCATTGATAATGTTTTAAAAGTCCCGAAAAAACTGTAAAACGGCAAAAATTTACCTCTTTTGCCTCTGAACGCCAACGCCGACGTATCGCTTAGTTTTACCTAGTAAATTTTATAACGATTTCAAAAATGCATAGTGTTACAAAATAGAGGACACACTTATAGTTATAACAAATTAAAACGTGCACCTGGAAGCAATTCAGTAACACCCTGTATAATGCTCTTTGTGTAAGTTGTTTTTATTGACATTGACTTTTGATTCGTTTACGTATAAATGTCATAGGTCATTATTACCCGACTACGGCAAAGCCAAAAAGAAGGGTTATGATTTTAGCAGTCTACGTATGTATGTTTATTTGCTTTTAGGTGTGTTCCACCGTAGTGCCTAAACTAGTGAACCGATTTTGATGAATGAGGTATCAATAGATTTATAATAATGGTCCGGGTGACATAGGATAAATAAATATTCCCTAAAGGATAGTGGGCAAAAATATATAGGAGCTGGTCCCACTACTGCCACAATTAAAACCACTGTAGTTTTGAAGACATTACTTCTCCCTTTACTAAGGCCAAGGTGCATCAAAATCTGTCCCAGGGTTATTCAGTTCTGACAATGTTAGGATAGGTTAGGTTTTTGTTAAATCATTCGATAAAAAACCGGGCAAGTACAAGTCTGACCACGCAAAATGAAGGGTTCTGTTTTGAATTTATCTCAAGAACAAACTTAACATTGTAGTTGAAAAACATGTTCTCCCATACGGAATGTAAAGGAGAAGATGTTTTTGTAACTGCAAATGTATGTTGGTCGATTATTACTCGTTATCTTGTAGAGTCTACTTAGCTGTAATAGTTTTCCTTTCAATTTCGTTATATAAACTACTGCCGTGATTTTTTAACACATCCAAAACCAACCATTTAGCTGGCAGGGGGGGGACACTTGAATCTATCAAACATTACCACTTTAAAGCTTAATATTTCGCAAACGGATCCCTAAATCCAAAAATGGTATTCACACACTCACAATATTTTTAAACGACCTTTCCAACGACACCCAATACTATGAGATAGACGAGAAAAAATATCCCCACTCTGCAGGTTGGCAAGGTACCCTAATTTTTTTATTTTTTTTTATTTTACCACTTAGTCGGCGTGATTAATATGTATACCTATGCCAAATTACAGCTATTTAGTACTAAGAGTCTATGAGCTAAGCTGCAGACAAAGAAAAATACTTTAGATACACATAGCTCGATTCCTCTGGGACATATTTTGATAGTGTCATAATAAAAAAGATTTAGTGTTATTTGCTCTTTTAAGTAATTCACACTTAGTGGCTGGCGGAAGTGGGACCATTATTGCCCACCATCCTTTAATATGGTAGAATTTACACGTAAATTTCTAACCTCGAAAAAAATACAAAGAATGATCATGACATGTTTTGAATCAAAAGAAAGGTCTTGACGAGCACGTTACAAATATGTATTTAATATCATATTTTCAAAGTAAATAAATATGTTTAAAGTTTTTTAAACAACCAAAAAAGAACGTAGCGCATAGATGATACCAACGCGCAGTTAATCAAATCTCAATAAATAGTAACGATTTGTAATTCCACTATTATGAAGAAAAACAAGTACAACGAAATATTTAAATTTTGTATTTCTTCAAAGCTCGATACACGGTGTTGGCGTCGAAATAAATCGCGCTATGGTTTCGTCCAAAGCACTTTGCACTGCTATTGGAATTCAAAATAGGTTAATTCTACTGATTATTACTCTTCTTTACGTTGTCGCAACGTTTATCAAGCGTAAAAACGGAAAAGTGTAAAATAAAAAGTGAAGTTTAATAAAAACTGTAATTTTTATTTTCCCGTAGTTGGGTTACAGTTTTTTATTTTATTTTGTTGATAAATGACTTAACCGTGTCCTACTTACAAATCGGCTTTTTTTAAGGTAAATAAGGGATTGGTTCTTGTTAAAATTGTGTACATAATTCTTAGCTTCCTTTGTATGTTCATATTTAATTATCTGGGTATTGATATGATAACAATTTAGAACAAACTATTGGAATCTTATTAATTCTAGGAATATGTGAGATAAGATTATAAGGTACAACTACAAACTGAAACGGCAATAGTGCAACTGGTAAGGTGAAAGGTCATTATCCCCACCCTAGAGACATACCTACCTACTACTGACATAAACCCACTCCCTAGCACAAGCTTAGTAAGAGAAGGTAAATACGCATTGCTTACTAATATTTTTTTTTTTTAAATCCTGCTTTATTATGCAAAAAGCATTACACAATAACTAAAATAATATGGAAGATACATTTGGCACACTCGGTGTAAACTTATATTTATTTTCCGTTACTCAACTATTTCTCGCAAAAGTCTTTGCACTGAAATATTTTTTTACACGAAATGTTATGTCACGTCATGATGCTGAAAGCTTCCTTCCGTCCGTCCAAAACTTTCTCATTCAAAACTTTCTTGTATCAGCGCCATCTATGCCTTGACGTCAGAACTAAAGTAATAAGTTCGATGTTTCTCCACAAGATGTCTATTCAATCACGATTTATATTGGAAGTTTTCAGACACAATAATGACTAAACTTTATTGGAATAGAAATCAGGTTAAGTTATTTTTACTCTGCTGTGATGTGACAATAATTTGACTGTTTTCGTTCTAACTAAAGTGATATTATTTACTGCATCGTTTCTCAGGCATGTTCCTACCGAAAACTCAGTTGCTAATCTATCTATTGTTTTTTATTACTATTTTGTAAAGCGTTCAAAGGGCATCGATAAGATAAAATAACCGATAATAATTTATTGTTCGAAGAAATAACGCTAAATTTGAATCATTGAGCAATAGATAAGATGCGCAAGAGTTAGTAAACGTCTCATACGAATTAACAAAATATTTACTTTTAAACAGTAAGTACAATCATTTCGAAAATAGTAAGTATTAAAAGCGACCCACACGGGAAAAGGAATATTTAGTTCCATTGTAGGTATTTGCTGAAGTCTGTTCCATCACACAAGACAATAATCTTCAATGAAGTAGGTAATAGATGAACTCGACTGTTATTTTAGCACCCGGTATCTATGCGCTAGAATAATAACTACCTTGTGTGAAAAAATAGGTTTGTTTGTATTCTGTCTGTACTACAGCTTTAATTAGGTACTTTTGTTCGATTTTAATTAAGAGTCATTATCTCGTTTTAGGAGATAGGTAATTATTTGCGAATGAGTAACAGTAAGGCCCTTTGTACATGGCATCGTTTTTTATCGTATTCGGGGTCCTCCGGGACGGCCTCGGGAATCGGGGTACTTAGGGAATATCCCGTTTGTTTACGGTAGAGCGTATAAACCGCGCCGTAGAAAAAACTTGTCTGTCAACTGCTTCCATAGTGTTCCATACAACACTGAGGACCATGCTTACACATATACATTACGGCGAATAAACCATAGTTTTACACGGCAAGAAAAACGTGTGTATACAAAGGGCGTCACGATGCTCTAGAAAGCCTATTTTGTAAGTATTCGATGCGCCATATTTTCAGACAGGTAAGGTACTGTAATTTTTTGGTAGGTACACACGGCTACACATCAAGCTATACATCTCCAGTTTATGCCAATCTCGCACTGTATAGGATTTCCGTACAATATGAGGTCAGCTTATACTGGAAATGCTTAGCTTGATGTGTAGCCGTGTGTACCTAAGAGTGTAGTAGGAGATTTTTTGGATGGACCCAGTATTAAGCCTCGTGCAGACTGGCGCGACACGACTCTAACAAAACAATTTCTAAATAAACTTCAGTAGAACAATTATTACCGTTATCGCGGTGCGCCGTCGCGTCGCGCTTGTCTGCACGAGGCTTTAAATTTTTTTCATGAAAATAACCTTTTAGTATTTAATAACCTGTATTCTATCAGGTTTTAACTTTTTGTATAACACTCTAATAGGGACCAACAGACACAGCCATCCTTAATGACGATTTTAATTACAACGTGATAGGGGAGCGCTTCATTACATTACATTATCGGACGCAGTTTGACCCCGGGCTGTATCAAAATTATGAATTACGGTCCACAGTAAACTAACATACCCGTAAAATAATTACCTACCTAAGTTAAGGTTATAACTGTCAAAAGTATCTCTACCTATTGGCCCATGGGCGGCTTTAAGCCTCTGACACCAGGTTAGTCACAAACTACACGAAAAGAGGAAGAAGACCTATTCTATGAATGTAGGTAGGTGTCTATTTATCCTAATCCTAACTAATATTATAAACTAGTTGGGCCCCGCGGTTTCACCCGTATAAGTCTCGATCCCGTCGGAATACAGATACTTTTTATCTGGGTAGTACATTCCTGTGAGATAATTTCCGAAACCCATACGAGCGAACCGCGGGAAAAAACTATTATAGTAAAATTTTTAGTCATATCGTTTCAAATAAACGAACTTTAACCTACTACAATTAAAGGAACTTTCCTAGCTTTTCCGACATTAAAAATGTAGTTGAGAATGAAAAACATAGATCATACCCATTTCCTTTTCCAAATAAATTGAAAATGCACAACAAAATAAATATCAAATATTTACCTTATTCATGTTTAATCCTATACTTTTAAACGAGCAATATTTGTGTATATATTTATATTTGTGCTCACGTTCTCGAAAATGGCTCCAACGATTTCGATGAAAGTTGCATTATAGGGGTTTATGGGGCGAAAAATCGATCTAGCTAGGTCTTCTATCTGGGAAAATTCATTTTCTACGTATTTTCACCCGAGCAAAGCTCGGTCGCCCAAAGTTTAGAATATGAGAATAATGACATGGCAGCATGGAATTAGTATGTACTATACATGGGATTAACTGCATTCTTCATTTTTACCAGAGCAGAGTTCGGTCGCCCAGGTACTTAAGATTAAAATGCGATAAACAGGACCATTATAACTCTTTTTATTAGAAAATTAGCTGCTGCACGTGCCTTCGTCTGCGATCTAGGGTGAAAAGTACCCTATATCCCTCTCCAAGTCGTGTGCCATGTGCCAAATTTCTTCCAGATCCGTTCAGCCGTTTTAGCATAAAAGCGTCACAAACAAACAGACTCTTTAATTACGAAAGAACTTAATTCTGATTAGTCGAAAGAACTGAATTCTGATTTAACTTTCTCTCCTAAATACAGATTACTCAGTGATCTAGCTAGGAGAGTAGCAATTCACCCAACAATTAATTGTACCTACACCATGTAAATTAATGTATAAAATGATTAATATAAATTAGTGTACAATATAAATTACAACAAGTTATGTTATGTTTGATCAAAGCTTAATGTTCATGGTGAAATAAATAATTTAATTTAATAATTTAATTGGTCGAAAGAAGTGAATTCTGATTGGTCGAAGTCAAACTCCCATTCCGCACGTCTGTTTGGCGGTTTAAGCACCTTAACTAACTGGGTTGTTCAATAATGATTTTATGTTGAGATAAGGTTCTGTCCAGCAGCGACAAACTGCTCACACTTACTTATAACTTAAGATATACAATCTCTTGCAATTGTCAGTATAAATTCCACAGTTCATACAATATGTGGCGTTTGAATCAGATGGACAGATAGATTTATGTGACAAGATAGCAGGCTTCTAGTTTCTAGTCCTTTGTCTCCTAGGGCACCTTTGTGTGAAGACTGCGGGAGAAAGGTTGAGAGGTCAACGGCCTCGAAGCTTATGTGCAATATGTAGATGAAAGTAGTTCAATCAGAACTCGTTCGTTTGAAGATCAAACGAATGTTATAGGAGGGATTGTTGTAGGTAATCAAATTGGATTTCATAATGTATGAAAATGCAGATTGTTAGGACAATGGTGAGCTTCATCTTCGTGAGAAATCCCTTCTCTTTCAAGATTTTTAGGGTTCCGTACCTCAAAAAGAAAAAACGGAACCCTTATAAGATCGCTCATGTGTCTGTCTGTCCGTCTGTCACAGCCAATTTACTCCGAATCTAATAGACCGATTACGTTGAAATTTGGTACAAGTATGTATTTCTGTGACCCAAATACGGACGTGTAATATAAATAGATTTTGAATCAAACAAGAAAAAAAAATTAAAAAAGTTTTGTTAACTATACCGTGTGTGACATATCAAATAAAAGAACTTGTTGCGAGGATCTCAATTTTTTTTTTTATCATTTTAAAATATATATAACATAACATCACGTCTTTTTTCCCCGAAGGGTTGGGCAGAGGTGTCCCTGTAGCAGGTACACCCACATTTCGCCAGTTATGTTTAAGTCCCATGTAATAGGGGGCGAGCCTATTGCCATCAACCGGGCACAAATCCAGACTCCGAACTGCTACTGAGAAATTTCAGATAGAAAAACCCAATAACACTTTGCCCGACCCGGGAATCGAACCCAGGACCTCATGCTCAGCAGTAGCGCTTGCGACCACTAGACCAACGAGGCAATATATATATTTTAAGATATTTAAGAAAAGATATGAAAATTGACAATTCCCCCCTTATCTCCGAAAATACTGAGCTAAAATTTTGAAAGAAAAAATACAGAGTAAGATTCGTTACCCATATATTACAGAAAAATCTGTAAGAAGTCGATGGTCTTAAAATAACATGGTAAATCACTCAATATTGTGCGTACAAAGTTTGCAGTTGGAATGTATGGGAGAACATGTTTTTTAGTTTTTCGACTACTATGGTTTGTATTTGGGTTAAATTCATCCCAACTACGAAACCCTTCATTGTACGTGGTGCGACACGCACTTGGCTGGTTTTTTAATTTGACATCATGGAGTTGTAATACTTACGAGTTATTTATGCTATGTTTTAATACTTATGTTAATGACCGGTTTGAAAGTGCTGTTTCTAGAAAAGTACTCTCTTTTGAATTCGTAAAAACCGCAGGTTATGAACCTGCCTTGGTATAGTGAATAGAAAATCGTGAAAGACCCAGGGAGCGGCCTTTTTTGCTTAATAATATATTGTAAAAAAAATAGTTTTTCCAATAATGATTGAATAACGATTATGATTTAGAAATAAAGTTATTGCAGATAATAGTTGTAATACTTAGCTACTCGCTCCAGTTTGAACAATTCTATACAAGTTAGTTGTCACTTGACACAGTCAGCGTGAGCAAATTTCGCCCCCATCCCGCGCGGGATTGGGTTTAGTTTGACCGAAGTTTTAAGGCAGGCATCCACAGTTGGACGCCTGATACATTGGCTGAGTATCTGTCTTTCTAGATATAAATACCTACAGCGGCTTATAAATTCGATTTCAAAAAGGGGTCAAATATTTGTACGGTCTACAGAATAAGTTTCCAAAGTCTGTGCGTGATTTGTAATAGCACCCACAACGCGGTGTAGGGATGTAGGTACCTAAGTGTAAAGCAAAATTAGTTTCAAAGGACGTGTACGTGACTTTGAAACCAACTTCTCTAGAACAGTATTAGACTTAGACCACGATTTCGACTGCGAGGTTTGGGCCTTTTTTGTTGATTAATTCTTTAAGGTCAATCATTGCATATCTCAACTTATAAGATCATCATCCACCATTTCAGCCGAAAGTCGTCCACTACTGAGCATAGGCTTCCGCAAGCGTCGCCACATCGACCGGTTCTGGACTTACAAAGCTATGCCTTCCGGTAGGCACATTTAATAGATGGAGTCCAACAATTTCCGCGTTTACGTATATGAAAAGTTATTTCGAAATAATAAAGAAATGTTGTGCAGGTCCTTATCTTACTGGTTGCCACTCAAAAAGCCAGAACTAACTCAAAAAAGGGAAATTTTTAACTGATCCTCTAAAAACTTATTAACTTTCTAGTAATGTACGCTTTTTAAATTAATGTACCTCTTAAAACTTTTAGGTTTTTAATGATACGCATGCTTTTTAGGGTTCCGTACCCGAAATGTCCCAAAAAGAACCCTATTCTGTCCGTCTGTCAGCGGGCTGTATTTCATGTAGCCATACGAGAAAAGTGTTTTTTTCGGCGAATTTTGCGAATAAAACTGTACGGTGGTACGGAACCTTTAGTGTGCGAGTCCGACTTGGCTGTTAAAAAAAATATTTATTCAATAATATAAGTGGTTTAATAAAAATAAATGAATTTTCAATAATATTTTTTATAAAAACAAAATGGGAAGTTCGACTAAATACGTGCCCAAAACAAAGTCAATTCTTGTTTCTCCTCTTCCTACAAGGCATTATTTTAGGGCTAGTCCACATTATACCTGTATAGGTATATGCAAATTATGTCTAGTAAGAATTCAGCACGTCTTTTCAATAGCTCATATACTTTCTGTACTTAGAAAGTTCTGACTAGTTAAATCTCCGTAGGCACGGCCGACGCAAAGAAAATGTAAACTGCCCACTTTCCTAATAATCGATACAAAATTCCTTGACCTAAGTAGCGTGAAGTTTGAGAAATTTCTTTTTATTTTAACATACGGATTTCTAATTCTCGTTGCAATGTTTCCTGCAGCACGCTTAGAATGACCATAGAAATGGGTTTTATCGACGGAAGAATATACAAAATTACAGATGTAAACAATCACAATCGGTGTGTTCCTGGGTTCGGTTCCCACGCCGTGCAAAGTGGTATTAGGTTTTCCATCAGGAATTTCACAGTAGCAGCCCGAAGTCTGTATTTGTGCACGGTTGGTGACAATTGGTCCCCATTTAAAAGAACCCCTGAACATAACATAATAAATAATACTGACTAATAACTGACGTTATGTGAGTGTACTACAGATACATCTTTGCCCAACTCTTCGAGCATTACAGGAGTAATATTATGTTTGTTAAACACAGAACAATTTTTAGTTCCTCTGCCCATCCCTTCGGGGAAACAAGGCGTGATGTCATGTGTATTTTTAGTTGAATTCATATTCAATATTATATTCCGTAAGTTTGTAGATAGTAATACATCAGTAGAACCCTTTGCGGGCCAGCGTTGGTGGTAAAGTACGACATTAATCAAAAATATTCTGTCATCATTATAATACGATTAAGTTAACATTACCCCATCCTACTTTTCCAGTAATGTACCAGAGTATACGTACGTACATAAAGCATCATTTCCACGTGTCCAGTGACGTAGTTTCGTTTTGGAACTAAACTTTTTCGTGAATATTTAAGCTTAGCCAGAATTCAATTTAAAAAGGTATATAAAGTTACTAGACTGACTACCTATTCCTGAACTCAAACTTGAACTAAATTCTATGCTATAATTAGTAAGTTATCCACTTGCTAGAAGTAAAATTTAACAGTTAAATTTTAAATATCCCCCGACACGCACATTTCTCAATTTCTCTTTCCTACTTCATCACCAGACCCATCTATCTATAATCTATTCATTGAAACCATTCCAATGAGCCTAAACACGATACTTGTGCTGTAAGTTGGTAAGGGAGTTGAGTATCCTGCAAATTCCAACTGTTCTTCTAATATCATTGAAGTAATAGAATATCAAATTTCAAATCGATCAGACCCGTGGAAGATACTCACATCCATTCATCAACTAGAAAAGAGCTGATAATCTTCAAACGGCTACAACCAATTTTGTTAAAACATGTCTAAGAACCATCGCCAGAAAATTTGCTTTCAAATAAAAAAACCGCATTCAAATCACACCCGTTTAAGAGCTACGGTGCCACAGACAGACACACAAAGCGGTCAAACTTAAAAACACCCCTCTTTTTGCGTCGAGGGATTAAAAACGATTGTTTTCACCGGACAAAAATTTCGTTGAACATGTTTTTGTGATTTCATCGTTGTGGCATTACTGTGTGTAATCAAAACAACATAACACGTTACCTTTTATCCATGGCTACCCATGTTAACCCTTATCGATAAACGTGACACCCCTTTGTTATTTTTAGTTAGCTGATATTTACCGTGTTGGTCAAGATTTTATCAAAACCGTAATGATTACGAGTATACTCTCGCAAAATAACCAGGGACCCATCATATTAGCATATAAGCATTTTGTAAATCTGAAGAATGAATTAGCATTGACCAAATATCTCTTATCTTTTTTTTTTGTTGGTGTGAAAAGTCGCTGTTTATGGCAGCGCGCAATGTAACGCGCGCAAAACATTGTGAGCAGGAGCTTTTAAAACATAACATTTAAAACTTGTTATCGTCAACATGAAAAAATGTTGGAAATTTGACATTAAATATCTCTAAAACTAGTAATTTTCCGGAATGTTTTAAAGTTCATTAATTTATAATTAAATTATGTTGATAGTATATGTTTATATTTAATATTTGTATAATTTCCAGTACAAAAAAAAAACAATTACGGAGAGTATAAGTGATGCTAGCTCGGCTTCGTCGTCGGCACCCGTTATGTAAAACAGCTTCAACATAGTTTTAGCCAGGACATTATGTATGTTTAGGTAATGTCACTGCTATCACAATCAACAACGTACGTCGTAATTGTTGTTACAAGTGCCGGAGGTATATAAATCACCGTCAGAAGGTAGTAGGCAATATATTGCTCCTCCACAAGCCATAAACATCTCACTGAAGTGAGCTTTATGGAAGCTTGTGTTGGAAAATTAATTATTGTGTAGGTTCTGAATTTTTTCGGAGGATATTTTGCGTGATTAGTAGAGGCTTTAACGAAATATGTACAAGTTAGGGAAATTCATTGTTAAATAAATTGACAATTTTCCGTGTAACTGCCATTTTATATAACTGTTAAAGAATGACAGTTGTGATTAGAATACGCGGACAATATAAGTTGGTAGTCAATGTACATAAAATAAATAACAATAATTTCCGTGACAACTTCAACAACACTGTTTACTCGCTCAGGGTACCAGGCTACCATAATCATTTGCAGGGTAGATGCATGTCCAGGGTAGGTCAAGGTCAAAATTGCATGTCACTTCACTGTCATGCGTGTTGACTGTGTCCGTGTGGGGTTGCAAAACTCATTTGCTAATTGCATCTTTGCAACCCCTTATAAATCATGATCTGCCAAATTTCATGTTTCTAAAGTTGTAAGCTGTCTGTCACTACCGTAAATTATTTACGAAACTATATTATAATATTATGGGTTCAGCATGTAACCGCTTCCGAATACAACATCGTTTATCTACCTAGAAATAGGTGCTAGCACTTCCAAATACAACGCGACATATGACAAAGGGATTACACCAGGTGAATGAGCGGCCATGATGTCTGATAGTTCAAGCACAGTCTCTCTACATGTAACACTAAGTTCATAGAAATCGCTCCCAGTTTTCTGTAAATACCTACACGAAAATGATTTCATAATGTATCTACAGTAAACTGGAAACGAATACTAGGAACTCATTATAAAATGTAGCTGCAGAGCGACTATGATAACTTTTCAAACAACGACTATGACATCATAACATTTCATTGAAGAACATTAAGTATAGTGACTTGGGATAGTATATCAAGGCTTAAATTTGTTTCTTCTTGTTAGCATGCTCTATACTTTTGATGTCTTCTATTATCTTTACTATATCCTCTGGCTAGTCTTAATCACAAGTCAAACTTCATCAATTAAGTCTGTTACAAAAAAAGTGGTGGCACTCCGGGAGTGCCGACAGAAGTGAAATCTTGAACAAGATCGCCTTGGTGGAAGAAAAATACTTGTATAGAACATTGGTCCGTATCCTTATGTAAATAAAGAGCACGTTCGCGTTTACAAAAAAAAAAAAAAACTTCCGAAACCTTTAAAGTAAAAATACTTGCATAGAACATTGATCCGTAACGTAATATACGTAAATATATTTTTGTAAACGCGATCGTGCTTTAGATCGCGTTTACAAAAATAAGGTGTCGTCATGGTGTCGCGAAATCAATTAATTAGTCCCATCTCAAAAATACTCAACGCGTTTAAAGAAGTTTTCACTTCAATTGAGCTTCTTTAATGAACACAGTCTACCCTTATATCATCATCATTATCATCATTTGAGCCTAAAGACATCCACTGCTACAAATAGGCCTCCTCCAAGCACCGCCCGTTCGATCGGATCTGTGCTTCCCGTATCCTGCTATTTGCCTTGCCCCAATTCTATTCCCGTACCAATCGTTAAGAACATTAACTTGTATTTTTATTAAATATGCCTCTCTCGTAGTGTGAAGTTTCTAAATTTTAGATCATAGGTGTCATAGGCAGAATATTCAATAAGTTATTAATAGTGTATCCGATGGCACTTGATCTTCTTCAAACATGCTCCAATTGCTGGATCAATCAATGTACAATGTTCCGTGAAAACGACTCACAAAGTGAATGTGAGAGTAATATTTTTTCATATTGCGGCAACTGTGACAGTTCATGCTGGATTGAAGTAGGCAATCGGGAGGAATGAGTTTTACAAATATTTTTTCATTATATTCTGAGCTGTATTGTAGACACTAGTTAAAATAAGGACTAGTCACCTAGACCGGCCTAGACATTGACCACACAGTAGAGTATATTCGTATTTCGGGTTAGTATTAAAGCTTTCCTGGAGAACCTGAACATAATATGCGAGACTTTCCCAAAAATCACCACACTTGAAAGGGTGAAAATTATTCCGGAAATTATAAAGATTGTTTTAGATCGTCTAGCTTATCATCAATATTCATTGTTCACATTTCCATTTAAATTCACAAAAGTATTTTATATTACATAAGACGAAAAGGAAGAAAAATACAGTGTAAAGAAATCTAAGCGAGCAAACATGTGCAATGTTCTGAGAGTAACGATCGACGATCACCCGAGAGGTGACACGTTGGGTAAGGTAAGATCTATCTATGTACGGACGCTGCTAGGTGATTGTGTGTCCTACAGTGTCGTTACATTTGATTGTTTTTTTTTTATTAAGTTGTTTGAAATGCGATGAGAGTGAAAAAATTAAGCTCAACTTTAAAACCTAGTAAGGGCTTATTCCTGATATATGCCTAAACGTTGATAAAATTGAATTTATTTTGTTTTTACGACATACTATAAATTCTAAGAAAAGCACGAATCTATAGGTACCTATGTACGCATTGTTTGAGTGACAAAAAGAGCGGCGTCGAGCTGCTGAAAATAAAATCTGTGAACTTTTTGTCTTTCAAATAACAATAAAGGTCACTGGGGCAGACAAACAATCGACAACATCAACTTGGCCATCAATGTTTAACTTGCCATTTGTGCACGGACGATTAACCACGACTTTTCCATAAACCCGCTTCATTCCACACAAAATAGGTGCAGGCTATGTGACCGGCTTAAACATAGTTTAATATGACATTTCAATCTATCCACCTTTTCCCAACATATTGGGGTCGGCTTGCAGTCTAACCAGATGCAGCTGAATAGCAGTATCTTGCATGGAGTGACTGCCTATCTGACCTCCACAACCCGGTTACTGGGTAACACGATAACCCTTGGTAAGACTGGTTGTCATACTTTTGCATGGCTTCTGACTACCCGTACTGACTGTCAAAGATCTATGAATGACAGCCAGGACCAACGGCATTACGTGCTTTCCAGCGCACAGAGGGGTCTCAGTATGTAGCGAATAGTCACCCATCAACGAAGCGACCGCGGCAATCGTAGCTTAACCTTCGATCGACACGTGCGGCTGTTATTATTTAACCACGAGCCCTAAATATGACATTAACATGATTTAATTTAAGTTGTCTGATCGTCTGGCAGGCTTGTAATACAAGTCATGTCAGTGGGAAACGGTTGAAATGCGGCCACTTCAAATTGTAGTGCGGCGGGAATCCGCAACGGACAAGATTAATTAGAGTTGCGGTTAAATTAATAACAGGCCAAGCACGCACCCGTCCGGCCTTCAGACTACCCTACACAATGGCTAATCAAATCGCATTATTGTTTATGAAAGTGCTTTGCGGATTATTCTAGGGATTATTTTCGCTTGTTATGATAGAAACTGCTGCAAAGCTAGTCATGTGCTTAGAAGATTACTGTGATTGACCGACAGTGTTAGTTTCACGTTGTAAAACCTAACTATGTTATTGTTTGTAGAATAAGAGACAAAAGAATTACGGTTATATGGACTAGGTTGAAATCTAGGTTTCATAAAACGAAAGGTTGTAATAAAAGAACGAGTGGCTATGATTACGTCTGTACGCACCCTGGGCATTCAGCTCTAATATCTATCTTGTTGATTGGCCAATCTATTTGCCATATTATTGCCTGTCTCGTACTTTTAGCTGGTATATGATACCAGAAATAATGTAACAACTACAACGGAGTTTAAGGCTGCCTGTCCACTGGGGACCTAAATTAGGAACTAGCTTTGCTGCCAACAACTTTATTTAATCAAAATATTTTATTTCACATTAAACCTTCATAGGTACTGATAAAACGTTAGAAGCTAGGTGCACGGTTCCAATAGGTCGTGTCTTATGGAGAAGAGCCGGCAAGGAACTCTACAAAAATAACACTCTAAAATAATAGGCTTTTACAATATTAAAATACAATAGAAGTGAATATATTTAGTGACCTGTTCCCCTTAGCTATTTCTAAAGAGTCTTAAAAAAAAACCTGAAAGAAATTGACACGTGTTTCACCTCTCAACGAGGCATCCTCAGGATAACGATTGACTTGTCGCGAACTCGAACACGGCGTGTTGCCACACCAAGCGCTGAGCGCAGACTCAAATCACTCAACTCAGCGCTTTTACTCACTTGTTGGGTCCTTTCCCGTAAGTTAAAATATTCAAGTTATTTTGTTGTTTAATTTATAACTGTTTATAGACATGGACGACTCTATTATTTTTTTCGAATCCAATAAGTTATATTGAGCAGTATAACAAATAGGACTTTTTTGTATATTCTGTTATATTGTATAACTACTAGTATAACTACACACATCAAAAGTGTCTAGGGATCAACATATATTTTTGCAATAACTTTTCTCCTGATTGATATTAATTAAAATTTTCTTTAAGGATTCATCAAATAAAGTGTTTTCGTTTGTCACAGTAACGATAAACCAAGTCACCTTTGCATTAATAAAGAAATTTGCCATTTTCCTAATAAAGGGATTTTTGACATTTGAACCACTAACATTAAAGTTCGAAAAAAAGACTGAAATAACAGTTTTCTTTAAAATTTTATTGGGTAACTTAAACAATTAATAATCCGTGTTTCTACCGCGAACACTAACAACACAAGAACATCGGTTTGGCATACTCAAAATGAGTTCATCCAAATCACGCTGTGGAATGGCCGCCCATGTTCGTTGCAACAACAAAAAAAGGTCTTCTTGCGACTGGATACCCTCCATATTCGGCAGAGCTCTTCTCTGTAGCATATCCCATGCATGCTCAATCGGGTTCAAGTCTGGCGACTGAGCAGGCCAGAGCAGGACATTGATGTTAGCTGCGGCGAGAGTCTGTCTTACAACTCTTGCGGTGTGCGGTCGTGCATTATCATGCATTAACTGAAATAAGGGACCGATTTGCACTTGTAGAGGAACGATGACGTCAGATACAATCGTCTCAGCATAAATTTGAGCGTTGAGGTTGCCTCTGATCCAAATCAACTCAGTTCTTCCGCCGATCCAAATACCCGCCCATACCATGATGGTTCCACCACTATAAGGATGGACTTCCTGGCAGGATTTTAATCGCTGTTGGCGTCCAGGGGTTCTCCAGTATCGTATACGTCTTGTATCCGGTCTCATACCAAAACGAGACTCATCAGAAAAGCACACGAAACGCCATTGTTCTTCTGCCCAATTTCTGTGTTCAAGAGCCCATTGATATCGAATCCTACGATTGTGCATTGCTATAGGTGGTACCCGTAGCGGTCTTCGGGAATGAAGGTTCACTTCATGCAAGCGGTTTCTGACTGTTTGGTCGCTAATTAAGTTCCCTGAAGAGTGATGAAGCCTCACGGCTAACATCATGGCGGTTATTGTTGGAGCTCTTCGAGTTAAGATTTGAATGTATCGGTCTTGTCTCCGTGTGGTGCAGCGATACCGTCCTCCATGGCGCTCAGCCACGGCACCAGTGCTTCGGTAACGTGTCCAAAGTCGACTGATAACACTCTGACTTGTATTCAGAGCTAAAGCCACAGTACGTTGCCGGGAACCAGCTTCTATCATTCCCACGGCTCTGAGCATTTCTTCCCTGCTTAAATGACGTCGCCGCTCCATAATAACGTTGGTTTTAATCAGTAGTAGGGAAACAGTAGCACAAATAATGTCTTCAATGCGTTGTATGTTTTTATAGGGAAAATATTGACAGCTGATTTTCATCTTTTACTCGAATTTGATTAACAGTTCCTGTTTCAAATTATGAAATGCACCAAAAAGGATCCATATAAATTTATATAATCATAAATTTATTACAAAGCCACATCTCAATCTCAAGAAATCCGCATAAAAATGCTTGATCCCTAGACACTTTTGATGTGTGTAGATGGACTGACCCACACTACAAATATTTTGCGACCATCTGTAACTAACTGCATAGCGAATTAGCCTTGCATCTTTCTACGTAGGTTGTTGCAGTCAATTGGCAAATTGGATCATTTAAGCGGACAGAGGGGGTCAGCTAATCTGCCTCTAGTTATGTAGTATTGAAGTCTTTCAATTTAGTTAATGAGTGCTGTAATTGTACCGTAGTCTAAGGTATAGTCACCGGCACGTAATTTGGCAAGAATCGTAGATGCGCAGAATTCGTTTCCGCTTGTTTTTTTAACAGACATGTTTAAAAATAAATTATGGCAATAACCATTGCGCAAACTTACTCCCAATGCGACGACGACAGTATATTTCATGCTCGTACTCGTGATGATTTACCGCAAATTAAAGTTTTTTTTTTTTTTTTAACCCCCGTCGCAAAAAGAGGGGTGTTACAAGTTTGACCGCTATGTGTGTCCGTCTCTGTGTCTGTCTGTGGCTCCGTAGCTCTTAAACGGGTGACCCGATTTTTTTTATTTGAAAGCAGGTTTTCTAGCAATGGTTCTTAGACATGTTTTAACAAAATCGGTTCAGCTGTTTGAAGATTATCAGCTCTTTTCTAGTTGATGAATGGATGTGAGTATCTTCCACAGGTCTAATCGATTTTTTTGGTATTCTGTTACTTCAATGATATTAGAAGAACCCCAACTCCCTTGCCAACTTACAGCACAAGTATCGTGGAATGGTGTTAATAAATAGGTTATATATAGATGGTGAAAAGGGTCTGGTGATGTAGTAGGAAAGAGAAATGAGGAAATGTCTGGGTCGGCTTCCAGTCTAACCGAATGCAGCTGAATACCAGTATTTTACATGGATCAATTGCCTAACTGACCTCCACAACCCAGTTACTGGATACCCCTAGGTAGGACTGCTTGTCAGACTTTCGGGCTTCTGACTACCCGTAACGACTGTCAAAGATCCACGAATGACAGCCAATACCAACGGCTTAACGCTCTTTTCTAGGCGTGCCTCGGTATGCCAAGATGGTCAACCATCCAAGGATCAACCGCGGCAAGTGTAGCTTTGCTGATCGATCGACCCGTGCGGCTATTATTACAAGCTCAACAACCGCGAAATATTTAACCTTGCTAATACTACCAAACCGGAATCCTATCATCTATGTGAGTTTAATAACACAACGTTCATTAAATACACACAAATGGTTTGAACTGAATAATGATGTGCAAACACTATGGGAAGTTCGCTAATGGCCACTATTACTTTCTCTCATCAGAAATTACTTATTCATATCGTACCATTTTCCCATTACAAATTAGCTTTTTTCCCGCGACTTCGTTCGCATACAAACTTCAACCCGGTTAACCTGCACCTTAATTACGTAATGCGATCCTTATGACAATCGCTTTCTTTTTGACATTTTAACTTACATCCATGATCCAACCTAAAACAGCGCAATGGATATTGTTGAGTTGTTAAAAATCAACAGATTGTCAGCAGGAGTGTAGTGAGTTGTGAGTGAGTGCAAATAGACTCGCCCTGATTCCAATAATTTTATTTTCATACGTTTCAATGGTCTGTCGATTGTCTGTTTTTGACAGATCGAGAAACCACGGTAGCATTTGTATATTACTGGAATGAATTAGGGCTCAGAGAAAGAGTTTCGAGAAATTCCTTCATAGTTGACATTATTCCTTCATTGCCCTATAACATACATTTGCATTGTCAGCCGGTCAGCTAAAAAACAGTTGCATATAGATAAAGATAGATAGGTTAGTATCCAGCCTAATCACCGTCGTACGATGAATATTATTCACTTGGAGCGGGAGCAATTTAATCTTCGCAACTCTACTACGGGGGATATGGTATCCTAAAGTTAGACCGTTTCCTGACTTTCAGGCTTCTGATACTACCAATACTGGCGGAGTTGGGTACATAACTGAGATGGCTGATAGCATTTCATGCAGAAATGCTAGATCAATACAAAGTCATTCCGTAATGCAACAGAGTTATTACTTATATAAATGCACTATATTTATACATTAAATTACTTTAGCTATAAAAAAATAAACTTGAATATTTACTAACCATAGATTATGCACAGACAGAAGATCTAATTGTTGTCTGCAAATAGAACCGCTAATATGCTATTTTACTTTTATTTACCTGATTTTAATTTAGTTTATGCTTTATACTCTTAGTTAATTTATTACATTAAGTATTTATGCAGTTCATAGCCTGAAACACAAGTTCAACCTAGTTCAGGCAATTAAGCAACTGAGCTCTATTTTAATTATTAAGTCACTTATTGTAAATGTGCACATTTTTTAAAAATAAATAAACAATTATTATTATTACCATTTTAATTTTGCAAGCTATTTCTACAGGGTGAAATTAAATTCTTGGGCATCCTCTTAAGCGGTCATTGTACTCTTCAGTTTTACTATGGGATCAGCTGTTCCCTACATTTTGATGAGCTATGCGAACATAAATATAGTGAACAGCAGATTTTTTTTTGCGATTTTAAGTTTGTTCCTATAGTGAAAGTTGTTCATAATGATGAGTACAATGACCCCTTTTAAGAGGATGCCCATGAATTAAATTTTACCCTGAATATTATGATTATTATGAAGATGAATTAGGAGAAGAACTGGAATAAGGTTTCCAGATAAATTGCATATATTTCTAGCGGTGGTGGTTTGCAGTACGATTCTATGCCATTTTAACTTATTAAATAGCATTCACATTTAAAAATATTTCATAAATACCTTCATCATATTTATAACAAAAATGTCTTCCTCATTCACACAAAAATAGACGGACCATTTATAACTTCACAAATATCAATTTTTTATTATAACCTCGTTAAGACTTTCAAACAACAATTTATATAAATAGGTAATAGGATATAAAATTAAAATAACTTTAACAGTACCCGGAAATCAATCTGCCTAGCCTATTCCCAACTATGTGCGGGTCAGCTTCCAGTCTAACCGGATAGATTATGCACAGACAGAAGATCTACTTCATGTCAACAAATAGAACCGCTAACTTGCTATTTTACTTTTATTTACCTAATTTTAATTTAGTTTATGCTTTATACTCATAGTTAATTTATTACATTAAGTATTTATGCACCTCGTAGCCTGAAACACAGGTTCAACCTAGTTCAAGCAACTGAGCTCTATTTTAATTATTAAGTCACTTATTGTAAATGTGCACATTTTTTTTTTTGTATTTTACATGGAGCTACTAGCTATCTGAGCTCCATAACACGATATTTCTTGGTAAGACTGGCAAATACTACCCGGAAATAAAACTCCAAATTCCTTGAATGAAACAGCTGATACACAAGTTTTAAGGAATGCATTAAATGTTGTCTTTAATTTCCTCTCCATTGCTAAGCATGAACAGTACCAGCTAGTTTCTATAATAGAATCACGGCTCGCTCGACACGCCTCGCATTGGGATGCAAATTACATTATAACATTCAATGATTATGAATGAGTTCACGCCGGCAGATGGCAATGACCCAAGGTCATCGGAATTGACACTAGTTAATATATTACTGTTGAATTACGAATATTATGTTACCGGAAAGATTATACCATTTTTGGTGACGTAATTTTTTGTTCATGTCGAGCACAAAAATAGAGAGGTATATTTCTTCATAGTCACTTGTCACAAAATTATCGATCGTTATTTTTTTTTTTTATAAGGTATTGTAAAATACAATAAAATAGGTTGCAGTTGTAGGAAAGGTTTTATAATCTTCAGTAATACAGTTAATATCGAGAAAATCCTTGAAATGGTGACTTGATGACGTGATGCATTTGCAATATTGACAGGAGAAGGTGATGCTGGGAAAAACCTTTGCGAAGTAGGGAGGAAAAAAACATTTTATACCTAGATATAAATAGGTATTCGTATAAATCCCCACTCATAATTTATCAAAATGACGCATTCACTTTTCCCAATCATACAGATTAAAAACTAAACGCAGTACGTTAAAAGTCACCATGAGTAGAACAAATCGCTCCCAATTTGTTGAAATCAGACGAATCTGAAATGAATAATGCAGTTCATTTGGTGACCGAATGCGATGCCATGTTTCTGACATCGATATATAGGATGTGGCTAATTTAGCAGCGGTGACTGCAATAATAGACCAATTTATTTTAACCTCTGTTGCATTTCTGAACATTTTGTGTACGCGTTACGAATTTAATGAATGTACAATTCTAATTAGCTCGCCATTCATTTTGCTGGCTGTCGTTGTGACAGTCGCTTATGGAGCAGTAAGAAATATGGCGGCATTGCATTTTGTATACTGGAACAGCTTAATTATAATGTAAAGATTTGAAAAGGTAAAGTGCTCTACAAATGATAAAATCACGCCCGTAATCTCTAAAGAGTTAGGTAGAGGTACACCTATAGTAAAACCTACATTTCGCCAGTTATGTTTAAATCCCATGTCATAGGGGCGAGCCTATTGCTATCAACCGGGCACAAATCCAGACTCCGGGCTGCTGAGAAATTCTTGATCGAAAAAACCCTTTAACACTGCCTAACCTGGGAATCGAACCCAGGACCTCATGCTCAGTAGTAGCTCTCGCGATCACTAGACGAACGAAGCAGTAAAAAAAGCAGTAAATTAATTTCTTGATACTACTTTTTTACTTATGGTCTAAGATCGGCAGAGGAAAGACCTTCACCCATCTGTTAATTTAATGAAAAGTATTTTATGTCATAAAACCGTAACCGTTATTGTCCGTGACCAAGTCTGATTCCGCCCAATAGTCTTTAGTATGTTAAAAAATATATCGATTTGAGGTACGGAACCCTAAAAAAAAAACAATTTTTTTTAAACATTGCAAGATATAAACCAATTGAAAGAGCTTTTCAAGGAGAACCTCTACTATTAACTCGACTTTTGCCAATTGTTGGTCAAATTAGAGTTAATGACCTAAATAGGTGACTATTTGGCCATCTAAGTTTAGGAATGTTCTTAGCGCTGGCGCCCAATAGCCATAAGTGATATATCAATGTGCTTTTTAAGAGAAACATTACTGACTAAAAGGAATTAATCGTTAAACAAATGAGAGCAATTTTTGAAAAAAAAAACTTTTTTAATTTTAAAACGTTATTAATCATTGTCTGGCCAGGAATTATTTAGCCAACCGACTCGCGATATATTTTCTAACATACTAAATTCGATTTAAAATACTTTTCATCTATTATACAGATAGGTGAAGGTCGTTCCTCTGCGGATCCTTTGCTATCTTTGTAGCTGTAGTTTTGTAGAGAATTTACTTTTATGACACTTCCTTTTTAAGAGGAAAAGCTAATAAAAGCTCGTTTTACACACAGGTTCCAGGAAACGTTATTGGATATATTTTTCTGTTCTTTGAGTTACTAAAGGGAAGCCAGGATACGGACTACTTACCTGCCATATAGATAAGTAGAGTCCTTCAGATTTCAATCGTATTTCTGTTTGAAGACGGATTACTGAAAGTTTCAGAAAGCTTATCGCTTAATATGACCAATTTCATAAACACCCTACTAATATTATAAAAATACGAAAGTTTGTGAGGATAGATGGATGTTTGTTACGCTTCCACGCAAAAACAACGAAACGGATTTGGATGAAATTTGGCAAACAGATAGTTTATAACCTAGATAAACACATATAATACTTTTTATCCCGATATTTCCACGGGATCGAGACTTATGCGGGCGAAACCGCGGGACGCTGCTAGTAATACATAATTTTGATAATTTAACATGACGATAACTTCAGGTTACGACTTCAATCCTCCAACTTTGGCTATTAACATTGGGAACAGCCATTTCTAATACCATGAAAATTCGAATAAATTCAACTTGGTATAACAATTGAAGTGCAATTCATGGAAGATAAATGTTAGGCACATGTAAAGTCTTAAGCATACAGTGCACTACTACTCACTATTAGTGAAAAGAACTGTGTAAATAACAGTTCAACTAAAATTTATTAAAACTACTTCTACTTTTTTGTAACGACTATCTTAATGGTTAAACTTTAGGATGATTTGTACCTTTATTATTATTTCAACATTAAAACAATGTAGACACCTAAAAGTTTTCATTAAAATCGAAAGTGTTTGATAGAAATTAATTAAACAGCCCAAAGATAATTTATTTACTTCCATTCACTCATTCATTCATGATTTGACTACGGTTTACTCAACTGTCTCAAGCAACTCTTAGTGGATTCAGTCGAGTTTATTTCCAGATATTTCGTTCCAGTTTATTTTGGGGCCTTCCTGTCGCGACCAATGACGTGCGAATCTAAGGGCTAAACTTTTCTAAACAGATCGATATAAAGAAGATCGATGTTATGTTTCTTGGTTTGAAAATACTAGCTTTAGTGTTTAGATGGATAATTTTGGTAGCCATTTTCTTGTTTTGCGAAGAGTAGGTATAAGGCTTTTCGCTGAAAGAAATTATGGAAATAAATGACAATTCCGCAATTTACGTATGCGAACATAATTATTATAATGTTTAAGACCAGAATATTTGCGAAATTTCGCATTGTTACATAACTTTTTAATTATTCGAGATTTTTTATTCTTATTCTTTTTGGCACCTATTTAGGTCATGCATGAGCGATCCGAACATCAAAAAAATATTAAGCCTACGTTTTAAAGGGGAGGCGTGAAAATTGACTCGCTGTTTCAATGTAGGTATAGTGAACACTGAATATAAAATTATAATATATAAAGTACTTAGGAAGCAGATCAAAGGAATTGCATTTTTAATCGACCCCACTAAATCCCGGCCGAAGTGAATCAAACAACGAACACTTCATACGTTACAACCGCCTCAAGTGCGCCATGATGGCCACTCCATTATAGAGTTCATTCCCAACTCCTGCCTTTAAACCGATGCAAATTGGAGCAGCGAAAGAAATTCCTATCACAACTAAATCAAACCATGTATAATCTCATTACCGTTATCTTGCGAAAGAACCATAACACGTCGCGTTTCCAATGTTTTCCATTTTCCGTGGAGTATCGTCGCGTTATCAGTGTGTGGGTTTAGTTGGCCGGCGGCCGCCACGCTCGACGCACGCTCGCTCGCCGTCATTTTCCCGTTTCCCGATTTTCCCGCGCGACGTTCGGACGTCGGCACGTACCCGCTCCCCTCGCCGTATCGTGCCGCATCGGGATATGTCACCCTGATATCGAATTAACGGTGTGTATAAACAAACAGTGTTTATTCCTATAAGTTAATCGAGTTAATGATAAGTTAATGTGTGTCGGCCCCGTGTGTGTGGCACGTGATCGGATTACTGAATCGAGGGATAATATTGTTTTTACTGACGTAAGTAGGTACGTTTAGGGATTTGTTAATGAATTAGATCGCGATTGTGTAAGATTAGTGATAAGGAGGACGGCGTGTCGAAGGTCGCACAGATTCAAATGTTTATCTTTTTATCTCTGTGTGCTGACGCTATCTATATGCTGTTTGTCATGACTTTTTGTTATTTTAGGAAGGTTATTTCCTTTGACATTTTTTGGTTGTTTATTTCCTGTTATTGAGACACGAAATTTACGATTTAATCATGTAATAAATTATTCGAAATACCCTGAAATTAATACACAAAGTGGAAGAAAAAAACACCTACTTTATAACAATACGAAGGGTTAATAAACCTCACAGAATGTGGGGTCCTCTTTTTATATGTCACCCTCCCTACATATTGGTCACCCCCACACCCTATGTCGCTTTCACCCCATAATGCGTATGCATATTTGGTTTATTGTGTACTTTTAGTCGTATATCAACAATGTGTCTTCATATGAAACGCCTTTTTAAATGTCACCCTAGTTAGCAACGCGAAATGATAGAAACGTGGACAATTTTATGATTGTCTGTATGATATCAGGTAGGATACATAATCATGTCAATAGCGCTTATATTTTTACTACGATTATTAAAGTCTAGGAATAGATTGTAGATTTTAATCAATATTTAATAAAGATACTATCACTGAAGTTTATTTGGTCAAGCTTGTATCGAATATGCTCTTTAATATCAACGTTTATCGAGCTTCCATGCAAATCACAGTACAATTATTATTAAATTATACATCATAACTGCATATCTATTGCATTCGTTATATTTGATTCTATTTTATTACAATCTCTACTTAATATTAAATTCATTTAAATGGAAATAGATTGAAATCAAACTATAGGTTGGCATTAACCTACATAGCTTGAATGAATTAAAATTTACTATTATTTATTTATCAGAGAGGTAAAACATCTGTATTAACATGTTATATTAATCACTTCGTTACGCTACTATTCTTTAAAGGGGTAAGCAGATGTAGTTGCTGTAATACATTCATGATATACGCCGATGGTGTAAGATTTGTTTATTGTGACTCTAGTTTATTATTAGTGTATTATAATTTTATGGCAGATTTATGTATTTAATATTTAACCATCGCATTGAGGCATCCTGTAGAGATAGGGTAGCATAAATAAATAAATTGTTGAATTCAGAGAGCGAGCTTTCCGCCATTTACAAATTTCAAGCCCTGAGTCGGTTCTGAAAACGTCCATACAAGTCGAATACCAATATGACTGCACGACATGGGATTCAAACACATGACATCGCGGTTTTTTCATAATAAATAAATAAATTGTTGAATTCATAAAGCGAGCTTTTAGCCATTTACAAATTTCAAGCCCTGAGTCAGTTCTGAAAACTTCCATACAAGTCGAATACCAATATCACTTGGGATTCAAACACAAGATATCGCGCTTTTTCAAGATATGCTATGATTTTTGTCCTAACACGTAGGTACAATGGATACGTCCTAACAAGAAATATTGATTGTCCGATTGTTCCATAAATATGTTCATTATTCATGTATCTTTTCATAAGCCTTTCACAAGGACATCACAAAATTTATTTATCACTGAACATAAAAACAGCTGTACCAACAAACTCGATAAGACCTCTACTATACCAGAACATTACCTTGCAAAATTATTATACACTAGCTTCTGCCTGCGACTTCGTTCGCGTGAAATTCGTAAGACACCACAATATACTACAATAACAGCCACATTTTTATAAAACTGCCCTGTATACTACGTTTGTAGTTTTGTTCTCATCAGCCAAAATATACAGAGAGTCAGGACTGGTGACGCGGGAGCCAGCGACGTATAGTTGTTCGTGTGAGAAACAGCTTATCCTGACGTCGATACCCGCAGCCTTCAGTGTCTACCCCTGTGACTTGTTGATAATCATCACAAAGCATACGCTCACAGGGAACTGCACGAAATGTGGAGAATTAGTGGTTTACGCGGTATCAATACTATGTCGTTATTATACATACATTATTTTTAATTGGTCGTTGGTGTAGTGGTTGCAAGACCTGCTGAGCATGAGGTCCTAGGTCGGGCAAAGCGTTATTGGGTTTTTTCATCAGGAATTTCTCAGTAGCAGCCCGGAGCCTGGATTTGTCCCTGGTTAATGGCAATAGGCTCGCCCCCGTTACATGTAACTTAATATTATAATGATCGAAATGTGGGTGTACTATGGGTACACCTCTGCCTAACCCTTCGGGGATTACAGGCGTTATGTTATAATTATATTGTTATATACACATTACATAGGTACAATTAAATGACGCACCACGCAATATTCAAAGAAAAACAGCATTCCTTTCTCACAATATCACGTATGTGTTATACTTAAAAGGAAAATATATTGGACAGACTCCAGTTTGCAGGTCGTGGGCGATCAGTTGCAATGATGACAGCCGGCAGGTCAGGGTTAAGCACTCGGTAGTCACAGGGTTGGCTGGTTTAAATAAAATGATTCTTTTATTATTTCAAAATAACCAAATCACTATATCAAACATTTCTTTTAAAAAAGAAAAAACAATTACATCATCCTCCAGTCCTAATTACAATGGAATGTAAAAAAGGAGCGCTTAATAAATATATTTTAAAACAATTTATTTTTCAAATAAATGTTTAGCTTTTTCTTTCTTTCTAATCTATGAAAATTTTACATGTTTTCAACAAAAATTGGAATAACTGCAACGATAAACATTGTCAATATACAAAGTTATTGGAATTTAAAATTTTAAAAAATTCCGTTTTTTTTTTCAGTATTAAATAAAATAATCTAATTTTGCCCATCCCTAGTGAGAACAGTGTTATCAACCATCTAGAAGAATATACCTATCTTTCATATTATCTACCTTGACAGCCCACGTCAATGAAAATTAAGATAAGTGGGCGTCATTTGCAACTTGTGACATCCGAATTAATTTGACGTTTAAGATTTAAGGAAGCTGATGAAATCGATTCTTCCTAAGATGGACATAATTAATTAACTAATTATTGTCATGGGATTAAAAGCATTAATATATTTTATTTAGTTCTTAAATGAACAGTCTATCTTTGATTCTTCCCGTGCATTCATTTTAATCAACTAACTAATTGAACTTGTGACATCCGAATTAATTTGACGTTTAAGATTTAAGGAAGCTGATGAAAACCGATTCTTCCTAAGATGGGCATAATTAATTAACTAATTATTTTCATGGGATTAAAAGCATTATTATATTTTATTTAGTTCTTAAATGAACAGTCTATCTTTGATTCTTCTCGTGTGTTCATTTTAATTAACTAACTAATTTAACCAAATTGGTTTATTTTGGATAGATAACAGTCTTCTAGTTGCAGCTTAAAATTATCATAACCTATTTGAGTGTTTATGTAGGGATATGATGCGATTCCTGAACTGCCAAAGTGCAACTCAGCTCACGATTTTAAGGCTAGGTTGTTATAATTACTTAATTTTTAGATTTGTTTATAAGTATTAGTAAAAAAAAATATCGTATCCCTCGTTGGTCTAGTGGTTGGTTAAGCATGAGGTCCTGGGACCGATTCCCAGATCGGGCAGTGATATTGGGCTTTTCCATCTGGAAATTTTCAATAGCATTCCGGAGTCTGGATTGGTGCCCGATGGTGGCAATATGCTCGACCCCGTTACATGGGCCTAAAACATAGCTGGCGAATTTCCTCTGTCTAATCCATTGGGGAAACAAGGCGTGGTGTTATGTTATGTATCATAATTTTAACGAAAATTTCGAAGGTCTGTCAATAGTGAAGGTGATGAATGATGATCCATTGTCTGAACTACTTAATTATATTACTACCTATTCATAATCAGCTTATAATGTTCCCACTGCTGGGACACATGCCTCCTATCGGTGAGAGGAAGTGCGCTGTAATCCACCACACCTGAAATCAAAATCAGCTCTTCCCTACATTAAAAGTTGTTCATAATGATGAGTTATATCACGTGTTTATGTTTGCGCACTGGTTGTTTTTTTTTCCTGCAGATTTCTTTTTAAGTTCCTTCCGCAATACATTTTGTAAATGATGGTAAAAAACGGCATCAAAATCCGTTGCATAATTTAGAAGAGCAACGCGGTCATACAGACAAACACGAAAGGTGACTTTAATTTATAATATGTTCGTATATAGATGTAAAACAGTAGTCCTTGACTCGCTAACGCCTGTTATTTACATAATATGCCATAGTATTTTTATATTTGTCGTCTTACTGGAATATAAAGTCTGTACGAATGACTCATGTTTTACTAAGATCATACATGTGTCACTAGTTTTTATACTGACTATGAAAACCTCAGATACATTTGTAATACGCATAACCATTACGTGGACCATGTAAAGGACATTTTTATGCCTTCCAGCTGTGCACCGCGGTTTCACCCGCATATGTGTCGGATCCGTGGGTATATCGGGATAAAAAGTATTATATGTTGTAACCCAGGTCATGGTCTACCTATGTGCCAAATTTCATACAAATCTGTTCAGCTGTTTTACCGTGAAACCGTAACAAACAAACAAACAAACTCACTGGAGCATTTATAATATTAGTTAGGATTTGTTATTCCATAATTTAATAACATACCTAACTGCAAGCAAGTGAACAGTCATAAAAATAATTCCATTAAGTGTTCTCTTATACCATCTCCTGGTTTATACGATGGCAGTGACTGGATCCCGTGACTCAGAATTTCGGACTCAGCCAGAGGGTTCGAGCAGATCGGCAGTGAGTCTGAAAGTCAGGCGGGGAAAGCTACTGAGCCCGAAATAGACGGGTAGGTTAATCAACTGGACTGACTTGAGGGCCTGAAGTCAGCACTGGACTGGGTTGAAACTAGTATCTACTCGAGCCCAGTTGCAAGTCAGCACTGAACTGATTTACTGTACTGTCAGATTACTGTGCTTGATAAACCTGACTTAATAGCACTAATTATAGTTCCTACTATTAGGAAGGTGATTTTTCATAACACTAGTGTTATTTCTCGTTGTAATTTTAGCTCAGAATCTTTAGCCAAAGTAGAGTGTTAAGTTAGTGCTTTTTGAACGTCTACCGTCTACAAAGTTGACAGCCTCCAAAACCGCCGTTTGGCCTTCTACAAACACTTACCAATTTAGCTTAATTTATTATTAAACATTAAAATTCCAGGTTTTAATTACTTTTCGTCAAATAGACATAACAAATAAACATCAATATCCTCCCGCCAAATATATATACTATATATGTATAAATGAATCCCTATTTCCCTTGGTCACGGATTCACGCGTGAACGGCTGGACCGATTTCACAGATTTTTTTATGTGTTTATTATTGTCAAGAGAAGGTTCATATGAAAGGAAAAATTAAGAAAGTTGCGCGGAAAATTAGAAAATTTAAGTAAAATTAACGGCCATATTAACTTTTCTAATGTAACCTTAGCGCTTTTGACATAACTGTCAGTCGTTTGACGGTTGGCATGATTGACAGAATGCGCGCTGCAAACAAAGTTAAGACAGAACAACGTCTGTCGGGTCAGCTAGTATATAATATAATATTAATATAAGCCTTTATTTGCTAATAAACTAAAACTAGCCACAATATAAAATAAATTAAGCGAAACATAACTATCGCACTTTGGTGTCTAGGTTGATCACCGCGTCCTTTGATGCATAGGCAAGAACGCATAGGAAATTTACAGAATAAACCATTTCATTTCATTTACGACTCACCAAAGCTCCTCCATTTGTCACGGTCTCGTGTGTCTCTAGCCCACAGGGCACCAGCTGTCACCACTATGTCGTCGTACTAGCGTTTACGCTGTCTTCCTCTACTTCTTTTAGATCTATCTCTAACTTTAGACCATTTATTGTTCCTATCGCGGAGCATATGATCAGCCCATCTCCATTTCAATCATTTTGCATGGAACGTAGCATGCTTTAGATTAGTGATTTTACTCGATCTTTATCTCTCTTTTTTATGTTGATGCAAGGAAAGCCATCAACTAAACATCAACAACCACATTCAGTCATCAATATTCATATTCCATGATTCTAAAGTAAAATGCTATAATCTATACATATTATAAATTAAAGTCGCTTTTCGTGTGTCTGTATAATCACGATTTGCTTCTGAACTACGCAACGGATATGACGCGGTTTTCACCATCATTCATAGAATTCTTTTCGAAAGTCTTTTCTTTAAGAAATATCGATGTTTTGGCAAGTCGTAAAAACCTTGCAAAATAGAGCCGGGTATCTAGTAATAAAATAAAACATGTCCCTATAAACCCAAAATCTACTGCTACACATCACGAAATTATAGCTTCATTTGCCGAAATCATTGTGGAATTATTCGGTACGCACCATAAGTGCATTTATGAAATAACAAATGACTACTCCCGACTCATTAGTCCTTACAAACAATTAGTAGGACAAATAGTGGCCATACTCACGTTTATTTGGGAAATGCAATGTACGTAGTTATTGAGTAACTTATTGGGAAATTGGCTGGAAATGTACGACATGAATTATTTTATCGTCCAAAACAGCCATTAGTAAAAAAGAACTTTGTTAAAATAAACAGTACTAGAACAAGAAAGATGAAAGTAAAATCAATATTTTAGATTCCCACAGGGAAGTATCCTTGGTCGCTTGCCTATAAACTTTTTGTTCCATTTATTATGAAGTTTATTTACGTACTTGTAGGAAATCGAATGAAATCCGTGCAACTATGAGATTAATTTTTATATCGTCGATATTCATACAACATTCCACCTTAAAACACAAAATCAATACATTTTCATTAAACAAAATTCCAATGTGAACGAAACTACTCGAAATCCGACTTATCGACCATTCATTAAAGAGATTGAAGTTCTGTATCACGGTCCACGGACGAAAATAAATATATTATCGGTGTGTTTGGTAAACACACATTGCAGGCAAGACCATCACGGACTATTTGGGTCAGGGACTTAGCACGTGGAGTAGTGGACTACGCCCATCCAGCCATAATGGCCGCACACTCGGATAATCCCTATCCACACTTGATCACTATAGACATTGTGTGCTGTGCTCCCCATTAATTGAATATGAACGGGTATTATCTAGAAGTTATTAATGAAGGTTCGCCGCTATACAAGAATTGATTGATTAAAAAATTTGAAATTGATTGAATTTGGTGCTGTTGTCTGATTTGGTAGTGAATTTGATTGAACTTTTGGGCTTAGCTTAATGAAACAATAATTTAATTAATTCCTTTTAAGAAGAGCCAAAATAGACATAGACAAAATTATATTACTACTAGCTGTTGCCCGCGACTTAAGTAGATGTCCTTCTCCAGATCCGAGGCTAACTATCTGTCAAATTTGTTAACAATCTGTTTACCCAAAAAAAAAAAAACTGAACCGAGCGCTGCGTTCACCGCTCGGTGTGGCAACACGCCGTGTTCGAGTTCGTGGCAAGTCAATCGTCATCCTGAGGATGCCTCGTTGAGAGGTGAAACACGTGTCGATTTCTTTCAGGGTTTTTTATGACTCATTAGAAATAGCTAAGCGGAACAGGTTACTCCATATATCCACGTATTGTATTTTATAATGGATTTCCGCAAGGCCACAAGGTGCTTACCCGTTTTTTCGTAAAACAAAAATCTTTCACATTTATAATACTAATACTATAATTATTTTAGTAGGATTCCTATCCAAGACGATATACAAAGCAGAAAAGGCTATTGCCCTCGCGCTTAGTCACATGGAAACTAAAAAATCAAAAACACCTCTACCGGCATACATACCAACGTCCACAGGCAAACCCTTCAAAGATCAAAAGCATGACTAAAATCTCCCATTATAATCTTATTATCCGTGACTGCACAAACAATAGCCCTTATTTCACGGCAATAGAAGCGATTGATCTTCACAGCCCCTTTGACCAGCTGCCGTTACACCATAAATTGGCTGGCCAATCAATTACCATGCTTGTTGTAGTAAATTGAAAGTCCACACAAGGCTTTAGAGAACCTTTTACGGTGTTCAAGACTGGGCTTTAGTCATAGACGTGTCCTGATGTATGAAACTTGTATTGGCACATATGTCGCAAGCCATGGTAATATTAGATTTTCTACCTTGTATTTGTTGGTAGTGAGTAATTCTAAATTTATTACTATCTGTTTAATAATTATCGTTGGTATCGTTTACATGGCTATTTACAGTTTCCTCTCTAGACAAAGAGCCTTCTTACAATCTAAAAATTCTAAACAACCGATTTCCGAACTACAAAGTGAAAAATAACTTTAATTTCGGAAGTCGGTGGCAAAAAACTAAAATACTGATCTAAAGACACCGACTTTCGAAATTAAAGTTATTTTTCACTTTGTAGTTTGGAAGTCGGTTGTATTTTTTGTAAAAAGTTTTTCTATACATATTAAAACATTAAATTCTTTTGTAATTTTCTTAGAAAGCTTGTTTCTAGATTATTTTGTTTTAGTAAAAACAAAATAATCTAGAAACAAGCTTTTAAGTAGTGCCTTGCTTTTAGTAAAAAGCAAGGCCCTACTGTTTTCATTTTTAATAATGCTCTTAGTAACATTATTGTGTTAAGTAAACATAGCTCCAATGCGCTACGCACTACGGAAATCTGTGTAATTACCCGAACACATTAGACGATCATCTATAATACCTGATAGATATAAATGGGGACATACCGACTATAATAATTTTCATGTAATTACAGTTGTTGTATATTCAAGTGTAATTAAAGTACCAGTAGAAATTTAGGACATTGAAGGGTTAGCCGAAGGTTAGACAGCCATTAACGATGTTATGATAGGTCCGAAGTGAAAGGGGACGTACATTAAAGTCAATAGTCGTATTTGGTAATAGGTCTCAATTTCTACGGAATGCTTATACTAATATTATTATGTACGCACGCTTAAAAGATGATTGAGAAAAATTAGGCGAAAAGATTTGTGCATGCGTATTCCACTTTTAAGTATACCTAACTATTGATAACATTTGTTGGAACACAATTGCATCAAAAATTTCGAGATATACCACTCAGACCACTAATTTCAACAGCACTTGTCACAATTTTTTTTTGTAAATGCGTTTCGGTGGAACAGTTTATTAATATTATTTTCAGTCTCGGAACGGGACCTACGTAAAATAACAGTAGCCTAAAACTTGTATAAGCAGAACATTTCTAACTTAAGCTAGCAGCAGCTTCTGAACATGATCATAGAAAAGTCGTGTCTTTCGACGTAAATAGAGTTAAAGACTAATGCAATTTATATTTACCGATCTCTTATAGTTGAAAGCAATACGCTTCAGACTAGTTCACTATTCTCGATAATTGTTAGACAAATCCTCAGCAAATATAAAAAAGATCAACAAATCTGGAGTGCCCCAACACTCTAGCATCACGTTCGCATATAACTTTACAATCCCATATCGAATAATAACGAGGAATAAATTCTTCAAACCTGAATTGTATGAAACAGAATCGTTACAATAATCGATTATTCACTCGAATAGAATTCAAATTCGTGGTAATTTTCTAACATTAACATACTTTATGTTTGTAGGTGTTAAAATAAACAACACGTTCTTACTAATTGTGAAATTCTGTGTTACTAAGTAACCTTAATGGGTGAGTCAGACTTTCGTTTAATGAAACGGAAGCATATCGTTTGGACGATTAAGAAAACGCTTTTCAATATACGAAAAATAAAGTAATTAGGATTGTAGATCAAACGAAGACTTATGAAGTAAAAGCTTGTGAAGCACCTATATACATTATAAATTGAAGTCGCTTTTAGTGTCTAACTGTGAGACCTCGTTGTTCATATAAACTACGTAATGTATTTCGAAATGGTTTCCACCATCATTTAGAGAATTTGTTCCGGAAGGTTTATATGTACAGTACATTAAGATCAAACTTACACATTATAAAGAAATCTCCATATTTTGTCTAGCCGTAAAAACTATGCGAAGCAGAGGCGGGTCGCTAGCGAGTCAATAAAATAGAAATATTGATATAAGATACTAGCTGCCCGGCCCGGCTTCGTATGGGTAGCATTAAGAACTTATTTACGGCGCACCTAACTACTTACCCTACCTACCCTACCTACCCTACTTACCCTACCTACCCTACCTACCCTACCCACCTACCCTACTTACCCTACCTACCCTACCTATCCTACCTACCTACCCTACTTACCCTACCTACCCTACCTATCCTACCTACCTACCCTACCTACCTACCCTACTTACCCTACCTACCCAACCTATCCTACCTACCTACCCTACCTACCTACCCTACTTACCCTATCTACCCTACCTACCTACCCTACTTACCCTACCTACCCTACCTATCCTACCTACCCTACCTACCTACCCTACTTACCCTACCTACCCTACCTATCCTACCTACCTACCCTACCTAAAACCTCACGGAGCCCGAGACCTTTCCAACGAATGCAAAACCGTGGAAATCGGTTCGTGCGTTCTGAAGTTATAGCGTCAGGAAGGAAAACCCGACTTATTTTTATATAGTAGATTGAGTTATTTTAATTTTATAAGTAAATAAATAATCTCGAAAGGATATTAGTACTGAAAGGTTATCTTCATGTTAATAAATTACGTCTATTGGTAATAGCTACACAAATGTTCATTTAGATAGGCTAAACTAGCCGATAATCGTGACCCGAAAGCAGCAATTTTTTGTCAGCTGAGAGCTTTCATTACCTTTTACGATTATCTATTCCTACGATTATCCGTAGATAGCAACTTAATGTAAGTACCAGCCGACACTGGAATATAAAATTGGATAGTGTTGTGGTCCTTAAGTAACCTTTAAGTATTTTTTAAATATTTTTTTTTTTTTCAAAAAGAATTGCTGTAATCGTGTTCTTGTTTTATTCTTTAGCTTGTTTCTCTTGTAAAGCGATAATTTTGCTAAGGTCATCTAATTATAATGCGTTTTAGAAATGCTGTTTTTTGTTTTAGAATTTATAATCATCGAATTCTTTTCCGTTTTACTCTCAAGTTGTTTTGCTCATTGCAGTTTCGGTTCAAACCAGCATTTTTGCAGTCAGTTTTATTTTTTAGAAATAAAAATATGCTTCTTGCATCTTTTATATTTCATATTACTACTGTTTGCATTACCTACTAGCCTCACCTTATTTCCCTTGGCGGATACACATAGGTAATAAAAAATAGCAATATGATAAGCCACAGTGCCCGCAGTAGACAGTACTATTAAACCGGAACACTATTTAATAATATTCCAGGAATTAAAAGGAACAGACTAAGAATTAATTCCACTGTTACCTGAAGACAAGACCGATAAAGCATCAATTAGGGATCAGTTTTAACTGCGGTTGGCAAAGTTACGGAATTATTACAAAGTTTTCCATCCTGTTCTGTTTCCTTAATTTAGCCCACTTTGTGGTAATGATTCAGCTCATTCATTAGACCGACTATTATTACGTCAACTGACGTAGTGCTGTGACTCAATTCTGTTGTAATGTTTGTATTTTTAAAGCTGACATTTACGCATGAATTGGTAATCTGTTCTATATCAGTAAAATAGTAGTGTAGGATATAGTTGGATGACTGTTGAATACTAGTTCATGAGATTATCCTTCAAATAAGATAATAGATAGTAAACAATATAAAATAGTTAGGTCCTATTTATAGTACTGACGTATTTTTGGCGATCTGCTTTATATCATTTACGTCTGCAATCTAGTATGAAAAGTAGCCTATGTCCTTCTCCGGGTCATGGTCTCCATGTGTTAAATTTCATCCAAATCCGTCCAGCTGTTTTAGCGTGAAAGCGTAACAAACAAATAAACAAACCCACTTTTGCATTTATAATATTAGTTAGGATGAAATTTGTACCTATATTTAAACCTGAGTAGACAAGAATGAACTTCATTAATATACTTAACAAGGCTCGGAACCGGTTTATAAAATACCGATGAAAACCGGTTTATTTGGGTTTTACTACGAACTCTTCTTAAGAACGTGAACGTTTTAAGAACTCTATTTTAACCTAAATTAACCGGCTTTTACGACGAGCGGCATGTCGGTAAACGCGTTGCAACTTACTACTTGTGAGGATGCCGCGCTGAATAAAAACTAAACAAAAAACCGGTTAATATTGCTCTAAAGCGTTTAATCCGAAAAATCCTTTATGTAAAGACTCCACCAAAACAGGTTAAAAACCGGTTTCTACGAGTGAAACCGAATGTAAAGGTTTTTGCGTCAAGTACATAATAATGGTTTGAAAATTTAACCGGTATCCGAGCCTTGATACTTACCTACATAGGTCCTACTGGTACAAATGTTAAAACATCAGCTATGACTACTATCAATTAAACTCGTAGGATATTAAAGCAGACAAACCGAACTATAATTATTCTAAATGACGTTCAACTACTATGTATAAGAAGATATTAAAACTATGTATGGTTGAAATAGTATAGAAATAAAATGTGTCCTGAAACATATAAGATATGAAATTAAAATATCTCGATACAAGAGAAAGCTTTTAGGCGTACATCGATGACATTACAAAAGTCTTTTGTCTGCGATTTAATACTGATATAGTAAATAATATACAATACAAGTATAGAATATTTCCTCAGATTGAGAGCGGCCATGAAAAAAAGCTATGTATGTCTCATACATTTCGGTTAAATAGGCCACGTCCTTCCTAAAACCAGCTTTGATTACTTCTTTATAATTACATATTTACTTTTGCAAAAAAACAAATGTAAAAAACATGAGTGTAGCTCTTACCCCTTTTAACTTTTTTCTCAATTCTACCACTCTATATATTTACTTTCCTTTGTAGAATTTTTACAAATGTGACGTTTTTCTTCACCCGTTCGTGTAACACGCCCTCTCGCATAATTTGTCAGTATTCACAGTCGGAATGTAGATACCCCTGTAAATCGATGGCTATCCTAGATATCATAAAATTGGTCATCTATCTCCTTTGGATTTAAATAGGATTCAGCTGTCTTGTATGGATTACGTTGGATTGCCTAGGGAGATTTGTTGCTTTTTTACGTGCACGGGAGAAAGGACGAATCGTATAGAAGACTTGGGTACCAAGTTTTATTTGTAGTTTATTTTCTTTTCGTACAGCTTTAGTTTGTGTTTTACTATAGTATTTTCTGGCTAGGTATTGTTATTACATTACCAGTTGAGCCTCAATTATCGTTATCATCATCGAATTCCTCAATATTCTCTTAAAAATTACAAAATTCAAAAAGCTCTTTAGGAGATTTCGACTCAATTCACAGTAAGTATCATTTACTATCAAACAGTAATTTATGCAACACAAGTTACATCGCAGATAGTTTGATTGTGTGTGTAAACAGGCATGGCACAGATCGCATGCTCAACTCCCAACATTCGATATTAGACCCCACACTCGCACACAAACTTCTAACTGGACACTGCTAACGAATCCCCTTTAGTTCTCTTTAAAATTTCGTATGCGTATGAGTTGTGTATGTGTGCGTGTTCATCTATCGATGTAGGAAGTAAAGTCCACGTATGTTAGTCTGATTGTGTGTGGCGGGTGCGGCCGGTTCACACACTGCACAGGATCTGGGCTCTATTAGCTCCGTCGGCGACCACTCGGGTGTGGAGACTCGCCCTGATTCATAAAAATAATTCCTACATCAATGACGTATACCTATAGGTATATATGGTGAAGGCGACGGAAGTTTTTATTTCGGAGTTTAAAGTTTCCGATACTTGAGTCGAGTTTGGGAGATTTGTCATCGTTAGGTATTGGAATGGAGTCTGATCTGTCTTCTTTGTCACTGACGTAATGTAGGCGTTTAAAAAAGACTATTTTTAAGGAAGGACTCTATCCGTATTTTTCTAACACACTTATTTGTCAATTTGTTCATGTTATTCAAACAATTTTCTTTTTTTTTTGCATCTTCAAAGAAACACTAAATTTTTGAAAGATAATTCTATGTTATTCCATATAAACAAACTATTTAAAATGCAAAAAGCGTTAAAACCAATTATCCAGGGACTTGATTAATGAAGGTCTCAATTTTTTCTAAGTAAATAGTTTTGGACCAGACTTAGCAGCTCTTGACTTGAGCTAAATTTAATAATCCTGACTAAGATATTGAATAATTTACCGTCGTGATTTAATCCTTAGCCCTTGTAATCTTCGTCGCCAAGACTTGCGACTTAGTATATAATTCTAAGGACAATTTAAACATTTTACTTTTTATAAGCCCCATAGCCTGATGATGCTCCCAGCGGGATGTGAATAGAATGGTTAAACGACAGATAAGTAGGTTTTACACGACAATTACACACTTACCCAACATATATGTAAAATTATAATGCCTACAAATTAAACATAACTTATCTTTATAGCTAAGAGGCTGCCTAATTCCGTGTAGAATACTTTGATTACACCAAGCGAAGCGTGCTTAGATTTTCAAAGCGATATTTTCATGTGTAACTTCAACTCAACTCATACAATTTACACAGGTGATGTACTCGAGAACAATTACAACACTCGGTCTGTTTTCCCAGCACAACATTTTGTAATTAAAATTATTTCAATATTTAAGCATGTGTGATTCATTGACACACCTGCGACTCTGTATCGGATTCGCGTTTCACCGAACAAGATATTATATTCTGCTTATTTTCGTATCTGACAGTGAGCCAATTCAATTTCACGGACCAACCGCTGTGAATAGCAACACTGGTGGGCTGATTTACCATTCCAAATCATATTTGCTCGCATATTCGCACTACCCTCGACTAAGTGTAACTGAACCGACTATATTCAGCATCAAAAGTGATTGATTATTGTTCTATGTATGTTTTCAAAGGTTTCACACCAATATATATACTTGCTAATATCATTATTTTGCATCTACATTAATGCACTTATCACAATTCATTTGGGTTTTGGGCAACATGTCTTCTGACTTCTTCAATACATCTGATACATATCTCTGATTGTTGTCATGTTTGTGTTCACCCCCTTTCAAGCCATATCATCATTTATACAATCTTTTTATAATATCTCTAGTCTTCTACTAATTTAATTATACACAGGACAAAAAAAGAATCGAAAAAGTCACAGACTTTTGCCATTTGTGTGTCTGTTCAGTTTATGCTTTCTGCCATTTCCCTATTTATACAAATCCGTAGTATGACGTCAGCTCTATAAGGTCATCGACAACAATTAGGAGCGGCTTCAGAAAACTTAGCTATTTTATGTATACGGCCACAAAAGGTTCTATTCAGCATATTTTAAAATAAAACGATATTCACGTTTGGTTTGTCTGCGACCTTTACGTCCTCGATAAAAGGATAGTATGATGATGTAGCTGTTATCACAAGTACGTGATATCTATTTAAAGGAAGGCGTAAGAGGGTAATGGATGCTTTAAATGGCACTGAGGAGGAAAAGGGTTCTACAATCAATCAATTGAGAATTCATACTATTATAACTCACGTTTAAAATCTTTTAAACCCTTTTACTGTAATGGGTGAAAATTAAAAGGTTTAATGTAATGTTTAAACACTCAAAAAAGTGAAGCCTTCATGCCTTTTTTTCAATTTTATTTGTAAGTAACTGACTACTGTTCCCCAGAACCTTTTCTCCTTAGTAACAAGAAATACACGTAGTAACATCAAAGTCTCGCCGTTATGACAAACACAAAAAGCATACAGATAGTTATAAGGTTCCGTTGCGTTTACCTAAAGCGTCCTAAATACATAAAGTGGTGGTAATGAACTCAATTTTAAACACTTGCTAGTCTCAGCTGATAAATGGTCGGTACACTTTCTCTGCAATTATTCCGTGCGCGTTAATTCAATATTAGTTTAGCACCGTTCTCGCTGTGGACCACATCCTTCGCCTTTACCTTTAGGTGGAATGATGTCCGATTTCGGTTGGTCACCGATTTGTGCGAGACCGATTTTTTGTCTGAGTACACCTACTAAACAAAAAATCGGACTCAAATTCACCAATTATGAGACCTTTTTGGCACAACGCACATGTATTACTTAGAGCACTCGTCATTTGTGTTGACGAGTTCCTCGTCTCGTTCACTAGTATGGGATGTCCTGCCATTCATTAAGTGACAAATGATCATAGGTACATTGTGATAATCTGTAAAAGTAAAAGTTGTCCAGATTTGTTTTCTTTTTCAAGAGTTCGATTTTTTGGTTCACACATTCAAAAATTTAAGAAACTTATTGACTAATGCACCTGCAATACGAACATCAGAGTCGCATGATCATTTCCACCGATTTTTTGGACTGCCAAAAGTCGATCGTCTACACACCCCTTAATCGTTTCCACAATTTATATTCAATTTATTTTATTGAGTAGATAACCTCACATTGTTAAATTGAACGAACAAATGAAATATTATGATAACGGACAATCACATTCCGAACTCAGATGGCCTTGCTCGAGGCTCGCTAAGATAGGAGCGTCTCGTAGATAACGATGATATAATTGAGTTTGTTTACATACATGCATATACACACTTTCCCTTGTAAAGTCATTACACGTACCACTCGTAGGTTTATTAAATTTAAGGGGATACTTTCGCCTCTTTTTTGATGTAAACATTTTTTTCTTTAGGAAAAGCCCTTTTTTAATCTATTGATCTCTGAATATTTTTTTTTTTTTTTACTTACTTTTTAAAGCAATTTATGAATGAATTGAAACGAGACGCATTTCCTTTACATTTTCAGCCGCCATTTTGTTTTGATACGTCATTTTTTACACATTTTGTTTTTCCTTTTATGTGGTGTCTTAGGTTTCATCCATGCATTGTGTTGCACTGGTTTTTTCCCTTTTATTTTTCTATGAGTTTTAGTATCGTGTAGAATACAAACATTGATGTTTACAATACAGCGTAATTAATCAGCTGCAAACGAATACAATAGAAAATAAATAATGAAGTCCATAATGTTGTTTGTGTTATAAAGATTGTTACAACTTTATGAGGAAAACGTTGACGTATTTCTTCGGATTTATCCTAGATATTTCATCGTAGTTTCATTTACAACTGCACTTGTATTTTTTTCTAGCAATGCAATTAAGTCTTACCTAGTCAGCTCCTTGCTAAGTTTCAGGTTCAAAATTAAAAAAAAAATACAAAATATTTTATTTCACATAAACCTACAAGGACACTTATGAAACGTTAGAAGCGCCAGTTCAAATTGGTCGCTTCCTATGGAGAAGAGCCGGCAAGAAACTCCACGGTTCAATTTCCAAATGAGTGACAGCGCGATTGAATTTTCTTAGCTAAAACTCAAGCCAATAATATTGTTCATCGTACCTGTAACAATGAACTTCCAATCTGTGTGGGTGTAAACAAAAATACTTTTGATCGATAGGGCCGAACTTTGCCTCGATTAGAGGCTTCCCAGTTATTTATATCTAAATATATCGACATTCTACGAAAAGAACACACCCTTCTTCTTTGTCAAAGACACTACATGGTCAAAAGTATCGTCAAATCAGTGACGTTTTTGACAACTTTTCTTCGAATAACTTAGAGTGGAGTCGAGATATTTTTTGCGCCTTATCACACTGGGACACCATGCAGTGGCGGAGCAACCATGATGGTCGCACTGCCAAAAAAAATGGTTACGGTTGTTTGCGCAACCGATTCGACGCCCAGATACTCACCATAAAACTGTCAATATTTTGCTGGCAGCACGACCATGGTTGCGTCACCGTTGTCCCTGTGCGATATAAACCTTAGAAATAGGACCAATTTGAAAATTTTCAGTTTTGTAGCGAAACTGGCCCATATTAATAAAACATTAATTAAACATAAACTGTTTTAATTTAGAACGCGCCAGTTTAAATAAATATTTGATATATTTGATTGTGATTTCCAGAGACTGTCATGATTGCACCGATCTTCAAGGCGCGCTCGACCTCCCCAGGTACCTACAGTCCCCGGCGACTAACTGACCAGATCCTGCTCTTTATTATGCCCTGGTATCATTCATATGCTTTGATTGTTTTATATGGTGGATAGGGAAAGTAGAATTGTGTGTATAGCAGTCGCAATGGAGACTTAAATAGAGATGGATAGATTTAAGTGCATAGGGATATAATGATTTTCAGTGTTCTCAAGTTTCTGTCGATGGTAAAGCCAGGTGTAAGAGAAAAACAAAAAGGCAGACCCCCAACGATAAGGGGCTCGAAATAAACAGAGATAATGCAGTTTGTGCTTAAACTACAGCTGTCAACAAATGGATAGATTTGATCATCTTGAGCCTTGTTTATTGACAATACTGGCAGCGCCCCGTGGTTCCACCCGCATAAGTGTCGATCCCGTGGGAATATTGGGATAAAAGTATTATATGTGTTAATCCAGATTATAAACTATCTGTGTGCAAAATTCCATACAAGGATTTGTATGAAATCAGTCGTTTTTGTGTGAAATAGTAACAAATATCCATCCATCGATCCTCACAAACTTACGCGTTTATAATTGTAAGTAGGATTTTTCGCGCCGAATTAAACAAAATAAAGGTTCACAGTAATTTAAAATTTTAGAAGAATCAAGGTTGATCCCAGTTAAATTTAAACTCGGAGAATGAGTGAAAAATGCTGATATTTCCCTAAATCCAGCTAAATATATAACTAACCTTTACCTGTGTGGAAAAGGTTGAAATGTAAAAAGTAATATTTATAATAGAGATAGTAAAAACTTGCTAATGGCTACCATTAGGCGCAATTTCATTAAAACTCTACGAACTACTAATAGTGCAAAAGTTTTTTTTCTTTAGCGAAATAACCAAAGTTTCTAGCAATATCGACTCGTCTATTAAGATGGACTCTACAGCTATGATCTTAAGTACTAAGAAGTTGGATTATAAGCCTAGAGTTGAACGCGAAAACTTAACAGAAATCAAGAAAAATAATACTTATAGTTAAGTATCCCAAAGTAATATAAATATTGTGAAATGATTTGCACGATATTATCTAGCTAAGCATAATCTAAAATGTCATTCTGTCTTCGCCAAATACAAATGATTGACTAAAATAGAATGATGATTCAATTCTGTTTAGCGCTAATTATACATATTTTGATGATAAGGCTGTGTCAAGACAGTCTTTAGACACTGTATGGAAACGATGATGGTGCCCACATTCGCAACCACCCTTATCAAATATGAAAACGGGCCTAATAAAATTATAATGAGACAACATAGCTTCATATTTCAACAAAACAGGCTTACACCATTTATTTTTTCATCAGTCATCCAGAATTATCCCTTAATAAAAACAAATCCAACAAAAATAAAAATATGAAAAAGCTGTCAGCAAAATAAAATATGGAAATGTTTTTATTCGCAGCTTTGCCGTTTCTATAATATTTGGGAACTGGATTCTATGAAATCAAAGCTTATATGAAAATTGCTTTTCCAATTTCGGTTGTACGTATGTTCATGTTATTAAATAAGTACATAATTTGTTACAAAACATCAGAAACAGGTTTTTGAACATTTTTTTTTATGTGTAGATTTATGAAATATATTATTATTAGAATGTTGGACTGCCGCATTAGTTTAGTGGTGGTTATTCCCAGGTCGAGAAAAGTGTTGTTAGGTTTTTCCATCTGGAATTTCTCAGTGGCAGCCCGTAGTCTGAATTTGTGCCCGGTTATTGGCAATAAGCTCGCTCTGTATATGTATATGTAACTTAAATATAACTAGAAAAATGAGGGTATTACTATAGGTACCTCTGCCTAACCCTTCGAGGATTACAAGCGTGATGTTATGTTATGTTATGTATTATAATGTTAGAAACAAATCAAAGCATATGAATATTTTGACACCAAATTAGAATTTTCTATGAAATTTTCATAAATGTCATAAGCATGGTAAAATGGGTTTTTAAAGTATTTTTCTTACCCTGCTTATGATAGAAGCTCTAGAAATATCCGAATTCCGTTTGACAGTGTTTTGCGTATCGATTGAATTGATGTTAACAGAGTGTTGGTGTTCTTTTACAGAGCTTGTTTCTATTGAATATAAACACTTTGTAAACGAAGTTATATTGTGAAATTGCAGAATATAATAAAAAAATATACGATGATTCTTATTTGAGCAATATGTGGCAGTGAAAACAATACCCATTTGTCTAAAAATCATCACGAGTACCCAATTATCTGTCAATTTCACAATTTTTTTGTTGACATTGTCGGGAAATTCGATAAGAACCAACTGTACCTACCTAATGTATTTGATGTAAACTACTAATTTGATGTTGGAATGCCGTGTGCGATTTGCGCTCTAACTAAATATTTTGGTTTGATGTGTTCATTTTGATATTAACCACTTGATGTTGTATTTTAATACGTTTTGTACATTAGCTAGCACTCTACATTTTAACGTCTATAAATTGTACCTTTTCGAAACTTAGTGGTTACTTTATCCATCATTATTATCATTTATTAGAGATTATAAAAAAAATGTGGCATTTCGAAATTCATAAAAAAGTACAAACCACCATTTTTCTCAAAATACGAAACCTCAAAGAATATACAAAAGTCCTTGAAAGGATAACGTAAACGCTGATCCATATGAAAACGTTTATAAGAAAAGTTCTTTTACGAGTGTCGACAATCATATCCGAAATAACCATAAAAAGAGGGGAAAACCGTAAAACGGGCATTAGTCCCTTCATGGTTCCGGTGACGATGCGGAATTTCGGACAGGAGGCGGATAGAAATGTTATATCTGACCAGGCATTTGCATAACGTTGTCATCCTTATTATTAAAGTAGTAGAGCTGTTTATGCTAGTCATGTTTATTGGCGCATATAATTTTTTTGGATTATGATATTTGTATAAATTATATTACTTTTTGGTTAAGTGATCACGGAATTGCTCTAGATTTTTTTGTGGCATTGGGATTTTTATCTAGAATTTCTCAGTACCAGCCCGGAGTCTGGATTTGTGCCCGGTTGATGGCAATAGGCTCGCCCCCTATTACATGGGACATAAACATAACTGGCGAAATGTGGGTGTACTATAGGTACACCTCTGCCCAGCCCTTCGGAGAAACATGACGTGATGTTATGTTATGTTATTTTTTGCTATAGGTCGATCGTTGAAACTGACGGGTTCTCACAGTTACGTTTGTCCCTTTTAAGCTTGTAAATATACGCGACACAGAATATAGAAAAAAGTTTTTCTTCAAAATTAAATCAACTTAAATATTAGAAATATAGAATAGAATAATATTTATTGGCTTAAAAACATGGTAAAATACAAAAAAAAAAAATACAAAAACTTGTATGCTCATACATGTTTTTGATTAACAGTCATGAACGTACAAATTTTCACAAGCATAATTTGACATTTATTTTCAAAGAAGTATATAGTAATAAGTATAACCAAATGTATGAACCTAGACGAGGCTAAAGGAATATGTAAGAATCGGTGGCGTTCTGTAGTTTCTGCCTATCCCCATGGGAAGAAGGCTTGAGTTCATGTATGTCTCCTGAGTCGTCATATAGCGATTTTACAAGTAGGCAAGTAGGTACATAACAATAACAGACCAGTCAATAGATCCAATCTTTTCATAACAAACCAGCATAAAATTAAGAACGCTCCCAACATTATAGAAAACTCAAAAGCACAACTTTCCACTGAATAAAAACTTTATGCATATTCCTGAAAGTCACGTAAAAAACGCGTTCGCGCTAACATTTCCTATGAATATAAAATTTTGTTACGACATCGTCACATTAGCGTGTCAACCCTGTAATCTGTAAGTGTGCGCGCACGCCGCGTGTGGCCTCTGCCTTACGTGTAAAATGTGTAAATATTACGTCACATGTGATAACGATAAAAACATGCACTTCCTGGCTCAGTAGTCTTAGAACATAAGTATTAATACACGCATAGCTACTTGTATAGATATTTAATCAAATTAGCGTATTTACATTTTACACGTTAGCGGTCTAATTCTCCACTGATACAATAGGTAATCAATCGCCGTGATTATTATGATTTTATGTTAGACAATGAACAGTGAAAGTGTTAGAAATGTTAGTAAATCATTTAAACTTGTGTGTTGATATTGAATAGTAGATTATTCACCAAGGGAATAAAGTAGTGTCTTATGTCACGGGCGCTATATTGAATCCCGAGCGCCGTACCGAAGGATTATAGTCTTCTTGTGTGAATGTTTTCTAATGGCAAAAAATACAAAAAACATTAACATTAGAAAAATATCTTCCTCACAACCACAACGTAACTAACTCATCGCCTCAACCACCTTGAGATTTTGTAACCCTGGTACAAACATATAGTTAGTTATACGACATCCCACATTCTGACGATGACAGACATACTACCACTTACATGAAATCATCAATGTAACCATTAACCTGACTTCTATTCGTGATATGTTTGTTTAATGACACATTTAAGAGGTTATTTAACTACAATGTCCTTTATTCGTGTCCCTAAAGTTTTTGGAGACAATTTTCCTGTTTATATATTATAAAAGTACCTACAATATAAAAGCCTTTTAATTAAATTGAATGCCTCGTTGGTCTAGTGATCTCAAGCGCTACTGCTGAGCATGAGGTACCGGGTTTGATTCCCGGATTGGGCAAAGTGTTATTGGGTTCTTTCATCTGGAATTTCTCTGTAGCAGCCCGGAGTCTGAATTTGTGCCCGGTTGATGGCAACAGGCACGCCGCACGCCCACTATTATATGGGACTTTAACATAACTGGCGAAATGTGAGTGAACTATCGGTATACCTGTACGTAACCCTACCGGGAAAACAGGCGTGATGTCATGTACTATCAAAGAAACGCATATCTGTACACTGTAAGGACTATTCTTGCTTGCAGCGCTCGGCCGCTATAGTAACGCTTACCTACGAAAAAAAGGGTCGTGTGCACGGGATTTTGTTTTCAAAGTGGTTAGATATGCGTTACCCCGATTGTACTTAGTATTTGATCGATCAGTTCAGAAATAAAGTTTCATTTTACGGGAAGTAAATTATTCATAGTTAATGAGCGACACTTCTTGACGCCGTCGAATTAATTAACCTTTGAGTTAGGTATTTCCTTTCAAGGTGAAGTCTCGTTGTTGCATACTATTTATATAATCAAGGATAGGAATTACATATTTATGCAAAATTCGAGATAAATGGCTTATTGGATTTATTTAGATGACGATTTTATTGGCGCCGTAGCTGGGCGATTCATTACTCTGATTTGGATCGGTCTTTGTTCTGTAACGATGATAAATCTGGATAAAAAAGCAGTTCTTTTTTAGGATTAGCTTAGATATCTCGTGGCCAGATCTTAGAATTAATCATTCAATGAAATCGACCGCTAGTCACATCATGATGTGGCCTGACCAGATCATTGAATACTCAACAATACAAAACAATTAATAAAATAAAATAAAACAAATAATATAAGAATATTCTTACTTACATACATACTACATAAGTTATGTGATGTTTATAGTTAACTAGCTATTGCAAAGTCGAAACTCAAACCATTTATTTCAATTAAACCATTTACAGGCACGCTTGAATTGTCAACGAGTCGATCAGTTAGTTGGAAAGTATGGGATCACCTATTTGTTACTTGTTCCGAGCGATTTAAAAAACGAAATAACTGATGAAAATTAATGAAAATGCTAACATTTTAAAAGCAAATCAAAAACAAATCTAATGAGGGTTTTCTGAAATGACGTTGACTAGGTGAGACGTCAAGCCTGGGCACCTGTCAAAAGTGTCAAAGCGCCTATATTTTCTCTAGTCGTTACTGAATGATGAACGAATGATGAACGTCATCATAAATTTTATTTTCATAATCGAAATAGAAGAACTCTTGTCAAAGTGACGCCAACTTGTGGCGTAAATTTTCATGAAAACCCTCATAGTCTGTATAATATACTTACCTTCCTACTGTAAAAATATCCGGTTACAACCTTCGTACATTGTGTTAGTACATTGAAATCTGTAACGTAACCCTTACGAGTCTAATTAAAATGTAAGCCGAGAGAAAGGACATGATTATAATAATGAATTCACGTTGTTTTAGCTGTACTCCTTGTACTTATTTTTTCTTGTAAGCGGAGATTTTTACGGGATAGTAAATCCTCCTGTATTTTTTTTCTATTCTATCATATAAGTTGAAAAAATAATTGTGTTCGGAATGTCAAAGTTAGTGTTTCTTTTTGATCAATTCGGATAAAAAAGTTATGCACGATTCATACTGCGAAGCCTAATGCTTCGTGAGTGCTCTGCGATCGAAAAATTTACCTTGCCTCCTTTCTGCAACTGTGTTTATCGTTACACTCCTGCTAGTACGCAGAACCTACATACGTAATTGATACACCATCGTATACATAATTTAATGGAGATTAATACTGTCCTTTTTTAAAATTCATTTAATGCAGCAGAAAGGAAAGAAACCTGAAAACATTGTAGCTTACGAGAAAATCGATTAATGGAGTAATATTTTTTTTAGATTCGTTTTAGCTATATGAGGAACCCTATTGACAATGCCTGTTTTATTCAAAGTAGTTTAAACATAATTAATAAAAAATATCTATATATTTCAAACTTCGACCCTCTTCCGTTGCCTAGCAACCAACAAAGCAAACCTAAATAGTCTTTGACAGTACATGAAGATTGCGAGTTGAGAAATTTTACCCATACTGATGGGTAAAAAAGCAGTCAAACAATACTTCATGAAAAGTCGTTTAAATATATTTTTTGAATGAGCGTTATGAGGCGTGTATCTACTTTTGGATTTTCCAAATAATCCATTATTTTTTCATTTAATTATTTATTTATTTAAACTTTTCACACTCAAAACGGTACAAAGGCGGACTTAATGCCTTAGGCATTCTCTACTAGTCAACCAAGGGTTTCATCTGGAATTTTTTAGTAGCACCCCGGAGTCTGGATTTTTGCCCGGTTGATAGAATATGTAGGTTCGCCCCTTATTACATGGGACTTAAACGTAACTGCCGAAATGTGGGTATACTATAGGTACACCTCTACCCTAACCCTTTGAGGAATACAAGGCGTGATGTTATGTTATGTTATTCCTCTATTAATTAAAATATTATTATTATTCTGATCAGCAAATGTGCTTACAAATCAGATTTGTTGTTTGAGTGAGTTGATTGAGTGCTTATCCTTGGCAATGTCGAGTTATAAACATCAGCAAACAATTTTAAAAAAAAAACCGAAGAATTGAGAACCTCCTCCTTTTTTTTGGAGTCGGTTAAAAAGCCACGTAATAACAAAATATTTGCTAAATACTGCAGTTGAAATAAATGGCAGTAGGTATTTATTATAATCGTTAGCATACGTATGGGAGACGTAAGTTCGACATGTCTCGATAATTATCACTTACATCATCGCCATTTACGTAGTACTATTTAAAGAATTAAAGGCTATTAAAAATGACTGCGTAATTGTCGAAATTGTCAACACTTAAATATTTGAAAAGAAAAACAAGTAAAGGTGTCAACTTATTTATTTACTTAATACTAAATCGCTTCCTGAAAAACGTCAGACGTCCTTTTTCTCAGTCACGCTCTGTATACATTTGTCAGGGTTGTCAATTATTATTATTGTTTTCTAATTATTACTGAAATACCAAGAGAAATTGAATAATATTTATTGTATAAGTCACTGTCTTCTCGATGAAGAGGGTCTAACAAACGTCTCGCTATGAGACCGGCTAACACTGTGACACTTAAATGTAACACATTAGTTGCTTTATCCTTAAACAACAAATAAATCATAAATTCCAGCCATTTAGAACCATTCACAGCTAAGTGTTGAACAGAAAAGGGTTTTTGCTTTCCCCAGAAAACATTTCCTCGCCCTGTACAAACAATAGACTGTTCAAAAAAGGGAACGTTTCCATTTGTATGAAATCCTTTTTTATATTTCTTTGCCCACAAAAGGTGAAAAATTGAGCCTCTTATTTTCCGAATACAGCTGGAAACCATCTGCGTGTCTCGACTCAGATTATTTACCTACAGCTTTATGAAGGTATTCGTTGAGTAAATATAATAATTCTTTAATTTATAGCGAATAACCGGAAAATTGGGCGTTCGGGAAAACTTGTATTTATTTACGGCCCAATTGATTTTATAATTGGAAAAAAAATATTGTAAGACAACGTGTTTTTTTGTAAAAACAGCGTGTTTTGTTAATATTTCGAACTTGGGCCATAATTCCTGGAACCGTGACAGGCGACCATTTCTGTCAAAGCCTCAACACGTTTGTCACACATACTGAAAGTTTCATATTGATTTGTGAAAGCGACACAAAAATCCTTTTACACGAATGTTCATCTTTCAACATAAAGGTTCCGACTATACAGGCTGAGTTTTGTGAAATGAGTTCACAGTGCCAAAACTCTTTTTTTATTAGATTTACTTTCTCTCCTTCCAAAAATTCTTTCGACAAGTTTTCTTTATTTCGCTCATGCACAGTTTCAACCCTGCAATTTTATCTTAGAAACTCACCCTGTATATGCAAGAACGCAATAACACGTGAATATTAAAATTATAAGCTACCGCCATGTTCGTTCATTGAACTTTTATGGGGTTGCCAACGTCGGAGACTCGTCAGAATATTAATGGCACATAATATGTTCGGAATACTTGTTACAACTTTTCCCATTACGCCGCTCAGATTTACACCAGGAAAAATGTGTTTGACGCGCAAAAGGCGCCCAGTGAAACTCAATGAAAGTTAGTCGTGTTACGAGATTTAAGCGACGATTACGAGGGACTGACAATTTTTTTGATGCCCTTGTCTTACATTTGATGCGATTAAGTACTTCATTTTTTTTATCAAGTGTCAGGGTTATCTGTCTGTTTCTTCACATTTTAATAATAAATATAGGACTCTTAGAAAGTCACCTTCTATTCGTCTATCGAATGTCAGTCCATCTGGCTGTACATTGAAAACAAAGATTACATTAATGATTAAAAACGTCACTCTCCAGAGAACTCGACTCAGCAGAGTTTTAATGCGTTCTGAAAAAAACTTTTGGCATAAACGTGGTGAGGTAAAAGTTGATTAAATATTAATGGGCTATGAAATGACAGGCTGCCAAATGCATTCACTTACAAATTTTTTGTTATTGTACTGCTTTATTTGCAAACGACAATACGCATCGAGGATCTCTATATTCTCCAGCTAGTTGAGAACGTGGATGTTAGATAGCAGTAAAGCCTTACAAAATACAGATAAAGAAAGAAATCAATATAGAAAGAACTTGTTACAATATTTCCCTCTCAATAAAATCCTCTCTTTATTTGCATTCGTGTAACTCAAGATCGCAAATGTGTTGGCCTAGTCGATAACGCACTTATATGAAGTCTGTCACGCCCGACTGCGGAGCGCAGACAAAAGACTCGGTTTACCTTAAAAGCCCCATTGTACCAGCATTGTTTGGCTCGAGCCCACTAAAAGCACGGTAATCGAAGGGCTGACCTTTTTCTACTATTTATTGCGAAAATTAAAACGATTGTGTGAACAGGTTTTTAATTTACGAAGTCTTCGCCGTCAATATGGTGGAAGGATCAAATCAGTGCGTAAATGATGAATGGTAGAGACCATTTTCGGTTGACAACAGTGTATATTAATGTTTCTGTGTGGAATTTAATCACAATTATTGTTGAAGGGGGTATACATTTCCTCGAATTGTAAATTTTCAAAGGAAGTTAGGCGTTGTGGCTTTCCAGTCCAGTGGCGACGGTACCCTAATGGCTCGTGTTTACCTCGTGCTATGGAAACTTACGAGATCTTCTCAGAATCTAAAGCTCAAACAAATATCTCCGATACATACTTTGTGTTTAATCAGTAGACGTAAATTATATAAGTAATCAGATTCATCATAAAGAGATCATAAAAGGCCACCTACACGTGTGTGTAGGTAGTATTCACAGACTTCCATTTTGTTGAAATGTAAAAATAGCACCAATTATTTACGGATATTTCTACAGAAACGTACAAAACCCTATCAGCCTCATTGACATTGTCTGTTTATTGTACTCTTTATGTTTTGGAGGCGTATACAATTTAGTGAGCGATATCAGAGCGTTGAATGGCGGCGATAAAAATAGCAACCACATGCGATCCTACGCCAGATGCCCTGTGACCTTACGCTCGACGGCTCGGCCCGTTTTATAACCAACATATGCACTACACACTATAAATATTGGCAGTGATTCCCGTTTTTCACACTACATTAACGTTTTGAACAAAATGCCTATTGTCTTTTTGACAGCGACAACCTTGAACGAGTTAATATGAAATTATAAACTGATGTCAAACTGTTATTTGCGATCGATGGAGCGTTACTGTAATATTAATCTTTGGCTTAGTATCGAGTATTCTGAATATCATTACCTTCTTTTATGAATCAATTTAACGATTGCCGTCTAGTGTAATGTAATGTGTTGATGAAGCCATTGGTGCTAGATGGATACCATACAAAGTAAATTAATCGATTTGTGGCGAGAATACTGTGGTCAGGATCAGTGACCTTCCTTTGCGCTTAGGGCTTTTTGTGTATGTATCTGGTAAACCACGTTAAAGGGTTGAACTGAGCTGATAGTTAGATGTATAAAAAGGCAGTTGGGCAAAACCGTAGGAACCGTGGAAGGCGGACGACTAAATCTTGTGTTAGGTGCAGGGATAATGAGACCTGAAAAATCACTTCATGTTAAATAGTCAACAGTTAGGAAAGGGCGATGATGAAGCTGTGTTCAAAGTCGAATCTTCTTTCTCTGTGTTTCATAATACTTTTAATACAGTTTATAGTAAAACTGTGACTGGTAGTGAACCGTCAGCTAGTTAATTATTCATCAGAGCAGAATATTGAATGGAGTTCGTTTGCGCGCAATATTTTGGTTTTATTCATCCGTTGGACAATGAAATGCTATTCCGGACTTTTGAATATTCAAATTTTTGGTAGTTTTCGAAAATGCTTATGGATTTAAAAACAAAGGAATTTTAATGGCCGCAACTGGTTTATACTGTGTAGATCAATGAATATTAATATTATATTCAACACCATGTGGTAAAAAAAAGACTGGGATCTTCTTTTATTGGCAACAAGATACAAGATACTTCTATAAAGCTTTGACAGATCTTCACGGACGTCAGAAATAAAGTTACAATCATTCAGTAGGTAGGTACTTAACAAAATTTTCGTCAGAACATAGTATCTACCTATGCTTCACTTACAACTTGAAAACCTACAGTTTTAAGCTTTGACTGACTGCCAAGGGTAAGTTGCCAAGTAGGTAACATACCCAAAAATCAACCTCTGATGATGATAAATGCAGAAAACAACGGAGGGTTTTCTCCCTGAAATTATGAGGAAAAGTATTAAGCCTGCCATATATCACTGAAAATACAACTATGATTAAAGTGTACGCGGCCGACATGATTATTTATACGTTCATTCATCACATTTTTCTTTCTTAACTCTAGCATGTAGCAACGATGTGTTTATACCTTAGCATCGCCAGACGATTTTCACTCGTCTCTCCAAAGTCTTAAAGCCCATTTTCTCGTGAATTCATGCTCACATACGATATTTTATCATTGCTAATTTGTAAAATTTGTGTAACACATTTTATCCCCGTTTGATAATAATCAAATCAATTCTGATATATTGTTTTCGTAATATGCATAGATGGCTAATTTAAGAAGATGGAGAAATGTGATTTCGGTAGCTATATTTAGACAAATAGAAACACAAATAGGTGGTGAATGAAATAGTACTTTTAAACTTGAAATAGTGCCAGGTTTTAGATTTTAGAATAAAGGCTCCTACAAACAGGGGCGACACGCGACGCGACACAAAGACACCGCTCGTCGCGCGACGAGCGGTGTCTTTGTGTCGCGTCGCGTGTCGCGCCTCTTTGAAAGAGCCTTAACTGACGGCAATCAGCTGAAACGTTTATTATTTGAACACATGTTTTTGTGCCTTAACTGCCACCCGAAAAAGGACTATAGGGAATTTATATGAATGAAACAAATAAAAAACAACATTAAATAAAAATGTCTTTTCTAGCCATTGCTGTCCCTTTTCTGAGCAAAGGTCAAGTCCTTCCAGAAAAATAGTAAACCAATATACCCAATTAATAATACTGGAGGAGACCTATCCCCGTCGACCGGTCCTTAATTATTTAATGAATTAATATTAAGGAATAATAAAGGCTTTTTTTTTTATCTTTATAAATATAATCGTTAATTAAAACTGTGGCGACATTCATGATTTAGGGTGTCCAACTAACATTACTCAAATTGAAAACAGAACAAACAATCATTATAAAACCTATTATATTTTGCAGGACAAACAAACTATAACCGAGAACAATAAAACTAAATAATGAACTCCCAACAACTTACATAATAAATATACGAGATATATAACTGTAGGTATATCGCTTAGGCATCGTCTAGTCATTACGAGACCGACAGACAGAAATAGCGACTCTATTCGGGAGCCACAGATGTGTGTCAACACCGGGGTTATTTTGACCGTCTATATTATTCATAACGAAAATGAAGGGCTCTGTGTTCTCATGGAGATAAAAGTATAGTTTGTTTTAAAATAAAAACTTTTTTTAAACAAAAGTTATAACTACAACTTGTCCTGAAATTTAAGGCACACAACCAAACACCCCAATGAGAATATTATGTCATGAGTTATAACATGTTATAACTTATAATCAATTGGGTGTTTGTTATAACCAATTATGGTTATGACAAACACCCCAAAAGGTGGTATAAAATAATAAATAAATAAAACATTGTTTATTTATAAATAAAAATATAAATAAAACAATGTTTACTTAATATTAAATTAGTTGTACTGTTTGTGGGAGAAAATTGTGGTCACATTACAAAATTGTGTTATTCACGCACGCACACAGTCGCACACGTATAAAGAGACTAGCGTAGTAGGTACTTCGTCCATTTTGGTTTGTTTTGACCGTACAGCGGAAGAGTGACTGTAATTTTCGTAGTTTTCATTATTTTTGGGATTAAAAATCCTATCTTAATAAGTAACAATTAAAATGTATAAAACCCGCAACACAAACATTACCACATTTCTCTTTCCTATTCCATCACCGGACCCAGTTCACCGTTTATCTAAAACCTATTCATTGAGACCATTCCAATGAACCTAAACACAATACTTGTGCTATAGGTTGGGTATCCTGCAAATTCCAGGTGATGCAGCATCAGTTCAAGGTTACTATGTTCTTCTAAAATCACTGAAGTAACAGAATACCAAATTTCAAATTGATCAGACCTGTGGAAGATACTCACATCCATTCATCAATAAGAAAAGAGCTGATAATCTTCAAACGGCTGAACCAATTTTGATAAAACATGTCTAAGAACCATCGCTAGAAAACCTGCTTTTAAATAAAAAAAACTACATTCTAATCGGTTCACCCGTTTTACAGCTATAGTGCCACAGACAGACACACAAAGCGGTCACACTTTTAACACCCACCCCTCATTTTGCGTCGGGGGTTAAAAATGACTGAAATCGATTCAGTAAACGATTCCGAACAAAGTATATACTTTAATAATGTGCATTAATTCAGTTACTCATTGTATAAGAACCGCCGGATCGCCATTAAAATACTAGTGCTGGTGACATTCTGGCGAGTCATAGTTATTTGAGTTTGTTGCTAGTTACTTTTGTTGAGTAGCGCCCTTAGGTACCAAACGTAGCGTCCCAGAGGGTCATGGCCATCCGGCTGGCCCGAGGATACCGCACGGTCTCCTGTGAGGCGGAGAGCCTCCTTGCCGGATTACCGCCATGGGATCTGGAGGCAAAGGTCCTCGCGCACATTTGGGAGTGGCGCGAGGAGGCGAAACGCCGGGGCTTAACTCCGCTGCCGCGAGAAATCGCGGCACAGCGGACGGAGCTCCGGCGGGATCTCATGGCGTCATGGAGAGTGCGATTGTCGCAACCCAGCGCTGGGCACGCCGCAATTGCGGCGATAAGACCCCTCTTTGAGGAGTGGCTAGAGAGGCGCCACGGCGTCCTCACCTTCCGCCTGACGCAGGTCCTCACCGGACACGGCTGTTTCGGGAGGTTCCTGCACAGGATAAGGCGGGAGGAAACGCCCGGGTGTCACCATTGTGTGGATCGCCCGGAGGACACGGTGGAGCATACGGTGGAGGTCTGCCCAGCTTGGGCGGAGCATCGCCGTGTCCTCGTGGAGGCGATCGGCGGCGGTGATCTCTCGCGTCCGGCCCTGGTTCAGGCCATGGTACGGAGCGAGAGGAAATGGGAGGCCGTCACCTCCTTCTGCGAAGCTGTAATGCTCGCGAAGGAGGAGGCGGAACGCGTGAGGGAAAGGCAAATTTCGCGCCCTCACGCCCCTAACCGCCGCAGGAGGAGACGCCCGGAGCGTCGGGAATCGCGAGGCGATTTCCGGCCACCGTAGGCGCGGGCTTGCGGACGGTGAGCAATGGGTGGCTCACCGTCCGATAAGGACCAGGCCCGGGTCGACGGCGCGTTGTGTTCCACGCGCGCCTCAAAGAGATGTCAGCAGATTTGAAGGGGTCCACTAGGGCCGATGCCTGCCGGGATTGCGAAGAAAACCGAAAGGGAGATCGTGGCCCCCGGCAACAGGGCAACCGAAGGAACACGGGTGGGTTTTAGTCAGTAAGAGTCTGACACGCCCTCCCGTTGTTAGTAAGTTATTTGATGATTTCCCACCATCAAAAAAAAAAAAAAAAAAGGCACCAAACGTAATAATATTAATTTCAATTATAAAAATATTTAAAAAAACCTTTTAAATATCAACACCTAATAAAAAAAATACAGACACCTTGAATATTATTTTGTATGAGTGTTTGAAAAAAATAATACTAACAAACTTTGAGCTAGAAGTTGTTATCATTAAAACTTCCCGTCTACAACTTTGGAAATGCGAAGACAAAATTAAAGACAAATTGTTTGGGAAATTGAAAAAAACTTGTTAGTTCTAAGAGTTTACTCATGTTTTTTAATGTTGAGTTTCCCTGTAATGTGAAAATTCAAAATTCCACTGTAACGGCCAGGGCTTTGTAAGTGTAAGGCAAAAGCGCAGGCCGTCAATTGCTAAGTAGTGTAAAGAGATAATTGAAACCACCAGGGTTAGTTAACACATACAGGGTGGCAGGGACATCGACGCGAAAACTGTTACCTCAGTACATGATGCTGAACCGCCGTGTGTTGAAATTTGTCGTGGGTTATTAAAAAAAAAATCTGCTGTTTTATAGAAAAGTGCGCCTACGCGGTCAAAACGTATGGAACAGCAGATTTTTTTTTTTAATAACCATCTGAAAATTTCAACGCCCCTGGGGATTCAGAATCATGTACTGAATCCATGGTAACAGTTTTCGCATCGATGTCCCTGCCACCCTGTATATAAGAATTGTCACTATTTCAATAAATTATTTTAGCGCCAGTAATGGCCTGCGATAAAGTTTATCAATGAATTAATTAGGTAGGTTTTGAACTATATTATTCATTAGAAGTTATGACTAGGATTGCCAACTTTTTTTATATCAAATATAGTATTATCGAAGCTATTATTGCCTTTAAAAATATAGTAAATGGCGAAAAAATAAAAAATGTATAGTAGGTATGTTTCAAATACATTTTTTTTTGTAACGAAGTTCTTTAACGCGGCTTGTAAACTTTCAGAAATCGTCACGCTATAAAGTGTTAATACTTACGACTGTCTTCTTCTAATTTAAAGAGAAAGAAAGAGAGAGAGAGAACGCCGGCAGAAAAAAACAAAAGAAAAGAGTAACGTGATTACAGTATCGTGGAATAAAATTGTACACATTGGCCCGAGTACACTGAGAGAGACAAAGTGTGAATTTGGTCAAAATGAAAATCCAATATGGCGGCTGCGAAAATTGTTATAATTTACGTCATGGGTGTCGTTTTCATAGTTTTCCGGGGTGCTGCCGATAGTGAGGTCAAAATGTAAATCCAAGATGGCGGCCGCGAAAATTTTGTTTTTGATTAATCATATGTGAAATAGAACTCCCCCCGCACAGGTTTTTAGTCTTCTAATACATATTTTTTGCTGCTATGAACCTATATTAAAAGGTTTTTATTTATCTCATATCTATTTTTATAGGTACTCTAAATTAAGGTTAGAAAATACAATTAGTTTAGCTTTTATGAGATTAATACTGGCCCTATTGCGATCATCTCGCCATATTGTATGGAGTTTCGTCTACTATATTTTTTCTTTACAAATATAGTATTTAAGCCTCTAATATAGCAGGATACTATATCACATAGTAGGGTTGGCAACTCCAGTTATGACTATCGTACTGATAACAGTCACTTACTATTTCTATACTATCAATCGCAACAAAAACAGTAATTACAACTAAGAAGGCATAATAATATTATTTATGTCATGCATAACATCACCACGCCTGTATAAGAAGGGTTTATACCTATAGGTAATACACCCACATTTCGCTAATTATGTTCACAGAGAAACAAGATGTACAGTTCATTAAGGGTTCAGTACAATGATGCTTACCGAACCCTTATGAAACTGCCAAGATACTGCAGTGCCTCGAGCATGTTTGCCGAACCGAGGGTTCCTGACTCTTACCCCATCGAGGGTCGCGTCTTTTTGGCGAAGTTTGAGACGCTCCAGTAACAGCATTTTGAGGGTTGTCTCGTGCAACCTGGCAAGTTCCATATTTGGAGGCAAGCTTATTGCCATCAACCGGGCACAAATTTATCCTCCGGGCTGCTACTGAGAAGTTCGAGGAAAAACCCAATAACACGTCTTCCGGCGCGGGAATATAACCCAGCACCCTAATTGTGTAACTCACGATCAATCATAGTCTGAATAATTTTGAAGAATATTCCAAATCGATTGTTATATCCTATATTCGAAAAAAAATGTAATAAATATTATAAAACAGATCGATATGATCAAACAGAGATTGATCATGTGTTACGCAATTAGGGTGCTGGACCTCATGAGCATGAGGTCCAGCAGTAGCGCTTGCGACCACTACACCAACGAGGTGATCAAATACTGTTTATGTAAGAAAGAAAGAAAAATAAGTTTATTTGTCACAGAAACACGTGCATAAAAAAGATAATTACTCGAGTAGAACAATAAAATAGAACACAATAGATTTAAATATTATCACGAGCACAAAACAGAAATAGTCTGTAGCTGCTGGCACGTCCTAATTGTGACAAAAAGGCAAAAGAAGCAGTGTATAAAATGTTTATGAGGTCCTACAAATATATCTTATTAAAATTCATTTAAGTATTGGTTTCAGGTTTCATGGAAATTCTCCTTTTCAATAAAACAATGTTTACACACCCCTGAATCTATTGAAAGTTGACTAAGGGATCTCGCGAATTAGACGGCCATGACCACGACCGCGACCAGTACCCTAATTGCGTGTTTCAAATCGAAACAAATTGTGATTGATCGTGTATTAAGCAATTAGGGTACAGTATCCAAATTGCGTACTACAACACAATCACAATATGTTTCGATTTGAAACAGATTGCTAATCCATTGCTTCATAAGTTGGAAAAATAATCTGCTCAATAACGTTAATAACGCAATGAATATTGTTGAACTGTCAAAATATTTTATGCAATTAGGGTACAGGTAAACTATACATATCGATACGAATCGCGCACTTGGTCACAACGGTCAACTAGCCGCACACCATACAGTACTACTAGACGGCCTCAACTGGCCGGAGTCGTGGCCGTCTAGTGCGCGAGGTGGGGCCTAAATGAGCTTACAGATTTGCTCCATTTTTGACGATCGTTATTTTTTTGACGATCAATAAGATCTGTCAGCTTGCTAAAATATTCAAAAACGTAATTTCGCATTAGCAAAACTAGAGAAAAAGCTTCAAAAAAATACTTACCTATATTAAAATTCAATATTTGGATAATCATATCTCGGTTATTTTTTAAATGATGTTTTCTAAAAATGAAACCTAGTAGCTAGATCGATTTATCGCCCTCGAAACCCTCTGCATACTAAATTTCATGAAAATCGTTGGAGCCGTTTCCGAGATTCAGATTATATATATACAAATATACAAGAATTGCTCGTTTAAAGGTATTAAATAAATATAGCAGTGCAAATCCTTAGATTAAGTACACAATATTTTATCTCAAATATATTTATTTAAACTAAGACTATTTCTTCTTTTGTTATTGTTTAATTGAAATTGTGTTAGAGCCGTTGATTACTAGACTTGTTAAACATAAACAATAGAAATAATTGCAGAAGATTAAATCTTTTGGAATTCACAAATACTTAGTCAGTAATTGTCGCTAAAAGTTTAATGAGGTCGCCGAAAGATTTATAGGCAAGATAATTTTAATTAAAATCAATTACTTCTGTTCTGTCACCATTACAGTGCTTATTGAACTATTAATTCTTATTTCAATTATTTCAAACGTTAAACTTGGGTATATCAACTTGTATTTTAACAATTAATAAGTGTTCTTTTCTTCTTCCAAAAAAAAATAAAAAGGATAAAATAATAATATAAGAAAAAAAAAATAAGAAGCATTTTATCGGACGTAGTTAGGTACGTTATTGACAATAAAATAAAACTTTTTATGTTTTGTTTTTTGGGCCACGATAATTTCATCTCGCTAGAGATATTTTTCTGTAGAAAATACAAATCAGTTTCCAATAAAACCAATTTTCAGAATAGTTTTCGAACCGCAGATCGGTAGTCAACTTACGTAGTATTATATTAGAGTATTTCTAACGAATGGTTAAACACGCCAAATCTCTTCACTGAAAACATGTTCATTTCAATTCAACCGATATGGCACAATACATAACGAGATATTTGTAATCTGGTCGTATCGTATCGCGCCGCATCGCACCGCATCGCTCCGCACCGCACCGCGATATCGCCCCTACAAATGAGCCCATAATGTGCGCCTCTTTTATTACACTTCATTATCTGTCCAGTTATTTTTCCATTAACGATTCCCTTAATGCGTCCCATAAATTCAAGCTGCCACAATTGTTAAAGGAAACTTTACGAGAGCCATATAAATGATATCAATTTTTCAAGTATCCATATTTTATTAACATAACAAAGATTTAAATATGATCACTTATCGGATGGCGACAAAAATAATAATCATTTTGCCAAATTAAATAAAATTTCGATACAAACGAGATTGCATTTATTGTCATACTAGCTGCGCCCCGCGGTTTCACCCGCATAAGTCTCGATCCCGTAAAAATATCGGGATAAAAAGTATCCTATGTCCTTCTCCGGGTCAAGGTCTATCCATATCCCAAATTTCATCCAAATCCGTTCAGCCGTTTTAGTGTGATGTCGTGACCAAGGGAAATAGGGATTCATTTTTATATATATAGATTTATAGGACGCCCTTTTTTAATATGACCGGATATCATATTAAATCTGGGACAAGTACGACTGTTTGTAGCACAACCTTAATCGTAAAAGGAATAGATCAGCCGCGCGAGATCGCATCACGTAGGGACATGAGTCACGTCATGTATCAACAAGCAGGCGTCACTCCTGAGGTCACAACACCTGAACACTTGGCAGAGTGACAAGTTGCATAACCGACGAACGTTAGCCGCGAAAACAGGAAACACAGACTATTTAAGTAACCATTATAAACCTCAACACAAATAAATATACGAACCGATCTCTACGGGCACGCGGCACGTGATTCATCTTGTTTGTTTTTTTGTTTCAGGTAAGTTGACTTCTACTCAATTGCTAAAACTTCGGAGAGTTGGGAAGGTAAAAGGTCAAAATATAATGTAAGTGAGTCGGAAAATTTTGAAGAAGGTTGATCGAAGAGGTTCTCGATTCAAAACTGTCAGGCCACGTCCTAATAGAAAGCGATCATCGCGCGACATACACGATCGTCGCGTTCTAATAATGTAAATTTTTGGTCGGAAAAGTGGAAGTTCGCGTTCTTATAATGTCAGTTTTTGGTCGGAAAACTGGAAGTTCGCGTTCTTATAATGTCAGTTTTTGGTCGGAAAACTGGAAGTTCGCGTTCTTATAATGTTACCGACCAAAAACTGACAATTGCGTATTAGCGCGAAGATCGCTTTCAAATAGAACATGGGGTTAGTTTTCAAACTAATTCGTAGGGACTCAATTCTACTTTTAAATTGTGCATCTTTCTAGAATAGGTACGGGCTCTTCACAACAAGAAGTTTGGAAGCAAAGCAAGGCCAATGTCGAATTATCTCCATAGCAACAAAAAATGTCTTTGAAGCTCTGGTTTCGCCCCTGAAATTTTATATCCCTTTAATTCAATATTTTTTTACGGATTTCGTCATAAAAAATGTACTGTTGTCGAAGAAAAATGTACTCTTTTCTTAGTTTGAGATTGATTGGAAAAGTACCTACCTAAATATTTTTAATAACTGCTCTTGGGAGACTGTAGCCGATAATAGTAAAAGATCTTATGATACACTATTCCACCTCGTAATAAAGTTTGTAGAAGATCTTGAGTTTATTCTATAACATAACATAACATCACGCCTTGTTTCCCCGAAGGGTTGGGCAGAGGTGTCCCTGTAGCAGGCACACCCACATTTCGCCAGTTATGTTTAAGTCCCATGTAATAGGGGGCGAGCCTATTGCCATCAACCGGGCACTAATCCAGACTCCGAGCTGCTACTGAGAAATTTCAGATAGAAAAACCCAATAACATTTTGCTCGACCCGGCAATCGAACCCAGGACCTCATACTTAGCAGTAGCGCTTGCGACCACTAGACCATTCTATAAGTAGGTACTGATTTCAGAACTTTTTATTTTCCTAAAGACAAAAATGGAACTGAGCAGGTCATGCACAAACACACGTACACCTGTACGTGTACGTGGGTACGTATGTGTGTGTGTGCATGATCTGTTCAGATCCATTTTTGTCTAGACAAAGACCTCTTTGTGACCTGAAATGTTTGTCAAATATTCAGTTGTTGTGTTACTTCATTAAATGGTTTTTAGTTATCAATAAAACATTGACAGTGTGATATTCAGATTTATATCCAGATATCTATTTCCATATACTCACCATCTAACTAAAAAAGATGTATATATACTAACAGGCAGACGTAGTGAAATATCCCAAGTTTACCTTTACACATGGAATTTGATTCGTGTGATGCGAACGGTATACCTCGTCTATATTTTCACCGAAAAAGGTTTTTTTTTTGTGGAAACGGTCTCGCAGACGAGTACTTTGAAATATGGAGCAGAGGGAATAAAAGTTGTGGGAATATCAAAAGTGCTAACATTTCAGGCTACACTATGTCAATTGCATTCATATTACCTTACATTTTTGCATTCATATCAGTCCGCAATATGTTGAAAGTATGCTTTCCTATGCCTATTTGTATAGACGTCATTACTTGAAGTGAAAGTCAAGTTATTTATTAAATTTGGGTGTAAATACTTAGATGTAATTGTTATTACAAATTATAATAACAATTACATCTTTTAAATTATATATTTTAGTAAGGTACATATTCGCCACACTTAAGCCCCATTTACACTGTGCAAGTTCATTGCTTGTAACATAAGTTAAAATTTAAACTGCAGTTATTATTGCACGATATGGGCATGTAAGTGGTATATGTGTAGGTGTAAACAGCACATACAATAAAATAGTTCGGAAAATCCAAAAGTGCACACCACATAACGCACATTCAAAAACTGAAAAAAAAAATGAACAATTTATTTTCAAGAAGTACGTCTTGACAGCTTTTTTTAACCGACTTCAAAAAAGGAGGATTCTCAGTTCGTCGGAACCTTTTTTATGTATGTTCCCAATTACTTGAAGACGGCTGGACCGATTTCAATTTTTATTTTTTTTTAATTTTTAAGTGGTTTCATTGTCATTTGGTCACGATCTGATGATAGGATCTTGAAGAAATCGAGGGTACTCTTCAAATATTATAGGCACACCTATAGCGGTTTGGGTTTTTTTTATAGTAACTCGTGCATTTGCTTTCGGAAAGCACCATTTGGTTAAGTGGAACTGATGATGAAGAACAACAAAAGGCCTCCGGAACTGCTCAATAATATGTATTTTATGGGTTGCGATTCGATTACTTTAATATGGTGGGTAAGCAATTGATGCTTGTGATAATTCATATGGTGTAGTGGAGCTGATGGTGAAGTACCTGAGAACTCCTGAACAATTAAAGTCCCTGCATCGGAAAAAGCAATATTTTGTAAAGCAGTTAACATTAGGCTATTGTAACTTAGATAAATTACAAATCAACCAAAAAAACAATCAAAAGTGAAAAAAAAAAAAATTACAAAAAATACTACCGATTTACAAACTACAAAGTGAAAAATAACTTTAATACTGATGCAAAGACACCGACTTCCGAAATTAAAGTTAGTTTTCTTTTTTACCTATCATTAGAGACTCACCTCGCAATCTTTACGTAATGTCAAAGATTGAAATGGAATTTAGATACTTTGTCAGTCGCTAGGCAACGGAAGAGGGTCGAAGTTGAAAATATATAGATATAATATAAGTTAGTTTTTTATTACTTATGATTAAACTACTTTGAATAAAAGAGCCATTTTCTTGTTCTTCCTATGGCTGAATAGAATCTATTAAAAAAAAAAACAATTAATTGATTTTCTCGTAAGCTGCAATGTTTTCAGGTTTTATACTTTGATTGACGATTTTTTTTTTTTTTTATAACTATATATTTCGTTGTTTTTTTTCATTTCTGCTGCATTAAATCTGGTAATCCGGTTCTGTGTACTAGCAATGTAACAATAAAAACAGTTGCAGAAAAGAGGCAAAACTATTTTTTAGATCGCAGAGCACTCTCTAAAGCTTCGCATTATGAATCTTGCAAAATTGCACATACAATAATCGCACGTTTAAACTTGCTTTCAATTATTGTATGGTATTTTATGGAAATCGATGTTACCTCGATAGTCCTGGTTTATCATTTATAACTTATATAGTAAGTGGGCACGCCCTTTATGCCTGGAAGGCTTTTATTTAGATATTTAGTTGTGTTTACGTTTAGTTTTTATTTCTGCTCTTTTTGGTTGGTATAACAGCGTGTGCTAGCTGACATATAGCTAATAATTTATAATTTAAATTATGTTTTATGTTGCATAATGTAAATTATTTTGCATATTATTGTATAGAATCTTTTTATTTTCTAACTGAACAAACAGCTGTCCTGGGGAGTTTGTTGCGCCACTTCTTCCCAGCTAAAGGCACTAGGAAGTGGTGAAGAGTGGGCGTTTTAGGGGATTGTCTTATGTAATTTTGACGTTCATAAAAGTGCTGATTCTCAACCTAGTTTGAATATATGACTTTTGAATTTTGAATCGCACGCACGTCAACACTCGCATGCAATTCTTGAATGGCAGTTATTGAACGTGCTTTATGGCATATGCTCTTGAACGTTCCAGAAACTTACACCGTGTAAATGGGGCTTAAGTTAACAGATTTGTAATCGTAGCATAGTATTATTAAGGATACGACTGCCCTGTTCTTGCCACCTTGCTTATCCTTCAGTTGCCTTCCACGACATCAAAGGTGCCCTAAAACACACAACATTTTGGCAAAGAATCCAAACATTCCCTTTCATTATCTGCCTAGCCTTTTCCCAACTATGTTGGGGTCGGGTTCCAGTCTAACCAGATACAGTTGAATACCAGTATGTTACATGGAGCGATTACCTATCTGACCTCCACAACCCAGTGACTGGATAATTCCCCTTGGTAAGAATAGTTTATTACTACCCGTCACATTCTATACACCACTTTATTTCTGCATTAATTGCAATGAATTATTATGAATGTTCACCATCACTATTTTGAAATTATTCAAACCGACTATAATTCATTGATAACATTTCAAAATCCACAAAATTAATTCGTTTAATCAACATATTTATACTTGGAATGAATAATATTCGTGCCTAACTTCTAGATTTTGGGCGACTATTTCGAGCGGATTTATCTTTAAAGTTAGGCTAGGCGCTAAAATCTGCTAGAGACGTCTGGAGAGATTTCAACATTGTCTTTGATTTTAAACTATTTGATCTTTGGACCCTGCAAAAGCCGCGTAAAGCGTTAAAGCCTTGTACAGTCCGCCTCAAAAAGAAAATATTGTATCAATGTATAGTGGGCTGCATCAATTGGGTACCCCAGTTGTATTAAAATTATAATACAACTGGGGTACCCAATTGATGTAGCCCACCGTACAAAAATCAATGTCAAAAATCACGGTTGAGTGTATTTTGCTTACAGATCATTCAAAAAATTTGTAAATTTGTGTAGCCATTGTGACTTATAACATCGCCTTGGATGAATTTATAAAGGTATTATAATTGTGATTTAAATAAATAAATAAATGTGTAGGTATGTGTTAGCTACATGTTTTGTGGCTACATACTAATAGAATATTATGTAAAAAAGATAGTACACAATCAAATGAATTCTTGTCGTTGTGTCATCTTTTTGAGGCGTATATAAATGAGAACGTCTAGATTAATCTAGGATTCATTCCAATAGACAGTATTGATTCCCTAGCTTCAGTTATCTCATGCTTCGTACACGTAGATTGTTCTAAGAAATGTAAAAGCTGCTCTATGCAAAATTAATCTTTCGTGTCGGTTCAAGGATTATGTCAGAACTTCAGAAGGATGTACTGCACTCACGTCCATTCCTTGCAATAAAGCACAAAATGCAATCACCTACAATTTAACCTATCTTTAAAAAACCCACTACCAAGGAGACGGACTTGCATCGATCATGTGTGTTTTCGATAAACTGAATTAAGCTATAGTTTGAACGAGACCGCTGTACCACGCTTTAAGGGTGTGCGCGGCGCAACGGAGGGGCAGTGCAGGCCGCTCATTCATCAACGCTTACGGCGTTCCGCCGCTCATTCGTCAACGCTTCCCCTCGCCTCGCCGCGCATTCCTAAGGTGCGGTACATCAGTCTCGGTCAAACTATACACAACTATTGACAAATGCTTGCACTAACTTGACGGGTTCGCTCAAATCTGTGTTGGATCTTACCTCAAAAAACCATTTCAGACACTAATCTGTATGATCCTCACATGATGTGACCAACCTTATGTCTGGATTTTAAAAGAGACTGTTACCTCTGAGTTTGATTCGGTGTTTCTTCTCAGAGTATTCAGATAGGAATCGTCAACCTCATCTAGTTTGTAAAATATGATTGATTCCTGCCGAAAGACGTCCACTGCTGGACATAGGCCCCCCAAGCACCGCCACTTCGATTCTGTGCTTCCTGCATCCAGCGGGTTACTGTCTCATTTACCAGTTGGTAAATAAATAACTAAGGCAATCGTTTTGAAACCCTCCATGACTAATCTTTGGTTTTTAAGCCGGTGGCCATTCATAATATCACCAAAACCCCAGACAAAAACAGTAAAGAGATTAAAGCTTACCCTTTTAATAATTAATTTGCTAATAGTAGGCTTAGGGTAAAAATCACCTAAGCGACCTTTTATGTTTTTTTAGTTCGCTAGTTAGCCACAATTCGTATTTTCATACAGTAATAATGCCAAATTAATCAAAACAGCAAAATATTTGACATCTATTTGCGACGTTGCCCACTTTCAGAATAAGCGCTCTTAACGTGCTTTCCGAGGCACGGATAGATCTCGATATGGAATGGAAGGTCATCCATCCACGAATTCTATTGACCCGTGCGGCTGTTATCATTTAGCCACAAGCCCCTCTTAGTCTCAGTTACCTAAATTTAGTACTAAACGCTATTTGTTTAGCTAAATTAGGGAATTAGATTTATTAGAATATACCTATATATTATCTTAACGCAGTACTAAGATTAACATAAAATTAGGATTTAAAAAAAAATCACAGGTATTATAATAAATTCCCAGCGCAGGGCTGTCACAAATTTTCCGACGCATAATAAAGCATTAGCCTGCTCTCAGTTTTTGCTCCTTCTTTTAAGTGATGACCCTATTAGCATTCCTTAGACAATAATTTAATATCTCCATAGTCCTTTGGCAAAACGATTCGTGATGACATCTTTCTTCCTTTTTAGGGAATTATTCTTGACACTCTCATTTGTTTCTCGTTTACTTGACGTCTTATTTTTTTGTTTTCTTTGTCCATTACAAAGGCGATTAAAATTCGTGATTTGAGAACGAAATTAATGGTGCAAAAGATGAATGTCAAATGTTCTCTTTTAAATAAGACTTTGGTTTTTGATGTTCTGTAAAGTGTCTATGGCTTATAAATCGGGATTATTAATCTGTATTGAGAATCTGCACCCTAATTGCGTAACACACGATCAATCACAATCTGTTCAATTTTGACAGTTCAACAACATTCATTGCGTAATTTACGTTGATGAGCAGACAAATTTTTCAAACATTATGAAGCAATTGATTAGCAATATCCTTCAAAATGATTCAGATTATGATTGATCGTGTGTTACGCAATTAGGGTGCTGAAAAAGTTCTCAATAATATTATTTGTATTGAGAACCTATCCAGTCCCAGAACCTAGGTCCGGACATGTCTATCTATTCAGTCCGTAATGTCACCACGCTGGACGTGTGTAAACGGCCACAAAGCCATCCCTCTAGCCGTATGATAAAGCTTGCTTAATTATTTAAGGGACAAGATCGAGTTACCAACTGATTATAGGTATAAAAATACTAATACAATTAAGTCACCTTCCATGGCAGTTGACAATACGTAATATACTTTTGTTGTGTGGTTACAACCCTATGTACACGTCACGAGCATCAATATAACCGCTTAGCAAAGTTCAAAAGCGATTTTTTTTTTCGTGAAATATCGATTGGCACTTATCGGCTCGAAAATGCTACGTATGTTTTTAATAAGTAACAACATAAAATTATAATAAATACTTTAAAAAAGCCATTTACGGTTACCATCGCGGCTGGCACAAGAGCGTGGGGATTGGCACAAGAAAAGAGAGGCCTATGCCCAGCAGTGGGTAAATTTGGGCTGTGGATGATGATGACTTAAAAAACCGGCCAAGTGCGTGTCGGCACAATGAAGGGTTCCGTAATTGGGATGAATTTATCCCAAATATAAACTTAATATTGTAGTTGAAATACATGTTTCCCATACATTCCAACTGCAAATGTACGTTTGTACGCACAATATTGAGAGATTTACCATGCTATTTTAAGACTATAGACTTCTTATCGGTTTTCCTGTAATCTATGAGTAAAGAAAAATTTTTGGAAAAAAACTACGTATATCTTTTTCCAAAATTTTAGGTCCAGTAGTTATGGAGATAAAGGAGAGGGAATGGTCAATTTTCATCGAATTTCTTAAATATCGTTAAAAAGTATTTATTTTAAAATTATAGGAAAATTATGTTTAAAATCTTCGCAACAAGCCCTTTCATTTGATAATTATGTCATACGGTACTGTTAGCAAAACTTTCTATTTTTATATTCTTGTTTGCCCACCAAAAGTGAACCCTATATTCAAAATTCATTTATTTACGTTACACGTTCGTATTTGGGTCACAGAAATACATACAGGTACACGAGTGATCCTATAATGGTTCCGTTTTTTTTCCTTTTGAGGTACGGAACCCTAAAAAAGAGCAAATTGCTTTTTAAGACGCAGATATATGCCAGTGACCTTGAGTTGTTAGCTTGTGTGTTCTGTACTGAGCTCACGCAACGCGTCTAACGTCCAGCAAGTAATAGGACTCACCCGTCAAGGAGCGCTGTCCCAAATTAGACGCATTATTAATTTATTATACATAAAACAAAAGGTATTTTAATAAAACACGTTTACTAAAAGATGAATAATTAAATTATCTTTAAAAACGTGAAGGTTTCAGAAAAATACGCTTGATGGATTTTGCGTGATTCTCAGTTTTTTATCCGCGTTAGACATAAATTTACAAATTAATTTCACTATGTAATATAATTACATAATCTAAAATATTCCTATAATAAGTTATTAAAAAATGCACTAATTTAACATATATTTTTTCCAAATCATTAACACTACTCGTTTAGACGTTATTTTCAGTACAAAATCATTAAAAGTCAATAATCGTCGCCTTAATATTGGTAAGTGTATAGGATACATTGATGGTCGTGACGGTACATAAATATACATATAGGTAACTGTACTGAAATTTAATTTTAATGAAGTTTCAAAAATACACATGCCTAGGTATGTAGGGTACAACATTGGATTTTAATATCGGCCGGTCCGTCCGATAACTAGATTGTTATCGTATGAATACCCGTGCCGGGAAATGGGTGGGCCGGAATTTGGCGGCGAAAAACATGCTGGCATCCGACCCCAGCTGATTTAATATCGTGTACGGTTGAATTCCTATAATGATATCGATAGGCTCTCGACAAACATCTGGTAATGATCCCTGAATTGGAAGTTGATTTTCGGTCCACTTATGTTCCAGTTTTGGGTACATATTGGGCAGGAAAAAATATTAAGGCTTACTTTGGAACTGGTGGACTTTAATTTGGGTAGTTAGTGACTAAGTTTAAAATTTCAGTTGTAAACAATTTTTATTAAAAACATTTTTCCATGAGAAATTTCTCTGTAGCACGGGAGTCTGGATTTTTGTGAGATTTATGGCAATAGAGTTGCATGGCACTTAAACATAATTGGCGAAATGTGGGTGTACTAAAAATACGTAGGCACCTCTGCCTAACCCTTCGGGAAAGTCGGGCGCGACGTTATAGGTATTATTTACTAATATCCAGGTGTCTTAACCCCTATTCATAAAACCTGTCATTCGCTAATCTTTTTTATCTCCATAATATATTTTCTTTGACATACAGAAGCTCACATAAGCGTGTTCTAATGCGCGTTGATTCGCGCGTAGAGCTTGTCCGGATAAAATGCTTTATGTGTAGCCTTTCTCTATAAGCGATCGGTAAAATGGTTCGATGCGGCCATGGTTTTAGAAATACTTACTTATTTTGTCGTTGGGGTTAAAAAAAGAGATATATTAGGAATAATACCTGGTCGACCGAGCTGTGTTCGGGTAAAAATTGAGAAAACTCATTTAATAGTATAGGAAAGTACATTCTAATTCCATACTGCCATGTTAGTAGGTAATTACTAATTCCATACTGCCATGTCATTATCCTAAGGTAGTCATCTTGTTCAAAACTTTGAGCGATCGAGCTCTGCTCGGGTGAAAATACGGAGAAAATGAAATGAGACCTAACTAGGTCCATTTTTCGTCCCCGTAAACCCTATATTGCAACTTTAATCGAAATCCCTAAAGCCGTTTTCGAGAACGTGATTACAAATATATATTTTGTATATATGTTATAGTCAAAGTCCGATACACAGTCTCTTCGCGGAAGGACTGGTTTATCCTAGGTTTGGCCAAAGCCATCAGGCAATCCCCGAAATACATTTCAATTTCGCCCTTTGCCTGAAGTATTTTTAGTCAAACCCAGGAGCTCCTAACTTTTCAGTCAAACGTCGAAAGTAAATTATTCTGTTTCGGTTTTGGCCTAGTCAATCCTAGAAGCGACTGCAAAACTCGGTCAAACGTTGATCTGAACATGTTTTAACAGGTTCATAATGTCTCTCGCGGTGTTCCGACCGATTGTTTTGTCATTTCATGTTCGTTCATTGAGCGTGCGGGCGTGTAATTGTGTAAAATTGAAGATGAGTGAATCAAACGGTGTTGTTGTTACTAAAAACAAAAAAAAAACAAAAGAAAAATGATTAATTTTCCATTTTAATTACTTAAGAAATTATTAAAACAATAAACATCAAAATTTTAAAAATGTTATTTTTTTATACTTAATCTTACAAACTAACCTCCGTATATTCCAAAGCATTTATTTATTTATTTTATACTTTATTGCACATCGTACAAAAGGCGGGCCTAATGCCACACGGCATTCTCTCAAAGCATCTCAAATATAAAAGTGAAAATCACGTAAGCTGACCAATCAGGTGTCAGAACTGGCAGAGTTAAGCGGTTCTTAAGACTTGAAAGCTGCTTAAATGATAAAATGCTTCCAAATATACGAAGATAAGACACTTCATACCTATATCGGAGTTTGACTCGTCAAACCCCGATTTAATAAAATTGTGTTTTGACGTTTGCCTGACCAAATTAGTCTCTCCCAGGTTTGACGAAAATTGTTTAGTCAAAGGCCGAAAATTTAGATTTGTTTGGGCTTTGACTAAGTCATTTAGTCTGACCTGAGGATTGACCAGTCCAACCTAGGAGCGCCGGAGCTTCGGAGTTTGCCTATAACATATACATACAAATATTGCTCATTTAATAGTATAGGATACAAGGTGGAGAAGACAATATGACAATAAATTAATCTGCGTGTATCTAATGACGTTGCCAGTCTGCATAATTACAACTAAACACATCCAAACCAAAACCAACCAAACACATCCAAAACAAACCAAAACCAACCAAAACAAACCAAACACATCCAAAAGAAACCAAAACTAACCAAACACATCCAAACCAAACCAAAACCAACCAAACACATCCAAAACAAACCAAAACCAACCAAAAAAATCCAAAACAAACCAAAACCAACCATAACCCAAAACCATGTACGCTATAGTTTAGTCACTAAGCTAGTCAAAGATTGGCAAAACCCATAGTCGGACTAGACTATTTAGTTTGTTTGAAAAAATCACTTTTTAATTTCGGTGTTAGGATTTATTTGATACCTCGTTCCGAAATACTCTTATGCATCAGTATTGCTAGTGTTTTTAAAAAATAAGGTAAATGTACTTCGGTAGCCGAACACAGGCGGCAGCAGCAGGTGACGTGTCGCCGTGACACGACTGGTTTCTATGTATTTCTAAGAAATACCTTCCGTAACTAGCGACACGTCGGTTTAATAAAAATACATATAAACCAGTCGTGTCTGCGGTCGGCTACGGAATTGTACCTATTTGTGACACAAGGGGGAGACACAGAACGACAGTTGACATTTATACTCATAATTCTTAGCTAATTCATAGACACACACACACACACACACACACACACACAACACATACATACATTTCACATTTCCACATAAATTTGAAAAACAATAATTGATTACTCTTAGTTGATACAAGATAGAACTCTCCACTTTTCTGATCCATTGGAACGTAAAAGCTGCTAAGAATTTCCCTTAAATAAATACTTCAGTACCCCAACAATCAAGCATCAATTAGCTAACATTGCAGCAGAAACAACTGCGTTTTTGTAAACAACTGAACAAATCCCCTATAGTTGAACAATTACAAGTATCTAGCCAATTAAGTCCGGCCGCGCCATTTTAGTGAATAATGTAATTATTGCAACCCAATTACATAGTCGAGCGTCGGATACTTCTCAGTGTTTGATCTTATTCCACGGTTTAGGATTCCGTACCAAAATAGCAAACATTGAACCTTAGTTTAAAATAATAAACACAGAGGGTCAATTCCCGTGTTTTTAAGAACGTTCGCATTCTCATCTCATTCTGTCAAAAATACGTCTAATTTAACTACATTTTTGTCAAGTTTTAGACATTGAGTGTCACTGAGAGATTACGAATAGATTTTGAACGTTTTTAAATACGGGAATATTGGCCTTCTGCTTCAAAGATTATGATTACTTGTTTGAAGATGAGATGGCTAAGCGTATGCTCAAATACCCGTTCCAGGCAACATCGCGACTTTGTTGGTATTTGCTTATTTTAAGGTATGTCTGGCTGTCTGTCTTTACCATAGATGTATTATTTCGAACTATCTATGGTCTTTACTCTATGTTCAAAACTACACTCTCACTCAAACTCCAAAAATACTCCAAACTTCTATTCTTCTTCTTCTTCCAAACTTCTCTCTCTCAAACTTCTATTATTCTTGGATTCAAACAGATTACAGAGGAACAGAGGTTCCTCTGTAATTTGTTTTGTTAAAACGAAGAACCGAACTATTTCAGTTACTTCTAGTCAACGAAGAGTATTTCCAGAAATAGTTTACCCAGTTCTAATAATTTCAGTCGATGTCATTATTCAAATTATCATCAGAGTTTGACAGTTACAGCCACTTTCATAATTTTCTATTTTACCTGCAGTTTTTTTTTTTTACATTCAACTTCTGATTTATATGTTTTATTGATTTTCCTTTCCCTTGCTTTTCATATTATCTACAATTTTAAAGAAATAAAGAAAGAAAAAGTATTTATTGAGACTCGCACAGAAAATCACAAATTAATTTTAAAAAGAACATTAAAAATTAAAATTAAAGCAGAAAGTCCTGTACGAGGCCAAAAGGCTCCAATCTCAGCATATGCTGCGATATTAAAAAAATAAATGCCGCATAAACTCTCTGTAGGATATCAGAAAAGTCGATTGCAAGAAAATGTATAAGAAAGTTTAAAAGTACGTAATTTCTCTCCTACGTCAAACTGCGGAACCTTAAATTCCCAGTGTTTTTCCCATCTCCAGCCAAAGCATTGTGCCTTGATTATCTCGGAGTAATTAAATCACTGAGTGGATAATGTGGGTCCAGGAATGCGAAGTAAAAGACGCCCTTCTGTCGGAAAAGTGTTGAGATTGAATGTAGGGAACGGGGAGTAACTTGGGAAGAAACTGGAGGATAAAATTAGATGTAATTACGTAACTTAGGGTTTTTTAAATCGTTCTTTTATTGAAAAAGTCTTGTCTAGGCTATTTATAGGACATCTTTATATAAATTGTAGCACTACCGTATTTTTCTGTGGCCCAGGTAAATGTCAAAATAGAAATTTATTATGAACTAGCTGACTCGACAGACGTTGTCCTGTCCAAAAGTTCATACAAAAATCCCATAGAAATAAGGACGTCCCATTTTTTCTAGAATTTGAAAAAAAGGGGAACTTTCAGATCCCTAAAAACCGAATTCGGACTATTTAAAACAAAAAATAGCCAAATCGGTCCAGTCGTTCTCAAAAAAAAAAAAACTGGCAATCCGGGAGTGCCGACAAAAGTGAAAACTTGAAAAAAAAATCGGCATCGCGGTAATCAAAGCGTTGATGTCTTTTACATCACGCACTGCGGTAATCAACGCGTTGATGTCTTTTAATGGTCAAAAGCTGGTGTCATCACGGTGCCGCGAAATCAATGGTTTAGTCCCATCTCAAAAATGCCCAACGCGCCTAAAGAAGTTTTCACTTCAATTATGCGATCACCAAGGAACGGCATTTCATTTTTATTTAAGTACGTATAAGTAATATTTTGAACGGACACTTTTGAAGACAATCTCCATCATTCAAGTATGAAAATACCTAGACAGAAACTTAACAATTTCTGTAAAGTAAAATTAATTTTACTTCAGGCCGTTATTTCACAGATTGCCACTTCTGTACTAACTCACATATTCCCTAAAATTCTCAAAAGACTTTTGTATTCTCTCTTCTAAATCAAGTCCCGAAATGTTTTATCCTCACTATATTACATGTACAGGACGCTCCACATATTAACAACAACTATACAGGCACAAAGGGAACGTAATTGTGTCGCAATTACTTTTCTTTTGTGTACACTACAGAGACTTTTGTTCACAATTTTTCGATACAGTTATTATTTGCACACCCCTGGCTAAATAAACGAATTCGGCCAATAAATGCTCAAGTTATGTCTAGTTTTGATATGAACGTTGCAATTATACGTATTTTCATGGAAGTTTAGCTGTAAAAGAAATATAAAGCTAACCAACGCGGGGGACAGGGTCTATGATTGTGCCTAACTTTAAGCCATTTTTATGACATTTTTTAGGCCACGTCCTATTTAAAAGCGATAGTCGCGCGGATATGCGTTCGGTCGCGTGCATATGTCATTTTAATGTTCGGAAAACCGGGAACCTCTTTTGGCGAGACCACGCGTTCACCGAACAAAAAGTTCGAACGATCGTGTAATTCGCGCGACAATCGTTTACTACTAAATGAATACCCACCTATAAATATGGTAGCATTTATCTACCTATTAATTTGATAGCATTTTTTTTAAATATTTATAAATGAAGTACATTATCTGACAGGAATGCTACCTATATACAAACGTTACAGTATATTAGGTGTCGAAAATGTATCATTGTCTTGTGTAATCGAGTAACCGCAACATAAATAACTATAGTATTGATTACAGTATCTATCTCTAAGCCAAAACCAACAGTAATGATACCCACACACATTACACAAGACTTGCTTTACACCGTGACATCATATTTCTATTGTCTGCCTCAATAATGGATGGCAGGGATGCCAGGCAACGTGGCAAACTACAAACTTGCCATAGTTCCCTAATGCCATTTTCATTTGGGTGGTGAAATACCACGCCCTTTGTGAATACCCTATTGATGTCTCGTCGCTGTCTAGCAGAATGTTTATTGAATTATTTTTCGACATAGATATGTTGCGAAAACTGTATTAAGTACACGGAAAAAAGGATTTAAATAAGTATGCCTTAGATCGATAAAACGGTCTGCCGGTGTTCATAATGTCCATGATTTTACCAGTAGGTATAACTTAGATATTTGATAATTGTTCAGAAAAGCGAGTCAAACGGCAGGTTATGTTTTGGTAATCGCTTCGGGGTTGCGAAGAAAACCGAAAGGGAGATCGTGGCCCCCGGCAACAGGGCAACCGAAGGAACACGGGTGGGTTTTAGTCAGTAAGAGTCTGACACGCCCTCCCGCTCCGCCCAGAGCGGGAGAAGTTATTTATTTGATGATTTCCCACCCAAAAAAAAAAAAAAAGGTTATGTTTTGGTAATCACTTCGGACTGGCGAGCGAGAGGCCGAAGTAACGAATCTTACCTGCGCCTGCACTATTAACGTGAACCCGCTCCTATCATAATCACATTTAAAAAAATACATAAATTCGGAACAAAATATGATTATTATCGTCGTAGCAAGACTGCTACGGTCGTAGCTCGTAGACCTCGATCAACTATTGAAAATAAACCTCTTAAAATGTACAAAGAATTTAACATCTTTACATTCCCTTTTATTACTTTATTTAGGTAAGTATTTTAAAGCTATAACTAAATTAAACCCTTATACTTGCCTACCATTACAGGCTCTACAATATTTTAATATTAATTTATTCATTTGCAAAGTTAACGTCGTAAATACGGAAGTGCCTAGCAGGCTATGAATGGTCCGGTAAACAGACTACCCCTTAACGAGAAAAGTTAGAAAAACTCCTACTAAATACTACATTTGAAATGTATTCTTCTTAGTTGTTATACAGGGTGTCCAAGAACCTGGCGTCCAACTGGATTCCCACGATGCCCCAAGTTCTAACAGTACTCAGAAAAATATTTTAAAAAATCCACCCCATGTACTTACAGAATTATACTGATTTCAAAAAAAAAGGGGAAATGAGCACCCTGTGACATACTTTTGAATGCTGTGACTGCTAATGCTGATAATTTCGATATTTCTTGGAGGTTTTGTAATCTAGGGTATTGCTGTGTCTAAATAGAATGTAAAAATAAAGTACTTATTGTACCATTTTAAAATAAAATATTATTTTAACTAAAGGTGATATGGAAAACTATTGAATTTCGCAACTTTGACCGACTGTAGTGTAAAAAAAATGTACCAAAATAGTATGGCAAGTGACGTCAAATTTTGACGCGTTTATTCCTCTTTTTAAAAAGGTATAATACTTACACATTAATTTGAAAAAAAAAATTTTTGATAATATTTTTACTCAACAACCCAATTTTTACGATGTCTTACAGAATTCTTAGAAAGAAAAATTTACGACGAATTGAATCTAACCTCTAAAGAATTACTATTGTATGCTCATAAAAATAACAACAGGCCTCTCAAAAAACAGGTTAGACCGTAAGGGACGGTATGTGCATGCATCTCACCATAGTGATTCGTTATTACAACAGGAGGGAGCAAGACAGAAACTATCTTTGCGATTTGCTGGTTCTTCTTTATGGTACCCCATTATTCAGGTAAGAGTGAGGGAGAAAAAGGTTAGAGGTGCGAGTGAGATAGATAGTGACGCTATCTGGGATCGTGCTATTTAGGATAACAGTACGGTCAGTACGCGTCACTGCCTCCTGCCGTTACTACGCACCTCTCTCTTATTGTTACCATTGATCACGTACTACGATTTAAAGCTTTGTTTATTGGACTCGATTACTCTTTGTGCTCTGGACTTTGAAACGAACTCTTTACGACGACCTTTGCCTGTGTTTGGACAGTTTGTGTTTTGTGTGTGCTACCATGGCGACCTACACTCCGCAAGAATACGCAAATATGCACTACATTTATGGAGAATGTAGAGGTAATGGACGAGCTGCAGCGAGACTTTACAGAGAAAGGTATCCGAGGGCTACGCGATATCCCGACCATCGAGTTTTCATTAATGTGCACAGATCACTATGTGACGGGCGGTTCCCCAATCAAGTAGCTGGTGAAGGACGACCCGTAAATGACTTCATACGCGATGAAGTTTTAGAGGCGGTGTCGGCAAATCCAAGCATCTCTGTGCGAGGAATAGAAGCTGATACGGGGATACCGAAGAGCACAGCACACAGTATTCTCCAAAAAGAAGAATATCATCCGTACCACGTACAGCGAGTGCAAAGTCTTTTACCTCGAGACTATCCGAGCCGAGTCGCGTTTTGTGAAACAATCCTGCAAAAACATCGAGAAGACGAAAACTTTATCGACAAAATTTTGTGGTCAGATGAATCAACATTTAAGAAGGATGGCTACATGCACCTACACAACTTGCACGAGTGGCATGTGGAAAATCCGCACTTGATGCGAGAAGATAGATCCTAGTACCGGTTCAAAGTGAACATGTGGACCGGTATTCTCTGTGGGAATATTATTGGTCCATTTGAGATGCCCGAGAATTTGACTGGCGAATCATATTTAAATTTTCTTCAAAATGATTTGCCAAACTTACTAGAAGAGACCCCACCAGATATGTGGTTCCAACACGACGGCTGTCCAGCACATTTTCGCGTATCCGTTAGAGAGTTTTTGGACGAGCAATACCCGAACAGGTGGATTGGGCGATCAGGAACAATCCCGTGGCCAGCCCGCTCACCTGACTTAAATCCGCTGGATTTTTTTTTCTGGGGAACTATGAAGGAGCTCGTTTATGCGAAGCCCATTAATGACATCGCTGACCTTCGTGAGAAGATAACACAAGCAGTGCAGGTGATACGTCAAAAAAGTTACTCGCGAAACATAAAGCGGTCCTTTTTAAGGAGAGTGAGAGCTTGTATTGCCGCGGGTGGTCAACATTTTGAACATTTATTGTAATAAAATATCTTTAAACTAACATTCTTTGCTTTTATTCTACTGGGAACCCATCTACCTGTGTGTATTTCCTTCTTGCTCACTCTTGGAACCGAAGTAAATAATAGTAGTAACATAACAGTTTCTAAGATAAGAAAGGGTCCGACAGTTACCGTTAGTAGGTAGGCACTTCGTAAAAATTGGGTTGTTGAGTAAAAATATAATCAAAATTTTTTTTTTCAAATTAATGTGTAAGTATTATACCTTTTTAAAAAGAGGAATAAACGCGTCAAAATTTGACGTCACTTGCCATACTATTTTGGTACATTTTTTTACACTACAGTCGGTCAAAGTTGCGAAATTCAATAGTTTTCCATATCACCTTTAGTTAAAATAATATTTTATTTTAAAATGGTACAATAAGTACATTATTTTTACATTCTATTTAGACACAGCAATACCCTAGATTACAAAACCTCCAAGAAATATCGAAATTATCAGCATTAGCAGTCACAGCATTCAAAAGTATGTCACAGGGTGCTCATTTCCCCTTTTTTTTTGAAATCAGTATAATTCTGTAAGTACATGGGGTGGATTTTTTAAAATATTTTTCTGAGTACTGTTAGAACTTGGGGCATCGTGGGAATCCAGTTGGACGCCAGGTTCTTGGACACCCTGTATAGCATGTTTTTTAATGCATTCTGTCTTAAAATAAAGTTTACTGCAGTTTTAGTTTCGGCTTGCAAATGAAAACTGGACAGTTCATGTGAAAACGAACGCGAGAACCTCCTTTTACCCGACTACGGCAAAGCCAAAAGGAAGAGTTATAATCTTAGCAGCCTATGTATGTATGTATGCTTTTACATGTGTTCCGCCGTAGCTCCTAAACTACTGAACCGATTTTGATGAATGAGGTATCAATAGATGCATAATATATGGCTATATTAATTTTCCTTAAATTTAATACGGTGGACTTTACACGTAAATTTCTTATATCGAAAAAAAAAAAAAAAAAACTGTAACCCGACTACGGGAAAATAGAAAATGATCTAAAAAGTACGAAACAAGCAAATATTTCATACAGAAATCAAGACATAGGTACAAAAATGGTCAAGGTAAAGCCGTGGTCGCATGCCATTATAATTTTGTAGGTGTTCCTGGCACTCACATGGTATACAGGCCGTAATTTATTATTCTGTTTTAGAAATAAAAAGTACGTTTAATGGAAAACTCTTCTCTTCTGTTGGTACTTGTTTGTTTTCGATGACATGTTTCAACATTGTTTATTAAAATATCCTAGATAAATCGAAATCAACTAGATCGTAGGTATTATTTTAGATTTAAAGATGATGTGTATTCTCAACAAAAAAAAACACAATGCCACTACTAAGCTAAATTATAAATATAAAATTCAACTCTATCGTCACTGTATCAATTATGATACACCACATACATTTAGTTTGTAGGACGGGTGTTATTTGCAACGAAATATTTAACTAATTGAGTCTTGAATGCATTAAATCAGGGATATTTTATTAATGTTTCAAACACAATATTTCCAAGCGCCAACAGTTAATATTCTTACTAACTAATACTTAATTCTCACAACATTATCAACATGCAATAAATAAACTTCTAACGCGAAAACTTACCAACTATTCTTGAGAATACATAATTTTCAGTTGCACAACATGTTTTTATCATCCTTTCTATCTTTAAAGGTAGTAAGAAGTTCCGTGCGATATCAGCTCAAGTATTTACTAGTCTACTTACTTTCCCATCTTCATTTGAAAAAGAAAAACTATTTTTAACTCCTGCTGTACCAATAAAAACGAACTGAAGTGTTTTCATGAATCCTGTTAAAGTAAGGCAGCGTATGCTGAGACGCAGGTGACGCAGGTTTACGCAGCGCAGGGCAGAGCAGATTTTGTAATGCATGAACGTACTGACAGCTGCGTACGCTGCGGTGCAGGCACATGCGACATAGACATATGTCTGACCTGCTCTGCGTCTCGCACAGATTTCTGCGCGAAACGTGCAGATCCTCACTTGTTTTTACCACCGATTCATAATTTTGTTTCAATGACAGATTGTTTGTACTAACTAGGGAACGAATGTGTCTGTCTAGCTGCGTCGCAGCATGCACTCGCGGCCTATGTCTGCCTCGCCTGCCCTACCCTGCAAAATCTGTACTGTGCTGTACTGCTTCACCTGCGTCTCAGCATACGCTTATCTTTATACTATTACATGTAGAAATGTCAGGTATGTTGGTCTATGAAAATGTACTTACGTGCATATTTCGGCTAAGCTCAACTATAAATAACATAACATTACGCCTGTAATCCCCAAAGGATTAGGCAGAGGTGTACCTAAATAGTAATACCCACATTTCGCCAGTTATATTTAAGTCCCATGTATTATAGGGCAAGCTTATTGCCATCAACCCGGCAAAAATCTAGACTCCGGGCTGCTACTGAGAAATTCCTGATGGAAAAACTCAACGACACTGTGCCACTTCATGCTCAGCAGTAGCGCTTGCTACCACTAGACCAACGAGCAGTTGCCAACGCAATACCTTGTGCAATCGGGTGCGCGTCATTTATTTTTACCCGCATCTCTCTCTACCCACTAGGACCATACGACTGTCTGACCAACGAAGTTGTCGGCTTATAGTTTCTCACTCGAGCTAACCCCTTATTCGTGAGCCCCAACACGGCGATATTTAGCTTACAATTTTCAATTTCTAGCCCAACCAATAAAACTCAACCAGACAGAAAATACCCGTAAATACGAAAACAGCAAAATATAACCAAAAAAAAAGAAGAAGCCCATATAAACAACAATCTGTTGTCCAAAATACGAGCGTGGTACCAGGAGTTCATAACGCAATTAGAGGTAAAGGCTGTAAGTTAGCCGCCGGCACGACCGCCACTGTGATTTGAATCCCTAATGGTCAAACGGAAAAATAAAGCTCCTCTGTGAGCCGCGGAAACGTGCCGTACGAGAATTTGCACCATTATTTTTTAAAATAAGAGAATTAAGCTACGTATCATCGTGCATCAGTCCGGTCATGTAATTGGGTTTGTTAGAACTGTTAGAAGGCTCTCAGTTATAATCCGGGTTTGGAAATTTGCCCAGTTCATGTCCTTAGCTGGCTTGTGCTCGCACACAATTGGCCTAATATAGTCGGCGGTAATTTGAGAGCATTGGATTTATCTATGTGTTCTATTTAAAATATCACGGCCATTTCCCCCAAATAAGTTTAAAGCGATTCGGTACACCCACAGCTATGCCTTATTTTTATTATTTTACTAGCTGCGCCCCGCGGTTTCACCCGCATAAGTCTCGATCCCGTGGGAATATCGGGATAAAAAGTATCCTATGTCCTTCTCCGGGTCAAAGTCTATCCATATCCCAAATTTCACCCAAATCCGTTCATCCGTTTTAGCGTGATGCCGTGACCAAGGGAAAGAGGGATTCATTTTTATATATATAGATTTTTATCTTTAATATAGATTCTTTTCTATTTTGTGAATGTGAAAACGTTGTAGCCCTAGTAGACTAGATTTGTTGACCATTTTCTATTTTGTTAAGAACCTGGTACTTTTTGAAAGGTCCTCCCAGTAAGGCTGGTTTCACAGCTGTCCGGGAGACCCGCGCGGGCCCCCCGTACGGGCTCCCGGAACGGAGTCACACGTAAGGCGCTAGAACAGTCCATACGCGACCCGCTCCGTAGTAGATCCCGTACAACGCTAAAAACCGTATCATAGTAACTCCCTCGTTTTAGAGTACTGCGGGCGCTCCCCGTACGGGTGTCCCGTATGCGGGCGACCCGTGCAGGCAGCCCGTGCGGGTCTCCCGGAACGGAGACATACGTGAGGCGCTCGAACATTGTTTCACAGTAACGCAGATTAGTCCGTACGCAACCTGCTCCAGGTAGAGCCCGTACAACGCTAGCAACCGTGTAGTACTAACTGCATCGTTTCAGAGCACTGCGGGCGCTACCCGTATGGGTCTCCCGTGTGCGGGCAGCCCGTGCGGGTCTCCCGGACAGCTGTAAAACCAGCCTAACACTGTTATTTGAAAATATTGTAAAAGCCAATTATTCTTAAAAGAGTAACCGTGGAGTTTCTTTGAATTTTTCTTCGGTTTGGTTAGTTAGATAATTTTATTCAGGGAAGCACATGACTAAACGCAAACGTACTAACTAACCACTCTACCGTATAAGGATTTGTTTGATTAGCAGTGCATCTGTGCAAAGCGGAACGGTGGCCGTTGTTTATTTTGAGCTTTCTGCGACAGTGACGCCGCCATTCATCAGCGTTAGAACAAATACAATTCACTGCCTGCGAATTTAGACGCATATTTGTATCGCCCCAATCAACAAAAAACTGGCCAAACTGTAAACAATGTGCAGCCTATACCCTGCAATGGATAGCGTCCGTAAAAAAACTAAGAGTGGTCTCTCACGTACTCGCAAATCCAACACACACATTTCACCTGTACACTGCAATAGACGGGCGACACCAACACCGTCGAAAAAACTGAATTTTTCTCCGTTGTGCTATAATTGGATTCGTTTTCAGTGAACTTTTAATTTTATTTGCGTTCACTTTCTCACTTTGATGTCGGCGCACGATCCCAGGGCTTTTAGATAAATAACCAATTATCGGGTACGATTTTAATCATCAGCGACTGCGGCATATTGTGTTTTGGATTCCAGAGCATATTATTGTCATGTTTTAATCCGTCTAATTATAGAGAGCAATTCGTTCGAAAGCAATGCTAATATGAAATGAGGATAGAATTTCAGTAAACATTATTAAAGGCATATTGACATTGACGCTCGGTTCGGAACAATTTCAATTTTGATTAGCAAACGTGTGTGCGAATCTATCAGTGCGTGAGTGAAGGTAAATATATGAAGATTCGAGTTGGGTGTGATCACATCACTGTCCTAACAGGCCAAGCGATTACGTCGACAGCAGGGCGCGGTACCACTAACCCAATTTGTTGAAAACGACCGAGTAAACATACGTCGATTCTACGCCCCACCGAGATTTATTGCAAGATCGTAAAATGCAGCTCTCTGTGTAAAAACGTCCAAATTGAATGGAGTAGGTATATCATCCAGCCTTCAAATGGAGTTGCTCGTACTACATTTTATGGTGGTCGTATTGTTTTGGACAGTCTTCAGACAATGGCAAATCTAAGTGATGTCATAAAATTATATGTTCTCCAATGAGCTTTCATTCAGTTTTGAATATTTATGAACTTTTAGTGAAAGCTTTAACAAAGGTACCAATAATGGAATTTATCCAGTTTTCCTCAACGCTTTTCTTCTCGCAACTTTTACCTTTAATAGAATTAAGTACATCATTCAACCTTCGCATAGGTAGTTCTTAGTTTTATTGTGCCTGTATTGTTTTAGTTCGTCTTCGGATTGACATGTTGGTAGAGAACCTTCGCCATGCGAGGCGAGGCGAAATACGCTATAATATTTTATGAGCCCTATTTTATGATTGCCACGAAATAGCACTTTACTTCGTCTTTATTAATACCTGTTACTTTAATGAATAGCATTACTGGCATTCTTCCATTGGCTTAAACATCTAGGTACTTAATTATAGTTTTAAGAAAAACTAGCAGTGCCCCGCGGTTTTACTCGCATAAGTCTCGATACCGTGGGAATATCGGGATAAACCGTATTTTAATTATTATTCCAGGTTATAAACTATCTGTGTGCCAAATGTCATCCAAATCCGTTCAGTAGTTATTGCGTGAAAGAGTAACAAACATCCATCCATCCCCAAACTTTCAGATTTATAATAATAAATACTAGGGTTAATTTTTTTTTAAAATATATATGTATTATTATGGTTGGCAAATAGCATCGCTATTTCGCAACATGTTCGTTTTAATTGGATGTGAAATGACGAAGAAACATACAATATTCAAATACTTTCTTTACGATTATCATGTACCTATTTTAAGTGCTTCGTATCGGTAACGATGATATTAATATGTTGACCAATCCCTACCTATGGGATCTTACATGCAATTTATTAGGTACTTGTATCAAAACATTTCATAACATGTCACAAAAGTTTAAAGACTGAATGCCGTATACTGCACAAAAAAACTGAAACGAAATTACCCGGTCGTATCATAACTTCAGCTACCTAAACAGATGAGCAAGACTGCCTTCCCACGTCCATATAAAATGTAAGGTCAAACTGCAAATGAAACGCAAGATCTAGATACACGATCGCACTAAAACTCTTTGAACCAAGCGGACCTGACTCATGGCTAATTTAAGAATAACTCAGCAACTGCACCTGAGTCAAATTGCATCGTGTGGTTGAGAAGATACAGAAGGTTAATTTCGAATGATCGATAAACATGGATTATAAATAATCGCTCGCTACCGTCAAGATTATTTGGAACAGTCTCAAGCTTCTGCTGTCTTATGGAACCGTGGAGTTTCTTGCCGGCTCGTCTCCATAGGAAACGACCAATTAGGACCTTGCACCTAGTTTCTGATGGTGCTAAGTGCCCATGTCGGTTTATGTGAAATAAAATATTTTGATTTTGAATTAAACACAATGCCAATAAGACGTTCCAAAGTACCAGTCTTTTCCTTTCTTGGAGAATATATTTCTCTTGGTAAAAGGAGACAGATCTTAACAGTTAGCGAAAAGCACTTAAGCTTTAAAAAAATACCCGTTCAAGTTTATGCCAAAATTGTTGACATTGGCATAGGGGTCATCAGGGGTAATTTGGTTGCAAATGACCTCTCCTACATCCCCTTAACGGATTGCCGACGTATAACCAATAACCCTGTATATGTATCCATATCAATCAGAAAATCATGCCAGGCAGTCAAACTAACTAACTTTTCTTGCATGAACTGAATATTTTGTAACGAAATTTCAAATTTTACAGCAATTTGGAGACCGGGCGCGCCGCCCCAGGTAGCTGGCAGTACCGCGCGGAGCCCGGGCGCTCCGCCCCCGCCGCCCCCGCCCCCAGTGTGGACGCCGGGCAGCGCGGGCGCATCGCCGCAGACACCGCGCAAGACCTTCAGGCCTGTTCACTTCGAAGAGACGCCACCCAGCCGCCGTAAATTCCCGGTATGATCTATATATATATATTTCCAAATTTTTAAAGAGCACTTCATTTGTTTAGTATCCGGATTGTATAATCCGGATACTAAACAAATGAAGTATTCTGCCGTTCTTCTTCCTATTGTAGCTAACAAAAGATGGCGGTCAGCTCTGCATATTTATTTCAATCCATCGCGAGATGAAACAGTTGATCAGCAATTGTGACTTCAGTTCACTCTCACAGTTTCGTAGTCGCCATGAAAGGAAATATCTCACTATCCCATGAGTTTTCTGATAATAATTTGTAGTAGATGTCACCGTGTAATATATGTATCTCTGACTTAACCTTCAAGGTAGATAAGTAAACAGCTGAATAGCCAAAATAACTTGAAGTGTCTTTGCAGTTGTCAATCAAACCTCTTCGTTCTTTGGAGACGAACTATGATATATTGTACTTTAATTTGGGTCGTTGACAATTCAACAATAAATGTCTAATAATATATCCTTACTCCATCTCTTGAGACACATTACTGTAATCGGCGCACTGTAGATGTCACCGTGTAATATATGCATCTCTAACTTAACCTTCAAGCATCGCTGGAGATACGTCTGTGTTTGTGACTCGTAAAATATATTTAGGGCCCATTAACTACGCAATTCCTTTACATAGATAGTATAAGGTTTGTTTAATTTAATATTACGCGTACTTGCCAGACCCATCTAGGGAAATCATGAGACTTATCGAAGATCATTGTATTAGAAAACGCAAATAATGTTCAGATATTCACAATTTCCATCCAAAAATATATAATGAAAGCTAATATTTGATGAAACAGCCGATATTTGGTTATACTCTTTTCTAAGAAATCCGACGCAGAGTAAATACCTTCTCTCTGAATTATTTACTTTAGGCTTTTCTCAAACTATAAATCGTTGAATAAAAGTCTGAGGCGTCAGTGAAAGTAGATTTCATAAGCTCCTCTTTACAGTAAACTAACTAGCTGCGCCCGCGCTTTCACCGGCATAAGTCTCGATCCCGTGGGAATATCGAGATAAAAAGCATCCTATGTCCTAATCCAGGTCATGGTCTACCCATATGCCAAATTTCTTCCAAATTTGTTCAGCCGTTTTAGCGTGAAAGCGTCACAAAATAAAAAGTGGCACTCCGGGAGTGCCGACAAAAGTGAAAACTAAGAAAAGTACTTCCAAAACCTTAAAAATAAAAATACTTGCATAGAACATTGATCCGTAACGTAATATAAACAACGAGCACAATCGCGTTTATAAAAATGAGGTGTCAGTAACAGTGTCGCGAGTTGATTTTTTTTTTTCCCATATCAAAAATGCCCAGCGAGTCTAAAGAAGTTTTCACTTCAAGAAACAAACTCACTTTCGCATTTATAATATTATATAATATACTTAAGATTAGGATGCTGGTTATGAAATCTTTTGAAAACCAGAAAAACCATATCATGTTAAGACTAAAACCAAAGACTGTAATTTTGATTGTGTTTGAGAAGATAAAGGAGTTGTCTTAAGACTTAGCCAAGACAGAGTCTTAATGATACTGATCTTGAATTTAAAAAAATGTTTTTAATTGGTTCAGGTTTTAAAGCCCTAGAAAACATACATAGAAATAAGTAAGTACTAAATAGTACAATTTATGTTTTAGTCATGCAAATTTTAATACAGCATGAACATCAAAAATAACAAGTCTTTAATGCCCGTTTAACCACATTTAATACTCGTAATTGAAACAAGTTTCATTAGAGAAATGGTCAATATCTCCTACAATTTCATTACGGGACCGTAAAGTCTTCGAATTTGTTTAAGCACTTTCAAACACTGCTGAGTAGAAAGTTAAATAATTGAATTCGAGTAAACAGAACCAACATTTTTATTTTACAAGTTTAATTTTTTTGGCCGTGCTCAAAAAGAAAGTAAAATCAAAGCCACGAAACTTTGGTACCATATTCTGGGAATATTGAAAGCTATCGAGTGGTCTCTTGTACATATTTTATTAGATTCTGATCTATATTTTTAGTTGAGTGCCTATAAGTTTCTTAAAGACATCGATGTAAAGGGGGCTGCAACAATTGGGTACCCCAGTTGTATTAAAATTTTAATACAACTGGGGTACCTATAGGTAAACTTATAAGTAAGTCGCTAATCTTAACAAAAGATGATATACAAAGTGACGATGAGGTTATCACATTAAATAGTATAGCGGTAACTATAACTTGATATATATATTAATTTATTTTTGGACGAAAGTGGAACTGGGCTGGCCACATCTGTCGCATGTCGGAGCAGCAGTACGCAAAAATCACCACTCAGTGGATCCCAAATAGCAGGAAACGACTACGCAGCAGGCCCAGAAAGAGATGGCGGGATGAGCTGGACTCCTTAAAGGATTGGCCCGCAATCGCAATAGACCGGGAAAAAGTGGAAAGAGGGAAGGGAGGCCTTTGCCTTGCAGGGGGATAACACAGGCTTATAGTATTGTGCATAGAGATTTTTTTAGACTGTAAGCCATAAGTACATTTTTCGCTTCATTGTTTACGTTACTGAGAAATTCGAAATGGCAACTGGAGTTCCAGTTGCCATTTCGAATTTCTCAGTAACGTATCTTCGTCGGTCTCGGGTCACAAAGGCTCTCACAGTCGAAAACATACAGGATTCGCGTTGAGTTTGTATACCGTTCACACTATTCGCATAACATTACACGATACATAACACATTACACACGTCTGGATCTGGCTTTACGTTTCACCAATTTGCAAACCCGCCATATTCTACATCACTATGAGAGCAGCCCATCCCTTCGACATCTTAGCAAAAGATAAAATGATCTTATCTCAACGGCCATTCATCTGATACAAAATCAACTTTGTTCCACAGAATTCAGAACAGAACGGTTGCACCAGTGGATCGGAGAGCGAGGGTCGACTGAGGACGTCCCACAGCGCTCCAGTCACGGGTCTGAGCACCCTGGGCGGGTCGAACCTCAGCAGCCGCTTGCCCAAGGCACAGAACCCCACCGTCACTTTACTGCAGAAAGCACGAGGTAAGACATTTATTTCATTGTTCATAATAGACTTCAAAATATACTGACAGAAAATGAACATAAAAAAGACAATCATAACATAACATCACGCCTATAATTCTCCGAAGGGTTAGCCAGAGGTGTACCTTAGAACACCCACATTTCGCCAGTTATGTTTAAGTCCCATGAAATAGAAATATAGAAAAAACATTTATATGCTAAAAAGATGGTAGGTAATGTTAATAATGTGAACAGACATGTTTGCTTAATAGATATAAGCGCCCATGTAATAGCTGGCGAGCTTATTGCCATCAACCGGGCACAAATAACTCTGACCCGCAACTGAGAAATAAAAAAGAATTATAATTTATTTATTTAAGATACCTACGTATACAGCATAACAGATTAAAATAAGTCTTAGGCGTTGCACAGTTAAATTTAACAAAAAAACTTCCGTAACCTTTAAAGTAAAAATACTTGCATAGAACATTGATCCGTAACGTCATATAAATAATGAGCACAATCGCGTTTACAAAAATGAGGTGTCGTGGTGTTGCGAAATCATTGGTTTAGTTCCATCTCAAAAATGCCCAACGCGCCTACAGAAGTTTTCACTTCAAAAATAAAACACGAGTAATTGTCAAAATTGGTATAACAAACCAATCAATAGAAAAGTACAACTTTTAAATATCTACCTTTCATCCATCATCTCACAGAGTCTTAAACATTCACGACAGACGTCTATCCATTTCCCGGCAAACTAGTCACACTTCTATGTTGATGTCAGAAGAGCATTAAGTTCTATGTTCCTAATGTTCCTAAGAGTTGCTTTACACCCATGTAAAGGGGGTACCACCCCCTTTTTTTACCACGTTGAGGTGGGTCTTGAGATCAGTGAAATAATAAATAAATTTCTTACACTGAACTCTTGAGCAGATCAAACAAGAATTGAAGTTTCTATGCGGAATAAAATTGGCTAGTTTTGTCTTTACTTTTACTGTTAAAAATAAATGATTGTATAAAATGTTAATCTAGCTTTGGCGGACGTTTCATCGAATTATCGAAGGAAACAATTATTCGGAATTCAGTAAGAGAGATATATTGTTAAAGAGAGATAAATTCAACATTCAATTTAACATCTATATCTCTCTATTCTCCAATAATAAAACCTAAATGTAGAAAAAATAAAGTAAACTAATCCGCTCTGATACTTATACCTAAATCCTCTTGTGAAACTTTCCGTAATAACATCTTTTTAATATGATCGTCGGAACCCCGAGAAAGTTCTTAAACGCTTAGCTAAACAAAACCTTAACTGCTATGAAATATAACTTTTGTTAAGAAATCGGATTTTCCATCTGAATAGTAAAGCTACTGAAAACATGTAGTCTAATCTAAACTATCTACACCAATATTATAGAGAGAAAAGATTAGATTATTTGTATGTTTGTTTGTTACGCTTTCACGCTAAAACGGCTGAACGGATTTGGATGAAATTTGGTACATGGGTGAACCATAACCTGGGTTAGTACATAGATTACCTTTTATCTCGATATTCCCACAAGGTCAAAACTTATTAAAGAATGAAGCATAAATCATTAAACCTAACTTGGTTTCCGTACGTCTTTTTCGGGTGACCACTGAAAATCAGCGCTGTGCTGTGGGTTCTCATAGCACAGCATCATGCTGAGTGGAAGCCTTCTTGTCACAGTCATAACGTGCCAGCAACAAAGTCAAAGTCAAAAAAATTATCGTATAAGGCACTTTTGAACGTCAAAATTTACAAAAAATTGAATTGATTCTAGTCGCCCCTTCCAGAAGACAGTTTTCGTATGGAGAAGAATGGGCAAGAAAATCTACCGTTACTCTTTGTTTTACTATATTTTGTATACATTAATTATATGTGAAGACGATGCACCTGAAATAAGATTACTATACCACAATAGCTAAAAATAATTAAAAATGAAGCAACGACAGAAAAATTAATTATGTGATGGATATATAGTGTTCACATATTTACAAGTATTGTAAAACTACCTGTACGATATTCCTAAAAAAACTACAAGTAATACTAATAAGTCAGTGTGTGAGTTCAAGTAATCACAGAATGTAAAATGAATGTTATAATAATAATAAATTATACAGTTAAATTAGCAACCAGTTTGATTTTCTCTAGACTCTAAATTGTCCTACGGAGCTAGACCAGCATGTTTCCAAGCATTCTTATCTCGGATATAATCCTCTAATTTTAATATGCTTGTTTTCAGAGAATACTTTTAATATGAGTTTTAAATTTTCTTTCAGTTAATTGTACACTATTTGCGCTGTAGCATGGTGCGGGTGACAGTTTCAGTAACATTTCGTTTCACTCTTGAAAGTTGCCGCGATTTACAATTTATGACTTAATATTTCAGTTGTACCACATTCGTAATATATTAAATAATTAATAACTGTAGTAAATTAAATTAAACCCAACCAGAATGTTCTAATCAAGAAATAAAATCAAATTGAATGAAAAATTAAGCAAAGTGTTATGCGTATAACGTAACGCCATAGACGTATTTAGTGATGGGATGTACTGCTACGATGGATAGTCGATATTTTTTATAATAAAAAACGTATATTGTGCGTAGGTCAATTTTTATTTTTAAAAGGTCTAATTATACAACAGAACATTTATAGGGTAAGGTTGCTTAAAAGGTTGCTAAAAAAAAATACATGTTATTCGTCTAAACTCATATCAGAGTCAGGAACATCTGAATTGTCACTCAATTCATCATCTGAATCTGTGACGGATATTATTAACGATGACTCAATTATGTTGTCAATATGTATGTCACGATCCCAATCAGACATAATGTCCCTTTTTGTTTTATTCACGACCTTCGACCAGTCTTCAGGTTGAACATTGTTGATGGCCTCTTGTAATAGGGCCAACATCTTATTTGCCGTAAATGGCGGCGAAGTATTATTTCTTGCGGCGTAACCTAAAAATAAACGAACTTATAAAAAAAAGTATTCAAATAATCATCAATCAGCCTAATCTAGTATCTGGTAATGTTTTTAAACTAGGTACATGCTACGATCGGAAAGCTGATTTTTTTATAAAGCTTCAAAATGGGAATTGAAATTAAAAGCATACCTTTTATTTGGGCCCAAATCAGCTCAATAGCGTTATACTGGCAATGGTAGGGTGGTAGTTGAAGGACCTGGTGGCCTTTTTCTTTTGCCATCTCGTCCAGAGCATAGGTAGGAGTTGGTGGCTTATGGCGTCGGACTAAGGCAATAAGCTCCGTCTTTAACATTTTTATATCTGCTGTAACTCCGTTTTCACTCAGCCACTTCACCAACTCGCTTTTGCGGTTGGATTGGTTTGGGGGTTTATTAACTTGCACCGAATGGTAGGGTGCGTTGTCCATTATTATGGTCATAGGCTCTTTTAAATTGTTTAATAGACCTATGAACCAATCTTTAAATTTTTCGTAATTCATCTCCTCATGATACTCCGTAGTTTTTTTTTACTTAAAAGCCAGCAAACAATCAGGGACGAATCCACTTGCTGTACCTGCGTGACAAATAATAAGGCGTTCGCCTTTGCCTTCCGGCACTTTGGTACACGATTGTGCCGTATCGTCGGTCCAACTTTTACCCACTGTGTGGTTGGCGTTTAGCCACGTTTCATCCAAAAAGACAACTTTGCTCCAATCACTTATGTTTTTGGCCTTCCTTAAAAATCTACATCTTGCTAGGGCAATGTCAGTCCTATCCATAATAATCTTTCTTTTGTTAACTTTTTTGTAAACAAAGCCAATATCTTTTATAACTTGCCGTAGCGAAGTAATACCTCCTTTGAACAAGTCAGCTTCTTTTAATGATTTTAGAAGCTTGAGCAATGTGGGTAGCTCCATTCTTCTATAATAATCATAAATATGATTTCTAATAGCAACCTTAGCAAAATCATCCAAATCTGTGATTGGCTTCACCTTGGTCCGCTTTTTGTTGGGTGTCGATAATTTATTTTCAAACATCCCATCTTGGCCAATTTTCTCACGTGTTATACGCGAAACAGTATTGCGGCCAATATCAAGAGCTTCGGCTACTCGTTCTACAATATGATTCAATGGTAACAACGGTCCATTATTTTGTTGTTCTCTTTCAAAGTAGTCTCGGAGGCGAACAACAAGCTCCCTGGCCTGACTACCCAAAACAGTTTTTTTTGTATGCTTAGGCATGGTAATAACAACAAACTCAACAAACTTATAACAAATAACAATTTAACAAAAATGAAAACAAACAATGAAATCGTAATACGTGTCACATTAAGTCACAATATAACGCGCTTGCACTCGTACTCGCACTCACAGCATCGCACGGGTAAACAACATGGCCGCCGCGCCGATGCACCATAGAGCAAAAATGTTGTCACGAAAAAAAAAACATAAACCCGATTTTGATTATTTTATATAAGTACAAAGATAATTATGTAGCCATAAAACATTTATATTGACAAGTTTATACACGTAGCACACACGTAGTTACACTGCACAACTGAATAATACACTAATTTTCATAACAATATTAAAGAGAACTAGATTCACGCTGCGAGTATCGTTAGCGATAAAAATGAATTGCATAACCTCACATCCCTACGTGGTACTGACAAATGTCAACGTCATACGGGCAACTGTCACCCGCACCATGCTACAGCGCAAATAGTGTAATATAGCACAAGGTATTTTGTTGTGACATTTAACACAGTACCCCATAAAAGATGTATGTACTTTAGATAATCTGAAAAATGGTTGATCTATTTATCTTTATTTCTAGTATTAAAATTATGTGTATCACATATTTTATTAAACAGCTGCAGACTATTTCTTTTTTGTGCTCGTGATTATATTTAAATCTATTGTGTTTTATTTTATTGTTCTACTCGAGTAATTTAATAATCTTTTTTTATGCACGTGTTTCCGTGACAAATAAACTTATTTTTCGTTCTTTTATTTCTAGCGTACACCTCTGCCTAACCATACGGAGACTACAGGTGTGATGTAATGTTGTGTGTTTTGAAATAATTATTAGTTATAGAATTTATCCCTACAGTTTGTAGTTGCAAACCGTACTTTCCCTATGTACGATGGGCTGCATCAATTGCGTACCCCAGCTGTATTAAAAATTTAATACAACTGGGGTACCCAATCGACGCAGCCCTCTGTACTTAGTAAAACTTTGTGCCTACTTACCTAGTAGTCCTCTGTGACTCACAAAAACAAGTTCCATATCAAAATTACATTACAATAGTTTCAAAACTATTCTGAATTTGAATTTTCAACGGCCTGTACTGTTGTGTTAATGAATCTGCGAGGACCCTTACGTCAGCCTTCCAAAATTATATTGCTCGTTATATACCCAAAAGTTCGCATTTGATACTCACTAGAGGTACTGATGTAAGCGTCGTAAGACTATAATTAATCCAGAGCTTTAGAATATGTTTGTTAAGTAAAATGAAGGCAAAAAGTTTAAATGGCGGCATTTGAAAATGAAAATATTGATTTTGTAGGTTGTCATTTTAGAAACTGACTTCAAAAAAGAAGGAGGTTATATGTTCGTCTGCATGTATTTTTTTATATTTATCGATATTTTCGTCAATTGTGGAACGTTTAAAAAAATCCTTTTTGTTCCGTACCTCAAAACGAAAAAACGGAACCCTTATAGGATCACTCGTGTGTCTGTCTGGTTGAAATTTTGTACACATATGTATTTCTATGACTCAAACACGAACGTGTAACGTAAATAAATGAAAATAAATAAAATTCACTTTTAAAGATATTTACAGGCACAAGATACAATAAATTCATCCCAACTACGGAACCCTTCATTGTGCGTGCAGACACGCACTTAGCCGGTTTTTTTTTTTTCTTTTAGTAATAGAGGAAGCTTGCGCGGTAGTCCCGTATAAACGTAATTAACTTTGCTAGCGTCAAAGTCAAATCATTTATTTCAAATAGGCCCATGTATGGCACTTTTGAACGTCAAACAAAATAAATATAATTGATTCTAGTCGCCCCTTCCAAAAGGTAGTTTTCGTATTGAGAAGAATCGGCAAGAAACTCCACCGTTACTTACACTTGTTTTACTATAGTTTGTATAAGTACGTACATTAGTTAAATAATTATATGTGAAGACAATGCACCTAGGATAAAATTAGTATACCACAATAGGTAAAAAGAATTAAAAATGAAGCAACGACAGATAATTTAATTATGTGATACTTACATCTCACACTCATGGTGCTCACATATTTACAAACATTGTAAAAGTAGACGATTTTCCTATTTTTTTTAAATTAGGGTAGTTTTGTTTGGATAATACGTATTTGATCCACTTTGTATATCATGATAATGTTATAATTCTTCCTGTCACTATTGTTTACATAGCAAGTAGTGGTAAACGGATTGGAGTGGGGTAGGTAACATATATCAATTGTGAAAAATAAAAAAACCGTTTTACAAAAAATAACAAACGACTTCCAAAAAAAAAACACTGCAAAGTGCAAAATAACTTTAATTTCAAATAAAAACGTTTTAAATAAAAAAGTTTTTCGTGGTGGTGTTGACCGATAGTATAAATGATCAATCGGACATCAGTGGTAATACTTGCACTACGAAACTAGCCCAAATTGCTACGAAATAAAGGCGCTGTAAAGTGTACATACATGCCAATTTGTTCTACTGGTGTGCGTTTGACCACAGATAATATACTAGGTTTGACTATACCAGCAGCCTAGCTTTCCACATTACTGTTCATATTGGACATAATAAGCTTTAACTTTATTTGATTCCGTTTACTTAACCCGTTAGCTGCCATATCAGGTAAAAATGTTTCTGACGTTAGTGGAAGCTTAACCTTAAATTTTCTTGCATAAAAATATATATAGAAGGTACATCTTCCTTTTATCCTCGGTGTCAGGCTCATAAATGGCACGATAAAATTAATATCAAGTGTTTGAACACTCGCATCCACGCCCGACTATTATAAAAGAAGATTGAAATATCATCTTCTATTATAATAGCAAGTATCATTATTCGTTTAGTAAAAGGAAAACTTTTCCTCTTTTAATAGCTATAACGTACTAACAAGTACAATTTCTAACATAAAAGTTCTCATAAGTAGGTACACTAAAGACTTCTTTTCAAGAAGCACGTATTAAAATGTCTGAAGTTTTCGTAACCCAGTGACCTACTGAACTGTTTCTCACAGAATTTTGATCGTCCAAAAAAGTACTTTTAATGAAACTTTAGCTTTCTTATGTCAGAAACATTTACTAAGTTTTGAGCGTCTTTTATTTTGAGTGTTATTTTTAGGTTAAGTAGGTGTTATTTTGTTTCTGTTTTAGGTTTTGTTAAGTAATTTTACTCAGCGAAGCCTAAGTATATTTTTACATTGTTTTGTTCGTTTTGTTAAGAGCTCCAGACACTGACAAATAATTTCATTTCTACAAAACTCGCTTTCCTCGAAAATATTCGGTAACTAATTCAATTCTCTCACTCAAAGTATAATTGAACTCAAACGTCCCAGCCATAATTTCTTGAAACATTTAGATAAACACAAATATATTCAAATTGCAATAACACTCCCTTCGCGGCAGTATACTTTACGAGATATAACGGGGTACTGTTGGGTAGCTGGATCAAGTACCATAGAGTTTATAATTTATTCCGAGAGCGGGCGGCGGGAATGGGAGCTAATTGCCGCGAAACTTTCATTAAATGGCTTACGCATAGACAACACCCCGATTTTTTTATGCTGAAAAAGTCATAATTATTCCTCGTGCCGAGAGAGGCTTAAGTATGTCCAGTACTGCATTGCTACTTATAATGATGATGATCTACAGTTATGAAAAATAACATAAACCTCATACCACGTCTTGTTCAACATTATGAAATGAAATATATCAAAAGATTGTTAACCGAATGAAAATATAATCCTTTTTAATGATTGTACTCGAACTGTTATCAAATGTATCTACAAATAGACGTCAACAATCGATAGAGTTTGATGCGTTGTTGAAGGGCGTAGCGCATTGAAAAGTAATTTAAACATGTCGACGTAAATACATAGTTTAACTAATTTATTTAGTTTTTCTTTCAAGGGCTTTTTATGCCAAAAGAAATAAAGGATAAAGTTCTTTACCTTTATCCTTTATTTAAAGATCCAAAATAAAGGAGAAAAGTTAAATAAGGGTAAAGGGAAGGTTCAGAAAAATGTGACCTGGACGCGTTCCGTGAGGGCTGGTTTGACGTGACGCTGGGAAAGAGTTCCTGGTAGGACTTGGGGGAGGCCTTTGCCCACCAGTGGGACATTATAGGCTAAGTAAAAAAATATACAACCAGAATACCTTAGAGCCTTTTCTTGAGTGTTGGTGGAAGGTCAAAACACGAGGGACGCTCTTGTAGATAAAATGAATTGATATATAAGCTCGGATAAAAGGCAAGATTATGGTTTCGCTGTGATTCGCAATTTTCTATACATTATCTGTAAAAAAGTCGGACTCGCGCACGAACGATTCCGTACCACTATCTATAAAAACGGACAAAAATCCCGTTTACTGTATGAGAGCCCCTTAAATTTTTATTTTACTCTGTTTTTTTAGTATTTTTGTTATAGGGGCAACATCAATCTGTGAAAATTTCAACTGTCTAACTATCACGGTTCATGAGATACCTGGTGACAGACGACCAGCCAGACAGACGGACGGACAGCGGAGTCTTAGTAATAGGGTCCCGTTTTACCCTTTAGGTACGGAACCCTAAAAAAGTCGTAACTAGTATGTATCGACCTGGCCAAAAAACATATGCTGTTAAAAACACGTCAAATTCGTCTAACAATTTAAGGACACCAAAACAAACTATCACGAATCCTTTAAACTTAAACATTACGCTCCCATCTCATCACAAGTCAGATAAATCCGCGGTGTCATATCAGATACCTGCGTCACCCATCTAGAAGACGACACATCCTTAAACGAAGCCAAGCCAATGTATAAATTCGAAAAATATATTATGTCATCTATAACATCTGGTGACGAGGGTCGGGCCGTGTCATAAACTTTGATACACGTGGGGATGACACCCTGAAGGTTGCAACTGTGACAACTAAGGAAAATAGTGCTGATTATTTTGTTGGTCGATAAAAGTTGGGTCTGAAAAAGATACTATTTGTATGGCAAACTTTTTGCGAATGGGTTTGATAGATAGCTTTCATTTCAGTGTAAACTTAGAATATGAAGAAAGCTTTAATAAAGTTAGGAATACAGCATGTTAAATAACAGAAGGCGTTCCCTTAAACTCGTTAATATTTATAATTCATAGATAAAAATAAAAATATCAGTATAAAAAATAAATATAAAAAAACCGAATAAAAAATAAATATAAAAAATCCGAATAAAAAAAAAAAAAAAAAATGACAATCAATTCAATTCAAAACTTCTTATTTAAAATCAAAATAGTAGCGCGGAATACCACATAGGATGTTGGCGTTGCACAGACCGGCCGTACTTCCACGTATCAATTGTGAATATGTAATTTATAAAAAAAAAATACATTTTGTTTTTTTAAATGCATATATGGACGCTATACTATTGTGAGTTAGCGGGAACGCTTTTTATTAATTAGCATACTGTATTATGATCGACTGATGTGATGGATTGTTCTCCAAACAAATGCCAACTTAGCGTGAAAATGCTACTAACATTATTATGGATGGATTTTAGACGTTCTGCGCCGTTACGAAAATGAAAACTTTATTGTGTAACGACCCAAAAATATCTGAAGGAAATAGCTCGTTGTTTAAGACAGATAGACATACTGAACGCTCGCTGTCAAAAAATTGCACTTATATTTTCAAAGAATTTTTGAGCTTTTGTCCACATTTAATGACGCATTACCTTTCTTTCGTTTCCAGAAGGTCATCTTCCCCGTGGTTCCAACTATATCCAACAAGAGAAAGACGCAGCGCGACTGCCGCGCGACCGACCTTTTCCACCAAGGGGCGATCCAGGTAAAGAAATAGGTTAGTTAATATTGTAATTAGTCCATAATGATGAAAGGCAATTGCATGCAGCTGAGATGAAAATGTTAAAGGGATGTGTGGTGTGGATAGGATGAAAAATGAGGATTTAAGAGGAAATCTAATAATTTTTATGAATTTACTTAATTTATAAATTTTTTGATCATCACTTTTTATTTATCCATTTTAATTTTATCCAATTTTACAATTTTTATTTTTATTTAATTGTTATCTATTATACCAATATTATAATTTCAAAGAATATTCAATTTTACCTTTATCAATTTTATAATTTTTAATTAGAATTTCATAAATCCTAAGTTCATTTAATTGTAACTTTTTACCGATGTTAACATGTTTTCAATTTTAGCGCTTATTACTAAGTAAGTTAGATTATTTAACTGATTCATTTTTTATGCATTTGATGTTTACCTATAAGTAACTGATGCACTATTATTTTACTTAAAAAATGTATTATGGGTTTGTATCAGTGTAATCAATTGATAGTGAACATAATATAATAAATAAATAAATAATAAAAATTCTGAAAGTGACACCGGTGACTGAATGGTTGTGTGGAATGGTTAGCATGGTATGGGCATACATTGAGCATGTGATGCCGAGAAATGAAGAAGATTTCGTGAGAAAAGTTGTGAGTATGAATTTGGATGACTATAAGAGTAGGGAAGACCAAAGAAACGAGAAAGAGAAGTATGGAAGGAGAAGACAAGCTGCACGTCATCTCCAAAAAAAAATTGATGTTGGCAAGAGAATGATGATTTCATGATGTGAATTACAACGAAGAACACAAGTGTATGGAAGGAAATGTCGGACCCTTTTTGCAGAACAAAATACAATGAAACAAAATGACAATACAAACCATTAAAAAAACCTGCCGAGTGCGTGTCAGACTACGCACAATGAAGGGTTCCGTAGTTGAGATGAATTTATTCATCCCAAAAATAAACTTAATATTGTAGTTGAAAAACATGTTCTCCCATACATTCTAATTGCAAATGTAAGTTTGTACGCACAATATTGAGAGATTTACCATGTTATTTTAAGACCATAGACTTCTTATAGGTTTTCCTGTAATCTATGAGTAAAGAGCCGCCATACTACGTATTTTTTTCAAAATTTTAGTGCCAGCGGAGATAAGGGGGGGGAATGGTCAATTTTCATCGAATTCCTTAAATATCTTTAAAAGTTAAGATTTTAAAATTATATAAAAAATACTTTTAAGAGATTACACTTTTTACGCAAATTCATGATTTTTGACGTTGTAATTTTCAGCAACAGTAATATATTTTAATTATTTGATTATGAATAACGATAGTGCTATTCTCTTTCTTGTAAGTTGGAGTAACACATTTTAATTTTTCTTTTCGTGTAATTTACTATAAATATTTTACGAACTCAGTTTACAAGAAAATCCGTTGGCGATGGAACTTTGACGCTTAAATTCACTTTGTTCCATTCAATTCAAATAAAAGCTAAAATTACTAAAAGATAAGTTGAATGTTTTACTTGTTTATCGGAGTTCTAGAATTTCTTTAAATTTCTTGAGTTTTCACAGAAAAAATCATAAAGAAAAGCAATAAATGTCTTGATTCAGCGTCCATTATATTCCAAATAAACAAAATTTTATCAAATAAACTAATAAGGTATAAAACTTCTATCTACAATGAATACGTTTCATTAGTTTTCGTTTCTCAATATAATAAGAAAAAATTACCATAAATAAAATTAAAGTACTATATATTCCGCGTCAATTTAGCAAATCACTTGAAAATAATGTGTAACTCCAACTTATAAGAAAGAGAATGGCACTATCGTTATTGTAATTAAATAATTAAAATATCATAATGTTAATGAAAATTACAACGTCAGAAATTACGAATTTCCGTAAAAAAATGTAATAGAACTCTTAAGATCCTCGTTACAAGCCTTTTCATTTGATATGTCACACGGTACTATTAGTAAAACTTTTTTTTTAATTTTCTAAAAGTTATAAATGAATTTTGAATATAAGGGATATTTAAAATTCATTTATTTACGTTACTGGGTTACAGAAATACATTTGTGTACCAAATTTCAACTTAATCGATCCATTAGATCTGGAGCTGGAGCAAATTGGTTGTGACAGACGGACAGACAGACATACACACGAGTGATCCTTTAATGCTTCCGTTTTTCCTTTTTTGGTACGGAACCCTAAAAATACCTGTGGCGCTTGAAGGAGTGCTGATCTTAGTTCATAGCTGTTAGTAGAACTAGGTGATTAGATACCTAATTTTAGCTTTTACGACACCCACAAAAACATTAGTTGAGTCAATAATAATATGCAAAAATAGAATACAGGCGACCAACAGCATTTCATTAAGCCTTGGCGGCCCTCAGACAGCTATAAAATTGTGACGATGTTACAATCTTAAAATTGTGGCTTTTTTTCTAGAAGTTTCGAAGAAAGTCAATTTGAAAGATTAAGCATTTGACAATGAAAACATGAGAACTAGTTATAATTAAAATTCAATAATTGTACTAATTGCCTCCTTTATTTCTATTTCAGTTCATGCGCTTCGAAAAGAATACGCGAGCGAAGGCGAAGCCGAGAGAAGTGATCACGAACGCCGAGGTGTCCGTAAGATGGCGGATGCCCACAGAAAAGTTGAAGGAATAGGACCCATCTCTAAAGACGGCATGCCAGTCGCACTTAGATCTGTAAGTGTTTTTTTTTTAACATTTCAAAGCACCTGTACGTACTTTTAAAGAATGAAAGGTTAAGGAGCAGTGGCCGCCACATAACGACCGCAGTGACGACTGTTTTAAGGCACGGGATATAAACAAATGGCGAGTAGCGCGGGCGTGGCGACGGTATGGGTCCGGCGATGCACTGCCCGCTTCATATTTCATACAAAATGTCGGTATAGGAACGACGTGGTGCGGAACAGAACGCCCGCGTAGTACCGTCGCCTCGCCCGCGCCACGCATCTTGTGTATGTTCCGCGCCACGTTATTCATATATATTTTGTATGAAATATGAAACGGGCGGCGCAACGCCCGCACCACTCCGTCGCCACGCCCGCGCCTCGCCCGCGCCCCTTGCCACTTGTGTATTTCCCGCGCCTCCTTACTTTCATAAATGTTTCAGTGACGTCATTCGGCGGTAAATTGCGGACGCTATGTGGCGGCTACCGCAGTCTTAGGAAGCTCTAACCCTATTATATCACAAACAAAAAACAAAAAATGACGGTTTGAATAGCTGACAGGCAAGACTTTTCGTTTCGTGGGTGTACGTAATTAAAAGTTTTAGTAATAAACGATACGACAATAATTCAATGATACCTACATTGGCACAACAATAGTTGATATACTACGAACTACTTTGATAAGCGCACAAGAAGGTACGTAGTACCAACATTAGTCAAACTCAAAGCATTAATTTCAAATAAACCAATTACAGGCACTTTTGAATTATCAAGGGGTCGGTCAGTCAGAAAGATGAAGCTAGTTGCCCATTCCAAAGCGTAGTAGGTACCTATGGAGAAGAACGGGCAAGAAACTCCGACAAACTAGTGAATGAGCTACCCCCAAAACTGATATCGCATATCAAGGCTCTTTTTTTTTTGGTGGGAAATTATCAAATAACTTCTCCCGCTCTGGAGGGCTGTCAGACTCTTACTGACTAAAATCCACCCGTGTTCCTTCAGTTGCCATGTTACCGGGGGCCACGATCTCTCTTTCGGACTTCTTCGCAACCCCGGCAGGCATGTCAAGTCTAAGGACCAACATTAAAGAGTTTTACAAAAATATTATCGTTATGTCCAAAGCTATGTTTGTAACAAACCTCACGTTTGCTATAATGTCTTTTTGTAAAATGTGAGATTTTTGTAATCTCAACTTTATGTATGTTATTTTATAGTTTACTTCACCTAATTAAGTTTTAGCACATAATTTTCAAAATTCAAAATTTGTAATGCATTGCTAGACGAGAACAACTGCCGACAAACTGTTATGCAGATTGGCAGATTTTACGTATTTTATTGTATAAATAAATAAAGATTTGAAAAAAAATACAGATTTTGAAGAAATAAATAAAAAAATATCTAACCTACCATATACACGTGATAAATGCAGCGGCAAAGCTGAATGAAGACAGACAGGTTATTTTATTTCAGTCACCTCTTGTACTCTGAAAATCTCTCCAGCCCATCAATTCTCATCATGCGCCTTATATCTGTACATAAACATTTGTTTACGATGTTCTATTATAGACTCCGGTGTACATTTCAGTCCTATGTTGACACTTGAATTGTTTTCATATCTATCTTCTTTTTTACCATATAAAAATAAGTCGGGTTTTCCTTCCTGACGCTATAACTCCAGAACGCACGAACCGATTTCCACGGTTTTGCATTCGTTGGAAAGGTCTCGGGCGCCGCCGTGAGGTTTTAGGTAGGGTAGGTAGGTAGGATAGGTAGGGTAAGTAGGGTAGGTAGGTAGGGTAGGTAGGTAGGATAGGTAGGGTAGGTAGGTAGGATAGGTAGGGTAGGTAGGGTAAGAAGGGTAGGTAGGTATGGTAGGTAGGTAGGATAGGTAGGGTAGGTAGGGTAAGTAGGGTAGGTAGGTAGGGTAGGTAGGTAGGATAGGTAGGGTAGGTAGGGTAAGTAGGGTAGGTAGGTAGGATAGGTAGGGTAGGTAGGGTAAGTAGGGTAGGTAGGTAGGGTAGGTAGGTAGGATAGGTAGGGTAGGTAGGGTAAGTAGGGTAGGTAGGTAGTGTAGGTAGGTAGGATAAGTAGGGTAGGTAGGGTAAGTAGGGTAGGTAGGGTAGTTAGGGTAGGTAGGGTAGGTAGGGTAGGTAGGTAGTTAGGTGTGCCGTAAATAAGTTCTTAATGCTACCCGTGCGAAGCCGGGCCGGGCAGCTAGTATTTTTATAATATTCAATTTTCAATTAATTTTCAGACACTTACATTTTTTTAGGCGAATGTTCCAAATCTTACGATGGTCTATTATAGACTCTGGTATACATTTCAGTCCTATGTTGACACTTGAATTGTTTTCATATATTTTTATTATATTCAATTTTCAATTAATTATAAGACACTTACATTTTTTTAGACGAATGTTCCAAATCAAAGTATACGGGTTGTGTAAATTTTCCACCATTAATTTTTATTATTATTTTATTACAGGAAGTGAAAGACCCGTCGAGGTGGTACAAAAAGATGTATGACACCATACACAAAAACAAATACGATGGTAAGTATAAAAAATAAATTTTGTTTTATTTTAATTTTACCTTTTATTTTATTAGGCACCCTTTATTATACGATCCCCATATTTTTAATTTTCTTTTTCAGACGATTATGTGACTATTCGGTACAAAAGTTCTCGAGGTGATTATTCGTAATTATTTTTTCCAAATTTTTGTTACATCGGTGGCTGTTACATCGCATATTTTGTGCCGTTAATAAACGCTTTATTTCATAACTTTTGTCAGCCATATTGTAAATACGTCATTGCTTTTTAGAAACATATTGTAAATGGTCAATTGTGAACGTACTTATTTTTAAGCATAAACTAATCAACAACACATTAGATCTACAATTCGTTATACAATATTTTAATTATTTTCTAACAAAATCACAATAATACTATAACATCAGCTTCAAAGCTTATTGATATTAACAAATTAAAAGTAATTTTTATTAATATAAATTAATCAATTTGTCAGAATGATCCAATTACCTATATTAACTGCGCCTGCTCAAAATCCCACTCACACTTGACTGACTATTCATTGCCATATAAATACTGGCAGGGTATAATAAACAATGTCGGCGATTATAAATACAAGGCATAGGAAAAGTCTAATGCCCGTTTTCACTTTCATTAAGTGACACTTAAACGAATCCCTAAATTAAAGTGCACTGTTTGATTTTCAACGCTAGGCTGCGCGCTGTGAGTTGAAAATCCAACAATGCACTTTTATTTAGGGATTCATTTAAGTGTCACTTAGTTGTCGGTGAAAACGGACATAATAATAACGACATAAATACAAGTCTCAAAATTTATATTTTTGTTAAATTATTATAATTATAGTTTATTTCAAAGATACGACATCCTTGTTCGTTATTCAGAAGTCAGAGGTAAGTAAGCTTAAAATCTGTTCACTAACTCAAAGGTTTCTTGTAGGTCAACCTCAGGAGAGGGTAATGAGCAACAAATCCCAGTACGCATACTTTGACCCCCGCTCCGGTTACCTGAGCGAGCCCGAGGGAGGTCTAAGTAGACTGGGTGCGAGCACGTGGAGTGATGCCTATGACAGCGATGTCACAACTGGACCCAGGAGACGAACGGCTTCGGTACAGGAGGACAGGAGGTTCTGTGATGTTAATTCACAGTATATGCCTAGTACTAATAAGTAAGTGGAATTAAGATATTAGTCTATGCTAAATAAATGTATTTTCTTTTTTTCTATATTTCCAGAATTTGCTTCTATTCAAAAATCATCAAAATTTGCTAGTCACATAGGCTCCTCCCAATGAACTCGTATCATGTAAAAGGGGCCTTTTTAAATATCAAAATAAGCCTCATGCAAACACTACTATTTAGTAAAAGATTAATAAGAAAAAAAAACCCAGCAATTTTCAAAAACATGGCAAAAGTTAATCAAGATTATAGATGAAACACGTTCACCATGAAATGTAAGAAAAATAAAATTATATCCTTATTTTTAATTCCTAGATACAGCACCTTAGCATCAGCGAGGGCGAGTCAAGAAGTATACAGGAACCAACCTGGAAGAATAGAGAACTATGTGCCCGGGAAGTCTTCAGTCGTTGACAAGGAAGCGAAACAGGTATCCATTTCATTTCCAAGTTTATTGCATCATATTGGGTTTGTCATTTCAAATATCATCATCATCATCATTATAAAGCGAAATGTCATCAGGAAATGCTTCGGGGTTTATCATCGACCACTTCCATAATTCATTATTTATTGTGTGATAAAATTATCATTAGCATTAGTTACGACTTCAAGGTACCTATACAATCTACTTACTAGTCTTGCCACATATCACCTCCATTCGGACTAACTGCCTGAATCCCACATTCATGAAAATCAGCAAAAGATGTGTTTTTTTTCTTTTCTAGTGGTGGGACGAGGTCATGGACATTTTTGACGGGGTACGACTTTTTTTTACTATTTATAATGCGTGTATTTGTTATAACCATTAATATTTGTTACATTGGTCTTTCGTTGATTTTATATTGGTGACTTTTATCATAAGGAATATGTGGAACTAAGTTGTCTAATTATTCAATACTCGTGTCAAAATCAAACGTAATATTTTTGTTCAAAAAATTTTTTACTGGAATTGTACAATTTGCTTAGCTAACAAATTGTGATATTAAAATTAAACTATATGTAAATATGCCGTCAACTGATGTCCCCAAGCCTTATGCTTCTAAAGCATTGTACTATGATCCACTAACGTATGTTTTCATCGCTGTCTGGTGCGTGTGGTGGTGGCACTAACAGTGGCTAGATGACAACTCTCCCCTCCCCCCGTACACCACATTGCTAGCTCGCGCGATACAGAAGAGTGTAAGGCCCTTAACATGAATGTCTGCCTGTGTATTGTGAGCCTTTGTGTTTGCATGCACGATATTTATGATGAATCCTCTATATTATGCTTTAAAAATAAGAATAAAAATGACTTCTGGCCATGTCTGGGCGTTTTCACCGTTCAGTTCCAGTTGAATCTTGTCAGGAAAAATATATAGAATTTGCATTTTCTTCCAAGCCAGTAATATCTCGGTTATGGCCAGTCTTATTCTTATTTTGATCGCATAGTATCTAACTTACTTTCATATCTGTATTTTTGTATCGATTTTCATTTAAAAAATCAATATTAAATTCCCGCGCCTATATTTTCTGGGTTTACAAAACATATCTTATGGGTTCATTTTCGTTTTGGTGATGGTCGTCATGTCATGTTTTATTTATTTGCATGTTCTTTGTGTATTGTAATTTTTCTTTCTTTAATATGAATAAATGATTAAAATTCAGAAAAAGATCACGGTATTTAGTAAAAACTATACAGATTTAGTAATAACTATACATACCTTACTTAATTTTGTAATCTCCTTATGTAATTGATAATAATTGATACTGGAATTTCATCTTACATTGCGATATATAGCATGTTACAAGTATGCGTTTGTAAACATAATGGAATCATTACTTCTTTATACATCAATCAATATCTTATAGGATATTTCTTGTATTTTTTTTAACTGTCAAATATTTCCGTTTGTAGCATGTTTTAATTAATCTCACCAAATAATGTGAGTAGTACCATTTTGTCTTGTCTCAGAATTGTATTTAAAATAAAATTATTTAAAGAATGTCATTTTCTTGCAGCAAAATATATCAAGTACGACATCTCTGCCACAATCATCGCCGAAAGATAAAAAGGATCTGACAACGACGATCCTGTCGAAATCGAATATGGCAAGGTAAATGTCATTAGTATTATCCTAAGAATAAACTGTCCGATTGATATTGTCCCATTGTCCGACTCATCGATTGATATTGCCACATTGTCTCTTAGCTAATAAAACCCAGTGCCAAATTACCCTTGGCCTTTTACCTCTTCCATTGGCATTACGAAAAGCTATCGGGCGCTCATCATATTTTTTGGACTTTCCACTTTACTTCTAGCTGTTCTTCTTCTCTTTTTCATGTGGTTATTGACTTACCTAGTGTCAGAGTTCTTATGTCGAGAAATATCTCTCAGGCATGCCGGTTTCCTCACGATGTTTTCCTTCTCCGTTTTTGAAGCAAGTGAATCCGAAAAGTCAGCTTTGAACTAGAGACCTATGACTTGGCGACGGTCACACTACTAGGCTATCACTGCTACCTATCTACTTGTTTATAGTCATCATTCCTGAAACGTTTCTCTTCGATACTTTTCAGACTCCTGTGTAAAATTTGTTTCTCAGTCTGTTTTCTTTTCAAATATTGAAGTAACTTTAACCACAACACACAAGTCACAAGATTATGTCATATTGAATTTAATTGTTTAATTTCTAAGGGCTCTGAAGGAATCCGGGTATGAATCCGACTCGACGCTAGTGTTCCGTCGCCGCGACGACACAGAAGCGCCCCTATCTCCAGCAGAGAGGCGTGCCGCTTATAGGGATCTGCAGGCTGGCGGGGAACCTCCTCTCCGAGGGTTCCGATCGCCGGCACCACCCAGACAAGGTCAGCATAGTTGTAGTCGATACATGTAATGTTTAGCAAGAGTTCTTCAGTTCCTATTAATTGATTTTGAACAAAACTTATGGTCATATTGCCAACTTTTACGATTGCGAAAACTATATTAGAATAGTTAACACTAACTAGTAGTAGTATAATTATTACCTAATTGATAAACGTTATATTAAAACGCTTTACTTATTTTGATAAAAACTCACTTCTTTCGATATAAGATACTAACTACCTTATTTACAAAATTTACTAACGAATCTACAGACGGGAAAACTAATAAAGCATGGTTTTATAAATAACTCGGGTATTTGGTGTCAGCGTAAATAACTTTTAAAACTTTTTAAGTGCTTAAAACCTCTTTGACTTATTGATCGGCTCAATGATGCTCGTATTACAAGATATTTTACCAATAAAATATAAATCACACAATCAATGGAAAATTTCATTTTCCATAAACTCGGTCAAGGCTAACGCAAGCCTGTACATGGTAGCAAACTGTGTGTTTGCATACAGTCGGATGTACCAACTCAAGGCCACCATTAATGACAATGATGCTTTTCAATAGCGCACATACTAGTCTATACTGTTATACACGAGAGGTAAGTCGAGATTTTTGCCTTTGCATGCTTTCATCTACTCTATGTAATAAGGTGCTGGGTCTTCAGGCTGCTGTACTATCAGGTAAACAACTTGCATGAGCACAAATTGACTCCAAAATTAAACTAGCACCGTAAATAGTGTTGAACACGTTAAAAGTTTTACTTGCGGCACAAACGTAGTATCACGGTTAGAAAACTCAAACATCGCTTACGAGAGTCACAATTAGATCAAGAGCACGGAATCACGTTTTTATCACATCTAACGAGTGCAAATGAAAGAATATCATCACTGAAAAGCGGTTACATTTCACAGACGAATCGGAAATCGAATACATTCCGATTTCTTCGACACTGACGAAGATAAGAGTTCATAAGAAAACGCCTAAGGTACACGAAGTCATCTGCTATCCAATAACCAGCATAGAAACAAGAGAGCAAGTTAGATTCAAAAGACTTGCTCCATCTTTCCTGAGCATTGATGTACCTAGTAAAATATCAGACTATCCACCCGCGCCTCCTCGAAGGATTTCATCTAAAAACAGCAGAACTCTTAAATTAGTGACTTCTACAAGACCGGTTTCAACATCACCAAAAAGAACAATACCATCGTATTCTCAATCCAATGTGGATTTCCTGAAAGACAAAATTAATCACAAACTTTCTCGTCAGAATACTCAAATAATAAACAAAACAGGCTCTGCAACGGATAAAAGATATGTAGCGGTTAATCAAAAATTGCCAAAAACGAGAATTATGTCTACATCAGCACCTCCCGCTGTTAATAGAAAATATAATCCAACTATTAATCTAAAAACCTCAATGAAACCTATGGGAAGTGAGGCTAGAACAGGAGGCACAAGTAGTTTCGGCTCTTCACGTAGGATGCTGTTGCCTACAGAATATTCCAACTCTATGCATAGCAAGTATGGTGAACCATACTCCTCCGTGGTAATAGAAGGAGGAGCTGGCAGAAAAACACCCATTACGAATATTCTTGACAAAGTCACATCTTTAGATAAATTATGGAGTGCAGAAAAAAGAAATGAACGTATTGATGTCACAAAAGTAAGAGCTAAATCTCTATCTAAAGACAATACAAATAAACCTATTGTTATGAGACCAAGCACAACATCAAGTACAAAATCTCTTTCACCAACAAGTACTCACAAGAGTAGAGATATGATCAGAACTGCTGAAAGAGTACAAAAACTTAAGATATCAAAACAACACACTAAATCTAATCCTTGTTTATCTACTAAAAACGAACAGAAAGTATCAAAACCTAGCTCACTTCAATCGGCATCAAGTATATCTAAATCTTCATCAAATATTCCATCTGGATTAAAGAAACCGAATCAAGTTAAAACAGCAGTAGTAACAAACTTAAAAAAGAAAAAATCATTAGAGAGCGTTGTCATTAGACCTCGAAGTGTGCCTTGTCATGAATCATGCAGTAAAAAAGCTAAAGACAATGCTAAAAATGTAAAGAAAATACCAAAAACTAAGAGTAGCAAAAAGTCTAGTGGTAAACCAAATGAAGAATCTGAATCTGGCAGTCAGTTTGGCGATACCTCAAACGAAACATCTAATTTTGGATCATTTGAAAACTTGGGTGCTAGACGAATCAGCTCTAAAGAGATAAAAAAATCGCATGACGCTATTGTGTCCGACACCTTTTTCCAACATCTGTTTCTTGGGAGAGCTTCTACCCCAACCCTGGTATATCCGATGTTAGAACATAATACAACCGTGCTTCAAAAAGCAAGAATGTTCCAATCTCTACCTCAAGATAATATTTCACCAAAATCCTTAAATACTTATTTAATACATAGAAAACCAGTTTCCTTATCTCGTTTTAAAATGTGGGATAGATATCCCAGTCCTTCTCGAGCGCGCAGTCCTAGATCAGTATCTTGGCCGGGCAGAATGCATGATGAAATTCGTAAATTCGACAGTTTATCCAAGTGTGATGATTTTGGGTCAACTTCGTCCTTGGCGACGGTCAGAAGTAAGAGTGAACCACCATGCAATAAAATGTATTTTTCACAAACATCTCGTCCGAAGTCACCTACGGTAGTATTTTACAAAAAAGATAAACCGAAAGAAACGCCTATGAGAAGCCCGATATCACCATCAAGATTGATTTTCACACAGACAAGAAGGTCGATTTCTCCCAAAATTATTCATAAACGCGAGGCATCTCCTATGCAAGTACAATGTAAATCATTATCTCCATCAAAAATTGTCTTTACTGAGACTGTTCGTCCAGTTTCCCCAATAATTACCAGACGTTCGCCTCGTTTAGAAGTTATGGATTCGAAATCTGATAGTGAGAAATATCCATCAACAATATTCTTTTCTCAAACTTCTAGACCAGTATCCCCAAAAGTACCAAGAAAAAGCGCAATGACCAGTGTCAGCAGAAGTCATTCCACTTCGCCCGTTTCCATACGATCACCATCTTATCGTCGCATACACAGCGCTCGTTTACAACACAGTAAGCAGTATGCAGACACTGTACCAAAGAGCGTGTTTCGTACCCGAAGCGCTGGCGATGCTGAGAGAAAAATACTCTTAGATAGCTATCCGATGAAAACAAAAAGTGATTCTAATTTGCATGCTGCTGACCCAGATTATGACGAATACGTTCGCGACATGCAAAACACAAAAATGAGGTCAGAACGCTTTAGGGAATTAAACAGATATTACACATATTTAGAAAGAGTAGCTGAATTGGAAAAAGCTACTTCAACTAGTGATTTACGTCATAGAAGAAAAGACGAAGAAATCATTGACTTTGATCGTTGGAAGAAAATAAGAGCAATAGAAAGAGCTGAGGAGGAATTAAACCATCTGTATCGTAAATTGAAAGTAGCTCAAACTGAAAAAGATGTTTTGTTTTATCCTCGTGATCTAAAAGATTTCCGTTGGAATTACGATACAGACAGAGGTCTACGAATCAAGGAAAGATCTGTGGAAGATCTCAAAGATCATTTTCAGCAAATACCCCAATATGATTCAATGGAATTAGAACAACCGCAATCCAGAGATGCTTATAAACCCTTATGGCGTGGTACAAGTGTTGCAGAAACTGCTTTCTATATTAACAAAAAGAATGACAATGATAGACTAGAACAGCGGATAACCGTGAAACCTACTGTAACCTTACAACAAGAGACTTCTTTAAATGATCTTCGTAAAAAGATTGGTCTTGGTAGTCGTTTATGGAGTAGTTTGTCTATGGAGCAAGTAAATGCTCTCAAAAACCAGCTGAATGCCATTTACAGCAAAGAACTAGAATCAAAATCGAATAAAGAACCAGAAATGAAATATACTATTGATGTAAAAAATGACAAAATAGAGGCTAACCCGTCGTTACATGTGAGATGTAATTCACTGATTACTTCAACCTATAACCCAGAAAAGGAAAAGCCAGCGAAATTAACCAAATCTGACTCCATAGCCGCGATTTCTTGCCCAATAACGTCTGTGAAGGAATTAAAAAATAATGTCAATAAAATACAAATGACTCTCAGTGAAAACGAAAAAAGGAAAATTTCTCAAACGTTAAGTAAAGAGATCCTAAATAGAATAAGTAAATTCGATAACCAGACACAAGCTCCACTATCATTAAAAGAAGAAATTGAAAATACTGAAATCAAAGAGCAACTTACGACTGCATGTAAAGATTTCGTTGTTCAGAAAACTTCAGAGGACAATGTTAGGCAAGCAAATATTAGTAGCATTGAAAATGATCAAAAGAGACACGTCGTGTATACCAATGAAAAGACTGAAACGCCTTGTCAATCTTCGGCTAGTGAAACCGAGACTGCTAGTTCAGATATATCCAATAAAACTGCTATATACAAAGGTCCTAGTAAGGAAGTACTAAAAAAAGTTCAATATTTTGAATCTGTAAAAAACACAGCTGAACAATCAAAAACTGTTTACCACGCAAGAGAAAGCTCTGATGAAAAAGAAAATCAAGAACAGAGCAGTTCAAACACAGCAATAGCTATCAAAGAAGTCATATCATCAGTAAATGAAACAAAGACAAATGAGCTGCAGAAAAATCAAATAGTGCAGTCCCAATCTTGCACAAATTTTAAGGAATTATTTGGGGAAAGTGAAAGAAATAAGTTTCTTTCGCTTCCTTTGAAACCCGATCTACATTCTAGGTCAGCTTCGCCTCATTCAGAGTTATACATTGCCGATAGACGGACGCCCGACACGCTACGTTGTTCAAGCGACGAGACAATCTGGCGCAGTCGGAGCCCGTCACCCGACCCGGAGAGGTATTGGCGCGCATACCTTAACCTGGCGCGAGCGGGCGAAGTACGCCGCCTCGCCCGGCGCTTTGACTCGCCCACGGCGGCGGGCGCCGTGCTGCGGCGATATCGCAGCGATCCAGAACTTGCACGAAACGCATTTCTTAGCAGCTGGTCGTCTTTTGAGAAATTAACATCACGACGAGACAAATGTAGAGCAGTACTCCCCGTGGCGAGAGTACCCTTACGAACTACAAATCGTTATATGCCCCATATTGACATCATATCCAAATTAGCGGCTCTCCGTAGGCGTACAGCTCCTCGATCTAGGTCTGCCGAAGATGCATTAGAATGTCGTCAAGGAGAAGTGGATCGTATTCGGCGCAGATTCGAAACAATGTCATTACTTGGACAGATATACGCCTCTGCTCCTGACGTAAGTGAGCTACATGACATGGCCCCGTACTTAGCAGGCTCATGGATAGCACATCGCTACCCAAAACGTAGTGATAACAATAGATCTATTGATGATCCCAATGTTTTGGTTCGCGGACGAACATCGCCTGTAAAAAAAGAAATAAAACGTACAGTGCCAAAAGAATCTATTAAATTGAGCTCTATCCTGAAAAGCGACACGTTTGCGAAGCAAGAATTTAATCCCGCGGCGCATCGGCCTGCAAGCCGCTATGAGCCGCCGCGCACTCCGCCCCGGCCACCGCCCGCTTCATGGCCCTACCGGCTCTCGCCCTACGTCACGCCATCACGACATACCGTCACATTCCAAGGTTAATTTCTTTAATTTCTAAAGTTTTCTTACAACTCAATTTAGCAAACACTAAATCGTGTTTAATTTTGGAGTAAATTTGAATTTTGTAGAAGTTTGCATCCCTCGAAAAAGATTTATTGATCATCGTTATGGGTTCCGTTGTATCGCGTTTCTGCTATGCGTGTTTACTTTGCGTGATTTCTGAACGCAAACAAGGATGGCCTGCAATCCTGTAAAGAAAAAAAAAAGAAAGAAAAACAAAAATACCACTTGATTTATTTTTGCCAATTTTACTACACATTATCAGGAAATAGAGATAATTGGCTATATAAATTGTAAATATTTTGTCTGAGCTTTCATTGTTAACACATAACGACTATCAATGTTTATTTTATTGCATACAATTTTCATTTTACCATGTTTTCTGTTTGGTCCCTTACCATGTTTTGTTACACTATTAGAGAGCGATTCGGCACCGGAGCCTCCACGCAGAGCCTCGCACGGGAGCTACTCAGACACAGGCAAGTACACACTCAATACTCATACACCGTAACTATTTGTGATGTTATTCGTAAATAACGCTACCGCGAGACGTTCATCTCACAAAAACAGATAAAAAAATTATCTAACCTACTTTGGTACATTAAGTAACACTTCTGCGCAGTTCACTTCCGAAAATCGTTCAGTGTAAGCATCATGAGAGCCAACACGCTTATATTCCTTAAGATTATGTGCGAATAAAAAAAGAAACAATAGCCTTTGTTCAAAACAATCGGTGCCTTAACTTATTTCTCTGACCATCACCGTCAACACACGTAGTCTGACGCGAACAAAATATTAGACATTTTATATTTAAAAGTGATTATGATAATACAAAATAATTTACGATATCTGTGCTATAATGAGTATATTATAAAAAATCATTCATATCGTGCGATTATTATCAGACAGCCTCTCGCGGTTCACGTCATTCAATTGGATTGGACTTCCAAAACCTGTCGGTCGAGTTTTTTCAATTGTAAATAGTTCGGCTAGCCGCTTGATCACACGCGGTGTGCTTGTTGTTCGTAAAATTAATAAATAAAATTGTGTCGACGGAACTGTATGGACATACATAATATCGAACAGTATCGACAAGTGTTATCGAGTATTATTCACTGATATAATACTTTTATCTGTGTTATCGCGGCTTCAGTTTAACGTGAACCATCTAGGTGTGTGCAGTGCTAATATGATAAAATAAGTAGGTAATAACTGTGTACCACCAAAATGAGCGTGAATTTCGCAAGTGACACTGGAAAAACCTACAACAGCAATATTCCAAGCCGCGTAGATGTAAATTACGACGATGATGGATTTTTCAGTGACGTACCAGGATCAGGATCGTTATCTAGATCATTACTTGCTCTAAACAAATACATGAAGAAAAATTTACTTTATGATGAAACTGAAGAATACGAAAGTGACAGCGTCTACTTTTCTAAAGAAACCAGCCCTAATGAATCTCGTACTAAATATGATTCCGACAGTTTAAAAAGCAATGAATCTGGTGAAGATAAATCTGTAACAAAACAAACTACTCCTACTATTACGTACGGTGCTACAAGTGTCACGCAGCAAACAGATGACTATAAGTCTATGCAGTTGCAGGATAAATCGTACATTGACTCTGATAATGATGATACAGTTTCAGATAACGCTGACACACAAAGTATAACAATATCTGAAATAGTTTCAGAATCTACTGATATTCAAAATGAACCCAAATATCAGCCAGAACATAATTCTGCTTCTATGCATAACTTAACGAATATAATAGAATCTGATATAGATATTAACATAGGAGAACAAGTAAAATATCGGCAGAAACCAACTAATTTAAAAAAAGAAGATTATCGTCACACGCTACATGAATTTTCTAATTGGGGAAACAGGACAGATATATATCCGGATGTTTATGCTCCATTACCGTACAGTGAGTACAGATTCATTCCCAATTTATTTTTTTTATTTTTTGTATTCCTATTTTCTATGGGCGTCTCTACGGTTACAAATAATGCCATTGTGTTTTCAAGGCGAGTATATCGAGCAAATTCTACATATTTGATATGAAAAGCAGAAACTTTTGGTTCACATAGAATCAAATCATTACCGTGTGTTGTTATTTTCTTCGATTTCTTCATCAACGGACCTTTAATTATAATTAATTACTAATAGCAATGTAACCTTTTTGTCATCTTTACAAGTGCACATTTACTGGAAGTGATAAAGTTATCTATATCATAACAGACTTATCGTTAAGCAACATGAATTCTTGGCATCGTTAACGTGACCAAGTGATTTCAAACGTGGTATTTAAAACTGACCGACCTTATTCATAATATGAAATACTTGACCTTAACTTTTAGCTTGCGATACAACATAAAAGTTATTCCAAGTCATTAATACAGTTTTGATTACAATCTAGGATTTGTACGCTATTGTAAAAAGTAAGTAGAGTACAGAAAGATGAATATCTATAATACGTTTCGGAATGGATCAAAATAATTACTCCCTAGTCTCTCTAGAGGTAATTAATTTGTTATTTCTACAAGATTTAAAATTATAAAAAACCATTATTTGGCACACGCATCTTAATTGTTAACATCCTGACATTCTAAATGCACGCAACAATCAGCTTCTAGTTTATTCAATAAGAAATACATTAGAATTAGAAAACTGTTAACAATACGGAAATCAGATACAATGTTTTAACTAAAACACCAAAACAAACGAGAGAGAAATGAGATAACCGGCTGCTCAAGCGTCAGCTACCAAAATTGTTAAATAATGTCTATGTTGACAACGCGTGCGTGCAAAGCGAAAGTACAAGTCAGCGGGTTTGGCGGGAGATGAGGTTAAGGCGTCGATTCGAGTCGAAAGTGCATCTGATCTATCGCCACCGACAGCCGGTGACAGACGTCGTCCCCGGCGTTGGGAGTGCGTGCAGTGTTGTGAATTTGTTGTATACTGTGTTCGATCGTGTGTCTCCAAGAGTATTATGGGAATACTCAAGCAAATTAAGAAAATGACCACTCATGGTTTGTCCATCATCAATATCTTTAATATTATTTTCGTGTTTAACTAACCGAATAATACATCTTAGTTTTTAGCCCTGTTTATTAAGTGTGTTAACACGTGTTTGGTCCAAACTATCGGCGTAATAATCAGTGTTTACTTTCTTAATCTATTGTGCATTTGATCCGTGTCATTTTACCTTTGATACGTGATAACGAGGTGATTAATGTTCATTAAATGTAAACATGCAAGTGTCTACCGACGTCCGATACTTAATTATTATTATAATTTGAATATATAATTTGATATTGATCAAAATAATATTCAATCAATATTAAAGGCTCTTTCAAACAGGCGCGACACGCGACGCGACACAAAGAGACCGCTCGTCGCGCGACGAGCGGTGTCTTTGCGTCGCGTCGCGTGTCGCCCCTGTTTGTAGGAGCCTTAATGTGAGTTCACTTGACGTTGTGAAAATCAAAGAACATATAAAATAAGGCCTTTATTTTCCGGGATTTGCGTAATTTTCAATGACACCTGCGCAACATTAAATTGGTCGAATTGATTATATTCGCATTTTAGATCAAAGACATTTCGACCAAGTTCTGCTTCAATGGCGAATTATGAAATATTTGGAGAGGTCGAGTTGTATCAAGATACTTACCTAATTGTAACCTGAAACGGTAATTAAAAGCGAAGCTCATTGCGAAATGTTCCGTAGATATACGAGTACTTGGTTCTAATGCAACTTAACGAACTTCGAAGCGACTGTGGTATGTGAGAAATTCTACCTGGAAGATAAAATTTCTCAATCAGCTCATTAAGACTTCAGAGAAAATTATAATGGAATTCGCTCTTAGATATGTCTGTTCATGGTGACCTATGTATTTATTCTAAATGCTAACAATAATATTAACGGTTTTCAGTTTGACAAACATGCATCTGAACTTTAGACTACACAAAAAATATAGCCGAATCATCATCATAATATCCTACAATCGAAAATGGTGTAGGTACTTTACGAAAATTTTGTGATTATAATGCTATTAAAGAAGTAAAATACCATCAATCATGTGTATGCAATTACGCGGAATTTGAAAATAACTACCCAATAGCGGAATGACAATAATCTCAATTACTACTAAGTTTTACAACGAGCTGTTGTTTTTCTATGGAACGTTAATTTGTACAGTCAGCGAATTCGCCTAATCAATGTTTATTATTGATGTGCTTGTTTGTAAATATGGTAACAAAACTAGAGCTTTGAAATTCTTGATTCTGTAATCTTTCATTGTTTTGTTTAGCATTGTCTCTTTTGTTCTTTTTGGTCTACACACTACTAGATTCACTGCTATCATATTCTGAATACTATTTTCTTTTCCTTTTAAAGCATTCTATCCTTAGAATGTAAGTTTTACCTTTTCCTCTACATTCGTCATCTTTTCTCAAAACAAATATTCGTCTCCTTCTTGTGTAAACGACAAAATTGTTGATACCATTCGAAGTACAGTTTGTTTCTAACGTACTAAACAATCTCATGTCTAATTCAGCTTACATATTTACTTTATTTACCAACTACTGGTGCCTCTCCAATTATTCAAGGTTTGCCATCAACTCGACAAACATTTTTAGTCCTTTACAAGTTTGAGTATAATTACTAAAAGCTTTTCAAAGACCTGAACCAGCTTTGGTTGATCTAGGTCTGATAATTAGGCAAATTAGTTGCAACACATTTAATCTTAGCCACACCAATACACCTGAATCTCAAACCAGTACTAAAAATGCTAAAAGTACTCGTAATTTTGTGCAAATGAAATTCCTCAGTCGAAACAGCAAACGACATTTTGCTTTTACTTCACAGCCATAGCTTAACGAGTTCAGTTTTCCCCCATGGCATAAGGTACGGAATCCAACGGATACATATTTGTGCATTGTAATCTTATCGTTGGTACTCTGGGCGTGTCGTAAGTACGTGCCAAGCATGATTATCTGTTGTAGTAGAAAGTCGACGACAATTGTTAAGTTATTCTGTCGAGGGTCCAATTCGACATATTTGATGGCAGATTGGCATTTTGCGTAGGCATTATGTGCTTTTGTGGATTGATACTGTCGTATATTATAGGGACACCTGTTTGAATAGATATTATCGATATCATATGAAAATAGATCGATGTTTATCATTTCGATTTTGATTAAAGTTATGAAATCACTTTGCCATAAAACATTCTTGTCTAATAGTTTCCATAATAAAAAAATATCTAATTGAAAATTTTCCTTCCATCAGAAGGAAAATCGGAATTCAAAAAAATATCTTATTTCGAAAATATGCTTTTGTTTATCGAACGTTACCTATTTCAGATGTCTGCCTGCATGCCAGACGTCCGGTTCTACCCAAACAATCCAAATTTAATGCTTTTTTTACTCATTTTTTGACCAAATAATAAAAACATGTCCGGTCTGACCGAAATTTCCTTCGCCTGAGCATTAATTACCTTATAAGCATAATCTTATAACATCATAAAACATAAAACACGTTCGTGTTTTTGGTTATAAAAATGTGGTCTTCCGTTACTAGGTCAAAATGTCTGGTTTTTTATCGTTAATAAAATTCTGATCTAGTGATATAATATCTGTTGATATCTAAGATCACCTTTAGTAAAATAAATAATGAGATGTTGTATACATTTATGATAATTTTCATTTATTGATGAAAACAACTCCATGCACTATAGTAATTTTCCTCCTAGCCTTTTCCCAACTACTGTCGGGGTCTATATTTAATCGTATCAGACAATCAATATTTTACATGAAGCGTCTGACATGTAATCAATATTCTGACGGCACGGTTGGCGCAGTGGTTAAGTGATTGACTGCTGCGCTGCGTGTCACGGGTTTGATTCCCGCACGGACCATATATTTGTATGACCTACAAGTAGTTGTTCAGGGTCTGGCTGTTTGTGTATGTGAGTTTAAATGTTTGTAAACGCATCCACAATACAGGAGAAATTCCTAGTGTGGGGCAAAGTTAAAAAATAAATAAAAAATAAAATTAATTAAATTAATATCTGATCAGCATTTATCAGATACCTACCCACTAAACTAAAAAACCTGAATAACAATGTTATTAATCTCTCTGTAGTTTTAAGGATAGGTTACTGTTCTTAATGCTCATTTCTAAGTTAAACTCTTCTTTATACTGTACTAGCTGCGCCCCGCGGTTTCACACGCATAAGTCTCAATCCCGTAGAAATATTGGGATAAAAAATATCCTAAGTCCTAATCCAGGTCATGGTCTACCCATGTGCCAAATTTCTTCCAAATCTGCTCAACCGTTTTAACGTAAAAGCGTAACTAACAAACTCACTTTCCCATTTATAACATTAGTTAGGATGGCGCATGCCAAAACTGTATTTTTAATTGTTTACGTAATAAATAAAAAAAAACAAAATTATAGATTAGACAGAGTCCTCTCTAACACGACTCACTGCCTCTTACTTCCGCCGATATATTACAAAATTCTCGAACCGGTTCTTACGTGTCATCGTATAATAACCACTTAAAGAAAAGCACCAATCACCGGGCATTACATCGATGGCCGCCATAACATAACGTCGGAACACTTTCACTTTAGCTGGAAAAGATTACTTTATATTTTAATACAAAAGGTTTGCCACGCCTGGCGGGTTGGCTTAGTTGTTTGTATTTTGTTCTTTACGCGAATCACGAGTTTTTGATTCGGATCGAATAAGACGTTTTGTTATGAAATAATTTTTATGAAATTTCTAGTTCGGTAAGTACAGTCACGAGCAAAAATTTTTGCAAGATACCAATTGTTACAAACTCCAGTAGTTAGGTAATGTTTATAAATAAATTATAAACGTCATTATCCACAGCTCGGCTTCACTTATGCGGGGCACAAGCCTCACTTTGATTATATCAGAAATTAAAAGACAGTATCTAAGTAATCATTAAAGAACATATCGTCAGCGTGGGTGGAGAACTACACCATTTTCATCATTTTCACCATTTTCCATTTTCAAAATTTTCGTAACACCCAAATCATGCCGCTTATATAAATCGCAATTTTCTCCAAACAAGAAAATGTTGGTTGTTTAGTTCTCCACCTACGCCAACGATATTAACATTTTTAAAGAAAATGTTACGGACGAAGTACTAACAAAACTTTTCCTTTTACAAACAACTGACGTGTCTGGCCATCAACTAGAAAATGCTGTTATTTACAACCAAGCCCTTTCTACAGTTTCCACGAGGGCCACTTAGCTATTGACTATCTACGATGCGTGTTAGCGTTTCAAAAGCAATATTTGAAATAAGCTGCTTGTTACGTGAAAAGGAAAGTACATAATTACATAAGAATGTAACGTGTATAGAAAATATCCGGGAATAGCTCAAATGCGACTCAATTTTTATTACTCACTGTTTATTAGGTATTAAAGTTTTTACTGTCTTCGTGTAGCACGATAAATATTTCTAATTTATTGATTCGATAGTAAGGTATTAGGTACAAAAAACAGAAAACATGAAAATAACAAATGATGATTTATTTAAATAAAATGTGATCCCTATTTCCCTTGGTCACGGTATCACGCGTGAACGGCGGGACCGATTTCGAAAATTCTTTTTTTATTGTGTTTTTTAGTGTCAGGAGAAGATTCTTGTGAAAGATTAAAATAAGAACGTTGCGCGCAATACTACAAAATTTAAGAAAACTTGACGACCTTATTAATTTTTCTAATATAACCTTAGCGGTTTCGACAAACTGTCAGTCGTTTGACAGTTGGCGCGAATTCATAATTAAGACAGGACAACGTACGTCGTGTCAGCTAGTAAACTTATAAATCTACACACCAAATGTACTATTTACTTTAGTTCAGTATTTCTAAAAACAATGTACATATACCAACTAGCACCTTGTTTAAACATACCTGGCCAAATGTATGTACACGTACACCTCTACCAACTCTACGGGGATTACAGGCGTGATGTAATCTTATGTTATGTGAGTAAGATAGGTACTTAAAGTTATGCTGTTGCTTTCAACAATGATACATGTAAAATCAAGCAATTTATTAGACAAAATAAGTGTACGACCATTGGACGATAATACAACACCAACTTGTTTTTATAGCCTCAATTGTACTACATCTTCCTCTTTCCCCCATAGAATCCCCCCGCCGTTACGTGGAGAGTGACGTGAACATCCACTACCGATGCCCGGTGCGTCACGACCCGCTGCCGCTGGTGCCCGAGAGGGAGCTGGCGCGGCAGCAGGCGGAGCACATGAAGAGGCTCTACAGGGAACAGAAGAGGAACAAATATTTACAGGTATGTAACCCTGAGATAAGTTTATAAACGGTCCGCATCAAGGCTTTCGGGGAAGAAAGAGAGAAACAACCAACTAATTATATCATAGATATTGTTGATAATAAGTGGTGTGAAGTATATTGATGGAATGCATTGGACTTCCTAGGATAAACCCTTTCGCAAAGAGCTCTGCGTCTGCAACTACAAATTACTTTATTTTACTGAAAAATGTGATCTAGAGTCATCATTTCTTTACACATTACACTTTACATATCTACTTAAGATTTCTTAGGAAACTGATACTTTGTACAGAACACAGTTTAATATTATGATATCGAAGTTCTACTGCAATTCGTATTTTATATTTCCGGAATCAATCTGTAACATAACCTTCATAGATACCTCAGTCAGTAACTAAAGTTCTTATAAAAATAAAGTCTATTTCAATGTTAGAAGTTATCAATCAATCATAGATACAACTGATCTGTATCAGTTACGATAAAAAATATGCCATTCTTACGTTTAAATTCATTTGCGGTTAGTTTGAGAGATCATTTTTCTACCTACTTCGACTTATTTAATATGTTATCACCTAGCTCGCTTGTAAATATATTTTCGGCAAGAAAACTACCATGGTCTTCTTCAGGAAACTAGTTAACTCTGGCAAAAAAGACTAATAGTTAAGTAATAATTGTCATTGCAAGTATGAAACAGACGATGAGAGCAGTGAGATAGAATGGAAGATATCATAATCTAATAGACAGTGCGTCGTACCATTATAATGTTCTCGTTCTGATTCTTTTCGGATTCTAATAAAAGATTCTGAAATTTAGAAAACTTATTTTTCTTGTTCAATAAGTTCGCCCCCTATTACATGGTACTTAAACGTAACTGGCGAAATAATGAGTGTAGGGGTAATGGGAGTCACAACAGGTTTATGTCTAGAACTTTATTAAAATCAACTCTTAAGGTACTTTAATTAACAAACTATCAGTCTCAAATAGGCTCATTAACTTTGGAATCACAGTTTAGGAACTATAATATTTAAAAAAAACAGCGTTGGCCACCATTGTCCGCATATGCGGGTAATTATGGTCACTAAGTAGGCAATGAGAGTCAACAGTTATCACACACGTAACCTCGTAGTAAATCCCACCTAGTGCAGTCTTTGTGCGCCCACAACCCACTAGAAGTGCATCTGTACCACAACTCGTTGTTGCAGCCAAATTTTCCACATATCAGGCAGATATTCCCAGCATCATCTCCCCTACCATTGGTACACCTCTGCCTAACCCTTCGGGGAAATACAAGCCTGATGTCAAAAAAATACAATAGACGTAGATATAATTAGTCACCTGTTCCGCTTAGCTATTTCTAAAGAGCCATAAAAAAACTGGAAAGAAATCGTCACGTGTTCCACCTCTCAACGAGGCATCCTCAGGATGACGATTGACTTGTCGCGAACTCGAACACGGCGTGTTGCCACACCGAGCTCTGAACGCAGAGTGAGCCTTATCCACCATCAAAGTCAATCGTCATCCTGAGGATGCCTCGATGAAAGGTGAAATACGTGTCGATTTCTATCAATGTTTTAAGGCTCTTTAAAAATAGCTAAGCGGAACAGGTCACTAAATATATCTACATCTATTGTATTTTATAATGGATTTCCTCAAGGTCACGCCTGAATCAATTGACTATGTTAAGGCTGATGTTGTTATTCAATATAATGTACAAAAACTATGGCCATACAACTAAATAATCCACACTAAATCTCAATACAATACAATACTATGATAATAAAGTAGGTCATAAAGAATTGCAACAAAGAAAACTCATTACTTTCAATCCGTTTCCATCAGAACAATTTCTCATCGTATTACATGCGATCTTGACAATCGATTTTAAACCGAGCATCGATATGCGCTCAAACGTCAACGGTTTGTCGGAATACGATTATCGTGTCAGTCGATGTTACGATTAATCTTGTTAAACTAGGCGCCGGCACGCGACTTCAGTTTGATCGATACCATGATATCCGCCAATTTATTGAACTTGAGGCTTGAGAACATACCCTAATAGACTGGTTATTCATACTTCATCTTCATAATTAGGTACCTACGTGTAAAGACTTCATGTGCATATGACATTTATTGGCACATGAGTGGTGACGGGTGGGCGTTTTGGGGGACTGTCTTATGTAATTTTGATGTTCAAAAAGTGCTGATTCTTAGCCTAATTTGAATAAATAAATGACTTTTGAATTTGAATTTTTGAATATATCTTTCATAATATATTTTTGAATAAATTTACTCGTAGAACTAGTAAATATAAGTCAGGAATCGCCAACCCGTCTTGAGCAAGCGTGGTGATCAATGCTCGTGCCTTCTCTGTATGAGAAGAGGCCTTTGCCCAGCAGTGGGACAGTAATAGGCTGGTATTATAGAACATAATGACTGGTAGCTAGTAAAGTCTCCTCAAACTATTGAGATTTACGTTTTTAAACATTTATTTAAAACAAATTGGGTCATTTAAGATCGACGATAAGAATGGCGTATGGTTTCATCATGGCTCTGAACCCGAAAAATTACAAGTGTATGAAAAAACGTTTGTGTTTAATTCGAATTGTTAAGAAAAAAAAACCTCTGTGACATTCGGACAAAAAAGTGATTATAGAGATGATGATAATCATAATAATAGTAATTGGGGACCAAAACTGAAATCACGAAAAAAGAAATCGTGATTTCAATTTTGGTCCTATAGTAAAATTTGTTCATAATGATGAGTAAAGTCACGTGTTGAAGTATCAGTCACTAATTGCCAGTCACCACATATTAAAGTTAGTTGTTTTAGGTTTGGAACCTTCAAAATACGGTGAATGTGTGCATGGTACGCAATTTATTGATTACTTTGATTGCGCACTCGTAGATAAACTATATCTATGCAATTATATTACCACCAAGTACCAACTCGTATCTAATGGTTCCATAACGCAATATCCATACCATTACTGACAAGTTATTTAAAGTTATTTAAGTGAGCGATTTGTTGCCTTACTTAGATTTTAATGTAGGGCTAATGACAGGAAATGATCTGACATTAATTCTTTATTGGTAAAGCACAAAATAATATGTATTAAAAAATGTTTTTAAAATTAGGAAATTGGGAAAAATTTATTCAGTTTTCTGTTTTGAAGAAAATGGTAAAATTTAAAATATTTTGTCATCTTGTGCCTTTGTAAGAAAAATCTATTTAAGAAGTATTATCATCAAAAAAAGAAACAATATGTACTATCGAAGAAACGCATATCTGTATAATGTAAGGCCTATTCTTGCTTGCAGAGCTCGGCCGCTATAGTATCGCTTTCCTACGAAAAAATAGGGTCGTGTGTACGGGATTTTGTTTTCAACTTGGTTAGATATGCGATACCCCAATGGTACATATACGGCATTTAAAAAAATCTTGTCTTTCTTTGTACCTATTCTTTTTTATCATTCTGCGTCATCGGTCTACAAATATTCATTCATTCTCTCTTATAGATTAGATTTAATTTTAAAAAACCGGCGAAATGCGAGTCGGACTCGCACACAAACAGTTCCGTTTGACACCCTTCGGTTACGGAACCCTAATAAACGAATCTAATTATGTATGTTGGTACTATTGCAGCATATGCTGAAATAGAACGAGTGTCATTTTTGACCTTGAAGGAATTTTCCAGAAATTATTTTATCAGCTGTGTGTACCTTTAGCCGATGTTCGCATGGACGTAGTAAAATCGCGGCGGTATTTTATCGCACACTGGATTTTCAACTCTCAGTGTTAAGCCGAGCGTTGAAAAACAAGTGCACGAAAAGAAATCGCCGCGATTTTATTAATTCCGTGCGAACGTCGGCTTAATGTTTTTGTTTTATAATCTGCTGGTCTATTCTGTAAAAATCTCACCGTAAAAATTAAGTGAAGAGAGCTGTCAGTTCCCATAATCAGTTGAATGACAGCTCACTTCACATTGCTACGGACACTTGACAACTTACTTCACCCAAGTTTTTACGGTGAGAATCAGCAGAATAGTTCGGCTGAAATCTATGCAGGTCCAAAATAAACGGGTCTCTTTCAACAAACTAAGTGTGAGTGTATTAGAAAAAAAAAATTGCTATTAATTATCAAATAAACATATCCAGATACACACTTACTTCATACATACTTCTTCGTGTAACAAACAATACACGCAGATGGCATTGTGGTTTCTCGGTTTCTCTGTTTATTTCCATCAGAGTTTCTACAAAATACTGTATTGATTTACTTACATAAATAGTAGGTATTGACATAATAATTATTATCTTTTATCTTCTCATTTCCTAGAACAATTTACTTAGAATCACGTATACTTTGTACATTCGCGTAAAAATGCGGATTACGTGATCAACAACCTGTTAAATAGTGTTTTGTGTTATTAAATTGTAAACTCAATCTTGTTACGAATAGTTCACATGTAAGATTATTCAAATTTAATAAAACTAACGTTTTCTTTATTTTGCCCAATATCATGACTATTTTTTTAATCTGACCTATTTTCAAGTCTCTCAAGCAGTACCAATTCGGAACCATAACTGTATTCCTAATTAAAATCTCTCACTTGTAACTCATGCGTAATTAGTAGGTAAAGTACGTAATAAACAGAATGACCGAATGCACATTTACACATCCCGAAGAAACGGTAGCCCGGATGCGTACGTTTGCGTGCACCCTACTTGAATCGCACAGATAGAAACATTTCACTGATTTCACTCAAAGTAGGTACTTGCAGTGAGAATATCCGCAAATTATATCGACGAGCCATTGATCGAGCCCTTCGAGAGAAACCTCTACTTTGCCTTCACGTAATAGTGACCATTCAAGTTTTTAATAACATACAAGTAGAGCCGCTTTTACTATTAATATCCGATAACTTTAATTACCTACTTTGATTCAGAAAGAAATATCTATCGTAAAATATTTTATATCAATGCTGTTTTAAAGCGAATAATGAATAAGGTTTTTTTCTAGTAGAGCGTGTACCATTCATACCAGCTATTATGGTAATATCCACCAGTTTCATTAAATAATCAAAAAATCCAAACGACCTTGTCTCCGCATACCGACGAAAAATCCGTTGACCAATTGACCACAAGTATTTTTGACTCCAACCCGCTTATTATAATTTCGACCTTAATCACTTTTAATAAGGCTTGATTTTATAAAAGAAATGTAAATGTTAATGTTTTTGTTATATACAGATATTCTCGTATTGTTATGAGCATGGTACGGTTGGCCCGGTCGCCCCAGTGTGAGCGAAACGTGCGCGAGAGACGATCATGATATGCGTGCAAATGATTTTCCAAAGCGATTACGTTCAATGAGTGTGTAATTACGTAAATAAGTTCTGTGAAATGATTATAACTCTATAGTGATGTTAGCTGAACTAATATTGCAGTTGTTTTTGAAATAACTAAAAAATACGACAATGTAAAGTATAAAATGTATTCAACATCAGAAAATAGTGAGTTCCATCATGTAATGGAGGTAATATTTTTCTATCAAATATTAAACCTTTTCAGGAAAACGAAATACTACCCGGAGATATAGAAGCATTCGATGCCTCAATGAAGGTGACGTTTGAGAGAGTGTGTGAAATGTTCTAACTGATTCTACTGTTTGGGTTTATTCTATACTCGTTAATTACCAAAGACATACACATGCTGTTTATCATTTTTCGGCCTAACTCATTTCTAAATTCACTGTCCTTTGCACTGAGTGGGTCACTAAAGTGCAACGGACGTGTCTTGTTAACAAAATTCAAAATTGACCAGAAATTCTTGAGCTTTGTATCATACGCCATCACATTATCAATGAATCAATCAAAATACTAATAAATATTGACTTATTACAGGAGCTACAGGATATGCAGAACCGTCGACATCAGGACAATTTTACGCCATCACAGAAGAATATATTGCCTCTAAACAGATACGATGAAGCTGAGAAAGTGATTGCTAAGGCCTTGTACACATTCAACGGACAGACACCGAGGGAATTAAGCTTTAGGAAAGGAGAGATTCTCCACGTGAGAAGACAGATTGATAACAACTGGTATGAGGGAGAGCTGCATGGCAGGATAGGACTTTTCCCTTACAATTATGTTGAGGTAATTATATTGACTTTAAATATTTTCACTTTTTGTAAGTGATGTGTGGGTGTATGGCGCTACTTTTGTTCTTACACTCATTATTTTTAACAACTCGGAGGTTGTTTACATTTTCGAAGTCGACTGAATATGTATAAGAACTAAATCGGGAAATCAAGTTTCTCGAATAGCCAAAAAAACATGTCGTCTTGATATTATCGAAACCTTACGATTGGAGCAATTTGATCGAGATGACTGTTTATAACTTACGTGCGGCGGTTTGTGTCTAGAAATGTAAAATGGTAAAATTACCCTGGTATAATATAGTAAAAAAATTATATTTTACGGAATTTACGGTGTTTTACGGTAAAATATGGTGACTTTCGGTAAAAAACGTATTAAACGTACTCAAACCCACTAAAACACTACAAATACGGAAATGAGTATGTTTGTGTATATCATGTGTATGTCACTACTTCACTATTAACGGATAAATAGATTTGAATGAAATTTGCCAGAGATATAAGAAGTATTGGAACTTAAAATAAAAACAGAAAACTGGGCTCGTGCGACGAAAACTTAATTCTCAAGTCAAGAATTCGAGATATGAATCACACCTTGTCTTGGATTAGAATAATATCATCTATGTAGCAGAGGACAGCACAAATTAAAATTTTAAAATTCAGAAGTCGCCGGTAATTTTACCGTAATTTACATAAATGACCATAAAATATCCGTATTTTACCAGTGTTTTCCGTAAAATTACGTAATTTTGCAACCCTACTTATGTCTCTGCTAAAACAAAATGGAAATCAATGTTCAGAAAACTATACGTCAATTAAAACTTCGTTACAGATACAGAAAGGTGATGTAGTACAAGCTCCCAAAAAGCCTGTTGTCGTCGAGGGTCGAGCTCGAGCGAAGTTCGACTTCACAGCTCAAACGAACCTGGAATTGCCTCTGAAGAAAGGAGAGGTGGTGGTGCTGACGAGACGCATAGACCAGAACTGGTGGGAGGGGAGGAACGGCACCAAGACGGGGATCTTCCCTGATAGTTATGTTACTATCCTGCAGGAACCAAGTCCGAGTAAACCTGGTAAGTGTCTTTATGGACATACATTCTTGAGCCGGATTTACTAATTGTTTAAAACAATCATTTTGTGTACCAGGCATTAATAAGATGATGATTGTGTAATCAAAAACAAAAACAAGACACCTTTCTTCGTGCCACTAACAGCCAACTCTGGAAATACAAAAAATAATATATTCGATATGCCCAATTTCGAAGAGAAACATCATGATTATGATATAACAGCCCATCTTATAAATTCTGACCTGACAAGAAGATAATAGTATGTTCGCGCTAATACGTCAAATTACGTAACTTAATAAACAAAACGTTTTACTAATGAGGCTGACTAACTACTTCGCAATGTTGGGCAACATTCCATAATTCTGTCTTATCTTGAAGTTGATGATTCATTATGATTATTGGATGGAATATCCCACAAAGCCTTTTGATTCGGTTATCGAAAGAATCCTTCGGTATCCTTGAATCATAGAGAAAACAGTATACCGTTATTTCTACAATCGTTATTTTATCACACTAAAAGGACACATTCATCATAAGTGAAGTGGACTTGAGTTGACTTCAATTCTAGGCAGCCAGTCTTTTATCCACTGTCATGTTGGTGTACAACCATCTAATTCCGATCGTCTCTTATTTTCAGACCCTCAACTAATAATGAATAGTGACAAGCCAGTGGCGTCACCAGCTGCTCACGGTCTCCTCAATGGCTCTGCTAAACGAAGCATGGGCTCCCATAGCTATACACCTCAACAGAACAGCCCTGCGCTGTCTAATGCACCACCTGCAACACAGCCACTTCCAGGTTAGCTAGTGCCATTGATTGGAACACAGATGTTACAAAAGATGGAGTGATCACATTATGGCAACTCACTCCCACCAGCTCCATTTCTCTATCTTTCTCTCCGTTATACGCCATAACCTCTTTTCATTTTTTGTATACAAAAAATAGTGTCTTTGGTATGAACTTCATTGAAAGACCACAGAGATTCTGTTCCTCTTCCATGAAATAGTCATTTATGCATCAGAATGTATAACAAGATACCTACTCATGCTCGTATGTCGTTATTGTGGCTAGAATAGTAGACAAACGTTTTGTTCCTGTTCTAGTGTGTGACGTTTATCTCAGGTTACGTTTCAAAACCGGTGCAAGAGTGTCTCTGATGACCTACATTAACTATGTAGTCAACCGCAAGTCAGTGATAACAAATTAACATTGACAACATCTTTATATTGTAGCTGTAAAGGCTAGGGACCTTAAATAGACTTCGTATCGAAGTAGGCCGCAGCAATGACCACCTCCACAAGTGGGGGTTCATAGACGGCTCAGATCTCCGGTGTGTATGCGGTGTCTCGTCACAGACACTAGCCCACCTCCCATCTTGCACCGCATGCCGTGTCACCTGCACACGTGAGGACCTAATGGCTGCGTTCGCGAGCGGTTTTTGCGTTGCTGAGTTTTAGGCCAAACACAGTTTAAAAGTCTTTTTTTTTTGTGTTATTTTTTACCATCGACACGGTAAGAAGAAAAAGGGAGATTTTCATAGTGCAAGTGATATCATATTTATGCGGTTGACTATTCCTAAACTGATTTCTGTGGTCTATCTCTATATTAACCCACCTATTTCATCATTGAACTAACACATTGGTTTAGCTGAATCCTTTACAACATTCCAACCGACATAATATTCTTTAATCTTATCTTTATTTTATAATAACTTCTCTTATTCTTATTGTGTCTACTACCGCCCGCAAACGTCCGTCTCAAGTTACGTCATCAAGTTAGCAACCAGATCTTTATCAGCTTTGTCATACTATCATTCTTGTAATCCACAGGATAACGGACTTCCATATTTGAAATACTAACATTCCTATCCTACGCAGGATAACGGACTCTCGTATTGTTTCATCTGTTCCTCTCATTCTGAAGTGTGACGTCATATCTCAGGTTACGTCGCGAAGCCTGCGCAGGCGACGCTGACGCCGTCGGAGCGCGGCTACGGGCCGCCAACGGGCGCGGGCGTCGACCTCAACAATACTGAGCCCTTGTACGTGGACACCAATGCGGAGGCCATACCGTTAGTATCATTATGTTTTTTTTTTTTTGTAATGAGCAACCAACGATGTGTGAAAAAGAACATTAAAACAGCTTTAGAAATAAATATAGTTTAATTACACAATAAAAACAATTAACTTTCGATGTTTATATGAAAAACGGTTCTCACGCAACTCTTATTACATATTTGGATAACCGAGAAATGTGAGAAGATAACATCTTACATAACCTGCGCTACCCATTACAAAATATAAATCTTGTTCTATCAATGTGCAAAAATAATGAATAATTCATCGTTTAGATAAACTTTCGTTTGTTTATAATAATTTCAAATACTTTCCCACTTCAGATACCGCGCGATGTACAAGTATCGACCACAGAACCCCGATGAGCTGGAACTAAATGAGGGTGACACAGTGTACGTACTAGAGAAGTGCGACGACGGCTGGTACGTCGGCTCCAGTCAGCGCACTGGACGCTTCGGAACCTTCCCAGGTGCATGAGACGCGACACTTCTATCTAGTCCTAATATGTTGGCCTCAACTCCCATAAATAAGCGCCAATGAGATCTATTAAGATTATTGCGTATTTGTTGAATATATATATCCCATCACCACCATCTATTTTGCAAGTCCAGTTATGAATTACACGCTTTGGTACACTACACGCATTGCACTTCCTTCATCTACGATTACATCAGACATAATAAAAATCTGTTTCTTTCTCTACAGGCAACTACGTGGAGCGCATCTGATAGCGCGAGTCGTCGCTGCTGCGGCGCCTGCGCCGCGCCGCGCTGTGCGCGCGTCGCCCGCGATAACACTCCACCGCACACACGTATTCACTGACCATAATGCATTGGATAGACAGACACTTGACACGGAGTAGTCAGCAAATGAAATGCTAATGAGAGAGAGAGAGTAAAGAGCAAACAGTGTGTTGCCGAAAAATGTATACCGTGCAAGTTCTGAACCTAGCAGTCCATTTGTTTACTAATCCGTGACACAAACAAAGCCAGTGAATATTCATAAACAATTGAGTGTAACAAAATCAAATCGAAAAGTTTGTCACCAAATTATAATATTAATTCATTAAAGCTATCCCAAAAATCCCTCAAACTAACTTCTATAATCATAGATTCGTATACCACGCCCTCAATTCCTACATATTTATTACCCAATGTAGTACCATATGTACATGAGATAGTGGTGGAGGTCACGTATAAGTGTAAGCTCCGCTCTATGTTTAAATATAACCGATTATGTACCTTAGAATCTATCAAATGATACCAAAATTACGCCATGACTTTTTATAATGTTTTGTACAAAGGATATAAGCTAAGGTGAAACTACGGGAAGAGTTGGCCTTCGGTGGAACTCGAACTTGCTGACCAAAGTGTACCAATATGACGGCATTAACTCGACAGCCTAACATACTAACAGTAGAATATCAATGTATTATCGGTGTACCTATATTTTCGCTTCTGTCATCTGTGAACTAGAATATCTAACCGCATCACGTCAATGTAATCTATCCAAAGTTGTTTTATGCGTCCCAAAGAGTATGTTTATCTGATAATTATGATGTTGTATAATTGTAAAAAAATAATAAAAATACTTATATACTTGTAAAATTGTTTAGTGTAGTATTTATTTATTATTTAGGAGTGAGTTGTTTGGGCTCGTCTTTTAAAAGTGATATTTTAAAAGAACGAAGCTAGATTACTAATTCTAAAATACTAACCGATTTATATACATCAATACATGAAATTACATATCTACAAAAGTCAAACTTTGGAGTAATACTTTTAGAAATTCTGGCGAAAACAAAGTTTAGACATTTTGTGAACATTGGCATTACAGTTGTACCTATAGATAACGTACAGTAATATAAAAGTATGGGTATATGTTACCGCATTAATCATATAATAATACTCAAGACTATGCAATGGTTAGTATATATAGGGCGAGTAATAATTTGGCAACGTTTGACAATATTGTATGCTTAATTTAAAATTAGTTGTATACTAAGAAATACGCGTGCTATGTATTAATCTGGTGTCATATGTTCAGGCATCTATTAATTCGTTTTTATATAACTTTCTATCAAAAGTATTACGGTTTTAAATAATGTCTAGTCATGGATCAGATTTTGTAACTATATTTTTACAATGTTCAACAAATGTTTTTTTTTTTTCTATCATTGTATTTTCTATTTGATATCGTTCATGTGTACAAGTAGTGGTGGTAGTAATTGGAAATTGTCTAATACTAATTGTCTTGTACTCTCATAGGTATTACCAAAGTATAATATACCCCTCGCCCTATGTCAATGCTTCGTTTGTGTAGATGCAAATTATTTCACTATTTTAACTTAACCTAATGTATTGTTGTATTTACTTTTGTTAATTTATTTTTAAAGCACAAATGTTTTATTTTGTTGTTGACACCTCGACATACAATATAAAATTAACTGCTATTGTTCGATATCATCACACCTAATAAAATAATCTTTGTATTTATGACGTGTTTTATTTCCTTAGGAAACCCATTTTATGGAAAATTATCAAAAGGAAAATTAATAATAAATAAATTAACATAATTAATTAACCTCCTTAATTTCTCTTGAAGACTGAGCTTATTCAGTGTGAATCTTTATAATGTGCACATATCGAAATGAGGAAATCTATGCTTAATTTTATCGACGGAAAAAAAATATATTTTTTTTTTTTTTATGAGGGCGCCTAGTTTCTTCCAATCATTATGGAGTTTGTTTCATCGCGTTAGATCATTTAGTTTAAGAGTTACACCGGTATGTTACAATTTTGTTTTATTTCCATAAAAGATATTAAGATTGTTTTAAATATTTTTTTCCGTCGATAAAATTAAGCATAGATTCCCTCATTTCGATATGTGCACATTATAAAGACACACTATATTTACAAAGAAAATACGTATTAAATGTTTGTATGAAACAGTTTTAATAAAACCTCATTGAATATGGTATAAAAATGGTAGTAAATAGCATGGATAACGATAACAGACCATTCATTGAAAAAAATAGTTAAAACGCCATTTGTAATTAAAAATCTAAAATTTGACTTTTTCAGTATCACAAATGGCTTTCCACAAAAAGTTTTCACCAATTCAAACCAGTTCCTCAACCGGTTATGTCTTTTTCATTTATTAAAATTCGATAATAATTATTTTCATTCTAATTTTTAATTTCCAATATAATTACATTATATGCACACATAAAATCATTTTTTTAAACTGCTTAACAAGATTTTTATGCGAGTATAAAATATAAAAAACTCTTTTGTTATCGGCGGCGTGGTCGCGTTGCTAAGCAACGGCGGATTACAAACATTGTTTTGTGTTGGTTTGCGACGGTGAGTCACAAGCGCATTGCTGTTTTAAAAGTTATCAATTGAACTTAGCTTATAATATAAAGTTTATTATCAAAAATGGTGGAAACAGATTGGAGAGAAATATTAAGTTTCTCACAGAAGGAGCTCTCACAATCAGATAAAGAGAAGCTCTGTGAAAGTTTGTGTTGGATGGAAGCCGATGATATTGAGCTGAATTTTACTGACTTGAAAACTCTGTTTAGACTTTCGCAAGATATTCTGAAATTGAAGAGCGAACAGGTAAATATATTTTCATTTATATATCTCGAGGTACATATCAGTAATACGTGACCGTAACCTTTCTTAGTCTCGTGAGTAGAAATCTAAGTAGGTATGTATGTAGATTCTAGTCTGTGGTTTAGATTCTTCGTTTTGTCTGAAGGACAAGAAGTAAGGAAGGAGAAGGATAGGCAATATTAGTAGGTAGGTATGTACCTAACGGTATCTAAGGCCCTAAATAGTTATAACAGGCGCCCGATATCCATATCTTGTCCGCTGCGTTTTGGACATGACGCGCGCCCGTCCAAAGCCGTCATTATTGATGTAATTCGTTACATAGAAATTCATAAAATTTTATTGAGCGCCCAAAACGCAGCTTCAAGACGCGCGCCTCGGGTGCTTGTTATAACTTTGCCGCTTTCAACACGATCTGCGATTGTTTACGTTTTATACATAGTAACGGTCGACCGAAGCTGGGTTTAAGGTATCTTCTACCCATAGGTGATTATTTATATAGCATCAGTGATTATATAAAGTAGCTGATCTATAATAAATACATATTCCTGGAAATAGTCCTCCTATAGAAAGAAAGAAAATAAATTTATTTGACCCACGTTAAGGTGACACTAGTCGCGGGCTCGAACTCACTAGTGGGCATGGCCGAAAAGCACGCTGTGTCACCTGGCATCGTGTGCGACAGAGATAGTATCAGTGATGAGCAGTTAGACACTGGTCTACGTACACAACGTCTAGTTTGCACGCACACAAACACCGTTCCGAACTATTTTAGTAAAACGAGTGCGTAAAAAATTACGAAAAGTCCTTTTGAAAATAGGGTTTTATGAAAAAACCACTGCATAAATTAATTACAAATAAAGTTTATTGAACTCTTCGACAATTGAGCTTTGTCGGTGCCGACTTTGTTTTGGAGATTTTACACTTCTTTTATTGCTTATTTACCCCCAAAGTTGCGTTAAAATTAGCAAGAAAAAGGAATCTTTGTGGGCTCCTAACTTTTTAATGGCTCATTATTTTACTATTCTGTTTCCGCACAGGCAAAATTAATAATGAAACAAAACGATATCATGTTTAACTTTGGATTTACCATGTCAAACAGTGGAGTAAAACCCCCCTGAAATTTGTATGGAAAAAATATCAACTAGTTCCACCTTAAGGCACACAAATCAAAAACAAAAAACACAGAAAGCTTAAAACAGTATTGTGTGACTCACGGCTGCGACAAATAGGCCCAGTTCAGCATAAATGCCAGACAACTAGTGCCCGACGCTGCTTCTCAACTGAACCTTATGTTACGAGTACGTCTTACGGATGTAAATCAGTTTTATAGTGTGTGTAAAAATTTAACTAAAAAAAATTAAAAAATTGATGAGAGTAGCAATTAACAATAAAATCAACATGGTACAATTAAGTTTAAAAAATAATTAAAGATTTATACAGAGGTGTTAAACAAAATAATTAAAATGGTATGGTTGTACAATAACCAAGGACTGTCCGTCAATAAATAATAGATAACTTATCATAATACAATTTATATCAATGAAACATTAAGGTTGGTCATGTCTAGCTTCCGTTGCGCATCCATGAGATACTGCCGTAGGCGTCTTCTAAAAGTGTCGATCGTTTCTATTGCTCGAAGGGGTGGTGGCAGGTTATTATAATAATATAATTATCCCATTCCATGTAAGTATGTATTTAACAAAGATTGCAAGATACCTTTTTCGAGGTGATTACTTACTGATGAACTACCCGCAACACAACTACAGTCCTATTTGGTAGGCATTTCCTGTTTCGAACACGCCAGACTACATTTACTGTTGTTTTCGTCGGTTGCTTGCCGTATTGTACCAAAGATATGTAGTAACCTATTGTACAGGGTGGCAGGGACATCGACGCGGAAACTGTTACCATGTTAAATTTCAACACCCCCTGCGTTGAAATTTTTCGACAGTTATGAAAAACCAAATCTCCTTTCCATTGAAAAGTGCAATACCTATGCAGTCAAAATGTATGGAACAGCAGATTTTTTTTATAATCGACGAAAAAATTCAACGCAAGGGTGTTCAGAATCATGTACTGAATCCATGGTAAAAGTTTTCGCATCGATATCCCTGCCACCCGTTATTTGTGAATGTTTTTTAAACATTTTCTTTGTTAAAACTCAGCAACTTGTGCCAGCTCTCTGCCTTGTGCCGATACAAACGCAGTCTCATGCAAACGTAGCATATTCACCTATTATATCTTAATATCATGAGACGTTTTGTCACTGCAGGTAAACAACCTCGTCGGCCAACTAAAGACAACTCAAAAGAAAAGCGGCAAAATGAAAGTAGAGAGCACATACGCAGGTAAACAGTACTTTATTAGCCATTACGGCAATATTACCGGCAATAACATTATTGCACGGTGTGAAAATACTTTCCCATTTAACAGCTTAACCAGTTTAATATGGGTATGATTTGCCCATTTTCCCCTGTCATTTTCTATCTGCAAAAAAAAAGTTAAAATGGTAATAAATATTGTAAATGGTAGATTTATAATGTATTGTATTTCCAAAGACTAAGGCAGAATAAAATGAATTCATAATGTATTTACTGATTGCACCAAACTAAGTTGATATAATACTTTCAAATTAAGATCAAGCCTTATTTTATTTATATTTTTTGGGTAGGAAATCATCAAATAACTTCTCCCGCTCTGGGCGGAGCGGGAGGGCGTGTCAGACTCTTACTGAGTAAAACCCACCCGTGTTCCTTCGGTTGCCCTGTTGCCGGGGGCCACGATCTCCCTTTCGGTTTTCTTCGCAATCCCGGCAGGCATCGGCCCTAGCAGACCCCGTCGATTCTTCTGACATGTCTCTGAGGCATATTATTTTTATGCCTAATGCCCCTATTCAATATCTCATGTTCGATTATGAAATAGTCATCCCCCTGGCTATAGATAATTTATATCGGATAAAATAATGCTGTTAATCCCCCTATGCTCTAGTCCCGCTATGCTCGACCCGAAAAATACCTACCAAAATGTTTCGCTATGCACGAAATCACATGCGCGGGCAGTGATGAAGAAAACTGTAACAGTGTAATATTTTATTTGTGTGTTATATTTTTTTTATTTGTAATAAGTATGTAAATGTGTTATCATATTCTTAATCATCATTAAATATATTAAAACGGGTTAAGCTTTGATCTTGTTATGAGAAGCATGTGTCGAACTGTTTTTTTCAGGGTAACCATAACAATGAGCCTTTCCGCGAATCATTACCTGTACCCTAATTACGTAATACACGATCAATCACAATCTGTTTTGATTTGAAACAGATTGCTAATTCATTGCTTGATAAGTTGGAAAAAAAATCTGCTTAACAACGTAAATAACGCAATGAATGTTGTTCAACTGTCATAATGAAACAAATTAGTCATAAACAAAAGCACAGCACACAGCTTCCTTTTATGATGTAAGGGAGCAATAAGAACGGATTTTTGAAAATTCCACCTTTAAGGAGCCGAAAAGGGGGGATTCCGTTTGTATGAAAAAATCTTATTCCTTGAGTTAATAAACTTAAAACAACTACATACTAGGTTTTCTTAATTTACTTTTAAAATGGTTAATTAGAATATTACACTGTTACAGTTTTCTTCATCACTGCCCGCGAATACGATTTCGTGCATAGCGAAACTTTTTAGTAGGTATTTTGCGAGTCGAGCATAGCGGGACTAGAGCATAGGCCGGGGACTAACCAAAATAATAACATAGCACAATTTTATCGATTCAGTATCACCAACGCAGAGTAACGATAGTGCACTAGAAACTATAACTCATCAAGAAGAGATAATAAAAGCAAACAAAGAGATACTAGAACAGCTGTACGCGGACATCGCTGATTTAGAATCAAGAAAGAGTAAACTAGAAGAAAGTAGAAGTAACTTTGACGATAGTGATTCCAGTCGCGATGTTCTGTCCGAAATGAATGCTGTTGCCGAACTTGAACAGCAAGTTACTATGAAGAATAAACATATCAGGAAGTTAATAAGTGATGTTAAAGTAATTATCAATCCTTTTTTTTATGAGCATGTTTAACGTGCCAAAATATTTGACGTTTCTTGTTTTCTAGATTTTAGAAGAAGAAAATACTAAGTTAAAGGATAAAGTGTCAGTTCTTAAGGATAAGTTAACCGAAGCAACTCAACTGATCGATAATCTAACAGAGCAAATAATGGCTATAAATAACGAATGCAGTCAGTTAAAAGGTAATAATTAAGCGTTTTATATATTTTATGCCATACATTTTCGTGATAAAAAAATAAATAATCGAAGTTCACCGACAAATGTCACTACATTATTTTATTTTTGTATTTTAGAAATCTTAGGAAAATCGGAACAAGCCAAAGCTAATCTATCATTTGAAATGGAAGGGTTAAGGAAAGAACTTTTCGAAAGGGATTCTAAAAGAGAAAATCTTTATGAAGAAATCAAATCTAAAGTCCAACATTGGAAAGTAAGTATCAACAGTCAATAGCCAGTCGATAGCGATGCGAAAGAATATTTTGATGCCCTTTTAGTTGGTCCTCTTAGATTATAATTTTATATTTAAAAACAAACAAAAAAACATTTTTTTGTAACATCATCATCCCCAGCTAGACTTCACCCACTGCTGAGCATAGGCCTCTCGTGCCAATCCCCACGCTCTTGTGCCAGCCTCATCCAGGTTCTACCCGCGATGGTAATAATTTCGTCCGCCCATCTCGCCGCCGAACGACCGACACTTCGTCTTAAAGTCCTTGAACGCCACTCGATTACTCTCTGCCTTACTCCACCAGTCATCACACGCCTTGCCAGGTGTCTTGCCAAGCTCCATTTGAATTCCATTTAACTCGTTTTAGACATAACATAGTTTTTAAACATAGTGAACCATTATTATAAATACCTAAGATTCGCCAATAGTTGTAATTTTATGAAATACATCTAATTGTTTCGAAAAACATTAGACCATAGCAAAATCGAAGAAAACCGAGTTAGAAGCAATATCGAATGAGAATTCAAAATTAAAAGAAGATTTAAAGGAAGCTTCAAAGACTACTTCATCACCTAAGGTGAGTATATTTTTTTCATAAATTAGCAAGATATTTTATAATGTAACTCACATGACAAGTAATTTCAAAATATTCCCACAGAAAAATGATGCAGAAAAACGAAAAATAAAGGAATTACAAGACAAGTTACTAGAGGCTTCAAATGAAATCGAACAAACGGCAAATCTTATTATTTTACTCAGAGCAGAAAATAAACAGCTAAAAGCAGTTATAGAAGAAGTACCGGATTATTCTGCGTGTGATACTAAGAACATCAGCGATGATAACAAAGAAAGGTCGATGATAAACAAATTGAAAAAGAAAGTAAAAAGTTTGACTCTAAGTCTACAAGGCGCTGAAGAAATGATCGGGGTTAGAGAGAAAGAGGTAACATTTAAGAATAACATTTTTAATCATCCTCATTATTTAATAATAATATTTTTTACTTACAATATTTTTTATCTAACGAAGTTGACAGAAATAACTTCGCAACTGCAACTATTGCAATCAGATGAAGGAATTAATGCGTTACTTGAAGGTTTAAAACATAAAAAACGACAGCTGAAGTTTAAAGACGAAGGTATCAAAAGTTTAGTACAAGAAGCAAACATTTTGAATAATTTAATAAATGACCTACAGCTTGAAAATGAAACATTAAGGTAAGCACATCCAACATATTTAGAAATAAATTATAATCCAGTTTTTACTTGACTGTATATTCTTGTATTTTTTATATTTACCTAATATTACATGATACTTATTTATGTCTAGATAACTGGATGTATACTTAAGTTTTTTATTTATTTCAGACAGAAATTAAACTTACCTGCAGACGAAAAGATACCTGTTAAAGGTATTATGAGGGACTATCGTAATTTAAAAGAAACAAATTCACAATATAGTAAAGAACTAAAGAGACTTGAAAATAAACTTATTGGACTAGAACTAAATAATCGTAATTTGAATACAAAAATTTGTAAAATGACAAGTCTTCTTACTAAACTTGGATATACGAAAGACAAAATACATAAAATCATTGAAGACAGTGAAATTGATGACAACGACCCTAAGGATGAAAAAGAAGAATCAGCAAGGTGATTTATTTATCTTTCATTTTGTCATATTTTAACCCATTGGAATCAATAACATTCGAATAATCGTATGTATTTTAGAACTTTAGCAAAGGAGTCTGAAAATCAACAAAGTGATTCAGAAAATCATTATCAGGAAAAAGAAATGCTAGCAATCATAGAAGAAAACAAAGGTCTTCGGAAAGGCCTTCAAGAAATACTGGATTTCTTAAAAGATAACAGTATGTACCTACTTCCCTGTTACTTCGGTGTTACTTTTGTCTGAATATTACAGTTTGACAGTCACGCTGTACTTTATTTCTCTAATATTTGAAACCCTCAGGCAAAACTTGTTCTGGCGTATTGACATTACAATGCCCGAGTTTAGAAGCAATATTATTGTCAATGGAAGCGCGAAACTCAGCCGGCTGGTTCGCGCCACATATGTCAACAGTGATGGAGTTAAGAGCTGCTTTAGGTGGCAAAGATGCACTTTTAACTGCTCTACATGAAGCTAGGTACTACACTCATAATCAAATGTGCTTAAAACGTTCCTTGGTTTACCTCCTAATTCCATTATTCATTCACAGAAAGGAAACGTTTGATGTAATGGCTCAATTAACGCATGCAACAAAAAAGTCATCAGAACTTGAAAAAAGGTTGAATGAAATAGAAGTAAAAAATAAAGAAAAGGAGGCCGAAGAAAAACTATTACAAGAAAAGAACATAGATGTTGGCGAGTTTGGATCATGGATGTCAGAAAAAGAACAAAATGAAATTGACTTTTACGACAAATCACAAATTGACAAATTAGTAGAACATGGAAATTTTTTGTATGAATCTCAACTCAAAAAAGGTTTAGAATATTTTCACATGAAATTCAAAGAGTTATTTGTTAAACTAACATCAATGGCTATTCAAGCCAGCGACGATCTCAATAACTGGTCAATTCAAGAAGAAAACTATAAAGCAGAAATAGAAAATTTGAAAAGGCGACTGACGTTACAAGAAGAATATGAAGACGAGAGCGATCATTCACCAGGAATAGTCCCTATTCCTAACATTAACTGCTTGAAAAGAAAATGTTCTTACTTGCAAGAATCATACAAATACATAAGAACCTCCAACGAAAATATGAAAAATGAAATTTTGGAAAGTAAAAGAGAGGCAATGGAGGCGGCAGCAGAATACGAAACACAAATTCAGAAATTAATACTAACGGTCGCTAATTTAACCGATAAATTACGTTACTCAATATCACTTGAACTCTTTTGGAAACAAAATTTTGCTCTCAGTGAGATCCTTTCAAAATACCGGAAACATGTGGAAGATAATTTTAATAATCAAAATAATTTGTTAAATCGTCTAGATGAAGATAAAATCAATTTAATCAACCTTGTTCGATTAGAAATTAACCAACAAAACGGTAATTAGTATTTCAATAATATAATACAATTTCGTTCATCACGAAAGTCTGCAAGTATTCAGATAATATAGTTATAGTGCATGAGAAGGAGCCGTCTGGTAAAGTACTATTACCATGGACAACATCTGTTTCTGACGCCAACAAGCATAGCTGTAAGTCGGTGCGGTGAACAGGTACATGAGACATTTCAGCGTTTTTTTTTTCGGAATTTGTGTGAGTGCCTCATCTGTGATGCCTCTGGTATTGCAAATGACTAAAGTCTATAGGTAACTCTGAAAACACGGTAGGATTACGACACAACCCTCTATTCTCCCCACATGGGGAATATCCACGTTTATCACTAAACAAGGATACGCCGTGCTCCTATCAATTGTAAGGACCCGGTGCCACCAAGACACAAGGAGGAAAAGCAACGAACTAAAAAAGAAAATAAATCTTTTCAGCATCAAAAAACACAACATTACTTCGCACGCCCGTTTATTTTACTGAAAGGTAGCGAGGTGTACCTATAGTTCACCCACGTTTCATCAGTTATGTTTAAAAAGGAAAAAGAAACCAATCTGCCACTTAACAAGTGGAGGACCGTCAGCATGTTTGCCTCCTGATAGCATGAAAAAGTCGCCATCAAATATTAAAAACACTACAATGGTATAATTAATTGAACCTTACGGTAGAGACCTATTAATCAATTCGTATTTTATAGAAAACTCACAACAAGAAAAAGCGCAGGTGATTGAATCTAATATAGAGCAGATGGTATTAAAAAAGCAAATAGAGCAGCTTTGTTTAGAGATAGAGGAGAAAAATAAAGAAATTGAGAACTTAGAAACCAAAAATTTGGAACTGCAAGAAATTCAAGTTAAAACTATGTAAGATCTGATTTTTATTAAGCGGATAACGTTTACATTTAAAATAGATTTTTAAACTATTTGTTATCATTTTAGTGACGAATCCTTAGCTTCTGTAACAAAACAAGAAGTCAATTTATTGAAGGAGCAGCTACATAAGATATCAACCGACTATCAAGTTCTTAAAGAGCAATATCATCACATTAACAGTCGGTTAGACGTCACGCTCCTCAAGGTATTTAAGGAAACAAAAACAGATGTGTTTCAAAAGCATACAAACGGAGCTGGTAATTCTGATTGATTATGATTTCAGTTACAAGACAGTGAATTAAGACAAATGAACAGTGATATGGAAATAAACATGTTGCAGCATCAAGTGTTAGATCTACAATCTGCAAGTGACAGCAAAGCAATCATAGCGAGGTAGGGTTAATCTTATGAAACTTAAATATTTATTTAAATGTTAGAGTTAGGCAGTGGTGTAAACCACATTTTGTCAGTTATGTTTAAGTCTCATGTAATAGGGGGCGAACCTATTGCTTTCAACCGGGCTCAAATCCAAACCCCGGGCTGTTAATGAGTAATCCCTAATGGAGAAACCCAATACCGCTTGGTCCACCCTGGGATCAAGTTCTAGACCAACGGGACAGTCAAGCGATGTTAGGTTATTTCCAATAAAACTTTTGTTTGCAGACTTAGTGGTGAAATCCTCGTAGCCCATCTCCAAGCTTCAGAAAGTCACGCTAGAATAGAAAGACTTCACGCAGCTCTCAATAAGGAAAGAGAATTACGAATGGAGGCTGAAGACATGTTCAGAGCACGACAGAAAATCTTTGATGTTTACGCCATGAGATTCGAAACTAAATTCAGGTTAAATTCAACATATTTTTAGACAATGATCTCGGTTTAGAACGGGCTAAGTGCTTGTGGCACAAATTCTCTAGATTTTGTTTTTTTTAACCATTAGTTAAGCCACCTTTACAATTTTATATTATTTTTTATTCAAAAGCTTTTAACTTCATGTGCTAATTTGTTTCTGCCTACTTTAATTCTTTATTTAAAATTTTAGATACATATACGAAGTTATGCAAGCACTCCGACAACAATACCAAGGAAGTTTACCGCTCACATCTGTCGAAAATTATTTAAACAAAATTGAAGAACTTTCACGTAAAAATCAAGATTTAGACGCAAAGCTATATGAAATAGAAGATCTGCGATTCAATTTGATTTCAAAGCATAGTGTATTCGATCAAATCTTAGATGTGTCAAAACATAAATGTTTATTACATGAAGATAGTTGTCCGCATAAACTAAAACATATTATGGCAGTAAGTCTGAAATAAAATAAATAAGCTGTGGGAAAACACCATATTTATGATCACTTTCTTACAAAAACTTTATCATTTCAGGAATCTGTAAATACGTGGGAATTAGAACATATCACAAAAAAATTGAAAGCTATGGAGCTGTCTCACCAGAATTTAATAAAGCACTATAATGATATGGAGAAAACGCTTGTGCTAGTGAATCAAGGCTTTGAAAAGATCGCGAGGAATGGCCAACATGAAAATAATGAAGAAGAAATCAAAGACCTATCCATCGAATTACAAGATATCCAGTCGGATGATGAGTCAAATCCTAGAAGTAAGATATTCATATATTCATTTGATTATTTTAAACATAGTAGCCTACAACTTAAATTATTTGTTTTGATTTTAGGAAGTGAAACTGTAACATTGACAAAACCACAAATTTGCAAACATCAGCCAAAACATTCAACCGATTCACAGACGGAAAATGAAAAGAACTCCCCGGTTAAAATGGTTCAAAGAAAGCCGACCATAGAATTATCCGATGCACTTGTTCAAACTATCCCCATTGAAATAAGCAAATGCTACAAATTAGTACAAACAGATGAAAACAGTGATGCAATAGATGAAATGCATAATCAAATTAAATTACTCAAAGTAGAAATTGACAAAAATACTAACCAATTAAACGAAGCCATGACATTAGCACATAAACGTGCTGAAGAAATCCTAGTTCTGAACAATGAAAAAGTCACTTTTGAATCTACACTTCAAAACCTGAAAGCTTCTAATAGTCAAAAAGATAATATGAACGAGAACCTACGATATGCTCTAGACGATTTAACAAAACAACTTAACAATTTTCAACTGAAACAGATTGCAGAAACGAACCAAAATAGGGATAAGGTCAATGAAGAGAACAAATCTTTGTTGTTAACCTTGAAACAATTAGAAAATGATAAAAACGCTATAATGTTGGAATATAAAGAATTACTGAAAAATGAAAGAGATGAATATACTAAGTCTGTGAAAGAACTGCAAGTGAAAATAATGGAACTTCAGTCAAAGTTAGATAGGTAATTTAACCGGATGTTTGTATTTGGTAGCACGCCTCAAAAACGTTCAAATCAATCATTTTTAACAAGCTGATAACACGTTCTTTACGTATGATACTAAACATACCACTAATCACTTATTTATTGCAGACGAGCTAGTGAATCTAGTATCTCTAACGGAGACGCATTGAAAGAAGTTGTTACAAAATATACAACGCAAATCTCAGAATTAGAAGACAAGTGTTTTAAACAGCAAAGTGAACTTGATGAGTGCAAGTCGGAGCTGTTAGTATCAGTTACTTAATTTAGAATACATAAAGTGTTACCTAATATTATGTGATCTTTCCAATAACGTTTGATTTATTGTTTAGGAATATGTATCAGACTGAATCAGCTCGGTGGAAAGAATTGGCTGCAGAAAGACTAACGAAAATGGAGCAACTGCATTCTCAAGTTGAAGAACGACATTGTCATGAGGTTACTTTTAATAAAATTAGCAAAGTAATCATGATTAAAGAACAGTTAAATTTAAATGAAGTTTCGTTTATAGGTGAAGTCGTACAAGGATGAGAATGAACATTGGCTGTCACAGCTAAACGAAATGCAGCGGGAACACATGGATTTGAGGACAAGGTTAACTGAACAGAAAACGGTTTACCTAAAGCAGTTGTCAGATAAAGACACGCAAATTGAACAGTTACGCCTTATCGTCAATAATTTAAGGGTTTGTATTATTGTTTTTATCTGTAAATTTAAAAACACGAAATAATTGTAAAAAAGGAACTTTTAATACATATAAAACCAACAAGAGAAAATCATCATCATCTGCCTAGCCTTTTCCCAACTATGTTGGGGTCGGCTACCAATCTACTACGAATAATACGATACCTCTTGGTTAGATTGATTGTCAGTCTTTCGGGCTTCTGATGACCCGTAACAACTGTGGCACGGCACGGAGGGGTCTGGGTATGTAAACAGATAAGAGAATATAATTTCGGAAAATGACGCTAACATTTTTGAGAACATGCAACTCATGTTATGCAAATCACCTTAAAGCAATTTAACTTGAATTTATAATTTTGATTAAAGATAAGATGTTATTTCCAGACTCAAGTAATGAACATGCAAACTCTGATCTCTGTTAACGACCCTAGTTTCGATTTATCTGCTATAGTGGAAGTGGACGAAAGCGATGTCATGTCCCAGCAAGGAACGGAGAGACTTGAGCTGAAGTTTGATTCTACTGTCGATTTACACGATTCGCATGACGATGTGGTCAGAATACCAGCTTCTTCTACTACTATTTGGTGAGTAACTTGATACGAAAGCAGTTATTTGATTGGTAAAATTAAAGGGCAGAGACGTGCCATTTACTCTGTTAGCCTAAAAACAGACCGCAGTCATTTAGACATTATTTTGAGTTATATAATTATAACAAAATGTATAACTTGATGATCGTCGGCATTCGACCGCGGTCTTGTTTACCCTAACGTCATCGATGAAAATTTCGCTCATTTGATTGCGTTTCACCCATGAGTTTACTTGATACCTTTTTATTAAAAATAAAGTGCCTGATTAAATATGTAGGATGTAGGAGATGGTAAGACCACTGCATTGTCACTAAAGCCGCTCAAGAGACTGTCCATAATGTGTGGATGCAGCATGACGTGTATTGGTCTGACTACTCTCCACTTTATGTGGAATGTGAAATTGATAAGATTGCTGTTAAGTGTGCTATTGATAGTAAGCTAGTATTTAACGGTGTGATCTGGGGCAGAAGAGATGTTAAGGAGATTGATCTATATCGTAGTCTATGCCACGAGGAGCTCAAAGAACTGGATTGTGTGTTGGATCATTCGGTTCCCTACAAAATGATTGAGCTGGATGGTGCTGATCCACGCGTCATGTTTGTGAACGGGCGCCGTCCGTTGAAACTGGTTATCTCTTATCTGCCAGGGCTTATTTTTAATCTTATATTTTCAATTGCTTTTGATTATTTTTTGTACATTGTTCTCACATATAGAAGCAACAAGAATGATGTACCCAGGATTTTGTAATATCTATATTTAAAAGAGTGTCCTTGGAATTTCTTTCCCGTTCTTCTCCATAGAGATCTACGTTTTGGAATGGGCAATTAGCTTCAACTTTCTGACTCACTGACCGACTCTTTGACAATTCAAAAGTGCCTGTAAATGGTTTAATTGAAATAAATGCTTTGACGAGTTGAGTTTGATTTCCCAATGGAATTCAGTTCATGCGCTGATACATTCTGTTCTGACCTGGTACATACGGTCTTGTTGGATAATATGTACACTAGGATCTCAAATATTTTAACGCAGGCGTCTGTAAGATGCTACAGTCGTAAATGTTTCAGAAAGGGTGTGTACATTACCGGGTGAAACAGGCATGTTGCAGGCGCTCATAGAAAAGCTAGGCTGGGGTTTTAGCATCGAATGGTACTGTTTATGAACAAATGTGTGATAGTCGGAGGGTTTTTAAGTCCAAGCTGAAACGGTGCCAGAGCAGGCAAGAACAAATTAAGATGGATATTCTTGCCTCAAATCATTCAGCGGGGAATTTTTCAGCCTTCTGGAAGAATACTAACAAAATGAACCGTAAGTAAGTATACCTGTGAGCGTCGGCTGCATCAGTGATCGTAAAGGTATTGCGAATAATTTTAGAGACCACTTTATGGTTAGTCACCTGTTTAGGTTAGGTTAGGTCCTAGGGGAGATTTTCCCCTAGGAGCTAACCTAACCTAAACAGGTGAGATGGGGAGATACATTGTCTGACGAATATAGGATGAAATGCGGTGTAAGGCAGGGCGGCCTAACAACTACCGGCCCCTTTAGCCATGCCTTTTTATGTGAACCAGTTGATCGGGGAGCTCAGCAGGACATATGTCGGATGCTACATTGACGGAAGATGTGACAACAACATAAGCTATGCTAGCGATGATGATATGGTTCTGCTGGCCCCCTGGGCCAACGCCCTGAGGACACTGGTTAAGATTTGAGAACGCTACGCATCCGAGCATGGTCTCAGGTACAACTCGCAGAAAAGTGAGGTACTGATTTTTAGGGCCGGAAAACAGAGACCTAGTACAGTGCCTCCAATAATGGTCGATGGAATGGCATTGAAAATTGTGCAGAACTTGAAATATCTGAGTCATCTGGTCACGGAGGACTTGAAAGATGACCCAGATATAGAAAGAGAACGCAGGGCGTCTGCAGTAAGGAGCAATATGCTGGCCCGTAGGTTCGCTCGATGTATCAAATAAGTTAAGCTAACACTTTTTAGGGCATATTGCCAATCTTTTTACTCGAGCGGCCTGTGGGTCATACGCAACGTGCCTACAATTCCCTGCGTATTCAGTATAATAATGCTTTCAGAATACTGTTGGGCTTGTCGCGGCATTATAGTGCGTCGCAAATGCGCGCGTTGACGGTTTCCACGCTATAGTGCGTAAGAAAGTGGCTTCATTATTCCTAAGACTGCGCGGTAACACCAACACCATTTTGCAAATGATTGCATCCCGACATGACTGTCCCGTACAGGCACACTGGGTGGGAATATTACAGGGAAATTGTAATAGAAATTTTAAAAATAATACTCTCTTAGATTATGTACCTACTAACATAGATCTTAGAAAATTGTTCTGTCCGAAATATATGAATAATAATAATAACCCCACCGCCATATCTCTACGTTGACGTCGTTGTGTGGCTTGCGCACTCCGAACTCTAGGTCTGTGCCGGTAGAGTTTACTTTGCCGGAACAGATCTGGGATGAGGAGCCAGACCAAGAGAAATATACCCCACGGAGACCCCACGGGATATGGAGATATCCCGTGGGGTCGCTACTGCCCAACAGCTCGGGAGCGGGAGAAATCTTGTCCCTCACCTCTGGCTTGCCTTGATTGGTCGGCTTTAGTGGAGATTCGTAAGAGCAAATTTGCTCGGAGGAAGGTAGTGCTCGTAGGGACCTTGACCAACTTCTGGGCTCTGAGATTGTTCTGAAAGCCGTGGAATACCTGTCCAGTCCTCAAGCGCCTCAGGACATATTGTCCCTTGTCGCTACGTCACTATGTGCTAGCAACAGTTTTCGGGGGCCCATTATTAAGTGTGCAAGTCACCCCCTGCCATTTTATCCGTGTACATATAAAACATTGATCAGGCAGGGGCCATAGTCCTTCCATAGTTCCAGGTCATCAGTCAACTTAAGCCACCCAAACCCATAGTCCAATAGCTTTGTTTCCATATCTTGGATACCATTTATATACGTTTCCATATCTTGATTTACCTTGGGTGCACTTGCATAGTGCATACAGGGATAATCGTCGGTTGGTGCCACATTCCATTTAATGTTGTCTAAGGGGCCTCTGCGAGTTGGCTACGGCCCTCGTACGCCTTCGAAAGGACCTAGACCCCATGGTCCCGAGATATTTAAAGAAATAAATATAATAATAATAAAAAATATTCTGATAGGATAAATTAAATAATTATTTTACCAATATTATATTTTATATAATTAAACTGCTATATCTAGTAGGTAGTATCAAAAACTATTGTGGCTTTTACACTAAAATATATCATTTTGAATTTAAAATTCTCAAAAGAAATGTTTATTTTTTATTATAATAAGACTGATATTTTTTCTCTAAGCTTGATCCCTGTGTCTTTTTTCAACTATTAAACGTAGCAAAAGTCTTTGAGTAAGATAAGTTCAATCTCTTTCTAGCAAGTTGCTTCAACTTTCTGATTTACTGACCGACTCCTTGACAATTCAAAAATTCCTGTAAATGGTTTTATTGTAATAAATACATTGACTTTGACTTTCAGGCAAGAGCCAATCATAGAGCGTCTTCGCCGGGAGAAGCAACAGGCTAGCAAGCAGAACGCCATCCTGCGTCGACAGATCAAAGTGCTAGCCTCAAGAGAGAGGCGATCTCGTCTGGATGCTCAGAACCTTAAGAATCAAGTTTTTAGAATGTATATATTTTAGAATTCTCTTTCGTAAAAATGTATTTTACGTATCACCATTACTTATAATATCAAAGTGTGCGAATAACGAGAACAGAGGAAAAACAGCTTCTAAAGTACATAAGTATTGTGTTTTAGAAAAAATCAGCATGGGAGATAACTTTTCAATTTTAGTCACAGTTGCTTTCAAAATTGTTGATTTGTCTAAGCTCTGAGAAGTAGCGTGATCTACCAATGTTCAGTGACAGATTTTGTAATGCCTGTAGAAGCACGACCGGCAACAAAGTGACGACGGCTGAGACAGCGGCGATGCTCAACAAGATCGCGTCGCTTCAAGCGCAGTTGACGAGCGCTCGGAGAGACACTCAGTCCAACCTCGCGCTCTGGGACAAGTGGAAGAGGTAATATCGTCATCATCACTATTAAGACGTCCATTGCTGGACAAGGGCCATCGCCAAGCATCGCCACAACGACCGGTCCCAATGCAAGGAGTAATTGAAGTAACTGAAAACCGCAAACGTAGTCCTTGAACTCATTATTATGAACAACTTTTAAAATGAAATCGGCTGTTTCATACATTTGTGTTCACAAAATGTATTTGAGCAGTTGATTTTAGTTTCGCATTGCACCATCCATTCTATCTGAATATAAGTACATAGCCCATGTATTCGATGACAATTCGTCAATTAAAATTGTCTACCTCAAATCCTTTTATTCTCCAGAGCACAACAATCGTCAGAACGTTGGCAGTTACGTCTGGAAGAGAAATGCCAAGAAATCATCAAGTTGGAGGCTTCACTGAGTTTATCTAAATCAGCTGTGGCGCGACTGGAGAAGGAGAAACGAATGCTATTGTCAAAACTTCATGATCTTAAAAGTAAATATTCAAGTATTATGTCCACGTTTATTTTCGTGACTTTTTTAATGGGCGAAACGTTTTCAAACTTTCGCAATTCGTTCTTAGAGAAAACAATAGTTGTTTTCTCTAAGAACGAATTGCGAAAGTTTGAGCAGGTAATTATTACCTGCTCGTATTTATTTATAACGCGGTTAAAATTTGAAAGCAAGAAAATAATTTTATCACTATCATACAATTGCCGCATTACAATTGCACTGCAAGTCTTAGCAAAAACCAAATAATAACGATCCAAGTTTTCCATTCCATATCTACTGAGATTTTCTCTTGTAATTTCAAGAACGATTACCAACTAAAGCAGTACAAAGGTTAATAAAATTAGGTAAAACAAATACCATTAACTAAAATGCCAACAATTTAATAACAGATGATAACCAGCTAGTAGCGATAGAGAAGCAAGACGCCGAAACTCAGGAGAAGCCTGCCTACACCAAGGATTGTATGTGTTCAGACGCGGCCGGTCTACCGGTGTCCTCTCAAGCCTTGTTAGATCGAGTGCAAGCGCAGCAGAGAAGGATCGCGGCGTTGGAGATCGCTGAGAAGGTAACGTTAGCAAAATTAGATAGAAGAAATTGTCACAACTATGTTGTCAAATTAAAACTCCTCTACTTTGCTATACCCGACAGGGTCAATGATCATGTCTTTGTAAACCTACCACTTAAGTTCAAATTGTGGAATGCAATAAATTTACAGCGTGTAACAAAAACTCTGTCTGATCTGTGAGATGTTGATATGAATCATACTGAGAGTATTTATTGCAGTAAACATCTGGATAAAAAAAAAAAAAAATTACTGCTTTTTTTCAATGGAGAATTTATCGGGTTATTTACGTGAATCGCGGGCGGCCATCGCTTAGCATAACTTTTGACCCCTGTTAATCGCAAAATTATCCCAATTAGATACATAAAAAATTAGAAAAATTTTATTGCATAATAAAATTATGCATTTATGGGATAATTTTGATACTAAAAACGTGAATTTTAAATAGCAATAACTTTTTTATTTTTTTATAATAATACGTTTATTTTTACTTTTTGGTAATATTATTGTTACCTATGTACTCTTTTCGGAACGGACAGGATTTTTGTCACCCATTGTTTATAATGGTCTTGCTATCCGTAAGACTTCTTAAATAATTCTTCTTTAGCGGCTTGCTACTCTGATTGTATAAATAATTGTTTCCACGCAATCACCACTACACAGTTTTGTCCAGTATATTATTCCATAGTTTCTTATTTTAATTTCTACTGCAGATTCTATCTAAGTAAACAAATACAGAAGTACCAACACAAAGCCTTAGCAATATTGATCAAGCTACTAGTGAAAAACTTTCTGAACCAAAGTCAAATAGAACACACAGCAACAAAAATGTATTTGTTAATTCCATTAATATTTTAAAAGACGCGTAACCACATAATTTAATTTCTACTTTGTGCCCGATTTTACTTAATCCGTTTCTTCGCCGATGCATTCGCTGTCTTGGATCAACTGCAAAAATTTCTACTGGAACAAACACACCTACGGAAAAAAACTTTCAGGGCAACGAGCTTCTAGTTTCCGAATACGAGAGGTCACTAGCAGAAATCACATCGTTGAAAGGCCAAGTACTGAAACTGGAGTCAACGTTACTGGAGTCGCAGATACGGACGCCGATAAAATCCGCCGGAGATTCACAACCTGAACTTAGCTACTGGAAGAGGTTTGACCATTTTGAATACAGCCCTGATATTGTATCGATACCGGGTGTAAAGGTATCCATGAAACCAACCTTCAGTATTCACTCAAATAACAAATTAGCTTCTACATTCATTTCTATTGAACATCGTATTTTCCATCATAAATTCTCGAAAGTATTTGTACAATTAAATATATATAGAATAATATATAGAATTTATTCTTTTGGTTCTAACATAACATCCTTCCATTATTCCATCCAATATTTTTTTTTATATTTAACGTCCTGTACACACCAATAGACGGAGTTATGTTTTTAGTTACAATTTATACAATACGTTTATTTATTTCCATCCATCAGCTATTGCGAAATGTTAAAGGAAGAAAACGTACAACTGACTCAGAAGATAAACTCTATCGAAACGCACCCGACCACTGCAAATCGACACAGAGTCAATGATCTTGAACAAACCGTGCTTACGCTTAGAGGTATGTCCATCCATAAATATAATTTTGAATTATCTCTTCTAGATCACTATAGCACATCATGACCTTGCCATCTTGAATTGGTGATTTCATTAAAATTTCTCGTAGATAAGTACCTACTATTGTGATGACGTGACTTCAGAAATATATGGGGCTATATGGGGCTTTCTATAGAAGAGTCCTATAAGAACATGAAATGATATTTTTCAAGTCTTGTAATTTAATTAATCAAGATTATGTATCGTTGATATTGTCTTGTTCCGTGTGGTGCCCGACGTAAAGAATAAGCACCATCCCATTTCTTCCCGTGGGTGTTATAAAAGGCGACTAAGGAACTCGTTAGAGAATGGGCAGCAGCTTTCTCTATGCATTTTAACGTCATACTGTGATCGCCAATCCGCCTGCCAAGCATGGCGATGATGACAAACCACGCCCCGCTAAATGACAGATGACCTGGTGAAGGCCGCAGGAATCCGCTGGATGCGAGAAGCCCTTTGGAGAGGCGTATGTCCAGCCGTGGACGTCTTTCGGCTGGAAGATGGTGATGGCGATGATGTTTCGTCTGTCATTTAAAAAAGCTACACTTTTCACTCTAATGACATTGTTTTTAGCTGCAATTTGTATAGTATTTCTCACAAAATGTTTCAGCTGTGATCAACAAGTTACAAGTGGAGCAGAAATCTGGGATTGTTAACAAGAAGGTCGACTCCAGACCCAGCAGCAGCCGTAGCAACCGTAGTAATACTACGGAGAAGGTAAATAAGACTTATTATTATCGGGAGTTTTCAATTGGATCTTTTATCTTCATTTGATGGAAATGTTTAGAAATTTCTGTAAACAAATTTATAAAATGAATGAGAGGTCTAAACATTTCAGCCTTTTAAACTGAAGCCTTAGCGCAATTCGATCCTGAAATTATTATTGTAGCTATTTCGTGCAGGAAACGTCATTTAATAATGTCTAACACAGAATTATGAAATGGTTTATATCAGAAAGACACCCTCTTTGTAGCTTCTTTATAACCCTTATAACTTTTGAATTTCAAGGGTCGTACTCAATTGGAATCTCATCGCGTAGAGGTAGCAAATCTGAAAAGAACCATACATGACAAAGATTTACTGCTAGAAAGGTCCAAAGAAATGCTCAAAATTGCCGCAGAGAGAGAAGATGAGTTGCTGAGAGAGGTATTTATGAGGATCAAAATTATAGACGTTGTTTTTTTTTTTGAGATGTCGTAAGCTTCACATACATAAATATAATTTTAGATTTATTAGATAATCATATTTTTACACCAAATTGAAAATTTATTCAAATCCTTTGTGTATAATACAATTTTTTCACAAAATTAGCAAGTAGGTTGTAAATCTGAATTTATTTTACAGAATGCCTACTTACACCGACAACTGGAGGAGATAACAAGACCTAAAGGCGGATTTTTGTCAGCTTAGATTTTTTTTACTGTAATGTGCTCTTTTCGTAAAGGTGCATCCAAAGATATATTATACATTAGATTGGAAATGTGGTGATTAAGGCGAGACCAAAAACTAATTACACCAGTGTGCATGTGATGTGCATGTGTACGAGACAAATAGTGCTGTCCCTGGCTGCCTCAACTTCGATTATCGATATAGATTGCAGTGTCTTCGTGACCCCTTATTTGAAGCAGATAAAGTGAATACCTATCTTAATTTTTAAAGGCACAAAAATAAAATACAAACATAACGTTATTTTCCTCCAAAGAGAATTTATTGTTTTATTTATTGTAAAAATGTCGTAAGCTTTCCTTAGAAGTATTTTGCTTCTTACTTTATTCTGGCAACCGCCTACCGGAAGACGTAGCGTTGGAAGGCGTCCCACCACTTGAACGGATGACCTTTTGAAGACCGCAGGAATCGGCTGGATGCGAGAAACACAGAACCAGAAAAAAAATTTGAGGAAATCTGAAATATTTTTAAGAAATTGACAACGGAAATCTAAAAAAATACTTCATGCACCATGTGCTACTTTACTTAAACACAAATGGATAGGGTTTATCGTGCTCGCCCTCTGGTCTAACTTAACCAGCTGATCGATTGCTTTAATCAAAAATCTTGAAAATTGTATACACTTGAGACAGGCTCAATACGCTTATCAAAGCCATTAATTTAAAAAAAAACCTACATATATCAACATCGTGTTATCGATAGTGTCGAAGTATTTCGTCAATCTCTAGGTCTAAATGTGAGGTTAGAAATAGTAGGAATTCGCGTATTTTTTATTATTTATAGAAGAATTCCTGTGCATTTGGAGCATTAATGTGAAAAAATGCGATTATTTTCCGCATACATGTTTACTTACGTGTGAAATGATAAATTCTCCGGATTTTCTTTTTTAGTTGATCATATCCAGGTAATGTACACGTAAACATTATTAATTAAGTCTACTAAACACAAATTTTCTCTTTTAAACCTGTTTTTTTTTTTAAATAACCTAGATTAATTTCGGTCACTTACGTAGGCCGATACAAACCGATAGCGAGTAGTGTACGTGAATGGTCTCGTCTATCTATTTATCTCGCTCTTACCTACGCTCAGACTATACTCTTTTTCTTTTGAATTGTTAATCTAATGCTAGTTTTAAATAATACAGTAAGCGTTCAAAAGTGCATAAGCACGTTAAGAATCATATTGCTGTGAACACGCGGTGTAGTCCGTATATCTGTATGTGTAAACAACACGGCACACACACCACAGAGAACGCAGTATTGCGCTTTACACACTGTCGTATCGTCGCGTATTTGCGTCGCACTACCGAAACAAATATATATTTCCGTCGCTTTTGTTAGACAACACGCATCATGCGCTTGACCTTGGCCAGTTTATGGGATTACTAAAATTCGAACCAAATTTACGTGTGCAGATAGCAGAACGCGTTAAGCATTGGTCTGAGATTCAAACTGGCTTAAGTTCCAACCTCGTCAAGCACAGTGCAGTTTTTGCAAATATTAATATTTTTGTTTGCAATAATATTATATTTTAACTATTGTTGCCTTTTTTATTAATGCTGTTATTGCAATAAAAGGTTTAGAATTAAAAATGCGTGATATGTCATAGCAAAATTAAAAAAAATGTATTCGTTATATTTATTTTACTTATAGATAATATATTGCTACAATTATTTGTCATTACGTCAGCTCAATAAGATGTGAAATAGATGTCAAGAAACTTAGAAGCAATTTATATTATTTTGACATATTTGTATTATGAAATGTTTTTAATTTTAAATTGATTTTTTCACCATAAATATTAGTTAGCTTATTATTAGTTAGCTTTGATCATGGTCGAAGTAATTAAGCAATAAATAAGAATATAAGACTAATCAAAATGTAAAAAAAAAAACTACTTACAAAATAGGTGATTTTAAGGTTAAGTATGGGCAGTTTGTTTACATTATTTATTTTACATTTTATTTGGCTTTAGTAAATATTGGTTGGTATTGAGGTTATAGCTTAATTATTCATTTTCTTTACGAAAAGAAGATTGAAACTTAACCTCAAATTGTAATCCTAAAATAATAATATTACTAAAATAATCTTAAATATTTTCGGTCTATCTGCGAGAAATACGACAAACAACATATTGTAACTTGCTTAAAAAATCGTTACCACAAATTCATGCAACAACGAATCTGTTGTTTATTAAGTTGGTACGGTAAATATTTTAAGGTTAAAATATAGCAGTGTCCCACTTGAAGTCTAATATAAGAATATTATCGTACGAAACTTAAACGTTCTTGTTTATGCCTTTCTGTCGAAAACGGCTTCCTAGCTGGTCTTCAGTGATGCAAGCCTTCAGAGTGCACAGCGAACGGTTCATAATGACGTGTTTAATAATTCAGCAAAATATCTCGTTGGTATGAAACCATTTGTTTCATATTCCTCCATCATTTGACGTTGCTACTACTCAATAATAAGCCTCTTCCTCATTCCTCTTAACCCTCACAGTATTTCTCTAGAACAAAGAATAACATTGTATTTATTACACATAATAATTATTTATCATTCACTAATCGAATTAAACCTCATAATGAATTTAAAATTTTAAAGGCATCTTCTGTCTCAACAATACCTCTGTTCTATCAACAATACCTTTGATTAAGATTTATGTTTAGTAAAATATTTAAATGATAACACTCACACTTAGTCCGGTCTCATTAGATATTTGTGTAAATTACATTCACTTTTACGCAGCGCAATAATATTTGATCTCCCTTCAATATTTATATTTGACTGCATTTTGAAAACAATAACCACAACACCGCTAATACCTAAATACTTGTCACCAACAATAACCACGAACCAACAAAGTTTTATTAAGCGAATACGCGTAACGAACTGCGTCTGTTTACCCCACAGAAATCGAAATAATTTACTTAGTTTTCTGTGGTCTACCTGCTAAACCTTAATATTTATGTGAACAAGACGACCGAAACAAAAAACAAATGATTATTGAACTAGTCATTATTAAAAAATAACAAAAACTATGAATAGTAATTATTAAAAAATAAAAACTATGAATATAAATTAAAAAATTACAAGCAAACCACAGATGAGATTTGAACCCTCGCTCGACTCGCCATATTCGCACATACCAAAGCACGTTATCCACTGAGCTAGCACGCCGTATTCTAAATTGATTGAAATTATGAAGTACTATGAGTTGCAGACAAAGTGAGTGTGTGTGTATCTATAGTATTGTAACATCTTATAGAAGAAGGTCGTAAGTCAAACCGAAGCGTCAGTCTATTGCTTTGTGCGATTGCCTATGGACTTTTGGTCGCTACTGTACATCTATGGGTGCTTCTATTCTGCTCAACTGTCAATTTGCCTTTAGAAATCGATAACAAAAAAAATCGATTGTGTCTCGTTGGTGACAGTTAAACTCCTATACTGCCATATTTTACTACATTGTTGACTGCAATACGTTGCCAGCAATATTTTATAGTTTGTTCCGATCGTTACGCTGTCAGAAACAATTAAAAAACCATATCCAGCCATATTGTGCCGTAATAGCCTGGCCTAAATATTGCAGCTATGTATGAAACGTGGCTCGTTTGTAAGTCCAATGAATGTTTAAATGTAGGTAACTCCTTCATTATTGTGTTTTCATGAATAAATACAACAAAAAAAATTTTTTTTTTTCATTTATTTCCTTTCGAATACACGCATATTCTTTTATCAATCCTTTTTAAATTCACTATTTTCATTTGCAACAAACTCGAAAAGTGAAGTGTGGAAAATAAGAAAATTTTACAGTGTTTTATAATCTCGTGCATACACACACATTTTATTACACAGCCTATTTATTAAACTATCCATGCAGTGGGTCCAAGCATACTTTGAAAAAGACAACACCCTCTATACATGTGAGTTTACACAAAAATATTTTGAGTTGGTAACACTGAATGTAGATGGGAAAAGTTACTCTGTAAATTGTCTTTGTCAATAGTCTGTATTGTGCACATAACTAAATATGATAATACTAATATAAACTATTATTCATTTCTAAAATGCAACAACTATCAACAATACACCATAGTTTAAAATACATATTCGGTTTACCGAAAAATGGAAGACAACTTGTATCATACACTTGTAATGTTTTATGAACGTTTTACATCGAAACATTACTTAGGTGTATAGCTAAGCGTGCGACGGAGCCCTGCTCTGGCGAAAATAGAGAATGCCCATTTAATAGTATATACATATAATATCTATGCAAGGATTTTTTTGCGCGTGGCTAATATCGGAATACACGCTGCCATCTTGATTTTCGCAATACATTTCACTTAACAATATTGAACAAATGTTTACCAACAGCGCGACACAGCCCCCATGTCAACGTCATTGAAGCGCCAAAAAATCCTTATAGCACTTTATTATAATTATGTTTATGTATACTTTAAAACATTTTATATAAGTAGTACATATACCTATTATAGTTTGACCGAGACCGCTGTTCCGCGCCTTAGCTATGTACGTAGCGAGCTCATTCGTCAACGCTCAAGGCGCACGGTATCCCGCCCGCCGCTCTTTTGTCAACGCTACACGCCTTCCCGCGCATTCCTAAGGCCCCGAACAGCGGTATCGGTCAAACTATAGGTAGTAGGTACCTATACCTCGTCAATAAAGTACAATATTATACAAAAGTACGGTATTTTAAATTGCACCTAGATATTTGGTTTACAATCGGATAACCAGTATTTTGAACTAAATGTATAAGTGTGCCCTTTTAAAACTACAAAAAATTAAAAGCACAAAAATTGAAATTTTTAAATCTGTAGGAATAAAAAATTTAGTTCTCTACTATTTTATAAATTTAGTACTTCAGTACTTGTAAAAATACTAAAAGAAAATGGATTTGTCTTTGTATTTGTATTATTTAATTAATATATTCAAACAAATAATATGGTGGATATTTTAACCTTCGCAAGCCAGAAAGTACAATTTGTGAAATGTGAAAGCGTTTCATTTATGATACAAGTTCAATTATTCAATTTTACAAATACCAATAAATATTAAATAATTTTGCTCATACCAACATCACAATAAATTTTAACAACACAAAGTTTTAAAACGCCAAATAACGCTTAATAAGGCCTGATTACACTCATTAACGTATTTACAGCGCTGCCATCGCAAGTCGACACTATTGTATATTGACCCACATCACCAATGATATTTAGTCCCACGTCACAAGGTCGTGTTGTCCACAAGTCGTTAATACATTGCCCAATTCAATTCTATTTTCGTTGGCCCAATTCGGGACTCCTTCAAAAAATAACAGTAGCCTGGAATTGATTGTTGAGTCTATTTGTGGTCCATTCACATTTTTAATGGTATGATAACACTATTTGGATATAATTATTTATTTTTACATTCATACTTAAAGTAACTCCAAAAAGAGTATTGTCAAAAGTTTTACATTCTTGTCTAGATATGGGATACCCGGTAAATTCCCGGGTAAATTAAAATTTGGTTAAATATTTAATTAAAATACGGTTTCTACCCGAATGGGTTCTACCTAGATATTTTCCTATTGGGCATTGGCTAGACACTCATCTCTATTCTCGATAACCACTCAACGCAACTAACATTTTTTAATAAATATGGTTATAAATAATAGTTTATTGCTAATTTAATACTAATTTTGCCGGTCTCATTAACCAACAGTATTCGAAATATTTATTTCTCCTTTTTTTAAAGGTAAGTCTTAGCCCGTTTCAGGTATGTATACGTAAAGCTCAATTATGAATTACGGTAAGTGCAAAATACCGTAACCTTTGAATAGAAATTCATTCTTGAGTATAGCTCCAGAAAAAGGGCCTTCATAGACCCTTATCAAAATAGTGATTAGATTACAAAAACATCCATCTGAAATATATTACTTATCTTTAAAATGTTCGTAAACTAGGAATGTAACAAACAACAGCACTATTTTAAAACAAAAACAATAATCACAATGAATAATTAAAAAACTATTTCTTATAAAAAAAATATTTTTAAACAAAAAATTGTCTACTTAACATAATAAGTACAGTATTTTAATCTTCAACGCCGTACGATTGCAGGAGTTTACACTGAAAAACGCAACAAAATATTATAATTATATTATTAAAATCATTAATTGTATGTATTAAAAAAACTAAAATTAATTTTATGTTATCAAAAGGGAAATTACTATAAATAAATACCTTGACCGTTTAGAACCATAAAAAAAATCAGGAAAATATTATCACACAGTCAAATCAATAAAAATAATAAATAAATAATGGCACAAATATAAATCTATCATGCATCCATCCATGATTATCAAATGGGAGTAAATAAAAAAAAAAACAAAATCGGTTTACTGTAAAAGTGGTGTAGATACAATCAAACGTACGTTAGTGGTAACACTTTGACCTTGAGTTCAAGGTCAAAGTACTCCGTACTACATACTACATAGTACGGAGTTTCAATAGAATAAGAGGCCTGACACACATAAAATGGCGATTGCCAATTGAATTGGAATTGACAAAATGAAGAATTGCGATCGATTGATCACAATTCTTCATTTTGTCAATTCAACCACGTTCATTGCGTTTTTTACGTTGTTGATCAGACATATGTTTTAAACCTATGTAGCAATGGGTTAGGATTTTCCTTCAAAACCCTCGCTTTGTAATTGAAAGTCTGTTACGCAATAACAGTGCAGCTCACTGGTTTTATTACCACTGGTGTGCGGCCTACTGTACCTAATTAATAAGGACTGATTTCACCACTAACCGATATAAACTTTCTTCATTCTGTATTTTAGTTATAGGTTAGTAAGAATTAATTACTTGTGCCATTCTTTTTACAAAATGGCTAATAGTGATGTGAGAACAAGTTAAAAAGCGAATGGTGAAACAATCCTTATTTTATTATTTTTTGCCTTATTTTACATTTAGGTAGGTAAAGAGACATGCTCATGCAAAGCCCCACTGTTTATCTACATTAGCTACCATGCAGCATACAATAAAAAAACTTAAAAGTAAGTAGGTATGTATATTAACAATGTAAATAAAATTACAAACCTTGGATAGTTTTCACGCAAGAGATGCGCTAAGAAGTGTTCAAAGCACACACGGTGTCATCTAGAAAACAACTACTCAAAGTGATCACATGAAACTAATTAATATTTACTACCATTAATAACTAATTAATCAAATATCTAATAATACAACATGAAAGTGGTATGAATTTTATTATTGCAAGGAATTAGTAAGTAGTGACGATCATAGTTTTAGTAAACAAAAAATGTACCTATAGTTGCCATATTGAAAACTTTATTGCAAAATATGAAAGTGAACACTTCAAAAAAATAAAAAATGTTCGTTAGTTTAGAAGAAAAACTGTGTTCAGTAAATGTAACAAAATTTAACGTCAATAATAATAGCAGCTTATAATAGGTCGTTGTTAAAGAAAATAAAGTCAGTTTGAATAAATAAAGTAATTTTTGCTTATAGGTGGATGCGCGAAGGTAGCCCGACAAATAAAAATTTTGTTAAGTTTTTTGCAATCTGCAGGTGAGTGTCAGGTCGTGTGTTGATGTAAATATGATTTGCGGTCGTAACAAATATTTATTAATAGAATTATTAAGTGAAAACTTCTTTAGGCGCGTTAGGCATTTTTGAGATGGAACTAATCCATTTCGCGACACTGTTACCGACACCAGCTTTAAAAAGACATCAACGCGCGATACAGTATTTCCTGCACAGTAAAATTGTTAAGTTTTTTCTTCTGTTGGCAGTCCCAGAGTGCCACTGTTTTTTTTTTTTTTATAATCATAAAATTCCTCAATACAACTTTCGTATTACCCTATTGAATGACTATTTCATGAAAATATTGACATTTGAAGCCAAATTTAACTTAAGGGGTTGTATTGCTGATTCTTATTTGTAATTCTGTAAAGCCACATATTTTGTTGCGGTCGAGAATCATATTTTAATCAACATAAGACTTGGAAAGGCAGCAAATTTAAAAAAAAAACGTAAGAAAATTTGAATTTTGCGGGCTACCTTTGCGCATTCACCTTAATTAATATTTTTTTTGGTAAAATTAGTATTCATGATGATCAGTCCGTTACATTTGCCGGTATGTATTTATAAGAAAAACATGAAGTGACTATATTAGTAGGTAAGTAGCCTATATCAAGTTACGTTAGTTAAGGCTCGTACAGACCAGCGCGATATCGCGGGCGCGACAGACAGCGCGACCCATGTCGCGCTGTCTGTACGAGCCTTTAGAAGTGTTAGTTTACAAATTGAAAATATTTTTTGTCTAATTAAATAAAACCTAATAAACTATAAGCCGTACAAATAATACCTTTGATTTTTGAAGTGAAACGGGCGATTCGATAATTGGATGAGAATTGCAAGTGAAATTTCAAGGACGCGTCACTTTTAGGCACATTTCGTTACTCTACACGGCAGTCAACCGCATCCCAACAGGGGTGACCTTGGTGGTTTACAACCGTGGAGTTGGTATTTTATGACCAAATTTCAAACAGCTCCGCCTATCGCCAACCAAGGTCACCTCTGTTGGGAACGCGGTTGACTGCCGTGTAGCAAGCCCTAAAAGAGACGCGTCCTTGATCTCTTTTTCTTCTTATTTTTTCTCTCTTGAGGGATGAAAAATATAACTCTCTCTCTCTGTCTCTCACACCAAATCTACCTTATACTTATTTTTATAAGAAGTTTCACGTCTATTGATAATCAATAGATTATTTTGTCTCTTGATCCATTCGTTAGAACAAAAAAATAAAAAAATAAAATACTACTTATTACCTAGACGATAAAGTACATTCTACTAAATATGTTCTTGCGCTAGCTCTGAAAGAAACACCCCGGTTACAACAAAGCGCAAAACAACCCAGAACATCCAAATCAATCAAGCCAAGATCTACTCCATTCACTACAAGCAGCCATGCATTCTACGTTGCCAAGCCAAGATTAATTCCGCTAGGCGTCATGCACTATTCTACTCTTTGGTTACCTGCACAGCAGGTTTCTCTTGCCTGGCCCTTAGCCTCGCGGCTAGAGGGGGCGTGAATAGCTCAGGGTCTGGGTGAGATCTTCCTGCACGTTCCCAAGGCTGCTGCTGTCGCCATAGAAGAGATATCACTGTGCCCCAGAATATCACCCAGATGAAACCGATCTGTAACATTGAGGAGACAATTAATTTGGAGCTTTGTCAAAATATACAACGCTACAAGGTATTTTGGCGCGTGACCAAAATTGGCACTAACGCGCTGGCGTTAATTCCAATTTTTCCAAAAAGTTGTATTGACAAAACAAGATCGCCATCTTGTTTTGTCAATATAATTTTTTGTGACAATTTCCCAAATCGCACCCTTAGTAATAAGGGCACAACTGGAAATATTGAGGTTTTGAGTTTGTGTTAGATGGGCTGAATATCAACCTTTTTCTACCACTTGGCTTTCACAGAAAGAGAAAAAAGACAATATTAATCTTGTTTTGTCAATATAATTTTTTGTGACAATTTCCCAAATCGCACCCTTAGTAATAAGGGCACAACTGGAAATATTGAGGTTTTGAGTTTGTGTTAGATGGGCTGAATATCAACCTTTTTCTACCACTTGGCTTTCACAGAAAGAGAAAAAAGACAATATTAAAGCGAATACTGCAATTGTGTCTCTTTCACACCACCCTCTCCGTGGTAGCACAGTTGACATAGAGCCCATCTAACACAAAAACTCAAAACCTCAATATTTAGTTGTGCCCTTATAATTACTAAGGGTGCGAAATGTTGAATGTATATGCTGTTGGTGTTCTTCAATAAATAAATGTTTACCAACATTGGCACCTGACTGACATTGACAGGGGGAACGCCCTACCACAAAACATAATATAAAATGACATGAAATGAAATTGATAGGATATCTGAATCAAACAAAAACATGTCATATTATTTTTTTTAAATAAAAATAAGCTAGATGAGTTCGGCGTTTCATAATACTCTGAGAAGAAAGGTTAAAACAAACTCGGAGGTCGAAGTCTCTTTTAAACATACATACATAAACTTACGCCTTCTTCCCATGGGGGTAGACAGAAATTACAGTACGCCACCTGCTACGATCCTTACATACTCCTTTTGCTTCTTTTACGTTCATACATCTGGTCATACACGCACGCCGGTTGAGAGTACTACGCACCTAGTCTTTCTGAAGAACATCACCAAACATCGTCATCATATTTTAAAGACCAGACATACTTGATAATAATTTTAAAAGTAATCATGTCATTTTGTAAATAATGTTCATCAATGTCAATGTGTACTCTAGGAAGAGCCCTCCTGTCAATGTCATTCAAGCGGCAAGGTTGAAAATACCCATCTCGCTAGTTTTAAACAGTAAATCTATTCTTTTAGCACTCTAATCGCTAAAGCAAATTGGGGCATTGTTGATAAACAAGAATCCTTCATCACTTTCGTCACTAGAGGCGGGCCGCACCGCACTTTTTTGTATGAAAATGCGTTTTGCTGTGGCTCGTTGCAGCTGTACTGTGCGCTTGGATCAATAGGTACTACAGGGTACTGCATTTGAAAATTGTCCACGATGGACCACAGTAAAAATTCAATTTTTTTGTTTATTTGAATAACAAAGAAATAAAGGTAGCCTCGTAGAAGTGATATCATTATAATATGTTTTGTTGACCAATAAAACTACAAAGTAATGATAACGATGACATGGATCCGACTTTCCTTTTTATCACCTAGTTACAAAGTCATGAGACACAATATAATAAGCAATAAACAAATGAATTCGACAATTTCAGACAAAATTGGACCTCAATAAACAAATAATGTTAAATTACTCCAGGATTTTAAGATTTTGCAACTGCACTTTCAAAAAATAGCCTAGTCTTTTCACGGCTTCCTGGCTAACCGGATGCAGCTGAATACCAGTATGTTACTTGGAGCGACTACCTATCTGACCTCCAAAACCCAGTAACTCTGTAAATGCAATATCCCTTGGTAAGACTGGTTGTCGAGACTTTCGGGCTTCTGACGACCCGTAACGATTGTCAAAGATCCACGAATGACAGCCGGGATCAACGGCTTAACGTGCTTTCCGAGGCACGGAGGAGTCTCGGTATGTAGAGACAGTCACCCATTCACGGACCAACCCCAGCAAGCGTAGCTTGACCTGATGGATCGACCCGTGCTGCTGTTATTACTTAGCCACGAGCTCCTCCGAGTGCAACTGTACCTACTTTATATTTTTATTTTCTGTTATTGTTCTTACCTACGATAAGAATATTTATATACACTGGAATTTATCCAAACTAAGTATTTAAATAATAAAAAAACTGCATAGATAAGTTTTTATGTAAAAAATGCTCGTGATTCGTCTTTGATACCACTTGATCAATTCCCTACTTTGTCCGTATGAATCAAACGAATATCTTGCAGTGTAATTATTGCCTTATTCACTACCTCTACTTTAAGTAAAGAAGTTTCTATTAGCAGTCAACCTTTCTAGCCAGGTTTACCTACCTATGATGTAATTCCACCAACAAGCTTTCCGAGACTCTCCACGTTAGTCTAATCACACAGCAGTTTAAAATCGCGCCGTCGACGCGCGTATACGCTCTGCAAACACAATGAGTGCGACTTTTTCAAGGCAGAAAACGTGCCGTTGACGCATTATATATGGAACGCATATATAAAGAATGACGTGTGCATTGGCCCTCAAATAGGTGGCCCATATTTTCCGGAAATAAATGAACACTCATGTAAGTTACATAAAAGTAATTGATAACGTCAGAATTGTTATCAGTTACACAACATAGATCTACACTTCTAACCTTATGACCGTATAACCGTGAGCTCATTCATACACAAGCCACTGATAAAGCTTCAACTAATACTGAACGACGAAATTGAATAATGTATTTGTGTGATGTAATTCATTGGTACTCAAACAGGAAAATCAAATAATATTCTGTGCCCGATTATTTTTCGAAGAATCGGACAGTTGTACTAGGCGAATTGCATCAATGCACCTGCCTCTTTATCTCTGCACCACCTTTGGTTGCCTGGTAGAAAATGCCTCAGATATTTGTACCCTTTATATTGATAAATAAATAAAATAGGTGTACTGTATCAAACTCGACGTCAAGCGTGAACCCTCTTCAAACAAATACCTTCTGTATTAAGAATTGACTTAAGGGTTCTCGAGTAACGAACGATAATAGTTCATACCACAGATTTTGCAAATTATTAATTAAAACTTTGAGGTACTCACCGGACTAGTCCACATATACGAAACTCTATAGAGGTAGAAGAAATCACTGGGGTTGGTAGCGGTGACGGCCGCTTGCGTCACGTTGAAGGCGCAGCCGTCCACGCTGAGAGGGAGCTTGACTACCGGGGGACGTGGGCCTCCGAAACTTATCCAGAGCGTCATGGCCATCCCAGTAAGAAGAGACATTGAAACTGCCTGAAAGAGAAAAGAGAAGAAAAGAATAAGTATTTGAGGGATGTGCGCAAAAAAAATGTACAATAGATCCATTATTAAATATATCTCACAGTAGAACTTTTGAAGCAGATAATTCTACAAACAATGACAGATAATAATATGTACAGTTAAATCATCACGTTTATACACTTTTTGAGATTTTGCATTTGCATAATGCATATCACAAAATACTACTCCTTTCTACCTGAAAACCATGAGACATACGCAGATTTAAAAAGATATCCGATCTCATAAAGTTTATCATATAAGAAACGCAAAAATCAATCAGCGTCATAGCCATGTGCAGTTGCATTATACACCTGATTCATACATAACATCACGCCTTGTTTCCCCGAAGGGTTAGGCAGAGATGTACCCATAATTGGTACACCCACATTTCGCCAGTTATGTTTAAGTCCCATGTAATAGGGGGCGAGCCTATTGCCATCAACCGGGCACAAATCCTGACTCCGGGCTGGTACTAAGAAATTTGTAATGGGAAAACCCAATATCACTTTGCTCGACCTGGGAATCGAACCAAAGAGTCCCAGGACTTGGGGTGCTTGGACAGGAAACCTCCCCGTGTGCCCGTGGGCTGGAGTTCCCTTATGGATGCGTCCGGGGGGAAGGCCAGTCTCCGGGACGGTGCACCCTGGGGTACGGGCAACGTCTCCCCATTAGGTTCTGTGAGCCTAAGGGGTCTCGTTGTCCGTATGCCAATATCCTGTCGGAGGAACGCTCTAACGTGTACTCTGTAGAGAGCACACGTTGAGCAGCGTTTTGAGGAGGAGCGGGCTCGGCGTGCACTAACCCTGCCGTCGGGCAGGCAGGAGGAAACCCTTCCTTCTGCCACTGCTGGTCTCGTAGCCCCGGAGTCATGTCTCTGGCATTTGACGGGGGTCGAGGGTCTTGGCTTAACCGCCCGGGCCGCGAGGTAGAAAACCTCTATAAAAAAATTCCCCAAACCTCCAAGCAGCGGCGCACCGTGAGGGAGGTTGATAGCTTGACTAATGGGTAGCTTAATTAGTCACTAGTGCGAACCACAATTTTTGAGTAATAATTGAATACATACAATTTTTACTACTCATATTGGATTTATACATTAAAATTTATTTAAATTATACATATATTATTATAAATTATTATTGCGTTTTTTTATTTTTATTTTTTGGTGTTATTGTTTATTTATTAAATTTATCATTTAAATATTCATGCACGTTATAATAACATTTACAGATTAGAAATTGTTTTAATTTGTTTATAAAGATATTAAATTTTTGTTCATTTTTAATTTCATCTGGTAATTTATTATATATTTTAACTGGCATTACTAAAGTGCTTGTGGAGTGTATTTTCAGCTTAGAACCTGGTAGGTTTAGTCTATTTTTGTGTCGTAGTGTGTAGCGAGTCTGTATGATTCATAAATATCAAACATAATATTGGAGAAAAAAAAACATAAGAGTGATAGTATTCAATTATGGATTACGGAGCTGATGTTATTAATCCCACGATTGGAAACAATGGTGTTTTACCCTCTCGTTTGCGTAGGTTGTGAACATCCCAAGAGTGAATACTCCCAGCAATGGGCCTCCGACGGCTCCGAAGATTGTCAGGGCAGCTTGGAGGACTCCTCCAAGATATTCAGCAACGAACGCCAGCGCTAAAAAGACCAGGCCGTAGGCGCAGGCGGCTAGCTTCGTCAGCCATGGCACGTAGGACGGAGGGACTTTGCACCATCTTTTGAAGAAATTGACGGAATTATTAAAATGGCAGAAACTGTTAAAAGTAGGATGCAAAATTAAGATGTTGGAAATTACGAAATCACAAGTGGAGCTAATATACAAAAGTGTGCGACATGCGATACAATAAATGAATGCAACGAAATGAAAAAATAACACTCTACCATACATCCTACTATGTTTATATTATTTTTGTCAAAACATACTCTATACACTATTCTATTGCTATTCTGTTATTATGTATTCTATTCTAAAGGTGTTTCAAATTGCTCTCGTACCTTTTATTGAAAAGTCCACTTCTGGTTAAGATGTGAAACAAGAAAAAGTATATAAGTAAGTAATATATTGACCTTCATCAACAATATAAAGTTTCTAATAAATCTGGGTAATATAAAATGGTTGTTAGAAAAAGTATAGAAAATAAAGATGTCGTACCTGCCAACATAATCATGCAATGTAACAGCAGCTAGAGCGTTGCACGAAGCTGATATGGTGGACAGTGATGCACTGAAGATGCCTGCTACGAAAAGACCCGCCAATCCGGGTACATTCCTCATAGCTTCCACCACGTAGTAGGGCATCAACTGGTCTATCTGTTGGCAGAAGACACAAGGTTTTAATTTGGTAATCTCCTTACTAAATCCTCTAAAATGCACATCAAAGGAGTATTCTTTTGAACTGGATTTTAGAGGATTGGAACCAAAAACATATATTTATATTCTCATAGAAAATAAGGTTTTTTTTTTGGGAGATAGTAAAATTTAAATTAATGGTTAATTATGATGGTGGCAAACAAAACACTAAAGGCACGTTATGATAAACTTGAACCATCAAAAACTTAACGTACCTTAGAATACGGCCGATATAACTTATTGGCCGGTCTGAACAAAGGCTCTACGAACTTTCGCGCATGTTCTCTTATTCACACTCCCCTCATAGCACCATTTGGTTCCTATGAAATGTTATTGCGCAGCCTCTTGCGTGAAGTTCGGAACTGCTAAGTTATATCGGCCGTATTGTACAATAATATGTCAACTTACAGCTGCACCTACTAAACTCCACAGAGTAAACTCAACTTACCGCTGTAATACTTTCACTGATTAAAGGATCACAATCCTTATAGACTGCGTAGATGCCTAGCCCGCTGATGCACGTCACCACGCTGAGCACGGAGAGAACAGGCCAGCTCCACCATAAGCACCGCTGAGATCGATCTAACGTGTTCACTGTTTGTAGACGTTGCACCTGAGGAAGAAACCAAGTGCTTAGCAATGTGGAGAATAACTTCAAACCTATAACTACAGGTGTAAAGACACTTAACGACGCTGAGAGTCACTGGTACTCCCCGTCATTATGTTTAATTTTTATGTCTAACATCTTTCCTCTCACTTTCTTGCAATCTGTGGGATTGTTTGCGAAAAGGGACGGAAGTGTGTAACAGGAAGCCGGGGAAGCGCGCACTATTTCATTTGACTAATGAGCGCGCGCGGTGCTAGAGTTAACCGTCAAATGGTAAGTACACACGGCTACACATCAAGCAATACATTTCCAGTTTCTGCTGATCTCGCATTGTATAGGATTTCCATGCAATGCGAGGCCAGCTTAAACTGGAAATGTATAGCTTGATGTGTAGCCGTGTGTACCTACCCATTTTCCGAGAGCTTCGAGAGGATGTAAACAGGAATGATGATGATGATGAATATAGTTATATATACGTTAGCCAAGATGTCAGATGTCAGCACACATATGCGACTACTGTAAGGCTCGCTCTTTTTTTTTTGTACTGGACCATTCCTGAACCAAAGTTCCAACTTTTTCTTGCTTTTTTTTTTTCTCAGGAAATCAAGTTTAAATGTTAAAACTTAACTTTAAATACCCTCTATGTATTGTGTTCGTAACATTGCGCGCTGCCGCAAACAACGATATATTTTTTTTTTTTTTTCAACAAAATTAAATAGTTTCTCAGCAATAGTTTTTGGTCAATGCAACAAGCACCAATCGACTTAGTTTGGTGTACAAAATACATAAATAACATCTATGTCATATGGGTACTACACCCTGTATTTTCCATATTTAGGCACTGCCGATAGTTGAAGTCTCACTTTAGGAGCAAACCTGCAAAGCTTACTTCGATCGTCTTTATAAATAAAATATCTTTGATCCCGATCTGTTAGAGCTAGTCTTTAGTTTAGTCAGCTGCAGTAATAATTTTAGCCGGCCACTGCTGGACATAGGCCTCCCCAAACGCCGCCACCTCGAGCTGTTCCGTGCCTCTCGCATCCAGTGGATTCCTGCGGCCTACACAAGGTCATCGGTACACCTTGTGGGAGGCCTTCCAACGCTACATCTTCCCGTACACCGCAATCGCTACTTCCAAAATCAGTTTGTGGAAACATAGATTAGTATGTTTTGTCACACGAGAAATATCTGGCCGTTAAAAAAACAAACAAACCTTGTCCGTGAGATTATTTCTGAGTTGAAGCGACCTGTTTATTAAATAAAGTCATTCGTTTATATAAAGGTCAGGCGGCCGACACAGCAGCAAATTCCGAATCCAAAACAATTAAGAGATATAGACGAAATACAGTCATACCGTCTTCTAAGGAATCGATATAAGTTAGACATTATTTGATGGCTCGGCTCTAAAATATCTGATATCTCTCTGATGAATATTTTGGAGAGAAACTCAGTGCAGCTACATTGTATAATCTATAGACTGCAACAGGCTGTGTTGATTGCTTAATTTATTCAATCGAATTGATTAATCTACCAATCAACTGTGTGACTACAAATGTCGGAGACTTATTGTAAGGAACTTGGAATACTTTTTTCATAATATTTACTTTCCTTACAATATTCATTATATGTAACAAAGCGAGACAGAGGCGCGGGAAAATTTTTCTTCATCTCAACAAACAGCCAGACAAGTAAAAACTGTACTCTATGTTGTTATTATCACGTGCCTCGGCAATCGACTTATTACGTCAAAAATAGTGTATTGTCTCGTATTGCTCGAACTTATAACACAGATTTCTCTCAAGTCGATATATTTAACTATAATAAACCTACATTAAAAAACAAAATAAAAAAAAGCATAAACGAAGGCAAATGACAAACTATATTTTCAAACTTTTTTTTTTCTTTAGTTTTTAAACTTAACTTTATGTAATATATCTAAATTGCACTTATTGAAATATATTTCTAAGTAGTCCGTTCGCATGTTTTATACTAATTATCCTAGTTATACAGGAAAACCTATTATTAGCCACAATACTGTAACACACATACTTTGTAACATACTACACACATCAACACCATCTAGGGATATTTCGGACTTTCTCAATTTACTTTGTTACAAAATTTGTTATATTGTATGTTAATAACAAATAAATAAAGATAAATAAACCCCATTTATCAGACGAGACGTCGGAATAAAACAAAAATATTTTTTTGCGTAAATAAAATTTTACTTTAATAAAGACAAAAAATAAAATAATGGTAAAACTAACGATGAATGTGTTTTTGAAAATAAAGCGAAATTATTCAGATTTTTGCAATTCTGCGAAACATCAGTACTCAGTAAAACCACCCATGACGTTAACAACGGTCCTGCGACGGTTTTTCATGCTTTGAATCAGTTATCATCAAAGTCTTGCTGCGGGATATTGTTCCAGGTCCTGCTAAGATGCCAAAAAAGTTGCTCTTCAGTCGCAATTTTTGCAGGAAAATTCTTCAAAGCCCTTCTTTGGAGCATGTTCCACGCGTGCTCTATAGGATTTAGGTCTGATGATTGCCTGGGCTAGTCTAAGATCGATACGTCGTGCTCCTGCAGCCAGCTGGTCACCACTCGCGCTGTGTACGGACGGGCGTTGTCGCGCATGAGCGTGAATTATTGGCTCATTTGAAGTCGATGGGAGTAGACTATTGGTACTAGCACCTGGTTAAGGTAGTTTTCAGCGGTTATGGTGTTTCTGATCCAAACGAGATTTGTTCTTCCACCAACGCGAATTCCCAGCCAAAACCATAATTGCCCCGCCGTGGTATAGATGGACTTCCTGAGGGTGTTGCAGACGGCTCTCACGACCAGTAAGTAACTCGCCATACGTAGTCTTCGCGAATCGGGATGGAAACCGAATCGTGACTTATCGGTAAACAGCACTACATACCACTGGTTATCTTCCCGGAGTAAATGTTTACGAACCCACTGTAATCTTCGTCCACGATTTCCTCGGCGTAATGCTGGAGTACGAAGCGGTCTACGGGCATGAAGATTAGCTTCATGCAGTCTTCTCCTCACAGTTTGGTCACTCACAAGCAACTAGTGCGCTGACTGAAGCCTTTGAACAAACTGCATGGCCGTAACATTTGGTTGTCTTCTCGCAGCAACTTGCAAAAATCGGTCTTGTCGTTGGGTAGTTATCCGTTTCCTGTCTGGATGTCTTTCAGCCACATCACCAGTAACACGGTAACGTAACCATAACCTTGATATCACGTTTTGTTTTGTTCCAATCTCCTCAGCAATACTCCGTTGAGTAGCCCCAGCTTGGAGCATGCCTACTGCCCTTAACATTTTCTTTTTTTTTTAAATGGCGCCGCTGCATGATGCTTACAGTGGCATAAATTCGAAATTAACTGCAAACTTGTTTTAAAACTTTAAGCTGACACCAAAAATTACCAAAAAAACTAAGTTATGTAAATTGAAAACTTTGAACTTCGATAAAGTTATGCCGCGGAAATCTTTTATTTTTAATTTATTTTTTCTAACTTAAATTTGGAATCATCCAAAAAGGCCTAATAGGCAAAATAAGCTTTCTTCAAAAGATTTTAAAACCGGCCAGTATTTTTTGAGTAAAAGAACTATATGCAAAATATCCCTAGACCGTGTTGATGTGTATATATGTATCGCTGTTGGTTGCCTAAATAAAGTAGAAAAATAAAATAAATAAATAATAAAAGCTGATGTAGTATCAACTTAGACAAATACCAGGTATTTATCTAAGTGAACTGTAAATTATAAGAGTAGGTATAGCTTGTCCACTCTGAAATGACGCGCCCCACTAACGCATTACCGCATTACCGTGTGCTTAAAATGCGGTAGTGAGGCGCGTCATTTCAGAGTGGACAAGCTATACTCTTGATACGATTCGAGTTAACTTAGCTATATATTAGACACCTGTTCTGCCGATTATACTAATTATATTATTCAAACGGTACTGCTTAGGTCATTGACTCAACAAAAAAAAAACGCCTCGGTTACAAAAAGAAAAGCAATAGTGCTAGCAAACTCGGAGATTAATTTTACTAACGTAATTTAAAGATTTTTGCAGGGCGTAGCCGCTCTACGTAAAATACATAGGTATCTCGACAATTTAAATTACTTAATCCTCGGTGAAAAGTAGCATTAAAAACTTCTACACGAATTGTGATCATGCAATGACTTAAAAGTGTAAGAAAAATCAAACGAGAATGATATTTTCAAACTATTACCCAATGTTGTGAACGTTTGAGTCTGATTACATGGATGTTATGGTAATAGCTTCGGCGATTAGCACTTTACAGGCTATATAATTGAATGTACCTACAGTCGTAAGCACTGATTAAACACCTGTTTGGTTGTAGGCACAATCTAGAGTACAAGAGCGTCTTGTTAGACTGGGAGTCTGCCCTTGGCAAAAGATTAAGTCGATGAACAACATTTAAGTATATTTGTTGTTCATGTAGCGATAGTAAATTTTAACACTGGATATATGAAATGGCGGTAGGTCACGGGAACAATCTGCGACTCCCGCATTCCCCATATGTAAAGTAATGGTTAGACCTGTTGTCTTGTATGGATCAGAATGTTGGACCACGAAAGGGATTTATGAACGGCAATTGCATGCAGCTGAGATGAGAATGCTAAGAAGGATGTGTGGTATTAAACGAATGGAATAAGAAATGATTACATAAAAAGAAGTCTGAAAGGGATGAATGATAGGCAATTGCATGCAGCTGAGATGAGAATGCTAAGAGGCATATGTGGTTTTACACGAATGGAATAAGAAATTAGTACATAAAAAGAATTCTGAAAGTGGTACCGATGACAGACAAGTTGTGCGGAAATCAGTTGTCATGGTATGGGCGTGTGATGCGGAGGAATGAGGGAAATGTCGTGAGGTAAGTTTTGAGTATGAATGTAGATGGCAATAAGAGTAGGCAAAGACCAAAGAAACGGTGGATGGACTGTGTGAAAGATGATATGGCTGGAAAGGAGGTGACTATGATGATGACTGATAGAGAAGTATGGGAGGAAAAGAAATGTCGCAGCGATCACAAATAAATTGGAATAAGGGCAGAACAATGATGATATTAGTATTTATGTAGGTGTAATTGAAGAGTTGCTGATTGAAGCCAAACGTACCCTCGTTTGGCTTCAATCAGCTCAACTCTACAATTTGAACAGAAAACTTCTTTAGGCGCATTGGACATTTTTGAAATGGGACTAAACCATTGATTTCGTGACACTGTGACGACACCAGCTTTTGACCATTAAAAAAACATCAACGCGTTGATTACCGAGGTGCCGATTTTTTTTTCAAGTTTTCACTTCTGTCGGAGTGCCACTGCTTTTTTAATTTTTTTTTCGCTGATCCAAATCAAAATCTCGTTTATTATCTCACTAGCTTCTGCCCGCGCCTTCATCCGCGTGAAAATTCTGTCACCAACCCACCACGACGTAACCCATCGCCCACCCGCGCTTTTCATTCGTTTTCGCTTAGTGTTCTTCCTGATTTGTTTTGCGTGATGTTATGTTAAATAGCCTATACCTATAACTTTCCTCAAGAAATGGACTATCAAATACAGTTTTTTTTTTTTCAAATCCGATTGGTAGTTCCAGAGATTAGCTCGTTCTTACAAACAATTAACAAACTCTCCAGCTTTATTATTGGTATTCATCATCATCATCAGCTGAAAGACGTCCACTGCTGGACATAGGCCTTCACAAGATCATCGGTCCATATTGTGGGAGGCCTTCCAACGCTACGTCTTCCGGTACGCGGTCGCCACTCCAGAACCTTTCGGCCCCATCGGCCATCTGTTCTGCGAGCAATGTGGCCTGCCCATTGCCACTTAAGTTTGGCAATTCTTCGGGCAGCGAGCTATGTCGGTTACCTTAGTTCTCCTGCGGATCTCTTCATTTTTGGTTCGATCACGTATGGAAACTCCAAGTTATTTGTATAGATTAAACACATCAAACCAGCCATCACTCCATGGTCTCAAGCAAGGGATCACTACGCCCTTCTTTCATTTATGAATTTCTTTATTCTTCCTTTACTGATTCCCAGATCAACAGACACAAATAAACGACCTTCTAACTGAAATAACTAAGAGCACTATTACCTCACGTGAACATCTTAACTGCAAATATTGATAAGAAGCGCAACGCCAAGTGCAGATTATAATACTATTTGATAGGTGCAGAGTTACACTAGATTCTAATATTCTTATCTGTGCTAATATTAATAATAGATTTCCTTAAAAGTTTAGAATTGTGGTGTGTTTGCATGGCTGTTTTCCCTTTATAGTGAAAAACCAATGCAGTACTAGCTGCACTAGACGTAAGGTACAAGTGACAGGATGACGATAACCTACAATGTATGTAGAATAATGTTAACATAATTCGATTTCCTGTATTAATTCATACTCGCCAGATTTTGTAATTAGTTCACAGATTCCTCGTTTTATAAATAAAATAAAACTTTTAAGGAACTTTCTAGTTATGTTTTAACGCAGCATGTATTACATTGATTCAATTATTATCTAACAGAATGGTAGTATGGTTAATGGCTTAGTTACCTGTGTGTGGTTAACGGCATACAAAGACAGGTACGTCACCAATCCCCCAATGATGAGCGAAAACCATGTGTGTCTTTCCGTAGGATCCGGACTGAAACTAAAGGGCCCACAGTCAAATCAAAATACGATCTTATTTATTAAAGGACAAAGGGCATATTTCCTTATACTTACTTTGAAAAATCAAGACGTCCACCTTCCTTGGCAATCACAAATATTTGCGTGAAGCCTCCAACTTGTTGCGAAGCGAACACCACAACACTGAACACGGCTCCAAACATCAGAGCCGATTGCAGAAGATCAGTGAACAGCACCGCTTTCATCCCTCCCAAAGTAGAATAAAACGTACAAACTAAGCCTACCACTAATATAGAAATCAGTCTATCCAACCCTGTCACAGCCTCTAGTACAATCGCAGGAGCATATAAAACAATACCATTGTAGAGCACCATTTGTAAAGTGTAGGTCAAAGACGCCAGCATTCTGATTCGCGGGCCAAATCTCATCTCTAGGTACTCATAAGTACTGGTTTTCTGTAGTCCGAAGAAGACTGGTAAGTACAATTTGCTGGCGATAGGCGTCGCCACGCCGTATGATATGTTGATGACGACGAACTGCATGCCGTAGTAGTAGTTCTCTGCTGATACCCCCAGCAGTGTGATGGCCGACATGAAGGATGCCATCAGTGATACTGCTACGGGTAATATTGACATGTTGCGATCGGCTAGCAGATATTCCTGGAGAAAATAAAATTGGTTATAGTCGTTGCATTCTTTTACAGTTTTCTCGAACCTTGACACAAAATCCCTGAGTCGCTTTTAAAAACACGGTGAGAATTTAAAATAATTATGACATTTTAACGAACCCAAATAACCCAAATGTGAGAGGGAATGGAAAGGACGCCCGCTATCGAGTATTATGAAAGAAAGAAAGAAAAATGATTATATATTTATTATTTATTTATATATATGTTATTTTTTATTTATTGGTGTTTTTTATTGTATTTTTTGTTGTATTCAAAAACTTATGAGGCGAACCGAATACCTCACTCACGCTATGTGAGAATGTGGGCGACAGAAAGGGGAAAGGATCAAATATGACTTGATTCCAATTCAAGTAAAGATGTACTTACTTCATTTGTTGCTTGTTTTCCGCCGCTGAAGCGGAAATATAAGCCGATAGCTATTGAAGCGACCATAGTGGCCGCCATAATGGCGTAGTCCCATGCCCCGAAGACTGACGCCACCATTTTTGTCTGAAACAATGACAATTATCGTTAAAATTTTACCTTAATAAAATTTTGTTGCTTGCTTTTACTTCATTTTTCTCAAACAATTTCTGAGAAAGTAACCCAAAAAAATACCTAGAGCCTTTTTATAATATTGAGAAAAAAAAATATCACTCACTTTAATTCTAATAAAACGGTGTTAACAATAGAAACCAAAATTAATTAGAAATTCACCAAATAAAAATAATCTAAACGTAACGACAAAAAAATTCGCCCACGCATATTTGTTGACTATTTGCGCTTCCCAACCAACACAGACGTTGCATAGGTAATATTTGCCCATACATTGTATGCATATTATATACGATTCTTACTGATACCATAAGATTATTGCTATCGTAAAATAAGACCCTTATCTCGATGGGTTGATACTGGCAAGTGCAATAATGGAACAGTTTAAAAGGATCAAGTTGTTAAGGAGTTTGGGAAATGGCGATGAAAATGGATGCATTGCTAAAAAAGAAATCACGAATCATAAAGAAGCAAATGATAAATAATTTATTTGCCTTGAATAAAGTTGGAAAGAGAATTTATTGTAATAGATGTTGAGGTAGGTCACAAGTATTTATAAAGCAAATAACCAGAAACTAGTATTCATACGCTTTTAGATAAGCCAAGGAAAACATCAATGTAACAAATCGAAGAAAATTGGCAGATTACGAATTTAGAATCGACACGAATTTACAAGGAAGTAAATTGAATATAGAACGTATTGATTGATTTTTTTTTGTGGAATGGCATCTCGCAGGTCAACCTAGGAGATTGTCGGCTGCTTAATCAGACTTTCCCGTGAATTATAAATTAAGGTCTGGAACCAGGAAATAAGATTTAAGGGCACCTCTGGTGGGGTACGGACCTCTTATTCATTGATGAGCAGACTAGAAACTTTAAAAACTTGACAGCGGCGGCGCCACCTATTGACCTACTGACGTCATGACTATCAGGAACTGTTACAGATGCGATATAAATAATAAGAGATGCTTCATATTGTATATGTAGGTACATACACACAATGGATGTAAGGTTAAAGATAAATCTTAAACAATGATAATGAAAACTAGAATACGTCAATGAGATAAATAACTCGGAAAGTTTATGTGTCGAGATAACTAAATACCTATATTTTTTTGGATAAGTGGTAGATGGTTGGACCATCTACCACTTATGAACCTGTACCTTGTAGTTCACGTCTACCTAGCTACCATTTCCCATATACCTACCTATGTCATAAGTTGGATATTTCAAGTGGACCGTTAAAGACTATCACGTGCACTGGGGGACTAAAGGGGCAGGGGCTGTCCGCCTCCGCCCTGAGAGTCATCTAGAGAAGTAGTTTTAATGTGGAGAAGAAGGATTAGCCTGCTTGTTGCAATCAATGCAGTACCGCATTGACTGGTCCGAACATGTTGCTGCGTCCCGCTATTCCATCGACGCAGCTGTACGTGTCGCATTTACATCACTCCACGAAGGCAGAGGAGATCGTGGAGTACATAAAGATGAAGACCAAGTTCACTTTAAGAATCGAAAAGTTGGAATCGCGCCACAAGGTGAACTTTAAATCTTTTGTGGTGCGTGTTCCGACTCATCACCTGGAGACTTTCATGAAGGAAGAATTTTGGCCAAAGGATTTCATGTATCGGCGTTTTCGCGGAAGGTTACATGACACCTCGACTCAGCGTTAAGACTCGTGCAGACCAGCGCGATATCGCGGGCGCTACAGGCAGTGCGACCCTTGTAGCGCCTGCGATATCGCGCTGGTCTGCACGAACCTTAATACGTCGCCGACATAACGTACTACTTAGTTATTAAATTAATGTTTTAATAATTGTGTATTAATTTATTATTTTGTAAGAATATTTCTTGTATTTTATCTATGGGCCTTAGTTGCCTGACAATAAAGGAATTTATTCATCAAATCTCAATAAAGGCCAAATAATTATGTTCAGTTAAGAAACAGTTTGAGGCCCCTTACATAATTATGCAAATTTTAAAAGCAGGGTTTTAAAAATTTCTTTGCTGCCGCGGGCTACCGATAGTCTTAGTCCCTCACTGTCTACGTGATACATATTAGAAAACACATAGTTGGGTATTTAAGCTTAATTTTGGGAAAGAGTACGTTAATTTTTGAAGAAACGTTCACGTAAATGTCTTGTCAATTAAGTAATTTCATGAGTAACGGTAATCATATTTCACATTACGTAGGTAACCGAATCCTCTGGCAGACCTAATAAAATGCAAACAAATCAATAAACCAAACAAACGATGACACAAATAAATGAAGGCGCTGTTTGAAGCGGTAACCTATAAACCCAGTAGGTAATTGAAACAAGACTATTGCTGTAGTAATCAATTAAAATTGATTGAGTCTTCATCAGTACCTACATTGTCCATGTGACTTGATCGTGATATGGATTTTTTACTACTACTACTGCATTTACTTTTCGATGCCCACTTACACACAATCATACAGATCGCTCTTAAGGCTCAACCCATATCTATGGCTTAAGCTCATTGGCTCCTGCAGACAAGCGCTATGTGATGGCGCGACGATACTCTGGTGGAACAGTTTCTATGAAAACGTCATGGACTTTTTTCTAGCCGTGGAGCCTTAACAGTGAATTTGCTATATATAATAGCTTTCTTCGGGCCGTAGAAATCAGCTGGTTGCTGAAAGCACAGAACCGGTCGAAGTGTCGGTGCTTGGGGGAGGCCTGTCGGCAGAAATGATGATGATGATGTTTTCTTTGCGATCTAAAAACGAAAATAAAAAGATCATCACAACGGCAGGTAAGTCAAGATTTCACGACTATCAACCGAAAATAAAGAATCCGTAAAAAGATGGAGGAACGAATATTTGAGATTGCATTACATTTTGAAGATTCAGAGGAAAGAAGACATCAGGCCATCGATGCATCTTTCAAAAGTTTTCCTATAGTTGCTAGATCTTTTTGCTGTTTTATCGACTAAGCAGCTGCTAGGTAGACATAAAAATAAACAGCAGTATTTTTTTTTGTTTATCAACGATAACAATGATTCTAAAACATGATAACACTGGTTCTAAAACAGACAACGGTATTTACTTAAATACCTGTTCTTCGTGTAGCCAAATAGATAAAGAATCTACAGGAAGTATATTTTACGATCCCTGTACAGACTTAGATCTTGGCAAGAACGTAACTGTATACACAAAATATTTATTTCACATATCGACGCCTTAGAGTGAAAATCTCGTAGAAGTAAAAGAATTAAATTCTCAGGAGGATGATAAAACTGCGATCTGTAAATTTTCGTACGGCGTCTTTTATGTTCGCAGTTCTGGATATAAAAGCGGATTAAATTTTCATATTAATTAATAAAAAAAATCTTAGAAGAGCCGTACAAAACTTTACAGCAGTTTTTTCTTCCTCCTTCAAACTGAAAAGTTACTTCTTTTACACAAGAGGTTTTCACTCTAAGGCGTCGATATGTACGTAATTCATTGCAGAGACGTCGAAATCGAAAACATTTATATATCCACGTAATTTTTTGCTAAGTAATCTTTCTTCGTATGGTGTTAATATTTTTTTCTCGAATACAATAAAAATAACCTAGATAGCTGTCTGAGACGCGAGTCTTAGACCACTTAACGGTAATACCTCTTCTTTTTCCACCCAATTTACTATTCGTGTGCATTTATAGGCATTTTTTTAGTGTTGTGACCCGTCGCTGTCCTTATTTTGCTAGTTTTTCTTATTATTCTATTCGTCAAGCTACTTAAGTTCCGAGTTCAGCTTCACGATTACTTTTACGGACAAATGCTTGCACTGACTGAACATGTCCACTCAAATCTGTGTGGTTTTTTTCTCAAAATACAATTTCAGACACTGATCTACGTGGTCCTTACATGATCAAAATTTTATCTGGGCTCTGACCCCTTTTTCATTTCTTTTCCAGATAGTCATATAGGAAATGTCGACTTCATATAGCTTATTTTTTTATATGCCGTGTAAAACTATTTCCGATATCCTATTTACAGAATAAATCATTGCATTTCATTTTATTACTTTCGTTCTTCCAATTTTACTCCTCTTTAATAGAAACCATAAAAGCCTCCTTTATTCTGACGTCAATACTAACCTACATAATGCCTCCGTTTATGCAGGTTATTGAAGGCACAATCTGGCCTACAGATGTTGTTTATCAAATTAATTAGGTATTTAATGAACTCGACTATCAACCCATTGAACAAAGCTCTATACATTAAGTTGCTACAGATAATGCGATATGTAAGGTTAATGTAGAAGTTTAACATTCCTATTTAAAAATTGCATTGGTATTATTTACAATTTAAAAATTCTGCCTGGAAAATAAGTAACTTTCAATACGATATGTGATTTTATTTAACCGCCTCTGTGGTCTAGTGGTTAGACCACCTGTCTCCTTGCCTGTCTGGGCAAAATTTTCTACTCGGTTTGGTTGGTGGTATATAGGGCTTGTTCTAAGTCCGCCTGGCTAACTACCACCATCTTTATCTAAGTCTGTCGCCTTAACAACAATGTTAACAGAATTATTGTGTTTCGACAGTTAGAATAAGACAGCCAGTTCTTCTGTGGTTGAGAATTCCGGGTGAAGTTTGCTTCCACCTTTGGCCTGATCATCACTAACCATTAGGTGTAATGCAAGCCAAGAGGTTCCCCGTTGTGGTAAAAAAAAAAAAACATATAAAAATAAGTTACTTATTTGATGCTGTCTTCACAAAATTCTACATTAGTAGTCATCATAATCATTCTCCTATCCTTATCCCAATTTCTTTGTGGTCGGCACAACAATTTTTTTTTTATACCTCTATATCTCAATTAGGCGTGATCTCGGTAGTCACCCTCTTTTTGGCTATATCATCTTCCACACAGTCCATCCATCTTTTCTTTGGTCTTGTAGTATTTGTAGTCAGCTGTCGCTGAAAATCAGCGCTGGGGCTCTGTCTCGCATGGGGTCGCAGCATTAATGCTGAGCGATGGCCGTTTTGCGTGGACGTGACACATATTTTCCCCCAATTTGTTATTTACGTGTTTTTTTTTTTACTATATTTCTTTGCGTCATGTTTACCGCAAATAAACGTATTTTCTTTCTTCCTTTCTAGTCTCCTACTAATAGTCCTATCCTAATAATATTATAAATGCGAATGTTCGTGAGGATGGATGGAAGTTTGTTACTCCTTCACGCAAAAACTACTGAACAGATTTGGATGAAATTTGGCACACAAATAGTTTATAGCCTGGATTAACCCATAGAATAATTTTTATCCCGATATTACCACGGGATCAAGACTTATGCGGGTGAACCGCAGGGCGCAGCTAGTTCTGCATAAAAGGATTTTCCCGAGTGTAATAAATAAAAGCTCAATTAAAGACGTCTATCATAAAATGCATCTTGCTTATGTAAATATAATTATAACTCTATCTACATCTACAGTAAGTTCAATGTTTGCTGCAATTATTTCTTCATTGTTGTATTCTATATTATATGATTTAGTGTCTACTAATAAATCTTGAAAAGAATATCATTAACGGTGAATTAAAATTCAATTAGAATTGGTCAACCAAAATTAATGTATATGTCGTGGCCAGATCTTAGGATTGACCATTTCATGAAATGGCCAGCTACAGTTGGCCATATCGTTAAAACGACAACGTTTAACGATATGTCAGTCGACGTTTAGCTATAGGTATCATTAATGTAGGGTATCCATGGTTTAAGGTGTAGTAAAAATAGCCAAGTAACTGCGACCAACTTGGGAGTAGCGCTCGCCGGCCGCTGCTACGGCAGCGCTCCCTTAGCTCGCTCGGTTCGCGCGCGGTTGTTCACAGTTCTAACCTAACCCACCACATAAGAGGCGTACATTTTTAATTTTTAAAAACTAATTTTAAGTGCTAAGTTGCATTTCACGCCGCGGCAGCGACCGCTACTTTCAAGTTAATCGCTTTCCATAATATCTTATTTGTAAACCCAATAAAAGTCCATCGACCTTTTTTGCGTGGTCACTTTGATTTGTTGTATGCCGCCGCCAGGATGCACAACAAAAACAAAGCGACATCAACGCCTCTACCGGTGGATAATCTAACTATTTTACGATATGAACACTAATGTTTGGCCACATCATGAAGTAGTCGTGCGTTTAACTGGTCATATCGTAAAAAGTTGAGTATTCATTGATTTGGACAGGCCACATCTTGATGTGACCACGATATATAGACTAAAGGCATGAGGAACAGGGTTGTAAAGTTCACTCACCCTCTATAGAAAAAGGAGGATCATCCGACCAGACGGGTGTCGCGTCTCGTGGGTAACTGACCAACGATTGATGTTGGGAAGTTATATATTCATATGCTGATCGCGCGGTGAACTCTGATCGCGCGGTGAACTCTGATCGCGCGGTGAACTCTGCTTGCGCGATACGAGATTTCGCGTGAGTTCAGTGTGATGCGTAGTTCACTTGTAGCGATGTAGATGCCGCCACAAATGTAACATTCCAAGGAAATTACACCCTATTTAATTTAAATTTTCCCGCTATTATTGAGTGCCAGCGAATAAGTATGTAAACACCAATTTCAAACTTCACGCATGGACTTTGTAATGCTTTAATTTCATGCATATAAAAATGTATATGACTGTAATAAAGCACACTGTATACAATTGTAGTCGTTAGCAACACTTTACCCGGTATTTCCAAGTAATTGATTAATAATTTAATGAAAACTTCAATAAAAAATTACTCACAATTTTGTTTCGGTAACAGCAGCTAAATCAAACTTTCCGTGACTTGTACCGATTGTTTTCAGTAACATAAAACGTTTCAACACATAATTGTATAACAAACTCTTCTTACATACTTTTTACATCACTTAACCTTGGTTAGTCTAAATAAATACTTCGGGGTAACGATATCTAATAAATGAAAAATATAATTTAATGAATGTCACAACTCATGTGGTATCCGTTTTAGTGAGAAACACTTGGGAAATAAATATTCGGTGCGTTCTGGTCATGAGTGAATAAATTAATGTAGAGTCGTTCACTGCCGCGGCTCGCACTGAGGTAACTGTCACATCACATCTGTCACTACTCACTACTGACTGTCAGCCGTCAACGGTGGCGTGAGGTTATGTTTTTGAGATCGTCCGATATCGTGCGCGTTGATTTCTAGCCAATCCAGCGCTCTAGCGCAGAGCAAAAAAACTTGTTTCGCAGCGTAGTCGTGAGTCGCGTCACGAATGGTGACGCAAATTAAAACGTCGAGTAGAACTCTGACGTTTTTTACGGAACAGTAATTAATATGGCGTGATTTTGAGGCTATCTTTAAATGTGAAACTTGTTTAAAAATATATAATGCATTTTGTAATTCAACGGTGACTAACGTTCACCTTCCGTTTTCAGTAGGTAGATTTATTACTGTTCAATGTTCGGCGGACTTCGGCGTGACTACATTTTATTAGAAGCAGCTACAAAAATAAGACACGTAAAACAGATTGTCCGAAAGCCACCTCTTCTCTTCGGTTTAAAATAATAGACACAAGGTATTTCCGCTGCGCCTCAGCAAGCGCTTCAGCGCTGCAATGGCAATGCGCGCGCACATTTTAATAATAAGGGGGAAGTTCAAAGACTTTATATAAGTATTCTAACATTTTATGTATACCTAAAACTCCTATTATGTTACATATTTAAAGTTTTGTATTGAGTACCTATATTCTGTTCGCTAGTAAGCTAATAGATAAACGAATTTTTGCAGTGTTTAATTCCAGCTGAAATAAACTAACGACATCTATGTTTTCAATCATGCAACCTGTCACTAAGCAACAGAGTTTGCCAAAGATATTTCTGCAGGCTCCCGTGCGAACAATTTCATCTCCATTACCAGACTCTAACGTCTACTGTTTAATTTTCTCTTTTCAGTTAAACCTATGTTAATCAATTCGATATGTATGGCGAATATGCAAAAAAACAATGCACTCACCGTAATTAAAATATAGGTACTTATACGAAAAAAGTACTTATGAAAATCTCTGCCCTCGTCATTGACATATATATTACTAAATCAATGGCCCTCGTACTTAAATACTCTAAAAATAAAAACTAAACCAAAAACTATTGTTTGTACCAACTACTTTAACCTACCTTCTAGTGACGAAAAACCACAAAATCTACAGTAGAACCAGAACTAAGTGAATCTAGTGCTTAGTTATGCTTGTTGCTAAATAATTCACGATCGAAGCGACAGGTGGCGCTACATTACATGACCATAACTACAATGTTCCAAGTACGGGGTAGACAGTTGTTTAAAACTTTTGTTAAGGAAAAATGGACGGTTCTGTCGGACTCCTACCGACTAAAGCTATATGATGTAGCTCGGAGTGTTCCTACTTCCCGAACCGAAAAAGTCATATTTCGCCATAGTTTAATCTGTAGAAAATAATTAAGTTGAGGTAAAATTTTAGTAACGGTAAATGATAGCAATATACCATTCTGTGTATCAAAAGGGAAACAAAATCTACAATAAGTAAAAAAATACATTTTTACTAATCACGAAATTAAATTCACACTACGCTGCTAAATAGAACTCTAATAATACATATCATTCTTGAAAGGGAAATAATTAGCGCATCCACACGATACTATAGCAGAGCCCCAAAAGAGAACCGTGTGATATGGGTTTTATAGTGTTAATTGATACAAAATTAAATTTTAAAACAAACTAAAGTAGAGCACTTCAAATACTCTTTCAAATACTACAAAATTTTGTAAAAAATACGAATAAGTACGTATTTGAAATTTAGTTTGAATTTGGACGCATTTCTAAGTAACAAAAATTATTTTTATTTTTAGAACTAAGTACTCAACCTATCGAGCCTTAAAGACAAAAAAAAAAGATTAAAGAAAATCTACATAAAATATGGGGAAAACGTTTAGGATTCGTTAAAAAGGGTCACTTTTTGGGTCTCCTAAATATTGCTCCACGTTTAAGTGTATGTAAAACAGCAAATTAATTCAATTAAAAACAAACACAATGTGTACAAAAGAGACCAAACTCGCGTTTGTTATATTCTTAAGTGTTATTTTTTTAAGTAAAAGTCAAGGTAAATACGTCTGATGAAAAACAAATAGAGACTAGGAACGGAGTCAAGAATGAACTGGACTTTTCGATCTAGGTATTACCTAAGATAATGTCGTGAGGAAACTTTTAATTATGAAGGTGGATATTTATTTATTGATATGGCACTTCAACGAGACATACACAAACAAAAAACACGTATAGATTTAGGAATTATGGATCGCACGGATGTAATAAAATCGCGGCGGCATTTTATCGCGCACTGGATTTTCAACTCTCGACGTCAAGCTGAGCGTTGAGAATCCAACGCGCTGGGTCGCTTTCGTCCCAGCACGTTGAAAAATCACATTGTTGGATTTTCAACTCTCGGCGCTAAGCAAAGTGTTGGAAATCAAGTGCACGAAAAAAATCGCCCCGATTTTATTACGTCCGTGTGAACGTCGGCTAACAGAGAAATTAATAGAACGTGCAAGATATCGTTAATTGAATTACATAATTATGAGTCATAAAATAAAGTAGTAGAATCAGAGATACGATCGGAAATACAAGAATATTAAAAAACAAAGAATATTTAAAAAAAAAAATATTTAAAAAAAACAAAAATGAAATGGTTAACAAAGAAGAGAATGGACGTAAATACTATCATTAATAGGCGGCTCGTGTTGCACAGACGACTCAAGATTACGAGCTGGTTAGAAGTCTCGATATGCCTATAAGAGTAAAGGAAGACCAAATAAACGATGGATGGAATGTGGTACTGGGATGGGATGGGGTTCTACCGAGATGACGACTATTAAACAAATCGAATCAAATAGAGAAACATTGTGAAGAAGACTCATGTCGCGGCGACCTCAAATAAATTGGGATAAGGGCAAGATGATACCCAATTTATCAAAACAACTATTTTAATACACAATTTAATAATTCCAAGAAATCAACTACGCAGTAATTAATTATCTGATAAAATAATAACTTCCTTTCTTGATCGGCCACCATTTGTAATTTATTCAGGAGAAATCAACACTTATAATGTCAATTGAAAATGAAGACTAGTAATTATGTTACCTACTACAATAGTTAAATCAAACAATCTTCAGTTTATGAATACATAATACAATGAAAGGGTGCCACTGTTATACAGCCTGATTTAAATTAAAAAAACGGTTCGAGTTTTCATTGTTTTCTAAAAAAGTTCAGACTGTCTTTTGTTCCGATTTTTTTAAAGCACTGGCCTGCTTTGTATTATTTACTTTTTTGTTCCATTTCTAAAACAGACAGACGAAACTCTTTTGTTTTCAAATTTCAAATTTTTTCGATTTTTTTTTTATTTGGCTATGCTGCATCAGGCGAATTAATCTAGTTCGTGTTAGCATAACTGCCGATCTGTAATAAATGCCTACTTTCTACAGATAGTCTAATTGTAATTTTACTTTTACTTGCAGATAAACCCAGCGTGACCGTTTTTAATTCTATTGGATTGTTGCAATTTCTTGAGGGAACTTAATCTGCTTACGGGACAAATTGGTAAGCCCGGAGGAAACTTCTATCTAATCGGAGGATAGGTAATAAAAATAAGGTAAGTAGCAGCTAAGAGGGACAGCTTCGATCTGTGGACCCAAGCTGCTAGCACAAGCTTGCGAAATGGCCCTTACACCCAACTGACACTCAGTGCGAATACGGTGCTCCTGTCCAAACCACGTACCATATTTTGGAGTGTCCAAAGTATCCATACACCTGCACTTTTGAGGACCTAAAAAACTCCACTGATGCCGCGATTGGCGTGGCCACCTACCAGGCCCAACTCTTCTAACATAAAAGAAGATGGAGAAGATTCGAATTTCGAAGAAAAGGCCAGAAAAGTTCAAACTGACAAAATCATCTTCCCTCACTATTTTAAAGATCCTACCAATTTCAAATATTCTCAAGCTTATGCCCCTTGGAGACGGTACCAATGCTCACAATCAAATAGACGCCGAGTCCTATTCTGGTCACGTTACTGCGTACCTTACCTTCGCTCGCAGATAATACCCGGTGCTCATGACGGGCTCATCCTATCACGGTAACATTGAGATATTTTATTTTTGTAGGTTAGTACCTACTTACTTAACGTAAGTTTTTACAAATAATAATATCTTCAAAGTGTGTGGCTCAGTAACAAAAATAAATAAAATAATAAATAGTGTTTTATTTCAAGCAAAATACTACCCATATACAAAAAATAAAATAAAGAAGTAGTAAAAACATTTTAAAAAATCAAAAATTATCATTCAAAATTATTACTCAAAATTATCATTCAAAATTATCTTTCAAAATTATCACTCAATATTTAAAATTATCACAGTCTTCAAAAACATAGTCTTTCGTAATTTTTTATTCTCGTTTAGGTAAACAGAAATCCAGTGCACAAATATGGGACTTGCCAGGTTGCACGAGATAACCTTCAAAATGCTGTTACTGGAGCGTCTCAAACTGCGCCAAAAAGATGCGACCCTCGGCCTCATGATGGCAAACAAGCTCGAGGCAAAAAGCCGCATAAGTCGATCGGTTGAGCCGTGGATGGGTGACCATCTTTATATACTAAGACCCGTGCCTCGGAAAGCGCGTTAAGCCGTTGATGCCGGCTGTCATTTATAGATCTTTTACAGTCGTCACAGGTATAGAAACGCCAAAAGTCTGACAACCAGTGTTACCAAGGGGTATCGTGTTACCTGGTAACTAGGTTGTGGAGGTCAGATAGGCAGTCGCTCCATGTAAAATACTGATCTGCATCCGGTTAGACTGGAAGCCGACCCCAACATAATTGGGAAAAGGTTAGGCAGATGATGAATATTTTTAAAGCTAACTCTCTCTCTCTACATACATAAAAGTGATTAGATTTGCTGTCGTTGTTCACCAGGGTAGGCAATGCAATTACTGAAGCAGTATTTAATCATGTTTATTAGAACATAAAAACGATACTCTTGTCTATTTAAACCACAATTTCAACCACAACACTGTTACATTTTTAAACAATTTTATCTCATTGTAAATATCTACATTATACTCTATATTAAGCTTAAAAAATAACGCTGAAAACTCTTTTAAACTATGTCACCGCTGAACATTGGGTAGTTACATAAAATTTCAGCGGCTAAGTGGTGTCTTCTTTGTCACGTCACCCGTACAGTCTCAAGGGTAGATAAGTGCCATAAGTACCAACATTACCATATTCACGGAGCGGTGTTCACTTCCTTTGCGTTTTATAAAATACTAGCAGCGTTTTATTTTTAATTTTTCGCGAAGCTAAGTCTATTTCCTTTAAATCTAAGTGCACATTACAGCGTCGGGCCGCAGTGAATAGCATTTCAATACAAAAAAAATGCGTCGCGGCCCACCTTTATTTTGCGATGTTTCATATAAAATGTCCAAAACTAATGTTGGAGGATTTTTGCAATGTTTTGCGTTGTGGCGCGGCCCGCTCTTATCTGCACTAGTCTTAACAGGTACCAATTACCAATAACATTATTCTCCGCAACTCCATGTCAAAGCGCATATTTTGCGTACCGGTATAAACACATGTAGCAACAGTAAATAATACTAGCTATTATTGTGCCACTGCAGGGCGAAGGCCTCTGCTCATGCAGAGAACGCACAAGCGATTTCAAACTCATATTAAGGCTGATTTTACAGCTGTCCGGGAGACCCGTGCGAGCCGCCCATACGGGCTCCCGGAAAGGAGACACACGTGCGCTAGAATTGGTCCGTACGCGACCCGCTCCGGGTAGAGCTCGTACAACGCTAGCAACCGTATTGTACTAACTCCCTCGTTTCAGAGCACTGCGGTTGCTACCCGTACGGGTCTCCCGTGTGTGAGCGGCCCATGCGCGTCTCCCGGACAGCTGTGAAAACAGTCTAACACTTTGCGAGTCACTAAACGCAAAGTCAAAGTCAAATAATTTATTTCAAATAGGGCCATGTATGGCACTTTTGAACGTCAAACGCTCACAGACGCATCAATAAAACTTCTATTGTGTCTCATTCAGTGTCGTTCAACCGATTAACTATAAATCCAGGGTCCTTATTATGAAGTATTAATGCCATCATGATTCTGTTGCGAAAAAGGGGGATGCATCTCCGGAAAACTGATACAATCAATTTTTCACAATATGGCCCCAGGTTCCATCAGGAAGTTTTCCTTCATCGTATGTCCGTGATGTCCTAGATAAACTTCAGCATAGGTACAATACCCGAGAATAATGGCCCATTTTGACGGGCCCAGTCCCCGAGACGATCCACCAAGCCAATCCGATAATAGCATCGTGTAAATAGAGACAGTTCAATGCATTGGATTGTCCTCAAGCCATTGACAAAGAAAATTAATGGATTGACTTAGTGGACTGTCTCGGGGATTGGGCTCGTGTAAATGGTTCATAAATGTGACCATCGTGCTTTAGAAATGAACTGTCACACAGGTAGAAAATATATAACACTTTAAAAAGCCGAACTTCTTCTGAAACTCTTTGTGTTATATTGCCGTTTGGTACCGTACCTTAAGCGCTACAAAGTTATTTTGGCACGTGGCTAAAATCGGAACTAAAACCGCCATTTTGTTTTTAACCGACCTCTAAAAGGAGGAGGATATCAATTCGAATGTTTATATTTTTTATTGAAGTGAAAGCTTCTTTAGACGCATTTGGCATTTTTGAGATGGGAAAAAAACATTAAACTCGCGACCTGTTACCGATACCTCAGAGTAAAAGACATCAACGCACAGTATATTTTTTGGCCAAAATTTCGGACATGTCTTTTTTATGTGATAACTTTGTTTGTAATGTTTTATAAAATTAATGAATAGAACTCACAAGCGCCTATTTCTCATTATGACCAAAAAAAACCACTTAATTATTTTTTATGATAAAATTGTAAATCACCATTAACTTTTGAAATATTTCACGAATTATCTTCTTGTTTTTCCTGATAAACAATAATCTTAAGACACATAATACTGATTGATTTATATATTTGTTAAACGAGTTTTCAGAGATTTATTTACAATTAATGTTTTTTTTATTTTATTTTTTTATGGTCGTATTTTTAATTATTTGGATTCTATTTTTCTATAGAATTGTTAGAAAAAAGTGAATGAATCCATGAAAAAAAAATCAGATCCAAATATTGAAGGATATCGAACTTAGAAGCTTCTAAAGTTTTCTATGGTAATTATGATTTTAGGGTTGTCAATATTTCTAAATAGAATTTATTGTAAAAAGTTACCATAACTTTTTATTCGTAAATAATATATTAACTGGAGGTTGGGGCGTGTGCATCGGAACACTTTATTTACACAGAAAAATAGTTTTTAAATGAACAGAAAAACAAAAAAAAATTACTTTTTATTTCATTTTTGGATCGAGCTGTGGTTTAGCCCAGTTTTCCTAGACGTGCTTAGATAATAAAAAAAACTATGAATTTCATTTGACATGCCAATCCTGCCATACTAATTTGGAATTTTTTGAACATAATCTACATAATTATTATATCTAATATTATAAAGAGGTAAAGTTTGTAGGAAACGATCTCTGTACTGAACCTATATTGAAATTTCTTTCACTAGTAGTAAATTACATTATGCCATTTTACTTAATTGTTTTCTGATGTACATTCTTCAGCTTGATCTGACGAAAGAATTTCTGTTACATTGTCGGTATGTCCTTCAATAATTTCAAAATTTTCGTCATTTTCTATTGCCACAAAATCGTCTTCTGCTGAGATTTCATACGGTTTCAGTAACCTAACTACGCTGGGTGGTAACGGTAAGGATTTTAGTTTTTTCAACCTATTCTGTAGCCTTATGTAGGAAATTTCTGGATCTGACGATTCCAGTGCTCTGTGAAACAAGTCTAACATGGTTTTTTCGCGGTCGGATTTTCGGCTATGGTGTTCTCTGTCGTAACGCCAGAACTTATTCCGCGCTTCACCGGCTTGCTCTGATAATAAGCCCACTGGAAGAGCTGAGTTATTAATAATATCTTGACCGTGAATGAGAATCTTATGTATTGTTACTGTCATTGGGTACCAACCATATTCTGCCACGTATTTAGATGCAACGCTTTTGCAAAAATCTCCAAATTTATTAGCATTTACAGGTAGACCACAAGATAAAGTAATCAGAATCGTGTGAAGATCGTCCAACAACCACAGACCAAGGCCTAATATTTCAGCAAAAACTGCACGATTTTTATCCGATAGAACTGTTCGGGCTGTGTTGCCGTCATTTGTTGTTCCAGCATTGGGTCTCACAACATCAACTAGCACTTTCAAATCTTTTCGCACTCTCTCTTGCACACGTTTTTTTGTTTCCTCAACAGTTTTTGATTCCATTGAATCTTTGCCTACCCTCCATTTCTTTACAGGAAGCTTGTAGCCCAAATGAAGTAAGAACTCTAACACGCGAATCCATGCATGCAAGGGACTTATTCCGTATTTGAAAACCGATATATCATTTGGCTGAGAATAAATTATGTCTAATTTGTTGAATTGCGTTGAAGTTGCTTTGCAAAATGGACATTTAAGTTGAGAAGAGGTTTCTGTTATTATATTTAGTACTTTGCCATCTATGCATGTCAAATAACGTTGTGGTTTTGCCCTTATTTTCTTATTGTTAGATGTAGTTGCTTCTAAAGTAGTCAAATCCCTAATTTGGTTTTCTATCAATTTCTGTTCATTTAGTATTAAATCTTTTGTCTCTTTCCGATATTGAATATGAATCGGACGGCAAAATCTGTATGATTGTGGAGTTGGGTTTAACCAAAGTACAAAGCCTTTTTTTGTTTTTATCCGTAATGGGATGAATGTATAGCAAATAAAGTGTTTTCAGGCTCTTGATTATCAGAAAAATTCTGTTTATAAAATGATTGACCCGAACTATCATCAAACCCCCAACTCCCCTCAAAAATACAATCTACCGTATCTAGACCTTTTTGTTAACAATATGCTGATATAATTTCGTCGCAGGAGTTTATTAATCTTTGAAGAGTGTGAGAAAGTAAACTAACAAATGGAACAAAGGCTTCTCTTTCTGTTACTTGAATCGCACTATCCGGATAACATTTTTGTTTTGCATCGAATTCAACTTACGTAAATGGTGGTGAGTTTGAGTGACTGCAGCGGCCAAGGGAAGACCTCCAATCCTCCATGAACTTAACTTCGCACCATTTTACAATACTCGCGTTTTAATAAATTGGCGTGCTGGCTGGCGGCGGGTGGCGCGGCTCACGGGAGCCTGGGACGGAACTAGGAAAAACACACCCGTCACGTGCAGACACGTGACGTTGACTAAAAAGGGAAAAAAAATTGCGCGCGCGCCACGCTGCCTAGCGCCCCACCCCCTAATCAAGATCTACGTTTAGCTAGGAGACGATCCAAATTGAAATTACGGAATTCACCGTTTTTTTTTTTTTTGGGAAGTTTTCCTACTATTTTTATTTAAAAATAGAATTTTCGAATGTCACCTAACACTCAAAATACAATTAGAATGTGATAAAAATGTCTTCTTGTATAATCTTACTAACATTAAAAAATAACTTCAAATATTTTAAAAGTTCAAGTTTAATAAATTTACGAGGTGATAACCCTAATCAAAAAAGTTTGAATTACAATAATTCCCATATCCTGCTATATTAGGATTCCTTTGTTTGTAAGGTCATAAGTGTAAATAAAAAGAAAATTTCAGTCCTAGTTTCAAATCCTAATACGTAATAATATGGCGGTAAAAAAAAGAAATCAAAAATTTACAAAATCAGCTATAACTCTGTTATCTTGAACAAATAAAGCCTAATTTTTTTTACTATCGTAAAGTCTTTAAATCACTGTTCAATACCATAAGTAAAGTCTTAAAAAGATATCAAACTTTGAGCTACAATTGTTTCTATGGTTTTTCTGGAAACCATAGAAATTTTTTTCAAGTACTAATTTTCTGTCTTTCATGAGAAATAGGCAATCGGGTGTTCTCGTCTCGCATTTATAATTGCAAGTCCTAAGATATAAGATAATAAAAAAGCCATGTCCGAAATTTTGGGCAAAAAATATACTGTGGCAACGCGATGCAAGTATTTTTACTTTAAATGTTTTGGAAGTTTTTTTTTTTTAATTTTTACTACTGTTGGCACTCCCGAGAGTGCCACTATTTTCTTTTTTTTATGTATGTTCGTGGATAACTCCGTCATATAATACCTATACTGGATTAGCAAAATTCTTTTTTGTTTGAAAGGTGATCCCATAGTCATCAAGTCAGGATCTGATGATGGGATCCTGGAGCAATCGAGGGAACTCTCCAAATATTATAGGCACACCTATAGCGATTTGGATATTTTTTATAGTTACTCGTGCAGTTACTCTCGGAAAGTACCATTTGGTGAAGTGAAACTGTTGATGTAAACCACAGATTGCCACCGGAACTTCTCAATGATAAGTATTTCATGGATTGCGATTCGATTACTTTAATATGGTTGCCAAGCAATTTATGTTTGTCACAATGCATATGCGTAAGTGGTGCTAATGGTGCCTGCATCTGGAAAAGCAATATTTTGTAAAACATGATGAGTGGTTGACATTAGGCTATTGTAACAGATAAATTACAAACTGAACCTGACTAAAAAGTGAGAAATAAAAACTTTTTACAAAAAAAATCAACTGACAAAAAATAGCTCGTCTTGTCGGGCTAATTTAACGTAGTCAGAAGATATAAGAGTTACGTAATAGAAGGAGAGGCAACTTCAAATATAACAGTAGGTTATTAATGCTGTGCAACCTGAATTGCACTTTATTGTGTCGTCGCAAGAGTCGCTTTTTATTTAAATGATTTTGCGGTATAAACCATCTGTGGTCAAACTATATCAAGCTATATCTCACTCAAATTACATCAAAATCTATTGATTATTTTATCCGTTGAACCATGGCAGACAGACAGACTCCTTTCGTAATGTTGATATGATTTTTTTTTGCATAGCTGCTAAAATATTTGCGAAACTGTAGTTTATTACTTAGCTTCCTGAAAAATATGTTCTCCGATGTTGATTTATTGCATTTTTGCAGTAACCTATTCTTCCTCTAGCAGAATTTGTATTATAGAATGTTACCTAAGTAAGACCGCAAAGTCACCACTAAAATAGCTTCAGTAAGATAAAAATAAACGAATAAACTAGGAAATAATCTTTATTATTTACTTCATTAGATACCTACCTATTTTCAAAAGTTTAAATTAGTGATAAAAGGTAACCAAGCGGCAATAAATTAATAAGTAAACGAACAAAATTGTTTTTAACAACCTCATCTTCTGAATTTACGGGGCCGCTCTAAATAGGTAATTACATGCACGGCCACTTTTTCAAGCCAGTAACAGCCAACGACCTGAAAATTTCGTTCCTTCGTATTAATGAAAATATAAATAAATGAGTTCTTATTTATGTAAAATTCATGAATGTTTCGTGTATTTGTAACCTTATGAAAAACAAACAAAACAAAAAAAAAACACAGACACTTCTTGATATTTGGTAACGTGAAAGAAAAATAGGAGTAAAATTCTTTGATTTATTTTTTGTGAACCTTTTATATCATTATCACCATTTCAGACTCCTCAAGCCTCACCACAATAATTTTGAATGCATACCTTCACATCTTCTTAAACAGGAACACGTGTACTTACTTCCTAAAAACACGAGATACTTAATAGAAAATATAATGTAGTAATCACTAGTAGTTCAATATTTCTATCTGTTTGCATCATGCACAAAATAATTATATTTTGATGGTAAATAGTCGGGCTAGCTACGAAATTTCTCATTAAGTCACTATGGTTGGTTCCGCCTCTGTTCTTTCATGCTACCAAAGTTACTACAATTCGTTTGTAAAATACCTGACTTTTTCATCTAGCTAAGCGCAAGCTAGACTCGAAATGACAATTTCACAAAGTGCTTCAAACGAATGTAAAGTTTTTAACACTTGCAATAAATAGTCATTTCTTTTATTAAAGTTCTTTTCACGTTCTTTATTAGTGATTTGAAAAAGGCTTTCGACAAAGTGAACCACTAAACACAGCACTTTTTTATGATAATATCGTTTCATTGATGACTACGCTTAAGTATAAATAATAGGAGTTTTCTTCAACTATAAAGCTACTCTTCTATTTCTCTATATTAAGATCTATGAGAGTTTGAGTTAATTAGAAATACTAGTGCGTTCGTTTTATTACAGGCTCCTAAATATCGCGTGGCGAACTCCTATCGCGCATTCTGTGTGCATTCGATAACTATTAACATTCCTATTGTTTTTAACTCAGTCTTGACTGCTACTTTTTAAATAAAACTCGCATTTCTGTAATCAATTTAATGCGTTAATTTTATTTACATATTATGTTTTTCTTCTATATTTCATCAACATTATTCCTGTACATCCAAATCTCTCAATTCTGCTAAAATATATGATTTTGAGAAATAAGTGAAAGCTCCAAAATAAACAAATTATTAAATGTCACGTTCCAAACAGCCTGTATACATAAGTACGAAGTAGTATTTATAATGTCCACCATGAGCCACTGAAGTCACAAACCACAGAATTTCATTTATAAATCTGCTTTGTGACAACGAAGTCACCATGGCTGATTCTCGTCCTAAACACTACTTTAGTTTCCACTTCAGTGTCCTTCGGTTCTTGGGCCTGGGCTGGTGGCATCATCCAGAAGAAGGCAATACTTCCAATTTTCCTGGCTGGTATCTCTACTACTCCATTGTCACCCAAGTTGTCTGGGTAGCTGGCTTCGTTGGTCTGGAAACGATTGACCCTTTCGTCGGCGAAAAGGAAATGGACCGATTCATGTTCAGTCTCTCCTTCGTCATCACCCACAACCTCACCCTTATCAAACTGTACATTTTCTTCTTTAAAAATGCTGACATTCAGGAAATAGTGCATACTTTAGAGATAGGGATGTATGATTATTATCAAAACATACCTAAGAACCGAAAAACGGTTAAAATATCAAAAATAATAACTGGAGCCTTTATTTTCTTTGGCTGGCTTACCATTGGTAATGGAAATGTATATGGGACGATTCAAGACATTAAATGGAAATCTTTAGTTGCTACTTTAAACGATACTTCTGTACGTCCAATTCGGACCTTGCCACAACCGATTTATATACCTTGGGATTATCAGAAAGATGCGTCATACATTCCTACTTTTGTGCTCGAAACTGTAGGTTTACTTTGGACTGGTCATATTGTGATGACCATTGATACATTTATTGCATCTGTTATCCTGCATATGGGTTCTCAGTTTGAAATACTAAACGAGGCAATAAAGACTGCGTATGATCGGACAATGACGTCATTACGGCAAGGCATACATTCCGATGCTAATATTATACAAGGGAGAGAATCATTAATTTTGAGTCCCGAAGATAATAATGAAAGGATTGTAGAGTTTTTTGTACCGCGAGAAGAAATTGACGCAGCACTGCAGACTGCTTTCAGGAATTGCTTTCGGCAACACCAGGTTCTTATCAAGTGAGTGCAAACGTTTTAATGAGTAATTACGTTTAATATTATTTTATAGTCACAACGTCAGATAGTTGTACGTTTCATTCTTTTATAAGTAAATTTAATGGCTATATCAATTAACATCTCCATTTTATATCAAAGCAGTTTGACAACTACTTTCTTTAATCATATTCTGTAGTACTGTTCAAATTATAAGCAGTTAGAATAAGAGAAACGGCAATAAAATGTCAAAGAGAAAAGACGCACAAATCAAGTGAAGAAATAAATTTAATCCTTGATTGGTCCCTAAGATAAGCTATGGGATGTTCTCCTAGCATCCTTGTCAGGGATCAGTAGGAACCCTCACAATTCCGCCCTTCGTCTGCTTCGCAACAGCTTGACTTTTTCCAACCATTATGATGAGTCCGAGTCATACTGGCACTAGCTTTGTTCAAAACCAAAATATTAGAAAAACTAAAGGTTACTTAATCGATTCAGGCGTGACCTTGCGGAAATCCATTAAAAAATACAATAGACGTGGATATATTTAGTAACCTGTTCCGCTTAGCTATTTCTAAAGAGCCATAAAAAAATCCTGAAAGAAATCGACACGTGTTTTGAAACTAAACAGTGTCTTGAAATTATCTTCACTCATATGCACTTGGTCCAGAACGAATTGTTTCCGAAATATGCCACAAATAACTCGTTTATGAAGTTACAGATTATTTAAAAAAAAAAATACTGCGGAACCGACATCTTACACATACTTAATTAGATAGAGATATTTCTGAATCTTTGAATGAAATATGGATATAAAAGATAGGTCAAAAGTAAATAAAGACATAAGTTATAATACCGCTCTCTATATTCAGGAAACGTTCGCAGAGTAAGGGGATATCTATATAACATCGTGTTAACCTAGGTAATCACAGTCACTTTGTATTCCAGTCTCACTTTTCAATCTGTTTGCTCAGCTTTTCAGTGGATTACATGAGAATTGTCATGTTTTACACTTGGTATATGGACAAAGTGACAAATTGCATTTTTTTAAATATTCGGTCTTCTTTTCGTGTGGTTAGTAACTAACATTTTTTTTTTTTTTGGGTGGGAAATTATCAAATAACTTCTCCCGCTCTGGGCGGAGCGAGAGGGCGTGTTAGACTCTTACTGACTAAAACCCACCCGTGTTCCTTCGGTTGCCCTGTCGCCGGGGCCACGATCTCGCTTTCGGTTTTCTTCGCAACCCCGGCAGGCATCGGCCCTAGCGGACCCTGTCATTAGTAACTAACCTGGTGTCAGAGTTTTAAAGCCACCATGGGTCTCTGCCTTGGCTTCAGATCCCGCCGAGAAATATCTCTCAGGCATGCCGGTTTTCACCGGATGCCGACCTACCTCTGTCGTGTGGTCGAGGCCTATTTGACGGACAGGGCCGTCATCTACCCCGGTCACCAAGGAGAGTGGAACCGGCGAGAGATGTCGTGCGGTGTCCCACAGGGATCGGTCCTGGGGCCGCATCTGTGGGACATCGGATACGACTGGGTGCTGCGCGCCGACCTCCCTAGCGGCGTCAGCGTCGTCTGCTACGCTGACGACACGTTGGTCCTGGCACAGGGGGGGTCGTACCAGGCGGCGGCCGAACTAGCGACACGCGGGGTTGCGACAATCGTCGACAGGATCCGGCAGCTGGGACTCGAGGTGGCCCTGCACAAGTCCGAGGCCATGGGTTTTCATGGACCTCGGAATGCGCCACCGTCGGGTTCCCAGGTAATGGCGGGAGGGGTTCACATCGGCGTCGAGTCGACGATGAAGTATCTGGGACTTGTCCTCGACAGCCGGTGGAACTTCGTCGAACACTTCCGACGTTTGGCTCCCAGACTGGAGCGGGCCGGGGCTGCGTTGAAGCGGCTCCTGCCCAATCTAGGGGATCCAAACGCCTCCTGCCGGAGGCTCTACGCGGGGGTCGTGCGGTCCATGGCCCTTTACGGGGCACCGGTGTGGGCGCGTTCACTAAGGCTGCGGCCAGCCCGCCGGTTGAACGCGTCCCAGAGGGTCATGGCCATCCGGCTGGCCCGAGGATACCGCACGGTCTCCTGCGAGGCGGCGAGCCTCCTTGCCGGATTACCGCCATGGGATCTGGAGGCAAAGGTCCTCGCGCACATTTGGGAGTGGCGCGAGGAGGCGAAACGCCGGGGCTTAACTCCGCTGCCGCGAGAAATCGCGGCACAGCGGACAGAGCTCCGGCGGGATCTCATGGCGTCATGGAGAGTGCGATTGTCGCAACCCAGCGCTGGGCACGCCACAATTGCGGCGATAAGACCCCTCTTTGAGGAGTGGCTAGAGAGGCGCCACGGCGTCCTCACCTTCCGCCTGACGCAGGTCCTCACCGGACACGGCAGTTTCGGGAGGTTCCTGCACAGGATAAGGCGGGAGGAAACGCCCGGGTGTCACCATTGTGTGGATCGCCCGGAGGACACGGTGGAGCATACGGTGGAGGTCTGCCCAGCTTGGGCGGAGCATCGCCGTGTCCTCGTGGAGGCGATCGGCGGCGGTGATCTCTCGCGTCCGGCCCTGGTTCAGGCCATGGTACGGAGCGAGAGGAAATGGGAGGCCGTCACCTCCTTCTGCGAAGCGGTAATGCTCGCGAAGGAGGAGGCGGAACGCGTGAGGGAGAGGCAAATTTCGCGCCCTCGCGCCCCTAACCGCCGCAGGAGGAGACGCCCAGGGCGTCGGGAATCGCGAGGCGATTTCCGGCCACCGTAGGCGCGGGCTTGCGGGCGGTGAGCAATGGGTGGCTCACCGTCCGATAAGGACCAGGCCCGGGTCGACGGCGCGTTGTGTTCCACGCGCGCCTCAAAGAGATGTCAGCAGATTCGAAGGGCTCCACTAGGGCCGATGCCTGCCGGGGTTGCGAAGAAAACCGAAAGGGAGATCGTGGCCCCCGGCAACAGGGCAGCCGAAGGAACACGGGTGGGTTTTAGTCAGTAAGAGTCTGACACGCCCTCCCGCTCCGCCCAGAGCGGGAGAAGTTATTTGATGATTTCCCACCCTCAAAAAAAAAAAAAAAAAAAAAAAAAAAAAAAAGGCATGCCGGTTTCCTCACGATGATTTCCTTCATAGTTTTTGAAGCTAGTGATAATTTTACAATACGCACATGAATCCGGAAAGTCAGAGGTGCGTGCCTTGGGTTCGAACTCGAGAACTATGACTTGACAGTCCGACGGTCACACCAGTAGGCTATTACTGCTAGTCAATCTTTGGGAAGGAATTTGTCCGACAGTGGAAATCTTCTGCATGATATGTCACTGTACTCTATTACGATCTAATATCTTACATATTATACGACATATATAAAACAAAGTCCCCCGCCACGTCTGTCTGTCTCTCTGAAAGCGATAAACTCAAAAACTGCCGAACGGATTTTCAAACGGTTTTCATCAATGAATGGAGTGATTCATGCGGAAGGTTTTAGTGTATAATTCATTACATTAGGTTTACATTACATTACATTAGGTTTTGTGTAAATTATCTGAAATTTGACGATTTTATTGTTTAAGATGTCGAAAAAAATCATGCCGACTGGGAGGTTTATTGCGTGCGCCGCGGAAATCGTAAAGTTACATAAAATTTATGTTCTACAGTATAGTCTGTCTTAAAAAGTTCAACAAAAAAGTCCCCGATGGTATATGTCTATCTTCTAAGGATGACCCACACTAACCATTTTTATCTTTCAGAATTTGATAAAAATTGAATTGTTATTTCCAAAGCTATTTTTTAAGTTTTAAGATATACCTTAAAGTTAAGATATGCCTTGACATCATTTCATTTACATAAATGGTTTAAAAGATATCACAGATTCAAAATTACGCGTAACATAATAATTACGGTTGGAGCGCAGCGGTAGGAGTCAATAACCTTTTCCTAGACTATTAGGTATGTAATCACGGTATCGGTAGTACGTTTCCGTGGGATATTTTCTGCAAAAGCTAGTTCTATATATGATTTCCTATGGAGGATATAAAGTCCATTCCAAAGTTGCATGGAAGAGATCGCAGAAAGCGATAAGGCCGCCCATTAAATATTTTGTAGTTTTTAAATTAATTTTTTGCTATGTATTTTCTGGTGTACCATAAATAAATACTTTGCTCATTGAATTTTATGGTACGTCTTATTTCTTCACGAATTCTGAGCCTTCACAATACATATACCCTGATAAGACATTCATATTCGAGGGTGCCTTCATTCCGTAATATATTTTTGCAGCTGTCTGTTTGACTTCGTTTTTAGTGTTATTCGACACAATATTGTTGAAATAGTGGTATATTATTTGTTGTGTATAGTTATAGAACTTACCTAATGTTTCATCCAACACAGTTACTACGCACAGAAGCTCAGCTTTACATCCATTACTACTCTCCTCTTACTACGTATTTGCTATCCCAGACTAAGTACTGTAAAGTTTTTGGCAGCCGACCCAGTTGGATCCGCCGAACGTCCTAAACTGCCATAAAGTGCAATGTGAATTAACTGGAAGGTTTGGCGGCGGCATCCCGAGCCAAACTTCGGCGTACTTCGGCAAATAAGCCCGTAAACTGTGACCAATTACATCAAAATACATATAAATTAATTTCCGTTTAATACCACCAAATCTTCATCCTTGGGTGTATAGGAGACGATCGGCAGCATCATCCACCTATGTAGAATCTTTCTCTAAAATTATTATGATCTGCTAATATCACCGATCAAGATGGACTAATACAAGCCTAAACTCTACTACGCCACTCAGAGAAAAGGTTGGAACTAAGGTCCTCACCCCTTGTCTGGGGCGTATTTTGAAACTGTTACATCTTCTATCTCTATGAACCGTCCTAAGTCCAACAGTGAATGCAAAATATAAAGAAACCTTTTGACCCAATAACATCGAACACTCATATCTGTTTATACCATCTGCCCATTTTCAATTTTAATACAATGCGAATATTGCAATCTGAATCGTCCCCATAGTTATTGGAAACGTGCCGCCTACTACAAACACAGATATTGGCGGGGTCAATAAGGGACAGGTCTGAAAAACGACGGATATCCCGCTGCGTAAAAAATGTCAATTCACAGTCGATACGAAAGCAATAAGGGGACCGAGTTCTCGTGGATATGTCATACTGCAATATCTCAGGATTACACCCTCAATATTGTCAGTTGGTTTGCCTTTTTTCCACACTTATATCAACATAATCTGTGCTTTATATTCACCTTCCTACGCTGATATTAGAATAAAGTTTTCACTAGGTATACTACTGTGACGAGTATTTCCATCTTTTTTTTAACTCTATTTTCAGTTGTGTGGAGAAGTTCTCTAGAACTTATTCGTACGGCTTCATGACTCAACTACTCTCCAGTATGGCAGCCATTTGCGTAGTAATGGTTCAAGTTTCGGTAAGATTCATAGATATGCAGCTTTATATCTTCATCTACATATTTTTGCATAATAATTATGTTGTAATATTTTTTACTTGATACAATTTATTTCCCGACATTAATACGGCACGTCTGCATATATTATATTTTATCTGGAAGTTCAGTTTTCAAAGAACTAGACTTAGATATCTTTGACTATTTGCCGTTCGAATAAAGCAGTGTCCACATACATGTTGAGCCAAACGGTCAAAAGTAATTGTTTAAAGAGAATTCCAAATAGCATCCTTCTGCATGTAAATTACATATTTACTGCAACCTTTAATCCCTCGGCTAAGTCTAGTGATTATGCCCACATGATTATGACCATTTAATACAGAAGCGACCATTGAAAGGCCCTTGTTCAGTAGTGGCTTTCGGGATGCATTCGGAACTTATCCTCACATTAAAGCCTAGCTTGGCTGATTTGATTAATTGACGGTCTTTCCTTGCAGCAAGACGCATCTAGTTTCAAGTCAGTGAGATTGATAACTTCTGTGGCGTTCTTTGTGGCCATGATCATTCAGCTCGGCATGCAGTGCTTCACTGGAAATGAATTGACACTACAAGTAAGTTGAAATTTATTTTTTTAATCAACAACAAAATATTTAGATATTTTGAGTAGCGTTGAGTATTGTTGGTGTATTCCAGGACATGATGATATTCGTTATTTACCGTTGATACAATAATTTGTTATTAGAGACGTGTAGATATAATGCCAGCCAATTGAAAGCATATCCAGCTCTATTGTTCATGTGACGTTTATTCTGCTTGGTAAAGTAATCTCTCATGGAGGGACCAAGTGTTACATCAATGGAAGAGTCAAGAATATTTTTCCTCTAGATCTATATATACACTATTATGGTTTCTAATGCATTGATCTTTCCAGGCCGAGCGTATATCAGACGCGGTAATGCAGTGCAAGTGGGAGCGCATCCCGACGAGTCAACGTAAACCTCTACTTATGATGATGATGCGAGCACAGCGACCTTTAAGACTCACAGCTGCTGGATTTACGCATATGGACAACGCGTGCTTTCTAGCCGTAAGTGTCAAGTCGCCCGTCCACTGCTGCAACACTGTCAAAATCACAGTGATCTTTATTGTCGTTAGATACAATAAGGTTGCTGTTCGATTGCTGCTACTGAGAAGTTTGTCAAAATCACAGTGATTTCTATTTTCGTTACAATAAGGTTGATATTGAGTTGCTGCTGTCAGAGATAAAATAACTGTAAAAGTACTGTACGTAGGATGAGCGCGGAGAGGTTTGCCACTTAAAGTGCACGGTTCAATTGTTTGCCAGCCACCATCCGTACGTAGCGTGACCGTGGCTCGAAGTGCACGATCTCGCCTATATTTTCATAAAACCCGTACTTAATTTGGGGCTGCTGTAGAGCGGCACCTTCACTCACACTAATGTTACCTACGTCTTTCCCGGATACATAACATAAAACAAACTCATTATTTATCGCAATTTATTGCAATCGACGTTTTCTCAGTTCATCGGTTACATGTACATCAGTCTTGTATAGGTAGGGCTGCTCCATCGTCTAAGCCGAATAACTCGCCTATTGGTTTAACATTTAACCTATGTTGTTAACTTATTGCATCATCACAGTTCGGAGCACGAGCCAGTAATTGAACATTGGTGACGTCATCAGCCACGACGATTCTCATTGATTAATTCAATAATTTTGTCGCATTGGCAAGTCCCTGTATTACGTCCCTACATATTATAGACATTTGTTGTTGGATATGTGGCGCGAGCTTGCCCTTCTAAAAAGTTAAAGAGTCGATTTCAAAAAACATAATTTCGAAGGTGATGAGATTTGTACAGTTATAATAAGTAGTTGGAACAATAATTTACCGGAAAAACGTGAACCCGAACTTCGTCTTAAGGCTTGTACGCACGAACGAACAAGAACATGGTGAACACGAATATCAAACACTGTGTTCGTCAAAAATGTTCGTGGCGAATTGAAGTTCCAATTTCGAATCCATGGCTACTAAAGAGAGTGGGACGGTTGAGCGCGAACATAAGTCGAACTGTGTTCGGAAGGTGTTCGTATTCGCTTTGCTAATTTACGTCCTCACGTACGAACCAACCGTTCCGTGTTTGATGTTCGTGTTCACCATGTTTTGTTCGTTCGCCTTTATATTATCTTGTTAAATCCGATTCTGGTGCGTTTTTTTGTTTCAGATCATGAAAGCAGCCTATTCTTACTATGCCGTTCTCAGCCAAAGACAAGAATAATTTACAACAGAATGAAAAATAAAAACAAAAGATTTTTTTACAAAATTAAATAATTTTTAAGAATCTTTTCACCTCTGAACTTTGTCGCACATAACAAAAATCTAAACAGTTTCTTAGTACGTAAAAAAAATATAAATTAATTGTAGTAGTAATGTGTAGTACCCACTAGTTTTAACACCTATTACTTACTTGACCAATGTAGAACAACTTTGATCTATTAGCCGGCAAGATAAAATGAAACACTTATTTTTTTAATATTTTCGTCTTTTCTTACATTATTTTTACAAAAACACCATATTACTATCAGCCAGTTTAAATAAATATTTTTTAAATAAATGGTTTTTGTTGTCATTTTATGAAAAACACGTGAACGCTCTATTCAAGTAAGTACATCCTATTTTAAATCATTGTAGCGATTTTTGGAAGAGGCGTATTTCCAGCAGCAGATGTCTTTTGGCTGACAAAAGTGATAGAAGAGTTTATTTATAAACGTTTCTTAGAGTTAAGAAACGTACGCCAAAAATGTATGGTTAAACAGTGAATAACGTTTATAAACAAAGGGCATTATCTACAAGTTCCACAAATCACAAATTAAAGATCACTTTCATACCAAATGAAAAATAGTTATGTTTAAAATGATTCGTTTCTGTTTAGTATTTTCTAAAAAAATTTTTTGTAAAATTCTTGAATTTTACAAAAAATATAAATAATTTATTCATGTTTTTTATTTAAATAAAAGACCGAAATTTTCAGACCGTAGGCTGATACTGATCTAAAAAGTTGCTTGTTGTTGTATTGCCGTAACAGCTTCATATTTGGAGCAGCCCTGTAAATTTAGAAGATCAGGTTGTGAAAGAAACAAACTACTTATTTTCCAATTATTAATTTATTTATTGTCGCTTGGCCAATTCCACTTAATTAATTTATTGTCACGTAGTCACATTGGTCATTCGAGGTTTAAACTTTTGGCGGTACCGACAGCTACTGACTTGAAATTCCTGGATTCGAATTAAAGGAATCCTTAGCTGCTAGTTACCTTAAATTACTCTTTCTCTGATCAGAGAAAAGTTACTTTTGGGCTTGCCAATTTGTAACGGCTGTATCACTCAAAATTCCCTTACTGCTGCTGCGCTGGACTGTCAAATTGTTACCATAGACATGCTGGTACTCGTAATTTTACCTCTAATCTTTACTTATTAACATTGATAGAACTCTATAAAATACAAATCACATCTAATTAAAATATTAAAACTTTTATCGTTCAAGACACTTGACCTACTGCTCCTTCAATAAATAATTAGGAAGTACAGTGTGACTAAAAAAGTCCGACCAAACGGGTGTCATGTCTGGTGGGCAACTGCCCGACGATTTATGTTGGGACGTTGTATATAATATTCGTCGCGCGGAAAACTCTGCTTGCGCGATGCAGGATTTTGTGTAATGTCAGTGTGATGAGTAGTTCGCATGTGACGTTTTGGGTGCCGCCACATATGACAGAAAAGGGAGTGAATGATAGCATGATCGTTGACAGGACTACAGGAGAGAACGGCAACAAGATAACGTGTTGCGCCGACCCCAAGACAATAACATGGGACAAGGGCAGGAACATGATGACGGTACCTGTGAACGGGTTGCTAGGCATATTAAGTTCCCTCGAGTAAACACGAACAATAGGTTGGCACAGTCCGCAGTTGATCCCTATTTTTAAGTAACCTCACGGCTGAACACTGTCTCTTAAGATACAGGTTATCCTGGTTTAAGAGGCAGGGCTCACAATATTTACTAATGACGGGGTCCGCTAGGGCCGATGCCTGCCAGGGGTGCGAAGAAAACCGAAAGGGAGATCGTGGCCCCCGGCAACAGGGCAACCGAAGGAACACGGGTGGGTTTTAGTCAGTAAGAGTCTGACACGCCCTTCCGCTCCGCCCAGAGCGGGAGAAATTATTTTATAATTTCTCACCCAAAAAAAAAGGGCTCGCAATATCTGTATGCAGACTTCTGCAGCGTAGTTAGCATCTTGTTAATCAATGTATATCTACTAATGTATGTTTCCTTGTGACAGTAAACTATTATTATTATTATACATAGTAATTGCGGAAAACCAATTGAATTATAGATTTTCGTATAAAAAATGTAAAATGAACACTTTGTATATGTGGGAAATATAAGGCTGCGCTCAGATGTGAGTCAAAACTGTCCCATGACAGACTAAAATCTTTCTATGAAGATAATGATGGCGTGCAGATCAGATTCAGAAATGAGTTTCACATAATTATGAAGCTGTAAAAAATCCACTGAAAATCCTGTTTGGACAGACTAAACTTTTGTGTCAGGATAGGTACAAAAAACGGTTAGAAATAAAATTCGTTTATTTGGTTTGTCAAAAGCCAAAATAAAAACGGGCCTTTGAAGAACAAACAGAAACAAAAAGATAGAGTTCCAATTTCTAATTAGCAGCCCGGAGTCCAGACTCCGGGCTGCTACTTAGAAATTCACCTGGTGAAGTATATTGATTATGAAATGCAATAATTAATATCGTAACACCAAATGTTTAGTTTTAGATGTAAAAAAAGTATTTGGAAACTTTCCAAATGCCTTTTTTATACCTAAAACGGTTACAACATCAAATTCAGTGTTATAATTGCAATTCATTATTATTATTCTAGTTCACTAGTTAGCCAAATTTCATATTTCCATACAGTAATATTGCCAAATTAATCAAAACAAGTAAATATTTGACAGCTATTTGCGACGTTGCCAACTTTTTGAATAAACGCTCTTAAAAACATAACTAGCGAAATGTGTGTGCAATATTGGTATACCTCTGCCTAACCCTTCGGGGAAAACAGGCGTGATGTAATTTTGTGTTAAGATATAGAGTAAAAAAGTTTTGGATTTTTTCTAATGTTTAATTATATTTTTCTTCTCTTTTTTAAGATTATCGGAGAAGTGTAGGTATAGGTACTGATATGAATTTAACTAAACAACCGGTATCGAGGAACCATTAAATAAGTTATAAATAAATAATAAATAGATTTCGCGACTAGCGACCAATAAATATCTTATTCACGTGAAATAACCACTTAAAATGTCAGTTCCAGGTGAAGACTAGTAAAGGAACTGACATTTTAAGTGGTTATTTCACGTGAATAAGATATTTATTGGTCGCTAGTGTAGTAAATGTCAGTTCCAGGTGAAGACTAGTAGTAGAGGTGGGCAAGCTCTTTGAAAGAGTAATTGCAGACCGCCTCGTCGAGCGGCTGGTGCGGGTGGGGCCGAATCTGGCGGAGAGCCAGTTTGGTTTCCGCAGGGGGCGATCTACGGTGGACGCCATCATGCGCGTGCGGGCCCTCACGACGGGGGATGCTGTGGCCCGGGGTGGGGTCGTCTTGGCGGTGTCTCTAGACATCGCCAATGCCTTCAACACCCTGCCCTGAAGTTGCATCAGGGAGGCACTCCGGTATCACCGGATGCCGACCTACCTCTGTCGTGTGGTCGAGGCCTATTTGACGGACAGGGCCGTCATCTACCCCGGTCACGAAGGAGAGTGGAACCGGCGAGAGATGTCGTGCGGTGTCCCACAGGGATCGGTCCTGGGGCCGCATCTGTGGGACATCGGATACGACTGGGTGCTGCGCGCCGACCTCCCTAGCGGCGTCAGCGTCGTTTGCTACGCTGACGACACGTTGGTCCTGGCACAGGCGGGGTCGTACCAGGCGGCGGCCGAACTAGCGACACGCGGGGTTGCGACAATCGTCGACAGGATCCGGCAGCTGGGACTCGAGGTGGCCCTGCACAAGTCCGAGGCCAAGGGTTTTCATGGACCTCGGAATGCGCCACCGGCGGGTTCCCAGGTAATGGCGGGAGGGGTTCACATCGGCGTCGAGTCGACGATGAAGTATCTGGGACTTGTCCTCGACAGCCGGTGGAACTTCGTCGAACACTTCCGACGTTTGGCTCCCAGACTGGAGCGGGCCGGGGCTGCGTTGAAGCGGCTCCTGCCCAATCTAAGGGATCCAAACGCAGGAGGCCGGAGGCTCTACGCGGGGGTCGTGCGGTCCATGGCCCTTTACGGGGCGCCAGTGTGGGCGCGTTCAATAAGGCTGCGGCCAGCCCGCCGGTTGAACGCGTCCCAGAGGGTCATGGCCATCCGGCTGGCCCGAGGATACCGCACGGTCTCCTGCGAGGCGGCGAGCCTTCTTGCCGGATTACCGCCATGGGATCTGGAGGCAAAGGTCCTCGCGCACATTTGGGAGTGGCGCGAGGAGGCGAAACGCCGGGGCTTAACTCCGCTGCCGCGAGAAATCGCGGCACAGCGTACAGAGCTCCGGCGGGATCTTATGGCGTCATGGAGAGTGCGATTGTCGCAACCCAGCGCTGGGCACGCCACAATTGCGGCGATAGGACCCCTCTTTGAGGAGTGGCTAGAGAGGCGCCACGGCGTCCTCATCTTCCGCCTGACGCAGGTCCTCACCGGACACGGCTGTTTCGGGAGGTTCCTGCACAGGATAAGGCGGGAGGAAACGCCCGGGTGTCACCATTGTGTGGATCGCCCGGAGGACACGTTGGAGCATACGGTGGAGGTCTGCCCAGCTTGGGCGGAGCATCGCCGTGTCCTCATGGAGGCGATTGGCGGCGGTGATCTCTCGCGTCTGGCCCTGGTTCGGGCCATGGTACGGAGCGAGAGGAAATGGGAGGCCGTCACCTCCTTCTGCGAAGCTGTAATGCTCGCGAAGGAGGAGGCGGAACGCGTGAGGGAGAGGCAAATTTCGCGCCCTCACGCCCCTAACCCTAACCGCCGCAGGAGGAGACGCCTCCCGACGCCCTGGGAATCGCGAGGCGATTTCCGGCCACCGTAGGCGCGGGCTTGCGGACGGTGAGCAATGGGTGGCTCACCGTCCGATAAGGACCAGGCCCGGGTCGACGGCTCGTTGTGTTCCACGCGCGCCTCAAAGAGATGTCAGCAGATTTGAAGGGGTCCACTAGGGCCGATGCCTGCCGGAGTTGCGAAGAAAACCGAAAGGGAGATCGTGGCCCCCGGCAACAGGGCAACCGAAGGAACACGGGTGGGTTTTAGTCAGTAAGAGTCTGACACGCCCTCCTGCTCCGCCCAGAGCGGGAGAAGTTATTTGTTGATTTCCCACCCTCAAAAAAAAAAAAAAAAAAGGTGAAGACTAGTAATTAAAAAACAAATCCTCAGTTTATGAATACGTCATATAGTGAAAGGGTGCTACTACATATTATACAGCCTGAATTATTCCCCATTATTTTAGCCATCATTCATGTTTTCTTAAACAGGATGGTCCTAACAGTGACGTCATAAAAAATCGGTTCCTCATGTCCAAGGGTATCCGAAAATACCCCATGTGTGTTCCGCGATTCTTTAAGTTTTCGAGTTATAATTTTTGAAGTGAAAACTTCTTTAGGCGCGTTGGGCATTTTAGAGGTGGGACTAAATCACAGATTGCACGACACCATGACGACACCTCATTTTTATAAACGCGATTGTGCTCTTTATTTATATTAAGCTACGGACCAATGTTCTATACAAGTATTTTTCTTCCACCAAGGCGATCTTGTTCAAGTTTCACTTCTGTCGGCACTCCCGGAGTGCCACCAATTTGATTTTTTTATTTCTTGAAAATTTTATGGAGACCGATTAAAAAACATCTATTTTTATTTTTACATGGTTTTTTCACATTCTTTTATTGCAATATTCTTTGTAATGGAATATTCTTTCAGACATAAAATAATAATTTTCTTATCATTAATTCAAGATACAAAAATTTTGATCGAAATATACGTTCGAGTGATACATAGTCGTTTCTAGTTCTACACAAACCCACATCTGATAGTGTGTAATTTTATATTTTTTTAAGCAGATAATCTGGCATTAGCTTTAAATTGGTAATTACATGAACGGCCAGTTTTTTAAACGACCCTCAAAATAATTAAGAAAACTGCTATTTTTAATTTTTTAGACATGACGTATTATTTTGTTTTCTTTTGTGTAGAGAAAAAATTAGGTGTAAATTTTTTTCAAACTTGCTTGGAATTTCGAGCATTATTTTGACAACCTTCTTCGAGATAAATCGAAATTGCTATTTTGGCCGAATACATGCGAGCGCCCGGCCGGCAATGTTTGTATGAAAATCCGTATCTGTCGTGTTTAGCGGCGATCATCCATCAATGCCCTTGTTGCAGGCCACAACAGTAATGTACTATAATATTTTCGTGAACATTATTTATTATCAATTTCAGCACCATTTCAGCTAGATGTCGTTTACAGCAAGACATAGGCCTCCTCAAGAATCGCCTCAATTATAGTTATATACTTTAGATGGAACATGTATTTTTTAGATAAGTAAATACTTGCAATATAGTAGTCCCATAGGTGTACTACATTAGGCGCTAATTCACATCTCTCTCTGTTTGCATCATCCACTAATTATATTTGATCGAAAACAATAAGCCAACATAGAAACTCATTAACACACTATGGTTCCGTCTAAGCGTCTGTGTTCAAAATTCAAAATTCAAAAGTCATTTATTCAAAATAGGCTGAAAATCAGCACTTTTTGAACGTCAAAATTACATAAGACAGTCCCCCAAAACGCCCACCCTTCACCACTTCCTAGTGCCTTTAGCTGGGAAAAAGAAGTTCATTCATGTTATACCTACTTATATATTACTGCATTTTGAATACCTGTTATTTTCATCTAGCTAAGCACAATAATAGTAATATTTCCAGCCTGTTATTGTGACGAGAAGGCGCGAGCATTTCGATTTTGATCACCACGATTGTTCAAGACGTGTTGGTTATTTCAGATCGATAAACAAGCTAGAAATGTCAATTTAACTCAGTTCTGCGAATGTAGGTAAAGTTTTTAACACCTGTCAATAAATAAAGTAATTTCTAGTTTATTAAATTTTTCTACATAGTGAGCTTCAAAATGTGGGTAACTAAAAAGAAAGAAAAATAGGTTTATTTATTAACTACAACACTTTTATAATTTAAGCATTTCATTGCTAGCTAAAATATTAGTTTCAACAATAATAAAACTACATTCAATAAATATCTTCAACCCTGTATCTCCATCTGTAACTGTATGTCTATCGATCGATCTGTCGATCCACCTAACTTTTTCCTTTATAGACTTACGTAATTACAATTTCTATTGTGTTCGTTTTATTGCAGTTTTATTACGGGCTCCTAAATGTCGCGTGGCGAACTGTTATCGCGCATTCTGTGTGCATTCGATAACTATTTACATTCCTTTGTAGGTACAACCGCACTACTACCTAAGTCTTGACTGCGATTTTGCATATAAAACTATGGTCAAAACAATGTACGTATTCAATTCATTACATTTTTTGAAGTGAAAACTTCTTTAGGCGCGTTATGCATTTTTGAGATGGGACTAAACCATTGATTTCGCGACTCCGTGACGACACCAGCTTTTGACCATTAAAAAGACATGAACGCGCGATACATTATTTCCTACACAATAAAAATGTTCAAGTTTTCACTTCTGTCGGCACTCCCGGAGTGCCACTGTTTTTACATTATTTCAGTTGTGTGGAGAAATTCTCGAAAACTTATTCGCTAGGTTTCATGACTCAACTGCTCTCCAGTACGGCGGCCATTTGCGTAGTAATGGTTCAACTCGCGGTAAGATTCATAGATGCAGCTTTATAAATTAATCTCTATATTTTTGCATAAAATATTGTAATTTTTCTTACCAGTACAATTTTGATCCAGGTTTTAATACATACATAATTTTATCTAGAAGTTTAAGGGCGCACCAAACTTCTGGCGCTAATTAATGGGATTGGTGGAATAAAGAATAGATGGTTCACGCGCTAATTTACCTAAATTAGCACACGAACCACCTATTCTTTATTTAATTATTTTAAGTATTTTATTAAGTATTAATAAAACAAATACATATTTTGAAAATGTTAAATGTATACATTATAGAAAACATGTACACTATAACTATTTTCTTAATGTCCCTCGGCAAACTTCGTGTTTCGTCAGTCGTCGGATTTCTATCAGTTCTCAGTTTTGGAATATAAATGTGTTCTGTGTATCAGTTGCCCTTTGCACTTGGTACAGACCGGACGCTCTCAATCGACTTGGAAGTATGTAGATTTGTGAAAACTCTTTTTAACCGAACCATTTTATTAACTTTGCTTTGACAGTTTTTGAGTTAGCTGCAATAATACGTATTTCTTTCCCACTTAGTATGTGGATGATATGTTGGGTAAGTTCCTGTGACTGTTATTTACATAGCAGGTGGTGGTATTCAAATTTGTTTGGGGTAGGTATCACAACTAAAATAGTTCACATAGACATCAAAACAAAACAGCAATAAAGTACTTAGTTCTATATTCAAAATATTATAAAAGATAAATCTAATAATTGATGGACATGGAATTTGTATTCGTTTGTATTCGAAAATGCGATGATTCCCGAGGGACATTAAGAAAATAGTGTAGTTTTTTTTTTTTATAAAAAAACTGATGTCCTTCCGTGAAGTATTTACACCGTACTAAGGGTTTATTTTGATTTTCAGAGATTATTTTGGATTTTTTGCTATAGGTATACAGGTAATCCTGTTTCTAAAGTGTATAATTTATCTATTGTATCTTTAAATATCTTACATATATTAATTCAAATTAATTGCGTAACATGCAGCAAGGGATCAAACGTACGCAACCTCGGTGCGCCCATAAGTTTCCTAGAACTGAAATGAAGCCAATGTTACCTGTGAGGGTCTGTGAATACTTCCCGTTGGAATAAACCAAATGCTGTGTAGACCGAGCTACCAGTTTGGAAGTCAAAGGGACCAGTCAAGCGCTAAATTGACGCGAACGTTCAACAGCTTCAAATCAAGCTATCTACAAAGCTACATACCTTCCACTATCTCTTTAAAGATGCGAAACTTTAAACATATGAGGAAGGTTATCTCAAGGGAATCCACCTTTTCAGTAAAAGAGTATATTTGGGAGTAAAACACAGTTTAACAGAAATATAAAATATTGGGAACGAAAACCCTAAATAATAATAAGTTCGCGTAACAATGGAGGCACCAGGCATGCACATGGCGACGTTGCTCGGTACACACGGCTACACATCAAACATTTCCAGTTTACGCTGACCTCGCATTGTACGGAAATCTTACACAATGCGAGATCAGCATAAACTGTTAGTATATAGCTTGATGTGTAGCCGTGTGTACAAGGAAATACGCGTCCGCTAGCCACTAATCAGTGAATGCAAGAATTAGTAAAATAATGCAAGTTTTTTACATCAATACTGAACATGAACAATACTCGAACTTCAGTCTCTAAATGGCGAATTTTTCAAGATAGCAGGAATTGGAGAATCCGAAACTTATGGGAACGTGAGTGGTGTCCTACAAATGACAGTTTGATGTCTTCCCTCTGGCAACGTGCCAAAAATAACGAACCTCTTGTTAGACTTCAAATAAACCTTCCTTCATGTTGTGTGCTTAAAATTAATTACTTACACGTCTTTTGTACCGATTCCGGGTATGCCCTTTTCTAGGTGATAAAGGAATTGTGTCATGGTGTTAGCAAACAGCTTTCCGTCTAATAATGACAACGGTGATCATTCTGACTGTAGTTATTATAAATGGCCTAACATTTAAATATATAGGGTGGCCCATTTACATATTTTTTGTCTCGGATATCCCAATGATTCACCTAAACGCAGCAAATGTTCAGCGAAAATCAGTACCTAGTTTAGAAGTTATGATTTTTAAATTAATTTTCTTAAAATCTCTTCTTCAGACATGCAAACCGATCTAGATTTGAAAGTGATTGCACTAAAATAAAAAAAGTTAGTAAGTAACATTCAGTAAAGTATCGATAATTCGAGGGCCTATTTCAACCGGTGATGCTTTTAAAGCTTTTGTGTTTTTAAAGGCACAGATTCTTATGTCGAAGCCCACTGGCTGAATTGATTGATTGGCTTTCCTTGCAGCAAGACGTATCGGGACTTGCGTCGGTAAAGTTGATGACGATTGGCTTTCCTTGCAGCAAGATGTATCGGGAGTCGCGTCGGTAAAGTTGATGACGATTGGCTTTCCTTGCAGCAAGATGTATCGGGACTCGCGTTGGTAAAGTTGATGACGATTGGCTTTCCTTACAACAAGACGTATCGAGACTCGCGTCGGTAAAGTTGATGACGATTGGCTTTCCTTGCAGCAAGATGTATCGGGACTCGCGTCGGTAAAGTTGATGACGATTGGCTTTCCTTACAGCAAGACGTATCGGGACTCGCGGCGGTAAAGTTGATGACGATTGGCTTTCCTTGCAGCAAGATGTATCGGGACTCGCGTTGGTAAAGTTCATGACGTCTGTTTTCGCCATGATTATTCAGCTCGGCATGCAGTGCTTTACTTCAAATGAGCTAACGTTACAAGTAAGTTGTTGATACCATTTTAATAGAGCAGCATTTTTAATTAAAGAAACTGAAGAGAGTAGCGATCCGCCCATGCTTGCAATTTATGTGCTATATCTAAAGTCTATTTTATATTTCCAATTGATGTTATTTCCACTTACACAAACATCAACTTTATGTAAATGTGTGTAAAGTTGATTTTAAACTGACTAGTACTGTTGAAAAAGTTATAAAGGATATGAAGTTGTAGCGCAAACTGAACCTTATGCGTAGGCATTACAGTTGCTTTTCCTAAAACTCATGTTTGTTTACATGTTTGGCAAATAAATAGCGAATGCAGTTAAATATTAATACATACACACACACTCGCATAATACAGAACAGCTGCATTAACCGAAATTATACCTAATTTTGTATTTAAATTTTAGTATAAGATTTGATTTTAGTTTTACATTAATCACTTATAGTTAATTTGTTTATGTTTCATTTTATAGTCTCGATGAGGCTAACTAGCTTAACTTTAGCTTATTTCAAATTTTATTTTATTTAAAAATTACCAAAATGTTGTACATATTTAATGGTGCCCAAGCTGTGCCTAGCTTGCACGATACCTCCTAATTGTAGTTGTAATTTTGAATATTTAAATAAACGATATATTTAAAATAAACTCGCACCTTTTTCCCATGGGTGTAGGCAAAAACTACAGAATGCCACTTGCTACGGTCCTTGATTATTTTCATCATCATTTTTTTTTAGATATAAAAAAACCTTCTGGAATTATGGTGAAAACCACATCAAACTCCATCACCCAGTTTAGAAGATCTAAGCGGTCACACAGACAGATACAAAAAAGCGACTTTGTTTTATACTATGTCTTATAAAGTTACCTATATATATCGGAATGGTAGGGCAAATAAAATCCAGCATTTCTCGAACTGACTTAGGTATATTATTTAAAATATATAAAGGTAAAAAGATTGAAGAAAAACACAACTGTCTTGGCAACTGTTCCATCTGCCAAAAAAAAAAATAATTTACACCTTCCCCAAAATCAAATATGGAGTAAAAAGCAAATTAATCGAGTATCCTACACAAAGGATCTACTCATTCCCCACATACATAAATACTTATAAAGAGATAGATCAGGGCTCTGTTCGCTGTTATTTGGAACACCCAAGCTAACATTGGATGCAGGATCTTCATTGTTTTTCGAGGCCATGAGCATATCAGACGCAGTGATGCAGTGCAAGCGAGAGCGCATCCCGACGAGTCAACGTAAGCCTCTACTGATCAATGTTGCCAGTTTTTTTTTTTGCCAAGTCCGGATTCTGAAACTTTTTGAGTAAAAAAGCGGGATTCTTTCGTCAAAAGCGGGAACAGTAAAAAAAACGTATATAATCAGAAGTTTTTAAATATTTATATTTTTATTTGAGTTTTAAGTTACGTTTACGTGACAATAGATTTAATAAAAATATGATATTTTAAATCAGATTTACTCTATCGTTAGGTAGTTAAGTCTTCTTAGTCTTCTGAATAAAAAAAAAGCAAAAATAAGGGTAAAAAAGCGGGACTGAGCCTGTCCCGCACGGGACATTTAATTTTGATTTAAAAATCGGGACGTCTGGCAATGCTGCTACTGATGATAATGATACGAGCACAGTGACCTCTAAGACTCACAGCTGCCGGATTCACAGCTGTAAGTGTAAATCTTGCTATGAAGTAACTTAGATTGTAAATATTCTCTGTCTATTCTAGTAGATCAACAACAACACGTTTCAGGTCGATTTGTATGGTAGTTTTTGTACGGTATAAAACGTGCCTCAAGCGGCTTAGGAACTGTCGGAAAACTCTGAAGGTAACTTTTGACTAGAAAGCGCTGAAAATGTCTTCTACCTGGCATTTTACAGGATAAGTTTTTGACATAGACTGCAGGACAAATATAACTTAAAATTCTGAATGGTTTTATCTCCTCTAATTCGTAGTTGCAATACAAAAATATCACGTTTATATTTACAAGCATATTTATTTATTACAATATTTTCTTACTTTCAAGACAACTAAAATATTCAAATAGTCGGTATCAATCCCACGTTTTTAAAGTGACTGTTTGATTATAGTGCGACTGTGCGCTCACACTTTCCGTAGAGTGCATTCATCACAGTTCTGAACACAAGCCAGTAATTGAACATTGGTGACGTCATCAGCCACTACGATTCGCATTGATTAATTCAAAATCAGTCATCAGTCAGTCTCATTGGCAGTTCCTGCATTTCGATATTCACGCCTTGTTTCCTCGAAGGGTTGGGCAGAGTTGTACTATCGAAGAAACGCATATCTGTACACTGTAAGGACTATTCTTGCTGGCAGCGCTCGGCCGCTATAGTATCGCTGACCTACATAAAAAAAAGGTCGTGTGCACGGGAGAATTGTTTTCAAAATGCTTAGATATGCGTTACCCCGATGGTACCTATGGTATGTACACCTATATTTCGCCAGTTATGTTTAAGACTCCCAAACAAATCTAAACTCCAGCCACGACATGATCAAACGTGGGTAAGTGAGAACTGGGTAAGCGAGAAAACTCTATAATAGAGAGTAATTGCCAGGTCCCATCATTTTACCCCTCTAAAACCTCTATAAGTGAGAAACTGAAACCTCTTAAAGACGTTTTTCACTCGTGGATAACTGAGACTACTACTTGCCTGTAACCTCTATAAGCGACAGTCAAGCGTATTTTAACATCACTCGTGGACCTCTATAACTGAGACTACTACTTGCCTGTAACCTCTATAAGCGACAGTCGAGCGTATTTTAATATCACTCGTGGACCTCTATAGTAACTGAGACTTTACTTGCCTGTACCTCTATAAACGACAGTCGAACGTAATTTAACATCAGTATGCTATTTAAAAACTGTTCTTACATTTCGTGAAATTAACTAACATAGCTTTTGTATTGTATTCTATTTGATTGGCCAAATGTGCGTGTGTACCCGCGGTGCATCCGACTTATTTGTCGAACTTACTACAGTTGACAAATATCAATTCTAAAAATAATACCTATTAAATATGTATTGTTGTATAGTGCATGTTTATCACTACATATTTGCTGTATTTTTATAAACCTCTATAGGTGAGAAACGCCCCACACTTGTACCTCTATAAGCTAAAAATTCGAGTTAGCGAGAAAACTCCATAGGAAAAAGAGATCGCGGTCTTTTGAACTCTCGCTTATCCAGGTTCGACTGTATTATTTACCGCCAGTGCCTGCACTTCTGAAAAGTTTGTTTAACTATTGGTTTTAGAAATTCCTTTAGAATGTGATCGGAAAAATCCAATGGTGGTACTATTACGAGATCGGAAAAGTCGGATGCTATTGAAATTGAAAATAAAAACTTCGTCGGTAAAACTAAGGACTTTTAATTTTGAAACAAGGGGACTTCCTACTTCGTTTATTTAGCTTGTAAAACTCAAACTTTGATAAAACTCGAAGTTATATGGAGAACGGACGCTGAAGAGTCGACTGGATAAATATTAATGGAAATTAATATTTCGACGAAAATAACTTTGTTTGTTTCAAATCATGGAAGCAGCTTATTCTTATTATACCGTTCTCAGATATAAACAAGAATACTTAGTTACACAAAAAAGGAATAATATACAAAATTATTTTTTTAATAATTTAATTATAATCTTTTTACCTCTGAACTTTGTCGCACATAACTACAATCTAAACTATCACAGTTTCTTCGTACGTATAAAAATTATAAAAGTAATAAATTAATTAGATGTAGTACTAGTTTTAACACCTACTTATCTTGACCAATTTAGAACAACTTTCAACTAATTGCCGACAAAATTAAAAGAGATACCTACTTATTTTACAATATTTTGTCTTTTCTTAAATTATTTTTACATTTAAGCACAATATATTTATTATCAACCAGTTTAAAACAAAGATATGAATTCTAACTTAGTTTGAAAAAGGAACATCTAGAAAGTTAAGGTTTTCAAATTCGTTCTATTTTTAAATTATTTTATTTTATGACAGTATCAAGTTGGCCAGTCATAAGTACAGCGCATTGGTATTGCCATAGGCGATATTTTATTATCTAAAGTAGTCTAGCCTTGTACAAACATATTTCACGAATCAAAGTTCAGTAGTGGCGGCTTCGGGGTCGTTGACCGCGATCTGTCCGTAGTCTTTATGTCCAGAACTGTCATCTCTTCAGATCTGTGAACGGAAAAATAAAATAATTGTTATGAAAATGAAATAGAACCGTCACGTCAAATTGAAAACATCCTCAGTCGATGTTTTGGGAGTCACTAATTTATTTAATTTTATTATTTTATAACTGAAATCACAGTTATCACTATAAATAGGAAAAACTAGTCATTCCCTAGCTAGAAGCCATCAAACAAGACAAAGGAATTTGCACAAACACACCTAACTCATTTAGCATTATGCTAATAAGTTTCCACTCCGCCTTAACTGCTCCATTCAGAGTGCTATAGGAAATTACGTATCTGGATATGCTATCGGTACGGTAAGTAGGTACCTATGTCTCTATCTTAACCGAGAAAGCAACTTACACGACATTATCGAAGTCGTGTGAACATCAAACTGGTTTTATAGATGTAACTGGCGACTCGAACTGGTGAAAATTGAATGCACGATTCTGCAATGAACTCTAAATAATTATAAACCAATTATAATTATGTCGTAACTCTACGTATTTTACTGCGTGTACGTTAAAAAACAGTGGCAATTCGGGAGTGCCGACAGAAGTGAAAACTTGAACAATTTAAAAAAATACTTCCTAAACCTTTAAAGTAAACATACTTGCATAGAACATTGATCCGTAACGTAATTTAAATAAAAAGCACAATCGCGTTTACAAAAATGAGGTGTCGGTAACGGTGTCGCGAGTTCAATTGTTTTTTCCCATCTCAAAAATGCCCAACGCGCCTAAAGAAGTTCTCACTTCAATAATAAAATTAAATAAATAATTAAATTGTAGTTTAAAAGTGATAACAAAGTTACATGCACATACAAACGATACGTGACATACGGGGACATTTAAGAACGTTGATTAAATTAATGTTAAAAGACGTTTAAACGTCAAAATGTATGGTTTAGCTGCCACTAATGATTATTTAACTTTAAGCAACGTTTATAAATAAAGGGGTTATAGTTTTAAATGCATAACGAACACCGAAGAACTGGAAAATCGTAGCTCTGAAATTTCTTACTCCCAAAGCACCATTTGGCGGATGCTGCGCAAATAGTTATATTTATGGCACCTGCCAAAGTTTCAAACTGTTTTGTTGCTTTATAAATTATTTAGTCATTGACTAGAATTCACAGAAATATTCAGAGGTGCTGTCGCTTGTATAAGTGTTGGAATAAAAAGAATAGCATACGTTTCGTTACCTGTTTTAAAGACACGAGTCTGCTTACCGGATACGTCAATGGCTTAAATTATCATAGAAGCGTCACCTATCAGGATCAAAGGATCAGGAAAGGAGAACATAAAACAATAGTACCTCTCTTTTTCATTGTAGCCTGTGCCGGTGTCATGCTGTATAGTCGAACTCTCGGGATTTAAAGACCATGCAACGCTAAGCTTGTAACGTACAGAGTTTAAAGTACCAGGCGATCATAAACCAGTAGTACCTGTCTTCTTCAGTATGTCCCGCGTTATAGAACACGTCGGGAAGAGGCGAGTCATGCTGGCTCAGCAGTGAGCTGCCAGCTCTCGGTGAGTGAGGACCGTGTGTCGCGTATGGAGAGAACGGCACTGCTGCTCTTAAGGCTGCTAGGACTAGAAGCATGCCGCCTGCCAACAATATTGTTAATAATTTTTTTTAAACATCAGATGAATTTGAACATAGTGATGCATTAAAAGAGCTCCTGATAGTGATATACTTGGACAGCTAGCCCTTGTACCAGTCTTGTGAACAGGCGAATGAGCTATTGACGATCAGATGAGATGTACCCTAAATGCCACCATTGAACTGTATGATCTCTGTAAGTTAAATAAAAACGTACAGTCTACTTATTTTCTTAATGTCCCTCGAGAATCATTGTATTTCCGAATACAAACGAATGCTAATTTCCATGTTTATCAATTATTAGATTGATCGTGTATAATAATTTGAATTCAGAACGAAGTACTTTATTGTTTTTTTTTTATTTCCGTGTGAACTATATAGAGCTGTAAAACTGTTTTCGTGCCTGCGACTTTAGCAATTTTTCTCCCATTTTAAAAATAAATCACATTAAGTTAAAAGAGTATTAACAACTCTATACAGGGTGTTTGGCAGAACGTTGAACATACGTAAATGGTGGATAGGTGGGGTCATCTGCTACTTACTCAGCCCTAATTTATTTGGCCCTGGCCCGCTGGATATTTTTAAAACATTTTTTTTTTGCTAGTTTCACCACTTTCTTAACTTGTGTATTTTTTATTAAAAATGGGTAAAACAGGCATTTTTTTTTTTAAATCTTTATGTTAGCACATTCTTATAAAATTATTGTTTTATTCAGATTTTAACTAGAAACTCCTCAAACTTATAGAAAGATGTAAAAAATACTTAAATCTTAATTTCAAATTGCATCAAAAAACAAAAGATTGAGGAGTTCTTATTCTAGCAAAACATCTCTAGTGTGTGACTTTTGTAATGGTATGTAATTTGCTTTTATAAAAAAACCTTTAAGAGTTATTTTATAATTTTATCAAGTAGGAAATTTTCGACGAAACTCTACCTTTACGGAAAGTGAAATGTTTTGCGAAATTTGATACTGCAAGGTTGGTACAAATTTAATGATCGAAGGGTAGGTTTTAGTCAGTAAGAGTCTGAGACGCCCTCCCGCTCCGCCCATAGCGGGAGAAGTTATTTGATAATTTCCCACCCAAAAAAAAAATTGGGTGCCAGGGCCAAATAAATTAGGGCTGAGTAAGTAGCAGATGACCCCATCTATCCACCATTTTCGTATGCTCAACGTTCTCCCAAACACCCTGTATACTTCCAAGTCGATTGAGAGCGTCCGGTCTGCACCAAGTGCAAAGGACAACTGATAGAAATCCGACGACTGACGAAACACGAAGTTTGCCGAGGGACATTAAGATCATAGTTATACTGTACAACATACCTTCAAAGTAGGAAGATACATTACCTCTACCTATTATACAACAGTAACGGTTGTAATCTTGAAGGGTCAAGTAAGATGAATGTCTTACACCCGCAATTCGTCAATGACTGACGGTATTAGGTTATGATAAAAGGCGAACCCTTTGGTTCCCGGAAATGTGCGTCTCCGACACCGGTTTGACGTAAATGCGACAGAGAGGATTTCAAGAGGGTAGGATCCCCCTGTCTGATTATAACAACTTACATGGAAACGTGATGATCACCTAATAACAAATTCTCATTATTTTAGTGCTCATTGAAAAATCCATTTTATTCATCAGTTTTCTTCCTATCGTTACAATGGAACTTTCAAATCAAATAACTCAGATCTCGTAGGTTTGAAGCAGTGGTTCGACTTACGAGTTGTAAGGTCGTAGGTTCGAACCCAGATAGGCGCTTTAATTTGTGTAAAATATTTCATCACCACTGTTCTCAAAACGGTGAAGGAAAACATCTCGAGGAAACCGACACGTCCTAGAACCAAAAATTCGACGACATCTGTCATCAAGCAAACCGCACTGGGCCTGCGTGGTGGATTACGGCCCACTCCCTTTCGCCGAGAGGACGCCTGTGTTCCAGCAGTGGGAACATTATAGGCTGATTATAGTTATGGTAATAGGTATAAATGTGTGTGAGTAATGGGATGGTAAAACCTCCGTGAGCCTAACTTAACAGCAAAAATGCAATCATTCTACTAGCACGAAAACTTTCCTTGACCCCAAGAACCCAAGTTCCGGCAACGCCACTTAGAGGGCCAATGAGGCTACAAAGAGTAATGGAAGTGGGAATACTTTTCTCAAGTCCCGTTTACCCGTAATACTGGGTAGTTACGTCTTCGTGCAAAAACATGGCGCGTAAACATCTTTAAGGTTGCACAAACAAAATTCGGGTCGCGCGGTAACTGACAAAGCTAAAAGAAGTTCTGAAGTGAGGGAGTTTATGTTTGCGAGCTGCAAAGGGAATAGAAAAATGTATGCGAATGAATACTTAATGAATGATTTAAATTCAAGAATAAGCCACGAAAATAGTCGTTCACATCAACACTCACAATAGTACGTATTAATTTATAAAAGTGCAATGAACGTGAAAGATAAATCCTCCGCGTTATCCAAAGTTCTTTTGTATTTACTTTAGAGCACGCAGACTAACCTATTGCTATCCCATTTTGGTACTCACACGGTAAAAAATACATATTACGGTCCCTGAACAGCCTCCAATTGATGGTGATACTTAAATACGTCATACACATGCTATACTCACATGTTTAGGTAGTTAAATAAAGGTAAACAAAAAAAAAATACGTGAAGAAAGAGCTGCCAAGTAAATAACTATATTAAATGTAATACCTGTCACTTCAGTTGTCATGCTACGTCACAGTTGTACTCTGCAATTTAGCAACGTTATGATTCGTTGACGTTTAGAGCACTTGTTTTTTGGCCTTTTTTTCAGAATGAGTATACATTACATACAGGGTGACTTGTAGTAATTTGACGTATTCCTTCCAGGACATGACAGACAATACAATAGACAATTACAAAATATTATATTTTTATGATAAATCTAACAAAAAGATTGTGCGCAAGTATACGAAGAGTAGTTTAAGAATGAATTATAAACGAGGAAACTATCGTAAAAATCGAAAATAAATTTAATTTGGTTATGACGTATTTTTAAACAAGAAAAAACCCTATAAAAACCTTTTTCACGATTATTTTACCTTAAATTAATTAGCTAAACCAATGGCTATAGGCTGGCAGCCTCTCTACAACAACAACCTTGCTGACTGGCTACCCAAATAAAATAAAAATGACTGGTATTCAGCTGCATTCTGCCAGTCTGGAAGCCGAACCCTACATATAAGGGAAGTTGAGAAAAGCATGTAGATAGACACATGATGAAGATTTAATAAACTGTCTTTATGAAAGAAGAGAGCGAACAAAAACTCACCTGAAATAGTAGCAAGCAGTGTCAGATGAGCGAAGAGCAGCGCTGTTGCACCACATGCATACATTGCTGCGCGGGCACGGCCACACGACCAGCGAAAGAAGTCCCAGCATCGCAGAGACAGGGTGTACTCCCCTCTTCGGCAGAGCAGGTCCACGAACAGAGCAGCCACCCACATCGTCTCTAAGATCAGGATTATCGCTGCACCCACACTATACAAAAAATGGCAAATGGAATTATTAGTGATGGTCAAAGTCATTTAATTATTTTAAATGAGGTAATAAAAAAGGTACCAAATAAATTCTTGTGTATAGGTTTGTATAATTATTCTAGTCGACGGTTCCGATATTTATTGTGAAGATATTTACTTGTACCTACTGAGATTGGATTGGGAGGTGGTAAGCAAAGCTGTGTCAAGACTCAAGATTACCCTATGCAAAATATGTAACGGTGACAAAGGCACATTGTAATATCAAATTAATCATTATATATAAAACAATTATAATGGCACAAACAAGTTTAGCTAAGATAAAATATAGCATGCAAAGATTCAGGGTTTTGAAAATGTTACAACTCACATGGCATCAACATTTCTCAAAACACAGTTTTTACAAGATCCGCGCAAAGAAGAAAACGTCAATATAAAAAAATGTTTCCAAAACGACATATAATAATATGCATATTCGTGTAACTCCTACAAAAAAAAAAAAATCTAGTCAAAAACTATCTTAATTATTGCAATCCAATCAAATGCATTGGTAGCCATATTGATTTTCACCTCCAAGAATTTTGAATTTAGAGCACTACTAGGGATACTCTGAAAATAAATTGATTTTCAAAAACTCTTGATAAAATAGTAGCTGTAATTCCGAATCTATTGTTAAAGGCATGGCATTTTTTATTTTTCCAGTCTTAGCAAGGGGTATTGTGTTACCCATTAACTGGGTTGTAGCGGTCAGATAGGCAGTCGCTCCGTGTAAAATACTGTTATTCCAACATAGATGGGCAAAGGCTAGGCAGATTGATTCATTGAAAGTCATGAACTTTTCTTTAATGTGATCCGTGACAAAGTTTATGTCTCCCCCTAAAAACGCTAACCTAATTACTGAAAATATATTATAGCTATAAAATATATTATAGCTAGTAGAAACTATCCGGGGTACAAGTGACATTTACGAGCATTTAGATTCATACGGCGTAAACTGGAAACAGACGTTCTACATACATCACCCGTATATACGCTCACAGGGATACATTTACTTAGTATACATGTGCTAGCACATGTTTAGAGTCTTTTTACGATTTTTAAGTTACCTTTATACAAAATTCATAACATACGCTTGGTAATTTAGCTGTAGAAAAACGTACAAAAAAGAAAGGAATAGACGAAGACATACACACAATAAAACCTTTAAAACACTTTTGCTTTTATAATCAAGGAATATAAAATACAATAGACGTTGATATATTTAGTAATCTGTTCTGCTTGACTATTCCTAAAGAGCCATAAAAAACCCTGTAAGAAATCGACAAGTGTCTCACCTCTCAACGAGGCATCCTCAGGATGACGATTGACTTGTCGCGAACCCGAACACGGCGTTTTGCCTCACCGAGCGCTGGACGCAGAGACTGCGGGTTTTTATATGGCTCTTTAAGAATAGTTAAGCGGAACAGGTTACTAAATATACCAACGTCTATTGTATTTTATCATGGATTTCCGCAAGGTTACACCTGAATCAATTAACTATTTATCAAGGAATATAATAATACCATTCTATAATATTTAATATTATATTAAAGTATGGTTAAAATTTTATTTTACATCAAAATAAAGAGGACCAAGTCGGTTCTTTGAGAGAAAACCTTAATGCAACAAACAGCTACCCTTCCGAGAATTTCAATCTACAAAGGAATGGGACGCAAGCCTTTTTACGCAGACACATCATATTTATGATTTGTTTTTAAAACCCCACATGGGCACGGGTTACATTGTTTAATTTTAATTTTAATGACCATAAAAAGCAAAAAGGTTTCGCAAAATAAGTAATTTCCGTAAAACCTTTGTTACCCCTCGCTTTGCTTAAACTTTTTTGGAAATTGGAAGTTGTAAAAACATTTATAGCTATTTTCCGATCTTACGCTTGAGTCATAAATCTGAACTTAGTCTTCAACTCTGTTACAAGGTTGCAAAATAAAGGTACGATGTTCTTTAGTCCAAAGTTATTAATTGTATTAAAAATGTTCACAGAGTTTTTACTTGCCATTGTTGGGGATTTTACTTCCCAAAAATACAAACGAGAAATTCACCAATGACAGAATGACATGTTGTGATTGTGTAGCTAGCAGCGAGGATATCGACATTTTATCTGATACAAATTCAATCAGGCTGTGTCAAAGATTTTTTGCCAAAAAAGATTCAATGGATAATTCTTCCGGAGTAAGGGATTGAACTGCCGAGCTTATGAACACTGATACGCCAGTAGGTAAATAATTAAATGACGTGATTCTGGGGCCCATGAAATTGCTTTCTATACAACTAGAAACCCACTCATGCTACGCACGGTTTTCACAACTTGATAAAACAGGGAGATTTCTTTATTATATCTATATTTAATATTAATGGATTTTACACATGAACCTTGCGGAACAAATTCTCTAAATTGTGGTGTATCAAAATCTGTTCCGTAGTTTACAAGAATAATGCGGTCACACAGACAAACGAAAAGTGACTCAAATATATAAATTATATACTCGTACCTGCTGAAATTCAGTGTACTTGGAAGCACATCAAAGCTAGGCTCATGACGATACGCTTGGCAATGCGAACCCCACTAGACGTTTCAGCCTACAGGTGTTATTGCAGCGAAGTGACTCTGCTTCGCATAGTGCTGAGCGATGGCCGTTTTGCGTGGATGTGACGCTTTGTGTGTTTGTCTTCTTTCTTTATTTTTGTGTCACATTAATGCAAATAAATGAATGATCTTTCTTATTTCTTTCTATTGACATTGATTGATAGTTATCAATTTCCATCAGACGAGCTTTCAGTCTGTTTACTAAACTATTACTTTAAAAATACAAAGATAGGTATACTCACAGTAAACCTGGTGCTATTTCGTATCCCAGGACCAGCAGCTCTGCGCCGGCACCACTCATCACTGCAACAAATAATAAAATTAAATTATAAGTGAGTCCTATACAGCGAAATACGAAATCTTAACAAGCAAAAAGTGAGACGGTGGGTTTGATTGCAGATCACAAGTTACCGACCCGACTTCAAAAAAAAGGAGGAGGTTCTCAGTTCGTTGGATGTTTTAATTTTTTTTATATATGTTCCCCGATTACTCGAAGACGGCTGAACCGATTTGAAAAATTCTTTTTTTTTTTTTAAGAGTGTGCTTCCAAGTTGGTTCCATTGTTATTTGGTCACGATCTGATACTGGGATCTTGAAGAAATCGAGGGAACTCTTCAAATATACTCGGCACACGTATAGCGATTTGGGTATTTTTATAGTAACTCGTGCATTTGCTCTCGAAAAGCACCATTTGGTAAAGTGGAACTGATGAATTCCAAACCAACCCACTAAAAAGTGTTAAAAATATTTTTACCAAAAATACAACCGACTTCCAAACTACAAACTTTAATTTCGGAAGTCGGTGGCAAAAAACTTAAATACATCCAAAGACACCGACTTATTAATTATAACAGCCAGTATCTACGCAGTGTATGAGTATTGAGCAGTGATAGCCTAGTGGTGTGACCGACGGACTGCCAAGTGATAAGTCTCGAGTTCGAACCCAAGGCACGCACCTCTGACTTTTTGGATTCATGTGCATATTCTATAATTACCACTTGCTTCAAAAACGGTGAAGGAAAACATCGTGAGGAAACCGGCATGCCTGAGAGATATTTCTCGACGGCATGTGAAGCCAAGTCAGAGACCCATGGGCGGCTTTAAGACTCTGACACCAGGTTAGTCACTAACCACAAAAGAAGAAGAAGCCAGTATCTACAATAAAAGTATCTATATTATATCGTTTTTAAAGAATAGGTGGTGATACAATAATCTTCTAATTTGGTTTATTCTCATCAAAGTATAGATTTGCACATAGAGATTTAGCACATAGAGCACTAGTCACCGCGTAAATTCGATTTCGTCCTCAAAGACTATTCTCTGCAGAAGACATTAATTCGGTTAGGTACTTATCCTAAGGTTTATATTCTGGTTGCTAACGCCTGTTACCAAGAGCGGAGGCGAAAGAGCTCTTAAGGCACATCAAATCAAATTTATTGTCAAAAACTAGATATTGTATTTCAAAGGGCGCAATGAATAAAATACGAGCGGGTCGTTCATGAATCGTTTACGGCGGCTGAAAGGACGAAACAATTGACGATCACAGACTCTAAAGATAGGTATTTTCACCAAAGATTTCTACACTTCAATCTATGGAAACTTCGTCACAATCTACAGAATTATTTTTAGGTACTATATAATCGATAACACATAACATCACGCCTGTAATCTCCGAAGGGTTAGGCAGAGGTATACCTATAGTACACCCACATTTCGCCAGTTATGTTTAAGTCCCATGTAATAGGGGGCAAGCCTATTGCCATCAATCGGGCACAAATCTAGACTCCGGGCCGTTACTGAGAAATTCCAGATGGAAAAGCCAATAACACTTTTCCCGACCCGGGAATTGAACCCGGGACCTCATGCTCAGCACTAGCGTTGCGACCACTAGACCAACGAGGCAGTCAAATCGATAATATAATCGATAATTTCGTCATATTCTTTCTACATAACCACCCAGTTGCTGATAAAACTGTACATGAAGCCTCGTAAAACGGGCAATTCCATCTTTCATTTGATAGAATGGGTAGTTGAATTTTTACAACAGTTACTTAAAAAAGTTGATCGATAGAACAATATTAACCATAAAAATTACAGACATAAATTTAGAAATTTTACATTGGGTGACACAATGGGTGTCTTATACGTCGGCGCCGGCTGTCGCTAAAAACCAGCGCTGGGGCTCTGTCTTGCATAGGGTCGTAGCATAATGCTGAGCGATAGCCGATTTGCGTGGATGTGACGCATGCTTCCCCAAACTTTTCTAATTTATGTATTTTCAACTTTTTTTATGCGTCATGTTTACCGCAAATAAACGTTTTTTCTTTCTTTCTTTCTTTATCTTAATTAGTTATTAAGACAGTTTACCAGTTACTCCAGGCTTCAGTCTGATAGTTTGTTATGGGAGTAAACAAATCCACTCTCCCCATACCTTTCATATAATATGCATATTCTGCATAACAATACCTTGGCTGTTATGGAAACTACATTTAGTATTACTACGCTACGTTATATTTTAGAAATTCGGAGAGCTCATGGACGAATTTTAGTCGATACTGTCAAGGAAATTGACACCCGTTATCCATTTGCCGTCAACATAATCAAGCCATAATATTCCCACTGCTGGAACACAAGCCTCTCTTCAAGAAGGAGTGCGGGTTGGTACTTAGATGTCCATGTGACATCTTTAAAGTTTTTGTTCTAGGAAATACCATGATGCCATTGCCATTTGCCGTGTTAGCAGTAATTTGAATATACGGATAATTATTTTGCAACTGTAAATATTACGGACATTATTCTAATTGTCCGTACATTGTTCTAATTGTCAATGTACCCAGGATTTTGTACTGAACAACTCCTTGACAATTCAAAAGTGCCAGTTAATAGTTTAATTTGAAATTAATGCTTTGAGTTCGAGTTTGAATTTATGTTGGTTAAGTTAACATAGTATTTAGGAGAACTCCTCATTTATGAGGAGTTTTAACAGTTGTTTTAACAGTTCATCCGAGAAAGTTCGACTATAATACTTTTTCTTGTTTCCTTACAAGCATGCAGCATTGTACTGTGTTCCTCTTTTGAAAAGGTGACTTTGGGTGCCGCAGGTGCCGCTGAAATTACAATAATACTTCGCTTTTGACTTCAGGTAGGTAAAGGTAGAAGTGCAATCAGTCCATGATACATCATACCCAGCAGCTTAATTAATTAACACACCGTTAATGACAATCGCTTTCGCAAGCAGTTCAGAATATCCATTGCGTTAAGTTGGTTATCGTGAACACAGATTAAAAAACTTTATTTCAGACGATATCAATTCATATAAGTTGTAACTGAATAAGTAACAGATTGTGCTTAGGTATATGCTATGGTTTGTGTTATAAGTAGTTTACTGAATAATAATTGTTTAGTTAGCCTCTCCCTCTATTATATGGGACTCAAACACAACTGACGAAATGTAGGTGAACCACAGGCATACCACAAAACAATACACAAAAAAAAACGACAGAGCCTTAAAGTAGTCGCATATGATGTGTAACATCTAACTCACCTTGATAATAAGCAACATTAAAGGGGCCTCGTCAAGGTCGTTTCTGACGGCCAACTCCAGCACCGCGCGCGCTCATTGATCAAATCAAATAGAGCGCGCTTGGGCGACTTCATGTTACACACTTCTGTCGCTTTTCACGAAATTTTCACTCCCACAGATTACAGAAAAGCGGGAGGAAAGATGTCACACATTTAAAAAAATCATACAGCGCAATGTACATATTTGGTACCAAAAAGAAAGCTATAATCAGAAGGAGTGCCTTACATAATTAATTTCTACGAAATGTGCAGCTCAGCAGCTGTATGGCGGTACTTGGGGGAGGCCTATGTCCAGCAGTGGACGTCTTTCCGCTGAAATGATGATATGTCAAAAGTTGGGTAGCTACAGCCGACCGCACGTCCATGATAACTGGATTCGTTTGCTGTTGAAACTCCGTATTACGCTAGGCCAACTCAAGATCAAAGACCACTGAACTGAGATTCGCTTAAGGTTGCCACGCGTCCGGTTTTTTAAAATCGTGTCCGGTCAAATATAGACAAGACCGGCCTGTGCGGCTTTTGTTAGGCTTTTGGTCAACCCCGTCCCACCAAAAGATTCCTGATTATTGATTATTTTAGTTAAAGAAGTTACAAATTACCGACTTTAGTAAGAACAAAATATGATTCATAATTAAGAGTAGAGTAAGTCTCAAATGAATAACAGTAATAAATACACAAATAAAAGTATACATTTTGTTACATTTAAAAACTAAGTGTGTCAGGCTTTCAGGGAAAAATATCTGGCTTAATATGAATCTGTGTCCGGTTTTTCTATTTTTGGGCCTGGCAACCCTAGGTGCGCTCGAATATACATCTAAACACGAACTGTGACTGGGTCATCTGACAGTTCCCTCAAACTTTTTAATAGTTCTATTGTTTTCGATTTCTCTTGGTGATCGGCCGTTTCTTTGTTGGAATACAACGAGCTATTAGAAGCCCATTTTCAGTAGTAGACGTTTGCAGATTGATGTTGTGACGTCAATTAATGCAATGACTTGCGTATCATATCGACAGAAGTGCTTATTCGGGTTTCAGAGGAAAATTTTCGTGGTATAATAGCATGGAAAATATAGATATCCAAGATTTTCGCAACTGAAGCCGTGAAACAATCATCATCTGCCTAGCCTTTTCCCAACTATGATAGGGTCGGTTTCCAGTCTAACCGGATGCAGCTGAATACCAGTAATTTACATGGAGTGACTGCCTATCTGACCTCCATAACCCAGTTACTGGATCACACGACACCCCTTGGTAAGACTGGTTGTCAGACTTTTAACCGTAACGGCTAACAAAGATCTACGAAAAGAGAAAATATGGATTTGACTTTGACTTTGACTTTGAATACCAGTACCTACCTATTTTACATAGAGCGACTGCCTATCTGACCTCCATAACCCAGTTACTGGGTAGCACGAGACCTAATGGAATGGCTGTCAGACTTTCTGGCTTCTGACGACTGTCTAAGATCTACGAATGACAGCTGGGACCAACGGCTGCAAAATTATGTTATAATTTCCGAGGCACGGAGAGGTCTCGGTGTGTAATGAACGGTCACTCATCCACCGACCGACATCGGCAAGCATTGCAACGAGCAGCTGTTTACTAAGCCACGAGCCCAGAGACAAATTCTAGTTATCATATCATCAGTTCACTTGGTTTTTAATAGCTATTGCCTATTTTCCTACAAAAATAATTTCATTTTGTTTACGCCCTACAGTACACGCTTTCATATATTTATTTTATACAGGGTGAAATTGAATTCATGGGCATCCTCTTAAAGGGTCATTATACTCATGATTGTGAACAACTTTCACCATTAGACCTACCCTGAAATCGAGAGAACAAAAAACAGCTGTTCCCTACATTTTAACGAGCTATGCGAACATAAATGTAGGGAACAGCTATTTTTTTTTTTTAGAAGGATGTCCGTGAGTTCAATTTCATCCTGTATTATGTAGAAAAAAACAGTGGCACTCCGGGGTGCTGACAGTGAACACTTGAAAAAAAATCGGCACCGTGGTAATCAATGCGTTGATGTCTTTTCATGGTCAAAAGCTGGTGTCGTCACAGTGTCGCGAAATCAATGGTTTAGTCCCATTGACTCCCATCTCAAAAATGCCTAAAGAAGTTTTCACTTCAAAAAATGGTATATGCAAAATGGGAAATGTGGGTATACTAATAGTTATACCTCCTGCGTAACTCTTCGGAGATTACTAGCGTGATGTTATGTTATCTTCTTACGTCTTACTTATCGTTATCATTATTTTGTCACAGACTCAGCTACATTAGTCAAGGTGATGAACACTGAAACGGAGCAATGAGCCATGAACGGAATCACAAACTTTGTTCAGCACTTTGTACCGAAGGCGCTCAAGATTGAAACATTAATTATTTAGCACCTACCTACTTGTATTTTGTGCCCTTATATTTGTATACATTTTAGCATTTACCCTTAAATCAATTGGTGCTATAGACTTATTTATTTTTTCTTTCCAATTTTATTAGCACCCATAGGCTGTCTAACACACTTTCAGTTGCGATATTGTAGAAAAAATCGATTGATTGGAGTGTTAGGCGGCTTGATATTTCTCAACAATTGTTACGTATTCCTTGCGAATGACGAAGTTGCGGTCTCTTTTTGTCTTTGTATTAGGTAAATTAATTAATAGTAAGTCATCTGAATGTTTCTCAATGTTTTTGACATTAAGTTGTGTTAGTTCATTAGTTCGACATGCTTCGTTTATACCAATAATAAGAACTGGAACGTAAAGAGTATTATAGTAGATAAATTAATAAAATTAATATGCATGCATAATTATGCCTATCAACATCTACTAAGTACGTATTATATTATGTTAAGTAGTTGATTAATATACTTAAGTAGATACTGAATGTGCAACTGACTTACTTTTGTCGCCAAATATACGGAATCAGGTGCTTCGTTAAGAAACTTTTCAATTTCAGAACCTTCGATTTTTTTAGTTGATGACCAGATGAGGCTCTTTTTAAAAATGCCACTAATTTAGGATAGGTATCGATACGTATGTCTTTTTTCATCTTTATTGTTGCTTTTAGCATTGAATACGTACTCCATAGAGTGCTTGATTTCTTGGTGTCGGATAATTCAATTAAATATACCAGCAAAACGTTTTCTGAGAAAGTTTTGGCTCCTTTAGCTAGTCGCCACGTACTAAACATATCGTATTATTTCAAATACTTCTCGAGTGATTGTAGAGGGCGAAAGCTCATTTGTGCATTATTAACAGTTTCAGTTAATTCTGTTGGCGTCAAATAAACTTCCTCGTCGCTAGAACCACTCACAATATGACGTGAAAAGAAAATGGCGCACGCAAAGCAAATAAAAAAAAAAGTACACCAAGAAGGCTCCGAGTTTTTAACAAATTAAAAAAGGTTAACATGATAAATTCGGCACCAAGCAGGGAGAAGTAAATAGGTTTAATGATGTTTTGAATTCACAGACTTAGTGCACATGATGTTCTAAATTCAATTTACTTTATCCTCTAGCTGATAAAAACGGCTTTTGCACTCAGATATCGAAGAGAAAAAATACTCTTTGCGAGATGGGGGGATGAAAAAAATACTTTCTGTATGCATAACGCAGATATTAAATGGCTTTGCTTTGAAAAGTAAGTCATTCTACAAAGGAATCTTCTATTAAAAATACTGTAATTAATGGAATTAAATGCAGATTAAATGCATTAATAGTTTTACTTAAACGCGAGCTCGTTAAGAGAAGAAACTTTACATTATTTACATAGTAGATTTTAATAGATATTAAGAACTGTCCCAAGTAGTTACCTACTTAGGCATCACCAGCAGAAAATGAAGAAAAATCGTGTCTTTTCTGATGAAATACTCCCCGTCAGAGACAGATGGCCACTTTTAGTAAAAGTTTCATTTCTTCCTAACTCGTAACTTTTACAGGTTTTATTCACAAAACTCTGGAAAATCTATCTATTCAAAACAAGTTTGCAACTAATACATTCAACTTTAAAAAAAAAAACTGGAACAACGTTATCTACGTAGGTAAGTGCTACGAATATCATCATGAAATTCGATACAAATTGACCACTTTGGAAAATTCACTCTTTAGGAACTAAGTATTTAGTAATTGCAGTTTTTGTACATATTGGCCAATTTCGAGGAACTGATATTTATTTAGTTATTGCAGTTTTTATTACTAAAACTACATTCACCCAACAAACTCCAAACTAACCAAACAAAACACACAACAATAGAAATACCCACCCTTATCCCACGGCCCATGAGGATGAATGAAGAGAATTACCATCCACATTATGTGGAGACGTGACAATAATATATTACTAGAAAATTTGAATTTCCTCGATTCAATGAAGAGTAAAGAAAGTTTCAGTTACTGAGACATAATATATAAAGATATTTCTTGGTATACTATTTGCTGACCAAAGTCAAATATTATGGATAATATTCAATTCAATTCCAATTTTAAAAATGTTCTGTTGCATCGTGTTCACGATGATTTTGTCAAATATTAAGGACCTCATTCAAAAAATTCTTAAACTGTATAAACTACATCTAATTACAAGCTTTTTATGAGCTCGCTAACTGCTAACAGATAAGTATACAATATGGACACCCTGTTTTCGTTAATATATTCTATTCTATTTTTTGTTATGGCAAGCAAAGCCGATGTCGACCATTCTACCAATGTTTAAAGTGCAAGTATGCATGAATGAATGAATGAATGAATGAATGAAATACACCGACCCCAGCGGAAAAAGCAAGTGTGCATGAATGAATGAATGAATGAAATAAATGCACGCTGGGCGACCCCAGCGTGGTTTAACAAGACTCAATAAATCGAATAAACCCCGAGATTTGCACTAGCCCCTAGAGCATCATGCTTCATGGGGTTACAGAGGCCATTGCATATCAAGGAGTAGACCGGGGGGCGCGGTTATGGTAGGACAGACATGCCTTTAGGACAAGGAAGAATTTGCAAGCCGTACCGGATATCCATCCTTGAGTTAGCAATGGAATAGTGGAGAGACGAGTGATATTTATCTATGGATAGGCATCTTTTTACGACGGGGCCGATAGATTGGTTCAGGATCAGATCCAGCTTCACTGGTGCATATCTGCTGTTGAGTTCTTTTGTGTTTCCGATGTCTTCGTCTAAGGTTCTCGCTAGCAGTATTCTTAATCTTATCTCGGTCTTCAGCCGTGTCCATTCAAAAATGGTTTCCTTGTCAAAGTAAGTCATGTCCTGTTTTAAGTTATCATTTCATGTGTAAATAGGTCCGCCGGCTTTCTTGGATTTAGTCTTGTACTGCATGTATGTACGGGTGTGGTTTACGGCGACTGTGAACATGTGAGAGATAGCACCTCCTGTGTTTCTTGATGGGTTTATTATAAAGGTATTATTACAAAGGTATAAAATTTACGTCAAGAGTTGAGTAGATATCTTACATTAGCAGTTTTTGGATGACAGGCGGAATGTTTCCATAAAACTTTAACAGCGTAAAAACTCGATTTGTTATCCCCTTTTCAAGGTATGCACGAAATTACCAATCGCCTTGTAGACAACAGTTTGACTAAATATTTTTTTTAAATTAGTAAATGATAAAAAACAAAGTACGTCGTGTACAATTTCACCGTAAGATTATACAGCATATTTGTTGAGAGACATGACATTCCATAATATTCACACAAATAGTGCGTCTTCAAAATTAAAATACCAATTGCTATGCGGCCTAAGGGTCGGCGCGGGCGCATATCTGGCGGGGTGAAAAAAGGGGCTGCACAGAATTTTGTTTTCAATGTTGAGGTATGCGTGCCCGATACAATAAAAACCCCACTCAACACTCACAAAAAAGAAAAACTTCCTTGAATTTAAAGACGATTTTGGAACTCTGGACACACAACGGGTGATATTTATCTATGGATGGGCATCTTTTAACGACGTCGTCGCCGGATTAATTCATGTCCAGCGGTGCATCTTTTGGCGGGGTTAACTGCTCGCTCTCCTATTCTTTTCTATGTCACTGCTATGCTGTGTTACACGTTACTGTTTCCATTATCTTCGTCTGGCTTCTATCCGTTTCATGTTTCTTGTTAATCTCACTAGGACCCTTCTTAATCTTATCTCGGTCTAAAGCCGTCTTCAACTTCAAAAATATTTAAATATGTAAACTTAACAAGCTTCACAAAAAAAAACTTTATCACCCAAATAAACACAAAACTACACTTGGCTTCGAAGTTATAGAGTTCAAAATCCAATGTCAGAGTCAAAAGCAATCAAATCTAAAATAAAATGCTTTGTTGCTCAACAACTACCTGCGACCCTTGATTCCCTACAAATGTCTAAAAAAGAATGCGCACTCGCAAAAAAATTACCCCAAATAGTTTTGAAACACTGCACCTGCACATAATCACACACGTATTATAGTTTAACGTTTGTCGAACAAATTGTAAATACAGCATATAAGATATACACTCGTCAATAAAAAAACGATTCTTCGAATTGAAAACGCAAGTGTGCATTTTATTTTTGCTAAAATTTAAGAAATAAACAAATAGAATGATAAAAATCTTCGATGATACAGTTGAACTTATTGAAGAACGTTTTCGTTAATCAATTGTTAATTAACGTTTATTGACGTCTGTCAGTGGGGCAGTTCGTAATACCAAGTACTTGATTTTTTGCAACAGAGTAAACAAACCATATAGAGAAATTAACCCATATCAACAAGGTACCTATTAATACAAAGTTATAAACCCACTATTCATGACCAAATCAATCAAAGACACTCCATCGCGTAGTTCAGAATATTGTTTTGTTTACATTGGCGGAAAATTCCGTTGGCACAGACTATACTTGTAACAGAGAAGCCCAAAGTAAAGTGCAATACGTTACTCTCATAAATTGGAAACTATCAGCAATACAGGCGTTGCTTCGACATAGACACGGAGTTATGGACACAACAGCAGTTCCACCCGACTTTGAAATGTCATCATCGAACATCTGTAATTCTTATTTAGGTCATCAGTTACTGGTTTAAGGTGGATCCTCAGTGGTAGCCCGCGAAATTCAAATTTTCTAACGTTTTTTTGCAATTTGTAGGTCAGTGTCAAGTTATATCTTGATCAAAATATGATTCACGAGCATAACAGATATGTATTTACAGAATCATTAATACTTCTCTTTAAGTTAGATTTGTTCATTGAATGACTTCTTCATGAAATCATGACATTCGAGAACAAATCTATGATACAAAACAAATCCGCTGTACCTAACGAACCCATTCTTACAATAGCTCTTATAACCCGAACTAACTTGTTGCAATACGTTACTCAAGCAAATTGAAAAGGAATTCCGAAAACATCTCGGTCTGAGATTTATCACGCTTACTCGTATAAATAGGAGCGCATTAGATGCTTCCCTGAACCGAATATTTATAGCTCCGTGTGATTTCCAAGACGGTGCAATGGATAGCTCACCCATCTGATGAATACGCTCATTACCAGCTTATTTTTTAGAGGGTTCCGCAGGAAAGAAAAAAATTGTTGATTCGGTTTGGTTGTTGTGTTTTTCGACGATTTTTATTTTATTAAAACTTTATGCACAAGTAAATTGATACAGTACAAAGGTGGATTTTATGCCTGAGGCATTTTCTACCAGTCAACCTTAGGGTGATGCAGAGACAAAACATGGCAGGTGCAACATGAGAGATAGATAACTCGAAAAAGAATAAATACTAATACATAGATACATATGTATAAACAAAATAAACTTAGTCAGGAGAAATAACAATAGGTAGAGGAGACAACGAATCCAGCAAATCAGCGTTGGGATGATTCTGCCAACTTCAGATGCCTTCACTTTAAAAGACAACCGACTGGTTGCCGTCCTGGTGTTCAGAGGGAACGCATTCCAAAGAAAGACTGCCTGGACGAAGACAGAAGAGTGAATGAAACCAGAGACTACCACCAGAGATGTTCTACGTTCATGTTTCACAAAACGTAAAGAGGAAGTAGTACTCACCATAACTCTTATAAAATATTCATCAAACGTTTTAGTGTTAGTTAATAATGCGTCTTCATGAAATATGTCAGAGCAAACATTTTGTGACAAGGCCGTGGTATGTGGTCAGTTAATTGTTTTTCTTTTGCTTCATTTAAACAAAAGAATCGTAATTATCTGACCCCAATCTATTGTGTTAGGATCAAATTTCCAGACAAAACAAAAACGAATGAAAATAAGCATGGATACATTAAATTGGCCACGGACAATATCTAATCGATAGCCGCTAATTGCACATGCAGCATCTGCATAAAGAGAACTAAAACATTATTATAATTACTGTACAGGTTAAACGTGAACATTTCGTAACAAATGTGAAAACGCGTGGAAACCCGTTTTCCTTGAGATGAGATAAAATAAATAGACAGATAAGATAGACTACGATAAACTTTGTTTTCTTGAATTTTACATAAAATTTTAATAACTAAGTACTTACGTATGTTTTCATTAATAATAATGTATTTGCGTTAGATAAGCTGAAATTATAATTAAGTTTATTGAAGCAGGTAAAACGGGAGTATAAAGGAATTGTGTTATTACTGGAAACTATTGTACATTTTACATCCATTGTAATTTTCTGTCTCTCATCATATCGTATTATTGTTTTCGTGCAAGCAAAATATTAAATTCGGTATGTATAGCTAACACAATAAAATGTTGTCAACAATTTTCAGTTAAAAAGAAACAATTTTCATTAGTGGAGCAAAATAAACAATAAACATTGTTACCTACATCACATACAAATTTATACGTTAAACTTATAAATAAATTTCAACATATTCTCTCAAATTAAAGTCCACTTTTCACCGTAAGGTTGCCTAGAAAATGAAAATAAAATTCAAGTCGTCTCCACTTCATCTATGTCCATCCGTCCGTTCTCTAAAACGGTTTTATGTTAAAAGTTGATGCATAGTTTATCGAATACCGAACCTGAAACACTAACAGTCCAACAGTTAGATTCCATTGAAACAAAACTAACTTTAGAAATTAGTTTCCGCTCATTGTTCAGTGCAGGCATAAACTGTTTCACTTAGTTTTATTCAATTAAGTGAGAAACGTTTCTGATTTAGAGCAATAAATTCGCTGGCGTTTCATTTAAATAATATTGTTGGTTCATACTAAAGTCCATACCTAAAGTGCTAACTTCAAACCTCATTTTATTCCGCTCAGGATTCGAGTTTTTTGAGTTTACCTTAGTTTCCCTCTACCTTCTAAAGAACATTTTAAACTAGCAGCACCCCGCGATTTCACCCGCATATGTCTAGATCCCGTGCGAATATCGAGATAAAAGTATTAAAGTAGATAAAAGTATCCAGGTTATAAACTATCTGTGTGCCAAATTTTACTGAAATCCGTTCAGTAGTTTTTGCGTGAAAGAGTAACAAACATCCATCCATAGGATGTAATTGGTATTTCAGTGTCGGCGACGGGCTCATGGCTAAATGATAACAGCCACACGGGTCGATTGAAGCTTAAGCTACGCGCCTGCGGTCGGTTCGTGGATGGTTGACCATCCATAATATTACATATCAAATCCCTCTCTACCCCTCCGTGCCACGGAAAGCACATAAAGCCGTTGGTCCCGGCTGTCATTCATAGATCATTGACAGTCGTTACGGTTAAAAGTCTGACAACCAGTCTTACCAAGGGGTGTCGTGTTACCCAGTAACTGGGTTATGGAGGTCAGATAGGCAGTCGCTCTATGTAAAATACTGGTATTTAGCTGCATCCGGTTAGACTGGAAACCGACCCGAACATAGTTCGGAAAAGTCTAGGCAGATTGATTGAGGTATGAGAGGTATGAGGTGTCTGTTAAGGCTCGTGCAGACCAGCGCGATATCGCGGGCGCTATAAGGGTCGCGCTGCCTGTAACGCCCGCGATATCGCGCCATATTGCACGAGCCTTTAGTCGGTCAAGGTACTGTCTTATAATTAGGTATACTCAAAAGATAGATGAAGATGAATCATGTTATCAGTAGGTATCAGTGATCAACAAACTTATAATGACACCTAGTTCAAACAAGTAACAAAGATTAGTATTTTACACTAAGCGCAGACTTAGCATCATGGTATCTGCTACATTTTTTACTTTACTACATTTTTACTTTACTAAATTTTAATTTGTTAAAGCTTTTAAACGGCAATTTTGCCTAAGGGCTATTGCTACCTATAACTTACCTTATATACAGTACCTGGGCGACCAGCTCTGCTCTGGTGAAAATAGAGAATGCTCATTTAATAGTATAGGATAGTTCATACTAATCCATTTCTACATATTCCATGCTGCCATGTTATTATTCTAATGTCATTATTCTCGTGTCATTATTCATTATCTCGTTCTAAACTTTGGGCGACCGAGCTCTGTTCGGGTGAAAATACGGAGAAAACGAATTTTCCCAGATATGAGACCTAGCTAGATAGATTTTTCGTCCCCGTAAATCCCTATATTGCAACTTTCATCAAAATTGTTCCAGCCGATTTCGAGAACGTGAGCACAAACATAAATAATAATACCTATATATATTGTATTAACATACAAACACACACATGTACACACACACATGTGTGTGGGTGTTTACATGTTGTTATTATTGTATATTGTATTGTATTATTATTGTTTATTGTATTATTGGTATTGACTGCCTCGTTGATCTAGTGGTCGCAAGCGCTACTGCTAAGTATGAGGTCTTGGGTTCAATTCCCGCGTCGGGCAAAGTGTTATTGGGATTTTCCATCTGGAATTTCTCAGTAGCAACCCGGAGTTTGGATTTGTGCCCGGTTGATGGCAATAGGCTCGCCCCCTTTTACATGGGACTTAAACATAACTGGCGAAATGTGGGTGTACTATAGGTACACCTCTGCCTAACCCTTCGGGGATTACAGGCGTGATGTTATGATTTTTATGTTTGTATTGTATATACAAATATTGCTCGTTTAATAGTATAGGTTTAGACTGTAATCTTTCTGAGGAATAAACAAAATAAATACGATATAGGTACACTACTTTACCTACTAGCTATAAATATGTAGGACAGAAAGTGTTGATATATCCACGTTTATGAGTCCTCATCTCTACATAACATAATTTAATATTCTATATTATATCTGCACACATACCTACACTCATCTTTATGGAAAGACGCGGTGTGTGAGATTCACAACTCATATGTAAATGAATGTTTTACAATAAAGTACCTATCTTCTAACATACATAATATTCACGCCTATGATTCCCATAGGGACAGACAGGGATGTGGACCCTGAGATCAAACAAGTTACATGGGACCTAGCCAGTCCCCTGTCTCTCATATATGAAAATTGCATTTTTAAGGAATGCAATTTTTTTGGCAGAAACACTGATTCAAAACATTTTGATAAATCATTTCATTACTTGAAATTAGAGTCCCTTAGAAACCATTTATGAATTATCTCTTAGGGAAATTGGGATGTGAATGCTGGTAATACTGTAAAAATTCAATGTCATCATAATTAAATATAAATATTTTGCTGTGACAATGTAAGTACCGTCAACTGCCCTAACTTCGCCTGAAGACCTATGTTTGCCTATAATTAAAAAGAGTAAGAGATCTTTTTAATTTTACTTGTGTGGCAATTGAAACTTAAAGCTCTCTATGAAAACTCAAAGTTGCGATTGCCATACAAGTAAAATGAAAAATATATTACAGCTTTTTCGTTATAGGCAAACATAGGACGCCAGGCGAAGTTAGGGCAGTTGACCGGTACTCGTATTTCCATTCGGTTTGCTAACAGACAGTTCTGGATGGGCAGTATTATCTAACTAAACACACAACAGAGTCAAAACAGTTTCTTCTTTAATTATTTTCAGTAGACCTTTGACTACTTTGAACTAGGAGACCCAAAAAACAATTGCTCTCACGTAACTATGTTTAAAAAGAAAAAAATGGAATCCTTATAGGATCACTCGTGTGTCTGTCTGTCTGTCTGCCTGTCTGTCTGTCAATCTGTCACAGCCAATTTGCTGCAAATCTAATGGACCGATTAAGTTGAAATTTGGTACACACATGTATTTCTGTGACCCAAATACAGACGTGTAACGTAAATAAATGAGTATTGAATATGGAAGAAAATTTAAAAAAGTTTTTCAAACTTTATCGTGTGACATATCAAATGAAAGGGCTTGTTTGAGAATTTTAATTGATTATATTAGATATATATATATTTTTAATCATTTTAAAATAAATTCATTTAAAAATATTTAAAAAAATAGCTACAGAGCCCAAAATTAAAAAAAAAATACAGAGAATGGTTTTTCACTCATAGATTACAGGAAAACCTATAAGAAGTCGATGGTCTTAAAATAACATGGTAAATCTCTCAAAATTGTGCGTACAAATTTACATTTACAGTTGGAATGTATAGGGAGTACTACATGTATTTCAACTACAATGTTAAGTTTGTATTTGGGATAAATTCATCCCAACTACGGAACCCTTCATTGTGCGTAGTCCGACACGCACTTGGCAGGTTTTTTTAGATAACATAACACAACGTTATTTGCATTTGGACAACGTTTTCCAAATCGTCTATTTCACAACGATCATTTAAAAAAATACTTAAACAGGTTTCGTTTAGCTCCGTTTTTACAACTGCCTATTATCGATTCGTTATTGGGCATATTCAAGAAATTCAACTACGATTAGAAAATGAACTTCATACTTTGCCCAGGCTTAGGACTGGCTGCAAACCCTAGTAGTTTTATCATTAGATATTATTATGATTTTGCAGGCGTATAAGAGTTCATTTTATAACATTTCTTCTGCCTATACAAAATAAACGGTTTGGAAAAATAGATCGTTGTGGAAGTCAGCTGTAACGTTTGCGTTGTCGATTATCGAAAACGTTAGGAAAACGATCTGTTTTTTACTCTTCCGTACATAAGTCGTGAAATTAGCGTTTGTTTTATGCCTTGTTAAGGCACTCGTCCCACTGTCGGCGAGTAAAGCAAGTAGAGCTAGCAACTAAAAATAAGTTGGCGAGCAACGAGCAGAGTGTGCTACGGCGACGAGAGCTTACTCGCTGGTAGACGTCTGTACCAAGCGTGGCGGGATGCCAGACGTACGATAATTATCGTTGATGTACGATCATTTGGACACCGGTACAATGTACGATACGATATATATAATCGTACTCAAAAGTTCGATAATTTGCAACCCTCCTCTGAAGTGGAATGAAACGGCTATTCAGCAAAAATAATGTGACGAAACAAAGAATAAGAATCAAACTTGCAACAAAAACTGTTATAGGGGCTTATAAAAACTCAATCAAAAGAATGCTGTTATGATTTTAATAAAACTAAAAAAATGATGTAGCTTTTTTAATTTCTTTCAGATTTCACAACTTCCTAAAATTCCTATCCTATTTCTAGATTTGTGAACTAGCTACGCGTTCGGCACGGCTCTGGCAACTGAAGGAACACGGGTGGTTTTTAGTCAGTAAGAGTCTAACACGCCCTCCCACTCCACCCAGAGCGGGAGAAGTTATTAGGTAATTTCCCACCAAAAAAAAAAAAGAAAAATAGCCCGTCAAGCGAGCATCGCGTCGTCACTGAGCCAGATAGCTCTTGTTGCTGTAACAAACGAGTATCTCGCCAACGGTGTGAATAGTTACCTATCAACAATTAATATAATATATATCTCTTTTACGCGGGATATACAATCTTTTGTACATTTCTTTAGCGAGAAAATCGTTAAGGCCCTACCTTGAAAATAAATAGTAGTTTGATGGGCGTGGCTTATTTCCCCCGCACGCGGGGAGTGGCGGTTCCATCTTCCGTGGTCGGCCGCCACGTCGCCGTTGCCGCGCCGCCACAAACTTATCTGAACCAGTTGCCAGAAGTGGAACTAATGAAATAACTAACCGGAATTTAAAAACGTAACTAAGCTAGTCGCTTCCTCGTTGGCAGTGGGACAAATGCCTGAATGACTGGTGAACTATCTGTAAAAATATTTAAGTAATGATGTCTCTAATCTCTGTCTGTATGCCTCAAAGGGGTCGGTTCAGAGGTCTACAATTAACTCACATTTCGCCAGTAATGCTTCAAGTCATAGAGGGTGAGCCTATATTGCCAAAAACTGGGCACAGATCCAGGCAGCTGCTATTGAGAATCGAGGCCTAGCGACACCAAGGTCAGTAATCGCGCTTGCGACCAGGTACTCCAAAGAAGCTGATAATACAGATACAGTAGAAAATTGGGATAGGTAACTAGGACTTACAATCTGTTCCAAAATTATCTGATGAAAATGTAAACAAATCGTCAAATGGATCAGAAAACGTAACTGTGTGGATGCCAATTTATTGTGCCACTTACAAATTGAGTGCTTTGATTTGATTATTTGAATACTCAAACCCGAAATTCTAATTTTAAATAAACTAAAAGATGTTTTCATTTGACAATTGAGGTTAATTTTATAACCTCAATTTTTGTCGATGATTTTTCAATCACTATTTAACAATGTCACAATCAAACAATAATTGTTGAATTAAAAGCTGAGATATAAAGTTGACACCTTCTAAATACAGATGAATGTGTTATAAATTTCCTTTAGTAAGTGATTAAGTAAGACTTTAACCAGTACCTTAATTGCGTAATGCCCGATCAATCACAGTTTATTTCGATTTGAAACAGATTGCTAATCCATTGCTTCATAAGTTGGACAAAAAAATCTGCGCAACAACGTAAATAACGCAATGAATGTTGTTCAACGGTCAAAATGAAACAAATTAGTCATAATCGTTTACGAAAATAAGTTACGCAATTAGAGTACTGATCAGGGGGCCTACCACCAGCTCATAAAGCAGTATTTTTTTAATATTACTTCAGTGTAGGAAAGAAATGAAGCTCTACAGGACGTATAGCTCCATCTCTTTCTCCCACTGAAGTAATATTAAAATAATAAGTACTGCTTTATAAGCTGGTGGTAGGCTCCCTGGTTTTGTTTACATTTACATTAGATACTTTTGAAACAGACATTACTACGTATCACAAACAATTTCGTAAACGAATCCAGTGTTGATAAAAATAAGCTTCCGCCGATGTCTAGACAATGTAATCTTAAAAGACAAATTCCCTATCAATATAATAAAATAGATAGGTATATTATCAGTCTGAATAAACAATCAAGATCCTAGAATGATACAGATAGAGACGGTATTATGCGCAGGTACCTACTTATGTTTTTATTGGTACCAATTATTAATCGATTGGTAGTAGATATAAGTAGGTACTTAGATTTTAATTAATGCTACCTATCGGGAACTATTCAATCGTTAAGATTCCTAGCGTTATGTAATAAATATACATAGGTAGTCACATATTTATACCTACTTATAAATATGAAGAACTAGGTACTTACCTACCTACTAAGTATCTTAAATGAGCAATATTTGTTTTTGTGTGAGTTTTTTATTTGTATTTTGTATTTGTATGTATATTTTTAATCAAGTTCTCGAAAACGGCTCTAACGATTTCTATGAAATTTGCAATATAGGGGTTAACGGGGGTGAAAAATTGATCTAGCTAGGTCTCATATTATCTGGGAAAATTTGTTTTCTCCGTATTTTCACCCGAACAGAGTTCGGTCGCCCGAAGTTTAGAACAAGATGGCTGCCTTAGAATAACACATGACAGCATGGAATTAGTATGTACTATACATGGATTTAGTATGAACTATCCTATACTATAGCATTCTCTATTTTCACCAGAGCAGAGCTCGGTCGCCCAGGTACTGAGTGTAATTTATGACAAGAGAAACAATGTATTTCCCTGTATTGTTTACAAACAGACTATCTACAAAGTCTGAAGATATGAAATGTACTTGCATTTCATAATCTCTATAAACACAATTACATTATTTACTCGAACCAAGCACATAAGGAAACATCTGACTAAACTATCAAAGAATCGACTGCAATTAAATTTGGATAGTTATACAATACATTCGTTCTTTTATTACCAAACATTTTGCGTCTCAGTATCAGCCCTACTAATCTAATAAAGCTGAAGAGTTTGTTTGTTTGAACGCGCTAAACTCTGGAACTACCAGTCGGATTTGAAAAATTATTTTTACGTTTGATAGCCTGAGCCTTGAGAAAGATTGTAGGCTATTTAACATCACGCTACGACCCTTAGGAGCTGAGCAAAAATAACAAAAGTCAGAAAAGACGCTAAGCGAAAACCAAGTAATAGCGGGAGCGGGCGATGCAATGCGAGGTGGTGGGTCGGAAAACAAGAAATTTCCGCAAACAAAGTCGGGGCAGAAGCAATTTTCTCATAACCATTCACAGATGGCACCGATTTGTTTACAAAATTATCTTGAAACACGCAATAGGGGGACTCTTAAAACAACTTTTGGTACTTGTCTATTCAATAGTCCCACAAAACTTTATTTCGAAATTACTCAATGACACGAACAGATGTTTTGATTTTATGAAATTGTTCTCCAATGAAGTATACGCACGCAATGAACCAATTTGTTGAAAACAGTTGTTGAGCCAATTTTCCTCTCTGTATCTTATAAGATGGAAGTAATTAAATTTTCCTACAGTCGTTAAAGGAAAATGTTGGCACCGTTTGGCACCAGATATAAAAATTTATGAAAATATTTTATTTTATTTTTATATGCTCCTGCATATAAGACTCTAAGGCAGCCAATGTTTTACAGGAGATATCAACAGCCAGAACGATTATGATGATGAAATTTTTGTCATACTAACCAATAGCTGTGATCAGGCCCCATAATCTGGCAAGGGGTTGCAATAAGTCCCATAGCTTTGAGGCTACGGACTTCTTTGGAGGTCCGGCAGGCCTCCTCGGTTGCAGACGAGAAGTGCTCTGGGTCTGAAGGTCCACCTCCGAATCCGTTTTAATCGTTGGCACATTCATGGCAATTTCATTGCCTGGTACTAATATAGAAAAAAGTTTTCAATTTCACTTGCACATATTTCGAGTTTCACTGTTCTGAACAATTTTATATTAGGTGATTAATAATGGGAAATAATTTTCCATTGCTTAATTTAATTATAGATGCTTATTGTGTTGTTCCAAATTTTCTATGCCTGTATAAGATTTTTCAAATACTTAAATTAAATATCAATGACATCAATGTTTACAAATCACATGGTGATCGCCACAGAATTATATCAAACACAGTTTGGCGTATCGCCCGGGTACCAAAATATCTTTCCACCTTGGTTAAAGATGCATACGACCTATATATTTTTTTTTTAATTGTTGTTATGTATATTTTATTCAAATTAATCAAAAAATAAATTAAAAAGAAATTCACTGTTTTGAATGTGACAATTTTATATTATTGCTGATTTAAAATGAAAATTTCCGGAAAATGCGTCTCGGATTTACGTCGCGGAACGCGTTGGTAATCGTTTGGAGCGACACGAGCGCTCGCGGCTATGTGTTGTAAGAAACTGAGGCAGGAAGCCAGAAAGCAAATATCTACCATACTAATATCTACATAGCGTGCTCTCGAGAGTATTATACGAGTGTTCAAGAATCTCGTCGCGTCTCAATATCTCCCCTTTTAGTAAAGTTCTTGCAAAGAGGTACCTACTTACAAAATTTTCTTTTGGTTTTCAAGTGATTATTTATTTTTGAGGGTTTCTTCTCAATAAATATAACCGCTAGGATAATAGGTAGTGTTCTCTGGATATAACATGTAATAGGTACGGAGGTAAATTTGTAGAATGAATACCTTACTAAGATAGTTTCTATTTATTATCCTTGCCAAGTATTTGTGGTGTAATAAAACAATGTTGCAGTTTAAAAGGAGATATTGTATAGTGAAAAAAAAATAGGTATGCTTAGATGGTTTGGTCAGAGGATGAATGAAAGGCGACTACCTAACAAAAGATATTTACAAGGCAGATGTGAATGGAAACGCCGGGAGGGATTCCCCCCTATAAGGACATCCTACTGACCTTATTGGTGACGTTCTTTCTGTAAGGTCAGGGTGTATATGAACAGATGTAAACGAAGCTAAAGGTGTAATAAGGATCGTAGCAGGCGTTCTGTAGTTTCTGTCAACCCCCATGGGAATAAGGCATAAGTTTATGTTTGTAGGTATGTATGTATGTTTTAGGGTTCCGTACCAAAATGGTGCGATTCAATATGTCTGTCTGTCTGTCACAGCTGGACATCTCAAGAACTACTAATGCTATCAACTTGAAATTTGGAATAGTTTTAGATGACGTTGGCTTAACTATTTTGCAAATAAGATTTTTTTTTTTGTAACAGGGACTGAACGGGGGTTTTAAAAATTCGGGCACTAGGGCATATGGAGTATCATATGAAAGAGCGCTATTTGCACATTCACAAACATTTTTTTTTAAGCCGCATAGTTTTCGACTTTTAACGAAAAATGTAAAAAAAAGCCGTTCCCCTTATCTCCGAAGTTTGCATAGAGAAAAATCTGAAATTATTCTATGAGATAGAAGTTTATGTAAAGATTACAGGAAAAATAAAACGATGTCTCCAAATAGCACACTTTTTCAGAAATCATAAACAAAAATTACATTAATTCCACATGGGTGAAGAGATGGCGCTGACCTAAAACTGCAATATTCTTGAATTTGAACACTGCGGGTGTTCAAATTCTCTGACGAATATAGGCCTCACCGATGAAAATTTAAAATGGTACGGAACCCTCAGTGCGCGAGTCCGACTCGCTCTTGACGGTTTTTTTTTTTTTCTCAATATCTCAGTGGCAGCAAGCGCTGCTGTGAATTGTATGACTATACGACTATATATGTATGTATAAGTAATCTTGATTTCGATTTTCAATTCGCTGAAAATTATGACCTATTTTTTATTTTATTAATTACCATTTTCTTTGCCAGTGAGTTTCAACAACAATACCCATTTGTTTTAGCTTTAACATTTAGTTGTATATCAGCTGCATGGATCGATCGATTTGCGAAGTTAAGCTACGCATGTCGCGGTATTTCTATGGATAGGTGATCATCCTAACGGCGGCGGCGGGCGCCGGCCGGCGCCACGAATTTTATTATTATTGACGTCTCTAGACGCTGCCAGTGCGGCGATTCCGAGCTCCGTGACAGTTGTGTTAGTAAATCGAATAAAAATCTTTTTCGCCGTGATTTACCTACGCATGGTTCGAACGATCAAGGTTAAGCTACGATTGCGGAGGTAGGCCCGTGATTCGGTGGCAGGGGCATAGCTACCTCCGTATCACCCGTATCAATGATACGGGGTACCGGGGCTCCCGAACGACGGAAATTCATAAAATCACACAGAAAATCTAACTTAATCGAGTCAGGATGCTCCAATTTTCGAGCTCGCTATTGCATTCTCTTATTAAAATCACAATAACAGTTTAACCTATCCAAATCAGGTTAGGATTCTTCAAGTTTTCTAGCTCGCTTTGGTCGCTTTACATCCTCTTCGTAAGATCACAATGACAGCTTAAACTTTTTAGTCCGAATGCAATTTTATAAAACAATAACCTGCTTTTTTAGAACTGCTTCTTCAATCGGTCCCTCATTACTGAGGATCGTGGTCACTGGACCCCTTTAAGCGGACAATCTGCCTCCATCGACTCCGGTCCAAAGTTGCCATCACTACCTGTTGAAATTTACTTGAAGACGATGGGTCGGACCAGCATATTGGCGACCGGCCTCGTGCTCTCTTTCCTTCGGTATTGCCAACTATGACCAGCTTTTCAAGGCTGCTATCTCCCCTTCGTATTATGTGGCCGAAATATGTCAAAATACGCTGTAGGCCTATTTTATTATATCTACTATGCTGTAGGCAAACTGTAGACAATCGAGTCTTGATATCGTGTTGGAAAAGGACAGACACATTTGTGCGTTTCGCTGTCCATGGAATTCGGAGCATCCGCCTCCAGCACCACATTTCGAATGCGTCTATCCTTTGTCTTTCTCCTGCTCGGATTCAGAGAGTACATAATCACTACGTTTACTCGGATTATCCACGATTTTCCTCTATGGAGTTGTCCATAGACGAAAATTGAGAAAAGTAGAGCTCTGACCAATCGGGCTTTGGTTTTGTAACTTATTTCACGATTTTTCTAGATGTTCTAGAGGCCTGTCGTAACATCTTTAGCTATGGCTATCCGTCGTTTTATTTCTGGGACGCAGCTGCCTTCATGATTAATATTAGAACCCAGATAAACGAAATTGTCCACAGTATCGATGCCTTGAATGTTATAGGCTATATATAGGTAGGAGAGCTTTCCCGCACGATCTATCACCATAAGTTTGGTTTACTGCCTATTTATTGCAAGCCCCAATTTGCCACTTTCCACCTCCAATCTATGTAGTATCTCCTTCATGTCGTCATAATATGTTGTAGCAAGGAGAACGGTGTCGTCAGCGTACCTACCTCAGATTGGAAATGCGCTTTCCACCAACAGCAAACCCCTTTTTACCCGACTACCGCGAAGCAAAAAGGAGGGTTATGATTTTGACCGGTATATCTGTTACCTAATAACTTCTAAACTACTCATTATAATTTGACAAATGAGGTATCGTTACAAGCGTCTTGGTCGTCCGCTGGCTATGTGACGTCACATTAAATGAGGCGCCTTATACAATTTAATATCTCTAGACGACATAAAGTATTTTTTTTAATGATTCCGTGTTGGGTATCAAATGAAATGGCTTAATTAATTACTTAATTAATTTAAAAAGGTATAAATAAGACACACGTAATCTGATCGATTCATGCGACCTAACACGTATGACTCCGGATTTTTAATTTGTCTGTCTTGTTTATACCTTTTTAGATGACTTTTTGTCGTAGTTGGATTTTAGTATTATAACTTTTTTTCCCAGCCCTCAAGAGTATTCCAATTTATATACTCTCGATACACATTGAAGAGCAGAGGTGAGAGGATGCATCCCTGCCTAATGCCTTTCTTGATGGAGAACACATTTGAACAGCCCTAGCCGGTGTCTATTTTGACGAAAGAACGGTTGTTGATGTAGAGCAGTGATTCCCAAAGTGGTCCAAGTGGACCCCCAGGTGTCCACGGGAAACTCGATGGGGACCTACGTTGGCAACGCAAGTTTCCATAGTTAGATCTAATCTTCACATTTTTTGTCGAATTTCGGGAATATGGTAGAAATGTAGCAACAGGGGGTCCACCGGATGGGCACACCACAATTGCGGCGATAAGACCCCTCTTTGAGGAGTGGCTAGAGAGGCGCCACGGCGTCCTCACCTTCCGCCTGACGTAGGTCCTCACCGGACACGGCTGTTTCGGGAGGTTCCTGCACAGGATAAGGCGGGAGGAAACGCCCGGGTGTCACCATTGTGAGGATCGCTCGGAGGACACGGTGGAGCATACGGTGGAGGTCTGCCCAGCTTGGGCGGAGCATCGCCGTGTCCTCGTGGAGGCGATCGGCGGCGGTGATCTCTCGCGTCCGGCCCTGGTTCAGGCCATGATACGGAGCGAGAGGAAATGGGAGGCCGTCACCTCCTTCTGCGAAGCGGTAATGCTCGCGAAGGAGGAGGCGGAACGCGTGAGGGAGAGGCAAATTTCGCGCCCTCGCGCCCCTAACCGCCGCAGGAAGAGACGCCCAGGGCGTCGGGAATCGCGAGGCGATTTCCGGCCACCGTAGGCGCGGGCTTGCGGGCGGTGAGCAATGGGTGGCTCACCGTCCGATAAGGACCAGGCCCGGGTCGACGGCGCGTTGTGTTCCACGCGCGCCTCAAAGAGATGTCAGCAGAATTGAAGGGGTCCACTAGGGCCGATGCCTGCCGGGGTTGCGAAGAAAACCGAAAGGGAGATCGTGGCCCCCGGCGACAGGGCAACCGAAGGAACACGGGTGGGTTTTATTCAGTAAGAGTCTGACACGCCCTCCCGCTCCGCCCAGAGCGGGAAAAGTTATTTGATGATTTCCAACCCTCAAAAAAAAAAAAACGGGGTCCACCGGAACCACCTAAATTTTGAAAGTAGTCTGTGAGAAAAAAGTCTAGGAACCTCTGATCTCTGTTTTTCTTTCTTTCTTTCTTGATGTAGAGGTATCGGACTAGGTCAATAAGATGTTGAGGCGTACCCATGTCTTTTAGAACTTCCCAGTTTGTCCCACTCCATACAATCAAAGGCTTTGGTTTAATCAATGAAACACAAGAACACAGCGATAATAAATTCCCGGCGCTTTTCAGTGATTTGGCGAACGTCCAGGATTTGTTCCCGTGTGCCTTTGCCTTTAACAAAATCTGCTTGTTCTTCTGGAATTTGTGGCTCAAGAAAATGTTTTAACCTGCTGTTTATGATCTACAGCAGTATCGTTCTGGCATATTGAATAATTATTACATGCCCTATATGTATATTAGGCACTTGCCTAGGTCCTGTGGCTGCTGCTGTCTTTGGTAGAGTATTTTTTTATGAAGTGGAACAAACACGGACTCTGTCCACTCTTCAGGCCATTTCCTGGTCTTCCAGATGGAATTGCAGATGCTTAGAATCTGTTTCACACGTTTGTAATCTTGGTTTTAGTAACTCGGCGGGAATTCCATCTTTGTTGTGTTATACAGTACTATTTCCAGCATTCCAAAACCTGATCTTTTTCAATGAGTACGGTACCTGCTTCATCTGCCATTGTGCAGGTTCTTGTATAATGAGATTTAGTCAGCTCTTTGATCTTGCGGAAAAGATATCTAGTCTTGTGTTTCGCAGAATCCTGTTTGAGATCAGCATAGATGTTATTGATGTGTTGGTCATAGTCTTTGCGGCATTTTTTCTGGACCTCTGCGCTGAGTTGTAGGCTAGAACTAATCGGGTAAAAAGGGACCCAACATTTTTTGATAAGGGCCCCTTTATAACTGGATTCTAGCCAGGTAGCTACGCCACTGATCAGCTTAGACTGGACGCCAACCACATTTGACTATTTGAAAAGTTGGGAAAGGCTGGTAGATGAGATGATGATGAGCAAATCTTTGGAACCTTACAACAGTATAAGTTGATATAATTCTTTTGTACATAAACGGATTTTAAATTTATTTTAAATGATTATAAAGTTGGTTTCTAATCATAATGTGATCAAATGTTTCAAACAGACTTCAGAAACTTCATGCATCGCTGCCGGTTTTCGAAAATCGAAATCATAGTTACGATTTTCCGAACGAAATGTACGACTACGAAAGTACGAACTGTCATCAACTGTCAAAGGTGACAAAAGCATGGGAAACTTCTATTTGCATTTTTATCAAAAATAATCTAAGTACAACTGCTGGTTTTGGCATATTACAATCATTTATCGTATCTATTACCTACTTAAAATTTTATCATTCATTCTTTATAATAAGACGCGACATGACACCTTTATTATTTTCAATTCGAAGGGTGTTACTTGTATGTAGTGTGCCTAAAACAACGGCTTTACGGCATTCGAGCCATTTGTCATCGTTTAAAGAGTCTTTGAATGCTGCAAAGAATGTGGTTATCATCTCTGGTGAAGACATAAGCTCTGAATCAGGACTCCCAGTATATGGCTCTAAAGGGCATTGGAGGAAGTACCAAGTATCCTCACTTGCAACTTCTGAGGCTTTCCTGACCTTTCCCAGTTTAGTTTGGGAATTTTATCAGTATAGACGAACAATAGCAGCTCAAGCGCAGCCCAATGAGGTAAGAAAGATGTAAGTTTTAAAATTACTTATTGTCTGCTACGCTTTTTATTATCCGAAGCCAACCCGACTTCAGATAATAAAAAAACATAGCAGACCCCGACTCAAGTATTGGTTTACCCTAATGTTTCAAATCATCATTTCTATGTATGAGTTGTAACTGTTATTAACGAGACATAATAAAAAATTTCTTGTTCCCAAATTCTAAAGACTTGCCTTATTAATAACTTATTAGGTTAGCTGATAAATGAATGATAGAATATCGACCATCATTAGCCAAAATATGGGTACACATCTTTATACTTAGTTAGAGAGGTTTACGTAATTTGTAAAAAGTTTTCTCTTTATCCATCATTTTTGCTTGTTACTAAATTAAACAGTCTTATTTCAGGCTCACACAGCTATAGCTCAATTTGAAGAAAAGTATGGAACAGACAAGTCAATCACAGTGATCACGCAGAGTATTGATGGGCTCCATGTTAGGGCTGGCACCAAGAAACTGATTGAACTGCATGGCAGTCTGTTTAAAACTAGGTGCATCAAATGTAATGATATTCTAGTAAACAATGATAGTCCAATATGCGAGGTATGTGAAGAATAATCCTGAATACTTTAACCTATTTAAATTTGGCTGTGAATTATGCACTGACACTCTGTATTCCAGGCATTAGCCAACAAAGGTTCTCCTAATGTCTATGATGCTAATTCTGATATCCCTGAGAAGCTTCTACCACACTGCAATAAGTCCAGCTGTAATGGCCTACTTAGACCAGATATAGTCTGGTTTGGAGGATCCCTGGAGCCTTCTGTAGTTGAAAAAGCAGGTAAGTTCAGAAATGTTGGATTGTAACAAAAATCTATAGTTATAATATAATAGTTATTATTATTATTTAATTTATAAATAATTTATAATTTAATTTAATAATATTATAAAGAGGTAAAGTTTGTAAGTTTGTATGTAAGAGGTAATCTCTGGAACTATCAGTCGGATTTGAAAAAATCTTTTTGGATTGGATAAACAAATTCTTGAGGAAGATTATAGGCTATGTGACATCCCGCTACGACCCTTAGGGGCCGAGCAATAAGAAAAAAAGTCAGAAAGAACACTAAACGAAGTAACAACGCGGGCGGGCGATGTGGGATGCGACGCTGTGGGTCGGGGACCGAAATTTCTCGCGAACGAAGTAGCAGGCAGAAGTTAGTCGAAAATATAATAACAAACAACTTCTTAAGGTGAAAGCGCCGACCCTGCCCGCGAAATTCAAATTTTCTTACGTTTTTTGTATTTTTTAGGTCAGTCTCAGATCTCATGTTAATGATTGATTGATGAGGTCGTAAAAATAATAAATATATATTTACAGAATGTTAATAATTAAAATCGTAAATACAATTCTCAGTGATGGTGTATAATGTCATAAATTCACGAAATTGACATTCTTAGCAGCAAATAATTTGATATGTTATTTAGGTAACCGTGAGATGTGGAAGAAATGGAGGGAGGCCATCTTTTATGACCGCCAATCAATCAATCATTAACATGAGATCTGAGACTGACCTACAAAATGAAAAAACATAAGAAAATTTGAATTTTGCGGGCATGGTCGAAGGTTCCACCTTAAACTAATTTATATAACAAACTATACATGTAATTAATTTAAAAAAATATAATTTCAAAATACCTATAAGTTAGTATTAGTTTCATTCGATGGGGTGAGAGTTTAAGAAGGAACACAGTATGGCAGTACCGGAAAAATGGAAGTGATAAAATATGTAAAAAGTAGCCAAAGGAATTTAAAGATTAGGTTGGAAAGAAATTGAAGATTCGCTTTTGGAAAAACTGACAATCCTAAAACGAGAATGATTTTATATTTTCTTTTTTTTTTTTCTTTCCTGAACAAACTTTTTATGTTTCATTTCAGAAGAAGCAATATCAACTTGTGAAGTATGTCTTGTAGTTGGATCAGCTTCATTGATGTTCCCTACGGCCATATATGCCACTGACGCTATGAAAAATGGGGCAATCATAGCAGAATTCAACGAAACTCCCAGTAATATGGTTGATTTCCACTACTACTTTGGTGGCCCCTGCAGCAGATCAATATCCGAGGCTCTGAAAATTTAGAGCTGATTGCTTGAATTTGGACTCTTATCACGTTTATTGTGAATAACTTGACTAATTACCAGTAATCGGAGTAAGTAGATTGATTTGGGGTCAATAAACTGGCACGTATATATTAGTATGGATATGCCTCCGGGATTCCATTCCCGGATTTGAAATTATTACGTTTTTTTTAAGGAATTTCAAATTTTGTAATGGGTAGAATAAAGAATACATCAATATGAATAAGAAATGTTTAACCCTTTTACTGTTATTGCATTAAATGCGAAAAAATATTAAGAAGTGTAAAAAGATATTTTTATTTATTTATTCAAGAATAGTAACAATTACAAGCAGCAGATAATATACTTACAAGAAATAACTACTAAATTAGTCATATTATGTAAGTTCCGAATGGACGCACAACAGTAAGATTCACTTTATTACTTGATAAATAAGAAAAAAACAATTTTTAATGTTTATCCATTCTATAAATTTCTATGTAGTAGTTTAAAAATCCTTACTTTTACAATATTTGATTCAATCCCGTAAGTACCAAAATGAAATCCCGGAAAAAAGGCTTACCCATGTTATGATTTCTATGACTATTCATGATGCGATCGAACGTAAAATCAATCTATCTACTCCGATCACTGCTAATTAAAGATTTCTGTTAATAACAGTACACTGCACTGCACTGGCAATGTACTGAGAAGGATGTTTTTAAGTACCTAGGTGATTTTAGAAAACGTGTACATTAATCATTTTTATTAAAATGTTAACTGTGCCTTTGCACTGACGAAGCATTCACAAGAAAAAATGTTGGAATCTCTACTTTCTGTCAATTTTCCATGCAATGTTTGGCAGGAACTAGAGATTTCAACATGTTTTGTTGTGATGTTTCGCCAATGCAAACGCACAGTAACGAATATTCTTTTCTTTTTTTTTCTAACCCAGTTTCACTAATTTACTTTGCTTTTTTTTTATTTAATACCACCTGTAATGATAATTCACACTTTTGTTTTGACACGAGACACCTGACATGTTGATATTATTTTCATAAATACGCTAATATTTTGCTGAGCCTACCTGCAATTCGCTTTCAATAGCCAGTATACTATTGTAGTCTTTGCTTTCAATAAAGTTATTTTTTACTTAGCCAGCTTACCATCAGCCAGTTGATGCTAACTTTGCAACAGGCCGCCGGCCGCACAGTGGAACGAATGTATGGGAGCGGTTGGACGTAGACATGTCCGAAAAAAAAGAGTAAAATTATGCCAAACTAATGATGCCATCTTATTCGATTACTTAATGCCTTCATAACTTGTGGTGATGAATTTCTTCATAACTCCCATATTTCGGGAGTAATTTGAGAAAATGTGAAATTTTACTATGAAAATGAGTGTATCGAGCTCTCTCCCTCCTGATTCCGGGCTTGTTTCAAGTAGCGGTCTCTAATATCATAATGCTAATACTAAGAGCTATATTTAATACTAAGACACATAGTGCGCCAAATGTGCACTTTCTGGGATAAAGAGTGATGTTTATTTTATAACACAATTTTTTAATTTTTTGTTTATTTTGTTGATTAAAACCGTTTTTCTAAAGGTTTACCTTATTACAATAACATTTCTGATCAGCCAATTAGAGAAGATATAAGCTAATTAGGATATATAATTAGGGACTTAAGGTTTACATATAAAACTGATGCACTAATGATTACTGATAAGAACATTGCTATTATTTAATTACTAAATGGCTCTTAATACACTAATTTAGCATGCATCATTTACTAATTATCACAATAACTAATTACCTTGCAATATTTAACAAAGGATACCTGGGATACCTGGATTTTATATAAATAGGTCACTATTAGTAACTTTAAAATCAGTGTTGATTTACACCTCGTTGTATCCAAGCTAATCTCGCAATGTATTTTCCAAATTTTAATACAAATCTTGATATTCACGTTGCTTTATGCGCACGCGCACATAAAGATTTACGCGACTTTAACTATTTGTTCAGTGTTTTAAAAGATAACAGTTGTGTTCAGTTATGTGAAAGTGCTGAAACAAGTTTAAAAGACTGGTGTCGTCGATTTTGCTACCGCATTTATGCAAAATGGACACAGTCTGGAAGAAGCACAGATAAGTTTCGGAAGAAACATGAGATTTGGCTACAGGCTGCAATTCAATGGCCGGAATTACAGAATGAAAATATGGAACCTTCTACAGAAAATATAAGTGACGTCATCGAGCCCATAATTTCTCCTGCTAAATCTGATGCTTCAACTTGTACACATCCTAGTCCTCGTAAATCTTTTGAGGACCTTAGTAACCGGCAAAAAAGAAGACGCACCACTGAAGATAGTCTTTCATGCAGCAGTAGCAGCGCTGAAATTATGTTTTCGGCCGAAAGGGCGCTTCAAAAGGCAGGACAAAGCGATACAGCTTATGTTATGAAATACTTGACGGAGAATCCAGAAGAGGCCTCAAAAATCAAAGCCTTCATTGAAGGTAAATCAATTCAGGTACGGGAAATATCCCCTTTGAAGGCATTGGCTCTTTATGTATCGATGAACTTATCGAAATGGCGCTATAACACTCTTCGGGATTTCAACACTCAAGAAGGAGCTCTTCAATACCCGAGTTACTACATGTTGGTTAAAGAAAAAATTAAGTGCTATCCGGCCAAAGAAGATCTCACAGTTACAGAGAGCTCTGCAAAAATCAAATTACAAGCCTTGATGGATTTAACCTCAAGAAGACTTATTAGGTCGTTAGAAACCCCTGTTGATCCCAATCAACAGCTCGTATTGACCAGCAAATGGGGTTTTGACGGATCATCTAGCCAAAGCATTTATCATCAAAGGACGAGTGAAGATGAGCAAATCGATCTTGCTAGTAATTTTATGATTAGTCTTGTACCACTGCGGCTCGTCTCAAAAGGTGTAACAATTTGGGAAAACGAGCGACCATCTTCCACTTCATTTTGCCGGCCAATATTGTTTAAGTTTATAAAGGAAACCAAAGAAAATGTGCAGAGAGAGATGGCTGAAATCGAAGCAGAGATTGAAGCCTTAACTCCATCCACCATCACTGATGGAATTAGTGTCAAACACCAACTGCTGTTGACAATGATTGATGGTAAAATTCATTCCATTATATCCAATACAGCAGCTTCAGTGTGTGACATATGCAAGGCTTGTCCTAAAGAAATGAATAATTTAGAGTTAATCAAAGATAAACACGCAAACGAGGACATGTATAAATATAGCTTAAGCACCCTTCACGCTTGGATTCGCTCAATGGAATGCTTATTACACATTTCCTACAAATTAGACATAAAATCATGGCAAGTAAGGGGTGATATAGCAAAAAGGCAAGTTGATGACAGGAAGAAAAGAGTTCAAGAGGCTGTAAGAAGAGAAACGGGCTTACTTCTCGATGTTGTGAAACAAGGCAGTGGATCCACCAACAATGGCAACTCGGCAAGGAGATTTTTTGAAAACTACACTAAATCTGCTGAACTGACCGGAATAGATGCTATGCTTTTAAGAAAAATCTGTGTGATCTTGCAGTGTATTTCATCAGGAGAGAAGATCAACGTAACTAAATTCCGAGAGTTCTGCTTTGATACTGCTAAGCTTTACGTGGAGTTATACCCATGGTATTATATGCCTTCTTCACTTCATAAAATTTTAATGCATGGGCCAGACATAGTTCAGAACATGTCAATTGTGCCCATTGGTTTTCTATCCGAAGAGGCATCTGAGGCTAGAAATAAAGATTTTAGAAAATATAGAGAGGGGCATTCTCGAAAGCATAGCAGTATCTCATGCAATGAAGATATTATGCACAATCTTTTACTGTCTTCTGATCCACTTGTTACAAGTATCCGTCCAAAAGGAAATAAGTTTGTAAAAAAATCTTCTTTTAAGGAATTTTATGAGCTTACGGATTCTGAGAAAAGTGATATCGAATTTGTTAACATAAATGATTTAGCGGACATCGATTCTGAATTTGAATTAATTGATGATGATGATGATGACGAAGATAATTAAATGATGTTATTGTTTTAAAATGTGTAACTTAGTAAATTAGAGCTTACGTCTTAATTATTTATTGTACTTTTAATGAAACTAGGTAATTTATTATCAACTTACTTAAAAGTCATACTCTCATCAGTTCTTGTGAATATTTTTGTTAATATATATTTCTGTATATATATAATATATTTATAGACCTCTTAATAAGTCTGTCTGCGGTTTAAAGTAAATACAAATGGGGAAAAAACGTTTTTTTTTTTAAATTTTCATTTCCTTTTATCCCAGAAAGTGCACATTTGGCGCACTATGTGTCTTAGTATTAAATATAGCTCTTAGTAATAGCATTACGATATTAGAGACCGCTACTTGAAACAAGCCCGGAATCAGGAGGGAGAGAGCTCAATACACTCATTTTCATAGTAAAATTTCACATTTTCTCAAATTACTCCCGAAATATGGGAGTTATGAAGAAATTCATCACCACAATTTATGAAGGCATTAAGTAATCGAATAAGATGGCATCATTAGTTTGTCATAATTTTACTCTTATTTTTCGGACATGTCTACGTCCAACCGCTTCCATACATTCGTTCCACTGTGGGCCGGTGCGTTAACTTAAACTCACAATTTGACGGAACGCGTGCGTAGGTAAATTTTCTGCATTACCTACGTTTATTATTAAAAAATACAATTACGTACTTATAGCATCTAAAAAATGCATTTAATCCCTGTAAGAACATTGAAAATGCTTTAATTTGGCGTGGGATTTTAACTCGTACCTACCTAAATATTAAGGATAAAAAGGATCCCTCTGTGTAGAAAAAAAACTTACAAATGTAATTTTTGCTGTATAATCCAATGTTTTTGAAAATAAATGAATAATTTGAAAAGTACTTTGCAAGGAGTATCTCCAATAAAATTTTCAAGTCTCAATAGCAAATCGGTTTCAGAACAGAGTTTGCAATTTGACAGCAATTCGATTCGACATTGACAGTGACACTTCCTAATTTCCTATTAGTTCCTATTTGTATTTACATTTTGAACTTCCTATCCTCTTTTATCTCGTAATATCAATAATTATGTGCATAAGTTTGATAAGCTCAATACGTAGAACAATAGTGATTTGTAGTTTTCCTCAAATCATGACTTCGCGACAGTCAAGTGACATGACAAAGTTTAGAGAAGCCTTAAAATTGGCCAAAGATGTTGTGATCTTATCTGGCGCCGGTATCAGCGCTGAATCTGGTATACCAACGTTTCGGGGTGCGGGAGGTTATTGGAGGAAGTACCAATCATCAACTCTAGCCACTCCTGGAGCTTTTAGGACCAGCCCAAGCTTGGTTTGGGAGTTTTATCATTATAGACGAGAAGTTGCAGCTAAGGCACAGCCTAATGCCGTAAGTTCGTAAATAAGTTATAAATAATCGTAACCATTATTACCTTAATTTGCACTGCTGAATAAAGACAACTACAAAAAATCTTCAAGTGAAGAAGACTCCCTAAATAGATATTGTTAATATCACTTGGCAGAAAGACCAGTGATCTGATCACAGTTTACTTGCCACTAGCGAAGTAAACTATAAACAATGCATATGATGCAGTCTATACTTTTAAAATATTCCCTTAGTTACCTTTTAACGCTTCAGCGGACACTGCTGCACTCACCATCCGCAAAAGTGTTAAAACAATAACAATGACTCGCTCTTTGTGGCAAACAGAACAAAATAACCAAAGAAAAATACTTACTCCCACTATACTAATTGGTAAACCACCACTCAGTGGATCCCAAATAGCTTGCAACAACGGTCGACCAGGAAAAGTGGAGGGGGGAGGCCTTTGCCCTGCAGTGGGAGAACACGAACTAATAATAATAAAATCCTAATTAAATACCTTTTCCTAATTTCAGGGCCACATGGCCATAGCTCAGTATGAAGCAAAGTATGGATCAGATAAAAAAGTAACAGTGATCACACAGAATGTCGATGGATTACATGTTAGAGCTGCGACTAAGAACTTGATTGAACTCCATGGGAATCTGTACAAAACTAGATGCACTAAATGTAAAGAAGTCTTGGTCAACAATGATAGTCCTATTTGTGAGGTAAGTCAACTGTAAAACCAGCAAAATGTTTCTTCAATATTTTAATGTATTTTACTTATTTATTTATTAAGCAAGGCAAACCGACAACATATTTACAACAATAATAACTACAGATTGGATAATTGAACGTAGATTAGCAGAAAGGACGCAACCCACATTATGGTTAAAATTGAAAGATGTCTTAAAAGGTTAGTCTTTTAGGACCTCTACGTCCATACATATGCATCCAATCTACTTCTTGGATGCATATTTACCTAAAGTTGAAGTGTTGGCTTTTATGGAATGCACTTTTATAACAAAAACATCCCAAAATTCTGGGATCGACGAATTTAACTACTGTTCCGATTATAGAATCGGATGCATAATTTACTTAATCTGCGTTCGCGATTTAGTTGCCAAACATGTAAACAAACACAAGTTTTATGAAAAACAACTGTAATGCTTACACATAAGGTTGCGCTTTTCAACAATACTAGTCAGTCTTAAATCATTTACACTTCATAAAGTTGATGTTGTTTAAGAGTGTTTATCCTAAAAGTTGGCAACGGTGTAAATAGCTGGCAAATATTATATTTACCTGTTTTGATTAATTTGGCAATATTACAATATGGCATTAAGAAATGTGGCTAACTAGGGAACTAAAATATTGATTATGAAATGCAATAATTAATATCATAACACTGAATATTTAGTTTTAGATGTAAAAAAAGGATTTGGAAACTTTCCAAATGCCTTTTTTACACCTTAAACGGTTAGAACATCAAATTATTCTAGTTCGCTAGTTAGCCACATTTCTTATTTCCATACAGTAATATTGCCAAATTAATCAAAACAACGAAATATTTGACATCTATTTGAGACATTGCCCACTTTCAGAATAAACGCTCTTAAGTAGAAATAACGTCAATTGGAAACAAGGATTTGAATAGACCTTAGGTACGTTCAGGTGTTGGCTAATAATAATATGGAATGCACTTTTGAATCGATTGTAAAAGTCCTTCTATTTTAGAATAGACAAATTTTGAGTTTATGGAATCGGATGCATATCTACCTACCTACCTAATTTTTTAAAGTAGTAGTAGGTAGTTACCAAACTGGCATAACAAAAAATCCCGTATAGTCCCAGTCGCCCCCACATGGATTGCCACCGTGGCGACTGGGACCTTATTGCCCCCACTTCAAATCGCTGTACATTGCGGCGTGGATCGCCAAACCCCCTCATCACTATATTTCTTACGGCCGCGATGACGGGGTTGGCGGTCACATTTCCAATGTGGTTTTATTAGTAGATAAGTGATATTTTTAGGGACGTACAAACAAGATTTAAAGAACACCACAAAATATTATCAATAAAACCACACTAATACAAACAATGCACACAATAAACTACCCGACGGATTAAGTCATAAAACACGTGTTTCGTCAAAATAAAAAAAAAAGTTAGTTAAAACTTCATGAATGTAATTGTGGTAGGTATAACAATCCTTTTATTTTTGTGTAAACAATCGTAAAAGCTTGTAAAACGAATTTACACCAGGTTTTTATGATTAATAATAATAAGTGATTAAAAGCAACTACAATAAAGAAAATCTTGTTTGTATGTCCCTAAAAAAAATTTCTCCCAATTGCCACCTGGTGGCAATCCATGTGGGGGCGACTGGGTCTATACGAAAAATCCTGACAATGTTACACTCAGTTGCAGAATAGGTCATTAAGTTTTAAAGGGACTATACATAACTAATATTTTATTATGTTGTTGCACAAAAAAGGTACTTTTAACTGGTACCTACTTAATTATAATTTACTTAACTGTCAAAATGTGTCATTAAAGAATTTACTTTGCATATAACGTCATTAAGGCCTAATGGAACTTTAATGTTAACTTAATGAGTGTCAAAGTCGCCTCACTAACCACCCATTAAACGTCCAGTAAATTGTTATGTGTGCATTATCCACACTATAATCATTACATTCGCTGTAATTTACTTAAAAAATGTCAGGTAACAATATTATAAGAATAAGAATAAATTTATTTAGCAAAGTTTACATTCAAGTGGATTGAATTCCTAGACCTCACACTAGGATTCCCTGTGTTGTGAGATCCAGGCTCCTTCGTTCCGTTAACAATTTTAAATTTAAATGTACATTTCTAAAACTTAAAAGAAAGTGTATATTAAAGTGCCAATATATAATAAGTAAGTATATTGCTTGTTTGTACTTGAACAATTTTTATACTTAATCTATTTTCCTTGCAGAATGTCAATTTCAAGTCTCGTTGTCGGATCCAGAAATGAATATTCTGCGGCGCTTTATCTCAGATAGGGTGAATTTATTTGATAAACATAATGAAGAAGATTTTCGAATAAGATAAAGGTCTTCAAACAACGCAGTACTGCACGTACCTATTTAATTTAATTAATTGGGAGGTCTAGATTCTTGAACCAACGACACAGAGGATAAAGCCATCGATGACGTGACACAATTATTAACATGTTTCAGGTTAATTACGCAACAAGCTCATTTCAGTAAGTGATGAGGTATAGTATAGCCAACATTCATTAATCCTCAATTTGCCGCATAATTCAAAAAGTCAGACATGAACTGGCCGAGTTAAGCCCTAGTTACTTTTACTTAAGTATATAAGTATGCCAGACAGGAATGAATTAAGAATAAAGGCGAAAGATTTTTATGAAATTGCCGGTTTTCCACGTGTAGCCTAGCCGGTGCCTTGTATTGCACACCATGTGAAAATTATATTATTAGAAGAGGGATGCTGTCAGAGCTATAAAGAAGCACTTTCAAAGAAATGTATTATTGCTCGTTTGCCGGGATCAGTACCTACATGATTGCACGATGTTCAACAATTCACATATGTGCAGATCTGAAGATGGATCGATAGAATAATCATCATTTATTAGGCGATAGAAGGTAATACTGCAAAGAATATTTACTTACGCATTTTCTACAACCCCTAACACTTGCTGAAGAGGCATAGTCATATATTATATCGACTCGAAACACAGTCGAAAGATGTTCCGGGGTGTGGAAAAGGCGAAGCCCTTGCTTACAGGAAGGGATGACGTTGATAAAAACATCAACTATTATAAAAGAGATTGTGACTACTGCTGAAGGTACTACACAATATGTGTATAGAACTGGATGAGGTAGAACCTCTTAACAATGTAGACTTTTAAGATGAGGAAGTTCTACCTTTGCAGGTTGGATCACAATATGATTCATCTGTAAGAACTTCAATTATTAATGCAGTATTTTTTTAGTGACATGGTTACAAAATACTTAAATAAAACAACTGTATTATTACTTAAAATTAAGTAAATTTAATAGTACTTACTATAGAATAGAAATACTATTAATTTTACTTAATTTTAGTTTTAAAATTTGCATCTTTAAATTGTGCTGCTGCTTTTGTTGCAGTATCTCTTGCATTAGCTTTTTCTTTTCTAAATAAGCCACTTGACACTTTCTCTTAAAATAAATTCTTTTGAAGGATTCTGCAGATAGATATTTTTTATTTTTATTATACGATGAACATCTGAAACAAATATATTTTTAAATCACTGACCATGATTATAATTAAATTAAACATCCACTACTAACATAAAAGCAATGTCAGTGCACTATTAGCCTATATCAGTCCAGATTCACCGCTGCCAAGGGGAAAGCATAGCGTAACTTAGTGGAGAACTTCGAAATAAAATGGCACTATTTCAGCATTTTTTAAGAATGAAAGTAGTAAGTAACGTGAAGGATTTTCTAGTCTCCACGCTTGCCACAAAAATCCACTAATGGCCTCAACACCCTTAAGTAGAGATAGGGTGGTCCAGATCCTATTCTTAACTGAGAACCAAACACCACATGTGCCACGTTTAAGTTAAAAAGTATTATAATTAGAACTTTCATAAGGTACCTCTTTTGGCTCTAGTCTTCGATTTTTTATTATTATTATCTTGTCTATCCTCTTGTACTTCCATTTCCTCTATGACTATAGACTTCTCAGCACTTTCCTCCTCTCCAAAAACAATATCATTTTGAAAGGTGTGTAGGTTGTCGCTATCTATGAAAAATCTATACAAGTTAATACAAATAATGACTGCAATTGAACACAATATCTTTATCATGTGTATAAACAAAATTGATTGAAATAAAAACTACTGGATTGAAGTAATTACCTCTAAAGTAAGCTGCCCCGCTATCAAACAGATTTCGTATGGGTTTGGTTTGATCCTTAATAATACTCAAAATTTTGTCATCGTCAACTGTAGTTTTTGTTTGGTAAGATCCTCCTACTGTTTTATGGATTTGCATCTGAAATATAAATAATTGTAGTACTTTTTTAAACTCGTAGACGGAGTGGCACTGGGAAAGAAATATTAGAGAATATTGGGGTGGCCTTTGCTCAAAGAACACAGATAGGTAATTATAGCAAAATTCTAAAATCATGTAAACATATCTGATATATAATGCTAATAAATAAATAAACATCACTACTTCTTTCTCACACATTCTTCATATAATTTATGAGAGATAGTTTTTATTTTATTTGGGAGATGTAAAACATTTATATAAAACATGATTGTACCTGACTGACTGCCTCTTTGGTCTAGTGGTCGTAAGGGCTACTGCTGAGCATGAGGTCCTGGGTTCGATTCCCAGGTTGGGTAGTGTTATTGGATTGTTCTATATGGAATTTCTGGGTAGCAGTCTGGGTTTGTGCCCGGTTGTGGCAATAGGCTTACAACCTATTACATGGGACTTAAAAGTAACTGGCGAAACGTGGATGTACTTTAGGTTCACCTCTGCCCACCACCAGATTATAATTTTGTACAATACCTACTTACATTACTCTCTGCCATTTTTTTACGTGTTTTTTGCTTCCAATTATCATAAAGCATTTTAAGCTGCTCAACACTGCGATGCCCCGATGAGGCACAACTATTAAATTTACTGGTTATTTTTAGCCATCCTTCTTTTTTCCTTGCCAGGAACATTCCACTTGTTCTTTTGTCTTCAATTATATGTTTGTATCTGAAGGAGATGCAATAGAAATTATCAAGTGCCCGCGGCTTCGCCCGCGTGGATCTCGGATATCCCAAGGGAACGAACTACCGGGATTTAAAGGAAGCGAAGCGATGATCGCATACTTAATAGCTGAGGAAAAAGTCATTGACTCTTGTCCTAGCGCTGCGCCCGCGCCGCTGTCAACCATAATTATTTTATTACGCGTAATTTTTAATCTCTGATATCTTCTAAAGTATTCATTTAAATTGTAAATGATATGAAAATGCCCAATTTAAATATTATATTTTATTGGATAAGAATTAATATAATTCCGGTCAAAATAGCTTCGGAAATAACCATGACTTTTCTATCAAAGTCTGAAAGATAACTATGGTTACTGTGGGAAGATAGACACATGCTTTCGCAGACTTTTTCGTTTAAGTTTTTTAGATGTACAATCCTGTAGAACATTAATGTTATGTGTCTCTTACGGTTTACGCGGCGCACGCTTGTAAAGATCCCAGTCGGCATGATTTTTTTTCCGACATCTTCAACAATCATCAATCCTATTTCAGCCAAGTTACACAGATCCTTAATAGTTTATAAACTTCACTCCGTCCATTGGTAAAAACCGTAGTATGAAAATCCGTTCGGTAGTTTTTGAGTTTATCGCGTTCAGACAGACAGACCGACGCGACGCGCGGCGCGATGACTTTGTTTTATAATATGTAAAGATGTCATTTAAATAACTTATAAAAAGCACAGGGTATGACAGTGAAACACAGGACTGAAAACAAACAACATTCGGACCACAAGTCCACTGTACCTAGGACAATAATTTCCGTTAGGCCTCAGTACCTACCTAAAGAATTTAAAACACTTTCAGACAGGACATCCAGCAGATAATAATAATTGTCCATCGTCTGCTCAGGGCCTTATTAAACTAGAAAAATGTAGCAAATTATGTCGGCATTGTTGTCAACAAAATGATAAATGTCAACAGAATAATAAATCATAACATTGCGCGCTAAGTCGTAAAATAAAACAAAACGTGAAAATACTCACTCTGACACAAGGTCCGCAAGTAAAGATTTTTCCTCCGGAGTGTAATTTGCGCCACGCTCCCTCTTTTTTCTTGATTGCTCCATTATTTCAGCTAAGTACTTTAACTTCAACTCTTGATAAATTTCGATATAAAAAATCACGAGAGTGTGGGTCAATAAACCACAGTGAAGTGACAAGTGACATTAAACCACAGAGTCCACAGACGGTTTAACAATTTATTTTCATATAAGTACTCTTAAGCTGAAATGGTTTTGTGCAATGCTCATAATAAATAAATTAATGATTTCATTAGCGTTAATGTAGCTTTAGGTAACGGAGAGATAATGGAAAGCTTTGCACACCCAGTTGCACAAAGAAAAACATTAATGCCCCATTACGTAATGGAACATTAAAGCTAATGATTTCATTAATTTAATGATGTTGCACAAAACAACCTAAAACTTATTACGTTAATGTTCCATTACATCAAATTATTAATTTAACTACTCTGGCCTTTAAACAATGTTGCTATAAGAATTGAGTGAAAAGAATGAACAGAGTGAAGATTTCTATCATGTTTGAGTTTGACAATTTTGACGTTTCATTGTTTGTTGGTTATACTCACAGAATACTTTGCACACTATAATAATTGATATGACTTAGTGGAGCGCGGTTTTGACCTCGGACTTTTTTAACAGTGAATGAATTTTTAAGATCGATTTGGGATTTTGTTTTTTATACTGTAAATTGCAATGTTTACCAAAATTTTTTGTACTTTTAATTTTTATCATTAAAAAAGCTTCTTCGAAGAAGCATTTTCAATGATAAAAATCATCGCGTACGATTGCTAAGTCATTCAATTTATTAAAGAAATAAAGATGACTGATAGATAGGTAGGTAGGTACTGAATAAAATTAACAGACTTGGTTTTACATTAGATCTCACTTTTTTCCAGTCGAAGAACTGCGTTGCGATACTTGCATTTTTTTACATGTTATGGTTTTGATGGGATACACGTAACTCAAAGTGCTCAGAGCTTGGAGTGGGTCATTTAATAATATAAATTAATAAATGACCCACTCAATTACATAATCTTTTATGTAATTTCTTTATGCACCTTTTTCAAAATCAGCACGCTAATGCGAATTGTTAAAAATTGTACAATCATGCACTGATCCTGGCCAGCGTGCGATGATGTCCCTGATTTTTAGCTTCGCATCAAACATCATCCTGGACATTTATTGAAAAATATCCCTTTCTGCATCGGAATATTTCTGCAAAGAAGCCGCCTCTGCTTATAATTTAGATGTGTGTGTGTGTGCAATTTAGGGCTCCCTCTACACGTGGAAATCCTGCAATTTCATAAAAATCTTCATCCCCTTCAGAATTCTTTTGCTCTCTGGCATTTGAATTCGAATAAAGACAGGTGCTACTCTAACAAGCTTCAGAGTTACCTTCTATTCAACAAATCGTCGATTTGTGCAAATCAGTAGTTGGGTTTTGCCATCGATGGCCCTATTTCTATGGATAATTGGCTCCAAAATCAAGCTGTTCACATAATTGAATAGCTGATTCTTTTGAAATTCTGCAAGGGAGACTAAAATCTTCTCCATCGTATTTTGAAATATATCATCTGTGTTTCGGATATGACGGCGACGACGGGGAACTTATTCTTCTGCTCGACAAAGACGTGTTGGATAGTCCAAGAATGGCTAACTTTACTTTTTACCACTGCTTTAAAAAAAAAAAAAAAAAAAAAAAAAAAACAATGGCTCTGCGGGAGTGTCGACAGAAGTGAAAACTTGAACAAGATCGCCTTGGTGGAAGAAAAATACTTGTATAGAACATTGGTCCGTAACCTTATCTAAATAAAGAGCACAATCGCGTTTACAAAAAAATACTTCCAAAATCTTAATCTAAGTAAAAATACATGCATATAACATTGATCCGTAATTTTATATAAATAAAGAGTACAATCGCGTTTACAAAACCTTTAAAGTAAATATACTTGCATAGAACATTGATCCGTAACGGAATATAAATAAAGAGCACAATCGCGGTTACAAAAATGAGGTGTAGTAACAGTGTCGTGAAATCAATGGTTTGATCCCATCTCAAAAATGCCCAACGCGCCTAAAGAAGTTTCCACTTCAAAAATATTACAGATATTCTATTTCACGAAGTCCGTTCGGCTTTGATTGTAGTAGTGACTTATCCCGACAAGCGCGCTTGTGTGTGTAAAAGTAGGTAACGTTAGCAAAAAAATCTGATATATATTCAAGTCGAGATTTAATAATCTAAATAAAATTTTGGTTTTAAAAGTATATACATTTTGTAAATAAATTAGATTAGGTTGCAATAAATACAAAAATATTAAGAATATGTAGGCATTTAATTAAGCATTGGTGTTACAGAATGGAAACGAAACAAGTAGGACTATTCAGTATTTTCAATCACTATCAGATAAATTTTCGATTTCCGATTCCGTTTTGCTGTCGTCAGAATCATCTTGTACATTGATTATAAATTCAAAATCGAGATCAAAATATTTCAAGTAGTCTTTTTAAATTTTTTCAACATGAGCACAAGTTTTTTGCCACGTTTCACTGCTAACTTGGCCCAAACTTTCATTGATCAGTCTTTCCGTATTCGTCATGTTTTGCTCGATATTTTTAGATGCGACATAATTTTTAACGATCCCCCAAATATTTTCAATCGCATTTAATTCTGGGTGATAAGGGGGAAGGCGTAAGACATCAAAACCCTTGCTTTTTATAAAATCGTCAATCTTGTAGATTACGTGTTGGGCTTTTTACTTCTTTATTGTATCGTACAATTCCAATTTAAGAAGAGATTCATCAAATGCTATACCCTTATCCCTGAGCCATTGCTGCATATCGGCTTTCTTTGTAGATTGCGTCGGTAGTCGTTCAGCCCGTGTGTTGTGATAAGATGCATTGTCTAAGACAATGACAGAGCGCGGAAGTAAATTGGGTAGCAACTTTTCATTTAGCCATTTTACATAGTTATCATAGCTCATATTTGAATGATAATCACCAGCTGTTGAGTTGGCCTTATAAACCAAGGAAGCATTTTCAATAAAACCATCCTTGGTTCCCGCGTGCACTAAAATAAAGCGAGTGCCTGTGCTAATTTTTTTTTAAAACGGAGTTCTTTCCTTTTTTTTTTGCCCAGGTGTTGTTTCGCACGTGTGTCGAAAGGACGTAGCTCTCATCGGTGTAGACAATGGGCCGACTTTGAGAGCGGTACTCTGTTTTTTTTTTTAAAATATTTTAAACGCCACATTTGTATATCATGACGCTCCGTCAAGACTTTACGGTTGTTCTCTGTTTTGCGCCACTTGTAACCTAATTTCAACAGTAACTTGCGAACAGTTTCTAAACAACCTTCGAATCCGATTTTTTCATTCAATGCTGTTCTTAACTTAGCTAATGTTGGAATTTCTTTATGGACAATATGGAAATCTTGTACAGTACTGCGAACCACATCGGCTGTAAAATTACCTGTATCCACTTTATTATCTCGCTTTCTCCTTTTCTTCATAGGTGAAGTGAATTTTGATGAAATGGATGGCAATTCCTTCTCTTCTTTTAATATTCTTTGAACTGTTTTTTGGCTCACACCCGTAGCTTCAGCTGTACGGCGTGTAATGTCTCGTAAATGAGACAAATCACAGTTGAGTTCCATTAATGATTTTGTAAATTCATATTCTTCTCGCAGAAAATGATAAACACTAGCTATCATGTTTCGATCCTAAAACAAAATGTAATCAAAATAATTAAGTAATATAAACATTTTATATCACAAAAAAAACATTCATTTTATAAATACTTCTATTGCTATATTAAGTATCTTTGTATAACATTTTAATTGAAAACGTTTAAATAAATATTACCTCACTATGGACAACTCTTCTTCGTTTTGTTGCCATCTCCATATTACCCACCTTACTCCGTGAAACAATTTGGCGCGAACTAAAAACCACTACTGATCCGGACCGTGTCCCGATCGACACTGAGCGATCTCGAGGTTACGCACACAAAAACAATGTGCATGTGCACGCTTGACAACATTCATAGCCAAACGGACTTCGTGACATAGAACATCTGTACAAAGTGTTTATTTGCAGAAATAATTTTTTTACATGATTTATTATCTCTGCCAAACTCCATAGTAGTTTGTTGGCGGAGTAGCTCCTTTTTTAGCACATGTAAACATAGTTATAACACTTACAATATGGCATGGAATTAAAAATGATCAACAATCATTTTTAAGAGTACCTAATAATTGTGAATTTAAATCCTTGTCTCCAAATGATCTTATTTCCATTTCGAAAATTATCTTAATTAGACTAGTGTACTCGTAAATTAAGTTGATTTTAGAATGATAAGTACTATTCAAAAAGTCAAAAGAAAAATTATTGAAATAGTAGCACAAACTGAACTTTATGTTTAGGATTTAAAGTTAGTTTTTCAAAAATACATTTATTTGTTTACATGTTTGGAAACTAAAATGCGAATGCTAGGTAGTTTTACCAGGTGTTATATTTTACGTTCCAGGCTTTAGCAGGGAGAGGTGCTCCAGAAGAAAATGTGTCTGGTTCTGATATCCCAGTGAAGTCACTGCCACACTGTAAGAAGTCTGACTGTGGTGGTCTACTGAGACCACATATAGTTTGGTTTGGAGAGAATCTGCATCCTGCAGTCTTGGAAAAAGCTCGTAAGTTATTTTATACTTGTGAAACATGATGTAAAACAAAAAATCAAAATGTCTCAATCTCCTCCTATTGTGCTAAAAAACCAAATCAAAGTGAAAAAATAAATTATTCTAAGTTGGATGTTAAGTTCCATTAGCATAATATTAGCTATGTTGTTCTTCAATTATAAAACTCAAATGAAAAATATTTTGTTTAATGCTAGTCTTTTGCTATGACTGGACTAAGAACAAGCCAGGTGTCACAGCAGACACTAGTAACAAGAAGAAGGGCCTATGCCATTCTCTGGAACACCATATTGTTGAGTGACTATGTTGAGACACCTTAAATAGTAATAACGAGTGCGTTTGCACTCAGAGACTAGAGATTTTAGCACGATTTGTTGTGAATGTTTCGCCAATGCGCATAGTAAGGTCATAGAGTAACACTATGGTTTTCATCTAGCGACGCTTTGTTGTCTGCAATAAATGTTGTGCCGAGTGCACCCCTTTAATTTAACACATATGATAAGGCTAATCCATTACTGGTTTAATTTAAAAATATGTTCTATTCCAGAAGCAGCGATGGACACGTGTGACATATGCCTAGTAGTGGGAACATCGTCGGTCGTGTATCCGGCGGCCATGTTTGCGCCACGAGCGGCGGAAAGAGGGGCGATCGTAGCAGAGTTTAATATAGAAACTACGCCCGCTACATCGGACTTTCACTATTACTTTGAAGGACATTGCGGCACTACTCTACCCTTAGCTTTGGCTGATTAGAACTGGCTATCCACAGGTGTGCAAATCAGGGATATGTCTACCTTACGTCCATTCGCGCACTGGATTTTCAAGTCTCGGTGTTAAGCCGAGCATTGAGAATCCAACAGAGTACGTGCCAGCGCGTCAAAAATAAAAAAGTGGTGGCACTCCTGGAGTCCCGACAGAAGTGAAAACTTGAACAAGATCGCCTTGGTGGAAGAAAAATACTTGTATAGAACATTGGTCCGTAACCTTATCTAAATAAAGAGCAAAATAGCGTTTACAAAAAAAAAACCGAAACCTTTTAAACTAAAAATACTTGCATAGAACATTGATCCGTAAAGAAATATAAATAAAGAGCACAATCGCGTTTACAAAAATGAGGTGTCGCCAGTGTCGAAATCAATGCTTTAGTCCCATCTCAAAAATGCCCAACGCGCCTAAAGTTTTCAATTTAAAAATTCAACTCTCGGCGCTAAATAGTGCGTTGAAAATCCAGAGCGCGATAAAATCCTCGCGTAAAAAAATCACTCGTGGATTCTGTCAAAGAATCATAATTGTGATTTGAATATACGGACAATTTAAGTTTGTCTTCAAATTCATTCTGAATATTTGATTGGTGCTCTACGCTTTACAGAATGTCTGCAATATTGGATTTTATATAGCAGCTCATTGAGTGTAGGATTAGGATATTTGATATTATGTAAGAATTCAAAGTCTTGCTTGTTATGTAAATAATGAGAATATAGGAATTAGGAATAGGTTAAAGAAACGGCAATGTAAATATAAAAATAATAATTTATTTATCATAATTTGTTTAACAATAAATAGCTTTATTTTAAAGGTTTGCTTGTTATTTTTCTTTGTGTCTCGCAAAAAACTTAGCTACATTTCCAATCGTCATTCCGAAATTGCAATTTGGTATCAGCGATTTCTGTAACAAGATTCAAGTAGTGCAATATGAAAAGCACCTATTTCTCATTATTTTGTTACCAAAATTCATACGAATATTATTAATACCTACATCATAATCTGCCTAGCCTTTTCACAACTATGTTGGGTCGGCTTCCAGTTTAACCGGATGCAGTTGAATAGGTATACTAGTATTTTACATGAAGCTACTGCCCATCTGACCTCCATAAACTAGTTACTGGGTAACAGGATAGGGCTTGGATAACGTCGAAAATCTATGAATGACAGCCGGGAGTCTAGGACCAACAGCTTAACGTGCTTTCTGAGGCACGTAGGGGTCTCGATATGTAGTGGATGGTCACCCATTCAAGAACCTGTAGACGCCACATACGAACTACGCATGATAAAGACATGACGTCACACAAATCTTGCATCGCGCAATAATTATAGTTTACGCCGCGAACGACATTTATAAGACTATACGACTTCAACCGTTGAGCAGTTGCCCGCACACGACACCCGTCTGGTCGGAAGATCCTCCCTTTTCTATGGTGGATGAGTGAACTTTACACCCTGTTCTTCATACCTCTAAAAACCGACCGCGATCCACCGTGCGACTGTTATTATTTAGCCACGAGTCCCTGAACATTATTATTACATGTATTAATAACTAGCTGCGCCCCGCGGTTTCACCTGTATAAGTCTCGATCTCGTGGGAATATCAGGATAAAAAGTATCCCATGTCCTAATCCAGGTCATGGTCTACCCATGTGATAAATTTCATCCAAATCTGCTCAGCCGTTTTAGCGTGAAAACGTAACAAAAATTTAAAAAATCAAATCTTTTCTCGTTAAAATATTACAGTTTAAATAGTTACCTGTACAAATGAAGGCAAGGCAGACATAGTTTGAGGCCTTGAGAATCTTTCATCTACTAATAACACGCAAGCGTAATCGTTGGCATGTCGTACTGCCCTGCCTGTAACATTTTTTTCAAGTTTATAATAATTTTATTCATTAAAAAAGTAAATAATGTACTCCAGTTTTTCCGGCTGGTGTCTCAAAAGGTTACTCAAGCTCAACAGCGACCAAGAATGAGCGTAGAGCAGAGGGTTTTTATGCCATTGAATAATGAACTTTATTTTTTGTAAAATAAAGTAAGTTGTACGAACTTCGAGACACTCCTCAACAAACTCAAGCACGCGCGAATTTGTTTGCACTTTAAGATAATAATAAGGTTTATTATTCAATGGTCTATTATTATGTAATAGGTTTTGGTGATCACAAGTCATTACAAGTCTTTGACACATGCTTTCAAGCCTATAACAAAATATGCTGCGTATGCGCAAATATCAAGAAATGAATGGTAATCAGTACTCACCAATACATTGATTCACAGCTTTCATACAAAGGTTTTCATAATAAATGTTGCCAGCACTACCCCCAGCGGTTTTGTTCAAATATTTCATCTTTTCCTGCAACTCCGGTGATTTTACATTCGGGTAAGGCATTCCTACTACCATTACACATCTTCCTAGATCGTCACTGAAAGGACATAAAATGTTTTAAAGCTTGTTAGAGCTCTCTTAATTTATTCAATAGAATTGCTTCCTCTATTCCTCGGAAAGCATGTTAAGCCATTGGTCCTGAATGTTATTTGTAGATCTTTAAATGTCGTTACGTGGAGTCAGAAACTCGAAAGTCTGACAAACAGTCTTACCAAGGGGAATCGGGTTACCTAGTAACTAGGTTATGGAGGTCAGATAGGCAGTCGCTTTATGTAAAATGTATTCAGCTGCATCCGGTTAGACTTGAAGCAGACCCAACCGTTTGGAAAAGGCTTTCAGTGTTTGTAAAGTTATCAAAGTTGTATGCCTTATTAGTAGTACATACTATTTTGTAAATATCTAGTGTAGTATGTATGCTTACAGTTCATGGTTCAACATTTTGGTGGTAAGATTAAACTTTGATAAAGTCGATTCAAATCATTGTTTCCAATACAAATGTCAACTTTATGTTAACGTAATTTAGATTGATTTTATAAGGACTATTGAAAAAATCATAAAGCTTGTTGAAGTTGTCGCGCAAACCATACATAAGTGTATGGTTTGTGCGACAACTTCAACAAATTTTATGATTTGTTTACATTTTTTAAAACAACATTTTGCAGTTTAGGTCTTGCGTTCCGCCGCTGAACCATTGGAACAGGAACGTACTAATGATAGCAGTAATATTACCTGAAGTTCAATCCTTCACTAAGTTTCCCACCAACTACACTCAACAATAGAGCTCCTGTGTGTTCGCCATCTTTACTCTTAATTGCTGAAGCGAACTTATTTAACACCTGAAATATGACAACGATTGCAAAACACTTAAATAACAATAAATTCAAGCTTTATAGCCATCACGCGAACACCTGGCTAAGCATCGCGCAACGCAGTTATGATTGCCAAAAAAATTTAAATATTATACACGTTGAAATAAAGTCTAAAGTCTCCCAGCAATATACAAGTGTGAAAAAAGCATTGTATATGTATAACTGGCAACAGCCACCAAAATATGTTTTAAAATAATAAAATTAAAAGATCACACATTTCCCATTTACGATACCAAATGTCAACTTATGAGAAAGACATAAGATTCAAAATCCAACAACTTACCTGATCAACATCAGATGCAGATTTAGGCTCACGGAATATGATTTTCTTCTTAGTGATGGCCTCAATAACTTTGTTATTCTTCAGGTGGTCGTATACAGTCTGCTCGTACGAGTATGATGGTAGGAAGCATACGACACCGCCTGGAACTATGCTACAGATATTTCTTAGAATACGGCCTACTTCACTTAGCTGTAATAATAAAATAGCAATTTAGTACTATACTGCAAGGCAAAAATCTCCCCCAATTACACACTTATGTCCTGCCTTTCCTCCTTGAGGAGAATAGCTGCAAAGGAGTTCGAGCTCCTAGCGCCGGGTAAAATAGCCGTTTAACTCTCGGACGGACGGACAAACAGACGGACCGACAGCCAAACTACAAGGGTTGGGTTTTTGCCATTAGACTACGGAACCTCGACATTAGAGTTCTAACTCTGGAGCTAAAGACGAGAATAAAATATGTACATTGGATAAACTGCTTAAACTAAATTAACTAAAAATGTATTAAAATAAAAGTATAATAACCTAATCTAAATAAAACTATTAACAAACTAAAATATGGAGCTGGATTTACAAATCTGTTCGGATGCAGCAACACATGTAATTTTAATTTACATTACGTCAAACTTTACTTAGGTCAATTCTAGCCGTGGTCGCACGCACGTTGTGCCTTGTACGGGCTAGAATAAATAAGAGAGTTCAATAATAATGGACAACATTATAAAACTTTTAAGTTTTATTTGTTGAATACGAGACTTTTCTTTTTTTGTATAATATTACAGCGATATACGACCACGAGCCACGACTTCAAACCAGTATTTATTTCCGTAACCGAATTTATATTTATTTTAGTATCACTTACTAATTCATTAGACATCCGATGTTCATACGAGAAGTTCAGAGTAATGCTAGTGGGTCCCCTCGACATACACACACCGAGCACATTGTCTGAAGGCACCACATGTTCACATCTTACTACGTTCACTATGTCATTGTTGTTTGAGTTACTTGTTAGTAATGCTTGGAATTCTGCTATAGGTTCCATTGTTCCTCCTGCTACTATCACCTGAAATAAAAAATTGTTGTTGATGACCAAGATTTAACTCTTAATTGTTGCTGAGTTTTAATACTAAACAATAAAATTGGAGATGGACAAGTATAAATACTTGATTGCTGTTGATGGGCTAGGTTTAACACTTGTTGTTGTTGATGGCCAAGCAATTGTGTACAAACAAATGCTACCACGTGATTGTTGTCGATCTACAAGTTTTAATACTGAGCAATTTTAGATGGACGTCAGAAAACATTTAATTTCACTTAATTTTTTATACTTAAATAAGTCATCATAGACTTGTCAAAAAGTACGTTTTAGGAGGAAATAAAAGTGAACTTACAGCCTTGCTATTTCTGACGTTTTGGAACATAACAATTTTGAATACGATTTGGTTCACTGCATGTGCATACTTAGCATTTTTATCTATTCAAAAAATAATGTAGTAATAAAGTCTATACTTACAGATCGACACTGCTTCACGACCTCACTAAAATGCTCGGCCGGGTTTAGTAACAAATACTTGAGTAGTCCAGTTTGGTCCCTCTGCGCTAATACTCGACCATTCTCACTGCGATTGCAGAGCATTTCTAGAAAATCTAGAACTGCATACAATCCACTGCCAGCTGATGTTTCTGTGGGTACCTGAAACAATTTAAAAAATCATCTTTTAAATATAAAAGATAATTGAACAGATAATCTAAGTACTACACTCAACTATAGGCACTATCGAAGAAACGCATATCGGTACACTATAAGGATTATTCTTGCTTGCAGCGCTTGGACGCTATAGTATCGCTTACCCCCGAAAAAAAAGGGTCGTATGTACGTGATTTTGTTTGCAAAGTGGTTAGATATGCTTGACCCCGATGGTACACCTCTGCCTAACCTTTCGGGGATTACAGGCGTCATGTTATGTTTTGTTATTTTAATCTAAGTTAATCATGTAGCAATTGTGATGCCGACCAAAAGAAAGTAATATTTTCGGTTAACTTTCAATCAGTTGTATACACGATTTTAACTACATTGAATGACTGCAGTTCCAAGTTTAAATAATGAAAGTTTTCAACTTATGGTTTGGCGCAGCAACATACCGCAACTCATAGAGTGGCCTGGCTCTAAGCAGATGGGAAATTAAATAAAATGCACCTACATTAACTTGAACAGGCACATTTTCCTTCACTTCAGGTTCTACCTCTTTTTCAACACCTTTTTTCTTAGCAATATTAATCATAAACGTTTCAAACGAACTCTTTTTGCTAGCGGTACCTTTCTTCATCTCCTCTTCAAGCACTTGCTGACTATACCTCATAGAGAAACCGTGTAGCTTAGGAGCAAGTCTTGTGTTCCTACAGAATTCTACTAAAGGTCGTAAGTTCATGTGATCTATTTCAGCTTTTATTACAAAGTCCTCAAGAGTGAATATTGTAGTTTCGTCTTGTTTCTTTTCGCTTGGTGGTTTTGATTTGATCATACCTGAAATGGAATTAAATATCGACTTTAAAAAGAAGGGAATAAGGTTCACTATTCCAAAAAATCACAGGTTAGATAGGATGTTCGTGTCCTAAAGTGCAAAGTTGTACAAAAATTCATGCAGACTGATGTCTGATGTCTACCCCGACGAGCACGTTAGACACTTTTAAGGCGCTCGTCGGGGGGTTTGCAATTTAAGACGCTAACAATATCCTATTGGTTTCACAGAGCCTTATTAAATCTAAAAAAACTCACCCAAAAGCTTCCCCACGACAAAACTTATCTGGTTCAATGTCAACAAGTTCCTACTACTCAGTCTCGCCCTGTACTTGTTAATATAAAATTGTAAGAACGTCTTGACTGAGCTCAGTTGTTTAACGGTCACGGGGGCTGAGTGAGCATTCTCCAAGGCAGCAGTCAGTCCATGAGCCTCATCCAGGATTAGTATATTGTTCTGTAGCTTAAGGGATATGCCGGATCGGGCTCCAGAGCTTACTATACCTGCGTGGCTTATTAGGACTACCTGGAATTTCAAAGAGAACATTTTACATTTAAGTATGACCATAGAAAATGAAATAATACTTCGTATAGAACCTAACCTCCCGCTTCGAGCGCAATCATCGGGTCGCACTGTTATTACTATTGATAATTCTCGGCATATGATACATGGGTGTGTTTTGATTACATATGATATATTATTTATTTTATTATAGCATGCTATTTTTAAGATATAAAACGGTTTAAGTTATGCTTCTTGCTAAGCGATTTTGTGTTTCCAAAGTTACCATCTACGATATTTAAGGGTTTGTTTCCCAGCATCATGCAGATATTGGATCTACAATAGTTTCTGATTTTGATTAGATGTCGGTATATTTCAATTATTACCTCAGCATCATCCATAGCCATTCTAGACGCGTAATAAGGGCAAGCCTTCAACTCTTTGCCAGACTTCACTAAATCCTCCATATCCATGATATCAACAAGCATCCGTTCCTTCAAACGGACTATATTTGTTTGATTATAATATGGACAGGCGGTGCATGACCTTGTCTTAGTCTTTTTAAGAGCTTTGCCTTCTTCTCCTATTGAGGTGGATTTCGTTTTTGATTTTTGCATGTCTAGACATCTGTAAAAATAATTGATTGAAGAAGAAGGAAGATGCACTGGGCGATTAGTTTAGAGTGTGTTCCAATTGCAGTCCATTAAGGATTTTTGTATTTTTATTGGGTGGCACATAAGAAGGTGGCCCACCTAGTATGTGGTCATCACCAATAACTATGTTGCCATCCTATAGGAAATGCTCATGCAGCAAGACTAGCATAGCATAATCAGCATATAACATTCCCATTGGTTGGATACAAGCCTCCTCTCTGTGAGAAGGCACTATAGCAAGCAATGAGCCATTATTTAAATCTACACTAATATTATAAAGAAAAAAGATTTGTATTTTTGTTTGTTGTGAATATACTCTAAAAGTACCGGACCGATAAAAAAAAAAAAAAAAAACACCATTATAATGCTATATTATCACTGGGTAACATAGGGTATAATATGTATTGATTAAATAATGATCAGGCCATACATATTTTTTTACCTTTCATTAATAAGGTTCACATTTTTCAGCCTGGTGACATCAGAATTGATACAGTAATGTTGTCTGGAAGCCAATGTAACTACTCTTGTGTCTTCTTTGAATACTGTCCTTTTGATTTCACCAATGAACTGGGACAGTTGACTATGGGTCCTACTGCTTATGTAGATCTGGAGGATTTAAAACGCAAATTATACATCTTTTTTAGGGGAAATACTATAACATTGCGAAGATTTCTATGAGAGGATAGTATGGCTGCAAGAGTCCCTACTTTATAATGCTATTAAGATTTATTAATGCAATTTTTCAGTGGGAAATAGAAGTTTAATTTTATTTATTTATTTTATTATTTATTTACACAGTAAAATGCATAGAGAAATGACATAATTATAATTTAGAGTACAAAGGTACTGGTAATTTCTTAATAAATTTCTTCCAGCAGACCTACAAAAAGAGGAATGAGAAAGAAATGTAGACAATAGTGTGTGAGAACAACAAGAGAAAATATGGATATGCGAAGTCTTAAACTAAAATATACCTACACATAAATGTAATACATTAACATATACTTAAATAAATACATAACGCTTAAATATATAAACATACATACTTTAGGTATATAAATACTCACAGTTGAGAGGAGAGGTAATGCTCATTTACTCAATATTTGAAATGAGAAACAGTTTTTAAATCACGTATGCTGGGCGGAACTATCTAAATGTGAATTATGTATCTTACTTACTTTAGTTATTTGATCATCATCATCCGCCAAAATTTCTTCACCCTCAGAATCTGCATCTTCTTTCTCCTCACACTCTTCTAGAATAAGATCTCTATCTTCTTCCATCTCAGCTTTCTCTTCTAGAACATTCTCTTTATCATCTCCAACTTTCTCACTTGTATCTTTCTTATTAAAATAGAATTCAATAGTCTTATTTGCTGAATTATTCTTAAGTTTAAAAACTCGAAGTTTCATTTGATCAAATAGATCTTTTCGTTTTTTAATTTTATCTAGTTTTAGCTGTAATGTTACAAGTGTTTGTTTCTTCTTTATATTTTCATATTCTTCAGTTAGCCAATCATCAGAAGCTGGAATGGATAATAAAGATGAGTTTCTCAAAATGTGATTGTTGTAGAGATTTTTAACACAAATAGAGTTTAATCAAGTATGGTTTTATATTTACAAATTATGGGAGTTCAGTGTTTGAGGGCCTATTTCATGATGTCCGAATAGTCACTACTTACCTAATAAATTAAAATATGGAACAGAATTTGTAGGATATTATCTGCTAAGTAAGTTAACAAAAACCTAATTGGAGGTGGTGAAACAGGCCCTTAGAGTTTTAGAGTATGTAAACTTTTTTAAAATTTAAATCAAGGATCTTTCATCCCAGACAACAACTGAGTAAACATCACATGAAACTCATTTTACCTTTGTTACTGGATATTTCTGCTTTTAGCTGAGCCACTTCTTTTTCTAACTCTTTAAAAATATTCTGATTACAATCTCGCAGCCATTTCAGAGCTCCACAACAGATGCTTAGTGATTTCCCCTAAAATATAACTTAAATATATTATTTAAATGCAAAAGTGAGGGACAAATAATTTATTAAAATAATTCCTAGAGTAGTCTATAATGTAATTGCTACAAGGGCTTCAGCGCTACCTGTCCTGTAGTAAATACCAAGATACTGAAACCATGTTGTTGGCTATAAAGGCGTCTTGTGCATTTAGAGGTACAGACTATTGGGACGTGTCTCAGTGTACATAACATAACATCACGCCTTGTTTCCCTGAAGGGTTGGGCAGAGGTGTCCCTGTAGCAGGCACACCCACATTTCGCCAGTTATGTTTAAGTCCCACGTAATAGGGGGCGAGCCTATTGCCATCAACCGGGCACAAATCCAGACTCAGAGCTGCTACTGAGAAATTTCAGATAGAAAAACCCAATAACATTTTGCTCGACCCGGGAATCGAACCCAGGACCTCATACTTAGCAGTAGCGCTTGCGACCACTAGACCAACGAGGCAGTCGTAGTATGGGTCACAGACAGCTATACTTGGCATGAATATCTACAATTCAGGAAATATTTATGTACAAAACATGCTGATTGCCGCTATGGCCTAACTTGGTCATGATATTATGTTACTACTGGTGGTATTAATATGGTACTAAAGATATACCTCTGTCTAACCCTTCGGGAATTACAGGCGTTATAGGACGACATTATTAAAAAAAAAAACTTATTTAATGTCATTGCAACTTGTCAGGTAAATAAAGAAAGTAACCTACTAAACGTAAATATTATGCTTTCTACGTAGTTACTTCCAGATAGATATGTATGCTGCTGGTCCGATACTAGTAATTTCATAAATAGCTTACCGTGCCAGTAGGACTCTCAAATATTCCCAGTTTCTGCTCTTCCAAAGTTAAATACAGTTCTCTCATAAACTTTTCTTGAATATCATATGGTTTGAAAGGAAATGGAAATTTTTCATCCATTATAGTTAATTGTCAGTGATTTATATTTTTGCACATTTAAAAGTCCTAAAAACAAAGATAACTTTATCAAAAGATGCAATTTCTTTCGCGCCCTTTCTTGTATTTCATTACATTCATTCGCTGGTGATTTTGTCACCGTCAGTCTGTCACTGTCAGTTTTTTATTTCCCCGAAACTAGAGGATTGGAGAGGTGTCGGATAGTTGATACGAAATATTTGAGTCGAGAATCTATTTTTCGTTCTCCGTTATTGTTGCGATTTGTTTTTGTAGCTATACTACAAACTACTCAAGACATGTATAAACTAATTACGCTCGCATATTTCGCCACCGCACCCCAAGAAATGGGTTTGGTGGTGTGCTGCCAACTTAATTTTCTAGATTATCTTACCAGACGCTAAAAAACATCGTATTTTACCAAGAAGTTTTGAAAAAAAATATTACGCATGAAAATTTTAATAAAACAACAGTAATTCATTCAACAGTAAACAGATTTATATGCGAAATGTAATTATAACTTTTAATTAACATTTAATATTTGGCATGTAGATAATCTATTTATAATAGATTAGCAATGATAACAAGAAGTGATTTTTTTTACCTTGGTTATAACAACTCTTCTAAAATATAGGAAAATACCTGTGACATGTAACATTTCTAATTAAGAATTTGTAGGTGGATGACAGCTGTCCTAGATATTTGACCAGATTATACGTTATAAGTTTTTTTTAAATTAAAAAATAAACAAATGACTTTGGAGAATCCAATTACCAATAAAACTCAAAATCAAACAACACAAAGAACAGAAATTAAATTGAAATAAATTTGCAGCAGCAAATTGACAGCGTATTGTTTTTCGTTTGGATTATAATTATTTTAAATAACTTCGAAATAAGGCAGTTATATAGCGCGGGGAATTCCCGTACAAAGATAATATATTTCCAAAGTGCAAGTGGGCTGAAGTTTCCAAATTATTGGATGAATTCATAAAAATACAAAGAAGAAGTTTAAGGCGCGTTCAAATCGGTTGGTGGCCATTTGATATAGAAAAAGAAAAATGAATTTAATTTGGTTTTTTTTTTGCTATGAGTATTAAAAGATTTGAAAAGGTCGTATATTTGCGTACGATTTCTAATTAACGATCGTACATCGTATCAAAGCCAAAAAGGTCGTATGAATACGATTTAAATCGTACGGTTGGTAACACTGGTTTGGTGCCATGGGGCGTCCCGACTATACTCTTTGCTAGAATCTTACTGTGCGTTTGACTCACGGCTGGTAATCTCTGAACAAAAAATCCTGGCATTAATAGACGTATTTGTCTATGGTGCGATCTTCCAAAGTGACAATCGCCCCTCGTCCCTTTCCCTTTTGTCGCCTATGCAATCGACGCCATATTTGTTGTTGTAAGTCTATTGTAGTCTGTGGTTATCTACATCCCGCCATTACAGAAGTTCTACGTTGATTAATTTCCGTAACTTATCCTCTCAAAAGTACTACTTAGTCTGTGGTTTGACTGTTTGCACTGATGAAACATTCACAAAAAAATATGTTGTAATCTCTGTTTTCTGTGACTATTCCAAATATCTGACAGGAAATGAGATAAGAATGATTCGCGCAAACGCATAGTAAGACTCATAAGTGAGACTAGAATATGCAGATTAGGGATGATTATGGGAATAAAAACTGCCACTTGCTCACTTCAGATGGCGCTGATATTCAGCGTCTCATAATTTGACAACTAGCCATACATTTTTTGTAAACGAACGACTTCTTTTACGCATAATTAATTATTGAACCCAGTTGATCAGCTGTTTACTGCAAAAATATAGAAAACTGTGGGAGAAAGCTCTCTGAAAAAAAAATAGATTTCGATATTTCGTGGAGACGATGTGCCTTTTATGAGAGAATAAGTGGTTTATAGGTGACCCAAGTGAACTAAGTATGTTTTCATTACATAAAGACACTTGTGATGTGATATTATGTAAATTGTAGTAAATTATGTGTGTTTATATTATCACTAGCTTTTACCCGCGGCTTCGCCCGCGTGGATGTCGGAAAATATCCCACGGGAATGTACTACCGATGCAGGATACATACCTAATAGCCGAGGAAACGGACTTTTGACTCCTACCGCTGCGCCCGCGTTGCGTCAAACATAATTATCTTGTTACGACTAATTTTGAATTTGTGGTATCGTCTAAACCATTCATTAATGAAATGGTATCAAGGCATATTTTAATATAAATTATTTGCTCAATTTAAGTAACATAGTTTATTGGATAAAATTAATATAATACCGGTCAAAATAGCTTCGGAAATAACAATGACATTTTTATCACATTCTGAAAGATAAAAATGGTTATTGTGGGTCATCCTTAGAAGATAGACATAATTGCCATCGCAGACTTTTTTGTTGAACTCTTTAATATGAACAATACTGTAGAAAATAAATAATATGTGACTTTTACGATTTCCGCGGCGCACGCCAATAAAGTTCCCAGTCGGCATGATTTTTTCCGACATCTTTAACAATAATCGTCAAATTTCAGCCAATTTACACAAAACCTTAATGAATTATATACTAAAACCTTTCGCATGAACCACTCCATCCATTGGGGAAAGTCGTTTGAAAATCCGTTCAGTTGTTTATCGCGTTCAGACAGACACGGCGCGCGGCGGGGGACGTTGTTTTATAATATGTAAGGATATTAGTTCAGTGCTAGAAGTGCGATCTCTGAGGTTTTTCAATCAGAAAGGCAGTTTCAAGCAGTCGTTTGGAGATTTTATTGAACAAACCATGAGTACTCGGACCCTACGACCCTAGGGTTTCAAGCCCAAACGGCTCGAATATATCGTTCCCTATAAATATAAGGTCACCGCTTGAGGTTTTCTGCAGTCGCAGCAGCAGCGCCATCATAGCACGCTGAGCCAGGCAGATAGGATGGCGTTAGAGTATCAACACACGTTGTGTGTCACAATAGGCCTACCAACCTTCCATGGAAATAAACATAAGCCGTCCAATATCGTCCCGTGCCAAACCATTTGGTTCTAATACAGCTGGAACGTCGAACGCTACCTACGGTAACAAGAGCTCGTTGGATGACGTTTCGCGTGCTGCGCTAAGCGACCTGCACTTCGGCTGCAATACAGGTCGTGGTGTCCGAGACTGTTGACAACTTCACCACAGTGGCAGCGATGAGGAGAACAGCAAGGAGCTCCTAGTCACAGGGCTGGAAGCAGTGATACGGAAAGTAGTGTTATTTATTACACAAAATTATAAAACATTGGAAATATTCGGTTTTAGTAAATTCATTTAATTAAAGAAACTCTAGTGACCATAGAGGATTCACAGAATACACTTCCTTCAGCTGTCAGTTATGTGACGAATCGAAATGTCAATCGACTTATAATTTCCGAAAAACTCGAAATATTTTACAATTTGTTTTATTTACTCCTTTTTAGTTTTAATAACTAGTCATTCCAATAACTCGAAGTTCTTTACTTTATAATATGTCTCATAAGTAAGTTATATTCCGGTTCTAAACGCATTTCCATGCACAGATACTATGTAAAACAATTTTATGTTCGGAGTGTAATTATTTTCAGCGTTAAAATCCTTCCCGGTGCTACGGTTTGCGAAGATTGCACTCTAGAAGGTGATATTACCATCGGTGGAGGAACAGTTATCCACCCAAGAGTGACAATCATTGCTGAGGGTGGACCTATAATAATAGCTGAGTACTGTATTATTGAAGAGTATTCCACTATTATTCACAAGTAAGCCCAAAATTCATGTATAATTTTGCAAGCCTTTAACAGTTTGCGGGACTCTACAGGCCCCCAGATTAAATATCAATAAAACTTCTGTCTCATTCAGAGTCCTTCAATCAATTAATTTTATCCTGGTACATAATAAGTATTCACAATCTCAATGTCACAGTAAATATTTGAACATACTTTCCTAAACAGAATAAAACTTTCAAAGGTTTGCCTCAATAACAAGTATTACAAAGTTATCAAGTACATACTTTATTATTTTTCAGAAAAAGTGACAAACAAGAGAATCCTCCAAAACCCCTGTTCATTGGAGCTCACAATGTATTTGAGGTGGGCTGCAAGTTAGAATCACCCTGTGGCCATATTGGAGAGAGCAATGTTTTTGAGTGCAGGTCATTTGTAGGAGTGGATGTCAAGATAGGAAGCGGATGTGTTATTGGTAACTTAGTTGTATTTATATGGAATGGTCAATTTTCATCGAATTTCTTAAATATGCGAAAAAGTTAATGGCGAAATGTGGGTGTGCCTGCTACAGGGACACCTCTGCCCAACCCTTCGGGGAAACAAGGCGTGATGTTATGTTTTATGTTTCTTAAATATCTTTAAAAGTATTTATTTTATAATTTTAACAAAAGTATTTTTAAGATCCTCTCAATAAGCCCTTTCATTTGATATGTCACACGGTACTGTGAGCAAAACTTTTTTTTAATAAAAAAAAAATTTAAAAAAAAAATTTTGCTCACAGGATCATGTTAAATTTTCTTTTCGCCCCCAAAAGTGACCCCTATATTCCAAATTTATTTATTTAAATTACACATTCGCGTTTGGGTCACAGAAATACATATGTGTACCAAAATTAAACTCAATCAGTCCATAAGATTTGGAGCAAATTGGCTGTGACAGACAGACAGACCCACAGACACACAATTAATCCTATAAAGGTTCCGTTTTTGCCTTATGTGGTACGGAACCCTAAAAATTTTATCATTATGGAAAAAGCTTGCATGGTTTCCCATGTAAGGAACTGTATTATCTTATTTAACTGCTATTTAAATGTTATTGTCATTCAGGTGCAGCTTGTCGTCTCACAGCACCACAAACTCTTGCTGACAACACTGTGATATGGGGATCTGATCATCACATCAGGGAGGCACTAGAGAAGCAACCATCACAGCTTTTGCAGCTAGACTTTTTGAGCAAAGTCATGCCTAATTACCACCGGCTAAGGAAACCAAATGTCCATAAAAGACAGCCTTCTACAAGACAATCCCAGGAATCATCCCCAAAACCTTAAAAAAAAAACTTTATTGTTAAAAATGCTGTATTATATTAATTCTTACTAATTTTTAGCTAGCAATGCACTATGTTAAGATTTTATATTTATTTAATGCTTTCACTGAATAATCAAGTATTTTGATAGTGAGCTATTAGTTTGATTTTTTGACCCACTTTTTTGTTTAGATTTATTCAGCTTTTCTGAATGGTAAACAAGCAAGCAGCCCTAGGCAAACTTATAAAAGTTAAAAACATTAGAATAGTGTCGGCATGAACGCAAAATTCAAATATAGACACAATAATAATTTTAAATTATCACAAAACTCCAAAACTTCAAAACAAATGTTGAGAATCTTTCGTATTTACCGCCATGGAGCGAAGCATTTTCGAATCCAAAATGCAAGCTGTGTTGACTGAGGTGATACCAAAATGCAATTTGAAAATATAAAATCCGAACCAAAAGATTTGGGATCTTTGATGAGAATGTGCGAAGTGAAGTTGATTCTATCTTTCGCCGCTTGTAAAATATACTGGCAGTTCTGTAGTTAATTTACTATCTGTATCCTTAATGTTGCAAGTTAAAAATAACAAATTTCCGTGACTAGTCACGAAAAAAATCCCACAAATTGAAAAATATTAGGATGTCGTCTCGGTTGGAGCGTCATCGATTTCTTTAATTTTGAAGAATTTGTTTCTTTTATTACGCCTACCGTTGATTCTTATTTGAAAATCGTTTTAGTGTTTTTCGTTGTTTGTTTTGTTTTCACACAAATCGCTGGGTATCGTCTTGAAAAAGTTTGTAGGACATTCAAAGGTTTACATACCAACTTTCCTTGTTTTAATATTGCTTTGTATTGCAATATAGATTGATGGTTTATCAACGGCTGTGAGTAGATAGTTTTGTTGGGAATTGGGTTAAAACACCAATAGCAAGTGGTGTCTGTCTGCGTTTGTAGTATTCGTTACGGGCGCCATGTTGTTATTTACTTTGTGATTTTACTACGGGGAGGTAGTGCTATGGGTATATTGTGTTGTGCCGCTGCATCGCGTGTGTGAGAATGTTAGAGGATGTACCCGTCCACGGAAGTCGGAGCGACGTCCAATCCCCCAACAAAACCGCAACTCATCAGAGAAACCTCAGTCTGGATTTTAGGTATGTAAATTCCTAAGTTCCGTTCACTATTTGTTAATAAGAGGCGGGTGTTTTGATGGAAGTTTTTATCGTAACGTAAGTGTGCGGAATATCATCACGTTTCTTTGCCTCGTGTCATAGAGATAATAAACAGAAACTCAACAATAAGGTAGGGTATTGTTTACTTTTTCATCATTAGTCACTGCATAGTTTGGCAAGTAATACTATTACAGGTTTTGGAATTACCTCTGAACACTTATCTAAATCCACATTTTGATACTGTATATCTTGATACAGATAATAAACATATTATATTATTCATCTTTGATATTTGTCTTGGAAAACCTGATTCATAGAATGTAAGTAAGTAATAATGTTTGTAACTAAACCTAATATTAGACTTTATACAACAGAAATATCCTCATTGTATAACAAAAATTAATTCTGCCTTAGTTACAATAAACCACAATATTGTCAAACTTTCCTTTCCAAAGTTTAATTTATATTTTGTAACAATTTCACTGTAAAACTACCTATAGTAAAATGATTACCTAATTACACTACTTTTATACTAAGTACCTGCAATATTTAGTCATGCTTGCAATTTTATATTTATTATTCAGAAAGTTGGTCTGCAATGTAAATTGTAAACACATGGGATGTTCTACACAGCTATACTAAATTATTACTTCATTATTAAAGTCCATCTAATATTTTATGAGCCATAAAAATATAGATTGCAATTTATTAACATATTTAATGGTCTGCATACAAGCTGTGGTTTTAAACTATGCTACAAAACATGTTGCCAATATGGCACACATTTTGAAACAAAAAAAAAATAATTGTAAAATTATTAAGTTTATTAGAAACTAGCTGACCCAAAAGATATTGTTCTATCAAAATTTCAATATGGTTCACAAGTAATATTCCATTAAAAAAAAGCAGTTTCAGTTTTTTCCAATTAACCAGGCAACTATTCCAAATTTTCTTCCCACAAAACCTTATTTGGACTATTATGAACATTTTAAAACATAAATTAGCCAAGAGAACATAAAATTCTTTGTTGAGTACATGGACTCCTATGCTTTTGTCCTACTACAAAGCGATGTCATATCATCTATCAGTCTTGTACTAACATGTAAACATATGTTTTCAATATACTTATAAAAATATCAGTCATACTGTTATACTATTGAATTAAAAATGATACTGAATGAAAAGTCAGACTTTGAAAACCACAGCAAATGTCTTTTATCTGTAGTTAATTAATTATATCTTATCTAAATTGTCTGAGTCACATAATGCATTTAAATATCCAAGCCAGATAGGAAAATTCGTAAATGATATGATAACTAAAGTATTTTAGGTACTGTTTAACAATGTAAAATATTTGGTATTAATTTTTACTTTAAATTGACATAAAACGAATTAGGACCATCTGTTATTTATCTCCTATTTTAATTTTGAAAAGTAGCGAGTAGTTAGTCATTTGCTGACTTAACTACACTTAGTTTTTTTTATATTTTAAATTAGACATAGACCAAACTGTGTAGCTAGTGTATTAATACTTATTAACATGTTCCAGGACAGGATTAACTGCATTTAGACGTGATAACAATTAAATTCTATTATGTTTCGTTTAGTGTCCCTACTACAGACATATGAAAATAAATTAAACTCAAAGTCAACAGTTTTTAAATACTAAGTTAAACTATGGTGAGGAGTTCTATCTGCCATAGTAAGTGCACACAGTAACAATTCACCTTATTTATACTACGTCTATTTTGAGGATCCAGCATTACTGGTTACAACGACTATCGGCTATAACAACTGTAACTGCCATAGTAAGTGCACACAGTAACAATTCACCTTACTATCAGCTATGACAACCATAAACCGAGGAGTAGTTAAAAATGGTTTTGACCATATTATATTTTAGACACCAAACAGGTGTTATTCCTACAAAATAATAAATTACTACACAACATAACAGTCTGTAATCTCTGAAGAGTTAGGCAGAAGTTACACCCACATTTCGCCAGTTTTGTTAAAGTCCCATGTAATGAGGGGTGAGCCTATTGCCATCAACCGGGCACATATCGGGACTCCATGTTGCTACTGAGAAATCCCTGGTAAATAAACCCATAAAACTTGGACCTTACGCTCAGCAGTAGCGGTTGTGACCACTAGATGAACAAAGCAGTTTTGAATTAATTGAATATTACTGTACTAGAAATGTCCATCACAGCTTGTTTTGACAACTGGAACCAGTGTTTAAAAGTGATCAAATAATTGTTTTGATTTATTCTTTATTTTGTTATTTTAAATGGTGTAATAGATTATGATTTCTTTTTATTATATAAAAACCTTGCCTTACAAATGGCTACACAGTCAAGTACCTTTATGAAACCATAATTTCACAAATATTGAAATTTTATGACCAGGGCTTAAACTGTTAATGACTTAATTAAGGCTTATTATGTTAATATTTCAGCATTACATTTCAACATTAACTAGCCTTGAGATCTTACTCATTAGTAATGTGTGGTGTTTCCTTTTTACTGCATTCCAGTGTATGCCGCTAGTTTTATTCACACATAAGGTATGTTCTGCTCTGGTAACTTGTTGAACACCTGTTACTGATTTTTAATAGTATGTAGCTATGAATAGTTGCCAGTGGAAATAATTGTTTGAATATACAGCAAGCAATTAAAGTTGCATTATGAATGGTGCATGTTTAATGACAGTCCTATCAAAATGTTTATTTCCTGTATAAATTGTAGTTCTTGTTAAGTTAAAACTGTGCTTACAGTATATCTCAACTTTCTTATTGTTATTTAGTCTCAGCCACTTGTGTCCCACTACAGGGCAAACGCATTCCTTACCTCCTTCCAACTTTTCCCTATCTGCTGGTGTTATTTGAACTTTGAATTTTAGAATTTCTCCATCCGTGATATGACTTGTTTTAAATGGAGACATCTAGGTTCCAATTTTGGTCTAGTTCATAACTCCCCATAGGAAGCTTCTTTCCTTATTTTATGTTTTTAAGTCCTACTCTGCCTATCCCTGATTCGCTTGTTAAAAGCAAAAATTGGAAGGTATTTTCTTTAGAATGACTCTAAACTTAATTACTACTACTTAATACCCAAAAAAACTTCTTTGTTTGCAAAATCTACCATAAAATAACCAGTTTTCTGGCATTTGTTATGCTGATCTCTGGCATTTATTTACAGTTCGATCGAGCGATGATTGATCATTATTAAAACTTTATGTAGTCATGGATTTAATGTGATCATTTAACAATTAAGCTAAATGCGTGTTTCATTAGAGAAACCTAATCAGGTGTGATAAGTTCACCACAACAGATCGTAAATGGGAGCTGCCTATATCCGGTACAATTAGCATTCAAAACTTACTGTAGCAGATAACTCTACCCTTTATTCTGGGAGTCGATAAACGGATGATTCCCGATTTCGTGTTCTAATTACGGTATCGATTAATCCAGTGTTTGGTTGATAAAGATACAGTAAACATCGAGCTGTATGTAGGGCGTCTTTGACCGCGGCTCTCAGCCCAGGTGAATGTACGGGGGCGAAAGTAAAAGTGGTCAGCGTCTCGAGTCTCAACAGAAAGCGGCTACCTCGATTTCCTACGTTCTCACCTCAACACGCCATGTTTTTTCTCAGATGTACTTGGACTCGTAGAACCCTTGACATTAAAGTAAACACACCGACAATAAACCGTAAAACATGCTCATAGATTATCCTCTACCGAATATTCAATTTTAGTACATATCTGATTTCATACGTGAAATCCTCCCGAAAAACTTATTCATATATACATGGGCTTATTCGTAGGCGTTTAATATTATACGGCTTTCGCAAAATTCGAGGTTCAAAGGAATACTTCCATATCGCGCAAATTAATATTTTCTGAGCCAACTAGAGCTTGTAATTAATTTCTGTAAAAGCTGATCTTTATTTATATTTTAAGGGTAGATTAGGGTTTGAGAAAAATGAACTTTAGCTGAACGAGTTCACTAAAAATTTTCTAATGTATGAAACTAGTGAAGTAGGTATGCGTAGGAGTTGCAGTACTCATACTTTCATATGTGCTAAATATACTTACTTAATTTTATTTGAAAGAACGCATTTATTCTGCACTCAGTTGCTAGGTTAAATAAAAGAGATTCTCTTGCAAAAAATAATAATATTATCACTAACTTGTCGGTTGCCCTCATGACGGGTTCATTAAGTACATAGTTTTCTATTGATTTCTACATTTCACACTGTAAGCATGCCCGATACCATGTCAGACTAACATTAACAGATTATTTTTCTGTTTTGCGTCTACTTTACTGGCTTATTTGAAAAATATTGGAGCTATGCTTGATAAAATTTAACATTGAAATGTTTGAATAAAATCATCAACAATCTCTTTTCTCATCCATCAAACTCATCACTGAAAAATACTCACTTAAAAAGTTTTTGTAAGTAAGTAGACAACGTACCATGTAAGTAGGCATAAAGAACAGGCTATTTTCGTCATCTCGGTGACATTCGCTACCAATTCAACACAAGGTTGGCAAATTGTCGTCAATCTTCATGATCCGTAATTTATAATGTAAATTCCTTTTGTGCAGCTATGAAGCCTTACCTTTTTGTCATGCTTTAATGATTTCCTTGACTTTGTTTTTCCTCTCCGAAACCTCCTCAACTGCGCTGCTCATCCGTGCTACGGAATACGTTAGCAGATTTAAACGAGACGTTTCATTGAACAATAGAGCTTCAGCGTCAGGTTTAATATTTCTCTCGCAGCGTAAATATTCACGAAAAGCTAAAACTCGGTTAACGATTTTGAAAGGATTAATCAACGGCCTGGTCCAATGATTAATTGCTTTTTGTTCATGTTACGCTTGAAACAAAAGCGTTTTGTTCGACCGTAATCGATCATTAGATTTAGAACAAATGATAGTAGTATAGAATGTGTTGAATGTAACCTTGTTTTTGTCGCTTCAAATCCAACAGTAGCACTGGTTCTGTGTACTTGTCAATTAGTAAGTGTTAGAACTAGGAGACGGTCACGCGACCCGCCCATAAAAGCATTACAAGGCTGTAATCCTAATGCTATATATAGCCTGTGAAATTAAACTCAAACTCAAAGCATTTATTTCAATAAAACCATTTTCATTATTACATTTAAGGCACTTTTGAACTATAAAGGACTCGGACAGTCAGAAATATGAAGCTAGTTGCCCATTCCAAAGCGTAGTAGGTATTATCAACGGAAACCCATGATGAACAACTGGATAGGGATCATAACTTCATCTCCAGCAGCCATGAGCGGAAATCGGAAGTTAACACATCGCTAGCCAAACTTTTTGCTAGCAAACTGAAGCTGGAGCAAAAAGTATATAAAAGCAAAAGTTTGTTACGCAAACTATTCTATAGGAGAGCAAGTTTTTACTCTACGCTATCTGCTTGCTGCAAGCGAAAAAGTGCTGTCTGGGTTCAAATGATAAATTTGTTTATGATTCGAGGTATCAACAACCTTCGTCCTTTACCGTGTCCGAGTCATTTGGCGCCCACGGAAAATTCGTATTTAGAGTGTCCTGTCAGAAAGTCAGTGTGCTACTGCTTAGCCAATTACAACGCTAATAATGTTGACCCTTCAATGTTGCCAATCAACATCGGCACTCGAGGAATGCGACACGCTACTGGCCAAGACGCCTGCGATTAATAACCGAGCTGGTTTATTGTTATCGTCCAAATTAACTAGACCCGTCCAGCGTGACTTTATTGTAATGAAACGCAATACTGTGCAAATGAAACTAAGACTAAATGTTCCAAGGCAGCGATGTCTTTGCAGAGCTCATAAAATTATGGTTGTGATATATCATAAGCATTTTTTGTAGTCAATCCGTGACACGATTGCATTCGTCGGTACATGATATGAGTACTAATTACTAGAACAGTATGCTTCGTGAATTTTTCACCCGCATGTAATCGTGCATGCCTTTGAATATAATTAAACTTGTGCAAATAACTCTGGCGAAATGTAGAGATTAGATAGTGTGGCTTATTTAACCAGTCTACGTTTCAGTCCATATTATTTGAGTGACAATATTACTTTAAGCGACTGTGTAAGTGGCTTGAAATACGCTAATTAATACCGTTATCATCAAGACCTCATTCTAATAAAACAAAATGATTAGTGTATTAATATTTTTTTTGGAATCACCCCTTAACTTGCACCGTACAGAGTGATATTAAAGTAGATCTTAATATTTTTGTTTTATCCGACGTACGTATTGGCGTTGAGTCAGAATTGTATCATGGCTCTAGCGTCTATCAACAAAAAAAACTCGAAACACGTCTAATTCGGTCGTCTGATAAGTCATGAGTTTGTGCTCCTTGAGTCCGTACACGTGCACCGAAGAACGTTGGCACAATCACGTCACGTGGCGATCAATGAGTTACAATGTTGATACCTACTGTATTTTTATTTTAATATTTAAACAGTCGGAGTCTCGTAATAATTAGCTTAATTAACATCGTAGGCATTTATGATAATGAAGACTACACAGATTTAATTTGACTTTAAATTCCGTCCGTCAGAGGTTTTTCCTATTGTTGATAAGCTCGGTTTTTTAAGTTAATTTATTTTGCTATTGTCTTCAACTAGTTCTAGAAAAATTGTGGTTATTTTTAAAATCCCACTGTATCTGAAAAAACTTGGTAATTGTGGGATCCTTAAAACCAATAATTTATTCATATATTCAGAAAATTTTGTCGCACTCAGAAGCCAACATTGATTGTGTAATTTGTAACCCAATTTTTCCGTGTAATTAACCCGAAGGTAATTTAATACAACTGCACAATTGAAATTGTATACTAAACCTCTTGTATTACGTTTCCCAGAGTATGAAATTAAAAAAAAAATGTATTGAAGGAAATAATGGTCGCTGAATGAAGTTAATGTGATACTCACTCACTCACTGCTTACAATCTTTTATTACGATGTGGTGTTAAGTCCAAGTTGATCCTGGTACCCGATTCCGTACATGTGATTCATTCTAATTATTGTTTACGCTCTTAATGATCCGTGTTTCACTAATGAGTTGTTCGAGGTTGTTCGTTATCGAGCTGAATTGAAGGAACACTGCTAAATATAGTCTGTGATGCCAGTACCAAGAATTGATAAAGGGTTAAAACTAAGAATACTACTTTATTTTGTTGTATAACAGGAAAGATGAAAAATTGACGCAATATTCCCCAAGGTCGCGAAGAAGTCCGAAAGGGAGAGTCATGGCCCCCGGCAACATGGCAACTGAAGGAACACGGGTGGGTTTTAGTCAGTAAGAGTCTGACACGGGAGAAGTTATTTAATAATTTCCCACCCAAAAAAAAGGTACGCAAACAAACACTCGAGAATGGACAGGAAACTAAATAACAAATTAATATTGTAAGGAAAATCAAAGCAAAACTACTTAAATCAATTTATAGAGGAAAATCAAATCAAATAAGCTAGAAGCTAAAGAAAACCAGAGCTTCATAATGGTGTTGAATTTAATAATAAAAACATTCTTGTGGTCAACCACTTGCGATCCAGAGCAAAACCAATACTGTATAACTAAAGCCAACCTTGGTAATCATGGTAGTATCTATTTGAAGCTAATCTCGAAGTAACTATGAAGAAGACAATCCGTAACTACGCTAGACATCTGCACTCTTAAACTGCGTAACTGATAGGATAGAATGGACTGGCAGCTGAATCAATGTATTTACTAGCTACACCGAAAATTCTGTCAAAAATCGGATGAAAAGCATCATAAAATTGTGTTGTTGTTTGAAGGCTCAACCACATAAAATGTAAAAAAGATATGGAGACTAAATAGCTAGATGGCTTCCGTTCTGAAGAAGATCTACAGCTTGTCTTATTTTAACTTGAAACAGTAACTTGAGCCAATCTCTCTTCACAGCTCAAGTGTTTGTTGGAGGCAATCATAACGGATGGCGTCGCATTAGCAATCTCATGGGACGTGTAACGGACCCGACAAATAGAACACAGACTCCATTGTGAGACAAGAGCGACCATAATGTATCTTCCCACAGATTCATATCGAGGTCGGACTAAGGCTGCACACGATCGATTTAAAGCGTTTAATCCGTAGCAGTCGACACTCGAGTGTCGTCATCAAATAACCAGAAATGAAAGAGTTCACATGATATTGTATTGAACGAGTATATGTGTGGTATATGTAGGTTGGTGTCAGACCAACAATACGATACACGTTCAATCTTTCATTGTTTGCTGATTTGTCACCGAGAATCGCCGATTGTTTACAACTTTACCGTTACGTACGACGCGTATTTCTACTGATACATAATGTTATCAACTGATATTACATTTCTGGATATTGAAGGATTCTCTCCAGTGCGCCGTAATCCTTACACGCCCATAGACTTGATATAAAGATGAGTGGCTTACCATTAGGTGATGATTAAAAATACAGTCGTCTGATCTGGTTTTAGTCAGATGACGCACTTATAACGTGAAAACAAAGTTGCAAAGATGAGGACTTGTGAATGTGAATGTCTCAGAGTGACATCATTTTGTTGCGAGAATGTTATTAATATTATACTCTTCCATATAGAAAAGGGGATAAAAGTTAATGGCAAAGGGGTGACGACCCGCGAAGACGAAATGGGAGTATTGAAAAAGACAAGAGAGACAGACATCCTTAAATAATAGCTGAAGATATTACTACAGCAACCGACATTGATTTGACCTTTTTAAGTTCAGGTCAGTTAGATAGTGAGCAGCGAAAAGTTTCAGTCAGCTTAATGTAGCCAGGCAGATTGTTTTATGTCGGAGAGAAACTATTTCCTAGAACGGGCGATGACGGCATTGAGGAGATGTCGGTCATGTAGATTATAAATCTACTACTTAAGTACTATGATTTTCCACGTACCACATTGATTGCCTTTTTACTTTCAAGCTTTTATTAACATCTTAAGCCAAGTTTTGCGATTATCAAGCAGATTTTTTAAAATATGAGTGGTTATGTCAACTAATCTACACAAATATTAGATATATAATTTCCTGTTAGTCGCTATCTTACGTCGTGTTTTATATTTTGCCAGTTGACTCACCCAATCTCTTATAAAGTCTGTGTCAGTTACTTTTTATTTCGTCTGCGATTGCTCAGTGTCCGGGGAAATGCTGGTGCCATTCGATTATACAAAATAGATATAATTTAAAACATGACGTCATTTCCCTTGTCCAAAATAATGTAGACATCATATTCCTTTGTTAAGATTATATGCGGTAAACACCCTTGTTGGATATGATTATGGGAAAAAAATGTACGTTGACCCTGCAAAATGGGGTCGCCCCAGAAGCCCTGAAATAGGTTATTATACACATGATATTTGAACACACCCCTACACAATATATCTAAGCCGATCACCAGTGTAGGTCGTAACACCATATTTTGTATTGATTTGAATTTAATTAACCTTCCATGATATAGCTAGTATACAATTAAATTTAATTGATCACTGCCTAATACTAAAACCAATTATGAACCTACATTTATTTTTATCTGAAAAGCAATTCTCCAAGCGTTAACAAGACGTCAGATATTTAAAGAAACAAGGAACTTACGTCAATTGATGATAGTCTATTTCGATGACATTTTGTTACGGTGAGCGCTAAACGAGCTGAGTATTATAGGCCAGGGATGTATAAAAGGGAGTGACACAATGGACGGAAATGATCAATCAGGGGCCCTCACCCACGAGAGGGACACTAGCGTAATGGTCGCCCACAGTCCAATGCAACTGCCCCCTTTAGTGTGTCTCAAGTATGATGATTTAATCTTCGTAATCTCACGGGTCAAGGGACTCAGACGCTATGAACATAAATTAGTCATCTTCTGTGATGGATGTAGATTAGGAAGCAATGCGTACGAAGGTCGAACGAATAAAAGTTAGATGGTACTAATTTGGTTAATCGTACAGTGAAGGTTCTCTTGGAAGTATAAAATTATTACATTTTGGGCATTTATACAAATCTTTTTTGACTTTGGATATCATCATTAATACAAATATATTACAATACATTATAGCAGCACACAATACTCTTTAATTCAGTGGAAAGCTAAAATCATTCGAATGTTTCATCAAAAAATTGGAAGAAATCCCAGTGTTCAGTCACGGTTGCAAATTGCAAGAAATTGGCAGAAGATTTTCCATGCCACGGTTAGTCACGGTTGCTTTGGTACCGACAACCAAAACATTGTCCGGGGAAATCCTTGGAAAAACGTTTTTTGCAATCAATAAGCTGATAATAATGATTGTATTCAGGATGAATACTAATGACTGCAACTGTTTAGTGTCTCGCTGGTTTCAATTGGAGCATATTCGGATAATTCGGCGGTCGGCCTCGTTCTCTTGAGTTCGGAAGTGGCAATTCATAGGTTCAACTCGCCTTGCACGCTACAAGGTCGATACTATCGTAAAAATTAAGCGGACCACTTGAGCGTAGGTTTTTATTCGGTTTATTAACGAAATATTACCTGCTATAACTATTATGGAACGTTGTTATAAGTGAATCGATCTTCCTAATGCGTACGGAGCTTGATAATAGAATCGCCAACCGCATTTAATGTTATACTTAGGACCTAAGTGTAGGTATGTGGTTTCGTACGTGGTGGTAGGTTTACCCAGTAATAGATCATAAATAGTGAATGTTAGCTTAGAAAACGATCTGTTATGCAATGAACTTCCACAAGAATGTTTAGAGTAGATATTGATCATTTGTTTGCAATTCAGACGTTAAAATAGAAACTAATATTGTGGTACATAATTGCTAATATTATCAGCATGACGGGAAGTGAGCGGAATGAATAAACAAAATCCGTTGCTGTAGGGATTTCAAGAAATAATCTGCCATTGTTGTGATTAGGTAATGGAATAGCAGGGTTTTATACACGATTAGTAGCAGCACGTAACTGTGTATTTGTGTATAACAGTGATTACTTACATCGACCGAGTAAAAGGCAGGCTTTCTGTAGCCAATAAAATAACAATGAGGCCACTAAGCAACGAGTAGCTAGTAATACATTACTGCTTGATGTGGGTGTCTGCGGGACGTCGTGAAACATCGCCCTAATGGCCATATTGTATTCCAACTAGACTAGATAATGTGCGGGTTTCTTTGGAAACATTAACTGAATTTCAAAGTTCTGATTAACTTAAAGTTCTACGACAAGAAGTCTGTAAGCCTATTGTTTGTAGGTATTTGGAGGACAATAATCCTCAGATTAATGATCAAAATGAATGAGATTCACGTCCAGATTTAACTCATTAAATCTGGACGTGGATCTCATTCATTTTGTTACATAACAGCCTGTACATTGTCTGATGGAGTTGGTGAATGTTGAATATGGGCCTGCCCCTAGACACTGTTACGTAGGAAATAGCCACCGTGGTTTGTAGGCGCATTGGCGAGCGTAGTATGATGTCATCAACATAATAGCTGATATATCGTTTATGCGTTATATAGTACCGATTTACTCTTTAGGGTAGACATTCTTTCCTGCCGGGGTTGCGGAGAAGTCCGAAAGGGAGATCGTGGCCCCCGGTAACATGGCAACTGAAGGAACACGGGTGGGTTTTAGTTAGTAAGAATCTGACATGCCATCCTGCTCCGCTCAGAGCGGGAGAAGTTATTTGATAATATCCCACCCAAAAAAAAGGGTAGACATTCTTTACCTGACAATTTTGCATTTATACTTAAAGGATTCAATCGTAGGAGGGTTTTTCGTCACCTTTGTGGAAAAATCCTTTTTTTCGTTCACCTATTCTTTTCATACCTCGACTTTTCATACTCCTGCTCCAACGTAGGATATGTATTTAATTTTTTTGGTAAATATAATGCCTTTCTTTGATCTATAAATGAGTGTTATCTTCTATTATTTAAGAAATCGCTTTGACTACGATATATCTTCCGATTGATAAAACATGGGTTTACGTCTGTGATAGATTTATGATTCAGACTTCGATTGCCGCTATCTAATATTTTTAATGTGACGTTTTTACGACCCTTCTATAATTTGCTTTTACTTACGTACAAACAAAGATTGAAAAAAAAAACAACCATTCAAGGTGATACGAAGCGAGATTGCTTCAGGTTAATTTGATGCAGGATTTCCTTCTTTGCTGTCATTAAGAATTTTACAATAACTAATTAAATGAATTTGTTATATTCAACAATTTAAACTATATACGCGTACGAGTTGGCGTTTGTTATTACAAAATAAAGTGCTACACGGGTAGTAGTAAATCTCAGAATTATTACCACATGAAAACAGAATCACTGTTGAGTTATGGATGTCGTTACAGAATCAAAAACTTGTGAAAAATATACACAAAAGAAACACGATTTATTATTAAACTAGCTTCTGCCCGCGACTTCGTTCGCCAGCCTATAACCTTCCTCAAGAATTGGGCTAACCAATGCAAACAATTTTTTTTAATTCGAATGGTAGTTTCGGAGATTACCCCTACATACGAACTTACAAACAAACAAAGGAGAATGGCCACGGCCCATACGAAAAAAAACCCAGGCCCGGCGCAAAAAATGTATTTCTCAGATTTTAGATTAAAATTAATGAAGTTATTCTCAGTTGTCATCATTGCCGAACCCAGTCGCTAACATGTTCTTTTGGCTCATTAAAGTTGCGTAGGACTCAAGGTTAATCATGTTTTTTTTTAAACCTATCAATAATTGACATTATTTCTTATGACTAATAAATAGAAGTACTGTGGGAGGTAAAAATACTGGTTTTAGTACTAAAATATATACATATAAAAAAAAAAAAAACCAAAAGTAATGTAGTTGATTCTATTTAATAAAACATTATTTAAAAAAAGTTTTAAAATGGTATTACAACAGCCATCGTTATAATTAAGTATAGTAACCGATAATAATTTTTTAATTTTTTTTACATTTAAGTACTAATACCAGTACTTTTAACTTTCTGCAGGCTTACCTAAAACGATAATCAGAAGAATTAATGACAATTAGGTATTCATAGATTTTACAAAAATAAAAATAAAACAATAACTTATTTGCTTTGAACGCCAGCTAAGCAACTACAATCGGCAAATAAAAAACTTTTACCTCTATATAATAATATATAAGTATAGATAGATATATAAGCAAGTAGCTTACAGAAACGGTCTTCTGAAAACCAATAACTTTGTGTATTTAGGTAAAAACAAGCAGACGTTCATTTTGGAGATATTGTTGACGAACTTAGATTTGGTCGTAGAATCCAGTTGTGTCACCCTCACTTAATAATTGTTGCTTCGTCATGGCATGTGGCTTTTACATTCTATTGTGTTTAGAGGAAGCGGTATAATTGCCCTTGCAATGGAAGGAAGCAAACGTTTTTGAGTGTTTAGGAAACCACATTGTGTTGAGAGGAAAGCGATGAATCCCCGGAGCGTTGTACGTCGAGGGTTAAAAGATATTTGTGGGAAAAGGAAAATAATTGTGCAGCTGTCCCCCATAGCTATATTTGTGTTACGACGACATGAATATTACAAATGTCAAGTTTCTACATACATGGAGTTGAGACGTGTTTAATTAGTAAATCATCAATATAACCTGCTTTTGGCTTGGCTTAAAATCTGACAATATAAGATTGAATAAACATAGGCATTAAAGAATATTTTACAGATCAATAGCTTTTGTCCAACTTTCAGAAATTTTTGGTAAGAAAATGGCGATGTGAGATAGCCCAAACTAACCTCCTTTCGTGGCAGAGTCTTTTGATCTTTATAGGTCACTGTGTCACTAACACATTACCTTACCTTTTATTAGAAAACAAACCATCAATTTGATGCGTTTAGGGGAACGAATGGCAAACTTGGCATCTACCATGCAAGAATTAAACACTCAAATATCCATGAAGTATTTGCTAATAGCTTTTAGAAATACTGTCAGTAATTTAAACCTTAGCATAATCAGCTTATAATGTGTGATGCTGGGACACAAGCCTCCGCTCGGTGAGAGGGAGTGGGCTGTAGTCGACCACGCGGGTTGGTAGATGTCACATGTCTCCGATTTTAAACCGAATTTAAAAAGTAAGATCATGGTAAGCATGATCTTACTGTGATACTCAATTTGTGGCCCACTGGGCTTTTCTATTCGTCCTGAATAGCCTTTATGGGTAGCTCAACACGTAAAGCAATTAAAACTTAGCTGGCTGGCTAAAGACATGGAATGAGCACCGGGCGGCGGGATGGATAATGAATTTATAAGATGGAACTCTCCTCCCACAATTTAAAAGTGCTGAGATGACATAGATACATACTTAGATAGAATATGCTTTAATGTACACCAAAGTAACGTAATAATTTGTTTAAAGCTTGGATTGGACATGAAAAGAAATGTACATGTATATGGAAGACCCGAACCAGGAAACGGAATTGTCTTAAAGTTCTCAACTAAATATTTCAATCAGAAGAAATTAAGAAAAGAATCACATAATGCATCAAATTCTTATCAATATGTAATTAAAGTCTAGATCCTGCCGCAGACGCCATCGTTAATTTAAGAAAATAAGGTTTATTTTCGTAGCATATATAATGAAATCATGTTCGAAATGGTGTTATGAACTTATGAATGAATCAGAAATCCGTCAGTCCCTATGACCCTGTTCAATGACCTCGGAGAAGCACTTGAACATTCATTGATGTATCAAATATGAACGTGGCAGACGGCATGAATGATGTACGAATGGAAATGATCAAATTGAATTGGGACGAATATTTCTTATTGAATAGCAAGGCTATTTTAATGCTTATTGCGGTTGCGCTCATCTGGAAGCGAAAACTAGCGTGAAAATAAAGAATTTGTAAATGATAAAGCCTCATAATACTCATGCCAAGTAGAATACACTCCTCGATGCGGTAAAGCTTATACACTTGGCACCAAATCCACAAACTTCAGAGCCTGCTTGCCTTTGGTAAAACAAATCATTATCGGTGGTGCAATTTCTTTTACGTTCGACGTAGACATTTGGCCAACTTGCCAATACTACGAACACCTGTTTCCACATGCAACACACTTCTCTTTTGCGCACGCGCTTGTAAATGTAGGATTGTTGTTTGTTTTGTTAGTAGAACAACGTTTGTTTTCAAATAATGAAGACTATATTGGTAAACTGGAAGTTGGAAATATACTCCGATTAGTCGTCAGGCAGCGAACAGAGCATATTAGGTCAAAAGGAAGGATGTAGCTCGATGATAGATGCACGGTAGAAATAGTCTGATCCGGTGGGGAATACCCGGAAATTGCATCGGTCACTTTGTCTGGCGCTAAGGAGAATGTCTTGTTCGCTGTCTGTTTGCGTTAAAAGCATATTGCTCTTGAGTGAGGAGCTGGTGTTCTGTTTGCATCAATTCTATGGGCTCCTGTGTGTTTATTTTATATGTATGTATGTTTAAGTAAATGGGAAAGCAAATAAATTTATCCTTTTAGTTATTATAGCGCATTTTACTTACCTACATTACATTATGACCACATTGAACTTTAAATAGCTTTTAATCAATTATGTTATGCGCGAAAACGTCGCGTTTGACCACTAAAAGGGAACTACTAAATGAAAACTAATGTTTATAACTTCAGGAATTCCCCTATATGTAATTAATATCGTTTCATACGGATGGCGTCATGATAAATGTTGTTTCCAAGAGCTGACCCTTCGACTAACATCATATGGGTCGATTGGATCCCCGATTCAATTTATTGAATTTTAGATCACAATGGGTGATCTAAAATTCAATTCGCCACGCCTACGGTCCTTTTTGACCTTGTTAACATTCAAGGTCTATTTACTTTGTTGAATATTTGATTCAATTTTTCCCACAATACCGACAGCTGTTGTTGACTGGAATCTCGGAGGGATCAATTTGTGAAGACTTTATTTAAAAAATGGTGTTAAGTGCTAAGCTGTTTTATTTATTTTCTTTACATAGACGGTCTAATTCTCCTATCATTAGCGAGGCAAACAGTAACGACAGATCAAATTGTGGTGGTTCTAACTTTTATAGTCTCCGAGTCATTGACAACTTTAGTACATTTCAAGTTTTGATCTTCTGATGAATAAATTAATTATTAAGTTGAAACAAGGGTCAATGCTCTCGCTATTATCTCTTCTAATGGAATAAGTAAAACCTTTTACCCACTTTGGACTAACTTTCTACCCGAAACAATGATATGAAAAGGCTTTGCGAACATTAAAACAGAGAAAGTTTCATTAAAATACGCCTACTGGTTTTAATTGATATGCGCGTCAACATAAACACACTTGCTGTTGGCTCCACAGAGTTTACTTACATAAAGGATGACACACCACTTTATTTCGTACATTCATCTGGCTTTTAAAGCAAGAACCGTCAGCGGCGTCAGCGCAGAGCGCTTCGAACGCTTAGTGCAAGAGCACTCAGCGAGGCCAAGCGTTGTAATAAAATCAAGTTTTAAGTACACTGTTTTACATAAATATTTAAATACTAAACATTCACCAATATTAATTTAATCAATTTCGTGTACTACTAAACAGTTATTTTACTTATCATGCACGTGTTCGATTGTATTGCATGCGTTTTTGTACCACAATGGCATTCCTTCCTCGGTTTACACATCAAACGCTTGATTTAGTTTATACAGTACTGTGGTTATTCAACCAAATGGAGCGATCCGGGACAGTCTATTACTAACTAGCATTCTATTTATAGTAAGTTCAAAGTACAATTTATTATCAAGTCGCTCTGAGTAAGTCATTTCTGTGACGAATGTAAATAATTTGCTTGTAGTCGGGATAACAGTCGTAGGAAGGAGATCTTCGAATTGTTGTCATATCCATTCATATCATAACTATTTTATGTGTAAACGTTGGAAATCTCAATGTGACTTTACAATCTGCCTCTATGTTTTGTTTCGTATATTTTTTCATCTGTCGTTATCGATTTATCTCTGTATAAAATCGAAACGAGTGGCAGATGGTTTGCGAAATCCCGCCAATCAGGGACCGTTAAATTCGACAGATGTATACACGACCCGCAGATGCAACCCTGCAAACATTTGCGATTGCGGGATGACGGCTGGAACCTTTTTTTTTGGCTACTGGTATCCCAAAACCTAATTTTGGTCTTTATTTTTGCTTGGTAACGTGTGTGCCATTGTTGCTGTTAATAAAATTTGCCTTCATAATCTACTCCAGTATTGACGTCACTATACATTTCTCTACATTTCAGCCTTGTATAATATGTATGTAGTCGGATCATAAGTTCTGTCACATATCAAGTGTGAAATAAATGACCCATTTTCAATTTTATTATAATAATTAATATATGGGAAGTTATATAAAAAAAGACAGTTTTACACGTATATTGGTTTATTCGAAATTATCCCTTGATTTTCGATTCAAGCCCTTAATCTGCGAGGCCAGTCATCGATAGAATCACGTACGACCTTGAGGTCCATTTGGAACACTGCTTTGATGAGGGATTGCTTCAGCGACTCCAAATTTTTATAGGGTTTTGCGCAGGCCTTTTCCTCTAAATACTGCCATATTTTATAATTCAAGGGATTAACCAGCCAACCAGTTTACGTACTCTGGGCTTTATGATCCGGTACAGAATCTTGCTGGAATACCTAGTGGCGAATTGCGACCATTGTTCGTTTAGATCTGGTACACCAGAGCACTGGTTTTCACACCGTTTTCACAAAAACACGTCTCAGTGGGGCCAAATACGACACTCGCAAGCCAAAGCATCACCGATGAGGGTTACATTGAACATGCGGGACATGCCTGATTGCTTCATCACTGTTGTGAGCATACACCTTATTATTTTGCTTATTGAAGCTCTCTTCGACAGTAAAAAAAATTCATCAGAAAATAAGATTTCGCCTCAACAAAACGTGTCATCGTTGAGTCCATTTTTTTTTTCAAACGTGCATTCAGGAGGTGTGCTGTTATTTTACGGTAAGCCCGTAGCCTGAGGTCTTCATTCAACACCCTTTTTACCGTGGTTCTGTTTAAACCCATCTGAAGAGCTAACAGTTTTTGCTTTCTCACGGGATTTATTTGAATTCGCGCCTTGATGGCTTTGATCAACGCTGGATTGCGAACCGTACGAGGTCGACCACTCCTCTCTCTGTCTTACTATTCTTGAATCTTCCTCATATCGTTTAATAGTGCGATAAAAACCTTTGAGATATCAAAAAAAAAAGTTTGAAATTTTCACTTGCAGCGTATCCACAACGACGCAATGTAAACGCAATGTAATTACAGCGACTTCTTTTTGTGTCCACTTCATGTTGAAAACTAAAGAAAAGTCTACAATTCCTGTTTACAAAATCGTGAAACATTCAAAATTCGAACGTAATTTATTGATTTTTCGGCTGCATTCAAAATTCGGAACCTATGACAGTACTTATGAGCCAACTACGTATATTCTATTCGACCTTCAGACCTAAAACTAATTGTACATTTCAATATTACTTCAAATGACTACTGCGCAAACAAACTTAATTACCGTTATTACTTCTCACGTATTTATAGTTCAGTTGTTTTAATTAGAGTTGTGTTTGGGTAGCTGTCTTGAAAATGAGCAGACGATTCCTGAAACAGCCTTTCAAAATATCAACATTCTCCTCCACTGCCTTGTTACAAGAGCACACGAGTCGAATGAAAGAAAACAAGAATTCTAAGGGCCTAAGGGTATTATCAAATCCTTCGAGATCATCAATCAAACATTAGCTAAATGTTACTCATTATAAAGAGAACAAGATAATTATGTCTTAAATAGAACTGCTCGTTCTCACCAAAATGGAATTGCTTAGTATTCGTTCTAACTTAAAAGTTGCAAAGATCTGGCAAACATTGAATGTATCAACATCGTAAGTAAGCACTTAGTTGTGATAAATCTTCTTACTTCAATTTATCAATCCGGTTGAAAAGCATGATGTTTATACCGGTATCCCCCAGGCTGTCCTTACTCCGTTATAACGGTCTACGCGGGAGTCTGAGATTTATGTCACGAAATGATAGAACTTTTTACAAATTCTGAATTACTTCACAGTATCATTGGATTTTGAAGAGAGAAGTAGAAAATTCAATAAAATCGCGTAAAACCAGTGTCAAGGAATCATACGTTACACATACGTTGGTTGGTTGGAGTCGTCTATTGGATTACTTCCTACCTCGTACAAAGTTAATTGAGTAGCACGTGGTAGTAAACATTCGCAGGCAGTGGCAGGGCGTTAGCTGCTAATTTATTTATTGATTTTGTTATGGTCACACGTGATTTTGAGCGTGACCGAAAGTCTGGCCCTTAAGTGGATATGTTGTTGCGATTCACAAACAGAATGACTTTACCTCCTTGTTTTCAAAGTCATAGAGGTTTACAAACAACAAACAACTATCGACGCCTCTAAAACGTGGGTGTTATTGCAGATGTTTTTATAGCCTTTTGCGGTGTAGACTTGTATGAAGAAGGCTACTGACGTTTTTTCGTTTTACCTTTTTTGTGATTAATGCTGTGCGCAAAATAAAACATGTTTATGAAGTGACTCGTGTTAGCTCAGTCAACAAATTAAAATCGGAATCCCCAACCAAGCGCATTAGATCAGAATCATTTTACTAATCTTACAAACCAGGAAAACTTCGATGATTGAATTTTGTAAGAACAGATTAAATATTAATGCAGAAATTATCTAACACTCTTATCTCTTCACTTATTAGAACTTAGATACAAAATTCGCAACACAGCGCGCACACTATCTTGCATAACGTCTTTATTACGGTCCAGGTGCCATTGAGAATACATTCGGTTGCCCAATCGTCTTTTATAGTTTACGAGTTTTCGTTTGATGGCATGCTTACAACAGTATCAATATTATGTAATTAGAGCGTGCATCTAATTAAGCTGAAGAAGTATATAGCAAGGATCTAGAATAATAAATGTGCGGAATTTTCCAATGATCCCGTTTTATTGGCGCGCTAGATTGGAAACAGTTTTCTCTGTGAACTATTTTCCAATCTAACTGGGCTTCGAATCTGTTATTTTCTTCTACTTTACATTTTATTCCTAAGAATAAGTTTGAATCAGACTTTATTAAACCTTTGATTGGTTCAGCGAATGCCGCGCTGACGCAATATTTTGGTCATCCATGGCATAGAATTTTATGTATACGTATAAAATATAGTATAATTATTTTAGTGGCAATTTCATAAACTGGTATGTATACAAGTTGAATAGATTAATATTACCTAACATTGACCTTATTTTTCTGTTGTAGTTGATGAATTTGTTTGCACATGTGTTAGTCTGGAACAAGACACATGTTTGTGGGTCTGTGATAGCTATTAGCGTGGCTTATGAGACAAGCATACCAAGATTAGTGGGCCGTATGTAATGGGAGGTATCCTCTGGGAGGTTTAAGCGACCAGGGCATTAAATCCGGAGGACAAACAGTAGTAAATGTTTGCTAATACCATTGTACTGTGCTGACTAATCTGTACTGCCTAGCGGGATATATATGGAATGTTCTCTGAGGATTGTGTTCATATTCAAACTGAAGTCCAACCACTTCCACTGCTCTTGATTTATAATATGCAAATATCCTACCTATAATTCTTTATCACGCAAAAAAATGATGATATTTTTGCTTCTTTGTCATCTATTAAAAAATATCATCTTTCTGAAGTTTAAACGCCAAGACTAGCTGTCTTATGATATAATAATTTAAAAGAAAAAGGATTGAATGGTAGCGTGACTTTTGATAAGGGAATTTAGAAGAAGAAAACGTGTTGGGTCGACCCCAAGTAACATGGGACAAGGGCAAGATGATGATGATGGCTAGCTGACCTTATTGGCGGCTTGGCTGATGTTGGAAAGATATTAATTTTGAAAGATTGATTCCATCTCTTCATGAAACGTAGACTTCCCTATGGAGTGGTTGAATAGCTGTTTGTTACAAATATTATAGTAGTGAAAAGAAACAAGATACTAGACCGATTCAACATAATGTAAATAAGTCCTTCTTGGAAATTATTACTAACTTACAAACAACAGACTCAGTTGTTTGAATCTAGCAATGTATCTATGAAATAACACAGATCTTACTAGCAACCAGTTGTATACGAAAGTTACTGTGGTAATGTAATATTTCAACTTGGTAGGGTAATTAAATTTTTGTAATAATGTAGTTTATGAAGTAACGTTACTACGGCATTGGCATGAGTACACTGAGTATTGCACTGCTGTTATAATTTTTTATTTAAATTTTTATTTGATAAACAGAACGATAGTTTTGTTAATACTATATCAATGTAAAATATAATTAAATAATGAAATACAAGTGGTCCATTTAATCTATCCTGAACAAGACCAAAGATTTAAATACAATTAGTATGTAACTCCAAAAGCATGTTAAAAATTGAAAATTATAAATTAAATTAAGGCGACGTTAACCGACTTTTAATGAGCTTATACTGAAGATGACGTCTACAAGAACAGTGTTAATGATTTGGAAAAAATATATGTTAAATTAGAGCATTTTCTTAATATTTTAATATAGCCATATTTTGGATTATGTTTATATTACATGGTGAAATTAATTTTTAAAGTTAGGTCTAACGCGGATAAAAAACTGAGAATCGCGCAAAATCTATCAAGCGTATTTTCTGAAACCTTCACCATTTTAAAGATGATTTAATTATTAATCTTTTAGTATACGAGTTTTATTAAAATACCTTTTTTATGTATAATAAATTAATTATGCGTTTAATTTGGGACAGCGCTCTTTGATGGGCGAGTCCTATTACTGACTGGACGTGCGACGCGTTGCGTGAGCTCAGTACAGAACACGCAAGCTAACCACTCAAGGTCACTGTCGTATATCGTATCGTATCGCGTCTTAAAATTGAAATTTAAAAAAATCGTCAAATGTTTATTTTCTACAAATACGTTTTCTACAGTGCAGTAAACTTGACTAGAACTAACTGTACGCGGAACACCGCGTACAGCCGCGTACCATAATAATGGTTATTTGAAATTATCTTCACAAAGACATGTTTCGAAGAGCATTTCTTCTTTTAAAACAATGAATATTCTTTTGAGATAAGTAGGTAATTCTTTGTCTGTATCGAACTAAGCATCTTGGTCCGGGAGTTTTTTTAAATTCTGTTGGGCTGCTGCTTTGTAGGAAGAGTCTTTGTATATTTAAAAACATATGGCAGACAGTGTTAATACAAGGCCGAAGGAGGCGTTCACTTTCACAACCACGATTTACTTAGAGCGCACCGCACGATTTTCATGTTCCGTAGACAGTCGACACTTTGTGATCATTGCTTATAAAAGCAATTATACTCTAACTAACGACTCTAACAACTATTGCCACGATTTTTATTTTCATGTCTTTTATTTTCGCTCAAATTGCAGCATTTCTACGAAACTTTCTCCATCTTCCAAACTTAATGATGATCTGCAGTGTTCTTTAGAGATCGCCAACGATGTACAAGAATATGATATTATTAACTCTTGAATTAAACCGACGATGTGTTTCGAAATGGATGTTGAATCGAAACAGGTGCTTGCGTCGATAGATTAAATACTCACAATGATCGATTGTGTACGAAATCAGTTTGCAGAAGCCGACACGACTAGCTTTCACCAATATTCATACAATAACACCACGGTATGGTGCCGAGTCGAATCAATCCGCTATTGTTTGATGTTGACGTCAATCCGCGTCGTGAAATGTGTCCATAACGTGTACACCAGACTGAGGCCTTCAAGTTCCTCGCTCGCCAGTACACTGTAACATTCACCTGTTACTTGCTAAGATCGCGTGCCTCGGAGAAAAATGACGAGATCATCTAAGTAAGCCATTAAAAGCTTTTCCTAATGTACCGGAATTTTCAGACAGATAGACGTCACTTTTAATAATCGCTTTTACAATTCACGAAAGCTCATCAAGAAATGCGTTTATTTCTTTTGGAATACTGTATAGCATAGCTGCCAACTGGCGTCATGAGGAGCTGTAAATAGTTCTAATTGAAATCAATATAGAAAGAGTCGTCATAAGTGGTGTCAATTCATTTAGTATTTTTCATTGGTGCTGTTGGTTGTCTACAGAGGCCTTAAATTCAGTAATTGTTTTGTTGTGTTCGAGTTGCTTTTGCCAAAGTTAATTTGCGAATGTGACAATTCACATTCGCAAATTAACTTTGGCGTGATTTTCAATGCGTGGTATAAAGTTGTTAGTACTCGTATTGAATTTCTCGGGTCGTTTCTAACCTGTCGGGCACGCGAGGTCGCAGAGCGGGTATTTGTATAGTCCATCGGTCGTCGTGGGTTGACCCACTTGGGGTGATAACGTAAACAAGTTGTCGCATAACACCGGAAAAGGTTTTAAGTTAATATGTGAACGACATGCAAGACACCGCACCTTAGTATTTGTTAGTTACCGGATTTCTATATTTTTACCGTAATGAATTCAGGGACATTGTCTGTATTGTAATTGTAATGTATTGAGCTGAAGGTGAAATGATCATCATTAACCGACCACAGTCCACTGCCGGATGATGTTTATGCATTTCCGGAAAAGGAAATATACTTTTTTTTTTAAACTTTCACCTGTTGGTGTGAAGGATTTTTGATCAAGATTGCTTGTTTTCTCGAATTTTCTCCTATGCTTGTAAATCGTTGTACTGTACTCACTTGATTAAAAATTAAATGATTTCTAATTATGTCATTTATTTATTAAATTAACAAAATTATTGATCAAGTAAAAAGTTTGCAGCTATACTTATGTGGGGTATTATTTTGGCTTTGTTCCACAAATAGGTAATGGCTAATGTGGATGATAATTGATCGTAAATATTTAATGTTATGATCGTTACTTTAAATATAGGATCATGTTTATGTAGAAAATGTAGTAACAAGTGGACCTACAGCGTTGGTTTCAGATACATGTACTTCAGAAAAAAATCTAATTATGTCATTGAAAATATATGCACGTTTTTCATACTTATATTATATAAATATACACTTGTTCAAATGATAATGTAAATAATATTATAATTTCCTATTTATAGATCAATCAAAGCATCAATATTAGTCTCTTGAATTACTGATAATTATGTTAATGGAGGTTTCCATACTCCACATTTTAGTACTCCGTACCAGCGGCGAGGTGTTAATTTTTATAAGAAAGAAGCCGAAGCGAGCCGGTTTTAACTTACTTACTCATCAATAAAGTAAAAATTAATTTAATAATTTAATAAAAAAACAAGTATTTCTTTTTTAACAATACCTACACAACTAACCGATACATACATCCTTTGTTATTATTACACAATTCCATTCCACCATAATAATAATATTCATTACATAAATGCGCTATGTTAATAATAATTGTTAGGTAACCAGATGTCGATTAAAACGTCATACAAATAGTTTTCTGACAGTTCGCGAGTCGATTGCGACTGAATGGAATGTTGCCATTTTAAATAATATGTTTTATATAAAAACATGTAGAATTATTGTATATTTATTTTATTTTATATCTTATTGTATGCTGCACCGGTCGACGTCATAACGTCAACGCCGGCTGTCGCTTAAAATCAGCGCTGGTGCCACGGATCTATGACTGGGACTCTGTCTTGCATAGGACCGCAGCATTATGCTGAGCGATGGCCGTTTTACGCTGATGTGGCGTATATTTTCCCTCAACTTGTTTTTTTTGTTTTATGTTCTTTTTTTGCATAATTTTTACCGCAAATAAAAACGTATTTTGTTTATTTTTACATTTTTAAATTGACTTTAACGCCATCTATTGCCAAGTAGCAGACATACAAACAAAACTGACTTTATGGTGAATTAAATACCCGTAGTGTAACTATATTTTTGGCAACAGTAGACATTATTGATTTGCCATTTTTTAATAGTGGTAGATTTGCTGATGCGAACCTGCGAAGGGAAGCCGGTAGGAATCGTGTTATATGGTGCTTTCGCCACTGCTACTCTAAAATAGATTTGGATCATAGTTATCCGGTTTGGATGAATGGCTCCTCTCTTTCGATGACTCCACACTGTTGCACATCTGTTGGCAGGACGCACCACATGCACGATTCCCGATAACGTTCCAAAAATAAACCAACGATAATTCGTTCACCACTCACGCTCCGCATGGAATGTTCACTCATTGAGTGGCCACTATACACACTTCCACTTCCTCTACTTTCTTGTATGAATACGCGGCCGCATTAAGAACGCCATCGCTACTTAAGACTGCACTGCGTTTTATGTATCTTCCGAGAATGATAGCTAAGTCGGATGGAGTCAGTGATAAACTTTTCGGGGTCATCGGCCGCTTTCTCCTACTTAGTGAGTTGGTATGCGTTCTTGAATCTCGGTTATGTCACGGTGTCTGTTGGTTTTTGCAAAAAGAGAACAAATATGTGCTGAATACAAGAAGACATCTGTCTGAAGTCCTAGAATGTGTTTACGATTGTAACTGTAACCATCTCATTGATATTCCAGGCAACATTAGCAAATACGCCATGCAGTCTCTCATAAGGAATTGGCTTTGGTAATCGTTTCTTGAATATAAAATATGAAGCTCTAATGTCATCCTTTTATAATACAGCGTGAAATCGCTTACATTACGGAATATTAAGTCATTGACCACTAAAATTTTCCAACTATCCATTTTACTGGTGTAGGTCTTGCTTGAAAGACCAGATTACTGAATAACGTTACGTCAATTTGCACAAGTGTCTCGTCGAGTCTGTGTAAAATTTAAATAAAACATAGAAATTGGTTCCACGTTTCTGAGAAAACGTAAACTCTACATCGTAAACTCGGTCGACGAAATCTTTGGCCTGCAAAGATCTTTTGTTTATATTGTTTCGAAGTTGTTTAGTTGCGTTTCGGCTGCGTAATCGAGGTGATCCTTATTCGAATGGTATGCGGAGCGGCGCGTCTATTTGTTGCGTAAAACAGTTTGCCATACGGCGCCCGCGAGGTAGGACGTGTGTGCTGCGTTTGCACAATGTTCAGTGTTTAATTACGCGCTATGATATATCGCAAGGCTGCTCGCATTGTTTTAACGCCAGTGTTAAGTGCAGCTACTATGTTTATGTGAGGAGGCTTATTGAATAATCGTGCTCTGTGTTCTAAATCAGTGTTGAGTTTCTGTGCGTTATAGTGTAAATCGAGCAAATGGTTAGAAAGATTATTGTCATTGGCATACAGCATTACGAGGATCCGTTTTATAAGTATGTAACTTAAAACTTTATGTAGGGTTTACTGACTTGTGATGCCGTCAAGGAAATTGTTATTCTGAAATTATTTTTCCTTACCTATATCTTTTCCTTTGTTGTAGACATGTGACGGGTGCGAGCGGGCCGCCAGCAGGATGCGGCCATCAAAGAAACAGATCCCTGGATTCTGTGCTCCAGCGGATACCAGAAGACATGACACCTACTTCGCCGGAGGGGGCGCCGCTTCGAATCCCTATCGAAGTGCCCGCTCCGAGATTAGCGCTTCCACCGGAGGTGCCTACGGGCTCCGATGACTCCGGCATTCACACACCTCCCGACGGCAACGATGAGGAGCGACCACAACCCCCAGCCGCTGCAAGGTCCAGAGAAAGCCTCGACTCCGGTAACCCAGAAGACACAGATAAACCGCCTGATCCTCCCGATACATTAATTGACTCAGCAGTGAAATCCGATATTTGTGCCGCTGAAACATCTAAAAACAAAGACTTTCTGCTCCGGTTGTTCGAAAGTAAACTGTTCGACATGAGCATGGCGATCTCATACCTGTTCAACTCTAAAGAGCCGGGCGTGCAGACCTATCTGGCGAACAAACTATTCTCATTCCCATACGAAGACGTGGATTTCTACCTGCCACAATTAGCGACCATGTATATAGAAATGAGCGATGTGGCGGACGTGTTGAAACCGTATTTGGTGTGCAGGTGTAAACAAAGTGCTGAGTTTTCACTTAAGCTCGCGTGGTTATTGACTGCTTTCGGAGGTGACGTGAAGAGATCGAGAGCGACTAAACTCAGGGACTCTATACTGGCCGAGGAGATCAGGCCGGCGGCAAGGAGAGGGCATCATAGATCGCAGTCTGACGCGTCTGCGTTAAGGCTAGCGACTCCCTCGGGGAGGCACTTAGGAGACCTGGCGTCTGGTCGGGCGTTCGATAATGGATGCCTTTGTGGAGAGCAGTGTTCGTGTGGAGCACCGAGATTAGCACCTCAAATACAGGTAATTGCACAGTATTTTAAAAATATTCCGTAATTAAAACTCTTTCTCTATACACAATTAACCGTCATGTATAACTGGTGTATTTTTATAATTGACAATGCTTATAAGTGACTTAGACATTGATAATGACGAAACATAAATGGCTGCTGATAACGATGAAGTATCTACCTTGGTTGTTATGCTAAGCAATGCTTTTCCGTGTTACGTAGTAAAATCAAGTTAAAACCTCCATTAATGATAGACTCTTTTTGGTTTTGTGAAAGCATCTTTGGAAGCTCATTAAGATTTATCAATGAAGAATGAAGGTTTTTAAAATAATCCTTCATTTAATTCACACTGTTTCCCATGTTTAACTCGTGATTTTACGGATATTTCATAACCAAAGAGCAGTTTTGCCACGATACCAAGTAATTCCTCGAGTGTAGTTTCGAAATGTTTTGCAAAATCGTTAGGACTGGGTATTCACGTTCACATTCTGTAACACGCGTGTATCCGTGTCGTGAGCCAGTCGGCAGCCTATGTAGAACCTTGGCTTAAGAGGCAAGAGACTACAATCATTTAAATTATTGCGATATTTAGTCTCATTAACGTTTGCTAATGAGACGTTTGTTAACCTTTGATTACCTGTTTTTGTAATCAAAGGTTGAGGCAACGAGTTCTAGGCGTTAGAAAAAAAACTTAATTGTGAGAACTATTACATACTCGTTAATTGAATTTATTCAGCAAAGCTTTTATTGCGTCAATGCCTAATCGATTGATGACCATACATCAAGACAGCCAAGCTTTCGCATTGAGTATTTATGATTTTTTGAGTAATTAAAAAGCAAGCATAGCTCTTGGCTATAATGGAGGTCAGAAAAATAATCGTGTATTATTTTTATTATATTACCAGTCGTCCTCGTACTAGATTAAATTAAATAGGACTAACAGAGTATTATACTACTACTACTACCCTGAAACTATTTCATTGACTTTCGATCAACGAACCATTGAAGAAAAACTTATTAATACATTCTCTAGTACTCATTTCTAGAACTCATCATAAATTCATGATCCTAGATTGTTTGTTGGCGTCGAATGAAAAGAAAAATTATTTTACGTCTAGAAAGTCTATTCTAGCTGATTTCTTTACATTTAGTCCTGGAATAACTTTACTAGTGATTGGTTATTGGTACAGCTGTTTTGCAAAGCTCAGCAAGGTCTTGCAGTAACCTTCACTTAGCATCAAGCGAGCAAAAGTGGTGTGGGCATTGATCTTGAAATGTAACTGACATTTAACATGACATTACGGATAATACAGCTTGTACACTAGCATTATGATTTTACAGTATACTTCTTATAGTCAACACGGATACAAAATTAATGTTTGGGTTTTATAAGCATAGAATCACATTTTTTAATGTTAATTCTTTATTAAAAAAAATAACCAACAGCAGCAGCATACATTTGAATAGTATAACTATAGCACGGGAGTTAAAAAAAAATGTTTACAGTGTGACTTAATTACAATTAGATATTTATCCTGTAATCTGTATAATTATGTTACAAGCAGGTTTTCATAAAACAATGAAACATATAAAATTCACGGTGCCTTTTCCTGTTTTGGCCGCACAGACTCATCTGCAACTCCAATACCAAAGTAATAAATATATTCTTTTAAACAAACAATATAGAAGAAAGAAAGAAAGAAAGAAAAAACGTTTATTTGCGGTAAACATGACGCAAAAAAAATTAAATACATAAATGAGAAAAAGTTGGGGAAGCATGCGTCACATCCACGCAAATCGGCTATCGCTCAGCATTATGCTACGACCTGTCCTTTCCTGTTATATGTGGATGACCGAGCTTGCTCGGTTTTTATTTTTTGGTAGTTTTCTAAAAATTGAACCTAGTTAGGTCGATTTATCGCCCCCGAAACCCCCTGCATACTAAATTTCATGAAAATCGTTGGAGCCGTTTCCGAGATTCAGATTATACGTAGTCGGGCCATAAGTCCTGTCACATAGCTAAAATTTCGAATTTAGAATGCAAGCCGAGGAAAATATTATGGGCATTCGAAATTTGATTATTTAAAGAAAATAAAAACAGGGTTTCTGGAATTTTGTTCATTTTCTAAAATGGAGTGGACGCGCAAAGAAGAGTCGCAGTAATTGCATTGCATCGTTGCGGTCACGCGCCAACTGAGATTTTCAAACTGCTGAAAAATTTGAAAATTCCACTGAGATTTATGTGTCGTACTATCAAACAATTCAGGGAAGATTCAAGATTAGAAGATAGAAGATAGTGAAGCGGTCATCAAAGCAGTGAAGGCGCGAATCCAACGAAATCCTGTCCGCAAGCAAAAAATGTAGGCTCTGCAGATGGGACTAAGCAGAACTACTGTTAAAAGGGTATTAAATGAAGACCTAGGACTGCGTGCTTATAGAAAAAAAACAGCATATCTTCTTAACGCACGGCTGAAGAAAATCAGACTAGAAAGAAGCCGGGTTTTGGTAACGCGTACGCGGGAAAAAAAAATTGCGAAATACTTTTTTTGGATGAAATTTTTTTAATGTTGAGGAGAGTTTCAACAAACAAAACGATAAAGTGTATGCACACTCTAGTGAAGAAGCGAGCAGACGTGTGCCACGTGTTCAGCGTGGTCATCACCCTTCTGCATTCATGGTTTGGCTTGGGGTGTCCTATTTTGGTCCAACGGAGGTGTATTTTTGTGAAAAAGAGGGAAAACCAGTACCCTCGTATATCAAAACACAGTCCTAACAAACACTGTGGAACCTCTTTCACAAACAATGTTAGAAAACAGGAACTTTATATTCCAGCAGGATTCTGCGCCGGGTCATGAAGCAAAAAGTACCCAAAACTGGCTCACGACCCGTAGAATCTACTTTATCAGGCATGAGGATTGGCCCTCATTCTGTCCACACTTGAATTTCTTAGATTTCAAAATATGGCAACTCTTACAAGAGGTCTACGCTAAACCCCATCGCAACTTGGAGTCACTTAAAGCATCCCTGATTTAAGCAGTCGCCGATATTGACATGAACGTCGTGCGTGCTTCGATTGATGACTGGCCTTGCAGATTGAAGGCTTGTATCGAAACATGAGGAGGACATTTCGAATAAATTTAATTTGGTTTAAATCTGTATTTTATACCCTTTCATTTGATATATAAATGGTTGTAGTGCGTGACTCATTGAGTCATTTAACTTTCCATATGTGACAAAACTTATGACCAGACTACGTGTATATATATACACATATATATACATATATCCAAGAGTTGCTTGTTTAAAGGTATAAAAAAAAAATCGGTTAAATACTATTATTTACTAGCATCATATAAAATCGAAAATTCGCCTGACTTATTTTCAATTCATTGTTTATTCAGCCGCTGTTCCTCCTTTTTAGGGTGAAGGCCTTCACAAAATATCTTTTATGTTGTTTTTGGCACATAGGTAATATTTATTTAGTTAATTGAAATGTGGGGGAAAAGTAAAATCTCTTCTTTTACAAGTGTCAATAAAACAATCCTATTTTACTGCACGACACAGACCCTTTGTTGCTGCTGTTGTTTTTTTTATAGCTTTTAGGCCATTAGTATGGGCTACGGTTCCGTAAAGGAAGAATTATTCTTCAATTTTTTTGGCTATGTAGTAGGTAATGTTTATTTTACTATCCGCCATTATTAAACCGAAAGTTGATACAGTAATTCTACATAGACCTGAGATTCAGTTAATACTGAGCTCATAAGTGAAAACTTAAATACGCACGACCTTGGTGCTAGAATGACCGTTCACCAAATAATTTTATACTTAGCAACTTACTCAAACTCACTAACGCTTTTTACACCTATGGCGCTAGTAGCATTATAGCGCTAGCGGTCATCATTGCAGCCACATTTGGTGAATGTCCACTAAATATTAGCTTTGTCTGCCTCCATAAATCATCATATCATTAATTTATTATTGTCGACGTGACTTTGCCATGTACAGTTTCTATTATGTTGGAGACGTCTTTGTAGCGTTCTGATTCAAAATGTCTTTATTCCAGAATTCCTTGTTGGTTTCAAAATGTCTTTCCCAGAAAGTCCAATACCCGGAAGGGCCAGTTCCCAGAAAGTTAACGCTTCGTCGGTGGTTCAAAGCGAAGCTATGCTCGATTTGTTGTTTTATGGTTAATTTATGTGCCTTTGGTTGGCTTAATAAATGCCAAAAATATTGTTTTGTATCACATGAAATCAGCAGAAGATATATTAGGCGATTCGCACACTGTACCGCATCACGCTGCGTGGTCCGGGGCAGCCATAGCAAATACTCTGCGCGCGGGAACGCGTCGCGCAAACAGATTGTGTTTTCTATACAAACTGGTACTATGTTAAATCTGCTGCCCCGCGCCACGCTGCGTGATGCGGTGCAGTGTGCCAATCGCCTTAGGTTTGTATATTGCATGTGCTGCGACTTTGGTGTCCCACAAGGGTGACTTCTGTGTCCTATTCAACTCGTTACTGTTGCCCTTTGGCCATAATTCGCATTGAGGCAGTATGGAAGATTCAGATAAGATACTGCCAAAATTATGGTAGCCATCATTCGATTAGTAATTGAGAGTCTAATAATATAATGATGGATGTTTAAAGCCATTTTTGTAATTAATCAAAGCTGCAATTCTGTTCAAAGGCTTTCACAGTCACTAATGAGCATGGCACTGCTATGCTATTACGTATACAAAATAAGCTATTTACACCAAATCTATTTACAAATGAAATATTTTGTTTAGTATAAATAAAAATTGTTATAGGTTCAATAATAATGACAAGCGAGTAGTCAACGGTAGATTTGTTGATAACAATACGGTAGAAAATTGCATGATAGTTCCGTTCTGTGTTGATTATTGTACATTGCTGTTGATATAATCATTATTAGATAACAGATGCACGCCGCTATCGATTTCCGATAGGTTACGGGGGACATGTTATTGCTTGGTTGATATATTGCTGATATCTCTGATAAAAAACAATATATTTAATATATTTCGGGTGATGTACTAAGCTCATTCACTTTTACATCTAGCTTCATTCACAATTAACATTCAACATTGTTTATTTATTTCTTTAAACTTCTCGCACACAATGAGGTACAAAGGCGGATTTAATGCCTTAGGCATTCTTTACCAAGGGTGGTGAAGAGATAAGAGGGTAGTTGCTCTGATTGAGAGGAGATAAAAATAAAAATGTAACAAATAGCATTATAAATAAAATAGGTACACAAGTACATAAATAAGTTATAAACTTGTAATACACATACATACATATATACCATAATACATATATAGGATACAAATTTAAAGGAAAAGAGGTATCTAATTGAGATGATTACTATTTGTTTTGAAAATAACTGCAATTTCCCCTGGTGGCCGTTTGTGTGATATGAACTCATGATACCTATGATTAAGTAATCTTGGATTCAGTTATTTATTATAAGATATTGACCCTCGTAGAACTAAAATTACATTCTCTCTACGAATAACGATATTAGATTTCATATATTCCGTTACTTTTGAGGAATAGAATAATTATGATAACTGAATTTACTTAACATGACCAACATTTATCTCTTTATTCAAATAATGGCTTCCGTCAGCGGCTTCGCTCGCGTGATATCTTTATAAATTATATCCTATGTGACTCAGTGATAATATAGCATTCTACTGGTGAAAGAATTTTAAAATTCGGTCCAGTAGTTTTTGAGTTCATTCATTACAAACAAAAATACAAATATTTTCTCTTCATTATATTATTGTAAATGTAGATATTATAGTAAACGCAGGAAGTCTTATCGTGAAATTCCATTTAACATACACCGTGTAGTCATCTGTGACGGTAAAGAGTTAAGTATGAATGTCTATAAAATATTTTTCTTTCTTTTGTAGCGGTTACTCCGCCACATACGAATTAAGGGTCTTTCAAACAGGCGCGACACGCGACGCGACACAAAGACACCGCTCGTCGCGCGACGAGCGGTGTCTTTGTGTCGCGTCGCGTGTCGCGTCTGTTTGAAAGAGCCTTGACGCATTCAAGACATGACGTCACACAAATCCTGCATCGTGCAATTAAAGTTTATCGAGCGACATATATATAAGATTCCGACTTCAACCGTCAGGCAGTTGCCACCAGACACATCACCCGTCTGGTCGGATTATTCTCCCTTTTCTATGGTGGATGACTAAACTTTACATCCTGTTCCTCATTCTACAACTTTCTTTAAAAGCTGTTACAATCATACAATATTAATAGTGACGTCCACCACACCTGTTCGCTAGTACAACTTGCGTGTGATCTGTGGTGTGATGTATAATAAACATACACAGCACTCAGATATCATTGTACGCTTTTATAACGCGTTGGCAACATTCATCGTCCGTGCCTTTCCACATACGGCGACCGGATAGTCGGCACCCGGTATCCGGTGGTGGAGGGTATGAAAGTTTTCACATGCTTATTCATCCATTCTCCATTGGATACCGGCATCGGCAGTAGCCCCGAGCATATGAACTGCCACTTAGTAGGAATAGTATATATGTAATATTATTGCATAAATATACAGACATACCGTGAGTTCTGCTCGTCTTCAAGTCATTGTGCTACCCATAAATACGCGAAACCTGACGTCACATTGTTCCGGCTTTAGCAATCATGCTTTCTTTATAAAAAATAATAAAAAACTCCTTTTTTATCTCTTCCTTTTTTTCGTCGGTTAAAAACGTTCCTTGTCTAAGTTTCTACTATGTCGGTATTATGGTTCCTCATCAACAGCAAACTTTTCAAAGTTATATGCCCCACTTTGGGATATTTTCCTGGGTAAAGTATCCCGTAGCGCAAGAGATAAATGTCGAGTAAACAAGGTAAAGCGCTCAATTGACGTCATAGTTGTTGTTAGTTCACAGACAGATTAATATCCCGCAAGTACACACTAGCTGCTGCTCGCTGTTCCCGCATGGACCCTAATTCTTTTTCTAAAAATAAAAGTACCTATCATAAGTTACTTCTTATAACATCAGCTATCTGCCAGTGAAAGTCCCGTCACCATCGGTCCAGCCATTTCGGAGATTACCCGGAACAAACAGACAGGCAGACAATTTATTTATTTGTTTGTATGTATAGAAGATATAGAGTATAGATGTATGTACTCGCGATCAGCTGATAGTATCCAGGTCGACCTAGTTTAAAAGTCTGGGCCAGTCTGCAACAATACAAGCAATACAATCAAACGTAACTGGTTAATGCCTAGGGCGAGAAAGGTCGCGGAAACCTCGCTTATCTAATGAAATTAACTTGCCTTGTTCAGTTATATTTAGATTTGATTGTAGGTAGGTACAGGAAAAAATGCTTCGTAAAGGATGTTCTCTGCTATATATTTCTCGCAGGACTTTTCCTCGTTAGTTTGCGTACTAATGTACTATCTGAACTGGTTTATTTTGGTCCTGTCCTGTGTAATGTCTGATGCCTACTATGTGATGCCTAATGCCTAACTGTGTAATAGTAATGAACCTGTTTTGCTCATACGAAGATTGTTGAAGTAGTGAAAGCTTGTGGGAAAGAGTTCAGTTCATTACTCTGCGTAATATGTACTGCTTTTATATCCTGTATTTTCTGGCCTGTCAGTAGAAGTGAAGGCTCAATTAATGTTGTGGGTGGCGAGACATGATGGGTTTCCTGTACATCGACTTTACTTTCACGTAGAGGGGTTTTCTTGGTGGACAGTCCAAGGTGTGTGAAGCAACAAAGCCTAGACGGGACACGCTCTTCTACTAGCTTCTGCCCGCGAAATCGTCGGCGTGTTTTATCATAAAGCAAATCCTATGGCACTCGGCAATAGCGTACCTCTCTATTAGTGAAAGAATTTTCGTAATGGGATCAGTAGTTTCGAAGATTACCCCCTAGTAAGTACAGATGGAAGCATTCGTAAATAAATATCGCTAATTTACTAGCTCAACTTTATCGTAAAGAGGTACTTGGGAAGAGTCGTGGGCTCTAATCGAGTCTGTCGAGCATCTGCGAGACATAGACAGCTTCCATAAATTCCAAAAGCGCACTTGTTAAATACTTCCGTTGCAAAAATCCTGGAGCGGATACAGTAGCTCATTAGAAAACATCATTAGCGCGTGACACGTTTCGAAGGCAAAAGCCGTAGTTTACCTACTACCTATAATGTACACACGGCTACATATCAAGCTATAAATTTCCAGTATAAGCTGACTTCTCATTTTACGGAAATTCTATTCAAATTCAAAAGTGATTTATTCAAAGTAGGCTGAGAGAGAATCAGCACTTTTCGAACGTCAAAATTACATAAGACAGTCCCCCAAAAACGCCCGCCCTTCACTTCTTCCTAGTGCTTTAGCTGGGAAGAAGTGGCGCAACAAACCAGCAACACAGCTGTCTGAATACAATACAATGCGGAATCGGGTTATGCTGGAAATGTATTGTTTCATATGTAGCCGTGTGTACCCTTAAAATACCTGAGTGACCTGCGTCAATGGTCACACACAATCGTCAATGATATGCTCCACACGTTATGTGACACGTGCCTGACCGGCGCTGATTCACATTGCCATAGCTTAGAGGTCTACGGACAAGGAGAAAAATGTATAAATGTACATAACATTATATTGCTGTATCTAAATCACGAGAATTACCGTAATAAATCTTGTGTGTTATGTTTTGTGTTGCTAGACTGTTTTTTTTTCCTGGACATAAATAATAAATATATATTTTTGTACATAATAATGTCTGGTGACTGGTGGTGTGGTGGGGTATGTTTTAAACAGGAGTCATTTTAGCTTGGTGGAGAATTTTCATACATACATACTGAGATGGTTTGGGCATGTTGAGAGGATGAATGAAAGGCGACTAACAAAACGTATTTATAAGGCTGATGTGAAAGGAAAGGCCGGCCGGGGACGCCCTAGAAGGACATATACTGACCTTATTGGTGATGTTCTTCAGAAAGGCCAAGTGCGTAGTACTCGCAATCGGCGGGAGTGTATGACCAGATGTATGAACGTAAACGAGGCAAAAGGAGTATGTAAGGATCGTAGCAGGTGGCGTTCTGTAGTTTCTGCCTACCCCCATGGGAAGAAGGCGTGAGTTTATGTATGTATGTAATTTTCAGTCAGGAAATATAATCTACCGTACCGTACAAAATCCTTGTTTCCAGTATCAGTCACGCTCAAAATCTATCGTCTTCGTCACTAGCGAACTTTATGGCTACACAATTGCAAATAGGTATTACGGGCATTACGGCCTCTCACTACAGACGTTTTCTATTACGTAAAATAAACATCGCCATTACATATTTCAGTTTCTGACGTCACTGACGAACATCGGCCGTCGTCTCGCCGGGGTCGCGGACAAGGAGCGCCGTAATGGCCGTCTCAGGGCCGAACTTGCGTCGCTAGACCTCAACCTGCCTGCAAGGGTGTGGTTACCTTTACATCAGAGGCCTCACTATGTGCTGAGGATACCGCCACATGCAGCCGCTGTGCTTAATAGCAAGGATAAGGTGAGAATTTTGTATTGACTATTTATCTATTTAATTTGCAGACTTATGTGTGTGGTCCATTAAAGAATAAACAAAAGGGGGAGAGAAAATCTTGAAATCAGGTTGTCCCTGCTTCGGCTCTATTGAATTCAAGGCTCAAAGCCTTAATAACAGATAGGTCAGTTTGACGTTAAATCCTAGGCCTGGCTTTGGGCCAGATTTTGTATTGAAGGCCGGTATTTCATCAAGATAGGAAAAGACCATAATTCTATAGAGATACAGTACTACTAAAGAATCATTAAAAATACTTTGCATGGTGGTGTAAAATTTGTTATGGTTGATTAGTGGTTGATGTTGGGATTTGTTTCTATTCGTTGTCTAGTCACCAAGGAGTTGACAGGGTGATCTATACTTATCAGAGACAGCCTTCGAGGCGAGTTTCTCAATTAAAATGAAAAATGAAGCCACGCGCGAAATTTGTTGAGTGCTAAATCTGGACTTAAATTAAGTACCTTTACTTGTCCGCCAAAAGGCTCAGCGATAAGTGCTTAATCTTCAAGTCTCTTAAAAGTCACTGGTGATTCAAGTATCAAAAAAGTAAAACTAAATACGCTCAAGATTTTTGTTCCTTCATAGATCTTGATAATTTAACTATTGTATTAAAAGCGAAGGTCGACTACCTTCGATTGTGTTAGATATGATGCACGATACCCATTACACCGATTGAATTCTTTTTATAATGAGAAGGTTGCGTACTGCGCTTGGATTAGCAATCTACGTAAAAGCATTTAGTTTGCAGCTAATATTGCTTTGAATGCACCAATTATTGTTTTGCTTTTTTGAACTTTTAGGAATCGATTGTTGGTAAATTTTAGCTCGTGGAATGTTGAATTGATATTTCTGTAATTCGGTAAGTGTTTTTTTGGATTGTTCGTGATATGAACTCTGTAGCTCCTTCTCTTATTTCAACGCTTTTGTTATTTGATCCAGTCTTTTTTGAAATCTAATCTAAATTAAATTGAAATGCCAATACGAGAAGTGTTACTTTAATCTTAATTTCAATTTGTTTATCAAGTTTCTAAGCTTGTAACTGGAGCCTTGCTTCAACCTTTCTAAACAAATAAATTGATAATATGATATTGAATGTCGTCTAAAGTCTAGTGTTTACGAGCTAATTTAATCTGATTTATCTTTACGACTCTGTACTGAAATTTATATTCCCGTCACGTTACGGGCATTGTATTTTCTCTCTTGTGATATAAAGAAATATAAATAATAACAGTGTGATCGTCATGCCGGTAATCCCCTAACGAGATTACAGAGGCAGGCAGTATAAGTACTGCACTTTACTACATTTGGTCATGATGATAAACTATGTGACGTAGATGCTGACATTTACCTAGTTCAGGGATATTATCAGCTGTACCTACTCGCAGATATTTTGTGAAATTCCGACTTTTATATAAAGAGGGTTCTCGCGCTTTCACGGGCTCGGAAAACTCATTATTTCTCAGTTAAGCCAGTTAGGAGAGGTTTAATTAACGAGCTTAGATTTATTTGCAAAGGAGTTTCCCACGGAGCGCTGTAGTTGGTCAATGAGTGCGATTAGTGTCCAATAAATTCGTTAAATATACTAGAACGTTAGTAAAATCACCTTGGCATGGTGTATCCACATAAAATCTACGGTCGACGCCCAAAGGGTGGCCGCATTACCGTCAAGGTAAGCTTTAGGCATTGTATGTGGGTTTCCTCATAGGAATTCCCTTCACCATTCGTTAGTGTTACGCTTAAATTCAAATTGTGTTATATTCGCTCATAAAATGTTCTAACTTAAGTTTTTATGACGTTGAAGTACGTTACAATTGGTAATTAACAAAAAAAAATTACATATTTTAATATTGAATGGCTTCTTTCTGTTATTGCTATTGTGCTGGTCTCTGTCAAATGTTACGCAAGGGATCAAAAATTGTGCATTTAATATCTCCATTAGGTTAATATTTTTTTTTAGAAAGTTCAGGAAATTATGTGCTACGCAGGTTCATGATCCTCATAGCTGTTTATCTGAAAGATAATCTATACCAATAAAATGTCAAAATAAGTTTTTTACTAAATGCAAAAGTATACACGGGCACTTATAACAACAAAAAATGTTTTTAAATGTTTGTCGGTCTGTTTGTTTTGTCTAATCTCCGAAACGGCTTGACCGATTTTGACGAGACGTTCACTGACAGATACTTAGCTGATGTTGTAAGGAGTAACTTAAGCTATTTTTATTTTTGAAAAATAATTACGGTACACGCAGGCGAAGTTGCGGTTTGCAGCTAGTATTTAATTTAATATTGCAAAACTTAGCCGTGTAATAAACCACAGTCACTTGACACTATCCTGAAAGAGAACAAAGTGTCAATAAACCGTTAATAAAAGAAAAACCCCGTTCGTGGTTTATCTAAAATTACGACGAAATGGAATACGTGATAGCTCGGTGAAACTATTACCATACAATATGCTTCAACAATGTTGATAAGGCCTTTCTGCTGTTCAATCTATCTGATAAGTTTGATAACACTGTGTATAAACTGTATTTAAACCGTATTTCAATATCAAATTGGTGATAGAAGGAGAATATTGAATGTGCCAGCTGTTTTTTGTACCGGGGCCCGGGGGAGTCGTAATTGTCAATTAAGAACACCATTTGTTAAGAAAGACAGCTACGGAACAAGATAATTGTGTACGTTTCATTCGCAAAGCATTCGGCGCCGATTTTAAGAGGTTTAATGTTATCTTGTTGCTGATTTTTTTAGTACTACTGCTATGGCCACTAATTGATTTTTTTACGAAATCTGATAGCATTTTGAGGAAATTGCATTGATGAACCTACTACCTCCTTATCTGTTGATTACTAATTTTGTATTATTAGGCATAATGCATATGATATGATAAGGCCGTTATCTAGATCAGTCAGTCGTAATAACAAAAAATAATTAACCTACTTCCCTGGGATACATTGGTTTTCATTGTAGCATTTGTATGTTAATTGTTTTTTTTTTCTTTGGGATCGCTAGATGTTCCCTTTTGCACTGATTCAAGAATTCTACATTGATGAAGCTGGATAGATGTTATATCAGCAACGCAGCTGACTGCTTCTCCCAAGTTCCGCCACAACCATTCGCATCTGAGGGTCTAGTCGCTCCTGCCGGGGTTACGAAGAAATGCGAAAGGGAGATCGTGGCCCCGGCAATATGGCAACTGAAGGAACACGGGTGGGTTTTAGTCAGTAAGAGTCTGACACGCCTTCCGCTCCGCCCAGAGCGGGAGAAGTTATTTGATAATTACCCACCCAAAAAAAGGTCTAGTCCCTAAGTCTCTTAACGAAGATACCGGGCCTTCCGAAAGTAGTTCTTTGTTCCTTCAAAACAAGTGTTTTTCGAACGAGCGAAACACATAGCGAGTAGGGACAACAACAAATCCTGTTGTCATTCAATCGCGGTTCTGGCTCCAACCTAATCTTAGTCCCCAGGTGAAACGCAGTAGGGTACTCTCGTAACTTCAGCCGAACCTACGGACCGATGTCCGTAGGTTCGGCTCCCTAAGACATCTAAGGTCACCCGGTCCATCACGGTCTACTCTCTAAAATATCGGTCTTAAAGAGTAGGTCTGTTCAGCTTCTACATAATACTGATTAACAAACAACAATAACAACATTTTGATGAACAACAACGATTGAATAACAATATTTTTTCCTCTCACAGGCACCCTACATTATGTACGTGGAAGTCCTAGAAACGGACGGCCACGAGCCTCTACCTCCGCGCCTCTTGCCCCCCGCGCCACCCGCCCCTCATTCACCTCCTATAAGACATACGAAGAGTGAAGAGAACCTCGTGCCGGAGTGGCCAGCATTGTCTTTATATGCGGGGCTTGATGATGGTGACGCGGGCGACTGTTGGAGTCATGATGATGAGGATCTAAGTACGCAGTACTCGCATAGAGCGCCGGCGCCGGATAGTTTATCACAGGTATTTAAATGTTTTTTTTTGAGTAATTGTAAGGTCTGTTTATGTGAATGTCTTTAAAGGGGTGAAAAAAATATTCATAATGCGCTTCTCAAAAATATCGCAGTTTTGCCTCGTGAGCACTACGGCTTACCAAGCTGCGATCTTTTGTACTACTCTTTTTGATACTTCGGCATATGGCACATTGAAATTCGCACTTCTGTCGAAACCTGCAAAACGCGTGTGTTGAAAACGACATCTTTTATATCCGAGCTTGAACTGTGTAACTACTGGCAGCTTCTTGAACCGGAAGGGTGCTATGAACATTAGTGAATCACAACAGTTTATAGATGATGACACTAGCTCCACGGCCCACATAAACTACTGATAAATTACTGTCTATTAAGTCGTCTTCCGCACCGCCAACGCTTACGTACAGACCCCCATTTGTCAATTTTTATAAATCTTATGTTAATATTGACACACATTCTACCATTTTACAACCAAACCGGAACGGCTGGAAACCAGTCAGTGTTTCAAACATGCATCTGATTGACATATTAGATACACGCTTTTTGCACTTTTTGTCTCCTCCTGTTTGACGTGTGTTTACAGAGCCATTATAGTAAATTGGACACTATACTTTGAAAATTACCTTTGTTTAGCTTCTTCACGATACAAACAAAATAATCAAATATTCTTGAACAATGCAATAATAAAATTGCGTTATAATCATCTAGATTTGTGCTGGAGTACGGTGCTTGAATTGCCTAAATGTGTACCAGTAATATCACCTACATCAGGAAGAATTTATTTGACTTTCCAAAAACTGATAAGATTGCTTAACTATACATTTATTACAAGATATCGAATATCGTCTGATAACACATAGTTATTATTAATTACCATAAATTTGCGTTTTGGCTCTATAATCGCGAAATTAACGGTTAATTTAATCGTTTTGGCGGTGTTTTTGGTTTTAGAATTATGATGCCAATTTCAGTTTCCTGTCGTGCGAATGATTGCCCTTGAATATGGCGAAATAAGTATGTATGTGCGTACGCAACTGAGTAGTCTATTGTCAGTTCGCAAAAAAGCAGTTTTGAATTTTTTAATAATGTACTACCTGCGCCCTGCGGGATCGAGGCTTATCCGCATAAGTGTCGATCTCGTGGGAATATCGGTATAAAAAGTATCCTGTGTACCAATCCAGGTCATGGCCTACCCATGTGCCAAATATCAAATCATTTCAGCCGTTTTAGGGTGAAAGCGTAACATACAAACAAACTCACTGTCACTCATTGTTTTCTGTTTTTTTTTTATAGTTATAAGGTGTATTGTCTTTGCTGTAATGCCAATAAATGCATATTTCTTTCTTTCTTTCTCACTTTCGCATTTATAATATTAGTTAGGATTGTTCGTAGCTGAAAGAACGAAAATGTTTGATTAACTTTTAAAGCACCTACTTTGCATATAATGCTTAGGTATACTTCAAAACTAAACAATGGACTGAACGGAATAAACCTGCACGTGCCTGAAGTGCCTGCAATTCAGTAGCAATTGTAGCAAATACTCAGCTCCTTCAAATCTAATGTTATATATTATGTAGCTTCTAGGTACATGAATTGACCCAATATTTCTACAAATTATGCCTAATAATTTATTACTAGTCATACCCTAGTCTAGGTTCAAACATCAGATCCAGTCTATTACGGTTCTTTGTCCTAGTTTATCGGTAAATCATCGTTCTAATGCCATTACAGTACCACGTGCGTGTTCAAAGGGCACGTGAGGAGTAGAGGTGAATGCTTTCTTAGAACTTTTGTGAAGGCAACTCTATTAATGTAATCTAATAGAAATTAAAATATTTGTATGTTTCCGTTTCACTACATTTATGTACACACATTACACACACACACACCCACATACAACCCCCCCCCCCCACACACACACACAACACCCCCCTTCCACACTCTCTCTATACTTAAATTTACTAGCTTCCGCCAGCGGCTTCGGCCACCTCGATAGCCTATGTTACTCATTATAATATGGTATTCTACTAGTGAAAGAAGTTCTTAAATCGGTCCAGTAGTTGAGTTTATTAATTACAAACAAAAATATAAATCTTTTCTCTTTATAATATTAGTGTAGATCTATTTATAAAAATAAATATATATAAATAAAAAAATTTTTTGCAGACAAAAAAGCGTGCAGCAAGCCAACAACATAACAATAGAGAGAAATTAGGGAGATTGATTGGTTTGAGATTAGTTAGGATATTGTTGAAATTTTTAGGAGATATTTTAGTTCCTGCATTGTTGTTTTTGTTTGTATTTTAATTGTTTTTTTTTGCGTTTTTATGGATCACCATGAGGTCTGTTTATGTATTTATTAAGTAGCATAATGTTCTTAAGTATTTTACAAACATTTTTTAAACTTAATCTTTTAGAGCAATAACAATAAGAAATAGTAGGTTGTTCGGTTTTACCTGCTCACATTACTTCAAACATAAGTTCAAACAAAACATTGAATGTAAAGAAATCATTTTGAACCATTAAAATACCATTTAGTCCCCATAATCGAGAAAAGATCTTTACAATAACATAATAGAAATAATGGCTTTAAAATCTTAATGGCTATAGATATTAAGTAAATGGCAACAATCTATAATTGTCAAAACAGAACTGTTTAAACTTAATTTCAAATTTCCAACATCTGTCGACTACACAATGGTGTACAATGACCGCTAGTTAGCATCTTTTGTTTCAACTTTTTGTCGTTTTCAAGTCATTAATTTGTATGACGTTAGTGCTTAGGACAAACCTGGGTTTTTAATTTTTCGTATTTAAAATGTTGCATGGAGATAAAAATCTAAATAACTAGTTGAAGTGATTATGGATCCGGTCGTTTTATGATATTTTTTTGAAAAAGAAAAAGATCAAGAAAAAATTCCTGTCACGTTGATACGCCATATGTTTTGTATCAAGATTTTTTCATATTACGTCATAATTGTTGTTATAAATTATAATAATTTATGATATTTTTTTATGTAGGTATACTTGTAGCATTTCAGGTTTAGGAATTTTAACCAATCCCCGATCATTGCCCTCTCCCGTATAGAATGATATAACGGTATTATAAATTATATAAATAAAATATATGTAAATTTCTCACGTCTAGAAGATATTTTCGCTACCAAATTAGATTTACAATCATCTCGCATTCAACTAAAGTATATTTTCAACAGTAAATGAAGCTGTGATCGCATATTGCTCTATTGAACTCCATTCCCAGCTCAAGGTGCGTGGGAGTTAATGATACAATTCTGACATTGCATTGTATGTACGATCAATGATTTCGTGGCAGCTATATTATCTTTGGTGGCATTCAACGTGGAAAGGTTATAATGTTCTATTCTTTTTAGTAAATATCTGTAATTGACTAAATGTTACCTATTTTTAGGGTTATACGACACGGTCGGCGTGACGTATATCGATGTATGGGAGAACATGTTTGTTTTTGGGATAAATTCATTCCAACTATGGAACCCTTCTTTGTGCGTGGTCCGACACGCACTTGGCTGGTTTTTTATTTTCTATCAATGTTGATTTTCTTATAATAATGGTAATACCAGCCCATTAATGTCCCACTGCAGGGCAAAAGGCATCTTCTCATACAGAGAAGGCACGAGCATCGATCACCACGCTTGCTCAAGGCAGTCACAGGTTTCCTCGCGATATATTCCGTCACTGATATCAGTGATATCCAAGATAAACTTAGAAAGTACATGAATTGAAAAAGCATGTGCATGAGAGGCGAGGCGTTAACCACTGGGCCATCATGACATGGTGATTGCTGGGAAACATGGTTTTCCTATTGGCAATATTGTTAGTGCCAAAGAACTTAAGATGCAGATATATGCCAGTGACCTTGAGTGGTTAGCTTGCGTGTTCTGTACTGAGCTCACGCAACGCGTCGTACGTCCAGCCAGTAATAATAGGACTCGCCCATTTAGGAGCGCTGTCCAAATTAGACGCATTATTAATTTATTATACATAAAACAAAAGGTATTTTAATAAAACACGAATAAAAGACCAATAATTAAATTATCTTTAAAATGGTGGAGGTGTCAGAAAAATACGCTTGATTGATTTTGCGTGATTCTCAGTTTTTTTGGCGTTAGACATAACTTTACAAATTCATTTCACTATCTAATATAAACATAATCTAAAATATTCCTATATTAAGTTATTAAGAAAATGCTCTAATTTAACATGTATTTTTTCCAAATCATCAACACTACTCGTTTAGACTAATTAAATAATCTAGGTGTTCAAATAAAAAAATATTAACCATAAAATTAAGGACATAAACACTTTTTATTAATATTAAGAATGAGACAATATCTCATCCTCGAACCCAGGAACTCAGAACTCGTTTGTTCAAGAGTGTTTTGCAGCACGTCTTCTACAACCTATAGAAGAAACCATTTCCTAAATGTCTAATTATTCTCAGGTATCAGCAATATCAGCTCTATCCACATCGTCATGCGGATCCCGTGAATCAGTAGCGGTGGGTGCCGGTGAAGTTAGAAGGCGGTTAGCTGACGCGACCGCTGCACCACCGCCCAATGCCTTCCGACATGACCCTGCTGATCCGTCGGCTACGGCGCTGAAGGTGAATACAAAATATGGAAAAATAAGATTACTTATTGGCAACCTTAAATAGGTACTCTTACGTTGAAGCTCTGACTTCCGAACAGGGATATTAGCCTCTACATCAGAAGCTTCTCTGATTAAATTAGTGATTGTACTGATTATACAGTCCACGCCAAAATATAGATGTAGTTACATAGAACATAGCACTGTAATTTGAAAACGCAGACATATCTAGATTCGCTTGGTGTTAATTATAGTTGACGCGGACAAAATTGGTAAAAATACACTGATGATATAACTAGGTTACATAATACTTGTAGCTTCCAGATACCCGGGTTGAACGGTCTCCTTTTGGTAAGGGTTGAATACGGTTTATTGCAGTCCATAAATATTTTGGGTTTTCCAGTGAAATACAGAACGATGTTATCAAACTGACTTCTCTTATTGCAGGAATCATGGGAAAACAAGTACGCCCGCATGCGGTCATCCTCTCCATACGGAGCTTTAAGCGGCTGGCGTCTACTAGGCTGCATTGTCAAAGTAGGCGATGATCTTCGCCAAGAGATGTTAGCGGCTCAACTGTTGAGACGGCTTCAAACCGCTTGGGTGGCTGAGAGGGTTCCCTTGAAGCTCAGGCCTTATGAAATACTCTGTCTTGATAAGGAGTGCGGGCTTATACAACCGGTACGTACTTGCTTTACAGTTGCTGTTCTCAACTGATCTCCAACCTCCAGTTTGAAACAGCTAGGAGTTGATTTTAGACTAACTGTACCTTACTGTTCTCCAGATTTCATGATTGTGTCTTCAGTGGTTTAGGATTTGTGTTGTTTGCCAGCCAGACAACAAATTTGTTAATATACTGACAGTCTTTTATAGATAACTTTTTAAATAGACTAATAAAATCTTTCGCAAGTTTATATGAGACTTGCGGCATAAGTTTTGCGAAGAAGGCGTCTTTGATTTACGTATTCGACAAAACATTGCATTTATCATTAATATTTGCTTTTCTTCAAACGGATGGAAGCAATTTTTTACATATGGTTCACAGAGGGTGATTCACTTTTATTATGTCTGTTTTTTTTTTTTTCATAACAATGACTCATGTATTAATAATGGTAGTTTTTACATGTAATCCCTTTATCTTTATAATAAAAGATATGAATTATATCTCGTTTATTATTATATAAACGAGATCTTGAGCACTCATGATAATAAGTTCACAAGACATTTCACAGTACTTATTATTACACAATAGCAAATATGTATAGTCCGCGCGGAACTAGTTGGCCGCGCCTTAGGTATGTGAGCGGTGGGACGGAGGGGCGGTGTCATTGAACGGGGCCGTACTGAGTAATGGCAGCCGCCCCTCCGTTGTATATTTATGTAACAAACTATATGAGATACAACAACTTGATACAGGGTTTAGAACATAATTTTTCCTAAATAAAATTACACGGACAATACACAAGAAATATAAAAGTGTCCTTTTTTTAGCAAACTCACATCTGTGACTCTATATCAGAATCATAAATTACCTTAGCTATAAGCTATTATGAAGATCATTAAAGACCACAAGACCTAACTATCAAACAATTTTCCCCAGGTACTAAACTCGGTGTCCCTGCACCAAATAAAGAAGCAATCGGGCAAGACCCTCCGCGCCTGGTTGGAACTGGAGCACGGACCTTCCAACAGCGAAGGTTTTCTGCGAGCACAGAACAACTTTGTTGAGTCGGCCGCTGCGTACGCGCTTACTAGCTACCTGTTACAGCTTAAAGATAGGTCAGTGTACAATGATATGGCTACTGTTATTGCTAGTAATTTCTTGTTGTTGCTAGAAAAAAATAAGAAAGACAGAGAAAGCGTTTGCTGTCCTAAAAATTAAAATATGCAAAATTCATGTATCTGCATGTGCTACTCTTTTTCGCCAGTTTTCTATGAAATAGCAGTTTTTTTTTATGGTTACCGACGAAATATCCTTACGCGGACTTGAATCATGTGTAGAATTAATGGTTACAGTTTGCGCTTCGATGTCCTTGCCACCCTATATGTGATCCACAAGTGATCACTCAGGGTAGTCAGCCCCAATATATTGCTGACTAGGAATGTATTTTTTTCACCACAGTATGAAATATTCGCCTACCAACAAGTGGGAAGAATAATTTGCCTAGCATCAGCTTTACAGCTGTGCGTCATTGTTGCAAAACAAGACAGATGAAACTCGTAATTGAAGTAAAAAAAAAAAACTAAAATAATAGGTACATAAAATTTTCTCAAGTAATTTTATATTTTTTGTTGCAGACATAATGGGAATATTTTATTGGACAGCACAGGTCACATTATCCACATAGATTTTGGATTCATATTTTCAATATCACCCAAAAATCTTGGATTTGAAAGCTCGCCTTTTAAGGTAAGGAAAACTATAAACATATTTATATACTTATTTAGTCACTGTTTAAGATTCAAATGGACAATTTAGATATGGACATTTTGGCTAGGGGGCATTCAACTCTAGAGAGTTGTGTCGTTTTAAACAAATTATTAAGAGCGTTTATTCCAAAAGAAGGCAACGTCGCAAGTAGCTGTCAAATATTTACTTGTTTTGATTAATTTGGTGGAAATATGTAATACCGCTAACTAGTGAACTAGAATATTAATAATGAATTGCAATTATAACATTGAATTTGATGTTGTTACCGTTTTGTATTAATAAATATTCGGTGTTACGATATTAATTATTGCATTTTATAATCAATGTTTTAGTTTACTAGTTAGCCATATTTCCATACAGTAATATTACCAAATTAATCAAAACAGCGAAATATTTGACACCTATTTGCTACGTTGCCCACTTTCACAATGCACGCTCTTAACACACAAATGATTTATTTGTAGTTGACGCACGAGTTCGTGGAAGTGATGGATGGCGAGAACTCTGACATGTTCCAGTACTTCAAGATCCTCATCTTACGAGGACTCATCGCCGCGCGCAAGCATTGCGACCAGATCATACACCTCGTTGAACTCATGCGCATGGGTATGTACTGAACTATTTAATTTTGTGACTCGATTATAAAAACTAACTAATTCATAGGGGAGAACACAGACAATATGATTAATATCACAACTATAGTTTTACATTTTTTAAATGAACCTTTTAAATGCCGTCGCCTATCTCTGGCGAGTCAAACATCTGAATTTCAAATTCGTCGCAATCTCATCTTATCGACAATCATTGTTCAAAACTTGCCATAAATGCAGGTAAATTTGAGGTAAAATGCAGATCGAGACTGAGATTAGAATGCAAATATTGTTAAAAATAACGGGAATTGCCCCATTGTTTGTGTATCAATCTTGAATAAAATGACGATTATGATCAATATATTTTTGTTAGCCTCTTGAAGTAATTTAACCTAAGCAATAACTCCCTTACAGGCGGGCAGCTGGCGTGCCTGCGCAGCAGCGGCGCCGTGGTGTCGTTCCGCGCGCGCTTCCACGTCGGCCGCACGGAGCCGCAGCTGCAGGCGCTCGTCGACAAGCTCGTGCGCGACGCGCTCAACTCGCTCTCCACCAGATTGTACGACAACTACCAGTACTACACCAACGGTATACTGTAGCTCGGCACTTAGCATGTCACGTCATTCATGTTTATGCTAGGGCCACATTTTCAAGCGAGCAGAAGGTTCCCGTAATTAAAAGCGTTCAAAATCCAGTCGCATTCTCAATTCGGCGACAGTCAATGTCAGAAACTTAAGGAAATTAGAGACTTTTTCGATTGGAGATTAAAATGCGAACGTTAAATACGGAAATTGCCCTCAGCTGTGTCGTGAAACTCGTAGCTGAATTCTAAGTTGACTCAATTTAGATGTCATCGACATGCTAAGAAGTTGTGTCGTGTTGTCGCGACAAAAGTTCGTTGTCGGCCTTCGAAGAAGTATGTGGCGAACGTTTTGGTCATATAAGCCCGATAGTATCGCCCTAGGGTTAGCGTACTCAGTTTTTCTTCAAATCCTCTGTCGTGCTTTTCGTGTAGTGTTTTGTCTCTTGTTAACCCTTTGATGGACTTGTATGTAAAATGAGCCGACGAATGCGTGAAAATTAATGCTGAATCTCGTTCGTTGGTGTTCGCTTGTCTGGACCAAACCGACGAAGCTATTGAAGTCATTCGTTGAGGTTTGTTGACTAACTGCAAATATCCACTTCGCCACGCCAGTTCCATATAACGAATTAATTAAATTTTTCGAACTGACCTCGTATGTCGCGAATTAAACAACTGCTTGTTCGAGTAATGACAACCACTGTCATTGAAGGGTACTTTTGTTCCTTAGTTTCGTTACTATATCTTTCAATATGAGCACCTGCACTTTAGAAAATGAGTAGTTAAAAGAAACAAAGAGATTCTTTAATAATATTTGAATTGAATGTGTTATTGCTCTCTCACTGAAACTCATACTTTCTCATTATACAGAGCGTAACTTGAGAGGTGAAATCGATCTTCAATCCATATATTGGTTTAGAAAATTTGAGATTCGCATACTATGTTAACTTGTAAATCATAGCTTTTCACGTAGATTTTGTAAATTTTAGTGCCATAACCCACTGACACGCTGTACCTTGGAATCTTAGTCTTATTTGCTCAAACATTGACACGATCATTCACGAATATGTTTGACCCGTCCACTGTAGATCCCGATAGTGCTTTGTAAAGATAAACAGATTGACAGATTAATATTTTTCATGTATAAAGGTTACTGTGCAAATAAAATGTTAAAAAATTCTAAAATAAAAATATGTAAATAATAAAATGAAATTATGATAATTTTCGCAATGAGAAGACTGATTGTTCAGGCATGAAGAGTGGTTTAGATTTAGGTTTCCTAGCCGATTAAATTTAAGTTTTATCCAATATGTACACTCGAAGACGTGAATGCGAAACGAATGATAAATAAAATTGCTGTTACTGACATGAATGCGAACGATATGCCAAAGGAACGTGTAAAAAAGGCATTGTTTTAGATGTTAAATACTTTTAGAATAATATGGAAATCGAAAATCTTATTGTTAAATGTCCAACGCTAGATAGACTCGAGAGACACCAAAATAAATTAGGTGGATCTATATAACAAAATAGACGTTTTATGAATTATATCAATGTGTGTATGATATATGGGGTTATTGTTATTCTGTGTTGTGGGCAGTGTTGCCATTAGGTAGGTAATGGAACCAATATTATTGTACTATTAAATGGAGGAGTAAACATTGATTAGAATATTATAACTCGTATCATTGACCTTTCGACATCTAAAAGGTATGTAAAGGGAGTGAGAATGTTGCCAAATTTTTAACTATAGCAATGACGAGATGTGTATATTTTTAAATATGTCCACTCTAATATTCCGATTTTCTCCTCAAATATAAATGACATAAACGATAAGTAAAGACATACAGTAGAGCCCTAACTAACCGAAGTATTTGGGACAGAAGGGTATAGATCTAACACTTGATGTTGAGAGTTTTATTATTGAGAGGTATATGAATACACTCGACAAATTAAGAGCGTTTATTCTGAAAGTGGGTAACGTCGCAAATAGATGTCAAATATTTCGCTGTTTTGATTAATTTGGCAATATTACTGTATGAAAATAAGAAATGTGGCTAACTACTAGCGAACTAGAATAATAATAATGAATTGCAATTATAACACTGAATTTGATGTTGTAACCGTTTTAGGTGTAAAAAGGCATTTGGAAAAATCCAAATATTTTTTTTACATAAAAACTAAACATTCGATGTTACGATATTAATTAGTTAGCCACATTTCAAATTTACATACAGTAATATTGCCAAAATTAATCAAAACAGATAAATATTTGACAGCTATTTACGGCGTTGCCAACTTTTAGGGTAAACCCTCTTAAGGGGTACCCAAACCGTTTAATCAAAGGCTACTGTAGTGATGAAAAGTCAGTCACAGATATACTTAATGCTCTTTATATCAAAGTATAATGTCTGATTTTATACGGCAAGAAACGTCTGTCGAGGCAAGGATGTATATACCGTGCATTTTATTTTATGACGTCCTATATTTTATATTTATATTTCTTGTATAATACGATAATAATCTAGATTAAGGTGGTTTCACACCTGCGCATGCGCACTGATAGTGCGGTTCCCTTGCATTTCGTTCTTGCACGCGAACCGTTCGCAACATGCGCGCGTGCGTAGAATGGGACGCGTCCATATTCATTCGAGTCGCCTAGCGTGCACGTTTCGTGCGCGTGCATTGCTGTGAACCCGCCTTTACAGTGTCAAGTTTTAGTTGACACATACAGTATATGTAGGGCCAGTTTATGTCGTTGCTTTGATTTTCTGTATTAAAACGCTAGAAATCAATGTGACGTTAACTAATGTTAAACTTTAAAAGTGTGGAAAATATGCACGAAGTAGTAAGATAATGGAGAGAGAAGCCAACTGTGGTAGAGACAGATTATGTGTCTTCCCCATTGCACCACCATTATACGGTGATTGGGATTTCATAAAATGCGTGTATCTAATCCAAAGCTCTTAATCTCTACTTACTTATTCGTGAATATATGGGATCTGTATATCGTCGCTCGGCATCCAATACCGCGAATGCAACATTTATCAAATTGTACAGAACACAAAAAAAAAAAATATTATTTAATTTAAAATAATATGTTTTATTCTAAATTAAAACAATATACTGGATAATTTTCGGCCAGTTTTTTAAAGCAGGATCACGTATTTGAACGTGTAGAATGAAATAAAACAATATTCGCGGTATTGGATACCGAGCAACGATATGAATAAAGCAATAATATGCCTTATTCTAGAATAATTTAATATTATTTTTCGCTTTTTATGTACTTAGCTCTTCTTTAAGGCGTTCTAGACGATCCTTCGATGTAAACTGGCTTTTTACGACGCTACTCATAGTTTTGTATAAATTGCCTCTCAGCTTAAAATCTAGCCTTTATAAATCCATATTTATTACCATTATATTTGTGTGTGGGTGAACTATTGTAATGTCGCATTGGACAAATAGATAGTATATAATTGACGTACCTTTAAATATTATATTCATTATAGTCTCATATTTGTTTCAAGTTGAAAATTATAATTATATCTGTATATAAACGTTTTCGCTTACGGTCAATATTAAATTATTCCGTTTAAGAAAATATTGCAAATGTCCGAAACTAAGATAACTTTCTCCTCGAAATTAATTAGTTATTTATCATCATGTACAGGTAATTTTAAGTAGGTACTCTAACATCTATCGTTTATCTTAATTTTTTAAATATACATAATCATGATTTTTTATGAGACTTTTATTTTCCCCAGTAGCGCACAATCAGTATTTTATGTGCAGTCCTTTCATAGTTATTTGACCTCAACCTTATAGCAACGACAAAAAAAAAACGCTGTGATTTTGATTTTGACAGTGATGCAAAATCAGAGGTAACCATTTTTTCTACACTTCACGATGCGCGATAGGGTTGCATGTTTATGCGTTTGTATGAAAACACGCGCACAACAAAAACGAGCTACCGAGTCGTTCTACGCGTGTCTTGTCCACTTTACTCTTTGGTCTTGTCCACGCATAGAATGAGGGACGGGACGTTCAAACCTCCCTGAAGCTGAACTCAGCATTACTAAAAAAAAACGCCGTCACTGAGGCGCCTGTCCCATCAAGCGAATAGAGCTAGCAACTAAATACGAGTTAGCGGGTAATAGTACCGAATACGCAACGGCGATGAGCGGTACTCTGGACGAGCGATCACTCGCTAGTATGCATGTCATCTACCAAGCGTGAGTCGAACCGAGTGTTCTGCCCGCCAAGCATGCCTCAAGCGAGTACTCTCTTTGATAGCTCTTGGCGCAACGACAAACCAGGAATGATTTTGGTTTACTTAGCTACTATTAGACCAATGAGGTGAAAGTCATATTATTTGAACGTGAGTTGATTGGTAGAAATCGTCACGAAAGGAAAAATCGTTATGCCCCGTCCATGCGACTTTCTCTCTATTCTATTTTATACGAGTGTGTGTGTGTGTGTGTATCGGTAAGGAACTTCGATCGCACACGATTTTTTATATTTGCTCATAGCCTCCTCATCTTTTTAGCGCATCGATGGCAATCTGAATTTAGGGTGGCCCTGAATTTAGTTACCTGTGAGTCTAGCGCCATCAGTAGTAGTGTCAGTTCATGTAATGTACAGGCAGCAGTCATAGCCTCTCATAGTAGAGCTCACAATCTGCTGTTGAATGAGAGTGAGCGAAACCCGCGCGAGACTCGTTTGCTCAGTACATCATTACTCTCTAGCGACATCGAGGTTTCTTAGAAGAGTTGTGAACGCTCACGTACCTAGCATTCGTAATTTTAACAAAGATTTAAATCACGATTTGGCCTCACCGAACTCAGTCACAAGAAAAAGTGACCATATTGAGAAAGTGAGCTCACACACATTTTTTAATTTGCGTTTCTAAGACAAACAAGTGTAGTGACTGTGTCATTGTATGTCAGAGGTGTCAAAATGAAACAGAAACGCGACTATCTTTGACGCGGTAGGGCGAATCTTAACGATTTGAATCTGTGGTGCTGTCATTATTTTCATAACAGCCGCTCTGCGGCCGTCAAGTGCGGCCACCGCTTTTCGAGGAAACCGTAGCTTATGTGCGGCCACCGCTCTTCTAGGAATCCGTAGCTATATGTTCACACTCCGACCCTTTTGCAATGTGCGTTGTGCGCGCCGTGTTTGACCTTTAGCATATTTTTTAAATATGGCAAGCAGAAGCATTGAACGTCATGTCAACTCATGTCTAAAATGACAATGTCATCACGTCAAAATAATAACACGCTCGACTCAATTATTCACGTGCGTTTGAACTGAAATATTAATTAATTATGTGTTGGAATACGAATCTATATAATTAAAAGTAGGGAAAATGTCGAAAACTAAAGATCTGGAAGACCATCTTCCAGGTTTTGATGCTCCTGACGAAGAAGAAACACAAGATGATTCTCAAAGTAATAAAAAGAAAAAGAAGAATTCTGGTGGGTTCCAGTCCATGGGACTGAGTTTCCCAATACTTAAAGGTATTACGAAACGAGGATATAAACAACCGACACCTATACAACGTAAGGTAAGCGAAACAAAGAGTTTTTTGTACCCTAACCTCAAAAGTTTCTAACCAAAACCTATTTATACTTATATTATTACACAACTGCATCGTTGGTCTAGTGGTCGCTAACGCTACTGCTGAGCATGAGGTCCTGGGTTCGATTCCCTGGTCGGGTAAAGTGTTATTGGGTTTTTCCTATCTGAAATTTCTCAGTAGCAGTCCGGAGTCTGGATTTGTGCCCAGTTGATGGCAATAGGCTCGCCCCCGGGTGAAATGTGGGTGAACTGCTACAGGGACACCTCTGCCCAACCCTTCGGGGAAACAAGGCGTGATGTTATGTTATGTATATTATTACACAACTTGCTCTTAGACCTTTTTGAGCTTGATTTCTAACATAGAAAAATGTGTAAAACTACATTAGCACTTGAATAAAGACTAAAATTGCCTTCATCGTACAGAATGTTCTTTAAATCCATTAAGACGACTCACTGACCCATGTTTTGATTGTTTCAGACAATCCCACTAGCATTGACAGGCAAAGATGTGGTGGCTATGGCTCGTACAGGGTCGGGTAAGACGGCATGTTTCGTACTCCCAATATTGGAGAAACTGCTGGCTCCTAACAGTAAACCTATGCCTGGCAAGAACTTCAGGGCTTTAGTACTCTCACCTACAAGGGAGTTGGCATTACAGGTAAACTATATTTATTTTTATTATACAAATCAGACTATCAGTACTTCAATAAAATCTGCATCAGTAATCATGAGTGTAGCTGCTAGCTGCAAGACATGTAACATTCTTCCGCCGACACAGCGAATGCTTCACTGATGGTTAGGTGGAGCCTCAGGGTATTTATATGTGTGGCACAGCATGCAAGCACTCATAAATATTTTTGTATATAATAGGTTAAGTTAGGCAATAAAGGGGATTCACGTCTCAACCGTCTTTCACTCCAGACACTATCAGGGACTCCAACCTCAACAATGAGGAAAAGAAACAAGCCGAACATTACCATTCTTGTTTTTAACATTAGTCATAATTATGAAATAGGAGTTTTGGAATTCTTTTATTTTTTATGATGTCCAACAAAGTTTGACTATCATGATCAAAGCACAACAATAAGGCTTCCTGTTCAAGGCGCCGGAGCCGTACCGCATGGAACTGTGATAGTTGCTTTACTATTTTCAACTCTACATCAACAGTGAACACTGAATAGTGTACAGGAAGTCTCAATCTGTATCTGAGTTCTGAAAAGAGCTTTTCTTTCTGTAACATATCTGTCAATCTGATTCTTTTGTTACTGAAGCTTTTTTCATTTAATACCTAGCCTTAGCAGCTGGTATAGGCTTATGATGATAATCACAACATAAAGGGATTAAAAAGTAAATTACATATGATACTATGATAAAGTTATAATGAAATGAAATGGTTTATTCTGTAAATAGGATATCGGAATTACTTTTACACGTCATATTAAAAATAAGCTAGTTGAGTTCAGTGTTTCCTATCTGAATACTCTGAGAAGAAAGGCCGAAACAAATTCAGAGGTCACAGTCTCTTTTAAACTCCAGACATAATCATGGTCAGGCCATATGAGGACCATGTAGATAGTACTATATTACTAGTTGATAGTCTGCAGTCATCTTGCTTTATGTTTGTACTGGCTTGTTCCAGACATTAAGATTTATCCGAGAACTGGGCAAGTTTACCGGCTTGTCTTCGGCGGCTATCCTCGGTGGAGAGTCAATAGAACAACAGTTCAGTGTCATGTCGGGCACAGCACCAGACATTGTGGTGGCAACACCTGGGCGGTTCCTCCACATCTGTATTGAAATGAGCTTGAAACTTGATAATATCAGTAAGTATTTCATTTTATTTCATAGCTTTATTATTAAAAAGGCTTACAAATTGTAAGACAGTTTAATATCATTTGTCTGTGCATGCATACAATATAAAAAAAAATCAGTAATTTTTTAGCAGTAAATGCGGTTCAAAAGATGGTAGGTATTTGTTAGTGCAATGACAAATTTCGCCATAAATTGGCTTGCAAATATTAAAATAACAAGGAGCTAATTTCAATACACAAATCTCTTAACAATTTATCTAAAGTTTAAGTTTTATAGACTCAACTTAAAATGTAATTGACTGAAAGTAAAATAGGTATTGCTATTAAAATCAACCATGAACTGATGGTTCATTTTGAAATTCAACATTCTAAAAAAATATCTCCATTCTGCATAATATGCTGCAAACTGCAGCATATTATGCAGAATGGAGATGTTTTTTAGATGTTTTTCAGTTATAAAACTCGGTTTTCAATGTGATTATAGAAATTAGGTCAATAGTAATTTATCATAGAATAATACTGCTATTGTCTTCAAACTAAGTACTTAATTCTTATTTCTTTATATTTCTAGAACTAATAGTATTCGACGAAGCCGATCGCCTCTTCGAGCTGGGTTTCGGAGAACAGCTTCGAGAAATCGTCGCCCGTTTACCATCCACCCGTCAAACTCTGCTATTCTCTGCAACATTACCGAAAATGCTTGTCGAATTCGCTCGAGCAGGTTTAACAGACCCCACACTAGTGAGGTTGGATGTTGATTGGAAGTTGCCTTCAACTTTGTGGCTTGGTTGGATCTCAGTGAGAGCAGAATTGAAGACTGCAGCCTTATTGATATTGTTGGATAGAATTTTGTCTTCGAAAACTCCACAAGCAGTAGTTTTTGCAGCTACGAAGCATCATGTGGAGTATTTGAATCTGGTAAGATAATTCTTAAACACGACATCACGCCCGTATTCCCCGAAGGGTTATTCAGAGGTGTACCTATGGATACCCACATTGAGTAAATAAAATAGTTAAATAAGTAAATTCAAGTGTTGTTGTGTGTAAGTGTAGTTCAAGTGTTTAAGGTGGAAGTAGTTGATATTTTTTCCATACAAATTTCGGGAGGGTTTTACTCCACTGTTTGACATTGTACATCCAAATTATACATGACATCGTTTTGTCTCATTATATAACTAATTTTGTCTGTACGGAAACAGAATAGTAAAATTATAAGCCATTAAAAAGTTAGAAGCCAACGAAGATTCCTTTTTCTTGCTAATTTTAACGCAAATTTGGCGTAAATAAGTAATAAAAGAAGTGTAAAATCTCCAAAACAAAGTCGGCACCGACAAAGCTCAGTTATCGAAGAGTTCAATACAATTTATTTGTAATTGATTTATGCAGTGGTTTTTCATAAAACTTGATTTTCCAAAGGACTATTCGTAAATTTTTAATTTTGGGTTTATTTTATCAAAACCAGAGGGCATTGATACACACAAATTCCTTGCGCATAATAGAGCTTAAATTTTGAATGCCATGTCAAAAAAAAAATGTTAGGACCCCATCCCCCATATCTCCGACCCCGTCCATTTGGGGTCCATTCGGACGGTACGGGGGGGCTCGGTATCACTTCAAGACCCAGATTACCACTCGCCATCCCGTTGCGTCTCCGATAAAATTTTACGTGCCATTGCCTTGAATAGTAGACCGGCGTCTAACTGCTCATCACTGATATTATCTCTGTCGGACACGATACTAGGTGAGATAACATGCTTTTTGGCCATGCCCACTAGAGAGTTCGCGCCCGCGACTAGTTCAACCATAAGTTCATTCTTTTGGGTATTAATGCGACTTTTATGGTGATAGTGTCATTTATTCGTTTTATAATAAGGATCGGATTTAATATTTAATTTATTTATAGTAAACTGCCTCGTTGGTCTAGTGGTCGCAAAGCGCTACTGCTGAGTCAGGTCCTGGGTTCGATTCCCGGGTCGGGCAAGGTGTTATTGGGTTTTGCCATCTGGAATTTCTCAGTAGCCGCCCGGAGTCTGGATTTGTGCCCGGTTGATGGCAATAGGCTCGCCCCCTATTACATGGGACTTAAACATAACTGTGCGAAATGTGGGTGTACTATAAGTACACCTCTGCCTAACCCTTCGGGGAATACAGGCGTGATGTTATGTTATTTATGTTATGTAAAGTATTTTATAATATAAAAAAAATGACACACAGCAAAATAGGTGTGTAGTCAAGTTACCCTTTCTTCTCTTTTGATTAATACACATTATAAAATTTCTGCTCATTTATAATAATTGCTATATTTCTTTACCTCTGATATACAAAATCAGGAGGAGGAGTTTTAGGACAAATCTTGTAACGTAGTTTAAGGCGAAAGCGCCGACCCTGCCCGCGAAATTCAAATTTTCTTACGTTTTTTGTATTTTTTAGGTCAGTCTCAGATCTCATGTTAATGATTGATTGATTTGCGGTATGATAAAAATCGTAAATACAATTCTCAGTGATGGTGTATAATGTCATAAATTCACGAAATTGACATTCTTAGCAGCAAATAATTTGATATGTTAGTTAGGTAACCGCGAGATGTGGAAGAAATGGAGGGAGGCCATCTTTTATGACCGCCAATCAATCAATCATTAACATGAGATCTGAGACTGACCTACAAAATGAAAAAAACATAAGAAAATTTGAATTTCGCGGGCATGGTCGAAGGTTCCACCTTAATGGTTTATGCACACCACGGAGCGCGTATTTGCGTAAAGTCTGTATAAATCAGTAGAGTTTTTATTCATTTTTCACCATCAGTTATGTGAATATTTATTTTTCCCCAGGTCCTGCAACAAGCAGGTATATCATCAACATACGCATACTCGGGTCTCGACGCATCTGCGCGTAAGATCGCGCTCGGTCGCTTCACGAACAAGAAATGTTCAGTACTCATAGTGACTGATGTTGCCGCCAGAGGGTTGGATCTTCCGGCTTTGGATACAGTTATTAATTATAACTTTCCAGCTAAACCGAAGCTTTTTGTGCACAGAGTTGGTGAGTTTTACTGAAGTCATTTTCTAGATATCGTTGCATTTCGCAAGCGCGCCAATCATTATAATTTAAATATATAATTTAATTTTTTTTTCGATGATCTGAAGGTCGCTTGACGCGTACTCGTGTTTTGCAACAACTTCTAATTACATAGTTATTATTCTTTAAAAAAAATGAAGATTTCATGCTCCCTTTCTATCAACCTGTCTGCGTACATGATCTGCCATATAAATTTATAAAACTCTGCTAGAACTATCAAGATTTTTTCCTCAAACATTAACATACATATAAACAGAAACTCACGCATTCTTCCCATGGGTTTAGACAGAAACTACAGAACGCCACCTGCTACGATCCTTACATTACATAAACCTTTTGCTTCGTTTACGTTCATACATCAGCACGCTTAGCATGACGACAATAGTAATGGGTTTTGTCGACGAAAGAACAGACAAAATGACAGATAAACAATCACAATCTGTCATTTTGTCTATTCTTCCGTCGAAAAAACGCGTAGAAAACCCGTTTCTATGGTTGTTATACTACGCTTGCTGGTCATAAACGCACGCCAGTTGTGAGTACCACGCACCTGACATGTCTAAAGAATATCACACAAATAAGGCAACGTTGCCTTATCATCATTCCTAAGCTATCAAATATTCGTAAAGCGCTTAGCGACAGTTGTCACATTTTTCGTTAGTGTTTTTAAGTCTGTGTGATATGGGCATTCAAATCTCTTAAGTTAGAATTTGAATATTTAAGCAGATAGTTTCTGGGTTAAATCATATCACACAAACCTAAACTAACCAAAATTATTATTTAGGTCGCAGTGCTCGCGCCGGTCGCGCCGGGCGTGCGTTCTCTCTCATAGCTCCCGAAGACGTCGCCCATCTATTAGACCTGCAACTGTTCCTTGGAGCTGAAATGATATCACCTGCACAAGTGAAGGAAAGAGGCCTTGCATGCCCTAGTGGCGTGTGGGGAGCTATACCTACTTCAGCGCTGGAGTTGAGGCACCAGGACGTCAGAGCTTGGGAGAAGAATTATTCGGAGATTGTGAGTATCTGTCGATAACGAGATTTGAATCTATTAAGTTTTAGGGATTTATTAAGGTTTTATACTGATGAAGTTTATCGTATTTCATTTGAGATTTGCAGATATCAATTTGTTAAGTGGTGATTAAAATCTGCTTTTGAGACTTCTTCCATATACATAATTATAATATGTGTATTAAAATAACCCTCGCAAGTGGCGTAATATTAATACCACGACCGCAGCGCTGACTGGCTATAATTTTAACGCTATGAGCTACTCATAAGTACCTACTTCGTGCCGAATCGAAAGAAGAATATTCAAGCTCAAACAAAATATTCAAACTATTTATTTCAAATAAACCAATTACAAGCACTTTTTCCAAGGGGTCGGTCAGTCAGAAAGATGAAACTAGTTGCCCATTGCAAAACGTAGTAGGTACCTATGGAGAAGAACAGGCAAAAAACTCCACGGACACTCTTTTAAATCAAAATATGGTTATAAAATATTGGTTAAATCATTCATGTTGATATTATACATGTGAGAAAACGTTAAAAGGACACGTAATAAAAATAAAAACAGTTTAAAAATTAAATTTAAATAAGCCGTGGCAGCTAAGAGATGACCAGTCCTTACTGACGGCGCCCGTTCACAAACTTGACGCATGGATTAGCACCATTCAGCTAAACCATTTTGAAGGAACCTAACAGTAATTTATTCCTTCGTTAATAGGAAGACGCAGCCCGTGTATGTGGCCGGGGCTGGCAACAGTACATAAAATGGCGCGAGCCCGCCTCAGCTGAAGCGAACAAGCGCGCCAAGTCCACGACGTTCCCCGTACTTACGCACCCGTTCTTAGTGGACGAGAATGATAGCGCCGCTGTTGATATGATTGAGAAGATCAAGAACTATACTTCTAAAGGAGTAAGTATTTATACTATTCGTACTGTATAGTCAGCAAAAATTTAACACTGTTTTAAGGTAAAAAATCTTCTTAATAAAATTCGTAAATTCACTGACATTCAACGCATAGTCTAAATCACAGAGTCTACATTCATGTATTTTAAACTAAGGAAAGATTTCAGAAAATTCAAAGGGGTTAAATAGGGAATGAAAGTTTGTATGGAATTTCATCATTTTTGCCGATGGGAAAGCCAAAGAGCAAACGCCTTGTCTAGTCTAAATTGACATAAAATTATTTGATACATTGTTTCTCAGCACTTCTTCATGTTATAGGCAAGTTTGTTCAGCTTATTAACGTCTTTGCGCTATAAAAGTTAAATTAATTATCAGACGAACAATATCTGGTGTAAGACATAGATTATTTTTATTAGTTGCGTAGTACAAATTTCTTATGTTGACTGTACTAATAATAGCACTATCAGTGGCGGGGCAAGACCTAAATTTGATATGGGCGAGGTACATTTCGCGAAGCCCTCTTGTGGTCTGACCTGTGCTCTGGTGGAGCTAGAAGCCGAATTTAAAAAATAAATAACAAACAGTTGACACTGTATATCTGTTCAAAAATATTGCGGGTCTGTAAAACCATTTTTTCATCAGGGTATTATTAAGCTTTAAAGTACTAATTTTTGTTAGAGTCGAGTGTACTACAGAATCCTTCATTATGCATGGTCCGACACGCACTTAGTCTTTCATTAATTTTCGTTCAATGTACTGGACCGATCAATAGATTCTACCTATTTATTTATTAAATTCGTTTTCAAAAAATGAACCACACTTATTCTCACTTAAAATACTGACAAAATACAAAATAATATCACATACATACGGCACAACACTGCGTGCGACGTGATACTTTGATTGGCTTTCTAGCCGTTGAGAAGTAACGTAAACAAACAGAATGGAAAATCCCCAGCTCTGGCCGGTGGGGATTCCCCGTGAAAGCAACGCAACGCCGGCAAATGTTGCTAGATTAAATAAACAGAAATTTGGCATGTCAAGTTATTTATCATTATATGACGAGTACAATTTTTTCGTTGCGTTCACGGCTTTTAAGTAATGCATCCTCATAAACCTTCGGGGTGCGAGGCCCCTCGGACCGCGAGGCCGTAGACGGTAGCTCACGTCGCCCACGCCTTACGCTGCCTCTAAGCACTATTGTATGAAGGCTAATGCCAATTTCTTTAATGGAACTTTTCTCTTATTTTACTTATCCTTGCGGCGAAGCTTGTAGGGCTATATTTTAACACGAGTTACTTAATTTTTTCAGACAATTTTAGAGCTGTCCACTAAGAATGATTCGCCGATGTATTTAGCAATGAAGAGGAAGAAACAGGTACATGGAAAGACGGTTCAGAAAGTTCGTGATATAAAGAAACTGGCGGTAAGAACTTGCATAATATAGAAGACAGTTTGCCCTAGTCTCATTACACATCTCAAACTCAAACCATTGATTTCAAATAAACCAATTACAGGCACTTTTGAATTGTCAAGGGGTCGGTCAGTCAGAAAGATGAAGTTAGTTGCCCATTCCAAAGCGTAGTAGGTACCTATGGAGAAGAACGGGCAAGGAACTCCACCACTTTTAAATGTAGAATATCGATAGTTTAGATTCGATTATTATTATTTTAGATTTCAATAGTTGCTTGTTTGCTCAATAAAATAATTAACACCTAACGCACAAAAAAAAATGTAAGCGGCAGGTATTGACGTTTTAAAAATAAACACGTTTTAATAACCATGTTTCCCGACATGGATATAAAATCGTGTTTATTTTTAAAATTCTTGTGATATAAATAAATAATTTTACATACTTAAACTCACGCATTCTTCCCATGGGGGTAGGCAGAAAATACAGAAAGCCACCTGCTACGATCCTTAAATACTCCTTTTGCCTCGTTTACGAGGGCCTAGTGTGAGTTACGTTTAACCATCTCGACTTTACGCATCGACCGCGTTCGGCGCTCCGATTGGCGCTTCACCAGTGAAGGCCAGTGAAGGGCCAATCGGAGCGCCGAACGCAGTCGATGCGTAAAGTCGAGATGCTTAGAAAAACTCACACTAGGGCCTTTGGTCATACACGCACGCCGGTTGAGATTACTACGCACCTGACCTTTTTGATGATAATTTTTTAAAATTAATATTGTATGTCTAGGCTGAAGGCGTAGTATTAGAAGACACTAGCAAAATAAAACCGAACAGACCTCCAAACGAACCGCCAAAGAAGAAGAAAAAAGAAATCATTCGCGATGAGAACTACATTTCACATTTCGCTAGTGATCAGCATACTGAAATGGGGTAAGTGGGGACATCCAAGACTACAAAAAGTTTTTACCACTGTATCTACTATGCATACATAACTTGTTTTATGACGTCATCGAGTATATCAGAAAAAAATATTGTTCACAACGTTATAATGTATTTCTCGCTAACCATTCCCACAAATTTGTCAAACAAGATACTTTTTGTCCTTTTCGTAAATATGCTTATGAAGCGTTGTTATATCAATTTCTTTTGACGCCATAATTTTGCATAACTATTTTGACTATTTTCGTTTATGATTGTGCCAGCGCTACTGTGTAGTAGAATGTCACTTGCATGTCATGAAACTAGAAGGTCTGTTTCTCTATGTGACAGCTAGATAGTTTCAACCTTAGTGAATTTTCAATTTAGTAGGAATAGGAATGATTGATGGCTGGGCCAAAAAAATAAATTCTATGTAGTCCGTCGGTTGGTAGGTGCGGTGTTCGGGCTTTTTCGTCATCACTCGGCTTAGAAACCGCGCGGCCGCTATGCTGACTGATTAATACGTTCCTATATTGTAAAGACTAACTTTAGATACCTACTCTAAGTAATGTTTGTAACCATGTTTGCGGACATGGATATAAAAACGTTTATTTTTGAAATTCTTGTGATTTAAATAAATAATTTTACATACTTAAACTCACGCATTCTTCCCATGGGGGTAGGCAGAAAATACAGAAAGCCACCTGCTACGATCCTTAAATACTCCTTTTGCCTCGTTTACGAGGGCCTAGTGTGAGTTACGTTTAACCATCTCGACTTTACGCATCGACCGCGTTCGGCGCTCCGATTGGTGCTTCACCAGTGAAGGCCAGTGAAGGGCCAATCGGAGCGCCGAACGCAGGTGGCCAAAAAAATAAATTCTATGTAGTCCGTCGGTTGGTAGGTGGGGTGTTCGGGCTTTTTCGTTATCACTCGGCTTAGAAACCGCGCGGCCGCTAAGCTGACTGATTAATACGTTCCTATATTGTAAAGATTAACTTTAGATACCTACTCTAAGTAATGTTTAGAAATAATAAAACGAGTACAAATTATTTGTTTTATTTAATTATTATTTATGCGCCGATTATAATCGGCATATTTGGCGAACAGTCGCAGACTAGTCGCCGACTACAAACAATGCCGAATAGTCGGCTTTCCCGACTAGTAGCCCATCTCTAGTATCAAATATATGTGTCCAATATTTTTTAATAAACTAAACGGCTTAACCTGACGGACAAAAAAAATGTCATCCTGCCTATTGTTTCCGAAAGTGATAAAGCAATTAAGAGGTCAACTTAACATGTCTTGTTAAAGAATAGCAGTTTTTCCTCAATTTAAAAACTCCGTCTGCGGTTACGACTTTAATTAAATTAATGATTTGAACTTTCCAGTATGGCAGTAAACTTCGCAGTGGGCGCAGAGCAAGCTCAGCTAGAATTGAACGCAGACACCGGCGACGGTGCGCGTGAGAACAAAGCGATGCAGCGCTGGGATAGGAAGCGGAAGAAGATGGTGCATGTTGATCCGGTATGTGGGGGTTTTAGATAATAATAATAATAATATTAGTTATTGACATAAAACAGATGATACAAAGATTTTTTTAATACTTCATTTAAAATTCTTATAAAATGTTCTTATTTTCCTTAGGACGGTGGACGTAAAATGATCCGTACGGAGAGCGGCGGGCGCGTGCCGGCGTCGTACCGCAGCGGCCGGTACGACGAGTGGCGCAAACGGAACGCGGCCGATGCCGGCTCGGATGATGAGCAGGCGCACGATAGTCGTAGGAAGAAATCTGGTAAGTTCTTTATCTGCTTCATATTTTACAAAAAAAAAAATACACTTCGCGTAAGTATAACCCATATGACGTAAAAATATAATATTAAAATTGTCATTGATAAATTAAATTATTAATACCCATTCATTGTAAAGGGTAAGTTTTTAACCAGTGCGCAAACTTAAACACGTGACTTTACTCATCATTATGTACAACATTTACTGTTTATGTTCGCATAACTTGTCAAAATGTAGGGAACAGCAGATTTTTTTTTTCGTGATTTCAAGTTTTGTCTTATAGTAAAAGTTGTTCATAATGATGAGTAAAGTTACGTGTTTAAGTTTGCGCACTGGTTCATTTTTTTTTTCTGTATTTGATAGTCTTGCGTTTTTACTACTATCTCACCTGATGGTGTCGCGAAGTGGATCGACCATCGTCGACCGTATCGTCCATTGTGTCGCATGCTTGCGGAGAAGTAGCCATTGACCCGAGAATTGAAAACTACAATAGAGGACATGCAGTCGATGTTGGTTTCTTCCAAGCTATGAAATGAAAGCTCGTTTTTTGGCATCTACTTATCTACCTAGCTCAATCAATCTGCCTAGCCTTTTCCCAATTATGTTGGGGTTGGCTTCCAGTCTAACTGGATGCAGCTAAATACCAGTATTTCACATGGAGCGAATGCCTATCTGACCAGCACAACCCAGTAACTGGGTTATACAATAATCCTTGGTAAGACTGGTTGTCAGACTTTCGGGCTTTTGACGACGACTGTCAAAGATCTACGAATGACAGCCGAGCCAACGGCTTAACGTTCTTTCCGAGGCACGGAAGAGTCTCGGTCTGTAAAGACGAGAGACCCATCCACGGACCAACCCCGGCAAGCGTAGCTTAACCTGATGGATCGACCCGTACGGCTGTTATTACTTAACTACGAACTGTGGGTGGAAACAAAGTGGCTCGGTAAGAGTTACTTTATAGGTCAAAGGGCAACCGGTCTCTACAGTTTGTGAAAAACATTTAATCAACAAATTAATTAATAGAGTCTAATAATATCCCTTTTCCCCACAGCATCAGAGTTCCGTCCACACTGGGTGAAACACAACGAGCGCGTCGCGAAGAAATCTACAGAGACGAATTCTAAAGAATTCAAGAACAAACAACAGATCGTGAAGGAAAGAATACGCAAGGAGAAGGTCAAGCAGAAACTTAAGTTTAAGACTAAGAATAATAAGAAAAAGAAGAAGAAATAAGCGTTAATAAATAGTTTTTATCGAATAATTAACCTGTTTTATTTGCAAGAAGCAAACTCAAAGCATTTATTTAAATTAAACCATTTACAGGCGCTTTTGAATTGCCAAAGGAGTCGGTCAGTTACAAACATGAAGGCAGTTGCCCATTCCAAAGCTTAGTAGGTTCCTATTGAGAAGCACGGGCAAGAAACTCCATGAACGCTCTTTTCAATACATGCGAAACGCGTGCGCGGGTCGGGCGCGGAGCAGATCGGGAGCGGGAGCCGTGCACGCGTTTCCTGTGCTGACACCCATATAATAATACATTTTTTTTTTTCTCTTGGGCATCTCTTAGCTGACCTCTGAGGTCATGACTACTTAACCGGTCAATCCTGTGGTTGCCTTAAGCTGCTACACTCAAAGCCTCCAGCCAGGGGCATAATTTAAAAACTAAGCTAAAAAGCTAGGTGAACGCTCGCTAAGGGCACCCCCTGTGGGGTACGAGCCTCGGCTTAGGGCGTCACCGGAGGGAGGACATCAAAGATGGGACGGGCTGGATCAAGGTTTTGATCATTATTATTAATCGGGGAATTTAAAGCTACGTGCATAGCCGAAACCACTGCTGGCACCTCGTTATCGAGCAAGGGTCAGGGAGGAGTATCATTTACTCGGGGGCGCGGACGCGATCGTAAAGGACCTTGACGGCGAGTTCGGAATGACGGGAGGCGTCTGTATCTGTGTAGAGTACTAGTAGCCCTATTGCTCTCCTGGAGGAGGGTTATGGGGTCATCAGGGTCGGTGAGAATGTGCCTGGGTCGGCGGGTACGGCTAATCCTACTTGGGACATAACTGGCGGCCTCGACAACCAGAGGGTTGCGATGTTTGACCGCGGTATCGAAGTAACGATAATAATACAAGGAATTACAATATATATATACAAGCGCGCTCGTCTGCCGTCCCGACCCGCGTCCGACTCGCACCCGCCTTGTGTGTGTTGACTGTGTTGAGCCACAGATAATATAATACTAGTTGAGCTTTATGGCCCAGATTACGTGAAAAGACACGTTTTTTTCGCTATGAATTATTTATGTCTTATTATCATAACATTCATAACTGACCAAAAAAAACTAGATTTGACAAAAAAACGTTGTCCTGTTAGCTCATAAACAGTTGTGTGCGCGCGTGGTAGGGCAAAAATGTCTCTCATTGGGTGAACGTAAGTGCGTCATAACACCTCTACGCGATTAGATTGTCTGTAGCACAATGGCTGACCCAAAAATTCTCAAACCTGTGGTTGCATTCAAAATATTAAAAACAAACTTTCATATTATTACGATACATTAATTTATGAGGACCAGTTTTGTTTGTGAATAAATGTTGTCGTCATTTTTGAGAAATCGATAGTTGTTCATCATACAAAAAACGTATTAATTTATTCATGTTGATCATGTGATTTAATCATAAAAAGTTGTTGATAGCTGGCACACGGCGAAACAACAATTTTTTTTTTACAAAAGTATTTTTTACAACTCTCTCTAACGATTCGCAAACAAAACCGGGCGACGGATAACGTTCGGAGTGTCTTAAACAGTCAGCCTATTAACTGACTGATAATATACAGGCTCAAATTAAATCAGCTAGAGAAACATTCCTTGTACCATTCTAGAAATATGCAAATTCGTTCGAAATTACCAACACGACAAGAGAAAACACAGTCAAAATATCGACACCAGAAGTATCAATAAGGAGGGACAAACCAAGGTTTTTCAGGAGAGCCAAGAAACTTTTTTTTTTATATCTGTCTATAACTTTTTACTGTCTGCTCCAATTTTAATTGTGTCTAGAGCAAAGTTTCTTAGAATTTCCTCTTCTTTCATGCTGTAAGCTGCATCAACTACTGGCACCTCGTTATAGAGCAAGGCTAAAGAGTAACTGTGTTCTAATTAACAGTCTTACAAACTACACCAGTACTATAATGAATGTACTGGAAACGAAAGATCGATGAAATAAAAACTTTTATACAAAAAAAAAACAACCGACTTCCAAAAAAACACTACAAAGTGAAAAATAACTTAAATTTCGGAAGTCGGTGGCAAATAACTAAAACCAAAGACATCGACTTCCGAAATTTAAGTTATTTTTCACTTTGTAGTGTTTTTTTGGAAGTCGGTTGTTTTTTTTTGTATAAAACTTTTTATTTATCGCTTTTTAGTGGGTAGTTTGTAATTTACCTAAGTTATAACAGCCTAATCTCAACTGCTCATCACCTTTTACAAAATATTGCTTTTCCCGATACAGGGACGTTAATCGTTGAGGAGTTCTCCTGGTACTTAACCATCAGCTCCACTTCTCCATATGCATTGTGACGAGCATAAATTGCATTGCAGCCATATTAAAGAAATCGAATCGCAACTCGTGAAATACTTATTATTGAGTAATTTCAGTGGCCATTTGTGGTCTTCATCATCAGTTCACCAAAACCTACACCAAATGGTGCTTTCCAAGAAAAATTGCATGAGTTACTGTAAAAAAAGAATCATCGAAATCGGTTGGCGTGATATTGAGTTATTCGTCCATTTGTCGCGCACATACTTAATGCAAATTTAAGACTTATATGGTTTTCTCATGGATGCCATTATCAGAACTAGACCAAATTGAAATGGTACCACACGGGAAGTACCAGCTTTCAAATAAAAAAAGAATCATCAAAATCGGTTCACCCAGCCGAAAGTTCTGAGGTAACAAACATAAAAAAAAAAATACAGTCGAATTGAGAATCTCCTCCTTTTTTTGAAGTCGGTTAAAAATGGAATATGTTGTGTGAAAGATGATATGATGGCAGTGAAAGTTGAAATGACGAATAGAAGGCACGAATGGCACAACTAATCATCTTTTTAAAATGTAAGGGCCATGCTATATTTTAAACCACTGGGCATTCCTAAATCTTTCGTTTATAGCACGAAAGAAGAGGAAATTCTAAGAAACTTTGCTCTAGACACACTTAAAATTGGAGCAGACAGTAAAAAGTTATAGGCAGATAAAAAAAAGAAAAAAACGTTTTTTGGCTCTCCTAAAAAACTGTGGTTTGTCCCTTATATTAATTTATACTTCTGGTATCGATATGAGAATTTATTTTTATTTGCAGAGCAAACGAGGAAAGTTACCGCTCCCAAGTGTTTTTGAAACCGAATGTATACCTAAGTCATACGATGGACCGATGAGAAAAAGCGACACTTGCTTTATCTTCTTCCACTAATAAACTCCAGTGTCAAATCCTTTTATACCAATTTATGATAATGATATTATAGATCGACATTCTCTTCTAAATGACAGCAAAGATGACTTAGAATAAGATTGTATAATCAATTTTGGTAGAATAGTATTTTTCTTTTTGCGAAAATTATTTTTGTGTTTTTGTGTGAAAGACCCTTTTTTATTTCTTTACTAAACAATCAGATACTTTAATATTTTCAGGAAAACAATTTTGTTCTTTTTTTTCCACTAAATTTGTGATTTTTCTGCAGATTAAGATGCGAGTTTCTCATAAAATTGTTTTTGTATTTTTAAATTATGCAAGAAACTATGTAACATTTTATTTTTGAAGTGAAAACTTCTTTAGGCGCGTTGGGTATTTTTGAGATGGAAAAAAAAATGAACTCGCGACACTGTTACCGTTACCGACACCTCATTAAAAGTATTTCCTGCACAATAAAATTGTTCAAGTTTTTACTTTTGTCGGCACTCCCGGAGTGCCACTGTTTTTTTCGTTTGTTATTCACAAAATATTTCGAATAAAGGCTCTTTCAAACAGGCGCGACACGCGACCCGACACAAAGTCACCGCTCGTCGCGCGACGCGACGTACCTTTGTGTCGCGTCGCGTGTCGCGCCTTTTTGTAGGAGCCTTAAGACTTAAAATGTACCCATACGCCATGTATAACATCTTTGTGAAAAAGGCATTAAGATATTTTTTTGAGAATTTTAAAAAAAAAAAAATGTTTTAGCAAACTACACAGTAAAATACATGATTTAAAAAAATTGTATTACTTGGTTATCATAAAAATCATTCCAAATGCGTATCCTTTTTCACTTGTGTGAATTAAAATTTAACTTATGGGAGAAGGGGTATAACTTATTTTATACCATCAAGGAATTAATTTTGTGGTTAATATAAGTCACTATCTTAAAAACTATTAACTTTACATAAAAAAATAACTCAATAATAATTAAGAGCATACGCGAGGTTGTCGACATGTGGGATGTGGATACAGCAATCATTGTGCCGATAGTCGTGACGGCTAATGGTATAATAGCCAAAAGCCTCGACCAACACCTGAAGAGGCTCTCGTTAGGCAGTTGGATCAAGGGCTTGATCCAGAAAGCGGTACTCCTGGACACAGCGCGTATTGTCAGGAGGTTCCTCTCTCAGGAGCCCTGACCACCGGCAGCTTGGACCCTGTTCCCGACACTGGTGGATTACTATTTTTATATATTTTTTTTTGTTTTTTTATGAATATTTAAAAATGTAATTAATATGTTTAAAAATTAAATAAAGAGCATAAATCGTTTACCTATAAAAACCATCACATGTAGAACACAAACATCATTTGATAGCGTTTTAAATGTCACACGAGCTCAAACACGCAATTTGAAGCGCGGGGAGAGTTTTTTGCGTCTACAGTAAACGCAAAAAACATTCCAATTACTGAAATTGCATTTTGGGACTTAGATCCCTTTTCACTAGGGCTACAGATTTGATACTTGAATATTTTTATGCAGATTATTTATTTTTGTTTTTACAGATTAATAGGGAAGCATAAAGCAAAAAATTGTGTAGATAAGCTTTTATGATCATAAGGTTGTAAGTCATATAGAAATTAATATTACAAAATAATTTATGTAGGTACAAAATAAGATATGTAGGTCATATGTTTTAAAATTTTTGATTAGTTATCCTGATTCTATGTATAAATATTGTTTTCTTCTATGAAGGTTTCCATGGGTGCCTATCTGGCAGAAGCTTGATGCTCCGAAATTTATTTGAATGTATGATAAATGAGTGTTTGTCAAACGATTTTCTGCGAAATAAAGTTTATGCTAACCGCTGTTAAGCAAAATAATTTTTTGACATAAAAATTTCTGCTATAAAGGGTGGATCCGGTTTCCATAGCAGAAAACCTAGGAAGGATGTAAAACTTTCTTTTTTTTTTGGGTGAAAAATTATCAAGAAACTTCTCCCGCCCTCGTCTTCGTCAAACTCTTACTGACTGAAACCCATCCGTGTTCCTTCAGTTGCCGGTATTTTGCCTCAGGCCACGGTATCCCTTTCAGACTTTTCCGCGACCCCGGCAGGCATCGGCCCGTCCGCAAGCCCGCGCCTACCTACGGTGGCCAGGAATCGGCTTGGGATTCCCGACGCCCAGGGCGTCTCCTGTGGCGGCTAGGGGCGTGGGGGCGCGAAATTTGCCTCTCCCTCACACGTTCCGCCTCCTCTATCGCGAGCATTAGGTACCACTACACCGCAGAAGGAGGTGACGGCTTCCCATTCTGAGTTTTTTCGGCCTTTCTTCGCAAAGTAGTCAGATAGGAAACGCCGAACTCATCTAGCTTATTTTTAATATTTTTTTAATATGATGTGTGATTCTGATATGCAATTTAAAGAAAGAAAAAAAAAATTGGTGGCACTCCGGGAGTGCCGACAGAAGTGAAAACTTGAACAAAATCGCCTTGGTGGAAGAGAAATACTTGTATAGAACATTAGTCCATAACCTAATCTAAATAAAGAGCACAATCGCGTTTACAAAAATGAGGTGTCGTCATGGTGTCGCGACACCTGGGCGTTTCCTCCCGCCTTATCCGGACCAGGAACCGAAACAACCACGTCCGATGAGGATCTGCGTCAGGTGGACGCTGTGGCGCCTCTCTAGCCACTCCTCAAAGAGGGGACTTATCCTCGTAATTGTGGCGTGCCCAAGGATGTTAAACTGGATTACATAAATCATATCACAGATTTTTATATTGATGTCACGCGATTTCTCATTGCTATATTCAATTATGATTCCACATTTTAAACTGATAAATTGATGGACCAGGTTTAATAAATATAAATTCTGTTTACTTAGTAAGTATCAAAACTAATTCAATAGCTTACCAGTAATTTTAGAAATTATTGTAAACATTCGCAGCGTTCGCTTTTCACTCTGTTGTAATTATTTATCATAATGTATAACAACTTTCTCGCAATGCTTCTTAAAGCTTTAGGCATTGTTTTACTTGAAACACGATAAAATATACATAAATTAGTTTTCGTAAGAGGTTATAAAAACAACAACTGACAACAAGTGACACTTGCAGCACTGTTGTCGATTTATGAAAACGTGAAAAAATCACTCTCAGCTTTCATTATTTCGTCTTTGTGTCGCGTCGCGTGTCGCGCCTGTTTGAAAGAGCCCTAAACCGACCAGGGATGTTACGGAGCTTCGGTTCCGGTTCCAAAATGTCGGAACTTCCGATGAATTTTACAACTCCGATTCCGACTTCGGTTCCGATAATTTTGAATCGGAGTTATACCGAAGTTCTAAACGCAGCGATGCACGTGACTAGAGCGCGTACAAAAAAGTTTTAACACGTCGCCGGGGTAATGTTACTTCATTTTATAAACGCTCGCGCTCGAAGTCTCAGTTTATTGTTTTGTTTGTGGATGGATGTTATCGCTAATATTTGTCTCTTTAAAGAGACTGAATTATATTTCATTTGTTTCATTGATTGATTGATTGATTTTTCAAGGTCTTTATTCACACATATGTTGTTACAAAGTTGTTCACAAATGATCTTATTTTATTTGTATACAAATCGTGAATTATTTGTTCCATAAGCTATGACGCCTTTACAAACATTTAAAAATACTTTTATTATTACATTTTGCGTTGACATGACTTAACTTATGTATTTATGAACATTGTTTAACAAGTAGGTATGTGCAAGTCTTAGTATGGACCCACATAATATTTACAGGGTTTGAGTTACAAAATGTACGCTTTATTATAATAAAGCATAATAATAACATAAGTAAAGATAGTGGCGGGTAGTCCGCGAAAACATCATAATACACGGCCGGAGTGACGGCGTCGGCTAGTAAGCGAGCTATCGTCATGACGCGTCACGGAGGAAGTAGTGATGGGGCAGTCGGTATCGATTGTACGTGCTTTAGCTAGTTTGTTTCATTAAGCGTTCCTATAACACATCTTTCTTCTACTTCCCTATTCGACTCCGGAACCGGGTCGGGTTCCGGTTACGATTCCAATCAATCAAATTTAAAACCTCCGATTTTCGGTTCCGGTAAAACGACTTCTGTAACATCCCTGAAACAGACTCTACTTACTACTTGTTTATAGTCTGGTCATACTTGTGGGACTCTACCTGTCATAGTGAACAACTTGGTTATCTTCGTGCCGTTAGGCCGGCTACATACATCGGAATTCCGTTTCGAAATATCGATTCGGAGTTTCGAAGGCAGCAAATCCATACAAAAGGCCGGCCATATACCTACAGACGGAATTCCGTTTCGGAATTTCGAATCGGAGAATATTTGGAAGGGAGAACTACTTATCGGTACGTGTGTTATAAACCCTTGATTTTGTATGGATTTGCTGCCTTCGAAATTCCGAATCAAAACATTGAAACGGAATTCCGTATGTACCTTTTGAGACAAATAAATTAGTATTACTCTTACCTATCTGGCTGGCTTTAAAATCCATCATACATATGCGAATATAACTCGATCGGTTAGTATAGAAAGATGATTCCATTTTCCACGAATCGGGATAGTTCCCTACTTTCACAGGTAAAATCACCCCATTACGTGATTAGGCAAAAAAGAAACCTTCCGCATTCGTTACATGATATTACGCCATTTTGTTGGCAGAATCTCATTTCTTTCCTGTCGGCTTATGGCGGCTAATCTTTTCGACACGTGTATTTTTAAGTAAGTAAGTAAGTAAGTAAGTATTTATTTGCATAAAACATGGTATACATGGTGTTACAATAATTTATAATAAAGATCTTATGGGGGGGGGGAAATGAATTAACTTGGTTGGTCGTCTATCATGCAAGTGTGTCTTTTTTATTTAGCACCTGATAAATCAAATCAAATTATGATTTATTCAAATCAGGAGGAGAATTAGCAATTTTTGAGGTTTAAAAGACCATTATTGTACCATGTTTAATGCAAATAAATATATTCTTATTCTTGTCCGCTCTGAAATGACGCACGCCACTACCGCATAAGCACACGATAATGCGGACCCAAGAATAACCGAACCGAAAATCGGAGGTTTTAAATTTGATTGATTGGAATCGTAACCGGAACCCGACCCGGTTCCGGAGTCGAATAGGGAAGTAGAAGAAAGATGTGTTATAGGAACGCTTAATGAAACAAACTAGCTAAAGCACGTACAATCGATACCGACTGCCCCATCACTACTTCCTCCGTGACGCGTCATGACGATAGCTCGCTTACTAGCCGACGCCGTCACTCCGGCCGTGTATTATGATGTTTTCGCGGACTACCCGCCACTATCTTTACTTATGTTATTATTATGCTTTATTATAATAAAGCGTACATTTTGTAACTCAAACCCTGTAAATATTATGTGGGTCCATACTAAGACTTGCACATACCTACTTGTTAAACAATGTTCATAAATACATAAGTTAAGTCATGTCAACGCAAAATGTAATAATAAAAGTATTTTTAAATGTTTGTAAAGGCGTCATAGCTTATGGAACAAATAATTCACGATTTGTATACAAATAAAATAAGATCATTTGTGAACAACTTTGTAACAACATATGTGTGAATAAAGACCTTGAAAAATCAATCAATCAATCAATGAAACAAATGAAATATAATTCAGTCTCTTTAAAGAGACAAATATTAGCGATAACATCCATCCACAAACAAAACAATAAACTGAGACTTCGAGCGCGAGCGTTTATAAAATGAAGTAACATTACCCCGGCGACGTGTTAAAACTTTTTTGTACGCGCTCTAGTCACGTGCATCGCTGCGTTTAGAACTTCGGTATAACTCCGATTCAAAATTATCGGAACCGAAGTCGGAATCGGAGGTGTAAAATTCATCGGAAGTTCCGACATTTTGGAACCGGAACCGAAGCTCCGTAACATCCCTGGTCGGTTTAGGGCTCTTTCAAACAGGCGCGACACGCGACGCGACACAAAGACGAAATAATGAAAGCTGAGAGTGATTTTTTCACGTTTTCATAAATCGACAACAGTGCTGCAAGTGTCACTTGTTGTCAGTTGTTGTTTTTATAACCTCTTACGAAAACTAATTTATGTATATTTTATCGTGTTTCAAGTAAAACAATGCCTAAAGCTTTAAGAAGCATTGCGAGAAAGTTGTTATACATTATGATAAATAATTACAACAGAGTGAAAAGCGAACGCTGCGAATGTTTACAATAATTTCTAAAATTACTGGTAAGCTATTGAATTAGTTTTGATACTTACTAAGTAAACAGAATTTATATTTATTAAACCTGGTCCATCAATTTATCAGTTTAAAATGTGGAATCATAATTGAATATAGCAATGAGAAATCGCGTGACATCAATATAAAAATCTGTGATATGATTTATGTAATCCAGTTTAACATCCTTGGGCACGCCACAATTACGAGGATAAGTCCCCTCTTTGAGGAGTGGCTAGAGAGGCGCCACAGCGTCCACCTGACGCAGATCCTCATCGGACGTGGTTGTTTCGGTTCCTGGTCCGGATAAGGCGGGAGGAAACGCCCAGGTGTCGCGACACCATGACGACACCTCATTTTTGTAAACGCGATTGTGCTCTTTATTTAGATTAGGTTATGGACTAATGTTCTATACAAGTATTTCTCTTCCACCAAGGCGATTTTGTTCAAGTTTTCACTTCTGTCGGCACTCCCGGAGTGCCACCAATTTTTTTTTTCTTTCTTTAAATTGCATATCAGAATCACACATCATATTAAAAAAATATTAAAAATAAGCTAGATGAGTTCGGCGTTTCCTATCTGACTACTTTGCGAAGAAAGGCCGAAAAAACTCAGAATGGGAAGCCGTCACCTCCTTCTGCGGTGTAGTGGTACCTAATGCTCGCGATAGAGGAGGCGGAACGTGTGAGGGAGAGGCAAATTTCGCGCCCCCACGCCCCTAGCCGCCACAGGAGACGCCCTGGGCGTCGGGAATCCCAAGCCGATTCCTGGCCACCGTAGGTAGGCGCGGGCTTGCGGACGGGCCGATGCCTGCCGGGGTCGCGGAAAAGTCTGAAAGGGATACCGTGGCCTGAGGCAAAATACCGGCAACTGAAGGAACACGCATGGGTTTCAGTCAGTAAGAGTTTGACGAAGACGAGGGCGGGAGAAGTTTCTTGATAATTTTTCACCCAAAAAAAAAAGAAAGTTTTACATCCTTCCTAGGTTTTCTGCTATGGAAACCGGATCCACCCTTTATAGCAGAAATTTTTATGTCAAAAAATTATTTTGCTTAACAGCGGTTAGCATAAACTTTATTTCGCAGAAAATCGTTTGACAAACACTCATTTACAACATGCAGCGGGCATCATCGGCTCTGCGCCTACGCTGTCGCTGGCTTAAATTCATCAAATTTTATTTTCTCGGTTTAAATTCGCTAAGAAAAACCTACTTTTAAAATGAGCCCTCCGCTAGAGCTCCCGGCATGGGAAAGACACAAAGACACCGCTCGTCGCGCGACGAGCGGTGTCTTTGTGTCGCGTCGCGTGTCGCGCCTGTTTGAAAGACCCTTAATGCTATTAACCGGCCGCGATGGTTAACTTTAGCGCAAACGTAATGCCGATGACCCTCCCGGAGGGTTCACTTCCAATATGTGTATGGCGGCATGGCGTATGAGTTCTATGCAAAGTGGGTGGAGTCAAAAGTGTTAAGCTATATGATGATAGCACACAAGACGCACCGACATCATTCCCCCCTAGTGGGAAGAAAGTAAATCTAACTTTTCCATTTTGATAAAGACTACTTTCAGAAATAAGAGATCGTTTAACTTAGAGTAGTGTAGGTAGGTAGTAAACTTGAGTCGCTTATTAGCCCACGTACGCACGGACGTAATAAAATCGCGGCGATTTTTTTTGGTGCACTTGATTTTCAACGCTCTGCTTCGCGCTGAGAGTTGAAGATCCAACAGTGTGTTTTTTTCAACGCGCACGCGCTTGGACGATGATATTGCATGCCAAAGCGTTGGATTCTCAACGCTCGGCTTAACACAGAGAGTTGAAAAACCAGTACGCGATAAAATCCCGCCGCGATTTTATTACGTCCGTTCGAACGTCGGCTTCTAGTGAAACGAGAGTAAGCCGACGTTCGCATTTTATCGCGCAATGGATTTTCAACTGATTTTCAACAGTGTTGAGAATCCAACGCGCTGGCACGCACACTGTTGGATTTTCAATTCTCGGCGCTAAGTAGAGCGTTGAAAACCAAGTACATAAAAAAAATCGCTGCGATTTTATTACGTCCGTCTGAAAGTCGGCTAATTATTATTTTGAGTGAAACTTTAGAACATAAAACAAGTATTTTTGATGTAGTTTGCCTTGCCAATCATATTACAGTTAGGAAATAAAACATCTTACATTTATCTATCATATTTTTTGTAAGTACTTTGTGTTCACTAATTATTTTACTTCCGTCCGTATAATGCACAAGTGTCAAGATCATTGCCAAAAGCCATGTGATTATAAATTATAAGTATTTAAGTTGCACTGATTTAAAAGGTCAGGTTCACATCGCTGCAGTAGTAGATTATAAACCGTTTAATTTAATATTTTAAATGAAACAAGCTCAAAAGTGTTTTTAATGTTTCCTACTATTACGATTTTTTCAGGGGAAGCATTAAGAGGAATCCTGGCTAGTAGTATTGTGAAATCTCCAACATCCTATGTAGTAAACGATCAATAATTATCGTTCCTGTTGTGTAGGTGTGATATCCTGAAAGAAAAGCTCGATGACACTTCGACCGATCTGAGAAACCATCTCACTATCCCACGGTCTTTCACAGTCGCGCTTGACAAGACTTAAAAAGAATTAAACATTTCAGGCTTCCTCAATATACCTTCTCACATTAAAAGATGACAGTTAAAAGGACATCTGACTTCGTAAGGCCGCGTCCTAACCCAAAGCGATCGTCGCGCGAATACGCGATCGTCGCGTATCGCGTGGTCTCGCCGACAGAGGTCTCGAACGTTCCGGTTTACCGAACAAAAGTGACATATAAACGCGAGGATGGCATATTCGCGATCGCTTTTGGTCAGGACGCGGCGTTACGAAGTCAGACGTTCTTTTATCAGTCATCATCTTTTAATGTGAGGTATCTTGAGAGAACCTAAAATGTTGAATTAAGTATTATGATAAATATAATCTCGTCTTCTTGTTTTGTACAAAAAGGATTTCGACAATTAATGCTAAATTAAGCATTGTTGCAATGTGCATATAATTTAATTTATTTAAAATTTTAATAAAATACCAGAGTAGGTAGGTAGCTAACTTAAGTCCACCATGTAAATTATACTAATTTTAATTATTTACGCGGTACAGTTAATTATAATAGAATAATTAAAGTTTATACTCTTTATCACAAGAAATAATTTTGATGCATAATCGCGCATTACATACTTACCTACTTAATTACTTACGGAAAATTGTATAATTAGGTATTACAGTAGATATTGAATGCAAGCTTGCACATATTTCCTCAAAATTGATTTTATTTTTAAGTTACCTAATGATTAGTTAAATATAGGTAAGCTTCCTTATTAACAAAGTCGGATCAAATCCATCAAAATCAAGGTATTTCCCTGTGAGGCTATGATTGAGTAATACTTATAGGCTAAAATACTTGTAACCGCAAAAATAGATAAACTTTGACAGCCGACAAAGTTATTTTTACCTAGGGTGACCAGATCTGATTTTACGGGACAACTGCATTGAAAATACGGCATTCGAGGTTAAAATACGGCGGGACAGGCCGTTTTTTTACTAAAAATCAACATTATTTTTTTATTACTAAAATTTGGCATAATCAATTGAATAGCCTATACAATTGCTAAATTTCTTAATGAAAGACTTTAAAAAACAACATTAATTTTAAAAACATAAATATTTTTTTATCATCTGAAAAGGAAAATGTGAAATAGTCAACTAAATAACCTTTACATACAAACTTTGATAGTCTTTATGCATTACCCTTGAAAAAATCATAAATCAACTATTTGTTAATTATTTGGATAAGAAAATGTGGAAATGAAATGAAATGGATTAATCAACTAAATGACATATACAAACAAAGTCTGACTTTGCAATAGGTATTTTTGTCAATAAATGACTTTGATCATAAAATTACGGGACAATGTGCCTACTGTCCCGTATTGGTTTCGCCTAATTACGAAACAATGAAAAATTCGTGCTTGAGATACGGGCCAACTCGTAAAATACGGGAGATCTGATCACACTATTTTGTCCCGCCAACCACTGCCCCAGAAGTAGGGTAATGTTTTTCGAGAGCAAATTATTAAAAAAAAAGAAACTCGCCTGCAAAAACACATAACTGATAGAGAAAAACAAGCATTATAATCATCGATCACTAATAAATGATTATAATCTGTAGAATTTTGGTATTGTAAGCGGGACAAACCAATAAACTGACATTTTGGTGTAACTTTTGTTTATCCGCCTGCAATACAGTTGTTATAGTAAAAATCTGAGCTGCCGTATGTCACAGTCTACTTTGCCGTATTTTAAGGGAAAAAATAATAAATTGCCGTACTTATTAAAAAAAAATCAATTCCTCATTTATTTCTTCTCCATAAAGGTTTCTTATCGTTTCTATTACTTTATATTCATGTTTATCTAGAGTGTATTATATTATCCTTCCTTCTTGCACATGTCGCGCGACACCTTAAACTTGGTACAGTATCCTTGATTTTGAAACAATTGTCATCGATTTTTTGAAGGTCATTTTCAGTTTTGACAATTCATGGTAGTTTCTGGGTTAGTGGTAACATTGACGAAACTTTTTCCCTATTTTTGTGGCGCACGGCTTCTTCAGATGACAGATATTTTAGTTTCATTTTCGTTTCATTCAATAAGCTAGTCAATTGGCGTATTTTGTGATACGGCAATGAGAGAGCCATATGCCGTATTTTCCGAAAATATATCGTGGATTGCCGTATGCAGCGTTGTTATTAATATGGCATTTGCCGTATCAATAACAACGCTGCTACAATACCAAAAGTCTATAAATTATAATTCTTGTTTTTCTTTTTTTTTAGTTACGTGTTTTTGCAGTCGGGTTTTTGTTTTTTTATTATTACTATTCACACCAAATTCAAATTCGCCAGACTTTCTCTTGAGTACAAAAATAAAATGGTCAAGCTATATTTTTATGTCATGCTAATGCTATTTAAATATTATTATTTTGATTGAATTTAAAATGTATGTATTAATAAAGTAGGTATTTTATATAATATAATTATTTTGAAAATATTGCTACGAAAGGCATTGCTACGGCGCGCCGCTTTTATAAACCCTAAAAAGTGGAATGGCACAGCATAATTTGTTAGGTTGCATTTACAGTCCGGCCGTAGAGAAAATGCGTTCTTGACTAGAGGTCGGATTTGTTCGGTCATGTTCGGCTTTTTGGCCCGCCATCCGGACTATGTCCGGCCTTCCTATTTGTTCAGACTTTTCGATTTAAGGGGATTTTCTTTAAAAAAGATAAATGATAACTGAAAAAAATAAGAATAAAAAGTTAAACATCCGAACTTTTTTGCAAATGTCAGGCTTATTGTCAGGACTTTTCAAATTTCGAAATGGTAACCAAATTCTTGACACCTGTCACTTTCATACCAATGAGTTTTGCAAATTTGATCCTTATTACTACTAGAAATTGTTCAACTCTAATATATAGACTGGTCAGCCATCCAGCACTTTTCAATTGAAATAGTACCTATTTACGTACATAACTCATACTTCATTATACTTGTCTATACATTAATACGTGAAGTAAAAACTTTGTACTCCTTATACAGCAAAAAATTCAAATTTGCTGTGTACCATTACGGTACAAGAAACGGTTTCTAAACACAATTGACCTTCCGTCAGCACGCGATGGCGCACAGGGGTAGCGCGCTCGCGCTCGCGCGACTGCAGCCAGTCCCATTCTTGATGTCCTCCCTCCGGTTGACGCCCTAAGCCAAGGTTCGCACCCCACAGGGGGTGCCCTTAGCGAGCGTTCACCTACTTGTAATTAGCATAGTTGAATAACCCCTGGCTGGAGGTTTTAAGTGTAGTAGCTTAAGGCACCCACAGGAAAGGTAAAAAAAAAATTAAGTGCTTAATAATAGGTTCGGGGCAGTGCCAACAGCCTAAGGTGTTCTCAGGCACTGGACCAGGACACAGGTATTACCGTCAAATTGCCTTGAAAAAATGTTAAAGAAATTAATGCACATTTGGTTGTCTTATTGGTGATTTTAACATTGTTAATGGTGATTTTGACATTATAGTTATGATTTTGATATTAGAGTTGTGATTTTGACATTATTATTGATTGTGTTGACATTACTAGTAATTATGAACAAAATTTGCCAAATATTATCATGTACTAACACTAGTGTTTAAGATGTGTATGTAATTACTAACAAATTGTATTGTATGTTCTGACAATAAAATTATTTGATTTGATTGATAAAAGTAAAGTGGCAGATTTAAAGTTCCTTAAATAGGTTCTGTCCTATAAATAATATTAGACAAATGCGCTCCAATAATAATAATAATTGGTAATTTATCAAATACGAATACATTTATTATTATTATAAAAAATATGAAAGTTACATATGAGTTACAATGAGTTTTAATACACCAAGGAAGGATCAGACAAATTTTCATACAAATTGCGTACTGCTAGCAGGACTCACGGAAGTCTTCCGGCAGGACACAAAACCGTTCTTCCGGAAGAGCTTCCAGCAGCAAGTCATCGGGCGATTTATCATTAAAGATGGCTACCTTAGAATAATGACATGGCAGCATGGAATTAGTATGTACACACGGCCACACATCAAGCTATACATTTGCAGTTTATGCTGATCTCGCATTATAAAGGCTTTCCGTACAATGCGAGGTCAGCTTATACTGGAAATGTATAGCTTGATGTGTAGCCGTGTGTACTATACATGTAGTATGAACTATCCTTAACAAACTTAAAATTTAAAAGAATTATGCTGAATTTCGACCACTGGGTAACCACTGGTTTCTATTATTTTATCTAGTTTGCAGCCTATGACCTCGTGCGCCCACAACAAGCGTGAGATTATCCTGCTTTACACATGATTCATATTTATTTATCAAAACAATATTTTGCAATGGTAATAAGTTAATATTATCACTTCCTAAACATTTGATTGCTTTGATTTAATGATAATTTTAATATAGATTTTTCTATACCTATTCCGTGCTTTGATTGTGTAGATGTTCGTGGAAAAGTCATTTTTTTTTTCGGAAATGTCTTTCTCCCAAGTGTCCCAGATCCTCGATAGGCTAATGATATTTTCTTTAGTTCTTCCTAGGTCGATATTCCATAGTAAAGTTATTAAATAATGAGAAACCTCGTTGGTGTTTTTGCTGACATCAATATATCCAAGTCCAATGGATTTATAAGTAGGAAATGGACCTAATTTTAGCGATAGAGCCTACGCTCTGGAAAAAATAACCAACTCAAGTTGTTCAAACATCTCGTACAGAATGTTCCTCCTCATGTGATTTATTCATTAGCTTTTCCGTATTCAATAAACCAAATTATATCATTCGTCTTGCACGAGTTTTTGTCAAACAACTTTCCGTTTGATTTTCAACCTTGGTCCTTACTAGATGGGATTGAAAGTAGTTTGCACTTTTGCAGTTTTTTGTCGTGTAGTCACGATTGGTGTTGCCAGCTTCCTGTTTTCCGGTGTCAGTACACTGTACGGATAATGTGATTTATCAATTGAGTTCAAGGATGGAACGTGTTCGGTGTGACAAGATGAAAAAAAACTCGCAAAAATTCCGCATGATTTAATATTTAAAGGTGAGCTTGTGAGCTCATCTACTGACCTACCTACATTAATATAGGTAGATTAGTAGATGTAAATTGTCGCTGTTTTTTTTAAATTAACATTTTGTAAGTAAGTAATGCCATTGTTAATATAATCGAGACGAATAGATGATTAATGGTATAGAGCCAATTAAAAGATTTTTTTATTTAACAAACGCAATTAAAGTAAACCATAATTATTCATTGGATTAATTTACATACAAAGAAAAGGAGTCAGATTTCGCATGACAAACAAAACAAGTAGGTACCTATCTAAGTTTTTAATGAGGGCCCTTTGTGTTCTCACATAAAACATTCCTTCGTTGTAAATATGTATAATTATGTAAATGTCTTATTTAATGAGAACCAAGTCCGGAAAATCTGCATGTCTTTACTTACATCTGAGAAAATTGCTTGGATAATTATTTTATTAGGTATATTTTACTTCTTGTTACTGCCGTTTATTCTAGGTAATTCCACCTAGGAAGAATCCTCGATTAATACTTTGTATCTTTCAAGGGTTTACAAATTAATAATGAATTATTAAGTAAGGTAGTGCCAGGTGGTGCATTATGTACGCCACCGGTAGCCCGCGAAATTCTAATTTTCTCACTTTTGCAGGTCAGTATCAGGTTTCGTGTTGAACAAAATATGATACTTACGCAACAACAACAAATATGTATTTTCAGAATTATCATCATTAGAATCATATTACAGCTCTCTTAAGGTATACTATACTTGAAGCTTAACTAAAAATAGCAAAAAAAAAACTTAAGAAAATTTGTATTTACCTTAGGATTTTTTTTCCCAGATGCGATGCGGCGCATAAGCGCCGCTCCGTGCGCCGTAAGAAAAATCTTACATGTCTGTCGCCGCGCGCCGTAAGTTTTGTCTAGCATAGCAGGCTCTGCTGATGCAATTTCATTGACATTTTATTCTATTGCGATTTATTCTGTTGTAGTACTCATAGTGAAATTTTATTTTATAGAATCATTATTTTTCTAACTTGAACAGACAGCTGCGCTGCTGGGGAATTTGTTGCGCCACTTCTTCTTCCCAGCTAAAGGCACTAGGAAGTGGTGAAGGGTGGGCGTTTTGGGGTAATTTTGACGTTCGAAAAGTGTTGATTCTAAGCCTAGTTTGAATAAATTAATTTTGTTTTATGTTTTGCCAGAATTCAATTTTATTTAATTTTTTAGTTATGCGATAGTGTTTTGTTTCAATTGTCTGTATTTTCCCCAATAAGCGTGCAAGAATACATGATACTTTCATATAGACTTTTATCCAACAAATTCAAGAATTTGCACTTCATTTAGAGTATAATTCACACGGTTTGGCTGCGGCAATTGTGCAAAGTAACGTTACATCCTGAGTTTTTTAAATGTAATTTCGAAACATAATAAGTAGGTACCTAAAATGTTTTATCTCCATACCTACATTATGCAATTAAATCTACACAGAACAGCGAATTAAAATGTTATATAATTCGAAGTGCCAAACAACAAATAAGACCTTGTAGGACCTTGAGTAAAAATGAAAATAAAAAATACAGACGCAAGCTCGCACTTACATACCTAATAGTCATAATGAGTTAATAACTACATGTCTACTTACAAAAAACCTTATAAATATCTGCCTGGCTGAATACACTTCACTAGAAGATTCCATTTTAATCTTTTTTAATTTGTAAAGGAAATAACGAGTAACAGTAACAGGTTCCTTGCGCCCGCGCCCCGGTGCGCTTTAGGTTCTAGATCTTTACAAATTCTCTCGTCCCTACACTAGGATTTCCTGTGTCGTGGGATCCAGTCTCATCCCAAGTAAGGCAAACAATGATTTATTTAAATGAACTAATTTATTTGGAAAAAATAAAAATAACAAAAGAAATAATAAAAGAAAAAGGAATTAAAATAATCAAAAAAATCAAAAGTAAACTAACTAAAATTATTATGTTGTAGAAAATAACATATAATCACGCCTGCATTCCACGAAGGGTTAGGCAGAGGTGTATCTATAGTTCACCCACATTTCACCCGGGGGCGAGACTATTGCCATTAGCCGGTTACAAATCCAGACTCCGGGCTGCTACTGAGAAATTCATGTTAGAATACCCAATAAAACTTTGCCCGACCTCAAAGGCAAAGTCAAAAGTCAAAAAAATTATTTCAAATAGGCCCATAAAAGGTACTTTTGAATGTCAAAATTTACAAAAAAAAAAAATGAATTGATTCTAATCGCCCCTTCCAAAAGGTAGTTTTCGTATGGAGAAGAATAGGCAAGAAACTCCACCTTTACTCTTTTAAAATGTTTTACAATATTTTGTATAGGTAAGAACATTCGTTTTATAAATGTATGTGAAGACGATGCATCTAGAATAATAGTAAAAAAAAAAAAAAAATAGCAAACCAGTTTGATTTTGTATACCTAGGTCTTGAACCCAGAACCTCAAGGTCAGCAGTATCGCTAGCGATCACAAATGAAATAGTCGTAGGTACCTATTTCTCTGCTAAAGGTGTGACTGCGTCAATACTATTTTCGCGGTAAAGTGACAATGATCTTGAAAATCTTCCATTGGCTTCTAAGAATAACAACAACACGGCTTGGGGAAACCCGCTGTCTGCGGTCGTACTTTTTTAAATGCACAGTTAACCTTCCATACTGCCAAGTTGCGGTTTGCTTCACACAGTAGGTAGGTAGTTAGCTGTAGGCACCACTTTATAAGTATTTAGGTACGGATAAAATCTATGTTTCTAGGTCACGGTTTAATTCCTTAGTTTTTATCTGCAACAGTTAGTAGTTTTTGCGGTTTTAGATACTGTACAATTTCAGGCACTAGAAGTTACAGAATGAGGGTTCCAAAAAATCTAAATAAATGAACAAGTTGTTTAAATATCAAGTCTTATTTTTTATAATCGGTATAATTATGACAATTCAGGTGATGTAAAAAATATTAACCCGGCTGAAATACCTAGAATTTAATATAAATGAAAGTCTTGTTTGTTTTAATTTGCATAAAATACACATTAACATTAGACAATAATTAATGGAAGTTATATCGAGAATAAATGACGTAAACTTCGATAACACGATTCAAAAATAACATGAATTTAATAAAAAATCGTTGTGTTATAGCGTCATAGTCTTTTTCTGTGATATGCTCATCCATTTTAGGGAAAGCAAACATTGGTAATGAAAAATTTGTACATACATCTGGGTTTTATGGCGCAAGTTAGACTTTGAATGCATTGAACTGTCATAAAGCCTAAAGGGTCCCCGAAACTATCAATTATAATTGTCAATTTTTACGTGATTGATGTGCATATGATCTTTTTTTTTGGGTGGGAAATTATCAAATAACTTCTCCCGCTCTGGGCGGAGCGGAAGAGCGTGTCAGACTCTTACTGACTAAAACCCACCAGTGTTCCTTCAGTTGCCATGTTGCCGGGGGCCACGATAGTAGGTACATCATGTACACACAGCTACATATCAAGCTATACATTTTCAGTTTATGCTGATCTCGCATTGAATAGGATTTCCGTACAGTGCGAGGTCAGCTTGTACTGGAAATGTATAGCTTGATGTGTAGATGTGTGTACCTACATCATTCCAGATTATTTAACAAAACTAATTAAGTTTAATTTAAAACGTGTTATGTCTTCTTCTTCATTTTTTAAAACTGAATGTTCTAAACATGATACAATGTTCGCAAAGTTAGTGTTAAATATGATGTTTTAGAATGTTCCTACACAATATTCATAAAATTTAAATTCAATTTTATGAACGACATTTTACTTTAAAATTTTAACGTTACAGTTCAACCTCGTTGAGGCCGCGTAGGCTCTTCTCGTAGGCCTCGCGTAGACTTCGCGTAGAGCCCGCTTAGGCTCGCGTAGGTTCCCCTTAGGCTCCGCTTAGACTCCGTGTAGCTATTACGTAGATACAGTACAATGTAAATGCAAATAAATTATTTATATTTTCTATTTCTTCTTTTCTTATGTCGGTGGACGCCTGGACACGTAAAATAGGTGGTAGGTATTACCTTTTTAAATTAGAATTAAAGAAAATAACCACTGACCAAAAGCTTGATAATTATTATGCACTATAACAAAAATAATTTATTGATAGATCCTACGTACCGCCACTACGTCAGTAGTGACTAGTGAGTGACCTAATGAACTAAACCTATGACCCAAAGAATTGTCTGCAAAAACGATTGACGTGGGTCTTTACTGTTAGTGATCATTAGATTCTATACAATTTGTTTTTTTGCGAAATTACTGTGTCCTAGATTGACTTCAGAAAGGCTTGTTTACGTTTTTGAAACTGCCGAGTAGCTGCTTTGATATCCATTTAATACCTTTCTACTTAAAATAAAATATGTTCCCTTTTTCATATTTCGTTTTCTCTCTGTTACACCATCCTAACGTTTTGTTTGTTTCTAAATCATAGCTCGTACTTATTCATTTATCGGCACCAATATTTCAAAAATCGAATGGTTCGCTGCGTTCGAGAGTAATGACAATGTCCAATCACAGGATTTCCCCCGCGCCAACTGTAATGGCGCATGCAGAAGAAAGTTTTCGCCAATACAATAACAACCAGGCTGCTCCCAAATGTGGAGGTAACTATCAAATTTTGTAAAACATTCTAAAAGACTAACGGTGGAGTTTCTTGCCCATTCTTATCCATACGAAAACTACCTTTTGGAAGGGGCGACTAGAATCAATTCTACTTATTATTTTGTAAATTTTGACGTTTAAAAGTGCCATATATGGGCCTATTTGAAATAAATTATTTGACTTTGACTTTATCGTAATCCGCGCATTAGTCAGACATTGCTTTATTTTAAGATTAATCGTTTAGACCTCTGTTATCAATTATTCTTTGTTTTCCTTTGGAAAGTAACCTACTAAAGAATTTCGCGTGTAGAATCACTGTTTGTCTGTCATCACAGTTGTACTTGACCTAATAGTCTATTCATAGCCTTGTTGCCAATTGATGTTATTTCCACTTAAAGTGCCTGATACACGGTCGCCAACCGCGTCCCGACAGAGGTGACCTCGATAGTTTACAACCGTGTGTGATGGTGGTTTACGACCAAATTTCGAACAGTTCTGCCTGTCGCCAATCAAGGTCACATCTGTCGGGGACGTGGTTAGCAGCTGTGTAGCAGGCACTTAAACAAACATCAACTTTATGTAAATAAAGTTGATTTTAGACTGACTGGTACTGTTGAAAAAGTAAAAAAAATATGAAGTTGTAGCGCAAACTGAACTCTTATGTGTAGGCATTACGGTGTTTTTTTTCTAAAACTCGTGTTTGTTTATATGTTTGGCAAATAAATTACGAATGTATATTATACATGTTCCGTGGTCATTACTGTTTTAAGCTCAACGGGATTTTGCCAGGATTTCCTTTCATTAACTGCGATAAATAAATCTGAAACAGAATGAAGGCAAAAAAGGAAGCATTCAATGTTTAATTATTGAAGCTTCTTTCCCTACGGGAAATGAATGTTTTTTGGGAAACTTTGTTACGTTGTTAGTAATTCATTATGGTACTGCAGAAATTGACTGAACTCATTCAATTCTTTACTGTATTAATGATCTCATATTTAGTTGTCTTATTAGTGATTTTGACACTGTTAATGGTGATTTTGACATTATTATTGATTGTTTTGACATTACTAGTTTATATTTACATTTACATTAAAAATTTACCTACTAACACTGCTTAAGATGTTTATGTAATTACTAACAAATTGGATTGTATGATCTAGAAAATAAATTATTTGATTGATTGATTTACTAGCAGCTTTCGTCTGACTCCAAATTATAAATCATCTGTGTGATGACCATCGACAATGGTTGGTTGCGACGTGAAACCTGAAATGTAACCTGAAGGGTGTCCTTTCACAACATTTGTATAAGTTTAATTTAAAGATGAAAACGAAAATTAATGTTCGTTATTCGATATTATTTTACTGACATCGTGATATATTAAATCACAAGGTAAACTGTAAATTAAATTAATGTTTTAACTCTATAAAAGTTAAAATGTTAGTTTATTACAATAGGTATTTTAACTCTTCAAAATTAAAATATTTGTTTTCTCTGTTAAACCTGCTAAGATAAAAATAAAACTCACATTAGATATTTATACACTAAGCCATTCAACTAAAATGAACAAAAATAGTTGTCCAAACTTAGGTACTCGTCGCAATTGGAAATACCAAGATTAATATAAATCCCGCGCAATAAGTTTGTTCTCTATCCGTTTTAAGCTTCAGTTCTTAGAATTTTATAACCAAATGCATAATTAAGCGACCTATAGAAAATATTTATTTTGATATTTGCCTTCGCATAATTTACTATTTCTATTGTCGTGATTTGTAATATTAATTTTAATACAATAGGTATACCTATTGTAGTATCTATTTTTGAAATGAACAGAGTGTGAACATTCTAAGGACAATTACATCATAATTATAAGTATTAATATACTTCTTTATTTATTAAAAAGAGGTAAAATTTGTAGTTTGAATGGAGGAAGTAATATCCGGAACTATCAGTCAGATTTGAAAAATTCTTTTTGCATTGGCCAATTTTAGTTCATAGGCTCTCGGGCAGAAGCTAGTCATTAATAATTTCAAGTAGGTATACAAAGTCACATTGTAATATTGTAATCTTAGAATAATGGTATTACCCCGTAACTGGGTTGCGGTAATTAACATTATTAGGTACTTAGTTATTAGCAACCGCAAAGCTACGTTGCCCTGCTAGTTTCCTACAACATCCAGGTGAATCGTTACATCATCTAAATGACTGCTTGCAAATCAAAGTCATTAAATTTAGTAACTAAATAGTGTAAATAGTTAGCTGTGTTAAATATTGTAAAAGATATATTACAAATAAATAGATATGTCAGCAAGAAAATGGACAATATTCACAACAACTAAAAATAAAAAATTAGCAAAGCTTATGCAATTGCACATGGAAACTCATGTGTAAACCGGAATTGTGTTCATGACTTGGCTCTTTGACAGTAAACTAAGGAAGCCCCGTGAGACTAAATAATTAATCAGCTAAATTGAGCGATTATGTTCCTAGAATGTACACACGATGTACAAGATAAGTATTCAGGCACTAACTAAAACTATTTCGGTACTTTTAACCAAAACGATGTACATGTTACATGCCGATTAATTCAGCCAGCCATCCTAACGTTACTCGTCTGAGTGTTTGATACTTTTGTGGGTGCGTGTAATGTTCCTAGAAATGTGTGCAGAGACAATTAAAACGTGGAAAGTAATTTAATTATAATTCAAGTAGAGTAAGTACCAGTAAATTAAGTTATAAGGTAGTTTTTCAGCTATCTTTGTAGTCAGATCAAACCTCTGATATTTGTGCTATGCTAATTGAAATAATTATCCGAGTTAACACAGCAATTAAAACTATGTTGTTTTTCAGAACTTAAAAAAAATATATACATCATAATTAATATTGAGTAATGGTAAATTACATAAACATAACATCACGCCTTGTTTCCCCGAAGGGTTGGGCAGAGGTGTCCTTGTAGCAGGTAATGGGTGGCTGGGTGGGTGGGTGGATGGCTTGGGTGGGTAATGGTAAATTGTATTTCAAAAATAGTAACTTGGCAGCCTTATCCCCCAAAAGTCAGTTACGATGAGGATCATAAATAATTCCTGCTGAACCTGAAGAAATTTGAGATCCGTATCCGCGCATCACATTTTTAACGATTCGGCAAATCATTAATATGTATACAATACGTCTTAATATACGACTGTTTGAATTCAATTATAAAAAAAAATGGAAATCTAAAATATATAACAATGGATATTGCCGTCATTTTTGCAATTGCAACTTTGCTTTCATGAGACTTCCGCAAAGCAACGCCTGATTCCATACCGATCTCTTTAGTTGAGTGTACTTCTACAAAGGTCAAGATGGGTCGGTGTACGGTATCTAATTGACCGGATAATTGTAGTGCGGTATGCGTGATGTATGTTATCAAGTCAATACTACGTATGTGTAGGTACTACCGCCTAACTTAGGTATTCACCGGGGTCCGGGGACGATTACTTTGAAGAATCTATTTCTCATAATTCAAAGTGCATAATTGCATAACATAAATATGAAAATATTCATCGATAAAATAATATTAAGGCTCGTGCAAACAGGCGGGATATCGCGGGAACTCCAGCCAGCACGACCCTTGTAGCGCCCGCGATATCGCGCTGCTCTGCACGAGCCTTTATGGAAATTGCTTTTAGTTAGTCTTTTAATTTAGTACCTAGTGTAAATAGTTAGTGTAACTAGTGTAAATAGTTAGAGCTACTCGCTCTGCTAAGCCTTGTGATAAAACTTAACATTTTAATTATTTTGTAAAATCATCAAAATATACCAGTTTTATATACACATTGACATTGTTGAAAATTATATTCAAAATGACGTGATTACTTTGTAAAGTATTATATTATTTTAATTAATTATTGTGAATGTGAGGACTATGTGGATATCATTATTATTTTAATTTTTCAGTTAGTTTTAATTATGGTCTGGCAGTTTGAGTAGTTTATGCGGCCTACTCAAATGTCCTTTCTTTGGTATTGTTCGTCGAGTTGAGCTCCTTAAGTTCTGAGTTGAGCTCCACGATTACTGACAAATGCTTGCACTGACTGGACAGGTCCAAATCTGTGTGGTTCTTTCCTCAAAAGACCATTTCAGACACTAATCTACATGGTCCTCATATGGCCTGACCAAGATTATGTCTGGACTTTAAAAGAGACTGTGACCTCTGAGTTTGTTTCAGCCTTTCTTCTCAGAGTAGTCAGATAGGAAACGCCGAACTCAACTAGCTTATTATTTTTTTTATTTTTTAATATGACGTGTAAAAGTGATTCCGATATCCTATTTACAGAATAAACAATTTCATTTCATTTCATTTCAGTTATGTAATAAAATTGGGAATCAAACGAGCTTACCTGTTAAGCGAAGTCTTGATTCTAATTTTACGAACGGCGATCTGAAATATAATTCGGTAAACAAAGTAGTAATTCTTATGCACAGCGTAGACATCGCGTTCGTTTAGATATAAAATATTATAAATTTATATTTTTTTAATAGAATTATCGTCCTTGGTGGCAACACACGCAGGAATGTCACTAATTTTAGAGATCCTTATGATGGAGAACAAGCTCTGTTTTCTGTACAGAGTAGTTCCGCATACTTACATTCACTAGGTTTTCCTGGAAAAATAAGTGAATTAAGTAGACTAATTATTGCAGCTTTGGGGCTATTAGCTAGTGGCGGGTGGGTAATTATATTTCAGATCGCCGTTCGTAAAATAAGAATCAAGACTTCGCTTAACAGGTAAGCTCGTTTGATTCCCAATTTTACTTCACGGCGATCTGAAATATAATTCGTTAAACAAAGTAGATGTTCAGAGTTGTCTGCAATAATTTAGTTAGTTAATAAGTTACGGCATATTCTGATTTATTAGGTACTTTTATCATTCTTTCTGAATACAATATTTTAATTTTATGTAATTTAAGAAGGTCGCTTTGTTTTATGTGAATGTCATGTACATCTGTAATTGGTATGTATATAAGTCCATAACTGTTAACATTTAATATTTAATGTACAATATATATGCTTTTGGCGTATCCATTTTAAATAAATTCTTAATAACGTTGCTTAATTAATAGTGTTTAACTATTTTTCATCAGTAATGAGGTATAATCATCAACACAATGTTGGTTGGCACTGTGTCTATTTCAATTGATGCCAGCACTAAGTTGAGCTACTGTATGTTTTGTGCTGTGGGAGGTGAATTATTAGTATCACTCTCACTTCCTACCACATTTAACCCAGCTTGTGTTTATACAAATTTTATAAAGTTGTTCTGAATTAATATACCAGGAGGATATTATGATATGAATACTTTAAAAGTGTAAAACTGGGTGAACTTGCTACAGGGACACCTTGCCCAACCATTCGGGGAAACAAGGCGTAATCTTATGATGTTACTTTAAAAGTTTCCATGATTGAGAATAGCATTCTGAGATCTGTCTGTAAATAGTTAAATTATTTGGGATACTATTGTGCTTAATGAGTGAGTATTGAGTTGCACATTACATCTTGCTGTCAAGGTAAGTGTCGAGCACAGTGAGTCTAGAAGATGAATTGTAAAGATTATCATTAGGGTATTTTAAAGAATGTCAGTTATCTATGATCTGAATAAGAGGCACCATGGCTGTGAAGTCCTTAGTAGTTAAACTTTCATAGGGTGTAACAGGATCTTTTAGCCCCTGAATGTTGTAAGCAGGGAGGTATTTTTGGTAAGCATTTGTGGAATTGTATTGTACCTAAATTGTACTGACAGACAAACTTAGTGTTTTTTTTTTTTTTGCAAAATGTAGTAGGATTTTTGGTCAAATTCTTGTGATCAGTTGATGTTATTTCCGTTTAGGTAAGTATATACTTTATGATATGGTTTCATTTCATTTTTGGATGGACTAGTTTTCCATAACTTTAGTTATTAAAGGTATTTTGGAATCTGAATTTCAAATACGGAATAGGCTTTTAACTTGTAAGCACCAATTAATAAGGGCAGTATATTATGCCCTGGATAGGAGAGAGGTTTGAACAAATTTGAGGTGAAAGGGTCTATTTCAGATGCTTAGGGTTTTTCCTCAACGATACTAATTTCCATATGAGTTTCACATATTCTGCTAGCAGTAATTACTTGACGAGTTTAGAGCTAATCGAAACTAGATTCATTTTAGAAGTATAAAGATATGAACTCTTTTCCTTGACCTCATAATATGTCCAAAATTGGGATTGTGTAATGAGTTGCATTTTTAAGTGAGGGAGTTGTATAATTGAACTTGTTATGATGTGCACTTGGTGAGCAGATGGAGAGTTTTAGAGTAAAGCAATTTATAGATGATTCATTCATAGTACCTACATTTATTGTATTATACCTTATCTTGTTCATGTTCTACTCACAATCCATCAATACCTACGTTGTCCTCACAATGTTCTCCCCCCTCCTTTTTTTTTTTGTTTCCTTGATAATTTCACTTTAGTGCTGCAATTATCATTTAAATCTACTGTTAAATATGTAGACTAGTAGTTGGCAATCAAATGATTAATTAGGTATTTTGATTTTATAAGCTTTGAATAAGATCACCCATTTCTGCCCAGCCCTTCGGGAAGTCCGGGCGTAATGTTAAATAATGCGACTAAGTTTACTAGCACTTTTTTTTTTTAGTACTGTTTCAAGGTTTGTTTAAAGTGAAAAAAATAAAACTTAATAATCAAGCCTAAAAAATAGCATTATTAGTTTTCAAGCCCAAACATTTAAACACACTTATAGTGGTATTTATTGGTATGTCTTATCGCAGTCTCGATATTTTACCAAATAAACAGTCAAGTTAGATTGTAAGAAAACCTTGTTTTCTGTAAGTGGCACTCACTACTGGTAATTTAGTAGGTAAAACAGAGATAAGAGACTATTCAAGTATGAAAAGTATTAGTAAATGTGTATGTAATTAACCCTTTATTGGTTATTTGGTAGGTAATGTTATCTTCCAGATAGTCCTAAGTGATACCCCTGTACCTATAGGATGAAATCATAATATGATTTCATAAAGGTAATATGGTATATTATATCTATCTATTTTGATATGCTAAGCTATAATTGATTAGTGTACAAGTTGTCAGTTGTAACATACTTGTAGTTATTACTGGGATTTTTATTTTTATTTTCCTTCAGTATGATATGGTGGGATTCTTATTGCTCTAGATGGGTTAGACAGTCTTGATGATTTTTTTTTTTTTTGTTCATAATGAAACTGAATTTTTTATTTTGTTTGGGACTGACTGAAATGTATTTTTCAGATAAATTCTTTGTAGATCTATCTATTGTATTGTTTGTAAATGCATCTCAATATTTAATAAGTTCTTTGATGGTATTGAGAGGATCATCATCTACCCGGCCTTCTCCCAACTATGTTGGGGTCAGCTTCCAGAGAATGGCTATGAGAGGTTAAGATATTGAATTTGGTAGGTATCAAATATTTTCTTATCTATGTCCGTAGCCAATAGCAGAGTCAGAGGAATATAACTGCTTTGCCAGCATTTATTCCAGTATTGGTCTTCTTGAATTGTTATTTTGGAATATAAGCCGGGTTGTTGTTGAGGTCCACCATATATATTGATTTTTATTTTCACAAAAATAGTTCATTTATTTTTCAGACATAGTCCATTCCAACCAATTAGATTAAACCAAAACATCATAAGATATTGTGGTGGTGGTTTTCAATGGTGTGATTCCTGTTATTAACCCGGTAGAAGGATGTTTTATTTTGTTATTTACAAAAGTAAGTAAATCAACTAATGTTGTGCTTGTTTTACATTTTCGCCATAGAACTGGTAAGTTTCACTATTATCATGAGAATGTATTGTGGTTTTAATATTTATTGAATAGTTGTTATTGTTTTTGTTTGTAGCTAAAACATTGTGTACTCAAGTTTGTGATTGTTTCGGTTTGTTTATCAAATAGGATGAATTAAAGTTAATGTCAATTAGAGATTATATAACTTTTGTTCTGGTTTTAGTTTGGTGGCAGTGGGCATTGCCAGCTGGTTTTGCTGCATCAGCCAAGTTAATCAACAATTTGTGTTTGTCTTATGTTCTTCATAAGCATAGGGTCAGTCACTGCTTTCCCTATGATAGGGGTAATAACCAGTACGGCTTGTTTCTGGAATATCTCAATCCCTTGTTTCCTCAGTTTAGAGGAATCTAAATGGGGTGAATAAGTATGGGAGCATGGAATAATACTTTGTATTATTCCAATTATGGTCCATTGCACTTGTATCTGAAATCAAGAGTTTCCAGAGGTAGCATTTGTCGTCAGCCATTGTATCACAGAATCATGTTTACAAAGTATCTTGTGTATTTAAATGTATGCCTGTAAAAATTGCACAATTTTGCATTATTGTTTTAGTTTACAAAATAGATATCATTTATCAGTTTTTGGCAGGATAATTAAGCCACCTAGAGCTAGATAAGTCACTGAGTATCTCGTACACAGTAATATCTTTTAATTAGCTATATTTTGTTTGTTAAAAATGGCAATCCTCGATATGAAAGCTAGATCACGTAGTATTGAGATAACATGCTATAAGCATCTCGTGCTAAGCATGTGCACACCATGTCAGATATGTGCCAGTTAGCAACATAGAATCAATGTTGTTGAGAGTACCTTGTACTCGTTGATAACAATCTAGTTAGCGAGGCAGAATTCCACACTCACTATAGGAAGTATAATGCTTTTGCAAGTTTATAACACACAGACACCTTCATGCTTGTAAATTAAAAGTATATAGAACCACTTTTGACAATTCCTTAGCCAAGATCATAGAAATGTGACTTACCCCTGGTGACGAGTACATACCAGCGTTAGCTATGTAGAATAATATCGCTAAGTGCATCACGTGCTACATTGGTAGTTTCATATTCAGCTGGTAACGTAGAATTAGCGTTACTGAGAGCATCTCGTGCTTACTGGAGGGGTAATGCTGACAAACGCGTACCAGCTAGCTATGTACAGTTACATCGCTAAGGGCATCACGTGCCTCTCTGGTAGCTTCTCATCCAGCTAGTAACGTGGAGATAACGTTACTAAAGACATCTCGTGTCCACTGGAGAGATAGGTAATGCTTTAACAAGTTGTGTTGTGTTAATGTCCACCATAGTGCTTGTAAAACACTGTCAGTATCACGTACAAAGTGGTCAGTTAAAGCCAGGCATTCTCGCACATTAGGATTGTGGGAGGCCTCCGGATCTAAGTACATCTAATGTGGGTCAGGAACTCAAGACTAAAGCTGCTTCTAGTTAGTTCTGATGTAGGTAATTTATCAGCTTTCCTGTTAATATCGTTGATGGACGCCTTGTCCGTCTCAGGTTTGACTAACGATGCACTTATTGCACTTTCTATCACTTAACATAATTAACATTTCGCACCTTTAAAGTAAAACCATTACTAAACGAAAATTTTCATGAATTGAGGTATCAATGCATCTATCTAAAATACACGTAAACTATAAGATAAACTTTTAAATGGCATCTCTTAATGCAAACAGAGATCTATCATAGAAACTCATTAAATATCTTAAAAAACCCTGAACTCAGATTTTATTTACAAAAAACAGTAACTATTTTCTAATATTGGCTCCCTATAAAATTTCGTTTAGTAACGGTTTTACTTTAAAGGTGCGATTTGTTATTCTAGTAAAAAGTTCCGTAAACTTATTTTAAATGAATAATTTTAAGAGAGCAAATTTTTTCGTGCGACGAAAAAACGCGCGCGAAAGAAAAGTGACATTCCTGCGTGTGTTGCCACCAAGGACGATAATTCTATTAAAAAAATATAAATTTATAATATTTTATATCTAAACGAACGCGATGTCTACGCTGTGCATAAGAATTACTACTTTGTTTAACGGATTATATTTCAGATCGCCGTGAAGTAAAATTACCCTGTATGTAAATAAATTAAAAATATTATGGATCATAATATTTATCACATTCTCCATTAATCTTTTTTGAAAGATACGGGACATATTTGAGTGAGCCGTTGTGTTAGGTATGGGATGTAATAATTTGTTAACCCAAATTAGCCAGTATTTTTGTGGTAGGTATTTTTAGAACTTTGCTCTCAAAATTAAATCAAAATACCTAATTAATTTGACATGGGCGCTAATTAAACATCAGAAGCTAGGTGCACGGTTCCAGTTGGTCGTTTCCTATATAGAAAAGGCAGCAAGAAATTCTACAGTTACGCTTTTAAAAGTTATTATTGGTTTTTACAATATTTCCAAGTAAAGGGTCCGACAAACAGGCGTTACACGCGACACAAAGACACCGGTCGTTGCGCGACGCGACGTACCTTTGTGTCGCGTCGCGTGTCGCGCCTGTTTGTAGGAGCCTTAACAGTGTTTTAATAGGTATGGGAGGACAGTGTAGGCCTGTCTAACAAGTACCAGGTAATTAACAATTTAGAAAATGGTCGACAAATCTACAGTTAACAAGGCCTAAAACGTTCTATAAAGAAATAAAAGCCGTTAGCACAAATAACTATCAAGTACAAATATTTCGAATTCCGACCAAAACCTGCCTCAATTGTTTTTTCACAAATTACAGTTACTTTTTCCCACCTTAGCCCTTGTGCCCTTGAAATAAATATGGTAATCGTTTGTTCGTTTCTGATTGTTGTAACATTGAACTTTGGACAGTGGATTTTCCTCACTTGACGTAAGTTTGTTTATTAACAAACTAACAAATTAACAAACTTACGTCAACGAGAACGATTTTTAATTGACGATTCTTCTAAAAACCGGCCAAGTGCGTGTCGGACCATGCACTACACTTCACCATTTACATTACACGTCCGTGTTTGGGTCACAGAAATAAATGTGTCGGTCTATTAGATGAGTAGCAAATTGACGTTATGTTATATAATTCTATTTTTTGCCTTATCTTGTATCGAATTATTTATTCTTATTTAATTTAACAATATTTTTCAACTCCATTGTAGTGAGAAAGAGACAACAAGCAGAGTACACGTTACATCTTTAGTTTTTTTTTATACCCCGCGCCCCTTGTTTGAACATTATGGAAAAGACTTTTCTATGACCTTCAAACGCGGGGCGCGGGGCCGACCGATAAACGTAATGTAAATACAGGACTTTAACGGATGCTTAAAAAACCCAGGACGTTACTTTGAAATTACTCAGGACACCTCAGTACATCCCAAAAATCAGGACATGTTCTGGGAAAACAGATCGGTTGGCAACCCTACTCTAAACATCGTATAATTTTAGTATCAATCAGCGATTTAATCGCTTTTCGGAGACCGATATACCAAGCGAAAATGCTTTATCTCTACGCCAAACAATTTAGCATCGTTAGAAAAAGCAATTTTTTAACTGTACTCAAATGGAACGAGTCGCCAAAACGCAAAGCTTATTTTTTGCATTTAACTTACGTTGTCTGTTTACATTCTGATTGCAATGAGAATTTATTGAAACTTAGTAAATAAACAGAATGTGAATACTGCTAATGCCATTTACCTATACGTAACTGTATACTTACATCTGTGCCCACATTAAACGTTTTAGTACCTATTAAGTTGCTTACATAAGCTTCCTATATTTATAGTTATCTATTAAATACTCATAGGTCCTTTTAAATCGTACGAAATGGAACGTTGTCTCAATGAAACCGTACTCAAATCACACGATACAGCATCGAAGTAATCGCTGAAACGTATGATTTTGCTACTGTGACCGAACGCAGAGTCGCTAAGATGCACTTGCTGCTGCCCTTATGCTACGGCTACATTGTCGCGCTAACGCGAACACTTCGCGCGCTTTTTGTTGGACAGCGATACATCGAGCGGAGTACGAGAGAGAGCGCTTGCTTGTTCGTGTTGTCTTGTTGTTCGTGTTGTTGTGTTGTCTTGATGTTGTCTTGTTCGTGTTATCGTGACAGTGTAGCCGTAGCATTAGAGTTTGAATCAATCTTCCTGCACGCGTAGCATGACCACCGTAGAAATGGGTTTTGTCGACGGAAGAATAGACAAAATGACAGATTGTGATTGTTTATGTGTCATTTTGTCTATTCTTCTGTTGACAAAACCCATTTCTACGGTGATCATACTACGCGTGCAGAAAACGAATAAACCCTTACTCGCTGATACTTATAAAGCCAGCATGTTTGCTAAGATATTATAATAAACAAACACTTTTTTTGGGTTTTTTAGAAAACGGTTTAAAACAGAACCCCATTACTAAGTCTTCGCCGTCTGTCTATCTTTCGGTCATTCGTATTCTATCAAAACTGACAGTTCACTATCGCCAGTTCCGGTCGGGCTGACGATACGGCCACATTTTGGTCAAAACCAAAACTGTGGCCGAAACCTGATTTTTACGAAAAAAATATACGTTTATTTCTTTACAATGTATTTGTAACAAAGGTGTGTGGAAATCGGTTGTCATGGTATGGGCTTTTGCTGCAAAAGAACGAGAAAAATGTCGTGAGGAAAGTTTTGAATATGATGATAAACCTACAATATATTCAATTTCAAATTATTTTATTTCACATAAACCTACATGGGAAATTGGGCACTTATGAAACGTCAGAAGCTAAGTGCACGGTTCCATTTGGTCGTTTCCTATGGAGAAGAGCGGCAAGAAATTGCACGGCTACTCTTTTAAAAATAAAAGTAGGGGAAGACCAAAGAAACGATGGATCTACTGTGTGAAAGATGATATGGCTAGAAAAGGGGAGAAGACATGTTATTGCCGACACTAAATAAATTGGGGACGAGCAAGAGAAAGATAATGTATTCATAATTAAAAATACAAGTGTTTATAATATAATTACGCTTTTAGGATGTTGTTGGGGCTGCCGACATGCTGTAAAGAAAGAAAGAAAGAAAGAAATATGCATTTATTGGCATTACGGCAAAGACAATAAACCTTATAACTATAAAAAAAAAAAAAAAAAAAAAAAAAAAAACAATGATTGTAAATGCCAAAAGGGCCTCAGCTCAGCATATTGTCAGATGACAACACAAAGTGTACCTACCACCTGACGCTGATAGTAGTAGTGCGTCCGGCATGTTTATGGAGACTCAGATTGATGGCTTTCATGCCATCGTGAGAAAGAGAGCGGCCTCCATATTGAACCGTATCCGAACAAGCTCCAACAGAATTCTGAAAGTAATAGCGGACCGGTTAGACGGTCCTTTTCTTAGACACTGGATCGCAGTCATATGTCAAGTTGATGTCGTTTGTTTTATTTTTGTGGTTTACTAACATAGTTCGTAAGTACTTACTAACATAAATACGGATGATTCTGTTATGGATAGTCTGAAATAAAGTTATTATATACATATACAAAAACTAAAATCCAACTAGGACTAAAACGCCAACTAAAAAGGTATAAATAAGACATCACAGACACACAAATTAAAAATCCGGAGTCACATGTCGTCTTAGGGCGTAAATCGAACGGATTACGTGTGACTACTAATTTTTTATGTTTTTTTGTTCATGATTGTCTTCTTGAAATAAAATGAAATGGAATTGTTTATTCTGTAAATGGAATATCGGAATCACTTTTACACGTCATGAGATAGAGGCCTGAGAAGAAAGGCAGCAACAAACTCACACAGTCTCTTTTAAAGTCCAGACATAATCTTGGTCATGCCATATGAGGACCATGTAGATTAGTGTCTGAAATGGTCTTTTCAGGAAAGAACCACATAGATTAGAGTGGACTTGTCCAGTCAGTGCAAGCATTGGTCAGTAATTGTGGTGTTCAACTCAGAACTTAAGGAGCTCAACGACATGAGGGCGCCATATTCATATATCTATATATCATATAATTTTATGTGACGTATCACATAACCTATAACCAGTGGACGATCAAGATACTTCCAACGATACCTCATTTGTCAAATTATGATTAGTAGTTTCGAAGCTATGAAGGAACAGATGAACATACATACATACATACCGGTGAAAATTATAACCTTTCTTTTTACTTCGCCGTAGTAAAAAGTAGATGGTAACAAAAATAAGATCCGTATGATTTACCAATCAATTTGTTTGAGTTTCGCATATTCAAACATATTTTTCATGTGACTGTGCAGTCACAGAAGTCTGCGTAGGTACCATCTAATGGAAGATTCCGTCGAAATTAACGTCAATCAAAAAATTACCTAACGAAATTGAATGTCAGTACATTTTGCAAATTAACATAGGTACATTAATTGATACTTTGGAATCGACTCAACTTATTAGAAAAAATCCTCTATCTATTTTTATATACGCATTATAAGTATTAATAGATAAAACAATAATATAATAAAGTTATTCTTAGTTCTCTGTAAATAAACCTTCGTATAATTTATTAGTCACTTAGCAGTAATGTGTGTATTTGCGTATTTAAAATATCTATAAATAGCTAGGTTAAATAACTATAAACATTATAATTATAATAAAATACATATTGACAATGTTTCTTAATACTTATGTGGTTACTTGCTGCGCCCCGCGGTTTCACCCGCATGTATCGATCCCGTGGGGATATCGGGATGAAAAACATCCTTTGTCCAGCCCAGGTCATGGTCTACCCATGTCCCAATTTTTCATCCAAATCTGTACAACAGGTAAATTCAGGAAAATTAATCACTTAGCAATTTTACAATCAACTTCAATTACACTGCAAGTGCAACTGTTATTCTTTGACATAACAAATTAAAAACAACATATTCATATGAAAAAAAAAACATGAAGTTTCTCTTAATAGAGAAGTATTGTAGAAAAAACATGTTGTGTCCACCCCAAATAAATTGGTGGTGAATGATAAGTTTGTGAGTTTGTGTGTTTGTGTGTTTGGTTGTGTAAGTTGTTGCAGTTTTTACTAAGAATCACTATAATATACAGGTATATTCTAGACTATTTAGTTTCATGTAGAAAGGGTCGTCATCTTCATTGTTACCTGAAACTGACACTTTTTATGTCGCAGCATCATGCTGAAATGAGAGCCTTTTGGCCTGGTTACTTAGTTTTTTATTGTTATTTTTTATTTATGTTTTTATGAGTGTGATTTTAATATGTGATTTCCTGTGTGAGTCTCAATAAAAACATTTTCTTTCTTTATTCCAATTATTCGGTATCGTCAGTTTCTTGTAGAATCGTGTACTATGAAAAACTACCAACTCCAAATAATTTATTTAAACAAAACACCTGATAAACGCTTCCTCGAAAGTTTGTCTTCACAATTTTGATAAATCCTTCCCGTGGTATGCGTTCCTGGTAGCTCAGACTACGTGAAACTGTGTATGAAGAAGAGGATAACGTAGGGGACGCTATCCTCTTCTTCATACACTGTGACACATAGCCTATCATCCTCACGTATTTCTTGAATGATTCTGTCCTCTTCACTCTTGTTCACCATCTACATAGTGCAGCATTCTGTTGCCAAATAAGTCTCGTTACATGCGAAAAAGGCCGAACATGTTTTATTTGTAAAATTTTGTGACGACACTGACGACTGACAAAATTTTGAATTCGGTCTTGTGGAAGCAGAAATAAAAAAGATTCGCGTTTGTTTGAAGTCAGCGTCAGATGCCTTTGGTCATTTGAGCATGTACTATCTTCCCATATAAGGTATTCTCCGTATCAGCATGTGAGTATTCCGGTTGTCAGTCTGTCACCCAGCCCCTTTACATAATTTCGCCTTTCTTTCGGGTCTAAAATGGTGTTTATTTCGGATCAAAATAGAAAAGGTCTATTTCGGCCCTACCTTACGGCTACGGCTTTACCGCCAGGGCTCAATGCATTGCCAGGTCCTGCCCTATCGCTGTCCGCGCGGAACCGACTACCGCATTCTGGCGCGTCTGAGGCGAAGCGAGTGGTTCTGCGGATGATGCTGAGGCAGCGACAGCAGTGAGGGCCTCCCAGCGTCTGCCAACAGCGTGAGGTCTCGCTCTGATTCGTGCAACTCACAAGCGGTTCCACAAAATATCACTTTTTCTTTGATTTTGTATTAAATTTTGTATTACCGCTAGCTAAATGGTCTTTCGTCATAATTATTAGCAATTTAAATTACGGTCTTAAACAAGGATATAGACGGGAGCTTTATGAAGTCGTGGCCATCGTACGTTCGTTCGAGTCGTGCTAAGAGAAACCGAGGTACGTATGCCTAGGGGCCTGGCGTTCCTTGCCGAGAAAGATAACCACCAATTCAATGGAATTCAGTTATTTTTTCATCCTTGCATATATTTTTACTTGTTTCTTTTATATTATTATTCCAAGATACTTTCTGTTCTTCACCTTTTTTTTTTTTTTTTGGTTCGGATGTCATCAAATAACTTCTCCCGCTCTGGGCGGAGCGGGAGGGCGTGTCAGACTCTTACTGACTAAAACCCACCCGTGTTCCTTCGGTTGCCCTGTTGCCGGGGGCCACGATCTCCCTTTCGTTTTTCTTCGCAACCCCGGCAGGCATCGGCCCTAGTGGACCCCTTCAGATCTGCTGACATCTCTTTGAGGCGCACGTGGAACACAACGCCGATCGCCTCCACGAGGAGACGGCGATGCTCCGCCCAAGCTGGGCAGATCTCCACCGCATACTCCACCGTGTCCTCCGGGCGATCCACACAATGGTGACACCCGGGCGTTTCCTCCCTCCTTATCCTGTGCAGGAACCTCCCGAAACAGCCGTGTCCGGTGAGGACCTGCGTCAGGCGGAAGGTGAGGACGCCGTAGCGCCTCTCTAGCCACTCCTCAAAGAGGGGTCTTATCGCCACAATTGTGGCGTGCCCAGTGCTGGGTTGCGACAATCGCACTCTCCATGACGCCATGAGATCCCACCGGAGCTCTGTCCGCTGTGCCGCGATTTCTCGCGGCAGCGGAGTTATGCCCCGGCGTTTCGCCTCCTCGCGCCACTCCCAAATGTGCGCGAGGTCTGTTCTTCACCTGGATATTTATTTTTATTATATGGCCTAACGTCGTCCCGTTCGACTCCCGCGTTACATTTGACTTGAATGTGGCAGAACAACATTATTAAGCTAATAGGTAGGAACAGGCAAGTATGACATATCTATCTTAACAGTCGTCGTTCGTCCGTCCCACTAGCATATCAACTCCATTCTTAAAACCATTCAATCGTTCTGGGGCTAGTAATTCCATACTATATTCTGACAATTATGTTTCGTTCTGCTGCTTCTGTGTTTAAATCCTTCTAAAAACAGAGCCACAGTTGTATCGAAGTTCGTGATAAATATCTTATAGTGTACGATGTGAGAAATCCTCCTTTACTCATATCGTACAATCCTTTTAGATGTTATTGTCGGGACACCTTTTCAAAGTTCTTATTTATATTCTACAATATGCACAAGAAACACTATCCTGTTGATAAAGCGGTTTCCAATAGCCGAGTTTACAGACGATATGTTTGATGGGCAATCTGAAACAATATAAGTGGTAACAGGGGGCCTAAGACGGCCACATTAAGCAATTCCTCTAAAAGCAATTCATTTTCTGAATTCTCAGCAATTCCTCTATGGTGACACATATTTTAGCTGAATCATATTCAATTAAATTCATATCAGAATCATATTTGGTGTAAATATTGCCGCATGAAAAAAAATTAAAACCGTAATTTTACCGGATTTTTCTTTACGTATTTTATAAATCAAATGAGATTTTTATTTTTTATTTTTACATTTTAAATGTTATTTTATTAAAATACAAAACTCTCAAATGAATTGCGTAATATGAATTGAACGCAGATAATATTATGAATTGTCAGTTTGTGTGATTCATAATATTATCATATTATTATGATTCTGCCAAAGCGGCCGTTTTAAGCCTCCTGTTGAAAACATTTAATTATTCGATCCAAGGCTAATATGGACTACTGTTTGTTGGTTTAGATACTTATGAACATTTCACACATGTTTTCACTAGGTGCTTTGACAGCGTAAATAATCCTAACTCATATTATAAATGCAAAAGCGAGTTTGTTTGTTTGTTATGCTTTCACGTTAAAATGGTTGAACAGAAATCTGTTCAACCGTCTAACCTTCACGAGGACATAGGTGGCTTTTCTTCTGGATCGCAGACGAAGTCGCGGGCAATAGCTAGTAAAAAATAATAAAAACTTACCACACTCGTTGAGACCTCATGGAACAGAACACTAAGTTCAACAAAAGTTGAGTATACTGAGACAGAGGCTCAACAAGACCAGGCAATTATTGACGAATTTCTCAACCCTCCACTTGCAGTGAGAGATCAGGTACAACTGCATCTCTGAAAATTGAGCATAAGTACATATCGGCTTCATGTTGTTTGTTTGCATTTAAGAAAATTATTTCTTCGGAAAACTGAGTAAATAAGTCTATTGCGCAAACGCAGAAATATTCGCAAAGAATTCGTGGAAAGAACTGCCTCGTTGGTCGAGTGGTCGCAAAGCGCTACTGCTGAGTATGAGGTCCTGGGTTCGATTCCCGGGTCGGGGAAGGTGTTATTCGGTTTTTCCATCTGGAATTTCTCAGTAGCAGCCCGGAGTCTGGATTTGTGCCCGGTTGATAGCAATAGGCTCGCCCCCTATTACATGGGACTTAAAACATAACTGGCGAAATGCGGGTGTATTATAGGTACACCTCTGCCTAACCCTTCGGGGAATACAGGGGTGATGTTATGTTATGTTATTAGGACTTATGATTGGCATGAAATCTACATGATAACTACGAGAACAATTTCATCCTGAAATGCAGTCTGCCCTGTCCCACCAATTTACCTCCTATAAAATTTACCTTCAAAATCGAAATTCTTCTTAATCTACATTTATGAGCGTGCATATATGTCAAATATTTAGCTGTTTTTATTTTGCCAATAATTAATATCGTAACACCGAATATTTAGTTTTAGATGTAAAAAAAGTTTTTGAAAACTTTCTAAATGCCTTTTTTACACCTAAAACGGTTACAACATGAAATTCAGTGTTATAATTGCAATTCATTATTAATATTCTAGTTCACTAGTTAGCCATATTTCCATACAGTAATGTTGCCAAATTAATCAAAACAGGTACTAAGTAAATATTTGACAGCTATTTGCGACGTTCCCAACTTTTGAAATGAACGGTCTTAAACGTCTAGGACAAAGTCATCGCACTTCATGTTAAATTCTACATTAATCCGTCGAAAAGTTTTAGAGAGAATCGCATGTTATCTGTTGCATGCCGTTTTTTCTGCAATTCGACGAAAAATTTCGTCGTTTGAAAACAATAATTGATGGTTAATTAACCTTCTATGAGTTTTTGCCGTTTTAAATAATTATCTTAATTTTATACAGCCTTATTGATACCATTAGATAGATTAATGGTTATGGACACCATAGAACCTGGTTAACAACATTCGTGAAGGTCATTAGAGGGTTAACTTTGTAAAATGTTGTTTGTGTAAAGTTTACGACCACGCCGAATAATTAACATTATTTTTGAAGGCAAGTTAAAAATACATTATTTGAGTCGCAGTTTTATCTAATTAAAATAAATTGTGTCACCTTGTTTTTAATAGGAAAATAAGTCTACGTACCTTCTGCTTAGCTGGTATCGCCAAATAATGGCGCCGAGAAAATTCTAACGCGCCACGATATCGGATAAAATGCCGCTAGTCTCTTGGGTACATTACCAGTCGACAGTGACGCGGAGGAATTTTTCGACGCCATATTTTAGTTTGTTAATAGTTTTAGTTAGGTTAGGATAATTATGATATTTTAATTTTATTAATATTTAGTTGTAAATTAATATTCTATTCTTCTTCTTCTTTGCTTGTCGATGGCAATCTAAATAGATTTGGCCAAAATTCTGCCACGTATCTGGCACCATCACTAGTGTCAGGATCATCTGACAGGACACGACATTAAGTGTCCCATCGTTTGTGGAACAGCTCCACATTAAAACTCCAAGGCGGAATCGTCTATGAATCTCCATCTGAATAGATTACGATAGATTATCCTGAACAGATTATAATATTCTATTGTATCTATGCATTACCTGTTATTCAAAGAATAAACACACATAGTTACCTTTAAAAAAAAAACAATCTTTTTAAAATGTTCCTACTAATGGCGAATTAGATCAGACTTTTATACCTAGTACCTACAAGTCTTATCCAGCGAATTCATTTGGAATTTTTGACAGTATTTCCTTACAAAAACTGTCAGAATTTAATTCCACGGATAAAAGATATCTGATTTTTGTAAAATTAGCTCTAACAATTCTATATTTCCTAGGCTGTGATAGATGGGAGAGTCGTCTGTCCTGTACCCTAATTGCGTAACTTATTTTCGTAAACGATTCTGACAAATTTGTTTCATTTTGACAGTTCAACAACATTCATTGCGTTATTTACGTTGTTGAGCAGATTTATTTTCCAAATTATGAAGCAATGAATTAGCAATCTGTTGCAAATCGAAACAAATTGTGATTGATTGTGTATTACGCAATAGGGTCTACTACTGATCGACAAGTGAGCAAGTTTTTTTATTGAATTTTAATCTATGCTAAGCCCGGGTTTTTAAACCACGGTTCTGTGGTGATTCACGAGCCACCAGCGAACTTTATCGGTGAGCAACAAGACCGCGATATGACGATCACAGCCTTTACAATTTTAAATGGAATGCCATTTGGGGCCGGAGGGAGATAAAGATTTGAAGGATATGGTACAAGGTTTGTAGGTAAAAGTACACATGAGCCGGTTAAATAAAATACAATAAAAATAAAAAAAATACTTTATTTCAGACCTTGATCCATATGATGTTAATAATTCACACTACTTATTAGCTATGTCTTCTTAAAGCGACAGACGAATATTTACGTATACAATTTATATCACTACATAATTATTATAAAACAAAGCTCCCGTCGCGTCTCAAAAACTACCAAACGGATTTTTACACGGTTTTGCACTAATGGACGGAGTGATTCATGAGGAAAGTTTAGGTGTATCATTCATTAATGTTTCGTATAAATTGGCTGAAACATGACGATTATTGTTGAAGATGTCCAAAAAAATAACGGCGACTGGGAGCATCACTGGCGTGCGCCGCGTAAACCAATAGAGTTAATGGAAAACAATGTATTACGGAATTAATACATGTTTTACATGGATTAACATACAGGGTGGCAGGGACATCGACGCGAAAACTCGAGGGACATCGACGCCAAAACGCCCCTACATCGAAAATTTTCGTCGGTTATTTAAAAAAATCTGTTGTTCCATACATTTTGACAACGTAGGTATTGCACTTTTCTATGAAATAGCATATTTTTTTTTAATAACCCACGAAAAAGTTCAACGTAGGGGTTTCAGAATCATGTACTGAATCCATGGTACCAGTTTTCGCGTCGATGTCCCTGCCACCCTGTATAGGGTAGTAGTAGTTTTAGTACCAGTAGTACGTTCCTATTGGATATTTTCTAGCATCTACGCGGGTGAAGCCACGGGCAAAAGCTAGTTATCGCACATAATATAAAACCTGAAACTTATACTACACAATCAGCGTCCTGCGGTTTCGACCGCATAAGTCTCGATCCCGTAAGAATATCGGGTTAAAAAGTATCCTATGTCCTAATCTAGGTCATGGTCTACCTATGTACCAAATTTCATCCAAATCCGTTCAGCCGTTTTAGCGTGAAAGCGTAACAAATAAACATACAAAAATGAAATCTTTTCTGTTTATAATTTTTGTTTAGATTTAGTTATACTCTAATAAACAAAACACTATACCTGGGTACTTATGGCTTTCATGTTTATGTTGTTGAGCAGACGAATTTTTTAAAAACTGAAGCAATGGAAAATTTTGAAGGAAATGGCTATTCCTTCAAAATTTTCGGACAGTGATTGAAATTGTGTTACGTGATAAAGGGTGCTGTTTGTCTTTTGTTTGTCAATATTAATTTTATTCTTGTTGATGATGGATTTGATTTCACAGAAAATGTAAACCTAGTTAATTAGAGTTGAAAGGGGAGTATCGGATTCTCTACTTCCAAGAATTTCATTACGTTGACGAAATTAAATAGGGAATGAAAATTGAGTACCCTAAGTATTTAATCGGTTATTTGATTAAAAACCTTTTAATAAATATCATCCAATAAATAGAATTCCTTTGATGAGAATTCTTTTCCCTTTTTATTGAGGAAAAATTTTCTAAATTTCAATGTCGTTTCGGAAAGATTGTTCCAAATTAACATGCATTCGGCCATAACCTTTTTTTTTTTTTGTTCCGGCGTGGAAAACCCTCATGGATGTCCTTCGCCCTGGGGCGGGCGAGGGGGTCTGTCAGACTCCTACTGACTAAAAACCACCCCGGTGTTCCCTTCCCACACTTGGACCGGGGATCATGGGTTCTAGTGCGCCTTCCATGATCCCCGACTGGTGCCGGCCCGCTTTTGCGGACCACTTCATGCCCGCGGGTGGAGTGAGGTGTTACACTCCCCCCGCGACGTCAAATAGGGGCGCGCGTGGAACACTACGCGCCGCCACCTCGGGTCCTGCTAGATGGGGGGTGGCGGACGTCCTCGAGTTCGCCATCCCTCCGGATCCGTTTACGGGGGCTGGAAGAGGGCATTGTCTGCCCTCCGTCGACGCCCAGTCCGCCTGCTACGGATCAGGAGAGTGGTCTCGATCTCCCTCTCCCTTTCCGCAGCCTCCTTCCACTGCGTCCCACGACTCGGCACTCCCGACCATAGAACGAGCGACAGCCGGCAGCGCCAGGTCGGCTCCGACTTCAGATACGAGAGCACGGCGCGGCTCCTCCCATGCGGCACACTCTGCCAGTGTATGCTGCGCCGTGTCCTCCCGACAGTGGGTGCAGTGATGGCACCGAGCGTCCGGCTCCCTGTTTATGCGACACAGGTAGTTCCCGAAGCAACCATGCCCCGAGAGCACCTGCGTCGCCCGAAACGACAGGGAACCGTGCTTCCTCCCGAGCCATTCGTCAAGCACTGGTCGGATCGCGTTGACGGTAGCGAGGTAGGGCGCAGAAGCCTGTCCCGCCATTCCGTCACCAGGACCTCGCGGAGCTGAGACCGACGAAGCTCGATCTCACGCTGCATCGGTCCACCTCCCCGCGTTCGCGCCTCCTCGCGCCACCGGTGCAGTGAAGCGAGGGCCCTCGCTTCTAGGTCCCAGGGCGGGGATCCGGCCAGTGCACAAGCCGCCTCGTAGGAGATCGTGCGATACCCCCTGATAGCTCTGACGGCCATCGCCCTCTGCGGTTTTCGCAGTATTGCGATGCTGCCGGCCGTCAGGTCAGAAGCCCGCAGATCGCACGATTCCCAAGTACAACCGCCTACAGGCGGTGCTCGGGCCCCCCAGATTGGGAAGCAGCGTCGACAATGCACCCACGGCGCCCATCAACTTGGGCGTCAGTTGCCGAAAGTGGGGGCCGAAGTCCCACCGGCTGTCGAGTACCAGTCCCAGGTACTTCATGGTGGACTCAACAGAAATTTGGACCCCCCCGACCACGACGTGTGATCCCGGCGGTGGCGCACGCCGTGGGCCGTGAAAGACCACGGCCCCCGACTTATTGAGAGCCACCTCCAGGCCCAGGCGTCGTATGCGATCCACCACCTGTGAGACCGCAGCCGTCGCCAGCAACGCTGCTTCCCTATACGAGCTCCCCCGGGCCGTGACCAGCGTGTCGTCCGCATAACACGTCAGGTCCACTCAGGTAACATATTTCCTTCGCGCTTCCCATTTATGGAAACATTATCTTTTAGACAAAATGGACCAAATTATCATAAAATTCGATCTTAAATGTGGCCATAGACGACCGAACTTGGACACATGCTACTCTTCCTATCCGTATGGGAGGCCTCGGCGTCCGCAAAATTTCTAGTATTAGTTTACCGGCTTTCATATCCTCGGTCCACGGTACAGAGAAATTAATCAGGAAAATCCACACTGATTCATTTTGATGTGCCGTGCCTCACCGAGGCTATGGATGCCTGGAGACTTTCTTTCCCGAATTCAGATCCGCCTGATAGTCCATTTTTCCAGAGACGGTGGGATGAGCCGTTCTGCAAAGTAGTACAGAACAATTTACTTCACATGCTGCTACTTTCCATGGAAGGTGGTTAGGCTATTAGTTTGGGACGCAACGTGTGTCAATACGACGTGTGCCTATCTTCCTGTCTCAGCGTGCTGTGCTGGCGCTGGCGCTGCCCCTGCGGTTGCGGCAAACCTCAAGCGGCGAAAGTATAATAACCTTATAGGCCACTATATTTTCGAGCCGTTTGGGGTTGAAACCCTAGGGCCGTGGGGTCCGAGTACTCATGGTCTGTTTAATGAAATCTCCAAACGACAGGTTGATATTTGCCGTGGCCCGTGACCCAAGGGCTGGCTTTTACCTTGGTCAGAGGCTAAGCATTGCCATACAACGTGGCAATGCCGGTCTCTTGGGTACATTACCAGTCGACAGCGACGCGGAGGAATTTTTCGACGTCATTTTTTAGTTAGTTAATAGTTTTAGTTAGGTTAGGATATTATATTTTTAGTTTTGTTATATGGAAAATATATTGTAAAGGATTTTAAAACATAAATCAAATTGAATGAATTTTAAGTTGAAAGATGCGTTTTGGTTACCAAAGTCGTGCATCAAAGAACTGTAAGTAAAATAGCTGTTCATAACACGTATGCATATTGTTGTTGTTTTGTTATTATTAACTTATTTGAGAGCATAATTGTTTTTGGGTCAAACCAAATATATACAAATATTTTTTTTGTTTCACATAACTTGTACATAATATACAGCGTCTAACAAAAGCCTTGTCTTATCCGTGATGGTGTTGTTAAGAATCGTACTGAGAGTATAGATGTTGTGTTGGTAATTTTCTGGACAAAAGAAAAAAAGAAAAAAAAACCGTTTTTTTTTAAATGAAAATCACCGGATTTTTATTACATGGGGCGCAGGCGGCTGTCATTTAGCGGGTGTCTACAAGTCACAACTTATGACCTCTGTTCACAATTTACCAATTTTTAATGGAATTGGGATGTTTTCGTATTAAAAACGTGAATTTTAAAAAGCAATAACTTTTTTATTTTCAACAATAATACATATTTTAAATTACTTTTTGGCAATATTATTGCAGTACCTATGCCCTTTTCGGATTGGACAGGGTTTTTGTAACACATTGTATATATTTTAGTGTTAGATTGTATTTACATTATGATTAAGATTTGTATGTTTATTTAAACCAGCAAAAATAAAAATGTCAATGCTGACTTTGCAGTAATTGAAATAGAGATTCTAGGTAACCAAATACGTAGCTAACCAAACCTGACCAAATTAATTAACTACAAACACAAACTACATTAATACAGGAAATATGATAACCGCAATCATTGCTTTGTTTATCTTTCAGTCCAATTTTAATGTTGCAATCGTGTGGCGATACCATCATTTTACGTAGAAAAACTCATTAATGATTATGCCTACTAATGACATTGTTACTATAAAGTTCAATATTTATACTAATAACGATATAATAAGAGTGGGTAATTAAATGACCAGCACTATTTAAGTTGTGTTCATTAAAAAGTCATTTATTTGATATAATTTTCCACAATATTATGTTTAATATTGAAGAAATCTGCAGGTACTTCTGTCTGTATTCCGCAATTTTTCTATTAATAAATCGGTGATTTCTCCTGAAGTGAAATGCGTCTTCGACTGTTATGATAATGCGTATTAAACGCATTTAGGTCGTCACGCCAGCGGTTCTTGGATGGAAGATTTGTCGGCGAAGGCAATGTACAAAAAATATTTTTACCAGAAATAGTCGGTGACAAAAAACTTAACTACTAATCCAAAGACACCGACTTCCGAAATTAAAGTTATTTTTCACTTTGTAGTTTGGAAGTGGGTTGTATTTTAGGTAAAAATATTTTTTTTCTTCACTTTTTGGTGGGTTGGTTTGTAATTCATCAGTTCCATTTTACCAAATGGTTCTTTTCGAAAGCAAATGCATAAGTTACTATAAAAATATCCAAATCGCTAAAAGTGCACCTATAATATTTGAAGAGTTCCCTCGATTTCTCCAAGATCCCATCATCAGATCGTGACCAAATGACAATGTGACCAATTTGGAAGTTATACCCCTTAACAAAAAAAATAAATTCAAACCGATTCAGCCGTCTTCGAGTAATCGGGGAAAATACAAAAAAAATCCCACAAACTGAGAACCTCCTCCTTTTTTTTGAAGTCGGTTAAAAAACAATCGAATCGAATGCTATGGAGGACAGAGATCTTTGCCCATCAGTGGGACAAAAAGTAATGCTTCTTGAGTAATAGGAATGTCCTGGATGGCCCTAATGTTGCTCGAAATTACTGGCACATGTGAGATTTCAAATTTGAAAGGAAGAATACCTATATATCTATTTGAAACTAGTAGCCCAAATTCTTTTTCTAAAATAAAAGTAGCCTAAGTTACTCCTTATAACATCAGCAATCTGCCAGTGGAAGTCAAAATCGGTCCAGCCGTTTCGGAGATTAGCCGGAGCAACCGGCCGACAGAAATGTAAAAAAAAAAAGTTATTTTGGTATAATTACCATATATATTTTCATATAAGCATTTAGTAAAATTCTGTTATTTTGACATTACGTAGGTCATAAGTAACATCTTTGACAACTGTCTATAAGGTGGGCAACTCTTATCTGACATAAGGTGCAACCATTATGGCCTATCTAGACTAACTTTAAAAATCCAGGCGGATCCGAAGACCAGTTCAAGCTTATACACTACTAATGTCAGTTTAACATTACCAAAACGATGTTTGTGATAAAATAATTGATTCTAATGTACTTTATGTGTTTTAAATTTGTTTGAACATTACCTTAGTTACATTTTATATCCGCGTAATTAGGTGCTGGCAGCGGCGTTTTCCAGACAATTGACGTCAAACTAATAAAACTTTAATTATTACGTCCATGTTTTATATGCCACAGATTATAATTCAATTGTGTGTACGTTTCCAAAGTAAATTTTGTGGAAATCTTCAGTAGTGTGTTTGTAAAGTTATTTTTAGTTGAATTGGAAGCCGACACTTACATAGGGTGGAAAAGACTTATATTGGGTTAATTAAGGTATTATATTTAGAAATTTCCGGTACGATATTACGAAAGGATATAGCATAACTGCATAATCAGCCTATAATGTTCCCACTGCTGGGAGACAGGCCTCCTCTCTTCGAGAGGGATTGGGATGTAATCTACCACGCGGGCCCAGTGCGGGTTGGTAGATGTCACATGTCTTCGAATTTTTGGTTCTAGGATATGCCGGTTTCCTCACGATGTTTTCCTGCACCGTTTTGAGAGCAGTGTCGGTGAAATTATTTACACAAAGAAAAGCGCCTGCCTGGGTTCGAACCTATGACCTACAACTTGTAAGTCGGGGCCGTTACCATTGGGCCACCACCAGGCTCATAAACATCACGAAAGTACATTGATTTAAAAACGTAATTTCATATGTCTTTTTTATATCATTTGTTTAGATACATTTCGTGAGATAACATAGGTAGGTATCCAATTTTATTTATTTCGTTGGTACAGGACTCGCAATCGCTACTGCTGAGCATGAGGGCCAGGGCTCGATTCCGGTGACAGGCAAATTGTTATTGGGTTTTCAATCTGGAACTTCTCAGTAAGCAGTCCGGAGTTTGGATTTGTGTCCGGTTGATGGCACAATAAGGACGCCTTTTAAATATAACTGGCGAAAAGTGGGTGTACTACGGGTGTACCTCTGCCTAACTTTTCGAGGCGTGATGTTACGTATATCATTAAAATTTAATATAACATTTTAATGATATTTCGTAAGCAAAAGGACATTAATTTGTCAAATGTGGAAAATCATGGTCGTTGTACGTTGCACTGGCATAATGGCATAGGTACATTTCCTAACGAAAGATCGGATCAGGTCATTGGTTATGATAAAATTTCTACAGCTGCAACCTGATTAATAAAACTGCGCATTGATTCTGAAAAACAAACGAACTCTATGTTCAGAAACTCTTGCGCGTAAAAGGCGGCTACTTTTAGACCAGATTTTTCCAGTCGGTACCCTTCTTATTCTACTCTTATATTGTAGCAGCTGAATGAGAGTAGCCGAGAATCAAGCTGAATGGCATAGAATTGGAGAGGCCTATGCTCAGCAGTGGTCTGTTGTTAGCTGATGATGATAAAGGGTGATCCGTAGAGATGGGTCAATTTGGACGAATCTAAAACTATGAGACATACAGAAATATGTTCTAAGAAAACATGCCGTCGATTTTAGAGTTACATACATAAATAAACTCACACCTTTTTCAAATGGGGGTAGGCAGAAACAGTATATTCCAGAAATCCCCACCGACAAATCCCTACCAGTGAGTTGCCATGTTGTTATTTCAGAAATCCCCACTAGTTAAAAGGTTTGGTTAGGTCAGAACTGTAACCCCCTTGCGAACAAGCCCAGCGAGCGAAGCAAGCGGTGTCGCAGTAGCGGCTGGCGAGTGCCAAAAACGACTAGAATATTAGAAAAAAAGGCTGAGTTTATTTAACCAGAGGGGATTTCTGAAAAAAAAATACAATCCCCATTGGTGGGGATTTGTCAGTGGGGATTTCCCGATCGCCACCTGTAACGATCCTTACGTGACTCCTTTTGATTCGTTTACGTTAAAAAATTATGATGTGGATATATTTAGTAACCTGTTCCGCTTAGCTTTTTTTATAATGGATTTCCGCAAGGTCACGCCTGAATCAATTAACTATCTTTCGTTTACGTTCATACATCTCATACACGCAGTGTATTTTGAAGTTAGAAAACATCATTCAAAGATATACCTACATTTAAGTATCACCCCACTATCCTCATTCTTTTGTTTGCTTACGTGCTAGATTATTTGCAATCGTATCGGTTCTCGAAATATTACACTTTCAACTACTTGGACTTGATAAGTCTTTGTAAGATACCGTGGCATGGCAATAAACGTGTGAATTTCGCACTTGTAAAGTTATGAATACTTGACATATATGTCACTATTAAGCCAAGCGCACATTACAGTCGCGAAAAAAGTGTGGTGCGGTCCGATTGTGCGTTGGTTCATAGAAAATTTAATAGTTCTTCTGACCGAATTTCGGCCATGGTGGCCAATCCCTGTGCGGGAGATATTATTGTGCATAAGTGTGTGCGCAGATATAGGTGCAGGCGTAGGACCAACGGCTTAATGTGCTTTCCGAGGCATGGGGTATCAAACCGCCAACTTCTAAACTCTGGGCAGACCCTAATAAATTCCTAATGCAAAAACCCATTAACACTTTGCCCGACCTGGGAATCGAACCCAGGACCATGAGACCAACGGGGTAGTCAATAGAAAATGTACTTATGAAAGTGATGAACGAGGATTTTTGCAGGCAGGATTCGCACGAATTTAAATGCCCAAAACGGGCGAATAAAAAAATACATTATTTAAAAGTGTCGACTTTTAAATAATGTATTTTTTTATTCAGGCGATTCGCATGAAGTTAATTTATTTGTGGGCGGGTTAAAGTAATTTCATTGCCAATTGTCTAATACGTATTTCTGGAGTTGTAAACGTGCGTTGTTCGTACGAATCGTCTCAAGAAAAAATAATATTATTTAAAAGTGTCGATTCGCCCATTTTGGGCGAGTAAATTCGTCTCGAATAAATCAATAAGCCTTTATGCGTTGCGTTGCGGCCCGACTCTGTGTGCTTTAGACTTTAGAAGTTAAGTATAGCACTTGACTCACTGTTCAATATTGACAAAATATATTTAGCGTATGACCGACTTGTCGTTTACTCATACACTAAATATATTATAGCACGAGGTAAATGTGTACGTTAACTTGAACTTAACTGACACTTAACCCTAAACATGAGAGCTTCGTAAAAGTAGATAAGTTTGTAAATGTTTTAGTTATTTACTGTACTTTTAGAACAAACAGACAAACATGATGGAGTACGTATGGGTTAACAGCATAGTTTTTTATTTGACGGCAGCCCCAGATACTACGAGTAATTACAAGTTTAAAATGTTCTTAGAATGGTACTTAAGGAAAATAAGCGATTCATTTTCATCATGAAAGTAGTTCAGAAGAACCAATGCTGCTTATTGAAAATAACAATTTGAATAGAACTAGATTTTACCTGTGTAGGTCGGAAATTACCCCAACGGGAACATAATACCTGAATAAAAGTATCCATGTCCTAACTTAGGTCATGTTCTACCTTTTTTTTTTTTGAGCGTGGGAAATCATCAAATAACTTCTCCCGCTCTGGGCGGAGCGGGAGGGCGTGTCAGACTCTTACTGACTAAAACCCACTCGTGTTCCTTCGGTTGCCCTGTTGCCGGATCTCCCTTTCGGTTTTCTTCGCAACCCCGGCAGGCATCGGCCCTAGTGGACCCCTTCAAATCTGCTGACATCTCTTTGAGGCGCGCGTGGAACACAACGCGCCGTCGACCCGGGCCTGGTCCTTATCGGACGGTGAGCCACCCATTGCTCACCGCCCGCAAGCCCGCGCCTACGGTGGCCGGAAATCGCCCCGCGATTCCCGACGCCCTGGGCGTCTCCTCCTGCGGCGGTTAGGGGCGTGAGGGCGCGAAATTTGCCTTTCCCTCACGCGTTCCGCCTCCTCCTTCGCGAGCATTACAGCTTCGCAGAAGGAGGTGACGGCCTCCCATTTCCTCTCGCTCCGTACCATGGCCTGAACCAGGGCCGGACGCGAGAGATCACCGCCGCCGATCGCCTCCACGAGGACACGGCGATGCTTCGCCCAAGCTGGGCAGACCTCCACCGTATGCTCCACCGTGTCCTCCGGGCGATCCACACAATGGTGACACCCGGGCGTTTCCTCCCGCCTTATCCTGTGCAGGAACCTCCCGAAACAGCCGTGTCCGGTGAGGACCTGCGTCAGGCGGAAGGTGAGGACGCCGTGGCGCCTCTCTAGCCACTCCTCAAAGAGGGGTCTTATCGCCGCAATTGTGGCGTGCCCAGCGCTGGGTTGCGGTCATGTTCTACCTGTTTGCCAAATTTCTTCGAAATCCGTTCTGCCATAAAGGCGTGAACAGGTAACAGACAGACATACAGAATTGGGTACCTTCGCATTTGTAATATTATTATACTAGCTGCGCCCCGTGGTTTCACCAACATAAGTCTCGATCCCGTAAGAATATCGGGATAAAAAGTATCCTATGTACCCAATCCAGGTCATGGTCTACCCATGTGCCAAATTTTATTGAAATCCGTGCACCCGTTTCAGCGTTAAAGCGTAACTAACAAACAAACAAAAAAAACTCACTTTCGCATTTGTAATATTAGTTAGGACTAGCTTCTGCCCGCGACTTCGTTTGCGTGGAAGTCGTAAGACACCACAATATACTACAATGACAGCCACATTTTTACAAAACTTCCCTGTATACTACGTTTGTAGTTTTATTCTCAGCAGCCAAAATATACAGAGAGTCAGGACTGGTGATGCGGGAGCAAGCGACGTACAGTTATCCGTGAGAGAAGCAGCTTGTCCTGAGGTCGACACCCGCAGCCTTCAGCCTTCGGTGTCGGCCCCTGTGACTTGTTGATCGCAAAGCATACGCTCATAGGGAACTGCACGCGCTTGAACTGGTAATTGTCCTAGAAACTGACTCGTTAGGATACTATCTGCGCCCCGCGGTATCACCCACGTGGGAGTATCGGTATAAAAATATTGTATGTCCTTCTACAGGTCATGGTCTACTCATGTGCCAAATTTCATCCAAATCCGTTAAGCCGTTTTAGCGTGAAAGCGTAACAAACAAATAAATAAACAATCTCACTTTAGTATTTATAATATTTGTTAGGATATAACTATGAATGGATATAGATTATTATTTTTGTATTAGCAAGACTAATTGTCTTGCTAATACAAATGTGTGATGTGGCGTTCTTGGGGAAGTTCTATATTCAGCAGTGAAGAAAGAAATAAAAAATAGGTGTATTTGGCTCAGAAACAAATCATCTGCCTAGCCTTTTCCCAACTATGTTGGGGTTGGGGTCGGCTTCCAGTCTAACCGGATGTAGCTGAATACCAGTATTTTACATGGAGCAACCGCGTATGTGACCTCCAAAACCCAGTTACTGGGTAATACGATACCCCTTGGTAAGACTGGTTGTCAGACTTTCGGGCTTGTGACTAAGTATCCCGTAATCCGTACGTTTTTTTGAGATTTTTTAAATAAAAATAAAAATGTAAATATTTAACATTGAGAATGAAAATAAAGAATTAATTATTATTATTAATTAATCTTTATTTATGCAGACTACAATGGTCTATAGTGTTAGTAACAAAAAAGCTTGGCCTGTGTTAGTACTTAATAATTAAAACAGAACAGTACCCTAATTGCGTAATGCACGATCAATCAGAATTTGTTTCGATTTGAAACAGATTGCTAATCCATTGCTTCATCAGTTAGAAAAAAAAACTGCTCAACAACGTAAATAACGCAATGAATATTGTTGAACTGTCAAAATGAAACAAATTTGTCATATACTTTAATACACAAATGTGCAGAGGCGAACTTAATGCCATAGGAATTTTTTAATTATATTTATCATTTTAATATTGCACCGTGGCGTTAATTAGACGCCCGAGGTACCAAAGCGCAGGGCTACGAATACAATTATCTTTTCCAAATCTCCGAGATTACGAAAGTTTACTTTCGTTCACGTCAATAAATGTTAGCTAACAGAGAAAGGCAGTTTGATATCAGTTAGCACGTGTCTAACGAAGATGAGATGCTAAACAATTTGTTTACTCACATTTCTCTTGTCTTGGGATTAGTTTGTGGGTTTGGTGAATGGTGTTTATGCTGGGTTAACACTTCGCCCCTCATGCAAGAGGTTGTGAGTTCAAATCCTGGCAAGTACCAGTATGAATATTTTACAATTCATATGTTGATGAAACTTAGTTTGAAATTGCCAACCCGTCTTGAGTAAGCGTGGTGATCAATGTTCGTGTCTGCTTTGTATGAGAAGAGACCTTTGCCCAGCAGTGGACAATAAAATGCATGTATTATTTATTACTATTATGTTGGACAGATTAGTTGTTTTGTCAATATATGCCACTGTGAGACTCATGTCTGTTGGGATAGTTGGTTTTAAAGTAATGACGAATGGAATATTTCTTGGTAGGTGTAAATACAGTAGGTACAAATATGTTCTTAATGTCCCTCGGCAAACCTCTAGTTTTGTCAGTCGTCGGATTTCTATCAGTTGCCCTTTGCACTTGGTGTAGACCGGACGCTCTCAATCGATTTGGAAGTATATAGAGTTGTTAATACTCTTTTAACTTAATGTAATTTATTTAAAAAATGGGAGGAAAGCCGCTTAAGTCGCAGGCACGACAGATAGGAAAATAGTTTAAAGCTCTAAATAGTTCACACGGAAATCAAAACAAAACAACAATAAAGTACTTAACTTTTGTGTAATTCAAATTATTATACACGATAAATCTAATAATTGATGGACATGGAAATTTGCATTCATTTGTATTCGGAAATCCGATGATACCCGAAGGACATTAAGAAAATAGAATATATTTATTTATGTTGCCATTGCCTTCTTTTAATCAATTTTCTTGTTAAACCGTAATATGTTTTGAATTACACTGAAATCCTATCCTATCCTATTAAACGAGCAATATTTGCATATTTGTACTCATGTTCCCGAAAACGGCTTTAACGATTTCGATGAAAGTTGAAATATAGGGTTTATTTACGGGGGCGAAAAATCGATCTAGCTAGGTCTCATATCTGGTAAAATTCGTTTTCTCCGTATTTTCACCCGAGCAGAGTTCGGTCGCCCAAAGTTTAGAACAAGATAATGAATAATGACATGAGAATAATGACATGAGAATAATGACAACAGAATAATGACATGAGAATAATGACATTAGCATAATGACATGAGAATAATGACATGAGAATAATGACATTAGCATAATGCCATGAGAATAATGACATGGCACCATGGAATTAATAAGTACCTACTATCATAGCAGCATGGAATAAGTAGGTACTATACATGGATTAGTATGAGCTCGGTCACCCAGGTACCATATCTTTATATTACCTATATGGTATATACGAAGTTTCAAGAAAATTTGATGAAATAAATTGTATAAATTAATTATATATTAATACATTTTTCTGTAATAACGAACCGGTAAGTAGGAACCGGAACGTATAAAAGGTTTCCAAGAATCCTTAAATTCCACGAAAATTTTGGAGCTAAAGTTAGTTCGTCTACATACAAACAGAAGACGGTTAAAATTATTCAAAATAAGTTTATTTATGTAACTTTTAACCATGAACGTGTTTAATAAAATATTTGCAAAGATCGGGAGATTTAAACACTACCACGCCAGCTCTTAAATTGGCTCTAGAGTTGTTACCCTTAGTTTTGATAAAAGTAAATAATAAATCCCTGTAGGCACAATGGGTTTATAAATAAACAATCTTGTACACTTCGTTCATTTTCTCTACAGTTAGAGTGAATGCCAGTTTTGATGGCTCTATATAACTCATATCATATCGTGCAATGCTTATTTTATTGTTAATTGGTATGCAGGGTTGGCATAAAACAAATAAGTTGTTTTAAAACACGCATTTTAAACAGTTTGAAATAAAACAATGTTTCTTATTAAGTGTTTAAAATCACAGTATGAAACAAGTTTAAAATAATGTTTTAAACATTAAGAAAGAAAAACATGGTTTTAAATCGCGAATTAATGGAAATTACTGAAAAGTTATACATTTTTTAAGACTTGAAATAATCCGAAAGGAAATTAAAAAGGTTAGATAGTTTTGTACACATCGTCGCCAGTTGAAATAAAGTAATTCCCCGCAACAATTTTGGGGATTCCCCTAATTTGAATATAGTCTATCCTACCTATGTATATCAATGTATACTTCGTCACTTGTCGAAAAGAGGTAATTCCCCGCAATTATTTTGGGAACTTCCCCATATTTAAATATACTTTTACGTAAGGTTCAATTCTGAACGTATAGAGTGTACTGGGTGGTTCAGTATCTGTGTTACATACCTACATACTTAGATCGACTAGTTTTTTTTTTACAGATTTGATAGTTTATTAGTTAGTACTAATAAACTACACTTAACTACTAACTAACTATAACTAGTGTTACGATGTTGTGATTATTATGTTATTCTGATCGATTTTATGTAAATGTTTCATCAGGTAAATTTGAAATTTGTCTAGAAATGAATTATATCAGGCCTGATCGATTAGTGTTGATTATAAATTTGATAAATCGCTCAATGAAAAAAACAGAAAACAAAAAATGCTCTTGTTTAAAACATTTTGAACTGTTTGATTTGTAAAATAAAAATTAAAAAAAACTGTTTTCTTTTTCCAACCCGGTTGGTATGTATCCATACTAAAATTATATTTTGTGGTTCATTGGTATGTATCCACACTAATATTATATTTTGTGGTTCATCAGTATGTATCCACACTAATATTATATTTTGTGGTTCATTGGTATGTATCTACACTAATATTATATTTTGACTGCTCTGTTGGTCTTGTGGTTGCAAGCGCGCATGCTCAGCGTGGGGTCCTGGTTTCCATTCCCAGGTCTGGCAAAGTGTTATTTGGTTTACCATTAGAAATTTCTTAGTAACAGCCCGGAGTTTGGAAGTTGGCGGTGTGATGCAAGGTACGGCCTTGGAAAGCACGTTAAGCCGTTGGTCCTGCGCCTGATCTCTCTCCGGTCGTGTAGGATTGCCGTCCCGTCGGACTATGAGAGTCAAGTAGGGAGAGTGCACCTGTGTCTGCGCACACACTTGTACACTATAATATCTCCCGCGTCGAAGGCTAGTCTCTGTTGAGATTGGCCGCCATGGCCGAAATATGGTTTGGACGATTATATATAATATTATAAAAAGGAAATATTTGTAAGTTTGGATGTATCAGGTAATCTCTGAAAGAACTGATCCGATTTCGAAACTTTTTTCACTGGCAGAAAGCTACACTATTGCCGAGTGTCTTAGGGTATGTTTTATTTGACTGCAGCACGGGCGAAGTCGCGTGCAGGCAAGCTCCCATATTACTGTCACTTTGTATAATTAAACTTTGCCCTATAAAGTCATCAGCTATCTCAATTTCAACTTTAAAGTGTGGGATTCAATGTGTGTATTCCTATTATGCCCATTATGTGTCTATGTTATTTGAATTAAATTATATGAATTTAACGCAATTTAATAAATTGTCCATTATAGTTTTTACAGCCGCCATTATAATTTTGTAGGTGTAGGTTCAGACATGCAACCACGGCTTCACCTTGACCATTTTTGTACCTATGTCTTGATTTCTGTCTGAAATATTTTCTTGTTTCATTCTTCTTAGAGCGTGATTTTTTAGTACTCGGGTTTTAGTTTTTGAACTTACTTTTTATTTAAATTATTTTGGGGTTATAATTTCGTGATAAAGTATTTGCAGAGCAGTTAGAAAACATTGTTGTTTGGGTTTTATTGTATAATAGGTATTAATTTTACAGCCGCGCCGTACGTAGCACAGTCTCACTTTTGCTTGTTTTTAACAATTTAAACATATATATACATATTTGTAATGTGCTCGTCAATCCCTTTCATCTGACATCCAACATGGCACAATTATTATTTTTTGGTTTTCTTTATGATTTTATGTCCCCTAGAAGGCGCCATATTGCATTTAATGTGATTTCACATAGCCTATAACCAGCGGACGATCAACACACTTCCAATGATACCTCAATTGTCAAATTATGATCGGTAGTTTAGAAGTTATGAGGTAACAGATGAACATACATACATACCGGTCGGGTAAAAACTAAGCGGTTACACAGACAAGCAACAAAGGCGACTTTGTTTTATACTATTTATTAAAGATAATGAAATGTTTAAATAAACATATCATGAATATTTTTATTAATAATATTAACTGCGCAATACAGCACCCAGAAAAAACTTGACACAATGTCCCTTGACGTTAGTACATATTTTTGTTAACAAACTTAACTAACTTGTAAGAACACATCTAGCTAAGTCATGTCGAAGAAACGTTTTTTCGGAGTACAGTAGTGTCGGACTTCAGGGTTTTCGAACCAGTATTGTCGAAATGAAGACGTGTCGTAGTTTCATAATGTCGAAATAAAATTTTGTCGTATTACGGTTCGTCGAAATTCAGTTTGGTACTCATTAGTCGGCCAGAAATCATGTGTGAAAAAATGTGTAGCAACCGTGAAACCTTTTGCATTCATTTGGACTATTATAAATATATCTATTTACCCTGTAATGTCTCACTGCTGGGCTAAGGCCTCCATTTACTTTTCCACACACGTTTGTCCACTGCTATTGCGGCCAGTCCTTTTGGTTGGAGTCAAGTTCATCCCTCCATCTTCTACGATGTTCTAGCATTGAATGGGACTAAATTGGTGGTTCTTTTAGCCCACAGTTCATCTGTAATGCGGCAGACATGTCCGACCCAATCCCGCTTAACACTGGCAGCAACTCGCATGCGAACATAATCTCACAGATGGATCGAATTGTCATTCAAGCCGTTGGAATCGTTGAAGAGCAGACATTATCATCTTTAATTAAAATATATGTTTTTACCAATGCTTGTCCCTAAGTGTGTTCTTTATATTTACTACCAACTAAAAGGTAAAGAAAATTATTCATAGAACATAAACGTGAATGATGAATTTTGTTCTGATTGCCAGCCTTATCCTTTTCACCTCGAGGCCCACAATAACCAGTTCCTTCTAAATCTCATATAAATTGTTGCGCTGATCTATTAAGAATTTATAAAAAAAAAAAACCTGTATAAAGTATTTATTTTAATTTCTTATAAAACGACAACTCCAACTTGTTGGAAACATGTTTCGTGTAGAGTTATTTGGCGATCGTGGCGTGGTATTAATTGTTTGCTACGTCGAATAGATCCGCCTTCTTTAAATATTTCTGAACGTGCACCAATTCGATGATGGATTTGGTGCACGTTCTTGTGCATGAAAATGAGCTAATGTTTTCGATGAAACATTTCTTCGGCAACCGTTTCCTTTCCTTAGCAATTGTATTTGTTTGTTGACAAGTAATGTATTATCAGTAGAATCCATTCGTTCCTCCGTAGTGCAGTTGTCAGGGTCATATTATGCAACTGTTTCATCGTTTTCCTCATACTAATAACAAATGATTAATGTTTTGCGGAAGTTTTTAATATGATTACCATAACGGTTATTGACCCATCATAGTGATGAGAATCTGAACTGGAGATGATTTCTACTTGGCTACTGGAAAAAACACCTGTTGTCTTGAATACATGATATACTTTTAGCTTTATAACTTTTGCTCTTTTGGAGTTAAGCGCATTCAATTGTTTCATTACTACTTTCAGACCTCTGTCATTTGAGGTCATAATGTAACACAATTTCACCCCTGTATTCCCCAAAAGGTTCAGCAGAGGTTTACTTTTAGTAGACCCAAATTTTACCAGTTATGTTTGAGTCTAGGTTCTTGTGTTATTTCTTATCGTAGAAGTAGTTTTTAGATTAAATTAAGTAAACACCTTTTATGTTATTATTGCAAGTGGTAATACGTATACTTCTAGGTATTGTTTGCAGTGTATTCAGTGTATGGTATATTAGTTAACTTGTACGTGAACGGGCGCTGTCAGTAGGGACTGGTCATCTTCTAGCTGCCATGGCTTATTTTAATTTGATTTTTGAATTGTTTTATTTGTTTTATTTTTTATTACGGACGCTTTTATCGTTTTGCATCGTTCTCACATTTATAACTTTAATATGAATGATGTAACCAATATTTTGTAAACATATTGTGATTTAAAAGAGTGTCCATGGAGTTTCTTGCCCGTTCTTCTCCATAGGTACCTACTACGCTTTGGAATGGGCAACTAGCTTCATCTTTCTGACTGACCGACCCCTTGACAATTCAAAAGTGCCTGTAATTGGTTTATTTGAAATAAATGCTTTGAGTTTTGAGTTTTTGAGTTTTGTAGTTACAAATACCTATGTTATTTTGTTGGTACCTTATTATGTGTGTAGCTCGATTAGATTTGAGCACACCTTCCTGTTTCAAAATCAGTTCAATTTAGACTATAGTTGTTTGTTTTGACTATTCTCTTCTTTTTTTCCTAATCTGGTGTCAGAGTTTTAAGGCCGCCCGTAGGCCTCTGACTTGGCTTCATATGCCATCGAGAAATATCTCTCAAGCATGCCTGTTTCCTCACGATGTTTTCCTTCATCGTTTTTGAAGCAAGTGATAATTATACAATACACACTTAAATCTGTAAAGTCAGAGGTGCGTGCCTTGGATCCCTGGATTGGATTTTGACTATACTTATCAGGCAGTCACTTTGAAACATCTGTATGCTTAGATATTTTAGGCAATTTTATGGGAAACACACTCAATAAAACCAATAAATTGTTAAAAATAAGTATATTATATATTTATTTAATATTTATATTAATTGTTATTTCATTTTGACGGGTAAAGTCCCTTTTCCACTGGTCCTCGTGCAACTGACGTCAGTCAACCGGTCTCGAACACACTCGACCTGGGGGCAACAGAAAACTTACTTTTAGACTTTCTATTCAATAAATTTGTTTGGGAATTTCCGTTAACCGTGTTTGTTTGCTAGAAGATAGTTTCATTAATAAAAGATTAACAATAATTTAGGACAATGTTTGTTTAGGAATGAATGAGGATAGAGGCATAAGAGTAATGAGTGGATTTGAATTTTTTGATAGTAACTTTCGAACGACTTTCTTGTTATGCATGTGTATATCTTGGGTATTCCCAACTTCCGGTATCAAAGCTCTAAACATAACAGCTCGTAAAAAGCAAGTAAGAAATATACAGGTGACAAAACGATATACATCCGTAAATATGATATGTAATTGAATATTAGAGATATCATTAAAATGATAATTGAATATTAGAAATATCATAAAATTGATAATTGAACATTAGAAATATGAAAATAACTGAGCATGTTTGCTTTTGTTTTTAAGATTTTTAACGCAAATGTTTGCAATTATAAACAAAAAAATCGATTAAGAATATAGATTTGACAAAATTGATATCCTATTTATAATATGCGTATGAGTGATACTATCCCTCTAGCCCCACTGGATGATTTTCCCTTATCGTATACACTACATAAACTCAAGTGTATATTTTCAGTGCTAATAAACGTGGGAAACGTTCTTTCAAAAACCGTATAATTTTCTATACAATGGTAGTTTTAATTATTGTAGTGGGAATGGGTTTATCCAACTAGTTTAACAATAGCGAAAATGTCACGAAAACATTCCCACAAGTTTTACCACTGAATAATTTGGATTGTCCTCTTACATTCTAAGTTTTAATTTAAAGCTATCGAGCTTTTTAAATGGTAGATTTACCACTGCTTATATGACCTCTTTAGATATTTAATCATCTATAACTTTATAGTGAAAGTTTTCTTTGTAGCAAATTCAAATCATTTCTTTAAATGCTTCTTAAGGATATATTTTCCCATCTACGATAATTGAAACAGTTCCCTTTACATGAATATTCGCTTTTATTTCTGTTTAAGTCGCAAATGTTGTTGGCATCTGTTCTACATTTTCTATTAAATGTACAATTATATTCCACCCCATTTAATGTGTTTCACTAACAGCAATTCGTGGGAATGTCAATTAAACGTTTACCAATTAAAGCAATTACTATGGGAAGGAATGGCAATTTTTGTACTCGTCCAATTAATTTAATTGTTAAAGTTGAGTAGTTCACAATTATTTTGACATTAATTTAATTTAACGCTTTTGGAACTCGTTTGTATCGAAAACAATTATTTCGGTAGGCCTTATTGATAATGGTCTTTACAAACGTTTCCAATGTGAATTGGTATTTTAGTCATAAATAATGAACTTCCTCTTAGTATACGAATTGAATAAAGTGAAAGACGAACATAATCTTTAAACGAACTGAGGAGGACTAATACAGAATATTATAGAGTCCTTGATATGAGAGCCGGATGATCCTATGGGTTTTGATTCATGGTTTAGCAGGAGTTATTGTCAAAGACAATGATGATTAGTTCTAAATTAAAAATAAAAATCACAAATACCAACCTTTTTTATGAGTGGATCTGGCAGGAATATTTCACTATCACAACACATTTGCACTGTAAATTCTCTTCACCTCTTCTCATTGAACTTAGGTTTGTAGTCCATTGTTGATGAAATCATCGACGAAGTACTGTTGCTGGAAGACTTGGATAAATCCGTCTTCTTCCTGAAGCTCAGCCGGGTCTCGCCTCTGATGAAGCGGTCAAGGGCTTGCCTCAATGACGAGTGTTTTCTTTCGAAAGGATTTGTGTACATTTTGTTTGGAGTTTATTTAAATTTCAAGACGTCTGTTCGCTACTAGCGTTCAATCTGTTGTAAGGCCTTGTACCTCCCACTCCTTATATATAAAGATTGCGCGTGCGCTTAGGTCAGCCGGAGTTCAAACATTGGTCGGTCACTGACGTCACAGCGGCTTTTTGTTTTGATGCCCAGTAATTGGACGGTTGTTTATGATTAACAGGCGTGTCGCTGACGTTCGTGTTTTTTCGTCGTAAAAGTTATACTAGAGCGGTTTGGTTTTGTACAACGCATTCTAGGGCGCCGATCATTATCACATTAAGGAAGTTAACATCCTTTTTGTCGTACTCTACTATGTCAATAGTTTATTGTTATTAAATCATTCAGTTATGTTTCCACAGTGAATGGATATGTCCTCACTTTAGGTTTGGTTCGGAAAAACCTTACATTAACATTTATGTTTATATTTTAAGATAATCTTTAGTGGCAATGATATAATTTTTAGGTACATACCTTTATTCAGTCGGTAAACATTCTTGGGATTTCTGAATGTATTTTGGAACTTTAACGACGTAACTTGTGATATTGTTGATATACGGAACTTGTTATACTATCCGTATAGGTCAGTTTATTACGTAATAGAAGTAGACAAATATGGAAACTAGAAATACATCGTCTACTTCAATGGAATAATTCGTTCAATTTAGTGAAGTTTCTATTCCACATCCTTCTAATAACTATGAAGATTATCAAGAAATCATTGATGAATGGGCTAGGTGATTAATAATTACACCTCGTTAAGTTTTTCTTCTGTATTACCATTCTAGATTGTGTTCATTTTATTAGCGTGTTTCTTATGTACCTACCTACTATTAAATTATAACATAACATAACATCACGCCTGTATTCCCCGAAGGGTTAGGCAGAGGTGTACCTATAGTACACCCACATTTCGCCAGTTATGTTTAAGTCCCATGTAATAGGGGGCGAGCCTATTACCATCAACCGGGCACAAATCGAGACTCCGGGCTGCTACCAGATGGAAAAACCCAATAACACCTTGCCCGGCCCGGGAATCGAACCCAGGACTTCATACTCAGCAGTCGACTGCCTCGTTGGTCTATTAAATTATGATGTTCATTAATATAACAGGCAAGCTAGATTATCTTTTTATTACCTTTGGCTCTCTTTTTGTAGTTTTTTTTGCAATGAAAGGTTAATCCTAGAAAGTTTGGTACTTTCCTTGCTATCATCATTATCAACTTTGACGTCAAAGGTATAAAAATGTACTACGTTGCAACTATAATTATGGTATAATTCCATAGCGGGGTATAAAGGACGCATATATTGAACGATTAACGATTACGTTTATATATGGTTATTATAATATTATGGTGGGGTTTTTCAAGCTCTTTAATGGTATTCCCCGTCTTGTGAGAAATCTGAGAATTGGTTTATTAATAATAGAATAATAGTTTCCAGATAATATGTATGGAATTGTATAATTGCGTGCTAATTACTGGTAGTCAGAGGCCCGAAAGTCTGACAACCAGCCTTAGCAAGGGGTATCGTGTTACTAAGTAACTGGGTTGTGGACGTCACATAGGCAGTCGCTTCATGTAAAATACTGGTATTCAGTTGCATCCGGTTAGACTGGAATTCGGCCCCAACATAACTGGGAAAACGCTAGGCAAATTGATTGATTATATAATTGCTTGCTACATTACCTATAAAATTAGAGATTTCACTCTTGTGATCTACTTTATGGGAATTCAGTTGATACCGACGTCAAATTCTAACTTACGACCGAAAATTTAAGAGCTGTGGGAAAACAGAAAACCCGTTGAGAATCTATTTTAGTTTATTTATTTAATGTATGCTGCCTTCTTGACAACGACGTCCAATACCTATACCTACCTACTGATGGCAGCCATTTAAATCATCTCATAATATTCGAAATAAGAATTGTTTTCGAGAAAATATTGTGCGCAGCTGTATTCTGCGGTTTTGTATTAATATTTGAATATAGAAGTTACTCGAATGGATGATGCAATTGATGATGTTTATCTTCCGGAAAGTTGTTTCTGATACATTGATCAAAGATCTTATTTGCTTCGTTTTCATCAAGATGAGGGTCGTGATGTCTAAGGAACTGTTTTCTTTGATTTACTACTACGCTACTTTCGTAGATGGATTTCGATATTAAACGCCTTTTTTAACACAGTGAGCTCAATTATTGAAGTGAAAACTTCTTTAGGCGCGTTGGGCATTTTTGAGATGGGACTAAGCCATTGATTTCGCGACACCGTGATGACACCACCTTTTTGACCATTAAAAAGACATCAACACGTTGATTGTCGCGGTGCGTGGAGTAAAAGACATCAACGCATTGATTACCGCCGTGTCGATTTTTTTAAGTTTTCAGTTCTGTCGGCACCCGGAGTTTCACTGTCTGCTGAGACCAAAACTACAAACGGGAAGTTTTATAATTAAAAATAAACATGTTTATAACAAAGAATTTGTCTTTAGCTTAGCTAAACAAAAAATTGACGAATGAAACAATGGAGGTCGATAGGTTATCTTCAAATAGGTAAATATTGTTATAATAATAGCTCAGTTTAACATTTGTTTATCGTATGAAGATTGACTTTAGAGAGACCTTAGGAGTCACACCTAGCAAACAATGACAAGGTGCCACAGTTTATTAAGTGTCTACCTATTAACATTGTAATTACGCCGAGGGTTCTAGCTAAACAGGTACTGCAATCGTGGCATCTGCATTTGTATTCTGTAAAGTGAATATTCTTATACGAAACTCACTCAATGACTGCACAATAATCAAAGATTTTTTTTTAAATTTGAATTTGGATGCGCCTTCTAGTTTCGAAGTGATTTTTAGATACGTACACGCAGAACGTGGCAGAACTGAGCTTGCAGCGGTCTGTCCATTTCTCAAACCCAGACTGTGCTAAGAAGAGCACGTTGTGTGTTCGGATTTGTCATACGTACATCGTAAGTCAGAAAGGCACAATTGGAAAACAGAAAGGCTAACAACGGGTATACCTAACCTAGTAATGTCCAGTGATTAGGCTCAAATAGTTACGTGCAAAATATTATACATGTACCCAATGATATTTTAAGTAAAAAGACGTAGATAGGTTACCTACTGTACATTCGTTCTTCAAAAACGGCACAATGTCACGCTATTAGATGACACGTGTAACTAGGACAGCATGTCGTAATTATCGGGAGCAAAAAAGAGACAAGACGTGAAGAAAATGTGGCTAATTAGCCAAATTTTGACGTGCCTCTTGCGAAGCGTGTATAACCTATCTACCTCTTTTTTTACTTATAATATCTTTGCATGTACCTTCATTATCATTTAAGTATAGCGAATGTGAGTACCAATACAAACCATTTTTGGTTTAATGGTACAAAACAATTATAAATCAGTATTAAGACTGTATGCATAAATAAATAAAAATAAGGCAGAAAAAGTCAGACGACAGACGATTAGACCGAAAGCTAACGTAGTTGTTTAAAGGTGATAAATGTAGGTATTAATTGACCTAAATGTTTTTTTAAACGAATGTCCAGTGACGCACCTAAAGTTATTGCGCATAGCGATTTGTTCAATACCTCGTCATATAAATTCGGGTGTGTGAAGGCGTGTCTCAATAAATAATTTAAACTACTGCGCATCTGAACCATGACACTAACATTTATTACTGGTTAGTACGCAATTGATTTGGCATTGACAGACATTAAAGTAAATGAGTAACCAGTTCATATTACGAACTGAATGAATAAAATTGTCCGGAAAAGAGCCGGAGTTACTGACAAAACTTGCAGAGTAAGCCAGCTGAAGTGGCAGTGGGCTGGCCATGTTTGTCGAAGGATCGATGGCAGGTGGAGCAGACGAGTCCTGGAGTGTAGAACACGTATCGGTAAGCGCGTACTGTGCGACGCATCCCGGATTGCTGGACCGACGACCTTAAAAAAGTGTTTGGGACAGACTGGATGCGGAAGGGGGAGGACAGGGTGTTGCGGCGCAGAATGGGAGAGTCCTATGTCCAGTGGGCTGCAATAGGCTGAGTTGATTGATTGAATGTTTCTTCTCAGATTTAGTATTGAATAGTGATCCGTTGAAAACCAGAGGAGTCGACATGGCCCACAGAATTAGCTAGCTGAAGTGACAACAGGCCGGTCATAGCAGCCGTGGAACTGATCGTAGTAAGACGTCGTGTTTTTGAGTGAAGACAGCAAATAGGCGGCAGGATGAGCTCAGCTTAGGTGGCGTGTGATTGGAGAGGCTTAACCCCTAGATGTGAATGAAGGCTGATGATTATACAGAACAACGATGGCTCGATGGAGGATTTGACGATTGTTTGCGTTGATTCTAATCTTTTTTATTCTATAGCCAAATGGGCTCTTACTAAAATGGTATGATAAGCACATAAACTTCTGTACAAATGTGAACCAATCTCTTTTATCTTTGGAAAAATATAGAGTACTACAATACGGGTGTCCTCTCAATTGCCTTACGATGTTCTGCGGAAGATGAACAAAGATGAACTGCCTGGACGAACTGAAAACACCTGGATATTCAAGTGACTACCGCAGTCAGATCTACTTAGTGAGCCTTTTTTATATTTTTTATAAGTTTTTCTTTTAGCTGCTTTGCACTTAGGACTCTGATAAGTGTTCATCCTCACTGACAGCTAAGTGAATAATATGCACGTGACAAGAGGAATTTGCTTCTTCTACCTCATACTTAAATAATGCATGTTTTCCAATTATGTTTTTTATATTATCATTACACGTTAAAGTAATTGACTTGAGACCTTAATTGTTCAATTCTATTAATTTTTTTTTTCATAAGAATAGTGATTTAACCCATAGTGAACTTGGATATCCAATTACAATGCATTATCATGATTCAGCAAGAATCAACGTTGTTTGTCACGATGTCAGTCGTTTTATAGTAGATTTTTAAATCTTGTAACATGTAGAACACGCTCGTGTTTAAAGGTACCAACCGCTGGGTTCGATCGAAGGTTAAGCTACGCTTGCCGCGGTCGGTTCGGGGATGGGTGACCATCCATTACATATCGAACCCCTCCGTGCTTCTTGGTGCCGGTTGTCACTCGTATATCTTTGATAGTCGTTACGGGTAGTCCCAAAAGTCTGACAACCAAGGAGGATGTCGTGTTACTCACTAACATGGGTTGTGGAGGTCGGATAGGGAGTCGTTCCATGTAAAATACTGGCATTTAGCTACATCCGGTTAGGGTGGAAGTCAACCGCAACATAGTTGGGAAAAGGCTAGGCAGATTGATTGAGGTAGAACACGACCGGAGAGAGATCAGGCGCAGTACCAACGGCTCAACGTGGTCTCCGAGGCACGGTTCTATCACACCGCCAACTTTCAAACTCCGGGCTAGAGTGAGGGGTGAGTGAGTGCACCTGTGTCGGCGCACACACTTGTGCACTATAAAATCTCCCGCGTAGATTGCTAGTCGCCGCTGAGATTGGCTGCCATGGCTGAAATTTGATCTGCAGGACTATTATTCATATGTAGAAGTTACCGCTTAAAATCAGGCGTGTAATCCCTCTGACAGAAACGTGAATCAATATTTGTTAGGTAGTTGTAGCGAGAACCAAGGCAAATGTGAATTACAGCCCCTCTAGTTAGGAGTATTCTCGTCTGAGTGGTCATCTCGAATCTTGATTTTATAGTGGTGATGCCTGCGATTGGTCTCTATATTACTATTTATCGAGTTTCACCCCAATTTCTTACTCCTGACAGCCTCAAAGCCGCTGTCAAAATTTGTTGAGCAATTGTAAAATAAACCTTTAGAGCGGTGAGCTTCTAAGAAGGGAAAAAGTGACAAATTGGATGTTTAAAGACCCCAGTCATCAAGAAAAGAATACCTTGTGTCTGACGGTGGGAGGTGTTTAATTAAAAAAAATTATCATGTTTTTATCGACGAAACCTTGTCTTGAATGAATAAAAACCTCAGATCCAGATCAATTTCGTTTAATTTTAACGTCGCTTGCACCTAAATAATTTCTTAACTTGTAATTGTCCAATATTTAATTCTTCAATTTTCAATATTTATTTAATTTTTATTAATTCTTCTGCCTTGTAGCTGTAATACAACTCTATCACTTTTTCCCACATCGTGAGGTTGTTCAATTTTCGACGAATACCACATGGGTACAGCAACGGGTGCGTAGGAGCTCCCACTGATTCATAATTTCCAAAAACGGCGCCATACGAACTTACGTGAATCACTGGTACCTTATAAATATGAGAAAATGCCAGAGCAGGTGTCAAAAAAGCTTCTATCAGAAGCAAGTCAAATTATTTGTGCTTGTCATTAATTAAAGTCTGTGTCTTTCCGTCTCCTCGTTGGTGGTCAAACACTTTCAACATTGCTTGTACCATTATATTCAGTGGTTCTAGAATGTTGTCTTCATCAGAGCCCTTTTGTTCTTTCATACTTCCGCTATCCATATTCCGTAAGATATGTCGTGGACATCTATTTCTATCAAGTTTGGGGGCGTACCTCCTTTCGAGAAGGCAGGATCTGTAGTGATGACGGTGACCTCATGCCCACGACTAGCCAGTGCCTCCGTCAGACGTTGGAACACTACTTGATGACTGATAGACGGCGTCGGAAAGTAAGTCAGGATCCTCGCTGCTTCAGTTTGACTTACAGCTAAAATATAAGCCACAACTACATGCCAGATCGAAACCGACATGTTTCTTGATTATTTGTTTCTAGCAATTGAGCATATAAGCACCGTTTGATTGTCTTAAATATACGAAATTATTCATAAATCACCATAACCAGGCTTCAAATAATTTGATAAGAATATATAGCTGCAGATAAAATAGCAATCTTATGCGTATGTAACTTCTAGTATCAGTTTTGTTGTGTAAGATAATAACTGTTAAACTTTGATAATTAAATCAGTTGATGATTTTGCTAATTTGGGAGCATGGCCGTGACTCCACCAAATTCGAAGTTGGTAACATAGCAACCATGGAAAAAGACAGTTTATTGGAAGACATTAATCATTTTTGGAATTGCTGATACCGAAAACACGAGTTCGTTTTCAAATTCAAGATGGCGTCAGCAGCAAAAACAGGAGTTGTTTGACAAGGGTATATGTTCATGGTTGTTTTAAAATGGTAATGATTCTAATCGTTTTAATTATTTGTGTAATGTTTAATTTGACAGTCTTATGTTATACGATTACCATTTGCTAAATTTTTATGTATGTATAAAATAATGTGAGGGACACAATACCAATTAGTGTTATTCATTTCAAGACTATTATTTTCGTACATCTATTGGTAATGCAAAAGAAACTTGATGTCTGGCGCATAGAGTTTGTTTCTGTTTACAATTTGAATCACTGACCGTGATTACAAGTACTCAAAACATTATTCTGTCAAATTTTTATGCTGCCAAAGTGATGTCAGATATTTTCGATCACAACACAGTATCATATTCTCCTGAATTCAACTGAGTAAGTAGGCAGATATTTATGATGCAAGAGAGTTAATATTGCATTCACACATATTTTTCATCGCAGCATCCTATATTTTGGCATCGCTTGTCTCGCCAGATACTTTTGGTGTTCCTTCGATGTTTGTGCTGCCACTAGTAGATGGTTTCCACAAATGATATTTGCATTAATGGATGAATTATGAAATCAGATATATTGCCGAGCTGTCTATGCTTATCAATCATGATCGTTTGAGAAATAAAAGGATTAACGTTGTCATCTTTTGTTTTATCAGTACCGTAGATTGGATTTACTTCCATTAATCATTGATATTGATACAATAACCTAAACTTATATAAAATAACCTAGGCTTATTATGCTTTATTAGTAATTTGCGCAAATCTGTCCTTTGCTTCTACTACCTTTCTTATGCCCTAGAATTTACCCCGAAATGATATGTTCAATATCACTGAAAGGGTTTCTTAGCTTTGTGGAGTCTAACGATCCTATTATTTAATAAAGATTGGATTATCAATTGCAGTCTTTATTCGGTAGTTAGATATTTAGATGATCTGAATCTTCATCCAACATTATCTTCAGGAAAAAAGTTTTGGTAATCATATTTTTTTTTTATAAATATCTTATAGTTGATTGTTGCCATCACCAGATTTTTCTGTCGTTCATTTTGTTGTCAAACTTTTCAAAAGATCACCACTATGATGCATCATTTCCTGAAGATTTTCCGCTGTTTATATTGACTGAGTTATCGGCTATTGTGAACTCACCATAGTTCTTAGATTTTCGCGCTGATCACATGTAAGTCAATAAACTATTGCCACATCTGTGTTAAATCCTACACAAAACGCAATAAGAAAAATAAATTTTCCGAAAATGATTCACGTTTCCGTCGTATTTTCTAATGGCCCACTTACGTCTGTCCTATTAATTACCTTCTTGTTTTAAGGGCTTGACGTACCGAATGAATAATTTCTAATAATCCGATTCATTTCTATGACAACGCCGTATTGCGTTCATACATTTTGTCTCATCGAACACGAACAGTTAAAAAAAAAATTGACAATGTTTACGTTCCCTATCAGTCTATGTATTTATTTAATATCACACTGCCATGACTGTTAGTAGCGGGTCTTGAATTTTAAGTCCTTGAATGCTTAGTGAAGCACCCACTGGTGCAGATATGGTTACAAGCGTCTTTTATGTCATTTGTGATTAGTAATCAAGTAATATAAAAGATACAAGGGGTATCGTGTTACCCAGTGGTTACTGGCGGTCAGATAGGCAGTTGCTCCATGTAAAACACTGGTATTCATATACATCCGCGGGGTAATTGCGTATCACACTTGCAGCAGCAATGGCTCTGTTTGACAGTTCAACAACATTCATTGCGTTATTTACGTTGTTGAGCAGACAAATTTTACGAATATATGAAGTAAAATGGCTTAGCAATATCCTTCAATATCATTCAGATATTGATTGAAAGTGTGTTACGCAATGAGTTTGTTGGTTAGACTGGAAGCCGGCCTCAAAGGCTAGGCAGAATTTGAATATAAAAGATAATATTTATAAGCTAATAAATAATCCCTGATTTTAAGTTTAAGTATTGGTAATAATTTGATAATCATTTTTGTAGTGGGCTTGGCGTTTACGTCGTGCTTTTTTTGCGATTTCCGATGGTTAAAAGAATCCAATTTATTTTTATCATACAAAACAAAAACATTAAAAAGGAGGCACATGTGGACCCAAGGACCAAGTTTCAATTTTCTCACTGCTGTGGGAAAACTAAAAAGACCTAGTAAGAAAGTAAACAAAACTGGTAAACCACGGTGGTTTTCATTGAATAAATCGCTTAGTAATATTTGCGTTGTATCAAGAAATTTCTGAGTATTTTGCGTCAATGGTAATAGGGTTTTTCACGTCTTCGGGTGTAAAAACTTCGTCATTAATTCTTAAGTACTTGCACAGTTATTGACTAGTAAGTTTTTAACACAATATGCACTAAACAAATTATTGGTCTTTGTTTGTTCCTATATTTTTATGACTTTGGACTTTGACGTAGTAGAAACATTGAGTTTTGCTATTTTTAATGTTACCGTTCACAACAATGAAGAATTATGATTAATATGATTATTATTTTGAATAGTCAAGTCTTCGTTTATTAAGTGCACAAGAAACTGCGCTATTCTCTGAATGCATATCAGGAAACACATCCTATACTAATAAACGAGCAATTTTTGTATATATATATGTGTAAATACATTCTGGAAAACGGCTCTAATGATTTCGCTGAAAGTTGCAATATAGCGGGGCGAAAAATCGATCTAGCTAGGTCTCATATCTGGAAGAAAAAAATCGTTTTCTCCGTAATTTCACCCGAGCAGAGCTCGGTCGCCCAAAATTTAGAACAAGATAATGAAAAATGACATGAGAATTATGAAATGGCAGCATGGAATTAATATGTACTATACATGGGATTAGTATGAATTTTCCTATACTATTATATGACCATTCTCTATTTTCACCCCAGAGCAGAGCTCGGTCGCCCAGGTACTGTATATTATATTGTTAAAATGTAAAGTTTATAATCAGAATAACTGAGTATTATAGACACTTAATATTATCGAGATATTAAATTTTTATTTACTAGCTTTATATCAACCACGTTCTACAAAGCGGTAACGAACGGAACGGCTTTGGGTGCTCAAAGTCCTATGAAATAGGAACTTAAAATTATTGTATATCACTATCACGAGTTATTGGCCTTTTAGATAACCCATTGCTACGAATGTAGGTGATTTTTTTTTATTGGATACATAATATTACGATTAAGTATATTATTGCTTTTCGTATTTATTATTAGAATAACAAGTCAAAGTTCATATATATTTTCTCATATTTAAGATGACGAAAAGAACATCTTTGGTTAACGAGTGAAATTATTATTAATAACAGTTGTAGCGATAATGGCGTGTATCAGATTATGTATGAACCTGAATAATGAGGAGCTCGTGGCTAAGTGATAACAGCCGCACGCGTCGATCTATCAGGTTAAGCTACGCTTGCTGGGGTTGGTACGTGGATGGCTGACCATCTTTATATACTGAGACTCCTCCGTGGCTCGCAAAGCACGTTAAGCTGTTGGTCCCGGCTGTCATTTGTGGATCTTTGACAGTCGTTACGGGTCGTCGCAAGCCCGAATTCTGACATCCAGTCTTACCAAGGGGTATCGTATTACCCAGTTACAGGGTTATGAAGGTCAGGTACAGCCGATTTCGAGAACGTGAGTGCAAATATATATACAAATATTGCTCCTTTTATAGTAATAGAATAATTTAGTGGCAATATACAAGATATGTGCAACTGGGCTTAAACTAGGAGGACTCCTGTGCTATAAGCACCAGTTACTTCCGTCACTACCGTCATCGAGCTGCCATTATAAGTGTGGTGCGGTGCAAATGTAAGTATTAAAATATTATTAATAATTATCGTGCGTGTGTGTATGAACGTGTGTCTGTGTGTGAGTGTTATGTGTTTGTGTGTGTATGTGTATGTGTTTGCGTGTGCAAATGCCTGTGTGGCTTTATTTTTTATATATATATGTACATATATTATCATCCGTCATCGAGCTGCCATTATAAGTGTAGTGCGGTGCAAATGTAAGTATTAAAATATTATTAATAATTATCGTGTGTGTGTGTATGAACGTGTGTCTGTGTGTGAGTGTTATGTGTTTGTGTGTGTGTGTATGTCTTTGCGTGTGCAAATGCCTGTGTGGCTTTATTTTTTATATATATATGTACATATATTATCATTGAGTCGCAAAAAACCACAGTAATAATAGTATTAACATAATAAAAGTTTATTGGACTTCCCATGTTGATTTGCAATTCAAAAGTGTCGGGAGATTTTGTTTGGGTTTTAATAACCCGTAGCTAATTTTAGCTTCTATTTTTGGGTTTTTGAGCAGTAACATATTTGGAAAGTTCGAAATCTAAATATAAATGAATGTGTGATTGTGTTTTGTTATTTAGTTTAATCAATCACCGTTTGACATAACCTACAGTCGATTTACCCACTTTTTGGAAATTGAGTATTGAGGTAGACTGGATAATGTTTCGGTTATCTAACAGTCATTGAAATTTGCATTTTTCTTTTAGAAAATGGTAATAAAAATCATTTATAGCAAAGTATAACATGAGGAGCTCGTGGCTTAGTAATAACAGCTACACAGTTCGATCCATCAGATTAAGCTACGCTTGCTGAGGTTGGTCTATGGATGGGTGACCATCTTAACATACCGAGACTCCTCCTTGCCTCGGAAAGCACGTTAAGCCGTTGGTCCCAGCTGTCATTTGTGGATCTTTGACAGTCGTTACGGGTCGTCGCAAGCCCGAATTCTGACATCCAGTCTTACCAAGGGGTATCGTATTACCCAGTTACAGGGTTATGAAGGTCAGGTACAGCCGATTTCGAGAACGTGAGTGCAAATATATATACAAATATTGCTCCTTTTATAGTAATAGAATAATTTAGTGGCAATATACAAGATATGTGCAACTGGGCTTAAACTAGGAGGACTCCTGTGCTATAAGCACCAGTTACTTCCGTCACTACCGTCATCGAGCTGCCATTATAAGTGTGGTGCGGTGCAAATGTAAGTATTAAAATATTATTAATAATTATCGTGCGTGTGTGTATGAACGTGTGTCTGTGTGTGAGTGTTATGTGTTTGTGTGTGTATGTGTATGTGTTTGCGTGTGCAAATGCCTGTGTGGCTTTATTTTTTATATATATATGTACATATATTATCATCCGTCATCGAGCTGCCATTATAAGTGTAGTGCGGTGCAAATGTAAGTATTAAAATATTATTAATAATTATCGTGTGTGTGTGTATGAACGTGTGTCTGTGTGTGAGTGTTATGTGTTTGTGTGTGTGTGTATGTCTTTGCGTGTGCAAATGCCTGTGTGGCTTTATTTTTTATATATATATGTACATATATTATCATTGAGTCGCAAAAAACCACAGTAATAATAGTATTAACATAATAAAAGTTTATTGGACTTCCCATGTTGATTTGCAATTCAAAAGTGTCGGGAGATTTTGTTTGGGTTTTAATAACCCGTAGCTAATTTTAGCTTCTATTTTTGGGTTTTTGAGCAGTAACATATTTGGAAAGTTCGAAATCTAAATATAAATGAATGTGTGATTGTGTTTTGTTATTTAGTTTAATCAATCACCGTTTGACATAACCTACAGTCGATTTACCCACTTTTTGGAAATTGAGTATTGAGGTAGACTGGATAATGTTTCGGTTATCTAACAGTCATTGAAATTTGCATTTTTCTTTTAGAAAATGGTAATAAAAATCATTTATAGCAAAGTATAACATGAGGAGCTCGTGGCTTAGTAATAACAGCTACACAGTTCGATCCATCAGATTAAGCTACGCTTGCTGAGGTTGGTCTATGGATGGGTGACCATCTTAACATACCGAGACTCCTCCTTGCCTCGGAAAGCACGTTAAGCCGTTGGTCCCAGCTGTCATTCGTGGATCTTTGACAGTCGTTACGGGTCCTCAGATGCTCAAAAGTATGACAACCAGTCTTACCGAGGGGTATCGTAATACCTAGTGACAAGGTTGTGGAGGTCGGTTGTGTAATATATGGCATAATAACAAAGACTATAATAGAATTTGAAATAAAGTTCACATGATATAATTTTCATATGCTATAAAAACAAATAACCTAATATCATGTGATCTAATGTTATATTTCATATAACCTTCTTTTGTTTTAATAATATTTAGTATAATGTTCATTTCATATATTTTTCAATTTGTATAATGCTCTTTTTATATAACGTTCAGTTGACCTAATTTTCATGTTTATTCATTTTCAGCCAAAATTCGGTACCTAATGAATAAGTAAATATCAGGAAACATCATACTGTTGTAACTTATAACCTCATCTGACCCAAATGATTCACCAACAATAAAGGGGATCTGGCGCGTTAATGGTTATTGTTTTAACCTAACCTAACCCAAATGCTACCCAACCAACCCAAACCCAACTAAATCCAAACGGCAGGCGATTAAAATCTGATCAGTTTTTGCAAAAATATACAAAACAAAGTAGACGTTTCTAAATTATAATTAACGTTACTTATAGATTTTGAATATTATAGTAACTGAATATTATACTAATTGAATATTAATTCAAATGTGCATGATATTTAAAATGTTTATATTATTTAAATGGAATTAGGTCATATGATCATTAGAACTTTTGTTATTATTTTAAACGTTACACACCCGTGGAGGTCAGATAGGCAGTCGCCCCATGTAAAATACGGTATTCAGCTGCATCCGGTTAGACTGGAAGCCGATCCCAACATAGTTGGGAAAAGGCTGGCAAATTGATTTTTTTGAACATAGCATAACCAGCACCAGCACCACAGCAGCATCATTTGCAGCAGCATTTGTGGCTGTTGCTGGGCCACAAGTCTTCTCTCTGTGAGAAAATCATTCACCTGGGAATGTCGTTTCTTTAGTTTTACATTTTTCGTATACAGGCAATCGTACATCAGGGGTAACGACTGTGCCATTTTTCAATGACGATGGAGTGGTTGTGTTCCGAATTTAGAAGTAGGAATCATGATAAACGGTGCTTTTGCTACTGGGTTACAAATTCGAAATTGACACTGACTTTATGTCTTATCGGTAAGGGCAATTTTCGTAGTTCTAGTGTCTCCACTGATAAGCAGTTGACTGTGCAACGCCATCCCGCCTGTGGTAGCTTATTCAACTTTAATTCAGGGTGGCAGGGACATCGACTCGAAAGCTGTTACCATGGATTCAGTACATGATTCTGAAGCCCCCCCTACGTTGAAAATTTTCGTCAGTTATTTAAAAAAAATAGCCTTTTCATAGAAAAGTGGTCAACGGAACTAGGCGGTCAAAATGTGTGGAACAGCAGATTTTTTTTTAAACCCAACGAAAAATTACATCGCAGGGGGTTCAGAATCATGTACTGAATCCATGGTAACAGTTTTCGCGTCGATGTCCCTGCCATCCTGTATATATTTTCTGTTGTTAAAAAAAAAATATACCCACGTTATCGGCGATAGGTATCTTAATGGTATATTTTATATGCTGATTAATTATCTAGATTTCGATTCAAGAATCCCGTTGCAAAAAACCGGTGAAACACGTTTTTAAGACCAGACTAATGATTTTATATATATTAGTCACATGACTGAGGATCTACAAATTTAATAAACAGTGTGAATCAGATGTTTTTCGAGGTTTATCAGTCAGAAGTCCCCAAGAATTATTTAAAACTAGTTTGAAACCATTTGATGGCTTGTTTGTTAAGTGGTTGAGTCTTGAGGTTCTTTAAAATGGGCCTAAGTTTTGGGCAGGTGAAAGTTATCATGGGGTTTTAATACTGGTTTATAAACATTAATTTACATACAATTAGAAAAAAAAACACAAATAAAAAGTTGGGTTAGGTAATTAGGTATATCTACTCTTTCTTATTTTTTATACTGTCGTAATTTATTTTTCCGTATTATATTTTTTTATTTTCAATTCTTGATGTAATTAGTAGATTTAGGGCATTAAAGGCTCGAATCTCTCAATATCAAAAATCTCGGCAAGATATTCAATATTTTTTTCTCAATCAATCTTCATCACTGCATCTCAAATATCTACTTTTCGTCACCGTACCATGCTATAAATGAAAGATTTATTCATTTATAATGCATGTTTCTTTTATTTATTAGCAAAGGTATTTGCCATACAATGGAACAATTGCAGGCGGATATTGGATATTACTGTAATATTAATGTTCAATTTTCAACAGATTTTTTACTTGAATGATATTGACGGAAACGACACAAGTGAAGGGTCTTTCAAACAGGCGCGACACGCGACGCGACACAAAGACACCGCTCGTCGCGCGACGAGCGGTGTCTTTGTGTCGCGTCGCGTGTCGCGCCTGTTTGAAAGAGCCTTGATCCCTTATCAAAAAGTTGCAATTAATGAAAACAAATGAATATCACAATGCTTACGTGACTTCTGGCATGCTGTGAATTATTAATAAGTAGGTAAAATAAACATTTATTTTTATTTGAATACCAATAATAATTACTATTTATTGTTTATTCATATTCCATTAGGCAATAAACAAGAGTGTAATTTTAATATTTGTGTTACTCATTTGTCTATTGTTAGACCATTTTAGTTGTTGATTCATTTGAATGAAGATTACTTAGGTACGTTTAATGTTTTCATTTATGATATAACATAACATAACATCACGCCGGTATTCCCTGAAGGGTTAGGCAGAGGTGTACATTGAGAAAGAGAGATAGAACCACAAACCACAAATCCAGACTCTGGGCTGTTACTGAGAAATTCTAGATGTAAAAACCCATTAAAATTTTTGAGTAGTAAGCACTTGCGACCACTAAACCAACGAGGCTGTCAGTTTTCATTCATGGCAGGGAAATCCGCTTGCCACGTGTACCTATTGTAGCGTTGTGTTGTCGAAAATGTGTAGCATTGCCTCATTTTTCACTATTTCTTAGAAGTTACGTTACCGTCTACAAGGTGTACTTGAAATAACTGAAAACCTCTTAAGGGGTAACTGTACTCATCATTATGAACAAGTTTTACAATGGAACTAAAAAAATCATCAGTTCATAAAACTCTACAAAATGTTGAATAGCAGATTTATTGCAATTACAGTGTTCGTCCCTTACTAAAAGTTGTGTATACTTACTTAATCATACTCATCACTGATGTGATGTAATGTAAATGTGTTCACAAGGTTTGGTACAATGATTTACACGTTTTCAGTTATTGGTTAGGTTTGTACTTATAAAATAGCCTTATTTCTTGTTGTTTGAATAAACAAAAAAAAAAAAAATGCATGCAATCATAATTTATCATTCCAATACATAATATTACATACATTTTTTAAATTTATTTTTTTAACTTATTTATATGATACTTTTCTATTATGAAATAAGTATTGATTGATATTAAAATTATTATGATTATTAATTTACATTGTATTTTATTTTTATATTTTTTTTGACGATTTAATCATTTTCATGGCAAGAACTCTTAAAGTCCCGCGGTCGTCATGAAGCAACATCTACATATTTTTTACATCAAACTAAGTAATTTTGTGTAAAAATAACTGCTGGGAAACGACTTTTATTTTTGGTGGGAAAATTCGCAGTTTACGGTAGTGTGCAATATAACGCACGCAACGGTACATTTTTTTTTTCTGTATGGCATCTTGCAGGTCAACCTAAGAGGTTATCGTCTGCTTAATCGGACTTTCTTGTGGCTGCCTCAATAAATTAAGGCCTCCAGCTATGGCATAAAACTTAGAAACTAAGCGACTACACGCTAAGGGCACCCCTTGTGGGATACGGACCTCGTCTTAGGGCGTCGCTGGTGGAGGACAGCAAGGGACAGGTTGGATCGGATTAAGCACGCAACGGTACAGGGATCGTGTGAGTATTTAAAGTTAAATTATAACATATAACACTGCTTTCATTAAAAAAAAAAACGTCGAAAATAATGGAACTTTGACCTTCAATAACCGAAGGTATGGAAGAACAAGTGACTCTCGTTTTCATTAAGGGTATCTACACCCGTTATGTTTTTCACAAAGTTAAGGCTGCCAGAGAGTCCACGCACTCTTAACGAACATTCGTTTACGGTATTTATAGTAGCTTACTTTTCCAATACATATCTTGCTTGAGTGGTAGTTTGCAAGAAGCTTGCTGGACGTTCATAAGCGTCTGTCTGTGTTTTTCTCCGACTCAACCTCAAAGCGTTTATATAAAAAAAACACTTTTGAATTGTCAAGGAGTCGGTCAGTCAGGAAAATGAAGCTAGTTGCCCATTCCAAAGCGCAGTAGGTACCTATGCAGAAGAACGGACAAGAAACTCCATGGACACTCTTTTAAATTGTATTGTTACAAAAATATTAGTAACATGAAAGAAAGAAAGAAGAAAGAAAATACATTTATTTAGCACAGAAGAAGAAGCACACATTCAATATAATTAACAGCAGATAAAAAAAAAACAAATAAAAAGTGTAAAGAGCGATGTAAAAAATTAGCAGGGGAGTGTGCCTCACGGCTGCGCTAAATAGGCCCAGTTCAGCAAAAATGCCAGACAACAATAAGTGCCTGACGCTGGTTTTCAACTGGACCTGACAGTGTGATGTGACGGATGTAAACCAGTTTTATAATGTAACGTGTGTATGCATACTTAAATAAAATTAATTAGTGTCAGATAAAAAAAAAAACGAATATGTAGGTAATTAACGAATAACATCATTAATGTTGAATTCATAATATATGACGTAACGAACGATGTAAAGAAAAAGATAAAAAGAAGTATGAATTATTTTAGAAGTATGTATGTAAGTATATTGTGATATTGTATGTTTTAATAAGTATATTGTCATATTGTATGTTTATATTTCAATTAGTGAATTGTTTTTTTTTTCTTCTTTGATTTATGTTTATTGATTTTTCTTCTGCTGTTACACACGTTGTCTACATCTCATTTTATAATTATACTTTCCTGTCGCAGGTAAGCTGGAAGAGATTTCTTTCGTACGTATTTTCCTGTTCATTTCTTCTTGTCTGTTTATAATATGTGTGTGTATAATTGGTTAAATAAATAAAGAAAAGAAAACATATTTATATGGCACAAAATAAAAGGCATCCAACAAATTCTGCATAAAAAAAAAAAAAATCAATTAAAAAAAAAAAAAAAGAAAGAATCAGGAATTTGTGCGTCACGGCTGCAACAAATACGACTACTTTATGGTATAAAAACTGAGCCCAGTCAAAAAAACAAAAAAAAAAAAAAAAAACAATGAGGGAATTTTATAACGTGTTGCAAACATCGCGACATCTGTAAGGTCAATTAGCTATTTCAATTGTTATGGTATTCAGTCGTCAGCTGGACCATGCTCAATTGTGGCTCAATTGACATTTATCATTTTGCATTCCATATCGTAACAGCTGTGTTTAGGATTAGGCTGTTCAAAATAACAACAACAATATGTTAGACCACATGTTGTTCTTGTTTTGTTGATGTTTGATGTACTTTTCTAGGTTTTGTGATGTGGCTCTATTATACAAACATTATTAGATTTGATAGACATGCAGGCAGAGAGGCAGGCAAATATCATACCGTACAATTTATTATGTTTCAAAGTCAAAGTCAAATTATTTATTTCAAGTAGACCATTAAAAGGCACTTCTGAACGTCAAAGTATACAAGAAAATAGTTTTTTTTTTTCAAAAGTTAGTTTCGTATGGAGAAGAATAAACAAGGAACTCTATCATTAGGACCTTATCCATCAGTTTTTCTAGATACTGGAGGAGGAGGAAAAGGAAAAAACAGCATAAACATAATGTGTTGTCTCAAAGTTGGTACCACTTTAATTTACTACGGTGACACAAAATAAGACACTTAAAAAACTTCTGTTTTTTTAACTTTCTCTCGAAATTTTGACCACTAAGGTCTCGGTTACTTAACCGGACTTTCCTGTGGGTGCCTTAAGCTTCTACACTTAAAGCCTCCAGCCAGGGGCAAATAAACATTCTAAATTAAAATTAGGTGAGCGCTCGATAAGGGCACCCTCTGTGGGGTACGAATCTCGGCTTAGGGCGTAAAATAAGACATGAAATGGTGAAATATTATAAGACAAATTTGCAAGCCTTGACAAGCGCAAGCTTCAGTATGGCGTTGCCAGCTTTCCTGTACTATTAAATGAGAATTCTCTATTTTCACCCGAGCAGAGCTCGGTCGCCCAGGTACTCATATATTGACAGCCCTAATTTGTTTATACACAAATTGATAATAAAAAGCGAAGTCACATTTAAAAAAAAACATTCTTATCAAGTGTCTGTACGGGTCTCGTTTGATGATAACCTGTTTTGTCCAGCCATGACTGCCCAGTATACTCAATATCTTTAATGCTTTACCTCAATGTGTACTTAGATGGTAACTATATAATTTAGATCACATAGCTCAGTTCAGCCAGTATAAGTCATAAACAGTACTTATAATGTATCAATTGAAAGCCAATACACTTGATTGAACCATTTATTGAACTTAATTCCCAACTACACATGGTGTGTCTGAACTCAATGAAATATGAATGACAAATATGTGAAGCTCATTCAGAACTGAAATATGGCCGCAATTGATCTTTGGAAATTTGGCGGTCAACGCCTAGTCTACGTTATGATCAAGATGATTGAAGTTGAATAGGACTTTGAAGGGTTCAGACCTACGAATAAGACATTCTATACGTTTGTCTTTGTGATTGCCTTTGTACTCTAGATGTCCATCATAGACCATTCAACACTGCTGCTACAACCCTGTCTGTAACTACTTCAAAGTTGATTTTGAGTAAATTACAATTTTGTCTGAAGTGAAGTTTCAAGCTCAGTCGATAGTCATAACTTTAACAGCATTTATCTGCGGCTATGAATTAAATACAGCTTTATAACCTAGACAGCAAAGAGACAGTTTAATGCTGTATTCGGCCCTATGATTAACAAATTTTTGATAAAATTTCTACTTAAGTACGGCCTTTCACTGTATGACGGCAGACAGCTCTACCACCAGGCGACCACTTATCATCAGGAAGGCCTTCCACTTGTTAACCATCCACAAAAAAAAACGAGCGAGCTTTTTAGTAGTCGCTAATAATGTGTAACATCTGACATATACATAATACGCAACAGTAAAGGGGCGGGGCCTCGTCAAAGTCGTTTCTGACCAACTCTTGCACCGCGCTCGCACATTGGTCAAATCAAATAGCGCGCGCTTCCCCGGCTTCCTGTTACACACTTCCGTCCCTTTAAACGAAATCACTCCCATAGATTTGATTATATTGTTTTTTTTTAGATTTATATTTAAATTGCAGGAAACCGAGTGGAAAGATGTTACACATCAAAAACTACTTTAACCCACACATCACGCCAACAACAAATAACTCTATTTAGTTAATAAAATAACACAATATGAAATCAAATATCCAACTTGTATGAGTTCAATTATGAGTAATTATTGAGTATTATTGAGTACATTTGCACACCTTTTCCGGTAGAACATGTTGGACTTCTTTTTAGCATGTCGATGGCAAAAATAACACGAAAAAATACGATATATATTTTTTTTAAATTTGTTTGCCCAAAATTCATCAGCGTTGATCCCGGCTTTCATTCGTGGATCTTTGACAGTCGTTACGGGTCGTCAGAAGCCCGAAAGTCTGACAACCAGTCTTACAAAGGTGTATCGTATTACCCAATTACTGGGTTGTAGAGGTCAGATTTTTAAAAAAATCTTTATTAATAACAGGGGGTTTTTGTCCATACGGATATGTCAACCCCATCGTACCTTATTAACTATTTAACATTAATTAAAATATAACACTGCAACTATAAACTACTACAACTGTAACAGAATAATCATTCAATGACTAGGCACTACTTTCACCAGTCCACATAAACTTTTTGCAATCGCTGATCTAGGGTTTGCTAAAATGTTTTGAATTAGCCCCACGTCCAAAATGTTCAATTTAAATTCATTGATCAACGATTCCCTTTCCTCCTTGCTCTTAACACACTCCATCAACAAATGTTGCACATCTTCAATTTTGTTGCATATTTCACAATTAGGTGATGCGACCTGTCGCATTAGGAAAGCAAATTTTGCCGATGGATAGTGCCCAGAACGCAGCCTTAGTGCTAATTTAACATAACTTCTGCTCAAACTTGTATCCTCAAACCAGGGCACGCAAGAAGGCTCATTCTGAATTAAGTATTTTCTACCAAATTCCTTTCACTTGAGACTTTTCATCGAAGAAATTCTTCCGTCGGTCAAAACACGACAGCTTAAACTTGGCGCAATATTCCCAGTAATCTGGAATGTAAGGCTTTTCGTAAGAGGTCAGATAAGCAGTCGCTCCATGTAAAATTCTAGTATTCAGCTGCATCCGGTTAGACTGGAAGCCGACCTCAACATAAGGAAATGGCTAGACAGATGATGAGTTAAAATAAATACATGTCTTACCGCCATACATATGCTTCTTAAGCAAGTGTGGTGTATGATGATCAATGCTTGTGCCTTCTTTGTATAAGAAGACGCCTGTTGAGGGTTCCGTATCTCAAAAGGAAAAATCGGCCATGTGACATATTTTTTTATATAATTTTAAAATAAATACTTTTAAATATATTTAAGAAGTTCGATGAAAATCGACCTATCTAAAATTTTGAAAAAAATACAGAGAATGGTTCTTTACTTACAGATTACAGGAAAACCTATAAGAGTCTATAGTCTTAAAATAACATGGTAAATCTCTCAATATTGTGCGTACAAACTTATATTTGCAGTTCGAATGTTTGGGAGAACATGTTTTTAAACTACAATGTTAAGTTTGTGGTTAGGATAAATTTATCGCAACTACGGAACCCTTCATTGTGCGTGGTCTGACACGCACTTGATCGGTTTTTTTGTTTATTTTTATTTAGCGAAACTATTTAAGTTGTTTGCCTTGCCTCTTAGTCAGTGGTCAGTACCTAGATGTATTTCTTTATTTTCTTTTTAGGGTTCCCGAACCGAAACGGAACCCTATTATTAAACCTCCAGTGACCGTCCGTCCGTCCGTCTGTCAGGTGGCTGTATCTCATGATCTGTAATAGGTCGAAAGTTGAAATTTTCACAGATTATGTATTTCTTCTATATTATCGCTATAACGGACAACAAATAATAAAAATAAAATAATGTAAAAAATAAAAGGGCTCAGTGCCCATAAAAGAAATGTATTTTTTGCTCGATCTTAATAAAGGCGATTCCTGCAGTGGGACGGAACCCTTCGTGTGCGAGTCCAACTTGCACTTTTTTTCTTGAAAATAGATCCTTCGACTTAGCCTGACTAGGTATCACTTGCTTTGAGTTCTCTACTACAGCATAATTATCTCTTCCCAGCTGATTCTAAAATCCTTTTCCTACTTTTTTTAAATGCATGTCAAAACTCTGACCTCTCTTTGATATAAGCAGGATTTTAAATCTTTTCCTCATGCGTCTAGAAGCATGACTTATTATATTTTTCTGGGTAATATGTACCTATTTATCTTATTTGTCATTGGTCTTTTAAACAAAGTCAACGTTAATGAGACGTTTGGGCACTTAGTATTGAATAAACATATTTTTTGGAACGCAGGATGAAAAAAAGAAGTTTTTTTTTTTTTGGAATTGTGAGTAACTGTCAGGGGCTGCGATTGTGCCAAGTCAATAATAAAAAAGATTAGCTGCTGGTTGGCTGTAGGTACCTAGGTACTCATTCAAAAGTCTCGTGCTTGAGGTGTTTATTTAATTAATAATATTAACATAGTATTTCCGGTATTATTTAATCAACAATGGTATTGACCTCAATCAGTCTTTTTTAGGGTTCCATACGTCCGAATGAAAAAACGGTACCCTTATAGAATCACTCGTGTGTCTGTCTGTCTGTTCGTCTGTCACAGCCAATTTGTTCCGAATCTAATGGACTGATTAAGTTGAAATTTGGTACACATGAATTTCTGTGACCCAAACACGGACGAGGCAAATAATGCGTACCGTGTGACATATCAAATGAAAGGTTAGATTGTGAGGGTCTCAAACATATATTTTTTTAAATAATTTTAAAATAAATATAGTTTTTTAAATAATTTTAAAATAAATATAGCTTTTTTAAATAATTTTAAAATAAATATAGTTTTTTTAAATATAGCTTTATAGTTTTTTTTAAGAAAATAGATGAAAATTGACCATTACCGTTTATCCCCGAAACTACTGAAGCTAAAATTTTGAAAAAATACAGAGAGTAGTTCTATACTTATAGATTGCAGGAAATCTGTAAGAAGTCTATGGTTTTGAAATAACATGCCAAATCAAAATTGTGCGTACAAACTTACATTTGCAGTTGGAATGTATGGGACAACATGTCTTCAACTACAATGTTAAGTTTGTTCTTGGCAATTTCGGAACCCTTCATTGTGCGTGGTCCGACACGCGCTTGGTCGTTTTTTTTCGTATATCCTTTTTTGTTATTGAACTAGCTTTTGCCCGCGGCTTGGCCCGCGTGGATGTCGTCAAATATCCCATGGGGACGTACTACCGGGATTACATACCTATAGCCGAGGAAATGTCATTGACTAATACCGCTGCGCCCGCGTTGTCGTCAACCATAATATGTAATTACGCGTAATTATGAAGCCGTGTTATCTTTTAAACTATTAATTTAAATGATATGATGTCAAGGCATATTTTAATCTAAATTAAATGCCCAAGTTAAATAACATATTTTATTGGATAAGGATTAATATAATACCGGTCAAAAAAGCTTCTGGAATAAAAATGGAATTTTCATCAAATTCTGAAAGATAATAATGGTTACTGTGGGGATATCCTTAAACGATATGCCATCGCAGACTTTCTGTTGAACTTTTTAAGATGAAAAATACTGTAGACCATAAATTATGTAACTTTTACCATTTCAGCGGCGCACGCCAATAAAACTCCCAGTCGGCATTATTTTTTGCGACATCTTCAACAATAATTGTCAAATTTCAGCCAATTTACACAAAACCTTAATGAATTATACAGTAAATTTAATTATATACTAAAACCTTCCGCATGAATCATTTCGTCCATTGGTGAAAACCGTTTCAAAATCCGTTCGGTAGTATTTGAGTTTAACGCGTTCAGACAGACAGACAAACAAACTCTGCGGGGGACTTTGTTTTATAATATGTAAGGATAACTTTCTAACTATAGTTTTTGTCAAACTATGAGGATTCGATATGTCGTGACTAGATCTTAGAATTGATCATTTTATAAAATGATCGACCATTTCATGAAATGACCAGCTAAAATTGACCATATCGTTCAAACGTCAACGTTCAATGATATGTCAGTTGACGTTTGGCCATATCATTAATTAGGGTATCCATGCAAATATTATTGGCATTCATTAACTTTTAGTAATCCGGGTCAATAGATAAATAAAATATTTTAAATAGCTTTCATTTCAGAAGAAAAGTAATAATTAATAAGATTTGAATAGTTAAACACTAACCTGTGAAATTCGTTCCAAACTCCATAGTTTTTTAAAGTCGCGTTAGTCTTTCGAGTGAATTTCATAAAAGTCACGTAGCTTGGTATAATAACGATAATTCACTGCACTTTTATCTTCCATTTGCATATTTATAATTGCTTTTCTAATCGAATTATCGTCCACCGCCATAATGCACATCAAAAACAAAGCGACATCAACGCCTCTACCGGTGCATAATCTAACTATTTTACGATATGATCACTAATGTTTGGCCACATCATGAAGTAGTCGTGCGTTTAACTGTTCATATCGTCAAACGTTTAGTATTCAATAATCTGGCCAGACCACGTCATAATGTGGCCAGCGGTCGATGTTCTATTTCATGAAATGCAACCATTTAATGAAATGTTCGATCAATTCATGAAATGATCAATTCTAAGATCTGGCCACGATAGATACACAATTCTACTCTGTAGGTTGAAAACACCGAAAAGTCTAAAAGGGTAAAGCATGACTTGCTTCATTTTTCGGGAGCATGGCTGAAGGACACAGGCCCCGTTTACACAGTGATGATCAAGACCACAATATTTTACGCCAGATATTTGGGATCACACGTGTTGACGTGTGATTCCAAATTTTTGATAATTCAATTTTTTTTCCAACTTTATCAGCAGGAAGATGTAAGTAAATGCAGAAAATTCGAAAATCAAATCATAATCATGTAAACGGGGCCTAAAACGACATATTGTGGAGCCCAGACACAACGCAATTTGACGAAGCAAACGATTGTTAGATTAGCTCATCCGATGTATTACCTATCGACTGGTCATCAATCACCATTAGTGTAAATCTGGCGCAGTTTGCTAAAGAAAAAGAGAGGCCTTTGCTAGTATTAGCAAGAATGAATGACAGCCAATTATTCTTCCTTTCGTTTATTACTGTGTAACTGTTCAGCAGGGGCCGAAATTATAAAGTGAATTCAATCATTTACTTGGGATGTCGATCCCGGCGAAAGGTCAGGGTAGCGCCGGATCAAACGTTAAAAATAAATGTCCTCTATTAATTAGAACTGGCCATTTATCAAGTTATCGCAAATTTTGGCAACCTCTGAACCCGAATATTATTTCTGTACATCAAGGCCTCCCTTGATCTAATTCTCTAATTAGTTTCGTAATAAATAGACGAATAGAATATAGTTTAATGGACAGTTATCAGAATCACTCGCTGTTTCTGTGGACATCACGGGGACAATAATAGATATTATTATTATCAGTTCATTTTATAAGCGTACAGGGCTAGTCATGGGAGTTTCCCACATCTAAGAAAATACCTACATTTGTAGTATTTTATTATCTGTGACGGTATGGAGGAGACCCCCGTTTCCTTGAAGTCTATTCAAATCTTATGATAGCTGTTGTTACGAATTGTTGTTGTCCATTGTCATCAGCTTGCATTAAATCAGGCATAAAATTACAATTGATCAGGATTTAAGAAACCTGTTATTGACGATTGTCACGCCGTTTGTATGCCCTGGAATATTGGGTCAGTGACAAGTCGGCCCGAGTCAACTCAAACCGAATAAAATACCAGATACTACGTCTTAAAATGCCTAAAAAAGTGGTGTGTACCGTCGCACAGTATTGTTATTGCCTCGAAAAACGGACATCCCCTTTTTATTAACTTATCCGATACAACAGGTTATTTTAAAAGTAAGAGTTATGTGAAAATAAATTATATTTTGACTTCTTTTAGATAACCATGTTATTATGTCGTTTATTTATTTTTACACATACTATTTTATATTTTTAAATATTTCTTAAAACAAATATATAAAAACATAAAAAAAAAATTAAAATAGTAGCCCACCGGTATCGGGAATAAAGTCCTATTATTAAGTTTTTTTTTTCAGTATTTTTTTAAAAATACGATTTGTGCCAACCCTAGCGCCAAAATTTCAGACTCCTGGAACTTCTGGATACATTAAGATTTAGATATGATATTTTAAATCGGTACTGCTTAGTGTCAAAGCAAACAGCTTGTCTCGATATTGAATCCAAATGCCATGAAATAAGCCTATAAAAAAATAAAATCGAAAATATGTAAAATTCGATGTTACTCACTACCGGTTAACGATAAAAATTGAGCATTTGCTTGATAATTTACTTAAAATAAAGCATTAAGTTATTGCAATCAAAGATATAACAAAAAAGGATTGCATCTAAAGTTATTGCGATTTCTATGATTTTTATGGAAACCATAGAAGGAAATAGAAAAAAATTATGTCTCTGGTTTGGGAAAAAATTGTCACACGGGTATTTTACTCTTACTTTTAAAATAACCTGTTCTATCAGATAAGTTGAAAGTAACAGGGACTGTAATTAAATCGAGTGTAAAAACACCCAAACTACGCATTCTGTACATGAAACTAAACTGTTTACGGTAGCACTTAATGTAATGAGATTTGAAAATCCAACAGTACACTTTTATTTAGGGATTCATTTAAGTGTCACTTAGATGTTGATGGAAGTCGTTATAATTTATGAGGTACCTAAATAATTTAATAAATTAATTTAATCTTTTTCGGACTTTGTGTTGTTGATTGTTTTTGATCAATTCAAATTTTTATTTTGTTTTTTCAAAGTCAAAGTCAAAAAAAAATATTTCAAATAGGCCCATGTATGGCACTTTTGAATGTCAAAATTTATAAAATAATATAATTGATTCTAGTCGCCCCTTCCAAAAAGTAGTTTTCGTATGGAGAAGAATGGACAAGAAACTCCACCGTTACTCTTTTAAAATGTTTTATAATAGTTTGTATAAGTACGTACATTAGTTAAATAATTATATGTGAAGACGATGCACCTAGAATAAAATTACTATACCACAATAGGTAAAAAGAATTAAAAATGAAGCAACGACAGATAATTTAATTATGTGATAGATACATGGTGCTCACATATTTACAAACATTGTAAAAGTAGACGATTTTCCTAATTTTTAAAAATTAATAAGTCAGTGTATGCACATGTCATGACTCTCAAATTATCAGAATATTACAGTTAGTACCAAAGCCTTTTATCAATTTACCAATATAGATTTAAAAACAAAACTGTTAATAGGCAGAATTAGGTGACTTTTGAGGTACTAATTTTTCAAGTTAGGTTAGTTCCTAGCCTAAAAAATCAGACACTAAGTAATCAGTGATCAAATACAACATGAAGTGAATAGCTATAGGAATTGATCCGATTATGAAGTGCGGTCAAAGTAGGTTTGATAATACATAGAATTAAATGACATCACTTGGTTATGTAATAAATAGGTACAAGTTATTTAATACCTTTAAGTATTAGTGTTTAGTGATAATATACCATCTGGTGTGTAAAATAAAATAATAAAACGTTACGGCAATTACACAAGACTAAGTACAACAAGTAAAACGATGATAGCTGCTAAAGTATAAACTGTAGCGCGGCTTAATACACCCTTCTCTTATTTTAGTTCTAATTCTAATTATGGTTCATAATGATAAATACAGTACACACAGATTCTGAATTGGAAGTTAGTTTTTTTTTATAAGTACGTACGTAATGTAAGCATAGTCACCAAATTATGATGATTTGCAACACAGATAGCAAATGTAAACGAATTAAAATGTTTTTCACTACAATGTTACTTGACAAAATGGAGGGAAAAAGTTAACAGTGTGCTCATGGCGTCGTAATTTCTATCATTATTAAAATAAGAAAAAATGGTGGATGTCCACCAATGTAAGTTGGAATAAATAATTCAAATGGAGAACGAACCAAGATTTAAATTTCACAACTTTCATCTACGAAAAATTCTCTGTAATATTTATCCACTTTAAAACATAAATGGCTTCAAAAGGACATAGCCAAATGATTACGTTATCATAAAATCAGGGGAAAAACGTCATATCGACGTGGCACAAACCCTTACAATATTCGCCTCAGTCACTGCTCTTGCACTTCACTATGTCGTCGGTTCACCTCGGGGGGGCCAATCCTTAGTGTGTCACTATCATAATTACATATTATTATTATTTATACAAAAAAAAAAATAACTTGTTTTACAACATACCTACCCAGATAGTCTGATTTCCTTTTTTTTTTGGTACAAAGGTCATTCAATCAAATGGTCTGCTTACCTAGTGGTGCCTACGTCAAATCTACGTAACAGATTACCTACAGAACCAGTTATTATAATCATTTACCTTTTATTAAAATTTATGATGTTTTTATTGCTTCCCCTAACGATGAGGTAATAATCCACATTATTGAAGTGAAAACTTCTTTGGGCGCGTTGGGCATTTTTGAGATAGGATTAAACCATTGATTTCGCGACACCGTGATGACACCACCTTTTGACCATTAAAAAGATATCAACGCGTTGATTGCCGCGGTGGCGATTATTTTCAAGTTTTCACTTCTGTCGGCACTCTCGGAGTGCCAGCTTTTTATTATTTTAGTATAAAATGTGAACCAATTGACTTTATAAACATGTGGCTCCAGGATACTCAAGGTAACCAATTGTTTTTCTAGTGGTTTTTCGAAGGTGTCAGTAGTGAACTAAAAAAACTCTTCAGTTTTTGTGAGCGAAATTCTGGTTTCACAAAACTCTGATCTAGAAATATGAAATTACCAATTCTTTGAGTGGATTTTGACTAGCAGCTTCAGTTCAGCAGACTAGAATGTCTTCAAATTTTCCCTGGATAGTGGCTAAGAAATGGATTGATTATGTTTGACTGTCATTAATTTCATACAGTGGAATTATATACTATTAAATGAGCAATATTTATAAATATAAATTTATAGTCACTTTGTCGAAACAGCTCTAACCATTTCGATGAAAGATGCAATATCTCCAAAATCGATCTAGCTAGGTCTCATATCTGGAAAAATTCGTTTTCTCTATTTTCACAACCTTGGGAATGTGATACAACGTTGGTGTACCTGGATGATATGTTTATATATTTTCACCCGAGCAGAGCTCGGTCGCTCAAAGTTTAGAACAAAATGGCTACTTTAGAATGACATAATGGCAGTATGGAATTAGTATGAATATGAACTATCCTATACTATTAAATGAGCATTCTCTATTTTACCAGGTACTATCTATTTAATAAACGTAAGCCGCATTTATTATAATTGCAGAGAACCTGCGATATTATGATCAGTCACGTTGAATAATTGGAATGAACAAACATTATGGCTTATAACATTATGCGGCAACCCGCATTAGGCATATAATTTTATGCAATTATGCCGTGATATGGATTAAAGGTACTGTGCATTAGCTGTTGTTACGCCTTTTTATAACGGTATCATGGATCAATCAGTCAATTGCAGGCTTGCGAATAGTTCACAGTTTGGTGATACCTGTACCCTAATTGCGTAACTTATTGTTGTTAACTATTATGACAAATTTGTTACATCTTGACAGTTTAACAATATTCATTGCGTTATTTACGTTGTTGAGCAGATTTTTTTTTCCAACTTTATCAAGCAATGGCAAGCAACCTGCTTCAAATCGAAACAAATTGTGATTGATCGTGTATTACGCAATTAGGGTACTGATTTGTATATATCTCTTGGTATGTGTGTTCTCCAAGGCCGACCTTTTCATTTTTTGTATCTAACCAACTAGCATATAGATCATTGTTGTCTAAGTTAATAAATAAATTTAATTTAATTTAATTTAATTTTCTTGCCTCGGAGAGCATGTATGTCCTGGTTTTCTGTCTTAATTATGAATATCTGAGACAGTCGCTACAAGTAGCTAGAATTCTGAAGGTCAGATAGCAGTAGCATTCGCCTTATCTGTGTCAATAAACTCAATGTATCATGGTCCATTGCTGGACATATGCGTCTCACAAGCTCTCGCGCCAAAAGACATTTTTTTAAAATTCCGGACGGCAAATCCTCATGGATGTGAAAAGCGAGCGAGCCTTACAATAGTTGCACATGATGTGTAACATCTCTGACATCTCACCTTAGTAATAAGCAACAATAACATTATATCCTGAAAAAAATGATTCTGAATTTGAAATGATTTTTTGGAAGAATAATTGTTTTTAATGAAAATTTTATTTTATTTAACACTAGGAGTTTTGCAATTTTTTATTGAAGACACTTATTTTTGTTCATTTGGGGGAGGGCGGAGACAAAAGACTTATGATAAATAAAATATGAGACTATATAATTGTCCGCAGGAGGAGACGCCCAGGGCGTCGGGAATCGCGAGGCGATTTCCGGCCACCGTAGGCGCGGACTTGCGGGCGGTGAGCAATGGGTGGCTCACCGTCCGATAAGGACCAGGCCCGGGTCGACGGCGCGTTGTGTTCCACGCGCGCCTCAAAGAGATGTCAGCAGAATTGAAGGGGTCCACTAGGGCCGATGCCTGCCGGGGTTGCGAAGAAAACCGAAAGGGAGATCGTGGCCCCCGGCGACAGGGCAACCGAAGGAACACGGGTGGGTTTTAGTCAGTAAGAGTCTGACACGCCCTCCCGCTCCACCCAGAGCGGGAGAAGTTATTTGATGATTTCCCACCCTCAAAAAAAAAAAAAAAACTATATAATTGTGATTTCAAAGTATTTAAAATTTTTAGTGTAAACCAAATTTTTATAAGTCTTATATGAACCAAGAGGAAAGATACATTATCAGTTTTATATAGGGTTCATAGCAAAATTGCGAAAAATCGGGGTTTAAACGCAAGTGGTCCAAAAAGGGGCGGGGCTTCGTCAAGGTCGTTTCTGACACTAAGCAGCGTGCGCGCTCAGTGGTCAAATCAAATAGCGCGCGCTTCCCCGGCTTCCAGTTACACACTTCCGTCGCTTTTCACGAAATCACGCACACAGATCCGCAGGAAAGTGAGAGGAAGTATTTGCAGGAAAACGAGCGGAAAGATGTTACAGATAAAAAAAATTGGTGTCATCAACCGCAGTTAGTGTAAACTAAAAATATAACGATAAGCTAGCTAGCTTGCTTGCTATATAAAGATAAGTATAGGTAATGCTAGCAAAATTCAGTGGCATTTCTGCATCAAATGGCTTGCTAACGTTGTATCGTTCCATGCAGAAGAAGCGAGTTAATGGAAGTATTAAATGCAACGTCTTCCATTTAAGTTCGTTTTAATTTGTTTGAAACCGATGTTGCTTAATTTTTTATTATTATAGATTACATTCTCTTGAATACGTAGCTAATGAAGCACACATACTTTTGTTCTAGATAATGCTTTTGTTCGTGTTATTTCTTTAAAGGAATACACTGATTAAATTAGATCAATTAATTTGTAATTTCTTGGTCTTCTTTAATTTTTTTTAGAGCTGCTCCTGTAAAACTATAATCAATTCTCAGTCTCTCAATCTGGAGACAAATAGAAGACAAATTTGAGCATCCGTAACTAAGCATGTGTATGTCGCGGGATACTTTCATGCAAGCGATGAAACACGTGTCATCTGCTCTCAAGCAGTCATTAATTCATTAGACATAAGTACATGCTCCGCAACAGTATAGTTAAATAAACTACAGATATTATCTGTAACATCATCGTTCTAATCCATTACTTACATAATATTTCAATGTCTGTTCATATACGAAGCATTCGTGCAGGTACTCTATTTGCTGTGAATACCTGTCGAACTAATTCTGGTTTGCGCTGCCCTATCCGTCGAATGGTTGAGTCTTATAATTGTAATTTTGTTAATATTGATATTTTTGTATGCTCAAAATCCAAATTTAAATGTAATGTAATGACAATTCTTATTAACCAATAATGTTGTAAGGAATGTAAGCTAATCTGTATTCTATTATTTATTTGTTTTTAGTGTTAATTTATCAATCTGTTGCCAAGCAATCAATTAGAATCTTTATTTTGCATGATGTAATTTATTATTTCCTTTATTTAATTTTTTAACATATTAATTACATTTTTAAATATTCATATAAAAACAACAAAAAAAAATATAAACATTTAAAAACATTTAAAAATATTAATTTATTATTATTATTAATGTGATGTAATTATTTATTTCCTATGTAGTGGTACTCATTATCATATTTTCTTTTGTTAATATGCGGATAATGTAGTGGGCTGCAATATTGTTAATATTTTGTATTATCTTTTCTCTGTTTCAATATATATTGTAGCTGTTTATTGTCCCTGAATAAATAAAATAAAATAAAATGTTGGGTGAAAAAGTGACAGGTCTTGAATTTGATTCCCGCCTGTTATAAATTCAGACCCTAAGCTTTGGAGGGGTAACAGGAATTATAACACGTACTAGATATTTATTTAAAGTTCTACTTAAGAGGTTTTAGATCCTACAATCTTATAAAAACATTATAAAAATAATATTATATTTTTTCAGGTAAGTTTGATAGTTCGTCTAAACTTTAACAAAGAAAATTATAGATAATGATTAAAAGGTACCATTCATCAATTAACTTTTCTTTCTACGGTTAATTAAGACTTTAATATTAATTAAGATTAGGATTTCTAATCGAGCATATCAATCATTTGCACAGTGATTGATTGGATTCAGTAACGCCGCAGCAATTTTTTTTTGTGTAATAACCAATTTTTCAGGTAAAAATGGTTCTTTTTTAGGGTTCCGTACCCAAAGGGTAAAACGGGATCCTATTACTAAGACTCCGTCCGTCTGTCACCAGGCTGTATCTCATGAACCATGATAGTTAAGCAGTTGAAAATTTCACAGATAATTTATTTCTGTTGCCGCTATAACAACTAATGCTAAAAAAAACAGAATAAAATAAATATTTAAGGGCAAAAAATTTTTTTTTTGCTCATTTTTATAGATAATGGTACAGAACCCTTCATGCGCGAGTCGGACTCGCACTTGGCTGTTTTTTTTTTTTTTATCTAGTCTGTCCTGTAAAATACTATTTCAACTAATCTAATACTTTATTCTAACTGGAAATTATAGAGCAGAGTAACTGGAGAGCAGTGTTGGCCTAGTGGTAACGGCCCCGACTAACGAGTTGTAGGTCGTGGGTTCGAACCCAGGTTGCTTACCTTTGCGTAAATAATTTCATCACTACCTCTAAAAAACGATGAAGGAAAACATTGTGAGGAAACCGGCATGTCCTAGAATCAAAATTCGAAGACATGTGACATCTACTAACCCGCAGTGGGCCCGCTTGATATACAGCCCACTCCCTCTCGAAGAGAGGAGGCCTGTGTCCCAGCAGTGGGAAAATTATAGGCTGATTATGCTTTTGCTTATAATTGGGAAATAATATCGTAATAATATCATAAATGAGTTAGGTTAGGTTAGAACTGTGACCAACCGTGAACCAAGTTGCAGTTACTTGGCTATTCAGAATTTGAATTGTTTAAGGTTCACGAAAAGGGGCGCAATCGTGACATTAGAAAGAAAGAAAAAAAAGAAAAAATCATTATTCTGCACAAACTAAACGCACATGCCAAAAAATATTACATAAAATGTACTTTCCCAAATTAGCCAAAAGCCTCGTAGTCAAGTAGTAGAAATATGTCAAGATTGTCTATTACTTGAATGTCAGAGCCATAGACAATTTTGATTGCGTAATATTACCGACGAGTGTTACAATACTGGCCATTGACAGCTTATAAACAAACAATAATAATTTAATAACAAAACTCAAACATAATACTGATTGCAAAGTAGACACTATTTTCGTTACAAACTAATAATTATTTATTATTGTGTATTGTATTATTGAGTGTTCAATAATATTTCTAGGAAACCAAAATGGGAATTATTAGAGATTTGACTAAATACACGTCCATACAAAATATTCCAATTCAAAGGGAATAATACAAATATTGTTTACATTAGTTACGTAAGCCACGCGAACCAATTATTATAAATTACGCATTGCGGTTGGAAAATTGAATGATTAATACTTTATTATTTCAATAAACATGCAATTAAATCATTCATTTTCAAACAGGGAATAACATAAAAATCCATTCACAAACTCAAGATATGAATTTTTTATTTTTAAATGTATTTATTTAAATCAGATTTAAAAAAAAATGACTTAAAAATTACGTTAGTAATCAAAGATTAAAAAAATTCATGTCAAAATAATAATTATTATAAATAAAATAAATAACTAAATATAAATAGGTACATAGAATCAAATTGCAAAATAAATTAATAAGTTAATCGCATCTTTAAATTCATTAAAATCTTTCAAATAATTTACAATCTTTTCATGAAAAGCTAACTATGTTGGGGCTGGCTTCCAGTCTAACCGCATGCAGCTGAATACCAAAATTTTACACAAAGCGACTGACTATCTGACCTCCACAACCTAGTTATTGGGTAACACTGGTTGCCAGATTTGAGCTTCTGACTACCCGTAACGACTGTCAAAGGTCTACGAATGACAACCAACCGCTGAATGTGCTTTCCGAGGAACGGAGGGGTGTCGTTATGTAATGGATGATCACCTATCCATGAACCAAAGTGTAGCTTAACCTCCGATCGACTCTTGCGGCTCTTATCATTAAGCCAGGGGTTCCTTTTCCACACATCCATTCACAAAGTATCTATTGATTATTTTAGGTAGGTATTTATTAAGCTCGGGCTTAAGGCCAGAGCGGAGATAGGCGGAGATGTGTGAAGCGGAGAGGAGAGGAGATGCTTAACAGCTAGGGTGTATCCACCGAAGCTAGATCGGAGCAGAAATGTGTACTGGCTGGAGCGGGACGTGGGGGAACTTGTGGTGCGCTCGCCGCTCATATCTCTCGTCTCCGATGCGCGCTGCTGACAGCTTGCGAGGCACAGCTCATATTTTTGTTTTGTTCGCGTTAAGCAAATATGAGACATTTCCTCTCCTCTCTGCTCAACTCTGCTCAACCGTATTCAGTGAAGCTAAGCGGAGACAAGATATGATAATAACGAAATCCTATTGGTTGTTTCCAGCACGTCTTCACTCCTCTCGTCTCATCTCCGATTTGGTGGACGATTTGGTGGATTTCAGGCCTTATAGATAGGTACACATTGGTGAGGACACCTACTTTTGTTTCAGGTATAAATAAATTTTTTGACACTTCCCGTGACCCAAGGGCTGGCTTTTACCTTGGCCAGAAACTAAGCATTGCCATACAACGTGGCAATCCCGCCAGTCTCTTGGGAACATAACCAGTCGACAGCGATGCGGAGGAATTTTTAATTTGTTTATAATTTTAGTTAGGTTAGGATATTATATTTTTAGTTTTGGAGAAGAGGTTGTTGAAGAAGAAGAAGTTTTTGTACAATTAGAGATTAAAATAAATGAAGTATAACAATAAAAAAATAATTTTTGTTGGGGTGATGATGGATGATGGGAAGCAATAATTATTCCGCCCGAAGACGATTTACTTTGATCTCTGTTTACAGAACTTAGTTATCATTGTGTAAATAGCAAAGGTTCTAGCAGTGAGTGTTGAATGATGTTACTAATTAATGGCTCGTTATCAATCGACGGATGTGCACATAAGATAACACTTATTAGACTATATTCAGAGCTCCATACTCATCCCCAGTTCGAAGTCGTCCGGTTCGTATAATCTACCTACATGTATAGTTAGAAGGTACAAAAGTACTGATGGTAAGAAAAGTGCTAGTATGATTTTTATTCAGTCATTATACGCGGTATAAAATTAACAGCAGGTAGGTAGGCAATATTAGTGTTTTCTCACCATACATAAAATAGAAACAACATAATAAACAACATAGGTAATAAACGCTCGTTTAAAATAATCATTCGTTTATCCAACCTCGTTAAAGTCACAGTTCGTAAGTACAATCATTAAATAGCTAAAAAAAATATTAAAATATTTCTCTAAAAAATCCTAGTCGGTATATTATTATTTATTATTCAATAATCCAAACTATCGTCTAAGAAATGACAGTTTTAACAATACTTAAAGCTCTCTGATAAAAAATCACAGTTTGTATAGTAGAGGATATGTAGAAGGACGACCTTCATCCATCTGTTTAATGGATGAAAAGTATTTTAAATCAAATTTAGTATAAATAAATATATGATAAGTATTTATTTTGTACATCGTAGCACTTTTCTGACAAATTGTACCCTTGTAGCTGATTGGCATATAAAAATGCGGGCGAGAACGAACTGGGGATGAGTATGAACGAAGCCATATTCAGGGCTACAAATGCAGTAGCATTTGTAGCCCTGAATATGCCTTATGGCTTATTAGGTTCCTATTATTATTTTTATTCTACAATATTGATTGGCGTTGGCGATGATGGTACTTGTATAAAGATGAAAAAGTCAAAATCCGTGCTTCTCCATTAACGTACAACACCTAGCAAGGTGTTGTACGTTAATGGAGAAGCACGGAAGAAGCATAAAATATTTGGAGTGGGGACATCAATACATACAGGGTGTCCCTGGAAGTATGCATCAAATTGAATAGGGGCGTGGGAAAGGTAATTTCCAAACTTTTTAAATGAAATGAAATTTAATTTGAAATGAAATGAAATTTAATTTGGAAGAATTGTAGTACATTAAAGATGGTCGGGTTTTTTAACAGGTTCTTAAACAATTCGCTAAAACTAGCATGTAACTTTTTCCCCAGAGAATGTCGGTGCAATTTGAAACGGTTTAAAAGTTACGGCCAATTTGGTTATCACGATCATATCGTGTAGTGACCAAAAAAATAAAGGTCTATCAATAAATTTTTTGAACTGAAAACTTCTTTAGGCGCGTTGGGCATTTTTGAGAGGAAAAAAAAAACAATTGAACTCGTGACATTGTTACCGACACCTCATCAAAAGTATTTATTGCACAATAAAATTGTTAAAGTTTTCACTTCTGTCGGGAGACGGCAAAAAATTGTGGAAAAAATATTTTTTTAATGCAATGTGATGCAATGGCATAGACTAGCGCTGCGTCAAAGGGCCTTCAGTGGTGGCGCGGACTCTACTTTCCACAAATTCAAATTGGGTAAATGAATTAAAAATTCCAGAATCAATAACGATAATTTTCACGCACCAATATGTTCATTTGTTTCTTCTTTTCTTTAAACAGCTCTATTTGCAAATTAAATCGAAATTTAAATAAAACCTTTAACAAGTTACCTTCTTGGTTGCCATGTGTTGAAGTAAAAAGTTCGTTCCATTTTTAAATAACACGAAAAATGTGAGTTTACATCGTAATTTATTTGGCTGCTAAGCACGTCAGTTATGGATATTCATACAAACATTGCCGGCCGGGCGCTCGCATGTATTCGACCAGTACCACAATTTCGATTTATCTTGAAGAAGGTTAGCAAAATATGTTCGAATATCCAAGCATGTTTGAGAAAAGAACATTGCATGTAAAAGGTTGCATCTAATCTGCAATCTCTTGCTACAGAAAAAAAAAAACTCACGATAGTAACATTATTACTTTTGGAAAATATAATAAATACATTTATTTCGCTCTCAAAGTACAACACAAACTTAAGCTATGAAGTACAATTATTTTTATGTCTTTGTCTACTAAGTTCCAAACTAAGCCAAGGTTGTATTGTGGGAGTAAGTCATTCTAAAGACGCAGGACTTACATGGATACAACCTTGTAAGCCTAGGAATTAACTTCCAACACTAAAAGTAAAAAATAAAATTACAAAGCATACATTGAAAACTATTTAATTAAAATTAAGTCTACACAATCTAAATCTATAAATTAAAAAATATAATAAAACAATATTTATCTATCCAATAGAACTCTACAAACAGTTAATTATGAAGATTTTCCAGCTTTTCCACTGTTATTTATTCATGGATCGAGCAAATTCATTTCCAGTTTAATTTCCCTAGAGATTTTTTATGTAAAGGATGCTCTCATTATTTTAACATTCCTGCTGTTCCATAACGTCCATGATAGGTCTATCAAAAACCAATTGTTATGAAAATAAATGATTGTTGACTGTTTTCGCATTGTTTCCCCCGTTGTCTTGTCACATTGACAATAGACAAGGTACACTGATAAAATAATCTTTTAGGGCTCGAATGACATTGACAGGAGGCTGCTGGTAAACGTTTGTGCAATATTGTTTGGCAGTATATTTATCGGATTCATCATTTTAAAAAGCCGCCCGTGGTATTAAGTTTCGTGCAGATCAACGCAATATTGTGGGCGCAACAAGGGTCGCGCTGCCTGCCTGTAGCGTCCGCGATATCGCGCCAGTTTGCACAAGCCTTTATACGGCGTAGTTGACGGAGCCTCGCTTCACGGGTATCCTATTTCTGAATGGTAAAAAAAACCCACTTTATACGCTTAGTTCGCTCGCTCATTAGACCCCACCATCCCCTTCGTACCTAACCTGGCCGAGTGGGGGTGCTCCAAGTCTCGAGCTCGCTTCGCTCGTTCTTATAACCTCAGTTCTCCTAGTAACAGTAGTAGTAACATTGCCTTTTGTAACATATACAAGATGTTGTTTTTCGTACTCTTCAATATATGAAACTAAATCTCTTAACGACGTAAATTCAGTATTAGTATTAATGAACTAACCTCAACACTTAACCAGAATAACAAGTGACAATGAAATGCTTACGGCACTTTAAACGGTCGCCTTATTTAGCCGTGCATACTCTTTACAGCAGTCTAGATAGCGCTACTATCATGCCCGATAGTGATACAATGCCGCTTGCGGTACACTATACACTTCCATATTGTTTTGAGAAATGTACTGAAAACCAAACACGGTGGCATTAGTTTCGATTATGGCCACGCGCCAAATGATCCTCGTACATCTGTGTTTTATTTATGTACTTGATGACCCGGTGAACTTCGTACCACGTGAGACAACATTTAGATTTTTTCGATGTTTCGGCTATTCCTTTGGGTTTTTCTTAATTTTCTGTTTTATTAAACCACCCCAGTACTGAGGCGAATAAAACAAACAAAAAAAAAGAGCCATTATCGAGTTTTTGCGAGACTAATGCACGGCAATTGACTTTTATATGTAAATAGATAGACTAGCTGATGCCTGGTGGCATACGCTGCCATGCCATTTTTTTTTTAAATTAGTATCTAACTCACATATGCACACACTTACCAAAGTTACCGGTCGAGCCATTTCCAAGTTTTTGCGAGACTAACGCACGGCAATTGACTTTTATTTACAATGTCGCAGTAAGATGGTTGAAGTCGTGATATAGTTATATCCCTAGGGACATAGCTATATACCGTAGTATAGTTATATGAAAGCGGTTCATAACTTACTAGGAATATAACTATGATACGAGCACGATCTAGTAATATAACTATTAGCGCAATCCGACCAAAAAGGTTGGATAAGGTTAGAACTGTGACCAACTACGCGCGAACCAAGCGAGCGCTTCTTCGAAATTGGTCGCAGTAACAAAATTAGGGGACTACGACAGTTATGAACCATTTTCATATAACTATATTACGGTACCTATATAGCTATATCCCTAGGTATATAACTATATCACGGCTGCTACTAGAGTTGCCATCCGTCTGGATAAAGCCAGAAAGTGTTAGGCTTTCTGATGTCTCCCGCTTTTTATTCTGTTAATAGACCAACAATGAACGAAACAAAGAAACAGGTTAAAATCGGAAACTATTGCAAAAATTTAAACTTGCAAAATGTTTTATGATGAAATTATTAACGAGGTTGAGCTTTTAAAGCACGTTTCTACCAAAGAAGAATATGCAAATGAAAATGATAATACCGACTAAAACTTTCTTTTAAAAAATACGTGTTTTATTTGAAGTTTTAGTCAAAAATCCTTTTTTTTGGCGTCCGTCCGACCGTGGTACCCAAATTCCGGCTTTTTTGCGGGTAAGCCCGGTTTTCTGATTTTTAGAGATGGCAACGCTAGTTGCAAACATCTTACTGTGATATATAAATATTACTACATCGGAGCGCATTTCCTAGAGGAGCCTACGTCATAAACTCACCACTGTATCGTTCCTACTCCCTAACTACTCTATTAGAATAAACTTTGGAACTCAATTAACACTTGTTTGACGGGCGTGTAAGATAAATACCAGATAAATGATAGTTTGTAACAATGTACATTTACGGTTGTTTGTATAAAATTGAGCAATATTACATTCAATTAATTACAACAAGTAATATTTATTTTCCTGTTTATAAATTTAAATGAAATGTTTTGCAGGTTCTTGGCCCAATACGGTCGTATTAGGATAGCATAACCTGGCTATAATGTTCCCACTGCTGAGACGCAGGCCTCCTCTCTTCGAGAGGGAGTGGGCTTCAATTCAGTACGGGTTGGTAGATGTCACATGTCTTCGAATTTTTGGTTCTAGGACATGTCGCTTTCCTCACGATGTTTTCCTTCACCTTTTTTGAGACCAGTTCAAGTTCAAGTTATTTATTTCATAAATAAATACATTTGTGTCGAAATATTTACACAGTGTAGGTACACACAATAAGCACATTAAGCAATTATAATATAAGTATCCTCGTTCCTCACCCATCATCGAAGTTAGAACGTCTGTTTAATTAAAAATAATAACTTTACAAATATTAATATTCTTATTGATACAGAACAGAAAATGCTACAAAATACATACATTTAATGTCAAAATATTAAGAAAAAAGAAAAAAATAAAGCAACAATTATAAAAATGTCAAAGAGCAATAGGTACACATATTTAATTTAACTTTAAAGAGTTTTTAAGTTTTTCTGTCATTACAATATTCATTACAATATTAATGATGACATCATTTACACAAAGTAAAGCGCCACCCGTGTTTGAACCCACGACCTCCAATTCGTAAAGGTACAATTCCGTAGCCGACCGCAACCGGCAAGTGCAGGCGACGCGACGTGTCGCCGCGACACAACTGGTTTCTATTTATATGAAGACGACGCGACGTGTCGCTAGCTACGGAAGGTATTTCATAGAAATTCATCTAAACCAGTTGTATCACGACAATACGTCGCCTGCTGGTGCCGCCTTTTTTTTTTTATGAGGGTGGCAAATCACCAAATAACTTCTCCCGCTCTGGGCGGAGCGGCAGGGCGTGTCAGACTCTTACTGACTAAAACCCACCCGTGTTCCTTCGGTTGCCCCGTTGCCGGGGGCCACGATCTCCCTTTCGGTTTTCTTCGCAACCCCGGCAGGAATCGGCCCTAGTGGACCCCTTCAAATCTGCTGACATCTCGTTGAGGCGCGCGTGGAACACAACGCGCCGTCGACCCGGGCCTGGTCCTTATCGGACGGTGAGCCACCCATTGCTCACCGTCCGCAAGCCCGCGCCTACGGCGGCCGGAAATCGCCTCGCGATTCCCGACGCCCTGGGCGTCTCCTCCTGCGGCGGTTAGGGGCGTGAGGGCGCGAAATTTGCCTTTCCCTCACGCGTTCCGCCTCCTCCTTCGCGAGCATTACAGCTTCGCAGAAGGAGGTGACGGCCTCCCATTTCCTCTCGCTCCGTACCATGGCCTGAACCAGGGCCGGACGCGAGAGATCACCGCCGCCGATCGCCTCCACGAGGACACGGCGATGCTCCGCCCAAGCTGAGCAGACCTCCACCGTATGCTCCACCGTGTCCTCCGGGCGATCCACACAATGGTGACACCCGGGCGTTTCCTCCCGCCTTATCCTGTGCAGGGACCTCCCGAAACAGCCGTGTCCGGTGAGGACCTGCGTCAGGCGGAAGGTGAGGACGCCGTGGCGCCTCTCTAGCCAATCCTCAAAGAGGGGTCTTATCGCCGCAATTGTGGCGTGCCCAGCGCTGGGTTGCGACAATCGCACTCTCCATGACGCCATGAGATCCCGCCAGAGCTCCGTCCGCTGTGCCGCGATTTCTCGCGGCAGCGGAGTTAAGCCCCGGCGTTTCGCCTCCTCGCGCCACTCCCAAATGTGTGCGAGGACCTTTGCCTCCAGATCCCATGGCGGTAATCCGGCAAGGAGGCTCGCCGCCTCGCAAGAGACCGTGCGGTATCCTCGGGCCAGCCGGATGGCCATGACCCTCTGTGCTGGTGCCGCCTGCGGTCGGCTACGGAATGGTATCTTTAGTCGGGGCCTGGCTATTAATTAGTTATTTATGCAACTGTTGTATAATAAGGGTATTAAAACATGACTGTTTTAATACCTAATTATTATAAACAGTTGCATACAAGACTTTATGTACCCATGATATAAATCCTTTATAAAAGGTTCTGAAACCATTGGGTGTTTGTAATTCAAGATCAAGAATTTAAAAAAAACCCACGAAATTCAGTACAATTATGTCGCCGGCAGCAGCACATCCCCGCGCATGCGCTACAGCAGGTGCTTCAACGTTCCATTACAAAAGTTGATGGAAACAAGAAGTTGCATACATGACGATGTTTTTTTAAATTTGAGTTGCTTATTGAAATTTAGTACAACATTATAACACTCATTTGGATGATATTATGGTTACTATGACACTGGCTGTTTTAATTGTAGCAATAAGCTAATTGTTTCAGAAACTTTTATAGAGGTTTTATAGCATGGGTGTAGATAAATGTTATTTTAAATATAGTAATCTGAGAAAATGAAGCTAACGATTACGTAAGATATTTAATTTTCCTTAAACAGTGACGCGCTTTTTTATTGAGATTAATAGAGACTTTCAAGAGAAATTATTTTTTACTTATAATAATAATCTTTTGATAAAATAAACCCTTAGATAAGATAAGTCTTTATTTGCCTTAAACATGGTATTAAGTGGTTACAGTCTGGTTTGTTATAATGTCCACATTTTTAGCTATACAGAATAATTGTATTAATTGCATGCAAAATAATTAATAATTGGTAATAATAGTACACAATAATAGTCATCACAAACATTTTCATGAATACCTGCACATACACATTTTATATTTTCAAGTTTTAGAAATCATTAGTGTTATAAAAATGATGTCCATTAAGCCATTTATATAGTTTGTTTTTAAATGAGTTAGAATTATTTAATAATTTTAGTTATTTTGGTATTTTATTGTAAGTATATACGTACGTACACACATCACAAGGCAGCTTTTAGCATACTTGGCTGACTTAAGATTATCCTTTAATATAAGTCTGTGTGGATCGCTTGTTGGTCGAGAGATGACTTCATACGTTTTTTTGAACAAGAGGGAAGTGGTAATATAATCATAATATAAGGACCAGGCCCGGGTCGACGGCGCGTTGTGTTCCACGCGCGCCTCAAAGAGATGTGAGCAGAATTGATGGGGTCCGTTAGGGCCGATGCCTGCCGAGGTTGCGAAGAAAACCGAAAGGGAGATCGTGGCCCCCGGCAACAGGGCACCTGAAGGAACACGGGTGGGTTTTAGTCAGTAAGAGTCTGACACACGAGGGTGTGTCAGACTCTTACTGACGCTCCACCCAGAGCAGGAGAAGTTATTTGATAATTTCCCAGCCAAAAAAAAAGGACTCATCAGGACGGCGTCCACAAATGGCTCTGATGCATTTTTATATATCCCTATCCATACTGTTCCCCCATATGATAAGCCCGTAACGTAAAATGGATTTTATATAAGCGTGGTATGTAATAATTGCCGTTTTTCTATTTGCCACGTTCTTTATTTGTCTGAAGCATACGCTATTGCACAAATTATCTTAATGTACTTTCCAATTTAAGTCTTGATCTACGAGTATACCCAAGAATTTAGTTTATATAACTTCTTTCAGTCTATCAATATTAAGTTTAAAATTGTATTTAGCATGTTTAGATTTATTAAATTGTATAAAATAAGATTTTTCAAATTTAATTTCTAATTTATTTGTCTGTAGCCATCCTAGAATATTGTCAATAATATTATTAATGTCCATTTCATGATCAGATATTGATTTGTACTTCTTATCAGACGTCACGATAATTGAAATGTCATCTGCAAATAATAACATTTATGATTAGTCACAGTTGGTATGTCATTTATATGTAATATAAACAAAATGGGTCCTAAGACACTCCCCTTTTTTAAGTTAGGATATCTAGCTTCTTTATCGCGACTTTGTCCGTGTAAACTTGTTCCTCCGACCCACACTGACCGATCGCATTGAATGCCCATGCTATTTTATTATTCATGTACATACAGTAAAATACATGTATGTAGATACAAAATCAATTATAATTTAGAGTACAAAGGTACTGCTTATTTCTTAAGAAATTTCTTCCAGCAGACCTACGAAAGGAGAAATGAAAAAGAAATGTAGACAATAGTGTGTGAGAACAACAAGAGAAATTATGAATATGCGAAGTCTTAAAACTAAAATATTAAATAAATACCTACACGTAGGTATAACGCAAAAATTAAAATTTATTTAAATAAATACTTAAAGCTTAAATATATATATTTAAATACTCACAGTTGAGAGGAAAGGTTCTTTTACACTAATCTGACTTTTTTTCTTTTTGCTCGGCTCTTAAGGGTCCTAGCGTGATATTAAATAGTCTATAGCTTTCCTTAAGAATTGGTTTATCAAATGCAAAAATATTTTCAAAAAAACAAAAAAATTCTTCAGCTTTATTATAAGTATATCTGTATATATATTAGTATAGCTGAATTATACATATTTATATCTAAATTTCATAAAATCATAAGTCAATTTTTTAAGATAAAAAAATCCGTAAATATGGTAGGTATACAAGTTACGATAATTGTAACTCCCCTCTTCCATAATCGTAATGTTTCCTTGGGGTTACTAATTCAAACATTGCATCATTATTATCTGTAAACTTATTATACATACATTATATCTATTTATAACACAATGTTTACGATTTATACATTTGTAGATAGAAATGTTATCAGTACTTATGTATCGTATTGTAACATGATAACATAATGATAATAGTTATAAGCCCAGGTACGCACGAGTGATTTTTTATTGTGCCCTAGATTTTCAACTTTCGGTATTTATCTGAGCATTGAAAATTCAACAGAGAGCATCCCAGGGCGTCAAAAAAAAAATACACGTAGAAATATTTTTGCCCATTGCATTTTCAAGTCACTGCTCAGCGAGAATTAAATACAGTGCGCGTAAAAAAATTGCTGCGTCCGGAGTACGAGGGCTTGCGGTCATACATACTTTGAGTAGTCTGTCTCGATACCAACATTATTGACTGTATTTACGCAACATTTCTCGTGTAAACAAGAGATAAAAAATTGATGTTTTCTATCAACTCATTTTACACCGACTCTTATCACTACAACTGGGAGGAAACACAGCTGCAGGGAATAACTGAATTTCCTTCTCAGAAAAGTCTGTATTTTCCGTAAGATAAAGGTTTTTACCCTAACTGTTTGAAGCAAATATAAGGAGCTACCGAGTTAATAATTGTGTATTCACACTCCTGGTTTCAGTGTGAAAGTTAATAGATTTCTATCTTCGTATTTCGGGAAAAAGAAGTGTTTTTGTTTTAGCAAAATGAGGGTGATTCTGTTCTTAATGTTAGTTGTCAAGTTAACGGTAGAGGCAAAAGGTAAGTTCTTGAGTACCTCATTAATATGGTTGCTGAAAGTTTTCTCGTGAGAAAACAATGTTCTTGATGTTAGCGTTCATTACAGCGACCTATATGGAAGGCCCTTTTTTTTGCCTGGGAAATTATCAAATAACTTCTCCCGCTTTGGGCGGAGCGGGAGGGCGTGTCAGACTCTTACTGGATAAAACCCACCCGTGTTCCTTCGGTTGCCCTGTTGCCGGGGGCCACGATCTCCCTTTCGGTTTTCTTCGCACCCCCGGCAGGCATCGGCCCTAGCGGACCCCGTCAATTCTGCTGACATCTCCTTGAGGCGCGCGTGGAACACAACGCGCCGTCGACCCGTGAAGGGCCCTGAAACTCCGATAATACTTATACTTAGTGGCCAATTGACAATTTTAATTTTTCAAGAGAATAATTATTGGCGATAAGTATTTTATGGGAATTCTCGGAACTCATAATTTAAGAATAAAAATCTTTGGTTTCTTTCACCACCTCCGGATAAGTACTAGTTTACATACCTGACCAAAAATATCAAAAAGAAATCTGTTCTCTTTAAATCTAACTGATAGATAGACCCTACCCAGGGGAAAAGGCCCTCAAGAGCGGCCAAAAAGAAGGCGAGGCGGCAGCGGCGCAAGGAGCGAAGCGTTGCGGCTAGGCTCCGCGCCCCGAAGTCCGCAGCTGTAGTAATTACACTTCAGCCGGAAGCGGAAAAGAAGGGCGTGTCCTACCAGCACGTGCTCGCCAAGGTGGAGGCGGCGGTGGATCTCAAGGAGACCGCCAATGGCGTCCGGCTGAAAGTCACTGCGACTGGGGCCCGGATGCTGGAGATCCCCGGTGCGGACAGTGGCCCGGCAGCGGACGCTCTGGCCAATAGGCTTAGGGCGACCATTAATGCGGACGAGGCCCGAGTGTCCAGGCCCACCAAATGCGCTGACTTGCGCATCCGGGGCCTGGACGACTGCGTGACGGTAGAGAAAGTGGTGGCCGCGGTTGCCAGAACTGGGGGGTGCTCTGCCGAGCAGGTGAGGGCAGGCACCATCCACCCTGATTCCACGGGGATGCGAGCCGTTACGGTGAGCTGCCCTGTGTCGGCGGCCAAACTGATAGCCGGGGAGGGCCGAAGGCTTCTGGTGGGTTGGGTCTCCGCGCAGGTCAAACTGCTGGAGCCCAGACCTCTGAGGTGCTTCCGCTGCCGGGTGGGCAACCACGTGGGAGTGAAGTGCGCCTCGGAGGTAGACTTTAGTGATCACTGCTTCCGTTGCAGTCAGCCCGGTCATAAGGCCGGCTCGTGCAATGCCACGCCACACTGCGTCGTATGTGCGGCGGCTGGCAAGCCGGCCGATCACCGGGCTGGGAGCAAGGCCTGCGTCCCACCCGCCAAAACCAGAGGCAGAAGCAAGCCCTCCGCTACCGTCGTCACCGCCGCAGCCGCCGCCACTACTGCCGCCACTGCTGCCGCTTCCAATGTCGTCGTCGCCGCCGCTGCCGCCTCCAACGTCAGCGTCACCGCCGCTGCCACCGCGGCAGTGCCCTCACAGGGGTCTCGGGAGGGGGTTGAAATGGAGTGCCAATAACGGCCCCATTACGCCTTCTCCAGGCGAACATCAACCACTGCGCAGCCGCTCAGGATCTGTTGCTCCAGAGCATGGCGCAGTGGTCGATTAATATCGCCGTGGTCGCTGAGCCGTACTTTGTCCCGCCCAGGGATGACTGGGTGGAGGACCTAAGCGGCTCAGTGACCCTCATTTCGTCGGCCGCCGCCGGTACTCCGTCCCTCGAGTCTGTCAAGAGAGGACGGGGTTGCGTGGCAGCACGGTTCGGGGAGATTGCCGTGGTGGGGGTATACTTCTCCCCGAACCGAACTCTTGCCGAGTTCCACAACTCACTTGCGGAGTTGAGAGTCGTCGTCGTCGGGTTCTGTTCCCTCCCCGTGCTCGTTCTCGGGGACTTCAATGCCAAGAATCTGGCTTGGGGTTCCCGGTATACGGACACACGGGGTAGGATGGTGGAGGACTGGGCTCTGGAGACAGGCCTAGTCGTCCTAAACCGGGGTTCTGTCCCCACGTGTGTGCGGATGCGGGGTGAATCGGTGGTGGACATTTCGTTCGCAAGCCCCGCTCTGTCACCACGTGTCATTGACTGGCGCGTCATGGAGGGGGTGGAGACCTATTCCGATCACCGGTACATCCGGTTTGACGTCTCCACCCAGACCTCGAGCGCGCCGGTCCGACAGGCCCCGAGTGGTCCGCGGTGGGCGCTGAAGCAGCTGGACTGGGAGCTCCTCCTGGAAGCCTCGATCGTGCAGGCCTGGGTGTCATCATCGGGCAGGCCTGCTGACATCAACGACGAGGCGGAGTGGTTCCGGGAGGCCATGTCCAATATATGTGACGTGGCAATGCCCCGGGTCCGGCCCGGACGTGCTTCGCGCCAGGTGTACTGGTGGTCGCAGGAGCTAGAGGCTCTGCGCATGGCATGCGTTGCGGCACGACGCCGGTACGCCAGGCACCGCAGGCTCCGTATCCGCCCTCCGGATACGGAAGCCATTCAGGCGGAGCTGTACCAAGGGTACAGAGCGGCGAAGACCACCCTCCAAGCGGAGATCCTGCGGGCCAGGACACTGGCCCGCGAGGAGTTGCTGGAGACTCTGAACAGAGACCCGTGGGGACGCCCATATAAGATGGTGCGGCAGAAACTCCGCCCATGGGCTCCCCCGCTGACGCAGAGTCTCCGGCCCCAGCTTGTGGGGGATGTGGTGGGCGCTCTGTTCCCTTCAAGAGGGGAACATACCCCCCCGCCCATGGCTCCGCCTACTGCGGTACCCGATGCGGACCACACCGACGACGACGACGATGCTCCGGAGGTGACTGAGGTAGAGATGAGAGCGGCGGTACGCAAGCTAAATGCGAAAAATACCGCCCCAGGACCCGACGGCATACCTGGAAAAGCCTGGGTCCTGGCCTTGGGGGCTCTCGGGCCTCGACTAAGAGGGCTCCTAAGCGCATGCATGGAGAGGGGCCAGTTCCCACTTCGTTGGAAGACGGGGAAACTGGTCCTCATCAGGAAGCCGGGGCGCCCAGCGGACTCTCCGTCCGCCTATCGGCCCATTGTGCTGCTCGACGAGGTGGGCAAGCTCTTTGAAAGAGTAATTGCAGACCGCCTTGTCGGGCAGCTGATGCGGGTGGGGCCGGATCTGGCGGAGAGCCAGTATGGTTTCCGCAGGGGGCGCTCTACGGTGGACGCCATCATGCGCGTGCGGGCCCTCACGACTGGGGATGCTGTGGCCCGGGGTGGGGTCGTCTTGGCGGTGTCTCTAGACATCGCCAATGCCTTCAACACCCTGCCCTGGAGTTGCATCAGGGAGGCACTCCGGTATCACCGGATGCCGACCTACCTCTGTCGTGTGGTCGAGGCCTATTTGACGGACAGGGCCGTCATCTACCCTGGTCACCAAGGAGAGTGGAACCGGCGAGAGATGTCGTGCGGTGTCCCACAGGGATCGGTCCTGGGGCCGCATCTGTGGGACATCGGATACGACTGGGTGCTGCGCGCCGATCTCCCTAGCGGCGTCAGCGTCGTCTGCTACGCTGACGACACGTTGGTCCTGGCACAGGAGGGGTCGTACCAGGCGGCGGCCGAACTAGCGACACGCGGGGTTGCGACAATCGTCGACAGGATCCGGCAGCTGGGACTCGAGGTGGCCCTGCACAAGTCCGAGGCCATGGGTTTTCATGGTCCTCGGAATGCGCCACCGTCGAGTTCCCAGGTAATGGCGGGAGGGGTTCACATCGGTGTCGAGTCGACGATGAAGTATCTGGGACTCGTCCTCGACAGCCGGTGGAACTTCGTGGAGCATTTCCGACGTTTGGCTCCCAGACTGGAGCGGGCCGGGGCTACTTTGAAGCGGCTCCTGCCCGATCTAGGGGGTCCAAACGCCTCCTGCCGGAGGCTCTACGCGGGGGTCGTGCGGTCCATGGCCCTCTACGGGGCGCCGGTGTGGGCGCGTTCATTGAGGCTGCGGCCAGCCCGCCGGTTGAACGCGTCCCAGAGGGTCATGGCCATCCGGCTGGCCCGAGGATACCGCACGGTCTCCTGTGAGGCTGCGAGCCTCCTTGCCGGATTACCGCCATGGGATCTGGAGGCAAAGGTCCTCGCGCACATCTGGGAGTGGCGCGAGGAGGCGAAACGCCGGGGCTTAACTCCGCTGCCGCGAGAAATCGCGGCACAGCGGACGGAGCTCCGGCGGGATCTCATGGCGTCATGGAGAGTGCGATTGTCGCAACCCAGTGCTGGGCACGCCACAATTGCGGCGATAAGTCCCCTCTTTGAGGAGTGGCTAGAGAGGCGCCACGGCGTCCTCACCTTCCGCCTGACACAGGTCCTCACCGGACATGGCTGTTTCGGGAGGTTCCTGTTCAGGATAAGGCGGGAGGAAACGCCCGGGTGTCACCATTGTGTGGATCGCCCGGAGGACACGGTGGAGCATACGGTGGAGGTCTGCCCGGCTTGGGCGGAGCATCGCCGTGTCCTCGTGGAGGCGATCGGCGGCGGTGATCTCTCGCGTCCGGCCCTGATTAGGGCCATGGTAGGGAGCGAGAGGAAATGGGAGGCCGTCACCTCCTTCTGCGAAGCAGTAATGCTCGCGAAGGAGGAGGCGGAACGCGTGAGGGAGAGGCAAATTTCGCGCCCTCACGCCCCTAACCCTAACCGCCGCAGGAGGAGACGCCCAGGGCGTCGGGAATCGCAGGCCGATTTCCGGCCACCGTAGGCGCGGGCTTGCGGGCGGTGAGCAATGGGTAGCTCGCCGTCCGATAAGGACCAGGCCCGGGTCGACGGCGCGTTGTGTTCCACGCGCGCCTCAAAGAGATGTCAGCAGAATTGACGGGGTCCGTTAGGGCCGATGCCTGCCGGGGGTGCGAAGAAAACCGAAAGGGAGATCGTGGCCCCCGGCAACAGGGCAACCGAAGGAACACGGGTGGGTTTTAGTCAGTAAGAGTCTGACACGCCCTCCCGCTCCGCCCAGAGCGGGAGAAGTTATTTGATGATTTCCCACCCAAAAAAAAAAAAAAAGGGGAAAAGGCCCTATATAATTATACTAGCTGCACCCCGCGGTTTCACCCGCATAAGTTTCGATTCCGTGAGAATATCGGGATAAAAAGTATTTTCTATATTAATCCAGGTTATAAACTATCTGTGTGCCAAATTTCATCCAAATCCGTTCAGTAGTTTTAGCGTAAAAGAGTAACAAACATCCATTCATCCTCACAAACTTTCGTGTTTATGATATTAGTAGGAATAAATAAAATAAGTAGGATTTCTATTAAAATAGAAATCCTACTTATTTAATTTAATTTAATTTAAGAAGTGTTTAATGTTTTATGGTACCTTAAATGCTTCTTCTATCTTTTTCGTTAGTGACTAACCTCTAACGTACCTACTCTGTTCGCGCTAAATTCTTGTCGTACGAACTCTGGCTTGCGTTGTCCTATTCATAGAATGTTGGAATCATATAATTCAAATTTCATTGACATTGATATATTTGCATGCTCGAAAAATAAATTTAAATGTAATATTATAACATTTTTATCTTAATTGTAATATTATTATTTATTTATTGCATAATTTAAGTAAACGAAATTGTTTCTTATGTCTTTTGGTTTTGTAGCTATAGCTAGCTTTATGTAAATTATTTATTTATCTGAAAATATTTGTCCATTGTTCTTTAAATATGTTCTATTTGCGGATTATGCAGTGGACTGCAACATTTACTAAAAGTTCTGTTAACCCTAAGTAGTATTATATTATCTGTGCCTAAGTATTATCACAGATAATATAATACGTATTATATATGTAGTAGTTGTTTATTATCCCTTAATAATAATTTAAAAAAACCTGGGTTTTTAACCAGAGTTTTTATGCCGTCCATGGGCATCAGATTTGGCTTCACTTGCCGTCGAGATATATTTTTCTCTATATTACCTTAAATGCTTATACTATTTCACGCTGACGTCATCATTCTTCTAGATGAAAATTGTGGAGTAATCCCAATAACCGAATGGGGAAGTTCTCCTCTCCTGCGGCAGGAAACTCTAACAAATCCAGTGAACATCGCCGTGATACAGCATACGGTGGTCCCGGAGTGCAACAGTGATGAGGAGTGTCAGAAAGCGGCCAATGGCATCAGGAAATATCATATGCAAGATCGGGGATTCACTGATATCGGACAATCGTAAGCATAAGTAGTTTTTGAACTAAATGTTGCGGTTTTTGTTTGGCGTTCAAGTAATTGCAGTGACTCAGAGCACGTCCCTTCTCCGTAGGCTTCTGGCTTGCTTTTTGTTCGTAATTTTTTTGGGATTTTTATGAGTAACGACTAAACCTTTACGTAGGTATGTGCCTCCGTGCATGACGAGCATTTTTCTTACGAAAATATTTTCTTCTTTCATTATTATTACGCTTGCTAAAAATATTGACGAATTTATGACCGAAACTCATATAAATCAAAAAGCTTCCATTACTGAGAGCTGTTCTTAGAAATTTCAATTACTGTAAAAATCTGATGGCGCCAGGAATATTCATTTCGTTGATGCTATCAATCTGAAGTAGATATCTAGTCAGAAATAGAAAAAAACTACATCAAATAACATTAGACAGGCCAAAAACCTTTGGAAGTAGTTTCGCAAACTTATTTGTAGTCTACTAAGATTACAAATTGGTCAAATTAGTTCCCAGGCTGGTGTCGATTCCTTGATTTCCCCGAAGAGTTTCTGTCCTTTTGAGTTCAACGAACGTGTTTGATGAATTCCCAGGTTCCTAATCGGAGGTAATGGCAGGGTGTATGAGGGAGCCGGCTGGCATACAGTAGGGGCTCACACTTTTGGCTATAATAGGAGAGCCGTTGGGATTTCTTTCATTGGAGATTTTAGAAGTAAGTACTCTTGTTTTGTTTTATTGTGTTATGATTTCAGAAATAAGTAGGCAATTTGTTTGATTAATTGAATTATTCTGTCTAATAAATTACCTTGCTAAGACAACTTTGCTGGAAATGTAATTATGAAAACTAGATTGTTGCTCCGTCATAATAAATTATATGTCGATTTTAAATATTTACATATTCCGTACCAAACTCGATCACGATCAAATCTAAGTTTTAAATCGAGACCTATCACTGTACAAGATTTCAAAATTGAACCGAAAAATATTAGGATTTGCATTGGTAAATCTTAATATTTTTTCAATTCAATAATTAATTGGATGAATTTTTTTTTTTGAAGTGAAACCTTTTTTAGGCACGTTGAGCGATTTTTGGTAAGGGGTAAACTTATGGATTCGCGTCACCTCGCGCCGTAGTGCTTTACTTTAGAATATAGATGGCGCTTATACCAGTTTTAAGTTTTCATTTATGTCCCATGACTGCCAATTTTTTTTGTTTTCGATTTTAATGGGGTAAAAGAGACTACGGCTCATCCATGTACGTAATACGAACGTTTTTATTCACATATTATTAATTTTCTTCAACAGCAAAGATACCATCCCCGCTAGCTCTAAAAGCCCTCAAAAGTCTTCTGGCCTGTGGGGTCACGAGCAAGTATCTGGCCGAAGACTATTACCTGGTGGCTCATAGCCAGTTGTCCAACACCGACAGTCCTGGGGAGATGCTGCAGAAGCATGTGGAACTGTGGCCTCATTGGCTGGACCATGCTAAGGAGGTTTTGAACTAAGGCAGATGGAGGAACTGTTGGGGGTGCGGCGCATGTACAAGTATCTCTCGGGCCCCCAACACATGGTTGTGGTATGAACAGTCGGGTTTTAGTCAGTAGGAGTCCGTTCTCCCAAGATGGAGGGTATCCATGAGGATTACCACACGGAAAAAAAAATGTGCGTTCATTGCGTAATACAACTTCACAGCAATTTTGATAGTTCCCAACATTAATTGCGTTATTTACGTTGTTGAGCACACAAATTTTTCAAACATTATGAAGCAAAGGATTAGCAATTTCCTTAAAAGTGTTTTACGCAATTAGGGTGCTGATATTTTTTCGTTTATAGGTTCTGTCAATGAAGGTGACAGTACTGACAGTGTGCATGTAATGTCTGTTTCTTTCCTGATCTCTCTTTTGTTTTTAACATCATGTTATTAAACCAAAGAAACGTATTATATTTCTTGTACCATCGAAGAAACGTATATCTAAGCAGTTTGAAAACAAAATCCCGTGTACAGACCCTTTTTTTTCCGTAGGTAAGTGTTACTATAGCGGCCGAGCGCTGCAAGCAAGAATAGTCCTTACAGTGTACAAATATGCGTTTCTTCGATAGTACCTATTTTTGTATTGTTCTCTTATATATATGTATATTAATATTCAGATTAGGTTCTCGTTGACTTACCTGGCAGATAATATCCTACAAATTCTGTTCCAGTTTTGAATTTATTCAGTAAGTAGTGGCTATTGGGACATTATGAAATAGGCTCTTAATGTAAGAAATAACTATAACATAAATAATAAACGGTTTAAAAAAAAAAAAAAAACTGATTTTAATTTTTATCTAATTTTTAAAATGTAACATAAACTTATCACAGCATTGGAGAATAATGTCTAGATTAGAAATTAAATTGCATATATTAGAATAAAATAATTTTATTAACAGTTTTGTAAATATAACACAGCTTGTGCTGTTTTGTCTTGCAAATGAGGTATGGAAGCAGTAACTCCTCAGACGAGCTCTTTTAAGAAAAACACTCTCTACTTAGTAAGAACATACTAGCAGCTGTTTGTTTTGGTAATCCCCTCATGCTTGAGGGTATTTTCCGAATCAGCCTGTATTTCTTTAGAAAGTTTCAGAATAACAGTGTGAAATTTGCTTTTGCTTTCAACAAAAAATGAATATTATTTACTTACGTGCTACAAATAAAAATCCTATACTATTAAACGAGCAATATATCTATTTTATAATCACGTTCTCGAAAACGGCTCTAACGATTTCGATGAAAGTTGCAATTTGGGAGTTTATGTTGGCGAAAAATCGATCTAACTAGGTCTCATATCTGGGAAAATTAGTTTTCTCTATTTACCTATCTACCTGGCCAATATTGTTAACTTCTTTATCTATTTTATGACCCGCAGAGCTCGGTCCACCTGGTGCTATCTAAATAATGGAATGTATTCAACTGATGGAAAATATGACATTTTCATGACTTTTACCTTAGTTGAAGCGAGCTGTCATTTCACCCATATGCTAGGGATTGACACTATGGCTAGGTCGCTGCAAGCTCAATTCACCTAAGATTTCACGGTGACATTGATTGATTCACTAACACCTTAGGTGAAGCGAGCTGTCATTTCACCCATATGCTAGGGATTGACACCATGGCTAGGTGAAGCGAGCTGTCATTTCACCCATATGCTAGGGATTGACAACATGGCTAGGTCGCTGCAAGCTCAATTCACCAAAGATTTCACGGTGACATTGATTGATATACTAACACCTTAGGTGAAGCGAGCTGTCATTTCACCCATATACTAAGGATTGACACCATGGCTAGGTCACTTCCAGCTCAATTCACCTAAGATTTCACGGTGACATTGATTGATTCACTAACAAAAAAACTGAAAAGAAAATCAAAACACATTGTTTTTAACATTTGCACTTTTAATGACAATAAAAACTAACACGTCATATTAACGTAATGTAAAAACAAAATTATGAAAATATGTAATAGGTCAGGAGTCTTAAGTGCGTATTACGTGTGCACAATGATCGTTCAACAAACACATTTGTAATAATACACACCCATAATAATACACAGCATATACGTATTTAATCATTGTAATTAAAGTACTCATTTCTATGTACGTCATTATTACGTTTCATAGTGTTGCATCTTAATTTGTTATTAGGCGTAATTAATAGTGACGTGTAGTGAATAATAATAATATTATTATTATGTCACGTGAATGTACAGAAGACTATACACAACAAATTAAAGCAATTGTTTTTATGATCTGTGCGTAGTTTTGGCACGTTTGAGTGAAGATTTTTTAATTTAAAAGTTTGTCGAGTTAGCAGCTAAGTATTATCTACGTAAAGTTAGGGAAATTAATTGTTTATCAAATAGAATACTAACTTAAAATGCCCGTATTATACAAATCATAACTGTCATTCTTTGACAGTTGTATAAAATGGTTTTAACACTGCAAATTAACTCTGGCAGAATAGTCGACATCGGCTCAGTTGCCAAAGAAGAAAAAAAAAACACAGCAATTGACCTTGTGTGTTAATTTCATAAAGAATTTATTTATTTTCCGCTAGAAAAAGGAATTTTGGTTTATAGTAGGTTATTTCATACATACATACATAAACTCACGCCTTCTTCCCATGGGGGTAGGCAGAAACTATAGAACGCCACCTGCTACGATCCTTACATACTCCTTTTGCTTCGTTTATGTTCATATGCACCCTAATTGCGTAACACACGATCAATCATAATCTGTTCAATTTTGACGTTTCAACAACATTAATTGCGTTATTTACGTGGTTGAGCAGACAATTTTTACGAACGTATGAAACAATGGATTAGCAATGTACTTCAAAATGATTCAGATTGTGATTGACCATGTGTCAATTAGGGTGCTGGTCGTACACGCACACTGGTGCGAGTACTACGCACCAGACCTTTCCAAAGAACATTCGTACGTTATTGTACTTACTAATTCCATGCTGCCATGTCATTATTCTAAGGTAGCCATCTTGTTCTTAACTTTGGGCGAGCGAGCTCTGCTTGGGTGAAAATACAGAGAAAACGAATTTTCCCAGTTATGAGACCTAGCTAGCCCGATTTTTATCCCCCATAAACACCTATATTGCAAATTTAATCGAAATCGTTAGAGCCGTTATTGAGCACGTGATTATAAATATATATATATAAATACTAGCTGACCCTTCAGACGTTGTTCTGTAAAAACTTCAATTACGATTTTTCGGCTGTTACTTTTGGGTTTAAAAAAAAAAACCATTTTTTTGGAGCGAACAAAACAAAAAAAAAAACCTGTTATTCAAATCGGGCGAGTCATTTTCGAGTTTCTGGAAGACTGATGCATTGCAATTTATTTATATACAAATATTTCTCATTTAATGGTATAGAATAATTTAAAAAGTAAAGTAAAGTAAACAAGTTTAAAGTTCCGTCTTAATGTCTGAAACTTGAACCGTTCTTTGATGATAATTACTTTTTATCGTATCGTATCGTATTTGAACCTTTCTGTGAACTGAACAGAGGGTGATGAATGTCTGTAGTATTTAATTTATTTTAGAGGTCCGCGTCAAATTGGTTTTCCGGAACTGATTGACCACCAATAAAGCTTATTTTAAATTTTTGAAGTGAAAACTTCTTTAGGCGCGTTAGGCATTTTCGCGACACTATGACGACACCAGCTTTTGACCATTAAATAGACATCAACGCGTTGATTACTGCTGTGCCGATTTTTTTTCAAGTTTTCACTTCTGCCGGCCCTCCCGGAGTACCACTGTTTTTCTGGATACATATTAGGTGCTTAGTAAGGAGTTGAAAATAAAACCGAATTGAATTAAAAGGAATAGACACCAATAAAAAAAATCATAGGTACCGAATAATACGAATGTATTTTCTTAGTAAAAAAAAAAACATTTTTACATCCAAAGAAAGATAGAACTTTGTTGTCTTTTGTGTTTTCAAGACTTTAAAGCCCCAATCACACGATGCAGTTACTGTTACTGTTATGGTGTTGTTGCCTGTGGCATACAATAACATTGAAGTAACAAATAACTTGCATAGTTTCATATACACTGTCTAGACGGTGCAACTTTTATTGTTGCTTCAACTAATGGTATACTACAGGCTTCGAACAACAATAGTACTAGATTTCCGATGAGTTCATCAAAAATGGTTAGAAAAATAAGACCATATGGTGCTCTTATTTTGTAACATAGTTTTTTAAACCTTATTGCTTAGAATTTATGTTTTATTTTTCCATAAATATTTTTGTTCTTATTCAATAGAAGTAGTAAATATACAGGATCAAATGTCAACAATTTTCGAGTCATTTGACATTTAATACTTTTACTTCATACATTTTAAAATGTAAAATGTCAAATTACTCGAAAATGGTTGACATTGGCATAGGGGTCGTTATTTGTCTGCAAATGACCTCTCCTACATCCGCTTATCGGATTGCCGACATATAACCAATAACCCTGTATTACAAACGATGATAAACTTTATGTTTGAGTATTAAGGTTTCTAATCAAGTTATATGCAATCGCGGCCACTTGGGCGGTGTGTTTTTGTTTCTAATCCTTAATGTACTGCTATTGTTGATCGAAGACTACAGGCAATTTAATCGGATTTAATTGCCTGTATTCCGTACTACTGTACGGAACACTAATAGTGCAAGTACAAGTCACACTTGGTCAGTCTTAATTAATTAATGAGATAGGGAACATCAGGCGAGTATCGTCTCGTGCAATAAATTGGATAAACCGTATCATTAAAAACTGCTGTTGGTAGTGTAACGGTTCATTCACTTGTTGACGTTTGTCTGTTTTATGCGCAGAACATGTAGTCGCCGCACTAGCAGCGTCTAGAGACGGCAGTATTAATAAAATACGTGGCTAGGAATTAAGCGCACAACTTCAGTCACGGACCGTCTTCATAGCCATCAGTTTCTATAGTCTAAGTCAATGAGGGTTTTCTGAAATGACGATCACTAGCAGGCAGCATTGAGACGTCAGGTCCGGGCCTATCAAAACTGTCACAGCGCCTATATTTTCTTTAGTCGTGACTGAATGAATGAAACGGATGATGAACGCCATCATATATTTTATATTCATAGGCGAAATGGAAGACCTCTTGTCAAAGTGGCGCCAACTGGTGGCGTGAATTTTCATGAAAACCGTCATTGTGAGGATGTGTGAGTAAATGATGTCACGCTTGGTCTCTATGAAAAGTGTCGATAATCCTGCCTCTAGAGCAGTGTCAAGGCGTTTTCGTACTGTGGTTTAATCATGGTTTAATGCATTTATTATCTTGCCGTCAGATTAAGTTACTGTCTTATCTGTCAAATTATCCGTAGAGACTTTCTTTCCTTTCTTATTTTTGCATTGAATAGTTTAGTTTGTGTGACGTAAGCGTTGAGTCCGTGTAGAGCCTATGTAGGCGCCGCGTAGACGCCGCGTAGTTGATATTGCGTAAGTGCCTACGCTTGGCTGACGTTCAATGTTTACACGGTGCAACGGTAAGATAAAGTGCACTCTGTACCTTGTCACCAACCGGTCTCTTTTGTGGAGTGTATCAGGTGGAATGACACTTTACTTAAGTTTTCACGGTGCTATTTTAACAGAATACCCACATAACCCACACTGACAACCAGTCTTACTTAGGCGTATCGTATTATGTAGTATTGTGTAGGTCAGATAGGCAGATTTTTTAAGCTATAACTTCAAATAATAAAAGAATACAAAGTAACGTGAGCGAAGTCATGGGTACAGCTAGTTATCAATAACCTTGATAAAATAATAACATATAGATTAAAATAGAATATCTACAATAAATAGTTGCGTTTGATATTACTGTCTCGTATGTCAAAAATCTTTTGAAACTTGAAAAAGATAAAGAAACCAAGTACCTTGATTCTGCTCACGAAGTTGTCGACATGTGAGATGTGGACGCAGCGGTCATTGTCCCAATAGTTGTAACAGCCAATCGTCTTCTAAGTCAAGTGAAGCTTGATACTGAAATTGGTAGTCGCGAGGGTTAAGACAAAGTGACATTCTGTCATCGGTAACGATGATGGAAAAGTCAAAAATATATTTTTTTTTTCGTGTGGTTAGTGACTAACCTGGTGTCAGAGTTTTAAAACCGCCCATGAGCCTCTGACTTGCCTTCGCATGCCGTCGAGAAATATCTTTCAGGTATGCCATTTTCCTCACGATATTTTCCTTCACCGTTTTTGAAGCAAGTGATAATAATACAATACGCACATGAATCCGAGAAGTCAGAGGCTTTGAGTTCGAATTCAACACCTATGACTTGACAGTCTGATGGTCACACCACTAGGCTACCACTGCTTTTTAAAGTAAAAAATGTATTGGATTGATATAAGCTATATCAATCCAATACATTTTTTCACCGAAAAGCTTATATTATGTCAGTTCCGTTGAAAGTTGTTGTAGAGATACGAAACGCTTTGAAAGTGATTGCTACTTGTCTAGTGTCTCTGATTACGGCGTATTTTAAGGTTTTGGGTTGTTTACAGCGATGCATTACAATTTATTTCTCACTCTTGTATGGTGTAGAAAGCTACGTAAAGATTACGTTATGAACAAAGATTTAAATTGTAGATATGCCCTTACCCTACTAAGTCGTGCGAAAATATGTCCATATTGAGAAGAGTGAGTTCGCATAATAATAATAGCATTTCCATGACAATCAAGTCAGTCTCAGCGACATTGTGTGCTCAGCGACAGAGGTGCCAAAACAAAACAGAAACGCGGCCATCTTTTGATTCGCCAGGCCAATTTTACTATTGAAATCTAAAACCACAATAACCTGCTAGCTAATGATGGATCTACTACCAATCTTGGCGATCCAACTTGCTACTATTATACTTTTTACCCCTGCATGAACTTTTTTTAATGTTCGCTTCGAAAACAAAAAAAAAAAATGCGGTTACCAATGCGTCTACAGAGTTTGTTTTTTGTTTGTTTTGAATTTACATATTGGTTTATCTGTAAACTAATCTAATCTGAGATGTATGTATTAGCAAGTCAAATTTATAATCATTATGATTCGCTTCTGACGCACATTTAAGAATTAGTACGTATTACACGATACCTTTGACAGACATAATATAATTAATTTATCTATGTGCTAATGCATCATTGTTCAAGTCAAAATGGTTATGTTGCATACCTAATAATGTAGGTAATTGATTTTTATTAGAAAAGTAATTTGTGCAACGACGTTAGACGGTGATTTGCAAAGTAATTTTACGGATTTTTTCCGTCTCATTAATAAACGAGTTCTAACTAAGGTCTAAACTTATTAAACTTTTCGGCTAGTTTTTGTATTTCGAACCTTATTCTGGCAAAGATAAAGTTATCAAAGACAAAATTGTCAATTTACCCCGCGTCCTATTTAAGGCGATCGTCGCGCGTATACGCGATAGTCGCGTGCATATGTCACTTTTTGTTCGAATAAAGGGTCTTTCAAACAGGCGCGACACGCGACGCGACACAAAGACACCGCTCGTCGCGCGACAAACGGCGTCTTTGTGTCGCGTCGCGTGTCGCGCCTGTTTGAAAGAGCCTTAACGCACTCTGTTTGTGCGACTACGCAATCAGGTTCACCGAACAAAAAGTGACATAATGAGCGCGACGATCGCTTTTAAATAGGACGCGGCCTTAAGATTTGGGTTTTAAAATTTTTTTGTATCGAGTTCGAAATTTAAAGAGACTCGATAAATTACTCTTGTTTTATAATAAGGCCATTTAAGTTTTTTCTAGACTTGTCTCCTAACATTTATATTATTTGTCTGTAGCCTACTTACAGGTTTAAATCCTTAGGAGCTTAATTAAAACTCATCACTGAAACAGAATTTAATCTATGTTGAGCGAGTACATAATCCCTGGAACTTAGATTTGCAGCCGAGTTCCGTTAAGATGTAGGTAAATAAATATATTTAAAATTATCGTAAGTCTTAGAGTACGGTTTACGTTAATACCCGACTACGGCGAAGCAAAAAGGAGGGTTATGATTTTGACCGGTATGTATATATGTAGATATGTTCATCTGTAACCTCATCACTTCTAAACTACCGATCATAATTTGACAAATGAGGTATCATTGGAAGCATCTAGATTGTCCTCTGGTTATAGGTGACGTCACATTAAATGCAATATGGCGTCTTTTAGAGGACATAAAGTCAAGAATTAAAAAAATACTAAAAAAAGACAGAAATCAAGACATCGGTACAAAAATGGTCAAAGTAAAGCCGTGGTCGCATGCCTGTACACCTACAAAATTATAATGACATGCGACCACGGCTTTACCTTGACCATTTTTGTACCTATGTCTTGATTTCTGTCTGAAATATTTTCTTGTTTCATATTTTTTAAAGCGTGATTTTTCAGTAGTCGGGTTTTAATTTTTTTACTTACTTTTTAACCATAACAACTTGCGTTTGACACGTTTATTATGCTTTATTTTATGATTATTTCACGTATTTCAGGACTATATTATTATTACAGGGTAATACAACGCAATCACAATCTATTTCGATTTGAAACAAATTGCTAATCCATTGCTACATAAGTTGGAAAAAAAAATCTGCTCAACAACGTAAATAACGCAATGAATGTTGTTGAACTGTCAAAATGAAACAAATTAGGCAAAATTGTTTACGAAAATAAGTTACGCAATTAGGATACTGCTTCAATCTCGAATCAGTTTTATCTTTACGGCTACTGAAAAGGATCCGAGGCACTCCCGAAATATACAGGTGATTAAAACAGTAACTGTAAACAATTATAAACTAAGTTTTATTATGAAGAATCTTTATTGAATTTATTATAAATCAGTAACATTAATAGTATCATCAGTAATATTCCACTACTGGGACACAAGCCTTCTTTCTGTTAGAGGGAGTGAGCCGTAATCCACACGCGCCCAATTACGACATGTTTACTTTGTGGAACGCAAATAAATGAGTATGAAATAAATTAATATGAAATAAGTGAATATGAAATAAATGAATATGAAATAAATGAATATGACATACTACTGCTTTAAGTGTTTGATAAACGGCTGCTATAGAGGTGACCTTAGTTTGCGACATGCAGAGATGTTTGAAATTTAGTCGTAAAGCACCATCTACACGGTTGTAAACCACCAAGGTCACCTCTGTCAGCAGGCACTTTATTCGACAATCGTCTCCAGAATAAAGACTTTTATTTTGCATTTATAAATGGGTGATTACAATCAAACTATTCAGAAATGGGAATAATTCAAAACGCATAATGTCATTGTCATGGAAACACCTTTGTTGACATTGGCCTTGTGTTTCAGACAGGCCAAAAGGCCATTGTATGCTAATTGCTAATTATACAGATGATTTGATATTCAATTCGTACACGTGCCATTTTCATTATCAGTCTTTCTTACGAATTTACTAAGTTAAAAAGTTTCTAAGTTAAAGTTGCCTTCCCTTCTTATGGTGCTTCCACAATGGGTAAATTCTAAAGCGAATATTCACTTAGAAAAGCAATAGCACTGCGAAATCGAAAAAAAATTATTGGCAAGTGATTTTTACAATCTGGGATGGGTGTTCAACGTCTCTTGAATAATCAAATCATCATAAACGGCCAAGTGCAAGTCGGGCTTGCACACGAGGGGTTCCGTATTATTATCTATAAAAACGACCAAAAATATCACGCTTGTTGTATGGGAGCCCCCTTAAATATTTATTTTATTTAGTTTTTTAGTTATTATTGTTATAGCGGCAACAGAAATACATCATTTTTGAAAATTTCAACTGTTAACTGTCACGGTTCATGAGATACAGCCTGGTGACAGACGGACAGACAGACAGACGGACAGACAGCGGAGTCTTAGTACCCTAAAAAGGATCACAACCTATGAAACTATACACGATAATTATGTCCAAGTCTACATGAGCTAGCTACCTTAAATTTAAGTACATTGATTTACTAATTGATAGTAACCGAGCACTATCTAATTAATCCTAAGACAGTCCTTGACACAGACTGTACTAACTCCTTTAATCTAGTCACAAATCACCACACAAAAACAATGAGCTTGCAGCACTTTCGGGTTACACAGCAGAAGGTCTACTACGTCTCATGTCAAAAAGTTTCTAGTATTTGGCTGACTATGCCATCTTAAGTGCTATGCTGAAATGCCTGTACTTTAGTGGTATGCAATCTCTGTACTTGTCTATCTTTCCATAATGACGGCTTAAATTTTCCCATTTTCGGTTTTTCTCACACAGATCAGAAAAGTATAGGATTTCTTGCGATGTTTCCTTTTCATTATCATGTCTTCATTAGAACATTATGTATCTTTGTGAATTACCAAAATTCCGTACACAATTAACATAATTATATGTCGATGCATGTACTGTGATGAACACAGAATCTGTGTCCCGGTTATCAATAAGTACTCGCTTTTACTGAGACTGCCATAAACGCTACTCTAACATAACAATTTCTAAGAAAACTTTATGATAGAACAGTTTCTGGTGTCGCGTTGTGCGACAAGTCGAGCTAGTCTGTACGAGCCTTAACTGGGTGTGTGTGGCAGCTAGTTTGTCTTCTTTGTTAATGCAATGAATAATGATTCATGAATTTTTGTATCTGGATGTGTGCACGCTTAGATCTTCTGTCACCTATCTACTCTGTGCCTCTAATCTGTAGGACTCCAATTAGCCTCAGTGAAAGCCTGTGTGATCAGTCCGAGCCGGTCGTTGGACTGACAGCTTTACGTCAGCTTTACGTTTGAAAAATAGATTACAAAAGTAACCTTAAGCTGCGTCCTCACTACTAAAAAATACACAAATATTGTCGCATTTAGGAACTTGAAAAATGTTTGTGCCATTCGTTCCTGATATGAATTGTTTTTTTATCTTTCATGGTCGTCGTGCGAACAAACCTGAATTATGCAAGTTCTGATGTTCTTCAGCGATCGAACAGTCTAGTTTAAAGTTATTGAAACGTTGATTCGTCATGCAATCATTGATTACCTACTGCATATTCAAATGTATTATAATTTTGAATTATTTTGTTTTTATTTTTATTACGGAGGGAATTAACGTGCACGTCTTTTTACAATGTTCCCACTTGTATAATTTCAACATGAATGATGGAACCAATATTTTGTAACAATATTTTGATTTAAAAGAGTGTCTGTGGAGTTTCTTGCCCGTTCTTCTTCATAGGAAATACGAATACTACGCTTTGGAATGGACAACTAGCTTCATCTTTCTGACTAACGACCCCTTGACAATTCAAAAGTACCTATAATTGGTTTATTTAAAAGAAATGCTTTGAGTTTGAGTTTGCATTCAATTGCTTAAGGTAAACGTGATGATCAGTTGTTATCTGTACTTTTAACATCTCTTACATGCTGATAATATATATATGTGTTGTATTTATTGTACCCATGTTTGAGCAAATAATACCTATCTTATCCTATTACAATTTTTTAATGATTACCAGTACTGTATTTCTATTTTCTTAAGGCGGGGTTACCCGTATAAACGACGTTTTCTATTGTCTTTTATTCGTAGATAACACGGATTAAAATTTTGAAAAAAACATATTACATATTTCACACTTTGATCTAGATATTTCAGCCATGCGATACACGATTACTTGCACTTTACAGCATCCAATTAAATCGCAAAAACATGTCTAAATTATGTTCAAATATTTTTTTTATTTGAGTTATATTAGGCTTTGAATAATAAAACTTATACCATAATAAAGGTCGTAAAAAAAGTGATATAAACTGGCCAAAATAATGTGTAATATGAGAATACCAATACCACTAATTCCAAAATCAAGCGTTTTCATCTTTTCATGCGCTCGCCCCGTGCCATTTAGTCCCGAGCGGAACGTGTTGGAGGTCGGACGTATGCCAATTTTTGCAAGACCGCCACCCCCGCTAAGTTTTATTACCGGCTGAGCCAAAAAACATATTGTAAATTATAATAGGTAACTAGGATTAGGATATCTGGATAAGGAATTGGGTTAGGTATTAGGATAGGTAATTATTATAGTTCAAATTTTTAATAGTTGTAAATAGTTAGTTTTTATTAGATACTTTTAGTTATATTTTTTAAACAAAATGGGCAAAACTAAAAAAAAAAAATAGTTGTCATCGCTGGGTCTACGAAGGCTGAATAAACAAAAAAGGTAATTGAAAATATTATTATACACTACATTATATAAAGGTATTATATTTTACTTTACTAACGAATAGATTTACAAAACGCAAATATGTGTGTAAATCAGTTGAATTTCAACCCTATGAAAATGTGAATAAAGACGCCACGCGCGCAAAATTTATAATGGTATATTTTACTCGCTGAATAGATTTACCATCCGCATCAAGGTGTGTAAATAGGTGAATTTGAAACCTATATCGCAGTGCATAAAGCCGCCACGCGCACTAATGTTGTAATGGTTTACTATTTTCAAATGTCAAATAGGTAGTTAGTTCATCTCGCGCTGAGTTGGTCCGGGTGGTTTTTATAATGTTTATTAGCGTAGGTAGGTACTGTACAGTCGACCACACGTCGCGCGTCTGTGGTAAGTGATAAATAACACTATAATCTTGAGCTGGCCCAACGTACGGAGTTTCATTAGAATAAGAGACCAGTTTACACTGGTTTTGTTTCCACTGACATGACGTGCGGCCTACTGTACGTGTTTACGCGACTCGCAGGACAAACTGCATAAATAAACGAATTTGATAGGTAATAAAAAGGTACCGAGCGCCTTCAACAAGGTTACAAAGTCCTAATAAAATCTCAATATGTATAATAAGAGCCTTTGCCTAGTCTTATAATATTTGTTATTTACTGCTGATATGTCCGGTTTCACTTATCGTACATCTAAATAGGTAAATGCCTAAATAAAAGCGCGTATTTCCTACGTGAGAGTTGAAAATTCAACAGTGCAATAATATTTAGGCGTTCATTTAGATGTAAGCTATGTATCCCACAGCCACCACAACACAACAAATAATAATATTTACACTTTTTTACACTCGTGCCATAGTGTAGAAATGTACAGTATGACCATTTCCTACAAAAATATTATTTATTATTTTCGGTAACGTTTAGGCACAAGCTCGTTTATGCGCAGTACACTACTTACTAAAAACACTGTATCAAATTATGACAAATAAATAAATAAAAACTACATATATTTAGCTAGTTTGGCTATACACACGTTATCCAAGGCATAACTTTATTCAGTGTTTATTGGCAAGAGGAAAAGTATTTAGAAATTGTAAATTACATTTATCAGACTGTTTTTAATCGTTTTTGAGTAAATAAATATATTATTATTGTAATATATTTATTATTATTACTATAGGGTCTATGACATTTCTCGGGACCTTAGGGTCCCGGACCTTTGGAAGGCGTACGAGGGGCCGAAGCCAACTCGCAGAGGCCCGTTAGACGTTTTGAATGAAATTATTATTATTATTATATTTATTTTTAATTATTATTCATTAGGTTCAAGTTAATCAATACCTACCTAATCTATCTATAACCTTCAAAAATACATAATAGAAAAATAAAATAAAATAAACTTATATTTCAAGTTGATCTACTGCATTGCTCTGTTATGTGACCCAACTTACTACCTACGCGAGGTCGTGAACTCATGAGCGGTGCGCTTGGCGCTCGCGTTTCCCGCGCATCGTAATTTGTTACGTATCGCTACTCGTTGCGGGGGCTGGGGTAAGCGTTGTATGCCTACTGCGCTCGGGCTCGGCCCGCCTTAATTCTATTTCTACCAGAGCGGACAATCAACCGGTCAATCGACTTGGAAGTATATAGAGTTGTTAATACTATTTTAACTTAATGTAGTTTATTAAAAAATGGGAGGAAAGCCGCTAAAGTTGCAGGCACGACAGACAGAAAAATAGTTTTACAGCTCTATATAGTTCACACGGAAATCGAAACAAAACAAAAATAAAGTACTTAGTTCTGAATTCAAATTATTATACACGATAAATCTAATAATTGATGGACATAGAAGTTAGCAATCGTTTGTTTTCGGAAATGCGATGATACCCGAAGGAAATTAAGAAAATAGTAGAAGTACTTAATATATTGAGGTTATGCACTCAACGACTTTTCATTTACGTTCTAGTATACAGGACGGTCATTATTTGAAAAATTGAAACATTTCTGTTCAATATGTGTTATAAAATGTGATCCTATATGGTCTATTTCTGCCCCTTGCACAGAAAAATAGGTGTGGAAGTTTCAAACGGGCACTGACCAACTGGTTAATTGGAATACAGCAGAATTTTTAAAGAGTATTTATTACTTTTCCAGACATTTGCATAATCAGTTTAATCAGCCTATGTTCTCACTGCTGGGACACAGGCCTCCTCTAGGTAAGAAGGAGTGGGCCTTAAACTACCACCCGGACCCAGTGCGGGTAGATGTGACATGTCTTCGAATGTTTGACTCTAGGGCCTACCGGTTTCCTTCACCGTTTTGAGAGTCGTGTTGATGAAATAATTTACATAAAGTAAAGCGCCTGTCTGGAACCTACGATAACAACTTGTAAGTCACTGGCCCACCACTGCTCTCAGACATTATCAAAATGATAATAATTTCACATTTTCTAAGGAATTTCCACCATTTTTATTTACCTATAGAAGCTTATAACTACGGCGTAGACCTGTTAAACAAACAAAAAGTCATTGACGAATACTTTAATTACATTATAATCACTGGGTTATAAGGTGAGGGAAACTTATCGCTGCAGCACGTGTCGGATCGCATGCTGCTCGTAAACATATGCATGACATGTGCTTGAATACTAATCGTAAAATGTTTTGCACCAATTTTAACGTGTTTTTGAACGATTTTGTTCAGTTACTTTTCCATCTAACTTATCTACATAGCAAAGGTCTAAATTTGAATCATTTACACCTATTTACCGTAACCCGATTGAGTTGAAGTTGTTAAAGATCGATTGACTACATAGAACGCCATTTTCGCTAATCTGTATCTTCTACCCTAATTGCGTATTTTATTTTCGTAAACGATTACGACAAATTTGTTTAATTTTGACTAACTGATTGCTTCATAAGTTGGAAAAAAAATCTGCTCAACATCATAAATAATGCAATGAATGTTGTTGAACTGTCAAAATGAAACAAATTAGTCATAATCGTTTACGAAAATAAGTTAAGCAATTAGGGTACTGGTCTTTGTATTATAATAGGTACTGGGGAAACTGTCTCGTTGGTCTGGCGGTTGAAAGAGCTACTGCTGCCCATGAGGTCCTGGATTCGATTCCCGGGTCGGACAAAGTGTTATTTATTGTGTTTTTCTATCTTTCTCAGTTGCAGCCTGGAGTCTGGATTTAAGCCCGGTTGATGGCAATAGGCTCGCCCCCTATATGTGGGATTCAAACATAACTGGCGAAATGTGGGACTACTGTAGGTACACCTCTACCCAACCGTTCGGGGTTTTAAATTCCATTCCTAAGTGTATTAATAGTTTTATTATAGTTTTATTATCGACGTTAATAGAGTTATCTCTTTCACATCGTAATGTATTCTCATCATTAATATCGTTAATTTTGACGTCTTGTCATGACGTAGGTAGTAGATGATCGAGCTTCGAGCCTTTGGACAACGTACAAATGTAGTTTCTACATTTATCGAATTCTGCAGCACCGTGACTTAAGGCGGGCCGAGCCCGAGCGCAGTAGGCATACAACGCTTACCCCAGCCCCCGCAACGAGTAGCGATACGTAACAAATTACGATGCGCGGGAAACGCGAGCGCCAAGCGCACCGCTCATGAGTTCACGACCTCGCGTAGGTAGTAAGTTGGGTCACATAACAGAGCAATGCAGTAGATCAACTTGAATTGAATAATATAAGTTTATTTTATTTTATTTTGCTATTATGTATTTTTGAAGGTTATAGATAGATTAGGTAGGTATTGATTAACTTGAACCTAATGAATAATAATTAAAAATAAATATAATAATAATTTCATTCAAAACGTCTAACGGGCCTCTGCGAGTTGGCTTCGGCCCCTCGTACGCCTTCCAAAGGTCCGGGACCCTAATGTCCCGAGAAATGTCATAGACCCTATAGAATAATAATAAATATATTACAATAATAATATATTTATTTACTCAAAAACGATTAAAAACAGTCTGATAAATGTAATTTACAATTTCTAAATACTTTTCCTCTTGCCAATAAACACTGAATAAAGTTATGCCTTGGATAACGTGTGTATAGCCAAACTAGCTAAATATATGTAGTTTTTATTTATTTATTTGTCATAATTTGATACAGTGTTTTTAGTAAGTAGTGTACTGCGCATAAACGAGCTTGTGCCTAAACGTTACCGAAAATAATAAATAATATTTTTGTAGGAAATGGTCATACTGTACATTTCTACACTATGGCACGAGTGTAAAAAAGTGTAAATATTATTATTTGTTGTGTTGTGGTGGTTGTGGGATACATAGCTTACTTCTAAATGAACGCCTAAATATTATTGCACTGTTGAATTTTCAACTCTCACGTAGGAAATACGCGCTTTTATTTAGGCATTTACCTATTTAGATGTACGATAAGTGAAACCGGACATATCAGCAGTAAATAACAAATATTATAAGACTAGGCAAAGGCTCTTATTATACATATTGAGATTTTATTAGGACTTTGTAACCTTGTTGAAATATTACGCAGGCGCTCGGTACCTTTTTATTACCTATCAAATTCGTTTATTTATGCAGTTTGTCCTGCGAGTCCGGTAAACACGTACAGTAGGCCGCACGTCATGTCAGTGGAAACAAAACCAGTGTAAACTGGTCTCTTATTCTAATGAAACTCCGTACGTTGGGCCAGCTCAAGATTATAGTGTTATTTATCACTTACCACAGACGCGCGACGTGTGGTCGACTGTACAGTACCTACCTACGCTAATAAACATTATAAAAACCACCCGGACCAACTCAGCGCGGGATGAACTAACTACCTATTTGACATTTGAAAATAGTAAACCATTACAACATTAGTGCGCGTGGCGGCTTTATGCACTGCGATAAAGGTTTCAAATTCACCTATTTACACACCTTGATGCGGATGGTAAATCTATTCAGCGAGTAAAATATACCATTATAAATTTTGCGCGCGTGGCGTCTTAATCACATTGTCATAGGGTTGAAATTCAACTGATTTACACACATATTTGCGTTTTGTAAATCTATTCGTTAGTAAAGTAAAATATAATACCTTTATATAATGTAGTGTATAATAATATTTTCAATTACCTTTTTTGTTTATTCAGCCTTCGTAGACCCAGCGATGACAACTATTTATTTTTTTTAGTTTTGCCCATTTTGTTTAAAAAATATAACTAAAAGTATCTAATAAAAACTAACTATTTACAACTATTAAAAATTTGAACTATAATAATTACCTATCCTAATACCTAACCCAATTCCTTATCCAGATATCCTAATCCTAGTTACCTATTATAATTTACAATATGTTTTTTGGCTCAGCCGGTAATAAAACTTAGCGGGGGTGGCGGTCTTGCAAAAATTGGCATACGTCCGACCTCCAACACGTTCCGCTCGGGACTAAATGGCACGGGGCGAGCGCATGAAAAGATGAAAACGCTTGATTTTGGAATTAGTGGTATTGGTATTCTCATATTTCACATTATTTTGGCCAGTTTATATCACTTTTTTTACGACCTTTATTATGGTATAAGTTTTATTATTCAAAGCCTAATATAACTCAAATAAAAAAAATATTTGAACATAATTTAGACATGTTTTTGCGATTTAATTGGATGCAGTAAAGTGCAAGTAATCATGTATCGCATGGCTGAAATATCTAGATCAAAGTGTGAAATATGTAATATGTTTTTTTCAAAATTTTAATCCGTATTATCTACGAATAAAAGACAATAGAAAACGTCGTTTATACGGGTAACCCCGCCTTAAATAGACAATACTAATTATCAAACTGTGATAGTGTAGGAACATCGGTATTTCAGATCGCTTTTGCAGTTTTTTGTGAGAAAGTCACTAGTGCCACCGCATATTGGACCACTCTGAATACTGGTGTCCGTCAATGTTGCAGTCAAATATTCTGGATGCACTCGTCCAAGCCAAAAATTACTCGTGGTTGTGTAGCGACTCTAGACGACACTCGTAGGTTCCATTGCTCGTAGGCAATGGGTAGCTCGCCGTCCGATAAGGACCAGGCCCGGGTCGACAGCGCGTTGTGTTCCACGCGCGCCTCAAAGAGATGTCAGCAGAATTGACGGGGTCCGTTAGGGCTGATGCCTGCCGGGGGTGCGAAGAAAACCGAAAGGGAGATCGTGGCCCCCGGCAACAGGGCAACCGAAGGAACACGGGTGGGTTTTAGTCAGTAAGAGTCCGACACGCCCTCCCGCTCCGCCCAGAGCGGGAGAAGTTATTTGATAATTTCCCACCCAAAAAAAGGCCTTATTTAATATAAATAAATTAATGATTTTTGTTTATTTTAAGACACTTTTACACGTCAATTTTGTCAAAACTTCAAAACTATGTGGCGCCGGTATTTCCCATTTTTAACCGACTTCAAAAAGAAGAGATTCTCAATTCGAATATATGTTTTTTATCGGTACATTTGTTACGGGATTACTCCGCCTACTAATTACTTATTATTATGAATTGATATTGATGATTATTTTTTCGTTAAATACTTTAATAACTTTGCTTGGATAGTTTTTGAGTTAGTTTCAATAATAGATACGTATTTTTCCCATGTAATCTATATGGATGATGTTATAATAGGGGTAGGTCCCCACCCAAATTCGAATACCCTATCTGCTACCACAACATAAAAATAAAAAAAATACTACAGACTTCCAAAAAAACACTACAAAGTAAAACTAACTTTAATTTCGGAAGTCGGTGGCAAAAAACGTAAATTTAAAAGCAAAAACACCGACTTCCGAAATGAATGTTATTTTTCACTTTGTAGTGTTATATTGGGAGTCGGTTGTTATTTTTTGTGAAAACATTCTACCTACAAAGTGGCAATTGCAACTTCTCTACTATCTACTTGCCGTATGAAGCTAGTGATTGCCAATTTGTGACGAACGTCTTAGTTTGTGACGGCGCTAAAGCCAGACAGTGCTCTAGGCTTTAGGAACACGATAGGCTCCTAATGCTAGTCGCACATAGTGCTTTCAGTGCATGCGTAAAAGTTTCCAGGAATACTTATTCTGTGCCTTTGATATTACGTTATCTGCAATCTAAATAAAATTTGAAATAAATAAAAAATCTGCGGTTTCCTACAATAGTGCAAAAGTTACGCGGTCAAAAGGTATGAAAAAGCAATTAAAAAAAAAATAACCATCGAGAAATTTCAACGTATCCAGAATCATGTACTGAATCCATGGTAACAGGTTGCGCGTCGATGTCCCTGCTACCCTGTATATATGTATAACGATATCTATTTAACGATCTATCGTCCTATTAGAATCTCTATAGGGAATAAATCTGCCATCATGATTTTAACTAGATTTATCTTCCTTTCTGTGTCGCATTACTTTTATTTTTTTAATGAATTTTTCTGCAGTATATCCATCGGCGGTATATTGTATGATTCGCTAGTATTCAAACAGCATCATTTGCCTGCAATTGCTCGCTGTTTTATGAAATGCCGAAGGCAAATTGTAAAATGTGTCGTCATTTTGTAATTTAGTCTATAAAACTAAGACGATAATGGATTGCAATTTTTCTACCGGTCCACTATATGGTCTTGTTTGTAAGCAATTTTATTTACTAAAGTTTTTTATATCATACAGATGAGCAGACGAGTCCTGGAGTGGAGACTGCGTATCGGCAAGCGTAGTGTGGAAAGCCCCACAGCCCCCATTTATTTCCAATGCATATTAATTATTATATAAAAATATTAGCTTTCTGCACTCCTTCTCCATATAAACTTAAACTGTTCCAAATTTCATACTTCTCCGGCCGCGTACATTTCGTAAAAAGGTGTAAGTATAAAGTTTTGCTTCACGTATTAATAAATAAAGATAGCCGCAATGATATCCTTTTTAATAATGAAGTAAAAGCAAACCTTGTAGCCCCTAATTATACAAAGTATGTGAAAGCAAAAAATGATGTTCCTTAATTTGTTAACAACTTACTTAATATAAGTCAATAGAAGTATTTGTTCTATCGACATAATTACGAGGCGTGACAAAGCAAACGACATCCTTTTAGTTGATTAAAATGGAAACAAACAATAGTGTTAGAAATTACCAAAAATATTCATTTAAAAGCATTGGTATGTCCATTCCTTAGTATCCTATTTATCACGTGTTCTTACGGTTGTTATCTTGAATTAGAGATGAAGACACAGATTACTATAAATCCAATTACTGACAATTTCTTGGACAGAAGATTTCAAAATTTGCTACTTCCTTTCCGTTGCTTTCAGCACTTGGTGTTCCTGTCAAGTTTCTCCATTGAGTACAATTGCATTAGACCTCATCGTGCGTCTTATTATTTCGTATCGTTTCTTGGTACTCTTGTATTTATACTTTTTCATATTGAAAACCTAATTTCAAAAGATTATGATGAAATACCTGGTCAATTTATCGTGGTTTTTGTTAAAGTCAATGTCATCTCGTTTGTGATTCCTATCGTTTACTTTTTCATACTTAACATTATCCACAGAAAGGATCACGTCCAACTAATTTTGAAGATTCAAAAAGCTTTTAGATTTACTAATTTTAAGGGATACAAAAAAGCTACCATAAGGAACTGGTCCGTAATTTTGCGGCATAGTGTTGGCTACATTATTAGTGTGGCAGTAACTCGCGATTTCAAAGTAGCAGGATATTTTTATATTCTACTTTATTTTGATTTGAATGTGACTTATGGTTTTTCTATAATCGCCTTGATAAGAGATGGAATCATTACATGGATCTCTGAAGTCGAGTACTATAGTAAAATCTGCTTGGAGCTAGAAGAAGAAAAATATAATGATAAATTGAAAAAGCTTTTTCAAGCATACATCGATTTAATGGAAGCGTTTGATATTTTCAAGAAGATATTTAAGTTTGCGGTAAGAGTGACTTTTGTGAAGTGTGTTTTAATTATGTGCTTACATCGTAATTAGTAATGTAACTTTGTGTACTGTTTTATTTTTCAATATGTTTTCTAACTTTAATGGTCATCTATTTCCAGACTTTATTTCAAACATTGGACACATTTTTCCATAGTTTACTGTACCTTCAAGCTATTGTAGAAGTAACAAAAACAGGAGTAACGCATTTTGGTTCGGTAAGCATAATAAATGGTTAAAAGACTAGGTCGAGATTGGTAAACGTTACTTAACACATCGTTTGACTAAGATAATATGTTCCAACTTTATCTTGCTAATGTAGTTTGGCAGTGCCTGATATAATAATACTGAGCCAAAGTAAAGTAAAAGTCAAAGACAAATCATTTATTTCAAATAGGCCCATGTATGGCACTTTTGAACGTTAAAATTTATAAAATAATATAATTGATTCGAGGCGCCCCTTCCAAAAGGTAGTTTTCGTATGGAGAAGAATGGGCAAGAAACTCCACCGTTACTCTTTTAAAATGTTTTACAATAGTTTGTATAAGTACGTACATTAGTTAAATAATTATATGTGAAGACGATGCACCTGGAATAAAATTACTATACCACAATAGGTAAAAAGAATTAAAAATGAAGCAACGACAGATAATTTAATTATGTGATACATAGTGCTCACATATTTACAAACATTGTAAAAGTAGAAAATTTTCCTATTTTTTTTAATATTAATAAGTCAGTGTGTGAGGAAGGAATCACAGAATGTAAAATCAATATCATATAACACAAAATTATCAATTTTACAATTAAATTAGCGACCTGTTTGATTTTGTCTTGATTCTAAATTGTCCTATGGAGCAGGACCAGCATGTTTCCAAGCACTCTTATCCCGGGTATAGTCCTCTAATTTGTAATATGCTTGTTTACAATGCTTGTTTTTAAGTAAGTAACAGTTATAAATCTCAGCCTATAGTTTGACCGAGACCGCTTTGTTTTTTTGTTTGAAGAAATGGTTTTAGGAGTAAACTCCAGTCTTGCGTTGGAGCTGGCACACACTCAATTTTTGTTGTTACTGGCTTTTTGAGTTAAGCTAAGAAATACTCGTTGTGATTCAACTTAAATTTTCAGCGTAACGTTCAATTGTTTGAAATAGTCACCATCCTTTGGACTATTAAAAATATGATGTTCGTCACTTTATTCAGTACTTATTGCGAGAAATTCTACATGTCTGTATCTGAAGCAGACGCTGCTTGCAGTAGGTTGCTGAGAAGTCTGCAAAGTACTGGTAAGATAATTTAACCTTTAATGGGAAAATCTGTGTCTTTGATATGTGTAGTCTTTTAGGGTTCCGCAATTCAATAGGAAAAAACGGAACTCTAATAGGATCACTCGTGTGTCTGTCTGTCCGTCTGTCTGAGTCAATTTGCTCCAAATCTACTGGACCAATTTAGTTGAAATTGGTACACATATAAATTTTTGTGACCCAACACGGACGTGTAATATAAATAAATGAATTTTGAATATGGGGTCACAGGGGCCAATTGAAAAAAAAAAAAAATAGTTTTGCAAACTGTACCGTTTGAAATATCAAATGAAAGAGCTTGTTGTGAGGGTCAATTTTTTTGATTTTTTTTTACAAGGTAATAGATAGGTGGTAGGTTATAATTTTAAAATAAATACTTTTAAAGATATTTAAGAAAACTAATGAAAATTTACCAGTTATGGGGGAGGCCTTAAATTTAAACAACAAAGTTTAAAATTTTGACAAAATACGGAGAATGGTGCTTTACTCATAGATTACAGGAAAACTTAATTATGAAGTCTATGATCGGTGCGGGACTCGGCAGGTTAAAATAACATGGCAAATCTTTCAATATTGTGCGTTACCTAAATTTTCATAAGCAGTTGGAATGTATGGGAGAACATGTTTTTTAACTACAATGTTAAGTTTGTTCTTGGGATAAATTCATCCCAACTACCGACGGAACCCTACTTTGTGCGTGGTCGTTTTTTTTCACCGAGTGTAGAGACTTGTAATAAAATTGTCCGTTTGAACATTTTTTTATTTTTAAAATGAAAACATCTTTAGGCGCGTTGGACATTTTTGAGATGGGAAAAACAATTGAACTCGCGACACCGTTACCGACACCTCATTTTTGTAAACACGATTGTGCTCTTTATGTAAATTACGTTTCGGATCAATGTTCTATGCAATTATTTTTAGTTTAAAGGTTTTGGAAGTATTTTTTTTTTTAGTTCTCTTTTGTCGGTCAAAGTCAAAGTCAAAACATTTATTTCAAATAGGCCCATGTATGGCACTTTTGAACGTCAAAATTTACAGAATAATATAATTGATTCTAGTCGCCCCTTCCAAAAGGTAGTTTTCGTATGGAGAAGAATGGGCAAGAAACTCCACCGTTACTCTTTTAAAATGTTTTACAATAGTTTGTATTAGTACGTACATTAGTTAAATAATTATATGTGAAGACGATGCACCTAGAATAAAATTACTATACCACAATGGGTAAAAAGAATTAAAAATGAAGCAACGACAGATAATTTAATTATATGATAGATACATGGTGCTCACATATTTACAAACATAGTAAAAGTAGACGATTTTCCTAATGTTTTTAAAATTAATAAGTCGGTGTGTGAGGAAGTAATCACAGAATGTAAAATCAATGTCATATAATACAAAATTATAAATTTAACAATTAAATTAGCAACCTGTTTGATTTTGTCTTGATTCTAAATTGTCCTATGGAGCAGGACCAGCATGTTTCCAAGCACTCTTATCTTGGATATAATCCTCTAATTTGTAATATGCTTGTTTACAAAGTGTACTTTTAATCTGAGTTTTAAATTTTCTTTCATTTAATTGCAATATGTCACAAGGTATTTTGTTGTAACATTTAACACAGTACCCCATAAAAGATGTATGTACTTTAGATAATCTGAAAAATGGTTGATCTAGTTTATCTTTATTTCTAGTATTAAAATTATGTCTATCACTTATTTTATTAAAAAGATGTGGATTTTTCCTTACATACATAATATTTTCATAAATGAATTGACAAGGTACCGTCATAATATTAATCCTTTTAAATAGTTTCCTGAGAGATTCGCGGCGACGTAGATTATAAATGGCTCTGACAGCTCTCTTTTGTAAAATAAAGATGGATTCAATGTCAGCAGCCCGACCCCACAGTAAAATGCCATACGACATAATGCTGTGGAAGTAGCTAAAATAGACCAATCGCGCGGTTTCTACATCTGTTAACTGTCTTATCTTTCTAACAGCATAAGCGGCCGAGCTTAGCCGCCCCGCAAGAGATGTTATATGAGGTCCCCATTGTAATTTCTCGTCTAGCGTGATTCCTAGGAAAACCGTTTGATTAATAAATTCCAGTTTTTCCCCATTCAATAGGATGTCACATTCGCTACTTCTAATATTAGGTAATTTAAATCTAATGCATTTGGTTTTTGTTTTATTTAGTACCAAATTGTTTACCGTAAACCAATCTTGGACTTGTAGAATAGAGCTATTAACGTCTTCAAGATTTTGTGACCGTCGGTTTATTTTAAAGATTAATGATGTGTCATCTGCAAATAACACCATCTTCGGTTGATTTTGAAATAATTGGGGTAAATCATTAATGTAAACTAAAAAGAGAAATGGACCCAATATCGAACCTTGGGGAACGCCCATTGCCATTTCAGACCCTAATGAGTTTACGCCGTTTACCTGAACTTTAACCTTTCTATCTTTCAGGTATCGGTCGGCACTCCCGGAGTGCTACTCATTTACTAATTTTACGTTTTAAATAATTTTAGAAAGATTTTGTACTTGTGTTGTTTTTGTGTGTAATTGTGTTTTTTTTTTTGTGATTTTGTGATTTAACTTTCGAGATGTTACCTACTTAGGTACTTTTTCTAATTCAATTCTTTTCAGAAACTTAATTATAATTAAATCTGTGAAAAGAATTGCAAAAAGAGAAATTGACTCTCTTCGTCAATTTGCCGTGTTATAGCCATTTCATAAACTGTCCAAGAATTACAGTATTTGAATATACGATTTCAACTCAATTTTCTTCTTAATTAATTTTTCCTGACCTTACAATTGTTTCTTTGTCTCTGTTATAGTGGAAGCAAAGAAGCTCTGTAAGAACGTGCAGCGGCTGAATCGTGCAGCCTTCCACAAGATGACTGCTTGTCGGATATTCACGATCGACGGTAGTCTACCTCTGAAGTTTAACAGTCTTGTATTAGAGTACACTGTTGTATTGCTGCAGTTTGCTGCCTTATCGTGGAAAAATATTTTATTTCATTTATAATTTTATTTGTTGAAAACAGAAAAACGTTTTTTATAAAAAACATACCTACTTTTTTGTTATAGTTACCGTTATCTCGATCGATAAATGTGCGCCCAGGTTAAAAGCTTGTTCTTCTTCGTCATATCGATGATTAAATTTTATTAATTTTATAAAAGCTTCGTCCTTATTTCGGCCATTTCGACAGCCCTAGCGTTGGGCGCGCAAAGATCTTTCATAGAGCAGGTGTTTTTGCACAGAGCGCATGACAAGAGGTGAACCATCGTTTGTCATGTGGCTCACCAGTCTCACTGTGGCTCATCGGAGTAACCCACCTGGTTGAGTTGTACCTGCAGGGACCCACCTGGCTTAAAAGAAAAAAGAAAGAAAGAGAAATTGTTTATTCTGCACAAACTAAACGCACATGCCAAAAAATATTACATATACTTAATGTAATTTAACAAATTAGCCAAAAGCCTCGTAGCCAAGTAGTAGAAGCATTGCAAGATTGTCTATTACTTGAATGTCAGAGCCATAGACTAGCTGGCTTCTTAGTCGGTTAAGTTATTTCCAGGTGGACCATGATAGTTGGTGACCCACTTTTCTGCAGGCTCATGCAGCCACAGTTTTAATCGTGTCGCAATAGATGCCATAAGGCTGCATTTAGTTTTCGGGCATGGGTGGAACGACAGCATCGTTCCACCTATGCCAGGGCCACAGGTGCCACAGGGCATGAAATTTTGCCACCTGAAAAGCCAAGCCAGATGTCCGGAGAACTAAACCGATGTAACGAGTTATTGCGAGCGCCGAATTTCAGTTTAGTCTTCGTTAAAGTGTTGCTTGTAGCCCAGTGAACGGTGTAATGTATCTCCCAAATAGACGGGATTGTTGTTGTGTTCAATGTCAGCAACTCGCTATTTTATTTCTTAGGTGGAATGAGCAAGATTGCGTCTTAGAAGGATTAGGCCTTAGAGTATTGTTCTCGTATTATGTGCTGATATTATCCTGAGCCATTTCGAGATTTGTTTCGGCATCTTCGAAGTTCTTTGTGGTTGTCTGCATACCAAAATCTGTCAGTGTTGGTCGTTTTAGGTTGAAAGTTTGTATTTTTTTTTTTGAAACAAAATGGGAGCCAGGACACTGCCTTGGGGTAAGCCGTTCTTCAAGATGCGCCATCTGCTCTTGTCAGAATTTAAATGAACTATGAAACGTCGGGTGCGTAGCATTTTTCCCTAAATGCGTATAAAAGAGCTTGTTAAATAGGGTTACTTTAGAGGCCAAAACTGAAAAGTGAAACAATATATTCGATAGCCTTCGTGTCAAATGAAAGCTTTTTGAATTATGAACTCAAAAGTGTCTTAAGATTTTTTCTATGAAGCCACTCACAGTCACCGTAGGTTTATGATCATAGTATGATTGTGATCTGCTAAATCCAATAGGTTTATAATTAATGTTTTTGTACGTCTTAATCTATTTGACCGAATGGTGACGCATGATTCAAGACTACGTACGTCAAACTTCATCCTTGTCTTGTCCAGTATTATATACCATATAGTTTACAAATAATAGCTGTAACGCCTAACAATTTACAATGAAGTATAATATAACCTCTTGTAAATAATTTAAATAAATATTTGTGTCGGTTCCTAAGCCAAGGATAAAAATGACAAACGGTTCGGCATGAAGCTGCAATATTTCATAAATCGATACCCCTCGTTCACACTAGTACAATTTTTTTTTCATTTTTTTTTATTCCTATGTATACTAAATGAAATTCTGCGTCGTTTTATCTTACCAGTGTTACGTAAAGCCTTCTCCTTCTATTAAAAAAAAAGTGTCACAATGATATTTAAAAGTATTATGACAAATTTTTGTATTTATTTTCGTTTGCTTCCATATTTTTTTTACATTTATGTCTTAACTGCATTGATTTCATAGTTTCGACGTGCACACTTGTATTAACTGAAGGGGCGAGCTTCTTAGACATATACTCGGATTTTCAGCATGCAGACTTTAAAATTGTCAAATAATTATCACAAATATAGTATCTCAAAAAGTTATTCTAGGATATAAGTACTCAATTTGTAATGTTTTTTTAACCACTTCCACGATATTCATATGCGAACATAAGAATTGCTCTCCTGTAAAATTGGTGTAAATGTGTGTGAACTAGGGTATCGAAATAATTATTAAATTAAATTATAATTAGCCAATACCCTTCCGTTGCTGGGACAGGCCTCTTTGTGTTAGCAAACGGGCCGTAATTCATACTCAAACTCAAAATATTTATTTCAATTAAACCATTTACAGGCACTTGTGAATTGCCAAAGAGTCTATCAGTTAGTTACAAATTTGAAGCTAATTACAATACCAATTCCAAAATGTAGATATCTATCGAGAAGAAATGGCAAGAAACTTCAAGGACACTCTTTTAAATATAGATATTACAACTGGGTACATTATTCTTGTTGCTTCTATATGTGAGAACAATGTATAAAAAATAATCAAAAGCATTGATAATATAAGATTTTTAAAAAACCCTGGCAGATAAGAGATGACCAATTTCAACTGACGACGCCCGTTCACGAACATGATGCGTGAATCAGAACCATCTAGCTCAACTATTTTGTAGGGAACCGAATGATCCAACACACTCGCCACCAGCAGCGAGATATTTAGTGAGCATGACATACTCTCAACTGCCATGTCTCTCTTTCAAGTCAACATACATTTTAATAACATAATAAACGGCTCCATGATACTCACATTTATAAAAATAAAAATATTTCTAAATTATACAAAACTATAGTTTGCAATGTATTTAAGAAATTAATAGAATTTTACCACCAAAAAGAAAGAAAATCATTACTAATTGGAGCATTCAACAATTTACTTGATAAAAAAAATAAACATTTATTTCGTAATGTCAAAAACAAAATTAAAAAAGGAGAAGCAACTCTTCCAAATATTAAAATATTAACTAGTGAGCCCAAGTGGCTGTGGAGCAGGACCAGCATTAAGCCAAGCATTTTTATCTACGATATAATCATCCAACTTATAATATGCTTGTCTACATAGTGTGCATTTAATGCATGTTTTAAATTTCTTCTCATTTAGTTGAAGATTTATTATACAATTTTACACAGTACCCCATTAAAGAAGTGTGTACTTTAGACAATCTAAAACGTGGTTGTTCTAATTTGTTCCTATTTCTAGTGTTAAAGTTATTCCTGTCACTTATTTTACTAACCACACGGGACAAGTGCGGGTTGGTTAATGGATAAACCACATGTCTTTGAATGTTTGGTTGTACGACATAACAATAATGCATAACTTCCGCAGAACCTTTTTGATCAGATTACTTTAAATACATAATCACAAAAACAGGCTAAGAAACTAGTTTTATTTGCCTTTGAGTTTGTTACTTATCCGTTGCACACAAATCAAAAACCAAATGAGTACCTATGGGCATAAACTACGTATCGTATTTGAAGGGTACATGAGCAAAACAAGGAATGTCACAAGAAATTCAAATATGAGTTAAGTATGGCAACATTTATGTTTTCGCGCGTATTTTTATGTAGCATTAAGTAAAAATTATAAAAACAATCATAGTCCCTCATATCTTCAAAATATTAAAACCCTGTACAGGTGCAAAACTGGGAATGTCCCTAGTCTAACGGAACGTAACAAGGAATGTATGGCTTATGAGGCATTCCCTCTATGGGTTTGATGAGACATTCCATGTTTTACTACTTTAAAAAAATTAATTACTTTATTTTTTTAAATATTTATGCATTTGTTAATATTTGCAAAAAGTTTATTTGTGCCTAATGCTGATCCCTGTAAACTTTAGTTCCTATTAGTAACAAAAAACAATAAAAAAAAATATAAGAAAAAGTTATAAACTTTAAAACATTAAAACGTGAATTACACAAAATCCTGTTTTTGTGAAATTCCTTGTTTTGCACCTGTACCGTTCATTTTAGACTGGTACAGCCACCGCAATTTTTTTCATGGGATTGTCGTCAATGCAATTGATCTAGCTAGCATATGGCTTGCAGGATTAGCATAAAAAAACACAAGTTGTTTTAAAACACGTATTTTAAACAGTTTAATTAAACAATGTTTTTTATTAAGTGTTTAAAATCATAGTATAAAACAAGTTTCAAACAATGTTTTAAACATTAAGAAAAATAACATGGTTTAAAAGCGAATCAATGGAAATAAATTATCTAATACCTAATTATGTTAGGATATACATTATACATTATCGGTCTTTACAGTAAAACGTATTCATTTGAGAGCCAGAAATGTCAGGAGACCTCGCACGATATTTATACTGTTTTATTTGTCTAAGGTATACCTATAATACGTTGCGGTTTTCCAGACGGTTTGTCCGACGATGTCGCACGACTTTTGTGGTGACGCGTTTCGCGGGAATTGTTCAAGTCAGATATGGGCCAAGTTCAAACCGGCTCAGGTGCAACCTTACTACCTACTTTGAGATCTTCAGCCATTTATCGTAAACATAAAATAAGAAATATAATACTATTATGCAAATAAAAAAAAGCTAGATGTAAACATCGAGTCATTATTGACGTCAGCGTTTTCGTTCGAAATCAAATATCAAAGTCCACTATTTCCTAAATAACATACCTATTGGCTGCTTTAAAGCTCTTATGGTTCTGTATCTCAAAAGTTTATGTAGCAAAGTGTTCCCTTTAAAAGGAGGAGAATCGGGTGTTTGAAGTGATTGAACCACAACACCCAATTCGCCGTCCTATGAGGCTATTGCACATAACTTAACCACAGCATCATCAGCTTATAATGAGCCCACTGCTGGGACACAGGCCTCCTCACTGTGAAAGGGAGTGGGCCATAATCCATCACGTGGGCCCAGGGCGGGTTAGTGGACATAGGCCGTTCTTGAATTGTTACAAGAGGCTTATGGTCAGCAGGCGATGTTGATTGACTCTTTATAATTAACCAGATTTTTTGGCATCCACAGTTTTTGGCTCAGAACTATCGGTCCCTATATTTTGTGTAATGACACCATTTTTTTAAACTTTTAAGTAGGTACCTACTACATGATTTATATGGCACACTTTAACCACAAATCACGAACTATCTACATAGCTTTTTTGTGCCGTCCTGATCAAATCCCACGATACCATACTCATTGACGTCATACGATGGCTATCGAGAGCACAGAACCAGTTCAAGCAAGTTAAGAATCTGCAAAAAAATGTGCAAAAAACCGAACCGAATGCAAAAAGTTTAACGTACCATTGCACTTTAGGATTTCGATACCTGATCAAGTTTTGATGGCGCAGTGTTTTGAAGACTAGTTAAGTCAGTCAAGTCTTAGCTCCGATGGTGTGTGGTGTGGTTAAGTAAAGGTATTTGTTTATGTAGGGGTGTTTATTCTGTTATTAATCAAAATCTTCAGCTTTTATATGTATGTACCTATTGTGTTATTTGTTGTGACGCTTGTCCCCCTGCCCTTATCCTCACTAATTTGGGGTTGGCCTAGCATGTCTACTTCTTCCATATGTCTATCTCTCTTGCCCGTTATCTCAGTAGTCTTCTCCTGCGTAGACTTAATTAAGTCAACTATGATGGAGATGCCTACTTCTTCTTCTTTTTGTGTGATTACTGAATAACTTGGTGCCAGAGTTTTGAAGCCGCCCAAAGGGCCTCTGACTTGGCTGCACATGCCGTCGAGAAATATCTATCAGGCATGCCGGTTTCATCACGAAATCTTCCTTCGTCGTTTTTGAAGCAAGTGGTAGTTATAAAATACGCACGTCAATCCGAAAAGTCAGAGGTGCGTGCCTTGGGTTCGAACTCAAGACCTATGACTTGGCAGTCTGACGGTCACACCACTAGGCTTTTTGTTTTATAAACCCAAAAGGGTTAACCTTTTTGGTATATCCTTAAAATTATGAATTGAGTAACAAACTTCTTTAAAAACTCAGATTTATAATAGTGCAATAAACTCAAAGTATGTCATTACCATCCATCTAATAAAAAGATTCTGAACTTTTTGTAGCTTGTCACACTCGCTCTTGCACTTGACGTTCATAATATCAATACAGGTTATAGTAACACGTGTTTAGTAAGAATGTATCATCTCGTGTTTTCTAGAAGGTTAGGCAAACATTTGCGGAATGAGTGCTCTACGATTGAGCTGGATACAAAAATGATTTCATGTTTTTATTGAATGGCCATTTTGTATGTTTTTGGCGTTTTTGTTTTGAAACGAAGTTCCATATCACACTTTATACTCTGCACACATGGCGAATGAGAGCTGGACCTAACAAAAATTAATGTATGTTGTGGGACAGCAGTGGTGGCTCAGTGGTAACGGCCGCGAGTTACGAGTGATCGTAGGTTTGCACCAAGACAGGCGTTTTACTTTGTGTAAATTATTTCATCGCCGCTACTCTCAAAACGGTGAAGGAAAACATCGTGAGGAAACCAGCATGTCCTAGAACCAAAAATTCGAAGATAAGTGACTACCAACCCACACTGGGCCCGTGTGGTGGATTACGGCGCACTGCCTCTCACCAAGAGGCGGCCTGTTTCCCAGCAGTGGGAACATTATAGACTGATTATACTGCAACTGACGGGGCGCGCTATGACCGATGCCTGCCGGGGTCGCGGGAAAGTCCGAAAGGGTTACCGTGGCCCCTGGCAACATACAGGCAGCAGTGGGAACAATATAGGCTGATTATGTGTGTTGAGTTTAGTGACGGTCAAAATCTTACACTTTTTTCGATCAAGCTCTCATTCGCTAAAAGCGCCAAAGCGAATGGAACTTCATTACAACCGGGTGTCCAACGACACCTCTCGACGGTTTTTGTTTTGTGCATTTTGTTTATGTCGTAGTGTACTAATATTGGTACAATTTTGCAAATGGTGTGTAAACTTAGTAATAAATTCTGTTTTACTAAATAATTGTTTAATGTATTTTAATTTTATTTAAATGTTAACGAAATCAAAAGCTCGTTATGTTAATAACAGAAACAAAATGGCGACGGGCTGAAATTGGCGCCACATTAACCACTGCAACATGGTGCGTAGTGCTGTAATTAGTTTTTGCTTCAACATCTGTTTGTTTGAATTCTAAATATTTTGTAGCTTTGTGGAGAAGCCAAATAACATTTGCCTAAATGTCAAGTAACATTTTTGCCCTTTCAAAAAGTTTACCTAACTGACATGACAAAATTTTCAAACGGCATTTTACACAGCATTTTTATAACAACATTTTAGGGAAGATTGTTCCTACTCCTGCTAGGTTAAATACAAAGTAAGTTCTTCAAAAACACGTTACTGACTGCCTCATAAATTCGTAATTGGTCTAGTGGTCACGAGCGCTACTGCTGAGCATGAGGTCCTGGGCTCGATTCCTGGGTCGGAGAAAGAATTATTGGGCTATTTCACCTGGAATTTCTCAGTAGCAATCCGGAGTCTAGATTTATGCTTGGTTGATGGCAATATGGTTGCCCCCTATTACATGGGACTTAAACATAACTGGCGAAATGTGGGTGTACTATAGGTACACCTTTGCCCAACCCTTCGGGGATTACAGGCGTGATGTTATGTTATATTGTAAAAGTTTAAAGTGAACAAACTCAAAAGCTCGTTACGTTAATAACAGAAACAAAATGGCGACGGGCTGAAAATGGCGCCACTTTAACTACTGCAACATGGTGCGTGGTGCTGTAATTAGTTTTTGCTTCAACATCTGTTTGAATTCTAGATATTTTGTAGCTTTGTGGAGAAGCCAAAATAACATTTGTCTAAATGTCAAGTAACATTTTTGCCCTTGCAAAAAGTTTACCTAACTGACAGAACAAAACTTTCAAACGGTTTTTTTATTCAACAACAATAAAGCACCGACTCATTTTATAAAAAAAAAATGTTCTACATATTGCTTAGCATAATAAGCCTTTTTTTTGGTTGGGAAGTTATCAAATAACTTCTCCCGTTCTGGGTGGAGCGGGAGGGCGTGTCAGACTCTTACTGACTAAAACCCACCCGTGTTCCTTCAGTTGCCTGTATGTTGCCAGGGGCCACGGTATCCCTTTCGGACTTTCCCGCGATCGGTCATAGCGCGCCCCGTCAGTTGCAGTATAATCAGCCTATAATGTTCCCACTGCTGGGACACAGGCCTCCTCTCTGTGAGAGGGAGTGGGCCGTAATGCACCACGCGGGCTCAGGTAGATTTCACATTTCTGCCTGTCAGGGTTCGAACCTAGACCTACAACTCATAAGACGCGACTGAAACCACTGGATCATCACTGCTCGAGGTACTGCTAAGTTATATATTAAGAAATATGTCTTAAATCCTCCCGCATTTCGAGCTCTTTATTGTACCCAAACAAGGTTATTGCTTTTTATATTGCCCTCAACTACGTCTCTTTAGGTCCAAATGGATTATAACCTCGCAAACAGAACTAACGCCGTGTTTTTTCAGATCTACATAGATACTACGCTAAATCAAAAATAAATGTTGACTCGAAAAATAAAGATCAGGTTTGTATTGGTTTTATAGAGCAGAACTAAGCGGTAGCTGTCATAACAAAGTGTTGGACATTGCGAGCGGTACAATAGAACCTGTGGCCATGAGAATTTCGATTTTTCATAGCAGCCGTAAAGTATTTTGCTGAGCAGATTGTACGGAAATGAACACCTCCCAGACTGGAGCGGGCCGGGGCTGCGTTGAAGCGGCTCCTGCCCAATCTAGGGGATCCAAACGCCTCCTGCCGGAGGCTCTACGCGGGGGTCGTGCGGTCCATGGCCCTTTACGGGGCGCCGGTGTGGGTGCGTTCAATAAGGCTGCGGCCAGCCCGCCGGTTGAACGCGTCCCAGAGGGTCATGGCCATCCGGCTGGCCCGAGGATACCGCACGGTCTCCTGCGAGGCGGCGAGCCTCCTTGCCGGATTACCGCCATGGGATCTGGAGGCAAAGGTCCTCGCGCACATTTGGGAGTGGCGCGAGGAGGCGAGGCGCCCGGGGCTTAGCTCCGCTGCCGCGAGAAATCGCGGCTCAGCGGACAGAGCTCCGGCGGGATCTCATGGCGTCATGGAGAGTGCGATTGTTGCAACCCAGCGCTGGGCACGCCACAATTGCGGCGATAAGACCCCTCTTTGAGGAGTGGCTTGAGAGGCGCCACGGCGTCCTCACCTTCCGCCTGACGCAGGTCCTCACCGGACACGGCTGTTTCGGGAGATTCCTGCACAGGATAAGGCGGGAGGAAACGCCGGGTGTCACCATTGTGTGGATCGCCCGGAGGACACGGTGGAGCATACGGTGGAGGTCTGCCCAGCTTGGGCGGAGCATCGCCGTGTCTTCGTGGAGGCGATCGGCGGCGGTGATCTCTCGCGTCCGGCCCTGGTTCAGGCTATGGTACGGAGCGAGAGGAAATGGGAGGCCGTCACCTCCTTCTGCGAAGCGGTAATGCTCGCGAAGGAGGAGGCGGAACGCGTGAGGGAGAGGCAAATTTTGCGCCCTCACGCCCCTAACCGCCGCAGGAGGAGACGCCCAGGGAATCGCGAGGCGATTTCCGGCCACCGTAGGCGCGGGCTTGCGGGCGGTGAGCAATGGGTGGCTCACCGTCCGATACGGACCAGGCCCGGGTCGACGGCGCGTTGTGTTCCACGACACTTGCCCAGCGCTGAAATAGGTTCTAGAAGTTTAAAGGAGTACATAATGGTACCTATTAATCTATATACGGGAATATTAATAACCCTAATAAAGAAACTCTATAAGAAGTCAATTGTCTTAAAATAATATGATAAATCTCTCAATATTGTGTGTACAAACTTGAACCAGTTGGAATGTATTATAGAACATGTTTTCAACTACAATGTTAAATTTGTTCTTGAGATAAATTCATCTCAACTACGGTACCCTTCATTGTACGTGGTCCGACATGCACTTTGTACCTCTCTCTATCCAGAGTTGCCAAGGACTAATTTTAATTAAAGGAGTCTATCTCTTCCTGTTATGTTATTTTTTTTTTTTTCACTATAGAATATATTTTGATACCTACTTTGTAAAAATAAAACTTGATTAAATAATTCTTACAATAGTGTCTGGAGTTCCAAACGAGCTACGAGAATTCAAAATATTTCATAGAAAGACAAAAGTCGCTTTCACCCTTATAATATTGTTAGTATAGAAAATTCATTCAAATGCGAGTTTCAGATGAAACCTATAGTGAACATGATACAATTAGACACCCACAAAGGTATTTCTAGACGAGTAAATACTGAAACTGTTGCAGCTTGGAATAGAAATAGGGCAGCTACGATTCACGCCTTGAATGTTAATGACTTTACGTGGGCACCTACCTCTGTCAAAAACCTCACGAGAATGCGAAAGTGAGTTTGTTTATGTGTTTGTTACGCTTTCATGCTAAAACGGCTGAACGGATTTGGATGAAATTTTACCCATGGGTAGACCATGAATTGGATTAGGACATAGAATACTTTTTATCCGGATATTCGTACGGGATCAAGAATTATGCGGGTGAAACCGCGGGGTGCAGTGAGTAAAATTTATATATACATTTACATATATCTATAAAAGGAAAGGGTGACAATTAATGACTGACTGACTGGCTGATCTATCAACGCACAGCTCAAACCACTGAATGGATTGGCCTAAAATTTGGCACACAGGCAGTTAATATGACGTAGGCATCCACTTACAAAGGGTTTTTGGAAATTCGGCCTTGAAGGGGGTGAAAAGGGGGGATTTTGTTTGTATGAAAAATCTTATTCCTTGAGTTAATAAACTTGAAACTTGGTACGAATACTTATCTATGTAAATAATAACGATTGCCATTTTTCGTTTCTTTTTTTAATCTTCCCCCTAAAAGAGTATTGGGGGGTGTCAGAGTTTGTATGGAAGAATTTTGACATGCGGTCTGATTAACTCGAACTTCAGTATTTATACTTAAAACTGAAAGTAAATAAAAACGTATTTTTGAAGGGTTTTTTTGAAAATCTACCCCTAACGGGGTGAAAAGGGGTATTGATTATACAGGGTAGGATTTTACTGTGTGGCTTGATTAACTTGAAAAATGGTATAAATCCAAACTAATATTATAAATTCGAAAGTAACTCTGTCAGTCTGTATGTATGTTACATTTTCACGGCTAAACTACTGAATGGATTTCGATAAAATTTGGCAAGGAGGTAGATGGCAGCTTGTAGACGGATATAGGGTACTTTTGTCTCAAAAATAAGTTTATTTGCGAGTGTTAAAATATGCGGTATAAATGGCCGTATTTTTTATTGCGTTCACTTGGAAGTTTGTTTTTTATTACAGATCCAAGGGACAAAGGCTAAGCTCGCACTACGAATTTTAATCGTTGCGGATAATATTCGCCAATCTGTGAACAATACCACTAACTAGAGTCCGCACACTGCTGAAAGAAACCGTTTGTGAGTGCGCGTAGGAATTATTGTCGTTTACGATTTTATTTCGCAGTTTAATAATCGCAACGATCAAAATTCGTAGTGCGCGCTTAGCTTAAGTTTTTGATATCTATTTCAACTTGATGTCTCCACGCGTTCCTTTGAAAAATGGTCTTGACAGCGAAATCATCTTTTAAGGGTTTCCATTTTTCATTTTGAGGTACGGAATCCTAAAACAGATTTATTATCGTCTGTTACCTTTTCATGCAATCACGGCTGAACAGATTTAGATGAATGGTATACGGATAGGCAATGACCTGGGTTAGGACATATGATAAGTACTTTGAATCCCGGTAGTACGTTCCTGTGGGATATTTTCCGACATAAAATGAAAGTATCAGCCTAGAACTGTCTTACTTTATGTTTGTTTTACATTTGGTTTATGGCTGACTTTTCAAAGGTTAGATAACTTTTATCTGAAGAATAAAATATGACAGTTTTACATATGTTTCTAACAAAAGCTGTCAAACCACAATATTTATTTCTGTGATAAAGTTATCTAACTATTGAAAAATCTGCCTTTAGTTAAGTAGCGAGTTTAATTCAACCAGGTACACCCTGTACCTGTGCACCTGTACCTTAACGTCATTCCAAAACTGTCTGTTTTTTATTGTGAAGTAGCCCTTATAGAGGGATTTATGCAAAAATAAATCATGACATGAAAGTAATCATTTTATTTTTATTAACTTTATGGCAAAAGTAATCTTATCATTCAGAAGAGAATCGCCAACAAAAACTGGTAGCGTATTAAAAAATACTACTGTTTCTACTACAATTAATTCTTTCGTACCTACTATTCACAGAATCTTGCTTCTTCCTAAATTTATAAAACTAAAAACCATGAAAGTCTTTTCTATAACGTTACTTGAATTACAATTTTACATTGAAAATTTTAATCCTTATTTTAGTTGTACCCTGTCGCATTGAACAAGTGAAATGCTACCCACGTTTTACACCTACAAGCATTTAACAGTACATTAGCATGCAACCGAGGACTGTCAACAAATTAGTAGTCCCGTCTGTTATGAAATTAAATGCTAAGGGCATTGTACCACCCGCGCACACTGGACTACATTGAACGAATTAATTCAACTATTTAATTTAAAAAGGTGATACTTTATTCAGTGTTTAAAAATACATAGTTGGATAATTTAATAACTTTTTAAAAGCTTTAGTGAACATACTCTGAATACTCTCGTGTAAGGCCCCGTCCCCACTATGTCGTGGCGACAGATTATCGTGTCGTTTAAATTGTCGTGGCTTGTGTATTTAAATGAAGGTGTTCACATAAAGGACGACACGATTAACTTAACTAAATTTTCCAACGATAAATTAATCGTCACTACATAATGGGAACGCGCCCTTAGAGTTCCTTAATTTAAGTTGCCAATACGCCTTGATCTGCACCCTTTTATCTCGACTGCGGCGGAGCCCACAAGGAGACTTAAGTTTTTTAGAAGGTCGCAGTTACTTGGCTATTTAGTATTTTCATTACACTAGTGATTAATAATATATCTAGAAAAGTATAAAGGCTCTTTCAAACAGGCGCGATACCCGACGCGACACAAAGACACCGCTCGTCACGTGACGCGACGTACCTTTGTGTCGCGTCGCGTGTCGCGCCTGTTTGTAGGAGCCTTAATGCGAATTATTTGAGGTTTAATTAAGTAGGTACAGTATTTCTATTTTCTTTATGTCCGTCGGGTATCATCGCATTTCCGAATACAAACGAATGCTAATTTCCATGTCCATGGATTATTAGATTTATCGTGTATCATAATTTGAATTCAGAACTAAGTACTTTAATGTTGTTTTGTTTTGATTTCCGTGTGAACTATATAGAGCTGTAAAACTATTTTCCTATCTATCGTGCCTGCGACTTTCCTCCCATTTTTAAAATAAATTGTATTAAGTTAAAAGAGTATTAACAACTGTATATACTTCCAAGTCGATTGAGAGTGTCCGGTCTGCATCAAGTGCAAAGGGCAACTGATAGAAATCCAACAACTGACGAAACACGAAGTTTGCCGAGGGACATTAAGCAAATAGAAATACAGTAGACCTTTTGAAAGTAGCATAGCAACAGCAGATGTATCCAACATAACACTTTAAATCCAAGGCCTAGTACAATATCCCTGAAGAACTGGATGGAACCTTTATCCTGAAAGATAGTCAGTAGGTACTATACGAACTGTAGGCGGTAAGCTGTAGAGACGTGAAAGATCTTAGGAAAAATAAGTAGAATACCGAATTTGTATTTGAAAATTTGAGTTATGATATCTTTTGCAAGGGTAAAGGAAACAGAGTTTATTTAATGCTTTAGCCACACCTGCGTCATTACGGGTAAGTCAAGGCGTTAAATAAAACATTACGCAGATGTGGCCAATATTTAATACGTTAATAATTGAGATGTGGCCTTGTTAATGACGATAGGCCGTGTCACGGTTATTTCGACTCATGAAAGGGTTTTAGCTGGTTGAATAACACAGCACACCGTGTTTGCTACATTACTATACCAGCCTATTATTGTCCCACTGTAGAGCAAAAGCAGAGTAATAAATATAACAAAGAATTATAATATTTTTTGTAAAGCCAATCAGTGTGTCAGCTTTCGTACATTTTCAATAAAATATAAACTAATCGAGCTGAAAATTAATTACCGTAAAACGCTGCAACTTTGCCAACTAAGCCCAAGTTTGCCTATTTCGTTTCGATTACGATATTTCGCGTTTGCTTAGTTTTTTCTTATTTTCTACCATTTGGTAGTGACTTTACATTATTAGGGCAACATATTTTTCATTTTTTATAATGGTAACTTCATTGGTATTCAGTCAGTTGTGCGACAAATACGAGTGCGACTGATTGAAAGTTTTTAGTGTCCCGGAACTTTTGGAGTTTGAGCTAAAGAAAAGGTGTTTTCGTGCAGGTGAAACATCCCAGGGTAAGACAATATTATCTATTTCCGTATTATTTAATATTTTCATGACAGGGACGCGATTTCATTTAAATAATTAAGTAGGCAATGTTGTGCACTGTTTTGGAAACTTGAGTGACACAACTTTGCCTGGGTCTAGGGTTGTCACTAGTCGGATTTTATTAATGATATATTTTTACTTTGTAAATGTCATATTTACATGGAATTTACACAGGCGAAATGTGGTGTACTATACATAGTACACCACGTTTTGCCAGTTATTACAGGCGTGATTTTGTGTTGTGTGTGGTATTTAAGTAAGTCTTCATTCTATTGCAGTTATATGAAAAAATGCCGAATCATACACAACGAAGCAGGAGAAAACCAGGAGCTCGTAATTATTCCGATTACTCATTAGAAATGTTAGAAGTTGCTGCAGATCTCGTACGAAACAAAATCATTTCGTCATACGAAGCGGAAAAGCAATTTGGGATCCCGCGTCGGACCATTTTCAATAAATCAAAAAACATGCATAATAAACCATATGGTCGACCTACAGAGTTGACAAATGAGGAAGAAGCCCATATCGCAGATGTAGTGAATATTACAGCTGAATTTGGCTGTCCTCTTACGCTATTAGACTTGCGCATTGTAGTTTACAACTACTTATGTAAAACTGGAAAAGATTACCTATTTAAAGGAAAAATGCCAGGTGAACGCTGGGCCCGCGCTTTCTTACAACGACACAATTTTTCGCAAAGGGCAACACAAAATATAAAAAGAAGTCGAGCTGCGAAAACAGTTGAGGAAATTATTGAATATTTCAAGAATCTTGAAACTTCTCTTAAAAATGTTCCCGCCAGCAATATTCTCAATTTCGATGAGACAAATTTAAGTGACGACCCCGGATGTAAGAAATGTATATTTAAAAGGGGGACAAAACACCCTGACAGGGTCATGAATGCTAGCAGAAGTGCAGTATCAATCATGTTCAGCGGAACTGCTGACGGAAATTGCCTACCACCCTATGTGGTTTACAAGGCAGATCATTTGTGGTCCAGGTGGTGTGAAAATGGTCCAAAAAATGCTCGATATAACCGAACCAAATCTGGATGGTTCGATATGACCTGTTTTGATGATGGGTTTAAGACTATAGTTTTGCCATGGGCAAACTCTCGAGACGGCGTTAAACTAATTATAGGTGATAACTTGGCATCGCACCTTAGCGTCGAAACAATTCAAATATGTCAAAATCAAAACATCAGATTTGTTTTTCTTCCAAAAACTGCGACACACATAACTCAACCGCTAGACGTTGCGTTTTTTGGACCAATGAAACGACTTTGGCGTGAAATTTTAACAGATTATAAAGCTACATACAGCAGTGCAAGCACAATTAACAAATGCCATTTCCCACAGCTACTGCAGGAGCTAATGATTAAAATAGACATTACAAAAGATACCAACATATGTAAAGGATTTGAAGGATCTGGAATATTTCCTTTCAATCCCTCAAGAGTGACAATAAAAATACCAACAGTACAAGAAGAAAATACTCGTCAGTTCGATGCCAGCCTTCTGGAGTTTTTGCAACGAAACAGACGATCAAAACCAATCAAATCTGGTCACAATAGCAAGCTAGTAGTCGTAGCTGGAAAATCAATCTCAACCGAAGAAGCGGAAGAGTTAGCTAAAACTAAAAATATAAAGAAGAACACAAAAATAACTAAACAGAAAGAGAAAAAAGATTCAAGTTTACCAGGACCGTCGAAAATAACAAATGTCAAGAAAAAAATAAAGCACGCTGAAACTAAAAGCCCCGAATTTATCGACACCTACGAGCTATACAACGGCGACTTCCTTTCCACCTTGGAAAACAACTCGGCACAATTACATAGTTCGTCGTTGATGCTCAAAAATCCTGACAGCCTTTGTAGGCTTTGCATAAGTGCCATAAACATTTACTTGCAGCCTTTAGTGGCAGATTCAAATGACTTTGTGGTGCATTACCTAAAGAATTTGCCAAAGAATGCTAAAATGAATACTCCGTTTTGCGAAGACATACCAGAATGCCTGCAGTTAAAAATAACCAATGTACCTAATATTGACCTTGAACCATTTAAAAACCCGAACAAGAATAAAAAACCTAAGAAAATAATTACGTCTAATATAGTTATAAAAGAAGCTTCCCCTGAAAAAAGAATTATTTTACGAGATATAAATACACAAATAAATACAAGAAAAAGTATACAACCCAGTACTTCACAAGGAGAGTCATCTAAAATGAAAAGGAAAAAGAAGCCTGTGTACCATAGCGACTCAAGCCTGACATCGGAAACTTCATTTCAGGCTGCGGATGACTCCGACTACGAAAATTTTGATAAATACATTAGGTCATGTTTACAAGAACAAGAAGAACAAGAAAACATTGGTCAAGAAAACATATGCCCTTTCGGACTGAGTGATATTGATTTTTATGTGGGAGATTCTCTTGGACTTCAAGAAAACAAGTGGATAATAGCCAAATTCGCTTCGAAGAAAAGTGTTAAACACTTTATAGGGAAGGTTTTATCGATAAAAAATCAAATTCCCACACTGAAATTTGCACGAAAAGTCAAAAACTCTAAGTGTGATAAGGGAACAGTTTTCACCTACCCTAACATTGATGACATATATTGCAGTATTACCTGATCCCCAAATTTCCCGACGAGGACAAATCATATTTAATTTAGATTTTGATAAGTATAACATACAATAGGTAACAATTTATACCTACCTGACTAAAAATTTTACGAATTTTTTTTTTTTTTACTGTGACCGTGGTCAATCGTTTAATTTCATCGGATTTTGAAAATTTCCAATAATTTTGTATTATTTTATAGCTTTTATAATTACGTACCTATAGTTCGTAATATAATTATGTTCCTATTCATAGATAGTTTGATTTAGCTAACAATTTGTTATGTTTAACAAAGTATATGTTGCAAACTACAGTAGTACCTATGTTTAACAAAAAATACTTCCTGAATTATCAGATTTTTGAGGAGTGCTTTTTTTTTCATATTAGGTGTTTCTAGAAATAAGGAAACTTTTTTAATCATATTTTTATAGAGGTTTGTTTCATACCAAAGCTTAAATTTTGTTCCTACATTGTGTCCCTGAATTTTAAATTATATTGGTAATTTTAGCTTTTAGAGAGAAGAAGACTTATTCAATATCAGTATTGTTATTCACATAATTTACAATGTTTTTGTTTTTTAATTTTATTTTAATAACTTTGTTAAAACAATACTCATAGATAAACTCTATCTTATCTGGTAGTCATTTTATAAATTTGGTTATTTGTAATTACGTATCAGTATTGCTTAAAAAGCATTGCATTTGTGATTTTTACTGTTAAGTAGCAATTTGATAAATTTTGAAAAAAGTAAATAAAAGTTTAAAAAGTTTATCTGTATTTTTTGTGACAACCCTAGAGTCAACGACATTTTTGTATGAAAAGTTTGTGGCACCTGCTGCAACATTGCCTATTAGCTGTGAAAAAAAAAAAACTATCTTCATGGCATTAATGTAACTGCCGGGGACAAGCACGGCGTCTCATGCACACGGAAAAAAAAATACTGAAAAGATCAACAATATATTTATTGAGATATCCTTCTAGGCAAAGTTGTGTCTTTTATTTACAACTTTGCCTACGACTTTGAGTGTTTGTAATTCGGAAAAACGGCATGATTTAAGTAGATTTGGGTTCTACCTGGCAAGGCATAAGGTCTGTTTTCCATCTGAAAGTCCTTAAAGGCCATAATAATAAATAGGTTCAGAGATACGAGCAAAAAACCTCAAAATCCAGGCAAAGTTACAGCATTTTACGGTACTCTCACAGATTTTCGTCACCACATGTCAGTGTCGGTTTTCGTTCATTTAAGGTATTTAATTAAATGTAACATTATTACTGAAAGGGGTTTTATATTATTTAACACGCAATTTAATTAAATGCGGCTTACATAATTATTTTCGTTAGAAAGTCTGAGTGGATAATGCTGCGTTAAATTAAATAAAGCCAAAGTTCAGTGGCAGTGGGCAGGGCCATGTGGGCAAGGTTCGGGAGTGGGGACCGCGTACCGGAAGACGTAGCGTTGGAAGGCTCTCCACAAGGTGGACCGACGACCTGGTGAAGGCCGTAAGAATCCGCTGGATGCGGGAAGCACAGAATCGGTCGAAGTGGCGGTGCCTGGGGAGGCCTATGTCCAGCAGTGGATGTTTTTCGGCTGAAATGATGATGATGTTGAAATAAAATACAGGTAAAAAAAAATTAAGAACAAGATTTTAATGAACTAAAAACTAGTAAATAAAACATACGTAAACATAGAGCTTGAGGCTTATCTTTAAGTGTAAGAAGGACTTCACGCCTCAAACTTTGCACATGAATTGAAAAAGTCATATTGGTACTTGTTCAGATTTAAACCCACCCCCTCGTTGTATGTGAGGCGACGATTTATCCACTGAGAAATCACGACACAGAAAACAATAATTCGATAAAATGATTGATTAATATCATTGTTAATTACAGCAAGTAATCCCCGAAAACGTGTCACGAACATACAACCACGTCACACACCTTATGTTTTATCAATTCGTGCTATTAAGAGATTATCCGGAAAGCCTATGAAAGGGAAACATGTGGTAAAAATTTCCATGAATTAATGATGAGCGGAATCCCAGGAGACACAGAGTAGTTAGTAGATGGAGTGATCATTGGAAAGCGAACGGTGTGGTTGAAATAAACACTGAGCGTTTTTAAAGGCAGGCAACTGTAATCAATGTCTTTCAATTTCGGCACAACAAATTATATTTGGACAAACATTGACATCACATAACACATGTCCCGGAATTAACGCATACCACCAAACACCCCAGTTAGAATTATGTTATAATCATAATACATTAACTGAATTTGAACTATTAATGTATAAAAAATGCTTACTGTTTATTTATTAAATTAGTTATGCTGACTGTGGGAGAAAATTGTGGTCACATTACAAATCTACGCATGCACACGTAAATACGCATGTGTGCACGTATAATAAGGGTCTAGCATAGTAGGTATTTCGTCCATTTTGGTTTGTGCTGACTGTACAGCGGAAGTGTGATTGTAATTTAAGACAGTTAGTTTTAATTATTTTTGGAATAGTCAAATACCTATTTTAAAGAAAAGAAAAGAACTCGATTCAGTAAATGATTCTGAACAACTATTTTCATAATGTGCATTAATTCATTGTATAAGCAGACAAGAAAAAAGGAACAGAGAAATATGTTAAAAGGTGATGCTTTATCAGGAATCTATGCTCTGAAACTTGATATTTAAGAATTTTATTTTCCCGCAGAAACTACAGACTTATAATAGGGAATCTATTGTGCTTTTTACCGGCAAAAAGGTACCTATTGATACTCCATTTGTCCTGACCAGGCGTTTATTACGCCTGGTCAGACACGGCCTGCGCCTGGTGACGGGGACCATGACGGGACACTGCTCGCTAAACAAACACTTCCACACAATAGGCATAACGGACAATCCTCTGTGCAGGGCGCGCATGGAGGCTGAGGAAACCATCGCGCACGTACTCTTTGAATGCACAGGCGTCACCCAGATTAGAACAGAATTCCTCGCGTAACCCAGATGTTCTGAACAGACCAGGAGTTTTAATTAACTTCTGTAGGGAAGTGGGCTGGTTGGTATAACCACCAAACGGCTGCCATGGCCCACGTCAAATGGTCCACCTGACGGACTAAGTGCGAAAACGAAACCCCATAGCATAGAACATAGAATTCCATTTGTTTCCTACTCTGTGTAGGCATGGATTATAGACAGCTTTTTAGCTTGGAAACTGATATGATGGAGAGCTCGGCTTTTCCTGTATAAAAATACACCGGGCTTAGATTCCGTTATAAAAAAAAAAATCTCTCGATTTATATCGACCTTTTTATGTCAGAGATTTTCGGTTTAATAAAGTTTAGTTTGGACCATATATTTGAACAAAAAAATGGTTCAACTGTTTTTGTAAGTGCCTTTAACTGGTTTTGTTATTATTTATTCTATGTCAAACATCAGATTAGTTGGTCCTTTAAACAATCTGAACTCTGCTTTTTAAACTAGACAAGGAGATTTACAGCTAAGAGAAGAAACTAAAGGAAGTTCTTTCATATATCCTGCCATAGAGTTTAATAGGCCAGGAAATTGGATAGTAACTGAATCTCTTAGAACCTATAACATTCTTTAAAGTTGTTAAGGACATTGATGGAAGCTTAACATATAATTTACGATACGATACAGGAGGCAGGATTTTAAGCGATAGGTAAGATATTGAATAGGATATAGACAGATAAGTCTACCGGATTATAAAACCCTTTTTTTTGGGTAGGAAATTATTAAATAACTACTCCCGCTCTGGGTGGAGCGGGAGAGCGTGTCAGACTCTTACTGACTAAAACCCACTAGTGTTCCTTCGGTTACCCTGTTGTCGGGGGCCACGATCTCCCTTTTGGTTTTCTTCGCACCCCGGGCAAGCATCGGCCCTAGCGGACCCCGTCAATTCTGCTAACATCTCTTTTTGAGGCAGGATAATATTTTATGCGATAGGTAAGATATTGAATAGGATATAGACAGATAAGTCTACCGGATTATAAAACCCAAAAAAAAAATCACGCTCTAAAAAGTATGAAACCAGAAAATATTTCAGACAAAAATCAAGACATAGGTAAAAAAATGGTCAAGGTGTTACTATTGTGGTGGTACTATTTAGAGCGTGATTTTTTAGTAGTCGGGTTTTAGTTTTTGAGCTTACCTTTTATTTTTTATTATTATTTATTTGCAGAGCAGTTTTTTTTTTTTGTTTCGGTTTTATTGTACAATAGGTATTAATTTTACAGCCGCGCCATACGTAGCAGTCTCACTTTTGCTTGTTTTTAACAATTGAAACATATTTATTTACTTAGACAATATTATATATATACATATTTATAATTTGCTTGTCAAAACCTTTCATTTGATACCTAACATGGCTCAATTAAAAAAAAAATTGTTTTAGTTCATGACTTTATGTCCTCTAGACGGCACCATATTGCATTTAATGTGACGTCACATAGCCTATAACCAGCGGACGATCAAGAAGCTTATGATATCAAATTATGATCGGTAGTTTAGAAGTTATGAGGTAACAGATGAACATACGTACATACCGGTCAAAATTATAACCCTCCTTTTTGCTTCGCCGTAGTTGGGTAAAAATCAGTTAACGCCGGAAAAGCGAGCCCTTGTACTCGCGGGCGATTTTAAACGCACTGTTTAGCGCCGAGAGTTGAAAATCGAACACCATTTTTTTTTGTCGCACTGGGATGCACCATGTTGGATTCTTAATACTCAGCTGAACACCGAGAGTTGAAATAGAAGTACAAAAATCGTCGCGTTAAAAAAATGCCCGTGCTTACATAAAAAAAGATGAACAATTCATTTGTCTGTAATGACACCGGAATATCATTACTTTTAACTGAAATTGACCATCAATGTTGACAGCAAAATCCATCATCTTTGGCCAAAAAAAAGTAATTTTTTTTTGCAATCTTGAAACAACCCACAACGATCGATCGCCATTCATCAAGATACTTCAGCCATCTATCAAATCCATGTTCCGTACTAATATTACTTATATAAATGCAAAGTGGACTCTTTCTGTCAGTTACTTTTTCATGCCTAAACCACTGAAGCGATCGTCATTGACGCATAAAGAAAAAACGGCCAAGTGCGTGTCAGACCACGCACAATAAAGGGTTCCGTAGATTGAATGAATTTATCCTAAGGACGTTTGTCCTTAGGTTATTTTTTTTTTTAATACATGTTCTTCCATACATAAAGTATGGGAGAACATGTTTTTGCAAATGTAAATTGGTCGATTATTACTCGTTAACTTGTAGAGCCTTCTTAGCTGCGATAGTTTTCTTTTTAATTTTGTTATATTTACTACTGCCGTAAATTTTTTAATTAACCATTTAGGTGGCAGGACAGCAGGCTAGTTGACAGTAGACTTTAACAGAAAATTATTTCGCTAACGGATCCTTGAATTCAAAATTGGTTTTCACACACAATATTTATGACCTTCAACGACCTTTCCAACGACACCCCACAACATGGGATAGACAAACAAAAAAAAAATCCACTTTGCGTGGAGGGGAGGTACCCAAGAATTTTTCATGATTTTATTTTACCACTTTGTCGGCGTGATTAATATGTATACCCATGCCAAATTACAGCTTTCTAGTTCTAGGTCTCTGGACTAAGCCGTGGACAGAAAGACAGACAGTCCAACAGGCGAAACTATAAAGGTTCCTTGTGGATGACTACGGAACCCTAATAATGAAGCACACAAAAAAAAAGGACAAGTTAGGGTAAATTATGTGTCACATCCACGCAAAACGGTCACAGCTATAGGCCGGAGGATTCACCCTGGATATTTGATATTCAAAAAAAGTGAAATACAAAATATATCAGACGAAGTCGTGGGCAAAGGCTAGTTAAATATACAGCAAACTTCAGCCCCTGTTTGCACGACGTTGAGTTATAAAACGCATTACCATCGTATTGTGCTAATGGAGTTTGAACAAACCCTTTAAAATGTCTGCATGTCTCTTACATTGGTCCTTCGATAACACACGTAAGCCCATTGCAAATATATTAGGACTAAAACTTGGAGGCGTAGGATTACTTAGGTTTCATAAACAGGTCATCTAACCATTTCTTGGCCGTTTTCACAGTAGCTTGACCTCGAAGACAGCACATTCTCACATTTCAGGTAAAACTTAATGAAAAGTTATCTTCTAGCTTCGTGGGTCAGGCTGGCCTTAGATTTTCAAGACATTTACGACCCCCCAGACAGCCACAAAATAGTGTATTGTCAACACAAAAGCCGAAAGCACAGCTATATTCGTATGTGAGACCTCAGTTTGGATTTCTTGGTCGACTTATATTATATTCTCGGGTCAAGGTCAAGTTGACCGCTATTAGGATCAACTGAACTACCGTCAAATTGCTACAACATTGAAATAGATAAAACAATTTGTTCGTGTTAGGAATATCTCGTATGAAATTATCATGATCTTTTTAATATTTTGCCCCTTTTAAAACTAATTGCTCGTTTATTGGTGTCCTATTTTGTGATCTCGAAATTATCAATTAACGTTACCCAAATTATTGACTGTTATTTACTGGTATTGACTGGCATCTTTAAGTACAGTTGGCCTCAAAAAGATGCTAACATCAACAAGAATTGATTTATGTAATTGTCTACAATCTGTGTTCCATAATACTAATGTATATCCACAAAAAATAGTACACATTGGGTATTAAATTGTAGCTACATATTGATGCAGTACCCTTCCTCTTTTTCGTTTGGTGCCGTCGAGACATATCTCTCAGGCATGCCGGTTTCCTCACGATGTTTGATGCAGTAAAATGGAAAACAAATTGTAGACAATCAAATGAATTTTTGAAGATTTATTTTATTTGAAGTTCCTTTGCCTTCCCTACCTTCAATCTTTACGAAGAAAAGAAACACGGGTTGTAGCGGTCAAGTTCTATATTAAAAGCTGTATTCCACTACATTAAAAAAATACCTATTAGCATCATTATAAGCATCATTTTACATTGGCAACAGTTAACAAAAACTATAAAGTTAAGCACTTAAGACACAGATATATGATAGTGACCTTGAGTTAGCTTGCGTGTGACTGAGCTCACGCAACTAATAGGAATCGCCCATAAAGGAGCGCTGTTCCAAATTAGACGCATTATTGATTTATTATACACAAAACATAATGTATTTTAATAAACGCGTATACTAAAAGCTTAATAATTAAATTATCTTTAAAATGGTGAAGGTTTCAGAAAATAATGTTTAATAGATTTTGCGTGATTCTCAGTTTTTAATCCGCGTTAGACATAACTTTACAAATTAATTTCACTATGTAATAAAAACATAATCCAAAATATGCCTATATTAAAATATTAAGAAAATGCTTTAATTAAATATATATTTTTTCCAAATCATTAACACTACTCGTTTAGACGTCATCTTGAGTATAAAATCATTAAACGTCGGTTATCGTGGCCTTAATAGCACAAAATTCAAAAGTTAATGGATGTGCGTTTCAAACTTTGATTCGCAAAAAAGGAAAATAAAAAGTCTCGATGAGATTAATTTTATAAATGAACTATATTTGTATGACAGTTTGAAAGATCTGCTGATAGTTATGTTAAACTCACGATATGGTAAAAAAAATATGGTGGCACTCCGGGAGTGCCGACTGAAGTGAAAACTTGAACAAAATCGCCTTGGTGGAATAAAAATATTTGTATAGAAAATTGGTCCGTAACCTTATCTAAATAAAGAGCACAATCATGTTTACAAAACCTTTAAAGTAAAAATACTTGCATAGAACATTGATCCGTAATGTAATATAAATAAAGAGCACAATCGTGTTTACAAAACGAGGTGTCGTCATGGTGTCGCGAAATCAATTGTTTAGTCCCATCTCAAAAATGCCCAACGCGCCTATTGAAGTTTAAAAAAAAAAAGAAGTTAACGAAGGCAGGCAAAATTAGACGGTGCGCAGTATGATAACAGTTCAAGCTCGATAACTGAATTTATGATCATGGTTAATTATTATTTTACTGATATGATGACAAGATGACGATGACGATGATGTGGCTAAGTTAAAACAGCTGCACGGTTCGATCGATCAGGTTAAGCTACGCTTGCTGCGGTTGGCCCGTGGATGGGTGACCATATTTATATACCAAGACCCTTCCGTGCCTCAGAAAGCACGTTAAGTCATTGGTCCCGACTGTCATTTGTAGACTGAGACTTTGACTTTGACTTTGACTTTGGAAGCTGACCCCAACATAGTTGGGAAAAGGCTAGGCAGATGATAATGAAAAAGGGCGCGGAAAGCGATAAGGCCGCCCATTGTATATTTAGTAGTGTTTGTTTTTTTTTTTGTTCATGTATTTTTGTGGTGTACAATAAAGTACATATAAATAAAAAAATAAAGGGCCCCAGCACAGGCTAGGGATGATACTAAAAGCTAAACAAATCACTCACGCTTCAATAATATTTACAAAAAACCGGATGCCAAAAAACCACAGCTAAAAAATAGTCCGTCGAAACCAGCAGTTGGCAATGACTTGATCTATGATTCCATGAAGAATCATAGATCAAGTTATAAAAGAGACTACACATTATTAATAATATCCAAAATAGCCTGAAACCTATAAGTAATACGATAGTAATGAATAACCTAACGGTAACTAACAAACCATACTTATAATATAAATTCGAAAGTAACTCGGTCTGTATGTTACCATTTTACGCCTTAAGCCTCGTGCAGACTGGCGCGACGCGTTAACCAAACTACTTGGAAGAAAACTTCACCGTAGAACTCACTGGACTTCACTGGTGTCGCGTCGCACGACAAGTCGCGCTAGTCTGCACGAGCCGTTCTGTGTTCCTTCTTTAGTCAGAACAGATTTGGATGAAAGGCATAAGTATAGAACATGACCTAGGTAGGACCTTAGGGTATCCTACGGACCACGGGTACGGGGTACGGGAAGGTACTACTGGGATAACAAGTATTTGTTATCCCAGTAGTACCTTTCCGTAGGATATTTTCCGAAATCCATGCGGGTGAAGACGCGGGCAAAAGCTAGGATACAGTTGTATATAGTATATACAACTGTATCCTAGCTTTTGCCGGTCGGTCGTCTTTTGCCGGACGGTCCTAGGTATTACCTAGGACCGTCTCTGAAATCAGTTGACTGAATTTTAATGGTAGACAAAATGCGATCTCATTTGTCAAAATATTCGCCAACCGTTTGGCATGCAATGTGACTTGATAGGATTCCTACTAATTGCAATATGCAGGAGATTATATTTCTGTTTTTGATATTTTAATATTTAAGTATATTATTTTAATAAAGACATACATTTATTTATTTAAGCTAGCAGTGCCTGGTGATGTGACCGTCGGACCGCCAAGTCATAGGTCTCGAGTTCAAACCCAAGGCACGCACCTCTGATGTTTCGGATTTATGCGCGTATTGTATAATTATCACTTGCTTCAAAAACGGCGAAGGAAAACATCGTGAGGAAACGGCATGCCTGAGAGATATTTCTCGACAGCATGTGAAGCCAAGTCAGAGGCAGCTTTAAAACTGACACCAGTACCCTAATTGCGTAAGACAAGACAATCTGTTTCGATTTGAAACAGATTGCTAATCCATTGCTTTATAAGTTGGAAAAAATCTGCTCAACAACGTAAATAACGCAATGAATGTTGTTGAACAGTCAAAACGAAACAAATTGTTTACGAAAATAAGTTACGCAATTAGGGTACGAAAAGAAAAAGAAGAAGCTAGCCGCCCAGTAACTGGGTTGTGGAGGTCAGATAGGCAGTCGCTTCATGTAAAATACTGGTATTCAGCTGCATCCGGTTATATCTAACCGGATGCAGCTGAATACCAGTATTTTACAGGAAAGGCTAGGCAGATTGATTGATTATTTTAAGCTATCACAAAAATGAAACTTGTTTATTTTAAGCGTTGTGATGGCTATTAAAATAAATTTAAATGTGTCGTTGTAAAACATAGAACATAGAGACGCCTCAACGGCCGCTGCCAGAGGCGATTATGATAGTGCATAATATTCCATACAAACCAAGCGTGTCAGTGGGCGTCACCGTTATCGCGCACTATGACATAAATGATGTATAGAAACTGACAGCTTTGACTGGCGACCCGTCTCAGAAGTAATGCGCTCAAGGCAGTTTTGGCGCCACGAATTTTATAACTACAGCCGTATCGAAACGCTGCTGTCGGCATGACGATCCGGTCCTTTGTGCGGTAAAATAAACATACATGCCGGGGTCGCGGGAAAGTCGGAAAGGGTTACCGTAGCCCCTGGCAACATGACAACTGAAGGAACAAGAGTCTGTCACGCCCTCCCGCTTTGCCCAGAGCGGGAGAAGTTATGACATAATTTCCAACCCAAAAAAGGCTACACATACACTGAATGAAATTTTATGGTTCTTTCTTAGTGAGAGCGATGTTGGGTCTCAGCTTATTCTTACGGCTGATATCAATTACGTTGTAAGCGAATCCGTAATTATCATTATCATGTGAACAAAACTAGACTAGAAATAGACTATGGAGCTTTGAACTTACTGAAAGCCTATTAATCTATCTACTCTATACATATTATAAAACAAAGTCGCTTTTCATGTCTGTCTGTTTGAGCGCTTAGATGTTCTAAACTATACAATCTATTTCGATGCAATTTTCACAATCATTTAGAGCAGGATTCTCAACCCTTAACCATACGCAATCACCATAACTTTTTTTTTTAATCATACATGAACCGAGTTACTTTGTTGACTTAAGCACAACATTGAAAACAGAAAACTATGAGAATGTAAGAGCGAGTGAAGCGACCTCGAATTTTTTTTTGGTTATTTTCTTGTAAATTTTTCTGTATTGCTCAATTAATCGAATTACGCAGAAAAACTCAAGAATTGCGGGAACGTTTAATTTAAGAGCGAGCGAAGCGGTCTCGAAATCTTTTGCATCTTTTTGAAAGGTTACATTTTTCTTGTGTGGTTTCCCTTTCATTCAAAAACAGGAACTATCTTGTCGAATTATGCAGAAAAGGTGAAGAAATAAGAGACTGTAGAATGCAAGAGTAAAGTGAGCTCGAAAATTTATGCACGCCGACGCTGCCTAGGATATGTTAGGTTTACTTTGTCCGTCATACAGGAATAGGAAAATATTATGTCGACCTATTCAGAAAAGTTCAAGCTTATTTTACAGCACCTAAATATTGTGAAACGTTAGGGTTTCGCAATTAAGCCTTAACCTTTTCTAATTCCAAGAACAGAAAATTTAATATTTAGTTTATTTTTAGAGTCGGCGCGCCAACCCTTGTGTCACTCTACGCCCTCAAAGGGGGGCGCGTCCCACTCTATGATACATTACTTAATATTTTACTTAGATAGAACACAGAGATGTCGATATATTAGCGTACTCTAATTGGTGCAGGATCAGAAATGACATCATTACCTATTTTTAACCGAGTTTGAAAAAGAAGGAGGATCGATGTTCGTTGGTATGTTTTTTTTTTAAATGTATATATCCATCGATATTTTCGTCAATGGCGGACCGATTTTCAAAATTATTTTTCAAACTCAAAATTCAAATCATTTATTGCAATTAAACCATTGACAGGCACTTTTGAATTTTCAAGGAATCGGTCAGTCAGAAATATGAAGCTAGTTGCCTATTCCAAACCTTAGTAGACAAGAACGGGCGAGAAACTACACGGAAGAACTTTTTTTTTTTTTTTCAAAATTTTGGTTACATTATTCATGTTGAAATATACATGTGAGAATAATGTAGAAACACGTGCACGTTAAAAGCGTCCGTAATAATTCATTTGGTAGAGGAAGCTAGCGCGGTGGTCCCATATAAATTTAATTAACCATGCTTGGGCAATTTTTGAGTTACCTTCAATAATATGTACCTATTTTTCGCACTTTGCTTATGTGGATGATGTTTTTATAACTTACTGTCACAGTTGTTTACATAGCAAGCATTGGTATTTGGATTTGTGTGGGGTAGGTACTACAATTAAATAGTAAAAATACTTTTTTTTACAAAAAAAAAACAATCGACTTCCAAAGTTACCGACTTCCGAAATGAAAGTTATTTTTCACTTTGTAGTGTTGTTTTTGGACGTCAGTTGTTTTTTTTTCCAAAAAGTAAATATAGGCAATCATCATTAACTATTTTTGCTTTGAGTACCTAAATAGGATGTTGTCTTTCGAGTTTGCTGTAATGATGATGAATCGATTGACCTAATAGACTGGGTATTAATTTTCTAATTGTCAAAACATCCGGAATAGATCGCATGACTAAGAAGCATCCATCTGTTTTGTTGATTACACTTTAGAATAGAACAAAGAAACTAATAATTCTTCTTTTCGAGTGTTAAGTGACTAATCTGGTGTCAGAGATTTAAAGCCGCCCATGGGACTCTGACTTGGCTTCGAGAAATATCTCTCAGGCCGGTTTCCTACGATATTTTCCTTCACCATTTTCAAAGCAAGTGATGATTATACAATACGCACAGGAATCCTAAAAGTCAGAGCAAACAGTTAAAACTGAATAATACCCAAACCAAAACCGAACAAAACCAAATAATTTACATACAGAGGCACAACAGCAAGAAATAACAACAGATCATGCTTGCAAAGGCTGCACCAGATAGTGTCATTTCATATTATTATTTAATTAATTAATTTGCAGTGGTGCAAGTAGGAACTGTAGGTACAAAACTCGTTTCTACGGTGGTCATGCTACGTGCTGATGGTCACTGCCGTTTATGCACATCTGCAATAACAAAGGTTACTAGAAACCGGGCACCATTGTGTGGATCGCGCGGTTGACACGGTGGAGCATACGGTGGAGGTCTGCCCGGCTTGAGCGGAGCATTGCCGTGTCCTCGTGGAGGCGATCGGCGGCGGTGATCTCTCGCGTCCGGCAATACTTTATATTTTATGTTTTTATTATATATATATATTGATTTTTATTTTGGGAATAAGTATATTATAATTGGTTAGTTGATAGTTAAAAAAAAAACAATTCATTTTTGATACTTTTGAATATGTTTTATTTTTTAATGTATTGTATTAAATCAAATCATATTAAAATACATTCCATTTGAAGCCTTATATACTACTCAATATTTGTGTAAAATTTCACAACTTAATGTTAATTTAAATAAAAAAAGTTATCGATTATTGATCCGAAACAGACCCTACATTTTCCATAGTGCGACAGCGTGTTATGTTCCACGCGCGCCTCAAAGAGATGTCAGCATAACTGAAGGGGTTCGTTAGGGCCGATGCCTGCCGGGGTTGCGGGTTTGTCCGAAAGGGTTACCGTGGCCCTTGGCAACATAAAGGCTACTGAAGGAACACGGGTGGGGTTTAGTCAGTAAGAGTCTGACACGCCCTCCCGCTCCGCTCTGAGCGGGAGAAGTTATTTGATAGTTTCCCACCCAAAGAACAGGGTTTATAGAAAGTTGTACCAAGTTTACCTATGTTTGAGTCTTATATCCTGACACACACTTTAGTATAATATAATAGGTAAATAACAAAACAAATTTATTTATGTGTGTGGGGGTACACACATAAATAAATTTGCTATTTACGGTGACCGATATCCGCTATATTGGTCCCTAAACAAACTACATAAACATGACCTAAATTAAGGTAGATAAAGATTCATGGGAGGTTAACCACGTTGAATTACTTCCGAGCTGTCACTTGGGAAAAAATGTATCACCTAATCTTATGTTCTTAGCTAAATGAATACATAAATAAGTTTTTATATATTACTAGCAAAATCCATGCTAACCGTTCGAACGGTTTTTTATAATATACATAAATATACTTACGGCTTTTTCCCATAGGAGAAGGCAAAACTACAGAACTTTTTGTAATATTAATGTACTTAAGTTTATGTATAATACACATAAACCTTCGAATTATACCCACAAACAACGTCGTCACACAAACAGACACGAAAAGCGACTTTAATTTTTAACATGTATATATTGATAGATATATGAATAAATGGCCTATATTTTAATAATGTTATAACAAGTATCTGGGCGACCGAGTTATGCTCGGGTGAAACTACGGAGAAAACTAATTTTTCCAGATATTAGACCAACTTTCATCGAAATCATTACAGCCGATTCCGAGAACGTAAGTACAAATATATATATATATACAAATATATTTACAAATATTGCTCGTTTAATAGTATAGGATAATAATAAAACATTCATTTCTGGCTACCTTTAATTTAATATGTAATAGGTACTTTTGCCTTGATGATACAGATTTTACTTCGAAAATAAATAAATACTGCTCGCTCTGCCACGAATCAAGAGCTAAAATAACTTTCAAAGTATTTGAACTCAAAGATTATGATTATTAGAATTATAAACAACACAGGCAGTTGCATTAACAGAGTTGCGACGGAAAACTGACCCATTTTCGAAATATAGCAGGAACCGGACACATACGTATATACATGTAAAGTTTTCGATTAGCTAATATCTGTGTGTGTATCTCTTTGACAGTACAGGCCATTACATAGATATAGCTCAAACAGATGCTAATTTCGATTTAAGCTTCAAAGACAGTGTCTAACATTGCCCGTATCTCACATACAAAGCAATAATACAGTCTTATCTGCACTGAATCTGTGCTAGTATTTCTGTGCATCCAGCCGCTCTAAAAGCACAAAGACGTACGGCTATTGTATTACTCCATTATAGAGGAAATGAATGCGGAACCCAGACGAAATTGTAGAGCTCGCTTTTGCAATTTGTACTCTGAAGCAGCGGCAGCGTGGCAAAATAATTGTAAGATCTTTAAATTCGTGTTAAATAAGGAACTTAATAAGAAATTAACATTACAGATTTATACATGTGGAAGCTTGTAATTAAGAAAAAGAAAGAAAATAACAGCGGCACTCCGGGAGTGCCGACAAAACAGAAAACTTGAAAAAATCGGCACCGCGGTAATCAGTGCGTTGATGTCTTTTTAATGGTAAAAGCTGGTGTCATCACGGTGTCGCGAAGTCAATTGTTTAATCCCATCTCAAAAATTCTTTTCTTCTAATCTAAAATAAAAAATAACAAGTTTGCGCGAAGTATCACGTATAAGAGTAATACGATTTTTCTTTCTTCTATAACTTTAAAATAAAATTCTAAAGATGCAATAATGTTCTTAAACCTATTTTCTTACAAAACTTATAAACCTTTGTTATGCTAGCTTGCCTTTAATCATTTTTGCACTGAACTTCTATTTTATCCAGTAACCTTATTCATTTTTGTACGGGATTGTTGTAGCAATATTTTAAATTTAAGTAAAGTTTATTAAGTCCTAAATCTCACCATACTCTTTGTGACAAGTCTGGAGGTCTTCTCACATAATTCTTAGAACTAATTTTAATGTGACATTGAATAATTGTATGTCGTCTGAGTTGTCGCATTTTGTGAGACTGAGTGAGAACATATTTCGTCAAAATTTGTCCTATTAATTATGGCAAGTCCATGAAAGTGAAAACCTCAAACTCAAAGCATTTATTTAAAATAACTAATTATAGGTATTTTTGAATTGTCAAGGGGTTCGGTTAGTCAGAAAGATGATACACAAACTAATCCAAGGGTCTTTCCCCGAAATGCTTAAACGCTATATTACTTTTTAGGGCAAAAATGTACAGGAATTCTTTAATTTTGTTTTGCAAAATAAAGGCGGCGTTTCATAAGAATATAAACCTTATTCTTATATTCATTATGTTTGTATTCCTATGGTGGGTATAACACTATCATATCTATGATCAAAGATATAATGAAATTGTAAAATAGGCATTTAATATGGGTATAGACCCCTGGCAACATGGCAACTGAAGGAACACGGGTGAGTTTTAGTCAGTAAGAGTCTGACACGCCCTCCCGCTCCACCCAGAATGGGAGAAGTTATTTGATAACTTCCCAACCAAAAAAAAGGCTTATTATGCTAAGCAATATGTAGAACATTTTTTTTTTATAAAACGCCCAGAGCGGGAGAAGTTATTTGATAATTTCTCACCCAAAAAAAGGGAACAGTTTCATTTTACAGTTTCATTATAAAATGGTAATCGTTAAAACCAAACTACATAGGAAAAATAAAAAAAAACAGTTTTTTTTGTGAAAATCTTATTAATAAACATAGCGGAATTGTTGAAATATAAAAAGAGTGATTTTTACATTTATTACAACACACCTTAAAATCTTGTAACTTCTAAAATAACCGTAGGAATAGAATGAAAAAAAAAATTTACAGAGTGTAATCGGACCTCTTAATATCGAATATGCAATAACCTTAAAACTATCGTAGTTGCACATTACCATTTTGTTCGTCGAGAACTGCGATATAATACGATATACTCCCCTATGAGCCTATGAGTAGGTAAATATGAATACGTTTTTGAGTTTAATACTTATAGGAGCCTTACATCAATACCGATAATGTTGATAGTCGTATGAAGAAAAGTACGCGACTTTACTTAGAAAAGTACGGTCTGTGAATTTTGCCCTAAGCCATCGTTGTAATGTTAAATTGACGAAGACTGACTCATGGTTTCGGCCCCTGATTATAGTAAAAATGAGGTTTCGGTCGTCAACGTTTTCGATGACACTCTAATTTTGAAGGTGTAGGTGGGGTAGGTAGGGAAATAACACATACACACACACACCTTAAAATGACTGGGCAGCAATACACTAAACGGCTACCTAAAATAGTATGCGGCCGCTTGACCTTTAACTCAGTAACAAGTGTCTTAGTCTAAAATTAAATAATGGGGTAACAAGTCGACGTGAAGTATCAATATCTAATAAATAACATTTTGGCGGTTTTCATTTTATTGCTTATTTGTAGGTAAAATATGAAAGAGCTCGTATTCGGAAAGACATAAGGTCTTGTTTGTTCAAATAAGGTCTCTTTTCTTAGAAAACCAGCACAGTCATGTTTTTTCCTACTTATAAATAAAGTAGATTGTTCAAATTTATTAGATAATTGCTTGTAGAAATACTTTAGAAATCATCTTGCGTGATTTCACTGAATATCTACACGTTTTTAAGGGTAGATATGCGGTATTGCCAGCAACGTGCAGCATTTACGTTGACTGTGCGAACTCAAACTGTTTTTGTTTATCAATGCAATACCTTTTATCTACGCGATAAACAGCTGGTTTTCAGTTAAATTTGAAAGAGTACATTCTATCTACATTTTATTTATATCCCTAATCTGAAATGTTTGATTAAAATCACTATTACCATCACAAGCGTTACCTATTTTAGTATAAAACAATTTTTTTGATTCAAATGGTCAAAAACTATAGAAATGAAACGTTTTTTCGCCTCCTGTTAAATCATGTTTAAGTTGTTATTTTAAATTGATACTTGATCGTCGAAGTGTCTTTAGTCTTAAAATAAACAAATGAAAAGCGCCTACAATTAATTGAAAAACGAATGCCTAAAAATATAAGGGAGATTGTAATTGCTAATACCAAAAGCAGACTCCATTTTATTTCCGGAACTTATTTCCGCGTTTAAACAAAACATGACTGCTGGTTTTCTAAGAAAAGAGACCTTATTTGCGTTTCTTTACCGCAAGTTGACATTCAATGTTAGCTATGAATAAATTCCACGTTTTGGTGACTCATGTACGCTTGATTCTGATTCCGATGATAGTGGAAAACCGACATTTTTGTCATGTTTACAATTGGAAAATCCGGGCGGAATTTTTAGTGTTCCGTACTTTATAAAATGAATGAATTTTAAGTCCCTATTAAAAAAAAATGAATCATCGTTTAATCTATTTTACCTATAGGTGTGACACGGGCATACTTTCTGTTCTCCGCTCTATTGGTTTTTACTAACCGATTTTACCCAAGTAAAGTGTTTTTTATTAAAAAAATAAAGAAAGAAAAAAAGAAAAGAAAGAAAACTTGTTTATTCTGCACAAATAAAACGCACATTTAATTTAAAAAAAAAACACTACAAAGTCAAAAATAACTTTAATTTTGGCAAAAACGAAAATTTAAGACCAAAGACACCATGTCTTTGGTCTTAAATTTTCGTTTTTGCCACCGATTTCCGAAATTAAAGTTATTTTTCACTTTGTAGCGTTTTTTTTTTGGAAGTTGGCTGTTATTTTTTTTGTAAAAAGTTTATATTTTTCACTTTTTAGTTGTGGTACCCACACTAATTAAGAAAGAAAGAAAATACATTTATTTAGCACAGACTAAGAGACACACAATACACCAGATAGTTAGGTAATTATAGTCGTACATCAGGAAAAAAAATAAGATAAAAATAAAAAGTGCAAAGTCCGATGTAAGAAATTAGCAGGAGAGTGTGCCTCACGGCTGCGCCAAAAAGGCCCAGTTCAGCAAAAATGCCAGACAACTGGTGCCTGACGCTGGTTTTCAACTGGACCTGGTGAAGTAATTCGAATACCATTACCTGCTAGATGTAAAAAACAGTGACAGGAACTTATAACATCGTCCATATAGACTAACTGGGAATAATACGTTTTATTAAAGCTAACTCAAAAACTGCCCTAGCTAAGTTAATAAAATATATATGGGACCACCTCGAGAGCATACACTTTTAAACCAAAACATATTTTTTGAAATCGGTCCACGTTTGAATAAAATATCGAGGGACATACAGAATAAGAAAAAAAAAAAAAAAAAAAAAAACATACATAATAATGCTACGAACATAGAACCTCCTCCTTTTTGGAAGTCGGTTAAAAAATAGATATAAAATACACACATACAAAATTAGCCTAGGCCTCTTCTTACTTTGCACGGTTTTTACGACTTAACAAAACATCTTGATTTTTAATGATATGTAGGTTAATTTTAATATAAATGTATTATATACATAAACCTTTCGGAATAAATTCTCGTAAGTAACGGTGACCACCGCATCAAAATCCATTGCGTAGTTCAGAAGAAATTTGCGGTCACACAGACAGATACTACAAACGACTTCAATTTATAATCTGTAACCAAATACTTGGAACCTCCAAATATTATAAATATACTAGTTCCTGCGCTACTGCTGAGCATGAGGTCCTGGGTTCGATTTCCGGGTCAGTCAAAGTGTTATTGGGTTTTTATATCTGGAATTTCTCAGTAGCAGCCCGGAGTATGGATTTTGCCGCGGTTGATGGCAATAGGCTCGCCCCCTATTACATGGGACTTAAACATAACTGGTGAAATGTGGGTGTACCTGCTACAGGTACACCTCTCGCCAACCTATCGGGGAAACAATGCGTGATTTTATGTTATATGTTATGTACTAGCTTCTGTCCGCGATTTAGTTCGTGTGGAAGTCGTAAGACTCCACAATATACAAAAATAACAGCCACATTTTGCAGCAGCTCGTCCTGAGGTCGACACCTGCAGCCTTCAGTTGGGATATCCCATTGCACGCGCACGACATGCTTGACAAGCACGTGATTTTTTCGAATTTGTCAAGCAATTTTGCCCGTCTAGGGACTGCGACCGAATTCGGTCATAAAGCGATCACTATCTATATCGAGACTGCAGCCCCAGACCTCGTCACAATGACTTTTTTTTTCAAAAATATTAAATGTACAGTTTTGACTTTGCTACGATTTTATTATATGTATAGATAACCAGACCATAAATATTATGAAACCAAACATCAACCTTGTCAGTTCAATACAATATTTACTTAACAATATCGTTCCATTTACTTAAAAGATTAATATTATCTAACATGTTATAAAGGTCCCAGGTCGGGCAATGTGGTTATTGGGTATTTTATCTGAAATTTCTCAGTAGCAGCCTGGAGTCTGGATTTGTGCCCAGTTGATGGCAATAGGCTCGCCCCCTATTACATGGGACTTAAAACATAACCGGCGAAACGTGGGTGAACCTGCTACAGGGACACCTCTGCCCATCCCTTCGGGGAAACAAGGCGTGATGTTATGTTATGTTATGTTATAACTAATTCAAACATTTGTTAATAATTAATTGAGTCTAACAAGATACACAAAACCCTAGGATTTCCTTTGGGCAGCCGACACACCGTATCGAAGAGAAAACATTTTACGGGAGCTTATTTAGGAATAAGGTAAGCTGGCAACGTGGCATCCCATTGATAACTCATGTCATTAATGCTTTGTGGTAATCCCTAGGCCTGTAACATACTTAACCTTTTTCCGGGGCTTTGTTTTGTTTATCTCCAAAACGAAACGAATGTGTAAGCATAATTTATGTGTATACTGAAATACACCCGTGATAAGGAAAAATGTGTTTTTATTTAGAATTCAAATGGGGTAAAAATATCTCTGCATTGACACAGTGTTTAAATCCACCTGTGTTTGTATCCCATAAAACAGAATCTGCTGTATCATTCAAAACTATAATACCCGATAGAAATCAATGAAAGTATGAAGTTAATAACTATTTCGTTATTTCAGCGTCGTCGGTCCCAGTAAAATTCGTTTATTTTCAAGGGCAGTTTGACATCTGAAAGGATGCCAATGATTCCAGGATGTCAATTAATCCAATTATTATTACACCTTTGTATTGTAGGTATTCCAAGTGCGAATAATAACGATAGGTGAGAATCTTGAGTTCATTAAATACCGGAAAAAATTAATGAATTGTATTTTATATAATTAATTAAGGATTATAAAAACCTTGAAAATACGCACGTGTGGTCACCTGATACACCCAAAAACACGTGCAGATTACATTTGCATTTCCATGTCCTCCATATGAGACAAAGGCTACTCGTGCTAATTATCGCGTAATTTAGAATTTACTTTGAATAAACAATGAGTTCACTATAAGCCAGTGGTTTCTTACCCATGAATTAGCAGAAAATATACAGAGGAATTATCGTTCGTGCAAGTAATAACAGCCACATGGGTAGATTGATTAATGGCCGATTCCTATATTTACGGACAGTTATTGGTTAAAATTAAGACTCTTGTATCTTAACTAATAATGAAGCAAAGATCTCATAGCTTTGTATAGTAGACCATATGGAAGTAACTATCACAGACTAAATTAGCTTACGAATTTTTTATATGCCCAGTTTAGCAGTAAAAAGTGTTACCATTGGTATGCAACACGATTCGTTTATGTTTATAGGAACCGAGTATAAGTTAAGCTACACCTGCCGAGGTCGGTCCGTGGATCTTTACATACGGAGGGGTTTCCGTGCCTCGGAAAGCACGTTTTCCGTTATTCCCGGCTGTCATTCGTAGATCTTCGATAGTCGTTATGGGTTCATCATAAGCCCGAAAGTCTGACAACCAGTCTTACCAAGGGGTATCGTGTTACCCAGTAACTGTGTTGTGGAGATCAGATGGACAAACGCTCTATTTAAAGCTTCTGTATAAGCTGCTGTATTCGGTTAGACGGGAAGCCCACCCTAATATAGTTGGGAAAAGGCTAGGCAGATGATGATAAGTTCTCAATGTTCGTACTTATGGCTTCGCTGAATCAGACACTGCCCACTTAAAATTACATAAATTACTTAAAGAAGTTCCACTGTAAAGTGACAGTAGGGGACTTCAATATCAATCTCAAAGGTCTATCATGCGTCCGTTTCATTTACTCATTTATTTCATCGCAATATTTTTTACAAGTGCGATGTACACTTTTTATTAGATTTTATTTTTTTATCTGCTGTTTATTTATATTGTGTGCTTTTTGATCTGTGCTAAATAAATGTATTTTCATTCTTTCTTTTTTCTTTCAAAATCGACTGAATGACTGTAAATTGACCTCCAAATTGAACAATTCGAAAATACCGGTATCCTATGATCACCGGTAACTCTGTGACGTATATCGCAAATAAATCGAATCGATTAAAAAATATTGTTTATTCGAACATTACTTCTCGGTTCGTTGTACTTTTCAATAACTATTAATCTGGCCATGACCTTGAAGGTATCCATCTATCAAGATATTTTACGTTTAATTGTGACTTTACTATTAAATTAAACTGGTTTACTAAAGTATCACTTAGTTGTTTGTTCAACTTTTTTTAATTCCGCGTACGAACTGAATAACTAAATTGTCACCTTGTAACTGTAGCTGTAAACGGGGGAGAACCGAGATTTGTTTACATTTAAAGGCAGCTTTCATCTTAGTCTACGTACTTAATAAATGTTGTCGTTTTTTACCCACGCCTACCCCAAGGGCAAACATCAGGATATCCGTAAGAAAATAGCAACAGTTACAACGGTATGTGCGAGTTTTGCTAAAGTAGATGCAATCATTCTTAGCTTTTTTTAATGGTCTCTAGCAGGTCAATTTAGGAGGTTCTCGGCTGCTTAACCGGACTTTCCTGTGGTTGCCTCAATAAATTAAGACCTCCAGCCATGGCATAACACTTAGTGCGACTTGCAGCAAAATGATACAAAGCTCGGTTTAATTAAATCTCGATTTTGCCCTAAGCTCGACTTAACTTAAATCTCATTAAGCATGTCTTGCACAGTCACATTTCACATTCGATTTAACTAAACTGAGATTAGGTCTATATTTCATTCGCCATTCATTCTTTGCGTTCCGTTTCCAAATAAAAAGTGATGGCAATTCAGTTCTGAGTATAGAGAAAAAAGAATTTGATTTATCAATAATGTCAATGTCAAAACTACAGAAGTCAGTTTAGTCAGTGTTGGTTAAAATATTTGTAATTGTGTTCTCGTGAGTCGTGTTTAAATAATAATAATTTTATCATAAAGGAGCTTTGTACTATGTTTACTTAACCGGAACCGTTTCAAAAATTCGTCATCTCGTAATGTACTAAACAAATCACTTCTAATGTACACTCTACTAGAGAAAAACGGAGTCTCTAAATATTGTACGATCTCCTCGTCATCATCCGATAACAAATCATGATGGTCAAATGAAAAGAAATTCATTTTTGCAAATAAACAGAGAAATTTAAAATAAAACTGTAATGACGTCTGTATACAAAATCGAGATTTAACAAACTTAAACCGACCCAGATGCCAGTTTAACTTTGACGTTTATTTAAATCGAGATTTAAGCTAAATCGATGACATGCAAGCCGTTAAATAAAGTTTAAGCCTAAGTCGAGTTTAAATCGAGATTTAAGTAAAAGCTGCAAGTCGCCCTTAAAAGCTAAGCGACTACACGCTAAGGACTCCTCCTGTCAAGTATGGACCTCGGCTTAGGGCATCGTTGGGGGAGGACAGCAAGGGACAGGTTGGATCGGATTAAGAACATTGTTACCTTTGTTTTTGTAGTTATAAATATCGATATAATATTCTCGCCGCTTTTCCCAAGGACAGTGATAAGGATATTTGCAAGAAAATAGTAATAATACAAATTATGTTAGGTATGTTTATTATCTCAATTGAACTTTGAAACGACGCTCACTATAAAGTTCAAAGTTTTTTTAAATTTTTTAATCTTTATTAGACAGGTATAGGTATATATTTTTTTATTTTGATGACGGCATTTGTTGTTGTGGCTCCTAAGTCGTGGCTACTGCGTGTCTACGAAGCGCCTCCCTGTGAAGCGGATCTTGCAAATATAACAAAACCATATTATCCCACGAGTATATAATTTTATGTAGGTAATTGTGGGTTTATTCGTATCATAAAATAACTTACAAGAGTGATATTTAAATAAATATTTAATTTCTTATTGTATAATATTAATTGTGTAAAACTACTAGCGCAGGAGTCAGGGTTTCCATATATAAATGTAACATACTTTTATGTAAAAAAAAAATATTACTACAAATATTATTATTATATACGTCCGGCGTACCATGGCTATCTGTCTTATCTATTCTTATTAAAGCGAATTCAGATTATGAAACTAGTTTCGTGAAACAATAGTAGCTTGACAGTTCTGTTTCGGGTTATATAGCTAAGTAGCACCAGGTTTTTGAAAAGCTGATAAATTCAACTAACACGCTGTCAGATGTCATGTTAACTGCTCAAATTAGTTGGCTGTAATAATTGTTATTATTTCTCTATACTCTGACTGCCTCGTTGGTCTAGTGGTCGCAAGCGCTACTACTTAGCATGAGGTCCTGGGTTCGATTTCCAGGTCGGGCAAGGTGTTGCAGCCTGGAGCAGCCTGGAGTTTGGATTTGTGCCCGGTTGATGGCAATAGGCTCGCCCCCTATTACATGGGACTTAAAACATAACTGGCGAAATGTGGGTGAACCTGCTATAGGGACACCTCTGCCCAACCCTTTGGGGAAACAAGGCGTGATGTTACGTTATTTCTCTATATGACAGCGTGTTAGTTGAAATCATCCGATTTTCAAAAACCGGATGTTAGCTATAGCTCGAAACAGGGATCTACTCTAGATGTCCGTCAACGAAGATACGGGGCCGTCCGAAAGTAGTTGATCCGGCAAAACAAATGTCAAATTCAAGTTTTCGAACAGGCAAATCACATCGCGAGTAGGGACAACAGGCAAATCATGTTGTCATTCATACTTAGTTCGGGCTCCGAACTAATCTTATGTTTGTAGGTGATACGGAGTAGGAAACGCACATAACTTGGCCGAAACCACGGGTTTTGATTAAACTAACACGCTGTCAGAAATCTTATTAACTGCTGAGATCAGTTGGGCGATTCAAGATTATTCAAGATTCAAGATTATTTATTTGTGGAAATATGAGTACACATACAGAGCATGCAAGTTATTAAATTATATTATAGTTTAAGATCAGTCATGTTTGGCCTCAGTGGATTGGATAAAATATTAGATTACATAAGAACAAAATAGTAAATGTCAATTTTGAAAACAAATAAATTAAATGTCAATTAAAATTATCATCATAGGGATAATATGTTGCTTTATGTAGATTATGTCAAAGATGTATTATTAATAAAAAATAATATAATAAAATTGAATAATTAAAATTATGAATTCTAAACAAATAATTGTTATTATGTTTTCTTTATATGACAGCGTATTAGTTAAAATTATTAGCTTTTTAAAAACCGGGTGTTTGAGCCCGAAACAGTTAAGCTACTGCTTACACCACAAATCACTAATAGGGTAGGTTTAGCGCTATACAAATTTGAAGATGACAGACACACAATGATGTCTTAAATATGCTTAGCATTAAAGGAATTTTGCGATTTGTATTGCAAGGGCCTTAGAGTTTGACACAAGGAAAGAAGATTACCTACCTATGTCTCTTCCTGTTTTTTATTGGCTTTCCTCAATATTTATTTGCTTTCTTTATTTCTTAAGGGATTATTGTGACCATTTCACTGTGATTCGAGGGTTAACTCACGATTCTTAAGCCCCAGATTGCTATGTTACCGTTTACCCGTGCCTTAATGAAATAATATTTTCCTTTACGCTAAGTCAATAGTGGGAGGAATGAAATAAATAGAAAAGGGATCAAAATAACAATACAATTACATTTGTAAGTTCTCGGTTAAACTTTTTGGGGCCTATTTAATACAAGGTTAAATTAAATTAGCTAGCAAAACTTCGTAGACGTGATGGGTATCGATATTTAAACATGATAAAATAAAAAAACGAATCTATTAAAAAATATTGACTTAATTCATTTATTTTCTTGCAAGCTACAATGTTTTCAGATTGTAAATAATTTATGAATATTGATAGACGGGATTTTTTAAAAACTATTTTGATATGTTTTACTGTTCTACTGTATTAAATAAATTTTTGGAAAGTACAGTACTAATCTCCATTAAATTATCTAAATAATGGTATATAAGTTAAGTAGGTTTTGTGTACTAGCACGAGTGTAACAATAAAAACAGTTGCAGAAAGGAGGTAAAACAAATTTTTCGATTGCAGAGCACTCTCTAATGCTTCGCAGTATGAGTCGTGCGGTCGATGACCTCCAAAAATCTTCAATTTTTTTTATTTATCGTGTTTAAATATCGCTACCCATCACGTTAGCAGAGTTTCGCTAGTTAATTTAATTTGACCCTGTATAACTGATAATATGGTACTTCTAAAAAAATTGCAACACTGTCCCATTTTCACGACATGTGCTGTTATAATAAAGTATTAAAACTATGAAAACACCTTGTAAAATTGTCGAATTGTCGCTTGTCACCGGTCACCGGTCGGTTTTATTAAATAGGTTCCTGCTCATCACTTCTTTCTGTTACATAGAGCAAACATGAAAGTGTCTTGTTCATAATCAGTAAATTAAAGAATATAAATCATGCTTTTTTTGCAACATTTAAATATGTAAAAAAAAAGAGTGACACTCCGGGAGTGCCGACAGAAGTGAAAACTTGAACAAGAAAATACTTGCATAGAGCATTGATTCGTAACGTTATATAAATAAAGAGCACAATCGCGTTTACAAAAATGAGGTGTCGGTAACGGTGTCGCGAGTTCAATTGTTTTTCCCATATCAAAAATGCCCAACGCGCCTAAAGAAGTTTTCACTTCAAAAACTTTTTTGTCCGTAGCGCGTGCATAAAACTAGCATAAACTTAATCAGTATTCGCTATTTCAATTATTATCAGCTATTTTAACATGAACCGTTTTAATAAAAAACTTGTTTTACGACAAAAAATTACGTTGTATACTTCACCTTTTCCTCTCATCTCTTAAGTCGCAGTGAAGTAAGTTAGCTCCGTCCATTGCATCATACTAACTCCGTCCATTGCATCATAGCGACAGATTAGGTAACATCTTGTGCAATAATATTACCATATCGTTAACTTTACCTTGACCAGCCTTGACATTTTACCTGTATTAGAACTGAAAACAAATATTAATTGATACTAAATTGTTATTGGCTTTTGTTTTATTATATTAATTCGTCAAATATATCTTTGCATTTTAACTCCTCTTCTTTTTAGAAGAGGAGCGTAAAAGGCACAGAAATATTAGAAGAATTAATGAATAAAGCAGTGTTTATACAATATTAGCAACCTGCTCCGATTTCACACGGGTAGCAGATCATATTATATGCCTACATTTTTTTAAATTGTAATGTCGTCAAGCAAGTGGTTTAGATTCAAATGTACCTAATTTTCATACAACTTGAATTGAGTTTTTATAGTTTATAATTATTGGAGTATTTTACATTGTCATATTTCAGCCAATTTACACAAAACCCTAATGAATTATACACCTAAACGTTTTTCATGAATTAATCACGATCGATCACTTCGTCCGTTGATGAAAACCGTATGAAAATCCGTTCGGTAGTTTTCGAGTTTATGGCGTTCAGACAGACAGAAAGATGCGTCGGGGGACTTTGTTTTCAACCGACTTCAAAAAAAGCAGGAGGTTTATCAATTCGACCGTATAAATATTTTTTTGTGTGTTCGTGAATAACTTCGTCGTTTTTGAACCGATTTTGATGATTCTTTTTTTGTTGGAAAGGAAATATCTCAAGGGTGGTACCTTGATATGGAAATCAGAATCTGATGATGGGATCCTGGAGAAATCGAGGGAACTCTTCAAATGTTATAGCCAAACCTATAGCAATTTAGGTATTTTTTATAGTAACTCGTGCAGTTGCTCTTGGAAAGCACAATTTGGTGAAGTAGAACTGATGATGAAGATCACAAATGGCCATCGGAATACTCACTAAGAAGTATTTCACGGGTTGCGATTCGATTACTTTCATATGGTTGGTAAGCAACTGATGCTCGTCACAATTCATATGGAGAAGTGGTGCTGATGGTGAAGTACCAGAAGAACTCCTCAACGATTAACGTCCCTGCATCGGGAAAAGCAATAGTAACAACAGTAACAATAGTTACAAGAGTAACTTAGATAAATTACAAACTACCCACTAAAGCAAGAAATAAAATCAATTTTACAATAAAAAACAACCGACTTCCAAAAAAATACTACAAAGTGAAAAATAATTTTAATTCCGGAAGTCGTTGGCAAATAACTAAAATACAAAACCAAAGATACTGATATATATATATAATATGTAGTAGTAGTGAAGGAAAGTTTATTTTTATTTCTAAACAAAAACACTTATAACTAGTGATGGGCCGACTATAGTACCTATTTGCCGAGTAACCGACTAGCCGACTAATCGGTTTTCAAATTGCCGCTTAGTCCGCCAACTAATCGGCAATGCCGGTAATTCTAATACCTACTTGTCGGGGGTGTTCGGGCATTTTCGTCATCACTCGGCTTAGTCAATGCGCGGCCGCTGAGCATGTTGTGACGTGTTTGTTTACACTAAACATCTGACTTAAGGCGAAAGCGCCAGGGTAGCCCGCGAAATTCAATTTTTTTTAGGTTTTTTGCAATTTGCTGGTCAGTATTAAGTTGTACGTTGATTAATATACGATTCGCGGCCGTAACAAATATGTATTTACAGAATTATAATCATTAAAGTCATCAACACAACTCTCTAAGACCACGTAAGTCCAAAGAATAACTGTTTTATGAAATCATCATTATTATCATAGTTACCGACTGATTTACAAGTTCCTATAATGTTACCTTATTAGTTGTTGAATATGTTTCAAGACTAACTTTAGATTTAAAATATATTTAATTATTTAAAGAACTCTTTTAACACTAAACATCTGACTTAATGAATAATTACTTAACATTGACTTGTTATTTGGTTATGTATGTGCCCTATTTCGTTGATTAATGATGTTAAGTTAGCTTAATTACTGACTGATTAACAAGTTCCTATAATGTTACCTTATTAGTTGTTGAATATGTTTCAAGACTAACTTTAGATTTAAAATATATTTAATTATTTATACATTAAAGGACTCTTTTAACACTAAACATCTGACTTAATTAATACTTACGTACCATTGACATGTTATTTGGTTATGTATGTGCCCTATTTCGTTGATTAATGATGTTAAGTTAGCTTAATTAGTGACGGATTAATACGTTCTATTATTGTAAAGACTGTAACTTTAGATACCTATTGTAAGTAATGTTTAGAAATTATAAAACAAGTAGATATTATTTATTTTATTTTATTTTTTATGCGCCGATTATAATCGGCGTATTTTGCCGAATAGTCGCAGACTAGTCACCGACTACAAACGATGCTGAATTCGGCTTTCCCGAATAGTCGGCGACTTGTCAGCCCATCTCTACTTATTACTTGTTTTGCTTAGATTAGAATCTATTGTATTGTTTTTTTTTATACTTACTTAATTTGAAGTCTGTCTTTTAGTGACTTTCATCATGTTCTTCTTTATTTAAAGTCACTCTTTATTTAATTAAGCACTTCCTACGTTTTAACTTAAAGGTACGTAGATATACACCAATGGACCTGTAAGTTAAAACACTTAGCAAGCGTGTTCGATCTCTTGAATTAAAAAAAAATCAAATAGCAGGATAAGGCGGGAACGCCCGGGTGTCACCGTTGTGTGGATCGCCCGGAGGACACGGTGGAGCATACGGTGGAGATCTGCCCGGCTTGGGCGGAGCACTGCCGTGTCCTCGTGGAGGCGATCGGCGGCGGTAATCTCTCGCGTCCGGTACTGGTCCAGGCCATGCTACGGAGCGAAAGGGCTTGGAAGGTTGTCACTTCCTTCTGCAAAGCAGTAATGGTCGCAAAGGAGGAGGCAGGAATGCGTGAGGGACAGGCAAATTTCGCGCCCTCACGCCCCTAACAACCGCAGGAGACGCCCTGGGTGTCGAAGTACAAGGTTTTAAACCATGCGCTGAAATTTTTCGTCGGTTATTAAAAAAGAAATCTGCGGTTTCATAGAAACGTGCAATGCCTACACGGTCAAAATGTATAGAACAGCAGTTTTTTTTTAAATAACCGACGAAAAATTTCAACGCAGGGGGGTTCAGAAACATGTAATGAATCCATGGTAACAGTTTTCGCGTCGATGTCCGTACCCACCCTGTATAGTGTTTTTTTCGCCTTTGTAATTCCGGCTTTAGTCCCGAGTTTTCTAGAATCTGAATGCCTGGTACAACCTACATCCGCAATAAAGGTACAACTTTGATGTTACTAAATTTATTAGATTATTGTTTCCTACTGAATTGGTAATAAAAAGGGCTATTAAATATTAATTATGGATAAGTGATGATTTATCTTCATGTTTTGATAGAAATATAATTATATTATAAAATGCTACGCAGATTTTAACGACGCAGTTTTATAACCACATTGTTTGAGCAGGAAGATAACAGATATTATAATTATCATTTTTATGACAAAAGCTATTTTATTCTTCACACGGAAAATTGGTACGCTAATCGTCTCACAGCTTTTATAAAAGATGATAACAGGTATATAAATAAATAAAAAATTAAATAACCCGACTGCAAAAGAACATCATTGAAAAGAGAAAAAAAAAGGGCCTCTTACCTACTCTCACTTCAAAAGTTCGGGATTGTTTTATCATTTCGCATTCCAAATTATATCTAAACAAATAACTTGTATATATTTTTGGAATCTTAGAACTTTGGCTTTTAGTGGAATATTTATTTACACCTACAGGCTTATCGAGACTAAGTATTTGTTACAGTTGCTTGTCAGTTAAATAACCATCAGAGGACATTTGCGGGTCAAAATAGAAGATAACACTTCAGACATACTTATTCGTTTTAATGTTAAACTCGTAAACAAAATTAAGCCTTGATCTCATAAATATATTTGAAAATCTGGGACATGTTTTTGTGTACTACCACAGATTAAGCCGATGTACGCACGGACGTAATAAAATCGCGGTGAATTTTTTTCCTGCACTGGATTTTCAACGCTCTGCTTTTCGCCGAGAGTTGAAAATCCAACAGTGTGTTTTTTCAACGCGTTGGGACGAGAGTGTGTCCAAACGCGTTGGATTTTCAACGCTCGGCTTAATACCGAGAGTTGGAAATCCACTGTGCGATAAAATCCGGCGGCGATTTTATTACGTCCGTGCAAACGTCGGCTAATACTGATGGTTCACTCCGCATTTTAGGTATGAACATGAAGCTACAAGTACGCGGCGGACGCGACTTGTTGAGCCAATTCAGTGAGTGTAACGTAGTCACAAGATCTAGAATTGCGCGATAGAAAGAGAGGCAACTTCTAGGTGAATAATAACTGTAGGTAATTAGCGCTGTGCGACCTGAATTGCAGTTTATTGTGTCGTGTCAAGAGTCGCTTTTTATTTAAATGATTCTGCGGAGTGAACCATTGGTATTAATCTGTGAGACTATCTCAAGTTCAGTTCAACATACTAATATTATTTTATGACATAAACACGATAAAAACTTCTCCTTTGAAAATGTGTTAAAAGTCAATAAAACTATATTTGTGTCGGGTTATTGTACTATTTACAGATAAGGCTATGATCAAAATAATATTGTGATTCATTGCTATTCTGTTTACGTGAACTTTTGTTGGTGTTAAAATAATTTGTAAATAGTTGAGATCAAATGACTGCGTTGATCTGATACTTTAGGGATCAAATCATTAATTGTAGGTCCGAAATAGCAAATACTGATGTGACTGATCACCTATCCGTGATTCCGGCAAATGACCTTTGCGCTATGTAGGTTGCTTCAAGATATCTACTATTTTAGAAAATTGTAAATACCACATGCCTAACATCACGCCTATATTCCCCGAAGGGTTAGGCAGAGGTGTACCTATAGTACACCCACATTTCGGCAGTTATGTTTAAGTCCCATGTAATAGGGGGCGAGCCTATTGCCATCAACCGGCCACATATTCAGACCCCGAGCTGCTACTGAGAAATTCCAGATGGAAAAACCCAATAACACCTTGCCCGACCCGGGAATCGAACCCAGGACCTCATACTCAGCAGTAGCGCTTTGCGACCACTAGACCAACGAGGAATTCTAAATAAATAATAACGTTTAATTAAATTAAAATATTTTCATAAAATGAAAACGCGAAACCGTACGTGCGTTAAATTAATGTCGCCATTAAAGCGGCACGATTTATACCAATTGAAGAAGTTATTTCAGACAATAAACGAAAATTTCATTCACGTCTTTAGTAACTAAGTACTAAGAATTATACTTGCATCTCATAACAGAAGATCAATAAATAAGTTTCCGCCTTTAACTGTCTCATAAATCTATCTACCAATTTGTAATTAATTTAAAAATATTTACATAAGAACGAGTTTGAGTTTTTACTCTATTTCAATGTACCATTTTTATGGGAGAATTACATAGAAAACTAAAAACAAATAAAGTTACAATGTATCTACCACCTACTTAGATTTGCCAAACTAAGTTTATTTGAAAGCCTAGTTAGTATTTCATTTAGCACAGAAGTAACCAAACCGGTTGAAACAGCGAATTTGCGAAATGTATTTATAACTACCTGTTCGGAAAATTACCACAAGGCAACTTAGGTTTACTGGAAAACAGGAACTAAGTTTAGATTGAAATCTCGAGATGGCTTGTACACTAATTTCTTAGAACCCTTCCGGAATATTATGTCCCAGCGACACGTGAAGGTTACAACGCAAATGCAGCGGAAACATACTTTAAATAAATGTTTTGTAAGTGTCAAGGTAAAGGTCGAAATGAATAACTAATTTTAGAAATGCATTGCAATCCAACGCGGCAATGTTACCAGCCTTTTTGAGCACTTTTCCCGTTGACCGATGCGGACGATTTGTTTAATGCCCAATGCGTTCTTCCCTTTTCTATGTTCATGAACATAGTATATTTTAGTGTTAGCGTTTATATTGTATTAGAGATTTGTCAAAATTTATAAACTTTAAATAGTAACTAGCTACAATCGAATGCCTAAAAAACGGTTAGGTACAGTTCTAGAAATTAATATTTCCAACGCCATTTCTCACAAATGTCAAAGAATGACAGTTGTGATTTGAATAATTATACGGACAATTTAAGTTGGTAGTCGATTTGCTAAACAATTCATATTCGTGGGCTTATATGATAACTTCTGTTATTTTCTGGCAAATACACCAACGTGCATGCATCAGTCCACTACTGGACATAGGACTGCTCTCCCAAGTTGCCACAACACCGTGTCGTCCGCCTTCTAGCCACTTTTTTAAGGTCGTGGGTCCATCTAGCTGGGGGTGGGGCGTCCCACACTACGCTTGCCGATACGCAGTCTCCACTCCAGGACTTGTCTGCTCCACCGGCCATCGGTCCTTCAACAAACATGGCCAGCCACTGCAACTTCAGCTATGTCGGTAATTCCTTTTGCGAGAGACCTTGCATTTATGAACCAGCCCGATTTAATTACGAAGAATTAAGGGCCTATATTGAAAAAAAAAAAGTAGTTTTATGGGTGTGGCTTATTTCTTCCGCACGGGAGTGGCGGTTCCATATTCAGTGGTCGGCCGCCACGTCACCGCGCCGCCACAAACTTATCTGAACCAGTAGCCAAAAGTGGAACTAACGAAATAAATGACCGGAATTTAAAAATGTTTGTTTGTTCTTATCATTGTCACATTGCCATACTAAAAAGTACATGATAAAGACGGAAACATATCTAAGAAAAAAGTGCGTGCTAAGTAACGTTAATTTATCTCGGTGTATGAAATTTTGCACATAGCCAGCATGTAGCCAAACTCATTAACATACTCTAACTTATTCTTACTCATAACTTATTCAACATACTCCATGTAGACAAATAATACAAAATATTTAATTTGCAGCAAAAATATTTATTTTTCCCACACACGAAATGTATGGGAAAAGTTTTTTTGCGATTTCTGACTTTTCTAGTTCTCAAATCTCAGTTGGTTAAATAAGTTTTTTGTACCTTAAAAGAAACAGTATCGATTGGCATCAAAAAAAGTTTTTGTGAAAACTGACCATTTTCTTGCTGACTGTAATATTTTTTCAAAATCTGTGAATGCAGATTAAAATGTCTCAAAAAGTTAAGGACAGTCTCCTAAGACTGCTTTCCTGTAGTTACACCGGTTAAGGTAGTTGCCCTTACTGCTCCATCTCAAAAATCTACCCTGTATACTTTTGCTGTTGATTTACGTAGGCCTTCACAACTTGTGTTGTCATTACCAAAGGCCATCATAGCCCATAATCTACGTATAGGCATGGAGCATGGGGCAGAGTCTTGTACCTACATTATCAAGGCATCTCCCAGCCAGATTTGAACTCGCTATGTTGAAAATGTTGTTCACAGGACCGAAACATTCAAGTGAAAATGTAAAGATTCTTGGAAATCGTTAAATTAGTGAAATTTTCTGAACTATTTTTTAATTTAAATATAAACAAAGTATGTGACAAAAGGAAATATCGTCTTTTGTAAATGAAAAGTATTATTAAAACTAAAACTGCTTTTCTTAAAACTTGATACGATTACTCTCTATGTTTTAAAGTAAATTCCATTGAATAACTCATAAACGTTGCGCCTTTGCAATTTTTTTTTTGTAACGAGAAAATTTCATTGTATCGCGAATTCTTTTTTCAGGATACTAGGGCATATAGTCAAAAAAATAAATAAAAATACACCAAAATGTTAAATCCCTATTCCATATACTTAAAAAGGTACACGATAAAAAAGCTCATTTTTTCAATGTATCGATACCCTAGTTCACACTCGTACTAATTACATTTTTTCAATCAATCAATCAAAATATTTTTATTTCACATAGACCTACATGGGCACTTATGAAACGTCAGAAGCTAGGTGCACGGTTCCAATTGGTCGTTTCCTATGGAGAAGAGCCGGCAAGAAACTCCACGGTTACTCTTTTAAAAATAATTGGCTTTTACAATTTTTTCAAATAACAGTATGACTAGGTATGGGAGGACAGTGTAGGTATTTCAATAAGTACCAGGTACTTAAGAAAATAGAAAATGGTAAACAAATCTACAGTCCACTAAGCCTACAGTGTTCTCACATTCACAAAATAGAAAAGAATCTATACAAAAGATATATAAAATAATAAAAATAAGAACCTCTTTTAATTAAACGCAATTACATTATTGCTATTACAACTGTAATAAATCTGAATAATTATCATGTGCAAAAAAGCCACTAATAAAGAGTTGAAATTAACTCGTAGGTATATAATGTCAAATAATTGAATGAATATGTCAAGGACGAATGTAAAAAAAAAATAAGATAAATATGGTAATTTGGGAGCAGTTAATAGACTCTTACATAATTATGCCGTTAATGAGATACCAGGGAAGCCACATGTGCAGAAGGAATTATTGCCAAATTTCCTTGTCTTCAACATAGTCTTTAATTTTGTAATATGCTTTGTTGATAAGAACACGTTTGATATAGGTTTTGAACTTCCCATCGCTAAGTTCTGTAACAGACTTTGGCAACTTGTTATAAAAGCGGATACTGTTTATAAGAAATGACTTGCTTGTTTTAGTTAATCTAAATTTGGGTATAACAATTATTTTTCATTTTTATTCCTATGTACACTAAATGAAATTCTGCGTCATTTTATCTTACTAGAGTTACGTAAAGCCTTCTCCTTCTATTAAAAAAAAGTGTCACAATGATATTTGAAACTATTATGACAAATTTTTGTATTTATTTTCGTTCTTCCATTTTTGTTTTTTACATTTATGTCCTAACTGCATCGATTTCATAGTTTCGACGTGCACTCTTGTATTAACTGAGGGGGCAAGCTTCTAAGACATAAATTTTCAGCATGCAGACTTTAAAATTGACAAATAATTATTATAAATATAGTATCTAAAAAGCTATTCTATGATATAAGTACTCAATTTGTAATGTTTTTTAACCTCTGCTACGATATTCATATGCGAACATAAGAATTGCTCTCCTGTAAAATTGGTGTAAATGTAATTAGTACGAGTGTGAACTAGGGTATTGATATCACCTTAACACATACATACACACGACAAAGGTGGTCGGATCATATATCCGAGCAATTGGCGATATACCTATCAGCGCCGCATTCCACCAGGCCATTGATCGTAACAGATGGAAAAAGACCGTTGACAGTTTGATATGGAATCACGATCCTCAGCAGTAAGAGAACGATTGAAAAGAGAGAGAACACATACATTCGGAATTCCTCGTGTGTAGGTACCTCCTGTCGTCAAAAGACGGCTTGTAAAAAGGTGTCAGATTAGGTTCTGAAAATAAACACCAAAACAGATCATAAACATTTTATTAAAAATATTTATAAATAATAACCGTATAAGTTATGGGTTTAATAACTTTATGATATTATTAAAGCTTCCAATGGCATTAATACTTATAAAGAAAAATATTTGGAAAAACATGTTTGTGTATTTTTAGTTTTGGTAGAAGATAACAATATGTACTAAAACTAAGTGTTATGATAAATGTCTAAAAATGATTCTTTATTATCTTCAGATACACAGTAAAGAATACATTGTATACACAGAAAAATAACTACACGTAATAATTTGCATTAGATAGAGATACATAAATAGAAAAAAGTGTGTGACGGCGTGTATAGGTAGGTACCTATTCCAAATACATAAAATTTACTGAAAACTGTTTATATCCGAGACTAATAATACAGAACAAAATATCATCGATACTAATATTAAAGAGGTAAAACTTGTGAGTTCCTATTTAAGGGGTAATTTTCGGAACTGCTAAGCCGATTCCGAAAATTCTTTCACAAATGGAAAGTTACAGTATTGCAGAGTTTCATAGGATAATTTATGTTAAATAATATATTTTATATTAAAACAAAAAAAAAAAAAACTTCAAACCGACGAAGTCGCGGGCAGAAGCTAGTTAAAAAATAAAAATATTTCATGCCAATTTTATCTCACAAATACCTGATGTTTTAATTAATGTTTTTTCCTTCAATCAATGTCTGCGAATGGCAACGAACGAAGTTACTTTACACGATAGAAGAATGACCTTTAAAAATGAAAAATATGTATAGCAAAGATATCAATATCTCTAGATAGACAGTCAAAGCTGCGAACTCATCGAAAAATATAAGTTAGCTGTCTGTTTATTCTTTTGCAGCGCGACACTATCTAGTCAATATGTAATCAAAGATATGGTATGGTTACTTCATTTACTAAAAAAAAAATATTTTCACACGATAGAAGACAAAATTTGCAGTAAACGTGGCTGATGACAGCTAATGACGACTGGAGCCGAGTATACGCGATTCAGTGCCGAGTATACGCGATTCACCGTCAACGAACGATTGGCGGTTAGTATATCCGATTTAGTGTCACGAACCCGAGCATGATGGTTCAGTTTCGTTCAATATTCAGAGCGCAAAATGCGCATAAACGACAAAAATATGATAAGTTTGCTGATACACTATATTCCGAACATAAGTTGAATAGTTCACAAGGTACAGGATTTATTTTATACATTAAAAAACACAGTAATATGGAAAATAATAACAGGTTTTCTTAATCTGATTGTTTGAATAAACTGACGACTATAACTTATGACAGGTACTAGGTAATACCTACCTACTGTATACCTACTAAGTATAAAAAAACTAAGCGTGAATATTAAAACATAAAATATTTACAATCTCATGCAAAAAATACGCACCTATGGGTACTTAGTGAATATCTTAAAACTTAGTTTGCTAACCCTATCTTATTTTGTAAGCTAAATAATAAATGTGTGTGTTCTTATTACATAACGTTATGGAATCTTACATTATGTTTAATAATATTGACATAAGTATATACAGGGTGGCAGGGACATCGACACGAAAACCGATACCATGGATTCAGTACATGATTCTGAACGACGAAAATTCAACGCAAAGGGTTGAATTTTTCGTAGGTTATTAAGAAAAAAATCAGCTGCTCCATACATTTCAACCGCGTAGGTATTGCACTTTTTTTAAGAAATAGCACATTTTGTTTTATAACCGACGAAAAATTTAATTTGGTGTTCAGAATCATGTACTAAATCAATGGTATCAGTTTTCATGTCGATGTCCCTGGTATACAGTGTGTGTCAATTAAATTAACTGATAAATGTTTTTCCATATTTGATTTCTATTTTTAGCTCCTCTAGACAACGTATGTTTAGTTCTCCTTATAAAATGTAATAACATCAGCGGATGATTAATATGGTACACAAAAGTATTAATTTCAATATTAATATTACTATATAAATCTGCATTTACGACACGGAATTTTGAATTAATTTCATTGATTCTAAACTTTTGTCTGTCACTGATTTTGCACAGCAGCGACTTGAAAATCTTTTATACGTAAAAATTTGCAAGAAATTAAGAAACTTTTCACAACTACTATCTCGCATTCATGCAGTTTCTTTACACAAAGATTTCATTTTATGATGTTAATAGCCTTTCTACGATAATGCTTTACAATGAAAAGTACAAATATCATTCTAAGATAATTATACTCAGACTAAGTCAAGTAACAGACTGACTATCATTAGAAAGAAAACAAAGATGGCGCGCAGACTAACAACAAAACAGTGTAAAACAAAACAAAACTTCAATTTACAAAGTTGTCAAAACACAAAAAAATCTGTTCCGTCTTCGATTGACCAAACTGTTTTCCTTCTGCGGGTTTAAAACGGCCACATTAAGCAATTCCTCTAAAAGCAATTCATTTTCTGAATTCCCAGCAATTCTTCTATAGTGACACATATTTTAGTTGAATCATATTCAATTCAATTCATATCAGAATCATATTTGGTGTAAATATTGCTGCATGAAAAAACGAAGACAGGGTCTCGGGTCGATCTTCGCAGGGTGGCTGGTAGCAGCTGGATCAGAGTTGCCGAGAATCGAGCTGAATGGCGTGCAATTGGAGAGGCCTATGTCCAACAGTGGACTGCTGTAGGCTGATGATGATGATGTGCCCTCTGAGTTTGTTTCGCCTTTTCTTCTCAGAGTAGTCGAATAGGAAACGCTGACCTTATCTACTTTAAAAAAAAATATAATTGATGTATAAAAGTGTTTGTGCATTCATCAATTAACAAAGTTAATAGTTTCATATTTTTTAATCCGAGCCTCAAATATGAATCAAATATTACTACGACTCGAAATTTGATTTATGTAATATTAAATTTACATATTCATGTTTACATTAATTTTCCGGACACCTCTACACTATTTATATTCAAATGACTTTTTTCACTAGGAAATACTCGTGGGTTATATAATTAGTCCTTATATGTATACTTTATCAGGATAATCTTTTTGGGATAACATCTTCGTTTTGCAGTCCAAGGCGCCATCACGTACCTGTAACAATTAAAATGAAACTTTAGTATAACGATTTTTAATTAATTAATAAAATGGATTTGCAACACTCCATGATTTTAGCTTAACCTCAAACAGGAATTAACGTAAACTAATTGAAAGTCTTCGCCATGAAAAGGGGCAAGGCAGGTAAAAAATTAGTTAACCCCATTAACCCTTATCATTCTCGTGCTGTCAATTTAACGGACTTAATAAGTTATAGTAGGTTTTCCGTTGAGCCCCTTTGTTCCTTCTCACCCAGTTCCCTATGTTTTATGAATTAAAAACTTAAAATAAAATGCTAAACTGGCTTGAAAAATTACTCAAGTATTTTAAATTAATAATTAATCATATTTAGTACACGACTAATATCTTTAGTTTTTCCGATATTGATTGATAGCATAAGCGTGCGTATGAACAAAAAATATTTTTCACGGACATGAGCCATCGGAATTCGAACGGGTTAATAATCGGAAATGATTAGATACTTCCACCAATACTTCCCACATCCCTATAAAATGTCTGTTTATTGGTAATTTTTAATTTGGAATTGAATACAATACGTGAAGTATGAGTTAATATGTCGGAAACTCTTTGCCATGGTCTGATTGCTAACACACACAAGGTTAAATAATAATATTTTGTAATGTTCACTTTATTATTTTGCTTTTTTCGTGTGACCAGCATGAATTTAAATTGCAGTCATTAGTTAGAATCTCAAAAAAATTCGGACCTTATGCTTTTCTTTCTCAACGCTATTGCCTTGTAACTCTGGCGAAAATGGAAAGAGAGAAAATATGTTTATTTGTCACATACCACAAGTTCACATAAGGTGCCTGAGATATTAACGTCCATTTAGAAACTTTTCAGAAATTACAAAGCCATTTAACCTCCATTTTACTTCCTTCGTCTTATAAAAAAATGTAAACCTACATAGCTATTAATGTAGACTATAAGGAAATGTTAAGCACTGGTTTTGACAAAAATAAACATTATTATTATTATTGTAAATTCGCGGGCAGAGAAATAAAAAATTTTAGAGAAAAAATAAATATTTTGTAAATATGTGAGCACCATGTATCTATCTATCACATAATTAAATTATCTGTCGTTGCTTCATTTTTAATTCTTTTTACCTATTGTGGTGTAGTAATTTTATTCTAGGTGCATCGTCTTCACATATAATTATTTAACTAATGTATGTACCTACACAAACTATTGTAAAACATTTTAAAAGAGTAACGGTGGAGTTTCTTGGCCATTCTTCTCCATACGAAAACTACCTTTTGGAAGGCGCGACTAGAATCAATTCTATTTTTTTTTTATAAATTTTATCGTTCAAAAGTGCCATACAAGGGCTTATTTGAAATAAATTATTTGACTTTGACTTTGAGATGTGAAGATTTTCATATCCTCGCATCAACATCATGCAAGAATGTTGATGCTTTTTTAAACTCGAAGTTTACAATTCTTTAATTGATTTGATTAACCATCTTACCTATGATATACAAAATATTATCAAAAAACAAATCAGATTTACACATTTTAAATAAAAAAAAAAAACCAAACAAGTTCTCATAAATAATTTGCATTTTGAAGTTCAACCACGTAAGTAAGTAGTTGAAATGATAAATATATGACTTTTCATGCAAATTTATTCATGAATTACTTAAAAAAAGTAATTTAGTTTTAAAAGTTAAATAAGTAAGATTTTTTCTGAAAGTTTAGACTCAACGGCCTGAATTATCATCCAAAAATTTAAGAAACTTAAAAAATAAATAATGTTGAGTACTATCGAAGAAACGCATATCTGTACACTGTAACGACTATTCTTGCTTGTAAAGCTCGGCTGCTATAGTATCTCTTACCAACGAAAAAACAGGGTCGTGTGCACAGGATTTTGTTTTCAAATTGCTTAGATATGCGTTACCCCGATGGTACCTAAATTCGAAGTTGTCTAAGTTACGAGTATAAGCAACGTACCACAATTTGTCCAACGTTTACAAATCAAATAATTTTTTTGTCAGATCATACAATCCAATTTGTTAGTAATTACATACACATCTTAAACACTAGTGTTAGTACATGATAATATTTGGCAAATTTTGGACATTTTGAAACACAATCAATTATTACGCACTTGTCCTCAAGAAGAAAGTAAAAAAAATCCATTTGCGTGTAACTTTACCCTTTAAATCGGAACAAAACAACATGAAATGGATAAAAACATCTATTATTTTGTAAGAATGAAAATTAAGTTATAAAACAAAAACTATTTATTTTACAGATAAATCTTAGCTTAAAACTAATGGGTTATTTTTTAATAAAGTTTTTGAGTACATGAATTATTATTGAAATTCGGCTAAACTTTGTTCTTCAGTGACCTTGAACATAGTTGGTAATTTGAGTGACCTTGGAGTTGTTTTGATAACTTTTGAACAAGAGTCTCTTCAGATGGATGAAGATGAGCTCTTGGTTGTTAAATTATTGGCTATTATTACTGTCAACACCAAAGGTTACTGTGTCCACATCCCGTTTAAATTAAGTAAGTACTACAACAAACCTGCAAATTAGCCATTATTGTTTCCTAATGATGGTTGATGTATCTGGTTTCAATACTAGCAGAGAGTTATGTTACTGAATCATTGTCCACAAGATACTTATTTTGTAAAGAGGCGCTCTTTTATTGAAGAGTCCACTTATAAACATTCATATTTCGTTTTATAAATCTACACTTTTTAAGCTATAATTTCAGACTATGACAGTTAATGGTGCGATTTATTTTCCCACTCGGCTATCGGCATTTTGTTTTTGTTTTTATTGTTCTTTGTCATTTACCAGTGTCGTAACACAGGGTAATTACGCAATGTAAATTGCCTTTGGTCCCTAGCCCTGACATCAAGCAATGGATAAAATTGACAAACTTTTATTGCTTGAATACGAGGCTTTTGGCTACTGTGTATGTGTTTATTTTCTGTATTTTTTATGTAATGTACGCTTTGTTTGTTCTGCACAAAACTTAAAAAACACTTTTTATAAAAAAAAAAAAAAAAAAAATTATAACATAGTTGTTCAAGTAACAATAAAAGTAGCACTGTCTAAAAATTGTTTTGACGATGCAAGTCATTTCTTGCATCAATTTTACTGTCTGCCCCAGGCAGGAAAATTGCATCGTGTATTCCAGGCTTTGCTACAACTCTTTGTTTTGTTCAGCACTGAAGTACATCTGTAGTTAGTAGTTTCCTAAGAAAGCGGTGACCAGTCAAACAATAAACGGCTGTTCAAATACAGACCGTTTTTTGACACCTTAACGTCAAATACTGGTAAAAATTACAGATTTTTATGACGGCCATTCTAATAATGTAGGAACCACTTTCCTAGGAATCCGAAGCTTTAAATAAAGAAACAGTAATTGACTGTTACGTTTTTTATTCCCTTTACTAGCTGCGCCCCGCGGTTTTATCCGCATAAGTTTCGATTTCGTAGGAATGTCGGGATAAAAGTATCCTACGTCCCAATCCAATTCATGTCTACCCATGTGCCAAATTTTAACCAAATTCGTTTCAGCCATTTTAGCGTGAAAGCGTAACAAACAACCAAACTCACTTTCACATGTATAATATTAGTTAGGATTATGCTCCTGAATTGTATTTCTCATCGTATTCGTGAACATAGCTCATTTTTGTTTTATTTTACTCTGCGTTCAGGGCTCCGTGTGGCAACACGCCGTGTTCGAGTTCACGTCAAGTCAACCGTCATCCTGAGGATGCCCCGTTGAGAGGTGAAACACGTGTCGATTTCTTTCAGGGATTTTTATGGATCTTTAGAAATAGCTAAGCGGAACAGGTTACTACATATATCCACGTCTATTGTATTTTATTTTGTAACTAATTCAAAAAACAATATCTAAAACGTTCTATAATCACTAAGATCTCTGCCAGTGCTGTGCACTTCTTCTTTTCTTTTTCGTCTAAGCTAAGAGATCATAAAAACTTAGTTAATTTAGGTAGTTTAAATGCGTTTTGCAAACCATCAAGAATAATAAATAAAATACAATAGATTTCGATCAAATTATCAAATAAGTCAATGATTTATAAGCAGATGTGTTCCACGTGTGTATTAAAAACGTGATCAAGAGGTGTGTTAAGCTTTCATAATCACATGATAAAAGCTGTGGACTAAAATATTATTATTTATATTAAGCATATTATTAAGATAGTACCTAGTCGACAGAGCTCTGCTAGGGTGAAAATATAAATTAAAAAAAACATATCATCTAGGTATACCAACGTTGTATCACATTCCCGAGGCTGTGAAAATAGAGAAAAGGAATTTTCCCATATATGAGACCTAGATCGATTTTTCGCCCCCGTAAACCCTATATTGCAACTTTCATCGAAATTGTTACAGCCGATTTCGAGAACGTTAGTAAAAATATATATATAAACCAATATACAAATATTGCTCGTTTAATAGTATAGGATAGGATATAGATTTGAACACATTGTGAATGGAAATAAGTAAATGAAAGCCATGACGTAGTTCGAAATTTTGCTTACAAAACTTTCCTCATCGTAACTGTTTAATCGGAGAAAGATTTTAAATGAGAGAGTTTCTCAAGTTTTTAAACTTGAGGTTAAATTCCGTAGCCGACCGCAGGCGGCAGCAGCAGGTGAAACGAATGCGGTTAAAACTGCGGGGCCCAGTTAGTAGATTAATCATTGTTACGGAAGTAGATAATCATATAGATGATTTATTTATTTGAGGTCGGCGCATCATGCTTTTTCTTCCAAATTCAAAATTAAAAGTTAATACTTCTTTATTAGCCAATGTTCGCACGGACGTAATAAAATCGCGGCGGGATTTTATCGCACACTCGATTTTCAACGCTCTGCTTTCACCGAAAGGTGAAAATCTAATAGTGTGTTTTTCAACCTGCTGGGATGCACTCTGTTGAATTTTCAACGCTCGGCTTAACACCGAGAGTTGAAAATCCAGTGCGTGATAAAATCCCGCCGCGATTTTATTACGTCCGCGCGAATGTCGGCTTAGGGCCAGTTGTTTCAAACGGTTGGTTAACGTAAAATACGTACGTAAAATTATAATGATTACGTAAGATGCTTAACGTTCGTTAAATACAAAGCAATGTTTCACTGCATAAAAAAACCGATTGTAAAAGTTATTCGGGCTGCCAGTAAAAATTAATACTTTTTCCCAACATTTCACCGTTCACGTCAAATTTTCAAGTGACAACTAACTTATTGCACGCAAAACTTTCGGAAATCTAGATATGTTATAAAAGTCAGTTGCAACAGCTAATCTCTCCTCATCGTTAGCTGGCAAGCTATAACATGGTATTCCTTTTAATATACCATAACTCTATAATTATAATATTTTTTTTGCATTTATTTTTCATACGAAAAAATTCAACAAAGTCACGAATATTTATGTAACGTGAAATATATTAAAAAAAAACACATCTTAATTCAGACTTTTTTGTCCATAATTTTTTTATGAACACGTCGTATTTTCAATAACAATAGAGCTTTGATATCATTTGAAACACGATATCTTGCAATAAATTCCTGCTCGTCCCATAGGTTTACGTTATTAACACGAGTTTTACATACTTTTTTCTTTCTTCCTACACTATTTGTTTTATCATGAGATGAACTATCGTCGAACAAAATTGAATACAACAAAAGAGCATCCATAATGTTCAGATTTTTGAGAATAAAATGACGTTAACCAATGGGTATGGCACCGGTTACTGTAATCGTTGTTTTTTAACGCACGTTAAGCCCATAAGTTTATGAAACAACTCGTTTTTGGTTTGACGATAGTTTGCGCCATTTTTGACGTATACGCGTGCGTTAAGTGGTTGTGAAACAACCCGCCCTTAGTCGTCGTCTCAGAAGTCTACCCTTTTCTAGCCATATCATCTTTCACAGAGTCCATCGGTTGTTTTATAGGTCGTAGTTAGGGTGACGTTGAATAGAGTAATACATAAATTGGGTATAGAAAAAATCGATGCCAATTTTTGTTTTCGTAAATCTAAAAAATACAGGGTGTTAGGCATCGACGCGAAACCTTTTACCATGGATTCAGTATATAATTTTGAAAAAAAAAAAAAATCTCATGTTTTATAGAAAAGTGCAATACCTACGCGGTCAAAATGTATGAAAATCCGCAAATGACGAAACACGAAGTTTGCCGAGGGACATTAACAAAATAAAACTACAGTACATAACATTATGTATAAATTAATAAACATGTGCTTTTATTTTGTCTTTTCGTTACAATAATCTACAATACTTTATAATGTAAAAATTTAATCATTTCAAAATAAAGAACTTAAATTAAAAATGTGGGTATGCAAACCCTACATAAACAGCACAATCTTAATGTATCTATTAAATTTGTAGGCACACTAACAATCATACATGTTGTATGTTAAAAGAGGTGATTTAGCCCATTTAACATTGCTCTAATAATGTTAGTTTACACTTAGAATAAGATCTTTTTGTAACCTTTCTGTTAACCTTTAAAAATCATGAAGCATGAAAACCAACTCAATAAACGGAATCAAACAAATCAGATTTAAAAACGAACGTGCAAACGTATGGAAAGTGTTTATTTCGCCACACGATGCGTTCGCGCCGGCTGCCGAGACCGGTTGGCGCGCGCATTGCAATGCAATCCAATGTGTGTCGGCACTCGGAATTTTATAACTGTTAATGCTTATAATTCGTAATTGTTTTTGTACGTGGTGCTACAATTTAATGACTGGATTAAGGAAAAATACTGTTGAGGTTGCAAAATTGGGCTTAGAAATAGGCATTCAAGTAAATGTAGTAAACAGAAATACTTCGCAATTTAAAATCGTTATAAAATGGTGGCCAATGAATGGAGAGCAGTGTTTTAACAATCAAGTGGTTTTGAAGAAGTAGGTCATATTATAATCTATCACACATTTAAGGCTCTTACAAACAGCCGCGACACGCGACGCGACACAAAGATACGTCGCATCGCGCGATGAGCGGTGTCTTTGTGTCGCGTCGCGTGTCGCGCCTGTATGTAAGAGCCTTTAAAGATGTACAAAGTGACAAGAGAATTAATTAAGGAAACTTTTACTTAACACTGTTAAGTACCAATAATGCTTTTTTATTATTTTTTATTACAGAATAGGCCTGCTCTTGACCCCGATCTCGGCTGATGGAAAGCGATGGATGAGGTCTGTGATGGATCGAGCGTGCCCAGAAGATGCCTGTTCACTCTTGCTTTGAAGGCAGACGGGTTATATGTAGAAAGTCTAATACATACAGGGTGGCAGGGACATCGACGCGAAAACTGTTACCATGGATTCAGTGCATGATTCTGAACCAAATAACCTTCGGTGCTTTGAAATTTCTCGTCGGTTATTTAAAAAAAAAAAAAAAAACAGCTGTTCGATACATTTTGAGCGCGTGGGTAATTCACTTTTCTATGAAACACCAGATTTTTTAACAACCTACGAAAAATTTCAAAGCAAGCTCAGAATCATGTACTGAATTCATGGTAAAAGTTTCGGCGTCGATTTCCCTGCCATCCTTTGTATCTATAATGGGTGCATCTTATCGAAAATAGTAGATTCTGGAAAGCTCTTTTCCTATCCAAGATTAGGCCCGAGAGACGAGACCCAGTTTCTGAATTGAGAATTTGAATTTTAGAACTTGTCAAACTCTACTTTAGTACGCGTAATTCAAAAGTTACATTAAGAAAAAAAAAAAAAAAAAACGTAATTTTTCTTTTTATCAGGCTACGTTGAGGGAATCCCCTTAGGTAATGTTAAGACAGAGTTTGACAAATATTAAATTCTTGATTTAAAAAACCGACCATGTGTGCGTCGGACAATGAAGGGTTCCGTAGTTGGAATGAATTTATCCCAAGAACACACTTAATATTGTCGTTGAAAAACATGTTCTCCCAATTCTCCCATACATTCTAACGCAAATGTAACTTGGTCGATTATTACTCGTGAACTTGTAAAGCCTACTTAGCTGTGATAGTTTTCCTTTTAACTTTGTTACACATACTACTGTTATGTTAACAGTGTTTTTATTTCCAAAAATAACCATTTAGCTGGTAGGAGGAGGGGGACACACTTGACTCTAACAAAATATACACTTTAAAGTTTAATATTTCGCAAACGGATCCCTGAATCGAAAAATAGTTTTGGAACACACCCCCACAATGTTTTTGAACGACCTTTCCAACGACACCTCACATTATTGAAAAAAGAAAAATCGCCAATTTCGTGTAAGGGAGGTACCATAAAAAAAATACGTTGTTGGCGTGATTATTATGTATATCCATCTCAAATTACAGTTTCCTAGTACTAAAAGTCTCTGAGCTAAGCCGAGAACAGACACACGGACATGGCGCACAGTGGAACGAATGTATGGGAGCGGTTGGACGTAGACATGTCCGAAAAAAAAGAGTAAAATTATGCCAAACTAATGATGCCATCTTATTCGATTACTTAATGCCTTCATAACTTGTGGTGATGAATTTCTTCATAACTCCCATATTTCGGGAGTAATTTGAGAAAATGTGAAATTTTACTATGAAAATGAGTGTATCGAGCTCTCTCCCTCCTGATTCCGGGCTTGTTTCAAGTAGCGGTCTCTAATATCATAATGCTAATACTAAGAGCTATATTTAATACTAAGACACATAGTGCGCCAAATGTGCACTTTCTGGGATAAAGAGTGATGTTTATTTTATAACACAATTTTTTAATTTTTTGTTTATTTTGTTGATTAAAACCGTTTTTCTAAAGGTTTACCTTATTACAATAACATTTCTGATCAGCCAATTAGAGAAGATATAAGCTAATTAGGATATATAATTAGGGACTTAAGGTTTACATATAAAACTGATGCACTAATGATTACTGATAAGAACATTGCTATTATTTAATTACTAAATGGCTCTTAATACACTAATTTAGCATGCATCATTTACTAATTATCACAATAACTAATTACCTTGCAATATTTAACAAAGGATACCTGGGATACCTGGATTTTATATAAATAGGTCACTATTAGTAACTTTAAAATCAGTGTTGATTTACACCTCGTTGTATCCAAGCTAATCTCGCAATGTATTTTCCAAATTTTAATACAAATCTTGATATTCACGTTGCTTTATGCGCACGCGCACATAAAGATTTACGCGACTTTAACTATTTGTTCAGTGTTTTAAAAGATAACAGTTGTGTTCAGTTATGTGAAAGTGCTGAAACAAGTTTAAAAGACTGGTGTCGTCGATTTTGCTACCGCATTTATGCAAAATGGACACAGTCTGGAAGAAGCACAGATAAGTTACGGAAGAAACATGAGATTTGGCTACAGGCTGCAATTCAATGGCCGGAATTACAGAATGAAAATATGGAACCTTCTACAGAAAATATAAGTGACGTCATCGAGCCCATAATTTCTCCTGCTAAATCTGATGCTTCAACTTGTACACATCCTAGTCCTCGTAAATCTTTTGAGGACCTTAGTAACCGGCAAAAAAGAAGACGCACCACTGAAGATAGTCTTTCATGCAGCAGTAGCAGCGCTGAAATTATGTTTTCGGCCGAAAGGGCGCTTCAAAAGGCAGGACAAAGCGATACAGCTTATGTTATGAAATACTTGACGGAGAATCCAGAAGAGGCCTCAAAAATCAAAGCCTTCATTGAAGGTAAATCAATTCAGGTACGGGAAATATCCCCTTTGAAGGCATTGGCTCTTTATGTATCGATGAACTTATCGAAATGGCGCTATAACACTCTTCGGGATTTCAACACTCAAGAAGGAGCTCTTCAATACCCGAGTTACTACATGTTGGTTAAAGAAAAAATCAAGTGCTATCCGGCCAAAGAAGATCTCACAGTTACAGAGAGCTCTGCAAAAATCAAATTACAAGCCTTGATGGATTTAACCTCAAGAAGACTTATTAGGTCGTTAGAAACCCCTGTTGATCCCAATCAACAGCTCGTATTGACCAGCAAATGGGGTTTTGACGGATCATCTAGCCAAAGCATTTATCATCAAAGGACGAGTGAAGATGAGCAAATCGATCTTGCTAGTAATTTTATGATTAGTCTTGTACCACTGCGGCTCGTCTCAAAAGGTGTAACAATTTGGGAAAACGAGCGACCATCTTCCACTTCATTTTGCCGGCCAATATTGTTTAAGTTTATAAAGGAAACCAAAGAAAATGTGCAGAGAGAGATGGCTGAAATCGAAGCAGAGATTGAAGCCTTAACTCCATCCACCATCACTGATGGAATTAGTGTCAAACACCAACTGCTGTTGACAATGATTGATGGTAAAATTCATTCCATTATATCCAATACAGCAGCTTCAGTGTGTGACATATGCAAGGCTTGTCCTAAAGAAATGAATAATTTAGAGTTAATCAAAGATAAACACGCAAACGAGGACATGTATAAATATAGCTTAAGCACCCTTCACGCTTGGATTCGCTCAATGGAATGCTTATTACACATTTCCTACAAATTAGACATAAAATCATGGCAAGTAAGGGGTGATATAGCAAAAAGGCAAGTTGATGACAGGAAGAAAAGAGTTCAAGAGGCTGTAAGAAGAGAAACGGGCTTACTTCTCGATGTTGTGAAACAAGGCAGTGGATCCACCAACAATGGCAACTCGGCAAGGAGATTTTTTGAAAACTACACTAAATCTGCTGAACTGACCGGAATAGATGCTATGCTTTTAAGAAAAATCTGTGTGATCTTGCAGTGTATTTCATCAGGAGAGAAGATCAACGTAACTAAATTCCGAGAGTTCTGCTTTGATACTGCTAAGCTTTACGTGGAGTTATACCCATGGTATTATATGCCTTCTTCACTTCATAAAATTTTAATGCATGGGCCAGACATAGTTCAGAACATGTCAATTGTGCCCATTGGTTTTCTATCCGAAGAGGCATCTGAGGCTAGAAATAAAGATTTTAGAAAATATAGAGAGGGGCATTCTCGAAAGCATAGCAGTATCTCATGCAATGAAGATATTATGCACAATCTTTTACTGTCTTCTGATCCACTTGTTACAAGTATCCGTCCAAAAGGAAATAAGTTTGTAAAAAAATCTTCTTTTAAGGAATTTTATGAGCTTACGGATTCTGAGAAAAGTGATATCGAATTTGTTAACATAAATGATTTAGCGGACATCGATTCTGAATTTGAATTAATTGATGATGATGATGATGACGAAGATAATTAAATGATGTTATTGTTTTAAAATGTGTAACTTAGTAAATTAGAGCTTACGTCTTAATTATTTATTGTACTTTTAATGAAACTAGGTAATTTATTATCAACTTACTTAAAAGTCATACTCTCATCAGTTCTTGTGAATATTTTTGTTAATATATATTTCTGTATATATATAATATATTTATAGACCTCTTAATAAGTCTGTCTGCGGTTTAAAGTAAATACAAATGGGGAAAAAACGTTTTTTTTTTTAAATTTTCATTTCCTTTTATCCCAGAAAGTGCACATTTGGCGCACTATGTGTCTTAGTATTAAATATAGCTCTTAGTAATAGCATTACGATATTAGAGACCGCTACTTGAAACAAGCCCGGAATCAGGAGGGAGAGAGCTCAATACACTCATTTTCATAGTAAAATTTCACATTTTCTCAAATTACTCCCGAAATATGGGAGTTATGAAGAAATTCATCACCACAATTTATGAAGGCATTAAGTAATCGAATAAGATGGCATCATTAGTTTGTCATAATTTTACTCTTATTTTTCGGACATGTCTACGTCCAACCGCTTCCATACATTCGTTCCACTGTGTGGCGCCGAAACTATAAGGTTTCCTTGTTGACTACGGAACCCTAAAAACTGTGTGTAACACAACAATACCAAGATCCAAATAAAACTAAGTATAGGAATATAACAATAGATGAAAATAACAATTATCAACGAACAAGGACAAACATTAGCCGTGTGGCAGTATATAATAAGTTTCCCTCAATTGACCTGAACAGACCATTAGCGTGCGACACGCATAGGTAACTACATGCTTCATTAATACTGAAATGGTATTTCATTGAAATAATTAGGTACTCCTTAACAATGTTCGTGATGAAGGTATGTACGTATATGTTGAAATGGTCTGTTAGGAGATGCATGCTAAAGTAGTAATTGAAACCCAGTTTCAGTACACATTTGACAAATTAAAAATGCTTTGATTTTGCAATAGGTGCCATTTTTTTCAACGCAGCTTCAGTAAGACTTTTTTTTTGTAGATGGTAAGGACAGTTATACTGCTAAATATATACTGCCACAGAATCTCTCTTTAACGTATTAGTCTAATCAGAGTCATCCTCTAACACTCTCTCCAACACACACACACACACACATACACTCATGCACACACAAACTTACATTCATAAAAACCACCAACGTTTGAACTTTAACTTTTTAATTGTTTTACTTACATTACTCTATACTCTCTTGTCTCTTTTTCTAATAAGCTCACTAATTGTTTGAATTTTTTGTTATTTGCTGTGATACCAGATGTAAGCTATCAAATGTGCAACTTTAAACAGGTGGGGTCCTGGTGACCTGTATTTCAGGTGTTACTACCTACCACAGGCACCAGCGATCCGCAACCAAAAATCGTTGGCTACTTCTTATGATGTAAATATTGTTTGTATTTTTTGGCTTGTGGTGAGAAATAAACAATTTTTATTATATTATTATTATTATAGTTATGAGGACATGGAGGGACAGGGAGGAAACGCATGTCACTTAAAGAAATCAGATTTTTGTTTTATTTCATTCTACACGTTCAAATACGTGATCCTGCATTTAAAAATGATTTTTGTCAAAAAAGTCACATTCGCGGTATTGGATGCCGAGCGATGAAATGTTTTTGGTTGGAGCGGAAGAGGAATGCCAAAGAAAAGATGGATTGTATGAGGAATGATATGAAAGAGAAGGGAGTGAATGATATCGTGACGGTTGACAGGGGAGAGTGGAAAAAAAAAGTGGTAGCACTCCCGGAGTGCCGACAGAAGTGGAAACTTGAACAAGATCGCCTTGGTGGAAGAAGAATACTTACTTGTATAGAACATTGATCCGTAATTTCATATAAATAAAGAGCACAATCGCGTTTACAAAAATGAGGTTTCGTCATGGTGTCGGGAAATCAATGGTTTAGTCCCATCTCAAAAATGCCCAACGCGCCTAAACAAGTTTTCACTTTAAAAAAACGTGTTGCGCTGTACCCGAGTAACATGGGACAAGGGCAGGAAGATGTTGAAGGACAGTTATAAAAACATTCACAGTCCTTTGGAGATTTAATGCGTAAGTACGAATTTACTAAAAGAAAAACAACGATTTATTTTATCAAAACCGGTCAAATGCGTGTCGGACTACGCACAATAAAGGGTTCCGTAGTTGGGCTGTATTTATCCTAAGAACAAACTTGACATACTAGTTGAAAAACATGTTCTCCCATACATTCCAACTTCAAATGTAAGTTTGTACGCACAGTATTGGGATACTTGCCTTTTTTTAAGATCATAGACTTCTTATAGGTTTTCCTGTAATCTATGAGTAAAGTAAGAACTAATCTCTGTATTTTTTTCAATTTTTTGACTCAGTAGTTTTGGAGATAAGGGGGAATAGTAAATTTTCTTCTAGGTACTTTCTTAAATATCTTTTAAATAGTAAAAAAAAATTGAAATCCTCGAAATAAACGCTTTCATTTGATATGTCACACGGTACAGTTTGGAAACTTTTTTTTTTAATTTTATTATTTGCCCCCAAAAGTGACCCCCACATTGAAATTTCATTTATTTACGTTACATGTCCGTGTTTGAGTCACAGAAATACATATGTGCACCAAATTTCAACTTATTTGGTCCATTAGATTTGGAGAAAATTGGCTGTGACAGATAGACACGCGTGATTCTATAAGGATTCCGTTTTTTACTTTTGAGGTACGGAACCCTAAAAATTGGGCTGTTAATCATTTGGTTCTGTAGGTAATCGCCTTCATATTTGCTTGCTTTGTCACCCTTAGCTTGATTGTCATTTGCACTTCATAATACTACAAGGTCTATGTGATTACATTTATTTACACTGAGTTTTTCAGTCAAGTGACTGGTATTATTGTGCTGTCAGTCGCCATTTTGAATTCTATTAGTATTGAAACTAAGACGGCAAAATTCAGTGCTACCAATCGCATCACGGAACAAGTTATAATGAACGCATTGTAGATAGATTCAAGTTTACAACCAGTGAAGTTTCGATTTTCTAGCAATTGTTGTCAAAAGTGGTAAAACAATATTACGAGGTTGACTATATCCAGTAATGTAAATTTAAATGTAAATGTAAATTTGGCCTATTGTAAATTTACGAGTGTAATGAAAATTTTCTTCCCTTCTCATGGCCTGAGTGGCGCAAAAATTCACTGTTGAGCGTGGACTTATCAAAGTCTGTTACAAGAATGGTCGCAAGCAAAGATTGAGAAGATTACCCCTTCTCAATCGCGTCATGCTGACACAATTTGAGCGCCATTCTTGACTTTGACCGGCCGATGCACAGAGGCACGGCTGTTGGCACATTTTCAACAGTATCATCTTACGTCACTATCTGACCAATATCGGTTTAGCATACAGTTTCAAAAGCCGTATTTGTGTAATAATTTCAGAATTATATAACGTGAGTATCTACTTGAGTAATTAAAGTGGCACTTTAAATTTTTAGCGTTAAAACTGGATTGCCTTTTGTAACATTTTTTTAGCTTGTATATACGTTTAGTTTTGAATCAGAATCGACAAGGAAACCTCCTTCTGGCCTCTTCACCGATGATCACACTCTCCTATCAAGAACATGAGGCTTGAAAATGATTTATTTACATTGCGTCGCCACCACCTTCCAGGATTATTGGGTCACCGTCGACAATATTAATTTAGGTAGGTATACTTAAAGCTAATTTTTAAATAAGGGAAGATAACAGCATCTTCTAAAGAACTTCGAAGTATTTGACCACTTACTGTATGAGTTTGTTTTCAACAAACTTTCTTTTAGATAGTAATAATATTAACCATTTTGATTATAATATTGATGCTTGCTTGCTTAAAATGGAACAACCTCACATTAGATTTATTTGAATACTAATTCTCTTTTACTCCCAATTGCGAAGCATTTAAGGCTACCGCAAACATGCGCGACGCGACTCTAATAAAACAATTTATAGGAAATCGTCACGGTAAAGCAATGACAAACGCATTTAGTGATTAGTGAGTTTTAAATGTACTAATTTAGCCCTTTCATTTAGTACCCAAAATGACATATTTAAAAAAAGTTAATTATTTACATCCTCTAGAGGGCGCCATATTCAATTTAATCTAAAGTTAAAACCACGGACAATCAAGGCGTTTCCAACGATACCTCATTTGTCAGTATATGATGAGTAGTTTAGAAGTTATGAGGGAACAGATGAATATACATACCCACATACATACCGGTCAAAATCATAACCCTCTGCCGTAGTCGGGTGAAAACAAAAGCCTGTCGCCGTTAGTCTGCCGAGCTTAATAAAAACAGTAATATTCTGTCATACTGCTACCTATAATTACACACTGCAGTCTATTCCATGACTACTGCTATGAAGATAAGTTGCAGACGTTTACTTTTTAATCTTAACCAATGTTTCTTCAGTTGCAAATCGTCTAACCTATGTCGATAGATTCTGCTGTCCGCATAAGTGGTTAGCACATTGATATATTGTTATATAACACTACTCACTGGTGCAGCAGTGATAGCCTAGTGGTGTGACCGTCGGACTGCCAACTCATAGGTCTCGAGTTCGAACCCAAGGCACGCACCTCTGAATTTTTGGATTCATGTGCGTATTGTATAATTATCACTTGCTTCATAAACGGTGAAGGAAAACATCGTTGGGAAACTTGACTGCTGCAACCATTGTTTCTTTTCTTCGTAAAGATTGAAGGTATGGAACGCAAAGGAACCTCAAATAAAATAAATCGTCAAAAATTCATTTGATTGTCTACAATTTGTGTTCCATTATGCTGCATCAAACATCGTGAGAAAACGCATACCTGACAGATATGTCTCGACGGCATGTGAAGCTAAGTTAGAAGAAAGAAGAAGAAGTGCAGTGGTCTGCAAACTCATTAATAAATAGAGCCAAATATCAATACTATAACGACCTAAGATTTCTTATGAGAGTCAATCCTTTGTGTGTCCAAACTGTCTCAATACACTTTTCTTAATCCTTAATACTCCCACCCTGTATCAACAACGCTTCTTTAAATTAACTTGCTAAGAAGTAGGATGCCTTCATCATTCATCATCATATCGGCTGATAATAATACGATGAAGGCAATCTTACTTAACAAGTTAACTTTGCAAAACTTTGAAAGGTACAGTAAATGATTAATTTTCGATGTCCTGTGAATTTTTGGTGAAAACGGGGTATTTCTGGAAGCGCACTAACTTTGAAACGCACGAAACCCCGCGCGTATCTACGTTCGCACTCATCGACATTTGTACATAGCCGCAATGCTTAGGCCAAAGAGCCGCGGTTTGCCGACCACTGCACTAGTGCAAAGCCTATGGTAGCTTCTAGGCACTTAACGTCTCTTGCGTTTCATTAAATTAAGAAACTTCGAAGTTACTTAATTAAGTACGTAAATTTCTGGAGTGGAAAATTTTGGTAGTCTTAATCTCAAACCCAAAACATTTATTACAATCAAACCAAGTACGAATTTTGATTTAGATCTCTATGGAGAAGACCGGGCAAGAAACTTCAAGGACACTCTTGTAAATAAAGAAATTACAAAATCTGCCTCGCCTGCCTCGTTGGTCTAGTGGTCGCAAGCGCTACCGCTGAGCATGGGATCCTGAGTTCGATTCCCAGGTCGGGCAAATTGTTATTGGGTTTTTCTATATGAAATTTCTCAGTAGCAGCCTGGAGCCTGGATTTGTGCCCGGTTGATGGCAATAGGCTCGCCCCCTATTACATGGGACTTAAAAAAACATAACCGGCGAAATGTGGGTGAACCTGCTATAGGGACACCACCGCCCAATCCTTCGGGGAAACAAGGCGTGATGATGTTATTTTACAAAATCCTGGGTCATAATATTTAACGATACTGACTACAAACAAAGCTACACAAAACGATATGTAAAGAAAATAAAATATATCGTCTGTAAAAGTATGTTCTTACCCCCTTATTTATAAACGCAGCTAAAGTTAAATAATGATTACCGTCTGTTTAAAACATAATACATTTTTGACGTTATATATCTCTTAACTTTAAGCAACGTTTAATAATTTAGTCAAGTTATTATAACTTGACTACTAAGAACCTACGTAAGAACCTACGTAAGATCATCATACAGTTTAATTTAAATCTGAACCTAACTTCAACAAAGTTTACAACCTAGACGTTTCCAGTTTCAAGACTATTAAGTTTATTCAAGTTTGCACCCTTTTCACAACCTAGGTCCTAGTATGAACGCGAGAAATAAACGTAACGTAATTACCAGTGATAGGAGTAGGTAGATTGATTTTACGTACACGCATCATGAATAGTCATAAAAATCATAACATGGATAACCCTTTTTTCCGGGATTTCATTTTGGTACTTACGGGATTGAATCAAATATTGTGAAAGTAAGGATTTTTAAACTACTTCATTAGAAATTTATAGAATGGATAAACATTTAAAATTGATCTTTTCTTATTTATCAAGTAATAAAGTGAATCTTACAGTTGTGCGTCCATTCAAAACTTACATAATATGACTAATTTAGTAGTTATTTCTTGTGAGTATATTATCTGCTGCTTGTAATTGTTACTTTTCTTGAATAAATAAATAAAAATATCTTTTTTTTATTTTTTCGCATTCAATCCAATAACAGCAAAAGGGTTAAACATTTCTTATTCATATTGATGTATTCTTTATTCTACATATTACAACATTTGAAATTCCTTAAAAAAAATCTTAATAATTTCTCAATCCCGAAATCCCGGAGCCATATCCATACTAATATATTCGTGCCAGTTCATTAGACCCCAAATCAATCTACCTACTCCGATCCCTGGTAATTATAAAAGAATTTCGATTGAAATGACGATTACTCTCCTGTAGCATTTTGGTTTAAGGGGAATCCGTAGTTGTAGCCCGCGACATTCAGATTTTCTTACATTTTTTACAATTTACAGGTCAGTGTCAGGTTGTATCTTCATCACAATGTTATTCGAGACTATAACAGATATGTATTTACAGAATTATAATCATTGGAATCATTAATACATCTCTCTAAGTTAGATTTGTTCCATAAGAACAAAATTCGTATGGAAACGTTTTTGCCGGCGATAGCAACAATGTCGACCGCCCAAACTCAAACTCAAACCATTTATTTCAATTAAATTTTTGAGTTGTTAAGGAGTCGGTCAGTCAGAAATATGAAGCTAGTTGTCCATTCCAAAGCGTAGTAGGCTACCTATGGAGAAGAACGGGCAAGAAACTCCATATTATATTTTTATAAAAATATTAGTTACATCATCAATATTGAATTTATAATTATGTATGACAACGATGTAAAAAAAAAGCAGTGGCACTTCGGGAGTGCTGTCAGAAGTGAAAATTTGAAAAAATAAAATCGGCACCTCGTTTTTCAACGCGTTGATGTCTTTTTAATGGTCAAAAGGTGGTGTCATCACGGTGTCGCGAAATCAATGGTTTAGACCCATCTCAAAAATGCCCAATGTACCCAAAGAAGTTTTCATTTAAAAAAGTATACGTTTAAAGCAATACACAGAGACAATTTTTTTTTAAAATAAGCCATTATTTTTTTTCGTATTTCCGTTACGTTTTTTCCGCGCGTTTTTGCTAGCCCAAAATAATATGATATAAGATGTGACGTAAGAGCCCTTACAACAAAGTTCTATCACACCTACGTATAATAGTCGCAAGGTCGAACAGTAATAACGAACTGGTTGCTTGCGAAAGCCTACCGTCTTCGTTTATAAAAATTTAATTGCCCAAGTTTAAACAGCGTTCGAATGGTGTAATGAATAGTAAACGTATGCGGCTACCGGCGAAATAGAGACTGACTGGCAACAGCGATTAGTAGTTGTGGAAATTCTTGTGTTCTTACGGTTCAACGAAACCGTCGAGGTAGCCCCACTTTACCAGGTTGGAGTTACAACTGCCTACTTGGGTTCGGAGACGGCTTAGGGACTCAAAGTCAAAGTCAAATAATTTATTTCAGTATAAGGCACTCTGATCGTACTGATCGTCAGAATTTTCAGAAGTTAGACATCCGAGTGGACCACGAAAGTTTACATACTGCAGGAAGATGGTTCGGCGAAGTTCTGGGCCAACAAGATTTGAAATACTATCGTGCCAGCGACACGAAAAAGAAGAAGAAGAAATGCCCGGTTTCTAAGTTCCCCAGATTCTAAATAGACATTCATTCGATAAAGATACCAATTTAAGCTAAGTTTTCACGTAACTAAGTATTCCGCAATGTTTCAAGATATCAAACCAAAAGCACTATCAGATGGACATCTAATACCTCACAAATCAGGCTTGATTTAAGTGATGAAGGGCCTTAGTAATTGTGGATCTTCAAAGTGATGGAGGACAGAGAGGTCGAAGAACGAAATCAAAAGGTACAAGGAAGTGGTGAAGTGTTACTTATAGTTTTCTGAAATTGTCTTAAATTGACGTTCAAAAGGTGCTAAGTAGATTCGAATTTATGATCATAATTTTTACGTACGAATTATAGAAATACTAATAGTTATAAAAGAAAAAAAAAAATACAAAGTCAAATAATAATAGTTGACAAGGTCATTGCTACTGTGATTAAATATTCATTTAAAGTTTATATAGGTACTTTGATATTATTTTAATAAGTTTTATATTTTATTAGAAAAACAAAAACTTAAAATACTAAAGTCAGTGTTAAATTAAACTTTTTTAATTTTTTATTAGAGTTAATATGAATATTATAAAGTAGGTAGGTTTTAGTATTTCAATTAATTTCTCATGGTCTTGTTTACTAATTAGTTATCAAAATACGTACTTAGGCTTTAAAAAAACACACTACTAAAATTTTTAGTACCTATTTAAAAACAGGTTGTAATATTTATTTATTTAGTACTATAAAAATATCACAATAAATGGACAATTTTGTATGGAAAAACTAAAACTAGAGATATGTATAAATTATTCTAATGATTATAATTTTGTAAATGCATATTTTTTATGATCGCTAATCATATTTTAATCAAGATACAATCTTTTTTTTATTTTTTGGGTGGGAAATTATCAAATAACTTCTCCCGTTCTGGGCGGAGCGGGAGGGCGTGTCAGACTCTTACTGACTAAAACCCACCCGTGTTCCTTCGGTTGCCCCGTTGCCGAGGGCCACGATCTCCCATTCAGTTTTCTTCGCACCCCCGGCAGGCATCGGCCCTAACGGATCCCGTCAATTCTGCTGACATCTCTTTGAGGCGCGCGTGGAACACAACGCGCGAAATTGCAAAAAATCGTAAGACAATTTGAATTTCGCGGGCTACTAAGTCAACCTTCTGGTGATACAGAGAAAAACAGCGTACATTAATAAAATAGTCCATTGTTTCCTTTGTCTTGATATTCAAGTAATATATTAATGCAATATTTAGAATATTTATTATACATGTATTGTACATTATATGTTTGGGAAAGTTAATTATTTTTGTATCTTCATCTAATCTTTTATTAAATCAACCAAGTAATTAAATTCAATTAAAACTAAAAATATAATATCCTAACCTAACTAAAACTATTAGACTAAAACTAAACTAAAATATGGCGTCGAAACATTTCTCCGCGTCGCTGTCGACTGGTAATGTACCCAAGAGACTGGCGGCATTGCCACGTTGTATGGCAATGCTTAGCCGCTGGCCAAGGTAAAAGCCAGCCCTTGGGTCACGGGAAGTGTCAACCAGTCGTTTGGAGATTTCATTGAACAGACCGTGAGCCCCCGGCCCCACGGCCTTGGGTTTCAACTCCAAACGGCTCGAAAATATAAATTACTTCAAGGAGAGAAAACTAGTTCTATTTTTTTTGTACCTACATGAACATACTCAAAGAATGTCAGTAAAGAATGAGTTCTCACATTACTGTGGTTTAAAAATGTACGTCTGTATTTCGTAGCTTTCTGTACTTATTATAATATAATAAAGCTGAATAGTTTGTTTGTTTGAACGCTCTAATCTCTGGAACTATCAGTAGGTAGTTTTTTGAAGTGAAAACTTCTTTAGGCGCCATGGGCATTTTTGAGATGGGATTAAATCATTGATTTCGCGACTCCGTGATGACACCACCTTATGACCATTAAAAACACATCAACGCGTTGATTGCCGCGGTGCGTGGAGTAGAAGACATCAATGCGTTGATTACCGCGGTGCACGCTACGACGGCCATTAGAAGCCGAGGAAAACGAAAAAAAAACAGAAATAACCCTAAGCAAAAATGAAGTAATAGGGCGAGCGGGCGAGACGATGCGACGCGGTGGGTCGGGGGCCGAGAGAGTTTTATAAAATGATGTGACTGTTATTTTAGAATATCTTTGTTCATGTTCAAAATCAAAAGGGGTGAGTAACACTCTAACTCATAACCAATTAATTGATGAATATATACTAACTTAACTAAAACTACTGACAAACTAAATATAGCATCGAAAAATTCATCCGCATCGCTGTCGACTAGTAATGGTTTTAGCATATTGTGTATCCTACGACTTCTACGCGAACGAAGTCACGCACGAAAGCTAATGTTTTCATAAGGTACAAGTAACCGCACGTCTCGGGTATCAATTCGACTTCATCTTTATTTAGTAGCAATAACAAATAAGGGTGGTTTTCGTAGTCCAAGTATTCTATGTATAAAGTGCGGTTATTATTACTGGTAGTGGAGCTCGTGGCTAAGTAATAAAAGCTGCACAGATCGCTACATAAGGTTAAGGTACGCTTGCCGGGGTTGGTCTGTGGATGGGTAACCATCTTTAAATACCGAGACTCCTCCGTGCCTGGAAAAGTACATTAAGCCGTTGGTTCCGGCTGTCATTCGTGGATCTTTGACAGTTCATCAGAAGCCCGAAAGTCTGACAACCAGTCTTACCAAGGGGTATCGTATTACCCAGTTATTGGGTTGTGGAGGTCTGAAAGGCAGTCGCTCTATGTAAAATACTGGTATTCAGTTGCATCCGACTGAAAGCCGACCCCAACATAGTTGGGAAATGGCTAGGCAGATTGATTGACTATTACTGTTAGCCTATATCATCCCACTGCTGGGAACAGGCCTTGCCCCATGATTCAGCTCTTGCATAATTAGCCTATAATGTTCCCACTGCTGGGACACATGCCTTCTCTCTTCGAGTGGGAGTGGGCTGTAATCTACCACGCGAGCCCAGTGCGGGTTGGTAAAATTGTGTGTCTTTAGAGATGCTTATTATACAGATTCTTGACTGACTGACTGACAGACAATGGACAGCTTAAAACAATGAAGATAAAAACATGCACCTTAGAGAATATACAGTTTGTAACGTTTTTTTCAAAACTAAAGGAAGATTATAAAACATTTTAATGAATGCGATTATGTTTTAAGCAACAACTAGTTTTAATTTTAATTGTAACTAATTACCTTAATATAATGCAAATCACTGTATGGAAATAAATAATGTGGCTAAGTAGTTCCCGAGAATATTAATAATTGATTGCAATTATAACACTGAATTTGATGTTGTAATAATTTTAGGTGTAAAAAAGGCATTTGGAAAGTTTCCAAATACTTTTTTTTAGATCTAAAACTAAATATTCGGTATTACTATATTAATTATCGCATTTCATTATTAATATTATAGGGACCTAGTTAGCCACATTTCTTATTTCCATACAGTAATATTGCTAAATTAATCAAAACAGATAAATATTTGACAGCTATTTACGACGTTGCCAACTTTTTGGATAAACCCTCTTAAATACAACTCTTTGTTTATGTATCGTGCATCTAATAGCATTCAATTTTGCATAGATTCGAGTCACGAATATGTATTTATGAAATCAATTTTAATTATCTGATTATGAAAAACTTAAAGATTTTTTCCCTCGTTATTAGCAAAGATATAAGCGATTTAGGTCAGTAGTATCTATCCGCCGACAACATGAGAAATTGCTTTTGCAATAACGAGTGGTTTGCCAATACGTTCAGAAATATGCCTACTACATATACAGACATACCGTGGAGGTTTCTTTACGAAGATTGCTTATATTTTACTGATCCTCTAGAGTCTAGAGGAATCGGTTTTAGGGATCAAACTGGGTATAAAAATATTTTATCTCTTTAAGAGGGATGCGCTAAGGTAGCCTGCGGAATTAAAATTTTCTTACGTTTTTTTTAATTGCAGGTCAGTGTCAAGTTGTATGTTGATTAAAATATGATTCGCGATCGTAACAATTATGACTTTTCTGAATTATAATCATTAGCATCAGCATTGCAATTCCTTACGTTATTTAACTCAGAGTCATTCAATAGGGTAATATGAACTTAGACGTTGTAGTGATGATTTTTATGATTATAATTCTATAAATAAATATTTGATATGGTCGCGGATTATATTAAGATCAACATACAACCTGATACTGACCTGCAAATTGCAAAAAAACGTAAAAAAAACTTGAATTTCGCGGGCTACCCTGACGCTTCCGCCTTAAGAGGGGAAAGTAAGGGGGATTGGGACAGATATATATAATTACAACACAAATGAATAATGGAATGGAATTTAGACTTAACTTTACTTATTTTAGAAATAAATGCATATAAAGAAGTACTTACTAAAGTGTCAAGTAGTGAAAGTGAACCGCTGACTAGCGGACTGCAACGAACCAACACGATTACAAATCACAAGCGTATACCGACTCAGCGCAAACTGAACCCGAACATCTTACGGCTTTCCGAACTCGACGCGGAACAGGACGAAGTATTGCTATTCTTCCTCGAAAGTACATTTTTCCGAACACTTTTTTCTCGAAATATTCTGTCGAGAACTTGTCTGATCGTCGAATGTTTTCTGCCAAACGGATTTGGGTACATGGTCGAGTCGTCCGTTCACCGCGGCTTGTGTTTCGATATTGTTGGTGAGTGCAGTGGTCACCAGTGGGGGGTGTTTTGCAAGCCTCTAGGTCAAGTTCAAAGACACCCTGTTATCTTGACTAAGTGTTATGAAACTTTTATTCACTGTTGAAGGGGCGGCATTTAGACAGTTATGAAATGATTGCGCCGCTCTGCTGCGCTCGTGAGATGTCTTCATTCATGTGTTAGTGACCGATAGTCTTTTGATTCTAAATTGAGTGTGTATCTATTTAGAGAGTTATAAAGTCAAGTTAAGTATGTTAAAGTGAGACGAGGATAATTCTATTGCCAAGTGTGGTAACTAAGGTTATATTTTTTCTAAGTTCATCATGAGGTCATGATCAAACTTAAAAACAATATATTATGAAGTTTTCAACATCTCTTTGAGCTAGAAAACGTTGAAATAAATGTAAATGAATGATAAAGCGAATGGAAGGATGAGCTTGCCAAGTAAAAATCAATAATTAGAGCATCATAACATGCGGTAGGTAAGTAATCAATATTGTAACAAGACATAGTTCGAGTCAGGGACCAGTAGAAGGTCACCGAGATTATGATCGCAAGTTTTTGGTCATTGAACTGTTACTACGACTAGCTGTTATTTCACTTGACGGAAGACAACTGACACCTGGACCAGCTGTTGTTTTTGTTTTTCTCCAGAGTCTCATTATGGTATTCATTTCACGATGCGGTTTAATACCGTTCTCATCGGTTTCATGTTAGAGCTGCATGCGTGAAACGTAAACCGAAACAAAACTGTATTTTAAAAATAGAGTTTAAAATAGGTAGCAATTGAGTTGGGCCTCTATTCACTTGTTTTTAGGTTTCCATGCATCCAAATGAAAAAGGAAACTCTTATAAAATCACTCGTGTGTCTCTGACCGTCTGTCATAGCCAATTTGATCCGAATCTAATGAACTAATTGAGTTGAAATTTGGTACACATTATGAATTTCTGTGACCAAAATACGGACGTGTAACGTAAATAAATGAATTTTGAATATTCCCATATTCAAAATTCATTTATTTACGTTACGTGTCCGTATTTTGAGTAGCTTTTGGGAGCCAATAAGAAAATTAAAAAAAAAAGTTTTGCAAACGTTACTGTTTGATATTTGTAATTTAAAAAAATATATGGTTCTGAAATTATTTAAGAAAATATGATGAAAATCATATCATACTGGAAAATCATATCATCATCATACTGGAAACCTATAAGAAGTCTATGGTCTTAAAATGACATGGTAAATATATCTCAATATTGTGCTAACAAACTTACATTTGCAGTTGGAATGTATGGGAGAACACGTTTTTCAACTACAATGTTAAGTTTGTACTTGGGATAAGTTTATCCCAACTACGGAACCCTTCATTGTGGGTGGTCTGGGACGCACTTGGCCGGTTTTTTATTTCAAACTGTGTTTTCGATTTTTAACTGTATCCAGTTTAAAATAGAATACAAGCCTCCTAATCACAATTTTCTACGTTTTATTTTCACATTTTCGTACGTTTTTGTTACAGAGCGAGAAGAGCGTGAATTTCGCAGACGCGGTTTTCAAATTCTTTATTATCATATTGTTGGGAATGAACGGGAATGAACAGTAGCGGGTAGCATCACGCCTATAAAAGGAGTATCAAATAGATGACAGCCTTTTTTAATCCGATGCAACATGTCCCTCGCTGTCCTCCATCAGCGACGCCCTCAGCGGAGGTCCAGGGGTCAGGGGGTACCCTTAGCGTGTAGTCGTTTAGTTTCTTAGTTTCATGCCCTGGCTGGCGGCCTTAATTTATTGAGGCAACCACAGGAAAGTCCGGTTAAGTAGCCGACAACCTCCTAGGTTGCCTTGCAACGCTCCGCCCAGAGCGGGAGAAGTTATTTGATGATTTCCCACCCTCAAAAAAAAAAAAGGTTGCCTTGCAAGACGCAATGCAAAAAAAATGGCAGCTTTTTTTTTGCTCGTCCAACGTCGGAGCGTTCACGCGTCTCAGTTGTGCCGTATTATATTATATAGATTAGTTTCCTCATAAATATTTTTGTGTTCTAATTATTAATATTTTCTGTTCAAAGCCGTTAATTCTTTTAATATAAAATCCACTTCAGGTTCCTAAAAATATAACAATTAGGTACAATAGGGATGATGCATGAGTAAAAAAAAAAAAAATTTGATAAAAACGCATTAAAGTTAAGTCGCCTCGTCACAAGTAAAATATAAAATAATTTTATACTTATAACATAAGTGTATAATCAACATACTCGTGATATCATGGCACATTTTAACTCAATGTATCGCCGTAATCTTTTGATAACATAAAAAAAAAGAAAAAAAAAAAAAAACGTTCTAATATTTTTGTAATACAACCTGACAGCCAAAAAATACATTTTAAGATAGTTAATTGATTCAGGCGTGACCTTGCTGAAATCCATTATAAAATGCAATAGAAGTGTATATATTTAGTAACCTGTTCCGTTTAGCTATTTCTAAAGAGTCTTAAAAAATAACCCCTGAAAGAAATCGACACGTGTTTCACTTCTCAACGAGGCATCCTCAGGATGATGATTGACTTGTCGTGAACTGGAACACGGCGTTTTGCCACACCAAGCACTGAGCGCAGACAGCCGTCTATCCTTATTATACATTATTTAATAGTATAAAAAATGTTTAAAGACGACCATGCTGGACATACGCCTATGATGACGATGGCTAATAATGATGATGAAAACATGTGTTGCAGTGTAGTATGATGCAACTTGTATAAAAACATAAAAAGAACTATATCTATCTATATCTGTACTAATATTTTAAAGAGGAAAGATTTGTATTTTTGTATGTAACGAATAAACTTAACTACTGGACCGATTTGAAAAATTCTTCCGGTAATGGATAGTTACATTGTCAGCGAGTAACATATATTTCATCCCCGTACTCCCACAGGAACGGGGACTACACGGGAAAAACCGCGTGACGTCCGCTAGTAAATTAATAAAAATAAAAACCTATTTTAATTAAACGCGATTACATGTGGTTATTAGATACCTCGTTCACGATAAAATTGACTCAAGTCTGTGAGATTAATAATTTTATTACTTGTGTTATCAACTATCTGTGCCCACAGTAGCACGTCCACGTTGGAAGTTAACCTACGTAGTAAACTTAAGTTGTTGCTTGCAGGATAAGCTGGGGGCTTTTTTTTTGGGTGGGAAATTATCAAATAACTTCTCCCGCTCTGGGCGGAGCGGGAGGGCGTGTCAGACTCTTACTGACTAAAACCCACCCGTGTTCCTTCGGTTGCCCTGTTGTCGGGGGCCACGATCTTCCTTTCGGTTTTATTCGCACCCCCGGCAGGCATCGGCCCTAACGGACCCCGTCAATTCTGCTGACATCTCTTTGAGGCGCGCGTGGAACACAATAGGCTGGGGGCTGTGGTAGCATATTGAAACTTTATTATAAGAACTAAGAACTGTTCAACCCACAGACAATTTGTGATCAAAGACAATTCAAGAACATTTTGCTATGGTAAGGTATGTTTAAGCACCAATTATTAATTATAATATCAAAATTCAAATAGATTCCAATTATTTGCTACTAGCTTCCTGCCTTGCTCGCGGCTTCGTCTGCGTGAAATTTCTTGTTTTAAGGCTCGTGCAAACTGGCGCGATATCGCGGGCGCTATAGGTAGCGCGACCCTTGTAGCACCCGCGATATTGCGCTGTTCAGCACGAGTCTTTAACATAAAATTTATGCTATGACCCTCGGCAATACTGTAGCTTCCCATTAGTTAAAGAATTTCGGGTCGAATCAGTACTTCTGATGATTACTCCCTACATACAAACTCACAAGTTTTACCTATTAAACATATTAGTCCAGATACCTAAGTACCTAGGAAGAATATTTTTCTGACTTTTTAGCTACCTTCAAATTCAAACCATGTACTTACAATCAATTAATCTGCCTAGCCTTTTCCCAACTGTGTTGGAGTCGGCTTCCAGTCTAACCGGATGTAGCTGAATACCAGTATTTTACATGGAGCGACTGCCTATCTGACCTCCATAACCCAGTAATAATGGTAATACGATAAATAAAACGCACGCAATCGTTACCTGTATTTAAAGACTTAAGAGACTCGAAATTTAAGAGACTCGTAAAGGAACATTACTTGTCGTTGTGATCTTGTTCTCGTAACTGTAATTATCTATAGTTTTCAATTATTTTTGTTGCTTATATATTTAGTAAGTATATACGTATTTATTTATCTATTATTGAGGATATGTATATATCTGTGTATCTATTCTAGTATATTGTATACTTATTATTTGCACCAACGACAGCCCCATTTTATGTCCAGGCAAATCACTGTCCATTCCAAGGTTGCCTGTAAGAGATCGCGGAAAGCGATAAGGCCGCCCATTGTATATTTTATAGTGTTTAATTTATTTTTTGTTATGTATTTTTGTGGTGAACAATAAAGTATATATAAATATAAATAAATAAATACCCCTTGGTCAGACTGGTTGTCAGACTTTCGGGCTTCTGACGACCCGTAACGACTGTCAAAGATTGACGAATGACAGCCGCGACCAACGGCTTGACGTGGTTTCCGAGGCACGGAGGAATTTCGGTAGATAGAAATGGTCACCCATCCACGGACCAACCCAGGCAAGCGTAGCTTAACTTGATGGGTCGACCCGTGCAGCTGTTAGTACTTAGCCACGAGCTCCTCACACAATGTACTAACACATCATTTTTTTTTTTTATTGACACGAAATTGGACAGTGATTAAAGTTAAATATTTATCGCTGCTCGTTCTTAAGAATAAAGATTTCTATAAAAAAGAACGGAGACAGGTATGGTTAGTTTCTAACCGGCTTCCAAAAAGGAGGAGGTTCTATGTTCGTCTGTATGTTTTTTTTATGTATTTTATGGACCGACTTTGAAAATTCTTTTTTAATTTGATAGAACGGTGGTCCCATACTTTGATTACCTTTGCTTGGGTAGTTCTCGAGTTACCATCAGTTATACGTATTTTTCGCACTTAGCCTAAGTGGATGATGTTATAATAACTTCCTGGCACTGTTAGTTACTTTTTACAAAAGAAAAACAATCGATTTCCAAAATAAAGTGAATATAACTTTAACTTTGGAAGTCGGTGGCAAAAAACGAAAATTCTAAACCAAAGCCACCGAAATTAAAGCTATTTTTCACATGTACCTAGTGTTTTTTTTTTTGGAAGTCGGTATTTTTTTTTAAGTAATTAAAACAAGTTTTGAAGACTTTAGAATAGAGTAGATCATTCCATTTTCGAATTGCTGGTCCGAAAAAGATCATGTTCTATATTCGGAGATAAGCCGACGAAGCGACAGAATGTGGCAGGTAGAATCCACCTACATTATAATGGACTGAAATTCTTTCCGTAATGAACGCGAATTCCAAACTTTAACCACAAGCTGACCATTAGTTGCGCTGTCACGTTTAACCTGTTTAATCAAATTTTAGGTAAAGTTGTGGTTATGGGACCGTACGGATAAGTGAATTGAAAGGTAATTTTATAAATTTGGAATAATTAGTTATCGGAATTGTTCAACTGGGGTGAACGTTCTGGTTTGTGACCCCTGTGTTTTGAGTGTTGAATTATTATTTTTTTGTACCTTTCCATGTTATCTGTTAAACTGATTTCTAACAAGTTATCTTTGTTTTGAGTCACTTTGTTGCATTAACTCTTGCGGTATGCGTCTGGGTGACCTCGTAAGGTCCTATTTTGGGGTAGTACGGTTTTTCCTACAATTATTATATTAAATACGTGAATCAATTTTTTTTGCTGCTTGTTGTCTGTTTGAATCAAAGGCAATTGCATGCAGCTGAGATGAGAATGCTAAGAGGGACATGTGATGTTACGCAAATGGATAGAAAAAGAAATGAGTATATTATCGTTGTAGTGCGAGAAGTCATTAAGTGACATTTTAGCCAAAATGAGTTAATGATGTCAAAGCGTTTTTAAACCCATTATCTACATTATGAAAAGGAAAAAGAGCTGATTTTTGTTTGAATTTTAGATAATACGTGAATGTCAGAAGTACATAACTACTTGTTAAGGCAAAAAACAGTCTACGAAAATTAACTAACGGTACTTGAGTAATTTATGACAATGTTTTTACTAATGTTTTCTCAATTACTGGGGCTACACTGCTCATTAATGTTACTTAGTTTTTTCGCATACAATATATTAATTTCATTTCATGTAAAGCTTTCGTCTGCAAGAAATAACAAAGAGACATTATCAGTGGTTCTGCAGGGTAAAAAAAATCAATATTTTTTTCATAAAAAGCATTTTTGTAACCATATGCGTTAATGTGTTATACCGATTAAAAGAAAAAAAAAAACTTTTAAACACGGTTATCTCGAAACTAGCATTTTGCACTTAAAGATTTCTCGCTCTACAACGACGATATACGAAGAAGTTTGAAAGTGACACCGGTGACTGAAAAGTTGTATGGAAATCGGTTGTCATGGTATGGGCGTGTGATGCGGAGGAATGAGGGAAATGTCGTCAGGAAAGTTTTGAGTATGAATGTGGATGGCAATAAGAGTAGGGGAAGACCAAAGAAACGATGGATGGACTGTGTGAAAGATGATTCGGCTAGAAAGGGAGTGACTACCGAGATGGCGACTAATAGAAAAGTATGGAAGTAAAAGACATATTGCAATGACTTCAAATAAATCGGGATAAAGGCAGGAGAATTATGATGATGGGAATATAAAAACAGTTAATTATTATCTGCATCAAAATAGCAAACATGACGGCAGAGAGATTAAGGCCGCATTCCGAGTTACGCCTCAATCGCTCACAGCGCTCACATCGATACTTCGTGTTCATTAGATATCACGATTATGACAGCTCAGAGCTGTCAACGATTCGGAACGTTCATAAACGCGCTAACACTGCTCACAGTGTTCGCTCAACGTCAAAACTTATAACATAACCCTAAAACTTGCATAAGATGCATGGATTACAGGATTTTATTGATTATATACCAAACATTTTCTCTTCTTCTTTGGTTAGGTGGCGACTGTAGCCAGAAGCACAATTTCGAAAATGCCACGTTAGTTTTAAGTTATGATGCAACTCAAAACAAAACAGCACAACTGTCGTTTTTGACAGCGCTGACGGTAATTTTAATTTAGGGCATGGTCGGTGTTATCGCAAGATGGCGTATCTCATGACGCCATCTATGACGATTCACGGGACATGGTTATCGCGATCACGCTAATATGGTACGAGTGTTAGCATGCTCAAATCGATTACAGCGTTACTCGGAACGCAGCCTAACTCTACAATCATGACTTTTCATTTCACGCTGTTGTACATAACCTGTAATCGTTGACCCGCGGCATTGATAAACGCAAAACATTTATGCAATTCAGCGTGATAAAATTCAGTCATTATGAAAAACCACTAGACGTCGTTCGGCTATTTTACATAACGGAGCTGTTTTGTAAAACAGCGGATCCGACAATCCATCTGCAACATATATACCAGAAATTTTAGAAAGTAATTCAACAATGACGTACTTTAGTGCCGTCTAGACGTGACTATAAATAACCTATTAATAATTCAGCATTCAGTGTGTGGTGTGAAGATTGTGGGATTATACTAGGAGGATTGGCATGCAGTCTACCATTCTTCGTATGATTGCTTGTTGTTACTATCTTAGAAATGTCTCATTTCTATAGGTTGTTTATTCTGTTTCATATTAATTTTAAACATAGGACTAACTAAAAAAAATACCTGCATGTCGACTTACTTGAGAACCTCTTCTTTTTTACGTCGGTTAAAAAACAAACTTACATTTGATCAAACAAATTGTAGCCGGCGGAACTGAAGGTGTTCGATGTATTCGTCGGGCACAAACAATCGACAGAAAAGGCCATGGAGCTCTGGGTAGTCGATACGTCCCCGTAAGGTCTTATAGGCTACCGTGAGCTGAACAAGACCTCTTCTCACCTCCAACGAGTTAAAGCCCAATGTCTCTAAAAGATAGTTGGTAGGGTACATGTAGGAAAAGATATGCCTTAACCTTTGGAAGAGGCATCTTAGGAAGGTTTTCTGTACCTTTTCAAGTATCAGTGTTTGGGTCGCGGTATAGGGGTGCCAAACATAGACACTGAACTCGATTTCGCTTCAAATCAGAGCAGAGTGGTGTACAATAGTCTAATAACAATTGGATTATGAAAATCATGAGTATTTCGCAATACAAATCACAAATGCCTAAAAGATTGGAAAGTCACTCCCAAGTCCTTTATGGTAGTGACAGTAGTATTTACTTTACCACCCAAACTATAGTCGTAATGGATTGGTAGCAACCTTCTACAGTATGTCATGATGTAGCACTTGCTTGTATTAAAAATAACTTGTTAATAATGCTCCATTCATAGAAGTGGTCAATATCCCATTGTAACAGTTTGCTCGTCCGTTAGGATTTGTGCGACTAGCTTTAGGTCGTCGGTATATAGCAAGCATTTGGAAAACTTAACATTAGTTTATAAGGTCAATGATCATGATCAGGAACAGAGGTGGCCCTAATATGGGTCCTTGACTGACAGCCGAGCGTGTAATAAAAGGCTTGGAATCTTAGCAGCCATGTCTTATAAAATGCTTGCGATCGTGTAGATACTCGGAAAAGAAGTCAAGAAGACTGTACGAGAAACCGATGGCTCCCAGCTTTGTGAAAAGCACATCGTTGTCAACTCTGTCGAATGCTTTCCGAAAATCGAAATATAGAGCGTCAACTTACCCACCGATGTCCAAGCCACGGGATTATGTAGTCTACGTAAATGAGTAAATTCGAATTTATCTTCTATTTTTATCCCTCCGTTCTCTGCTCTGGCTATGTTGGTATATTTTTACTATTGGCAGGATTATATTTTGTGGTTGTTATTATCATATTTTAAACATTTGTCGTCGCGTCTACTCTCAACTACGCAGTAATATAAAAATTCACTAGGTAGAAGAGTTTTTTCAGTTATAATAGAAACATATAATTTTATATTTACTTTGAGTCAATATTTACTTATTCTTGGAATAAAAGCCAGGTGCTATATTGGAAGTATTCCACTCAGAGCATTGATTGTATTGCTAGAAACATTATTTTATAGTATTCTCAGCGTCTATTCTGAACAAACATATTTCATATTTTTAGTCCATAAATTGCTGTTATTAACTAAAGATTTAAAATTCATAGTGAACAGTCAGGGCGAACGTCAACTGAATTTCAAGATAACATAAACAAATAAAAGAGAAAAATTTGTGATACTTGAGTTGCTCTAGAATGGTCTTAGTTCAACCCGATTTTTATCTGATGAATGTATGGGTCTAGCGTTAATTCAGCGTATGTGCTGTGACGCTATCGCGTGGTGTAGCGACGAAGTAACATCTACGCGACGTAGAGGCGTTGTAACGTCTACGCGGCATAGCAGCGTAGTGGCGTAATAGCGCCTACGTGGCGTAGCGGAGTAGTAACGTCTACGCGGCATTGCGGCGTAGTAACGTCTACGCGGCATTGCGGCGTAGTAACGTCTACGGCAGGGCTTAGGCCAAGGTCTACGGTAGATCTATTTTAACTTCGAAGGAGCTATAGGATATAAAACCTTTAGGACAGTACCTATTTAGCCATCTCTTATAATTACGTACCTGCTTCCATAAAAAAGGTGACATATTTTACTCCACAAACAAAAATCTAAACGGCTGACCGATTTAAATAAAAAGAATTTCTGCAAACTCGTTTCATGGAAGGATGCAAATAAAAGACATTGGAATGAATCCCAGACGTGATCTTTCTTCATTGTTATAAAGGAAATGAAAAGATTTTTACTTCACTTTACCGTCTCGAATTTCATCGATGAATGTCTAGAAATTCTTTTCCGCACCGATACTTCTGTAATTATTCTTTTTATATTCATTTCTCGCACATTAGTTCGCATATTTTTAGTATTTTTTAAAGGAAACGTGGCGATTAACCGGTCAATGTAATCGCCTAAATATCAGTAAAAAAATTAATTTTAAAGTTATCATATTTCAGCCAACCAGCCAAGTTATTATTCAAAATGTCAATGCCAAGTTTTCGTAAACTTTTTCAATCTAAAAATCCAACATCTTCACCTAGTTTCAAAGTACGTAGCACACAATAAAGCTGCTGTTAGCAATTAACAGCGAAGGGACGTCGCTGGACGAAGCGCTGACTAATTAAGTTATTAGCATTCAAAGTTAACGAGCAAACTTTCTCGTTGTTGTGCCGATCTTTACAGATTTATAGCTTGCTCTCTTTCTCAGACGAAGTTTTGTGGATTGAAGTATTTTTTAAGCTGTGAGGCTGTGGGCTATTAGACAATCTTAGTGAAAGGATTAACAATGCATATAGGTAGGTAGGTACCAACTTTTATGTTCGTAAAATAAAAAAGATATTTCGTACATTTTTTTGAAGCGAAAACTTCTATAGGCGCGTTGGGTATTTTTGAGATGGGACTAAACCATTGATTTCGCGACACCTTGACGACACCTCATTTTTGTAAACGCGATTATGCTCTTTATTTATATTATTTTACGGATCAATGTTCTATGCAAGTACTTTTACTTTAGATTTCGGAAGCATTTTTTTTGTAAACGCGATTGTGCTCTTTATTTAGTTACGGACCAATGTTCTATACAAGTATTTTTCTTCCACCAAGGCGATCATGTTCAAGTTTTCACTTTTGTCGGTATACTCCCGGAGTGCTACCACTTTTTTAAAAATTAATTAATGAGTGACATAGCTAGTTATAGTCGACATTACATAGGCAATATTACGAGGTACCTTTTGCCCATGACTCTTCATGGGCAAAGGTTACCTCGTAATATTACCCCTGCATACATGCTTTGATCAAAACGGAAACGTTGTTAGAAAAGAGAATGAGCGCCTGCGCGATATATGCTGCAATTAGTTGAAGGTACGTGAACAGTTTGCTGTTAATTTTATAAAAGGCCTCTCTCTTATATTATCAGTTATCAGTTAAACAGATAAAAAAAACGAATATTAATTATACAAATTTCTTTAAGACGGTGTCAAGAGGTGCGAGGTCACTGTCAGACTGCATAGAAAAGAAAGAAAAGCGCGATGACACTACGTTTGTAATTTATAGCAAAATAAGTAATTAATTATCTATTTACTCATCTCTCATCATTTTTGTATCGAGTTTTTTTTCCATAATTTGTTTGGTGGCAGCCAAGCTCTAAGAAATATGTTCAAAATTAACATATATTTTTTTAGGCTACCACAAACTATGTAGATTTGTTTTTTTTTTTTAAGACAAGCCTCTTTTAGAACATTTGCCTCTTGTCAGCGCTTTAAGCGGGTTTTAAAGATACATTTCCAGCCAAGATCTCTGTAGCTAATGTATAGCGCCTGTTTACAGAGACAAAGTTAAAATTCGTAGTGCCTTTTCTAACCAAACGGCAATGTTTTGCAAGTTTGCAAAAGAAAATGACACATAAAATCACGCTTTGTATTCCCGATGGGTTGGGCAGAGGTGTACTTATAGTTAACCCACATGTCGCCAGTCCTATGTAATAGGGAGCGAACCTATTGCCATCAACCGGGCACAAATTCCATAATCCGGGCTGCTTCCGAGAAATTCCATATAGTAAAACCCAATAATAATAGCCTAACCAGATAATCGAAACCATGGGGTTGCGATTTTGTTCGAAAGGGTTACCGTGGCCCCAATACAGGCAACTGAAGGAATACGGGTGGGTTTTAGTCATTAAGAGTCTGATACGCCTTCCTGCTCCACCCAGAGCGGGAGAAGTTATTTGATAATTTATCACCCAAAAAATAAAAAAAAATAAGGACCTCATACTCAGCGCTTGCAACCACTAGACCAACGAGGCAGTCAGAATAAAATAACTCGTTAAAATTAACTCGAATTTCAGCTATTACTTAACTGCCGCGATTAAGTAGGTATCGACACATAGATTTTCATGATGATGTAAATTATATAGTTTCACCGTGAGAACTTAAAGTCTATTTAAATCCTTGTTTCCAATTGATGTTATTTCCACTTAAACAAACATCAAAGTTGATTTTAAACTGACTAGTACTGTTGAAAAAATCATAAAACAATATGAAGTTGTATCGCAAACTGAACCATTTGTGTAAGCATTACAGTTGGTTTTCCTAAAACTCGTGTTTGTTTACATGTTTGGCAAATAAATTGCGAACGCAGTACAGGTGAAGTGTGCTTGAAGTGAGCTGTCATTCCACTTGAAGGGCGATTCCCCTATTTTTAAGAACGTTCACATTCTAATCTCAGTCTCAATCTGTCAAAATCACCTCTAATTTTCCTACATTTTGACAAGTTTTTGACATTGACCGTCGCTAAAATGGGATCGCAACTAGATTTTGCACGTTTTTAATTACGGGAATTGGCCTTCAGATACTAGGGACACATTAACATTATTGACAGTTCACCTCACGCTCATTTCACCTACATTTCCACGATGAGATTTTAACGGAATAGGTTGACAGGTCTACGGTAGAGTTAGTGAAGTGCTAAAACTATTAGCGTCTGCGTATCCAGGATACCAAAATAAAGGATTCAGATTTCGATAATATGGATACGGATATATTGCGGATAAAAACGTCGACGATGAAAAATCCCTTAACACGACCTTCATGTCAGTGTGATACATTAAAGTGCCTACTACACGGTCGTCAACCGCATTCCGATAGAGGTGACCTTGGTGGTTTACAACCGTGTTGATGGTGGTTTACGACCAAATTTCAAACAGCTCTGCCAGTCGCCAACCAAGGTCACCTCTGTCGGGGACGCGGTTGGCAGCCGCGTAGCAGGCACTTAATACTGTAAGAAAAACTAAGGGACTCGCGAAGGCCATGATTGATAGCGCGGTTCGCCGTTTCTCTTGAGATAAAATATTAGTCAATGTCATAATCATCCCCTGAAAAACGTGATACGAGTTAAAAGACCCAACGAGAAATTCCGTGGATACTCTCCAAATCTCCATGGATTTGTTTGAATGAAATAGAAAATATAGAATTTAAACACCATCATCTGCTTAGCCTTTCCCCAAGTGTATTGGGGTCGGCAACTAGTCTAAAATTAAAAATTATAAAATAAAACATAAATTTTAGAAAAGTCATACAAATAAGAAACTTCTCTATAGCAATATTCTATATATTTTATTATTTTCAACCCTTTTTTACCCAAAGTCTGTAGATTATTTACGAGCTGATATCACTCACAGCCATGCTTAGACACTCTGCAAAGTTTTAAATAATTTCAAGAATTACTAAGCGCAACATTTCAAATGATTGAAAAATCATCCAATTGGATTAACAAACTTCATAAATGAAATCAAATCCAAATAACTAGATTAATCTAAATAATAAAGAAATATTTTGGGGTAAATAAATTAAATTCATTAGTTAAATCTGGTCTGTAGGTCACCATTTATAAATATATAACTAACTCTTTTATAACTACGAAACTCTACTCTTTTATGACTTTGATTTGTCTTACGGAACTAATAAGGCGAACATTAAGATCAGAAAATGGAAGAAATATGTCCATAGCAAGCAATAATAGTAGATAGATAGCAATAATAGACACATAACCTAAATCTTAAAATATCTTACAATGCCATGTTGTTAATCTGACGCCAAAGTATTCGAATAATGTCCTTCACTTGCCTCTACCTTTCATTGAGGGGTCTGAGATCATTCATGTTTCCTTAAGGCCTGACTCAAGAGTCGAAATAAAAGTTACGTGACATCTAAAGAAATAGTTTTGTGGAGAACATTTTATAAAAAAAAAATAGTCGGTTTCGTGTCTGGGAGGGGAAGGAAATTAAATTACAGTGATGCTGTCTACTGAAGTATACAACTTGTTATCTATAGCGGTACTTGGAAAAGGCAGCATGACGTCACATCTGCCCAGTGACAGCCGCACTGCAATCGAGAGTTTGAACGCAGACTGGGACGCCCCACTCGTGAAACGCCCCCTGTTTCACGAGCTGAGCGTCCCAGTCTGCGTGTAGTTCTCAACGAGTCAACAACTGTCTACAAATCCTCCAAGACCTACAGTCTGTGAAAAAGGGTAATAAGTATCAATGTATGCATAAGTCCTAACTATTTTGTAATAGGAATGACGAAAAAAAAGTATTCAGTAGATTATTTTAAAATATTGGACACGTTTTTTTTATTTTTATTTAAGTAATTAAAAGATTACGGCGATACATTTAGTTAAAATATGCCATGACGTCACGAGTATGTAGATTTTATATTTGTGATTTCCTACTCTCCAACGTTAATGCGTTTTATCTAAGTATTTTTTTATGAATATCATAAAGCAAAAAATACGTGTCTAATATTTTTTTTTACGCCTAACGTATTATCAGCAACGCATTGTGTGCTGTCTACACGCCAGACGTGTGCCTTCTTATGTTGAAATCTCAGATAGATCCGTATCCTGAGTATCTCAGAATACGCCGTTTATATTACACTTTATCGTGATACAGTGATCACGAACAAAAGTCAACATATTCCTTCATAAAATATTCTCTCGAATAAAGAAACTTGATCTTCATAAAAATACCTCTATCTGTTCAAGCGACTGTCAAGATCAGGAGAATAAATTTATCTCTTTGTATATGGTGCGGTGGAAGAAAAAAGGAATCTTTTTAAATCTACGATATTGAGAGCTCCTATTCTTACTTTATTTGAACTTATTCAGATTTAGCTTAGCTGTAGCCTTGTTTCAAACAGCTTCTCAAGGGATTTATACAACGTGTTCCTTTTATGTCCCATAACTCTAAGGCTATAAGTAAAAAAAATGCAAAAAGTTCTAAAACACGTGATTCGAAGATAACATAACACTAGACTGTCGGTGTGTGTATCTAAGTTTCATTGATAAGTACGAGTAAATCATTTTCATTTAAAACAATCATTCTTATTTAAAGCTAAGAAAATGCGCCGTTGTCATTTTTTTATGGTCAGAATTGAATGATTTTTTTTTATATTACTCGCACCTACATAAACGATCGTGACTTTGTCGAATTATTTTGAATGAAAAACGAAAACAAAAAATAAAAATTGGTAAATAATTCATATACCATTTCATTCTTTGACATGGTCTCATTAAAACCCTAGAGTTATGGGATATATTAAATGGAACACGTTGTATATGTTTAGTGGTCTGAGATAAATAGTCACGGTTCATACTATTGTATATTGTACCGTAAAGTTGATACGCAACTGTATCCATATAGAAGGTATAAACTACATATTAATCAGATTTCCTATGCATTGATTACTATCAAAAATACTGGTTTGGCAAGACTAGTTGTCAGGCTTTCAGACTTCAGACGTTCTGGCTCCCTGCCAAAGAATGAGAGTCGGAACCGAAGGCTTCACGTGCTTTCCAAGTCACAGAGGGGTCTCGGTAAGAAATTAATAAAATCACCCATCAACGGACCGACGGTATATCAACACAGATCGTTACTACGACTTTTAATCTGAGATGAGATCTTTATACCAATATAATAAAGCTGAAGAGTTTGGTTTTTGCTTTGAACGCGCTAATCTCTGGAACTACCAGCCGGATTTGAAAAAAAAAAAACTTTTCGCATACAGGGCGCTGTTAGGGTTGCCACGACACTGTAGCGCATCAAGGATGTTCGCAGATGCATGTATAGACGACCTTTATGCAATCATGCGAAAGCGTGTCGCCTCCCTGATGCGGCGGGTGCGGGGCAGTGACAACAGCTTCTTGGTCACTGTGGCCGGTAGTACGGAAGGTCTTAATACTCAGGCACTGGACCAGGACACAGGTATTACCCTCAAATCGTGCCTTGAAATGATGTTAAATTAATTATTGCATATTTGGTTGTCTTATTGGTGATTTTGACATTATAGTTATGATTTTCACATTATTATTGATTGTGTTGACATTACTAGTAATTTTGACCAATCATGTATTAACACTAGTGTTTAAGATGTGTATGTAATTACTAACAAATTGGATTGTATGATCTGACAATAAAATTATTTGATTTGATTCAACCCAATTCTTGAGGACGGTTAGGCTATTTAACATCATACAACAACCCTTAGGAGCTGAGCAAAAAGAAAAAAAAAAAAAAAATGTGGCACTCCGAGAGTGCCGGTAGAAGTGAATATATAGAAGTGAAATAAAAAAAAAAACTTCCAAAACCTTTAAAGTAAAAATACTTGCATAGAATATTGATCCGTAACTTCATATAAATAAAGAGCACAATCGCTTTTACAAAAATGAGGTAACGGTATCGCGAGTTCAATTTTTTTTTTCCCATTTCAAAAACGCCCAACGGGCCTTAAGAAGTTTTCACTTCAAAATAGAAAGAATGCTAAGTGAAAACGAATAGTAATAGCTTGGGCTGTCGGTGCGATGCGACGCGATAGGTCGGGGGCCGAGGGAGTTTTATAAAAATGTGACTGTTATTTTAGTTTAGTGATTGTTTATTTTACGACTTCGAATCGAAGTCGCGGGCAGAAGCCATAAGATATATATGTCGCAGTAAGATGATACCGCTTACATATAACTATATAACGATATATAGCTAGTTATATCCCTAGGGATATAATTATATCACGGCTATAACCATGTTACTGCAACATATATTTATATTACGAACGTGCTAAATATCTAAGGTTGTTAAACGTCGGTTGAAAGTTGGATATTATCCCGAAGTACATCATAAAGAACAAAGTTACGATTCTTCACTGGGTCCATTGTTTATTACCCCGTTATGAAACCAATGTAGTGTCAGCAAAAGTTAAGCGAACGCGGAAAGCGTGGTGTGTTTTTCCTGATAACAAATCGTTTCTGATGGTGTCTGACCAAAAAAAATTGGTGTCTAAGTCCTGTACGTAATTTTATCACAGCTATATGCAGTGTTGCTAAAAATCGGAACAGATAACGAAAAATCGTGAGGCGAATTACATCAGCCCCTGGACAAGAAACTACATGAAGACCACGACCGCTCTGACAAGAGTGCTACGAAGAAGAAGAAAAAAAATGCAGAGAGAAGAGCTGACCGAATACGTTTCATACGGTTTACAGGGAATAGCATAATCAGCCTATAGTGTTCCCACTTCTGGGACACAGGCTTTCTTTCTGTGAAAGGGAGTGGGCCATAATTCACCACGCGGGCCCAGATATCACATGCTTTCGAATTTTTGTTTCTAGGACATGTGGGCATGATACGGTTTGTTCACGATGTTTTCCTTCACCGTTTTGAGAGCAGTGGTGAAGAAATAATTTACACAAAGTGAAGTGCCTGTTTGGGTTCGAACTTATGACCTACAACTCGTAAGTTGCGGCTATTCCCACAGTGCCACTACTGGGAATGAATAGCAGACGAGTTCAACTCGGGTTTTTATTTAAGTACTTTTTGGGTGATCTTTCCCTGAAGGATTCTAACTTGCACCATTTCAGAATATAAAACTGTGATTGGTTGTGTGGAGTATCCTCATAGCAAGACACGTAGTAGAGAAACATCAAGAGGTTATAAATGGCAGGACCTTCAACGCTGTTATAGTTCGAGTATAATTAAAAGATGAGGGGCGAAAGATTGAAATCCCTTTTGCAGTAATTAATATTCAAGTTTATTTTGAGGGAGAAGAACTAGTTCAAACATTGTAAATAATCATAATAATATTCTGTTAGTCTTCAGTTTGACCTTTGGGTTGGGCAAAAATCAAGGGTTTTCCAAGGAAATTTACAGCTGCAATCCGAAATCCAGATAAAACTTTTGTATCAGTTCTTACGGTATCTCTGAAACTAAGTATTTCACAATTTCAGTACTTAACATTAAAGAAGTAGAAAAAATAACTGTCTGAAACTTCGTCTGATATCATTAGAAAAAGTGATATCAAAATAATATTTATGTTAATAAATTTTCCTCTAAAATGGAGCCAGAGTTGCCAATATCAGTAACGAGGAAAGTGAATGTATATTGTAAATGCTATAACGAACTTGGTGACACATCATGCAATAAATGTGGATAAGACACCTAGACACTGCACTAGGCAAAGAATAATATTTTTTAAGAGAATTAAATACATACATTCAATTAATTTTCAATCTTTCAATCAAAATATTATTTTCTACTCAATGCTCTCTAAACGAACGCCCGCCCTGCACTGTGCCCGCATGGTGAATTATTTTTTACTTAAAATTTAATCAAAAGTTTAAAAAATACCGTTGACCGGTATTTTTTAAATTTTAACGCAGAGAGAAAACATGGCAGGTGCAACATGAGGGATAGATAACACGAAAATAACTATAAAATAATACATATACACATAAAGAATCTACTTTGTTCAGGAGAAATAACGATCGATAGAGGAGAAAAAATGATCGCAAAGAATACAGCAAATCAGCGCTGGGATGTTTCTGCCAACTTTTAACGTATGTTCACGTGCCTTCACTTTAAAATACAACTGACTGGTTGCCGTCCTCATGTTCAGAGGGAATACGTTCCAAAGAAATACAACCTGGACAAAGAAAGAAGAGCGAATGATAACAAATCGGTGAGAAGAATATCGTAGAAGAAAGAAAGAAAGAAAAAGTATTTATTGAGACTCGCACAAGAAATTACAAATTAAACTAAAACACACATCACCATTAAAACATTAAACAAAAAAAAAAAAAACAACGTAAAATTAAAATAAAAGCAGAAAGTCCTGTACGAGGCCAAAAGGCTTCTATCTCAGTATATGCTGAAAACGATTATGGTCCACTCCCTCTCATAAACAGGAGGCTTTTGTACCAGCAGTGAGAGGTTTATAGGCTGATTATGCTCAATTATACACAACACTGACACGGTAAAAGAAAATATCGTGAGGAAACAAGGACTTAATTATCCATAACTCAACACGTAGGGAGGAAATATGGTAATAAATCTTATGCGGTCAAGACGTTACAATAGTATTTACCGACAATAAGTCCAGTCATTTGGTAGTTTTACCTGACAAGTTTTCGGGCAGGTTTGAAAATGGGTGATTTCATATATCATTACCGCTCGCGCTGCCTTTTCAAATGAGTCTGAAAGGAGATATTGTTAAAAAACTTTTCGTTTTTGGCGCTAGATTTCCAATATGGCGGCGCGAGCGGCAAAAAAACGAGATGACAAAGTAAATTCAAAAAGAGCACGTCGAAAAAACCAACCAAGCAATACAATCACCAATTTTCAAAACTACCCTGGAAAACTTTACAGGCAGCCACTTTTTCCAGCATTTGTAAATGAAGTCATGGACATCAATTGTAACTCATTAAACCGATATACATAACCATTAAGTCCAGATTAATTCAATCCAAAGCTTAAGGTCCATACGAAAGCGTACTTCACAATTCGCGTAGCCAGTTCAATTTGAATTTATGCGCTTAGTTAGACGAATTAATAAGATGTTGAGAGTCGCGCACTGCAACCACAAATTGTGTAATACGAAGTCACACGAGCGCATCTAAATAGACCCTAAGGGAAATTAGGCCGCGTGCTTTCGTGTGTGGCTTTTCTACGTTTCGTTATAAATGAAGTGTTATATTACGTGTAATTGATACCTACTGGTAAATATTTAAATCGTGGATTCACCCAACCACGACAAAAGGTAGTCGTTTTTGTTTAATTTTAACACCTCTGACACAAAAAATCGGAGAGACTTGATTGTCATGGAAACGCCATTATTATTTGTGTGACCTCACTCTTCAGTCTTCACAGTTTGGACACTTTTTCGCGCGACTTCTTACGGTGAGGGCTAATCTTATGATTTAAATCTTTGCCTACGGGCTTACATTCCTACATAAATCCTCCTTCTGACGATTTCGTGTCGACAGCTGTTTTCGAGGGATAACTTGATGACGTCGTATTATCTTGAAGATGAGACGAATCTTTTGCTTAGTAATCTAGAATGTCAAAGTTACACAGTCACAGTCGGTGACCAAATATAGGTATTTTTGGTGTGAACGCGGCCTGAAGCAGTAAAAGAAAAAAACAATTGTCTTTTGTATCGCGGTGACACCCATGGTGTGCAAACAACTTAAAGTTCATTTATCGTTTTTTATGTGATAAATAGCAGCTACTTTGACTTATTATGAATTACCGATCGTGTCATTTCAAGCTTAATTTTATTAGACTTTTAAAAATATTAGTGTTGTAATAATAATTTATAGGGTAAACCACGGCTTAAAAGATAAGCAATGTTTTCTACGTCTTAGCAATATAAAATGGCTATCCAAATGAGTGATTGCCGTAATAATTTTTAAATAGGTATAAAGGAGGGAACCGATTATAGATACCTGAAAAAAAAAACATTTTTCTTTATAGGGAAAATAGGCAGCCTTGCTGAATTCCTTTAAGATGGATTATGCCTCTGTTACATCATCATCGTCCAATCCTTGTCCCAAGGTACGTGGGGTTGGCGCAACAAGTTTTCTTCTTCGATTCTCCTCTGTCAACCGTCACGCTATCATTCTCAGGTACCTACAAAGATGGGAACCGATTATAGTTACCAAAAAAAACTTTTTCCTTTACAAGGAAAAAAAGCAGCCTTACTGAATTACTTTAAGATGGATTATCTCTCTGTTAATTTATCGTCGTCCAGCCCTTGTCCCAAGGTACGTGGGGTTGGCGCACCACGTTTTCTTCTCTCATTCTCCCTTGTCAACCGTCAGGCTATCATTTTCTCCCTTCTTTTTTTTATATAATTCTTAACACAATCCATCCATTTTTTCTTTGACCTTCCTCTCTCTTCATCCATCAACATTTATATTTATCATTCTTTTAGTCACATGCGTTTCTTCCCTCCTCATTTACAATAATTCTTATATTATAATAACTACAATTTCAACTAAGTTATGCCATTGGTGAAGTTTGATTGACCTGTAATCATTGTATCCATCAAAATTGAAAATTCTAAATATTTTATTTCACATAAACCTACAAGGGTACTTATGAAACGTCAGAAGCTAGGTGCACGGTTCCAATTGGTCGCTTCCTATGGAGAAGAGCCGGCAAGAAACTCTACAATCAATTGGTAGACGTATCCTGATCGATTAAGATAGATAAAGTTTCCTCTTTATAAATACCTAAGTCTGCCAACATACACAATAGTCAGAAAACGAAAAGTTTTAGTTTTCGACCAGTCTGACCTTTAAAATACCATCATCGTAATTGTGAAAAAATTGTCAGGTGCGCCATACAAAACTTCAATACCCTACTCGACCCAAATGTATGGGATAGCTGATTATTTTTTCACGATTACGATATTGTTCCCATAGTGTACGTGGCTCAGTTAGATGGTTTGTACCACACCCTTAAAATCACACATTTCTGATACCCGCTGTATACTTACTCACACACTGACTTATTAATTTTAAAAAATTAGGAAAATCGTCTACTTTTACAATGTTTGTATCACATAATTAAATTATCTGTCGTTGCTTCATTTTTAATTCTTTTTACCTGTTGTGGTATAGTAATTTTATTCTAGGTGCATCGTCTTCACATATAATTATTTAAGTAATATACGTACTTATACAAACTAATGTAAAACATTTTAAAAGAGTAACAGTGGACTTTCTTGCCCATTCTTCTCCATACGAAAACTACCTTTTGGAAGGGGCGACTAGAATCAATTATATTATTTTGTAAATTTTACGTTCAAAAGTGCCATGCATGGGTCTATTTGAAATCAATGATTTGACTTTATATCATCCACGTGTTTTCATTTAGAATTAATAGTATTTCATTTTAAATGAAAGACACGTATGTAATGCTTTTGTATTACTTAGTGCGTTTATGCGTTTCTATGAGGAAAATCAAGAAAAACACATGGTGCGCAAACTGGTATAAATTGCACCCATAAGCGCCTTAATTTGTTAAGGGTTTAGGAAACTGGTATCGTTTATGTCAGATTTTATTATTTGAAAAATAATGAGATATTTTCTTTAATAAGTTGGACAAATGCTTCGATTTTCTGTCGGGTTATAATAACATAACATTACATAACGTCAGTATTTCCTAAAGGGTTAGTCAGAGGTGTACCTAAAATACACCCACATTTCGCCAGTTATGTTTAAGTCCCATGTAGGTAATACAGGGCGAGCCTATTGCCATCAACCGAGCACAATTAAAAACTCCGGGCTGCTACAAAGAAATTCCTGATGGAAAACTCAATCACAATAGCATTTGCCCGACCAGAGAGTCGGACCCACGATCTCAAGTACAAACACACACACACACACATACACACCCCTACACACACACAGTTCCGGATATTAGGTATTTGTGTCAGTAAATACCTTATTCTAATTATTAAGGAGGGCTGTTTTGCTTAAACTTTTAATTTTATTTTTACAACATAATAATCTCTTTCAATATTCATTATGACAATCTCTCAGCATATTCATTGATCTGAAATGAAAACAAATTGAAGTTAACCTTTAATGCCCTACATTATCGATGTGAGACAAAATATTTGTAATAAGGACTCTGACCCAAGAAGGGGTTAGTAGTCGCCTCTTTATGGCTTGACAAAATACGGAATGTTCGTTAGAAGATAATAAAAAAACGATCCGTTTTTTTAATTATGAAAAAAAAAAAGTTAATCGTCGGTTGCATAATGATATCTTTAGGTTTTAAAAGAACTTAATGTTTGCAGATCTATTTTATACTAAACTAGTAGTATATTCTCAATGCCTTTGTTAATTAATTAAGTACCCCACTGATATGACAGAAGAATTCGATAATATTACAAGCATGCAGTTGATACCTTGCTTCCTTCCCTTGATCCGTTTCGAAGTGAGGCAAAATGTAGGGCGCCGGTCTTTTTCAGTGTTCTGCATTGATTAGAACTACTTCGTATGTACTAAGAGTTTTGGACTATTTTGTACGACTTTACTATCAGCCATTGTTTTATTTCTAAAACTACTGTTATTTAGTAGAGGTCTTGGTGAAACATTGTGTCGTAGACTAGGCGTCTAGTTTAGAAACATTTTTAATAATTTTCTGTCTGCAACATGTTTACGCCCACAGTATAATGACCGGTAAATCAATTATTAATTTTAAGGAATTTTGAGCCCAGCTATCTAAGGTACAAATAGCCCTCTACCTACCTCCTCCGGTATCTCTTGAGCAATTGCTCAAATGAATGGAATTCCATTCATTTTGCAAACCCGACTAATGTAGCTATGTATTTGATGACGTACTTACACACCGATGGTAGGAAATAGTACTTGCATGCCGATGATAAGCTAAGCAGTCATTGCTCACTGACGGTAAGTAGTATTTATTTACACTACGATGGTAAGTAGTACTTGCATCCCGATGGTAAGCGATGGTAAGCAGTCCTTGCATCCCGATGGTAAGCAGTACTTACACCACGATGGTAAGCAGTACTTGCATCCCGATGGGAAATAGTACTTGCATGCCGATGATAAGCTAAGCAGTCATTGCTCACTAACGGTAAGTAGTATTTATTTACACTACGATGGTAAGTAGTACTTGCATCCCGATGGTAAGCGATGGTAAGTAGTACATGCACCATGATGGTAAACAGTACTTGCATCCCGATGAAAAGCGATGGTAAGTAGTACTTGCATCCTCGATGCTTCGAGTACTTGCGAAAATCTCGACATCCACCGTGTTCTAGTGCCATCGGCGCTGATGTTGGCTTACCTGCTACTAGCAGGCTCACGTAGAATGTAATGAATCAAGGTCATAAATAAACTTAGTTATACAACAGTGATTGATGATGTTATTCTAACTACCTTTGTTCGTTCTTTTGATGTTCGTTCGCTCTAACCGTTTTCATGTTTCTCACATTTCCGTTTATGATGAAACTGCACCTTTACTTTTCTTTTTCTGTGTAATAATAATTTGATAGTACTAAATATAAACTAATTTGGGTAATTCCGATTATCAAAAGTTTGTTTTTACTTTTTGTTGATAAATGTGTTGTAAGTTTCTCAACATTATGTACTATTTCTTTATTTAAGCAGATAATAATTAAGTACGAGCTCGTAGATTATGATAAACTGGAACAGTTACAACTATAAAATAATACGTATTCATTAGAGGTGTAAGTTCACTTCTGCTTATCATGTCAGTAGTAATGTTACTAAATTAGAATTTGATAAACAATTCATTTAGCTGTTTTTACATATTTGCTCAATTAATTGCCCGTTGAAGACAGTAAAATAATCCAGTTTCTGGATTCATTTATTGATGGCGTGATCAACTATACTTTATCTAATCTAATTAGCATGTTGATCTTGTTCGATGAAGGACCTCAAAAGTCAAAAAAACTGTTCATAATAACTGGTTTCCCTATACCACCGACATACTTATTTATCTATATTCAACTCATGTTTGTCAAACAGTGTAACAGCCATATCAATAGCTTATCGGTTTGCGGGGTTGACTGACATATGCCCTTTCCTTATTTCTGCTCAAACTCGCGCGAATAACGTCGTTTTATAATTAATATTACAATAAAGTTATTAATTATGTATCCCAATCCGTTTGAGAGAAGACATTCTATTGTTTGGCAAATGTTTGAAAGGATTTTCTTGAAGGATGTACGTTGCAGAAGGAAACGGAGGATCGGTTGATGGATTACTTTGTTCCTATTTGTGTATAGCAGGTATGTGTACATTTGATTACTTTTTTGTTGCGTATGGATAACCTCATTTTGTTTTGGCAAATTAACTGAGAATAGTGACTTAATATAACATGTAGCGAAATATGAAACTAGATGTGAATTTGATTGATTTTTGCCGTATAATATAAGTTTGTAAGCCGCCCCAAATTGCTAACATAATGCAGGCAGCATTATACTTAATTGATATGTGTTTTAACCGTTACCTTAGCATCATTCTGCAACTCTTCCCTAATATCAGTAGTAGACCAGCAGAACAAAATAATGTATTGCATTAGTTAGCCATAATACAATGCTACACTAGGCCCACGTGGTGGTCTACGGTTCACTCCCTTTCACAAAGACAAGGCTTGAAGATCCCTTCAGTGGTAACAGCTTTATATAAACTTTGTGTGCATTGTGTATAATGGAAAGAATAACTACGTCACACCTAAATAACATCACTTTGAATTTTTCTTTTGTTTTCAGGTGAAAAATAATAAAATAATCTCATTTATTTGTGGAATTAAGTACCTAGTATTAGATATAACAAAGAAGAGCTGAAGACTCTATTATAACGTTGATTATACAAGATTGCTGGGACAAAAACAATGAGAACAGAGTTCAAAGAACGGAGTTGGATGCAAATGAAATTTTTTTTAATTTTCTTGAAGAGAAAATAATTATGTGTGAATTAAATTACAAAATTAATGAATGAAGAATTAAGTATAAAGTAATTTTGAAGAACTTTATTTTGCAATAGAAATTAATAAATTACAACATTATGCGTTAAAAACATTATGTATGTTTATTGAAAGTGTATCTATACTATTGTGAACAAAGATTAATTATAGTAGGTACTTAAGCACTAAACCCACGAGATACGTATTATTTCTATCAGAGCACTTTTTTAGGCACAAAGCTGCAAAATTACTCTAGCTAGCTGTTTCTGTACGTATGTAAATATGTTTAGAAATAAGAAATTACTTCTGTAGGTCTTTTGTTATATCGTGGATTATATGCTATAAAATTTGTTTACTAATGTTGCTTGTATGACCATAAAATTGCTTTAACACACTAAGTTGAATGTCACTTGCACGTCGTTAAGCAAGTTCTATTTTTGTTTTCAAGATTAGTGTTTCAATCTTAGTGCGAAGTTCACCACTGACACTGAACGCGATCAGCACATCTAAGCCGCGTTCAAGAGCTGTCAATGTCCATATTTCATAGAAAATAATGACACTGGCAGCCCTTAAACGTGGTTTGGAAGTTTCGATTTACTGGGAGCTTTTGTCAAAACTGATAAATTACTAAGAGGTCGACTATACATACCCAGTACACCCCTAACGGTGCAAGTAGAACGCATAACTTCACTAGTTGTATGCATTGTGTAAATTACCATGTAAAAGTTCTTTAATTATTTTCTTGTGAATTATTAATTTGCTTAATGTTTCTTATTAAACGACATTTAAAAATAATGTGTATTTTGGAGTTATAATTGAACCGCATAACGCCTGTTAGATTTAAATTGCTTCCATTAATCATACAGTATCGTCGGCAGTATCCTTAACTTGCCAGGCGCTAGACCACTTAGCTGGGGGCTTACCACCGCCTCATAAATCAGTGGTGGCAGGGTGACAGGGACATCGACGCGAAAAAAAGAATCTGCTGTTCCATACATTTTGACCGCGTAGGAATTGCACTTTTCTGTGAAACAGCAGTTTTTTTTTAAAATAACCGACGAAGAATTTCAATGCAGGGGGTTTCAGAATCATGTACTGCATCCATGGTAATAGTTTTCGCGTCGATATTAATTTTACTACAGTGTAAGAAAAAGGTCCTGCCGGAGGCTTTACGCGGGGGTCGTGCGGTTTCACTAAGGCTGCGGTCAGCCCGCCCCGGTTGAATGCGTCCCAGAGGGTCGAGGGAGGTGTGTGGCGGCGAGCTTCCTTGCCGGATTACCGCCATGGGATCTGGAGGCAAAGGTCCTCGCGCACATCTGGCAATGGCGCGAGGAGGCGAAACGACGTGACTTAACTCCGCTGCCGCGAGAAATCACGGCACAGCGGACAGAGCTCCGGCGGGATCTCATGGCATCATAGAGAGTACGACTATCGCAACCCAGCGCTGGGCACGCCACAATTGAAGACCCCTCTTTGAGAAGTGGCTAGAGAGGCGCCACGGCATCCTCACCTTCCGCCTGACGCAGGTCCTCACCGGACACGGCTGTTTTGGGAGGTTCCTGTTCAGGATAAGGCGGGAAGAAACGCCCGGGTGTCACCATTGTGTGGATCGCCCAGAGGACACGGTGGAGTATACGGTGGAGGTCTGCCCGGCTTGGGCGGAGCATCGCCGTGTCCTCGTGGAGGCGATCGGCGGCGGTGAACTCTCGCGTCCATCCCTGGTTCAGGCCCTGGTACGAAGCGAGAGGAAACGGGAGGCCATCACCTCCTTCTGCGAAGCGGTAATGCTCGCGAAGGAGGAGGCGATTGCAGGCCGATTTCCGGCCACCGTAAGCGCGGGCTTGCGGACGGTGAGCAATGGGTAGCTCACCGTCCGATAAGGACCAGGCCCGGATCAACGGAGCGTTGTGTTCCACGTGCGCCTCAAAGAGATGTTAGCAGAATTCACGGGGTCCGCTAGGGCCGATGCCTGCCGAGTCAGTAAGAGTCTGACACCCCCCTCCGCTCCGCCCAGAGCGGGAGAAGTTATTTGATAAGTTCCCATCCAAAAAAAAATGTGTGAGTAAGAGAAGGAGCTATACAGGACGTGCAGTTCCATTTCTTAAAAAAATATCGCTATATAAGATGTTGGTAGGCCCTTAGAACTGATTCAGCCAAGGCTATTACCGATAATAGTGCTACTTAACCCTCATTTAGATAATGCTGTTAATAATCACGAGTAAACAGCATGCCGTAAAAATAACGACAACAAAACAGTGTAGGCATCAATAACATACATAGTAGTAAAAAAACCGGCCAAGTGCGTGTTGGACTACGCACAATGAAGGGCTCCGTAGTTGGGATGAATTTATCTGAAATACAAACTTAACATTGTAGTTAAAATACATGTTCTCCCATACATTCCAACTGCAAATGTAAGTTTGTACGCACAACATTGCGAGATTTATCATGTTATTTTAAGACCATGAGTTCTTATAGGTTTTCCTGTAATCTATAAGTGAAGACCCATTCTCCTTTTTTTTTAAATTTTATGCTCAGTCGTTTCGGAGATAAGGTAAGGTAAATTTTTATCAATTATTTTAAATATCTTTAACTGTAATAATTTACAAATTATTACAAAAAAAGTTGTGGCACTCAGGGAGTGCCAACTACGTAATATTAATAAAGAGCATAATCGTGTTTACAAAAATGAGGTGTCGTCAAAGTGTCGCGAAATCAAAGGTTTAGTCCCATCTCAAAAGTGTCCAACGCGCCTGAAGAAGTTTTCACTTCAAAAATTGAGATCCTCGCAACAAGTCCTTTCATTTGATATGTTTGAAAAACTTTTTATTTTATTTTCTTATTTGCCTGTGACATATTGCAATTGAATGAAAGCAAATTTAAAACGCATATTCAAAGTACACTTTGTAAACAAGCATATTATAAATAAGAGTATTATATCCAAGATAAGAGTGATTGGAAACCTGCTGGTCCTGTTCCTCAACTTAGAATCAAGACAAAATCAAACAGGTTGCTAATTTAATTGTAAAATTTATAATTTTGTGTTATATGACATTGACTTTACATTCTGTCATTACTTCCTCACACGCTGAATTATTAATTTAAAAAAAAAAAAAGAAAATCGTCTACTTTTACAATGTTTGGCGACTAGAATCGATTATATTATTTTGTAAATGATGACGTTCAAAAGTGCCATACATGGGCCTATTTGAAATAAATGATTTGACTTTAATTTTGACTTTAGTATTTTGGTGCAGTTTTCACGATTTAGAGAATAGGCATGATGCCTGGATCAAAATAAAAATCTATTTAGTCCGTCAGTCAGATAATAAAAATAAAAATATTAGACACATATTTTTTGCTTCATCATATTAATATAAATCGGCCAAGTGCGTGTCGGACGATGCACTTTGAATTAAGGGTTTCGAAGTTGGGATGAATTTATCCTAAAAACAAACCTAACTTTGTAGTTAAAAAACATGTTCTCCCATACGGAATGTATGGGAAAACATAACTTTGCAATAAGTTGGTCGATTTACTCGTTAACTTTTAGAGCCTCCTTAGCTGTGATAGTTTTCCTTTTAATTTCGTCATATAAACTACTGCCGTGATTTTTCACACATCCAAAACCAACCATTTAGCTTGCAGGGGGGGAGACACTTGACTCTAACAAAAATGATCACATTAAAGCTACTTCGCAAACGGATCCCTGAATCCAAAAATGGTTTTCACACACTCCCAATTTTTCTGAAACACCTTTCCAACGATACCCCACATTATGGGATAGAAAAAAAAAACACCACATTACGTGTAAGGGTACCACCCTTACACGTAAAGTGGTGATGTTTTTTTTTCCATCGAAGAAAGGCATATCTATACACTGCTAGGACTATTTCTGCTTGTAGCACTCGGCCGATATGGTAACGCTCACCTACGAAAAAAAGGGTCGTGTGCACGGGATTTTGTTTTGAAACTGCTTAGATATGCGTTTCTTCGATAGTACCTAGGCTAAAAAAATTTTTTTTCGTAGTTTTATTTATATACCCATGCCAAATTACAGCTTTCTAGTACTAAGAGTCTCGGAGCTTGACCGCGGATAGACAGACAGACACGGACATGCAGAAACTATAAGGGTTCCTTGTTTACTACGGAACCCTTTTTTTTTTTTTGGGTGGGAAATCATCAAATAACTTCTCCCGCTCTGGGCGGAGCGGGAGGGTGTGTTTTTTTTTTTTTTCTTCTTTTTACAACGGAACCCTAAAAATAACTTGAATATAAAACGGAGTTGGAGAGTAGGGGTCTCTACGTCACAAGTAAGTATAAAATCTACAAACTCGTGACGTCATGGCACATTTTAATTCAATGTATCGCGCTGTATCTTTTGATAACGTGAAAAAAAAAAAAGAAAAAACATGTGTCCAACATTTTTTATAATCTTCAAGACTGACAAATTTTTTTTTTTGTCATATCCCTATTCAAGGCTCTTTCAAAGAGGCGCGACACGCGAGCCTTTATTCTGCAAGGTTTATATGTTATTTTGTCAAGTCATAAAATCGTGACAAGCAGGGGCGGGTCGTTACTCGTTAGTTAATAAAAAAATAAAAATAAAACATTTCTACCCAGATCTACCCGGTCTTGCCATAAAAAACGTTCTAGTCATCATTAGGTACAAGTAATGCCAAAAGGCGCCAAACGTTTACTTTGTTCTCAATTTATATTATTATTCTATTCGTTGACCTCCTGACCGGAAAGTGTGTGACAGATAGCATGCTCGGCTCGAACGAGTCTTGAAATACTGTCATACTTACAGATACATAATATTGTTAATTAATTGAATATCAGCACACTTGTTGACATCCAGATTTTTATTTAAACGCGATGTTTAAATGAACATCGATGCAGTGTCGTCGTTTTCATCGTGCAGCATTCCTACTTCTTAGAAACATATTTACAAATTAGTTTTCCGTGTGATAAATCCCTTTCGACTTTTTTTCCTTTTATAAAGTATTGCGTATAGTTGATGATACTAAGCTAGCTAATAAGTAATTAAAATATAACTTAAATTACTAAGTAATTATAAAATTAAGAAATCGTCCAATAACGTCTTTGTTTTTCACTTTTTGTTAACTTACCTGTTCTACTGATTCCATATTTTTGAAGTGAAAACTTCTTTAGGCACGTTGGGCATTTTTGAGATGAGACTAAACCATTGATTTCGCTACACCATGACGACACCTTATTTTTGTAAACGCGATTGTGCTCCTTATTTATTATATGTTACAGATCAATGTTCTATGCAAGTATTTTTACTTTAAAGGTTTCGGAAGTATATATTTTTTTGTAAACACGATTGTGCTCTTTATTTAGATAAGGTTACGGACCAATGTTCTACATGGGTTTTTTTCTCCACCAAGGTGATCTTGTTCAAGTTTTCACTTCTGTCGGCACTCCCGGAGTGCCACCACTTTATTTTTAAACTAATTAGTTTTTGATGGAACTGGCATCGCTAATCCTCTCAGCTCGTGGTATAGCTTCTTGCCAGGACTGGCGATGAGGTGTTTGTGTTATTTAGCAGTCAAGTGACCACGTCACAGCGAAGTAGTGCCTTCAATGCTTCTAATGATGGTTGAGTTGGGGTAGCATCTGAAAATTTGCCAGCAAATGTACCTGTTAAATAAATTTGCAAGTTGATTTGTTCAAAAGTAAATATTGTACTCAGAGAGTATATAATCACTTGATTGTACCCACTGTTATAGTTTCCAATGATAGGGATGCCATTAGATTTCTAGTGTCAACGTGCAACCAGCCAGTAACGGCAACAAGGAACATAGAATCATACAAAGCGTTTTTAAACGACTTCAAAAAAAAGGAGGAGGTTCCTAGTTGGTCGAAATATTTTTTTTTATGTATGTTCCCCGATTACTCGAAGACGGCTGAACCGATTTGAAAAATTCTTTTTTTTTGTTTGAAAGGGTATACTTCCAAGTTGGTCCCATTGTCATTTGGTCACGATCTGATGGTGGGATCTTGCAGAAATCGTGGGAACTCTTCAAATATTATAGGCACACCTATAGCGATTTGGGTATTTTTTATAGTAACTCGTGCATTTGCTCTCGAAAAGCACCTTTTGGTAAAGTGGAACTGATGAATTACAAACCAACACAAAAAAAAAAAAAAAAAAATTGCCAAAAATACAACCGACTTCCAAACTACAAAGTGAAAAATAACTTTAATTTTGGAAGTCGACGGAAATAGAAAATGAAGATGACAAAAGGGTTGAAGGTGGCAAAAAATGATTGATTGATCCAAACACACCGACTTCCGAAATTAAAGTTATTTTTCACTTTGTAGGTTGGAAGTCGGTTGTATTTTTGTCAATTTTTTTTTAAAATTTATCTTTTCGCCGGTAAGTAGAGTTATATCACAGATGATTTAGCATCTACGTACATATACCAAATACATTATATAGACATATATATTGGCAATCCTATCCAATCTAATATTAATGGTTTGGTAGGTATTCACGGACAAAGATAGTACCGAAATAATTTTAAAGGGTTTTAAAAGAGGCAGGTATACTCACGAGGAGACCAATATCCCAATAATTCAAGTAATTAATTTGATTGGTCTGTAATTTTCTTCTACCTTCTACCTAGAAAATAGGTGGATTTGACAGTTCGTTGGACGATGACCAGATCTACGGGCCTCGAAAGGTAAATAAATTCTAATTAAAAGGTTAATAATGCTAATTCTATGATTGTAACTGGTTACCAACTTTGTTTTCGCTAACTGTAGAAGAGAGAATGTTATGTCCATTTCATAAATATCTATTCTCAAGAGGACAGCAAATATATGATCATCTGTGGAAGGCACACACAAGTAGCTGTACAAATATGTGACCGAAATATGTCACCTCTCAGAATCTATAAAAAACGGACTTAACTTACGTTAAAAATAGCTGCTTTCTCACCAGTTCAGAAGAGTGTGATTCATAGTTGTGATTAAAAATTTCTAATATCATTGGAAGTTTAAAAACTTGAAAATATAATGTTTTGAATTTTCTTCTAAGTATAGGTAAGAATCGCAATCAGTGCTGCTCATATTGCAAAAATATGTGGTTTTCGCTAAGATATCTCGCGTAAAATAATAGTGATAATGAAACAGCAATGACATCACACGCATCACAAGATAGCATTATGTATTGTAGTTGCAATTCACAAAGATGATTTGTGTAACTCTTATCACAAGGAACTAAGGTTCAAATTAAAGTAGTTGAATAAGTAAGTACCGGTTTCTTTTATCTAGTACCTAAAACTGCCAAGTCATAACCTTATTTTTATGAAAGCAAGGCGATAATTAACATAAAATAATGTTTATATTTTGTGGAGGAATCCCCGTTTCCATATAAACATTGCTGGATCTCAATATGAATTATTAGGGATCCGTAGACAAAACAAAAATACACTTCTTCAGTGATAATACAAATCCTTTACTTATTGATTTACCGCAAATAAACGTATTTTATTTCTTTGTTATTTTCTTTTTTTGTTTACATTAAATATATTGACAACATTTTCGGCCTTTTTTTGTTGTTACGTAATGCCATAAAATCCCACTTCAAGCAGATTGGCCAGCGTTGGAATTATCTCCAAAATGGAGATTGGAACGCACCAAACGGGGATCTTATATGTTCAGTATCGTAAATTGGGTCAAAGTGACAAACCTCGATCCGAAATAGATTTAACAAGAGTTCGAAGAGATTCGAAAAAGATTTGACGATTACGGACGTCACACGGATGTTATTTTCTGCTTATTTCTTTGATTTTTTGTGTAAATTAGGCTGGGTTCACACGGCATTGTCCTGCACGTTTTCTTTGTATTAGTTTTTTAACGTACAATCACCCGGGTGTTCATACGGTAAATTTTCATTCGTTTAAAAAAGGAATAGCAGTCTTCACACAGTTGTCAGTGACAGTCAGTCGACGTCTGTGATGGATCCACGCTTTTTTATAAAGTTCCATAGTTTTATCCCACAAAATGGGCTTTTGTTCCACTAAAGAAATTAATAATTCGTTATTTATAGTAGATTCGTCAACCATTTTGAAACAACAAACACAAATACGCGCGACCTCTCCAAAAGACGCCAAGAGACTAAATGCTTATTCGGTTGCTATTCGATGAAAAACGTATGAACATCGTGTCGTGTGAACGAGACAGAGCTATACTATGTGCCACTGCAAGCCAAATACGTTACACTATTTGCGCTGTAGCATGGTGCGGGTGACAGTTTCAGTAACATTTCGTTTCACTCTTGAAAGTTGCCGCGATTTACAATTTATGACTTAATATTTCAGTTGTACCACATTCGTAATATATTAAATAATTAATAACTGTAGTAAATTAAATTAAACCCAACCAGAATGTTCTAATCAAGAAATAAAATCAAATTGAATGAAAAATTAAGCAAAGTGTTATGCGTATAACGTAACGCCATAGACGTATTTAGTGATGGGATGTACTGCTACGATGGATAGTCGATATTTTTTATAATAAAAAACGTATATTGTGCGTAGGTCAATTTTTATTTTTAAAAGGTCTAATTATACAACAGAACATTTATAGGGTAAGGTTGCTTAAAAGGTTGCTAAAAAAAAATACATGTTATTCGTCTAAACTCATATCAGAGTCAGGAACATCTGAATTGTCACTCAATTCATCATCTGAATCTGTGACGGATATTATTAACGATGACTCAATTATGTTGTCAATATGTATGTCACGATCCCAATCAGAGATAATGTCCCTTTTTGTTTTATTCACGACCTTTGACCAGTCTTCAGGTTGAACATTGTTGATGGCCTCTTGTAATAGGGCCAACATCTTATTTGCCGTAAATGGCGGCGAAGTATTATTTCTTGCGGCGTAACCTAAAAATAAACGAACTTATAAAAAAAAGTATTCAAATAATCATCAATCAGCCTAATCTAGTATCTGGTAATGTTTTTAAACTAGGTACATGCTACGATCGGAAAGCTGATTTTTTTATAAAGCTTCAAAATGGGAATTGAAATTAAAAGCATACCTTTTATTTGGGCCCAAATCAGCTCAATAGCGTTATACTGGCAATGGTAGGGTGGTAGTCGAAGGACCTGGTGGCCTTTTTCTTTTGCCATCTCGTCCAGAGCATAGGTAGGAGTTGGTGGCTTATGGCGTCGGACTAAGGCAATAAGCTCCGTCTTTAACATTTTTATATCTGCTGTAACTCCGTTTTCACTCAGCCACTTCACCAACTCGCTTTTGCGGTTGGATTGGTTTGGGGGTTTATTAACTTGCACCGAATGGTAGGGTGCGTTGTCCATTATTATGGTCATAGGCTCTTTTAAATTGTTTAATAGACCTATGAACCAATCTTTAAATTTTTCGTAATTCATCTCCTCATGATACTCTGTAGTTTTTTTTGACTTAAAAGCCAGCAAACAATCAGGGACGAATCCACTTGCTGTACCTGCGTGACAAATAATAAGGCGTTCGCCTTTGCCTTCCGGCACTTTGGTACACGATTGTGCCGTATCGTCGGTCCAACTTTTACCCACTGTGTGGTTGGCGTTTAGCCACGTTTCATCCAAAAAGACAACTTTGCTCCAATCACTTATGTTTTTGGCCTTCCTTAAAAATCTACATCTTGCTAGGGCAATGTCAGTCCTATCCATAATAATCTTTCTTCTGTTAACTTTTTTGTAAACAAAGCCAATATCTTTTATAACTTGCCGTAGCGAAGTAATACCTCCTTTGAACAAGTCAGCTTCTTTTAATGATTTTAGAAGCTTGAGCAATGTGGGTAGCTCCATTCTTCTATAATAATCATAAATATGATTTCTAATAGCAACCTTAGCAAAATCATCCAAATCTGTGATTGGCTTCACCTTGGTCCGCTTTTTGTTGGGTGTCGATAATTTATTTTCAAACATCCCATCTTGGCCAATTTTCTCACGTGTTATACGCGAAACAGTATTGCGGCCAATATCAAGAGCTTCGGCTACTCGTTCTACAATATGATTCAATGGTAACAACGGTCCATTATTTTGTTGTTCTCTTTCAAAGTAGTCTCGGAGGCGAACAACAAGCTCCCTGGCCTGACTACCCAAAACAGTTTTTTTTGTATGCTTAGGCATGGTAATAACAACAAACTCAACAAACTTATAACAAATAACAATTTAACAAAAATGAAAACAAACAATGAAATCGTAATACGTGTCACATTAAGTCACAATATAACGCGCTTGCACTCGTACTCGCACTCACAGCATCGCACGGGTAAACAACATGGCCGCCGCACAGTGGGCTGAAAATCGGCTTTCATAGACATTCGATTTTTTTTTCGAATTGGTCAAATTTTTTGATTGGAATTGTTTAAAACAATCATGACCTTGAGGTATAATTGGTATGACGTCATAGAACATAGTGGAAGATAGACTTTTGATTTTTTTTCAAAATACTTGTATGGGAATTATCATAAAATCTTCAATATCTCAGCTATCGCATATTTGCGCAAAAGAATTCTTTCACACAAAAAATCTCCTATTTTTTTGCCAATTTTTGATATATTTCACTTTTATGGCAGAGGTGCGATGAAAAAGAAAAAAAAATAAAAATAATTTTATTATTTTTATTTCTTCATTTATAACGATTATAAATGAATTTAATTACGCATTAGAATAATATAACAAAGAATATATAGCACAATAGTCTAGGCCATCGTGAGCCGCTTTTTTAGTCATTGATTTTTATACTACCTAGCAGAAAAACAGCATCTTATACGTAAAAAAACAATTCTTAAATTGTTGACAACAAATACTCGACTTTATCGGAAGCCTGACCCTTTTAGCCTATAACAATTACCGAGAATTATTGCTAATAGGTAGGTGATCACTGATCACCTAATTTAAGTTTTATTATGACAATGAAGGGTTTTTAGGCTGATTACTAATCGTTCTCCAGAGGTAGAACTTACAGAATCACTGTGCCTAATGGGTTATTATCATTAGGGTATAATAACAGTTAAACATATAATATACAACTACAAATATGACTTACATTTAAATTTTAAATAGTTTTATATAAAAAAAAATAGAACAAAAATAGTACCTAAATCTAAATACATTCTAAAAATAAAATTTAATTGATTATTTACAGACATGCTCTAAATTAATACTAACAAAAGTAAAACTAATAAAAAGTTAGTAAATAAACAAAAACATCTTAACCTACTGTTAGTCACAATCACTACATTCTGATTCTGATTCAGATTCGGAATCTAATTGATTTATATCGCAAAATTCGACATCGGGTTCTTGCAGGTTATCCAAAAGATCCCGAGTTTCAGAGAAGAGAGCTTTCCTGTTCTTTACATCCATAATTGGTCTAACTGAAGAAATGAGAGGGTCTGAAGTGAGAAGAAGCATGTTTAGAATGTCTTCATTAGAACATTGTCTGCTCTTTTTTCTTGAATGATGACATCTAAATCTTCGAAAGTCCTTATTACGAGCCTCTGATGCTTCTTCTGAAAGACACCCAATTGGTACTACTGCATTACAAGCTATAATATCTGCCCCATGTACAAGTAACTTGTGCACAGTTGACGACATGTAATACCAGTTATAAAGTGCCAAATACCTCTCTGCTGTCTTTAGGCAGTACTCTTTAAATTTTTCAATATATATATTTTCTTCTGATGTAATAGCCTGTAAAATAACAGCAAATCTCCGAATCAAATTCTCATCCAGACCCGTAATGGCTGCGGTTTTTTCCGGAAATTCAAAAAATCTCCGTGCTGTATTTCCATCGTTGGTTGTTCCTGAGCCTTGTTTAACCACACCTATGATCAGGTTCAGTTCCCGCTTGAAACCGTCTTGGATTGTTTTTTTCCTTGCCTGCAGAATAGCTTTATCTTCTTCCCCTTTTGCCATCCATTTTTTAAGATCTTGTCTGTAAGAAATATTTAAAAGGCATTCCATGCAATTGATGCGTGCATGTAACGAAGACAGCCCAAATTCGTATAAATTCTCAGAAACAGGCCTTTTTAACACTTCCGTTAAATTGTTCATCTCTGAAGGTTTTGCCAAACATAAATAGCAAACTGAGCTGGCTTTGGCTTCAGAGATGTAAGTGCAGACCTTGCCATCGATCATGGTCATCTTAAGGTCATGGGTGACCTTGTTGCTGCCACTATCTGTCGGTCTCAACGCTTTTATTTCTTCTTTCATACTGTCTAAATGCTCATTGACAACCAGTTTGCTTTCTTTCATGAAGCTAAATCGCACGGGACGACAAAATGATGAAGAACAGGGTTTCGGGTTTTTCCATATGGTGTCACTGCCATTGATTAGTTTCAATGGAACTAATGATGTCATGAAGACACTAGAATCATCATTTTCACTGTCCATTGTCTGTTTATATCTGCTCTGGCTAGACGCACCGTCAAATCCCCATTTCGATATTAATATTAACTGTTTCTGTTCTACGCACTCAGGTAAACTGTCGAAGATTCTTTTGACTGTTAAATCTAATAATCCTTGAAGAGAAATTTTTGCTGATGAATCCGTCACTGTTATTGTTTGTTTGGAAGGATAACATTGTAATTTCGCCTGTTGAACTTTGTAATAAGATGGATACAAATCTTTTACGCCTTCACGTATGGCTGTTTCTCTCAATGTTATATATTGCCACTTAGATAATTTTAAAGAGAGAAATATGCCAAGTGCCTTCTCGGGTGTGAAAACTTGCTTGGCCAACGATTGATGAATTAAATTATTGAACTTATCAGCAGCTCCTGGATTTGTCAACATGAATTCTAGTGCTGAAGCAATATTCTCCTTTCCTTCTTGTCTCATCTTTATGATAGCAGCATATGCTATCTCACTGGACTCACAATTTTCTTGATCTGTAATTCTCCTTCTTTTTTGTTTCTTTCCTAGATCTTGAAATGGTTTACGAGTTGGTGCCTTTCTTTTTGTCATTGTTCCAACTGATATTGCTGCTGATGTAGATGTGGAAGGTTGAGGAGATATGGCATTTACTTCAGAATCCACAATGCCTGAAGCAGCAGGTACTTTTATGCAACTAGGCCAATCAATATCAGTCTCAAGCCAGTTTTTGTGTTCCTTTAAGAAACACTCCAGTTTTCTGTTGGCTTGCTTCCATTTCCTTGTAATAGCTAGTGTAATCCTTCTGCAATATTCTTTTAATGTTAAATTATCTTCATCGGAGAGATTTAAGTTCAAACCAGAAACTACAGCATTATATAGTGCAAGGCTGTCACTGTACTTCCCCGAATTCTTCAAAATCATGAAGAAATCTAGGTAAGTAGATAAACTCTCCATTTTTTGCAAGCACAATTTCACTGTTAACACAAGGGGAAATCAATGTGAACTGAATAATTGTTCCCAATACTGCACTTTAAATACCTGTGAGATATCTGTACAGAACTAAATTAACCCTAATGATTATAACTCATTAGGCACCTGCACAGTGATTCTGTAAGTTCCTCTGGAGAACGATTAGTAATTAGCCTAAAAACCCTTCATTGTCATAATAAAACTTAAATTAGGTGATCAGTGATCACCTACCTATTAGTTAATAGGTAGGTACCTATTAGCAATAATTCTCGGTAATTGTTATAGGCTAAAAGGGTCAGGCTTCCGATAAAGTCGAGTATTTGTTGTCAACAATTTAAGAATTGTTTTTTTACGTATAAGATGCTGTTTTTCTGCTAGGTAGTATAAAAATCAATGACTAAAAAAGCGGCTCACGATGGCCTAGACTATTGTGCTATATATTCTTTGTTATATTATTCTAATGCGTAATTAAATTCATTTATAATCGTTATAAATGAAGAAATAAAAATAATAAAATTATTTTTATTTTTTTTCTTTTTCATCGCACCTCTGCCATAAAAGTGAAATATATCAAAAATTGGCAAAAAAATAGGAGATTTTTTGTGTGAAAGAATTCTTTTGCGCAAATATGCGATAGCTGAGATATTGAAGATTTTATGATAATTCCCATACAAGTATTTTGAAAAAAAATCAAAAGTCTATCTTCCACTATGTTCTATGACGTCATACCAATTATACCTCAAGGTCATGATTGTTTTAAACAATTCCAATCAAAAAATTTGACCAATTCGAAAAAAAAATCGAATGTCTATGAAAGCCGATTTTCAGCCCACTGTGCGCCGCGCCGATGCACCATAGAGCAAAAATGTTGTCACGAAAAAAAAAACATAAACCCGATTTTGATTATTTTATATAAGTACAAAGATAATTATGTAGCCATAAAACATTTATATTGACAAGTTTATACACGTAGCACACACGTAGTTACACTGCACAACTGAATAATACACTAATTTTCATAACAATATTAAAGAGAACTAGATTCACGCTGCGAGTATCGTTAGCGATAAAAATGAATTGCATAACCTCACATCCCTACGTGGTACTGACAAATGTCAACGTCATACGGGCAACTGTCACCCGCACCATGCTACAGCGCAAATAGTGTAAAGTTCATTCGATTTGCTTGACAAGTCCGTTGAGTATTCGTTTAAACGCATAAACGGTGTACGATTTTTTGCAGTACAAACGACATGTGAATGGTTCTATGTACAATGTATGTGCCACTATGTATTCGTTAAGAAGTATACTGCAATAAAACGTGCAGGAAAATGCCGTGTGAACCCCCACTAAGTGAGTTCTTATGAAAGCGTTGGGCTCCACTATTCCTTTGTTAAATATTTCATTTCTTTCTTTTATGTTATCCCGGAGGCGGTTCATCAAGTAACTCTTGAGTTGTAAATTTTCTATTGTGTTTGTTGCATGGCGTTCATAGAATTTTGATATAAGCCTGAAAGACGGTGAGTGCTCCTTATATTTAGGGTCTTCGGTCTACAATGTGAGAAATTAAGTCGTTTACTTTAGCAACCCCTTAAACATCGTTTTATTTTTGTGTCTGTGACCTGAATCGATACACACCTAAAGTTATTATGAAGCAATTTCGCTGTTTTTCTCTTAGTAATCAATTCATTATAACGTGAACTTTTACATGCGTATAATTTGAAGTAAATCATACTAAAGAGCAAATTATCTTCAAAACTATTAAGATTTAAATTGGCGGAACCTGAATGTCATTCGAACAAAAATCTTCGCTGCGTCTGATTAATTTACAGCCAAACAACAAGTTAAGTTTATGCGTCCCTATTACACACTATAGAGCAAGAAAGGGATGGCATGAGGATTCTTTTTTAGTTACAAAGTTCATTGCTTAGGTCTCACAGTGTTCTTTCGTGTTTGTCTGGAGTTTGAAGTGTAAAGTTGCATTTAAAAATAGAAAATGAAGTTATTTTGTAGCATTTTTGCGTTATTTATTATTTTAGTTACTGTAAATGGAGGTAAGTCTTTTCTTTTATTTAATTTTGTGTAGGATTTAGTTTGAATTGATTTAAAATATTTTGATAATAATTAAATTGTAAGTAGAGATTAAAGGCATATGAACAAGGTGTTGTGACGTCTGGAATTTCTCAGTAACAGCCCGGAGTCTAGATTTGTGCGCGGTTGGTGGCAACAGGCTCGCCCCCAGTTACATGTGACTTAAACATAATTCGCGAAATGTGGTTGTACCTACTATTGGCATACCTCTACCTAACCTTTTCCATATTTGCGTCATGATATGTGAATGGCCTGCTCCGAGTAAGATAGCATGCGGAGTCAATACGCCTATAAAAAAAATGTCGGCAACCAGTTGCAATCCGAGCATTATTGCTTCCGTTATTTTTATTTATTTTACATTAGGTATTTATATACATAAAACGCATGCGTTTTTCCCGTGGAGGTTGGCGGAAACGTATAGAACGCCAACTGCTACGACCCTTACATACTCATTTTGCTTCGTTGATTTTCATACATCTGGTCATACACGCACGCCGGTTGTGAGTACTACGCACCTGACCTTTCCGAAGAACATTACCAATAAGGTCACTTAATATGTCTTTCTTATAAGGCATTAATTCTGAAAGAAATTATCCACAACCTAAGTGTTTCTGTTTCTGGGTGATATTTCGGTAGTTTGAAGTTTACACTTACGGAATCATTTTGATTGATACAAGTTTGAGAGGACATTCAACAATGTTTTATGGGAAATGGTCCATGCATGTGCATGTGGTTAAACCGATATTTTTTCCTGTATCATCACCAATATATCATTATGCGCACGGCCAATATGTGGATAGCCCGTCAGGCTTCCAAGCAAGAGTGAACAGGTATCTTCTGGGCACGTTTGTTCCATCATAGACCTCATCCATCGCTTTCCATCAGGCAAGATCGAGGACAAGAGCTATGGCCATAAAAAAAAAAAACAGGAAAAATTATAATTTTGGTCATTAAACCAAAAATTGGAACAGACGGACGTCGCTATAAACCTGCCTATCTTTTATTTTCGTTTTAAAAACAGGTTCTACATTTTCTATCTCTTTTTAGACTGTGGCGTCGTTACAAAGCGAGAATGGGATGGCCTGAGTCCACTTCAAGTTGAATATCTTGCGAGACCGGTGGACCTGGTCATCATCCAGCATACCGTCACACGTACATGCAACACTGATGCAGGGTGTGCGGAGATAGTGAGAAATATACAGACCAATCACATGGATAACTTGAATTATGCGGATATTGGATCCTCGTGAGTATACCCACATTTCCTTTTTAACCGACTTCTAAAAGGAGGAAATGAAATGAAATTGTTTACTCTGGAAATAGGATATCGGAATCACTTTTACACGTCATATTAAAAAAATATTATAAATAAGCTAGATAAGGTCGGCGTTTCCTATTTGACTACTCTGAGAAGAAAGGCCGAAACAAACTCAGAGATCGCAGTCTATTTTAAAGTCCAGACATAATCTTGGTCAGGCCATATGAAGACCATGTAGATTAATGTCTGAAATGGTCTTTTGAGGAAAGAACCACACAGATTTGAGTGGACCTGTCCAGTCAGTGCAAGCATTTGTCAGAAGTCGTCCAGCTCAACTCAGAACTTAAGGAGCTCAAGGAGGAGGTTTGTTACGCGATTACTCCGCCAATTATGAATTTGATTTTAATAATTCTTTTTTGTTTGGTAGGTGATATTTCAGAGGTGGTCCCATAACATTTTTATTAACTTTGCTTGGGTAGTTTTTGAGTTAGCTTCATAAATACGTCTTTTTCCCACTTAGTCTATATGAATGATGTTATAGTTTCTGGCTGTACGATTATTTAGAAAAATAATACACAAAAAAATACATATAGGCTTTCACAGTTCCCGAAAATGTACCGTGGTCCTAACAATACTTTTCCGTTTGGTCAAGAATTAATAAGAACATATATTAATAAAAAAATGTGCAGTGAAAGTACGAGTAAACTGGAACCAAGCAAATTTTTTTTTTTTTGTAATCTTTGGAACCCACACTAGGAATTTCTCCTGTATTGTGGGTGCATTTACAAACATTTAAACTCACATACACAAAATGGTAGCAACCTATATCATGTTACACAATTAATCGAGGTAATAGCCAAAATTAGTTTAAAAATAAAGTTTACTTCAAGCGTCAGGTGGCTGGCACCTAATGTAGAGAATTTGGAAACACGAACTGAGGGGTAAACTAAATGCAGGACATCTAGAGTCCGCGAAACCACTGAAGTTTGAGGTAGGAGATTTTATTTACTGATAAAAACATACTGTGATCGTCAATTCAATTGCCAAGTATGGAGATTGTATTTGGTGGCGAATTTAGTTGCGTTCCTTTATTTTACTACAGACTCCTTAAACTTTTTTTTTGGTCTAGGTACGAAAGATGCCCCATATTGACCATGTGTTCACGGTTTCCACCGTCTAATGACAGTAACAACATTACATCAAGCGGTCTATTCTGAAAAACCTCACTGTTAAAATTTAGGTGAAGTGAGATTGAGCTGCGCTTGATACTTCACACAATTCGAGAGGTTTGAAGGATCTTGCTAATCCATTGCTGCATAAGTTTGAAAAATTCTTCTGCTCAGCAACGTAAATAATGCAATTAATGTGGGTGACCCGTCAAGGTGCAACTCATTGCGTTCAATTCTCATTTTATGGGTGTTACGCATTTACCCCGCTGGTCGTATGACCGGCGAGCGTGTATACGCACGCTGGTTCCGAATACTATACGCACCTGACCTATATGATCACTATAATTATATGCTTCTAGGGCAAACCCTCCCGGCTTTTCCATTCAGATCTGTCTTGTAAATACTTTTTGTTAGTCACCTTTCATTAATCCTCTCAACATGACCAAACAATATAAGTCAACTTGACAAAAATAAACCGGCCAAGTGCGTGTCTGATCACGCACAATGCCTTTATTGTGCGTGGTCCGACACGCACTCGGCCGGTTTTTTTTTCTGTAGGATTCTGTTTTTTTTTTGGTTCTGTAGTTGGGATAAATTTATCCCAAATACAAACTTAACATTGTAGTTGAAAAACATGTTCTCATGTTCACATTGCAACTGTAAATGTCAGTTTGTACGCACAATATTGAGAGATTTACCATGTTATTTTAAGACCATTGACTTCTTATTGGTTTTTCATATCTATGGGTAAAGAACCATTCCCTGTATTTTTTTCATAGGTTCAGTAGTTTCTGAGATAAGGGGGGAAATGGTCAAATTTCATATATTTTCTTGGACACCTTTAAGGGGTAGGTACCATAACTAAAAAGTGAAAAATATAAACTTTTTATAAAAAAAAAAACAACCGACTTTGTATATATTTTAAAATTATGAAAAAAAAAAAAACGGACTAATAGACAGATAGACAGACACACGATTGGGTTTCATTTTTTCCTTTTGAGGTACGAAACCCTAAAAAAACAATTAACCACCATTTCTTATTAATTCTAGGTTCGTTGTAGGTGGTAACGGCAAGGTGTACGAAGGTGCTGGCTGGTTGCACGTCGGAGCACATACTTATGGCTACAACAGAAAATCTATTGGCATCACCTTCATTGGAAACTATAACAGTGAGTATTGCTAACTTACTGTGCAAAACTTGCTGGAAAAATTAATTATTGTTTGATCACTAAACTTTTTGGGAGTAATACATGATTAGGTCGGAAATCGGCTGTCATACATTATTCACTCTGAGGAAATTCATAATTTATGAAAATATATATTGTTTGTATTGTTAGATACAATACAAACAATATATATTTTCATAAATTATTCTATATTATTATAAATTATTATATTGTATATATATTATATTGAACCACATTTTAATTTTAATAAAAAAAAAAATTATAACTACGCTGTACTGGTACAGCGTCTAAATAATTGTTTGCTGCACCGGTCGACGTTATTACGTCGGCGCCGGGGGCTCTGTCTTGCATAGGGTCGTAGCATAATGCTGAGTGATAGCCTATTTGCATGGTTCCCCCATCTTTCTCTCATATTAAAATTTTAAATTATTTTTTGCGTCATGTTTACCGCAAAAAACGTTTTGTCTTTCTTCTTTTCTCTTTGTTCCTCTACATGCAAGTGCTAGATTTATTTTATTAATAAACGATAAACGTACAAAACGAACAAGCATTTGCAGCGTCCACGTATTATAAATGAAAACCATAAATTTTATGCATAAACATGTTCACTCGACGTAGTAATTTAAATTGTAACTAGAATGAGAACGGAAAGTTCGCTAATAGGTTCCATTTTTACAAAAGACTGAAGTTTCAAGTCAGAAGTTTTATTCGTAGTAACTATTAATGGGCACTTTAGAATAGTTTAAACAACTGCCATGAGGGATTTACTTTTATGACAGATACGTTTACGAATACGGAATTATGTAGACATTTTATCATGATTACGCGTAAATCAATGGTAACAATATTTAGTCTGTTCATGGCATTATGAATCTACTTCTTCTTAATCATATTCATTTATTATGAGTTGGTCACATAGATTTAAGCTCCCTTTAGTACTTCAGTAATTTAGCGGTAAAAAAAGGTCAGGTAAAGGCTTTATTTTGACGAGTAACGCAAATACGAGATAATGCGATTTATCGCAGCCATGCGGCACACAATTTTAAGTTTACAACTGTTTTAAGTTTACTCTGTTTTTTTTTGTTTTGGTTTTGAATATTGTGTGCCTTAACCTGAGTCAAATAAATGTATTTTCTTTCTTTTAATAATGACTTATAAAACCATGGTTAGACCTGCTGTCCTGTATGGATCAGATTATCATGGGATACAAAAGGGATGAATGAAAGGCAATTGACAATTGATTTTATTGAAAGGGGCCACCCCTACCAAGATAACGAGTAATAGAGACACAGACATATTAATACATATTTGCGCCGAGCCTAAACAAAATAGGATAAGCGCAAGAGAATGCTGATAATGCAAATGACGCAAATCATCAAAAATTATCCCTGAACCACATCTTATTTCAGAACACTAATTAATCAAAACTTTAACTCTTCACGAAGCATATTTACAGTAAAGTAACTATGTTTCAGACGACACTCCAACTGAAGCATCATTGGAAGCATTGAAGGCGTTGCTCCGCTGTGGCGTGGAACAGGGTCACCTGACCGAAAACTACCACATTGTTGGACATAGACAACTCATAGCCACTGAGAGTCCCGGCAGGAAGCTCTACAACGAGATCAGAAGATGGCCCCAGTTTCTTAGGGATGTCACTTCCATCAAGAACTAATTAGTTTACTAAACTATGTATATACTACTAACTATTTAATTATATATTATGTACAAGTATGTAAACGAAAAAATAAAATGAAGTAAGTAAGTAACTAGGTACGTCTTTCATTGACTTGAATATGCCCTTGCGGCTGAGAATATGTCATGCTCACTCTAATGTCTCGCTGACGGTGGCGGGTGTGTTGGATCATTTAGCTCCCTTCAACATGGTTGAGCTGAATGGTGCTAATCCATGCGTCATGTTCGTGAACGGGCGCTGACAGTAGGGACAGGTCATCTTCTAACTGCAATGGCTTATTTTAATTTGATTTTTGAATTGTTTTATTTTTTATTACGGACGCTTTTATCGTTGCAGAATGATCTCTCGTTCTCACATTTATAACTTTAACATGAATGATGTAACCAATATTTTGTAACCATATTGTGATTTAAAAGAGTGTCCATGGAGTTTCTTACCCGTTCTTCTCCATAAATACGTACTACGCTTTGGAATGGGCAACTAGCTTCATCTTTCTGACTGACCGACCCCTTGACAGTTCAAAAGTGCCTGTAATTGGTTTATTTGAAATAAATGCTTTGAGTTTGAGTTTTGAGAAGAAAATAAAGGAAAGAGCTCATTGGTCATCAAAAAATTCTTCCGCATCGCTGTCAGCAGGAAAAGTGCCCAAAAGGCTGGCAACGTTACCACGTTGGATGGCAATACTGATTCTTTCGCATAAGAATTGGCCAAAGTCAAAGTCAAAGTCAAATCATTTATTTCAAATAGGCCCATGTATGGCACTTTTGAACGTCAAAATTTACAAAATAATATAATTGATTCTAGTCGCCCCTTCCAAAAGGTAGTTTTCGTATGGAGAAGAATGGGCAATAAACTCCACCGTTACTCTTTTAAAATGTTTTACAATAGTTTGTATAAGTACGTATATTAGTTAAATAATTATATGTGAAGACGATGCACCTTGAATAAAATTACTATACCACAATAGGTAAAAAGAATTAAAACTGAAGCAACGACAGATAATTTAATTATGTGATAGATACATGGTGCTCACATATTTACAAACATTGTAAAAGTAGACGATTTTCCTAATGTATTTAAAATTAATAAGTCAGTGTGTGAGGAAGTAATCACAGACCAGCCGTCTAATCACGTGAAGAGTCGAACAACCGCTTGGCGATGTCCCGAAATATTCGATGAGCACTCGGAACTCACGGTCCTAGTGTTTCGACCCCAAACAGCTCAAAAATGTAGCTTTTTTACCACCAATAAAGTTGCTATATTTGCGTCGTTTAAGGTTTTCTGCACCTGCAGCAGCCACCCCGGCACAGCCCACCGTGCTAGGAAGATGGGATGGCGCAAGGGTGTCGAAACAGGTTGCATCCCACACCACACCACAATGGCTTAGAATTTGGGTAGGCCTTACCCAAATTCTAAGCCATTGTGGTCATTCCGTCTGACCTCTCCCCAGCATCGCGTGCCAAGCCATTGGGTACTTGTTAACAATAATAAGTCCTCAATTCATAAATTCGTAATTTATGTCACGTTCTTGATGAAACAGGCATAATTTATCAGGGGAAAACAGTATTTTGCTACCAAAAATGTTAGAAGCACAACAAATTTTATGCTAAAAAAGAAAAGTGTACAATATTGTCTGCAATCGGGAAAAGATTTATTTTTTGACAGTCAGCTATGACTGCATTTGCACCTACTGTGCGTTCATAATAAGTTGTCCCGTGACGATATTAGTTGCACCGAATTTTGCAGTCATGTGATTGGTAGTAATGTTCTTTTAGTCGCCATTTTGAACTTTATTAGTATTGAAACTGAGACTGCGAAATTCTGTGCCACAATTGCGTCACGGGACAAGTTATAATGAAAGCACTGTATAGATACTTGGCTACTAATCTAAACTTGGTTTATCCATTAAAACTAAATCTTTTGCCTACTTTCTCGTTTTTGTCTTCTAATTTCTCGTGAATGACTGAGACTTTAACTAATATTTACTTTTGAATCATTTCTGGTACACGTGAACAGAAGGACTGTTTACGCGTACCAAAACTACAAACGTTCTCAGCGCTTCTCCTCCACATTTATTATGCTCACAGACAAAGTGTGGAACTCTCTGCCAGCATCTGTATTCCCTTCCACATATAACCCGTCTGCCTTCAAAGCAAGAGTGTATAGGCATTTCTGGGCGCGCTCGATCCATCTTTGTCCTCATCCATCGTTTTCCATCAGGGGAGATCGAGGTCAAGAGAACGCCCTTTTAGCAATAAAATAATATGGAGAAGTTCATAACACATTTTTATGTAACCCCTGATTTCCTCTGATAGTGCATCGATGTCAAAATGACAGTGATCTTTAGTGTCGTTACAATAGGGTTGCTGTTGCGCAGCTGCTGTGAGAGGTCAAATAACTGTAAAAGGACTATAAGGAGACGAATATTTATCTACCTTGTGGCTTTATACCGTGTTATGCATCAATGAAATAGTTTTAATTAGTTTTGATCAATTTCAAAGTTTGTCAACTCTCTGGCGGATTATTTCAAAGGGTTGGGCATTTTGTAATCCTAAATTTGACTATGACGTTGTTACATAATTCTGAATTATGAAAGCAATTATAGACAAAGTTTTAAAATAAGCACGCCTATGTATCAATCTACTTCTGACATAATAAAATCGATATCTAAGCAATGACATATTAAAAAAAAAAAGCGGTGGCACTCCGGGAGGGCCGACAGAAGTGAAAATTGAACAAGATCGCCTTGATGGATGAAAAGTATTGTATAGAACTTTGGTCCGTAACCTTATCTAAATAAAGAGTACAATCGCGTTTACAAAACTTTAAAGTAAAAATACTTGCATAGAATATTGATCCGTAACTTAGTATAAATAAAGAACACAATCGCGTTTACAAAAATGAGGTGTCGTCATGGTGGCGCAAAATCAAAGGTTTAGTCCCATCTCAAAAATGCCCAACGCGCCTAAAGAAGTTTTCACTTCAAAAAAATTAATGGCATCATGCATGTCAACCTAGGAGGTCGGCTGCTTAACAGGACTTTCCTATGGCTGCCTCAATAAATTAAGGCCACCAACCAGGGCATAAAACTAAGCGATTACATGCTACGGGCACCTCCTGTGTGGTACGGACCTCGGCTTAGGGAGTTGCTGGGGGTGGACAGCAAGGGACAGGCCGGATTGGATGAAGCAATGACATATTACTTTTTAATGGCTTATTATTATTTTCTATTTTTAAATTAAATGAACATCACGGTACATCATAGATTTTTCATAAAGATGGCCCCAAAACTTACATAAAAAAGGTAAATTTTGTCCGTAAATAGTCCACCCGCCGTTCAACAATAACCACTAATTGAATTTGTAGCAAATATTATACCTTTTTTTAAATTTTTGCGTGGGAAATCATCAAATAACTTCTACCGCTCTGGGCGGAGGGGAAGGGCGTGTCAGACTCTTACTGACTAAAACCCACCCGTGTTCCTTCGGTTGCCCTGTTGCCGGGGGCAACGATCTCCCCCTCGGTTTTCTTCGCAACCCCGGCAGAGCAAATATTATACCTGAAAATACGAAAAAGATAATCATAATATTAGCAGAAAATTACTACCAAATTTTGCCGTATTAAAGCTTTTTATCCATGACGCAGAAAGAAGAAGGAAAAATAAACAAAATCCGGCTAAGTGCGAGTCTGATTCGCTTACGAAGGGTTCCTTATCGTATTAAGATTGACCAAAAAACGCGGAAAAAACACGTTTCTTTTATGGTGTGTACTTCATAAGCACTTCATATACACATAGAGTTTGTATGTCCAATACTTATCAGTTCTGTGTGTTAGTGTACTCTATTCTTAAGTTTCTTGCATAAAATTCAAAATGTGCCAATTGCTTAATACATATTTCTGAGTGGTCGGTTCGCCCACAAATAAATCAACTTCGTGCGAGTCACCGTTTCGGGCGAGTAAATTCGTGCGAATCAACCAATAAGCCAAAATTTCAACTGTCAACTTATTACGTTTCATGAAATACAGCTCGCTGCCAGACGCACACGCACAGAGGAGGCTTAGTAAAAGGGTTTCGTTTGGCAACGGAACCCTACAAAGATAATTGGATGATCTCTCCGTTCCCTTTCTCGGAATCTGTTCCTAAATGTGTTGAAACAATTTAGTATTTGTTTTGTATTAACGAAAGACCAAATTTCTAGCAAGAAAAAGATTGTTTTTTTAGTTTTCTCTTTAAACCGCACCCCAATATAGAGTAACACAGTTCCTTTTACAATCCGAAAAAATCATCTGCTCTACAGTATAAATAACGCAATAAATGAATCTTGTTGACATGTCAAGATAAAAAGGCATTATAATTATTAATAGCCAATCTGCCTAGCCTTTTCCCAACAATGTTGGGGTCGGCATCCAGTCTAACCGGATGCAGCTGAATACCAGTATTTTACATGGAGCAACTGCCTATCTAACCTTCAGAACCCAGTAACTGGGTAATACGATACCCCTTGGTACGACTGGTTTTTAGACTTTCAGGTTTCTGACGACCCGTAACGACTGTCAAAGATCCACGAATGTCAGCTGGGACCAATAACGGCTTAACATGCTTTCCGTGGCACGGAGGAGTCTCGGTATGTAAAGATGGTCACTCATACACGGACCAACCCCGGCAAGCGTAGTTTAACCTGATGGATCGATCGTCTGTTATTACTTAGCCATGAGCTCCTCAATCTCTCCTCCATTGCAATTATTGTTAGTGTGTTGCCCCTCTGGCACCTACTTGGAAAGACAAGATTATAGTGAAGTGGTGGCATGGTGGCCCAGTGGTATCAGCGCCGACTTACGAGTTTATGGGTCGTGGGTTCGCACCCAAGCAGGCGCTTTACGTCGTGTAATTTATTTTATCACCACTGCTCTCAAAACAGTGAAGGAAAACATCTTGAGAAAACCGGCATGTCCTAAAATCGAAAATTCGAAGACATGTGACATCCACCAACCCGCACTGAGCCCGCGTGGTGGATTACGGCCCACTCTCTCTCACAGAGAGGAGGCCTGAGTCCCAGCAGTAGAACCATTATAGACTGATTATGTAGTGAAATGCATGTGTAAAATTAATGTTCATTTGTTGAACATATGTTGTTGAGAATGAAAGTAAATACTAAGTAACTTTGGCCAAGCTTTTTTAAGGTCAGCCAAATAATTTCTTTGCTTTTAACTTCAATATGTCGTGATTTCTTTGATTTAATTTAAAAAAAAGTATTATTTTAATGTCGATTTATGTGTGTGGCAACACTGCCAAAGTACAAATTATTAATATTATAAGAAACTTCTAAATGTATTTTCACTATGGCAACTGAATGTATTGTTTTACTTTGGCAACACTTAGAAATGACGGTTATGATAATAACGTTATTTCTAGATGGAGCAAAAGTCGTTTTAAATGGTAAAATGTAATGCATAAGTTAGTCGTCGTTCGATTGTGAAATAGTACAGTGGTGTGGATTAAAAGTATTAGCAAGAAAAGAGTGTTTTCTTTATAAATAGTTTGTAATTTTATCATGTAATTACAAACTACTGTTATTGTAAAATATTTTCCGAATTTACTGGTTTACATTTTGTACTACTTAGTAATAACCTTAGTGATTTATTGGAACGAAGTTCCTTATCGCGCGTTGCGAAAGGGGCTAGACGGAAAAAATTAAGACCAAAAGTTGTAACGACACTTTTTGCTATAGTTATAAAGGCTCCTACAAACAGGCGCGACACGCGACGCGATACAAAGGTAACTCGCGTCGCGCGACGAGCGGTGTCTTTGTTTCGCGTCGCGTGTCGCGCCTGTTTGTCGGAGCCTTAAGCCGTCCGGCGTGCGCGTGTTTCTCTGTCTCTCTCTCTCTCTCTCTCTCTCTCTCTCTCTCTCTCTCTCTCTCTCTCTCTCTCTCCCTCTCTCTCTCTCTCTCTCTCTCTCTCTCTCATAGAAAGCAAGCCAATTATTTTCGTTTCGTCTTTCTATTTCGCATTGAACAGTGTGGTGTCGCGACGATTATTTTTATTGAGTGTATACTGGTTTTTTTTAAATAATAAATAATAAAAAATGTCATTACAATGCCTTCACTAATTAATCGAAAGGAACTTCGTTCCATTCGGGTGTCCCTTGACACCTCTCAAGTTTTTTTGTTTTCTGATTACTCTTGTCTTTTATATGCACGTGTTTCTGTGACAAATAAACCAATTTTTCTTTTTCTTTTCTAATATTTTTGACGTGGGCAAAGATTAACAGTTACTTTTTTTAAAGAAAATTAACAAAGAAAGTCTTCTACGGTTATTTTCCGAAAAAAAAAAAAATGTAAATTATTTTAAAGAGTCGGCCGACCCTAATGTTACTTAAAATCAGTTCTTATTGTTATTAACATTTCGGTTAGAAACTGTAAGAAGCGTTTAAAAAAGTAAAGACAATTTTTTACCAGATAGTAAGGTATTAATTTTTTTATAATTTACATTACTTTAAGTTGAGCATTTTCGGAGGCTTTGCTCTGACAGAGTGATATATGGTGAATCCTATATTTATTTAATTATTAGCTGCGCCCCGCAGTTTCACCCGCATAAGTCTCGATCCCGTAAAAATATCGGGATAAAAAGTATCCTATGTTCTTCTCCGGGTCAAGGTCTATCCATATCCCAAATTTCATCCAAATCCGTTCAGCCGTTTTAGCGTGATGTCGTGACCAAGAGAAATAGGGATTAATTTTTATATATATACATTTATCCATTTTGCATCTATTATTACAAGGTTTATAGATTATGTGACGACAAAGCATTGCTAAAGCTGTGCACTAAATGTTCATGCACACTCGTCAGTCACGTCAATGTCAGGTCGCCGATCAGTCACGTCAAGAAATATAGACGACGAACTCGACTTCTTCTTCTTGTTCTTCTTTTTAGTCACGTCACGCCTCGACTGAGACACACATCAGACACGTACACAGAGACGCTGCGCATCTCAGTCACCTTCGCGTCACCAACTAGTCAAAACTTGTATTGCTATGAATGAAACGTGGAAGTGTGACAAAGACAATTTGTAACCGAGGCGTTGCTATGACTGACTGACTGACTGTTCACACACGTCCCTGAATTTGATGTGACTGATCAGCGACTGACGTGTGTGTATGAGCCTTTAGAATGATAAGGCTTAAAGTGAAATGTATTTTACGAGAAAAAGTTACGTAAAAACCAATAGAACGGTCGGGGAAATTAGTTTCTAAACGAACTACCAATTTAAATTGTCCGCATATTCCAATCAAATTGCAATTGACATTATATGACAGGTTGTATGAAATAGCCATAAAACGGCTAATTGACATAGGGTTTGAAATTTATTAACACTTCATCAGTTGCATTTTATTTCTTCTTTTTTATTATTTACTTTCTTTTCTAATTGACTTTAGGCTTTGGCAAAATGGTTGACATTGGATTTGCTTGTCATTATAAGAAATAGACATAACATTACATCACGCCTGTAATCCCAGAAGGGTTAGGCAGAGGTGTACCTACATGTAGTACACCCACATTTCGCCAGTTATGTTTAAGTGCCATGTAATAAGGGGCGAGCCTATTACCAACAACCGGGCAAATATCCAGACTTCGAGCTACTGCTTAGAGAAATTCCAGACGGAATATCTCAATAACACTTTGCCCGACCCGGGGATCGAACCCAGGACCTCATGCTGAATAGTAGCGCTTGTGACCACTGGACCAACGAGACAGTAAAACCTTTTGTGAAATGACAAAATGAAGCACCACATCATGAACGATCTCTGCTATTTTATTTAATCAGGCGATGCAATTCATGAGCATTTACATTCTACAGTCGGCTATTTAATGATCTTGTTTTGGTGAAGTTTTCAACTTTCCATAAAGAATTATTTCCACCAAACTGCTCGTATCGCATCGAATCGGAACGCATTTTATAATATTTATTATTAAATCGTGTTCACAGTATTTAAAGTCTATATTACCAAGCCGCGCACAGCAGCTGGACCGCGGGCATCTTCTGCGATACGCGATCATAGCCGAAAATATGCTGCGACGCGCGATCGATTCTCCGCTCGTAATGCAATGCTCCAATTTTAATGCAATAGTCAACAATACTACGTCACCTTAAACCATTTTCAAAATTAGAACACGTCATCACGGTAGGAATGAAACTATTTGATTAGGCGCAGAAACGGATACATTTGCAAGCGACGGGACGGAGCCGATTGTATGCGTCGACATCCTGCCGGACGGGATCGGCTGTCGCCGCCTCCATTCGTATCCTTTCCGATCCGATGCGATGCGAGCCGTTTGGTGGAAATCATCCTTAACACTTTGTTGAAAAATTAAGCCTAGTACCACTTTTAAATCTATATATATAAAAATGAATCCCTATTTCCCTTGGTCACGACATCACGCTAAAACGGCTGAACGGATTTGGATAAAATTTGGGATATGGATAGACCTTGACCCGGAGAAGAACATAGGATACTTTTTATCCCGATATTTTTACGGGATCGAGACTTATGCGGGTGAAACCGCGGGGCGCAGCTAGTTATTAATAAAAGCACTATGTTTTGAACTGATAATATTTTATTATCACTATTATTATGAGCTAAACATTATTTTGCGTACTTACGTTGACTATTATTAAAAAAAGTAATTTAATTATTAACGTGTTATGATTATTCTTCGTTTTCTTGCAACTGGAGTCTGACTTCATACTGGGAACGGTACCATATCCACCAGCCAAGGGCGTGACGGGTTGCTGCGGAAACTATCCAGCAGTAGTAGCATACCTGAACAAGGAAGAAGACATAGATTTATTATTTAGAAAGCACCTACTGTACTACGATTTAAGTAAACTCCCCTAATCCTTAAAACCACTATTCTAGTGGAACAATCTCCGTGGAGTTTTCATAGAAAATTGTTCTACTTGAGTCGCGTCGCGCTCTCGTGTCGCGATTGTCTGCGGAGCCTTAAAGTTCTGGTCACACCGAAGCAAATCCCGCGCGGGACTCGCATCGCTAAGTCTCCAATGGAATAAATGGGCAACCCCAAAAAGTTTTATATAAGGTATACTTTTACATCAGTCAGTTATGTCAATTTCGGGGTTGTTAGTAGATCTAATGATTTTGATATTTTGGCTCTTAATTTTTGCATAATAGTTACGTATAATAGATTAAATCGTACCTACGCTCTACCTCCATACCATAAAAAAAAAACCGTATCAAATCCACACTGCTTCGTGCTAAAGTGGCTATTTTTTACCAGGAATAAATCAGAATATAAAGAAAATAACCTATCAAAAACAAAAAGACAAACAAAGTATCAAATTCTTTTTTCTTAGGATAGGATGGTGTTGCCGTCTATAATTTTTAAATTCCACCATTTTTTACTTATGCAAACTTAGGCTCTAGACAGACGGACTGTATTTCAACTGCAAATTTGCAGTTTGAATGCTGGCGTACTGACTGTACGACTGCAATAAACACACACAGCCGTACAGTCGTACTAACTGCATTCAAACTACAAATTTGCAGTTGAAATGCAGTCCGTCTGTCTAGAGCCTTAGCGTGGCCAGACTCTAATGATTAAGAAGTCACGCGACTATTCTCGCCAGTTTAAGCACCTCCATACAAGTTGGTTGACAAAACAGGTGCGAGCAAAACAGTTTGGTCAGAGCTTTAAGGGGCCGCCTTATGGTCCACTAGCGCCACTCCTTTAAAAAAATATTATCTCGTGACTGAGAAGGAATTATGAATAACGGCTAGTAAGGACCCTCGGTAAGTGTGTCTAGAATTTTCTAATACCTTTTATAAAGTTTCATATTGAGACACAAAGCAACAAAATTCGATCTAAAGAAAAGCGGCCACATTCCTCTAGATCGTATTTTGTTGCTTCGTGTCTTAATATGAAACTTTATAAAAGGTATTAGAAAATTCTAGACACACTTACCGAGGGTCTTTACTAGCCGTTATTCATAATTTCTTCTCAGTCACGAGATAATATTTTTTTAAAGGAGTGGCGCTAGTGAACCATTGGGCGCCCACTTAAGGAAATTGTTCTACCAGAGTCGCGTCGCGCTTTTATTCACATCGGCAATCTTCGGTGTCCATATTGTCAAAGTGCATAAACATAATATCTATTATTCTTATACTCATAGGACGTGAATAGTCTGCACTGCGTAGTAACCTCAATATTTTTGCTCAGCAGGGCGTATTTATTAATAATGGAGCAAGAAAAAACGCTTTCTTTCGCCACAGCATTATTAGGTCTTTCAACGGATTAGTGCCACGAATATACTGCCGCTAGTCATAACAATAGTGTGGTCTGGATGGGTAGACAAGGGATTATATAATACAAAGCCTTAGGTGCGTTTGTAACTCTTAATGACTAATGTATCTCGACCAGGCGTGACGCAAAAGTAGAGTATACATATTTGGGTTGCCCACAAACAACCATAAATGAAGTTCTAACGCAACTTTTGGATATAATTTTCCTCCTTAAGCTGCTCTCAAGTTGATTACTTCTTCCGTCAACTGTTATATGTCGCAGCCATCTGGTTGAATTATTCAGCTAATTGGACACCTAGGCCGTTCATTAAACGCCGGCAACCAATTGGATGCCTAGGCCGATAGTTAATTGAACTAGAATCAATCAATGTTTAACAATTTGGCATATTGAATGTCAGTTCTTTAACAATGACTGACCAAGAAAGAAAGAAAGAAAGAAAAAGTATTTATTGGGACTCGCACAGGACATTACAAATTAAACTAAAACACACTCATTAAAACATTATAAAAAATTAAAAAAACAAATTAAAAAAAAAAAAGACTCAGTCAAGTGATTCAATTGGTGAAAAAAATTCTGCGAACAACTTGGAAATAGCGCTCGCCGGCTGCTGGCGTGGGTGGCCATCATTTAGTTACCTAACCTATTACTAGTATTTAGTAACCTAACCTATTTCACCCAGTTTAACTAAATGACTACATGACATTCAGCCATCTGGTTAAACGTTGCGCTCAATGACTTGCCTGTCCATCAGCTATTTAATTGGATACCGGCGTTTAATGAACGGCCTACGCATCTAATTAGCTGGTTAATGTAACCAGATGGCTGCGATATACACATCTTATTCTTTTGTGAGAGTTCGCTGCAATGCCATATTTCTTAAATACGTCCCGTGATTATTTAACCGCTCGATTTTCTAGTGAACAAAATGAAATCATCACCGAATTTAAGCCTCTCCCCCGGTACTCGCCGCGTCGCCGGCGGGATATCCACTCTCGGTAATATAGGCACTAGAAACAATTAAAATCTAGTCTCGGTAATTTAGACACTAAAACAGTCACATCAGAATGCGGTAACTGACCATTAGACCCCATACCTGACTGGCCCCATAGTAATAACAAGTGGTAACGGCGGGGAGATGAGTGAGGAGAGATTAAACTTAAGTGCTACTTGGTAGAATTTGGTCTTAAGCGGTTATATATTTTTTTAACATCATACATAATTAAGTATCGGGTTATTTTCACCAATTTAGCCGATAATAGTCCAATTTCCAATATTAAACAATAGAGAGTGCGTCGGCGCCGGTTGCTGACTTGGTTGCTGGCACTGACTTTGGAAAAAAAAAGCGGAAAACGAGGTTGGCATATTAGAGTAGACAGACGGCGCAGGCATAATTTAAAAAAAAACATGTAATAAAGCATTTTTTTTCCAATATTATATTTCCATAATCAATGATTTCCATATTCCAGTCAAATAGTAGTAAACCCGGAACCGAACTAGTTAGATTAGGTTTAATATTTTTACTCGCAAAAAAAGGTTATTTAGGTTAGAACTGTGACCCCCTACCAAAAACGACTAGAATATATGGAAAAAAATACTTTAGTTAGGATTAGTTAGTTGGAGTTCTGAATACTGGAAGGGTTTCCATAAACGCCGCGACGCCGGTATCCATTATGGGATCCGTCGGTGAGTATGTAATGTGCCGGCTGCCGATGTTTTTAATCTCGGCTGCCAGCAGTAATGTCATGCCGGTTCCCAATGGCGTTATTTTTGAGAGCCGGCGTCGGCAGCGGAGGCACTTCCAAATAAATAACATTTCAGTTAACGAAATCTTCATTTCTCAGATGACTAGGTTTTGATTCACTTGACCGATAAACTCGAGTTTGATGAAACAGTGTTCCTTTTAATATTGATGGGTAGGTATAGGTACCCTTAAGGACCACTGCTATATAGAAATAGAACTTATATACGATGCCCTTACTATGTAGAATCATGCGATAGACTATTTAAGAGAAATATTCTACGTAACACTAGACCTATAGACGAAGCTTTTCATAATTATCTATACTCCATTTGAAATAAGATTAGATATTTTAAATAAAACTTTTTTTACAGTCCGTTCAACCGATTTCGAATTTTGGTGGCATGAAACTTTTATTTGTGGCATGACAAATGGCAGCTGCAGTAAACAGTTTGTTACTGTAACCACTTTTTTGCTTTTAATGTCATTCTTATGTCTACGGTATAGAAGCCAAAATCGGTTGAACGTAATGAAAGGGTTTATTTAAATAAACCTTTTTTATCAAACTGCTTACTGTAGCTCTACAGTACTCTATAGTACTACAAGAGTATTTTGGCGTTTGAATGACATTGACAGGGGGGCGTTGTTGGTAAACATTATTTTGAGAAATTGTGTCACAGAAATTGTATTAACAAAACAAGATGGCGACGGTAGTTCCAATTTTGGCTACGCGCTACAATAACCTTGTATATCGTTGTAGTAGTGCTTTAGTTTGACCGAGACCGCTGTTCCGCGCCTTAGTATGTAAGTGGCGAGACGTGGCGGCAGTGCAGGCAGCTCATTCGTCAACGCTTACTGCGTGCAGCGTCCCACCAACCACGTATTCGTCAATGGTGCCCCCCGCCTCGCCCCGCATTTCTAAGGCGTGGAGCTGTGGTCTTGGTAAAACTATAGATCAACGTACAATGAAATCACTTACTAGCGTCATGCATGCCAGTACGAAGGTCGACGCTAAGGGCCAAGGAGTCACCGCGCTCTCTTGCGTCATGAGGCCAGCCAGTGTGCGTCCGGACAACCACGCCGCCAGCACAGCGAGAGGCGACATTAGCATTATGCCGAGACTGTCTACCATCAACTGGAACGAGAGAACAATAATGTAAGGATCATTAAAGAATTGGATGTGATAATTAAAGCAGTGAAGTTCTGAAAAGGCTAGGTAGATGATGAAGCTAGCCAAACTGTAGCGAATCCCAAACCGAAATTCGCTCGCGGATATTGTATACTAACCTGGAGGTGTTCAAACTAGTGTGAATAGTCGCGAGATTTCCTAACAATAAACGTGCGCAGTTACGTCCAGCGTCCTGCGTCGGATTCCCTTCAGTGCGGCCAGAACTTAAGTAAGATCCGTGTGCATATATACTCGCCCTATGTTCACAGGACTCCAGCATATATAACGAAATGTCATGTGAAATGTGAAAATAATATTTATAAAATATACCTCTAGCTAGCTCTTGAGGGAATACAGTCGTCATGTTATGATACAGAAGTAAGATCTCCGAGGTATATTTTGGCTACTAACTGCCTATGATAAGATCGAGTTTTTCTAGTCCAGTAGAGATACGATAATTTTTCTACGAAACTTTTATAATAATTCTAAAGCTTTTTGTTTTCGCTGAGTGGATAGCTTTAGTGAATTAATTGCTATGTACACAAATGCTAACAGCTTAGAGCTATGCAATAGGTATAAAGTAGGTGTTTCCTATTATTTCGTGTTACAACTATTATAGTATAAAATTTAAATTAAAATACTTTGTTTTTTTTTTTTAATTGTACTATCTAATCATTTTATCCGACTACGGCAAAACCAAAAGGAAGGATTATAATTTTAGCAGTCTATGTACGTATGTACGTATGTATGTTTGCTTTTACGTGTGTTCCACCGTAGCGCCTAAACAACTGAACCGACTTTGATACATTCATCAAAGTGCGCCCGGACTATTATGACGAATCTATTGATACCTCATTAGGTATCAATAGATTCGTCATAATAGTCCGGGTGACATAGGCTATATAAATTATTTTAAGTAAAAAAATATGTCTAATTTGGTAAAAACGAAAACAAAAGCAAGACTGCGTTACGTACGGCGCGGCTGTAAAATTAATACCTATTAAATAATAAAAAGCATGATTATTATTTACCTTGTCGCAACGTTTATCAAGCGTTAAAATGGAAAAGTATAAAATAAAAAAGAAATTGTTTAAAAAACTGTAATCCGACTACGGAAAAATAAAAGTGATCTAAAAAGTACGAAACAAGAAAATATTTTAGAAAGAAATCAAGACATAGGTAAAAAATGGTCAAGGTAAAAGCCTTCGTTGCATGCCATAATAATTATGTAGGTTTTCCTGGCACCCACATGCTATACAGGCATGCGACCACGGCTTTACCTTGACCATTTTTGTACCTATGTCTTGATTTCTGTCTGAAATATTTTTTTGTTTCGTACTTTTTAGATCACTTTTATTTTTCCGTAGTCGGGTTATAGTTTTTTAAACTTAATTTTTTATTAATAGTGAGAATGCTAACAGAAAGGTACTGTGGAACAAGGGAAAACTGAAAATGTCCTATAACTCTTTCAATAAAAAATTATGATTTTCAAATCATTTTCTATATCCATAAAGGGCTTAGTTATACCTTACAACAAAAGTTCTAACAACTAAGTAATATGCTGCACGAGTAATTATGTTTTTACTTGGCTATATGTGAAATATTGAATTTAAGTTTATAATTTTACACCTACATATTCGTAATAATATACTCTGCTACCATACAAAAGTTTAAACATGTACGTGCTATGCCTTTCCTTTAATATATAAAATACAATTTGGGTATTGCGGGCCGCGGTGAAGGTACATATACTTGTCTGTCTGACCATTTCGCAGAAAATCCATGCCACAGTATAAAATATTTACAGTTAATCAACTGAATTAGTTTTTCTTACCTTTGATTTTTTTTCCTTAGGTTTACATTTTATGGTATCTACGGTGTAGTGAACTAAAATTATTACTTAAAATGTCATGTGTATCTAAAGGGCGTTTTCACATTATCAGATAACGATACCAACTCGATACCGATATGTCGGCAACTACACCGACATCGATTCGATACCGGTATAGTAATCACAATAAGGCCCAATTTAGCCAGCTCAGTCCAAGAGGCTGAGAAGCAACTTAATTGGATGGCTAGATAAGCACTGTGGCGTTTACACCGCATGTTGTGGGTCAGATATATTTTTGGGATAAATATTTTTATGACGTGAAGTTTCTGATGTATTGAGTATCAATGTCTAAACTTTGTCCGTCTGGTTTAAACCAAGACTAAAAGGTCAAGGATTGTTGATAAAGCTAGTACCAGATTGAAAAAGTGTTCCGATTACAAAACGAAGATTTTTCGCGGATCAATTAGTACCACAGATAAGAAACAAAAATGACATTATTTCATTCGTTGATGCAGGTTTTATTTAAAGCAACGTTCTGTTTCTCTAAATATTGATTCTATTATAATAAGTTAATAACACTTAAAATGCATAAATAATTATTGATCAATACAAAAATATGTCATAAATTGTTCTTTGTTTAAGTTACAATTTAATGAATTAACACAACTTGTACTTTGACGCGCTTTTTATAATCAAATTGTCATTACTTATTTTTTCGGCGAAAACGGGCGTGATGTTAAATGACTACGATAGCGATGCATTGGTAAATAAAATTTCATATATAGTTCATATAACATTTATTTAAAATGGATAAATTTGAGATATTTTACATTATTTATTAAGGAAGTGTGTGTGTACGTGAATATGAGTACATTCTATTGGCCCAATTACTGTAGGAAAATTAGCAATACTGCGGAATTTCGTAATGCTTTCCTCCTCTTCATTTAGAGTAATAGGCGTTTTTATAAATTTTCGGGTCATCCCTTTTTTTTTGGGTGGGAAATTATCAAATAATTTCTCCCACTCTGGGTCGAGGAGAGGGTGTGTCAGACTCTTATTGACTAAAACCCACCCGTGTTCCTTCAGGTGCCCTGTTGCCGGGGTCATCCCTGACGCTACCTTTTTACATGTTTTGCTGACAACTGGTTGAGACACACCATGTAAATCAGCTGTATGGTGTTGAATTTACGAATAAAAAAATAATATTAGTAGATTATTTGGATTTTGTCTAATGTTGGGTTAGCATTGACCAAGGTTAGGTACTTACATACTTAATGGTAAGTTCAGTTGCGTAATGCGCAAACGATTTTCACTTCAGGACTCAGTGGGCATCCTCGAAGGTCGTGGGATAAATCCTCACGTAAAAGATCCATTAGGTTTTTCTCCAAAAAGTTTTGTGAACCTACACAACTTATTCTAAAATCTTCGTCACTCAATTCAAAAGGATTTACACGATGACGATGTCTGTAAGATCGCCGAGACGTCTCCAGCATATTCAAATTTTTCAGATCCATAAAGATAATTATATTAATATCCATTTTTAACGACTTTTGTATAAATTGACACACAATAATACTAATAAACGCAAACGTCAAATAAATTAGTACCAAAGATAAACTAGGGGACTCGGCGCACTAATTTTAGTACCATAGATAGTTCAGGAAACAGTGATAAACTTCATTTTATATTAACGTTTTATTTATTCATGGTACTAAAGCTAGTACTCATCCCAGTAACAAATTTAGACCGTGTTTTGGAATAAGACATTGTGAGATTTGTGGGTGAAGGGTCAACTGTTTTCGGGATTAAGCATAAAACCATTAACCCGCATACCAATTATTATTAATATGGCAATAAATACACATTGGTGTGTGTTATTACTAAAGTAAGTAGGAAGGAACAAAGCTAATGGCATGTAAACAATAAACAACACTGCGTGGTTCATGATCATAAAGATCAGGCCTACTTTAGGCCTGTAAGTGACCTGTAAGCGCTGTACAACTCAAACTGTGACACGATTACAAATTTTATTAATGTTAAGATATAAACTTATTTATAGATCAGTTTCATTAAAAAAACCGTTGTCGAATCACGAAGATTTGTGTCAATTGAGCCATTGGAATAGACGAGTTCTTGACTTGTGACCGTGAATCGGTAAAGGTAGCGTAGGACGCTCCCAGATAACATGAAATTTTATTCATAGTGACTGTTTTAGAGCGCTAACATACTGGAATGCCATGGCGGCGCAGTCAGGTACAGTCGCCAATAAAATATATGGCTGGCGGTGTAACCAAGTGGACGCTAGGTGAGCCACCCACTAATAGCAGTATACATTTAGTTGGCAGCGCGACCTGGCGACGTCGCCATGGCGTCCCAGTATGTTAGCGCTCTAAAACAGTCACTATGAATAAAATTTCATGTTATCTACGAGCGTCCTAAATTATAAACACATAATAAACATACCTGTTTAGCGTTATGGCTCAGCACCCACATAACCAGCGCCCTGGGGACACCGTATTTATGCACGCGTCTTGTCGCATACCGGGTCCCACACAATTCGCATCTCGATTTCCCGGATTCAGTCAACCATCGCTCCAAACATTTCACATGGACTCTACCAACGGTGCCGCGACAAGAACACGCCGATATCAAGCGTCCAAGTTCTGGCGATAACGACTCCCCTCCGTGGCAAATGCGACACATGTCGTCGAAAGAGTGAGTACTTATCCTCTCCTCATCTTCAGTTGTTTCAATGAAGTTAGTTAAATCATCTACACTAAATAGTTCAACTTCTACGCTCCAATCAATTGCTGTAGTGCCAATTGTTCGTCTATTGTTGTCTACAGATTTATTTTGTTGTTCTATAATTGCCATACGGCGCTTGGGACTTCTGACTTTGATACGGTGTTGATGAGGATGCTTGTCTCTTCTCATTGGTTGTCTCTCCCTAGAAAATGGTCTTTCGTCTCTTCTTTCCGTGTCAATCCTTCTCTTCTGTGGTTCATTCTCAGTCGCTGCAGATTTTGACATTGATCGTTCAGAGTATACTGAATGTTCAGGGATATTTACAAAATTATAAAGGTCTATGTTACTCGAGCTGGCTGTGATATCTTTATCCATAGTTGTATGTGAACGCATCTTGACTGCTGTCACTGATGATGAATTTTCAGTTTCAGGAACAATCTCTAGACTCGAATTTTTAGAGCTATTCGCATACACTTTGATTTTAGGTTTCATAGATTTTGTTGTGGATATATTAGTGCCCATCAGTTTTAATTCGGGGTCGGGGTCTGAGTGGCTAAAATATAGAAGAGGGTAAGTAAATAGGAAACTGTAGCATATGTAGTTCATATGCATCGATTCGTCGATTTAAAAGTATTGGATATCAACCGTGCAGTGTTACAAATCTTCATAACAGTAAAATAAAATCTTTCTTTTCTTTTCTTTCTTTCTTACTAAGAGTCTATTTATGTGGTAATAACCAGGATAAAAAAAATCGCCACATTTTTTTAAAGGGGAATTTTTCCCCTTTATTACATAGGGCGCGGGCGGCCATCGTTTAGCGCGTGTCTACTTGCACCATAACTTATGACCCCTGTTGAAAGTTAGCTAATTTTTAATGGATTTATGGTAATTTTGGTTCTGAAAATGTGAAATTTAAATAGCTATAAGTAACTTTTGTATTTTCAATAATAATAAGATTGTTTTTTTATTTTTTGGTAATGTTATTAAAGTACCCCTTTCGGATCGGTTAGGTTTATTTTTACATAATATTGTATAGATCGATATTTTTTGTGAGGACGAGAGAACGTTTTTGTTTCTAATCTAAGTAGATACATGTCACGTTTAAAAGTGTTTCTTCATAAAAAAACATTTACAATATTAAATGAAAGAATTTAGCAAAAACATAAAAAAAATATTTAGCAAAGGATAATATTTTTTTCCAAGTAATTTCGCTTTGAACGCTTTGCTCTCAAAACCATAATACTTGAAGCTGTCTCAAATATACCTACTTACTTCCCACCACTTTTTTATTTTATTTTATAAGTAAAAATATCCTGTTCGCCTTTTAAAATAATTTAGTAATCATTTTAGGTTGGGCCCGAAAACATTTCTTAGGCTCAGACAAGTCTGATGTTTTAATCAGACTGTCAGAATTTATTATAATTAAATCTTTCTCAGCACGTGTAGCTTCTCGCTGGAGCTTGTTGTTATTTTTTTAATTGTGCTCTTGTAATTTAAACCTAAAATTAAGGCTAAGCAAAAAATATCCATCAAGTATAAGGTCACCTAGCATCAAATTTCTGAAATAATTTAAATAGTGACATCACTTCCAAATTGGTTCCAATTTAATCTTCTTCTTTTCGCGTGGTTAGTGACTGACCTGAAGCCGCCCATGGCCTCTGACTTCGCTTCACATGCCGTCGTGAAATTTCTCTTAGGTCGGTTATGTCGGTTTCCTCACGATGTTTTCCTTCACCGTTTTTGAAGCAAGTGATTTAATGTTAATAACGCCAATTTCATGTTTTAAATATCTTACAGAGTAGTCCCCTGACTACCGCAATCTATGACCGAATATACGTATGATGGGAAATAGCATGCCCTTACGTGTTGTTGTTTACTATTTCTGGTTATTTGGTTGAAAATAGCGTGAATTCGTGATATACATATGAGAAGCATAATGGGCTCCAGAGACGAGATCGTCAGCTCATTAAGTCGCGAAGACTTCTCACTGACGTGCTTACTATAGACTGTCTTTGAATGTTTTTGTACTCAAGGTAAAGGCCAGAGACTGAACTGACTTGCAAACTGGCCTCGTGTCCAGAGTCCATTAGTGTTTTTCAGGCCCTTTCAGGCCTAACCATTTTATCGAAAATTTAAATCTCATGAACGCACCTGGATTGCATGCCATTTTGTAATTTATTGTCTCTTCCAGCGACCTCACAATCTCTAACGGAGAACCTTCGACGCCTTGTGTTGGGCATTTCAGTTGAAATTTAACGGAAATTTTGTAATGAAATTTTCTAAATTTTTTTTTGTTACAATTTTTGACGCATGATTTTTGATAACTGTCAATTATTATTGAGGTTGTAGGTTGTAACGTCATTGTGGTAATAAAAAAAATATATATATATGGCTTCGTGGTTTTAGTAACGAACCTTTTTAAAGTTAGTGTCATACATTAGTCTATACGACCTTACGCGTCTGTATTCCTGTGTATTCTCTACGAGGCGTATTCAATGCCGGCTCCACACTCTCGTGAGCGCGCCTCGTGAACGCCCTTGCATGAGTTGCGGCAAGTGGAGGCTACACGAATACTACTCATCCACACTCTCATTTTACTCAGTTGCCCGCCACGTCTACCTAAAGATGGACATGATTGAAGTGACGACGATCGCTGTTTTGTGTGCTTCCCAATATTATAATGTAAAATTAATTATTTAAATTCGATCTTCAGTTGTTTTGTCAAATGCCCACTATTTACGTATATCCACTGATATTTGTATAAAATGAGTTCATCAGATTGCGAGGGCGCCAATAGTTCGTGTGCCTGAATAGAATCCCTTTCATCCCTTGTATAACAATTTATTTACCTGCGTTTTGATATTGGAAATTGCAGTACATTCATTTACGTCACCCTTAAAACTCTCCATGAAATAGTAACTAAACCATTGACACATATATAGGTTTATGTGTCATCAATTACACCTGATTTAATAGAAGCTTTTTTTCCTTAGATGCCCTTTGAAAGTTGCCATTAACGATATTTTTAATTCCTTTATTGGTATATTCATTGCGTCACTTATCCTTCTCCAATCGTTGACTTGGTTCTGTTTATTATAATTCTATGAAAGTGAAACATAAATCGTTAGACCACTCCGTCATGATAACTATATGCATGCACGTCCTTACTCGTTCGCTACTAACAGCATACTGCGCGCGTGCGCAAGAGTGTGGTTCGTTCGGTCGCTTCGCGGCTTTGACTCCCGTCAAAAAAACCAACACCGAGCGGAACGCACGCGGGGCGAGGCGAGGACGACAAGAGGAGGCGAGGGCGTCATCCACACTATCGTGCTCGCTTCACTTCGTCTTGTCTCCTAGAGAGTGTGGAGCCAGGGTGCTCCGGGTTCTCACTCTCCAGGAGACAAGACGAGAAACGCCCTCCGATTGGACCTTTACCAGTGAAGGCCAGTAAAGAGCCAACCGGAGCGCCGAATGCGGTCGTTGCGTAAAGTCGAGATGGTTATAACAAACTCTCACTAGGGCCTCTGAATTCTAGTAACCCCAATACAAATGTCTGTTAAGCTCTGACGCTTGCCGTGTTTTACAATATTTTGTTTATTTTTGTGATCTTTCTGTGTTTACGTTGTGCGTTTGTCGTTGAGTTAAGCAAAAGTTCGTCAACTAACCCATATTTGTGACCAGAAAGTGATTTTGTGAGTGGTTGTGTCAAAACTGAGATAGGACTCCAGTGTAGTGTTAAGTTTGACATAGGATTCTTCTAGTTAATAGTAATAAAAAGAAAATTACTTAATTGTGTTTCATTTATCAATCCTTGAAATGAACACTAACACACTACAGAATCTATACTTGTACTACCACCATAACTATACACATACAATACATAGCTATTTATAGCTATAGCATACCGGTATCCTATCCAAAGGTGTAGTCCTAACTCTGAATATCAGATGGCGCTAGTTTCTTTACGAACGCAAATGACCCCGTTCTACGGAACAAGATTGGTCTCGATTTCATATATAGTAGGGGAGCCCATGAGGGGATTTTGGAATTTACTCGAGCGCGGCAGATTAATATAAGATACCTTACATATTGATAAGTACCTCCAACCAATATGAGCCCTTAATGTAGGGGTGTACGCTCAGGGGAAACCGTCAGATTAGGAAAAAAAATTGTTTATCTGAAATACTCGAGCTCGTCAGATTAAGAAGATAAGGGGGATTAATTACTAGCTTAGAAGTGTCCATTTTGCTAATCTGACGATTTAAACCTAACCTAAGGGTGTGGGATGGTAACAAAGTTGCAAAAAAATTAGTCTTGATTTACTCGAGCACAGTTGTTTTTAATTTTATTTTAAAGGTGATAATACCAAAATAACAAAAAACATGTAATCTGACGATTTCCGCAAGCCGAAAGTAATAAAAATCGTCAATTAAGATCAGAGCGTGAATTTAGGGTAGAGTCAAGAAGTTTATACATAAAAAGCTTCTTGGGTAAAGCATGTATTCCCCACTCCGCGCCTTTATGTCCCTTTCACTTTTCCCCTATCTCTGAGTCTCTCGCACCTTCCCCACACAGCTTTCCGACGCCATGATAACATTACAGCTGTTCACAAACCACGTTTTTTATGTTATATGTACGATGCTCCGGTTTGTTTGTGGTGAAAAGTTGGTTTTGTAAATAAAATTTGGTGAGTTTAATATGTTTATTGATAATATGAGTGATAATGATATGAATTGCGTTTTCTGTGAAGAAGATCTATCTTCTAAAATAGTGAAATTTACATGTGAACCTGCCTCAAAGAGAATCTCTCACTATGTATGATAGTAATATAATATAATAATAATATATTTATTTGCTCAAAACATGGTATAACAGGTCTTACAGTTTAAAATACTACAATCATGTTTTGCCGGGTTAAGACTCAGCATGCAAAGAGAATAAAAAGTAAGTACTTACTTAACTAACATTAGCTAACATTAACTAGTATTGAATATCTGCCAGAATCTTCAATAAATAAAGGCTGTCACGCGCACTGCTACAAGTTATTTACTGCCATCAAAGTACCTGCAAATTTACAGAAACCAGAGCAACAGGACAGTGTAAAAAAAAGTTTCTGGGGATAGTTGTGAATCACATATTCCTGTGACTTCCACAACTGAGGCTGCTGATGTATCGATAGATGAGTCAGTGCTAATATGAGTAAAAAAGAAATATGAATAATTTTTTTTTTTTCGAGTTGTCAGATTACCAATACCCCTCAAAATAATAGTCAGATTTTTGGTCACTATGGCTGGGACATCATGATTCAGTATGCTAATCTGATGCGGTTGAGTATTTCAAAATGGTGGTTTGTTTTAACATTTTCAGGAATTCGTTGCTAGCTTACGTCACTTCTAAATCGTCAGTCTAAGAAATGGGAGCGTCTGTAGAGTTCACTGAACAGCTACTCTGAAAATCTCACGCGCTCGAGTAAATTTTTTTAATTTGGTTTTTACCCCTCCCGCATGGCCACCCCCACCAGGCAAATCGGCAGATTAATATATATTTCATATCAGAGACATATTAGAGCATGAAAAATATTAATATCTGACACGCTTGAGTATTTCCATGTCATTGTATTTTTTTACAATTTTGAAAATCTGTCGACGCTTTCCCCACCGCTGAAAGTGGAAACATTATAGGACCATTTATTCTTCCTATCATCGAATCTACCAAATTTAATAGGTTTCCGCGACGCTCGAGTAAATCCACATTTAGCATCATGGGCTCCCCCCCTTTTTTTTTTTTTTCGGTGGGAAATCATCAAATTACTTCTCCCGCTCTGGGCGGAGCGGGAGGGCGTGTCTCTTACTGACTAAAACCCACCCGTGTTCCTTCGGTTGCCCTGGTGCCGGGGGCAACGATCTCCCTTTCGGTTTTCTTCGCAACCCCGGCAGGCATCGGCCCTAGTGGACCCCTTCAAATCTGCTGACATCTCTTTGAGGCGCGCGTGGAACACAACGCGCCGTCGACCCGGGCCTGGTCCTTATCGGACGGTGAGCCACCCATTGCTCACCGCCCGCAAGCCTGCGCCTACGGTGGCCGGAAATCGCCTCGCGATTCCCGACGCCCTGGGCGTCTCCTCCTGCGGCGGTTAGGGGCGTGAGGGCGCGAAATTTGCCTCTCTCTCACGCGTTCCGCCTCCTCCTTCGCGAGCATTACAGCTTTGCAGAAGGAGGTGACGGCCTCCCATTTCCTCTCGCTCCGCATGGCCTGAACCAGGGCCGGACGCGAGAGATCACCGCCGCCGATCGCCTCCACGAGGACACGGCGATACTCCGCCCAAGCTGGGCAGATCTCCACCGTATGCTCCACCGTGTCCTCCGGGCGATCCACACAATGGTGACACCCGGGCGTTTCCTTCCTCCCGCCTTATCCTGTGCAGGAACCTCCCGAAACAGCCGTGTCCGGTGAGGACCTGGGTCAGGCGGAAGGTGAGGACACCGTGGCGCCTCTCTAGCCACTCCTCAAAGAGGGGACTTATCGCCGCAATTGTGGCGTGCCCAGCGCTGGGTTGCGACAATCGCACTCTCCATGACGCCATGAGATGCCGCCGGAGCTCTGTCCACTGTGCCGCGATTTCTCGCGGCAGCGGAGTTAAGCCCCGGCGCGGCGGCGTTTCGCCTCCTCGCGCCACTCCCAAATGTGCGCGAGAACCTTTGCCTCCAGATCCCATCATGGGCTCCCCTACTATTATATTACAAAGTACTCTGTGCTCCGCTTGCCACAGCTTGTGCAATGGCCTCCACGAGGCGCACTCGCGAGATTGTGGACCCGGGGTAAGACCCATAGATGGATTATTAAAACTAGCGTATTAGCGAAATGTGGGGTACATTTCGCTAGCTATGCTTAAATCCTATGGAATATAAAATAATAGATATAAACTAAATAAAAGGAAAGGAGCCTATTGCTGTAAACCAAGAGAAATCTAAATCACAAAATTGTATTTTTTTAATAAAACACATACGAATATGTATCCCTATCGCCTACTCCGAAATAATCTCTGAATATATTTTCAATATTTACGTTTGGAATTATGAATTAGCTCAGCATATTTATGTTTGGAATTGCGAATAAGCTCTTATTTGATATCTTTGATTTACTTTCATCTTGAGTAGATGAAACTAATCTGACTATCATTATTATCAAACTATGTAGGTATAGTCGACCTCGTAATTGCATTATCACTTTGGAAACGATTCCCACTAAATTGAATCTTTAGGTTGAAACTATCCGGTCCAAACGCCTCCTGCCGTTGGCTCTACGCGGGGGTCGTACGGTCCATGGCCCTTTACGGGAAACCGTTGTGGGCGTGTTCCTGTTCCTTGAGGAGGCGGTCAGAAGGGTCACGGCCATGGACGCATGGTTTCATGTGAGGCGGCGAGCCTCATGGTCGGATTGTCGCCGTGGGATCTGGAGGCAAAAGTCCTTGCGTACATTTGGGAGTGGCGCGCGAAGCGCCAGGGCGTAACTCCGCTGCAACGAGAAATCGCGGCACAGCGGACAGAGCTCCGGCGGGATCTCATGGTGTCATGGAGAGTGTGATTGTCGCAACCCAGCGCTGGGCACGCCACAATTGCGGCGATAAAGTTAAAGATAAATATCATTTATTTTTCCAAAACATGAGGATACACACACATGGCATGCAAGATGTTACAATTAAATTATATCACAGTCATGTTTTGTCTTAACGGCGTACAAATATAAGTAGGTAGGTTATTAAATTTAATCAAATAATTTTAAATTTATCCATTATTATTAACAGTCCAAATTAGAAATAAAAAATAAAACGTACTACAGAATAATGTCAACAACTCTAATATTATAATAAAATTAGTCAATTTAATGTCAAAGTAATTAGAAATACACAATTACAAGAATAAAATTAATTTATCATTCAGAAATTCGTCAGTGCTGTAATAGGCTTTCTCTAACAGAAGGCGTTTCAACCTATTTCTTAATTTTTCCATTGGATATTCCCTTTAATATTTTGGCAACGTATTATAAATGATTGGTGCCATACCTATTACACTTTTACGCAATTAAGCTGTCCTGGATCTAGGAATGCAAAGTTTGCTATTGTCGCGTCTATTCAGAAGTACTTTATCTGATAACAGGAGGAATAGGTGTGGGTTCGATTTGACAAATATAATAGTCTCGAAAATGTACAAAGATGGAAGGGTTAAATTTTTATATTTTTTTAAAAAGAGTTTGCAGCTCTCAGTAACGACGAATTTTGATATACCTCTGAGGCACCTCTTTTGGGTTTTAAAAATAACATCCTTGTTAGTTGAATTACCCCAGAAAATTACTCCGTATCTTAAGTTAGAGGGCACTAAGCAGTTAGCAGCGTATCAACATTTAACATTGGGGCTAATTTGTACAGTGCAAATGTGGACTTACTAATTTTTTTGCTTAAGGCTTCCGTATGTGCTTTTCAATCTAATTTTGAATCTATAGTAACTCCAAGAAATTTGGTTGTGTCAACTTTATCTATTCTATGATCACAATAGTGCACATTAACATTTGGAATGGTTGATCTTTTGTCAAAATGCATAATATTAGTTTTTTCAAAATTTAGCTTAATATTGTTGTTTTCTAAACATTTTACCATGGATTCTATGGAATTGTTAATGTTACCTTCGTATGCGTCTCTATTTTTACAAGCGATTGTAATAGTACTATCGTCGGCAAAAAGTGTCGAACTTTTGGGTAGGCCATTAATGTACAGTATAAAAAATAGTAGGCCTACGATAGTACCTTGCGGTACAGCAAATTTAACTACCTGCTCTTTTGACTTATGGATTACTTCATGTTTATTTATTTTATTTACTGCTTATAATGCTGCGTAATTTCTGTTAATTGTCATCTGTTGCTTAATCAATCAATCAATCAATCAAAATATTTATTTCGGATTTAAACATTATATCCATTAAACATTAAACATTATATATATTATATAGGTGTTAGTAGTAAAAAACTTAGCCTAATGTTAGTACAGTTTATCCTTCTAATTTAATTTAAACTTATCCACTGCTTCAACGGCGGAGAATCCCACCTGTTTGCCAACGCGTCGCAGTGCCATGTACGCGTCTGAACAGCGAGGCGCTTCGCTTACGGATGATTGTATAAAAACAATCAGTGTGCACCTCAGCAAACATAGTCGACGCGCTGCAAAAACGAGGCAGCCCAAATATCAACCTAAACGCGTTGTTATATTGTACACGCAGAGTCCGCCGTACACTCGCTGCGTGTAGTTGCCCCATAGACCGTACGTGTAGAAAATTGACAATACGCTTTAAAAAGCGTCAGCTTAACTTGCTTACTACAACGTGCAAATCTACGGGCCAACATGTTGCAATGCACACACAAAGCCCTCCAAGCTTAAATAGGATTGGATAAGGCTAGAAAAATTACCTCTAATGCCATAAGCTTCTAATTTGTCAATCAATATATCTTGACGGACATGGTCGAAGGCCTGTGTCATGTCACAGAAGATGGTACATATAGATATATTCGCATCTACTTTTGGCTTGACATTATGCAAAAAATCAATTGCCAAATTTATTGTTTCACCATTTCTGAATCCTTTTTGTTCATTAGCTAGTATATTTTCCTTTTCGAGGTAAGTATACAACTGTTTATATAAATACTTTTCGAATATTTTTGAGATTATACTAACTAACTACTAAAATAAAGGTTGAAACTATCGAACTGTCACATAGACAAATTAAAAATTCAGTCCGATTCCCGTACAATGCTACAAGGTCATCTTGGTGCGTGGCCAAAATCGGATCAAACGCCGCCTTCTTTATTTTTTCAACACACAATGACAGTGATAATTTCACAAATATTTATCAACAACGCCCCCCTATCAATGCCACTCAGGCGCCAAAAGATCTTTTTAGAAGTTTCTCTATGAATCAACGTTCAAAATCTAATCAAAATCTATTCTTAACTGACAAAATGCGTGCACTGACTGGACAGGCCTTCTCAATCTGTGTGGTTCTTTTCTCAAAAGACCACTTCAGACACCAATCTACATGGTCTTCACATGATTATGTCTGGACTTTAAAACGAGACTGTGACCTCTGAGTTTGTTTCGGCCTTTCTTCTCCGGAATAGAATGGAAGCGATTTCTTGTAACGATATACATTGTAAAATAAACTTTATGTAAATTGTGTAACGTACATACTAGACACGAGCTTGTAAATACAGGAATAATCGAGAATGCACGAGAATTCTCCAAAAACCGCGCGACCTATTATTTGACTCGTATATAGTTTGTACGTTACACTATTGACATAAAGTTCATTATGCTTTGTGCAAAAAAATCACTTCCATTTCGTTACGTGGCAATGTAAATTGAGTCTTAGGGTGATTAAGGAATTACGAAGTTGACTATACTTATAATCAAAAGTAGAGACTTGTTTATTCTATAAAGGTTTGAAGGTTTAATTTTTTTTTACTGTCTCATTATACTTCAACTATTATGGGAGCAGCGATACTTACCACCTTCTGTGCCCCCAGTACACGTTGGGCGAGCCCGTCGCTCAGGGGCTTTACACTCCTTTTTGGGCAATCGTGTAAAATTGGAATCTTGCGTAGGGAGAAGCTTTTCCAATATATTGAAGCAAAATAATAGGGATACTTCATTATTGATATTTTTTCTCGACTGTGTTTTGGTAGATGAGTGAGATGAGGCAGTGAGTTTATTAAAACTTTTACACAAATAATATGCTAAGCTTTTACGTGAAGACTTGTAGATACATTCATATTAATTAGTCAGGAATAGCATAAAACTAAGATACTCAGCCTATGATGTTCCCACTGCTGGGAACACGGACACAGGCCTCCTCTCTTTCACAGGAAGTGTGCTGTAATCTACCGCGCGGGCCCAGTGCGGGTCAGGAATTATTTATCTAAATCTTTATATTGACACTGTATCTAATCACGGGTAAGTAATATACGATATAATAGTTAATTGATTCAGGCGTGACCTTGCGGAAATCCATTTTAAAATGCAATTGATGTGGATATATATTATATTATTTATTATATTATTTATTATATATTATATTATATTATTGTATTATATTTATACATATTGTGTGATATTTGTTTGATATCCACATGAAATGCATTTTTTTTATACGATATAATTACAAAATCTCTAATATTTTCAAGATATAAAAGCTGAATCTATAATTTTATTTGATATTTAACTAATTTTTATAAGCATAACATAACATTGAATATAAAATCGTTTGACATACCACTCAAAAGATATAAAACCTATTTAGTCTAATATGATAAAAACGCCTAGTTTTAGTTAGTCGCCTTTGCGCGTTAATGATCACTGTTCTAACCTAACCTAATCCAAATGATTCACCAAAAATAGAGGGGACTGGCGCTCGGCGGCCGCTGCCGCGGCACGTTGTAAACGTTATTGAAATGAAAATATACCAAATAACTTTATATGATATGAGACGCACCCACTGATCACAAATAGGGGCTTGTCAACGCGTGGTTACCGTATGATGTTATTTGAACTATGTAAGTTAAGAGTAGCCTGAGTTACAATGTTTCTTAAAATACTGCATCATTGTCTTTGGCTGTGTTTTCGTACATAATAATATTCTGAGTCGGTGAACTGAAAGATCATGAAATAATAAGGCAACTACGAGTAATTGTGTTTTTGAAAATGTGAGCCTTTTCGTTTGAAATCAAGTTCGACATAGAAAAATTCTCGACTATAAAACAAAGGACGATGAGCCACGTGTAGATTAAGGGATAGTTCACACCTTACTTGAAGACAGATGCTTGAAGAGGCCAGTGGTTTCGCGGCGAAGCGCGGCGCCGAGAGACGCAGCGCAACGTTGCGAGGCGCATCTTGAAGTCGGTGGCAGCGAGTTGTATTACCATCTTCAAAAGTGCGCGCAGCGTCGGTTTGCGTCTCGTCTCGGTGTGAACTGACATTTTTTAATTCCGTACTTTTTTTATACACGACATTTTTTTGTATACTATAGGTACACCTGTGCCTAACCCTTCGAGGATTACAAGTCTCATGTAAAAAGGTGAAAAATTGTTGCGATTGTCAATTGCGATTTCCGATGACTTTAACTGATAATAAAATTGGAATGTCTAGATAACTAATTATATCATTAAAATGATTATCAAAAGAACATTAGGTCTCAAACAAAAGTTTTAGTACTAATTAGTCCATGCACACGACCGGAGTTGCGTGCACCGTTAGTTCACAATAAAAAAGACGAGACATTCGACGGTTAAAGTTTTTTTAAAACAGACTAACAGCAAAGAAACTTTTTAATTCAACCAATTTCTTTTTCTATCAGCATTTTTTTTTTTTATAAAAGCTTTTTGATTATTTACAGAAAGAACTTCAATGTCAAAACGCAAAAGATCACAGAGGTTAAAGTTTGACTCACGACTTTTTGACTTTGACTTTTCACGGGAGAGACAATCCAACGTTTAGTCTTTGTAACTTTAATTAAGTATTTTGACAACAGTACAAAGAAGAAACAAATAATTATTAAGATTAACGGCTTTAACCCTTTTTGGTACAATGACATGCGGACGAGAGGTCGTGACTTCGATATGCACCTGTTGCATTGTTGACTTGAACTGTAATCTAACAGGAGCACTATATTGGCTAAAATTTTGAACTAAGAAAGCGGTAAACGGTCACACAAAAAACGGCTGTTTTTTTACACAGAGTGTTTTTCTACACCTCTCTCTCTCATCTCAATCACTCTCTCACTGCTGAGAATCGTGACGCTGTATCAAATTGTCAACGGCCTTTTTCCATCTGTTAAGATCAGGGGCCTGGTGGAGTGCAGCGTTGATAGGTATCGCCAATTGCTTGGATATTTGATTCCACCAACTTTTTCGGCTTCGGCCTTTTTGACAGGTTACGGGTAAATATATTTATTTCTCAAAAGAATTACAAATTTACTTATCGAGAAAACATAAATAGGTGTAAACAATATAATGTGCCTTCAAGCGTTGCTTAAAATACCTAAATCTATACTAATCTGGCTAATAATTAAGCTGAAGAGTTTCTTTGTTTGAACGTGCTAATCTCTGGAACTAACACTCGGATTTAAAAAAATCTTTTTGCATTTAATATCCCAATTCTTGAGAAATGTTATATATAGACTATTTATCATCACACTAAGACTCTTAGGAGTCGCACAAAAGTAAAAAATAAACCAGCCAAGTGCGTGTCGGACCACGCACAATCGAGGGTTCTGTAGATGGGATGAATTTATCCCAAGAACTAACATTTTAGTTGAAAATCATGTTCTCCCATACATTCCAACTGTAAATGTAAATTACGCACAATATTGAGAGATTTACCATGTTATTTTAAGATCATAGACTTCTTACCTGTGAGGTTTTCCTGTGATCTATGAGTAAAGAACCATTCTCTGTATTTTTTTTTTCAAAATTGTGGGCTTAGTAGTTTCGGAGATAAGGGGTCATTGGTCAATTTTCATATATTTTCTTAATATCTTTAAAAAACTGTATTTGAGATTCTTGCAACAAGCCCTTTAATTTGATTTGTCACGCGGTAGGTACACTTAGCAAAAGTTTTTTTCCTCCCTAAGTGACCCATACCCATATTCACGTGTGTATTTGGGTCACAGAAATACATAAATGTACCAAATTTCAACTTAATCGGTCTATTAGATTTGGAGCAAATTGTCTGTGACAGACAGACGGACAGATAGATAGACACACGAAGGTATCTTATAAGGGTCCCGTTTTTCCTTTTGAGGGTACGGAACCCTAAAAATTGGAAAGAACGCTAAGCGAAAAAAAGGAAGTACTAGCGCGGGTATGCGATGCGATGCGACGCCATGTGTCGGCGAAACAAGAAACACGCGAAGTAAATTGCGGGTAGAAGGTTAGGTAGATTTAGGTTTTATTTTTTTTATTATTTTATTTATCTTTTATTTAGATTCCTTTATATTTTGTGAACCGACGTTCGCACGGACGTAATTAAATCGCGGCGATTTTTTTTCGTGCACTTGATTTTCAACGCTCTACTTAGCGTCGAGAGTTGATCTAACAGTGTGTTTTATCAACGCGCTGGGATGAGAGTGCGTCCCAGTTCGTTGGATTATCAACGCTCGGTTTAATATCGAGAATTGAAAATCTAGTGCGTGATAAAATCCCTCCGCGATTTTATTACGTCCGTGCGTACGTCGGCTTAGACTCTAGATTATTGTAGATAATTTTGTATTTTGTTAAGTAGGTAACTACTTAATAAGTGGCGCATGTTAACAAGCATATACTATCCTCCCATACCTATTAACTTAGTAATTTGAAAACATTGTATAAACCAATTATTTAAAAAAAAGTAACCGTGGAGTTTCTTGCCGGCTCTTCTTGATTGGAAGCGACCAATTGGAACCGTGCTTCTGACGTTTCATAAGTGCTTGTAGGTTTATAAGAAATAAAATATTTTGATTTGATTTGAAGCTAGTGACATATACTAGTGAAAAAAAAAACTAAAGTTAAAACATCTTGTTTCCATCTTTTTTCAGTTCACTTTTTATGTAGTGGTTAAAGTTTTTTTTTTATTTACTTTTTATTTTACACTTTTTGGTTATTTTATCATTTCTCATTCCGAATTACATTTAAACGTATAATTTGTATATATTTTTGTAATCACCCTTTAAAACCATTTATTTTGATACTGCAATCGACAGGTTTGAGTTTCTTTTTTTTAACATACTTGCGCATAAAATACGCCATTTTGATTTTATTAAATTTATATATACCCCTTGACACTTGCGCAATAAAGACAAATCTAACGACATATCATTTATCAAAATCGGTTCAGCCGTTTAGTAGTTACGTGGGAACATAGAGACGGACATAGGCCAAACACATAACCCAACATTTTTGACTTTATCCTAATCGGGAAATGACAGATTTTCATGACCATCTTGTTGGAAACTGAGCTTTAGCTGGAAGGGTTAACTCAACCGTTTTTGTTATGTGTAGCGTCAATTGCTACAGAAAGTTTAGAGAAATAAAAATAAGCTCGAAAGAGAAAGATAATGAAATTCATTCAAATTATAGATTTGCATGCAATAATATTATTTGTTACCCTTGTCGTTGACGAAAATTACAAATATAAAAATTAATAATAATACACACACACACACAACATCATGCCTGTATTCCCCGAAGGTTTAGGCAGAGATGTACCTATAGTACACCCACATTTTGCCAGTTATGTTTATGTCCCATGTAATAGGGGGCGAGCCTATTGCCAACAACCGGGCACAAATCTAGACTCCGGGCTGCTAGCGAGAAATTCCAGATGGAAAACCCAATAACACCTAGCCCGACCCGGGAATCGAACCCAGGACCTCATACTCAGCGGTAGCGCTTTGCGACGACTAGACCAACGAGGCAGTCAATAATAATACCAGCCTATTATCATCCCACTGCTGGGCAAAAGCCTCTTCTCATACAGAAAAGGCACGAGCACTGATCACCACACTTAACTCAGATTTCCTCACGATGTTTTCCTCCACCGCTGTCAGTAAACTCCAAGATAAACTTAGAAAGTACATATGAATCGAAAAAGTGACATTGGTACTTGCCCGAATTTGAGCCCTCAACCATGCACCTATATAAGAGGCGAGGCCTCAACCACTGAGCCATCACGACCTTTTGTCAATGATAATATGATAATTATTATTAATATTACGTATAAGTTATTACCAAGAGAGTTACAGAGAAATTTTGGGTCACTGAGCAAAGTAATTATAGCGTACTTACGTAGTGGCAATAATATCGGTAGACATTATATTATTCGGAGAAATCTCATGGTTAAATTACAGTCGCTTGGGACGGTCAGTCTGCAAGTCTAGGTTGGTCCGGTCACGGTCACATAGAGGATAAGTGAAAGTACATTGACGACCAATATAAAAAAAAAAAACCGGCCAAGAGCAAGTCGGACTCACGCACCGAGGGTTCCGTACCATTATACCGCCATAATAAAATTTGTATCATTTTTATTGGTTAAAAGATATGGGCAAATTTAGATTTTCGCGAAAACTTGTAAGTAGGTACCAGAATTTACTTTAATTTTCAACTTTTTTATCTTTCGGTTTTTCCCTTTATTTTTGTTATAAGACCTTGATTTTTGCCAAATTTCGTGATTCTAGGTCAACGGGAACTACCATATAGGTTTTCGACCCAAAACCTATAGGGTACTTCCGGTTGACCTAGAATTGTCAATTTTGGTTAAAAGCAAGGTCTTAGAGCACAAGTAAAGGGAAAAATCAGAAAAATAAAAATGTAGAAAATTAAGGTAAATTTTGGTACTTACAAGTTTTCGCGAAAATCTAAATTTGCCCATATTTTTTTATCATGTTGACTCAGGATCTTTATTTTTATACACCTAATAGGGACTATAAACTTCAGAATCTGGTATAATTTCAACTTGCTAGGTCCACCCGTTCCTGACAAAATCGGTGGTGATATACGGACAGACAGACAAGAGAGTGATCTTAGAAGGGTTCTTTTTTTACCTTTAGAGGTACGGAACCCTAAAAAGTCACTAATTTTTCATGAAATATTTCCGAAACCCCGCAAGATAGCTTCTTGAAGTAGAAAGCTAAAGCTAGCATAAATAAACCTGATAAAACGGTTTTCAAGATTTTTTTTACTTTGTGTACCTAACTTGTGTGGTTTAGGAGATCTTTAGACTTTTGTGCCACTTTTACAAGTGGCTTTTTTATATTGCTCGTCAGTGTACTATAGTATCGGGCCGTGTCCTATTTAAAAGCGATGTCGCGGATCGGTCGAATGCAATTGTCACCTTTTGTTCGAAAAACCGGAAAGCGCCCTCTGTCGGCACGATCACGCGTTCAAGTTCACCGAACAAGAAGTTCGAACGATCGTGTATTCGTGCCACTATAGCTTTAAAATAGGACGCGGGGTTAGAGTTTTGAATTAAATTTACGTTCGTTTAAGGTACAAATCCGTAGCCGACTGCAGGCAGCAGCAGCAGGCAACGTATCGCCACGACACTACTGGTTTCTATATAATTCTATGAAATAAAAAGTATATAAGTATATATCTTCTACGGTTACACACGTTGTCTACATCTCATTTTTTATAATTTCCTGTCGCAGGTATGCTGGAAGAGATTTCTTTAGAAATAAGCATTGCCTTTGTACGTATTTTTCTGTTCCTTTCTTCTTGTCTGTTTATATGTGTGTACATAAATGGTTAAAAATAAAAGTGATTCCGATATCCTATTTACAGAATAAACAATTTCATTTCATTTCGTTTCATTTCATTTCATCTCATTTCATTTCATTTCATTACGTTTCATTTCATTTCATTTCATTTCAAAAATATCTTCCGTAGTTAGCGACACGTTACTTCATTAAAATACATAGAAACTAATTGTTTTGCGACTTATACCTTTACGTCGTACGTTCGTGTTAGGCCCACACTTTATTATTTAAATTATTAGTTCGTTATAATTATTATAACAATTGAAATTATATTTCCAAGTAACACAATCTCCTAGCAACAGTTTTCTACCGATAACGATGTGGTTCAAACTCTGATGGGCGCTTTACCTTGTGTAAATTATTTCATCACCACTGCTCTCAAAACGGTAAAGGAAAAACATTGTAAGGAAACTGGCATGTCCTAGAACCAACAACAATCGAAGATATGTGACATCTACCAAACCGCACTAGGCCCACGTGGTGGATTACGGCCCATCCCTCTCACCCAGAGGAGATCTGCGTCCCAGCAGTGGGAACATAATAGGCTGATTATGCTGCAACACAAAAACAAAACAAAGTAACAACAACAATACAATATTAATTAATAGGGCAATTTTTTTACTATCAACTAGCCTATTCTGTTGTCAATATTGTTTTTCTTTGTTTAATCATTCACAGAGCATTCAGTCTTTACCTATTGCCTTCCAATCAAACGCAAATAAAACACTATTTGAAATTTTGAATCCAAAAGAGCTCTGAATTTTAGATTGACTTTTCAGAAATAAAGCTCTATAACGTATATAACGAAGATTGGGCTGTGAAAAAAAAGAGAGTCGGATTCGATCAACTTTTCGTTCGAACTTTAAAAAAGCTGACCTTTTGAAAATAACTAATAACTGGTGAAACAATGAACTAGTTACCAACATCCACGTTTTTGAAAACCTGATCAAGTATCTGAAACTTTATCTTCTTTCATTTAAGGTCATCCGAAAATTATTGGTACCTATGCTAATGTGGAATGAATTTTGAGTAGAAGGAAACGTATGCAGAGGTGCGAGTGAAAGGTGTATAGGAGTGAAAGGGAGAGAAACAGAAAAAGAATATGGTGACTTGTGCAAGGGACGATGTACGATGATAGACTTAAGATTTTGTTTTTTTTTTTTCAAAATAAAGAAGTTTTTGACCTAATATCTATTTTACACCACTCAATCCCACACTAAAATACCGATAAAAACAGAAATTGCAGTAGCCTCAACGTTTGGACGCGGATGGGCTAAACGAGTATTGCGAGGTTAAACCCTTCCCATTGACCAATGCAGTGAGCCCAGGTTTAACATGAAATAAATAGTTTGGTATGAATAAAATAAATAGGCAAGAATCTGAAATACTTATGCTTTTTTTTTGGACCTGGGTTTATATATGTTGCAGTAAGATCGGTATAGCTGTGATATGGTTATATCCCTAGGGATATAGATATACATATAGCGTAACCGCAGCTCTACTTACGCATAGTTCTAACCTTTTTTTTTAAATCCTCATGGATGTCCTCCGCCCTGGGGCGGGTGAAGGGGTCTGTCAGACAAACAAAAAACCACCCCGGTATTCCCTTCCCACACTTGGACCCGGGATCATGAGATCTAGTGCGCCTTCCATGATCCCCGACCGCTTTTGCGGGCCACTTCATGCCCACGGAGGGAGTGAGGTGTGAGACTCCCCCCGCGACGTCCAATAGGGGTGCGTGAGGAACACTACGCGCTGCCACCTGGGGTCCTGCTGGATGGGGGGAGGCGAACGTCCCCGAGTCCGCCGTCCCTCCGAATCTGTTTACAGGGACCAGAAGAGGGCGTTGTTTGTCCTCCGCCGACGCCCAGTCCACCTGCTATGGATTAGGAGAGTTTTCTCAATCTCCCTCTCCCTTTCCGCAGCCTCTCACGACTCGGCACTCCCGACCATCAAACGAATGACAGCAGCGCCAGATCGGCTCCGACTTCAGATACGAGGGCACAGCGCGGATCCCCCCATGCGATACACTCTTCCAGTGTATGCTGCGCCGTGTCTTCCCGACAGTGGGTGCAGTGATGACACCGAGCATCCGGCTCCCTGTTTATGCGACATAGGTAGTTCCCGAAGCAGTCATGCCCCGAGAGCACCTGCGTCGCCCGAAATGACAGAGAACTGTGCCTCCTCCCGAGCCATTCGTCGACCACTGGTTGGATCACGTCGAAGGTAGCGAGGCCGGCAGTAGGGCGCAGAAGCCTGTCCCGCCATTATGTCACCAGGACCTCGCGGAGCTGAGAGCGAAGAAGCTCGATCTCACGCTACATCGGTCCACCACCCCGCGTTCGCGCCTCCTCGCGCCACTGGTGTAATGAAGCGAGGGCTCTCGCTTCTAAGTCCCAGGGTGGGGATCCGGCACAAGCCATCTCGTAGGAGATCGTGTGATAATAATAGCTCTGACGGCCATCGCCTTCTGCGGTTTTCGTATTGCGATGCAGTATTGCGATGCACAGTTCTAACCTAACCAAACCTATTTGGTTGGTGTGCCCTAATAGTTACATTACTAGAGAGCATGTTAGAGCTATATCCATCCCTAGGGATTTAGCTCTAATACGGTTACAAACATCTTACTGCGACATGTCATAATGCAGTCTAAACTCCGTAGCAGAAACCTTTAATTTATTTTATTTTATATGGGCTACGATCGGTTGAAGGAGAAACACAATGCTTTCAATATTTTATTTTTCTGTACAAAAGCGATGTTAACAAACTGTTAAAATTAATACTTACTGTTAAGCTTTTAAAGGCTGCAGACAGGCGCGACGTGATGTCGCGACACAATTCTGGTGGAACAATTTCTATGAAAACTTCACAGAAATTGTTCTCCCGGTGTCGCTTCGAGCCTGTAAGAAAACAGGCTGTTCATTTATCAGAAACTGAGACGCTTACTTAATTATAACAAATTACTGTCAATTAACGAACTGTAAATTAATTGCCCGGAGTAAAATAATGACTCACTATAAAATTTATGTTTCTGTAACGAATGAAACAATTATAACAGCTCAATGAGCCAAATAATAAATACAAAGCGATATAAAATCGTCATTAATATTTACGAGTTTTATATTTCCCACTCAGCAGGGGCGACGGCTCTGTCCAACTCGATTCCTACCGGCTTCCCTTTGGAAATTCGGAACACCCACTCTATCGTCATTGAATAATCAAACTATAAGTATTTGATACACCATAAAATTAAAACATTACAAAACGCCTACATACATTAAATTGTTTGTCTTAATATCCCAACAACAAAACAATTTACGCCAAAATAAGTCGTAGGTGCGTTCGGCTTATCGTGCATTATATTTTTCTAGAAATTAAAAGCCTGCATGACGTCACTTCGGTCACGCGACACCACGGTTTCTTAGCAGCTGGGTAAGCCGATCTGCAACTAGTTACGATAGGGATAGTAGTAGAAAACGTAAGCGCGGGTGCGAGAAGGAATGATTGCTATTGCACCACCTCTTTCTGGCACACACATTTGATTCGGTTGTTTTCGTTGAATTTCGTGATATGTTCGGCTGGGAGTTCGTAAACAATTAATCATTCGATTGACAATGTGTGGTCGTTTTTTGTCGTAATCGCATTAGTACCATATTAATTTGCATTTTTTCGATGTGTTCATTGAATTCATTCGTTTATCATTACCAGTAGTAGTAATATTTGAAATTATAGAACAGTGATTATTGTGATTAACATAGTGTTTCTTAATTGTATTGAGTTTAGTGAATGTAAAAGTAAAGTACGTTGTCATTAGGTATTTGGGGTAAGTAGATAGTTCATTATGTTGAAATAACTTATTTAGAGTAGTTTGAAAAGTAATTAGTACGATCAGTAGGATTAGGAATGGCGGTTTGTTTATTGACAGATTATTTGCTTTGTGAAGAAACATGCTTTTCAAGGTTAAGTTTTGAAAATATGAAACACATAACTAAGTTAGGTCGTGCACGCCCATTTATGACTATAAATTACAAACGACGTGATGGTTTTTTAAAACAGTTTAATGTTTTCCTTTACGATAAATATCAATGATTGACTGGCAGTCGTAAATTAAATAAAATGTATTGTCCCGTGTTTATTTTTCTTATATTCTAGTAGTTTTTAGAATAAAGGGTTTTTTTACATTTTAATCTGACGAATTCATCAAAAAAGATGTGTAGACTGAAAAATATATTTGTAGCTGTTTTATGAGTTCGGAACTGATAGGAATAGAATTATTTACACTAATTTGTATGAAGCTCATAATAGAAAAGTAGATTGAAATAGGAATTTAATGAAACGGTTTATTGACACCGTTATTTTGATAGGTAAACAAGAAGTAACTTTTCGCGGCCACGACGAAAGTCCGAAGAAATATATTTTTTTTTGTTACTTCGGCTTACCTCTGTCATTTTACCACGCCTCGCCACTGCCACGCAGAGATTCAAATCAAAGTTGAGGGGATAATAATTCAATATTAGCCCGTGAACATCTTTTGATAAACAATATTTAGAAAATTGGTTTTAACATACACTTTCACAAGTCAAATTAATATTAAAAAACTAGATGTTGTCGACCTCATCTAGTTTTACAAAAATATTTCTAACACTGATGTTACCGAAAAAAAAAAAAAAAAAACTCAGAGGTCTCTTAAGATTTTTATATACATTTTTATGTTTTAATTTAATATAAAGTTATTGTGGACTTTGTCTGAAATAAATGAATTATTATAATATTATTATTATTTATTAAGTCTCGACATTATGCTTGAACAGATCATGTAAAGACCATAAATATTAGTGTCTGGGATAGTCTGGATTGGCTTTTTACCCAACTGCAAAAAAAAGGTATCTATTTTCACAATTATCATCGACGATAGACAGAATTGTGTCGAATCAATATCCGTATACCTAATCATCCAGTGACTATCCTGGGGCTCCCGATGACCACTGCAATTAATGATCACTTGATCAGGATTACTGTATATTTATTTATTTACAGTATCTGGTCGACCGAGCTCTGCTCGGGTGAAAATAGATAATCGTTCAGGTATATCAACTTTTATCACATTCCCGAGGCTGTGAAAATAGAAAAAAATAATTTTCTCAGATTTTAAACATAGCTAGATGGATTGTTCGAACCCATAAACTTTTATATTGCAACTTTCATCGAAGTCGTTAGAGCCGTTTTCGAGAACGTGATTACAAATATATATATAGGTATATATACAAATATTGCTCGTTTAATAGCATAGGATATATATAAACTCACGCCTTTCTCCCATGGGGGTAAGCAGAAACTATAGAACGCCACCTGCTACGCTCCTGACATACCTACTCCTTTTGCTTCATTTACGTTCATACGTCTGAGGGGCAATTCCCGTATTTTTTAAGAACATTCGCATCCATTCTCAATCTGTCAAAAATATGACATTAAATTCACATTTCTGACAACTTTGACAAATTGTGACTTGAATGTGAACGTTTTATAAGTACGAGAATTGTCTTTCTGGTCATACACGCACGCCGGTTACGAGTACTACGCACCTGACCTATTGTCCTCCTAGGGCGTCCCCTCTTGACATTTCCACTCACATCTGCCTTGTAAATACCTTTTGTTAGTCTCCTTTCATTCATTCTCTCAACATGACCGAACCATCTAACATAGGCATACTCTTTTTAATTTTTATCATTACATCTTCTTTTAAAATGCACCGTTGCCTTACCAAATCATTTTTGAGCCTATAATTCATAGTCACAATACACATGATTCGCAAAAAACGCACTTCCAAAGCATTTATTCTACTTTAATTCTTCTTTTGCCACACCCAACATCATTTTCATACATAAGCGTAGGCACCACCAGCACACCATTAATTATTTATTTATTTTAACATAAAACGGGCACAGGCCAGTTACATAGTTAAAGACCAGTGATCGTAGTAGGTATGGATTGTATTTAGACCACACTTCAGTGGCATAAAAGTAGCATAACGTATACCCTAATTGCGTAATACAACACAATCTGTGTCGATTTAAAATAGATTGCTAATCCATTGCTTCATAAGTTGAAAAAAAAAAAATCTGCTCAACAACGTAAATAAGGCAATGAATGTTGTTGAACTGTCAAAATGAAACGAATTAGGCAAAATTGTTTACGAAAATAAGTTACGCAATTAGGGTACTGGTCTTGTATTGAAACGCCGCCGCCGTAGTTTGCTCGGCCAGCTTAAAATCAAAGTAGAACCACTGACGTGCGGTCTAAGTACCATCCATATCTACTAAGATCACTGTTCGTTTTTATTTGCAGAAGGGACGCTGCTGCCCATCCCGTCAAAATTATCCTTGAGTCGCCTGAGGCGCCATCGGGCGAGAAAATCGCAACGATAGTCTCGGCATCAAATTCAATAGAAACTCTATGAATCAATCTCCACACGGCGATATCATCGCGGCGATAATTTGAAGGCACAGCGTGACTATATCGCCGCCATTATCTCGTCCGTGATAATGGCGTCTTAAAAAGATCAACAATAACAAAACAAAAGAAAAAAAAATACCGGCCAAGTGCGTATCGGACTACGCACAATGAAGGATTCCGTAGTTGGGATGAATTTGTCCCAAATACAAGCTTAACATTGTAATACATGTTCTTCCATACATTCCAACTACAAATGTCAGTTTGTACGAACAATATTGAGAGATTTATCACGTAAAGAACCATTTTGTATTTTTATTTCAAAATTTTAGGCTTAGCGGTTTTGGAGATAAGGGGGGAATGGTAAATTTTCATCTATTTTCTTAAATATCTTTAAATGTATTTAATATAAAATAATTTAAAATAAAATATGTTTGAGATCCTTGCAACAAGCTCTTTCATTTGATATGTCACACGACATAGCTTGAAAAACTTTAATTATTTATTTTCTTACTTGCCCCCAAAAGTGACCCCCATATTCATTTACGTTACGCGTCCGTGTTTGGGTCAAAGAAATACAAACGTGTATCAAATTTCAACTTAATCGGTCCATTCAATTCGATGCAAATAGGCTGTGACAGACAGACAGAAATAGGAGTGATCCTATAAGGGTTCAGTTTTATCCTCTTGAGGTAGGGAACCCTTAAAACAATATAGCACAACACGATGAAGAACATAGCTCTAGCAAAATGTTAAAGATCTATTAAAGGAAATAAAATACTTGGTTCAGTAATTGGCACCCAATATGGGACTATTAAAACGACATTCGAACGTAAAGCTATTCGTCGTAATGCAATTAAAATCCATACTTATTAACAATGTGTAGTTAGTTAGTCATACAATGTAGTACCTGATGTAAATAATTCGTTATATAAGCATTTTAATATAACGGAGGGATTAACAATATAGTTGAGAGAATGTAATTTAAAAAAGAATCGACTAAACTAATTTTTGCAAAAGACAGCCCCTCTGTTTTTATACTAATTTAATAAAGGACGAGAAAGCAACGGATCCCAATAAATAATAACGATTATAACTCACATTACAATTTTTTACAACAATGTAAATACAATTTTTATTTCTATTAAATATTTTTGATAAGAAAAACAAAATACCTACCAACTCGTTAGAGTAATTGGCGCCCAGCATGGGACCATCAAAAGGAGACGTCGAAACAAGCAATCAAAAGCTGAATGCAAGCAAAAGTTCGAATGAATTAAATTAAATTAAATCGTTTTTTGGGAAGAATAAACAGAACACTACAAAGTGAAAAATAACTTAAATGGTGTCTTTGGTTGCCGAAATTTAAGTTATTGTCCACCGACTTCCGAAATTTAAGTTACTTTTTACTTTGTAGTGTTTTTTTGCAAGTTGGTTGTTTTTTTTTTTTGTAAGTTACATTAGCCTAATCTCAACTGCTTATCACCTTTTACAAAATATCGCTTTTCCTGATGCAGGGACGTTAATCGTTGAGGAGTTCTCCTGGTACTTCACCATCAGCTCCACTTCTCCATATGCGTTGTGACGAGCATAAATTGCATTGCAACCATATTAAAGTAATCGAATCGCAACCTGTGAAATACTTATTATTGAGTAATTCCGGTGGCCATTTGCGGTCTTCATCATCAGTTCCACTTCACCAAATGTTGGTTTCCAAAAACAACTGCACGAGTTACTATAAAAAATACCCAAATCGCTATAGGTTTACCTATAATATTTGAAGAGTTCCCTCGATTTCTCCAGGATCCCATCATCAGATCATGGTACCATCCTTAAGATATCTCCTTTCCAAGAAAAAAATAACCATTAAAATCTGTTCATAAACGACGAAGTTATTCGCAAACACACATAAAAAAATATATATACGGTCAAATTGAGAAACCTCCTCCTTTTTATTTGAAGTCGGTTAAAAAAGATATACATACAAAGATAAAAATATTAAACGATGATAGCTGTAATAGAGGTTAAAACTGTGGCGCAGCTATCAAAAATAAATTCAAATGAAAATTCACAATTAAAAAAGAAAAAACGGGTGTAAAAAACACTTAATGAATCCCACAGTCACTTGTTTTTCCAGTTATGGTGATTATTTTTTGTTCCTGACCATACCTGGGAACCTTCACGAAAATGTTGAAAGTCTAAAGTTTCAGCAATTTTTCACGAAAATTAATTTTAAATGTTATAACTAAACTTTAAATTACAACGTTACATGCACCATAAGCACATGTTTTCGCGTTGCTGTAAACAGTAACTTTTTTCAACAAAAGTAAAAGTCCTTTTCCATTACTAAGTTTTCCTCAATGTTACTTAGTTTGATGTACAGAATGCGTTGGTAACGGCTATGTGATTGGACATTTTACACCTTGTTTAAAGCTCGTAATGAAAATTACCAATTCATTAAGAGTGTCGCTTATCATAAATTGCTAACCGTCGCCGTCGCGCCGAACCAGGTGGGCGGCTCTTAAATTTCTACGCTTCCTAATTTAAAAAGGACAATGACCTATTACACTGCAAGAGACGTTACTAAGGCAGCAATCTTATGGAACTTTACACTTTTGAAGAATATTTCGACGAATTACATTTTCAGTTTCATTTTATTTGACAGCCTGAATGATCGTGTCTGTGGAAATTTGTCCTAAATGGTTTAATATTTGCTAAATAATTACTGAAGGTAATAGAATAATTCAAGCAGCCGTTCAAAATAACTGGGATTTATAATAAATTGTACAACTATTCTAATTATTTGGTTCGACGAACTAATAAAATGAAATATAATTTTAAGAAATTTATAATAACTGTTCAAATGTTTGGCAATAACAAGCTCACGAGTATTCTAAGAATAAATGCGTTTGAAATGCAGAAAACTAAAAAGTGAAAAAGGCTCAACAAACAAAACTAAAAAAAGCACCTATTTCGTGAAAACGATATTTTTGTACGTTCCATTTAACCTGAATACTCACAAGTACTAATTGATTAAAAACAATCAATAAATATTAGCAAAATTGAATAAACTCTCCACGACTCAACCGTCGAATTAAAAGCGAAAACAATATCAATTCGGCCATTGGCTTGTTTGTTTTTTCAAATTAGGAACGGCAAAGGTTTGGCAGGAAAGGCTTCAACAAGCCAGTCTATGCATAGAGCATGGGAGGTACGGTCGTGTCCGCGAGAGCCGTCCCTAGACCACTTACGATAACTTTTAAATATTTTGAACTGTATGAAAACTGTTGTTAATTCGAAAATATTATTGGATGGTTTGTGATTTGAGTGAAATAGTAATAGCTAGCTGAAAAATATTTAGTTGATAAACTTAATTAAACTTTTATTTCAAAACAAATTATTTTGGAATTTCTGGGAAATAAAGTAAGTATAACTTTGAATAAGTGTGATTACGATAATGTTATTAATATATTTGTTTATTAATATAAAGAAGCGTTTTAAATTAATCCAAATAAATTTATGGTAAAAAATTATATTCGTCTGAAAATTCACCTCAACCACTGATGATTAAAAATAAATCTTATTTCTTACGTACAAAATATAAAATCCAAAAAAAAGGCACAAGACAATAAAGTTTTTTCTAAGAATGAAGGAAAGTTATAACTATATTATATAATATAATATAATATAGTATATTTTGTAAAATAAATTATAAAACATCCCGTTAGGACGTTTTATAATTTATTTTACTTCAATTTAGGTGACTTAAACAGAGACTCACAATATTAATAATAAATTAAAAGATCTTGTTAACATTTACTCCTTTTAGTAGATACCGATGAGGAAAGCTTTTACTTTGGTGATTGATAAGCAGTAACTGAGATTATCAGTAATTTTGAAACTCAATAAAAATGTTTGAATATGAATTTGTATTTCCATAATGTTTTTTTACGGAATAGAAAAAAGATAGGTATATTGGTAAATGTATTAATTGTGTGTGAGCACATAATTTAATTATATTTATAATACCCTAAAAGCCCTTGAGCATGACAGTTTATGGATCTTTTCGCTATTTCTAGGACTAAACATAACACTACCATCATCATTATGGTTTATTCCTTCCTGTGATATTTCTTATTTGATAATACATCACTGGCCATTTCCTTTCGTACTAAAAGTGCAGCCTACGTGTCTTCGAGAGTGGCTGCAAGCGTAGTGGCTTTAAATACGGAAGTTTAATTGCATTAATTTCAACGTAGTATTTGAACATTTTAGTTCTCTGTGAAGGAAGTTGCCAGGGAAAGTACTACTACTATATCTATTTTTGCCTCAAAAAAAAAAAAAAAATATGTTAAAAGAAAATTAAAAAGTGTTTTCTCACAGTTTTTTTTTTTTTTTTAATAAGACCTCTGCCAAACTGCAATGCAGTTTGTTGACGTTGCTATATTGCGGTTCGAAGAGTATTTATTGGTGTATTGAATATTTCAGTTATGTTTCTGGAATGGATCTGCGATGTCTCTAATTTTGTCACGAGGCCCGCTTATTACTTTTTTGTAATGTGCGTTTTGTTTGTTCAGAATAAACAATTTTTCTTTCTTTTCTTTCTGATTAATTACCATCCGTTAACTATGAGCACGCAATGTTAAATGATCCACTTTCCACAAAGCAACTAGTGACAAAAATTGATAGATTATCGAGTTTCATACATTGGGCAACATATGGCAGGTTAATGGAAGGAATAGCGGGATACCTATGAAGAAAAAATAAATAAATTATAAATTCAAATTGTTTATTTGCAAGAAAATACACGGTTTACATGGGAAGATCTTACAGCCTTAAAGTTTTTGTATACTGACTGCGAGCAAGCGTGCAAATTATTAATGTTAAAATGTCACAATTATTATGTAGATTCTATTAATAATACATTATTATTACATTATCATTACATTATTATCACATTATTCATTCATCATTACATTATGATCACTATCATAACTTTAAGGGTTGGAAGATTATAATTACCTACCTTCATAGGTAGGGACTTATTTACTGAATTATGACTAAAATGTTTGTTAATATTATAAAGGTAGGCACTAAAGCTCAGCGATAAAGCTCTATAAAGTAAAAATAACTTTTTTAAAGTTATTAACTATTAACTAAGTTAAATTTGGAGTGAAAGCTTTTTATTTAAATGTGTTTTAAATTTATTTAAAGGTATAATATGAGCTTTTGTATAAAACTATTCAAATTATAAAAAAAAACTTTGACAGGTTTCGCAGTCCCTAAGATGTAGGTATTAACTTTTCATGACAACAAAAAGTTTTAACTTCTACAAATCTAGAATAATAGTGTTTCGTCTTATAAATTTCAAACTTAAATATTAAAGTAAATATTCCCGAACTATTTAGTGCTTATTTTCTTTAATAAAATAAAATAGGTATATTGCTAAGATATGAAATAAAATCACTCTATTTATTATCGCTATAATTAACGGAATAATTACCGCGTTATTTATGGCGATGATTGGCATTGACATTGACCGATAGTGTGGCCTCAGGATAAGATAATAATTTAAGTAAGGTCAGGGTAAATAATTGTTTGTGTGCAATTTTAATTTTACTGTAATTCTCTAAGCGATACATGGAATGGCTATAACATGTCACACAACACACATACATTTACCTACACATTTCCCAGAAAGTACAATTTACTCGATAAAAATACGAAAAAGCTTCAATGTCAAACTCAAGTAACCCGAGCACCATTGAATCATCTCGAAAAACAGATAACAAAACAGTGTTCGAGTAATGTTACACTGCGTTATCGTATATCCAACATCTCCTATGCTTAACCCGAATGAAAAACTTTGTGAATATTTAGATAAGGTAACAAGTGCACGATTATCTTTGCCTTTTATTGAGATTTAAACAGTATCCTAGTAATATTTTTGTGATTATTTATTATTATTGTCAACGAGCGACCCGCCCTTGCTTCGCACGAGTGCAATTTACAATTAACTAATGTGGCGACATGTCAAATCATCGAGATTTCTGCGCTATATCTAAGATGAGTATTAATGTATTATGCACGTAAACCTTCCGGAATAAATGTTCTAAGTGACGGTGAAAATAGCTTTTAAATCCATTGTGTAGTTTAGAAGAAAAAAAGCGTTGCAAAAAGAGACTTTGTTTTATACTATGTAAAGATGAAAATATTGCAATACAAAATAACACACAATTATTGTTGACCATTAACCCGGACCATTTAACCGGATCATCAGTGTCCATTGGAACAAGTTTTTATTTTGTTTTTTTTTTTTTAATTTTTTTATTGCGGACTGCGCCTGCTCTTGATCTCACCTGATGGAAAGCGATGGATGAGGTCTACGATAGAACGAGCGTGCCCAGAAGATGCCTGTTCTCTCGCTTTGAAGGAAGACTTATACATCTATACTCAAAAGCTGGCAGAGAGTTCCACACTTGCAAGTGTTTTAAAATAAAATTGGACCATTGGTCACTAGATAACATGAACCTTTGGGCAAAGAACTCATTGTTATATCGAACAAGTTTCAAGGTTCGAAAGCTATGGGTGTTGGTGAAATATCATTAAATGTTTCAATTAAGTCTCAAAGATTTATAGTCCTCATAGTCATTTTCCATAGGAAGAATACAAAAAATAAATTGACAGTAGTTTTTTTAAATTAATCTTTGTTACTTTGTAAAGAGTTTGATCAGGATTAATTTATTTATTCTGACCCGACGTCAGGAGCAGAATAAACTAGCATTGAATTTGAATCGTACGGTCTTATTCCAGCGCCAAATTTAAACCCAAAATACTCTAAATTCTCGAAATTAAACCCGTGAATAATCAATGTAAAAAGTACGTAGTACACTCGCTCCAAATGTACTACGCTATTGGAGCTACGAGCTACAGGGCTACGCGCTACGAGGCTTCGAGCTACGCCATTCTCATAAAATCGTTTCTTGAAGCTCTCGCCGGAATGAATTCTGTGAACGTCCGCATTTTAAAAGTTTTTATGTCCAAAGATCGGTTAGCGACTGCAATCATCATCAGTCGACAGTGATGCGGAGGATTTTTTACGGTGGACTGAATAAGCTGACGTTTGCACGGACGTAATAAAATCGCGGCGGGATTTTATCGCGCACTGGATTTTTAACTCTCGGTGTTGAGCTGAGCGTTGAGAATCCAACGCTCTGGGACGAACTTTCGTCCCAGCGCGTTGAAGAAATACACTGTTAGATTTTCAACACTCGGCGGTAAGCAAAGCGTTGAAAAATTAACGCCGCGATTTTATTACGTCCGTGCGAACGTCGGCTAAGTACGTATTACAGTACAGTTAATTTTAATCCTAACTAATAAAATGCGAAAGTGAGTTTGTTTATTTGTTGCGCTTTCACGCCAAAACGCCTACACAGATTTGGATTAAATTTGGCACTTGGGTAGACCACGACTAACGTTTTATCTCGATATTCCCACGGGATCGAGACATACGGGTGTAACCGCAGGGCACAGCTATTTCTTAACAAATAGATCATCATCATGATTTGTCTAGCCTTTTCCCAACTATGTTGGGGAACTTTTAGTGACAGTATTTTATATAGAGCGCTCCACAACTCAGTTACTAGGTAATGTTTTACCACTTGGTAAGACTGGTTGTAGGAATTTTGGGCTTCTGACTATCCTTTTAACAATAATAATAGGTCTTTGCTGTTCGCTCTTTAGTGTTCGCTCCGTATACGTCGTTGATGTTGCGTGCCGCTTCTGCTGCTTTGCTGCCACGCAAGCAGCAGCAGAATCACTCGAATTTTTAACGTATCCATGATGACGAAAAACGTACGAATGCGATGAAAACAGAACGCTAATCATTAAACAAATGACTAATTTTCAAGAAAGAATTCCATATTTAAAATTTAAAAATAATGTGAACTTAGAATTCTTAGTAAAAAAAGAAAAAAATGGACTTGAAATAGCCAGTACGGCAGGACGGCAATTTCATAGGTAAAGACCTAAATTACCATCAAATGTCAAGAGACGTAAAATGTTACGACGAATATAACTACGAACTAACTTAGTTCTATTCATACCGAAGTTGGAGTATCCCCTTCTCATATCCTTAGGAAATAAAACGGATTAAACCATAGTTACACGAAAGTTTTGTACAAACAATGAGTCAACAAATTGTTGGAGTGAGCATTGAATTTGAAGAGGTGTGTAATTATTTGTTGGCAACAATCAGAAACTTCTGGAGTTGAATCAGCATTTCTAAGCAAATACGCCTGATTTTAGAGGACCTACGCAAAACCTTGTTTGTGAAGTTAGTTTGTTTGGAGCACGAAGTAAATATATAGGTTTAGAGACATCAGGAAGTTTGTATTTCCTGATTCAGCTTATCTGAATGTCAACATGGCAACGATATGGCAAATGAATCTAAGGACCTAGACAAATCGTAATCACTTAGCTTAGTTCAGATCGTTCACTATAACTTGTCTCTTGCCGTAATGTTGGCATTATTGCTTGTCAAGCCAATTTGAACTCTATTACTATTCACACTAAGCATGTCAAGCAATGGTGCTAACATGATGAGAAGGAAACAAGTTATTGTGAACGGCCTGTGTTTCTAAAACGATTTTCAATAGAATTGGTATAAGGTTTCAGTAGCTTATGTCAGTCATAGGGGACTTTTCCATCATCTTTATCGCTGATTGAATGTCACTTTGTCTGGACCCTCTGGCAGTTTCATACGGAATGTTCGGTGCGTTTTTTAGATAATCGGAAAAGAACAAAGTTTATTTGAAATAAAAAAAGTAGCTTTTGCTATATCCGCTTGATTAATAATAGATTGTTTGCCTAGGGTGCAAAAAACCATTTCAAAGGCGAGAGTATTTCTTTGAATCCAGAGGGGAGCGAGGGATTTAAAATTCGTCACTCAAGCTTAAAATAGTGTTGCTCCCGAGGTGGACACTCTACTTTTTATCGCCCTTTATGAGAATATAATTTGGCTAGCGCGCGGTCAACTTTATTATACAGCCTGTAACTTATTCATACAATGTTCGTGATTGATCTCTTTGCCGATTGGAACTTTTAATAACAATATCCACATTTCAATTTCAAATCACTTTTAGTCCCTAGGGATTAAAGAGCTATTTTAGGCCCAGCTTACGAAGAATAAACTAGCTGTTTTGAATAGAAGTGATTTAAAAGAAAAATGCACGATTTCGTAAAAACAATACTAACACTAATGATTTCAATAATCAATATCCACAATTACGAATTTCTTTTTCTTTAAACGGTAATAATAAGATGACTGCCTCAGTGGTCTAGTTTTTACAAGTGCTACTGCTGAGCATGAGCTTCGACTCTCAGGCTTTGTTTTTCCGTCAGGAATTTCTCAGTAGCAGCGCGGAGTCTAAATTTGTGCCCGTTTAGTGGCAATAGGATCGCCGTTTATTATATGAGACTTAAACATAATTGGCGAAATGTGGGTGTACTTTAGGTATGGACACCTCTGCCATATCTACCTTTTGGGACTTACAGGTGGTGTTATATTATGTTATTCTACTCATCATCATCAGTTTCCTTATCTTCTTCCATACTTCTCAGTTCTCTATTAGTCGTCATCTTGGTTGTCACTAGGTTATTCTTCTCCCTTTTCTATGTTATTCTACAATTAGCTGCGCCCCGTGGTTTCACCCCCATAAGTCTTGATCCCGTAGGAATGCCGGGATCTTCTTTTCTTGTGATTAGTGACTAACATGGTGTCAGAGTTTTAAAGCTGCCCATAGGCCTCTGACTTGGCTTCACATACCGTCTAGAAATATCTCTCAGGCATGACGGTTTCCTTACGATGTTTTTCTTGACCGTTTTTGAAGCAAGTGATAATTATACAATACGCACATGTATCCAAAAAGTCAGAGCCTTTGGTTCGAATTCGTGACCTGATTAATATGACTTGGCAGTCCGACGGTTACACTACTAGGCTATCAGTGCAATAATATCGGTATAAAAAGTATCCTATATGCTAATCCAGGACATGGTCTATCCGTATGCTAAATTTCATCCAAATCTAAGCGTGAAAGCGTAACAAACAAACTCACTATCTGATTTTTATAAATTGAGAAAGTGAAGTGAAGTGAAGTGAAGTGGTAGTTAGGAAACTAGGATTATGAAAATATATATATGTAATTAGAGAGTAACAATAAAATTAATTGGTTTGTAAATTTTACTCCTATCTATAATATTAATGGCGGTCATCAGCAACAGCTGTTGGTAATCGTTTGTGTTCTGGGTACCCAGGTGCCTGGATGTTGATTGGCTGATATTGCTTTAGAAACTAATTTCACTTTATGTGTGGGCGACGATCGTTTTTCTTATTTTACAATATTTTTCGATCGTGGGTGGTCCTATTATTTTGATTATAGCAATTTTTTGTCACAAAATACGTCTTACTTTGACATGGAAATACCCTTAATTTTTATTATTATAAATAATTTATCGTTTCTAATCTGTTTTGTTATTTTTCTCATTCGGAAATCCCAAAAGTAGCTTAGTACCTAGTCTTTGTCAACATTAGTAAATTTTTTAGGGTTCCGTAGTAAACAGGGAACCCTTATAGTTTCGTCATGTCCGTCTGTCTGTCTGTCTGTCTGTCGGCGGCTTAGCTCAGAGACTCTTAGTACTAGAAAGCTGTAATTTGATATGGTTATACATATTAATCACGCCGACAAAGTGGGAAAATAAAATCTTGAAAAAAATAATTTAAAAATTTTTTTGAAACCCCTAAACGTAAAGTGGGGATGTTTTTTTGTTTCCTCATCTATCCCATAGTGTGAGGTGTCGCTGGAATGGTCGTTTAAAAATATTGTGACTTTTTAAAAACTTTTTTTTGATTCAGGCATTCGTTTTCGCAATATTAAGCTTTGCTAATTTTTCATAGAGTTTTAGCTGGCAGGGGAGGGCGGAGATCATGTTTTTCAACTAAAAAGTTAAGGTTGTTCTTGGGATAAATTGATCCCAACTACGGAACCCTTCATTGTGCGTGGTCCGATACGCACTTGGCCGGTATATTTTATAATCATAGAAAAGACAAAAAAAAAAAGTTTTTTTTCCTCTTTCACAAATCTCATCCACATCTAAACCAATATCTGAAGGTCATACAAATATCTACTCGCTTTTGCCGGTAATTTCATCTGCGTGTATTTTGTACTTCATAATTTTTAGAAATGTAAAAAATGATAAGTACCCTATGTCCTCTCTGGGTTTCAAAGTCAAATCATTTATTTCAATTAGGCAAATAATAGTCAACTTTGAACATTAAAAAATACTAGTTATGAATAAAATAGTCGCCCATTCCAAAAGGTAGTTTCGTAAGGAAAAGAACGGCTTCCTATCTATCAAATTTCATAAGGATCGCGATCGGTTCGGTGGTTTAGAGGTATGAGGAACAGGGTGTAAAGTTCACTCATCCTCTATAAGAAAAGGGAGAATTCTCCGACCGTCGTGTCGTGTCTGACGGGCAACTGCCCAACGTCGATCGAGCGGTCAACTCTAATTGCACGATGCACGATTTGTGTGACGTCAGGGTTTTTGTGTGACGTCAGGTCTTTGATGCGTAGTTCACATGTGGCGATCTAGATGCCGCCACATTGGTAACCCGATAAACTACTGAACCAATATTTCCAAAGGTAATAAATAGATGGACAGATAGAGACTTTAGCATTTATAATATTAGTTTAGATATGATTCGGGAATCACTCCCGGATTGGCTTTAGCGTTACGTCACATCATTATAAAGATAATGATGCAACGTAACGCTGAAGCCAATCAAAAATGTAATTAAAAGTATGAAAGTGTAATCTCAAGTTTCAGATATCGTTTCTTGATTGATTTACGTGCAGGAAAGCGAAAAGTAACTACGTTCACACCTGGCTTTTGACAGGTTTATTGAAATGAGAATATACGACCTTACGTCACGTTCATGTAAATATTTTCAACAATGGAGTCTGAAAATGGCTTTTTTAATACTGCTCACGTCGATTTGAATAAAGTTGATTATATATAAATACCTTAATATTACCAGTGTAAATGTCACTCATCTTCTATTATAGACAAGGGAGGATCCTCCGACCAGACGGGGTTTGTGTCTGGTGGGCAACTGCCCGACGATTGATGTCGGAAAGTTATAATTATATATGTTGATCGCACAGTAAACCTTGCTTGTGCGAAGCAGGATTTGTGTGACGTCAGGTCTTTGAAGTGTATTGCGCATGTTGCTTAGTAGTTGCCACCACAACTATCCCACTTCAGGGCAAAGGCGCATCAGCACGCTTGCTCAAGATGGTTCGGCGAATTCAAACTTATATTAACTAACTCCAGGTTTCCTTACGATAATTTCCTTCACCGATGTCAATAATGTCCAAGATAAACTCAGAAAGTACATATGAATAGAAAAAGTCATATTGATACTTTCCCCGATTTGAACCCACAATTTCCTAGGTACATGAGATGCTACTTTCTCTGTATGTCTGTCCGTCTGTATAACATAAACTAAGGTTCAATTCTGAAACGAACAAAAATTTATGAAGAGCAAAGTACGAGCATCAAAAGAAAAAGATGTGTTATAAATTTTGCATTTTTACAGCAACGGTGGATAAGATAAAATAATAGCTTTGTACCTGGTTAGGTAAATCAATCAATTTGTGGCAATGCCGCCAGCCTCTTGGGTACACTATGACTGATAGTGTACAGCGATGCAGATGAATTTTTCGACGCCATATTTTAGTTTGTTTATGTTATCATATTGTTATTTCCTTTATTTCGTCTTATTTATTTATTACATTTTTACTAAAAAATATTTAAAAATATTAAAAATAGTAGTTCACTGGTTTCGGAAACAGGGTCCAAGCTACCGGTGGTCAGGGCTCCTGAGAAAGGAATCTCTTAACGATACGCGCCTTGTCCAGAAGTACCGCTTTCTGAATCAAACCCTTAATCCAACTGCCTAACGAGAGCCTCCTCAGGTGTTGGTCGAGGCTCTTGGCTATTATGCCATTAGCCGTCACGACTATCGGCAAAATGACTGCTGTATCCACATCCCTCATGTCAACAACCTCGAGAGCCAGGTCAAGATACTTACCTATAAGTTATTTATAAGTTATAAGTTATTCGGTATAAGTTGTTATCTATGTACTTACACATCATTTTAATTCTGAATATACATATACTTACATATACTCGTATATATGTTCATATATTAATATATTATTTCATTTATTCATTTATTTATTATATTTTTGAATATATATTTATTTATTTACATGTATTATTTTTATCCTTGGATTTATGTAATTATGTTATCATTTTTTTTGTATCAATGACATCCATGAATATTTGTACGCCTTCTGGTATAACATAGCGCAACTTTTTGCGTGGATGTGACGCATATTTTCCCCCAATTTGTTATTTACGTATTTTTTTTTTTATTATCTTTCTTTGCGTCATGTTTACCGCAAATAAACGTATTTTCTTTCTTCTTCTTTTTTTCTTAACTTGGTTTTTTTATAAAAACTATATTATTGTACCTATGTTAAGAAATGATTAAATGATTATAATTATGATGATAAATAAACGTACTTTCAATTTGTTGAAGTCCTATACTGGTCATAATCAAAAGTCAAATTAAAGAAATATTATCCTTTTGTCACTTTCAGTTTAGGTTTAGTTAGGTCATTGAGCTCTCAACTTTGAAAAGCTTCAATAATTAAATTTAAGTTAAGATAATCCTTATAAATCCTTCGAGTTATCTATTGTCTTGCGCGTGATGAATTATATTCTTAGTTAAGTGTTATATTGAGTCATCTTATGGCTGCTGACTTTTTGGTCATTAATCTTGTCATGTCATAACCGGCTTGGGAAATCTCATATATATCGTTTTTATAAAAAAAAAAAAAAAAGTTAAATCGAACGAAGACTAATAATGTTAATTTTTTATGAAATAAATACACTAATATTATTGGGAAAAGATTTGTATGTTTGTTTATAATTAATAAACTCAAAAATTACTGGACCGATTTTGAAAATTCTTTCATCAGTAGAATGCTATATTATCACTGAGTAGCATAGGCTATAAGCTATAATTTATAGAAGTCGCTGGCGGAAGCTAGTACTTTATAATAAGTTTTTATAAAAAAACGCGCAATCTTATAAAACATTCGTAAAGTTCGAAAACATATTAAAAAAAATCAGCGCTATTGATTTTAAATTTCTTACTTTCCCTCCGCAAGCCATTCATTTTGTCTGAAACCATATATAATATAATAAATGACCCGGATTCGATCTTCGTACTACCTGAGACATATAATTTCCATATTTTTCGATTTTTTGCCTGTACCTTTGGGTTTTTCCTAGGGAAATAGCTATATACCGTAATATAGTTATAAGAAAGCGGTTCATAACTGTCGGAGTGCCCTAATTTTGTTACTGCGACTAATTTTGACTTAGCGCCGCCGGCCGCTGCCGCGGCACCACTCGCTTGGCTCGTTCGGCTCGTGCGTAGTTGGTCACAGTTCTTACCTTTTTTTTTGTTTTTGGTTGGAAATCCTCATTGATGTCCTCCGTCCTGGGGCAGACGAAGGGGTCTGTTAGATTTCTACTGACTAAAACCACCCCGTGTTCCCTCGCACACTTGCACCGGGGGTTACGGGGACACTTAAGCACTCTTCAATGCAGCCCTCGAGTCACAATTCTAACCTAACTTATGTAGTTGGAGTGGCCTAATAGTAATATTACTAGATTCTGCTTGTATCATAGTTATATTCCTAGTAAGATAGTTATGAACCGCTATCTAACTATATAACCATCTTACTGCGACATATATATGTCATAGTTATAACCGTAATATAGTTATATCCCTAGGAATATAGCTATATACCATAATATAGTTATTTGTAAGCGTTTCTAGGAATATGATACGAGTACGATCTAGTAATTTAACTATCTTACTAGACTAATTCACTGGATTCCCTAGGGATATAACTATATCACGGCTTCAACTATGTTACTGTGACATATAGAAAGTTAGATTGATAGAAGATTTAGTTATGTTTTCTATATGTAGGTAAAGGTATGTTGTTATCACAGAGCCCAGAATCGCCGCGCCGGCAGCGTCTTGAGAAACGCACTGGCGAACCACGAATTTGATTAGTACTGCCGGTACTAATCAAATTCGTGGTGTCAATAGTGCCTTGACCGCACAACTTTTGCCACAGACCACCTTCAAAACCTCCAGTTTCTGTACGATATTAGTGCTGTAGTGCAAATTGATGGTGACACGCTTGGTTTGTATGGAAAAGTTGACAATGCCGCCTCTAGCAGCGGCTACCGTGGGCATCTGCGTTCTCTCTGGTAGTATCTTATAAGGCATGTGCTTCAAATGGCCTTTTATAAAACGTTTTAAATGCATTGTTAATGAATAATGCTCTATTTTGATAAAAAATGCTTTACATTATGGCGGTTTCAAATTATTCTTCGTTTCTCCGAGTGGATACGCAGAAAATAACCAAAATATTTCCACTGCGTTTTTTCATTCTAAATTCTTCAAAAGCCACTTTTAATTTCAGTAATATAGTACATTACTGTCCCGGCCAGCAACTAGGGCATTGATGGACGATCGTGAAAATGTGGGCGGAGGCGAAGCCGAGGCACACATATGTGAACCCTTTTCTCAAATAATGCGCGAAAATTCAAACTTAGTAAACTAATTATGAATTCCAGACTCAATGACAAACAACGATAAATCACGCGCCAATATGTTCATTTGTTTCTTATTTACTTTAAACAGCTCTCTATTTGCAAGCCAAATCGAAATTTAATTAAATCTTTGATCAGTTACCTCCTTGGTTACCATGATTGTGTTAAAGTAAAAAGTTTGTTCCATTTTTAAATAACACGACAGATAGTATGAGTTTTCATAGTAATTACCCGGCCACTATATACTTCAGATATGGATTTTCATACAAACATTGCCGGCCAGGCGCTCGGATGAGTTCGACCAGTATCGCCATTTCGATTTATCTTGAAGAAGGTTGTCAAAATAATGTACGAACTTTCAAGTATGTTTGAGTTTTTTTTTTTACGGAATCCCAACCCTTCGGTTTCTGCAGTCAAGCGTTTTCTTGAAAAGTTTTCTCTACAAAACCTTTTCTAAGCGTCGACAGATATTAGAAAATTCTGCCAAATATATCTTATCGACGGTTTACCTACAGAATGTTAATTTAGGTATTCGATGTTTTCTGGTGACTTGTTTTTCCCAGAAAGAAAAACCTTATGAGAGATATATGTGTTGACCTCGAAAAATCTATTGAAAACACTCTTTTATTTGGCCTACCAAAACAATTTCCATAAGCTGCTATTTCTATTAACATGAATGATCTTCATTTAGTCAGCTATAGAATTGGTTCCCATAGATTTTGGTTAAAATACCCTGTTAATTATCACTTGAATACATACAATCAACCTCATAATAATCTTAATATGTACACCAGAAACACTTCATTACCTTCTTGTTTATGTTCCCAAATGTAATAATTAAACATTAATATAATTTATAGTCTGTTTACATTCAAAATTACGGTATATTATATTCTATTATTTACGTTTTGTGTTACGTCTGTTGAATAATTTTATAGTACTGAAGATAAATTATATTAGCTTTTGCCCGCGGAGATTAATTATCCCACGGGAACATACTATCGGGATAAAAAGTATCCTATTTCCTAACCTAGGTCATGTTTAGCCGTTTTAGCGTGAAAGCGTAACAAACAAACAATTAAACAGACTCACTTTCACATTTATAATATTAGTTAGGAATATTAAGAGCGTTTATTCTGAAAGTCGGCAACGTCGCAAATATGTAGATGTCAAATATTTCGCTGTTTCGATTAATTTGGCAATATTACTGTATGGAAATAAGAAATGTGGCTAACTAGTTCCCTTTTATTTTATTTCTTTTGGGTGGGAAATTATCGAATAACTTCTCTCGCTCTGGGTGGAGCAAGAGGGTGTGTCAGACTCTTACTGACTAAAACCCACCCGTGTTCCTTCAGGTGCCCTGTTGCCGGGGGCCACGATCTCCCTTTCGGTTTTCCTCGCAACCCCGGCAGGCATCGGCCCTAGCGGACCCCGTCAATTCTGCTGACATCTCTTTGAGGCGCGCGTGGAACACAACGCGCCGTCGACCCGGACCTGGTCTTTATCGGACGGCAAACTACCCATTGCTCACCGTCCGCAAGCCCGCGCTTACGGTGGTCGGAAATCGGCTTGCGATTCCCGACGCCCAGGGCTTCTCCTCCTGCGGCGGTTAGGGGCGTGAGGGCGCGAATTTTCACTCGTCTATACATGGCACTATTTTGTATATCAGTCACAGTATGGAAATAAAAAATGAGGTTAACTAGTTCCCTAGCATATTAAAAATGAATTGCAATTATAACACTGAATTTGATGTTGTAACAATTTAAGGTATAAAAAAGGCAATTGGATAATTTCCAAATACTTTTTTTACATCTAAAACTAAATATTCGGTATTACGATATTAATTATTGCATTTCATAATCAATATTTTAGTTCCCTAGTTAGCCACATTTTTTAATTCCATACAGTAATATTGCTAAATTAATTAAAACAGGTAAATATTTGACAGGTATTTACGACGTTGCCAACTTTAAGGATAAACCCTCTTTAGGTACTTTTAACATAACATCAAGCCGTGTTTCCCCGAAGGGTTGGGCAGAGGTGTCCCTGTAGCAGGTTCACCCACATTTCGCCAGTTATGTTTTAAGTCCCATGTAATAGGGGGCGAGCCTATTGCCATCAACCGGGCTCAAATCCAGACTCCAGGCTGCTACTGAGAAATTTCAGATAGAAAAACCCAATAATACTTTGCCCGACCTGGGAATCGAACCCAGGACCTCATGCTCAGCAGTAGCGCTTGCGACCACTAGACCAACGAGGCAGTCACTTTAGGTACTTTAGTGGTGTAATTATAATATCAGGAATCGCCGTCTTATCCGTGTCAAAAGATAAGCTTGTTTTTGTTTTATCGAGGGGCAATAAACTATGAAAATTTGGTTGAGCCAAATTATACATCACACCCCACTAGCCTATAATATTATAAAAGAGTCTTTGTGAATATTATTTTTTTCACTCGAGTGAAGTGTCTGATATCAGCTTGACATACTTACAATGGCAATGCCTTTCATTGTGATAGTTCAACAACATACATTGCATTATTTATGATGTTGAGCATACGAATTTTTCAAACCAGGGCCTTGACAATAGTGGCAGTCCACTATTGTCAAGTTACCGGTTTATTAGTCCTCATACCACCTGGAGGATATACCCATTCCTATCTACCCTGGTTTGAAAAATTCGTATGCTCAACATCACAACAAACAAAGGAAAGAAGAACAAGGTACAATAGAAAGATTTTGAAGAGAAAACAAACGGTTAACAATTTGGAATGTACTGGCGAAAATTATTATAATAGAAAGAAAAAAAGAAAATATTTTTGTTTGGGACACGCACAGGAAATACAACATTAAAACTAAGAAAATTATACAAACAATAACACACACACAGGTCTTAATCGGTCAGATCTTATCGTAGCATTATCTCAGCATAATGCTACGATATTAGAAAAAAAAAAACAAATACAAAAAAAAAGGCTCGGACACCGAAAAATTTTCCAAACTGGTTTTGGTAATTGACTTAGAACCAGAAATGATTGCCGTTTCGGTTTAGGTTACCTGTATCTTAACCCGTTAATGGGAGAAGCCGATTTTTTACAAATTTAGATTCTGTTGAGCGAAATTAATCGCATAATTTGAGTTTCGTAGGTATAAACGAGTTCAACCTACCACGCCATCTCTTTTACACCTACAATAACAAAGCTCTTGCTCTACGCCAAAGAAATACGCAAATTAATGTGAAAAATGGCGGCGGCGGGCGTGCGTTTAAGTAAAACCGGTTTATTCAGGTAAGCGTGAGTTTTAAAATTCTATTCTCTGTAATAATCGGTAACCAAAATGATTTAGGTTTAACTGAAACCGTTTTTGTAATAAACCGGTTAATCGATGAACGGTACTAAAACGGTCTTATGAACAATATTAACCAGTTTCAAGCCGTGTTTCAAACATATAAACCAATGGATTTGCACTTTCCTTCAAAATCTTTCGAATTGTGATTGAAAGTGTGTCACGCAATAGTGTGCTGGTTTATGTGGAAATAGCAGAAGTTCCCCGCGAAACGAACGTATTGCAGCCAGCACAGCTGCCACCGGTTTATAATATAATTGAGTTATAAAGAGAAGCTTTCGAATAATTCAAAAGATTATCTCGTACATATTCGAATCGTCTTTACCTCATAAGCGAGTAGTAAATCTTAGTCTTGATAAGATTCACTGGAGCTTAAATTCATACCTAATGTGCACATTAAAACACTAAAATATATATTATTAATAGCTAAAGTAGAAATTGGCTCTTCGAAATTGGCTCTTCTTCAGCCTTAATTGTTACTTACATGATAGGTACAATCAAGGCTTCCGCAGAAAGGCGCAACGCGATGCCGCGACGCTACACCGGTAGAACAATTCCCGTGAAATTTTCATAAATATTGTTCCACCAAAGTAACGTCGCGCCTGTGTGTCTGCCTTCTGATTGCCATTGAAACACTAGGATAAGCCGTTATTCAACTAATACAATGCATTAAAACTAACTTTTCACTTATGCAGCTTTTTCGTTTGGGTTTTCACTACATCTACTGTAAATCTTATATTACACAGCCACTTCTTCATAATACAATATTTTGGTTAGTTAATTGATTCAGGCGTGACCTTGCGGAAATCCATTATAAAATACAATAGATGTGAATATATTTAGTAACCTGTCGATTTCTTTTAGGAGTTTTTTATGGCTCTTTAGAAATAGCTAAGCGGAACAGGTTACTAAATATATCCACTTCTATTGTATTTTACGATGTTTTGGATAAAATTAAGCTTATTGTTACCAAAAGGTCTTTCATTGGAGATCTATTCAAAAGAATTGGTTGGACACCAATTCTTTTGAATAGATCTTCAATGAAAGCTTCCTAATCGGATTAAAATAGTCGTGAATGCAAAGGAAATTGTATTGAAAATGGAAACCATAGAAACGCATGCGTGGAGTTATTTGATTCAGAACTGTGATGGAATTTGGGCTTTCCATGGGCTCTGATTAAATGAAATGATTAAATTAAAAAAATTAAATGAAAAACATAACGGGATACTGAGCCGAATTAATTGTTTTGATTCTTTGCTTATTCGAGACTTTATTATAAATAAATAATAAGTTTATTTATTTTCTCTCACAATAGTTTTGTACCACTTAACATTTTTTAACTATATAAATTCACATTATGAAACCTGGTGCTTAAAGTAGGTTTTAGAACAAAACCTCTGTTACAGGTCACCAGGTCCCAGTTAGTGGTATCATACAAATAAACAGGCAGGTAATATGTAATTTTACTAAACATATAAAACAAAAAATAAATAAAAGAAAAGAAAAATTAAAATAACACAACAAAAGCAGTCAAAGGGTATGGTGTATGGTGCTGAATATGTAGGTGAATGGTGGTGGATATGTAGGTGAATGGTGGTGAATATGAAGGTGAATGATGGTGAATGTTTGGGTGAATAGTGGTGAATATGTATGTGAATGATGGTGAATATGTATGTGAATGGTGGTGGATATGTAGGTGAATGGTGGTGAATATGAAGGTGAATGATGGTGAATGTTTGGGTGAATGGTGGTGAATATGTATGTGAATGTGGTGAATATGTAGATGAATGGAAGTGAATGTGTAGGTGAATGGTGGTGAAATGATTTTATTTTCGCATACAATGATAATAATATAAAATTATGAGTTATTTGGAAGTGGTACTAAACGATGCATGGATGGGTAGAATGATTAGAGATTATATCGGTACCTAGTTAGAAAAAGAGTGATTGCTGAGTCGATGGCTGATAGTTATATGAGAAGATATATTGCGTCGACCTCAAATAATTGGGCAAAATGCAGGAGCAGGATCATGACTTTAAAGTGGTGCAATTAAATTTAGACATCTATAAATTAATTGTCTATTTGTAGTTTGTGTCTCACGTTACAAGTCTTTTAGTTCTAGTCACACTGTTATTTGAAAGAATTGTAAAAGCCAATTATTTTTAAAAGAGTAACCGTGGAGTTTCTTGCCGGCTCTTCTCCATAGGAAATGACCAATTGGAACCGTGCACCTAGCTTCTGACGTTTCATAAGTGCCCATGTAGGTTTATGTGAAATAAAAATATTTTGAATTTCATACCTACTTAAATTAAATTAATTGCGGCATAAAACGGACAACGCGTTTTCTGTTATTTTCAACTGTAATATTAACAAAATGTAGGTTATCAGGTTGCACACTCGACTTACTTCGTAAAGTTATTACAAGTCCTGCATTGGACATAACGACCGCCACTTGCAGGCAATTTAACATAACGTTCGTATGAAAATGCGGACTAAGCCAGAAGGACATCTGGTTTAGTATAAGAACACTGGTATACACATGCTTATTTATATTTTGTATAGTAGCACAAAATTATGCTAATTTCAAGCAGATGCTAACTAGTACCACAAAATGAACATGTGTACGGTATACGACAAGAGTTTGTATGATAATTTTAACACACGGTGACCATGCTATAAATAAGCAAATCTACTATTTACTAGAAAACAAGCAAGCTTTTTACTGGCATGTGTATTTCAGCCCTAACGGTTTTTATTTCAAAGTGTACAAGAAAAATGCAATACAATGAGTCGAAGAGAATAATTGGTAGTAGTGATAAGCTCGGTATATCAGCTTTAGTACTAATGTCAAATATGGCCCGTTTTTCGGCGAAAGAAGTACGTAGAGTTTGTATGATAATTTTAACTCACGGTGACCATGCTATAAATAAGCAAATCTACTATTTACTAGAAAACAAGCAAGTTTTTTACTGGCATGTGTATTTCAGCCCTAACGGTTTTTATTTCAAAGTGTACAAGAAAAATGCAATACAATGAGTTGAAGAGAATAATAGGTAGTAGTGATAAGCTCGGTATATCAGCTTTAGTACTAATGTCAAATATGGCCCGTTTTTCGGCGAAAGAAGTACGTAGAGTTTGTATGATAATTTTAACTCACGGTGACCATGCTATAAATAAGCAAATCTACTATTTACTAGAAAACAAGCAAGTTTTTTACTGGCATGTGTATTTCAGCCCTAACGGTTTTTATTTCAAAGTGTACAAGAAAAATGCAATACAATGAGTCGAAGAGAATAATTGGTAGTAGTGATAAGCTCGGTATATCAGCTTTAGTACTAATGTCAAATATGGCCCGTTTTTCGGCGAAAGAAGTACGTACACCTATTTCTATGTAAAAATACAGGTACCTCTCGATAAAAATAACAGTTTAATTTAGTCACTCTCATATTAAAATTGCTTTACTTACTTATTTCAAAAACACTTTAGCATTACCACGCACGCTACACAATTCTCAAATTTAAATTACCGCCATTAAGTGCAGAAACCCAAAAAAGTTAACTAACCAATTAAAGTTATCATTCTCGCACTATGGTCCACCTTACGGACTAAGTGCGGAAACCAAACCCTATAACATAGAACATAGTTATCACAAAACAAACTTCAGGACCTTAATCTATTTTAAAGTTCATTCAGGATACACCATACTGAATTCTCCCTCGAACCCTCTAGCTACCGTTTTAACAACAAAGGGACGCTCGTTAGTTGTGGACCTAATTTCACTAAACAGTGGTTTTTAAAGACTCAGGACCTTCCAAATGTCTACCACAAGTAGTACCCGAGATACCTAAAGTTAGATTACGAACTATTATTACGGTCCAACTATAGTGTTCTCCAAACAAAGGGTAAATGCAGCCGGTTTTCAGAATGGATATAATGCGTAGAATTCTAGATAGGAATAGAAATAAATAAATAAAAACACGCTGTGTTCTACATCTGTCACTCATAAGCATTTTAGTTTAAATTAAATTACGTCAACAGAAAATTTAATTAAAGTTTGGGTTGTTATCTAATTGGTTTTTCCGGGTTACTCGAAAAGCGTATTTTTCATTGATTTATTGATTCCAAAACGTGTTGGGGATGTTTCTGGGGGGGTCAGTGAGCATTTTCGTGTCTTGCAGTTGTATCTTTATATCTAACTAACTAACTTCTGCCCGGGATTTCCATCCGCGTGGAAGTCAACTATACCAAACAATATATCGTATGGGACTCGGCAATAGTGTAGATTCCTATCAGTGAAATAATCTTTGTAGTCGGATCAATACTACCACAGATTCCCTCTTAGGAATAAACAACTAGTTAACCGCCTTTGTGGTCTAGTGGTTGGACCACCTGTTTAGAAAAAAGAAAGAAAGTTTAATCTGCACAAGCAAAACGCACATTTTAAAAAACTGGACAAAATATACACGAAACAAAATTAGCCAAAAGCCTCTTAATCAATCAGCTAAAAAAGTTTGACAATATTGTTCTTAGTTAATTGATTCAGGCGTGTCCTTGCGGATAACGGCTCGAGCCCACGTGGGTCAGTATATAAGTGGGTTTGGCTTGAGATAAGGCTCAGTCTAAATCAGGTGATCAGAATTCTGATTCTGATCACCTGATTCAGACTGAGTCAGGTGATTCAGCGGTCGGTGTGGCAACACGCCGTGTTCGAGTTCGCAACAAGTCAATCGTCATCCTAAGATGCCTTGTTGAGAGATGAAACACGTAATTTTTGATGGCTCTTTAGAAATTGCGGAAAAGTTACTAAAAATATCCACGTCTTTTTTTTTTTTAATATTGTTCATAGTAATTATAAAATTGGTTCAACCAATGAACCAATGTTATAATTACTATGTCAAGTACACAGACCAAAGACAATATTGCGTAATTACTGTGTGTTTCAGACCCAGAGGTCCCGGGTTTGATTCATAGTGGAGGCAAAATTTTCTGCTCGGTTTGGTTGGTGGTCAAGCTTATTCTAAGTCCGCCTGGCTAGCTACCACCATCTTATCTAAGTCTGTCGTCATAACAACAATGTTAATAAAACAGCATTGTTGTATTTCGGCAGTGAGAGGTAAGATAGCCAGTTCTTCTGTGGCTGAAGATTCTGGGTGAAGTTCGCTTCAAGTTTCGACCTGATCATCACTTACCATCAGTTAGGAAAGACAATCGGGCCAAGAGCTTCTGAGTTGTGGATAAAAAAGCAATTTTATCTCTTAATACCATTATAGAAGAAGAATTAGTACAAGAAAATCTCAAAAGACATACAATTCTTTGCACGAAAATTCTTATCTAAGTTATTTTCCAAGTCCCAAGTTTAATTAGCTTAACACTAACTTATCAAAACATTAAATGTCGTTCCACTTATTCTTGATACTTACGCAATGTCGAGGGCCTAATTTCTTAAATATTTATGTCTTATGAAAATTAAGCTATACATAACTAAGGGTAAGCTAAATTTGGATAGAAACAAGCTCCCAACGGAATAATGTATATTAAGTAATAAAGAAAAAGTTGTATACTTTTATTTGGTGTTGTAATTCTTGGGATTAGGTTAGTCGTTTTAGTCTATTTTTGATTGTCCATTTGTACTCAAGGTTAGTGTACCAAATAGGTAATTACGTGAACATGAGTTTTAATATCGATCTTATGGGGAGACCTGGATAAGACTTGCACAGACTAGGGAAGCATCCCACAAAAATAAGGAGGACTTTATCTCAGCAGTAGATGGAACAAGGCTGCCAATGATGATGAATGAATCTGTAGGGTGTTCTTTTATATCACAAACTACTTAGCCATTCGTATATTAAATCAAACTTTAGGCCGTGCGCACTTTGGACGCGTTTTCGTACGAATTTTACTCGTGTGAATAAATACGAACATAAAATACAATAGATGTGGATATATTTAGCTCGAACACGGCGTGTTGCCACATCGAGCGCTGACCATAACACGCCGTGTTCGAGTTCGCGACAAGTCAATCGTCATCCTGAGGATGCCTCGTTAAGAGGTGAAACACGTGTCGATTTCTTTCAGGGTTTTTATGGCTCTTTTGGAATAGCTAAGCGGAACAGGTTACTAAATATATCCGTGTTTATTGTATTTTATAATGGATTTCCACAAGGTCACGGCTGAATCAATTAACTATTAAATACGAACATACAAAAACGATCCCAACCTTCCAAGTACTAAGGGAGCGCGCAGACTGAGTGCGAGTTAGTCGTACGTATACGTACGTATAGTTCCGACGTTCGAAGCAATCCGAACTTGTTGGCATTTTTCGTGAGTTCAATGCAATATCACCGGAACACTACCTATTTAACGGAGAAAAACGTATACAGAGTACGTACTCAGTTCGTACGACCACGACCATACGTTTACGTACGATACAAATTCGTTTCCAAAATACGTTGAAGGACATTGAACGAGACACAACAGAAGTCTTATTGTTATTACGCGTACGGGCGTTTAGTGTTCCTAAAAGTGTTAAGTCGCCGATTCCTTACAAAACACAAACATAAACTAAACTGTACAAGACACACATAAACATATAACTTTGTTGTTGATTCACTCCCGCAGCTCAATAAGACTTGCGAAACATTTAACGTAAGCTATAACGTCATGCGGCAAAATAAATTGTCATTTTTATCAAACTTAAAACAGAAACTGTCGTGCTGAAAAAATTACCCGTTTCATACTGCGAGTGCCTTTTATACATATTCCGAAATTATCATAAATATCAGTTTTTATTAGACTCCCAACTCGCGTGTTTCACGGTACTTACCCCATAAACTGATATTCAACGGGCTCAAAATTTACATTCCGTTCTATTTTACAAGAGGATTTACTGAGCTGGCCAAGCGCACGCCCTTTACTCCCTTAATCCGGGCAGTTAAAAGGATAGCTGTAATTTCGGGGGTCATTAATTTTGATACGAATAAACAGGTGCGAATAATGAGTGACTAATTTCTTTGTTAAATTTATCTATTGTCTGTTTTAGTAGTTTCTTTAGATAACTAAGAAAGGAAATGAATTTTTGTCTCTTATGTTGAAAGATCCTGCTAATGAGAATCGGAACCAGATCGTCGACTGTTGTCTGTCTGTGTTTGATGGGTTTCTTTTATCTTCTTTTAATCAAAATAAAGTAAGTACTAGAAAATTCTTTAAAGCTGTTATTTAAGAGGGTTTATCCTAAAAGTTGGCAACGTCGTAAATAGCTGTCAAATGTCAATGTCAAACCTGTTTTGATTAATTTGGCAATATTACTGTATGGAATTAAGAAATGTGGCTAACTAGGGAACTAAAATATTGATTATGAAATGCAATAAAATATATCGTAACACCGAATATTTAGTTTTAGATACAAGAAAAGTATTTGGAAACTTTTCAAATTCCTTTTTTGCACCTAAAACGGTAACAACATCAAATTCAGTGTCAATTCATTATTAATATTCTAAGTCGCTAGTCAGCCACATTTATAATTTACATAGTAATATTGCCAAATTAATCAAAATAGCGAAATAATTGACATATATTTGCGACGTTGCCCACTTTCAGAACAAACGCTCTTAAAATAATCACTCTAATCACTTATCAAAACCTGTGAGATATGAATTCAACCAAAAGGACTTGTTGAATTCTGATAGCGCTTTTATTCGTAGCAGTTGGTCTTCGTGAAGAAACTGTTTTTGCGAGGCTAACGTCTTGCAGTTAAGCAAGTCAGCGTCACGAAATTTTGGTGGATGACCCAGTACCTAATTAGTTTCTATCTACACTACATTCGCGATCTAGTTTCCAAACATGTACACACATATAATATACTCCCACGCATAAAGTTCGCACACAATAGAGAATTGTATGAATAGAATTTCTACGGAATAGAGAGGTTTCCGTAGTTCAAGATTTATGTGTTACTAGAGCCGTGTCTCGAGCGGTTGTTTTTTCGAAACATTACACACAAACATTGAACAAAGAGGCGTGGCCATACACATTTGTGTATGCAAACAAGGTGCTTTTGCTTTCCAAGCTGCATGGAAAACATTCCCCGCGCGTGTGAAGAGGGGAAAGGTATTTTTCATTTTTAAACGCAGCGCGCACCGCGGACATCTGTCACTATTATTCAACATAGGTTTTGAGGTTATATTGTCTTGTGAATAGTTGTGAACAAGTTGTGATAAATTGAGACAATGGGGTAGAATAGAAATGCTTTTTAAGTACGTCTTCCTCATCGGAATTCATAACGATAAATCCAAATAAATAAATCCAAAAATAAATGAAAATAAATGTAGATATAATCCTAAAATATTCTAATACGCAGGACACAACTTGTGTATTAAAACACGAAACACATTAAACGCCAAACGAATTTAATACCGCCTCTGCGGTCTAGTGGTAAGACCACCTGTCTCAGACCCAGAGAACCACCTGTCTCAGACCCAAAGGCCAGGGGTACGATTCCCAGCGGGCGCAACATTTTCTGGTCGGTTTGGTTGGTGTTCTAAGTCTGCCTGGCTAGCTACCACTAACTTATCTAAGTCTGCCGCCATAACAATAATGATATCAGCATTGTTGTGTTTCGGCAGTTAGAGGTAAGTTAGCCAGCAGGTGAGATGAAGGCAAAGAATTTCGCAGTTGTGGCAAAAAAAAAAACCTCTTTCTATTTCTGTCAATCGTTTGAAGATGACATTACAGAATGACGTTTTAAATACGTTTAGCGTTAAATGCATTATGGGCCGGGTTAGGTTAGGTTAACCGCGTCCCCGACAGAGATGACCTTGATTGGCGACAGGCAGAGCTGTTTGAAATTTGGTCGCAAACCACCACTCCACGGTTGTGAACCACCAAGTTCACCTCTGTTGGGATGCGGTTGGCAGCCGTGTAGCAAGCCCTTTAATACCGTTGACTTTGGCCATACAAATGCGCGTCGCGCTGACGTCCACCGTGCCGCCCGGCGTCGTTCGATTTCCGACAAAAAAAAACATACGATAACCACGGAGTCTAAAGACCTCGCCATCCCCTTCGTGGCTATTTTTGTCGCGGAGCTTCGACTACGCTGACTAAAAAAAAATTATTTACCCTATAAAATTATAAAATGTCGAAAATTAAGTGCCGAATTAGAGTCGAATGAGAACTTAGGCTGCCAGAGCGAGCGAAGCGAGCTCGGGACTTGGGCCATCCCGACTCGGATAGGTTTGGGTTCGTAGTTTTTTTGTAAGCCATGCATAAATAGGAGCCCCGCGGTGTGGGGCTCCGTCGACTACGCTGACTGGAGAAATATATTTACCCTATAAAATTATAAAATACTATTGACTATTGAATATTTGTCAAAAGTATGAATTGAAACGTATAGAAACTGTCACTCGATAAAATATTTTTCTTGGTAATAAGTTTTATATTAACTAAACAAAGAATATTTGATTTGTTATTCTATGATATGAATATCGAAACATAAAATTTTATTTGTAACAAAAATCAATTATTTAAATTTATTCAAAGTATTCTCCGTATTGATTATTCTACTATTTGAAACGAAATTCTATGAAAATGAAAGCTATAAAACAACGAACAACTTAAATATTTATATCGTTCTAGTTTAATATTATTTTTTTTTGCAAAAATTATTTGCCTTATTTGAAGGCGTAATAACAGATTTAAAAGTAATTAAAATCATATATATTTATGCTTTAAGTGATTAAGTGGTACTATTAGGGGGCCCAAATATAATCTATTACTACGCTTCTAACGTGCATTTGACCGTACTTCCCAATGACCTAGTGATAGCTTTAGTGTCTGTTTTTAAAGCCCTGTGAAAATAAATCTTCGGGAACTAAATATAACTCTTAATTACTTTGTCTTTCTTAGATAAACTCGGTAAGATAGATAATTGCCTCTTAGATAGGTTTTCTTTTTGGACCTATCAGCGAAAAAGTTTTTCGATTCCTTTATCTAGAACTATTAAGGTTTGGTACTTTTTATTGCTAGGTTATTTTAGTTAATTTATTTACCAAGTTTGTCTGCCTGGTCGGTCTAGTGGTCGCAAGCATTACTGTTGGTCATGAGGTCCTGGGTTGTTGGTTGGATTCCGAGGTTGGGCAAAGTGTTATTGGGTTTTGTCTATATGGAATTTCTCAGTAGCAGCCCAGAGTCTGGATTTATGCCCGGTTGATGGCAATAGGCTCGCCCCCTATTACATAGGACTTAAACATAACTGGCGAAATGTGGGCTTACTATAAGTACACTTTTACTCAACCCTTCGAAGAACAAGGCGTGATGTTATGTTTATATTATTTACCAAATTTGGTATATATATAACTAATTTTTTAGCTCATGTGTCCTTTTTTTAATTCCTTGTTTGAACGATTGATATGTATTTATCTAAACTTCGTGTACAGTAGGCCGTAAATTAGTAGTAACAAATCCAGTATGAGCTGGCCTAAACCGCTCAACTGTCAATTTGCCTTTAGAAGTCAATAACAATAAAAAATATATTGTATCTCGTTAGTGACAGTTGACAACACTCTTATTCAACTGAAACTCACATTTTACAAAAAGGCATTTTCGCAAAACGTGACTTTTGTTACAAACAGCTATGGACACAAGGGATAATGTTTTTGTAAAACTTGTATTACACTAACAGGGGTTAAATGCTTAGTATAATAACATCGCACCGGTATTCTCTGAAGGGTAAGGTAGTACGGTTTTATCCCAACTCAAAAGGGTACCTAGTCGTATCGTTAAGGCGGGGTTACCCGTATAAACGACGTTTTCTATTGTCTTTTATTCGTAGATAATACTGATTAAAATTTTGAAAAAAACATATTACATATTTCACACTTTGATCTAGATATTTCAGCCATGCGATACACGATTACTTGCACTTTACTGCATCCAATTAAATCGCAAAAACATGTCTAAATTATGTTCAAATATTTTTTTTATTTGAGTTATATTAGGCTTTGAATAATAAAACTTATACCATAATAAAGGTCGTAAAAAAAGTGATATAAACTGGCCAAAATAATGTGAAATATGAGAATACCAATACCACTAATTCCAAAATCAAGCGTTTTCATCTTTTCATGCGCTCGCCCCGTGCCATTTAGTCCCGAGCGGAACGTGTTGGAGGTCGGACGTATGCCAATTTTTGCAAGACCGCCACCCCCGCTAAGTTTTATTACCGGCTGAGCCAAAAAACATATTGTAAATTATAATAGGTAACTAGGATTAGGATATCTGGATAAGGAATTGGGTTAGGTATTAGGATAGGTAATTATTATAGTTCAAATTTTTAATAGTTGTAAATAGTTAGTTTTTATTAGATACTTTTAGTTATATTTTTTAAACAAAATGGGCAAAACTAAAAAAAAAAAATAGTTGTCATCGCTGGGTCTACGAAGGCTGAATAAACAAAAAAGGTAATTGAAAATATTATTATACACTACATTATATAAAGGTATTATATTTTACTTTACTAACGAATAGATTTACAAAACGCAAATATGTGTGTAAATCAGTTGAATTTCAACCCTATGACAATGTGAATAAAGACGCCACGCGCGCAAAATTTATAATGGTATATTTTACTCGCTGAATAGATTTACCATCCGCATCAAGGTGTGTAAATAGGTGAATTTGAAACCTATATCGCAGTGCATAAAGCCGCCACGCGCACTAATGTAATGGTTTACTATTTTCAAATGTCAAATAGGTAGTTAGTTCATCCCGCGCTGAGTTGGTCCGGGTGGTTTTTATAATGTTTATTAGCGTAGGTAGGTACTGTACAGTCGACCACACGTCGCGCGTCTGTGGTAAGTGATAAATAACACTATAATCTTGAGCTGGCCCAACGTACGGAGTTTCATTAGAATAAGAGACCAGTTTACACTGGTTTTGTTTCCACTGACATGACGTGCGGCCTACTGTACGTGTTTACGCGACTCGCAGGACAAACTGCATAAATAAACGAATTTGATAGGTAATAAAAAGGTACCGAGCGCCTGCGTAATATTTCAACAAGGTTACAAAGTCCTAATAAAATCTCAATATGTATAATAAGAGCCTTTGCCTAGTCTTATAATATTTGTTATTTACTGCTGATATGTCCGGTTTCACTTATCGTACATCTAAATAGGTAAATACCTAAATAAAAGCGCGTATTTCCTACGTGAGAGTTGAAAATTCAACAGTGCAATAATATTTAGGCGTTCATTTAGAAGTAAGCTATGTATCCCACAACCACCACAACACAACAAATAATAATATTTACACTTTTTTACACTCGTGCCATAGTGTAGAAATGTACAGTATGACCATTTCCTACAAAAATATTATTTATTATTTTCGGTAACGTTTAGGCACAAGCTCGTTTATGCGCAGTACACTACTTACTAAAAACACTGTATCAAATTATGACAAATAAATAAATAAAAACTACATATATTTAGCTAGTTTGGCTATACACACGTTATCCAAGGCATAACTTTATTCAGTGTTTATTGGCAAGAGGAAAAGTATTTAGAAATTGTAAATTACATTTATCAGACTGTTTTTAATCGTTTTTGAGTAAATAAATATATTATTATTGTAATATATTTATTATTATTACTATAGGGTCTATGACATTTCTCGGGACATTAGGGTCCCGGACCTTTGGAAGGCGTACGAGGGGCCGAAGCCAACTCGCAGAGGCCCGTTAGACGTTTTGAATGAAATTATTATTATATTTATTTTTAATTATTATTCATTAGGTTCAAGTTAATCAATACCTACCTAATCTATCTATAACCTTCAAAAATACATAATAGAAAAATAAAATAAAATAAACTTATATTAATCAATTCAAGTTGATCTATTGCATTGCTCTGTTATGTGACCCAACTTACTACCTACGCGAGGTCGTGAACTCATGAGCGGTGCGCTTGGCGCTCGCGTTTCCCGCGCATCGTAATTTGTTACGTATCGCTACTCGTTGCGGGGGCTGGGGTAAGCGTTGTATGCCTACTGCGCTCGGGCTCGGCCCGCCTTAAGCTTTTTCAAAAAATCTTTCAAACAGTTTTAACGTCCTGGGCTCAGGATAATTTTGTCCTCAGGAATTCAAATTAAAACTATTTTTTTTGACTAAATAGGAAATCATCAGCAAAGTACTAAATAATTAAATAATAATTAAAGTACTAAATGTAATTGGAAAGAAGAATGGAAGCGTTTCGTATGGTTTACATTGGAAAGCTACACCTAGGTACTTTGAAGCAAAGATTTAAATCGTTGGATTCGCCCTACCGCGTCAAAAGATAGTCACGTTTTTGTTTTGTTTCGACACTTTTGACACAATGACGCGGTTACTAGACTTGCATGTCGTGAATTGAAATCTCTTAATATTGTGCGTACAAACTTACATTTGCAGTTGGAATGGATGGGAGAACATGTTTTTCAATTACAATGTTAAGTTTGTTTTTGGGATAAAAACACGGTAGATTACGGAACGCTCACCACGCGAGTTCAACTTGCATTTGTCCGTTTTTTTTTTGTCTAATAAACTCAACGGATTTTAAAGAAGATTTGGTCAGTCTACAATAACGTCCAAGTATATTTTAACGGTTTCATAAAATACGCTTCGCTTTTAAAAGTGATACGGGAAACCTCTTAAATATCATCGATCTTAAAAAAAAAAACAAAACCGAAATATATGTACTCCCATACATTCCAACTGCAAATGTAAGTTTGTACGCACAATATTGATAGATTCACCATGTTATTTTAAGACCATAGACTTCTTATAGGTTTTCCTGTAATCTATCTGTGAAGAACCATTCTATCTGTATTTTTTTTTTCAAAGTTTTATGCTCAGGTGGGGAATGGTCAATTTTCATCTTATTTCTTAAATATCTTTAAATGTATTAATTTTAAAATTATAAAAAAAGAAATTGAGATCCTTGCAACAAGCCCTTTCATTTGATATGTCACATGATACCGTTTGAAAAACTTTTTTTTTTATTATCTTATTTGCCCGCCAAAACTGACCCCCTATATTCAAAATTCATTTATTTCCGTTACGCGTCCATGTTTGGGCCACAGAAATACATATGTGTACCAAATTTCAACTTAATCGGTCCATTCGATTCGGAAAAAATTGGCTGTGACAGACGGACAGACAGACACGCGAGTGATCCTATAAGGGTTCTGTTTTTTCCTTTTGAGGTACGGAACCCTAATAACCTATATCTGAAAACCTAACAAGTATGCAACACTACGCGAATAATTATGTAAACTGCAAATTACAGGCGAGCAGCGCTCAGCACCACATGTGCCGGAACACAGCCAGCCAGGCTTGTAATATCCTTATTACACTTTAGCTTGAAACTTGCATCTAAATAACCTTTTACATATAAATTTCACATACATAGATTAATATTCACGTCTTTTGAAACTTTACAAAGAAGTAACAATAACAGCATTCATTTTGGCGTCACGTATTGTTAAGACTCCCTCAGACAGGTGCGACGCGACAGCGCGACGTAACTCTAGTAGAAAAATGTCTAAGAAAACTTCATGGAAATTGTTCTAACAGAATCGCGTCGCACCGTCGCGTCGCGCCTGTCTGCGAGAGCCTTTAGTGAAAACGGAGATTAGTCTAACAATTATTATGTATAGTGTAAACCTTTAATAGGTAATTTAATATTGTTCTTGACAGACCATGTTTAAAAAAAAAATCTTTTTGTCCCGACTGTAAAGACTGGGTTACATATTAAATTAAGGATCCCGCAGACAGGCGCAACGCGACACCAGTACAAAAAATTACAAAAAGTTTTTATAGAATTTCTTCCACCAGAGTCCCGTCGCGCCTATCTGCGGAGGCCTTTATTGACTGTTGCCCGTGACTTCGTCATTGTGTATTTTGTACTTCGTCAGTTGTTCATGGTGGAAAGTAGCCTATTTCACTAATTTCAGGTTTAGGCGTGAAAAAAATTAATATTTAGAGAAAGAGATACTTTAGCGTTTATAATATGAGTACGGAAATATAAGGTCTATCTATTCACACACAAAATCTCTTGTCATTGTACTTTTACTATGGGACCAAACCAGAATCGCGAAAAAAAATCTGCTGTTCTCTACAGTTTGTTTTTTAATCCCAGAGACTAATTTGACAGGTGCAAATGTCAAACTCCAAATTGAAAAAAAAAAACAACAAACAACAATCACCTGAAATTTTCGAATTAGTGTCTGGTATTAAAAAACGAACTGTAGAGAACAGCAGATTTTTTCGCGATTCTGGTTTGGTCCCATAGTAATAGTTGTTCATAATGATGAGTACAATGACAAGAGATAGATAGACCACCTATGGATTAGTATGTATTAAACTAAAGTGAGTTTTCCATTGTTCCAGGAATCCTCGACTGTTTCAAAACTTCAGTGAAAATGTGCTCCTTTATCGAGTCTTTATCATAAACTTGTGAACTATGCTTCATTTTGTGGTTAAAAAGTGATTTGTACAATGGAGTGTTTAAAAGTAATGCAGGATGGACGTTATGTACAACATTAGTTTGGAAAGGCAAAAATTCTACGCGACACACAACTTTAACAAATATTATCCTGAACCTAAAGACGTGGAAGTAAGTTTGAAATTTAGATATTTTTGCTTTATTATTTTGAATAGCAGATTTCTTTTGACAGCATATGGCCCGGAGTCAATCAAAACGGAGACGAGACGAGAGGAGAGGAGATGTGTTTTAAACAACTAATAGACTTTCGTTATATAAACATCTCGTCTCCTCTCAGTTTCAGTGGAGACCAATGAGCGGAGATGTATCATGTTTGTATGGCGCGATCGAAGCGGAGATGTGAGCTGTGCCTCGCAAGCTGGCGATAGCGCGCAGCGGACGCGAGACAAGATGTGAGTGGCGTGCAGTGAGTGGCGCCGCTAGTTCCCCCCGCGTCACATCACACACGTCTCCGCTCCAGTCTGGTCAGCATCTCCGCCCAGCTTCGGTGGATATACCCTAGCTGAAAAACATCTCTTCTCGTTTCCGCTTCGGACATCTCCGCACATCTCCGCTTTAGTAGAGTCCAGCCCTTCTCCTGAATCTAAAGACGTAGAAGTAAGGTTTGAAATTTAAATATTTTCTTTTTATTCTTTTTCACAGCAGATTTCTTTTGATAGCACTAAACTTCTTTGTGTAGTTTAGGGTGGATTGAAGAAACACGACGACGTTTTTATAATTTAGAGAGAATCATAAAAACCGGGTTTTATTTTCGTAATATTTTTCGTTTAGAAATTGAAGGACGATTAGACAAGGCGCCTCGAGTAGGTATTTAAAAATGAAGATGAATCTGAAATAATTAAGATGGCGTTTCTGCCTCAAAACATGAGTGTCTGTATGTGATAATTACATTTATTTATTAGGAACACACACTTATTTACAATGCATTTGATTTTGCGTAGGGTGTTCGTTCAGTGTACAACACACAACTCATAAATAATTATGTAAACCAGAACCACATAATACTACCATAATTATTTACTTGCACTTTGCCAAAATGCCAGAGGGTGACACTTAATATATTAATTGTCCTCTGTATGACTTGTGCCGGTACTCATAGTCATTACTTGGGACTGTTAATAATTAATCACGTTAATTGACGTATAAATTTAAACCCCTTTTTTTTGTGTGGGAAATTATCAAAGGACGGTGAGCTACCCATTGCTCACCGTCCGCAAGCCCGCGCTTACGGTGGCCGGAAATCGGCCTGCGATTCCTGACGCCCGGGGCGTCTCCTCTTTGCGGCGGTTAGGGGCAAGAGGGCGCGCAGTTTGCCTCTCACTCACGCGTTCCGCCTCCTCCTTCGCGAACATTACTGCTTTGCAGAAGGAAGTAACGGCCTCCCATTTCCTCTCACTCCGTACCATGGCCTAAACCAGGGCCGGATGCGAGAGATCTACAAAAAAATGCCAAATACAAGTATTGGAATTTGCTTCCACCGCAAATTCACAACTTGAATTACTTCTAGCCACATTAAGGTCGAGCTTGAACAACATTTCTGCACAGACTGTCAAACATTCTAAACTTTATAGATTAGCGTCGATTTACTATTCAGCGGTTCCAAGAAATTCGTCTCTTCAAACTTGCACGAAGCATTCGATTGTATGATAAATTGATGAGCGGGGTTTATTATAATCGTACCAATTATATAATAAATGCCTAGAATACTTAATTTACTTTAGTTTATTGAAAACTGATATTATTTGAAATGTGGGTAGGCAATTGGCGCCCAACGTGGTATTTACTTCAAGTTGAATAACAAATGGCCGCCTAATACAACAAGCGAAATATTTCTGAACAAACGATATTTTGAACTTGATAGATTAGCGTAACTGCTTTCTTCATTTATAGTTAATTTTTTTTTTACTCAAATGGAACAACAAACAATATATAACATAGGAACAAGAAATACATAAAAAAAATTACAGATAATATTGCAGCCCACAACGCTGTTCACGGATTAGCTGTAGCTAATCCGTGAACAGCGTTGTAGGCAAAAAAATGTATTTGCATGTATTTCCTACAGGACAGAGGCAGAGAAAATAATCGCTAGGGTTACAAATACATTTTTTTTCTTAACTAACGTGTTTATAGTATATCCATATAAATTTTAAGAAATGGTACACAAAAAAAAAGAAGGAAATATGTTCAAGAAAGCTCCTTGAGTATAAGACTTCTGAACGTATAGGGAGCAAGAACAAAAATGTCTATATGTTCAAAGATCCCATTGTAGGAATCGACCATTCTGCGAACAGGCGAGATTTTAAATGTTTCGAAGAAATTCGCCTCTATAACTTATGACGCAGTACCTATGAAGAATCGATACGTTAGGTCTATTAATACTGATACCACTATCGGCTAGTCAAATGCAACGTATAGAATGAACCATCGTGTATGTTCTGTATTAAACCTGTTCTTATTTTTTATAAATGTGGGTAGGTTTTGGCGCCCAACGCGGTAATTGTACCTAATAGTAATTTTTCTTTGGTGGTACTAAAAACGATATGTGATTGTTATCCTAAATATCCTAAATGTAGTATAAAAGGATAAAATCTTAATATTTCCATATATATAATTTTTCACTTCAATACTATGTAAAACCCTGCTACCATTAATTGACCACTCGGATCACACCAATAATGTACACAAGATATGCTACGTTCATAGTAATTGACGTTAAAAATCTAGTCGTGCTGTCATACCAATATTGTGCACACATGTTGATATGTTGCACTAATGTAAGTAAAAGAGATAGCTATCTTTTGAACGATTGCGCTTCAACGATTGTGCTCGTCCTTCTTGACGTTCGACTAAAGACTAAACGTCATTAGGACGTTTTCGAGTCCTCACGACGCACGCGCAAGAAACATATCTGCCTCTTTTAATATATATAATATCATTGGGTCAGACCGAAACCTTAAACACGCGTGCGCTGACATTATATTTTTCCCTTATTAATAACCTTGATTGAATAAGGCACGTGTCAGGTTGTGCGACCTATTATGTCAGGTAATAAAATTACTGTGTTTTAATGTCAATGGTTGTGACCTTGAAATAAGGTTTTTATTATTAATAACCAAGCAGTTCTCTATTATAAGGCAATGGTTGGCATCCACCTTACTAGTTTGCTGATGACGGATTTTCTCAACGTCATAATAACATATTATTTCTCCGTAGAATTAAATTGGCGTTTGGCAGTTTTTGTATGGAAATACCGTCAAACATTCAAAATCGTCCCTCCTATAAAAACATCTGGCGTTGTAAAAATCAGCACTTACGGACTTTTCTAGACGGCTACGACTCCGGCCAGTCGTGGCCGTTTAGTGGTATTGTATGGTCTGCGGCTAGTTGGCTGTTGCGACTAAGTGTGCGATTCGTATCAGTTTCTATAGTTTACTTGGTCGCTGCGACCATTGGTCCATTGGTCGTGGCCTTCCTTTATATCACAATTTAGTACTTGTTGGGTGCATGTCAAAAAAGACGCGTCGAAATGTTGCCACTATACAAAACGTTTAACGTTTTTTGAGGATGATATTCTCGTAACATAGAATAAAGTATGTTTATTTCTTTTTTATATCTATTTAGTATATTGCAACACATTTTAATTTGATAAATTATTTTTCTTTAAGTACGCTGTACTGGTACAGCGTCTTAATATTTGTTTGCTGCACCGGTCGACGTCATTACGTCGGCGCCGGCTGTCGCTGAAAACCAGCGCTGGGGCTCTGTCTTGCATATGGTCGTAGCATAATGCTGAGCGATAACCGATTTACGTGGATGTAAGGCATGCTTCCCCCATTTTTTTCTCATTTTAATATTTTAACTATTTTTTGCGTCATGTTTACCGTAAATAAACGTTTTTTCTTTCTTTTTCTTTCTTCCAGTGCGCGAGATTCCTGAATCTAACACACCGCTTCACAGAACCTCTCCCGTCCATTCACAGTTTTAAAGGAGTGGCGCGAATCTCCAATAAACTTATTAGGAGATCGAGTCTTGAGACATATTACCTACCATCTAAAGCAGGGTTTCCCAACCTTTTAACATACGCGCTCTCCTAACATTCTTTTAAAATCACTAGGCCCCTGCGTTACTTTGTCGACATACGCAGAAAAGTATAAAAATGTAAACCAAGCGAAAGTGACCCCAAAAATGTTTGCACCCACTTGGATAGGTTAGATTTTCTTTTGATCATTCAAACAGAAAGACAGGTTACTTCGTCGAGTTTTGCAGAAAAACTTAAGAATTATGAGAATGCATAATGTAAGAGCGAGCGAAGCGAGCTCGAACAATGTTGTACAATTTCGGATTCGTTCCATTTTTCTTTTGACCATTCATACGAATAGAAAAACTTATTTTTATCGACATTGGCAGAAAGGTTTTATTTTAAGTATTATAAAACGTAAAGGTTTTGGAAACTAGTCTTAACCTTTTCTAATACCAAGAACATAGAATTTTGTAAATATACACTTTGTTATTGAAGGCGCCACGCCCACCCATTGATCACTCTATGCCCCCTGAGGGGGGCGCGCCCCACTCGTTGGGAATCCCTGACTTAAAGTAAGTCTACTACTACCTAAGGTCTAACCTACCTACTACGTAAGTTGATAGGGTCATGTGTGGTAGCAACACACATGACCCTATCAACTTACGTAGGTGATGGAATCTTATTAAGTTACTAGCTGCGCCACGCGATTTCACCCGCGTAAGTCACTATTCCCTGGGAATATTGGGAATAAAGAAAAAATGTCCTAATCCAAGTCATGGTTTACTAATGTGCCAAATTTCATCCAAATTTGTTCAACCGTTTTAGCGTGAAAGCGTAACAAAGAAACAAACTCACTTTAGCATTTTTAATATTAAGTTAAGATTAATTTGTGAAATATACAATGAGTATATATGTCCCAACGATGACGGCATATTCATTATTATCTGTCTTTGCCCCGATCACAACATACATCTGCATCTGGTTAGACTGGTGTGTAACCAGATGATGCAGCTGTATTTTACATGGAGCGACTGCCTATCTGACCTTCACTACCTTTTACTGGGTACTTTTTTTTTTTTGGGGTTGGAAATCATCAAATAACTTCTCCCGCTCTGGGCGGAGCGGGAGGGCATGTCAGACTCTTACTAACTAAAACCCACCCGTGTTCCTTCGGTTGCCCTGTCGCCGGGGGCCACGATCTCCCTTTCGGTTTACTTCGCAACCCCGGCAGGCATCGGCCCTAGTGGACCCCTTCAATTCTGCTGACATCTCTTTGAGGCGCGCGTGGAACTCAACGCGCCGTCGACCTGGGCCTGGTCCTTATCGGACGGTGAGCCACCCATTGTTCACCACCCACAAGCCCGCACCTACGGTGGCCGGAAATCGCCTCGCGATTCCCGACGCCCTGGGCGTCTCCTCCTGCGGCGGTTAGGGGTGTGAGGGCGCGAAATTTGCCTCTCCCTCACGTGCTCCGCCTCCTCCTTCGCGAGCATTACCACTTCGCAGAAGGAGGTGACGGCCTCCCATTTCCTCTCGCTCCGTACCATGGCCTGAACCAGGGCCGGACGCGAGAGATCACCGCCGCCGATCGCCTCCATGAGGACACGGCGATGCTCCGCCCAAGCTGGGCAGACCTCCACCGTATGCTCCACCATGTCCTCTGGGCGATCTACACAATGGTGACACCCGGGCGTTTCCTCCCGCCTTATCCTGTGTAGGAACCTCCCGAAACAGCCGTGTCCGGTCGCCTCCCTAGCCACTCCGCGCCTCTCTAGCCACTCCTCAAAGAGGGGTCTTATCGCCGCAATTGTGGCGTGCCCAGCGCTGGGTTGCGACAATCGCACTCTCCATGACGCCATGAGATCCCGCCGGAGTTACTGGGTACTGTGGCGGCATCTACATCGGCACATGTGAACTACGCATCACACCGACGTCACCCAAAATCCTGTAACGCGCAGCACTTTATCGCACATCAAGTATATATACAACGTCTCGACATCATTCGTCGGGCAGTAGCCCACTACCATCACGACACCCGTCTGGTTGGAAGATCCTTCATTTTCTATGGAGGATGAGTGAATTTTACACCCTGTTCCTTAAGTATACCTCTATAGTATTAATTGAATAATTAAGGTGATAATTAAGTATGGCTACTAATTAGGTAATTCATTTTTATTCAATGAAGTCTGTTATAATAAGGCTGAGACCGTAAAATAATACGGACCCTGTTAATTAAAATTAATAATGCGTTGTATACACGCCTCTGGAACACGCGATGTCTATATTTTGTCTTGGTTTCAGTACATCTTTCTATTGTCTACAATATCTGAAACGTACCCATTGTTCTATAAAAGCCGGTGTCCCTCATCGTTAAGCAAATCCTTTGAGAGATGATTTTATACGATTCTATACCGTCCGGAAGCAACGAAAGCAGTTTCCTTCCACGTCAAAAAATTAAACTGGCCAAGTGCGAGTCGGACTTACACACGAAAGATTCCGTTCCATCGTACAATATTTAGCAAAATTTGCCGAAATAAATAAAAACAGTGGCACCCTGGGAGTGCCGAGACAAAAAAATCGGCGCCGCGGTAATCAACGCGTTGATGTCTTTTCCTCCACGCACCGTGGCAATTTACGCGTTGATGTCTTTTTAATGGTCAAAAGTTGGTGTCATCACGGTGTCGCGAAATCAATGGTTTAGTCCCATCTCAAAAATGCCCAATGTGCCCAAAGAAGTTTTCACTTCAAAAACGTTTCTTGTATGGGATCCCGTTTAATGTTTTACTTTATTTTATTTTTGGCAGTCATTATAGCCAAAATAGAAATACACAATATGTAAAATAATTAACTGGCTACCTATTACGGTTCATAAGGTCCAGCTCCCTGACGGACAGACGGACGGACAGCGGAGGCTTAGTTATATAGGGTTCCGTTTGGCATACTATCGGTATGGAACCCTAAAAATGAAAATTGAATTAATGAGCACAGCGGGGTAATTGCGTAAATTACCCCGCTGTGCTCATTAATTCAATTTAACACACATTTAATAGCAATTGAAAAATCCGTCAGCTCAACAACTTAAATAACACAATGAATGTTGTTGAACTGTCAAAATGAAAGACATTGCGATCTATTGCCATTTTATGATTGTTAGCCCACGTTCGCACGGACGTAAAAATATCGCGGCGGGATTTTATCGCACACTCGATTTTCAATGCTCTGCTTAGCACCAAGAGGTGAAAATCCAATAGTGTGTCTTTTCGATAAAATCCCGCCGCGATATTTTTACGTTCGTGCGAACGTGGGCTTACGGAATTACCCTTTTTTTGACACTATAATACTAACTGCCTCGTTGGTGTAGTGGTTGCAAGCGCTACTGCCGAATATGTGGTCCTGGGTTCGATTCCCAGGCCGGGCAAAATGTCATTGGATTTTTCTATCTGGCATTTCTTAGTAGCAGCCCGGAGTCTGGATTGGTGCCCGGTTGATAGCAATAGGCTTGCCCTTTATTAAATGTTAAGTTATTTTAGTTAGATGTTATGTTATAATACTAAGTTTGAACAAAATCTCTTAAATATGTGTATTTTACATATGCAAATATCAGAAAAAAAAACCTTGTTCAACCCTAAAATTAGTCATACTAATGACATAAATAAATATTCCGACTGGTCGAAAATACTTTTAATAGTTAAATGTTCTGCATGCGACAACGTTGTGCCTATATTAAAAAGTTGTGCAACAACTGTAATTTTGACATCCCTAACGATATACGACCCGCGTAACTTTGGAAACTGACAAAATAAAGCAAGTATTAAAGAGCTGCTATTGGTGCAAAACTTTAAAAATTTCACACAAGTAATACGTAGGAGTAATAAATTATCAATCGATAAATTATTCTAAAAGAGACCTGAAGAATAATTGATGAGGACCGGTAGACCGTAGGTCGGTGGCACAGTATAAATAAGTAACAGTATTTATTATGTTTTCATAGAAAACGGCCGAAATGACGCACTTCGAAATCTCAGTGTATATCAGTACGCAACAGTCTCGAGTTCATGGCAGTTATCCTTATGGAGGCGATCGGCGGCGGTGATCTCTCGCGTCTGGCCCTGGTCCAGGCCATGGTACGAACCGGGAGAGCATAGAGGTATCGGGAATCGCAGGCCGATTCCCGGCCACCGTAGGTGCGAGTTTGCGGACGGTGAGCAATAGGTAGCTCGCCGTCTGGTAAATCCGGGTCAATGACGCGTTATGTTCCACGCGCGCCTCAAAGAGATGTCAGCAGAACTGACGGGGTCCGCTATGGCTAATGCCTGCCGGGGTCGCGGGAAAGTCCGAAATGGATACCGTGGCCCTTGGTAGCATACAGGTAACTGAAGGAACACGGGTGGGTATTAGTTAGTAAGTCTGACACGCCCTTTCGCTCCGCCCAGAACGGGAGAAGTTATTTGATAATTTTCCACTCAAAAATAAGGTAGAGTGATAGAGTCCGCACTACCACTGAAGTCCATTTGACGCGGCGCTAGTGTCTATATCATTGCATGACATTGCATTAAAAAAAGTAGTTTCACAATTTTCCGCGCCTTCTTTCGCACACTACAAAGATCTTTTGGCACCTGAATGACATTGACAGGAGGGCGTTGTTAGTAAACATTTATAAAATTGTCAATGGCATTGAGTATTGACACAACAAGATGGTGGCGTTAGTTCCGATCTTGGCCGCCAAAATAACCTTGTAGCATTCAGTAAGGTTGGTAGAGGGGCCGTTAAGTCACAGACTCAGGTGCCCACATAAATAATGAAGTCCTCAATTTTTGACTGGAGAAAGTTTGAGAAATTTTGGCACCGCTTACACCAATCAAGTCTTGCGTTACAAAGTTTTTTGAGAGCTACGAGACGTAAGTTTTTAATGAGCGGAATTCAATATCATAAACTTCACTAGCAGTACTTTGGCAACAAACCACGTGGTTCCCGCGGTAATAAATTTAATTTGTCGAATAATTCCTTTTGAATCTTCTAATTATTCGCTTTAGTGCGCTCTATGTTCTATTGAAGAAATGGCTTGCGGATCCAAGGACCAAAATTTTATATAATATTAAAGACTATATTCAAATTATTATTTGTAATTTTATACGTAATTAATACAAGGATCAAAATTAAATATAATATTAAAGACTTGTGACGGATAGGGTTACGTAAGGGTACAAATAAGACCACGTAACCTTGTAAACATAAAAAGTATATTCGTTATAGAGCATATTACACAAAGGGGGTAGATAGGTTTATGGTCACAAGGTTCCCTCAATTCCCTTGGGAGTAGCGCAGTACTCTCCTGGCTCAGCCTGGTGCGACGATGACCCCAGCGGGTGTGCCACGCTGCAGACGTCAGGAATGGTGATGGTCGGCGGTTGGTCGTGCCTGACCCGTAGAAGGCTCGACGTGCTCACGCGGGTAAATAGGTACCCTGCACGGAGCACGACGGCAACGTAGAAGCCGGTAAGCCGGTAAGTAACCGGAACCTTGACGATGAAAGCCGGAACTTGATGATGAAGTAAGCCGGAACTTTGTTCCCTGGAACATAACGTCCAGCGTGTCACAAGATGACCATTAGTCATCTCCGCTGATTGTGACACCAAGCATAAGCAAAGCGAGATGTACTAGTGCGCTAATGAAGGTGGGGTGTGGATGTCACAATCAGTACGGAGTTACATGTTGTGAGAAGCACGGCATGACTTGCACATTTTGAGACAATGAGTAATACTTACAAAATGCGCAAAGCTAATCGCAAAAAGGTTGCATATGGAATAATTACGTAGAAGGCATAATAATTTTAGACAATAGCAGATAAAGAGCAAATAGGCACACGCCCTAAGTTTACCTAGATAGGTAGGTACACACAATATAAAATAAAACATAATTAGCTGATCAACACTTACCCAATATGGGGATAACACTGAGTTTACTTGCTACATGACTCGTTTAGAAAATTAACCGTTACAACGGCGACAACCGTGGCTGAGGGACAGGACCCACGTACGAACGTCGTGCCGCTAAGAGGGAGCGACACGAATACGTGTGCCCGTCATGTCAGCATATGACGGTGTGTTCTGCCACCGGCCGTGTGCGGGGACGCTCAGGACTCCAGCCTGGCACGTCTGCCGCGGGGCGTGACAGGGGAGAGGGAAGAGGGGGGTCGCCAACGGACTGTGTGGCGACTCAAGGTCACGCGCATCGCGTAGAATTTGTGAGAGCTTGGCAATTTGGTTTTATATGAGTAAACAAAGGCTTAAAAGAAGCTTAGGTTTAAAGTTATGTAATTATTTTATAAAAACGGAACGTTACAACGTTACAGACTATATTCAAATTATTATTTGTAATTTTATACGTAATTAATACTACCTCGTTGGTCTAATGCGCAAGCGCTACTGCTGAGCATAAGGTGTTAATGGGTTTTTCCATTTAGAATTTCTCAGTAGCATCCCGGAGTCTGGATTTGTGCCCGGTTGATGGCAATAGGCTCGCCTCCTATTATATGCGACTCTGGTGGAACAATTTCTATGAAAAATTCTCGGAAATGGTTCTATCAGTGTCGCGTCGCCTCGTTGCGTCGCGCCTGTTTGCAGCAGCCTTTAAACATAACTGGCGAAATGTAGGTGTACTATTAACGTACCCATAGGTACCTCTGCTTAACCCATGGGGGAATACAGGCGTAATGTTATGTTATGTTCAATAAAAATATACTTGGAGTCGGTGTGACACCATTTTTTCTTCCATTCTCCTTCGTTAGTCGTCACTCTATCGTTCACTCCTTTTTTATTTCATATCACCCCCAGCACAATTATTGATCAAATCAAATTCTCTATTTTACCTCTCCCTCTTCATCCATAAACTGATAGTTATAATAATTAAATACAGGGTGTATCAGAAAAGTGTGGTTAAATTTAAGAGTGTGGTACATACCATCAAATTGAACAAGTTTCTCCAAGAAACCAAATCGTAATCGAGAAAAAAATATCAGCTGTCCCGTACAAAGCCTCAATACCTACTAGTTCAGTTTGATGATCTATACCACACCCTTAAATTTAACCACACCTTTCTGATACAACCTGTTTACAACTTACGTAAATTATAAGTAACAATAAGTTATTTTATTATTATTAAGTTTTTATTTTTGATAATTTAATATTTGCCAAATTTATATGTAACTTCCGTCTATTTCTATATGAATTAATTATGTAATCAATCAATTCAATTTAATTTATTTACTTATTTATTGAATTGATTGATATCAATTCAATTTAATTTATTTACTTATTTCAGCATTTTCAATGTTAATTATATTCGGTCGGCATTCGGTGATACCGGAGTGCTTCTCCGATGCAACTTCAGGGCCGGGTGTTGAACGCATTGGCCGTTAAGACGACCCCACCCAGGGCCACAGCATCCCCCGTTGTCACGGACACACCTACGGACACGTAAATCCCACTAGGGGAATACAAAATAAATAAACAATAATTTTTAATAAAAAAAAACAATAGCTATACAGACTAGATAATTTGACAAATAAATAGATACTTCAGTTACAACTTAGTTAATTCTGCTAATAAACTTTTTAACTAAGGTATATTAAAATAATTAGTTCTAGGAATGGAGTTTAAAGCCTAAAGTAATGAAAATAGATATTTGAATAACACAGATTAATAATATAAGTATTATTTCAATAACAGAGGTTTAATAATAATATTATTTCTTTGTCTTTGACACATCTCGGAACCCTGGGGTCCCGGACCTTTAGAAGGCGTACGAGGGGCCGAAGCCAACTCGCAGAGGCCCGTTATACGTTTTGAATGAAATGAGGCACCAACCGACGATTATCCCTGTTCGCGCTATGCAAGGGCACCCAAGGACAACCCCCGGTTGATGCAAGACTATTGTAGGATATGGAAACAAAGATATTGGATTATGGGTTTGGGTGGCTAAGTGAACTGGTTATTTAGAGCTATGGAAAGACTATGGCCCCTGCCTGACCAATATTTTATATAAAATACACAGGTGAAATGGCAGGGGGTGACTCACACACTCAATAATGGGCCCCCGAAAACGGTCGCTAGCACAAAGTGTCGTAGCGACAAGGAGGCAACATTTCCTGAGGTGCTTATGAGGTGTGGAGAGGTATTTCACGGCTATCAGGACAATCCCGGAAGTACGGTCAAGATCCCTACCAGCATCTTATTGGAATACTTCCTTCCTTCGAGCACATTTGCTCTTGCGAATCTCCAGTCAAGCCAGCCAATTAAGGCAAGAATGAGGTGGGAGCTCCGTTCCTCGTCAGTGTTCACTCCATCCGGCCAATAAAGGCAAGCCAGAGATGAGGAACAAGACTTCTCCCGGGAGATAGGGTGCGTGGGGTCGCTACAGCTCGCCACATGCTAACCTGAGGGTTTTTTTTTTAAATTATTAACGTCCTTACTATAAAGTAGTTTAATGTTCCTAAAACTTAGCAATTCTAAAGCTATTGACATAAATGTTTTAGAAAAGGCAAACGTTCATCTATTAAATTTCGCTACCTTGGACACCTCCTGGCCAGACAGACACTATTGAAAACTTTGCTGAATGCAAAATGGTTTTTTTTAATTTAACAAAACTTTGATCTTATTTTACTACAAAGATTTATATTTTACAATTGATTTGATAATTTACGGTTATCATTATATTTTATACATATTTTGCCAACTAACACATACGGGTCCCTAGAGAAGTGACATCCTATTAACGATAAAATAGCAAGCGGTAGAAATAAACAATAGTTTTAAGTGAACGTATACATCAAACGTTGTAGTTATAACTTGAGGGTATGGATTAATTTTATAAGGAAAACCTTAATGGATACCCTCAAATTATAACATCTACCTATTAGACAGAGACCTAAAGATAAAGTGACTCGGACGATACTAGATAACAATTTCATCGCAATTCACACGGGCTCACTGGCTAGTTCATCAAACTGCCGGTATGAATATGATAACATTCGGGAATGCGATGGTTTGAATCCAAGTCGAAGCAATGAACTCTTTTTTAAGTATTCTTCTTTAGTACTCTTCTTTAGATTGTTCGTAACGAAACTCAAACTCAAACTCAAACTCAAAGCATTTATTTCAATTAAACCATTTACAGGCACTTTTGAATTGTCAAAGAGTTGGTCAGTTAGCCAGAAAGTTGAAGCTAATTGCCCATTCCAAAACGTAGATCTCTATGGAGAAGAACGGGCAAGAAACTCCAAGGACACTCTTTTAAATATAGATATTACAAAATCCTGGGTACATCATTCTTGTTGCTTCTATATGTGAGAACAATGTACAAAAAATAATCAAAAGCAATTGAAAATATAAGATTAAAAATAAGCCCTGGCAGATAAGAGATGACCAGTTTCAATTGACGGCGCCCGTTCACGAACATGACGCGTGGATCAGCACCATCCAGCTCAACCATTTTGTAGGGAACCGAATGATCCAACACACTCGCCACCATCAGCGAGACATTTAAGTGAGCATGACATATTCTCAACTGCCATGCTATTTCAAGTCAACATACATCTTAATAAGTTAATAAACGGCTCCATGGTCTCACATTTACAAAAATAAAAATGCTTCTAAATTATACAAAACTATAGTTTGCAATGTATCTAAAAAAATAAAAGAATTTAACCACCAAAAAGAAAGAAAATCATTACTTAATTGGAGCATTCAACAATTAAGTTGGTAAAACAAAAATGAACATTAAGTTCCTAATGTCAAAATATATTTTTTTTTTTTAAAGGGGATGCAACTCTTCCAAATATTAAAATTTTAACTAGTGAGCCCAAGCGGCTGTGGAGCAGGACCAGCATTAAGCCAAGCATTTTTATCTACGATATAATCATCTAACTTATAATATGCTTGTCTACATAGTGTGCGTTTAATGCATGTTTTAAATTTCTTCTCATTTAGTTGAAGAATATCGAGTGGTATTTTATTATAACATTTTACACAGTACCCCATAAAAGAAGTGTGTACTTTAGACAATCTAAAACGTGGTTGATCTAATTTGTTCCTATTTCTAGTGTTAAAATTATGCCTGTCGCTTATCTTACTAAAAAGATGGAGATTTTTTCGAACATACATAATGTTCTCATATATATACTGACAAGGTACCGTCATGATGTTAATTTTCTTAAACAGTTCCCTTAGAGACTCGCGTCTGCGGAGGTTGTAGATGGCTCTGACGGCCCTCTTTTGCAGAATAAAGATAGAATCAATATCTGCAGCCCGTCCCCACAGCAAAATACCGTAAGACATGATGCTATGAAAGTAACTAAAATAGACCAGTCTCGCGGAATCTACGTCTGTTAGTTGGCGGATTTTCCAAACAGCGTAAGCGGCTGAACTTAGCTGCCCTGCAAGTGATGTTAAGTGAGGACCCCACTGTAGTTTAGAGTCAAGCGTTATCCCCAGGAAAACAGTATTTTCGACGAATTCTAGTGTCTCCTTATTCAATACAACGTGACATTCACTACTTCTAACATTCGGTAACGCGAATCTTATGCATTTAGTTTTCTTCTCATTTAATACCAAATTATTTACAGTAAACCAATTATGGACCTTAAGCATAGCGTTATTTACGTCGTCAAGCTCCTGTGCATGTCTGTTTACTTTAAAAATGAGTGATGTGTCATCAGCAAATAACACCATTTGTGGTCAGGTTTTCAGTAAATTAGGTAAATCATTTATGTATACTAAAAATAGGAATGGACCCAATATCGAGCCCTGTGGAACACCCAACGAATTCAATATAGCAGTGTAACATTTTAAAACTTGAAGGGCTAGCACATACTGACGCTGTGTGTACCTCGCGCTATCAACTCTTAATTATATACATTGTTCTCCTTAATTAGGCAAATATTTCATTCAAATTATCACAAAACTGTTTTCAATGCACCTTTCAATCCGCATCTTCATTTGTTTCATAACCTTTTGCCCCCACTTCGAAACAGTTCGCCGAATATTAAATACAGATCAATGCAAATATTGACAGCGTTCCTTTTGTTCGTTCCAATTTAATGTTCGTTTCCAATTTAGAGATTTTGTGGGTTTTGCACGAAGCATTATTCTTTTGAATGGAATTTAAATATCTTTCATGTTTGAAGTATCAGAAATAATTGTTGAAGAATTACAGACGTTAATTGGGGCTTCATTTTTCAACTTATTTTTCGTTGATTAAGATGCGGTAGTGGGTAGTTGGTAATATCATCCAATGTATGTACTTTCGGTGCAATAAAAATATGGAAATTGCCTTCGTGATATATTCGGATTTTTTTAATAACTCATGCTGGCTGATGGAAGCGCTCCGTGGAGCATAAATTCCGATATTATTGGATGTTCCTATCACCATACTATCAGTTGCAACCCGCAGAATGTGCTATCCGATACATGCCAACAGGGTCGACCCGAATAACATTGAGTGCTCGCCTTTGTAGAAAGTTTTTTCATAAAAATTATATAATGGAGTTTATACTATTACCGCGCTTTTGTAGTGCCTCTGGCATGTTCGCTCAGGCGCGTGTTCACGATTTAACGCAATGGTGAGGAGAAAAACTGCGTTGCTATTACGTTGAGAACGCGGTCAAGTCCTAACAGCATTCTGAGACCCTAATGTGAATTTATTTTAACCATCTTGACTTTACGCGTTGACCGACTTTACGCGTTGGCCGAATGCGGTCGATGTGTAAAGTCAAGATGGTTAAGGGGCCGTGCACGATAGCGACGGATTTTGTTCATTAGTTGTGAGAAAGAGAAACAGAATTTAAACAAAATTATTTGTGATTTTAAAAGTCGAATTCTTTGTCTTGTACATAGCGGAAAGGGATTTTTCAAATAAATTAAAGATTCGTGGAAAATCACTAAAATTCGCAACAAGTTTTCCAAAAATTTACGCGAGACTGACGTTTGATCGTTTCGTTAGGAGAAACTGCTTCTGATTTTGAAAATTCAAAAATATCTTCAACATTATTATATGGTCTACTTGTATATAGTGGAACCACTTTTTTCAACTTCCATAGAAAATATTGCAGAAAAAAAAAATGTTGCTGACCATATTTTCGAAAGCGCAGAAGTGATGCAACTATTATCCGGTGCTGTGACTTACACGAATGGTTTAGCATCACTAAAAGTGTACTTTTATACTTACACAGACTTAATGTTTCAATTATTTCAAGCTTTCTTACAATTAGATAAGTTATTGAAGAAAAAATATATTTTTTACCTGCACGGAGCCTTAAAAAAAACTTACACTAGGACGTCTGCAGATGTTAGTGGATAAATTTGACTCGCCGATAACTAATCACTTATTGCAGTGTTGGTTAGGCAGGATTGATTAATTCAATTCGGTGAATATATGTAAATATAGTTTTGTTTTGTGAGTTAGTTAAGAACATAATGAATATTTATACTATATATATATAACTAACTATTTTAGATATTATGTACAGGTATGTAAAGGAAAAAATAAAAAAATACAAATAAAGGGAAGAGCTCATTAGGCGACAAAAAATTCGTCGGCATCGCTGTAAGCGGGAAAAGTGCCCTTGCCTTGTTGATTTCATAGTATTTTGTACTTCATCAAAATGTGTCGGCATAAAACAATTTTATAAATGTCTGGGCACCTATCAGTGACATAAATTATAAGCAATACTTAAGTGCCTACAGACACATGTTCCAAAAAAAAAAAAAATACTTTCAACTCTTTAATGAGGTAATTTTATAATATTTTGTAAGTACTTCATCAAAATGTGTGACAGAATAAAAATGACCCAGTGAAATCCGTACCACGTGAGACACAATTTCTATATTTTCGGTTTTACTGCTGTTCCTTTGGGTTTTTTCTTAATTTTCTTTTTCCTAAACCACCTCAGTACTGAGGCAAGCAAAACAAAATATAAAGTACTCAAATCTGTCGAGCATTTTGGAGATTTTGCGAGACTAACGCATGGCAATTGATTTTTATATATGTAGATGGCATGCGCTGAAATCACTTTTTTTTAGGAACCTTTTCTGGTAACTAACAGTCGTACGGGTCAATCCATCAGGTTAAGCTACGCCTGTCAGGGTTGGTCCGTGAATGGGTGACCATTTCTACATACCGAGACTTCTTCGTGCCTCGGAAAGCACGTTAAACCGTTGGTCTCGGCTGTCATTCGTGGATCTTTGACAGTCATTACGGATCGTCAGAAGCCCGAAACTCTGACAACCAGTCTTACCAAGGAGTATCGTATTACCTAGTTACTGAGTTGTAGGAGTCAGATAGGCAGTCGCTTCTTGTAAAATACTGGTATTCAGTTGCATCCGGTTAGACTGGAAGCCGACCTCAACTAAAAGGCTAGGCAGATCGATTTTTTTTCGTCGCGCGTGCAACCACTTACCAAAGTTTCATCACAATCGGTCGAACCATTTTCGAGTTTTTGCAAGACTAATTATAACATATGTCGCCTATTGGTAACATATGTATAAGCTACACATTAAGAACAGACACAAGCGTTAAAAAAAGAACTTTCAACTCTTTATCGAGATAATTTTATCATTTGGGAACTGTATCTCATTAAAATGTGTGACTGCATAAAGGGAAATTTTATAAATGGTTAGGCGCATATACACCTCACGCCTGTAATTCCGATGTGCCCGAAAAGTTGGGCAGAGGTGTACCTTAAATACACCCACATTTCGCTAGTTATGTTTAAGTCCCATCCATCGGCGCGTGCTTATTTCCATCAACGGGGCACAAATCCAGACTCCGGGCTGCTATTAAGAAATTCCTGATGGGAAAACCCAAGAACACTTTGCCCGACTACCGAATAGAATCTGTGTCATATATAAATATTTCCAACGCCTCTCAGGTTGCTATTCTCGCAACCAAAAGTGGTGACTAGCTAATCCTTTCATTGTGACATGATATATAAAGGAAACTTAAAGGATTAGGTCATATTATGTGTTGGCAGGTAAATACATAAATTCAAGTACCTAAGTATTTTCGTGTGCAAAGATGTCACTCAAGATTAAGGGAGTAATATGCTTATAAAAGAGTATATCTGGAGCACTCGAGGTACGCATGAAAAAGATTAGGAATAAGTAACTACCTAATGCAAATGTCGAGGCAAATAAAACAAGCTTTCTTGCGAAATCCTTCTTTGTTATCAATGAATTGGTGATTTTCATGCAGAGTAATGTCTTTCATTGTTTATTTGGCTCAGCTTTTTGATAACATACTAATATTTATAGTTTTTATTATCGATTCAAAAACGTTAGATAGATAAGACGGAGAAGAAGGCATATGTGGGAATGTGAAGGGTGATCGATCGGTGTTTAAAAGCGAAAACAAACGCGATACGACACTGGTAAATGTTCTACGGTGAAGTTGTGTTGGAGCCGTAAATAAACGAAGTTTTTAAGAGTAGGAACATTCAAGCAAATTTCATTCGTGGGAGCATTCAAGGAAATTAATTATTAAGCAAATTATAACCCTTTTAACTTCTCCCGCTCTGGGCGGAGCGGGAGGGCGTGTCAGACTCTTACTGACTAAAACCCACCCGTGTTCCTTCGGTTGCCCTGTTGCCGGGGGCCACGATCTCCCTTTCGGTTTTCTTCGCAACCCCGGCAGGCATCGGCCCTAGCGGACCCCGTCAATTCTGCTGACATCTCTTTGAGGCGCGCGTGGAACACAACGCGCCGTCGATCCGGGCCTGGTCCTTATCGGACGGTGAGCTACCCATTGCTCACCGTCCGCAAGCCCGAAATTATAACCCTACGTTAATTTCCCGTGTTATAGACATTTCATACAATTATCAAAAAAATATTAAAGTTGGTTGTCAATTTGCTTTACAGTTTATTTCCGTTACTGTATGTACATGACACCCGACGTCAATTCGAAAACCAATTCCACCCAAGGGCTGAAAATGTCACCGACTTGCAACATGTCGGAACATGGAGACATCCTTTGATATTAACCCACACGAAAATTACACGACATTTCAAGGTGTATGAACACTGTCCACTTCGGTTATTCGTGAGATATTGTGTTCGGGTATTCCCGTCGGCGTCAATTTACCTTACATATCAATACCGTCCGGTTTTTGAGGTAAAACTTTTACAAGTTTTCGAGGAGTAAAAGTTTGGTTTCATTTTTTCGGTAGCTTTGTTCAGTTTGTGTTTCAGTGGCTTCTTTTTTGGTGGGCTTTTTACAAAGAAGTGGGCACGTGTATAAATGTCGTGCAATCAATAAATGTATAGTTTTTTATAGTCCAGGGGAGGATCACCGTCTGAAGTTTCAAATAATTAGGATTTGAAATTAAAATGTGTTTTTCTGTGTCCAATTAATAAAAAGTTATTGGTTGTATTAGGTACCTACTAGATTTTTCTTTGTAACAAAGTCTGGTCAGTTACACTATTTATAACTCAAGAACGGCTGGACTGATTTTTATGATCTTTAATTTGTTGGAATTATTGGAATCCGCCCTGAATATCAGAACGTATTTTAAACACCAGAAAATTCACGAAAAAAAGTTCATAATTAATTAATTAGGTAGGTAGGTAAGTGGGTAGGTTTTCGTTTGGTTGCGATTTCCGGCCACCGTAGGCGCGGGCTTGCGGACGGTGAGCAATGGGTGGCTCACCGTCCGATAAGGACCAGGCCCGGGTCGACGGCGCGTTGTGTTCCACGCGCGCCTCAAAGAGATGTCAGCAGATTTGAAGGGGTCCACTAGGGCCGATGCCTGTCGGGGTTGCGAAGAAAACCGAAAGGGAGATCGTGGCCCCCGGCAACAGGGCAACCGAAGGAACACGGGTGGGTTTTAGTTAGTAAGAGTCTGACACGCCCTCCCGCTCCGCCCAGAGCGGGAGAAGTTATTTGATGATTTCCCACCCTCAAAAAAAAAAAAAGGTAAGTGGGTAGGTAGGTAGGTAGGTCCACCGTAGATTAGTACGTAGTGGTACCCGTGCGAAACCGGGCTGGGTAAAGCTAGTATGAAATAGATTTGATTACCTACTTGATTCCGAGATATTCAACGTGATAATTAATGATTTGATTTTAATTATATTTACGACGGTTTGATTTTAATTATAATTACGATAGTTTGATTTTAATTATATTTACGACTTACTCGAAACACATATAGCTACTTGGTTTAATATAATTATATTCTTATCCACATTTGCATTTCAAAGGCACCTTTGTGGTATTTCTAAAATCCCCGAGCAGGTGCATCTGCGTTGTTGAAACAGAAAATCCCTTTTATCTAGACAGATGACGTCGTTTAGAATATGTGGCGTTCTCAAGTATTCAAGACTTTGAAAGTTATTGTTATGAAGCTTAAGACAAGTTAAAATGTTAACCACCCGACTACGGCGGAGGGTTATGATTTTGACTTAAGTATTTTCATGTTCATCTGTTTCCTCATAAGTTCTAAATAACTACTCATTATAATTTGACAAATGAGAAATCGTTGGAAGCGTCTTGATCATCCGCTGGTTATAGGCCATATTCAATTTAATGACGTCGGTTCGAATATGGCGCCCTCTAGAGGACATAAAGACAGGAACAAAAAAAAAAACCATTTTGGATATAAAATGAAAGGGTTTAATCGGCCCATTTCAAAAGAAAGAAAGAAAAATTATTTATTGGGACACACAGGAGATCACCAATTAAACCTATTTTTTATAAAACAAATAAATGTTTACAATAATCGTAAAATATTTAATAACACATTTATATATTTTATATATATATATATATAACACATTTTCCGTCGATAAAATTAAGCATAGATTCCCTCATTTCGATATGAGCACATTATAAAGACTCACACTATATATGTATTATAACCCCAAAATACGGCGGACGGTTACGATTTTAACCGGTATTATTGCTAGATCTAAAGTGTAGTGTGATTTCTTTTATGGTAGATGAAATCCTAGACGCCAGTGATAATTATATTTAATAGACTGCGTCACAGTATACAGTAAAAAGATTATTTTTTTAATCAAGTGTTGAAAGTTTAACAAGATTTAGCTTAGTAACAAACTAGCTGACCGCGATTTTGTTCGTATGCCGTCACCCGTCCACGCTACTACTGCGTTTTTGCTTAGCGTTTTTTCTTTTTCACTTTGTTCGGCTGCTAAGGGTCGTAGCATGTCGTAGCATCACTTTACATACCGCAAGAATTGGGCTAACCAAAGCAAAAATATTTTTTCAATTCTGACTGATAGTTCCGGAGATTACCCCTACATACAAACTAGAAAGAAAAGAAAGAAAGAAATAAAGAAAATACATTTATTTAGCACAGACCAAAAAGCACATAAAATAATGAATCACAGATAAAAAAATAAAAATCAAATATATCGTGTAAAGTGCGATGTAAGAAATTAGCAGGGGAGTGTGTGCCTGACGGCTGCGCCAAAAATACCCAGTTCAGCAAAAAAGCCAGACAACAATAAGTGCCTGACACTGGTTTTCAACAGGACCTGAAAGTGTGATGTAACGGAAGTAAATCCGTTTTATAATGTAACGTGTGTTTTGTAAAATTTGTGTCAGATAAAAAAATAAAATAACGAATATGTAACTAACAAACAAATAAATTTTAACTCTTTATAATACCTATTATTAATATTATATATTATTTTATTAAGTAGATAAAAAAAAACAACTGGCAGTGGGTTAATTTATAATTTTTTAATCTTTATTGTTTATAGGGGTTTGAGAAGTATTAATTTCTTAGGAAAATACAAAGTGTTCTAATTTATGCTAAAAGAATACACAGCCACGTGAGCGAAGCGGCTGGCGCAGTTAGCCAACGTTCGCACAGACGTAATAAAATCGCGGCGGGATTTTATCGTACACTAGATTTTCAACCCTCGGTGTTAAGCCGAGCATTGAGAATCCAACACGCTGGGACGCACTCTCGTCCCAGCGCGTTGAAAAAACACACTGTTGGATTTTCAAATCTCGGCGCTAAGCAGAGCGTTGAAAATCCAATGCACGAAAAACAAACGAACGTCGGCTTAATGTTTTTATACGCTGCTCAACACACGTAGAGAGTTTTCAAGTCCGGAGTTTCGTGAAAATGGTTGTAAATTAGGTTAGTTAGGCTTTAGAGGCCATTTTCAAATAATTTTTGCATTTTAATTGCTTCCAATATAAGTTTGGATAATCAGGCTAATAGAAACTAGCTTTCGCTCACGACTTTGCCTGCGTGAAGGTCGGAAATTTTCCCACGGGAATGTACTATGACCGGGAAAAAAATAATCATTTGACTTAACTAGTGCCTTGAGCCATCCATGCGCATTTTCATCCCCATTTTGCTGATATGGCGTGCAACAGTTAGTGACAGAGTTATTTTTGCATTTACAATATATTAATAAGGAAATATAGATTTAATCAAAACCTTCTTTACTCATGACATTAAAGGCTCCTGCAGTCGGAACTCGCGACTTGACTCTAGTAGACCAATTTCTATGAAGACTTTATGGATTTTTTCTACCAGAATCGCGTCGCACTGTTCCGTCGCAACTGTCTGCGGGAGCCTGAATGCAGCAGAAGATAGATGGTATCATAAGATAGGTACACCGGTAGTGGTGGTCGGTAATGTTCAAATCGGATTAATAGTTCAGCTTCACTTCAGTATTGCACCTGAGACCTATTTTGCTAATAAATGTGTGGCTTTCTAGGTATTGAAAAGTTGTTCAATGTTCACTTTCATGAGGATATTAATTTCAGTCAGGATATTATTAGTTGAGTTTAGATATAGATATCTGGGAGCAGTTGCAGTGGTGGCCCAGTGGTAATAGTCCCAACTTAGGAGTTCATGGGATATAGGTCATGGGTTCGAACCCAGACAGGCGCTTTACTTTATGTAAATTATTTCATCACCACTGCTCTAAAACGGTGAAGGAAAACATCGTAAGGCAACCGGCATATCCTAGAACCAAAAAGTTCGAAGACATGTGACATCTACCAACCCGTACTGGGCCCGCGTGGTGAATTATGAACCACAACCTCTCACAGAGAGGAGGCCGGTGTCCCAGCAGTGGGAACATTATATGATGATTATGCTAGATATCTAGGAGTAATCGTAGGCTAATGACCTATTACGTTCATAGTATTACTTTAAATTTTAATGTCCCATTGTAATTGAAATGTAAAGTAATTCCCTGAAACACACTTTTGAATAAACCAAGACCGGGCGAGTCGCTATCTAACATTCTAATTCCGAGCAATCATTATTTGTACCTGCAATAAAAATATTTTAACTTTAGTTTATTTTTAGACACTATAATTGTATGGGAAATATACAACTGTTGGTTAAATGTACTTACACTTTTGTAAACAGTTTTTATTAATTACACAAGTTGTTATTGAAATAACTGAAACGCGATTAAAAAATGAAGAGTTCATAACGAATTTGGAATTAAGTTATCTGGAAAAGAACCGGAGTATCCGACATAGCTTGCAGAGTAAGCAAACTGAAGTATAGAAAATGCACTTACAGTTTTCCATAATTTTTCAATTTTATTTTTATCTATTACAAACATTTTAAAACAAAAACGTGTGCGGTCGGGGAACCCCTGCCAGGAACAAAGTTCCTTGTCTTGTATAAATAAAACAAAATTTTCATAGCTGCCATCTTGGATTTACATTTTGACCTCACTATCGACTTTTGCACCCTCGAAAACTATAAAAACGACACCCATGACGAAATATTTGAACATTTTCGCAGCTGCCTTCTTGTGTTTACATTTTGTCCTTGTGATCGGCTTTAGCACCCTCCCTGGCACAGCAGTCGCGCATGCGACTACGAGACCAACATGGCAACTATACAGTATAACTGCAGTAGTAGACTGATATAGGCTGATGACGATGATCATGATCACATTTGCTAATCACTAATCTTCCCCACAGGTGGTGTATACATGGAACATGGACTTCAACCGCAGCATACTGAACGCGGCCACCATCTTGGTACCGAAGACCACGGCCACTCCATCTTCTAACACCATGCCAACATGGGCACACAACTCCTGGGTGTGTCTGTTCACGGCCATGCTGGCAGTCGCTATTGGAGGGAATGTTATTGTCATTTGGATAGTTACAGGTAAGAAACCATGACGATTATGGCTAACGATCTGTTTTTATAAAAACAAGTTACATTTCTACATTGTTCATTAGATCAAACTTATTCAATCTTCTGGGACTCTGAACGGGAATTTCTTCGTTTTTCTAGTGGTTGCAAGTGCTATTATACTATTGACCATAACGTCCTGGGTTCGAGTCAAGTCGGGCAAAGTGTTTTTGGATTATTCCATCAGGAATTTCTCAGTAGCAGCCCGGAGTCTTGTGCTCAGTTGATGGCAATAGGCTCCCTACTACATGGGACATAAACGTAACTGGTGAAATGTGGGTTTACGAAAGGTATACCTCTGCCTAAACTTTCAGGGAATACAGGTAATATAATCAGCTAATAATGTTCCTACTGCTGGGATACAGGCCTCCTCTCTTCGAGAGGGAGTGGCTGTAATCTACCACACGGGCTCAATGCGGGTTGGTAGAAAAAAAAGTGTGCGGTCGGGGGACCCCCGTCAGGAACGAAGTTCTTTCTCACGTAGGATTTGAAATAAAAACAAAATTTTTCAGAGCCGCCATCTTGGATTTACATTTTGACCAAATTCACACTTTCTATCTCTCTCTCTTTTGCAGTGTACTCGGGCCATTATGTACAATTTTAATCCACGACACTGTAATCACTTTACTCTTTTCTTTTGTTTTTTTTTTGTCTACCGGCGGTTTCTCTCTTTGTCTCTTTTTTATCTTTGAATTTGAAGAAGACAGTCGCAACTATTAACACTTTTTAACGTGGCAATTTCTGAAAGTTTACAAGCCGCGTTAAAGAACTTCGTTCTAACAAGAAGATACCTAAGCTGACTACCCCAGATAAAAGGTGTTGCTTTTGCAAAAGTAATTTTTCGGAGCTGTCAACTACAGAGTAGTGAAAAGGGTAGTTACATAGGTACCATCGCGGACACACTTTCAACCTTATTATTAAGGTCATAAAGGTGAAAAGTGATCGACCGCCATTGTCTGCGGTTGTAACATAATATGTAGTTAGCTTTTGGTTAAATAGGTCTAACATGGAGTTGAAACAGTTAACACCAGTTCAGTAACTTCCAGGAATCTTGTCTACCTTTGTTTATTTTACCTACATATATTATTCCAATTATCCAACTGAAAACTGAAAGTTAAAATACGAATTTGAAAATTTAGTTTGCGTTATAACTTTTCTGAAGGATTTAAAATTGCACCACAATAAATTAAAATTAAACAACATCATAATGTAGTATCCTAAGGGTAAGGCAGAGGTGTACCCATAATACACCCATATTTCGCCAGTTATATTTAAGTCCCATGTTATACGGGGCGAGCCCAATGCCGTTAACCAGACACAAATCCAGACGGCTGTAACTGAGAAATTCCTGATAGAAAATCTTAATAACACTTTGCCTGACCTGGGAATCGAACCCTGGGACCTCATACTAAGCAGACTTAATTAAAAGTATCTAAGAATATTTTCAATATATGTACAAAAAACCTTGAACCGTTTCGTGTTCTTTTATACCAGAATTCATTAGACCGCAGCACCTACTATTCTCCTTAAGCCGCATAATTAATGTCACATGGCTAAATTAAAACAATAAACTAAACAGAGACAATTTAGGGAAACGCCGGATTTCAGCTTCACCCGCAGAAAACCTTATGTCATAAACTTGGTTGGAATAGCGAGCAATAGAAGTAATAAAGTTAATTCCCTAGGCTGTACTACGTTTATACTACGGATGTACCGAAACACCGAAAGAAAATAAATTTATTAGAATACGTCATTTAGGAACAACATTAAACGAAAGTCTAGAATACTAGGTAGGTATAATATTCAATGTACACTCTATGTGGTACACAGTACTGTGAGTGATATTATGGGTGTATGCACTGTGGATGTAAAGACCACAGCAATTATAAGAGTAGCTACCTGCATTAGGAACCAACATTAAAATAAGAAGCAACTGATATTGTATTTATAATTATCACTAGCTTCAAAAACGGTGAAGGAAAACATCGTGAGAAAACCGGCATCGGCTGAGAGTTATTTCTTGACGGCATCGCGGCATGGGAAGCCAAATCAGAGGCATATGGGTCATAAGAACTCTGACACCAGGTTAGTCACCAAACACAGGAAAAAGAAAAAAAAAATGAATAGGTTATGATATTTATTTTTATAACAACAACAGATAAACAGCGCGCTCACATTCCCGAAGGATTAGGTAGATGTATAAGTAATATAGATATTTCACCTCCATTGGAAGTTACACAATTTGCCGCTTAATTAGATGAGTGGGTCGTTAATGTGGACCGTGAGAGAAAGATTGTGACAGTTGGTGTCTTATAAATAGATATATCTTATGCTTAGACATATCTGTAATCCAACGTTCGGACGTAATAAAACCGCGGCTGGATTTTATCGTGCACTGGATTTTCAACTCTCGGTGTTAAGCCGAGCGTTGAGAATCCAACGCGCTGAAAGCACACTGTTAGATTTCCATCTCTCGGCGCTAAGTGGAGCGTTGAAAGTCAAGTGCACGAAAAAAAATTCGCCGCGATTTTATTACGTCCGTGCAAACGTGGGCTTATAGTCGCGAATTATATTTTGATCAAGGTACAACCTGACACTGACCTGCAAATTGCAAACACGAAAGAAAATTTGTAATTCGTGGGCTACAACTGCGGTTGCACCTTAATTTAAAACTACGAGAAGTAGTCCTTTTTTTTGGGTGGGAAATTATCAAATAACTTCTCCCGCTCTGGGCGGAGCGGGAGGGCGTGTCAGACTCTTACTGACAAAAACCCATCCGTGTTCCTTCGGTTGCACTGTTGCCGGGGGCCACGATCTCCCTTTCGGTTTTCTTTGCACCCCCGGCAGACGTGAAGTGGTCCTGTCATACGAATAGATTAATTTGATATTTGAGAGAATTCTGCAAATAAACGATCTTTCAAAATTGTTATTTAGATTTAGGGTGCAACCACAATAAATAACACGGATACAACTTTGCAATACTTAACAAACAATCTAAAAGGAAATATTTTCCTGTGACTTACTTAGTGATAAAAAAATTATGTCAAAGTTTTGAGTGATATAGGTAGTTTTTTTATAACCTAGAAATGTCTAATAATGTTGTGTATTTTATTTTTGGCCCTGTTTATTTTATAACGTAATAAAAGACAAACTAGTCGAGCAATCCCAAAACCAGCACGCGAATAAACCGTAAAAATAATAAAAGTAATATTCTGCTTACGCAATATATCCTTTACCCACAAACAAAATTGTTTTGCGTAATGATAGACTTCGTTGAGTTTTTCTTCAGGATTTCAGATAAAAATATATTTAGTTACTTTTATTCGTTTACCGAAATAGCAGACATCGTTAGTATAACGATAACGACACTCAAGCCCGCATGTACTAACTTGACTAAATGTGGTCCTTCTACTAACTTAGTGATAAATTAGTTCAATATGCCTACTTGCAAAAAGGATGAGAAAATTAAACATATTTTTATATCGAGGCTAACAAATGAGTCTTCAAATGTTTTGCGACAGTAAACAGATGCTCAGAGACAAGAAAATTGTGTCTATTATTTATTAAGTATGATAATTTAACACCATGTTATTGACGTATAGTAATTATCTTAGTAGTTTTGTGGTAACAGCCGTTAAATAATGTTAAAACAGGTCATGTTTAACATCCCTAGCGAATGACTCGAAATAAGCTTTTGAGAGAGTTACTCATTCTTACTCTAGATGCTAAAACCATGACATACCTATATCTATTTCAAGTCCCACGAACGAAACTGTATAATTCAGGATCAAAAGTAAGGAAGACAAAACATTAAAAAAGTTCAGAGTGAAAGCTAAAGCGTGTAACGAATTTATGATAAAACAAAATCAGAACCAGGAAAATCTACACGTGGTTTACCCCAAGGATTAATTCTGGGCTCTTTTTGTTCTTTCGTTCTTTCCGAGTCTATGGTAATATTTAATATATGTTTTTGTTACTTACCTGATATTACATGGGCTATTTTGGATTTCTACATTATTATTTTTATGCATCAATACGCAAACAACGCCTCTTAGATATGCTCTGTTACGGATTTATTTACATCGTACTGGGTTTTCTGTTATGCCTATGGCTTTGTTGAGAATATTACCGTCGTATACTCTAATGCGATGTGGGAAGAAAAACGTGAAAAAAACCTTATCCCTTAACGTTAAAAACGTTTAATCGATAACAAGAATCTCGAATAATTGGAATAACAGTCTTCACTTTTTTGGCTGTGCTTGGCAAAAGCGGTAAATAAGTGTCAATGCCATTAAATAATGGCATCGATATACTAATAATAATATAAAAGATTTCTGGATGAAACTTGAGAATTGAAACAAGGATACGCAATTATCCTTAGCTTTTGTACAAAACCTGTTTTCAGTACGAAGACCCTCGTTAATAATTTTATTGTTTACAGCTCATCGACGCATGAGGACTGTCACCAACTATTTCCTGGTGAACCTTTCCTTCGCTGACCTGATGATGGCATCCCTCAACTGTCTCTTCAACTTCATTTACATGTTACACAGGTTAGTATTTTCTTTTTTTTATGGATTTTACTTGACAAATATTTTCTATCTGTTGTTTGAAAGCTCTTTGCGTCCGGCGTTGCACTATCGTAGGCACTTATTAAACTTATACGCTTTACAAATGTGTTGACTTTCAAAAGGTCCTTTTATGTGCCTATTTGAAATATAAGATTTGACTTTGACGCGACGTTAACACCGCGTCAACACGACGTAGTTATACATGACGCTAACGTAACGTCAGTACAAAGACACACGCACTAGATTGAGGTATTATTATCGTCTTTTTTTGGAAATTAATCATACCTGCCATTCTAATTTTATTCTACTGATGAGTTTGTCAGTTGGTTAAAGACGTAGTGCTGCTTGTCTAGAGGACATAGCGTAATTTTATAGAAAAAAATCTTTACATGTGGTGTTGCGGGGCAAAGAAGTTTGATAAATAATGAATAATTTGGTAATCTGGTAATTTAGATGTATGAGAGAATAATGAGAATACTAAGGATCACTATGTGTCGGTAGCGTGGTAACATCTAATGTCAAAAGGACGCTTACGTCATGAATATGGGATGACATCCATTTTCTTAGGAATGGTATTCGAGACATAGTGATTAATAGGTTTAGTGATACAATATTATTATGAGTGGTATTAATAATTTCTTTTTTGTTACTGTAAGTATTAAGGAAAAGACAAGCGGAATAAATTGCGGAAAACGAACACTGGGATAAACTCTATTTATGATCTTCATTTTCGTGAGAATAGGCAGTGAAAATACCAGAGGGGCAATTAACGTATTTTAAAGAAAGTTCGCATTTTAATCTCGTCTTAATTAAAATTTATCGAAATTTTTGCCAAGTTTTTGATATTGATAGTCGCTGAGATGAGACTGAGAACTCGTGATTAAACAATAAGAGTCACACGTGTCGATCGAAGGTTAAGCTACGCTTGCCACGGTTGGTTCGTGGATGGGTTACCATCCATTACATATCGAGACTCCGTCGTGCCTCAAAAGCACATTAAGTCGTTGATCCCAGACATCATTCGTAGATCTTTGAAAGCTATTATGTCACCAGTTATTTATGCGTTTAACCAGTCTTACCAAGAGGTATTGTATTACTCAGTAACTGGGTCGTGGCTGTCAGATAGGCAGTCGCTCCATGTAAAATACGGTATTCAGTTGCATCCGGTTAGACTGGAAGCCGACTCCAACATTGTTAGGAAAAGGCTAGGCAGATTGATTGAGTCGCTGAAATGAGATTTCGACTTGGATTTGAACCTTTTTAGTGTTCCGTACCCGTAGGGTGCCAAATGGAGCCCTATTACTAAGCCTCCGCTGTCTGTCCGTTCGTCTGTCTATCAGTGGGCTATATCTCATGAACCGTAATAGGTAAGCCGTTGAAATTTTCACAGATTGTGTAGCTATTTCTATTTCCGCTATAACAACAAATATTAAATATAAAATAAAGTTGAAAATTATAGGGGTCCTCATACAAGAAACGTGTTTTCGGAATTTTTTGCTCGATCTTAATACGGTACGGAACCCGTGAAGTGTGAGTCTGACTCGCACTTGGCCGGTTTTTATTTAAGTACGACAATATTGGTCTTCAAGTGGTATATTTCAAGATAAATACAATCATAATAGTGATGTCCTTTGGAACGGTCAATTCGTAGCTAGTAAGACCAAAGCCTATTTGCCTATGTAGACCAATTTAATGTATTACATTGTTAATCCCAGATGGACAATGATTAATGTGTCTCAATGCTTCAGAACACACACATTACACCCTAAGTGCATCGTACAATTACGACAAACGTTAGTCGAGGAGTAATGTAGGGTTGAGATTAATAGTTTCCCTAAATAGAACTGCTTCTATTATGTTCGCAAGGTTATTGTTAAATTACCTACTTGAGAGTTCGAAAGAGAATGAGTATTGATAAAGTAGTGATTTTATTTTTTGTTTTTTGAATTTAATTATAAATGATCACTAACATAGTTTTAAGACCTTCGTTACTAAACATTTATGGATATATCAATTAGTCTGAATATATTTATAACCTTATCTACATTAAAATTTGTACATTACTGCCGCGGCCTGAAAACGGGGCATTGATAGACGATCGTGAAAACATCCGTGACATACAAACATACGTGAGTCCATCATTGCCTGATTGCGGCCCAGGTTATAGTACTTTTCTTAAATAGTCCGCGGAAATTCAAACTAAGTAAATCAATTATAAATTCTGGAGTCAATGACGAACAAAATTTTTCACGTGACTATAGGCTCATTTGTTGCTTTTCTAAGCCTCATGCAAACTGGTGCGATGTAACAACGGTAATTTTTCTACCGTGAAGTTTTTTTAGAAATTGTTTTGTTAGAGTCAAGTCGCACTGCTGCGTCTCGTCAGTTTACACGAGGCTTTACTTTAAACAGCTCTATTTGTAAGCAAAACCGAAATTTAAATACAATCTTTAATAAATCACTTCCTTGATTGCCACGTGGCGAAGAAAGAAGTTCGTTCCATTTTTTACAGATTAAAAGACAATTTTTAAATTACACGACAGATATGAGTTTTCATACTAATTTATTCAGCCGCTAAAGACGACAGATATGGATTCTGACCTGTATCTTTGACCAGCAGGAACAGCATTTTCGATTTGTCTACTAAGAAGGTTATCAATAATGCTAGAATTTCCAAGCATGTTTGAGAAAATATATTTTACGGTCAACTAGATGAACTATACCTACCTAATTTGGATTTAGTCGCAATTCACCAAAAGCAATAACATTGAACTTACCTGGGAATTGAACGCGATATTTGTTTTTGGGAATTGAAACTCCAATCAAATCCGCTTCAAGCGATCTTAAGTCCTCCAAGCTAAACATTACTTAAATGTTCTTGTGTGTTGTTACTTGTCGAAATACTTACTAACTTCCTAAAAAAACACTGAGAAAACAAAAGTAACTTCAGTTCCGGCAGTCGGTGTCTTGGACATTCAACATATCCGAGGAAAAAATTACGAGCAGAGAATATGAGCTACACCATCTGCCAGCTCTCTCTATTATTAGTCAGGTAGGTATTTTGTTAGCTCAAGCAATTTTGAAGTGAATACTTCTTAAAAAAATAAAAAAAGGCGCATTGGGTATTTTTGAGACGGAACTAAAGAATTGATTTCGCGACTCTGTTACGACACCAGCATTTGACCATAAAAAAGACATCAACGCGTGATACATTATTTCCTGCACAATAAAATTGTTCAAGTTTTCACTTCTGTCGGCACTCCGGAGTGCCACTGTTTTTTTTGTAATCTATGACGTACCAAACGTAAGTAGGTACTTATAGTATCTGTACGTGCTATTGCTTTTAAGTCTTCAATATTTATCAATTTATTTCGATTACAATTTGTAACTTACGCATTTTGCAATCAGTACAGTTGTGCGTTTTCACGGATTTTTCTATAAACATATTTCAATCGTATTGGAATAAAAATTTCTTAGGATTTGAAAGCTATCAATATAAAAAATACTGATTAAACTATTTAAAAAAAAATTAACATCAATAGCAACAAAACTTAAAAGTCCGCTACCGCATCACTTAACAACCATAGACAATTTCGAGCGGCCATTGTTGTTTACATCTTTGGCAAATTTTTAAACGCCGGATCTTATCTATTTCATTCCATCTTCAACATTTTTGTCGGTTATATTTTTTCTGAAGTTTAGAAAAAAAGATAAAGAAATATTCCCGAGATAAATTTAAATCATAAGCGCTTGAGAGTCCCTTTGAGTTACCTAAGTCTTTAGAATTTTTTAATTCATCAAAAGAAAGATCTTTTTATATTGCTAAGAGCCTTAAAATGGTGCTCGTATTTTCATTATTTACGAGTAAACTACAGTAGTGAAATATCAGACCCATAGATGCGTTATAGAAAATAATGCGATGTAATATCGTGAAGAGCAAGTTCTACTGTGTAAACTCGTAACAAATAAATTTAAAAAAGTAAGTAAAATGGAAAAAATGAAAAAATGAACATAAATAAAATAAAAACGTCGATTTCGACCAAAAATAGATCTTAGTAGGCTCCAAAAAACCAACAAAAAAAACCTATAATTAAAAATACTTCACATAGGTAAACATAAACTTCAATTGCTCAGTACGTGAACCATACAGAAATGGTTCAGGTACTGACAATCGAACCTCTGCGTGAACGCCCGCAGGATACCGCTGCGCGCTGCAGATAGCCCGATTATGTTTTAGTAGGAATGAAATTAAATAAATGCGTTTTCTTTTCGATAATGATTTTCGCCCATAAGACGTGCTTTTGTCGCGTTGAATCCTAACTATCTTACCATAATATAAAATACAGGGTGACACGGACATCGACGCGAAAACTGTTACCATAGATTCAGTGCATGATTCTAAACTCCCTTGCGTGGAAATTTCTCATCGGTTATTTTAAAAAAAATCAGCTGTTCCATAAATTTTGACCGCGTAGGTATTGCACTTTTCTATGAAACAGCTGATTTCGTTTTTAATATCCGACGAAAAATTTCAACACAAAAAACAAAAATTTGAACCCCCCTTCAGAATCATGTACTGAATCCATGGTAACAGTTTTCGCGTGGATATCCCCGTCATTCTGTATATAAATATAATTTATATAATATATAATCCTATTTCTACAATAATCCTACTTTCTACTATCCTTCTATAATAAATATAAATATTTATATAATATAATCCTACTAATATTATAAATGTGAAAGTTTGTTTGTTACACTTTCACTCTAAAACGGCTGAACAGATTTGGATGAAATTGAGCACATGGGAAGACCATGACCTGGATTCGGAGTTAGTATACTTTTTATCCCCATATTTCAACGGAATTGAGACTTATGCGGGTGAAACCGCGGGGCGCAGCTAGTATTAAACATTTATATTTAAAAAAAAAGTCACATGCAAGTTCAGTTTTGGATTTGATTGAGTTCTATTTTATGCTATTCAGTTTAGACTTTCATTTGAGTATTTTAGGACACTTTTTCGCAGTTAGCTGCTATTCTATTGTCAAAACTATTTAAAAAAAAATCGATTTCACACTTGAGTATTTCAAATGAGGTGGAAAATTAAATTTTCCTTTGTATTATGATCTTTTGACAGCTATTTATTTAAAATAGAAAAAATATCAATGAACTTGTAGAGTTTATGATCAAGTTTTAGAATAATAATCTGGCGAAATGTGAGTATACTATGGTACACCTCTGCCTTACCCTTCAGAGAATACAGGCGTGATGTTGTGTGTGTAATAATTTTAACAATAAAGTTCTAGGAAATTAGAAACATTTTTGTACATAAATCGTAGGTGCCTAATGCATTTTTTTTTATATTTTTTGTGTCATAGCTTCTACGTACTAAAGAACATAATAAAAAAACGTTTGAAGGTGTCGCGGGACGCCCAGTTGGAACGAAATTCCATTCGCTATTTATTTAATATGTTTTAATACTGAGCCATCTTGTATGGTCTCAAGTTTCAAGTGTCAAAAGTTGTTGTTTTTGTTTCTTTTTTAAAATTCGGGTGTACTTAAATCTTTTTCGTTGCGTGACGATTTCGATAAAACGCGGTTTAAAAAAAAAAAAGATGTGCGCGGCAAGACGGGGGCAGTGCCAGCCATTCGTCAATGGCCCCCGACTCACTGTGCATTCCTAAGGCGCGGTACTGTACAGGGGTCTCGGTCAAACTATACCAGTTTACTCCTACCCCAAGCCGCGTTAAAGAACTTCATTCCAATAATTCCATTTTATGAAACTATCGTAACTAAAACTTGATTACCTGAACTAAGGCAGGCTTTCCTAATTAATTACCAAACATTAAAGTCATCCGACAATTTACCTTACCACAGAAAAGCGGTCTTGTAGGCTGAAGTTTATTGGCGATTTATTTAGGTACTCTCATTTACCTAGCTTTATGAGGCGTAAAATTAAGTGTAAGACATTGACTGCGTCTTATTTAGGAAAACAATGTAATTAAGTACCTGTTTTGTAGGATTTGCAGGTTTCCAGTTAATTGCTGTGCTAACTTTTAACCGACTTCTAATAGGAGGAAGTTCTCAATTCGACTGTAAGTTTTTTTTTTAGTTTGTATGTTTATTACGCGATGACTCCGCAATTATGAATTGATTTTGATGATTATTTTTTGTTTGCTAGGCTATGCTGCAGAGGTGGTCTCATAATTTTTATTAACATTACTTGAGTAATTTTTGAGTTAGCTTAAAAAATAGGTATTTTTTCCCACTTAATTTGTGGATGATAGGATAAGTTCCTGTCACTGTCATTTACATAGCAGTGATGTTCAAATTTACCACAACAAAAAATTGAAAAATTAAAACGTTTCACAAAAAAAAAACAACCGAATTCCAAAAAAAAAGAACACGTAGGTATAACTTTAATTTCGGAAGTCGGTAGCAAAAAAACAAAAATTCAAAACCAAAGGCGGTGTTGGTTTTGAATTTCTGTCTTTTAAAATTAAAGTTATTTTTCACTTTGTAGTTTGTTTTTGTAGAATGTTTTTTTTTAATGTCCGTTTAGCTGTTTATATTTTCTCACAACACTCGTTGTTTTACATTTTATGTCCAAGATTAACATAATATACATACCCTCATAAACTTACGCCTTTTTCTGATGGAGGTAGGCAGCAACTACAGACCACCTTCTTCTACGATATTTACTGCTTGCCGCTTGCTTAATTCAATTTTCATTTTACAAAAGAGGGCAACTCGCGCGATCTAAAAAATGAGGCCTCGTGAGTCCCTTAGAAATAAATTTAATGAATTTGATATACTGACTCAGCCTTCTCTTTATATCTTAGAAAGTATTTTGTATGTTCGCAAAATCTTAGGACTTTTTAAAATAAGCTATTTCCATCATATACGTAGTAAACTTGAAATTGTGATACCTAAATTTAGATTAACTAAAACTAGTAAGTCATTTCTTGTAAACAGTATCCGCTTTTATAACAAGTTGCCAAAGTCGGTTACAGAACTAAGCGATGGAAAGTTCAAAACCCACATCAAAAGTGTCCTTATCAATAAATAATATTTTATGATTAAAGACTACGTTGAAAACATGGAAGTTTGACAATAATTCCTTTTGTACATGTGGCTTCCCTGGTACCTCATTAACGGTATAACAATGTAAATGTCTATTAATTGCTCCGAAATTACGATGATTATTTTATTTTACTTTTTTACATACTTCCTTGACATAATCTTTCATTATTTGACATTACATATCTACAATATTCTATATTTTTTTAATCAAATTTGATTTGTTACAGCTGTAGTGGCAATCATGTCATTTGGTTCAAATATACGTAGGTCCTCATTTTTATTATTTTGTTAATCTTTTATATAGATTCTTTTCTTTTAGATTTTGTGAATGTGAGAACGTTGTAGGCTGTAGACTTGTGGACCATTTTCTATTTTATTAAGTACCTGGTACTTGTTGATAGGCCTACACTGTCCTCTCATACCTATTAACATTGTAATTTGAAAACATTGTAGAAATCATTTATTTTTAAAAGAGTAACCATGGAGTTTCTTGCCGGCTCTTCTCCATAGGAAGCGACCAATTGGAACCGTGCACCTAGCTAGTGTCGTTTCATAAGTGCCCTTGTAGGTTTATGTGAAATAAAATATTTTGAATTTTCTTACTTACTTCCTTCTGCTTCGTTTATGTTCAGCAAAATATTGAAATCAATAATTAAGGAGTGTTTTCTTAAAAATGTAAAAACTATTATTTCTCAGGTTACCGTGATTAAATTTTTCTAAGTTGTTTCCTTACTTATATATGGCTAAGCTATGTGATATTAAAACACACATAGTGGTGAAAATCGTGTATCGAAAAAAAATTGTGCGATAGTAAAAAAATATTGAAAGTAATATAATGCTCCATTTACCTTAGTCTCGAGTAGGATGTGAGAAAAGGAATCGTTCAACCGCGTCGTCGTTGGAACAAAAGTCCACAGGATTTATATCACACTGTACTAGGTACCTATACCTTTATTGCAAATAGTTTTGATAATATTGCTTCGAACCACTCATGCCCGCCGTAAACGGAACGTAACCTACGCAACATGGGATATTCAAATTCTTTAACTTTTATATATAATCTATATATATTATAGGAGAAAATAGAAGAGAAGAGTGGGGGATTAGACCTACGCGCGGCTGGGTAGTATAAAAGGCAGTGCAGACCAATGCTCGCCCCTTTTTTCTGCTCCGAGCCGCCGTTGGTGTAAGACCTTTCCAATTTGTTATTTTGGTGCCATACTATTTTTCTTATTTGTTTTGATTTTATTTTCTTTGTAAAAAAACTATTAAAAATTGTGTTCATTTGTTTCTATTTTTTTTTAACGGCTTTCGTTTCGAATCGCTAAGATCAGAAGTGGGATCAGAACCAACTAGTTCTGTCCTATCGGCTGTTCTGTTTTTATTGATTTGAAACGATAGGATCGGGAATAAATAGAAGGAAATGTCCGATCGTAATCGTCATCGAAGTCGCTACGATCGCGATTCTCGCGAGCGTAAGCGATCCCGTCGCCGTAGTGGATATCGCGACTATACTCCAGAAGGTAGCCTGAGGCGCGAGATGGATGCGATGTTGGCCCGCCTTAAAGTATTAGAAAACCAGCCGGCTAACGTGCAAAATACAACATCGCCAGTGCGCGCCTCGTCGCCGCCATCTCGGCGCCAGCCGCCTACCTCAGTGAATCGTCGGGGAACTTCGGTCTCTCTCGATCGTTCTGCGTCAAGCTTACGTGGCGCCGACCGTTCCGGGACGCCGGAATTGCCGCCGCCTGCGCCGGATGAGTCGCATGTGGATAGAACGGGGGATGTTTCCGAACGTGTGGCTAGTGAGATTAACGCGCCGTCTACCGTCACTGATCGGATTGTAGATGCCATTCGCTCGATAAATACGGTAGTGAGGTCAAATCATTTTTATATCTCGAACTTTGACCCCGGTCTACACAATATTGATGACTGGTGCGCGGAGGTGGACCGCGCGAAAAATCTTAACAACTGGACTGACCATGAGTGCCTATCGCGAATCGGAAATTGCCTAAAGGGAGACTCACGTACGTGGCTGAATGAGTGGGTGACTAGTGATCGGAGCTGGAGTAATTTTAAGAGGGAGTTTAAACCTTTGTGTCCAAAAACTCCTGATGTTGCGAATATTTTGTACGATGTAATGAGTACTAACTCTGATAGTTACCCTACTTACGCCGATTACGCTCGTCGCTCACTACTTCGTCTTCGTATAGTTCGGGGGCTCAGTGATGAGTTAATATCGGCGATTGTGATACGCGGCATCACTGACCCACAGATAAGAGCATCGGCAACTAACGCTAAGCTGTTGCCGAACGATTTGGTTGAGTTTTTCTCAATATACGTAAAGTCTAGCACGCCTAAAAATAGTTCTACTCGTGTTACTACCCCTCAAAATTTATCCGCCAGTAAACATAAAATCAATCCAAATGTAAACTCGCGAAAACGACGGTTTGATGACGGAAAATGTTTTGTGTGCGGCCAGTCGGGTCACAGACAGGCGAACTGTAATAAAAAACCTAAGGTCGATCAAGCTCCTTCTATTTCTAACGCTGACTCGTCAAACTCTAAGCCTGCTTTTGTCCCGACTAAGCCCGAACAATGTGCATTTTGCAAAAAAACAGGCCACAAAATTGAAACTTGTTTTGCCAAACAAAAATCTGAGTCACGAGATAGGAACGAAGTTAACCTATGTCGAGAAAATCAAACTACCCGCAACAATGATATTATTGTAGCCGTCATTCAAGGGGTACCGGTAGACGTTTTGATTGACAGTGGTTCAACGATATCTCTTGTTTCGTCATCGGTGGTAAAACATTTCAATTGCGCACACAAGCCAGCGTTCCGCGTATTGAAGGGACTGGGGAGTCAGGAACTCGAAAGCACTTCTTATGTGACGTTACCTATTGAATTCGATGGCATTACACTCGAGGTCGATTTATTTATTATGGCTTCCGAATTCATGAACACCCCGATTATTGTAGGAACAGACGTCCTTAATAGAGAAGGTGTTCGGTATATTCGCACGCGTGACTCTCAAACACTTGAAAGAGAGACAATCGATCCAAGTCGGGTGATGATCGTTCAGTCTGATCCGTCGATTCCTATTAACACGCCTCTCGTTGATGATCAATTGCAACAGTTGTTGGCAATTATAAATGAATTCTCGCAGCACTTTATATCTGGTACGGCCACAAGCACTGTAAATACGTATGACGTATGTAGTAGTATGACGATCAGACTGAACAACAACACTCCGGTCAATTACCGACCCTATCGACTTTCGCACAGCGAGACACTACGTGTTCGCGACATAATTAAAGATTTGTTGGACAAGGAAATCATTCAAGAGTCGGAGTCTGATTACGCGAGCCCGATCCTTCTTGTCAAGAAGAAGGATGGGTCGGACCGAATGTGCGTCGATTACCGAAAATTGAATGATGTCACTATGAAGGACCGGTTCCCTCTCCCTCGAATTGATGACCACATAGACCGTTTAGGCCAAAACAAGTATTTTACGAGCCTCGACATGGCAACAGGGTTTCATCAGATTCCGGTAGAAAAAGAGTCTGTCCCTCTCACTGGTTTTGTTACGCCCGAGGGGCATTACGAATATTTAAAGATGCCCTACGGCCTGGCGAACGCCCCAGTCGTATATCAGCGGATAATAGGAAAGACCCTTCGCGAATTTATTGAGTCTGGTGAGATCCTGGTGTATATCGATGACGTGTTGATCTTAAGCAAAACTATAGACCACGGATTTGTTCTCTTGCGCAAGGTACTCACGACCTTGACGAATGCTGGATTTTCCTTAAATTTGAAAAAATGTTCTTTCCTTGCAACGGAAATCGAGTATTTAGGTCGCAACATTTGTGAAGGTCAGGTGCGGCCGAGTCATAGTAAAGTTAAAGCCTTGACAGATGCTCCCGAACCAAAGGACGTAAAGCAGGTACGCCAATTTATGGGCTTAGCCAGCTATTTTCGCCGGTATGTACCTGGCTTTGCTCAGAAGACTGCTCGTATTGCGGTCTTGACGCGAAAAGGGGTCGATTTTAAGTGGGGACCGGAGCAGCAGGCTGCTCGAAAGGAGATCATTGATTGCTTGACCAGTGAACCGGTGCTTGCAGTCTATGATCCTTCTTTGCCGACCGAGGTCCACACAGACGCCAGCTCTATTGGCTATGGAGCTGTGCTGATGCAGGTGCACGAGGAGGGTCATAAACGAGTGGTTGCTTACTATAGCAAGCTGACGCAAGGAGCTGAAAGTAAGTACCACTCGTACGAACTTGAGACCCTCGCCGTGGTCAAAGCCCTGCAACACTTCAGGCATTATCTTGTGGGTCTACACTTCACCGTAGTCACCGACTGCAACGCGATGAAACTTACAAAGAGCAAGAAGGATTTGCTCCCTCGTGTGGCACGGTGGTGGGTATACCTACAGGATTTTGACTTTCGCCTTGAGTACCGTAAGGGATCACTCATGTCGCACGCCGACTATCTAAGTCGGAACCCTGTCAATGTGTGCACGGTTCAAAAACCACAAAACTGGGCACAGGTTGCGCAGGCTGCCGATGAAGAGACTCGGACTCTCATCCAAAAACTGACTGACGGACAATTAGACACTAGTCGTTATGTCGTCAAAAACGATCTCTTGTATGCGAAGTATTCACCCACTGGGGAGCCTTCCCGCCTTCTTTGCTACATCCCAAGGGGACATCGACTCAGCTTACTTCGTGTATTCCACGATGAGCACGACCATCTGGGGGTTGACAAGACTGTTGATTTGATCACAAAACACTTCTGGTTCCCGGGGATAAGGGGTTTTGTCCAAAAATACATCGCGCATTGCATAGTGTGTATTTCCCACAAAAAGGTGCCTCGAGCCCCATTACAACCCATCCATTCATGGGAAAAACCAGAACTTCCCTTTGAGACAATCCATATGGATGTACTAGGCCCGCTTCCAGAAGCCGATGGCTATCGTTTCGTTCTCATCGTTATCGATGCCTTTTCAAAGTACTGCCTTCTTTACCCAATGTATCGACAAGATACTAACGAACTGAAACGTAATTTTACAAACACAATCTCGCTGTTTGGCGCTCCCAAATTAATTGTTGCTGACAGGGGTCGCATGTTCCAAAGCACGGACTTTCTTGACTGGGCTAAGTCAATGGGTTGTGATACACACTTGATTACGCCGGAGATGCATCAATCCAACGGACAAGTCGAGCGCTACTGCCGGACAGTGCTTAATATGGTCCGCATCGAGGCAAACTATCGGCAGCAAAGGTGGCCCAGCGTCATGTGGAAGATTCAGCTGGTACTTAATATCACCAAGCACAGGACCACCCAATACTCAGCCCTCAACTTGTTGGTGGGTATCGACGCGGCGACGCCTCTCATCCGAAGTCTGGTGCGCGACGTAGCCTTGGAAGGTTCCAGTCCTAACAGGGAAGCATTGCGTGAGATGAGCAGGCAAAGAACTTCAGAGCGTCTCAGGCAGAATCAGCAAAGTCAAGATGCTTATGTGAACCAAGGGAGAAAACCACCCCGCGATTACGAACTAAACTCTTTAGTTTTTGTCAGAAAACAGGCTCAGTCAACCGGGAAGCTGGACTCCGGCATGCGTGGCCCGTACCGTGTCACGAAGGTACTGCCACATGGGCGCTACGACCTACAACTTCTGGCTGGGTCATACGGAAAGTCGACTCAGGCCGCGGCAGAGTACATGGTGCCGTGGCGCGGGGAGTGGACTCCTGAAGTGTGTGCTGCTTATTTTGAAGGTAAGCAGCTTGACCGTCTGTATAGACATGTTGCAAACTGTCTTACAGATGTGTCCCCAGAAATAGCGAACGTCGTGCTTCCTTTCTGGTTATGCAATGGTCAGGTTACGCTAACGTCGTGCCTCTATCCTAACTATTGTGGGCAGATATGCGAACGTCGTGCCTCTATCTTGCCAGGGATAAAGATATGCGAACGTAGTGCCTCTATCTTCCCAGATTAAGTTATGCGAACGTAGTGCCTATGACTTATTCATGTGTGTTACGATGTTTCTTGTGTTATGCCACTTAACAAGATGTAATTTTATTGTGAGGAAGGCGCAGACATGGACAACGAGGAGTCCTCTCCTGTAACCGCAGGAACTGAGACGATGAGACCTGCCGAGCCGTTCCCCAGTACTTCAGCTGCCGCTTTATCTGAAGATCCACCAACCGGTACTCCCGACGTGTGCAGGACTGACGAGCCGCAAGCCCAAGTTCTGCCTGAGGTTGACTCTGGACCTGGACTCTCCATGCCGCTGCTGGAGTCTGATCTACGCAGCTAGATGGGAGCCCGAGGACGGTCTCCTGTCAGGAGAGGCCGTATAGGAGAAAATAGAAGAGAAGAGTGGGGGATTAGACCTACGCGCGGCTGGGTAGTATAAAAGGCAGTGCAGACCAATGCTCGCCCCTTTTTTCTGCTCCGAGCCGCCGTTGGTGTAAGACCTTTCCAATTTGTTATTTTGGTGCCATACTATTTTTCTTATTTGTTTTGATTTTATTTTCTTTGTAAAAAAACTATTAAAAATTGTGTTCATTTGTTTCTATTTTTTTTTAACGGCTTTCGTTTCGAATCGCTAAGAATATAATAAAATCGTAGCGAAGTCAAAGCTGTACATTGAATATATATGAAAAAAAAAAGTAATTGCTACGAGGTCTGGGATCGATTCTAATGCCGAACATATAATTTTTAGAATTTTTGTCTGTTTGTCTGTATGTATGTTCTAGCATGACGCAATTTCTACAGGATAGATTTTATGGTAAATTTTTTCATAGATATTCCCTATAATGGGCCTACCACACGCACAAGATTCACCACAGTTTTGCCTCGGTTCACGGTACTGAGAAATTAATCAGGAAAATCCTAGCTTCCACACTGATTAATTTTGATGTGCCGTGCCTCACTGAGGCTATGGATGCCTGGAGACTCGCTTGCCCGAATTCAGATCCGCCCGACAATCCATTTTCCCAAAGACGGTGGGATGAGCCGCTCTGCAGAGTAGTACAGAACAATTTACTTGAGACGTCTGTTACTACTGCGGAGCGTGCGCGCCTGTTGGCTGTGGGTAAGTGGGAGTCAGGCCTGTGGCTTCATGCACTACCGTCGTCGAACTTAGGCACTTTGTTCGACGACACTACCTTCCGCATTGCTGCTTCCCTGCGTCTAGGAGCTCCTTGTTGTTCTCCTCATCGCTGTCACTGTGGTGAAGTTGTCAACAGCCTCGGACACCATGGCCTGTCTTGCAGCAGAAGTGCGGGTCGCTTAGCGCGGCATGCAAACATTAATGACATCATCCGACGAGCTCTTGTCACCGTCGGCGTTCCAGCTGTATTAGAACCCAACGGTTTGGCACGCGACGATGGCAAGAGACCGGACGGCATGTCTTTATTTCCATGGAAGGTGGGTAGGCCTTTAGTGTGGGACGCAACGTGTGTCGATACTCTAGCGCCATCCCATCTTCTTGGCTCGGCGTGCTGTGCTGGCGCTGCCGCTGCGGCTGCGGAAAACCTCAAGCGGCGAAAGTATAATAACCTTATAGGTCACTATATTTTCGAGCCGTTTGGGGTTGAAACCCTAGGGCCGTGGGGTCCGAGTGCTCACGGTCTGTTCAATGAAATCTCCAAACGACTGGTTGACACTTCCCGTGACCCAAGGGCTGGTTTTTACCTTGGCCAGCGGCTAAGCATTGCCATACAACGTGGCAATGCGGCCAGTCTCTTGGGTACATTACCAGTCGACAGCGGAAATTTTTCGACGCCATATTTTAGTTTAATTTTAGTTTAGTTTTAGTCTAATAGTTTTAGTTAGGTTAGTATATTATATTTTTTTTAGTTTTGTCATACTCCTAACGTTAAAATTAAATTTACATATTACATCCATAAATAAAGGATTATAATTTTTGGAAAAAAAAAAAAAAAAAAACACAGTTTTCTTTCAAAAATTGAAGAAAGCGAAGTGATATACATCTCCATTAATACTGATATGGAAGAAGATGATGCCACACATTACCTCGTAGAATTTCTCAATTCGCTAATGGCAAGTGGACTTCCGGTGTTCATCATCCAGTTGAAGGTCGGTGTCCCGATTATGCTCCTTCGGGACTTAACTCCGCGAAGCTGTGTAACGAAACCCGGCTCAAAGTCGTGTCTTTGCAGAGAAACGTCATTGAGGCGGAAATTATAACAGGTTGTGGCGATGGCGAGACAGTGGTTATACCGCGTGTACCATTAATTCCCCACAATTACCAGTTTAAGCGCGTGCAGTTCCCTGTGGGCGTATGCTTTACGATCAAAAGGTCAAAGGGGCCGACACCGAAGGCTGAAGGCTGCGGGTGTCGACCTCAAGTCAAGCTGCTACTTACACGGACAACTGTACGTCACTTGCTTCACGAGTCACCATTGCTGACTCTCTTTATATTTTGGCTGCTGAGAATAAAGACATTGGTGACGGTGACGGTGTATATTTTTTTTTTTTTTTGGTGCGAAATCATCAAATAACTTCTCCCGCTCTGGGCGGAGCGGGAGGACATGTCAGACTCTTACTGACTAAAACCCACCCGTGTTCCTTCGGTTGCCCTGTTGCCGGGGGCCACGATCTCCCTTTCGGTTTTCTTCGCAACCCCGGCAGGCATCGGCCCTAGCGGGCCCCGTCAATTCTGCTGACATCTCTTTGAGGCGCGCGTGGAACACAACGCGCCGTCGACCCGGGCCTGGTCCTTATCGGACGATGAGCTACCCATTGCTCACCGTCCGCAAGCCCGCGCCTACGGTCGACGGAAATCGGCTTGCGACTCCCGACGCCCTGGGCGTCTCCTCCTGCGGCGGTTAGGGCCGTGAGGGCGCGAAATTTGCCTTTCCCTCACGCGTTCCGCCTCCTCCTTCGCGAGCATTACCGCTTCGCAGAAGGAGGTGACGGCCTCCCATTTCCTCTCGCTCCGTACCATGGCCTGAACCTGGGCCGGACGCGAGAGATCACCGCCGCCGATCGCCTCCACGAGGACACGGCGATGCTCCGCCCAAGCTGGGCAGACCTCCACCGTATGCTATACCGTGTCCTCCGGGCGAGTGACGGTGTTGCGGGCAGAAACTATGTAGTAATACTATATTGCGAAAGAAAGAAAGTTTGTTTGTTTGTTTGTATCGCTTTCACGTTAAAACGGCTCAACTGATTTGGATTAAAAGCACTTGGGTAAATCATGATGTGGAATTAGGACATAGGATATTTTTTAGCCTGACATTCAGACGGGATCGAGACGTATGTGGGTGAAACCGCGGGGCGTAGCTAGTTATTTATAAAATAAGAGAGCGTGGATGTCGGAAAATGTCCTACGGGAACGTACTACCAGAATTAAAAGTATTCTATGTTATGTTAATCCAGATTATAAACTATCTGGTTACGAAATTTTATTCAAATCCGTGAAGCCATTTTCGTGTGGTTGAGTAAAAGACACCTTACATATTTATAATATTATTATGTAGTATGTATAAAAAATATACCTATTTTTGTAGTTTATTAGGGTTCCGTACCTTAAAAGTAAAAACACGGTACCCTTATAGGATCATTCGTGTGTCTGTCTGTCACAGCCAATTTTCTCCGAATCTAACAGACCGATTAAGTTGAAATTTGGTACACACATCAATTTTTGTAACACAAACACGAATGTGTAACGAAAATAAATTAATTTTGGATATAAGGGTCAGTTATCCGGTTAAATAGAAAAAAAAAAAAATGTTAGCTGTTATCAAATGAAAGGACTTACTGTGAGGGTCTCAGTATTTTTTTTATAATTTTATAGTTATTTTCGTCTACCTTATCTCCGAAACTACTGTGCCATAAATTTTGAAAAAAAGAAAAAATACGGAAAATAGTTCTTTATTTATAGATTACAGGAAAACTTATAAGAAGTCTATGGTCTTAAAATAACATGTTAAATCTCCTAATATTGTGCGTACAAAGTTACAATCATCGGGAGGAATGACAGCTTACTTTAACTAAGATTTCATACAGAGGTTTTTAAAGAATGGATCGGTCGTACTTTATGTGTAGGAGCACATATGTGTGTACATGTTTGGAAACTAGATCACGGGTGCAGTTTAGGTAGAAACTAATTAAGTACTGGGTAAGAAGGAAGTATTTCTATGGGGTCATCCATCAAAATTCGGCGACGCTTACTTGCTTAATAGCAAGACGTTAGCCTCGTAAAAAAACAACTCCTTCGCGAAGCTTTTTAGCCTTATTTGTTCAAGAAATAAACTTTGTTCAAATCTGGGTTACTTCAGTTAATTTAGGTCTTATTACTTCAAGACGCAGTTTCTTGAAAGTTATTAAAGCTTGCGCAGATAGTAAACAACGTTTCTTTTTTATCTTTTACAGGGGCTCAATTTGTTGCTGTGTTTTGTAATTATTATAAAAGGGATATTTTTTTCGTGTAAGCATTCAATATACCTAATATTTCTATTTAGCGAATTTATTTAAGTGTGACTGCCTCGTTCGTCTGGTGCTCGCTAGGGCAACTGCTGAACGTGAGGTCTTGGGTTCGATTGAGGTTGTGGCACAGATTAATACAGATGGTTTTAACTCCGCATTTTAGATTTTAAGTATGAAGCTACAAGTACGCGGCGGGCTCGACTTGTCGGGCCAATTCAGTGAGCGTAACGTAGTCAGAATATTATATGAAAGTTACACGATAGAAAGAGAGGCAACTTCTAGGTGAATATAACAGTAAATAATTAGCGCTGTGCGACCTGAATTACACTTTATTGTGACGACACAATAAAGTGTAATTCACGTCGCGCAATTCTTGCTACGAAGCAAGAATTGCTTTTTATGATTTTGCGGAGTGAACCATTTCTATTAAGGATCCTACAAACAGGCGCGACACGCGACGCGACACAAAGCTACGTCACGTCGCGTGTCGCGCCTGTTTGAAAGAGCCTTTATTCTGTGGTCATGGGAAGTAATTAGGGTTTTCCATGAGGAACTTTTTTAAAACAGACCGCGCTCTGGATTTGTCGTCTCGCCCAGCAAATTATAACCATTATCAGCCTATAAAGTTCCCCCCACTCCTCCCCACTATCGAGCTGAATGGGCGGAAATCTAACACGTGGGCCCATTGCGGGTTGGTAGATGTCACATGACTTCGATTTTTTAGTTCAAGGACATGCCGGTTTCCTCACGATGTTTTCCTTCATCGTTTTTGAGAGCAATGGTGATGAAATCTTTTACACAAAGTAAAGCGCCTGCGTGGGTTCGAACCCACGACCTACAACTCGGAAGTCGGGGCCGTCACCACTGGGCCACCACTGCTCCCAGCAAATTATGAGTGGCGAAATGTGGGAGTACTATAGATCTCTGCAAAACTCCTATGAATAAATGACTCATGACTTACCCTTCGGGGAACAGAAATAAGATGTTATGATATCTCTGAATTATAAAATAAAATCTAAACCGATACAAATTTCACAGTCGAACGTGGTTGATATTTGAATGACTATTCTATTCAATATTATTATAACCCTTATTTCATTAAAATACTTATAAATAACATTTCAAAATAATAGATTAAAAAAAATATAGAAACATTTAATTTATTATGATTATTATCTTGTCAGTAGCCCAAAAACCTGACGACTGATCTGTGCTGAGTTTTGGATATAGGCATTATGTATAATTATGCAGTAGTGTTGGTTTTTCATTAAAATACTTATAAATTATATTTTTAAATATTAGAATATAAATACATTTAAAAATATATATTATAAAATATATTCAATATAAATATTATTATGATTATTATCTTGTCAGTAACCGAAAACCTGACGACCGGTCTGTCCTGAATTTAGGATAGCATTATGTATATAAGGCAATAGTGTTGGGTTTTAGGAGTCAGAAGGCGGTTGTTTTATGTGAAACCCTTTTATTCCATTCCGCATTAGTTGCTGGAAACTAATTATAATCCAGATAGTGAAAAGTAATGTTCGGTTTCAATTAATAAACGCTCCTGTCCAAATTCATAGAAAATTCCCATAGAAAATGCACTTTCCGTTTACCTGAATTTTCCAATTTTTCTGGAAATTTTCAAGTTTTTCTTTTAGTAAGAACCTGATTCAGAGTATCACGAACATTTTAAAATAAAAAATAGCTTAGTCGGTCCCGCCATTCTCAAGGGAAGCACTTACCAATGAACGTCATTCCATTTTTATTATATAGATTAATTGAACATTTTCTTTAAGCAGATTTGGTTTTTATTTACCTTATCTCCAGGTCTTATATCTTATAAGTCCTGGAGGTCAATCTGTGAGATTCACGGATTAATCGCTGATTGAGGCCACGCAAAGTAGTACCTATTAAGTTTTTTTATTAGGAATATCTCGGTAGTAACCCGGAGTCTGGGTCTGGTCAATAGATTTGCCTTCATATTTCATGCGAGACTGGCGAAATGTGGGTCTGTACAAGCGTAAATTTCTGTTCACTCTCCTTTTGGGGATAGGTGTAAGAATATTTACAAGTAGTTGCTAAAAAGGGCCGATTTTTCAATCTTCACATAACTTAAACCTTTTTTTTTTGGGTGAAAAATTATCAAATAACTTCTCCCGCTCTGGGTTGAGTGATAGGGCGCGCACACTAATGCTGACTAAAATCCACCCGTGTTCCTTCAGTTGCCTATATTAACAGGGGCCACGGTAACCCTTTCGGACATTAACCGCAACCCCGGCATGCATCGGCCCTATCGGACCCCGTCAGTCCTGCTGACATCTCTTTGAGGCGCGCCACAGTATATTTTTTGGCCAAAATTTCGGACGTCTTTTTTATGTGATAACTTTGTTTGTAATGTTTTATAAAATTAATGAATAGAACTCACAAGCGCCTATTTCTCATTATGACCAAAAAAAACCACTTAATTATTTTTTATGATAAAATTGTAAATCACCCATAAGTTTTGAAATATTTCACGAATTATCTTCTTGTTTTTCCTGATAAACAATAATCTTAAGACACATAATACTGATTGATTTATATATTTGTTAAACGAGTTTTCAGAGATTTATTTACAATTAATGTTTTTTTTTATTTTATTTTTTTATGGTCGTATTTTTAATTATTTGGTTTCTATTTTTCTATAGAATTGTTAGAAAAAAGTGAATGAATCCATGAAAAAAATATCAGATCCAAATATTGAAGGATATCGAACTTAGAAGCTTCTAAAGTTTTCTATGGTATTTTAGGGTTGTCAATATTTCTAAATAGAATTTATTGTAAAAAGTTACTATAACTTTTTATTCGTAAATAATATATTAACTGGAGGTTGGGGCGTGTGCATCGGAACACTTTATTTACACAGAAAAATAGTTTTTAAATGAACAGAAAAACAAAAAAAAAATTACTTTTTATTTCATTTTTGGATCGAGCTGTGGTTTAGCCCAGTTTTCCTAGACGTGCTTAGATAATAAAAAAAAACTATGAATTTCATTTGACATGCCAATCCTGCCATACTAATTTGGAATTTTTTGAACATAATTTACATAATTATTATATCTAATATTATAAAGAGGTAAAGTTTGTAGGAAACGATCTCTGTACTGAACCTATATTGAAATTTCTTTCACTAGTAGTAAATTACATTATGCCATTTTACTTAATTGTTTTCTGATGTACATTCTTCAGCTTGATCTGACGAAAGAATTTCTGTTACATTGTCGGTATATCCTTCAATAATTTCAAAATTTTCGTCATTTTCTATTGCCACAAAATCGTCTTCTGCTGAGATTTCATACGGTTTCGGTAACCTAACTACGCTGGGTGGTAACGGTAAGGATTTTAGTTTTTTCAACCTATTCTGTAGCCTTATGTAGGAAATTTCTGGATCTGACGATTCCAGTGCTCTGTGAAACAAGTCTAACATGGTTTTTTCGCGGTCGGATTTTCGGCTATGGTGTTCTCTGTCGTAACGCCAGAACTTATTTAAATAAAATAAAATAAAATAAAAATAAAAATAAAAATATTCTGCCACGTATTTAGATGCAACGCTTTTGCAAAAATCTCCAAATTTATTAGCATTTACAGGTAGACCACAAGATAAAGTAATCAGAATCGTGTGAAGATCGTCCAACAACCACAGACCAAGGCCTAATATTTCAGCAAAGACTGCACGATTTTTATCCGATAGAACTGTTCGGGCTGTGTTGCCGTCATTTGTTGTTCCAGCATTGGGTCTCACAACATCAACTAGCACTTTCAAATCTTTTCGCACTCTCTCTTGCACACGTTTTTTTGTTTCCTCAACAGTTTTTGATTCCATTGAATCTTTGCCTACCCTCCATTTCTTTACAGGAAGCTTGTAGCCCAAATGAAGTAAGAACTGTAACACGCGAATCCATGCATGCAAGGGACTTATTCCGTATTTGAAAACCGATATATCAATTGGCTGAGAATAAATTATGTCTAATTTGTTGAATTGCGTTGAAGTTGCTTTGCAAAATGGACATTTAAGTTGAGAAGAGGTTTCTGTTATTATATTTAGTACTTTGCCATCTATGCATGTCAAATAAAGTTGTGGTTTTGCCCTTATTTTCTTATTGTTAGATGTAGTTGCTTCTAAAGTAGTCAAATCCCTAATTTGGTTTTCTATCAATTTCTGTTCATTTAGTATTAAATCTTTTGTCTCTTTCCGATATTGAATATGAATCGGATGGCAAAATCTGTATGATTGTGGAGTTGGGTTTAACCAAAGTACAAAGTCTTTTTTTGTTTTTATCCGTAATGGGATGAATGTAGTGGCAAATAAAGTGTTTTCAGGCTCTTGATTATCAGAAAAATTCTGTTTATAAAATGATTGACCCGAACTACCATCAAACCCCCAACTCCCCTCAAAAATACAATCTACCGTATCTAGACCTTTTTGTTCACAATATGCTGATATAATTTCGTCGCAGGAGTTTATTAATCTTTGAAGAGTGTGAGAAAGTAAACTAACAAATGGAACAAAGGCTTCTCTTTCTGTTACTTGAATCGCACTATCCGGATAACATTTTTGTTTTGCATCGAACACTTTATTATATGGAGGAAATGCTGGAAATCCTCTTGATTTTAAATCTTGTTGCAAAAAGTTGTATGTCTCTACAGTAAATTTTCTATCTATAAATACTGCTAAAGCTTCATCTGGGGAATAAGGACGAGGGTCTTCGCGAAGTTTAGTTGCTATTTTACCGCTTTTTTTTTTTTTTGGGAAGTTTTCCTACTATTTTTATTTAAAAATAGAATTTTCGAATGTCACCTAACACTCAAAATACAATTAGAATGTGATAAAAATGTCTTCTTGTATAATCTTACTAACATTAAAAAATAACTTCAAATATTAAGTTTAATAAATTTACGAGGTGATAACCCTAATCAAAAAAGTTTGAATTACAATAATTCCCATATCCTGCTATATTAGGATTCCTTTGTTTGTAAGGTCATAAGTGTAAATAAAAAGAACATTTCAGTCCTAGTTTCAAATCCTAATACGTAATAATATGGCGGTAAAAAAAAGAAATAAAAAATTTACAAAATCAGCTATAACTCTGTTATCTTGAACAAATAAAGCCTATTTTTTTTTACTATCGTAAAGTCTTTAAATCACTGTTCAATACCATAAGTAAAGTCTTAAAAAGATATCAAACTTTTGAGCTACAATTGTTTCTATGGTTTTTCTGGAAACCATAGAAATTTTTTTCAAGTACTAATTTTCTGTCTTTCATGACAAATAGGCAATCGGGTGTTCTCGTCTCGCATTTATAATTGCAAGTCCTAAGATATAAGATAATAAAAAAGCCATGTCCGAAATTTTGGGCAAAAAATATACTGTGCGCGCGTGGAAAACAACGCGCCGTTGACCCGAGCCTGGTCCTTATCCAACGGCAAGCTACCCATTGCTCACCGTCCCCAAGCCCGCGCCTACAGTGGCCGGGATTGGCCTGCGACTCCCGACGCCCAGGGCGTCTTGCGGCGATTAGGCGCGTGAGGGCGCGACCTTTGCCTCTACCTCACGCGTTCCGCCTCCTCCTTCGCGAGTATTACTGTTTCGCAGCAGGAGGTGACGGCCTCCCATGCCCTCTCACTCCGTACCATGGCCTGAACCAGGGCCGGACGCGAGAGATCACCGCCGCTGATCGCCTCCACGAGAGATGCTCCGCCCAAGCCGGGCAGACTTCCACCGTATGCTCCATTGTGTCTTCCGGACGATCCATACAATGGGGACATCCGGGCGTTTCCTCCCGCCTTATCCTGAACAGGAACCTCCTGAAACAACTGTTTCCGGCGAGGACCTGCGTCAGGTGGAAGGGGAGGACGCCGTGGTGCCTCTCTAGTCGCTCCTCAAAAAGAGGACTTATCGCCGCAATTGTGGCGTGCCCAAGATAACTTTAACCTGAGAAATAAATTGTGGTTTGACGTCTGTTGTGTAGAAAATATTTCAAACCGCAATATTTATTTTTCTAGTCTAATCGTCTAAACGCGATAAACTCAAAAACTACTGAACGAATTTTATACGGTTTTCACCAATGGACGGAGTGATTCATAAGAAAGGTTTAGGTGTATCATTAATTGAATTTTGTGTAAATTGGCTGAAATATGACGATGTTTGTTGAAGATGTCGGAAAAAATCATGCTGACTGGCTGGCGTGCGCATTATGGTAGTACCGTTTTGACCCGCGAAGCCGCGGGCAAATCCTAGTTATAAATAAATAATCTTTAATCTTTTAAGAGACATGCAAATTAAGGTCAAACCAAATAAAATTAAAACAGTTGGTCATATTTAAGTGCTAATTCCCTCGGATCCTTTTAGTAATTCAGGCTTTATAATGCGATTTGAACACAAATGGTTAAAGTTTGAGTATAAAGGATCACACATTGCTGGCAGTAATAGGTAGAAATGTGGTTAAATATTTAGTGGGAATGATGTTTCGGTGAATATCAATTAACTGGGTCAAATTTATTAAAAGAGATAAAGAAAGATTGAGATGGTCGAGATTCGCACATACCAGGGAAGCATAGCATAAAAGCGAAGAGGCCTACACAGCAGTTTATTGAAAGGAATGGCGAAGAAAACTATCCGAAGGAGTTTTACCATTTTACAAGATAAAGTATTTTTTCTTCACGTCTACGTATTTCTAAAAGTTTCAGTTTTTAAATTCAAAAATATTGATTTTGCTACAATAAGTTTAACACAAAATATTAACACAGAAAAACACAAATAAATGACACAAAATATTTATGGAACAACTCCTGTACAAGACAACGTTCTCATAATTTATTTTTTAATAAAACTGTCTTAGAAACTGATGTAATTCAAGTATCAAATAATACTTTTTTAATAGTCTTGTGAACGTAGAATAATGATAGCAATTTTAATAATAACGCAAGCAATTTAATTTAACAAAGTTTTGAGATAGCATAAAGCTTAATTTATTTTTTAGTTTGTAACTTAGATATGAATATTAAATGTCTCGTAGTTTGTCAAAACTGAATTTAATTAAATGCCAAGACATTTACAATTCGAAACGACATTAAAAACGACTGATAACTAAAACTTTTTGTTAACTTGCAAAGGTGATGTCTAATTTCTTCTCCAATTTGCTCTCCTGTTTTTTCTACTACCAGTACTTACTCCTGCGCAGTTACCTATGGAACATTTAACTTTGTAGGTACCTACGCAGCTACGTCATTATCGATGGCAAATCATGTAGGCTATTATTTTCAACTTACATGACATAGGTACTCCAATCATTTGTTTAGATTTTTTTTAATCTCTTAGCGATTACATAATTTTTTTGTTGCAAGGTGTAAAAGAATAACAACAAGATAACTACATAGTGATGAATCATCAGGAACAATGTTCCTCCAACAACTACATCCCTTAGGGAATTATTGCTATCTGAAGGATGTTACTTAGTTGTTGCAATCTGTCCACCTGAGGGCACAGTCAAAGTTTATAGACATTCTGTCAGCGAGAACGATGATTGTGTGGAATAGAAGAGTGCACTGTTGGAGCGTTGGGTGGCTCGATTGTATGGCACCCAATCAAGGAACAAATTAAAACAGAGAAAAATCTAAGCACGGCTCACATTTACCCTTTTTTTTTTGGGTGGGAAATCATCAAATAACTTCTCCCGCTCTGGGCGGAGCGGGAGGGCGTGTCAGACTCTTACTGACTAAAACCCACCCGTGTTCCTTCGGTTGCCCTGTTGCCGGCGGCCACGATCTCCCTTTCGGTTTTCTTCGCAACCCCGGCAGGCTCACATTTACCCTGCTGTGGCACTACTTTCCAATATTTCTAAAGGTCTTTTGAATGGAGCGTTGATCTCGGAGACAGGCACGAGTAACAAAACATGATAATGTACAATTTGTCCTTAGTTTACCAATTTTCGGTCACGGAGTCAAAAATTTTATCGTATTTGGAGGAACAATGGCGACAGATTCTTTAGAACTGCGCGCACGCAAAGTTAAAACTAAATATGTTTACTATTAAGTTTGTTAAAACATGAGTACAAAACAGATGGAAAATTCGGAAATGGATAGGATTTACCAAAGTTACCGAAAAACTTATATCAATCCTGTTAAAAGACGTTGTAGAAATGCGAAACGTTTTAAAAGAGATTGCCCTTAGGTGTGCTTTCAGGTTGTTCTCCCAACTATTATTTTGATTAAAAAATATTATACTTGGCTGCATTTCTCAAACTCTCTTATACTACTGAATGCTTATCACTATTTTTCTCAACTTTATCAGCAATGTTTAAAAGTATAAGATTTATATTAGAAACGTAATAAGCATCAAAACGCAATTTGTCTTTGTTTTATTATAAAATATACATAGATACAACATGATTGATGTGCCGTAATAATACCCATGACTCAAATTCGTGCATTTCGTGTGTCACGAAATCTTTCATAGTTTCGTCTAATGGCATATCATAATTTAATGTTTATTGCAGATTATACTTTGTCTTCATATTTCTACGATGAACGTATAAAAAAGTAAATATATTCAAATAAAACTTTTTTATACGTCTATGACTTCTATTCTTTTTTTTCTACACAAAAAGGTAGCTGAAGGGAGTTTAAAAATGTTTTTCCAACGTTTATGTGATAAGTTAATCTTGTACTGTCTGTAAAAATAACGTTAAAAATAGCGTTACGCTTAAAAAACTTTTATAAACATGCAAACGTAAATCGAATGACTGTCATAACGAAGTTCAAAATAAAGTAAGTAGTTATCTCGGCCGTAATCTTGGCAGACAAACGCATATATATTAGGCATTGCGCAGATTCTTTCTTCCATCAAGCCTCCCGGTTCCGTGCGTCCCTCATCCAGGTGCTTCCCGCAATTTGACGATCGTCAACCAACGTGCTTTTGGATGGCCTGGATTTATTGGCCTAACCATGGCCACCATTTGGTCAAACCTTTATGCCATCAGCGTCGGTGTACTGCATAGTTATTGCGTTTAAACTAAGTATTTAACATACAGGAATCACAATATAATATATTACATCACAATATATATGAAAACAATAAAATTTCGGGGCGAAGGACTACTCAAAAAAGGTGCGCGTCGTCTGTCTTTCAGTCGTGTTCTAGAACATTCTAGAAGCTGCACCCTTATTGGACGAGCGGATTGTGGTAGAAGTGGTTTGAAATGAGTTCGCGTTATAAGTACATTTATTTCCAGCAAAAATGTCACTTGCAATCCTGCATAATCAGTCTATAATTTTCCCAGTGCTGGAACACAGGCCTTTTCTTTTCGAGAGACTCGAAAAGAAAAGGTTGTAATCTAACGGTTGTAATCTAACACGCAGGCTGAGTGCGGGTTGGTAGATGTCATATGTCTTCGAATTTTTGGTTTTAGGACATGTCAGTTTCCTCACGATGTTTTCCTTAACCATTTTGAGAGCAGTGGTAATAAAATGATTTACACAAAATAAAGCGACTGCCTGGATTCAAACCCACGACTTACAACTCTCGATAAAGTCAGAAAGATTTTGTTTATTAAAATATTATACTTAGCAAGATTAAAATATTATACTTAATAACCGAAATTCAATTTCTCCTCTGGGATAGGCTTCGCTTAAAGTATTACAGTATCGGTTGACGTAATGCAATATTCATGTTGCTTCTATTAATACATCGGTTGGATTTAACAATCGATAGAACTTTGAATTTGCGTTCATTAGAGGCAGATAAATACGAAATAGGGGTTGCGGTTTACGTGTCATATTCGTTTGCAATCCTGGTAGCTTTTATTGATAATTGCGAGGTTTTGTTAGGTTTTGGTTTCCTATCGGTGCTATTTTAGTTCCTGTGTGTCTAACACATACGGTGCCTACCCACCATCTTAGATAAAGAAATAATATTTTAATCACATCTATTCCAAGAGAGCTAGTTTATTCTTCGTAAACAGGAACTAAAATAGCTTTTTAATCCCTTAACTAAAGTGATTTCAATTCGGAATGTAAAAAAAAAACAAAAAAAATAGTAGTAGTAGTGTTGTAGTAGTAAAAGTTCCAATCACCAAAGAGCTCAATCACGAATATTGTATGAACAAGTAACAGGCTGTATGATAAAGAAAAGCGCGCGCGAGCAAAATAAAAAAAAAGTTTGGGAAAAAATAAAAAAAATAAAATGCGCGAAATGCATTCCGCCTTTGTTCGTAGTTGTTTACTAAAATTCGGATTTTACTTATTTTTATAAAACGTGTGTGTCTACTTATTCCTATTCATAAGTTAGTAACACTTATTTATTTTTTCACGAGGGTGATAAAAAGTAGAGTGCCACAAGTGTCCACCTCGGGAGCAAAACTATTTTAAGCTCGAGTAAAGTACTTTAGAATCCATTGCTATGCTCGGGATTCTACTCTAGAATCCTTCGCTCTGCTCTGGATTCAAAGAAACTCTCTCGCCTTTAAAATAGTTGTTTGCTGCCTCGGCAAATAATCTACTATTCTTTTAAAAATGAAATTAGGCATCATATGCCCCAGAGCTGTCGGGTGATAGCACGATTTTAAACGCATTTGGAGCTGGAGTTTTTAACGCTACTATGAGCTTTGCCTGACTGATACATTTTTCAAAATGTGAGATATATTGCATCATCAAGCATCTTCAACATTCCAGAAGAGACGTCTAGAGGCTGTATTAATTCTTACATAGTGTTCATTATTACTGGTCCTGTGACGCGATTTGTTAGTACTGCTCTGTCAGTCACCATTTTGAAGTCTATTAGTATTGAAACTAAGCTTGACAGGCAATGGTGTCAACATGACGGCAAGGGACAAGCAATAGTGCACGGTCTGAACATTGTATATAGCTTCTGACAAAACAAAAGAACTTCAGATGGCCTAAACAAAATGACATTCTATCAACGTTAACGATGACAAAAATGTATCAGATTGACATTATGCTACCGAAAAGCTTATGTCGATCCTGTTGAAATTCGTTCTAGAAGTACGAAACGATTTGAAAGCAATTGCCACTTGTATTTAATCATTCCTTGATCGATTCGTGCTCATAGTAACTTATCATTTAACTTTTCTCTTAGAGCGTGAAACACATCTTGTTTCTTATAGTTTTTTTTTTTACAAAAAAAGAAAATAACCGCCTTCCAAAAAAAAAAAAAACACTACAAAGTGAAAAATAACTTTAATTTCGGAAGTCAGTGTTTTAGAATTGGTTTAGAATTTTCGTTTTTTTCCACCAACTTCCGAAATTAAAGTTATTTTTCATTTTGTTGTGTATTTTTGGAAGCCGTTTGTTTTATTTTTTTGTAAAAAGTTTTTGTTTTTCACTTTTTAGTTGTGGAATTACCTCACACGAATTTGAATACCACTACCTGATATGTACATAATAGTGATAGGAAGTTATTATAACATCATGCACATTAGGCTAAGTGGGAAAAATACGTATTATTGAAGCTAACTCAAAAACTACTAAAGCAGTGTTAATAATATTTATATGGAACTACCGCGCAAGCTTCCTGTACCAAATGAAATAATAATTATGAAAATCGGTCCATAACTGACGATAAAATCGACGGCGATACATCAAAAAAAAAATATAAAGACGAACATAGAACGTTCTCCTTTTTGGAAGTCAGTTAAAAATAATTGGCAGTTACTTATTATATTCTGATACATATTCATACGTAAAAGTAGTCCTTAATGTATTGAAATAAGAATATGTATCGTCTAGAATCCTTTTTGATTGGCAAGACAGCCAATCAAAAAGGGATCTAGACGATACAGTGATATTCTCTTTTGTTTATATCTCGACTCAATGAACTTGTTACAATATAGTTAGTTGAATTTCATGTAACTTGTCTCATCAAAACTTATAATTGGAAGATCCTCCACTACAGGTGACGCCTACATGATGTATTGTTGACGACATCTACCTAAACAAATTTTAGAAAGAGGTTGAGAAAATTGTTTTAGAAACATTAAGATATGTTTGAAAAAGGTAAACTATGGAAGAACTCATGTGATTATAAAACTGTCACTGATCGAAGTCTGCGTTATTGGGGAGTGCTAGGATATGTGTTTTATTTTAAGAGACACGACGTACGAATTCGTGGGCAGAAACTAGTATACAATAACTACATTTATAAAATAATATCCCTCCCGCCGCGTCTGTCTGTCTGTACGCGATAAACTCAAAAACGACTGAACAGATTTTCATACAGTTTTCACCAATGGACGGTGATTCATGAGGAAGGTTTGAAATGAAATTAAATGAAATTGTTTATGCTGTAAATAGGGTATCGGAAACACTTTTGCACGTCATATAAAAAAAAGCTGGATGAGTTCGACGTTTCCTATCTGACTAGGTACACTGAGAAGAAAAGCCGAAACAAACTCAGAGGTCGCAGTCTCTTGTAAAGTCCAGACATAATATTGGTCAGGCCATATAAGGACCATTTAGATTAGTGTCTGAATATATGTAAATTGGCTGGAATATGACGATGATTGTTGAAAATGTCGGAAAAGTCATGTGAACTTAGAAACAATGTATTACGGAATTAATACATTGTTTACCTGGATTTCTGGAACACATAACGTACTTGTAATCCCAGTAGTACATTCCGGTGGAATTTTTTCTGGCATCCACGCAAGCGAAGCCGCGGGAAAAAGCTATTATACAGTAATTGTATTTTAATAGTTCCTTACAGTACAGTTATCGCGGAGTGGGGCGCGTCTTCGTGGATGGTACTATCTGTAATAGGTGGAACTAAAACGTTGTATTCCGAGGTGTTTGTGTACCCTCGGTAAGCACGTAATGTAATGTTAATACACTGTATACTAACATTACATATCGTGTGTTTTTCCTGGAAGAGTAGACAGAGGTGTTAATATCACCTTCGGCAGTAGTTACTATCAATATTTTGCACAGTCATGGAAATTAATTAAACTGACACCCTTCGTTAGTTTGGTGTGTAATAGCCATTGCCACCTGCCTGTCAAAAAATTACAGTTGTGATTTGAATATATGGACGATTTAAGTTGATACTCAACTTGTTTAACAGTTAATATTCTGACTTCTCAAACATGCCTTCTGAAAACGGTGTCACTTTTACCGTAAGAACCTTGAAATTGTTTAATAAAAAGCCAACGCATTTTATCGAAACTGTTTTAAAACTTCGTCCTTTAAAGTTTCTTCACGCACCAAATAGTTTACCCAAGTTAAATGAAAAGCTAACTTAATTTCAGGGTAAAGTAAAAGTTCAGTCTCTATAACTTCCAATAAGTACTTCTTATGTCAGAGATCATTGACGTACGTATAAAGTACGCACTAAGTTGTTATTTTGCAGAAAGATGACAATTCTATCCAGAAAATCTACGTGGGTCTGGGAATTAGTGTGATATCATTTGTGCTACCACACCAATAAAATTGCTCGTAGTAAAGAGATTACCATGCCCTCAATATTTGATAGAAAGCAAGTCAATATTTGACATAAAGTGAAGTGATATGCGAATTGATTTTGAACCAAGTCCGGTGCAACTATTGTCAACTTGACCTGCCTGTAAATGATTATGGTACGAGTTCCGGAGGTCCGTAATCAGTAACAACAAACACTTATATTAAGCGATCTATTTTAAAAAATCTGTGAAATGGAATCCTAATCCTACAAACATGTTTCAGTCATATTTTATGGCTCGTGGCTGAGTAATAACAGCAGCCCAGGTCGATCCATTAGGTTAAGCTACGCTTGCCGGGGTCGGTCCGTAGATGGGTGACCATCTTTACATACCGAGACTCCTCCGTGCCTCGGAAAGCACGTCATGCCGGGAGCAACGGCATAAGGTGTTTTCCGTTGGTGCCGGCTATCACTCGTGGATCTTTGACAGTCTTTACGGGTCGTCAAAAGCCCAAAAGTCTGACAACCAGTCTTACCAAGGGGTATCGTTATTACCCAGTTACTAGAATGTGGAGGTCAGATAGGCAAGCGCTCCATGTAAAATACTGGTATTCAACTGCATCCGGTTAGACTGGATTTAAAAGAGTGCCCGTGGAGTTTCTTACCCGTTCTTCTCCATAGTTACCTACTAAGCTTTGGAATGAGCAACTAGCTTCATCTTTCTGACTGACTGACCCCTTGACAATTCAAAAGTACCTGTAATTAGTTTATTTGAAATAAATGCTTTGAGTTTGAGTTTAGCTTGGAAGCCGACCCCATCATAGTTGGAGAAAAGCTAAGCTGATTGATTTTATTTTATTTCTACATCGCTAAACAAATTTATTATTTGTTGCAGTGACTGGGTGTTCGGCGTCCGCTACTGTCAGCTGAGCAACTTCATAGCAAACGTGACGGTCGCAGCCAGCGTGTTCACACTCACTGGAATATCGTTTGACAGGTAGATATTACTTGTGCTTTTCCCATTACGGTAGACCACATGTCACTGTTAACAACACCAGTATTAGCTGACCTCTTAGTTTACTGAAATTCTATACTAAGCTGGGCCAGTTCAAGGTCACAGTGTTACCACTGAGGTGCTGCATAATCAGCCTTTAATGTTCCAACTGCTGGGACAGGCCTCCTCTCTGTGAGAGTAGGCCGCATTGATCACGCGGGCCCAGTGCGGGTTGGTAGATGTCACATGTCTTCAAATTTTTGGTTCTAAGACATGCCGGTTTCCTCACGATATTTTTTCCTTCATCGTTTTGAGAGCAGTGGTGATGAAATAATTTATACAAAGTAAAGCGTCTGTTTGGGTTCGAACCTACGACCGACTTGTAAGTTGCGGCATTTACCACTGGGCCACCACTGCTCTGACTGACGTGCAGCTAAACACTACTGTAGAAATATATATATATTTTTTTATGTATGTACACGTATTAAGGTAAAAACCATCCATGTTTTGGCATTCCAGTTTTGTATGATGAACTTGTGTTTGCAAATGTCCGGAATCAGGACTGTCCGATAGTTTGAGATCGCTGTGTTTTTCTTTGAATGTTGAACGAAATGGCTATAACAACGCAAATTGACGTAGGCCGTCAATTTCCTTAACAATAAATTTCCATAAATCATACTTAATGTTAGAGCAGATTGTCACACTACCTCAATTTACTGCGTCAATATCCGGATATCCATTATTTACGTTACGTCATTTTGGAGTACTGAGCTCAACCAATATTAACGATCAGAATCCTAGAAGCTTCGTTCAAAGATTTTCTTTTGAGAGTCTTCTACTATAAAGGATTTTATAGCAATTCTAAAGTGCTAGGTAACGCTGTATAAAAATTATGATGATGAAATTCGGAAAAAAATGTAAAAATATTTTATATTGGCAGATTTCGTAAAATACAATAAGTAGCACTTTTTGGCTATTTTATGAACAAAATGTTTTAAAGTGGGTATTCGCATATTGTAACACTTTGGAGAATTACGGCTAATAGTCTGCCATTTCTCCGAATGTGTTGGGATTTTGTTCTAGTCCAACGAAATACGAAAGAACTTAGAGCAAAACTGTAGCTTTGATCTCCAATTACTTTAGACCTCAGTTTTTCAGGATATCCGGCTATTTAGACTTTCCGTGTACACTGCTGTAGCAGCATCTTATATTTAATATGCGAACTACGCATCAAATACCTACCTGACGTGACAAAGAATCCTGACGTCACACAAATTCTGCATCACGCAATTATAGTTTACTGCGCGAACGACATATATATGACTGTCCGACATCAATAGTCAGGCAGTTGCCCGCCAGACACAACACCCGTCTGATCGGAGGATCCTCCTTTTTTTATAGAGGATGAGTGAACTTTACAACTCATACCTCTAAATTGCCATAGATATTCGGGTACCCACTGAAATTCTAACAGACCTTCCACAGTTATTATTTATTTACTTCTGACTACAGCCTTATAGCTATGATAATAAAGATCACCCTGATGCAAAATCAGAAGTTCAAGGCATGACAGTTAATGTTTTAGTTTGAACGATATAGGGGCTCTACATCGATCAAGCTTATTATCTGCCTAGTCATTTCCCGAAACTTTACTCGGGTCAGCTTCCAGTCTAATTACATGCAGCTGAAAACCATTATTCTACATGGAGCAACTGCTTATCTGACCTCCTCAAACCCAGTTACTGGGTAACACGATACTCTCATTGCTTCATTTGTATTAATTCTTTTTACCTATTGTGGTATAATTTTATTTTAGGTGCATTGTCTTCATATATAATTGTGTAACTAATGTACCTATACAAAATATTGTAAAACATTTTAAAGAGTAGCGGTGGAGATCTTGCTCATTCTTCTCCATACGAAAACTACCTTTTGGAAATTACCACTAGAATCAATTCAATTTTTTTTAAATTTTAACATTCGAAAGTGCCTTATAAGGGTGTCTTATATTTGAAATAAATTATTTGACTTTAACTCGTGTAACACTTTCTGGCTTCTAATTACCCGTAACGACTGTCTAAGATGTAAACTAATACAAAATGATTCATACCGAGAAAAAAAAACAGCTGTTTCCTACATTTTGACGAGCTATGTGAACATAAATGTAGGGAACAGCTGATTTTTTTTCGTGATTTCGGAATTGGTTCCATTGCAAATATTGTTCATAATGGCGAGTAAAGTCATGTGTTTAAATTTGCTCATTGGTTAAAAACTTACCCTGTATAAAGTCATGCCTTCTTTCCATGGGGACACAGAAATAGTAGGCAGAAACTATAAAACTCCACCTTTTACGATCCTGATATACTTCTCTTGCTTCGTTAACGTTCACACATCTGGTCAACAAGTACACCGGTTGTGAGTACTACGCATCTAATCTTTCAGAAGAATATCACCGATAAGGTATGTCCTTCTAGGTCGTCCTCCCGGAGTTATTTTATAAAGTAATTTTTCAAATGAAATAAGGCATTAAAGACATGAATCACCTTACCTATCTCAAAAGAATCAATTGAATTCTCAGTCATGAATTTGTTCATATCGATCAGTGACAAATTTTATTACGTATTGGCACTTTCAGATATCAACGGAATGTTCAATCAAAATGTCAAAGTGTAACTCATAACGAATTTTTTTAAAACTTGTTTTTGGACTATTGGAAAAAGACTTTTTAATTTAGGAATCAATTATAACACCTACATTCGATTTTCCCTTAGTTCTTCTAAGGGAAAAACGAAGAGTATCCATCGGGTTGGTTGGTACCTCGTTGATTAATCGCAAGCGCTATTGCTGGTCTAGCAGTGCTATTTTGTAAAAATCTCACTGTGAACGCTTAGGTGTAGTGAGCTGTCAATAGTGTCAATCCCTAGCATATGGTGGAATGATAGCGCACTTCACCTAAGCGTTCACGGGGAGATTTTAACAGAATACCACCGCTGGTACGCATGAGGTCCTGGGTACGATTCCCGGGGCGGACAAAGTGTTATTGGGTATTTCCATCTGGAATTTCGCAGTTAAAGCCCGGAGTCTGGATTTGCGCCCGGGTAATAGGGTAATGGGGGTTATAAGAGACGAGCCTATTATTATATTATATTATATCATGGGACTTAAACATGACTGGCGAAATGAGAGTGTAGTATAGGTACACCTCTGCCTAACCCTTCTGGGCATATAAGCGTGATGTCATATATATGGTACTTTTAATTTTACCGCAACTGTGAAGCTCTTGGCCTGCATCACAGCTGATGGTAAGTGATGATCAGGCCGAAGGTGGAAGGAGCTTGTTGAGACCCCTGTTCTTAAAATCGCCGCACGCTGGCACCAGGTGCGAGGGGTGCGGGGACAGCGGCGAGTCAGCTGTTGCACGCCTTCACGCACGGCTGCGCCTACGCGTTTTACTAACGAACATATTAATTCTTGTTTGCTCTTAACCGACACCGTTGTAATTTCCTTATTTGCATAAACCTACATGTTACCTATACAGTCCACTCATCTTTCATTTAACTCCACCACGACCTATCGTCGCGATCAGAGCTACTTCGGAATCCTCAACTACAGAAGAATTGGCTATCTTACCTCTAACTGCCAAAATACAAATAGTTATATTTCGGCAGTTAGCAGCATAGGCTGATAACATTGTTGTTATGGCGACTAACTTAGATAAGATGGTGGTAGCTAGCCAGGCAAACTTAGAAAAAGCCCTACCACCAACCAAACCGAGTAGGAAATTTTACCCCCACTGGGAATTTAGAACACGGGACCTCTGGGTCTTAGACAGGCGGTCTAACCACTAGATCATAGCGGCGGTTAAAAAGTACTAAGGAAAACATGAATCTTATCGATCGGATTGGCTATACTATTGCCGAGTGCCCTAGGAATATGTTATCTATACATATTATAAAATAAAGTCGCTTTTCGCGTTTGTCTGTATGTCCACGTTGTTTTTCTAACCACGTAACAGATTTTGATGAGGTTTTTACCATCGTTTAGAGAATTTGTTCCGGAAGGTTTATGTGTATAATACGTTACTATTAATTAAAGTTACGTTTACCTTTGAAATCTCGATGTTTTTGTCAAGTCGTAAAAATCGTGCGAAGCAAGAGCGGCTCGCTTATAAGTTTTAAGATAATAGTTGACTTCCACGCGTATGAAGTCATGGACAGCAGTTAGTAATCATATGATATTGAAATACATTGTATTTATAAATACAAAAATCTGAACACATTACATTAGACCCAGCTCACCCGTATTTTATACTGGCCAAATTATATTATCCACTTAAGTGGAATATACCACAGGTAACAGCAGACCACGGTAACGTGGTCTACTGTTAGCAATATTTTATTCCTCTAATAGGGTCAAGCGGGTATCCAAGAGTGGTCATAGGTTTCATTTCAATCTTGAATTATGTGACGTAAAAATTGTCCAACGTCTACATTTGTTATAAGCTGAGAATTTACTTTACGGCCTCTCAAGGTCTCAACAGCTGGGATTTCACATAAACGTTTGTAAGAAATTATATAACTTAACCGTGGAGGTTCTTTCCGGCTCTTCTCCATTGGAAACGGCCAATTGGAACCGTGCACCTAGCTTCTGACGTTTCATAAGTGTCCTTGTAGGTTTATGTGAAATAAAATATTGTGAATTTTGAATTTTTTTTACTTAGATTTACCTTAATTTTTACTAGCTCAGTCAGCTCCTACAAAATATTTTTGCACTATATTGATAGATTTCATTCCTTATTTGCTCACATTTTTATGTTGCTAGCGGAGTAAATCTACGAATTTTGCTGACTTTAGCTGAATCGGAAAAACCTTCGAACGGCTTTGCTACCTCTTACTTTTTTCTGAAGATTTTATTTTGGCTAGTAGGTTTGCTTATACTTTCTGGTTAGACCGGGAGTTGGGTACAAAATTAATTTAAAGAAAGCGTGAGTGACACATGGTAGTGACACTTTTATTAAAGCTTGTCGCAAATTGTTATACCGAAAGTGTGGTATTTATTATCGACAAGTGGTCTTTTGGTAAAACAATTTACTTTCATCTATCCTTTTTCGACGACTGCACCAAATTGGATAATATTTTGAGGGTTCCATAGTAAACAAGGGACCCTTATAGTTTCGCTATGTTCGTCTGTCTGTCTGTCTGTCTGTCCGCGGCTTAGCTCAGAGACTCTTAGTACTAGAAAGCTTTAATTTGATATGGGTGTTTATTAATCACGCCGACAAAGCAGTCAAATAAAACCTTGAGATTTTTTTTTAAGTTACTAGGTTCTTTTTAAAATATCCCCACTTTACGTGTAGTCCCCTACACGTAAAGTGGGGAATTTTTTTTTTCCTTTAATGTGGGGTGTCGTTGGAAAGGTCGTTTAAAAATTTGAAAAGTTTTTTTTTTTAAAGTTTGTTACGACCATTTTTAGATTCAGGGATCCGTTTTCGAAATATTAAGCTTTAAAGTGCTAATTTTTGTTGGTCAAGTGTTCCCCCTGCCAGCTAAATGGTTGGTTTTGGGTGTGTGAAAAAAATCACAGCATATATATAACGAAATTAAAAGAAAAACTATCACAGCTAAGTAGACTTTACAAGTTAACGAGTAATAATCGATCAATATTTTCGGTTGCAAAAACATATACTCCCATACATTCCGAAGAAATATTCCATTAGTTTTAACTAAAACAAATTTTCAAATACTATTAAAATATAATTGTGACAAAATTAGATACTTACAGTGCGTTCGTTATAACTTGACCCTTCACGCGATTGGTAACATTGAATTTTGCTAACTTAAATTAAGACTGCAAAATTCAGTGTTCAAAATGGCGACTGACAGAATAGTACTACCAATCACATAACTGCAAAATTGCTGCCAATCGCGTCATAACTCAAGTTATAACTCTGAACAATAACTAAAGCATAGAAGGAAGCTAAATTTAACTAATATAGTCGTCTCTGTTTTCTTATACACTCATAACAAGCATTAGAGAGAGACAGATGTAGGTTGCTCAAAATGCAAATCATCAATCAAATCAAATCAAATCAAAATATTTTTATTTCACATAGACCTACATGGGCACTTATGAAACGTCAGAAGCTAGGTGCACGGTTCCAATTGGTCGTTTCCTATGGAGAAGAGCCGGCAAGAAACTCCGCGGTTACTCTTTTAAAAATAATTGGCTTTTACAATTTTTTCAAATAACAGTATGACTAGGTATGAGAGAACAGTGTAGGTATTTCAATAAGTACCAGGTACTTAAGAAAATAGAAAATGGTCAACAAATCTACAGTCCACTAAGCCTACAGTGTTCTCACATTCACAAAATAGAAAAGAATCTATACAAAAGATATATGAATTAATAAAAATAAGAACCTATTTTAATTAAACGCAATCACATTATTGCTATTACAACTGTAATAAATCTGAATAATTATCATGTGCAAAAAAGCCACTAATAAAGAGTTGAAATTAACTCGTAGGTATATAATGTCAAATAATTGAATGAATATGTCAAGGACGAATGTAAAAAAAAAAAAAATAAGATAAAAATTAATATGGTAATTTGGGAGCAGTTAATAGACTCTTACATAATTATGACGTTAATGAGATACCAGGGAAGCCACATGTGCAGAAGGAATTATTGCCAAATTTCCTTGTCTTCAATATAGTCTTTAATTTTGTAATATGCCTTCTTGATAAGAACACGTTTGATATGGGTTTTGAACTTCCCATCGCTAAGTTCTGTAACAGACTTTGGCAACTTTTTATAAAAGCGGATACTGTTTATAAGAAATGACTTGCTTGTTTTAGTTAATCTAAATTTGGGTATAACAATTTCATGTCTACTACGCGTATTTATACTATGGAAATCGCTTCTTATTTTGAAAAGTCCTAAGTTTTTGCGAACATACAAAATACTTTCTAAGATATAAAGAGAAGGCAGAGTCAGTATATCAGTTTCTTTAAATTTGTCTCTAAGGGACTCGCGAGGACCCATTTTATAGATCGCGCGGATTGCCCTCTTTTGTAGAATGAAAATTGAATCTACGTCAGCTGCCGATCCCCACAGCAGAACGCCATAAGACATAATACTGTGGAAATAAGCAAAGTATACTAACCTAGCTGTGGCTATATCAGTCAACTGCCTTATTTTTCTAACTGCATATGCAGCTGAACTTAATCTACCTGAAATAGTTCTAATGTGGGCGCCCCATTGCAATTTTGAATCTAAAGTAATGCCTAAGAATATAGTTTCCGTTATTGCATCTAGTTTTTTGCCATCAAGTTTTAAATTTAGACCTACTTGACGTACATTTGATAATGAAAACCTAATACATTTAGTTTTGTTCGCATTAAGTAAAAGATTATTAGCTGCGAACCATTTTGAAAGAACAACCAGACTATCATTGGCATGTAAGACATCTGTATCTTTTCTGTCTATTTTAAAAATAAGAGAAGTATCGTCAGCAAATAGAATTATATCCGATAAGTTAGCCATCATGTAAGGAAGATCATTTATATAAACTAGAAATAAGAAAAGGCCGAGAATTGAACCTTGAGGCACGCCCATTTTAATTAGAGACCCCGTAGACGTCGCCCCATTAACGTTAACTTTTTGCTCCCTGTTGGATAGATAGGAAAGAACAAGATCAGCAGCTTGTCCACGAATTCCGTAGTGGTGTAATTTACAGATCAGTGTATTATGGTCAACGCAGTCAAACGCTTTTGAGAGGTCACAGAAAATGCCAATTGCGTCCTGGGACTTCTCCCAGGATTCCAAAATGTGAGTGATGAGTTTTACTCCTGCGTCAGTCGTCGACCTACCTTTCGTGAAACCAAACTGGTGACTATGTAAAATTCCATTTGAATTAAAATGTGACAACATCTGGTCTAGCATGATTTTTTCATATATTTTACTCAATGCTGGTAGCACAGATATTGGTCTATAATTTGAGGGATCACTCTTACTACCCGATTTGAAAATTGGTACTACTTTACTATGTTTCATTAAATCAGGAAACGTACCGCTATCTAAACATTGATTAAATATGCCAGTTAGGACAGGCGTAATTGTGTCAATGATATCTTCAAGAACCTTAACGGAAATCCCCCATAAGTCTTCAGTGTTTTTTATGTTAAGACTTTTGAATGCTTTTTTAATTGTGAAAATAGAAATGGGCTTGAAATCAAAACTTGGAATGTTCTTACTGAAGTGTTCTTTTAGAAGAGATTCAGCTAGTATAGATGATGAGGGGAGAGATTTCGTAACCTCTATTGGGATGTTGGTAAATAATTTTTCTAGTGTCTCAGAAACTTTTAATTTATCTGAAATGGTTTCATTATCAATTTTTAAAGACAATTCATTCTGATCTCGCTGTTTTGTGTTTCCAGTTTCTTTGTTAATTACTTGCCACACAGCTATTATTTTATTATTAGAAATATTAATTTTGTTACTTATTAATTTAGATTTAGCTTGGGCGCAGACTCTTTTAAATATCTTAGAATAGTTTCTTACATAATTATGAATTGCTTGATCAGAAGTAAATGATTTTTCGTTATATAAATTATATAAAATATCTCTGCTTTTTCTAATGCCAGGAGTGGCCCATTCATTAAATTTTGGTTTGGTATTGATTGTTACTGTTTTAACAGGACATGCTTTATTGAATTCTTGGCATACTGTAGAAAATAATGTACTGTAGTTTGTGTTGGGGTCTTGTGAATCAAAACTAGCTGTTGAAAGATTGCTAAGAACATTGTTACTAAATATCTTCAATTTATTTTTAGTAAGAGGTCTTAACTGGATAGTTTTATCTAAACGTAACTTTTTATCTGATTCAAAGGATATAAGTTGACCTCTATGATCAGATCTGACGCCACTAATTAGGGACCAATCTTTTATTTTACAATTAGTAAATACATTGTCTATGCATGTAGCCGAGGTTGCCGTTATTCTAGTTGCTACATTAAATATACATTTTAAATTGAAAGATTTAAACAATGAGATAAGCTTACATTTATCCGGTGAATTTACTAATAGATCAATATTTAGGTCACCACAAACAAAAACTATTTTATTATCTCTAAAAAGTTTAGTTAGTATTTGTTCCATTATGATTAAAAATGATGACAAGTTTGAGGCTGGTGTTCTATAAACACATAAGAAAGTATGGCCTTCAACCTCTGCACATGCTACCTCACACAAGCGATCAACAGAGCAAGCAGTGATATCCTTCCTTTCCTTATATTTGAGAAAACTATTACATAATATCAAGGTACCACCCCCTAATGAAGACCGGTTGTACGCACTGGCAACTGAAAAATTATTTACATTAAACGACATTCTATCTGGTTTTAACCAGGTTTCACAAAAACATAAGATATCCATACAATATTTGTCTATTAACATTTCCACGTCTAGGATTTTGACAGAGATGCTATTTATATTTTGGTGATAGAGTAAAATATTATTATTATGCTTCTCTTTTGCCGATTCTAAAAGTTTAAAGAATTTATTACAGCATTATTAGAAGTACTAGATAATACTGTTTCGTCACTTAAGCTAATCTCAGTTAAAACATTCATACCTGCGTGTATATTGTAGGCTAATAAAGTAGCTAAAACATGTTGGCTTTTCACCAGGTTTCACAAAAACATAAGATATCCATACAATATTTGTCTATTAACATTTCCACGTCTAGAATTTTGCCAGAGATGCGATTTATATTTTGGTGATAGAGTAAAATATTCTTATTATGCTTCTCTTTTGTCGATTCTAAAAGTTTAAAGAATTTATTACAGCATTATTAGAAGTACTAGATAATACTGTTTCGTCACTTAAGCTAATCTCAGTTAAAACATTCATACCTGCGTTTATATTGTAGGCTAATAAAGTAGCTAAAACATGTTGGCTTTTCTTAGGTAAGAACATCTGCTCCTGAGTCAACACAAAGTCTCTAGCAAAATTGTTAGTATCAAAATACAATAAACGGTCACTATGACGACATGCCAAAATATGCATAAGGTTATTTAAACTAAAAATGTAGTTGTTATCTTGCTCATATAACTTATCAGAATATGACGAATTGACGTTTACATCACAATGTAAACGTCAATTTGGATACCTTGGCTACCTATATAGTACTAAGTTTAAAAGCTATTTAACGTCTCAGGTTTTTATCTATGACTTTGTTCATCGCATTTTTTCGTACAATGCTTATAGGCGCATGCCAGTTGAAGTGCTTCGTTGGTTTTACGTGTTTTTGTAAAAATAGTACAATAATAACAGTGATTTAGTGTAAATCGCAAAGCTTAAAGATTAAATAATGTCCTGCATTATAGTGGGATGTAAATCTCATTCATCCCGCAAAGAAAATGATGCGGAAATCATAAGCTTCCATCGGTAAGTAATCAAATATGGTCATTTTGTCAGTTTTGCATTCTCATTTTATGTTATTTTGGCATTATTTCAAATTATTTGAGCTAAGTGTACTAGGTAGTGTTTTGAAATCAATATTTTATGCAATTAAATAGTTCGATTATATGGAAATTATAAATTTTAAATCGGCATATAAATTTTTGCAATAGTGCTTGCAAAAACAAACTATCGGTACAATATCGATAAATAAATACCTACGGTTTTTTGTGATTAAATATTTAAGAGTTAAATAAATACCTACGGTCTTATGAGCGAATCGTACGTATGAGTAATGAAATGACAGTGTCAAAAATCCGTGTGGCTCTTGTGTGGTGTAATAATTTAAACTCATGTGTGGCTATAATATTTTTTGTCACTTTTAGATTTCCGTCCGATGTTGATATGAAGCAAAAATGGATCAACTTTATTGCACGTAACAACTGGGAATGGAAAAAACAACATCGTATTTGTTCCAAACATTTCAGCGATGACTGTTTTATTAACATTGGCCATAAATGGCGCAGGTTATTTTAATACTGCAGTGCCATCCTTTCCGGGGCCAATCGCTCTTTTAAAATTATTTAAGCGTTTTCTTGGTAATTTCAATGTTTTAATAATTTATGCTGTTTATAAATAAATATGTTGGTCAGACAGAAGTGAGTTCTTTATTTCACCTTAGCATATTTAGATTTATTGCCATGGAGCGATACCATAAACTAAGAAGTCGATATCGGTATTTATTTTATGCATAGTCACATCACTAGCCAATACTCTTTTGTCTATGACAGCGTACACTTCAAATGTCGTAAAGCGCCTTCTATGCTTTAGTTATTGTTCTGAGAGTTATAATGAATGCACTATGTCCATTTTTCACTTCTGTCGTTCTACTTCTGTCAATCATTTGAAAATGACAGAGAAAGAATGATGTTTTAAATAAGTTTAGCATTAAATGCGTTTAGTGATTTGCGATGCGATGCGGCCTAATTGATACTCATTTTAATTTATTTCAAAATCAATTTAAATTCAAAAAGTCTTGGACAGAAAGTCTTTGCTAAAAATTCAGACAGCCATTGTTCATCACTTCGGTAGCTATTGAACTCCATGCTTCTTAGGGGATAAGTGTAAGGAATCACGATTTGATCTACTTCTACGCCAGGTTCATCAAAATAAGGCGCACGTTCAGGTATCCGTAGTGGGTAGAATAAATCTTCTGATAAAATTTTTAGCCCTAAAATATTTACAACAAAAATAAGTACCTAGTTAAGATTCTAACTTTCGGGACCCAGGAGAGATTAATTCTACGTAGTCTTGTCTGCCCTACCCCTAGAGTGTAATTTATACCTTCAGCGCCGGAGCCGTGACAGAAACCATACCTGCCGCATGTCGCATGCTCGCTTGCATGTTGCTTGCTTGCTGCATGCATGGTGTATGCTTATTTGCATGTTTGCATGCTCCATGCTTGCTGCATGCATGTGATGGATGAGTCTTTCAATTATTATGGATACGAAATGTATGCCAAAAGATTATTCTAACTGTAAACTTTCTGAGATGTGATACGTCTGCCTTTTATTGACTATCAATATGAAATGTATGCCAAAAGAAGATATTGGCTGTTAATTTTCTGCGATATAATAATTCTACTTTTTAATTATTATGGATATGAAATTTATGCCTAAACCTGATTTTGACTTACGAAATTAGGAGTTTTGAATGTATGATAAATGAGTGTTTGCCAAACCATTTGCTGCGAATTGAAGTTTATGCTATCCGCTGTTATGCAAAATAATATTACGACATAAAAAGTTCTGCTATAAAGGGTAGACCCGCCAAGAATACATAGTGATGTGAGCGAAGCCGCAAGATCAGTGAGTCAAGTCATAAGATTGATGTAGTAGGTGCAGTATTTCTATTTTGCTTAATGTCCGTCGGGTATCATCGTATTTCTGTATAAAAACGATTGTTAATTTCCATGTTCATCAATTATTAGATTTATCGTGTATAATAATTTGAATTCAGAACTAAGTACTTTATTGTTGTTTTGTTTTGATTTCCGTATGAACTATATAGAGCTGTAACACTATTTTCCTATCTATCGTGCCTGCGACTTTCCCCCTTTTTTAAAATAGATTACGTTAAGTTAAAAGAGTATTAACAACTCTGTATACTTCCAAGTCGATTGAGCGCGTCCGGTCTGCACCAAGTGCAAAGGGCAACTGATAGAAATCCGACAACTGATGAAACACGAAGTTTGCCGAGGGACATTATGAAAATAGAAATTCATTACAATTTAATTAAACTACCGATAACAGAGTTTTAAGATTAAGGAAATATAACGTAATAATAACACTATAATAAAACCCTTACCTTTACATTCCCCAGAATTGGACGTGAATACATTAGGACAGATTCGTTTCAGTACCCGAGTTATTATAGCCTCTAGACGATTAAAATGCCTTGCTTTAGGATCGTAGGTCTTCGCAAGTTCTCTGTAAAAGAAAAAATATTGTGCATCTCTACAATCATGATCATTTAGTCTGTTTTAAAGAAACAAAACGTACTTCAATATTTCACTGGTAATATTTCTACCAAAATCATCTTTTGCAAAAGATAAAACTCCATTTTATTTTTTATTAGCTTGTTTTGAAACCCGATTCTCCGGTAGATCTTCAAAAGGTCTAATAGCTATCATATAATTGTCCAAAAGTATTCCACCCCACTTGTGTAGCGAAACAATTTTTAATATATTTGATGTGTCGCCTAATGGGTGTTCGCTTTTTTTATATCATTTACTAGTATTGATTCCACTGCCGTGCCTTTCGCAAATTGAGCGAAGGAGTTCTGCAAGGATTCCTTTACTTAGTGAATCCGTAATAGGAAAGGTGAGCAGTACGTATATGTGCCGGTGCGGATTATATATAGTTGCAGACTCCGCAACACATGCTTGCATCAATGTCAGTTTTTCTTTACACGCAGAGTCAATAAAGAATATCGATTTATCTTTTGGAGAAAAGCTTGACTCTTCAGTTGATGGCAACACGTCTCCGTCATCCATATAATAACACGATGTATCATCAAATTCAGTTTTTATAATAATTTTTCCATCCCCTTTGATAATAGTTTCAATTTCCACATAAGTAACTAATACTGCGTAGAGAAACACGAAAACACAACACGTGAGCACAAATCGAATGTGATGATATCCAAATAATAATGTTGTGCATTTTTTTTCTATTTGAAACTAGGTAATACTTTCACTTGACCCGTTTATGCGATTAAAAATTCTGTTTGAAAAAGTCCTTCACAGAATGGAATTTGATTACAGGTGGCCGCAGTGTCCACGATACTCGTTGTTGGGATACCAAGCCTTGGCAACCCGGCTAAATAAAATGAACTTTATCACAGAAAATTCTAAAACCAAAAAAACTGAAAAATAAAATGATGTTTTAAAATGTGTTATACTCCAACTTATCCAAAGCTAAGCAACTGGACTACGTAGATAGAGTCTGTCTAGTAAATGCTGAGAGTAAAAAGAGCGGCAAAAAATCCGGCATCGCCGGATCAACTAGGGGAAAACGTATTTGATACTTGAATATTTTTATGCAGAATATTTGTTTTTTTTTTTGTTTTTACAGATTAATAGGAAAGCATAAAGCAAAAAATTGTGTAGATAAGCTTTTATGATCATAAGGTTGTAAGTCACATCATCATCATCATCATCATTTCAGCCGATAGATCTCTACTGCTGGACACAGGCCTCCCCCAAGCACCACCTGAGCGGTTTTCAAATCATGGACGGTCTAAGGACAGTTGACACTTTACCGGATTCGCTTTTTAAGCATGCCTCATGTTCTATAGGATTCGTTTCTGGGATTTTTGCTGGCCACTCCAATTTGGCAATCTAAGATGTTAAACTGGATTACATAAATAATAACACAGATTTGTATATTGATGTCACGCGATTTCTCATCGCTATATTCAATTATGATTCCACATTTAAAACTGTTATATTGATGGACCAGGTCTAATAAATATAAATCCTGTTTACTTAGTATCAAAACTAATTCAATAGTTTATCAGTCATTTTTGAAAATATTGTAAACAATTGTACTTTTTCGTTAAATGCATCCTCGCGTTCGTTCTTCACTCGGTTGTAATTATTTATCATAGTGTATAACAACTTTCTCGCACTGCTTCTTAAAGTTTTAGGCATTGTTTTACTTGAAATATGACAAAATATACACATTTTTTTTCTTAAGAGTTTATAAAAACAACAATTTATGAAAACGAGAAAAAAATTCTCAGCTTTCATTAGATAGAATTCATATTCGTTTCTAAATTTCCTACAACTTTGATTTACCTTGAGACACTAATTTGTTTAGGCATTGAAAACTGTACAAGGTACTTCAGTACTTCTAGGGCAGAAGCACTGAAGTATATACCTAGTACAGTTTGACGATTTAAAGGCAAGTCTTTCAATACAAAGTAAGTACCTACTTACGTACACATAATTCAGACTAGTTCCTTTTTGTCCAGAACATTACCAGAACATTACATTAACTATTTTTTATATTCAATTCAGCGTTCAACATAGCAAATAGGTCTATTAAATGTCTCGGCTGTGTTTTATTAAGGAGATTTTTCTCAGAACTAATCGGTTTTAGGATATCGGTTGGGAAAACGATAACGATGTCTGGCTTACCGGGTACTTCAGAGAAATTCTTGATGAAAAAGTCTATAACACTTTTTCCGGCCTGAAAATCGATTTCAGGACCCCGTGCTCTGCTCACGTCACGCGTATATCCCACGGAATACGGAATCGCCGCACGGAAAGCACGGAACAGCGACTAATAAAAATTAATAATATTATATTCTATATATTAATATATAATGTGCCCGGGAAATTTGCACTAAGCACAAGTTTCAGCTGCCACATCATTGCATAATCAGCCTATAGTGTTCCCACTGCTGGGACATAGGCCTCCTCTCAGTGAGGGGGCATGGGGCGTAATCCACCACGCGGGTCCATTGCGGATTAGTAGATGTCACATGTCTTCGAATTTTTGGTTCTAGGCCTTGCCCGTTTCCTCACGATGTTTTCATTCAACGTTTTGAGAGCAGTGATGACGAAATAATTTACACTAACTAAAGCGCCTATCAGGGTTCGAACCGGCCGTTACCACTGGGCCGCCACTGCTTTCTCTAGCTGTCACATCCATTGGCCGAATTGTCACGGGCTGTAAATGTCTATGAGTGGTGACATCCACTGACACATCGTCGTAGCAGTGGCCGCCGAAGCATTTCCGTACTCTTTGGTAACACAAACTGTAGTAACACAAAAAATGATGAATTAATAAAATAATTACCTATGAGAAATATGCGTACAAAGATATATTTGTTTTGTTTAGGTACCAAGCCATCGTACGACCAATGCGGCCAAGGATGTCCAAGACTTGTTCACTCATCATGATCGCCTGCATATGGATTAGTGGCATGCTACTAGCGATACCGTGCTTATTATACTCAACCACCAAGGAATATAGGTAAGTTTGAAAAATATATTTTTTCCACTAATTAATGTTTTATTAGTAAATAAGCATTTAAGTGACATGTTATCGTAACTGGCTATAAAATCTAGTAGGTAACTCAATTTCACGGTAAGTGTTGTAATGAAAAAAATATTAGTACCTAAGAAAATAATTATTTTATATTCTGAATCTACACTCATAGAGAGAGGATAATAGATTACTCCAACTTCATAAATAACCCGTATATCTTCGATATTGTCCTTAAAACCCCACTCGATGACGTCGGCAAATCCTAAATTGGTAATCTTGTGCTCCTGACAGGTTAGGGAGCGGCAAGGATTAATTACAGTCAGGACCCTATTCCTACCTGTTTTATAGATATAGGGCTGAAACGAAAATCAACACAAAAATTATATAACAACTCGTCAAGCATAAGCGTAAGCGTTACACTGCTGTGATTGATTCCTTCTGCACATGTGGCTTCCCTGGTATCTCATTAACGGCATAATTATGTAAGAGTCTATTAACTGCTCCCAAATTACCATATTTATTTTTATCATATTTTTTTTTTTTACTTTCATCCTTGACATATTCATTCAATTATTTGACATTATATACCTACGAGTTAATTTCAACTCTTTATTAGTGGCTTTTTTGCACATGATAATTATTCAGATTTATTACAGTTGTAATAGCAATAATGTAATTGCGTTTAATTAAAAGAGGTTCTTATTTTTATTAATTTATATATCTTTTGTATAGATTTTTTTTCTATTGTGAATGTGAGAACACTGTAGGCTTAGTGGACTGTAGATTTGTTGACCATTTTCTATTTTCTTAAGTACCTGGTACTTATTGAAATACCTACACTGTCCTCCCATACCTAGTCATACTGTTATTTGAAAAAATTGTAAAAGCCAATTATTTTTAAAAGAGTAACCGTGGAGTTTCTTGCCGGCTCTTCTCCATAGGAAACGACCAATTGGAACCGTGCACCTGGCTTCTGACGTTTCATAAGTGCCCATGTAGGTCTATGTGAAATAAAAATATTTTGATTTTTGATTGGTTGATTGAATTATACACAGCCAATCCGATTAGACTTGAGTTTTGACACGTCGATGATTTTCGTGCCAGTAACCGGATCGTATCCTTCCAATTAAATCGGGGGAAATGTTGCAAAGTCAACGTAGAGCGAAAAAGTATTCAGACATTTGTCAATTTTGCTTTAGGCACGTTCAAGATAGCTTTTGCTGCCATCTATTTTTTGAACGACGTTCATAAACTTTGATCCTGACATATTCGTTTTCTGCTGCGGAATAATTTCGTTAAGTCATTTCGGAACAAAATCAAATTGAACTCATCTGTCAGGCGTCAACAGTCGTATAAAAAGGCTGTGTATAGAGTGCTGCTAGCAGCACTTTATCCACTTCATCATAAAAAAGATTATTTCTGGCCATACATAAGTTCTAAATAATACATCTATGTTTCGGACAGTGCTAATATTTCCATTAAAGACTTACGATTTTAAAATTATACTTGGCAATACGTTTGTATTTATAATGTTCTTCTTCAATATTTTTTCAACTTGAACTTTACAATATAATTTATTTTTCACTAAGTATTCCTCGAGTATTGTACTCGTGCTCGATGACCTCAGTAGAGCCTCCGAAAGAGTGGGTATGAAAATGAACATGGACAAAACAAAGGTCATGTCAAATGCCCATGTGACACCCACTCTCATGAAGATCGGAGACACTACGCTCGAAGTTGTGGACAAGTATGTTTACCTAGGACAAACTGTCCAGCTAGGTAAGTCCAACTTCAAGAAAGAGGTCATCGTTGAATCCGACTCGGCTGGGCAGCGTTCTGGAAGTTACGCAATATCTTCTCGTCCCACATACCACATACACAGTGTCTCAAGACGAAAGTCTTTGACCAGTGCGTGTTGCCAGTGATGACCTATGGTACTGAAACGTCGCTCACAATGGGCCTTATCAGAAGGCTAAAAGTCACCCAAAGGGCAATGGAGACGGCTATGCTTGGAGTTTCCCTACGTGATCGAATTAGAAATGAAGAGATCCGTAGGAGAACCAAGGTAACCGACAGCCCGAAGAATTGCCAAACTTAAGTGGCAATGGGCAGGGCATATTGTTCGCACAACGGATGGCCAATGGGGCCGAAAGGTTCTGGAGTGGCGACCGCGTACCGGAAGACGTAGCGTTGGAAGGCCTCCCACAAGATAGACCGATGACCTTGTGAAGGCCGCACAGAATCGGTCGAGGTAGCGGTGCTTGGGGGAGGCCTATGTCCAGCAGTGGACGTCTTTCGGCTGAATGATGAATATTCCTTATTTGGAAATACATTCGTCACTTTGTGATAAAATATTTTCTTTGATTAATTGATACAGCAAAACGACAAATTCCAGCAATTCACAATTCAATCCCATTATACAATGTTTGAGTTTCACTTTGTTTCAATCAAAAATTCAGTACGCTGTAAATTGTATAATTGGCTACGGTTAATGAACGTAAAATGGAGAACAGTATTTGGATTTCAAGTAACGTAAACAAAAAATAAAATGGAAATGTAACACATTAAAATACACAGTTGATACGAGTATAATCGTGATGGCCCAGTGGTTAATCACTGGCGATTGGTACAAATCGCTGTAAATGAAGTTCATGACTGAGCACAACAATGGAGAATCAAATTGAATGAATCGAAGTCACTTCACATTGATTTTACCAACAATACTTGTGATTACCACCCAATCTTCATAAATGACCAACAAGTGCCATACGTAAATACAGCCAAATACCTTGGCATAATGCTTGATGCGAAACTGCACTGGAAAGCGCACGTTAAAAGAAAAGACAGGAGCTAGACATGCGTTTTAAAAACATGTATTGGTTGATTGGACGGGATTCTTGCCTATCGATACACAACAAAATGTTATTATATAAGCATATTCTAATGCCGATATGGACGTATGGCATCTTACTGTGGGGCTGTACTAAACCAACCAACATCAAAATTATACAAACATTCCAGAATAAGGTACTCAGGAGTATTGCTAATGCGCCCTGGTATATAAGAAATGACGACCTCCATCGTGACCTTAAAATGGAACCCGTCACCAAAATTATCCAAAAATTTGTCATGGCCTATGAACACCGACCCACCGACATGTGAACATCGAGGCAATTCAGCTGCTAGACCAAACAAATATAGTGCGAAGACTAAAACGAACAAAACCTTTTGAGTTAGCGTAGCGTAAAAAGTGTAGAAATAATAGTGACAATGACACACATATGAAATGAAATGATTTTTTTTATTCTGTAACACATGAACACATGTTTATATTAAAATATCAGGCTCTAAGGAAGTGGAACGGACTTATGTAAAGTACAATGAACACTATTCTAATTTTTCCAAATAAGTTAGATTAAAATAGCTTATTAGTCTTATAGGCTAGATTGTAATTAATTATTAAGAACCTGGTTATTTTTAATAAAGGATAAAATAAAACTGGCGATTTGACTTATATTAATTACTAGCTTTTGCCCGCGGCTTCGCCCGCGTAAATGTCGCAAATATCCCACTGGAACGTATTACCGGGATTAAAAGTACCCTTTGTGTAAATCCAAGTTATAAACTATCCTTTTGTGCGCCAATTCTGAACATATATTCAGACAAGAGAAACGGACACACAGCATTTTATTATAATTATTTATTTATTTTGCACAATGTACATGACCCTGTTAGGGCACAGTGAGTATTATTTATTACATTTAACTTATATCTAGGTTAAATATTTGGAAGTTAACATTATATGACATCCTTCCTAGATATCAATGTCACAACATTTATTATTATTGCTAATATATGATCTATTTGTAAACTATTTATTTAATTTATATATTAATCAAAGTAATTTAAAATATATAAATATATTATGCATAGATAATTCTAGGTTTTCTCACGATGTTTGTCGAAATTCCATTGTGCCCGACAAGGTTCATGTGAACATTATAATTGCAATAATAAGGATATGAACATAGAATAGATAAAGATATGAATATAGAATAGATAAAGATAGGAATATGGAATTGATAAAAATATGAATTTGAATCCTGTCGGATTTTGATGCCAGTTTCAATAGCATATTATAGAAACATGAGATTTCAACCTTGTGTCTGGTATGACAACGCGCCTACAATGCCTCTGATTTTCATTATAGATGACGACTGTGACCATATACCTACTATACGATGGAGCACTTACTTGTTTGCCGCTTTGCAAGTTTTTGAACTGAAATTTTTTCGCGCGTTGGGCATTTTTGAGATGGGACTAAACCATTGATTTCGCGACACTGTGACGGATTATACCGACACCGTTGAGTAAAAGACATCAACGCGTTGATTACCGTGGTGCCGATTTTTTTCAAGTTTTCACTTCTGTCGGCATTACCGGAGTGCCAGTTTTTTTTTGTTTTACCGTCAGCAATAAAAGTCCACTAACACTGACACTTACATTTTATTCCCATCAAAATTGACACGAAATGATTTGATTAACAGATTTTTAGGTTTTCATATAAGCTAAAAAAAATATTAAAATAATTCAATAATTTTCTCAATGATTAACATTAAAAAAACAGAATTGGCATTCGACTTTTACTGACTGAACTTTACCATTGTAATAACTATTTGGTGCAAAAATAGTTCAAAACTCTTTTGTCAGTTGAAGAATATCCATGAAAATTTTGTAATTAACGTGTGGTTTTGTTTGTGGCAGGTCTAAAGGCACTCTCAAAACTGCTTGCTTGCTGTCGTGGCCCGACGGATTACCTGATGTGTCATACATGGATTTTGTGTGAGTATTTATTCCAACTTTCTAACTCTGCCTTGGGCCGTATTATAAAGTATTAATGCCATCATTATTCCACTGCGAAGAAAGGATGGCTATTTTGGTTGTTTGTAAGGGGCTCAGACCAATAAAAACCCACGACATAGCTTTGCGAACAATACAGTGAAGCATGCCAAAACTATACCTCCGATCTGGGCATATAAGCTCACACGCATACATTTACAATCATTTACAATAAAACTACACCTCACTAAGTGCACACATGTTTACGAATCCAGCCTCACGCTACTGTGTTGCAGCGCTATGTCTTGGTTATTTATTTGGTCAGAGTTAAGGAGATATAATTTTGGTTGAAATATTTTTGTGTCAGTAGGTCTCAATATTTTAGACATGCCACAATTACGGCGATAAGTCCTCTCTTTGAGGAGTGACTAGAGAGGCCCACGGCAACATCACCTTCTGCCTGACGCAGGTCCTCACCGGACATGGTTGTTTCGGGAGGTTCCTATTCCGGATAAGGCTAGGAAACGCCCGGGTCACCATTGTGTGGATCATACGGGTGATCCACACAATGGTGACTTAGTGGAGAATATCCATCGCCACGGAGCATCGCCGTGTCCTCGTGGGGGTGATCGGCGGCGGTGATTTCTCGCGTCCGGTCCTGGTCCAGGTCATGGTCATAGGTGAGAGGGCATAGGAGGCCGTCAACTCCTATGCCCTCTCACCTATGCTCGCGAAGGAGGAGCCAGTAATGCTCGCGAAGGAGGAGGCGGAACGCGTGAAGAAAAGGCAAATTTCGCGCCCTCACGCCCTAACCGCCGCAGGAGACGCCCTGGGCGTCGGGAATTGCAGGCCGATTTCTGGCCACCGTAGGCGCGGGCTTGCGGACGGTGAGCAATGGATAGCTCGCTGACCGATAAGGACCAGGCCAGGGTCGACGGCGCGTTGTGTTCCACGCGCGCCTCAAAGAGATGTCAGCAAAACTGACGGGATCCGCTAGGGCCAATATCTGCCGAGGTCGCAGGAAAGTCCGAGGAAAGTCATAGTAAATTTTAACAATATTTAAGAGACTGAACTAGGTTAGAGATTTTATAAAAATCTCTAAACTAGTTAGTTAGTTTCTTTTATGAAACCTATAACTCAGAACGTTTGTAGAATTAGGTTATCTGCCATCCATCAAGTTAGGGAGATTTACCTACCTACTTAAGCTCGTAAAATGGAACGCTATTATTAGATTAAAACTAAAAGTCTTCGCTTTAGGGCTTTTAACTTCAACTTTAGCCCTAATAAAGTACGTACCCTCAAAAAATTTAAGTCTAAAATATACCTTAGTATCATTTACAAGGTAGGTTTATACAAGCCGAGTAATGTAACAGTACAGTAAGTCAGTCCAGAGCTGACTTGCAACTGGGCTCGTATAGACGTCGTGGTTAGATCTTAGAGTTGATCATTTCATGTAATAATGGCCAGGTAAAATTGACATATCGTTTAAATGTCAACGTTTAATCATATGTCAGTCGATGTTTGGCCATATCATTAAGTAGGATCCCTGGTTTAAGGTGTAGTAAAAATTCTAAATAAAGAAGAAACTTTTGTATTGCTCTTGTAAGTACAAACGATAGCTTAAAAATTAAATAAAAATCTTAGAAAAGTATTATTTTAAATACATAAATATTTAAAAAAAAGTACACTTAAAATTAGTTTTAGTCTGTGATAAATGGCACAAATTATTACATCGTTTAAAGTTTGGTCTTTAATAATTGACTGACTGCATAAATCTTAAGGTGGACCCGCAGTTGTAGCCCTCGTTATAAATTAAAATTTTCTTACGTTTATTGCAATTTGCAGGTCAGTCTAGTCATTTATATCTCTTTAAGTTAGTTATTTTCCATAAGAACGATTTTCTTATGGGAAAGTTCTTATGGAACAAATCTAACTCAGAGAGATGTATTAATGATTTCAATGATTATAATTCTGTAAATACATATCTGTTAGAGTCGCGAATCATATTTTCAACCTGACATTGACCTGAAAATTGCCTGAACCTGAAATTTTCACCATAATATTACTTATTTAGTACCATCATCAAATTTTTATTTAGAAAAAAAAAAAAACATTACAACAGTTCTGCATCCCCTAAAATATTACCTACAAAAAAAGGAGATTTTTGAAAAGATTATTTTAAACACTAAAATTAACACTTAAAATTAGTTTTAAAAATCTGATGAAATGATCGCATCTATCGCCTGGTCTAAAATAATTGGAAGTGCCGAAAGAAATGAAAATTTGAAAAAAAAAAAATCGGCACTGCGGTAATCAACGCGTTGATGTCTTGTTAATGGTCAAAAGCTGGTTTCATCACGGTGTCGCGACATCAATGGTCCCATCTCAAAAATGCTCAATGCGAATAAAGAAGTTTTCATTAAAAAAAAAAAATAATACACAATTTGTTTGTTTATGCATGACAAACTTTGGGCACTTTGAGGTACAAAGTAATTTATTTTTGAAACATACATATCTCTTTCTGCTGCATTGGTTTTTCGAAGGCTTGCACGAGACTTGTGGAAACCTTGACCCCCCCAAACATAGATTGACAAGTTACAGCTTGACGCAATGATATGGGAAATTCTGATATAACTTCGTTATAATCTCTAGCTGACACTTGTACTATGGTTCTTTTTTTTTATTTTTTTTTTTGGGTGGGAAATCATCAAATAACTTCTCCCGTTCTGGGCGGAGCGGGAGGGCGTGTCAGACTCTTACTGACTAAAACCCACCCGTGTTCCTTCGATTACCCGAAGAAAACCGATTGCCCTGTTGCCAGGGGCCACGATCTCCCTTTCGGTTTTCTTCGCAACCCCGGCAGGCATCGGCCTTAGTGGACCCCTTCAATTCTGCTGACATCTCTTTGAGGCGCGCGTGGAACACAACGCGCCGTCGACCCGGGCCTGGTCCTTATCGGACGGTGAGCCACCCATTGCTCACCGTCCGCAAGCCCGCGCCTACGGTGGCCGGAAATCGCGATTCCCGACGCCCTGGGCGTCTCCTCCTGCGGCGGTTAGGGGCGTGAGGGCGCGAAGTTTGCCTCTCCCTCTCCCTCCGCCTCCTCCTTCGCGAGCATTACCGCTTCGCAGAAGGAGGTGACGGCCTCCCATTTCCTCTCGCTCCCTACCATGGCCTGTATCAGGGCCGGACGCGAGAGATCACCGCCGCCGATCGCCTCCACGAGGACACGGCGATGCTCCGCCCAAGCTGGGCAGACCTCCACCGTATACTCCGCTGAACTCCAGAGGGCCACGGTCAATTTTCGGTACGTTTAAAAATATAGAATTACCAATTTCTGACAAAGGAAGCTTTTTGGCGGTAGCATCGACCATTTTGTCTCCAGCTCTCTTACCACCCATATGAGCTTGTTCCCTTTCATTTACAATAACTTTTTCATTTTGACAAAGAAAACATTGAACATGGGCTCCGTAACCTTCTTCACCCGAAAATACCCCACATATTTCATATATTGGTTTGCAACAAGATATATAGGAATGCGCCCCCGACGTTCCCTGTCCGCAGACAGTACACATCTGACCATCGAATGAAACTAGTTCATTATTTTCTATCTCTGGCACTGCAATAGTATCCTCAGCATTATCATTCACTGGAACAACATCTTCACTAGTATCTGCAGTAAAAATAATATCAGCAACCATTTCATTAATTTGTGCCGTGTCTAACAACACTTCACTTTTTGTCTCCACATCCTCCACAATATTATTCATTTGCAAATCATTACTAGCATCTGTAGTTAAAAAAGTCGACTGTTACAATAATTATTTCAGTTTTCTTGGTAACAGAAGCTTCTTTTGTTGAGATCTTCCTCTGTGTGTGGATTGATGGTATGAGAACTTTCAGGAATTTCATATCATATCAAGAATTTTTCATCCTTTCAATATTGTTTTTGGGTTAGAACCAAACATTGGTCGGTAAGGAGATCTGCCAATTATCAGGTGGTACGAGGAGTTTTTGTAATATTGAACGAAATAACAACCGACAGACCATTTAGTAAATTTATTTTCTTGCATCCAGCACAGCAACATATTTTCGACGTCTTGATTGGATCTTTCAATGCTGTCTTGCGTTTGAGGATGTCGAAGACTACCATGAATTATTTTACATTCCGGCCACAATATCATAAGCTCTTCTATAACATGGGCAGTAAAATCTCTTCCACTAAAGCTTTGTAAGATGCATGGAGCGCCAAACTCTAAAAATATTTTTAACAATTGCATTGCAACCTCTGTAGCTCTCTTTGATTTGAGAGGCCGAAGGTGCAAAAACTTAGTTGCATGGTCTTGGTAATTCATCAGCCATTTATAATCTTAGTCTGAAGCAGACTTGAGATCTATTAAGTCGACCTCGATTATTAAAAGCCTTTGAAATTATCAGCTGTGTTACAATTCCTTCTTTTTGGTATTGACCGTTTCAATTCACAAACGGAGCAGAGGTCAATGAATATCTCGATGGCTTATTTTGGAATGTAGAGCTTATTTTTAATATTAAAAAACATTTTTAGTCGGCAACCATGTCCAATGGTCTAATGGACTTCCATTAGAATTTAAACATATTTTCCACCGGAACTATACGAACAGTAGAGTCTTCGACAGGTTTCTTTTTAAAAATTAAAAATTCTTCGTCCGCCGTTTCCATAATATCAAATTTAGAAATCCAATAAAAGTCCATCGCCTTTTTTTGCGTGGTCACCCTACTTTGTTTGGTTTGTTGTGTATCCTAAAAATAACTAATACCTACATTTAAATATTACTGGCATTCATTAACTTTTAGTAATCTGAGTCAATCGATAAAATAAAACATTTGAAATAGCTTTATTTAATATGTATGTAAGTATTTATGAATATGGTGTGTAGGGAAAGTCGATTGAACATATATCACATACAGAAAAATATATATCAGCAATAATAAAGAAATGTGATCAATTAACTTACATAAATATAATAGGCACTTAGTCCATCTTTCATCTGAGTAATAAATAATAATAATCATATTATTATGAGGCAACTAAGGCCTATAAGTAGAATACACAATATAATTTTATACAACAATAAACTAATACGTATTAAAAACCTTATACAAAATGTTGACGGCGTCGTGTATCGCTGCATTTGTCGCGTAACCGTCCTCGGAAACGTCGATATACGACACAATAAATCCTTGAATTGGCGGGTACATATATTTTTATAGTCTCACAATATTACTCAAGTACATCTAACATTACCGCCATTTTAGACCAATCATAGATGGTCATACATAAATACTAAATAATTTCTTACCTAAGTATATCTTTCCTATCCTATACTATACTATTAAATGAGAAATATTTGTATATATATTTGTAATCATGTTCTTGAAAACGGCTCTAATGATTTCAATTAAACTTGCAATATGGGGGTTTACAGAGGCAAACATCTGTCTAGCTAGGTCTCATATCTGGGAAAATTAGTTTTCTCCGTATTTTCATCCGAGCTGAACTCGGTCGCCCAAAATTTAGAACAAGATGGCTGCCTTAGAATAATGACAACATGGCAGCATGGAATTAGTAAGTACCTACTATCATGACAGCATGGAATTAGTATGTACTATACATGGAATTAGTTTGAACTTTCCTATACTATTAACTGAGCATTCTCTATTTTGACGAGAGCAAAGCTCGGTCGCCCAGGTACTCTTTAAGTAAAATATCATAATATAATTAACATGAACTTGGATGTTCCAAAAATCGTTTGAAACACCATGCTTCTTTAAATTGTAATATAAAATCGTGATAAATATTATTAGTATCTTATTAATTATTAAATAATCATTTATTCTACTGCTAAGATAATAAACATTTATTTTGAACTATCTTTACCAAAAATCATAACTTGTTCGAAAACTCTAGAATCGTTGTTTGTGAGATAGATTTTTATGTCACATTAAACTTCCTTCCCATTTAACTTCACTGTCTATGAAATATCAATTAAAGAAATGCAAATCAAATAATACAACCATTAATCACAAAACATTAATTTGCGTTTATTATAATATTATTGAAATCTACTATAAATCTGTGGTTGAAATGAAACGTTTCCATACGTCAACGTCATTTATCTATTCTGACAGCTGACGTTCATACTATGTTATAATGTTCTAGTTTTAATAATACATTTATGGTTGCATTAGATATTCTCCTATACATATGAATAATCTCAAACACGCATCTAATCAAACCGATCTGACGTAGATTCGTCGGAACCGATTTCAAAAATAAATAATAAGTAAATTGATATTGGACCAAACGCTTTTATAAACCTGCCAAACTGCGTGACAGTTTGTCGGCGTCGCCAGGATTAGCGATCCTCTTAAAACATTTAGTATAAAATAAAACATCCAAGTAGGTAGGTACAGGTGGTTTAAATGGACAGTAAGAATATTTCAGTTCAGTGTCTCTCAACCGATTAATCTATTGTCACATGTTAAAAACCAATATGTCATTCAGTAGTTCAGCATCTGTTTTTCGATGTATGTCTTTTAGGTTCTCGCTTACTAGGCGGTCACGACAGTATTGTATGGTTTGCGGCTAGTTGGCCGTTGCGCCCAAGTGCGCGAATCTATTTGGTTTCTACAGTTTACCTGGTCACGGTCGTGGTCGTGCCCGTCTACAAACCTTTCACTGTTATTTTCCTTCTGATTTTGCACTACGCAGTGATCTTCAAAGTCAAAGTGTCGTTGTTGTCGGAGGTATAAAATAAGTAGGTATTAATAGGTCGTTTTTAATAGGTATATATAATATATCCTTATATTTAATAGTACATTACTTCAGAGGGAAGAAAGTGACAGTTCCATACCGAGATTATGGCATTTGCGCCACGAGCTTGCGAGGGGCGCAAACCATTTGAGGTATGGAACTGTACTTTATCCTGAGGGATGTATAGTGCTTTTTATTACACCTACGAGGAAAATTATGGACATAAATGAATAGAAATGTTTATATTTAGTTAAAAGTACAATTATTAAAAGTGCAGCTATTATAAGATGTTACATTTTGTCCGGGTATCTTGATATTTTGAGACATGTTTACATCTTGAGTTAGTTGAAGGCTTGAAGAAGGCTGCGGTGATGAGCTACGAGGAACCACTGGTAAGGGCATTAGTGTCGCGCTTGTACTCGGCTGAGGCTGAAGCGATGATGAAGCTGGATTATTAGTGAAAGCTATTGATTCTGTTATTTGTTCGTTGATTCGTTTTTTATTTCCTATTGAGTTCTCTATATAGCTTTCGGCGACTGTGCTCGATTTCCATCCACCGTGCCGCTTGATCGTGGTTATATCAGCTCCCGAGTCAGCTAGTAATGTGGCAGAAGTCCTGCGGAAGCAGTGTCCGGTGTATTCTTCTGGTTCAGGCAAATTTAAAAACGTAGCGATTATTTTCGGGATTTGACTAATTTTATTTTTGCCCATAACTTGTCTTACGCATTGGTTATTTATGTACTGCAAAAGAAAGCGCTTGGTACTCAAATTATCAGGTCGTAGTTCTTTATATTTCCTTACGATGCGATGGTATAAAAATTGTCACCAATGACAAAAGATCTCTGAATTTTTGTTTTAGTGTCTGGTATCTTCACTACCATAACATTTCCATGAATTTCGAGGTCATCTGTAGATATGTTGGCCAGTTCTTGGCAACGACAGGCACCATTTACGCCTAAAATCAAGACGACCTGTAAAATTATAGACAAGAATTAGGTAAGTATTTATGTACTACGTGAATGCAAAAGGTAATCATAAACAGGTAAAAGCCAGGACTTACCTTCAGTCCCAAGTATTGGTCATCAGGGGCGTTTTGTAAGAAATTATCAATTTCTGTTGCAGTCAGCACTCTTGACTTTTTACTGCGAAATCCTTCAGATTTCCTTTTAAGGAATGCGGTCAGTTTCGGGTACTCCTTTATGTTGATGTTATTTTTTGTTAAAATCGTGGTTCTTAGCATAGAATGCATAGCCCATAACGTGCTCGGCTTATATTGTTTTGCTTTCACACTAAAATACGAGAGCAATACGTTTTCAGAAAATGAAGTCGTTTTCTTTTCCTTTTGCCAACGTATGAAATTTTCATAAGTATTGTTGTATCTGCATTTAGATTTTTCCGGCAACAGATTATCAACAACTTTTTGGGCCGTCTCTAATAGTTCTGGCGGTGTGTTAGGGATAACATCATCACTGTCGCTCGAAGTATCCATATTTTACAAAAAACACAAAGATAAATGTGTTTTTGCGAAAATGCGCGGGCTTTTCCATTTTTTATTCGCCCGTTTCTGGAGTAGGCTAAAATCATAAGGTTATGCAGCCACTTCTTCCGTGATTCCGCGCGTTTTATATACAAAAATAATTTCGTTTTTAATTTTCTGTATGCACCAAGGAGGTTGGTAACTGGTAAAAAAAAAACTGTATGTGGCCAGTAACAATTTACTTGAAATTTAATTAGTAGACAGTTAAAGTCTCTTGGCAGTATGACTGCTGACAAATTAAAAAAAAAAAGAAAAACCGGGTATGTAATGGAATTTCATACATCCTTCCCACCCTTGGGTCGGAAGGATTTTCATACAAACTTCCATACCTTGGGATGAAAGGATTTGAAGGGGGGATAAAGGCGTTTCTTCCCTCTAATTGGTATAATTAGTATGTATTTTCAGAGCAGGTGTGATGAAAATAAATATTTATACCCCAATTTTTGTTATTGCACCTACCACTGTTTTTCTCTGCATCACTCAAAGGTTGACTGGTAGAAAATGCCTATGGCATTAAGTCCGCCTCGTACATTTGTGTGCTTAAAATATTAAATAAATAAATAATTAACTGTGAAAAAACTGAAGCGATTGTTTAAATCCTTCAAATATTTGTAGAGGACGTCATGCCAGACAGCTATTTAACTTCGTCGGTTTGTATATTCAAATACTTTGAATTGTATATTAACTTCTTGTTTGTTGTTTACCGTTTGCAAAATGATACTTTTTACAACTTGTGGAAATTCCTGCTGACCTTTAGAAGTATGTTACAAAAACAATAAAGGTTTTATAAGACTTCTCAGCGTTGATTGGTTTTTGTTATTTTTGTATTAATTATGAAAGTTACCTTGTTTACAAATGATTAGATGTAAGCAATTAAGTTTTTTTCTGTTAACAACAGTATTGGGCTTGTTTTTCTACAAACACAGCAAGACGGTACTAAAGTGATCTCAGTTTGTGTTGTAGATTGGATTTGTGGCAGTTCTAGAGTTTGATTCTCACTGTGTACAAATATAATGATGTCTGTACACCACACACGACTACTAGTGGACATAAGCCTCGCCCAATCATCGCCACTATGACCAGTCCTGTGTTTGTCGCTTTCAGTGGATTCCCGTAACATTCGCCGGTTCAACAGTCCATCGCATCGGGCTTACATCCGATTTCTGAATTGAAAATTTGAAGTCGATAACTTGTAAAACCCTACTTTAGCGTAACATAAATATTCCTTCAATGTAGCCCGCAAATTTCAAAATTCATAACAGTTTGACAAGGTATCAACTTTTAATTCTCAATTCAGCAAACTGGGTGTTACCCACACTGCACCTTCCAATATACGGTCACCATTCTCAATATTTTAATAAACCGTCATCACATTTATCAACTTCGAACTTAGTTATATCTATAGGCTAGTTAATCAGATCTGTATCTCAAATCAAACTAAGTTATTAGAGGCAACCGGCTTCAGTCAAGCGACAGTAAGTTTATTAGTGTCTCGAATTCATATTAAGCCTGGAGTCTCGTTTCTGTAGTTTCCAAGGTTCCATTTTTAAATTGTAGATTAGCGTAGTTGTAAGATTCTTGTTAAGAAGTATATATTTACATAAGTTACTGTATAGAACATAGCGAAGGATATCTATTATACATTGTAACAACGAATCAATTTTTACACCTCCCCTTAAGACCTGGGTCAAATATTTGTTGAAATTCGGATAGCTTATGACCTAAAGATGTGCTATAAAGAATGTGAACAAAAACATATGGTATCGGAATTTTGCGGGTATTCTGGTCCTATATAGAAGAGTGAGGTGCACCCACATTTTACTAAATAGATCACGTACCATGTAGTTCCTCTGTTAATTACATGGTACGTGAACCTATTGCCAGGGCTATTACGGAGAACTCTCAAATTAAAATTCAAATAATTTAATTCGAGTAACATGGACTCATAATAGAATAGCATATTACACATTTACAAATAAAATTAAAATAAAATAAAATTGAAATTAAGATTACAATAAAATTAAAATTAAACTTGAAAATTACACCATGGTACGGAGTAAAAGGGCATGGGAGGCCGTCACCTCCTTCTGCGAATAAGTAATGTTCGCGAAGGAGGAGGCGGAACGCGTGAGGGAGACGCAAATTTCGCGCCTTCACGTCCCTAACCACCGCAGGAGACGCCGTGGGCGTCGGGAATCGCAGGCCGATTCAAGGCCACCGTAGGCGCGGGCTTGCGGACCACCGTCCGCAAGCGCGACGGCGAGCTACCCATTGCTCACCAGCAATGGGTAGCTCGCCGTCCGATAAGGACCAGGCCCGGGTCGACACGGGCGCGTTGTGGTCCACGCGCTCCGCAAAGAGATGTCAGTACAATTGAAGGGTTCCGATAGGGCCAATGCCTGCCCGGGTCGCGGGTTTGTCCGAAAGGGTTATTGTGGCCCCTGGCAACATACCGGCAACTGAAGAACACGGGTGGGTTTTAGTCAGTAAGAGACACACCCTCCCTCTCTGGGCTGAAATTATTTTAACGTATATTGTTTATTCGGTGTATTTTCCATAGTATTTTATTTCAACGAAAATGTAAAAATAGACATTATTTTACATAAAACATAACGTCACGCCTTGTTTCCCCGAAGGGTTGGGCAGAGGTGTCCCTGTAGCAGGCACACCCACATTTCGCCAGTTATGTTTAAGTCCCATGTAATAGGGGGCGAGCCTATTGCCATCAACCGGGCACAAATCCAGACTCCGAGCTGCTATTGAGAAATTTCAGATAGAAAAACCCAATAACATTTTGCTCGACCCGGGAATCGAACCCAGGACCTCATGCTTAGCAGTAGACGTTATTTTATCCATAATTTTATAATATGTACATATTTGAACGTCGCAAATTAAGTCAACCGACTTCTACTCCTATTCCTTCAGTGTGCACGCGATTCAGTTGTGTAATTCACTTCCGCCTGACATTAGGCACTGCCAAACTGTTGCAGTTTTTAGAGAAGAGTGAAAGAACACTATCTTTTCACTTCGTCATAGTTGCATGTTATTATTTTATAGATTATAATTAAGTATTTATATCTATTTTAGTAATATATATTTTAGAAGTATGTATTTAAGTAGATTCTCATATTGCATGTTTATATTTAAATTAGTGAATAGTTAAGTTTTTTTATGTATTATGTTTTACCTTCTACTATTACACACGTTGTCTACATCTCTGTCACTATTTTCCTATCGCAGGTATGCTGGAAAAGATTTCTTTAGAAATAAGCATCACCTTTGTACGTATTTTTCTGTTCCTTTCTTCTTGTCTGTTTATATGTGTGTACATAAACTGTTAAATAAATAAATAAGTATTGAATTAAAGTCGAATGAGAACTTAGTCTACAAGAGCGAGCGAAGCGAGCTCGGGACTTGGGGCACCCTTTCTTTTTTTTTTTGAGGGTGGGAATACATCAAATAACTTCTCCCGCTCTGGGCGGAGCGGGAGGGCGTGTCAGACTCTTACTGACTAAAACCCACCCATGTTCCTTCGGTTGCCCTGTCGCCGGGGGCCACGATCTCCCTTTCGGTTTTCTTCGCAACCCCGGCAGGCTTCGCAACCCCGGCAGGGACTTGGGGCACCCTGACTCGGATAAATAATGTTAGAAGATTTTTAAGTGATTTTTTTTTAAAGCACGCTGTAATAGGAGCCCCGCTTGGTGGGGCTCCTATTTCAGTGTGGTTTCGTCGACTACGCTGACTATAAAAATATATATTTACCCAATAAAATTATAAAATACTATTGACTATTGAGTATTTGTCAAAGGAAATTGAACTGTTTAGAAACTGTCACTCGATAAAATGTTGTTCTTTGTGATAAGTTTTATATTAACTAAACAATATGAGGATAAAGAATATTCGTTTTGTTATTCTATGATATGAATATCGAAACATTAAATATTATTTGAAACAAAAATTAAAGATTTAAATTTATTCAAAGTTAGTATTCTGCGTATTGATTTCTATGAAATGATAATGTGAGAAAAAAAAATGTGAAACGAAATTCTATGAAAATGAAATCTATAAAACTACGTACAACCCTCTAGTATATCATTAGGAAAAACATTTCTCAAAGGAAAAAGCCATTTTTCCAATTATCCTGCCAACTCATGAACAAAATCGAAAATAACAAGTTTATTTGACTGTCACACCCTTTTGGAATAAAAGTTAGACATTTCCTTATTCCATATTTCTTGTTACATCAACTGAAGGAACCGCTCATTTCCTTTCAAATGTATGAAATTAAGTTAATGTTATTCACGTCTTAACAGGTTTTATTTTATAAGGAGCTGCTTAAATAATGTTGGAGTGCAAATGGACATTATCCTAATTCTAATCCTTAACTTAGATTATAAAACCGAAAGTGAGTTTGTTTGTTTGTTACGCTTTTATGCTAAAACGGCTGAAGGGATTTGGATGAAATTTGGCACATAGGTAGACCATGACCTAAGTTAGGACAAAGTATACTTTTAATCTCGATATTCTCTCGGGATTGAGACGGGATGACGTCAACGTTGACGTCATGGTGGGGCTTGCGCGCTCCGAACTCTAGGTCTGTGCCAGTAGAGTTTACTTTGTCGGAACAGTTCTGGTATGAGGAACCAGACCAAAAGAGATACAAAATACCGCAAGGCAGCATGTGGCGAGCTGTTGGGCAGTAGCGACCCCACGGACCCTATCTCCCGGGAGAAGTCTTGTTCCTCACCTCTGGCTTGCCTTTATTAGCCAGCTGGAGTAAACACTGACGAGGAATGGAGCTCCCACCTCATTCTTGCCTTTCTTGGCCGGCTTGAGTGGAGCTTCGCAACGTAAAAACGTGCTCGGAGGAAGGAAGTATTCCCGTAAGTGCTTGTAGGGATCTTGACCATCTCCCGGGCTCTGGGATTGTTCTGAAAGCCGTGGAATAACTCTCCACTCCTCAAGTACCTCAGGAAATGTTGCCCCCTTATCACTACGTTACTATGTGCTAGCGACAGTTTTCGGGGGCCCATTATTGAATGTGCTAGTCACCCCCTGTCATTTTATCCATATATACCATAACATTGATCAGGTAGGGGACATAGGCCTTCCATAGTTCTAGGTAACCAATACACTATGGCCACCCAAACCCATAGTCCAATATATTTTGTTTCCATGTTCTGCAATAGTCCAACACAAACCGGGGGTTGTCCTTGAGTGCACTTGTATAGTGCATATAGGAATAATCGTCGGTTGCTGCTTCATTCCATAAAAAATTGTCTAAGGTAGCCTCTGCGAGTTGGCTTTGGCCCCTCGTACGCCTTCCAAAGGACCGCGACCCCATGGTACCGAGATATGTGAACACAAAAATATAATAATAATACCATTTATTTCAGGCGACACAGGCCCATAGAAAAATACCTTAACCTTAATATACATGAACTTGAAAACTTGTGTTAGTAAATAGCTTAAAAACTATGTTTGTAGCATTTCACTTCACTAGTTTGTCCTTGTGCTGTCCTGTGGTACTTGTCCGCGGAAGCGACGGAACACCACGCCTGCGGCCAAAAGTCTTCCTCCTTGACGACGGAGAGAAAAGAATTCGGTACTTGCACCACAACGCCTTGAAATTGACGTTGCGGTGCGACTCCAGTAACTTTACCCTCGGCGTGTACCTCGTCTTTTGGCGCACGTACTCCACTATGTCCTCCGCCTTTGTGGTGTAGTGTAGGCGCGTGATTTTTCAATAGTTTTTTCGTCGTCTATCTGAGGAATAAATATTGCGATTTGACAGCTTTTGTATAGACAATGTGTCAAACTGTCATATTTATTCTTCAGATAAAATTTATCTGTCTATTGAAAAATCAGCCCATAGCTGACTAAAATTATTGTCCTCATTCTGTCAGTCTATTTCCTCATTTGTTTGTCATTGTTAAACATGGATTGGTTCTTATCTAATTCAGAATATATTAATTCTAATACACTGCCTACATCCACATAATACATCCCTTTCTTCTACTTATAGAAACATCTTTGATAACAACTCCATTATTCCTGTTAATCAATCTATTTAATCCTGATTGCCAATGGCTATTGTAATATAATTTACACTTCTCAGCGAGCAAGCTTTATTAGCTTATCCGACCGTCACAAATGTTTATTAGATAAGAATTGTTCCAAGATCTTATAGCTTCCTATTGTCTGGATTTAACTCTAGCGTTGTATTGTTAAAAATGGATTGGTTAACTTGAATTGTATCGTATTTATTGAAGAGGGATTAATTTTGTTATTTTTGTATTTGTACGGTGTCATCGCCGTATATTTTTCTGTTTACTTTGTAATCTACTTTAATAAAATAACATGCCTAACGAATTTAAATAGGTATTATAACTGTGTAGCTTTCAACAACAAATAATCGCCTTCCACTCTAATAACGTAAATAAACTTAACTTCTTAGTGCTTCTTAGTGGAAATTGTTTCTCTATACTAACTGAACTTGTAAACCTTCACGACAAATCAGTGTACGGAGTTAATTACAACAACTCGCACAGTATTTGTGTAATTTTGTGAGTCACCACAGAATAACATAAATACAATAAGGTCTAAATTGTGAAATTGTAGAGGTAATTTGAATTCTATCGACGCTGGTGAGCGATTCCGTGGGCCAATGGACCGTATGCAATACGGTATCCATTAAGCCATTCTGGATATTACTATTTACAGCGTTTTACGTTACCCTAATGATATCTTCAACGAATAAAAATAAAATAAACTCTCTTAGTTAAATAATGCTATAGAATTATATCACTATGCCAGCTTTCACATAAGGAGGATGTGTATGTGTGCGTATGCTTTCACATAAGGGGGATGCGTATATGCGTAATCTATGCATGGATGATTGTCTCAACATACCGAGACTCCTCCGTGCCTCGGAAAGTACGTTAAGCCATTGGTCTCGGTTGTCATTCGTGAATCTTTTGCAGTCATTACGCGTCATCAGAAGCTCGGAAGTCTGACAACCAGTCTTACCAAGGGGTATCGTATTACCCAGTTACAAGTACTAAGATGTATTATTAAAGTTTTGTAATACGGAGAAATTTAGACCATGGTTCTGCACATAAGCCTGGACTTGATAGGACAGGTTTAAAACAAGGTTTATTTAGTTTTTTGTAATAAGACGGCTAATGATTGTTTAAACTAAAATAATTTAACATTTTTATATTAAGTTTTCCTTTAAGTTTGAAAGTTTCTGAATAATGTTTTCCGAAGACAAGGCATAGATTAGATGTCAAACGCAAACTAAATGGTTATTTAAATTAGCTGAATAAATTAAAGGGAGCATTAATATACCACAAACCATTATAACTTTCGTGCTGTCTAGACATTAACACACCCTTTTCAATATGACAATAATTATTAAACAATGGGCTTTTAATATTATTACTAAGTAAAGAGATTAGGAGTTACTCTGTCAAAGGCGTGGTAGTGTGTTAATAAATAAGGATTGAATACATACATGCATAACCTCACGCTTTCTTCCCTTGGGGTAAGTCAGAAACTACAGAACGTCACTTGCTACGATCCTTACATAATCACAGAAACAAGTTTTCTACGGGTTTTGTCGACGGAAGAATAGATAAAAAGACAGATTGTGATTGTTTATTTGTAATTTTGTCTATTCTTCCGTCGACATAACCCGTTTCAATTGTGGTCCTGCTAAGCGTGCAGATGTATGAACGTAAACTTTATTTGCAGTAAACAAACATGGCGTAAAAAAGAGCTTAAAATTAGAAAATGAGAAAAGGTTGGGAGAAAAGGTGGGGAAGCATGCGGCACATCTACGCAAATCGGCCATCGCTCAGCATTATGCTGCGACCCTATGCAAGATAGTACCCCAGCGCTGGTTTACAGTAACAGCCGGCGCCGAGAGCATGGGTGATGAAATTATTAACACAAAGTAAAGCGCCTGCCTAGTTCCACGACCTAAGCCAGGACCGTTACCACTGGGCCACCACTGCTCTTCAAACATAACATAAACATATTTTCACGCCTGTATTCCCCGAAGGGTTAGGTAAAGGGGTACCTTTCGCCAGATACGTTTAAGTTCCACGTTATAGGGGGCGAGCCTATTGCCATCAACCGGGAACGAATCCAAACTCCGGGCTGCTACTAATAAATTCCAGATGGAAAAACCCAATATTACCTTGCCCGACCCGGGAATCGATCCCAGGACCTCATACTCAGCAGTAGCGCTTTGCGACCACTAGATCAACGAGGCAGTCAAACTTTCTGATACTGCTGCTTTTCAACATTATGATAAATTGGTCGTAATCTGCAGTTAACTTAAATTATTAATTTTGTTTTATCTTTCTAAAACTTAATTTGCAAACTGCCAGCCTAGATCTGCCATCGTTGACTCGGCCGTATGAAACAGTACCTCACTATAAATAGTACGAAGGTAAATCTTAGGCTTTAATTTATTGAGGGTCCGGAATTTATTAGGGCTAAAGTTGAAGTCTAAACCCCTAGATTATTTCGAGTGGATACTATTAGGTTTCAACCTAACAATAGCGTGACATTTTAGGTAGGAAAATATCTCATGGCTAGAATGGTAACCTAATCCTATAAGCCTTCTGAATTTTAGTTTTATAGTAGAGGGGCTGACCTAGGAACGACCTTCACCAACAACATGTCTCCTAACTTGACTTTTGCCAATGGTTAGTCAATTCGGAGTTAATGACCTAAATAGGTGACTACTTGGCCAACCAAGTTTAGGAACGTTCATGGCGCCCAAGAGCCATAAGTGATATATCAATGGATAGTGCTTTTTAAGAGAAACATTTGTTATTAAAACGAATTAATCGTTAAACGAATGAGAGCAATTAAAAAAAAAGTAATTTTTGATATTTTTATTAATCTCAGTCTGGCCGCAGGTTTTAGTCAGCCCGCTCGCAATATATTTTCTAACATACTTTTGATACGTACTTTTCATCCATTAAACAGATGTGTGAAGGTCGTCTCTAGGTCGGATCTTAGACTATTAATAAAACAAGCCACAGATCTTGAAAATAATACATATTTTGGAAATTACTAAAACGGTTATTTTTAATTTACGTTTTAGTGCAGAGTTCTGTAAAGCTCAATTTACACGACGCAAGTTTCTTGTTTCTAGCAAGATAATCTTCTTCTTTGAGTATAGTTAGTAAGTAAGCTGGTGTAAGAGTTATAAAGCCGCCCCGGGCCTCTGACTTGGCTTCACATGCCGTCGAGAAATATCTCTCAGGCATGCCGGTTTCCTCACGATGTTTTCCTTCACCGTTTTTGAATCAAGTGATAATTATACAATATGCACATGAATCCGAAAAGTCAGAGGTGCTTCCCTGGGGTTCAAACTCGAGACCTATGACTTGGCAGTGTGACGGTCACACCACTAGGTTATCACTGTGAGTGATCATGTTAATAAAATTAAAACAATAAATGACTTACATCGTTTTTTGCCAAGGGAGGAAACAACTATTTTTAAGGCGAGAGTGTTTCTTTGAATCCAGAGTGCAGCGAGGGATTCAAAGTGCATCACTCGAGCTTAAAATAATGTTTCTCCCGAGGTGAATACTCTAATTATTATCAACCTCTATGAGAAAATAAAACGTCTGTGACCCGAACCCCGTCAGGAACGAAGTTCCTTCTCACGTATGATTTAAAAAACAAAATTTATGCAGCCGCTATCGTGCATTTATATTTTGACTTCAGTATTGGGTTTAGCACCCTCGAAAACTATGAAAACAACACCCATGACGAAAAATTTTAAAATTTTTGTTTACGAAGAATAAACTAGCTCTTTTTGAATAGATATGATAAAAACAATTTTATTGTTGCTTCAACATAGAGCAAGCCACAAGTGATGCAATAGGTACGAGTTGCTGTCTTTTTGCACACTATAAATATGGACAGTGTGAAAACTAGGCCTATGTGTTTAAATAACTACTTACGCTCCATTTTTAAAAAGATCGCGACGACTACTCGTCTCGACACAGCACCTGCAACTGACAGCACCGTGACTATCGCTTGGGATCTAGTCAATGAGCGCGTCTATGTGAGTGTGTTGTTTCGAGCGTTTACTACGTAGTTTCTGTACCGTCCATATCTAATATACTGTGCTTTTTGTGAACAAATGATTGAATTCAATAATATCTCACCATCTTCCATTCCCACAGTACAGTAGATTATAAACTCATTGAAGTATGTAGCTCCGATTGAAATGATTACTATTCAACCCATGCCTATCCCTTGACTGGGAACCCCTCTCAATTTCCTCTGCTTCTCACGATTATGTAGTTTTTCACGCCAATTCTAATGGAGATGAGACCCTTATCACCCTATCATCTTTCACGTAATTTTAAATGTGTTTATGTAATGTCCCAGGACGAATATTCCGGTTTGAAACCACAATCCACAGAAAAAATGTGACCGAGTAAAGTTATTGTGGGGTCAATGATAATTTGTACACAGAACTTTCCGCCGCATTGAACCACAAATACACTCAATGCACAGAGAGCGGTGAAATTATTAATTCGTTTATTTAACAGGTACAGCTATTGCCTATATGTAGTATACAGAATTAAATAAATCAGTCCGTTTACACCAATCAGCAAAAATTTTAACATTATCGTCTTCTATTCATTAGCAATCAAATCCAATCGTCGATTGTTGTATACGGCTGCATTGAACAGTATCAACATGCGTGGGTACTTGGCTTAGATGTCCAATGTCAAAAGTTCAAAGACCCCAACATATTGAAGCATGTTAAGGTTGAGAACATACGAGTCACATCGCATCAATTTGTAACGTGTCATTTGTCGGCGGAGAGAACGACGACGTGCCTTTTAGAGCGTCACACTAACGATTTCGTTTTTTTTTAGATTTTTTGTGTTTTTAGCGAAGCGATTTGTGGACGTGCTTTCCGCGGGTGAGAAGCGAGCTAGCCGCGACCACGCGACGTGTTCACCGCATTTTTACAAAATTGTACACTCGGTTGTCTCGTGCACTCAGGTCAATCGCTCTCGTTCCGCAAACGCGGCGCCCTCGTTGCGCACACGCGACGTGCTCGCTAGACACACTCAAAGAGCTCGTTAAACAATCACCTCGCTGGAAACAAGCTCACAAATCGCCAGTGAGATATGGCCCTTGCTTTTATTTACGCATTCAAGGACATTGAACGCGACACAAAAGTTTTATTGTTATATATCGCCTATAGGCGTTTAGTGTCTTGAATGTGCTCTGGCGGCTGTGAGCTCTGATGTTTCACTGATGGTGGCGCGTGTGTTGGATCTTTTAGCTCCCTTCAAAATGGTTGAGCTGAATGGTGCTAATTCATGCGTCATGTTCGTGAACGGGCGCCGTCAGTTGGGACTGGTCATCTCTTAGTAGCCGTGGCTAATTTTTAATTTATTTTAATTTTTAAGTTGTTCTTTGTTTTATCTTTTTTTACAGACGCTTCTAACGTACACGTCTTTCTACATTGTTCTCACATGTATAATTTCAACATGAATGATGTAACCAATTTTTTGTAACAATATTTTTATTTAAAAGAGTGTCCGTGGAGTTTTTTGCCCGTTCTTCTCCATAGGTACCTACCTACTACGCTTTGGAATGGGCAACTAGCTTCATATTTCTCACTGACGGATTCCTTGACCATTCAAAAGTGCTTGTAAATGGTTTAATTGAAATAAATGCTTTGAGTTGAGTTTGTCACGGCATTTAAACATGAAAAAGAACTTGGAAGCACAGAATGTTTGCAAACAAGACGAACATTTCGTATATGGTTTTTATATGTAGTAATATTGGGGAGTTTACACGAGTAATTTGGTTGGCGTGGTTTATTGACCAGAGTTTAATGTTATTCATTAAACAGCTGCTTGATTATTTTTCTCGTTTATTCTCCTCATATTAGATTTGTTTTTGGCCTTCTTAGTTTTTATTCTCCTTCGGGCTAGTGACATATGGTTGCGTCGTGTATAATATTATCGAATTACAAATAAAAGGAAGACAACACCGTCCTACTTTTCGAAGGCTACATGGAAAAAAACATCTCGTTACAGTTACGAGAATATCGTACATTCAATGAGAATGTACTGTGAACACTATAAGACTATTCTCGTTAAAAGAATGGGCTTGGGAGAATCAGCGGGGAAAGAAGACCCTGTTGAGCTTGACTCTAGTCTGGCATTGTAAGGAGACATGAGAGGTGCATGGTAGTCACAAATGATTGTACTGTAATTATTACCGAATTTAATTGATCTCGTTGCAAGTAAATTTGTTATTCTTTGCAATCTTGTAAAGTTATGTTAAATGTTAACTATTATTTTCATAAATATGCGTTCTTGTGGTATTGTAGATTTTTTTTCCGTGTAGTTCAATAAACTTTGTAAACCATGTTGATTACTAGGCTTGGCTGGTCAAACCATCTAATAGCATTAATTGAAGGGACTTTGTTCTGTTATGAAAATTTGGGGTTCATAAGACAATATTGATAAAAGAGACAGTACTCACTGTTACTTGTCATTTTCGGGTGACCACTGGTTTTTTTTTTTTAATTAATTTTATTTATTTATTTCAAACATAATGTGTAAAGTGTAAAACACAGAACAATGCACTAGATCCATATCTACATTTAAATTATAAATTCTGAAAAAATATATAACCCAAAATAAAATTGTGACCAATTAAATTTAAATATTCAACAACTCATTAAAAAAATTATAATTAAATTGTAAATTTTTATGTTTTTTTTTCGAGTTAACTGATATTTTTGTATGCATGTGCTTCAAACCTATTTTTCTTTCTGTTTTCTTAATTTCTAGGTGCTCAAATGTAAAAACTTTTTACGCAAAATTTTATTATTTCAACAATATTCATACGGCTTCATAAATGTAAAATAAATTATTTTCTAGCTACCAAGATTAAACTTTACTTTATCGAAATAGTGCTTACATGAAATTGTAAACATGTCTAAAAGGCTCGAGTCAGTAGAAGGTAGGTAAACGTAAATATATTTGCCAATTTATATAAAAGCGGAGAACCACCAGAAATATTTTCGGCCATTTTGAAATTGAATTTCGTGGATCGTGCTAGACCGTAGGTAACTATTTTCGAGCCACATTCGAAGTTGCAGTCTTAGTTTATTTTTGCCTACAAACAACAGTCAGACTAGAACTAGTAACATTCTGAATATAGTTTAGATTAAATGTTGATACTGAGAATAACTTTGACGGACACTGGTGAAGACTGAATACGATGCGAAATGGGAGGTATTGACAGTAGTAAATTGGTAACAGAGTTCAAAATGGACGGTAGATTTGGGGAAGTTACGTAATTATCTGTGGGTAACTTAATGGCAATAAAATGATCTTAAGCATCAGAATTAATGAGTTCTAAAATGCCTGAATTTTATTTTATAATTAAGAAGTTTCCTACATAATAATATTATGTAAAAAAAAATACTACCCCATTTTTCTTTAATCTCGAATCTATGTCTGTAAAAGGTATTTTATTTTCGAAAAACCTGAATCTCAGATATGCTTCAAGCTTTACGATGCTTGAAATGTGAACTCGTGTATAATGCTGATAATATTAAAAATTTCCATACATACATAAACCATCTCGGGCAGAAATTACAGAACGCCGCATGCTACGATCTTTATTAAAATTTTATTTAAGTTATTTTTTGGTGTTTCCATTGTTGTCTGCTGGAGATGCATACGTAAATTATAAATGTCTAGTTTAATTTAATGGAAGATAATTCTTGCGGAACCTTCATGCAGTTGAAAGGCTTTGACACTGGGAGATAAAATAATATTACTTTGTAAATTGTTCACAAGTCACAGTAAAAACTGCAAAAAACAAAAAAAAAACTAACAAAGAATGCAATTTTATAAGTATGCTCTTTTATTTAGGATAAGATTTAGTTTAAGATATGACGCATAAAATATTACAAAGTTTTTGTAAAAGATTACAAAAACTAAACACGAAAAAAGGCAGCAATAATACTTATGCATCATTTGTGTTTGTCTGGCAAAAAGTTGCTGCAATATTTTCGTCTGGCTCGTAACGTAACGTTTACGCTTAGAGAACGAATTGGTTTGTTTTTATTAAATTACTGTTGCACTGAGTACTGGTAGATAAGAACAACATGGCTCTTGCTAATGCGGTTTATTTTCATGACGTAAACAGTGCTTTTTCACCCTTTTACATAATAATAATTCAAAGGCTTGATTCAGGAACATACACCTGGACGCATAGTGAGGAAGTTCCTCTCTCTATATCCCTGACCACCGGCAGCTTGGACCTTGTTCCTGATGCCGATGGGCTATTATTTTTGATATTTTTAAATGTTATATTATAAAAATGTTTAAAAATTTATACAATACTTATCAAAACGTAATAATGAAAATAATAATATCTTTATTTACACTTCAAGACATAAACATCTGTGTAGCCCTTTTTTTTTTTTTTTTGAGTGTGGGAAATCATCAAATAACTTCTCCCGCCCTGGGCGGAGCGGGAGGGCGTGTCAGACTCTTACTGACTAAAACCCACCCGTGTTCCTTCGGTTGCCCTGTTGCCGGGGGCCACGATCTCCCTTTCGGTTTTCTTCGCAACCCCGGCAGGCGTCGGCCCTAGTGGACCCCTTCAAATCTGCTGACATCTCTTTGAGGCGCGCGTGGAACACAACGCGCCGTCGACCCGGGCCTGGTCCTTATCGGACGGTGAGCCACCCATTGCTCACCGTCCGCAAGCCCGCGCCTACGGTGGCCGGAAATCGCCTCGCGATTCCCGACGCCCTGGGCGTCTCCTATCTGTGTAGCCCTGACTCTCGTTCGAGGAGTTCCTGTATCACAAGAGCCAGATCTCCCAATTTACAGGGAATGCCCGCGATAAACCTAAATGAAATTGTAATATTTCATTTTTAGGGTTCCGTACCTCAAAAGGTAAAAACGGACATATTCAACGAAAGGGGTTGTTGCGTGGATATCAAATATACATATTTTTTATCATTTTAAAGTAAATGCATTTAAGGATCTTTAAGAAAACAAATGAAAATTGATTCACATTACAGCAAAACCCATAAGAGGTCTATGGTCTTAAAATAACATGTTAAATTTCTCAATATTGTGTGTGCAAACTTGCATTTGCAGTTGGAATGTACATGTATTTTAACTGCAATGTTAAGTTTGTATTTGAGATAAATTCATCCCAACTTCGGATCCTTTCATTGTGCGTAGTCCGACACTTGGCCGGTTTTGGTAATAGATATTTATGCACCTTTTTTTGTCACAGGTACCAAGTATTATTCTTCGTAGTGACATACGCCATCCCTATGCTTGGGATGACGTTCTTCTACTCAGCCATGGGAAAAGTGCTGTGGGGTTCCGGGTCTATCGGCGAGCTGACGCAGCGACAAGTAGACTCAATACGCTCGAAACGTAAGGTATGTACTGTATTGACTGTCAAAAATACAGGGTGACAGTGACATCGACGAGTAAATAGTTACCATGGAAATCTACCGTTCCATACATTTTGAAAAAAAAAAAAAATCTGCTGTTTCATAGAAAAGTCACCTTTGCGGTGACTTTTCTATGAAACAGCAGATTTTTTTTTTTAATAACCGACGAAAAATTTTAAGGCATGGGAGATCAAAAGCATGTACCATTGTAACCGTTTACGCGTCGCACGGGTAGCACTAAGTACTTATCTTCGGTACACCTACCTCCCTATCTACCACCTATCTACTACCTATACCTAACTAACTAATTAATTATAAATTTGATTTTTCATGGATTTTCCAATGTTGTAATATTTATTCTGCTATTCGTGGTGGAGACAAATTCAACAAATTAAAGATCATAAAAATCGGTCCTGCTGATCCTGAGTTACAAATGGTGTAACTTACTCGACTTTGTTTCTATAAATATTATGGATGTAGAATTGCGTTTAGGCTGGTTATAATTTGTATGTAGAACATCCTAAACATATAGGAGGCTTGACTTAGACAGGTATGTTTTTATTATTATTTCGTTTATTTATTTTCTTTCATATATAATTATATTTTTAAATATTTTATACTCTAAAAATATATTAAAAAAAAAAAAAAATATTATTATAATTATACCAGCCTATTATCATCCCACTGCAGAGAAAAGCCTCTTCTCCTACAGAGAATGATCACTACGCTTGCTCTAGACGGGTTTGTGATTTCAGACTTATATTATGTTAGATGTTTTCCTTCACCGATGTTAGTAATGTCCAAACTCAGAAAGTACATATAAATTGAATAAGTCACATTGGTACTTACCCGAGTTTGAATCCACAACTTCGTGCATGAGAGGCGAGGTCTTAATCACTGGGCCATCACGACATGACATTCTGAAATTTAATTTTAATTTCATTAATTCAGGAAAGGTATGTTTTTGGGAATATCTAACTTGTTTCAGTTTACCAAATACGTAAAAATAATGAATGCCCGAATTACAGAATTTCATTTAAGACTCAAGTATTGCTTAAAGCTAGTTTCAACCATTCAAAAAGCTTTAAACGAGTTTTAAGTTATGTTTGAAGTTCTGAAATGCGGGTCTTTGTCGTCGATAGTTTCATCAAAACATTCTTCGTCATAATCTTATCTCAAATCCATCCTCTGAGAAGTACTCCTGTCCGTTACACCGATATAATAATAGTTCTATAATCTCTAGATTACCTAAATGCTAGTCTCCCTGCAGATTTCTTTTTTAACTATCTTAAAATATAATAGACTAATCCCTCGTCTGACAGTACAATAATTCCTTTTAAAACATTAAATATCTATCATGTTTATAAAAATAAAAATGCCCGTGACCTATTTGAATAATATTTTTTGTTTTGTTTTGTTAGCCTCAATATAGGAATGGTTTTAGAAAAAAAAAAACATGTGGACAAACCCAAAGGAACAGCCGAAAAATCGAAATTGAAATTTTGACTAGACAATGTCTGACGGGTCAATATTGTACGCGCATTACTTCCGCACGAATCCAAATTGGATAATTCTTTTTTTGTTGAGTTCTTTGGTCTCAGGGCAAGGTTTGTAGGTAGGACCTACCGAAGTAGGTATTTAGATAGTATGTAGGTAGGTAGGTATGTAGGGTAGGTAGGTAGGGTAGGCAGGTAGGGTAGGTAGGTAGGGTAGGTAGGTAGGGTAGGTAGGTAGGGCCTACCCTACCTCCTACCCTACCTATACCAACACCTATAGGTAGGTGCGCCGTAGATAAGTACTTAGTGCTTACCCGTTTGAATCCGGGCCGGGTAAAAATAGTAATTTATATAAAATAATTTTATATAATTTATTTATAATATTGTTATTTTTTCTCTTAAATACACAGACATCTGTGTGTAAAACAACGAAAACATCGGATAAAGTAGTTGCAACAAAATAATATTGAACGTGTAAGCTATCTTGGATTTAAGAAGTCGTCTTTTAAGCTCCAATTTTTAAAACAACAATTTTTTTTCGACAGTTTTCTTCCAAACGGTTTTACGATTTTCGATACAACAACACGTCTACTCGAAGCAACGCTGTTGCCAAACCAATGTTTGATTCAATTTCGTTCGCTCACGTTGTCTATGTTCACATTCATACCACCGAAGTGAAGACAATGAGGCTCTATTGGAAATACGCCAAGAGTTCCGAAACTGGAACAGAAAATGTCGAGCTATTATTTTTAAATAAAGTAGTAGGTACAGTGAATTTTGGAAAGAATTTTATTTTGTGAACAACAAAATTTCTTTCATGCCAACGAACGTTGAGGTTTTAAGGCTTAAATATTATAGCATAATATGTACAAAATAAATTAGAGGGGCGAGCAAAAAGTATCTTATGTAGAGTACAGCACAACGTACTTTATTCATAAGCATATTTGGATTAGGACTCAACAAAAATATTTCCCAACAATTCTATGTAAACAAGTGTTCATACTCATCAACTGCTTAGCCTTTTCGCAACTATATTGGGTCGGTCTCCAGTCTAACCAGATTCAGCTGAGTACCAGTATTTTACATGAAGTGACTGCCTATCTGACCTCCACAACCCTGTTACTGGGTAACACGAACCCCACGAGAAAATAATAGTCTTATAATAGTCCGAAGACGTACGAAGGGCCGAAGCAAACTCAAAGAGACCTCGTAGACAATTTTAAATAATTATTATTATAAGTGATGTTTTTGTTCCCAGGTGGTGAAAATGTTCATCCTAGTGATAGTTATCTTCGGGATCTGCTGGCTGCCCTACCATTCCTACTTCATATACACACACTTCAACCCATCGATACTGTACATGAAGTATGTGCAGCACATGTACCTCGGCTTCTACTGGTTAGCGATGGCAAACGCCATGGTGAACCCCATAATCTATTACTGGATGAATGCCAAGTAAGTGTTTTGGCTATACATTAGTTTACTGGTAGTTCTATAAGTTCTTTCACAGCTTTTTTGCGATTTTAGTTTTGAAATACTTTTTTTTCTGACGACATTCACTGCTTTTCTCTAGGTAGTGATATCATGGAATTTCTGTTCCTAATTTTGTGCTGTTTATTGTTAATTGTGGTGGATATTACGTCACGAGCCTGTTTTTAGAACTTTTCAAGTTAGGATCTCTTGGAAACCATATATGGGAAAAATTAAATAGGTAGACTGTATTATTTATATTATTTCAGTGAGCAAATCTTCTATTGTGACCTTTTTGAAGTGAAAACTTCTTTAGCACGGTGGGCATTTTTGAGATGGGAGTAAACCATTGATTTCGCGACACCATAATGACACTTCATTTTTGTAAACGCGATTGTGCTCTTTATTTATATACTCTTTATTTAAAATACTGACATAAAACTGTAATTATAATTATTACGGATCATGTTCTATGCAAGTATGTTTACTTTAAAGGTTTCGGAAGTTTTTTTTTGTAATCGCGATTGTGCTCTTTATTTAGATAGGGTTACGGACCAATGTTCTATACAAGTATTTTTCTTCCACCAAGGCGATCTTGTTCAAGTTTTCACTTCTGTCAACACTCCCTGAGCGCCACCACTTCTTTTTTCATTCAAGACTATTCAGATTTAATTAAATAAGTATGTATGTTAATTTGAATACTTACTTTTGTAGCTTTAACAAACCTCCAACCTTTTTTTAAACAAATAAGAGATAATAAATAACTTTACAGTAAGCGGTGGATTAAACTCAAATAACCTGAACACACATTATTAACTAATTGAAAACATACCTTTGAAATGTACAAATGTCAAATGTGGATTTGCGGTAAAGAAGATAAAGCTATTATTTGTCCATTGTTAAAAATTTGGGATCCGTTGAAGGGACATTTTGACCTTATATCAGGGAGTTACGATGGATTCAGAGGCTATACAATGGATCCCAAAAGGGTAGTTATGATTAATGAATCATTATTTTAGAATAATGTAGATAGGTATTATGCTTTAATTCAAAATTGACAAGTGATGTGGAAAACTGATAGTATTGTTGTAATATATAATAGTATATTACATCCGAATGAACAATTTTCCTATTTCAATAGAAAAATTTGTATTTGAATAGTTTTCAGAAAACTATTCATGTATAAATTATTCATCCAGGGTTAATGTAAAGTCAACAAAATATTGTATGAAATGATATATGTAGCTTGTAAACATCAATTTATTTTACGATAACCAATAGGAATATTTTGTTCCAATCAAAAAAGGGTAAATATTTGGGATTATATGTAGGCGTTTTCGATATATTCAAAGTATTAGGCATTATTACATATCCAACTGCTTTTCCGTCCCGTTATAAATAAACCCTTTAATGTTTTAAGGTGCACAAAAACTAACTCTTGCTATCTAGAAACATAACTTTAAATTGGATTTAAAGATTCCTTTTTTATTCTAAAAGAACATGCGTTTTTCACTTAGCGAATAAATACTAGGGTGATCAAAAAGTAATGATAATAGGTTATTTTTATTTTTGCTCGGCGCTTATGTGTCCTAGCGTGATATTAAATATGGGCTATCAAATGCAAAAAGATTTTTTCAAATCCGACTGATAGTTCCAGAGATTAGCATGTTCAAACATACAATAAAACTCTTCAGCTTTATTTTTAGTAGAGAAAATATGAACCGATTATTTATCATTACTTTTTGATCAGCCCTAGTACATAACTAAGGTAAGTGTAGACCAGTAGCTAATAGGTAGTTTTGTTTACATTAATTCGTGTTATGGAGGAATTTTGTTTTCTATACATTTATTTAACAAATTATATCTATCATTACTGGGTAACGTATTTCGATAGTGTACTTATTTAAAACCTTATTCTGACTTATTATTAATATCTGATTGATCTAGACCTTTGCTCAGTTTTTTTTTTTAAAGACTTTTTCTATAAATGAAACCTAGCTAGATCGATTTATCGCCCCCGAAACCTCCTGCATACTAAATTTCATGAAAATCGTTGGATTCCTTTTATATAATCTGAATATATATATACCTACAAAAATTGCTCGTTTGAAGGCTCTTTCAAACAGGCCCGACACGCGACGCGACACAAAGACACCGCTCGTCGCGCGACGAGCGGTGTCTTTGTGTCGCGTCGCGTGTCGCGCCTGTTTGAAAGAGCCTTAAAGGTATTTTTTTTTACATATTATAAATTTCTTATAATAAGGAATAGTAATATTCTTTGTGAACTCACTCAGACAACAACAAAATAGGTCCGTGTCACTCGCTATGAGGTTGAGAGTGCGGAGTGCATGCGTCAGTGATGCCTAATTAAAAGATTGGTCCGAGCGCGCAGCTCCAAATGTAGCCGTGGCTGTCGTCATCGCTCCACGTACCTGTCCGGAACACACAAACCTATGTGCCCTAAAATGCCCGCTTTATGTACCTTCCCTCTAAGTACTTTGAATATGTACGAGATAAATATAGAGTAGGTAATTACCACCAGCCTTAACAGGGAAGTCATTACGGCACACGGCAATGGTTTACGTTATAAATTATGGCAGAAGCACGTGCAAGAGACATTGACGGTTTCAATTGGTCGCTTTTATAGAGAAGAGCTGGCAAGAAATGGTTATTCTTAAAACTTTTAAGGCTTTTATAATGTTTTCAAATTACAGTGTTATAGGTGAGAGAGGACAGTGTAGGACTGTGAACAAGTATCAGATACTTAACAAAATAGAAAATGATCTACAAATCTACTATTTATTAACCTACATGTTACATGTTCTCACATTCACAAAATATAAAAGAATCTATGTAAAAGATAAACAAAATAATAAAAATAAAAACCTATTTAAACCAAATGGCATGAATGCCACTACCACTGTAACAGTACCTACTTAAGTACTGTAACTGTAATAAACCGATATACTTACAACATTTACATCTTGAATTCCCAGACAGTTGGTTATAACGAGTGCCAATTAGGGTTCCCACCTCTCCCGGAATTTAAATAAGAAAATTTAAATCTCCCGGCTCCTAGAAGTAATTTCAAATAAGCTTCTCCAGGAATTTAACTATACACGCGCGCTGGCGGAATAATTGACAGGCAATATGTACAATTATTGTTTATTTATTATCATGTTTATTTCTAATTTATATCTCATTGTATGCTGTACCGATCGACGTCATAACGTCAATGCTGTCTGTCGTTGAAAACTAGCGCTGGGGCTTTGTCTCGCATAGAGTCGCAGCATTATACTGAGCGATAGCCGTTTTGCGTGAATGTGACGCTTATTTTCCCCCAACTTGTTATTTTCTTTCTTTCCGTCATGTTAACCGCAAATAAATGTATTTTCTTTCTTTCTCTTTAGACAGTGGTGAAAATCGTACACAGTAGCACGCTATTGGCCAATGCAGTCACGAACTCGCGACACCCGAAACTACGTTTTGTCCATACCTGTATTAAACGCCGCCGCCGCCGCGCCGCCTGCGAGCGTGTTTTTATTAGTGCCTATAGTATTCGATATTATGGACAGAAGAAAGAACTCACTGAAATTACGAACATGTCAAGGCAGAAATTCAAACTTTTCAATTTTAAAATGGACTGCAACTAGTTTTTAAAGTTAGTTGAAGACCAAATATTTTGAAGTCTGTACGTTCAAATGGATTTCTTTTTCTCGGGTTTTGTCTAACAAGACAACCCTACACCCCTCCAACAACCCACCCCACAATCTTCCCAAGTTGTGGCAACCCTAGTGCCAATTTATAACATACGAGGGTGCGAATTTAAGTCGAAGCGTTTTATTGGATAAGCATTGTTGTGTTCAAACTCGCTCAATCGCTTTATCGAATATTTACTTTCAGGCATTTATGGCGTGTGAACCTGGATTGACCTTGTTCAAGCCGCGGGCCATTTGCAAGGAGTCTATTAGCATTGGATACTTTTTTGACAATAAATTTTCTCACAACTATTTGCAGTGTAAAAATACTCGTTTTTCAATTTAAAAAAATCCAATTGTTGGCTCAGTGGCTGTTCTAAAAATAAACGTTGTCACATTAATTATTGGTACTTTTGAGTACCAAATAGAGTAACTCAAATGCTTGGAGTAATTTAAACATTAATAATTAAGGCATTACCTGCTTCTGCCCTTCGTTATTACATCCACGTGCCTGTCATTCATTATTATTTTATAACAAAATGGATGAAAAGAGCTTGAATTTATCACAAAAATATAAACTTTCGTTAGTGAAAAAGGCCTTAGGGAAACATTTTAGGGCTCCTATCTGAAACTTTTCAAATATACATATTTTCGTTGTTCTCTCATCATGCAGCACCTACTCAGCTATCAACTTTGCGCCCTGCATATGCTTGCTCAAAAACCCTCTGGGCCTACCATTTACTTTAAAGTTAGGTGGGTAGACAATTTACAAGTAATTGTGAACAAGGGAAGGCAGTCTTGTTTAAGAAATTATTCAGTTTATTTAAATGAAATTGTGTATTCTGTAAATAGGATATCGGAATGTCTTTTACACGTCATATAACAAAAAATAAGCTAGATGGAGTAGACATTTCTTATCTATCTACACCTGAGAAAAAATGGCAAAGAAAACTCAGGAACAAAGTCTCTTTTAAAATCCAGAGATAATCTTGGTCAGATTAGGTGAGGACCATGTAGATTAGTGTCTGAAATGGTCAAAAGTCAAAAGTCAAAAGATTTATTTGCATACTAAGTGTACATTTTGGTGTTGTTTACAAATGCAGGTACTTACAACTTAGCGGCCTTTTCCAGGCATCGCAAACTTGAGGGCTAATTAGCAAACATTTAAACTATACGACACAATGAAATTCATAATTATCTTCTATCATTAAGTAGGATTTAATCTAATAATTTAAGTCATAACATTTTGACGCATGCACATTCTTATAATTAATTAACTCTATTTGTGTATAATGTCTGTGACCGAGGCTATGTGTGTCTGTATTATTTAGTTAATCATTCAAGAATGTCTGGTATTTGTTTATTTAATTATTCACTATTCAAATATTTAGGTATGTATGTATTATTTCATTTTTTAGATATTCAATTATTTTATTATTCAATTGTAAGTAATTATTTCTGATTCAAATATTCTTCGGTTGAGTAGTAGCAGTTTTTCAAAAGAAGTGTTTTCAATTTATTGTTAAACGGTCTTTTGAGGAAAGAACGTAGATTTGAGTGGACCTATCCAAGTGTCCAGTCAGTGCAAGCAGTCATCGTGTAGCTCAACTCGGAACTTAAGGAGCTCAAGGATGTTTGGTTAGGCCACATAAAAAAAAAAAAAACAGAGCACCAAGATCCATACTGTTAGTTACAGCGTCAATTCGTCTACCGTACAACGAGTGAATCTATGTGCCAGGATGTTTCTAAGTACTGACAGTGCCCTCTGCTCCCTCTCAACATCGTGGGTATCCTTCAAGGTGTCAGTTAAAATGTGCCCTAGATACTATGAAGAAATTGCCAGAACATCATTAAAAGTAACTGAGAAAACATCGACAATAGGAAAACATCGTTAGGAAATCGGCATGTGAAGCCAAGTCAGAAGCCTATGGGCGGTTTTAAAACTCTGACACGAAAAGATGAAGACTGAGAAAGAAAAAAATAATGACCCACATAGTTATCACATTCACAATAGTTAAACTTATAATATTTATTGAACATACCTATGCATAAGTTCAATAAATATTATAACTTTAATTTACAAATTTATTAAATCTCCTTATTCATAAACCGCTTTCAAAAATATTTCCGTCTTGTCCTCTATCAAATGATATGAAAATGACAAATAAAGCAAGAATATTTATTTAACGTTTATAAAATAAATATAACAAGCTTTTAGGCTTTTACGTCCTAAGAGAGTCTAAATAAAAACATCGAAACTATATTTTCATAAAAATATATCTACATATTTTCGTGTTTACCCCTGTAAACATTTAATGTAGGCAGTATTAACATAAAACCTAACACTCCCAAACATTCAAGGTTTACTCTGTGATTTTTTTACGAGTGAGTGGTTTTAGTCACTCCGTCCTATCCATGTCGCATCTATCACTTTGTGAATATTGGAAAGCTCTTGTGACAGCTGGCAATGGGAATTATTTAATGTAACCTGTTTTCCAGATTGAAAAAAAAAAAAATTCTCTAGATTCCAATAGAAGTATAGTTCTTTATGGAGGAGCTGGGTTTATGAAATACCTTGTACAGTCGGGGAAAATAATTGTTTATCAAATTGATTGCCAACTTAAATTGTCCGTATATTCAAGTCACAATTCTTACTTTGGCAGTTGTATGAAATGGCTATAACAAATTAACGTTGTGCGTCAATTTGATAATCAGTTAATTTCCATGGCTGAACTTTACCGGTAGCAGGACACTTGCGCGAATCTGTAGTACTCGCTTCTTGTATACCACCTTTAATTTTTTAATTAATTTTATTTCTATTATTATTATTATTATTTTTTGTTATAGCGGCAATAGAAATACACAATCTGTGAAATTTTCAACTGTCTGTCTACCTATTACAGTTAATGAGATACAGCCCGCTGACAGACAGACGGACGGACAGACAGTGGAGGCTTAGTAATAGGGTTCCGTTTGGCACCCTTCGGGGCCCTAAAACAACATTTACGTGTCTTTGAAGCAAATAATTAACGTCAAAGAGCAAAATTATAAAAAACGCAAACATTAAAATAAAATAAAAAAATATAAACCTTATAATAAAGTGTACAGATTTAGGGCAAGCAATTTATGACAAAGATTACCGTTATCTTTCAATTTATATCACTTCTAAAACCTATTTGTGTAAATTATGTAAATTTAATTCAATTATTTGCTAAGAAAATTCTTATTTAATTAATTTGAACAAAATTTTCTACCCATTTAGACTATACGAGTATTCGTTATGTCTCGGATTTATTCATTAAGGGTCCGTGCACGAAAAATACCCTCTTTTGCCAATTATTTAATTGTGAGAAAGCTTGTAATTACTGAAAGATAAAGTCTGTTTGACTATAAAAGTACAGTTTTAAAGTACATGGTGCTAAACCATTCGCATCAGTCACAGCATCTGTTAATAGCTGCATCACTTTTGCGCTTTCGAAAATGTGATATATTTCGCTTTTGATTTACTTTATGAAGATTGTATAATCATAAAATAAAAATTTGATTTTATCTCAAGGATAGCCGAAGACTCATTGCAGGTTTTTACATTTCTTGATATGGTTAAAATAAAAGGAAAAAATACATTACTGACTGGGTTGAAAAAAGGAAGTTTTTTCAACGTTACTTTTCTGCTAAATTTTCTATGGAAGTTGAAAACAGTGATTCAGATGCAAGTAAACCATATAATAATATTGAATATATTTTTTAATTTTCAAAATCAAAAGTAGTTAACAAAAAAGTTAAGTGGTAACACAATGATCAACAGACGTCAAACGTCACCTTCGCGTTATTTTTCGGGACACTTGTTGCGAATTTTAGTGATTTTCCATGAATACATAAGTTATTTGAAAAACTCACAACAAATGAAAAAAATTGATCATAATCAGTCGATTTCGTGCATGGCCTCTTAAATAAAATATATATTTAATGTAACGTAGTTTAGTCAGCTTTGTGGGTATGTAGGCGTTTTATTTTAGAAAATTATGCCTTAGTTATAGGGGTGCTGAGCATAAGGTCCTGGGTTCGACTCCCAGGTTGGAAAAAGTGTTATTAGGTTTTTCCATTAGGAATTTCTCAGTAGCAGTCCAGAGTCTGGATTTGTGCCCGGTTAATGGCAATAGGCTCTACATGGGACTCAAAACATAACTGGGGAAATGTGGGTGTACCATAAGTACACCTCTGCCAGACCTTTCGAGGATTGCAGGCGTGATGTTACAGAAACGAAAGATTTTTCCAAGACCAAATGATATTTTTTTTAATGTTTATACGATTCAATATTTAAATAGTTTATTTTTATAGAAATTGAAAGTGAACTAAGCATTACCTGTAGTAACTTCTCAATACCGTGTTTATTTTTTTAATCTTGTACCTTACCAATATTTTTCTCTCCCCAGGTTCAGGACATACTTCCGAACAGCGATCCTGTGCCGCTGGCGCGACGTCCTGCGCCGGCGCAAGCGGTCGCTGCCAGAATCACCGCCGGACTGTATCTCGCAGTCCGGCAGTCGATCCCGATCAGGTTTTTACTCGTTAACGTAATTATTAAAAGTGATCTTTGGTATCATTCATTTTCGTCAGCAGTCATTTGTCAAAAAGATTTAACTTGCACGAAATATTATAACTAGAACAGAATAGTCTTAATAATAGGATTATGAGCTACAAGTCTCGGAACGTTTGGGGTTTGTGTCGAACCCAGCTTCCGCGAACACAGATCTGAGGGTTCGGATGGACTATTACACCTTTAAGCCATTCGCAAGATAATGCAGCACAGACTATGGTTGTCTGTGCTGCATCCGCCTTTGTACTTACGCGGCCCCCCGGGGATAAACAGGAGTCATTTTATGCAAATCAATGACAAGAAATCAAAACCATAGTTGACTTATGGCTGGATAAGTAAGTAGGTAATATAAAAATCACATATTCAAATTACACTATAAATAGTAGGTACTTTTCATCGTCGGAAAAAATTAGTACGACCCCAGTTCCTTATAAGTACTGGGCATCGTATAAAAAGTGGAAAACTGCCCGATAACAGCAAAACCATAGAAAAAAAGAGATGTTAAATTATACAGGGGTGTTCGCATCAGCGCGAATTGCTCATGGCATTATCTGCTAAGAAATTTATGCTAGCGATGAGTGTGAAAAGCCCGTATCCAGTTGAAGACATGTGGGAGCCCCCAAATGTGTTCAACCGGATAAATATGATGAGGGTCGAGAAAACCTTTCCCGTATCGTACGGATGATTTATTTTTAACATTAACTTAACAACGAATTGCGATGTAAAACGGAAGATAAAATGATCATGATAGAGAAGAAGAAGCATCTCTTTTTATATCTTGTTACATGCATTAGTATTTAAATCTGACTAGCTTCTGCCCGGCGACTTCGTACGCGTGAATATCTTGTTTTAAAATAAAATATATATCCTATGATACTCAGCGATACTGTAGCTAAAAACATAGTATATTAGTGAAATACATTTTCAGAATTGGCTTTATATTAGTGAAATAAAGTACAGTGCGTTCATTATAACTTGACCTGTGACGCGATTGGTAGCACTGAATTTGGCAGTCTTCTTTCTAGTACTAATAGTGTTCAAAATGGCGACTGACCAATTACATCACTGCAAAATTGCGCCCCGCAGAGCTACAAATCTTCACTGACGGATCTAAAACAGTTAGTGGCACAGGTACTGGAATCTTCTCTGAGGATTTCAACATACACATAGCTACACCAATGGGTGTCCATAACACAGTGTTCCAGGCCGAATGCATGTATATATCTCTTGCTGCTTCAGCCATCATGGCCAGGAAACTTAAGGACAACTCGATACAAATACTCTCAGACAGCATGGCTGTTCTGCACGCGCTAAACAGTCACACTGTTGACTCTGGCTGATTCGAGTGCCACCAGCGCCTCAACCAGGTGGGTAGCCTCAATAATATAACCATTAATGGATCCAAGGAAACAGTTCGTGGGGCAACGACGCAGCCGACGAAATTGCCAGAAGTGGTTCGAGCATGGCACCAGTGGGGCCTGAACCCATCGCGCCAGTCCCCTTCGGGTACCTACGCACTCTGGTAAGGAAACGAACCAGGGACCAACATCACAAACTATGGTTAGACCACGGTGAGTGCAGGCAGGCCAAGGAGGCACTCCCTATAATCTATGACCGCCTCACGAAACAGGTTCTCCTACTAACGAAACAACAGCTGCGTACAGTTACAGCAGCTATGAATGGCCATGGGTCATTTAATAAACACATCTTTGTCATAGGAGTCACAGACAATCCGCTGTGCAGAGCCTGCATGGAGGACGACGAGACAGCAGCTCATGTGCTGTTAAACGGCCCGGTAGCCGCCACATACAGGGCCAAGTACTCCGGTAACCCAGATACTCTACTTGAGATTTTCAGTAACACGAAGGCGTTGCTGACTTTCTTTGAGGACCTGGGGTGGATCGAATAACCGATTTTCCCACCCGTACGCAAAATACGCGCTTTGACGTAGAGTTGTGGATACCAGCCCGTATTACCTACCTAGCGTCACGGGTCAAGTTATAATGAATGCACTGTAGTTTCGAAGATTACATACAAACTCATCCCTCTTTCAACCCCTTCATTACATACATAGAAGTATAGATAAGAATTTAATGTTCTTCGGGCTTAGGTCTCTTCACATTCAGAGAAGGATTGAAAATTAATCACTATGCATGCTCACTCTAAAACTGCTCCGGTATGCAAAACGTTTGTCTTTAAGCTCTAGGCTGCTATTCACCACAATAATTATTCTCTATAAATAGTAAACAACAAGAAGAAGAATAAGAATTTTAAGATCTTCTTTTTCATGTAGTCAGTGACTAACCTTGTGTCAGAGTTTTTATGCCGCCCATGATTCTCTGACTTGGCTTCTCATGTCGTCGAGAAATATCTCTCAGGCATGCCGGTTTCCTTACGATGTTTTCCTTCACCGTTTTTGAAGCAAGTGATAATCATACAACACGCACATGAATCTGAAAAGTCAAAGGCCTTGGGTTCAAATAAGAAATCAAAATAAATCATTTTAAAATAATAATAACTTTCAAAAATTTCCAAAAAAACTTCTCCGTGAAGAGGCCGTTTTTACTGGTAAATAAAATTCAAATTTAATAATTCTAAATTTAAATTTTCTAGTAATAACTGAAGAAAAGCAATCCTCGATTCGAATGCCGAATTGATTTGCTGTCAATGTCACGTTTCTATCAATACTTCAGCACGATTGATAAGGTCAAAACCCGTTTATTTAATAACTAGCTGCACCCTGCGGTTTCACCCATATAAGTCTCGTTTTCGTAAGAATATCGGGATAAAAACTATTACGTATGTCCTAACCCAGGTCATGGTCTACCGATGGGCCAAATTTCATTTAAATCGGTATAGCCGTTTTAGCGTGAAAACGTAACAAACAAATAAACTCACTTTCGCATTTACAATATTATTATATTTAGGATGCAGTAGACATGTACAAGTTTATGTATTTATGTGCTTTCTCTGCACGAGAACAGGTCGTTTCCTTGGAGTGGAACAGCCTGAATTAAATCTTAAAAATAACTTGAAGTTTGCCTTTGACTAAAGAAAGCCGTAATTAGAAGCTCTTGCAGCTAAAAAAAGAAAAAAAAAAACACCGAGCTTTTTTAACTAAAGTACGGTGAAGAATTAGGTCCTACAGGGAACTTATTTAGTGAAATTCTTCAAATAAAAATTGTGCAGATAAGGCTGCATTTTTGTGTTTTTACATAAAATATAATACAAATATTTCAAAAACATTTATAAAACTGTGTTTTTTTTTAGTTATAAGGAAAGAACACGAAGACTAAGGGGACCTTCGGTTTATTCAGAATTAAAATGAAATATACATAAATAATAAATTTTTTTAATGTTATTATTTTTAACACATCTAAGGGTACATCATAGCAGTGCGAGGGATGTGCAAATGCATTTTTTTTTGTCAGATGCCTCAGCTTGAGGGATACGTCACTTGCGTGGCTTACCATTTGCACATGCCTCACACTGTCTGGGCGCACATTTACGATTTTAAGCCTATAAGTATCGCTTATTTTTCAGTAAACCATGTCACGTACAAGCGAAATACAATCTACCCTTTGGACTCTTTGGTGATATAAATATTTACGATGCGTTATTACATTTTTTATATTATATTTTATTAGGGTAACAAAGTTTCTTAAGGCATTTTGATAGCGGTCTAGTCACCGTGGCACATTAAAAGTATACCCATGTAACATGATACATCAAAATAATAATTCATTTTATCGGTTGGATTCAGTCACTGCGCGACACTTAAAAGGTCACCACCTAGGGTCAATCAAATCAATTTGCCTGCCTTTTCCCAAGTATGTCAGGGTCGGCTTCCAGTCTAATTGGATGCAGCTGAATACCAGTATTTTACATGGAGCGACTGCCTATCTGACTTCCATATTCCAGTTACTGTTTAACACGATCCCCTTGGTAAAACTAGTCACCACTCAGGGGCGTACATTTAAATATGTGCACCAGTGGTGATAATTATATTTAACTGGATTGCCTCGGTCTCAGATCCAGAGGTTTTGGGTTCGATTCCCAGTGGTGGCAAAATTTTCGACTCGGTTTGGTTGGTGGTAGGGCTTTTTCTTAGTCCGCCTGGCTAGCTACCACCATCTTATCTAAGTTTGTCACGTTAACAACGATGTTCAGCATAGTTGTGTTTCGACAGTTAGAGGTAAGTTAGCCAGCTCCTTCCAGTGGTTGAGGATTTCGGGTGAAGCTCGCTTCCACCTTTGGCCTGATCATCACTTACCATTAGGTGAGATACAGGCCAAGAGTTTCCCCCTTGTGGATAAAAAAAAAACAAAAAAAAAAACCATCTTCTGGCAGTCAGCCCCAACCATGCGGACTGGCTTATAATTGATCACAGCAGGAACTATTCACACAGTAAAAAACATGGGCAAACCCAAACCCAATCACGTTTGAGTCCACCCCCATTACTGGTAGAAAAGCAATCAAATCTTGCCAGATGCCGATGAACATATCAGAATTGTTTATACCATCTCCCATTCGACCTCCGCAACTCAATTGGAGATCAATATGACATGAAAGGTAGAAAAGTTATCAAATAATTTGATTTTGGTTTCTAACGATTTTTTATTAGAAATACCAATAGAACAACTAGCACCTACGAGGAATCAACTGGAATTAAATTAATGTCTTGATATTTATAAAATCGATATTCACAATTGGAAGGTATCACAAAAGACAGCAAATAGCCGTGTTTAGCATTAAATATTTATTACGAAAAACCCCATTTATTAGCTCTTCATTGCAGTTGACATTATGCTTTGTTATTCATTGGAAATATCGCGCAACATTACTGCCACAAATATTTGATGTTGCGGGATGTTCTTTTTTTTACCTTGAAAACGAAACATTGCATGTGAGCAGCAATACTGCAAGAATTTTATCAACATATGTCGAGCAACATGTTACAAAAATGTTGCGCAGCTTAATACGAATACGCAGCTTAAACGCTTTCCAACTTTTTGTTAAACTTGACAAACGAATGGCAACATTTCAATAGACACAGCTGTTCTGGATCCTATATGTTAGATAGACTTACATCAGCCGGATTTGTGATCCATAATAAAATGCCTCGATCCCCAGAATACGTCCGGTCATACTTACATGATTTACATTCGGCTTTAAATAATGATATTCGACCTTTTTTGATCCCTTGACGTGGTTAGGCACTTTTTCAAAGACCAAATTAACAAAACACGTTTATAATTTAAATAATATTACCGTGCTTTTATGAGGATGTGCTAAATTATACAGTGTTTTGTACCAGCATTGGATTAACGTATGGTAATTCTATGGTATAATATGTACGGTATGGGTGAATGGTGCGATTTGGCGACGGCGACATTATTTTGTACTGCCCAAACATTACTAGAAGATTAATTTTGGGAGATTAATGCCAGTATAAATATTTGGGGTAGTATAGTATCACCCTACCATAATCTCAATTAATTTAAAATGTAGGTACAAAAACGAATGATAAAAAGGTATCTTCAGTTTTGAACTTTCCTTTTTTGCCACTGATTTCCGAAATTAAAGTATTTTTCACATAGTAGTGTGTATTTTTTTTTTTGGAAGTCGGTTGTTTTTTTTTTTTGTTAATTGTTTATATTTTTCACTTTTTAGTTGTGGTACCACCCGTGTTCCTTCGGTTGCCCTGTCGCCGGGAGCCACGATCTCCCTTTCGGTTTTCTTCGCAACCCCGGCAGGCATCGGTCATAGGGGACCCCTTCAATTATGCTGACATCTCTTTGAGGCGCGCGTGGAACACAACGCGCCGTCGACCCGGGCCTGGTCCTTATCGGACGGTGAGCCACCCATTGCTCACCGCCCGCAAGCCCGCGCCTACGGTGGCCGGAAATCGCCTCGCGATTCCCGACGCCCTGGGCGTCTCCTCCTGCGGCGGTTAGGGGCGTGAGGGCGCGAAATTTGCCTCTCCCTCACGCGTTCCGCCTCCTCCTTCGCGAGCATTACCGCTTCGCAAAAGGAGGTGACGGCCTCCTATTTCCTCTCGCTCCGTGCCATGGCCTGAACCAGGGCCGGACGCGAGAGATCACCGCCGCCGATCGCCTCCACGAGGACACGGCGATGCTCCGCCCAAGCTGGGCAGACCTCCACCGTATGCTCCACCGTGTCCTCCGGGCGATCCAGTTGTGGTACCTAAACCACACAAATTCAAATACCACTACCTATGTAAATAAGACGGAAACTTATTATAACGTCATTCATATAGACTAAGTGGAAAAACTACGTATTATTGAAGCTAACTCAAAAACTACGCAACAAAAATTAATACAATCTATATGAGATCACCTGTGACCTACCAAACAAAAAATAATCATCGAAATCAATTCATAATGGGCGGAATAATCGCATAACAAACATACAAAAAATAATAATATATATACAGTCGATTGAGAACCTCCTCCTTTTTGAAGTCGGTTAAAAATACTTAAAAGTCGATGTATTCGTAATAACTGCCACAGGTTACCAGAATACCAGCGCTGCGATATTTTTTTTAAATGTCGCAGCATATGCTGAGACAGGAGCCTTTTGGCTTCGTACAAGACTTTCTGTTATTATTTTAATTTGTTTTTTAATTTTTTATTAATGTTTTAATGAGCTTTAGTTTAATTTGTGATTTCCTGTGCGAGTATCAATACTTTCTTTTTCTTTAGGTTAAGTTTTTTTTTTTTTTTATAAAACTAAAAATATTTGACCAAGTTTTTAATATGCTGGTGCGACGAAACCTTTCAATTTTTTATATATACGTAAAATATAAAGTACTAATATAAAATTCGGTTCTCCAGAGTTAAGGCTCGTACAGACCAGCGCGATATCGCGGGCGCTACAGGCACACAGTGGAACGAATGTATGGAAGCGGTTGGACGTAGACATGTCCGAAAAATAAGAGTAAAATTATGACAAACTAATGATGCCATCTTATTCGATTACTTAATGCCTTCATAAATTGTGGTGATGAATTTCTTCATAACTCCCATATTTCGGGAGTAATTTGAGAAAATGTGAAATTTTACTATGAAAATGAGTGTATTGAGCTCTCTCCCTCCTGATTCCGGGCTTGTTTCAAGTAGCGGTCTCTAATATCGTAATGCTATTACTAAGAGCTATATTTAATACTAAGACACATAGTGCGCCAAATGTGCACTTTCTGGGATAAAAGGAAATGAAAATTTAAAAAAAAAAACGTTTTTTCCCCATTTGTATTTACTTTAAACCGCAGACAGACTTATTAAGAGGTCTATAAATATATTATATATATACAGAAATATATATTAACAAAAATATTCACAAGAACTGATGAGAGTATGACTTTTAAGTAAGTTGATAATAAATTACCTAGTTTCATTAAAAGTACAATAAATAATTAAGACGTAAGCTCTAATTTACTAAGTTACACATTTTAAAACAATAACATCATTTAATTATCTTCGTCATCATCATCATCATCAATTAATTCAAATTCAGAATCGATGTCCGCTAAATCATTTATGTTAACAAATTCGATATCACTTTTCTCAGAATCCGTAAGCTCATAAAATTCCTTAAAAGAAGATTTTTTTACAAACTTATTTCCTTTTGGACGGATACTTGTAACAAGTGGATCAGAAGACAGTAAAAGATTGTGCATAATATCTTCATTGCATGAGATACTGCTATGCTTTCGAGAATGCCCCTCTCTATATTTTCTAAAATCTTTATTTCTAGCCTCAGATGCCTCTTCGGATAGAAAACCAATGGGCACAATTGACATGTTCTGAACTATGTCTGGCCCATGCATTAAAATTTTATGAAGTGAAGAAGGCATATAATACCATGGGTATAACTCCACGTAAAGCTTAGCAGTATCAAAGCAGAACTCTCGGAATTTAGTTACGTTGATCTTCTCTCCTGATGAAATACACTGCAAGATCACACAGATTTTTCTTAAAAGCATAGCATCTATTCCGGTCAGTTCAGCAGATTTAGTGTAGTTTTCAAAAAATCTCCTTGCCGAGTTGCCATTGTTGGTGGATCCACTGCCTTGTTTCACAACATCGAGAAGTAAGCCCGTTTCTCTTCTTACAGCCTCTTGAACTCTTTTCTTCCTGTCATCAACTTGCCTTTTTGCTATATCACCCCTTACTTGCCATGATTTTATGTCTAATTTGTAGGAAATGTGTAATAAGCATTCCATTGAGCGAATCCAAGCGTGAAGGGTGCTTAAGCTATATTTATACATGTCCTCGTTTGCGTGATTATCTTTGATTAACTCTAAATTATTCATTTCTTTAGGACAAGCCTTGCATATGTCACACACTGAAGCTGCTGTATTGGATATAATGGAATGAATTTTACCATCAATCATTGTCAACAGCAGTTGGTGTTTGACACTAATTCCATCAGTGATGGTGGATGGAGTTAAGGCTTCAATCTCTGCTTCGATTTCAGCCATCTCTCTCTGCACATTTTCTTTGGTTTCCTTTATAAACTTAAACAATATTGGCCGGCAAAATGAAGTGGAAGATGGTCGCTCGTTTTCCCAAATTGTTACACCTTTTGAGACGAGCCGCAGTGGTACAAGACTAATCATAAAATTACTAGCAAGATCGATTTGCTCATCTTCACTCGTCCTTTGATGATAAATGCTTTGGCTAGATGATCCGTCAAAACCCCATTTGCTGGTCAATACGAGCTGTTGATTGGGATCAACAGGGGTTTCTAACGACCTAATAAGTCTTCTTGAGGTTAAATCCATCAAGGCTTGTAATTTGATTTTTGCAGAGCTCTCTGTAACTGTGAGATCTTCTTTGGCCGGATAGCACTTAATTTTTTCTTTAACCAACATGTAGTAACTCGGGTATTGAAGAGCTCCTTCTTGAGTGTTGAAATCCCGAAGAGTGTTATAGCGCCATTTCGATAAGTTCATCGATACATAAAGAGCCAATGCCTTCAAAGGCGATATTTCCCGTACCTGAATTGATTTACCTTCAATGAAGGCTTTGATTTTTGAGGCCTCTTCTGGATTCTCCGTCAAGTATTTCATAACATAAGCTGTATCGCTTTGTCCTGCCTTTTGAAGCGCCCTTTCGGCCGAAAACATAATTTCAGCGCTGCTACTGCTGCATGAAAGACTATCTTCAGTGGTGCGTCTTCTTTTTTGCCGGTTACTAAGGTCCTCAAAAGATTTACGAGGACTAGGATGTGTACAAGTTGAAGCATCAGATTTAGCAGGAGAAATTATGGGCTCGATGACGTCACTTATATTTTCTGTAGAAGGTTCCATATTTTCATTCTGTAATTCCGGCCATTGAATTGCAGCCTGTAGCCAAATCTCATGTTTCTTCCGAAACTTATCTGTGCTTCTTCCAGACTGTGTCCATTTTGCATAAATGCGGTAGCAAAATCGACGACACCAGTCTTTTAAACTTGTTTCAGCACTTTCACATAACTGAACACAACTGTTATCTTTTAAAACACTGAACAAATAGTTAAAGTCGCGTAAATCTTTATGTGCGCGTGCGCATAAAGCAACGTGAATATCAAGATTTGTATTAAAATTTGGAAAATACATTGCGAGATTAGCTTGGATACAACGAGGTGTAAATCAACACTGATTTTAAAGTTACTAATAGTGACCTATTTATATAAAATCCAGGTATCCCAGGTATCCTTTGTTAAATATTGCAAGGTAATTAGTTATTGTGATAATTAGTAAATGATGCATGCTAAATTAGTGTATTAAGAGCCATTTAGTAATTAAATAATAGCAATGTTCTTATCAGTAATCATTAGTGCATCAGTTTTATATGTAAACCTTAAGTCCCTAATTATATATCCTAATTAGCTTATATCTTCTCTAATTGGCTGATCAGAAATGTTATTGTAATAAGGTAAACCTTTAGAAAAACGGTTTTAATCAACAAAATAAACAAAAAATTAAAAAATTGTGTTATAAAATAAACATCACTCTTTATCCCAGAAAGTGCACATTTGGCGCACTATGTGTCTTAGTATTAAATATAGCTCTTAGTATTAGCATTATGATATTAGAGACCGCTACTTGAAACAAGCCCGGAATCAGGAGGGAGAGAGCTCGATACACTCATTTTCATAGTAAAATTTCACATTTTCTCAAATTACTCCCGAAATATGGGAGTTATGAAGAAATTCATCACGACAAGTTATGAAGGCATTAAGTAATCGAATAAGATGGCATCATTAGTTTGGCATAATTTTACTCTTTTTTTTCGGACATGTCTACGTCCAACCGCTCCCATACATTCGTTCCACTGTGAGGCAGCGCGACCCTTGTAGCGCCCGCGATGTCGCGCTGGTCTGCACGAGCCTTTAGTCGTCGAACATATCTTACGAAAGCAGTCAGATGACATAAATAATTATTATAAGACGCCTGAGGTTGCTTCGAACCTACTGAGATGGAAAGCTTAGTAATATTCGTTGATTCTTTCTTAGAGATTACTTGTTTATTTATTTTAATATTACTTCAATAATTTTACAGATAGATAGCACACAGCAAAACTGAGGTAATATGCTGTGTACCATTTGTTTTTTTCGTTAGGTTACAGAGATGAATAAGTTAAAACCAGTCAGAATATAGAATTAACTATTAAAACTGCCTCGTTGGTCTAGTTGTCGCAAGCGCCACTGCTGAGCATGAGGTCCTGGGTTCAATTCCCAAATCGGGAAAAGATTTATTGGGTTTTCCATCTGGAATTTCTTAGCCCGGAGCCTGGATTTGAGCCCGGTTGATTGTAATAGGTTCGCCCCCTACTACACGGGACTTAAATATAACTGGCGAAATGTGGGTTAACTATAGATCTAGACCGCTGCCGAACTCTTCGGAATTATACAGTCGTGATGTTTTAGTGTCAAATATTTAAAAAAAAATGAACTTAATTAGTACTTACTGCCGACAATCTTGAATGAAATGTAATGGAAACTTCTACGATAATCCCCTTGAAGTATTCGCCTCTACAGGTATCGAGGAACTCAGAAATTCAAGAGGAAGTGCAGTAAACGAATGGCAGCGCTCGTCGTTTCGGATGTACAGCGACCTCCCCTTGCAGAGACCGCATTTGCTTGCTAGCTGCCCTAAGTGTCCACATGGGTTCTATTATGACGGTGAGAATTATGTTTTAGTAATAGTGGCTTTTGTTGGAGATGGTAAAATGGATGAAAGCGGAGGTTTGCTAGAGGGATGAATGATCGCAAGTATGGTCGTATTGTAGGGCTCGCTTTCACCACAAATCACTAAATGAGTTTAGTACTAATCATTTAAAACTTCATTTTGTCTCTATCATATGTTCTGCATTGTGGGTTTTCATGAAAATTTACGCCACTAGTTGGCGACACTTTGGCAAGAGGTCTTCCATTTCGAAAATGAATATAAAATATATGATGACGTTCATCATTCATCAGTAAAGAAAATATAGGCGCTTTGACACTTTTGACACATGTCCGGACCTGACGTGTCAGTGCTGCCACCTAGTGAACGTCGTTTCAGAAAACCCTTATTGCTTTGTTTTTTTCAAACAATTGACAGAAAGAGAGCAAGATTTTGAAAATGCGATAAACATATTTAACGATTTCCGGTGTGTGTAGTAAATGAGAATCGCGGAAATAATGATTATGAGCTAGATGAATTGAAAGAAAGAAAGGCTATGAACGCATAGTAATTTTTTTGATTAATCAATAATAAGCTATATGTGGACCAGTCTCTCCTCTAAGGATCAGACGCTTTTTCTAAATGGTCATTAAAATTTGCGATGCTTATGTAAAGTTGATTCATGAACAATTTACGGAATTAAAATTCAAAAATCTGTTCATTGAAGAGTATAATTAAAAAGGCAATTTCTATCTTTTGAAAGTGCATACATATATAAAATGATATGAGAGGATATAATAAACATTACACAAACTAAGGATGCAGTAGAATTAAGGAGAAAGAAAATCAAGAGTGCAAGACAAGAGGGCAATAAAGGAAAAGCTGTAATACCAAAATTTTCGGAAGCCATTTGTCATACAGAAGACATCATGATAATGAAAAAGTGAGAAAACTGTAGCAAAATAGACCTTCACCCCAATAATTTAGAGTTGAATGTTTCGTGACACTAAATATTTAAGTACAAAATGTATTAATTCCGCAACTTTTGGACGTATACTAAATGGAATGTCAGCTTGATGCAGTGCACAAACCTTTTAAATTGTGGTTTTAATACTTTTTGGTCTCGTTTAATATGTCGTTTCATATATTCTTCTACCACTCTTGTATCTTCAGTAAAACTCTTCTTTTGTCATCTAGTTTTATTTCCTCCTTACAACAAAACTCATTTTAAGCCTAGAAATGAAAAAAAATTGTGGAGTTAAAATCAATATTTGAAAACCAAATTACGTTATATTGTATCTTGAAATTCTGAATATATATTTGATATTGGCAATTGCTACTTCGTCGATACAAAGCATTGGAAGACCAAGTCGAAACAAGGGACAAATATATAATGATATCAATTTACATACTGGAACCGGCAGACAAAGGAAATATCATTTTTTTGGATTTATCATATCCTTTATAGAGGGATATTTGAAAATGTAGAACTCGACGTTGATGTGTTTTTGATTGGCAACACTCTCTCAGTTTATCTGAATATCAAACAGAAATATAAAATACAATTTCAATTAAATCAAACTATGGTAGAAGTGAAAGTTTACGATGAAATCGTTCCGTTGATAATAAAAATTGTTGAGAAACTTTTCGAACTTTAATAGTCGAACTGAAACGTAATGAAAATAGTTTTCATTGTCTTTCGGATGAAGAGATTTTAATAATGAACGGATTTTAAAGGCTGAAATAAATTAGACGCTGATGATAAATATTAAATGATTAAAATTAATCTTTACAAAGTTTTAGCACTCTAAAATATTAATAACCTTTAGTAACGTTATTTAAAAATATTGTAAAAGTCTAATATTTTTATTAAAAGAGTAACTGTAAAGTTTCTTGACGACTCTTCTTTATAGGAAACGACCAATCGGCACCTAGCTTCTGACGTTTCATTAGTGCCCAAGTAGGTTTATGTGAAATAAAATATTTGTTTTCCAATACTTTCCTACAAGTTTTTCTCAAAACTTTTTTATCAATGTTTTAATTTAGTTACGCTTGAAAATAGCTGTGTCCATCAGTAAGTTGAATTTAGGGACTCTATCTGTTATCATTATTTATTCAATTTGATACTTCAATCAAATATAACTTTCATGGCAATAACAATTGTCTAACAAATTTTCTCAACGACTGATCAAATTCTCGATTTATTAAGGCTACAAATACTCCTCTAAGTTCACAATATATTCCAACAGTCAATTTATACGACTCTAAGCCATCGTTCCAAGTATTTTTTTGCTACGATACCACTTATAAACTTTTTGCCAAAGTACTCGGCTAATTGCCACTCCAGATCGTCCGTTGTTTCAGGGCTTAGAAAACGATAAAAAATAAAAAGTTCTGTGTACTCGTGTGGGGTATATCAGTAGGCAAAAAAATATATTTGAAAACATGATACGTGAAACAAAATCGTCGATTTTTTTAAGAGGCCCAAAACACAACCTTAAATACTGTTTTTTTTTAATAAACAAGTTTCTGTTTCAAGACACAAAAGGAAAATTCTTTTTTTTTTTGTGTGAGATAATCTTTGTTTGAGACAATCTCTTTTTAAAACATAGTATTTTTTGTTAATGTCGTGGTAGAATAAACATAAAAAGTCTGAGGAACTTAAAACAAAATCACAGTAATCGGTTTTATGGCCTACAATATTTTCCACAAATTTTATTTTCGAAGACTCTCGTACTGTCACTAGCAAAAATATGTGTACACTTAGCAAAATTCAAAATGATTTTCTCGTGGAATAACGATTGCAACTGATATAAGCCCTATGTAGTGTGGGACTGTGGGTTTCTAAAATACTTTATTCCTTTAATTCCTAACAACATACAAAAGGCCTGTGTCCAAAAATTATTTTTTTGTCCGGAAGGTAGATTAATAAAAAATATTACTCGTATTTTTTCATTTTTGACGTAATCAAAAGATCACGGCAATACATTGAGTTAAAATATGGCATGACGTCACGCCTTGCTAGATTTTATACCGAGTTGTGACGTAGCGAGCCCCCCCCACTCCCCAACTTTAATGCGTGTTTTCTAAGTTATTTTTATTTAAAATTATAAAGCAAAAAATACGTGTCTAATATTTTTTTATTATCTGAAAGACGGACTAAATAGAATTTCCTTTTTTTTCATAGGCAACTACCGTATTACAATCAATATAGTAAGAGAAAATAACTCTACAAAGTTGGTTGGTACAAGTTGGGTTGTATACATATTAGTGCTCAACTAATCTCTCTCGCTCTTAGAAAGTCACGAAAGTTTTTGTTGTAAGTATATATTTATAGTTTTTCTTTTGTTTTTCCTAAGCTGGTTTACGCCCTATGCCATTAGTCATTCGCAGGAATCTTTAAGTTCTTTATAAAGACTCCAACATCGCAAAATGTTCTTAAATTGCGATAGAATTATTTTAATCTCCAGTTTAAACGAATAGCCAAGAAATTAGAGAATTTCAAAGAAATAATATAATAGAAGTGCTTGAAATTGAATTGTTTTGTTCTTAGTGCTAATGTAATCATTTCTAGGCACCTTGACACTTATTTTTCAATGAATAGATGATGTTATTATGTAAAATTGAAGGTTTTTCTTTTAGTAATATTTAGGTACCATTATTTTTTTAAGTGTACGTTCTCGAGTAAATTCATTGGCTTCGTCAAAGATAGAAGTAAATTAGTTTTTCCTTTTCAGTTGTTACAATTTAACTTCTTATGAAAAGGACCAACGTTTAACGTTTTAAATTTCAACACAATTCAACTTTACTTAAGCCGGTACTAAATTACCACTTTACTTAAGTTGGAAGAAATTAGTTGTATTTTTTCCATTAAATTAATAAAAGTAATAAATATATATCATGTTTAAAGTTTTATATTTATTATTTTTTATCAATTTTTTTTATTTTTTACATTTAATTATAGAGAGATTTAGGATATTTAATTTAATATTACAAACATAACATCCCGATAGTATTTCCCCGAAGGGTTAGAGGCAGAGGTGTACCTAATAGACAGCACACGTCGAATTTAATATAATAGTATTATTAAAAGTCTCCAAGGACTCTGGCGTTATTCAAAAAAAAAAACTAGGATGAAACGATCAAACAAAGCAATCTCTACGTTGTTATAGCGTGTTTTAATAGAAAAAGTTTTGTTGAGAAAATGGATTTTAGGATCTTTCAAATGCTTGTATCCTCAGTAGCTCTGTAATAATAATATTGTGCTAATATAAAGCTCTTATATCAAGATTTGTATAGGGTTTGTTTTTATATCAGGTTTGAACATTTAACAATTTAAGTAAAAATTTTGTGGGCTGATTTTTCATAAGTCAAATAACTTTTATATTTAGAATAAATATTACATGTTTTCTTTACAAAATCTGCAAATCCGTAATATTTAGTTCTCAAATATATTTATCAGACTTGGACTGAAAAAACAAGCCGTATTCATAGAAAAATTTGTCGAATGAGTCAGCTACGGCCTACGCGCTAAGTGCTACAGTGGAATATTCAACCCCGTTTACTCAAAGCTTATTACATTTTATTTGTTGCTAAACCAAACGTCAGCTCTTTCATACAAAGGTGCAATATCTACTAGATCAAAATGTATGGAACAGCAGATTTTTTTTAATAACCTTTTTAAAGTCCTTTACACCTTGCGTAAATATTTTTTTTTTGCTTACTTACCGAGATTTTATCATGATTAAAGAATGATTATGACCGATTGTATGAATGACTGAAAGTTTGTACTAAGAAAAGTCAGTAATTTAAACCTTTGAGTTCATTTCTGTTTCTAAAGTGTGAACAAAATGGACGAAGCTGACGATGATGTCGAGTTCATAAATAACCTCTCGCCCGCTAATTAGCTTCAAACAAATGAAGAGATAATGAAATTGGATTAATGAATGTTTTGTTTGTTTCAGCCTACATTCACGGACGGAGAGTGTAGATATTTAGTTGATAAATTGACAATATTCATAAAGTGACGGTTAGTGCCGGTGACTGGACTAATAATATTTATTAAACGTAAATATTTTATAAGTGGAAGTGGTGTATATTTAAAAAAAAAAATACTAAGTTATCAATATTTATACGGATATTAGTCAGATGTTTAATTAGATAAACTGCGGTGTTAGTCTAATGACCGCAGACACGGCTGCTGAGCTTTGGTGTCTTAGGTTCGATCTCCAAGTCAGGCAAAGAGTTAGATTTTAAGTTTTTTTATTTTTTATTACTGCTCTTTACCTCATCCTCGCCTGATGAAAAGCAATAGATGAGGTCTATAATGGAACAAGCGTGGCTATTTATTAGTTATTTGAAAGCAGTCCATTCGATTGCTTATCTCCTATTACATGTGATTTAACTGGTAAAATGTAGGAGTACATGGCTGCCTGTCCATTGACGCGGAGCGAGGCAGCGGAGCGAAGCGAGGGAGTAATATGGAGCGGAGTTGCGGACTGTGTCTGTCCATTGATGCCGAGCGGAGTTGTGGACTGTGCGGCGCTAGGCCGGTATTTCTCCGCTTCCCCACTTCACCTCTCGGTTTTGTATGAATTTTCAAACTACTTCGCAAATCCCTGTCCACTGAAGCGGCGCGAAGAAGAAGATTTAATGCAATTTCATTGGTTAATATTGACACTGCTGCGATCCGCTCCGTTCCTCTCCACTCCAGTGGACAGTCAGCCTAACGTAGGTGGTACTGTACATTAAGCCAACCCCTTCAGGAAAAGCAAGCTTGATGTTTAATAAGGAAAGACAAATATTTGCTTTATACGTGTTCTAAACCACAGTATTTAAGTTTCATACGAGCATACGTTTCCTATCTAAGCAATCTAAACTGTGCTTCATTTACAAAATTGCTTGCTCAGTTAACGTGAATCCCTCAAGTTATTAGAAAAGTTTGCTCAAGCTACTTGAACCAAGCGTTCAGTGTGTTCATTTTAGTTTATTATCTGGTTGGTAAGAAGCTATAGAAATATTTAAAGGATTTGATGAAGGAAGATTTATTTAAATATTCCAGTAAACTATTTAACGCGTAACGTAACAACACGCCTTTATTCCCCGTAGGAATTGGCCACAGTATAAATAGTATTATGTCTTCATAGAAAACGGCCGAAACGACGCGCTTTTAAATCTCAGTGTATTTGTGTATCAGTACCCAATAGTATCAAGTCCACGGCAGTTACGCACGGACGCGGAAGGTTTATTTACCGAGCGGCCCTAGGTCATTATTCCAAGGTCAGTGCCGAGACATAATACTGTTATTTTATTTTACTGTGTTCGGGTAGAGGTGTACCTATAGTACACCTACATTTCGCCGAATAAGTTTCCATGCAGTAAAGGACGAGACTATTGCCATCAACCTGACACAAAATCGAGATGATAAAACCCAACCTAGCTATTTATTTCTACAATATAAAGCAAGACCACTACGATTATATAAATGAGTTCAATTTTTTTTTATAATGTTTTCCTTCACCCCTTGACAAAGATGATTCAATAATGGGAAAGCCAATTGCCACTAACACAATGGAGCCTGTAAATTGAATTATATTTGCCCGTTATCGATAAAAGGTCGAACGACTCTTCTCAAAACAGATTTACTGATAAAATCAACTGCTACATTATAGGCAAAGGATTTCCCTTTTTTCTTTAGGTTATCCATTTTTATAAGTTAAAAACCTTGCAGTGTATTCAACGCTCAGTATATCTAGTGTCCCACGATCTAATTTTTAATATCTAGACCGCATAGTTGGACTGAAAAAAAAAACAGCAATTAAGTCTAGACTTTTCAATTATAAGTTTTTCCAGTCACCTCTACCTACCCTCTCGTACATGATTGTAATTATATTCAGCTTTTGCTATCTTGCTGGAGAGGCAAATACTAAAACAATTTTTTCCTTTACTAACAGTGATATCAAATTTTGTACAATGTTATTTGCATGACACCTACATATAAATTATAAATGTTATTTTCTCACATGAAAGTTTTCACCAGATTTATTTGCTTTTATTTATGTTTCAGTAAATAAAGTACCAGGCGTAATTACTAAAGAAAATTGAGTTTCACAACGAATTTTCTTGTACCAAAGTAATGGAATGAAATATATTGCGTGATCAAGTTGGCGGATTTCGTTTCTGTCATCCTATACCTCGTTATAATGAATACGTAGTATGAAAAGGGTTAGAACCACTCGTAAATCTTCTAAAAAACTGTGGTTGACTGTAGTTTCATGTTTCCTATGTTTAAAAGTCCTTACGAATATAAATTTTATTTGAGTAGAGTATATTCTTATTTGTTTTATTTAGTTTTACTTACTTTTATAGACTGCTTTGTTGGTCGCAAGCGCTACTGCTGAGCATGACGTCTTGGGTTCGATTCCCAGGTCGGGCAAAGTGTTATTGGGTTTTTCTATCTGAAATTTCTCAGTAGCAGCCTGGAGTCTGGATTTGTGCCCGGTTGATGACAATAGGCTCGCCCCCTATTACATGGGACTTAAAATATAACTGGTGAAATGGGGGTGAACCTGCTACAGGGACACCTCTGCCCTCCCCTTCGGGGAAATAAGGCGTGCTGTTACTTTTATTGATTTAAAAAATCGAAATGTTTTGCTGGGACTGCTGGTAGCGTATCCCCTCTTCACTCTCATTTTCTATGTTGAACACCTATATATTGAATTACATTTTGATCTTATTACTTGTCCCTATTATTGCTTAATATTTATTTTTATAATTATCCATTTACAATCTAATTTCAAATTAAATTCCAATAATCGTATTATTTACTTAAAAGCGTGGCTATTTATTAGTTATTTGAAAGCAGTCCATTCGATTGCTTATCTCCTATTACATGTGATTTAACTGGTAAAATGTAGGAGTACATGGCTGCCTGTCCATTGACGCGGAGCGAGGCAGCGGAGCGAAGCGAGGGAGTAATATGGAGCGGAGTTGCGGACTGTGTCTGTCCATTGATGCCGAGCGGAGTTGTGGACTGTGCGGCGCTAGGCCGGTATTTCTCCGCTTCCCCACTTCACCTCTCGGTTTTGTATGAATTTTCAAACTACTTCGCAAATCCCTGTCCACTGAAGCGGCGCGAAGAAGAAGATTTAATGCAATTTCATTGGTTAATATTGACACTGCTGCGATCCGCTCCGTTCCTCTCCACTCCAGTGGACAGTCAGCCTAACGTAGGTGGTACTGTACATTAAGCCAACCCCTTCAGGAAAAGCAAGCTTGATGTTTAATAAGGAAAGACAAATATTTGCTTTATACGTGTTCTAAACCACAGTATTTAAGTTTCATACGAGCATACGTTTCCTATCTAAGCAATCTAAACTGTGCTTCATTTACAAAATTGCTTGCTCAGTTAACGTGAATCCCTCAAGTTATTAGAAAAGTTTGCTCAAGCTACTTGAACCAAGCGTTCAGTGTGTTCATTTTAGTTTATTATCTGGTTGGTAAGAAGCTATAGAAATATTTAAAGGATTTGATGAAGGAAGATTTATTTAAATATTCCAGTAAACTATTTAACGCGTAACGTAACAACACGCCTTTATTCCCCGTAGGAATTGGCCACAGTATAAATAGTATTATGTCTTCATAGAAAACGGCCGAAACGACGCGCTTTTAAATCTCAGTGTATTTGTGTATCAGTACCCAATAGTATCAAGTCCACGGCAGTTACGCACGGACGCGGAAGGTTTATTTACCGAGCGGCCCTAGGTCATTATTCCAAGGTCAGTGCCGAGACATAATACTGTTATTTTATTTTACTGTGTTCGGGTAGAGGTGTACCTATAGTACACCTACATTTCGCCGAATAAGTTTCCATGCAGTAAAGGACGAGACTATTGCCATCAACCTGACACAAAATCGAGATGATAAAACCCAACCTAGCTATTTATTTCTACAATATAAAGCAAGACCACTACGATTATATAAATGAGTTCAATTTTTTTTTATAATGTTTTCCTTCACCCCTTGACAAAGATGATTCAATAATGGGAAAGCCAATTGCCACTAACACAATGGAGCCTGTAAATTGAATTATATTTGCCCGTTATCGATAAAAGGTCGAACGACTCTTCTCAAAACAGATTTACTGATAAAATCAACTGCTACATTATAGGCAAAGGATTTCCCTTTTTTCTTTAGGTTATCCATTTTTATAAGTTAAAAACCTTGCAGTGTATTCAACGCTCAGTATATCTAGTGTCCCACGATCTAATTTTTAATATCTAGACCGCATAGTTGGACTGAAAAAAAAAACAGCAATTAAGTCTAGACTTTTCAATTATAAGTTTTTCCAGTCACCTCTACCTACCCTCTCGTACATGATTGTAATTATATTCAGCTTTTGCTATCTTGCTGGAGAGGCAAATACTAAAACAATTTTTTCCTTTACTAACAGTGATATCAAATTTTGTACAATGTTATTTGCATGACACCTACATATAAATTATAAATGTTATTTTCTCACATGAAAGTTTTCACCAGATTTATTTGCTTTTATTTATGTTTCAGTAAATAAAGTACCAGGCGTAATTACTAAAGAAAATTGAGTTTCACAACGAATTTTCTTGTACCAAAGTAATGGAATGAAATATATTGCGTGATCAAGTTGGCGGATTTCGTTTCTGTCATCCTATACCTCGTTATAATGAATACGTAGTATGAAAAGGGTTAGAACCACTCGTAAATCTTCTAAAAAACTGTGGTTGACTGTAGTTTCATGTTTCCTATGTTTAAAAGTCCTTACGAATATAAATTTTATTTGAGTAGAGTATATTCTTATTTGTTTTATTTAGTTTTACTTACTTTTATAGACTGCTTTGTTGGTCGCAAGCGCTACTGCTGAGCATGACGTCTTGGGTTCGATTCCCAGGTCGGGCAAAGTGTTATTGGGTTTTTCTATCTGAAATTTCTCAGTAGCAGCCTGGAGTCTGGATTTGTGCCCGGTTGATGACAATAGGCTCGCCCCCTATTACATGGGACTTAAAATATAACTGGTGAAATGGGGGTGAACCTGCTACAGGGACACCTCTGCCCTCCCCTTCGGGGAAATAAGGCGTGCTGTTACTTTTATTGATTTAAAAAATCGAAATGTTTTGCTGGGACTGCTGGTAGCGTATCCCCTCTTCACTCTCATTTTCTATGTTGAACACCTATATATTGAATTACATTTTGATCTTATTACTTGTCCCTATTATTGCTTAATATTTATTTTTATAATTATCCATTTACAATCTAATTTCAAATTAAATTCCAATAATCGTATTATTTACTTAATTTGTGTTGTTCTATCTTATATTTCTATTCGTGACTCTGACTTCCATTTTTCATAGCTCTTTAACAAGTGTTTGGCATGTCGGGTCACCCTCCAGTTTTCCTAGTCACACCGCTCGCGGCCGTGAAAAATTTACATCTTGTTAAAAACGACGGAACAAAAACATTATAAAACATTATTATCTCGTGTGATTGTAAACTGTCGCGAAATAATAAAGGTTAGAATCGAATGTTAATCAACGATGTAGATTATTATTGACACTTGTTGTGTATATTGTTGTAGCACGTCTAAATATAGATAGGTGGTCTATATATAATTAAATTTTATCATCATTTGCCTAGCCGTTTTCAACCAACTATGTTTGATGGGGTCGGCTTTCAGTTTAAACGGATTCAGCCGAATGCCAGTATTTTACATGGAGCGACTGCCTACCTGACCTCCACAACCAAGTTACTAGGTTGTTATCTAGTAACTTGGTTGTGGAGTTCAGATACGATAGATACCTTTTGGTTGTCTTTTGGGCTTCTAACTACCCGTAACGACTGTCAAAGATCTACAAATGACTGCCGGGACCTTAACGTGCTTTCCGAGGCACGGATGGGTCTAGATATGAAAAGATGGTCACCCATCCACGGACCAACTGCGGCAACCGTAGCTTCACCTGATCGATCGACCTGTGCGGCTGTTATTACTTAGCCACAAGCTCGTCTTTATAATTAAATTTAATTTAATTTTATATTGAGCACAAAAAAAACACATTTTAAAATCTGGTGCAAGTCTCCTACCGATCGCCCATGCGATGGCCAAAGTCAGCACAAATTGAGAAGATTCGTAATATACGGCATAATGCAAAATGCGCCCAAATAAATATATTATTTTTCCCATTGTAGATCCAAGCTTAAAATAATAAATTTAATAAACCGAAAAGAGTAATGACTTACAATTATTCTAGCTAAATTTTGGTGTCTTTAATACCGGTTTTATTAATTAACTGTCACATCATAATACTCTATGAATTATGACATCACAAATGTAATACACGTGTATGACCTGCATATAAACTAACAAACGTATAGATGTTGTATTTGAATTGTCATTCTTACCTTTAAATAATTAATGTTGATGTAAAAAATCATCGAAGTTATCGTATTATAAATTATAAATAAAAATTTACCGGTATCATCAATCGATATCAACTTACTAGGTAGATACTGTAGATAGTAATAAAATTTATCATAATTTTTAGATAATTACGTAAAATGTCTAAGAGAAAATATGAGCTCAGTATTGAAGTTTTTAAATGTTCAATTATTAATATTATGATAATAAGTATTTATTGATAATGCCTACGAATATAATTATTATAATAATTGATGTACTTAATATGATGGATTATTGAATGTTATTACCCTAGGTATAAAAAAGATTATTCAAAATATTTTTATTATACCTATTAGAGACCTTGCACATTTGGCGGCCAATTCACGGAGGCCAATATTTTTGGTCACGGTTTTCACTTTTTAGAATTATATGGTATTTTTGCCTATAGTGATATCAGTATCAGTATGCTCAATGACGCTTTTTTACGACAAAAATTTTGATCTCGAATTGTATTCTATGGCGATAACACCTTACGCACGCGTTTTCTAAGCATTGTATAGTAATTTACCAAACCTTTTCCCAACTATTTTTGGGGTCGGCTGCCAGTCTAATTAAGTGTAGCTGAATATCAGAATTTTACATGGAGCAACTGCCTATCTGACCTCCAGAACCCAGTCATGAGGTTACACGATACCTCTTGATAAGACTGGTTATCAGATTTTCGGGCTTCTGACGACCCGTGACGACTGTCAATGATCCACATGCGTTTCGAGGCACTGAGGGATCTCGGTATGTGAAGATGGTCACCCCAGCACGGAACTAATGCAGCAACCGTATCTTAGCCTGATAGATCGACCCGTGCGGCTGTTATTACTTAGCTACAAGGCCCTCTCTGAGGATTGTAGATATAGTGACAACTGGAATTGCCAAGTGGAAGTTGGAAGTGCAAATGTATTTAAACGTGAAAGATCTTACAGTCGCGAATTGAAAGCCTAATGTGAGAGGGCTCTTGAGTACCCCACTTCTTTACTATGATGGAAAAATACTTGATACTGTTTGTAATAAGGGTACGAATAAATTGAATAGGTATAAATGTAATATGATTTACTGTTATATCGCAAGCACTGTTTCTATTGCAAGAACTACAAAAATAATACTGTGCTTTGTACATGTTTTTTATTTAGTTTTTCATTGTCTAATCTTAATTAATTTGGAGAGAATTATGTTGTAAGTAGTAATTTACGATATAATCGTAAATAAATCAGAATATAATTAATATTACATTGATAATGCACGATGTCCACGAAAGTCAAATTTCATAGCGAAAAATTACTTTTAAACTATTATTATAATTGGAATAAAAACCCACATTTTCACTTCAGATGCCAACTTCTATCTAGTCCAAGATTTTAGCCTGTTATACTCAATATGCATACAGTTATTCTAAACAAGTTACTTCTATTACGAATAATTATTCGTAATAGAAGTAACGTATGTATTAAGTTTTAATGCGACCCTTTGCGCAACTGATAATTGAATAAATATAGGGATCCATTTTTTTCACAAACATTCTAATAAAAGAAAACTATAGGAGAAAGTTCTACAAGGAAAAAAAATAACCTGAAAAACTGATTGGTTAAGTGAAATTGATACCACTAAATCTGCTTTTTCACCAATGGAAGAGAGACATTTATATTCCTTAACTCATCTTTTTTTTGGTTATAATCTCATGGTTATTCTAAATGTCGATTAAACGATAAAAATGCGTATTATTATCGTTTTTTTTTAAATTAAAACTAAACGACAACATAAACACAGTAATGACAGCTTAATGACAGTATGAACATTACAACAGTGCTGCCATCGCACGGACGAGCTTTCAGTTTTTGACCCCATTGGTAAAACTCGTAGCAAGTCAACATACTCTGATTGTTTACACAGCGCAAGTCCGTTGTTGGCGTCAACTTGCTCAATAAAGACTCGATAATGGACATCGTGAATACGGCTTAATTCACATCACAACAACTTACGATCTAGACCATTTTAAATGAGCGAAGCAAAGCGAGCCTCTACAAACATATTAGCGTTGCTTCAAATATCAATAAATTATTATTGAACTTAAAACGTTTATTGAATACGTTATCGTTTGCAAGAGACGAGTTAGTGACAAGCACTGTGATCTGAACATAGCCTAAAAATGATGACGGGTGTGAATGGTATTTGTAAATAATGGTATGGGCAACATAGGACTGCTTCGAATATACATTGAAATGTACCTACACGTAGATATAAAATCTACTCTTAATTCCACATCCCAAAAAAGAAATAACAAATAATATTTGCCAGTATTATCTTTAAATTGCAAGTTTTATTCTTACACTATCCCAACATTGAAGGGTCCTCTGTTGCACGTGCTATAACAACGATATTTAAAATATTTTTGTAAATAAATTAAGGAAATATAAGTGTAAGTGTTGTTCGCTTTAATGTCACACAAATGGTATTTTTCGACCAATAAAAATCCGAATTCCCGAATCTGTGTTTTTTTTTACCCTGATAATCTCGGACTGCTAAGGTCCGGCACAAAGAAGACATCCTGGCAAAGGCCAGGGTTGGTGACTGCTGCAATATCCATACTACAATACTATAATATCTATAAACGCGGAAGTAATTGTCTGTTTTTCGGTTTGTCTGTCTGACTGTTTCTAACCTTTTCAAGCCTTAGGCCCGGATTGTACCAGAGCGGAGATGTGTGGAGATTTCCAAAGTAGAGATGAGAAGAGATGTTTTTTAGCTAGATGGTATCCACCGAAGCTGTGCGGAGATGCGTACTGGCTAGACTGGAGCGGAGATGTGTGCTGAACGCACATCTCTTCTCGTCTCCGCTGCGCACCGTCGCTAGCTTGCGAGGCACAGCACAGCTCACATCTCCGCTTCGATCGCACCGTACAAATATGATACATCTCCACTCAGTGGTATCCACTAAAGCTGAGAGGAGACGACATGTGTGAATAACGAAATTCTATTGGTTGTTTAAAACACATCTGTCCGCTTTGGTGGAGCCCGGGCTTTAACGGCTGAACGGATTTGGAAAAATTTACACACGAATAGGCCATGACCTGGGTTAGGATATAGCTTTTTATCCGGATAGTACGTTCCTGAGTGATAACTTCCGATTCTGATCTCCACGCGCGCGAAGCCGCGAGCAAACGCTAGTTCCCTAATAAATGACATTCGATGGAAAACAATATTTTTAGTAAAGTTTTACTGCTGCGGACATATAAGGATGAACGATGGATGGACTCTGTGAAAGATGATATGGCTGGAAAGGGGGTGACTAGCGAGATGACGACTGATAGAGAAGTATGGAAGGAAAGGACATGTTGGGCCGACTCTAAATAAACTGGGATAAATAGATAATGATGAGACATTATAAAGAGTTGAACTATGAGACATAATTAATAGCCTTTCTTTTTTCTTCTTTTTTTTGGATGGGAAATTATAAAATAACTTCTTCCGCTCTGGGGGGAGCGGGAGGGCGTGTCAGACTCTTACTAACTAAAACCCGCCAGTGTTCCTTCAGTTGCCATGTTGCCGGAGGCCACGGTATCCCTTTCCGACTTTCCCGCACCCCGGCATGCATCGGCCCTAGCGGACCCCGTCTGTTCTGCTGACGTCTCTTTGAGGCGCGCGTGGAACACAACATGCCGTCGACCCGAGCCTCTGAAGCTTATTTAATAAAACCGACTAGAAACAGTTTTATAAACAGCAACTGTCGTGAAAATGTACGGAGAATGCCGTCCAAAATAGGGCGCCCTATACCAAACGGAAAGTCCGCTGTCACAACCAATGTTTGTGTATTTGGAGTAGAAGTCAATGCCCTATTGTATATTGCGAACTATTTTTTACATTTATTCCCAAGAATTTGTATATAGGTATTTGTCATGTACCTACTTCATATTTTGAGGATAGGTTCGAAATGGAGGACCACACCATGTTGTAGCGCAATTCTGCCCACTGAATGCATTGCTCAAAGGTAAAATGAAAAATATTTATATTAAATAGACACAAATCTTAAACATGCTCTTTTTACGTATCAAGATTCGTAAATGAACTGAAATCTATGAAAATGGCGAATGGTAGCCTAGGTACCAATATAGGTACAGAGGTATTTTTTTACTATGTCAAAAACCCGAGAGATAACAAAAACGTAAATCTGATTTAGAATTGATTATATGAACTACTTTTGCTTGTGACCGCTCAGGTTGGTACGACCCAAAAACTTGCTACTTTTGTAATTTTTTGATAAATAAATCGCAATTTAATTTATATTGGGCTTTGAGTGATCCTTTGATAATCTAGGTAGGGATAATCTGCATAATCAGCCTATAATGTTCCCACTGCTGGGACACAGGCTTCCTCTCTGTGAGAAGGAGTGGGCCGTAATCCAGCACGCGGGCTCAGTGCAGGTTGGTAGATGTCACATAAGTCTTTGAATTTTTGATTCTAGGACATGTCGGTTTCCTGACGATGTTTTCCTTCACCATTTTGAGAGCAGTGGTGATGAAATAACTTACGCAAAGTAAATCTTCTCAGGGTTCGAACTCACAACCTATAACTCGTAAGTCACGGCCGTTACCACTGGGCTACCACTGCCCTACCACCACTGCCCACGGATAATCTACTGAATAATATTTAAATTACATAGTTAAAAAGAGCTTGAAAGAAAATAAATGACAACCTACACAATGCTTCAGTAGAACTGACTGTCAAGCAATCTTTTCCAACATCTATTGTAGGAAGTAAGAGTGAATTAGGTAATTTACTTTTTAATTACTTATGAAATCCAATAATAAATGAGTGCAAAAGTGAGTTTTTTTTTGTTTATTTGTTTGTTTGTTACGCTTTCACGCTAAAATGGCTAAACTGATTTGGATTAAATTTAGTTCATGGATAGACCATGACTTGGAGAAAGAGATCGTTAAATTTTCTCCCGATATTCCAACTTATGCGGGTGAAACTATAATCTATATATTTAATAATATCACAATTCAGTTCTATATTTCGATTAATGCCAGGATTTAAACTAGAAACATTATAATGATGCTTTTAGCTGGGTAGGCTGAAAAATAAACTATAATTATAACTGTATGAAACACTACATAATTGAGAAACTAAGGATAAGAAGCCAGTATAGCTGGCAATTAAAAACGAGTTGGAGAGCAACGAGCAGTGAGTGCGCAAAGGCGACGAACGATTCCTCGCTGGTACCAAGCGTGAGTCTCTTAGCGAGGGTTCTGCCCGCCAAGCGAGCGTCGTTGAGCGAGTACTCTCTTTGATAGCTCTTGTCACTGCGACAAACAAGTACTTGTCAGCGGTGTGAACGAACAGTGTTGGCGACTATTCAGGCGCAGGGGTTCCGGCAGCAGGAAATAAAACGCAGAGACTTGAAAATAATTGCAGCTTATATTCTTGATTCACACACACGAAGTAAGTTGTTTACAGGACGGCGGGTTTTTCCAGACTAACTAGCACCGTTTTTTTTTTTTTTTTTTTTTTTTTTTTTTTTTCTGTAGGGCATCTCGTAGCTGACCTCTGAGGTCATGACTACTTAACCGGTCAATCCTGTGGTTGCCTTAAGCTGCTACACTCAAAGCCTCCAGCCAGGGGCATACAAAACTAAGCTAAAAAGCTAGGTGAACGCTCGCTAAGGGCACCCCCTGTGGGGTACGAGCCTCGGCTTAGGGCGTCACCGGAGGGAGGACATCAAAGATGGGACGGGCTGGATCAAAGTTTTGATCATTATTATTAATCGGGGAATTTAAAGCTACGTGCACAGCTGAAACCACTGCTGGCACCTCGTTATCGAGCAAGGGTCGGGGAGGAGTATCATTTACTCGGGGGCGCGGACGCGATCGCAAAGGACCTCGACGGCGAGGTCGGAATGACGGGAGGCGTCTGTATCTGTGTAGAGTACTAGTAGCCCTATTGCTCTCCTGAAGGAGGGTTATGGGGTCATCAGGGTCGGTGAGAATGTGCCTAGGTCGGCGGGTACGGCTAATCCTACTTGGGACATAGCTGGCGGCCTCGACAACCAGAGGGTTGCGATGTTTGACCGCGGAATCGAAGTAACGCTTTGCAAGGCGTTTTAGAAATTGGTGGATCGTGGGAATTCTAAGGTCGAGATGGAGACTCTCGTTCCTAACATACCAGGGGGAGCCTGTGGCCCTACGGAGGAATCGGTTTTGGAGCGTTTGCAACCTATGGATATGATGGGGTTTTGCATGAGCAAAGACGGCACCCGCATAGGTCATGATGGGACGAATACACGCTGTGTAGATTCGCAATTTGCACTTAAGTGACATCTTGCTGCGTGCGTTTAGGACGGAATGGAGCCTACCGAGAGCGAAAGCGGCTCGCGAACGAACCTTCTTTATGTGCTCAGCGAAAGTGAGATGGTGGTCGAGGAAAACACCTAGGTATTTGGCTCGCTTCTCCCAAGGGATCTGCTTACCGAACATAGTGAGAGGTCGGGGGAGGGGGTCTCTAAGCCTTGTGCGCGGTTTCGAGAAGAGAACCGCTTGGCTTTTTTCGGGATTGACTTCTATGCGCCACTTTCGAAACCAGGCAGCGAGTCGATTGACTGCGCCTTGGAGAGTGTGGGCGATATTGTCGGGGTATCTAGACCTAAAGTAGATGGCCGTATCGTCTGCGAACAGAGCGAAATGCGTCCTTCTACCTGGGTTTGGAATATCGCTAGTGAATAGCGTGAACATGAGGGGAGCTAGCACGGAGCCCTGAGGGACTCCTGCACGAATGGGGCGGGGAGAGGAAAGTGCTCCTTCAATGCGATAGCGGAATACGCGATTCGATAGATAGTCCCGTAAGATGAGTACGAGACGATCCGGCACGCCGAGTTGGTACAGCTTGTATAATAAGCCGTTGTGCCAGACTTTATCGAATGCTTTCGCAATGTCGAAGAAAACTGCACCCGTCAAAGAGCCGCGTTGGAAACCATCGCTTATGAACTCAATGATGCGGTGGGCCTGATGCACGCTAGAGTGCTCAGTTCGAAAGCCGAACTGTTCGTTGGGGATGAGGCCCTTGGTCTCGGCGAAGTCTCTGAGACGCTTGTAAATAAGCCTCTCATAGATTTTTCCGAGAACCTTGAGCAAACTGATGGGACGGTAGCTAGAGGGGTCGGTACTGGGTTTACCGGGCTTTCTGATACCTATGACGGTGGCTTCTTTCCACGACTGGGGAAAGAAGTTGTTGCTTAAGGCACCATTGAAGATGGTAGTCAAAAGCATTATCAGGTGGGCAGGGAATAATTGGATCACCCTATTGGTGAGTCCATCTGAACCGGGAGCTTTACGAGCTTTAAGACCTTTGATAATGTCGTGCACTTCGTCTGGAGCGACGGGAGGCAGTGGACAATCAGGGTCGTCGACAGGAGGGAGAGAGGCTCTACGTTCGACTTCAGCGTCGACCTTTAGGAGGTGAGCTTGGTCTACTGGCAGGGAGCTGGGTGAGCATTGGGCCTCGAGGGTGTCGGCCAGGCATTCTGCCTTTTCAACGTCCTCGAAGGCTATGGTCTTATCGGGACGGGTCAGGGGGGGCATGGAGGAAGTTTGAGGGGATTTGAGTTTCCTCTGAAGTTCCCAAAATGCCAGATGGTTGGGCTCTAGTTCGCCGAGCATCTTGTCCCAGCCCGCGTCACGCAGCTCCTGTATGCGTGTCTTTACAGATCTCTGTAAATAGCGCATATGGGCTTTGTTTGCGGGGCAGGGGAAGCTACTGTAGGCACGGACGGCCGCGTTCTTCTCAGTCAGTAATGCACGCACATCGTCCGGCAAGCTCCAGTGACGGTCGTCCGTCACTGTAACCTCCCTTGAACATTCGTTCAGGACGGTTTGTACGTGATTAGTGAGTGAGTCGATCGCGGACGTCGCGTCTGCGATAGAGTTGAACACGTCGGGAATAGAGTCTAACTGAGGGGACGTGTTGGATTTCAGCTGAGTGCTTACTTTCTTCCAGTCCGTGATCCTCTTAGTGATAGGGGGAGAGTTTGGGTCGCGGAGACCTATGCGGGGGTCTAATCTCATGACTACCGGACGGTGATCAGAGTCGAGCTCGTTAATAGCTTCTATGGAGTCTAGTCTTAGGTTGACGTTCTTAAGGAGCGCCACATCTAAGATATCAGGGGCATGATTTACGTTAACCGGAAAGTGGGTGGGAGTCATTGGAGCGATGACGTCAAAGGTCAGAGAGTGGGAGAGGTCGAACAAGTGTCGGCCTCTTGTAGTAGTTACCGAACTATTCCAGGAGGGATGTTTGGCATTGAAATCGCCCGCTAAAATGAGCGAGTTACTCATAGTGAGTAGAATCGAGAGGTCGTCAGAGAGGAGTTGGAAATTCTCCGAAGTATTAGCGGGGGGGAGATAGACCGACACGAGAGTGATCGGCTGGTGGCCTGACATGCCGAGGCGGCAGGCCGAAACTTCTAATCGTGAGAGGGGAGGAGGGTCAATTGGGATGCAGTGAAGCTGCTTTTTGTAGTAAATCAGGGTACCTCCTCTATGGCAACGTGACCTATCGTTGCGAACTATCCGGTAGTTAGCTATTGATGGGTTACGGTTGCAAGGTTTTAGAAAAGTCTCTTGGACTAAGAGAACGTCTATTTGATGATCGCGGAGGAAAGCCGCAATCTCTTCGCGTTGATTTTTAATGCCGTTTGCATTGAAATAACCTATTATTAGGGATCGCGGTTTGAACCTAGCTAAGACCGTGTTATCCATAATGGGGTTTAGTAGCGAGGGAGGTTAGGGCTTGCGTAATATCCGGATACGCGTTGTAGATGGCCTGGATCTGGAGGAGATTGCCATGGGCCGCAAGGATTTCGTTGGCCATTGTCTTTGCGCGAGGGGAGACGAAGGCCAAGAAGGTTGACGTAATTACGTTGAACGAGTCAACGGAGACGTTGGGGCTAGCCACGGGAGTGGATTGAGAGGGACGCGTAGCTTTAGGAGCGGACGTGGGTTTCGCGGGGGGCGCGGCGGGCGCCGGAGGCGCAGAGGGCGCGGGGGGCGCAGAGGGCGCAGGGGGCGCGGGTGGCGCGGCGGCGCGAATACGGGGATCCATAAGGCGGGGGAGGGGAGCGGGGGGAGGGGGAGGGAAGTTTCTGAATTGAGAGGGCACCATGGCAGGGAAAGACTGCTGGTGATGGAGATAACTCCACGGACTAGGCCTCTGAGGGCTTAGTCGTTGGGGCAAATGGGATGAGGGAATCCTATAAGAGGAGGGAGCTTCCCTTTGCTGGCGGGCGTCGAAACGCTTGGCCAGTTTGGGAGAAGAGGCCTTAGGGGCTTTGGGGCAACCGCGGTAGTTGGCCGGGTGGCCTTGTTTGCCGCATAGGACGCAGCTGGGAAGGTCAGTACAAAGGGAACGATCCTTTGGACGGGGGCAGTCGGAAGTGCCGTGCTCACCTAGGCACTTGACGCATCTAGGTGTAGCATGGCAGTTCCTCTGCGAGTGACCATATAACTGGCAGCGGTGGCATTGGCCGACAATGCCACTCTTGTGGGGTTTTTCAATTTCGAACCCTGTGAGCTTGCACAGGGAACGAATTTGAAAGATCGGGTGATGGCCCTCTACGGGCGGGCAGATGACGAGGACCATGTCGTATGACTCTCCGCCTCTAGAGCGGTGCATGCGATGGACCTCATCTACGGGGACTTTCTGTGACTGAAGGTCCTCTAGAATGTCGGATGGGAGGATTTCGCGAGGGATACGCTTGATCACTACGCGGATCTGTTTTTCCTCTGGGAGTGAGTAGGTGTGGTATGACACACCTCTCATTCTCAGAAGACGGGTTAGGTCCCTATAGTCGCGCGACGTGGGGACATTGACTTTAATACCCTGCTGGGTATTTCGGGCGCTGGAGAAATTTATTTTGTGGTCGACACACCATTTGGATATGTCAGTCCACTTTGCCTTGTCCTGGATGAACAAGGGAGGCGGGAGAGGGATCTTTTTAGTGTTAGCGTTAGGCGCGGGGGTATCCTTCGCGGAGGATGACGCAATCGGACGAACGGTGGAGGGGGAAGCTACTGTAGCGCAGCTAGCGGATGACGTAATCGGACGAGGGGTGGTGGGGGAAGCTACTATAGCGCAAGTCGCGGGGGTAGCGGGAGAGATTTTTGAGGACGGTACCAGTGGTGCGGGCGACGAGGGAGCAAAGTCTAAGTCCTCAAGGGCAACGACCTTGCTGGCCTGGGACGAGCTTTGCTTCTTGTTCTTCCTCTTCTTGCCCTTTCCTTGGACGGTTGTAAAACCATCGTCGGATTGGGAGGAGGATGAGGAAGAAGAAGAAGCGGCGGACTCTGCTTCGTCGTCGTCCGAACCATAAGGGTACGGGGTGGTGGGCCGCTTTGAGGAAGCGGCGCTGATGGGGGCGTCAGTGTCCATGGACTCTGACGGACTAAGGGGTCTAGATGGCTCAGTAGCCGGGGGGGATTCTAGAGCATCGCTAAAGCTAGCGATGCTATTGTCAGAGGGACATGACTGGGACTCTGACTCAGCTTGGAGCCTGGCGAACCGAGCTCCATACTTTGTCTTCAGGGCGGGCTCTTCTTCGAGTACACCCTGGAAGAACTTGATAAAGAGCGCTAGGCACTTTACCGGGTCCTTCATAATGACGGGGGAAGAGAGACTTTACGCGTGAATTTTTCCCTAACTAACTTCCTATTATCCTAACTCCCCGGTGGGTATGCCGGGGATGTGTAACTAGCACCGCGCAGCGGTGTCATATTTATACGCTCAGTCGTGGGTGGCAAGTAGCGGGCGGGCTACGCGCCTACACAACGCGCTCTCCACCAATCACGGCCGGCGTTCACATATACACATGTATAGGTACCTATACAATTATGCACAATTATTTGCATTATGCATATATCGGTTATACGTATTTGTATAATATTCATTTATTAATACGGTTTTACAATAAAGAGATCAGTACTTTCAATATACATTCAATAAGCTAACATAATTAAACTATTCATTCTAAGTACTAATCAAATAAACCATATAGTCTATTTACATTATCGTTATAGATTGCTGTGCTCCTTAACATTTCCACCCCCCGTATGAGGGTTCAACCGACCATACTACCATCTGTTGGGAGCACAACAACCTTCACAACGGGCCTTCGCAGGACCCCATTGGCAGTCTTTACTTCTACCACTCTCACTATGTTGTCCGCACCAGGGAAAACGCTTTTAATTATTCCCTTGGTCCACTGATTACGTGGTTTATTGTCGTCCACTAGCACTACCACATCACCGATTTTTACACTGGGCACGTTTGCCGACCACTTATTTCGGCGCTGGAGCGTCGGCAGGTACTCGCGTACCCAACGCCTCCAGAACAGGTCGGCCAGCGCGTTCACTCGGCGCCACATGCGGCGCGAGTCCTCGTCGCGGGCGTGTCCCCTCGTGCACGGTGCATCTCCTGCGGCTGTGCCCAGCAGGAGATGATTTGGTGTCAGTACCACCGGCTGCTCTGCGTCACTGCTTATGTAGGTGAGGGGCCGGCTGTTCACAACCAACTCGGCCTCCAAGAGGAGGGTGTAAAGGACCTCCTCTCGTGGGGCGCGCTCGCGAAGTGTGGCCTTGAGCGCATTCTTAATGGAGCGCACAAGTCTCTCCCAGCATCCACCCATGTGTGGGGACGCGGGAGGGTTAAAATGCCACGCGATTCCGCGGCCTGTCGCTTCATTCGCCACCCGTGACTGGTCTAGCTCACGGAGGGCGGCGCGGAGCTCGGAGTGCGCGCCGACGAAGTTGGTACCCCTGTCGGAGTACATATCAGATGGTTGCCCGCGGCGCGCAATGAGGCGCCGCAGGGCCAGAATTGCTGAGTCGGCGCTCAGCGAGGCTGCCAGCTCGATGTGCACGGCGCGTGTAGCTAGGCAGGTGAATAGTACACCCCACCGCTTCTCTCGTCGCCGTCCAATGGCCACCTTCATAGGGCCGAAGTAGTCCACGCCGCACTGCACGAACGCTCGCCTTATTATTTCAAGTCTGGCGAGTGGTAAGTCGCCCATCTTAGGTATTCTGGGCTTTGCCTTTTCAATGCGGCATCGCTGGCAACTTGCTACTACGGCCTTAACTGATGACCGTAGGTTAGTTATCCAGTAGGTCTCTCTGAGGCGGTTTACGACGGCCTCTTGGTTAGCGTGCAGGGCGGCTCGATGGTGGTGCAGTATGAGCCTGCGTGTGAGCTCATGTTTGCCGTCTAATATGACGGGGTGCTTCTCGCCGAAACTGAGTTCGCTGCATGATCGCAGTCTGCCACGTACTCGTAGCAACCCGTCTTCGTAGAGCATCGGGTCCAGCGCGCGCAGCCTGCTGTTGGCTGGCAGCGGGCGGCCGGCTTTCAATGCCGCGATGTCCGATTCGTAGCTCTCCGCCTGCGCTAGGCGGAGGAGGCGAAGCCTCGCCTCGTCGAGGTCTGACGTCGTCACGTCAGGAGATTGCCGCTGCTTCCGGCAGCGCTGCGCGAAGATCAGTACGCGCGCTGTCACATACAGCGCGCGCGTCCATGTGGGTAGCCGTGCGTAGGTCAGCACCGGCTCGGGAGGCGTGCTCGTAGCGTGCACGCGCTGCACCCTCTCCAGGTCAGCTTCCGCCACTCCGCTCGTGTCGTCGCTCACCGGCCATTGCTCCTGTGGGGAACGAAGAAACGGGGGGCCGTCCAGCCACTCGTCGCTGTTACCGGGCCAATCTAATCGAGTAGCCTTATCAGCTGGGTTCAACGCCGATGGAACCCAGCGCCAGTTTGACCTCTTTGACCTCGTATCGATCTCGGCTAACCTATGCGACACAAATCTCTGAAACTCAGTCGCTTCTGAGTTAATCCATTTGAGGACTGTCTTACTGTCTGTCCACATGAAACTTTCTGTAATGGGCACTCCTAGTTCTTTTTCTACGGTGTTCGCTAACCTACACGCTAACACGGCCGCCTGTAACTCTAACCTAGGCACGGATACCACCTTCTGTGGGGCTACCCTAGCCTTGCCGATGACGATGGCTACGTCTCTATCTCCGGCGGTGTTAGTGCTTACTAAGTATACTACGGCCGCATACGCGGATTCACTAGCGTCTCCGAACGCATGGAGTTCTAGGTGGCCTGTATCTAACCCGTACCACCTAGGTACCGATACTTCGGTGAGATGTTGCAGGTTTGACAACCAGTCGAACCAGCAACGGGCCTCTGCTTCTTTTAATTGTTCGTCCCACCCTATTCCCGTGTGCCATATTCGTTTCATTAGTATTCTAGATTGGATGACACACGGATACAGAAAACCTAGTGGGTCGAAAATTGACATTATAAATCTCAAGAATTCCCTTTTAGTGGGCACTACTCGCCCTTCCGTGATTTCCCTCGGCAATCGTTTGAAAGAGAGATCAAAAGCTAATCTATCGGTGCCGGGCGTCCACGTTAAACCTAATGTGCGTTCTACCCCGCTCTCCCCTTTGTCTAGCGAGATCCTGTCTGGCATTTCAATGCGCAGTCTGTTGCGCAGCTCCTCAGAGTTCGTGACCCACCCCCGTATCACAAAACCGCCTTGGGCGTGGATGTGAGTCACTTCCTCTATCAACCGGTTAGCCTGCTCAACAGACCACGCACTGTGGATGTAATCATCCATATAATGGTTTTCGTGAATCGCGGACACCGCACTCGGATAAGTGTTTATGAATCTCGACGCGTTCTTATTTAAAATGAATATCGCGGACGTAGGTGATGACGCGGCTCCGAATATCATGGAGTTCATCTGGTACACCTCGGGTTCCTCTCTATCATTAGTTGACCATAAAAATAACTGTGCGCCGCGATCTTGTTCCCGGATTCGAACCCGCATGAACATGTCAGCTATATCTCCTGTGAACGCGACGGGACCTAATCTGAACTTGAACAATATACCTAATAATGAATTTAAAAGGTCGGGCCCAGTGAGTAGGTGATCGTTTAACGCTGTCCCTTTGTACTTGGCGGCGGCGTCGAACACTAGACGTAACTTGCCCGGCTTATTGGGGTTAGTGACCCCAAAGTGAGGCAGGTACCAGATGGGCTCAGTCGCGACTCCCCGGTCTACTCTACTGGCGTACCCTTCCGCTAATAGTCTATCTATTTGCGCTTTATACGCTTGCTCATAGTCAGCGTCCTTTTTAAAGCGACGAATTATTCCAGCTAAGCGCTGTTTTGCATTTACATAGTTGTCGGGCAACTGAGGGTTGTCCCGACGCCACAGCAGCCCTATCTCCCAATTTCCTTCCTCTAGCTGACGGCTAGTGGCATCTAAAATATGTTTCGCGCGCTCTATGTCCACATGCTTTCGCGGCACTTCGCTTATCCCTATCGCCTCTAATTCGAACTGTTTCTTAACTAAATTATTTAACTCTATGTTTGATTCGACTACACAATTAATTGATTGACTACTGTTACTTAATTTAAAACCTAAGGGACCATGCACGACCCATCCTAACGAGGTCAAAGAAGCAACTGGCTTACCGGACTTTCCACGGCGTGTCTCCCTGCCGACCAGCAGCTCCCAATTATCTTGTCCCAGCAACAGCAGCGGCTTGGCACCACACATTTCTCCGCAGCCCAAGTCGCGCAGGTGGGCGTGCTCCGACATTACCGCGGCGGGCACTGACTGCGACGGTAAGTCCATGTTCACTAGTGTGCGGCACTTAATGTTGTGTGTTAGTCCGTTGGGTCCGCGCACACCCACACTTATCACTCGCGATGTTTCGTCCGTTATTTCGTGCCCTCGCGCACTACGAAGCGTCAGCGGTGCTCGTTTGCCTCTGACATTATTCACCAGCGCGCTGTCGATCAGTGACACGGTCGCGCCGTCGTTCAGTAAGGCATAACAGCTCTTCTCTCCGCTGTCGGTCACAACGTGCACCGGCATTATTTTTAATAACGCCTTGCCGGCGTAATCATTCACGTTTGTGACACTCTCCGGCTTCTTATCCGCGTGCAATAAGCTGTGGTGAGCATAATTACATGACGAACACTTCTTTTTGCGGCAAAATCTCTTCGAGTGTTTCGCACCCAGGCAGTTAAAACATAGCTTGTGCTCCTTGACTGTCGCCCATCTATCGTTGACGTCTAAGTCGAGGAACTTTCTGCATGTCGACACAATATGTTTTTCTCCGCAAAGCTGACACGAATCCTCAGCACGCTGCGTTCGTGTGTTGCGCTCGCTCGATTCCTCACTTGAGTGCACGTGTAGCCGCTGTATGATCTTTGCCACTTTAGTGGGCGGTGCGCTAGCTCGGGGTTTGTTCAACGGGGTGCTGGGCTGACTCATGTCCATCTGTACGTAATATGATGAGGCGCGTGCAAGGTGGCTCAGAAAATCAGAGAACATCTCTAGACTCGGTGAGACTCTCATATCTATGCCTTGACTCGCCGCTATGCCCATAGCAAAGTCCCCATACTGAGCGCGCTGTACGGCCGTTAACTTATTCAATAAGTCACTCACCAGTTGTGGGTTGTTGAGGTATCCATTTGCGTGCACACTTTTCAGTAACGACACGCAGTTTCTCACTGTAGTGGAGAACTTTCTGAGTTCACGTCCACTCTCCGTAACTTTCGGTAACTCACGCACTTTCTTCAACGCACATTGAAGCACCAAGTTCGGATGTCCGTATTCTTCATCTAGTGTCTTGACTATTTCAGCCGGGCTAGTCGACGAACGTAGTAAGTCTTCTACAGCTAGCCGGGCTTCGCCTTGTAACGCAGTCTTCAATCTCGCTAGGTTCTCATGTGGCTTGAACTCGTACATCGTCGTTGTGTCGTAGTACATGTTCTTGAACGATAGCCACTCTGCAGGGTCGCCTCTGAACGTAGGTAGTTCGTACGCCTGTCTGGGTATCGGTCGCGGTCTAGCGATGCTGGCGATTGCGTCCGCAAGTTGCTCAATTTTTCTGTCTCTTGGCGCTCTGGTTCTGTCCGCTTCTTCAAGTCCCGCGTCCCACTCCATATGATCGCGGTTCGTCGCGCGCGCGGTAACGATTGGAGTCGTCATATTCACTGTTTCGCGGCGCGGTACGGTCGCGGGCGGCGGCGGCGGCACAGACACACTCGCGGGTGGTACGATCGCGGGCGCGGGCGCACAAGTTTGAGGCGCAGGTACTGACTCGGACGGCGGCGGCACAGATACACTCGCGGGCGTTTCGATTTGCGGTGGCGGCGGCATGTCTTGACTTGTTGAGACTTGTCGCTGTCTTGTCGTGGCGGGCGTCGTGCGTGTGATCCATTCTTCAACGCGGCACGCTGTCTCCTCGCCGTCGGAGTCTGAGTCTTCCTCGGCTGCGTCGATCTCTGCCAAGTCGGCTTCCAGCTTCTTATGCACCAACTTTTCTTTCATGCGCACTAGTTCCTTCTCTGCCTCATATTCCGCCCTTCGTCGTAAATAGTCGGCGCTCTTCTGGCCACTTTTAGACGAGGTGAGGCTGTTTCCGGATCTGAATCTTCTCGTTGTCACCGACCGCACTGGCGTCGTTATATCTCGATGGTCCACTATTCTTCCTGAACCCGTCAGTGGGATGACTGGAGCAAGATCAGTGTGCACTGATGGCGCAACAGATGGTGAGCCTGGCGCCCTTTCTGACGGCACGCCTGAGTCCGCTTCGAGGGCGCGTCTTCTCAGCGTTTCCTCTTCCAAACGTCGTAACTTGCTTCGGGTAGTAACTGCACTCTTTTCACTCATTTTTCAAGTTTCTTGTTTCTTCGTATTTTCTCAATGTTCCTGATCCGGCTTCTCGAAGGACCAAATATGTTGGCGACTATTCAGGCGCAGGGGTTCCGGCAGCAGGAAATAAAACGCAGAGACTTGAAAATAATTGCAGCTTATATTCTTGATTCACACACACGAAGTAAGTTGTTTACAGGACGGCGGGTTTTTCCAGACTAACTAGCACTCTTGAGTCGTCGCGACGTCCCCGCAAGGGGACGTGGCGAGCGGGGTCGGGGCATCGCCCCTCGCCCGCGGGGGCCATACAGTGACCCATTAATATGGGCCCCTCAAATTATGTGCGCCTCGGACGGCGTCGTAGAAATTGACGCATCTTGCGAGCAAGATGCGTCTGTGTGTTTGGTTGCTATGAATATTATTGTAGGCGCGCCACGGCGCTAACTCCTGTAGCGCCGCTTTCTTCACGACATCCCGGCGGTCAATCCCCGCCAAGTGAGACCCCCAGTTACCTGGGGGAGGCCCAGCGAAGACGACCAGCGACGAGGATGCCGACTCGACACACCTACATGTTAATATGTAGTCTACCTCTCGCCCCGTTCACAGATCGAGCCGTTTGCGGATTGAGAGGCAGGCAGTCTCGTATGTATGAGCGGCTAGTGTTGTAGAGTAACACCGCTCAGTGTATTACGTGCGTCGCGGCCCGCGTCGCGCCCGCACGTGATGTGTTTAGGTGCATGTGTAGTTGTGGTTGTCTGTATATAGTTGTGTGACATGCCTATATTAACTTAGAACACGCCACACAACAGATGTATGTGTACATCTGTAGAGTCTTATTATTTCGAGTAAGCTGCGTGTAGCCTGGTTGCTGCTTACTCGAGGCGTCAATCCGGTGCGATGGGGTCGGGGTCCGCTACCAGGTCGCGGGGCAGGGGTCTCGCGTCAGGCGGCCGCGCGTGCAAGGGCGCTATCTGCCTGACATGGGGCCAGGCAGAAGCGTCGGCACGCGCGAACATGGCCTTCGCGAGTCGCCGCACAAACTCATCCAGGCTCTCGATTCCGAGATCCCGCTGGATGACACTGTTCCTCACGAGATGAGGAGCGTCAATAATGGTCCGCAGCGCAAGATGTTGCTGCGCGCGGAGCTGCTTTCGGCTCAACTCACTCGTGAGCGCGAACCAAGCGGGGGCGGCGTACGTCAAGACTGGGCGTATGTACATCTTGTACACGCTCAGCTTGACGCGCGCCGGGATGCTGGAAGAGAGCACTGGGCGAAGGAGGTTGCGGGCGACCCTACCCTGCGCGGCGACCTTGCGGACGTGTGGCCCCATCGTGAGGCGGCGGTCGATGGTCACACCCAGGTACTTAGCCCGGGGCGACCAATCGACTGCTGCTCCTTGTAGTGTCAGAGGTGGTGGGAGGGGCGCGCACCCGGTGATGAGTGCCTGCGTCTTACCCACGTTAACCGATAGCCGCCATTTAGACAGCCAAGCGGGGAGCAAATCGAGAACGCGCTGCATCTTGGACGCCGCGTATTTCGCATTAAGCGAAGTAGTAATGTACGCGGCGTCGTCCGCATACAGCGCGAGCATCGCATCCGAGGTGGTGGGGATGTCGTCGGTGTAACGTGAGTAACACGCAGGCGAAAGGCAGCTACCCTGCGGCACACCGGCGAGCACCGGGCGGGCGCCTGACAGCGCTCCGTCGACCACCACCCTGACAGTCCTGTTGGAAAGAAAGCTAGACACCACCCTAACTACGCGACGGGGCGCGTCCGAGGTGGCGAGTTTATATAAGAGGCCCTCGTGCCACACACGGTCGAAGGCCTTCTCCATGTCGAGGAATACTGCCACCGAGTATTCCTTCTTGTCAAGCGCCGCTGTCATGTGGTGCAGTACCCTCGACAGCTGGAGCGTCGTGCTATGTTCCGACCGGAACCCGAATTGTTCGGGTCGTGGCTCTATATGTTGGCGTAGGTGCCGCAGCAGGAGCGCCTCGAACACCTTGGAGATGGTCGGCAGCAGAGTGATTGGCCGATAGCTCTCCGGCTTCAGAATGTTCTTTCCCGCCTTGGGCAGCATAATGACGCGCCCCTCCTTCCAGGCCGCGGGAAAGGTCCCCGTGCGCAGTATCCCCGTAAACAGGCGCGCCAGTGCCGCTACTGTACGGAACGGCAAGTGGCGCAGCACTGTGTTGGTGATACCGTCAGCACCGGGGGCCTTCTTGGGCTTGGTCCTCAGGATGGCGCGTCTCACTGCGCCAGGCGAGAAGAAGATTGGGTCCTCTTCGGGAGCTATCGGCGTCGCGAAGTAGTCCCCAAGGTGTTGCTCGACTGCTGCGACATGGTCGTGGTCGCTTGCTGGATTCGGTCGGAACTGACGCCCCAGGTGATCGGCGAAGACCTCCGCCCGGTCCTCTGCTACGTACCTAAGCGCCCCGTCGCTGTTCAGTAGTGGGCGCGCCGGGGCTGGGGTACTCGTCAGCTGGCGGCAGAGCGCGTGTACCGACGGCCAACTGTCCGTCGTCGCGTCTATTCTTTCCTCCCAGCCCGCGGCGGTGTGGGCCAATAACTCGGCCTTCACCTTCTCCGCGAGACGGTTGAGTTGCGTTTTTAAGGTTGGGCATCTAAGTTGTTGCCACTGCTTGCGAATGCGCCTCTTGTCGGCGATCAATTTCGTTATATGTGCCGGCAGGGGCGGCAATAGCCCTCTCCCCTGCGGCATCAACGTTGTCGCCGCTTGCAAGGCGCTTTGGATGCAAGCAGTGACGTCACCCGCTATCTGGTCCACGTCCGCGGAGGTGACGATGGGCCGAGTAGGCGTGGTGGTGTCTAGCCTCTCTCCGAATGCAATCCAGTCGGTACGTCGACGTGGCGCTATTGGCTTCAGTCGGGTCGGCACCCCCGATAGGACGACGAGTACAGGTTGGTGGTCCGACTGTAACTCGTCGTCGATCACTTGTTGTGTGATGGTCTGGCGGTGTAGCCCTCGGTGGACTACGACGTCCAGCACATCGGGCATCTGCCCAGCTGCGTCAGGGTAATGAGTGGGCGTCTCCGGGCCGGACACCGTATAGCCGAAGGCTTCCGCGTCCGCGAAGAGCCGCCTCCCCCCGTTATTCAAGTTTATGGAGTTCCACGCCGGGTGCTTGCAGTTCAAGTCGCCGGCAAGGAGGGCCGCGTTCCCACTACGCGTGCTGAGTAGGGCCCGCATCTCGACCATGTCCATGGGAGACGCGGGCGGTTTATAGCACGCGTAAATGTCAATGTCCTCGCCGGCAACGTGAAGTTGAACACCCAGCGCGTAAAACGAGCTGAGACTCGGAACGGGGAGCTCTTGATGGACGACTCTTCGCCTCACTAGTACCGCCAGACCACGGTAGCGGGCGTGTAGTGCCGACCTTTCATCCTTCCGATAGACGTGAAACCCGGGGACCCTGACCCTATCTTCGGGTCCCAGATGCGTCTCGTTAATGAGCGCCACGTCGACGTCCTGTTCCCGAAGGAGGTGGCGGAGGAGGGCGACCTTTCCCTTTAGGCCGCGGGCGTTCCAATGGACGATCCTCAACGGCCTAGCCATCACAGAGGGCGAGCAGCGTGGCCAGGCCGTCAAAGACCACCGACTCTATGTCTCGGCCCTGCCTCAAAGCTCTAATTAGATCCATTAGAAGCTTTATTGCGCAGGTTGTGAACTCTTTAGTGTGTTTTGATTTCAAGTTTGCGTTCATTGCCGATATATTCGCCGATGTATCGGCATTTGCGGCGATTGTTGCGCCGCCACGCGGCAGTGCAGGGAAGTTTTCCTGCACTGTGATTGGCCGCGGCGTCTTCATGACTTTCGCCGCGGCGGTGGCGGCGCCATGCGGCTTTTGGGCGAACCTACCTAGTGCGGCATTCTGCCGCGGTGCCATCTTGGCGCTAGTGGTAGGTTCGCCCATTCGTTCCATATCTTTCCCTGTGTTCACAGCCTGCGCAGCCATGGAGGCAGGGGCGGCCGTGGGGAGGTTTTCTTGTGCGCCCGGGGGGGAGTTTCTCTTTCTCCCTTTCCCCCCGCGCTTCTTCTTCCTCCGCCCAGAGGAGGGGGCTTGCGATCTGGTGGTGGGCTCATTTGCCGCCGCCATCAACGTCGTGCCTTCTGACGCGACTGTCGCCTTCTGGGCTTGTGGCCCAGTTGTTTGGGCCCGTCTCGTGGCCGTGATGGCGACGGTCCCCGCCCGCTTGTTCTTTATTTCTCGCTCGAACACGGGGCATTTTGTATTGTTCGCGGGATGCGGGCCACCACAGTTAGCGCAGGTGGCCGGCTCTTCCCGCGGACGCGGACAATCCCGGGCCGCGTGTTCCGCCCCGCATCGCACACAAGCGAGCGGGCGGTGGCACTGGTGCGAGCTATGCCTGAACCGCTGGCACCGGTGACACTGCGCGGGCCCACGCTTCCCACGCCAAGCCTCTATCTTGACACCACGCATGTTCATGAACACGGTGGTGCCATAGATTTCTCTAACGTCCGGGGTCTTCTTGAGGATCGCGTGAAACACGCAGCCGGGTCGTCCTAGTGCGCCCTTGATATGGCGCACGTACTCCGGCTGGTATCCTAACTCCCGGAGTTCCTCCTCGATCTCCTTCGGGTCCGTATCCGCCGGTAGGCCCCTGATGGCGATCTTCAAATTCTTATCCGCTGGCAGCGAGTACGCAAACCAGCTCACACCGCTACTCTTTTCCAGGCCGGTCAGGTAGCGCTGGACCAGCCTATATTCCTCCTCGGTGTCCGGGGTGAACCTCACCCCGGTCCCGTAGGGGCGAGCGTTTGGTGGCCGGCCCAGCTTCTCCCGAATGGCCCGGAAGTGCGCGGCCCAATTCGGTAGCGTCTCTACTACCAGCGGAGGGAACCGCAGCTTTTTCTTTTTCCCCGGCGCCGCAGCGCCCGGGGGGGCATCAGGGGGGGCGGAAGTCGTGTTTGTGGTTGGGGGCAAGTTATGTGTACTTACCCCTGTGGGTGACAAAGAGGGTGTCGGGGACATGGGGGGCGTGCGCCGGCGGACCGCGTCCGAGAAGGTAGGCGATTGCGGCGCGTCCCGACCCCGCGGCGCGCTTTCGCGCTGTGGCCGCGGCGGGTCAAGGCAATACCGCTTCGCCTCCTCCGACGCGGTCTCGCCAGAGCTTCTCCTTCGCCGCTGGGGCCTGGGCTCGAGCTGATACTCGAAGTCGAGCCCCAGCGACAGGGTTGATGACGTCAGAGCCTGTGTGTGGCCCTCGGCTGCTGGTCCCACGGTGGGCCGCTGTCCGGATCGCGGGGTCATGTCCGGAGACATGTCTGCGCGACCAGAGGCGGCCGAGCCCACGGACGCCAGCGACATGCTCGACCCCGCACGCGAGGAGCATGTCGACAACATCGCAGGCGAGTCGTAGGCCGAGGTCCGGGGGGGCGCCGGTGAGTCTGGCGCCCTCGTGGCGAGTTGTGCCGGCCGTGTGAACGGTCCGACATTTATGGTGCGCTCACGCTCAGCCGATGTCGGTCCCGCCAGCGAGAGACGGGGGCCGGAAGCGGCGGCGCGAGGGGCAGCTTTAGGTTGCGTTTGCGGTGGAGATACAAACCTCGGCGGCGGAGCGGAGGTTCGCGATGGTGGCGCTCGAGCCCGCTCCGATGGTATAGTGACACGTGGAGCGGGTAGTGCAGGAAAATCTGGGCGAGGCGCGCCGGAGCGCGCAGCGGTCGGATGATGTCCGGGCGCAGTAGCGCGCGTGGATGGGGTTGGAGCACGCGCTTGTGCTGCGCGGCTCGCGGTTGGAGCCGGTCCCGGGGCCTGAATGGGCACCGGACGGAACACGGCTGGGCGGACGGGCACGGCATGTACCCGGCTCGTCGACGGCGTAGGCGCAACGCGCGCAGGCGCCGATGACGTCGATGGGCCGGTAATAGCGGCACTCACCTCCCTCTTGGTTGTTGTTGTTGCAGTTGCAGTGGATGGCGGCTTCTTCTTCTTCACTGTCTTCGTCTTCGGGGGGCCGGCCGGCGGCGCACCGGACGACGCGTCGCCAATATTTGGCAGCGACATCGCCCGGTCCAACGTCGGACGGACTTCTTCTTGGTTCCCGGCATCGCGGCCTAGCGAGCCGCGCTTGCCGGGATTCGGCATAATGCTGGGGCTTTGGCCTCCGCGACCGCTACGGCGATACTCGCCGGGCAGCACACGGGGCTGCTTCCTCTGTGTGCGCACAGGGAACCGACGGCGTCCTGAACGTACACAGAGAAAGAGGTATTAAAATGTGCGATCCGCGCGGATTACGAACTAACTGTTATGGATAGCAGTGTCCGATGACCAATGGGCTAATCCACTAACTAGCACCGCGCAGCGGTGTCATATTTATACGCTCAGTCGTGGGTGGCAAGTAGCGGGCGGGCTACGCGCCTACACAACGCGCTCTCCACCAATCACGGCCGGCGTTCACATATACACATGTATAGCTACCTATACAATTATGCACAATTATTTGCATTATGCATATATCGGTTATACGTATTTGTATAATATTCATTTATTAATACGGTTTTACAATAAAGAGATCAGTACTTTCAATATACATTCAATAAGCTAACATAATTAAACTATTCATTCTAAGTACTAATCAAATAAACCATATAGTCTATTTACATTATCGTTATAGATTGCTGTGCTCCTTAACAAACAGTCAACGATCAACTATAATATTATGTATCTCTTTTACTCACATGGAACCTAAAATCATTTGTACGTTTCTTGAGTAAGAAAATCGTTGACAGATAATCGCTTCCTCGTGGGACAAGTGCCAAAACTTACCTATAAATATTGCCGAACCTATAAATAAATAGGAAAGGTTTTTCGGTCTTCTTGACCTTTTAATAACACGGAATCCCTACAGAGTTAAATAAATAGTTACACGAAAGCCTTCTATAAATACGCGCTTGAACGATTCCTTACGATAAATTATTTATTTATAGATCGCGTCACATCTCACTATTTTTAGCACTCCGTCCGAATGGGGCTCAGTCAATTTTCTTTTGTCATATAAGTGCGTACAGTAATACCGAATGTGACGCAAGCCTGAAGCTGAGGCATCTGACAAGTAAAAATGCATAAGCGTCAGGATTGAGAATGCAAAACCTGTTTTTCTTTCTTTTTTTCTTTTTCGAAACACTGTGATCCCTATGAGCTGAGATACTGACAGAAGAGTCACTAAGTTTTGTACAATTTTAACTTATAAAATCATGGATCGATTTAACTTAAGTATTTTCTTTTACTGACTATTAGTCGAAGCATACTTCGTTTACACTGCGCATTCTTAATAAATCCAAGTTACATTTGATAATTTGTTATATACAAACCCCGCCGTTCGTGCCCCCCCGTTAACGGTTAGGTTAGGTTAGTTAGTTGTTGGATAATGAATTGATTAGCCAATATATTTATACTGTAGGTAAGTAGTAGCACGGCTAGGTCGCGGGTAAGGTCACTGATCCCTGAGCACTCGCACACTTAGATTAGGAAGGGTCCTTGGAAGCACGTGGTAGACGTGGGGACCTGTTCAGCACAGGCCCAGTAGTAGGCCGGACGGCCTTCGCAAAGTCGCTGGTACTGAGCGTCGGTAGCACGTGTAGACGTGAAGCAGCGGCTCGTAGTTAGCTTGCGGCGGTAGGCCGCAGGTAGTAGCCTTCGTCAGCCTTGGTAGCGTTAGTGGCTAGTGTTCCTTTTTTAGCAGTAAATTTTCCTTAGCGTGGCACGTTCATTATGAATCTAACTTGCATTAAATTAGTTATTCCATACCAGCTTTCGCCCGCGGCTTCGTTCGTGTGGAGATCCAAAATTATCCCACGGGAACATACCACCGGAATAAAAGTATTTTATGTATTAATTCAGGTTTTAAACTGTGTGCTAAATTTCATCCAAATCCGTTTTGCCGTTTTTGCGTTATTGAGTAACAAACATACAAACTTTTACATTTTTAATATTATTAAGTAGGACATTCTCAGGCTGAAAAGAATACCATTATCCAAACATTCGTTCTGGAAGAAATTTACACTTCTCTCTGTTCGACATTAAGATTGATATTATCTTTTATCCAAAATCGGGACCTACAACAAGTTACAGATATTCAATTAGGTATTTATCAATTTCAAACTGCATTTCAATTTTATTTGAAAAAGACAGATGAAGTTCTTTATCGTGTCTTGCCAAGTGTAAGCTCTCTTGAAATACGATTTCGATATGTAGCTCGAGATCGCTTTCTTTCACTGAACATAATAAATACATGTATGTTAAAGCAAACTGAAAGATGAAAACTTAAACTTATACTATGAATTTAGTTTAGTTCTGAAATCTGAGTAGCCACACATTTTAATGGCTCTTCGCTTTTAAGCTTCGTTAAGTGAAGAGCAATTGCTTTGAGAGCTCCTACTCCACGAAGGTACGCATTATGACTGCTTTATGCAAAATATTACAGAAACGGTAAAATTATAACTAGCATTTTCCCACAGCTTCACTCGCATGGAATAATTTCCGGCTTCCACAAGTCAGAAATTATTCCATGGAAATGCACTATCGGGATAAATAATATCCAGGTTTCCAGGTATTCCAGGTTATAAACTATATTTCTGCCTCATCCAAATCCTATTAGTAGCATAATATAATGGTTGAATACTATCGTAAATTCATGCAAGCCTAGTACTTTTTGTTAGGTTACAGCTCAGAAATTGTGCATAACGTCTAATGATTGAAATACTATATTGAAATCATGCAAGCCTAGAACTTTTTGTGCCAAGTTTCAAGTTTATTAACTCAAGGAAAAAGATTTTTCATACAAATGGAATCCCTTTTTTTGTCCCCTTAAAGGTGGAATTTTCAAAAACCCCTTCTTAGTGCTCACCTACATTATAAAAGGAAGCTGTGTGCAAAATTTTACTTTCCTAGTCCCAGTTCGGGTCTGCGTTGATATGTCAGACAGTGAGTCAATTTCTCCTTTTATACATATATATATAGATAGGTACTTACTACCATATTTTACTCAATTAGTATAGTATTAGTGTACTTGAAGCCTGATTTACACAGTGCAATTTACTTGCCTGTGGCATACCATAACTTGAAGCAACAATAAAAGTTGCATTACCCAAAAAGTGTTCAGACTATGCAAGTCTTTTGGTGCTTCAATTTTGTTTACGGACATATACTGACCTTATTGGTGACGTTCTTCGTGAAAGGCCAGGTGCGTAGTACTCGCAACCGGCGGGCGTGTATTACCAGATGTATGAACGAGGTAAAAGGAGTATGTAAGGATAGTAGTAGGTGGCGTTCTGTAGTTTCTGCCTACCCCGATGGGAAGAAGGCGTGAGTTTATGTATGTATGTACATTGAGAAATTGATTATAAATTATATTACAGTATCCACATTATTTAAAGATAATAATTGGATTATGGGCAAGAGAGTGATGATGGTTGATCAATGAACGGAATTTAGTTGCCACGCACTACACTGGATCAGTTTTTACGGCCAATTTTATCGAACAATGCATCTTTATAAACTCTAGTTGTAGCAGCAGCGGTGTGGTTTGGTGGCAATTTAAGGTGTTTTATAGATTGTGTTGAGCATTTTCAATAAAAACAATGCGTTCGTTTTAACGAGCAAATTTTGTATTGGCCATTTTGATTTTACAACATTCAAGGATAGGGGTGTGCGAACAATATCTTAAGTTAATACTAATCACAGTCGAGCGATAAGTATGACGTAGCGTACGGTGTCGTTTTTTGCCTAGAGATTTCACTGTTACTCCCTGATGTGTGTTAATGCAGTAGGAGTCTAGAACACTAATAAATATATATTTCAATCTATTGATGAAAATAATAACATGAAATGGTTATTCAATTCAATTTGAAGAATCCCTTTCTGCAAAAGTTTGTTAAAGCTGAATAATTAGCCCCATTGACACTGAATTTTGATTAGCAGTTTATATTTTACAGCATTTAATCAAAACTTTTCATAATAAAACGGTCGATTTTCTAAGCAAAAAATATACTCCATAATTGAATATCACTTTGCTGGTGACCTTATCAAACTGATTCTGGATAATTGGCAGCTATGGTTCGAACCGTTTCGGTCGCCTATCAAATGTCGTTATTCGAGATTGGTTTTCTAAAAATTAGTTGTTTGTCGCCTGAATTTAATCAAAATGAAACAATTTAGCATTTATTTTCAGGTACGTAGGTGCCCAGTGTAACCTTTTTCAGAGTGGAAATATCTCTCGTGCTTATTTCACCAGCACTCTGTTAACAGAAGCATAACAGTAAGGCACTTTCGATCCACTGTCGACGAAGAAGCGACAAGTTATCTACGATTTTCCCACTCAAGAAACGTACAAAAGACAGTAGGGAAAAAAAGAAACATAATTAAAAGCGAAACATAATTAACATAGTCAATCTGTCATATAAATAAATGAATTTTGAATATGGGGGATTCAAAATTCATTTATTTCCGTTACATGTCCGAGTTTGGGTCACAGAAATACATATGTACATATGTACCAAATAATCGGTCTATTAGATTCTGAGCAAATTGGCTGTGACAGACGAACACACAGACAGACACACAAGTGTTCCTATAAGGGTTCCATTTTTTCATTTTGAATAAATATTATTATATTATTATTAATACATATTTTTACAAAAGTCAAAATCAACAAGACGTTTAACTTTTACTAAAACATACACTGTATAGACCTGTTCTACTTTACCTTCCTTAGAGAATAAATAAAATTGCTAAGTAGGTTGTTAGATTCCGTACTAGCGGTGTTGTCTTACTAGTTGTTACTACAGCAAAAAACAACTCTTAAGTAGCCGTAACAAGTTTAAAAGCAGCTAAAACATTGCTCAAACTGTTATAAAACAACAAATACTTACAGAAACTTTAAATTGAGTCATGAAATTAGTTGGTTCAGGCAATAAAACGTGTGAATGGTTGGTATACGACTTTTAGCACTAGGCTTTTATTGTTTTCCAATGTCCATTTACAAAGTAAAATTGCGTTTGACGATGTTCATTTATGTAAACGGTAGAAGCAAATCGACTATCAACTTAAATTGACCGTGTATTCAAATCACAACTGTTATTCTTTAACAGCTGAATGAAATAGCTATAACACAGCAAATTAAAGTAGGTTGTTATCTAATTTTCCTGATTGCACCTACTGAAAAATAGCTAGACATGCAAAAATTTCATATCTCCCTTTACCTATCTTTCATGAAACAACATTAAAAACAAACATTAAACTTCATCCGCTCTAGGACAAAATTCCATGGTACAATTAGAAAGAATATTAGCTAGATATAATAATGATGTATCAGAAACATTATTGAATCAGCACATCATTACAAACTTATCATAAAAATCTAAATTCATTACTGCAAAAAATATTTCAGGGATGTAATAAACTAAGAAGTATTTTATAGTCGTTGTAATGTATTAAGTGGATAAGGCATCGCCTCTCATGCACGAGGTTCTGGGTTCAAAGTGTCTTTTTTAATTCATAATACTTTCTGAGTTTATCTTAGATAAAACTAATATCCATAATTGGTGAAGGAAAAACATCGTGAAAAAACCGGATAACATCAAAGTCAAAGTCAAATCGTTTATTTCAAATAGGCACTTAAAAGGCACTTTTGATCGTCAACAATTTACAAAATAAGTACCTAAAATTTTATCAGTTAAAATTTAAAAAAACCCTCGACACAAACATTTCCTCATTTCTCTTTCCTACTCCATCACCAAACCCTGTTGTGAAATCGTCTTTGATTCCTTTTAAAAATAAATTGTTTTTGAATGACAAAACTGTCACTATAGAAAAAATATATGAAAGTCTACTCGTACATATTTCTGTGATCCTTTTATTTTTAATCGTGGTACCTAGTAAACTAATTCCCATCCCAATCTGTAATACATTCATTGAGACCATTCCAATGAGGCAAAACACGAAACTTGTATACTTGTGCTGTAAATTGGTAAGGGAGTTGGGTATCCTGCAAATTCCAGGTGATGCTGTAGCATCAGTTCAAGGTTACTATGTTCTTCTATTGAAGTAACAGAATACCAAATTTCAAATCGATCAGACCTGTGGAAGATATTCACATACATTCATCAACTAGAAAAGACCTGATAATCTTCAAACGGCTGAACCGATTTTGATAAAACATGATTAAAAATATCGCTAGAAAACCTGCATTCAAATCAGTTTACCCGTTTAAGAGCTACGGTGCCACAGACAGACACACATAGCGGTCAAACTATAATACCCCTCTTTTTGCGTCGGGGGTTAAAAATAGAATGATTCTAGTTGCCCCTTCCAAAAGATAGTTTCATATGGATAAGAATGGGAAAAAAATTCCACTGTACTCTTTTAAATTCCTTAAAATTTTTTGTTTACATTAATTATTATGTGAAGACGGTGCACCTAGAATTAAATTACTACATCGCAGTAGGTAAAAAATAGTTAAAATAGTCTCGATAATATCGCGTCTGACGCTATTCCGAAGACATCTGGTTATTTTAGTTATCTAATTAAACACTTACATACACACATAAACTCACGCTTACTTCCCAATGGGGTAGGCAGAAACTACAAAAGGCCACCTGCTACACACAGGAACATCTATTTGTAATTAATGTCTCCACAACTGGCAAAGCTCATTGGGAGAAAGACGCCATTGATTATGTCTTATTTTGGGGAATATTAGTTTCTTACATAATGAAAAAACATCATCCGGATTTACTTAGGCCACATTAAGCTACAAAATATTTCTTTCACCTAACTTGAATAACATATTCATTTTGGCGCCCAACATGGGACTGCCAATATTTTTCTATACGGCTTAAATCCATGTTTCGACCGCAATGTCCTTCCTCTAGTAATAAATAAGCCAACCAGCTGTCGTCTCACGCTATTCAGATCACGTTCGACGTTTTATTATTTTCAACTTTTGCGTAATCGAGGCAGCCATCTTTATTTATGAGGTTTCTAATTTTGCGCTTTAATTTAATACACCACAACAGTTTTTGTAACATTTCTGGCACGTAGCAAATAATTTAATCGTGTTTTCGTGGAAATGGGGATGTTTTCATGGCCTACTGACCTTGGTTTAACGAAAAGTCTTGAATATTAGATACCAAATTGCTAACACGATTAGCATTTTTTGTCTTCTCACTTTTGTTTTTTGTTGCCAGAATGTATAGCAGATATAATTCGGCTATCTTTGGTGTAAATTGATGTTTATTCAATAAAATTACTCTTAGTTGTTGAGGAATCGAAGTAGAATTTTATTACAGTAATGGCTTTTACTTTTTATTTCAGGAAAAATAGCAAGTCATTAAAATGGAAAACCTTTCCAGCGGCGCCCTCATGCAGTTCCAAACCGCGGCTGCATTGTGACGAAAGATGTGAGGAAAAACCGCAACGTGAATTACTATATGTGGGTTGCGGGCGCGCTTGACCCGTATAGAGTCTCTCCGTAGTTACCTAATGGCCAAGATTATTAGTAAACAAAACCACATTTCCTTGAAACACAATGCAGTAACAGTTGTAAGAATATAAAATATTTACTGTTTCCTTGGGCAGAAGCCAGGATCTACGAGTATGGAGCTGTCGTAAAATGTAACGCCCCTTTGTTTTCTACCAGTAAATATATAGTTTCACTCAATAAAGATGTGGCTATGGTGCTCTCTCAGTAATTGGAATGCTCTTTGATATGTGAGCTAAGGGTGAAGGTACTCTGTCATAAAATGCAAATAAAGCTGTCGAGTTACCATATAAATGTGCACAATGGTAAAATACAGTGTGAGTGTTTATAATGTGCACACATCAAAATGATCCCAATCTATGCTAAATTTTATCTACGGAAAAAATATTGACACAATCTAAAAAAAAATGTGACAAAACGGTGTAACTTTTAAACCAAATGATCTATCGCGATGAAACAAACTCCATACTGATTGTGAAGTAATTAGGCGTCCTCATAAAATTAAAATTGTGGAAAAAAACTACCCTCAATTGAAAATAAACATGTTTTCTTTCATCAATTTTTACAATAATTGAAAAAACAATAAGAAGTTAAACAGATTTTTTTTTTCTGTCGATAAAATTAAGCATAGGTTTCCTCATTTTAATATGTGTATATTATAAAGATTCACTGTATAGTGATACATTTGAGTGTGCAGGAGAAGTCACCATATGTCCTCTACCAAAAAGCACGTTCTGTCAACATGAACATTTCACCATTCTTCTGCCCATATCCCAATTTATTTGTGGTCGGCACAACATTATCTTTTCCTTCCATACTTTTCTATTAGTCGTAATCCTGGTAGTCACCCCCTTTTTAGCCATATCATATTTCACTCAGTCCATCTATCGTTTCTTTGGTCTTCCCCTATTTTTACAGCCACATTTATTTTTACTCAAAACTGTCCTGACGACATTACCTCATTCTTCTGCATTACATACTCATACCATGACAGCCTATTTCCACACAAATTTTCAGTTCCCGGTGTCATTTTCAGACCCCTCTTATGTACTCATTTCTTATTTACATCTCATTTCTTAAACACGCTCTATCACGGTATGGCAAAAATCGTTACTGTTTTCAGCCAACAAAATTAATGATTTAACCTTAATGTCTTAAGTATCGTTCAAAAATCACCCAGCTTCGTAATGGTAGTCTGGAGATTAAGGACCCACTTTGACTATGTCTGTCAAAGGATCAAGTAAATTGTCTTCGAAATGTTTGATGAAGAGAGCATTTTCAAGAAGGTTGTAAAAGAAGGAAAAACAGAAAATGTAAGATGCTGAAAATCTGACTCTTTATTAGCTCTTTATTTAATAAACTAGAAAATAAATTTAAATGAAGAAAGTTGATTACAAGTCGTTAACTGAGTGTCACATCGGGTGTCGCCTTGATAAGAAGTTTTAGTGATTATGAATAGACTTGAAAATTCATGTTTATCAAATGGTAAGGGAGAACAGAAACTTGGAACTTATAAACTTTGTCTCGGTAAAGTCAAAGTCAAATAATTTATTTCAATTAGGCACATAAAAGGCACTTTTGAACGTCAAACTTTACAAAAAACAGAATTTATTCTAGTCGCCCCTTCCAAAAGGTAGTTCGTATTAATTTCGTATGGAGAAGAATGGGCAAGAAACTCCACCGTTACTCTTTTAAAATGTTTTACAATATTTTGTATACATTAATTATATGTAAAGACGATGCACCTGGAAGGCTGGAATAAGATTACTATACCACAATACGTAAAAATAATTAAAAATGAAGCAATGTCTGAAAAAATAATTATGTGATAGATATATGGTGTTCACATATTTTTACAAGCATTGTAGAAGTATCTATACGATCGGTGTAACGCAATAGGCTTTCTTATTGCGTTACACCGATTGTATAAATACCTTTACCACGGAATAGAATAACGTTAATTACGCTGAAATCCAAAGGTAGGGGTAACACCTATGCATCCCTCTACGATTAATTTAATGCTCGAAGCAATAATATACTCTTATTAAGTCTTCCTATTTGTGAGTTTTTATTGAAATTGATCTGTTCGCCTACCTAAAAACTGCCAGATTTTGATCGATCTTCTTCAGTGTGATAGGTAATTTTGATTGAACGATCAATCTTTTATTTTATAATCTAGATAAATGCGTTACCTTCACAATTATACAGAATAACAGTACAATCTAAACTGTTTGTTTGTGAAACTGCCTACCTATCTTCGAAGCACCTCGTAAAATAACAATTACGGGGATCCGAGATTTTACAGCTCATTTAAATTCGTCTCAAAAACAGAATAGACACGAACTACAACAAAGTTTTGTTTCGGATGCAATGCGATTCAGTAAAATTAGAAACTTTGGAGGAGTCGAATTATTCCTAACTACCTATTTATTTATTTATTTAATAGAGTCTGTCTAACAAGAGCTAGGAGTAATTTTTTTTACGTTTTCATAAATTGACAACACTGCTGCAAATGTCACTTGTTGTTTTTATAACCTCTTACGAAAACAAATTTGTGTATATTTTGTCGTATTTCAAGTAAAACAATGCCTAAAACTTTAAGAATCAGTGCGAGAAAGTTGTTATACATTATGATAAACATTTACAACCGAGTGAAAAGCGAACGCACGAAATTACTGGTAAACTATTGAATTAGTTTTGATACTAAGTAAACAGGATTTATATTTATTAGACCTCGTTCATGAACATAACAGTTTTAAATGTGGAATCATAATTGAATATAGCGATGAGAAATCACGTGACATCAATATAAAAATCTGTGTTATTATTTATGTAATCCAGTTTAACATCTTTAGTTTTTTTGCTATGGAAACTTGCATAGAAGAAAACATAGTATTAATATATAGAATCAGGATAATTAATTCAATATTTAAAAGTATGACCTGCATACAGGGTGGCAGGGTCAATGAAGCGAAAACTGTTACCATGGATTCAGTACATCATTCTGAACCCCCCATGTGTTGATATTTTTCGTCGGTTATTTTTTTTTTAATCTGCTGTTTCATACATTTTGACCGCGTAGGTACGCGCGAACGAGCACTTTTCTACGAAACAGCTGATTTTTTTAAGTGAAAGCTTCATTAGGCGCGTTGGGCATTTTTGAGATAGGACTAAACCATTGATTTCGCGACACTGTGACTACACCAGCTTTTGACCATTAAAAAGACATCAACGCGTTGATTACCGCGGTGCCAATTTTTTTTCAAATTTTCACTTTTGTTGACACTGCCGGAGTGCCACTGTTTTTTTTTCCCTCTTGACTCTATAAGGTAGTTTCACTGGTAACAGTAGACATAACATTGTTATTTTCATACATAAAAGAAACTAAACAAAAACTCAAAACTATTTTGGTAGCTGCGAATCGAACCCAGGATCTGATGGTCAGGAGAAACGCTTGCACAATAAACCAACAATACTTTGTTCACATTACAAGAACTAGTGCTATTTTGAAAAACCTCAGCGTGAAAACTTAAGTGAAGTGACCCTTAAGAGAGATAAGATAAGTCTTTATTTGCCTTAAACACGGTATTAAGTTGTAACAGTCTGGTTTGATATAGTGTCCACATGTTTAGCTTTACAGAATAATTGTATTAATTGCATGCAAAATAATTAATAATTGGTAATACAATAATAGTCATCACAAACATTTTCATTAATACCTGTACATACATTTTATATTTTCAAAAAGTTATAGGAATTATTAATTAGTAAGCTGTCATTCTGTCAGAAGTTTTCACGGTGAGATTTTTAGAGAATAGATTGGCAGAAGTTGAATGACGTTCAACATCTGAATCAGAAGACATCAACAAAAGAACAAAATATACAACTATACATATTATAAATGAGGCAGTCAGCGCAAAAGCGGCCTAAACCACGTTTTTTTTGTTTCTGTTTTTTTTTTGTTTTAAAATTTTATCTATTTTAAATCGTTCGTAATCGTTTGCGACGGTCAGGTTAAAAATAAAAAAATATGGGTAAGGCCGCTTTTGCGCTTACTGCCTCAAATTAAATTCGCTTTTCGCATTTGTCTGTATGACCGTGCTGTTCTTCTAAACCACGCAACAGATTTTTATGAGGTTTTCACCAATTTTTAGAAAAAAAAATCCGGAAGGTTTATGTGTACAATACGTTAATACTAAACTAACATATAAAAAGAAATCTCGATGTTTTATCAAGCCGTTGTCTGCTCGCTAGTTGAGAATAATTTTACTCTCAATACCAGCCTACTCACATAGCCACGTAGATACATAATTTACGTGGTCCACTACTAAGACCTAACCAATTAAGGTCAGACTTTTACGACTAATAATTGGAAATCTACCTCCCTACCCTAAAAAAAAACATGAAGACATTTCTTTTTATAAGGGACCAAAAGTATAGACGAATTAATTTTTACGGTTTAGTTAGGAACACTAACGGTAGACCCTGAAACAGAATTACTACTTACATTTAATCCAGAATTATTTTGGGTAGGTACTGGTAAGTAAGGCAGTCAGAAGTAAGCAGCTTACGTAACAGGTTTATTATTCCCGGAATATAAACGAGGAAGTTACGTATCACCGAATACCGCAATGTTGGTCTTGTGTATATCCGGAATAAGCTAACTTGGTTGCTATTTTTTTTGTGTAAAGCGGATCCACATTCGCGCACGTGCACGAATTGGCTCATTCATGTAAGCACGATCATAGTATGGACGCGTTTGTAAATACTTCGCGATACCGCGAATGCTTACACATCCTAAATACATATTACAACTTGCACGTGTTAGAAAGTGCGGTATGCAGTATAAGTGTATTTATAGGTAATATATTACCCAAGTTAGCAAGCTTTGAGTGTCAGAATGATTACTGGTTATTTACCGTGTATGAAAGTTCTAATGAATATGTTTTGTAGGGAAAGGATTTCATGAAGTAAAGCACAGAAAGACAAGGTTAGACATTTATTTAATTAGACTTGTCAGTATTAATTCAGAAAGTTAGTTGTCCGTTCGCAAAGCTACGTTTTCATGGAGAAGAAGGACAAGAAACTCCATGGAAACAGTATTACAGTATTCTATCATTACATTTCTATAAATTGTCGTTATCTCAAAGACAGTTAAACAAGGAGAAGAATATGCCATTTAACATATTAGCAATATTGGCAATAATATGCCATACACAACAACACAATCATAATAAGCAATAATTACGGAATAATATCAAATTACTTAACTTTCATGACACCTGGTCGGTCTATTCTATAAAACAACGGCACTAGAACTAAAACTGAACATTTACAGTGCAAATGACTCGATAACTATTTTTTTTTTATATATGGCATCTTTCAGGTCAACCTAGGGGGTTGTCGGCTGCTTAACCGGACTTTCCTGTAGCTGCCTCAATTAATTAAGGCTTCCCCAGGTCATAAAACTTAGAAACTAAACGACTACACGCTTAAGGGCACTCCCTGTGGGGTACGTATTTCGGCTTAGGGCGTCGCTGGTGGAGGACAGCAAGGGACCGGCTGGATCAGATTAATATTATTATTAGGGCAATTTGAAGCAACAGGCTGAGCGGTGCGGGCTGGCTTGCACAAGGGTCGGGGCGGCGACGGACGGGGACGTCGCGACGGGCCTCGGCGGCGAGGACGAAAGGACGGCGGTTGGTTTTTGTTTTTGTGTGCTAAAATACTGGTTTTCCTACTACTCTCCTGGAGGAGGGTTGTGGGGTCATCTGGGATAGTGAGAATATGCCTTGGTCTGCGAATCTTACTTATGCGGGAGGGAGTGTAACGGGCGGCTGCCGCAATCTGGGGATTGGGGTGCTTTATAGCAGAGTCGAAGAAACGCTTTGAGAAGCGTTTCATGAACTGCTGAACGGTGGGCATTTTGAGATCTAAGTGAAGATCCAAATTGCGGACATAGAAGGGGGCTCCCGTAACCTTTCTAAGGATTTGGAGGATCTAAGGTTTTGGAGGGTCTGCATCCTATGGAGATGGCGTGGATTAGCGTGTGCGAACATAGCACACGCGTAGGTCATGATGGGGCGGATGACCGCGGTGTAGATGCGGAATTTGTACTTGAGTGACAATTTGCTGCGTGCGGTCAATATGAATTGGAGCGAATATTTTAGAGACAACTCGTTCGCGCGCCGCTTTTGCTCTCAGTAGGAGCAAAAGCGGCGCGCGAACGAGTTGTCTTTATGTGCTCACTAAAGTTAACGTGATGGTCCAGGATCACTCCTAGGTATTTAGTTTGCTTCTCTCAAGGGATCCGCTTGCCATACATGGTGATCGGGCTGGATGACTCGATAACTCCATTACAATCCTTTTTATACCCTACCAACGTCACTATATCAAACATCCACCAACGTTTTGAATAAATCACAGATCGTCATACATTTTGGCTTAATAACTTCTAATACAGGTAATAATAAATAAATCTAATGTAGTAAAATCATTTTAAGAAATTATAAGGTAATTAAGCAATTTAATAAAAGCTGATTCGTAATTCTTAGATAAAATTCAATAAAATATTAACATCAACTAACAGTATTGTGACAATCGTTCAAAACAGCTTGTTATATTAAAACAGCAATATAAAATCTAAGTTAGACTACAAGTATCATTAAATATTACGTAATAATTTATATTAATAACATCTAAATGAATTTTACAAGTTGAGTGTAATTTTTAGGTAAATACCTTGTCAAATTAGGTACTTCTCTATCTCTCTATCATTATCAAACAAACAATATTTTAATATTATACTAACCTCAAAATTAATTATCTAACCCACGCGACCCACTCACTAACCACCCATGTCTACTATGTTCCTGCGATCATGTCTCGGATACCGGTTAAATTTGAAAACCGATATTATGTACTTGCCGCAAAAACCTTTACATTTGGTTTCGCTCGTACAGATTGACGTAGAAAAAGAAAAATAAAAAACAGTGGGTAAATGTCCTGAAAAGTATTGAAGAAGTAGTAGGTACAAAACCTTTCTTTCGTGATGGATTTCCGATAAAACCTAACGGCTTTAGACTGGATTATCCACGATACCCGAGACGCCTGACTTTCTGACTTATCGTTATCTTGTTAAAACATTGTTTTCTTTGGGAATGGACCTTCCATTTTATCAATGTAAGTGGGATTTTTGTTGAAAACTCGAACGAATTTTACAGTAGATAAAATAAAATGGACGAATAAATTTATTGGAATTCAATCTGAATAAGGTCACGTTCGTTTTAAAATTCAGATGAAACGGAAAAATATTAAATGTTACCGTGAAACCCAGAGTTGTAAATATACCGAAGGCAAACACGTCTTCCTAAATTCTTCAACATTTTAATTTATCTACTTAACATGAATATTTTCAGCGGTAGCCAGTCTCCAAATCTTAAACAAAACAAGACCCCCGTCCGCTCTTTCCCCGTTGTGATAAAAAAGAAGTTAAATTATTCCAATTAATTATAATTATTAATTTTAATCAATAAACGCGTTTCCTTGTCCATAAAACACGCAGTGCCTAAATAGTATGGCTTTTGTATTACCCCTTTGAGTTTAATGAAAGGGTAAAGCGTAAAAAGAAAGTAGCTTAGATATCTACTTACCTACAATTTTGTTTTTTTAAGTAAATCGGCTAAACTTATAAGCATTTTTCTATTGTTTTTCTAAAAGAATATTGAAAAGTTTATGTTTTCTTTCCTTATAGAGCTTGAAAAATCTCGAAGTACCTTTTCCGCATCATTTTAGCAGTTGATGGAAAAGCGTAGCATAAAGTCATACTTATTACCTATAGCACATCAAGGAAAAATCCCAATAATTTTCAATATAAATTACACTTTGCTTCGGGATTCTGGAAACCTTTTAACATTTTCGCATTCAGCGTGACTTTGGAATCTGTTTTATGCATCTAACCTGAAGTTTTCTCTTCAAAAATAGACTTCTTTAGGCGCGTTGGGTATTTTTGAGATGGGACTAAACCATTGATTTCGCTTCGCAACACCATGACGACACTTCATTTTTGTAAACACGATTGTGTTGTTTATTTATATTACGTTACGGATAAATTTTCTTTGCAAGTATATTTTCTTTAAAGATTTGTTTTTCTTTTTTTTGTTAAATCGATTGTGTTTTTTATTTAGATAAGGTTACGGACCAATGTTCTATACAAGTATTTTTCTTCCACCAAGGCCATCTTGTTCAAGTTTTCACTTCTGTCGGCACTCCCGGAGTGCCACCACTTTTTTTTTATTATGATGTACCTTATAAAGCATTTTGGGTTGGCCATAAACTAGTATACAAAGAAGTAAAAGTAAGTTTTGATAAAATTAAATTTCGGTACAACCAACGTAGCAAAAAAGATGATGGATAGCACAGGGCCATGGATCTTGAGGCTTGGCAGTGGTGTCAAAGACTTTTATATAGGCAAAGAAACTTTGGTTTTGAACTAGTAAGACAGACAGTTTCAAGACAAAAAAGAACAAAGGTTAAAATCTGTAGTTCAACAGCGAAAAATAATTCTAGAGTTTTAATAAAAGCTGTTTTGAAGAACTCCTGTATTTTTTTCCCTTTTCAAAGGAAACAACGGAACATCTTTGTATTTCAAAATCAACTGGCGAAATAATTTAATAAAGACAACTCGACGCTGGCATGAAAAATCTCGAGTGTAATATTATGTACCTACAAAACCCAATGACGAAAAATTGTGGATTTCGTTTTCGTGGCCCTCAGGCCATCTTTATTAATTAGATGGTAAAATAAACTAACATTAGTCTGAACCGATTTATTTAGAAGAGTTACCGAGTTACATAAAATAACTCGGTAACTTTTCTACAATACAATTTTATTGCCAATTTTTCTACACGAGCAGCCTTTTTTTTTTTGGGTAGGAAATTATCAAATAACTTCTCCCGCTCTGGGCGGAGCGGGATGGCGTGTCAGAGTCTTACTGAATACCACCCACCGGTGTTCCTTCAGTAGCCATGTTGCCGGGGGCCACGATACACCTTTCGGACTTCTTCGCAACCCCGGCAGGTATTGGCCCTAGCGGACCCCTTCAGTTCTTTAGATATCTCTTTGAGGCGCGCGTGCAACACAACGCGCCGTCACCCAGGCCTGGTCCTTATCGGACGGCGAGCTACTCATTGCTCACTGTGTGGATTAATTCTACTCAAAAGGCATAAGCACTCTGCGGGTACAATACAATAACGTCATTAGGATGTTATTGCGGTTTCCGCATTTCTAAAGGGCGTCTGCTATGTTTGCCGAAGCGCGTACGCATGACAAGCGTGTGTCGTCGCTGTTAGGCAGAGTACGTGGCAGCAGCATTATTCTGAGGATAGTTTCGAGTATCAGTGTCTGATGCACTCGCTCTGGGTAAGCATCGTGGTTGGGACGGCAAAATAAAATGTTTTAATTTTTATTTATATTTATATTATTTACCTACTAACATAGTTTATAAGTTTCTGTTGTTACTAACCACAATGGATCATGTTATTTGACAAATAAATAAATAATAATAATTCAAGTTCGAGAATCGTTTATCAATTTTCATTTTTGAGATTTTTCCAATATCGACTAAAGTTTCAACGATGGCCGCGGTATATAAAACCAAATGCGTCTCTTCTCATAGTGATTAATTAAGTCATTGTCCTTTTAGCGAAAAGGCGATGTAAAGACACTTCTTCCAATAAATAAAACAAAGTAGCAGAAGAAAAAGGCAGACTTATTAAAAAAAAAAAAACAGAATTGTTGCCGTTTAGGGTAAATAAAGGCTGCAAATTAAGATTATTTCAAATCTGTTTCAAATATGAACATAGTTTTATAATCTAAACTAATAAATCTATACTAATATTATAAAGAGGAAAGATTTGTATTTTTGTATGTAACGAATAAACTTAAAAACTACTGGACCGATTTGAAAAATTCTTTCAGCAATGGATAGCTACATTATCAGCAAGCAACATAAGTTATATTTCATCCCTGTCCCCGTTAGTAAATAATAAAAAGAGAAAAGATTTATTTTTTTGGATGCTTGTAAGTTTGTTACGCTTTCTCGTTAAAATTGCTGAACGGATTTAGATGAAATTTATCACATGGGTAGACCATGACCTATACGTAGAACGTAGTATACTTTTTATCTCAATATTTCCACGGGATCGAAACTTATGTGGGTGAAACCGCGGGGCGCAGCCCGTACAAAATTCCATACTATAATTTATTATTATTCAAGATTCAAGAAGTCTTAACGTATGCAAAACGTATTATTTATGCTCCAATAAAGTTCCTTGCAGAAAACAAAAATAATTTAAAACTCAACTGCCCTGTCAAAAACGAACTAAAAAGTAATAAACAAGTTGTATTAGCTAATCTGTATATAAAAAGCAGAAGGTCACTGATTTACTTACCTACTGACTAAACAGATAAATAAAATTAAAATTATAGTCGGGGGACTGTGTGGACCACTTTTTAATCTAAAACTACTTTTTACTTCGTTTTTTAGCAGGGCAGTTGTGTTTTTTAATTATTTATTTTTATTTTATATTGTACATTTTAGTGACAAGTTTTATTTTTATTTTAAAATATGTCATGCTATCTGGCTTTAATATTTAAGCACTCAAGGTATCTTTATACTCTCAAGGTGAGGCGAGGCAAGGAGTGGATGGTGTGGGGATGAAATGTTTGTTTTGCACATGCAAAACAAACATTTCATCCCCACGCCATCCACTCCTTGCCTCGTAAAATATACACCTATGTAAAATATATACCACTAAATTACATAGTTTTGGAATGTGCTCATAAATGGATACCCATATTGCAGTAAACGAAAAAAAAAAAAAAAATATGGTCAAATTTGAATATGGAGCCATACTGCTGCCATTTTATTTTGTTTTATTTTTGAATGGGTATATCTTATGTCACTCAGAATAATGTAAGGATGCTAACGATACCCCATACATCGAAATCTGTTCAGGCATGCAAAAGTTATGGTGGCACAAAGAAACTCACATACATACGTACAAACATACATACATACATACATACACGAACCCTAAAAACCTATCATTTCTTAAGTTAGGGCTGTGAAAATTTAAATTTATGATTTTGGTAACAAATAAAGAATGACGCATTGCAGCGTTTTTCAAAAATCATCCCTCAAGAGGGTAAAATAGGGGATGATTTTAAAATTCGCATGTAATATTGTTTTTTTTTTGTGCTTCTTTTCAAGAGATTTAAGGGATTGTAAATATGGTCATACTCCGTATCTTAAATTAACACTTAAAGTCTTTATTAAAATCGGCCCACTCAGTCAAAAGTTGTTACAATTTAAATTCATAAACTAACCTTTCTAACATGTAAACGAATAAAGAATCATATAAACCTGTTTTATTTATTTAAAAAAAACCAGTCAAGTGTGACTACTCACACTGGCTTGCGTCCCGTCTCAAAGCTGTGCTTGCTCGGCTGCCCGAATTTCCAAATCTGGATTGAAGTACAAACTTAACTATTCAATTGAAAAATAACTTTTAATAGAGTAATGAAATACAGACTAAATGTTACTTTAAGACATGGCCTATGAATTTCTGATCCCAGATTGCAGAAAAAACTTAACTTTTCCGTTCATCATATAACCATAAATTACCAATTTTTGGATTGTCCTCTTTATTTGACCTTACTTCTCGACAAACTTCATGCTGTTGACCCAACGGAAAGTACCAAATAGATATCTATTTCAACTTGACGTCTCCACGCGTTTCTGAGAAAAATGGTCTTGACAGACAACGAAGTATCCTTTAAGGGTATGTTATCTGCCTGTTACCTTTTCATGTCGTAACGGCTGAACGGATTTAGATGTAAGGCATACGGATATGCCATGACCTGGGTTAGGACATAGGATACTCTGAATCCCGGTAGCACGTTCCTGTGAGATATATTCCGAGACCCACGCGGGTGAAGCCGCGGGCAAAAGCTAATGATTATTAATAAATGCGAAAGTGAGTTTGTTTGTTTGTTACGCTTTCGCGCTAAAACGGCTTAACGGATTTGTATTAAATTTGGCACATGGGTAAAACATGACCTGGGTTATGACTAGTGATCGGATAATCGTATGCATATTTACCTAAAGTACATTTTTGGTTAGGAAATTATGGAAGCGGCTTCTTAAAACATATTTTTTTAAATATAAATCCCGGGATTCCAGAAAAATAGTATCAGGAATGCGAAACTATTCCGTAACATGGTGAAGAAACATCGTTTTTAGCATGTGGCATTTATTAAAAAAAAAAAAAACGGGTTTCCATCCGAAATCTCGGGATTTTTTCGACACAAAAGTGCATTCCATAATATTATCCAACACCTTAAACTAAGTAAATATTCCTACACCCGATTTGATTCTATAGTAAAAAAAAAACGAAATTTGTCGATTCCGAATTCCCGGGATATTTTCGATACAAAAGCGCATTCCATAATAACCAATACCTACACTTTTGGTAAAATGCATCCAATTATCCGATCACTGGTTATGACATAGGATAGTTTTATCCCGGTAGTACTACCGGGATAAAGTTCCCGTGGGATAACTTCCGAACGTGACGCAGGCGAAGCCGCGGGAAAAAGCTTGTAAAATATAAAAATACTTTCTTTATCTACACAATCTAAAATTTTGTTACTTGTATTTTCAATCAGCAAGTAATACAGCAATAAAGCCTTAGTTATAGAGCCCTAAATCATAAATGGTACAAAGTGGACTAGTTGAAGTTTAATAAATACCTACTCTACCTTCGCAATCAAATATTTTGTTGGGATTTTTATTAAATCGAAATTTAAAAAAATGAGAATGAAAACATTCTCGTTTTATTTTACGATATTTATGTTATTGCTAGCAGATTGATTTAATTTCGAAACCTAATACAAATAAATCTTATTTGGAATCCAAAGATTTCTAAAAAATAATCGAATTTGTTATCTACTCCGAGCGAATCACAAAAACCCTTTTTTTTTTTTATTAATGAAAAGATGAAAATATTTCGATGACGAAGTAACTGCAACTTCTAACTGCCGAAGTCAACAATTTAGGCACACAAAGTGACAAAAACCGTTTAATTTATATAATAGTTAAAATTTATTAACCGAAGTGGCAAAACCAAAACATGTTAATTTGACCTTAAATTCATTACCAAGAAAAAATCAATATATCGAAAAATGTCTTAAAGGAGGTATTGGTTTTTCACCGTCGATCTATTGATTTTGATCAATTAACTAGCTATTCCCTGCGGCTTCGCCCGCGTGGATGTCGGAAAATATCCCACGGAAACGTACTACCAGGATTAAAAGTACCCTTATGTTGATCTGTGTTCCGAACATCCAAATCCGTGCAATCGTTTTTTGCTAATCCGGAACGTACATCCAGACAAATGGACAAAAATTCTTCGTTACCATTTTATAAAATCAGTTAATAAACTATAAAAACTTAGGTATTATTTTTCTTTGGCTTCAAACAGTCCATTTTTTATTTCAACATGCTTTCAGGTAGGTTCGTACAAAAATTTAATGAAAACAGAACCAGATTGAGTTATAATTTTAATTAGAATTTTAAAGAAAATCTTTTTAAACGGTTTTCATAAATTATGAACATCAAACTCACTCGCTGTTTTCAGAGCTTAAAGCATATGTCCCACCGCCAGCGATTAACGAGAAGCGAGTGGAGCTGGCAACTAAAAATGAGTTAGTGAGCAACGAGCTGCGAGTGCGCGCCGATGACGAGCGGTTACTGGCTGTTATGCTTTTTAGGGTTCCGTAGTAAACAAGGAACCCTTATAGTTACGCCATGTCCGTCTGTCTGTTTGTCTGTCCGCGTTTAGCTCAGAGACTCTTAGTACTAGAAAGCTGTAATTTGGTATGGGTATATATATTAATCACGCCAACAAAGTGGTAAAATAAAATATTGAAAAAAAAAAATTAATGTACCTCCCCTACATGTTGTTGTAGGGGAGATGTTTTTTTTTTCTCATTTATCCCATAATGTGGGGTGTTATTGGAAAGGTCATTTAAAAACATTGTGAGTTTGTCAAGACCATTTTTGCCGGGGGCTACGATATTCCTTTCGAACTTCTTCGCAACCCCGGCAGGCATCGGCCCTCGCGGACCCCGTTAATTCTGCTGACATGTCTTTGAGGCGCGCGTGAAACACAATGCGCCGCCCAAATGGTTGGTTTTGAGTATTTGAAAAAATTCACAGCAGTAGCATATATAACGAAATTAAAAGGAAAACTATCACTGCTAAGTAAGCTTTACAAGTTAACGGGTAATAATCAACCAATTGACATTTGCGGTTACAAAAACATGGTCTCCCGAACGGAATGTATGGGAGACCATGTTTTCAACTAGAAAATTAAGTTTGTTCTTGGGATGAATTCATCCCAGTTGCGGAACCCTTCATTGTCCGATACGCACGTACGTCTCCCAGTGATTGTTCTGCCCCCCAAGCGAGCGTTGCTAAGCAATTTTTCTCTTTGATAGCTCTTGTCGCTGCGACAAATGAGTACTCGTTACCGGTGTGAATAGTCAACGATCGACAAAAAAAAACTTGGCGCACTTATCTTTCCACGTTGAAAGACAAGTGCGCGTGTACAGAGTGTTTTTTTTTTACGTATCAATTTAATATTTTTTGTGAAAAATTTATTATTAAATAAATAAAACTTTTTTTAATGGTACTTTATTTATTTTTTTGCATTTTTGTACGCTATACTACTCCGGGTTAACGGGAACGCTCTTCGTTAATTAACATAACAGTATGTTTATCTTTTTTACTTACACAGGCCCTACAATTTTTTGTACGTTTCTTGACCAAGAAAATCGTTGATAATCGCTTCCTCGTCGGTGGCGGCAGTGGAACAGGTGCCTAATGAAAGTGCGAATTTTGCCAAACGATAAAATTCTCATGTTTCGGAAACCTAAAAACTCTTTATACCATGTTAATTAAACGTAGAGCTGTTTTTGAAATGTGCTTGCATGCTTAAAATCTATAATGACGATTAAATTTATTATAATTTTGGTGGGAAAAGTATTATTTTAATGCTAAGTAAATGTAAGTTTCACTCTTGTCTATTTTAAGGTTTTGATTTAGCCTTTGAAGCATGTTTTCTAAACCTAAAATATGTAAAAAAATGTGTTAAACCCGTTTAAAGGCCAAGCCATTAAGGCCATTTAGATTGTTTTTTTGAGTTTTTTTCTCGCTTTCATTCCAAAATAATTGTGTATTTAAACCCTTATCCTGTTTCAGTAACTAAAAGATGAAATCAAGTTATTCTTACAAGCAATACCTATAGAAAAATAATAATATTTATTAATGATGGCTATCCTACATGATGGTAATAAACCGTAACGCTAATCTCATATAACGGAATACATTTTTTATTTTCCGAATTTTTTTCGAGCCTTTTAAGGACTTTTAAACACGCGACGCGACACAAAGACACCGCTCGTCGCGCGACGAGCGGTGTCTTTGTGTCGCGTCGCGTGTCGCGCCTGTTTGAAAGAGCCTTTATTCTGTTATATTATAATGTAATGTATTTTCTTTCTTTCTTTTACGAATGTGTTTTCTATTACTACGGTCAAACATACCTTTGTAGTTGCCGACTCACTTGTAACATTGACATAACAATAACACGTGTAGCGCTGACCTGATTGACACAGGTACAGGTTACCGATACACGTGTTTTATAAACCAAAGCGACCCCTGCTTTACACAGTTTTTGCGACTTGACAAAACATCAAAGATTTTCTTCATTAAATGTTATTGTAATAATGTTAATGTATTATACAAATGAACTTTCTGGAATAAATTATCTAAATTATGGTGAAGATCACATCAAAATCCGTTACGTAGTTTAGAAGAACAACGCGGCCACATAGATAGACACGAAAAGGACTATAATAAAATAATAAATCCATTTATTTCAGAACCAGTCCATATGCATACATGTTTTTTTTTAGATACATTTAGAATTAATTAAAAGATTGCAATTAAATAAACATTACAAAAGTCATTTATAAAAATATTATATATTACAATGTTAGAATCACAAAAATATTATAATACACTATATGTTTCATCTTAGTCTAAATTTAGGTTTGGATCCGAATACCTATGGACACAGAAGCGACCTCCAATTTGTACTCTGGTATTTCCAATAACTTTAGTGATAGCATAGTTCGGCAACTAAAATTATCTTTTGATCCCCTCAGACAGAGAGGATGCAGGACGGAAGTTGTTCCCTGATTACTTTTCTTGTAAGTCCCGATAAGGTGCCTGAATCCATATCTGTCTGTATCTTGTCCGTCGGTCATAACCTTTTTCCGCCTAAATCACTGAACCGATCATAAGCTAGCCTAGAGCAGGATATAGGCTACTTTTCTTTTAAATATTTGTAATAAAAAAACCGGTCAAGTGTGTGTCGGACTCGCACGCTAAGGGTTCAATACCGTATTAAGATCTAGCAAAAAACACCGGAATAAAAACACGTTTCTTATATGAGGACCACAAATCATTATTTTTGATTTAAGTCATCATCATCGTGAAAGGAGGAGGTCGTGGCTAAGTAATAACAGCCGCACGGGTCGATCCATCAGGTTAAGCTACGCTTGCCGGGGTTGGTCCGTGGATGAGTGACCATCTATACATACCAAGACTCCTCCGTACCTCAGAAAGTACGTTAAGCCGTTGGTCCCGGCTGTCATTCGTGGATCTTTGACAGTGGTTACGGGTCGTTGAAGCCCGAAAGTCTGAACCACTCTTGTCAAGGGGAATCGTATTACTCAGTTACTGGGTTGTGGAGGGCAGATAGGTAGTCCCTCCATGTAAAAAACTGGTATTCAGCTGCATCCGGTTAGACTGGAAACCAACCCCAACATAGTTGGGAAAAGGCTAGGCAGATTGATTGATTTAAATCATCTTCATCATCATTTCAGCCGAAAGACGTCAATTATTTAAATAAAATCAAATTATTCTATAGTCAATCTTTAAAACTAAAATATTTATAGGTAACTTGATTACCCTTAACAAAATATCATGAATGATTAACTTTATTTAATTTTTAATATTTGTTATTATAGCGGCAATAGAAATACACAATCTGTGAATATTTCAACTGTCTAGACCTCTGGTTCCCAAAGTGGGCGATAACTCCCCCTTGTGGGCGCTGCAGGCCTAAAGGTAAGAGACCCAGAAAAAAAAATGGCGGCGTTGTATAGCGATTGGGGATTGCTTGGGGTGCGATTTGTAATTTCATCTAGTATAGAGAGGTTTTTAAATAGGTGAAAAAATGGGGGCGCTAAAAAATAATTTATTCTCAAAGTGGGCAGTAGACAAAATAAGTTTGGGAACCCCTGGTCTAGACAGCTGAAATTTTTACGGTTCATGAGAGGCACAACCCGCTGACAGATGGACGGACAGTGGAGGCTTAGTACTAGGGTTCCATTTGGCACCCTTCGGGTACGGAAACTTAAAAATGATTAAATCCAATACACGCAGACGAAATCGCGGGCAACAGCTAGCATTTAATATTGAAGATTTTGAGTCCATTACAGAATTTCTTCTCAAGCTTTTGTTTTTAGTAATGGTCTTTTCCTATTGTATTTTACGTTTAGGTATTTATTTTTGACTGCCCCGTTGGTCTAGTGGTCGCAAGCGATATTGCTGAGCATGAGGTCCTGGGTTCGATTCCCAGGTCGGGCAGTGTTATTGAGTTTTTCTATCTGAGATTTCTCAGTAGCAGCCTGGAGTCTGGATTTGTGCTCGGTTGATGGCAATAGGCTCGCCCCCTATTACATGGGACTTAAAACATAACTGGCGAAATGTGGGTGAACCTGCTGCAGGGACACCTCTGCCCAACCCTTCGGGAAAATAAGGCGTGGTTTTAAGTTATGTTTTTTTATATTTTAATCAGCTATATTTCCATTATTATAATCAGCTATATTTCCATTATTCAAGTCTTTTAAAGAAAGCCGTGCACAGTAAGCTTTTAGTCCAAAAGAAATTACTTTGATACTAGATTTTACAAATTTTTAGCATCTTAACACGAATTCTTTCAGGTCCGAACATTTTTTTTCAGTGATTTGAAATGATTTTTGTGATAAACCTACAGTTACCTAGGACAGTGGTAAGATGGCCGCCACGTAACGGCTGCAGTGACGGCTACCATACAAATAATGGCAGCGAGGTTTGACTTTACACCAACTTACTTTCAAAAATAATGTTTCACAGACGTTTTTCGACATTAAATTGAGGACGCTATATGGTGGCCACCGCAGTCTTAGGAAAGAACCAAAGCTACGAGCTTTGGTTCAACAAAAAAAAAACTTGTAGAGTACGGAAAGGTTTTTTGGTGATATAGGTAAGCGTACGTGATTTATGATAAATAAAAAAAAAATGTCCCCAATTTACCTAAATCACCAACAAACCTTTCCTTTCCCTACCTAGTTTTTATTAGTGTACAGCTTATAAGCCATAGTTTTTATGTAAATACTGGATGAGTCTGGTTTCATCACTATGTTTATGTTTGTCAAAATAACTGTGATGGATGTGTTGCACTCACAGAGTTTTCATTTACCTAAAACAAATAATGGATTTCAGAACAGAGCTACCCAGCCAGCCCTTTTTCTAGTCAACTTTCGATTATTTTTATTTAGATGCATATAGACTTATTCAGATGCTGCCAAATGGTATAAATTTCAAATAATAATTCAATTGATGTTTGAAGTAGTTGAAATTGAAGTAAATGAATATTGAGTATTGTAACTTTCCTTTGATGTTAGAAACTGAAGGTCAAACAATAATAAGTCTTATATGTCCTGTATGTGTTGGTGTATGTTGTGACGATATGATTTAATAAACCAACCAGAATTTATTATTATTTCTATCTACTTATTATGGGAATGATAATAATATCAGCCTCTATGTAGTCCAGTAACAAGCGCTTTTCTTACAAGGATAAAGACGGCGGAATTTTAATCACAAGTTCATTTTAAGTTTTTCTACAGATTGGGTGCGTCATCATCTACCTAGTCTTTTCCTTATTATGTTGAGGTCAGCATCCAGTCCAACCTGCAGTTTAATACCAATGTTTTACATGGAGCGACTGCCTATCTGATTTCCACAGCTCATTTACAACATAAAACTAATCCTCTAAAAACTTTTTGACCTTATAATGATGCACGTTTTTTTTTTTTTAAATAATGAAACTCTAAAAACTTTTTGCGCTTCTAATGATGCCAACTTTTTAATGGTTGAGCCTTTTTTAATTTTCTAGCGTTTTCTCTGAGCAACTGAAGGTATCAACGCCGCACTCCACCAGGCCAAAGATCGTAAGCGATGGACAAAGACCGTTAACAAATTGAAACGGAGAACGATTCTGAGCAGTGAGAGAGCGATTGAGAAGAGAGAGCCTATTCTTACAGTTGTTCGCAGTTACCAAGCTAGAGATGTTCTTTCATAGTTCACACACATAGACAGTCCTAACCTAACCTAACCCATTTGGGTTAGGTTAGAACTGTGACCAACCGCGCTGCATCCTAGTTTATCGCAGTTACTTGGTTATTTAGTACTTTTTGGACCCAACGATAGGAATTATTGTTCATAAAAAGAGGCGCAATCATTAGGTATGAATGTTCAATAATATTTTTAGGAAAGCGAAATGAGAATTATTGGAGTTTGGATTAAATACATACTTTAATATTAAAGAAGGGCTTCCAAATATAAATGCGGTAGGTACACCTGGCTTACGTGTACCGCATCTCTATTTGGAATCCTTCGCATAATTGGGAGACGAAAGTGACGATAAATTCTAAAGGTAGTCCCAAGTCCCAACCGCACCTGTTATGTTCCCTAAAGCTATTCAAAACAGAACAAACCAGATGGAGGCAGGCGGGAGGGAGGCAGGTGGAAGTTGAAATAGAAGGAATTCTATTTCAACTTCGAACTCATTATTAGTGACCCTGCATTATTAGTACAATTTTGACCTGAATTTGTTTTTTTTTAGGTTGTATTTAAATTTTCACAGGTGGTTTAATCAAGTCTGCTGTTGTATTTTAAGGCTGGTGGCAAAGTTTCATAGTGGCCTACATTTTGTTCGTGGCATTGCACGAAAGGTAACAGACACACAGACTGAGTTCCTTTCGCATTAACAATTATTAGTATGGATTGTTTGGACATCATAAAGATCAAAACGAGTGTTTCAGTAAACATGAATAAACTGTAAACATGATCACGTCGGGGTCACAAGTATAAAGGCATGAGGACCAGGGTGTAAAGTTCACTCATCCTCTATAGAAAAGGGAGGATCCTCCGACCAGACGGGTGTCGTGTCTGATGGGCTACTGCCAGACGATTTTTTTTTAATGGCAACTCGCAGTTTTGATCACTAAGGTCTTGGCTGTTTAACTGGACTTTCCTGTGGTTGCCTTAAGCTACTACACTTAGAGTCTCGGCTTAGGGACAGCAAGAGGGGACAGGCTGGATCAAAATTTGGTTAACATCATGATTATTAGGCGGGGTATTTAAAGCTACGTGCTCAGCTGCAACAACTGCTGGCACCTCGTTTTCGAGCAAGGGTTGGGGAGGAGTTAATATCGGGAAGTTATATGTATGCTGATCGCGCGATAAACGCTGCTTGCGCGATGAAGGATTTCGTGTGACGTCAGTATGATGCGTAGTTCGCATGTGGCAATGTAAATGCCACTACAAACATTACCTTATGAACTTTCAATCTTGTTCCTATTTTATAACACATCAAACTGGCTTATAAAACCTTCCTTTCCATCCAATGATTGTCTTGAAGAAATTGCTTTTTGAGATTAGACTGTACCTATATTGTTTATTCGACCTCGTACAGTCCGGCCATCAAGAGAATGCGATCTTGACACCTGTCAGTTTCATACTAACGAATATGTGTTTTGCAAAGGAGATGAGGAACGGTGGGCCCAAATGTAATAAGTTGAAATATGATCTAAAAAAATTGACATATTTTCCTATCCTTGAATATCAAAAATCAGCTCAATTCTCCATCTGGAAGCGGAAAAATACGATAAAGATAGTTTTCATGAGATTATCGATTAAAGTAATCGATTACATAACTACAAAAATAAAACCTACCCACTAGGTAGCACCAGGTAATATAAATAACTCAAAGTAATTAAATGCACTATATATACTTTTATACAATATGGTGTATTTAATTTAAATAAAACATGATTAACTACTGAAAAACCAAAATTATGATTATCAATTTCATAACGATTAAAATCAGTCTTATATTTTTTGTCTATATCACTGGCAGTGCATGTTCTGTACTGGCATGAACTGACTGACATTGACACTAGACATAGAGTGGTGGGTCGTTGTCAAATTTTTGACGAACGAAACCGTTTTTCCGACGACGAAAACGGTTAAAAGACGAAACTTATCCAACATGGAATAGAATTGCGATTTCGTCGAGCGCAGTTTCTTAGAACTATCAACGATTTGAAATGTATGAAATGGTTTTATCGCATCATGAACGACAGCATTGACAACTGGTAATTCATTATTGTTTGTATTTAATTGACAAAGAGTTCACTTTTTATTGGAAGGAGTGCTTTACGAGTGTGATAGATAGTTGACTCATTGTACCTGACTGTATTTTCTTAGATGTCAAATAAAAAATCGCTCCAAGTAATTTAAAGACTGGTTTGTTCAATGAAGATTATTTAAATTTAAACCAAGAACGTAAATCGGTTTCAACATCACAAAACACAAAACGGTCTTTGTAAACGGTTTGTCGTCGCAACGCCCACCCCTACTAGACAGCTGCCATTTTTTTCGTCTTTTCCGATGCGTTTTGAGTGCTTTCCCGATTATTTTTCATTTTCAACGACCAATGCTTTGTTTTTTACGGATTCTGACCATGCTTACCTCGTATGACCCTTGTTTTCATACTGGACACCGAAGATTGCTCACACGATTGACTTAGAATTGTTATTTTGGATTTTACTGCCGGTTTGTGGATTGGATATTGTTGAAACTATGGATAGCTGTGAGAATTGTGGGATAGCAACTAGTCACTGCAATAAACTAATATATGTTTGAATCTATAAATTCACACCATTTTGATCTCGTTACATCCAGACCCAAGAGTGTATGTAATCGTTTCAGTCTCCTTTGATCCTTATTTCTTCTAGAATTTGTGCTACTGACAGGTGTCAGAAACGAATTTTATCGACGGACTGTAATTACTTTTCCACTTTAGGGCCTTTTCTGATTTGTCCACAGAACATATAAAAGAGGTTAGAAGGGCCTTGTGGGCGGGGCACGCGCGCCGCGGTTATGAGCAAATGCTCAATATCAACCGAAATTTACTTTACCGGCCAGCAATCGCGATCTTGTTTTGACAGCGTACGTAAGCTCCGCAAAAATATTAAATTATGCCGTCTTGCGCTATTATAACGTGTCGGAAAAGAAGTCAGGTGTGTAGTGTAGCACGAGAAGGGATTTCTTTCCACCGTAAGTCCAAAAACCTTAAAATACTTGTGATATTTGTAATTTTAACATTACCATTATGAAGTTTGTAGACAAAAACGATATAATCGCAAGCAGACGAATAGTAATACATTGCTTGCAATAGATGGGTACCATTTTGCACTACGTGAGCGATCGCGCAATGTATTACGTTCACTCCGAGAGTCCCGAGTACCGAACCAAAGGTTCAATTCCACGATATCTAGGTATATCGATAGTGCTGTGCCAATTTGTAAACAATGTCGATAATTACTATGATACAATTGATTATTATCAATAGTACACTTTATAACTAAAATAACATTATTTATTACGACCAATATGGTTTGTGTATTTTTTTTGTATTTAAGTTTTATGTAATTTTTCAATTGAAACTGACATATTATGATTTAATATGTTTAAGGTTTGCAACAGATCCAGGTATAAGAAAACTGTGGATTGAGACTAGTAGAATTGATTGTATCCCTACTAAATGTAGCACAATTTGTTCGCAACATTTCGATGATGATAATTACATAACAACAAAGTCAGAGAAAAGAAACTTAAAATCAGGCGCTTATCCGCAAAAATATGTCGTTATGTGTTGTTCAGTAAGTAAACTGATTTTATGTTTTAGAAAATTTTATTTTAGTCTCGTCAATTAATCAGCTTTTTGTCTAAAAATGGCGACATCAAGATCATCTTTTATATTATTTTTTATAAAACTTCTGGTTGAAAACGAAGGAAATTGAAAATTATGCCTTTTTCCTTACGTTTTTTTTATACTTCTTTGATTACTTTTTTTTTAACGTGGTATAATCATCAAATGAGTCCTCCCACCCAGAGCAGAGCAGGAGGGACTGTCAGACTCATACTGACTAAAATCCACAGTGTCCTTCAATAGCCCTTTACGTACCGGGGTCACGGTAAATCATAAGTATATTATTGTTAGATTGCATTTCATTTTGAAAAACTTCCAATTTAAAAGAGAGCCGGCGTATGCTACTTAATAAATACTTATTATTTCAGGGACAATACTTTTTTTCTTTTTGAACGTGATTAGCACCAGAAATGTAAGGTTGAGAGGCAACCCACTATCTCTAAACAAATAAAAAACATGGAATATTTACCATATTTATTATTTGTTTATTAGAGAAAGTCATCAGTCCATTGGGAGGACTCATTTGATCATTATACCACGATAAAAAAGTCATCAGTCCATGTTAATAATTAAATTGGTTTTAAAATTCAGTTTGTATTTTTTATTTGTTTCTATATTCGCATGAATACATGTTTACAACATGCATTACAGAGGTCCACATAGTCCACAATACTTGTAAAGAAAGAAGCAAGATTACATTAATTTTATCGATATCAATAATCGACAGTTAGTCGCCCTACCATACATGAGCTTTTACGCGTGTATGAGTGTACGTCAAACGCAGAGATTGCGTTAGTGTGAAAACCAATAGCAAACTCACGATCTAAGTGCGTGTTGTTTATTTGTGTGCGTAATCCGCGTAGGCATTGGTCTCTTGCTTGTAGTGAAGTTAAAGAGTGGGAGACAAACGGCGACACGCGTTCTGATGCAAATCCGAAACTATTTCCTTTCTAACCTCTTTTATATGTTCTGTGGATTTGTCGGTGCAGCAACAATGCGACATCACCATGCTTGGATGCCGAAAACATACCGACAAACTACCTTTTGGAAGGGGCGACTAGAATCAATTCTTCTCTTTTTTTTTTGTAAATTCTGCCGCTTTGCTGCCACGACGGTACTCATACTCCATAATCACTCGAATTTTTAACGTATCCATGATGACGAAAAACGTACAAATGCGATGAAAACAGAACGCTAACCATTAAACAAATGACTAATTTTCAAAAAAGAATTCCATATTTTAAAAATAAAAATAATTTGAACTTAGAATTCTTAGCGAAAAAAAAATGTACTTGACATAACCAGTACGGCCGAACGAAAATTTCATTGGTAAGGACCTAATACATTATACAAGGACAAGGTCTATTTGTCTATGTGATAGATAGATTTAACCTTAGTAATATCTCAATTTAACGGGAATTTTTATCAAAAGTGGTAAGGTAATGACGAGGTTGACTAATGACTATATTTGCCTTTTGAATTAAATTAATGTTGTGTTAACTTCCTCTTTGTTTACAATCGAGTTTCTTTCTATCTATGCATTCATTTATTCATGGAAATCAATTGCTGTGAGATGATAAATGTTATTATAAGTTTGTTAGGTTACAGTGATTAACTTGTAGCGGATTTGAATATATTCATTATTCTTTTGTAACAATGTTGAAAGTAGGAATCTAAAGGATTCTGGTGCCTTGTTATTTTCTGTTGGTTTAGGCTTATTGTAATTTTAGTGGTATTATTTCGGAAACATGTACTTAATACCAAATACCCAAACAGAAAAGCTCTTACAAAAAGGCTATACTTTGTTTTGTGGGTGTCATTCAAGTCGACTAAGGGATCTCAAGAATTAGACGGCCACGACTCCGGCCAGACGTGGCCGTCTAGTGGTATTGTATGGTGTGCGGCTAGTTGGCCGTTGCGACCAAGTGCGCGATGCGTATTGGTTTCTACGTATAGTTTATCCGGTCGCTGCGACTACTGGTTGTGGTCTAGATTCTTAACGGGCTATGAAAAAGTTAATTTTGCCTAAAAGCCAAACTTAGTAAGTATATTAAACACTACATAATATAACAGCCAATCCAACACATTGTATACTCAATCAATCCACCTAGCCTTTTCCCAACTATGTTGGGGTCGGCTTCCAGTTTAACCGCATGCAGCTGAATACCTCCTATCTGCCCTCCACAACCCAGTAACTAGGTAATACGATACCCCTTGGTAAGACTGGTTGTCAGACTTTTGGGTTTCTGACGACCCGTAACGACTGTCAATGATCCACTAATGACAGCCGAGACCAACGGCTTAACGCTTAACGATTTTCCGAGGCACGAAGGAGTCTTGGTATGTAGAAATGGTAATCCATCCACGTACCGACCCCGGCAAACGTAGCTCAATCTAATGGATTGACGCGTGCGGCTGTTAGTACGTAGCCACAAGCTCTTCTAACACATTTATTGGCTAAAAGAAATTATGATGACAGACTAATGAACGCAGAAAGTATAAAATTACTCTATCGAGTTCCAATTGAAGTTAAACGATAGGAAACTAAATGGAAAAGTTCAGCAACTAGTTTAGATTTGAATAGAACAAATGAGCGGTCTAACTTTTAATCTCTAAAAGGTCAATTACAGTTAAACTGGTCTACGTTTTTCTAATATTTACTTTTATGAATTTAACGTTTGTTCGGATTGAAACTTCTGGCATTACAACGTCATTTCGTCCCTTAAACAATTTTCCGAAGTTGTTTGCTCACTGTTTAGAAGCGAGAACTCTATCAAAGAAAATGCTCGCGCAACGACGTTCGTTTGGCGGGCAGAACACTCGCTGAGAGACTCTCGCGTGGTACATATATATACACACCAGCAAGTTGTTGTCAAAGCTATTTGAAAAATCATTTCTAAAGAGATTGAAGCCTCTAATTGAAAGTGAAAATTTAATCCCCGATTATCAGTTCGGATTTAGAGAATACTGCTGGACCAAGTACACAAAATCTGTACATACAGGATTTTTTTTAACCAGTGCGCAAACTTAAACACGTGACTTTACTCAGCATTATGAACAACTTTTACTATGGGACCAAACCTGAAATAGCGAAAAAAAATCAGTTGATCCCTACATTTTGACGAGTTATGCGAACAAATGTAGGGAACAGCTGATTTTTTTCGCAATTTCAGGCTTGGTCCCGTAGTAAATGTTGTTCATAATGATGAGATATTTCGTAAAGGGAAAACTTCGTAAGCTATGGGAAACTTAACTACTTTACAGTCACAAAACATTCGAGGTTGTGTTCTGATCATTTTAGAGATAAAGACTATAAGAATAAAATTATTTTTTACAGGATAAACCTAATGTAAAAACACAATATTTTTGTGCTATTTACTTTTAAAAGCATGTTTAAGATTCCCATCGATTTAGAGAGCAACAGTAACAAGGGCTTCATCGTATGGAATGAATGCTAGAAAAGCAGTGGAAGCTGTAGACAGAACCCTGTAGGACATCCGCAGGAACCAAGACATGATGGATGGTGTCACAGTTGTGACTGACAAAGTGAATACTTCGTTGAAAAGGTGGACTCTATTTTCGTGAGTTTATAGACTGCGCTTGACGATCATTATGCGAGCTCGGCTTAGCGGGAATTCAAATGCTCAAGAATTCTCCGATGTTCTTCTAAAAGTTAATGAAGACACTCTACCAGAGAATCTTGGTAGAGTAGTTCCCACTTTATAAAATCTTATTCTTCTGGTGTACGAGGACATCAGTCGAATACCGTACCAAGATAATTCTTGGACGTATTCCCATTTTAACGCCGAATATGATCAAACTGCAGCGATCAATCACAGTATTCCCTCGCAAATTGAAGGGAGTGAAGTGATATGCACCTCCATTAATACTGATGTGGAGGAAGATAATGCCACACATTACCCCGTAGAATTTCTCAATTTGCTAATGGCAAGTTGACTTCTGGTGTACATCATCTAGTTGAAGGTCGGTGTCGAGATTATGCTCTTCCGGAACTTAACTCCACCGAAGCTGTGTAACGGAACCCGAGTCAAAGTCATGTCTTTGCAGAGAAACGTCATCGAGGCGGAAATTCTAACAGATTGTGGAGATGGCGAGACAGTGTTTATACCGCGTATACCACTAGTTCCCCAGAATTATCAGTTTAAGCGCGTGCAGTTCCTTGTGAGCGTATGCTTTGCGATCAACAAGTCACAGGGGCTGACACCGAAGGCTGAAGGCTGCGGTTGTCGACTTCAGAACAAGCTGCTTTTCACACGGATAACTGTTCGTCGCTTGCTACCGAGTCACTATTCCTGACTCTCTATATTCTGGCTGCAGAAAATAAAACTACAAACGTAGTACCTATACTACCTATACAGGGAAGTTTTATAAAAATGTGGCTGTTACTGTAGTATATTGTGGTGTCTAACGACTTCCATATGAATGAAGTCGCGGGCAGAAGCTGGTTAAATAATAAAATAAAATCAAAATAATATAATAAAAAAATAGATAGGTTTGTTCCCGGTTGATGGCATTAGGCTCGCCCTCTATTATCAGGGACTTATAAGTAACTGGTGAAATGTGTGTGACCTATACGTACACCTCTGCATTATCCTTCGTGGAATACAGGCGTGATGTTATTTTATATTGCAATAAAAAATATGGAAATAAAACCCGCAAAGGACTCCATAACTGTTTAATTTTCACTTAAAGTTTCCAAGCGATGTCATAATTATCCGATAACAAAAGTTGCGGTCCGACAAGAAAATTTTGCGGTTAACCTAACGAAGTTTAGACAGACAATGGACATAGCTGTTGAAAGTAACTTTATAATCAAATACAAGGGAAGATTAACCTCATACCCGATCGAGTTTGGTTCTATAATCTGTCACCGCTGATTTAGTTAATCTTTAGATCCGTCGTAAAAGTTTGAAGGTTTGAATATTGTCACATTGTTATGCTGTAAAGTATGAACGATTTAATTAGGGGAAATATTTAACAGACCCTTAAAATTTTATTGACCTTTTAATGCCGGACACGTTTTTAAATTAAAGATAAACAAAATTTGGTCTTTTAATGATATTTTTTTTAATAATAATTGAGCCTCCTTTTAACTTTCTGGCCGTTTCTCACAGTTGGTCGCAGTAATTAATCATTGGTACCTTAATCCAATGGGTCAGTTTAGGTTAGAACTGTGACCAACCGCGTGGTTACATACCTACAATCTACATTCAAGTTAGTTGCAGTTACTTGGTTATTTTGTATATTTAGGACCCCAAATAAGGAATTATTTAAAGTTCACAAAAAGAGGTGCAATAATTATTATTAAAATGTTCCATAATATTTTAGGAGCGCAAAATAATGCGCAATTAAGGGTTCGACTAAATACTTTCATTTTATTAGTAATACCTATCTTATGGGCTAAATGTCTCCTCAATGCCTTTTAGCCTTAGGATATCTTTTTTTTTGTTTATTCTTCAGTCTTCCATTTGTTATTTAAAAATCAAGTCGTTTGAAAAAACAATTAAATCGTTAAATTTGCCGTGACCGAACTCAGTAGCGCGAAAAAATATCCATACTGAGAAGAGTGTGCTGACGTAATAATAAGAACGTTCTCCGATTTATATATTTGGCGTTCCCTCAGTTAACAATGAAGTTAAGTCTCTGCGGCATTGTGTATCAAAGGTATCAAAACGGAAAAGAAAAGCGACCGTCTTTTGACGTGGTAGAGCGAATCTACGATCAAATATTTGCAGAAAAAGCTTTTGTTCTGCTGGTGGATATTACAGCCAAACTGAAACTTAACTAGCTTTTCTTGTGTGTAAATAAATAAAAAGTCATCTATACTCCATTTGAAATAAGATTAGACATTTAAATAAATCTTTTTTACAGTCCGTTTCACCGATTTTGACTTCTATTGCGTTGTTAGTATTACAAATGGCAGCTGCAGTAAACAGTTGGTATTTTAACCACTTTTTTTTTTTTTGCTATTAATGCCATCCTTATGCATACGGTATTGAAGTCAAAATCGTTTGAACGGACTGTAATAAAGGTTTGTTTAAATGTCTAATCTAATTTCAAATGGAGCATAGATGTTGCACACTGAGCGACACAGTTGTCGTCATTGGCTAATTTATTGAAATACAGAGATTCAGTTAAGTAAGTAAAGGTAAAGGTACCTAGTGTCTATTCCATTAGTATAGATACACCTATGTGCTTGCATGTAAGTGCAAAAGTGTCTCTTGGTAAGCACTTTTCTTCATACAAAGAGAATCGATTTAGACTTTGACTGTATCCATAGTGAAAAGTGCAGTACACGTAGGTATTCTTCCTTCTTGTTCCCCCTGGCTGGAGGCTTTGAGTGTAGCAGCTTAAGGCAACCACAGGATTGACCGGTTAAGTAGTCATGACCTCAGAGTTCAGCTACGAGATGCCCTACAGAAAAAAAAAAAAAAAAAAAAAAAAAAAAAAAAAAAAAAAAAAAAAAAAACCTTCTTGTTCCTCGTGCACTTAATATATTGTGTACCAACACGTGCCTGGTCTTTGACAAGCTATTTTTATCAGAATACAACTTTACCTATGCTCTTTTAAACCTCTCATAATTAGCCTATAACGTTCCCACTGATGGGACACAGGCCTCCTCTTTCTGTGAGAGGGAGTGGGCCGTAATCCACCACGCGAACCCAGTGCGGTTTGGTGGATGTCACAATAACATCGAATTTTTGAAGTGAAAACTTACTTAACTAGGCGAGTTGAGCATTTTTGAGATGGAACTAAACAATTGATTTCGTGACACTGTGAAGACAACTCATTTTTGTAAACGCGATTGTGCTCTTTATTTATATTAAGTTATGAATCAATGTTCTATGCAAGTATTTTTACTTTAAAGGCTTCGGAAGTTTTTTTTTTTTGTTACTCTTTTGTGCTCTTTATTTGGATAAGATTACGGACCAATGTTCTATACAAGTATTTTTCTTCTACCAAGGTGATCTTGTTCAAGTTTTCACTTGTGTAGGCACTCACGGGACCAACTGTTTTTTTTTAGTTCGTGGATATGTCGGGTTTCTCACGATGTTTTCCTTTTGAGTTTTGAGAGTTCTTAAATGTCGATGGTTTTACAATGTCACATGCCCTATCTGTGAATAGGTGACAAAAAAAAATACCTACGCATGCAGCACACAACTATTCATATTGTCTCACCATTAGCTGTGTGGGTGGACCGAACTGAAAGATTTTACTGCTGTGAAGTATTTCATAAAAATCTATTTAATTATTGTTTTTACTTGTTGTGCCTATGCTGGCATCTAAATCGCCACATGCGAACTATGCATCACAATGATTTCAATCAAAATCCTGTATCACGCAAGCGGAGTTTACCGCGCAACTAAAATATACGTAGGTATATCCGACATCAATCGTCGGGCAGTTGCCCACCAAACACAACTGACACCCGTCTGGTTGGAGGATCCCCCTTTTCTAGGATGAATGAACTTTACACCGTGTTCCTCATATATATGCCTTTCGTTTACTTTTACGAATTAACAAAAAGGATTTACTTTCGGAGATAACCTTTGAATATTAAATTTCTTCAAAATTAATCTAGCTCTGAAATTGACTTTTAATGTTGTTTAATTATAATAACGTGGGATACCTTAGCTTCGTAAAAAATAAGTCACTTGCTTAAAATTTAATTAACATTTGCATTATATTTTCTTTAGTCTAGCGAAAATAATGATTTATTTTGGGCCCTTGACATTTAAGTGATGGCACAGATTAATACAGATGGTACACTCCGCGAAATCAGTTAAATAAAAAGCAACTCTTAATATAACGCAATAAAGTGCAATTCAAGTCGCACAACACTTACTTATCTACAGTTTTATTCACCTTCAAGTTGCCTCTCTTTCTATCGCGCCACTCTTATACCTTCTGACCACGTTAGGGTTGTCATTCTTTAGAGAATAATTAATCTGAATATTTAATCACAAGTTAAGTGCCTATTACTCTACTTTTGTGAACAAATGACGTTTCAATTAAACCTAGGCTCTGTACTTACTTGAATTTGTTTAGTCTCCATTATTTATTAAAATGTACCTACGTAATTGGGAAAATAAAAGTGTGTACGAATAATCTGTTATCTATATAATCAAAATTTTACTAGAAATATTTAGTTATGGTTATAGTTAGGCCACGGTAGATACCCACCAAAACAAAAATACATTTTAAATAGGTACTTTCCTACTTATACTTATCAAAGCCTGAACCTGACCTTGCAAACAGAACTTGTAAGGAATGTATCCAAACTCGGAAACCACCTTAAAGGTGGCTTCCAACGCATGCGCAATATCGCGTACGCACGCGCACCGGCCCGCTCGACGCACCGTGGGAAGGGCTACGTGCGTGGTAGTGAAGACGCGTGCGTCGCGGTGCGTCGTGGTGCGTCCGAGTTTGGATACATTCCCTTAGAACCTAACCATACCAACTTTAATAATAATATTTAATATTCTAACTACGTAAATACGGGTGACATAGATAAGAATAACAAATGTAAACATTTGGTAGGTAGGTACCTACCTAATTACTAACTACTTATAGGTAGACGTGCATTTCTTTAGCTTTCGGTGTCCTTTTGAAGTGAGAAAAACGTGAGGTTCGGATCCTTATCATTATTTAAGCAGCCAAATGCGATGCAATATACTTTTGCCTTCATTTTAGTATTTTTAGTTTTAATATCTTGCAACGAACGGACGACGCGACGCGGCGTGTGAGTATTGAATTGATGTATGTACGACCCGGGGCGGGGCGGCGGCGCCGGCGCGCGACAGCCCTACTGAATTAGCACAGTGAGACGAGCCCACTGCATACTTGTAGCTTCATAACTAAACAGTGAAGTGTCCCATCTGTATTAATCTGTGGTGATGGAAACTAAAATATCTGATAAAAAAGACATTAAAACAAGCTTTTCTCAAAATGCTAAGGGTCAACATTATGTTTACCTACGTTTGGCTAATTAAGCTCTAGACGATGCCAATAATTAATTACAGGAGGTTACGATCCTGCACCTTAGTTGTGGCACAATAAAGTTTCAATAACAATTCGAGACATTTGAAAGTTATTTCTAATCCATTGCTTCATAGGTTTCATAAATTCGTCACTTCAACAACGTAAATTACCCCAATGAACGTGGTTGAACTGTCAAAATAAAAGAAAATGCGATAAATTGTCATTTTATGTGATTGTATCAAGCTCTGGCTGCTGTGTCAAGTAATCTCTACGAAATACGGGTACGGGATATACCTAATCTTGATAAACTTCAAGAAGTACGAAAAGTTCAAATTATAAATTGTCTTTGGTCTCTGGCCCTGAGATCAAGCAATAGACAAAATTTGTCAAACTTTTATTAGTTTTGAATATTGAATACGAGAAATGTTTTATTTTTTTTAGTTTATAATAAACCATTTTTCTTTCTTCACTTTTTTTTTAATTAAAAAAAAAAACGTACTTATCAAAACGTTTCCGTACACAAAAGTCTTCCAATTAATGTACCTATCTATAAATAACTATGAGGAGCTCTTGGCTAAGTATTAACAGCCGCACGGGTCGAGCTACGCTTGTTAGGGTTGATTCGTGGATGGGTGACCATCTTTACATACCGAGATTCCTCCGTGCCTCATAAAGCACGTTAAATCGTTGGTCCCGGCTTTTGATGGTCGTTACGGGTCGTCGGAAGCCAGAACGTCTGACCAAGGGGTATCGTATTACACAGTTACTGGGTTGTGGAGGTCAGATAGGCAGTCGCTCCATGTAATATACTGGTATTCAGTTGCATCCGGTTAGACTGAAAACTGACCCCAACATAGTTGGGGAAAGGCTAGGCAGACTGGCCTATAAATCCTTAACTATCGCCATTTTAAAAGTATGTATTAAATTGCAAGCATCACGGTGATGTAGTAATCATCATTGGTTAAGATTTAAATGAATAGCTCCCCATTACACACTAGATAAATTTTGAGAGGTTTTCGTTGTGTGGCTAAAACCAAATGGTAAAATCGTCTAAATGTCTCGGAAATAAATAAATAAATGCATTGTCGGAATGAGTATAGGTACTAGATTAACTTGCAGGTCTAGAGAGAAAGTGGTCCAAATAATTGGACATACGAACAAGTAAAGCTGAATAAAAGTTCTAAAAAAACACATTCTATGAGAGTTAAGGCTCTTTCAAACAGTCGCGTCGCGTATCGCGCCTGTTTGAAAGAGCCTTTACTTCTTGGCGGTAGTAATTTTTAATTAATTCTTCTCCGTCGCTACGACTACGCCACTGGGAAATGAATTTAGTCGTGCCAATAGCACTCAGGGAACCTTTTATTTTGTGTGCGGAAAAGCGACCAGTCAATTCATTAACATGAAAGAAAAAAGAGGTGTTGTACCTACGATGGTCGCACATCTGACGGAAGATGCATCGCGTATAAATCGAATATTATAACTGTGCGCTTGAAGCTGTCAAAGTCTTAGGTTGTTAGTATTGAATTCACCCGCACGGTTTACCTCCTCAGTGCCCCGACGCCTACACAGGTCACGTCTTCTCGACAGTTCTGTAATTTTATTCGTTAAGTTGTTATTGTTATTACTTAAACACACTTATACTGTAATATTTTGATGGTGACAGGCGCAGAGTTATAAAAATAGGGTTATAACTTCAGAACGGACAAGTTGATAATAAAACATTTAACCTTAGGTACACACTCAACTGCTGATGCGGTGTTGAAAATATTAACTGGAAGTTAAGGAAGTTACGCCCGACACAGATATGCGACCACCAAGGCTCGGATACCAGTAAAATTTTCAAACCGTTATTAAGTACTTGATGCAAAAACCTTTACATTCGGTTTCTCTCGTAGAAACCGGTTTTTTTACCGGTTTTGGAGGAGGCTTTACATAAAGGTTTATTCGGATTAAACAGTTTAGAGCAATATTAACCGATTTTTTGTTTAGATTTTGTTCAGCGCGGCATCCTCACAAGTAGTCACAAGTTGAAATAAGTTTACCGACAAGCCACTTTTTTTTTTTTTTTTGAGTGTGGGAAATCGTCAAATAACTTCTCCCGCTCTGGGCGGAGCGGGAGGGCGTGTCAGACTCTTACTGACTAAAACCCACCCGTGTTCCTTCGGCTGCCCTGTTGCCACTTGTCGTATAAATCGGGTAATTTAGGTTAAAATAAAGTTCTCAAAACGTTCACGTTCTTAAGAAAAGTTCGGAGTAAAACTCAAATAAACCGGTTTTCACCGATATTTTAAACCGGTTCCGAGCCTAGGCGACCACCCTTACGTACAACACAATTAAATACAATGAAGCAAGACACTTGATGTATCTTAAAAGTGTTATAACTACATGTTTAGATAGTTGCTACCAAAAATGTTTTAGCAAAGGAGAATGACCACGACAATATGGACCACGGTACAGAGTTGCGTCAATTCCAAAGTTGTTTTAGATGGTTTATAAATTAACCAAATAACCATCTACAATTGCCATTTTGGAATCAAAACCCGCATTTCCAAGTTTTTTTAGAAAACGTAACTTAACCTCAAAATAGAAATATCCGTCGTGTATAGAGGTACCTAAGTTTATAGGTCGTAGTTTGGAGAGCAGATTAATTAGCATATCTGATGGGGTATAGACTTAAATAAATCAGTACCTTGCCTTTATATTTCCTGTTAAAACAGTTACAAATACAAAAAAAGGAGAGCTGTAAAAGAAAAAACAATAGAATTTAAAGAGATCTTTAATTTGATCCAGTGACACTGGTAGCACTTTAAACATGTAGGTAGGTATATAATCATAGTATATCTAACCCTTACAGTAAGTAGGTAGGTACCTATACATATAGGAACAGCGAATGACTTCATTCATCATTTTCATTAAAAAAATCATCTAAATAAGATGCTGGAGCAGTGATATCATTGTATCGAGCCCAACTCAAAAACCACACCACTGTCAGTCATTATGTGAGCACAACAGCCAACAGTTCGCTTACCAACAAGGCAGTTGCAACAATAACCTACTATGGCTTGTAATGTATTTGCTACAGCATCGTCTCTGCTTATTAATAAATACGTGTAATATGTTCGACTGTTCACATGCCTGGATTTAATCCTACCTTTTAACAAATAATTATTTAGGCCTAAAATCAGAGGAATATCCTCATCAATTTCAGTATTCACTTCCACTGAATATATTCCAGACTGACGAACATGTTCCCCGAAGTAAATCTGGCCTGTTTTAATTGATATGTACCTAGAGCAAACCGCTTAAGGTCAGTAATTGTGAGTTGTGGGAATCTATCCAAATGAGGATGATTGCCATCAATTGTTTGGAAGCTAGCTCTCCTTCTGTTAAGATTTTCTTGCTCTACATATGTTACCAGATGGTTTACTAGAAAAAGTCTACTTTTAGCTATTGTAACATATTCCAAAGCCTCCGGTGCGTCATCTATGGCAACATGAAACTTATTTAATAAGGCACAACAAATCCTAAAATCATCATTGAGGTGCATAGCAGCTCTATTATTGAATACATGACGGAATAGTCTATAGTCTCTTTTTATCCTACCATTGACTATTTCTACAACCCAGCGACACATGGTTACTAGACGAGACCGATTTGCCTGCTGGGTTGTTAATTGGTGTTCATTTTCGAGGAGAGACTCTGGCATGTGGGTCACAAAACCGTGTTCTTGGAGTTCATTTATAACATCTCGAAATCCTCTATCAAGAAGAAAAATATCACCTCTTCTAAAAAATTATCTTATACAAGATCCCTCATTATTTAAGTTTAAACTTGTCATTGTAGCATCATTAAGAGTGGCTTTGTATGGACCAAGACATTCCACAATGTGGCCATCGCAACACACAGTCAAAAATGGTTTAACTAGGTTGTCTAGTTTTTGTAAACTGTAGGTTTGTTTCTGAAACAAATAATTTACACAAAAACATAGGTAGCATCACATATAACTATTGCAGGTTAACATCTGGTGGCAAATCAGGATTACTAAACAGTCCTTCTGGTATAATCTTATTTCGAGAAGCAACATCTTGTACAGTAAGATGATTATATCCTAAGTGCAAGGGGACAAAATCACTCATTAAACAATTTCTTGCTTTTGACATCCACCGTTCTAAAGTGGTTCGAGGTTTATTAAAAAGAGTAGTCAACCTTTCATTACTGTCACCAGTTCTTAACTTAACTAAATATATGCACAAGGCTATAGAAGCATTTGGTGCCTGTTTTGCTAGATTTGGGATACTGTTAAGTAAATCATAAAACTGGTCAGCATTGAATCCAAGCCAATAATGACATAAATATGGAGGCATCATCCTAATATTTGAAAAATCAAATCTGTTATTAGCTGCTCGCTGCATCATAGTCATAATATTATCAAATTGACTACCAGTAAAATCCCTCAATTGGGAGGTTAATTCATTCCAAGAACTGTGATCCAAGTGGTGACGACAAACACATGCACCAGATGGTACATAGAATTTATAATGATACAATACTAAATCTTTTATAGCACATGGTACAAGTAGACGTTCATTTTCAAAACAATTAACGAATATGCAGTGGCCAGATGTGTTTGCAGCACGTCTATATAAAGATGATGTGATTTTTGGTGCCGCTAATTGAACTGCTACAGGTCTTGAAGATGGAAGAGGAGGTGGCTCAGTAATATTTAAATCATCACTTGACACAGCATGTGCTACAGTAGGACGATTTGAATCATGCTGCTGTTGCCTCTGTACTTCTCTCGTAGCTGATCTCCAACATGCAGCACATACACGTTCCATTCTGGAAACCTAAAAAAAATAAGGTGCTTAAATATTTTTTCTGTTAGCCCAAGTAGACAGATTCTGTATTAGACACTCCATATTCTCAATAAGATACTAATAAATATTTACCAAGTGCAGTGGAACCAGTCTCATTAAAATGTTTCTTTCTTGTCGATCATGTCGCACAGGGTATGTTCTTGGTGCTCGTAAAATAGAATTTCCACAAGGAAAGCAGATTCTTCTATGTCCAAGAGCAGGCAAAGGCATAGCACTTCCTTCGCTCATTGTGTTAACTCGATTTTGAAGCAGTCCAAAACACTCGGAACAAATTATTCTTCCTGGAGACAGCTGCAATCAAAAAAATATATTTGGAATGAAATATAAAAAAAAGGTCATTAGAATATAGTATAATAGAATGAGCAAAGGAATGTCACAATCACCGACTTCAAGCCTAACTGAATGGGCCGCACAACATAATAATATTTTGTGCTTACAGCACGGAGTGCTTCCAATTTCAGCATTGTGACATTGATTTTATGCTATCATTTGTCTATAGTTTTTAATATGTGATTTATAAAAAGCAAAAATTAAAATATAAAAACGAGAGAATGAGTGGGTAGGTTTAAACTGTCTGAGAAATCAAGAAATAGACTGATAGGTATGAAAACGTCAATAGAATGTGCTTACCTGAGTAGGAGTTTTGATCATCTGAGTAGTAGCTTGTTCCAAAGAATACCTGCGTTGGTTTCTTAGGATTGCAAAAAAACAGTTGATACACCGGTTTCGCCGGTCGATTATTCTTGTTGTAGGTACCTCACGCGAAGTGGTCGACATTTTCAGTAGTCGCTAAGTAGTACAGTACAGTACAACAAAATACGAATCGCACACAAACTTCAAACAAAGTGAAAACTTCCTGGCGTAAGATTCACAATTTCACATTAAAGTTAGCGATAGTAATTGAAAACAAGAAATAAACAAATAGTTACAATGAATATCACAATTACTGTGAAGAGTAGGACTCGATCAACACAAAAAAAAAACTGTAATATTTATCGCAATGAACAAACTTAGCATGCATCACGCACCATTGACATTGGACTTTTTGACAATGACAATTCAATTTGAGACACCAACACCAATGTTGCCACTTTAGATTTTAAATGAAAATCGATTACTCGAATAAATACATTCGACACATAATTATTTCAAATGACTGATTTAGTTCTATAATCATGAATTTATTAAAAAGGTTCGATTTATATCAAACCGAAGCAAGATAATTTAAAAAAAAACTATGCAATCATTCATATGTATCGTTAGCCAACAGAGTGAAATTGCTTTAAAAAGTTTTGAAAGCATAATAATACGACTACTGTGTGTGTGAAATACTAATTATTTCACACCATAGCAGTATCATCTCGCTTTATTATTTATAAAAACCCCGCGCTTTACCTTTCCAATGACTTTACATTTATATTAATTTGTAATCGTATCAAAAAAAATCGATTAGAGTTGTCAATATATTTACTTATTTTGATTATGGCAACACTTTAACGTAAGAATAGCCGGCAGTAGGTAATTCATTTTATCAAAACAATTTCATAACTTATTAAGTTACAAAATAAACCCCTATACAAAATTGGCATTCTGATTGCAGAATGACTTCAAAAATAAAGAAAATAATTGTAATATAATTTTTATCTTGATGCATGAGAAAAACCAGTACCGTTGATGGTCATGATTCTTTCATACCAACGCAATAATTATGAAAATTGCTTTGAGAGAATTACCTACTTTGAGAGAATTTTATTTATCAGGTTAGTAAATATTTGGTTTTTATTTTAATCTACTATTGTTTATTTTATTACAGAGTAGGTACTTAACAAAATGATTAGCGACATGTCAATTTATTAGGACAAAAGATAAAAAAGTAATTTAAAAAACTAAAAACCTGACTGCAAAAACACAATGTTTGTTTTTATTCTCTTTTCAGTTATGTATGTATTTTTGCAGTCGCATTTTTTAGTTATTAAAATAAATAAATAAAATCTTTTTATTTCAGACACATTTGGCGCATAATGTTGTTAGTAGAACGACTTACAAACTATATTAGTTAAAAATTAGTTTAATTTATGTATTTGCCGCCCACTGGGGCCCCGAGCACACGCACTTGTGCTTGAACCCAGTGCCCCAGAAGGAGGCTGTCCAGCTTATGGCTGAGCACGCTCAGGATAACTTACTAACTAACTAGAGAACTAAATAACTTTTTTTATTTGCAGCTTTTAGTTTTGTTTCATTTCTCATTCCACAATACATTTAAACATATAATTTGTATAATGTTTTTATTGTAATCACCTTCCAACCTTTTGGCGCCAAAAATCCGCCATTTTGATTTTTTATAATATTTTTAACCGACTTTAAAAAAAGGAGGAGGTTCTCAGTTCGTCGGATTTTTTTTTAAATGTTGATCTATCCTGTTGATTTGATCAAATACAATGAATCAAGGCACTATAAATCTGCAAAATTAAATTAGATAGCTCCTACCATAAATGTTATAGCAAATTCATACCAACGCAACACGAAAATTGCTTTGAGAGAAAGTTGAATTTTATTTATCAGGTTTAGTGAATGTTTTTTGTTCCAATATTAGTCTACTTGTGTTTGTTTTATTAAAGAGTAGGTATTTACAACAAAATAATTGGATCACCCACCCGTAATTAATCATTATATCTTTAGGTACACACGGCTACACATCAAGCTATGCATTTCCAGTTTATGCTGGTAGACGCATTGCATAGGGTTTCTGCACAATGCGAGTTCAGCTTATACTGGAAAGTCTTGATGCATGCTTGATGTGTAGGCGTGTGTACATATATTAAATGAAGAAAGATTTTCTACATGAACTCATTTTGATAACAAAATACCAAAACACACACCAAAAAGTAAAGTAAGTAAGTAATAAATACTAAATAGAAAAACAGTTCACCCAAACATTTTGATAACCAGAAAACACTTCAAGGCCGTCGACACACGAACACTAGTTGCCATAGAACACAATTAGCACGTCTCTATTGGATTTGTTAGAGTCTGCCTAGCTTGTAGGCCTTCTAATTGAGAGACCCTAATTGTTGGGGAACGGGTAAGATTTTAGGTCACAACGGTAATAATTTATAATTGTGCTTTATGATCTCGTCCTCATTTACATTACTTGTAGTTTGCACTTTTGCAATACACGCTTATCACATTATTTAAAAAATGAAAGCCATTCATCCTAAAAAAGTTATCTGTGGTTTGTCACTGGCGGCGCGCTCGCATGTCATCTGTCAAATCATTGTACTTTTTTGTGCACCGCGCGGCACAAAAAAGTACAAATAATATTTCATTATTTAATGTAATATTTTTTGCCACCAGAAAATATGATATCTCCAGTTTGTGTTATAAGATATATGTAAGAGTTCACGTGCCTCCTATTCGGGCTTACCACAGCACCATTATGTATGCAGAATTATATACCTATGCAAAGTGTTTAGAAAATGTGTCTACTACTGAAAATGCGTTAAGAAAACTAGGATTTATTATTAATACTCAAAACTGAAAAGTAAAAAGTTTTTGTTAGATTTAGTCCAGTTTTCCGTTGGAGAGAGCTTAGAAAAGAAAACAAAGAGTTTATTGCTTTAGTCCATAAAGAATAGGTATTCTTGTTACTCCATGCACAGCTGTAGAATATGGTCGGCTTTACACCAAGATGATGAAAAATCACAAAACAGCAGCTTTAAACAATAACAATGAAAATAACAAGCCAGTACTAGATTAACATTCTAATTTATAACATAACATCACGCCTGTATTCCCTGAAGGGTTAGGCAGAGGTGTACCTAATTAAAATTAAAATTCATTTATTTTCAAATACAACAGAAACAGAATCAAATTCGAATTAATTTAATTGCAAAGGTTCAAAGTCAAAGTCAAATCATTTATTTCAAATAGGCCCATGTATGGCATTTTTGAACGTCAAAATTTACAAAATAATATAATTGATTCTAGTCGCCCCTTCCAAAAGGTAGTTTTCGTATGGAGAAGATTGGGTAAGAAACTTCACCGTTACTCTTTTAAAATGTTTTACAATAGTTTGTATAAGTACGTACATTAGTTAAATAATTATATGTGAAGACGATGCACCTAGAATAAAATTGTTGTGAATAAAATGATTGTTGGCTGTGTCACATTTCAACAAACCACAATAGAGTTAAACAACTTGACTTTGTTTTTGAAATATTCTCTTTTGCTCTTCAAACTGACTGGGCCTGGTATGTTATGATAAAAAGTTCCATATAAATTATCTTTAATTATTAGCAGCATCTATAGGGCTCAAAACATTGCAAGCAAACTCAGATACTGTGAAGTTTTATTTAGAATGGATATCACAACGGCCATAGCCTATATCATTAAGATCGGTGCTACTCGTACTCATCTGAAGTTTAGCTATAACCGTTTATGGCAATGGTACGAGGCAAGACAATTACGGGATTATGCATCTTATATTAGTTCAAAAGAATACATTATGGCAAGTCTAGAATCTAGACACCCTAACATAGAAATTGAATGGAAGTGATGTGATATATCCTACAAGTTAATTGGTGTTAAACTGGATCAGCCCCAGATTGACTTATTTGCAAACAGGTCCAACACTGTCGAAATGACATATCATGACTCTCTGGTTCAGGTACATGTTCTGTAGAGACGCATTCACTGTCAAATAGACACATTGCACAGGAGTCTCACATTGACTGCCGCAATATTATCAGGGTCGCTTTCCTGAGAATAGGAAGACCGGTTCCTTCAATTATTATAGTACTAACTTCCTTGTCTAGAAAAACAAGAAAACAATATGAACCTGCTCTAAATTGTTGGATTCCCTTCTAGGCCCAGGGCACCATGGTGATATTTTTGGCCACTAAATTTAATGAAGGATTGTCATATTAGCTCACTCAATACACTAATGGTATTAAATGAGTTATATAATAATAGTCAGCAGTTTAAGGCCGGGGTGTTTAAGTGTAAGGCCGGCACGGATGACAAAGTGCCAAGGTTTCTTAGGGGTATATTTAAATTAAAAAATTAAAAAATGATTTGGGACCCCAGTTACGTTTCGGGTTATCTAAATTATTTCCTAATTAAACGCTTAATTTAGAATTACTAACCAAAAAAATTGTAAGTAACCATAATAGCTCGTGTAATTGCATACAGAATTCAAACTTGTCACTCATTAGTATAGGTGCATAACATTTATTATAATGAGGAATATTTATTTACACATACGTAAATATTTACAAAAAAAAATACAGACTTAAAATAATAATAATATGCATAAGTATATAAAAGGGGAGGGGGGCGGGGAATTATCATAGCGCATCATGAAATGAGGATAATATTAACATAGACTCCAGAAATCATTGTAACTTTTGCACCTGGTAGATTTCAATCCAAATTGATAATGGGCGTTTTTCAAAAAAGTTGTCGGCGACGTAATTAGAATTCCACAGAATGAGTTCTAACATTTAGCATCAAAATGTATTGAAATTGATAAAATATAGTATGAAGGAAATAATAATTAATTTTGAAAATAATTACTATGTTAATTAAATTCTTTTCTAAAGAAATTCCATTACGTTACTAATTTTAAAATGGTTTTAAAGAAAACTAAAAGGAGTTCAGAGTTACAATCAGTGTTCTAAAAAATATTAATAATTCAGCTTAATGAATCTTAAACGAAAAATGTTTCAAGGTACAACTTTTTTTGGAAAACGCCCTATTACAATTTCTCAAAGAGAATTTATTTCTCTGCCCTGTCACAACCCTTTTGTTCCATTTAGATTTTACTAAGAGTATAAGGCAAGATTCTAAATAATTTATTATAACTTAAAGAAAATCTTATCAAGCCGCCTCTACTGTAACCATTAGTAGATGGATAAAACAAAATTAGTGGAATAGATATTCCTATGTTAATTCACACACTCTGTATACAGACATGTCACCCTCTACTTCAAAGCCCTCTGAAGCAGACATCAATATTGAGGACATAAGAAAAGCTGCAGGTTGAACCACAAATTTCTCAACCTTTTCTCGGTCTTATAAGTGACATAATGCACAAGCTGTGTGCTCTGTAGAGAGTGTCCATAAAACTTATTACATTTTAATGTCAATGTTAATTGTCTGAAACAAATTGATGTGCGCGCCATATTAAATTAATAATGACACTAGTTGATGAATAACTGTTGTTGATGAATAATTGTTGTTGAAGAACTGTTGACTGAATAAGAATTCCAGGAACTAATAACTTTGTCTTATCCCTAATGGAATAACTATTCTTAATTTTTTAAATGAGTGAAAAAAAAAGAAACGTCTAAATAACATAATAACATTATATGCTACAATGTTCAGATTAAACAATGGTGAATTGATAACCAACACAACTTTATTCTTTGAACATCTACAAGTAATGTAAATGAGGACGGGGTCATAAAGCATAATTATACAGATCGGACTTACCTAGTGACGTCCGATCCTTAATTATGTGAAGTGACCTCGTCCTCATTGTATCCCAATCCTACCCAGATAATAAAAAATAAAAAAAAATAAAAAAAATTGTTTATTTCAATTACAAAAGGCGTTTAGACACCCTAATGTTGGAGATCACCTTTTAAGCAAGGAATTGCTTGTGTTAGGAGGAATAATCAACCTACTTATGTGTATAATGCGTATTTCATTGCCTTATGTAAACCCCTTCTAAAAGTTGTGGTGTACTGTATGCACTGGGACGGGACTATATGATGCTCTTGGCGGTCATCGTAGTCCCGTTCTTATGATTTGAAATAATGATTTGACAGATGACATGCGAGCGCGCCGCCAGCGACGAAGCACGCATAATAAATATTTTTTCTTGTTTAGGATGAATGGCTTTCATCTTTTAAATAATGTGATAAGCGTGTATTGCAAAAGTGCAAACTACAAGTAATGTAAATGAGGACGAGGTCACTTCACATAATTAAGGATCGGACGTCACTAGGCAAGTTAGTCCGATTTGTATAATAAGGAATTCTAAATACAGACAGATACCTCTAAATAAATGGCTAGGTTAGCTGCACACTAGTCCTATTCCTCAAAGGAACTGCAAGAAAACTCCGAACTTATTCTCGAAGTTTCCATGTGATTGTTCCTCTCCATCCTCCTTTGGTTAACTGAGCCTTCTCATATGCTCACATTTCAAATAGAAAAGAAAGCTAATGACTATTGCAGATACCACCCGTCTTTGGCATAAAAAACAACTTAATGAGAGTGGGCAATATTTGTGCCAATCGGTAATAATTGAACAGATGTCCCACGGGAAATAGCCAGATGATGAGAGTCCAATGTAAACGATCCTACAATTTGTAGCTAGGAATATCGCATTCCTGACAATCATCATAATCACAGGAGAAATCACGATATTGTGTGGATAGATTAAGAGATGCAGATACAATGAGCCTTTGATGGCTGCTTCTCACGGATCTAACATAAGTAGGATTCGTTCAAATTTACACATTGTGATAAACAATTACTGACTGAAGTTCAAGGGCATAATAGTCTCTATAGGATCGGATGTCTAATCTATATCTATAAATTTCATTACATCCTATAGTCGCCCAAGGTTTAGAACAAGATGGCTACCTTAGAATAATGACATGGCAGTATGGAATTAGCATTTATTTATTTATATATATATGTCGGAAATACGTTACTGAGTTGACTAATCGGGACGCCAGCGCTGCCTAGTGGCGTTCAACAGAGTCTGAACAAAATGCTCAGACCGGCCGGACCGCAGCTGAGCACAGTTCATCGGTGGCGGTCAAGCAGTGAAGACGTTTAGAAACAGTTGCGCATTCCGAATAGTCGTGTCGTGTACCTGTGTGTGACTTACTAGTGTGATTAATTTGATAGTAAATTACAATGTGATCTGAACTGCAAACGGTTTTTCTATTGCGCAATAACCAACACTACCCACAGTAGTTAAAATATCGTTGATAATAACGATAGGGTCACATACCGGTCTCCGTTATATTCTTTATTGTACGCCACAAAAATACATAACAACAACCTTGCAATGGACAGTGATTTGCCTGGACATAAAATGGGGCTGTCGTTGGTAGTATGAACTATCCTATACTATTAAATGAGCATTCTTTACTGTCACCAGAGCAGAGTTTGATCAGCCAGGTACTATATTTATTGCGTTGCCATTCAACGTGGCAATGCTGCCAGTATTCTGGGTACGTTTCTGGATGACAGCGATGCGGACGAATACTTCGACGCCTAAGTATCCTTTTTCTATATTTATTTGAATAGTTTAGTTAATCATTTAATTAAATTTGGTTTTAAAGAATTTTATTTCTCATAAGAACTTAATAACTAGTAGTTCGCTTATAATGAGATACAAAGTGATTTTATCTAGTACCATTAACATTAGTTGGTTAGTTACCTCTAGAGTGCTGGAGTCAGATATTAGCATAGTCTGTTTTATGTTATTTCAAATGTTGTGGAGTATTGCCTTAATCTGCGCTTGAATGTGTTTATATTGTCACATTTTTTTTTATATCCTCCGGTAAACTGTTGAACAGCCATGCTCCTTCAACCAATAATGTTTTTTTTTTGCCATAATTAGTGCGAGCGCGCGCTGGTTGTTACTTGATTTTGTTTTTATTCCTTACGTTGCATGTTATATTTTTCATATGTAGTTGTAAGTTTGATTGCACAGATTTGGTGATGATTTTTTTAATAATGACGTAAGTGTAGTATTTGTAAAGATGAGTTACATTGAGTAGTTTGGTTTTTTTGTATAGTACTATCTAGTGTAAATAATTCGTGTTAAACATTGTAAAAATTAGGTTTTTGATCCTTAATAAAACTCCTCGCGTATCTATAGTAGTATGTACATACACTAAAGTAGATTTTCGTGTCTGTCTGTGTGACCGCGTTGTGCTTCTAAACTGTGCAACGGATTTTGATGTGGCTTTCGTCATAATTTAGAGAATTTATTCCGGAAGGTTTGTGTTGCTGCGGCCGTATCTGCGTTAATCGTTACGAAGCTTCGCGCAGTAATACGTACGATACACGCAGATGTAACTATTATCGGTTTAGTCCCATCTCGGCACCCATAAATTTATTTATCATTCCCACGAAAAATTCCGATATATATTATTATTATTATTTTAGTTGATACTGTGTTTAAAATGGAAACACAGTATCGACGAAAATAATAATAATAATCGTCGTAATACTTCGAGCTGCGTAGCACTTATCGCCCGGGTACATCAAAGGGTTTTAGCGCGCTAATTAGCGAGGCGCGTAGTTGGACTACCGTTGTCCATTTTAACTGTTGTCTCCGGATTGAGTAGATGCTCTGGCGAAATAATGGAGGGTCATCTATGTTGTACGATAATAATTCATTAAATTTATTACGCCGCTAATGTGACCACCGCATTAGCGCGATAGATTTTTAGCGAGCAAAACATACGAAGCTTCAGCACGCATTGCTTCGTCACGATAGACGCAGATGCGGACACAGCATGTGTATAACACAGTAATATTAAACTTTAATATAATGAAGAAATCTCGATTTTTTATCAAGTGGTAAAATCGGGCGGTGCAGGGACGGATATAAATAACCAATGGGCAAATGATTAATTTTGTACTGGAAACAATGTTTATTTTTGCGTAGGATCTAGCACTTATTCTAACTTTCCAATTAAAATTGATGAAAAGCATTACAAAACCTTGTGTTTTAATTAAGTGAAACGGAAGTATTTGAACGAGTTTCACTTTGGTAGGTACTATTTATTTATTTATTTAAACTTCACGCACACAATGAGGTACAAAGGCGAACTTAATGCTTTAGACATTCTCTACCAGTCAACCAAGGGCGGTGAAGAAATAAGATGCCAGGTGCTCTGTTTGAGAGGAACAAAGATTAATTTAAATATAAAATACATCATGATATGTGCACATGTAATGTGTGTAAATGTACTACACACCTACTTATCTTTTTTATGTATGCCATCTCGCAGGTCAACCTATCTGTGGATACCTCAATAAATTAAGACCTCCAGCTTGCGCTTAAAACTAAACTACATGACGACACGCTATGGGCCTTGTGGGTTACTAGACCTCGGCTTAGGGAGTCGCTGGGGGAGCACAGCAAGAGATAGGTTCGATCGGATTAAACATCTAACTACCTATACATATTCTATAGATATAGCTGGTTCATATTCAGAGCAAAATCGTGACAAAACTGTCAAGTATGCTTGTTTGCTAATATTTAATAAGGCAACAGTTGGCCCCTCTCTAAAATATTACTACGTTTGGGTGATAAAATATAGTTTGAGCCTGAAAAGCAGTTTATTATTGTATGCCTAAGGGCAAATCTATTGATAATATTCCTTACAATGAAAATAGAACAAATAGGTAGGTACGAAGAAAACGAGAAATTTTATCTATCTACCAATGTAATACAAATTACTTAATAATAAATAAAGAGTAGCAACACAAACATTAATATAATTATATCCTTTTAAATCTGAAATTATAATATTTTTGAAGTAGGCTCTTGAATAATATTATCTGAAGATTCTACCGGGAATACAAGTTCTAACAATCGAATCGGAACAGTGTGCACGTTCAAGCGAAATAAAACACTTGCTTCGGTAATATATTACATCACGTATATTAATTTGGATTATTTTATAAACACACGGAAAATGTATGAAATTTAAATGAATTTTATTTTTTCGATTTTTTTTTTTTTTTGTGGGAAATCATCAAATAACTTCTCCCGTTCTGGGCGGAGCGGGAGGGCGAGTCAGACTCTTACTGACTAAAACCCACCCGTGTTCCTTCGGTTGTCCTGTTGCCGGGGGCCACGATCTCCCTTTCGGTTTTCTTCGCAACCCCGGCAGGCATCGGCCCTAGCGGACCCCTTCAATTCTGCTGACATCTCTTTGAGGCGCGCGTGGAACACAACGCGCCGTCGACCCGGGCCTGGTCCTTATCGGACGGTGAGCTACCCATTGCTTACCGTCCGCAAGCCCGCGCCTACGGTGGCCGGAAATCGCCTCGCGATTCACGATGCCCTGGGCGTCTCCTAATGCGGCGGTTAGGGGCGTGAGGGCGCGAAATTTGCCTCTCCCTCACGCGTTCCGCCTCCTCCTTCGCGAGCATTACCGCTTCGCAGAAGGAGGTGACGGCCTCCCATTTCCTCTCGCTCCGTACCATGACCTGAACCAGGGCCGGACGCGAGAGATCACCGCCGCCGATTGCCTCCGCGAGGACACAGCGATGCTCCGCCCAAGCAGGGCAGACCTCCACCGTATACTCCACCGTGTCCTCCGGGCGATCCACACAATGGTGACACCCGGGCGTTTCCTCCCGCCTTATCCTGTGCAGGAACCTCCCGAAACAGCCGTGTCCGGTGAGGACCTGCGTCAGGCGGAAGGTGAGGACGCCGTGGCGCCTCTCTAGCCACTCCTCAAAGAGGGGTCTTATCACCTCAATTGTGGCGTGCCCAGCGCTGGATTGCGACAATCGCACTCTCCATGACGCCATGAGATCCCGCCGGAGCTCTGTCCTCTGAGCCGCGATTTCTCGCGGCAGCAGTCAAGCCCCGGCGTTTCGCCTCCTCGCGCCACTCCCAAATGTGCGCGAGGACTTTTGCCTCCAGATGCCATGGCGGTAATCCGGCAAGGAGGCTCGCCGCCTCGCAGGAGACCGTGCGTTATCCTATTATATTAGTACCTGGATCGATAAATCGTAAAAAAATTGTTTTCGAGACATGTCCCTCGGAATATCAGTTGAAATAAATTTAGATAGGTACGCGGGTATCGGGAAATACTTGTAGCGATTGAATTGAAATGGCTATTGGTCCGTAAATCCAAGCTACGCGAAATTTTATACGAGTCGAACCAAGATTTATAACCGGAGGATACCTCGCTGCCGCCTAGCTTGTTGAAGTGAAAACTTCTTTGGGCGCGTTGGGCATTTTTGAGATGGGACTAAACCATTGATTTCGCGACACTGTGACGACACCAGCTTTTGACCATTATAAAAACATCAACGCGTTATAAAAAGTTCATAAATCGTTATAATTAACCTTAAATAGTTATATTAGAAATTATTGCTGGAGTCCTGGCGAATACTTCCTAGCCCCGGTTACGCAGTGGGCAAGAGAGGAACTACAAAGGCTTTATGCAGTGTAATGCTGCAACGTGTACAGTTTTTCTTAAATAAGTACACGTCTTAGTACTAAGAGCGGGAAGAAGTAAACTCTATTATACATATTAGAATCAAAGTAGTAGGGTAACTGCGTAACATACATATAATGGCAATCGATCTCAATGCCTTTAATTTTGACAGTTCTGCCACGTTCATTACGTTATTTACGTTACTGAGCTGATGAATTTTTCAAACCCACCCAAAGATTGCGTTTGAAAGTGTGTTATGCAATTAGGGTGCTGATGCAGAGGGAAAAAAAGTATTTTCTCAATAGTGGGACAACAAAGACATAATAGTAAAAGGGATTTATCCATATTCGGCTTCGTGTGGACACGATGCTTGAAAAGAAACAAATTAATCAAAAATCAAGTTTAGTTTTTAAACGCTTATTATTTGTTCCATATTTTTCTATCAAATTGCGCCCACGAATAGTGTATTTAATAAGTACTGAAACTGTTTTATTCTTCGACATATTGACAGTACTGGTCCTTCATTAATTCATAGTGATACCAATGATTAATCGTATATTTTAAAATAATTATTTATAAATTGATTCTAATTGTTATTTTTGAAGTTCAATTACTTCCTCCTCATTCATATAAGAGTCGAGTTTACAGCAATTAAAGATGCTTTTTGTAATCACTTACATTATTTCAAACATTTTTGATCCATATATTTGGAAAACAAAAGTATTTTAAAGTATCAAGTTGGTCAAGGATTTTCAATTTTTATCAATGATCAATAATTTTTATCAATCACAGATTAAATCGATGGGAGGTGAGCCATCGGTACATAGCCTACTATATACATACGACCTACCCCTGCTTCGCGCGGCTTGTACAACTTGATAAAACATCGAGATTTCTTTATCATTTCTAAGTTTAGTATTAATGTATTATGAACGTAAACCTTCCGGAATAAATTTTCTAACTGATGATGAAAACACCATCAAGTAAAAAAGAACTAATCGGTCACTCTGATAGATACGAAAACGACTTTATATTATGTCAATCTGCCTAGCTTTTTCCCAACTATGTTGGAGTCGGTTTCCAGTCTAACTGGATGCAGCTGAATACAAGGAATTTTGGAAATGGTTACCCATCCATGAACCAACCCCGGCAAGCGTAGCTTAACCTGATGGATCGATCCGTGCGGCTGTTAGTACTCAGCCACGAGTTCCTCTTTTAATTTATATTATTTACAGATTATTAATCAACCCTCACCAACCTAGGTACTTTCCACTTGACAAAAATCACAGAATTCCAATCTTAAATTCAATCAGGGATCGTTGAAAATGGCATAATAGAACTAGGCAGATCTCTGTCTGCATATCAATTCGAGTGACTAACAAACTTACCCCCACTCAACTGACGCGAGTCGCGTTTAGCATAACTTGGTACTAAGATGAAATTACGAGGTCTTATCGGGACTTAGCAACAATATAATTATTCTCTTAACAATTTAGGACAAGAGAGTTTATCTTGCTTGTAATACTTTACTACTAAAAAATCTATTGAGTGCCTCGTCAAAATAGGCCCCAAATCCAATGAAGCTTATGTTTTGTACATAATATTCATCATATAAATTTTTTCAGAAGCAGTCCGGAGTTTGGATTTGTGCCCGGTTGATGGCAATAGGCTCGCCCCTATTACATGGGGCTTAAACTTAACTGGCGAAATGTTTTTATTTATTAAAACTTTAAACACAAGTAAAAATACTGTACAAAGGCGGAGTTAATGCCTGAGGCAATGTAAAATGTGGGTGTACTGCTTAGTATAGGTATATCGTGTTATACAGGCGTAATGCTATTTGTTATGTTTGTTCATAATGTTCTAGTTATGCTTAGAAATATAACATAAAGCTCTATCAATGCTTAGATATACATATTTTGCGAATCTGCGAATCAACAAGGTCGTGCGTTCGTGACAACCGCTTTCAAGCGTTTTCCCTGCAAATTCTATGACTCAATGGAATGATAAGTACGAAAATAACCATAGTTATAAACATAATCTTGAAACTTATTGAACTTACATAACCTACTGATAGAACGACAATGAGGAAGAGAATCTAATAGACATGCATGCACAAAAACATTACGGTCCATAAGAATTTATATCAAAATACGAGTCACTTACTTAGTTTCTTCATAAAGGAAAATCAACTCTAGTCTTAGTTTATACAGTGTATTTTGGGTTGGGAGGTGTTTTGTTGTGATTTCCAAGAGGGGGAAACGAGGCTTTTGCGCTGGCGCAGCCAGTGTGACGCGAGCGTTGGCGCGCTGTGCCCGAGCAGTTTTAACGGTTTGCAAACTACGCTAAATCGATACAGAACTGCTTTCAAGTGAAAGTGTCAGAATGTTGTGATGCACGTGCAGTGTTAAGTGTACAATCAATTAGAATAGTGTGATAACCAAAATCGATTAACAAGTTAGTACAGTGATCGAGCACAGCATTGGATGACGCTACGGTAGGTCAAGTGGTTCCGTACAACTATCTTTTTATGTACATTCGCGGAGAGAAAACGTCGTTCGTCAGTCTGTCAAGTGATTTTTTTCACGGCAATAATTGTAGGAATGTTGGTTTGCAACTGGTCAACTGTTCGTCATATAATTTATAAACTACGGTGAACATGTGCACGCTAATTTAATATCTCCATATAAGGAATAAGGTTGATGTTTCTTTTGTATAAGTTTTGTTTTGAATTTGGTTCGTGGTTGTCTTTTGAAAGCGACATTGGACGAGTCAATGACATTCAGAATAATTCCGTCTGCAACCTAGCAAGATCTAGACTTTATTTAGTAAACCTCCATGTTCTAAGTCCTACACTATGATAAATCTTCTTCAGATTGAATGAATAGCCAAACAATAATATTTTTGCCAATACTTAGAACTAATATTTGAAGACTCCATCCTAATCTTAACTAATTACAATAATATTGTAAGTAAATGCGAAAGTGAGTTTGTTTGTTTGTTATCCTTTCACGCCAAAACACCTAAACGGATTTAGATGAAATTTGGCACGTGTGAAGACCGTGACCTTGGCTAGGACAAAGGGACTTTTATCCTGAAATTCCCACCAGTTCGAGACTTATACGGGTGAAACCGCGGGGTCAGCTAGTAATTACCTTTATAAATATGAACTTAGTATAGCTTTAAAACACAGGCACATTTTCATATACAAGGAAGTAAATCTTGTAAGTTATTGCAAGTACGTCATTGGCACCGGTTAAATCTGCAGATGAATGTTGAATCTGCTTTGCTTTTATTCAGTTGCCGCATTGGATATTATAAGTGCGAGATAAATTGGTGTAAAATGGTGCAATTATTGACGTGTCAGTGCCATGGATGTCATAATACATCTCACCCGCTAAAAGATGTATTTAAAAAACTTTATACAAAAAACTCACCGACTTCCAAAAAAAAAAGTTACAGAGTGAAAATTATCTTTAATTTCGGAAGTCAGTGGTAAAAAATGAAAATTCTAAACCAAAGACTTCCGAAATTAAATACATTTTTCACTTTGTAGTGTTTTTTTAAAGTAGGTTGTTTTTTTTTTTTTGAAAAACTTTTTATTTTTCACTTTTTAGTTGTTGTACCTACCCCACACAAATTTGAATGCCAATACCTGTTATGTAAATAACAATGATAGGAAGTTATTATAGCATCATCCACATAGTAGTCTATGTGGATGATGCTATAATAACTTCCTGTTCCTTTCCTTTCCCCGGAAAAATACGTATTATTGAAGCTAACTCAAAAACTTCCCAAGAAAAGTTAATAAAATTTATATGGGAGCACCGCGTAAGCTTCTTTTACCTAATGAAAAAAGAATTTTAAAAATGTCCACAATTGACGGAAATATCGACGGAAATACATTAAAAAAAAACAGTCCCAAATGAACCTTCTTATTTTTTGGATAATGGTTAGGCCATTATCCAAAAAATCTAAAGAAGATACTTGTTTACTTAGATACCTACTATAGGTATCTATCGAGATATAATAAATTAATAATGCGTCTAATTTGGGACAGCGCCCCTTGACGAGCGAGTCCTATTAATTGCTACACGAATGACGCGTTGCGTAAGCGCAGCACAGAACACGCAAGTTAACCACTCAAGGCCACTGGCATTTAGTTGGGTCTTAATAAATCAAACCACGTAATTTAATAAAAATGTATAACGGTGGAGAAGAATAGATAATCATAATAAAACAAGCCTCAAACCACAAGTTCCTAAGAAACACCAAAACTTATGTAATTAATTTTATTTAAACAAAAACTAAAAACATTAATGTAGAAATTAACATTCTCATTAATTTTTTACAAACTTTATAACACCTCAAGCATTATAAACAGCTTTTATCAAGATTCTTTGGAATTTTTTACTCGTATTAATGTTAATAGCTTACTTGATGGATTCCCGTAACCGTCTCAACTTGAACTAATGCTTTATTGATCTGGGCAAGCTAAGGAGAACTCATTAACTTAGGTACAGAAACCTGCGCTGAAGACATCGTCAAAGTAGCAGGACATATAGAAGAAGGATATGGGACTGAATTAGAATTTCTTTATTTTGCAAAAAATTTGGTACATAAAGGGTCTTAAATATAAGAAATTCCACATATTTTGCTTACGTACATATTTCAGCATGTAAAAAATACTTTATAATAAAATTATATACAAAAACTGTTACTATCAATAGTAACAGTTTTTGTATATAATTTTATTATGAAGTAATTTTACCTTACCTTTTTTACCTTATAATCTCAAGAATATGAGGTAAAAAATAAAAATCCTTAAACTACATTATTTAATTATATTCCTAGTGAGACCATATTTCGAACTTTGCTTATAATTTATATAGAACGCATTGATATAGAGCCATTTCTTAAGTTTCTTTTTAAAGTAATTTAGTGGCAGCAGTGACAGCCTAGTATTGTGACCGTCGAACTGCCAAATCACAGGGCCTATAGCACTAGCTCATAAAGCAGTATTATTTTAATATCACTTCAGTGGGAGAAAGAGATAGAGCTATACGTCCCGTAGAGCTTCATCTCTTTCTCACACTGAAGTAAAATTAAAATAATACTGCTTTATGAGCTGGTGGTAGACCCCCAGCAGGTCTCGAATTCGAACCCAAGGCACGCACCTCTGACTTTTCGGATTCATGTGCGTATTGTATGATTATCATATGCTTCAAAACCGGTGAAGGAAAACATCGTGAGGAAACCGACATGCTTGAGAGATATTTTTCGACGACATGTGAAGCCAAGTCAGAGGCCTATGGGCAGCATACAAACTCTGACACTAGGTTAGTCACTAACCATACGAAAAAGAAGAAGTGGCAGCTCTCTGGTCTATTTGGGTATTTGGTAATAGATTTTGACAGATGCTTCTACATCTTGTGACAGCCAATCTTGGAGACTTATACAAACGAAAAGAGGCCTGAAGCCAGCAATGAACGATTCCAGCACTTCAATTGCGTAACACTTTGAATCACAATCCAAAGGATTTTGAAGGAAATTCCTAATCCATTGCCACATCGTATGATTGAAAAAGTTTTCTGCTCAACCACGTATAACGCAATAAACGTTGTTGAACTGTCAAAATGGCATCGCTATTTTAAGTGTGTTACGCAATCAACGTAATTCAGACAATGCTAATGATTACAGTTAAACTTTAGCAGAAAATATAAGGGTGCAGGAAAGTCTTTACCAAGTGGTCATCGTATTAGTGGTTCAGCAGCTTTAATATGATCAGGATTCTGCCGAATTATAGCAGTTCGTCGTGGACGTGGTACGTCAGCGGCTCCCCTGACATCATATCTGTCATCAGAAGACAGCCGCCGAGCAACCATCGATGCGACGCTCTGCTAAAGTGACAGTCACCAGCCAGTGTCACTCATATCCAACCTCTTTGGTGATTCCAGTAACTTCGTAACAATATGAAGCAGCGGCGCCACTTGCTACGCCGTCAAATATATTTATTCTAAGATATCGTCTAAATGTAATAAATTTTAACTTATCTATTTTGTTCAGTAACCTAGTTATACCCAATGAATTTTTTATCTATAGCTTAGTCAGACCTCAAAAGGCCATAATTTATTTCTAGTACACTACAAATACTAGGCCTTATTAGAAGGCTAAAAGTCACCCAAAGGGAAATGGAGAGCTATGCTTGGAGATTCCCTACGTGATCGAATCAGTAATGAAGAGATCAGCAGGAGAACCAAGGTAGACCCACATAGCCCGAAGAATTGCCAAATTTAAGTGGCAATGGGCAGGGCACAATGCTCGCAGAACAGATGGCCGATGGGGCCGAAAAGTACTAGAGTGGCGACCACGTACCGAAAGACGTAGCGTTGGACAGCCTTCCACAAGGTGGACCGATGACCTTGTGAAGGCCGCAGGAATTCGTTGGATGCGGGAAGTACAGACCCGGTTGAAGTGGCGGTGCCTGGGGGAGATCTATGTCCAGCAGTGGATGCTTTTCGGCTGAAATAGTGATGACACTACAAAAACATCTAAAACGAAAGATGAAATTCCTAGAAAGGGGGTGAACTGACTACCGAGATGACGAATAATAGACAATTATGGAAGCAAAACTCATGTTGCGTTAAAGGTAGGAAAAATGATGACACTACAAAAACATTTTATGTCAGTTGACGAAAACCGAATACTTACATAATTAGGTACGTAGTTATCTCAAAAGGTCCCTTCATGTATGTCGTGTAATCTGTTAGGTAAATAAAGAGATTACATAACCTTTTGAGCTCATCGGAAAAGTCTTTTACTTAATTTGAATTATAAAGGAAAAGGGTTCTAATAAAAATTCTTCGAAAAGGGGATATAATGTTTACTTAAAAGAGAAAATGTTTGATGGTAAACCATAATAAAAAAATATATAAAAAATAGGAGCCATTTAATACAAAGTTGACTGCCTCATTGGTCTAGTGGTCCTAGCGCTACTGCTGTGCATAAATAAGCTCCTGAGTTCGATTCCCGAGTTGCGGGTTTGTCCGAAAGAGTTACCGGGGCCCCTGGCTACGTACAGGCAACTGAAGGAATACGGGTGGGTTTTAGTCAGTAAAAAAGTTGACACACCCTCCCGCTTCCGCCCAGAACGGGAAAATTCCCCACCCAAAAATATAAGGTCGGACAAAGTGTCATTGGGTTTTTCCAGCTGGAATTTTTCAGTAGGAGCCCGGAGTCTGGATTGGTGCCCGGTTAATGGCTATAGGGTTACCCCTATTTTACAAGCTTTTATTTAACTAGCCTTGTTAGTTAGCAAATCTTGCAAGCTGAATGAAATCCACTTCCACTTATTCTACGGAGTTGAAATTTTACATGTTGGTTCAATTTCGAAGACAATGCATTTTTTATAATGCATGACCTGATTTGATATCCAGGGTTAACTCCAGACGAAGGAACTACACAACAATTTACGGAAAAGACACGATATTTAATATACGCATTTAATGATGACAGTCCGTTCTAAAGTTTACCATGACCTGGCTACAGCAACTAGGATTGGCTTCATCCGAGAAAACTTCTCAGCGGTCAACAGCAGAGACACTAAATGTTATATAAGAATTAAATTATGAAAGCTCATTTTAAAGTCCACTATGACCAGGCTGCTGCACCCAGAATTGCTCCAGACCAGGGAACTCTTCAACGGTCGACAGAACAGACACGAAATTTTATATACGCATTTAATGTTGATAGTCTGTTCTGAAGTCTACCAAAACTGATTGCTGTACCCACAATTGGCTCCGGACGAGGAAACTCCTCAGCAGTCAACAGTACAGACATGTACGCATTTAATTATGATAGTCCGTTCTAAAGTCTACCATGACCCGGTTATAGCAGCCCGAAGTGGCTCCAAACGAGGAAACTCAGCGGTCAACAGCAGAGTCAGCAGAGTCTAAATTTTATAAACGCTTTCAATTATGATAGCCAGTTCTAAAGTTCACCATGACCTGGCTGCTTCACCCAGGGTTAGATCCAGACCAGGTAACTCTTCAACGGTCAACAGTAAAGACACGAAAATATATATACGCATTTAATGTAGAGTAGTCCGTTCTAAAGTCTACCATGACCTGACTGCTGCACCCAGAATTGGCTCCAGATGAGAAAACTCCGCAATCGTCAACAGTACCTACAGACACGAAATTTTATCTACGCTTTTAATGTTGACAGTCCATTCTAAAGTCTCCCATGACCTGGCTGCAGCAGCTGGGATGTACTCTATTAGGTGAGGAAACTCCTCAGTGGTCAACAGTAGCTACACTAAATTTTATGTACGCATTCAATTTAGACAGCCGCCGTTCTAAAGTTCACCATGATCTGGCTGCTGTACCCAGAGTTGGTTTCAGAAGATGGAACTTCTCAGCGGTAAACAGCACAGAAACAAAATTTTATATACGCATTCAATTATGATAGACCTTTCTCAAGTCCACTATTACTTAAATGCTGCATCCAAGACTGGCTTCAAACGAGGGAAATTCTAAACGGTCAACAGCATAGACAAAAAAATTAATAAACGCATTCATACACCATAACCTGTCTACTAACCCAGGATTAGCTCCATACGATAGATCTCCTCAGTGGTCAACAGCACAGATATCAAATCTTATATACGCATTTAATTATTATAGTCCATTCTAAAGTCTACTATAATCTTGCAGCAACATTTCTTGTCAGCCAATGCTGGGTCCAGCAGTATTGGCTCCAGACGAAGGAACTCCTCAACAGTACCTACTGAAAAGAAATGTTATATACGCATTTAATTATGATAGTCCATTCTAAAGGTCACCATGACCTGGCAGCTGCACCCAAGATTGGCTCAAGACGAGATAACTGCTCAACGGCCAACAGCAGTGATATAAAATTTTATATACGCATTCAATTATGATCGTCCGTTCTAAAGTCCACCACGACCACGGTGCTGCACCGAGGGATTACTTCAGACGAGGGAACACCTAAAGGCTTATCTTAAAGGTTAAGAAGGACGTTTACGCCTCAAGCTTTTAAGAAAATATTCAAGTTCTATGTTTGTACTTTTTAATTCATTCAGCTTGTTTTAAAAAAGATTTTTACTTAAATTTTATTTGCTCTTGACTGTACACCTATACGTACACCTTCAAATCTTAGATATCAAGCGTTGAATAATCTGAAGATATTAATTGAATGTCTCAGCTTAAGATAATCTGCAATAGAATAGAATATATTTATTAGCATAAAACATGCATATACAAAGGTGATATAATTATATGATAGATATTTTGCTTAAAAACTAAAGCATGACAACCTGTTTAAGTTTTTATTCAGCCTTTCATACGATTTCTTTTCAAATAGCTTGCAATTTAGTGTTTTTAATGTTTTTGGTAATTTATTAAAGATACGCACACATAGCCAGACAGCTTTTACTATATTTTGTTAACCTAGGAAACACATCTAGAACAAGTCTGTATTTGTCATGCCGATTTCGAGAAATTACATCTTATGCTGTTGAACGCAGGAAGCGTTGAAATTTTTCGTCGGTTATTTTTTTTTTAAACAGCTGTTCCATACATTTTGACCGCGTAGGTATTGCACTTTTCTATGAAACAGCAATTTTTTTTTTAATAACCGTCGAATAATTTCAACGCAGGGGATTCAGAATCATGTACTGAATCCATGGTAACAATATGTTTCCGTACAAACATACACACTTCATATACATATAATGAAGGTAGCGGTAGCCAACCAAGCTTTTTAAATATTAGCTGACATGATTCGTCAGATGGAATTCCGTATATGGCTCGTATACATTTTTTTACATGAGAGTATACAGGTAAAACTTGCTACCATACTGACGATTTCGAAATCCTCACGATATCGCGACGAACAGTACTGAACAGTGGCTGTTCGAAGACTTAATTAAACCCTAACAAGTTATTCATTTTAAGTAATTAATATACAGTTATTATCATTCTGGGACAATGTATCGCAGATTACCGAAGAATTGACTAGAAGTTAAAGGCTCGTGCAAACTGGCGCGATATCGCGCTGGTCTGCACGAGCCTTAAGTCATGGAAATTCATTGTTAAGCAAATTGACTACCAGCTTACATTACAGCGCTCTGCAAATTGGATAATGTAATGCCCGCTTTATTTAAATGTCAAATTATTCTCAGACAAAGTTTTTTAATAAATTCCGTTACCAAAATAAGAATGTTCATGGTCACTTTGCAGTATAGTTTCTGCGTTGTAATTGTGAACCGATTAATCGTCGATCCGGGATCATCGTTCTACCTTGCAGGTGAAGTGATTTGCATTCAAATGCTTCTGGTTACTGCTATCAGCCAGTAGTTTTTTCAAACCTTTAACCAAATAAACCAATTAAATAACCATTTTCTCTTTTTTTTTAAGAAGAAAGGGGTTATTTAATTAGTTATTATTAGTATTTTTTTATTAATATTTTTTTATTAGTATTTTTTTATTGTATTTTTTAAAAACATTTTTTATTTAATTAATTAATTGGTTATTTAATGCATGTAAAACGCTTGTGATTCACCCACAAGCTTACATGAAGTCGACAATGAATTATGTTTAACAATTTATGTACCTATAAATGAAAACTACTTTATGTATTTTTCACTAGGTGCTGCCCGCGGCTGCGCCCGCGTTGTCTCTAATTCTTTTTAAAACAAAAGTTACTACTTATAACATCAGCTATCTGCCAGTGAAAATTCCGTCAATATCGGCACAGCCGTCTCGGAGATTAGCCGGATCGAACAGACAGACTCAGACAGAAATGTTAAAAATCGTTTTTTTTTGTTGTTGTAAGGACCGTATATACTTTCATATTTATTTAGTAAAAAAAATGTTATTTGGACATTACAAATAGACACTTCAATTGTATTTATTTAATAATAATACTATAAAAATAAAATATATTATTTATATTTTCTTTTTTTTCATTCTATGTTTAAAACATACATAGGTACATTATATCTACCTACTACCACTGCTGACCATAAAGTTCCAAAAACGAAAATACTTCGCTGCACATAGTAACAGTAAGAAGCATCTGCTAACTTCAATGCAAGAGCTACAACTCCACGTTCAAATATCCTAAGTGCTTACATAAGTAATGACGTTAACAATGTGCGTCATTCAATTGCAAAGATACATGGGAAATTATCGAGGATGTTGGTACATAACACCTCTTTACGCACTTGGCTAAACTTAATGTGGCAGGAAATCAAATCAAAATAGTAGACAATTGGTTTAAGTTTAGAAGGATTTGGTTACGCTCAAAACTTATTGAAATTTATTGGGGAAGTCAAAATGATTAATCCTTCGAAAGATTGGCAAATTTTCCACAACACGGAATTTTGTCAGATTCTACCAAAATAACTCAATATTATCAATTTCGCTAACAATATTTTAAACAGCTTTAAATTGGAACAGCAATTTAATGTTATTTAGCCCGGACAAACTCATCACTTGAAAACAAACTAGCCTTGTATGTTTTACTTGGCAAAAAGCTGGCGATCCACTTTACAATAGGACATATTGTCCACAACCCAAACAAGTAACTGATGTTACGTCGGGTCGTCGGGTGCAGACACGCGGATTACTTCTATTTAATTTTTAAAGTATTTCACACATATATTTTATATTTTATTTAATATTTATTTCGGTATCTATCTATCCGTGACATCACTGCGGGCCCTATCAGAATACCAGCGCTGCGACATTTTTTTTTTTAATTTTGCAGCATATGCTGAGATAGGAGCCTTTTGGCCTCGTAGAGGACTTTCTGTTATTATTATTTATTTATTTTTTAAATTTGTTTTTTAATTTTTTATAATGTTTAATGAGTGTGTTTTAGTTTAATTTGTAATGTCCTGTGCGAGTCCCAATAAATGCTTTTTCTTTCTTTCTTTCTTTCTTAACCCTTCCCAGAAGCAATGTGTTGCAAACTCATATCACCAAATGAGAGCCAGAATGTCACAGCAGTAATATTTAATGACGATCCGTACACTACCTGGCTTACCAACGCGTTATTAACTAGTTTGTTAATGGTAACGTTGAGTACACGGACCGCCATTGAAATACTAGTGCTGTGACATTTCGGCTTTTAAAGGATCGTGAGACAAAGCCACACCAATTCCCTTCCATCCGAAACACAGCAACACTGCTCGGTGATAGACGAAGATAATATTGATAGAACTTTCTTAGGCGAACTCTTTTATAAAAACCTCTACTAGGAACGACTAAAATAAAATAAAAAACATGATTCTTGACAGCGCTGATTTTTTTTTTTTTTTTTCATTTTTGAAATGGGAGTAAACCATTGATTTCACGACACTGTGACGACACCAGCTTTTGACCATTAAAAAGACATCAACGAATTGATTACCGCAGTGCCGATTTTCTTTCAAGTTTTCACTTCTGTCGGCACTCCCGGAGTTTTTTTTAAATTACTGACGAAATTTTAACGCGTTCAGAATCATTTACTGAATTGATGGTAACAAGTTGTGCGTCGATGTCTCTGCCACCCTGTATACTTATGACGCAAATTAGCAAATTAACATTTACTTTTTCTACTCGATAAAACAAAATGAATTGTATTCATTGTTCTATCTTCCGTGTTTAACATGAAGGTTAAATCCGTATAGAAGGGATTATAGTAACAAGTGTACAACTTTTGTTGTACGAAGGTCGCTGAGAACTGTGTCCGCTAACAAAATTTGAAAGGACGAACTGTTCATTATAACGTATTATCATAATACGTGCGACCCGCCTCTGCTTCGCAAGGTTCTTACGACTTGACAAAACATCGAGATTACTTAATTATCTATAAGTTTAATATTAATGTTTTAAACACATAAACCTTCCGGAGTACATTTTCTAAATTATGTGGAAAACCCCATCAGAATCCGTTGCGTATTTTAGAAGAACAACTTGGACATGCAGACAAATGCGAAAAACGACTTTGTTTTATAATGTTTGTATTATAAATCAGTCACTTCAGCTAGTACACAAATTAGCCTTTTTAATTATAGGAAGGGTTTTTCCTATAATTAAAAATACTTATTTGTGTCGCGGACTTAGGGTTCAAGGTCCTGGTGTTATAGTCCGCGCGACTGTTAGTCACCGCGTGAGGTATGCGAGCGGTGAAACGGGGAGGGTGCCATTTACAAAATTGTTAGACTGAGTTAGCTTGGCTTTGTCTACTTCCCCGTCTCACCGCTCACTTACTTCAGGCAGTGACTAGCAGTCGCGCACAGACTATAATATTAGCACTTTTGTAGGACCATTCTCATTCTCCCTACGTTTGAATCACGCAATGGCGATCACAGTATGTTATAAGATTGTTACTATGAGAAATTTTCCTTTGTCTTTTCGGAAGCAATGAACCATCAATACCAGGGTATTGTAGATGTCCAAAAATGCACATTTAATATCAGGTGCACGCCTGGTTGCTGATAAAAGCAATAAAATAAAAACAGTGCCGAAAATAATCATAAAGAACAGGTGGTGGAACATAACGGAAGTAAATTATACAGAGTTAGTCGAGGCTTTTGAACTTAATAACAATGTCAACGAATGCGTGGATTTTCTTTGATGTTGGAGTTAAGTTGGCTCAAATGTTTGCTATAAGTACCAACATAATTATACCAATATTGTTAGCAGGTATCACCAAAATCAAATGTTGACAGTAATTATTCCGGGAGTAATCTGTGAACTGGAATTTTCCGCTACAAATATTATTATAGACTGGTAATTGTTTCCGTACGGGCACAAATTACCGGATTTTGACTACATTATAGGCAATTAAGATTTTCCAGCAAATCGTCTGTTTGAGCGAAAAATGGGGCATTAATCTAAAGTGGGTACCTAACAAATTCAACATAATGACAAAAGATATCAATGTTTTGATGACTATTTCAATATAACTATTTACCTATATATTTTCAAATTCACAAACTATTACAACTATTTGGCCAGTCGTGGATCGGTACCAACGAATCCAGGAAGGAAAAAAAAAACAAGAATGAAAATATATATATTTAGCACAGACTAAAAAGGCAAACAATATGTATAATATACAGCAGATTGAAAAATACAAAAAACAGTGTTACTCAGGGAGTGCCGTAATGAAATGAAATGAAATGAAATTTTATTTGGAAGAATTGTAGTACATACAGATGGTCGGGTTTTTTAACAAGTTCTAAAACAATTCGCTAAAACTAGCATGCAAAATTACATAAATTAAATAAGAAGCTAATAAAATTGGAACATACATCATAGTTATTTTAATAACAATAAAAATATCAATCATTTGTCAAATTATAATAGTAAAATGTCAGTGTGAATCTTAAGTATGACGAGTCTCGTAAGTGTGACGGACGTGAAAACTAAAAAAAAATACTGACAAAACCTTTAAAATAAAAATACTTGCATAAAACATTGATCCGTAACCTATAAATAAAGAGCACAATCGCGTTTGCAAAAATGTGGTGTCGGTAACGGTGTCGCAAGTTTAATTGTTTTTTCCCATCTCAAAAATGCCCAACGCGCCTAAAGAAGTTTTCACTTCATAAAACCGGCCAAGTGCGTGTCGGACTACGCACAATGAAGGGTTTCGTAGTTTGAATGAATTTTTTCAAATACAAACTTAACATTGTAGTTGAAATACATGCTCTCCCATACATTCCAACTACATGTAAGTTTGTACGGACAATATTGAGAGATTTACCATGCTTTTTTAAACCCATAGACTTCTTATAGGTTTTCTTGTAATGTATGAGTTAAGAACCATTCTAAGAATAATTTTTTTTTTCAAAAATTCTGGCCGAGTATTTTCGGAGTTAAGCCCCCCCCCTTATCTCCGAAAATACTAGGCTAAAATTGGTAAATTTTCATCGACTTTGTTAAGTATCTTCAAAAGCATTTATTTTAAAATTATATAAAAAAAATATTTGAGATCATCATAAGAATCCCTTTCATTTGATATGTCACACAGTACTGTTAGCAAAACCTTTGATTTTAATTTTCTTATTTGCCCCCCCCAAAAGTGACTCCCATATCCAAAATTAATTTATTTACGTTACTCGTTCGTGTTTGGGTTACAGAAATACAAATTATGTGTACCAAATTTCAACTTAATCGATCCATTAGATTCGGAGACAATCGGCTGTGACAGACGGACAGACAGACAGACCGACAGACACACGAGTGATCCTATAAGGGTTTCGTTTTTCCTTTTGAGGTACGGAACCCTAAAAAACAAATAAAACGTGTTATGTGCGATGAAATTTGCAGAAAAGTGTGCCTCACGGCTACGCCAATAAGGCCCAGTTCAGCAAAAATGTCAGACAGCTAGTGCCTGATGCTGGTTTTCAACTGGACTTGAAGTGTGACGTGACGGATGTTATCAGTTTTTTCCTGCAATGAGTGTATGCATACAAAAATAAAATACATTTGTGTCAGATAAAAATAGCACAGTCGCTCCATGTAAAATACTGGTATTCAGCTGCATCCGGTTAGAGTCGAAGCTGACCCCAACATAGTTGGGAAAAAGCTAGGTAGATTAATTGTCAGATAAAACTAATAACGAATATGTACAAATACAGGGTGGCAGGGACATCGACGCGAAAACTGTTACCATAGATTCAGTACATGATTCGGAACACCCCTGCGTTAAAATTTATCGTCGGTTATTTAAAAAAAAAATCTTCTGTTTCGTAGGAAGTTGCCCTTTCCTATGCGGTCAAAATGTATGGAACAGCTGTTTTTTTTTTTTTATAACCGATGAATATTTTCAATGCACGGGGGTTCAGAATCATATATACTGAATCCATGGTAACAGTTTTCGCGTCGATGCCCACCCCGTATAATGTGTTTTTGAATAAAATTGCAAACCAAAATTACTTATTACCGAGTTGCAGACTAGAGGACTCCCATCACTTAGATTACCCAGTAACTAACAAGATAAAAATATACGTCACCTATTTTATGTAGATATCGATAAGTAGTCTATCAATGCCAACAAATTCGACTCAGTAAAGGCGGTTCCACCAAAATGATATTCAATACATTTTGTGCAGAACTCCAACGCACTGAACAGCGCCTTAACGGAAGGTGAACAAGATTCCGCAGTTATTATCGGTACGACATTCCGGCTTCCGATCGACGAATACTTTAGTTATTACAAGCTGGTTTTATTTATTGATGAAGCTCCCTGATTGCTGTTTGATTGGAAGATTTATTGTAGGTGGGATTGGTAGAGAATAGGTGATCTGTTTTATTTTAGTGATGTTGATCGGTGATGTCTAGATGATTACGATTATAAATATTTTACTCAAGTAATGGATTTTTTAAATGTTTGATTTATCTCTTTGTTTTAAAAATACTTAGATCTTAGGACAACTAAATACTTGTTGACTAAATTAACGAAGCGAAAATAATCGAAAATTGTTTATAAAAGTAATTTATAAATTAAAATGAAAAGTTTAATGTTGAATTCACTTGAAACAGTAATTATGAACTTTCATTATTTTTTTATGTACTAAGCTCTAACCCTTTATTTTATCAAGAGTATTTAATAGGTTGTCAACCCTTTTGTTAATATTTCAGATTAAAATTAAAATAATACTTCATTCAGCGTTTGACCCAGATACAAAAAGATTTTTTTTTTATTTTTCATGCTCAAAATATGACTGAATCAACTTTATTGCTCCTTCATTATTTTTCTGCTGAAAGGACAAAATAAATCTTTGTGGACCTACCTCGCACTTGCTCATTCGTTTCGAAAATAATGTTCCTGTTTATGCTATTCGAAATAACAAACGAATAACGTCGCCCTATGACATGGCCTTAACACACTGGCGATTTGGGAGCGTGTTTCCAGCGAGGCGATTCTTCAACGCACTCACTGCGTTAGCGTTGCGAGCACGCCGAGTTTGCATAACGAGAGTGATTGACATCAAAACATGGACAACACTTCACGTAGTTACGGCTAGCTCGCTTCGCACCCGTGGAGAGCACGCTCACAAATCGCCTCGCTGGAATCACGCTACCAAATCGTCAGCTTAGCTGGCAAAATGTGGGTGTACTAAAGATACACCTTTGCGTAACCCTTCGGAGATTATAGGCGTGAAGTTCTGTTGTGATTATCGTCGATGGCGTCACTGAAAAACCAACCTACCCAGACCTAAAACAACATTCAAGTTACACCTAAAACAACATTCAAATTAGTGAACGGTAATAAGACAATTAATATTAATAAATTAAATTATCTTTAAAATGGTGAAAGTTCCAGAAAAATACGCTTGATAGATTTTGCGTGGTTCTCAATTTTTTATCCGCGTTAGGTATAACTTTACAAATTAATAACACTATGTAACCAAGTTATAAACATAATCTAAATTACTGCCCTAACAAATTATTAAAAAAATGCTCTAATTTAATTCCAAATCATTAATACAACTCGTTTCGATCTACAATATAGAATGATTAAAAGTCTGTTATTCTCGCCTTAAGATATGCAGGTACGCCCCGAAGTTTGAAAAATTGTTATTGCGGGAAACGAGGTAGGTAAGTCACGTTTAGAAGCTAAAAATACCTTTGAAGGATAGGGTGATGTGTTTTGCATTAGACTCTACCTTAAAGGTGGTTTTATGGCTTAAAGTGTTTTGCTAGGTGAACTTTCAGAAAAATGCGGTCAAATATGATAAAAACAAAGTGCGAGTTGGACTCGTAAACCAAGAGTTTCGTAAGTACCTTTTAAAAGATAGTCTCGTTAGACTAGTGCTTGCACGCGCTACTGCTGACCATAAGGTCCTGTGTTCGTATCCCGGGTTGGGCAAAATGTTATTGGGTTTTTCCATCTGGAAAATCTCAATAACAGCTCAGAGTTTGGATTTGTGCCCGGTTGATGGCAATAAGCTCGCCCCCTATTACATGGGACTGAAACATAACTGGCGAAATGTGGGTGTACTAAACTATGTGGGTACACCTCGGCCTAACCCTTCGGGGAATTCAGGCGTGATGTTATGTTATGGTATAAGAAAGAAAAGTTATAAAACTATTTTCTAGTAATAAAAATAGGGTCACCAGTATGTCCTATCGTAGCATTTCGTGATTAATCAATCTGTAAATGGGAAGCTACAGTATTGCCGAGTGTTCTAGGACACATTTTATGTTTAAAAAAAAAATGCAATTGATGTGGATATATTTAGTAACCTGTTCCGCTTAGCTATTTCTAAAAAGTCTTAAAAAGACCCTGAAAGAAATCGACACGTGTTTCACCTCTCAACGGGGCATCCTCAGGATGACGATTGACTTGTCGCGAACTCGAACACGGTATGTTGCCACACCAAGCACTGAGCGCGTGTCTGCGCTCAGTACCTCGTTGAGACGTGAAACACGTGTCGATTTCTTTCAGGCTATTTTTAAGTTTCTTTAGAAATAGCTAAGCGGAACAGGTTACTAAATATATCCACATCAATTGCATTTTATAATGGATTTCCGCAAGGTCACGCCTGAATCAATTAACTGTATTTTATGTTAAAACTAAAAAGAGGTTGCGAGCTGAAGCTAGTTAAGAATAATTCAAATTGTACCTAATTGGTGTTACAATATTAGAAATGTATGATGTAAATTGCAAAAGACGTACCTTACACTTAATTAATATTTATAATTTAGGTACCAAAAATTGGGTACCTACTAAACTTTAATTTCGTCTTTGTCTACGACGTTTGTATCTAGATTATTTAAGATGTGTTTGTTTATAATTAGTATGAAGTTCTTTTACTTATTATTTTTGATACCTAATACAATTTCATCACAGTTGTTTCAGTAATTATGCTTTTGTGTTTAGCATTAAAGAAATTCAGTCTGCTCTGAAGACAGATGTTCAACCATAATCTTACCAGGTATTGTATTTGTTAATTTATCTACGCCTATGCTATAAATCTTCTATAAAAGTTTCTGAAACAGTTAGCTTATTACCAATAAAACAGCCAGTGTCATAGTAACCATAATATCATCCAAATGAGTGTTATAATATTGTACAAAATTTCACTATGCAACTCGAATTTCAAAAAAGAACATTGTCATGTATGCAACTCCTTGTTTCCATCAACTTTTGTAATGGAACGTTGAAGTGGGGGACGGCAGCACCCGCTGCACGCATGCGCGGGGATGTGCTGCTTCAGGCGACACTCATACGTGCAGTTGTACTGAATTTCGTGGGATAAATTCGTATTTTAATACCCCTTATTATACAACAGTTGCATAAATAACTATTATTTACAGTCCGCCCTTAAATCTATACAAAAAAATAAAATTAGAGGGTCTGTTTGTCATTCAAAATAACAGCTTTTTACTAAATGCATATGAAAGTATATATGGTACATACCGGCTGGACCGATTTTGATGGGCACATTAAATTTAGTTATAGCAAATGAAAATGGCTGTAAGGTAGGTTAGGTTAGGTCAGAACTGTGACCACATAACACTGCACGAGCTGAGCGAGCGAAGCTGGCGGTGCCGCGGCAGCGGCCGGTGAGTGGCAGGGTCCATTTAGGCAAGTTTAACCAACTGCTACCGGCCGCACCTAGTTGTAGCCGGCTAAAACTAGGTGTAGTCGCACATCGGGTTTTAGCCGTAACATATATAGCTAGCTATTATATCGTGCTTAGTAAAAACTTATTAGCTCGTATTATCTTCGTAACAGATATGGTTCGATGGCTTAATGTCTTAACAACTGGGATTTTATGGTTACAATTGATCAGTCAACAATTGAAATGATTAATTATTTTTAAAGTTCATACCGCTTTTTAAATTAGAATATTACGGTTCATATTGTGACTGTACCTGAATTACCCTAGGCTGATAAAATTTTCGTTTTTCCTAATTATGCTAATATAAGTGGTTAGGTCGGTTCCCCTTACGGGGAAGAACAGCGCCCCTCCTTTCCGCACTGTTCTGTAGGGCTCGTCCCAGGCTGGTCACCCTCCCACCGATATAAGATAGAATGGATTCCGATAATCTAAACTGCCTTGTTCCGGTTGAATTAAGTTTAGGGGGGGAATGGATACAAGGCGAGACTAGTATTAGGGATTTACAGTTAGTAAACATAAGTATTATAATGTGAAGCTAAGCAGATAAGAGGGTATGCAAAAGTATATAATATAATATTATGTTTTAGTATTATAAATATTGGAACGCCAACGTCTCCTCCTCTTGCAGTTGAGCACCAATATCTGAAATACAGTCTTGGTAAGATGAAGAGGTAAAGGGACCGTTACGCTTGCGCTTTAAATCACTATTTATAACTACGTTAATTTGTCTGTTTACGATGTACCCACTGCAGTGAGACCGGGAACCGTTTTACAACGTTTTGTCTCATTGTACGTGTTCTGCTAGACCTAACGCATAGAACCTCTGAGGGACGATACGATTTAACGGAACACGTTCCCTAAGCATTAAATAAATGTCTTACTCAATCCTATGACAGAGTACTGCGAAGTCACTGTTATTGAGGAAGGCAAGTATTGAGTGATTTTAATCGCGTACTTATGTGAAAGACACCCTTACGGCGGCCTAGCCCCTTTTTATTAAGATAATACAAAACTTGCACAAGCGCACCGTAGACTCAGTCTCTAGCAGAATACATTACGATCGTACCTGGTGAACGCCGAAGTGGTGGTTCGTCACTTCTCACTCCCTTAATCTGCCCATTTAGAGGATGCGGTGCGGCTGTTAGCGGCTTTGCGTCCCAATAGCGTGTCTCGATAAACAGTGACGATTTAGTAATAGTCCTACAGAACGGACGGGGTTTTTTATCGAGACACGGTCCCTAGCGTTCCTTGAACGTCTACCAATTCAGTTTGGGGTACTTGGTGAAGCCTACCCCCGCTCCCTGGGAATGTGCGTCAACAAGCCTCACGCAAAGTATTCTGTGGCGAGACCTTTTTGGATACAGAAATCATCACTAACGTTTGGTTGTTTTATAATGCAATTACGCATTGGCTTTATAGCCTAGTTCAGCTTTAAATGAGCTGTGAGCATTTATGGTTCTGCCTTCCAATTGTAGTGCGTCAGCTCAAGGTCAACAGTCGTCATAGGTCAGGAGCATTAGTGCTCAGAGTCAAGTATGGTGGAAGGCCTTCACCATTTCCCTATAGCCAAATGCAAGTGACAATAATCTGCCAAGGTATGGATTAGGATATGGACACGTAATACACGGGAATGTAACATTAATTATGAAATACGATACTAAATAAGAGTTATTCAGCCATTCTGGAATAAATGGTCATTAACAGCTAGTCAGCGATATCCCGTAACTGTTACCTATAATAATAATACAATCAACTTGCAAGAATAATTAGAATGGTGAGAGAATTACTTAACTACAATGTACATACTACTGCTAAAGATAAAAGTTAATTAAAGTCGACACTTACCGAATAATTCCTTAGAGAGGATTAGACTACAACTCACTTACAAAGTACAGCACGCACTCCCAGCTATGCCTCAGATACTGCTCCTTGATCGCGACCGTTCTCCGACGTGCTTCAAAACTAACTAACTCTCTTGTCTTAAAATATTCGTATCCTAAATCTTTAAAATATTCCATCTTCAGCTCAGCCCCTTTTCAGAGTTTTTTTTGTAACAAAGACTTAAAACGCTTTTTGCTTGCCCTGCCTCAATTGTTCCTTAATAGCCTGAGTAAGTTCTCGGAAACATTTATGATTAGCAGATGTGGCCTTAACAATGTCCGTCGCTTTGAGCCCAGGGATCGCCAACCTTCGAGACGGTATAGCCAAAAGTTACAATTTATATATATTTTATTATAAAACACTCAATTATGTCTTAGCACAAAATCGATTAGAATAGCTATGATTCCAGCCAGCCGCTAGAATACCTAATAAAACAATTAATCCAATAATATAACTACAGTTATTGGGTACCAAATAGTAGCATCAATGGCTTATCATGCCTTTTGAAAGTTTGTTTGAATCTGGCTCATAAGTTGTTGTTTTAAATATCACGTATGACTCCAGATTTGTATTTGTTAGTTGATTTCTACTCCTTCCTTTTTAGGTACTATATTTATGCAAGACCACACTTGCTCGCACGTAGTTTGAGAACCCCGTGTTGCTTCTCCCTGCTTTGGTTTAAGTCCTTAGAATTGGAAGTGCTTGTTTCCCATAAAATATAAATGGAGTGGGTTTCTAAGAGGTTAAATATATGTTTTTACAATTTTAAAGATAAAGGACATTTTGTTATTAATTAGGGTAACGTGTCAAACTGTCAGACCATAAAACATTGATTTAATGTATTTCTAGGAAAGCCGAAGTGGCCCATATGTGACGGTTTTAAAATAAATATAATAAAGTGATATTAAATTAGAGTTACGTGACAGACAATCACAATATGATGAAGGGAATGATGAAGTAAATCCTAACATAATATTATTATAAATGCGAAAGTTAACGTTTATTTGTTTGTTACGCTTTCACGCTAAAACGGCTGAACGGATTTGGATGATTTTTTATACTCACACACACTTATAGGATCACTCGTGTGACTGTCTGTCCGTCTCTTACAGCCGACTTGCTCCGAACTCAAAATAACGATTAAGTTGAAATTTTGTAAACATATGTATTTTTGTGACTCAAACACGGATGTGTAACGAAAATAAATGAATTTTGAATAAATTTTGGGCGGCAAACAAGACAAAAAAAGTTTGCAAACTGTAACGTGTGATATATCAAATGAAAGGGCTTATTATGAGATTTCTAATATATTTTTTAAATAATTTTAAAGTACTTTAAATTGGATGAAAATTGACCATTCCCCTTATCTCCGAAGCTACTGATTCCAAAATTTTGAAAAAAATACAGAGAATGGTACTTCACTCATAAATTACAGGAAAACCTATAGGAAGTGTATGGTCTTAAAATAAAATGGTGAATCTATCAATATTGTGCGTGCAAACTTATATTTGCAGTTGGAATGTATCGGAGAACATGTATTTCAAGTACAAAGTGGAATAACATCCCAACTACGGAACCCTTCATTGTGCGTAGTCCAACACGCACTTGGCCGGTTTTATTGAAGTGAAGAACATCGTGGACATCCTCGATAAAATCATCCAAAGAAAAAAACCTCACAAAACACAAACACAAAGAGCAAAAAAAAATATCACAGCCAGGAACTTGTCATTACACCTGCCATGCCGCAGTGACCCAGAAAAACCTGCATCAAAACTGCACCTCTTTTTGTCTCATTCAAAATGTTGGACGATAATGCAAGTATTGAAGGGACCGGTAGGCTGTAAACTGGCTCTTTGTAAAGGTGTACTGAGGAGATAATAAATATGTAGTCGGCAGTTGCAAAGTGATGAGCCGACGGTGTAAAGAAATTGTAGGGTTTATGTGCATGTCACAAAAACCCTACAATTTCTTTACACCGTCGGCTCCTGAGCTACAATGACTCAATAGTCATTGTAGCTGAAGAGCGTTTATTCTAAAAGTGGGCAACATCGCAAATAGATGTCAAATATTTCGGTGTTTTGATTAATTTGGCAATATTACTGTATGGAAATAAGAAATGTGGCTAACTAGCGAACTAAAATATTAATAATGAATTGCAATTAAAACAGTGAATTTGATGCTGTAACAGTTTTATGTGTAAAAAAGGCATTTGCAAATTTTATTGTTTACATCTAAAACTAAATATTCAGTATTACGATATTAATTATTGCATTTCATAATCAATATTCTAGTTCGTTAGTTAGCTACGATATCTTATTTCCATATAGTAATATTGCCAAATTAATCAAAACAGGTAAATATTTGACTGCTATTTGCGACGTTGCCAACTTTCAGGATGAACGGTAGATAAATTTATGAAACCTATAAAAAAATTGGGAATCGGAGATTTTTCGATTTGCTTTTTATACGATTTTTTTTCCGCGCGGCAAAAATCGTCTGAAACTACTCATATGTTGTATTTTATTGTAAAAGTTATTAAAGAACAGATAAAGAAACAGATAAAAAAGACAGCTGTTGTCATTTATTTAAAAAACTGTGAAAGATGCGGTGAAAATGACGAAAAAACGTAGGATTAGGAGCTTCACACGATGAGCTTAAGCCTCAAAATTGTTATAGAAGAGTAATAACTAAAAACTGTCAATTGCAGTTCTAAATAACAAGCTTGGGTTCGTGAAGTCATTTACATCTTAAGAACATGCTCACTTTGTAAGAAATTAATATTCACCGAAAGTAAGTTTCAGCTATTTCGGTGTTCAGAACAGCAATTTATAGCCTTCTGTCGCTTAATGTTGAAAAAACTAGGTCTGGGTCGGTATTATTGGGATTCACAGGCCCTGAACAAAAAACTACTCCTTACTTTTTCAGCGTTTTATGTGAGCAGAGTAGAAATTCGTCTTTGAACAAAACAATATTGAATTAACGGAAGACCTTATTTTCCACGGTGTTCTACGAATAACATTAAAGCAATTTTACATTTTGTTTTTATCCATTTTAATTGTGATGTACGTGCTTTGAAATTCTTTATCGTTCGTTAATTTTTCTAGGAAATGCCTCAACGAGATTAACACAAAGAGGGAGAGAAATATATATATTTTCATGCCTTTTTATTTCTTTAGTGGTTGATTTTTCCAACGCCGATCTGTATCCAAGGAATCTTTTATTTTTATTACAGTTTGTCCATACATACTGTCAGACGTAATATTTATTCTACAATATTAAAGGCGACTGATTTCTAACCAAAAGAAGCTCTAAACTTAAAATTAATGAGAATGAGCTGTTTTTAACTAAAAAAAAAATATATAAAAAATATAGGAATCTATATTTTTAAGTTAGTAAGTTATTCCTAAGTCATTATGAAATAAATTTATTGTTTCATTTGGAATTTTAATATTCTGATAACTTTTAATATGTAAGGATCATATTGTGGTTAGACGTAGAAGAAGCTTTGTATAGAAAATTATGTAAATTATTCTTCCGAAAAAGTTATCTGACATAGTCCAAGAAAATCAACCCTGAATGTAAATTTATTTTATGTAATTTATGAAATATAAATTTTGAAAACGGAAATAAAATATGGCGTTAAATTTATAATAAATTAAACAAACTTAGAATGAATTATCTTAATTCATCATCTGTCTAGCCTCTATGTTGGGGTCGGCTTCCAATCTAACCGGATGCAGCTGAATACTAGTATTTTACATGGAGCGACTGCCTATCTGACCTTCACAACCTATTTTCTAGGTAACACTGGTTTTTGGTAAGACTGGTTGGCGAACTTGTTGAATGCTGGCAGCGAACGGGTGGACTTGCTGATGATGACTGGTCTTCTTAATGAGAATGAGACTCCAAATACAATAAAAAATGAGGTTTAATGCCTTCTCACAATAATGACTACTTAAAGTTTAAAGTTAAAGAAATTAAGAAACATTGTGTGATGCTAACGACTAACGAACGATACACTGAAGCGACCGGTGTCGTCGAATGAATGAATATAATTATTTGTGAATGTAAATGAATATATTGAAGTTGAACGAATGCACGGTGTTGCGCACACCGCGCGCGCCGCGTTTCGCTTTACTGCCGCTGCGCGTCGCCTCGATTCACGTCGTGCCGTATGCGTGTGTGAGTACTTGTGGGCGCACACATGCAAGGCGTCAACAAGTTGGCCCCCTCGGCAAGGGACTGTGGCTTGCAGACACATCAGGCCGATCTTCAACTGGTAGCGGGCACAGTCGATTGAAGGCGCGTCGAAGTGTGCCCGTTGTCGTCTTCACGTCTGCTACCCTGGTCACACCGTCGGAGCCCGGATACACACTGGTTATTCGCCCGAGCAGCCATCTGTTTGGTGGCAGTCGATCATCCTTGACTAGCACCATCTCTCCAAGTCGCAGGTCTCTTCCCCCTTTGCACCATTTCTGTCTTTTTTGCAGCTCTGTAATGTACTCTTTGTAAAATCTATCCCAGAAATGGGTTTTCAACTGTTGAGTTCTCATATATCGTGAGAAAGTGCTCAACCTTGTAGTATCTTGTGCCTGAGGAGAGGGTAAAACAGTTAATGTTCGTCCAAGAAGGAAATGTGAAGGTGTGAGGGCTACTAGGTCTGAAGGATCAGAGGATAAAGGAGTTAGAGGCCTTGAGTTCAAGATAGCCTCTATCTGAGTTAGTACTGTGCTCATTTCTTCATAATTAAGGTTTGCCAAACCAAGGATACGTTTTAAGTGGTGTTTGCACGCTTTCACGGCACTCTCGGCTAAGCCATTAAAATGAGGGCTATAGGCCGGTGAAAACTTAAAGTTTATTGATAAATTTGAAGCGTGTGCATTTAAATAGCTTGCATGTAATCTTAAAAACCTAGCCAGTTCATTACATGCTCCTACAAAGCATGTACCATTGTCCGAGAAGATGTTGACAGGTTTTCCTCTGCGGGCAATAAATCTGTTTAGAGCAGAAATAAAGGTTTCGGAGCTGAGATCTGTCACAAGCTCTATATGTACTGCTCTGACAGCCAAGCACACAAAAATGCAAATATATGCCTTAATTAAATTACTACCTCTACCCTTTCGGTTCAAAATCATCACTGGTCCTGCATAATCAACTGCTGTGTTTATAAATGGATAATCAGCATGCAGGCGCTGCTCAGGAAGGTTGCCCATTATTGGCTGTGTGATTCTGCCTGAGAAACGACAACATGTAACACAGCCATGTACTGTTTTCCTAGAAAGATTTCTACCATTTAATGCCCAAAATTTATGACGAATGTTTGACAGCAATAATTGTGGACCAGCATGCATGAGTAATTTGTGATAGTAATTAAAAATAAGTATTGTAATGTGGTTAGATGCATGCAGCAATATGGGATGTTTAGCGTCATACCTATAATGTGAGTTAGAGAGCCTGCCTCCAACTCTGATAAGACCATCAGAATGTAAGAATGGATTCAAATTAGTTAATTTGTTTTTTAATGGCAATTGTTGTTTGTTTTTTAATAATTTATACTCCTGATGAAATGATTCATGTTGTGAAATTCTACATAATGCAATTAAAGACTGATTAAGTTCATGTAAAGTTAAAAACCCTATACATTTGTTTTGTGAATAACGACAATTATGTATAAATCTCAATATATAGGCTGTAATGCGCTGTAGCTTACTAAAATCAGAAAATCGGCTCACGAATTCAACTGATTGTTGCTCTGAGACATTTAAATGACTTTGAACCTTAAATTCCGGCAAGTCATCTTCCTTAATGGTTGTTGGTGGGCCAGGCCAGTTACACTCTGGTTCTGTTAAAAATGCAGGTCCTGACCACCACAAGCTGTTGGATTCCAGATGGCGAGCATCTGCGCCACGTGACCCTATATCAGCAGGATTCGACTTTGTAGGTACATAACGCCAAGTACCTGGTTCTGTAAGAGACTTCAGTTCATGAATTCTGTTATAAACAAATGGTTTTAATAGATTGGCCTTGGAAGTATTAATCCAAGCCAATACAATGGTCGAGTCACACCAGTAAGTGCAACTGTGAAGTCCCATTAACGAAGATTTAACCTTATCAGCTAAACGAGCTGCTAGTAGAGCTCCACTCAGTTCCAACCGTGGTACTGTCATTGGTTTCAGTGGAGCTACACGGCTCTTTGCAGTCACCAACTTCACTGTCACTTCATTATTTTGGGACACAGACCGTAGGTAAACACAAGCACTGTAAGCTTGTGTTGATGCATCGCTAAAGGCATGCAGTTCACAAATGAGAGGATAGTCACAGGTGACATGTCTTGGTATTCTTATTTTCCTAATATCACATAATGATTTAATAAAGTTACACCAAGCTGCTTGAATCTCAATTGACACCCTTTCATCCCATGTTATTTTTAATGACCATAGTTTTTGTAGAATAATTTTAGCTTGCAATATGCAAGGGTTAATGAGTCCAAGTGGATCAAATATTTGAGCCATGGTAGACAAGATTGTGCGTTTTGTAATGTGTTCATGTTGCTTAATGTCCGCTGAAAATAACAACACATCTTCTTTACAACCCCAAAGTAATCCTAATGTTTTTGAATACTCATGATTACTTAAATTGAGTAATTCATCTTTGCTATTTTCACCTATGAGTTGTTGTATGATGCCTGAATTATTTGAATTCCATTTTCTTAAATAAAGTTGTCCACTTTCAAGTTGGTTAATGACGCCCCTGCAGATGTCTACCAGCTTAGACATATCATTGTCCCCATAAATAAAATCATCAACATAGAATCCTTTAATGATAGCATCTGAAATGGACTTATCAGTGCATTCTTTTCCCAGCTGAACTAGACATCGTGTTGCAAGATATGGTGCAGATGCGGTACCATAAGTTATAGTGTTGAGTTTGTACTGTTTAAGCTGTTCGTTGGGTTCGAAACGCCATAGTATCTGTTGTAATATGTGCTGGCTTTCAATTACCCTTACCATTCTATACATTTTTTCAACATCTGCTGTAACAACATGTTTAAACTGTCGGAATCTAATTAATATACTAATGAGGTCACTTTGTACTGTAGGGCCGACCATTTGAATGTTGTTAAACGACAACCCTGATGAGGTTACTGCAGATGCATCAAAAACAACTCTTAATTTAGTTGTTAAACTTGTTTCACGTAACACTCCGTGATGTGGCATAATGTATGTGTATTCATCCTTATCTGGAGTTGTATTTTCAGTCATGTGACCTAACGATATATATTCCTTAATGAATTCAGCATATTGCTTTTTGAATGAAGGATCACGCTTAAATCTACGTTCTAACGATACGAACCTAGACAGGGCTTGTTCATATGAACTACCCAGCTGTTGAGGCGATTCTTTTAATGGAATTGTTACAATGAATCGACCATCATTTCCACGAGTAGTAGTTTGTATGAAATTGCTTTCACATTCCTGTTCCTCTTTGGATACAGGTTTGTGCACTGTGACCGTTTCAAGTTCAAAGAACTCAGTTAATTGATTCTGAAGTTGATCATCATAATGTATATTTGCATGATTGCAGTGGACTGTATCTATGCTATGTTGTAATGAGTGTGTGGGCCCAGATATCAACCATCCAAACTTTGTTTCACTTAATGTGGGCTTATTTTTGCCTAATGAAATATTATTATTTAACAATACACTCCAAAATAAGTCTGCTCCAAGCAGCATATCCACTTGTGACGGAGTGTGGAATAAAGGATCCGCTAATGTAATATTTTGGGGTATATCTAGCCCTATACGGTTGACTTGTTTGCAAGGTAATGCTTGAGTAATGTGTGGAACCACAAAACAATGTATACTCTCAGAATATGAACTTATGAGTGATGATATAACGACATCACATTTTTTTAATATGCAGCTAGATTGACGATTTAACCCTTCAACTAATGTCGAGGTTGCACGAGTTGGTAACTTGAGTTTGTCACATAGGCTCTTTGTTATGAAGCTTGATGTGCTACCATTATCTAATAACGCACGGACTCTATGTTTGTGACCACTGTGATCAGTAACATTAATGGTAGCCGTTGACAGCAATATAACACATTGAGGATTATGAGTGGCTGACAGAACCACATTATCTTGTGAGCTTGTTGACAACTGTGTGTTTGCTTGTGCTGTGCAGAGTACTACACTACTAGAATCAGAAGTAAGTTGTGTAGAAGTAGATGGAGCATCAGTATTACCATTGTTTGTATCCTGTGTACTGGATGGCCCATTCAAGTGCAACATGGTATTATGTCGTTTGTGACAGTGGCTGCAGCCACCCATCTTGCATTTAAATGATTTATGACCATTACGTAAGCAGTTAAGGCACAGGTTAAGGGATCTTGCCTTCTGAATACGATCTTCAATGGAAAGTGAAGTAAAACTTGGGCACTTATAAATGCCATGGTTGCCCTTACATAATGGACAACTATACGGTTTGTTACTGGTTGAAGACTCAGAGTTGACAGTAAATGTCTTTTGCTTATGTGTACTATCACCATGTTTGGTACTGCCACTAAGTTTTCCTTTCGGACCAATGCTATGAACTTCCGCAATGGTTTCTAATAAATCTGCTCGATTCTTGAGAAATTTGTTAAAATCAGCAAGTGTAGCTAAATCATCTAATGCATTACGGTAAGTTTCCCATTCCCTACTTGTCACTGAATCCAATTTACTTGAAACAATGTGTATAATGAGCACATCCCAACTATCTGTGGGCAATTTGAGTGTTTTCAAAGCTCTTATGTTACGATTGACTGTGTCAATGATGTTGCGCAGAACTTTAAAGGATTCTTGCGTTCCATGTTCAATATTAATGAAAGCTTGAACATGATTGTACACTAAAAGCCGTGTGTTATTATAGCGGTCACATAACAGCTGCCATGCAACATCATAATTTTCATCGGAGAAGTCAAGAGAACTTATTATTAAAGCAGCACTATCCTTTAAAGCAGCTCGCAAATAATGGAATTTACTAATTCTAGGAATCGTGTCATTTAAATGTATTAATGAGACATACGTGTCATGGAACTCCAGCCAGTTGTGATATTGACCAGAAAAGGTAGGTAAATGTATTGTAGGAAGTCTAAGTTTTATCCCACCTTTATTTCCAGAAACAGTACTAGCACCTGTAACCGATCCAGTGCCCGCAGAGGCCCCCTGCTTACTCAACAGCTCCTGGGCAACAGCAATGGCAGCAAAATACTGGATCTCGAAGATTTCGCGTTCCTTATACTGGTCCTCTGGAATTTCACATACATTTTCTATGTCAATTTGTATACTATCATATTCAGGGTATAACTCCTCTATTTTTGTTAACCTTAGTTTTAATTCACTAATTTGTAAGGTACTCAAAGTAACACAACTTGTTACTGTTTCTAAATATGATTTAAATTGAGTTAATTTAGCCTTAAAGGTACCACGTTTTTTAATTAATTCTTTGCAAGCCATGATAACGATCCACCCAATGAAATTAAAGTTCAAGACAAGCTACGAAAATTTTCAAAATTGCAAGGTTATACTTAAATTTTAAGTGCAAGGCAGCAGCGAGGGTGCGCATGAAACAAAGGCAAACACCAAGCAAGCGAGTGCAACGCGCCACCCGGCACGCAAACATGCCACGTGGCCTGCCCAAGTTGCCCAGCCGCGGAAGGCAACAGCGACCACGTTCTCACAATACTGAGCGAGCTGTGAACACGAAATAATAAATGAGTTTATGAACACAATAAATAACCATGCATAAAGGGGCGTTTCAAGATACTCAAGGCCTGACAATGGGATTTCTAAGAACGGACGGATCGACACTTGTCGGTACCAATAATTAGTAAAAGGGAATAAAAAGATGGACTGCACTCTGTTTTCACTAAAGGTTGGCACTATGATCCATGACTTCCATCCATGATCTATTTTATTCTTTGTTGGTCTGAGTTTCCTTCCAAATTAATGATATTTCGCCTGACTCCACGTGTCAAGCTTGCGTAGTCCACGTAATGGCCGCCTCGTGCGCAGATTCTTTGTTCTTGTCGCGTTGCGTCTCCCGTTATTTGGCTCGTTTGGACCAAAATGGCGAACTTGTTGAATGCTGGCAGCGAACGGGTGGACTTGCTGATGATGACTGGTCTTCTTAATGAGAATGAGACTCCAAATACAATAAAAAATGAGGTTTAATGCCTTCTCACAATAATGACTACTTAAAGTTTAAAGTTAAAGAAATTAAGAAACATTGTGTGATGCTAACGACTAACGAACGATACACTGAAGCGACCGGTGTCGTCGAATGAATGAATATAATTATTTGTGAATGTAAATGAATATATTGAAGTTGAACGAATGCACGGTGTTGCGCACACCGCGCGCGCCGCGTTTCGCTTTACTGCCGCTGCGCGTCGCCTCGATTCACGTCGTGCCGTATGCGTGTGTGAGTACTTGTGGGCGCACACATGCAAGGCGTCAACACTGGTTGTCAGACTTTTGGGCTTCTGACCTGTAACGACTGTCAAAGATGTACAAATGACAGCCGGGACCAACGGCTTAACGTGCTTTCTGAGGCACGGAGGGGTCTTGGTATGTAAAGATGGTCACCCATTGACGGAACAACCGCGGTAAGTGTAGCTTAACTTGATCGATTAACCCGTGCGGCTGTTATTACTTAGCCACAAGCCTCTCATATAGAAATATCTTAATTAAATCCGTCATACATTCGTCACATTACACTCTCAGGTCCAGTTGAAAACCAGCGTTGGGCACATAGTTGTCTGGCAATTTTGCTGAACTGGGCCTTTTTTGCCGCAGCCGTGAGGCACACTCCCATGCTAATGTCTTACATCGCCCTTTACACTTTCTTTTTAAGTTTTTTATCTGCTGTATAATTACATTGTGTGCTTTATGGTCTGTTCTAAATAAATGTATTTTCTTTCTAAATACTTTCAATTAAACTGAATTCAAAAATATCCGAGTCGAGGATAGAATAGAGTAGAGTTGTCGTGAAATCGATATGTAACGTAAACGACACAAAAGAAGTATGTAAGAATCGTAGTAGATAGCGTTCTGTAGATTCTGCCAACCCCATGCATTTATGTATGTAAGTATCAACTGCTATTTTCGATCGAATTACGATCGCCATCAACGTAGTTGGTATTAGTTCGCTAATATTGACGTCTGTACATTATGTACCTACTGACTTCAGTAGATCAAATAGATACATTAGACTGTTTATCTACGGTACATACACAGTCTATTTTAAATTCGTGTCAATATCAATAGGTATGTCCATCTTTAGGTATTGATGTAGACACATCTGTGTCATTCGGGTAGACATGTTTATTATGTAATGAAAGGGTCACTAAGGTTTTGAGGAGACAGAATAGCATCTTGGGAAAGTATAAAACAGGCAAGCAAGTGAACTGTAAATTTTTTTGGAAGAAAACTAAATCAATAGCGAACAAACTTTGTGCTAATAATTAGTATTGAAATTTATAAACTCGCACTTTTCTTACAAACGAACGCTGTACAAAAAATATAAAATGATTTTATCATTACACCTACAAATTATTCATTAATACATTTTAGAAACTCTCGAGAAATCTTATCGCTTACGATTCTATTCGATTTAATCTTGAAACAGGTGTAAGGTAGAGCGTAACTAATGCTGCCTAATCAAGCTTGCATTCGAGATGTCGGAATATATTGAATCGATAAAACAAAACAGTGTTTTAAAATCGATTCTTACTTCTTGTTTTCACACTTAAAATCGAGTGGATTTAACGATTATAATAGTCGAATAGTCACGTACATGAAACGTGAGGTTATTAAAGATCAAGACTACTTAGGTAAATTATTATTATCACTAGGTACTATTTTATGGGTACTGTAAGTATCTGACGATCTGCATAAGTATTTGAAGATAAACGCTTTTTTATTATGATATACTGAATTCTTTGGATAAGTTAATACATATCTATAATCTGCACGTCCACCATTTACGTAATGATAATAACTTTATTGTTTCGTTCAGAATTTTAATTTAAGGGAGCATTTACTTACAACCTTGCAGAATAAGATTTTGATCATTAGGTACAGTCACTAGCACAAATACACTTACGCAAGATTTATAAGCTATTTTATCAGTGTTGGTAGATATTTTATGGTGTTACGAACATGTAAGATAATTTTCCCACTGCACAGGCCTCTTTTCTTCGAGAGGGAGTGAGCTATAATCCACCGCGCGCCCAGTGAGGGTGAGTAGATGTCACATATCTTCGAATTTTTGGTTGTAGGATGCATTTAGAATTTATAATTTTTGGTTATCCTCAGAATGTTTTCCTTTAGATACCGTTTTGAGAGCTGTCCTGATGAAATTGTTTACACATGTACCTGGCTGGGTTCGAACCCACGACTTACAACTCGTAAGCTGGACCCGTTACCACTGTGCCACCACAGCTTGTTCCACACATAGTATTATCGAAACCACACTACCACACAGAGAAAAACGCTTTTGAATTTGGCGTAAGCCCACGTTGGCACGGACGTAAAAATAACGCGGCGGGGTTTTATCGCGCTAGGGTTTTCAACTCTCGATGTTGAGCCGAGCGTTGAGAATCCAACAGAATGCAACCCAAGACGTCTAAAAAACACACTGTTTGATTTTCAACTCTTGACGCTAAACACAGAGTTGTAAATACAATGTGCGAAAACAAATCGCCCCGGGAAAAAATCGCCCGTGCGAACCTGGGCTAACTGTGAGGTCGGTTTACTCGTGATTGTACCTACATACCTACCTATTGACTGAAGTCTGTTTCAATTCACGCAAAACTCGGAATCTACCTGCAAATCGTGACAAGGAGATTTTGGTTATCTTGCCTCGACCAACTTATTTGTCTAGTAGGTCAGTCGGGGCCTTAGAGTTGATTTTAGGGAAAGTGCTGAAACAGAAGCGAATCAGTCACTAATTGTGTTGACTGACTAGACGGCGAAGTGATTAGACTGGACGAGAATGACCCGACTTAAAACCAAAATGTCGTTCGACGACTATTCAATGAACAGCCGTCGAACGTCAGTCGTACGACAACGACAATCGAGAGAACCCTTCTGAACTAAGTGTCATATCACACACTCATCTTGTCTAATCCTACATCCATCTTTTACAGTACAACAACGTTTAGTTTGCACACATTTCCTCTCTTCACCATTGCGTGCAAGTGTAAGCATCAACCTAAGAATGCAAAACCTCGTTGAATGTGTTATCTCTGACCCGATGACTCACAATACTCTAGGCCTAATAACGGAGCTTCGTATTCCCACGATATTTTCCATCAATGGAGACTATAGTAGTTAAAAAAAAGAAAAAAAAAATGTGGAATTTCACACGATTACCACACTATGAACAGTTGTTTGCATATACGTTTCGCGCTATATTTAAAGCTCATTTGCAAGTTCTTACACTAGGTGGATAATGATGCGTAATTTAAAGAACTTAATTGGGTAGCATTTGCCAATTTAGAGTAATTAATTAAAAACCAAATCCACTTTTTTGGTAGAATTTTATGTTTTGGTCTGGCATTTTTTGCTTCTAAAACATCTAGCTTTTCTTCAGGAATTTTTATTTGAAAAAAGCTGCTTTTTTGTCAGTTCAATTATTGTAGGAGTATTACACTTTTCAGCCTCAATACACCGTTTCCCTTAAATCCTCGAAATGTTATCACAAATATTGTTGCAGACGTGTTTGTGAACACGCCCACCATGAAAATTTAAAATAAAATCAATCAATGTACAACTATGTATAATTAAATATCTCACAGAAACTGTGCCATAACAAATAACCGTAAAAAACGATCGTTTAAACTACTCGTATATAAAATTTTCAAGATTTGTTTTAGGTACCTATTAAGTAATTTGCTGTTCGAATACAGATCTTAAATTAAGGCCAAAGGTCTTAAAGTTTATGTAAACTTTTCACATAAACTTTAAGACTTTTAGATAATGTTAAAACACATAACGTTGGTAAATTAAAGCTTTTATCCCACTATCGCATTCGGCTTATTCATTTAAAAACAGGTTCGTTCATTTGTCTTAGTGATAAGATTTTGTATGTTGGCAGTGTTTTGATCTACACGAATAAATAAAATTGAAGTGTCCGTTTTTAAGTTCAAAATAATAGCTTTTTATTAAATGCTTAAAAAAGTTTAAACGGTGCAAAAAAAAAACTATTTATAAAATGTTTGTCTGTTTGTTCCGGCTAATTTCCAAAATGGCTGGACCGATTTTGACGGGACTTTCACTGCCAGATAGCTGATATTATATCTTTATTTTAGACAAGAAAAATAATTAGGGGTCACCCAGGCGAAGCAGGGGGCAGTAGCTAGTTATAAATACACTAGTGACCCGCCCCTATTTCACATGCATACAATGTACTGATGTGGCGACATGTCAAATGTGTGATTTCTGCCAATCTCAAAATTTGTATAAATCTCACCATGAAAACATGTGAAGTGAGTTTGAAGTCAGCTGCTGTTGTCAATAGTATCAATCCATAGCATCGGTGAAATGACTGTTCTTATCAATCTCACGTCATCTTTATCAGCGCTGCGGTAAATGTTCTTTTTTTTTTTTCAAATATCGTAGCATCATACTGAGATAAGAGCCTTTTTGGCCTCGCACAGGTCTTTTTTTTTGTTTACACTATTCGTTGGTTTTAATGTTCTTTTTTATTATAATTTTTTTCATGATTTTGTTACTTTTAATATTTATTTTAATTTTTATTGTCGTATTTCCCGTACGTGTCCCAAATAAAATATTTTTCTTTCTAAATTTTCACGGTGAGATTTTTACAGAATGAACCGGTTGTGCTATTTCTAAGTTAAATATGCATTATACACATAAACCACTCAGAATACATTTTCTAAATAATGGGGAAAACCGCATCAAAATCCATTGTTTAGTTTAGAAGAACAAAGCGGTCATATAGACTGACACAATTTTTTAATTTTTTTATACTGTGTATACTGTATAGGTATTTATAGATATACACAAAGACTGTACATAGCATTAGTCAAAGATTCATACAATCTGAGGAATAACGAAAAGCCTTCACACGACACGGTACACCGAATCTCTAAGGATTTCTGTCTGGATAATCTCCTTTTTACTTAGCTTCAGCTACTCCTGTGTATATGTCTGAAACACAATAGAAAGAAAACATCTTTATATTAATGGCGGCAGTAATCACATTCTACCAATCGGGCCGTCAACCTATAAAAAAAAAGTATAAACGTATAGGGAACAGAGCTTTATTTGCCTATTCTTTATTTCTCTATATACTTAAGTGCCTGCTGTTTTTGGGTCGGTTCAAAATATTAAGAGTACTATTCCACCAGAGATGTGCTATGCAGCTATGCTGCGAGGATGTTAAAGCTAAGCTACAAAACTGTGTGACCGGTTCCACTAATGCTAAGCTGTGTAGCGGGCGAGTAAGATGTGCTATGAAGATGCGCCGCCGCGAGGTAGCTGTGCGAGGAAGATGCGCAGCTCGAGCTATGCGATGCATCGACAGTAGAGAAGCCACAGGGAGCGGCTGCAGCTACTCTGCAAATTGCTACACCACTCGCGCATTCATAGTTCCCATCCATAAAGCACGCATCCTTCCATATAAAAACATAGCTAAGTTGAATCCGTTTCTACCAGTTCTATACTATGTGCACCAATGATTGGTGGATATCAAACGCATCCATAGCAACGTAGCATTGCACATCTTTGGTAGAAAGGTACCCTAAGTTTGACACTTCGTTTGACATCTAATTCTGTATACCGAATGATAAGAAGTTTGCAGGTAAAGTTGTTTAAGGATCTTTTGACGGGTGTGTAATATATGGCATAATAACAGATAGTATAATATCACTTAAAATAACGTTCACAAGATATAATTTTCATATGCTATAAAAACAAATAACCTAATATCATGTGATCTAATGTTATATTTCATATAACCTTCTTTTTTCTAATAACATTTAGTATGTCGTTCATTTCATATGTTTTTAAATTTGTATAATGCTCTTCTTATATAACGTTCAGTTGACCTAATTTTCATATTTACTCATTTTCAGCCAAAATTTGGTAAAATCATACTGTTATAACCTCATCTAACCCAAATAATTCACCAACTTACAACAAAGGGAGTTTGGTGCTCGGCGGCACGCTCGCTTCGCTCGCTCGCCTTCGCGCGTTAATGGTCACTGTTCTAACCTAACCTAACCCAAATGCTACCCAACCCAAACTCTACTAACTTTACAGAAACGGCAGGCGTTTAAAATCTTATCAGTTTTTTTCCAAAAATATCCCAAAAAGTTGACATTTCTAAATTATATTAAACGTTACTAATAGATTTATAATATTATAGTAACTCAATATTATACTAATTGAATAGTAATTCAAATGTGCATTATATCAATAAATTTATTATATAATTTTTTTAAATACCGGATAGTATTTAGGGAAGGTTGACCTGAGGGTACACTAGCAAATAAAACCACTGTGTACTGATCCGATATGATAGCTACTTTATTAAAAAAAACTGTTTGCATGTACACTATTCGCGGTAACGAAACCATAGCGACTTCTAAATTGATGCCAACGCCATCTATCGAGCACGCAGGAAGCTTTACAGATAATCAAGTCTTAAACACATTTTATCGTTACATTAAAAAAAAAGTATATTAAATAAAATTAAGTCATATGATAATTAGAACTTTTGTTATAATACACACCGTCTTTTGACACGGGGCCAATATTATTGAAACTAAAGCCGCCATCTTGTATTTTCAATATAATGTTATTCAAGAGCCAAAATATCTTTGTAGCACTTTAGACACGTTTATATTACCTACAGGGTTTCTAATTTGGTATAGGCCTAGTCAGAGGTTATATAATTAAAATAAACAGAAACTTTATTACTGACTATGATAATTTCTAGTTCTGCTGACTTGTAATCTATTATAAATTATTATAGATAATAATTGTTTTGCAAACTATAACGGGAATAATTGCATATAATAGTAATAATATTATTCCCGTTAAAGTTATCAATTTATGTGCGACAAAAATTTGTTGGAGGGTCTTTCTATGGGTACAGATCATAAGATCATGCCTTGTTGCCCTGAAGGGCTAGGCAGAGGTGTACCTATGGTACAACCATATCTCGCCAGTTATGTTTAAATACAAATACAAAATACAAAAATGTTTATTTCGATATTACACGTTGTACATACGTTATACAATTGGTGGCGTCCCCTTTTAAGCATATAATAGCATATAATTTGCAAAGTACCCTTCACACGCTTTGCTTTTACTAAACGTTTCTTTTACTACCTTGGGCCATTTTTATATAACAGAATAAACAAAACCATCCCTGTACATCAATCCTCTTACGAAATGTGTAAAAGACAGATAACATGCTTTCTAGCCAGTTTAAACTACGACGACACTGAACTTCTGCTTACTTCAAAATCGTAGTGACTTCTCTAACACTCCGTTTCTAAACTCTACCTCTTTCCTTTCCGTTTACACACATAAAAACACACCACGCCTACATCACAAAACACACTCACACCATATTTACATCACAGAATACACATACTAACACTTTAGCAAGTAAATTTAAGTAAACATACGTTTGCACCTTGTAATTCTAAGCAGTCTATTATAAATTATTTGTGCTCCTTCTGTGGGAACCTGGGCTGGCGATCCTTAATACAGGTTACCATGTAACCTAGCTAGGACGCCAGATTCAATTCTATTTATTGTTACTCTTTTCTTATTATCCGAAAATTGTAAATTTATATTTATCGTAACAGACTGTACCACACTTTTTTGAAATAAATAAATTTTATTATTATTATTATTATATAGATGCCTGTGCCAGGCGCCGCTCCTTTATATGTTATATAAACAGAAGTTATTAAACAAAAGTTAACACTTTGAAGGACAGTACACGAGACACAATAGAAGTTTTATTGTTATGACGCCTATGGGCGTATAGTGTCCTTCAAAGTGTTAAACAAAAGTTATTTAAACAAAAGTTATTAAACAAAAGTTAAAAGTAAATGAATTTGAATTTCTTATTTTTATTTAGTCTGTTATAGTGTGTGTGTATATGTGTGGGAGCGTGTGTGATTATGTGTATGTATTTAAGTGTATGTGTTCATAGGTATGTGTATGTAAGTATGTGTGTGTGTGTGGTTGTTTTATACGGAAGTGGTTTTACATTATATTTAGTAGAATATTCTCTACTTCATCGTAGCTTAACTTGTTTATCCACTTAATCAGCCCAATGTTTAAGTTCCATGTAATAGGGGGCGAGCCTATTGCCATCAACCGCGCATAAATCCAGACTCCGGGCTGCTACTGAGAAATTTCAGATGGTAAAATCCGATAACACTTTGACCGACCCAGGAATTGAACCCAGGACCTCATACTCAGCAGTAGCGGTTACGAACACTTGACCAACGAGCCAGTCAGTCTAGTTGAAGAATATTATGACAAACATGGACGTGGCATGTTTAGCAGAAGGCAAGGAACATTGTATACAAAGATTCTATTTTCTTAATGTCCCTCGGGTATCATCGGATTTCCGAATACAAACGAATGCTAATATTTCTATGTCCAATAATTATTATATTTATCATGTATAATAATTTTAATTCAGAACAAAATACTTTATTGATGTTTTGTTTTGATTTCCATGTGAACTATATAGAGCTGTAAAACTATTTTCTTTTCAGTTGTGCTCGCGACTTTAGCGGCTTTCCTTCAATTTTTAAAATAAATTAAATTAAGTTAAAAGAGTATTATCAACTCTATATACTTCCAAGTCGATTGAAAGCGTCCGATCTACACCAACTGCAAAGGGCAACTGATAAAAATCCGACAACTGACGAAACACGAGGTTTGCCGAAGGGACTTTAAGAACATGGTTTGTCTGTACAGGGTTTATTTAAATTACCTAGTGAAATTCCGCGATCGTGATGAATTTCGATATCTTTTTTTTTTGCCTGTATTTTGTTCCACTGCTGGGCATAGAACACACCTTTGTTCATCCAAATCAGACAAGTTCAGGCCATATTGGCCCCGCAGACATGATTAGATCGTCACATCACTTTCACCACGGTCTACGTCGCGATGTCCTTCTGCAGGCGTCCAGTGAGTGACGATCTTCGCCCATCTTTCCGTGTACATTCGAGTGCCGTTGCGGGCTCCCCCTTCAGCCTGGCTGTTTTACTTAACTAACTTGCTGTTTAACTAACTTAACATGATAAAAAAATTGACTTGTTGTTTTTTTTATTGGGGTCAACAACAAGAAATAGTATATTTACATAAAGTATGAAATTCGTTTTTTTTTTTTGCTTCGTTTTACTTAAATTTTTATACCCATCACGTTTGCAAAGTTTTGCTAGTTTATCTTATTTGACCTTGTGTAAACATACACAAACATATTCAAAAACACCTTCATTGCGTAACTCACGATCTATTATAATCGGACTCATTTTGAAGGATATTGATAATCCATTACTTCATATGTTCGAAAAATTTGTCTGCTCAACAACGTAAATAACACAATGAATGTTTGGTGTATTGTCAAAATGAAACAGATTGTGACTGATCATGTGTTAGGCAATTAGGGTGCAGGTTAAACCTACGTCATTCCATTTCTGTTTAACGGGTCCTTAAACCTTTGGGTCACCCACCACGTCTCTGCAATAATTGATTACAATCTATAAAACTTTAATAGGTAGGTAGGCCTTCACAGTTCTGCTGGTAGGTACCTAATTCACGCACAGCTAATAATTTTCCAAAGGTCACACATCCATAACATATTATTATTCCTTGTAATAATTTAGCGATTATCGTCTAAACACAATTAATAGACTATAATATTAATTTAAGTGGCATTAAATTATAATTAGAGAAATAATTATCCGCTATTGTCAAAGTTCATGTGTTAACATAAACTTTGAAAAGCGTGTACGCACGAACGAACAAAACATGGTGAACACGAACTTCGAACACGGTACATTTGGTTCGTATGTGTCGACATAAATTAACAAAACGAACACGAATACAGCTCGAGCTCAACCGCCCCTCTCTTTAGTAGCCATGATTTTTTTGGCGAACACAGTGTTTGATGTTTGTGTTCACCATGTTTTACTTCATACAACACGTCTAAAGAGAGCGGGGCGGTTGAGCGCCAACACAAGTCGAACTGTGTTCGTGTTCGCTTTGCTAATTTACGTCCACACGTACGAATCAAATGTTCCGTGTTCGATGTTCGTGTTCACCATGTTTTGTTCGTTCAAGCGTACACACGTCTTAATGTTCAAAGTGAAGAGCAGTATAATAATCATAGTACACACTATACTGTCTTCACTTTGAACATTAATAGCCATCACGAACGGTACGTTCGTAAATAATTAAAGGCCAGAACAAATGAACGAGCTGATGGTGGCCGCCACCTGTCACCGCCGTCAGTCGCTCAAACGCGGGCTATTTAGCGATCAATTTTTTTTTTCCTCGAGTATGCATGATTGTTTTGACGCAGGCCGACCACCAGTCGCTGCAATAAGATGCGATCGTAATTTTTTATCTATTTCCTATCGCTAAGTAGCGAAGCCCGTGTCTTGACGTAGTTAATTTGGCAACAGCCAAAACTCGAGTCACTCGTGTTAAAGTCCGGCGAAGTGGGCTACGAATTCATAGAAGTTTACAACCAAAGGTTGGTGCGATAACTAAAGGACTATCCTAGTGGGTAGTATCCAGGGGCACTACAGATAAGCAGGCGCTGGCAAAGGAATCTTGAATTGACAGTATTCTGTATTGTTGATATCCATTCAACCTTTGCAAGATCTAATATCTATTTCGTTTGATATAATAGTTTCGTTTAATTAATATCTATTTACGGGTTCTCTGTGTTGTGTAATTCAATGGCTCTCGTATCAAAGGAAGTAGCATGATATTCTCAGATTGCCCAGTCCAGATTATCGCAGTCATTGATTTAGATATTCCACTTCTAAATTAAGGCTTCTCAATTCGCATAGACTTCAAACGTTATCAAGAGCTGGATAAGATGTAAGTGCTCTATCTATAACAAAAAAAGTGTTTACCAGTTTCTAGTTCCCTAGGAATACAAAAACATCCCCACTTTACGTGTAGGGGTAGCCTAAAAGAAAACCATGGTTTTATTTTACCACTTTGTCGGCGTGATTAATATGTATACCCACCCATGCCAAATTACAGCTTTCTAGTACTAATAGTCTTTGAGCTAAGCCGTGAACAGACAAACAGACAGACGAACATGGCGAAACTATAAGGGTTCCTTGTTGACTACGGAACCCTAAAAAGAAAATTAAGAATGAATGAATGATTTTTTTTTTTTGAGAACTATTTTGTATCTATATGTATTTTACTGTGTGTGCATAAATAAATAAATTATGATAAAATAACACAGAACCTACTTAATTTATATACCATATAATTTCATGGAGATTAAAACTGTACTTTTCAAAAATTGATTTATTGCAGCAGAAACAAAAATAACATGAAAATAGTTTTATAAATTGCCGTCAATCAATATATGAAACCTGAAAACATTGTAGCTTATGAAAAAATCAATTAATTGAGTGTTTTTTTTTTAGATTCTTTTCAGCCATAGGTGGAACCCTATTAAAAAGAGCTCTTTTGAATAAAAGAGCTCTTTTTAATAGGTTTTTTAGAGTAATTTAATTATAATTTAAAAAAAAAATACTACTTCCAGTTTCGTTCCCCTTCCGTTGCCTAGCAACCAACAAAGTAAACCTAAATAGTCCGTGAGTAGTAATAGTACGTGAAGATTGTGTGGTGAGAAGTTTTTCCCATTTTGATGGGTAAAAAAGCAGTCAAAACATACTTCATGAAAAGTCGTTTAAATATTTTTCTGTTTTTGAATAAGCGATGAGGCGTGCGCTTTGGATTTTCCAAATATTATTTTTATTTTTTGCTACATCAATTATTTACGTAGATAAAAACATTTCCTGGAAATCACAGAGCTTTATTACCTTCGCTGTTATGCGCTGTAAATTTTATTCTGACTAAAAACCGTCTACTTTAATAAACTCGCTAAGCTAACAGTAATTTTTTTATATTTTCACACTATTTTTAGGGTTACGTACCCAAAGGGTGCCAACGGAACCTTGCCACTAAGGCTTCGCCGTCCGTCCTTCCGTCCGTCCATCCGTCTGTAAGAGGGCTCTATCTTTTGAACCGTTATAGGTAGACACATTAAATTTTCACGGAAGGTGTACTAGTATGGCCACTATTATAACAAATAATAAATTGCCATACAGGAGTCGTGCTAAAGAAATACATTTGTAGTGTCAAATATTTAGGGCGGAACGGAACCCTTCGTGTGCACGTCCGACTCCCACTTGGCCGCTTTTTCATGTTATTTGTAATCAATATCATCTTCCGCAAACACAAATAAAAAAAAAATAAAAAAAACATTAATATTCAACGTGTTATTTACACAATGTTATGGAATACGAATTAACCTTAATTCCCAATTTTAAAACACCCTAGTGTTTAAATGCAGGTAGGAGGTAAATAAATTAACTGCACCTCGAGTTGCAATGGAGTGTTCCATTGCGGCTTTGTTACCAACTGAATTTAACTCAGTGAATTCAAAGCAATTTTCATTTGTCGCTTCCGCATCACTGAATAATTTATAACGGATAATAGTGGTAGGTAAATGCTAATTATCTTTATTGGTAGCGGTATATAGTCGTTTATAGTGAACAGGAGTAGTGGTGGCACAGTGGGAACGGCCGTGGTCGTAGGTTCAAACCTTTTTGTTTTTGTGGCTGGGAAAATTATCAAATAACTTCTCCCGCTTTGGGCAGAGCGGGAGGGGCATGTTAGACTTTTACTGACTAAAACCTACCCGTGTTCCTTCTGTTGCCTGTATGTTGCCAAGGGCCACGGTAACCCTTTCGGACTTTCCCGTGACCCCGGCAGGCATCGGCCCTAGAAAGCAGAACGGGTCAACTGTTCTGCTGACATCTCTTTGAGGCGCGCGTGGTGTATACAACGCGCCGTCGACCCGGGCCTGGTCTTAATCGTGCTACCCGTTGCTCATCGTCCGCAAGCCCGCGCCTACGGTAGCCGGGAATCGGCCTGCGATTCCCAACGCCTAGGGTGTCTTCTGCCGTAGGTTCGAACCCTGACAGGCGCTTCACTTTGTATAAATTATTTCATCACCACTGCTCTCAAAACGGTGAAAAGAAACATCGTGAGGATGTGTCCCAGCAGTAGAAACATTATAGGCTGATTAAGAGTGAACAAGACTACTGTATAGGTAGATGAAGCCCTTTCAAGCCTTTTTTGTGTAATTTTGTTGTATTTTGAGTGATTTGTTTATTGAATTTAATTTTAATGAATATAAAATAAGTACTGAATTTGTAAATACTTAATTAAATCATTTATAATTATTCTGAATTTATTTTTAATATTATTGTACCACTTCAAATTACCGCTATAAAATTTGTACGCCACTGGTAAAACATAGAGAGTCAACTGAATTTTTACTGAAGACCAAATGTATATAAATATAAACCTGTGTTTAACAAATAAATATTCATTAATTCAAGAAATGTCATGTATATTTTTACTGTTGTTGAAATATTACTTACAGGAAGACATAGCGTTGGAAGGCTTACCAATACGTGGACCGATGACCTTGTGAAGGCCGTTGAAAATTGGCCGTTGGATGCGGGTGCTTCCCGCATCTAGCGATTTTCTCAGAACTGGTTGAAGTGGCGGTTCTTGGGGGAAGCTTATATCCAGCAGTGGACGTCTTTCGGCTGAAATTATGATGATGAAATATTACGAAAAGTAAAATATCAATATACAGACTATAAATATTACAAAAGTGAATATCAATAATACCACACAATAATAATTGTCGCGTTCTAGCTCACGTATGTGAATAAGGTAGAGATATAGTATACGTAAAGTGAAGGATTTTTTTTTTTGTCAAATTGACTAGATATCAACTTAAATTTCTCATATATTCGAAATCATTCCTCGACAGTTATGAAATGGCAAATTAGCACAGTGTGTCAATTTGATAAAAAAAATATATCCCTGATAGTACTTCTGATACAAGGCTTACATCCACAGTTGTTTTCCAGGCATTATCAAGGACAGGTCAGTAGCCCAATGCCTTCTGATGGCACTTGTGCTTATAACTTTCTAACTATTAAATAAGACATACATCGAAGAACACACAAGACATTTTTATGGTACCTGTTTTCACAGAAATAATATGGAAAGCTGTATAACAATTTGACATAGTTCAAATAAATTGATGCACTTAAGTCAAACTCAGAGCATTTATTTCAATTAAACCATTTACAGGCATTCAGTCAAAAATATGAAGCTAGTTGACCTTTCCAAAGCGTAGTAGGTACCTATGGAGAAGACCGGGTAAGAAGCTCCATGGACACTCTTTTAATTATCAATCAATCTGCCTAGCCTTTCCCAACTATGTTGGGGTCGGCTTCCAGTCTAACCGGATGCAGCTGAATACCAGTATTGTACATGGAGCGACTGCCTATCTGACCTCCACAACCCAGTAACAGGGTAATACGATACTTCTTGGTAAGACTGGTGTCAGACTTTCGGGCTTCTGACGACCCGTAACGACTGTCAAAGATCCACGAATGAGAGCTGGGACCAACGGCTTAACGTGCTTTCCGAGTCACAGAGGAGTCTCGGTATGTAAAGATCCCACCACCCATCCACGGACCGCCCCCGGTAAGCGTAACTTAACCTGATGGATCGACCCGTACAGCTGTTATTACTTAGCCACGAGCTCCTCACACTCTTTTAATTATATTGTTACAAAATATTAGTTACATAATTAATATTACGCAATTGACTTTAGTTTGAAAATAATAAAAAAACAACTAAACCTATCGCAGTCCTCTACCATAGGCCTCTTCCAGGCTACGTCACAATACTCTGTCCTTCACCTTCCGCATCCAGTCTGTCCCAATCACTTTTTTAAGGGCGTCGGTCCATCTAGCTGGGTGGCGTTCCACGCTACGCTTGCCGATACGCGGTCTCCACTCCAGGACTTGTCTGCTCCACCGGCCATCGGTCGTTCAACAAACATGGCCAGCCCACTGCCACTTCAGCTTGCTTGCTGTGCAAGGCATGTCGGTAATTCCGTGTTTTTTCCGGATAACTAACTCTTGACTTTGGTTTGCTCCATCCAAATTGAAGTAAGCTATCCGTTCGATATCCCAAAATCCTGACATGATTGTCTACTGTACGTCGAATTTTGAATTTTAAACATAAATTAAATCTAAACCGATTTCATTTTTTATTATCACAAAATTCAAAATTCGACGTACAGCAGGCTGCACGTTAGTGGTAACAAAATCAGTATAAGCTGGCCTCTTGTTCTATTGAAACTTCGTACTACTCTAGGTCAGCTCAAGGTAAAAGGATTACCACTGACGACGGTCGACTGTACTTAATATATTATTTTTAAATAAATAAATTATTAAATTTTATTTTAAATAAAATTAATTATAATAAATATTTATAAAATAAATCATAAAAATTTCAATTACATTTAATTAAATATTTGTATACTTTTAAAATTAAAGTCTCAGAGATTCTTGTCATGTTATCATTCATGTCAGCGGATGATGCTTTAATTAATATTCTTTCTTAACTGTCCAAGTAATATCAAACATGATAGTAAAAGTTGCAGAATAAAATTGGCACATTATAAAATCCGCTCATCTATCTTTAAGATTGAAACAAGAAGTAAACGATTCTCTTACCGTCAAGCAATCACTCAAGATGAGCACACATTAACATCTAAGGTCATCTTCATTCATGCCGCCCACCCATCCAATTACCGGCGGCATAGGTGTTACTTAACCACCAATGTTGGCACGACTTGGCCCATACCGACTTGATTGTATACTTTCACTAATTGTCATTCAAACATCTGTCGGTTGTCTGCAGTTATTGCTCTTTTAAAACCTTTTTATGGTTCCGTCCCCGAATGGTGGCAAACGGAACCCTATTACTAAGCCTCCGCTGTCGTCCGTTCGTCTGTCTGTCTAACTCATGAACCGCAATAGGCAGACAATTGAAGAGATTGTGTATTTCTATTGCCGCTTTATCAACAAATAATAATAAAATAAAATTAAGTTAAAATTAAAGGGGCTACCCATAAAAAAAACGTCTTTTTATTTATTTATTTGTAATGTTTTTTTTGTTACTAAAGTAAAAAAAAAATGTGATAAATATTGTAAAGTGGTACGAACTACTGAGCCTAAAATTTTGAAACAAATTACAGAAAATAGTTCTATACTCATAGATTACCTACAGGAAAACCTAGAAGAAGTCTATGGTCTTAAAATAACATGGTAAATCAGTATGGGAGAATATGGTTTTGAACTATGTTAAGTTTGTACTTGGGATAAATTCATCCCAAATACGGAACTCTTCATTGTGCTTGGTCCGTCACGCTCATGGCCTGTTTTTTATTATTTTTTGTTTGCTCTTTTTTGATAAGTTTAATAAGATTAGTAAGCTAATCACTTAGTGAGAGAGTATTTACAGAGCACACTTTTGGGACTGCAACCTCTACCGAATTTATACCTCATCATCTGCATAGCCATTTGTCAACCATTTTGGGGTCGACATCCAGTCTAAGCGGATGCAGGTAAATACCAGTATCTTATATGGAGCAACTGCATATCTGACCCCCTGAAACTAGTAAGGCTGCTTGTCAGAATTTCAGGTTTCTGACTACTCGTAACGGCTGACAAAGATCTACGAATGACAGCCGGAACTATGGTTACCATCTGACAGGCATTTGCCGCATTTGACAGTGCGACCGGCATGCGGCAGCGGTACTAAGCTGAGACAGGAATTTTTGAATTTCCTAAATAAATGCACAGTTGAGTAAAGAATGGAATCGCCTGTCAATAGATTAGAAAAAAAAATAGTTTGGGTGGGGCTATTTCGACTGTGGGGTAATTCTAACTTTTGATACAAGTATTTAAATTATCCTCCAATAGTTAGAATTACCTCATAGTAAAAAAAGCCCCGCCCGACCCTAATGTCTTCGGAAAAAATTACTCAGTAAGTTCGTTTATTCTAAATTAGTTTAGTGATCGTAAATGGTTCATAAACGTGGCGTTTGGCGTTTTGGACATCCTAGACAACCATCCTCGGGATTACATAGATGTTACCCTAGCCGGAACCGGCTTTCCGAGGCACGTACGGGGACTTGGTATTTTTCCTTGCTGAAACTAACTGAGCCAATCTAGCCATTTAATTGTACTCCCATGTCATTGCAGTTTGCTACTAACGTAAATCGTGACCCACACGACGTCTCATACTTTCTCTAATTGCGATGCGATTCTCAGTTGTTTTCTATTAATTATATTTATAGCTCTTTGTCTGGCTGTTTAGAAAGTTCTAACAACATGTGTCAATGTTTTAAAGGGCGTAGGTGTACCATCGAAGAAACGCATATCTTTACACCGTAAGGACTACTTCTACTTCCAGCGCTCAGCAGATATAGTAACGCTTACTTACGAAATAAAAGGGTTGTATGCACGGGATTTTGTTTTCAAACTGCTTAGATATGCGTTTCTTCGATAGTAAATTTACATATGCCAAAAAAAAAAACGAGTAAGACGTGTCGAAGTGACGATGTCTGAGAAATGTCAATATGGAGAATTGAAGGCATTCTAAATCAGATTTTTTTTAAATAAAAAAGTCATATTCAACTTGAAACATAAAATGCTCTATTTCGCTGTCAGACTCGTGGGTAGGTATACACTTTAAAGTTTTTTTTTATCTAATAGTTTTTACATAGTCGTTCAACAAGGTAGGTTACCTAAGTATATCTAAAAAGTAGGTATAAATATTTTTTATTGAGATTCTGAGAGATAAACCGTGCACAAACCTTTAACTTTCTATTTTTTTTTGTTTTCTTAATATTATTGTATTAATTAACTAACTAGTACTTACATATATCAAAAAAGTAGGCACATATAATTTAAAACAAATATTTTACATATGATATGATTATAATTAATTAACTATCCACCATTGTTACACCATAGCCAACGAAGGAAACTAATAAACAGGACATGTTAAATACAAGGTTCTACTTATTTCTAAATATATTCTAATTTCTATGAAGATTATTCTGCAATGTTGAACTATTTTCATATTATCCAAGAATTCATAAAAGGTGCTTTCATTTTCTTTAGTTCACGGAAATTCGAGAAAAGGTGTGTTATATGGGCAAATTGTTAGCCAAAAACAGATAATTATGGTATCTTGTATAAAGCAGCAAAACGTGTTGGTAGTTGTATTTATTTTGGCTAATAAAAGAGAGTTAAAATAATTCATCGTAAAACGTGCATCACTAATGCCACAGACTAATGCGCACCCTCACCGGGAGCATTCGCTTGTAATGTAACAGTTCTGATTCCAGCATTACATCAGTGAGTGAGGAGATCCGAGCATTACAATACCTGAATGATACATTTTGTAACTTTACATTCACCGGGATCATTTGTCTGAAATGCAACAGTAGTGAGTGACAGCGCTCGTCATACAATTTGTAACATGAATGCGAATCTTTTCGAATGTTGAACATTACAAGCGAATTCTTTTCAATCAAGGAGGTAGTCTGTAACGTAATGCATAAATCGAATCTTTGATTTTGATATTACAGGCGAATGTTCCAGTGAGGAAGTGTCTGTATAAAAAAAACTGAATTATTATTGTAGATCCTTTGTTTATAGTCTATAGGTACACACGGCTACACATCAAGCTATACATTTCCAGTATACGCTGACCTCGCATTATACGGAAATCTTACACAATGCGAGATCAGCATAAACTGGCTATGTATAGCTTAATGTGTAGCCGTGTGTACTCTAAGATTAGACATTTAAATAAACCTTTTTTACAGTCCGTTCCACTGATTTTGACTTCTATTGCGTTGGTAGTATGACAAATGGCAGCTGCAGTAAACAGTTGGTATTGTAACCACTTTTGCTTTTAATGCCATTCTTATGCCTACGGTATAGAAGTAAAACTCGGTTGAACAAACTGTAAAAATAAAGGTTTGTTTAAATGTCTAATCTTATTTCAAATGGAGTATAGTTACCGCATTTTATTTTTTTCTTATACCTAATTTAATAGCTAAAGCTGCAGTTATTTACAGTTCTTTTGACCTCCCTTTGGATCGCAATATTTACTTTTATTTCCCAAAAAACGCTTATTAAATTGATTGTTCCAATTTATTTCTGTGGATATAAAGTATTTCATGAATTAAATAAAAGTAATTCTATAATGGTTATAAAAGCATATCTAATAACAAAAAAATGAGTAAAAACCGGCCAAGTGCGTGTCGGACTACGCACAATGAATGGTTCCGTAGTTGGAAAGTTTGTATCTGGGATAAATTCATCAGTTCATCATTCAGTTTGTATTTGGGAATGTATGAGAGAACATTTGTATTTACATGTTCTCTCATACATTCCAACTGCAAATGAAAGTTTGTACGCACAATATTGAAAGATTTACCATGTTATTTCAAGACCATAGACTTCTTATAGGTTTTCCTGTAATTTATCACAGCGCGAGCGGCAATATACGGTATATTTTTTTTTCAAAATTTTAGGTCTTGTAGTTTCGGAAATAAGGGGGGCAATGGTCAATTTTCATCGATTTTCATAAATATCTATAAAAGTGTTTATTTTATAATTATGTGAAAAAATATTTTTAAAATCCCCGCAACAAGCCCTTTCATTTGATATGTCCCACGATACTATTAGAAAAACTTTTTTTGCTTGTTGCCCCCAAAAGCCCCCCCAAAAGTGATCGCTATATTCAAAATTCATTTATTTACGTTACACGTTCGTGTTTGGGTCACAGAAATACATATGAGTACCAAATTTCAACTTAATCGGTCCATTAGATACGGAGCAAATTGGCTGTGACAGACGGAAAGACAGATAGACAGACAGACAGATAGCCAGACAGACAGACAGACACACAAGTGATCCTATAAGGGTTCCGTTTTTTCCTTTTGAGGTACGGAACCGTAAATATCAAAAAACACTCACGATTTGTTAGGCGAATTATTGAAGTGCTTGGATTACATTGAAACATAAATATTACATAATAATACAAAGTCTATTTAAAATATGACAGACGGAGGTAATAAAGTGTCCTACGTGAAAAATATAATAAACATTGTGTCGCTGGGAGATTTACCAAAATGAGTTCAGTTTCCCTGAACGCAAAGAAACTGGCCTAAATAATACTGACAGTAATCTGGTGGCCAAAGAAATAACATTCTCTTACAAGATATTAGTTTCATTTTATTGACGTGTCCTACTTAATATAGTTATTAATAGCGTGTATACCCGTGATATCTCAACAAAATATTAATTAGCTAAGGCGAGGTAAACAAAATCTGCGGTCGTAAAATATAGTTAGATAACTGTAGGTCAGATTTATATTGAAGACATATTAAACGTACCTAATATAAAAGGACAAAAATTACAATCCATTTTTGATCGTGCCTTTTAAATTGTTCTCATAATATGTATAATTTTAATTTGATTGATTTAAAAGAGTGTCCAAGGAGTTCCTTGACCGTTCTTCATTTTCCATGGGAATCTACTGCGGTTTGGAATGGGCAACTAGCTTCAACTTTTTGACGGGCCGACACCTTGACAATTCAAAAGTGTCTGAAGTGGTTTAATTGAAAAGATTCTGTGTATATATAAGCTATTTACTTTTTTATTTTCAATGTTAGTAACAAGTCACAACTGACAGTAAAAAGTTTCGAACAAAAAAATCTGTCTTCAGTGTGCCTTAAAAAATTGGGCAACCTTTAAAGACATTAAAATAAAAAGTAATCTAAATTGATTTAAGATAAACAACTCATTCTGGCACAAAATTATCTTAAATCACTTTAGATAAGCAGTAGCTGCCACTGAGGACTTTTTAATGACTTTGTGTTGCGTAAAAGAATAAAAAAATTAAAATGGATCCGGGTAAATACCAGTTAATTTTGCAACAGCGCAAGCGGCGGCTCGCGAAACCCAATTTGTGATGCTTGACGTCATTGGCAGCCGAAGCCAAACAATGACGAAATGATTGCCCTGTCGATGTCGGTTGCAATAGCTCTCCTTGACAATTTTATTATTTGCCTGCAGAATAAAATTATAGTGAAAATAAAAAAATAATTGTCTGGATTTAAATTAATTTGTTGAAAAAGGGTGTGAATTTCGAGTTTGGATTTTATTGTTCATCGTGCCAGCTTCCAAACTAATACTGTGAGTTGAAAACCAACCGCGATGCAAAAAAAAAGTATGTTGTCGAACTCCATGCTATAAACTTTACGCTGCATGATTGACTCAAACCAAATTATATTGTATGAGTGGTATTCTATTTTAATAACAACCACAAAACACCTCTGAGCATGATATATTAAGTAACATATGTATGTAGACACTTACTTAATTCCCAATTAGTCTGCTGTTAGTTTCCTGTTCCCAACTAACGAGACCAAGCAAAAGAGGAAAGTTGAGACGTGCGAACGAATTACATTACATCAGCTTGGGTAACATTTAATTTACAGGTTTGATTGAAAAGCTGTGACGCAATTTAAAGGTAATTTGATAGTGACCACTTACCAAGGTCATCGACCCGTAAAGCTTAACTTTGTCAGCTTCAAAAAAGAAGAACCTGCAACGCTGTTTAGAAGAAAAAATGCTGGAATTAATTTAGCAAATATTTTTTCGGCCTGTTACGTCTTTTATATTTTTACCCAAAAATCAAGGGTCCGCAGTCCGCACATTCTAAATGGATTGAGTTTACTCGTCAAAGCAAGCCTCCACGAACGTAAACTCTTTACCTATTTGGCCCCATTCCTTTATTTCTTAGTAAAGATAACGTGGATCCGGGTAAAAACCGATTTCATAATCATCGCCAGTCGTCGATGGCAATTTGCAACGGCGAGACCGTTAAGAGCGAGCCGGAATACGAAATTAGGCACCGTTGTTGTAAAATAGGCTGCTCAGCTAAAGAGTTGTAGACGTTCGCTGCGTTTAAAACAGTAGTGTAGTTGGAAGGTTTTTTTTACGCTGTAAAAACAAATGGTTATTTTTTTAAGTGATGTGTTGTTGCATTTTAACTAAACAGAAGAGAGAGGGAGAGATTTTAAAATATAACAGTCGAATAATTGAGAACAATTATTCGACTGTTATATTTTAAAATCTCTTTGGAGAGGTTCACCTTTTTTCTTTTTTTTTTGCCTCGAAAGCCTCGATTTTGTTTTTATTGTAATAAAAGCATTTTTATCAACGAAATCTGAGTGTTTTAATTCTGAATGCTTATTTTATGTCTGTTCTCCAATTATTCATCACCAAAAAAATAATACAATATTGTAGTTGCCTAGGTAAAAAAAAAAATCTATTTAGTCCGTCTTTCAGATAATAAAAAAATATTAGACACGTATTTTTTGCTTTATCATATTAATCAAAAATAACTTAGAAAACACGCATTAAAGTTGGGGAGTGGGGGCTCGCTACGTCACAACTCAGTATAAAATCTAGCACGGCGTGACGTCATGCCACATTTTAACTCAATGTATCGCCGTAATCTTTTGATTACGTCAAAAAAGAAAAAATACGTGTCCAATATTTTTTATTTATCTACATTCCAGACAAAAAAAAAATTGGACACGGGCCTATTACAAATTTAAATTTGCAGTTAGAGAATTGAACACCATTTATTCTGAGTCATAAAATTATAGTAGTCAGTCTTTAAGTCATTAAAATAGTCGATAGTTAAACATTCAAGCTTTATGTAGGTATACCTACGTATACAGGCTAAACCGAAGTTTAAAATGTTGAACATTAATCCATATATTACTTGGATTTTCCATCTCAAAGCAAACACCACGATCAAACAGCTTATTGGATCAGTCGGCCTTTAATAATTAATAATTATAATTTATTTATTTAGGAACATAAAGGTTTTGTAAGTACATGAGGGACTTTCAAAGTATGCATTATTAATTAGGTACAATGGATTGTTATAATAATATTTGGTGTTACTTAAACTTTTGGGTGTTAACATAAAAGAACAAAAAAAAAATATAGAACTACAGTTCGGCGGTTGAGAGAATGCGTTCCTAACACCTGTCAGTTGGATAATTTCTAGTAGTAATAAGGATCACATTCACAAAAGACATTGGTAGTGTTTAGAGTGCCGCAAGCAGCATTCTTGGACATCATTTTAAAAAGCCGCCAGGGGTAACATAGTGTGGTACGACAGTGCTATGAATTTAGCGTTAACATAATATGACAGTGCTATGAACTTACTACCAGACATAATGTTCATTGGATTGTCCGGTACCACTGCACTTTATAACCCGTCGCTTTTTTATATTTGCATTTTTTTTTTGGATAGAATAGATCCTTTTTAGTATATATTTGATAACCCCAACGTGTACAAAATTATAAGTGCCGTCGCGCGCGGCACTCTATACACTTCCAAACACATATTCATTAGTATGAAACTGACAGATGTCAAGAACGCGTTCTTTCGACGGCGGCCGGGGTGTAGGCATTGTTATTTGACATCGTGTGAAAATAGATCTTTATTCAATTGGAAATGTTCTGTAACTATGCTAGAAATAGATCATTATTTAGTTTTGTATCGAAAATGTTGGCTTCAGTTTTTGTCTTTCTGCTAAGCGTTAAGAGCTGATCAAAAAGTAATGATAATCGGTTATTTTTCGTTTTGTTCGCCACCTATGGGTCACATCGTGATGTTAAATAGCCTGTAGCCTTCCTCAAAAATTGGGCTATCAAATGCAAAGCGATTTTTTAAAATCTGACTGGTAGTTCCAGATATAGAGTAGCACGTTCAAACATACAAAAAAAAACTCTTCAGCTTTATTATTAGTATAGAAAATATGAACCGATTATCATTACTTTTTGATCTGCCTAGTATATGCTATAAGGTAAGGTAAGGCTATAAGGTAAGCAAAGAAAGAAAGAACATTTCAAAGTATCCCAATATCATGGACGCCAGTCTCTCGCAAAGGATCATAATAAATATTTTATGCATTTTCGTCAAAACGCTATAATTCTTGTCTCTATATTTCTAACTATGTGAACTTTTGTGAGAGAAATAAACATTATTACTATAAAAAAATAAATTTATTTGACCTAGGTTAAGGCATACAATATGTAGGTATACCTACCCGGGAAAAAAACAGATATACATAATTATTATAATCTAAATGTTTTCAATTTACAAATAAAGTGTGAATATTAGGTATAGCAAATGCTAGTAATATCTTATATCTAAATCAATAATATATATCAATAATACTTGTAACTACCTTCAAACTTTACATTTCTCTACAAAATCAACGGGGCCATCAAAATCGTGTTTGTCTACTTTACAAAACGCATATCCAAAATCACAGAAACGTTCAAGCAACTACACCGCTATTCATTTAAACTTATTGAAAAAAAAAAAATGGTTGTAGCACAGAATAGTACCTACAGAAGGTCAGCTCTAAACATCATGAGCCTAGCCTTTTTTCCAAATATGTTGGGGTCGGCTTCCAGTCTAACCGGATGCAGCTGAATACCAGTATTTTAAATGGAGCGACTACCTGTCTGACCTCCACAAGCCAGTTACTGGGTAACACGATACCCCTTGATAAGATTAGACTGGTGGTTAGACTTTCGGGCTTCTGACTACCCCGTAACGACTATCAAAGATTTAAAAATGACAGCCGGGACCAACGGCGTCACGTTCTTTCCGAGGTACGTAGGGAACTCGGTATATAATGGATGGTCACCCATCGACGGACCGACCTCAGCAAGCATTGCTTTACTTTGAAGATCGACCCTTGCGGCTGTTGTTATTGAGCCACGGGCCCCTCAAGGAAATTCAGCTCTATATAACGAACAAAAACAAACGCATGCACACACGCGTATAGGGTTGCCAGGTGTCCGGCTTTTTACAATCGTGTCCGGCCAAATATACACAAGCCCGGCCTGTCCGGCTTTTGTTAAGCTTTTGGTCAACCGCGCCCCGCCAATTATTGATTGTTTTAATTACTTTCAATGTAATGAAGAAGATTGGTTATTTATTGTTTTAGTTGCTTTCAATGTGAAAGTTACAAATTACTTTAGTAAGAACAATATGTGATTCGTAATTAAGAGAAGAGTAAGTCTCAAATGAATAACTATAATAAATACACAAATAAAAGATTTTTTTTTTCTTTAAAAATCCAGTGTGTCAGGGTTTCAGGGCAAAATGTCCGGCTAAATATGAATCTGGCTTTTCTATTTTTGGGCCTGGCAATCCTACACGCGTACCACTGACAAAGCACGAAGACGCCTCGGCGGCCGATGCTAGAGGCGGCATGCCAACACTTTCCATACAAACCAAACGTGTCACCGCTTACTTGCACCACGACACAAATGACGTATAGAAACTGACAGATTTCAAGACGGTGGGCAACAGAAATTGAAAGTGCGCTGAACGCACTTCCATATTCTACTACCATCCTAATAGACGCTATTGGCAGTTCCATGCTGTAACGCGCACTGACATCAGTCTACTCTTAGGGCCTTATCACACTGACGAATTGCGAGAGAATTATCATCAAGGCGATTGTTCAACGCACTTGCTGCATGTGCTAGCGAGCACGCGATGTGTGCTCGCCGGGTTTGCGTAGCGAGAGCAATTGACGTGATTGAACAAGAGAGAGCGAGACAAGCGAGTGTACAATATTGTGAAAACGCGGACAACAAGTCGCGTAGTCCCTAAAGGTTCATTAGAAACCTAGCGTCAGACAGCACTTTGTTGTTAAATAATTATTTTCGCCTTTTATTTTGTTATCTGTATTGTGTGTTTCACGAACTGTGTCCAAATAAACTTTATTCTTTCTTTCTTTTAGTCGTGGATAGCTCGTTTCGCACCCGCGGAGAGTACGTTCACAGTTCGCCTCGATAAAAATACGCTGGCAAATCATCAGTGCGATACGCTTTTAGTTTCTGTACGTAAAACGTGTCTGCGTGCGTTTCCGCTCGTTGTATGGAACCAACCTTCTGTACTATTCTGCGGGGGAAACGTCTCTATTTTCTATTTCACAAGTCACGACTTCGTGACCCGAGATAAGCAGTGAAAGAATCATCTAAATGTAAGGTGTCTGTAAGAGTCTGATGGTTCAATTCGTTACCAATTTCACAAAATGGATGGTCGGACTGAAATGGTAAATGTCTATGGTCACGACTGTTTGAAGACACTGGTAGTGGGGCAAGGCTGATGAGTTCCCCTACATTCGTATTATACGTCGAATTCTGGAGAAAGCAATAGTCCCGTCACCTTTTAGATGGGACTTGGTACAGTAGGCAGCACGTCAGCCGTATTAAGACCAGTTTAAGCTGGCCTCGTATTCTCGTAAATCTTCGTACTACGTACTACAGCTCAAGATCGAAGTGTTACTACGGCCTACTGTAGGTATAAGATAACACATTCTTCAGCAACACGCTCGGGAAGAGCCCAGCAGTGAACGTCTTTCGGCTGATAAAATTATGATAATGATGATGCAGTACCCCTGCTTACCCATTTGGGGGATACCGGCGAGACGATCCTATTGCTGCTAAACAAAATGTCCGGTAGCAATAGGGCGAGATGCAATAGAGTAAGTTAACCATGCCTCGATGGTCTACCTATTGGACGCAAGCGCTACTGCTGAGCATAAGGTCCTGGGTTCGATTCCCAGGTCAAGCAACTTTGGGCACTCCACAATTGCGGCGATAAATCCCCTCTTTTAGAAAGAAAGAAAGAAAGAAAGAAAAAGTATTTATTGGGACTCGCACAGGACATTACAAATTAAACTAAAACACACTCATGAAAACATTATAAAAAATTTAAAAAAAAAAAAAAAAAAACAGAAAGTCCTGTACGAGGCCAAAAGGCTCCTATCTCAGCATTTAGCATTTAGGAGTGGCTAGAGAGGCGCCACGGCATCCTCACCTTCCGCTTGACTCAGGTCCTCACCGGACTTCCTGTTCCGGATAAGGCGGGAGGAATCGCCCGGGTGTCACCATTGTGTGGATCGCCCGGAGGACACGGTGTCCGAAATCCCAGGCTGATTACCGGCCACCGTAGGCGTGGCCTTCCGGATTGTGAGCAATGGGCAGCTCGCCGTCCGATAAGGACCAAGCCCGAGTTGACAAGGCGTTGTGTTCCACGCGCGCCTCAAAGAGATGTCAGCACAACTGACGGGGTCCGCCAGGGCCGATGCCTGCCGGGGTCGTGGGAAAGTCCGAAAAGGATACCGTCGCCCCTGGAAACATATAGGCAACTGAAGGAATTTGAAATTTTCCCACCAAAACAAGCAACGTGTTATTGGGATTTTCCATCTGAAATTTCTCAGTAGCAGCTCAGTCTAGATTTGTGCCCGGGTGATGACAATAGGCTCGCCTCCTATTACATGAGAGTAATACATTACTAATAATGAGGGTGTTTCCCTTTTGGGGAAAACAGGCGGATGCTATGTTTATGTAAATTATTCATATGTAGGGACATATTATATTACTACAACTAGCTTTTGCCCGCAGTTTTGCCCGCATAGATGTCTGAAAATACCCCATGGGAACGTGCTACCGGGATTAAAAATAACCATGTGTTAATCTAGGCTAACAATGTATTAATTCTGTAATACATTGTTTTCATATAACTCTATTGGCTTACGCGGCGCACGCCAGTAAAGCTCCCAGTTGCCATGATTTTTCCCGACGTATTCAACAATCACCGTCATATTTCAGCCAATTTATACAAAATCATAATGAATTATGCACCTAGACCTTCCTCATGAATCACTCTGTCCATTGGTGAAAACAGACAGACGCAGCGCGGCGGCGGCGGGGGGACTTTGTTATACAATTAGTGATATCGATACAAAGAGAGGAAATGTAAGTACCACACTCTCAAACTAAGCATTTATTTCAAAATAATAAACCAATGACAGGCACTTTTGAATTTTCAAGGGGTCGGTCAGTCAGAACGATGAAGCTAGTTTCCCATTCCAAAGCGTAGTAAGTACCTATGGGGAAGACCGGACAAGAAACTCCAAACTACAGTAGGTAGGTAATTCAATGAATAAATACTAACCTAAATTGTTTAAAACCAATATTATAATCTAGATATCAAAGGATATCATATCTTAACGCTGACTAAAATAATATCTAGAGGTTAAAGCTTGAAATTAACTATTTTCTATTAAGGCGAAAGCGTCAGGGTTCGCCGCGAAATTCAAATTTTCTTACGTTTTTTGCAATTTGCAGATAGATCATGTCAGTCAGACTGTTGATATTATATCAACAGTGGTTTGTTGATGTAAATATGATTAACGGCCGTATCAAATATTGCTAAGATAGTTACTTGATTCAGGCGTGACCTTGCGGAAATCCATTATAAAATGATGATGTGGATATATTTAGTAACCTGTTCCGCTTAGCTATTTCTAAAGAGTCTTAAAAAGACCTTGAAAGAAATCGACACGTGTTTCACCTCTCAACGAGGCATCCTCAGAATGACGATTGACTTGTCGCGAACTCGAACACGGCGTGTTGCCACACCAAGCACCGAGCGCAGACAATAAAAAAAAAAAAAAATTGAAATATTGCTAATTCTAATGATTGTAAGAAGGTAAAGCCATATTGGTTACGGTCGCCAGTCATTTAATCAACACACTTTATGCAAAAAAGTAAGAATATTGAATTTCGCGGGCTACCTTAGCGCATCCCCCTTAAGGTCGCGTGGGAGTCCAAGGCGCATTTAATGTTGCTTCCAATTGGTGCCGAAAAGTAATTAAGTTTAGACTTATTAACTAAAGGAATACCGAGACTTGGGGTACGGAATAATTGCTGGTTTGATTATTGCTTGGCTGTAATACTAGTCTTTTGACCGTTTTCACTAGCACTAGGCGAAACAGATTTTCAACGCTCGTCTCAGAGCTTAAAGTTGAAAATCTGTTGCGCTTATAAATAGGCATTCATTTAAGTGTCGTCTAGAGTTACTAAAAACAGGAATTATTGATTTAATAAATTCTCGGAAATTTAATTATTTGTAAAAATTTACAATTTGTTTATTATATATTGTAACAGATGCTGATCCTGCTACTTTCACTTGAATGTCTTTGACCACAAAAGAGCCTGAAAAGCGTAATACTTAAATCACTACAAATTTGGGTGCCATCAACTCAGCTTATCACATTCCCCAGCTGGACATGGGCTTCTTCCAATATGCACTAGCACACCCAGTTCTCCGCCTTCTGCATTCCACTTTTTTAAGGCAGTAAATCCATCTAGCAGGTACAGTAAGTTCTTAAGAAGCAAATTATCTAAAGAATCGAAGAAACCAGGCACAAGATAAGCAATAAATTTTATTGTTGTAATTACGAGGTATAACTTCTATTTTAATACGAATCATAATTTCTACTCGCCGCTAACGAGTTACTCGTAAAGTATTCGAGTTGAACGCACTCTTTCTAAATCGATTCTAAAATCGTGAACGACGGTTAATGTGAGGTACTTATTCAATGAGTGGATAGAGATTTGAGAAATAAACTCGATTGATTTGCATTTTAGTGTGTTAAATTGTGTTTTTGTTTATTATTCAGTAGTAGTTTTGTCAGTTCTATCAAATGCATGGAGCTGATTTTGATTTTGACTAATTTAGACCTAAAATATTTTTGATGTGTTACGTCTTTCCTCTCGCTTTTCTGCAATCTGTGGGATTGATTACGTGAAAAGAGACGGAAGTGTGTAACAGAAAGTCGGGAAAGCGCGCGCTTTTTGATTTGACCAGTGAACACGCGCAGTGCTAGAGTTGGCCGTCAGAAACAACCTTGACGAGGCCCCACCCCTTTAATGTTGCTTATTACCAAGGGGAGATGTAAGATGTCACACATCATATGCGACAATTGTAAGGCTCGCCATTTTCTTTCAGAAATTGGTGATCTTTACATTGTACAAGTTATTGGGATTATTTGATTATTCAATCTTTTAATTTGGAATTATCTTCATCATCGTGAATCTTTCGCAGCTCACTTCTGGATACTTATGTCCCTCTTCAATCACATAAAATTTTACTTTTTATTTTAGTTAAGGTTTATTCAACCATTCACTGCCAAACGAAAACTATTTCGTATATTGCAATATAGTTGTTAATAAATAATTATGGTTCCAAAGTACAAACTTAAGATCCTAACCGCTAACATAGATACTTAATGACCATCATCAGTTAAAGATAACGAAGAAATAGTAGGCCTGTCAGTTTCATAACGTTTACCAGAAGAACCAGTTCCCTATTGTTGAATGTTATAATTTATGTCTGATGACGTCATTGTGGACTGTCTGGTACACTTTTATTTTTGTTTGACTCTATATATCATTAACTCGGTATGACTTTCATTTTTTTATGACGGAATCTTGTGAATGTTTTATTAATCTTGTAATTGTCATTTATCAAATTCGGAATCATCAAGTAGTTTATCATTTCTATGCATGGTAGTTCTTCTTTCCATGAAAAGTATAATTTATCTTTATAAAAGTATAATTTTGTTATAATTTTATAATTAAAAGTATAATTTTATCTTGGTAATTCATTATGAATTACCAAGATAAAATTATACTTTTCAACTTTGCTAAAGCGTCTTTTGGATCAGTTGGTCAAAGACATTCTCAAAATTATGCATTCAAATACTCTACTTATCATCTCCAACATAACACCACAGCATAAAGAATTTTAGTAAGACAAAAAACATTAATAAAGTAATTAAATCCTCATTACCATACCGGTATCGGTTTTTAATAGAAGTCTGAGCTAGTTGGTGCGCGCGAGCACGTGCACCTGGTCACTGACTTTAACTAACGGTAGCGTCATGCCATTACACATCACTGCTGCAGCCATTTTTGGAAATGGTTCTCGGGATCTGCCTTACCTTGTTGTAGCCAGGTTTAGTGATGCTAAGTTCGAGGAAAGGGAAGAGGAATAGATTAATGAGGAATGCGTTGCTGTTGGTGCTATTTTAATATTTCGTTTTACAGTTTATAGGTTTCGTTGTAATTAAAGACGCTGAGAGGATTTTTTTCGCTGAGAAGACCTTTGAGAAAAAAAAAAGATTTGGAGCTAAGAGGAAAACATCAAATCATATAGAATATATCTTAGAACATCCAAATTCTAACATTCAGTGCAAGATTTTCATGATATTAGGTTTTAAAGTTGCAATAAAAATTATTTCAAAACATGACACAATATTTTGTGTAAAAAATATGTGCGTTTAAAAGACACCTTGAATATATCAAGACCTCATTTTATGACGGAGATCTATTTCCAGATTTCTGTGTAGACAGTGTAGCTATAGTAAGTAAACTTTAAAATATTCAGGCCGTAATAACACGTTGAATATTAGATACCCTTATCGACTTCTTTTACGTCAGCAAGGGGAATAATAAATCCATGACATTTGAAATTAAAAATAGAGTTTTTCTTTAACGGACCATATTTTCAATGGATGTTCAGTAAAAAGCGAAATTACTGAAAAAACTTTTTGCTGCTCGCTAAAAACCGCGTTGGCAATTTACGAAGGTACTCAAAATAAAATCGAAAAAAAAAAAAAAAAAACTTTTCAATATTTAATACTTGTACGAGAACCCCCATCAGGCACGAAGTTCCTTACGCGATACTCGCATGCACATACATACTACTGATATATAATTGAAAGAGACAGAGAGAGAAAATCGCATGGGGAGGGGCGTAACGCTTTTTCCTTACGTTACGATTTCTACTAGTCACTCTTCCTCCTTAGGGGGGGATTTCAGGGGTGCTGGGGTGGGACCCATTTGTATCCATTGTATTCATTATTTATATAAATGTATTATGCAGCATGAACCTCCCACAAGCTAAGATGTTCACATATGCTGATGACACCGCGAGTTTTTCTTGGGAAAACTTGGGATGAAGTACAATGCACGGTTGAAGGCGGAGTAAAGGCCGTTGCGAACTGGCTACAACATAATCTTTTGACGTTGAATATTGAAAAAACCAAGGCAATCAACTTTGCTATTTTCGAACGTTCTTCCCCTAACAGAGAATCTTGCTAACGGCTGCACTCCTGTATTAGTTTCGACCAGTGTTCTTGCCCTTGCATTGAACGGACTGACTCTATAAAATATCTAGGAGTTTTGTAGATAACAGATTGGCATGTCCGCACACCTGAGCGCTTTAAAGGGCAGGATTAGAAAAATGCTGCGTATATTTAAGCAACTATGCAAAATTGCTGATGATTCTGTCCTGAAGATGATTTACTTTTGACTGTGTCAATCCGTTCTTAATTATTGTATAGTAGCGTAGGGCGGTGCGGGCAAGACCCCGCTAATTAAAGTAGAACGAGCTCAGCGTGCTCTACTAAAAGTTGCATATGAACGACCTCACTGGTACCCCACGAATAAACTCTATACTGAAGTGGGAGTTCTTAGGGTTAGACAACTATACATACTATCGGTTACCCTACGATTTCATAAAACCGCCTTAAGCACTTGTATCATCTTAAGTCGAAGGGTAAATTGGGATAAAATCCGATGCAGTAAAACAATCGGCAGAAGGTCTTATGGTTATATGGGACCACACATATACGCGAAACTCAATAGTCTACACAAAATACTAAAACTAATATTAAAAAAATGCAGAGTGACGGTATCAAACTGGCTTCTTACAATTCATAAATACACGTGCACTTACTAACATAGGCACCTATAACATACAAACACTCTTACAACACCAACAAAACTAACACAAATCACAGCACCATGCATACACTCTTTTTATATTTATTTTAAGTTTTAGAAATGAACCTTTTCATTTAAAATTGTTAACGGAACGAAGGAGCCTGGATCTCACAACACAGGGAATCCTAGTGTGAGGTCTAGGAATTCAATCCACTTGAATGTAAACTTTGCTAAATTTAGCTTCAAGTAAACTTTGCTTATTTAGTTTTAATATTTCTGCTTCTATTACTGTAGGCGTTATAACAGAGGCATCATAAGTGGTTCCCACTAAGACAGCTGTCGATACTAATACGACTTGGAAGGTGGTTGGCAATAATGTACGTGCTATTAAAGATTAATGTCTTAGAATGTTGTCCTTGAGAGTCTTGCGTACTATCGTTAATTAAATAGAGTGCTTTTCACTATGAGCCAAGAAGTATGAGCCAAAAAGTTAATATTTATGAAATAAAGTCAGTCAATACTAATAATCAATATTATGACTAGTTTGGGTTTCCCCAAAAACAGTGACAGAAACACGTAGGTACATAATAAAAAATACAAGTTACAAATACTAACGTATTTGAGCGGAACTTGTATTTTTAACTAACTACTTCTAACTACTAAAAACCATACAGATGTAATTTTATGATTCTATTTGAAACTTTTCAAACATGTTTTCGGTGTTCTCACATCAAGCCGCACCTACTCAGCTATCAACTTTTCGCCTTGCATATGCTTGCTCAAAAATTCTCTCCAGAATTATAAGCACGGTAAAAGTAGTCGGTAGTTGCACGACTGTAAGAAGTTGGCTTCCACACAGCATGCTGCTGTACTATGGGGGACCGACAGCACGGCGCTGATTTTCAGTGCAATGTTTATCACTTTGATTATTATTTATATGTCTAGATAGAGTTGTCGCGCTGCAAAAGAGCTAAAACAACAGGCCAACTTTTTATGCTGGAGTGCGTGAAAACTTTGTCTTAAACCCAGACTCCACCAAAATGGAGATGTGCGGAGATGTTTGTAGCGGAGACGAGAAGAGATGTTTTTCAGCTAGGGTGTATGCACCGAAGCTTTGCGGAGATGCGTACTAGCTAGACTGGAGCGGAGATGTGTGCTAGCTAGAGCAGAACTATTACGGCGCCGCTCACTGGACATCGCTCACATCTCGTCTCCGCTGCGCGTCGTCACCAGCTTGCGAGGCACAGCTCACATCGCTTTGTACCGCCGCCCAGCTCTCGCCGACGCACAACTCACATCTCCGCTTCGATCGCGCCATACAAATATGATACATCTCCGCTCAATGGTCTCCACTGAAGCTGAGAGGAGACGAGATGTGTGAATAACGAAATTCTTTGGATTGTTTAAAACACATCTCCTCTCCTCTCGTCTCGTCTCCGCTTTTGTGGAGTTCGGGCCTTACACTCACGCCACGTGATTCCGCTGTCATTGTGCTTTTCTAGTGTGCGTTCATTTAGCGACCAACAGTATTACTAGACTCTATTTTTTTCACAGCTTTGAATGTCTACTCGTATGTATATAGACATATTTATAACTTTGGTTTACCAGTTATCAGGTAGGTATTAGTAAAAGCCACAATTCCCACGAGCCACTTTAATTAAAAATCTTAAAAAACAAAATGACGGCTTCAAAAGGAATCATTTAAATACCAAACTAATAAAGGCTCTCATTTTAGACTTAATTAATGTAAATGTCTAATTTTAGACTTATTAAATTATTATTGGACATAATTATTAACCTTGAGGCTTAATAATTATGTGGGCTCAATCTGCCTAGCCTTTTCCCAACTATGTTGGGGTCGGCTTCCAGTCTAACCGGATGCAGCTGAATACCAGTAATTTACATGGAGCGACTGCCTATCAGACCTCCACAACCCAGTAACTGGGCAATACGATACCCCTTGGTAAAACTGGTTGTCAGGCTTTCGGCCTTGTGACGAACCATAACGATTGTCTGGCTTTCGGCCTTGTGACGAACCATAACGATTGTCAAAGATCGACGAATGACAGCTGGGACCAACGGCTTAACGAGGAGCACGGAGGAGTCTCGGTATGTAAACATGGACCAACCCCGGCAAGCGTAGCTTAACCTGATGGATCGATCCATGCGGCTGTTATTACTTGGCCGCAAGGGCTATTTATGGTAATTAAAATATTATAGTTACTATCTTGTTGGTATAATCCAAGGCTGCTCAACCCCAGGCCCAACGACCAGGTGGCCCACCAACGCATTTGAGTTGGCTCGCCAAAACCTATCAGCTGGCGATAGTCTTTTGAGAACACATGTCAGAACTTCAAACCAGGTCTAAATAATATTTTGCTTCTTATGAACATATTCTCGCCAACAGTAAAACATATTTTCAGACTTGATTTTATTATCGACCTCAGATTTGTCGCCAAATATTGATAAGTTGTTGTATCAGTGAAGTTTGTTTAGATTATTCACACTAAGAGTAACTTGAAGTTTTATTGAATTTTAATAGCTGTAGGTATTTACCATAACTATAGGCAAGTTTTATTTAGGTACTAGACGGCTCGCCGGCTGATACGGAACCAAAATTATGGCCCAACTTCTTAATTGGTTGAGCAGCCTTCTAGTGGTTACAAGCGCTACTGCTGAGCATGAGGTTTCGGTTCCCAGGTCTAGCAAAATGTTATTGGGTTTTTCTGTTAAGAATTTCTCAGTAGCAGCCCGTAGCCTGGATTTGTGCCCGGTTGATGGCAATAGGCTCGCCCCCTATTACATGGGACTTAAACATAACTAGCGAAATGTGAGTGTACTTTAGGTAGACTTCTGCCTCACCCTTCGGGGATTACATGCGTGATGTTATGTGCATTATGTTATGAAAATTATGCCAGTTGTAGAAGGTCTTGCCATACCGAAACATAAAAGATTTTCATAAAAATATCTGCTTTTGATATAATAAGAGGATTGAACGCCTCGGATATATTCAAAGCGTCGTCTGGCAGTTGGTTTACGGTTAAAGGTCATGTTTGTTCTGCAGCAACAGGTTGTGTGTCAATCGCGAGATGAAACAGCTGATCAAATACAACTTTCATTGATGAAACTGAGCTCGGGCTATGTTTGGGCTCATGGAACTTAAAATGAGCATATCATTCATTTTGACAAATCTTAAATACAATATGCAAGCTAATAGTAAAATATATCCTATACTATTCAATGAGTAATATATATATATATATATTTGTAATCAAATTGCAATATAGGGGTTTACGGGGGTGAAACATCGATCTAGCTAGGTCTCACATCTGGGAAAATTCATTTTCTCTATTGCCACAGCCTCGGGAATGTGATACAACGTTCATATACCTGGATGATATATTTATATATTTTCACCCGAGCAGAGCTCGTTTGACTAGGTACTACAATATTTACAAGTAATTATGTAAAAAAAGAGAATAGCTCATTGGGCATCAATAAATCCGTCCGCATCGCAGTCAATGGGAAAAGCGCCCAGAAGGCTGGCAGCATGTTCATAATTAAGTTTTTAATTACTGATCATTGATCCAACATTATATAGTAATAAATTATTTTTCTTTAAGTACGCTGTACTGGTACAGCTTCTTAATATTTGTTTGCTGCACCAGTCGACGTCATTACGTCAGCGCCGACTGTCCCTGAAAACCAGCGCTGGGACTCTGTCTTGTATAGGGCGCAGCATAATGTTGAGTGATAGCCGATTTGCGTGAATATGACGCATGCTTCCCCAACCTTTTCTCATTTTTGTTTATAAGCTCTTTTTTGCGTCATGTTTACCGCAAATAAACGTCTTTTCTCTTTCGTTCATATGTAGTTCTAAATAAAGTCAATAATGTACTATTTGAATTCTCAGTTATGCGTGATGAATGTAGTACTATGCTGTGGTTGTTATGCACTAGTTTACACCCCTGTTTTGCTAGGTTTCGCCTGCCTTCCAGTGCAATAGTATTTGTCTAAGTCACTTACATCATTATATTTTGCCTTTCACAGCTAAAATATAACGTTACTAAAAACTGTAGGAATTATATATCAATTGTTTCTGAACGTTCATGAACATAGTTATTTGGCCATGCTTAAGTAATAACTTTTGTCTCAAACGCTGATCTCGATTAAACTTATATTTTCCCTGGTAGCCTGCCACTTGTTAATTCATTACCCAAAACATCCTCGTGCCAAGCTATTTCCCACATTTAGGCTTTCACAATAGAGTCTTAATTTGATTAGGTGACGTAGAGTAGTGGGGTTTGATGTCATTGCCGTGAACTGTGCGCGCGTCCAGTCAGCCGCGAGGTCCGGTGCGCGCGCGCCGCTTTCGACGCCATCTTGGAATTTCGAATATTGAACGCGAATTCTGTTAAACACTTGTGGAGTTTTTTTTTTTTTTGTGATTGTTTATAGTTTCTGTGCAAAGAATGAGAATGGTGATTTTTTTCTAAAGTTTTGTGTACAAAGGATGTGTTAGGAGCCTTATCATTGTTTATAAAGGTAATTTAATTAATGATTTGGAAGTTAATTAAGATGGACATGTCCGAATCAAGTATGCCGATACAATCAATAAACTTTCTACGCTGATTAATGGATGGATATTCAATGACGTTGCAATGTTCTTTGGTGTACACTTTCTCTAACACGCGCGTTGCCGCCCGCCGTTACGTCATTGCTTTCACAGTTTTCTTTAGTTTCATAGAAAATATGTTTAATATTTTTGTATCTTTATTTTTCTTTGTTATTTAAAAACAAACATTATTCTTTCTTTTATTTTAGTCTTGTTACTATGGAGTTAAGAGATTGAATGTTTTCAAAAACAGCTTGTATTTACTTAGGATAATAACTTTCGTACTTGGGTCACAAAAGTTGGTTCAAAAGTAGTCTTAAAGAAAATTACAAATTCGATGAAAGATATATAAAATTAAATTATTATAGTATAAAATAAGCCTAGAATTTTCAAAGAAGTACGTATTATTTGAATGTTGGAAGTTGGACCTTTAAATAAAATTGTATCGATTATTAGGAAATTTTAATGTATTTTCTGCGGTTTGAACTTAATAAGTTTCTGTGAACGCTTTATTGAAATCTTTGTAATAATATTTCGGTTTTTCATGAATTATATAATTTATAGATGAATTCTGTATTAAAATAACAAAAAAACTAGTCCACCTTTTCCAGTGATAAAGAGGACGAGACAGAAAAGAAATGTAAGGAAAATACAGGGTCAAATTAAATTAACTAACAAAACTCCGCAGACGTGATGGTATCTATTTAATTCGAACTTGCATTAAAAAAAAAACTGATCGGCTACTACTTTCCATTCTTTTTATTTCAATTAAATTTAAAATCTATTGAAGTTACTTATTTTTTTAAATTTAAAATTAAATTTATTTCAATTTAAATTTCATAACATCTACTCAATAATAATAACATAACATCACGCCTTGTTTCCCCGAAGGGTTGGGCAGAGGTGTCCCTGTAGCAGGTTCACCCACATTTCGCCAGTTATGTTTTAAGTCCCATGTAATAGGGGGCGAGCCTATTGCCATCAACCGGGCATAAATCCAGACTCCAGGCTGCTACTGCGAAATTTCAGATAGAAAAACCCTATGTCACTTAGCCCGACCTGGGAATCGAACCCAGGACCTCATGCTCAGCAGTAGCGCTTGCGACCACTAGACCAACGTGGACCAACGACGACTCAATAATAAACTTCCTGTTAAACGTAAGAAACATGAAACATACCACATTCAAATTAATTTCAATATCAAAATATATAACTGGTTACATACAACACGTAATTAAATACATCATTGTAATGTTCTATATAATCTATATATATATAAATGAATCCCTATTTCCCTTGGTCACGACATCGCGCTAAAACGGCTGAACGGATTTGGATGAAATTTGGGATATGGATAGACCTTGACCCGGAGAAGGACATAGGATACTTTTTATCCCGATATTTTTACGGGATCGAGACCTATGCGGGTGAAACCGCGGGGCGCAGCTAGTATTTTATAAACCGCCATCGTTATAATTATATAATAAACAAAAAATTGCATCTTTACAACGAAGATATAATAATCATTTTGTGTCATTATAATTATGTGCAAAGGTGACAGCAACATTTATTGGCTAAACAGTACCAACTGTTTTATTTATTTAACTTTTTCTGTGTCACCTGCTGTTTAATGTCAATAACTATGCTACCACGCGGATGTAGAATCTAAAAAAAAACTGTTAATTTTTTTTCTGCAAATCAATCCTTTTATCAGGTAGGAGAAGAATAATAACATAAAGTTTCCGCAGTAATTAAATTGGTAAACATTATAATAATAGTATATATATTATAGTAATTAAGCATAACTAAAATGGCTGAGATAACAAAGTTTTGACAGGATATTTTATCATCATCGTTATGAAACTCGTTTCCTTCAATTGCCACTTTGCTTTGCCATTTCCGCACATAAATGAGTTTCTCCCAAATGGGTTTTATGTTAAAAACACTTACTTACCTTTTTAATTTTTTTGGCTGATATTATTTCCTTTTATTTTTTTCATGGAAAACTCAATAATCTAATTGATAGAAACCTTCAGAAGTGGTCTTTGGGTTTATTTTGACACACGTCAAGGTGGTTTCGAACATCACGGCTGCAGTAATCAAGGCTTATTTCATTAAAGTTTCTAAAAAAGAAAAAAACAAACACATCATTATTAGCTCGACAACTGTTACCTCAACTCAGTTACAAAATATCTCGTTACATACATTTTTTTGCCATCATTACGAAGACGTCAAAGTACAAAGCAATTTAATCATAGGACTCGCGAGTCGTGACTACGCGAGAGTCTATAGAATAAAAGATGTTCCAATCATTGATACCACGTCATTAGTGCAAAAAAATTGATTACTCAAGTTTATTTTGCTTTTTAATAGTACCGGTGCAACAACTTACAGTAGTTCAACTAGAAGGTTTTCGTAGAGCAATCGAGCGGAAGGTTCGGAAAGATAAGTGGGCGGAGCTTCTGTCCTTTACTTATGACCACTGTACACTGCTACAAGGATCTTTTGGCGTTCGAATGACGTTGACAGGGGGCGCTGTTGATAAACATTTGTGCAATTGTTTTGTGACATGTCACTTGAAATGTACTCAAAAAACAAGATAGCGGTGTTAATTCTGATTTTGGTCACGCGCCAAAATAACCTTGTAGTGATAAATAGGTATTGAGGAATGTCCCAAATTCTGAGGTCCCAATTTCTCAGATCCTATAATATATGTGGGCATTAAACCTACTGTATGTAGTTACACTGTGGCACCAATTTCTATACTACATTCTGCATCAATTTTTAGTCTGTTGATTTTAATGTTGCTATGTCAATTTGGCGTTGAAAAAGTTTTTGTTGATTGATTTATTTTGCTGTCTGCTGTCTTAGAAGTTGTCGCATCATATCATTGCTCGTTGCAGATGCTTTGTGAATGTAATAATTGGTGTCGTTTTTATCGATATATATTGAATGGTACCTACTCGTAGATACAGTGGTATAGTTAGGCTGTTAGCAATTCTTGCTTTTTGAAAAAAATAAATTGATTAATTGGTGGAATCGTCTTTTATTACTGAAATAGAAGAAAGTACATTAATTTAATTGTACCTTTTGAAAATAATTTTTCTTTACCGATCATTTATAAACTTTGTGCATTCTGAAGCTAAGACCAAATAAAAAAGCAAGACAAAGCGCTGCAAACATATAGTGAAGCATTTCAAAACTACACCTCCGCTCTGTGCATATACGCTCACACGCACACATTTACAACCATTTACAATCAAACTACACCTCACTAAGTGCACACATGTTTATGAAACCGGCCTCACGTCACTGTTGACAGCGCTATGTCTTATATTTTATTTTGGTCTGAGACTCTGAAAAAACAATAAAAAAATAATTATTGACATGTGAAGCCAAGTTAGAGGCCCCTGGGTGGCATTTAAACTGTGACACCAGGTTAGTCAATAACCAAACGGAAAGAAGAATATTAAATATTCACTCAATTATGTTTTCTTATGATTTAATTAAAAACCAGCTTAAGACTTGCTTTATTTTTTACCGCCTTCCAAAAAGGAGGAGGTTATAAGTTCGTAGCATATGTTTGTTTTTTTATTTATGTTTTGATTTATCCGTCAGTTATGGACCGATTTTGAAAATTCTATTTTTTTTAAAGGCTCCCAAGATGGTCCTATTAAAAATTTTATTTACTTTGCTTGGATAGTTTTTGAGTTGGGTTCAGTAATACGTATTTTTTTCCCAACTTAATATGATAATTTCCTGTCACTGTTATTTACGTAGCAGGTCGTTGTATTTGAATTTGTGCGGAGTAGGTACCACAACTAAAAAGTGTGGTGGCAAAAAACGAAAATTCAAAACCAAAGACAACGGCTTCCGAAATTAAAGTTATTTTTAGCTTTGCAGTGTTTTTTTTTGGAAGTCGGTTGATTTTTGTTTGTAAAAAGTTTCTTACTAACTAAGTATAGTTAATCCAATCAATCTTCACTTGAAGCGTTTTGATTAGCTTATCTTTTTAAAGTAAATAAGTATCGTCTTAAAAACAAAGCAAAAAATAAATATTTGATTTAATACTTCCAGACCCCAAAGATTTCGTAGAATTCGCCAAACATTTGTCAAAGTTACTGTCTCGTTGACTTGTAAAAAAAGTTTATAATTACTGTCACTTCTTTCTTAGAGCCAAGAATCTGATGGGAAGCAGAAGCTAAACAGGAAATTTCCAAATATTAACATTCCACTGCGCGCATCCAACCGACTTGAATGCCAACATTCCTAAGATATGCAACAATGAACTTTAAAGTGATATTGCTAACGTGTTTTGTGAGATGGTAGTGGTAACTAGGCGACCTGTAAATGCATCGCGTCCATCGGAACAATGAGCAAAATAAACAGCTAGTGGACACAGACAATCAAACAGAAGGTTTAATTCAAAATGATGATCTTGCAAGCAGTATCTGAGATGAAGGAAATAAATTCAAAATTCAAATTCAAATAATTATAACATTATTACAAAACAATCAATATTACAGCAAATCAATAGATAAATATTATTTTAGCTGGAATATTAATTGCCATATTACGAGAAGAAATAGCAAAATAATAATATTCTACTATAATAGTCTTGTAGTAAGAGCCTATGTAGAATGTGGAGTAAGCATTAAAATTGCGCCCAAATATTTTTCCACAGCATGAGTTATTCTCATTCAAGGTAGAAAATTGAAATGGGCTCTAGATTTAATTTTTTTAAATCGTATTTTTCCTTTGAGTAAAAATTGGGAGCATTAATATTAATGGTATTTCTCCTCCAGGGCTTTCTTCAACTTTCTACCCTGTATTGACCAAATGAAGGAAAATGAAAAACCAAGAGTTTGTTCGGTTTCGTCTGATGGCATACGAAGACCTCTTATACTACGAATTATCAGAAGTATAACAAAACCCATGACGTCATTGTCTTCTTGTAGGATACTTCAAGCTTATTAACATAGTATTTTTTTTGGGATTTGTCGGATTCTCTATCCTGCTCTGGAGTAACATTCGAATAATACCGTCTCAGGAATCATACCGACTGATGATGTATAGATACCTCCTATATCTTTTCATCTTATTCGACGAAGGAGATTAGTCTCAACGACACAAGGAATCCTAGTGCTGTTTGAATAATAATGCTCTCTTGAACAATAAAGTTTTATTTATTCTTGTTCATTTAGACTTGGTTTTCTGATACTAGCTGTACTGGTCGTGATCTACTTGACCACGGGCGACGGACCGTACCGTCCAGAATGTCCGCTTTCTCCGCAATTGACGGATCAGTACGTATGAATGCAAGGTTAATTACTCAGAGAATCACATGCTTTCTAACATTTTAGTATTGTTTGGGTATAATGATATGGGTTTTAATAGTGATTGGTTTTCAAGAAAATTTGATTTCATGTTCTTGCTAAGTTTTGTTGTTGTAAGTTTTCTATGCTTCATTATTGGCAGATATTACCTTACCTTGAATTTAATATCTCTTAGAATTAGTGGAGAAGGAATATTAAGAAACACATTTTTTAATAATTCATGAGTTTTTATGAATATAATAATATAAAATAGTTAATTCTATTAAATATAATATATTATAATCTTAATAGTGTTGAAAAACGTGACTATTATGGCCCGATATTTTTAATCCTGCTTGTTAAATCTTTAAAACTCGATTAATTCAGCTCGTTAAGGTTACGCAAGATAGCCCCTATTATTAACTTTCTCAATTCGCGTGTCCTTCCGTAATACTTGACGTAATCTTAAGAAAAAATCTTCGGTGTTTACAATTTCGGCATGATGTTACGAAGCTTGTCAAATACTGGTAGGTATACTTAATTGGTAAACAGACAATTTATGTATTGAACCAGCGAAATATTATGACTTATTGTCATGGAATAAATTTTGACTGTGTCAGTAGGATCTTTTTTCCTAACACGTGTAGTAAAACAAGAATTTAAAAAGAATACCCAAGTTATTTTATGACATCGATGCTTTTTTTTAAATTTATTTCTATAGTTAGTCATTTAATTTAGCACTGAGTGTAAATACTTACTTGTGTTAAATATTGTAAAAGAAATAAATTATACTCCCTTTGAAATAAGATTAGACATTTAAACAAACCTTTTTACAGTCCGTTCAACCAATTTACTTCTATAATGTAGGCATTAGGATGGCTAGCATATTAAAAGAAAAAAGTGGTTACAATAACCAACTGTTTACTGCAGCTACCATTTGTCATGCCATCAACGCAATAGAAGTCAAAATCGGTTGGACGGACTGTAAAAATATTTTATTTATATGTCTAATCTTATTTCAAATAGAGTATAGGTACTTACAAGAAAAAAAAAAGTTATTCAATGAAATAAATGTTTCAGAATCTAATCTAATCATGACATCAGAAAATGTACACGTAATAAACTATGTATCGCATAATGGAACATAACTTTTGTCATAAAAATCCTTATAATAAAAATTCTTGTTTTTCGGTAATTTATTTGTTTTGTTCCTAACTATCCTTCATTTGTCAACATAATTTATACTTATTTTATTTTTACTCGTATATGGAACTCACAAGGTCTGTTACATACAATGTGTACCCCTAGACAATGTTTGCTTTTAGACAAACAGACCGAATTATTATTCAGTCTGGACCTAGGCCAGAATGTGTTTGTCAGACCTTTGTACCGTTTAATATTTGGTCAGGTACCTTTAATTTGAAATTGTCCAAAGCTACGTACCGAAACCTGTCAGTTAAAAATTAAAACCAGGGTTAGGTGAAAAAGTGAACGAGTTTTGCAGTGTGCTTCATTAATCTTAAAAGGTACTATGAAAGAAAGCAAGGAAAAAATATATATTTGGGTCACGTACAGGAAATACAAACAATAAAAAATGACTGGTTAACTCGCAATTGCGAGTCGAACTCGCACACGATGGCTTCCGTACCACCGTACAAAAGGTATTGAACAAAAAACGCCAAAAAAACACGTTTGTTGTCCGTTAAAAAAACGTGTTTTTTTTTTATTTATTTAATTTTTATTATTATCTGTAGCGGAAATAGAAATACACTATCTGTGACAATTTAACTGTCTACCTATTACGGCACATCTGATAGGTACAGCTCGTTGACAGACGGACGGAAACTTATTGTTAGTAAGTAGGGTTCCGTTTGGCATCCTTAAAAAAAATGGAACATTAAAATTAAAAAAAAAAAACAATCGAGGAAAAGACCCATGCGAGGCCAAAAAGGCTTCTATCTCAGCATAATTCTGAGATACTACCAAATTAATGATTTATCAATCAAACAATTGTCCATTTAATTCTATAGGTATCTTTACAGGAAAGTCTAGCAATTCGCACCTTTTCTTCTACAGATACTTACGGCAAGCAGTCACTGTCAGTATTTTAAAACAAAATACTCTTTTATTATTTTTGAGTAAACTTGAAAGCCGGTACAATCAATCTTGCCATTGTCCAAAATTGCGTCGCTCGCGCAATTTACTTTTGAACGCTCGATGTCTTTTTGCTCAACTGATCTTGCCTGTCAGTTGCTTATTAGATTTTTTTTTCTAACTATTTTGTGCCTTAAACACTTTCTGTAGGTTTTGGATTTCAATCTGAGATGATTGGTGACACTAGTAAAACATCTTGTCTTGTCCGTAATATCTAACGGTAAAGTTATTTTGTTTTGTTTCTTAATACTTTGCGGGACACTAAAAGACCCCAGACGTAATAACAATAAAGCTTCTTTTGTGTCTCATTCATTGTCTTTCAACCGATTAATATAATCTTCTATTTTGTCTCTAATAATAACATGTGAGGGACACTTAATCAAACGTAATTTCTCGAGTTTCCATCTATTTTGTCGTCGATTTGTGAGACTACCATTTGATTCCATATCTTGCTTACATTTAGTGAAAAAAGTCAACTTCGTAGGTACACTATATCAAGTAGAATGTGATCATACATGTAATTTGTGTCAAAAACTTTATAAATAACTGTGAAATAAGAATCAGATATAAACAACAAAAGAAAGAGAAGACTATAATAAAAGAGAAGACAAATGACACCTAAACAATACAAGTAACGGTAATGATGATGTAAATACATGTGAATGACACGATCATGTACACACGACTACACATCAAGCTATATATTTCCAATATAAACTGACCTCGCACTGTACGGAAATCCTATACAACGCAAGATCAGCATAAACTGGATTTGTATAGCTTGATGTGTAGCCGTGTGTGCTGTCGGCTGTTTTTATAATCAGTCTGTGTTATAAATCAAGTCACACGGTCACATATTATAATGTTTAAGTAGTTTATTATTGTTAAGAAAATATTGTAATAGCTTCGTCTGTGGAATAAGATAATGTTCTATTTATAGAAAACTGTCTTATTTCTTAGGTTTCAAGATTTTTATGTTTCTTCAGCATTTGCCTTGCCTTTTCATTTGTTGGGGTCAGCTTCCAGTCGTAACTATCTATATGACCTTCACAACCCTCTTGGTAAGACTGGTTGTCAGACTTGCCATGACGATTGTCAAAGATCTAAATATGACAGCTGGGACGGGTTTAAAGTTCTTCATGAGGTATGTAGAGGATGATTAGTTGATTACCCATACAACCGCCCTCGACAGAAGTCGGTTAACCTTCGATCGATGCTCTCAACAGTTATGACGTAGCCACGAGCCCCTTTTTCTTAGTTGTAAATAGTTTTATAGCCATTACCAGAAAAGTTCTTCGTTAGTTATTTCGGTTGACCCAAATCCAAGCTTTCAAGAGTTTGATGCAGAAAGCAGTATGTGGTAGATGTAGATGTAAAGGACAACAATTAAGAGGTACAAGACAGGAAGAGAAGGTGAAGAGGTACAGACATCAAGCTGAACAGAAATGAAAACAAGATAAATCAAAGATAAAAAAAATCATGATTTTTTCGTTTGAACCCCGATTTTGAAGTACTTTCATTTAAAAACAGACCCTTTATATGGATGGCAATTTTAACGCTCGTGTGAACAGGCTCTTTACGACAGTACTGATATTAAATGCACAGGAATGCTCTCAGTCGCCAAACATCGACGTTATTAAAAGTTGCTGGATCAAATGGATAGATATGGGAACAATATAGGCAGACACAACTAAACAGACATCTAGATATTAGATAGTTATGTCTTTAAAAAAGGCATGAAAAACATTGAAAAACTGACAGAACATAATAAAACTTACAAACACATCGCAAGCTGAAAGTATGATGACGATGACAGTTCGTTAAGGATCGAATGACACAATAGGACTACTTTTTCGCTTAAACGTAACTGTTATTTGAAGTTATTTGTCACACTAATGTTATGGAGACTAGACATGGTATGAGAGACGTTACAAAACATAATGAATGGAGATGCGATGTTGTCATAGACTTTGTAAGCCTGGTTTACACGATGCAAGTTTCTTGCTTCTTGCAAACAATAAAATTAAAGCAATAAATAACTCGCATGTTAATTGTGTACATGATGCTTCTTTTAAAACCAGGCACTCTAAAAACAATTTCCACGCAAACTCTGCCCCCATACACCCGGCCACTCCGGCATGTGCTAAACGCTAACACATAAAAAAAAATACAATAGAAGTGGATATATTTAGTAACCTGTTCCGCTTAGCTATTTCTAAAGAGTCATAAATAAAACCCTGAAAGAAATTGACACGAGTTTCACCTCTCAAGGAGGCATCCTCAGGATGACGATTGACTTGTCGTGAACTCGAACACGGCGTGTTGCCACAACGAGCGCTGAGCGCAGACCTCGCTCGCTCGGTGTGGCAACACGCCGTGTCAAGGTCACGTCTGAATCAAAGTTATACTATAATAAAGTTGAATATCGCGTGCGCTCTTTGATCGTGTTCGAGCACGAAACTAAATGGCGTAAGTCTCAATTCTTATTTCGTTTATAACTAAAGTAATAATTGATCTAGAGAAAAAATACCTTGTGGCTGGATAATAAACTATATTTTACTTACTGTACTTATTTTAGACATAAAAGCCAAATAATCTTTATTTTATTTAAATAATATTTAAAAAAAAAAACAATAATTTTCGTATTAAAAATGAACTGAGCGAACATGTTACAATTACATAACTGTCTTGTACATGGAAAGAAAAAGATCCAATAAATCATATACTAAAGTTCCATTTTGATTGTACGCGTGACTGTTTCAGAATATTAATGAAAACTAACATACTATTTAGGGAGCCTCCTCTTGAATAGCTTTTAATTATTGCGTGATACAAGCAACTAAATGGCTTCCAGTAAATGGGACTTTACTTCCGCTACAGACGATCAAACAGGTTGGTTGGTTATGATTATGACCTACACCATAGAAACGCATGGTAGGTACTGTAGAACCGCACGTTCGGTGGTAAAATTTTGAGTTTGAGCAGGCCTTGCTTAATACGAAGTTTCAATAGAATGGGAGGCCAGCTTATACTGGCTTTGTTACCACTGACGTGCAGCGTACTGTATACAAGAAACAAGAACTTGATGATGATGAAGGATTACAACTTGCAAGTAAAGATAAACAAACGATAAGATCAACGTTTTAATCTGATGCTTTAATTAGCATGATCAGGTTATTATTGAAGTCATCGATATGTTTACTTTGTGTCATTATTAGTTTTATCATTTGCTGTGTTTATATACATGGCGCCGTCTCATTTTGTAACGAAGTTATTGGAATCGACGAAGAGGTCGGTTGACACGGGCTGATGACAGTCACTCTAGCAGAGCGTCGCATCGATGGTTGCGTGGCGGCTGTCTCCTGATGACAAAGATGATGTCAGGGGAGCAGCTGTCGTACGTACCACGCCCACGACGAACTGATATATTCCGCCACAATCCTGATGATATTGAAGCTGCTGAACCACTAATACGAGGACCACATCTGGTAAAGGCTATCCTGCGCCGTTTTACTGATATTTTTCACCCAACAGCCCTAATCAATTTTAATGAACCAGGCCCTATTGGCATCGATAATATTTTATGATATTTTACTTAGAACATCAATTTTTTTAAAGCGTGGTATAAGGCTAACAATGGGGTAAATGAAAAAATCTCAGATAAAATCATGAATATTATCAATACACCGATCATGAAACAAAGTTCAAAGAGAAGGAAGATTAGAAAAAAAAAAATATAGTCCTCCTTATCGATTTCGATAACCGTGACCCTAAGAAATCAATTCCTTGCGTGTGCCCTTTGCTCAAAATAAATTACGGAAAGAATAAATAATAGAAAAAAAAACCGGCCAAGTGCGTGTCGGACTACGCACAATGAAGGGTTCCGTAGTTGGGATGAATATAGCCCAAATACACACTTAACATTGTAGTTGAAATACATGTTCTCCTATACATTCCAACTGCAAATATAAGTTTGTACGCACAATATTGAGAGATTTACCATGTTATTTTAAGACCATAGACTTGTTATAGGTTTTACTGTAATCTTTGAGTAAAGAGCCATATTATGTAAATTTTTCAAATTTTTTGGTCCAATAATATATATAATAATCGGAGATAAAGGTCAATGGATAATGGTCAATTTTCATCGAATTTCTTAAATATCTTAAAATAAAAGTATTTATTTAAAAATTATATAAAAATATGTTTAAGATCCTCGTAACAAGCCCTCACACGGTACTGTTAGCAAAACTTTTTTTTTTAATTTTTTTGTTTGCCCCCTAAAGTGACCCCTATATTCAAAATTCATTTATTTTCGTTACACGTCCGTGTTTGGGTCACAGAAATACATATCTTTACCAAATTTCAACTTAATCGATCTATTCGATTCGGAGCAAATTGGCTGTGACAGACGGACAGACAGACAGACAAACACACGACCGATTCTATAAGGGTTCCGTTTATCCTTTTGAGGTACGGAACCCTAATTAAGTTCCTATTTAATAAGTGGAAGGTATATACTACCTAATGACAATAATGAAGTCACGGAAGTAAAATGTAATATTATTATTGACACGCAAGAACCTACCTCGTACATTAATGCATTAATTATCAACGTCAATTAATTACAAAACATCGTCTTCGTTAACAACGCTGTACCTATCATTAAACAGCTACTAATCGTCGAACATTTACTCCTATCTCCGGTTATCGCAAATGTCTTCCGCATAAGTATAGTCAAATAAAGTTTTGGTATAGAGGCAAAAATATTCATCTTTCAGTAAAAATATTTAATTTTAATTCCGCTGTAACTTGATCTAGGCTTGGATGCAGAATGCAGAACTGCACTCCCGCCCAATCCAAAATATTTTTACGTACCTCTAATTTGACTGTCATGGAATTCCGGAAAGTGATTCCGGATTCTATTACACTTATTCAATACCAGTTTAAAGTTTACTCATCTTCTATAAAAAAGGGAGGATCCTTCGACGAGATAGGTGTCGTGTCTAGCGGGCACCTGCCCAACGACGTGTCGGGGAAGTTATATGTCATTCGCGCAGTAAACTCTAATTGTACGATGCACGATTTGTGTGACGTCAGATCTTTCACATTAGCTTCTGCTCGCGACTTCGTTCGCTTGAAATTTATTCTTCCTTTGCATCGCCCGCCTGCACTGTTACTTCGTTTTCGTTTAGCGTTTTTTCTAACACTTTTACTTCTGCTCGTGTCCTAAGGGTCAATGTATGATGATAATCAACCTTGATTATAAAACTATTTAGTTGGATAAGGGGCCGTTCAAGTATTAAGTAAGCAGATTTATTACAATTATTTACCCCCCCTTCCCCTTGTAAGCAAAAGTAAGCAAAGCTCGTACCGGGGGGTACGAGCTTTGCTTACCTTTCCTCTCATGCTTACGTAAACATTGGTATATGCATTTATCTTTTAATGTAAGTATTCTGTTTTTTTTTTTATTGATTCATGATCAGCAGTTATAATTCTAGAAATATGTTCGTTTCGTTTTCAAGCATAGACAATGTGTGGGTTGCCATATGTGTAAAAAAACGTATATAATTACTGTTGACGTAATCACCATCTAGACGGGGGGTCTAGATGGTGATCTCTCCTGTCTCCTCATGTCATCAAAAATAAGCAAAGCATAGACCCCTCTGCCCCCCTATAGTGCTAACGTAATACTTGAACGGTCCCTAACGATTGATCATCATCTTTCGATTCGTGTTTCGATTGACTAATTTGAACACAAAACGGTTATTGTGACTTAACTATAATAATAAGACATATAGCCTCGCGGACTTTTTTTGTGGGTAATGATGAGTACTGTAAACATGTAGTACATTTTTTTTAATGTATCATTAATAGTTTTCACAGCACACGCCAAATAATGACTTTTATAGGCAATTTGTTGTTACCTTGGGTTAGATTATTGCAATTTTCGCTGAGATAAAAAAACGCTCATGTTATTCGCTGATAATGTATCTTTCTATAGGTGAAGGATTTTTTTTTAATCGATTAAATATTTTTTGAGTTTATTCATTACAATACAAACAAACATACAAAAAATCAAATCTTTTCTCTTTATATTAGTTTAGATTAATCTTTTTACTAAACTGCCAATATCCATGCCAATTATGCCAATATATTGTTTATCGTGTGCGTAATAACGTTAAAGTTGCTTCCGACGCGTGCGCAATATCGCGCACGCACGCGCACTGTCCCGCACGACGCACTGTGGGAAGGGTTACGTGCGTGGTAGCGAAGACGCGTGCGTCGCGGTGCGTCCGAGTTTCGATACATTCCCTTATAAGCAAGTGCCATTCCGAAGAGAGAGATGTGAATTGACTGCTCAACACTCACAACATTGTTTAAAAGTAGTTGTAAGTGTACCCCACTTGCAACTACTTTTAAACAATGTTGTATTATATTTTGAAGTATAAAACATGTTGATTAATAACAACAACTGATGTTCTTTTGTTTACCATGAATACGTAACATTAGCTTGACCAGAAACACTGCAAAATTCCAGGTGGCCAGGTTTCCTATGTATAGCCTCTTCTTGTCCCTCCGCCGACGAGGAAGCGACTAGCTATTGACTATTTTCTCGCTGCAGAAACTAACAATAGTTGCAGGCCCCGTGTCATTAAAAGAGATACATAATAGTTGACTGCTGACTGTTCACACTGCCGACGAAAACTCTCTCTTCCCTAGTTTATCGCAGTGACAAGAGCTACCAAAGAAAAAACTCGCTCAATAACGCTCGCTTGGCAGACAGAACACTCGCTGCTCGTTGCTTGTCAACTCGTTTCTAATTGCTATCTCTAATCGCTTTTTGCTAATCGGCTTTAGCTGCCTGTATAGCAAATTGCTTGTGCAACTGTACATACATCGCATCGATCACTAATCCTAATCACATCGTTCGGTTTGCGAACTGTCATGTTTACCTCGTTTACACGGTATGTGTCAAAGATCTGAGCCAACACAATCTGTGGCGTCAGTTCGAGTTTGTGGCAAATTGATCATGTATTGTTTACTGGATAAAATGTAATGCTATTGTGTAAACACTTTTTGTAAAGGAAACTATAAGACTCGAAACAACAATAATGTAAAGCATTTTTCCTGATTTTGCAATTGTGGTCTGAATACTTATTTCGGCATTATATATTGTAGGTACCTAGTTTGAAAACTACGAGAATGATGCCGAAATCATTACATACAAAATATTAATTTATTAAAAATAATAAATTGTATAGTAGTAGGTACTAGTAACTTACCTAGCAATTTCAATTAATTTCCACTAGAATAGCTACTTACATAAAGATTTAAAAAAAATATATTATTCGTATCAATTTTGCAACAGAAAGGAACTTCCTACAGTAATTAGATGATTTAATTTATATCGAACGAACTTCCCGGATATGAAGAAGATAATGGTGATGGCAGTTGACGTCATCTTCAATAAAAATACATGGCAATTGTACGTTTATTTCTTAGGAAATACTTAATCTACCACATACAACCGACAACGTTAATCTATAAAAAGATTTTTTTTTAGGTAGGGCGTCTCGTAGTTGACCTCTGAGATCATAACTACTTAACCGGGCTTTCCTGTAGGTGCCTTAAGCAGGGGTTATTCAACTATGCTAATTAAAACTAGATGAACGTTCGCTAAGGGCAGCAACCCCCTGTGAGGTACGAACCTCGGGTTAGGGCGTCAACCGGAGGGAGGACATCAAGGATGGGACGGGCTGGATATAAGAAGATTCATGCGTATTTTACCTCCTGGTATACTTTGATACAAATCATTTAGGTTCACTTGGTCCAGTTTATATAGATATTTTCCCGGACAGAATATCGATGGGTATTTCCTCACAAAAACAGAATCCGGATTCTTTGCACACACATCATCATCTACCCAGTCATTTATCATTTATCATTATCATTAACTGGATGCAGCTGAATACCAATATTTTACATGGAGCGACTGCCTATCTGACCTCCACAACTAAGTAACTGGGCACAACTAAGATACGATACCCCTTGGCAAGACTTGTTCTCAGACTTTCGGGCTCCTGGTGACCCGTAACGACTGTCAAAAAACCAACGAATGACAGCCGGGACCAACGTTGCAATGCTTTCCGAGGCATGGAGGAGTCTCGGTATATAAAGTATGTCACCCATCGACGAACCAACCCAGGATTCTTTACACAAAAAGGAGATCATTCATTTTGGGTTAAATTATGAAAGTGCCGGACAAACAAAAAAAAAAAAAGCTATATTCCGTTAGAACATGTTATACTCTTTACTTTTCACTATGGGATCAAATCTGTAGGGCCATTCCCTGTGCTGTTACACGAGTTTGTAAATTAAAAGCTCTAGGTATATTCTCCACATAACTACAGTGTGCAAAATAATTTTTTTTTTCGACAGTACTAGTATTAGCTGATTGAAATAGGTACCACTAATAGGTATCACCAGTATTAATTGGTTTTAGATATATTTAATGGCTTCTATTCTCGCAAAAACAGTGAAATAAAATAACACATTATTTTAGGTACATAAATAAAATAACGGATGTGAAAAGAAGATTAACGAAGCCGAGAAGAGATATTGAAGGTCAAGGTTTCAATTATTATTTAAATATTTTCACAAAAACAAGTTTTAAATGTTATCAACTCCTGTACCGGAGATATTCTCCGTAACCAGACCGTTCCTGATGTTTGTTACACAATTCCAAATGTGGAAAACTGTTGCAAGGGGCATATCTGCACATACTAAATCATAGTCCAGTACAATAAAATCGCAATGACAGGGAGTATATGACTCTCGGCTTCGTTAAGCTTCTTTTTTCATCGGTTATTTATGTACCTAAAATAATGTGTTATTTTATTTCACTGTTTTTATGTGACTGGAAACCTCAAAATAGACCTAAAACCAGTTAATACTAGTAATACCTACGAATAATACCTATTTCAATCAGCTAATACAAATAATATCGTAAAAAAAAACTATTTCGTGTACTGTAATTATGTGGAGAATAACCCTAGAGTCTTAGTTTCACAGTAAAAGATGATAACTGTAATGTTTACTAGCATAAAAAACCATTACTATTATTAGATTACCTACTGTTATTCTTACCCAAAATATACTGAAAACAGTATTTTTCAAACTCGTATAACAGCGCAGGGAATGACCCTACAAATTTAGTCCCATAGATAGTGAAAAGTGAAGAGAAAAACATGTTCTAACCTAAAATTTAGGCCAAAAATGTATGGACGGTGAATGATCTCCTTTATTAATATTGTAAAAATATTTGGGATTGCCAAACGGTTGAGGAAATAGCACGCTTACCCACTGCTGCGCAAATTTAACCAACGTTTATTGATTGCAAAAATAAGCGAACAAAAAAGAGCGTTAGGTTGGTGGTTTTATTATCACTTATCATTTAAATATATCTGACATCAAATTAAATAAAAACGGTTTGAAATATATGTAGTAAAAATAAATCCAATGAAGCATTCGAAAATTACATTACAAACTTTCAATAACTGCACTAAAAAATCTAATTTACTACCACTAATTCCCAATTCAATACAACTCAATAACCAATGATGATACTGTCGAAAAGAATAATGTTGCACTCAAAACCAATTTAAGTATCATCATTAATATCTTAATACAGATCACCCATAAAATACTCGTTAGAATATTACTTGTAGTCATTCTCCTTCACTTTCACAGCCCACACTTTGACCAAATAACAGACCGACTAGCAATTCAAGTAACTGCCATTATTGTTATAGAAAGCTCTATAAATCAATTTAGTTATTAAAGTTATTTGGTAATTGGCTTTTTGTAGAACAGTGGGTTTGTAGTTGGTCGAATGGCCTTGAATTTTTCTTGGGTATTGTTCTTGCTGTGTGCCTCGTTTCTTTTATCTGTCTTGTTAACTATGGTTTTGATTACTTTGTTTATGGCTTAGATGTTATCTGTTGCTTTTTTATTGTTTTTTATTCAATTTACTTCACTGTCATCACAAATCACAACTTTCATCATTATCAACTGTCAGGAAAAAACTTCTTAGTAAACATTTCTAAAAATACTTTGCCTTTCTTTTAAAGCAAAGGACGAACTTTAAAGATTTACAGCCTAGCGAAGTTTGTTCTTTAAATTATTCTACTCAACAGTTTCTATTCCGCAGTGCAGTGCAGCCCTTAAATCTATTGAAAACCTGCCACAGTTAATATCATTAGGATAGTTAAACTTTGGAACAGTCCGTCGGATTTGTTTATAAAACTTTTCGCAAATTGTAAGCCAATTATGAAAATCGTTGGTTGGGATATTATTCACCAGAGATATTTCTATCTATGACAAATAATTTTCATAATCACTTTTATATTATTTAAAACTAGCTGCGTCCCGTTGTTTCATCTGCATAAGTCTCGATCCCGTGGGAACATCGGGATAAAAAATATCCTATATCCAAACCCAGGTCATGATCTACCCTTGTACTAAATTTCATCCAAATCCGTTCAGCCGTTTTAGCGTGAAAGCGTAACAGACAAATGTACAAACTTACAAATATACAAAAAGTCAATTTTTTTCTCTTTATAATATTCATCACTACCATAAGATGTTTCTAAGCAACCAACAAAAAAAAAAATAACGCTTCAAAAAATTAATATTAAAAATGTCTTCAGTGTATCATAAATTCATGAAGTGTTTCTGATTACTTCTCAACGAATAAATAATGTAATGACTATCAGTGGATTTAGTAAAGAGAGGATAATCTTCTTATAGGTATTTACAAAAAACCAGAATAATCTTAATATGACAAATAAAACCACAGACTGATCATTATAGAACCTCAATGGTGCGTGTAAGTCAATGACTAAAGTCTCATATATTTTGCTATCAGTAAAATCCCAGTGACTTGTGACTCACATTAATAGACCAAGGTTCGTGTATGTGCGACTATTTATAACAAAGTAATTAATATGTATTGTATGTAAATCCAGCTAAGTTTTCTGAGAACGTCTACAGAAGGTGGAATTTACATGCCATTTGTCAACGCGATGATACTGGCATGATTAGGCGGTACACACGGCGATGATGAGAACGATATTTTATTGTAAGTTTGGGATCACATGACAGTTTCATACTGCATTTGTTTTAAGCCGTATGAACAGTGGGATGCTGACGTGTGAACCCAAATTTTTACCGTAAAATGTCATACAGGATAGCGCCGTGTGATTGGGGCCTTTCTTGTAAATCTAATTTTAAATGATGTTGGGTATTTCTTTAGGAATGTTGGTATCATCAGAATTGGAAAAATTGTATGCTTTGTTGCAAACCTTAATTCTAAATACCAATGGTTAATTTTTAATTTGAACAAAGTTTGAAACACCAAGCATTAGTCACCTAGAAGAATTCATATCCTTATTATAGACCAGACTCCACTCCAGTGACGGCGCGATAAATAATAATAAAAAAAAATAACTTTAGTTCAGAAAATTAATAAATTGTTAGAAAATATTAAACTACGACAAAGTTATTAGGGAGAGATTGTTCTCCGAAAACTGATTAACAGTGGCATGTAAATTCTTATATTAAGAGCCTATACTACCTCAGCTCAAATTCACTTTTTACCCCGCTCGCACCATACTGCTCGCGGACTGAGTGAGAGCAAAACGGATTGGGGTGCTAGCGGCTCCGAGGCGCCAATAATTTAGGTAATTGGTTTTTACGGTGAAAATAATGTAATAAACAAAAATAAAAAACCTAGTCGCTGCTTTATAGTTAGTTCACTTATTATACAAAGTTTCCTTATCCAATTTGATGAATTTGAAGTATTTCTTTAATACTAGCGCTTTATTTTTCAGTTTGGCGGTAACTTTGGAATTTTTTCTATTGAGAAAATTTTATGGAATCGTGTTTTCGTCTAACATAGTACTTAACATTAATCCTCAACTTTGACATATATTTATTTCAAAATTGATGCTGCAGTATTTTCGATATAACGGAGGATCATGCTAAGCCATTTGAGGTAGTATAGGCCCTTAAAAAAGATAATATTTGCATAATATAATATACGCTAACAACAGATTTTAAATGATTATAATAATATTATGTACATGTACATAAAATAAAAAGGAGGGGTAAGAAATCATAGGGCATCAAAAAAATCGTCCACATCGCTGCCAATAGGAAAAGTGCCTAATACGGCAGCATTGCCGAGTCGTATGTGAATAAATTTTTCGTTGGGTGTTTTCACAAGAATTTTATTCATCAAAACGTTTAATTATAAAATGTGTTTGAATGTTATTTTTTTTTGTATCCCTATTAAATTGAAATAAATAATCACGTTACTGTAATGTACTAAATCCGCAAAATTTCTGAATTAATGATCTTTGACCTTTATTTTTTATTTTTCTTTAATTTAATTCACTGTTCATCGACACGACGCGCGACAGTGAAGAAGATAAATATACCAGTTACTTAAAAAATTTAAAATATTTCCAGTAATTTTTTTTTACTAATATACGTTTCTTTTGTTACAGATCCCAACAATATCACCAGAAATAGTGTTGTGAACGACAGTGCTAAAAATATATGTGTGTAAAGTGATGCAGTACAGTGTAACACGGTACCAAATGAAGCGACGTAAACTGCTGTCCCTAATACGGTACAGTGAATAGATAACAATGTTAGTGACAAGCGCCTGGGTGATCCTCGCAGGATGTCTTGCAATCGGTAAGTGGAGCTGACTGTACTTTTGTAGACTTTAATGAAATGAGAAAGTTGATTGACGATGCTATAGGATGATTCAAGTATATTGTTTATATTTGACCTTGAGCTGGTCTAGAGTAGTACAGAGTTCCAATAGAGTCCGAGGCTAGCTTTTAATGGTTTTGGGGTGCAGCCTACCGTACCATCATGCATCGGCTAAATTCACCAAAGGCAATTGCGGCAGATCAGTGCTATTTGATATAAACTTAAAACAAATTCGAGCAGAAATTGACGTAGTGAGCGTTTACTGACTGCAAGTAGAACGAAAAAAATAGTAGTTATGGGTACTTTAGAAATAACTGAATTCAATAGGAATGATGCCTGGGTAATAAAAAAAGAAATTCTATTTTGTCCGTTACTCAGATAATTTAAAAAATATATTATACTGACTGACTTTGATAAAGCGCATTAAAGTTGAGGAGTGGGGGCTCGCTCCGTCACAACTAAGTATAAAATCTACATAGGCGTGACGTCATGTCATATTTTAATGTATTGCCGTAATCTTTTAATTACGTAAAAAAAGAAAAAACACGTGTCGAATATTTTTAATATACTACGTGAAGGAAAAAAAGATTGTCGTTTTCCCTACTGTTCATTATAGTGTTACCCTCGTTGCTAATATAATTCATATGCATTACATTACCCAATCTATGAGGGCGTTGGCCATCGAACATTTGTGATTTCAAATTGTTTCTTAATAAGTGACGCGAAAGAGATTTTTACTCTTATCGAATCAAAGAGCATTGAATTTTGGTCTGCAAGTCTACAACAGATTGAACTTGGTATGTTAACTTTAACGAACTCCGATTAGGATAAGAGGCACTTACCGATAAGGGGTGTTACTCTTAAGGGGTTGCTTTAGAAATTCGGTTACTGTTATCTTCGTTCTTAGGCTTCAGACTCTGTCAGTTTCGGAAAGTAAATGCTATTCATGTATTTATTATCCTTACTATCCATAGATAAATATCACCCGTCTCTTCACTATTCCAGTGCCTATTTAAGGATGCATATACAGTACGGCTCGTAAATCCAACCTTATCCTAAGGGCATGTCTTCCTTACCATTACTGCGCCCTCCGGTTTACTCCTAGATATGCAATGGCGTTTGTAGTCCCATGAAACATGAGGTTCCAGGGGCTAGTGAAAATCTTGGGGTTCATTCTATTTATCGAGTTTGGTTAAACCACGCTGGGATCGGTGCATTTCATTCATTCCTTCATTCATTGCATGTTGACGTTCATATTTTAACAGGTTTAATCAATGCAATACATGTAGAATGTATATTTGCTACTAGCTTCTGCCCCCAACTTTCTATGACACTCGGTAGTAGTATAGGTTTCCATCAGCGAAATATTTTTTGTAATCATTACTTCCAGGGATTATATTTTACACTCAGGTCCGGCCCTGGTTCAGGCTATGGTACGGAGCGAGAGGAAATGGGACGCCGTCACCTCCTTCTGCGAAGCAGTAATGCTCGCGAAGGAGGAGGCCGAAAGCGTGAGGGAGAGGCAAAATTCGCGCCCTCACGCCCCTAACCGCCGCCGGAGGAGACGCCCTGGGCGTCGGGAATCGCGAGCCGATTTCCGGCCACCGTAGGCGCGGGCTTGCGGACGGTGAGCAATGGGTAGCTCACCGTCCGATAACGACCAGGCCCGGGTCGACGGCGCGTTGCGTTCCACGCGCGCCTCAAAGAGATGTCAGCAGAATTGACGGGGTCCGCTAGGGCCGATGCCTGCCGGGGTTGCGAAGAAAACCGAAAGGGAGATCGTGGCCCCCGGCAACAGGGCACCTGAGGGAACACGGGTGGGTTTTAGTCAGTAAGAGTCTGACACACCCTCTCGCTTCACCCAGAGCGAAAAAAGTTATTTGATAACTTCCCACCCAAAAAAAAAAGGTAAACAAACAATTTGACCTCTTTATAATATTAGTTTGAGATTTAGATTACACCCACATTTCGCCAGTTATGCACACCTCTGTCTAACCCTTCGGGGAATTTACAAGTGTTATGTTTTTGCATGTTTATTAGCTGTGCAACAGTATAGCTAAAAACAATTACAACAAAACAAAACAAACACACGGACAAACAGTCTTTACTTTTCATTGAATTATAAGGCCTTTGAGTACTTAATTAGCGAGGCTACAGTCGGTTCGCCAATGAGACTACAAAACGAGCCAAGGATTCAATTGATATTCCACGATACAAGTTCAGATTTTGCACACGTATGAATGATTCACATTAGATCTTCTATTTTCTATCATTCTGACAACAGACATTAATGACAAAATAATGTTTGGGCCAAAATATATGAATTATTTCCATTAATAAGCATGTAAGAATAAATAAACATGAAGGAAAAAGCTATTGTAGGTATACAAGAGTATCACTATGGAGTTTCTTGCCCATTCTTCTCCACACGAAACTACCTTTGGGAAGGAGCGCCTTGAATCAATTTTATTGTCTTGTAAATTTTGACGTTCAAAAGTGCCTTTTTAATGGTCTACTTGAAATAAATTATTTGACTTTGACTATTATTGTGTTTTATCTCAGTGCAAATACCAAAGGATTACGTCTACAAAGCACTACGTCAGTAGGCCTTGTAGAGAAAAACAAAGAATTTTTTTTTTCTTTTTTTCACAGAAACATGTGCACGTGAAACTTATTGTTTTGTTGTTAAAACTATTATAGGTACCTACATAAATGGATCAACACATACAAAAGCAGCTCTGTTAGATGTTAAAGGTGAATTAAGAAACTGATTTATACGAGATTTTAAACAAAACGTAAGAAAACCTTTCAAAGTTGACGTCAAATCATTTATTTCAAAAAGGCACTTTTGACGTTAAAATTTACAAGAAAATGGAATAGACTCTAGTTGCCCCATCCAAAAGGAAGTTTCTTATGGAGAAGAATGGGTAAGAAACTCCCACAGTTACTTTTTTTTAATGTTTTGCACACATTAAATATACAACGTGTACCTTTTGATGTCCAACTCTTAAGTTTATACGCTAACAGTAAAAATAATACAAAAGGTCCTAGAACAAATACATAATTACGAAGATAACACTAGACTCTCGATGTGTATCTAGAGTTTCATTGATAAGTCCGAGTAAATCATTTTTATTGTTTTTTTTTTGCTCCATTTATGTTTATTACTTTTATTGCAGAAATTGAATGCACTTAACCACACCTTTTTTATGTATAAGTACCAAACAAAAATAAGTACAGAAGAATCTAACGAAATAAATAGTCACAAATATCTGGTTGTTCGAGTCAAGTGTAGCTAAAAGCTAAGGCTACACAACAGAGAACACCCATTGTTTTGATAGTTTTGTACCGTTGTTCAAGTATGTGCAGTTCAGAAGAATGCCGGCGGATAAGCGAGACTAAACGGCAGTTAATTTGCGTATAATGGAAAGAATGTCTACGTGTACAAATTGTGATAGTTTGCTTGTATTCGTAGAAGCAGCTTTATATCATACTAGCAGCGCCCCGCGGTTTCACCCGCATAAGTGTCGATCCCGTGAGAATATCGGGACAAAAACTACTAAACGGATTTGGCACACAGATATTATCTTATTTGATTGGACCTCATGTTACTATCATATGTGTGTCAACTTAATAGCTCAAATAGGCGACCCATATAATTCTGGTCTATATAAATTCTTTATAAAATATGAAAATTAAGCTCATGAAGCATCATAATATCTGTGTGCCAAATCCGTTTAGTAGTTTTTGCTTGAAAGAATAACAAACATTCATCTATCCACCCATCCTCACATATTAGTAGGAAGTTTACAAAACTATTGTGTGTAGGCGACCTCTTAGTAATGGCTTTATCGCCCTAAGTAACCTTAGGCTTTAAGGTTACTTGCACGTCATGAAATAACAATGTTTATTTGTCTATGTCAGTTAGATAGTTTCAACCTTAGTGAAGTTTCAATTTAGTAGAAATTGTTATCAAAAGTGATAAATAAATAAAGCAATGGTCGACTACACCTCACCCTTAAAAAAACCCTTTTCCTAAGTTCACTACCTGATTTCTGGAACAAAAATAAAACACAAATTGACTGAAGTAGGCTTATTGGTGATTCGCACGAAAATGCTCGCCCGAAACGGGCGAATCGACACTTTAAATTAAAATTGTTTTTTCTTGAGATGATTTGCATGAAGTTAATTTATTTGTAGGCGAATGGATGACTCGAGATATCGATTCGAATACAAATAAATTAAACACGTGCGAAACGTATTAAAGAAAAAAGTTTCGATTCGCCCGTTTCTGGCGAGTAAATTCGTGCGAATCAAAAATAGGTATGCCAAATTATAGCCAATCATACCACATGTCATGAGTTTAAATTTGACAATTTAATTTTGAAATTTTCGTGACAGAAACCGGGTGTATGTCTTATGTCCGTGCAGCTTCTCTATTCTTAATTTTCCTCTTTGCTCTATTTTACCTTTTGGAAGTCCAAACTATCAAAGCCTTCTTCACAAACTTTTGATAAAACCGATAAATATTTCATAATAAGTAAATGCTCCTACAAACAGGTGCGACACGCGACGCGACGCAAAGGTACGTCCCGCGACGCGACGCGACACAAAGACACGAGCGGTGTCTTTGTGTCGCGTCGCGTGTCGCGCCTGTTTGAAAGAGCCTTTACGCAATTGGCATTCTTGAATATAAAACTATTCGAAAAATGGAGTTCGCTTATTATTTTGTAAAGATGATTGATTTTAAATGAGTAGGTATAGGGGCAAACGATATGACTTGTATGTCCTTGATATCTTAAAAGAAAAATTTAAGAAACTATAAACGGATTTAAAATATTTGATAGACTTAAAATTGCGATTTCATGAAAAAGTTTTATTTTCTGATAAAAAGATTTAGAGGTTCAGAATTTCAAGAACACCGATATTAACGGAAAATATATGGATATTTTAACTTAGGTATTTAGTTATTTAAAGCCACATGGACACGATGCAAGTTTCTTGCCTGTGGCGTATAATCAAAATGAAGCAACAGATTACTTGCATCACGCTGAATGTGGTAGCCGATTGAATCGACTTGTTTTCTTGTACACTGAACGACTACTCTGGTTATGTTATAATTAAGTGGAATTTATTCGGTATGTTTATTTATTTTATTGTGATAATTTAATTTAAAATACTGTATTTTGTACTTAACTATCGCATTACGGTAACCTGTAAATTTAGATTTAAGGTGTAGTATAAATAAATAAATATTAATACTGTCTAGAATTTGTTACTTTTATTGTCGCTTCTTTTTGAATGGCAACGTGTAAATCAGGCTTAATACTGTTGATATTATAGTCTCGATTTTTTTTAGTAATTGCAAATATTTGGAAATAAGTGTAAGCATTATGTCCTGACCTGTCTAGTACAGCATCATGCTGAGTGGAAGCCTTCTTGTGATAGTCACGCACAACGTGCAGCTGCCAACTGTTTCTGTTATGTGCTTGTGATTATAATGATAATTATAATATCTACTATGATTTTTTTTTGTGTAAGGTAGTTTCACAGCTGACAGTAAGTATAACTTTATTATTATTCTATTCTAAACATTACGCCAATTACGAAGTACCTACACATAAAAATAAGAAATACAGGGAGTGACGTAATAATAATTATTATTTAAGTCACCTGAACTTTTTGTATGTACGTGTTTTTGTGGGAAATAAACCTATTTTTATTTATTTCCTTACTTTTATCTAAACCTACATAAAACTTACTGCTCGTAAAAGATGAAAATAATATTCCTGTCCTAATTAATATTACTAGCTTATCTCTTGACAGTATATTAGCGTTATCAATCAATTAAGTCGACCGTAATATGAATGAGCTAGATATAACAGACATTAATTACACTGAGTTGGATACTTACGAAGTAAGGTAGGTAATAATTATGGATAGTAAACCTGTTAGATTTTGTTTAACTTTCTGCGTGTTCGAAAGTTGGAAACAAACCACAACTCTGCCTACGTAAGTTATAAGTAAGTCTTGTATACTGGATACGAAGCAACACGCTGCGTGGCAACACGCCGCGCCGTGTTCGGGTTCGCGACAAGTCAATCGTTATCCTGAGGATACCTCGTTGAGAGGTGAAACACGTGTCGATTTCTTACAGGGCTTTTTATAAAACTTTAGGAATAAATACTTAAGCGGAATAGGTTAATATATATATATATATCTACGTCTATTGTTTTATAATGGATTTCCGCAAGGTCACGCCTGAATCAATTAACGAACTGTCAGATATCTTATTCCACTTGAGAACAGTAGCGTACCTAACGTTAATCAAAAGTTCGGTATTCGATAAGATTGAATCTTTTCCAGAACTTAGGAAGCCACAAAAATAAATACCTATGTAAAATATGTATTTGAATCTAATGGTTTTAAAGTAGAAATTAATTATGTACATAGATCACCAAAATACTTATTTTAATAATATACTTTCTATGAAAACTTGTTGACAACTTTACAGAGCGGTCCGATAAAAAAAATCGGGTCCACTTTCTGACCACCCCAAGTCCGGTTTGTAACCACTTTCCTGTCTAACGCAGGCTAAAATATTAGCCATATTTTTCTACTAGCCTCGCCTCTAAAGTGCAATAATTCAATATTTCAAAATAACTTATACTCTCTGGGTTTCTCTGTTTGGGAGGCTTTCATGTCAACTCTGCTTAAACTATTGCTATCTATGACTTGACGTCACAGTACCAATTTAGTTAAAACTAGCTTCTTTTGATTTCGTCCGTGTGAAATTTCGATCCCCGACCCACCGCATCGCATCCCATCACCCGCTCGCGCTTTTACTTCGTTTTCGCTTAGAAAATTTTCTGACTTTTTTTTCTTATTGCTCACCCAAGATTCGTAGCGTGATGTTACATAGCTTATAACCTTCCTCAAGAATTGGATTATCCAATGCAAAAAGAATTTTTCAAATCACACTGTTAGTTCCGGAGATTACCCCCTACATAATACAACCTCTTTTTTACTAAAGCATTATAATATATATCAACTAAATCAACAAATTATATATCAACAAATTTATACTAAAGTATTATACTTTAGTATAAATTTGTAAATTAGTATTAGTTTAGATATAGCTGCTAGCCCACTGCCAACTTAACTGACTGTTAATTCAACGATTAATATAGTTCTAAAAAAAACTTTCTTTAGAAAAGAAGAGGGAGTTTTTATATTGCAGAATTTCTCTAAAAAGATATTCGTGACTATTATTACTAAAGTTTTTCGCGAATTTTATTACTCTCATGTATCTCACATGTTCTAATTTTATGTGCGTAATGTAAGGTCTGCATTAATTTGGTACTCATTACGCATACAAATTAACAGGTAGACAAATTTTAGGAATTGGATAATAGGTCATTATTTAAACAGAACTGAGTTTGAACGGAAAATATAAGCGTGATGATAATGTCGTATTAAAAATATTAACATAGAAATAAATAAAGATGTTTATTCTGCACAAAGAAAACGCACATTACAAAAAACTTGCATAAAATACACAAAGTAGCCAAAAGCCTTGTATTCGAGTAATAAAAGTTTGTCAATTTAAAACACACAATCTTTTTTTTTTTAGGGTTCCATACCTCAAAAGGAAAAAAAAACGGAACCCTTAAGGGTCACTCCGTTGTCCATCTGTCTGTCAAGACCCTTTTTCTAAGAAACGCGTGAAGGTATCCAGTTTAAATTAATACTAAATACATAGATTTACGGTCCCTTGGAACTAAAAAAAAAATCAAGCTTCTAAGCTAACTCAATAAAAAATACGGCTATTTATGCGACATATTTATATACTCGCCAATTAATCAAAGGGTATCGGCAAGAAGCAAGGTCTCACAGCACAAGTAAAGGAATAAAGTCCGAAAATCGTTAATTTGTAGTCACATCACATTAAAAAAAAATGTTATTACAAACTTACATTTACATTTGTAGAATTGACCGTGACGTATAACGATGAATGGGAGAACGAATGTTTTTCAACTACAATGTTAAGTTTGTTTCTTTGATAAACTCATCCCAACTACGGAAACCTTTATTGTGCGTGGTCCGACACGCACTTGGCCGGTTTTTTTAACATAAAGAATGCTAAAACTACCTACTCTACCTTTTTTTTTGGGTGGGAAATTATCAAATAACTTCTCCCGTTCTGAGTGGAGCGGAAGGGTGTGTCAGTCTCTTACTAACAGTCTCTTAATAACACCCACCCGTGTTCCTTCAGTTGTCTATATTACCAGGGGCCACAGTAACCTTTTCGGACAATAACCGCAACCCCGGCTACCTATTCTACATAGACACAACACAAGTTTACAAACAATAATATTAATTCTAATTCACAAAAGCTTGTCAAATGCCAAGTACAACTGTGTATCCGATACTAAGGTACCAGGGACACATGACTCAACAATGCTATGTGATTGCATTGAACTCATAACGTAATTGGGAACTTATGGCCATTCTATGGTAATGTTTCGCGTTACAAATAGGACTACGATATCTAAATGGAGGCTCGACATGACTTGGCAAACAAATTATAAGATGTAGGTATATATTATACCTATAATAGACGGTTCTAAGACTTTCATAATTGATAATATTTGAAGCAAAAAATCCAACAAAAATTTTAATTTTCCCGTCCTATTGGCGTAAAGTGCAGGCCACACTGAGAACGAAGCGAAACGAAGTTACTCGAAGCAAACCGACTTCAAAACTACAAAGTGAAAAATAACTTTAATTTCGGAAATCGGTGTCAAAAAACTAAAATACTGATCCAAAGACACCGACTTCCAAAATTAAAGTTATTTTTCACTTTGTAGTTTGGATGTCGGTTGTATTTTTTGTCAAAAAGATTTTTTCTTACTTCGGTGCACACTGCGACCTATGAACCGAAGTATGAAAAGAAGCGGTAGCTACATGAACGAAGCTAAACGAATTTAGTTCAGTTTCGTTTCGTTTTCAGTGTGACCTGCGCTTAAGACGTATCGTACGTATCTTCTGAAGTTTTCTTCTGGGAAATTCTAGCTTTAGATTGGTATGTAACATAACACACACACATTTAAAATTTTACTTGAAACGTATATCTAATACTTTTTGCTTTTTGCGCTACGCTACAAATTTTCACGTTATCCCGAAATTATTTTCAGAAATCTTAAAGGATAACTTTGCTTCTTTACATATTCTAGATAAATTATTAACCCAAAACTGAGTAAGTCTGTAGAAACTTTTTGTACCTACTCAAATAACCTTTTTTATTATTATTATAATTTATTTTGTTCAATTACTCTTCTTTAACTAATAGTATCATGATGTTGGACAGATCATTACAAATAACTATCTTATTTATCTGTTCATCATCAATTCAGCCGAAAGACGTCCACTGCTGGACATAAGCCTCCCCAAGCCCCACCACTTCGATCGGTTCTGAGGTTCTTGCATCCAGCGGATTTCTGTGGCCTTCACAATGTCATCTGTCCACCTTTTGGGGGGCCTTCCAACGAGACGTCTTCCGCTTACGCGGTCGCCACTCCAGAAACTTTTGGCCCCATAGGCCATCTGTTCTGTGACCAACGTGCTCTACCCACTGCCCACTTAAGTTTGGCAATTCTTCGGACTATGTCGGTTACCTTGGTTCTCCTACGGATCTCTTCATTTCTGATTCGATTACATAGGGAAACCAAACATAGCCCTCTCCATTGCTTTTTAGGTGACTTTCAGCCTCTAATGAGGCTCATTGTGAGCGACCACGTTTCAGGGGCATTTGTCATCACTGGCAACACGCATTGGTCAAAAACTTTCGTCTTGAGACACCGTGGTATATCAGACGAGAAAATAGTACGCAGCTTCCCGAACGCCACCCAGCCGGTTCGGATTCGACGATTGACATCTTTTTCGAAGTTGGCCTACCTAACTGGACAGTTTGTTTTAGGTAAACATAATCGTCCATAACATTTTATTTGCAATCTCTAGCACTCTAATTTCTAGCTTTTACTAAATATATTATATACCTGTTTTTGACCTTCAAAACGATCCAGATATGTATTTCAAATAAAATCTGTCCTAGGCCTCAGCTCTAGCAATCACCACTATTGTGTTTATCTGCCTGACGCCAATCCTCCTACAAGTTTTAATTTTCAACATATTTTTTCATGATTTTCATTTTTTATTTTTTCTTCCTTTTTTCTTAGACATTCCCACTGTCTACAAGAATGCTATCTTTACGATTTTGTTGCAGAGATAGTTTTCTGAACAGCTGCCCTATTTTGCTTGTGCATGCCGTGGGTCAAATGTCCGAACAAAACGCCCAATGACCTTTTCTATTGAAAATCTCTTGGTTACACAGATGGACCATTATGTGCTTTAGATTCGCTACAGGATTCTAACCACTGTATACAGAGTATATAAAACAAAATAAGTTGCTTTTCATCGTAAGTTGTTTTTTATTCACTGTTTGTGTACCCGCGTTGTTGTTCTAAACTGCGCATCGAATTTTGATGCGACTTTCACCAAAATTTAAGCATTTTTTTCCCACAAGGTTTATAATGTATTATTATGTATACATTTTTATTTTTATACATTCTTATTAAATTAAATTCTTGTTTGATTGAATCGTAAAAATCGATCGAAGCAGGTGCGGGTCACTAGTTTAAAATCTAGTCAAGTGAAGTATTTTGAAAACATGCTGAAGTAATTTAGTTTCCATATTAATTTTATTATTTAAACATTGAATATGCATGTAAAGCAAAACAAAGTTTAGAAACAACATTGAATAGAATGAGCAGAGTTTTATCTGAACTTTGTAATAATACTTAGTAAGTAATCATTTTCTACTTGTAATAATAATTACCTATGGCATGATTGCTAAAGACATTATTATGGTAAGTAACTGTAACGTAAAGTAATTGCAGTCTTCAAGTGTGTATGTCATGTTTATTACGTTGTTACACTTATTTATTATTATATTATATTTAAGTATATGTTAATATATATTTATTATTATTTTATAACATCATAAATTATTAAATTAAATCATCAAAATTGAGTCACAGTCCCCCAAAACGCCCACCCTTCACCACTTCCTAGTGCCTTTAGCTGGGCTCCGGTCTGTTGAAAGAGCTGTGAGCAGTTCAAAAGACGAATATACGTAACGATATTCAAATAAAAAGAGGCGAAGGCATTTATAAATAGAAGACATTTAAATATAAAATAGAAAATATATATAAAAATAAAAAAAAATATATAAAAATGAATCCCTATTTCCCTTGGTCACGGCATCACGCTAAAACCGCTAAACGGATTTGGATGAAATTTGGGATATGGATAGACCTTGACCCGGAGAAGAACATAGGATACTTTTTATCCCGATATTTCCACGGGATCGAGACTTATGCGGGTGAAACCGCGAGGCGCAGCTAGTTTAAATATAATTAATAGTTCAGATGATTTAAAAAGTCTAGCGTGAAACCTTAAGAAAGAGTCATGCCTTTAAAGAAAAATCAAGAAAAAGCTACCAAAATAAAACACAAGTAATCCAATCACAACAAAGTCCTTCAGTAATGACGTTGTCAACATTATTCTCGATACTATAAATAGGTATCGCCTCCCACACTTTATAACTGACAAATGATACAAGCTTAGTCACTCCTACAGCTTATCCGGGCCAGACCGATTTATTTTATATCTTTTAATTATTCTTAAGCGTGACTTGGTATAACAGGGACTTACAGAAAACAAGGACGTGCTAGGATATGCACTAAGTCAAATTAAACGGGTAATAATTTTTAAACCTGTTATTTAACCATAGGGAGGTTATTATAATGAGTTGAAAAAATATGCGGGCAGTAATTTAATTTTTCTGTGGTTGGTAAATTTGTATGACTGAAAAATATGAACAGTAATGAAAAGAAAATTGGTTAGTTATTTTATTCACAAGTCACAATTTTAGTCTGACAATGTCAGTACAAAAAATACTCAAGTAGTGTACTTTATGAATGGGCAGTAAACAAGATGGAATGGATAGTTAGATAAGTTCGGCAGTTCATAGGTTAGATTGGATCTGTGACCAACCACGCACGAATCGAATTGGTTGCAGTATCTAACACAGGGCACTCCGACCAAATGAGTTGGGTTATAACAGTGAAAAACCACGCGCGAGCCGAGCGAGCGAAGCGAGCGTTGTAGCGGCAGCGGCAGTTACTTTAATATACCGTGTCATTACTTAGCCAAGAACACCTTTAATAATAATAATAGCTTCTTTAATAATAGTCCTTTGTTTAACTAGTCAACCTATATTCGCCGATTTTCCTTTCAATGTGCCGAAATAGAAATTGTTACCGTAGGTTAAGAGAAGACTAATGGAATTCTGGCAAGGAATGCTGTGACTACTAGGTGAGTTTATTTCTGTCTGGATAAATTGAATAGAGATACCTCCGTCTATCCAATTTATTCAGTTAATTAGTATTCTGCTGAGGGATTTCGGGATTCATTAAGATAGAATTTAATTTGCTTATCGAATGATTAAGACGAATTTTGTATGCTGTGAAGTACACTGACGAGCAATATAAAAAGCCACTTGCAAAGTGCCAAAAAAATCTAAATATCTCCTAAACCACACAAGTTAGCTACATGAAGTAAAAAAAATCTTGATAATAGTGTTATAGCTGTTTTTTATACGCTATTAAATACAATTGAATGTTGCTTTTTACTTCAAGAAGCTATCTTGCGTGGTTTAGTACATGAAACAGTTTTCACGAAGTAGGTAGTATTTAAATCTCTGGCAATCAAGGTTGACGTGCTGTTCTCCTTGCTAGCCTATGAATAGCAATAATATGTATTAAGGAGTAACAGTGCCCATCCCCTCTAATTGTATTACTAAAACTTTATGATATTTCATGATAAGTTTGTGGCTTTTTTATATTGCTCGTCAGTGTATAATATTATAATGTGAATTTTGCACATTGATATCGTACGTAAGCACGTACGATTCTATTAATCTCATTTAAGGGCATTCTCATACCATCCCCGTGAGCATCCCAGCATTTATTCATTCATTTAGGTCTGAGCGTACCCAGCATTTTTTTAGGGGTGGGGCAGAAATAAATTAACTCTAAAGTAAGTAGGTGTTAGGAATTTCTCTCGATAAAACTCTATAACTACGCATGCACGCTCGATTTATCGACACTGCAATGTTTCGTGCAGTAATTTTGTTTTTTTTTTTCAAATGAATAATTTATTTAGTTACCTACTTATTAAACCTACATTTTTAGCTTCGAGTCCGTGACCAGGGTGGGGCAGATGCCCTTGCTTGTCCCACCGTGGGTACGCCCATGCCCGTGAACATTATAAGAACAGCCTATTACTGTCCCACTGCAGGGAAGATCCCTTCTCTTCTCAAACAGAGAAGCAAGAGCAGTGATAACCACGCTTACTCAAAATGAGATGGTTACTTCTAACTTATATTAACTACTAGGTTCCGCCAGCGGCTTTGCCCGCGTGATATCTTTATAAATTATAGCCTATGTTACTCAGTAATAATATAGCATGCTGCTAGTGAAAGATTTTTTTAAAAACTACTGGTAGTTTTTGAGTTTATTCATTACAAACAAAAATACAAACATACAAAAAATCTAATCTTTTCTCTTTATAATATTAGTTTAGATAAGTCTAGTACCGTAATTGCGTAACTTATTTTCGTAAACAATTATGCCTAATTTGTTTCATTTTGACAGTTTAACAATATTCATTGTGTTATTTACGTCGTCGAGCAGATTTTTTTTTCCAGCTCGTGAAGCAATCGATTAGCAATCTGTACCCTAATTGCGTAACTTATTTTCATAAACAATTACGCCTAATTTATTTCATTTTGACAGTTCAACAACATTCATTGTGTTGTTTATGTCGTTGAGCAGATTTTTTGCAGCTTATGAATATGAAGCAATGTACTAGCAATTTGTACCCTAATTGCGTAACTTATTTCGTAAACAATTTTGCTTAATTTGTTTCATTTTGACAGTTCAACAACATTCATTGCGTTATTTATGTCGTTGAGCAGTTTTTTTTACAACTTATGAAGCGATGGATTAGCAATCCGTTTCAAATCTAAAATGATTTTGATTGTGTTGTATTACGCAATTAGGGTACAGGCACGATGTTTTCCTTCACTGATGTTTGTAATTTCCGATAAAGTCAGAAAGTTGAAAAAATCACATTGGTACTTGCCCGGATTATAAACCTCAAAAAATAAAAAAATTGCGTACCTACGGTACTGAAAATCCATGTTGTAATTTAGGTACCTATCTTATCTACTAAATGCGAAATGACATCAAAATCTAATGACGGTATGAAGCAAATACTAATCCTAATTAATATTATAAATATGAAAGTGAGTTTGTTTGTTTGTTACGCTTTTACGCTGAAACGGCTCAACGGATTTGGATGAAATTTGGCGCATGTGTAGACCATGACCTAAGTTAGGATATGTAATACTTTTTATCCCGATATTCTCACGGGATCGAGACTTATACAGGTAAAATCTTGGGGCGCAGCTAGTAATCCATACTTTAATAATGTAAGTTTTGAATATTTGAATTTCTGAGATAATTACTCAAGACTTCATACACAATTATTTGACAAACTCAAGATAATTAGTTGCCTAAAGGAGTAAATTAATAATATAATTATACAATGTTGATGTGACTGAAATATACAATAAACATTAATACATAATATTCGTTTATTGTACGAATAATAATTAATTATTATTGGTATAATTTACGAATATAATGTATAAATAGATGTTGAAAATAAGCTGTCGATTTAAGCAATTTGGAGCTATTTCAACCTAATTGAATGTAATAAATAATGGAAATTGTCCCAGACCCCAAAACAGGCGGGCCCGCCCTGTCTCGAATATGGGACGAAATAGACATTGAGTTATCTGTACAAAAATAAACATCCTAACTAATATTAGAAATGCGAAAGTGAGTTTGTTTGTTATGTACTCTTTCACGCTAAAACGGTTCGGGACGATTTGAATGAAATTTGGTACATGGATAGACCATGACCAGTACCCTAATTGCATAACTTATTTTCGTAAACAATTATGACAAATTTGTTTCGTTTTGACAGTTCAACAACATTCATTGCGTTATTTACGTTGTTGAGCAGATTTTTTGTCCAACTTATGAAGCAATGGATTAGCAATCTGTTTCAAATCGAAACAAATTATGGCTGATCGTGTATTACGCAATTAGGGTACTGAATTAGGACATAGAATACTTTTTATCCCGATATTCCCACGGGATCGAGACTTATGCGGGTGAAACCGCGGGTCACACCTAGTTTACTATATAAGTGGATTCATTAAGGACAGACATTGTTTTTTTGAACTTTTGATACAAAGGACATGAAGAATGTGATTCGTGAAATAATCCGACGATTTTCAGATGAAAAAAAAAAAACTCAATAATATTAATGAAATCTATTTTCCTAGTTTATCAAGAAAAAAAACTGTTGACTTAAAAAACGTTGCTTAAAGTTAAGTAATGATTAGCGATTGGTTCATTTCATAATTCATAACCAGCTTATAAAATACAATAGAAGTGGATATATTTAGTAACCTGTTCCGGTTAGCTATTTCTAAAGGGTCTTAAAAAAAACCCTGAAAAAAATCGATACGTGTATCACCTCTCAACGAGGCATCCTCAGGATGACGATTGACTTATAATGTTCTCACTGCTGAGATACATGCCTCCTCTCGGTGAGAGGGAGTGTGCCGTAATCAACGACGCGGGCCCAGTGCGGGTTAGTAGATGTCACATGTCTTCAATTTTTTTTGTTCTAAGACATGCCGGTTTCCTCACGATGTTTTCCTTCACTGTTTTGAGAGCAGTGGTGATGAAATTAAATACACAAAGTAAATTCACTCGTAAAAAAACGTGTAAGTCGGGGCCGTTACCACTGGGCCGCCACTGCTCTACTACTGGTTAACCACAAATTTTAGACTTTTAATTAAACGTCAGACATGTTTATAAAAAAGATGAATATTGTTAAATTAAAAGCAACATTAAAAAGGTAAAAAGCTTTACAGAAACTTAATGTAGTTAAAAAAAGGGTTGATGAAAATTAAATGTAGGTATATAGGGAACGATTTAACCTACACGTCAGTATTCAAACGTTTTATTTGCATTATCTCTTATTATATTTTTTATGAAAACTACAGATACGTTTACGTTTTATGGGACTAAACCATTGATTTCGCGACACTGTGACGACACCAGCTTTTGTACATTAAAAAGACATCAACGCGTTGATAACCCCGGTGTGTGGAGTAAAAGACATCAACGCATTGACTACGGTGCCCATTTTTTTTTCAAGTTTTCACTTCTGTCGGCACTCCCGGAGTGCCAACGTTTTTTTTATTTTTGTGTTAGTGTTCCATAGTGCCCTTGAATCGACCCGGACGATTTTAAATACCACCCACAACGTGCCTTTTTTACTGACTCCCGCCCCGACCCTTGCTCGAGCCAGCCCGCGCTGCTGAGCCTGTAGCTTTAAATTCCCCTAAAAATAATATTAATCGGATCTAGCCTCTCCCTTGCTGTCCTCCACCAGTGATGCCCTAAGCCAAGGGCCGTACCCCACAGGGTCACCCCCTGTGGGGTACGGCCTTAGCGTGTAGTCGCTTAGTTTCTAAGTTTTATGGCCTGGCTGGAGGCCTTAATTTATTGAGGCAGCCACAGGAAAGTCCGGATGAGCAGCCGACAATCTCCTAGGTTGACATGGAAGAAAAAAAAAAACGCCTTTTTTAGTGACTTAAAGTCCTGTTACACAGTTGCCAACTACGTTCCCGACAGAGGTGACCCTGGTTGTCGACCGGCAGAGCTGTTTGAAATTGGGTCGTAAACCACCATCTTCACAGTTGTAAACCACCAAGGTCAGCTCTGTCGGGATGCGGTTGGCGACCGTGTAGCATCACTCAAACGGTTAAAGTCGATAAAAAATGCACATCGAATACATTTTTCACCGCTGACGCACTGCCCCACCGTGTAATATGATGAAAAATACGTCTGGATAACAAATGCTTTAATGTCATAATGAAGTTTAGCAGCGATAGCCAAGTGGTGTAACCGTCAGACTGTCAAGTCATAGGTCTCGAGTTCGAACCCACGGCACGCACCTCTGGCTTTTCGGATTCATGTGCCTATTGTATAATTATCACTTGTTTCCTGGCATGCTCGAGAGATATTTTTTTGACGGCATGTGAAGCCAAGCTAGAGGCCCATGGGCGGCTTTAAAACTCTGACACTAGGTTAGTCACTAATCACACGAGAAGATGAAGTTATATACACGTCCATAAGAGGAGAGAGAGAAAATTCAGTCTTGCTAAGTTAATTTTGGTATTCGGTGTTTGGTAGATATCTGAGCTAAATCGAAACATTCAATTTACATTCAAATCGAACTCGGTAAATAAAAGCCCTAACGGAAAACTCCCATGTACCATTACACAACTAACATGTTGGAATATTTAGAATAAAAACAATTATCCCTAAAACCAAAACAATTTTTAGTCTAGTCTCGCTCGACGCCCACTAACTAAAAGTAGACAAAGGGATTCCTCTCAACTAAATACCTTTTTTTTGAGTGGGAAATTATCAAATAACTTCTCCCGCTCTGGGCGGAGCGGGAGGGCGTGTCAGACTCTTACTGACTAAAACCAACCCGTGTTCCTTCAGTTACCATGTTGCCAGGGGCCACGGTATCCCTTTCTGATTTTCCTGCGAACCCGGCAGGCATCCTACCTACAGAAAAAGTAGTAATTACCCCCTTGAAATATCATAATATAACATCACGACTGCAGTAATCCCCGAAGGGTTAGGCAGAGGTCAACATAAATTACGTATATATTTCGCCAGTTATGCTTTTTAAGTCCCATGTAATAGGGGACGAGCCTATTGCCAACAACTAGGTGCAAGTCCAGACTCCGGGCTGCTACTGAGAAGTTCCTGTTGGAAAAACCCAGTAACACTTTGCGCGACCCGGGAATCGAACACAGGACCTCATGTTCAGCAGTAGCGCTTGCGACCACTAAACCAACGACGCAGCCTGAAATATCGTTGGCTAATATTAGTGCTTCGAACCTAATCCAAGTGACCGCACATAATCCGAAATCAAACTCATTTGTTTTAAAAGTAAATCGTGGATTCTCATCTCAACCACCCGCAACGCCCGTTCGAATTATGAATTGATGTTAGAAAATAACAGTACTGTATCTACACACGCCATTATGTCTGATACCCTGGTAGATATCAGAAAAGATTTCAATGGATATCAGAATAAATGGCCTGCTTAGTAGTTCACAAGATAGTATTATGTATACCAAAGTTGTAGGTGTCAAGTAGGGTTGCCAACCCCACTATATAATATAGTATCCTGGAATATTAGAGCCCTTAATATTATATTTCTAAAGAAAAAATATAGAAGGCGAAACTACTGTCTTTTTATTTCAATACAAAATGGAGAAATGATCGTAATAGGGTCAGTAACCTTAGTTTAGAGTGTATAAAATTGTAATAAAACTCCCTAGTAGCAAAAAATATGCATTTTTATAACAAAAATGTTTTTGAAATATATCTACTATATTTTTTTGCTATCTACTATACAGCGTGGAGGATTCAGAATCATGTACTGAATGAGTTTTCGCGTCGATGTCCCGACGCGCAAAAGTTAATATTTGTGCCACCCTTTTTTTTTGAGGGTGGGAAATCATCAAATAACTTCTCCCGCTCTGGGCGGAGCGGGAGGGCGTGTCAGACTCTTACTGACTAAAACCCACCCGTGTTCCTTCGGTTGCCCTGTTGCCGGGGGCCACGATATCCCTTTCGGTTTTCTTGGCAACCCCGGCAGGCATCGGCCCTAGTGGACCCCTTCAAATCTGCTGACATCTCTTTGAGGCGCGCGTGGAACACAACGCGCCGTAGACCCGGGCCTGGTCCTTATCGGACGGTGAGCCACCCATTGCTCACCGTCCGCAAGCCCGCGCCTACGGTGGCCGGAAATCGCCTCGTGATTCCCGACGCCCTGGGCGTCTCCTCCTAATTTGTGCCACCCTGGATTTTTAAAGGCAATGGCTTCGAAAATACTATATTTGATGTAAAAAAAATTGGCAACCCTAGTGTCCAAGTATCTGAATCTCAATGGTCTGATCCTGATAAATTAGTAGTATCGGCAAATCTAGGTGTTCTGCAGTCAATAAGTCTATAACATTTGTGGTGAACATATCATCTGCAGGTGATCCTAATATTCAAGTTTTATTGTTGAATGTCGTCAAGGAGGAACCTTTTTGCCTTGTTTTTTGGAGATAGGTAGTGAATTAATATTATAATAAACTTATTGAATATAACAATTATTACCTTATAATTCGCTTGACTTAATGTCGGACTGTAACTGTTAGCGATCTTCATTTGATCTTCGTTCGATTTTTCATTCTTTACGGCGGTCCCCAAACATCTTGGGGACCAGAGTTGTGATACATTATAATGCTATTTAGAAATGTTAACTTAAAAGATAGACCACTACAATCAATCAATCAATCTGCCTAGTCTTTTCTCAACTATGTTGGGGTCGGCTTCCCGTCTAACCGAATGCAGCTGAATACAATTATTTTACATGGAGCGACCGCCTATCTGACCTCTACTACCCAGTTACACGATAAGAACCCCTTGGTAAGCATGGTTATCAGACTTTTGGGCTTCTGATGATCTACCCGTTACGAATGTCAAAGATGTATGAATGACAGCCGGGACCAAAAGCTTAATGTGCTTTCCGAGTCACGGAGTGGTCTCGATATGTAATGGATGGTAACCCATCCATGAACTGGCCGTGGCATGCGTAGCTTAACCTTCGACCGACCCATGAGGCTATTATTAATTAGCTACAAGCCTCTTCAAAGGATCAAAATGACCTTTTATGACATTAACAATTTGGAAAGTATGATTTAACCTGCATAGGTAGGAAATTCACTCTAACCGGCGGTGTAAGTTACATTAAAAGTGTCTGTGGTCTAGTGGTAAGACCACCTTTCTTCGACCCAGAGGTCTCGGGTTCGATTCCTGGTGGGGGCAAAATTTTCTGCTCGGTTTGGTTGGTGGTAAGGCTTGTTTAAGTCCACTGGCTAGTTACCACCATCTTATCTAAGTCTGTCCCCATAACAACAATGTTAACAGCATTGTTGTGTTTCGGCAGTTAGAGGTACGATAGCCAGTTCCTCTGTGGATAAGGATTCCGGGTGCAGCTCGCTTCCACCTTCGGCCTGATCATCACTGATCATCCGGTGAGATACAGGAAAAGAGCATCCCCGTGATAAATAAAAAAAGAAGTTTGTATATACCAAAAGTGAATAACTATAAAGAGTTGCTCGTTTTCTAAGAAAATGACGTATCTGTAAATCTGTCCCAACGGACTATTCCCTCCCGCATCGACTTTATATTTGACAAAATAAATCTTCACATAAAAGCCAGTTCAGTTCATAATTATTTACGCTCACAATACGATGACAATATTAATCACGAACATAATGCTAAAACTTTGTCTAAAAATGCCTACAATACATCACTTTTACATTATCTCCTAGATTAATGGCTAAATCTTAATGGAAACTACTAAAACCCTTCTTAAGAGGCTATTACACCTAGGGCATTCCAATTTACAATCCGGATATTTCGGATACTACTAGATAACTATTCGGATATATCCGGATAATACGGATATTTTGGATACCGCTGTAAAAATATAAATCAAACTTATTTAAGTTTTCAATCGACATTTTCATAACAAAAACTCTCCAACAATCGTGTACTTAAAGTACTTCAGTTCGCACTAGAAGCAAAAAACCAAAGAAAAGACACCAAATTTCTTTGCAATATTGCAAAGAAATTTCAGCACCGATTTCCATCAAAACAGATTATTATAGTGAAAGCTTCATTGTTTAAATTAAACCCGAAGGAAGCGAAAGTACAATTATAATACCTAGATTTCCTATTTCGAAGGCAAAAAGACAGATCTACTAAAATTATGTAACTATCTTCTAATACCAAGGAGCTATCACCAGTATTTCGAGAACCTGCCGATATCATGAAAAAGAAGGAATACGTACCCAGTTCACAGCACGACAACTTTTAACCACACAGGGTTCATAAATCACCGAATCACAGTGAGCACGTTTATTTATTGATTTATTTATTTAAATAATATGGGAGACTTACAGCTGAAATAAACAGATCAAGGACAGTACATTAGTCTGAAAGCCAATTACAGGTCTCCACTTATAAAATACAGAAGAAAAAAAAGGAATTCTAAGGACATTCACACCAAGTCTATTATATAATTAACGATGAAAGGAAGGCAATATAGCACTGCATAAATAAATTTCGGTGTTTTCATAGTCTAATAAAAAATATCGTCCATTCTAAAGATTTTTCTGCAATAACTTGAGTCGTAAGAAAAAAATTGCACGTCGACCGAACAATTCAAAATTCCAAAAGATTCGAAAAAAATGATTGTTGGTAACCAAATAGGGCTGTAAACAGGTTCAATTAAATGGTTTTAAACGAAATAACATAATTATAAAAAAGAAAATATGCAGGCGTGAAACGCAGCAATTCATAAAATCTGTGATTCGCACATTTACTGCTATGATGTAATGTGAACTATTACAGACAAAATTGAAGCTTTGCCACCGTATGTATTGGTAATACATACGGTGGCAAAGCTTCAATTTTCCTTCAATTTACCTCAATTTATCACATTGGGAGCGAGTTGCGTCAAAAAACAGTTTTACGCGAAAATGACACATTCGCAACTTTATCGTGGATATGACGATATTATATATATATTATATTACATAAAATAATAATAATATATAATTATACAGGGTGGTAGGGACGCGAAAACTGTTACCACGGATTCAATACAGGATTCTGAACTAATCTGCGTTGAAATTTTCCGTCGGTTATTAAAAAAAAAAAAATCTGCCGTTTCATAGAAAAGTGCGCGGTCAAAATGTAGGGAACAGCAGTTGTTACCAATTTTTTAATTTTTTAAAATTACCATTATTTTCGCCGTAAAAAGAAATTGTCTTCTAACTATTGGCGCCTTGGACTCTTCTCCCCGCCGCTTAGTCTCGCTCTCACTCAATCCACGAGCAGTACCGTGCCAGCGAGATAAGGAGTGAATTTGAGCTGAGGTATTATGGACTCTTAAGTACTGGATATCCTAGTGATTATTCTGACTAATTGCGTTTCGGCTTGAGCGATTCGTTTATGCTTAGTAACTTAGTACGGCTTTGCACTAAGTGAGACGAAGTTGACTATTAGAGAGTTTATCGTTTTACAAAAATTACGGCGCGCACACTCGTTACAAAACAGTTCCATAGTTAAAGCTGTCAGTCAAAATGTCTATAGAAAAACGTCTTGTTTCATTTATTTATTTAATTATAAGGAGAGATACGTTACCATTATCTTCTACAATATTAAAACTTATATAGTATACATTATCCTGCAAAACACTCAATTACAGGTATCTAACCACAGCCTATAAAAATACATATACAATTTTGATACAAGTCGAAACTGTTCTGTCCATAAAATACGTATATAACTGTTTTGATTCTTATGTCGTAGGTAAACTGTCTAAAGGTGTCCATGGAATTGGTTATTGAAAACCAATTCCATGGACCCCTTTAGAGTGTTACGTACATATCAAGCTATACATTTCCAGTTTATGCTGGTCTCGCGTTGTTTAGGATTTCCGTACAATGCGAGGTCAGCTTATACTGGAAATGTATAGCTTGATGTGTAGCCGTGTGTACTTATGGATTAAATAAACATTAATTGTTTTATGTTGTCATGGAAAATTCAATGAATTCTGTAATTTTAACGCCTACGCCTGTATATGTCACATCGTTACAGACAGGTATGTACCTAATTGAACTAAACGGTCAGTGTCGATTTACTTATTCACTAATAATTACAGTTTTTTGGCTTCAGCTATTTATTTAAAAAAAAACATATCTAAAATAAAGATATAAAACAAACGCCTGAGCTAATTAATATCGAAATACTCTATGATACAAAAACATTTTTATTTACCTATACAGTAAAATGCTTATACATTTACAATATTTAACACACTAACCATTTGCTTGGTACTAAATTAAAATGACTAACTGTAACAAGGTGTTTGAACACATTATAAACTGAATTGGAAATTATGAGCCACGTAGGTACACACGGTTACACATCAAGCTATACAATTCCAGTTTATGCTGATCTCGCATTGTATAGGATTTCCGTACAATTCGAGGTCAGTTTATACTGGAAATGTATAGCTTGATGTGTAGCCGTGTGTACATAAATAATTAACTCATTAAAACGGGCGCGATATCGCGGGCGCTACAGGCAGCGCGACACTTGTAGCGCCCGCGATATTGCGCTGGTCTGCATGAGCCTTAAATTGTACGCACAATTTGTCTTATTCAACTGCAGCATTCAATTATAACATCATTTGTGTGTTGCTTTCCTGTCCTGCTTACAAATAAGTATTCCTAATGAATACCTTAAATATTATCATATAAAACATGGTTGACTAAATGTATTCACTGGAAAATTACATTATTACAAGTAAACACATCAAATTAGATTTATTTTACTTGGTTAAGTTCTAAACAAACAACAAACTAGTCGTACGTACAAAACATGTTTAGATTATTCACGGCTTCATTCCTCGTGTGTATTAGATTCCTCAGAGCATTAGATGTTCTTAGAAAGTACTAGGATGTCATAACGTAGCAACAGGTCTAGGCTAGCAATCCCGTATGTGGGACGCCCTTATCCCGAGTCCAGTCCCGACGCAAACACACATGTAAACTCACTTTGATAGAGGACTTTTCTATGATCCCTATACCTGTTTCTTTCTGACGCTCACATAATGTGGAGTTAGAGCGAGACGACATATGGAAACGCATCTATGAACTAGTCGCGATGTGTACTACCGATGTGGTTAGCGGGAACAATTTTCTTTTTTCTTTTTTCATGGCTCTGTGCGTGATAGAGAGGGAAGTATTAGAAGGCTTATGTTTTAATAATTAAGGAAAATATTTAGTAAAGACCAATTATAGAAGCATGTCTATAAGTTGTATAGAAGTTCATCTTGGTAATTAAAGTATTAGACGGGGATAAAATAGGGTCGATGAGACGCATCAATAATTAAAGGATGATTTGAATTTATAAACGTGGGTGGGCCTATTTGTTAATCGAGAGAGAAATGGTCATTTGAATGAAAATGAATTGTGTTCGGAAATCAAATAAGCAGATAACATTGGTTATAAGTTCCTGTTTTTTAACAAACGTAACCTTTTCTAGCGTATTTTCCTTGTTGCCAACCACTGCTGCTGGATTATGAAACCCTGATAGCAACAGAGGAACAAAAAGGGGAACTCGTGTTGCTTCGATTGAAAGTTTTGAAGAAAAATCAATTTCGATTATGAACTAAATCAAATTACAACAATTTTAGCGGATCGAATGGAAAATAAAAACGGTATTACTTAGTAAAGTTTTGTTTGAAGCAGGCAAGTAAGTAAACATTCAGCAATTTATTGTGCCATTTGACGAAACGATCATCAGTTTCAACAAAATCAATAATAAGGACAGTAAAACTGAAGAGATAAACTTACTACTTACTTAATTTACCGTAAACTAAATTGAGTCTGCCTCATCTAACTCAATACAAAGTAACTGAATTCATTTTACAACGAAACACTTGAATTGTAGTTTAATCTATCTTTTACGGACACTAAAAGTTAATTAGTTTAGTCGCAGCTGATCCGTGAGTTACTATACTGTAATGGAGTATTAAATTCCACTAACAAAGATCCTATTTGAACCGTATACATTTCGCTCCTGTTTTCTTAGTAGACATTTCTTGGCTCCAAATGGCACAGGGATAAAGCGTTTGCCTTTAGAGACAACGTTTTGAAACCCGCAAAGTTAGGTATGCATAACTTTGTCGATTCCTACGGTTTGCCTATGAGTAGAGTTTTTCAATTTCTGAGATGAAAAAAAAAAGTTGTCTTTCTAAATATTTTGTTTTCGGCTATATTCTTTTTCTGAAAGATACTAAGTCACCATGAAAATATTGGAGGACCTAGCCTTGTATGAATTGGCTGTATCACAGCAAATTGACGTAGCGTGTCAATTCAATATACAATTAATTTTCCTTTGCGTACCTAATCATTGTTAATAGAATCCTAGAAATAAGTCCAGATTTTAATTACGTAACACATTTTCGTAAGTGATTAAAACTAATTTGTTTAATTTTGAGAGCTCAATAACATTCATTGCGTTATTTACGTTGTTAAATAGATTTTTTTTTCCTTACTTATGAGGCGATGGATTAGCAATCTGTTTCGAAACGATTCAGATTGTGATTGATCGTGTATTACGCAATTAGGGTACAGAAAAAAAAAATGCTGAGTAGTACTGACGTGAACTTTAGGGAATTGAAATTGGATTTCCTTCAGTGTTCAAACGCTGGAAATATTTTAGGTAGGAAAACTTCCCTTTACCCTTTTAATCAAGTTCTTTACAACATTTTTCATCCTTTTTTATTTTTATTTTCGTAGTCTAACAGATATTACAGAATATTCAATATTTTATCGAATAAAATCCAGTCCCTTGGAAACACAAAATTAAATTCCAAGCGAAAGGTGGTAAGCATGTTCCTACAGAAAATTAATTAGTACCATATCAATGTAATTAGAAATGATTAATTTATCACGCTTACATTGTGGAAATTGTACTTACAAGTTTCAGAAGTGGTTAAATTAGATTACGTTAGATGTATAGGTAGGGTTTTCGGTACGAAAAGAAGATGAGTTTTAGGGTTCCGTAGTCGACAAGGAACCCTAAAACGCCTGTCAGACGTCGAGCCGTGTCATATCTATCTGGCCGCGGCTTAGCTCAGTGACTGTTAGTACTAGAAAGCTGTAATTTGGCACGGATATACATATTGTTTACGTCGACAAAGTGGTAAAATAAAATCATGAAAAACATTTTTTTGACAGTAGTTTCAAATCGAAACAGAGAGCTTTTCCATTGTAAAATAATAATACAAAAAAAAAATAGTATTAATTGTTTACGAAAATAAGTTACACAATCAGGGTTCAGGTAAAACTACACTTGTCGTGATCGGTTCGTAGATTCCACGATCCCTCCATGCCTCGGAAAGCATGTTAATGCCATTGGTCCCGGCTGTCATTCTTAGATCTTTGACAGTCGCTACGGGTTGTCAGAAGCTCGAAAGTTTGACAACCAGTCTTACCGAAGCGTTAGGCTGTTAGCGATAGGCAGTCCCTCCATGTAAAATTCTGGTATTCAGCTGCGTCCGGTTTCTGAAAGCTGACTTCATAAATAATTGGGAAAAGTCTAGGCAGGTCATGAGGATACCTAATTATACCTACGCCCGGTATGATAGAAGGTATGCCTACTTAGGTCGGTATATTTTTTCGTAGCAATAAAACACGGCTTTTCCAGTTCAGGTTACTATTGATACGGAGTCAGTAGTAACTTGAACTGGAAAAACCGCTGACTGGCGTAAAAACAACTTTAGTACTACTGATGGTCAGTCTACCCTTCAATACTTTTTTCACTCCTCTTGCTCAAAAAGTCCGTCATTGTAGCGTTCCAGAGCGGGGAAAAAATAGCATATTTTGCTCTAGGGGAAAAAGTAATTTCTTTTTAAATTTTGTCTGTAACCAACGAGCTTACAAAAACGAAAAAGTCTTTATTCTTATGTAAAACTAGCTTTTTCCTGCGGCTTCGCTCGCGTGGAAGTCGAAAATTATCCCATGGAAATGTACTACCGGGATAAAAAGTTTCCTTAAAGATTCTGATTGAACAAATTGTGCAATTTTTAAAATAAAACAAACTATGTAATATTGTATTGGATTATTTTATTTTCTCGCAATCGTAGTGAAAAGTAGAGTGTGTGACACACGGCGCTAAATACCCATTATAACTCGATTTATATTTACTCCCTCGCTAAAGCTCTGGGGAGTAAAAATACCTCGATAGAATGGGTTATTTTAGCCCTTCGTATAAAAATCTATTATTTATTTTGATGCTCCATATTTTTTTTTCAATCATGCTTGGAAATTCGGGCATTATTTTGAAAACCTTCTTCGAAATAAATCGAAATAGCTGAACTGCTCGAATACATGCGAACACCTTGCCAGCAATGTTTGTAAATTACTATGAAAACTCATATCTATCGTGTTATTTATAAATGGAACGAACTTTTTACTTCAACACATGGCAACCAAGGAGGTAACTTATCAAAGATTTTATTTTAATTTCGAGTAGAAAGAAATGAACATAATTGACGCTTGAAAAACTATCGTTGTATTAATTTTGGAATTTATAATTAATTTACTTAGATAGTTCGAATTTCCGCGCATTATATGAGAAAAGTACTATAAAAGCCTTGGCCGCAACCAGGCATTGATGGACTCACGTAAGTGTGCTTCGGCTTCACCACGGCCTACATTTTTACGACTGCCCATCAATGCCCATGTTGCAGGTCGCAACAGTAATGTACTATTGCTAATGGGACCACAATGTTTTGATCATATGTCATCATTTATCTAAGAGACCTCGAACTTTCTCATCCTCACCTTTCTTAATATAATTTATAGAACTACAAATTAATATACTAAACTTAATCCCATCTCGCTAATTGGTTGCTGATGCATCGGCTCTCAAAGCAAGTGCCATGCAATATCAACTCGCTTGATCTATAAGACGTGTGACGTCATCAAATGAATTAGCTTGTAGGGGCTTACATCAAACATTGATTTGCTTAGTTAATTCATTGTTTCTGTGTTTGTTAATGCATAGGAGGAAAGCCACAACCTATAACTGAGGGGCAATTCCTATAATTTTAAGAACATTCTCATTCTAATCTGTCAGAAATACCAGTTATTTTCATAAATTTTTGACAAGTTTTTGACATTAATTGTCGCCGAGACGAGATAGCGAATTGAATTTGAACGTTTTTAGTTTCGGGAATTGGCCTTCTGGTTTCGATAAAATAAATATTACATTTATTTAAAAATTGTTGATTGTTAATTCTTTTCCTAATTTTTATTTTGATTTAAAAAAATGATTTAATCCTTTTTGCTGTGCCCTACAAGGTCCATAATTATACTTTAGCTAGTAAGGCATTGTAACACATTTAAACATTATAGAATGCAAATAAAGCTTTGAATATGAATAAGGTAGGTATTTATAGGTACGTAACTTTAAAAGTAAGTTTTAAAAACGATTAATAGAAGCTTTTTCTTTTTGTTTTAGCCGATCTTTAAATAAGTAAAATTATGACTAAAATCTAGATAGGCAAAGAGATTTTATTTAATATCATATCTATCAGAGATAAATAATATCAGGAAGTATATTCAAAAGTTGTTGCAGGCATTCCATAAATAAAAAACAAAACACAATCGGCAAAAAGGCTATCGTAAAAATAAACACTGAAGTAAAACTTCCTTATTTCATTAAACCCTCACTACACACATTGACGATGTGTTGAAGAGCGGTTGAGAAACATGTCAAGACAGGTGGCCTATTGAGCATTACACACACAGCAATGTATGTGAGCTTAACATCATAACACTGTGAAGACGCCTTGTTTGAGGTTCTACCTAGTACCTTCAGGTTTCCCTTCATTCCACTGCCAAATAGCATCTTTAGTCCCTGAAGTTAAAGTCCAGTTTCGTATGTGAATACTTCCAATATACCTCCTTGGAGTTTCTGTTAGCCTAGTACTCTCGAACGCACACACGTCGTGTCGCCGCGATTCTCATTCCATATATCAAGGTCACATAGACTCACATGCAGCTGCCATCGTCCGTCCTTGTCACGCATACTTGTAATATATCCGTGAGACAAGGTTAGAAATATTTTTCGTTGTGTGACTAAGCTGTCTAGACGTTTATGTGGAACTTTCTTGCGGTCACCACCATGCTTTCCTTAGAAACTCGACAGTGATAACTTTATTAAAGTACTCGTTAGAAGAATTTTCTTATTTTCATAACTTTAAAACAAGGCTATTTTCAGTAGTTTATTTCAATTTAGTGTGAATGTAAAGTTACGTGGATTTTTTTTATTTTTCTAGTATTTCAAGTAAATAAAACAACCATTATTTATCAAATTAACACACCAAAAAAGTAGATATGCTGAAAGTAGGTACCTCTCATTTTGCTGAATGACGTATGATGCGCCATTGCAATAAAATATGATATACCAGGGTGGCAAGAGGCTTAGGAGTCATATTTTATTTATTCTAATACCGGTGTTAGATTAGAATACCTGCCGAGATCTAATCTTATTAGGATCAAAGTTTAATGTATGCATGAATTTTAGAATGTGTTATTGTGCAAACAAAACACTCTTTCAAGAGTCATATATTAGGTAAACTCTAGCCAATTGGGCACACTTAGGTATTTCATGAACCCAGCATAAGCTATAACGTTGTAATAAAAACAATATTTTTGTTATAAGATACTAGCTTTAAATTATAGCACTCCGCGTTTTCACCCGCATAAGTTTCGATCCCGTGGGAATATCGGGATGAAAGGTATGCTATGTCCTTTTTCAGAACATAGTCTGCTTATGTGCAAAATTTCATCCAAATCCGTTCAGCCGTTTTAGCGTGAAAACGTAACAAAAAATAAAAACAGCAAACAAACTCACTTTCACATTTATAATATTAGTTAAGATCTTACTCAGTGATTATATAGTATTCTATTGGTGAAATATTTTTTGAATCGGTCCAGTAGTTTTTGAGTTTATTCATTAGAAACAAGAATACAAATCTTTTCTCTTTAAAATATTAAATGTCCAACAGTGGACTGCTGTAGGCTGGAGATAATGATGATGATGACCATTTGAAAAGTATATTACATTTTATTTTGTACATTGTACATACTGCTACATATCAAGCTATACATTTCCAGTATAAGCTGATCTCGCATTTTATAGGATTTCTGTACAATGAGACATCACCTTGTACTGGAAATGTATAGCTTGATATGTAGTCGTCTATAATACCAAGTACGCTAATTAATAGAGCCGTGGTTTCCTATAATTTAGATACATGCGGGGTCTATAATTATGACAAAGGTTCTGGGTTAATGCAATGTATGTATTTAGTTGTTAATTAAGGCTTTACATAAATAAATACGTAGAATTTCAGCCAAGGCAGAAAAGAGGGGCTCGTCCAGACTCATTCCCATTTCGAACTCGCTCTTTCATACTGAATTGTAACATGTATAGCTAGAAGGCGCAAAAGTACTTATGGTAAGATAAGTGCTAGTATGATTTTTATTTATTTTTATTCAGTCATAATACGCGGTAAAAAAATTCAATTGGTAGGTAGGTAGGTACTATTAGTGCTTTTCAACATCTATAAAATAAAATAAACATTAATAACAACATAGGTATTATACGCTCGTTTAAAAAACCATTTATTTATCTAATCTCTTAAAGTCACAGTTCATAAGTACAATGAAAACTTTGATTACATATTAAAATTAAAACTTTTCTCTAAAATAACACAGTTCGTACAATAATTAAAGCTCTCTGCAAAAAAAATCACAGCGTGTACAATAATTTTATTCAATTATTGTAAAATTTCTACGAATGCAATATTTAATCATTAATTTGCACGGAATCTAAGTAGGTCATTTTATATATACAAAAAGATCAAGACTGCCATAGTAAATTTAATACGTGAGCAGTATGTATTATTTAGACGAAGAGTATGATGATAGGCATATAAAAAATCGGGGAGTTCGAACTAGGGATGAGTATGGACGAAGCCGAAAAGAGCCTCCTAGTGCATTTGTACTATAGTTTGACCGGGAACGCTGTTCCGCGTCTTAAGAATACGTGGCGAGGCGGGGGGCAGTGTTGACGAATAAGCGGCCTGCTCTGCTCGTCTCGCCCCGCACATACCTAAGACGGGGAACAGCAGTCCCGGGTAAATTATAATTAACATAACATATATACCATCACGCCTGTATTTCCCGCAGGTTTAGGCAGGGGTGAAGTTAATGTACACCCACATTTTGCCAGTTATGTTTAACTCCAATTTAAAAGGGGGCGAGCCTATAGCTATCAACTGGGCACAATCCAAACTCCGAGCTGCTACTGAAAAATTCCAGATGGAAATAACCAATAATACATTGCCCGACCCGGAAATCGAACCGAGGAACACATGCTTAGCAGTAGCGCTTGACCACTAGACTAACGAGGCAGTACACTAATTAATTATTTCACGGATATGAACAAGTGAAATAACAGCAACTAGAGCATAAAATATGCTTACGTATATATAACAATATTGCCAACACTCTGTTGTAAACTCATTTCGTAAAAGCATATCTTTTCAGTTCAGGCAACACAATCCTTTTCAGGCTTGCACAAAAATGAGGATGCAAATAATTGCGCATTGGGCCGCCTGTCCATTGACGCGGAGCGAGGCAGCGGAGCGGAGCGAGGGAGTAATACGGAGCAGAGTAGCGGACTGTGTCTGTCCATTGATGCGGAGCGAGGAAGTGCGGAGTGGAGTTGCGGACTGTGCGGAGCTAAGCTGAGTTCACGCGACGAGTAATTTGAGCGGGCTGCAATGCCTCGCGGCTGGTATTTTTCCGCTTCCCCGCTCCGCTTCCGAGTTTTCTATGAATTTTTAAACTAGTTCGTATATGTGTGTCCACTAAAGCGGAGCGGAGATTTTATGCAAATCCATTGGTTAATATTGGCACATCTCCGCTCCGCTCCTCTCCTCTCCGCTCCAGTGGACAGTCAGCCTTACAGTACAATCATTTTGTTTTTAAATCGTATATTATTCTGCAAATGTTAAACCAATAATTATGGAAGTTATTTAAAAAAGTTCAATTATTTGTTTGTCAAAAGTAGAGATTACGAATAAATTAAAAACGGAACCCACTTGAGTGCTAGACTTTGCTCAAGACAATCTAAAATTCTCAGATGGAAGCTTGAAGATAATGCCTTAGTGCTTTAAAAGATCCTCTTCGGCTTTCTCAAGTATGCCCAGCGCACTTTAGACAGCCAGCCTCGTTACCAATCTCGCAGACTGGCTTAACTTTTCTCCAGGATTGAAGTTATTCAGCTCCCTTATTACGTAATACACTTTCAATGACAATTCAAGGGTTTTGAAGGAAATTTCCAATCCTTCATAGGTTTAAAAAAATCGTTTGCGCAACAACGTAATAGGGATGATGACAATTATTTTTATCCGTCATGAAAATTTAAAAAAATATTGGATGCGTATTTTTTTCTTTTGTTTTACGTAATCAAAGTAAGTAATTACGGCGATACATTGAATTAAAATGTGCCATGACGTCACTTGTATGTAGATTTTATACTTACTTGTGACGTAGCGATCCCCACTTCCCAACTTTAATGCGTTTTATCTAAGTATTTTTTATTAATATGATAAAGCAAAAAATACGTGTCTAATATTTTTTGATCATGTAACTGACGGACTAAATAGTTTTTTTTTTTTTTTACCCCGGCATCATCCCTGTTGCCAAAGATTGCCTTTGTGTTACGCAATTACCCTGTTGTTATTAGGCCAAAGCCAAACAGGCAGGAGCTTCACTTGCTGCTTGTATATATGCTGAGTAATCAACCCGCACTGGGCTCGCGTGGTGGATTATGGTCCGCTCCCTCTCACATAGAGGAGGTCTGTGTCCCAGCAGTGAGATTATTATAGGCTGATTATGGTATTTATAGACTACTAAGTGACATGCTCTAGCGAACAAACATATGATTTTTCTGTTGCAATCATCACTCTGACGCATGGTGTCGCGCTGCATGACTAAACCAGCGGCACAGTATGATGCCTCTGACAGCTTACAAATTATAATGATTAAACTATTTTGGTGATCTCGGGTCTACCTACATAACGTCTAGTTTCGATATCTAATTTGTATTTTGCATTTTTGATTTTTATTTGTCGAAATACTTTTGTAGCCACGGAATAGAATTTGAAAAGGAAGAGTAACTATGGAGTTTGTTTGTCCATTCTTCTACATACGAAAGTACCTTTTGGAAGGGACAACTCGAATCAATTATATTTTCTTGTAAAATTTTGACGTTCAAAAGTGCCTTTTACGTGCCTAATTGAAATATAAATGATGTAACTTTTATAAAATGTAGCTTCACGATTCGATTTTGGATAAATAGTTCCGGAACATCATTATTGCGGCCCATATATCAATGGAGTATATAGCATGTTTCCTCACGTTTAGCAGGCAATAGTAACGGAAATTCATAAAAACCTGTAAACGTCACAAGCCGACATATAGTGCCGCCATTGTACCTAGTTTCAATTATTTTAATTAGTCACATAGTTTGAGCTACGTATTGAGTCTCAACGCCCCCGCTAAGCTTCTGTCTGTGTGGCTTAGACTTTAAGCTCTTGCCGCCATATTGAGAGGATAATTAAACTAACAAATTACCGCCAGATCTAGTTAATGCCTTCAAGGAAATACGCCAAGAGAATATTCCGCGATATTTTATCACTCCATTTGTACCTACCTAAGTAATGACATTTATCTGAATTTCTGCTTACTCTCTAAAGATGACAAATGAGAATGGTTTTTCCTGTTGTTTTTTTTCTCTATTAAAGCATTATTTTTATGCCTTCCTTAAATTATTCATGTCAAGGAAATTGAAAGTGAAGTAGGAAGCTATTCCCGCCGGTTTTCACTGCCTGCTTTGTTTACCTTATCAGTACGTTAATAGATTTAAAGGAAAATAATTTTTTCATTATTATTTTGCAAACGAATTATTTTTCTTTTCAATTTACGAAAGTATAACAATAAACTAAATCGACAGACGATTAGATAAAAATGCTTTTTCTTTAATGTTGAATAACGAAACAAAAGTTGGTGTTTCTAAGAAATAGATTAGTGATAAAATACTATACTGGCAATAACAAGAGAATTTTCCTAACTCCGAATTTCTAGAAATAAATAACAAACACAGGGTCTAGGGTCTATAGAGCCAAAAGTTGTAGTGTTGTCGATTTGTAGGTCGTAGGTTCGAACCTGCTTAACTTTGTGTAAATAATTTCATTACCACTGCTCCTGAAAACGGTGAAGGAAAACATCGTGAGGAAACCGACATGTCTTAGAACCAAAAATTCGAACACATGTAACATATACCAACCCGTGGTGGATTACGGCCCACTCCCTCTTACAGAGAGGAAGCCTGTATCCCAGCAGTGGGAACATTATTGCTCATTATGCTACAGGGTTTATATTCAATCCAAACAAAATTACTTACAACGCGTACAGAAGAATGTTCACCATCATCATTATTGGCAACCTTGTTCCACCCACTATTGAGTGTACGCCACCTCCCTCTTGTGCTATGATACCCTGGTATGTGCGAGGAAGAATTTTGCCAAATATCCTACTAATATTATAAACGCGAAAATTTGAGATGGATGGATGGATAGATGAATGTTCGTAACTCTTTCATGCAAAAACGACTGAACGGATTTGGATCAAATTTGGCACACAGATAGTTTATAACCTATCTTAGTTATAGTACACTTGTTACCCGGATATTGCTCCAGGGTCGTGACTTATGTGGTTGAAACCGCGGAATGCTACTAGTTTTTGACGGGGTCCGCTAAGGTTGCGAAGAAAACCGAAAGGGAGATCGTGGCCCCCAGCAACAGGGCATCTGAAGGAACACGGGTGGGTTTTAGTCAGTAAGAGTCTGACATACCGTTTCGCTCCACCCAGAGCAGGAGAAGTTATTTAATAATTTCCCATCCAAAAAAATAAGGGGTGCTACTAGTTAATTAATATTTCGTAATGTTGATCCAAAGTTAGGAAATGACTCAACATTCTTTAAAACAAGATTCTCGAACAAAGACAGTCGATGAGTCAAAAACCAGTTTTTTAAGAGAAAAAAATCGACTCGCCGAATCGGGCGCAAACAAATCGATTTGTGCTCGAATTGGCGTTTTTTCACTTTGAAACTAGACTAATGCCTGACATACACGAGGCTAGTTTCTCGAACCAATATAGTAAGCCAGTGTTAGTAAGCTAGCAAGCTAGTAACTCTAGCTTCGTATATACAGAACTAGCTTAATTTCTAGGCTAGTAAGCTAGTCAAAAAGCTATAATAGTAAGCTAGCGTAATTAGCTAGGTTAGTTTAATACAAAGAGATTAAATATACCTACTAATAATTTAATGTCTTTGGTTTAATACGATGATTTTCAATTTTTTGAGCTAGTAACCCCCCCACCACTGATTTTTCTATCCTGGCTTGGGTACTAGCTTCACGTGGCCGGCGAAGCTAAAATTTAATTTATCCGAAAAAAGTTCCTTTTTCGTCACGGTCTTGTTGTTACTTTTTTAGGTGCGTTATGGCGCCCTTTGAATGAAACTCGGTTTAGTTGTAATAGATGTGTATTTGTATTAAGGCTCGTGCGGACCAGCGCGACCATTGTAGGGCCCGCGATATCGCGCTGGTCTACACGAGCCTTCACACAACACAGTATCCAATTGACATCGGAACAAACGTATACACAAACCAGGATAATATTGTTAGTTACACGTTACACAGTCTAGTAGATAATATATCAGGTTTTACATACAGATTAAAACTCATTTCTTCTTCACTTGAACCATAGACTAACTGCTCTAAACCAACTGGCAGTGTTGTCAGATTATATCTAACAGGGGAACCATAGATAAATTAATCAGGTCGCCACACCTTAATCACTGAAATGGTACGGCTTAAAATTATCTAGCATCATGTAAACAGCACTAGCATGTGTCAAGTCAGGAAAGCAAGCCGGGTTCTAGCTTGCTATCCTGGCTTTGAAAAACTAGCCTCGTGTATCTCAGGCATAAGCATGACATCGAACTATCTACATCGGATGGTTACAACAGTACTAAACTTCAATTAATGTTCTTTAACAAACTGTCGGCATGAAACTACGGGTTAGTATTAACTGTTTAGTGGTAGTATAAAACCAAGTGTCTATTAACATTTTAATAGAGTCGAGAGTGTCCTGCATTCTTTATTACTCACAACCATCTAGCTATAATCTGAACGGTTTTCGTGGAAATTATCATGATTAAAGCATATTTAAGGTCAGAGTAGTAACTTTGAGTAAATAAAAAAATCAATCAATCTGCCTAGCCTTTCCCAACTATGTAGAGGTTGGCTTCCAATCTAACCGGATGCAGCTGAATATCAGTATTTTACATGGAGCGACTGCCTATCTGACCTCCACAACCCAGTACCTGGGTAATACGATACTCCTTGGTAAGACTGGTCTTTAGACTTTCAGAATTTCGGACTTCTGACGACTCGAACGACTGTCAAAGAGCCACGAATGACAGCAGGGACCAACGATTTAACGTGCTTTCCGAGGTACGGAGGAGTCTCGGTATGTAAAGATGATCATATACACGGACCAACCCTGGCAAACGTAGCTTTTAACCTGATGAATCGATCCGTACGGTTGTAATTACTTAGCTACGAGCTCCTCCCAAATAAATAAAATAATGGCTTCCATAATCAGCAGTTTGCTTAAAAATTCTATGGCTAGAAAGGTGGCGACTACTGAAATGATGACTAAGGCTCAATTTACATTGCTGCGGAACGGAATGGAAGCGGATTTTTGTAACGATATTGTACATAGCAAAATGAACTTTATGTCAACTGTCTAACGTTCAAATTAGATACGAGCTTGATACTGCGGAAATTCCCGAGAATGCGCTCGAATTTTCCAGTAGGTCAATTCCCGTATTTAAAAAAACGTTCAAAATCTAGTCGCAATCTCATCTCAACGATATCAATGTCAAAAATGTAGGGAAATTAGAGGTATTTTTGACAGATTGAGATCAGAATGCGACCGTTCTTAAAATTACGGGAATTTCAGGTCTGTTATTTGGCTTGTATCTAATTCGTGCGTTACTGTAATGTAAATTAAGCTTAATAAAGAAGTATCTATGGATAAAAAAGACATGTTGCACCGACACCAAATAAATTGGGATTATTGCAGAAGAATGATAATGATGATGTCATCAAAAAATGTGTCAATAGTAGATAGATTGTTTGCGTAGGGAGTAAACAACCATTTTAAGGGCAAGAATGTCTTTGATTCAAAGTACGTTACTCGAGCTTAAAATAATGTCGCTCCCGAGGTGAACACTATTTTTTATCACCCTCTATGAGAAAATAAGTAAGTGAAACTTATGAATGAGAATAGTACCTACGTTTATTTATTTCATTAGCACTACTTGATGAAGACACACAATTTTTTATGAAACGTAAAATCCGATTTTGAGTAAACAATTACGAATGAAGGCGGAATGCATTTCGCGCGAATTTTTTTTTTTAATTGGCTCGCGTTCTGCTTACTTTATCATTCAGCCTGTTACTTGTTCGTGATTCATCTCTTTGGTGATTGGCACTATTACTAACAACATCCACATTCCGAATTCAAATCACATTTGGTCCTTAGGGATTAATAAGTTATTTTAATCCCTGTTTACAAATAATTAACTAGCTCTTTTTGAATAATGTGATAAAAAATAGTTTTGCAGTTTATTCCGGCTGAGTTTTCTATACGTTAAAAGAAATATATCAAAAACTTATTACGCTACATTGACGATAATGCGTATTTAATGTTTGTGTTCCGTATTTCATAACTTCTCTTTCATGTTTACGGACACGCGATCCGCAAAAAAACAAACAAGAAAATACATCACATTCAAACGTCGAATTTGTTTGCGAAACATTTTTGCGAGTCCATTCCAGTTTTTGTATCTCGCTCTTTCGTTAAACGTTGGATAGAGATGGGGCGATTAAACAAACAGTCATCGTCGGTGAAAGCAAGGCGACCTCACACTTTCACTTAAAGATAACCTTGGGTTATGGAACACGTAACATGTTACCATATTATTACTGATTCAATTCATATGTTGCATAATAAAAAACAGTTTCCCTATAGAAGTTGAGTCTTCTCAGAAGAATGGTTTCATTTGTCTCAGACATAGTACGAAAGCGGAATAATTTTTGAGTGATTTTGCTTCAACAAGATGAGTTTTGTTTCTGTTATAAATGATAAACAGATATCTCAAGGGAAATAAAATACTTATTTGAAAGAAAATTGGGCCTGTCGTGAAAAAGAAGAAAATGAAATTTGCCGTGAATCATTTTCTTATTTCGTATTACCTGGGCGACCAAGCTCTGTTCTGGTGACAATAGAGAATGCTCATTTAATAGTATAGGATAATTTCATACTAATCCCAAGTACAGTACATACTAATTCCATGCTACCGTGATAGTAGGTACCGTATATATTTACAAATATTGTTCGTTTAAAAGTATAGAATTCCTCTTTATCCTGTTTTGTCTGTTTTCCTCGTATCATATTGAGTTAGCCGACGTTCACACGGACGTAATAAAATCGCGGCAGGATTTTATTGCACACTGGATTTTCAACTCTCGGTGTTAAGCCAAGCGTTGAAAATCCAGTACACGAAAAATAATCGCCACGATTTTATTACGTCCTTTTCGAACGTCGGCTTATAGATTTTACGCAGACTGACGTCAACAAAACCGTTATATTTTACAAGAAAAATATGCATAGCTTAATTTTTGGGGATCGTGCGATTATTAATTCCCCTGAGATCTGCACAAGAGTTTTCTCTGCATCTTGATCTATTGATATTTTTTTGTGCCCGATTGATGGCAATAGGCTCGCCCCCTATCACACGGGACTTAAACATAACTGGCAAAATGTGGGTGTACTGTTGGTACACCTCTGCCTAACCCTTCAGAAATTACAGGTGTGATGTTCTGTGTTAAAAATATTTTCTTCGCCTATCAGAAACACCTGTATCAGGGGAAACACGAACGTTACCATAAAAACTAACACCATTGAAAATCAAATGTTCCGTGTAAGGGCGCTGCGTTCCATCCGTGAGAATTTATAGAACACTAGCTTTTCCCTCAGCTTCGCTCGCGTGGAAGTCGGAAATTATCCCATGGAAACGTATTACCGAGATAAGAAGTATCATATGTATTAATCCAGGCTATGAACCATCTGTCTGCCTCATCTAAATCCTATTAGAAGCATAATATAATGATTCAATACTATTGTGAATTCATGCAAGCCTAGTACTTTTTTTTGTTGTGTTTTTTTTTTTTGTAGTTTCTGCTCAGAAATTATGCACAAAGTCTAATAATAATTGAAATACTATCTTGAATTCATGCAAGCCTAGTACTTTTTGTGCCAAGTTTCAAGTTTATGAGTTAAGAAATAAGATTTTTCATACAAATGAAATCCCCCTTTTCGGCCCTATGGAATTTAAAAAAACCCCTTCGTAGTGCTCCTCTACATTGTAAAAGGAAGCTATGGTTTTTGAGTTAGCTTCAATAACACGTATTTTTTCCCACTTAGTATGTGGATGATATGATAAGTTCCTGTCACTGGTAGGTAGCAGGTAGTGGTATTCAAATTTGTATAGGTAACACAACTAAAAAGTGAAAAATAAAAACTTAAAACTCAAACTCAAAGCATTTATTTCAATTAAACCATTTACAGGCACTTTTGAATTGTCAAAGAGTCGGTCAGTTAGTCAGAAAGTTGAAGTTAATTGCCCATTCCAAAACGTAGATCTCTATGGAGAAAAACGAAAAAAAAAACGACTTCCAAAAAATCACTACAAAGTGAAAAATAACTTTAATTTCGGAAGTCGGTGGCTAAAAACGAAAATTTAAAAGCAAAGACACCGACTTCCGAAATTAAAGTTATCTTTCACTTTGTACTGTTTTTTTTTTTTTGGAAATCGCTTGTTGTTTTTTTTTTTTTGTAAAAAGTTTTATATATAAAGATTCTCGGATTAGAAGATTGAACGGGATTCAATGTTGCGAGAGAAGATATTCTTTATATCCTCCTATTTACTTTTCATAATGTTGCTTTGATTTGAATAAATATTAGATTTTTCGTGTCTCCAGCTAACTTTATGAGAACAATTCATGCTGAAGGAAAACTCATCCAAGCGCGAGGCAAGGCGGAGAGTATTCTAGAGGATATCTTCAAGGGGCTAGATGTACTTATTAATTTTTATTTTTATTTATTAATATGTCTTCTTGTTGTGTTAGTTTATAATTAATACTTTTCGAAACAATATAAAAACTGTTAATGAAAGAAATAAATACAAAATTTTATAAATAGAAGCGAAGTCGAAAGCTTAATATACGAAAATAGGTCTCGCCGTCTGATATGTAAATAGTCTCAATTTCAATGAAATTTGTCAGTCATATTAGCTTTTTGTGTGATACACATTTTCGTATTATTTTTTTTTTTTTACTATTCTTCAGCATGTAATTTCAACAAATTAATATTTAAACACGTCTTCTGTAAAAACTCCAGAGTAGCCAATAAAGTGCAGCTGTCTGTACTTTTACAAAAAGGACATTATGAATAAAAAAAAATATCATCTGGTGAGGCGGTGCGGGATGGGCTCAGAAAATATTCACTTTTCAGACACCTCCAACATAGAACAAGATGGAATTTTATATCGTCATTTTTTTTTAAGTTTTGGGTATGAATGTGGACCGATATAAATGTAGCGACACACCTCCCGAATTTTAAAGCGACGGAAATTCCGCGTGCTTATTATAATATATATTTAATTAGTAAGTGTATACACACTAAATGAAAATTAAGTCGGAAATTTTCATAGAAAACGTATGTTTCCTATGAAAATTTCCGACTTAATTTTCCCCTTGATCAACTTATACTATTAAATGAGCAATATTTGTCGAAAACGGCTCTGACGAGTTCGATGTAAGTTGCAATATAGGGGGCGAAAAGTATATCTAGCTAGATCTCATATCTGGAAAAATTTATTTTCTCCATATTTTCATCCGAGCAGAGCTCGGTCGCCCAAAGTTTAAAACAAGATGGCACCTTAGAATAATGACAGGGTATTAGTAAGTACCTACTATCATGGAAGCATGGAATTAGTATGAACTTTACGGAATAAATTATTCACATGGCGGTGAAAACCGTAGCAAAATCTGTTGCGGACTTAAGAGGAACAACGCGGTCACAGAGACAGACATGAAAGTGACTTTAATTAATAATTATATATAGATATAGACGGTCTTGCGTAAATCTACCAACCTTTCCCAGTTCAGATTATTCTATGTGTCACCCTCTGAATCATAACTGGCGGTTCCTACCTTTATAAAGTTCAAAGTTCGCAGAGGCGCTAAATTGGTCAAGGTCTAGTACATTTCTGAATAAGTTAGTATAAAGGCTCGTGCAGAGTAGCACGACTTGTCGCACGACGCGACACCGGTAATTGTTCTACCGTCAAGTTTTCTTAGAATCGCGTCGCGCTGTCGCGTCGCACCACAGGCTTTATGGTTCTCTCAACGCCACAAGTACATGGTTTATTTACATTAGGATACCTAGTCTCTTAATAATAAACAAGGCAAATGCCCAATGGAAGAAAATAACTATTTTTTATAATTCAAGTGATTCTGTAACTTGAAGATATTAATATAAGGAATTATATAAATAACTAGTTTCCGTCAGCGGCTTCGCCCGCGTGATATCTTTATAAATTATAGCCTATGTTTACTCAGTGATAATATAGCATTCTACTGGTGAAAGATTTTTTTAAATCGGTCCAGCAGTTTTTGAGTTTATACATTACAAACGAAAATATAAATCTTTTCTCTTTATAATATTAGTGTAGATAAAGTTTCGGAAATTAAATGATCGGAAAAAACGAACGAGTTTTTTTCTAAATAACTACCTATTTAAACAATTAAATAAATAATTTTAAAAAAAAAAACTTTTCTCCACCTTCTTCCAAAGGGACATCAATGAGTGAAGTTTTGTAAGTGAAGTAATATTTAAAAATTCTCACAAAATAAAAAACGTATTTGATTTCCGAGACTATAATAATTATCTACACTAATATTATGAAGAGAAAAGATTTCTATTTTCGTTTGTAATGAATAAACTCAAAAACTACTGGACTGATTTTAAAAATTCTTTCACCAGTAGAATGCTATATTATCACTGAGTAACAAAATAAACTATAATTTATAAAGATATCACGCGGGCGAAGCCCCTGACGGAAGCTAGTTAGTAATAATATGATTAATATCAAGGCAAGTGTGTATCGATTGTCATTGCAATGTAGTTGTAATTCCTGACACCGATATCGATGAAGATGATACCGACCTTAGGACTGAGGAAAACACATTGTTTGTCATATTTAATTACCTGTCGTGTAGTGTGAGGTCATTGGAATAAATGTCTGATAAAAAATAAAAGCCGTATACAATGGTATAGCCAGTGGCCCAGTGGTTAAGGCCTCGCCTCTCATGCACGAGGATATGGGTTTTAGTTAATCTTGGACAACCCTGAAATTAGTGACGGAAAACATATTGAGGATACCCAGGACTTCGCCAGCCCGTCTTGAGGAAGCGTCATGATCAATGCTCGTGCCTTCTCTGTATGAGAAGAGTCCTTTGCCCTGCGGTGGGGCACTATAGGCTGGTATTGGTCAAGGTAAAGCCGTGGCCGCATGCCAATATATTTTTTAGGAGTACAGGCATGCAACCACGGCTTTACCTTGACCATTTTTGTACCTATGTCTTGATTTCTATCTGAAATATTTTCTCGTTTCATACTTTTTAGAGTGTGATTTTTGAGTAGTCGGGTTTTAGTTCTTGAACTTACTTTTTTGTTTCTAGGACTTGGACAGTTTCCTCAAGATGTTTTTCTTCACCGTTTTGGGAGCAGTGGTGATGAAATTATTTACCCAAAGTAAAGTGTCTTCTTGGGTTCGAACCCACAACCTGCAACTCGTAATTATCGATCAGATGATCGTGTATTACGCAATTAGGGTGCAGGTTATACACGCTCGCCGGTTGCGAGTGACCTTTCTGAAGATCATTGGAAGGTTGCTTAATCTTTTAATTATTTTACCATGGCAGGATTCACGTGTAAATAAATGTGGGTTTTGACCAAACGAGAGAATGCTCATGTATCACATTGTCCCTCTACCAAGTTCTTTTTGTATAAACAGGGACAGAGCAGTAAGATGAGGTCGCGGTAGGCCACGTAGGAGATAACAGGACGAACCGAACTGGACAGGTTTCGTCAAAACTGAAAGAAGGATGCGCGGGCTCGTGAAAGATGCAAAGAGTGGAGAGAGGGCTTTGCCCAGGAGATCGACAGCGCAGGGTAGGAAAAAAAAGAAAAGGACAGAGCATTTTGTCGTTGGTTTATTCATATTAAATGTCAAGAATACCAAGAAAAGGCACGAAAGGAGAAAACTCTTTCTTGTCTTACTACACACACCTACCTAATAAAGTGACGGAAGCTGAGAAAACTGCGAGAATAGATTTAACTCATGCTATACAAAATAAATAATCTACGTGAAATTCCAAGAAAACCATATTGAATAACTCTAACAAGACAAATAGAGCTTAACATTATACGTCAACGCCATCACAACCTCCAAAAATATCACATTACATTATAACTTTTGGGTCCCATACACCAAGTTTTTCTCGGAACCAGAAACACCAGAAAACTCATTAATATTCATTGTCATAACACACCAAAGTTTGTACAGGTGTTTAACAATACCGTGCCGTCAAAGTGTCAGTGTCAACGGCAATATGTACAAGGGAAGCAGGACCGGTTGTTAGTATGTCGAAACAATGTTCACGGCGAGTAGCGTGGTGTCAGAGCGTCCCGAGCGTACGTACCCTTTGGAAAATACAACAAAGCTTTGAAAAATTCAACAAAGCTTTGAAAAATCAGGTGACAGTAACGGCTATACAGCCTTTTATGATATCCTGATAGCTAGAATAAATAGGAACTTTATTTCTTGTAGAAAGATTTGGGACGAATATTTCAATCTTCAGATGACATATTATAACAGAAATAAAAATTACGGTCATATTTATAATTGAGTTAAAAGTTATCGGAGGATCAAAAAATCGGCCCTAAGAGAAATAATGAAAATTTATTTTCTTTTCGTAAGTACTTAGTACTTTTTTTTTCCAAAAGGAAACCTCACATAATTTGAGCGTAATAAGTTTCATGTTTGTTCTTAAATGGAATTTCTAAATATGATGTTGGTTCAAATTTCATAAACATTTCGCGGGTCCTATACTACAAAATATACAGGGTGGCAGGGACATCGACGCGAAAACGGTTACCATGGATTCAGAACATAGTTTTAAACATTTGAATCGAGATGCGTCGAAATTTTCTGTCGGTAAAAAAAAAAACACCTGTTTAATAGAAAAGAGCTATACCTACGCAGTCAAAATGTATGGGACAGCAGATTTTTTTGAAGTGAAAAATTCCTTAGACGCGTTGGGCATTTTTGAGATGGGACTAACCCATTGATTTCGCGACACCATGACGACATCTCATTTTTATTTATATTAAGTTACGGATCAATGTTCTATGCAAGAATTTTTGCTTTAAAGGGTTTCGGAAGTTTTTTTTTTGTGTACGCCATTGTGCTCTTTATTTAGATAAGGTTACCAATGTTCTATACAAGTATTTTTCTTCCACCAAGGCGATCTTGTTCAAGTTTTCACTTCTGTCGGCACTCCCAGAGTGCCACCACTTTTGGTTCCCGGTTGCCTGCCGGGGTTGCGAAGAAAACCGAAAGGGAGATCGAGGTTCCCGGCAACAGGGCAACCGAAGGAACACGGGTGGGTTTTAGTCAGTAAGAGTCTGACACGCCCTCCCGCTCCGCCCAGAGCGGGAGAAGTTACTTGATGATTTCCCACCCAAAAAAAAGGGGTTAACAGAAGTATGTATATGAAGGGTTACTAATAATAAGACTGGCATTAATAGTAATAAATAAGCGAGCAATGATAGCCTAGTGGTGTGACCATCGGACTGCCAAGTTCGTCTCGAGTTCGAACCCAAGGCACTAACCTCTGACATTTCAGATTAGGAAGGAAACCTGCATGCCTGAGAGATATTTCTTGACGGCTTGTAAAGGCAATTCAGAGACCCATGGGTAGCTTTAAGACTCTGACACCAGGTTAGTCACTAATCACACGAAAATAAAATTAATAGTAATTTTCAAAATGAACACATAACATAATAAATACTGAGATATTCTTGATGGAAAAACGCAATAACACTGCCCGACCTAGGAATTGAACCCAGGATCTCATGTTCCGCAGTAGAGCTTGCGACTGTCACTGTAAGATTGTGATAATCTAACGGAAATAATACCGAAATATTATAAACTAGGGAAATTCATAATTATATGGTGACACGACCACTAGATGAACAAGGTAGAAAAGAAATGCTGATCAAGTAATAGGACTTTTAGTTAATCTTTTAAAAAGTTGTCTAAACTATACTATGTCCCCAAGCCAATCTTTTAAGGAAAACTTCAGGTCTTTAAAGTTTTGTTCGCATTTCAGCCAAAGTACGGCCCGCAAAAGTTTTGAAAACTTTCGTTACTTGAACTATCGACGACTGCATTTTTAAACTACAACTTTGTCTGTGGATTTTAAGTCACTGGTAAAAGTTATTAAAGTATAGGAATTTGAGAATTGGTATCACTGTGAAGTGATTTGATTTCCCCTTTTTGTCGACGTTAAAATGAAACGTACCTAGCTATCTACTGAAAGTATTATCCTCTAGGAAATATTCACTATAATGATAGTATCTATTTTATCAAAAAAAGTTCAAGCATAGATCCTTTTTCACAACCAAGAAATCTACAATAAGAAAATAAACCGAAACTTAAGAGATTTTTAGAACCCTTCTTCGTCATTTATGTTTCAATAATTAGATAAACGTAAAATTAATGCTAGGCATAGAAAATGTCTTGCCAGCATTTTGCTAATGGACTTACCTAATGGCTTCTCCTACTCTCTTTGGGTAGAAAATAAATGTGATTTGGCCAAGACTTTAGCAGTTCTTCGTTAATTTAATATTGAATTATAAATTGGGTTGATTTGCAAAATTGATGTGGAAGATACGGTTAGGTTTGTTTACAAGAAGTGGGTTGTTGATAAATATTTATTTAGTTTTAAAAGGTTTCAAGAAACTTTTTTAAAGTTCTAAACATGCTGCTAGCTCCATTTTTTTTGTAATACACATACTTCAATTAAGGGTCAAGTTTGACAAAAAAACGTTTTAACTTCCCATCAAATTGTGAAAATACTAGAGTTAAATTCTTAGCGATGATGGAGATTTTAATATCGCCTAAACCAATAATAAAGATAGTAGATACGTCACTTTGACCGTTCTAAAACCCAGCAAATTTTCAGAACTTACTAGGTTTTATAATGGTTAATGTAACGCACAATAAACAAGAAAATTAATTATCAAAAAACCTAGCAAGCTGTTTTTGCGCTCCCCTGGAAAATGTTCTTTGAAGTATTTACTGGTTTTTTATATAGAAAATAATTAACTTTATTCAAGTATCGTATGACTCACAAATGATTAATAATAACACTTACAATAATATTACAAAAAACTGACACAAATAGTAGTGCATTACCGCTGTGACAACCCATGTGAGATGGCGTAACAGCGACCTACGAAAACACAGTCTAGGCGACTTGAAATTATGCTTAGAATATTGGAGCCAAGGCTCGGAACCGGTTTAAAAAATACCGGTGAAACCTGGTTTATTAAAGTTTTTTTTTTAATTAACCGGTTTATACGACGAGCGGCATTTCGGTAAACGCGTTGCAACTTGTGACTACTTGTGAGGATGCAGCGCTGAATAAAAACTAAACAAGAAACCGGTTAATATTGCTCTAATCCGTTTGATCCGAAAAAACGTTTAAGTAAAGACTCCTCCTAAACCCGGTTTCTACGAACGAACCCGAATGTAAACGTTTTTGCGTCAAGTATATAATAATGGTTTGAAAATTTAACCGGTATGCGAGCCTTGGTTGGAGCTGCTCCACACCCTGCGCACCATGGAACCGCACCTTTTGCGCATGGTTCTCTAGAAACAATCTACATGCGCATCCGCGAACATCCCCGATGCACTACAGAAGCGGGGCAGCCCCACCAGCATCCTAAACGCGTTATTATACTGAACGCGGAGAGCGTTGTACGATCTTTGGCTGCTCGTATAAAAAGATGTACAGTAGGCTCGAAAGAGTGTTATCTTAAAAGGAAGTGAGCATCAGCATGTTCGCTCTAACGGACAACGCTCTCCGCTCCCGTTCAATGTCATCATCGATATGGGGCAGCCGAAATGTCTACGTTCGTGTTCAAAATTCAAAATAATTTTTTTTTAATTTCAAAACCTACATGGGCACTTATGAAACGTCAGAAACTAGGTGCTAGGTGAGAAGAGCTGGCACTCCACGGTTACTCTTTTAAAAATAATTTTGTTATCAAGTAGCTAACTACTAATATTTGGCTACCATTGAAATAATTCATTTTAATTCTTAACAAAAACTATTGTCTCTCTTTGGTACCCCGACTCCGAAAAACTCTTAAATTACAATGCAAAGAAAAAAGAACAAACTCGATTAGAATTTTTCAAAGAACTGTTCTCTAGCGACTAAAACGGTTAATAACTCTTTTGTATCTAACTTTAAATTACATGAACTTTGCTTCAGCTTTGAGTTTTCGCTACATTTAAAACGTTCTTGCATTAAAAAATAATGTGCATTGGGTGGATTCAATTGCTTTGTTGTAAGTGACTTTCTTTGATGCGCATTTTAGTCTGTAATTGCTGGCAATGAATATTTTATTTGGGAGGAGTGCAGCAAGTACGAAAATAATGTTATAATTACGATGACCTTCAAACAGTGCCACAAAAAACTATTAATATTTTACTGTTACTTTTTATGTAAATTTAATTAATAAAGGAGATAACATGAATTTAAAAAATAGCGACAGAAGTGAAAACTTAAAACTGGTATTAGCGCCACCTATATTCTATAGTAAAGCACTACGGCGCGAGCATGTCGCTAATGCGAATCCATAAATTTGCCCCGTACCAAAAATCGCTCAATGCACCTAAACTGCCCTGCTAAGCCCAAAGGCGGTATCTCTGAGATCGACACTTTTAGTATTTTTTATACCATTCAATAGCTTTAACAATTTCGCATCTAATGGTATAAGCGAAATAACGCTATCTAACTTAAAACATTTAAAAAAACCCCTAAGAAGTTTTTTATATCTCCATGTTTCCTTAAATTTCAATTTACAAAAAGTCAATTTTCTCAAAACTTACCCCGGTTGAGATACCGCCTTTGTGCTTAGCAGGGCAGTAAAGAAGTGTTCACTTCAAAAATCTTTACACCTCGGTCCATAGCTAAAAAAAATAACACTCAATTGATCACAAATGTTAAGTGAGGTTGCGACGCCTTCACAGGCAAAGATAACTAATGATAAATGTTGTACAGGTTACGATGCAACTTTTCAGTGATGACGAAGCAGATTTTGGTTTGTGACGATATTGCTATAAGCACAGCAGCTCAAAAGGCCTAAGAGATTATGATGTTTAGGGTTCCGTAGCCAAACAGCAAAAATGGAACCTTAAAATTTCGTCATGTCCATCTGTGCGTTAGCCCGTCTATTTGTCCGTCCGGATAATATGCCCTGCCATTTTACTCGAAGTCTATTGGCACTAAATCGATGAAAATTGAAAAGAAGGTGTATTCGGTGCACCGCCAAAAACAATGTGCAGTAAAATTATGAAAAGAGTAATTAGCATTATGCACATAAGCGTGTCTTATCGTTGGATCCCATAAATTAAAATCTGGTGATTTTTCTAATCGACTTTTTTATTTTAGTCAGTAGTTTGTGAGATATGTAATGTTTTCGATTCCAACCGCACTAACAAGTTTATTTTTAATATTTTTGATTCGTAACATCTTTCCTCTCGCTTTGCTGCGATTAAAATCTAAATATTCAAATCTGTGGGAGTCATTTCGTAAAAAGGGACGGTAGTGTATCATAGAAAGCCGGGGGCGCCAATGAGCGCGCGCGGTGCTAGATTTGGCTGTCAGAAACGACATTGACGAGATAAGTCCCTGTAATGTTGTTACCAAGGTGAAATGTCAGATCACATTATATGCAACTACTGTAAGGCTCGCATCATTTTTTTTTTCCAGTAATAATATGAAATAAAACATTATTTTTGCGGCCGATAAAATGAATACTATACATGCGTAAATATTCATCCCAACTACGGAACCCTTCTCTATGTGAGGTCCGACGCGCACTTGCACTTTTAAATTAAATAGGATTGAGTTAGTTCTAATCTCTCCTCTCTCAATGCAAGTCTTAAGAGGTTTTAAAGGTTCTTAGAGAACGTCTTATCTCATTACAGATCTCAAAGGGCGAGTAACATGGCATGTTCCATCTTTGAAGAGAGTGCGTTTTAAATCCTAAGCTCAGTCAAAAAGCTAATATTGCACTGCATTAACTACGTATACCCGTCTTGCCAAGGTAACATCTGTAACTATACATACATGGTTTAGAATAAAGTCACTTTTGGAATGTTGACTGCTCAGTTCTTCTGAATTTTGAAACAGTGTTTAGTACTATTTACAGTATTTATTTCGGAAGGCTTATGCATAAAATACATTAATATTTAACTTACATTAATAGCAAAGAAATCTCGATGTTTTAACATGTCGCCACATGAATAAATTGCACCTATGCAAAGCAGGGGCGGATAACTAGTTTTTTTTTTTTTTACTATAATTTTAGATGCGTTTTTCTAAGTGTAATAAATAAAGTCTAAAGGCTCCCAGAGACAGGCACGACGCAATGGCGCGACAAAACTCTGATGGAACAATTTCTATGAAAACTTCACGGAAATTGTAATGGGCAGAGTCGCGTCGCGCGTTGGCGTCGTCGTGTCGGGCCTGTCTATGGGAGCCTTAATATAAACCACTTGATATTTAGGTATTGGGTACTGGATTTCCTATAGAAACTTTTTGAGAGACGTGTTATTTTCTGTATGAGATGGCTCTACTCCTGATATCTCGTGATTACTACGATATGAGGGCATAAAGTCGTGAGTATTCAATATACATTTAGAGCTTCCTTCTCTGAAAGAACTACAAGAGGTTTTATAAATTACTAGCTTCTGCCCGCGACTTCATTCGCGGGTAAGTCGTAAGACTGGTTTCACGCGAACGAAGTCGCAGTGTACTACAATAACAGCCACATTTCAATAAAACATCCCTGTATACTACGTTTGTAGTTTTATTCTCAGCAGCCAAAATATACAGAGAGTCAGGAATGGTGACTAGGGAGCAAGCGACGGACAGTTGTCCGTATGAGAATCAGCTTGTCCAGAGGTCGACACCCGCAGCCTTCGGTGTCGGCCCCTGTGACTTGTTGATCGCAAAGCATACGCTCACAGGGAACTACACATTCTTAAACTGGTAACTGTGGGGAATTAGTAGTATACGCGGTATAAATACTGTCTCGCCATCGCCACAACCTCTTAGATTTTCCACCTCGATGACGTTTATCTGCAAAGACACGACTTTGAGCCGAGTTCCGTTACACAGCTTCGGCGGAGTTAAGTTCCGAAGGAGCATAATCAGAACACCAACCTTCAGCTGGATGATGTACACCGGAAGTCCACTTGCCATTAGCGAATTGAGAAATTCTACGAGGTAATGTGTGGCATCATCTTCTTTCACATCAGTATTAACGGAGGTGTATATCACTTCGCTCCCTTCAATTTGCAAGAGAATACTGTGGTTGATTGCTGCAGCTTGATCATTTTCGGCGTTAAAATAGGAACACGCCCAAGAATTCTCTTGGTACGGTATTCGACTGATGTCCCCATACACCAGACGAATAAGATCTCCAACAAGAGTCTCTGGTAGAGTGCCTTCAACAACTTTTAGAAGTTTTCCTTTTTTAGTGAATTAATACATTCTACGAACTATTACAGAAGATCAAAGAGTATAACCTGCCTCTCTGCTTAGCGTTTGTGGACTACGAGAAAACCTTCGATTCGATCGAGACATGGGCTGTACTGCAGTCTCTTCGACGGTGCCAGATCGACTTTCGGTACATCGAGGTGCTAAAGTGTCTGTGCGAAAACGCCACTATGTCAGTTCGACTCCAAGACCAGACCTCGAAACCTATCCTTCAGTTACACATTGCTCGCAGAACGGATGGCCTATGGGGCCGAAAGATTCTGGAGTGACGACCGCGTACCGGAAGCCGTAGCGTTGGAAGGCCTCCCACAAGATGGACCGATGACCTTTTGGAGGCCGCAGGAATCCGCTGGATGCTGAAAGCACAAAATCGGTCGAAGTGGCGGTGCTTGGGGACGACTATGTCCAGCAGTAGACGTCTTTCGGCTGAAATGATGATGACGAAAAAAAAAAACGAAAATAATCGTATTACAAAATGTTAAAAAAGAGTTAAGAAAATAAATAAAAATAAGATGGGATTAAAACTTACTACTCCAGGATTGCAAAGCATTCGTCCAACCGCTTAGATATTTGCTTTGTTGAAAGTTAGATAAAACAGCTGTTCCTATATAATTATGCCATGATTGACTGCTTCGTTCCATAAAGTTATAGCGTGATGATAATCATTTAAAATTTAAATCGGTAACTATCTACAATATTCTAACCTTTTAGCGCGTCCTTTTATAATTTGCGGAGAAAAATACGAACATAATGTAATATTGCTCATCCCCTATAGCAAATAGCGCGATAGTTTATACCCTACAGTTTGAAACAGACAAAAATTAAAAAAACAATATTTTCGGCATTAGAATCGACCTCAGACCTCGGAGCAATTACTTTTTTTCAAAAATATTCAATGTACTGTTTTGACTTCGCTACAATTTTATTATATGTGTAGATTTGTCTCACACTATTCTCTCTTTTCGATAAGGCTGTAATATCCGACCCACATACTTCCTAAGAAGGACACATCATAACTGTAATAATAACGAAACGACAGCTTGACGACCAGCACACCAAGGATTGCAGACTGCAGACAGTTACAATATATCAGCTAGTTCACTGCAGTACAACTGTGAAATATATTGATTTATTGCCAATGCGAGTTCTCATTAGGATTTACAACTAAGAATATTTATACGTAGTTAAATTATGAGCTCATTGGCGAAAGATGATTTGGCTTTATAATTTACTGTAGCTCGACACGTCACGATACTTCCGTTTCGTTATTATCGTGGACTAATGATTGATGACGTTTGTTGTCGTGAAATGACGTTATCGTGGACGAAAAATTAAAAAAAAGCGTCATACAACGCTTTCTTGTAGAGTATCGTGACGATAATTTTACCTAATTTTATTACAGGAAAGCGTTGTATGACACTTTAATTTTTTAAACTTACCGACGTATCTAGTCACCATTTGGTGACAAAATATGTCGGTAAGTTTTAGGAACCTAGAAGCGGCCAATCTTTGTAAGATGTCTGTCATTGTTTTGTGATTAATGTTGGTAATTCATATTGCATGGATACAGGAAAACCCAATTTATTTTGAAACTAGCTTCTGCCCCCGACTTCGTTCGAGTGTAAGCCTTAAAACACCACAATATAAAATGTAGCCGTTTTTTATACATGACAAGACTGCTTAGCTCCTTGTCGGTGATGATATTAATTTCAGAGGCTAAATTTGTTTCTATTAGCAATATTATAACATTTGTTCTTGTCTGATTAAATCACGCGATAAAGTCTTGAAGAATACGGACATAATGCAATATTACTAATCTCCCATAGCCAGAACTGGCGGCGACGTCGTATAAATATGCCCATCCATCGATAAATATCACCCATCTCTCCACTAGTCGATTGTCTCACTCATATGTATATCCGGTACGGCTCGCAAATCCTTCAATAACTTGAGGGCACGTCTTCCTTACCATTACCGCGCCACCCGGTCTAATCCCTGATATGCAATGGCCTCTGTAGCCCCATGAAACATGAGGCTCCAGGGGCTAGTGTAAATCTTAAGGTTCATTGGTTCATTCGATTTATCGAGTCTAGTTAAACCACGCCGGGATCGGTGCATTTCATTCATTCATTCATTTAATCCGGAACAGACATCCAGAAAACGGATAAAAATTCTAAAAACTATATTTTCGGCATCCTGACTCGTTCCCACTACTTAAAAAAAAAAACATTTTACGGTTTTGAATTCGTTACTATTTTATTATACATATATAATAGATATTAGGTGTTATTAGTAGGTATATAGGTAGGTAGGTACTGATCTGATGAAAAACAACGGTTAATTAAAAAATCATAAACTACACTGCAGTCATAAGGTGTTATTAGTTAGATAGATAATTATTAAGCTAACTGTGATGTTTTTTTTTAATTATTGGAATGCCAAATATAAGTTTTGCACATTCAGCTATAATTACCTACAGTGCTTGGTCGACCGAGCTCTGCTCGGATGTAAATAGAGAATGCTTACAGTGTAGGATAGTCCATACTAATTCCATTTATAGTTCATACTAATTCCATGTATAATTCATACTAATTCCATGTAAGTACATACTAATTTCATGTATAGTACAAAGTTATTCCATGTATAAGTACATACTAATTCCACGTATAGTACATACTAATTCTATGCTGCTATGTCATTATTCTATACTTTGTGTGACCGAGCTCTGCTCGGGTGAAAATAGGGGAACACAAATTTTCTCAGATATGAGACCTAGCTTGATCGATTTTTCGGTTCCGTAAACCCAACAACTATATTGCAACTTTAATCGAAATCATTAGAGCCGTTTTCGAGAACGTAATTACAAATAATATACAAATATTTCTCATTAATAGTATAGGATTATTAAGGGTTTTTCAAACAGGCGCGACACAAAGACACCGCTCGTCGCGCGACGAGCGGTGTCTTTGTGTCGCGTCGCGTGTCGCGCCTGTTTGAAAGAGCCTTTATTCCTTCGTGACTACGGTACTAATAATATTTAACAAAATCGATCAACAACAATCCTTTAATTTTGTAGAGTTGTTAATGGCATATAATTATGGTGGAAAGACAAAATTCCATTTGGTTCTTGAAATTATAAATGCTTATCATTAATCTTGCTTCATCGACACTAAGAATGTTTGATCATTTAAAAAAAGTTGCTATTTTAGTTTGTTGAAATTACACGTAGTAAAGATAATTAATTATTAAACTAAAATGATCAATTTTACTGTAGAGTAAGTGCCTACAGTATTTTGAATAATTATGTATACATACCGAGCAGAAAACTTACACCCGCTATAGAAGTAGTTACTGCTCTTGTTTTGGTTCCAAATCCTGATATGTCTAAACGAAAAAATGAAAAAATAAAACGAAGGTTCAGTGTGATACAAAGCCACAGCGCGTGTGTTAAGTTCCCTTTAATTCACTTAAAGGCTCATGCAGATAGGTGCAACTATAGTAGAACATTTTCTATGAAAACTTCAAGGAAGTTTTTCTACAAGAATCGCGTCGCACCGTTGCGTCGCGCCTGTCTGCGGGAGCCTTATACAATGTTTTCGGCGTGATACACGTGCCAAAATCCTATAAATTACACCACTTTACTCTCTATCGAGATTGATCTCATTATAGTGCAGTGATGAACTTGCTATTAGGCTAGAATGAGACACAATTAATAGGCACCATTATTAACGTGTTCACAGCAACTTTGTAATGTAGTGATATTTTCAAACTTCCTTGAATTGTGTTGTTTTAGTTGGAATGAAGATGCATCAGTTGCAAAATTAGTTTTATATTCGATGGGATGACGTCAATTAGGCATTATTTTGTTTTCTTTTGTTATCTCCAGCAAAGAGCCAGCAGGGGATTTTAAGGTAGGCTAGATACAGAGACGTTAACTTACCTAGATTTTGATCTGTCAAAATCACGCCAAAATACACTGATTTTGACATCTTGAAGCATTAGTTAACGCTAAGTTTCGACTCTGTATCTTACCCCGAGTGAGTCAGACATGTGACGTTTGCACAGTGACCGTAGACATTACGTAGCCCTTACATACAGTTGAAATTAGAGAAGGACAGTTAAAGGACGAAAGATTAAGATCGATTGTGAAGGATTATGAAGGAATAGATAACGATGAGAAGGCAGTATATTGGAGCAACAACGGGTATCTACTAAATAATAGAATTCTCTATTAACAGAGTCCCCATTCAGACTCTGCCGAAGCGCAATTGGTTGTACCAGAACACGAACGGGCAAACGTACTGGCGATATATCATTATGATCCTTTAGCAGGCCATTATGGTTCGGATAAAACTTATCGGCGGATCAGTCGGCGATATTATTGGACTGGAATGAGAAAGCGAGCCAAGTGAATCTTTAGAAATCGTTTGTTTATTTTAAATAGCTTTTGCCCGCGGCTTCACCAGAGTGTAAGTCGTAAATTTTCCCACGGTAACGCGTACTACCGGGACATAACGTGGTCTATAATTACCTGTGATTTCATAAAAATCTGTACAGCCGTTAAGGTGTGAAAAGTTAACAGACAGACAGATAGATAGAGTTACTTTTGCATTTAAATTATTAGTATGGATAAGGGTTTGCCCACAATCTTTTTAACCGAAACCTTTCCTTGTTACAGCATCGTCACAAGCCCCTCCGGGCTTCAACCTGCCAGCGATCATGCACGTCGAAAGAAACTGGTACGTTATGCCGTCCGAGCCACTCGGGTCGTTCGTGACGAAGGTCTACCGTGAGAATACTGGCAACGACAGGGTTACCTTTGGGCTGGAGACCTTTGGACCGCCGGCTCCATTCAGGATTGATCCTCATACGGGGGTTGTGACTGTCAACGATACACTTGTTGATAAGGTAAGACTGACTGTCATATTATTTATTTCGCAGATTTCTTCGATGAGTTCATTGAGAATGATTTTATAATCAGAACAAGCTTCAATTATTTAACTATCATTAATTTCAGAATAAAACATTCTATACATTGTTAGTAAATAGTACTTATATTTTTTTTAATGTTAGCCTACACTATCCCACTGCTAGGCCTCACCGAAATCCTTCCATGAATCCTTACTTATAACTATGTTAATAAATTATTAATTTATTTATTATTATTTACAATTCCGCTATTTAATATTATATAAGGCACCTCCAGATCTGTGAACGGTGTTCCAGTGATTAACAACCGGATAATCAACCCTTCCCAAAATAGTATTCAGAAGGCTTGGTGCTGCCTCATACGCGGCGCATCATGGGAGGCCACTCCTTTTCTTACTATTGCCCTAAAGCAGTCCGTGCTGGCCTTTGCAAATATACCTGATGCACTGCAAAAGCGAGGCAATCCCAACAGCATTACCTACATATTTTCAGAAAAATATATTTTACCACCTGTATGAACAATACTAGCCCCTACAATGAAGTTTTTAGTGTTAGTGACGACTTTATTAAGGTATTCGTTATATTACGCTGAACCTAATAAAATAATTATAATTATCTCGTTTCCACAAATCAAAATGAAAACCGATCGTAAAAGCTATTATGGCTAGACGTTTCTTTCTTCTTCTTTTTGTGTGCGTAACCTGATATCAGAGTTTTTATGCCGCCCATGGGCCTCTGACTTGACTTCACATGCCGTCGGGAAATATATCTCTCAGGCATGCCGGTTTCCTCACGATGTTTTCATTCACCGTTTTTAAGCCAGTGATAATTATACAATACGCATATGAATCCGAAAAGTCAGAGGTGCTTGCCTTGAATCCGAACTCGAGATCTATGACTGTGCAGTCCGACGGTCACACCACTAGGCTATCACTGCTAGGTGCGACGTTTCTTTAATTTCTAAAGACGGGTAGAATACCGATGTGATGATTTATTGTACCTACACAATAATAGTAACACAATAACTATACAATACCGTTAATTTATAATTGTGCATTATTTTTTTTTAACATCGCCTGTAGTGAATAAAACAAAAGATGCTCGGTACGTCGAAAAGACGAGCAGTAGTGATGATGTACAGAGTTCAAAGATCGATATCGAGAAGTTTTGACAGGTTTGCGATACCATCGTAATTACATTTAGATTACAAATCGGTGTTACTCAAAGCAAAATAACTAAATTGGATAGTGAATGAGCTGTTCATAGAAATTGACGCTGCCATAAATGTAATACTTTTATTTTTATTGGATGTAAGAAATTGTGTTGAGAGATTTTTTTATATTGAGTTATCTCCCATGATCTTTATTTAACCTCTTCCTTATTGCATACCGGCAAAATATGTTCATTTTCATCATTAATATACAATTGAAAAACTTCTTTACGCACAATAGTTTATTCAGTTAGGTATTGAATTTTCATGATAGCGAATTTAAACTCGTTATTTCAATAACTACTTCTAAAATTGAAATATGATAGACTTAGAAACTTGGAACTATTAAATTACCAATAATTGGAACAAAACGAATTTTTAATTTATTTTGCCTATTAAGTTTATCGCTTTTAATTTAGTTTTTACTTTAGGTAGGATTTCATTATCATCAATGGCACCCACTGGCTGGCCACGAGCTCGTGACTAAGTAATAACAGCCGCACGGGTCGATCCATCCGGTTATGCTGCGCTTGGTCTATGGATGGGTGACCATCTTTACATATAGAGACTCCTCCGTGCCTCGGAAAGCACGTTAAGCCGTTGGTCCCGGCTGTCATTCGTGGATCTTTGACAGTCGTTATGAGTCGTCTGAAAATCGAAAATCTGACAACCAGTCTTAACAAGGGGTATCGTATTACCCAGTTACTGGGTTGTGGAGGTCAGATAGGCCATGTAAAATACTGGTATTCAGCTGCATTTGGTTAGACTGGAAGCCGATCCCGGAAAAGGCTAGGCAGATTGATTGGCACCCACTGCTGTTTGTGCCATGCTCCCCTGGTCTGTGCGAGTCTCAACCTCATCTTACCCACGATCTCCCGATCCACAATTATCTCTTATAAAATCAAGTTGCACACCACACTTTATTATTTTCTCTCATCCTTGAGACATTTTTGCCCTGTATCTTTAGTACCATTAATCTTGCTGTCGGAAGCTGGCACCAGAAAATGTTTCAGTTCCGCCACCAATGTACGACTCAATTCGTAGTTATTGTCTGTTTCGAAAGTATATGATGAAAGTATAAACAAACTCTGTTTGTGTTAAATTCTAACGCAATAACTCACTAAAGGGAATTAATGACACATTTATTAGTATTTAGAAGCTTTCAACTTTATATCTCACCACTTTTTTCAACAATTATCATTAAATTGTAATTGAAAAATCATCGATAAAATTCGAGGTTATATAAAATTAACGTCAGTTGTCAAAGAAAAACATCCCTAATCAAGTCGATTTAATATTTGAATTTAAAATTTGGAACTGTATTATTTATGATAAACCAGAAGATGTCCAGCACCTCCTTATAGATTGTATTCGCAATAATTTTGAAAGGCAACATTTTGGTAAAAAAATAAAATTAAGTGCATTCGATTTGGGTAAATTTCAATGTATTCTGGCTTACCCTGCAAGCAATAAAGCTAAGCTTATTTATGAGTTTATATTTAATAGTCTTAAGAAAAAATTGTAAGTAACTTACTTAAGGAAATTATGGGGCTGACATGACCTGTTAATGGTGCAAGTACCTAAAAAATAAAGAGAAAAAAAAAATTGGGTTTAATTATTTAAATAATCAAATCACTCATTTTGTAAGTGGCAAATTAGCATCCACTACGCAGGTACGTTTTTTGATCCATTTATTTACAATTTCATCAAATACTTTTGGAACAGATCATATTTGTAAGTAGGTACTGATTATTTTTTCCGTTTAGTCTTTACGAAGATTCAAGCTGGTGCTGCAATAAAAGGCATTCGAGCCACAGCCACGGCAAAAATTTACTAAAAGGGCATTTACTCTTTGATAAAAGCAAGATTATTAGTGTGCCAGCTAAAATATTCATCTTCAATTATGAAAATTATTCAAAAGGCCGCTAATGAGAATTTTTCTTATACAGGTCCATTAAGTAAACGAACAAAAATAGCAAGTTCAATTTTTATTTATACCTCCCGACTAAAAAGCTTTTAAAAAGTTTATTTGTTTGCCAGGATAATAACTAAGTATAAAGATTTTAAGTTAAAACTACACGAAATTAAATATTATTAAAATAATTAATTTACTTAAAATGCATTCGACATACGATTAATTATTAATGGCACGGTCATGACACGTGATAACTCACTTCTATTTCAATTAATTTGAATGCAATTGAATAAATGTCTTATAAGATTTATTTACTAAATAAATATTATTTGTCATTAATCAATGTGAAGCAGATTGAGGGCAAAACGATTGGGATTGACAAATAACTTGGGATTCAAAAACAAATTGGACTGAAAATTAAATAATCTGTTGGGTCTATTTGGATATCTATCAATAACTGTGAAAATATGTTATGCTCCTATGTTTCAAAATTAAACTTTGAATATAATACATATAAAAAAAGGAAATGCTGTGGAAATGCGTTCCTTACGAAGCATGTGTGGTTTGACTATAAATGATATGCTGAGGAATGATGTGAAAAGACAGCAGTGTGATTTAAAAGAAGATGTAGTCACAAAAATTGAAAAGGGCCGATGAGATGGTTTGGACATGTTGAGAGGATGAATGAAAGGAGACTAACAAAATGTTGTGAAGAGAAGAACAACAAGGCTGGTGTGAAGGGAAAGGCCGGTCGGGGACGCCCTAGAAGGACATATACTGACCTTATTGGTGATGTTCTTCAGAAAGGCCAGGTGCGTAGTACTCGCAAACGGCGGGCGTGTATGACCAGATGTATGAACGTACACGAGGCAAAAGGAGTATGTAAGGATCGTAGCAGGTGGCGTTCTGTAGTTTCTGCCTACCCCCATGGGAAGAAGGCGTGAGTTTATGTATGTATGTATACAGATACACAAACTCACTCCTTCCCATAGGAGTAGGCAGAAACTATAGAACGCCACCAGCAACTATTCGAATAAGCGAATATGATATTTATTAATTTATAGCTTTACATACATAGCTTAAATCTAATTTTGTCAACGTTATTATAATTTCCAGGTTTAAATCTCAAAACAAATAAAAAACCTAGACATAGCGCTGCGAACAATACAGTGAAGCATGACAAAACTACACCTCCGCTCTGTGCATACACGTTCTCAGTTCGTCGGAATTTTTCATTATGTATGTTCCCCGATTACTCGAAGACGGCTGAACCAATTTGAATAATATTTTTTTTTGTTTGAAAGAGTTTAATTTCAAGTTGGTTCTATTGTCATTTCGTCACGATCTGATGATGGGATCTTGGAGAAATCGAGGGAAGTCTTCAAATATTATCGGCACACAAATAGCGATTTGGGTATTTTTTCTTGCATTTGCTCTCGAAAAGCACGATTTGGTAAAGTGGAACTGATGAAATACAAACAAACACACAAAAAAGAGAAAAAAAAAGTTTTTTTTTACAAAAAATTCAACCAACTTCCAAACTGCAAAATGAAAAATAATTTTAATTTCGGAAGTCGGTGGCAAAAAAGTTAAATACTGATTGATCGAAAGACACCGACTTCCGAAATCAAAGTTATTTTTCATTTGTAGTTTGGAAATCGGTTGTATTTTTGATAAAAAAATGTTTTGTAAGGAGGACTATACCCAAAGTCTCCATAGCAACACTTATTCGTTATTTTTGTGTCTTGTCTTTTTCCTTTAGTAAAATAAAACATTCGTCACAAAGTTCCAACAGTCTTTATTTTACTTTAATATGGTAGCAGAGCGTGAAATAAAGCTATAAATACGTTGATCACGATGGCGTCAGGCTCAAGTACAAAAATTGAGACTTTAAATAAAGAAAATTTCGACACGTGACGAATTCAAGCAAGGGCCGTACTCATCAAAAATAAATTATGGAGTGTTGTTGAGAAGCCGCTGGATGAAAAAGCTAATGAAGAGAAGAAAGAGAAGGATCTTTTGGCTCAATCTGAGTTAGTACTTCTGATTTCACCTTCCGAATTAAAGCAAATAAAAAACTGCAAAACAGCTCATGAGATTTGGACTATGCTTCATTCCATATATGCCAGCAAGGGACCGGCTAGAAAGGCTTCACTTTTAAAGCAGTTGATATTGTTCAAAATGGAACATGGCAATATTAGAGAGCATTTAAATAAGTTCATGGACGTGATAGACAAATTACAGGATATGGACATTCATATTCATGAGGATTTGCTCGCTGTTATGATGCTATACAGCTTACCACCTGAATACGAAAATTTTCGTGTAGCTATAGAATCCAGAGACACGTTACCGAAAACTGAAGTACTTAAGATAAAAATTCTAGAAGAATCTGTAGCCAGACAAATTAATAACGGTTCCAATAACAATACTAAAGATGAACATGAAGAAGAGTCAAATTTCATAAAAACATGCAAATTTTGCAAGAAGAAAGGACATGTTATCAATGAATGCAGCAAGCTGGAGAATAAGAAGAAGAAAGAAACGAACGAAGAAGTTCCAAAAACTTCCCACACTGTATGTATGCATTCCAAAAGTAAGAATTCAGATTATGAAAATAATACATGGATTCTTGATAGTGGTTGTACATCGCACATGTCTCATAACAGAAACTATTTCGAAAATCTCGAGAAATCTAACTTCCAACTGCTAAAACTAGCTTCCCAAGATACGACAGCTGATATTGCTGGTAAAGGCCAAGTCACTTTTATGCTAGATGCCAACGTTGGAGGCAAAAGTAAAATTCAAGAGGTTACTTTGACAAATGCTCTCTATGTGCCAACCCTATCCTCGAATTTACTATCCATTGGAAAAGCCACAGAATCTGGATGGACTGTCTTATTTACAAATAAAAAGGCCACAATTACACATCCTGAAGAAGGTATTATACTCGATGCGCCAAAAGGCAAAGATGGGCTGTACTACTTAAATCCTACATCGTGTAAATACAACAAAAAAGATAAATGTTACTTGGCAGAAGACACGAAAATTCATAAATGGCATAAATGTTTAGGTCATATGAATGAAGGTGATATGAAGTTGGCATTGAAGAATGAGACACTTATCGGTTTAGATTTCAAGCCAGATGAGAAAATTGGAGATTGTGAAATATGCATTCAAGCAAAGATTAAAAGACTGCCTAATAAACCCAATGACACACTACGCACGTCAAAACGACTCGAGATAGTGCACAGCGATGTTTGTGGTCCAATGACTCAAACCCTCGGTGGAGAGAAATACTTCATAACCTTCATCGATGACTATACTAGATACAGCCGAGTCTATTGTATAAAACAAAAAAGTGATGTATTGGACAAATTCAAACTTTACAAGGCAGAAATGGAAAATTTCACAGGTGAAAAAATTATCAGTCTCCAGTCCGACAATGGTTTGGAATACTGTAATCAAAATTTTGACAACTATCTGAAAGAGCATGGTTTTACAAGACGACTAACAGCACCATATACACCACACCAAAATGGTGTTTCAGAACGCAAAAATCGTACCCTACTGGAAAAGGCTAGGAGCATGATGATCGAATCCAAAGCACCTCAAAGTCTTTGGGGAGAAGCTATTCAAACTGCAAACTACCTTTCCAATCGGAGTGTCAACAAAACTATATCTGCACATTTTGGTACTGTTATTACACCTTATGAGAAATGGGTACAAAGAAAGCCTCGCATCTTCCATCTACGTCAGTTTGGAATAAAAGCTTTCATACTTCTGAAAGATGGCAAAGAACGTAATAAATTCAAATCGAAAGCTATACCTGGGATGTTTGCAGGCTATTCAGATACTTCCAAAGCTTATAGAATTTGGGTACCTTCAAAACATAAAATCATGATTGCCAAAGATGTTCGATTCACTAACAAACTCTACTATACCGAAACACAAAATCCAATCTCGGAAATTACAAAATCTTTGAAGGATAACTATAAACATTACGCCGAAATAAACTTCTTTGACGATGACGATGATGTTGAAAGTGAGTATGAGTCAGTGCAAGAAAATGATGAACAAGAATCAGTACAAGGTAATGATGATGAACAAATACCTATCCCAGATACAGATGTTAATGACGCTATTATCAATAATGAAGTCACTACCAATGAAGCTTCTCCGGTACAACGAGTACTTCGTGATCGCAGCCTTCTTAAAAAACCACAAAGGTTTGATGAATTCGTTCTCGCTGCTACTGAGGAGTTTAACAGCTATAGAGAACCTTCAACCTATCGCGAAGCTCTAGAAAGCACAGACAAAGAGAAGTGGTTAGGAGCGATGTTGAGCGAGATAAATTCCCTTAATGAGACCCAAACTTGGGATCTTGTTCCTTTACCAAAGAACAGAAAAGCACTGCCTTGCAAGTGGGTATTTAAAGTTAAGACCAATCCAGACGGTAGTGTCGAACGACATAAAGCAAGACTGGTAGTAAAGGGATTCTCACAGAAACCAGGGGTAGACTATGACAAGACATTCAGCCCTGTAGTGCGTCTTACTACCGTCCGTGCCCTATTAGCAGTAGCTGTAAAACAGAAATTATCTCTCTGTCAGTTTGATGTGTCGACAGCATTTCTTAACGGTAACGTAGAAGAAGAAATCTACATGAAACAGCCAGATGGTTATAGCGATGGAACGAACAGAGTGTGCCGCCTGAAGAGGAGCTTATATGGCCTCAAACAAGCTCCAAGATGTTGGAACACCAGTATACATGAATTTCTTGTGAACTCCAACTTCAAACAGAGTACATCTGATCCATGCCTATATATTCGAGAGAATGGAAAATCTAAGGTGTTGATTGCACTTTACGTTGATGACGGGTTAGTTGCATCAACTACAGAGGATGATGGAAAGAAATTCGTAAAGGAACTACAAAATCGCTTCAAAATTGTAATAAAACCAGCTTCATATTTTCTTGGTTTGGAAATCGAAAGATCTGATAATGGGAACATAACATTAAGTCAAAAGGCTTATACAAAGAAAGTACTAGAAAAGTACAAGATGTCTGAGTGCAAACCAGTCAAGACACCGATTACAAAAGAGACTGCTAAAATAGAGAATTCATCAAATGAAAAACAAAATAGTTTAATCTTCCTTTATAGACAGGCTGTGGGTTCCTTGGCCTACCTCATGGTCGCGACTAGGCCAGACATTAATTTCGCCGTCAGCTGCGCTTCGAGAAATCTTGATAATCCATCAAAAGCAGACATTCTAGCAGTAAAAAGAATACTACGCTACCTAAAAGGTACAATGAATAAAAGCCTAGTATTCAGTTCATTAAACAATGCCAATAACAAATTAATCTGCTACAGCGATGCGGATTTTTCAGCAGCTCACTCAACGTCTGGCATACTTTGTTTGTATTATGGACCAATCAGCTGGCGGAGTAGTAAACAAAAGACGATAGCTTTATCGTCAACGGAGGCGGAGCTAATGGCAGCTTCGGAAACAGCACGGGAAATGATATGGCTACAACAGATGTTGGAGGAAATCACGAAAACTGAAAAACCACCACTTCTTTACATTGACAATGAGTCAACAATAAAGCTAGCGTACAATCCGCCGTACGAGCAACATAATCGGACCAAGCATATACAACGGAGGTATCTCTATGTCAGAGAGTGTGTGGCAGCTGGCATGCTTGAGGTCAAGCAAGTTACAACTGAGGACCAACTGGCTGATTGTTTCACAAAGCCCGTATATGCACCCAGGCTGGAAAAGCTAACTAAAGCCCTTGGTCTCAGTTCCTAAAAGAGGAGTGGATGTAAGGAGGACTATACCCACAGTCTCCATAGCAACACTTATTCGTTATTTTTGTGTCTTGTCTTTTTCCTTTAGTAAAATAAAACATTCGTCACAAAGTTCCAACAGTCTTTATTTTACTTTAATATGTTTGTTATCAAAATTTCAAATTTAGGTACAGAAATAATTGTGGTTAAATGAATGCTTAATGAGTTACTACTATAATTGATAGACGTACTAATGGGACTGTTCATCATTTCAAACCAAACCGTCAGGTTTTGTGGTTGTTACCCCAAAACTTGACGGTTTGAAAATGATCCACAGGCCATTAGTACATTCCAACCTATTATTATACCTTGCCTAACAAGGTAAGAATTTTCATAATAAGACTTATCTTAATATCTGATTTAGACAATTAAAAATAATAAGACCGTCATTACTTTAAACGTAAACTTAAAATCAAATTGAATTCGACCAATTTTAGATTCTTAAAATTATATATCTTGCAACTTTGTACTTTGGGTAATAATAGTAATGCTATATAATAAAAGGAATTAATAGTAATCCTCCGGACTGAATTTCGTCGATGGTGGCCTAAATTAGAGTGCACAAGTGCGTGTTCTAACACAGGTTCACTCTCTCTTCCCTCACTCTCATAGTCCGATGGGACGGCAATACGACACGACCGGAGAGAGATCAAGCGCAGTACCAACATGCATGGTTTACATACTTTTAGAGGTACGGGGGTTATCACACCCCCAACTTCTAAACGGGCTGTTGTTGAGAAATTCTTACTCTGCGCCCGGCACCGGTGGCGGACGGTCGTGTTGCGCTGCGCTGCTGTGTACAAGAGTTCCCGATATTCCGGCTCAAGCGTTCCTTGGTGGTTCCCGAGTCGTCTCCGTAGTCACCCGACTACCATCACGTCTATTAATTGGGGTCTTTTTCAAGACACAATTAATATCGACTTTCTTTAAGATTGTCGTTCAAAACGTTCGTCGAGGCAATTTTGGCCCCTTCCGGGCAAAACCACAGTTTCGTGGTCCTCGGTGGATACCTTACGGTGCCAACGAAACCGAGGGGGTGTTGACCCAATCACACCCGCCGATCCCCTTCAGGGTTAGGCAGTCAATTGGCCGGGTCCCAGTGTTCGGCCTTGGGGGGTCTCCTAGTCGGCACTGGTGACAGTTTTGCCTCCACAGCGACTCACCTAGCGTGGTCGGGTATATCGATACCCTTCACACTAGACTGGATAGGACCCCGTTGCACAATAAGATAGGCAACGGGCCAAAGCAAGCTTAGGGCTCACCCATAGGCACACATCCTCCCTGTCTACACCCGACAGGGAGGGATTACACATCCCCGGCATACCCACCGGGGAGTTAGGATTGTAGGAAGTTAGGAAATATTCACGCGTAGTCTCTCTTTTCCCCCGTCAATATGAAGGACCCGGTAAAGTGCCTAGCGCTCTTTATTAAGTTCTTCCAGGGTGTACTCGAAGAAGAGCCCGCCCTGAAGACTAAGTATGGAGCTCGGTTCGCCAGGCTCCAAGCTGAGTCTGAATCTCAGTCCTGTCCCTCTGACAATAGCATCGCTAACTTTAGCGATGCACTAGAAACCCCCCCGGCTACAGAGCCATCTAGACCCCCCAGTCCGTCAGAGTCTATGGACACTGACGCTCCCATCAGCGCCGCTTCCTCAAAGCGGCCCACTACCCCGTACCCCTATGGTTCGGACGACGACGAAGCGGAGTCCGCTGCTTCTTCTTCTTCCTCATCCTCCTCCCAATCCGACGACGGTTTCACAACCGTCCAAGGAAAGGGCAAGAAGAGGAAAAACAAGAAGCAGAGCTCGTCCCAGGCCAGCAAGGTCGTTGCGCTTGAGGACTTAGACTTTGCTCCCTCGTCGCCCGCACCATTAGTACCGTCCTGTAAAATCTCTCCCGCTACCCCCGCAACTTGCGCTATAGTAGCTTCCCCCACCACCTCCCGTCCGATTACGTCATCCGTAAGCTGCGCTACAGTAGCTTCCCCCTCCACTACCCGCCCGATTGCGTCATCCTCCGCGAAGGATACCCCCGCGCCTAACGCTAAAAAGATCCCTCTCCCGCCACCCTTGTTCATTCAGGACAAGGGAAAGTGGACGGACATCTCGAAATGGTGTGCCGAACACAAAATCAATTTCTCTAGCGCCCGAAATACCCAGCAGGGTATCAAAGTCTCCGTCCCTACGTCGCGCGACTTTAGGGACCTAACCCGTCTTCTGAGAATGAGAGGTGTGTCATACCACACCTACTCACTCCCAGAGGAAAAGCAAATCCGCGTCGTGATTAAGCGAATCCCACGCGAAATCCTCCCCGCCGAGATCCTCAGCGACCTTCAGTCGCAAAAAGTCCCCGTTGACGAGGTCCATCGTATGCACCGCTCTAGAGGCGGTGAATCTTACGATATGATACTCGTAATCTGCCCGCCCGTCGAGGGCCACCACCCGATATTCCAAATTCGTTCCCTGTGCAATCTCACAGGGTTCGAAATTGAGAAACCCCACAAGAGTGGCATTGTCGGTCAATGCCACCGCTGCCAACTATACGGTCACTCTCAGAGGAACTGCCATGCCACACCCAGATGCGTCAAGTGCCTGGGTGAGCATGGCACTTCAGACTGTCCCCGTCCAAAGGATCGTACCCTTTGCACTGACCTTCCCAGCTGCGTTCTATGCGGCAAACAAGGCCACCCGGCCAACTACCGTGGTTGCCCCAAAGCCCCTAAGGCCTCTTCTCCCAAACTGGCCAAGCGTTTCGACGCCCGCCAGCAAAGGGAAGCTCCCTCCTCTTATAGGATTCCCTCATCCCATTTGCCCCAACGTCTAAGCCCTCAGAGGCCTAGTCCGTGGAGTTACCTCCACCACCAGCAGTCTTTTCCTGCCATGGTGCCCTCTCAATTTTCAAATTTCCCTCCCCCTCCCCCCCGCTCCCCTCCCCCGCCTTATGGATCCCCGTATTCGCGCCGCCGCGCCACCCGCGCCCCCTGCGCCCTCTGCGCCCCCTGCGCCCTCTGCGCCTCCAGCGCCCGCCGCGCCCCCCGCGAAACCCACGTCCGCTCTTAAAGCTACGCGTCCTTCTCAATCCACTCCCGTGGCTACCCCCAACGTCTCCGTTGACTCGTTCAACGTAATTACGTCAACCTTCTTGGCCTTCGTCTCCCCTCGCGCAAAGACAATGGCCAACGAAATCCTTGCGGCCCATGGCAATCTCCTCCAGATCCAGGCCATCTACAACGCGTATCCGGACATTACGCAAGCCCTAACCTCCCTCGCTACTAAACCCCATTATGGATAACACGGTCTTAGCTAGGTTCAAACCGCGATCCCTAATAATAGGTTATTTCAATGCAAACGGCATTAAAAATCAACGCGAAGAGATTGCGGCTTTCCTCCGCGATCATCAAATAGACGTCCTCTTAGTCCAAGAGACTTTCCTAAAACCTTGCAACCGTAACCCATCAATAGCTAACTACCGGATAGTTCGCAACGATAGGTCACGTTGCCATAGAGGAGGTACCCTGATTTACTACAAAAAGCAGCTTCACTGCATCCCAATTGACCCTCCTCCCCTCTCACGATTAGAAGTTTCGGCCTGCCGCCTCGGCATGTCAGGCCACCAGCCGATCACTCTCGTGTCGGTCTATCTCCCCCCCGCTAATACTTCGGAGAATTTCCAACTCCTCTCTGACGACCTCTCGATTCTACTCACTATGAGTAACTCGCTCATTTTAGCGGGCGATTTCAATGCCAAACATCCCTCCTGGAATAGTTCGGTAACTACTACAAGAGGCCGACACTTGTTCGACCTCTCCCACTCTCTGACCTTTGACGTCATCGCTCCAATGACTCCCACCCACTTTCCGGTTAACGTAAATCATGCCCCTGATATCTTAGATGTGGCGCTCCTTAAGAACGTCAACCTAAGACTAGACTCCATAGAAGCTATTAACGAGCTCGACTCTGATCACCGTCCGGTAGTCATGAGATTAGACCCCCGCATAGGTCTCCGCGACCCAAACTCTCCCCCTATCACTAAGAGGATCACGGACTGGAAGAAAGTAAGCACTCAGCTGAAATCCAACACGTCCCCTCAGTTAGACTCTATTCCCGACGTGTTCAACTCTATCGCAGACACGACGTCCGCGATCGACTCACTCACTAATCACGTACAAACCGTCCTGAACGAATGTTCAAGGGAGGTTACAGTGACGGACGACCGTCACTGGAGCTTGCCGGACGATGTGCGTGCATTACTGACTGAGAAGAACGCGGCCGTCCGTGCCTACAGTAGCTTCCCCTGCCCCGCAAACAAAGCCCATATGCGCTATTTACAGAGATCTGTAAAGACACGCATACAGGAGCTGCGTGACGCGGGCTGGGACAAGATGCTTGGCGAACTAGAGCCCAACCATCTGGCATTTTGGGAACTTCAGAGGAAACTCAAATCCCCTCAAACTTCCTCCATGCCCCCCCTGACCCGTCCCGATAAGACCATAGCCTTCGAGGACGTTGAAAAGGCAGAATGCCTGGCCGACACCCTCGAGGCCCAATGCTCACCCAGCTCCCTGCCAGTAGACCAAGCTCACCTCCTAAAGGTCGACGCTGAAGTCGAACGTAGAGCCTCTCTCCCTCCTGTCGACGACCCTGATTGTCCACTGCCTCCCGTCGCTCCAGACGAAGTGCACGACATTATCAAAGGTCTTAAAGCTCGTAAAGCTCCCGGTTCAGATGGACTCACCAATAGGGTGATCCAATTATTCCCTGCCCACCTGATAATGCTTTTGACTACCATCTTCAATGGTGCCTTAAGCAACAACTTCTTTCCCCAGTCGTGGAAAGAAGCCACCGTCATAGGTATCAGAAAGCCCGGTAAACCCAGTACCGACCCCTCTAGCTACCGTCCCATCAGTTTGCTCAAGGTTCTCGGAAAAATCTATGAGAGGCTTATTTACAAGCGTCTCAGAGACTTCGCCGAGACCAAGGGCCTCATCCCCAACGAACAGTTCGGCTTTCGAACTGAGCACTCTAGCGTGCATCAGGCCCACCGCATCATTGAGTTCATAAGCGATGGTTTCCAACGCGGCTCTTTGACGGGTGCAGTTTTCTTCGACATTGCGAAAGCATTCGATAAAGTCTGGCACAACGGCTTATTATACAAGCTGTACAAACTCGGCGTGCCGGATCGTCTCGTACTCATCTTACGGGACTATCTATCGAATCGCGTATTCCGCTATCGCATTGAAGGAGCACTTTCCTCTCCCCGCCCCATTCGTGCAGGAGTCCCTCAGGGCTCCGTGCTAGCTCCCCTCATGTTCACGCTGTTCACTAGCGATATTCCAAACCCAGGTAGAAGGACGCATTTCGCTCTGTTCGCAGACGATACGGCCATCTACTTTAGGTCTAGATACCCCGACAATATCGCCCACACTCTCCAAGGCGCAGTCAATCGACTCGCTGCCTGGTTTCGAAAGTGGCGCATAGAAGTCAATCCCGAAAAAAGCCAAGCGGTTCTCTTCTCGAAACCGCGCACAAGGCTTAGAGACCCCCTCCCCCGACCTCTCACTATGTTCGGTAAGCAGATCCCTTGGGAGAAGCGAGCCAAATACCTAGGTGTTTTCCTCGACCACCATCTCACTTTCGCTGAGCACATAAAGAAGGTTCGTTCGCGAGCCGCTTTCGCTCTCGGTAGGCTCCATTCCGTCCTAAACGCACGCAGCAAGATGTCACTTAAGTGCAAATTGCGAATCTACACAGCGTGTATTCGTCCCATCATGACCTATGCGGGTGCCGTCTTTGCTCATGCAAAACCCCATCATATCCATAGGTTGCAAACGCTCCAAAACCGATTCCTCCGTAGGGCCACAGGCTCCCCCTGGTATGTTAGGAACGAGAGTCTCCATCTCGACCTTAGAATTCCCACGATCCACCAATTTCTAAAACGCCTTGCAAAGCGTTACTTCGATTCCGCGGTCAAACATCGCAACCCTCTGGTTGTCGAGGCCGCCAGCTATGTCCCAAGTAGGATTAGCCGTACCCGCCGACCTAGGCACATTCTCACCGACCCTGATGACCCCATAACCCTCCTTCAGGAGAGCAATAGGGCTACTAGTACTCTACACAGATACAGACGCCTCCCGTCATTCCGACCTCGCCGTCGAGGTCCTTTGCGATCGCGTCCGCGCCCCCGAGTAAATGATACTCCTCCCCGACCCTTGCTCGATAACGAGGTGCCAGCAGTGGTTTCAGCTGTGCACGTAGCTTTAAATTCCCCGATTAATAATAATGATCAAAACTTTGATCCAGCCCGTCCCATCTTTGATGTCCTCCCTCCGGTGACGCCCTAAGCCGAGGCTCGTACCCCACAGGGGGTGCCCTTAGCGAGCGTTCACCTAGCTTTTTAGCTTAGTTTTGTATGCCCCTGGCTGGAGGCTTTGAGTGTAGCAGCTTAAGGCAACCACAGGATTGACCGGTTAAGTAGTCATGACCTTAGAGGTCAGCTACGAGATGCCCTTCAAAAAAAAAAAAAAAAAAATGAGAAATTCTTAAAGGCGAAACCCATTATCACCTTGCCCGACCTAGGGCAAAGTGTTATTCTAAGCCAGGACCACACGCTCAGCGGTCGCGCTTGCGACCACGAGACCAACGGGGTAGTCGAGGACAGATGAAATTAAATCAAATGAAATTGTTTATTCTGTAAATAGGATATCGGAATCACTTTCACACGTCATTAAAAAAAAACAGTGGCACTCCGAGAGTGCCGACAGAAGTGAAAACTTGAACAAGACCGCTTTGGTGGAATAAAAATACTTGCATAGAACATTGATACGAAACGTAATATAAATAAAGAGCACAATCTCGTCAGCAAAAATGAGGTGCTGTAATAGTGTCGCAAAATCAATGGTTTGATCCCAGCTCAAAAATGCCCAACGCGCTTAAAGAAGTTTTTACTTTAATATAAAAAGAAATAAACTAGATGAGTTCGGCGTTTCCTATCTGACTACTCTGAGAAGAAAGGCCGAAACAAACTCAGAGGTCGCACTCTTTTTTAAAGTCCAGACATAATCTTGGTCAGGCCATATGAAGACCATGTAGATTAGTGTCTGAAACGGTCATTTGAGAGAACCACACAGATTTGAGTGGACCTGTCCAATCAGTGCAAGCATTTGTCAGTAATCGTGGAACACTATAACGTTTGTGTAGGTGTCCTGTTGTTCAAAACATACACGAAAAAACTACACTGCTCTTAAAATAAACAAAAAAAAAACTTAACACACAAAAACTCCGTATGCAAAACGATGTACCTCTCAATTTGGGTTCCGATTTTTAACGGGTCGTTATTTTAATCACTTAAAGTGGCAGTTTAAGAGTACCTCAGTCTTGGAGGTCAGGTCAATCAATAATGATGCTGTGGGAATCATGGCGGCAGCTTTTATCTGTCTAACATCTGGTATACGAGAAGATAAATATTTTATGTTTATGTTTAAATGTTTTATGACATTCTAGATTCGCAAGCGGAACTACTAAGCTTCAGTGTCGGGGTTTTCAGTCCCCAGCAAAGTGCTATTGGCTATTTCCAAAAGCAATTTTTCAGTAGGAGCCTTTTTTTTGGGTGTGAAATTATCGAATGGAGTCATTACTCCATTCGATAATTTCACACAACAAACTGAATTTTAATGTTGCTAAATGTTCGGTGATGTCGTTCACTCGCGCGCGAACTCCCTTGAGTTATCAGTACAAGGTTGAGGATGTGCCGATGCAACGAGTGTCTCAGGTACGAGACTTAGGGGTAGTCTTCTCTCAGGAACTAACATTCCGTGAGCATATCAATAAGATATGTAAGAAGGCATACAGAAACCTAGGTTTCGTACTCAGGCAGTCCCAAGGATTCACCAACATCACGACACTAAGGGTACTATATGACGCACTAGTCAGAAGTCACCTCGAACATAGCGCATTCATTTAGGCTCCTCATGAGGCGAAATATAGTGTTATGTTGGAACGTATCCAAAATAAGTTCACGCGACACTTGTATTACAAGCTGTATGGGGTATATCCATTATACCCATTGATGTACCCTACACTATTTGTTCTGGGTATGGTAGGGTATAACACTCTAAGAGTACGACGGGAGTTTTCGCTCGTAGCGTATGTAGTGAAACTGCTACGTGGCGTGGCGCATAACCCGGGAGTGCTGCGACACCTACAACTGTACGTGCCCGACCGGTACGTGTGGAGGCGGCAACGCCCGCCCCTGCTCGCTGTGCCTGCGGCCAGGACCAACCTACTGGCGAGAACTCCTCTTACTAGAGCCATACGCGTGGTAAATGAGGTTCACGGGAAGGTTGATGTATTGTGGTGCAACTTGAGTGAATTCGCAAAAGTTACACTATATGTAATAAGTTATTTAGATTAAGATATTTTTTAAATAGGTATAAGGTGATTTAGGATTTAGTTAGTAAGGTCACTCTATCGCATTGGATCATAGATCTGTAATGATAGGGTAGGTAAGATTGTTGTAAATAAATAAATAAATAACTTCTCCCGCTCTGAGTGGAGCTAGAGGGCGTGTCAGGCTCTTACTGACTACAATCCACCCGTGTTCCTTCAGTTACCTGTGTGTTCCCAGGGGCCACTGTATCCCTTTCGGACTTTCCCGCGACCCCAGCAGGCATCGGCCCTAGCGGTCCCCATCAGTAGTGCTGACATCTCTTTGAGGCACGATAAAACAACGCGCCATCGACCCAGGCCTGGTCCTTCGAACGGCGAGCTACCCATTGCTCACCGTCCGCAAGCCCGCGCCTACTGTGGCTGGGAATCGGCTTGGGATTCCCGACGCCCAGGGCGTCTCCTTCAGTAGCAGCCTGAAGTCTAGATTTATGCCGCCGGGTTATTATCAATAAAGAAAGAAAAAACAAGATTTATCCCTCTCATTAGATCACATTTGACTTAGACAAAATTGGTGAAATAAGGTTGTACTACACCTCTGCCTTACCCTTTGGGGAATATAAGGCGTGATGTTAAACATTTTATGTTGTGTCTGCCTTTTAGGTAAGACTTTGATTTCTATGTGTTTTTTATGATCTGTGTACCTTTAAAAATAGTTAATTGGTAGCAGTAGATTAATTTAAGCTGTATCAATATCAATAAAACAGTTTTAATCAACGTTTAAGTTAATCTAGACGAATAGTTGTACAGCAAGTAAATACAAATAAGATTTCGAAATAAAATCTGAAATATAAAACCTCTTAGAAAACAAAAAAAAAACTAAACGCACGGCTACACTTCTATTCTATATTCAAATTCTTGATTCCAATTGAAGATATTTCCACTTAAACAAACATAGACTTTGTGGTGGTTTAAATTAAGTTGAATATACTGATGACAAAGTCATAAGAATGTTTGAAGTTGGAACGCAAAATGAATTTCAATATATTAAAGTTATTTATCCAAAAACACACATTTGTTTACTTGTTTGGATACTTAATTGCGAACGTAGTACACTGTATTGAATCGATTTTCTAATAAAAACAAGAGCAAATGAAGCGTGGGTAATTTTATTCTGGCATGCACAACGAAGAACCTTAATAAGAACACGAATACTAATTAAATAGTTATTAACTCGATAATAAACGTACATAATTTTTAATTTGTCTTGTGTCTAGGTATATCAAGTTTTAACTTTCTTCTGTAATTAAAATGGAAAACTAAATCAATAATTTTATTAAATCAATCAATATTAATCTTTAAGTTTCTATTTCTGGTTTTAAATAATAATTTTATCTATCAAATTAATTAATTGATTTTGAAGAATTAATCATTTCAGTTAATAGATTTTGGGAGCGCTATACATAGTTATTGTAAAATCATTAGAACTCAAATTTTCAACAACATTTCATCAAATTGAAATAGCTCTGAAGTGCCGTATTTGTTTACAACTTGGAATTATTTCGATTTCATACAAGTTACATTAGACCTAGTGAAATTAGAACTCTAGCCTTGTATAAAATTACTCGATTTATAAGGTTTCTATTTCTCCAATAGGTCCATTGATGTTATTTTAGGAAATTCTAGCTCAAAGTACCTGAAATTCAAAAGCTTTTTACAGTACCTAGGTGCTTGTGTTTCTGATAGATACCGGGTGATTATATTTAGATGGAAATCAATTGCTTTTCTATTGAAACAAAACGTCTAAAGGCAATGTACACTTATAGGGAACATGCTTTAAAATTGAAGATCAAAATAAATACTAACGAAGGAATCACCTTAAGAGTCTAATATACCTCAAATTGCTTAGCATGATCCTCTGTTATATCGAAAATACTGCAGCATTCATTTTGAAATAATTATTATGGTAAAGATGAGGATCAATTTTTAAAGTACTATGTGAGACGAAAATACGATTCCATAAAAATTCTCTATAGAAAATATACTTCAAATTATATCATGAGACTTTGCTTATTAATTGAACTATGAAGCAGTTACTATGTGTTTTTTTTTAATTACCCTTATTTTCAACTGAAATTACCAAAACTATTGGCGCTATGAGCATTCTCCCCGCCACTCAGTCTCTCTCTCACTCAGCTCCCGAGCTCTGTCGTGCGAGCGAGATGAGGAGTGAATTTCAGCTGAGATATTATGGACTGTTAAGTAACGATAAAGTAGAGTTTGACAAGTAACTTTAAATTCACAATTCAGAAACCAGGTGTAAGTATAGTTTCTAATATAAACAATCTTCCACGTAGCACTATTTCTGAGAAAACTACACTTAAGAATTTTCTACAAGTTGGTGCAAATAAAATTAAGAGCAGAATTTACTTTTGCGTTCAACAAATTCCAAGTTATGCATAAACTCTTCGCTTTAGTATAACTTAATTAATGCATGAATTAACTTCGTTTTAGTACGAAATTTACTTAATGTTCCTTCAAATTTATCATTAAATCTGCACCTTCATGTTTCTACCGCTTTTGCTAAACAAGTAAATATAGATTCCACCATGTTTCATTTTGACACGTAATTTTTGAGAGCAACCACTGTAAGCAGTTCTGGGAATCCTTAAGTAATCCTAACTAATATTACAAATATGAAAGTGAGTTTGTTTATTTGTTACGCTTTCACACTAAAACGGCTGAACGGATTTGGATGAAATTTGGCAAATGGGTAGACTATGACCTGGAGAAGGTCACTCGGATCGCAAGCAACAGCTAGTGTCGTTATAAAGGGGTTTAACTAAAAAAATGTATTAATGTTATACCTACACAATATTCTAAAACCAACATTTTGTAACTTTCCAGGAAAACCGCTCCTACTCGCTATGGGTGACAGCATACGACGGCTCCATACCACAGAAGACCGAAGTCTACGCCACAGTCTCCGATAAATCCGGCCAGCGACCTAAGTTACCCCACCCGCCAACCTTAAACTTTCCCGCCTATCCCAACATACCTTTACAACCAAAGTTCACTAGGATCACACAAAGCACTACCAAAGCCACAAATATTTACGTAACAGTACCTGAAGATACCACGACACTCACTACTTTAAGTCCTCCGAACCCTCCCGATGATACGCCGCCTGGTGGAGAGAGCATTATCCGAAATGATGTTGGGACAACCAGCACTGAAGCGCCTAATAAGAATCCCACAAACAGTGAAATGCCTCTGACAGTGGTACCTCTTGTTGCTATTGGTGCCCTGGTAGTTATTGTCGCAGTTGTCATCCTCTTCGTGTGCAGGAAAAATAATGCTCAGAAGAAGGAGAGCAAAAAAGATGACATGGTGAGTACTGAACTAATTCTTTGCTTATTCGTTAGTCGCGAAACTCCCAGTGAATGTCAAATTAGGAAAGCCAATTTTAATTTTCTTTTGTAAAATAACTTCAATTCTAACTCGTTAACTGTTAGTTATGATAATTAAAAATGCTTTTAGTGCGCAGACAATTAAATTATTATTCATTTGAGGACTCACGTTGCACACACAGAATAAGGTAGATAATTATTTTGAAAAATAGATTTTAATTGCAAGGACAATTCGATTAACCACTTCGTTAAAAATTCGCGCGAATGTTCTTTGGAAGTACCCATATTTAATATGTGGCATATCGTTTACATGAACGAACATGATACAAAATTTTGATTAAATTCTCGTGTTACGGCAACTAAATTATTTAAAGGTTAAAATAACCGCTGGAGGCTATTTCAAATTAGCCATCGATAATTTTGTGTATATTAAAAGTTCATTGGAAATCCAATCCATTAGATACAAATATTGCTTTTATTAATAGAACAAAACTTGTAAAACATATGGGCGTTAAAATTTTAAGTTATATCTACATGGAAGAAGTTATTTTGTTCATATATTCCAACCACAGACAGCTGTGCTGCTGGGGAGTTTATTGCGCCACTGCTTCTCAGCTAAAGCGCTAGGAAGTGGTGAAGGACGTTTGGGTCGACTGTTGTCTTATTTAATTTTGACGTTCAAATAGTCCTGACTCTCAGCCCAGTTTGAATAAATGATTATCGATTTTGATTACATTTTAATTTCAAAACCAGGAGGAAAAATTTGTTAGCCTAATAATATTTGAAATGTCTTAAATTTAAACTCAGTCAGTGTCATTATTTCAATAGTATTCTATTCACCTTTAGAACTGAAGATAAATAGAATTGAGTTCAAAGAGTCTCGAGAAGTTCAACCCACCCACCCGGTTCCAGTATCATCGAATCGGATTATTGGTATTTGCTTAGTGGCTACTAAGCAAATACCAATAATCCGATTCACTTAATTTTAGCCCATTCATAAATCTTATAATAAGATTCCCATTGTTCACAGAGCAAAGACTCCAGTGGGATAGTCCTTCAAGATGCGTCTCTCAATATGTGGGACCACCCACGGGCGTACTCGAACCGATACGAGTCTTGGGATAATGGTCACTTGCAGGTCAGTTTAAGATTTTATATTCTACTATCTATTCCCCTTCCTCTTTGGCTTCCTTAGGCTGATCGTCCACGAATACGACGGTACTTTTGAGTACGGTACTTAAGCAGTTACAAATTAAAATGAGTCAATGAGTAGCCAGAATGAAATAGTAGGTGCTAGTATTGCAATACAACAAACACGACGCCATCAATCACAAACTATTCAGGCGGAGACTAAATAGTTTGTGATTGTTTCTGATTGATTGACTGAATAGTTTGCGAATACGACGGTATTTTTGAGTACGGTACTTAAGCAGTTACAAATTAAAATGAGTCAATGAGTAGCCAGAATGAAATAGTAGGTGCTAGTATTGCAATACAACAAACACGACGCCATCAATCACAAACTATTCAGGCGGAGACTGAATAGTTTGTGATTGTTTCTGATTGATTGACTGAATAGTTTGCGAATACGACGGTATTTTTGAGTACGGTACTTAAGCAGTTACAAATTAAAATGAGTCAATGAGTAGCCAGAATGAAATAGTAGGTAATAGTATTGCAATACAACAAACACGACGCCATCAATCACAAACTATTCAGGCGGAGACTGACTTGTAAATTTTATTCGTAGTGTATTGAGTTTTTGTAACGCGTTACAGTAGTCAGTGCATTCGAGCCGCTCGATACGAGCGCCGGATCCTTTACTCGACTATCGGGTGTTTAGTTTCATGGTGCTCGAAACGAGCGTTCGCCGCGTCTTGTGTATCACTGTATTGTAACCAAGCTCGCCGCGAATGATACATTACTGATGCATTACAAAAAAAAAATTCAAATTAGTCTCCGCCTTTAAATAACGCGTTAGTAAGACGCGTTGTGTACAGACCACTGTAAATACTAGTGTTATGAAATTCTAACTATTTTAGTCCGGTACAGCCTGTCCCTTGCTGCCCTCCCCCAGCGATGCCCTAAGCCGAGGTCTGTACCCCATTAGCGTGGCTGGTGGCCTTAATTTAATTAGGCACCCACAGGAAAGTCCGGTTAAGCTGCCGACAACCGCCTAGATTGACCTGTGAGATGCCGTTCCACAAAAACTTAAACAATTCTGGCTAACCATTGTTGAAAACATTTAGAACACGTTACATTTGAGTTGCGTCGTGGATGATGGACCTAAGATATTAATACCTTTAATTAATTTACCTTTTCTGGCTTTGTAACATGCTATTGCTGGGCCAAGGCGTTTCCTTTTGATTTCCTGTTTGGTTTGGCAAACATGATCTTCTGAGCATCGATATAATTTGCTAATACTGATTTGTATTCGTTTCCTTTTCGGGTCAGGGGTTTTTTCCCTGCAGTGGAATAATAAGGCTGTATGAACTCTCTATTGTTATACAATTGTTTTTTTTTTCTAAAATTTATTGTAAATGAGAGGTGTCCTGACTTAATTATCTCTTCAATATTGAGGTATTGCATTAACTCTTTAATTTAAACATCGTTTACTTAGTTATTGACATCTGTCAGGACTTTTTTTATACCTTCGTATTCTAATACTATAATATTTCATATCCATGAATATTATTAGATTGCGTACGTTTTCATACAGATGTTTCAATCTGCCTTTGGCATGCAGAGGTAAAATAAAACTTTTTGTAATATTTTTTCCTAGGCTACGTGCGTTTGCCTATATTAAATCTAGTGCTTACGCTACAAAAACTTTATTTTTAGGATTCTGTAGTCAACGAGGAACCCTTATAGTTTCGCTATGTGCGTCTGTCGGCAGCTTAGCTCAGAGACTCTTAGTGCTAGAAAGCTGCAATTTGTCATGGGTATACATATTAAACACGCCGACAAAGTGGTAAAATAAAGTCATGAATGCGATAGGGAAAGGTCGTCCAAAAATATTGTGAGTGTGTGATTACCATTTTTGGATTCAAGGATCCGTTTGCGAAATATTAAGCTTTTAAGTTCTAATTTTAGCTAGACTCAAGCGTCCCCCCTCTGCCAGCTAAATGATTGGTTTATGTGAAAAAAATCACAGCAGTAGTATATATGACGAAATTAAAAGAAAAACTAAAACAGCTAAATAGGCTCTATAAGTTAACGAGTAATAATCGACCAACTTAAATATATGTTAAGTTTGTTCTTAGGATAATCCCAACTACGGACCCTTCATTGTGCGTGGTGCGACACGCACTTGGCCGGTTTTTTATTTTCAGTCAGAAAAAATATCATTCGTGGCAAAAAACAGTAATATTTGGAACCTAAATGTATGTACTTGGATCATGTTGGTTTAACCTCCATCATATTTTGCGGTATGAACGCACAAAAATACGATTGACTAAGCTCGAATTTTACCAATGAAAATGAACGCTATTAGCACGACTAAAACATGTTCATGAACTATTAGTGTCATCATTGTTGTGGAATATTGACGTTCTTACAAAAATGATGATAAATTATGTAGATTTTTGTAAGGACACACACAAACACATCACGCCTGTAATCCCCGAAGGCTTAAATAGAGGTGTACCTTAGTACACCCACATTTCGTTCGCCAGTTATGTTTAAGTCCCATGTAATAAGGAGAGAGCCTATTGCCATCAACTGGGCTTAAATCCAGACTCCACGGGCTACTACTGAGAAATTTCTAATAGAAATCCCGATAACACTTAACACTTGCACTTTGGTCTCTGTACGGAGACAGTAATTAATATCAGAAAATTTATAAGCACAAATTTAAATTTACAGTTATCAGAAGAAACTTCGATATCAAAGGACGACCAGCCACCAGACAAGTGGGAGTTCCCTCGTCATAAGCTACGGATCTTCAACATTGTGGGAGAGGGAGCCTTTGGGCAAGTCTGGCGAGCACAGGCTTTGGATATAGCTGGTGAGTGCATATAGTTAAGGAAACCGGCAGAACCCGAAGAATTTCCAAACTTAATTAGTGGTAGTAGGCAAGGGGTATCGTGTCACCCAGTAACTGGGCTGTGGAAGTCAGATAAGCAATCGTTTCACGTCACATACTGGTATTCAGCAGCATCCGGGTATACACTGGAAGCCAACCCCAAAATAAGGAAACTTTAGCCAGATAATGAAGTAGCAGTGGGCGGGGTACATTGGTTGCCGATCGGATTATCGATAGGGCCAAAAAGTTCTGGATTGGCGACCGCGTACCGTAAGGTGCAGCGTAGGTAGGCATTCTGCAAGGTGGACCGATGACCTGGTGAGAGTCGGAATGTACTCGAATTGCAGGACCGATGCTTGTGGTGATAACTAAAGCAGGACTAGACCAGGAGTGACCATTTTTCCGCTGAATGACAATGAAGTTGACGATGAAGCCAGTTTTAGTTAACTCACCCCCAGTACAGACGAGGGACATTTTCTCGGCGTACTTTTTTGTCCTTGAGAAAAAATCCCCCCACCCCTAAATTCCCAAATGGCATTTAACTTTAAGACGTAGATACATAAAAGTTCTTTTCTCTACAAAATAAACCTTAAAGTAACAACATGACACATAAAGACGACTTAAAATTGAATGGCGTTTGAGTGTTTTTTTGTGAAAACGACATCACATTACACACATACACGACGCACTATCTAAAAGTGTCACGTACATACAAAGTGTATTATTTCTATGAACGAAGAGAAAACGTACGATAAGGACAGATTGTCCATCAACGATTTATGTGCATAATAAGGGTAGCTTCTTGTGCATGTGTATCAACATCTGCCTAGCCTTTTTCCAACAATGTTCAAGTAGGGTTCAAGTCTAACCAGAAGCAGCTGTATAACAGTATTTTACATGGAGCGACTTCCTATCAGACCTCAACAACCTAGTTACCCAGGTAACACGATACCCCTTGTCATATCTTCGGGTTTCTGACTACCCGTAACGGCTGTCAAAGATCCACAAATGACAGCCGAGTTCAACGGTTGAACGTGCTTTTAGAGGCACGGACTTGTCTCGGTGTTTAATGAACGGTCACCCATCCACCGAACGACCTTGACAAGCATAGCGTAACCTTGAATAGACCAGTGCACTGTAAAAAAATAAATGAGTTTCTACACCCTCTTAATGCATGTGTATCTGAAACTGAAAATGAACTGACTGACTGTATGTAAGTAGGTATGTGTTTCTGCGCATCGCAATAATATTAAATATATTTCACTAGCTGCTCAGTAATCCAAATCACTTTTGGGCTAGAAAATTGTTGCTTATCTGTTTGTAAAAATACATTTTCTAATTTATTTTTTTGAATACCCTTAAGGCTCGTGCAGAACAGCGCGATATCGCGGGCGCGACAAGGGTTGTGCTACCTGTCGCGCCCGCGATATCGCGTTGGGCTGCACGAGCTTTTGTATAGCACAACAGATACATAAGTAACTATAAATGTAGTTAAAATATAGTATAAATTAAAACAACTCTGTGGCACGTGCCGTTTGTTTTTGTTTGACAAACCTAGAAGTTAAATATTAGTTTCAAAACATTTCTCATTATTCATTCTCTTAAAACTTTATTGAAACTTAAACACAACAAATTTAAGACAAATTAGTGCCTTAAGCGTTTATCTTTACATAACATCAAGTTAAACGTTTTGTTTAAAATAAATAGAAGGAAATATTTAAATTTTTCCAAGCTTTTCGTGACCTTCACAAGATGATCTGTCTGCCTAGTACGTAGGCCATAAGTAAACGCGACGTCGGTACCTTATGCTATTATCTGTTAGCTGTGATGGGTACCTGTCGGTATCCCATGTAGAAGGCGTACATACGCCTTTACATCAGACATTGTTATCTGGTGGTATGGTTCCTATATAGTAGGTACCCCGCGAAAATCCAAATTTTCTTATAATTTTTAGCAATTTGCAGCACCCTAATTGCGTAACACACGATCAATCATAACCTGAATCATTTTGAAACATATTGCTAATCCATTGCTTCATAAGTTCTAAAAAATTGTCTGCTCAACAATGTAAATTACGCAATGAATGTCGTTGAGCTGTCAAAATGAAACAGTACCCTAATTGCGTAATAAACAATAAACCACAATCTGTTTAGATTTGAAACAGATTGCTAATCCATTGCCTAAAAAGTTGAAAAAAAAATCAGCTTAACAACGTAAATAACGCAATGAATGTTGGTGAACTGTCAAAATGAAATAAATTAGGCATAATCGTTTACGGAAATAAGTTAACTACGCAATTAGGGTACAGATTTTGATTGATCGTGTGCTACGCAATTTGTTGTATCTTGATCAAAATATGATACGCGACCATAACGAATAAGTATTTATCTACACCCATGCTATAAAACCTCTAATAGTTTCTGAAACAGTTAGCATATTGCCAACATTAAAACAGCCAGTGTCATAGTAACCATAATATCATCCAAATGAGTGTTATAATGTTATACTAAATATCATTGTGCAACTCGAATTTCAAAAAAAGAACATTGTCATGTATGCAACTCCTTGTTTCCATCAACTTTTGTAATGGAACGTTGAAGCGGGGGACGGCAGCACCCGCTGCACGCATGCGCGGGGATGTGCTGCTGCAGGCGACACTCATACGTGCACTTGTACTGAATTTCGTGGGATTTTTTTATTCTTGATCTTGAATTACAAACATTCAATGGTTTCAGAACCTTCTATAGAGGATTCATATCACGGTCGTAGATAAAGTATTTATGCAACTGTTTATAGGTAGGTATTAAAACACTCGTGAGTGATAATCCCATATTCGTGTTTTAATACCCCTTATAATATACAACAGTTGCACAAATAACTATTACAGAATAATCATTAGAATCATTAATACTCTCTACGTTTTTGTTCCATTGATACTCTCTACGTTTTTGTTCCATTGGATGACCTTTTCATGAAATCATTGACATTTGATAACATATGTCATACGAGTTCAATGCACATTTCATCTGCTTAGATTATGTGACAAAAGTAATTAACTACCTTCGTGAATTATTTGTCAACCTAGGGAATGAGATAAAGGCCTCTTAAAACCGCAGAAAGCAGTTACATTATTTATGGAATAATTTAAAGCCTCCACTCTAAGCGAATGCTTAGAGTGGAGGCTGACCACAGAACCATCTAGCTTTTAACCTTTTCTATCTTTCTGATCCAATGTATTCTGTTTTAATATAAAAAAAAAACTAGCGCCAAAGTCAGTAAAATTATCAAAACTGGTTTAGTAAATGTGCGGTTAAGGCACACGATCTGCCTATAATTTTTCCACTGCTGGGACACAGGCCTCCTCGCTGTGAGATAGGAACTGGCGGGCGCAATGCTTATAAAACAGAAACATTTGAATGACGTTCTACTGTGTGAACACGCCTTAACAAGAAAGTTGTTCGAACTTTTTTTTTGAACGAAGAGAAAACGTACGACAAGGATAGACTGTCCATCGACAATGATGTGCCTAATAATGTTTAGGTTCTTGTGCATGTGTATCAACATCTGCCTAACCCTTTCCCAACAATTTTGGGGTCGGCTTCCAGTCTAACCGTCTGCAGCTGAATACCAGTATTTTACATGAACCGACTGTCAATCTGACCTACACGACATAGTTACTAGCTAACACGATATCCATTGATAAGACTGGCTGTCAAACTTTCGGGCTTTTGACTATTCGTACGTATGTCAAAGATCTATGAATCACAGCCGGGACCATCAGCTTAACGTGCTTTTAGAGGCACGAAGGAGTAAAGGACGGTCACCCATCCACGGACTGACCTCTGTAAGCGTAGCTTAACCTTCGATTGATCCCTGTGGCTATTATTATTTAGCCAAGACCTCCTCTTACGTAGACAGTTAAATAAAACATTCAAACCAAGCTGAATGGTTTTCACACATTTTTTTTAAATGAAAGCTTTACCTTGAAAGGAAGAAATAAGTACCTACTTTCTGACTTTGCAATTTCAGATATGATCTTCGTCGAATCGAGCGGAAGAGCAATCCAGCGTTGGTTGAAATACAAACGCTGGATTGGTCATCCGCCCGAAACTGTTGTAGGATACTACAAAAGTGGTATTTTTTAATTTAGGAAAATCGTACTCGTCGGCAAAGACACTGACGATTGACATTTTCGTCACAGAAAAAAAACACTCTTTTCGTGTGACTCGCGTCACTTTACTCTGAAATACATTCCATCTATGATAATACTTAAAATTCTTCCCCACACATTGGAAAAAGTGACCATATATAAAAGAAATACTCCATTTGACCCAGAATCTCTGACTGCAACAGTCTCACGTAGTTATCAAACCTAAACACGTCGCACTCACAATTGCGATTCTGCCAGTAAAAATGTGAGGACTCTCAAATAACATAAACATTCCTATCTAGTACCCTATTATAGAATAAGAAAACCGTATAGAAGCGACACTCATGAACTTTCCTTTTTTTTGGGCGGGAAATCATCAAATAACTTGCGGAGGGCTCAGACTCTTACTGACTAAAACCCACCCGTGTTCCTTCAGTTGCCATGTTGCCGGGGGCCACGATCTTTTCGGACTTCTTCGCCACCCCAGCAGGCATCGGCCCTAGCGGACCCCGTCAATTCTGCTGAAATCTCTTTGAGGCGCGCGTGGAACACAACGCGCCGTCGACCCGGGCCTGGTCCTTATCGGACGGCGATCTACCCATTGCTCACCGTCCGCAAGCCCGCGCCTACGGTGGCCGGAAATCGGCCTGCGACTCCCGACGCCCAGGGCGTCTCCTCCTGCGGTGGTTAGGGGCGTGAGGGTGCGAGCCGAAATAATCATATACCTACCTCTCCATCACCGTTGAGAGGAGTGGTGGCCAAACTGTAGTAGCTCCGACTTATAAGTTGTAAGTCTAGGTGGTGCATTCGAATCGATACTTGAGTATTTTTCATCAGCACTGCTCTTTAAACGGTGAAGGAGGAAACCGGCACACCCTTGAACCTAACATGTGCAATACACTAACTCGTGGTGGATTACGGTCCACTATCTCCCTCAGACAGAGAGAACTCACTCAAGTCTCCTCTCTCTCTCTCTCTCTCTCTCTCTATGAGAGAGAGTTGAACCAGCAATTGAAAAATTCCGCTATTAAACCAGGGATGAATTTCCAAATATCTTTCTTAAGTGCACATTTTTGTTATGTAAGAAAGCCTTGCTCATTTCATGCTTCTAAGCTTCTAGACCTAGGTGGACCTAGTTCCTGGCTGTGCGTTGTCTATCAGTGACTGAATTTAAGATATTAATTAAATAGTTATTAAGTAGATGCGTCGCTACAAACCTGACTGTGTTAGATAGAAGTTTTATACGCCCCTGAAATGTAGTCTAAAAGCGAGGCTTAGGATGCGAATTGAAACAGGAATTTCGCTTCTATAATTCTTATTCTAGGCTTACTTAAATACACACTGAGTCACGTTCAGAATTGTGACGCGTCTCCTCTATTAATGAATAATGTAGGTACGTAGATTGAAATTGGTATTCGCTATTTCGGGAAGCTTTCAAAGTGTGAATTGTATCGGATTACTCAGCGCCTTCGATTTACTGTGTATTTTTATGATGAAGGTAAAACGGAAGGGCGTTAATTAGAAGTATATACAGAATTCAAAAATAGCTTTACCCTAATAAATATTTAATTTAAGGTGGATCCGCAGTTGTAGCCCAAGAAATTCAAATTTGTCGGATCGCCAAACCTAAAAAAATAAAACCACCCTTATTCAAAAAACCATTTGATTAACATAACTTAATGCAACGATAACCGACTTTTAATGTTTTTATGTTGAAGATCACGTCTAAACGAGTGTTAATGATTTGGAAAAAATATATAAATTAGAGCATTTTCTTAATTAGAATATTTTTGATTACCTTTATATTACTTAGTGAAATTAATTTGTAAAGTTATGGCTAATGTGGATAAAAAACTGAGAATCACGCAAAATATATCAAGCGTATTTTTTTGAAACCTTCACCATTTTAAAGATATTTAATTTAATTATTGATCTTTTAGTACACGTGTTTTATTAAAATACCTTTTGTTTTGTGTATTATAAATTAATATTGCGTCTAATTTGGGACAGCGCTCCTCAAAAAGGGCGAGTTCTATTACTGGCTAGACATAAGACGCGTTGTGTGAGCTCAGTACAGAACAGGCAAGCTAACCACTCAAGATCACTGGTATATATCTGCGCAGACCACACTGGGATTCGTATCTAAGTTCGTTTAGTTTCGCTTATGTAGTTACTGCGTGTTTGCATACTTCGGTTAACACTTACGGTTTAATAGAATGTAAAGTACGTAACGTAGAATAAAAGCATAGTGTCGGAGGTCCGATACAGAGGTGTGTAAGGTTTCAGCGAAAAGCTGGATCTATCAAATGTAAAGGTTTGAAATATATATAACATATCGAATGACAAATGCTGAAAACAATAGTAGCAGTAAAAATAAAATATGATTTCCATTGTTTTTTTCTATCCCACTTCGGATAGCGGACCGCTGCGCTGCTACAGATTAGTACAGATGGTTCACTCCGCAAAATCATTTAAACAAAAAGCGACTCTTGCTACGACACAATAAAGTGCAATTCAAGTCGCACAGCGCTAATTACCTATAGTAATATTCACCTAGAAGTTACCTCTCTTTCTATTGCGTAACTCTTATTATCCTCTGTCTACGTTACGCCCACTGGATTCGACAAGTCAAGCCCGCCGCATACTTACTTGTAGCTTCATAAAAATGCGGACTGAACTATCTATATTCATCTGTGGCACTGCACAAAGCTTCAATGGGGATAAAATGTACTAGACCAGCACAACCATTGTTTTTATGTACAAGTAAATGTTCAATGGTTTGGATTGCTGCTTTTTAGGGTTCCGTATCCGGGGTGCCAAACGGAACTCTATTACTAAGCCTCCGCTGTCCGTCTATCCGTCTATCAGCGTGCTGTATCTTATGAACCGTAATAGGTAGACAGTTGAAATTTTCACAGAATGTGTATTTCTATTGCCGCTATAACAACAAATAATAAAAATAAAATATAGTAACAAATTAAAGGGGTACAACAAAAGTGTTTTTTTTTTACTGTATTATTTAAAAACATATTTAGTGGTAAATATTGTACGGTACGACAATATCCTGCTTGTGCGAGACCGGCTCGTAATTAAACGGTTTTTTATACTCCATTACTAGACCCGCTCAAAAAGATCAGATATAACTACCTACATAGCTTACAACATGCAAGTAAATCATTTTTTCGATTCTTGATGTAGCTAACTGAAACACGTCGGTGTCAAAAAGTTTAGATTTGGTTAGGTATTTTGTATTCTAAATATTACTCGAACGTCCAAAATCTGATAAATAGATACGCCTAGTAAATACTAAGTTCCAGTCAAAGATATAAATGTCTAGATAGACAGTCAAAGCAGTGAACTCGTCGAAAAAAATAGCGTCCAACTGTTAGCCGCTAAATGCACGCACACTAGAAAAGGACAGCCAAATGACGTGGCGCAAGTGTAAGACGTATCTGTCATGCACACCAGCATAAAAACGTTGGCCTGTTTGTAGATCTCTTACAGTGCGAAACCCAAAGTTTCGAACTACATGAAACCTTGTCCAAGAATGAATTTTAAGGAAGAACCAGAAGTGCTCTAGACGTTGACGCAGTGAACCACGCCTCAGTTGTGTCGCGAATTTGCAAACTGCGATGCTCAGCTGTTTACAGAATTTTCTTAAGCTGACAAAATAAGATAGTAATGAACGTTAATTTGCTCCATTCAATTAATTTTTCGATCATTTGATAGGCGAGTGATATATGATATCTAAGACCATTAGATCTGTTCACTAATGAATTCACTTTTTCACTTTTGATTCCTATTCATGCCAACTGAAATACATAAATGAACAAAAAGTGAAGTATCAACTTTTTTTTTTCAGATACGTAATGGGGTGTCTTATTGAGGGATTTTACGACTATTGTAAAAAATTATGAAAAAAAAAAACAGATTTTTGCTAGATTTTTTTTTTTTCAATTGAGGTTAGTTTTTTTTACACAATTTTAATTTTAAGAGGACGACTAATTACTTCCAATCATTATGGAGTTTCATCGCGATAGATCATTTAGTTTAAAAGTTACTTTTTTTAAAGTGAAAACTTCTTTAGGCGCGTTGGGCATTTTGGAGATGGGACTAAACCATTGATTTCTCGACACCGTGATGACACCAGCTTTAGACGATTGATAGATGCAGGTGTGCGTTCCCATCCCAGAGACAGACAGGATGACGTCTCTAATGTGTCTAATTTTACCGACATCCATACCCTTCAAGCTGGAACATAGCAACGCTGCTTGGGAGGCAGAAATAGGTATGGGGTAATTATACTTTCCTGAAGACCCCCACTACTTACTAGGTGCTAATATAAAAGTTATGTAGGTACCATTTTTTTTTGGGTGGGAAATTATCAAATAACTTCTCCCGCTCTGGGTGAAGCGGGAGGGCGTGTCAGACTCTTACTGACTAAAACCCACCCGTGTTCCTTCAGTTGCCATGTTGCCGGCGGCCACGATCTTACGGGACTATCTATCGAACCGCGTATTCCGCTATCGCATTGAAGGAGCACTTTCCTCTCCCCGCCCCATTCGTGCAGGAGTCCCTCAGGGCTCCGTGCTAGCTCCCCTCAAGTTCACGCTATTTACTAGCGATATTCCAAACCCAGGTAGAAGGGCGCATTTCGCTCTGTTCGCAGACGATACGGCCATCTACTTTAGGTCTAGATACCCCGACACCAACACCCAACAAGCCCAACCACACCAACGCCCACACTCTCCAAGGCGCAGTCAATCGACTCGCTGCCTGGTTTCGAAAGTGGCGCATAGAAGTCAATCCCGAAAAAAGCCAAGCGGTTCTCTTCTCGAAACCGCGCACAAGGCTTAGAGACCCCCTCCCCCGACCTCTCACTATTTTCGGTAAGCAGATCCCTTGGGAGAAGCGAGCCAAATACCTAGGTGTTTTCCTCGACCACCATCTCACTTTCGCTGAGCACAAAAAGAAGGTTCGTTCGCGAGCCGCTTTCGCTCTCGGTAGGCTCCATTCCGTCCTAAACGCACGCAGTAAGATGTCACTTAAGTGCAAATTGCGAATCTACACAGCGTGTATTCGTTCCATCATGACCTATGCGGGTGCCGTCTTTGCTCATTCAAAACCCCACCACATCCACAGGTTGCAAACGCTCCAAAACCGATTCCTCCGTAGGGCCACAGGCTCCCCCTGGTATGTTAGGAACGAGAGTCTCCATCTCGACCTTAGAATTCCCACGATCCACCAATTTCTAAAACGCCTTGCAAAGCGTTATTTCGATTCCGCGGTCAAACATCGCAACCCCCTGGTTGTCGAGGCCGCCAGTTATGTCCCAAGTAGAATTAGCCGTACCCGCCGACCTAGGCACATTCTCACCGACCCTGATGACCCCATAACCCTCCTTCAGGAGAGCAATAGGGCTACTAGTACCTTACACAGACACAGACGCCTCCCGTCATTCCGACCTCGCCGACGAGGTCCTTTGCGATCGCGTCCGCGCCCCCGAGTAAATGATACTCCTCTCCGACCCTTGCTCGAAAACGAGGTGCCAGCAGTGGTTTCAGCTGTGCACGTAGCTTTAAATTCCCCGATTAATAATAATGATCAAAACTTTGATCCAGCCCGTGTCATCTTTGATGTCCTCCCTCCGGTGACGCCCTAAGCCGAGGCTCGTACCCCACAGGGGGTGCCCTTAGCGAGCGTTCACCTAGCTTTTTAGCTTAGTTTTGTATGCCCCTGGCCGGAGGCTTTGAGTGTAGCAGCTTAAGGCAACCACAGGATTGACCGGTTAAGTAGTCATGACCTCAGAGGTCAGCTACGAGATGCCCAAGAGAAAAAAAAAAAAAAAAAAAAAAAAAAACGGCGGCCACGATCTCCCTTTTGGACTTCTTGGCAACCCCGGCAGGCATCGGCCCTAGCGGACCCCGTCAATTCTGTTGACATCTCTTTGAGGCGCGCGTGGAACACAACGCGCCATCGACCCGGGCCTGATCCTTATCGGAGTCCGCAGGCCCGCGCCTACGGTGGCTGGAAACCGGTCTGCGATTCCCGACGCCCCAGGGCGTCTCCTCCTGTGGGACACGTAGGCACGAGGATCCTCCTACACGAGGACACGGTAATGCTCCGCCGCCGCCGAAGCCAGGCAGACCTCCACCGTATGCTCCATCATGTCCTTCGGGCGATCCACACAATGGTGACACTCGGGCGTTTCCTCCCGCCTTATCTAGGACAGGAACCTGTGTCCGGTGAGGACTTGCGTCAGGCGGAAGGTGAGGACGCCGTGGCGCCTCTCTAGCCACTCCTCAAAGAGGAGTCTTATCGCCGCAATTGTGGCGTGCCCAATTATGTAGATACATACAGTCTTTATTCTTCAAAAATTAATTCTCTTTTCTAAATTCTTTGGTTGGTTGCGTTGTTAATACTGATAGAGATTCCGGCCTTTTAATTTGAATCAGATAAAATTTCGGTAATGTTAGCTTTCACTCAATTTCGTAACAATGTTACTACAATTCATGCGGGTATTGTTTGGTTTCAATTGCGAAACTGAGCTAATTGGTATTGATATTATAATTGTTAACGTATCATTGTTTTGTAAAATTCTATTTGTATTGGAGCGTTTTGGTTTTATTCATTATTGGCCTGTTGATTTATGTAATTAAATAGCGAAACATTAATTTGTACCGTAATTCGATATGTAATTAACGTTTAAACTAGCTCACTTCTATTGCGTTTACATTAAATTAACTTATTTTAATCTAAAAGCAAATAATGATTTTAATAGGTAGTTGCTATTAGTTAGTCAACACAAGCCATTTGCTATTTCTTTAACATATGTTTACAAATAAGTTTTTGTAATTACTTAATTTTTTAAATTCACCATTTAGGTCTGAATTTTGAAACTAAATTTTACAAAAATCATTAATCTGGAGTTTTAATTAAGTTTCCTCATAATTAAAGAAATAGGTAAGGTACAGCTTAGTCTATGAATAATTAATTTATGTAAAGAAAAATAGTAGGACCTTTTGTGATTAGTGTAACGCTCGCGTACATCTAATCCGTCATCGGCCGAACTATACTCGTACGTCGTCGACCGAATTCGGCCGATCAGACCGAATATAATGTAAAAGAAAGTGAGTGCATACACCCAGTGATGCTCGGTTCCTATCAACAAAAAACTAATCCTTTTCTCTTACCAATGGTAGCGGTTTTTATTACCAAAATGTGCGTTTAAATAAATTTGTAAGCTAATTTTACCTGTGATAGCTACTTTCTTAAGGGTCTACAACACAAAGCTTTGTCTAGTAGACCTTTCTTTGTCTTTGTGGTCTTTGCTTCATTATTGGTAAAAATTCAAGAGTCTTAATTTTATAGGAATCGGCCGTAAATTAAAGGAACCGGCCATTATCAGACATCATCGGACAATGTTGGTTGAAGTAGTGTACGCACTTTTGGCGCGTGGCTAAAATTGGAAGTAACACCGCCATCTTGTTTTTTCCAATACATATTATATACATATTATTTATTTTTCCATTTTTTCTAATATATATATACTATATATACTAACAGTTCAGATGAATACAATTCACTCCGCATTTTAGGTATGAAACTACAAATAAGAGGCGACCCCGTCTTGTCGGGCCAATTCAGTGGGCGTAACGTAGACAGAGGATAATAAGAGTTACGCAATAGAAAGAGAGGCAACTTCTAGGTGAATATAACTGCAAGTAACTAGCGATATGCGACCCGAATTGCACTTTATTGTGTCGTAGCAAAAGTCGCTTTTTATTTAAATGGTTTTGTGGAGTGAACCGTCTGTATTCATCTGTGCCAGCAGCGCCTCCTTGTCAACGTCATTCACGCGCCAAAAAACCTTGAAGCACGGCATATAATCTTTGATTCGATTGGCCGATGACTGATTAAGTGTCTGAATCGTGTTATAAGAGATTCACTTGAATTGATCCTATTACGTTTTACTGCGAACATCTGATTTCCCTATGGATATACTTTAAGATGAGACGAACCTCCGGACAAAAAAGGACTGAAAAGTTGTTGATTACTTAATTATGAAATTGTATTTTGATAATGAATAATACTGATTAATATCTACATAAATTGAAAAGAGTATGCTTAGATGGTTTGGTCATGTTGAGAGGAATGAAAGGCGACTAACAAAAGGTATTTACAAGGCATATGTGAGTGGAAACGCCGAGAGGCAGACGCCTTAGGAGGACATATACTGACCTTATTGGTGATGTTCTTCAGAAAGGTCAGGTGTGTTTAATCGCAACCGGTGTGCGTGTTTGACGATGTATGAACCTAAACAAAGCAAAAGATGTAAGAATCGTAGCAGGTGGCGTTCTGTAGTTTCTGCCTACCCTCATGGGAAAAAGGCGTGAGTTTATATATGTATGTATCTGAAGGCTCTGACGTTAAATAAGTAATAAGAAGAGTATAATGCATAGAATCAGTTTCAATATGGATTACTACATCTTTTTTCCATTAATGAATAATCAATCTCAAATGTTGTACCTACGCCTGGGGGCCAACCAGCACCACAGCAGTATACTATTAAATGAGAAATATTTGTATATATATTTGTAATCACGTTCATGTAAACGGCTCTAACGATTTCGATGAAAGTTGCAAATATGATCGATTCGATGGGTTTACGAGGGCGAAAAATCGATGTAGCTAGGTCTCATATCTGAGAAAATTCGTTTTCTCTATTTTCACCCGAGCAGAGCTCGGTCGTCCACGTACTTATTTTAATTTTACATCAAAAATTTCTTCATCTATACCACCATCATTTCGAAGCGCGTCGTTTCGGCCGTTTTCTATGAAGACTTAATACTGTCAATTATTTATACTCTGACAATGATGACACTGACAACTCTTGAACGTGGGTTAGATGTGCTGATCGCGTTCAGTTTCATTGATGGAATTTGCCCTAAGACATTTCTATTATTACAGGCAAGAAAGGTGAACAGACCGTAGCTGTGAAGACTCTCAAAGAAAATGCTTCAGAAAAAGAGAAAATAGATCTGCTGCAGGAACTACTAGTTATGAAGAACTTGGGATATCATCCTAATGTTGTACAGTTGATTGGCTGTTGTACTGAAAAGGTAAGTCTACTTACTAAAGGAATATGACTCGGACTACTTACTATACGACAAACATCACATCACGCCTATTATCCCCGAAGGGTTAGGCGGAGGTGTACTTAGATACACCCCTGCCTATGAAGTGGGTGTACTATTAGTAGTACACCCACGTTTCGCCAGTTATGTTTAAGTCCTATGTAATGGGTGTAAAAGGGTGTAAAAGGGTGAGCTTATTGCCATTCTCTTCTCTGCCTTTGCCATTGCTACTGAGAAATAGTAATCTTAAAAATGTTACCTTTTCCATTTTATAAGATTAATTATGTGATCGAAAATACTTGAGAAAACACTTTGAAATAATACATCATAAGCAATATTTTAGAAGTAAATTTTGTATTATTTATTAAAGCTTCAATAACACAATACAGTCCAGAATGGTCTAGATTCCATTAATATTACGTTGAGACCAATCTCAAACCTAATATTAATGGAATCCCAATATTACAATCTAAGGATCTAAGTGTTATTTGTATCGCAATAAATCTTTGGTTGAGAGTGGATATCTTAAAACAGATTCAAGTTATTAATGATGATGAATATTTATTTATTTATTTTATTTATTTAATACATACATTCGCTACCATTACAGTCTCTCAATTCGATAGTGTGTAGTTAATTATCAATTAATGAAATAATACAACATAAGATTTACAAATTAAAAATATAACACGTATAACCCTTGTGAACTCGCTCAGTGAATATGAGAAAAGATCTATCCTGTTGGCAACTAAATTTAGTGAGCGCATTATCCAACAGTTTAGTTCAAACCGCGCGGCACCGCGAACAAGTTCGGCCGTCGTCGGCGCTGCACGTACCCATCTGGCACACACAAGCCTGTTCCCCTGTAGCACACTCGGATTATTTAAATTACCCCGGAACACTCCATTAAAGTATGTCCTCAATAAAAACTTACATCGGTATATAGTATATATTTCTTAAACTTCATGGAAAGGAAATTAAATAAATAAATTTAAAATTCTTGCAAGAATTTTAAACCATCCAACCAGTTACTCAAAAATCAAGGATTATTACAAAAAAATAAAAATATACCTAACATTTTATATGGATACAACTTACCGAATATAAAACAGAGCCGACTTTTCTGTGCAAAAAACCTACAGCCCTACTTTGATAATCCAATCATTGACCATGCCTGAGAATTGCCATGAATTCCCTTTTTGTTCGTAAATTGTCTGAAATCTACAGAGTGGGCGGGACATCGACGCGAAAACTTTTACCATGGATTCAGTACATGATTCTGACTTTTTTTTATTTTTTGTCGATTTTTATTTTTAATCAGCTGTTCCATACATGTTGACCGCCTAGGCATTGCACTTTTCTATGAAACACCAGATATTTTTTTAATAATCGACGAAATATATTTTAACGCAGGGTGTTTCCAAATCATGTACTTAATCCATGGTAACAGATTTCGCGTCGATGTCCCTGCCACCCGGTATAGATATTCAGTGATGACACTTTTGATGAAACGAAATGCTTGTTGCAGGAACCCACCCTGGTCATAATGGAGTTCGTAAGCCTGGGTAAGCTGCAGCAGTTCCTACGAGACTCGAGAGCTGAACGCCATTACGGCAATACACATGGAAGCCAGTTCCTGACGTCACAGGATCTCACCAAGTTCGCGTTTCAAGTCGCAAGAGGAATGCAGTTCCTTAGTTTACAAGGGGTAAGAGTATTTACTTCTCCAATTGCCATCATTCAGGCGAAAGACGTCCACTGCTGGACATAGACCTCTCCCAAGCATCGCCAAATTGGTCATGTGCTTCTCGCATCCAGCAGATTCCTGCGCACTTCACCTGATCACGGACCACGTTCTCTTTTTAACCGACTTCGAAAAGGAGGAGGTTCTCAATTCGACTGTATGTTATTTTTTTGTATGTTTGTTACGCGATTACTCCGCGAATTAAGAATTGATTTTGATGATTGTTTTTTGTTGGATAGGTCATACTTCCAAGGTGTATGAATATAAATAGTATTAACTTTACTTGGGTAGTTTTTGAGTTAGATTCAGTAATACGTATTTTTTCCACTTAGTCTATATTGATGATGTTATAATAAGGTCCTGTCAATGTATATAGTAGTAGGTAGTGGTATTCGAATTTGTGTAGGGTAGGTCCTACAGTAAAAAAGTGAAAAATAAAAACTTTTTATATAAAAAAAAAAACACTATAATGTGAAAAATTACTTTAATTTCGGAAGTCGGTGGCAAAAAACGAAAACTCAAAACGAAAGACACCGACTTTCGAAAGTAATTTTTCACTTTGTAGTGTTTTTTTTTTGGAAGTCGGCCGTATTTTTTTTTTTAATTGTTTTTATGTTATATCGCATCAATTCGCTAGGTGCCGGGTGCCATTAGTAGAAGGACGGTGGTTGCTTCAATGTTTTTGAAAGGTTTATGTAAAATTATGTTGGCTTATTATGATGATGATTTAATAATTACGAAATCCTCCAAAGGTTCTGCGAAATTCCATACCTATGCATTGATATTTTAAGAGCCATTAGCAGTATAAAATAATTATTCGAGACTGTTGCGTATTGATATACACTGACATTTCGAAGCGCGTTGTTTCGGCCGTTTTCTGTGAAGACACAATATTTACTTATTTATAATGTGGTATTGGGTATCCCCAACTATATTAATAGTGAAAATAAAATAAGTGTTATTGAAAAGCGACAAGGCTAGTAATTTATTGAAGTCCAGCCCACAAAGGTTCACTTTTATCTTCTCCATACAGATAAATACGATGATTTCTCTATTTTTATTACTCTGTTTTTCTAAGATAGTTCAATTCTAAGAGACTTTTCCGGTAATTAGGTCAGTAGGCAAAATAAACCTCGACCCAACAGCTTTCTTTTACAGATGTTTTTAGGGTTCCGTAACTAAAAATGAAAAATAGAACCCTTACAGGATCACTCGTGTGTCTATCTGCCTGTCTGTCCGTCTGTCACAGCCAATTTGTTTCGAATCTAATGGACCGATTAAGTTGAAATTTGGTACACATATGTATTTCAATGACCCAAACACGGGCGTGTAACGTAAATAAATGAATTTTGAATATGGGGCTCATTTTTTGGGGGCAAATAAGAAAAAATAAAATAACGTTTTGCAAACTATATCGTGTGATGTGAATGAAAGGGCTTGTTACGAGGATCTTAAATAAATTTATTTATAATTTTAAAATAAATACGTTTGAAGATATTTAAGAAAATTGATGAAAATTGACTATTCCCCTCCCCTTATCTCTGAAACTACTGAGCCTGAGTGTAAAAAAAACTACAGAGAATGGAAAAAACACTACAAAGCGAGAAATAACTTTAATATCGGAAATTGGTGTTCTTGGTTTAGAAATTTCGTTTTTTGCCACTGACTTCCGAAGCTAAAGTTATTTCTCGCTTTGTAGTAGTTTTTTTTTTTTTTGGAAGCCGGTTGTTTTTTTTTTTTTTTGTGAGTAGTTTTTATTTTTCACTTTTTAGTTGTGGTACCTACCCCATACAAATTCGAATACGACTACCTGCTATGTAAAAAACAGTAATATGAACTTATCATATCATCCACATACTAAGAGGGAAAAAAAAAACGTATTATTGAAGCCAATCCAAAAACTATCCAAGCAAAGTTAATAAAATCGGTCCATAATTGACGGAGAAATCGGTGGACATACATAAAAAAAAAACAAACATACGCACGAACATAATATAACCTCCTGCTTTTTGGAAGTCGATTAAAAAACATAAGACTTATTTTACTTTATTTTTTTTATAAAAATGACTTACATACAATGCCTTAAAGTTGCAGTGGGGGCTCGCTTCGTCTCAACACAGTATAGAAAAAAAAACGTGTCCAATATTTTTTAACATTGTAAATGAAGGGCAAAAACATTTTATTTTATGTCATCCTATTTTGCTTCTATATGCAGAACAAAACTTAAACCCTCAAACGTAAAACCTCAGGCAAAAATTTCTTAATTATCAACAAGAAACTTCAGTGAGACAATGTTAATTGACTTTGCAAAGGTTTTCAAACGCAGTTTAAGAGTTAATTTATATTGATAAACAGTGAAGTTAAAGTTAGGAAATAAGTTTCAGGGCACTCCCAAAACAATGTCAGTTTCGAATCCTTTCGTTACGAATTCAAATTAAAGTTCTTCAAGCTTAGAACGAACATTCTATACTTATAATAAGTTAAGGAGAAACAGGTCTCAGCACTTAGAATTTCTTTGTGAACTCAAGAATATTTTGTGTCTTGTTTAGCAGCCTGTGCCTTCAATAGGCTTATAAAATATTGAAGCATCCTTTATCTTAAAATATCCGCTGTGTGATCCTTACTCTTACAACAAATTATCTCTCGACTTAAATATTGAAAGAACGATGATTATTCGAAAAATCTAAACCAATTGTGCCTCTTTTGATTTTAAGCATATATTTTTATAATTTTGTCAAGCCTAAAATTTTCCAGATATTTGCCTTACTAAATTAGAAATACCTACAAATATAGGGTGTAACAAGACTCTTCACGAAGCTGCCATCTACGTATTCTGTACATCAAACTAGGTAAATTTGTGCAAAAAAATATTGATGGGAAACGACTATTCTTTTTGATTTTAAAATTCCCTGTTTACGATAGTGTGGAACGTAACGCACGTAAAATATTGTGCTTATGGATGCATGCAACGGTTGATCGTGGACGTGGACGATCGTGGGATTATTTAAAGTTAAAACATTTGAAACTTATTATCATAAAAAAACATAAAAAATGTTAGAACCTTCGGAGTCGGATTTAGGGAGATATTATTTGCAACGAAAAGGTTCCCAAGCATGTAGGTAAGTATGGGGTGCAATACAACAAACAAAATAGACATTTATGGGGACTGCCGATACCATCAGAAGTGAAAACTTAAAACTGGAATCATCTATATTCTATAGTATATGTACTACGGCATATGTACTACGGCATCTATGTACTACGGCATGAGCATGTCGGTGACGCGAATCCATATTAATATATGTTTATTTTCCCTACTAAAAATCGCTCAATGCACCTAGAGAAGTTTTCACTTCATAAATATCATAATAACAGGAACAGCAAGTTATTCTCGTCTTCGTAAAGAGTATTTTTACATCCGTTGTACATTATCTACATAATTTATTAAAATATCCTCTCTGAAGTGTTGGAAAAATCCTGAGCATCGCTTTCCTATTGGGAATTTTCACAACGAGGAAAAAAAATAGAATTTAATTTTGATTTTATGAAGACTTCGTCTCGCACTACATTTCATTTCTTTATTATAGGCTTCATAATATTTGAAAGTGCCTATCCGAATATAAAACAATATAAAAAAGACTGTTTATGACACGATTCAAATTTCATAAGTATATAAACAGTGTGTTTTCTAATAAAGGCAGAAAAACCTGACTTTTAGGACGTATGATTAAATCTTGGAGAGAAAACCTACTTGAGAATGAATGGCACTTTTAACACTTGGAAGGGAAAGAAATTGTGCCTTTTAGAATTAATTAATTAATTTGAAGAATTTGAGCAGGACTCTTCCATCATTCTTATTCTTTATTTGGGGACGGCGCAACATTCATTTTTAGGGTTCCGTACATTAAAAGGAAAAAACGGAACCTTTATAGGATCACTCGTGTGTCTGTCTGTGTATCTGGCCGTCTATCACAGCCAATTTGCTCCGAATCGAATGACCGATTAAGTTGAAATTTGTACACATATGTATTTCTGTGACCCAAACACGGACGTTTAACGTAAATAAATTAATTTTGAATATGGGGGTCACTTTTGGGGAGCAAATAAGAAAATTAAAATTAAAAGTTTTCATTTTAATTTTGACACTGTATCGTGTGGCATATCATATGAAAGGGCTTGTTGTGAAGATTTGTTTTTTTTTTTATAATTTTAAAATAAATACATTTAGAGATATTTAAAAAAATACATGAAAATTGACTATTCCTAAAAAAAATTAAATAATAAAGAGAAAGCTTCTTCACTCATAGATTACAGGAAAACCTATAAGATGTCTATGGTCTTAAAATAACATCGTAAATCTCTCAATATTGTGCATACAAACTTACATTTGCAGTTGGAATGTATGGGAGAACAAGTACTTCAACTACAGTGTTAAGTTCAGTGTGCGTAGTCCGACACGCACTTGGCCGGTTTTTCCATACTTTTCTATTAGTCGTTATCTCAGTAGTCACCCCCTTTTTAGCCATATCATCTTTCACACAGTCCATCCATCGTTTCTTTGGTCTTCCCCTACTCGTATAGCCATCGAAATTCATACTCAAAACTTTCCTCACTTTTTGCAATTTGCGCATGACTGTCTTGTTGTTTAGGCAATCAACTTCAGAACCAACTAATCATTATGTGATTGATTCGAGTATGAAAATTCTGGAAAATAAATTGTTATGCGGATTGACTTCCTAAAAATGTCCGTATAATCAAATCACAACTGTTATTCTTTGAAATTTGTGTGAAATGGGGTTGGAAACTGTCAAAGTGGCGCTAGCATAGCTTTACCCAAAATGGAATAAGAATTTTCTAAGGAACATGTTCTTTTGATTTGAAATTTATTTGACATTGATATGACATTTGATTTGATTTGACAAGGTCTGCTTTCTTTTCTGGTAAAGATGCATCTCGTTTCTTCAATTCAGCTTTTCACTCACTTATTCGACATCTCCAAAAAAAAAAAAAAACTCAGCAGTCCTTTCAATATTATTTTAAAAAAACACAGTTAACAAGGGAAGCCGGAACACAACAGAAACTTGACAGGTGAAAGCTACTCTAGCGCCATCTAAAGTTTTCACCGGCCAACCTCATTGGGTACGACTGCGTGCACTGACTGGACAGGTCCATCAAGCTGTGTGGTTCTTTCCTCGAAAGACCATTTCAAACACCAATCTACATGGTGTTCACATGATCTGACCAAGATAATGTCTGGACATTAAAAGGGACCGTGACCTCTGAGTTTGTTTCGGCCTTTCTTCTCAGAGTAGTAAGATAGGAAACGCCGAACTCATTTTATTTATCTTATTATTTATGTACACACAGTAAAATACATAGAGAAATGATATAATCATAATTTAAGTACATAGGTACTGCTTATTTCTTAAGAAATTTCTTCCAGCAGACCTGCGAAAGGAGAAATGAGAAAGAAATGTAGACAATAGTGTGTGAGAATAAGAAGAGAAAATATGGATATGAGAAGTCTTAAACTAAAATAATACCTACACATATAAATGTAATAAATTAACATATACTTAAATAAATACATACATTAAGCTTAAATATATAAACATACATACTATAGGTATATAAATGCTCACAGTTGACAGGAGAGGTAATGCTCTTTTACTCGATATTTGAAATGAGAAACAGTTTTTAAATCACAAATGCTAGGCGAAAGTGAGTTCCACAATCTTACTGCATAGACAGAGAAGGAATAAGAATAGTAGCTTTTTTATGAGGATGAGATTTTAGGAGGGATCTAAAGTGTGATCTACACGGTGCGTCGCTAGGGCGAGCGTAAGAAAAACGCTCACGCAGGTAGGAAGGATAAGACGGTGTTGTGTAAGATGTTGAAGAGGAGACATAAAATCGGAGTGTTCCTGCGAAGGCGAATTGAGAGCCGCTTGAGTTCCTTGCGAAGGTGAAAAACATGGTCATACTTTCTAAGACCGAAAACAAAGCGAATGCACAAGTTTTGCATGCGCTCAAGCTTGTTTAATAGCTCCTCAGTAGCATCCAGGTAGCAGGCGTCGGCATAATCTATAATTGGCTGAATAAGTGTTTGTGCCAAATAAATTTTAGTCTTCAAGGGCAAGAGACTTTGAAGGTTTTTCAACGAATGAAAGGAGAAATCTACCTTTCGACTGACCTCGTTGATCTGAGCACGCCACGAAAGATTGGAGTCAATAATTATACCGATCCATGGCGGTTTCGGTATAGTCATTTCGGTATAGTATATAAATAATTTCAAATGTTTGCATGCCGATTGGTAAAATGTGGCTGAGCTAAATGTAATCTTAAGAACTATTATGTATTACCCATATTTGCAAAATAAAATTCTATTCTATTCTATTCTATTCTAACACCATCGAGATATAAAGGCATGAGAGATGCAACATCAGCCGTATTGCGAACGAATCTGCTGCCTATGATCATGAGATTTAGTTGGATTAATTTGCAGACCAAATGACTTAGCCCAAACGCTGATGCAAGCCAGGTCATGATTCATGGCAGCAATTGCAGGAACTGCATCAGCTACAATAAAATGTCAGTAGAGTTGCAAGTGCGTAGAGATGAAAACTAGAGGAGATTACACTGGTAACAAAGTTAATGAAAATTTAGAAAAGAAGAGGAGAGAGAACGCTACCCTGAGAAACACCCTTAGTGAGGCTACACCAATCAGAGAAGGACTTCTCCAGGCGAACACATTGAGGGCATCCCCAAAAATAAGAACTGAACCAAACTAAAGCAGAAGAAGAGAAATTAATAGATTTGAGGATACCTAGTAAAATGTCGATATCCACTGAGTTGAAGGCGCTACTAAAGTCAAGCAATACAAGAACTTAGCTACCTAGTAAGGGACTTAAGCTTACCTAGTAAGGGACTTATTCTCCATTGCCCAGCGGATATCGTCAGTTACTTTCAAAAGCGCGCTCACAGTACTGTGACCTGAGCGAAAACCGGATTGAAAAGGGGAAATCATGTAGTCTTTAAATAAGATTGACATGTAAACTATTTGTACAGATCTACTTACAGAAATAAAATTATTAATAATTTGCTTAAGAAATAATTTCGCTAACTGTACCACAATTAGGTACCAATAGACGCAGTCAACCAATTAACTATCGAACAAGTCTCAGGGGTGTTAATTAATTAACCGATTCTAAGAGATGTTCTTCAGTCTAATGATTTAGTAGGTACTGTTAGTTGGAGACATCTTTGTGAAGGCCCAATTCACAAAGTATGAGCAGTATTATCTATTATTGTAGGTAATTAGATATGCTAAATAAATAATTACAAAGCTTAAACCCTCATAGAAATGTTTCTCAATATATTTCCTTTGAAGCTGTAAATCACTCGCTAAACAAAGTTGCAAATCTGAAAACACATGGGTACCGCATATTAAACACGTCACACAAACATTTCCAATTATTTAGAGAGAACTCATTAGTCATTATTATCTTGTCAAGCCCAACGTTTTGCGGTGATACTGCTTTTATTTGAGCTCTAACAAGACAGTGTTTACACAAGAAGCGTTTCTCGTCCATCGCGAAGCGAGAATTTTCATGGGCATTTAGTAAAACCCAAGCGAGAAACCAAAAATCGTTTACGATTATTTCAATAGATCGAGAAAATTAAAATGAAATCTTTTACTTCAGAAAAAAAAAAACACAGTCATAGTACCTACACACACACACACACACACACACACACGCACGCGCACACACACACGCACGCACACACACACACACACACACACACACACGAACACATACACACACACACACACACACACACACACACATCGAAATTGCCTGAAAAATCCCATGCCATTTTTTCGATCTGTGATGCGAAATTTCAAATCAATTGTACACTTCCAACATGCGAGTATCGTATTATATAGACGAGAAACCCATCTTGTATTAAAGAGCCTCAACCAACGAAATAGCCCAAAGTAATTGAGAAAAATTAATGTCTTTTGTTTTTTACTGTTTCATCTCAAATTGTAAAGTAACTTCAACTGTTTATCCTGAGGTTAAAGACCTGAGAAGCTGTGGTTCGTTAGTCTTTATAGGCCTTTTACTTAGCAAAATGAGTTACTTTGTCATTGTTAAGATTTGTTTAGTAATATAACATTAACTAAACCACGAGTAAAATAAGCAAAATTTTGTTATACGTGTTTTTTTTTTTAATATGTAACACCTTTTCTCTCGCTTTTCTGCAATTTGTGGGAGTGATTTAGTGAAAAGGGACGGAAGTGTGTAATACGAAGCCGGGGAATCGCGCGCTATTTGATTTGACCAATGAGCGTGATGAATATTGTTTATATCATATAATTTTTATTTTTGAAATCATATATATGTCAGATGTTACACATCATAATTATGCGACTACTGCCACGCTCGGTCGTTTTTTTTTTTTTTTTTTTCATAAAACTTTTCTCGGGAAACACATTAAATCGTCGATTTTGGTTGTCAAAACCATTTACAAAAAAAAAAAAAATCAACCAGCATCCAAAAAAAAACAATACAAAGCGAAAAATACCTAAATAGCTAAAAGCTAACAGCTGAAATGAACCTTTTTGGCGCAGCCGTGAGGCACACACTGTTGTTTTTAAATATTATTATTTTTTTTATCTTTGTTATTTGTGTTTTGTGTTTCACGAACTGTGTTCAAATAAATGTTTTTCTTTCTTTCTTTCTTTCTAATATCAGAAGTCGGTGTTTTAGGTTTTTAAAGTTATTTTTCGCTTTGTAGAGTTTTTTTTTTTGTAAAAAGTTATTATTTTTCACCGAATACCACTACCTGCTATGTCAAAAACAGTTTGTGAACTTATCATATCTTCCACATACTAATTGCGAAAAAAATACGTATCCAATAATACGAATTTTTTAGCCAACTCAAAAACTATCCAAGCAAAGTTAATAGAATTTATATGGGACCACCTTGGGAACATACCCTTTCAAACAAAAAAAGAATTTTAAAAATCGGTCCACAATTGACGGAGAAATCGGTGGACACACATAAAAACAAACAAACACGCTACGAACATATAACCTTCTCCTTTTTGGAAGTCGGTTGGTGAAAATACCTATGATAATCGAATTTGTCCGATCATTTGCATAAATAGGCCCTAACGACTCTCGTCAAGAGACTTCCAAACCATCGGCATGAGTGGGCCCACAAGCAAAGAATAATAATGACTATCAATCGAATCCATGTCATTTATTTTACCTATTGTATTTATTTCTCAGTGACACAGCATAAGTTTATTATAATCAACTAATAATGTTCCCACTGATGAGATACAGGCCTCCTCTCTAGGAGAGGAAGCGGGCTGTAAACCACCACGCAGGCCCAGCCCGGGTTAGTGGATTTCCCATGTCTTCGAATTTTTGGTTTTAGTATATGCCGGTTTCCTCACACTATTTTCCTTCACCAGTTTGAGCGAAGTTATTGTAAAATAAATTACACAAAGTAAAGTAATACAACCAATTAAATTCTCCTCTTTATTTTCCAGATAATCCACCGAGACTTGGCAGCAAGGAACGTGCTGATAACAGAAGACAGGGTGTGTAAAGTAGCAGATTTCGGGTTTGCGAGGGATGTGGCAGACACTCATGTTTATGAGAGGAAGAGTGATGGACGGCTGCCTATCAGGTTGGTGACGATTATTTATTCATTTTCTAAATTCCCAGCAATTCTTCTATGGTGAAACAAATTTTAGCTGAATCATATTAAATTCAATTCATTATCAGAATCATATTTGATGTAAATATTGCCGCATGAAAAATGAAGAACCGTTGAAGAAGACCGTAATTTTACTGAATAATTTTTCTTTACAGTTTTTATTAATCAAATAAGATTTTTATTTTTATTTCTACAGTTTAAATTTTATTTCATTATAATACAAAACTATCAAACAGATGAATTGCGTAATAGGAATTGAACGCAGATAATATTATGAATTGTCAGTTTGTGCGATTCATAATATTATCATATTATGATTCTGCCAAAGCGGCCATTTAAGGCCCCCTGTTTGGCATTACTGCTTAAATAGACCTTTTTGGCGCAGCCGTGGGTCACAAACTAAAATTGTTCAAGCTTTTCACTTTTTTATCATGAACTATTGCCAAACAAATTTTAATCTTTATTTCTCCTCTTCTCTTCTTCTTTTCGTTTGGTTAGTGAGTAACCTGGTATCAGAGTTTTCCTCTTGCCTCTGACTTGGGTTCACATGCCGTCGAGGAATATCTCTCAGACAAGCTGGTTTCCTCACCCGTTCGGTCTGGTCCGGTCGGTTTCGGTTTCTCTTATTATGGTAACATATTACTCAGTCAGTCAGTGAGTGAGTAGTGGCACTAACTGTTTGGAGTATTTACCTAAAACTGTAATGACTATTGAAGTGGGGATCTTTTAATATTCGCGGTGATTGAAAATAATAATATCCTCTAAAAATTCTAAGAATTCTATCATGTTCTTTGCTGTTCTTGATCCAGTTTAATGCCAGCTCCACACTATCGTCCAACAGTCCAGCATTCCAACATGACTCCAGTCTGTCCCAATTCACGATCGATGAAAACAGACTGTTCAACATGACTCCAGTCTGTCCCAATTCACGATCGATGAAAAAAGACTGTTCAACATCGTCAAATATTAACGAACTATCTGTTTACACGTGGAAGATTGGATGAACAGTTGGACTGTTGGGCGGTAGTCTGAAGCCGGCATAAAACCTTAATTGTCGCGGAATGGACTAAAGACCTTGTTACTAGAAAGAAAGAAAGAAAGAAAGAAAAATAGATTTATTTGTCACAGAGACACGTGCATACATAAAAGACAAGAGTAAACGAAAACAACAAAAAGTACATAATAAATCACGAGTGTAAAACAGAAATTAGTCGGCAGCTGCACGACATGACTGTGACAAGAAGGCTTCCACTCAGCATGATGCAGTGCTATGGGGAACCCACAGCACAGCGCTGATTACTACATGATTAGGCTTCAATAGACCAGGGATAGTTACAAGTTATCAGACCCACGGGTACACTGAATGTGGTCTAATAACGTTGAACAAGACGGAAGTCAGACTGTTAATAATATTATACGTGACCCTGACATTTTGCCAACAAAGTTTGTAGTTTCTAGTTAGTTATTATTGTTTGTTTCTCGCAAATTTAGTGGAGATACTGTGCACAACATGTAACCTTCTGGGAAATTAGAAAATTCTGTTTTTCTCAGGTCTACGATAAAATGAATACCCTGAATTAAAGAGAAATTGATCCGCTTATTCTGAATTTACAGTATCAAGGTTTCGATGTGTTATTTGAGCCCACAGCTTATTCTGAGCTGTAGCGATAAATATTTTCTAGTATATTTAAGTAAGGCACTTGACAACGAATTATGGCAGTCCTTTTAGCCTAAGTGGTCTTAAATGAACACCGGAAACTAGACGTAAAAAGCGTAAAATCAGTAAAGAAACCTTTGGCCAGGACTGAGATAAAAATGCATTCTTATCGAATATATCTGACTGTTACCACATTAATAATTAATATTTGCATGCCAAATCATGAGGAAATGTTATTATAACTGTCATGCTCAAATCAAAATCATGATTTTTAATTTGATAGCAAGAATATAATTATATTAAAAATTTAACCCTCTTCCTTCTTCGTTTTCAGATGGATGGCCCCCGAATCTCTCTACGATAATATATTTAGCGTTAAGTCTGATATTTGGAGCTTCGGCATCCTTTTGTGGGAGATCGTGACCCTTGGCTCCACACCATATCCTGGGTTGTCAGCCAATGACGTCATGAAAAAGGTACGTTCTTCTTTACTTAAAAAAAGCTACTCCCGCTTAATCTTACCATTATTATAAAAGCATTGAGTATTTTGAGTAAGCGAGAGTGAAATGACTTGGATAACAGTTCAAATTCAACTTTAGCTATTTCTCAATATGACTGAAATTGGAATAGCGATATTATGTGATAAGGTCTGCGCTAAATTATATCTCAATTAAGACATTTACTTATATATTTTGAGTAAGTACACACGGCTACACATCAAGCTATACATTCCCAGCATAAGCTGACCTCGCATTGTACGGAAATCCTATACAATGCGCAATCAACATGGAAATGTATAGCTTGATGTGTAGTCGTGTGTACCAACCAGAGAGCTGAATACACCTACGCCTGATTACTTTTCAATTTAGCTGAAAATAAGTATGCACATTTTTAGATCTACTAGAAATACAACGATTTTTATATTAGATCAAAAAATTTGCATACTTATTTGAAGCTTAGGTGAAAATGATATTTCGTGGTACGACAATGAAACTGAAATAACACCTACCTAAAATCAAATTCTATAGGAATTTGATTTTAGGTAGGCGTTATTTCACCTTTCACATTGTTGAAATGAACCCTTATGAAAAAAGTATTGTAAGTAGTTTGTAGATAAAATTATATCTACTGAGGTATTATATATTCACACTTCAATAGCAAAAGAACGGATTTCATTTAAAAATATTTTTACCAAAAATACAACCGACTTCCAAACTACAAAGTGATAAATAACTTTACTTTCGGAAGTCGGTGTCTTTGGATCGGTATTTAAGCCACCGAATACCGAAATTAAAGTTATTTTTCACTTTGTAGTTTGGAAGTCGGTTGTATTTTTTGGTAAAAATATTTTTTTTTTTCACTTTTTTGTGGGTTGGTTTGTAATTCATCAGTTCCTTTTTACCAAATGGTGCTTTTCGAGACCAAAGGCATGAGTTTAAAAAAATACCCAAATCGCTATAGGTGTGCCTATAATATTTGAAAAGTTCCCTCGATTTCTCCAAGATTCCATTATCAGATCGTGACCAAATGACAATGGAACCAACTTGGAAGTATACCCTTTCGAAGAAAAAAAAAGAATTTTTCAAATCGGTTCAGCCGTCTTCGAGTAATCGGGGAACATACATAAAAAAAAAAAAAAATCTTTATTTTTTTTCTTTTATTGAAGTCGGTTAAAAACTCGTTGTTTTTTTTATTCATTAAATTTTGTTACATTAAATTGAATATGACACAAGTAATTTGTTTGATTTATGCCCTAACACATGTGACTCCAGATTTTTCATTAATCTATCTATGATGTCTTATTTATACCTTTTTAGTTGACTATTTTATCGTAGTTGGGTTTTTTATAACTTTTTATCTATTAGAGTTGGTACTCTAATAGATACAAAGACCCTCCTGAAAGTGGGGTTCTCGCTCTAGCTGGCCTTTATAACCCTTACCCGGAGACGAGAACATTTATCTACTGACTAACTTATGTAAGTAATAAATTCTAACTTTTTCATGATACGCTCTCAACTTGTGACATCTTAATCTTAAGTTTAGCATGAGTCTTGAGCGATGAAGATGCAAAACTATTCGCTCTTGCATGTCACAGCGTACATATTTTATATTTAAAGAGTAAAGTTTTTATCCGTGCCAACTGGGTATCACGCACCTTTATAAATAAATTCTAATTTTATAAAGAGGTAAAATCTGTTTGTTTGTATGAAGGGGCTAATCTCCGGACCTACCAGTCGGAATTGAAAAATTATTGTTGCATTGAATAGCTCAATTCTAGAGAAAAGTTATAGGTGGACGAGATCGTGGTCAGAAGCTACATATTAATATTATAAAGCGGTAAAATTTGCTTGTTTGTTTGTAAGTTTGTATGTAGGGGCTAATCTCCGGACCTACCAGTCGGATTTGAAAAAATATTTTCGCATTGGATAGCTCAATTCTTGAGGAAGGTTATTATAGGCTATGTAATATCACGCTACGACCTCTGGAGCCGAGCAAAAATAAAAAAGTCAGAAAGAAAGCTATGCGAAAACGAAGTAATTGCGTGGGCTGGCGATGGGATGCGACGCGGTTGGTCAAGGGCCGATATTTCACGCGGATAAAGTCGCGGGTAGAAGCTAGTTTATACATAATATTAAAATAGCAAGGATGTTCTTGAAGGTGCATTTTATCACATTCAAAGTATTTCTATTTTCTTAATGTCCCTCGGGTATCATCGGATTTCCGAATACAAACGAATGCTAATTTCCATATCCATCAATTATTAGATTTATCGTGCATAATAATTTGAATTCAGAACTAATTACTTTATTGTTGTTTTGTTTTGATTTCCGTGTGAACTATATAGAGCTGTAAAACTATTTTCCTATTTGTCGTGCCTGCGACTTTATGGGCTTTCCTCCCATTTTTTTAAATATATTACATTGAGTTAAAAGAGTATTAACAACTCTATATACTTCCAAGTCGATTGAGAGCGTCCGGTCTACACCAAGTGCAAAGGGCAACTGATAGAAATCCTACAACTGACAAAACACGAGCTTTGCCGAAGAACATTAAGAACATATTTGTATTGTAAATGTCTCTGAAATCACTCTAAGTTACCTGCCTATTTGTATCTCGCAAATCTTTGTTCTTCTGATCCCCTTTAAGTTAATTATCTGCCTTTGTTTTTTTACTCTGAAAAATAAATTCATATTAATTAAGCTTTTCTACGCATAACAAAAACATTCTAACCATATTCACAAATCCAGAAATACTTTGCTTTGATCCTTACCACATCAAACTCCATATAAATTACGCTGTGGTGAGAATTCCAAAGTGCGGAATAAATTTTGGAAGTTGTAGATCCACACGAATAAAAACAAATGACGTTGAAACAGAGCAGCGTGGCTTGGCGGTGACAAGTTAATCACATTAGCAATTTAAACTTGCATTCGGCACGTCAGAATCGCTAACATAGTCGAAATGCGGTGACAAACTGGCGCAGAGAACTGTTTAATTTCACTATTAAGGAACTGTCGAGTATTCTTAAATGATACATAGAAGATGTTAAATGTTACCAATTTTAATCTCAAAAATGATTTAAATGTTTTTTTTTCTATCTGGAATTTCTCAGGCAGCCCAGAGTCTGGGTTTATGCCCGGTTGATAGCAATAAGATCGCCCCCTATTACATGGGACTTAAACATAACTTGCGAAATGTGGGTGTACTATAGGTGCACCTCTACCAAACCCTTCGGGGAAACAAGGCGTTATGTTTATGTGTTATAATACTCTGGAGTAGATAATAATTAGATACGTCGATTAATAATTTAATCAGTCCGTCAGTCGGTCTCATTACGGCCGTGTTCTCGCGCCAGAGTTATGGTGACGTAAGGATATGGACTAATATTGACACGCTTACCTTAAAGGACCAGTTTTTAGGGTTTCGTTCGTTATAGGATCAATTCGTTGCCCGTCCGTCAGTCCGTCAAGACCCTTTTTCTCAAGAACGCGTCGAGCTAACAAGTTGAAATTAATATCAAATACGTAGGTCTATGGTCTCTTGGAGTTCTAAAAAAATCAAACTTTAAGTCAACGCAATATACAACTAAGGCCATTTATGCGACATATTTTGATACTCGCAAATAAATCAAAACTTACAGGGTGCTTTCCGTACTTAATAAATTAATATAGAAATATTTTAGATTATGTATCTAACGCGGATAAATCATGAATTTTGGCAGGAAGTAAGGTCTCACAGTACATGTAACAGAAAAAGTCTGAAAATAGTTATTTTTTTAGTTATATCACACTTTTTTGCGATTACAAACTTACATTTGCAGTTGGAGAATTGACCGTGACGTATATCAATGTATAGGAGAACATTTTTTTCAACTGCAATGATAAGTTTGTTTTTGGGATAAATTTATCCCAACTACGGAACGTGCGTAGTCCGACACGCTCTTAATCAGGAGTTTGGATTTGTTTGACGACCCTTATAACATGGAACTTAAGGCGACGATAACCGACTTTTAATGATTTTATACTGAAGATCACGTCTACATGAGTACGATAGTGTTAATGATTTGTAAAAAATACATGTTAAAGTAGAGCATCTTTTTAATAAATTAATATAGGAATATTTTAGATTATGTATCTAACGCGGATAAAAACCGAGATCACGCAAAATCTATCAAGCGTATTTTTATAGATAGAGACCATTTTAAAGATAATTTAATGATTGATCTTTTTGTATACGTCTTTTATTAAAATACCTTTTTTTATGCATATTAAATTAATAATGCGAGTCCTATTACTAGCTGGACGTACGACGCGTTGCGTGAGCTTGCGTCGTACGTTCAGTTAGTAATTTATGATTTTGCCAAAGCGACCGTTTTAAGCCCCCTGATGTTACCTCATGTTATGTCAAAAGAAAGTAGCCTGACTTACCTAACTTAAATAATTTTAAATTTTGTTTCCTTCCTTCCCAGGTTATCGATGGATATCGTCTCGAAAAGCCAGAACACTGTCATCGGGAGCTCTACAACATAATGTATTATTGCTGGGAGGCAGAGCCGAAGGAACGACCTGACTTCGCAGACATTGTCGCTAGATTAGAACCACTAATTAACAAAGATATGGACTACATACAGCTGGAAAGATTCCCAGATCATTCATATTATAATCTACAACATTTAGATGGAGAGAAACTATGATTGTATAAGTCAAGAAAAGGATAGTGAAATTGTTGAAGACGTAAAAATACCTCCGTAGTTTGAAATTTTCTTTATGAAAATCCGCTTGCTACAGCTTCAGTTTTAATTTTTGCAGATTTTTGCTTTCTCTTAAATACCCTAAATTGTGTTGGCATATTTAAATTCTCTGGGTAATTTCCTTTTTTATAAAAACTGCTATCAATTAAGAGGTATCGACGTCGGATATCAAACTATTTATTTGTGCAAGAAACAAAGTGCGGGATAAACTTATAGTTAAAAGACAATAAATTGTTCAATAGTTTTTATTATATTGTGCATTATTTAGACTTATGAGTACTTGTAGTACTAATAATCCTTAAAAGTGGTACCTAAGGGTAATTTATGTAAATATCTTCTGAATTAGAAATTACTGCATACACGTGTTTCATAATTCCGAAATAAAATACATATAACGTTGAACTTATGTACTTAATTACAAAAGTTTGAGAAATAATTTAAAACTCATCTGATTACTTAAAAATTTAAAACAATCTCGTTATTAATGAGTAATGCAAATTAATTTGAAACAGCTACTTACACAAACAAAAAGATAACTGAGATTAAAATACCTTTAATGATTGCAATAATAATTATTAAGTAATTTTAGAACTTCACATAGACTAGTCTTTAGAATATTATAATAATTGTAATTTAGTAATCATTAAAATAAAAATAATGATCTTATAAATGTACAGTACATTTAAGCTTCTCGTTAAATAAAAATACATACAATTTGTATAATAAATGTTTTGTTGTATAAAGATTTTTTCTTTCTTAATTTCCCTTTATAACCAAAATCACAGCGATAAAATACTTTAGACTCATAAAGTCATGACAAAAAGTTAATTCTTCGTTTACATTGAGAAAATTTCTTCTGTACATATTCAGTCTTGACCACTATTTCTACAATAAGTGCCAAGCTACCGCTAACATATCCAAAAGCTAAAGCCAAGAAGCCTCCTTGCAGATGCTGCCACGACAACGGATTAACATCGGATTTCTCCTTCAATAATGCCCTCAGTTGACGAGCTCGTCGCCTCTCAGTGAACGTTGCAAAGTGATCTCTAAGAGCTTCATTTAACCCGCTCTGCTTAAGCAGCGTTATTGTTGTCGAAAACTCCGGCATAAAAGGAAACCCTCTCAAAGCTATAATCTCTATAGGTACGCTGAAGACGTCTTCCGTAAACGTATAATATTTATGGTTACCAATACTGTCACTCAGCTCTGGTGTTATTGAAGAAACATGGGCCAACTCAAGGCGACTGCACAGTAACGAAAAATTTCTATGAACAGTAACATCTATCATTGCTTTAGTAATATTCTCAATATCAATCCATTTCTGACCAATAAGATAGTCGAAAGGATCGGTTGAGTTATAAAACAGATCATGTAACTCCTCGAAACCACCAAATTTTAAATCACTGTCAACCAATTCTTCGACTGTTTGTATTTGGTACTCATAAGATGGGTTCGTCAACACTTCGAATAATTTCGTTTGGTATGCCGTTGAAAATAGTATACAATATATATTGAGAAACACAAAAAACACGCGAAGACTTTCTTTAGAAGGATGTAGGTAAGTAACAAACCCCAATATTGTAATCCAAGTATTAAGAAAACAATGACCAAACGTACTATTGTAATCAGAATCTCCACTGAGCTGCCCTATTATTTTCCACGTTATACCACACAAAAAGAAACCAGTTATTAAAGCATACCAAACCAAACGTCTAAATATAATAACCAAAGCTACCCATGCAGCTGATTTGTGAGCTCTTGGGACAACCCAAGTATAAGCATCGGCTAAATACGTAATGCTTGTCTCAAAGTCTTCGTGCACATCGAAATCTGGAAATATTCCACCCAAAAGTAAGTGTCCTTTCTTCGATGCCAATTGCTTTAAAGCTCCATTCCATTCACCAATATTTTCTCGTTCTCCTCGGAATCCATCAACAAAGTGATATCTAGCCGTCATCTTATATCGTCTAAGCATTGCACTTATCATTATTTTCTCAATATTAACCTCACATTCATCATCACTTACAAACGGCTGTCTTTGCAATGCTATTATTTCTATGACACAACCATTCATGTTGTGTGGTACTTTATAATCAAACACATATTTATCATATTTTAATACCCCTCGTTCACATGTGTTTTGTATCACAAGTCTGTCTTTAGCAGTTTCGTTGAAATAACCACAATACTCTGGAGGGTCGTAAGGTTTCCAATTATAAATAATGGCGTTTCGAAAATTGTTTGCTTGAGGCACAGCTATAATAATATTTATTGCATTATATTTGAAGAGACAGCTAAGTACTTTCTCGACGTATTCAATATTAATTTTATCATTCTGAACGAAGTTGAAAAGTAAAATAATAAATTTTGCAAAAGGGTTCCAACTACGTGATCGTATTAATTTACTGGCTAGAAAAGAAAAGTCGGTGTAACTGTCTATTATGATAACAAAGTAATTAGCTATTGGTATGGCTACATAATTATCTACGTGTAGTACTCCAAGATTATAATTATCTTGATCACAGATTTCCACTTCTTTTTCAGGACTCATGACTTGCACACTGAACTTGATTCTTTCATTGATCTTCTTCAATATTTCAGTCCTAATTCTCGATACAGAAGTGCTCACATTATTAGTGTTAGCAATTATCAAAAGACCAGGCTCTTCGAATTCATTTTCAATCACCTGACTAATACATCTAGTATAGTCATTAATAACAGTTGGGCCATGAGGATTTACAACTCCATAGGAATTATCAACTAACAGGAATATTACTAGAATTATTTTATTAACAGACATACGTGTTGCCTTAATTTATAAACCATTAGTACTAAAAGCAAAACTACAATAAACTGCCGTTGCATGATAAGTATCACATGTTGTTTAATCTACACTGATCTCTACTTATAAACACAAAATAACATCATACAATGTGACATACTACCATCGATGTTACATGTTCAAGGAAAGCATTGATTTAAAACCAGACAAAATACTAAACTTATTTTTATGCAACATTGTTTAATTTCATTGCAAATTTTGATGCGATATTATTTTTTATCACAAATCGTTGAGCACCATAAAATAAAAAGGATGATAGCGATTGTAGATCGCTTCAAAACGAAATAGCACATAACGATGATTTTTTAAAATAATACTAACACAATATACCGCAATATCTCAAAACGGATAAACCACTTCCTTGCTCTTCAAGTTATTTAAAAAATAATAATATTAAAATGTAGCTCAAATACTCGAGTCTTCAAAAATGGTGGACGCATTTCAAAACTTATTGCAGTATATTAAAATTTCGAACATAACGTGCTTGTATATTTTCTATTTTCATTTGTAATTCTTGTATTCCTTCTTTGGATTTTCGAAATATTACCAATAATACTGTATACGTCAGTTTTAAACATAGACTACAATTATATTATTTAAGTTTTAAATCATTATTGTTGAACAAAATGCCTATTCAATTCATGTTATATTTATTAGGTCTAATTGGCGAAGCGTATGTGTGCCTGTACATTCAATATATAAAATATATTTATATATTTATGTATATCGGCCCAGAGTAACATGATGATTGCCACGACCTGCAACTTTGATGTCGACTCTACAGTTGTGAAAGTTATTGGGTTTTACCATCCCTCCGGAGTCTGGATTTATGCCCGATTGATGGCAATAGGCTCGCCGCATTTATATGGTGAAATGTGGGCATACACCTCTGCCTAATCCTTCGGGGATTACAGGCGTGATGTTATGTTATGCATTCGGTCTTCAGTGCAACTTTTAGACATACTTATATGGTATACTGCCGTATACTCATTTCTTATATATGTCGTGGCCAGATCTTAAAATAGACCATTTTATGAAATGGCCAGCTAAAATTGGGCATATCGTTTAAACGTCAACGTTTAATGATTTATGTCAGTCGACGTTTGGCTATATCATTAATGTAGGGTATCCATGGGTAATGTAGTCAAAATAGCCTAAACCATTGATTTTGCGACACCGTGATGACACCACCTTTTGACCATTAAAAAGTCATTAACGCTGGAGTAAAAGACATCAACGCGTTGATTATCGCGGTACCGATTTTTTTTCAAGTTTTCACTTCTGTCGGCACTCCCGGAGTGCCACTGTTTTTTTTTAAACAAATTTTAAGTGCTTTGTTGCATTTCACGCCGCGACAACGGCCGGCGAGCGCTACTTCCAAGTTGACCGCTTTCCATAATATCATATTTGGAAACCCAATAAAAGTCCATCGACTTTTTTTGCGTGATCACCGTACTTTGTTTGATTTGTTGTATGCCGTCGCCATGATGCACAACAAAAACAAAGCGACATCAACGCCTCTACCGTTGGATAATCTAACTATTTTACGATATGGTCACTAATGTTTGACCACATCATGAAATAGTCGTGCGTTTAACTGGTCATAAAGTTAAAGCATTGAAAGTCTAGGTTAACACAGTTCCGGTTCATTAACAAATAGTTTATACTTGTATTGAAGATTACCTTTTTTACTTAAAAGCAAACATTAAACTCTATGGCTAAGCATAGAGCCATCTGTCTACGGCAGCGCCATCTATAACTAACTGTCGAATGCAGTGCTTTCCTCGTGGTCGTGTCGCCGTTTCTTGCCATGGTACTTATTGCCACTTTTGAAGCTCTTCATATTTTTTCACCTTTTGGTCATTTCTTCGACTGTTTTCTGTAGGTATGTCGTCTCTTCGTTTCCCTCTAGTACTTTGAACTCAATATCAGCTTCGGCGATCTTCATTTTGTTGTCTGTCATTTTCTCTGCGACCCCCTTTGCGGTGTTTTCCTTTGTAAGACGTACCCAACCTTCTTTGTCGGCCACTTTAATGTCTATGTATGCTATGTCTGCACCTGAAATTATTTAATTATTTAGTTTAGAGATATTTATTTAGTAAAACTTTTTGCACAAGTAAAAATAACCGAATAAAGGCAGACTTAATGCCATGGGCATTTTCTAAGAGTCTATCATATATTTTTATTATGTCCAAGCACAGATTAGTACAGATGGGTCACTCCGCAAAATCATTTAAATAAAAAGCGACTCTTGCTACGACACAATAAAGTTCAATTCAGGTCGTACTGCGCTGATTACCTTCAGTTATATTTAGCTAGAAGTTGTCTCTCTTTCCATCGCGTATCTCTTGTTTATCCATCCACAGGAGACCCGCCTCACGCAGCGCTGCTCTAAGGATGATAATAGAAAACAGCACGCCGCGCGAACGCCCGCTCCGTACACCCGCTTAACGCAGCGGACGGCCTCATATCTCCTGATTACGTTACGCCCACTGAATTCGACAAGTAGAGCCCGCCGCATACCTACTTGTAGCTTCATACCTAAAATGCGGAGTGTCCCATCTGTATTCATCTGTGGTCCAAGTAACAAACGTTATAGAATTTTGCGGCACCAACCCGACTCACTAAGCGCTCTGTAATTACTGTAAGCATGTCAAGTTGTCACATTATTAAATTATCTGTCGTTGCTTCATTTTTAATTCTTTTTAACTATTGTGGTATAGTAATTTTATTTTAGGTGCAACGTCTTAACATACAATTATTTAACTAATGTACGTACCTATACAAACTATTGTAAACCATTTTAAAAGAGTAAAGGTGGAGTTTCTTGCCCATTCTTCTCCATACGAAAACAACCTTTTGGAAGGGGCGACAAGAATCAATTCTATTATTTTGTAAATTTTGACGTTCAAACATGGGCCTATTTGAAATAAATGATTTGAATTTGACAATGTTCATTGACAGTAACAACAAGATTTTGTAGAACTAGTTTTAGTACTCTCACATAACAAAGATCATATGTGCCCGGGTACTGTTTTGTATTTTCCATGTATCCTGTAGTTAACAAAGTTCTTCTTACGTATTGTTGATAGTGCTTCTTTGATATCTTCCCTCTTCATCTGATCGGTACCGCCACTGAAGTATAGTACTGTTCCGGTGGGCAGTTTCAGCTTTCTTTTCAACTTGCATCAGAAATGATACTCTTATCTATACAATGAATAATTTTTGTCCCGTTTGTCTGGGTGTATGTTCTGGATTGGCGCAAAAAAGGCTGAACGGATTTGGATGAAATTTGGCACACAGTTTATAACCTGGGTTAACATATAGGGAACTTTTAATCCCGGTAGTCCGTCCCCGTGGGATATATTCTGACATCCACGCGGGCGAAGCCAAGAGGAAAAGCTAGTTTTTAATGTATGTTGTAGCTAGAAGAATCAAGCCGTCAATAGTACAGGTGACTAAACGTCTTGAGACCCGGTGACTACCAAGAGAGCCACAAACAATAGATATTTAATTTATTGTGTGGTTTGCTAGAATAATTAAAAAAAAAAATCCCATGATAAAAATTTGAGTAAAGACACGTGTTTAAGTTTGCGCACTGGTTAAAAAATTTCAATGTATACATAATGTACACGCGCATGGCGAGCCGGGGGGCGCGGGAAACAACGAACCTCCGCGCCCGCCGCCATTAAGTGTATTATCTATGCCGCCATGATTCGGACGACAGCAAGGACCGAGTGCGCTTGTGTCTATTATAATAAAAATTGTCTCGCTCGGCTATCTTAAAATAAATTGTAAAAAATAACTTTTCGTCCGTTTCAATCATCTCCCAACACATAATTATAAATTAAAGTCGTTTTTCTTGTGTATGTCAGGTCGCGTTGATCTGCATACGGTGGAGGTCTACCCAGCTTGGGCGGAGCATAGCCGTGTCCTCGTGGAGGCGATCGGCGGCGGTGATCTCTCGCGTCCGGCCGTGGTTCAGGCCATGGTACGGAGCGAGAGGAAATGGGAGGCCGTCACCTCCTTCTGCGAAGCGGTAATGCTCGCAAAGGAGGAGGCGGAACGCGTGAGGGAGAGGCAAATTTCGCGCCCTCACGCCCCTAACCGCCGCAGGAGGAGACGCCCAGGGCGTCGGGAATCGCGAGGCGATTTCCGGCCACCGTAGGCGCGGGCTTGCGGACGGTGAGCAATGGGTGGCTCACCGTCCGATAAGGACCAGGCCCGGGTCGACGGCGCGTTGTGTTCCACGCGCGCCTCAAAGAGATGTCAGCAGATTTGAAGGAGTCCACTAGGGCCGATGCCTGCCGGGGTTGCGAAGAAAACCGAGAGGGAGATCGTGGCCCCCGGCAACAGGGCAACCGAAGGAACACGGATGGGTTTTAGTCAGTAAGAGTCTGACACGCCCTCCCGCTCCGCCCAGAGCGGGAGAAGTTATTTGATGATTTCCCACCCTCAAAAAAAAAAATAAAGGTCGCGTTGATCTTTTAGTCTGCGCAACGGATTTTGATGCGGTTTTAACCAAAATTTAGATAATATAATCTATTACGGATACGAAACTTTATAAATAAATCCATTATTGAAGAATAACAAAGAGATCTAAGATTATAATTTAACGTCTTTGGAGAATAATAAATCGGCAATCTGTTATGGGGATGTAGGAGGAGAGGTCATTTGCAACCAAATGACCCATAAGCCAAAGTCAACCATTTTCGAGTGGGTAATTTGAGATTTTATATTTTAAAATGTATGGAATAAAAATGTCAAATGACTCGAAAATTGTTGACATTTGCATAGGATTTCACAAGCATTCCTGTGTTACCAATAACTCTAAGGATGTATTCTAAAATCCGAAAAAAAAATGAATATAATAATAATAGGAGTCAAAAAGGGTAATTTGGTTGTTAATGTCCTCTCTGACATTCCGAATTCAGCTCCAAAAGCTTTTGGAGAACATTAAATAAATGTAATTATTTAGATATCTTCAGCAGTTGAGTTTTAATTGGCTTTATCCAAACAATGAATTTTCAAAAAGTTTAATTTTTACTACAGTTGACCTTTATTTCTAAGTCAAACATTCCAGTCAAATTTTAAGATATTGCTCGTCAAACCAAACACAATTTTTTAAAAGAAAATTCGTGGACATGATCTTTGAGATGATCCAGAGTGCTCATTCTAATTTCAAATTACGTAAATAAAGTTTAAAATATTTCAGGTTTCATTACTTTTTCGAGAAACTTGTGTTAAACTTTCCTCAGTATATTTTTCATTTTTTATTTAAAATTTGTTCTTTAAGAACGTGTATTCTGAAAGTGGGCAACTTCGCAAATAGATGTCAAATATTTCATTGTTTTAATAATTGATTTGGCAATATTACTGTATGGAAATATGAAATATGGCTAACTAGTGAACTAAAACATTGATTATGAAATGCAATAATTAATATCGTAACACTGAATATTTCGTTTTAGATATAAAAAAAGTTTTTGGAAACTTTCCAAATGCCTTTTTCACACATAATCGGTTACAACATCAGTGTCACAATTATTGCAGTTCATTATTTTTACCCGACTGCCCCAGAAGGAGGTATATATTTTTAAAACAAGCATTCTAATTTATAGAATTTTGGTATTGCAGGCAGGGACAAACAATACACCATAATTTCAGGTTTTTTTTTTTGGATGGGAAATTATCAAATAAATTCTCCTGCTCTGGGCGGAGAAGGAGGGCGTGTCAGACTCGTACTGACTAAAACCCACCCGTGTTCCTTCAGTTGACATATTGCCGGGGGCCACGATCTCCCTTTCGAACTTTTTCGCAAACCCGGCAGGCATCGGGCCTAGCGGTCCCCGTCAGTTCTGCTGACATCTCTTTGAGGCGCGTGTGAAACACAATGCGCCGTCGACCCGGGCCTAGTCCTTACCGGACGGCGAGCTACCCATTACTGACCGTCCGCAGGCCCGCGCCTACGGTGGCCGGAAATCGGCCTGCTATTCCCGACGCCCAGGACGTCTCCCGTTCCACCTGCTACCAAAATTCTACAGATCATAATGCTTGTTTTCTTCTTCGTTTTTTAAATATTTTTATATTCCACTATTTATTATATTCTTTTGGTGAATACCACACCTTGCTTTTTCAAAAAAAAAAAAAATAATTACTGATACTATACAATTACAACTAAAAAAAAAAACAACTTAATATCTGCTGCTGAAATATTAAAGTGTTCCACTAAATGCACAACTGAAGAAAACAAAAACATCTTAAAAGCATATTAGCTTATTATTTCAACAGCAGCTGAAATAATGAAGCAAAATGTTCCGAAATCTATTTAGTTAGTAATTTAAAGAAAACACTAAACTAAAATGACGCCTGTCTCAGTTCACAAACCTGTTTACTGTCTAGAACTTTAAACTTTTGTACAAAAGTTTAACGTCCCAAGAGAAAAATAACTTTAAGGATAAGTAATTGCAAGTTTTTGTATGAACAAGCTAAATTGATGCAAAAATTTTATTTTCTAGAAATAATCATTAATGTTCAGCTTCATCTTGTAGGGATGTTTTTTTTTTTAATGGTACATCACAGGACAACCTAGGAGGTTGTCGGCTGCTTAACTGGACTTTCCTGTGACTGTCTCAATAAATTACAGCCTCCAGCCAGGACATAACATTTATAAGCTATGCGACTATACGCTAAGGGCACCCCCTGTTGGGTACGGACCTCGGCTTAAGGCCGCGTCGCTGGAGGAGGACAGCAAGGGACAGGCTGAATCGAATTGATTATAGGAATGTTGGAAAACGCTTCTATATACATACCTACTTCTATTGAAACTTGTATAAAAAAAATTATAAACCTGACACAAAAGGCACAAAACAATTACAAAATAACGAAAGCCAAAAACATAACAAAAACTATATGGCAAATTATAAACCAGAAAAAAACACAATATTTCCAGCCAACGTATTGATTAAATTATAAAAAACCCAAAGAATATTTCTAATGCATTTATTAACTACTTTGTTGATAAAATACAGCCCAAATCAATGGACGGCAGCTAATCTAAAACAAGTAGGAAAATAGACACCAGAAGGGATTTAATGTTTATGGCACCAAGCCTTCCAGATGATATACTTAAAATAATAATGTCACTGAAAAATACAAATAGCGTAGGTTATGATGGCCTATCTACAAAGATTTTGAACATAACATAAACATCACGCCTTGTTTTCCTGAAGGGTTGGGCAGAGCTGTCCCTGTAGCAGGTTCACCCACATTTCGCCAGTTATGTTTTTTAAGTCCCATGTAATAGGGGGCGAGCCTATTGCCATCAACTGGGCACACTCCGGGGACTCCAGGCTGCTACTGAGAAATTTCAGATAGATTTTTAAATCTGTAGCTAATGAGATATGTGTAAAAAGTTACATACTTAATCTTAGTATAAGTGCTAGCATATATCCAGATGCTTTAAAAATACCCATTATACAACCAATATTATTTTAAGAGGGAAAATAGAGAGTTAGAAGAAAATTATAGGCAATCTCACTGATTCCGATTATTTAAAAAAAATAATTGAGCACTATATTTACAAAGAGCTACAAATAGTTTGAAAAAAAAACGATAATTTGTGTGAACAACAAAAAAGATTTAGACCCAGCAGAACAATAATTATGGATACCGTGGCCCCTGGAAATATGGCAACGGAAGAACACGGGTGGGTTTCAGTCAGTAAGAGTCTGACACGCCCTTCCGCTCCAGCCAGATCGGCAGAAGATATTTGATAATTTCCCACCCAAAAAAAAGGGATTATGTTCTTGACCTGTTTCAGTCTTATTTACATAATAGACGACAAATAACTGAAATTAATATAATGAATTTAGTTAATAAACAACCATTGACCCTATTTGACATTACCATGACAACATCTTCAAAAAGAGTTGATATATTTCTTTAAAATCGATTATAAAATGGTTAGACGAAAATAACGTAAGAATAAAATATAACCAAAACAAAGATTTTTAACAAACGTATGCCTGATAAGAGCAATCTGCATGTGCAATATAATAATGATGCAGGTAACGATTTAGTAAGTACTAAATTACTAGCGCTAGAAATAGACAAAAAACTTAGTTGGAAACAACACATAGTCACTTTGCAAAAAAACTAAGCACATCCACATCCGCTTATGCTTTACATACTTTGGCGTTTATTGTAAACCTAGTCTCACTCCTGACTGCATGCCATGGTTTAGTCGAATGCCACTTACGATGCGGCGTTATCTTTTAGGGCAACTCCATTGAGAGAGAAACTGCATTCAAAGCACAGAAAAGATGCATACGATCCTTTTTTAAACTGCGAACTACTGATAGATGCGTGCCATATTTTAAACAGAATAAAATATTAACTTTACCATCCAAATATATTTTAGAAAAGGCAGTAATTGTAGAGTTGAACCCCTGATCGCTTTGACCGCATAGCAGACGTATTTCCACGAAATGGGCGTGATAATAGTAGGCTATGTCTCTCAATTTTTTATTAACACTAGTTAATAAAAAATTGTAATAAATTACCAAGGAGTTGTAAAGAATTAAACTCGAAGTTATTTTTTTTTTTAAACTTCGAATTTTTTTAGTAGACAAAGCATACTATAGTGTGACGGAATTTTTAATGCAGATAGGAATTTCTTGATTATTTTATATATTGATTAGAAATTAGAAAAATATGACATTTAACATAACATCACGCCTGTATTCCCCGAAGGGTTAGGCAGAGTTGTACCTATAGTAGTTCACCCACATTTCGCCAGTTATGTTTAAGTCCCACGTAATAGGGGGCGAGCCTGTAGCCATCAACCGGGCACAAATCCAGACTCCGTGCTGCTACTGAGAAGTTATAGATTGAAAAACCCAAAAACACATTTAATTTTTATTTTATTTTAATCCAATACGAAATAAGTTGACTGCCGAAGAATTGTGTATAATATAAATAACTATTGAAGTACGTCATAATTAAATTGTACATACATACATACATACATAAACTCACGCCTTCTTCCCATGGGGGTAGGCAGAAACTACAGAACGCCACCTGCTACGATCCTTACATACTCCTTTTGCCTCGTTTACGTTCATACATTTGGTCATACACTCCCGCCGAAATTGTAATTATAGTTAATTAATCTTTATATAGACATTATTTATCTTTATTATTATGTACTTAGCATCTCTAGTGTATTTTGTACTTTTGCATGCGTTCTCCTTAAATATGGCTGTTGCTAACTATATTTTTGATGCCACCGTCTTTTGTGCCCATATTTGCAAAATAAATATCTAATCTTATCTTACGTCCCTTCTTTAATTAGTTCACGATGATTCTGTTGCTTTTCTATCATTCTAAACTAGTAAAAGTCCACTGCTGGACAAAGGGCTCTTTTTTCTAGTTTCTCTAGGTACTGTTTTCTAGCTCCATATCTTAATCATTTAAGTAACAGACAGGCAAAACTCCTTGAGGAATAGTTTTTTTTTTTTTTTTAAATATAAGTGGGTACACACTCAGAAACATTGTTCGAAACAATTTAATCTAGAAGGGTATAACATTTTTATTTACATTTTAGATATCACACATCACAAGTAGATAGAATACCGAGTTTAAAAGCAATAAATAAAATACAAACAAAATGTGCTTAAAACTTTTCAATCGCAAAAGGAATTCAGAAACACGATGTGGTTTGTTTTCAATGAAGCGTTCAAAGTTCAAAGTATGAACTTTTGATGCACTTTGCATATAAAAATACATGATAACTGTGCTGCAGGCGATATTGGACTTTGTGGATTCAATTGTTTATTCAAAATGTTTAAATCGAACTTTGGATAACCATTCTGTTTGCTCGAATGTGATTTCATTTGTTTTTACTGAATACTGAATTAAAAATAATATCTGTGTGTTGATAAAAGCCATTTTACGTACAGTACAAATATTTTCTTCATGTCCTCGTGTTTCGTCAGTCGACGGATCTCTATAAGTTGCCCCTTTGCACTTGGTGCAGACCAGACGCTCTCCATCGACTTGGAAGTATACAGAGTTGTTAATACTCTTTTAACTTAATGTAATTTATTTTAGGAAAGCTGCTAAAGTGGCAGGTACGACAGATAGGAAAATAGTTTTACAGCTCTATATAATTCACACGAAAATCAAAACAAAACAACAATAAAGTACTTAGTTCTGAATTCAAATTATTATACAAGATAAATCTAATAATTGATGGACATGGAAATTAGCATTCGTTTGTATTGGAAAATGTGATAATTCCCGAAGTATATTAAAAAAATAAAAATACTGTACAATAAGTGAATGAGCATTCGCTACAATCGCTTGGGAATTTCAGATAGCTACTGAAATGGAAAATAATGTTGTCCAATTAAACTTTATTTATTTAAAATTTCGCTGTTATTTATATTATTATAGAAGAGGTACTATTAAATTTAAGTTAACGAAATCAAAGCTTACTTAACTAAAAAGCAACAAAACTTTAAAAAAGCCAGCCATGTACGTGTTGGCCACGCACGTGAAGGGTTCCGTAGTTGGGATAAATATTTACGCAAGCACAGTAGTGATTTTGTCGACCGCAAAAATCCAAATGCTAACTAATCCTAACTATCCATACTTAATATTATAAATTCAAAAGTAACTGTGTCTGTTTGTCTGTCTGTCTGTATGTTACCTTTTCACGGCTAAACCGCTGAACGGATTTCGATAAAATTTGGCTAGGAGACGGATGACATCCTGGAGAAGGACATAGGGTACTTTGTCTCAAATATAACAAATAAAGGATGAAAGTTTGTATGAAAAAGACGGCATTTCTTAAGTTAGGGATATGTAAATTAAAATTTATGTTTTTGGTAAGAAATAAAGAATTACGCGTTTCAGCGTTTTTGTGAAATCATCCCCCAAAAGAGTAAAATAGGAGATGAATTTAAAACTACATGTAATATTGATATTTTTGTGTCTTCTTTTCAAGAGATTGAAGGTATTGGATATATAATCATAGTCCGTATCTTGAATTAACATTTAGTCTTTATTTCATTAAAATCAGCCTACTCTGTCAAAGGTAATTACAATTTAAAGTGTTAAACTAACCTTTCTTACTAGAGTATATTATAGTAGTAAAATGAATAATTAGTATTTTAAGTAAGGCATTTAGAATCATATAAACTTGTTCTATTTATTTAAAAAACCGGACAAAAATGTGAGTAGGACTTGTACCTGGGTTCCATCTCGAAGCTGTGCTTGCTCCGCTCCCTGAATTTTCAAATCTGGATTGAAGAACAAACTTTACTTTTCAATTGAAAAAGAACTCTTCATTGAGTTATAAAATACAGACTAGATGTTACTTCAAGACACTACTGGTGGACTAAAGGGGATCGGCAGGTACGGACCGCCCCGGGCTCCCGGTCCATGGGGGACCCCCCTAAACTCGAGAAATAATTTTTAATCAAACCGCAAACAAGACCGAAATATGTTCAGTAAGTAAAAGGCAGTTTGTATTTGGGTGCGCCCGCACTACTACGCATGGTAAATATTAACGTAGGGTGCTAAAATTTTTGAGCTTGCTTCGCTCGCTCTTGCAATCTGCATTCTCTCTTTCCTCAGACTTCTCTTCGTAATTAGACAAAGTAACTCCTATTTATGTACAAATAGCTAAAAGAAAATGTTACCTATGCGGGGTGGAGTACAAACATTTTCGTGTTCGAATAATAATTCCTATTTCTGTATAAATGTTCAACAGAAAAGTTAAAATATGCAGGGTGCAAAAAATTTCGTCTGATGCTTTTCTGTTATCGAGAAAGTATCTCCTATTTCTGTATCAATAGTCAAAAGAAAACCTAACCCTTTCGAGGCAACGCGCTAAATATCTTGACGTCATTCCTGGGCGGGGGCCCCATTTACCTTTGCCACTCCGGGCCCTAGACAGGCTTAGCCACTACAAGTCACGGCCTATGAATTTTTGATCCCAGATTGAAGAACAAACTAAACTTTGTAGTTCATATATAACTATAAATGACCAATTTTCGGATATTCCCCTATACTTGACCAAATTTCATGCTGTTAGGCCAACGGAAAGTACCAAATAGACTGGTTTATTTGCGAGTGTCAAAATATGCGGTATAAACGGCCGTATTTTTTATTGCGCTGACTTGGAAGTTTATTTTCGTTACAGCAAGCTCCAAAAGACCGTAGCCCTAAGTTTTTGATATTTATTTCAACTTGCTACCTCCTCGCGTTCCTGAGAAAAAGGGTCTTGACAGACAACGAACTATTTCTTTAAGGATTTCAATTTTTCGTTTTGAGGTACGGAACCCTAAAACAAATTTATTATGTGGCTGTTACCTTTTCATGCCGTAACGGCTGAACGGATTTAGATGAAAGGCATACGGATATGCCATGACCTGGGTTAGGACATAGGGTACTCTGAATCCCGGTAGCGCGTTCCTGTGGGATATTTTCCGACATCCACGCGGGTGAAGCCGCGGGCAAAAACTAGTAATATTATAAATGTGAAAGTGAGTTCGTTTGTTTGTTACGCTTTCACGCTAGAACGGCTGAGCGGATTTGGATGAAATTGGGCACATGGGTAGACCATGACCTTTTTTTGTTTGGGTGGTAAATTATCAAATAACTTCTCCCGCTCTGGGTGGAGCGAGAGGGTGTGTCAGACTCTTACTGACTAAAACTCACCCGTGTTCCTTCAGGTGCCCTGTTGCTGGGGGCCACGATCTCCCTTTCGGTTTTCTTCGCAACCCCGGCAGGCATCGGCCCTAGCGGACCCCGTCAATTCTGCTGACATCTCTTTGAGGCGCGCGTGGAACACAACGCGCCGACGACCCGAGCCTGGTCCTTATCGGACGGCGAGCTACCCATTGTTCACCATCCGTAAGCGCGCGCCTACGGTGGCCGGAAATCGGCTCGCGATGTAGACCATGACCTGGAAATGGATATAGACTCATTTTCATCCTGGATCGTAGACGAAGACGCGGGCAAGAGCAAGCAAGTTTATATATCATAGAATTTTTTGAAAAACTATTATTTTCTGTGATTGGAACCGAAAACATCTCAAAAACCACTGACTTAAAATAGTGAAGTCATTAAGAAATATCATAATCTTTTCAATTATGGGATCTAACAACAACCCACACGTTTAAGTATGTCTCTCTGCCTACTTCGCAAAGGAAAGCGTAAAGTTATAGTAGTAGTATAATGTAGTTTTCATCATAAAATGGTTTTTATTTACATTTTACAATAACATCACAAAGAATGCACCTAGTTTTTTTTAACTAATTGGCTAAACACCAAGTCCTTTTCTATGGAATTTTCACGAAAATTTTACTTAAATTACTACAAATACTTAATATTTTAAGTTGGTCGACTATTACTCGTTAACTGGTAGCTTTCTTAGCTGTGATACTTTTTCTTATAATTCGTGTCCTTTTAGATCGTGAATATTATACTTTCCACATACTCAAAAAAAACAGTTTAGCTGGTATGTGAGGACTCGTGACACTAACAAAAACTACAACTTTAAATTATAATTGAATAGACGAGTGTAAAAAAACAGCCCCATGTAAGTTAAATAAAAAAGAAAACAAGGTTTTATTTTACAACTTTGTTTGTGAATAATGTGTGTTACCATATCAACCATGAACTAAATTACAGCTTTTTTGTAATAATAGTCTCGAGTTAAACCGCGGTCAGACATACAGATAAACGGACTTGGCGAAACTATGTTTTACTACGGAACACTAAAAACTAGTTCACGTTGTATTTACTTAGTTAATGGTGGATTAGTTTCTCTTTGTAGTTAAAGTAGGGAGCAAAGGACCTACCTTTACTACCTACTTTTTCATTAAATCGTGAGTAAATAAAGTACAAAGTACCAAGTATATTTTTTTCCTTTTAATTTCCTTATTTTTCCTCGACAATTTCCGGAAAACGAAAGGAGAATGGCCAGGCCGATGCAAAAAAAAACCCAGGCGCAAAAAAATTATATCTCAGATTAAATTAATATAGTTATTCTCAGTTGTCATCATTGCCGAATCTAGTGGCTAACATGTTTTTTTTTTGCCCATTAAATTTGCATAGGCGCTCAAATCAACATTTTTTTTTTATAGCTGTCAATAATTGTCCTTATTTCTTGTGATTATTATATAGAAAGACTGTAGAAAGTAAAAATACTGGTATTAGTACTAAAATATATACATCTAAAAAAACAAAAGTAATGTAGTTGATTATATTTAATTTAAAAAATATTTTTAAAGTTTTACAATGGTATTATAACAACCATCATTATCATTAAACAATACGCAATATTTTTATTGCTTTTCCATAATGTGTACTTAGGTGGTTACATAGTAACCGATAATAATGATATCATAATTACAATATTACTTTTTTACATTTAAGTATTATTAATATCAGTACTTTTAATTTTCTGCAGGCTTACCTAATAGCCGATAATCATAAGAAATAATGACAATTAGGTATTGATAGCTTTTACAACAAGTAAAAAAAGCATTTGCCTTGAGCGCCAGCTAAGCAACTACAATGGAGAAATAAAATATGTTAGGTACTGAATTCAACAATGATGACAACTGAGATTAACCATACTAATTTAAATAAAAAATTTGAGATATAAAACTTTTGCCCCGGGCCCGGTTTTTATTTTTGGTCATCCTCCTTTAATACCCTTGACGTTAATTTTAAACTGGTGACACACGTGTCCTGTGACTGTGTAAAGTTAATTAAATTTTGTGGACAATGGACTTACTTTTGGTTCTAAATAAAGCTATATTAGTATAGGTACACAGAAAAGGATTTTAGATAGATTAAGAAACCTTTGTGAAAAGGTGGACACGTAAAATATAAGGACACATGTTTCATTATTAAATCTAAAAAAAGATTTGCTAGTCAAAAAAAAGTGTTTTATAATATAGCAAGCACATTAGTCAAAATTTGTTTGATTACAGAAAACATCAGTATGGTTTTTGTTATATCGTTTTACGGGACGTCAACGAGACCTTACTTAGAGAGACGTACTTGTTGACGTCCCGTTTACGGTACGGTGGACAAACTGCCTTACTATGGCCGCGTAATCTCGTTTCTCGTTGACGTCTTGTTCACGGCGCGGTGGACAAACAGTGTCACGGTATATTCCTTTATCAAATTATCTGGAATGTAATTCCAGATAATTTGTCAATGTCGTTCATGTCTCTTTGTAGACAAAGAAACAAAACATTCTAATTTGAATAATAACCGTTATCAAGGTACGGAAACTGTCGGCCATTTCCGGGTATGTATTTCATATGAAAATACTTCAGATAATAAACGAGAATAATGTTATTTCCTGAACTACGAGAATGAGATATCATACCGCTTCCTCGTTAAATATTCAACGGTATTTTCTATATTACAAAGGATCCCATAAAAGGGAGATGTATGTTATTTTTATGGTTTAATTTTCTGATGCAGTCAGATCCTTGTCTGATAAAGGTTATAAATCAGGTTTTTATACCACGGCTTGGGGCTGTTGATTACATGGTAATTTTGTAAAGACATGAGAGAGAGCGATACTTATACATTACATAATAAGTACTTAAGTAGTCAGTTGAACCCAGGAGTTCAGAATATTTCTTTGCATATTTCAATGATATCTCTGCACTAGGACAAAATACTTTTAAACATCATCATATTTGACTCATTTTATTTCAGTATTTCATTTAATATCTCAAGTACTGTTCATATCGAACCAGAATAATACTTTCAATAAGAAAATCAAAGGTATTCAATGAGTTAATATTCTTTTAATTTGACTTCTAAACCGATCGTAATTTAATATTTTGCTAAATAATTAAGATCATAAAACTGAAGTGTTCTTCTACTTTTGGCGATACACTATTTATAAATTCCGATTGAATCCCAGATAACTCAACTTAAACAAATAAGGCAACAGTTAAGTTCTAAGATATGTACGAAATCCCCAAAACTTTGTTTGTTCAATCACTTTCAGAAATGTACTCGAGCACAACTTTCAAATATTAAGTAAGGGTGCCGTACTAATAGTACAAGGGAAAAACTTATTAAGCTGGTTGGACTTATGGAACTCAGGTACAAGAAGACTAAGGGAAATTATACGGGTTGTGTCAACATGTGTGTTGCGTGTGCAGCACCCTTATTGCGTAGACACACTTTCAATCACAATACATTTTTTTGAAGGAAATCACTAATCTAGCTTCATAATAATGTTTGAAAAATTTGTCTGCTGAACAAGGTAAATAGCGCAATGAATGTTGTTGAGACCATTTCAGATAAGTAATAAGTTGCTGAGACGCTAGAAAAATTCTTTACCAACATCCCAATAGAGGTTACAAAATCTCTTCCCTCATCATCTATAGTCAGTAAGGACATTCCAAGTTTTGAATTCAAGCCCATTTCTATTGTCACAATTTTAAAAACATTCAAAAGTCTTAACATAAAAAAACACAGAAGACTTATGGGGGATTTTCGTTAAGGTTCTTGGAGATATCATTGACACAATTAATCCTGTCCTAACAAGCATATTTAATCAATGTTTAGATAGCGGTACATTTCCTGATTTAATGAAACGTCGTAAAGTTTTCAAATCGGGTAGTAACAGTGAACCCTCAAATTATAGACCTATATCTGTGCTACCAGTATTGAGTAAAATATATGAAAAAATCATGCTAAACCAGATGTTGTCACATTTTAATTCAAATGGAATTTTACATAGTCATCAGTTTGGTTTCACGAAAGGTAGGTCGACGACTGACGCAGGAGTAAAACTCATCAGTCACATTTTGGAATACTGGGAGAAGTCCCAGGATGTAATTGGCATTTTCTGTGACTTCTCAAAAGCTTTTGACTGCGTTGACCACAAAACACTGATCTGTAAATTACACCACTACGGAATTCGTGGACAAGCTGTTGATCTTGTTTTTTCCTATCTATTAAACAGGCAGCAAAAAGTAAATGTTAACGGGGCAACATCCTCGGGGTCTCTCGTTAAGATGGGCATGCCTCAAGGATCAATTCTTGGCCTTTTCCTATTTCTAGTGTATATTAATTGCCTTCCTTACATGATGGCTAATATATCGAATATAATTCTATTCGCTGGTGATATTTCTCTTATTTTTAAAACACATAGAAAAGATACGGATATCTTAATTGCCAACGATAGTCTGGCAATTCTTTCGAAATGGTTCGCAGCTAATAATATTTTACTTAATGTGAACAAAACTAAATGTCTTAAGTTCTCATTACCAAATGTACCTCAAGTAGGTCTAAATTTAAAACTTGATAGCAATAAACTATTACGGGAACTGTGTTTCAAGGAATTACTCTAGATTCGAGATTGCAATGGGGCGCCCACATTAGAGCTCTTTTAGGTAGATTAAGTTCAGCTGCATATGCAGTAAGAAAAATTAGGCAGTTAACTGATGTAGCCACAGCTAGGTCGTAGGGATACTTTGCTTATTTCTACAGTATTATGTCTTATGGCGTCCTGCTGTGGGGATCGGCAGCTGACGTAGATTCCCCATATACTTCAACTGAATGAAACGAAATTTAAATCTTATATAAAACGCACACTATGCAGCCAAGCATATTATAAGTTGGGGGATTACATCGCTGATATAAATGCTTGGCTAAACGCTGGTCCTGCTCCACTAGGGCGCATAAACTAATTGATTAGCATTTGAAAATACTGTCGGAGTTGCTGAAGATTTAAAAGCAACTCGTCTTTGCATTGTATAAATTCAATCCCTTAGCATTGTATAATTTCATAACATGTGTGAGTACTATGAACCTACTTTAAAGCTACCATTTACTAGGTACGTCTTTCCTTGACTTGAATGTGCCCTTGCGGCTGAGAATATGTCATGGTCACTCTAATGTCTCGCTGACGGTGGCGTGTGTGTTGGATCATTTAGCTCCCTTCAAAATGGTTGAGATGAAAGGTGCTAATTCATGCGTCATGTTCGTGAACGGGCGCTGTCAGTAGGGACTGGTCATCTTCCAGCTGCCATGGATTATTTTAATTTGTTTTTTTTTTATTTTATTACGGACGCTTTTATCGTTCCGCATCGTTCTCACATTTATAACTTTAACATGAATGATGTAACTAATATTTTGTAAACCTATTATGATTTAGTGAGGGAAGAGTGTCCATGGAGTTTCTTGCCCGTTCTTCTCCATAGGTACCTACTACGCTTTGGAATGGGCAACTAGCTTCATCTTTCTGACTGACCGACCCCTTGACAATTCAAAAGTGCCTGTAATTGGTTTATTTGAAACAAATAATTTGAGTTTGAGTTTGATTCAATTTTCTTTTAATAAAAGAGGGCAATTCGCGCGTTCTACAAAATGAGTCATGCTTGGTTAATGGCGAATCTCACGAGTATTAAAAAAGAAAGTAAATATTCCTCGTGCTGTCCGAATTCTCTTAAATCCAACACTAACAGCCCTAATATAAAAAATCGACTATTGGGTCAAAGTAGACAAAATTTATTTTAACATTCCATTTTGGCCCACCAATGGGGCAACTGGGGGCAACTTGGTGGGGCGAAGTGAAATAATTCAAATCGCCTTGCTTTTTGGAACGAAGTTCTTTAACGCGGCTTGTAAACTTTCAAAAATCTTCACGCTAAAAAGTTTTAAAACTTGCGACTGTCTTCTTCTAATTCAAAGAGAAAGTAAGAGAAAGAGAGAGAAAACGCCGGCAGAAAAAAAAAAACAAAAGAAAAACATACGAAAAGAGTAAAGTGATTACACTGTCGTGGGATAAAATTGTGCACTGCATGCCGGGGAGACAGAGAGAAAGTGTGAATTTGGACAACATGACAAATTTAAGATGGCGGCTCCGATTTAAATTTTTCATCATGGGTAATGTTTCCATAGTTTTCAAGGGTGCAAAAGCTGATAATGAGGTCAAAATGTAAATCCAATATCGCGGCCGCGAAAGTTTTCAAATTTTTCGTCATGGGTGTCGTTTCCATAGTTTTTGAGAGCGCTAAAGCCTATATGCCGTCAAAATGTAAATGCAAGATAGCGAATGCAAAAACATTGTTTATGTTTTAAATCATACGTAAGAAAGAACTTCATTCCTGACGGGGGTCCCCCAACCGCACACGTTTCTTTTATTTCGATTCTGATTTAGCTACCTTTCATATAAGTTGGTACGAAATTCTCTAACGTGGCTTATAAACTTTCAGAAATCGTCACGCTAAAAAGTGTTAATACTTGCGACTGTTTTCTTCTAATTCAAAGCGAAAGAGAGATAACGCCGACAGAAAAAAAAACAAAAGAAAAGAGTAAAGTGATTACAGTGTCGTGGGATTAAATTATATACATCAGCCCGAGTAAAGTGCATTCCGGAGAGAGAGAGAGAGAAAGTGTGAATTTGTTCAAAGTGTAAATACAAGATGGTGGCAATGAAAACTTTAAAATTTTTTGGGTATCATTTTCATGGTTTTCGAGAGTGTTAAAGCCAACAGGGGGATGTAAATCCAAGATGGAAATTTTTTATATTTTTTGTCATCGGTATCGTTTTCATGGTTTTCGAGGGTGTTAAAGCCAATAGTGGAGTCGAAATATAAATCCAAGATGCAGCTGGGAAAGTTCTCAAATTTTTCGTCATGGGTTTCGTTTTCATAGTTTTTGAGTGTGCTTAAGCCGATAATGAAGTCAAAATATAAATCCGAAATGGCGGCTGCGAAAATTTTCAAAATTTTCGTCATAGGTGTCGCTTTCATAGTTTTCGAGGGTGCTAAATCTGATAGTGAAGTCAAATTGTAAATCCGAAATGGCGGCTGCGAAAATTTTCAAAATTTTCGTCATGGGTGTCGTTTTCATAGTTTTCGAGTGTGCTAAAGCCGATAGTGCGGTCAAAATCTAAATCAAAGATGGCGGCTGTAAAAAAATAAGTTTTTTGGTTAAATCATACCTAAGAAAGAACTTCGTTCCTGGCGGGTGTCCGCCGACCGCACACGTTTTTTCAGTTTCTAGCAATTGAATAAAATTAGGTTTGTGCCGCAGGGGTATTTATTTAATTGAAGGGGTCCACTAGGGCCGATGCCTGCCGGGGCTGCGAAGAAAACCGAAAGGGAGATCGTGGCCCCCGGCAACAGGGCAACCGAAGGAACACGGGTGGGTTTTAGTCAGTAAGTGTCTGACACGCCCTCCCGCTCCGCCCAGAGCGGGAGAAGTTATTTGAAAAAAATAAAAAGGGGTATTTATTTGTATCTAGCAAATGAAGATTTTGAGTTCGGATATCTCGTGGACGACGACGTAACAAAAAAAAAATGTTTATATTATAAAGATATTATCACATGATTAATCAATTATGAACGTATTTTAGTTTTATTTTTGATACGGCTAAATTAATTTATAATACAATACCATCAGGGAATTACACAGTACAACAGTTTCTCAAAGATATTTTGGATATCACTATCATTGACAGTCTGAACTCACTCCAAAGCTGCGCTCTCTTATTTATTTTGGTAGATGATACTGGAATAGTATCTTTTATAACAACATAATATTGTATGTAGTACCAATCCATTCGTCTCAAATTCCACCTTGAATCTCATTAAGTTGCAGAATATCGCAAAAGAATGTACTAAATAAATGCAAAATTTCGTTACAAGAATGACACTTAAACTTTATTTATGTCTAGGTAAATTGTACATACTTCTCAGTACGTCCATCCTATTCACGCCCTGCCTTTCTCCCTCATTTTGTTCAGAATTGCTTCACGTTTTGGGGTGCAAATATTTTAGGCAAAAAAAACTACTTTTGGTTAGACAGAGCTAAAAACGTGATCGGGTTGGTCCCCAAAGACGTGTTTGGCCTTGTTGTTTTCACCTTTTTTCGGCTGAAATTGAGTCCTGAATATGAATAAACCTTGCGTTGGTTTGAGTTCAGGTTAGGGAAATAAGAATCTGCTTGAGAGAGTCTGTATCATTGGACACGTAGTCGGGATTTTTGTCTTGTACAACTAAAATGAAGGGCTGTTTTCATTGTAATAATGATTACTTTTGTTCTAAATAGCTTGTTCTGTCATATATTTTTATCAAATAATATAACTTTTTTTATTAAAATAACATTAGTAATAGTAATTTATTTCCAAAACTTCAGTACACATTTCATCAATGAGGTCTCGACCCCTGAACTAAGACATTCTTTATAACAGGGGTCGAGATTTCTCCAGTTACATGGACCAACAGGAAACTAAATATTATTAAGTGATTTTTAAAATAATGAAAAGAAAATTGGAATAAAATGAAAAATAGTGCGGGTCGTACTCGGACACGAAGGTTTCCGTACCACCTTACAATATTTAGCAAAAAAGCAATAAACGCCAAAAAAAAAACATTTCTTCTATCCCTTTAATTTTTAATTTTATATTATTTTTTGTTCTAGCGGCAATAGAAATACACAATCTGTGAAAGTTTCTACTGTCTACGTATTACGGTTCATGAGATGTCCCGCCGATAGACAGACGGACAGCGGAGGCCCAGTAATAGAGTTCCGTTTGGCACCCTTCGGGTACGGAACCCTAAAACAGGACTTAAGGAAAATACCTTCCAATGATTATGTTTTTAAGATCAATCATTTAAGTTTCAAGAACTTGTTAATTTAATAGTATATTCTATTGGAAATTGTGCTTTAAACAGATCGCTGACCTACAAATCTTCACTATCAACTAATAATTATGGAGCCCGAACTTTACTACGAAATAGGACCCAGACATCGTTTTAATACATTTTCGCAAAGGGCAACTTGTTTTCAACCCCTTATTTTAGTTGCCGATCTTTTATTAATTGGCAATTGATAAAGACTTAGGCAAACTAGCAGCTATTAAATAATGATGAACTGGAATCTAATAACAAAAGAAGTACGGTGGTAATCAACTCAGCTTATCGCAGTCCACAGCTGCATCCTAATCTGAATCTGTAAAATTTTGAAGGACACTGCTAATCCATTACTTCATAAGTTCGAAATAATCTTCCTCATAAATTGGGCTATCAAATAAAAAAATAAAAATTCAAATCCCACTGGTAGTTCCAGAGATTAGCGCGTTCAAACAAACTCTTAGCTTTATTCTATTAAGTCTATGATTCGAATTCGATTTTTATTCTGATGAAACGGGACACTTTAGAGATACTCATTTTCAAAAAGTTTTCGTCTCATCGGAATGATACTGGCCACTTTTTGACAACCTGTCAAACAACGGAAGAAAAACAAAAAAAAATAGGTTATAATTTTAAATGTCAAATCGTTTTTGGATTTTGCAAAAGCGATCAAAACAACGTACGAAAAAACATAAATATTAATTTACACGTTAAAATTGGATTTTGTAGGGTCAGCGTGAACATTTTTTTTAAATCATATGTTTCAGAAACGGATACCAAAAGTTACGCTATGTTGTTTACTCTTGATACACATCCAAGCATCCAGATACACAGGTATTTCAATTTGATGGCTTTTTTGAATTACTGTTCTAAAGATTTGCATATAAAACGAGGAATTATTTCGCTTGATATTAATGAATAAAAACATTTTGTAACGAGACTTTGTATGTCCGTAGGTACTTCGCCACGCTTCAAAGCTTTAATGCCTCGCTTTGTGTGTAAATCTGATTAAGTTCTCGGTTAGTTTCAGTACTTAAAACTTAATGCTTAGCTGTGTAGAAATTAGACTATATGTACGTAATAATTATAGCCTTGCGTATAGCCTTTATTACATGCCTTGACCAAGATTGAAGAAGATCAGTCTGTTATTATGAATGCCTGATATTATATCGTCAAACTTCTACGCTGTCTAACTGTTAGCAGAGTCAAGGGATACTTCCGCACCCCTGTCGATCTTAAAATCCGGCCCACATGTTTATTAATTTATTTATTTAAAATATATAGGTACGCCAACAGCAAATATTGTGCATTAAATAATAATAAAAGTTAAAGAAGAAATAAAAAAAAGGAAAATGCGTTTATTGGTATTACTACTGAAAAATACACCTTATATCAGAAAATAAAGATTATAATGCCAAAAGGGAAGAAGAAGAATGGGATGATGGCATGGTTTAAGAAGTATGGGTTCTTTCACATAAAACAAAGTAGTATAATCAGCCCATAATGTTCCCACTGCTGGGATACACGCCTCTTGTCTGTGAGAGGGAGTGGGCCGTAATCCACCACGCGGGCCCAGTGCGGTGTGGTAGATGTTCTAGGACATGCCGGTTTCCTCACGATGTTTTTCTTCACCGTTTTGAGACTAGTGGATCGATTGCATCCTAAGATTTAATTAAATAAGTTTACCAGTATACCTACTTTAATTGATATATTTCAAAAACAAAGTAACCTTCGTAAATTGTATAAAATTAAAATATTAATTTAAATGAAAAACAAAATTAATTAAAAACAAAAGTACCTAGGCCACACTTTGTAACTTAAATTAACAGTAATTGCTTGATTATGTTCTATTTTTACTTACCTAATTTCAATAGAATAACAACATAATTTTAAAAATAATATTTTAAAGCAAAGACCTTACTGATTCACCATCTATTAGATTTATTTTAATTTTAATAAGACATAGTCCATTATCCGATTACCTCCTAAACGACAGACAGTGGGCAAGGTAAGACATTTAAGTTAACATTAAACTCAAGGCTCGGATACCGGTTAAGTTTTCAAACCGTTATTATGTACTTGACGCCAAAACCTTTAAATTCGGTTTCCCTCGTAGAAACCGGTTTTTAACCGGTTTTGAAGGAGTCTTTACATAAAGGTTTTTTTCGGATTAAATAGTTTAGAGCAATATTAACCGGTTATTTGTTTAGTTTTTGTTCAGCGCGGCATCCTCACAAGTAGTCACAAGTTGCAACGCGTTTACCGACATGCCGCTCGTCGTATAAACCTGTTAATTTAGGTTAAAGTTCTTAAAACGTTCACGTTCTCAAGAAAAGTTCGGAGTAAAACCCAAATAAACCGGTTTTCACCAGTACTTTTTAAACCGGTTCCGAGCCTTGATTAAACTTGTATTTTACAAGCGAATTTAATACCTAAGTAGTCAAACACGGCGGTATGTCGTGTAATATTAACTTAAGTATTTCAGCTAGTTTGTATGCTAAACATCATACACTTATGAAAATGCTTCATCTTAGCTCGAGGCTAGTCGGAGTTTGTAATAAGTGAGATTTACTTTTGTCATGTTTTCGAGACGAGAGGTAAGTCGTGCGATGAATATCATCTCGTTTTATTATAATGTTGGGGCTAAATTTCACGCGCACTCTCTCGCACACCGTTCTAGGTCTCGCTGAGCAACAGAGGACACGCGAAGTAAATTTCACAATAATGCGACAATGTAGCCCCAGCATTACAGAAGAATATATTAATTTTCGTAGCAGAATGTTGAATACAAATATTTTAATACATGTACAATTTAAGTATTAATGTCACTTGGAGTCAACTTGTCTGCGTATTGAAACTTACTGAATCATATACGTACGTACAAAATTACAAATTAAGATGAACTTCTAGAAATTTCATTGGTTTCATTAGGCCGCCATTACACTTGTAAGTTTTTCTTATGTAATTAACTTACGATTTTGCAAATGTAAACTTGTCGTAATTTCTTCTTATAGCTTACGCAGTAATAAATTACTTACATAAATTTTACGGAAATTTTACTAAAAGATCATGCAGGTTTTTTTTTTTTTTTTTTTTTTTTTTTTTTTTTTTTTCTGTAGGGCATCTCGTAGCTGACCTCTGAGGTCATGACTACTTAACCGGTCAATCCTGTGGTTGCCTTAAGCTACTACACTCAAAGCCTCCAGCCAGGGGCATACAAAACTAAGCTAAAAAGCTAGGTGAACGCTCGCTAAGGGCACCCCCTGTGGGGTACGAGCCTCGGCTTAGGGCGTCACCGGAGGGAGGACATCAAAGATGGGACGGGCTGGATCAAAGTTTTGATCATTATTATTAATCGGGGAATTTAAAGCTACGTGCACAGCTGAAACCACTGCTGGCACCTCGTTATCGAGCAAGGGTCGGGGAGGAGTATCATTTACTCGGGGGCGCGGACGCGATCGCAAAGGACCTCGACGGCGAGGTCGGAATGACGGGAGGCGTCTGTATTTGTGTAGAGTGCTAGTGGCCCTATTGCTCTCCTGGAGGAGGGTTATGGGGTCATCTGGGTCGGTAAGAATGTGCCTAGGACGGCGGGTACGGCTAATCCTACTTGGGACATAACTGGCGGCCTCGACAACCAGAGGGTTGCGATGTTTGACCGCGGAATCGAAGTAACGCTTTGCAAGGCGTTTTAGAAATTGGTGGATCGTGGGAATTCTAAGGTCGAGATGGAGACTCTCGTTCCTAACATACCAGGGGGAGCCTGTGGCCCTACGGAGGAATCGGTTTTGGAGCGTTTGCATCCTATGGATATGATGGGGTTTTGCATGAGCAAAGACGGCACCCGCATAAGTCATGATGGGACGAATACACGCTGTGTAGATTCGCAATTTGCACTTAAGTGACATCTTGCTGCGTGCGTTTAGGACGGAATGGAGCCTACCGAGAGCGAAAGCGGCTCGCGAACGAACCTTCTTTATGTGCTCAGCGAAAGTGAGATGGTGGTCGAGGATAACACCTAGGTATTTGGCTCGCTTCTCCCAAGGGATCTGCTTACCGAACATAGTGAGAGGTCGGGGGAGGGGGTCTCTAAGCCTTGTGCGCGGTTTCGAGAAGAGAACCGCTTGGCTTTTTTCAGGATTGACTTCTATGCGCCACTTTCGAAACCAGGCAGCGAGTCGATTGACTGCGCCTTGGAGAGTGTGGGCGATATTGTCGGGGTATCTAGACCTAAAGTAGATGGCCGTATCGTCTGCGAACAGAGCGAAATGCGTCCTTCTACCTGGGTTTGGAATATCGCTAGTGAATAGCGTGAACATGAGGGGAGCTAGCACGGAGCCCTGAGGGACTCCTGCACGAATGGGGCGGGGAGAGGAAAGTGCTCCTTCAATGCGATAGCGGAATACGCGATTCGATAGATAGTCCCGTAAGATGAGTACGAGACGATCCGGCACGCCGAGTTGATACAGCTTGTATAATAAGCCGTTGTGCCAGACTTTATCGAATGCTTTCGCAATGTCGAAGAAAACTGCACCCGTCAAAGAGCCGCGTTGGAAACCATCGCTTATGAACTCAATGATGCGGTGGGCCTGATGCACGCTAGAGTGCTCAGTTCGAAAGCCGAACTGTTCATTGGTTCATGCAGGTACAGTAGAAGCATATTAAATTGCGACTAATATGCGATGTTTGCTATCAAATCTTGATGTCGAAAATATCTACGTCAGTTCTTTAGTATCTAATCCACAGTATGATCCAATTTAAATGTTCCAATCTCGTTCTAATGATCCATTAGGATATTCAAAAGTTAATAAAACTCCAAACCAAAAATATCAATAACAACGTCATATCCTTCTAATTTGTCACGTTAAAAATAATATCCTTTCCAAATTGGTAAAAAAAGGATTTGTTCACCCAAATCTGCGGTCAGTGCGTGCTCAGCTTTATGATTTGTTGCCAAAGCGTGCCATTAATCCAACCCACTTTAGATTCTAATGCCGTTGGGCCCGTATTGATTACTGCGTCTAAATTAATCGGAATTTAGCCAATAACTGCCAAATTTGGATATTGGTTTGGTAGGAACTATCGAATAATTGAATGTTAAATTTCAATTAAGGTCCTAAACATGGAAAGGATTATTCGATGAAAATTGCGCTAATTTCTGTCGATTTTAGAAATTCATGTTCACCACAATTTTTTTTTAAAGTGGACCAAAAAGTAAAAATTGGCAATCTATTTTGCGAATCGAAGTCAATCCCGATTCTTTACTGAATATTTTTCGACACAAAAATGCAGACAACAAAGCTTTCGTTTTTTCATGTTTTAGTGACAAATATGTATCAAATATTCGTCAATATATTCGAGTAGTCAAAGGTTGTAGAACATCAGATAAATTATTTCGTAAACTGGGTCGCACGGTTGGACGGTTGCCAACTATATCTACCTATGAGACTTTCCGGCTCGTCCAACTAGGCTGATAATAACTGTACCGGATTTTGAAGAACGTTTCGTTTAAAACGGTTTTGTCGCGTAATAGAGTGCTTTTGCAACCCTTCTGGATGTCCACATAACTTCGTAAAGTCATGAAAATTAATTATTTAGCTAACAGGCTACCAACTTAAACTGTCCTTATACAGGTTGTGTTGTAAATAGAGGTCCAACGTTAAGGGATTTATACACCGTATATTCAGCTATCACATACATATTTGAACCATTTTTTCCATAGGTCTCAGATTAAAATATGTTTTTAATATTTATTTTTTAAATTGACACCTTGCTTTACTGATTCGGCTGTAATTTATATAAATGATGACATTATTTTTTTTTATTGTTTATAACAGAATACATGCAAATAAAATTTTAAATGACATTTTAGAGGTAAACATAACATACATAACATCACGCCTTGTTTCCCCGAAGGGTTGGGCAGAGGTGTCCCTGTAGCAGGCACACCCACATTTCGCCAGTTATGTTTAAGTCCCATGTAATAGGGGGCGAGCCTATTGCCATCAACCGGGCACAAATCCAGACTCCGAGCTGCTACTGAGAAATTTCAGATAGAAAAACCCAATAACATTTTGCTCGACCCGGGAATCGAACCCAGGACTAGAAACTACAGGACTAGAGGTACTAAAGAAAAAAAGTGTTTATTTCAAAATTTTACTCGAATCTCTAAAAAATTATGTGACTTGAGTCGCGAATGATGTCTTTTGAGGTACGGAACACTAAAAATTGAGCAACTGTGTTTATAGATTTGTGTTTGTAGACATAAGACATAGTGTTATTACTGAATAGTAGGTTCTATTGTTCAAAACTCAGACTATATGAATATATGGAAAAGAAATTAATATTGTGCGACAATATTAAGTCCCTTTTCATCTTTTCATTAACTAAGGGATTGACTTTTGCCCTATGGATTATGTGGATTTGATACGCAAAAATATATGTATGGATTCTAAGTTGATGTTCAAGATCTAGGTGTCAATGCTTGTGAGATTTGACTCTAAACTTGCCTACATTTCAGTGGAAATTCTATCCCATGAATTTTTCATTCAGTTGCGGTAGCGTCAACGCTCCACAGCTTGTTCTAAACCAACATGTTTACTTTAATAACATCACAAACTACGTTAATATGAAAATTCCGTAAGGAAAACGGGTACTAAGTTCGTTGACGGTGTAAGCTAGGAAAGTGATTATTCTTTAATATGTTGTAGAAACCAGTTCATAGTGGTGCAATTTGAGGGTTCCGTGTCCGAAGGGTGCCAACTGCACGCTATTACTAAGACTCCGCTGTCCGTTCGTTCGTCTGTCACTGCACCTTTTGAATTTGGAACTTTCACAAAGTCTGTACTACTATGGCAGTTTCATCAACAAAAGTAATAAAAACCAGCCAAGTGCGCGTCACGCTCGCGCACAAAGGGTTCCGTACCATTATCTATAAAAACGAGCAAGAAAATCACGTTTTTTGTATGGGAGCCCCTAAAATAAAATAAATAAATATTTATTTTGAAATATTTATTTTATTCTGTTTTTTATTGTTTGTTGTTATAGCGGCAACAGAAATACATCATCTGTGAAAAATTTTAACTGTCTATCTCGATTCATGAGATACAGCCTGGTTACAGACGGACGGACAGCGGAGTCTTAGTAATAGGGTCCCGTTTTATCCTTTGGGTACGGAACCCTAAAAATTAAAGGGGGTCATACAAGGAAGGGGTTTTCTTCGGCGTTTTTTCTTAAATATTGTACCGTGGTACAGAACCAATCGTTTGCGAGTTTTTTTTTAATGCAGGCTGTTCGGGCGTGAAATGTGTGATGTGCATGACAACAAATAAAAAAATAAATGAGCTTGTGTTATGTTATGTAATGTTTTTTCGTTTTTTTATGTAAATAAATTTTGGTATTTAATTTAATTATTTTAAAAAAGTATATATTTTAGTACAGAACTTTATAAATTACATTATATACATGGTTATTGGTAAAACACCAACAACCTCTTAAGGGGTCATTATACTCATCATTAAGAACAACTTTTACTATGGGACCAAACCTGAAATCGCGAAAACAAAATCAGCTGTTCCCAACATTTTTACTAGTTTATGCGAACATAAATGTATGGGCAGCAGATTTTTTTTTTGCGATATCAGCTTTGTTCCCATAGTGAAAGTTGTTCATAATGATGAGTATAATGACCCCTTAAGAGGTTGTTGGTGTTTTACCAATAACCCTGTATACTGGCGGATTTTTAATCAAAACAGTGTCGTTTTAGATACTTCAAATCTAATAAAATGCCGTTCCAAAACTCCCTATAGCAAAAAAATCCTTTACATTTTTTACTTTGTGCCGCAATATAGTTATGTATAAATAATGAAATTCCATCACCAATATAAATAACAACGACAAAAAGGTACATTTTTGGATCACTTTAAAATATTTTCAATAAAAGGTGATGGAAAACCATTTGCGCTGAAATATTTTATTTTATTTTAAGGGGCCGTGCACGAAATCGACTGATTTTGATCAATGTTGTTCATTAGTTGTGATAAAGGGAAACAGAATTTAAACAAAATTATTTGTGATTTGAAAAGTTGAATTCTTTGTCATGCATTATTTTTTTCCGTTGATAAAATTAAGCATAGATTCCCTCATTTCGATATGTGCGCATTATAAAACTCGCACTGTATTATCACTGAGTAACATAGGCTATAATTTATAAAGACATCAAGAAGCCGCTGGCTAGCTTCTGCCAGTAGTAATTCATAAAGCCTTACCGAAAATCCTTTCAAGAAACTTCCCTTACCATTATTATAAGCTAAGGAGAATCGTTATGATAAAGATTCGGGTCTGAATGTCACAGTTTATCAAAGCTAATAAATATCCTTTGTAGAATAAGTGGAGCAGGACCAACAAATCATTTGAAGCTGTCGGTTTATTTTCTGGGCTATGTTATGGCTGTCATTTGTCAATGCCGGGGTAAAATATCCAGTTATTTAGCCTCTAAAAAGGTGGTAAAAGTAGATAGGATACACATTGTTATCTCATAAGCTCAGCTGTAGGTACAAAGATTTTGGCACATAGCGAAAATCTAATCTGACAACGCCATCTTGATTTTTAGGGTTCCGTACCTCAAAAAAAAAAAACGGAAGCCATATAGGATCACTTCGTTGTCCATCCGTCAGTCTATCAAGACCCATTTTCTCAGGAACGCGTAGAGGTATCAAGTTGAAATTAATATCAAATACGTAAATCTATGTTTCCGTGGAGCTCTAAACAAATCAAGCTTTTAAATCAACGCAATAAAAAATACCTACCGCCATTTATGTGACATATTTTGATACTCGCGAATAAATCAAAACCTACAGGGTACTTCCCATTGACCTTTTTTTTTGGGTGGGAAATTATTAATTAACTTCTCCCGCTCTGGGTGGAGCGAGAGGGTGTGTCAAACTCTTACTCACTAAAACCCACCCGTGTTCCTTCAGGTGCCCTGTTGCCGGGGGCCACGATCTCTCTTTCGATTTTCTTCGCAACCCCGGCAGGCATCGGCCCTAGTGGACTCCGTCAATTCTGCTGACATCTCTTTGGGCGCGCGTGTCCCGACGCCCAGGGCGTCTCCTTCTGCGGCGATTAGGGGCGTGACAGCGCGAAATTTGCCTCTTCCTCACGCGTTCCGTCTCCTCCTTCGCGAGCATTACTGCTTCACAGAAAGAGGTGACGTCCTCCCATTTCCTCTCGCTGCCTACCATAGCCCGAATCAGTACCGGACGCGAGAGATCACCGCCGCCGATCGCCTCCACGAGGACATGGCGATGCCTAGCCCAAGCCGGGCAGACCTCCACCGTATGAGAATCATGAAATTTGGCAGGAAGCAAGGTCTCACAGCACAAATAAAGGAAAAAGTCCAAAAATTGATAATTTGCAGTATTATCACACTTTTTTTTGCAATTACAAACTTACATTTGCAGTTAGAGAATTGACCGTGACGTATATCGATGTATGGGAGAACATGTTTTTCAACTACTAAGTTAAGTTTTTTCTTAGGGTAAATTCATCTGAACTACGGAACTTACTTCTTTGTGCATGGTCCGACACGCACCTGACCGGTTTTTCAATACAACTTCACAAATTAAGTTTACAAATGCTTACCAACAACAATCAATGTCATTCAAGAACCATAAGATCCTTGTAGCACTTCGAGGGGCCCATGGCTAAGTAATAACAGCCTCCTCTAACGGGTCGACCGATCGGGTTAAACTACGCTTGCCGCGCTCGGTCCGTGGATGGGTGACCATCTTTACATACCAATACCCCTCCGTGCGTAAACCCGTTGGTCTCGTCTGTTATTCTTGGAACTTTGACAGTCATAACGGTTCGTCAGAAACCCAAAAGTCTGACAACCAGTCACACCAAGGGGTATCGTATTACCCAGTAACTGGGTTGTGGAGGTCCGATAGGCAGTCGCTCCATGTAAAATACTGGTATTCTCCTGCATCCGGTTAGACTGGGTGCCAACTCCAACATAGTTGGGAAAAGGCTAGCCTTTTCCAAAAGTCAAATGAAAATCCTTGTAACACTTCATTTTCATAATCCAACATCTTACACGTTTTAATTGTTATACAATATAATTTATGTGGCGTCTTTCACTTTGAAGACCGTCAGAAAAAAATTGTGTCCATCTTTTGTAATTAATTGGAAGAGCTGATTGCAGTCATTTCCCAACATTGTTATGCGTACAATGTTGCCAATCATTCAAAATGTTCCCAGCCATTGTAGTTGGCCTTTTTTTTTGGTGGGAAATTATCAAATAACTTATTCCGCTCTGGGCGGAGCAGGATCAGATTCTTCTAAAACCCACCCGTGTTTCTTCAGTTGCTATGCTATACTACTTCGCAACCCCGGCAGGCGTCGGCCCTAGCGGACCCCATCAATTCTGCTGACATCTCTTTGAGGCGCGCATGGAATACAACGCGCCGTCGACCCGAGCCTGGTCCTTATCGCACGGTGAGCTACCCATTGCTTACCGTCCGCAAGCCTGTGCCTACGGTGGCCGGAAATTGGCCTGCGATTCCCGACGCCCAGGGCGTCTCCTCCTGCGGCGGTTAGGGGCGTGAGGGCGCGAAATTTGCCTCTCCCTCACGCGTTCGGCCTCCTCCTTCGCGAGTATTACTGCTTTGCAGAAGGAGGTGACGACCTCCCATTTTCCCTCGCTCCGTACCATGGCCTGAACCAGAGTCGGACGCGAGAGATCACTGCCACCGATCGCCTCAACGAGGACACGGCGATGCTCCGCCCAAGCCGGGCAGACCTCCACCGTATGCTCCACTGTGTCCTCCGGGCGATCCACACAATGATGAAACCCGGACGTTGGTGACACCCGAGCGTCTTCTCGCCTTATCCTGAACAAGATCTTCCCGGAACAGCCGTGTCCGGTGAGGTACTGCGTCAGGCGGAAGGTGAGGATGCCGTGGCGCCTCTCTAGCCACTCCTCATAGAGGGGTCTTATCACCGCAATTGTGGCGTGTCCAGCAACGGGTTGCGACAATCGCACTCTCCATGACGCCATGAGATCCCATCGAAGCTCTCTCCGCTGTGCCATGATTTCCCGAGGCTGCGGAGTTAAGCCCCAGCGTTTTGCTTCCTCGCGCTACTCCCAGATTTGCGCGAGGAATTTTGCCTCCAGATACCACGGCGGTATTCCGGCAAGGAGGCTCGCTGCCTCACAGGAGACCATGCGGTATCCTCGGGCCAGCCGGATGGCCATGACCCTCTTGGACGCGTTCTACCGGTGGGCTGGCCGCAGCCTCAATGAACGCGCCCACACCGGTGCCACATAAAGGGCCATGGACCGCACGACCTCCGTGTATTGTAGTTGGCCTAAATTTGGTTTCAAATTATTGTCGAGTCCGATAACATAATTATAATAATTAAGTACCAATGAAATAAATCTCTTCTATAAACATTGTGTAATATTACCCTGATTCGTGATAAAATATAAGGGTTTATTGAAGAATACCCCTTTTTATCGCCATTTTCCACGCTGTGGGAAAAGATAATTCAGGTTTTATTTTACGATCAGAACCGAGACCTATAATTTACTTAATAACCATTCTTAAATTGCTCAATAAAATTTATTCTGGAAAACTTCCAAGGTCAAGGACATTGAATTATTTAACACTTTGTCTTACTTAAGTAATTACGGAACTTTTAGATACTAAAAATAAATATTCTAGTAACTGCTTTTAATTTACGACATTTCAATTATTAAGTACTCCCAACGAGATTTAAAGACGTTCGTTTCGAGTGTACTTCATCAGAAAATGGATGAAAGATATTAGTAGAGCTACATTTGAAATTCATTAATAAAGTAGGTATACTGGTATACTTATATTAAGCACTCAAAACGGTAAAGGAAAACATCGTGAGGAAACCGATATGTCCTAGAGCCAAAAAATCCAAGACATGTGACATCTACCAATCCGCATTGGGCCGGCGGCGGCGTGATGGATTACGGCCCACTCACTCTCACAGAGGAGGCCTGTGTACCAGCAGTGGGAACATTATAAGCTGATTATGTTTCTGCTTATACAATCGATAGATTTGTGTGCGAACACCACGAGAACATGGAACGGGTTAGCAAAGATTTGACGACTGATCAAAATTAAATCCTTTGCTAGAAATAAAAATAAAAATAAAAGCGAATCATAGATTTGGAATTGGGTTGCATTAAATGCTGAGACATCGCGGCTGACCAAGACAAAGATGGAAGGACGAACTTGACTCCTGCCGAATGGACTAGCCCGCCGTAGCAGAAAGGGAGGCATTTGCCCAGCAGTGGGACATTGCGGGCTAAATAGATAGATAGTTAGAAATTAATAACCATTAGAATTATACCTACCATAATCATCATTAATCTTATACTATTAAACGAGCAATATTTGTATATATATTTGTTTGTATATATAATTGTAATGACGTTCTCAAAAACGGCTCTAACGATTTCGATGAAAATTGCAATATAGCGGTTTACGGGGGCAAAACATCAATCTAGCTAGGGAATGTGATACAATGTTGGTACAAGGTTGGTATGATATGTTTATTTCAATTTTCACCCGAGCAGAGCTCGGTCGACCAGTTACTATTTATAAACACATTGAAATTGATCAATTTTATATAAACAATGGCAAGATAGACATTATTTAAATTATTGTGAATGTGAACACTGTGTGGGTCGTTGTTTTTTTATCTTTTCTCAGTCAGTTTTAATCATGGTCTGGAAGTTTGAGTAATTTTTGCGGCCTACCCAAATGTCCTTTCTTTAGTATTGTTCGTCGAATCGTTGAGCTCCTTAAGTTCTGAGTTGAGCTGCACGATTACTGACGAATGCGTGCGCTGAATGGACAAGGACAACTCAATCTGTGTGGTTCTTTCCTCAAAAGACCATTTCAGACAACAATCTACATGGTCTTGATCAGACCAAGATTATGTCTGGGCAAGCTCAGAGGTCACAGTCTCAACTGTGACCTCTGAGCTTGTGTCGGCCTTTCTTCTCAGAATCAAACGCCAACCTCATTTAGTCATTAAAATAATATTGACGTGTAAGTGTTTGTACAAACCTATTTATAGAAAATAAAACCATTTCATTCTATAATCCACCTATTTGTAACAACACCTTTATTTATTTGGCTGCAGAAGACTCACAAGACCAGACTAGTTCTAGGACTAACACACTATTTGATGATGCAGACGACATTCAGAGGCAGCTCGATAATGAAGCTAGGGACCGAATCAAGTTTGGACGAGTAAGCGTTAAAGAAAACAAACAAATAAGTATAATAGTAATTTTGATCTTACTTTTGATTGACTAGGTTACAGTAATGGTGAATTTACAAGTACTTTACAGAAGAAGATATATCATTCATTAATTTTGAGAAAGAATATATCAATAGCTTGGTGAATAGAAAGTGAACAAAATTAGGGCTTTGCTCAACCATGTTTATATATTTATTTTTTACATGAAACATGTTTAGGTGTATGGTGTGCATTTTACATTTTTTTATTATTTTTTTATAAACATTTTTTTTTAAAGCAAGATCTGATGATAGCAAATTTCTGTTGACAGCCGAAAACTATTTGGGTGTTCCACTTTCCCACGCACTTCACTGAACCGAACTCTATAGTGGAAACTACAGAGGAGCAGATGCGATGTCCCCGGGGCTTGGTAAGTAAGAAAAGAAAGAAAAAATAGAAAAAAAAGGACGAAGTTAGCTCAAGGAGTAGCTGCTTGAGCTAACATGTCTTTTGAAGTGTTTTTTTTTTTAAAGAAAAATATATTATTAACAGCACGGAAAAAAGTAAAGTTTAAACTACGAATTAACTATACGTTTATATTTCTGCCTACGTAAGTATAGTTTCTGAGAGGCTAACATTTAATAACAGTGTCAATAGCTATGGGAGGACAGTGTAGGCTTGTCAACAAGTGGTACTTAACAAAATAGAAAATAGTCTACAAATCTACAGTCAATTAAGCCTACAATTTTCTCACATTAAAAAAATATAAAAGATAAATAAAATAGCAAAAACCTATTTAAACCAAATGGCATGATTGCCGTTACAACTGTAACAAATCTGAATTAATATCCTGTCCACAAAAGCCACTAAGAGAGAGAAAAGGCGACTAAGGAATTACCTCATCTATCGCAACAGATATATTCAATTTACGATAGGACGGTTTTCATGACACATTCGCCGAAGTGTGCAAAATAAAATTATATCACTATTATTTCGATGTACTTCGACGATACTGCTCCATTTGGAATGTCTCGGCTTCTATTGTCACTGTGTCCACCCATACAAAAAATCAAAAAACAATCTGCCTAGCCTTTTCCCAACTATGTTGGGGTCAGCTTCTAGTCTAACCGGATGCATCTGAATACCTACCAGTATTTTCCAAGGAGCGACTAAGTATCTGACCTCCATAACCCAGTAACTGGGTAATACGATAGGTACCCCTTGGGTAGACTGGTTATCAGACTTTCGGGCTTCTGACGACCTGTAACGACTGTCATAAAGATCCACGAATGACAGCCGGGACCAACGGCTTAACGTGCTTCCCGAGGCAAGGAGGAGTCCCGGTGTCTAAGGATGGACACCCATCCATGGACCAACCCAGGCAAGCGTAACTTAACGTGATGGATCGACCCATGCGGCTGTTATTACTTATCCACGAACATTTTTATTTCGAAATAGGAATCTTAATCTTGTAGCAAGTAAATTCATTCGCTGAATACAATCGGAAAATTCTAAAGGCGTGTTCAAACATTGAGTGGAGCATTCAGCCTGCCGCACTGTGTTTGGACGACTTCCGCGCGCGAACGCTTCTGTCTACCTGCCGCGCACAAACATTTTAGGAAACATACGTTGCAAATTATGTTTGGACGTATTTCTACGAACGTATTAAAGGCTAGGCAGATTGATATTGCCAACTGAAGTGTGCAGCGTGTCCTGGATGTGCCACGCAAACATTTGTTGGACTAAACTTAAGTAGAGCGCGGCAGAAATGTGTCCTGCAAACGCTGCGTGTTACTGCCGCGCTCTTGCTGCTCAATGTTTGGACACCATAACGTTTTCACAATAAATTTGTAAGACGACAGGTCTAAAAGTAAAATTAATGCTCGTTTTACTAACACTAGGCGGCACCTGAATGAATGCCGAAAAAAAGCACAAAACGGGCATAAAACTTGTATGAATAAAATTTGTATAGAAGCGCTTTTAAGTTAGAAGTTGGCTGAAGTCTTGTGAAATATAAATATAAAAATTTTGTTGCACTTTTAGCTATTTCTAAAGGCGTGTTGACTTGCCTAACATTTATCACTGGTAACTTTGCTTACATGCAAATATATTACTGTCACACGTGACATTCGCATTATTACTCTCTCTGAACTTTAACGGTTTGAACCCAAAGCGTATAGGAGTTCACCACACACACAAATGAAGAACTGGTGAACCTCGACACCGGGCTACAGGTAGTCTGGGGAAGCTATGCCATCTTTGGATAGCAGGCTAACCAGGCGTTTATTACGCCTGGACAGGAACGGCCTGCCAGATGACGGGGACCATCAAGGGATACTGCTCGCTAAACAAACACTTCCACACAATAGGCATAACGGACAGTCCTCTGTGCAGGGCGTGCGTGGAGGCTGAGGAAACCGTTGCACATGTGCTCTTTGAATGTCGTGACCCAGATTCGAACAGAAACCCTCGGGTCACCCAGATCTTTCACAAATGTTCTGAACAGATCAGGAAACTTACCCAACTCCTGGAGGGAAGTGGGCTGGGAATGATCACCGACGGTTGTCATAGTCCACGCACAATGATCAACCTGAAGAACTAAGTGCGGAAACCAAACCCCATAACATAAAACCCAAAGCATATATTAAGCAGTAATCAATCAAAAGCGAACTATTTTATGAAATGCGTGAGTAAGTATCTTGAGTATACTTTCAGAGTGGCCATAAATTTTGGCCAGAAGTAATGATGAAACGCTACATAAGAAATACACACTCCCGCACTCCTAAATCGAGCCACCATTCAATTCCGTGTAAGGTAAAAAGGCCTAAAGCATGAAAATAATAATGAGTCAAAAAGAAAAAGCTTTTGTGCATTTTCTAAGCCGACATACTGGCCATCATTGTTCCGAATTTGAATTAACGACCATTTAAAAAGTTATTAACTTCTATTCAAAAAGTGCCCGGTTTAGAAGTCCGGGTGTGAACAGGCACAATGAGGGCGTGTGTGGGTTTTCTTACAAACCCTTAAGAGCGGTTTCGAACTACGTCAGATCCCAATCCAAGAAATGTCGGTCCGAAGCCATAGCACTGTAGCGGTTATACCGCCACACACGAACTACGCATCCAAAAGACATGACGTCACACAAATTCTGCATGGCGCAATTAGATTACCGCGTGAACGACATAATTTAGTGCCAGATCGCGCACATTGTTGGGCAGTTGCCCGCCAGACACAACACTCGTCTGGTCGGGGGATCCTCACTTTTCTATAGAGGATGAGTAAACTTTGCACCCTGTTCCTCATACCTCTAAAGTACTATTTGTATGAGGGGTCGCACTAACAAAAATTCGGACGGACAAAGATCGGATGGATCTCTTTGTCCGTCCGATTTAGAACATTCCCAATTCAGATTGCATTCGGATTCGGATCGTTGCCAAGATCTGGTTGGTTGATCAAGCCCGCGCAGCTTGCGGACGGTGGGCAATGGGTAGCTCACCGTCCGATAAGAACCAGGCCCGGTTCGATGGTGCGTTGTGTTCCACGCGCGCCTCAAAGAGATGTCAGCAGAATTGACGGGGTCCGCTAGGGCTGATGCCTGCCGGGGGTGCGAAGAAAACCGAAAAGGAAATCGTTGCCCCCGGCAACAGGGCAACCGAAGAAACACGGGTGGGTTTTAGTCAATAAGTGTGACACGCCCTTCCACTCCGCCGAGCGGGAGAAGTTATTAGATAATTACCCACCCAAAAAAAAGGGGATGCATATAGCGTTAGTATGAACTTAGCCTGTATTAGTAAACTCAATAACTTAAAAATACCATAATTATAAATTAATTGGCTACGTGAATATGTGCATGTACATGTCTGCCAGCCCAGAGCCTGATAAATGGTACATCAACCTTGTCCACCATTGTAGCTAAAATACTGTTAAATTCAATTTATAAATTTAATATCCTCTGCCGTCCCGTCCGCCAGTCTTCGCAGGCCCTTAGTCTTCTGATCCCGAAACCTAAAACATAGCAACATTTTACTTTGACCTTTAGATTTACTATTCCACTTTAGAACAATCTATTGTTACTAATAAACGTTAAACAAAATAAACCAGCAACACACAACAGCGAAGCCCTTAAAGACTAATGAATGAATCGTGGAAACTTCTACGAAAGCTTTGTTACAGCACTTCATGATCCCATTATGTATTACGTTTGTAGAATACGACAAAAGAAAGGTCTTTTAATATTAATATAGGAACCTTATTGTGCTTCTATTTCCATAATGATGAGTAGGTAGTTACTTAAAGTTTTCGGAAGAATGGAAGTAAATCTTGGTTATAGCAGCGCGTGAAAGCTTTGGGTTTTAGTTCATTCAATTATACAAAATACTGCGCGAAAACGTCGTTTGTGAGAGGATATTTAGTATCTAGATTATCAGCCCTATGAGTAGATTAAAGAGTGTTATCCTACCCTTAAGTGCTACTAAAATCTTGGATTAATTTTACAGGTCTTTTAATTAAACTTTGTATTAGGAAAACCGCACTGGGCCCGGGTGCTCAGATTAGTACAGATGCCTAGTGCTTTAGCTGGAAAGGTGGCGCAAAGAAATTCTTAACTAATACAACTTCTCTAGATCTTTTTCTAAAATGTAGAATAGTCTGCACTATTCTAAAAAAATACAGATTATTAAATCTTTCTACCTTACCCGTGGTACAGCAAAGTACATAATACCTTAATTTATGACTAGCTTCCTAGTTTTCAAACTCCTAAGACTGTCAGTCGTCTGAACAAATAGAAAACTGACTGAGTGAGAAATCTACTAAAAGGATTTCCTTTTCTTATTTAAAATTTTAATTACTTTTGAACTGCTTAGGAAACCTATTTTTGAAATGTTTACAATTTAAAATCTGTTAGAGATATTCTTGAGTTGATAAGTTAATCTGGTTTAACCTTTAAAACTAAATAATTATGTTTTAAATTGAGAGCTAGGGACTGATTTTTCCAACGTCAGAATTTTTTTGCGCCTTTGAATAAAAATGACGTTTAAAATTGAAATTTAATTTTGAATTTGAACAACGATATCCATGAATTTATCCAGAAAAGAACCGGAGCTACCGACAGAGTTTGCAGAGTAAGTCAACTGAAGTGGCAGTGAGCTGGCCAAGTTTGTCGAATCGGTGGCTTAAGAGTCCTGGAGTGGACACCGCGTATCGGCTAGCGTAGTGTAGCGTAGCGTAGTGTGGGACGCCCCCCAGCTAGATGGACCGACGACCTTAAGGAGCTGGCTGGGACAAACTGGCTGCGAGGCCTATGTCCAGCAGTGGACGGCGATGGGCTGAGTTGATTGAACGATATCTGGCTTTGGAAAAAGCAGCCCTAAATCTTTGAGGTGTTTATTTCACTAAACTATCAATAGAAGCATAAACTATAAGTTTTCTGTTCAGTTTCTTTGCTTTGAATGTAGGTATAAAGGTTAAATCTCTTTTTTATTCAAGTTTTGTACGTAAGTTACTAAATAACTGATAAAAACTCAAATCGAGACACAGAAGTAAATATTCCAGTTCGGGCGTGGCGCATATTTTTTATCAATTTATAATTTTCTTGCTGCACCCCTCAGTTTTACCTGCATAAGGCTCAATTCCGTGGGAATATCAGGATGAATAGTATCTTATGTCCTAATCCAGGTCATGGTCTTCCCCATATGCCAAATTTCATCCAAATCTGTTTTGAGTGTGAAAGCGTAAATCAAAATCAAAATCAAAGTATTTTTATTTCACATAAACCTACATGGGCACTTATGAAGCGTCAGAAGCTAGGCGCACGGTTCCAATTGGTCGTTTCGTATGGAGAAGAGCCACCAAGAAACTCCACGGTTACTCTTTTAAAAATAATTGGCTTTTACAATTCTTTCAAATAACAGTGTAACTAGGTACGGAAGGACAGTGTCCGTCTTTCAATAAGTACCAGGTACTTAAGAAAATGGTCAACAATACACAGTCCACTAAGCCTACAGCGTTCTCACATTCACAAAATAGAAAAGAATCTTTACAAAAGATATATAAATTAATAAAAATAAAAATCTATTTTAATTAAACGCAATTAAATGATTGCTATTACAACTGTAATAAATCGGAATAATTATCATGTGCACAAAAGCCTCGCAAACGTTGAAATAAACTCGTAGGTATATAATGTCAACACGTAACAAACAAACGAACTCACTTTCACATTTATAATATTAGTTAGGATGCGAATACCATAACCCATGTGAATGGAAGTTTCTGAGGTTTTCTATCCGTACAAACGATGTGCATAACTATAGTATCGTGTAGGTCACACACATCTCAGTTTCAGTAATAAATCAAATGGTGATCTTAGCATTAATCATCATAATTTTTTTTTTCAGGCACACCGTTTAATAGAGGCTGAAGATGAAGATGACATTAAAGCGGCATCAGGTTGTAATTTATTTCATTTTTATTATTTTCCGTCTTGAACATTGCAAAGAATTATTCCCCAGCAGATGTCAATATTTATTCCCCAGCAGATGTCAAAATTTATTCCTCAGCAGATGTCAAAATCTGACATACATACATAAAATCACGCCTTCTTCCCATGGGGGTAGGCAGAAACTATAGAATGCCACCTGCTAAGATCCTTAAATACCTCATTTTGCCTCGTTTACGTGAATAATATTTGAGTATGATATTTGTTTGAGCATTGTTATAAAGCCCTTGTGAGTCCAGTAAAATTATAGTAAAGTTAACCTGCCTTTTTACCCGACTTTGCGACATTAAAAACAAGGTTATATTTAGGGGTACGTACCCGAAGGGTGCCAAATGGTTATTACTAAGACTGTCCGTCTGTCTGTCAGCGAACTGTATCCCATGAACCATAATAGATAGACAGTTCAAATGTCAAATTACACAGGTTTTGTATTTCCATTGCCGCTATAACAACAAATAATAAAAAAATTAATAAAGTTAATAATTAAAGGGTGTCCCCATACAAGAAGCGTGTTGTTTTTTGGCGTTTTTTGTTCGATTTTAATTAGGTACCGAACCCCTCGTGTCTCCCGAGTCCGACTCGCACTTTCTTCACTTTATTTTTTATATCAATGCGTCGACATCAATAGAACAATTTCCGAGAAGTTTTCATAGAAGATGTTGCACATGAGTCGGGTCACGTCCGTCTGTTAGATGTAAAGGCTCCCTTTACATGGGACAAGAGCAGGAAGGTTTTGATGACATATTTCTTATCTTACCTACCCTTTAGTTAATTCTGACTAAAATATATGGGTAAAATAATTTAATATTTCTATTACAGTGCCATTAGATGAGTGGGAATACCCAAGTAAGTTGTTTTCCTCGAAATGTTTTAATTAGTTCATTTAAAATTCTATACCTTTAGCGCAGTAGATTTTGCGAGAAGTTTGCATAATCACGTTAAAGTTAAGCGGTAGAAAGGACATCACGTTTGCCTAGTGAATTAGCATTGTAAGTAGGTTAGGTTGCCCTCTCCTCGGAAATGTTCTATGTTCCGTCAGGAAGGGTGAGGTTCGAACGGGAAATGAGGTTTCCATTATCCCTAATGTCGCCGCTGAAGCGTTTTTATTTCTATTAATATTCTCCCTTTTACCCTTACAAATTGAATTCAGTTCAAAGATATTTGGATTGATTTATCTGTGGCTGTAGATGTTTACACCCTCCTAATTAAATGACGCGAGTTATGCGAGCTTTGAGAATGAACCCAGTTGATTGGATCAGCCCGTAAATGTACACGATTCCCCCAATATTCGCCAAAAGTACGAAAACGGGTTTGCTGGATTTTTTTTTTAATTTTTCTATGTAGCCAGACGAACGCTACTACCCATCCATTGACATAATCTTTTGCCGCCGTCCACTACTAAAAATCAAATTGAAATACAGTTTAAATGTCTTAAAGATTTAATACCCTGCATTTTTCTTCTATTTAAAGTTAGATGTTTAACTATTCAATCTAGATTAACTCTTCGATAAACAGGAATAGAAACACGTGTTTCATAAACTGGAAATATAAAAGCCTTTTCAAGATTCTCAGATATCACGAGAGTAATTGCTTTTACGAAGGCTTCTACGACACTACATTATAACATTTCTAGGGAATTCATTCCTTTGCTTTTCATCATTCTGATTCACTTTGACACGACTTAGCTCATATCCATTTAACTCAGAATTCCATAACTTAAAATACTTGTAAACGGTGAAAAACAAACTTAATTACCTTTTCTTACGTTTCTTTTTCCTTTGAAGATGGCATATTGAATGTCTGACTGTCTCGGAATGTCCAACATTCTCCCTAAAAAATACACACTTACTTTAGAATCAAGATATGGTCCACAAAATATTTTTAATATTTATTGTATTTGTAAGCTTTTTCACTGTAGTACCAATAAAATAAACAATAGTAATAATAGAAAAATACAATAATTATGACCACGAGCTGTCGAGAATCCTGCATTCACTTTTGTTCTAATCACCGCATTTAGGTTTTACCAAAAGACAAAATCTTGATTGGAAAAAAAGAGTGTCCATTAGTTTCTAGCCCGTTTTTAGATCTACGTTTTGAAAGGAGTAACTAGCTTCAACTTTCTGACTAACTGACCGACTCCTGGACAATTCAAAACTGCCCATAAATGGTTTAAATTGTTTGAGAGTTTATTTTTCTTTCGAAATGAGAGAAGAACTACTACTTTTGTTCTTAAAATATCTACAGGTGCATTTTTAACCACAGGTCAGGGAAACTGGTCAAAAACGTTCCCACAATGTGGGGATAGGTCCCAATCTCCTGTAGATTTGCCTATCGTTGGACTTATAAAGCCAAGAGGAGCAAGGCCGCTAATTTTCCAGAACCACAACGTTGCAGCGAAGAAAATGACCCTAGTCAACGATGGAAAACAAAGTTGGTTCCGCATCTATTTATCTAGTACAGTAAAGGGCTTGCTACACGGCTGCCAACCGCGTCCCCGTCAGAGTTGACCTTGATTGGCGACAGACAGAGCTGTTTGAAATTTGGTTGTAAACCACCAAGGCCACCTCTGTTGGGACGTGGTTGTCAGCCGTGTAGCAAGCCCTTAAAACGCACGTCAGTAGTAACACTTTGACCTTGACCTGACCTAGCGAAGTACAGAGTTTCAGCAGAATAAGAGGCAAGTCTGTACTGGTTTTGTTATAAATGACGTACGGCCTACCGTTCATACAAAAAAAAAAAACGAACGGGCCTTACAGTAGTTGCCAATGATGTGGCAGCTGTCCCACCAACGGCGATTAACGAGTAGCGAGTAGAGCTAGCAACTGAAAACGAGTTGGCGAGCAGCGAGTGTGTAGGTTCGATAGTTTTGTCGCTGAGCTATCAAGCGAGTGTCCAAGTGCGACAGGCGATTACTTGCACCATTCGTTCGGGGCGAAATTACCGCTGTCTCTCGGCGTGAGTTCTGACCGCCAAGCGAGCATCACTGAGCGAGTATTATCTTTGATTGCTCTTATCTACTTGACAAACTAGTGGAGCGAGTCCTCGCCGGCGGTGTGAACAGTCAGCGATCAACTTTTAATATACGCATCTCTTTTGTTTACACGGAATGTATATCTATTGTACGTTTCTTGAACGAGAAAACAGCCGATAGTTAGTCGCTTCCTCGCCGGCGGTGGGACAACTGCCTAACATCTGACATCTTGGCTAACTGTCATCGTAATCGTCATCGACATCGTCATCATTATCATCCTGTTTACAACCTCTCGGAAAATGAGTTGGTACCATCTGACGGCCAACTCTAGCACCGTACACGTTCATCGGTCAGTCAAATAGCGCGCGCTTCCCCGGCTTACTGTTACACACTTCCGTCCTTTTTCACAAAATCACTCTTACGAGATTCCAGGAAAGCGAGAGAAAAGATGTTACACACAAAAAATCTCTTATAGATAGCAGTGTACCCTACACTGCTATCTATGAGATTTTTTGGGACACTTTGGGAACGGATCCCTATTGATAGATAGATAAATCATTCATATTCAGTGCAAATATAAGACACAGTATAACACACAAAAGCACAATTAAATGATAACAAATTACTTCTACACTAATATTATAAAGAGAAAAGATATGTTATTGCTGAGACTAGGTAAAAAGTTTGGTTTTTCCGCCCTTTCTGAGACCACGAGATAAAAATAATATTGTTCAGTTACGGATTGGAAAACGTAATTAACTTGACGCAGGATTTTTAAACGTTGTCATGACTGCATCTAAATGTATGCAAGACATTTAAGAAAATTTGTTCCTGGGCGGTCGAGCTACGCCCTGGTGGAAATAGAGAATGCTCATTTAATATATTTTTTTTATTTATTTCAATAAAGTGTGGTACAGTCTGTTACGATAAATATAAATTTACAATTTTCGGATAATAAGAAAAGAGTAACAATAAATAGAATTGAATCTGGCGTCCTAGCTAGGTTACATGGTAACCTGTATTAAGGATCGCCAGCCCAGGTTCCCACAGAAGGAGCACAAATAATTTATAATAGACTGCTTAGAACTACAAGGTGCAAACGTATGTTTACTTAAATTTACTTACTAAAGTATTAGTATGTGTATTCTGTGATGTAGATGTGGTGTGAGTGTGTTTTGTGATGTAGGCGTGGTGTGTTTGTATGTGTGTAAACGGAAGGGAAAGAGGTAGAGTTTAGAAACGGAGTGTTAGAGAAGTCACTACGATTTTGAAGTAAGCAGAAGTTCAGTGTCGTCGTAGTTTAAACTGGCTAGAAAGCATGTTATCTGTCTTTTACACATTTCGTAAGAGGATTGATGTACAGGGATGGTTTTGTTTATTCTGTTATATAAAAATGGCCCAAGGTAGTAAAAGAAACGTTTAGTAAAAGCAAAGCGTGTGAAGGGTACTTTGCAAATTTCGTTCTTGCGCCTAAGTGAGGATTGTGTTTGTGTAAAAGGAGTTTTTGTGTGTTGATGTAATAAAATGTTGAGAATAAAAGTTTGGCGGACCGTGAGGACTTTGCATTTTTTATATAGATCAAAGGTTGGGTAGAGCATTGGCCGGAAAGTAGCAACCTTAAGAATGGCTCTTTGAGCTACTTCCAGAGGTTTGAGTGTAGTTTTCGCAGCTCCACCCCAACTATTAATACAGTACGAGATGACTGACTGACACATGGCGAGATACACGGTACGTATTACATAAGTATTGGCAATGTGTCTGAGTGTTTTAAAAATATATATGAGTTTACGAACACGAGCAGTAAGGTGGGTGATATGTGCTTTAAAGTTAAGGTGTTTATCTAAGAAAATTCCGAGGTATTTCACCGTGTCAGTAGACAAAATTGTAGGACAGTTGCAAGAGGCCGAATTGGGTTGGCAGGTGTGAGCTTTTAGAGTAACGGGTGCCAGGGGTTGAGTAGTGGAGTTTAGGGAAAATGTAATGAGTTTAGTTTTATTAGTGTTTAGCGTGAGTGAGTGAGAGATAAGCCATCTATATATTGAATCAAATCCATTTTGAGCAGTTGTTTGCAGTTTAGCCCATGATTCATCATAAAAGGTAATTGCAGTATCGTCGGCAAAAGAGACAATGTTACCAGAGCTCAGGTGCATGTTGCACAGGTCGTTTATGAACACTAGAAACAATGTAGGGCCCAAGACACTGCCTTGAGGCACGCCATATGAAATAGGCAGCTCGTCGCTAAGGCAACCGTCGATTTTGACTATCTGCCTACGGTCTGAAAGATAGGAGTTAAAAAGCTGGAGTTGCATACCACGAACGCCTAAGCATTCTAGTTTAGACAGAAGGCAGGGGAGAGGAACGGTATCAAACGCCTTTGCAAGATCAATGAACACTGTGAGGCATTTTTGCGTTGATTAAGTTTATCAACGATTCTATCTATCTGTTTCATGGCTGCATCAGAAGTTGATTTTTTTTTCCTGAACCCAAATTGGTTGGTTGACAATAAGTTATTGTTTTCAAGGTATGTGGTAAGCCTATTATTAATGAGTCGTTCTAAGATCTTGGACAGGGCAGGTAGCACCGCAATAGGGCGATAATTAGAGACAGAGGTGCGGTCACCCCCTTTAAAAATGGGATGAATAATGGCATTTTTGAAAGAAGAAGGAAAAGTACCAGAGGCAAGGCATAGGTTGAATATATGGCATAGTACGGGTGTAAGGACTGCAGAGTACCTTTTTATGATGGTTGTAGAAATGCCATCAAAGCCCACTGCAGCATTGGCCTTCAGAGATCCAATAATAGAGGCCATCTCATCAGGATTTGTGTCCAATAGTACGAAGGAACTCAAACTATTGGAGGTATTGAACTGGGAATGAGGAGAGCAGCTATCCTGGACACTCCGAATACGATCAGCAAGATCCTTGCCTATATTTACAAAGAATGAATTAACTTCATTAAGAGATTGAGAAGGGGTTTCTGAGGTAATTCCGTAGGGGGGTGAGTAATTTTAGTTGTGTTTGTGACACGCTTGACTGTATCCCACAACAACTTTGTATTACGACCAGCTTTGGCAATTTCATTTGAATCGAACTGTCTTTTAACTTTTCTAAGAATCTTATTGCAGAAGTTCCTGTATCTTGTGTAGGTAGCTTTAAGGACTTCATTATCAGGAGACTGTTTGTATCTCCTGTGTATAATGTCTCTGTTCTTCATGCATCGCAGTAGTCCTGGAGTAATTCATGGCTTGAGGATTCTCTTGCGTTTAGCTGTGCGCTTCAATGTTGAGTGATTATTTATCTCATGAGATAGAGTTTGGATCAGACAGTCTGTAGCAACGCTTGGATCAGTCAAGGAAAAGATATGCGTGAATTCCAGATTTTGCATAGACTTGTCAAGTGAGACGAAGTCTGTCTTAAGGGTTAAGGTATTGGAAAAATTACGGGGTGGCTTCAAATTTAAACAAAGGAGGGTAGAGAAGTGATCAGTAATAGTCGAATCGAAAATGAAGGTAGAAGAGAGTAATTTGGTTTTAAGAATTGTGTGGTCAAGACAATTATTGCCTCTTGTGGGTAGGTGGTGGGAAGGTAAAAACCCGTGATAAGAGAGACAGTTAAGATATTCGTGCGACCAATTGTTCATATTCGACGTTGTGCTATCTATGTTTATATTTATATTTATGTCACCTGTTATTACTACTGTTTGAAAAGTAGTCATGGAAGATAGTATTTCGTTTAAGGATTTGAGAAAGACTTATAGTCTCGTTAGAGGGGGATCTATAAACGCAAAGGATAGCAACATTTGATGAAAGTTCTATGATTAAACCAGAAGCAGAGTCATGAAATTCAGGTTCGTGTACTTTGGATGCAAGATTTGAATTGATGTATACGACTACTCCGTCACTCTGATTACGGTGTTTAGTAGTGTGAAACGAAGAGTAACATTGGAGCTGGGGTAGGGTGGTATTACTTAGACAAGGAAGCCAACATTCATATTCAATACATCAATAGTATATGATAGTACATACTAATTCCATGCTACCATGATAGTACATACTGATTCCATGTATAATACATACTAATTCCATGGGACCATGATAGTACCCACGGCTACACATCAAGCTATACATTTCCAGTTTAAACTGACCTCGCATTGAACAGAAATCCACTAAAATGCGAGATCAGCATAAACTGGAAATGTATAGCTTGATGTGTAGCCGTGTGTAAATACTAATTCCATGCTGCTATGTCATTATTCTAAGGTAGCCATTTTGTTTTAAACTTTGGGTGACCGAGCTCTGCTCGGGTGAAAATACGGAGAAAACGAATTTTCCCAGATATGAGACCTAGCTAGATCGATTTTTCGCCCCCGTAAACCCCTATATTGCAGTTTTAATAGAAATCATAAAAGCCGTTTTAAAGAACGTGATAACAAATATTTATATTATTATATAAACAAATATTGCTAATTTAATATTATAGAATGTGACTCAATCAATTCATGCAGGATAAGGGTAGGAGAATTATTCTGATGCAACTCCTACCCTAAGCAGTATTAAATATGTCACAGTTTAGTTTTCTAATTTCCTTTGCAAAAAAGGCCACCTTAAAACGCAAAAACGTAATTAGTGTGCGGTCCCAGTACTTGTCATAATAACAATTTCCTGCCTCCTTTATAGTTTGCCTTATCCAACTCGAGTTCCCAGCCTAGTTAACATGTCACTCCAAGAGTAAACATTGCAAAACTTGCTGTAGGATGTATAATAGTTAATATTTTTAAAAGAGTAACCGTGGAGTTTCTTGCCGGCTCTTCTCCATAGGAAACGACCAATTGGAACCGTGCACCTAGCTTCTGACGTTTCATAAGTGCCCATGTAGGTCTATGTGAAATAAAAATATTTTGATTTGATTGATTGATTGAATATAATAACAAACAAGATGTGTTTATACACCGCGGAACAGTTGTTAATTGTAAGCCAGAATTGTAAGGCATGTCGCCTCTGTTAATAAATTATAAGGTTTAGAGGAAGAAAGATTTGTAGGCAATGCGGATTCAATTTGAGATTAGTTTATCTGCTTTTCAGATAGAAGCTTTACAGATACCTTTATTACACATGGTGTAGATTTAGAATTAGATGGTTTTTTTTTTTAACAATAGTGAAAACTCAAACAGTATATATGAAAAAGTAGGGTAGGTGCGAAAAAGGGGTATTTGGTCTGAACGGCCCAAAGCGAATGGACCGCGGGCCATTCGACCGTAAACAAAAATCGTCTACGTTCCAACGGACCGATGATAGAATGATTTCAAAATTAATTTAAAGGGACAGTCACATGCATTATTATTATTATTTATTTATTTCAATCAACTTAGGATCATAGTTTACACTTGAAATCAACAACACAACTAAAATCAACATCACAATTAAAATTATAATAAAATTAAAACAAATTTGAATAAAAAAAAAATTAAAACACAAAAATTAAAATTATTATATAAAATTAAATCAAATTAGAATCAAATTAAAATTTAAAATTAAAATCAAATTAACAACACAAATTAAAATTATTATAAAATTAAATCAGATCAACAATACAATCAAAACAATATCTTCACATTAGTCAGTACGTGAACCATGCAACAGTGGTTCATGTACTGACAGTCGAAGCGTTCAGCAAAAGCCTTCAGGATACTGTTGCGGCTGGCCCGCACCCTGCGCACCAGGGATGTGCACCGCTTGCGCATGACTGTGTAGAAACAATCCACATGCGCCTCGGCAAACATCCCCGATGCGCTACAGAAGCGAGGCAGCCCCAAAAGTACCCTGAACGCGTTATTGTATTGGACACGTAGTGCGCCGTACTGTTTCTGCGTGTAATCCATCCACAGACTGCCGGTGTAAAAGGACGTACAAAATGCCCTAAATAGGGCTATTTTGACGCCCCTCGAACACCGAGCAAATCTGCGGGCTATCATATTCGCACGAACAGACAGCGCCCTACGCTCCCTTTCAATGTCTGCATCGTCTTTCTGGTCAGAGGTTAATAAGTGTCCCAGATATTTAAAAGTATTCACTCTATTGAGTGGGCATCCGTTAAGCTTAATTGCCGGCAAGTAATCTGGACACCTCCCCTTCGCCGGCAAGTAATCTGGACACCTCCCCTTCTCCGCATTGTGATAATCGCATAATTTAAGAATTTTAACTATTTAAATATTTACTTATTTGTATATATTGTAAGATTTCTTAAAAATTAATTATTTATATTTTTACTTTTTTTAGACGTTTTTTCTTTTTTTTTATACATAATTATATATTTTGTAGATTTTTTTCTTTAAAATAAGACGGATTTATATTAATTTAATTACCAAACTTTACTTTTGTAAACAATTCATTAATTGTTAATTGTTTTTCTAAAGAATATAAAACAAATCTAAGAAAAAAAAATTAAACTTTTATTTCAACTTTTTAACTTTTGCACCTAAATGTACTTGATGTAGTTTATGCCATTGAATTTATTTACATTTTTTTTTTATCGGTCCTTTGGAACGTAGACGATTTTTTTTACGGTCGAATGGCCCGCGGTCCATTCGCTTTGGGCCGTTCAGACTAAACACCCGAAAAAGTACCTATGGTCTCACGACAAGTTATAGAAAAAAAAAACTGTCTCTGAAATCTTTCTTTGACTTTCGTCATACTGACGTGATATCTTTCATTAGACTTCTTGTTACATTCTTTTGTATACAGGTGTATCAGAAATTTAAGGGTGGGGCACACACCATCAAACAACGTAATCGCCTAAAAAAATTTCAACTGTACCTTTTGAAAACTTAAATTCCTACTAGACCCAAATGCTTGAGACGGTTGATATTTTTTTCTCGATTACGATGTTGGTTCCATGGAGAAGTTGTTCATTTTGATGGTCTGTATCACACACTTAAATGTGACTACACCTTTTTGATACACGCTGTATAACGAAAAATGTAATAAAAACTAATCACAGATATCACGTCACTAATTTGAAAGCCAAAGAAAGATTTCAGAAACGGATTTTTTTTTCTAAAACTTGTCGTGAGTCAATCGTAACTTTTCCAAAGATAAATTATTAAGGCACAGGCTATGTCGTTGTAAAAATAGTTTTTTTTTTTCTGTAGGGCATCTCATAACTGACCTCTGAGGTCATGACTATTTAACCGGTCAATCCTGTGGTTGCCTTAAGCTGCTAAACTCAAAGCCTCCAGCCAGGGGCATACAGACTAAGCTAAAAAGCTAGGTGAACACTCGTATGGGCACCCCCTGTGGGGTACGAGCCTCGGCATAGGGCGTCACCGGAGGGAGGACATCAAAGCTAGGACGGGCTGGATAGTTTGTGTTGTTTCTCTGGTAGATGTAAGTACAAACACTAATTTTTAAGTCACATGTATACTAACCAAATGGACTTTATGGTTATGAAAAAAAAAACGTATTTTTATTTATTTATTAATCGCATAAACAAATATGTCAAAACCTCTCACAGATCTTAACCAATAAAATAGCACGCACCGAATCGTGGCCCAACTTTGACACCGTCTCGTGGCCCAACTTTGACACCGTCTCAATACAGCAGCAATATTTCCCTCTAAATAAATTTCCGGAAAAGTCATAAAAACTTTTTGCTTATTTTTCATCAAAATTGCGGGCAATTAAACCTAAGGTCAATTGGACAAAAGAGCGTGACAAGGGGTGGGGTGAAAATTGAACGATATAAATCAGGATTTTTTCGATTTCACTGCATAATGTTCTTATTATTTTAAATAGGTTACTTAACAGAAACGGGAAGATTTTTACGGTTAGAAATATTCAAAATTTTATACTAGACTAGCTTCTGCCCACGACTTCGGTCACGTGAGTTTTATTGTTTTAACATTATAGCAAGTACATTATGATACAAGTGTGTAATGATCAATACACACGCGTTTTATACGATGCGTGACGTTTTTCAACACACTTGCGAGGAAAAAAAGACTTTGAACCACCCCTACCAACTGCTCGACTGCCTGGTTGATCTAGTGGTCGCAAGCGCTACTGCTGAGCATGAGGTCCTGGGTTCGATTCCCAGGTCGGGCAGTGTTATTGGGTTTTTCTATCTGAAATTTCTCAGTAGTAGCCTGAAGTCTGGATTTGTACCCGGTTGATGGCAATAGGCTCGCCCCCTATTACATGGGACTTAAAACATAACTGGTGAAATGTGGGTGAACCTGCTACAGAGACACCTCTGCCTAACCCTTCGGGGAAACAAGGCGTGATGTTATGTTATGAACCGCCACTAAGACGACCCACTGACCAAAAACCTATGCTATAATAACGTAATTATAGAGATTCAAGATTCAACTGACCTTTCTTGCCAGGTATTGACTATCCACAGCTTCTTTTAATAACTTTTCAATGTCGGTTGGTGACAATACTTAAAATATCGTATTTTTGATAATAATTATTTATGGAAAATGGCGCGCTGATTTTATATTTTCTGCGCGCCCACCACGCAAATAAAGGTACTGGCAAAACCGCTAAACAGCCTATAAGTACAAAAATATTATAAACACAAAATAATGTTTGAATACACAAATATTAAGGTTAATATGTAGTGAAAAATATATAAGTTGATGAAATATTATGTTAGTTTATCATATTTTATTTATTTACAGAGTAGGTATAAAAAGGCATGAAGTCTCTTTGATGAGATTAAATAGCGCACATCTTCGACTAGTAAATAGTTATCTGTGGCGCACATTACAGCATTAGTGCGGTAATATAAAGTAAAACGTACTGCATTATGAACCTAAAAGCGGTTCAATAAGAACCACTTTACGAGCAATGCCCGAGTGAAAAAACGGAACCCTAGCCACGTATCCCTTTCTTTACCTGCGCCCAGACCAACTCAATTGTCTTGAGCTAGCACTGTTAAGGCAGCAGTCGTAAAATTGTGATAGGTACCATGCTCAGCAGCCTTCTCTTCAATGACATACCTTTCATAGGGCTTTTTTCCAAATAACTCTTGAAATCGCAGACATAATACGCGCAATAGACATCAACGTATTCGAACAATTCTGAGGTTGAAGCATGAATGAAGTAAACAAACTGGTTACAACGCTAAACGAAGAATCTTTTTAGGGTTTCGTACCTCAAAAGGAAAAATAGTAACCCTTACAGGATTACTCGTGTGTCTGTTTGTCTGTCCGTCTGTCATAGACAATTTTCTCCGAATCTAATGGACCGATTAAGTTGAAATTTGGTACACATATGTATTTCTGTGACTCAAACACGAATGTGTAACGTAAATAAATGAATTTTGAATATAGGGTCACCTTTGGGGGCAAACAAGAAAATTAAAAAAAAAATGTTTTGTTAACAGTACCGTGTTTTTTTTCCCTTTACCTTCAAAAATAGGACGGACCCTAATTTTATTACAATCTAGCCTTATGAATAGACTAATAAGTACTAATTATAACCTAAACTATTAAATTGTCTTTACTAAGAATGTGTCCAATAGCACTTTTCTTATTGTCTCTATTAAGGCTCTTTCAAACAGGCGCGACACAAAGACACCGCTCGTCGCGCGACGAGCGGTGTCTTTGTGTCGCGTCGCGCGTGAATAAACTTCGTTCTTGTGTTTGTTTGGCACTTTTGTACTGTACACTATTCACTAACACTAAACACTAGCTGGAATGGTTTTGTTCGTTGTGTATTTGTCTTTCATTCTGAGCACTGTTAATTTTATTTTATTTTACTATCTGCCTATGTAATGAACAAATCACTGTACCTGACTTGGTTTCCGTACGTCTTTTCTTCTTATTTTTTTTCGGGTGACCACTGAAAATCAGCGCTGTGCTGTGGGTTCCCCATAGCACTGCATCATGCTGAGTGGAAGCCTTCTTGGCACAGTCATGTCGTGCAGCTGCCGACTAATTTCTGTTTTACGCTCGTGATTTATTATGTACTTTTTGTTGTTTTCGTTTACTCTTGTCTTTTATGTATGCACGTGTCTTTGTGACAAATAAACCTATTTTTCTTTCTTTCTTTCTTTCTTCATTTTAGTCTTCTATGTTTGTGAGGTCGAGAAGCTGGCTTGCCTCGACATTCATATGCTGATGAAGGTTCTTTTCGTGAGCTTCTGCAAATTTCTGGATCACTCTTTCGATGAACTCAACTTTTAGGTCCCGGTGGAGGTCATCATTTCGTATGTTCCAAGGTGCACAAAGTGCACTTTGTTCTGGAATCGTTTTATTATTAATATATTGGTCTGTTTGGTGCAGCCCCATAGCTGAATACCATAAGTCCAAACTGATATCAACAGTACCGTGTGACATATCAAATGAAAGGACTTGTTGCCAGAATCTTGAAAATATTTTTATATCATTTTAAAATAAATATAAGAAATTCGATGAAAATTGACCATTCCCCTTTTATCTCCGAAAGTACTACACTAAAAATTTTGAAAAAAAAAAAACTTAATATGGCTCTTTACTCATAGATTACAGGAAAACCTATAAGAAGTCTATGGTCTTACAATAACATGGTGAATCTCTCAATATTGTGCGTAAATACTTACGTGTGTAGTTGGAATGTATGGGAGACAACAAAATAAAAATGAATTAGCCTTACCAAACTCAAAATTAACTATGTTCCATTCAGAACCTTTAGCCATGTGCGTGAAAATATATAATAAACTTCCAAATTCAATTAAGGACATCGAGTACGAAAATAAATAAATTCAAAAACAGTCTCTAAAAATACCTTATATTAAAATCGTATTACACTCTAAAGGAATTCTTTCACGATAAGTAACATCTTGACATTGAAATTCATACCTGTACACAATACACACAACACCTAAAATCTTGACTTACTACCTACCTATTACTATATACCATTATCAATTAAATGCCAGAACGAGTCTATTGTAAATATTACAAGCAATCAAAAATAATTAATCAAGTTATACAACTTGAAACCTACTCCAGATTTCAAGAGACAATTAAAATTATGACATTAAAACGTAGCTAAAAACGTTCCCTTCGTTGATTATTCGAAGTGAGCGCGTTTGTGGACACAATTCGTTCTTTATTGCTGAGTTGTAAGTTGTTTGCATAAACGGATTACACCTTTTATATTTCCTGTGCGGAAACTGGCGCCATATCTAATTTCCGGAATGGAAACTTGAATTTAATACTTTTATTTGTCAGAAATCGGTTTAAAATGTTTGAGGTCGCGTTCTGGCTTTCGGCGTATATTGTTTGTTTGATTGAAATGTTGAACGGTGCATCTTTTGACATTCAAGTACATCAGAAGTCAGACAGGTCACATATAAGGTTACACATGTCAGTCACGTCAACGCCAAGTCGCCGATCAGTCACGTCAAAAATATAGTACCTAAGGCGCGGGACATACACAAATGGCGAGTGGCGCGGGCGTGGCGACGGTGTGGCTTTAAATAGTTTCCTGAGAGATTCGCGACGTAGATTATAAATGGCTCTGACAGCTCTCTTTTGTAAAATAAAGATGGATTCAATGTCAGCAGCCCGACCCCACAGTAAAATGCCATACGACATAATGCTGTGGAAGTAGCTAAAATAGACCAATCGCGCGGTTTCTACATCTGTTAACTGTCTTATCTTTCTAACAGCATAAGCGGCCGAGCTTAGCCGTCCCGCAAGAGATATTATATGAGGTCCCCATTGTAATTTCTCGTCTAGCGTGATTCCTAGGAAAACTGTTTGATTAATAAATTCCAGTTTTTCCCCATTCAATATGATGTCATATTCGGTACTTCTAACATTAGGTAATTTAAATCTAATGCATTTGGTTTTTGTTTTATTTAGTACCAAATTGTTTACCGTAAACCAATCTTGGACTTCCAGAATAGAGCTATTCACGTCTTCAAGATTTTGTGAACGTCGGTTTATTTTAAAGATTAATGATGTGTCATCTGCAAATAACACCATCTTCGGTTGATTTTGAAATAATTGGGTTAAATCGTTAATGTAAACTAAAAAGAGGAATGGACCCAATATCGAACCTTGAGGAACGCCCATTGCCATTTCAGACCCTAATGAGCTTACGCCGTTTACCTGAACTTTAACCTTTCTATCTTTCAGGTATGATCTAAGTAAATCAAGAGCTGTATTCCTAATCTCATAGTGCTCTAGTTTCAGCAGAAGTGTCTCATGGTCTACACAATCGAACGCCTTCGAGAGGTCGCAAAAGACTCCAATTGCATCTTGTGCTTCTTCCCAGGCATTAAAATGTTCTTTATTAGGGTGACACCGGCGTCAGTGGTACAACACCCTTTGGTGAAACCGTACTGTTGTTCATGAAAGATGGAATTTTTATTAAAGTGAGGTAACATTTGATTGAGCATCAACTTTTCAAACACCTTACTGAGCACTGGTAGAATTGATACAGGCCTATAATTGTTGGGTTCTTTACTATCACCAGATTTGAACACTGGGACTACTTTACTGTGTTTCATGAGATCCGGAAAGAATCCTGGGTCTATACTGGTGTTAAATATGTAAGCTAAATAATAGTGAAAAGAACTCGGTGTAGAACTCATTTGGGTCACCTATATTATTAAAACTCTGAACACATAATTTATTGGCCAAAGAATTATTTAATTTCTCTAAACTTTTACATGTAATTGGCCTAAACCTTATTTGAATTTTTTGTAAAGGTATGTAGGAGCAAAATGTTATTGATTGTCCACTGTGATCTGATGGCAACTTATTTACAATTTGTGTGTGTAGGTAATCACAGTTACAAAAAATATTATCTATACAAGTGGCAGAAGAAGCTAGTTAGATTTCGGGAGCGCAAATGAAACGGAGTTTGCGGGGAAGTAAGAGTTTATTACGACCCGAGCTTTACAGAAGTTCATTTAAGACTGACTTAGCCTGTCTTAATTCTAATACATCGCAAAACTTTCTCATCGACCGGTGGTCGGCCCACCCGCGGTCGCGCCACACATCCTGTCACGTACGCCTAATCACAAAAGGTGCCAGGTCAGCGTCTAGACTCTACCACATACCACAGCGTTAGGCTGGGAACATAACTAGCTGTCACTCGGGTTGGTTCAATAAAAACATTTGACAAATCAAATGACCTAAAAAGACTTAATAATCTGACAGTGTTCGAGTTATTTTCTAATAAGTTAATATTAAAATCACCACATATGATTATTGACTTACTACTAGTACTAAGTTTTTTTAACACATCTTCCATTACAGAATCAAACACAGATAGATTCTGGTAACTTGGAGATCTGTATACGCATACTATACTGTTCACACACATCCCTGAAATCGAAGTGATTGATCGGCTTCTGGACATTGTTGTGATGATGTAGGTGCATGAACTCTTAGGGCTTTTTATTGACTTTCTTACTCTAGAAACACATTTAAGTCTGAAAAAGCTTCCTAAGTGGAAGACATCATCTACTTTCCAGGATCCCACTTCTGTACATAAGCTTACAAATAATTGCATGTACCTGTTCTATCGCTGTCTCGTCGTTAGTAAACAAATCTGTCAGATTCATCCTATCATGATACATACGACCCCTTTAAGAAACATTTTCCCGTTAACATCCTCCCAACCTCCCAAAGGAATACATAATTACTTTCCATTTCAGTGATCCTCTTTGGTGAATGGAAAAACGAGGAACGTCCCCTAATTTATGGCGGAGCCGCTCACAGTCGTCGGTACCTCTTTCATTGCCTGGTAGTCCATCTACCCGCAGAACATACAGTGGGAAGTATTTATTACCCTTTGGAAACCCAGCTCTACTACGTGTCAGCTGAGTATGAGGACATGGGTCAGGCTTTGGAGTCGTCTGCGAGTGATCCACTGGCGATCCTGGCTGTCGCAAATTTATATGCTGTAAGTTTTCCCGCAATCTGAGGGGTAATTGCCGTGTTTTCAAGAACGTTCATGGAAAGTTCTCATCTAATCTCTCTCAACCTGACACTAAGGCTGCCTGTCCACAGGAGCGGAGCGAGGCAGCGGAGCGGAGAAATGTACCAATATTAACCAATAGGAGCGGAGCTCTGAAGCGGAGTTTAGATTCTATTAGTTAATATTGGCACATTTCTCCGCTCCGCTCCAGTGGACAGGCAGCCTTATACCTACCTCCAATTTATTTTAATTTTTATCAAGTTTTTGACATTGATTGTCGTTGAGATGAAATTGCGACAATATTTTGAACGTTTATTAAATACGGGAATTGGCCCACCGCTAGGCGCTGCTTGGCTGGCTGATTGATACTTTCATTTGATTGTTTCATTCTCATCAGCAGTTAGTAAATGGATCATGATGATTTATACCTACCCAGTATTGTATTAAGTGATGGCTTGAGTACTAGCCGTTCACTTAGAGTTAGTACTCATCGACCGTTAAAAACGACGGCGCAACTACTAACAGACGATGATAAAAAAAAAAATGTTTTTTTTTTTCGAAATTTTTGTAAAGAATTAAAAACAGTTTGTGATATATGCATGGAAGTAGTATTAATAATTTACAAAGATGGTTAGGAAAGAGGTGGTGTGGGGGAGCGCGGGGGGAGGTAACAGCCAACTCTTAAGTACCTTACTGACGAAAAGGTGCACTTTTTGCATCATCGATTTTTGAGACTTGGCAAAGTGTAGAGAATCTTCCGTACCACTACCTAGAGTAAATAATGAAATATCTTAATGATTTTTTTTGTTTCTTGTTTTACTATATCTAGTTGTCAGATAAACATAAGACATATTATATTACCTACATACTGACATCATCATCTTATTATAAATCATAAAAAAATCTACTAAAGATACCCCACCATAAATCACTAAACAGGTAAGATCTTATTTTAACAAGATTCTAATGTATAAAAAACTACTATTATTTTCTTCTTAATATATAATAAATAAGATTTACTTGTAGCTCTTTAGATGATAAAATAAACTCTTGAAATAAAAGAAAGAATAAAGAAATATATTTGTTTTCCGGAATATAGCTATTTATTTATTTATGTACACACAGTAAAATACATAGAGAAATTACATAATTATAATGTAGAGTACAAAGGTATTTATTGAAAATAGTTATTTTAATTATTGAAGAATAACCGTTGCGCCATTTATCATGTATGACTTCGGTAGACAAGCGTGGATTTCTATTAAATGATTAGGATTTTTATCTAGTAGCAGTAGAATAAAATCGCTAATATTTGAATTATACCATTAATCAAAAATTGATATGGTATCTATAACTAGAAACCTACAACAAGGTTATTAAGTACGACATAGTAATTATAATAAATTATTATTATTTATGTATAATTTTATTAGTTATGAGCGTTTATTCTGAAAGTGGACAACGTCGCAAATAGATGTCAAATATTTCGCTGTTTTGATTAATTTTGCAATATTACTGTATGAAAATAAGAAATGTGGATAACTAGCGAACTAGAATATTAATAATGAATTGCAATTATAACACTGAATTTGATATTGTAACCGTTTTAAGTATAAAAATGGCATTTGGAAAGTTTCCAAATACTTTTTTTACATCTAAAACCAAAAATTCGGTGTTACGATATTAATTATTGCATTTCCTAATCAATATTTTAGTTCGCTAGTTAGCCACATTTCTTAATTCCATACAGTAATATTGCTAAATTAATCAAAACAGGTAAATATTTAACAGCTATGTACGACGTTGTAAATTTTTAGCATAAATCCTCTTAAAGGCTGATTTAATTGTGTTACATTATATTCGAGAAAGATAACATCTTTCTCGAAAACCTGACAATGTTACAATACAGATAACTGAGGAATGAAAAAATGAAAAAAATGTGATGATTATGACAAAAACCGGCCGAGTGCTTGTGGAATCACACACAATGAAGGGTTCCGTAGTTGTGATGAATTTATCCCAAAAACAAACTTAGCATTGTAGTTGAAAAACATATTCTCCTATATATTGATGTACGTCATGGTCAATCCTCAAATAAATTAAAACAGGTAAATATTTGACAGCTATTTATGACGTTGCCAACTTTTAGGATTTACCCTCTTAACCTGACTTGGTTTCCGTACGTCTTTTTCGGGTAACCACTGAAGATGTCACTGTGGGTCCCTATAGTACAGCATCATGCTGAGCTGCCTTCTTGTCACAGTCATGACGTGCCAGCAGCTGCGGACTATTTCTGTTTTGTGCTCTTGATTATATTTAAATCTATTGTGTTTTATTGTTCTACTCGAGCTAATTATATTTTTGTATGCACGTGTTTTTGTGACAAATAAATGTATTTTTTCTTTCTTTCATTATAAATGTAGACACTACGCCCACAGGTACGATTTATCGTTTAAAAGAAAATAAGTAGGTACATTGGTAACTTCACAATTTCTCGGAATCCCTGTCTCATAGAACGCCCTCAGAACCTATTTAACTTCTTGACATTATTTTGTGAGTACTTCTCGAAAGTTTTAACAGTCTACGTGACTACAAATATTTTGTCTTTGGCACTGAGTTATATCAAAAGTAGAGCACAAATATTATGTTTGTAAGTTTCTGATGTTAACAGTTAGGCTACGGACACGAAGTCAGCGGGCGCGAGGCGGCGGCGGCGGCGGCACGGGGAACGGTGCGTTTCAATGCATAAATTTAAATGGAACTGGCCTCGAAGGCAGCGGCGGCGGCGCAGGGAGCGAGAACAGTTCCATATAAAACTATGCATTTGAACGCGCCGCTCTCGAGACGCCGCCGTCGCCACCCCGCGCCCGCTGACTTCGAGACCGAGGCCTTACAGATAAAGCCGACGTACGCACGGACGTAATAAAATCGCGGCGATTTTTTTTGACGCATTTGATGTTCGACGCTCTGCCTAGCGCCTAAAGTTGAAAATCCAACAGTGTGTTCTTTCAACGCGCTGGGACGAGACTGCGTCCCAGCGCGTTGGATTCTCAATGCTCGGCTTAACACTGAGAGATGAAAATCCAGTGCTCGATAAAATCCCGCCGCGATTTTATTACGTCCGTGCGTACGTCGGCTTAAAGTCGCTTTTCATGTCTGTCTGTGTGACCGCGTTGTTCTTCTAAACGGATTTTGATGCGGGTTTCACCATCATTTAGAGAATTTATTCCGGAAGATGTATAATACGTTAATATTTAGCACGGAAATCTCGATGTTTTGTAGATCACACCCGTGTGAAGCCCGGGGCGGGTTGTAAGTAGAGAATAAACAAAACAAGGCGTTTAAATGACTGTACTCACCGCTAGAATTCGCTTCGCTTTGTTTTGAAAATATTTACTCTTCGAACTTCTGCTGAAGCGAATACTCATGGTAAGTACTGTCCATTAGCCTATAGGTGTATTCACGTAGAAAGCTGGAAAATAGGCGCCCAACTAACATTGGTAACTTTTTGCCAAATCAGCGCGAACCGTCGCCGATTAGCGCCGGCAATTTCGTATCTGATTATTCGGAGCCAGTGCGCACTGTGGTAGCTGGCAAATGCTGGCATATTGGCGTCGAGAAACGCTGGTTTGTCAACGTTTGTCCGCGCAGGCAGTTTTCATACTTTTGCCAAATCAGCATGAACCGGCGCCGACAAGTTCCTTATTTGATTAGTCGGCGATTAACCCGCGCTTGTTGGCGTCGACAAGCGCTGTGATGTCAGCTCCGATTACCAACTTTCTACGTGAATACACCCTAACTCGGCTGTATGAAAGCCTATACACTCACTTGACATAAGAGGTGACAATAGATTTAAATTCAAAAGCGAATGTGAGAAACCTTTCTTTAGGAAATATTGTCTTCTTTTTGTGGCAAGATCGTCATTTTGATTTGGGCACGCGTCAGCTGACAATCTTCTAATACATAGTTATTGATGCAACTGGTGTATAATAAGGGATATTAAAACACGAATGTGGGTTATAATATTATCACATGAGTGTTTGAATACCTAATTATGTACAGTTGCATACAAGACTTGATCTACACCCATGATATGAATCCTCTATAAAAGGTTCTGAAACCATAGGGTGTTGTGGAATATGGTTTTCTCGACTTTTCTGGTAATAATTGGTTAGAAATGTCCTTTGCTGCATTAGAAATATCTGGTGGTCTATTATCAAAGCTTGTATCACTCATTTTTGTAAACAACAAAGCAATAACATTTTGCAATTCCACAATCGAAAAAAAATGGCGGGATATGACGTGAATAAAATTAGAATAACCTATAAGTTTTTTTTTTTAAGGTGACGATACCGACTTTTAATGATTTTATACTGAAGATGACGTCTAAAAGAGTAGTGTTAATGATTTGGAAAAAGTATAATTATGTTAAATAAGATGATTTTCTTTATATTTTAATATAGCCATATTTTGGATTATGTTTATATTACATGGTGAAATTAATTTGTAAAGTTATGTCTAACGCGGATACAAAACTGAAAATCACGTAAAATATATGAAGCCTATTTTGCGGAAACCTTCACCATTTTAAAGATAATTTATTTATTGATACGCGTTTTATTAAAATACCTTTTGTTTTATGTGTAATAAATTAATAATGCGTCTTATTTGGGACGGCGTTTCTTGATGGGCGAGTCCTATTACTGGTTGGACGTACGACGCGTTGCGTGAGCTCAGTACAGAACACGCAAGCTTACTACTCAAGGTCACTGCCATATATCTACATTTTAAATTATGGCGCTGTGGTAGTGAAACGCACGTGCATGACAAAGTTCTTTTTTTGAAATTCGAGTTGCATAATAAAATTTAGTATAACATTAAAACACTCATTTGGATGATATTATGGTTACTATGACACTGGCTGTTTTAATGTTGGCAATAAGTTATCTGTTTCAAAAACTTTTATAGAGGTTTTACAGCATGGTTGTAGATAAAAGCAATTAGGTACTTAATTTTGAAAAAATTATAATATTTGGAAAAAGTATTGACTTAGGAAAGGACTTTCAGTAACAATTCATGATACTTTTTAAATTTAATTGACCAAACATTGTGACAATCATTGTTTATCTAAATGAAATGTCTTTTCTTCCTTCATTTATCTGACTTGCGTAAGATTAATCTATTATTTTTAAATGTCCTTTTTCATCCTGAAGCCTTGACATCTGTCCTACAAAAGTATAAGGCTTACTGTACATGACGCTGGAGTCGCACCGGCACCGGACCGCAAGATAGAAATATTTTAGAACGTCACAAAATGAAAATATAAATTCTACACGGAGCTGCCACCGGCGCCGGTGCGGCGGGCGGGCGGCCGGCGGTCAGTGCGGCGCATGGGCGATATTCATAAGTATAAACAAACATACGGTTCGGCGCCGGTGCGGCTCCGGTGCGGCTTCGGCGTCATTTACAGGAAGCCTAAGCAGTTGACTTTTTAATTGGATCGAAATCTTTGAAAAATATAACTTTTTAAAATAAAAATAGATAATTAGTAAAGGGTTTGGAGTTTCGTAAAAGATAATAATTTCCAGTGACACCTGACTTAGGTACCTACTAAATTAAAAGTTGAAGAATCGTGATACCTACTGAGATAATAAATCAGTGTTGGTCAATGTCACTTAGCCGACGCGGACGTTCGCACGGACGTAATAAAATCGCGGCGGGATTTAATGGCGCACTGGATTTTCAACTGTCGTTGTTAAGCCGAGCGTTGAGAATCCACCGCTCATCTTAGCGCGTTGAAAAAACACACTGTTGGATTTTTAACTCTCGGTGATAAGCAGAGCGTCGAAAATCAAGTGTCCGAAAAAAAAAATCTCCACGATTTTATTACGTCCGTGCGATGTCGACTTAAGTAGTAATTTTATAAAGTTCACTATCTGTAGATGGTGTATAATAATCAAGTTGAGAATGAGATTTGTGATTTATAAGTTAGTGCAGTTTAAAGTACTGTTATCTTGCTAAAACATTAGTTTAATGCATAGTTTAAATTTGATTTATTTGGAAAATCAAATTTTCTAAGCGACTGGGTTGTCGGTCTTAGGCATGTGTCCCACAAACCCGCTGACATGGAACCGACTAGAGCTAGCAACTGAAAACAAGTTGGCGAGGAGCGAGTGAGCGACGGTGACGAGCGATTACTCGCTGGTATGCGTATGTACCAAAAGTAAGTTTCTCAGCGAGTGTTCTGCCCACCAAGGAAGAGTCGCTGAGCAAATACTCTTCTTGATAACTCTTGTCGCTGCGACAAAAGAGTACTAGGCGCCGGTATGAACAGTCATCGATCGGCTATTAATATTATGTATCTGTTTTACTTAAAGTACCTGGGCGACCGAGCTCTGCTCATGTGATAATAGAGAATGCTCATAATAGTATAGGAAAGTTCATACTAATGCCTTTATAGTACCTACTTATTCCATGCTGCTATGATAGTAGGTAATTACTAATTCCATGCTACCACATATGGTATTTACATTGATTGTATACACCTAATAGTGACTATAGACTATACTATAGACTAACTATACTATAGACTTCAGTATCTGGTATAAATTTCCATTTGCTAGGTCCACCCTTTCTTGAGAAAATTGGTGGTGACACACGGATAGACGGACAGACGGACAAGAGAGTGATCTTATAAGGGTTCCTTTTTTGCCTTTTGAGGTACGGAACCCTAAAAAAACGCTCTTTAACGATATCAACCTCACATCATAAAATATTGGACAGGTAATACAAATTCATATTTAACAACAAAACGGCTCCTGTTCTTTTGAAGATTATTCAGCGTTTTGTTAATCTTTCTACCTACCAGGCAGCGTCGCAAATGGAAAATCATATTACCTAACGAAGTGAAAATCTTATCCCACACATTGTCAAACGGTTGCCGCGAAAGGGCATTGACCTGAGATAACTTTCACATTCCGTTGTCAGAGGCTTTTCCTATTTTCGGGATAAGCTTTGTATAATATGGTTATCTCAGTTTAGGAGGATTAATTGAGGTGCTTTCACGGCAGACAACATAATAAACTCTGAATTAAAATAAAACAAGCAATGATCCAAATTTATAGCTCAGTTAAAAAATCAAAAACAAAAAAACGACAACTAAAAGGTATAAACAAGACATCACGGACAGACAAATAAAATATCCGGGGAGATATTGCATCCCAGAATATTTCACTAAAATCTTTTACTTTTTGATCCACATAAATATTTATTTAAATCCCAAGAACTATAAACACGACAGTATTCGCATAAGAATTGACGTAGAAATTGTATTTTTTAATTAATGGCATCATTAATATTAAAACGGACTAAAGCATCTCCACAAAGCGTCGCAAGTCTCCCGGGAGTCTACAATAGACGATTTTTTAAAAGTGCGTTGAGTAGGAATATTAGAAGCTCATCGACTTGTAAACTCATTGAATTTTGTAGCACTTATTAAATACTTGCTATTGCTCAGGGCTCGTCCCGCGTGCAGGTCGAAAATTATCCCACGGAAACTTACCACGATAACAACTCTATGTCCTATCCTACCCATGGTCCACTCATATGCCAAATTTCATCTACATCCGTTTAGCCGCTTTAGCGTGAAAGCGTAACAAAAAAACTCAATTTCGTATATTAAGTTAGGATTTTTCAAAAACCTTTCTTTCTTTCAGTATGCAAACGACACGCACAAAGGCCTGATGGATATTTTGGCCGCGGCTAAGAAACAGGGCTTGCGGAACGAAGTCCAGGGGAATTCTCTCAGCTACTTCAACCCTCCGTTCAAAAAGTACGCTTGCTATCAGGGATCTTTAACTACACCGCCTTGCACCGAGTCTGTTCTATGGCTTATTAGAGGAAGGACTCTGCATATTCAAAGAGTAAGATTCTACTAGATTTTAACTATAGAACTTTTCCTGTGAGTTGCTCAAAGATATCTTGAAAGGTCGGCCCAAAACCTTCCTGGTTTTAAGACGACTCGGCCGGTCAGCCTGGATGTGCCTACCTTTCAATCAATCAATCAATCAAATCAATCAAAATATTTTTATTTCACATAGACCTACATGGGCATTTATGAAACGTCAGAAGCTAGGTGCACGGTTCCAATTGGTCGTTTCCTATGGAGAAGAGCCGGCAAGAAACTCCACGGTTATTCTTTTAAAAATAATTGGCTTTTACAATTTTTTCAAATAACAGTATGACTAGGTATGGGAGGACAGTGTAGGTATTTCAATAAGTACCAGGTACTTAAGAAAATAGAAAATGGTCAACAAATCTACAGTCCACTAAGCCTACAGCCTACTTTTCCACTCTTCACGGGAACCTGCAGTCTGCCTAACACATGATCAATCATAATCTGAATAATTTAGGAGGATTTTGCTAATCTATTGCTTCATATGTTCGAAAACATTGTCTGCTCAATAACTTTAATAACGCAATGAATGTTGAACTGCCAAAATGAAACAGATTGTGATTCATCGTATGTTACACAATGAGGGTGCCGGTCCTAGAATGCTCGTGTGGATAGACCTCTAATAGAAACAATAACGCAGATTGATTAAAATCCCAATCAATTGCCTGATGCTTACTAGAGGATAAAGCATCCTTAATTTCTAAACGATTTTATTCACTCTAAATAGGCCTGTGTCCATTTTTTTTTTTCTTGAAGGTAGTTTAATAAAAAAATATTGGACACGTTTTTTTTTTCTTTTTTGACGTAATCAAAAGATTACGGCGCTACATTGAGTTAAAATGTGGCATGACGTCACACCTTTCTAGATTTTACACCGATTTGTGACGTAGCGAGCCAATTTTAATGCGTGTTTTCTAAGTTATTTTTGATTAATATGATAAAGCAAAACATACGTGTCTAATATTTTTTTATTATCTGAAAGACAGACTAAATAGAATTTCTTTTTTTTTTTACCTAGGCAACTACCGTATTCATTATAACATAAAGATTGTACAGTGTACAGATAGTGAGCGATTACTGTACTGTAAACTGTAATTTAGTACGGTGTGGAGCGAAGTGGGGCGCGTCTTCGTGGATGACACACTATCTATAACTGTGTAATAAAATACTGCTGTAAAATTAGTTTTTTCTGGGTTTTTTCTTTACAAGACGAAACAATGACTCACACTCTCATGTCGTGATTAAAGGTTTAGTCTGTTACTAAAGATATGTCGGAGCTGACTGCCAACTTCATATCGTCACTCCTTTTTTTTGGGTGGGAACTTATCAAATAACTTCTCCCGCTCTGGGCGGAGCGGGAAGGCGTGTCAGACTCTTACTGACTAAAACCCACCCGTATTGCTTCAGTTGCCATGTTGCCGGGGGTCACGATCTCCCTTACGGACTTTCATTCCTGAAGTCCATAATTTTCATGAATTTAAAAATGCATTTTACCTAAAATTTTGTGGTATTATATTGCTGGTATTGGATTAGCAGATTGATTTATTAATGCGCGAGGGTCTTTACCGTCTATGACAGTGATTCATGGTAGCATTGGTAACCATTTCGCATTCATATTCCTCTTCGTGTATTATTCGATTTTCGGTATAATGCTTATAAATCAACTCCTCGTGCATATCAATTTGCGATTGAAAAATAAAAAGCTGCATTAATTATAAGGTTTTATTTTTGTCCGTCTGACGGATAAATCTGTCTCCGAATCATCTGCTAAAGAATATTCTTAGATATGATTATTTATTGCATAATTATATATTAAAATACTTACTGAATGTAAACATTTTCAATCAAACAACATTTACACTAGGTACTAAATTAAATGACTAACTAAGTGTAGAAATAAATACAAAAATAAAAAGGCACTTAGTCATCAAAGTACTCCTCCGCATCACTGTTATGTCATTCCCAAACGTACCCAGAAGACTGGCAGCATTGCCACGTGGAACGGTAATGCTAATTCTTTGGGTAAACAACGAGACAGCTCTCTGACGTGAAGTGTCGACCAGTCGGCGAGAAATTTTCTCAAAAAGAAAATTCTTAGAAATGTTGTAAATTGTAACTATCATGTTAGAAAAGCGTATTCTGTGAAGTGTTGCTACAGCCATTCATGATCAACACTGCTAGATACAGTAAAATTTATCGTCACCGAGTTTTGAATTGTGCTAAATAACTTTTTCCGAATGGAATGCAGTCGAAAAATAACGCCAGATCAAGGATTTAGGAAATTCACTTTTATCTGTAGTCAGAATCACAAAATCAATTAGCATCACGTCAACTTGTTACTAGATGTGACATAAAATGAGATAGGGCTTCCTGACATGCTTAATTATTTTGGACCATAAGGTAGGTTACGTAATGTTATCATTTTAAATGGAACAGATTATTCTCTGTTACCTAAAACTGACAGTTAAATCTGACCATTAATTTTGTTTGATAACCATGGGTTATTACCATATTCCGATTAATTTTTTTATTGAACTGTTTATTTTGACATGCTTCTTAGTGACATGTCCATTGTCAGAAAATTCCAGTGCATTTCTGATGGCAAACGTTGGCCATTTGGCAGCCGTGTGAGAGCTTTAGGATTATACGTGTTTTTCTTAATCTGTTGCTGTACCAACCCTTTGTTTAGCCATCAAGAGAGATTCAGAGGAGGTCAGATGGGTTAGAGTATTCTATTCTATTTATTTCAAGTATTCTACAAGTTATTTCAGTTTATTTACCACTTAAATTCCCTTCTCTTTTTTCTTGTCCTTTAAAATGTCCAATTTTATAATTGTAACTATTATAATTATTATATATGGTTTTAATTAAAATAAATGTTCAAACTGCGATAAAAAAGCAGACATATGCAAGACATTTCAAAACAACAACGTGAGCGAACTAGTTACAATTTTTTTACTTTACAGCGAGTTGTCATTGACCGTGATTTATGCAGTGCAGTGGCTAGACTTATTGGTGATTCGCCCGAATTTACTACTACCGGCGAATCGGCAGTTTTAAATAATATTATTTTTCTTGAGGCGATTCAAACAAAAAAAGTCTAAAGTCAAATAATTGATTTATTTCAATTAGCCACATAAAAGGCACTTTTGAACGTCAAAATTTCCAAAAAATAGAATTGTTTCTAGTCGCCCCTTTCAAAAGGTACTTTTCGCACGAAGTTAATTTATTTGCAGGCGATTCGATTTCTGGAGTTGTCGTTTCGCCTACAACTAAATTAAATTCGGGCGAATCATCAATAAGCCAGTGACTAGTGTCATGCAAATTGTGTGCGCAGTATAAAAGAGATTAACTGATGCGGTTTGAAAACTTCTGCACAGATATTTTTATTTAAGGGTTAAAATTATTGTAATACACAAGTTACTTTTTTAAGCAAGCTTTGACGTAAAATATTATCATTATTGTTTATAAAAAAAAAACGTCCTTTATCTTGATAAAAAACAATGATAACGGAGTACTAAGATTTGATGACATACTCTTACAGGCTAAAAGTAAAAATGGAGATGAGAATGTTATTGTGGGAAACCCTGAAAGGAGGAATAATTAATTTTATTTTTGTACTCTATGTAACTCGTCGTTTTTGTGGTCGCAGAGTATGTAGTCCTTGGTTATTTATATTCTGGGAATGGAACCAAAAATTCGGGCAAGCTTTATTGGATTTTTTTGATTACGAATATCTCAGCAGCAGCCTTGAATCTACGTTTGTGCCCAGTTATTATAAAATGGCAACAAAATTACTCACATTTTTAGCCTAAAAATATGCTTACGTCTTTTAATCCCCTAGCATATTTTTTTAAAACCATTAAATATCCTCTAAACTACATTTGAAATAAGATTACACATTTAACTAAACCTTTTTTGCAGTCCATTCAACCGATTTTGACTTCTATTGCTTTTGTGGCATGACAAATGGCAGCTGCAGTAAATAGTATTGTAACCACTTTTTTGCTTTTAATGCCATCCTTATGCCTACGATATAGAAGTCAGGTTGAGTGTACTGTACAAAAGGTTTGTTTAAATATGTCTATACAATCTTATTTCAAATGGAGTATAGTCTTATTTTACATATATTTTATAGAAGATAAACTGGTAGCACTTTTATAATCCTATTTCATATACTTATTATCCTTTACAGGAAACGTGGGCGGCCGCCCAAAAGTTAATGACCGATAATGCTCTTGAAAATAAACAGATGAACTTCCGCGTCACTCAACCGCTGAACGATAGGAAAGTTTATTTTTTTAAATAGGCCAGGTTTAACCCCAGCCTATTTTGAATAAATCGACACCCGCCTGGCCTTCGTGGATGAGGCCAGAACATGTGGGATTTTTACCTGCGACATGAAATAATTTTGTAAAATTGAAATAGCTTTCATTTTGACAATTCAACAACATTTATTGCATTGTTAACGTTGTCAAGTAGACATTTTTTTCAAATAAGAGATTAATCAATGGATTAGGAATTTTCTTCAATAACCTTTGGATTAAGATAAAAAGTGAGTTACGCAATTCGGGTGGTGGATCACAATCCGAATCGTTTTGAAAGAGATTGCTAATCCATTGCTTCATAAGTTTGAAAAAAAAAACCTGCACAACAACGTAAATAACGCAATTAATGTTATTGAACTGTCAAAATGAAACAGATAAGTCTTAATCGTTTACGACACAATGTGTTACGTAATTAGATAACATTTCTCTCTCTCTCATTTTTACAAAGCTGGTTAGGCACATTCCTGATGAGACTATTATGAGGTCTCCCCCGAGGCACCGCACATAATTGGTCATTGTTGACAGTCTCACAATTATCGTGTTATTATTTATTGACTGTCTGATCTCAGAGTCCTAAGAATAAAAGTATTCCTATTATTTGCCTGTTGGTCAGGCAATTTTTGTCTATCTTCTTTATGGACAATGTTTTTTTACACTTCTGTAGTTCCTGTTGTAATAGTCTTGTAAAATAAATCATGAGAATCAAAGATTTGTTTTCTTTTTTGCACAACTTAAAAGAAACGAATACGAAATAAAAATAACTAATGTGGGATTGTGTGGCGAAATGAATAGTTGTATTTTGAAGAAATTAAAATATAACTTGAAAAAAAATACAAAATAACACGTCGTACATGGTTCCCGTCCTTGCAGTCGTTGCCATGTTCTTTTTCTGTCTTTCTCCCTTTCACTCCTATACGCCTTTCACTCGCACCTCTGCATACGTTTTCTTCTACTCAAAATTCATTCCACACTAATTCAAAAAAATACAGTTTATTCTAAATACGTAACTTTAAAAAAAAACCTTGATCCGTATCCCTTATAGTCCGCTTTAATTTAACCAAGTCCATTTTTTCAGCCTTTAGACATACCTATATACTTGCTTGAGAATACTAACCTTCTCAAATTCTTAGACCAGACAAAACCAATCAGTATGTGAGTGGTCAATATCGATTGTATGAAACATTAATGGGAAATGCAGCGTACAGTACCAGGTGATGGACATCGCGTACTTCAAGACTACTTTGTTAAGGTGCGGTGCCGGTAACTTCGCCAATAATTTATTTATAAAGGGTATGGCACAATTCCATCCTTTGGTACATGCTTTCAAGGCTTCCGTTCCTAATTTCATTCTAACTCTTTCTTTTGCTGGGGCCAAACCAAAAGTCATTCTGATATTTCCTTTTGAACCTGTTGTCTTTTCTTGGGTTTCTCATAGCTTTCTCAAGCGTTTTTAGGGATTTTTTTTTGGTTACAGCATGAAAACCAAAGATTGCATACAGAAATTTAAAAAAAATTGGACTGGAGTCCTGGTTAAACCAGACTGTTGTTTCGATGTAATGTTTAATTTAGAATGGACAGTTTCTTTATTTTTGACTTCTTTAGTGACACTTGTCTTCATGGACATAGCCCAGAATTAATAGTTAAAATGGATACTCAATGAAACCAAACCTTAAACCCTATTACTAATACACGCGGCAGCGGAACTGAAGACAACGAAGGACCAGTTATCTTTCAGATAGTGTCAGGTAAATCCTTCGATAACGTTGTGATTGATGATCTCGTGACAACCCTGCCGAACAGATAGATCTCAGTTCACGATACTTTGTGAGAGGACGTTGACAAATACTGAAGCGAAAATGAGGAGCTCCAAGATGTCTGCTCGTGAGTATTTTGATATTATTTTCTTTGTGACTATTTGTTTTGGTGTTTCTTCTTCAATATTCTTTATAGTGAAGAAACTAGATGGTGATGCTTGACGGTGGTCTATCTCTAGGATTAGAAGCCTTTTTTCTGAATGAAAAAGTGGCAAAAAGGTGTTAAGAAAGCATGTCTACTATTTTCTTTGAGTACTCTGCAATACCTTGTCAAGGTGGCCCTTGGTCAGCTGTGAAGTGAATTAATCATTGTTCTGTTGCAAAAGATATGGTGCTATTCGTTGTGTATTCATCTCTCTCACTCTGAACCAATGATGGTTCTAATGCCAATGATCACATGTACCGAGTAGATGTGCGAGACAGTGCTCTCGGACGAGTGGTCGGTACATGTAAACACATGACCGATTTCTCAGCCGAGCGCTCAGCGAGACTGTCACTCGGACTTTACTAGACCGAGTACCCAACTCCGCGTTTCCCCGCACTGACTTTCTTGCCCACTCGGCAGGTATAAAGATGCACTCGATGTGTACTCGCCACTCAGCACAATCACGTCGCTCGCAGCACGCTACCGTACGACTTTAAATTATCTTTTTGTAATCCATTAACTCGTTAGTCTTCATAGTGGAAACTGAACTGACTGACTGCTTCGGTGCCTAGTTAAAAAAATCGTGTAAACACCTATTCGTCTACACAACTCTCTCGGCCTAGTATGATTTTACTGTCTCGCCAATCTACTCAGTACGTGTGATCAAGGCATAACACAACAGCACAGGTCGCATGTTAAAGTACCAGTTTGACCTTGAGCTGGCCTAGAGTAGCCGGACATCAGTGTAACAGTTTGACCTTTAGCTGGGCTAGCGTAGTACGTAGTTTTGAATTGAATAAGAGGCCAGCTTGTACTGGTTCGGTGGCAGTGATAGCCTAGTGGTGTCACCGTCAGACTGCCAAGTCGGTCTCGAGTTCGAACCCAAGGCACGCACTTCTGACTTTTCGGATTCATGTATTGTATTATTAACATTTGCTCCAAAAACAGTGAAAGAAAACAGTGTGGGGAAACTGGCATGCCTAAGAAATATTTCTCGACGGCATATGAATCCAAGTCAGAAGCCTATGGGCGGCTTTAAAACTCTGACACCAGGTTAGTCACTAACCACACGAAAAGAAGAAGACTGGTTTAGTTACTACTGACGTATGGCCTACCGTACTTACGGTCCCAGGGCCTCTCGTCGTAGTACCTACGCAGTCTTTGACCTTCCCCATCCATATATTGTATATTCAGTCCATGAACTGTCATGCGCAAGAAAGCTACTAGTAATTGACATAATAGATTGATAACTAGGACACCTAATTACATAGCGAGCGTAACTGTCCTTGTGTTGCATAATTAAAGATCCTGCGTGTTTCTGATCAAATGTATGATTAGAAGGTTAGCTTCCCGTAGCACGCTTGCGTATCGGTGCTTACTACCCACAAACAGAATACTAAACACAAATTTTCTTGAAGATAGTTATAATGATACATTTGTTTTTTTTGGCTTGTGGAACTAGAACTGCACGATGAGCGCGCGAGCCATGCTTTTGTTTTATATTTCGAACTTTGCGGCGTCTCCTTTAAGTAAGCCTTTTCTGTACCGCTCTTGGAAGTTCTGGCCAAAGACTGTCCTCAGTAAACTAAACTGACTGTTCCTTATTGTTGGGGAATCTATCCATCCGGACACCCTTAGCAAACAACTAATAATGGTACATCGGTGATAACTTACTGGATTTCACCGCGGTTTATGTATTATATTGGGATGCAACTGCTTTGTTTTTCAACTTTTTCTTCTACTGTGGTAAAAAAAATTAGCACGATTCGTATAGTAGCTGGCTGCCTAGAGTTCGTTTGACATTATTTTTCGTTTTTACCGGAAATCAATGGTTACTAGTGGAAAAATTGAAATCGAATACACTTTTCATTTTGTGTTTACTCCAACCTCGTGTCCGTATTATATAATAACACTAATCTTAATCTTTAGTAGCTAATCTGATAAGAAATACCAGACAGTTAGATTACCAGTGTTATTGCCAATGTCAATAAACTGATATTGAAAAAATTATATATTTGGGCGTTTTGCTGAGATAGGAGCCTTTTTGACCTCGCACAGGTCGTCTATTATTATTTTTTTTTTTATAGTTTATTTTATAAAAAAGTTAGTTTTAGATGCTCCTTTTTAGTTTTTACTACGGTTTGTATTACCTGTGCGTGTCCCAAATAAAATATTATTCTTTTATTCAATATAAAAATATTAGTAGCTCAAAATGTTGCTCATGTTGTGGTCAGATGGCAATTACTCCGTGACAAATTTTTATCTGAACATAAACACCAAAGGGGTATGAAAATGCAAGTCATGGGGACTGCCGACAGAACTGAAATCTTAAAACTGGTATTAGCGCCATCTAGATTCTATAGTACAGCACTACAGCGTGAGCATATTTATCCGCTACCAAAAATCGCTCAAGGCGCCTAAAGAAGTTTTTACTTCACTTCAAAAGTTAGGTTCGGTTGACTTTCACGATTGCAGTAAATTTAATTTAATAGTATCTCTAAATGTTATATTAATTTTCTTCTTTTTTATGTCCTGTAAAAATTAATTTTATTTTCAAAATCTTACCTATTATTTAATCTTTTAGCTTTGTTAGCTACGTTTTTAACTTTATTGTGCACGCTGTGGTCTCCTATAAGTGAAGGAGTACACCTACTCAATACTCGATCTTGCCCTTAATTATGTGTCATGTATTGTGTACATCTTTTGTTGGAGATCCTAAATAAATAAATACAATAAATTAAATAAAGAAATAAAGTGTTTTGCTTCTGGTTCTATGGACTCAAAATTGACTGGAAAGCAAAGAATTCCCATGATCCACTATGTATTGCATCGTGTATATCAATAAAAAACATACTAATTTATCAATTCAATTGATAAAGTACACGTGAAACCTGCAAATGACGATAAATATAAGACTTTGTAAATACATATCCAGGCCTAATAGATACTCCGGAGGTTCCTGCACAGGATAAGGCGGGAGGAAACGCCCGGGTGTCACCATTGTGTGGATCGCCCGGAGGACACGGTGGAACATACGGTGGAGGTCTGCCCAGCTTGGGCGGAGCATCGCCGTGTCCTCGTGGAGGCGATCGGCGGCGGTGATCTCTCGCGTCCGGCCCTGGTTCAGGCCATGGTACGGAGCGAGAGGAAATGGGAGGCCGTCACCTCCTTCTGCGAAGCTGTAATGCTCGCGAAGGAGGAGGCGGAACGCGTGAGGGAAAAGCAAATTTCGCGCCCTCACGCCCCTAACCGCCGCAGGAGGAGACGCCCAGGGCGTCGGGAATCGCGGGGCGATTTCCGGCCACCGTAGGCGCAGGCTTGCGGGCGGTGAGCAATGGGTGGCTCACCGTCCGATAAGGACCAGGCCCGGGTCGACGGCGCGTTGTGTTCCACGCGCGCCTCAAAGAGATGTCAGCAGATTTGAAGGGGACCACTAGGGCCGATGCCTGCCGGGGTTGCGAAGAAAACCGAAAGGGAGATCGTGGCCCCCGGCAACAGGGCAACCGAAGGAGCACGGGTGGGTTTTAGTCAGTAAGAGTCTGACACGCCCTCCCGCTCCGCCCAGAGCGGGAGAAGTTATTTGATGATTTCCCACCCTCAAAAAAAAAAAAAAAAAGGCGTAATAGATACAGATCCCAATGGGTAAACTGAGTAGATTGAGAGACAATAAATAAAAAAGTGTCCCTAGAATTTACTAGTACCTATGTATTAGTGTTTGTTTATTTCGTAATTCATATAAAAATGGACTGAATAAGTTTTATCTTATCTATAAAACTGATGCACTTTTAAGCAAATCCGGTCACGTGCTTTTTATTATTTTATCTACACCACCGAAACAGCTTATTACCAACATTTAAATAGCCAGTATCATAGTAACCATAATATCGTCCAAACGAGTGTTATAATGTTGTACTAAATTTAATTATGCAACTCGTTTCAACGTTGAAGCAGGGGATAGCAGCACCCGTTGCAGCGCTTGCGCAGTGATGTGCTGCTGCAGGCGACATTCATACGTGCAGTTGTACTGAGTTTCGTGGGATTATTTAAATTCTTGATCTTGATCATTACAAACACCCAATGATTTCAGAACCTTTTATAGAGGATTCATATCATGGGTGTAGATAGTCTTGTATGCAACTGTTTATAATTAGGTATTAAAACGCTCATGTGATGCCCACATTCTTGTTTTACTAAAGTCAAAGTCAAATCATTTATTTCAAATAGGCCCATGTATGGCACTTTTGAACGTCAACATTTACAATAGAATTGATTCTAGTCGCCCCTTCCAAAAAGAAGTTTTCGTATGGAGAAGAATGGGTAAGAAACTCCACCGTTACTCTTTTTAAATGTTTTACAATAGTTTGTAGGTACATTAGTTAAATAATTATATATGAAGACGATGCACCTAGAATAAAATTACTATAACACAATAGGTAAAAAATAATAAAAATGAAGCAACGACAGATAATTTAATTATGAGATAGATACATGGTGCTCACATATATACAACCATTGTAAAAGTAGACGAATTTTTTTTTTTTTTTAAATGAATAAGTCAGTGTGTGAGGAAATAATCACAGAATGTAAAATTAATGTCATATAACAAAAATTATGAATTTTACAATTAAATTAGCAACCTGTTTGATTTTGTCTTGATTCTAAATTGTCCTATGGAGCAGGACCAGCATGTTTCCAAGCACTTTTATCTTACTAACCCTTATTATACAACAGTTGCATAAATAACTAATAATCACTACCTTTTGCGATAGTCTCATTCATACCTTCACGGTGTAAGTAATATCGACGCGCAAACTGTTACCATGAATTTATTCAGTGGGTCCATGATTCTTGGGTCCATGATTCCAGACCCACCAACGTTGAACGCAACGCTGGTGATTCTAGAATCATGTTCTGAATTAATGTTAACAGTTTGCTTGTCCATGTCCCTTAAACCTATTTCTAATTCGACACCAACCCTGATTTTGAACAAGACAAATTAAAGTCTAAGGCCGCGTCCTATTTAAAAGCGATCGTCGCGCAAATACACGATTCGTTCACGTGCTTATGTCACTTTTTGTTCGGAAAACCGGAAAGCGCCGTAAGCGTCGCGAAGAAAATCCCAGCAAAACTGTAGCTGTCCCATATAAAACTTCAATAGATTGGTTTTGCGATTACGATATTCGTCCCTTGGAAAAAGTTGTCCATTTTGAGGATATAGCTATACAACACCCTTAAATATGATGACACATTTCCGATACACGTTGTATAATATAGTTAATTAATTCAGGTGTGACCTTGCGGAAATCCATTATAAAATACAATAGACACATAGATTTTTGACAACACGTCGTGTTCGGGTTCGCGACAAGTCAATCGTCATCCCGAGTATGCTTCGTTGCGAGGTCAAATACGTTTCGATTTCTTTCAGGGCTTTTTTTATAGCTCTTAAGAAATAAGAGCTATAAAAAAAGCCCTGAAAGCGGAGTACCCTGATTGCGTAATTCAACAAAATCACAATGCGTTTCGATTTGAAACAGATTGCTAATCCCGTTGCTTCATAAGCTGGGAAAAAAAATCTGCTCAACAACTTAAATAACGCAATGAATGTTGTTGGACTGTCAAAATTAAACAAACCAGGCATAATTGTTTACGAAAATAAGTTACATAATTAGGGTACGCGTTACTAAATATATCCACGTCTATTGTATTTTACGCTGCATAGTATTCAAAGCCCACAAGTTACACTAAATTTCATCTGAAGTACCCTAGTCTTAGTACCTAAATCTGGCTATGAAACTCGCTCATCCTTTGCAAAATTACCTGACTAGAGCTTTATGCCTGGTTTATAAGATGGCAGTGACTGGACCCAGTGACTCGGAATTTCAGACCTAGTCAGTGGGTTTATGTAAACGAGATCGGCAGTTAGTCAGGCGGGGGGATGATATGGGTTATTACACTGGATGTGTGTTAAGGATGGTATCAGGTAGCGTTCTGTAATTTCTGCCGACCCCCAAGAAGGCGTGATTTTATATTATATCTATGTGTGTGAAGCAGGATCAGATTGAATGGCAGCAGAATAGGAAGCCCGCCCAACCATAGGACCGTAAAGGCTTTATATGCCTGATAGAAATGGGCACATTGAACCTTCACAGTCCTGAAAAACTGCTTACAGAAATAGGCGATTTTCTTTAGCTAACTAGGTAGTTAGCAGAAAGAGCGCCGGAAATAGTTTTCCCACTTGAGGAGACAGAACTTATTTGAAACATATTGGTAATCTAACATGAAAATTGAAATACGGGCAAGAATGTTGATTGCTTGTCATGCCTACAAAATAGCTAAAAGATTTCTTGCTTCATTAGCTATGAAGCTAGAAATCTTTTAGCCATTGTGTTTTCATCTACTCAAAAGGAAAGCGTCCCATGAAATCGATGGATTCATGAATTCATTAAGTCAAGATATAGGTCTCAAGTCCAAACCAAAGGCATGCATCTCTGACTTTTTGGACATCACGCCTGTTAATCCCGAAGGATTAGGCAGAGGTGTACCCACAGTAGGTCACCCACATTTAGCCAGTTAAGTCCCATGTAGTAGGGGGTGAGCCTATTGCCATCAACCGGGCACAAATCCAGACACCGGGCTGCTACTGAGAAATTCCTAATAGAAAAACCCAATAACACTTTGCCCGACTTGAGGAGAATCGAACCTCATGCTCAGCAGTAGAGCTTGCTACCACTAAACCAATGAGGCAGTGTATGGTATCACTTGCTTCAAAAACGGTAAAAGAAAACATCGTAAAGAAACCTGCACGCCTGAGAGATATTTCTCGACGGCATGTGAAGCCTAGTCGGAGGCCCATGGGGGGCATAAATACTCTGACACCAGGTTCGTCACTTAGCATTATCAGCATATAGGTATTCCACCGCTGCCGTTGGGACACAGGCCTCCCTTAGTGAGAGGGAGTGGGCCGTAATCCACCTAGCGGGCCCAGTGCGGGTTGGTGGATGGTTGGTCACTTATTACCTTACGAAAAAGAAAGACGATGGATTAAATTGTTTTCTATGAAATAATTTTTTTTAACTATTGTTAATCCTTACATTTACATAATAGCGTTGTCAGGCAAGCTGTCAAAAACATGATAAGGAAATATCTAATCAGCCTAGTATGATTTGAAATCAAATTGTTTTCGTTGTTCACATAATCCGGAATTGAACGTATACTGTGCACGTTTGTTTTACATGTATTAAAGTTTACAGTTCAATACGTAATTTTGTAAAAAGGATTTTTGTGATGGAGAACAGGATAGTGAGATTCAATCCAATGAGCGTGCTCACTATGAAGCCTAAAGAAACTCGGACCGATGGTAATGTTACAAGTGTTTATTATATATTACTTTTACCAGCTTTGCCCGCAAAAAGGTCGGAATCCCACGGGAACTCACTATTGGGATAGAAATAGCATGTCATGGTATATCCGTGTGTAAAATTTCATACAAATGTGTTAGGGTGTAAAAAGGGACAGACATAGTACAGACCGGTTTGCTTTCGCATTTAAAATATTATTTTTGGACTAAGTTTTACCTGTAAGTTTGCTTCCGTGGTCTATTCCACAGGAACCGTATATTTTTCTAAATAATACTAAGTAGCCTATGTTACTTTTCAGTTCATAAACGATCTCTATGCAAAAAATCACGTTGATCCATTGCTCCGTTACTGCTTAAAAGAAGCAGTCAAACTAAGAAACTTTCGCATTTGTTATAGTAAAGTAAGATGATAATGAGAAGCATGTTAATGGAATGAACGGAGTTCAAAGCGTGTTAGAATAGGTAAATGCTGCACTCAAGGAAGGTAATGAACTATTTGAACTACTTGATGAGTTGCCTGATTACCTGAAGATAATATTCAGACAAAGAGACGAGAGATACAAAGCGTAGGTACTTTAACTTTCTTGAATGCAAAACTACATAAGATACTATGAGTATAACAAGAAAAGATACACTCTCCCTAGTCAGATATTTTAGTTAGCATGGATGTCGTAAAAACAAGGAAGTGCATTAATTGTCTAAAGAATCCTGGGTCGACAACTTATCAACTTGTTAGTAACATATCTATGAAATGAGATAAAAGTTAGTAATGATACGAAAAATAATTATCTCAATGTGAGTTAATAGTAGGTACATTAAGTACTGTCGCGGCTTGCAAAGTAGGCATTGATGGACGAATGCGAAAATATCATATAATATTTAATTTCTGAGTCCATCAATGCGTAGTTGCGGCCGAGGCTTGTATACTTGTAGAGTGACCAAGCAGGCAGAATTAATTTATCTATTTCTGTGATCATTATTTTATCCATAATTAAATGAAACGAGAAGCTATACGTTTGTTTTTTGGATGAAGTTCTATTTTTTTTTTTGAAGTCATTTCTTTTATTAATAAGTACAAGAGTATGACAAAACTAAAAAAATATAATATCCTAACCTAACTAAAACTATTAGACTAAAACTAAACTAAAATTAAACTAAAATATGGCGTCGAAAAATTCCTCCGCGTCGCTGTCAACTGGTAATGTACCCAAGAGACTGGCCGCATTGCCACGTTGTATGGCAATGCTTAGCCGCTGGCCAAGGTAAAAACCAGCCCTTGGGTCACGGGAAGTGTCAACCAGTCGTTTGGAGATTTCATTGAACAGACCGTGAGCACTCGGACCCCACGGCCCTAGGGTTTCAACCCCAAACGGCTCGAAAATATAGTGACCTATAAGATTATTATACTTTCGCCGCTTGAGGTTTTCCGCAGCCGCAGCGGCAGCGCCAGCACAGCACGCCGAGCCAGGAAGATGGGATGGCGCTAGAGTATCGACACACGTTGCGTCCCACACTAAAGGCCTACCCACCTTCCATGGAAATAAAGACATGCCGTCCGGTCTCTTGCCATCGTCGCGTGCCAAACCGTTGGGTTCTAATACAGCTGGAACGCCGACGGTGACAAGAGCTCGTCGGATGATGTCATTAATGTTTGCATGCCGCGCTAAGCGACCCGCACTTCGGCTGCAGGACAGGCCGTGGTGTCCGAGGCTGTTGACAACTTCACCACAGTGACAGCGATGAGGAGAACAACAAGGAGCTCCTAGACGCAGGGAAGCAGCAATGCGGAAGGTAGTGTCGTCGAACAAAGTGCCTAAGTTCGACGACGGTAGTGCATGAAGCCACAGGCCCGACTCCCACTTACTCACAGCCAACAGGCGCGCACGCTCCGCAGTAGTAACAGACGTCTCAAGTAAATTGTTCTGTACTACTCTGCAGAGCGGCTCATCCCACCGTCTTTGGGAAAATGGATTGTCGGGCGGATCTGAATTCGGGCAAGCGAGTCTCCAGGCATCCATGGCCTCGGTGAGGCACGGCACATCAAAATTAATCAGTGTGGAAGCTAGGATTTTCCTGATTAATTTCTCAGTACCGTGAACCGAGGATATGAAAGCCGGTAAACTAATACTAGAAATTTTGCGGACGCCGAGGCCTCCCATACGGATAGGAAGAGTAGCTTGTGCCCAAGCTCGGTCGTCCAAGGCCACATTTAAGATCGAGGTTAATGTATGCCGGATAATTTGGTCCATTTTGTCTAAAAGATGAGTGTGTTTCCATAAATGGGAGGCGCGGAGGAAATATGTCAATTTAGGACCGAAACAGCAGTAACGGATTAAGGTTATGGCCGAATGCATGTTAATTTGGAACAATCTTTCCGAAACGTCATTGAAATTTTGAATTTTTTCCTCAATAAAACCGGGGAAGGAGTCCTCAAAGATAGGTGACCCGAGGAGACGAAGAGAGCTTTTTTCAATAATTTTGATTTCTGGGGCTATTGTGTTGAATTTGGAAAGTGTATCATGTCTGTCAGTACTGTCCGCTAAGTATAGTTCACACTTCGAAAGGTTGAGTTCAAGGCCAATGGAATGTAGTTCATTTTTTAGGAAATGAAGGTCATTTAGAACAGTTTCTACATCGCCTCCCAGGGTTCCATCGTCGAGGTACCAAACGTTAAATTTGGAATTTAGCTGTCGAATAATTGGATGAATGGCTAAACTAAAAATCACTGGCCCGAGGGGGTCACCTTGTTGACAACCAACAGCAGATTCCAGAAGGTTGTCCCGAAACAGTAATTTAGATGGGTGTCTGTAACATTGCCAAAGGAAACTATAGATTTGGGGTATTTCTTTTTTAGTTTCTGCCAGCAAGGTGTCCCTATTCACTGAATTGAAGGCATTCTTTATGTCAACCTTCAGGATGACCTCTCCTTTGCCAGAATTTAGGTAGGTCGACAAGGCGTGTACGGCAGCCTCACAGCCCCCTTTGGAGCCGTAACCTAGCTGCAGGGGCTGAAATTTTTTCGAAACCGCCTCACCATAAAATTTACAACAAATCTTTGCTGCCATACGACGGTATGTGGTTCCCACGGCAATAGGACGAATGCCGCCATCCCTCTTGCGCAGGGCGCATAAATTGGCCCCGTATAGAAGGTCGATGACGGCCTCGTTCACCTTGCCGGAGAGCATAAGGTTAATCAGAGCCGTAAGCTCCTTCAAGAGCAACTCACCAGCTTCCCCGGCGCCTGAACAGATAAGATCCTTTAGGTGCTGAGGACTCAGGCCGTCGAGGCCAGCAGCGGAGCCGCTCCGGAAGGAACAAATGGCTGTGATCAACTCTCGACCTGTAATGGTGAGGGAGTGATTATCCGGATCAGGGGGGTCGGGAAAAGAAATGCCATCCACTGGGGCAGGGTGTTTGCTCTCCAGAGCTGCGAGAGTTTCTGGAGAACACGGTGCCACCACATCACTACTAAAGAGAATCCTGGCTGCTCCACTAATGTCACCTTCCCCTAACTTCGATTCTACGAAATGGGATATACTTCTTGAAGAGGTATATCTCTGTGTCGGTAATTTGGAATCCAAATTATGAGCCGAAATATTACAGTTTTCTTTAATTTGTGCGGTTAGTGTTTTTTTGGTTGCCAAATTCTTTTGTACATGTAGAATTCTGTAAGGAAAGGTGAGCAGCTGTTCCCAAGCACTTCGCGAGTTCTCCCGGATGGCAAGACGGACGCAACCTGCGAGGTGTTGTGCCACAAGAGGTCTAGCACCGCGGGGAACTCGCTTCAAAACAGGTACAGAGTTTTTGAATTTAGAAAGGGTTTTCCAAAACGGGTCAAAATTGGATGTAGCAGGTGTGGTTGGTGTGACTGTTGAGACAGGGTCTGAAGAGAGTGCATTTGGAGGTCTGTGCACCTTTCCGATATGCACATTCAGACCCCGCTTACCTTTAAAAAACCGTGCCTGGGTACACAGCGGACATCTCTCCAGGGTGCTCTGCAGTGTTGTCGAAGGTTGACGTGCACTATCAATATCATTCACCACATCGCTGCTGCCACTGAGCATTTATTTGTTTTACTTATATGCTAGGTAAAAATAATAAAAAATAATAACAAATAAATCTGATAATAAGTTCTATTTATAAAAGATTATCTCAAAGTGTCTCCATCTATTTTTAAATCTGTAACTAAAAATGAACGGAGCGTGGGCAGTGACGCTTAAGAAAAATCCGAGCTATCAGAATAATCGATTTGATTGTAAAATATACTATTACTTACTTGTTGGTATAATGATATAATCATAATATTACTAAATCTATTCATGTTGAGATAAATGAATGAATAGAATGACACATTATTATCTCGCGTCTTAATCCGTCTCAATAGATTTTTTCGCTTTATTCGATTCCCTTAGAGGTTACTATCATCGTATGCTGGTGAAAATTGATTAACGATTAAACGGTTTCTAGTGTGTAATAATCTGATTCAAAATCATATACACATTTTCTTGACGGATCAATATTTTCGCTTCATAATAAAGAAAGTATACCATAATAATAGTAGAAAAACCTAATTTTTGTTCTAAAACCCAATAGTTTCAGAAGATTTGAAGTCTAAATTCTTACTGTATTTTTTAATGTATGACGAGCTTTTAAGCCACGGTCTTGAAACTTCACATTATGAACTAGATTCACCGAGGATTTACAAAATTATTATGTTACTTTTTAGTGTCAACAGACTATTCCATTTACACTGTGAAAGATAATTCGTTTACTGGGGTGAGAAACAAAAAACACCTCAAACCTATTTAAAAATAATAACGAAGATAATACTGATGCCTCAATCAACTCAGCCAATCGCAGTTCACTGCTGGACATAGGCCTCTCCCAGGCTTCGCTACAACACCCTGTCCTCTGCCTTCCGCATCCAGTCAGTCCCAGCCACCTTTTTAAGGCCGTCAGTTCATCTAACTGGGGGGAATCCCACACTACGCTTGCCGAAACGTGGTTCCTCTCCACTACAGGACTCGTCTGCTCCACCGGCCATTGGTCTTTCGACAAACATGGCCAGCCCTTTGCCACTTCAGCTTGCTTACTCTGCAAGCTATATCGGTACTCCGCATCTTTTCCGGATAATTTCATTTCTGATTTTATGCTTCAAAGAAACTCCGAGCATAGTCCGCTCCATAGCGCACTAAGCAACCGTGCGTTGCCTGAAGTTCAGTTTTTAAAATTCGCATCGTTTCAACTATAATTTTAACACCCAACAGTTTCGTTCACAATCCGTCACATTGTTTATCATCATGATGAATGTCAAGATTAATAAAATTAATCCTTCTTAAGGTGAGTTTACATTAAAAGTACCTAATTCATAACGGTGTAGATATAGATATTCACAAAATTGTTAAAAAAATGGTAAAATTGTTTGTTTGTTTGTAAAAGGTAATCTCTAGAAGTAATTATCCGATTACAAACATTCCTTCACTGATAAAAAGTTACACTTTTGCCAAGTGTCATAAGGTAATATGTTATTCTCAAACATGTTTGGAAATTCGAACATTATTTAGACAACCTTATTCGAGATAAATCGAAATTGCTGGACTGGTCATAAACAAGGAGGCGGCCGGCAATGTTAATATGATAATCGATATCTGTCGTGCTTAGCGGCCAAATAAATGGGGTTACAAACTGCCACTTGCTCACTTCAGATGATGCTGATCTTCAGCGTCTTATAATTTGATAGCTAGCCATACATTTTTTGTAAACAAGCTACTTCTTTTACGCATAATTAATTATTGAGCCCAGTTGCACAGCTGTTTACTGCAAAAATACGGGGCCTCATGTATTTGCCAAAGATGTTTTAAGAAGAAAACTGTGAGAGAAAAGTCTCCGAAAAAAATTGGAATCTGATATTTCGTCGAGACAATGTGTTATCCTTTAAGCCTTTTATGGGAGAAAGTGGTTTATAGGTGATACTCCCAAGAGAACTAAGTCTGTTTTCATTACATACAGGCACTTGTGATGTGATATTGTGTAAATTATAGTAAAGTTTATGTGTGTTTACATTATCATATTAGATCAGTGCTAGAAGTGCTATCTCTGAGGTTTTTCAGTGAGGAAGACCAAACCCGAGTTGGTTTTCAACTCTGATCAGGTTAGTTCTATCGTACACCTCGAGTGTTTAACAAAATACGAACTTAAAGTCAACAAACACAAAATAACCTATAAATTATAAAACGTTCATAATTTATTTACTTTTCCACTAAAGCTGCTTTTGCTGCTATTGCTTTTTTACCAATGGTAGACGCTGCTCCTGTCCTTACCTCATCTATTAATTATACTACACTCCGAGTCTCATACATATTTATCTAGTCGACACAAAAGTAAACAAACACAACAATGGCGGTTTATAAAGACGTACAACTGTGCTGCCATCTGCTATGAGCTTTCAGTTTTTAACTTCATTTCTATGAAAACTCATGAGTCGTGTTATTTAAAAATGGAACGAACTTTTTACTTCAACACTTGGCACCCAAGGAGGTATCTTATCAAAGATTTTATTTAATTTTCGAACTGGCTTAGCAAATAAGGTTGTATAAAGTAAAGAAGAAACAAATGAACATATTGGCGCGTAAACATTTTCCTTTGTTCGTCATTGATTCTGAATTTATAATAAACTAGCTGCCCGGCCCGGCTTCGCACGGGTAGCATTAAGAACTTATTTACGGCGCACCTAACTACCTACCCTACCTACCCTACCTACTCTGCCTACCCTACCTACCCTACCTACCCTACCTACCCTACCTACCCTACCTACCCTACCTACCCTACCTACCCTACTTACCCTACCTACCCTACCTATCCTACCTACCTACCTACCTACCCTACTTACCCTACCTACCCTACCTACCCTACTTACCCTAACTACCTACCCTACCTACCCTACCACCCTACCTACCCTACCTACCCTACCTACCCTACCTACCCTACCTACCCTACCTACCCTACCTACCCTACTTATCTTACCTACCCTACCTATCCTACCTACCTACCCTACCTACCCTACTTACCCTACCTACCCTACCTACCCTACTTACCCTACCTACCCTACCTACCTACCCTACCTACCCTACTTACCCTACCTACCCTACCTACCTACCCTACCTACCCTACCTACCCTACCTATCCTACCTACCCTACTTACCTTACCTACCCTACCTACCTACCCTACCTACCCTACTTACCCTACCTACCCTACCTACCCTACTTACCCTACCTACCCTACCTACCTACCCTACCTACCCTACTTACCCTACCTACCCTACCTACCTACCCTACCTACCTACCCTACCTACCCTAATTACCCTACCTACCCTACCTACCTACCCTACCTAAAACCTCACGGAGCCCGAGACCTTTCCAACGAATGCAAAACCGTGGAAATCGGTTCGTGCGTTCTCACGCGTAGCATGACGCTTTCTATGTCTACGAAGAATAGACATAGCTCTTTCTATACAAATTGACATTTCGTCTCTTCATTTTTGACATCGCACCGTAGAAATCATTCTACAATCTGTCATTTTGTCTTTCGCTTCTAACGATCTTTGTCTAGGTCCTTTTACATGTAGACTATTTCAGAAGAAAGTTTTCTATCCAAACTGTCAAAATCACTAAGTAGTGAAGACAATTTGATTTTGTAATCGCCATGCTAAAGACGGTAGAAAACTTTTTACTCGACGGCCACAAAGTATATACGGTTATCTACAAAATCATGAAACACTTGCGTTTTGAACGCAAAACTGTGATAAGTAATAATTATCATAATTAAAATTCACACCAACACCTCGAATTCATGTACAAAAATAGTAGTGTATCTTTTTTTTCTTTTGCTTATATCTCGAAAATGGTGTGTCTAATCGCAAAAATAATGAAAATTTCGACCCCCTTTATAAAAGCCACAAACCCCTAAGACTGAACATGTAGGTAATAATTTTTCTTATTTTCCATACAAAAAGTGAAAAATTCCATATAAAATACGTCGAGCCTTCGCGTCTCCGGCTCTAAAAAAAATCACGGGGTAGGACAAACGAGTACCACGTGGACTCGCGATTGTCAAATACGATTTAAGTTGTGTCAAAATTCTATTTAAATTTAGGGATTTTTTGTTGCAAAATAGTTTTAAGATTTTCATAGCCAAAAATAAAGGGGTTTTAGTGATAGCTTAGATAGTTTAGTTCGGTGTACAAGAGAATCGGCACCATTACCAAGGAAATTTTTAAATCCAATATTACTGTAATATGATTTCTTCCAAAATACGATACTTCGACACTCTTAATATCAATAAAAATTGAAAATCAAACAAAGAAAAATAAATCCTATGACAAAACAAACAATTCTGAGTCGAATTATGAAAAGAGTGAATTGCGTAAAAAGTGCAGTTGTGTCTTTCTACTTTACTGCAGTCTACACGGAACGTCATTTTTGTCTATTCTTCTGTCGACACAACTCGTTTCTACGGTGGTCATGCTACGCGTGCTGAAGTTATAGCGTCAGGAAGGAAAACACGACTTATTTTTATATAGTAGATTTACTTAGTGACTCTTCACGTGACCAGAGGGCTGGCAAATTCTTAGGCCAAAGAATCAGCATTGCCATCCAACGTGGTAATGTTGCCAACTTTTTGGGCACTTTTCCCGTTGACAACGATGGACGAATTTTTTGCACGTAATGAGCTCTTTCCTTTATTTTTATTCTTTCATTTACATACTTGTACTATATATATAATAGTTAGTTGTATATACATAGTATAAATAAGTTATAAAATATGTATTCTGCATCAATAAAAATATGCAGGTATTTCAATCATTTCCTTAGTTTGAAATCCGCGCATTGTTTGAGAAAAGTACTTTAAAAGCCTTGACCGCAACCAGGCATTGATGGACTCACGTATGTGTGCCTCGTCCCAATATTTTACGATCGCCCATGCCCGCAACCAGGCATTGATGGACTCACGTATGTGTGCCTCGGCCCAAATTTTTACGACCGCCCATCAATGCCTTAATTCATGGCCGCGACAGTAATGTAATATTATAGTATAGTTAACTTCCTCGTCGGCGAAGTCATAGTCAGAAGCTAATTATAATATACAAGTAAGGTGAAATATGAACTCCATCTTAGAAAGAAAGAAGAAATAAAGAAAAATATTTTTTATCACACCTGCTCTGAAAATACATACTTATTATACCAATTAGAGGGAAGAAACGCCTTTATCCCGCCCTTCAAAACCTTTCACCCCAAGGTATGGAAGTTTGTATGCAAATCCTTCCGACCCAAGGGTGGGAAGTATGTATGAAATTCCATTACATACCCGGTTTTTCTTTTTTTTTTAATTTGTCAGCAGTCATACTGCCAAGAGACTAACTGTCTACTAATTAAATTTCAAGTAAATTGTTACTGGCCACATACAGTTTTGTTTTTTACCAGTTACCAACCTCCTTGGTGCATACAGAAAATTAAAAACGAAATTATTTTTGTATATAAAACGCGCGGAATCACGGAAGAAGTGGCTGCATGACCTTATGATCTTAGCCTACTCCAGAAACGGGCGAATAAAAAATGGAAAAGCCCGCGCATTTTCGCAAAAACACATTTATCTTTGTGTTTTTTGTAAAATATGGATACTTCGAGCGACAGTGATGATGTTATCCCTAACACACCGCCAGAACTATTAGAGACGGCCCAAGAAGTTGTTGATTAGCTGCACTTTTAATAATTGTACTTTTAACTAAATATAAACATTTCTATGCATTTATGTCCATAATTTTCCTCGTAGGTGTAATAAAAAGCACTATACATCCCTCAGGTTAAAGTACAGTTCCATACCTCAAATGGTTTGCGCCCCTCGCAAGCTCGTGGCGCAAATGCCATAATCTCGGTATGGAACTGTCACTTTCTTCCCTCTGAAGTAATGTACTATTATTTGGGACACGGACAGGAAATACAAACAGTAATAACTAAAAAGGAGCATCTAATTTTCGAATTCCCGAAAAGAAAACAATAATAATAATAAACGACCTGTGTGAGACCAAAAACGCACCTATCTCAACATAAATACCGCTATTCTGGTAGGGCCTGCTGTGATGCCACGGACACACCTCATCATAATGAGCCTATAATGTTCCCACTGCTGGGACACAGGCCTCCTCTCTTCGAGAGGGAGTGGGCTGTAATCTACCACGCGAGCAGTGGTAGATGTCACATATCTTCGAATTTTTGGTTCTAGGACATGCCGGTTTCCTCTCGATGTTTTTCTTCACCGTTTTGAGAGCAGTGGTGATGAAATTAACTACCCAAAATACAGGGCCTACCTGGGTTCGAACCATCTAAGGACTCATAAATCCCACGATGGGATTACAAAATAAATAAACAATAATTTTTGATAAAAATAAATAAAAATAAAAGTTTATATGAAAACCTTAAAGATTATTTTTCTTTCCAATTCCTTAGATCAGTCTAAGGCCATCCACGAATGACTTATGAGAGTAGAGACAATACTTTGGGCATGGGCAGTCCTCGGCGCTCAACGAAGCCGAAAGTCACTTTCTATCCATCATTGTAATATTTTTACTGGACCATACCTGGGAGCCTTCTGGTTACAGCGATATTGAATAATCAAACAATCTGCCTAACCTTTTCCCAACTATGTTGAAGTCAGCTTCCAGTGTAATCGGATGCAGCTGAATACCGTATTTCACATGGAACGACTGCCTATCTGCCCTCCACAACCCAGTTACTGGGTAATACGATACACCTTGGCAAGACTCGTTGTCAGACTTTCGGGCTTCTGACGACCCATAACGACAGTCAAAGATCCACGAACGACAGCCGGGACCAACGGTTTAACGTGCTTCGTGAGGCACGGAGGAGTCTCGATATGTAAAGATAGTCACCCATTCACGGATCAACCCCGGCAAGCGTTGCTTAACTTGGTGGATCGACTCGTGCAGCTGTTATTACTTAGCCACGAGCTCCTCTTCACGTTGATATTGAATGAAATATCTCACGACCCCTGTACCGCTCGCTGCATGCCTATAAAGTGTAATGTTTTGTGGGCGTTACATTGCGCGTTTATCGTAAACAGCGATGTTCCACACAATATTATATAAAAGACGTTTCCTAGCAATTGTATTATTTGTACATTGTTATAACAGTCTCTAGTAGTAGTTAGTGTAATTGTCTCATTGGGCTTGTGGTCGCAAGCGCTACTGAAGATCATGAGGTCTTGGGTTGGGCAAAGTGTTATTGGGTTATTCTACATGGAATTTCTCAGTAGCAGCCCGGAGTCTGGATTTGTGCCCGATTGATAGCAATAGGCTCGCCTCCTGTTACATGGGACTTAAACATAACTGGCGAAATTTGGGTGTACCTGCTACAGGTCCACCTCTGTCCAACCCTTCGGGGAAACAAGGCGTGATGTTATGTTAGTTCGATGTAGGCACAAACTGCATAGGTGACCGCTTTCTGATGAGTCTTTTTACAGCCCGTAGGGGTACATAATATAACCTCTAATAAACAAGAATAAAAAAACCGGCCAAGTGCGAGTCGGACTCGTGCACGAAAGGTTCCGTACCATTATTTATAAAAACAGCAATAAAAATCAAATATTCTGTTTTGTGTTTGTTGTTGTAGCGGCAACTGTCTAACTATCACGGTTCATGAGATACAGTCGGACGGACACCGGAGTCTTAGTAATAGAGTCCCGTTTTACCCTTTGGGTACGTAACCCTAAAAACCAGTACTACCGCCAACACCTTGTATAAACATTTAGGACCAAGTATTGTATTTTTTTTTTATTTCGTTATATGCTGCACCGGTTGACGTCATCACGTCAGCATCGGCTGTCGCTGAAAACCAGTGCTAGGGCTCTGTCTCTCATAGGTTTGCAGCAGAATGCTGAGCGATGGCCGTTTTGCGTGGATCTGCCGCATAGTTACCCCCAATTTGTTATTTACGTGTTTTCTCTTTTATCTTTCTTTGCGCCATGTTTACTGCAAATAAACGAATTTTCTTTCTTTCTTTTCTTTATTGTATACAGCGTGAGCTTAGTAGAGATAAGGCTGCAGATTCCATTCCAAACCGTCTAAGTTCTGTTTGAATTAATAATATGAAACGTGTTCATTGTAAAATACAGCTTATGCTTATAACGTTGTAATGTTTTCATTCCCTGGAAACCGAGCGTAATAAATCAACTCGCATTGGTTCACTTGCAAATGAAACCTAAATACCGAAAATTAATTTCATGCCAAATCAGAGTTGCAGAGATTTGTTTATTGCAATATTACATTTAATTTATGTAAATAGAAGGTGCTCAACTTAGTTTGTGGAAAGAAACGGAAAATACGTTTATTAGCGGTATCTAAGACATAACGCAAAGAAGACACAAACACAAAACACGGCTGCACTACCAAAAAAAGAACTTAATAAAAAACAAGTTGTATTAGTTAATCTGTTTAATAAAGCGAAAGGTCACTCATTTACTCGCTGACTAAACAGATAAAAAAAGTGTCATTGCAGTCGGGAAACCTCTTACATTAAAAAGATTTCGACACGACACAACGGTCCCCCGTCAGCAATAACAATTTTTTTTTTCCAAATATTATGTAGTCTATGTCACTCGGGATGCGATACCCCATACACCTAAATCAGTTCAGGCATTTAAAAGTTATGGTGAAACGAAAAAACGCACAATCAACATAACCTTAAATCTATGTTGAATGACAGTGACAGATGTCCGCGGTGCGCGCAGCGGTTGAAAATGAAACAAACCCTTCCCCTCTTCACCCGCGCGGGGAATGTTTTCCATGCAGGTCGGAAAACAATAACATCTCGTTTGCATACACAAATGTGTATGGCCACGCCTCTTTGTTTCGATGTTTTTTTTTGTGTGTAATGTGTCGAAAAAACACGCACAGGAGACCTGTCTTAAACTGCATCGTGCAGTTTTTTGCCACCATTTAGACTATTTAGAGAATTTATTCCGGAAGATTTGTGTACACCACTTTTAGCTTACATTATCTACTGTTAACTTAGATCATCATCATCTGCCTAGCCTTTTCTCAACTATGTTGGGGTCGGCTTCCAGTTTAACCAGATGCAGCTGAATTCCAGTATTACATACATGGAGCGACTGCCTATCTGACCTTCACAACCCAGTTATTAGGTAATACCCCTTGGTAAGACTGGTTGTGACTTACGGGCTTTTGACAACCCGCAAAGATTAATTAATGACAGCCGGGACCAACGGCTTAATGTGCTTTCCGAGGCACGGAAGTCCGAAAGCCCGAAAGCCTGACAACCGGCTTTCGGGCTTTCGGACTTTCGGCAAAGATCCGAGAAGAACAGACAGTTAACGTGCTTCCCGAGGCACGGAGGGGTCTACTGGGGGGTCTGCTGTTAACTTAGATAATGGTACAGATATGCAGGGGCTAAGCAGAGGCTAACTTGTTAATGTATAAAAGGTCGTAAAAACTACACACATTATCGAAAATAAGTATGCAACAGTTATTGCTTTGTAAAGTTTATTAAATTTGTTAAAAGTATTTAACAAATAATATATAATATAATATTTCACGACTCATTAATAGTTTACCACGCAAGTATCAAGTAAATTTTAAGATTGAATATTAAAGAAACTTTGAGTTTATTGGGTTTATTTAAGTTTTGAAAGAATTAAGCTAACAATTGCTTAGTAAAAGGTAAAGATTATGCACCTCACTCGACCTTCAACGTGGGGCGAATTTGGAGGCTATTCCATTTAATGAATACTAAGAATTATATTGGTAATAATTTGTTTTCAACAAAAGATAGATATATTATTGTTATACTATCTTTCTAACTTTCACAAAAGACAGATAGCTGTGTTGCTATCAAACTTTTTTAATATTTTAGCCACAAATTTGGCTAAACAACTTGCTTCTTTTGAGCAATGTCAACACCATAGCGAATCAAAGCAGTAAGCCGACAAACGCACGGACGTAGTAAAATCGCGGCGGGATTTGTGTACTGGAGTTTCAACTCTCGGTGTTTGCTAAGTGTTGAGAATCCAACGCGCTGGGACGCACTCTTGTCCCAGCGCGTTGAAAAAACACACTGTTGGATTTGCAACCTTCGGCGCTAAGCAGCACGTTGAAAATCTACGAAGCTGCTACACTGATGGTAAGCGATGATATGGTCGACAGTGGTATACCTACGTTAGCAAAAGAAGTAACTGATTCACTTAAGGCCTGAAGGTCACAGATATCTGGAAACAGACTCCAACAGGGAGTTTCACTCGTAATACTCCATCCAATTAGTCAGTTTTAAAGCCTCTTCAGATGAGAGTCCCTTAACCTTCAAGTCATTTTAGTAAAAGGCCTACTCCTAATGGACATATCTACTCCTGGGGAGTTTGTTGCGCCACTACTTCCCAGCCAAAGCACTAGGAAGTGGTGAAGGGTGAGCGTTTTGGGGGACTGTATTATGACCTTATAAAGTGCGAGCGAGCGTGGGAGCATGTGAGGAATGGTCAGCTTAATTTGAATAAATGACTTTTGATTTAATTGTTTTTATTTTTGGTTCCAGCCGAGCAAATATCCCGCCTCAGGGCTTCGCAGTCACCCCTTGCCATATCCTTAAGTCGGTGCCCTCAATGGTCGTCACTAGATACACTTCAGTATAAAGGATATTGGGACAACGAAGTTAATGGCATACTCCTCAACAATGGCTCAACAGGTGAGAAAACTTCCTTAAAAATATAAAATATAACTTCACTGTTTGTCTGTCTGTTAGAAGACCTTGAACTCGTGAATCAATGATCCGATTTACGTAATTTTGATTTATTAAAGTATTAAGTATGCCATGGAAAAGCAATGAAGGCCATTCAATTTGAGAGTTTAGAGAAAAGTGATATTTAGTGACGAATTCTGGATTTTTTTCAAAATAACATAAAAAAAATCTCGGAACCCATGATTTTTTTCCTAGGCTTTATGGGGTGCTTAATTGTTGCAAATAGGCCACACTATCACGTACTAGAAGGAAAACGCCAAATTACAAGTCACTCTGTATAAAGAAATAATAAAAAACTGTTTATACTGCACAAAAAAACGAACATTACAAAAAAGACATTATTAAGTAACCAAAAGCCTCGTATTCAACCAATAAAAGTTTGACAGTTTTGTTCTTTTTTTTACGTCAAGGCCAAGGCCAAAGACAATATTTCGTAAATAACTTTAGCAAATGACAACAAACAAACAAAACAAAAACAAAATGCCAATTGCAGAGTTGACTACTTTTCTAACACATAACAAGAAAGATAAGCTGTGCGTCGCATCTGTGCAAGAACAGGTCATTGCTCAGCAAAATGCTGTGACTTTGGACAAACCTATCGTCAACAGCGTTGATTTTCAACAATTACCACTCGAATAATGTAATGAAGTCCCTCTTAATAAATCGGGTAAGTATTATTTACTAACTCTGCAAAGTGTAATTATTTACCTACTATAACTACTAATATTTATTATCTGTGCTATAACTAATTATACGTACACTCTGCTTAACGCTTTGGGAAAAACAAGCACGATCTGACCAACTTTTAGAAGGAATCCATTATTTATTAAAATTATTATTTATTTATTAAAAAAATTATTTGTTTAAAAAAAAACAAATAAAATTGTATTATTATAAGTCTAAACTCGTGGAGATTGATATAGTAGTAAGCTTCTACCAAAAAAGTAAATTGTTCTAAATTAAATTTATTATTTAACGTATGAAACGTTAAATAATAAATAATAGGTAAACACTCGTTATGGAAATACCCCAAGAAGATAATGTAATAGATACTTACCTCAATATTCCAAACTAATAATAAAAATAATAGTGCCCTTTATCGTTTTTAACAATGTGAATATGTTTATCGTGTTATCGCATAGTTTTGCGTATTATATCTATTATCGGTGCTGAAGTAATCCATTTTTATCATATTCACATGGTTAAAAACGATAAAGGGCACTATTATTTTAAAGACAAAAATAATAGTGCCCTTTATCGTTTTTAACAATGTGATATGTTTATCGTGTTATCGCATAGTTTTGCGTATTATATCTATTATCGGTGCTGAAGTCATCCATTTTTATCAATACTCAAACCACGCATTCTAAAAGCCATGTCTTTTGATATAGTGCGTAGGTGTACCTATACGATAGCAGATTAGGTAATAAATAGCTCGCAACGAGGCCTCCTGTACATGACGTCGGAACCGCACCGGTTCCGGACCGCATGTTTCATTGGCATTGAGCGCCGCATGTTCGCTATTCATTCGTATACACCATAGATATTTATTTATATTTCTATGATACACATATAAACTTGCGGTCCGGCGCCGGTGCGGCTCCGGCGTCATGGACAGGAAACCTTATTGTACAGTAGGCCGCACGTGAGTGTTAACACATTTTGGGCTGGTCTAGCGTAGTACAGAGATTCAATAGAATAGGCACAAACATGCCGCCTACTAAATACACACATCAAAAGTGTCTAGGGATCAAGCATTTTTATGCGGATTTCTTGAGATTGAGATGTGGCTTTGTAATAAATTTATGATTATATAAATTTATATGGATCCTTTTTGGTGCATTTCATAATTTGAAACAGGAACTGTTAATCAAATTCGAGTAAAAGATGAAAATCAGCTGTCAATATTTTCCCTATAAAAACATACAACACATTGAAGACATTATTAGTGCTACTGTTTCCCTACTACTGATTAAAACCAACGTTATTATGGAGCGGCGACGTCATTTAAGCAGGGAAGAAATGCTCAGAGCCGTGGGAATGATAGAAGCTGGTTTCCGGCAACGTACTGTGGCTTTAGCTCTGAATACAAGTCAGAGTGTTATCAGTCGACTTTGGACACGTTACCGAAGCACTGGTACCGTGGCTGAGCGCCATGGAGGACGGTATCGCTGCACCACACGGAGACAAGACCGATACATTCAAATCTTAACTCGAAGAGCTCCAACAATAACCGCCATGATGTTAGCCGTGAGGCTTCATCACTCTTCAGGGAACTTAATTAGCGACCAAACAGTCAGAAACCGCTTGCATGAAGTGAACCTTCATTCCCGAAGACCGCTACGGGTACCACCTATAGCAATGCACAATCGTAGGATTCGATATCAATGGGCTCTTGAACACAGAAATTGGGCAGAAGAACAATGGCGTTTCGTGTGCTTTTCTGATGAGTCTCGTTTTGGTATGAGACCGGATACAAGACGTATACGACACTGGAGAACCCCTGGACGCCAACAGCGATTAAAATCCTGCCAGGAAGTCCATCCTTATAATGGTGGAACCATCATGGTATGGGCGGGTATTTGGATCGGCGGAAGAACTGAGTTGATTTGGATCAGAGGCAACCTCAACGCTCAAATTTATGCTGAGACGATTGTATCTGACGTCATCGTTCCTCTACAAGTGCAAATCGGTCCCTTATTTCAGTTAATGCATGATAATGCACGACCGCACACCGCAAGAGTTGTAAGACAGACTCTCGCCGCAGCTAACATCAATGTCCTGCTCTGGCCTGCTCAGTCGCCAGACTTGAACCCGATTGAGCATGCATGGGATATGCTACAGAGAAGAGCTCTGCCGAATATGGAGGGTATCCAGTCGCAAGAAGACCTTTTTTTGTTGTTGCAACGAACATGGGCGGCCATTCCACAGCGTGATTTGGATGAACTCATTTTGAGTATGCCAAACCGATGTTCTTGTGTTGTTAGTGTTCGCGGTAGAAACACGGATTATTAATTGTTTAAGTTACCCAATAAAATTTTAAAGAAAACTGTTATTTCAGTCTTTTTTTCGAACTTTAATGTTAGTGGTTCAAATGTCAAAAATCCCTTTATTAGGAAAATGGCAAATTTCTTTATTAATGCAAAGGTGACTTGGTTTATCGTTACTGTGACAAACGAAAACACTTTATTTGATGAATCCTTAAAGAAAATTTTAATTAATATCAATCAGGAGAAAAGTTATTGCAAAAATATATGTTGATCCCTAGACACTTTTGATGTGTGTAGTCCAACCTAGAACGAAGGTCTTGAATCACACAAAGCCTACAATGGAAAAACAACACTAAACAAAATACATCTTCATCATTTATTCAGAATTGGTAACAAAGCCGTTTATTCGCAAGTTTTGATAACTTCACAAAACTTATCGTATTTTCCCTGTCTTCGACCAAATTAAAAAAATATATATATTCAAGCACTAGGTGAAGTGTTGTTTTCAAATGCGTAGTTTATTTTTTCATAACCTGGCAACATAAAACTTCTTTTTTTTTTGCGAGAATCTCAAATTTATTTTTATTTTTTTGGTTACTAGCTGCGCCCCGCGGTTTCACCCGCATAAGTCTCGATCCCGTAAAAATATCGGGATAAAAAGTATCCTATGTCCTTCTCCGGGTCAAGGTCTATCCATATCCCAAATTTCATCCAAATCCGTTCAGCCGTTTTAGCGTGATGTCGTGACCAAGGGAAATAGGGATTCATTTTTATATATATAGATAATTTAAAATAAATACGTTAACTTAAGTTATGACAAAACTAAAATATAATATCCTAACCTAAGTTAAACTATTAGTAAACTAAAATATGGCGTCGAAAAATTCCTCCGCGTCGCTGTCGACTGGTAATGTACCCAAGAGATTGGCGGCATTGCCACGTTGTATGGCAATGCTTAGCCTCTGGCCAAAGTAAAAGCCAGCTCTTGAGTCGCGGGAAGTGTCAACCAGTCGTTTGGAGATTTCATTGAACAGACCGTGAGCACTCGGACCCCACGGCCCTTGGGTTTCAACCCCAAACGGCTCGAAAATATAGTGACCTATAAGGTTATTATAAAAAAATTATTGGTCGATAAATATAATTGATATGGACTTGATCGTAATAATAAAGATATTACTTTGGCAAATAATACCCCTAGAAATAAAAATTTAAAACTATCAATATATATTACTCTTATAATATACTCCTGCCCTTACCCCATAGATAGAAAAGACAAATCGTATTAATGCCCGATGCAATTCAAGCAATAAACAACATGGGATCGTGATTTGTTGCTCTAATTCGATCGACACTTTAAGGCGACGATAACCGACTTTTAATCATTTTATACTGAAAATCACGTCTAAACGAGTAGTGTTTATGACTTGGGAAAAAAATATGTTAAATTAGAGCATTTTTTTAATAACCTACTTTAGGAATATTTTAGATTATGTTTATATTACATAGTGAAATTAATTTGTAAAGTTATGTCTAACGCGGATAAGAAACTGAGAGTCACGCAAAATCTATCAAACGTATTTTTCTAAAACTTTCACCATTTTAAATATAATTTGATTATTGATTTTTTAGTATACGTGTTTATTAAAATACCTTTTGTTTTATGTATAATAAATTAATAATGCGTCTAATTTGGGACAGCGCTCCTTGATGGGCGAGTCCTATTACTGGCTGGACGTACGACGCGTTGCGTGAGCTCAGTATAGAACACGCAAGCTAACCACTGAAGATCACTGGCATATATCTGCGTCTTAAGATTATGTCACTGACACAGAGAAATCAAAAGTGCACTAAAAATAAAGAAGCCAAACGATAAAATAATCCAAATATTACATAAAATAAAAATCAGTTAACAACTGTGAATGTTACTGATTAGATAAGGCTTAGTATCAAGTGTACAATAATATTTAACACCTTCTATTATCAGGAGCTGGAAGATAATCAAATCAGTTTCAGTTCGGTGGTGCATGATACGGAGATTAAAGGTTCTGGGAAACATTAACTTATTAATTAAAATGATTACTAGGCAGTGTTTACATGGATTTTAGCCTTAATTTTAACTTAAGTTTGAATAGCTTGTGAGTATGTAGATTTATTTAATTGATAATTTAATAGAAGTTGCTGTATGTAGTTTTAAATTATTTATAATATGATTTTTTTTAATGTCATTGACTCTTTGCCATATCTCGGGAACCTGGAGTCCCGGGCCTTAGGAAGGTGTACGAGAGGCCGAAACCATCTTGCAGAGGCGCCTTAGACAATTTTGATAAAGACACACCAACCGATGATTAGCCCTCCTATGCACTATGCAAGTGCACCCAACGAAAACCCCCGGTTAGTGACAGGAGTATTTTGCAGAACATGGAAACAAAACATATTGGGCATTGGGTTTGGGACTATATTATTTGGTTATCTAATTATTATCTGAACTCCAATATAATTTGGACTGACTAGGCTAAATTTCATCTTTTGCGCTTGAAAAAAAAAAATTATTTTGTTGCTGTACACGGAATAAAAAAAAATATATATATATATAAGCCTACAGAACATGTATCTAATGCCGAATTTACAATCTGTAAAACCTTATGTAATCTATACTAATAATTATAAAGAGAAAAGATTCGATTTTTTTGTATGTTTGTGTGTTTATAATGTATAAACTCAAAAACTACTGAACCGATTTAAAATTTCACCAGTAGAAAGCTATATTATCATTGAGTAACATAGACTATAATTTTTAAAAATATAACGCGGGCGAAGCCACTGGCTCAAGCTACGCGTACGCGTTTATATACGCATTAATGTAATGTTTCACACCATGTTCGTAGGTAACCTTGAAACCCATATAAAATACAAAAAAAATATGAGAAAAGATAACAAGTATAAATGGTTTCTAAATTCCATTGCCATCCGACTCCTCTGGAAAAGGGGAGAAAACTCCATACATTCAAATTAAAATTCCCATTACACATAACTGCCGTGTTTTGCACCTGTTAACGGGATTTTGGCAAACCCTTTGAAGAAGGGATACATTACTAAGAAAATAACATTGCCTGTAGATTATTACTTCGTTCAAAGAACTTGGAAATGGGGTAATTACAATAAGTGCTACTAGAGCAATTTCTTCCGGTTTCGAGATATTATTTCAGAGAATCAGCTTTACATTGTAGCAGTCGATTAAGGAAATCGTTTTGCCCTTGTGAAAGGAGATGTCCGCTTTTTGTAGTTTTTTATTCCGAGAAAGATCTAACCAGCATCAAACTACATCTAAATAAAAACGACAAAAATATGGAACTAGGAACCACTGAAATAATATTTTTAGACCCCTCTATTTAAGAGAAAAATTATAAACTATTGAAAGTATATTTTATTTGGTGATAGTTGCCATGACAAATATGATATAAATTGACACATGATATTACTGTCAATCAATTATTACTGACAGTGATGACAATAACATGTGTCAATTTTGGCAAGTTAACTATTTTTGGGGTGTGTTCACTATATTATCCTAGATAATTAGAAAGGTTTGTTCGTTTTAGGAGTAAATTCTCACTAAAATAAATGACGATTTTTCTCAAAATTGGAGGTCTATAAAAATATATGATATAGTTAGAACCACTAGTTTTTGGGATATCTATCCAAATATATTAAATTATCCTGGTTAAAATGATTGAATAATAAAAAACCATTTTTGAACAAATCCTTTGTTTTTGGAACGTAGTTCCTTAACACGGCTTGCGGTTGGAGTAAACTGGCAGAAATCGTCACGTAACGAAATAATGTTATGCCCGAAAAAGTCAGTTAATGTTTCAAGATTCAAAATATTTGTTTTTTTTTTTATATATAGAGAGAGAGAGAAAGAGAGTTTTTGTTTTTAGCTTGCTAAAAAAACAAACACTTTTTCACTTTGAAACTTGAGACCATTCTATAGATTTTATATTTTTATATATGATTTTTTATTGATTTTTTTCTCATATATTATGGTATGCGGTGTCGTTAAAAAGTTCGTTCAAAATAATTATGGGTGTGTGAAAACCATTTTTCCATTCAGGGATCGTTTTGCGAAATATTAAGCTGTAAAGTACAAATTTTTCTTAGATTCAAGTGTCTGCTCCCCCTGCCAGGTAAATGGTGGTTTTTGGATATGTGAAAAAATTCTTGGGATAAATTTGTCCGACACGCATTTGGCCGGTTTTTTTTTTTTTTGTTAGACACGTGGAACACAGTCGTCGATGATTTTGATGCGATTTAAAAGATAAAGTGGAAAAACGATATTGGCAGATTGAATAATACACACAAAGCTTCCATCTCTCTTTATTACAAGTGTTTTTCCTTGCATTTGAACGTATTCAATTTTTCCTAAATCGAAATGAAAAAAATATATAGCGTAGTGAACGCCATATTTTGACTGATCCAAGTTATATAAATAAGTACATTAGTGAGAAGTTGTTTATTAGACAAACCAAATGGTAGTACCGAAATATGGGTACTGGATCAAAATAGTCTGTTGACGTCGAGGTGTCCTGTGAGACACTAGGCTAGACTAATCGAACTAATTACCTGACCTTAATACCTACACTAGACATCCAGTCTCGTAGGTTACCACATTAAGGCTGACTGTCCTCTGGAAAGGAGAGGAGTGGAGCGGAGCTGTGCCAATATTAACCTATGGAATTGCATAAAATCTTCGCTCCGCTTCAGTGAATGAGATTTGCTAACTAGTTTAAAAATTCATACAAAACCGGGAAGCGGAGCAAGAAAGCGGAGCGGGGAAGCGGAACGGAGATACGGAAAAAAATCGACCGTGGGGTATTGCAGCCCGCTCAAATTACTCGTCGCGTGAAATCGGCCTAGCTTCGCACAGTCCGCAACTCCGCTCCGCATTATTCCCTCGCTCCGTTCTGCTACCTCGCTCCGCGTCAATGAACAGGCAGCCTAATGCTCTGATATAGGTCTTTGAGAGACTTGTAACTTATTAAGAGCTAGTTTCTGCTTTTGCAGATCGTATGTTTTGTAAGGTTAAGCTGAACTTGGCACGGTTAGACCGTGGTTGGGTCACATCGTCACTTCTTCATGCTTTGGAGAGCTCAAAAAACCAATAGTTACGTGTAATCAAATCCTAAAGGTTTGAAGACTGGTCTAACCCAAAAATATTGACATCGATGTGAATTGGCTTGCGGAGATTATTAGACTGCAGTCGCTTCTTATAAAATGTAGATATTCTACTTCTGATTGAACTGCTCCAGACAATTTTTAAAAGAGTAGTAGTAGAGATTCTTGCCCATTTTTCTCCATACGAAAACTACATTTTGGAAGGGGTGACTAGAATCAATTTTATTTATTTTTTTACTTTTAAAAGTGCCTTTTATGTGCCTAATTTAAATAAATAATTTGTCTTTGACTTGTCTTCAGCCTACTCTAAAAATAATAATGAAAGACTGAATAAATTCTGTTCTACATAAAATGTGTTCTTAAAATTCCCTAATTTCTGTACCATTAGGGAATTTTTAGGACATAAATTGTAATGTTAATTAAGCAAAACATAGTCCGTCTCATAAATCGTTATAGAACACCATGTTTTACGCAAATAAATATTATTAATATCTTAATTCATGATAAATTGGCGAGCAATATTTGGTCATTGCTCATTGGAAAGGTTCTGCAGAGCGACCGCGTACCGGCAAACGTAGCGTTGCAAGGTAGACCGATGACTTTGTGACGGCCACAAGAATCCGCTGGATACGCGAAGCTCAGAAGCGGTCGAAGTGGCGGTGCTTGAGCGAGGCCGATGTCCAAGATACGTCTTTCGGCTGATATTATGATGATGATGATAATATTTAATTCTGCTTTTCCAGCATACTTCACATTTGAAGCTGAAGTCCGGCCGATCCTCCGCGGCGGGCCCCTCATTGGTGAATATGTATTTGAACAAATGCACTTCCACTGGTCGGTCGATGATTTCTCTGGTTGTGAACACTTAATAGATGGACAAGGGTGAGTCTTAACTTATTGCTAAAATTAAAATTAAAATTGAGATAACACTTTTAAAATGTTCTCACTTAAGTGAAATCTTTAATACAAAACTTATTTAATAAAAGTTCTTTCGAGAGAAACATAAATTCTTAGAATAAGTCTAAAACAAGAATGATGAGGTATTAAAAAAACACCACACCCAACAAATGTTTCTCAATCGGGATATTAATGTAGCTAGGTGTACACACGGCTACACATCAAGCTATACATTTCCAGTATACAATGACTTCGCAATGTACGGAAATCCTATGCAATGCGAGATCAGCATAAACTGGAAATGCTTGATGTGTAGCCCTGCATACATAATTTTTAAATAAGTTTTTGCTTGGACTGGAAAGTTTAATAAGCTATGTCGTTTCTTCGTCCTAACTTGAATATTAGGTAAGTGGTAAAAAAATAAGATTTTTTTTTGGTCTTTGAACTACCTGTGTTTAGTCACTGAGATGTTTTTTTTAATGATTTTGAATTTTAACAACCCGTGTTTAGTCACTAATATCTCATTTACTCCATTTTTTTTTCAGATACGCAGCAGAATGCCATTTCGTACACTACAACAGCAAATACGAATCTATGGAAGCGGCAGTAGGTCACCCAGACGGTCTGGCCGTAGTTGGGTTCCTTCTAGAAGCCGTAGATGCTCCTAACCCTAGGTTCGACAGGCTCGTCGAAGGATTTGAAAGAATTAAGAAAAGTGAACATTCTGTTAGAGTTACCTCAGGTTGGTACCTTCACTAAAAGTATTTGAAATAATACTCAGATCATTTGAATCTACATACTAGTCTGTATTCGAAAGTTATTAACACCAAATATGACATTTTAGAGGTACTATGATCAACAGGGTGTAAAGTTTACTCATCTTCTATAGAAAAGGGAGACTCTTCCGACCAGCGGTGCTATTCTGTTAAAATCTCACCGTGAACGCTTAGGTGAAGTGCGCTGTCATTCCACCATATTATGCTAGGGATTGACACTATCAGCTCACTTTCAAGCTCACTTTCAAGCTCACTTTACCTAATTTCACGGTGAGATTTTTACAGAATAGCACTACTGATGAGTGTCGTGTCTGGCGGGAACTGTCCCACGATTGATATCGGGGAAGTTATATACACGCTGAAATTTTTATGGTTTTTTTTCTGCAGCAGAACGATTTTCCCTAAGTAGTACTATTGAATCATAGAGTTAAACTTAAAAAAAAGTAAAACGTTTTTGTTTACAAATAATTTAAAAAGATATGCATAAACTCGAAAGCGTGAGAAACAGTAGTAATCCACTAGATATAACATAGGTACTACTCGAACCGCATGCGGGGCTGCGCGCTTCCGACAAGCGAAGAGCGGCTCGTAAATGTTCAGACCAAAATAAGCTGTCGCGCGTAGTGATACGGCATAATCTAGTTCGCACGCACGCAGGACAGCGAGCGTCTCCCCACGCACCCCTACCCTGCGCCGCCGCGCGCCGGCGCCAGCTCTCTCAGTTGACCCGCGATCGTTTGACGCATAATACGATACCGTGATTTGCAAAAATGGATCTAATTTACAGTTATTCCAATTTAGAGTACCATGTCACTATAGTACAACCTATATGCTAGGGTTAGTTATAACTTTACGCGGAGCCGCAAATCTTGGAGTCGCTTCGTCTTCGCGGGGTTCTGAATCCCCATGTCCCACAGGCCCGGACGATCGTAGCGGCGATACAGCGGCTACTTGATCATGGGCTTTTCAAGACACCAGCGCATGCTCAGGGCAGAGGTCGATCGGTCGTTCATTGGCCAGAGCTCGACGAGGAGATCATCGAGTACTTTGAACGAGATCCTTGTCGAAGTACGCGTATGGCTGCGACTAAGTTTGAAGTAAACCAATACTACGTCTGGGAAGAAGACACACACAACAACTGCGAAGTGTTTGTGAACTGTGTATCTCTATCATTTTCGTAGAGTTCATGCACTCCACGAAAACGATGTGCTGGCCCGCGCCGCGCCGGCCACAATTGGTTTTTGTCAGTGGTTGATAGAAAATCGTTACTGGGAAGTGTAAATAGCTACTCGTAAAATAGCGAACAGTGAAAAGTAGGTTATTTATTAAAATCATTGTAAAAAGTCGTTTTTTTTTTATACGCCTTACTTCATTATTTATTGAACCGTACGTATGGTTTCCTGATCAAAACTCCTGATTCGGAATTCCGTGAGACTAGCGCAGACATACGATTTTTTTGTTTGTTTCCGAACCGAACATCAGAGTTTTTCTATATGTAATGTATTATTTTATATGTAAGGCAAGCATTCAGGTTTCCGAATCAGAAATCCTGATAAGGAAACCGTACGTATGCCGTCAGTCTCAGGAGTACGTAGTTATCAGCTGTATCGCAAGGGTCAACGACCACGCGTCGCTCGCGCCAGTCTCGTGCAGTCGGTCGTTCACACTATATTACTACTATTGGTTCTAGTTTTGTTTTTCACGATTCTAAATCTGCCATTTTTGAATCTTTTTTTCTTTTTTTAAATAAACCTATTGTACTACCAAGACAAAATCATTTCGCTGCGGAAAAAGAATCATTAAAATTTCAACGTGTATATAACTTCCCCGATATCAATCGTGGGACAGTTCGACACTCATCAGTAGTGCTATTCTGTAAAAATCTCACCGTGAACTATTAGGTAAAGTGAGCTTGAAAGTGAGCTTTCAATAGTGTCGTGTAGAAATAGAGTTTCCCGCGCGATCAGCATAATATACCTAATATTATGCTGATCGCGCGGGAAACTCTATTTACGCAATGCAAGATTTTGTGTGACGTCAGGTCTTTGATGAGTAGATTGCATGTGCCGATGTAGATGCCGCGACAGCATTAAGGATAATGAAATAATGAGTACCAACGTAGTGTTTTCTTAAAACTTGGCAGTTAAAACCAAGTATTTCATACTCTTACACGTTTTCTTCTTCCATTCTCCCCTGTCAACCATTACGCTATCATCCACTCTCTTCTTTTCCACATCATTCCTCACACAATCTATCCATCTTTTCTTTAGCCTTCCTCTCCCTCTCTATCCATCAACATTTTGTTTTATTCTGTGTTTTATCTATGGATTTCTGTTGTTGGACTCATCTGAACATATTCGTTTTTCTTCTCTTCACAGAATCCCTATCATGGATGGACAGCGACGACCTACATGAAGGCAACTACGTCACATACAAAGGATCACTAACAACACCACCTTACACCGAGTGCGTCACCTGGATCATATACGAAAAACCTGTGCATATTGGCACTGAACAGGTATAAACTTGCATAATATCTTTGGTTTATTTTCCTCATGAATAGAGTCTGGCCACGCTTTTTTTTTTTTTGGGTGGGTAATCATCAAATAACTTCTCCCGCTCTGGGCGGAGCGGGAGGGCGTATCAGACTCTTACTGACTAAAACCCACCCGTGTTCCTTCGGTTGCCCTGTTGCCGGGGGCCACGATCTCCCTTTCAGACTTCCACGGCCTGGCCACGCTAAGTCTGCTATGGAATAAATGGGCAACCCCAAAAAGTTTTATACATGGTATACTTTTACAACAGTCAGATAAGTCAGTTTTGGGGTTGTAAGTAGATCTAATGATTTTGACATTTTGCCTTTTGATTTTTGCATAATAGATTATGCGTAATAGACTATGTTGTACTATGCGCTACCTCTATACGATGACAAAACTGTATCAAATCCACTCTGCATCATGCTAAAGTAACTATTCGTTACCAGGAATAAATCAAAATATAAATAACCTATCAAAAACAAAAAGACAAAGTGTCAAATTATTTTTTCGTAGGACAGGATAGTGTTGCCGTCTATAGATTTTCAAATTCCACCGTTTTTTACTTATGCAGAATTAGCGTAGCCAGCCTATTATGAGTACCTATTATGAGTACATGAAGGAAGAAATACTGCATAAATTAAAGTTCCAAAAGATGGCGTGATAGCTAAACTCAACAGCAAGGCTAAATACCTGAACTGTTGTGGCAGGCAGTGAAATAATAGATACCCTTATAAAAAATTAACGAACGAATGAATTAATTAATACCACTGTAGATCATTAGTCATTTTTTGTTAGTAAGAGTCTGACACGTCCTCCCGCTCCGCCCAGAGCGGGAGAATTTATTTGATAATTTCCCACCCCAAAAAAAAAGATCATTAGTCATCATCACCATTCTCCTTCCCTTATCTTAATTTATTTGGTGTCGGCGAAACATGCCGTTTTCCTAGAGAATGCGGGAGTCGCAGATTGTTCCCGTGCACGGCCGCCATTTCATCCATCCAATGTTAACTCTGCGGAGATCCTTACTACTCCTCAATAAAGCCTTACCTTGCCTTTTAAATGTAGCTGAATTTCACCATCCCTTGCTTGAGTCAATCTATAGTATGGATCCGTAGTAAAATACATCTGCAAGCAAGTTACTGCATGACTGTAACTATTACTGATTTATAATAGTATCCTAATTTAATTACCCAAGATATTAATATACAATGACTGCATATGCAAAGACCCGCATTAAGATGCGGATAAGTCCGCAAATCGTTTTTGCGTAGTCCAAATTCATATCATTGTTCAAGTTCTATAAACTAATCCTGTAATATTTTGCTCACAGCTTGGACTTCTAAGACAACTGGAGGGTCCCGACAGCATACCCATTGAACGCAACGTCAGGCCAACTCAGCGACACCCGCCCGGTCACTCTGTTATTTATGTAAAGCAAGTCAAGTCCAAGCTCTGAAATATGTTAATATATTGTTGTTATGTTACTATACACTCGTTTTATTTCCTATATCTATTCATAATTATAAATTGAAGTCGCTTTTTAGTATCTGCCTATGTGATCGCGCTGTAATTTTTAGCTTAGCAACAGATTTTGATATGGTTATGATCATCTTGTAGAGAATTTATTCCGGAGTTTATGTGTATCGTTTATCTGTTTTGTCAAATCGTAAAACCTGTGCGAAGAAGAGACTTTCTTGTTTTCTGATGATTGCATGAACTGTCTGAGAATGGCTTTACACCTTCAGTACCGGGAGCCCTCCTGGAGGGTTCACTTAGTCGCATATGGAATACCGATTTTAAATGTAAGTTTTTCTTAGCGAATACAGCATTATAAACCGTGAAAATAAAATCCGATGTATATTTTAACAAGATTTATTAGTTTATGCGTTGGCTTTTAAAATCCAAGCATTTTTATTTAAATTTTGTTTACGGTTACAAATATTCACTAAAAAATTTAAAATTTGAAAACTACGTATAGTGACAAGATCCCCTGTAAAGACAATATTACTTCGTTTTACAGTGTTCTATAACACGGTTTTAAACCTAATGCCGTTGACCGTCCGCGACGGTTAACTAGCGCAAACGTAATGCCGGTGACCCTGCTCGGTGACTTTCAATATGTATGGCAACATGGCATATCAGTTCTATGAAAACTGGGTAGAGTTGAAAGTCTTAAGTTCTATACGCTTGGGCCTTCCAAGTCTCTGGGTGTGTGTTTTGTGTTAAATAGATTCAATAGTACCCTAAATAATAAGATAAATGCTCTGGGCTCTAATATGAACGATGCAAATTAATTATATGAGGATTTCTTTTCAGTAGTGCACACTGAACTCAATAAAACTTGTGAAAAGAAAACAAAAAATATTTGCCCTAATTTTATTTTTAGTGACTGGGCAACTAGATATATTAGGAAAAATAGGAAAAGACTGTTCGAGCTGTATGGCCTTAAGCCATACATTAACAGTGAAACTTTCAACAAGTACAGGTCGTGCCATTAAAGATGAGACTTGACCGCGCCTCCCGCTGCTCTTTCCCCCGCCCCGATGACGCCCCAGCGGGGACCTCATACCTCTAAAGAGACCCATAAATCGTCTACTGCGCAAGTTAAACCACGTGGTGCGTCAAGTCTCATCTTTAATGGCACGACCTGTATGTTGCTACATATTCCAATTTTTTAGGAATACTTGCAGGACAGCTAAAGCTCTGTATATTGGCAACAACATTAAATCAGCAGAAAATAAAATAAAAAAAACAGTTTGGAAAGTTATAAAATCATAATATTATCTGCGTTCAATTCGTATTACGCAATTCATCTATTTGACAGTTTTAACATTTTTAAACTATAGAAATATAAAATAAAAAAATAACTTGATTAATAAAAACTGTGAAGAAAAATTAACCGGTAAAATTACGGTCTTCATTTTTTTCATGCAGCAACATTTACAATATACCTAATACAATGATTATACTGATATGAATTGAATTGAATATGTGTCACCATAGAGGAATTACTAAGGATCATCAGAAAATGAATTGCTTTTAGAGGAATTTCTTAATGTGGCCGTTTTAGGCGCATAGCTATTTGATTACGTGTCTTGAATTATGCACACACACACACACACACACACTACGCCATGCAGTAGCCTGGAAATGATCACAAGCTTCTTGTATACTAACGAATAGATTAATGTATTAGGTTTAGGCACGCCTAAGAGCACCTATAATATACCTACCTACCTAAACCTTGCCTATAATATTCAAATACCATGAGGTGATCGCTGATAACAAAGCTGATGAGAAAGGGGTAAGTAATTTGGGTGTCTGTCTGGGCATAGGTACCTACCTGTCCAATGACCTTTTGAAGCAGGAATTCACTGGATGCGAGAAGCACAGGACCGGTCGATGTGTCCTATGCTTGGATGAGGCTCTGGTCCTGATTTTGTAGGACATATTAGTTTCCTCTCGATGTTTTCCGTTACCGTTTTTGAGAGCAGTGGTGATGAAATAATTTTTTGCACAGAGTAAAGCGCCTGCTTGGGTTCGAACTCACGACCTACAACTTCTCCGTTACCACTGGGCCACCACTGAGTGTGACACTATGCCACTATTTTTCAGGGCAAAAGCGCGCAAAAAACTTGTAAATTCAAATTATGAGCTACGTTTTGATGTACCCCGCGTTTCAATGAACCCCAAGTTCTGTTCCTATACGTAACGTAAAATAGGTAGTAAAAAAACCAAACGAACCTGATCTAGTCACATTTAAAGTTTTTTCTCGATTCTTCTCTCTACTATAAATAACTCAATGAGCTTGTGATTTGGAGGCACGGCAGTGCCCCCGCCAAGTCGAGCAATAACAAACAAACAAAGGCACAGCCTACCATCCTTTTCACACACGGTAATAGAATCTACACTACAAAATCTAACTAATATTATTAGCGCTCTATTTATGTTTGGTTTTACATTAGACCCGACAACTTTTTGCGGTAGAAGAACTGCGTTGCGAGACTTGCATTTTTGTACATATCATGTTTTTTATGGGATTTTCTTTTCAATTGGTTATTCCGCGTGTCAAAATTTTTTACTATCTCGTCCTAGAGATCTTTCTCTTTATTTTTTTATTTTTTTCTGACCCATAAGTCCTCTAATCCTTATAGGATCCATACATTTCAAGCGAAGACATTCTTCGTTATCCATTTCAGTTGTCCAGTCATAAACAATGACGAATGCTGACTGCAACTGACGCGCGCTCAACACCGCCGCGCGCGGCAACCGTTTCAAATGCCGCGCTGTATTTGAACACGCATCCTACTTTACTTTTGTTGTAAAATCTCATCAACTATAATTATTTTGTACTTCAAGTAATTAATATACATAAATGATTGTTTAATTAATATTTTATTATTTACACGGTCAAAAAATGAAATAAAGACCCATGATTTTAGTTTAAAAAAAAAGAAAAATTATTAATAAAACTGCAATTGAACTATACCAATCAAATTATCACCTAATCGTTCCTAATGCTGACAAAAATCAAATTCGATCCATCTATTTAGATCCAAACTGCTCAAAACTCCTGCACACAGCTCGATTGTAGTCGCAAGATGGTCGTAAATACGCAAATAGAAAATATTACGCATCATCTGTTCGCTAACTGGATTAATAACAACACTTTTGCTGTGAGTATCGTGCATCTTACTATGCTGTGCAGTTTTAGATGAACCTACGGATGCGTTCGTTAGTGTACCACCTCTCTTACTACGCTGTACACCTTTACCTGAAGCTCCGGATTCATTCATGGATTCACTACCTCCAGCTTCAGCTGGAGGTTGTGAATCCACGAATGAATCCATTAAACGAGCAAATTCTTTATCAAATAGATCCGCAAACTGACCTAACAAACATTTTACCGTCCGTAGTTTTTCTTTTATAAGATCATCACCTTCGTACCAAGGTTTTAATAATTCTGCGTGAGAATTTCGTAACAACTCATAATATTTCATTCTGTCATCAAACCGTTTCGCCATCATCTTGTGTCTCCAAGAATCTATTGACAGATCCCAGTTCTCCCCCTTCACCATTTCTGTGTACAGCTCCTTCATTTTGTTGACCTCTGTCTGATGATAAAAGCACACTGGATTTTTCATAACAAACATTTCTGCTTCCACGAAGAATTTCTTGTATGGATAGATTTGCGGAACGACTTCGAAAACATTTTCAATTATTTCTTCAAGAAACTCAAACACTAAGTTATTCTTCATTTTTCTCTGAATTCTTGTTTTAAGTTGTGCAACTTTCTTCATTATCACATCTTTGTCTTTAACTGAGTCAGCGTATAACTTTACAATTAGTTTTGTTGCACCGTGGTCAAATAAATTTACATTAGACATACTTAATTCCCAATATTCGCTATACATACCAGGCGAATCGGCAATAAATGTGAAAAATATCTCTTTGCTTTGACCAGGCGATATTACGTCTTCGTTTTTGTTGAAAAAGAATACTTGTTCATAGTCATCTTCGGGGATGAAAGGAATTATTCGTTTTAATTTCTTCCAACAATATCTCAAAGTCACAGTTCCAAGGTTCTGGAGAAACAGTTTACTCCTGCCTGCTCTTTTTGCAGGGACATTAAAGTAGTAAGTCCAAAAAGTGCAAAGTTCACTAGAATCTTCTTCTTGAATTGGAAACGATGAAAAGACGTCTAGATTTTGTCCAGGTATGTCTTTGTACAAGACGGAGTTATTTATTTTTAAAGCATATACGTCACTGAGCGGTTCTTTAGGCAGATTCTTTGCATCTTCGATGATAATTTCTGGTAGCGGAGGCAGTTTCGGTGGTGGGGGTGGAGGATTTATGCCTCTTATTAGTAAGCCGTCGATATCCGGCCTGAAACAGAAATGTTGTTTTATTAAAGTGAAAAATAGTGTGGACAAAAGTGACCTACTAAATCAGAGCGACATTAATTGGGATCTGATAGAAGGTACTTCAGATTGTGATGTTTGCGGTGTGAATAATAAACTCAAAACTCAAACTCGAAGCATTTATTTTACATAAACCAATTACATGTATTTTTTAATATTTAAGGGGTCGGTCAGTCAGAAAGATGAAAGTTGCCCATCCCAAAGCGTAGAAGGTACCTATGGAGAAGAACGGACAAGAAACTCCAACGGACATTCTTTTCAAAAATCAAAATATTGGTTACATCATTCTTGTTAAAATTATACATGTGAGAACAAATTAGAAAAACGTGCACGTTCAAAGCGTCCGTAATAAAATATAAAAACAATTCAAAAATTAAAATAAACCGAGGCAGCTAAGAGATGACCAGTCCATACTGACGGCGCCCATTCAAAAACATAACGCATGATAAAGATAATTTGATTTTGCAAATATGGGTAATAGCAAATGATGACAAAAAATATAAGAGTTCTGCCATACTTTACCATATCGATCAATAATCTATTTAGGTAAGCTTATGCTGTAGGAAAAAAATCCTAGAAACGAAAATAATTGGCATAATTACAGCTCAACACAATAATCAGAATATGAGCAAAAAAACAATGCAAACTTATTTGAATAAAAATATGATATACCTGTAAGGATCAATGTTTGTTATCTGTTCACTCAGCTCGTATTCTCGCTTTTCTTTATACATTTTATAATCAGCATTCAATTGAGGATAAGACTGGCGACGTGGTTCACCAGACATTCCCAATTCTTTTTCTCGAACATAGGCAGGAACTCCAATATGTTCCACTATAGTTGGACGACCCTTTTCAGCTCGTGTTCTATGCAGATCATAGACTGGTGCACAGTAGCAACGCTGTTTCAGTCTTGGTGGTCGAATCCATAAAGATCCTCTAACCCCCGTTAACTTTTCTATCTGCGCATGTTCTAAGGCAACCTTACGTTCCTTGTCCTCCCGAACATTGGCCAACAGGTTCATTGCTAGATCTACTGGTGGCCGTTTTAGCTTTTTCCCAAGCCCAGTGGTCTCGTCTTCTCTGATTCGTATCCATTTTTCCCAAAGTAATAATTCTCGGTCTGGTATAATACGCCTCTTGTGGAACGGTATTTCATTATCTTTTTTCTGCATTTTTGATAATTTCTATTTTTTAAAGCTCTTTTATGATATATGACGAGAAGGATTGTCTTATCATGTTTGTATTTTCTATTATGTCAAGTGTCATGTTAATAAAATTGACTCTATTTTGACATTACCATGGTTACGAACTGCCGTTACGAATGATGTAAATATTGGAGTATTATTTCATTTTTTTTTATTAGTGAAAATTATTGTGATGCCCTAAAATTGTGTGTTTAATACTAAATTTTATAAGTATGTCAGCCAAAACAGTGGAACAATCGGATACGGGACTAGAAGGAGGTATTTTTCATTACTCATGATGTTTCTTATACAACTCTTCTACTTCTGGACAATTTACTGCACTTCACCATAAGCCTAGCAGTTCATCGCTAGTCCATGGCCTTTCCAAGTGCAGTCTAGCATTGTCTAGCATTGAGCTCGATACTCCACGACTTTCCTTCAACAATCATTCCCTTCTAATCTAAGGGGTTGACCTTGACTCTATAGTAGTGCATCCAGCACTGGAGACATTTGCATGTTTTAAGGGTTCCGTACCTCAAAAGAAAAAAATAGAACCCTTATACAATAACTCGTGTGTCTGTATCTATCTGTCTGTCCGTCAGTCACAGCCAATTTGCTCTGAATCTAATGGACCGATTAAATTGAAATTTGGTACACATAAATATGTATTTTTGTCACCCAAACATGAACGTGTAACGTAAATAAATGAATTTTGAATATGGGGTCACTTTTGGAGGGCAAATAAGAAAATATAAAAAAAAAACTGTACCGTGTGACATATCTAATGAAACGACTTGTTGTGAGGGTCTCAAACTTTGTTTTTTTTTTATGATTTAAATAAAAATATATTTAAAGACATTTAAGAAAATAGATGAAAATTGACCATTCCCCTCCCCCCTTATCTCCGAAACTACTGAGCTTAACATTTTGAAAAAAAAAATACAAAGAATGGTTCTTCACTCATAGATTACAGGAAAACCTATACGAAGTCTATGGTCTTAAAATAACATGGGGTAAATCTCTCAATATTGTGCGTCGAAGCTTACAATTGCAGTTGGCATGTATGGGAATAACTACATGTATTTCAACTAAAATGTTCTCCCTTCATTGTGCGTGGTACGACACGTACTTGACCTTTTTTTTTTATTATTTAGATGAAGAAGCACTACTACTGCCCGTAGAAATATTACCGACTGTTGAGCCCCCGTATGGGACCAGAGAATGGATCCAGTACTGGAGTGAATTCGAAGGTCATCTCCCCACACCAATAAATGTATCTATAACAGGTTCCTTGGTATACAAATGCCCAGACCTTAGATGGTTGAATTTTGATGTGTACCCACATAAGGTGAAGCTGACCAATACTGGATATACACGTAAGTATTTTTAAATTATTTACAGTTATTTATTTATTAGAGTCTGTCTATTGCAAGCTGAGAGTGAAAACGAGCAGCAAATTTTAAAACGGGTTTCCCCGGATCAACTATGAAAAACGTGTTTGATACTTGAATATTTTTATGCAGAGTATTTGTTTTTGTTTTGCAGATTAATAGGAAAGCATAAAGCAAAAACTTAAAAAAAATAATTAATTAATCAATTATTTTCTAATATAAACTTTGTGACTACATAGATATTACCTTACCGACATAGAAATTACAAAATAATTTATGTTAAATAAGTAGGTCATAAATCTTACAATATTTGATTATGTTGGGTTGATTTTACAAAGCACCAAGTCTTCTAATTTTCTATTATGCATGTATGCTTTTCGTATATGTACAACACCAATATTGCCTACACAGAAGCTCCTAAAACTTTAATTAACAGAACAGGCATGAATGGTTTTGGCATGAAAGTGCCCAGGCAACGAGCCTGACATCGAATTAATTATTATGCCTAGACGTAGTTCTAGCTGCTCCAAATAATTACTTGGACGAAATCGTTGGTCCTTCGCACAGAGCACGGAATCGTGGCGCCGCCGGCCGCGACTTCGACGCCATTTTATTAGTTCCATTTGACGCAATTGAGCGCAAAATGCTCTTACAGGCATTGTTAAAGTATGATTCCGAAGCTTGCTGTTTCCAAGCACCTGCTGTTCGTGATGTCTCGCTGTTGTGACATCAATTGTTTCGCGAGTTATCGATATGATGAACGCCACACCACTGGTCTGCCTGGTGGCAGGGTGACACTGCCTCACAACAGTACCGTCGCAGTAGTGCTGCTGCGACATTGCTGCCGTGCTCGGAATTTAATGTCATATAAACCATAATTAATATTTAAGTGTATGTTTGTCGATGTTTGATCTGTATGTAAATGCATAACAAATAATGCATTCATTAATTCTAATCTGTTCCGGTACGTATTTTAATTTGGAACTGAAATGACATAAAAGTTTTTGGTCTTGCCATCCAAAAAAGACATCAATATATACATTTAAATACATAACGGATAAGTGTCAATAGGTGGTCTATGGTATACCATATAAACCTAAAGAAAATGTAAAGGGACCAGCAGTGACGGGGCACCACAGCTGCGACAACACCGCCGCGTGTAGCGGGGTTCGGAATCATACCTTGAGAATTGTCAAGGGCCGTCGGTGCTGCGGACCGTGCTCACTGACACGCTCGGTTTGTGTGGACAGTGCTGACAACAGTGTCTCTAGCTGCGGCTGCCGAGGCGTCTCCGTGTTCTGTGGTCTTTCGGAACATGGTAATTTACTAGTTAGTTGTGTGGGAAGGATATGGATAAAGGCTGGATACTGTGAGTGATAGAAAGGGATCGAAGTGCGGTTGATTTATTGATGTTATTTATTCGTCTGGGAACTGAGTTTTTATACTCATTTTAAATTAATAAAATTTGCTCACCTATTTTTTAGTATATTGGTGTATAATTTGCAATTGTTAGGCAATTAATTAATACCATTGAGCCATTGTTTTTTTTTTTTTATAAAAACATTGCACCACACTTTTTTTTTTTTTTTTTTTTCCTGTTGGGCATCTCGTAGCTGACCTCTGAGGTCATGACTACTTAACCGGTCAATCCTGTGGTTGCCTTAAGCTGCTACACTCAAAGCCTCCAGCCAGGGGCATACAAAACTAAGCTAAAAAGCTAGGTGAACGCTCGCTAAGGGCACCCCCTGTGGGGTACGAGCCTCGGCTTAGGGCGTCACCGGAGGGAGGACATCAAAGATGGGACGGGCTGGATCAAGGTTTTGATCATTATTATTAATCGGGGAATTTAAAGCTACGTGCACAGCCGAAACCACTGCTGGCACCTCGTTATCGAGCAAGGGTCGGGGAGGCGTATCATTTACTCGGGGGCGCGGACGCGATCGCAAAGGACCTCGACGGCGAGGTCGGAATGACGGGAGGCGTCTGTATTTGTGTAGAGTGCTAGTGGCCCTATTGCTCTCCTGGAGGAGGGTTATGGGGTCATCTGGGTCGGTAAGAATGTGCCTAGGACGGCGGGTACGGCTAATCCTACTTGGGACATAACTGGCGGCCTCGACAACCAGAGGGTTGCGATGTTTGACCGCGGAATCGAAGTAACGCTTTGCAAGGCGTTTTAGAAATTGGTGGATCGTGGGAATTCTAAGGTCGAGATGGAGACTCTCGTTCCTAACATACCAGGGGGAGCCTGTGGCCCTACGGAGGAATCGGTTTTGGAGCGTTTGCAACCTATGGATATGATGGGGTTTTGCATGAGAAAAGACGGCACCCGCATAGGTCATGATGGGACGAATACACGCTGTGTAGATTCGCAATTTGCACTTAAGTGACATCTTGCTGCGTGCGTTTAGGACGGAGTGGAGCCTACCGAGAGCGAAAGCGGCTCGCGAACGAACCTTCTTTATGTGCTCAGCGAAAGTGAGATGGTGGTCGAGGAAAACACCTAGGTATTTGGCTCGCTTCTCCCAAGGGATCTGCTTACCGAACATAGTGAGAGGTCGGGTCTCTAAGCCTTGTGCGCGGTTTCGAGAAGAGAACCGCTTGGCTTTTTTCGGGATTGACTTCTATGCGCCACTTTCGAAACCAGGCAGCGAGTCGATTGACTGCGCCTTGGAGAGTGTGGGCGATATTGTCGGGGTATCTAGACCTAAAGTAGATGGCCGTATCGTCTGCGAACAGAGCGAAATGCGTCCTTCTACCTGGGTTTGGAATATCGCTAGTGAATAGCGTGAACATGAGGGGAGCTAGCACGGAGCCCTGAGGGACTCCTGCACGAATGGGGCGGGGAGAGGAAAGTGCTCCTTCAATGCGATAGCGGAATACGCGATTCGATAGATAGTCCCGTAAGATGAGTACGAGACGATCCGGCACGCCGAGTTGGTACAGCTTGTATAATAAGCCGTTGTGCCAGACTTTATCGAATGCTTTCGCAATGTCGAAGAAAACTGCACCCGTCAAAGAGCCGCGTTGGAAACCATCGCTTATGAACTCAATGATGCGGTGGGCCTGATGCACGCTAGAGTGCTCAGTTCGAAAGCCGAACTGTTCATTGGGGATGAGGCCCTTGGTCTCGGCGAAGTCTCTGAGACGCTTGTAAATAAGCCTCTCATAGATTTTTCCGAGAACCTTGAGCAAACTGATGGGACGGTAGCTAGAGGGCTCGGTACTGGGTTTACCGGGCTTTCTGATACCTATGACTGTGGCTTCTTTCCACGACTGGGGAAAGAAGTTGTTGCTTAAGGCACCATTGAAGATGGTAGTCAAAAGCATTATCAGGTGGGCAGGGAATAATTGGATCACCCTATTGGTGAGTCCATCTGAACCGGGAGCTTTACGAGCTTTAAGACCTTTGATAAAGTCATGCACCTCGTCTGGAGCGACGGGAGGCAGTGGACAATCAGGGTCATCGACGGGAGGGAGAGAGGCTCTACGTTCGACTTCAGCGTCGACCTTTAGGAGGTGAGCTTGGTCTACTGGCAGGGAGCTGGGTGAGCATTGGGCCTCGAGGGTGTCGGCCAGGCATTCTGCCTTTTCAACGTCCTCGAAGGCTATGGTCTTGTCGGGACGGGTCAGGGGGGGCATGGAGGAAGATTGAGGGGATTTGAGTTTCCTCTGAAGTTCCCAAAATGCCAGATGGTTGGGCTCTAGTTCGCCGAGCATCTTGTCCCAGCCCGCGTCACGCAGCTCCTGTATGCGTGTCTTTACAGATCTCTGTAAATAGCGCATATGGGCTTTGTTTGCGGGGCAGGGGAAGCTGCTGTAGGCACGGACGGCCGCGTTCTTCTCAGTCAGTAATGCACGCACATCGTCCGGCAAGCTCCAGTGACGGTCGTCCGTCACTGTAACCTCCCTTGAACATTCGTTCAGGACGGTTTGTACGTGATTAGTGAGTGAGTCGATCGCGGACGTCGTGTCTGCGATAGAGTTGAACAGGTCGGGAATAGAGTCTAACTGAGGGGACGTGTTGGATTTCAGCTGAGTGCTTACTTTCTTCCAGTCCGTGATCCTCTTAGTGATAGGGGGAGAGTTTGGGTCGCGGAGACCTATGCGGGGGTCTAATCTCATGACTACCGGACGGTGATCAGAGTCGAGCTCGTTAATAGTTTCTATGGAGTCTAGTCTTAGGTTGACGTTCTTAAGGAGCGCCACATCTAAGATATCAGGGGCATGATTTACGTTAGCCGGAAAGTGGGTGGGAGTCATTGGAGCGATGACGTCAAAGGTCAGAGAGTGGGAGAGGTCGAACAAGTGTCGGCCTCTTGTAGTAGTTACCGAACTATTCCAGGAGGGATGTTTGGCATTGAAATCGCCCGCTAAAATGAGCGAGTTACTCATAGTGAGTAGAATCGAGAGGTCGTCAGAGAGGAGTTGGAAATTCTCCGAAGTATTAGCGGGGGGGAGATAGACCGACACGAGAGTGATCGGCTGGTGGCCTGACATGCCGAGGCGGCAGGCCGAAACTTCTAATCGTGAGAGGGGAGGAGGGTCAATTGGGATGCAGTGAAGCTGCTTTTTGTAGTAAATCAGGGTACCTCCTCTATGGCATCGTGACCTATCGTTGCGAACTATCCGGTAGTTAGCTATTGATGGGTTACGATTGCAAGGTTTTAGAAAAGTCTCTTGGACTAAGAGAACATCTATTTGATGATCGCGGAGGAACGCCGCTATCTCTTCGCGTTGATTTTTAATGCCGTTTGCATTGAAGTAGCCTATTATTAGGGATCGCGGTTTGAACCTACCTAAGACCGTATTATCCATAATGGGGTTTAGTAGCGAGGGAGGTTAGGGCTTGCGTAATATCGGGATACGCATTGTAGATGGCCTGGATCTGGAGGAGATTACCATGAGCCGCAAGGATTTCGTTAGCCATTGTCTTTGCGCGAGGGGAGACGAAGGCCAAGAAGGTTGAGGTGATGACGTTGAACGAGTCAACGGAGGCGTTGGGGCTAGCCACGGGAGTGGTTTGAGAGGGGCGCGTAGCTTTAGGAGCGGGCGTGGGTTTCGCGGGGGGCGCGGCGGGCGCCGGGGGCGCAGAGGGCGCAGGGGTCGCAGAGGGCGCAGGGGGCGCGGGTGGCGCGGCGGCGCGAATTCGGGGATCCATAAGGCGGGGGAGGGGTGCGGGGGGAGGGGGAGGGAAATTTGAGAATTGAGAGGGCACCATGACAGGGAAAGACTGCTGGTGGTGGAGGTAACTCCACGGACTAGGCCTCTGAGGGCTTAGTCGTTGGGGCAAATGGGATGAGGGAATCCTGTAAGAGGAGGGAGCTTCCCTTTGCTGGCGGGCGTCGAAACGCTTGGCCAGTTTGGGAGAAGAGGCCTTAGGGGCTTTGGGGCAACCGCGGTAGTTGGCCGGGTGGCCTTGTTTGCCGCATAGGACGCAGCTGGGAAGGTCGGTACAAAGGGAACGATCCTTTGGACGGGGGCAGTCGGAAGTGCCGTGCTCACCTAGGCACTTGACGCATCTAGGTGTAGCATGGCAGTTCCTCTGCGAGTGACCATATAACTGGCAGCGGTGGCATTGGCCGACAATGCCACTCTTGTGGGGTTTTTCATTTTCGAACCCTGTGAGCTTGCACAGGGAACGAATTTGAAAGATCGGGTGATGGCCCTCTACGGGCGGGCAGATGACGAGGACCATGTCGTATGACTCTCCGCCTCTAGAGCGGTGCATGCGATGGACCTCATCTACGGGGACTTTCTGTGACTGAAGGTCCTCTAGAATGTCGGATGGGAGGATTTCGCGAGGGATACGCTTAATCACTACGCGGATCTGTTTTTCCTCTGGGAGTGAGTAGGTGTGGTATGACACACCTCTCATTCTCAGAAGACGGGTTAGGTCCCTATAGTCGCGCGACGTGGGGACATTGACTTTAATACCCTGCTGGGTATTTCGGGCGCTGGAGAAATTTATTTTGTGGTCGACACACCATTTGGATATGTCGGTCCACTTTCCCTTGTCCTGGATGAACAAGGGAGGCGGGAGAGGGATCTTTTTAGCGTTAGCGTTAGGCGCGGGGGTATCCTTCGCGGAGGATGACGCAATCGGACGAACGGTGGAGGGGGAAGCTACTGTAGCGCAGCTAGCGGATGACGTAATCGGACGAGGGGTGGTGGGGGAAGCTACTATAGCGCGAGTCGCGGGGGTAGCGGGAGAGATTTTTGAGGACGGTACCAGTGGTGCGGGCGACGAGGGAGCAAAGTCTAAGTCCTCAAGTGCAACGACCTTGCTGGCCTGGGACGAGCTTTGCTTCTTGTTCTTCCTCTTCTTGCCCTTTCCTTGGACGGTTGTAAAACCATCGTCGGATTGGGAGGAGGATGAGGAAGAAGAAGAAGCGGCAGACTCTGCTTCGTCGTCGTCCGAACCATAAGGGTACGGGGTGGTGGGCCGCTTTGAGGAAGCGGCGCTGATGGGAGCTTGCACCACACTAGAAATTTCTCCTGTATTGTGGATGCGCAACAAGCGCAACAAGCAGCGCAGCGGTCAATCGCTTAACCACTTCACCAACTGTGCCGTCAATACGCAAGTGTACAGTCACGAACAAAAATACCTTACATTAGGGCAAAAAACAAAAGCGACTTTCGTGAAATAACTGAACTTGAAATAATTCTAAAATACTGTGTTCGTTACACCATAAAATTTTAATCAATAATTTAGGAGGAAATCGCTTTTGAATCTTGCGTAAATGCAAGGTATAAAATAAATATGAGAGATGACACATCATTAATCTTTAAAATAAACCGACGGTCACAAAATCTTGAAGACGTTAATAGCTCTATTCTGCAAGTCCAAGATTGGTTTACGGTAAACAATTTAGTACTAAATAAAACAAAAACCAAATGCATTAGATTTAAATTACCTAATGTTAGAAGTAGCGAATGTGACATCATATTGAATGGGGAAAAACTGGAATTTATTAATCAAACGGTTTTCCTAGGAATCACGCTAGACGAGAAATTACAATGGGGACCTCATATAACATCTCTTGCGGGGCGGCTAAGCTCGGCCGCTTATGCTGTTAGAAAGATAAGACAGTTAACAGATGTAGAAACCGCGCGATTGGTCTATTTTAGCTACTTCCACAGCATTATGTCGTATGGCATTTTACTGTGGGGTCGGGCTGCTGACATTGAATCCATCTTTATTTTACAAAAGAGAGCTGTCAGAGCCATTTATAATCTACGTCGCCGCGAATCTCTCAGGAAACTATTTAAAAGGATTAATATTATGACGGTACCTTGCCAATTCATTTATGAAAATATTATGTATGTAAGGAAAAATCCACATCTTTTTAATAAAATAAGTGATAGACATAATTTTAATACTAGAAATAAAGATAAACTAGATCAACCATTTTTCAGATTATCTAAAGTACATACATCTTTTATGGGGTACTGTGTTAAATGTTACAACAAAATACCTTGTGACATATTGCAATTAAATGAAAGAAAATTTAAAACTCAGATTAAAAGTACACTTTGTAAACAAGCATATTACAAATTAGAGGATTATATCCAAGATAAGAGTGCTTGGAAACATGCTGGTCCTGCTCCATAGGACAATTTAGAATCAAGACAAAATCAAACAGGTTGCTAATTTAATTGTTAAATTTATAATTTTGTATTATATGACATTGATTTTACATTCTGTGATTACTTCCTCACACACTGACTTATTAATTTTAAAAACATTAGGAAAATCGTCTACTTTTACTATGTTTGTAAATATGTGAGCACCATGTATCTATCATATAATTAAATTATCTGTCGTTGCTTCATTTTTAATTCTTTTTACCTATTGTGGTATAGTAATTTTATTCTAGGTGCATCGTCTTCACATATAATTATTTAAGTAATGTACGTACTAATACAAACTATTGTAAAACATTTTAAAAGAGTAACGGTGGAGTTTCTTGCCCATTCTTCTCCATACGAAAACTACCTTTTGGAAGGGGCGCGGCGACTAGAATCAATTATATTATTTTGTAAATTTTGACGTTCAAAAGTGCCATACATGGGCCTATTTGAAATAAATGTTTTGACTTTGACTTTGACTTTATGCTCGTGACTGTACAGTACCTACGGCAAATGCATAAGATTAAGCCCTGGGAATATGCTGACTGTATAGATATTGAGCAACGCTTATCGTGTTTATGTTCCAAACATTTGATTATACGGGATTCACGTCAGAGCCCTGTCCAAACATGATGGACATCACAATAGCATCCGAAACAGAATTCATACATCTATGATCACATTAGCATTTGAAGGCGACACTATCAAGACTCCCGCAGAAAGACGCGACGCGACACCAGTAGAACAATTTCCGTGAAGTTTTCGTAGAAATCGTGCCACCAGAGTCGCGTCACGCATGTCTGCGGAAGCCTTTAATCAATATTTAAATGTATGTTTGTCGATGTCTGATCTATATGTAAATGCATTAATTAATTCTAATCTGTTCCGGAACGTATTTTGATTTAGAACTGAAATTACATTTTTTTTTGGTCTTGTCGTCCAAAAAAGACATATCAATAAGATATATGTGGTCAATAGGTGGTCTATCATTAAATTAATCCTATACTATGAAATGAGCAATATTTGTATATATTTGTAATGTATATTTTGTATATGTTGTATATGTATTTTGTAATCACGTGCTCTAAAACGTCTCTAACGATTTCGATGAAAGTTGCAGTATAGAGATTTTTGGGAGCGAAAAATCGATCCAGCTAGGACTCATATCTGAGAAACTTCATTTTCTCTGTATTGTCACCGAAGCAGAGCTAGGTTGCTCAAAGTTTAGCACAAGATGGCCCTAGAAAATAACATGGCAGCCTGGAATTAGTTTGAACTTTCCTATACTATTAAATGAGCATTCTCTATTTTCACCCGAGCAGAGCTCGGTCGCCCAGGTACTTATTGTAATCAGCACTCTAATTGCGTAACACACGATCAATCACAATCTGTTTGATTTTAATGGTTTAACAGCATTCATTGCGTTATTTAGGTACTTTGTTGAGGAGATAATTTTTTCGATCTGAAGCAATGGATTAGAAATTTCCTTCATAATAATTCAGATTGTGACTGATCATGTGTTACGCAATTAGGGTGTGGATCTAATAATAACCTACCACTCTCTGTCATAGAGTTGGATCTACAGAAACAAATTATCTGGCCAGGTGGATGACCTTTGCACAAAATTATTTACATAAAGAGAAAAGATTTGTATTTTTGTATGTTTATAATGGTTAAACTCAAAAACTACTGGACCGATTTTAAAATTTCTTACCCTAGTAGAATGGTAAATTATCAGTGAGTAGGCTATAATTACAAAGATATCACGCGGGCGACGCCGCTGGCAGAAGCTAATGTGTAAAGTGTAAATATGACCGCTTTGACATAGGTATCTAGCGGTCCACGGGCATGTGTGGTGGTACGGAATCTTACTTGCTGGCGTGTCCAGGCCGACATTGTCCATTTTAAGGGTTCCGTACCCGAAGGGTGCCAGGCGGAACCCTATTACTAAGCCTCCGCTCTCCGTTCGTCCGTCCGTCTGTATTATGTATATCAGCGGGCTGCATCTCATGAATTGTAATAGCTAGACAGTTGAAATTTTCGCAGATTGTGTATTTCTATTGCTGCTCTGACAACTAATAAAAAGAAATAAAAAAAGTTAAAAATTAAAGGACCCTCCTCCCCATAGGTACATACAAGAAACGTTTTTTTTCGGCGTGTTTTTGCTAAATATTGTACGGTTGTACGGAACCCTTCGTGTGTGAGTCCAACTCGCTTTTGTTAGTTCCTACTAGGTTACTAAACCAGTGGTTGCAGCTACCACTGGCACTGGTCGTGGTCGTCGCCGTCTTATGCGCGAGATCCCTAAAACAACATAATTATTTTGTTGCCAGTGATAGTCTCCTCAAAATGGAGGACGGAACGCCCATACCTGGAAGGAGGCCCATTTTTGGAGAAACATATACTGTCTCAAATTCATTTCCATTGGGGTGCCGACATGATGGAAGGTAGTGACCACACAGTCGACGACAGGAGATATCCTGGTGAAATGCAGGTTTGTTAAAAGAAAATTTGTTTTTTTTTAGTTAGAATTAGGAGAAAGATTAAGAGATTAAGCTGATAAGAGATAGTGCCATCCACGAAGACGCACCCCACTCTTCTTCATAATAGTTAATAAAGTACAGCTTACAGTAGGTACAGTCCTCGCGTTTAGGAAGAAGAGTGGGGGGCATCTACGTGGATGGCACCATGGAACAGATTTTATCTATTCCGTGGATGGCACTTTTTGTACCTAATAGGTACAATAGAATAGGTGGATATTCCTGATTATTTTATAAATACGCAATTGACTCGTGCATTTAAATAAGATAACCAGCCATAGCTCATTCATATTGCCCATGTCTAATATACCCTACTTTTGCCCGGAGCAAACCAGTTAATTGGAATCGTGCTTTGTATTAAGAGTGCACCGAGGAAATTGTGTTCGTTTGACTCACTGCATCGTTTTTACTTAACGTTTAGTTACGCAATTAATATGTAAGATATTTAAGGATTAACTTTAGAAACACGATAACTTGTAGTTTCTCGATAGAAAAAAAAAAAAAAAAAAACAAAATAATCTCTCAAAAACAACATAAACCCTTAGTACGGCGTAAATACTTCACGAAAGGCCATCAGTTTTTTTATAAGTACAAGGTGGCTCAAAATTAATCACCCTATCGGAAGATGTTATAACTTTTGCAAATGGCGTCGTACGTCAATCATATTTGACATTTCTGAACTAGACAGCTGCAGTATACAAACAAGACTTTGCAACGCACACACAGTACAAGCCACAATGGATTTGTGAAGGAAGCGTTTCCTGGTCGCGTAATCTCACATTTTGGCGATTTGGCATGACCAGCAAGATCGCCCGATTTAACCATCCCAGACTTCAAGTCGCAGGTTTATGCCAACAAGCGTCAGACAATCGCAGCCCTTAAGGAGAATATTTGACAAGAATGCGAACAGCTGTAACCAGAAATCTTGCGGAAAATCACAAATGTATTGTTACGTCGTACGTACGAGATCTTTCGAGAAAGCACGGATTACAGTGTGTTTGCGCTAAAAACTTCGAGAAGCATTCCATTATTATTAGTTTGAAGTTAAGTAGGTAACTACTTATAAACAATATTAGAACTCGTCATTGTAATTTCGACCGTACGCCGAGGGCATAAAGTACCTATTTCTTTATTCGGTACAAGTAGGTTATTATTTTTTATACCTACTACTTTTGTATTTCCTGGTAATGTTTATTTGTTGATGTTTTTCTGGAACCGTTCTACACATAGCTGGAATGTTCTTGAATATTGGCGGTATAAAAGCAGAGAGCCGACACATGAGTCAGTGGACTCTGCGCCCGGCACCGGTGGCGGACGGTCGTGTTGCGCTGCGCTGCTGTGTACAAGAGTTCCCGATTTTCCGGCTCAAGCGTTCCTTGGTGGTTCCCGAGTCGTCTCCGTAGTCAACCGACTACCATCACGTCTATTAATTGGGGTCTTTTTCAAGACACAATTAATATCGACTTTCTTTAAGATTGTCGTTCAAAACGTTCGTCGAGGCAATTTTGGCCCCTTCCGGGCAAAACCACAGTTTCGTGGTCCTCGGTGGATACCTTACGGTGCCAACGAAACCGAGGGGGTGTTGACCCAATCACACCCGCCGATCCCCTTCAGGGTTAGGCAGTCAATTGGCCGGGTCCCAGTGTTCGGCCTTGGGGGGTCTCCTAGTCGGCACTGGTGACAGTTTTGCCTCCACAGCGACTCACCTAGCGTGGTCGGGTATATCGATACCCTTCACACTAGACTGGATAGGACCCCGTTGCACAATAAGATAGGCAACGGGCAAAAGCAAGCTTAGGGCTCACCCATAGGCACACATCCTCCCTGTCTACACCCGACAGGGAGGGATTACACATCCACGGCATACCCACCGGGGAGTTAGGATAGTAGGAAGTTAGTTAGGGAAAAATTCACGCGTAAAGTCTCTCTTCCCCCGTCATTATGAAGGACCCGGTAAAGTGCCTAGCGTTCTTTATCAAGTTCTTCCAGGGTGTACTCGAAGAAGAGCCCGCCCTGAAGACAAAGTATGGAGCTCGGTTCGCCAGGCTCCAAGCTGAGTCAGAGTCCCAGTCATGTCCCTCTGACAATAGCATCGCTAGCTTTAGCGATGCTCTAGAATCCCCCCCGGCTACTGAGCCATCTAGACCCCTTAGTCCGTCAGAGTCCATGGACACTGACGCCCCCATCAGCGCCGCTTCCTCAAAGCGGCCCACCACCCCGTACCCTTATGGTTCGGACGACGACGAAGCGGAGTCCGCCGCTTCTTCTTCTTCCTCATCCTCCTCCCAATCCGACGATGGTTTTACAACCGTCCAAGGAAAGGGCAAGAAGAGGAAGAAAAAGAAGCAAAGCTCGTCCCAGGCCAGCAAGGTCGTTGCCCTTGAGGACTTAGACTTTGCTCCCTCGTCGCCCGCACCACTGGTACCGTCCTCAAAAATCTCTCCCGCTACCCCCGCGACTTGCGCTATAGTAGCTTCCCCCACCACCCCTCGTCCAATTACGTCATCCGCTAGCTGCGCTACAGTAGCTTCCCCCTCCACCGTTCGTCCGATTGCGTCATCCTCCGCGAAGGATACCCCCGCGCCTAACGCTAACGCTAAAAAGATCCCTCTCCCGCCTCCCTTGTTCATCCAGGACAAGGGAAAGTGGACCGACATATCCAAATGGTGTGTCGACCACAAAATAAATTTCTCCAGCGCCCGAAATACCCAGCAGGGTATTAAAGTCAATGTCCCCACGTCGCGCGACTATAGGGACCTAACCCGTCTTCTGAGAATGAGAGGTGTGTCATACCACACCTACTCACTCCCAGAGGAAAAACAGATCCGCGTAGTGATCAAGCGTATCCCTCGCGAAATCCTCCCATCCGACATTCTAGAGGACCTTCAGTCACAGAAAGTCCCCGTAGATGAGGTCCATCGCATGCACCGCTCTAGAGGCGGAGAGTCATACGACATGGTCCTCGTCATCTGCCCGCCCGTAGAGGGCCATCACCCGATCTTTCAAATTCGTTCCCTGTGCAAGCTCACAGGGTTCGAAATTGAAAAACCCCACAAGAGTGGCATTGTCGGCCAATGCCACCGCTGCCAGTTATATGGTCACTCGCAGAGGAACTGCCATGCTACACCTAGATGCGTCAAGTGCCTAGGTGAGCACGGCACTTCCGACTGCCCCCGTCCAAAGGATCGTTCCCTTTGTACCGACCTTCCCAGCTGCGTCCTATGCGGCAAACAAGGCCACCCGGCCAACTACCGCGGTTGCCCCAAAGCCCCTAAGGCCTCTTCTCCCAAACTGGCCAAGCGTTTCGACGCCCGCCAGCAAAGGGAAGCTCCCTCCTCTTATAGGATTCCCTCATCCCATTTGCCCCAACGACTAAGCCCTCAGAGGCCTAGTCCGTGGAGTTATCTCCATCACCAGCAGTCCTTCCCTGCCATGGTGCCCTCTCAATTCAGTAACTTCCCTCCCCCTCCCCCCGCTCCCCTCCCCCGCCTTATGGATCCCCGTATTCGCGCCGCCGCGCCACCCGCGCCCCCTGCGCCCTCTGCGCCCCCTGCGCCCTCTGCGCCTCCGGCGCCCGCCGCGCCCCCCGCGAAACCCACGTCCGCTCGTAAAGCTACGCGTCCCTCTCAACCCACTCCCGTGGCTAGCCCCAACGTCTCCGTTGACTCGTTCAACGTAATTACGTCAACCTTCTTGGCCTTCGTCTCCCCTCGCGCAAAGACAATGGCCAACGACATCCTTGCGGCCCATGGCAATCTCCTCCAGATCCAGGCCATCTACAACGCGTATCCGGATATTACGCAAGCCCTAACCTCCCTCGCTACTAAACCCCATTATGGATAACACGGTCTTAGCTAGGTTCAAACCGCGATCCCTAATAATAGGTTATTTCAATGCAAACGGCATTAAAAATCAACGCGAAGAGATTGCGGCTTTCCTCCGCGATCATCAAATAGACGTTCTCTTAGTCCAAGAGACTTTTCTAAAACCTTGCAACCGTAACCCATCAATAGCTAACTACCGGATAGTTCGCAACGATAGGTCACGTTGCCATAGAGGAGGTACCCTGATTTACTACAAAAAGCAGCTTCACTGCATCCCAATTGACCCTCCTCCCCTCTCACGATTAGAAGTTTCGGCCTGCCGCCTCGGCATGTCAGGCCACCAGCCGATCACTCTCGTGTCGGTCTATCTCCCCCCCGCTAATACTTCGGAGAATTTCCAACTCCTCTCTGACGACCTCTCGATTCTACTCACTATGAGTAACTCGCTCATTTTAGCGGGCGATTTCAATGCCAAACATCCCTCCTGGAATAGTTCGGTAACTACTACAAGAGGCCGACACTTGTTCGACCTCTCCCACTTTCTGACCTTTGACGTCATCGCTCCAATGACTCCCACCCACTTTCCGGTTAACGTAAATCATGCCCCTGATATCTTAGATGTGGCGCTCCTTAAGAACGTCAACCTAAGACTAGACTCCATAGAAACTATTAACGAGCTCGACTCTGATCACCGTCCGGTAGTCATGAGATTAGACCCCCGCATAGGTCTCCGCGACCCAAACTCTCCCCCTATCACTAAGAGGATCACGGACTGGAAGAAAGTAAGCACTCAGCTGAAATCCAACACGTCCCCTCAGACTCAATTCCCGACCTGTTCAACTCTATCGCAGACACGACGTCCGCGATCGACTCACTCACTAATCATGTACAAACCGTCCTGAACGAATGTTCAAGGGAGGTTACAGTGACGGACGACCGTCACTGGAGCTTGCCGGACGATGTGCGTGCATTACTGACTGAGAAGAACGCGGCCGTCCGTGCCTACAGTAGCTTCCCCTGCCCCGCAAACAAAGCCCATATGCGCTATTTACAGAGATCTGTAAAGACACGCATACAGGAGCTGCGTGACGCGGGCTGGGACAAGATGCTCGGCGAACTAGAGCCCAACCATCTGGCATTTTGGGAACTTCAGAGGAAACTCAGATCCCCTCAATCTTCCTCCATGCCCCCCCTGACCCGTCCCGACAAGACCATAGCCTTCGAGGACGTTGAAAAGGCAGAATGCCTGGCCGACACCCTCGAGGCCCAATGCTCACCCAGCTCCCTGCCAGTAGACCAAGCTCACCTCCTAAAGGTCGACGCTGAAGTCGAACGTAGAGCCTCTCTCCCTCCCGTCGATGACCCTGATTGTCCACTGCCTCCCGTCGCTCCAGACGAGGTGCATGACATTATCAAAGGTCTTAAAGCTCGTAAAGCTCCCGGTTCAGATGGACTCACCAATAGGGTGATCCAATTATTCCCTGCCCACCTGATAATGCTTTTGACTACCATCTTCAATGGTGCCTTAAGCAACAACTTCTTTCCCCAGTCGTGGAAAGAAGCCACAGTCATAGGTATCAGAAAGCCCGGTAAACCCAGTACCGAGCCCTCTAGCTACCGTCCCATCAGTTTGCTCAAGGTTCTCGGAAAAATCTATGAGAGGCTTATTTACAAGCGTCTCAGAGACTTCGCCGAGACCAAGGGCCTCATCCCCAATGAACAGTTCGGCTTTCGAACTGAGCACTCTAGCGTGCATCAGGCCCACCGCATCATTGAGTTCATAAGCGATGGTTTCCAACGCGGCTCTTTGACGGGTGCAGTTTTCTTCGACATTGCGAAAGCATTCGATAAAGTCTGGCACAACGGCTTATTATACAAGCTGTACCAACTCGGCGTGCCGGATCGTCTCGTACTCATCTTACGGGACTATCTATCGAATCGCGTATTCCGCTATCGCATTGAAGGAGCACTTTCCTCTCCCCGCCCCATTCGTGCAGGAGTCCCTCAGGGCTCCGTGCTAGCTCCCCTCATGTTCACGCTATTCACTAGCGATATTCCAAACCCAGGTAGAAGGACGCATTTCGCTCTGTTCGCAGACGATACGGCCATCTACTTTAGGTCTAGATACCCCGACAATATCGCCCACACTCTCCAAGGCGCAGTCAATCGACTCGCTGCCTGGTTTCGAAAGTGGCGCATAGAAGTCAATCCCGAAAAAAGCCAAGCGGTTCTCTTCTCGAAACCGCGCACAAGGCTTAGAGACCCCCTCCCCCGACCCCTCACTATGTTCGGTAAGCAGATCCCTTGGGAGAAGCGAGCCAAATACCTAGGTGTTTTCCTCGACCACCATCTCACTTTCGCTGAGCACATAAAGAAGGTTCGTTCGCGAGCCGCTTTCGCTCTCGGTAGGCTCCATTCCGTCCTAAACGCACGCAGCAAGATGTCACTTAAGTGCAAATTGCGAATCTACACAGCGTGTATTCGTCCCATCATGACTTATGCGGGTGCCGTCTTTGCTCATGCAAAACCCCATCATATCCATAGGTTGCAAACGCTCCAAAACCGATTCCTCCGCAGGGCCACAGGCTCCCCCTGGTATGTTAGGAACGAGAGTCTCCATCTCGACCTTAGAATTCCCACGATCCACCAATTTCTAAAACGCCTTGCAAAGCGTTACTTCGATTCCGCGGTCAAACATCGCAACCCTCTGGTTGTCGAGGCCGCCAGTTATGTCCCAAGTAGGATTAGCCGTACCCGCCGACCTAGGCACATTCTCACCGACCCTGATGACCCCATAACCCTCCTCCAGGAGAGCAATAGGGCCACTAGTACTATACACAGACACAGACGCCTCCCGTCATTCCGACCTCGCCGTCGAGGTCCTTTGCGATCGCGACCGCGCCCCCGAGTAAATGATACTCCTCCCCGACCCTTGCTCGATAACGAGGTGCCAGCAGTGGTTTCAGCTGTGCACGTAGCTTTAAATTCCCCGATTAATAATAATGATCAAAACTTTGATCCAGCCCGTCCCATCTTTGATGTCCTCCCTCCGGTGACGCCCTAAGCCGAGGCTCGTACCCCACAGGGGGTGCCCTTAGCGAGCGTTCACCTAGCTTTTTAGCTTAGTTTTGTATGCCCCTGGCTGGAGGCTTTGAGTGTAGCAGCTTAAGGCAACCACAGGATTGACCGGTTAAGTAGTCATGACCTCAGAGGTCAGCTACGAGATGCCCTACAGAAAAAAAAAAAAAAAAAAAAAAACATGAGTCAGTCAGTCTGATTTAGGCGATACAACGAAGCGAATCGAAGTGAACTATAAGTGCGATATCTAAGTGAATAGTGATCAGTAGTGTATTTGTGATTAAGTTTTAAGTGTTTTGAGTTTAATAAAGTTATTTAATTGTCTGATTGGTAGTAAATAATTTATCCCATACCCAGCTCGTAACAGTATATTAACACTGGCGGCACCCACTTAACGGATATCATCTTTTGTAAAGGTCCAATTAAAGATTTCCATCACTCAAATTTTTATATTTTAAACTACATGTTTTCGATAACGTATACATTTTACATTTTCAAAATGTGTATTTGTTTTAATAATATCTATGAAGGAAATAACCTAAATTAGCGCGTGAATTGCCCATTCTTTATCCCGGTCTATCCAATTCATTAGCGGCAAATGCTCGGTGCGGCCTTAATATTAGGAGAACCTTATGTGTGTTAGTTATCACCCATAACATAACCCATATTCTGCATTGACATTTATGTAGGGACACCCATTTTACGCACTCATGCGGTCCGGGATATCATTTTGATTTCCCTTGGGCTCATAAGTTTTTCCGTTAGTGTTTCTACGATATGACGAAATAAAATAACTTTTGAAGAATAAAGGTCATGGCACACATATCAACTCGGAAAAGGATCGTCACCGTATCGCCGCGGTTCGTGAGCTCGTCCCGAGGCAATGCGATTGCGTTACAAATCGGATTAGTGTGCGTTGCAGTAGGGAGTTTCATGCAAAGAATACCGAATGGCTCGAGTTGATACGGTGACGATCACTTTCTTAGTTGATATTGTGTACTTTTAGTAAGAAGTTTAGTTTTTTTGATAGTGTTTTAAAAAGACTATTGCTGTCAGTTTAGACACTTCATTACTAAACTGTATTGTTTAGGATTTGCTCCAATGATCCAGGGTTTCTGTGATCCAGTAACTTTTGCCTATTACTACTACAACAACTACAAAGTAGCATAATTAGATTAGATTATAATGTTCGCGACGATGCGTCACAAATTGTTTAAATTACAGTGTTTTAATATGTATTAACTTAGATTCATATAGGATAGTTAATAATATTATCTAGGTAAGTATCTACTAATTAGCATGAAAATTGTGCTCAAGTAGGGATTCTACGTAAGTACAATCTTTATAATCTCAATTAAATGGTAGGCTCTAATTATAGTTATAGCCGTAATTCATAGTCTTTTTAGTGTGTCTCAGGTACCTACACTTGACTGGACCTGACCCTGGACCTAGCTTTCAAGTATGTAGTCCTTCAGAAGAGCCTAATTAATTGAGTTTAAATGTTGAAAACTTTAGTTCGTTACGCGAAACACGTGAATCACGTGGTGAAGAATCTAGATATACCTAACATTTAAAATATAGATTTCTCCAGTAGCCTAATTGCGTAACTTATTTTCGTAAACAATTATGCCTATTTTGTTTCATTTTGATAGTTTTTTTTTTCCAACATAAGAAGCAATAGATTAGCAATCTGTTTCAAATCGAAACAGCTTGTGTTGTATTACGCAATTAGGGTACAGGTCAATAGTTCCTCGCGCACATTTGGGAGTGGCGCGAGGAGGCGAAACGCTGGGGCAAGAAATCACGACACAGCGGACAGAGCTCCAGCGGGATCTCATGGCGTCATGGAGAGTGCGATTGTCGCAACCCAGCGCTGGACACGCCACAATTGCGGCGATAAGACCCCTCTTTGAGGAGTGGCTAGAGAGGCGCCACGGCGTCCCCACCTTTCGCCTGACGCAGGTCCTCACCGGACACGGCTGTTTCGGGAGGTTCCTGTACAGGATGCCTGTGCAAATGCCCGGATGTCAATCTTCTGTCGCACGCACATGTACGCCGAGCCCCGATTTAAAACCGCCAGGCCCGTTGTGATGGCCCACTCCTTCCAACACTTTACGTCTGGGCTCAGTGACCGGTGAACCCCAAACCACGGCGTTGAGATCGCCGAGAAACAATGTGGGACGCAATTAATTGAGTGAAATTTTATGTACCTACTTAGTACGAAATAGGTACCTAAGTACCAACTTGTGTAAATTAGAAAATTATTTTCAAATGAAAGAAGACAGAAGGAAATTCATAATGATTGAAGCGAAACCGATCCTTGGTTCTCCTTTAAGTATTGTTTACTAGTTGGATTCCTGTGCTCTCTGAGGTCAACCGTAACCGTAGGTAACTGATATTATTGAAGTTAAAGTCGAACAAGATCTCAATGTAGCTAAATTGTTAACAAAATTAGGGATTGTAGCTCGAACTTATTTCTTAAAATGCAGCCTGGCAATGTTCAGCAGTTCAATTATTATCATCATAATCATTTCATCCGAAAGACGTCCATTGCTGAACTTATCCCGTTTGCTTATAAATAGGACGCGGCCATAGGCCTCCTCCAAGCGACGCCACTTGGACCGGTTCTTTGCTTCTTGCATCCAGCAAATTCCTACGGCTTTCACAAGGTCATCGGTCCACCATGTCGGAGGCCTTCCAAAGCTATGTCTTCCGATACGCGGTTTCCACTACAGAACCTTTCGGCTCCATTGGCCATCTGTTCTGTGAGCTGTGCCCTGCCCACTGCCACTTAAGTTTGGCAGTTTTGGGGGCAACGTCGGTGACCTTAGCGATTCAATGACTAAATTAATCCCTTCACACGGCATGGCTGTATAGTCGGTGTACCTACTAACCGCTATTCACGGAGACAGAGTATATTACGGAAAAAAATTTGGTCCTTTCACACTATAAAGGGACCACTTACAAGTCTATTCACCTGAAGTAGGTGTAAGGCTCAAAGGCCTTTTCCGATGAAATGCTTTCAGGTAAATAGGTGTTTTACTATTGACATTTTTGTCCTATTATTAATTTTCACTCGTAGGGTTTAAGTAGGTACCTAAGTTTTTAGGGTTCCCTACCAAAATGGTTAAAAAGAACCCTTATGGTGCGACTGAGTCTGTCTGTCACAGCTGGATATCTCAAGGACTACTTATGCTATCAACTTGAAATTTGGAAATGTTTTAGATGAAATTTGCCTAAGTATTTTGCAATTTTTTTCGGTACAGGTACTGAACGGGTGTCTTAAAAATTCGATGTGGGGCTACTAGGGCATGTGAATATATGAAAGAGCGCTATTTGCACATTCTCAAACATTATTTTAATTTTTTTAAGCTGCATAGTTTTCGACTTTTGTCAAAAAAAGGTTTAAAAAAAACTGTTCCCCCCTTATCTCCGAAGTTTGCATAGAGAAAAATCTGAAATCATTCTATGAGATAGATGTTTATGTAAAAATAAAAAATAAAAATAAAACGATGTCATCAACTTAAATGATATTAGTTCCACTATCGGGCAAGAGATGGCGCTGAACTAAAATTGCAATATTCTACACGGTAGTGTGCATGTGTGCGGTGTTAAAATTCTCTGACGAATAAAGGCCTCGCCGATGAAAATTTAAAATGATACGGAACGTTCGGTGCGCGAGTTCGACTCGCTCTTGACCGGTTTTTTCGTATTGTCCATGCTATACAAATTACAAAAACTACAAATTTGAAGTAATCTAAGTACCTACGAAATAACGTACTGACCTAGGTAAATTAGGTAGGTACCTACAATACCCGGTTGTTAATAATGCGCACATCGAGTTTCAAAATATTACCGGCCCGATCTTAATTAAGATTCTAGGCCAATGGACGACGACTTTTCCGTCACGGCTTGTAAGCTGCGACTGCTAATGACAGTCGATGTCGAAGGTGGTCGGTGTAAATACCGTGGGCATTGTGCTATTATTGTGCTATCGGTACCTGTCATCTGCAATTCGTTATTCTGTAGAAACGACGTCACTCGATGCAAAGTACGTGACTACCGGCGAGTGACGTCATCAGCATTGTAACGACGACATCACTAGACAACAGTCACGCAGTTTGCATCGGGTGACGTCGTTTGAAGTAAGTGACGTTCAGTGACATCCTAGCTAGTTAAAACTTATTACCTACTGTTATTACTTAAAGCCCGGTGTAGTGACGTTGTTTTACTAAAATAAAAAATAGATTTGTCTAGTTATTTTGAAATTTCCCGTTTCAGGTGTCCTTTTTTCGTTCGGAATACTTGACACAAGAGGAAGCTATAAAACATCCTGACGGTGTGACCATGGTTTGCTACTTGATCAAGGTATACATTTTATACATTTTAGGAGTTGATATTTTGACCGAGACTGCTGTAACGCGCCTTAGGAATGCGCGGCGAGGAGGGGGCAGTGTTGACGAATGAGTGGCAGGTCACCATTAGCGTTGACGAATGAGCGGCCTGCACTGCCCCCCCCCCCTGGTTTGCCGCGCACATACCTAAGCTGCAGTACAGCGGTTTCAGTCAAACTATAGTAGATAATGAATAACAATCTTTATTCAGGTGAAGTAGGTGTATTCGAAACAACACAAGTCCTATTTCAACGAACGTCAGCCTCCAGCACCGCCATTTTCTTTTTTTTTTTTTAAAGAAAGAGAAAAAAAGAAGAATCCAATCCTTTAGGACTGGATTTTTAAAATATGCACCTTCTTACGGTACCTGCCTACAAAATTCTCAATTCTGTATTTATTGTAACCCCTGACATTATTCTAGTACGGCGTCAACCCAGATGACAGACTATCCTGGGTGATCGAAGGCTTCCCAAGAATCCGAGAAGCACAAACAAACACTCGGATAGGCCCGTACCCAATGTCTCGACTCATACCTATGTTTTATGAAGACTATTTCCTTTACTGGGGCAAACTGGAAACGGTTGAAGGCAAACAATTCGTGATCAAGTGGGTGGTGCCAAGAGTAATTCTGTTTGCGTCTTTTGATCAGGTGATTTTATTGTTTTTTTAGGGTTCCGTACGTCCGAATAAAAAACGGAACCCATAGAGGATCACTCGTGTCTGTCTGTCCGTCAGTCACAGCCAATTTGCTTGAAATGTACCAGACAAATTTTATTGAAATTTTGTTCACATATAATTTCTGTGACCCAAACACGGACGTGTTACGTAAATAAATGAATTTTGAACCCTCCATGTTCTTTTTGGGGTCAAATAAGAACAAAAAAAGGTTTTGTAAAACTGTACCGAAAGACATAACAAATGAAAGGGCTTATTGTGAGGATCTCAAATATATATTTTTATAATTCTAACTAATATTATAAATGCGAAAGTGAGTTTGTTTGTATATTTATTTGTTTGTTTGTTACACGCTTTCACGCTAACACGTTGAAAAATGCAATGAGCTAAATAAAAATTGAAGTGGTTAGCATGCTATTACATCTACGAATGCCCAAAAAAATAGCATTTTTAAGCTGATTAAAGAAAGAAAGAAAAACATTTTTGGACAGTTCGTGATACACAAAATATATAAGTAAATACCTACCTAATAAAATGAGAAAGCGAAAATACTGTTTTTACAACAATAGTGTGTGTGTGCATCACGGCTCTTAAGTCCAAAAAATATTTCTTATTAAAAGAATAAGAAATATTTTTTTACAGATGGCAGAATTCCGTAAGCTATGGGACCCTTGGGACGAACCTAACTTGAGGAACTACCGGCCACTTCAAGAACGCGGAGATCGACATGTCTTTTACATCAATCCACATTGGTGCCAGTACAATTCATTGTTGCCTATACCAAGAGTACCTGAGCCATCCATTTCTATGCTGTCTCATGCTTATCTAATGAATCCTTGGATGTTACCACTGCAGAATCGACCAGAGGAAGATACAGTCGTACAGGAAACTCAAACCAAAACTGGCTCTGATACTTTTAACCCAGAATAGTGTCAAGACTAACCACCACCCCAGGCGAGTCCTGGTGGCCCCCCAAATCTTAAGAAGTACTTAATTAATGATATGCCAAACACGGTAAAAATATACTTCAGTTTAGAGTTGGAGGCTGAGGATGAAAATTTTCGAGTTCGCTTCGCTCGCTACAATCTAGGTATATCTTCAAACTTGTCAGCATATCTTCACAAAGCAACTCTTATTTTCATAAGGATGTTCAATAGAAACCTAAACAGGAATTCCGAGACGAGGTGCAACAAAAAATTACGAGCTCGCCTTGCTCGCTCATTCTTGCTTTTCATAATATAGCCTATTGAGGAGACGAAAATGCACCACCCTGAAAAAATTATCCTGCCGGTTGCGAGGTCCATGGTGTAGGTAGTTTATAATTATGCACGTTATAAATACTTGTTTGTTTTGTTGTCATTATTATTTTTTTGCAAAATGTTATTACCTACATAAGTAAACTGAGAAGATATTCATTCCTCATTTTGTTTTGCGTCCCTAGGCCCCTGACACACTTTGTCCGCTACTGATTGGAGCCTGTCCTGGCTGAACCCCGACTATGCGACCCCCCGACTCGAAGACTGGATCTACCCTTGGATTATACCGATTATAAATTATACAGACAGATAGATTTTTAACTGTAATATTATTTTGTAAATGTGTTATATTGAATCAACTGCTTTACAGAACTGTTTTTTTTTATTATTTTGTAACAAAGAACAACGAATTTGAAGAAACATATTGTGTTGAAAAGACTAGGTGCCAGTGTGGTAAATATAAAAACGCCTTGCTTTTTATGGATTCTAATCATAACACAGATTCACAGAATCTGTCACTGTCAGTGAAGTGTCATTTCATTATTAAATCAACAAAAAGGTAACCTACAAAATTGTGATGACCTCGGGCCAGTCAATAACAAAATGTTGAGGAATATTTTGCGTACCAGCCGCTGGCTGGCACGAAGACAGATCAATAGTGTAACTCCAAAATTACTGCGCCATTACCCGCGTTTGTCATCAAAAGTCACTAGTTCATCTTTTGATCGCCAATTTTCTTCAAACCCAACTGCTCCTGAAACTTCCAATGTGGATCAAGCAGTTTTTGAAGAAATATGTAACGAAACTCTCGAATCTCTTTGTGATTATTTCGAAGAAATTGTGGACTCCTCTCCCAATTTAAAAGGGGCTGACGTCACGTACAGTGTAAGTATTCCCATTTCAAAACATGTCTGTCTACTTTTTTATATGAAATATAGGTTTATTCCCGCTTTATTTCTTTATTTTATTATTTATGTACACACAGTAAAATACATAGGGAAATGACATAATTATAATTTGACTACACAGGTACCTATTGCTTAGTTCTTAAGAAATTTCTTCCAGCAGACCTGCGAAAGGAGAAATGATATAAACGGGTTTAATTACTTTATCTTAATTAGATTATCTAGATTTTTTTATGAGGCCATGTAGAAGTACAATTTACTGGTTTAATAACAATTTACCAAGTTATATAACTTTTACTCATAGAATATTGCCAACAATTTTTCTTGTTTTGATGTACAAGTACCTATTATTTTATTGTATCTATGTATCAACAAAAAGACATAAAATATAGAGATAAATAATATAATTGGTTTACTTAAATTGATTACTGTGTTGGTGAATTGCATGGCCCTAAGACGACCAACTGACCAGGAATACAATATTGAAATAAAATATTATTTTTCTCATTTCAGGACGGAGTACTCACGGTAACCCTTGGATCTAACTATGGAACATACGTGATCAATAGACAAACTCCCAACAAACAAATATGGCTCAGTTCACCAGCCTCCGGTCCCAAACGATATGACTTAGTTCTCGAAAATGGAGGTTATTGGGTTTACAAACATGACGGAATGAGCTTACATAAATTATTACAAGAAGAAATATCAAAAGTAGCTAAAAGCAAAATAGAATTTAATAAGTGTTCTCATAGTTTAGTTTGAAAACTGTTTATTTTATTATTTTTTTAGAGTAAATAGGTTTTATTGTTTGAGTTTCGTTTTATTTTTTCAATCCAAAATGGAGGTTATCGAAGATGGAAATATTATGGACCGCATCCCTATTTTGTTGCAAAGGGATTTGGAGTATTATCAGGTACCTACATAATAAATTATTAATTGTATCCATAATGTAAAAATAGTAAGTAGTATAATTAGTATTGACTATTTTGTGTCAATTTTATTCTCTGGTTTATCTTTATCATTCAGTTTTTAAACCCCCTTAGGGGATGAATTTTCAAAATTCTTACTATTATGTTATGTTCAATTTGACTGGACTGTAGGATGCAGATAGCATCCCGTGTGACAAGTCCCTTATGCTGTGTATTATCTATCAGTGAATGAATGAATTTAAGATTTTTCAGATTACAATATTGTTAAATCATTTTCAGAAAAACCAAACTGTACTATCTGAAACTATTTGCAAAGGTGTTGTGGGTGGAAGGCTAGATTTTCCCAGAAATGCTTCATTTGCTTCAGTCAAAATAGTACTTTGGCTTGAAGAAGAGTTCTCAATTGCATTCAAGTATGTATAAAAAAAGAGTACAGTCTTTCTTGATTAAATATTGTAGCTTGAACAGGCAGGATACAGGAGGCAGATGAGAATGTTAATTTGTGTTTCTGCTCAATGTAAATTACCCAATGAATCAATCTGTAAAAATATTACGGATTGATTCAATAGGTACTTAATTTACATTTTTTCATGAATATCGTGTAATTATTGAAAAAAAAAAAAAACTGCAATGCAGCTGGTCTATTCTGTAAACATCTCAATGTGAAAACTTTTGTGAAGTGAGGTGTCATCCCACCTGATGCTAGAGATAGGCATTATTGACAGCTTACTTCATCGACTGATAGTTGTAGTAAGGAGTGTATAAACTAAAAGTGGGCAATGTCACAAATAGCTGTCAAATAATTTGCTGTTTTAATTAATTTGGTAATATTACTGTATGGAAATAATAAAAATATGACTTAACTAGTGAACTAAAATATTGATTATGAAATGCAATAATTAATATCGTTACATTGAATATTTAGTTTTAGATGTAAAAAAACGTATTTTGAAAGTTTCCAAATGCTTTGTTTACACCAAAAACGGCTACAACATCAAATTCAGTGTTATAATGGCAATTCATTATCTATTAATATTCTAGTTCACTAGTTAGCCATATTTCTTATTTCCATACAGTAATATTGCCAAATTAATAAAAACAGGTAGGTACACACGGCTACACATCAAGCTATACATTTCCAATTTACGCTGACCTCGCATTATACGGAAATCCTATACAATGCGAGATCAGCTTATACTGGAAATGTATAGCTTGATGTGTAGCATGTGTACCTAAATATTTGACAGCTATTTGCGACATTGTTGCCAACTTCTTAAAGTCGAACCTAATACTACCTAATATGCATTTGCAGACAAGGATCAGGCATGTTTGTGATAACAAAAGAGGATGAGAAAGGAGATTTTGGTGTAGCCAAGACTTCGGACCCTGACAAGTTTGTGCAGCTGGCTATCAAGTCTGGTGATTCTCTGTTGGGTAGGTATTATTTATTTTTGACCAAAAATAACAAATGATTTCAACCACAATGCGTTTTATGGACACAGGACAGGTCAGACCTCACTCGATCATTCTAAAAACGGCCTAACATGGCTTGCCATAAGACGGGCTATGGAGCCCTAACCAAATAAGATAAATTATTTGTCATACTCATAACACGCGTTTACATATCCTAACTTAATATTATAATGTGAGTTTATTTACTTATTTGTTTGTTTATTACGCTTTCACGCTAAAATGTCTAAACAGATTTGGATCAAATTTGGCACATAGGTAGACCATGACCTGGAGAAGGCTATAGGCTACTTTTCATCCTGGATCGCAGACGAAATCACGGGCAACAGCTTGTATAAAATATTCCTGGGATTCTAACAGCTCAGGTCATGGTCCTCTCATCTCTTATCATCTCTTCAGTCATCAATAATTCATCATAGTGGTTAACAAAATCCTCAGAAAAGACCTAGGTATGAAGTGTGTATTGTTGCCTAGCAACTCTGCCGATAGTACCTACCTATCTAGCAAAATATTCTGTAGGTCGTATTTAATAAGAAAAACTGTTGTTGATATCTATAAAGTCTAGTGGTACAGGTCGTGCCATTAAAGATGAGACTTGACGCACCACGTGGTTTGACTTGCGCAGTAGACGATTTATGGGTCTCTTTAGCGGTATGAGGTCCCCGCTGGGGCGTCATCGGGGCGGGGGAAAGAGCGGCGGGCAAGTCTCATCTTTAATGGCACGACCTGTACATACCTACGATGCGGTTATAATAATGTTACGAGCTGGGTATGGAATAAATTATTTACTACCAATCAGACAATTTAAATAACTTTATTGAACACAAAACACTTGAAACTTAATCACAAATACACCACTGATCACTATTCGCTCAGATATCGCACTTCTAGTTCACTTCGATTCGCTTCGTTGTATCGCCTAAATCAGACTGACTCCATCGTGTGGCGGCTCTCTGCTTTTATACCGCCAATATTCAAGAACATTCCAGCTATGTGTAGAACGGTTCCAGAAAAACATCAACAAATAAACATTACCAGGAAATACAAAAGTAGTAGGTATAAAAAAATAATAACCTACTTGTACCGAATAAAGAAATAGGTACTTTATGCCCTCGGCGTACGGTCGAAATTACAATGACGAGCTCTAATATTGTTTATAAGTAGTTACCTACTTAACTTCAAACTAATAATAATGGAATGCTTCTCGAAGTTTTTAGCGCAAACACACTGTAATCCGTGCTTTCTCGAAAGATCTTGTACGTACGACGACGTAACATTGCCCCCTTCTTAGACATGCTCGTCCCGAGCATCATTAGCCCAGTAGTATCGGGCCAATCGGTCTACATGAACAATCTTAGGCGCACCTCGTAGACCCTTCTGTATTCGGTAGGTGACATCGTTGATCCTAGTCACGACTCGGTATGGTCCATCCCAATTTGCTTGCAATTTCGGAGACTTCCCCTTGCTCCGCACTGGGTTATGTAACCACACCAGTGAACCCTCGTCGAAACCCCTACTGTTTGCCTTGCGGTCATAACGGGTCTTCATCTTCTCAGACATCTGTTGGCCGAATTGTCGGATATGCTCATAAACATCATTCAACTTGTTACGCAAATCATTTGCGTAATCTGTTACACTACGTGGAGCATCAGGGGGAGCTCCAGTGATTAAATCTGCAGGCAACCGTAATTCTCTTCCAAAGTTCGCGAAGGCTGGCGTCACAGTCGTACTTTCGTGGACTGCGCTGCGGTAGGACAGTAGAAACGGCTGTATGTGCTTGTCCCAATCTCTTTGCCTGCTTTCCACGACTTTTGCCAGATATCTCTCCAACGTTTGGTTGAATCGTTCCACCATTCCATCAGATTGTGGGTGGTAAGAGGTGGTTCTGGTTTTGTAGGTACCCATCAATCGACAAGTTTCCTGAAATACTTGCGATTCAAAATTCCTTCCTTGATCGCTGTGTATTTCTAAGGGTACTCCAAAACGACAGAAGACTTCCTGAACTAATTTATCTGCGACAGTTGTAGCTTCTTGGTTAGGAATGGCGAAGACTTCTGGCCACTTTGTGAAGTAATCCATGACCACCAGTAAGTACTTGTTTCCGCTCTCACTTTCTGGAAATGGTCCCGCAACGTCTAGTGCTATCCGTTCCCAAGGGGCTCCAACGTTGTACACTTTTAATGCACCTCGGCTGCGTGTGTGGGGTCCTTTCACGGCCGCACAACTGGTACATTTGCGACACCAGTCCTCCACATCATCTCGACAGTGGATCCAGTAAAAGCGTTCTCGAATTTTTAGTAGAGTCCTTTTTACTCCCATATGTCCTCCTGAACATCCATCATGGTAGAGCCGTAGAACATCCGGCACCTTAGCTTTAGGGACAACCATTTGTAGATGACAGCTGTCCCCTCGAGCGTTTTCCCATTTACGGCACAAGACTCCATCCTGGATCACCAAGCTGTTCCATTGCGCCCAATAACTCTTCGTGATGGAACTCATCGCAGCCACATCACTCCACTTAGGTTTAGGAGCACCAGCTTTGACCCACTCGAAGATCGGTTTGATATCCGAGTCATTTTGCTGAGCCTGCTGTAGGGTTTCCTTCCATTCATCGCTGAGATCTGTTCTAAGCATCCTCACGGGCACTACTTCCTTAGTCTCTTGCCTGGCACAGTGCTTACAGTCTTCAGGACAAGGTCTTCTTGACAAGGCGTCTGCGTTACCGTGAGTTCTCCCACTGCGATGTTCAGTTATGCAGTCAAACTCTTGTAGTAGTTCAATCCATCTCGCCACTTGCCCCTCTGGATTCTTAAACTGTAATAGCCACTTCAATGCAGCATGGTCAGTTCGTAATTGGAATTTACGTCCCAGCAAATATTTACTGAAGTGCTGCAATGTCTTTACTACGGCGAGTAGCTCCCGTCTTGTAACGCAGTAATTTCTTTCTGGTTTGGATAAAGACTTGCTGAAGTAAGCTATCACAACCTCTTGGTCTCCTTTCCGTTGAGACAGCACGCCCCCAATTCCAGTATTACTTGCATCGGTGTCAACTATGAAGTCATTTTCAGTGTCAGGATATCCCAAAATAGGTGTATTGCACAGACGTTTCTTTAATTCATGAAATGCGACGTCGCAGTTCTCGTCCCAACAGAATTGCCGCTTTTCCTCAGTGAGTTTGTGCAGAGGTTTCGCAATGTCGGCAAAATTCTTGACAAACCTTCGATAGTAGAAGCACAAACCCAGAAATGCTCTGACCTGTGTCTTGTCTTTCGGAACTGGCCAATCCTTGACGGCGATTACTTTTTCTGGGTCTGTTTGAACACCTTCCCCCGAAACTATGTGTCCTAAAAAGTTTACTTGTTGTCTGAAAAACGAGCACTTTTTCGGACTTAACCTGAGATTTGCTGTTTGGATTTTCGACAGCACTCGGTTGAGGTTTTTAAGGTGATCTTCAAATGTACGGCCCATGATGATAATGTCATCTAGATATACAAGACATGCGTCTCCAATCAATCCGGCGAGTACTTGCTCCATCAACCTTTCAAACGTCGCAGGAGCATTGCACAAACCGAATGGCATAACTTTAAACTGCCACAACCCTTTTCCTGTTGAAAATGCAGTTTTCTCCTTATCCTTGGGGTCTATTTCTACTTGCCAGTAGCCACTTTTCAGGTCAAGTGTGGTAAACCACTTCATACCAGTCAGCGTATCCAGTATGTCATCGATCCTAGGCAGCGGGTAGCTGTCCTTCGTCGTGACGTCGTTCAGTCGTCGATAATCCACATAGAAGCGCATACTGCCGTCCTTTTTCTTTACCAGGACCACAGAAGAACACCATGGACTCGATGAAGGTTCTATAACACCGTCCTTCACCATTCCCTCAATCATGGTTTCCACCTCTTTTTCTCGTGCAACTGGCAGTCTTCTTGGTCGCTGACGGATTGGTAACTCGTTGCCTGTATTAATCTTATGCTGAACAAGTCCAGTTCTCCTTATGTCAGCATCGTTTGAAGAGAAAGTGTCGGCGTACTGAAGTAACATCTTCTTAGCCTTGTCCATTTCTCCTTTAGTTAAATCGCAGTTTTCCAAAAGCGTTGACACGTCAAATTTTGCACTACGAATTTTATTTCCGGTAGGCGGATCCTGCAATTGACGCATCCAAGCTACTTCCTCGCAAGTACCGATCAAGGTGCCCTTCTTGATCACATGCTCCTTGTCACTTGGATTCAGTATGCGTACTGCTGAGACGTTGGTGGCCTTGACCAGAGTACGTGCCATCTTCCATGGGAAGTCATTGTTCACCCTTTCTATCAGAACACTTCGATCTTTGTGTCTAGAATTCTGTGGTAAACTAATTGGCACAATTGTTTCTGATCTGCGAGGAAGAACAATCTCTTTCAAGCAGTACACTTTTCCTGATGGTGCACCTTCCATGAAGACTTCATCTGAACCACATTTCAATACTCCTTGATCAACATCGATCTCGCAACGATGTTTCCGCATGAAGTCCAAGCCCAAGATGCAATCGTCCACTATATCGGCCACGATGACCTTGTGCTGGTAAGTTCTGTCACCCAATTTTAATTCCACCTCCTTCTTGCCTCGGACGATTATGTGCTGACCGGTAGCTGTTACTAATCGTATACGGTCGTGGTTATCGACGTAGTCCCCAAGAAACCGACTTGCTAGGTAAGAATTGACGACCGTGTGAGAAGCTCCAGTATCCAACGTCAGTTTGCATGGTGTTCCGTTGACTTCGCCTTTGATGGTCAGGCTGTTCCCATCATGTGCTTGCGAGATCAAGATTCTCGGGGCTCTTTCAATACCAGCCAGCACCCGCCCCCCAGTCCTGGCATTTACTCGTTTCCCTGCTGTGGCTGGGCAGTCACTTCAGCCACCCTTCCCTGCTGGTCTTCTCTCGGGGTGCTGCGCTTAGGACAGCTTGACCGAAGATGACCCCTTTCTCCGCAAGTGTAGCACCTAGGACTGTACCCTTGCGGCCGGTCGCGTAAAGGTGATGCTACAACCTCCCTGACGCGGTGCGTTCGGTGGTCCTGCCTCACCGCCTCTACTTCTAAGGCATGGGCCAAGTCGTCTTTCAGCGTCTCATGATGCCCAAGTCTCACAGCGGCTCTAACTTCTAGGTCGCGTATTCCATCAACGAACGCTTGTACCAGATTCCCATCGATAAGTGCAGGGGCAGACTGGTATGCTTTCCGAACCAGCTTTTCAACTTCGAGGGCCCACTGCTGTAGGTTCTCGGCACTACGTTGAACACGATCCTTCAACTTAGCACGAAATACGTGCTCCAGGTGCGCGTCGCCGTATCTGGACTCTAACGCCTCCAGCAGCTGCTCGTAGGTTACATTCTTGCCGAGCGCCTCAAGAATGTTTAGGGCCTGGTCTCGGAGGCCCAAGGTGAGCGCGGTCATGGCTTGCGGTTTTGTCCATCCATTCGCCTTCATAACGGCCTCAAATTGAATTTGATAAGCCGACCACGAAGATGTGCCATCGAATGGAGGCACCTTAAAGCCCCGCGCTGAAGGTGCAGCAACAACTGAAGCTACAGTCACGTCTCCAGTCTACGGTTCCCCCAAAGCCTTCTTCACCCCAGCGATCTGAACTTCGGCTTCTGAGAGGCGATTCTCGTGCTGCTGTACCTGATCCTTCATCACCTTTAGGTCTTTGCCAAAAGTTGCATGAAGATCCTTTATGAGGAGCATCTGCTCGTCTTGGCGGCGGACCTGCTCCTCTTTGTCTCGCTGCAACTGCTCTTCCAACCGGCGAACCTGCTCCTCTTGGCAGCGGACTTGCTCCACTTTGTCTCGCTGCAACTGCTCCTCCAACCGGCGAGCCTGCTCCTCTTGGCGGCGGACTTGCTCCTCTTTATCTCGCTGCAACTGCTCTTCCAACCGGCGAGCCTGCTCCTCTTGACGGCGAGCCTGCTCCTCTTGACGGCGAGCCTGCTCCTCTTGACGGCGAGCCTGCTCCTCTTTGTCTCGCTGCAACTGCTCTTCCAACCGGCGAGCCTGCTCCTCTTGACGGCGAGACTGCTCATCTTGACGGCGAGACTGCTCCTGTAGCAGCGCCATTAAAGCTGACAAGTCTGGCGCCATTGATGCTGTAGAAACTGCGGATGGGCCAGCGACTGGCACTGACGTAGGCTGGACACCACTCGGTGTCTGTGTTGGAGAATGTCCAAACCGCCTTTGGTCCATGTCCTGCTGTCGCTGACTCCTGGTACGGATACCGTCCGTGTCGTCCTTCGGTAGAATTGGCATAATTTATCCCTCACTTCTGACACCAAATTGTTACGAGCTGGGTATGGAATAAATTATTTACTACCAATCAGACAATTTAAATAACTTTATTGAACACAAAACACTTGAAACTTAATCACAAATACACCACTGATCACTATTCGCTCAGATATCGCACTTCTAGTTCACTTCGATTCGCTTCATTGTATCGCCTAAATCAGACTGACTCCATCGCTAGAAGATGTCGCGACGCCCCCGCAAGGGGGCGTGGCGAGCAGGGTCAGGGCTTCGCCCTTCGCCTGCGGTGGCCATACGTTGGCCCATAGATATGGGCCCCTCTTTTTGGTTCGCCTCGGGCGGCGTAAAGAAAGTAAGACGCATTTTGTGAGGCAAAATGCGTCTATGTAAATGGTTGCTCTGAATATTATTGTAGGCGCGCCACGGCGCTAACTCCTGTAGCGCCGCTTTCTTCACGACATCCCGGCGGTCAATCCCCGCCAGGTGAGACCCCCAGTTACCTGGGGGAGGCCCAGCGAAGACGACCAGCGACGAGGATGCCGACTCGACACACCTACATGTTAATATGTAGTCTACTTCTCGCCCCGTTCACAGATCGAGCCGTTTGCGGATTGAGAGGCAGGCAGTCTCGTATGTATGAGCGGCTAGTGTTGTAGAGTAACACCGCTCAGTGTATACTCGCGTCGCGACCCGCATCGCGCCCGCAAGTGTTGTGTTGGGATGCATGTATAGTGGTGGTTGTCTGTATGCGGTTGTGTGACGCGCCTATATTAACCTAGAACACGCCACACAACGGATGTATGTGTACATCTGTAGAGTCTTTTTATTTCGAGTAAGCTGCGTGTAACCTGGGTGCTGCTTACTCGAGGCGTCAATCCGGTGCGATGGGGTCAAGGGTCCGCTACCAGGTCGCGGGGCAGGGGTTTCGCGTCAGGCGGCCGCGCGTGCAAGGGCGCAATCTGCCTGACATGGGGCCAGGCAGAGGCGTCGGCACGCGCGAACATGGCCTTCGCGAGTCGCCTCACAAACTCATCCAGGCTCTCGATCCCGAGGTCCCGCTGGATGATATCGTTCCTCACGAAGCGAGGAGCGTCAACGATGGTCCGCAACGCGAGGTTTTGTTGCGTGCGGAGCAGCTTCCGGCTCAACTCGCTCGTGAGGGCGAACCAAGCGGGAGCGGCGTACGTCAAGACTGGGCGCACGTACATTTTGTACACGCTCAGCTTGACGCGCGCCGGGATGCGGGACGAGAGCACGGGTCTGAGAAGGTTGCGGGCGACCTTACCCTGCGCGACGACCTTGCGGACATGGGGCCCCATCGTGAGGCGGCGGTCGATGGTCACACCCAGGTACTTGACCCGGGGCGACCAATCGACGTCGGCTCCATGTAGCTTCAGGGGGGGTGGGAGGGGCGCCGAGCCAGTGATTAGCGCCTGCGTCTTACCCACGTTCACCGACAGCCGCCACTTCGACAACCAGTCGGGGAGGAGGTCGAGGGCGCGCTGCATTTTGACCGCCGCGTACTTCGCATTAAGCGAGGTGGTAATGTACGCGGCGTCGTCGGCATACAGCGCGAGCGTCGCCTCTGGAGTGGTGGGGATGTCGTCGGTGTACCGTGAGTAACATGCCGGCGAGATGCAGCTGCCCTGGGGCACGCCAGCCATCACCGGGCGGGCGCCCGATAGCGCCCCGTCGACCACCACCCGGAAGGTCCTGTGGGACAGAAAGGAGGAGACCACCCTGACGACGCGACGGGGCGCGTCTGAGGTGGCCAATTTATGCAGTAGGCCCTCATGCCACACACGGTCGAAGGCCTTCTCCATGTCGAGGAATACTGCGACCGAGTACTCCTTTTTGTTCATAGCTGTCGCTAACTGGTGCAGTACCCTCGACAATTGGAGCGTCGTGCTATGCTCCGCCCTAAAACCGAATTGCTCAGGGCGTGGGGCAATGTGTGGGACTAGGTGTCGCAGCAGGAGTTTTTCAAACACCTTGGAGATAGTCGGCAGCAGCGTTATTGGCCGATAGCTCTCCGGCTTCGTAGTGTTTTTCCCCGCCTTGGGCAGCATAATGACGCGCCCTTCCTTCCACGAGGCGGGAAAGGCCCCCGTGCGCAGTATCGCGGTGAACAGGCGCGCCAGTGCCGCTACCGTACGGAACGGCAGGTGGCGCAGCACTGAGTTTGCGATACCGTCCGCCCCAGGGGCCTTCCTGGGCTTCGTCTGTAGGATGGCGCGTCTGACTGCGCCAGGCGAGAAGAAGACTGGGTCCTCCTCGGGAGCTATCGGCGGTGCGAAGTACTCCCCAAGGTGTTTCTCGACCGCTGCGACGTGTTCGGTGTCGTTGGTCGGGTTAGGGCGGAACTGACGCTCCAGGTGCTCTGCGAAGACCTCCGCCCGGTCCTCCGCTACATATTTAAGCGCCCCGTCGCTGTTTGTTAGAGGGCGCACCGGGGCTGGGGTGTTCGTCAGTTGGCGGCAGAGTTTATATAGTGACGGCCAACTGTCCGTCGTGGCGTCAATTCGTTCCTCCCAGCCCGCGGCGGTGTGGGCCTCTAACTCGGCCTTTACCCTCTCCGCGAGACGGTTGAGTTGCGTTTTTAAGTAAGGGCATCTTAATTGTTGCCACTGCTTGCGAAGGCGCCTTTTCGCGGCGATCAATGCACCTATGTGCGCCGGCAAGGGCGGCATTCGCCCTCTCCCTTGCGGCTGCACCGTAGTCGCCGCTTCCAGGGCGCTTTGTATGCAAGCAGTGACATCGCGCGCTGCTTGGTCTACGTCCGCGGAGGAAACAATAGGCCGAGTAGGCGTGGTGGCCTCCATCCTTTCTGCAAATGCGTCCCAGTCCGTTGATCGACGTGGCGCTAGAGGCTTCAGTTGGGTCGGCATTCCAGATAGGACGACGAGCACTGGCTGGTGATCCGATTGTAGCTCGTCGTCTATTACGTGCTGTGTGATCTGGCCGCGCAGTCCTCTATGGACCACGATGTCCAGCACGTCCGGCATGTAGCGCGCCGTATCTGGGTAGTGGGTGGGTCTTTCGGGGCCAGACACCGTGTACCCATAGGCCTCCGCATCCGCGAAGAGCCGTCTGCCCCCACTGTTGGTACTTGCGGAGTTCCACGCCGGGTGCTTGCAATTAAGGTCGCCGGCAAGGATGACTGCTTGGCCGTTTAGCGTGCTGATTAGCGCCCGCAGCTCGACCACATCTAGGGGAGTCGCGGGCGGTTTATAGCACGCGTAAACGTTAATATCCTCGCCGGCAACGTGTAGTTGCACACCCAGCGCGTAAAAAGTGCTGAGAGACGGCAAGGGGAGCTCTTGGTGGACGACTCTTCGCTTAACAAGCACCGCCAGACCACGGTACTTGACGTTAAGTGCCGACCTTTCGTCCTTCCTATAAGTGTGGTACCCTGGGAACCTAACCCTGTCTTCGGGTCCCAGGTACGTTTCACTTATTAGCGCCACGTCGATGTTTTGATCCCGAAGGAGGTGGCGGAGGGGGGCGACCTTGTCCCTAAGGCCGCGGGCGTTCCAGTGTATGATCCTTAATGATCTAGCCATCACAAAGTGCAAGTAATGTGGCCAGACCATCAAGGATCACCGTCTCAATATCTCGGCCCTGCCTTATGGCTCTAATCAAGTCCATTAGGAGCTTGATTGCGCAGGTTGTGAATTCCTTTTTGTCGTATGACGACTTCTTCGCCAATTTATTCGCCGAATGTGCGACGACCGCGCCGCCACTCGTCGATGCCGGGAAGTTTTCCTGTTCGACGATTGGCCGCTGCGTCTCTGCGACTCTGACCGCGGCAGTGGCGGCGCCAGGCGGTTTTCGGGCGAACCTCTGTGGTTCCTTGCTTTGCCGCTGCGCCGTGTTGGCGCCACTAGTAGGTTCGCCCGTTATTCTGTTGCTAACCGCCTTGGATGCAACCTGCGCAATGAAGGCAGGGGCAGCCTTAGGGGGGACTTCAATTGTCTCCGGGGGGGTACTCTTCTTCTTCCTCTTCCCCCCGCGCTTCTTCTTCCTCCGCCCGGAGCAACTTCGGCAACTTCTCCACCACCAGCGGCGGATATCTTAGCTTCTTCGTTTTCTTCCCCGCTTGTTGTTTCGCCGTTTGCTGTGACGACGTAGGTGCAGTCACTTGGGAGACATCAGTGGGGGGGGCGGGATTAATGAGGTCCGCGGGCCGGTGCGGGGTATTCGCCCCGGCCTCTCTCGGCGGAGTCGGTGATTGAGGTGGTGTGCGTCGACGGACCGCGTCAGAGAAGGTGGGCGATGATGGTGTGCCCCGACCCCGCGACGCGCTTTCGCGCTGTGGCCGCGGCGGGTCAAGACAGTAGCGTTTCGCCTCCTCCGACGCGGTCTCGTCGGAGCTCCTTCTGCGCCGCTGGGGTCTGTTGGCCTCGAGATCAAAGTCGAAGTCAAACCCCAGCGGCGGTGTTGGTGATGGTGGTGATGATGGGGACATCGCCACTCCAGCTGCCGCTCCGCTCACGGAGGGCCGCGGGCCGACTCGCGGGATCGTATCTGAAGACACGTCCCCGCGATCGGATGCGGCTGAGCCCACAGACGCCAGCGACATGCTCGACCCCACACGCGAGGAGCATGCCGACAGCATTGCGGGCGAATCGTAAGCGGAGGCTCTGGGTGGCGCCGGCGACTCAGGCGCCTTTAAGGTTGGTGCCGGCCGTATAAACGGCCCGGCACTTGCGGGTCTCTCTTGATCAGCCATCGCCGGCCCCGCCGGCGGGAGGCGGGGGCCGGGGGCGGCGACTTGGGGAGTGGGCACTCGTTCGGACTTACTTGTAGTGTTTTTGGGCGGCGACACGAACCGGGGCGGCGGAGCGGCGGATCGCGCGGGAGGCGCGCGGGACCGCACCGGCGGCACAGATGTACGCGGCACGGGTAGCGCTGGGAATTCGGCGCGCGGCGCGCCGGGGCGCGCGGCGGGCGCAGTGTGGTGGCCGGGTGCGGAGGTGCGCGCGGCCGGAATAGGTGCGCGCGCGTGGAGCGCGCGACTGGTGTTCGCGGCAGGCCCCGGGGCCTGTATAGGCACCGGGCGGAACGCGGCTGGACGGACAGGAACTGCATGTGTCCGACTCGACGACGGCGTAGGCGCAACGCGCGCAGGCGCCGATGACGTCGGCGGGGCGGCAGCCACAGCTTCTCTCGCTTTCTTCTTGCTTGCTGGCTTCTTCGATGGGCCGGCCGGCGGTACACCGGACGACGCGTCACCTATATTGGGCAACGACATCGCCCGGTCCATCGCCGGACGGGCTTCTTCTTGTGCCCCGGCATCGCGGCCTAACGAGCCGCGCTTGCCGGGGTTCGGCATGGTGTTAGGGCTAGGCCTCCGCGACCGCGACGGCGAATATCGCCGGGCAGCACGGGGCTGCTTCCTCTGTGTCCGCACAGGAATCAGACGACGTCCTGTACGCACACAGAGCAAGTAGGTTAAAACTTTTTGCGATCCGCGCGGAAAACCGACTAACAGTGAGTGGAACTAGTAGTCAGCGTGACCATGAGCCAATCGACATTGTTGCCAACTTCTTAAAGTCGAACCTAATACTACCTAATATGCATTTGCAGACAAGGATCAGGCATGTTTGTGATAACAAAAGAGGATGAGAAAGGAGATTTTGGTGTAGCCAAGACTTCGGACCCTGACAAGTTTGTGCAGCTGGCTATCAAGTCTGGTGATTCTCTGTTGGGTAGGTATTATTTATTTTTGACCAAAAATAACAAATGATTTCAACTACAATGCGTTTTATGGACACAGGACAGGTCAGACCTCACTCGATCATTCTAAAAACGGCCTAACATGGCTTGCCATAAGACGGGCTATGGAGCCCTAACCAAATAAGATAAATTATTTGTCATACTCATAACACGCGTTTACATATCCTAACTTAATATTATAATGTGAGTTTATTTACTTATTTGTTTGTTTATTACGCTTTCACGCTAAAATGTCTAAACAGATTTGGATCAAATTTGGCACATAGGTAGACCATGACCTGGAGAAGGCTATAGGCTACTTTTCATCCTGGATCGCAGACGAAATCACGGGCAACAGCTTGTATAAAATATTCCTGGGATTCTAACAGCTCAGGTCATGGTCCTCTCATCTCTTATCATCTCTTCAGTCATCAATAATTCATCATAGTGGTTAACAAAATCCTCAGAAAAGACCTAGGTATGAAGTGTGTATTGTTGCCTAGCAACTCTGCCGATAGTACCTACCTATCTAGCAAAATATTCTGTAGGTCGTATTTAATAAGAAAAACTGTTGTTGATATCTATAAAGTCTAGTGGTACAGGTCGTGCCATTAAAGATGAGACTTGACGCACCACGTGGTTTGACTTGCGCAGTAGACGATTTATGGGTCTCTTTAGCGGTATGAGGTCCCCGCTGGGGCGTCATCGGGGCGGGGGAAAGAGCGGCGGGCAAGTCTCATCTTTAATGGCACGACCTGTACATACCTACGATGCGGTTATAATAATGTTACGAGCTGGGTATGGAATAAATTATTTACTACCAATCAGACAATTTAAATAACTTTATTGAACACAAAACACTTGAAACTTAATCACAAATACACCACTGATCACTATTCGCTCAGATATCGCACTTCTAGTTCACTTCGATTCGCTTCGTTGTATCGCTTAAATCAGACTGACTCCATCGTGTGGCGGCTCTCTGCTTTTATACCGCCAATATTCAAGAACATTCCAGCTATGTGTAGAACGGTTCCAGAAAAACATCAACAAATAAACATTACCAGGAAATACAAAAGTAGTAGGTATAAAAAAATAATAACCTACTTGTACCGAATAAAGAAATAGGTACTTTATGCCCTCGGCGTACGGTCGAAATTACAATGACGAGCTCTAATATTGTTTATAAGTAGTTACCTACTTAACTTCAAACTAATAATAATGGAATGCTTCTCGAAGTTTTTAGCGCAAACACACTGTAATCCGTGCTTTCTCGAAAGATCTTGTACGTACGACGTAACAATAATAATATAATTATTCATTTATTATAAAGTGCCTGACTGGGTCCGAACCTTCGACCCGACCAACTCGTAAGTCACAGCCTTTCCTATTGGGCCACCACTGCTGACGGTTATCATAATAATATTCTCTATTCACGTCTTTTCAGAGCATCTCCACATGTTAGCACAAGAAGCTCTCGACCACGCGGATCTCCCGGTACTGACCGCGACGCTTGGAGCCGCGGCGTTGTTGAAGAATAGTCTTTATTGCTATGTGCAGCATATTGAGGATAGTGGCAATCCGGAGAGGTACTCGCTAATTCAGGTACCTACTAATAAATATGATTTCTTTGTTAGCGGTGGAAACCTGGATACAAATAAAAAAAAACACATACCTATGAACGAAGCAAGCTAATTACTGGAGTGTCTGGGGGTTTTGACCTCGGATTTTTGTTAGGGTGATTAAATTTTTAAAATAGAGGTGGGATTTTGTTTTTTATACTATAAATTGCAATGTTTACCCATTTTTGAAGTGAAAACTTCTTTAGGCGCGTTGGGCATTTTTCAGATGGGACTAAACCATTGATTTCGCGACATCATGACGACACCTCATTTTTGTAAACGCGATTGTGCTCTTTATTTATACTACGTACGGATCAATGTTCTATGCAAGTATTTTTTTACTTTAAGGGTTTTGAAAGTTTTTTTTTTTTTCTAAACGCCTTTGTGCTCTTTAATTAGATAAGGTTACGGACCAATGTTCTATACAAGTATTTTTCTTCCATCAAGGCGATCTTGTTCAAGTTTTCACTTCTGTCGGTACTCCCGGAGTGCCACCACTTTTTTTTTGTGCTTTTGATTTTTATAATGAAAATGATTTTTCGATCGCTTCAGTAGGGTGGGTATCCGTTTTCAAGAAAAGTGTGACCCGGGGGCTAGTGTCCTCAGAGAAGTTAAAGATTCTTTGATAAAGCCCCTAAAGAAAGGGTCAAAATTTGGCGTTACTTCTAAAAAAAAAACGTTATTCAATTTTTTTTTTTTTTGCTGTATTGAAGCCCTTTCAGTAACGCATCTTTTCTACCATTTTTATTACGGGGTACCGTACTGAAGCGATCGAAAAACCATTTCAATGATAATCCTATCGAAACCAGAATGGTATAATTTTGAAGATCTTTAAATTATCTAGAACCCTTTTTTCTTTATTTTTTCGATATCTCTTTCGTTTTTGAGAAGTTTAAGCTGCTTTGAAAAAAGTCCCAAAAGAAACGTTCAAAAATTTGCGTTTATATAAAAAAAAATATCCCTATAAACATTTTATAAAAAAAAAGTAGTATTGTAACCCTATCACTAACGCATCTTACGATGTAATTTTCAATTCTCTCTCTTAATAATTGAGGACGCTAGCCAGAAAAAATGTTCCAATACTCCACCTTATCATTACCTCACCTTATCAAATAAATGAAGTCGAAGAAAAAGACAAAGATGTAAATTGTTTAAATAAACAAATATTTTAGTAGTATTTTTTTCCTTTATTTAATTTTCCATAATTAATTTCTTTTTACCGATTACTATATCTATATAAATAGATATGTCATCTTAATTTTGGTATACAAAAATATTCTACCGCTTAGTATGTATTAAGCTATGTGAATTGTTCAAAAAATCTTTTTTTATTTTTCTAATAAAGATCACAATTTTTTAATAGGTAAATTTTTTGTATATATATTATTAGCTAAAAATTCCACTTTGAATTTTAAAATTTCATTCACTGTAACAGAAATCCGAGGTTTTCATGTTTTTAACACTCGACATTGATAATAAAATATGACGTCATACGTACCGTTCTGATACAGTCTGATAATTTCGGTGTAGCTTTCGCCAACGTCCATACTACGTTGAATACACCGGTTCTCGTCCGATCACCGAAGTTAAGCAACATCGGGCGCGGTCAGTACTTGGATGGGTGACCGCCTGGGAACACCGCGTGATGTAGGCTTTTTCCTTTTTTTACCTTTAAGTGGTTTCTGTTTTGTACATTTTTAATTTGTATTCGTGATTAAGCTTGTACTGTAACATTATACATATTTATAAGTAATTATTATTTAAAGGAAGTTTTATTTACCGAGTTACATATTTGAACGTGGGCGATCGAGCTCTGCTATTATTACTTCTATATATTAGTATTTGGATCTCATAGACCATGACCTGGGTTAGGACAAAGGGTACTTTTTATCTCGATAGTACGTTCCCATGGGATCATTTCCGACCTTCCACGTCGGGGAAGACGCGGTCAAAAGCTAGTAATTTTATATATATTGTTACTAAAACTTGATTTATTTTGCTACCGCCTTCTACATATCTTTACGCCTTACATTAATTTCTAGGGTTGCTACAAACGCTACACCACAATGTCAGAAGCTGTCGGCGAAAGAGTCCTCGATCTTCACAACCGCGTGCTATCTCTGTACATTCTACAAGATTCAGGGGGGCGGCCGATAGATGGCAAGACTAGGACGGTTCACGAGACCGGCACGCCATCTGTGCAGGGATGGTGGCTTTACATGAATGGTAAGGGAATTATGAAATGGTCAGACTAGGTATCTGGTGGCGGTGTTGTGTTATGATAATTTTGAGGTGCTTTCACAGTTATTTTACCTCTTACAGCAGCAACCCAATAGCAACCTTATTGTAATTAAAATAAAGATCTCTATGATTTTGACTGTGATGCAAAATCAGAAGTAAGCTTACTGTGAAAGGACTAGGTATCGACCTTCGCGATCTTCACGGAACCCGTGCGTGCCTCTAACCACTTTATGGCTCTTGCGGGCAAGTGGAAATTAATTTCGACTTTCTTTCCATGCTCACAGTGTTGATTTTTGTTTGGCAGTAAAAATTGAACAGCTTACTGCTGGAAAAAAACATGACTTGCAGTTAGTTTCCTTTTGTTTTTCCAGGCAGTAGACGAGACCTTTGGGACACGGTACCACCACGGATGGCGCAAAGAATATTCGCCGGAATGCTCAATGAAACGCTGACCATACTTACTGTTAGATATTGCCAAGTAAGTGGGCAATAATATTCTAGAAAAATAGCTAACAGGTCTGTTTTAGGGAATATTTGGAAATTCATAAATGTAATAAAATAAAAACATTAAATATTCATGCTTTCTTTTTCGTGTGGTTAGTGACTAACCTGGTTGTCAGATGTTTTATGCCCCCCATGGGCTTCTGACTTGCGGCTTGATATACCGTCGAGAATTATCTCTCAGGTATGCGGTTTGGGAGTGGCGCGAGGAGGCGAAACGCCGGGGCTTAACTCCGCTGCCGCGAGAAATCGCGGCACAGCGGACGGAGCTCCGGCGGGATCTCATGGCGTCATGGAGAGTGCGATTGTCGCAACCCAGCGCTGGGCACGCCACAATTGCGGCGATAAGACCCCTCTTTGAGGAGTGGCTAGAGAGGCGCCACGGCGTCCTCACCTTCCGCCTGACGCAGGTCCTCACCGGACACGGCTGTTTCGGGAGGTTCCTGCACAGGATAAGGCGGGAGGAAACGCCCGGGTGTCACCATTGTGTGGATCGCCCGGAGGACACGGTGGAGCATACGGTGGAGGTCTGCCCAGCTTGGGCGGAGCATCGCCGTGTCCTCGTGGAGGCGATCGGCGGCGGTGATCTCTCGCGTCCGGCCCTGGTTCAGGCCATGGTACGGAGCGAGAGGAAATGGGAGGCCGTCACCTCCTTCTGCGAAGCGGTAATGCTCGCAAAGGAGGAGGCGGAACGCGTGAGGGAGAGGCAAATTTCGCGCCCTCACGCCCCTAACCGCCGCAGGAGGAGACGCCCAGGGCGTCGGGAATCGCGAGGCGATTTCCGGCCACCGTAGGCGCGGGCTTGCGGGCGGTGAGCAATGGGTGGCTCACCGTCCGATAAGGACCAGGCCCGGTTCGACGGCGCGTTGTGTTCCACGCGCGCCTCAAAGAGATGTCAGCAGAATTGAAGGGGTCCACTAGGGCCGATGCCTGCCGGGGTTGCGAAGAAAACCGAAAGGGAGATCGTGGCCCCCGGCGACAGGGCAACCGAAGGAACACGGGTGGGTTTTAGTCAGTAAGAGTCTGACACGCCCTCCCGCTCCGCCCAGAGCGGGAGAAGTTATTTGATGATTTCCCACCCTCAAAAAAAAAAAAAATAAAGTTATGCGGTTTCCTCACGATGTTTTCCTTCACCGTTTTTGGAGCAAGTGATAATTATACAATACGCATATGAATCCGAAAAGTCAGAGGTGCGTGGCTTGGGTTCGCACTTGAGACCTATGACTTGGCAGTCCGACGGCCACATCACTCTGTCTGCTGTTAGTCTAGTAGCGGATTCTCATTAATTATTGTTTATGAGTCATAAACTTGCACAAACAAATCACTAAATGCGTTTGGCTCTAAACATATTTAAACATCATTATGTCTCTGTCATCTTCAAACAATTGACAGAAACAGAAAGATATTTTAAATACGTTTAACGTTAAACGTTGTGGTGCAAAAGGGCCTAATTGTTTCAAATAAATTTATATAATTATAGCTGCCATCTACGGAATGGTGATAATACCTACTAGCTGTGATCTACGAGTTTGTCGCGGCCTTAGAGTAGTCAGATAGAAACACCTCAATCTTAGACATTTATTGCAGCTGCAATATGGCTTATGCCTACGGTATAGAAGTCAAAATCGGTTGAATGGACTGTAAAAAAGGTTTGTTAAAATGTCTAATCTTATTTCAAATGGACTACGATAATTAAATATAAATAAATATTGAAGTGTAAAAGTGTTTGTACAAACCCATTTACAGTAATAAAATCATTTAGTAATAAATGAAAAATGATCTTTTATTTCTGTAAATTAGTTGTAAGGAAACGTCAAAAGAAATAATAATATTTTTAAAAACCATATATAAGGTCAGTGTTTCCTAGCCGATTACTCTGAACAGACACACCGAAAAAACTCACATGGAGTGACTTCAAAGCACAATAAAGAAACGACTTTAATACATAATAAAGTAATAACTTATGTAACAGTTGAAAACCGACTTTATGGCACTTCAATCAAAGTTAATAATTTCCATCCACTTCAAAATAGTTTATTTTCTCATTTCAGACAAACACAACAGAAACCACAACCCGCCTTCTTCTCAACGACATTCTAAACATTCTTCTCTGCGTGGCTCAGCTACTGCCGTCTATTTGCGCGAATGGGTCAGACCTAGCTGGGTTGGACGCTAAGCATCAGACTCGGGACGTCAGGGATGTGCACGCGAAGTGCAACGAACTGTTCAAGTGCTTTGTGTATAGGGGGGCTGACTTGCATTTCATACATCAGGTAAGTCTGTCACTCTCAGAAGACATAATGTCTGTTCGAAAATTATCTGACTAAATGAATTAGTTACACAATTCATCTGTATTTAGGTTTCAACTTCATATCTCATCACTTTTTCCGACAGTTATTGTAATTAAATAATATTAACAGATTATTGTAATGAAATAATATTAACAGATTATTGTAATTGAATAATATTTACAGATTATTCTAATTAAATAATATTAACAGATTATTGTAATTAAATAATATTAACGTTTGGAACATACAATAATTATGTTGTGCAAATAGAAAGCTCATGGCACCCGGGTTTCATAAAAGGCTGAAATATTGATTCATTTTCTCGTGTCGGCACAAATTATATGTGAAAATATTGGCCAGTCAGTAACTAGGCTGCGCTAGACAAATGCTTATGTATCGCCACTCTTTTGGAGGCAATCTTGAACCTTTATCAGGGTCCAAACCCACTGCACACAATTTTTGCGTGTCATGCAAATGCAAAGTACGTTAACCTCTCGGCCGCGACATCACCACTCGCGCGACCTGCGTCTTGCGTCTGCGACCGCGGCGCGAACAAATGTTAGAATGTATTTAGAGCATGCCATGAGTCGCCACGATGCGTTTTGCGGCGCGGAAACACTCGAGCAACCGCGGCCGGCGGAGAGCGGAGAGGCGTGCGATGAAAACAAAAGTACTAGATCACAGCGGGCATGCTACTCAGAGCGGTGCGACCGGCGAGCGCGACTTTTGATAAAGACATTCTGAAAAGGTCCGACACGGTCGTAGTCGCCGCCGCCTCTGGTGGGTCGTGGCATGGCGCAGTCAGTCACCGTGCCCATCCTTCATTTTCTTCTGCGGTTACTCTTCGTGAAAATAATAATATGTTATAGTTAGGTATCTGCATTATTTATGCACCTACGGTGATGCTTGCGGATTAATTTGTCTGTTATTAAATAACATTTAATCTTATAATTCATTGTATAGTTGTCTTTTATTCTAAGCACTGTTTATTTTATTTTATTTTGTTACCTACCTACCTATTTAATGGACCAATTACTGAACCTGACTTGATTTCCGTACTTCTTTTTCGGGTGCTGAGTGGAAGCCTTCTTGTCACTTCTTTTTTGTATGCACGTGTTTCTGTGACAAATAAACCTGTTTTTCTTTCTTTCTTTCTTACTTATGTAGATTGCTGTACAAATAAAAAAAATCGTCTTTCGCAATCCATTTTGACGTAACTTCCCTTATATTTTTCCAGGAATTCAAAGAAAGGGATCCTCCATCGATTCCAAGAGAATGTCCTTATCCGTGGTTTACGTTTGTCAATCCGAAACTGTTCGACAAGTTGGACGATCCCTCTGTAAGGAGTACGCACGACCTGTGCAATAAGACCGCTATTGGATTGGAGCTTATTGTGTTGTTGGCACAACCACAACCGAACTGGGCGTTGATTGTTAAGGTATGTTCGAAGAGTCCATATGCACATATCGAGAGCTGACAGGCATATTTTTGGGTTATTCCGATTATCCACCTCAAAAAATCCACCCTGAGGGGCTACTTGAAAACGTATGTCCGAGAATCCACCCCAGACGGGGTGGATAATCGGATTTCCTATATTATTTTTCTTCCGATTTTCTCCCTCGACTGTGTACAGTAATTTAGAGAAAGATGATAGAAAAACTGGCCCAAGATACTTGTAGACATTAGCATACCTATAAAAATACATTCATACTTTTGGAGTCTCCTAAGACAGGCATTGTTTGCTTAAAATGAGGCTCCAAACACGAAACCCTTTTTTTGTAAATTAATGGACCAATTACTGAACCTGACTTGATTTCCGTACTTCTTTTTCGGGTGCTGAGTGGAAGCCTTCTTGTCACTTCTTTTTTGTATGCACGTGTTTCTGTGACAAATAAACCTGTTTTTCTTTCTTTCTTTCTTACTTATGTAGATTGCTGTACAAATAAAAAAAATCGTCTTTCGCAATCCATTTTGACGTAACTTCCCTTATATTTTTCCAGGAATTCAAAGAAAGGGATCCTCCATCGATTCCAAGAGAATGTCCTTATCCGTGGTTTACGTTGAAGCATAAATAAAAACATTTTTAATTTTTAATTTATACTTCTTTGAAGTTCAAATCGTTTGTAATTACCTATCCAATATATATATATGTCCTATACCAATGTGATAATGATTGTACTTGGGGTAAAAAGTCGGATGAACAATCATAAGTGGAGAAAACAAAGGTTTTTTTTTATTTTTTATAAGTGATTTTCGATTATCCGCCCGGTCTGGAGTGGACAGATGAACATGCGTTTTTGAATTTGAATCCACCCTAGGGTGACTTTAGGGTGGACAATCTGAATAATCGATACCGATAATTTTATTATAAGTGTTTTAAGACTTATTGAAAGCAAGTCTCAGAACTTGTACATGGGTGTAAACGCACGGTTACAATTTCCTTCCTACTTCAAGAACCATTTACTTTGGCTAGCTATACGGCTCGGTTTAACTTATTACCGTTTCAGGTCCTAATGATGCGCGACTGCCACCTGTCCCGGCTGCTCATCATCCGAGCCATCCGTCACATGTGCGCGGACAACCTGAAGTGGCCGGCGGACGGGCTGTGGTACAGTGTGCACGACAGGCAGAAGAAGTGCAGCGGCTTTCTGTGCACCGCCGACGGGTTCTGCAGGTTTAAGGGGGATGTTAATCGTGAGTACAATATAAAAGATGGTACAGCTTTTCAGACGCAACCCTAAAGTAATTATTGCTAGGTATTTCAATATAATAATATTTAATGATCATCTGTCATGTTGATCAGATACTGATATCAGATAATTATGTATTTTATGCTATTCATATTTAAATGCAATGGTGGTCGTAGGTTCGAACCCAGAGAGGCCCTTTACTTTCTGTAAATTATTTCATCACCACTGCTCTCAAAACGTTGAAGGAAAACATCGTGAAGAAACCGGCATGTCCTAGAACCAAAAATTCGACGACATGTGACATCTACCAAACTGCACTGGGCCCGCGTGGTAGATTATAGGCCACTTCCCTCTCGCCGAGAGGAGGCCTGAGTCCCAGCAGTGGGAACGTTATAGGCTAACTATGATTACAATTTAAAGGAAATGACTTCAGTCAAATAAAAAAAAATAGGTTATAACGTCAGGGTAAATAGGTTGGGGGGAACGGGGATGACCCCGTTCCCCCCAACCTATTTAGGATCGCGACATTTTTCTTCCATTATGTTAAACCATTTGTTGGTAAATGCAATCCAGTTAAAGTATGTACTTCCAAGTACCTTATACTAAAACAGCTCTTGTGCGCAAGAGCCTCTTTTACATGGCTCCTACCATATTTAATAAATTGCCGAAATCATGGAGAATATTGAGAATATCTACTCTTAAATGCAAATAAAGGACTTAATTCATTGAAAGAACATAATTATTATAAAATTTCAGAGTTTATGAAAGAGGACAATTTTCCTTCGTTTTCTTAATTAAGATTTTGCCAAACTTCTTGGCAGTATATGGTTAGGTATAAATGAGACCAAAGATGTAGTATAGTCTGGTTATAATTATCCAAAGGTGCATCTTATATACTAACGACTACGTGTTGAAAACAGATAGTAGAAACATTTAATAGATATTGAACGTGCGATAAAGAACATAAGATTGCGATGTAGATTGTAGATACAGCACAAAGATATTGTACTGTAACAGTACACCCCCCTTTAAAAGAAAAAAAAAAGTAAATATTATGGTAATAGTGTTTACAATATAAATTTGATCTAGACCTTACTAGTTATTTGCTGATGTATATAAATAATAATGCTATTGTACGCGGCGGAATTTGATGACGCCTGTTGTGGTGCGATTTGCTGACGTCTGTAATTTTGACTTAGCTGTTGCACGAGTGTTTATTATTTTTTCCGTTAAACTCTTCATTCTTCTGTCCAGTGTTTTCATTATGCCATAAATTAGGATCGCACCGATTGTTAAAATAATCTGTCCCATCGCAACATTTCTTGTCCACCGTAAGTCCTCCTGGATCAGGTTACGGAGTTTGTCCGCTTCGTTTTGATTGAGGCAACTGTCCGTATTGTATGTTATCTGGTCCTTAGAACTTTGATTTCCCATTTTAGATGTCTTGTTGTTACGAGTAGTTGTGAATTAATGGTATATGTTAAGATCTATGCTAATATATATACGAATAACTTGCTTCTATCAGCGATTTTTATAGACGTACCACTGGCTTTACCTTACGTCCCGATCGTGTAGCGTACGTGTGTGAATGTCTGTCGCAATCCTTTGAATCTGGCACGTAGTTTGATTCGTCATTGATCATGAAAGCTGGTTTCAATCTATCAATTGATATCACTGTCTCCTTATCCCTAATTCTAATGCAAAATGTTTTATCTGTTCTACTAATTACTGGGTAGGGTCCTTCATACGGCGGCGTCAAGGCTTTCTTCATTCTATCACACCGAACAAATACGTGTGAGCATTCTTTGAGTTCGGGATGCACAAATATAGCTTGGTTATGGTTTTTTCTTTTCGGAATTGACGTCATTTGTGTGATGTCCTTTTGAATTTGTTTTACAAATTCTTCGTACGTTGATAACTGTGCTGCTGATGACTCAAAAAACCCTCCAGGGAGTCGTATTGGCGTTCCATATGTCATCTCTGCTGAACTATAACCTGTGTCTTCTCGCAAGCTACTCCGCAACCCGAGTAAAACTGTTGGGATTTCTTTTAACCAATTTTCGTTGGATTCTCTTGTCATTAACGCTACCTTTAAAGTTCTATGAAATCTCTCTATCATTCCATTGGATTGCGGATGATAAGGTGTTGTCCTAATTTTATGTATTCCCAAAAATCGAGAGAGTGACTCAAATATTCTTGATTCAAACTGTCGGCCTTGATCCGTAGTAATGCGCAATGGACAACCAAAACGAGTAATCCATCCTTCGAAAAGCGTCTTGGCTACTGTTTCTGCAGTTATATCTTCTACCGGAAATATTTCGGGCCATGACGTACAACGATCTATGATTGTGATTAAATATCTCTTCCCTTGTGAAATCGGAAGTGGCCCGACGATGTCAATATGTAAATGCTCAAAACGTTGCGCTGTCATAAAAGCACCAGGAGGTGATATCGTATGTCGTTGTATTTTTGATTTCTGGCAGGCTAAACATGATCTACACCAATTATTGATATCTTTGTTCATATACGGCCATAAATACCTTTGGGTTATCATTTTTCTCGTAGTTCTTTTTCCTGGATGGCTCATACCATGAATGGTATCGAAAATTTGTTTGCGAAAATGCTTTGGTAAGTAGGGGCGGCTTTTTCCAGTAGACGTGTCGCAGGTGATGTTTATTGTGGAACCCGGAAGCGTAATGTTTTTGAATTTTAATCTTTTATTGTCACGTAATTTACTAAGTTCATTATCTGTTGATTGACATTTTTCCAATTCAGCGTAATCGATAGGTGATGGCACGTATATTTCCTCTATTCGAGATAAGGCATCGGCGGTAATATTGTCACGTCCGCTTATGTGTTGGATGTTGGTACTGTACTGTGAAATGAAATCTAACTGCCGGACCCGTCGCGGTGTATCGTTTGATGATGGTTTTTGGGAGAATGCGTATGTCAAAGGTCGGTGATCCGTAAATATTGTAAATTCTCTTCCCTCGATTAATCTGTGAAAATGTTTGACGGCCATGTAAATTCCCAACAGCTCTCTGTCAAACGTAGAATATTTTTGTTGAGTTTCGCTCAATTTTTGTGAAAAAAAACCTAATGGTTCCCAATTGCGTCCGGATTTTTGTTGTAAAACTCCACCAACGCAAGTAGCACTAGCGTCGGTCATGAGCGCTAGTGATGCGTTGCGGGAAGGATGCGCTGTTAATACCGCGTTTTTCAAGCTTTCCTTGCATTTTTCGTAAGCTTGGTCTGCTTCCGTTGTCCAAGGAACAGGTGAATTATCGTTCTTTTTTGAACCATGTAGAAATTCGTTTAAAACTCTTTGATTTTCCGCTGCGCGTGGAATATTACTTCTGTAGAAATTGACCATGCCCAAAAATCTTCTTAATTCTTGAATCGTTTTCGGTTTGGGAAATTCCATGATTGCCTTGTAATTTTCCTCGGTAGGTTGTATTCCTTGGCTCGTTATATGATAACCTAAGAAATCTATTTCCCTTCTGTGAAATTCGCATTTTTCGAGATTAATGGTTATTCCATTCTCGTGTAAACGTTTGAAAACCGTTTCTAAATGCTGATAATGCAAATCTTCGCTGTCCGATGCGATGAGACAGTCGTCTACATATATAAATACGAAATTTAAATCTCTAAATAAGGAATCCATGAATCGTTGAAATGTTTGTGCCGCATTGCGTAATCCGAAAGGCATTCTTAAGTACTCAAAAAGTCCGAAAGGTGTGATGATGGCTGTTTTCTCTATATCCTTAACAGGAATACAGTGGTATGCTTTGCGTATATCTATCTTGCTTAGTATCTTCTTATTTTCTAATATGTATGTAAAGTCAGTTAATCTTGGTAGTGGGTATTTGTCCGGAACTGTCGTGCTATTGAGCATTCGATAGTCTCCGCACGGTCTCCATTCGCCATTTTTCTTTTTTACCATATGCAATGGGCTTGCCCATGGGCTATCTGACGGTCGGCAAATTCCGAGTTCTATCATACTTTGAAATTCCTTTTTGGCTATGTCGTATTTTTCTGGAGGTAATGGTCTTGCCCGAGCTGCGACGGGTGGTCCTATAGTGATAATGTGGTGTTCAATCTTATGTTTGGGCGCATTGCGTAGAGAGGACTCTTTCGTGATGTCTTCGTACTTGTTTAAAAGTTGCGTAATACGTGGATTCGTTCCCACTGCGATAGTACGAATTGCTTGTTGTGCCGCTTTTTCTGAAGTTACATGCGTTGTCAGCTCTGTAACTTTGTCGATAAGTTTGCGACCAGCTATGTCGACTAATAGTTTATAGTGCTCTAGAAAATCTGCTCCAATTATTGGTTGTGTAACATCGGCGATTATAAAATTCCATTTATAACATCGTTGTAGTCCTAAATTCAAGGTAAGCGTCTTCTCGCCGTAAGTCCTAATTTTAGTCCCATTTGCAGCGTATAGTGTGTATTGTTCATTTTGAAAAATTGAATATCTCTGTTGCTTGCTAATGACTGAGATATTTGCGCCCGTGTCAATCAAAAACTTCATACCACTTTTTCGGTCGGTAATGGTGAGGCGATTGGATGGGTGGATTGCACAGAGTTTCGCCGTTGTCTGTGCTCTTATTCGTTTCCCTGGTTCCGTACGTAAGTCATTGGTTTCCAACCGCATGGCTTAATGCAGTTCCTTGCATATTTTCCGAATCTTCCGTGGTAGTAACAAAATCGATTTGCCCCTCTATAGTTTGTTCTCGGCCTCATAATCGGGAATTGCTGACGTTCCTTGAAATGATTGTGCGTGTTGGGTCGATAGCCATATCGACCTTGCTGAATTGCGTCAATATCTATCTGTAATTTTGCTAGCTGGGTTAAAATGCATGCTGTATTGTTGTCGTTTGAAGTGTCGTTGCTAACAGCTGATATTTCGGTTACTTTTGAATTCATTATTATTTTGTCTGCAATTAGGCTCAGTTTGTCAATTTCCATGTCTTCCGTAACTGCTAGAACCGTAGTAACTGATGTTGGTAAAAGCCTGAACCATAGTAGTTTAATTGTTTCGTCACTGATTTTTCCTCTCCCGAGGACTCGCATTTGACGTAATAACTGCGAAGGTTTTTGATCACCGAGTTCTGTCTCTGATATTAATTTTTGAAACTGCCGCTGTTCTGTTTCTTCGTAACAATCAATTAAACGTTCCTTGATGTTTTTGTATTTATCTGTAGTCGGTGGCGAAGTGATTAGGTCACTAACCTGTAGTATTTCTTCCTTGGATAACTTTGCTATTACCGTACAGTATTTGTATTCGTCTCCTTGCTTCTGTGGTGCTAATATGGCTTCTAGTTGCGTGAACCATAATCTGGGTTGGTCTTTCCAAAATTCCGGAATGCGGGATAAAACCGAGGTGCCAGCAGCTACTTCAAGTGTTCCTTACTGATTTATGTTCGCCTTGCACGGTGGTTGCGCCATGTTTCTTGCTGCGTATTCGTTCGTCGGGGTCACCAATTTGCCAAACTTCTTGGCAGTATATGGTTAGGTATAAATGAGACCAAAGATGTAGTATAGTCTGGTTATAATTATCCAAAGGTGCATCTTATATACTAACGACTACGTGTTGAAAACAGATAGTAGAAACATTTAATAGATATTGAACGTGCGATAAAGAACATAAGATTGCGATGTAGATTGTAGATACAGCACAAAGATATTGTACTGTAACAAAGATGCTGTCTTTTATTTAGTGTTGATTTTCACTGTGTAGTTAGATTACTCCATATTATATAATGCATTGTTTTTATTGTTGATGAAATTAAAATTTGCGATGACTTAATTAATAATAAGTATGGACATTGAATTGTAATAATAACGTATAATAAGTAATGATGATTTAATAAGTAATTATGATTTAATAAGTAATTATGATTTAATAAGTATTTCTAATTTAATAAGTAAATATGATTTAATAAGTAATTTTTAATGTAACTTTGATAAATATAGTCGCGGTTTGTGCACCATCTCTTCTTATCAATTTGTACGCCACGATACGCGGCAGAACATGATAGAACATTTCTGTATTTAATATCTTGCATGCAATGTATGAACACCATGTTTATACAAATAAATAAACTTACTTACTTAACAAACTTTTTATTTCTATTTGAGCGGGTGAAGAGTTAGCTCGCGCGGCTGGCGCTCTGACATACATTCTGGCTACGATCGGCAGTAAAGCCGAGCTCAAGTCTACGCTGTGTTACGCGCTGGAAATTTCTGGAAAAGACTGGGCAGCTTGTTTGGATAAACGACAGGTAAACATCTTATAAAATTAGCGGTTAAATTTAAAACCAGCTTCCGCCATCAGCTTCGCCCTTGTGATGTCTTTTTAAATTACTAACTTTTAGCTAGGACTTCGTCCGCAAGTCTATAACCTTCCTGAAAAATTGAGCTGTTCATGCAAAGTGAATTTTTTAAATCCGACTGATAGTTTTATTTTATTTATTTATTGGATCTCCAACAGAGGCTAAACACAATTTCATGCAAGTTTACAAGAGCAGGTACAAACACTAGTGTACGCTTCCAATTATAGGAGACCACACCGTTCTCTTATCATATTTTTTATCATATCATCATCTCGAGCCAATTCTAGGTACTGCAGCCAGTTCTTGGTAGACTTTAGAACTAACTATCATAATTAAATGCGTATATGACATTTCATGTCTGCACTGTCGACCGCTGAGGAGTTAACTCGTCTGGAGCCAATTTTGGGTGCAGCAGTCAGGTCATGGTAGACTTCAGAACGGACTATCAACATTAAATGCGTTTATTAAATTTCGTGTCTGTACTGTTGACCGTTGAAGAGCTCCGTGGTCTGAAGCCAATCCTGGATGCAGCAGCCAGATCATGGTGAACTTTACAATGGGTTATCAATTATCATAATTGAATGCGTATATCAAATTTTGTGTCTGCTGTTGACCGATGAAGAGTTTTCTCTTCTGGAGCCAATCCTAGGTGCTGCAGTCAGTTCTTGGTAAACTTTAGTACGGACTATCATAATTAAATGCGTATATTAAAGTTGCTGTCTGTACCGTAGACTGATGTACGGTTCCTTCGTCTGGATTCAATCCTGACTGCAGAATCAGGTCAAGCATCTTAAAAAAATGCATTGTCTTTGAAACTGAACTAACATGTAAAGTTTCAATTCCGTGGGATAAGAATATAGGATATTAAGTAGAATAGTAATGAGTAAGATAAGATAATAAGAGGAAGTGGTTTTATTTCAGCTTGCAAGATTTGACCAATACATACTAACTAACTAACTAACAAGGCAAGTTAAATAAAAGCTTGAAAAAATACAAATCTTTTCTCTTTATAATATTAGTGTAGAAAATGTTTATTCTGCACAAATAAGACGCACATTATCAATTAAACACAAAAAACACACTGGAGAGATTAAATATCTCCAAGCGGAAACCTTCGTGTGCTAGTCCGACTCGCACTAGGCCGGTTTTTTTTAGTTGTCTATGTTCTTTATGTTATGGGGTTTGGTTTCCGCACTTAGTCCATCAGACCATTGTGCGTGGGCCATGGCGGCCGTTTGGTGGTTATTCCAACCAGCCCACCTCCCTCCAGAACTTAATTTAATCTACTGGTCTGTTCAGAACATCTGTGAAAGATTTGGGTAACCCGAGGGTTTCTGTTCTAATCTGGGTGACGACTGTGCATTCACAGAGCTCGTGCGCGACGGTTTCCTTAGCCTCCCATGCACGACCTGCACAGAGGACCGTCCGTTATGCCTATTGTGTGGAAGTGTTTGTTTAGCGAGCAGTGTCCCGTGATGGTCCCCGTCAGCAGGCGCAGGCCGTTCCTGTCCAGGAGTAATAAACACCTGGTTAGCCTGCTGTCCAAGGATGGCATAGGTTCCTTGGACTGCCTGCAGCCCGGTGTCGAGGTCCACCAGTTCCCCGCTTGTGTAAGGGTGAACTCCTGTAGTCACCTGCGTATTTGGTTGAAAGGGATGGGTACGATAGGCTCGGGTCCACATACTACCGTTCTGGATCCTCGTCTAGCAAGTTCGTCAGCTGCGTCGTTACCTAGCGATCCGCTGTTTGCTTTTATCCATTGCAGTGTCATCGTGTTGCGGCTAGATACCATTATTTGTTCTAGTGCATTCTGCCATTCTAGTGTTAGCTTCGAGGTAATATATATTTTCCGTAAGGATTTTTTTGTACTTATTTATATATTATTATTTTTTTTGTTTTCAGGTGTGGTGTGACAGAAGACCTCCTTGGCTGGCTGGGATACTAGCAATAGTGGGCTCTATTTTACAGTTCATTCCCCCAATCTTAGTCAATGCTGTGCAGGGCGGGGCTTCAATGTATCAGGTAGGTTCATGTGGTCAAATTATAGTTTTTATTTCTATCTGCATAATAACAAAAATCACGTCTATATTCCCCGAAGGGTAAGTCAGAGGTGAACCTTAGTATACCCACATTTCGCATCTGCAAAATAAAACGAATATTATCAGAATTCTTAGTATAAGGCTGCGTGCACTTTGGATGCGTTTTCGTACGAATTTCACTCTTGCGAAAACGGATCGAAGTAGTCATAGTACTATTTGTGGGGGTTTGCGCACTAGATCCGAACTCTGTCCATCCAGATTTAGAACATTCCCAATTCGGATTGAACTCGGATCTTGAATTTAGATTTGCATCGGACGCATCATGCAATGCAGAATCATTTTGATCAGCTTTATTAAACTTCAAATTCAGATGAATATTATTTCCAATGTAATGTAGCTTAATAACTCGTTTTTTTACTTCCAGACAATGGCCCTCTGCCTATCCTGCATATCAAGATCCCTAGACTGTGTTCCCCGTAGCTTTGTGAACGCATGTTCAATCATAGAGGGCACTTTGCCCTCCCATATTAACCCTGTTGGAGGTTCCGTACTACTTCAAATGCTTGTAACTGTCACCTATGAAGAAATACAGAAATGGGCTGATGAGGAAGTTGAGAAGGAAAAGGAAGGTAAGCGCCATCTATTGATGTTAGTTAAGAAATGTCGCGATTGGTGAGAGCGCCATCTAGTGATAAATTAAGAAACTATTAAGGTTCATCTGAGATCCAGTGTATCGAAAACTTTTTGTTTGGCCGTTCGAGACTGACGTCGCTCCAATCTACTGTTTTTTATATATTAACATGTAGATATAATTACTTTATCCCTTGTTAGACCTTGGACACACGCAAATTAGTTAATTTATCATTTATTTAACTAAAGTTTATTTTTGTCGGCCGTAGCATCTGCAGCTAATGGGGAGCCACACACTATGAGCGCAAAATCGAATAGACCGAGGTCTAAGCATGTCAGGATTGCTGGTCTTGGGCAGACAAGTAAGTCCAACAATTACATTATCAAACTATCGCTATACATTGCTATGACATCAATATTACTCCTGTAATATGGTCCGCTTATTAAGCTGAATGAATCTCGCTAATTTGTTTCAGAGAAATATGTTCAATGTTTATGTTAAATTTTTCATGGTTGCCCCAATAAAATAATGTATAGGTTCTCTAGTGCTTGTTCTTTAATCTTTTAACAACAATAAACAAAATTCTAAAATATGGGCGCAGTTGCGCACTTCGCGACAGTCGTTCCGTTTCTACTTTTGACAGTTTCATCTTGACAACTAACCTTGAAGCGGTGTATGAAAAAGTGTCCGCACGCCGTAACTTGGTTGCAGCGGCAACACAGCTCAAAATATCAAAAAAAAAATCCTATCAAATATTACAGTGATATTGGTAAATGGAATTTTTTGAATAATAAATTCAATTTTTTGGCTACAGTAGTAGTAACTTCTAGCTACATCTGTGTGTAAGAAGAGGCTTTAGTCTTACAGTGGGACAGTAAAAAACCATTTCTCCTGTGAGTTCTAGTGAGCACATCCGTATGTGAAAATAATGTTGTCATCAATATCCACTTTAATTCTTAACCAAGTTAGACTCATACAAATAATAAATTTAATTGATAGAATTTTTATTTGCATTGCTATTTTTTTTCGTTTCTTGGATTACTACTTGACAATTTACTACTTACCTACTTAATTTTGACACTTACTATTTAACAATAATTTGTAACGTTTGCATTGTCTAGCAGGTGAATTATAATTATAGATCTGCACCCTAATTGTGTAACACACGATCAATCACAATTCGTTCATTTTGGCAGTTCAACAACATTCATTGCGTTATTTACGTTGTTGAGTAGATTTTTTTCAAACATAATATAAAGCAATGGATTAGGAATATTCTTCAAAATTATCTTGATTTGATTCTGATTGATCGTGTGCTACGCAATTAGGGTGCAATTAGAACTTTCTGGCTCATCAACAATATTTGCACGCTACGATTGGCCATACATTGTAGGTTCTATTTTAAACTCACCTCCCCCTTTACTTTATGCATGTTGTTGACCACTCATATTTGTACTAACAAATTATAAGTATTTTTAAAACCTTTATCCCCGCAGCCACCTCAACATCTCTAAGTTTCGACGGCAGTCACAGCAGTGCGTCATCAATAGCCCTCGCAGTCGCCGAAGCGCTGTGTTCCATAGATGAAGATGACAAACATACCAGAGACATTCAACTGCTCATAGAACGGGCCAAGAGGAAAGTGGTTTTGTCCGAACAGTACGGGTTGGAAGACTTTCCGGAATTCGCCGAGTTGTTTGAGGAGGTAAGTTTTGAAAAAAAAAAAAGAGTGGTCACAATCTCTTTTAAGTCCAGACATAATCTTGGTCAGATCATGTGAAGAACATGTAGTTTGGTGTCTGAAGTGGTCTTTTGAGGAAAGCATCACACAGATTGAGAGGGCCTGTCCAGTCAGTGCACGCATTTGTCAGTTATCGTGCAGCACAACTCAGAATTTAAGAAGCTCAACAATTCGACGAACAATAAAAAAAGGACGTATGGGTAGGCCACATAATTTACTCAAACTGTCAGACCATAATTAGTACTAACTGAGAAAGAATTTAAAACAAAACAAAAATGAATGACCCACATAGTCTTTACATTCACAATAATTAAAATTATATAATACTTTAAAAGTAAATATTCATGTCATTGTATAAAAAAATCATATAAAAAAATCATTAATGTCAATGTGTATATAAAAACCCGGAAATAATCTTGGTCAGAGCATTTCATTTGAGGACCATGTAGATTTGTGTCTGAAATGGTCTTTTGAGGAAAGAACCATACAGATTTGAGTGGACCTGTCCAGTCAGTGCACGCATTTGTCAGTAGTCATCTAGCTCAACTCAGAACTTAAAAGGAGCTCAATGATTGTTGATTATGTAGTTCTATAGCTCGATTTTTCTAATGTGCGCTTGGTGCTGTCAAAGTCGTAGGTTGTTAGTATTGAATTTACCCGGCCGGTTACCTCATCACCCATCCACCATTACCTCGAAACTGAATTATCATGAACCTTGAACATTTTAGGGTGACGTGCCTGGATCAAATGCAGAGAGAGCAAGTGATGCTGCTGCTCTAACTAGTCAAACACTAATGACGTCATCTGGAAGAGACGGCCTCCGAGTAAGTACGAAAAGGCACTTGTTTTGTTGTTCTATGTAAAGGCATATACAACAGATGGTTCACTCCGCAAAATCATTTAAATAAAAAGCGACTCTTGCTACGACACAATAAAGTGCAATTCAGGTCGCACAGCGCTAATTACCCACAGTTATATTCACGTAGAAGTTGCCTCTCTGTCTATCGCGTAACTCTTAGATCTTCTGAATACGTTACACTTACTGAATTGACCCGACAAGTCGAGCCCGCCGCGTACCTAAAATGCGGAGTGTACTATCTGTATTAATCTGTCGAGATAAGTGGCTTAAACTATTCTTATGTCAACTTATAGGATTTTTTAGGGAGAGATGGGTTTTTAGTTTCGGTAGGATTAATTGAAGATATTTTTATGATATAGTCAACCGCGTGTATGACTACCAAACAGCAGGGGAAGTTTTGCGTTTTCGCCGGTTTCCTCCAGTTCTGGGTCCATAGCGCTTGATGGAACGTTTCTCCCGGTTTGCTCCGACTTTCCGTATCTCGGCTCACTCGTGCAAAGCGATGGCGAAGTAGATCGGACTGTTAAGGCGTGTACGCACGAACGAACAAGAACATGGTGAACACGAACATCGAACACTTTGTTCACATGTGTACCGCCAACGAACATCAAAAACTGTGTTCGTCAAAAACGATCATGGCGATCCAATTTTGTTGTTCTGTGAGGACGGTGTTCGGAGAAATTTGGTGCAACGGCGAATCCAAGGCTACTAAAGAGAGCGGGGTGGTTGAGTGTGTACACAAGTCAAAATTGGCAAAACATTCACAACAAAACATGTTGAAATCTCTAGTTCCTGTTAAACATTGTATGGAACATTGACAGAAAGTAAAGATTTTAACATGTTCTGTTGTCAATGTTTCGCCAGTGCAAACGCACAGTAAGAACCAATAATGTTCCGTGTTCGATGTTCGTGTTCACCATGTTTTGTTCGTTTGTGCGTACACGCCTTTAAGCCAGAAAAGACAAAAAAGAATATTTAATAATCAGTGGTAATCGCTGCCGATTTTTTAATTATCTTTTTTACATAACATAACCTCATCCCAAAGGGAAGGTAGAGGTGGTGGTATTGATTTTCGCTTTTTTTAATATGCTCCACATCGTTTTAGGTTATCTATGAACATCTCGCTCTGCATTCAGAATGGATATACAAACAACTGGGCATTCAAGACTCCTGTGACGTCGACATACCGTTGAACAAAACTCCGCTGTTGTACATCATGTTTCATATTGGGAAGCAACCTTTTGATCAGGTATTTATTTTTTCCTGGAAATTATTTTTCATGAATACTGATAATTGATTACTGATTTTAAATCCGAATCAGATTTAAACAAAAAAAAAAAATTGAAAAATTGCCGGGAAAATTGGAAAATTCGAGAAAACTCAAAGTGTGTTTTCTATAGGAATTTTGTATGAATTATTGAAATTTGAACGGGCAACTCTGTCGAGTATATCAATCTAAGCAAAAATAAATACACGAATTTTACACGTTGTGATTTTGATGATACTGCCAGCTTGTTAAGAATATGCTTCCGAACTTTACCTTTAAAGAAAACCGTTTGCACTTAATCTTTTTTTTTTTTGCCAAAATGTTTTCTTGACGATTTTTTATTTCTCTTGATGTAGGGACAAAAAATAAAACCTTATCATTATATTATGTTAAATAAAACCTCAATATTTAATCCCTGTAATCGTCGGCTACATACAACATTTTAAATGACCTCTGACAGCATATTGTTTGTATTGTCCTTAGTTCCTCCGCGGCGAATGGCCAATACCTTGGAGCAAGTTGGTCTCCGTAGCCAAAGCCTGGTCTGGTCTGGAAGGAGTCCGGGTCCACATCAACAGACGTACAGACGTCCGGAATATGAAGACCCAGGGAAAGTCCAACAAACAGTTGATGCAACTTTGTGCTATGTTCAAGTCCAATAGTGAAGGACTTTTGTAGTGTCTTCGGGTGAGCTCGGGATTGTCGGGGTCTTCTCGGGTCCACATGAAGAGAGGTACAGACTTGCGTAATATGAAGAACCAGGAAAAAACCAATAAGCAGTTAATGCAACTTTGTGCAAGGGTGAGTTCGGGAATGTTCGGAAATTGTCGGATTCACATGAAAGTTGATGTGCGTAATATGAAGACCCAGGGAACGTCCAACAAACAGTTGTGTCGCACTTTGTGCTATTTGGGGAATGTCGGGACCTAGAGACGTTCGGAGTATGAAGAATTGAAGATACAGGAGAAGTTCAAAAAGCGTTCAGTGGGTCGTCTTAGGGGCTGCAGTTACTGCCGGGGTTGCGAAGAAAACCGAAAGGGAGATCGTGGCCCCCGGCAACAGGGCAACCGAAGGAACACGGGTGGGTTTTAGTCAGTAAGAGTCTGACACGCCCTCCCGCTTCGCCCAGAGCGGGAGAAGTTATTTGATGATTTCCCACCCTCAAAAAAAAAAAGGGGCTGCAGTTAATTGAAGGAGTTGGGAGTCTACGCTAAGGGGCACTATGAAACTATGAGCAGTAAAGAAAACAAAACATACATTTTTGGTTAAATAAAAAAAAATGGGACTTTTTTCAGAAATCTACCAGTTTTATTGCAGTATCGGGTTAACCTTTGACTGTAGAAACCATTTAGGTTCTGAGAAGCATAGCCCTACGACATTTCCGAGTTAGTAAATTTCGTTTTTTTTTTTTTTGTAAACTCTGTATTTCCAAAATTGTAGTTCGGATGAAAATCTTTTCTAGAAAGAAATTGTTGCTCTAGTCGAAAACCATAAGATGATGTTAAAAAAAAGAACCACGAAATATTGAAAAATTGGTCGATCTTTCAGCTTGCGTATCCATAGGAGCAAGAGCAGCTTGTGTATCAAATTTTCTGTCATTTTTGTTGCCACCGCTAACAAATGCGTGCACTTTAAATTTTTAGACGAGTATATGTCGTCCAACCTTCGTAAGTACATTATCGGCGGGGACAAGTGGGCCCACATCGGCAATTTCAAATTGTGATACCACTCCTTCCTAGTCCTGGGTATATTCTATGTATGTCACGCTGCAAACGGCGGAACCTAGCAGCGTCCGTGAGTAGGCTTCAAAATATTTTGCCGGTACATGTATTCGCCCATGTACCCACTTTAACCGCCGCTGACTCCTACAGGTGCGACAGCAGAAATTTATTTCCGTAAAAAGATTTTACTAACACCTATTCACTTTGTGCTATGTACAAGTCCAATAGTGAAGGACTATTGTATACGTAGTGTGTTCGGGTGAGTTCGGGAACGTTCGGAATTTATCGCATGCACGATTATATTACAGTTTCTATATTTTTTGTGCTTTAATGTAAAACAGCGTTTAGACATCTGCTATTATGTAGCCGGATATAAACTTCTTGTTACATTTGCGATCATAATATTAAAGGCATGTAAGGGTTATTATTTTGTAGTAAATATTGATCTAAAATAAACCACTGTCAATAATACTGTTACTGAGGCTTTTTATTTTAAATATAGTACTCACTCTCTTTGTGTTATCTACCATTCGATGGCAAATTTCGGAAAACTGATTGAAATTAATCTAATAAGTCTTTACTTTCTCACTTAAGTAAACTCAGCGAAAGTTAAGCAAATTGACTACCTACTTAAAGTGTCCGTATATTCAAATCCCAACTGTCATTCTTTGACAGTTCTTTGAAACGGCTATAACGGTAAATTGACGTAGTATGTCAATTTACTTAACAATTTGCCTGACTGTGCCTAATCAATCAATCAATCTGCCTAGCTTTTTCCCAACTACACACATCAAAAGTGTCTAGGGATCAAGCATTTTTATGCGGATTTCTTGAGATTGAGATGTGGCTTTGTAATAAATTTATGATTATATAAATTTATATGGATCCTTTTTGGTGCATTTTATAATTTGAAACAGGAACTGTTAATCAAATTCGAGTAAAAGATGAAAATCAGCTGTCAATATTTTCCCTATAAAAACATACAACGCATTGAAGACATTATTAGTGCTACTGTTTCCCTACTACTGATTAAAACCAACGTTATTATGGAGCGGCGACGTCATTTAAGCAGGGAAGAAATGCTCAGAGCCGTGGGAATGATAGAAGCTGGTTCCCGGCAACGTACTGTGGCTTTAGCTCTGAATACAAGTCAGAGTGTTATCAGTCGACTTTGGACACGTTACCGAAGCACTGGTACCGTGGCTGAGCGCCATGGAGGACGGTATCGCTGCACCACACGGAGACAAGACCGATACATTCAAATCTTAACTCGAATGCTCCAAACATAACCGCCATGATGTTAGCCGTGAGGCTTCATCACTCTTCAGGGAACTTAATTAGCGACCAAACAGTCAGAAACCGCTTGCATGAAGTGAACCTTCATTCCCGAAGACCGCTACGGGTACCACCTATAGCAATGCACAATCGTAGGATCCGATATCAATGGGCTCTTGAACACAGAAATTGGGCAGAAGAACAATGGCGTTTCGTGTGCTTTTCTGATGAGTCTCGTTTTGGTATGAGACCGGATACAAGACGTATACGACACTGGAGAACCCCTGGACGCCAACAGCGATTAAAATCCTGCCAGGAAGTCCATCCTTATAGTGGTGGAACCATCATGGTATGGGCGGGTATTTGGATCGGCGGAAGAACTGAGTTGATTTGGATCAGAGGCAACCTCAACGCTCAAATTTATGCTGAGACGATTGTATCTGACGTCATCGTTCCTCTACAAGTGCAAATCGGTCCCTTATTTCAGTTAATGCATGATAATGCACGACCGCACACCGCAAGAGTTGTAAGACAGACTCTCGCCGCAGCTAACATCAATGTCCTGCTCTGGCCTGCTCAGTCGCCAGACTTGAACCCGATTGAGCATGCATGGGATATGCTACAGAGAAGAGCTCTGCCGAATATGGAGGGTATCCAGTCGCAAGAAGACCTTTTTTTGTTGTTGCAACGAACATGGGCGGCCATTCCACAGCGTGATTTGGATGAACTCATTTTGAGTATGCCAAACCGATGTTCTTGTGTTGTTAGTGTTCGCGGTAGAAACACGGATTATTAATTGTTTAAGTTACCCAATAAAATTTTAAAGAAAACTGTTATTTCAGTCTTTTTTTCGAACTTTAATGTTAGTGGTTCAAATGTCAAAAATCCCTTTATTAGGAAAATGGCAAATTTCTTTATTAATGCAAAGGTGACTTGGTTTATCGTTACTGTGACAAACGAAAACACTTTATTTGATGAATCCTTAAAGAAAATTTTAATTAATATCAATCAGGAGAAAAGTTATTGCAAAAATATATGTTGATCCCTAGACACTTTTGATGTGTGTAATTTGGAGTTGGCTTCAGTCTAACTGGATGCAGCTGAATACCAGTATTTTACATGGAGTGACTGCCTATCTGACCTCCACAACTCAGTTACTGGATAACAAGACTGCATAATCAGCCCATAATGTTCCTACTGCTGGGATACAGTCCTCTCAGTGAGAGGGAATGGGCGTAATCTACCACGCGGGCCCAGTGTGGGTTGGTAGATGCCAGATGTCTTTGAATTTTTGGTTCTAGGACATGCCGGTTTCCTTACGATGTTTTCCTTCACCGTTTTGACAGCAGTGGTGATGAAATTATTTAAACAAACTAAAGCTTCTGCCTGGGTGCGAAACCACGACCTACAAATAACCGATCATCCCTGTTGGTCTCTCATGAGAGACAAATCATCCCCAACCGTCAAACCCGTTGTCTCTCATGAGAGACAACTCATACGTAATGCGCTCGTCGCGACAGTTATAATTTGACATTTTAACCGGGGCTTGTAAATTGGGGCTGTTATCACTGGGCCACTACTGCTCAAAACGACTGACTGTACCTAATATTCCCTAAAAAAAGGCAAACTTAAAACCAGTTAGTGAATTTTTCAATAAAATCTGCAGGAAAAACTTTCTTAACACATAAATCTTGACTACAATATTCAGAAAACATACGCCATAAAATCTTCACATCGAGTCTCTCCAATCTGCCACCAATATCTATAAAACATCAACACTGAAATAGTCCGCAACTCCGTATAAAATACAATATATTCCCCAATAAAATATTCACAAGGACATGAATTTGTGAAACATTTTTCCTCTTAGTTTATGAACTGAAGTTGGTTGGGCGTAACTTCACTCGAAGTCTCTGTCATAAGTTTTATACGGGACTTCACGTAATTTCTCTCCATAGACATTGACATTTAGTAAGTTTAAACACAGTAGATTCTATTAGGAGTTGGTTGGTAATAAGTTTCCGGAGTGTCGGCAGCCAGGAGGCTAGAAGATAGGAACGATATCTGATATTTTAAACGTGCATCTGGAGTTTCTTTTTGTGAAGTTTTCTCCGTGCGATGTCCGTGTTTTGTTATTGGAGATCGGAAAGTTTTAAGCTTGCTATATTTTTCCCTTGGGTCACCATGTGGCGGTAAGGAATCGATTTAAAGGGACAGGTTGTTTCTTCTGCGGTGATAGATATTATTGTTTTGTAAAGAAAAGGTCTAAAATTTATAAAAAAATCTTAATTTTTAGTTAACTGGTCCAATGGTCCCATCTATTTTAGAAAAATATTAGGGTGTGTGATAATTAACCTCCTTTTTCTTTTTTTTTCTTTTTGGGTGGGAAATTATCAAATGAGTTCTCCCGCACTGAACAGAGCGGGAGGGCGTGTCAGACGCATTCTGAATAAAATCCACACGTGTTCCTTCAGTTGCCTGTGTGTTGCTAGGGGCCAAGGTAACCCTTTCGGACTTTCCCGCGAAATAATTAACTCCTAAGGCTATGAATTAAGAACACTGAGAATCATCGAATCATAAATTGGCCATTCCCCCCTTATCTCCGAAACTACTAAACCAAATTTTAACAAAAAAATACGAAGAATGGTCCTTTACTTTTAGATTACAGGAAAACCTATAAGAAGTCTATGGTCCTAAAATAACATGGTAAATCTCTCCATATTGTGCGTACAAACTTACATTTGCAGTTGGAATGTATGATGAAATGATGATGATGATGAGAACATGATTTTCAACTACAAAGTTACTTTTTTTATTTGGGATAAATTCATCCCAACTGCGGAACCCTTCATTGTGCGTAGTAGTAGATACGCACTTGGCCGTTTTTTTTTTAAACCACTATCCTCTACCGGACACACTTCTCCACCAAATCATCCTGCCTAGCCTTTTCCCAACTATGTTGGCATCGGCTTCTAGTCTAACCGGATGCAGCTGAATACCAGTATTTTATATGGAGCGACTGCCCATCTGACCTCCACAACTCACTTCTCCACCCAATACAAGAAAAGATCACCCACCTTTAAAACCTTAAAATTAATCAAAGAACACACTAAATCCTAAACCCAAATCCGAGTGCTTTATAAGCCACGAAAACGGTGTATCGGAAACCGATGCAAATAAACTTGAACTGGGGTTCGAAGCCCAAATCTTTGGCGGGCAAACACTGTCGCTGTGTTGCTACACGTTACGCTCTATGCTGTTCGACATGTTAGATGTAAATTGAGAACTAGTCAAATGATTACTAGGGGCTGAGAAGTCGAGGGGAGTTTGGATGAGTTGTTAAAAATATTTTGGTAATTCTGCTGAATCGACTCCTAAAGGCAGAGCTTCTAGAGCAGTGGTGGCCCAGTGGTAACAGCTCCAACTTACGAGTTGTAGGTCGTGAGTTCGAACCCAGGCAGGCGGTTTATTTTGTGTATTTAATTTCATCACCACTGCTCTCAAAACGGTGAAGGAAAACATCGTGAGGAAACCGGCATGTCTTACACATCTACCAACCCGCTCTGGGCCCGCGTGATTGATTACGGCCCATCCTACTCACAGAAAGGAGGCATGTGTCCCAGCAGTGGGAATAAGCTGATTATGACATGACTCTTAAATGGTTTGTTGATGGGTATCTTAGATTCGAATGTTGCTTAAAAATCTTTGAGGTCCGGTTTGAGTTCCGCTATGCTCTAGGCGCTTGTCTGTGTAGCTTGACATCTTGACGGAGAAAGCTCCTGATGAATTAACAGCTTTAAGTTACTAAGCTATAATAGTAGGTTTTGAGCAGCAGCGTCTTTATCTTGACATTTTGTTGCATACAAATCGAATATTACCGATCAGTAGGTAACAACTTGTCATCAACACTGTTGACGATCGGGAAAAATAGTTTCGTTCGTTCACAGTGTGGACGAACGGGTTTTTTTATTTTATTATTCCCGATCATTAATACCCCTGTCGTTAAAAAAAAGGTCCGTTTGTTCAGTGTTGATGCATGCAAAAAAGTCGAGGTTTAGAAAAGTGGAGTTCAACTAATTAGGTATGACAAGGATTTTCAAAATGTTTTAATTATGACTTTCAATTTCAAAGCTAAAATTAACATAGCAATAATAATCTTATGGAACGAAGTTCTTTAACGCAGCTTGCGATAGAAATAAACTGGCAGAAATCGTCACGCGAAAATCTAAATGAAAATCCAAGATGGCGACTTCATTTTATTTTTTATTTTTCAGCGTTGCTTGAACAAAGTTATTGTGATTTGCAACCGGATCTTATTAGTTTGCTGCTAATTTGAAACAAAATTATCAAAGATCAAAGATTTGAAATAAAAATAAATACACAAACAATTCTAGTTTCAGGTGACTTCCCAGCTCAGCGTAGGGGTCGGTTCACCGAAGTTGTCCCGGAATTGTTTATTCAAAGCGCGCCGCGGACGTGATGCGATTGTTACATTCCGGGACGATTCCAATCAAATTTTGATTTATTCCTTTTGTTCCACTTTACATTTTCGGTAATGTCCGACTGATTTTGTTGGGTTTTGACGTGGGATCAAGTTCTTGAATAGGGAATGAAATAGAAACGTGTTTAGGCATGCAGAGCCCGAGTATCCCATTGTCTGCTGTGTTATCAGAATTTTGAATTCGTCATAATTCTCGCGGTTCATTTCCATTGAGTCCTACATTTTCCTGTGCATAGTTCCTAGGAATAACGCCACGTTTACCTATCAATTGTATTTCCATGTTCAAGTGGGTATTAGCAGCTCCCTGATTTAGGCCTTCTCAGTTTCAAGCACTATCTCCTTATTAGGCCTTTAGTCAACACACTGGTTCAGCTTACTTTTGCAATATGATACCTACAAAGTGACGCGGGTAACTGTTATAGTAAAACGTTTTTCGAACCACTCTATTTTTAGTTTCATCCCATTTTTTGCTCGAAAATGTTTCGCGGAATCTCTGACGATAAATTGGAAGGCATCAGTTCGGATTTTACCTTCAATTTATTGATGCAATGTGACTCCTCTGACGAAAAAATGCTTTGTTCAAACGAACAGCAAAATAGTATTGTTGAAATGAAATTATGTTTATTTCTGTTTTGTGCTTGTGATTATAGATCTATCGTACCGTGTGACATATTAAATGAAAGGGCTTGTTGCGAGGATCATAAACATATTTTTTATATAATTTTGAAATAAATACTTTTAAAGATGTTTAAGAAATTCGATAAACATTGACCATTTCCCCCTTATTTCCGAAACTACTGGACCTACAATTTTGAAAAAAATACATAGTACCAATGGCTCTTTACTAATAGATTACAGGAAAACCTATAAGAAGTCTATCGTCTTAAAATAACATGGTAAATCTCTCAATATTGTGCGTACAAACTTACATTTGCAGTTGGTATGTATGGGAGAACATGTTTTTCAACTATAATGTTAAGTTTGTTCCTGGGAGAAATACATTCATCTCAACTACGGAACCCTTCATTGTGCGTAGTCCGACACGTACTTGGCCGGTTTTTTTTTATGCACGTGTTTCTGCGACAAAGAACCCTATTTTTCTTTATTTCTTTTTCTGTAAGTACCACATCTTTTATGACACTTAACACGTCAATTTTTGGGTCAATATTTTAAAACAAGATGGCGCCGGCATTTCCTAGCTAACTGTTTAACGCGTAACTCCGCGTAATCGTAGTTTAATCGCAGTTAATGACGTAGTATATTCACGAGGTATCCATTAACGTTGCGAGTAGTTTATATAAGCATGGTTGAATATGGTAATTATAACCGTAATTCATCCTATAAAATCCTGCCGACATTAAATGGGGCTCTCCCCACGTACTCTGCACCACCTACGCTTTTAACTAATTATCATCTAAAGGATATATTTCTAATCGCCTTGGGGTTGCATAATATGAATGAATAATGATCGTGTTACAATAATCTGATTTGTCTGATTTATAATGATATGCAAGAGTCAATTTATGGAGTCGTCAATACTTAGATGATGCATGAAAGAAACAAAGAAATTTGGACTTAATTTACAACTCGAAGAAGAGTGAACTGCTTGTATTTAAGGCACCTAAGCAGCAGCCGCGCAGTGTTCCGGCCATAAGTCTCAACGGCGTAGCTCTGAAAATTTTTGACAGTTTTAGTTACCTTGGCCACATTGTCACGAGCGACCTACGAGATGACGTAGATATAGAGAGGGAGCGCTGGGCGGTGTCTGTGAGGAGCAATATGCTTGCCCGCAGGTCGCTCGTTGTACCTTTTTGGCGCAGCCGTGAGGCACACACTGTTGTTTTTAAATATTATTATTTATTTTATCTTTGTTATTTGTGTTTCACGAACTGTGTTCAAATAAATGTTTTTCTTTCTTTCTTTCTTTTTACTACAGACGTCAAAGTAACCCTTTTTAACACGTTCTGTCAATCCTTTTACATGAGTGGCCTGTGGGTATCATACACGCGCCGAGCATACAACGTCCTGCATGTTCAATTTAATAATGCGTTTAGGATGCTGTTGGGGCTGCCATGGCGTTGTAGTGCTTCAGGAATGTTCGCGGAGGCTCGCACAGATGGTTTCCATGCCATCATGCGAAAGAAAGCGGCGTTCTTACTACAGCGCCTGCATGGTAGTGACAACAGCATTCTAAAAATGATCGCTGCCAGACCGGACTGTCCCTTTCAGGGACACCGGGTAGAGACAGTCATAGGTCTGCGCAAATAAATAATTTATAAAAAAAAAACAATACTAACTAAGCACCATTGTTACTAACACCATTTTACTAACAAAATTATGGACCTTAGTCTGAAATAAAGTTGTATTTAATTTAATTTATGACCCTAATAATAATATCGTGACACTTTTTTTTATATCTTGATATCTTCTAATCTAGTTTCAATATTTCATTTAAGTCTTGTGCAGACTGGCGCGACGCGACGACGGCGCGATGCGACTCTATATAACAAAACAATTTCTATGAAAACTTCACAGTAGAACAATTACCGCTATTGCGTCGCACCGTCGTCGCATCGCACGAGGCTTTAAATAGGTTCTCTCCTTGAAGCATTTGTCCACCTTTCCCTTGATTTTTTTGGACCTCCAGATTGTTTCCAGACGTATATTCCTGACAACACAAAAATCAGTTGAAATTTGCATTTTATCTCGCCTAACGGTTATTTCCAATCTGACCACAATAATATGATATCTCCAAAAAAGATAAGTAGTTCCGAGATTTGTCCAAGGGAGCTAAAGTCCACATTTTATTACTCACTATTTCATTTCTGACCAGCACCGAACGTTCCCATTTTCTCAGATTGCAATGCAACCAGCACACTGCACATTATTACTAATCATACTATATCCGAAATACATAAACAGTAGGTTCCAATTTCCTACACAGCGGTGACCTCGTACAATCTTCGAGAACTATTGACGAAGTTGTGGAGTAAGCATAAATTGTGTCTTTAGCCAATAGTTTGGAAACTAAATGTCCCCTTTTGTGAGCTATCTAGTAGCTCTGGGCGCAGTTGGCTTGGCTTGGTGTAGGTATTTCCTAAGTAAATTGAGACCAGCTTTGGCGTTGGCTCTTGCTCCTTAGTTGAGAACTGTAATAAGAGGAGGCGACGTGGGAAAATAAGTGTAGAAGGTAGTGATTAGACTAAGAAAATCGAGGCCTCCAAAAAATCTTGGATCCTTTTTGGTTCGTTTTAAACATTACCTACATAACTATGAAAGTTTTTATTAAGCAATGGTCCACCTGAATTTCGGCTCCGAGTGCCAAGCCACGTACCGCGACGATCATTAAGAATTAACAACCAGAAAAACCTACTAATTACATTTTGTATGACCTGAACTTCAAACCAATGGCAACGGTCGGCAGTTGTGTGGGCGATAAGAAACCAATTAAAACACTTAATAAAAAGATAAAAGACAGATAAAAGACATGTAGGTAGGTAGGTACCTAACTGGCGATGTTTTTTTGACTAAATTTATTTTAAAACATCTAGGGTAAAACCGGGATAGATGCCGCAGTGGGATAGATGCCTCATTCTCAAAAAATCTAACTTCCCAAACTCGCAACTAAGAATTAATAGTACGAGTAGGAGCCGCAATCACCCCGCACATCAATTGTCCCCGGACTGTCGTATGGTGAGGACGCGTTTCGCTCGTGTGTGCAATCATCTCCGCGGCGAACTTCACAAACACGTCAAAGATTTAAAGGTTAGTATTTGCCGTTGTATAACTTTATAAGTAGTAATAAATTTCATTATATTTTTTATTACGTCAATATAATGGTTCATTAAGTGTTCATCTGGGTGCTAATAGTAGCTCTTATGTTTTTAATTTATTTAAAAAATATTTGGATATCTATCCCTATCGTAAAGGATAGTTGCCCTGATTTTTCGAGGTATAGGTGCCCCTAGGGGCATCTATCCCTCCATACACTATATATGGTATCAGTGCATATTTTTTATGTTTTACCGTATATTTATATTTGGACTCTTTACTTGTAGCAGAACCATGCCACGAAAATATAAAAGAAGGGAAGGAGTGCAAGCTCGAATATGTTCTTGGACTGTAGAACAACTACAGTCAGCTTTCGATGAAATGGACAAGAAAACCGTGGGGATAAATGAAATATCCCGACAATTTGGGATTCCATCGAGAACATTGCACAGACGTTATGCTGCTAAAAATACTACGAAGTTGACACTGGGTATGTATTGACGATTATGTGATACAGGATAGTACACGCTTTTATTTAAATAATTTCTGTCAGTTTCCAACAGATTTATTAACGTAGGTATTTTTTCTTTAGGAAAACACCCTATCTTGGATTTTGACAACGAGAAAAGGCTAGTAAAGCATATTCTGAAGCTTGGAGATGCGGGATTTCCCCCTAACAGAGAAGCCATACGCATGTTAGCTTATCAATTTGCCGAAAAGCTAGGGCTAAAACATAATTTTAACCACGAAAATGAAATGGCTGGAGGTGCATGATTCAAAAGTTTTATCGAACGGAATCCGAAACTGTCTATCAGACAAGCTGAAGGTTTATCTGTGGCTAGAGCTAAAGGTCTTAGTAGAGAAGAAGTAAATAACTTCTATGATCTTTTAATCAAAGTCCTGACCGACAATGATCTATTGCATAAACCAGAAAGGATATATAATATGGATGAATCCGGAATTCAACTAAATAATAAACCCGGAAAAGTCGTGGCAAAGAAAGGTGCAAAAGTCGTCAATTCAGTCACATCTGCCGAGAAAGGTGAAACAATGACAATCGTTGGCTGTTGCAATGCAATTGGTAATTTCCTTCCACCAGTCCTTATAATAAAAGGTGTCAATAAAAAACCAGAATTTGAAGATGGACTTCCAATTGGCTCAAAAGTATATATGAATAAAAAGTCAGCATACATAAACACTGCACTTTTCTATAAATGGCTGACTGAACATTTCATACCTCTGAAGCCGCAAGGTAAGGTTCTACTCATTTTAGACGGTCACTCATCACATTCAACTGCACCGAACATGCTACAAGCTGCTACTGATAATGACATAATTTTATTATGTTTGCCTAGTCACACAACTTCAGCTTTACAGCCTTTAGACAGATCTGTATTCGGGCCGTTTAAAACCTACTTCAACCATGAAACTAACCAATTTATGCGATTGTATCCAAATAAAAAGATCAGCCGTTACAATGCTGGGAGGCTTATACGCAATGCTTGGATTCGCGCTGCCACTCCTGCGAATGCTCTTGGTGGCTTTAGGGGTAGCGGGATTTACCCAGTTGACCCAAATGCTTTGCCAGAAACTACATTCCTGATATCAGATACTGCACTGAGTAGTGAAAATCCTGGCACTTCTCGTACGCCTGATCAAGTTTTAGGACAATTGTCAAATACCCAGCCTCAGACATCTTATTCGTTAGATTGCCAATCAGAGCTTGTCAATATCTCGGAAAATATAGAATCTCGTGAGCCTATTGCGGTAGAACCAAGAACAGAATCATATCTATCTCAGACTTCCCCTTCTTTAGTTTGTCGACTAGAGCTGGACAATCGAAATGTTTATAAATATAAACAAAATAAGACACCACCAAATCCGATACGGTGTGCAATTGACAGAAAATCTCCTAGCCTTTTGATCGATTCCGAGATTTTAGAGGATATTAGTATTGTTGACATTGGTGATTCTACAATTGCAGAGATCTTAGGTACCGATATAGAACAAGAAACACCTTCAAAAATTCTAATAGATGCATCACCTATACCAAAAATTCCTTTGACCATGGCCAAGAGGGCGAAACAATCAGCCAACATTTTGAATTCAAAAGAAAATATAAAACAAAAGAAGGATGTGGCTGAAAGAAAGGAAAAACAAATAAAAACTAAGTTGGATAAGAAAAACAAGACTGAAATTACCAAAGAAAAAAGAGAACTTAAGAAAACAAAAAAAGGAACTACTAACAAAGAGCATGAAAACAAAAATAAAAAAATTAAACAAAAAAAGAAGCATTATTTTTGTGAAACTGACGATGACGATCTAACGGACTTATGTGATAAAGAAAATTATAATTATCTAAAAGTAAACCAGAACCGAACATCACTAAAAAGACAAATTATTTACAGTAGCAGTGAAGATGAAGACACTCCACCTAACTATGACATTAAAGGAAAGAAAACTAAAGGTTTGCCGTAAAGAATACTAAAAGAGATGGACAGGATAACCCTAAAGATACAAATAAAGATATAGTAGAATGTTTATGCGTAGAATGTTTTGAAAACTATAAAAATACGAAGTCTAAATCCGATTGGATTCAGTGTGTGATGTGTCAAAACTGGCTACATGAAACCTGTACACTTTTCAGAAATTATTGCTCAAGATGTGGAAAACTGAAAGCACTGTCCGGATCAACCTCATTTGAGTAGTATTAAGAGATGATCTCTATATTATGTTGTTTTAATTTTTTTTTTAAGTTTGATTATGCATATTGACACTTAATAATTATATTTTATAATAATAATTAAGAATTAATATTTTTGTTGAACAAATACTTTTAAAATGTTATTATGTTTCTTTGTGTCATATTAAAATTATAACGATAACAAATAAAAGATTTAAAAAAATATTTTTTTTTTTCATAATACGACCCCTGTCTTTTCACATTAATTGTCTGTGTCTTTACACATTATAAAAGGCATCTGTGTGTTTACACATTATAAAAGGCATCTGTGTCTTTACACATTATAAAAGGCATCTATCCTGCACTGCAGGCATCTATCCTTCTTAATATTTTCATGGTGGGGCAACTATCCATACAGGTAGGCAACTATCCTCAAAAAAAGGGTTCCACAAAAAGCTGAATTCTGCAAAATTTGTAATTGATAGGTAAATAAAAAATAACTGTGATTCAACATAAATGATTAGGCTAACTACATTCATAGAAATTATTCATATAAAATTAATATTTTTTAAATAAGGAGGCTATTTCAAAAAGTGGGGCATCTATCCCGGTTTTACCCTACGTGTTTTATTTTTAACCGACTTCCAAAAAGGAGGAGGTTATATGTTCGTAGCGTATGTTTGTTCTTTTTTTATGTATGTCTGTCTGCCCATTTCTCCGTCAATTGTGGACCGAACTTGAATTTTTTTTTATGCTCTTAAGGTAGTTCCATATAAATTTTATTAACTTTGCTAAAAAATTAAAAATAAAATATTTATCCAAAAAAAAAAACAACCGACTTCCAAAAATACACTACAAAGTGAAAAATAACTTTAATTTTTGAAGTCGGTGGCAAATAAAAAAATTCACTTCAATTGCAGACATACCCTCACGACGATTTTTTGTTGAGAACTAATTAACTAGATACCTCATTTAGGTAGGTATTCAAAAACCCCATTCAATTAAAAATAAAATTACATCACCACACGAAAGAATAAAAACTAATTTCAATAAAACTTCCTTTTTCTCGTGTTCTGTTAATTAAAATACTCTCAGATCAAGCTGACGAAGCTTTGACCTGAATCGATAGAAAGGAACATTGTCTTCGAAAGTCTCATTGTCTCATCTCTCAATACCTAGGGCTCCTATATAGCTACAAGTACCTAGATAGAATATTGTACTAATGTTTGCTGAGAGAATCGAGTTCAAATTGATGGAAATGAAATTATACATTTAAAGGAACTTAAATTGGGAAGGAAAGTCCGCTCGAAATCATCGTGATGAAACTTTCGAGTTTCGCGATTTGATAACCGTGCAGGTCTGTAATGTTATAGGTCCTTATTTCAATTTCCTTAGGTAGGCACCTATTCTGCACAAAAAGATGGCTCTGCTAACTGGCTCAGCTAAGAACCTATCCTGTATGTATCTGATTGCAAAAGCAATGATGGTGCAGGCGTAGGCAAATGGTTATTGGCAGTTGTTCTCCTACTATAACATGAATCTTATTACATGATTGACGAAATATGGGTGTATCTGTACCTCTTCCTATATACGCGTGATATTTATCTATAAATAGGGTTATTGGTCGGCAGTCCATTAAGGGGATGTAGGAGAGGTAATTAAAATTAAACTTTTAAAGATAAATAAATGTTTGTCACCATTGCACCCATGGAGTGAATCGCTAGTGTTAATAATAATTATCTGATTATATATCCCTTCGGGCGCTGAAGTTTAGAAAAATAGGGAATCCAACAATGTCCTTGCAAGGTTCAAACTAGAAAAGCCCCTTAACCTTTAGTAACCAAACACATTAATAGCCCTATCTAAACAACACTAACACGAACCTTTCTCTAAATGTTTCAGTTGTGTCCCATATTGAGTGCTACCAACTCGGCCTGCAGCAAAGTGCTCCCTAACTAAGGCCAGACTTGTTATTAAGTGCCTTGTACTACACAAAGCAGCTGACTCTGTTACTAAGTACAGATTGTGTGGAATTTATGAGATAGGCATGAATATTGTAGGTGAAAAAAAAATCTCAAGAAATGTCCCTCATGTTCACACATAATTATGTGTGAACATGAGGGACATTTCTTGAGATTTTTTTTAAAGTAAAGAATAAAGGAGACCAAATAAACTATGGACGGATTGGGTGAAAGATAACATGGAGATAGGCATGAATAATGTAACATGTGTGAACATGTGGGATATTTCGTGAGATTTATTTGAGAAAAGAATAAAGGAGATCAAAGAACCTATGGACGGATTGGCTGAAAGGAGGACATGGAGATAGGCATGAATATTGAAATATGAGTGAACATGGGGGATATTTTGTGAGATTTATTTGAGAAAAGAACAAAGGAGACCAAAGAAACTATGGACGGATTGGGTGAAAGTTAACATGGAGATAGGCATGAATATTGTAATATGTGTGAACATGGGGGATATTTCGTGAGATTTATTTGATAAAAGAATAAAAGAAGACCAAAGAAACTATGGACGGATTGGGTGAAAGTTAACATGGAGATAGGCATGAATATTGTAATATGTGTGAACATGGGGGATATTTCGTGAGATTTATTTGATAAAAGAATAAAAGAAGACCAAAGAAACTATGGACGGATTGGGTGAAAGGTAACATGGAGATAGACATGAATATTGTAATATATGTGAACATGAGGGATATTTCGTGAGATTTGTTTGAGAAAAGAATAAAGGAGACCAAAGGGCACCCGCCTGATATATGCTGTGAGATAAATAAGATTGTGTTACTGATAAGAACTAATGTGTAAAGGTGATATGGCTAAATACTTCCGAGATGACGACTAAAGCTGGCTTCACAGCTGTCCGGGAGATTGAACGGAAACACACGCGCTAGAACATTGTTTCACAGCAACGCGGATTGGTCCGTACACGACCCGCTTCGAATAGAGCCCATACAACGCTACCTGCGTCCCGCGCCCGGACTCGCCCACATGCTGCCGCGAGGGCATCGCTGCTCATTCATCGTTTCACAGCGACGCGGACCGTGCGTGCTTCAGGAGTACAGACGAGATGAGTACATTGATTGACATGTAATTTCTCATAGACTCTCTCTTTTCTGAGCACTGCGGGCGCTACCCGTACGAGTCTCCCGTGTACGGACGGCCCGTACGGGTCTCCAGGACAGCTGTGAAACCAGCCTAATGGAGAAGTATGGAAGAAAGGGACATGTTGCGTCGACCCCAAAAAAAATGGAATAAGGGCAGGAAAACATGATATTGATAAGAACTAAGTATCTATGGAAGATTTTTTTTTTCTATCTAAGCCCAGACTTGACATAAAGTGTTTTGTAATACACATAGAAGCAGACTTTGTTACTGAGTACAGATTGCCTTGACTTTATGATCTCATAAAGTCCTAACTAGGCGTGAGGGTTGTTATTAAATGCGAATATGAGGAACCATGAGAAAACTTGATGGCTAAAATAATAGAGGAAGGCCAAAGATACGATGTTCGGATTATATATTAAGATGGAATTCCGAAAGTGACTGAATACCGTAAGAAGCACATAAGCTTCACCGATCGGAAATCAATTGGAATGAGAGCAGGAGTTTGATGATAATACCTACTAGGAGTATGTTAGTAACCAACGATCTTAACACATACTTTTCTGTAGGTTCTGCCTACCCTATCCTATGGGCTTTATTATTATTTTGACAACTTATTTATTTATCGAATTAGTTGGATTTTTTTTTCGTCCCTTGGGCTCCTATCACTAATTAGTTACGTAATTATATAGATACTTAAAAGAATACACCACAAGAACATAATAATATTTTATAACTATCATCCAGCAAATCATAACTTAATTAAACCCCCACATATTTCACACCACTCTTAACGGTACACAACTGCAAAGCGCTATTCAAATTAAGGGCAGCTTATGGGATTACTTGCGGCCGTCTGCACCATACGTAAGTGTTCGCTCATATTTGTTGGAGCATTAGCAATAAAATATTACCAGAGATATTTGGGTACCTCTTATGTTCTTATACGTAATTAGGGACGGTATCTTACGTAGTAATAAACTTTGTAGGGACGGTTATGTTTTCAGATGAATTTGTTTGTGAAAAGTGAGAAGTTTTATCTTTAGATCAACGCGCGCATGACAACCATAGAAACAGGTGTTTTACGGCTTTTTTTTTCGAGGGAAGAATAAACAGAATGACAGACTGTGATTGTTTATCTGTCATTTTATGTATTCTTCCGTCGACAAAACCCGTTTCTACTGTGGTCATGCTAAGCTTATAGAGGGCTTAAAGCAGTATTATTTAAATTTTACTTCAATGTGGGAAAGAGATGGAGCTGTACGTCTTCTATATCTCCCCCTATCAGGGTCGTTGGTACCTTGTAGGCTCTTGAGATTTAATTATCATCAAATGTCAATCTAATTTTGGCCTATACAGGGTGGCAGGGTCATCGATGCGCAAACTGGTACCACGGATTCAGTACATGATTCTGAAACCCCTTTGTTGAAATTTTTCGTCGGTTATTTAAAAAAAAATCTGCTGTTCCATACATTTTGACAGCGTAGGTATTACTCTTTTCTATGAAACAGTAATATTTTTTTAAATAAGTGGTGTAAGTAAGGTGTTCAGAATCATGAACTGAATCCATGGTAATAGTTTTCGCGTCTATGTCCCTGCCACCTGTATTTATTTTTGTCTCGATATGTACTGGAACTAGGCTTGAATGCTCTTATCGTCTTGTAAAAGACTAGCTGCGGCCCGCAGTTTCAGCCACATAAGTTTCGATCCCGTGGGAATATCGGGATAAAAAAATCCTATGTTCTAACCCAGGTCTATCTATGTGCCAGGTAAAGATCCAAATCCGTTCAGCCGTTTTAGCATGAAAGCGTAACAAACAACAATACAAACATAAAAATCAAATCTTTTCTCTTTTTAATATTAGTTTTGATTAGATGAGACTGGTTGAAGACTTTTTTTAATGAACTCTCTTACCGAATCGATCCGGTCGTGTCTTAACTCATCGTAGTCCGCGATCGAATAATATGTAAGCTTCAACGCGTTGGTTACAGCAGACCTCAATAATGAATGCAACAGCACTAACAATGCCTGACCACACTTCCTCAATACACGTCGTCCAGTCAAAGGGACCTCCACCAAGCTTCAACAATGGCGACAAAAGTTACAAAAGTCATTGCAATCTGCAAGCAGACGGTTCATATTGCACCGCCCACGACAATGGTGGAGCAAGTTTCACAATTTGTGGTCTGTACGTAAGAAAATCGATGAAGAGGAACTTCCCAACGGTCCGGGACACAATTTATTGGCGGGAAGAACTTGCACAATGGCTTAGTTATACGGTGTCGATCTTGATTTGAGTGTTTCAAGGATTTCTAAAGTTTTAAGTTCGTATCTTCAATTGCTTATTGGCCTCTCGATGTTATCTTTACAAGAGTTTGTTAATGAAAAGTGAGGCTTGATCGCGCTTCGAGCTTTGATTTTTCATTCGTCTGATTCTCTTGTAACTTGATAGTTTTGTGAAAATCTTTGTTCAGTTTTTTTTAATCAGGTCTCCTGTTTAATTAATGTTTTTCTGGGAATATTGGTACTTAATTGTATATTTAAACCTGTATACTGCTGAATGGGTCGCACACACCTTGGATGTTAGCTTGAATGATAAGTCACGTATAGCCAAAGATAGTGAATATATTGAACTACCACGTAACTAATGCTTTATGAATGTTGTGTGAATGAGTACCTACAGCTGGCTACGAAGACTGATTGCAATTAAATGAAAGAAAATTTTAAACTCATATTGAAAGTACACTTTGTAAACAAGCATATTACAAATTAGAGTATTATATCCAAGATAAGAGTGCTTGGAAACATGCTGGTCCTGCTCCATAGGATAATTTAGTATCAATACAAAATCAAAGAGGTTGCTAATTTAATTGTAAAATTTATAATTTAGTGTTATATGACATTGATTTTACATTCTGTGATTACTTCCTCACACACTGACTTATTAATTTAAAAAAAAAATGGGAAAATCGTCTACTTTTACAATGTTTGTAAATATGTGAGCACCATGTATCTATCACATAATTAAATTATCTGTCGTTCTTTCATTTTCAAATTCTTTTTACCTATTGTGGTATAGTAATTTTATTCTAGGTGCATCGTCTTCACATATAATTATTTAACTAATGTACGTACTTATAAAAACTATTGTAAAATATTTTAAAAGAGTAACGGTGGAGTTTCTTGCCCATTCTTCTCCACACGAAAACTACCTTTTGGAAGGGGCGACTAGAATCAATTATATTATTTTGTAAATTTTGACGTTCAAAAGTGCCATACATGGGCCTATTTGAAATAAATTATTTGACTTTGACTCTGATTGTGTACTGTCGCGTACCTAACACAATAATTTATGCAGGTGACGGAAAAGTGCTGATCAATGCAAGATACATGACTCGTACAGTATCAGTTGTCTGTTAGAAGATTGCTGGAACCACCTCCAATGTTTAATAAAAAGTTTGTGATATTACTATTTTCGCGTTATTTTCTGAACCTATTTCCAGATGACTGTATTTCCGAGAGTTCTGTCAGTCGCTAGTGTTAATGAATAAAAGGAAATTGTTAGAATCGTGCTGAGCTTATGATATGCAATGTCTTTGACCGTTTAAGCATCGTTAATCGATTCAGGCGTGACCTTGTTTAAACATCTTTAAAACTATTGATTCATTAGATAACCTAGCTTTAGTGAAAGAAAGAAAGAAAGAAGAAAGAAGAAAGAAAGAAAAATAGGTTTATTTGTCATTAACTGGAACTGTAATTTTAACACAGCGTTACTTTAGGCAAAGGTGTATCTAATAGTACACCAACATTTCGCCAGCTATGTTTAATTCCCATGTAAGGCTGCCTGTCCATTTACGCGGAGCGAGGCAGCGGAGCGGAGCGAGGGAATAATGCGGAGTGGAGTTACGGACTGTGTCTGTCCATTGATGCGGAGCGAGGTAGTGCGGAGCGGAGTTGCGGACTGTGCAAAGCTAGGCAGAGCTCACGCGACGAGTAATTTGAGCGGGCTGCAATGCCTCGCGGCCGGTTTTTCCCACTTTCCCGCTCCGCTTCCCCACTCCTCTTCCCCGCTACACTTCCTTGCTCCCGCTTCTCCGCTCCGCTTCCCGGTTTTATATGAATTTTTAATATTGGTTAATAATGACAGAGCTCCGCTCCGCTCGTCTCCTTTCCGCTCCAGTGGACAGTCAGCCTTATAGGGGCGAGCTGTGGGGGCGAGCCTATATTTTTTCTATCGGTAAATTCAAACCTGATAACACGAACCACATAATGCATAGCATAAACTGTAATATATGTATCTCCTACTAGTTCAGTAGGTATCTATATGCCAAAGCCACCACCTGAATTATTATCGTCTTACGCTTGGCTGCTTTTAAAACCAATACTCAACGCAATCTTTTTTATACTCTACTGAACGTTAGTAAAATTCAGCGCAAACTAACCTAACATGCCTTACTTACCTGTATGTTTATCGGAGTTTGTGTAATTTAAGGCCTTTTATCAATATGAAACTTTAATAAAAAAAGGTGGGTATAAAAATAGGATAACAATACCAGCGTTTTATCGAAAGGCAATGTTACGGCCTTTTCTAACTCGTGTCGTCTCTCTAACTCACGTGTGATGGCAATTTCGGAAAGTGTAGCTGAACTTTGAAAATGCAGTTAATAAAACTAAGTGTTATGAAGATTGACATCCCACGTAAATTTTTCGTGTTATAGCCATTTCATACAACTGTTAAAGCCTCCTGCCAGTTGTGATTTGAATATATGGACAACTTAAGTTTCTAGTCAATTTATTTAACAAATATTTTGTAACTTTACAAATTAATTTCACTATGTAATATAAACATAATCCAAAATATGCCTATATTAAAATATTAAGAAAATGCTTATATATTTTTTCCAAATCATTACCACAACTCATTTAGACGTCATCTTCATTATAAAATCATTAGATTAATGATGAATGATTTATAGTAGATTGTATCATAAGGGAGCAAAATAATATTTTTACGGCGAGGGCGCTTTTTTAAATCCAGAGCGAAGTGAGGGATTTTAGAGTAGAATCCTGAACGTAGCGACGGATTCAAAGTACGTCGCCTGAGCCAAAAATATATTTTGCGCCCGAGTGATGCACTTTACTTTTCATCATGTATGAGAAAATAAAAGGCGCCTCATATTTTATTGTAATATTATTATTTAATAAAACATAGCGTAACAACTAAATTGAAATTACATATTATCTAATAATAAAACAACTAAAAACTTATATTATCTTTGAGACATTTTCGCAATTATGAAATTTATTTTACAGTTTTATTAGGAATAGAGATTGTTTCAGATTTTATATTCTATGTGTTTGAAATAATGTCCGAATCTGGCTCATTTTGAGGAAAATGTGACGATGAATCTCGTTGTTGGAATGTAGATAAGCGCGGCGACACTGGCATGGATGGATTAACTGAAGGTTGCAAATTAATGTTTTCCACGATGCGTTCACTTGTTTTAGCTTTGTTCTCAATGGAATCTTCTATATACCCCTCTGCTACAGCACTCGACTTCCATCCTCCATGTCGCTTGAGAACAGTTAACTCCGCTCCAGAATCTGCCAAAAGGTTAGCAGAAGTATGACGAAAACAAAGTCCTGTATACAATTTGATATCTGGTAACTACAAATAAGTAGCGATTTCTTGTGGTATGTTAGAAATTTTATTTTTTCCTAGAACTTGTTTAAAGCATTTGCCATTTTGATAACGGATGAAAAACCGATTGGTCTTCATATCAGCAGGATGCAGATCCAGGTATTTATGTACAATAGTTTTTTTATTCTCCTTGGATTACGAAGGATCCGTCAATTTTTATTTTTGTGTCTGTCAGCTTTACTAACAGTAAATTATCCGAGTGATTTTCGACATCATCAACAGTTATTTTTAAAAGTTCATTGACAAGCTCCATGTACTCCGAAAATTAAAGCCACCTGTAACAAAACCGAATGTGAATAAGAAAAGTATCTATAAAAGTACAGGCTACAATAAAATGCGCATTTTAAAATACTATGATTATACTTTACTAATCCACCATGTACATAGTTATTTACTTTTACGGCAAGAAAGACTTTGTCGGGTGCCTCATTAAGGAAAGTCTGCATGTTTTTGACTGAGAACACTATGTATTTTTTAGGTTTAAATCCATCAGACATCCTCTTCAGATACGCTATTAATTTCGAATATGTCCAGTTTTACGTCGTTATTAGAACTGACTGTTGATTTTAGCATTGAGTAGGAAAACTAAAAAAACCTTCCACTCTTTGGAGTACCAAAGAGTGGAAGGTTTTTTTAGTTTTGGCTAAGTATTGGAAGTAGGCCAAAATCACAGATTCTGAAAAATTCTTGGCGCCTCTTGCATTTCTCCATTCAATAAAATTACCATAGGCTTTAATATATTTCCCCCGCGATTTTACAGGTAATAGATAATCCATCACATTTCTTGCGTCAGTTTTAATACTTTTAGGAGTTAATTCTATACTTTCACTGTCACTTGAGGAATTCATTTTTCAAAACAAAACTATGAATTTCTTCTAACAATCCGTGAAAATTGACGAAAACGCGGTCTTTTTTTTATTCAGACGGCACGGCGGCGCGACTATGGGCCGTCGTACCAGCCAGTCTTTATTCAAACAATATTTGCGTTCGATTTCTTTGACGCTGAACACTAGGATGTTCCAAATTCCAAAAGTGCGCGGCAAAAATAATTGCGACGCACTTATAAAGAGGATTAAAAACTCATTACTGCCCGCTAAAAGTTTCTTATAGAAAACACCACGTTTGGGTGCACTTAAAGGCGAACCAAGTCGTCCTTTTCGAATAGATGAAATGAAAAAGTCGTTTATCGTCACCTTAAAACCGAAGATTATGTATGCGATTGGATCTTTAAAATGACTGTCTCAGTTTCTGGCAAAGGCTCTTTTTACCTACAGTTCTCCTTCGCAAGTAGAATATAGGTACTTTAAAAAATACAACCTTTCTTTCGCAAGATACTTGCAAGAAACAATTCAGAAAACGAGCGCAAAGTTTTGATTTATGCACACATTCGGAGTAAAAGCTTAACTGACTTATGATTAACGGTACTCGTATTACACACGTTGTTATTCAAGAATTGCTCTTTAAGTAGTTATAACGATACTAAGTTTTGTATCGTATATGGTACCTACACGCGGAAATGGGAGTGATGTGAAGATTCGAAAGACGTTGTTTCGAAAAAAATTGCGAGTATATAGTATGCTAGTTCGAAAACACATTGAATCGAAAACCGCTATATCGAAGGACGTTACCGCGAACACGCTGATGCGAAAAACTTTTTGAATGGTACACTAGTATTGAAATCCACTGTTGCATTATTTAATAGTGGCGCTAGATAACGGCCGCCACATAACGGTCGCAACATAACGGCCGCCACATAACGGCCGGAATATAACGGCCGCCAAATAACGGCCGCTAAATAACGGCTGCAACATAACGGCCGCCACATAACGGCCGCTAGATAACGGCCGCCTTATAACGTCCGCCAAATAACGTCCGCCACATAACGGCCGCCAAATAACGTCCGCCAAATAACGGCCGCCACATAACGGACGGAACATAACGGCCGCCACTTAACGGCCGCCATTTAACGGCCGCAACATAACGGCCGCCATTTAACGGCCGCCACATAACGGCCGCCACATAACGGCCGCTAGATAACGGCCGCCTTATAACGTCCGCCAAATAACGGCCGCCAAATAACGGCCGCCACATAACGGACGGAACATAACGGCCGCCACTTAACGGCTGCCATTTAACGGCCGCCACATAACGCCCGCCAAATAACAGCCGCCACATAACGGCTGTAATATAGCGGCCGCTAGATAACGGCCGCCACATAACGGCCGCCACATAACGGCCGCTAGATAACGGCCGCCTTATAACGTCCGCCAAATAACGGCCGCCAAATAACGGCCGCCACATAACGGACGGAACATAACGGCCGCCACTTAACGGCTGCCATTTAACGGCCGCCACATAACGCCCGCCAAATAACAGCCGCCACATAACGGCTGCAATATAGCGGCCGCTAGATAACGGCCGCCACATAACGGCCGCCAAATAACGTCCGCCACATAATGGCCGGAATTAACGGCCGCCATTTAACAGCCGCACTTAACGGCCGCAACATAACGGCCGCAATATAACGTCCGCCAAATAACGGCCGCCATTTAACGGCCACCACATAATGGCCGCTAGATAACAATTGCCAAATAATGTCCGCCAAATAACGGCCGCCACATAACGGCCGAAATATAACGGCCGCCATTTAGCGGCCGCCATTTAGCGGCCGCCATTTAACGGCCGCCACATAACGTCCGCCAAATAATGGCCGCCACATAACGGCCGCAATATAACGGCCGCCATTTTACGGCCGCCACATAACGGCGGCCACATAACAGCCGCCATTTAACGGCTGCCATTTAACGGCCGCAACATAACGGCCGGAACATAACGGCCGCTACATAACTGCTGTAATATAACGGCCGCCATTTAACGGCCGCCACATAACGACCGCTAGATAACGGCCGCCACATAACGGCCGCCACATAACGACCGCTAGATAACGGCCGCCACATAACGGCCACCGCATAACGTCCGCCAAATAACGGCCGCCACATAACGGCCGCTAGATAACGGCCGCCAAATAACGGCCGCCACATAATGGCCGCAACGTAGCGGCCGCCATTAATGACAGTGTCAGTGTTAGAATTGAATTAAGGCTATTTGTTGTATTGAAGAGCGTCTTTAATTTCTTTGAAGTGTTCTCAAGACTTGTAAGGTTGAAATTGCATTGCATGTGTGTGTGTGTGTGTGTTGTTTGCAGTAGTAACTCGTTTAGTTTGCAATAAAGCATTTTATCTATGATGAAGATATTTGTTTAGTTGAAACTAACACAACATTTTAAAGTAATGCCTCTTAACTATCAATAGGTATAATTGCAAAATGATTAATGTTGTAGCAATATTTGTAATAGTTCGATTTTGTTTGATTTATAACGATTGCAACTTAACAACTACTGGTTACGCTCAGACGTTTTGATTTATTTCTAATAACTTTTACAAGAGCTGTTACTTTAATATGCCAAGTATTTGTAATCGAGTTTGGAGCAAATATCACACTGCCATTTTCGGTGAGAAGAAAATTTGACATAATTCCAAAGTTCATTTCTAAAACCAATATTATTTTAAAGTTTCTGTTTACTTATCCACTAATAAAGCTTTAATCTTTAAGAGTTATCCATTTGTATTTAAACCACCGAACTTATAGCGGCTTATCCGGTCGAATTATGGAATTTAAGCAAGACTAGGTTTGGACGCAGGGCCGCGTCGATCCCCCACAGCGCCTGTGTGCGAAACCTATGAAGCCCCTCGATTGGTTTTTTATGATTTTTAATAATATTTATTCTTATATCTCGTTGTGTATTTGTCTTACATTCTAAGCACTGTTTATTTTATTTTATTTTACTACCTGCCTATGTAATAAACAAATCACTGTACCTGACTTGATTTCCATACGTCTTTTCTTCTTTTTTTTTTTCGGGTGACCACTGAAAATCAGCGCTGTGCTGTGGGTTCCCCATAGCACTGCATCATGCTGAGTGGAAGCCTTCTTGTCACAGTCATGTCGTGCAGCTGCCGACTAATTTCTGTTTTATGCTCGTGATTTATTATGTACTTTTTGTTGTTTTCGTTTACTCTTGTCTTTTATGTATGCACGTGTCTCTGTGACAAATAAACCTATTTTTCCTTCTTTCTCTTTTTTTCACGAATCTTTTCGTTTCAACATATTTTTTTTTTATATTTGTAAATTTTTACCGTAATAAATGTTCTCCAGTTTTTTATACTTATTAAAGTATTATTGAAACACGATCTCCCTCGTTTTCCAGAAGACGTAGATGGTGTAACGGTTGTAACGTCTTCAGAATTCGGTAAAGTTACTGAATATTCCGATTCCAACCAATTACTGTTTTTCATTAAAAATATATCCTTTTTCCGTAAAGCTTCTGTCCATCGTTTATTAAAAGCGGGAATGTCTTTGAAAATCAATGAGGATGAAACATAATTTGTCTTCAGATACATGATAATTTTCTTTTAAAACTGTTGATAATGCCTCCAATGATTTTTCTCCTTCGATATACGAAAGTAAATACTTTCGAGAAAAATCATTCAAATCAAAATAGAATTCAAATGTTCAAATGTTCTAAACTTGAAAAAAATTTCAAGTTTAGAACATTTGAAAGTAGACATTTTGAAGAGTCAACTAAATACGTAGTTATATTGTATTCGTAACAATCACACTTCTGTTATTTCACCACTATTCTGTTATATTTACAATGAAAATATCAAACAACCGTTCATATACTTTATGAAATATGAGGGTAGTGTGTATCGTGTTGATTAATATTTTCACACGCAACATAAGTGCAGAAAAGTAGACGCCCTAATATCAATGATAAATTACAAAACTTACCGTAAACTATTAATGTAAACAGCAACATTTCAAACCGCAATAGATAGCTAGCGGTTTTCCGTTTTCTGACTTTTATCACATTTTTACTAATTACTCCGAAATCCGCAAATTTCCGCAGCTTTTTTTATTTGATTATGTTTATGGATAGCTAAGCTACAAATCAACATTAAATGTAAAGCAGGGGTAAACGTGGGCCCTGGAGTTGCATCAGGGAGGCACTCCGGTATCACCGGATGCCGACCTACCTCTGTCGTGTGGTCGAGGCCTATTTGACGGACAGGGCCGTCATCTACCCCGGTCACCAAGGAGAGTGGAACCGAGAGATGTCGTGCGGTGTCCCACAGGGATCGGTCCTGGGGCCGCATCTGTGGGACATCGGATACGACTGGGTGCTGCGCGCCGACCTCCCTAGCGGCGTCAGCGTCGTCTGCTACGCTGACGACACGTTGGTCCTGGCACAGGGGGGGTCGTACCAGGCGGCGGCCGAACTAGCGACACGCGGGGTTGCGACAATCGTCGACAGGATCCGGCAGCTGGGACTCGAGGTGGCCCTGCACAAGTCCGAGGGTTTTCATGGACCTCGGAATGCGCCACCGTCGGGTTCCCAGGTAACGGCGGGAGGGGTTCACATCGGCGTCGAGTCGACGATGAAGTATCTGGGACTTGTCCTCGACAGTCGGTGGAACTTCGTCGAACACTTCCGACGTTTGGCTCCCAGACTGGAGCGGGCCGGGGCTGCGTTGAAGCGGCTCCTGCCCAATCTAGGGGATCCAAACGCCTCCTGCCGGAGGCTCTACGCGGGGGTCGTGCGGTCCATGGCCCTTTACGGGGCACCGGTGTGGGCGCGTTCACTAAGGCTGCGGCCAGCCCGCCGGTTGAACGCGTCCCAGAGGGTCATGGCCATCCGGCTGGCCCGAGGATACCGCACGGTCTCCTGCGAGGCGGCGAGCCTCCTTGCCGGATTACCGCCATGGGATCTGGAGGCAAAGGTCCTCGCGCACATTTGGGAGTGGCGCGAGGAGGCGAAACGCCGGGGCTTAACTCCGCTGCCGCGAGAAATCGCGGCACAGCGGACAGAGCTCCGGCGGGATCTCATGGCGTCATGGAGAGTGCGATTGTCGCAACTCAGCGCTGGGCACGCCACAATTGCGGCGATAAGACCCCTCTTTGAGGAGTGGCTAGAGAGGCGCCACGGCGTCCTCACCTTCCGCCTGACGCAGGTCCTCACCGGACACGGCAGTTTCGGGAGGTTCCTGCACAGGATAAGGCGGGAGGAAACGCCCGGGTGTCACCATTGTGTGGATCGCCCGGAGGACACGGTGGAGCATACGGTGGAGGTCTGCCCAGCTTGGGCGGAGCATCGACGTGTCCTCGTGGAGGCGATCGGCGGCGGTGATCTCTCGCGTCCGGCCCTGGTTCAGGCCATGGTACGGAGCGAGAGGAAATGGGAGGCCGTCACCTCCTTCTGCGAAGCGGTAATGCTCGCGAAGGAGGAGGCGGAACGCGTGAGGGAGAGGCAAATTTCGCGCCCTCATGCCCCTAACCGCCGCAGGAGGAGACGCCCAGGGCGTCGGGAATCGCGAGGCGATTTCCGGCCACCGTAGGCGCGGGCTTGCGGACGGTGAGCAATGGGTGGCTCACCGTCCGATAAGGACCAGGCCCGGGTCGACGGCGCGTTGTGTTCCACGCGCGCCTCAAAGAGATGTCAGCAGATTCGAAGGGGTCCACTAGGGCCGATGCCTGCCGGGGTTGCGAAGAAAACCGAAAGGGAGATCGTGGCCCCCGGCAACAGGGCAGCCGAAGGAACACGGGTGGGTTTTAGTCAGTAAGAGTCTGATACGCCCTCCCGCTCCGCCCAGAGCGGGAGAAGTTATTTGATGATTCCCACACTCAAAAAAAAAAAAAAAGGGGTAAACGTGGGCGACTGTCAAAAGTCTCGATGAACTTTAAAAAGTCCTTTTTTTCATCATATATTTTTTTTGCAATTATTTTAAGGTAAACGTTAACATAATATTAAATACATATTAGTTGTTTCATATTCTTCAAAAGACGAGGTTTCTAGAAATATATAACACATTATACCTTTTCCTATAAGGTATAACAATAAAACCAATTTGAAAGTGACGAAGTGAACGGGCTTAACATGGACGTTCGTCGAAACTATTAAGTTTATGGTGTTGTAAAAAAAAAAAACATTTCATATAATATGTATAATTTTTTGATGTTATAGTCTAGTTTGGTCCTTAAACTATTGAGTAAAAAAAAAAAGCCTAACAGTAACGACATTGACAATAACCAATTTTAATTAGCAGTTGTTCTACGATTTTCCACAGTGCGGCGTTACGATAGCACGGTCCAATCTGCCATTTACTTGTAATATCTTCGCGGAGGTTTTAATCTAAAACCATGTTAAGTTTAAGCCTTTACGGTACTTTACATCAAAAATGTATCAATAGATAGGTACGGTACCTACCTAATCGGCGTCGGAAATCAGTAGCTCGATATATATCATACCTCTTATACAATCGTGATTTAGTTTCGTAACATTTTTCTGTCATACCGTTCCAGCCGAAAAGTTCGAGACTGCTACGGTGAGCTATATTTAAATTTTTAACAACTAGAAGTGACAAGCATTGTTCGAGAAACTTCCGATGCTCGCGTACGATGCGCGTTCGAGCTTTTTTAGTCAGTCAGTTTCGCTGGTCACTTCGCGTTAGTTTAAAAAAATTAACTTTTCAGAAAAAAAAATTCGCTTTGTTGTACGGGTATGTAAATCGGAGTAAGGAACATGTTTTCTAGCTGTTGAGGGTAATTTCTGAATTGTTGGGACTGGGTCTCGATTTTGTTACAGGAATTATGAGCGTACATTTATTTCATAAGTTTTCAGGTTCACAATAGGTTTCTACTCAAAATTTTTCTCTACAGGCATCGATGTGATCTTAGAACAAATAAAAGAGTTTAAATGATTAATCCTCATTGAAAGGCAAATCATAAATATGTCGCTCTCTTTTGCATCCGCAACTTGCTGCCTCAAAATTGAGTCTCTCCTAAAAAACCTACTGGCCGGAACCATGACAAAAAAAAAAAACAAACAAAAATACAAAAAAGCTCGAGTATACAAACGTCTCAAATAACAAAGTAACCTAATATCCTTTTACCCAATTTCCATTTCGTGAAAGGTCATATATTGCTTAACGCCAATTGGCTTATAAGGATGGACATCTACCAAGTACGTCTCATATCGTTTGGCAATCGGCCCAGCTACTTCCAGACGTGTACGTACTTTATTTTCCTATCGGTACTAGAAGAATCTTGAGAGTATTTTCAGAGGTAATTACAAGATGGTCGTAAAATGGAAAAGGATTTGTTTGAGAAGTGATGATCTTGCGGCTATAGCAAAACTAGTGTGATTGACAGTTACTAGACGTTTTATATTCGTTCGGTCTGCTGTTTCAATATCAATCTGCCTAGCCTTTTCCCAACTATGTTGGGGTCGGCTTCCAGTCTAACCGGATGCAGATGAATACCAGTATAATACATGGAGCGACTGCTTATCTAACTTCTACAACTCCGGTACTTGGTAGGACTGGTTGTCAGACTTTTAAGTTTGCGACTGGACCCGTAACGACTGTCAATGATCTACGAATGACAGCCTAGACCAACGGCTTATCATGCTTTCCGAGGCACGGAGGGATTTCGATATTCAATTGATGGTCACCCGTCCACGAACTTACCGCGTCAAGCGTAGCTTAACCCGTGCGGCTGTTATTATTTAGCCACAAGGTCCTAAAGTAAATGTTATTTTATTCAAATATTTATCTATCATGGTTGAAAATGATTTATCAATAAAAAAAAGAACACTTTTGATAACTACAAGGTTACCTCGATAGCGGCAGCATCTCCAATGATTATTATTATAGTGTAGTAGGTACTCCTTGCTTTCACAAAATCTTTGCGAGCGGAATCCGAATACTGGAGTCCCCGTTTCTAAACTTAATCTAGTAAACCACATAGTAGTAGGTAGGTACACACGGCTACACATCAAGCTATACATTTCCAGTTTATGCTGATCTCGCATTGTAAAGGATTTCCGTATAATGCGAGGTCAGCTTATACTGGAACAGTATAGTTTGATGTGTAGCCGTGTGTACATATAATGATCTTATTGGCGAAGTTCTTCAGAAAGGTCAGGTACGCAGTACTCGCAACCGGCGTACGTGTATGACCAGCACCCTAATTGCGTAACATACGATCAGTCACAATCTGAATAATTTTGACGGGTATTGCTAATACATTGCATTATATGTTCGAAAAATTTGTCTGTTCAACGACGTAAATAACGCAATGAATGTTGTTGAACTGTCAAAATGAAACAGATTGTGATTGATCGTTTTACGCAATTAGGGTGCTGATTTATGAACGTAAATGAAGCAAAAGGAGTATATAGGTAAGAATTGTAGCAAGTGGAGTACAGAACTCCACTTGCTACAATTCTTACCTATATACTCCCATGGGAACAAGGCTCGAGTTTATGTATGTATTTGTAGTAGATTTTGTTTAATAAAACTTTATGCACAAGTAAAAAAAAAATACTGTACAAAGGCGGACTTAATGCCTGAGGCATTTTCTACCAGTCAACCTTAGGGTAATGCAGAGACAAAACATGGTAGGTGCGATATAATGGATAGATAACTCAAAAAGAATAAATACTAATACATAGATACATACATATAAACTTAGTCAGGAGAAATAACGATAGGTAGAGGAGAAAACAAATCCAGCAAATCAGCGCTGGGATAATTCAGCCAACTTCTTATAAATATGTTCACGTGCCTTCACTTTAAAAGATAACCGACTGGTTGCCGTCCTGAAGTTCAGAGGGAGCGCATCCCAAAGAAAGACAGTCTGGACGAAGAAAGAAGAGTGAATGAAACCAGAGTGGTGAGAAGGACATCGTAGAAGACGATTGTTGATGGAACGAAGATTTTTACTATGGGCAGAGCATAAGTATTGAACATGGGAAGTCAGGTAAGAAGGAGAAGTGGGTTTGTCGAGTATAGAAAACAACATAGACAGAGCCCTCAATTCTCTCCGCTGACGAATGGGTAACCATTTTAAAAGCAATCGATGCGAGGATACATGGATATCTAACCACTTTGAAAACAAAATCCCGTGCACACGACCCTTTTTTTCGTAGGTAAGCGTTACTATAGCGGCCGAGCGCTGCAAGCAAGAATAGTCCTTACAGTGTACAGATATACGTGTCTTCGATAGTAGCTACTCAGGTTGTCGAATTTCTCTCGCAAGTTGCAATGTAATGGTATTTTATAACATTTGAGATATTGACTTTCGATTTCTGAACTTGGCTCACATCCAAATTGACAATGAAAAGCGTCGCCAGCAAATAATAATGTATTCATTTTAATTTATAGTTTTTTGGGTGCAACTGCAATAAACACGTCTCTTTCAAGACTTTTACCATCCTTGGCAACATAACTGGTAACGCCATCTTCATTTTTCGGAATCTTCTAAGAGTGAATATTGAGAGTGATAGCTTCCTCTACACGTCATCTCTTCGTATCAACAGCCATTAATGTGTGTGTGTCATTAATCCTCGGTTCCTATAAACTAAACGAATCGTTTTGCTTATCAATGGTAACTTTTTTATTGCCATACTGGGCATATATTTGTTAGCTTATTTTACCTGTGATGGCTACTTCCATATGGGAGAGTCTACTATGCGAAGCTATGAGGTCTTTGCTTGATTATTGGTAAAGATATAAGAGTCTTAATTTTAACCTAAAACGGTCCGTAAGTTATAGGAATCGGCCATAAGCTAACAGATCATAACCTGCTCGTCCACGGCACCCATTGCTTGACAAGTTTAGCCCAACTGTTATGCCTGCCGGTCTGATTGGCCACCTTCAGAATGGCGAACTGTTAATCCTTGAATTCAAACGCCACTCAGTGAACATCGAGATCTCTGTGGTTACATTAAAGGCTTCCGCAGAGAGGTGGGACTCGACAGCGCGACGCGACTATAGTAAAAAAAAAAAAAAAAATGAAAACTTAATGGAAATTGTGCAGACTGGCGCGACGCAACACCGGTTATTGTTCTTCCGTGAAGTTTTGTTAGAGTCGCGTCGCGTCAGTCTACCCCTAGCTTCAGAATCATGTCGCACCATCGCGTCGCGCCTGTCTACGTCAGCCTTAATTTCAAAATTTCCAGATTTTATATCACAGACGGTACCTCTACACAACTTTCTCATTAGCAGCACCTCATTTTTTTAGTTTATTTTCAGAGATAATTAAAAAGCATATTGCTACACTTTCAGGACTGGATTCTTTCAAAATCTCTAAAGTGAACTGGCAAAAGGAAACCTACCTTCGTAGGTACAGTCACGAGCATAAATATTCAATATTAATAGTGTATGATCATCATAATTTATAATTTTCTTTTTTGCTCTTTTGTTACTACTCCGTTGTTGCTAAATGAGGTACATTTAGCAACAACGGATTAATGAAGTGAAGTAGTTGAAGTGAAAACTTCTTTAGGTGTGTTGGGCATTTTTGAGATGAGACTAAACCATTGATTTCGCGACACCATGACGACACCTCATTTTTGTAAACTCCATTGTGCTCTTTATTTATATTAAGTTACGGATCAATGTTCTATGCAAGTATTTTTACTCTAAAGGTTTCGGAAGTATTTTTATTTTTGTAAACGCGATTGTGCTCTTTATTTAGATAAGGTTACGGACCAATGTTCTATACGAGTATTTTTCTTCCCCCAAGGCGATCTTGTTCAAGTTTTCACTTCTGTCTCCTGGAGTGTCACCATTTTTTTTTTGTAAACAGGAGTCAAGGGTTTAAGATGGAAAGCAGCGCTTAGTAATCCGCTAGGGGACCTAAGCATAATGCTGACGCTTAAACTTTTTGCTTCCGGTATTATAGTTTTGTGTATGTAACAATAAACGTTATTCTATTCTAAATATTATTACAATTATACCTAAGCAGTTACTCAACATTCAAAGGCGATGTTCTCCTAAAGTATTGATAGATATTTTATGGTGGTAACGAACATAGTATTAACGAAACCATACATTATTAAATAGGTCTTTCCTCAAAGTTGCAATTTTTATTTCAAGAGAAAAACGCTTTTGTATTTTGCGTAACTACTGTAATGGTATCAATAATGTCTTCGTAGCTTCAGACAGGTATCAGCGTAGTCAAGAATAAAACGTGACTGTTACACAAACGCTAATAATTAATAGGCTCACGTCACAGATCCTGATCGAAGTATCTCGTAATGTGAAGATATATGATTACAATATTATATTAAAAAAAACAGTGGCTCTCCGAGAGTGCTGACAGAAGTGAAAACTTGAAAAAAAATCGGCACCGCGGTAATCAACGCGTTGATGTCTTTTTAATGGTCTGGTGTCGTCACAGTGTCGCGAAATCAATGGTTTAGTCCCATCTCACAAATGCCTAACGCGCCTAAAGAAGTTTTCACTTCAAAAACAATGCCTTTATTTCAGTGTACTCAAGACTTTGTGGATCATTATAAGTTCCATGTGATAAGGGGCAATTTTATATTCCCTGGCACTAATACTTATTATAAATATCCTATACTATTAAATTATCAATGTTTGTATATTATCGAGTGACTGCCTATCTAGTAACTAGGTAGCACGATACCCCTATGGTAAGACTGGTTGTCAGACTTTTGGGCTTCTAACTACCCGTAACGACTGACAAAGATCTACAAATGACAGTCGGGACCAACGACTTAACGTGCTTTCCGAGGCACGGAGGGGTCTTGGTATGTAAAGATGGTCACCCATCCATGGATTAACTAGTAGCTTAACCTGATCGATCGACCCGTGCGGCTGTTATTACTTAGCCACAAGCCTCAATATTTGTATGAATATATATTTGTAGTAAACAAAATAATAATATTATATCACTACATATTATAAAACAAAGTCCCCCGCCGCGTCTGTCTGTCTGAACGCGACAAACTCAAAAACTACCGAACGAATTTTCAAATGGTTTTCACCAATGGACGGAATGATTCATGAGGAAGGTTATAGGCTATTTAATATCACGCTACAACCGATAGGAGCCGAGCAAAAACAAAAAGTAAGCGCGAACGGGTGATGCGACGCGGTATCGAGGGCCGAGGGCGTTTTATAAAAATGTGGCTATTAATTTAGTATATTGTGTATCTTACGACTTCCACGCAAACGAAGTCGTGGGGAAAGGCTAGTTCTATATAAATCCAGCTTTCAAACCACAGTTTTATTGATTTTGTAAGGTATTCACGTAATACTTACGCTAGAACGCAATGTCAGCCCACATCTAAGACCAACATTTTTTGTTCCAATATTTACGCTCCAGATTCGCAAAGGAATCTTCATAAAGTCCACGTAGATAAAATCAAGCGGAAAAAGTATTCAATAAAACACGATTCCCATGAAATAGCTTTACCTGTCTCATTTGTGCCACCCAAATTTAATACAGCAAGAAATATGGTTGCAATAGGAGTCAATACATGCAATCAGTGTCTTGTGTTGGAACCCTGCCAAAGTAAATGGAGCGGCGTGTCTATGAAGTTAGTGAATTCATTGGCAGAGATACAGATCTCTATGCAGTCTCCTTGGAGGACAAAACGTTTTTAGTGTGGAAGGAATTTAGGTGAGGTATATTTTGAAAACTAGGATTTGTGTTATGAAGTCTGATTGAAAATTCCTCTAGTAGCCCGGAGTCTGGATTTGTTCCCGGTTGATGGCAATAGGCTCGTTAAGAGGAACAACACAACAACACCAAGACAGTATTCCCCGAAGGGTTACACCCACATTTCGCCAGTTATGTTTAAGTCCCATGAACAAGTTAAAGAGAGTCTAATTTAGTTAACGCAATCTATAATTAATAACGACAGAGGTGTTTACTGAACTATGATCATCTATTTTTAGTACTGGCTGTCTACTAAAATATCTAAAGATTTAGTGCCAATATTTTCACTTCCGCAGCCACAGCCAGTATATTGATTTTTCATTTATTTGGTTCTCTATAACTTTGTACTTATTAGTAAATGTGTATAGTACTATCTATATAAATTCAAATTAAATGTTGTTCGTTGGTAAACGCATTATTTGAGAACATCTGGACTGAATTGGCAATTTTGTTTTGTTTTACAATATTCATAATGTCCTTTTACCGGAAAGTTTTCAAATTCGAGAAAAACTGAACGTCCTTTTTTCCATGGGATTTTTATAATTGAAATTTGGACAGGACAACGTCTATCAGGTCTGCTTGTCGAAAATTTCAGCAAAAACAGCTGCAACATTCTTGATAGCCGGATATAGCCGGGCTCCCCGACGAGCTTCGACAATTGTCGGTACATACGTAATCCATTAGATTACAGGCTCGTGAAGCGAATTCTCCGTTTGTAGAGGAAGTTACATACATGCCTACCTGCTATATGTTTGTACTGGTTTCCATAATATGAGATCAGTTTGTGTGTTGACATTTTTTTCTCCACTGCCGAGCGGAAACCGAAGAAGTATACCGCGACAAAGAATTGTGGTAAGAGCATGTTCTCATAATAAAGATCTTTGGAAAACATAATGGTTATCGCAAAACAAGTTTAGCAGTATAACGCACTCTTAAATCAATATTAACTTTGTGATACCTTCTCACAGGAGGAGCTCGTGGCTAAGTAATAACAGCCGCACGGGTCGATTCATCCGGTTAAGCTACGCTTGGTCTGTGGATGGGTGACCATCTTTACATACCGAGACTCCTCCGTGCTTTAGAAAACACGTTAAGCCGTTCGTCCCGGCTGTCATTCGTGGATCTTTGAAAGTCGTTACGGGTCGTCAGAAGCCCGAAAGTCTGACAACCAGTCTTACCAAGGGGCAATGTATTACCCAGTTACTGGGTTATGGAGGTCAGATAGGCTGTTGCTCCATGTAAAATACTGGTATGCAGCTGCATTTGATTAGAATGGAACATAGTTGGGAAAATGATAGACAGATTGATTGAAGCGGACCTGAGCGTAGTTTAAGGTACTACTAAATACTACTTTACTACTAAACCGTAAGATATAGCTACACATTAGTGATATTACGGAGTTTCGGTTCTTGTTCCGAAAGGTCGGAACAACCGATTTTAACACCTCCGATTCCGATTTCGGTTCCGATAATTTTGAATCGGAGTTATACCGAAGTTCGAAACGCAGCGATGCACGTGACTAGAGCGCGTACAAACAAGTTTTAATTCGTCGCCAGTGTAATTTTAGTTTATTTTATACACGCTCGCGCTCGAAGTCTCATTTTATTGTTTTGTTTGTGGATGTTATCGCTAATATTTGACTGATTAAAGAGACTGAATTAAATTTCATTGTTTCATTATGCTTTCCCATAACACATCTTTCTTCTACTGCCACCTTTCGACTCCGGTTCCTTTTCCGGTAAAACGACTTCCGTAACATCCTTGGTACACCTCTATAAATAGTGAAAATTAAATAAAGTTGCGTGTCGTGCCTGTCTGTTGTGGCTTCTAGGTAATTTATACTTCGCGATGTATTTTGATTAGATGCGTTTTACACCATTTTTTATAGCATTTTATTCCGGAAAGAAGGAGGTTGGGGTTTGTGTGTATTAAATATTAATATTTCAAATTCAAAATATTTTTATTTCACATAGACCTACATGGGCACTTATGAAACGTCAGAAGCTAGGTGCACGGTTCCAATTGGTCGTTTCCTATGGAGAAGTGCCGGCAAGAAACTCCACGGTTACTCTTTTAAAAATAAGTGGCTTTTACAATTATAAAATTAGTATAATTTAACTTAGATATAACACAGAAATCTCGATGTTTTGACACATCGCTACCGCACCCGTGCAAAGCAGGGGTGTCGCTAGGTTTGTATTGAAATATCTCAATATTTACTTACCTAAATGCGTCACCAACAAATTACAACAGTCTGTTACAAAATTCAAACGAATAAAAACCTTGAAAACTATCTTAAAAAGCCAAAGGCTGTGCTATAAGTACTGTGCTAAGAAGTATAACGGAGCACTGGCCATCTTATTTCATATTCCGACCTGCCCATGCACGTTACCGAGTCCTAAACATGAAACTCTGGGCCTAGCACGAACGCGCGCAGTATACGTCATGTAAATTTGAACGATTTATAAATTGGCAATACTCGCTTCGCACATAATATTATAATTTTTTGAAGTGAACACTTCTTTAGGCACGTTGGGCATTTTTGAGATGGGACTAAACTATTAATATTTTCTTAAAAGTCTGAGGCGTGAACGTCCTTCTTACCCTTTACGAAAAGCCTCAAGCTTTTAAGAAAATATTAAAGTTCTATGTTTACGTAAGTTTTATTTTTTTATTTTTTAGTTCATTAAAAGCTTGTTTTTAAAAAGGTTTTTACTTAATTTTTTTATTAACCAAAATGCAATAGGATAGATGTATTTTTGCAGGCCATCCAGGACTACCTAAAGAGAGAAGCAAATTGTGGGAAGACAAGCATTCACCACCTCCAGATTTCGTCAAGCCCTAGGAGCATTAGTCTTCCGGGCGTAAACTGCAGTGGCCTATATAAGGAAAGCTCTCAATCGATTGCGTACCCAAGTAGGCCGCTGTCGAACTGGGGAATTACTAACCCATCCAACCCTCAGTGCGAGTACGTTGCTTCTGACAAGACTGAAGAGACTTGCTGGAATGTCCTAAGTGCCCGTTCTCTTGCACCTTTAAAGACCTAAAGAACGCCCTTGATGCCGCAATCAACGTGGCCACCAAAGTACCGTCGCGTCGGCACGAAAAGAAGAAAAAGACGATTCAAAAATCGTTCGCATTCACAGACGTTACGTTTACTTCGCGTGTTCGTGCGAGGGCCTCTGTTCGACAACATTCGGACGTGCAAGCCTCACGTATGCATGTCAAAAGTTCGTCCTGTATATATTTTTGGATACTATGATGTCAATTTCGGACGTTTGGAGCGAAAATAGGGTTGCTTTCGTGTTTTTATTTATTAAGCAACTGCATGTTCGTTGTTATACCAACATTTTTATTTTTGGTAAGAATATTGGTATGTTTGGCGTTGTGTGGAAAGTTGATATTGCAGATTTGTTTAGAAAATAGAAAAAGCTTGCGTAAACTAAGACAAAAGTAAGGCATAATGTTAGGTTAGGTTAGGTCATTTGGACACGATTAGGAACAAATAAAGTATAAATTCGTAAAACATGTATTCTTTTGTACTCAACTGACTGGTGTTAGGAACGCATTCTCTCAGCGGCCGGAGTATAGTCAGGAACTATGTTAACTGTACTTATTATCTTTTTCCTATTTTAAATATGTCGTTTTCTTTTAATATTTGTTTTTTTAGATTATTACTAGCGACCTGCCCATGCTTAGCATGGGTGCAATCTACTTTCCGTGCAACTTTCTTATTTTTTTTTTCTTTCATAAGAAACTTCCCTTAACAATAACAAACACAAAAAAACCGGCCAAATGCTTGTCGGACTACGCACAATGAAGGGTTCCGTAGTTGAGATGAATTTATTTATCCCAAAAACAAACTTAACATTATAGTTGAAAAACATGTTCCCCCATCCCATACATTCCAACTGCAAATGTCAGTTTGTACGCAAAATATTGAGAGATTTATCATGTTTTTTTAAGACCATAGATTTCTTAAAGGTTTTGCTGTAATCTATTAGTAAAGAGCCATACTTTGTATTTTTTTTCAAAATTTTAGGTACAGTAGTTACGGAGATAAGGGGGGGAATTATCAATTTTCATCGAATTTATTAAATATGTTTAAAAGTGTTTATATTAAAATTATATCAAAAATATGTTCAAGATCCTCGCAACAAGCCCTTTCATTTGATATGTCACACGGTACTGTTAGCAAAACTTTTTTTTTTCAACTTTCTTATTTGCCCCATAAAAGTGACCCCAATATTCAAAATTCATTTATTTACATTACACGTTCTTGTTTGGGTTCAAATTTCAATTTAATCGCTCCATTAGATTCGGAGCAAATTGGCTGTGACAGTCGGACAGACAGACACACGAGTGATCCTTTATGGGTTCCGTTTTTTTTTTCCTTTTGAAGTACGGAACCCTAAAAAGGAATTAGCGAAATCGGTCCAGTCGTTCACGCGTGGTGCTGTGACCAAGGCATATAGGGATTCTTTTTATATACATATAATTATATAGATTAATATATTATATTACATTGCTCTCACCCAGTAACAATAAAAAAATAATTAAAAAGAAATATATCCCGCAGTAGTCCTACACCAACCGGGGGTTGTCCTTGGGTGCACTTGCATACTGCGAACAGAGATAACCATCGGCTGGTGCCTTATTTCATTAAACACGTCTGACGGGCCCTTTGTGAGTTGACTTCGGTCCCTTGTACGCCTTCCAAAGGTTCAAGACCGGGTCCCGAGAATTGTTAAGAGACGAAAAAACTTATTTTAACCCCTGGTGGAACCCTGGTGACCTGTAATACGGGCTTTTTCTCAAAAACCTAAAACAGGTACCAGACAGTTAGCAAATTTAAGTGCGGTGGAGAGTGTGGTCCAACAGCGCAAGAAAACCCCAATGACAGGGATCAGGAGCTGATGGCGAATGACCTGGTAATAGCCAACGTACCTTAATCGCAAGCGAAAAACCCAACACACCTGATTCAGCTAATTGCCACAAAGCTAGGAGTCACTTTGGAGGACCGCGACATTGTAGACGCAGAGCGAGTCGGCGGCAGACATATAAAAGTGACAAGCCACAGCTTCAACGGAGCCATGCCCTCGCGTTATTATGGTTCGCCCTTTTGATTTTAAGAGTAATTTAGAAAAAAAAAAACAACCGACTTCCAAAAAAAAAAACACTACAACGTGAAAAGTAACTTTAATTTCGGAAGTCGCTGTTTTTCATTTTTTCAAACCGACTTCCGAAATTAAAGCTATTTTTCACTTTTTAGTTATGGTACCTACCCCACACTATTTCGAATACCACTACCTGCTATGTAAATAACAGTGACAGGAACTTATCATATATCATCCACATACAAAGTGGGAAAACATACTTATTATTGAAGCTATGTAACTCAAAAACTACCCAAGCAAAGTTAATAAAATTTATGTGATGGTACCTCTGAAGTATGACCTACCAAACAAAAAAAGAATCATCAAAATCAATTCATAATTGGCGGAGTAAGCGCGTAACAAACAAACAAAAAATAAACACACAGCCGAGAACCTCCTCCTTTTTGAAGTCGACTAAAAATAGAATTAGAATCACAAAATAAATAATTGTCTCTGTTGATTAATTAGTAAACGGTCTTAGTTCGTTTAATTTGTTTCGACTAGTTCTATAATTATGCAACTGACTGTAGACCTTAATTACACGCGATCTTAATACAGATGATAAACCGAGCTAGGCATTAAATTAAAGTATTAAGTCTATTGATAACCTTGTTTCCAATTTATGTTATTTGACCTTTATACAAGGCTTAATAAAGTTGATTTTAGAATGACTAGTACTGTTGAAAAAGTTATACAAATATGAAGTTGTAGCGCAAACAGAACCTTATGTGTAGGCATTACAGTTGTTTTTTCTAAAACACATGTTAGGCAAATAAATTGCGAAAACAATATAGATACAACATGTATCAGAAATATGTGGGTGAAAAATGATCAGCCGTCCCATATATTTGGATCGAGTAGATATCGAAGTTTTGTATGGGACAGTTGATAATTTTTTCGCGAAATCGATGTCGGTTTCATGGAGACAATTAATCAGTTTGATGGTCTTTATCACACTGTTAAATATGACCCTACATTTCCTATACATGCTGTATATCCCTTAATTTTTCAGGACTTCATGACCTAACTCTTTATAACTTGTGTCTATTAATCAAACTCAAAGCATTTATTTCAATTAAACCATTTACAGGAACTTTTGAATTGTCAAGGGATCGGTCAGTCAGAAATATGAAGCTAGTTGTCCATTCCAAAGCGTAGTTGGTTCCTGTATGGTTCTTTCCTCAAAAGACCATTTCAGACACAAATCTACATGGTCCTCAAATGAAATGCTCTGACCAAGATTATTTCCTGGTTTTTATATACACATTGACATTAATGAATTTTATATACTTTTAAAGTATTATATTATTTAAATTATTGTGAATGTGAAGACTATGTGGGTCATTCCTTTTTCTTTTTGTTTTTAATTTTGTTCTCACTTAGTTCTAAGTCTGACAGCTTGAGTAATTTGTGCGGCCTACGGCCTACCCAAATGTCCTTTCTTTGGTATTGTTCGTCGAATCGTTGAGCTCCTTAATTCTGAGTTGAGCTGCACGATAACTGACAAATGCGTGCACTGACTGGACAGGCCCTCTCAATCTGTATGATGCTTTCCTCAAAAGACCACTTCAGACACCAATCTACATGGTCTTCACATGATCTGACCAAGATTATGTCTGGACTTTAAAAGACTGTGACCTCTGAGTTTGTTTCGGCCTTTCTTCTCAGAGTAGTCAGATAGGAAACGCCGACCTCATCTAGTTTTTAAAATATTGTTACGAGCTGGGTATGGGATAAATTAATTACTACCAATCAGACAATTAAATAACTTTATTAAACACAAAACCCTTAAAACTTAATCACAAATACACTACTGATCACTATTCACTTAGATATCGCACTTATAGTTCACTTCGATTCGCTTCGTTGTACCGCCTAAATCAGACTGACTACATCGTGTGTCGGCGCTCTGCTTTTATACCGCCAATATTCACGAACATTCTGGCTATGTGTAGAACGGTTCCAGAAAAACATCAACAAATAAACATTACCAGGAAATACAAAAGTAGTAGGTATAAAAAATAATAACCTACTTGTACCGAGTAAAGAAATAGGTACTTTATGCCCTCGGCATACGGTCGAAATTACAATGACAAGTCCTAATATTCTTTATAAGTAGTTACCTACTTAACTTCAAACTAATAATAATGGAATGCTTCTCGAAGTTTTTAGCGCAAACACACTGTAATCCGTGCTTTCTCGAAAGATCTCGTACGTACGACGTAACACTGCCCCCTCCTTAGACATGCTCGTCCCGAGCATCATTAGCCCCGTAGTATCGGGCCAATCGGTCTACATGAACAATCTTAGGCGCACCTCGTAGACCCTTCTGTATTCGGTAGGTGACATCGTTGATCCTAGTCACGACTCGGTATGGTCCATCCCATTTTGCTTGCAATTTCGGAGACTTCCCCTTGCTCCGCACTGGATTATGTAACCACACCAGTGAACCCTCGTCGAAACCCCTACTGTTTGCCTTGCGGTCATAACGGGTCTTCGTCTTCTCAGACATCTGTTGGCCGGATTGTCGGATATGCTCATAAACATCATTCAACTTGTTACGCAAATCATTTGCGTAATCTGTTACACTACGTGGAGCATCAGGGGGAGCTCCAGTGATTAAATCTGCAGGCAACCGTAATTCCCTTCCAAAGTTCGCGAAGGCACAGTAGAAACGGCTGTATGTGCTTGTCCCAATCCCTTTGCCTGCTTTCCACGACTTTTGCCAGATATCTCTCCAACGTTTGGTTGAATCGTTCCACCATTCCATCAGATTGTGGGTGGTAAGAGGTGGTTCTGGTTTTGTAGGTACCCATCAATCGACAAGTTTCCTGAAATACTTGCGATTCAAAATTCCTTCCTTGATCGCTGTGTATTTCTAAGGGTACTCCAAAACGACAGAAAACTTCCTGAACTAATTTATCTGCGACAGTTGTAGCTTCTTGGTTAGGAATGGCGAAGACTTCTGGCCACTATGTGAAGTAATCCATGACCATCAGGAAGTACTTGTTTCCGCTCTCACTTTCTGGAAATGGTCCCGCAACGTCTAGTGCTATCCGTTCCCAAGGGGCTCCAACGCTGTACACTTTTAATGCACCTCGGCTGCGTGTGTGGGGTCCTTTCACGGCCGCACAACTGGTACATTTGCGACACCAGTCCTCCACATCATCTCGACAGTGGATCCAGTAAAAGCGTTCTCGAATTTTTAGTAGAGTCCTTTTTACCCCCATATGTCCTCCTGAACATCCATCATGGTAGAGCCGTAGAACATCCGGTACCTTAGCTTTAGGGACAACCATTTGTAGATGACAGCTGTCCCCTCGAGCGTTTTCCCATTTACGGCACAAGACTCCATCCTGGATCACCAAGCTGTTCCATTACGCCCAATAACTCTTCTGATGGAACTCATCGCAGGCACATCACTCCACTTGGGTTTAGGAGCACCAGCTTTGACCCACTCGAAGATCGGTTTGATGTCCGAGTCATTTTGCTGAGTATGCTGTAGGGTTTCCTTCCATTCATCGCTGAGATCTGTTCTAAGCATCCTCACGGGCACTACTTCCTTAGTCTCTTGCCTGGCACAGTGCTTACTGTCTTCAGGACAAGGTCTTCTTGACAAAGCGTCTGCGTTACCGTGAGTTCTCCCACTGCGAGGAAGAACAATCTCTTTCGAGCAGTACATTTTTCCTGATGGTGCACCTACCATAAAGACTTCATCTGAACCACATTTCAATACTCCTTGATCAACGTCGATCTCGCAACGATGTTTCCGCATGAAGTCCAAGCCCAAGATGCAATCGTCCACAATATCGGCCACGATGACATTGTGCTGGTAAGTTCTGTCACCCAGTTTTAATTCCACCTCCTTCTTGCCTCGGACGATTATGTGTTGACCGGTAGCTGTTAGTAATCGTATACGGTCGTGGTTATCGACGTAGTCCCCAAGAAACCGACTTGCTAGGTGAGAATTGACGACCGTGTGAGAAGCTCCAGTATCCAACGTCAGTTTGCATGGTGTTCCGTTGACTTCGCCTTTGATGGTCAGGCTGTTCCCATCATGTGCTTGCGAGATCAAAATTCTCGGGGCTCTTTCAATACCAGCCAGCACCCGCCCCCCAGTCCTGGCTTTTACTCGTTTTCCCTGCTGTGGCTGGGCAGTCACTTCAGCCACCCTTCCCTGCTGATCTTCTCTCGGGGTGCTGCGCTTAGGACAGTTTGACCGAAGATGACCCCTTACTCCGCAAGTGTAGCACCTAGGACTGTACCCTTGCGGCCGGTCGCGTACAGGTGATGCTACAATCTCCCTGACGCGGTGCGTTCGGTGGTCCTGCCTCACTGCCTCTACTTCTAAGGCATGGGCCAAGGCGTCTTTCAGCGTCTCATGATGCCCAAGTCTCACAGCGGCTCTAACTTCTAGGTCGCGTATTCCATCAACGAACGCTTGTACCAGATTCCCATCGATAAGTGCAGGGGCAGACGGTATGCTTTCCGAACCAGCTTTTCAACTTCAAGGGCCCACTGCTGTAGGTTCTCGGCACTACGTTGAACACGATCCTTCAACTTAGCACGAAATACGTGCTCCAGGTGCGCGTCGCCGTATCTGGACTCTAACGCCTCCAGCAGCTGCTCGTAGGTTACATTCTTGCCGAGCGCCTCAAGAATGTTTAGGGCCTGGTCTCGGAGGCCCAAGGTGAGCGCGGTCATGGCTTGCGGTTTTGTCCATCCATTCGCCTTCATAACGGCCTCAAATTGGATTTTATAAGCCGACCACGAAGATGTGCCATCGAATGGAGGCACCTTAAAGCTCCGCGCTGAAGGTGCAGCAACTACTGAAGCTACAGTCACATCTCTAGTCTTCAGTTCCCCCAAAGCCTTCTTCACCCCAGCGATCTGAACTTCGGCTTCTGAGAGGCGATTCTCGTGCTGCTGTACCTGATCCTTCATCACCTTTAGGTCTTTGCCAAAAGTCGCATGAAGATCCTTTATGAGGAGCATCTGCTCGTCTTGGCGGCGGACCTGCTCCTCTTTGTCTCGCTGCAACTGCTCTTCCAACCGGCGAGCCTGCTCCTCTTGACGGCGAGCCTGCTCCTCTTTGTCTCGCTGCAACTGCTCTTCCAACCGGTGAGCCTGCTCCTCTTGACGGCGAGACTGCTCATCTTGACGGCGAGACTGCTCCTGTAGCAGCGCCATTAAAGTTGACAAGTCTGGCGCCATTGATGCTGTAGAAACTGCGGATGGGCCAGCGACTGGCACTGACGTAGGCTGGACACCACCCGGTGTCTGTGTTGGAGAATCTCCAAACCGCCTTTGGTCCATGTCCTGCTGTCGCTGACTCCTGGTACGGATACCGTCCGTGTCGTCCTTCGGTAGAATTGGCATAATTTATCCCTCACTTCTGACACCAAATTGTTACGAGCTGGGTATGGGATAAATTAATTACTACCAATCAGACAATTGAATAACTTTATTAAACACAAAACACTTAAAACTTAATCACAAATACACTACTGATCACTATTCACTTAGATATCGCACTTATAGTTCACTTCGATTCGCTTCGTTGTATCGCCTAAATCAGACTGACTACATCGTGTTTTTTTTTTTTTTTTAACGGGCATCTCGCAGTATGACCACTAAGGTCTTGGCTGCTTAACCGGACTTTCCTGTGGGTGCCTTAAGCTGCTACACTCAAAGCCTCCAGCCAGGGGCAAAAAACTAAACTAAATTAAAACTAGGCGAACGCTCGCTAAGGGCACCCCCTGTGGGGTACGAACCTCGGCTTAGGGCGTCGCTGAGGGGAGGACAGCAAGAAGGGACAGGCTGGATCAAAAATGGTTTTAAATCATGATTATTATGCGGGGTAGTTTTAAAGCTACGTGCTCAGCGGCAACAACTTGCTGGCACCTCGTTTTCGAGCAAGGGTCGGGGAGAGACTACATCGTGTGTCGGCGCTCTGCTTTTATACCGCCAATATTCACGAACATTCTGGCTATGTATAGAACGGTTCCAGAAAAACATCAACAAATAAACATTACCAGGAAATACAAAAGTAGTAGGTATAAAAAATAATAACCTACTTGTACCGAATAAAGAAATAGGCACTTTATGCCCTCGGCGTACGGTCGAAATTACAATGACAAGTCCTAATATTCTTTATAAGTAGTTACCTACTTAACTTCAAACTAATAATAATGGAATGCTTCTCGAAGTTTTTAGCGCAAACACACTGTAATCCGTGCTTTCTCGAAAGATCTCGTACGTACGACGTAACAATATGATTGACGTGTAAAAGTGCTTGTACAAACCTATTTACAGAAATAAAATCATTTATCATTTATGGAGACGAACGGGCTAGAAATTCCACGGACATTCTTTTTAATCATAATATTGTTATTTATATAGGTTTTAAGTTTAGGTTATATTGCTAATTGAGACTAATTACGAAAGTAATTACGATCTTTTAGTTTATTGACTCAAAGTTGTGATTTTTTCACGTTTTCATAAATTTACAAATGTCACTTGTTGTTAGTTGTTGTTTTATAACCTCTTACGAAAACTTATTTGTGTATATTTTGTCGCATTTCAAGTAAAACAATGCCTAAAACTTTAAGAAGCATTGCGGGAAAGTCGTTATACACTATGATAAATAATTACAACCGAGTGAAGAGCGAACGCGAGGATGCATTTAACGAAAAAGTACAATTGTTTACAATAATTTCTAAAATTACTGGTAGACTATTAAATTAAATAAGTTTTGATACTAAGTGAACAGGTTTTATATATATTAGACCTGGTCCATCAATATAACAGTTTTCAATGTGGAATCATAATTGAATATAGCGATAAGAAATCGCGTGACATCAATATAGAAATCTGTGTTATTATTTATGTAATCCAGTTTAACATCCTAAGTTTTCTGCTATGGAAACCTTCTTAAAAGAAAATACAGTAATTATTAAACATAAAACATACATAGAATCAGGATATCTAATCAAATATTTAAAAAATATGACCTACCTAATTAACATAAATTATTTTGTTATATTAAATTCTATGTGACTTACAACCTTATGATCATAAAAGCTTATCTACACATTTTTTTGTTATAAGTAAAGCGGATATATTTAGTAAATTTTTCGCTTAGCTATTTCTAAAGAGCCATAAAAACCCTGAAATAAATCGACACGTGTTTCAACTCTCAACGAGTTATCCTCAGGATGACGATTGTCTTGTCGCGAACTCGCACACGGCGTGTTGCCACACCGACCGCTGAACGCAGACGCCGTCTTCGAGTTCGCGACAGGTTTTTATGACTCTTTAGAAATAGCTAAGCGGAAAAGTTACTAAATATATCCACGTCTATTGTATTTTAAAATAGATTTCCACAAGGTCACGCCTGAATCAATTAACTATTTTATGCTTTATGCTAACAAACTGGGTGACGGGGCCCGCTAGGCATGGCGGGCTGATACCAATCGGTGGTGCGGCAAATATACAAGTATCTCCCGGGCCCCCGACACATGGTAGTAGTAGGAACAGTGGGGTTTTAGTCGGCAGGAGTTCAACGTAAACCTCCGTTCTCCCAAGACGGAGGGTATCCATGAGGATTTCCCCATGGAAAAAAAAGGTACATAGAGCACCTATCTATTTTCATCCCAATTTATTCAATCCAGTCTACCTGACATTCGGGCAGCAAATCCAGCCATATTATTTTTTCATTCCACGGAACAAAAACACCAACCAAACTAAATGGAGAGGGAAAACATTCGCAGTAAACAAAAAGGAAGATTAGACTGGCAATATTAAACACAAATGCAATATTAGAGATCAACATTGTCCTCCGTTCTTCCAACGAAAACATTTCTTAATTAAATAAGCCTGACAGGTGGGTACAGCAGCAAAATCTAATATACCGGATTGGAATTCCCTTTATTTATACTGAGCGCCAAGGCCACGATCAAACTGTACAGAAATCAAAGCTGAAAGACTTTTTTCCGTCCCTCGTTAATTTCCTTTAAAGTGTTTTACAATTAATTTTGTTGTGACGTTCTTTGTTGGTTCTCTTGTTTGTTTACTAAGGCGTAAATAAAAGGTTTTTCGGTAATTTTGGTTCGTTATTTTCAAGTTTGTGGTTTCGTTAATAGAATGGTCTAAATATAGCGATTTAGGGTTCCGTACCTATGGGTGCCAAACGGAACCCTATAACTAAGCCTCCACTGTCCGTCCGTACGTCCGTCTGTTTGTCTGCGGGCTGTATCTCATGAACCGTAATAGGGAGACAGTCGAAATTTTCGCAGATTGTGTATTTCTATTGCCTCTTTAAGAACAAATAATAAAAATATATTAAAGTTAATAATTCAAATTAAAAGGGGTTCCCCATTCAAGAAACGTGTTGAAACGTGTGTGAAATTGTCAAACTTCTACTGCTTAAATATGAGGCTTTTGGTTACTTTGTATTTGTATTTTATATAATAAAAAAAGAAACAATTTATTTGTCTTTGCTTTCAGTTGTTCGGTGTTTTTTGCTCGATCTTCGTGCGGTACTTAATCTTTTGTGTGCGATTGTGACTCGCACTTGGCCAGTTTTTTAGTTCCCGTTGCCATGGACTTTCGACAAAGCCTTTTTTTTTGGGTGGGAAATTATCAAATAAGTTCTCCCGCTCTGGGCGGAGCGGGAGGGCGTGTCAGACTCTTACTGACTATAACCCACCCGTGTTCCTTCAGTTGCCCTGTTGCCGGGGGCCACGATCTCCCTTTCGGTTTTCTTCGCACCCCCGGCAGGCATCGGCCTTAACGGACTCCGTCAATTCTGTTAGTGAAAAGGACTGATAGGTATTAGAGAGAGAAAAGTTATAAATGAAAGGGGATAAATACACGAGTACCTACAGAAACTTTCAAGGTGAAGAAGACCAACTTGTTATCACATTCTTCCTTCATTTTCACATCAACCACGCAGAATAAGCTCTTCATAAATTTCATAACAGCTACCAGGATCACAGAGAAACAGAGAGCTCCTCGTTTGAGCTCAATTTAATTACGCTGCTTTCAAATCCTTATACACATGCATCTCTAGTATATTTTATACAAAGGTTTATCCGTACAATTGTAGTACTTGCTGAATAATATATTTTTACTTTGCGTCCAATTGTCGAGCTGGCGGGATACTACTAATTCACTCGCTTTGTACAAATTGAAGTCACGGATTTGTTCTTGAAGTTTTTTTCTTTTTTTTTCAATAGATGTTTTTTTTAATTGATTAGTGTTCGAAATGGAATGACTGGTTAATAAGGTCATACAGGGTTTCCTAATTTTTTTTTTCCCAAAGTAAGTAAAAAAACCTGCCAAGTGCGTGTCGGATTACGCACAATGAAGGGTTCCGTAGTTGAGATGAATGTATTTATCCCAAGAACAAATTTAACATTGTAGTTCAAAAACATGTTTTCCCATACATTTCAATTGCAAATATAAGTTCGTATGTACAATATTGAGAGATTTACCATGTTATTTTAAGACTATATACTTATTATAGATTTTCCTGTAATCTATGAGTAAAGAGCCATACTATGTCTTTTTTTTTAATTTGTGGTCTTGTAGTTTCGGAGATAAGGGGAATCGTCAATTTTCATCGAATTTAAAAGTATTTATATTAAAATTATTTAAAAAATATTTTAAGATTCTCGCAACAAGCTCTTTTATTTGGTATGTTACATGGTACTGTTAGCAAAACTTTACTTTTAAATTTTCTTGTTTGCCCCCCAGAAGTGACCCCTATATTTAAAAATTAATTTGCTTACGTTATACGTTCTTATTTGGGTCACAGAAATACATATGTGCACCAAATTTCAAATTAATCGAAATATTAGATTCGGAGCAAATTGGCTGTGACAGACGGACAGACAGACAGACACACGAGTGATCCTATAAGGGTTCCGTTTTTTCCTTTCGAGGTAAAAGTTAGTTAATTTCTTAGGTACTAGTTGGGATATATATATATATATTTTTTTTTCACGGCAGTAATGTCTATGCTATTTCAAAGTTATCCATTTTTTACCGGACACCCTTTTTATAAAATATAGATTTAGCTCAGTGCTAGTGATAGCGTCAAACACGTGGCCGAATTCTGTGCCGAGTCCATTTAGATTGCCGTCGACACGCTAAGAAGAAGTTGCATGCTTTTAGTGAAGCACGAGTTGCTCCCCGCAGCTTCGCCCGAATGGACCCTAATTAGGGTTCCGCACCCAAAGGGTAAAAGGGATCCTATTACTAAGACTTAGCTGTTCGTCCGTGTGTCACCAGGCTGTATCTCATGAACCGTGATAGTTAGACAGTTAAAATTTTCACAGATGATGTATTTCTGTTGCCGATATAACAACAAATACTAAAAAATAGAATAAAATAAATAAATATGGGGGCTCCCATACAACAAACATGATTTTTTGTTTTTATTGAAAATGGTACGGAACCCTTCGTGCGTGAGTGCACTTGAACCATTTCAAATTTTTCTCTAAAATAAAAGTAGCATTAGTTACTCCTTATAATATCAGCTATCTGCCTTTGAAACCCGTGTCAATATCAGTCCAGCCGTTTCGGAGATTAGCTGGAACAACCAGACAGACAGATAGAAAGACAGACAAAAATTTTAAAAATTGTTTTAAGTAGGTACCTACCGTGTTGTTACCGTGTCCGTATCTACTTTTTCATATGCATCTAGTAAATTGTTGTTGTTGACATTAAAAACAGTTCAATTTTATTTGTATGTACCTATGTATGTATAGATAATGTCCAGCAGTGGTGCCACAGACTCACAACTGGGCTTATAGACTACTAGCTTTTGCCCGCGACTTCGTTTCTTATTTACAGTGTGGGTCTTTATAACGTGCAAATATTGAAATGAGGGACTCTAAATATATAAATATTTTTTAATATATTTAATGGAATAGAAAATGTAACAAAACGGTGTAACTTTCAAACTAAATGATCTGTCGCAATGAAACAAACTCCATAAAGACTGGAAGTAATTAGGCGTCCTCATAAAATGAAAATTGTACCCTGAATACCCTCAATTGAAAATAAACATGTTTTTATTTAGCAAAAATCGATTTTTTTTCATAAATTTTTACAATAATCGTATAATTGATCAATAAGACGCCAAAGAAACTAAAAAAAAATTATGTATATTTATTTATTTATTTAACCATTTATGCACACACATATAAACAGACAAGAAGAAAGGAACAGAAAAATACGTACAAAGGCAATGCTTATTTCTAAAGAAATCTATATCTATATTTTATATTATATCTATATTTTTTTATTTTATATTTATATATATATTTTTTTTTAAATCTATATTTCGATTTTTTTTAAATATTTTTTCCGTCGATCAAATTAAGCATAGATTCCTTCATTTCGATATGTGCACATTATAAAGACTCGCATTGTATATGATCACACGATTGATTGTATGGATAATGTAGCAATGCTTTGCACAAAATATAACCATTTTTCTTAGCAAAAAAGCTAGTGCAAATACAGTCTCGAGTATATTTACAGAAGCTACTTTGCTATTATGTGTGTTTTATTAACTAACGAGACATGGTTTACACAAGAGAATTAATGTCAAAGCTTTTGCTCAACACAAAACTAAAGGTAGTAGAAATAATTGGTCGATATTTTCTCAATAAAGTAAAGACTATTATTTTATAAAGAAGGAATAAGTCTTCTTCTTTTTCGTGTGGTTTGTGACTAACCTGATTTCAAAGTTTTTATGCCGCCAATGGGCCTCTGACTTGACTTCACACGCCGTCGAGAAATATCTCTCAAGCATGCCGGTTATCTCACGATGTTTTCTTTCACCGTTTTTGAAGGAACTGATAATTATACAATACGCACATGAATCCGAAAAGGCAGAGGTGCGTGCCTTGGGTTTGAAATCGAGACCTTTGACTTGGTAGTCCGAAGGTCACACCGGCCGGCCCGAGGATACCGCACGGTCTCCTGTGAGGCGGCAAGCCTCCTTGCTGGATTACCGCCATGGGATTTGGAGGCAAAAGTCCTCACGCACATCTGAGAGTGGCGCGAGGACGCGAAACGCCGGGGCTTAACTCCGCTGTCACGAGAAATCGCGGCACAGCGGACAGAGCTCCGTCGGGATCTCATGGCGTCGTCGAGAGTGCGATTGTAGCAACCCAGCGCTGGGCACGCCACAATTGTGGCGATAAGTCCCCTCTTTGAGGAGTGGCTAGAGAGGCGCCACGGCGTCCTCACCGGACACGGCTGTTTCGGGAGGTTCCTGTTCAGGATAAGGCGGGAGGAAACGCCCAAGTGTCACCATTGTGTGGATCGCCCGGAGGACACGGTGGAGCATACGGTGGAGATCCGCCCGGCTTAGGCGGAGCATCGCCGTATCCTCATGGAAGCGATCGGCGATTGTGGTCTCTCGGGTCTGGCCCTGGTTCAGGCCATAGTACGGAGCGAGAGGAAATGGAAGGCTGTCTCCTCCTTCTGCGAAGCAGTAATGCTCGCGAAGGAGGAGGCGGAACGCGTGAGGCAGAGGCAAATTTTGCGCCCTCACGCCCTTAACCACCGCAGGTGGAGACACCCTGGGCGTCGGGAATCGCAAGCCGATTTCCGGCCACCGTAGGCGCGGTCTTGCGGACGATGAGCAATCACCAAGCAATCACCACCAACTCGAATCAGGCCCGCGAAGTGGATTACGGCCCACTCCCTCTCACAGAGAGGAGGCCTGTGACCCAGCAGTGGGACCATTATAGGCTGATTTAGTTACATAGGTAACTGGCGTTTTAAACCAGCGGGTTAATTAAAAGGTAGCAATGGCATTCCTTTTGTCAGTTCAACAGTAGTCATTGCGTTATTTACCTACGTCGTCGAGCAGACAAATTTTTCAAACATAATTATGAAGAAAATGGATTATGAATTTCCTCCAAAGTCCTTGGAATTGTGAAAGAATTGGTTACGCAACTCGTGTCTATGATGGTCCTTAAACCAGGCTACCCAGAATCGATTTCGAATTTAGTAGGTAATATTTATAAATTATAGATCAATTGAATGCGTATGCCTTACAAAAGATAGCAATCAGTCCTTGTGAACTATTGAAACACGTACGTTTGAATACTTACTCAAGTCGCGCTTAGTTCTCAAAGATATTGAAATTCATAGAATTTATAAGCTATGTATTATCAGACTTCTAGTTACGGGTTCTATAACTAAAGGGCGGTTCAGTTGACTAGTTTATTTGTCATAAACTTATGTAAAAAAAACCCTGTCCGATCCGAAAGGGGCACATAGATTTAGTAATAACATTACAAAAAGTTTTTTTTTATTGAAAATAAAAAAGTTATTGCTATTTAAAATTCACATTTTTAGTACCAAAATTACCCCAAATCAATTAAAAATTAGAAATTTTTCAACAGGGGTGATAAGTTATGACTTGTAGACACCGACAAACTAAACGACAGCCCATGTAATAAGCTGGTAAAATTCCCCATTGAAAAAAAATGTGGCGTTTTTTTTTTTTTCTTTTTTCCTGAATATAATTAGACTCTCAATACGATACCTAACAACACGCTCATGGAACAGACAGGGTTATTTGTACATGTTGTATTGAAAGAAAGAAAAGAAAGAAAAATAGGTTTATTTGTCACAGAGACACGTGCATACATAAAAGACAAGAGTAAACGAAAACAACAAAAAGTACATAATAAATCACGAGCGTAAAACAGAAATTAGTCGGCAGCTGCACGACATGACTGTGACAAGAAGGCTTCCACTCAGCATGATGCCGTGCTATGGGGAACCCACAGCACAGCGCTGATTTTCAATGGTCACCCGAAAAAAAAAAATAGAAAAGACGTACGGAAATCAAGTCAGGTACAGTGATTTGTTTATTACATAGGCAGATAGCAAAATAAAATAAAATAAACAGTGCTTAGAATGATGATTGCTCGTCAATATATTAATTCCGAAGGCGTTCAAGACCTACTGTGCTTTAAAATCGATTTAGTAGGAGTGGAGTTCAATGTTCGTTGGAAAATACACTATCAACTTAGTACTTATTTGTGGTAGCAAGCATAAATACTGTATTTTAAAAATAAAATACTGTACTGCTAAAATACTGTATTTTTATAAGTTTATCTGTTGCGGTGGTGAAATTGCAAGCACAAAGGAGTATTTTTTACTGGGTTATCTACTGAACGTTACCGACGTCGAAGTCTTGCTATGTTAAAATGCATGACTTTCCGAGGGATGATTTTTGCCAGTTTTATCAAGTACTGAAAGTATAAAAAGGCACGCACCTCTTGACTTTTCGAATTCATGTGCGTATTGTATAATTATCACTTGCTTTAAAAACATCGAGGAAAAACATCTTGAGGAAACTGGTATGCCTTTTTTTTTTGGGTGGGAAATCATCAAATAACTTCTCCTGCTCTGCACGGAGCGGGAGGGCGTGTCAGACTCTTACTAACTAAAAGCCAACCGTGTTCCTTCGGTTGCCCTGTTGCCGGGGGCCACGATCTCCCTTTCGGTTTTCTTCGCAACCCCGGCAGAAACTGGTATGCCTGAGAAATATTTCTCGACGACATATGAAACCAAGTCAAAGGCTTTAAAACTCTGACACCAGGTTAGTCACTAACCGGGTTGCGAAGAAAACCGAAAGGGAGATCGTGGCCCCCGGCAACAGGGCAACCGAAGGAACACGGGTGGGTTTTAGTCAGTAAGAGTCTGACACGCCCTCCCGCTCCGCCCAGAGCGGGAGAAGTTATTTGATGATTTCCCACGCAAAAAAAGGTTAGTCACTAACCACACGAAGATAAGAAGTATAAAAACTACGATTGGAAAACGGATTCGATACGGCTGAGGCTATAATAAAATAATATTAAATTAGGCACCATGAAGGCTATTACTAAATATATGCAGTTGTCTTTTTCAAGACTTAATAATATCTATCTATATTTCTTTTTTATAATTATATAAAAACCAATTGCCGTGCGTAAGTCGCGCAAAAACTCGAAAATGAGTTGACTGATCTGTTTTTTTTTTTTTTTGTTTTGTTCACCTCTACACAGGGGTTGCATGGGAAAAAAAGAAACAGTGGCACTCCGGAAGTGCCGACAGAAGCGAAAACATGAAAAAAAACCGGCACCGCGGTTATCAACGTGTTGATGTCTTTTACTCCACGCACCGCGGTAATCAACGCGTTAATATCTTTTTAATGGACAAAAGGTGGTGTCATCACTGTGCTGCGAAATCAATGGTTTAGTCCCATCTCAAAATGCACGACGCGTGTAAAGAAGTTTTCACTTAAAAAAAAAATTGTAAAAATCCAAAGGAACAGCCGGAAAATCTAAATGTGTGTGGGTATTGCCACTTTGGATTATTTTTTATTTTTATTTATTTGGGAAAATAAATAAAATTAAAAATTATCACGATTATCACGTAGTACAAAGTTCACTGGGTCATCTAGTAAAAGATAAATGTGGCGTATCTATTATTTAGTCAGTGATTTTAAGACTTTAAGAGCTGAAAACTCAAAGAAATACTCTGAAGACTTCCATACCGCCCGGTTAAAATGTCTAATTGTTATCGGTTAAATACCGCAACGAGCGGATTACCTGTTAATTGTCTCTCATGAGAGACAATGGGTTTGACGGTTGGGGACGTTTTTTCCCTCAAGTTAATATTCCTCTAAGTATAAATATGCCTATATCATCTCAAAATCCAAGCTATTATTTTATAGATTTCAAAAAAGATCCCTATATACCTACTGCGCCGGTTACATAGCTAGTCTGTCTGTGAATCTGCAACCGAGACGCTGAATTAAACTTTCGCGAACGTTGAGACCTGCTAAGAATACACGACCTATTTTATGGAAATACCTACTATGTAGTTTGTACGCGTATTTGGAGCTTTTACTCATGTGTAGGATATGCCTAGTCTCTATCCTTTTGTACTTAGTTCGCATGGAAAATCACATGATTATATTTTTTAGTAATTAGTTTGAAATATTACAACTCGTCGAGGTTATTTCAGTTAGCATTCTTGATAGAAGAGATTCACGCATAGTTTAGAGATTACCCATGTCACTAGATATTTATAGAGTAGAGATAGCCTAGTGGTGTAACCGTCGGACTGCCAAGTCATAGGTATCGAGTTCGAATCCAAGGCACGCACCTCAGACGTTTCGGTTTCATGTGCGTATTGTATAATAAAATTATCAATACAAAAACGGTAAAGGAAAACATTGTGAGGAAACCATGCCTGAGAGATATTTCTCAACGTCATGTGAAACCATGTCAGAGAACCATGGTCGGTATAAAAACTCTGGCACCAGTACACTAATTACGTAACGAAGAAAATTATACCTACCTTATTATCACTACACGACCAATATATCTACATAGCGTCGAGCCTGTATTACTCAACGTTGTAGACAGTTGTATAGTAAAACCTATACCAGCTTTTCGTCAATTATGTTTAAAATCCATATAGTAGAAAGCCTATCCATACTCCGGAAAACTAATGAAAAATTCTTAAATAAAAAATCCAGTTAAGGGCCGTGGGATTCGAGAGCCCATCGAGTATTTCAGGACATCGCCAAGCGGTTGGTTTAATCTTCACGTGATCAGAAGGCTGGCCAATTTTAGGTCAAAACTCAGAAATGCCATCCAACGTGGCAACGCTGCCAGCCTTTTGGGCACTTTGCCCACTGACAGCGACGCGGACGATTTTTTTGATGCCCAATGAGCTCTTCCCTTTATATTTTATTCCTTTAAATGACAAAATGTTATTTAAATCATCAAGAGTAAATCGAATAATCGAAATAAAGACCCCGCGGCGCTTGTGGCTATGAGCCCAACGAACCCAACAACACTGCAACAGAAAGTATCAACCCAACTCAACAATCCGTGGTAAAAAATAATCACAGTTCGAGTGCTACCAGCCCACTTTCCGTTCGAAGTACTAGAAGAAGTACAACTAAGTTTAACAACTACGTAGATACTACCTGGATTTAGAAGTTTCGTTTTGTTTTCCACCTAGATCCATTAGAGAAAAATAAAAGGGAAGTTCATCAATCCGTGGAACTTGCAAAAGTTAGTTGAAGGTAGGAAATGCTGCTGTTTGCGTGTTCTTTGGAGCAGTGGTACTTTTGAAAAGATAGTCCGACTTCCAAATCGTAAGACATGTCATTATGTTCAAATTCGAAGTTTAGGATTTTGTGCCCAAAGGGTACCTACCAACGGAACCCTATTACTAAGCCTCCGCTGAGCGTGCGTCCTTCCGTTTGTCTATTAGCGGGCTGTTTTTCTTAAACAGTAATAGGTAGACACTTGAAATTTTCACTTGTAATGTCTGCTATGGGCGCTTTTGCTAAAATAATAAAAATAAAATAAAGTTAAAAACTAAGATACGTACAAGAAATGTGTTTTATTTAATAAAGTTTTTTTTTTAAACATTTGGTGTGTGTATGTTATGTAGTATTATTATTTTAGTATTATACCTTTATTCCATTTAAATACTTATTAATTACATTTTTAAATATTAAAACATATAAAATATAAAAACATTTAAAAATATAAAAAATAGAATTCCGCCGGTGTCGGGAGCAGGGTCCAAGCTACCGGTGGTTAGGGCTGCAGAGACAGGAACCTCCTCACAATGCGGGCCGTATCGAGGAGTACTGCTTTCTGAATCATGCGTTTGATCCAACCGTCTAACGAGAGCCTCGAGAGATGTTGATCGAGGCTTTTGGCCATCAGGCCATTAGCCGTTACGACAATCGGCACAATGATAGCTGAGCTCACATTCCACATGTCAACAACCTCGTGTGCTAAGTCGAGATATTTTATTTGTTTCTCTTTCTCAGCTTTCACGAGGTTCTCGTCATGTGGAATGGTAACATCGACTATCATTGCGTGGCGCGCTAATCGGTCTATCACCACTATATCAGGCTTATTGGCAACAATAGTCCTGTCAGTAATGACAGACCGATCCCAGTACAACGTGACATGGTCATTTTCAAGAACTGGGTCGGGCACATACTTGTAATACGGTACCTCAGAGTCTACAAGTTTATATTTCAAAGCAAGTTGCTGGTGAATAATCCTGGCCACTTGGTTATGTCTGTGCAAGTACTCGCCGTTAGCTAGACGCGAACAACCAGAGATAATATGTCTGATGGACTCACCCGGACGATGGCATGCCCGACACACGTCAACCGTACCGTCCTTCATAATATGTCTCCGGTAGTTATTCGCATTACTGGTATAGTTTCACACACTCGTTCGACATCCTGCATCCAGCCAGCCTCAGTATGACAAACGGGCACCGACCAGATGCTGCGCCAGAATGCACTTGTGGCAGCATCATCCGGGCGGCACACGTCTGTCACATTTTGTTCAGGTCGCTCCCAAGCTCTATATACCCACCTCTCATCGCTCTGGAACACGCGATTCTGCATGTATCGATCAACCCGCCGCTTATACCGCCGAATACGACTCGCCCATGCACAAACTTTCTGCTTCAGGAAGTCGATGCGCTCTGTGACACGGGACATATAGTCTTGTGGACTGATTCCAGTCCCCGAGAATGCCCGCCTTACAAAGCGCATCACTCGTGGTCTTGTATTTCCCTCCCTGAAGCAGTATAATTTGCCGATGAGAACCCTGGCCCCATCGATACGTCGCTCGATCCTGCACTGCCAGGCTGGTACGACTGGTTTGGGTCGAGTAGCTCCGTCGCAGTTTGGAAACTTGACGTTAGCTAAACGACATGCCGCAACAGCCGCGCAATACAGGATCGAGTGTGTATCAATGAGATCCTCGCTGCTCTCGAAAAAATTCGTAAGCTGCGAGTCCAGGGCACACACCAGCGCCCTATTTTTGTTGTGCATGGGTAGGCGTGGTAATCGTGGTCTAAGTTCGGTCGGAGTGTACCTATACTCGCGAAACGCATCCTCCAGTGCGCTCCTCAATCGGTTGTTACACTGGCTACTTACTGTGGCAACCCTATCATCCTCCTCTTCAACACCATGATTGAACCGCGGCGGGGTTGCATCAATATTTGACGCTTGTGCCGCGGTTTGTGCCCGAGTTGATACGATATGGTTGCTCAGTACCTCTGAGCGCAGCCTATCAAGTGCGGTATCGTCCAACCTATGGTTGCGTTGGATGACACGCACCTGATCCGACAGTCGTTGGGCCGAGACGTTGACGGTTGGCTCTAGTTCCTGAAACAGAGTTATTATTATTATTATTAAAGTATTATTATTATTAATTATGTTTATATTGTACGGTGATATGGAACCCTTCGTGTGCAAGTCCGACTGGCACTTGGGCGCTTATTTGTTTAATTCCACGTTCACATGACAATGACAAAATTACATAATAAGCGTTCATCAGTCTGCTCCTTTCATTGAATTTTTAGATCATTCAATAGGAGAGTGGAAGATGCCGAGTGCCGAAATCGAACATCGTTGGATCGGTTCTCTAATTAATTCATTTTTAGGGTTTGTACCTCAAAAGGAAAAACGGATCACTCATGTGTATGTCTGTCTGTCTATCACAGCCAATTTGCTTCAAACCTAATGGACAAATGAAGTCGAAATTCGGTACACATATCAATTTCTGTGACCCAAACATGGACGTGAAACGAAAATAAATGAATTTTAGATATGCGGGGGTCACCTTTCGGGGGCGAAATGAAAAATCATAAAACAAAGTTTTTTACTTATTATGAGGATATCAATCTTTTTTTTTTTCAATAATTTTATAATAAATTCTTTTAAAGATATAAAAAGATGAAAATAGACCATCCCGCCCTTATCACTGAAACTATTGAATCTGAAATTTTGAAAAAAAAATACAGATAATAGTTGTAGACGTATAGATTACAGGAAAACCTATAAGAAGTCTATGGTCTTAAAATAATATGGTAAATCATGCAAAATTTTGCGTTTCTTTAGGATAAATTCGTTCTTCATTGTGCGTGGTCCGACACGCTTTTGGCCAGTTTTACTTTTTTTATTGGATTTTGTGTTCCAACGTTTCGAGTGAAAGATACCGCCGAATTAAAGACAGAAATTAATAAAAAGGTAAACGTTTGCAAGATAAATACTAAGAGGAAACCAGCATGTCCTAAAACCTGGTAATAGAAGATATGAAGTGATAGCCACCAAAACTTCTTTCTGCATGGGGAAGAAAAATCAGTTCATTGCTAACACTGCACTAAAATGTAATGTTACTTTTCGATACAATGACAGCAATGAAATGGGACAAAATTGCCATATTATCAAGATGACACTGCAAGTTATGGGGTCAAGAATATAAGAACATAATATATAATCCATCACAAACATTTTCCTATTAGTTTTTCTAGGTATTATCGCAGTTTTCCTTATATTCGTAACACGAGCAGTCCTCAATAATTTGTCAAATGTGGTCGACGTGATCCATTACTTCTTGCTCTGATGCCGTCTTGAATTGATTTATTATGGTTGATAGCTAATAGTTTATTTTTATGGAGATTATACCTTTTGGTAATAGTGGAGTTTTTCTTGAGAAACTGAATTTGTGTCTTCGTAATTGAAATAGAATAGAGGTTTACTGATGTAGGAAACGCAAATAGATTTTGGAAAAAAGTAAGTATTAAATATACCTAATACCTCGATGAATTTAGCAAAATTATAGTCCAAAACGTGCTCTCGAAACGGTGGGGAAAACATCGTGAGGAAATCGGCATGGCCTAGAACCAAAAATTTGAAGACATGTGACATTTACCAAGCCGCAGTGGGCCCGCGTGGTGGATTACAGCCTAGTCTCTCTCGAAGAGAGGAGGCCTGTGTTCAAGAAGTGGGAACATTATAGGCTATTTAAGCTTGTGCTGAAAAACTTCTCCTAATACACAAAAACCCTAGTTTCACCTTTCTCCTAAAATAATTACATTAAAACAAAAAAAAAAAAACAAAGAAATTAAAATAATTATTAATTATTTAAAAAAATAATTAATGATTTAAAATTTTAAATAATTATTATTACATTTTGCTACGTAAAAAACTAGGCACGTGCTAAGCTAACGTTTTATTATGAATTCCAAACTAGAACTTAAATAGGGCGTAATTAATCCTTTAATAGACGAAAATGCAAGCAATAGATACTTAATTAAAATTATTTTTAGAAATCTAACACGAGGCTAACTAAAATAGGCCTTTTAAACTAGAACATTAAACTGAAAATTGAATTACAGGTTTACTAGGACCTTCGAACAATTTTCTTATCTGTGTCATTACACAGGACCTCGACCTTTCTGAGCCCTAAAAATATCTCGACGAACTTAGGACTGGCTATTCATTAGGGTAAGGGGGAATTTCTTGCCCCATTCATTGGGAAGTAGTGATGCTAAGGTCTCACACAAATTAAGATAAGACAACTTGTTAGCTTAAGATGACTTGGGACTGGGATTGCCTTAAGACTTTGACACAATTTGAGCATACATTAAGTTGTTTGACTTGACTTGACAGCTGAAGAACAAAACAGAGAAGGAACTGAAAATGGATTGAACAAGTTCCATCGTTTTTTGTTTCTCGATTAAAATAAGTTCGATGGTCGAACAATAACTAATTAATCGAATTAGTGAGAACAAACGCATCGATCCAGGGTATGGCACTGATCACTGATGGCTTAACTTATTTATGTTACTGCTCAACCTTTGCCAAGTCATATGTCTCCATTTCGGACCCAAGGCACGCACCTCTGACTTTTCGGATTCATGTGCGTATTGTATAATTGTAACTTGCTTCAAAAACGGTGAAGGAAAACATCGTGAGGAAAGATGAACCCTTCCCTTTATTTTTTTTTGGGGTGAGAAATTATAAAATAACTTTTCCCGCTCTGGGCAGAGAGGGAGGGCGTGTCAGACTCTTACTGACTAAAACCCACCCGTGTTTCTTCAGTTGCCTGTATGACGCCAGGGGCCACGGTAACCCTTTCAGACAAACCCGCAACCCCGGGAAGCATCGGTCCTAGCGGACCCCTTCAGTTTGTGCTGACATCTCTTTGATGCACCTTTTTTTGGATTCCGTCCCGTGGAACACAACGCGCCGTCAACCCGGGCCTGGTCCTTATCGGACGGCGAGCTACCTATTGCTTACCCGCAAGCCCGCGCCTACGGTGGCCGGGAATCAGCCTGCGATTCCCGATGCCTAGGGCGTCTTCTGCGGCGGTTAGGGGCGTGAGGGCGCGAAATTTGCCTCTCACTCATCCGTTCCGCCTCCTCCTTCGCGAGCATTACTGCTTCGCAGAAGGAGGTGACGGCCCTCTCGCTCCGTACCATGGCCTGGACCAGGGCTGGACGCGAGAGATCGCCGCTGCCGATCACCTCTACGAGGACACGGCGATACTCCGCCCAAGTCGGGCCGACCACGGTATGCTCCACCGTGTCCTCCGGGCGATTCACACAATGGTGACTCCCAGGCGTTTCCTCCCACCTTATCCGGAATAGGAACCTCCCGAAACAACCATGTCCGATGAGGACCTTCGCCAGGCGGTAGGTGAGAACGCCGTGGGGTGCCCGAAAGATGACCCCTGAGACATTTTTCTCGACTGCATGTGAAGCCAAGTCAGATGCCCATGTGGGGCATAAAAATTCGGACACCAGGTTAGTCACTAACCACAAGAAAAATAAAAAATAAAGATTATTATTGAAAGAGTACGTTTAGATTAGTCTTCACTCAAAGACAAAGAAATGTATCATTAATTGCATGAAGTAATATGGTCGTTGTACAAGTAACCGCTGTTTGTTGTTGCTCCACCTATATATCGAAAATTCGTGCAAAAAGCGTGTGAAAGTGCAGTGTCAAGTGCAAAACGGATAGACGAACTTTACCACAATTGGCTTGCTGAAAAACTGTGGTGATCTAGTGCGTAGTCTTAAAAATCTAGACGAAATTAAATCTAGAAAGATTCCCGCCTACCGTCAATCGTGAGTTATAAGTTATAACAGCACAGCGTGTTAAAACGCGTAAGCGCCCGATAAAGCACGGCGCTTACGACATTCTTCTCGCGAACCAGCTCGCACCGCTGTCGGCACCCACCGCGGGCCTTTTTTAGTGTGCGATTTTACTTTCCAAGTTGTATTACATCTGAGAGGGCCTTTATTGGTGTGCCGTTTTAGGAACCATAACACTGAACTGCGTAAGTGACGGACTACAACTTGAGAATAATAAAAATTAAGACATCATGGATCAACCAACGCGTTCGTGGGGTTGCTGTGCCGTCGATGATGAATCTGCGGAATTTATTAACTGCATTCAATGTAATAAGTCTTATCATTTCGATTGTCAATCTATTCAGATAATTTCAACCGATTCAGCCGATTATCGCCGTTGGAAATGTTCGGGTTGTATGAGCGTCTTTTCGAACACCTCCAAAACGGAAGGTACGCCTAATCGGAATGTTTCCACTACACGAGGAAACAAGAGACTTGCTTTAAACTCACCCCCGCAGACATCACTGGTAACCATTGAAGACGTGCGCACCATTATTCAAGAAGTTATGAAGACTGAGTTCGCTTCCTTGCTTCAGCAAATTAATAACAGCATACTTAGTGTGGTCAACAAAGAACTTGAACCAATTAGGCATGATATTAAAGAACTGACTGCATCATTAGAATTTCACACTAAAGAGTTTGAGGATTACCAATCGGAACACAAAGCGTTAAAAACCGCTTTAAAGGACATTACCAAAGAAAATGATAATCTTAGACAATCAACGTCAGAATTAAAGCTACGCATAAATTATATGGAACAGCAATCACGTTCAAGCAATGTAGAAATCCAATGTCTACCAGAAAACAAGCAGGAGAATCTTAATACAATCGTGAAGCAGCTGGGGTCAGTGGTCGGATGCGCGCTAAGTGACAATGATATTCTTCACTGTACCCGCGTAGCCAAACTCCAAGCAACCAATACTCGCCCGCGGTCTATCGTCGTGAAACTGGCCTCCCCGAGAACTCGTGACAGTCTTCTGGCGTCGGTAATCAATTACAATAAAGAAAAGAAAAATAATACTGACAAACTCAATAGTGCCGATCTTGGGATAGCTGGAGACAGAAAACCAGTATATGTGCTCGAACATTTGTCTTCTTCTAATAAAGCGCTTCACGCTGCTACTAGACAAAAAGCAAAAGAGAAGGGATACAGATTCGTATGGGTACGAAACGGCAGGATTTTTGTCAGAAAGACCGTGGAAGCCGACCATATCCTCATTAAAGATTTAGATACTCTAGATAAGTTAACATGATTTGCATATTTATGTTTTTCTCTCTTTTTTTTTTACTAAATATACATGTAACTTTTACAATAATATTTAACAGAATTCGATAATTTACAAATATTTTATCAAAACTGTAGAGGTTTAAGAACAAAAACGCATATTGTCAGTCGCAATGTGTATTGTAATAACTATGATATAATAATTCTTTCAGAGACTTGGCTTAATGACACCGTGCTAAGCAGCGAGCTATTCGACGACAGGTACGTGGTTTACCGACGAGACAGAGAAAGTTCTGGTTTGCAAAGTGGTAAAGAGGGTGGAGGAGTTTTAATAGCTGTCAAAAAATGTTTCAATTCTAAGCGTGCAGTGCAATTCGAAAGTAGCTGTGAAGACCTTTGGGTTCTTTTGGATCTCCCTGCCGCTCGCCCTGCCAGTCGAATAGCTCTCTGTGCAGTATATCTGCCACCTCCGGTTCGCATTTCTTACTTGGAACAATTCTTGGATAAGTGTAATGCTGCCTTTGAACACCTTAATGATTCTTACGTATGTATTACAGGCGATTTCAATTTAGGTAATATTGACTGGAAAATGATCCGCAATTCAAATAATAACCTTAAGCTACTCAATACTAGCGAAGCTTTGTTAGATTTTATATATTTCAACAAACTCATGCAATTTAACAACGTAAATAATACCTCGGGTCGCATACTCGATCTGGTACTATGTAACCACTCATTGTGTAATGTAAGCAAAGGTATTAGTTCAATTTGTAATATTGATCAGCATCATCCACCTCTAGACATAGTAATTTCTCTAAAGAAAGAAGCCAAACTTCCATATAACACAGTCACTGGAAGACCTAACTTCCATAAAACGAATTACATACCGATCCGTAACTACTTAAAAGAACTGGACTGGGAGGAACTGTTTGAGGGACAGCACGGCGTTAATGAGATGATACGAATATTTTACGATTATATTAATGGAGCGATTCTAAAGTTTGTACCTACTCGAGTACCCAAGAATAGAAAATACTCACCATGGTTTAACCAAAAACTAATTAAGATGTTAAATTCAAAAAATAAAATCAGAAAACGCTACAATGTTTACAAGAACCCGTTAGATAAAATTCAATTAAAAATAATTAGTAAGCGCTGCTGTGACTTCGCCACTGTCTGTTACAATAATTATTTAAAGCAAATGGAAGCCGAACTTGTAAATAACCCCAAGCTGTTTTGGACCTATGTAAAATCCAAGCGGGGCGGGTCTAGCACGTACCCCATATCTATGACCGACGGTATTAATAGGTCTTCTGATGGGACAGAGATATGTGAGTTTTTTGCATCCTATTTTTCTTCTGTCTATTGTTCTGTTCAGGACGAGCATAATAAACATGATGCGACCCTTTTAAACAACCTTCAAAACTATAGTTTGGGTTTATCCAATAGTGTTATTAGTCATGAAATTATATTCAAGAAGTTAAAAAGTCTAGATTGTAGCAAGGGTGCAGGGCCTGATAAAATACCACCGATCTTTATCTATGAGTGTGCAACCGAGCTGGTTATTCCCCTATCACTTATCTTCAATAAATCTTTGGCATCTGGCGTTTTCCCTTCAAAATGGAAGATGGCTAAGGTTGTGCCCATCCACAAAACGAACAATGATGATGATGTTTCTAACTACAGACCCATATCGATCTTATCGACTCTTGCTAAGGTCTTTGAATCTCTCATATGTCCTTATATTCAAAAACAACTAAAACTGTACTTGAGTGAAGAGCAACATGGCTTTGTGGAGTCTAGGTCTACAAGTACTAATCTTGTTCTGTTCACGGAACTGTTAGCGAGAACAATTGACTCGGGTTACCAAGCTAATGTTATTTACACAGATTTTAGTAAAGCTTTCGACAAAGTCTCACATTGTATATTAATTGGCAAATTACGAGCACACGGTATTACTGGATCACTGCTTTCATGGCTAGGTTCATACCTTGTGGATAGGTCTTTCTTTGAAGTGGTCAACGGTTTTCATTCAAATTCACGATATATTTCGTCGGGTGTACCGCAGGGATCACATTTGGGCCCAGTTTTATTTAATTATTTTATAAACGACATCCCTAACTGCTTTCACAACTCAACTTTATTTATGTATGCCGATGACCTAAAATTTGTTAAAATTGTTAAATCGAAAGACGATGCCCTCGACTTACAGTGGGATCTGGATAGGCTGATCCATTGGTGTGACACGAAAGATATGCACTTAAATTCAGGCAAATGCTATCACATAAAATTCACGAGAAATCACAATTTAATTGAACATAATTATTTTATTAATGGGGTCAAAGTTGGTGAACTGGACACAATCAGAGACCTTGGTGTCACATTTGATAAAAAATTAACCTTTATTCCGCACGTAGACAATATCATAAAAAAGTCCTCTAAAATGCTGGGCTTTGTTATAAGAAACTCCAAACATTTTAAGTGTTCGAAGACAAAAATAATGCTATATAATTGTCTAATTCGAAGCGTCTTGGAGTACTGTAGTGTAATTTGGCGACCGCACTATGCCTCACATTCGTTGCGGCTAGAACGTGTTCAAAAACGATTTCTATGGCATCTAGCGTTTTCCAGCGGCTTGGCAAAAAAAATACGTTCCTATAGTAATAGACTAAAACACTACAATATGATCTCCCTGGAAAAACGCCGACGACTAAATGACGCAACGTTTGTGTGCAAAGTAATGTCCCATAAAATTGACTGCCCCCAGATATTGAACACATTCAACTTCCGTGCGCCCTCAAGAATTCCTCGCAATCCAATAACACCACTGTGTCCACCTCAAAGTAGAACGGTTTTAGGCGCTAATTCTCCATTTACAAGATTTTGTAAGGTAGTAAATAATTGTAGCGATCAAATTGATCTGCACTTTGACTCTCTAAACAAATTGAAAGCTAAAATTTACAAATGTCTTCCGAATTTAGATTAAGTACTTTCTGGCATATAACGAAACATTTTTTTTTCTCTCCACAATAGTTTAAGTTTTCATTTGACCTATGTCTTCATACAACTTAAAACATATAACTGTCATTTAACTTTAGTTACGTAGTTTAAGCTTTAGTTCTAAGTTAAATTCTTATTGTTTTCTCTTGTTGTTTTCCTTGTACAACCAAATTTTGTATGCATGCGGAGTTCACCTATAAGAGATTGTTACACTAATTTGTTACATTTTTTACCTTTTTTGTTACCCTAAGCATATTACCAGTGTAAACAGTTGTTGGTGAACCAATATATAAATAAATAAAATAAATGTAGTTTCGAAACCACGAAGTAGAAGTAGGAAAATCATTTCGAAACGGAATGAAGCAAAAAGTGATGACAGGTTCTTTATAAAAATTACTATCCCGTAAATCCTGTTTTCGGCGTGTTCAGGCTAGCTTGAAAAACCAATGGCTAGAATTTGGCACGTTATAGGACACTATGTTGAAGCCAATTTTCTGAAGTGCTTGTTATGATATTTGATCCCTCGACTTCGCAAACAGGAGATCGCACTTAGCCACTGTATCCTTTAGGTATATTTATCGCGGGTAGGTTTACGTAATAAACAACAGAATTACATGTAAAAACGAAAACAAGTATTTTGTCCACATCTTAATACGAAAACAACGTATTCGATTACCCGTACAAGCCATTAGTTTGTCTCTACTTTAAGACAATTTATTTTCTTTTATATTTGTTTGTACCGGATTAAATTCAAGGTTAATTTTCTTTGGAACGATTAATGTTAGTAGTATAAATATTCGTTGCTTTGAAAACGATGTTTATGTTTCCTTAGAAAAACAAATTCTTTATCAGAAGGCTTAGGAAATAGATTATCTAATTCTTTCGCGTAAGCCATATGAGAACAACTTTAAGGCCCTTTCTAAACACACGTTTATTCTGCTGAGAAAAACTACGATTTATTCGCCGTGTTTACGCTTGGTCGACAGTGTTTTATGGATCACTATGGAAGCTTGTTGACAGACACGTTTTTTCTACGGTGTGGTTTATACGCCATATCGTAAAGAAACTGTGCCGTGTACAAAGATCCTAACAGTGTGGGAAAGGGCTTATTCCGATCCGATCCCACTTAGTGGGATCCATTAGGAACGCGGATAAAATGAATATTTTGTTCCGATCCGATCCCATTTGTGGGATTCGTTAGGAATGCGGATAAAGTTTATATCCGAACGAAAAGATCCCCTGTTTGAATCGATCAATGAAAATAAAGAGTAGGTAGTTACAGAAAATAAAAAAATAAAATTGTGAATTAAAATCTTTTTAAAAAAGGGGCATATCTAATAAAAAGAATCGTAAATGAAAAAAATAATAATAACTAAACACCTAGTAATGTTTAAAGTTCATCCATTCACGTTCCTAACGTATCGCAAAAAGTGGGATCGGATCGGAACAAAATATTCATTTATCCACGTTCCTAACGAATCCCACAAAATGGGATCCGATTGTGGGATCCGATCGGAATAAGCCGTGAGAAAGTAAGCCCATCACTAAGATTACAAACCTGCACTGATTTAAGAGATTGCGTTCTATAAGTTGGCAACATCACAAATAGCTAAATACTCCGCTGTTTTGTTTAATTTATTAATATTATCATAATGACATCATGGAATAACGCTCTATAGAGCACTTTTGAAAAAAAAGCATTAAGAAAGTTCTAAATGCTTTTTACACCTAAAACTAAATATTTGTTGCTACTACTTATAATAAATAATATAATATTCATAATCAATATTTTTAGAGAAATATTACATAATTTAATTTGGTAATATTGATTTCTTATTCAAAACAGCGAAATCTTTGACAGCTATTTACAACGTAGCTATTAAGAATCAGTATACGTGGAGACCCATTGAACAATTTTTTTTTCATATACCTACAAAGGCGACCCTTGTGATCAAGTATTCCAAAAAGCCACAAACATCTCAACCCGTCTCCAAACGACGGGACATCAACAGAACTAGACGATCCCGAACTTCGTCACGAAACAAGCGAGTTCCCGAAATATTTTCGGGAGAATCCTCGAGAGTTCCACAAACGGTAAACGTCGAGTAACTGGGCCGATAAATTAGGCAATTTGCGGTTACTGTACGGTCCGTACTGCGTGTTTCGTCCCAGTGTCCGGGGCTCGTAATTAATTATCCACATATACGAACCGTTGCCTATTACTTAATCAACCATCAGAATGCTAACTATACGTATTGATTGGAGTCTTTTGCTTGTTCATTTCGTTGAGTGTGTGTTTATTGGCTTATGTTTGGCTTGTTTGAGGTTCGCGTTATTGTGATTGGGTTCCGGTGCGTGGCTATGTTCGATTGGATGGGCTGTGTCGGGTAGCTATCGTTTTCGGATGACGAGTTCTGGATTAGGTTGAGTTTGGTGTTCTGTCTGAATTTCAAATACCGGAGATATGATTTTAAGGGAGAGAGCGAAAAAATATGTGCATTTATAACCAAGTTGACTGAGTACTAAATAAAAACTGTAGGTAAATAAAAAAAAACACCATAAACTTTTTTGTTTTGAGTAGGAGGTAGATGAAGGTAGACGTTTCCTTCTTGTAGGACCTAGCAATGACCTCCCAGAGGCAGTCCAAAACATTCAGAAACCACTTTTTAAAACAATAAAATCTATATACCTTTATTAAAATAATTGCCGTGCGTTAGTAAAAACTCGAAAATGACTCGACCGATTTGTTTTTTTTTTTTGTTTTGTTTTATTCGCTTCAATACTGGAGTGGTTTAAGAAAAAAGAAAATTAGGAAAAACTCAAAAGAACAGGCAAAAAATCGAAGAAAAAAAAAATTGTCTCACTTGTTACGAAGTTCATCGGGCTTAATGAATTTAGTAAAAAAAAAATCTGATTTCTAGATTTTAAAACCACGAAATCTCATTATAAATTCTAGTGTCTTTACAAAATACAAATGTCCAGATTATTTTGAACCTTGAACCTTGATGTTGACCTCCAATTCGTGTTTCCAATTTTCCATTCGAACAACTCGCCCTTAAAAGTTGGGAAACCACAGCTTTGTCTTTCCTATGATGAATTAAACAAACTTCTATTTTGATAATAATCCAATTAGAATTGTTTTTCGACAACATTGAGGCTTAGCAAGACGACCACACGATATTTAGCTATGGTGAGAGTCGACACTTTATTTTTGTACGCCATTTTTAGGTAATCCAGGTGTCTATTGCTTATGGGTAGCTCGCCGTCCGATAAGGACCACGCTCGGGTTGACGGCGCGTTGTGTTCCACGCACGAATTAAGTAAGCGACAACGGAAGTATTTAAAAATAACTTTATTCCGACAGAGTTACAGCGAAACAGTAATTAATTAAATCTAACAAAATATTGATCTTATATACTAACTTAATTGCTAACGTAGTACATGCACAGCGTGATCAGATTGACGCATGTTCTAGATAATTATAAATGCTGATCGCGCAGTGGGGAAATTGGGAAATAATAATCTAGTAAATACTTATTGTCTGACAAAGCTAATATTGGTAGGTTGGGGTTCCTTAACTCCTCCCTCCCTAAGAGAGAAATTATCCGAAGGTGTCGCAGACGGTTTCGGAGAATTTCGACAAAAGTTTATGAACTGAAATTTATACATTATAAAGATAACTATTGCTATTACAATAACCACATACTCTAAGATGGTCCATATACTAATTTCTATTGTCACTGTTTGTGTCGTATCGTCTATTTCACTAAATTTTGCACTTTGTAACACTTCTTTCACATCACTGAAGTCCACATTTCTTAAATCCACTTTCTTTGATCTTCTCTGAATGTCCTGTTGTAGGTCTGGCATCTGGATCAATGGCAGCTGGAGACTGGAAACTGTAGTGTTTGTGGTGGCGGCAACGATGACTTCGCCTATTTGTGTCTCGCATTGTTGGCCAGGTGTCACGATGTAGGTCCCAAGAATAGTGTACTTCAGGATTTCTGTATTGCAATTCTCGGTGATGATGAGATTTTCCTCTGAGTAAACCAACCATTGGTTGTCGGTTATTTTCTGTATCTTAGTTTTTTCTATTTCAATATGGTTCTGTATGCAGTTTTTGTAGTTGTTCTTCATCAGCATTATTTGTTCAATGCAGGTCTCGGTTGGAAACTGGGCTAAATTAGTTTCAGCGCAAAGAAATTTTCCATTTTCAATCTCAGTACATGGGCTTACCACGGGCATGTATTTCAATCTATTCACCATCAGGTAAGGATATTTGGGTATTATTGTAAAGGTATTTGGAGAATGGAATATAGGGATGGGTATAACCTTGTAATAATTATATGTTTCGTTATTTATTAGGGGAACTTCTAAAACAAAAACTAACTTGTTGTTATTTATATATGATTTAAGTATGATATTACGTTCTAATTTTATTAAATTATGTTTGCTTACTGGGTATATTGTTCTAGCATGTTTAGCAATGACTTCTAACGTATTATATAATTCTGTACTATTTATAATGGATTGGTGCAATGTATTCAGTTTGCTAAAGGCTATTGCCGTTTCAATCTCTTGTATGTTTTCGTAACAGGTCCGAAAGTTATTTAAAATTTGATACATAGTATTTAATATTTGGAAAAGTTTGTTAAACCTGAACTCATGTTCAACTAATTTTTCCATTTCATTGGTATGTAAACCCAAGTTTTTAATATTTGAATTTATTATTTCAGAGTCATTTACTAATTTATCAAAAGCTTTTTGCATTGATGATACTTTACGTTCGACCACATGCTCTTTGTTCTGTATCATTTGGATTTCTCTATCATATTTAATTGCATCGTCTTCATCTAAATTTCCTGTGATAGCTTTTACAAGTGAGCCTAATGGATTAAACAGAGCTCTTTTATTTCTATAATGGAAAGGTAAGATTTGAAAGAATCTATCCTTAGTTAGTTTAATAAGATATTCTATTTGGCTTTCTATTCCTATAGTTTCGTTACTAAGACTATTTTCCTTAATTTTAATTTTCAAGTTAATAAAATCCCGAATATTATTATCTATTTGTAAGTGTAATGATTCTAAATCTACACTTTTGTATATTGTCCAATAACTATTCCTCTTCACTGCTACTCCCCGCTTTATCGCTGCTATCCCCGGATTCCGACCGAGGTTTTGGAGGTCCAGCGTGAGTGTTGGCACCACTAGTACCAGAAGTACCAGGCACGATCTGTGGAGGACGTTTTACATTTTTTAAGGCTACTCTAGTTTTCCTTTTCTTTACTTCTACTGGGACTATATTTCTTTCAACTTCACCTACTTTTATTACTATTACTTTCGCTTTTTCATATCGAGGTTTTTCTTTAGCTTTTCTAGTCCTAGTGTCTTTCATGTAAATATTATAGTCTGGTTCGAGTACCGGTGTCGTTTCGCCACCTTTTTTATTAATTATTTTAATTTTATCTGATTCTAATTTTTCTGTTATGAATTCATAGAGTATTTTAAGGCGTTTTCTATGATCTAACAATAATTTCTGAGTTAAGTTCTTCTCTCTATCCACGTTAAATACATTATCGGAATAAGTGTGGCCAAATACTAGTTCAAAAGGCGTAAAATCTGTTGCTGAATGTATGGTGTTGTTATAAGCCATGATGGCATAAGTCATAACTGATGCTGCATCTAAATCGCTTTTATCGTATTTTGCTATACGATAAATCTCAATAATGGTAGAATGAAACCTTTCTACTATTGCCATTGAACTGGGATTATTTGGCGTCCCAATATGAAGTTCAATTTTGTAAAAGCTTAACATTTCTTTAATCAAAGTATTGTTGAATTCTGTACCGGAATCGCAACTAATTTTCCTAGGCAGACCATACATGCTGAAATATTTAATCAATGCCCTAACTATCTCTGGTGTACTCCTATTCGGTACCTCTATGGCTTGTGCTATCTTACTAAATGCATCCACTATAGTTAAATAATATTTCCCTTCAATATATAATAAATCCATAAAAGCTTCCTGAAAAGGGGCATCCTGGGTTTGTGTTAACTGAATATGGGGTTTAATCGGCTTTCTATCATATTTCATGCGTTTACATGTTTCGCAAGCATTTATGATTGCCGTGACTGTCTCTTTCATATTTGCCCACCAATAATGTCTTTTAAGTTTGGTTAAAGTTTCTTTAATACCTCTATGGCATGTTTTCCCGTCGTGGTATTTTAAAATAACTTCTTTTTGATCTTCTTCAGATCCTGTCAAATTTATAACTCTTTCTGTACACTCGGTTAACTTAACTGAATCCTTTTTAAATAACTTAATTACCATGTTTGAAAAAGTTTTTCTAAAAGATGTGTGTTCGAAGTATATAAAGTACTTATGTTTTGGATCAATATACTCTTTCAAAAAGTCTTTAACTAATATATCGTTATTTGTCGGTAAGTGAACTTCGAGAATTTTTTGTTTATTATTTGAAATATCTTTTACGTCTAATTTATTTTTAAACCATGAATGAATTAAAATCTGTTTTGGTTTAGTATCGACAGCTTCGTTTAAACTAGGAATGCCTTCGTGTTCTCTATTTGAAACTGAGTTGGCAGTGACCCCATCATCAGAATCCGAAAGTTCTATCGTTTCTATTGGAGTTTCGAGGTCTTGCAATTCGTTTTCTATAATTTTTTGTATACGTTCCTGCCTATCTCCTATATTTACGAATATTGAATCTAAATCGTCGTCAATTGCATTAATCTTAATCCTAGATAAAGCATCTGCATTCGTGTTTTGAGGGCCTTTCTTATATTTTATTTCGAAATCGTATTCTTCTAACCTTAACCGCCATCGCGTGAGTTTACTATTGGGCTCTTTCAATGAATACAGCCAAGCTAATGGTCTATGGTCTGTAAATATGGTAAACTTATTACCATACAAATACGGTCGAAAGTGCTTAACTGCCCATATTATGGCTAAAAGTTCCTTCTCGATAGTGCTATATTTTACTTCTGTGTCGCTCAAGGTTCTACTAGCATAGGCTACAGGCTTATCTGAGCCTATCGTTCCTTGTGACAATACAGCCCCGATCGCAAAATTGGATGCATCCGTGGTTAAAATAAAAGTTTTACTAAAGTCAGGAAATTGTAACAAAGGTGCATTTGTTAAAAGCTTTTTACATGTCTCAAAACATTCTTTATATTCCCCATTAATTACAATTTTGCGACCTTTCTTTAAACAAGCTGTTAATGGTCTAGTTATTTTGGCAAAATCTTTGATAAATTTCCTATAATAACCGATTAGTCCTAAAAAGCTTTTAATCTGTGTAACCGTTTCCGGTATAGGATACCTAAGAATAGCGTCTATTTTATCATTATTTGGTTTCAAACCTTCACTTGTAATAGTATGCCCTAGGTAGAGTACTTCCTTTCTAAGAAAATGAGACTTATCTAATTGAACTTTTAAATTTGTTTGACGGAAGCGGTCAAAAACTGCTCTAAGTTTTTCTACATGTTCAGGCAAGCTTTTAGAAAAAATAATGACGTCATCGAGATATATTAAGCAATGTAAGCCTTGAAGGCCTCGTAAGACGTTATCCATCGCTCGCTGAAAAGTTGCGGGTGCGGTCTTTAACCCAAACGGCATTCTGTTAAATTCATAATGACCTGAAGGTGTGCTAAACGCAGTTTTAGCTCTATCTTTCTCCTGAACCTCTAATTGATGGTACCCGCTAGCTAAGTCGAGAGTTGTAAAGTATGTACTATTACCTAGCATGTCAAATAAATCGTTAATGTTGGGCAAAGGGTATTTATCATCAATTGTGATTTCATTGAGCCGTCTATAGTCAACTACCATCCTCCATTTTTGTTGGCCTGACGCGTCTAATTTTTTCGGCACTAAATGTACGGGAGCACTCCAGGGGGAATGAGATTCCTGGATAATGTTATCCCTTAACATTTTCTCGACTTGACTACTGATCTCTTTTGTTTGAATAGGTGGCAATCTATGTGCCTTAATGTTTATTGGGTCTTCATTTTTTGTTCTTATTCTATGTTTAACCTGATTTGTGAAGGTTAACGGAATATTTTCACAATAAAATATATCTTTGTATTCTTTACAAAGTCCCTCAATAACCGTTCGTTCTTCTGAATTCATATGATCTAACTGTAATTTGTCTAAATTCTTTGTTAGCAAGCTGTCCACTTCTATATTATTATCTATGAAATTAACACTAACAGATGGGTCCTGTATGTATGGTTCCACTTGAAAAGGTCCCGTAACTACTAATTTTCTATTTTCATGGCTATAATTCTGAATAACAGTTGTTGCATAGCCTTCAATACACGTAACTAATGCGGCGGGCATTCGAATCCCTTCCGTAAATTGCTTAAAATCTAACACAGCTTCCCCGTTCAGTAAGTTGACTGGGAGTCTTACTCTAAGTTCACTACGAGATGGTAGATTATATATCTCTCTCATAGGCGGTGAATATATGATAGGAATATCAGTATTTTTTAAATGTAATATCTGATTTTCCATATTAATCTTTGCCTGTAATTGCTTCAGCAAATTGCTACCTATTAACCCATCATACCTGTCAACTTCGAAGGGTTCATACTGTAAATAATTTTTAAAATATTTATTCGCTATATACGGGCTTATAAACGATCTAACACTCCCCGTATCTATCATAAAAACTGCCTTTAATTCTGGTATAACTATATGTGGTAAATTTAAGCGTTTATTACAATTTATTTTTATTCGTTCTCTAGGGTAGAGGCCGTTATGCAAAAATTTCCCGCCCCGGGTTCTTCAGGAGAAAATTCTTGGCACTCATTGTACGAATAACTTGAACTCTGTTCATTATTATTAGAATTATTTATGTAATTAACACGTCGCGAACTTGCAGTACGCATGGTGACATCAGTATTCGCACCCGACGTAGATGCTTGCGCTGCAAAAGACGGCGTGCTCGGTGCATGTGCCGCGAACTGTTGGTTCGGTTGTGCAATCGGAACAAATGACCTACTTGACTGCGGTGACGCATTATTGTTGTTTGTACGATTAAAATTGTCTTGATTTCTTTGAATATTATTATGTTGTTTATAATGTCTGGGCTGATGCGAATTGTTCGGTGTAGATGTGCTGTTTGTAGCACTATTCGGTACATGTGTACTTGATATGCTATGTGAATCTTTCTTTTGATTATTAGATTCAATTGCATTTTGGTTATTAGGCAAATTGGGTCTGTTATTTCTGCTAAAATTACGTCTGTCGTTTGTTTTCGACTCATAGACTGCCTGGAAGTTTTGTTCTTCTAAAACTATTTTTAATGCATCCTCTAACGTTGTGACGTCGCGCAAACGAACTAATCTAACTAAAAATGGCGGTAAATTAAACAAGAAAGCATTCATTGCTCTGTTACTATAAATGATTTGCTTTGCCTTACGTAGAGATTCATCAATGATAGTTTCTGATATTTTAGCAAATAAAACACTTCTCATCCGCTGTATTCTATGGCAAAAATCTAAATAACTTTCACCCTTATTTATTCTACACGATTCTAACTCCATTGCTAAACAATCCTCTGTGCGTGGATCACCGAAGTGTTGGTTTAACAACTTCTTCAGCTCGTCCCACGTACCTATAGCTTCTCTTTCGCCTACCAAACTGGCTGCTTCGCCTGATAACCTACTTGTTACTACATGAAATAAATATTCATTTTGGGCTGCGGTTCCTAAGAACGTAGACAAAATGTATTCACATTTTTTTATAAATAAAGGCAACATTCTAGTGTCGCCGCTGAATATTGGTATGATGTTAACCAATTCCTGTGGGACACGGGTTACGTTTTCCATTGTGAAAAGTTATGAAAGAAACAAACGCGGAGAAAAAAAAAATCACACTAATGTGCTACTAAACTATCACTACTCTAAAATATTAGTACAATTAAAATCTATGCAAATATTATCACGGCGTTGTCCAATCCCTAATAATACACAAACACATAGACTATTACAAGGTTGGGATATAGATGGAAGAGCTGAGAGGAAGGTGAAAAAGATTTACTCACAATTCCGCAGCTAGCTCCATGCTCCCTGAATTACTGCTGTGGCTGGTCCTCTTCCGTAACTCGAAGTGGCTTCTTAATGAATTTATTTGTTCGGCGATCTCTGCTAAACCGTAGACACGGACGTCGGCTACTCCACGTAGAATTGTATACACGGCAAACTGACTACAGAGATCCTACCGGCTGCGCCAATTAAGTAAGCGACAACGGAAGTATTTAAAAATAACTTTATTCCGACAGAGTTACAGCGAAACAGTAATTAATTAAATCTAACAAAATATTGATCTTATATACTAACTTAATTGCTAACGTAGTACATGCACAGCGTGATCAGATTGACGCATGTTCTAGATAATTATAAATGCTGATCGCGCAGTGGGGAAATTGGGAAATAATAATCTAGTAAATACTTATTGTCTGACAAAGCTAATATTGGTAGGTTGGGGTTCCTTAACTCGCGCCTCAAAGAGATGTCAGCGGAATTGACGGGTTCTGCTAGGGCCGATGCCTGCCGGGGTTGCGAAGAAAACTGAAAGGGAGATCGTGGCCCCCGGCAACAAGGCATCTGAAAGAACACGGGTGGGTTTTAGTCGGTAAGAGTCTGACACACCCTCTCGCTCCACCCAGAGCAGGAGAAGTTATTTGATAATTTCCCACCCAAAAAAAAAGGTGTGTATTCCTTATAACTTTTCCAAACGCGTTTTAGTACATACATACATAACATTACGCCTTTTTTCAAGAAGATACCCATAGTAGGCTAACCCAAATTCCGCCAGTTATGTTTAAGTTCCATGTAATAGGGGCGAGCCTATTGCCATCAACCGGGCACAAATTCCGAGACTTCTAGTTGCTACTGAGAAATTCCAGATGGAGAACCTAATAACACTTTGCCCGATCCGGCAATCGAATCCGAGACATCATTAAGTTGCTTTGAAAGTATTAGAAACTTATCATTGTGCTCTTCAATTCAGACCGAAGCTTGTGCTAATATCTATACATTAATAAAATCGTAGCAAAGTCAAAACTGTACATTAAATATCTTTGAAAAGAAGTCATTGGTACGAGGTCTAGGATCGATTCTAATGCCGAAAATTTTTTTTTTTAAATTTTATCTGTTTATCTATTTGTCTGTATGTATGTTCCAGTATGACGCAAATTCTACTGGACAGATTTAAAATTTTGCATAGATATTTCATAGAGGTCTGGTCAAACTGTAGGGTGTAACATATCACGCTAATTGCTATGAGGGATGAGCACATTATGTTCGTATTCTTCGCCGCAAATTGTAAAAGGATGCGCCTAAATGCCCCGAACGCCCCGATGCACATAAAAGGTTAGGATATTGCACGTAGTTACCGATTTAACTTATTAAATAATTATCATCACGCTATACCTTTATGGAGCTTAGCAGTCAATCATGAAATATATAAAAACGGCTATTTCAGCCAATATTTCGACAAAGCAAATAACTTAGTGGTCGGTCGATTGCTTTGCAAACCTGTAGTTTTAAGTTCGATTTCCAACCATTGATCTCTTTTGTGATTCCTTAAAAAAAAAACTATTGTTTTTTTTTTTTACATTTTGTAATACTAATATGTACTCGTATATAATAATTCGTAGATCGTATAAATTAACAAAAAAAGGAAAACTTTGTAAGCAATAGGAAATTGCTATAGATTTGTTATAGCGATTATAAAGTCTGTGTATGGATGTAAAATTTTGAAGTCGCGCAATTAAAGTCGCTACATACACCTAGTATTATTTACCAGATTTTACGCTTAGTAAAAATCGACTAAAAGAAATAAACGATAAGTAATTTAAAAATGATTAGTGGTTATTATTTAACACAGTACGGGGCCAAACGTCGTTTGCGTTCCTGAGGACAGTTGGTGATGCAGAGTATCCCACATTCCGCGCAGCCTGCTTATCACGTTAACTTTTTGACGGTGACCAACTGAACACTGGGATGACACTCTGACAGAGGCAAATATGGCAGACAACTGGGATCGTCTGCAATATTTGTTTGCCATCATTTTAATGTTTTGTGGAACCCAGTTTTGTTGTAGGAAAAATATCGGCATCATTTATCCGAAGACTTAAAAAGTCTTCGGATAAATGATGCCGATATTTTGCGGCGTACTACTAAAGGTGACATGCAGCATGACAGCCAGCAGCTTAGAACGCGTTCATCGTTTCGTGTCAAGACGTGGTAATTTCCATCGGTGGTAATCCACTGACCGAGTATGGGCCGTGTTAACCGGCTCCGCAATCATTGGCACATCAAGACCGTGGAAATCGCGGAAATATGTTCACCTCAGAGCAAAGGGACATTTCTAACACCGTTCTCCAAAGCATTGAGCTCAATCAAGGTAAAATGTTTTTCAATAGTGGTAATAATACCACTGGCATCCTTGCAGAGGTCAGAAGGCAAGGCAAAATTGCAATCACGGTAACGTATTCCAGAATCGCTGCCACACTGCTTCGTGGTAGCAAAACAGCGCAGACCATGTTAAGATTTCCATTGATTATCGATTTAGAGTGCAATGAAAAGCCTGTTTGTGGGTTGTCACGCAACAGTGACAAGGCGCGGTGATAGTTCTATTTAGTGGCGATTTCCGGCAAACACTACCTGTCGTGACGCGAGGTACTAGGGCTGACGAGGTGAATACTTCGTTGAAAAGGTCAGCTCTATGGTCGCGAGTTCATAGACTGCGCTTGATAATCAACATGCAAGCTCGGCTTGGCGGAAAGTCACATACTCAAGAATTCTCCGATGTTCTTCTAAAAGTTGGTGAAGGCACTCTACCAGAGGAGAGCGGCCAGACAGCCCTACCAGAGACTCTTAAGGCTCTTTCAAACAGACGCGACACGCGACGCGACACAAAGACGCCGCTCGTCGCGCGACGAGCGGTGTCTTTGTGTCGCGTCGCGTGTCGCGCCTGTTTGAAAGACCCTTTAGTAAGGTATCTCCTACTTTTGAAGATCTGATTGGTCTGGTGTAGGACATCAGTTGAATACCGTACCAAGAAAAAATTTTGGTGTGTGAACGGGCCATTTCACCACCAAAAAATTATCAAGCTGCACCGTTCGACCAAAGTATGCTCTCGCAAACTGAAGGGAGTGAAGTAAAATACACCTCCATTAACACTGTTGTGAAGCAAGATGATGCCACCACACATTACCCAGTAGAATTTCTGAATTCGCTGACGGCAAGTGGACTTTCGGTGCACATCATCCAGCTCAAGGTCGGTGTCCCGATTATGCTTCTTCGGAACTTAACTTGGCCGAAGCTGTTTATCGGAACCCGGCTCAAAGTCGTGTCATTGCAGAGAAACCTCATCGCGGCGGGAATTCTAACAGGCTGTGGCGTTGGCGACACAGTGTTTGTACCGTGTATACCACTAATTCCCCACATTAACCCCTTCCTGTGAGCATATGCTTTGCGATGATTATCAGCAAGTCACAGGGGCAGACACTGAGGGCTATGGGTGTCGACTTCAGGACAAGCTGATTCTCACACGGAGAACTGTACGTCGCTTGCTCCCGCGTCACCAGTCCTGACTTTCTGTATATTTTGGCTGCTGAGAACAAAACTACAAACATACGTAGTATACAGGGAAGTTTTAAGAAAGTGTGGCTGCTGTTATTGTATGTAGTATATTATAATATTATTGTGGTGTCTTACAACTTCCACGTAAAAAAAGTCGCGGGCAGAAGCTAGTGTATAAATATTACTCGAACATTAGGCACATTCTCCAAACTAATAACTACAACCCAAGATTTAAATACAATCCATTTCTCTCTGTCGTGAGCAGACTTAATAAGCTAGCTGTCCAGCTAATGGCCGGGAATAGGACCCGATAAATAAGAACATTGGCGACCCCACACACGTGGCGGTCGAGTTCGACGGAAATACTATTAATTACTCTTATAAGCTGTAGGTACGTTCCTGTTTCCTTGAGTGTAGGGGAATTTCGAGTGGAAAAGGGTTATTTTTTAATACATGTTGTAGGCATATTACACAAACGAATACTTTAAACATCTTTACTAGAAAAGCATTAGGAATGATGGATAGAAAATTACTACAAGTTTTTATCCGTTTCAAAAAATATTTTATCGTCGCACTAGTAGTTTAGGATAATCTGTACAGTCATATATATTATATTATTATATGGTTATGATATTTACATAAATACACAGCTTAGCTGAAGTTACATTTTCGAATTGATAATGGATACACTTTAAATTGGTTATACTAGTCAATGAGCGTATTATACCTAGCTACGCCATTGCTACACTCGCTTCTACTACGCACCGAGCATGCTAAGCACTGAGCATGTGCTACGAGCATGCTACGCACTGAGCATTTGCTACGACCATGCTACGCGCTAAAGCAACTACTCATTTTAGTAATTTTTTCCTACATAAAAGCATTTTTACACACAAAATACTTGTTGGATAAAAGGCGTATAGGCTGACCCAATTATTCGTGTTACAAAGTGGCATTTTAAATATTTATAAATAATGTGAAGTCATTTTGAGAGTGACACTTAACACGGGTCACTTAATAGAGGGACGGAATTGAGGTAGGGAGCCTCCGAACGTGTGTGAGAGGAATCACAATATGCTTGGTTTTTCGATAAATGTCCGGGGTTTACGCTAAAGTAGGAAAAATAGCCTTTTTGTGATGATAGTGTATTTTCTGAGAATGTCCAAATAAGTTTTAAATATTTATTTAATCAATTATTATTAGGAGAAGAAAGAAACAAGAAAGAAAATATGTTTACACAAACACATACATTACATTTGCTGTTCAAGCTTTTGGAAATTAGGAGTCAACGTAAAATCTTCATGCATTAAAAATAGTATGCCTTGGTCAGTCATGATACCTGGTAGGTAGATACATAAATACTTCGTCATGTGATTATTATTACTAAATAATAGTCTGATATTCACAGAGATTATTTGTAAAGAAATACCAAATCGCATATTTAGTATCGCATAAGTTCTGAGTTGAGCCGCACGATTACTGACAAATGCGTGTACTGATTGGACAGGTCCACTCAATCTGTGTGGTTCTTTCCTCAAAAGACCAATTCAGACACCAATCTACATGATCCTCAAATGATCTGACCAAGATTAGATTTTTATGTACACATTGACATTGATGAATTTTATTTATTGACATGAATTTTCACTTTGTAAAGAATAATATTATTCTAATTAATCTGGATGAATGTGTTTTTTTTCAGTTAGTTTTAATCATGACCTGGCAGTTTGATTAATTTATGTGGCCTACCCAACTTTTCCTTCTTTGGTATTGTTCGTCGAATCGTTGAGCTCAGACCGAGTTGAGCTGCACGATAACTGACAAATGGGTGCACTGACTGGACAGGTGCACTCAATCTGTGTGGTTCTTTCGAGGCAGTGACCTCTGAGTTTGTTTCGGCCTTTCTTCTCAGAATAGTTTGATAGGAACCGTTTTTAAAATACCATTGACGTGTTTGTACAAATACTTTTGTATTTGTACAAACCTATGTACTTACGGAAATAAAATGAGTGTGTTTTAGTTTAATTTGTGATTTCCTGTGCGAGTCTCAATAAATACTTTTTCTGTCTTTCTTTCAAATCATTTATCATTTACACTTTCAATACAACTGGCACCCAAGCACATAACTAGCCCACAGAAATTCACGCCACGAAAATGTCCAAATAAAATCTAAGCATAAAAATGCAACAAATAAAATGACGCCCACAAAAGTATGCGACTACGTCAAAATATTTGTAGCATAAATACATTTGCAAGGCGTGAAACGTCCCATTTTCAACTGAATTTCGATATCGACGTAAAGTTCCGGGCGTAGAGATGTATGTAGCTGGTGCTTTAAAATGATTGTTAGTATTAAATTGTTATTCTTATTTTTTTTCAATTTTTATTCTAAGGTACTTAGTAATATTGCCATCAAAACTACAAACGAAGGGTTAAGATTTCATTTACACCAGAAGATAAGTGATAATCAACCACAAGGTTTTTTAGTAGACACAGAGATTTAATTTTAATCTACATATTGTTCTCTTCTCTAAATAATTTTGATCATATTTTGGTTGTACCTGATTAATGATTTGAGGAGGAAGTCACCAAAATTGGTTTTAATTAAGCATCCTTTATAGTCAAAAGATTTTTTATACATACCCAATTTGCCAATTTCCTAACTTAAGTGGCATAATAAAGTTACTTGAAGTTTTTCTTCGCTTGTTTTGTGCCTACTAACTGTTTGCGGTTGGACCAGAAACATGTCTTAGCACTTCTTCATGCTTTCTTTTTCGTGTGGTTAGTGACTAACCTGGTGCCAGAGTTTTTTGTCGCTCATGGGTTTTTGACTTGTCTTGACATGCCGTCGAGAAATATCTGTCAGGCATGCCAGTTTCCTCACGATGTTTTCCTTCACCGTTTTTGAAGCAAGTGATAATTATTGATAGTCTTAGCACTAAGAAGTAAGAAGTAAGTAGTCAAAAGTCTGCGGCGCGTGAGTCGCCGACGGAACGAACTGTTGCCATTTTAATTATATTTGTATAAACATTTAGGACTAAGTATTGAATTTAATTTATTTTTGATTTGTTATTTCACTATATGCTGCACCGTTTGACGTCGTCACGTCAGCACCGGCTGTCGCTGAAAACTAGCGCTGGAGCTTTGTCTCGCATGGGGTCGCAGCATTATACTGAGCGATGGCCGTCTTGCGTGGATGTGACGCATATTTTCCCCCAATTTGATATTTTGGTGTTTTTTTTTTATCTTTTTTTGCGTCATGTTTACTGCAAATGAACGTATTTTCTTTCTTTCTTTCTTCTTTCTGATATCGTCACATAATCACAAAAAAGAAAAGCCTCTTCAAACCGAATACAGCAGCTTGGCATGCTTGGTGCCAAAATAATTGATAATTATTACCTACCAATAGAAATTCCCTTTTACATACAAGCTCTTTCACCGAAAACTAATAAAACTTCCTTTTGATGTTCTTCTCCTTCTTCTATGTCCAAATTACTAAATGAATACAAACAATTTTCTTTTCCATAAATCTCTTCAACACCAGCTTAAGCGTAAAAAAAGAAGCTTGAAGTGGCAGGCATCATGTTACTCTCAGCCACTCGACACGGTCATAACTAGGGCAAGAGACGATGTAAAACGAACTTGTGACTGGCTTGTTACAGTAACATAGTATGTAGCTGTAACACGTTGCTTTTACTGTGATAACTAATGGAAAATGTAATTGGAGTACGATTTTCTGTTTTTGATGTAGAGTTCTCTGGCGGATCTCTTTTTGCATGTTTGGAGTTTTTTGTTTTTAGTTAATATCATTGGGAATATAAAATAACGGAACGGAATCAAAGAACGGAAAAGAACAAAACATTCAACGAAACAACCCACTAATACTGACCGTACGGTCACGGTTTACGGCTATAATTTGTGTATACATTTAGAAGAACCCATTACTTCTACTGTACCCACAAATTGTAGCCTAAATACTGTTTTAAGCTTATGTTATAACTATATCCATATGCTGTTGGTGTACTAATTTAATACCTAATAAGTTCAGAAAAGAGTAAAAAAAAAAACTGTGATTGCACAGAAAACGTTCAAAATTTTATCTTACAAGTGGTAACTTATTACCGGTTTACCAAAACAATATAAAGAAAAAGTTTATGACGACTGTCTAGTCAGTGATCAGAGCTCACACAATCAAGTATTTCACGATCCCTCAAAGTTTGTTAAATTCGATAAACAAAATTTATGCCAGCTTTATTTGTTACAGTATTGCAATATCTGACCACACAAAGCTCAAATTCCTGCACTCATACCCAAAATCAATACCAAAACTAGCTTAGATTAGTTGCATCAGCTTCAATACCCGATCATTATAGCAACGAGGCTGAACGCCTCGACCAATTTCCGCCGAGACGACGCCGAAAGCCGAATCAGCTAAGAAGCCATTTTTGAAATGGCCACTCGATCGTCCACCTACAATGAGACAGGGGTAGTAATCGTAGAGGATTGATCTCAAGACATCTCACCCATTGAGTCAGGGAGCCATTGTGCTTTAACTGATTACAACAGGTAATAGATGTGAGAATATCACAATGGGATGTTCATCGCGCTTGAATGGGTGGGATTCAGTGGTACGCAGGATGGTAAGCCATTTCGGACAGGTTTTTTGGGGATGGGAAGCTTGTCTGTTATGTTCTATGCCCGTGGAGTCTAACCTAGGTAATCTATATCTATACGAATAATAAAGCTGAAGAGTTTGTTTGTTTAAACGCGCTGATCTCTGGAATTACCAGTTGGATTTGAAATTTTTTTGATGTGTGACATCTCTCCTCTCGCTTTCCTGTAATCATGATAAATCATAATCTGAATCTAAATAAAAAAAAAAACTAAATAATCAAATCTGTGGGAGTGATTTCAAGAAAAGGGACGGAAGTATGTCACAGGAAACCGCGGAAGCGTACGCTATTTAATTTGACCAATAAGCGCGCGCTGCTCCGTCAGAAACGACCTTGACGACCTTGCCCCGCCCCTTTTTATGTTGCTTATTACCAAGGCGGGATGTCAGATGTTACACAGCGACTATTGTAAGGCGAGATGTCAGATGTTACACGGCGACTACTGTAAGGCGAGATGTCAGATGTTACACAGCGACTACTGTAAGGCGAGATGTCAGATGTTACACAGCGACTACTGTAAGGCTCGCACGTTTATTTATTTTTTGCATTTGGTAGCCCAACTCGTGTATCCGTGTCTACACAGTAAGACAGTACTCAGGGGCAGGGCTGTTCTGCACCGCTTCTACATCATTAATGTGTATTAAACCTATTATATGTACTAGGTGTGATAATTCTTGACGAAAGATATTGAACATCACGCTAAGACGCCTAGGAGTCGAGCAATAATAAAAAAAAAGTTAGAAAGAACACTGAGCGAAAACGAAGTAATGGCGATGGGGTGCGACGGGGTAGGTCGGGTTTCGAAATTTCACCAGGACGAAGTCGCGGACAAAACCTACTAGGTAATACGGGCTAGTGTCCGCAACTCCTCGTCAAAGCACGTATTTTGCCTATTACTAATTAAAATGAAATATGTAGATACGGAACCGGGCGAAGTGGCGGTGCCTGGAAGGCCTTTGTCACAGTATAAATATGGACAGTACAGAAACTACGTAGTAAACGTTCGAAACGGCACTAACTCAGACTCGTTTATTGACGAGATCCCAAGCGATTGTAACGTAGCTGTCAGTTGCGGGTGCCGTGCCATGGATCCTAACTAATTATTTCAACAAATAGGCCTAGTTTCCATACTGTCCATATTTGTACCTATGTCCAGCAGTGGACGTCTTTTAGCTGAGATAATGATGGTAATGATGTAGGTCCAGTTTGCTAATGCAATACTGAATTAACTGAATGCTGCAGATAATTATTTCGGCTAATTTCACAAACATACCATCACGCCTGTTTTGCCCGTAGGGTTAGACACAAAAAGAAAGAAAGAAAAATCGTTTATTTGCGGTAACCATGACGCAAAAAAAAAAGTTGGCTGAAAAAAAAGGTTAGTTAGCTAGGTGTCCCTATAGCACACCCATGTTTCGCCAGTTATGTTTTAGGCAACATCGTTTGATTTTAGGGTTCCGTAGCTCAAAAGGAAAAACGGAATCCTTATAGGATTACTCATGTGTCTGTCTGTTCGTCTGTCACAGCCAATTTGCTCCGAATCTAGTGAGAACGGATTAAGTTGAATTTTGGTACCTATATGTATTTCTATGATCCAAACACGGACGTGTAATGTAAATAAATGAATTTTGAATATGGGGGTCACTTTTTGGGAACAAATAAGAAAATTAAAAAAAAAAGTGTTGGCACTCCGGGAGTGCCGACAGAAGTAAAAGCTTGAACAAGATCGCCTAGGTAAAAATACTTCCGAAACCATAAAAGTAAAAATACTTGCATAGAACATTGATCCGTAACGGAATATAAATAAAGATCACAATCGCGTTTACAAAAATCAGGTGTCATCATGGTGTCGCGAAATCAATGGTTTAGACCCATCTCAAAAATGCCCAACGCGCCTAATGAAGTTTTCACTTAAAAAAATGATTTGCAAATTGTATCATGTGACATATCAATTGAAAGGGCTTGTTGCGAGGATCTTAAATATTTTATAAATAATTTTAAAGGTATTTAAAAAAATAGATGAAAATTAATCAACCTCCGTTATCTCCAAAACTACCGAGCCTAAAATGTTTAAATAATTATAAATTACAGGAAAACCAATAAGAAGTCTATGGTCTTTAAAAAACATAGTAAATCTCTCAATATTGTGCGTAAAAACTTACGTTTGTAGTTGGAATGTATAGGAGAACTTGTTAATCAACTACAATGTTAAGTTTGTTCTTGAGATAAATTCACCCTAACCACGGAACTCTTCATTGTGCATGTTCCGACACGCACTTAGCCGGCTTTAAAAAAGTAAATATATTAACAGTGATCTTACATTATAAAACTTGAACCAACAGTTCATTTTTTATTAGAAACCATTCAAAAGTATCGCTTTTCCTACACCTCAAAAACTATTTTAAAAATGCCGCCGACCTTCCCATCCGTGTATCACCACTCTCACATGGGTTCAAGTGAGAGCGATTTCTGAATACCTCCGATTCGTGGGTGGGTCCTCAATTCAATTTTCCCTGAGAGATGGTACCTGTACCTGTACCGTCTAATCTAACCAACATTAAAACTGTATAAAATGCGGTCGTCCGAGCCCAGTAAAGGGCTGATATTCGCAGATTCTTTTATAATAGTTCCTTTGTATGATGTTACAATGCTGAAGGTATTTGGGAAACAATCGAGGTACTAGGGACGCATGACAAAACTGAGGGTCGCGGGTTTTTGTATATTTACGGTTTGTTGAAGCTGTTTACAATTTTTATTTGTTATGTAGTAACTTGCGATCGTTTTTTTTTGTCGGTTATTATTTAAATTATTTTGCTCGAGTTTTAAAAGTGACATTATACTTATAAGTCACTTTAAATATAATAAAAAAAAAACAGAAAACTATAGAGAAACAGAGATACTGTAAAAAAACAGTGTGTTCTAGACTAGACTTAGATTTATTAATTATACTAGCTGCTACTCGCGGCTTCGCCCGCGTTGAACCTAATTCTTTTCCTAATATAAAAGAAGCCTAATTTACTCCTTATAATATCAGCTATCTGCTAGTGAAAGTCCCGTCAAAATCGGTCCATTTGTTTCGGAGATTAGCCGGAACAAACAGACTGACAGAAAAAAAATACTTTAAACTTTCATACTCATTTAGTAAACAGCTGTTATTTTGACATTACAAACAGACACTTCAATTTTATTTATTTGTTTAATTGTACATTTATTGTATAGATTTTACAGTTTAAATATTCCTAAAAATACTTTTTGGCAATCTTGACAAGATTTTTTGACAGTCCCAGTAAGCTTTGGTACCATAGCTGTCATAAAGAGGAATCTCCCCATGGAAATATTATTTTCTTGCTGTGGGGATGCAATGATATCCACTTCCAAAATTTAGAGTTCTTCCCTTGAAACTTGATATAGGTATATATATTTAGTAGGTAGGTCTTAAACAAAGAGATACCCTAAATTCTATCCTATTGATACAAACAACGACATCATAGCCCTGCTCATAGCTACCTACCAACTACATATATACTACCTTTCAGTCAGCCAACACCTCACCAGCCACATGTAAGACCGGTCCAGGTAATTGGTACCCAATCACGGACCTCAATCACCGAAGCTTTAATCACTCGACGACTCGAGTCCTTCAAACACTCGACGACTCGGAGTCATTAACCTCATGCTATTACGAAGCATAAAGGGACTGATCATTTATTACCGTTACAATCGGTATCGTTAGTTCTGTATACAGTACGATAAAGTAATGATTGAAGGGAGGTATAATATTTGAGGATATTAAGCGCAGAGAAATTATGCTTCCAGAAATCAAGTTAGGAATGTTTAAGGTTTTATTAGTAATTGATTCATTGCTTTACCTCGTAGTCATAAGCTACATGCCCAAGCAATACGCGTCTTGTACCAGCGACTGCGGAGAAAACAAAAGAAGTTATTTAAGGATGACTTCCCCCAAACGGCTCGCATCGCGTCGGATCGGAAAGGATATGAACGGATACGGCGACAGCCGATCGCGTCGCAGGATGTCGATGCATACAATCGCCTAGTCAAATAGTTTCATTCCTATCATGTTGATGTGTTATAATTTATAAAAATGGTTGAATTTGACGTAGTATTGTTTGCTACAGGCGAACGAAGCTCATTGCGTGTCGCAGCATACTTTCGACTACGATCGCGTGTCGTGGAAGACGCCCGCGGTCAAGCTGCTGTGTAATATCAGACTTTAAATATTATAATGTGTACACGATTTAATATATTTTAAAGATTGTGAAATCCGTTCCGATCCTATGCGATGCGAGCCGTTTGGTGGAAATCATCCTTTAGAGCATGTCACGAGTCACAGAGACGAGAGATGTTGGTACGCCTTATATACTGGCAAAACATAGTGCCCATATTTTAGACAATTTACTATCTGTAACCATAACTATGTTTAACGAAATAAATGATTGATTGAGACTTGCAGAGCGTCGGCTGCTACGGACGGGAAAAGGTGACGCGAGTGCATGTCGCTTGATGCAAGTCACATCGACCGAGCCCGGTAACGGGGCCATACTCTGCATCTTAACCAAAAGCGATCGTGTGTATGAATTATGTCGATCGCGTGACTATGTCATATTCACATATGAAATCGCGATGAGTGCGTACTGCCGCTACGATCTCTGTGGGGCCTTAGAAGTAGCAGACGCGATGGCTAAGCGTGGAATCCTGATCGATCAACGAGTCGGGGAAAGGGTATAGCAGCCCGGAGACTGAATGTGGTCCGATCAATGTCAGGTTCATCCCCTTGTTAAATAGGCCTTTTTTATTATTATTTATTTTTATATAACAAATAACTTCTTCCGCTCTTAGCGGAGCGGGAGGGCGTGTCAGACTAAAACCCACCCGTGTTCCTTCGGTTGCCCTGTTGCCGGGGGAAACGATCTCCCTTTCGGTTATCTTCGCACCTCCGGCAGGCATAGGCCCTAACGGACCCCGTCAATTCTTCTGACATCTCTTTGAAACGCGCATGAAACACAACGCGCCGTCGACCCGGGCCTGGTCCTTATCGGACGGTGAGGTACCCATTGCTCACCGTCCGCAAGCCCGCGCCTACGATGGCCGGAAATCGACTTGCGATTCCCGACTCCCTAGGCGTCTCCTCCTGCGGCGGTCAGGGGCGTGAGGGCGCAAAATTTGCCTCTCCCTTACGCGTTGCGCCTCCTCCTTGGCGAGCATTACCGCTTCGCAGAATGAGGTGACGGCCTCCCATTTCCTCTCGCTCCGTACCATGGCCTGAACCAGGGCTGGACGCGAGAGATCACTGCCACCGATCGCCTCCACGAGGACACGGCGATGCTCCGCCCAAGCTGGGCAGACTTCCACCGTATGCTCCACCGTGTCCTCCGGGCGATCCACACAATGGTGATACCCGGGCGTTTTCTCCTGCCTTATCCTGAACAGGAACCTCCCGAAACAGCCGTGTCCGGTGAGGACCTGCGTCAGGCGAAAGGTAAGGACGCCGTGGCGCCTCTCTTGCCACTCCTCAAAGAGGAGTCTTATCGCCGCAATTGTGGCCTGCCCATTGTTAAATAGGCCTATTAACATAATTGGCAAAATGCCGACTTACTAACATGCACTTCTGTTTAACCCATCTTCGATCCATGTCAGGATTATTGGCCGTGATCTTCTGTAGATTAAATTTTCACCGAGAACTGTCAATATTCCTTCAGAAACTATCCCATCCTGTACCAATACATTAGGTATTAAATCCAAAAACACGTAACGCACTTCCGAAGACTGATTACGTTAACATGTTTAAACTTTGAACAGTTACGAAGATAAATTAAGCCTATTAGGTATTGAGAACGATGTATAGACTAGAGTAGTTGAAGTGTTGTTGACCTCGAAACTCAGGGTACATATGTACCATTAATTTTATAGAAGCTTATCAATCAATTACTTTGGGGCGGCTACGTATGGGTAGACTTTAATTGAATTTAATTTATGGGTAAGGTACTGCAGATGGTACGTTGGAAAAGCAATAAGTTAACAAGGTATTGAATGTATTGGGGGAATAGAAGCGAGACATTTTAAGAGGAAAACATAAGGGTTAAAATTGCTTGAATGGCGATTTGAGACGATTTTTGCCTGGCATGAAATATTTGCTAGTCGATGCTGTGACGAAGTAATTCATTCTTCGTTAGTAATTTCATTAACAAACAGGCCATTGTCCTAAGCATGCATGCAGGAAGGAATTACTTGGTATCTTTTAATTTTTGTATTGCTGTTGTTGTTTAAGATTTCCACTAGGCCATGCTAGAAAAACAAAATAGAGAAAATGGACTAACCAGTAATTTTTTAGGTTCAGGTTATTTCAGAACTGCAGTAATAGGTCCAGGTTTTTTTCATAATCTCTTAGATAAACAACTACAGCCTGTTTACTATTACCAACAAGAATAGGGTGATGCCTGGGTCAAAAAAAAAAAAAAACAGTGGCACTCCGGGAGTTCCGACAGAAGTGAAAACTTGAACAAGAAAATACTTGCATAGAACATTAATCCGTAACAAAATATAAATAAAGAGAACAATCGCGTTTACAAAAATGAGGTGTCGCTAACGGTGTCGCGAGTTCAATTGTTTTTTCCCATCTGAAATACGCCCAACGCGCCTAAAGAAGTTTTCACTTTTAAAAAAATCTATTTAGTCCGTCAGTCAGTTATTAAAAAAATATTAGACACTAATTTTTTGCTTAATCATTTTAATGACGTCATGGTACATTTTAACTTAATGTATCGCCGTAATCTATCGATAACGTAACAGAAGAAAAAATACGTGTGCAATAATTTTAAATAATATATTAGACGGACATTATTTTCTTTTTTTGTAGTCCCTATTGTAAGTACTCCTGACAATTCCATACCAATTAAATCTAATACATATCATAATTCTATATACTTGTGACGTCATGGTACATTTTAACTTGATGTATCGCCGTAATCGGTCGATAACGTAACAGAAGAAAAAATACGTGTGCAAGAACTTTAATAATCTACCAGAAGGACAATTTTTTTGTCGTTTTCCCTATTGTAAGTGCTCCTGACAATTCCATACCAATTAAATCTAATACCTACCAAATCTACATAACAAACTTATAGAACCTAAAGCAGCATACACACTATCGATATCGGACACGCGGTCCGATAAATTTCCCGCACCATTCGGCACAGTGCATACAAGCGGCGTCCCCCAGTTATAGGGACGTTACGCATAGCTTCACAAGCCACATTCATTGGGGGTTACCTCCAGCTGTGGGTACTGACATGGGGGAATGTGGCACTCGGATGAGTTAACTTACATGATATTTCGAGATTGATGTTGGTAATTGACGGACGATGATATAATATGTAGTTGTAAGTGCCGTGATGGTATGGTACAGTGGTGTTTTAATCAAACTTGATTATCTATTAACATGTGCATATTGTTGGTAGGTATTTATGTTCGACTGTTAGGTGACTACACTTAACAGTTCCTGGGGTGCGTCAAATTGAACGGACACTTGGCAATAGAAGTGATAATTTATAATAAAAAAGTATGTTGCTGTGAATCCTTAAATCCGAAATTACAGGCTATTAATAATAGGTGAAAGGATTATGCTGAAGGCAGCAGACAACAAGGTAGGTCCTCTTCCACAATTCTTTAGTCACCTCTCTTCTCTACCAACATTTACGAAGTCCTATTATCTGCCGGATACCACACTGAACAATATCGATTCTTCAGCACTGGTGGGCAAAGAGTTTACACTGGAGTTTGACTAATCGAATTGTACGCCATGCGACGCAGTGACAAGTTCCAACTAATTTATTTTCACAGACAAGACTTAAAGCATTAATTTCAAATAAACCAATTACAGGCACTCTTGAATTATCAAGGGGTTGGTCAGTCAGAAAGATGAAGCTAGTGCCAAAAAAATACGCCAATGACTGTCCCCCATCTGCACTTCACTTTATTAATAAGCGCCGGATATCAACTTTAACGAAGTTAGATTACGATACCCGCTGTGCCTGTGATAACCTGTCCGGCGTGCGTCCGAAACAAAGCCAATCCGGTTAATTGTGCCCGGGCCGTGTGCCATGCGTGCATGCTCCTTTATCAGATTACCTCAGCTTAGACTATAACCACAGAGCACTAGGCTAGTAATTACAGCAATTGTGGGGAGTATCCATTGTCCAATCACACGCGAAACAATTAGACTAGTCTTGGTACTTAACTAGTTGACTAGGCGACAAACATTTTGTAACTGTGTAGCGTAAGTGGATTTTAAGCAGCATCCAATTGTGAGATTACAGAGACCTTTTAAATCTGACGACGTTCACAAGAGATAATAGACAAGTTTAGGATTTCAATTGGAAAGTCTTTGCCTAAGTATATCTACACACATCAAAAGTGTTTAGGGATCAACATATATTTTTGCAATAACTTTTCTCCTGATTGATATTAATTAAAATTTTCTTTAAGGATTCATCAAATAAAGTGTTTTCGTTTGTCACAGTAACGATAAACCAAGTCACCTTTGCATTAATAAAGAAATTTGCCATTTTCCTAATAAAGGGATTTTTGACATTTGAACCACTAACATTAAAGTTCGAAAAAAAGACTGAAATAACAGTTTTCTTTAAAATTTTATTGGGTAACTTAAACAATTAATAATCCGTGTTTCTACCGCGAACACTAACAACACAAGAACATCGGTTTGGCATACTCAAAATGAGTTCATCCAAATCACGCTGTGGAATGGCCGCCCATGTTCGTTGCAACAACAAAAAAAGGTCTTCTTGCGACTGGATACCCTCCATATTCGGCAGAGCTCTTCTCTGTAGCATATCCCATGCATGCTCAATCGGGTTCAAGTCTGGCGACTGAGCAGGCCAGAGCAGGACATTGATGTTAGCTGCGGCGAGAGTCTGTCTTACAACTCTTGCGGTGTGCGGTCGTGCATTATCATGAATTAACTGAAATAAGGGACCGATTTGCACTTGTAGAGGAACGATGACGTCAGATACAATCGTCTCAGCATAAATTTGAGCGTTGAGGTTGCCTCTGATCCAAATCAACTCAGTTCTTCCGCTGATCCAAATACCCGCCCATACCATGATGGTTCCACCACTATAAGGATGGACTTCCTGGCAGGATTTTAATCGCTGTTGGCGTCCAGGGGTTCTCCAGTGTCGTATACGTCTTGTATCCGGTCTCATACCAAAACGAGACTCATCAGAAAAGCACACGAAACGCCATTGTTCTTCTGCCCAATTTCTGTGTTCAAGAGCCCATTGATATCGAATCCTACGATTGTGCATTGCTATAGGTGGTACCCGTAGCGGTCTTCGGGAATGAAGGTTCACTTCATGCAAGCGGTTTCTGACTGTTTGGTCGCTAATTAAGTTCCCTGAAGAGTGATGAAGCCTCACGGCTAACATCATGGCGGTTATTGTTGGAGCTCTTCGAGTTAAGATTTGAATGTATCGGTCTTGTCTCCGTGTGGTGCAGCGATACCGTCCTCCATGGCGCTCAGCCACGGTACCAGTGCTTCGGTAACGTGTCCAAAGTCGACTGATAACACTCTGACTTGTATTCAGAGCTAAAGCCACAGTACGTTGCCGGGAACCAGCTTCTATCATTCCCACGGCTCTGAGCATTTCTTCCCTGCTTAAATGACGTCGCCGCTCCATAATAACGTTGGTTTTAATCAGTAGTAGGGAAACAGTAGCACTAATAATGTCTTCAATGCGTTGTATGTTTTTATAGGGAAAATATTGACAGCTGATTTTCATCTTTTACTCGAATTTGATTAACAGTTCCTGTTTCAAATTATGAAATGCACCAAAAAGGATCCATATAAATTTATATAATCATAAATTTATTACAAAGCCACATCTCAATCTCAAGAAATCCGCATAAAAATGCTTGATCCCTAGACACTTTTGATGTGTGTATTTTCAGCTTTTGATTTTGATTGCTTTTTCGTTATTCAACTGAAATATAAGTTCCGTGACCTTTTAATTATTATCCTAATAATGTAGGTTTGACATTGAAGTTGGATAAAACAGTTAGGTATATCTACCACCTACCGTGTAAAAACAAAAGTTGAGCATAAGTACTCTTAAACCGTAAATCCTAGTTTAAATCCAAAATCAAAATAAACTCAATTTGCCTAGCCGTTTTCTAACTATATTCGGGTCGACTTCCAGTCTAACCAAATGCAGCTGAATACCAGTATTTTACATGGAGCGATTGCCTATCTGACCTCCACAACCTAGTTACTACGTAACACGATACCCCTTTGTAAGACTGGTTGTCAGACATTTGGGCTTCTAACTACCTGTGACGACTGTCAAAGATCTACAAATTACAGCCGGGGCCAACGGCTTAACGTGTTTTCCGAGGCACGGAAGGGTCTTGGTATGTGAAGATAGTCACCTATCCACGAACCAACCGCGGCAAGCGTAGCTTAACCTGATCGATTGATCCGTGCGGTTGTTATTACTTAGCCACATGCCCCTCTCTCTCACAGAACCTCCAGGGTTAAAAAAATGGCTCACCAAACTTACTACATATTTCCTTGTAGTTCAGGACTCCGCACGTAATAAAGATTCTCCAAGATTTCTTGTGCCTAGTTTTCCTGCATAATAAATTAGGCTATGCTGTAACAGCTGATGTCTAACTTCAGGTTCAAACTACCTTCCTCCTAGATCTTTTGATGCTGAGTTAGTTAAAACAATGTTTGTTAACTATGAAGTCTTGCACCTGGTCTGTTAATCCTACTATAATAATCCTTAAATATTATAAAACAAAGTCTCCTGCCTCATCTGTCTGTCTGTCTGAACGCGATAAACTCAAAAACTACTGAACGAATCAGTTTTCACCAATGGACAGAGTGATTCATGCGGAAGGTTTTAGTGTATAATTCATTAAGGTTTTGTGTAAATTGACTGAAATTTGATGATTATTGCTGAAGATGTCGGAAAAAAATCATGCCGACTGGGAACTTTCTTAGTAGTACGTTCCCGTGGGATAACTTCCAACATCCACGTGGGCGAGGCCACGGGCGAAAGCTAGAGAAAAAATAATTGTTTCTGGTTGTGCTGCGTAATAAATAATACAACATAATTAAGAGCCAATAGTATTTTTTTTATGGCGAAATTTTTTTTAAATTCCATTGTATCGGCCTCATAGTAAGTTCATTTTATGGAATCGTGTTTTCGTCAAACATAGTAGGTACTTAAGATTAATTCTTAACTTTAATAATATATTTATTTCAAAATTAATGCTGCAGAATTTTCGATATTTCAACGGAAGATCATAAAGTACACCTCTGCTTTACCCTTTGAGAGTACAGGCTTGATATTATATTATATTTAAACAAATATATTAATTTAATAATTATAATTAAATGTGATTTAGAAATAGGACAATTTTTGTTTTTTTTTTCAAGTTTGAATTCTTTTAGAAAGAAGCGTCTTGCAGTAAGTAATTCGTAGTGTAATACGTAACGATAGAAATTATAAAATATTTAAGAAACTCTGGTTTAGGTAACACCCGTGACAGGTGCGACGCGACTCTGATGGAACTAATTTCTATCAAAACTTCACGGAATTTGTTCTACATAATTGTTCTGCTGAAGCCTTTATTCTGCTACAATAATTAAAAAAAAACAACCAGTAGATACATATAGATTTATTCAGGACTTCAATGCACATCTCGCTTGCTCTTGCTGATCTTCCTCTTTATCCTCTCAGTATACGCAGCTACTATGTTAGACAATAGTGGCAAGGCTGAAGACTTCTCATCATCTCTCACTCCTACTTCAGTACACAGATCTGCCCTGAGAAGAGAACAGCAACTTTATGTTCCAGATCATAAGAGTAACAAGTATATAAATAAAAAATAAAAATAAAAAAACCCGCCTGCAAAAATACATAACTGAAAAGATACAAAAAAAACGGCCTCTTAACTCACTTCAAAAGCTCGGGTTTGTTATTATCATTTCTCATTCCAAATTACATTTAAAAAAATAATTTGTTTATATTTTTGGAATCACCTTTTAAATCCCTTTATTTTGATACCCCACTGGATGGGCTTGGACGATTTTTAATTTTTTAAACATACATTTTTGCGCCAAAAATCAGTCATTATGATTTTTTATAATTTTAATATACTCAGTGATACTCGCGCAATAAAGACAAATCTAACGAAATATCAATCATCGAAATCGGTTCAGCAGTTTTGTAGTTGCGAGGGTACATAGAGACGGACACATACATACATACATACAGGCCAAACGCATAATCCTCTTTTTTTGGCTTCGCTGCAGTCGGGTAAAATTAGGGCGTTGTTGTATTTAATCAATTTAATTTTAAATCATCGATACGATTGAAAGCATCACTATGTTTGATCAGTCAGTCAGATCATTGGTTATTTCAATCACAGTAAGTGATGAGCCACGCTAAGGAACATTGCCTGAAAATGTCTCGTTCTTGACAGTTAATGCTGGTATACATAATCAGCCTATTACGTTCCTAGTGTTGGGACACAGGCCTCTTACATCCACCACGCGAGCCCAGTGCAGGTAGATGTCACATGTCTTCGAGTTTTTGGTTCTAGCACATGCCGGTTGCCTCACGATGTTTTCCTTCACCGTTTTGAGAGCAATGGTGATGAAATAAATTACACAAAGTAAAGCGGCTGCCTGGGTTCGAACCCACGACATGCTCGTAAATCGGGGCCGTTACCACTGGACCACCACTGCACTGATTGATGTCGCTGATGATGATAAGAATAAGCCATTATACGAGTACAATATTAATAAACAGACCTGACCAAGGAAAAGATAGATTATGTCATTGTGATAATTTATTTTATGACTAGGGCAGAACTAAAACCTAAAATCCGGTTGATAGGTATTAAAAATACCGGTTCCGTACCACCGTACAATTTTTAAATAAACTATTTTTTTCTTTAAATGCTTTAGTAAAAAAAAAAAAACTTGTCTTGTATGCCACCTTTTAATATTCGTTGTTATAGTGGCAATAGAAATACATCATCTGCGCAAATTTCAAGTGTCTAACTATCACGGTTCATGAGATACAGCCTGGTGACAGACGGACAGACAGACGGACGGACAGCGGAGTCGTAGTAATAGGGGTCCCTTCGGGTACGGTAAAAAGACGTACTTCTTTCCTCGACCCCAAAATAAATCATGGTACGAGCTACTAACTATGGCCAACTAACTAACTAATTACCTAGTTCTCTTATCCTTCGGCATAGCAGCTTCCGACATCATCACAGAAGCGGTGTACAGGTACCCGTTCCACTCCAGGTATTCTCTCACTAGCTCATTGACTAGAAGCACTTCATCCACAGGAGTAGGTGGTGTTGAAGCAACCCCTGTGGTTTGTCGGTCTTGGAGAAGTTCTGTCACCTTGGCTCGTACCTATAAATGGAGAATGGAGTTTAAATCGCAGTGTTTCATGCATGCCTTAATAGGAAAACGTGGGATCGTGGTATCAGCCACACTTAGTGATAGAGCCCGCTAGGCATGGCGAGCTGATACCAATCGGGGGTGCGGCGAATATACAAATATCTTTCGAGCCCCTAACTCATGATAGTACTAGGAAGCGTAGGGTTTTAGTCTGACATAACCTTCCGTTCTCCCAAGATGGAGTATATCCATCAGGAGATACAGACGAAAAAAAAAACTGCGACGTGTGAAGTAAATTTTTGAGTTGTTGGGACCTAAACATAACTGTGAAACGGGTTGTAACTGTATAGTTGTACAGTAACTGTTATTATTATTTTCTCAGGTGGATAAAAAAATACAAGGCAATGTTGTAGAACTCGTACCTCTTTCCTAGAAGACTCTTAAATGAATTGATGAATAAATCCTATCAGCCACGCAAATAGCAGGTAATTTGGTAAATAAGGACACTTTCATAATGTGAATTGTGAACTTACCCAGCAAAATACCGAGAACAGATCGAAAAATTCTCGAAACACACGTAATGTGTTCCGGATCAGCGAACAAATTAAATAAAAATGATCAGCTCTTTATTTGTATTTAAATACTGGGTTTTAATTCAGCCAAGCACTTAAATGGCGCGTATTATTATGCAAACCACATTATGTAGCGACCACGATTGCTGGTAACAAATAGTTGTGCGATCGGAAAACGAAGTGGAACACTTTTTTGTAACGGTTTTTTTTTTGCTTTTGTTTTATTTTTTGGTGATACGCGGAAATGAAAGATTTTATGATAAGAAGGAAGGCAATACTTTCAGGTATGACTCTTTATTAGGTACTTCAATTTAAGCCACAACCTAAAAAATACACAAAACACTAACTCACAGAACCTCATCTGCCTAGCCTTTTCCCAACTATGTTGGGGTCGGCTTCCAGTCTAACCGGATGCAGCTGAATACCAGTATTTTACATGCAGTGACTGCCTATCTGACCTCCATAACCCAGTAACTGGGTAATACGATACCCCTTGGTAAGACTGGGTGTCAGACTTTCGGGCTTCTGAAGACCCGTAACGACTGTCAAAGATCCACGAAAGACACCCGGTACCAACGGCTTAATGTGCTTTCCGTGGCTCTGAGGGGTCTCGGTATATAAAGATGGTGAACCCATACACGGACCAACCCCGGCAAGCGTAGCTTAAACTGATGGACCGACCCGTGCGGGTGATATTTTTTTGCCACGAGCTCCTCCAACGACGACGCTAACGACTTTATCAAAATAGCCAAAAAGTTGACGAAAGCTGCGAAAGCTGTGGTTTGTAAGTAGGTAGATTTGCCCCATTGAGGTTCAATGTTAACTCGAGAAGCTGTTACAAAGTAAATATGTGTGTTCGTGGTTATCAAATGTGACAACCACGGTATATGCGTATTCAGGTAGACTAGCGGCCAAACCCAATAACCTATTTTTAGTCTAAGGACTGAAAATAGGTTATTGGGTTAGGCCAGGTCGCTATTGATGATATACGGTATAATTCTATATGTCCTTGAATATCGTCCCACAATCATCGGTACAGGCTGTTTATCGAACGAAAACAATAGATTATTATAGTTCTATACTTTTCCCTCCCGTGCGTTCCGTTACATCACTTTAAAAAACAACGTGTAGGTATAATATTAACGTTATTATAAAAACATCTTTATTTCTTTAAAAAAAAAAAAAGTTTTGCCAACAGTACCTAACGTGTGACATATGAAATGAAATGAAATAAATACTTTTAAAGATATTTAAGAAATTCGATGAAAATTGACTATTCCCCCCTTATCTCCGAAACTAATGGGCCTAAAATTTTTAAAAAGTACATCGTACGGCTCTTTACTCATAGATTACAGTAAACCTATAAGAAGTCTATGGTCTTAAAATAACATGGTAAATCTCTCAATATTGTGCGTACATACTTACATTTGCAGTTGGAATGTATGGGAGTACCTACATGTTTTTCAACTACAATGTAAAGTTTGTTCTTGGGATAAATAAATTCATCTCAACTACGAAACTCTTCATTGTGCGTACTCCGACACGCACTTGGCCAGTTTTATTTATGAGAAATCTATAAGTAAATTAATTAAAACTTAGTATGCTCATGTGGTCGATGCGGCATTTATAAGTTCTATGTTATTGAACCTCAAAATCACTTTCCCAGTCGGATAACAGTCGGAAAATTGCTTTCACTAATGGAATCGGACATGTTATAAATTGTTATAAAGTGAATTTTTGAAGTGAAAACTTCTTTAAGCGCGTTGCGAATTTTTGAGATGGGACTAAATCATTGATTTCGCGACACCGTGATGACACCACCTTTTGACCATTAAAAAGACATCAACGCGAAGATTGCCGCGGTGCGTGGAGTAAAAGACATCAACGCGTTGATTACCGCGGTGCCGATTTTTTTTTTCAAGTTTTCACTTCTGTCGGCACTCCCGGACTGCCACTGTTTTTTTTTAAGTAAAAAATGCATAAATATACGTTTATCGATGCAATTTGGCCGATTGAGCAATCTGTCTTTAGTAACTGTCCTGTCAAATAAATAGCTATCAAACCGTTATTGGCATACTTTGACTTTTTCATACCAGTAGCTATCCATAGTAAGATATAGACCCTACCATCGTATATCATACCGTGGGCCGATAAGATTCCTTACTCTCTGACAGATAATTGGGACGTTAAAACTATAGATAGATAGGTTTTTGTATATCCAGTATGCCAAAACTGGTGTAAGATTGGTTATTGGATTCGGCCGTAAGACGTTTGTTGTTACAACAACCTTTATACTCAAAATTATAATTGTCGTATCTCTAAGTTTACTGTGTGTACATAAATAATAAAATATATAAATAAACAAAATGTTTCTCAAAAATATTGCGCAAAAATGTTGTTCGCGTTATCTGCTCTAGTTTATTTTGAACCTTACTAATTTACCCTATGTAAAATTTCATAATAATTAGTATGTGAGTATTTCTACTTTATTCTTTAAATGTCTAGGCTTAGGATCGGACCGCTAGGGCGGGGTTGCAAAGAAAACCGAAAGGGAGATCGTGGCCCCCGGCAACAGGGCAACTGAAGGAACACGGGTGGGTTTTAGTCAGTAAGAGTCTGACACGCCCTCCCGCTCCACCCAGAGCGGGAGAAGCTATTTGATAACTTCCCACCCAAAAAAAAAGTCAACATCGGACAGGCTATCTGCCCTACGTATACGACAGATTACAAGATTTGTGGTCATTGTTAATACTCCATAGGTACTAACAGAGAGCACAGAATCACCGCACCAGCAGCGGTGCTCTGTGGGCACCGTAGTCAACACTGGACAACGATATCGACTAATTGCATACCTCTGCATTGATTTTGTTTAAATATCCATTTTTCTTTAGAAGGTCTTTAATTGCAACCAGTAGTTCTTTCTCCGAAATGGGTTTTTCACTCATTTTACGAGAAATGATTTATCGTTTTCGAAAAATGACACTATAAAAAATTTATGTCATAAATGTGACAGAAAGTTGTCTACGACAGATATTGTTTTTTTTTTTACATGATCGATACCCTGCCAGCAGTACATCACTTATGGAGTTCCGTAACTAAATATATTAAAAAAAAAATGTAATAAACTTTTTTTATTTACCTTTTTAGCCGCAGTTAAAGCCCGCATAATTTTAAATAATTAATTCCATGGTTCTAACATAGTATTTGGGGCTGACATAACCTCTATCTCTCTATTCTCTAAAATGATTGCAAGTCAATATTGAAAGAAAAAAAGGGAAAAATATTTTTTAAAACGTTTTAATGAACTAAAAAGTACTGAATAAAACATACGTAAAAATGGACCTAAATATATTCTTAAAAGCTTGACGCTTTATTTTATTACGCAATAAGTTGAAACTCAACGACGCTATCTTATTTAGTTAAAGAGTTCTTACGATCATCTTCGGGCTCGATCATCAGACCAGCACCATGATATCATATTTTCACGTAGTCACCGAATTTATTTATGTATGCCAAGTTTCAGCTCAATCGGATGCCAGGAAGTGCTTGAAAACTGTACTCTAATTACGTAATACAACACAATCTGTTTCGATTTGAAACAGATTGCTAATACATTGTTTCATAAGTTGGAAAAAAAATCTGCTCAACAACGTAAATAACGCAATTAATTTTGTATAATTGTTTACGAAAATAAGTTACGCAATTAGATGACAATGAATGGATGACAATGGAAGTAACTGAAAACACATTCGAATGAAGCAAGCTAATATAAACCTTGTAAAAATTATAATAATGGACAATGAAGAAAGGTTTTTGGAAGTAATAAATAAAATAAGAAATTCCCTACGTGCTAATGTAACATTCCATCACTCACATCTCCAGTCCCCGATCAATTCCCTGATCCTAGTTCCAAGAAAAAGCAATCCCAATTTGAGGAAGAAAAATCCTTCTAAAATTAAACTTGCCTTTACAAAATTAGGTAACCTTGGTATAAAATTCAAATAAGCGCGCTCCGGGGAGGCTTTAAGTGATTCAATTCCAGTAATAGGTTACTTGAGATACAGACTTCTATCTGAGACATAGCATCGCGTATGAGACTCCGTATCAGTGACGTAACTGGCTATATTTCAAAATTGTTCTCAGAATTAGAGCTCTGAGAAAAATGTTGGTTTAATTCTGAACACATTTTGTTAGGGAGGAGTTCAATCAGCAATTTGATGAAATAGTTTTGGGACAAAATTCGTAATAAATTTGTACCGTAGTGATTTCAATAATGAATAACACTATAATCAGTGTCGCCAGAGCACCATAACGGTAGCTTTTGAATTTTAGATTATATACGATATATAGACACTGCGGGTTTTTGTGTAACTCTATGAAATCGTATTCGCACGCGATGACATTGCCGCGCGCTGCAATGTCGCCATTATAGTGTCGCTGCGGTCTGTCATTACGGTTGCCCTAGTTTTGCTGCTGGTGTTTGCGGTCGCCGTTGGAAATGTATTTACCTTTATTCAATATGTTTCATTTAGAAAAATAAAGAGTGAAGTTGTTTTTATAAGAATATCGGTGGGCGCTCTTGCACTTGATATCACTGACACAATCATACTCCTGTTCACTACAACCTCATAAAAACGTTCTGCGATATAAAAACATCATTAAAGTGATTCACTTCAACACCACGCTCGAAAATGGTCAAAACATCACATTACTCAACATGTACTATCAGCTAAATTAATAAGTGTGCAGGCAGATCGCTGTATCGACTTTTAAATTAAAGATTGCTTGTGTCTATCGCTCGATCCAGTCTTTGTCAAGCAGCCTGTTTAAATATCCCTGAAGGCAGTAGTATCAATGTAGTGTCCTTGCGTGCGAGTGATTGCGACGTCTAAGGTAGGCCTGGCCGTTTGGGCGTAGCTTCGTTGGACGACCCGTTTAAATTGATCAAAATGCGGCCGCTTATGCTCCTCCTGAGGTGTAAATGTGTCGTTGAGAGCTCGCTTGGCCGCAGCCTGATCGCTCCAATCGGGTCGCTGTGTCTTACTGGTTCCTACAGCCGGTCTCTGTGGAACAGTGGTTGGCGGTTGACTGGGCACTGATCGGCTTATGTTGCCTCTGCCTGCGAGAAATTGAGCTGGCAGCTTGTCGGTTTGATCGAACTAGCGGCAGGGGCCTGTTTATTGCCTTTACCTGCCCACCTGCGTGCTTGGCGGTGCTTTATCCTCGTCATTCTGTCCCTCTTCTTCTCAGGAAACATCGTAGGTAATAACACAATCAATAAAACCGACAGTATACCCCGCATAATGCATACTATGTTCATTGTTACCCTGACCACTATATCATTTCGCAGTGTGTACACAAAAATAGCTCTACCCGTATTTTTACTCAGAGACTTTGACGTATGGTATAACGACCTGCGGCCAACTGCAAGCGCATTCTTCTACAGTCGGAATAACAGTGGCCGTAAGGCACTTGCACTTGTGTCAACGCGCGGACGAGGAAGCGACTAGCTATCGACTATTTTCTCGCTCAAGAAATGTACAATAGATGTAGGTCCCGTGTCAGTACAAGAGATGCATGATATATTATCAGTTGATCGCTGACTGTCCACACTCCCGGCAGGAACTCTCTCTCTCTCCACTAGTTTGTAGTAGCGACAAGAGCTATCAAAAAAATGCTCGCTCAGCGACGCTAGTTTGGCGGGCAGAACACTTGCTGTGAGACTCGCTTGCTACATACTCATACCAGCAAGACGTAACTAGGTAGTCATTCTACTCGAAGCACTCGCTCATTCGCTCCTAGCCGAGCGACATAACTACCTGAACTACACACTGACTCACCAACTTGTTCCTAGTTGCTAGTTCTGCTCGCTTCTCGCTTATCGTCGGCGATGGGACAGGGGCCGTAACTAATGCTTAGCGCATTAACTTGAAGCTGTTTCGTTGGTACGTCGGTAGATAAATAATTGTTTGCGGACAGCCCTATATCTCATGCTGCATCGAGGGTTAGCTTATAGAATAGAGAGGTGCTATTTAGCTTGCAGTCTTATCCGTTGCTCCGTTTCGTTGTTTTAATGGTTGGGGCGCATTAGTTGATAGGGAATTTAATTACTTGTTGAATTATAGTTTCTTACAAGAACTGTTTATCCGTTCTACTAGCTGGTGCCAGCGGTTTCGCCCGTGTGGACCCTAATTATTTTTTTTAAATAAAAGTAGTTTTATAATTCCTTATAACATCAGCGCTCTGCTAGTAGCTGACGTTATAAGGACTAACTAAAGTTCTCATCAAAATCTGTCCAGCGGAGCACGGCAATTTTAATGGGACTTTCACTGGCAGATAGCCAGTCCCGTCAAAATCAGTCAAGCCGTTTCGGAGATTAGCCGGAACAAACAGATATATGGAGAAACAAAAATTTAAAAAAATGTTTTTTTTTACGTACTGAATAAACTTTGATATGAATTTAGTAAAAATCTGTTACTTTGACAATACAAACAGGCCTTTTAATGTTATTTATTTTTATGTAGTTATGTATACATGATTAATACATGATGAAGTAGTCATTATATAGGTAATTTTAGGCTTGATCACCAATCGTTTGTGAGCATTAGGAGAAAAGAATAAACCTACATACAACCATCCATCAAAACTGACAGTAATAATATTGCGATTGCATGTTCCTTGTGGTAGATTATGACCTTAGCGATGATAGATTGCGTTTATAATTACTTAATCCTTATAATATGACGAAAACAGATAAAAAGTTGAAACATCTCGTAAGGCTACTGCTTTGGGGTGCTAACTTTGATATCAGGCTAAGCAATGTCTTTAGGATTATCCGTGATAATCCATACTCCATTAAACGAATAACGTTAGCCCCATTTTATGTCCAGGCAAATCACTGTCCATTCCAAGGTTGCCTGGAAAAGATCGCGGTAAGCGATAAGGCCGCCCATTGTATATTTTGTAGTGTTTGATTTATTTTTTGTTATGTATTTTTGTGGTGAAATAAAATATATATATAAATAATAACTTACTCATTAGACGAATATAGTTATAACGTCTTCGTTATTATTTTTTTAATAAGCTCTGTTATTTCATGATAAATGCAAAGCTATGTGTTGCATTTACCATTTACATATAAATTTGAACACCTAAATGCAATCGGTGGAATTTCTTGCACATTCTTCTTCATAGAAAAACTACCTTTTGGAAAGACTAGAATCAATTCTATTATTTTATAAATTTATACGTTCAAAAGTGCCTTTTGTTTGCCTAATTAAAATAAATTATTTAACTTTGACTTATAATTTCAACAATAAGACAGTAGAACTGTCGTTATTTGTCGAATTTTATAATAAATGGAGTTTATGTGAATAATATAATTATGGTTATATTCTAACATAACATCACGCCTTGTTTCCCCGAAGGGTTGGGCAGAGGTGTCCCTTTAACAGGCACACCCAAATTTCGCCAGTTATGTTTAAGTCCCATGCAATAGAGGGCGAGCCTATTGCCATCAATCGGGCACAAATCCAGACTCCGAGCTGCTACTGAGAAATTTCAGATAGAAAAAGAAACCCAATAACACTTTGCCCGACCCGGGAATCGAACCCAGGACCTCATGCTCAGCAGTAACGCTTGCGACCACTAGACCAACGAGGCAGTTATATTCTAATACATTTTTAACGAATTTTTCACCATATTTTTTATCATTTATTTCACAACATTGATAACGTGGTCCAAAGTCTGTGCCTCTTGATATTCTTGGTCCTCCTACGCCCTTCGAAGAACACATACCTTTAATTTTCAGACAATTATGTCTTTCAGAATCGTCTGAGTAACTCGAGATAAAGCATTGAACCTTTATAAATTAGGTAAGATATGATAGCTAATCTCCATTACATGATAATATGTGATATGCCAAGGCTACCTAATTAATTGTTGCCTTGTCATTGACCCTAATTACCTCTTGTGGTTTTGAGGGTTGTGGTATAATTATAGCGTAACATGATAGCAGGGAAAGCAGGACCTTTTAAAATTAAGAGCTGAGTACCTACATCAATTACGTAATAAGTCAAAAGGGACAGATTTCGGGTCAATGGTTGTTTAATAGGTCTTTACCTATGAAATTTCCGTTCTGCCGTACTGGCTATTTCAAATCCATTTTTTCTTTTTTCCTAAGAATTTTAAGTTCAAATTATTTTTATTTTTAAAATATTGAATTCTTTTTTGAGAATTAGTCATTTGTTTAATGGTTAGCGTTCTGTTTTCATCGCGTTTGTATGTTTTTCGTCATCATGGATATGTTAAAAATTCGAGTGATTATGGAGTATAAGTACCATCGTGGCAGCAAAGCGGCAGAAGCGACACGCAACATCAACGACGTATACGGAGCGAACACTACTAACGATCGCACCACCCGTTATTGGTTTGTCCGCTTCCGTTCTGGAAATTTCGACCTAAGAAATGAACCCCGTGGTCGATCGAAAACTTTAGTCGACAATGACGAATTAAAGGCGATTGTGTAAGCTGATGATTCTCAATCTACAGCTGAATTAGCAGCAGCTTTCGATGTTAGCATCAAAACAATATTGGTTCATTTGTGCCGAATTGGTAAGGTAAAAAAGCTTGACAAACGGGTGCCCCACGAATTGAATGATCGTCAGCGCGAATCACGCGTCGAGTTGAGCCTTGCACTGCTCGACAGGCACACAAATGAAGGCATATTGAATCGCATTGTTACTTGTGACGAAAAATGGATTCTGTTCAACAATCGCAAGTGCTCAGCAAGTTGGTTAGATCCTGGTTCAGTACCTAAACAATGCCCTTGATAGTTTCGACTTTCAAAAGTGCCTTATATCTCTTGCCTCTATTTGAAATAAATGATTTGATCGTGTAGTCGGCATCCGAGATGCGAGTACTTACTCTTGGTACAAAAACAGTAACTGAGCTCCGAAATGCGAAAACGGAACAAATCATTCAAAAGGACTGTCTTTTTCATAAAAGCATCATCCACCTGGCAACCTTTGATCGAACTCACTCGAACATGAAAGACTGAATTGGCCGTAACATTTATCAAAAACTAGCTTTTGTCCGCGACGTCGGCCGCTAGGCTAGGCTAACAGGCTAACTCCTTTTGTTTCCTTTGTCGAACGATATGAAAAATAGCTTTGTTTTCGTGCTGGAAGTTTGGTGGAATTCTTGTGTTTTATGACCTTCAGTGACCTTTTTGTGGCCACCAATTATTGATTTCATCACTTTTGTGTTTTTGAAAAAGACTACAGCCACCAACCGCTACCCTCCAGGACCAAAAAAAAAACTTGGTTTGTTTTCGAAAAAAATATCAGTCAAAGTCAGCGTGTTTGCATTTTGCACATTAGGATCAGTAAAAAAAAAAAACATCACGCAAAATTAAGGTGTATGTCGCATTTTCGTGAATCCTTTGATGTTTATATCCGTGCTTCTCATCTCATGATAAATAATTATTCTGTAGCCATGAATAACATATTTTTCTGATAACTTGTTAGGCACAAACAAGATAATTATTGCATGTAAAATGACATTTTGTTTTTGATTAGAAATTGTATAGTTAATCATAAATATGATATAACATATTATTGAATGACTGTTATGGCAACTGGAATATATTATACTTAAAAAACTTTCTTCCAGCAATGTTCAAAAATAATGTATATGACATTAATATGTAATAATGTATGTAATAATGTATATAATAATGTATATGTGTATGAAAACTACATCAAAATCCATAACGCAGTTTAGAACTACTAAGCTCAAAATACACAAACGAACAACTTTGCTTTATACTATTTTGAGATTAGAGAAGACGAGAAACTAAACGATACTCTACTTGGTAGTTGTTTTGGCAATAACTTCTTAATATGCATGGATGCTCAAAGTAGTAGCAGAGCTCTCTGTGAAGGAGTTCGTTCGGGGAAGTACTACTTAACATACTTATTTGTACCGTCGAGCATAGTTGCTGTATTCCGGTTCGAAGGATATAGATGCCGGTATAATTACATCCACAAGATGTCTCATGTACCTGTTTCACCTGTCTCTAGGGTGGCCACACACCCACAATATAAAAAAAAAGAATTAAAAAAAAACATTTATTTTGCACGGACGAAAAAGCACATTCAATAATTAACAGTATATAAAAAAATAAAAATTAAATAAAAAGTGTAAAGTGCGATGTAGGTAAGAAAGTAGCAGGGGAGCGTGCTCTGCGGCTGCGCCAAAAAGGCCCAGTTTAGAAAAATGCTAGACAACTATAAGTGCCTGACACTGGCTTTCAACTGGACCTGAGAAAAACTTGAATACCTTAATGACCTGAATATCACTTACCATATAGAAAGAAAGAAAGAAAATACGTTTATTTACTGTAAACATGACGCAAAGAAAGATAATAAAAAAACACGTAAATAACCAATTGAGGAGAAAATATGCGTCACATCCACGCAAAACGGCCATCGCTCAGCATAAATGCTGCGACCCCATGCGAGACAGAGCCCCAGCGCTGATTTTCAGCAACAGCCGACACTGACGTGATAACGTATGACGCACATATTGATATATTGTTAAAATAAGAATTAAACAACCTAAAATTAATAAATTTATATTAAAATTATGAAAACATTTTACTGGGGGGCCGCTAGCATAAGCAAGCATAATCATCCCTATAATACTCCCACTGACACAGGCCTACTCTCGGTTATAGGGAGTGGGCCGTAATCCACCACGCGGGCCCAGCGTGGGTTGATAGATGTCATATGTCTTTGAATTTTTGGTTCTAATACATGCAGATTTCCTCACGATGTCTTGCTTCCTCGTTTTGAGAGCAGTGATGATTAAATATTTTTCACAAAGTAAAGCGCCTGTCTGGGTTCGAACCTATGACCTAAAATTCGTAGGTCGCGGCCGTTACCACTGGGCCATCACTGCTCTCTGGTTTAATTACAGACACAATAAGACGTTTCATCTTTGTCTCTGGGTTGGCCACCATCCACAATATCACTTACCATCAGAGGGATCGCTAGCTTTCTGTCAATTGCCATCGAATATTAAAAAAAAAAAATCGGACATGTGCGAGTTGAACTCGCGTGGTAAGGGTTTCGTACGATAAATACGTTATCTACCATGTTTTTATCCCAAGATGTTCTCCCATACATTCAATTGCAAAAGTACGCAAAATATTGAGGGATTTACCATGTGATTTTAAGACTATGGACTTCTTAAAGGTTTTTCTGTAATGTAAAGAATCATTATCAGAATTTTTTTTTACCTTGGGCTTTCGGAGATTAGGGGGAGTGGTCTATTCTTTAACATTAAAATTATAAATTTCAAAATATAAAAAAATTACATCTTCACAGTAAGCCTATACATTTGATATATACACCGTACAGTTTACAAAATTCTTTTTTTTTTTTGCCTCCCAAATGTGACCTCCATCTTCAAGATTCATTCATTTACGTTACACATCCGTGTTTGAGTCACAAAAATTCATACGTGTATTAAATTTCAACTAAATTGGTAACGTGGATTCTGAGTAAAATATTGGCTGTGACAGACAGCCAGACAGCCAGACAGCCAGATAGCCAGCCAGCCAGCCAGCCAGCCAGCAGGCCAGCCAGCCAGCCAGCCAGCCAGCCAGCCAGCCAGCCAGCCAGCCAGCCAGCCAACCAGCCAGCCAGCCAGCCAGCCAGCCAACCAGACAGACAGACACGAATGATCCTATAAGGGTTCCGCTTTTTCATACGGAAGTACGGAACTCCAAAAAAAAACTGTATTTTTTTCTTGAAGCTCCTTTTGACTGTCGTACATTCCTGTTGGGACCGGAACAACCCCAATTTATAAAAGTCTTTTCAATATTTCATCTGTTATGATCTAATCTCTTGTCCGGTGATTTGTTTTGCTGGTAGTCAATCAATCGAGGCAACTAAACATTGATAAATAAATGACTGCAGATTTACTGTTCGGGGACTTGCTCAGTCTTCCACACACATCGTTTCAGAAAGAGTTCGGATCTCTTTTTACATTCTCTTTGTAGTACAACGTATAGTCTGATCACGCATGAACAAGAAACACAGATTTTATTATTACGTCACATAAAATTTTGTAAACACGTTGTATTGAGATTCAATAACCTACAAGAAAACTTTCAGAAACACACGGTTTATGATATTGGATTCATCCGTCTCCTGCATAACTCTAGTGCATAGATAACAAATATCCGATGCTGGGAGATGCTATAGAAAATACTGAATAATCATGTTGCACCGTGAGTCGAGCTTACCCGAAGCGTTCCGAGCGGCGGTTTTCAAACTTGGAATGCTAACCGAAGTAGAAGCGCAGTTTGCCGCCGACCGTTGTATTGTGCGGACGTGTTTGGTCGGCTGAAAATATCTAAGGTCGTACGTTTGGTGTAGTGGTGAACGAGTGGTTAATGGTTGTTGTGTTTGACGGTATGAGGACATAAATGGTGTTTGCTTTGGAAGATTGTAGGACTTAATAAGGTGAGAATTTTTGTAATTATTACTTTTTTGTACGTATGTTTTCGTGATTTTTATATTAATTTAGCTGTTTTATTCTATGGAAATGTTAACATTCACCTTCGATTTATCACCATAAAAAAATCTTCAACGAATTCTAAAGTCGAACAGATCAAAAATTATGAATTGCAAATCGCTCTCAACATCAGAACATTCTCACATTATTTAACCGAAACTTACACAACGTTAAAATTCCATCACACCACCGCGAGAAATCTCATACATAAATGTTAATTCTGAAATAATATCTCGAAATTCATTTTGCAAATTGAATTAAGTCCGCCGTATCCGCAAACGTAAATGTGTGTTTGAAGAATATCTCGTAGCGTTTCGCTACGCGGTGCTACGAGGAGCTACGCTGCCGCCGTCGCTACGACTTAATAGTAGTTTAATTTTATTTTCTACGGGGAATTGAGACTCCCGGGAAGGAAGTTAATATTAAGATTTAGTTGAGATTGAACTAGTATTAATTCTGGCGTTGATTTATTCATGGTTCAGAAAATTGCTTTTGATTGAAACTATTGGTTTTTTGTACAAGTGAATTGAAAGACTATTTCTTGATATCACTGCGATCGGGTTCCAAAGTGAATTAGCAAGTGAATACTACAATAATTATATTTCGTTGAAAGAATATTATTACGTAACTTCTACAAACGCAGGAAATAAGGTTTTTGAGAACCGGATACATGTGAAAAGGTCTTTCAAAGTTTTAGCATTTTTGTTGAATTCGTTACATTTTCTGTGAACAATTAAAGCTTGATCAATGTTTGGAACACAAATCCATAAAGCTATATCAGTTGAAAATATGTCCCATATTTTAGTAACAAGCTTTTACTATTACGTGTCAATTAAATATTTACTAGTAAGGAACGACCTGTTTCTGTAAGTTGTTATACGTTTCCATTGTCAGCTTTACCAATCACTCTTACTACGGGATATCGTGTTACCCAGTAACTGGGTTGCAGAGGTCAGATAGGCAGTTGCTACATGGAAAATACTGGTATTCAGCTGCATCTGGTAAGACTGGAAGCCGACCCGCACATATTTGCGAAAAGATTATTTTAATCAGGATGATGATATCTGCAGTTTTTCAAGGTCAATTCTATAAATCCTGGTGTCGCAAGAAATATAACAATTAACGGACGAACGTTAACTAAACTCTCATTTCAGTTTACAAAATGCGTTTGGGTTTGTCATGGTTTTAGAATTGACTAGAGTTTGTTGTCTTGAGTCTTCATGCAGTGAGTGCCTGAGGATGGGCGGCGTTGCCACACATATGCCTAGAAATCTTTAGCGAGTTGGTTAAGATAACATTAATATGAATTTAGATTAAGAGGTTTAGATGGTTTTATTACAAGGCAGATGTGAGTAGAAACGCTGGGAGGGGACGTTAGGGGGACATATAGTGACCTTATTAGTAATGTACTTCAGAAAGGTCAGGTGTGTAGTACTCGCAACTGGTGCGCGTCTATGACCAGATATATGAACGTAAACGTGGCAAAAAGAGTATGTAAGGATCGTAGCAGGTGGCGTTCTGTAGGTTCTGCTCACCTTATCCCTAAGGGAAGAAGCCGTGAGATTATGTATATGTAATATAAATTTTCTGTAAGCAAAATATACATGGATTTATTTATAAACGTTGCGTAAACTGAAGTTATGATTAGCGAATGTTTTCCACACATTTTTGACGTTTATATGTCTCTTAGCTTTAAGCAACATTTTTAAATGGAAGAGCTTGTATTGTAGATAGATAATTATGAGTTCTTACCAAACACTTTTGATCGGAAGACAAGCTCTAACGAGTGTTAAGCTAGCATTTTCTAATGCTGCGGTGGCCACCACATAGGGTCTGTAATTTATTGTTACCATCAGTGACGTCACTGAACCGTTGCATAAGAAAAGTTACTGTGTTTCCCAAGACAGCGTTTTGTGACAGCTACCGTAAAGTCAAACCCAGCTGACATCATTTTCATCACGGCAGTCACTGTGGCTGTCATAGGAAATACAAGTTTTACAGTAGCTTAACGTACTGGTACATTCTTCAAACAGATATTCAATGCATGGTCGTTGAAGAACATTCTAATAATCATTACTCTTGGAGGACTCATTAATGATTCCAGTCTGATGTTATCATTAGAAAATTGAATTGGAATATGCTCATAAGCATTTAGTCACTTCCACGAAGCCTTTGTTTATAGGGATCCTGTAAACTAACAGATTACTTGCAAGAGCTTATATTTGAAAGAACTTTTCCTAATCCGTTCAGCCTTCCAATATATACCACAGTGTTTCATACTCACCCCAAAAACTAAACGTCGCTTCACAAAAACTCGAACAAAATAAATCACACGACCGTATTGGTGGAGCAAAACAAAATGTTCTACTGAACTATTTACAGCTGCACGTGTGTAAGTTAAGTACAATACGGGAATGTCCACTGAAATACGAAGTAAGAAACATTGAACAAATGCTGTATTCAAAAAACCTAGTGGTTTATGTCATAATCACTATGTTCTTGGGATTTATGTCATAATCACTGACATGAGTTAGTGATTAAGACAAGTTATGTTTCCGAAGTAAACTAAAACTTCGTGAGATATCGTCATATTTACTTAGAACGTAAGATATGATCATGCTTTAACAAGCTTGTGAGATATTGTCATAATCACTTACTTATGTGTCGGAGCTGCTAAGCTTCTGAGGGCAGGATACAGTTTATGAGATAGCATCCACAATAACGAAAGCAGAGACATTTCACAATTTATAATCTTAAGATAGGTATAATATTGTAATGGCTAAGTTTGGAGATTTAGTCATTACTTACGTTTCATAGTGGGTCTACAAAATTGAATTGAATTGTACTTATGACTAAATTTAAGTAATGCGTGATTGCCAAAGTCACGATGGAACATTTTGTCATATTCACTAAGATAGAAACATAAGTACTGTCACAATCACTAAGTTTTAATGACACATTCATCAAGTTTGGGAGAAATTTTCGTGACTAGGCTCATAAGTTCTTGCTGTCATCACTAGGTAAAATAAAAAAGGTGCAATAAGTACAAGAATTTTCTTGACAGAAATACAAAGTAAGGAACAAAGGAAAAAGCGATGTTCAGACTACCCGACAAAAGACGTTTATACTAACACAGAACATTCCATATCGTTTTATTGGGAACCCGTTTTGCTTTTTTCGTAGCAAAACTTTTATTTTATGAGAAATAGTGTTACAATTTCAGCTTTTTCTGTATCGTATAAACTGTTTTAGCTGAAGTGGTGTCAAAGTTTTTTAAGTTTCGTGAGAGCTGTCTAAAGTTTGTGTATAAGTGACGGGTTTAAATTAGATTGGTTTATTTTTAGTTGTTTGCAAATATTTATTGTTGTTGATAAGCTATGTTGATAGGATATTTTGGTAGGTAAAATAATGATTATGAAGTACTTGCGATACATGAATCACCTGTTTGATTACAGACGATAATTACCCTTTTTAATATACTGTCTAGCGACTTGATCCTGTATCACACAGTTTTTACCACTTTTTTTTTTTTTTTTTGGGTGGGAAATCATCAAATAACTTCTCCCGCTCTGGGCGGAGCGGGAGGGCGTGTCAGACTCTTACTGACTAAAACCCACCCGTGTTCCTTCGGTTGCCCTGTTGCCGGGGGCCACGATCTCCCTTTCGGTTTTCTTCGCAACCCCGGCAGGCATCGGCCCTAGCGGACCCCGTCAATTCTGCTGACATCTCTTTGAGGCGCGCGTGGAACACAACGCGCCGTCGACCCGGGCCTGGTCCTTATCGGACGGTGAGCTACCCATTGCTCACAGTCCGCAAGCCCGCGCCTACGGTGGCCGGAAATCGGCTTGCGACTCCCGACGCCCTGGGCGTCTCCTCCTGCGGCGGTTAGGGGCGTGAGGGCGCGAAATTTGCCTCTCCCTCACGCGTTCCGCCTCCTCCTTCGCGAACAGTTTTTACCACTTGACAAAACATTGAGATTTCTTTATTATATCGATAATAGCTAGTTCACACTCGTACTAATTACGATTTACATTCATTTCCACCAATTTTACAGGAGAGCAATACTTATATTCGCATATGAATATCGTAGCAGAGGTTAAAAAAACATTACAAATTGAGTACTCGATATCATAGAATAGCTTTTTGAGATACTATATTTGTAATAATTATTTAACAATTTTAAAATCTGCATGCTGAAAATTGATGTCTTAGAAGTCCGCTCCCTCAGTTAATATCAGTGTGCACGTCGAAACGATGAAATCAATGCGGTTAGGACAAATATAAAAAAAATGGAAGCAAATGAAAATAAATACAATAATTAGTCACAATAGTTTTAAATAACATTGTGACACTTTTTTTTTAATAGAAGAAGAAGGCTTTACGTAACTATGATGAGATAAAATGGCGCAGAATTTCATTTAGTATGCAAAGGAATAAAAAAGTAAAAAAAATGCAATTAGTGCGGGTGTGAACTAGGGTACCGATATTATGTAAGTTTAATAGTAATCCACATAAACTTTCCAGAATAAATTCTCAAAATGTTGATGAACACTGTATCAAGATCCGTTGCGTAGTTTAGACGAACAACGCGGCCACACAGACAAACACGAAATGCTACTTTAATTTGTAACTATGTATAGATGTTGATAGGATATTTCACTTAATGAAATAATGAACATGAATTACTTGTGATACATGAAGCACGTGTTTGATTATAGACCGTCTAACTTTATGTTACACTAGCTTCCACCAACGGCTTGGCCCGCGTGATATCTTTATAAATTAAAGCCTATGTTGCTTAGGGTTAATATAGCATTTTGCTACTGAAAGAATTTTTTAAATCAGTCAAGTAGTTTTTCAGTTAATTCAAACAAAAATATAATTTTTTTTTTTAAATATAATTAGTGTAGATTATGATATTAACATCAGTGGCGTACGTTTGTTTAGACCTTATCCACTGACTAGTAATTTGAAGTGTTCTAAAAGTGTAACTCAAATAAACTATTAACATAGTAGAAAAAACTTAATCGTCAACGATTAGTTTTATTCGATGTCTCTATTAATTTCAGGCGACGCTACAATTGTCTGTAAATATTTAGACGTTAAATGTCTACTGTTAAACAAAGGTCTTTTAATCGGTCAGTAAATAATGAGTAAGTGCTTATCGTTTTCAAAGGAAATAACTGAAAGAATAGGGGTGGAATATCCAGACAGGATTGGTCCATACCAGCTAAAGACAGAGAGGAGTGAAAAGGAGAAAGGGGACCTTTGCCCTGTAGTGGAATAACACAGTTTAAAAAATTGTCTAATAATGTAGATTCACTGACTGACAAAAAGCGATCGATAGAATACGTTCAATTTTGTAACTGCGCACAAAGAGACAAAAACAAAAGAGAGTCGCATAACGTGATGCAGCATTGATGCAGTCGCTAAATCGCCAATGCTTGAAATACCGGGTCTGCTTTAGATACAGAGCACGTAGACATCTCGGCGGCCGAGGCTAGAGGCGGCATTTCAAAATATTCCATACTAAAAAATGCGTCGCTATTTAGATGCATAATCAGCCTATAATGTTCCCACTGCTGGGACACAGGCTTCCTCTCGGTTAGAGGGAGTGAGTCGTAGCTACGAGGGTCCAGAGCGTGTTCTAGGATATGCCGGTTTCCTCACAATGTTTTCCTTTACCGTTTTGAGAACAGTGGTGATGAAATAGTTTAAACAAAGTGAGCGCCTGTCTTGGTTCGAACATATGATCTACACACCTCGTAAGTCGGAGCCTTTATCACTGGGCTACCACTGCTGTTTAACGCCACACATTATGTATAGAAACTGACGGTTTTGTAGGTGGTCTTTGACAGTAGGAGAGCGCTTAAGGCATTTCGGTTCGACGAATCATTTTATCAGTTCTTCCGTCTCTAAATGCTGCCGGCTCGAGGATTCCGTTCTCTGTGGCTGTAGTCCGTATCTTTATTACGTTCACAATAATAAATGCAAAAGCCTAATTTGACCCCGAATCAAACCCAGCCAAATCCTTTACGGCCTTTACCCAGAAGGGAATAAAACTTTAGGGAAACGGGAAACAAACAAAATAATCAAAAGTAACTTAGCAAACGCTTAGTATAACAATTTGGCGCCTATTATACCAAATAGTAGCTCGTTGTAAATCATAAAGAGCAAGAAAGGGGAATATTTCTTCAGTCACACACACGCACGAAAATATAACTATCAATTATCAAGTTGCGTCGTTATGGAAATTGGGGCAATTAATTCTTCTGTGTATGTTGATTAGGTATAATTCCGTTTGGCATTTGATTTTCCTGCTTTTAATAATTTAATTGTCTACAGGGAAAATTCTATATTTGTCTTATAATGGTAATATTTTCATCGATTATCGATCCATTAATTTCACAACGAATGTACATATTGTTACCGATTGTTATAATGATGAGAAGCTAGCTCATTCCACAAAAGAGTAATCTCATGAATTTTTGGCGTTAAAAACATCCATTTACTCGTACGTAATATTGAGACGTTGCTAGCACTAAAAAACTTATTCAAAGAATCTCAAACAGCGTCTCTCGCTGACAGAAACTTTAACATTCTTTAGAAACGTATAATTTTGCTACTGCTTTTCCCTAAATTCATAAAAAAATGGATAAGAAGTTACTTATATATATCCAATCAAATTACTCAATAACAAGTCCTCATTCAGTTAACAATTTCCTTACACAAAAAGTTGCAATTACATCCTTCCAATCATCTAAAAAAATACTGCTTCGAAAACAAATTACTTACAAGGAAACAAAAAAACATTTCCGTTTCATACAAAAATAGGTATCACTTAAAACTTCCGTCATTAGGGAAACTTAAGGCAATTATTGTTCTAGCGTTAGTTTGTGAATAATTATTGATATCGCTTTGTTAGGTACATGTTTTTAATGACTTGAAAAAAGGTTTTATCACTCGTGGCTAAATAATAATAACCGAAATTGTAGATCGAAGGTTAAGCTACGCTTGCCACGGTCGGTTCTTGGATGGGTGACCATCCATTACATATCGAGAGGCCTCCATGAATCAGAAAGCACGATAAACCGTTATTATGATGTTTACGTTTATTCTAGCAATTTACCATTTACTTATTGTTGAAAGATCATCTCCCTCTCTCACTAGCTTTTTGAAATTGAGATTGGGGAGGGTTGAGGTAATCAAATACGATGTGAATGAATTGTGAATAATAATCAATTTATTGACAAGAGGCACTAGGTTCAACAACAACCTTATTTATGTACACACAGTAAAATACATAGGTATACGATGTATTTATAATTTTGAGTACACAAGGCACTGCTAATTTCTTAAGTTTCTTCCAGCAGAACAGCGAAAGGAGATATGAAAAAGAAATGTAGAACAAGAAGAGAATACGATTTTGTGACGTCTGCAAAAAATTTGCTATTTTAGAGAATAATTTTGAAGGCAGGCATTACACTGAAGATTACTTCGCTAAATATTTTTCTAGGTTTGATATAGATAATACAGATAGGATTGTGATTAACTTAACATATATCTTTTCATATTACTAGAAAGTAGCAGTAAAACTGCCATTTATTATGTAATCTTTCGTTGAATGAAACGCGGCATAACGAAACATCAAAATCGATTTAGCTGTTACAAATAATTATTTAAGCTTTGAAAGAAAAAAAAATACGGAAAGTTGAGGATCGGAAAAACTGTGGATAAATCTTAAGCGACTTTTCTCGTAAAATAAGAATTTTCCTATATCGCTGTGTTTTGTTTTGTAACACTTCTCTTTGCGAAGTAACTTCGCGTCGGTACATAAATTACAATGAAATGGGGAATACTGGAAGGGTAAAGCGATGTAAAGAATGGAAGAAAGCTTTTTAATTAATGCTTTTTGTATGTTCTTTTATTTTTAGAAGGAGTTGTACAAATGTTATGGTGCTGGTTATTATGTTAGAAAGTGCAGGTTTCGCGTAACGTTTGCGAGTATATGCCGCGGTTCAAACCCATGGTAGGAGCAAGTGGAATACTAAGGGTTTTAGTCAGTAGATGTTCGATATAACTGTCCTTCCATTCTCCCCAGTCGCAGGTTACCCATGAATTATAAGAAAAGGTTCCGCGTCACACCCGTAGGGAAAAATTATCTTCTCCAATTGTTTGTAGGTGTCATTAGAGGTAACCACAGTGGCCTTAGGGCAAGTTTTTATACATATTCGATCGTGTTGACGTAAACTTAATTTTGCATTGAGCCCGAATAAGCCCCGTTTGATGACAAAACTAGGAAACAATTATGATTCCATCAAATTGACATAAGTGGACGATAACGTTACGTTATTAAGTAGTAGTCAGTAAGTAGTACGTTAGTAACGTTACTTAGTTACGTTAGTAACATTAGTAACGTTACTTAGTTACGTTAGTAACATTAGTAACGTTACTTACGTTAGTAAGTAGCATTAGTAAGTCCTCAGGAGTTGTTGTTACGGATGAGCAGTACTGCCTGTAAATAATACATGTACGGGTGCAGAGTTGTTGATGTTGTTGTTGGATTATGGACAGAAAAGATCAGAAGTTTGATGACACTATTATTAAAGTTTAATACACCTTAGTTTCGTACAATATAAAGGGTGAAATTGAATTCATGGGCATCCTCTTAAAGAGTACTCATCATTATGAACAACTTTTATTATTAGAACAACCCTAAAATCACGAGCAAAAATCTGCTGTAAGGACATTTATGTTCGCATAGCTCGTCAAAATGTAGGGATAAGCTGTTTTTTTTTTTCGTGATTTCAGAGTCGTTCTATAGTGAAAGTTGTTTATAATTATGAGTACAATGATACCTTAAGAAGATGCCCATGAATTAAATTTCACCGTATATAGACGGTTGGTAATTCCTATATCATATTGTTTACGTAGTAAACAATATGATATATAGTGAAATATAATGAAATATACCTTAGTAAAATGACGCGCGTTTGTGTCCACGACAGCGTCAGCAAAATATGTAGGTACGGATGAAGACTGTGCAACTCAAAACTGCACAAGTGCCTGCCAAGCGCTGTGATACCGTACTAAACGTAATTTTATCACCCAGGCACAACAGTCTTTTGTTTCCAGACTATTTGGCTCTTATTTAAGTTTGCTGACCATTTCGCAACTTGATAGTTTTAAGCTTAAGCTGGAAACTGCCCTTTTGGCATGAATACTGCGGGTTAAAAATTGATAAAGTCACACTATTGTGTGGCAGGGTGCCAGCTAACGGCAGCTATCTTCTAGTACAACTGTGTTGCTAGCTATTCATTTTTGTACAAGCACAGAATGATATTGTGACCGGTGATTCAGGCGTGACCTTGCGGAAATCCATTATAAAATGATGATGTGGATATATTTAGTGTGTGCCACATCAAGCACTGAGCGCAGACTACTTGGTGTGGCAACACGCCGTGTTCGACTTCGCGACAAGTCAATCGTCATCCTGAGGATGCCTCGTTGAGAGGTGAAACACGTGTCTTTTTTTTTCAGGGTCTTTTTAAGACTCTTTGGAAATAGCTAAGCGGAACAGGTTACTAAATATATCCACATCATCATTTTATTGTCTCTTGTTAATCTTAATTTATTGCTGTTCATCTATCTTCTATATTTGTATATATTTGTACATAAAAAGCAGTATTCAATGTACCGTTCAAGAGCCTGTTTTCTCTAGTGGTAACTGTCTTTCCTGCCAGGTCAATAACGAGCTTGCAATAGTTGCCGTATATCGCTCTCCCTCTCTAAATTCTAAAGTTGATTTTGATAATTTCCTAGACAGCTTGGACGGAGTTCTTACAGCACAAAATAAATTTCATAGTATATACCTCATCGGAGATACTAATATAGATATAAAACCGACTAATACAGATGAACGATGTTCTAATTACTTAACCCTCAACGCCATCCATGGTCTTTTACCAAGACATTACCTTCCCACTAGAATTAATAATTGTATTGACCACGTTGTCCTAAAATCCAACAAATCTACAAGTACTCTTGTCCTGGAATCCCACATCACTGATCACCTTCCACTACTCATATGTATTAATGGATCAAGCTCGGTAAAACAAACGGTACCTGCTTATAAAACCCCAAAAATTGATTATCCTAAGGTTATAGAAGACATGGAAAGTCAGGATTTCTCTCAAGTCACTAACACTGTAGATCCTAATATTGCTGCCACTGGTCTTATAAACATAGTTCAGTCTATTTTAAATAAACACACCCAAATAATTAATATACCTAAAAAAGAAAGAAACCTTAAACCTTGGATTACCCCAGGTCTATTACGTTGCATTCGACATCGCGATAAACTCCATAAAAAAGCCCGTAACTCACCTAATAATGATATCGTCCAAATCTCTTATAAACGTTACAGAAATTATTGTAATAATCTCTTGAAGAAACTTAAAACAGCATATGAAAAGGCAGAATTGGAAAAGGCTAAGCGTAACCCAAAAACACTCTGGAAGAAAATAAAAGAGATAACACAGACCAAAAGAAGATGTGCTCCCCCTTTAGAACTTTTAAAAATATGTGCAGATCCGAATACTGCAGCCAATAAAGTATGTAAGTTCTTTGCCAACATAGGCACAGACCTAGCCTCTAAAATTGCGCCCCCCTCACAGTCATTTCCCTCAACGAAAACTTCCTCCCCTCACTCTTTTGTCATTCTCGATGTTGACTTTTCTGAAGTTGAGTCTGCCATCATGAATTTAAAACATGACAGTGCTACTGGATGGGACGGAATATCTTCTATTCTCCTGAAATTATGTCGCAAACCTCTTGTTCCCGTTATAACACATATCATAAATGTGTCAATAGCGACAGGAATTTTCCCAGAATCATTTAAGAGGGCCCTGGTCCATCCGGTGTATAAGGGCGGGAGCAGAGACTGTGTTAATAATTACAGACCCATTTCTGTTCTTTCGGCGATATCTAAGGTCATGGAAAGGTTGATCAATGGTCGTCTTCTTAACTTTTTATACAAACACCAAATCATAGCTCGTAACCAATATGGCTTCAAAAAGGGTGTATGCACTGAAGATGCAATTGCCGATCTAACGGAAACTGTTGCTAAGAACTTGGATGACCATCGCAAATGCCTATCAATATTCTTGGACCTTCAGAAAGCCTTTGACACAGTCTCTGTTCCCACTCTCCTGTCTAAATTGGAAGCCATCGGCATTGAACGGGGAACAGCACATGATCTGTTTAAGAGTTACCTTCAAAACAGAAAGCTTCGTGTCAAGGTCGATTCTTACACAAGTGATGAAGAAACTATCACTTACGGAGTTCCACAAGGTAGTGTGATAGGGCCAACGCTCTTCCTAATATATATAAATGACCTTTGCACACTAGCCCTCCCCAACACCAAGATATTCACGTATGCTGACGACACTGCGATCGTAGTATGTGGAGATACATGGACTGATGTGAAATATCATGCAGAACAATCACTAAACACGGTTGTAAGATGGCTTCAGAATAACCTTCTGTCACTTAATTTGGCTAAAACAAACTACATTCCCTTTTTTATTAGCCACAGGACCAAAGCTCCTTCTGATTTAACTGTTCTTGCCCATACATGCTTAGACTTCTCTCTTTGCGCATGCTCATGTACAGCCCTATCCCGTGTCAGTGAAACCAAATACCTGGGTGTAGTGATTGATGACGGATTGAAGTGGTACTCTCAAGTCGAAAGCCTTACATCACGGGTCAGGAAACTAATTTATATTTTTAAGTCGTTAAAGCAATGCGCTGACCCTAAAACACTAAAAATGGTGTATCTAGCACTTTGCCAATCTGTCATCAATTACTGCATTCCGGTCTGGGGGGGCACCGCTAAGACTAGACTACTTGGGTTGGAGCGCGCCCAGAGGGCTGTGCTCAAGGTGATGCTTGGCAGGCCGTATAGATTTCCCACAAATGAATTATATGCGGAATGTAGGGTACTCACTGTCCGGCAGCTTTTTGTGCTCAACACTATCCTCCGGAAGCATAGTCAGGTTCCTCCTCTAGTTCCTACCTCTCGTAGAGCTAAATCCACATGTCCATCTGTCTCTCACAAAACCGCTTTCGCTAGCCGCCAGCTTTATGTTATAGGTTCATTTATTTACAGAAGGGTCAACAAACATATTCAAATTTGCAATTTAAATAAACACGAACTGAAAACTAAATTGCAAAACTGGCTGTATAATCTGGACTATTCCCGTACAGAAGACCTTATTAATAAATAATGTAGGCACGTCATTTTTACTTCAATTATAAATCTGCAAAACTGTAACCTTATAATATTATTTATAAATAAAATAATTAAATAAAATAATTAAATAAATAACACATAAACACGTACAGCACTACACGATCTCACCCCACACGACTACACACACAAAATCCCCCCCCTCACACATCACATCCCCATTCACACTCCCATCCCCCCTTACACACATACACTCACATTACAATCATACAAAATTCTAATTTTAAGGTCCGAATCATTGTAGCTTAAATGTTTGAGTATAGGTTTATTAACACACTTATTTTTAAGGTTTCTTTAGTACACGAAGTTACAGTAGAACACTGACTCCTAAGGCACAGGGTTTCCCTAGTTTAGGAGGCAGGGTTTTTCAATATTTGTGCAGCCTTTTCTAAACCTATCTACCTATAAAATGTATTTGTCTAGTAATGTATGCAAAGGTATTTCGTGTCAATAAACATTTTTTTTTTTTTTTTTATATATATAAATAAAACAAATTCGGGTTAGTTACATCATTTATAACTCAAGAACGGCTTGTCCGATTTTTATGATCTTTGATTTGATGGATTTTTCTACGCCCCGAATAGCAGAATAACTATTAAACATCGGAAACATTCATGAAAAACATGATTATGAAGAAATTCATTTTCTCTTACATTTGTATGGAACGGCTTTTTTCACGATATCTCGGTATGGAGGTTGGTAGGTAGGCAGGTAGATGCGTCGTAGATAAGTACTTATTGCTACCTGTGCGAAGCCGGGCCGGGTAAAGCTAACTTAAAAGAAAAAAGAAAGAAAGATTTTTTTTTATTTGGGACACGCACAGGAAATACAAAACATAATAAAAAAAGGAACAACCATTAACAAAAATAAAAAAGGAGCATTCTAGACTAACTAGCAAAAATAAAATACGACCTGTGCGAGGCCAAAAAGGCTCCTATCACAATATAGTTTACAATATTTAACACAACTAACCTTTTTACACTGAGTCCTCCCCATGGTATAATGTAACATACCGCCATACCCATCTATCGTCAATACAACACTTCACCCATCTAAAAATTGTATTGCAAAAAATATATAATATAAAAACAGGTACCCTAAAAACCCTTTACACCTTCAAAGGGCTGACCTCGTTACTCCAATGTCACGTCAAAAATAATCCTCAATGACAGGAGACAATTTATTAATGTTTATTGGAGTTTTCAGGCTTTTATCTCAAATAAAATGGATAAAACATTAAGTACCTGTAAAATGGGTAAAACGTCTCTAAAATATATCTCGATCAGATAAGCTAGAAGTTGCTATAATTTTCGAGAAAATATTATAGGCCTTAGGTATTCTCTTCTACAATTTTATTGCTAATTTTCGTCTACAATAGTTTATGTTCAAACGATAATGGGTGTCAACATCTCCTGGTTGACATCCAATAGGCCAACAAAAAAAAACACAACAGAACCACAACAGGAATAACAGAAAACGCTTTATAAAATTTATTTTACGGCATGATTAGCGCAGTGGTTAAGCAATTGACTGCTACGCTGCATGTCGCGGGTTAGATTTCAGTATAGAACAAATATGTGTATGAGCTACAAGTAGTTGTTCCGGGTCTGGCTGTTTGTGTATGTGAGATTAAATATTTGTAAACGCACCCACAATACATGAGAAATTCCTAGTGTGGGGCAAAGTTTTCTTTTTTTTAAATATATATTTATATATATATTTTATTATGTCTGTTACTATAAGAAAAGAGAAAGCTTTTGTTCTTCCTCTCGACGTAACATCTAAAAAATGTTACCACTCACCTTACGAAAACATTGATAACTTTGAGTTTTGTCACATTTATAAACTTGTCAGTGCATTAGATTGATCGTTTATTATTAGTGCACACAGCGAAATAGCACAACACACAAATGCACAATATTAAATTTAAAAAATACGTAATTTGAAGACACTATAAACACACAATACCGTAACTCATAAACATCAGCCTCATCATCTCAGCTTATAATGCTTACACTGCTGCAACACAGGTCTCCTTTCTGTGAGAGGGAGTGGGCCGTAATCCACCACGCCGGCCTAGTGCGGGATGATAGATGTCACATATCTTTGAATTTATAGTTCTAGGACATGTCGGTTTCCTCACAATGTTTTCCTTAACCGTTTTGAGAGCATACATTAACTCATTACTTGTCTATTGATGTATACGTCTCATTTGCATTGTACTTATATTATGACATGGTTCTTATTCAAAGCAGGTATACACAAAAAATTATATAAAATAAGTACGACGTACTGTACGCCAAATACAACTTATTCAAAGTTACTCTTACCGGAACCGACAACAATCCACTTTTTGATTGATGTAAATCGATCGAAACTTTGTTATTGAACCGCGTAGGACGTATAAAAACTTCGCAGAGATATACCGAATTTTTTCTTTTAAAAGTTTAAGTACGGAAATGTTGGAAGTTGAAGAAATGACGGGAAGTGCCGTGACAGATGAAATTATGGAACGGTTTTAATGGATCTAAAGTCGTTTCTATTAAAATGTTTTATTTCAGGAATAGCTTTTAGGAAACCAATTTTTCCGTAAAGATATTTTATAAAGTAGTCGTTGTTTTCTTTTGCTTTTTGCCCGTCTGTGTCTGAATGAGGGATGTGTTTTTTATTTAAAATATTTATCTTTAACCTACTAACTTGTTGTTAGATAGAATAATCATTTTGGCACTCTCTTCCTTTTTCTTTTTGTAGCTAGTAAAGTACTGTGTAAAAACAAATTAAACATTAACAAAAAAAAAAAAACCGTTTACTTATTAAGGCTCCGTGCACGAAAAACTCCTTTGTCAATTATTTATCTAATTGTGATTAAGCTTGAAATAATTGAAACATTAAGTCTGTTTCTATAAAAGTACAGTTTTCGTGGTGCTACACCATTCGTGTCAGTCACAGCACCTGTTAATAGTTACATCACTTTTGCGCTCTCGAAAATATGGTTTATTTCGCCTTTGATTTACTTAATGAAGATATTGTATATTCATAGATTAAAATTTTGATTTTATCTGAAGGATAGCTGAACACTAATGTGTGATTTTAAAATTTCTGGATATGGTTTGCTAAATAATACATCGGTAATTGTTCTACAGTGATATTTTTTAAAAATTGTTTTATTAGAGTCGCGTCGCGTCTGTTTCCACTAGGTATTTTATTTAAATACCTAAATAATGATCTAAAACTTTAAATACATTATGTTTGCTTTTATATCAAACATCTTTTCATATCAAAACCGCCATATCTTTACTTTCAATTATAAATTATTTGTCTGACTATTGGAAAAACTGCTCTTAATAAACCTACTCAAAACAAAGTTAGAGGCAGTTACCTATCAGTTTAGCACAAAACTAAACCGATATACTAATAAACTACCTACTTAGTTATAGTCCAACCCACTACAAGGCTCAAACTGTTGGCATAGGAACAATTTTAATTACAGAAGCATCTGACCGTAAAGTTTAGATATTTCAATGAAAATTATATGTATAATTAATAGCGGGCATTAATCTGGCTTATTTCCCGCATATTATTATTACTGTTCCTGTTGTTATTCTAAGTCTCGGCTGAGTTGATTGAACGATATCTGGCTTTGGAAAAAGCAGCCCTAAATCTTTGACCCCTCAGTTTCACCTGCATAAGGCTCGATTTCATAGGAATATCGAGATAAAAGTATTTTATGTTCTAAGCCAGGTCATGTTCTACCCTTGTGCCAAATTTCATTCAAATCCGTAGAGCAGTTTTAGCATGAAAGTGAAACAAACATACAAAAAATCAAATCTTTTCTCATTATAATTTTAGTTTAGATTTAGACTAGTGACCCGCCCCTAATTCAAACGGTTTTTATGATTTGACAAAATATCTAGATTTTTTTTATTTTATGTAAGTTAAATAGATACACATAAACTTTCCGGAATAAAGTCTCTAAATAACGGTGAAAACCACATCAAAATCCAGTGCAGAGTGTAGACGAACAACGACAAGATACGAAAAGCGACTTATAATATGTATAAAATTCAAAATATTTTATTTCACATAAACCTACAAGGGCACTTATGAAACGACATAAGCTAGGTGCACGGTTCCAATTAGTCGCTTCCTATGGAGAAGAACCGGCAAGAAACTCCACGGTTACTCTTATAAAAATAAATGGTTTTTACAATGTTTTCAAATTATAGTATTAATAGATAAGAGAGGACAGTGTAGGCCTATCAACAAGTACCAGGTACTTAGTAAAATAGAAAATGGTGCACAAGTCTACAGCCTTCAACGTTCTCACATTCACAAAATGCCACTCATGGGCCTCTGACTTGGCTTCACATGCCGTCGAGAAATATCTCTCAGGCATGCCGGTTTCCTTACGATGTGAAGCTGTTGTTGCAAGTGATAATGATCTGCATACCGCTTCTTCTTGCTTTCAGTCTATCCAGCCTTTTATTTAAGCGTGCCACTGCTTATCTGACCTCCACAACCCAGTTATTGGAAAACACGATAAACTCTTGGCAAGATCGGTTATCACACCTTTGAGCTTCTGACTACCCGTAACGACTGTCAACGATTTATGAATGACAGCTGGCACCAACAGCTCTAGAAAATTTTATTATGATAATAAAATTTAATGTATTCCATTTAATCATAGGTCGAGACTGTAAATAGGGTCTTATTTTACCACATGGATCATAAAACATTGATGTGCCCGTAACGTAATGCACTGACGTTTATCAGGGCACTACACCATCACAATATGTAGTAGAAAGTTCTATAATGAAATTCGTCGGTTGCTTGAATTTCAAACATGAAGTTTTTGATAGATTGGTGTTTATGATACGTTACTTTCTATTATTTCTTGTGGGTTAGTACGCCCTGGTACTTTAAGTGTTTACGTCACTACGTTAATTGCTCTTAGCATATTTGCAATTTCAGACCATTACGTATGTACACACGGCTACACATCAAGCTATACTTTTCCAGTTTCTGCTGATCTCGCATTATATAGGATTTCCGTACAATGCGAGGTTAGCTAATACTAGAAATTTATAGCTTGATGTGTAGCTATATTTTCCTTTTAAGCAATTTCCTTTTTTCTTTCCGGCTTTTTAATTAAGAATACTACGATGTTGAACATCGGGATGAAAAACTGCACATGTTTTTGAATTCAATCCCCGACACACATACATACCTGCCATGTTTTGTCTCTGCATCACCATAAAGATGACTGGTAAAAAATGCTTCTGGCATTAAGTCCGCCTTTGTATTGTTATTTTATTTCTTTCGCATAATGTTTTAATAAATTAATACTCATTCCTTCTCTATCAGAAGAAGCGAGGGATTGCGGCATTAATAGAAAATAAAATCATTCTTAATCTAAACTATCATTATTTACTTTCAACTCCAGACATACAAATAGCTGTCTTTTAATGCCTTTGAAACTAATTAATCAGTTAGCGTGTAATCTGATTATTCCACAAGTTTCAAGATATATAGCATTGCTTTACTGGCAAACAACTAATAACGATAAAAGCTGATTACAAACCAAATTATAATTGAGTTCCAAGTTTATAGTTTAAGTACTAAATGGATAGACCTTGATTTAGAGTTTTTGATTGCTCTTTTTTTCAATGGTAATGGCCGCGAATTACGAGTTGGAGGTCGTAGGATCGAACACAGACAGGCGTTTTACTTTGTGTTAATTATTTCATCACCACTGCTCTGAAAACGGTGAAAAAAAGGATCGTAAGGAAACAGGCAGGTCTTAGACTCAAAAATTCGAAGACATTCGACATCTACCAACCTGAACTGGGCCCGCGTGGTAGATTCGGGCCTACTCCCTCTCACTGAGAGGAGGCCTGTGTCCCAGCAGTAGGAACATTATAGGGTGAAGCATTATTTCATAGGAACAATTAATAAGAACAAATTTCTATTAAAAATACGAGTGCGGTCAGGGGACCTTGATCAGGAACGATGTTCTTTCTCACGTATGATTTAAAACAAAAATGAAATTTGTGCAGCCGCCATCTTGAATTTACATTTCGACCGCACTATCGGCTTTAGCACCCTCGAAAACCATGAAAACGATACCATTGACGAAAAAATTGAAAAATTTCAGAGCCGCCATCTTGGATTTACATTTCGACCCCACTTTCGGCTTTTGCACCCTCGAAAACCATGAAAACGATACCATTGATGAAAAATTTGAAAATTTTCAGAGCCACCATCTTAGATTTACATTTTGATCTCACTAACGGCTTTTGCACCCTTGAAAACCATGAAAACGATACCCATGATGAAAATTATGAAAATTTTCAGAGCTGCCATCTTCGATTTTCATTTTGAACAAATTCACACTTTCTTTCTCTCTCAGGCATGCAATGTTCTCGGCTCGGTGTGTAGAATTTTATCCCACGACACTGTAATCACTTTACTATATTCCTTTTCTTTTGTTTTTTTCTGCTGGCTTTATTTCTTTTCTTTTTATTTTCTCTTTGAATCAGAAGAAGATAGTCGCAAGTATTAACACTTTTAAGCGTGACGATTTTTGAAAGTTTACAAACCGCGTTAGTGAACTCGTTTCTTCCAAAAAATAACAGAATAATTGGAAGATTGTCTCTAGTTTTGCGATAATATCTGGTTTTTAGAGTCATTAATCCTTCGAAAAGTATACCTAATTAATATGATGTTCAATATGGTCGGCCTAATTGTTATTGGCAGTCCACTGTTGAATATGCTTACAGGCGCATCTAAAGACTCCTGGATACGATTCATCATTAGGTATATCTATTACGTATGGAACGCTCTCGTCCATTCAAGGTTTCTCGCTACCACCAGAAAAGGAGGTTGTATATCTAACGAATCGTCAAGATTACATTGTCGTATGTAAAACCGGTGTGTTCACGCCTCATTGGCAACGCATAATCGTCTCGATGCCTTCGCACGCATTCACGCGAGTTACATTATCAGGACAGATTAACTCTGTGATCAGTAGTCTACTGCCTTAATTTGAACTGACAATTTATTATGCGCGCAGGTACTGCGTCAGGATCGTTGCTGCTTGTAGCGGTGTCGATTCATTGGGTTAATGTTACTCGAAAAGCTTCAAAGAGATAGGGTTTAACATTATACAGTAGTACAGTATATTATTCAGTATGTTGCATGTTAAACAGAGGGCGTTCCCTTAAGCTCATTAATCTATAATCATTAATAAATACAAATAAAATTATTATTATAGAAAAATAAGTATAAAGAAATCTGAATTAAAAAAATAAATAAATGTCAATATATTCGAAACGTCCTGTTCGAAATCAAAATAGTAGCGTGGAATAGTACCTAGCGTATTGACGTTGCCCGTGCAGATGTACAGAGTAGTTCTTTTACGTACCGTATCAATTTAATGTTTTTTTTGTGAATATTTTATTCTGTCGTCTGTATTCTATGAAAGGGTAGGTAATTTTTCTTGTATTTTTCCAGTTATGACTCTACTAGATTTTTGCTCACGGGTTTTCCGGCGTGAAAGTCGAAAGTTATCCAAACATGCTACCGGATAAAAAGTATCTTATATCCAGTACCCTAATTGCGTAATATAACACAATCTGTTTCGATTTGAAACAGATTGCTAATCTATTGCTTCATAAATTGAAAGAAAAAATCTGCTCAACAACGTAAATAACGCAATAAATGTTGTTGAACTGTCAAAATGAAACAAATTAGGCAAAATTATTTACGAAATAAGTTACGCAATTAGGGTACAGGTCGCGGTCTACCTGTGTGCCAAATTTCATTGAAATCTGTTTAGTCGTTAAGACGTGAAAGGTCTCAAATTTCAAATCTCAAATTCTTTATTGCGTACCATAATAGCAACAGCCAGACGGACAAATTTATTTTGGAATTTATAGTTTTTGGATTTAAAAGGGGGCTATCCAGAGCTGCTTGTGTGATGATTATCCTTCCTCGGAAGAAATTTATAAGAAGTATTTCTACTAGCGACTAAACAATATGTTAGAAAATTTAATAAGGATCCTTCGACATGAAAATTACTAATGTTATTAAATTAAAACTCGACTGCAGCAAAGGTATCTCGTGAGTTATGTTGGAATTAAAATTCCTTGCCAGGTTTAAATAATTTGATATGGAGGACTGGGTCTTGTTAAAACACTCGTACATTTTGTGATTTATAAAACAAAGACGCTGCCAGACTATGATGTTTTATTTACTATTTTTTACAATTTATATTGTAAATTATTATTTAATTTATATTTGTTATCTGGAAAAGATTGCCAGCTGTACCTACCTACTCTTACTTGGTCTTTTATTATGAACAATCGGCGTTTAGCATGCCAAGTTTTTTGATAATGTTAAAATTTCCATTGTATTTATAGACAAACTATGTTCTTAATGTCCCTAAGCAAACCTCGTGTTTCGTCAGTTGTCGGATTTCTATCAGTTGCCCTTTGAATCTTGGAAGAATATGGAGTTGTTAATACTCTTTTAACTTAATGTAATTTATTTAAAAAATGGGAGGAAAGCCGCTAAAATCGCAGGCACTACAGATAGGAAAATAGTTTTGCAGCTCTATGTAGATCACACGGAAATAAAAATAAAACAAGAATAAAGTACTTAGTTCTGAATAAAAATTATTGTACACGATAAATCTAATAATTGATGGACATGGAAATTAGTATTCGTTTGTATTCGGAAATCCGATGATACCCGAGGGACATTAAGAAAATAGAAATACTGTAGTTGCCTATAGACGAGTTTACCTACATTAAAAAACTTTTGTAGTTCATTGAAAATATTTTGGGACCGAAAATAAACGCTATTTGTGCTAACAACTATTTAATCGTTTGAATTCGAAATGAGACATCCGTCTAGCATCATTTTGCAAGGTAGGTTCCTTCAGTCAGGCTTTATTTTTTAATTGAAAACTTCTTTAGGCACGTTGGGCATTTTGGAGATGGGACTAAACCATTGATTTCGCGACACTGTGACGACACCAGCTTTTGACCATTAAAAAGACATCAACACATTGATTGCCACGGTGCGTGGAGTAAAAGACATCAAAGCGTTGGTTACCGCGGTGCCGATTTTTTTCAAGTTTTGACTTCTGTCGGCACTCCCGGAGTGCCACTGTTTTTTTTTACTTGCGATCCTCCCTTAGTTCGTACGGTTTTTAGGATTTGACAAAACATTGGGATTTCTATGCTATATCTGAGTTAAATATTAATTTATTTTAAGCAACTCTTCCGAAATAAATGCACTAAATTATGGTGAAAATGGCATCTCCATTTTTGAGTTTAGAAGATCAAAGAGTTGCGCAGACAGCCTGGAAAAGCGACTTAATTCTTTAAAAGTGACAACATGAAATGTACTCAACATGTCCCCGAATTAATGCGGACCATAGACCCCAATTAGATTTACTATGTTATAATCATAATAATACACTGATTTATTTAGTTTGTTTTACTGATTATGTATAAAACATTGTTTTTTTTTATTAAATTAGTTATACTGATTGTGGGAGAAAATTGTGGTCACTTTACAAATTTACGAACACAAACAATCGCAAATAGCGTAGCGTAGTATGTACTTCGCCATTTGTGTGTGTTTTGACAGTATAGCGGAAGTGTGACTATAATTTACATAACATTTTTAATTAATTTTGTAAAATAAAAAATAATTACCTTTATTAAAAATGACAGAAATCGATTCAGTAAACGCTTTTGAACAAACTACTTTCATAATGTGTATTAATTCACTTACGACTAGATAAAGTTTCTACAACTAGTTTCAATTTGTTTTACCAACAGTAATCATCCTACCTCAAGCCTTACAAAGTCCGTTTGCTTCACAAACACTAATCTTATGTAAAACGCTCGGTCAATACATGGTTTACTCGATTTATTTTCCGTCCATTCTGGATTTTTTCACAGGAAATTGAATTCTCTGTCGTCCGCGGTACGTTTGAGAGGAAATCTGTTTCAATTTTTTTTTCTACTTTTATGAAATGTGTTTCAGTCTTTCTTTTACGAGGTAAAAGTGTTGAGGTTTTTTTCTTTTAAGCATAACATGGTTAAGTAACGGGATGGTATGCCTTTTTTGTAGGTACTAGAAACATTTTGGGGCTATCATAAACTGGGCTTGGTAAAAGCGTTTGGTGCTATAAAATGTTTAAGAGCATATTGACTGCTTTAAGCTTTGAATAACATAATTTTTATGAGCTTGGTAAGTAATGTTTTTGTGTTATATTCTGCATAAAACAATCGTAACATTATCTAAATGCGTTAACCACAATGGTGTTCGATTTAAGGAATTTATTCCTTAAATCATATTGTACATATTTTCATGATGCATGTGTCGCCAGCTTTACATCTCCGCTTCGATCGTGCCATATAAATATGATACATCTCCGCTCAGTGGTATTCACTGAAGCTGACTGGAAACGAGATGTATGAACAACGAAATTCTGTTAGTTGTTTAAAACACTCTCCTCTCCTCTTATCTCGTCTCCGCTTTGATGGAGTCCGGGCCTTAGTCGAATAAAACAGCTTTAAAATTGGGGTTCGCCATTCTTCCATAGCATTTCATTACTTAGAACAATGCTCATTAACACCGTATCTAAAAATGTTTAGCACCGTATTAATGTATTTCGCATTTCAAAGAAGGTATGTAGCGATTCAGAAGTATTTAAAAAAACGTCCGCTTATTATGAAATACGTTGTTCCCACATGCAACGCGATATTGCGTCCAATTAGAGGGTTTTATAATAACACACCTAGGCTTTAAAATAAGCGATTTACGTTTATGATAAACAAAGAAATCTAAAGGAAAGAAAACAGGACAAAATAAGTAGTTAAAGTATGGCAGTAACAACAATTAAATTATTTAATCAATTAGATATATTGCTCGGACTGTTCATTATCGTGTACGTAAAAGTGTTCAGTGATATAATACTGTGTGATCAGGCTTTTAGTTTGTCTTTGGGTGACCATCTATTACATATCGAGACTCCTCCGTGACTCGGAAAGCACGTTAAACCGTTGGTCCCGGCTGTCATTCATAGATCTTTGGCAGTCGTTAAGGGTAGTCAGAAGTCCAAAAGTCTGACAACCAGTCATACCAAGGGGTATCGTATTACCTAGTCACTGGGTTGTGGAGGTTAGATAGGCAGTCGCTCCATTGGTATTCAGCTATATCTGGATAAACTGGAAGCTAACCCCAAAATACATAGTTAGGTAAAGGCTAGGAAGATTAAGCCTTTTAGTTTGTCTATCCAGGCAAATCTACGTAAGGCAACGCTGTGAAGAGGCTAGAAAAAAACGCGAATTATCATTTTATTTTCTAATCCGCGCACACCGAAAAACAGGTTTAGGGGGGAATACGGTAAAGCTGTTAGATATGTTTCGATAAATTATAGAAATTCAATTGGAACTTACTATTACTATTAGTGTACTGTGTATAATCGTCAAGGATATTTCTTAATTTAAGGGGGATGCTCTAAAGTAGCCCGTGAAATTCAATTTTTCTTACGTTTTTTGCAATTCACAGGTCAGTGTCGACCGTAACAAATATGGCTTTATAGAATTATAATCATTAGAAATGTCATAATTCATGAAATTGTTTATCAATAGGGTGATAAAAACTAAGAGAGTTGTATTGATGATTTTTATGATTATAAATTAATATCTGATATGGCCATATCATATTTAAATCAACATTCTGAACTGCAAATCAAAAACCGCAAGAAAATTTGAATTTCACAGGCTAGGAATGGGTGGCTCACCGTCCGATAAGGACCAGGCCCGGGTCGACGGCGCGTTGTGTACCACGCGCGCCTCAAAGAGATGTCAGCAGAACTGAAGGGGGTCCACTAGGGCCGATGCCTGCCGGGGTTGCGAAGAAAACCGAAAGGGAGATCGTGGCCCCCCGCAACAGGGCAACCGAAGGAACACGGGTGGGTTTTAGTCAGTAAGAGTCTGACACGCCCTCCCGCTCCGCCCAGAGCGGGAGAAGTTATTTGATGATTACACACCCAAAAAAAAAAAAAAAAAAGGCTACCCAGACGCTTTTGCTTTAACTCGGTTAATTAAATAAAATAGTTACAAACCCGACACTATTCTTAGAACGATGGAAATAAATAAATTCACGCCCTTGCTTAGATAGTATCGAACCTCTATCAAGATTGATGCCTTGGTTAGTATATACCACGGACTGTACAGGCCCTAACAAGTTACTTCATATTGCCTTGTGCATATTGCTGTAGATTTATTAGGGTTCCGTACCCGAAGGGTGCCAAACGGAACCCTATTACTAAGCCTCCGCTATCCGTCTGTCCGTCTGTCTGTCAGTGGGCTGTATCTCATGAATCGTAATTGGTAGACAGTTGAAATTTTCATAGATTGAGCACTTCTATTGCAACTATAACAACAGATAATAAAAATTAAATAAAGTTAATATTTTTTGCTCGATCCTAATACGGTAGCCGTAGTACGGTATGGTAGTAGTACAGCGGGGTTAGCCTGGTGGTGTGACCGTCGGACTGCCAAGTCATAGGTCTCGAATTCGTACCCAAAGCACACACCTGTCTTTTCGGATTCATATGCGTATTGTATAATTATCACTTGCTTTAAAAACGTTGAAGGAAAACATCGGGAAGAAACCGGCATGCCTGAGAGATATTTCTCGTCGGCATGTGAAGCCGAAGCCGAAGGGTTCTGTACCCGAAGGATGCCAAACGGAACCCTATTACTAAGCCTCCGCTATCCGTCTGTCCGTCTGTCTGTCAGCGGGCTGTATCTCATGAATCGTAATTGGTAGACAGTTGAAATTTTCATAGATTTTGCATTTCTATTGCAATTATAACAACAGATAATAAAAATTAAATAAAGTTAATATTTTTTGCTCGATCTTAATACGGTAGCAGAAGTACGGTATGGTAGTAGTATAGCGGGGATAGCTTGGTGATGTGACCGTCGGACTGCCACACCTCTGTCTTTTCGGATTCATGTGCGTATTGTATAATTATGACTTGCTTCAAAAACGATGAAAAAAAACATCTTGAGGAAAACGGCATGCCTGAGAGATATTTCTCGTCGGCATGTGAAGCCAAGTCAGAGGCCCATGGGCGGCTTTAAAACTCTGACACCAGGTTAGTTACTAACCATACGAAAAGAAGAAAAATACGGGACGGAACCCTTCGTATGTAAGTCCGAGTCACACTGGGCCGGTTTTATAATAATTACTATTCACAACCTCTCCATTACTTAAATTTAAAAAAATATTCTAACGTCGTATATAAATGCACTCCACAACCCGCCATACTAGCAGCCGCACACAAACGCTTGTAACATTTAAACCGGTACATTGTACACTTATGGCGTTGAATCTGGGAAATTTAATTTACGGCAGGAAACACGTTCCGTAGAGGAAGCCTTTTAATGAATAGAAATGTAATTGTGCTCTACAGTGCATGCGAGCCGAATGAACCGATTCTTACACGTCATTACGTGAACTATTAGCTGGTAGCTGGAAACTGCATTTCGTAGTTCATTTGTTACGTATTTTGCCGGTTCTTGCTGTGATGTTTTACGAAGTTAGTTAGTTCTACTTTCAACCATCTATGACAATTTTGGCAAAGAAAAGAACTTATCTGCGTAATAGCTTTTAGCACGCAGTTTCGCTCGATCCCACGAGGACGTAATATCGGGATAGAAAGTATTTTATGTCCTAACTCATGTCATGGTCTACCCATATGCCACATTTCATCTAAATTCGTTTAGCCGTTTTAGCGTGAAAGCGCAACAAACAAACAAACTTACTTTAGCATTTATATATAATATTAGTTCTTAGGATTGTGTGTTTACGAAAGCCTTCAGCTAAGCTTTCAGCTAAGCCTTTAGCTAAAAGCCTTTAGCTAAAGCTACCGTAAACACACTTTTCGCAGATAGGACCGAGTATAAGGTCTTGTGGCGATATTTGATAAGCCGAAGTAAAAGAGGCGATGATAAATTGTGAATAATGGAAACAGATGAAGTTGAAGTTCAACTGGAAATATAAACGGGCAAATTTATAATGTTTGATTAGAGTTGTGACGCCATCTACATCGCTACATGTGAACTACGCATCAAAGACCAGAGGTCACACAAAATTCTGACGTCACACAAATCCTGCATCCCGCAATTAGAGTTTACCGCGCGAACACCATATTTATGTAACGTGTAACGTTAAATGCGCAAAACCTGAAAATAGTTTGATCAGAATAACGAGCAGAATCAATTGAACTACTTTTTAATGTAGGTCACATTATTTCAAAAAATCATTATTAAAAACGTTGCCGAGTCTTTTTATGCATAGGTCAAGCCATCACATGCGCCAACCCGCCAAAATAGGTAAACAAACACAAATTGTTGTCGAACAATTTAAATTTTCTCATACGCGAGATATAAATAGCTTTTATTTCAATGGAAATATCTTACGAACTAAATCAGCACATAAAACCATTAAATTTTTTTAAATGATTTTTTTTTTCTCCCTTAAATAGGTCAATTGAATTAAAAATCAGTTGGGGTGTCTGAGGTTTTGCGCATTTAACGTTACACGTTGTATAACTTCCCCGACATCAATCGTTGGGCAGATGCCTGCCAGACACGACACCGGTCTGGTCGGAGGATCCTTCCTTTTCTGTTGAGGATGAGTGAACTTTACACCCTGTTCCTCATATCTCTAAAGAGTTGATTTTCCTCCATTTACTTTAATAGATCCCCCGCCAACTAGGTTTGGTGCAATAGAACTCCAATAATGAGAAAAGCTTGCCAAAATAATAGAAGAAACATTTGAAAGCGATCACAAAAAGAATATGACTGCAATCAAAATCACATTACACGCACGTCACGCGGTCCCAAGACAGCACGTGTCACGTTATATAAAATAAAAATTCCTTACCTTAGCATAACCCTTAAATGCTGGTGCGGTGGCAATAAAAGTATAATAACAGTTGGAGCATCAAGTACCTGCGAATGAGTCTCCGCGCGATAGTTAATGTATGAAGGAAGAATATTGCGTGGAACGTTATGAAGTGGAAAGTTTTTTGTCGCTTTTATGTTCTGACTTTGATTAATCTTCGGCCAAGCCCAGCGTGCAAACCTACGTCAAAATGACTTAGTACAAGAAGGCATACTCTTAGTTCTACTAACAGTATGACTAGTCAATATGCAAAGAAAATGTGAGAATTGGTTTCGTAATAATCAAAGAAAGATAACTGAGTACAAGTGCAAAGACAAACACAGCTCGCCATCTTAACAGTCAGCTAGAAATGAAATACACATTTCTCACAAATTCTTCATCGTAACTCCGATTCAAATCCCAACATATATAAGAATGCAGCTACACGCTACAAGTCACGCTCGCACTTGAAAGACTCGACACATATTATAAAAATATTCTTCGCAACTTCGTAACCCTTAAATGCCAGCGTGAAAAATAATAATACTACAATAACCTACAATAACACTAGGATCGTACTGTAAACCTGCGGCCGGCTGTTATGGCGAGATTCCAACCGTAATGCAGAGATAGTTCGCAGTTTTCTAGTCGCTTTAAGCGCCAACCATTTGGTTTGCAGTGCTGTTTTTCTTTTTCACCTACGATTTAAAATAGGCAGTGTAAAAGATATTTTTTTTAGCTTGGTTTGTCGTGTTTTTTGGTGTATGTGCTGTTTCACAGAATGTTGTTGTTTAATGTAAATTTTGACCTGTTTGGAATTGTGATAATTCTCTATTCATTGGGCGTTTTTTATAATTTCTAAGGTGATAATAATTATTACCCTTCCACTGCATTACTATAACACAGGGAAGAAAAATGTATGGAAAATGGAAAAATTATGAAGATTCTTTTAAATTACCGTCCACAATAACGTAACGTAACATATGCGTACGTTATTAATGAGCACGTATTTCCGTACATTTTATCCGTTGATGTCCACGATAATATCGTAATGTTAGAAATGATAAAAGCGCACATTTAAGCTTTTTATAGCTAATTTGTGAAATGGTTTTATGTTGTTGGAAAAAAACATCTCAATCCTAATAAAAATACACACGAGCCTGTTCGCTATTTAAGCTCTTGTGATAAGCAGACAGACGGACAAAAGTTCCATTGGGTTACACTGTCTCCATTTTCATCTAACCAAAACCCAAACACAATAAAAGAAATCTAACAATTCACAATCACGGCGCACCATTCTTCACGCCCACACTGTCGCCGTCAACGGTTTAACCCTACACATGTTTTTGTAGTTTTATTCCAAGCCTAAACGAAATGTCAAGGTGGCAACGTCGCGGTCCGAAGTACCGTTGTACCGAGAAAGGAGCACCGTATCGCCACCGACAATTCCAACTATATTTCTCCGTTGAAATTTCGACGTAATCTCAACGGTTGCGAGCCCGTAAATTCAAGTAAAATTCGGATTTTAAATATTACTGGTTTATTTTTAAGTGGAATGTCTATCTTACTGTAAATTGGCCGTAGAAATTATTTTAATGCCGTAACACCAACATTACCGAACAATTAAATTACTTAAATAATTTTAAATGAAACTTTATGTAATTAATGTTATAATAAATCGACACAAAAGCAGGCAAAGCCAACACATAGTATTGGACGCTATGTAATATAATATTTCCATTCACAACTCTGCCTCGTTGGTCTAGTGGTCGCAAGCGCTACTGCTAAGTATGAGGTCCTGGGTTCGATTCCCGGGTCGAGCAAAATGTTATTGGGTTTTTCTATCTGAAATTTCTCAGTAGCAGCTCGGAGTCTGGATTTGTACCCGTTTGATGGCAATAGGCTCGCCCCCTATTACATGGGACTTAAAACATAACTGGCGAAATGAGGGTGTGCCTGCTACAGGGACACCTCTGCCCAACCCTTCGGGGAAACAAGGCGTGATGTTATGTTTTATGTTTATGTATGTAACTCTGCAATGTGATACATTGAAACGTTATGGAAAAGCAATTTTCCACCAATGAAATGAAACCCATAGTATCTTATTAAAACCATGTCATTCTGCCATCTGCCCGGACCGTTAATTCATTGCCATGTTTATGTCAATTCGTTGCCACGTTTCTGTCAATTCATTGCCGCGTATCTGTCATCATTACCGGTTTCATTTCCGTTGCGTTACGTTACTCTCTGGTTGTCGCATTATGCACCTTTATTAATAATGACGCACCGTGAAATGGAATATTTTTGGGGCACGTCATTACCATTTCGGGTTGGTAATGGAGCAAAATTACGCTTTCCTGACTGTTTTGTTAAAGTTTTAGAAATGATAATGTTGATATTAAATAATGATGTTATTTTTGAGTGACAGAATTTAGCTTTTTAATTTAATCATGATCTAACTACGCAAAAAATTAAAATCAATTTGCCTAGCATTTTCCCAACTATGTTGGGGTCGGCTTCTAGTCTAACCAGCACGCGTAGCATGACGCTTTCTATTTCTACGAAGAATAGACATAGCTCTTTCTATACAAATTGACATTTCGTCTCTCCATTTTTGACATCGCACCGTAGAAATCATTCTACAATCTGTCATTTTGTCTTCCGCTTCTAACGATCTTTATCTAGGTCCTTTTACATGTAGACTATTTCAGAAGAAAGTTTTCTATCCAAACTGTCAAAATCACTAAGGTAGTGAAGACAATTTGATTTTGTAATCGCCATGCTAAAGACGGTAGAAAACTTTTTACTCGACGGCCACGAAGTATATACGGTTATCTACAAAATCATGAAAAGCGTTTTGAACGCAAAACTGTGATAAGTAATAATTATGATAATTAAAATTCACGCCAACACCTCGAATTCATGTGCAAAAATAGTACTGTATCTTTTTTTTCTTTTGCTTATATCTCGAAAATGGTGTGTCTAATCGCAAAAATAATGAAAATTTCGACCCCCTTTAAAAAACCCCCAAGCCCCTAAGACTGAACATGTAGGTAATAATTTTTCTTATTTTCCATACAAAAAGTGAAAAATTCCATATAAAATACGTCGAGCCTTCGCGCCTCCGGCTCTAAAAAAATCACGGGGTAGGACAAACAAGTACCACGTGGACTCGCAATTGTCAAATACGATTTAAGTTGTGTCAAAATTATATTTAAATTTAGGGATTTTTTGTTGCAGAATAGTTTTAAGATTTTCATAGCCAAAAATAAAGGGGTTTTAGTGATAGTTTAGATAGTTAAGTTTGGTGTACAAGAGAATCGGGACCATTACCAAGGAAATGGTTAAATCCAATATTACTGTAATATTGTTTTCTTCCAAAATACGATACTTCGACACTCTTAATATCAATAAAAATTGAGAATCAAACAAAGAAAATAAAAATCCTATGACAAAACAAACAATTCTGAGTCGAATTATGAAAAGAGTGAATTGCGTAAAAAGTGCAGTTGTGTCTTTCTACTTTACTGCCGTCCTGTCTACACGGAACGTCATTTTTGTCTATTCTTCTGTCGACACAACTCGTTTCTACGGTGGTCATGCTACGCGTGCTGATGCAGCTTAATATCAGTATTATACATGGAACGACTATCTATCTGACCTCCACAACTCAGTTACTGGGTAACACGTTACCCCTTGGTAAGACTGGTTGTCAGAATTGAGGCTTCTGACTACCCGTAACAAGTGCCAACGATCTACGAAAGACAGGCGAGACCAGCGGTTAAGAGCGTTTATCCCAAAAGTTAGCAACGTCGCAAAGAGCTGTCAAAAATTTACCTGTGTTGATTAGTTCGGCAATATTACTATATGGAAATAAGAAATGGGGCTAACTAGCGAACTAGAATATTAATAATAAATCGCAATTATAACATTGAATTTGATGTTGTATCCGTTTTAGGTGTAAAAAAGACATTTGGAAAGTTTCCAAATACTTTTTTGCATCTAAAACTAAATATACGGTGTTACGATATTATTTATTACATTTCGTAATCAATATTTTAATTAAGAAATGTGGCTAACTAGGGAATTAGCCACATTTCTTAAGTCCATACAGTAATATTGCCAAATTAATAAAAACAACGCAATATTTGACGTCTATTTGAGACGTTGTGCCCTTTCAGAATAAAAGCTCTTAACGTTATTTCCGAGGCATGGAGGGGTCTCGATATTTAATGGATGGCCACCCATCTAAAAAACCGACGGCGGCAAGTGTAGCTTAACCTTCGATCAACCCATGCAGCTGTTATTATTTAGCTATTGATCGTTTGGTTTTACATCAATTGCCGTGCGCCCAGCGACCAGCACATAAATTGACAAATAAATTTCTACGGCGAATAGGGTCATGCAATGAAACAAAAAAAAACAAAAAGAACATAGAAAAAAAAATGTTTTCGTGATCGCCTGAGTAGTATAAATACGACTGAGGCGGTCAATAGGTTAAAATTCCAGAAAACAATCCTGTGTAAATCCGTAACGTTCCATTAAGTAACACTCCATAAGCCCCATGGGTATTCCCATCGGCAAAAATTACGAGCTTCCATACAAACTCTCATCTCCAATTTAACCCATTTTATTTACTTTTTTTTTTTAAATCTTTTTTAGTGTTCATCTTTACTAAGGAACTCTTGTGTAGAATTGCATACTTCTAGACCCCAGCGCTACAAGCTATGCATCGCCTGTCAGTAATTAAAAACATTTAAGATTTTTATTACTAAGTATAAGAAAACTCCATACAAAATAAAAAAATAATCTGCCAAGCCTTTTCCCAATGGAGATGATGCCTGGTTCAAAAAAAAAAGAAATTCCATTTATTCCGTCAGTCAGATAACAAATAATATTATACACGTATTTTTTTAATCATAATATTTATAAAAAAAAACTTAGATAAATAAAACTTATTAAAGTTGGGGACTGGGGGTCACTACGTCACAAGTAAGTATGAAACCTACATAGGTACTCGTGACGTCATGGCATTTTTTAACTCAATGTATCTCCGTTATCTTTTGATTACGTAAAAAAAGGAAAAATACGTGTCCAATATTTTTAATAAACTACCAGACGGACAAAAAAATTAGTCATCATCCCTATTATGTTGGGGTTGGCTTCCAATCTAACCGGATGCAGCAGAATACGAGTAATTACCAGAAATACTCCATCCATTACAAAGAATTACATATTTATGCCCTAACATTATAAGTATTCTAGCAATAAAACAACAATAATGAACGTAAACGAGGGACATGCAACTGCTTTTAGACGACTACACGTACATAACGTACTATTTACTTTGTCTACAGTTGCAAAATAATAAAGTTCGTATTTATTATATGAGTCTTGTTCTTTTCATGTGGTTAGTGACTAACCTGGTGTCAAAGTTTTAAAACCTCCCACGGGCCTCTGACTTTGATTCACATGCCGTCGAGAAATAATATATATTACATAAGTAAGCTAAAAATAGTGATATTTTATCATTTACAAAGCAAAGTCAAAGTCATTTATTTGCGTTAAATGCGCTTACAAAGTTGTTATCATATAAGTATTCTTATGCCATGACACTTTTCGCCATATTTTGGCATGCAAATATTAATAGTAAGGCTTAAAACAATTATTTCTAACTAAATTTGAAAATATTTATTAGACATTAAATTATTTAAAGTAAATCAATCTTCAATTTACACAACACAAAAAAAAAGTATATGACACATTTGGCACAATATAAAAATATCAGGATTAAATTATAACTACAATCACAGATTTTAATATATTCCAGTCTATTGTATAATGAAATGAGCCATTTTTTTGTATACGCAAAAAAATAGTTTTTACAAAGGAATTTCTCAGTAGCAGCCCGGAGTCTGGATTTGTGTCCGGTTGATGGCAATTGGCTCGTCCCCTATTTCATGGGGCTTAAACATAATTGGCGAAACGTTGGTGTGCTATAAGTACACCTACCATCACCCTTTCGGAAAAACGGCGTGATTTTATGTAAAACCAGGAGATTATTAAAATACTAAATGAAGCATCCAATTTTTCATTGGCTAATCTCCTACTAATACTTTGCTGGTCCTAATTACTTTGAATGAATTAGTTTCGCCTCGGGCAATCTAGCTTATTCTATAATTAAATTACAAAAAAAAAGCAGCCCGAAGTCTGGATTTGTGCCCGGTTGATGGTAATAAGCTCGCCCCTATTACGTGGGACTTAAACATAACTGGCGAAATGTTGGTACACACACAAACAGGGTGTGATGTTAGCTTAAAAAATTATTACATTTTAATTATGCGATTTATATTCTTGTATAGAACCTAAAATAAATACAATAACTGTAATATATACATACTGTAAATTAAATTCGCTTTTCGTTTCTGTCTGTGTGACTACGTTGTTTTTCTAAACTACAGTCTGGCCACGCTAAGTCAGCAATGGAATAAATAGGTAACACCAAAAAGTTTTATATATGGTAGGTATACTTTTACATCAGTCAGTTATGTCAGTTTCGGGGTTGTAAGTAGATCTAATGATTTTGATATTTTGCCTTTTGATTTTTGCATAATAGATTATGTGTAATAGACTATGTCGTACCTATGCTCTACCTCCATACGATGACAAAACTGCATCGTGCTTAAGTGACTATTCTTTAACAGGAATAAATCAGCATATAAACAAAATAACCTATCAAAAACAAAAAGATAAACAAAGCATCAAATTCTTTTTACGTACGACAGGATGGTGTTGCCGTTTATAGATTTTCAAATTAAACCGTTTTTTACTTATGCAGACTTAGCGTGGCCAGACTATACCGACAGATTTTCATGCAGTGTTCACTATCATATAAAGTATTTATTTGGGAAGGTTTATGTGTATATTACATTAATATTAAACTTTAATATTATAAAAGAAATCAGATTTCTCAAAGTTTACTCAAGTCGTAAAAACAGTGCGAAATAGAAGCCGGAGTAGGTTGTCATTTCAAATAAGCCTATCGCAGTCCACTGCTGGACATAGGCCTCTCCCAAGCTGCGCCACAATACCCTATTCTCTCCCTTCTGCATCCAGTCTGAGTCCGCGTCGTTAGTCATCTATTACATCAGAAATTTAGTGTTTTTGGGTTTTTCCATCTGGAATTTCTCAGTAGCAGCCCGGAGTCTGGATTTGTGTTCGGTTGATGGCAATTGACTCGCCCCCTATTACATGGGACTTAAACATAACTGGCGAAATGTGACTGTACTATAGGTACACCTCTGCCTAACCCTTCGGGGATTACAGGCGTGTTGTTATGTTATAACATCACGCTGTTGTTGTTTTGTTATGATATGTGTGTTGTTATTGTATTGTTCTTGTGATGTTTATTTGTTTCCTGTGCGAGTCTCAATGAATAATTTTTCTTTCTTTCTTTCTTTATGTTACGACATCTACAGTGTTTTTAGAAAATAAAGTGGCTCTCATTTTCTCAGTTGTAATTTATTCTCTCATCTTATAACAGTTCTCAACTTATCTATGTACAAAGAAATTAAATTAACGAAATGTTGTCTCTATTGAAATTATCAAAGCTAGACTGTATTTTTAAAAGTTCGTTGTTCAATTCAATTGTGTGACAAGGACTTAAAGTAATGGCCGTCCTTTGTAATATTTTGACTAATGAGGCTTGTATAGTTCACAAGTTTCAAAGTAAAGTAATGAATGAATAACGAACTGAAGTTTGAAATAAGAACTATTTCGTTTTGTGAAGTGAGGACCGGGAAAATTCTATATATACAAAAGGTACAATTCCGTAGCCGAGCACAGGCAGCAACTGCAGCGACGTGTCGCTGCAACACGACTGGTTTCAATGAAATACCTTCCGTAGCTATCAACACGTCGCCTTCATAGAAATACATAAGAATACATAAAAACCAGCAGTCGTGTCACGGCGACACGTCACCTCCAGTTGCCACCTGCGGTCGGCTACGGAATTGTACCAACATTTTTTTTATTCACCCATAACTTTTCACTGAGGTAGTTTTGATCCCTTAAAATTCCCATGGGCGGCTTTAAAACTTTGACACTAGGTTAGTCACTAACCACACGAAAAGAAGAAGAAGAGAGGATTAAAAGTTCCCAATTTAGAAAAAAAAAAAAATAAAACACAGAATTATCAGACTGAATTTCCGATGAGTCACCAAAGAATTTTGTACAAGATAGGGGGATATTTCCCCCTTATACAGCAGTATAACTTCCCAACAAGCCAAATAAAAATCAAGAAACCAATTTTGCACTCACAATTATACCAATATTCGCCAACAAAATATAAATTTAACCCTTTTTATACATTTACAAAATTCAATTTGTACAAAATGCCTTCGTCGTAATAATATGACATTAGTAAAAAATAAAAGTAGGGTAGGAGCACTAATAACACGTCTATTGGGCACCGGAAAATTGCTAAATCGCTGCCGTGGCCCGCTATGACAAACAAAGGCCGTTCGATACAGAAAGGGGAAGATAAAAAGAGGTCGTGTCTGACAAAGCTTCGCTGTGGTCGCGAATGCGTGAGCAATACGTAATAACTGGTCGTTCATACTTGTTCCTCCTTGTTTATATACGTATTTGACAAAGGCTTTATTTTCGTGTGTGGATTTTTGTGACGATAAAGCAAGACTGGAGTTAGAATTTTGTGGTTTATTGTGAAGAAAATGGCTTGTCAGTACATACTGGACAATAAAATGGGGCACTCTTTTCCGTCGTAAACCACATTACGTATGCTAGTATCATATCGCCCCCGCGTTTCATCATCATTACCCTTTTTCCGACCATATTCGGGTCAGATTCGTGTACATGAATTCTTACTTGAAGTGTCATCTGACTTTTATAGACCTCGTGTTACAGAATTCCGATATTTGTGTTTCTTCTTCTCTCGTCGGCACTTTCAAAGTTTAAGTCATAATAAAAATATTAGTCAGATAGCTAGGTTGATAATGGGGCTGACTACCCAGAGTCCAAGCACGTATAGTCACTCTCATAGAGGCTCTTTCAAGTGCATTACACGAGCTTCTCATGACCTACAAGATTTCCTTTACCCGTAAGTTCTGTAACAATTGAACTATCAAAGCAAAAACTATGCCAAAGTATCAATAAGTACACAAAACTGGAGCCGAAAATAATCAAAATCAAAAGTCTTTTGTCTCACAGCAAGAATCGGGAGTCACGAATACAACGCAAACGCTCCGTCATGTAGGTCATCGTTCTGACTTTTATTGACGAGATGGAATGCTGTTCTACATTCTGCGGTAGACCTTATCGAGTGAAAGCATTAAATAAATTCCGACATAAAAGGACATGGAGACACTTAATGTCTTTCGGTCTGATATCATGTGTGTCACGTCTGGATTGCTGTCAATAGAATTTTTCTTATTGCCGTTTCGCGTTGGAGGTTTGGTGTAATAGTTTAATGTAGTTATTTATTGTATTCTAGATAGTTAGACTAAAAATATTAATGGTCCATACAATATTTTGGTTTGTTTTCACAGCTTTACCTACTCCTATTGTTTTGATCAGAAGTTGTTTTCGTGCAAACTTGATTGATTTTATTCGGCGCTGCTCAGCTGTCGTTCTTGTAGAGTAAATCTAATAAAAAAGCCGATTCCTATTATAATTTGAAAGGAAAGGTACAGCCAGGGAAAATAATTGTTTATAAAATTGACACACTCCGACAATCTGCTGTGTTTGCCATTTTCTCATCAATAATTACTGTTAATGAATGAGAGTTATGATTTGAACTTACGGACAATTTAAGTAGTCAATTTGACAAGCAATTAATTTACTTGACTATAGAAAAAATAGATGATAATCCTATAACTATCTTTTACTTCTTAGTTATTCTAAGAATCTAAAATTGCATTGCAAAAATATTTAACTAACAATATTTTCTTCTTTTCAGATAAACATAGTGGTGTAAAGTGAAAATGCGAGTGACTTAAGTGTTAAGTGTTCAATATGAAGACCTCTAATTTAGTGTTGACACTCATTTGTGTCATTTCCCTCACCTGCACGCACGCCAAAACAGGTGAGTTTTAGTAGTTAGTACGTGTTATCGCGACATTTACCCTAACTAATTATACAAAAATACCTTACTCATTTATTTTTTATTTGTGAACATTTAAGTCATAAAAGAACATCCCTTTATACAGTCAATTTTATTAATTAAATTATTGTCACGTAATAATATAGGTACACTCTATTTTGAGTATGAATGTGGATGGCTTTTTTTTTTGGGTGGGAAATCGTCAAATAACTTCTCCCGCTCTGGGCGGAGCGGGAGGGCGTGTCAGACTCTTACTGACTAAAACCCACCCGTGTTCCTTCGGTTGCCCTGTTGCCGGGGGCCACGATCTCCCTTTCGGTTTTCTTCGCACCCCCGGCAGGCATCGGCCCTAACGGACCCCGTCAATTCTGCTGACATCTCTTTGAGGCGCGCGTGGAACACAACGCGCCGTCGACCCGGGCCTGGTCCTTATCGGACGGTGAGCTACCCATTGCTCACCGTCCGCAAGCCCGCGCCTACGGTGGCCGGAAATCGGCCTGCGATTCCCGACGCCCAGGGCGTCTCCTCCTGCGGCGGTTAGGGGCGTGAGGGCGCAAAATTTGCCTCTCCCTCACGCGTTCCGCCTCCTCCTTCGCGAGCATTGCAGCTTCGCAGAAGGAGGTGACGGCCTCCCATTTCCTCTCGCTCCCTACCATGGCCCTAATCAGGGCCGGACGCAAGAGATCACCGCCGCCGATCGCCTCCATGAATGTGGATGGCTAAAGGTTAAATTATTAAAATTTAAATTATTAAAGAAAAAAAGAAAATGTTGTTGTTGTAATGTTGTTATGTGTTGTTTTGTTGTTGTTATGTATGTGTTGTTATGTTGTTGTTTGTTGTTGTTGTATGTTATTAATATTATTATTTTGTTTATTTAAATTTTAGTAGACGTAATATGAAACTATGTAGTTACCTCAAAGTTGAGCACTGCGTGAAACTAAGTTTGGAATAAGGAGGCCTATTGTATTACGCATTGTTTAGGCTTTACGTTGATATTTATAGTCTTCAGGCATCGTTTTCTATTACTTAATTACAAGCTTACTTAAATTACTTCATAATATAGGCAGTAAAAACCAAACCTTATGATAAAATTATCAATTCATAGTAATTAAACTTTTAAAACGAGTATAACTGGTTATCACGAATATTTCTAGGGAAGGATATAATTAAATTATGTAGAATATTCTCTATTGTACACCAGAAAAATACAGATTTAAATATAGAATTGCAAGAGGTCACACAATGTGCAGTCTCTTCGCTAAAAGCGATCTTCTTTGGATGAAGGGAGTAGCGCTAAAACAACCCTCGAAATTCAAATTATCTGACGTTTTTGCAATTTGCAGTTCCATGTCAAGTTGTATGTTGATCGAAATAAGATTTGCAAACGTAACATAGATATAGTTTAAAAAATTAAAACTATTTTTGCCCTCCATTACATGGGACTTAAACATAACTGGCGAAATACGGGTGTACGAGTGTACCCCTGTTTAACCCTTCGGTGAAATAATCTGTGATGTTATGGTATAATCATTAAAATCATTGATACAACTCTCTAAGTTCAAATTACCCTGTTGAATGATTATCTCATAAAATCATGATATTTGAGATCAATTGACGGCACGGTTCGATTCCCGCACGGAACAAATTTTTTGTATGACAAGTAGTTGTTTCGGGTCTGGCTGTATATGTGTGTAAACGCACCCACAATACAGGAGAAATTCCTAGTGTGGAGCAAAGTTTAAAAAAAAAGAAAAAAAAAACATGCTTAGATAGTTGTATTGATGATTCTAATTATTATATTTCTGTAAATACATATTTAGTTCGGGCGCGAATCATATAACACATACAACTTAACACTGACCTGCAAATTGCAAAAAAACGTAAGAAAATTTGAATTTTGCCGGCCGCCCTGGAAAAATTTGAATTTCGCCTTAAGGGGAATGCGCTAAGGTAGCCCGCGAAATTCAATTTTTCTTAAGTTTTTTGCAATTTTTACGTCAGTGTCACAGAATTATAATCATTAGAATCAGCAATACAATTCAAGAATTGGCCTCAAATATAGGTAATAGTAATCATGAAATTGTCATTTAATAGGGTGATAAAAACTAAAAGAGTTCTATTAATGAATATAAATTAATATCTGATACGGCCGCGAATCATATTTAGATCAACATACTAATAACACATACAATTGCAAAAAAACGTAAGAAAATAGAATTTCACGGACCACCCTGGCTCTTTCGTCTTAAGGGAGGAGAGACTAGACTGCAGGTAGTTTGTGGTGTAGTAGTACCTACTTTTCTTCCAATTAATCACAATCATCTTTCTACCACTACCCATCAACGTCTTCGATTGACTAGGAAAATAAAAGAACATCAATTCCAAGTGATTGATTGCTATCAGAAAGTCAGAAATCTTTCTGATTGCTAGCTGTCGAGCAATCAGTCATGACTGACTTTCATTGTGTGTACGATATGAGTAGCTACTTTGATTGAGACTTCAACTTGATTGGATATTGATGGAAACAGTGGTATTTATTGGTTGTCATGGTAGCGTTGAATAGTTCATTCCATTCTTAAATTTTTGAAGGGTAATAAATAAAATACCGACTCTATAATTGTGGCAATGTCTTGAATTTAATCTGTGTTACGATAAAGGTACTTGCGCAAGTTTAGACTTGCACAAGTCTGCGTGACACCGAATGGCTAGATACTTGTGCTAATTCATCATACACACGTTAATATATGTAATCTATGTATTAATTTTGGTATCGCAGGCCAATGTTTCAGGTTATTGGTTTGTCCTCCGCCTGTGATACCAAAATTATATAGATTATAATGCTTGTTTTTCTCTTTTCAGGTATTCCTTTTTGCAGTAGGGTTTTATGTTTTTTGAAATAATTTTCTTTATTGCAAGCTTTTTTTTAGTTTTATTAATATATTATATATATATATTAGGTATATTTGGAATTGACTCATTATTAGCTTTTATTTGATATCAGCACTGTTGTAATTTTTATTTTTTAAAACCTTTCCCTTTTTTTTAATATTTACTGATGCAATATATAAATATTATGAAGCCTATGTCACTCCTGCAATTAGGACAAATCTAACGACACCTCATATACTAAGATCCATCAAGCCGTTTAGGCTAGAGAGCCTGCCAAAGAAAAAGACATACATAATTATATACCCTCGAAAATCATTACCCTCCTTCTGGGGCAGTCGGGTAAAAATACTGGTAGGGCAATTTATGTGTACACACGGCGAAAGGGTATTCAGATGCACCAAGCGTGAATCTCTCGGTGAGTCTTCTGCCCGCCAAGCGAGCATCGCTAAGCGAGTACTCTCTTTGATAGCTCTTGTCGCAGCGACAAACAGTACTCGCCTGCGTGGCGGTCTAAACAATCAGCGATCAACTATTAATATTTATGTATCTCTTTTACTTACACGGGACATACAATCTTTTGTAGGTACGTTTCTTGAGTAAGAAAATCCTTGATAGCGAGTGACTTCCTCGTCGGCAGTGGGACAAGTGCCTTACGGCCCTGGTTATTTTGACTGTAGAAGAATGCGCTTGCAGTTGGCCGTAGGTCGTTATACTAACGTCAAAGTATCTGTGTAAAAATACGGGTAGAGCAATTTTTGTATACACACGGCGAAAGGGTATAGTGTGCAGATGCACCAAGCGCGAATCTCTCGACGAGTGTTCTGCCCACCAAGCGAGCGTTGCTGAGCGAATGCTCTCTTTGATAGCTCTTGTCGCTGGGACAAAAACTACTCGCCATCTGTTTATAGGTCTGAACAATCGGCGATCAACTATTAATATAATTATAGAAAGAAAGAAAGAAAGAAAAACATTTCTTTGGACACAGTTCGTGAAACACAAAACACAAATAACAAAGATAAAATAAAAAATAAACTTAATAATTAAATAAGCACGTAATTAAACATAATACAAAAACAAAAAACATACGAAACAACAAAAACTGTCCCAGCAAAAACCTGTTCTTAGCGAGCTATGTAGAATCCGTGCACCGGTGCACTCACAAAGCGCTACAGGCTGCCGACCGCAGCAGACAGATACATCGACACTTTTACGATAAGAAAAAAATACTGTGGGTTGTTTGGATAAAAATATAAATAGTTGTTAGTAATAATAATAAAATAAAACGGTTTATCATAAATAGTTAATTTAATACTATCCGGAGAAAGTGAAAGTACCTATAACAAAAGATGAAGTAGGTACAATGTTAATAGAAGAAGGTAAGCGTCATTTAATATGATCGTTTTCTTTTGCTAATCAGTATTGGTAGCCTCGCGTTAGTCTTCAACAATTTATGCTCCTTTTCATTTCAATTGTGTAGTTTCGAAAGATGCCACAGCCTATGTACATAAACAAAAAATTATGTATCTCTTTTACTTACTCGGGACATACAATCGACATACCGGCTTCGTTCATACTACTAGTATATTATCTGTGTTCATACTAATCCCTAGTTCGAACTCACCCGCTTTTTTTATGCCTATCAGCTGCAAGGGTACAGTTTGTCGAAAAACTGCTATTATGTAGAAAATAAATATTTTCTTCTAAATAATAAATATTAATCACGTTGTAGGTACGTCTCTTGAGCTAAAAAATCGTTGAGAGCTAGGCGTTTCCTCTTCGGCGGTGGGACAGGCAGCTGCCTTAAGGTGTCGAATATGTTAACAACTGCATTAGATGTTGTCACATTAAAAGGGTTGAGAGCAGAAGGGTTTGCCAATTTCCGTTCAATCCCGTTTATTTTAAACTTGTTTAACAGAATTGATACCTGATGTATGATACGTTGCGTTAAATGATTCAAAATTGAATTTGAAGCTACAATTTTCTGAGCGTGATTCATTGTTGAAAACCAATTACACGAGCCTTTAAATATTGTGAATTTAATTTTCGTATTTTCGTTCCATTTGCTTTATATTACACGCGTTTAATTGAAAATGGAGGCACTGTTCAGTAGGTATTTTTTTTTTCATAAGGGTGAGGTAAGGCTTCGAAAAAATACTGTCAGCGAAACCTATGGGATGCATCCAGACCGCGTTTGATCGACGACACTGTGATAGAGAAGACACTTTTTGAGACGACGGTTTACGTTGATCGCCCTGCGGTTTGGTTGCACCTTTAGTCATTTGTTGCATACCTTATTATGGTTCTTTCTCAATAGCTATTAGAGACCTTGTAACTTAAAATCAGTAAACAGCTTTTACTGCCCTGCTGCTGGCTATGGTGACTACAAGACAAGTGTGTACGCAAATCGTTAAATTACCTGTTAAGATATTGGTTATTAATATTGTAGATTTTTTTTAAAGACTGATATAATTATTCGCCAAATAAAAAAATATTGATCATACTAACATGTCATCATTGAACAAGAAGTAGGTAATACGTACCTACTGTACAGTATTTAAAGTTAATTAAGTTAAGAATCCAGACTGCCGTATTCCGAAGGACACGGTGGAGCATACGGTGGAGGTCTACCCGGCTTGCGCAGACTGCCAGTCAGTGCTGCTGTCAGTCTGCGCTCGGTGCTTGGTGTGGCAACACGCCGTGTTCGAGTTCGCGACAAGTCAATCGTCATCCTGAGGATGCCTCGTTGAGAGGTGAAACACGTGTCGATTTCTTCCAGGGTCTTTTCAAGACTCTTTAGAAATAGCTAAGCGGAACAGGTTACTAAATATATCCACATCATCATTTTATAATGGATTTCCGCAAGGTCACGCCTGAATCAATTAACTATAATATAATCAAAGCTAACTAACCTGTTTATTTCCACAACAGGACCTCCCTTTCCCGTTTCCACACAATTCTGTCTTTTCTTAGTGCCAGTTCTTTAGGTAGTCAACTCAAATCAAGGTCGTCCCAACATCTTCGCCTTGGCCTGCCGCGATGTTGTCGTGCCTTTCATGGGATCCAATCGCTGGTTCTTTTAGCCCATTTCTCATTTGACATGCGGCAGACATGACCGGCCCAGTCTCACTTAAGCTTAGTGAAGTACCTACCCTGCAAAATCTTATCAGCTTAAAAAAACCGGCCAAGTGCGTGTTGGACCACGCACACTGAAGGGTTGGAATGAATTTATCCCAAAAACAAACTTTGTAGTTGAAAAATATGTTCTCCCATACATCGATATACGTCACCGTCAATTCTCTTGAACTGCAAATGTAAGTTTGTAATAGCAAAAACACATTTTTTTATATGATAAAACTACAAATTTACGATTTTCTGACTTTTTCCTTTACTTGTGCTGTGATACCTTGCTTCGTGCCAAATTTCATGATTCTAGCTCAACGGGAAGTACCCTGTAGGTTTTTATTTATTTGCGAGTATCAAAATATGTCGCTTGAATGGCCATATTTTTTTATTGCGTTGACTTTTTTTTTAGAGCTCCAAGGGACCACAGACTTACGTATTTGATATTAATTTTAACTGAGAAAAAGAGTCTTGACAGACTGACAGACATACAACGAAGTGATCATATAAGGATTCCGTTTTTCCTTTTGAGGCACAGAACCTTAAAAGTTAACGCCTCAAAAAATAAAACAATTTTCAACACGCCACCTCATACAACTTACAATCGAACGTATGATAGCGGTATCATATCCCATTATATCACTACTAACACAAAGCCAATAATTTTCAGATTGCGTATTGATTGGCCTACAATTAATTGGCTAGAACTGTTTATTGGATTTACTAAGTAATTACAGTGTTGTACTATAAAGCGCTAATGTTATTGCGATCGGTGTTTATAGGCAATATGTTTGCTCGTTATTGTTAAAGCTTGTCAGGCGATTAAAATTAAATATTTGATAACTTTAAGTTAGTATGCGAAGTAGTCATGCGAATTCAAAAATCATTTTCTTGTAGAGTTTTCAATGAAAATGAATGTAAAAAAAAACATGTTTTTCTTGGCATATGTATGTTACCTTGACAGACCAGGGTTGAGCTATTATGGCCTAAGATGCAGTCCTTTTTCAAGTCATTTTATTTTCTATCGTTGCTTTTATTCTTAAATTAATAGCATTCTTAGGTACAGTCAATCAACTCAGCGTTTCGCATTTCATTGCAAAACTTCACAACTCTCCACCTTCCCACCATCTGTCTGTCCCAGTTACCTTTAGAGTTCTCATTCCTTCTGGTGTCTTACGCTACGCTTGCTGATTCCTGGTTTCCCCCAAGAACTCTTCTCGTCCAGCTATCAACCTTTTCACAGAGGAAAAATAACCTTCTTCTACATTAATAATAAAAAGAGAAAAGATTTGTATTTTTTTATGTTTGTATTTTTGTTTGAAATGAAGAAACTCAAAAACTACTGGACTGATTTTAAAAATTCTTTCAACAGGAGAATGCTATATTATCACGAAGTAACATAGGTTATAATTTATAAAGATATAGTGTTTCACACCATGTCCGCCACAACCAAACTGAGGCACAGGTAACCAAATGACTTATTGATTCTGCCCTCCGAGCCAGGACTTAAACACGAAACCCTCACATCATTTATGCATGAATGCGGATATCCGCTGGCTTAGTTGTGCATATCATTTACAACTGTTAGGGAGATATTATGAATTCACTGAATTGAATTGTTTAATTTAGTTATTTATTTGTACCTCAAAACGAATTGCTTTTTTAGATTTCTGATAGCAAGAATGTTTGGCATCACTGCACTGTGAATATGAAATGTTATTCATACAGAATGGCTCATCGCACTACAGTATCATTGTAGATTGAAAAAATATCACAGAAATTATCAAAAATATGTTTCAGGTTAAATTTATATATAGTGGTTTATTTTTTTATTTACACACAAAACACTCTGTTTTAAACTCTCTATTAATAGAGAAAAATAAATTAAGACATAAAAGCACTTATTATTTCATTAGATATTTATTTCTCCGGATCTGCGACAGGAGAGTTGGAAAAAGACGTAGACACGTGTGTATAAAAACAGTAATTATATTTTAATTATTTATATTGTTATTCGAAAGTGCAGCTTTTTGATCTGTGTATTTCAATTTGATAAGATTTTAATTTAGAATTATCGTTTACGTATTATAATAACTAAAGTTATTCTAACTATTTTCGAGATAACTACGGTTGATTCACATATGTTCTGAACGCATATTGGTCGACTCAACTACTGTTTTTCTTACACAATTTAGATTAAACAAAAATTATTCGCACTAACGAACGATTAATCTAATGATTTTTAAGATATGGATATTTCAACTAAGTATGAAATACCCAATGGACGACTCGCCTACAGTTTATTAATACTGCGCACTGGATTGATTTCTAAATTGGTGGGTAGTTACAATGTCAATGTCTTCTGTTTTTTCTTTAGTATTTTATAATTTTATTGGGTAAATATATTTTTTTGTCGTCAGCGTAGTCGACGGAGCCCCGCTTGGCGGGGCTCCTATTTCTGCGTGGTTTAAAAAAATAACCACGAAGGGTATATATATTTTTGTGGCTATTTTTTGCGAGTCTTCGTCGGCTACGCTAACTAAAATAATTACAAATATTGACCACAGATTAATAAACAGTAGGTGAATTGTCTGTTAGTTTAATCAACCTTAGGTGAATTAATTGTAGTTGAATAAACCGTAGATGAATTCTCCTTAATGGATTTCGTTCAATAGTTAATATAAAAATCGGTGAAACGATCATTGCGTATTTTAAACGGTAGGTCTTTTGACCATAGTTATCTTGAAAATAGAATAAACTTAGGTATACGTAATCGAATTATCCCCGTTTAGTAAGATCTTTATTGAGGTGAGTAACAAGCACTTTTATATGCGAACCATTGTATTATGGACATCAAACAATATTTTTTATGTTTGCAAAACCAAAATTTCCAACACCTTTGTTGGAAATTACGTTTTTGCAATCATAAAAAAATGTCTGAATCACTTATGGTTTCAGACATAAAAATAAGTAGAACCCTCCATTTCAATCATAACCATAAATTTCCAATCAAAAGTTCAGGTCAACAACCTCATATAATGTAATGATGTTATCACTGAAGAACGTTGCCCCAAACCCACTGAAAAGGTAATCAATTCACAGGCTATGTAGGTCAATCCACTACTAGATGTATTTACCTTTAATATTCCCGTTTTATTTGTATGGTTCTTTGATTGGCCAATCATTCGATGTACAATTTTCTTGTGTTGATGCTTACTTTATTTAAATAGGTGAACATTTAATAAGGGTACATAAAAAATGATAAATGAGTTATTTCTGTAAATTAAAATCTATAGAAATTACACGTCAAAAATTTATTGTTTTCCTAATACATGAGGTCTCTATTTTCTATTCAACGACTCTGACAAAAAATACGGAAACAAACTTTGAGGTCACAGTTGTCACAGTTCAGTTTTGGCCGTTATATCTTCCCGTGGCGTGGTTATCATCTGACGAAAATATAATACGGGTAACAGCGTTCTCTACAGTAGTACTGCTAGTGGCAACCTGCTTGCCAAGCGTGGTGTTACGGCAAATTCTATCTTGGGGGAGACCTCTACCTAGCAGTGGACGGCCATCGGCTGGTACCTAATTTCGATGATGTTTATGATAGTCATGGACCCATTTTTGCCGGAATAATAAGAAGATAATTCAAATAAGTATTTTAAGATCGGTTATTACTTTTTTAGAGACATGAGGAACAGGTGTGCACTTATCCTCTATTGAAAAGGGTGGATCCTCCGACTAGACGGGAGTCGTGTCTGGCGGGCCAACAATTGATGTCGGGGAAGTTATTTATAGTTTTGGTGTTCGCGCGGTAAACTTTAATTGCGCGATGCAGGATATGTGTGACGTCAGGTCTTTGATGCGTATTCCGCATGTGGCGATGTAGATGCCGCTACACTTTCAATGAAACTTTTATCTTCTACATAATAACAATCTTATGTTCACTGAAAAACATCGTACAGCCTAAACAAATGAGTCTAGAAGTATTCAGAAAAGTTTCGTATGTAACGAAAGTGAGCACTAAGAAAGATTTTTGGAAAATTCATCCCGTTTTTGCTGAAGAAAAATCCCACCGGGCACGGGGCTTGTACTTACAAAAAAATGCCTTTCCTAAGGGGTTGGCAAAAACTACAGAACACCACGTGCGAAGGAACTTTTATAGTATTGCAAGGGTAAGATTTATTGTAGCTCATAGGTACTCTTAGCGAAATGAAAAGCGATTTGAAATATTTTACAACCCATAATCGCACTCCTCCTTATCAGCCATATAAAAGCAGTGCAATTTCCCTGGAAAACTTTTAGGGTAAACACTAAACACCTTAATATAAACAACTCCTATAAACACACCTTTATACGTACACCTTAGTTTATCGTAGACTATAACAATAAGCGCTCGGCTTTTGTTTAGATCGTTTTAGCAATATTGTGATAACTTCGCTCCAAGAAAATAAACACTGCTATTTAGTTATTTTTTTAACGCCGACACAGAGTAAATTTTTGACAGAGACTAAGGTTTCTATAATCCTAACTAATATTATAAATGCAAAATGTAGGTTTGTTTGTTTGTTTTGCTTTCACGCTAAACGGCTGAACGGATTGGATTCTTTTTATATCGATATTCCCATGGGATTGAGATTTATGCGGGTGAAACTGCAGGATGCAGCTAGTATGATATAACCTAACCAAACCTAGTGGGATTAGGTAAAAAAAAAAACAAGTTAAGTCGTCAATATATATAGGACAAATCGCGTCAACCGGGCCACCTAAATCGCCAAAATTTGACGCAACGTAGAAAATTAATTTAGGTCTCAAATTTTTTGTTGAAGCATAAGTTTTTTAAACTCGAGTGGCAAAAAGTGAAATTCAAAATGTCGGATCCAAGATGGCGGCCAAAAGATTAAAAATCTACGAATTTTAATTTAAAAAAAAAATACCGTCATTTACTAAAAATTCTAAGAAAGTAATGTCTCTTGCTTTTTTTTTTTAGTAAAATTGCCGTTCACGAAAAAAAAGTTCATGAATTTTTAAAGGTTTTTTATCTTCATTAAATCGCATATCATAATTTTATATATCTATATGAGGAATCTCCGTTCCGTAACTCAGAATACACCTAATAGTAGGTCTCGTTAAAACAAAAAAATTGAGCACAAAATTAATTTTCTACGTTGCGTCAAATTTTGGCGATTTAGTTGGCCCGGTTGACGCGTTTTGTCCCATATATTTTTTTTCTCACAAACGTACTAAACTTTTCAGTGCCCAGTTACCCTTAATGTTTTTAAAACGATGAATATGTACGTTTACCCTTTTTTTTTAAAACGCGTTGGTTTTCATACACAAACACTTTACTATGGAAGTATCATATTCATCATGTTAAACGCAAACGGGCTATGTCAAAGACTTAGCTACTCACCAAAAGTAGATTAAGAAGTAATTGAACTACAAGTGGGTATAGGTGCCTTCTAACCCCTTTTCTACACTCTTATCCTTTTCTGTAATTCACAGCACAATGGGACAAAGAAGCTCGGTCTCTGTTATTGTCTCTACTCCGATGCCAAAACCTTGTAATAACAACGATAGTAAACTTCGTTTCGGAGTTATTGTTACTTGTTTTGTTTGCGATTTATGCGAATATTTTCTTACTGCTATGTTCCAATAGAGGCGACCTTTTTGCTTCCCGTAGGGAATTTCCTTCCGAAATTAATTACGTGATTTTGTGATTACTTATCCTCCAATCAAGCGTACTAGTTCTAGTAATTTGTTTACTTTAGTTGGATTCTTGCTTATCTTAGAAAATAATTTACATTCACATTGTTAATTGCTAATTTTACTTCGCCACGTTTAGTGAATGTTGAATTGAAATATTTGTAGTGCAAGCTCATTCCTTTTATGTTTTTTACTTAACCGCATTATTCAATTTCACCCACGGAAGATAGCTAATAAATTTGATTTGATGTTAGCAAGTGCCTCCCTGTATCCAGCGCACCCAAAGGTCATGGACTATAATCTACTAGATGAAATGGATGATTAAAATTTGTTTTCATTAATTTACTTCTCTAGAATATAATGTACTTAAAATTCCCTATTGACAAGCTAATTATTTACAATGGCATTAACTATTCCCGTGTAGCTCGAGTCGACAAGAGTTATAAGACCGAGATAAAACTGTCAAAAATCTACAACAAAAATAACTTAGTTCAGAATTTAAGCACTGTCCTATCTCATATCAACAAGCTATAAAATGTAGCTTACAAAATACTTATCAAGAAAAAGATATAGCTTTTCATCTGTCCCCTATATAAAGCCTGTTTACACTAGCATTTCAGAATATATCGTAAATATAAGTATTTCCATTTACAAGGCGAACCTCTAAAAGGAATGAACTCGTATGAGGCGATAAAATGCGAGGCCACTGAGTTATGGGGTACCTACAGACGTATTCACGCAATTAGGGTTGTCCCCGAATGCGTAGTAAAATAGGTATAGTTAGTAGCTTTAACATAAATTTGGTATTATTGAAAATATTTGTGGGCTGTTATTAGTTTAGTTTATCAAATAAAGTTGCATCGGTGATTTTTTTGCCAAAAACCAGGTATTGTTAATTCATAAAAAAACGAACTTAAAAATAAAAACATGTTGCGTTAGTTAATCTGTATTTACAAAGCAGAAGGTCACTCATTTACTCGCTGACTAAACAGATTCATGAAATTGTCATTGCAGTCGGGGGACCATTGTGTCGGGGTGAATTTTTTTTTTTTAATCTAAGAGATGATAAAAATATAGCCTATGTCACTCGGAATGTTGTAAGGATTGTAACGATATCCCATACATTCAAATCTGTTTAGGCATTTAAAAGTTATGGTGGAACAAAAATACTCACATAGATACATACATACATGAACTTTGAAAATATTACACTCCTTTTTGGGCAGTCGTGTAATAAGCTTGCACTTTCATAGCACATTCATGTTGCAAGAGATTTTAAATGGTAATATGTACCACTAAATCCTTTAAAATATGCCTACAGATTTTTCATAAACACATTTTAAAAGTATGTCAGTCCATTAGAAATATTTAGGTCACTATTTTGAATCGGCAGACATTTAAATGTAAACCAAAACATAATAAAAAAAAACTAAACTATTATCAGTTCAATTGTAACTTTTTTCTTCTAGCATTTCTTTTATTGGCCTTTTACGAAAGATTGGATAGTACTATGAGAGGCTCCGATTCGAAAATAAAAAGGAATCTGGCAACCCTATCAAGTCTTAAGCATTATTGTCCTGAAAAACGTCTTTATTTACCGTCATAGGCTATTAGGCGGAGCAGTTAGGCTAAATGAAGTTTGAGCCAGAATTTGTGTCAAAATAGAGGAAAAGGGCTCGTGGCTAAGTAAGAACTGTTAGCCGTACAGGTCGATCGAAGCTTAAGCTACGCTTGCCGAGGTCAGTCCGTAGACGGATAGTAATCATTTATTACATACCGAGACTCCTCCGTGCCTCGGAAAGCACGTTAAACTGTTGGTGCCGGCTGTCATTCATAGATCTTTGGCAGTCGTTACGGGTAGTCAGAAGCCCGAAAGTCTGACAACTAACAACTGGGTTGTGGAGGTCAGATAGGCAGTCGCTTCATGTAAAATACTGGTATTGAGGTGCATTCGGTTAGACTGGACGTTGACCCCAACATTGTTAGGAAAAGGCTAGGCAAATGATGAGAGGAAAAATCGTGTGTACCTACTTACGAAATTTATTAAGTCGCCATTTTGCTTAGGGTAAATCGTAAATGTTTGTTAGGGTAAGTCTATGTTCATCATTTGTCGTGATACGAGATTGGTTTTGGTCTCTCCGGGAAATGCGTAACAAAAATGTGTACGATATGAAATGTGGAATATTTATTTTCTCGATAACCTTTGATTAAAAATCATTCGGCGTATCGATTGCTTATTAGCTAGCACTTTAGAAATGCTGTCAAGAGATTCCTTTTGACATATTCTTTTGACGTGTTTTGACTTTGTGTAGCAATTTCATTATTAAATGTTGTGGTAGTGACTAATTTTTAAGCATATTTGTTTACATAAGTACATGAACGCCTTCTTCCTAAGGGAGTAGGTAGAAACTACAAAACACCATCTTGCTGCGATCCTTACATAATCCTTATATTTGTTGGCTACCTGAGTAGAAAGTTTTAGGGAGGATCCTCCGACCAGACGGGTGTCATGTCTGGTGGGTAGTTGCCGCGATTGATGTCGGGGAAATTATATTATGTGGTGTGCGTGCAGTAAACTCTAATTGTTCGATGCAGGATTTGTGTGACGTCAGGATTTTGTGTGACGTCAGGTCTTTGATGTGTTCGCATGTGGCGATGTAGATACTGCCACAAAGTTTTTGCATATACATACCTACCAACCTATTTGCAAATTAGATTTAAATATAGGACCTCCGTAGTTCTTGTCTTTGCAAACGTCATGGTGAACGTAGGTACAAAAACCGGCCTAGTGCGTGTCGGATCACGCACAATGAAGTGTTCCGTAGTTGGGATGAGCTGTTTATCCTAACAAACTTAACACTGTAGTTGAAAAACATGTTCTCCCATACATTTCTACTACAAATGTAAGTTAGTCGACAATTACTCGTTAACTTGTAAAGGCTACTTAGCTGTGATAGTTTTCTTTTTAACTTCGGTATATATACTACATTCGTGAATTTTTTCATACATCCAGAGACAACCATTTCGCTGGCGGGGGGACGACACTTGACTCTAACAAGAATTAACACTTTAAAGCTTAATATTACGCAAATGGATCCCTGAATCAAAAAAATAGTTTCCACAAATGCAATAGGCGAGAAAAAATATTTCATCCTCCCTACAAGATTTTATTTTACTATTTTGTCGGCGTGATTAATATGTATACCCATGCCAAGTTACAGCTTTCTTGTACTAAAAGTACTCTGAGGTAAGCCGCGCATAGACAGACAGACGGACATGGCGAGACTATAAGGTGTTTTGTTGACTTCGGTACCGAGCAAGAACAGAACTTTTAAAAATAATTCATTATCTTTCAACAATCACGAAAGGGCTTTATTCCTTGCCAACCTTATTGATCCCTCATTCTCACAACATTCTATTTACCATATAATCAACTTCATCCATATATCAAGATGGATGTATGTAAGTAGATACATCCATCTCGGTACACCACATAATATATCCAATATTTAGGTGTTGGTGTAATTTCACGGAGCGTCGGTTAGGGAAGGCATGGGATTTTGTTATATCCCCTTACCCATGGTTGCGGTTTCCAACCGACCCTTAAAATGCAAAGCCATGGGTTCCGCCTCTGAATTTTTAGTAGGTATCTATGTATGAAGCGCAGGTCACACCGCAAGCTAAGCTTTTTTTTTGTTCCTGTGTGGAAAATCCTCATGGAAGTCCTCCGCCCAGGTGTGGGCTGAGGGGTCTGTGAGACTCTTACTTACTGACTAAAATCCACCCCGGTGTTCCTTTCTCATACTTGGATCGGGGATCATGGGATCTTGTGCGACTGTCACAATTCCCGGCTAGTGATAGCCCGCTGGGGGAGTGAGGTATAAGACTCCCCCGCAACGGCAATAGGGGCGCGCATGGAGCTCTACGTGCTGCAGCCTCGGGTTCTGTTGGATGGGGGGCGTCGGAAGTCCCAGAGTCCGCCGTCCCTCCGAGCCTGTTTACGGTGCCTGCAAGAACCGTAAGCTAAGCTAACCCAGCTTGCCTTCACTTACATAGCATCTAACTATGCGGACTTCTCTAACGCGAGTCGTCCACCGCGAGCTAAACTAAACTAAGTGCAAACCAAGTTAGTTTAGCTGGTGGTGGACGATCATACCACCGCCAGCTAAACAAAGTTAGTTTGCATAGTTGAGCCAGTTTTTTAGGGTTCCATAGTCAACCAGGAACCCTTATAGTATCGTCATGTCCGTCTGTCCGTCCATTACGTCCGCGTTCTAGCTTCGAGACGCTTAGTACTAGAAAGCTGTAATTTGGCATGGGTATACACATTATCCACGTCAATAAAGTGATAAAATAAAATTATGAAAATAAAAATAGGGTACCTCGCCTACACGTAAAGTGAGGATGCTTTTTTTTCCTTTCTATCCCATGGTGTGGGATATCATTAGAAAGGTCCTTCAAAAATATTGTGAGTGTGTGAAAACATTTTTTGGATTCAGGGATTCGTTTGCAAAATATTAAGCTTTAAAGTGCAAATTTTTGTTAGAGACAAGTGTCGGGACTCCCTGGAAGCTAAATGGTTGGTTTTGGATGTGTGAAAAAAATCACGGCAGTAGTTTATATAACGAAATTAAAAGGAAAACTATCACAGCTAAGTAGGCTCTACAAGTTAACGAGTAATAATCGACCAACTTATATTTGCAGTTGCAAAAACATTCTCCCATACATTCCGTATCCCATACGAACATGTTTTTCAACTACAAAGCTAAGTTTTTTTTTGGGATAAATTCATCCCAACTACGGAACCCTTCATTGTGCGTGATCCAACACGCACTTGACCGGTTTTGTTTATAAATGTGCGTCCACCGTGGTAGACGCATTTGCTTTATGCGAGCTGAAATATCTGATATTACACCTAAAACTAAGGATATTAATATTATATTGGCCAAGCGATGCGTGAGTGAAACAACTCACAGTTCGCTCGTATTTCTCTAGTTTACGCCCTAAATATGAAAAGACGTCACAGCTTTGTAAACTAAGCCAAATTAGCTAAGCTCGCGGTGTGACCTCCGCCTACTCTCTGGGCGAACGAAATATGTTTTGAAATATTTTGACTGACGCTCTTGTTTGGAGAACTTTGAATGATAGGTTGTTGTTTGTTGTGAAACTGTTGCGGGGTTGTGATTGGTTTTAGGGTTCCGTACCAAAATAGTATAAGGGAACCCTTATGGTGCGACTCAGTCTGTCTGTCACAGCTTGATATCTATGTTCTATGTTCTATGTTATAGGGTTTGGTTTCCGCACTTAGTCCGTGAAGTGGACCATTGTGCGTGGGCCATGGCGGCCGTTAGATGGTAACTCCAACCAGCCCACCTCCCTCCAGAAGCTAATTAAGTCTCCTGGTCTGTTCAGGACATCTGTGTAGGATCTGGGTGACCCGAGGGTTTCTGTTCTAATCTGGGTGACGCCTGTGCATTCAAAGAGCACGTGCGCTACGGTTTCCTCAGCCTCCATGCACGCTCTGCACAGAGGGCTGTCCGTTATGCCTATTGTGTGGAAGTGTTTGTTTAGCGAGCAGTGGCCCGTGATGGTCCCCGTCACCAGGCGCAGGCCGTTCCTGTCCAGGCGCAATAAACGCCTGGTTAGCCTGCTATCCAAGGATGGCATAGCTTCCTTGGACTGCCTGCAGCCCGGTGTCGAAGTCCACCAGTTCCCCGCTTGTGTGTGGGTGAACTCCTGTAGCCACCTGCGTATTTGGTTGAAGGGGATGGGTACGATAGGCTCGGGTCCACATACTGCCGTGCTGGATCCTCGTCTAGCAAGTTCGTCGGCTGCGTCGTTACCTAGCGAGCCGCTGTGTCCTTTTATCCATTGCAGTGTCACTTTGTTGCGGCTAGATACCGTTGTTTGTTCTAGTGCATTGTGACATTCTAGTATTAGCTTCGAGGTAATATATTTTTTCTGTAAGGATTGCAGAACTGAGGCGCTGTCGGAGAGTATACGTATGTGAGTGTCCGTAACTCTCCTGGCTTCTAGGGCGTGGACCGCTTGTATGATGCCCACACACTCCGCCTGATAGACGGTGTTGAACATGCCCAATGGTCTGGATATATTTATGTTGAGGTCGTGTGAGAAGACTCCGACCCCGGTACCAGAGTCGGTCTTCGATCCATCGGTGTATACTCTCATCTCTTTCGGACCTGAGTAATCACCCTGTTCTTCTGTGAGTATTATGCTGTAGTGCCTTTGAAAGTGATGTGTTTTCGGGGCTTTGTCGCAGGGTGATGCCATCATTGGCCATCGGTTGATCGCATCTTCCTTTATGCGTGCATGCCTAACTCTGGAGTCTTTGCTTAGGGTTCCTGATAAGTGGAGCCTAAAGGCAGCCAGGGCCGCCTCCTCCCTCACAATAAGGTGCAGGGGTGGCAGACCAAGCATTGCCTGTAGGGCAGCAGTGGGTGTAGTTCTCATACTGCTAGTGATCGCAACACAGGCAAACCGCTGCAGTTTTTCGAGATCTCTTTGGGCTGTGCTCAGGTCTGTCCTGGGCCACCAGACCAGTGAGCCGTATGTGATAATTGGTCGGATGACTGTGGTGTATAACCAGTGGGTGACCTTGGGACTAATCCCCCAGTTCCTGCCAAGCAGTCGCTTGCACTGCCACAGGGATATGCTGGCTTTTGTAGTGATGTAATTGGCATGTTTCGCCCAGTTCAGCTGTTTATCCAAAAAGATGCCCAGGTATTTGGTTTCAGTTGATAGGCTTAGAGTTGTTCCGAAGAATCGTGGTAGTTGTAGTGTCGTCAGTTTTCTCTTTTTTGTGAAGAGGATCAGTTCGGTTTTTGTAGGGTTTACTGAGAGTTGGTGCTTGTTGCACCATTCCTCTACTATTTTCAGGGCTTGTCGCATAAGGTTGCATAGAGTATTTTCATGGGTCCCGCTTATTATTATGGTTAGGTCATCGGCGTAGCCTACGGTGAAGTAACCTTAGTCGTTGAGTGTTTTAATGAGGCTGTCTACTACTAGGTTCCATAGAAGTGGCGAGAGGACGCCCCCTTGCGGGCAGCCCTTTGCAACGGTGGCCCTCGTAGTGTCATTTACTGTGACTTGTACAGCTCTCAATTTGAGCATGTTGGCGATCCAGCCACTCAGGGTCGAGTCTATGCTGTGTCTGTCGAGGGCTTGATATCTCAAGAACTACTAATGCTATCAACTTGAAATTTAGAATAGTTTTGATGATGTTTGCTGTTGTTGAATGATGTTTGTTTAATGATGTTTGCCAATTATTTTGCAATTAAGAAAATTTTATTTTTAATTTTTTGCAACAGGGACTGAACGGGGATCTTAAAAATTCGAATTGGGGCTACTAGGGTATGTGGGGTATTATATAAAAGAGCACTATTTGCACATTCTCAAACATTATTTTGTAGGCCGCATGGTTTTCAACTTTTGACGAAGTGTCAAAAAAATACCGTTATAATTTCAAATTTTCCAAAAAAAAAAAAAACTGAAATGATTCTATGTGACAGAAGTTTATGTAAAGATTACAGGAAAATAAAACGATGCCTCAAATTAAATTAAATTAGTTCCGCTATGGGTCATGAGATGGCGCTGGCCTAAAACTGCAATATTCTACACGGCAGTGTGCAGTATTAAAATTCTCTGACAAATAAAGGCTTCGCCGATGAAAATTTTTAATGGTACGGAACCCAGCGCGAGTCCAACTCGCTCTTGACCGGTTTTTTTAGCTTGTAGAAACGATTTACTTCCAGTTCTGTTTCCAAGTTTTTTGAATTATTCGATGTGGATATTGAATCGCTCGTCTATGTCAGTGTACTTGTCAATATCAATACCTTCCTACTAATATTATAAATGTGAAAGTAACTCCGTCTGTCTTTCACCTTTACACAGGTAGACCATGACCATCGTTTTGACATAGGATATCTACTATTTATCCTGATAATACGATCCCTAGGCTAATTTCCGCGGGCGACGCCGCGGACTAAAACAAAATCTAGCATTTTCCGGCGTACATTCAACGATAAAATTAAGTGACTTGCGCCCGACTCCTACTATCTCTTACAACCCATTATTGATTAAAACATTTTCGTATCTTCGCCGATATTGAAGTGAAGTTTTCCTAACTTAATAGTCTCTTCCACAATATTTTAGAAACTTTTCAGGGCAAATTTTCAGCAAAAACTTTAAACGGACTTACATTACTTGTTGCCAATTTCCTTAATTGTCTAGGCATTTAGCCACGTTCAGGTTCCAGGCATTCATTTAAAAAACATTAATCTTTTATGTTAACGATGTTTCTGCCTATCACTAATAGGCTTTTAGTGTCCCGGTAATGGATCGAATGCCTTTGTTCAGGGCTGAAACATTGCGTAACCTAGTTATAGGAAGTTCGAATATACATAGGTTTAGGTATATTTAGTGTTGCGGTAGTATATTGCCCTTTTTTGCCGACCTAGCGGCTTATGACATTTAGTTGACGTATTTGCTGAGACACAGTTCTTATTTCACACACGGTGCTGTCGTATTTTTTCATCCTTAAATATGCCTACTTATTTCAATGTTTCGGATGTAATATTATTTATCATGTCCTAGATGACGAAGCTAAATCATTTTGTTTCTCTTCGGTGTTAATTATAATCTTTTATTTCATTAGAATACTTATAAATTATATTTTTAAATATTAGAATATAGAAAATATAAAAACATTTAAAAATATAAAAAAAATAGTAGCCCACCGGTATCGGGAACAGGGTCCAAGCTACCGGCGGTCAGGGCTCCAGAGAGAGGAACCTCATAACAATGCGAGTCGTGTCCAGGAATACCGCTTTCTGAATCAAGCCCTTGATCCAGCTGCCCAACGAGAGCCTCCTTAGTTGTTGTTCGAGGCTCTTGGCAATTAAGCCATTGGCTGATACGATTAGTTACAGTTATTATTTATTTATTTATCCTATTACTAGCTTCTGCTCGCGACTTCGTTCGCGATGAAGTCGTAAGACACCACAATATACTACAATAACAGTCACATTTTTATAAAACTTCCCTGTATAGTAAATGCGTTCGTAGTTTCATTCTCAGCAGCCAAAATAAACAGAGAGTCAGGAATGGTGACGCGGGAGCAAGCGACGTTCAGTTGTCCGTGTGAGAAGCAGCTCGTCCCGAGGTCAACACCCGCAGCTTTCAGCCTTCAGTGTCGGCCCCTGAGACTTGTTGATCGTAAAGCATTTATCCTCTTATATTGTCTTGTGTATCATCATACTAGGCAGGTATCCCACAAATGTACCGATGATGATACATTTAGTAACTAAGGGATAATTAGTCGAGATCATTTTTGGTACTTACACAGGAAATCTATAAAACTTTTGCTTGACAATTTGATCGCAAAACTAGCAACTGAATCCTTAACTACTCCTACATTACACTATTTGTTCACCACACCGTGACGGGGACATCAACGAGAAACGAGATTACGTGGCCATAGTAAATGTATTGCCGCTACTTCGCCATCGTCGTCTCGTTCTTGTTGACGTTCCGTTTACGGTGCGGTGGACAAACGACCTTAGGCTTCGTAATTCATTCAAACTTTAAATAAGCTTAGAATTATTTAGCAAAAAATGATTACTTTTATTCCTACCAGATCAAATGCAATAAACTGACTCTACAGTTTATGTAGGTACCTGCTTTACTTCAGTATGTAAAATGTCTTCAAAGAAATGAATTTAAATACGTGATCGATGGTTTGCGTGACCAGAAAATTTGTTCGTAGCACAAAAGATTAGCATTACTATTCAGTGGAAACGTTGTTCGTTTTGCACGCCTGATTGTTTCTGAATAAATGTTAAACTTCACGCGTCACTGGGCTTGTGTTCAATCTGATTTGTACACGAAATCAGGTACTGTGATCATTGGCACTTGGAAGCGTAATTTTTGACACCTTGTTCAGTCATGAGAATTTCGTGATAGGCTGATGAAGTCTGCTTCGGAATATAATTGAATAGGGAATATGAGTTTTTAAATACACATTCACTTGTCATTATCTGCCCTCAGACCATAAAAAAACAAGATGTAGCGCTGCGAACAATGCAGTGAAGCATGCAATTACTACACCTCCGCTCTGTGCATACACGCTCACACGCACACATTAACAACCACTTACAATCAAACTTCACCTTACTAAGTGCACACATGTTTACGAAACTGGCTTCACGTCACTGTTGACAGCACTATGTTGGTTTTTTATTTGGTCTGAGCATCTCCCTAGCTCTTTCCCAACTGAGGGATCCCCGAAACGATCAATTACAATTGATCAATTGCCACCAATTTCTTTGTATATGATTGTCAATCGCTTCAATTGCTTTTGGTAGACGATAAATATGCGCATCAACGTGTATCAATAACATACAAAATTTACAATTACAATTGATCGTTTCGGGGACCCTTAGAAAAGAAAGAAAGAAAAAGTATTTATTGAGACTCACACAGGAAATCACAAATAAAACTAAAACACACTCATTAAAACATTAATAAAAAAATAAAAATAAAATTTAAAAAATAACAGAAAGTCCTGTAAGAGGCCAAAAGGCTATATCAGCATATGCTGCGACATTAAAAAAAAAATTGTCGCAGCGCTGGTATTCTGATAGGGCCCGGACCCTTCAGGCTCCATGCACGAAAACAACCCTCGTCACTAACTTATCACCTAATTGTAAGAAAGCTTGAAATAATTAAAACATTAAGTCTGTGTAAGTATAAAAGTACAGTTTTCGTGGTGCTACACCATTCGTATCAGTCACAGCACCTGTTAATAGTTGCATCACTTTTGCGCTCTCGAAAATATGGTTTATTTCGCCTTTGATTTACTTAATGAAGATTTTGATTTTATTTCAAAGATAACTGAAGACTAATGAGTGATTTTTAAATTTATTGATACGGTTTGCTAAATAATAAGAAAGAATATATTACAAACTGGGTTTAAAAAAAAAGGTTATTTCAAAAAGAAAAAATCTCCTATATTTTGAACGGAAGTTAAAAAAGTGGTTCCCTATATACAAGTATAATTAAATTTTCAAAATGAAAACTAGTTTCTTCTAACGAAACGATCAAATGACAGTCTCGCGTCAATTTTTGAAAAAACTTGTGAATTTTAGTTATTTTCCACGAATCCTTAATTTATTTGAAAAATCCCTTTCCGCTATGTACAAGATAAAAAATTCGACTTTTCAAATCACAAATCGTTTTGTTTAAATTCTGTTTCCCTTTCTCACAACGAATGAACAAAATTGATCAAAATCAGTCGATTTCTTGCACGGCCCCTTAAGATGGGGTCGACAAAAAATACACAATTATTCAATGTTATCTGAAATTAAAAGCTAGAATCAGGAAGAGAAGGCTTTTTTTTGGAAAACACTGGGTTCTTATTCTACTACTATGACGTCTGTAGCCCAGACTCTAACCGAATTCGAACCATGATGGCACTGTACTGAAAAGTAATTAACATATACAACGATCAGTAGCACTCACTGGATTGATGCAAATACTGTTCAGGTAAAGCTAGATTGATGGTACTCTCTACACGTTATTAGTAGGCATTTGGGTTAGTAGGTCCATACAAATATTTGCGAAATAGAGGTTGGAAATTGCAATGCCTAAGCCGTTATTAACTGAGGGGCAATTACTGTATTTTTAAGAACATAACATAACAACATAACATCACGCCTTGTTTCCCCGAATGTTGGGCAGAGGTGTCCCTGTAGCAGCTTCACCCACATTTCGCCAGTTATGTTTTAAGTCCCATGTAATAGGGGGCGAGCCTATTGCCATCACCCGGGCACAAATCCAGACTCCGGGCTGCTACTGAGAAATTTCAGATAGAAAAACCCAATAACACTTTGCCCGACCCGGGAATCGAACCCAAGACCTCGTGCTCAGCAGTAGCGCTTGCGACCACTAGATCAACGAGGCAGTCGAGGCGATTTTTAAGAACGTGCGTTAAAAATTTAGTAGCAATATCAACTCAGTCTAAAAAAATATATAAGATTTTTGACATTGGTTGTCACTTAGATGAGATTACGCTTAGATTTCGAACGTTTTAATTACGAGAATTACTGATGAACAAAGAGATTAATGTAGAGAAGCTGTCAAAAGAAAAACTGTGATCCCATGTCTCAGTAACGCTTATGGCATAATGCAGCAAATTACCATATTAGCCAAGTTTGGCACGATACACTTTTACCGACATCAACCTTTCATTAATTATGTAAGCTTTTTTTAAATTATTTATATACATACTTGGTAAATTATAGTAAGTAATAGTAATTTATAGTAAGTAATAGTAATTTATAGTAAGTAGTAGTAATTTATAGTAATTAATACTAATTTATAGTAAGTAATAGTAATTTATTTCCAAAACTTCAGTACACATTACATCAATGAGGTCTCGAACCCTAAACTGGGATATCCTGTATGACAGGGGTCAAGGTTTCTCCAGTTACATGGAACAACATGAGAAGGCAAAAACACTAAATATAATTAAGTGATTTAAAAATAAAGAAAAGGATTAAAATTAAATATTGCCAAAAAATGAAATGAAAAAAAAAATATATATATATATATTACACACACATAACATCACGCCTTGTTTCCCCGAAGGGTTGGGCAGAGGTGTCCCTGTAGCAGGTTTAACCACATTTCGCCAGTTATGTTTTAAGTCCCACGTAAAAGGGGGCGAGCCTATTGCCATCAACCGGGCACAAATCCAGACTCCAGGCTGCTACTGAGAAATTTCAGATAGAAAAACCCAATAACACTTTCCCGGACCTGGGAATCGAACCCAGGACCTCTTGCTCAGCAGTAGCACAGCAGTAGTATAAATTATTAATAATTCTAAAACATTTTAGGGGTAGCAAGTGTATGTATGGTGATAAACGTTATGGGTGTGTAGATGTAGATGTGTGAATGTGTGTGTGTGTGTACTCCGAGTCTACCCACTAGGTGGGATTACTGATAAGGTTTCCATTATCATCGTAGCTATAGCTTCCAAGCCAAAGTAAGATTTCCTTTTTTATCAGGAAATTGCTCACGTCTCTAACTAGTAATTATAAAATATGTACTTATGGAAATTAACCGTAGTTAAGTCCAGTCATTTTATCACTACAAGGTTTGCGATATCACAATGTACAATGCGGCATATTTTCATCGAAATTAATTTACGCACAATGCGACCTGTCATGTGGGGCATATGACAAAAGATATAGAACTAAATTGAGCGAGGTGTGACCTGTAGGCAATACCAAGTAGATTTTGATGTTGTTCATTTTGTCTCGTTTATCATAAGTAAGTTTATTTTTAAATGTCTTTACTTGTGAATTTACTCAATTCTTTTTAGGGTTCCATATGTCAAAAGGAAAAACGGAACCCTTATAGCATCACTCGTGTGTCTGTCTGTCCGTCTATTATAACCAATTTTCTCCAAATGTAATGAACCGATTAAGTTAAAATTTCGTAGATATATCAATTTCTGTTACCCAAACATGGACGTGTAACCAAAATAAATTAATTTAGTATATAGGGGTCACTTTTCGGGGTCAAATGAAATATGTTAAAAAAAAGTTTTGCTAATTTTACCCTGTGACATTTCAAATCAAAGTGCTTGTGGATCTCTATTTTTTTTTTAATAATTAAAAAAAAATAATTAAAAGTATTTATGAAAACTGACGAAAATTGACCATTCCCCCCTTATCTCCAAAACTACTGAGCCTAAAATTTGGAAAAAAAAACAGGAAGTGTTCAGAAAGAAGTCTAGATAGGTAAATCTCCCAATATTTATTCCCAACATTTGGAGTTGGAATGTATGGGAGAAGACGTTTTTCAGTTTTTCAACTACAATGTTAAGTTTGTCCTTGGGATGTATTCATCCCAACTACGGAAGCCTTCATTGTGCGTGGTCCGACACGCTCTTGGCCGGTTTTTGAGGAAATAATACTTATTCAATTGCGCTGGCCCCATTACCTACATTCAAAAATACCTCAACAAAGAACCTACTCCGAAACCGCTCCGTTTTTGCATATCTCTCTCAGTAACAATTTACAACGCACATACGTAGAGATAAGATCTATGAATGTCAGTTTAATAATGTTATAAAATATAGCTGGCGGTGGTTCAATTCTCGTAATACCGCAGAGGTATTCCCCTTTTGTAAATTCATCATTACGATAATTTAATATGCTCAGGCGGTTCACAAAAGTAGGCCGGTACAATCGAGTGCAGTGGTTATACAGAATATTATTATTAAATGGTTTAATAGGAGAATGAGTGCGTGAAGATGATTTATTTTGAATACTTTTTTGTTTTTCTTTTATTAGTTGTGAGATTTTGAATTTATTTATAAGGTCCGTCTTATACTGTAAGGTTCCTTTCACTGTTTGAACTCATTGTTTAAACATTAAAAGAGCCAAACTATCTTGTAGCATCATTAAAACCCCATATTATACAGGCCTAAAACAGGCTCGAAAAAAATTGATATTTGGTTTATGTTTTAATTTTAAGCCAGTATTTTAGCCATTCCATAATTATTTTTCTTTTTAACCGTAAGGTTTTTTAACAATTGCCGTGTCCTCAGCGCCCAGCTTAATATCGGGTCGTGCAGTGAAATAAAAAACAAACATCTACTTCATCTTCTTCTCAGTTATATAAATACGACTGACGCGGTGCGGGCACAAAAACTTTTGTCGTATTAATTCGACTGGGCGTTCATTGGTTAATGTGTACCAACTTTATTCGTAGATAAAAACTCTAAATAATAACATAAAACTATTGAAAACCTATAAATTTGAGTGATAGTCATCATTACCGTGACACTCAATGAATTTTATCGCCAACAAAAACATGATGAATTTCTTTGAACAATTAGTTTGAAAGCATTTTCTCCACCAATGCTCCACACACGGCGATGGTAGATAATTTAGAAGCGCTAATCACAGGCTGCCCGCTTCTCTTTGTTGAGGGTAAGGCTTGATTGATGATCCGACTTTGCCGATGTTGGGTTAATCTTCAAACAACACACTATTAGGCGTGTGTATGTATGTGTGCGGGTATAAACTCGTGAAACGGGGTGAGAATGTTTTCTGGTGAATTTTTGTAAGCTAGATGGATTGTTGTTTTTTTTTTTTGTGAGGATTGTGGATACAATGAGGACTGGCAGTTGCTGAATTGTAAAATATTTCCAACGTACGTATTGTGTTACATTTTTTTTAAATGTTATCGTACTTAAGTAAAATAATTTGCAGTCATAATATAATTATGATTTTACCCGTTTCTCTAATTTAAATAATGTGACACGTTACCTACAAGTTGAATATCCTAATAAAATTATGTGTTAAAACCATACTAATAAAACTCAATCGATTTTCGTTGTTTTTTAACGACCATTTAAATTATGAGTACTTTGAATCTACTTTCATAGTATATTTTTCTACAAAACAAAAATAGCTTCGTTAAAGATATTATCGTTGACTGTACTTTTAAATTAACGTTTTTATTTCGTGAAATGTTAATTGGTGGTTGGTTAAACTGTAGGTCCTAATCAAATCAGGAGAGGTTGAAAACGTGACTTAAAATACCTTCCTGCGCCATTTTATGTTCACAAAACGGTGTAGATTCGGGGAAATGTCGTCCTACGATAAGTAGTTCGTAATGGTTTAGCAAAATCAATGTTATACATTTTTACACTAACATTGTGTGACTGCTCCTAAATTATGCTAGGCTAATCAAAATTAAGTTTTCCTTATACAATTTAATATTAGTTTTAAGGTCGGCTTCCTTTTAGACAGCTTCCTGATAACTCAGTAGTGACGACAGCTTTTATATACATTGTAACAGCGAATCAATTTTCACACCGCCCTTAATATCTCGGCCAATTATTTTTTTTATATTCGGATAGCTCATGACCTAAAGAGGTGCTATAAAGAATATAAATAAAAAAAAGTTGTGGCACCGACAGAAATGCAAACTTGAACAAGATCGCCTTGGTGGAAGAAAAATACTTGTATAGAACATTGTTCCGTAACCTTATCTAAATAAAGAGCACAATCGCGTTTACTAAACCTTTAAAGAGAATTTACAATGTTTAAAGGTTTTACAATCAGTACTACTTTAATAAACAAACAATATCTATACATAATAATAAGAATTCAGTGTAAAGATTATGATTTTAACTTAATATTCTACTTGGGGTGTTTGCTAGTGTGCGTTCTTCTTCTTTTCGTGTGGTTGGTGACTAACCTGGTATCAGAATTATAAAGCCGCCCATGGGCTAGTGTGCGTTAATTCCAGTACATGTTGTATAACGAAGGATAGCATTAGAGGAAAGATTTGTGTAAATGTATCTCCTAAAGGGGATGAAAGTTTGTATGGAAACTCAACATTTTTGACGATGCAAAATCCCACCATGGCTTGTAATTACATAAAATTCTTAATTAATTAACTGTATCACATTCACTTTGCCTTCAAGTAGCTCTGTGACACAAAAAAAACCAAAACAATGAAAAAATTAAGTCTCCTTACGCCTCCCAAATATTTCACATCGGAGGCCTTATCAGCTTATTACCAGACGTCGCAAAATCACGTAGAATGTGTCCCTCATAACAGTGACAGGCTGACATTGTATTAAAGAGGAAAAGTATTAGGTACTCTCTGTTTTTTTATTCCGGCCGCGTGAGTGATGGCGCTAGAATACTAATCTTTAGTCTTATGAGCCACAATGACGAAAATGTATGGAAGACTTTTGGATGTTAGTTGAGGCCTCTGTTTTGAAATGTATGGGGATTTTGCTGTGTGATGGTACCTATATTTTTGCATGGTGGCTTGACTCGTTAAATTTATCGATTAAATATTACGTTGTAAGTTTTTACCTACATACCGCATACTGATGCAACAATAAAAAGCACTTTAGAACTGTGCCTAAAATATGAACATAATTTCGAATATGACTTCATATCTATTCATCACGTCTACATTAAAAAAAAAAAACATATAACAATAAAACTGGACCACACAAATACATGGAAAAGAACTCTCGTAGAAACACAGAAATATTAACTACATAAATATTATACTTTTACATTTTTATAAATTTTATATTATCTGCCTACATTAAACAGGAAAGCCTGTTACGTTGTGTTCAATCTACGTCGGAATTAAGCATTAATTTGTTACATTTTTTGCTGACGAAATATTCAAAAGGAAATCCAAATGTATATTTAATTAGTGTCATTGCCCTCTGCGCGCTGAAAAACGCGAGAGCAAACGCGCCTTTTCATCGTATTTGGAACATTTTTGCGTAGGCTAACGAAAATTAATTTAGTTCAATCAATTTTTATTTTCAATTTAGTGAATAATCCTAACATCCTAAGTTAACATTATAAATACGAAAGTGAGTTTACTATTTTTTGTGTTATGCTTTCACACTAAAATGGCTGAACGGATTTGTGAGTAGACCATGACCTGGGTTAGGACTTAGGATACTTTTTATCCCGATATTTTCCCGGGATCGAGACCTTATGTTATAACTAGAGTCTAGAAAAGGTTTTTTAGAAAATTCATCCCCTAAAGGGGTTGAATAGGGAATGAAGTTTGTCATTTTAGCCGATGGTAGACCCCATCATGCACATAGTGTTGTATATTTAATAAAAACCTTAAATTCTCTGACAGATAACGCACTGCCTAAACTCCTTGGCCTGCCGGCATGGCGGCATGACAGTTTGCTCAAGAGTACTTATTTAACGAAAGTGAGCGCACGCGTACTATTATTATTCCAAATATATTTGTCTGTTATTGTTTTTAGTGTAGTACACTTAAATGTATATTTATGACAAAAAAAATATGAATGAATGATTAAATGATTAGTAAGTAATACACGAAATGCAAAATAAAGACTAGATAAATTATATTGTGGATTTGCGAATCAGGGTAAACCAATTTGAGTTTATCGAATGTCTCTTGATAAGACTGGGCTGACGTTATCTGTCAGTTTAGTGTCATTTGGTTTTAGTGTCAGAAATTTTTGCGCTTCTTTTTCGTAATTTTCTTTTCAATTCGTAATTTTTAATAATAAATAATGTGTAAAGTTTATCTGTTTTTATCAGGTTTAAAATAATAACATAACATCACGCCTTGTTTCCCCGAAAGGTTGGGCAGAGGAGTCCCTGTAGCAGGTTCACCCACATTTCGCCAGTTATGTTTTAAGTTCCATGTAATAGGGGGCGAGCCTATTGCCATCAACCGGGCACAAATCCAGACTCCGGGCTGCTACTGAGAAATTTCAGATAGAAAAACCCAATGACCCAGGAATCGAACCCAGGACCTCATGCTCAGCAGTAGCCGTTTACAATAATAATAATTATAGTACTACATTTTAACTTAACACATTTTAACTTTTTCAAGCATTGAGGTCTGTCAGAACAGTCAAGTGTCAAAGTCAGAATACTTCATTGTTATAAAAATAAATACCCATGTTGTGGGAATTTACCCGGGTAAATACCCGGTATTTACCCAAATTTAAATTTACCGGGTAAAATCCCATCTCACAACTGTCATTCTTTGGCAATTGTGTGACGCGGCAAATTGACGTAGTGTGACACACACATACACACACACACGCACACACACAAATAAGATAAGTAATACCTAGCTCATGTTTTGTATTGCTTAGCTATGGAAGAGCGGGGCTCCCCAACACAGGCATTACTTGCTTACCGGGGAGCTCCAAACACAAATATTGTAGATGTAAACTTGTTGAAGCAATAAACCATTTTGTATTTTTGTATTTTTTGTATTTGTATCTGTGTCAATTTTCCGTGATTGTACCTACCTAATAGGGGTACATTCTTCTAATGTTTATGTTCTATACCTCTGTATACCATCTACGTACATTGTATGTTCGTGTTAACTATAGCAGTAATTAGTCAGAAAATTTCACCTATTTATTTCCATTCCTCTTTATTTAATAACACAGGTGTTTCATACGATTTTGTTCCCAGTATTGTTTCATAAAATAATTAATGTATATACTGTTATAATCGTACGTTATTCCAGTCAATTTTATTATTTAATAAGACTAATTAAATCTAAATTCGTCTAATAATTTTCGTCTACATGAAATGGTTTTTATGTCGATTTTCGTAAATAACTAGCAAGCGTAAGATTTTGTTTGATGTGGGATTACTCATTCATGTTATTATTAATATCAGACCAATTAAGGTTTGAAATGTGAATGTGTAACCTCAGATTTTAATCGGCTTATTGGTTGATTCGCAATTCGAATTGGCACATTTTGAATTTTTATACAGTAATCACCTAATACGTATTTCTGGAGTTGACGATTCAACATCGTTTGTTTGGATTGTTGATTGTTGTTGTTGTTTTTTCGTTGGTTTGTTGTCGGTTGTCGATTCCTATTTATTATTTACAAATTACTGAACCTGACAAATCAGTGCTGTGCTGTGGGTGGCCATAGCACAGCATAATGCTGCGTGGAAGTCTTCTTGTCACAGTCATGTCGTGCAGCTGTCGACTATTTCTGTTTTATACTTATGTTTGCATATTATGTACTAAGTTATACCTATTTTGTTTTCTGCTTACCTACTCTTGTCTTTGTATGCACGTGTTTCTGTGACAAATAAATTTATTTTTCTTTCTTTCTTTCTTTTTATTCGCTTACAAATAAATTAAATTTGTGCGGATAGCTGTAAGAAAAATAATATTATTTAAAGGTGTCGATTCGCCCTTTTCGTGCGAATCAACCAATTAGCCTCTCTAATTCAAACCATTTATTTCAATTAAACCATTTACAGGCACTTTTGAATTGTCAAGGGATCGGTCAGTCAGAAATATGAAGCTAGTTGCCCACTCCAAAGCGTAGTAGGTACATATGGAGAAGAACGAGCACGAAACTCCACGGACACTCTTTTAAATATTAAAAATTCTTACAAAATATTGTTCACATTATTCATGTTAAAATTATACATGTGAGAATAATGTAGAAATACGTGCACGTTAGAAGCATCTGTGATAAAAAAATAAAACAAAGAACAATAAAAAAAATATAATAAATTAAAAATAAGCCATGGCAGCTAAGAGATGACCGGTCCCAATTGACGGCGCCCGTTCACCAAAATGACGCATGAATTAGCACCATTCATCTCAACCATTTTGAAGGGAGCTAAATGATCCAACACACGCGCCACCATCAGCGAGACATCTGAGTGAGCATGACATACTTACAGCCGCCAGGGCACATTCAAGTCAATGCAAGACATATATCCTCTTAATCTTGATGTTGGTAGATAATAATTATGAAAATGAAGGTGGCCGATTTTTTTGTTAGTCTACCTATATTGTCCCACTGCTAGACAAACGTCTCCCCCATACTTTTCCAGTTTTCTTAATGTTGTGCCTTCTCCGGCCAATCGGTAAAGAAGTAATCCAAATTGTCGCTCCAACGTTTCTTAGGCCTACCTTGGTGATGACGCTTGTCTTCAGGCACCCACTGTGTGACGACTACTTTTATTACATTATTTTAATAATTATCTGGATATGTGCTCGTAATATAAATTGATTCTAAAGTCGTTCTTTATCATTAAATATAAATTGATTCCTTAGTCGTTCCTTGTCATAAAAAAATCCATATATAAAAATGCGGGCCAAATATACTGACACTTAAAAAATCTACGAACAATCGACGAAGAATATATTAAAAAATACAGTGAATAATAATAAATAATGTAATATAAAAATGTAATAATAATACAATATATATATGTAATATATTACAGTGCGCACCAAAATTATTAACTCACTTGATAATAACATTTTTATTTACCTAGTTTTACAAACGTTGTACAAACTATTACAACATTCATACCTCGAACTTACTTTAATACACCCGCTGTCAACGATGTGCCATCAGTTATCATAACAGCCGTCTCACACAGACATCACAATACATTTTCCGTACTATAGATAATACCAATTCAAAGTCACTCGTAAAACCCGCCGCACATAATTCTCACGTACAATACAACGAGTAACAACACTAAGCTTCGTCGTTCCTCGTAAAACTTCGTACTTACTCGTATTCATCAATCAAATGGGGTTATTATATTGTAGGTAAGTATACATAGCCTTTCGAGAACGGAACAGGTTGATCACGCAACTCACGCTCACGGTATTGTATTAAATCTTTATTCTCAATGACGAATGAGTTTTTCGTTGATTATTTCCTCTGCCGATATATTTCGCACGTTTTCGGGATGAAGAAATTCGTTTAGTGATTATTTTATGATTGTAATGGGGAAAACATTTAATGGCGACGCCTGTATTTTTTGTATGAAGAATTTATTTTGATCCGAGATATATTATGGATTGGTATTTTATGTATCGTGAATGACAATCAGTATTTTTGAGTAAGGTTAAAGCATTGAGAATTAAATTTATGTACCGTAGCAGTTACTCAATCAAGACGTTTTCGTTACAAATTTTAAAAATATCTCTTGTTTCTTCCTCAAGTTATTATTAAATCTTTATTTGTAGGTTATACTTACTTAATAACACAAAATATAAAACATACCGTTAACCTTTATCCAAAAAAGGATAACAATAGGAATAATAACCTAATCGCTATAACATTAAGGCGGAAACTCTATTCAAAGAAAATAACAAAAAGGAAAACTTAAAAAGCACAGTTTTATTCAAAAAGGATATTCAGTACGTTCCTCTTGGATTGCGAAGGTTTTTGTTACGGAAAAGGAACAAAAAAAAAAACGAAATTCTCCTCACGTTCTTTCTTCGGATAGGGTTGACGAAAGATCGTAAACTTTGAATTAAACCAATTATGCAGTATCGCTTTTTTTTTTGTTTTAAACCTGTATAACCTGTATATTAATATTATTATTATCACGTACGTGAAAAATAATTATAGGTATTTGTCATTTAGTTAGTGTTCTAGAAAATGGCTACTTTAATTATAATTGACCGTGAATTGACTGCCTTGTTGGTCTAGTGGTCACAAGCGCTACTACTGAGCATAAGATCCTGGGTTCAATTCTCAGGTTAGGCAAAGTGTTATTGAGATTTCCATAAGAAATTTGTCAGCAGCAGTTCGTAGTCTGGATTTGTACCCCGTTGATGGCAATAGACTCGCTCTCTATAACATGGTATTATCCTTTTAATTGTGGGTGTACTATATGCACACCTCTGCCAAACCCTTCGGAGAAAGTGTTAATTATAATTGATATATACAATTAGCTAAATAACTCTTGTTCTGTGACCACTAGAAGTCTTCATATAAAAAGTTTAGTGTTTTTCATAAGGATGTTATGAATATGAAATTTCGGATCTGGATAGGGATACGGATATAGAAATAACATTATACCGGTTTCGGATACGGTTACAGATATGAAATTATTTCTGATTATCCGTTAGTTTCGGATAGTTTCGGTTACGGATAGTAGATTTTTACGAAACTGTAAAAGTCATACAGAAATAATAAATAAAAAAAACATGCAAGTGACGCGCTCACGCTAGTGTGTCGGCTCGACCGAGCATAAAAACCTGTCATAACGTGTCTGAATTTAGACTCCGCCCCTATCAAAAATTATCCGAAACCTTTATATCAGATTCGGTTACGGTTACGATATATATTTTTATTTCGTATATCCGGTAGTTTCGGTTACGGTTACGAAGCTCCTTAACATCCCTGATTTGTTATATTATTGAGTTTATAAAATTTATAAAATCCATAATATAAAAAATATAGAAACTAAAAATATAAATATAGACTATAAATATAAACTTTTAATAAAATAAAAATATACAATAAGCAGTTTACAATAGTCTTACAGCCCTGAAACATTTCCAGCATGTCAACACGAAGACATTTTGATAGCGTTTAATATTCTGCTTTTCTTTGTAGACGAAAATATAATTGCATACTTTTAACAAAATAGACGTTCAAAATGTACATTCTGACTATAAAACATGAACTAAGAATACTAGTCACGATAATATCATAGCCATTTTTTATAGAGACCTTTTCCAGATATATTTTTATCCAAAGGGATATCCTAGGCCCCAAACATTAATAATAGTCTTGATTTATTTACAGACTAACGATTTCTGTAGGCTAACCATTACTTAAAGTATGAAGATAGGATATTTCTTTTGAAATTTATGATCTATTTTAGGTTACTTTAGTATCCCAAAAGTGTAAATATTATTTTGTGATATAAATCTCGCTAACCGCAACAATATGTCAAGAAAACAGTTTTATTTAGGGATCAATTTTTATGTAGATATATTTTTGGACAATTTGGAATCCATCCAATAATGTTGTCGTTTGTTATTATCATGCAAACGTTAGAATATACGCAAAGGGTGCTCATGCAGTCGTAAAATGTCAATTTCAAAGGTCATAATAACGTCTTGGCGTGTATCATTAGTGTTATGTATGAAATACGTTTATATACAAGACAGTAAAATGACTAAAGTTGAAGTATTATTAATAAAACGTACCTACAACAGTAGTAAAAAAAGAGAATATTCACCGTTCTAATTAGTTTTTATAATATTCCAATAAGAAAAGATCTCATTAAGGCAACTAAAAATTCTTCATCTAAAAATACGATTATAAAATTAATTTGTTCAGAAGTGTACGAAAATAGACCCAGTAATTACAAAACAATAATGATCTTCTATTTATATCGAAACCTTGGTTCACACAACGGTTACAATATAATTTGACCTTGTTACAGCAAGGTCGAGGAGAGCGTGGCTAAGTAATAACAGCCGGACGGGTTGATCCATCAGGTTAAGCTACGCTTGCAGGGGTTGGTCCGTGTATGGGTGATAATTTTTACATACCGAGACTCCTCCGTGCCTCGGAAAACACGTTAAGCCGTTGATCCTGGCTGTCATTTGTGGATCTTTGACAGTCGTTACGGGTAATCAGAAGCCCGAAAGTCTGACAACTAGTCTTACCAAGGGGTATCGTATTATCCAGTTACTGAGGAGGTCAGATAGGCAGTTGCTCCATGTAAAATACTGGAATTCAGCTGCATCCGGTTAGACTGGAAGTCTACCCCAACATAGGAAAAGGCTAGGCAGATTGATTGGTTGACTTTGTGAAAGCCACGGGAATCCACTGGATGCGGGAAGCACAGAATCAGTCGATGAGGCAATGCAATGCTTGGAAAAATTTATGTCCAGCAGTGGACGTCTTTCGGCTCAAATGATTATGTTTTTGCAGTAGTTTTCGTATATGAAATAGGTATGTCTGTTGTTAGTCAGTCTCATTTCCTTGGAAATATTATTATTGATTCTTTTGTAATCAGCCTTGATACGAAACGTTCCTTCAATCTACGTAGCATTCATTCGGGACCATTGAGGAAGACGTGTTGAACAAAACGATGTAGAAAATAAAACTATGTTTAATTGGGAGTTCCCTTAACGAAAATAACTGTATTTCTAAATAATAGCTACGATGAAAATGCTTATGAACATTGCTTCACTTTGCTGATGCAAAGTTATGACAAAAATTTCGAATACTATATAATGTATCGTTAATTTAAAAGTAGGTACATGGTACACAAACTTATTTTCGCACAAAGCATCTGTTTTCACAAGCTTAAACCAATGATAAATCACCTCTACATTTCAAAATTAAAATAGAAAAGAAAACTTGAAACAGAATACATTAAAATATAACAAATTAACGACATCCACTGCCTCTGGGGCTGCCTAATAATAAATGAAGACAATTTAATCCCCTAGAAATACAAATCGCTTGTCTAATTTATTTCGCGAGTTGAATTCGGCGAGATTTGCCAGCGCACCCTCATGGGATGGTACGTGGATCTAAAGAAGATTATTGCGATCTGTGCGTGAGTTGTTTTTTTTTTTGGTAGAGCGTGTATGAACTAGACTTTGCTTTCTTTCCCGACTGCGCGAAGCCAAAAAAAGAGGGTTATGTGTTTGACCTGTTTGTATGTATGTCCCTCTCGCTTCCTCGTAACTACTAAACGGATGAACGAATTTTGATAAATGATATTATTATGTCGTTAGATTCACCTTTACTGCACGTGTCTCACTGGGTAAATTCAAATTAAAAAATGGGGGATCTTTGGCGCCAGAATGAACGTTTTCAACAAAAAAAAACTCCCTTCCCTGTCGAGTTGGGTATCAAAATGAAGGGTTTTGAAAGGTGACAAAAATATATATAATTTATACATTTTTTAATGTAATTTGGACCAAGAAATTATGAAAAACTAAAATGCTGAAAACAAAAAAATTATATAATTAGAAATGTTTTCACCATCGTCTAATTATCCGTGTTTTCGCAATATCCCTAGGGTTTTCACTAAAATTCGAACTATCAAATCATCCTACGACATCCTCAACCTATCGATCCCTACATCTATACATGCCTATGTCTTTAATATATGTCGCATCTATATGTGTGAAAAAATACACGCATTGACGTGGAGTTGCGGACACCAGCCCGTATTACCTATATTAAGTAACAAGTTTGCTATCTGTCACTTGAAAAGTCAAAAGTTTAAATCGTTTTGGTCCTACATTCAAAATAGATAAACTCAATAAATTTCACTTAATTCTTTCACCAATAAACTTGTTTACAAGAAAAAATCGTCCTGATAACCTCTCTAAATACCGGAGAGCAAATTGTCTGTGACACGAAGTTCATGCCCACTTTGACTCAGATAAGTTAATCAAGATGCACTGAAAATGATCAAAGACGGAAAGTTCTGCAAAGTTAGTAAATCGATTATTTTAATCTACCCTCTTACTTCGAACTTGTACTTAAAAAATGTCGCTCTGAAAAATCTTGGGTTAGTTTTAGAATGTTCTGTAATAGAGCGAAAAGAGTAGACCGCCTTTTTTCTTCTCGTGGGTCTTATAGACATCTCGCTCAATATAAAATACTGATTCTTTAAATATAATCGTTTAAATTATTTTATTAAAAGTAATCTTGAAGTAATCTGCTTTTCATTGCATTGGTGTAATAGGTTATGGGCCCAGGAAACCTGTTAAATGTGGACAGTGTAATAAATAAAAGCATTACATGCCGGTATACACATAACCTCAAAGTGTGTGCCGGTTTTACACACGTGAAATATCATTCAGTTCAAGTGATGTTTTCATAGCGAAGAAAGTGAGAGAATGCATTGAGAATGGAATTTTAAATCTAGTGATTTATCGAGGTCTAACAGGAATCATTTTAAGGAGAGTGATTATGAGACCCCCTCGAAGACAACAGGTACGGGAAAACAGGGCTTTTTGATTATTTAATAAAAAATACAGGTCTTTCGACAATTAACAATTTCATAGCGCTCTCTGTTGGACAAGCTTTCGGTTATATATGCCCCCCACACTATTTAAATATAAAATACAAAGAAAATCTGGATCAGTCTTTTGTTCCAATAAAAAAATTGAATTTTAATTTGAATTGAACGTAAAGCATTTGGCTCGGCCATTACTGACGTAAAACAACTATACATACCTACCTACTGCAATTGTTTCTCTCTCCACCAATACCCGTGTACCTGAAGCATGACTTGGACAAGCAAGAGTTTATAATGAACTTCGGAAGTGCCGGCTATTGGCCGCAATGACTGGCACTTACAACTTTGTTACATTAGTAAGGTGTAAATTTCTGAGCTGTTCGCCTGGAAAACACTTTATGGCTGCTTTGAAATGGTCTTTTGTAATCTAGCGATATGTAACAATATCGCTTTTAGTTGTAGACCTGAAGGTATGTTTATTAGGTAGTGCGCGTTCGTCTTATACCGGACGAATTTTCGACTAGTTGAAACAGTGTTGCTAATACTTTAATTAAAAAAATATGGCACAAATGATTATTGGTTAAACGTAGTTTGTTTTTGTACACTAAACGGTTTCTGCTTTGTTCGTGTGTAAAGACAAAACATATTTTTTATAAATCATTGTTTTGAACAACCCTAAAAATAACGTTAATTAACCTTATTAAAAAATTATTTAACCCGCAGGGCAGCATGTGGCGAGCTGTTGGGCAGTAGCGACCCCACGGACCCTATCTCCCGGGAGAAGTCTTGTTCCTCACCTCTGGCTTGCCTTTATTGGCCAGCTAGAGAGAACACTGACGAGGAACAGAGCTCCCACCTCACTCTTGCCTTTATTGGCTGGCTTGAGTGGAGATTCGCAAGAGCAAACGTGCTCGGAGGAAGGAAGTATTCCAGTAAGATGCTGGTAGGGATCTTGACCGTACTTCCGGGATTGTCCTGATAGCCGTGGAATACCTCTCCACTCCTCTTAAGCACCTCAGGACATGTTGCCCCCTTGTCGCTACGACACTTTGTGCTAGCGACCGTTTTCGGGGGCCCATTATTGAGTGTGCAAGTCACCCCCTGCCATTTTATCCGTGTAAATATAAACATTGATCAGGCAGGGGCCATAGTCCTTCCATAGTTCCAGGTAACCAGTACATTTTAGCCACCCAAACCTATATTCCAATATCTTTGTTTCCATGTTCTGCAATAGTCCTACACCAACCGGGGGTTGTCCTTGGGTGCACTTGTATAGTGCATACAGGGATAATCGCCGTTTGGTGCCACATTCCATTTAAAATAGTCTAAGGGGCCTCTGCGAGTTGGCTTCGGCCCCTCGTACGCCTTCCAAAGGTCCGGGACCCCAGGGTCCCGAGAAACGTCAAAGACGTTAATTACGTTTTTAATTTTAATGCTTTGTTTTATTTACGCTTTAAAAACGACTTGGTTGTCACAGTCAATTTGTATCACCTGTTAGTAGAACCCGGACATACCTCTTGTTTTTTTTTTGCTTTCCGTGGAACTCATAAATATATATATATAAAAAAATCTTTTGCATTTTAAAAGCAATAAACCAATTCACATCCAGCAACACAGTCTCCTCGCTCCATGTTTGAATACGCAACGTGTTCATCAGTTGACTAGGGGCGTCATTAATCAGATGTTTTTGCTTCGTCTAACCCGATGCGGGCCTGCAAATAAATTCCGACGAATTACTACAACATGATTTTCTTTTGGGTAATCTCCGGAGACGAGAAAAAACTTGAGTACTTTTTTTTGCTGGCTATATATTTTTCGATCTAATTGAAGTTACATAGCGTGTCTGATTATTTTTTTGGAGAAAAATAGGCAATGGAGGCTTATAAAAACTAAGTAGGCTTTTCTGAACAAAATGTGCGAGACGTAACTAGATTAAGATCAAACAATAATATTGGGTAGGTAGATCCAATGGCGAGCGAAAAGGTTAAGTAATTTAAATTTACGCATCGCAGGCATATTCCATCGTTTTGAACTGTCATTTTTATTAGTTTCATACCACTGTACAAGTGTATATGTACAAAGAAGCATTTTCCTCAGTCTTTCAAATTTTTGAAGGGAAAACTTCTTTAGGCGCGTTGGGCATTCTTGAGATGGGAAAACAATTGAACTCGTGACACTGTTACAGTTACCGTTACCGACACCTCATTAAAATTATTTCCTGCACAATAAAATTGATCAAGTTTTCACTTCTCTCGGCACTCCCGGAGTGCCACTGGTTTTTTATTCTGCTACGCATAATCAGACTATAATGTTTCCACTACTCACACAGGCCTCTTATTGGTGTGGTGAGAGGAACTGGGCCATAATTCACTACGCTAGCCCAGTTCGGCTTGGTAGATGTCACATGTCTTCGAATTTTTTAGTTCTAGGATATGCCGGTTTCCTCACAATTTTTTCCTTCTCCGTTTTTGAAAGCAATGGGGATGAAATAATTTACACAAAGTAAAGCGCCTGTTTGGTCTCGTACCTCCAGCCTACAACTCGTAAGTCGAGGGCGTTACCAATGGGTCTCCACTGCTTACGCTACACGATATTTTAAATTTGAAAAAATGAAAAGACCATACATATGCTAGAGAAAAATATACGAAACGAAACAAAGAAAAATATCGTATCTATGATCAAAATTCCTTAACTCCAGAACTTTTTATTGCTTATCAGAGGACGTTGTATGTATTTACCTTTAATCAAGAACCTTATACTATGAATAGATAAACACTTACTGGTAGCAATACTAGTCTCAAGCGTTTTCCTTTACACACATTATCATACCTCGATTAATTTTCTTGGAAAATTCGTCAAAGATCTTGTTATCTTAGTATAAGGCAAAGTGAATATAGGATGAACTGATGAATACGACTACTAAATGTTTTCTAAGAAACTGTTTTAGTGTACTTAGTTATTTAAATGGATAGGAGCACACTGTGACAGGATGCATTAGCATTATTAGTGTTATCTATAGGTTAGTTCGCTGAGTTGAGTGGTTACTTGTGACATTAAGATTAAAATGATTACTCCTACTCAGATCAGTGTAAATGATAAAATGGTACCTAGTTTGTTATAATTTGACCAAGACCGCTATTACATTCCGCGCCCTAGGTATGTCCACGGCGAGAAGGGGGGGCAGTGCAGGCCGCTCATTCGTCAACGCTGCCCCCCAACTCGCCGCCATGCCTTTTCTTTATTTTTTGGGTGGGAAAATACGGATCGGACGTAGTGCAAAACTACTCTATGGTGCGGAACAGCAGTCTCGGTCAAACTATAGCTAGGTTATTTTTGGGTGTAAACTTGTTTTCAAAAGGTCATAGACTAAGGCCCGTCATCCACGACAATACTCCACTCAAAAGTATTCAATTACAGACTCAAATCACCAACAGACCTACTTTGTAACACGATACTTTTGATTAGTATGAACGATTGGTCTTTCTTACTGTCATACGTTCCATTGATACCGTAATGGCATAGCCGTTCATTTATTGAATCATAAGTTATTATATAAAAAAGAAAAAAATAATAATTGTTACAATCTCAAATAATAACGATAAAGCTTATCAACCGTCGTTGAGTTGACTGACTTGAACTGAAAACACTACCTTTTATAGTTTCCACGTTGTCTCACTCTCATTCTTTGCAACTAAAATAAGAGTCTTAAATCTGAAGATAGTAACTCTATCTTTATCTTTAACGTTTAACATAATCATGATTATGATTTGTCTTAAAATATTTCTCGTATTAAAATATTTATCTTTTGTTCCAGGTTACTTTTGGCACATAACGGATTTCCACTATGACCCCCTCTACACATCACAGGGCGACACTAGAAGACGTAGGTATAAAATGTTAACTATTTCTAAGTTACTCAAGTTACTAACTTGTGTAGGAACCATGGTAACTTCAGTTAACTTTTACTGTGGAGAAACCGCATTAGTTTAAGTATTCAAGTTATGGGTAAGGCTTAGAAAAGTGTTACTTACGTAATGTTATGTTATGACGTCAATCAACAGTAATGCATTAATATCTTACTATGACTAGCATCACACAAACTTTTGTATAATTAACTTAAGAAAACGTTTTTCACTTTTGGACTCGTCGTAATTAACTCGGTACTTAAATCAATCGATGAAAATTGATAGGTACCTAGTACTTATTGGTAGGAGAGTCCAGAGGGTTTTTGAGCAAGCATATGCAGGGCGAAAAGTTGATAGCTGTGTAGGTGCCGCATGACGAGAGAACACCAAAAATATATTTGAAAAGTTTCAGATAAGAGCCCCGTGGTCAGGAGTCAATTTTCAGATTCTCAAATTGGTCATAAATAAAGTAATCTTTAGAGTCTCTGATTTTGGTATGATCGTGTGCGTCCTAACCCATAATGACTTATATAGGCAAATCTGATGAAGAAATTGTGGGCTTTCCCTAAATCTGACGAGTTTGAAAACTCAGAATTGGGCAATTTTTAAAAAGATATTCAGGGCGAATAAAAGTTTATTTATTTATTTATATATACTTTATTGTATCGTTGGTGCAAATAATAAGTATACAATATACTAGAATAGACATACAGATATACACATATCCTAAATAATAGATATATAAATACATACACACTAACTAAATATATAAGCAACAAAAATAAATGAAATCTATAGATAATTACAGTTACGAGAACAAGATCACAACGACAAGTAATGTTTCTTTACGAGTCTCTTAAATACAGGTAACAGTAAAGTTATTCTGTTCAATAGTGTAACCTATCCTGATACTGAATATATAAATATCTGACGGATTGATCTCTTCCCAAAATTTGATTTCTATTAGCGACACAATCGGACGGTGCAATAATACGGTGTGTTTTTTTTTTCCAAAATTAACTATTTCAATTCCGAGAAATAAACGTTTTAAAAATCTAATGATTCAGTTTTAGTTTTCTTCAAAATCGGCCCCAAGAGTCGTTTATGTATTTTTCGCTGATACCTATATTATACCTATTGAAACATTAATTCTGGGTACCTACTCCGGATACAAGTTACCGGATTGTTTTCAATTTGGATTCCCAGATTGCTTGTGCCAGTATGGCAACTGTAATTTGTATGCAAAACATCGGTTTAATTACCGCTCCCAATCGCAGTACCTTTAAATAGAAGAATTGTGTATGCTTTTGCCTGATTGAATTTTTAATCGACGATGAATGGATAGCGGGTTAATTCATGTATTTTTGCTATGTATATTGTAGGTGTATGTCCTAAGGGTGCCAGTCTGAGAACCAGTTACCAATAGATAACTGGTTGTCAGAGTAGCTGGGTAGCACGATATCACTTACCAAGGGGTATCGTGTTACCCAGTGACTGGGTTATGGAGGTCACATGGGCAGTCGCTCTACGTATAATCAAGTACTAGAATTCAGCTGCATCCAGTTAGACTTGAAGTTGATACCAACATAGTTGGAAAAAAGCTAGGCAGATTGATTATGTCGATACCTACCTAATTACTTATGATAAATATATAAATAAGAAGGGTACACTAGCTAGGTACTTAGTTTTAAGGTAACGACTGCTGCGCTGCGTCAGTCTAAGATATGAGCTTGTACGTATTGGTTGCGTTATTTCATCGACCACCACCTTCGATTATAACAGTGTAGAAGATGGGTACGGTTAGTATTATTGTGAAACTCTCTTCATACCATTAACATAAATCTCGGGAACATAACGTAAATCCAAACGATTTTTGAAGCGAAAAAGCTATCCTATAAAATTTTGGTTTAAATTGCGATAAGTGGTCTTTGAAATGATCAATTGCAACTGATCTTTTTTTTTGGCGTCTCTTATCTAACCTCTGAAGTCCTGGCTACTTATACGGGCTATCCTGTGGCTGCCTTAAACTACTAACTTAAAGCCTCCAGCTAGGACAATTGCCATAAATTTGAACCCTTAAGGATAATTTAGTTTCACCCATTGATATTAATAAAGTCATATAATTAAATAAATATTATGTGCAAAACGAGTATTTTCAATTTTAGAATCCTTCGAGTTAACGTAACATTTACATTATGCGTTCGTGCTAGGCCCAAAGATCGGGGGTGACGGACTATGTGCGATAGGCAGACTACCTTATTGCTGATGCTTTTTCTATGAAAGGTGAATGACCAAATTTGCATGGGAAGTGATCTATGGACCAATAGCGACACGGTTTTGGTATTTGTGTAAGGACATTTCATCTATACCCGTTGTGTAAAGGGGCATCAAAATCTGACTCGTCAGTTTCGAGAAAAAAATAATTTTAAAATTTACACGATTTTCAAGGGCGAAAACGTTCTTTGGAGACTGCCCTTAACTCATTGAGTAATTGCTAACTACATTCACAGATTTTGTAGAAATACATTATACAGAATACAGTCAGCTAAACAAATGTCAATTTGTCTGTTCTATTTTTATGGAGCCAACCGATGCAATTTCGTGTAAGGATTAAAAGACTCTTCTAGACCTACTGAGGTTTGAGTTCCTACTAGAGACGTCACAAATAAAAGTAGGTTCTCTATATGTACATTTCGTATGAAATTATGGTGCGTATAGATACAAAAAGTAGTTTGACAAGATACTGACCACTATGACCATCTCATAGACGCTATCAAAAACTTTGGTTTCCTAAAAAACATTTTTTTTTGGGAAACCATAGGAATAATTTGGGGTTCCTTTAAATACAAGCGCCGATAAATCTATCGTAAGAAAAAAGAAAGCTTAATCATTTTCTGTTGCAGATTGTCGCCGTGCAGACGAACGAGGCAGTTCTGGCCACCACCGCGCACTGGGCCGCTTCGGAGACTACTCCTGCGACAGTTCACTGGAGCTGATCGAGTCAGCCGCGCGGTACATGCGCACACGGCATTCAGAAAACGTCGAGTTCGTGTTGTGGACTGGGTGAGTTTTATGCCTGAACTTCTGAACGCATAATATTTAAAGAAATCCCATGTGATAAAACTATAAATTCACGATTTTCGGACTTTTTCCTTTACTTTTGCGAGTATGTTGTGCGTTTTGCGAGTATCAAAATATTTCGCATAAAATGGTTGTATTTTAGAGCTCCAAGGGACCGTAGACCTACGTATTTGATATTAATTTCAACTTGATATCTTCATGCGTTCTTGAGAAAAACGGTCACGACAGATTGACGGACGGATAGACAACGAAGTGATCCTATAAAGCTTCCGTTTTTCCTTTCGTGTACGGAACCCTAAAAACAAGTTTAGTACTTAGTGTGTATTAAAATGCTAGTTGAGTGTTACATATAACAAAAAAAAGCCTTCGTTTCTAACAGAATATTTCTTATAGTGACATCATAGCAGCCCAGTACACAGGCAACGAAGATGACAAGATCCAAGCCATCAGGAACATGACAGATCTTCTGAGCAGAACGTTCAGTTCACACTTCGTTTTTCCAGTACTGGGTCACTTGGACCCGGCGCCGTCCGAAAGCCTCACCAATTTATGGATGCACTGGCTTCCATTGGAAGCGTTACAGACTTTCAAAATTGGTATGTATTTTTTTAATTTTACTTACTACTATTTCATGACCAGTGGCTCATCTCTCATGCACTCCTAGCAAGTACTAATGTGACTTTCAATTCATAAAATATGTAATCTGCGTTCGCAATTTATTTACCGAAAATGTAAATAAACACGAGGTTTAGGAAAAACAACTGTAATGCCGACATGTAAAGTTCAGTTTGCGCTACGACTACATTTTTTTAATGAATTTTTCCACAGTACTAGTCAGTCTAAAATGAACTTTATGTACACTAGCATAAAGTTAATGTTTGTTTATGTGGAATTAACATCAAATTTATCTTGGACGTCACTGATATCTGTGAAGAAATACGTCGTGAGAAAACCTAGACATTTAATTAATATAAGTCTAAAATCGCCAATCCGTCTTCAGCAAGCGTAGTTATCAATGCTTATGCCTTTTCTGTCTATAGAAGATGTCTTTGTCTTTCTTTTTCGTGTTTTTAATGAACAAACCTGGTGTCAGAGTTTTAGCTGCCCATTGGCCTCTGACTTGGCTTCACGTACCGTCGAGAAATATCTGTCAGGCATACCAGTATCCTCACGATGTTTTCCTTCACCTTTTTTAAAGCATGTGATAATTATACAATACGCACATGAATCGAAAAGTCAGAGGTGTGTGCCTTGGGTTCGAACTAGAGACCTATGACTTGGTAGCCCGATGGTCACACTACTAGACAATCACTGCTGTATGTACTCTCTAGAGTTGCTTTTGCGAACCAATTTCCTCTGCCTTTCATAAATTAAATCATACATTTATGTTTTCTCCAGTGGCTTGGACACCAAGGCAAATACAATGTTATCAGGACGCAATTAAGAGCTTCTCCATTTCACATATTTTCTAACTTTGGCTTCCTGTCTCGTAAATCCATAATATCTCAACATTCATACACCATACAAATAATAGTATCGCTAGTTAATTGACTCAGGCGTGACCTTGCGGAAATCCATTATAAAATACAATAGAAGTGGATATATTTATTAACCGGTTCCGCTTAGCTATTTCTAAAGAGTCTTAAAAAAAAACCCTGAAATTAATCGACACGTATTTCACCTCGCAACAAGGCATCCTCAGGATGACGATTGACTTGTAGCGCGTTTGCCTGCACTCAGCGCTTGGTGTAGCAACACGCCCTGTTCGATTTCGCGACAAGTCAATCGTCATCCTCAGGATGCCTCGTTGGGTAGTAACCGAAAGGGAGATCGTGGCCCCCGGCGACAGGGCAACCGAAGGAACACGGGTGGGTTTTAGTCAGTAAGAGTCTGACACGCCCTCCCGCTCCGCCCAGAGCGGGAGAAGTTATTTGATGATTTCCCACCCTCAAAAAAAAAAAAGGATGCCTCGTTGAGGGATGAAACACGTGTCAAATCGACACGTGTTTCATCCCTTAAAGGTTTTTTTTTTAAGACGCAATAGAAATAGCACGGCAGTCTGTGGACCCGAACCTATCGTACCAATCCCCTTCAACCAAATACGCAGGTGGCTACAGGAATTCACCCTCACACAAGCGGAGTACTGGTGGACCTCGACACCGGGCTGCAGGCAGTCCAAGGTAGCTATGCCATCCCTGGATAGCAGGTTAACCAGGAGTCTTTTACGCCTGGACAGGAATGGACTGCGCCTGGTGACGGGGACCATCACAGGACACTGCTCGCTAAACAAACACTTCCACACGATAGGCATAACGGACAGTCCTCAGTGCAGGGCGTGCATGGAGGCTGAGGAAACCGTTGCGCACGTACTCTTTGAATGCACAGGCGTCACCCAGATTAGAACAGAAACCCTCGGGTCACCCAGATCTTTCACAGATGTTCTGAACAGACCAGGAGTTTTGATTAACTTCTGGAGGGAGGTGGGCTGGTTGGAATAACCCCCCAAGCGGCCGCCATGGCCCACGTACAATGGTCCACCTGACGGACTAAGTGCGGAAACCAAACCCCATAACATAGATAGATAGCTAAGCGGAACAGGTTACTAAATATATCCACTTCTATTGTATTTTATAGTATCGCTACTTCAAAAAACTACATTATGACAAAATCATAACACGGTAGAATCCTATTAAATCCAGCGCTCCCAGGAAACTAGATTTTAATAAAGCTAGGTACTATCTTGGGGATTGTAATACGATCTTGTTATAATCCTGCAAAATAATACGCTCTGCAATAAACCAGGCAGCTCCGTAAGAACATAATGCCTTACACTACATGCATCGGCTTCGCTAGCACTGCACACTTTCGAATACTGTGATAGACAGTAACAATTAAAAAAAAAAAATTAAATGTTTTTTTTTTTTGCGAGTTTCGACATTTTTCTCTGAAATGATCTTTCCGGGCCTGTTTGCCACTGTTTGTAATTTATATTTAAAAAAAAAAGATAACTGTGGAAGTTCATCTGGATTAAATAATTATAATAATGTACCTACTTATTCAACAGCGCTCTTTAGATACAGAAAACTAAATTTAAATAAAGGCCATACGATTATAAATATTAAAAATAATACGCTTGCAATCAGCCAGGTAACTATATAAGAACATAATGCTTGATCTCTAAATGCAACGGCTTCGCAAGCACTCCACACTTTTAAATACGGTTTTAGAAACTAAATGTTGATATTTTTTTGCTGCGATTGAAATGGCTTTCAATGCTCGCCATTTTGCTTTGAACGTATCATCCCAGGTGTCATAGTTCCACTGTTTCTCATCTATTTAAATATTAAAAATAAATATAATGGTAGATATCCATCTGATATAACGCTACTGAAGCCACCTTTTCGACGAAGGTAATCTAGTTAACTAGGCGAAGTTGTATCATCGATTCGAAAAGAAGAAGAGATTTGAAGTAAACAATAATAATAACGTACTTACTCAACGCAGTTTAAATAGCGCTCTAGGTTCAGGAAACTAGATTATAAATCCTTCAAAATAATACGCTCTGCAATCAGCCAGGCAGCTCCACAAGAACATAATGCCCTATTCTAGATGCAACGGCTTCGCAAGCACTGCAGACTTTTAAATATGGTGATTGTTTTGATGTCTTTAGACTGGAACGCCTAACTTTTCTGCCATCAGTTCTAAGTTACTCCCTGACTCCGCTTTATAAAAGTTTAAAGTTCCCAAAAGTCGACGGGAAATAAGAAACAGGAAGTTTGCTGAATGAAACTGCGTATTGGGCGTTTTTGTAGTTCGATTTGCGCATTATTTTTGGTTGATGCTTGAATTGGGGCTTGATCTATATTCAATGGTATTTGAAGGAAACGTGTATAAAGAAGACACTCTTTTTTTGCTAATACTTTTAATTCACACCACTGTACTATTTCACAATCGAACGACGACTAACTATGCATTACATTTTACCATTTAAAACGACTTTTGCCACACCCAGAAATAACAATAATATAATAACCGTCATTTTTAAGTGTTTTCCAAAGTAAAACAATTCATTCATTCAATTGCCATAATGAAAATATATTTAGAAGTTTCTTATAGTATTAATAATTTGTACTCTGTCAGTGTTGCCACAGTGGATATTATAAATCGATTTTAAAATAATACATTTTTTAAATTAAATCAAAGAAATCACGACACGTGTGAATTGAGGGGTTAAAATAGGGTAGTTGATCTTGTGACGGCATCTACATAGCCACATGCAAGCTACGCATCACACTAATGCCACGCAAGCAGAGTATACCGCGTAATCATCTAATATATAACCCATTAAACACTACAACCATCTTTTTTTTTTTGGTTGGGAAATCATCAAATAACTTCTCCCGCTCTGGGCGGAGCGGGAGGGCGTGTCAGACTCTTACTGACTAAAACCCACCCGTGTTCCTTCGGTTGCCCTGTTGCCGGGGGCCACGATCTCCCTTTCGGTTTTCTTCGCAACCCCGGCAGGAAACATGACACCCATCTGGTTGGAGGATCCTCTCTTTTCAATAGAGGATGAGTGAACTTTGCACCCTGTCCCTCTTTACTCAAAAATATCGGCATACCTTCAAAAAACAATTGAATATGAAGATGATATAAATATTAGCGATTTTATTGTGTATGATTTTATTGTGATTGTATTCCCTCAAAAAACTTACTTTCCTGGCTAATGATTAGTCCTAAAACCGATTTTTTTAATAACAATAGTGCAATTTTCTTCATCTGAAAAATTAAGAGTTATAGCATTTTATTTTATAACCAGCTGCTCCCAAAAAAACTCTCATTACCATTAAACCCAACTAAATTGTATTTTAATGATCTGATCATCTTCAAAAACAGGTGGCTACTACACAATAGAGCAGAAACAGAGCAAGCTTCGGATAGTGGCGCTCAACACAAACCTGTTCAGCATCCGGGATTCGAATAGCGTGCAGGCGAGGAAGCAGTGGGATTGGCTCGATGCTGTGCTGGATAAGGCCACTACTAATAAGGAGATGGTAAGTACTTGACACATTTTCTAATGAGATGCAAGGTTGAGGTGAAGCTACAGTTTCCTAGAAGAGGCCGTCATAGACTTCTGTCATTTTCACCAATATTCTACGTTAAGGTGTCAAAAAATGCTTTGTTTTATGAAGTGAATATGTGACCGTTCACGGCTTTCTTAGGAAACCCAAGCTTTAAGTGGGTGATAGACGTGCGAACTTAAAGTACGCGGTTTTTAAGTTCGCGAGCTTACACGGCTCGCCGTCGATGACACACGTGAAGCTTGTTGACACTGTATCGCGATGTTGCACATGCATTACACAAATGTCGAAACAAAATGACGGCTCGCAACTCGCGGCGATGAGAAACGTTTGAAACTACGAACCAAGGCGCTACGAGCAATTTTTCAAGCCATCGCCGACAAATTTACTCAGCGGTTTTAAAGTACGCGTACTTAGTGTGTCACACGGGCGAGAAAGGTCACCGAGACATAAGAACGCGTACTTGATCGTGGGTCTATCATCCCTTTTAGGGATATTGACACGCAAACTGTTACCGTGAATGTAACACCGTGTATTATTCAAAAAAATTCAAGTGTTTTTGATATCAAGAAGAATGACGGACTTGGACTGAAGCGGAAATAAATCGTACTGACTCACCCCTCATTGATTAGCTTCCATTAATTATAAAATATGCTATTATTATCGCTGTTCTAAATTGTGTTTTGCATTGTAAGAAATTGAAACTTTGAACATAATCTAAATTCAATACACACACATAGGTACGTGAAAATTATAATACGCTAGTTATATAACTAGCGTAGCACTAGCCGGCTCGTGGCAAAATAATAACAGCCACACGGGTCGATCGATGGTTAAGCTTCGCTTGCCGAGGTCGGTTCGTGGATGGGTGACCATTCATTACATATCGAGACCCCTCCGTGCCTCGGATATAAGCCGTTGGTCCCAGTTGTCATTTATAGTCATTACCCAGTAACTGGCTTGTGGAGGTCAGTAGGCGCTCTCCATGTAAAATACACATATTCATCATCTGCATCCGGTTAGACTGGAATCCGACCCCAACTTAGTTGGGAAAAGGCTGAGCAGATGATGAGGTACGTAAACATTATATTGAGTTCATTATACCTACACGACTTAAAATTAAAATCAAAACTCCACATAGCTAGTTAAAGGGGTTTCAATAGCAATTTATTTGTAAAAAAATACTACAAAGTGTGTTGCTAAAGTAAAGTAAAGTTAATAAATAAAAATGTTAAAATTTTGTCCGAACAATTCTATGTAGTTTGGAACACAGTGCTATTGTAAAACATACCGATTTACGTCGAACAAACAAAGAATTCTAAGTATGTAAATTTTGCACAGTGGGTTTTGTTTATTCATTGTTTTGTAAATAACCATGATTTTATTTTGGTTTTTCAAATATCAATGGAAACTTAACATATTTGTGCTTGATTCACGTTAAAGTGTTGTTTAGTTTAACGAATAGTTGCTATAATCATGTTTTTATTCGCTGGTTTGTTATGATAAAGCAAATATCAATAATTGAATAACAGTTATTGCATTTTTACCTTGAACAGTATCAAGACCAGGAACAGGAATTATTAATCTGTTGTGTTCACACCACACCTTTGACCGGCACAACATATCTATTTACAATCATTCGATACGCTTCCTTCCAGAATCGAACACCAATCAATGTTATCGAAGGAATTCTCAATATTCTGTTCACAAATCCGAAACCTGAACATTTCAAATAGGCGACCACTATTCTTTCAAACAGCAAATTGCTGTCGGGGGCAAGGCAAATCAAGTAAGCGAAAATGTATAAATTTTGATATGGAAGCCTGCCGAATTGTTGTGGTGAGTTATACTTTTATGCTAAAAATGCTTCCTTTATGTCTAAGGCCAGCATAAGCATGTATTTCGTACTAAATAAAAACCTACGATCACCAGCTAACCACTTATCCAACTTAGCCATTATAGCGACTTACAACGTAATTCTTATCCAACCCTTGACATTAAAAAGTCCGATTTGACGCATACAAATTACAAACAGTACTTTGTAAACTTCCTTCATAAATATGCGCACTTCAGCCGGCTCCGTTTCAAAACACGGTTTTAACAAGGAGTTGTGGAACTACATAGTGGTAGTACGGCACCGGAACTGTAGGAAATCCGGCTCGGTCTGGTACCGCCGGCCGTCGGTCCGTAATAAATTACAGATTAGAAAATCGTTAATCTAATCGCTTCGCCTAAAATTGCTGTTTGGTTTTTTCAAGGATTGTTTGTTGAATCGAATTGAGGGGGATGCTTTGATATTGTTTTGTTATTATTTAAAAGACGCAAAATATGGTGGTTTTTGTTTCATTTGTAAATATAGAATATATAAGGCTGAAAATCTTCTCATATGATGTACAAACGACTTGTACTAAAAATACATGAATCTTAATATTCTACACTATTTTATAAGTGACATAGTAGACCGAAGCCGGCCGCCATGGCCCACGTACAATGGTCCATCTGACGGACTAAGTGCGGAAACCAAACCCTATAACATGGAACATAGAACATAGTAGACCGAAGGTTCTGGAGTGGCGACCGCGTCCCGGAAGAGCTTACTGGTGATTCGCCCGAGTTTTCTCGCCCGAAACGGACAAATCAATTTCTGGTTCCATTTGTCGATCCGCTTACAAATAAATTAACTTCGTGCGATTTCCCTCAAGTTTTTTTTTATTTATTAATTGTCGATTCGCCGAACTCGGGCGGGTACATTCGAGCAAATCACTACTAAGCCACCGGAAGACGAAGCGTTGGAAAGCCTCCCAAAAGGTGGATCGATGAACTAGTGAAAAATGCAGGAATCCGCTGGATGCGAGAAGCACAGAACCACTGGTCGAAGTGGCGGTGCTTGGAGGAGGTTTATGTCTAGCAGCGGATGTCTTTCGGCTGAAATGATAATGAGAGTTTATTAGAAAAGCTGCAATGACGACTGCGACATGCTACAAGTGTAAACCGAGAATTGCCTTCTTGGTACACTGGACTTTGGTTATATTCAATCAAACAATAGACTCGAGTTTTCAACATCATTCTTCTTCGATTTCTACAATAGTGTTGATACAAAATTGATTGAGGTACCCGAACTAATAATAATATGTTAAGCACAAGTTGTGACTATGCGTATATTACGAAAATGTAACTTGTTTGTAGACGCCTTGGGTTGACCTGTTAAGTCTACAAAATGTTTAATAAATAAGTTAAAAAAAAAACAAAAAACTATCTAACTAACTAACTAACTCCTAACTAAGAATAGTGTTAAAATTCTAAACGAGATTCCTTCGATTTCTTCAAATTCTTTTTGACAGATTTAAAAATCATTACCTACTACTAACAGCTCTATACATCCAAAAACCCTTCAAAAAACTCCACAGAGTATAACTGAATAATGAAACCTACAGTACATTCAAAACAACTGATATGAATTTCTCGTCCACAATTATGAATCATTGTTGGCCGGTTGTAATTCACCGTCATAAATAGCGAGGGTGTACCATTGTGTGGTGGGTAACAGTGAATCAACTGCGAACATGAATTTTTATGATTTTGTTGTCGATTCATAAAATATGCACGATATAATCGATGCTGATAATGTTTTTAGCATTTGGGCTATGTTTTCAATCAACTCAGCTTATTGCAGTCCACTGCTGGACTGCTGCTCCCAGACTGCGCCACAACACCCTCCACGCCTTCCGCATCCAGTCTGTCCCAGCCACCTTTTTCATTTGTCAGTCCATTTAGCCCGGGGCGTACCACACTACCGGAATAAACGTTTTCTTTCTTTTCTTTCTTTCTATTTACCTACTAATCTAGTTTTTAAAATATGATTGAAGTGTAAAAGTGATTTACTACCTATTACGTATCATACTGTGACCGCAAAACAGCGTCACACAAATCGGTGAAAAAACACAATGGAAATAAAGAACCACTCTCGAATATTTTGATTCTTATATACATTTCTGCAGCCAAGCATCAATCTTTGTCGCATGATTATAGTCAGGAATGTTCCCTTTTTGTATAAATCATACAACTCCGCTAATATATTCTGACTACGAAAGGTGACAGAATAATTTTGATGGTGAGAAATGTTTGAGGTTAATCGAAAAAGTGAAGTGTGATTACGGCTATAGTATGGTTGACGAATTTCTTATTTGAGAAATAATATGGTGACAAAAAGTACCAGTGAAGTAGGTAACAAAACATTGTTACTTCATTTGTTCTTTTTCTTACCATAATTATGGAATAAGAAAATGTTATTGTCAGCAGTCACACGCCATTATATTTAAATAGATTTAAAGACTCATTTAAATTGATCCAGTATTTCAATTCAGCGCTGGTATCCAGTCTTCTTCTTTTCGTGTTGTACATCTACCCTTAACAAACGTCACGTAAGGTCGCAATACTGTTAAAGGTGCGACAATACATGCAAAATATATGATAAGTTAAAGGAAGTTGCTAAGACCTACAAGCCTAACAGTCCCTACGACTCTAAGCCCTATAAGCCCTACAGCCCTAACTTATCATATACCTAGTATGATAGATAAATATATAAATAAGTTCAGGATGTCTGTATCATGCGACCTAAGGTTACAGAGGGATGGTAGACAGGATTTCCAGGTTCGGGAAGGGTACACTCACTGCCAGTCACGCAGACGCACGAAACTGATCAGAGATGGCTAAAGGTGTCTTAGCCACAGTGAGGGATAATGAGACAAGAATATAAAGTTCAAATCTGGTTTATTGACAATATGTTACAGTTTATATACTACAACTTTTTAACACACACTATTATATACATTCTTTGTGTTCTATACGTGTGAGATGCAACCAAATCAATGTTTTAAATGGGCCGCGCGTGAGCCAGTGCTGAGTCAATGTCCAAAGGTAACATTGAACACGTGTGGTTAGTGACTAATCTAGTGTCAGAGTTTTAAAGCCGGCCATGGGCCTCTCACTTGGCTTCACATGCCGTTGTCATATATCCAGTGATACTGGGTCGTTATTAAATAAATTCATACACTTTTTAATCCAGCATCTAGCGCTGGATTAGGATAGAGCAGCCGCTAATTTCAATCCTAGTAGTACTGGATTCAAATGCTGGATTGAAATAGTCGATCAATATAAATCAGCCTTACATGACAATATGAAGACCGTTATTGCTGATACAAAAGCTACCATCGATAACCGAAACAATTTATTTTCTGATGATAACACCAGGAATTAATCTACAAATGTGTATCAGCTTTAATACTTTCAATCACATAGAGACCTACTTAAATGTTATACCACACCAATCCACTCATCCTTTTCAACAAAATTATCAATAAAACGCCAATACTCATTAAACATTACAACCTTATCACCATCCATTGTAATGACGTCATAAAAGAGAAAAGGGCTTTACCGAACACATTTCAGACTCAAAGATACGGGTGTTCTGACTTCTGATATGTCAGAAGTCAGACCGTGTCGGAAAATTCAATTTATTCCACGCATAATGTCAATACATCCTGAGCTGGGGATTTAAAGTCAATTTTTATATATATAAAAATGTATAGCCCTTTTGTTCGCACTACCCTTTTTGATAGAAAGCCTCCCTTGAAAGGTATAGTCAATATTTCGGTTTAAGGGCTGAGTAAACGGAGGCTGTATGGCGTAGTTAAAGTTGAATAGAGCGTTTCTGCGATTTGAATGGATTACCATTTTGTTAGGGACATAATTTTAAAGTCGGAGCAAGTTTTGTTACTAATTATGGATGCGAAATGAATTGTGAAAAGGGACATTTCCATTTCAAATTATTTTATTTCACAAGGGACTTATGAAACATGAGAAGCTAGGTGCATGGTTCCAATTCGTCGCTTCCTATGGAGAAGAGTCGGCAAGAAACTCCACGGTTACTCTTTTAAAAATAAATGGTTTCTACAATGTTTTCAAATTACAGTGTTAATAGGTATGGGAGGAGAGTGTAGGCCTTTCAACAAGTACCTATGACATTTGACTATGGTTTTGGTGAATAGGATAGTGTAATCGATTTTCTTGAGCTTGACGTAATCCTTTGGCTGCTTTTTAAGACAATTATTTTCTACTTGTCTTTTACAACGTGTATCAGAAAAGTGTGGTCTTATTTAAGAATGTGGTACAGAACATCAAACTGAACAACTTACTCCATAGGACCAACACAATAATCGCAAAAAAAAACCGTCCAAGTGCATGTCGGACTACGCACAATGAAGAGTTCCGTAGTTGGTATGAATTTATCCCAAATCAAACCTAACATTGTAGTTGAAATACATGTTCTCCGATACGTTCCAATTGCAAATGTAAGTTTGTACGCACAATATTGAGAGATTTACCATATTTTACACTCGGTTCTTTGGTTTTCCTGTAAAATGTTGAATTTTTTTTTTCAAAATTTTAGGTCCAGTAGTTTCGGACATAATGGGGAGAATGGTAAATTTTCATCGAATTTCTTAAATATCTTAAAAGCATTTATTTAAAAAAATATTTTTAAGATCCTCGCAACAAGTTTTTTCATTTGATATGGTATCATTTGATATCACACGGTACTGTTAGCAAAACTTTATTTTTATTTTTCTTGTTTGCCCCCTAAAAGTGACCCCTATATGATCGTGTTTGGGTCACAGAAATAAATATGTGTGCCAAATTTCAACTTAATCCGTCCATTACATTCGGAGCAAATTTGCTGTGATAGGCAGACAGACACACGAATGATCCTATAAGGGTTTCGTTTCTTCCTTATGAGGTACGGAACTCTAAAAACTACTGTTCTATATATGTATTTAGGTCAGTAGTTATCGAATTTTAGTATGAGACAGCTGATTTTTTCTGTAACACGCTGTATCAGATAAAGTGTGGCCTGTTACATGCCAGCCAGCTTTGCTGAGCACAAAAAACATTAAAAAGTAGAAGATAACTTCAATGCTTAGATAATCTATACTAATAATATTATAAAGCTGCAGTGTTTGTTTGTTTGTTTGAACGCGCTAATCTCTGGAACTACTGGTCCGATTTGAATGATTCTTTCAGTGTTGGGTAGTCCATTTATCGAGAAAGGCTATAGGCTATGTTTTATTTTTCAAAATTAGGGATCCGTAATAAAATTGCTATTTTGTAACACAAGGTGTAAAATCGAAAACCTATTTTTGCGTGCGCTGCAAAAACTATTGACAATAGAACAAAATGATATACTACGGGTTTGTAGATCCCATTAAGACCTACAAAAATGTCTGAGAAAACATATATCTAGCTATCATGGTTTAATCACAATAATCGATTTTGTGTTCAAAATAATTAAAAAATCGTCTGAATAAAAAAAACTACGTTAAATATGTATCGTAATATTAATCTTTATCGAAATTAAGCATTATGTTATCAAGAGTATTTATGTAGAAGTAAAATACTTTTTGTTTCATCTCAATCGGATATTTCGTTTAAAAGTTATCACGTGTGTAAGATGTTAAGAGTTGGTACCTATTAAAGAGTTATGGGCCATAGAGTTTTTTATCAACATAAAATCCTATAATAATCTTTTTCGAAATATATTTGTTGATGATTGTAAGTATAAGATCTTTGAAGAGTATAATAAATACATTTCTAAAATAACTCTGCTAAGGAAATCCACGCGCGCTTGATGCAAGCAAGACGAGACGCTGGCGGCGCGGCGCGGCGGCGCGGCGGGCGAGACGAGGAGGCCGCGCTTGCTGGCCGCCTGTCGCTCCCCCCTCCCCGCCGCCCGCGTGTTTTGGTTTACAAGGTACAGGTCGTGCCATTAAAGATGAGACTTGACGCACCACGTGGTTTGACTTGCGCAGTAGACGATTTATGGGTCTCTTTAGCGGTATGAGGTCCCCGCTGGGGCGTCATCGGGGCGGGAGGCGCGGTCAAGTCTCATCTTTAATGGCACGAACTGTACCATGCCGCGCGGCTCAAACGCGTGGTCGGCTCCCTACGGAACGGTTGAATGCAGCTTTTTTTTTTTTTTTTTTGAACGGGCATCTCGCAGTTTTGAGCGTTGCGTTTTTTGAAGTCATTTACGATAATTCCTTTGACATATATTTCATACGACTTTTAATAATTACTCACCTTACGTTTCTTTTACCTGATATCTTCTGCCACAAGAAAATAAAACGAAAAATATAATTTACTCATAAGTACTTTAAAATAATATTTTTACCCGGTTTAAAGTGGACGGACACTCCCGCCTGTAGTCGTAATTCTTTTGTGTCTGGCTGAATGTCGAACAGATAGACAGCTATTGCCTGCGACTTATACAATTTAACTTAATCTATATTTTTCTTAATATTATAAAGCTGAAAAGTTTGGTTGTTTGTTATGAACGCGGTAATCTCGGGAAATACTGATCTGATATGAAAACTGTTTAAATATTCAATAGTCCATTTATTGAGGGAGGCTATAATATAGGCAATATTTTATCTCGGTATTTCCACGGAAACGAGAAAAACGCGGGTGAAACCGCGGGGCACAGCTAGTCATAATTTTAAAGTGACACAGATTATAAAATATTTTTTTTTTATCAAGAGCGAGAACTTGCTATAACCTTAATATTTATATCAAGAAAAATACGAGACCAGTGCACTGCACGCTCCATTTTATTCTCTTGTATGAAAAGTCGATCAATTTCTCTGCAGTGTTTTCTTTATTGAAGTATCCCTTTTGAAGTTGTGTTCTAACCAACTCTTCTTGGTGCTATTTACAAACATTACATGGCATTCTTTCTTTCTTTGAACACGTGGAATTGTTCTCACAGAAAATCCAATACGATAGAATATACCTCAGGCAAATAAATAGCGGGAATTCGCGGGTTAAAACTAAATATCCCAAAATCTGTATAAGAAATTCTTTTACAGTTGTTACATAAAAAGTAATTGCTGAAACGCTGTGCCATTTATTACGAATTAATTTAGGAAACAAAATGGAAAACATCAAACATTTAATTATAACAGCTTAGTCTTAATCGGGTGCTTTATTGCTAGCTTTAAATGATCCTTGGACAGTTCCAGGGTTAATGGCTGAAGACTCTCTTCCATACCAAGTGTGTTTTATATCCACTAACGTTTTAATAACCACTAACATTTTATCATTCATCGCCTTGCCGTCAGAAATTAATTAAAGTCTCCAGAGCGAAATTACGGTCTTAAATATACCTACTCTCCATTTAATCAACGGTTTTCCAACCAAATATTTTGTAACTAAAATATCCTGAAATGTACACAAAATCTTTATATAGATTCCCCATCCTCAGTTCTGCAATTCCGTCTCTTGGAAGGTGCATAAGATTTTCAAAGTATCAGTAGAAGATAAAATTTTATGCTCGCGTATAAATTCGGCTCTAATAGAAAAATTTACGTCACACAACTTTATGCAATCGAACCTTCGTGCACCAGCATAACACTCAATGTCTCAATAAGACTTACAAAGATGTTTCCATTTCGATTTTATGGAAATGTGTATACATTTTTGTTGCCCAGAAAATGCTAGTTCTTTGTAACGAAGTGAGTACGGTTCGAAGAAGAATTGTTATAGGAAGTCTGCTGAACAACGTAAATAACGCAATGAATGTTGTTGAACTGTCAAAATGAAGCCCATTGCTACTGATAGTGTGTTATGCTACTACCCCACTGAACAGGGTTTGTTTACACTTTCATCAGATACTTTGGAAACAGACCATAGGCCTCATTTTGTCTTAATAATATCTTTTGGGTGGGAAATTATCACATAACTTCTCCCGCTCTAGGCGGAGCGGGAGGGCTTGTCAGACTCTTACTGACTAAAACCCACCCGTGTTCCTTCAGTTGCCGCCATGTTGCCGGGGGCCGCAATCTCGCTTTCGGACTTCTTCGAAACCCCGGCAATATCCTGGATTACGTTTATATGCGATATAAAATTATGAATAATATTTTTTTAAACTACTCCTTCTATTCAACAGGTTTACATCGTAGGCCACGCGGCTCCAGGGTCGGACTCGCGACATCCATACGACATGTCTGCAGACGCCAACGCAAAGTACCTGCGCATGGTCAGACGACACGCCAAGATTATTGCCGGACAATTCTTTGGACACCTACATGCTGACACGTTCCGGGTTATTTATGATAATGGTGAGTAAATGAGTTGTAAAAGTTTAATTACAAGAGCAAGCAAGGTATAAGCCTTTTTTTATTCAAAAAACTTAGTTCGATAAAACGATATTATATATAAAAAAGAGGTAGACAGGTTTTATACGCTCCGCAAGTGGATAATTAGCCACATTTTCTTCGCCTTGTTTTTTTTTTCGCTCCCGATAATTACGACATGATCTACTTCCACGTGTTATCTAATAGTGCGAAATTGTGCCATTTTTGAAGATCGATTGTTGAGTAGGAAAATAACGTAGATAGGTTATTTTACTTAAATTATAATAGCATTGGTTCGATAAATCGAAGTATCTATGCCGTAAAAGTACAAAACGGGGCAGTTCTTTTTTTTTTTCTTGATGGTACTTTGGGTTTATAGTGTTTTACAGTAGGTTGTGGCCGTTAATATTATCTTCTTTATCTTTTTGTGTTGATGGTACTCTTTTTCCTTGTATTTTTTATTTTATTTTGCTATTATTTAATATAGTATAAGCCCAGTAGTAGGCCACGTTGATTGCGGCATTAGTGGCATTCAAAATAGATTTATCTTCGACTGCCTCGTTGGTGTAGTGGTTGCAAGCCCTAATGCTGAACATGAGGTCCTGGGTTCGATTCTCAGGTTGGACAAAGTATTATTGGGTCTATTGATCTGGAATTTCTCAGTTTTAGCCTGGAGCTTAGATCTGTGCCCGGTTGATGGCAATAGGCTCGCCCCCTATTACATGGGACTTAAACATAACTGTTGAAATGTGAGTGTGCTATAGGTCCACCTCAGCTCAAGGAGGCATGATGTTATGAGTTTTATCTTTCTTTTGTTTTTATCTTTCTAAAACTTGATGTACCGTATTATTATCGTCCAATTATATGTAATCCACAAACTGCACGTGTGATTATAATAAACGTTCTGGTCTTTGAATTTCCCGTAGTTTACACCGTACCGTTTACACCCATACACACAAAATCTACTACAAGCATTATGAAAATTCAAACTTCTTAATTTTTCTTTTCTTTTTTCTACGTTTTCTACCATTTTTGACATCATCAAAATATTATGTCAAAAATGGTAGAAATATAAATGCAAATACTACCAAGGACAAACTATATAGCTGTATCGTCAAATTTACCTACTACGGTTTATTGAAGTGAAAACTTCTTTAAGCGCGTTGGGCATTTTTGAGATGGGACTAAACCATTGATTTCGACACCATGGGCAAAAGATGGTGTCATCACAGTGTTCGCAACACTGCGACCACCTTTTGACCATTAAAAGACATCAACGCGTTGATTACCTCAGTTACGATTTTTTTTTTCAAGTTTTCTTCACTTCTGTAGGCACTCTCGGAGTGCCACTGTTTATTTTTTTTCTAAGCAACTTTCGTTGCAATATAAAACTACATTCTTGCTAAAATTTGAAATTAAAAGAAAATAGACTGTGTCAACCATGTATGTTCAGGGAAGCGGTTCCCATCTCTATAAGTGTCCCAGTAATCCAATTTTCTTGACTCTTACAAGTTACTGTTTAAAATAACTCAAGCAAGAAAATGTCTTACCATTTTCTTGCTTGAGTTATTTTGGCATGTTATTACATTTATGCAAGAATGAGTTTGGCCAGCTGGCGTATTTGACGTAACGTAGCGACACGTGCTTTTACGCGCGTATCTACATTTGTATCCGCATGACGCGTAAACGAAACACGTGCGTAATTTCTATACGTGCGTTGCCTTTAGAATTGTGAACACAATGTATTCTTCTCCACAATGTCTCTCTAGTATTCCTCTATAATTCCTGATTCGTTATAAACTGATTGATACCAAATTCATTTTATTGATGGTCAGAATAAAATAGGTGAATAAATTCGAGTTCTCTCGCATAAATTTTTCTGATTACGACGAACATGCTTCTTCATTAATATATTATTGTATCTTCAAAAAACAGTCGCAAAATGTAATTACCGGATATGAAATACAAAATAATTACTTGATAGCATTACGTATGAAGTCCATATGTTTTATATGAGAGGAGTATATTTATTTATCATTTCATTTGCCTTCAGCAGCGTACAATCGTCGGCATTCATTAAACAGTGTCAGTGAGGGTGCACTGATTATTTGCATGTGATACACTTGCGAACAAAAGGCAGCCAATAAGGCCGCTGTATTTATTCTTTCGTGATCAATTATTTTGTTTTTATTTGTTTTCTTTTTTTATGGATCTTTATGCATGTGGGTATTGTTGGAAGAGACTTTGGAGTAGCCAATTAGACCTGTAGTAGATGTCGATGATGATGACGTAGATGTAGAGTTATTAGTAAGCAACATTTTTTTTTTTGAGTGGGAAATTATAAAATAACTTCTTCCGCTCTGGGCGGAGCGGAAGGGCGTGTCAGATTTTTACTGACTAAAACCCACCCGTGTTCCTTCGGTTGCCCTGTTGACGGGGGCCACAATCTCCCTTTCAGTTTTCTTCGCAACCCCGGCAGGCATCGGCCCTAGCGGACCCCGTCAATTCTGCTGAAATCTCGTTGAGGCGCGCGTGGAACACAACGCACCGTCGACCCGAGCCCGGTCCTTATCGGACGGCGAGCTACCCATTGCTCATCGTCCGCAAGCCCGCGCCTACGGTGGCCCGAAATCGGCCTGCGATTCCCGGTGCCTTAATAAGTGACCTGCCACATTTTTATTTTGTATTGTGTCAGCAGTTAGGCATTTCACGATCATTTTCACTCAAACTCAACTCAACTCAAAGCATTTATTTCAATTAAACCATTTACAGGCACTTTTGAATTGTCAAAGAGTCGGTCAGTTAGTCAGAAAGTTGAAGCTAATTGCCCATTCCAAAACGTAGATCTCTATGGAGAAGAACGGGCAAGAAACTCCAAGGACACTCTTTTAAATATAGATATTACAAAATCCTGGGTACATCATTCTTGTTGCTTCTATATGTGAGAACAATGTACAAAAAATAATCAAAAGCAATTGAAAATATAAGATTAAAAATAAGCCCTGGCAGATAAGAGATGACCAGTTGCAACTGACGGCGCCCGTTCACGAACATGACGCGTGGATCAGCACCATCCAGCTCAACCATTTTGTAGGGAACCGAATGATCCAACACACTCGCCACCATCAGCGAGACATTTAAGTGAGCATGACATATTCTCAACTGCCATGCTATTTCAAGTCAACATACATCTTAATAAGTTAATAAACGTCTCCATGGTCTCACATTTACAAAAATAAAAATGCTTCTAAATTATACAAAACTATAGTTTGCAATGTATCTAAAAAAATAAATATAAACTTATCTTTGTAGGTATCTTATATAAATCGTTAAGTTCACAGATTTTTTAACATAAGTAATGGACCAGTTACCGTTGATACATAATTCCTGATCTTCCTTCTTTTTCGTGTGGTTAGTGACTGACCTGGTGTCAGAGATTTTATGCCGCCCATGGGCCTCTGACTTGACTTCACATGCCGTTGAGAAATATCTCTCAGGCATGCCGCGTTTCCTCACGATGTTTTTCTTCACCGTTTTTGAAGCAAGTGATAATGATACAATTCGTACATGAATCCGAAACGTCACAGGTGCGTGCCTTGGGTTCGGACTCGAGATCTATGAATTGGCAGTCAAACGGTCACTCCATTCATTAGACTATCACTGATAGAGTTTTTCAACAAATATAGTGTTCCTGAGAAGACAGAGGTCAATAAACTAAAATCATCTTTGCATCGTAACTTGGAATTATACCGCATTAAATCCACCACCAACAACTCATTTCAAAGAACCCACCCCATAAGAGAAAATAGCAATACAAACTATACAAATGGACAGCAGTAATAAAATAATGTCAGCAGTGAGCATTCAATGCGTTCAGCAAAAAGCAGCCATGATGTTTTATTTGCCCGAAGCTTGCATTCGAATAATTACCGTAAAACCGGTTTATCGGCTAGAGGACACAAAACAGAAGGGTACAGAAGGTCGGCACTATACAACAAGTGAAAACACACGCACACATAGATAAGCTTCAGGTACAGCGAGTGCAAACGCTCACATGATTGGCATTTGTTTGAGACAGTTTAAAGATGTCCATACGTACGCATCTATGTGTGTGCGCACATGTTTTCGCTCGTTGTATGAAGCCGACGACCTTCTGTACCCATCTATTTTGTGGAGATGACATTTTTGGAACCAATAAATTGTGAAACGGTGTCTGGTAGTTGTCACGAAAATTTCGCAACGAAATTAGTGGATTTAGAGTGGAGTAAAAATGTTTTATTGCTAAGCAGTTTCCATTAAGGTTGGTTCATTTTCTAATGTTTTATGTCACTGACAATTAGAGTCACTGAATTAAAAAAAAACAGCGCGTGTAAAATAAATAATTGTGTTTAATCTGCTTCTATAATTGGTATGGTTATTCATTTTCTGTATTTTTCTTGATCATTACTTTGACCTAACGAAAAATCTCTGCCTAGCCTTTTCCCAACTATATTGGGGTTGGCTTCCAATCTAACCGAATGCAGCAATACCAGTATTTTACATGGAGCGACTGCCTATCTGACCTCCACAACCCAGTAACTGGGTAATACGATACCCCTTGGTAAGACTGGTTGTCAGACTTTCAGGTTAAAGTTTCAGGGTAAAGGCTTAACGTGCTTTCCAAAACACGGAGCAGTCTCAGTATATAAAGTAACCCATCCACAAAAATCTCCACCGCGGTAATCAACGCGTTGATGTCTTTTCCTCGACGCACCGCGGCAATCAACGCGTTGATGTCTTTTTAATGGTCAAAAGCTGGTGTCGTCACAGTATCGCAAAATTAATGATTTAGTCCCATTTCAAAAATGCCCAACGCGCCTAAAAAAGTTTTCATTAAAAAACAAACCGTTCGTTCAACTGACGATATTTTTCTAATAAAGTTATGTTCATCAAAGTCTCTCCGTTTCGTGCTAAATTTAACCACTGTAGAGTTAATTTAACGTTTCTTTTTGTTTAGATCGGCCAGTGTCCTGGACGTTTATGGCTCCATCTGTGAGTCCTCATCGTGATCCATCTGATTCTTCTAACCCTGGTCTCAGGCTTTACAAGTTTGATACCAACACAGGGAAGGTAAAGTTGTAAACTCTTTCATACTTTAACTGTATTAATACTTAACTTGTTGAAGCAGAAATGGCAGCAATCGCGTAGGCTTTTATGACATCAGTATCATAAGCGCTTTTATAATTTCTAACGTGACGATATTAATGTAGACGTGTACATGGAAGTAAAATGTATGGAAATTTATGAAGACGCTTTTAAATTTCCGTCCACGATAAAGTTATGACGTGCACGTATTTCCATACATTTTATGGACGTTGACTGCTTCGTTGGTCTAGTGGTCGTAAGTGCTACTGCTGAGGACGGGGTCCTGGTCTGGTCTGTTTTACTAATCCAATAAATATGAATAAGTTGCAACAATTCATTTATTTCACTTACCCTTCTTGCCCCAAGGTGTTAGACTACACCCAGTACTTCTTCGACCTGGCTGCCGCCAACCGTAACCTGGCAGAATGGACGGCAGAGTACAACCTGACCCAGTACTACGGGCTGCATGAGGTGTCCGCTATATCACTGCACAATCTGGCCGATAAGCTGCAGATAGGCACGCCGCATGAAACTAATATATTTCACAAGTGAGTGTTAAGAGACGTAATAGTTATTTATTTGGTACCAGGGTAACACACCTTACTTTTAGATACCAAGAAATACACATATGTATAGTCGACCTCGTAATTTATTTACTACTACACTAAAGTGGAATGTCACTGTTGTTTCTTGGTCGTATCATAAAACCGACCAAACCGCTTGATTCCATCGTTAATCGTAAATGTCTAATAATACAAGAGTTTTTTGACTTTCTTTAATTAACATTATTTTTCTTCCCACCAGGTACTTACGCGCTTACCGCGTCCGTCATGAAAGCTCAGAGTCATGTGATGGCGCGTGCGCTCACCAGCACTTCTGCGCCATCACGTGTTTAGAGCACGTTGCTTACCGTCAGTGCGTGGAAGCGGCCGCGAGTGCTCTCGCAGCGGCCGGGGACTCCGCTCCGCTTACCTTACCGCTCGTCAATACTTTGCTGATTTTAATCGCTTGTGTCACGGTTATTGGTTAAATTGTATTTTTTCAATGTTCTTATAAAACCTCTTTTATATTATTTCTTGTTCGCATAAATCACAAATGTGTATTTTTTGTGGTAGGAACGGCGTCGCTTATGGGTTATCGAATCATATATTTTGTTAGGTACAATTGTATTTCTATTTGCAAACCTTTTTATCCTAATATTGATTGAAGAAACATTTTGAGAAATACTTTTTCCTGTACATCATAAGATAAATCTACAAAGACAGTTAAAATTACACGAATTTCCGCTCCGACACGTGCTTAAAACACGTGACAGCGATCGCAGCGTGTTAGCCGTGAGCGCTTCCGATTCGTTCAATCGCTTTTGAAGTAATAATTATATTGAAGTTTGTTATTATTGTTGCCGTATTTGGTAATTTTTGTTATTAATGTTTAGTATTTCATGGAATTGCGGTACCTACTTTTTGTCTCTTTTGATGGCTTTTCTGATACATTGATTTAAGAAAACTGTGTAAATATTTTCGAAATTCAAAATGATCAGAATACTTTGAAAAAAATGCATGATCCCATAATTGATTCCTTATAAATTGCATTACATTGCATGTTTACGTAGGATAATCAAAATCATTCGATTCCACAATAAGTATTCTATTTAATTACTCAAATACATAATTATAATTTTATGAAGATTCTGAGATATACCTTTTGACATGTAAATATTAATGTGCTTCATAAGTATAACATAGGTAGGTAAGTAGGTTTATAATGAGCAAAGTGTAATGAGGAATAGTTAGCTCAGATGGCATTTGTGATAACGCTTGATGAAACGTGAAGTGAATAGGATAGTAAAAGTTTTATTATTAATAATAATAATTGTAAAAAAATAATGCTTTAGACATTCTAGTCTCATAGGACTAAGATAAGTAAATTGAAGAAAAATAAATGATGTAAAAAGTCGCGACTGTTATGATAACAATTTCATTTCTGTCAAACAAATTCATCTCTAAAATGAAAAAGGTACGGAATGTTTAACTTTTTATAAATTTAATTAGCATTTATTAAGTGACTTCTTTTGTAACAAACTATGTAATTTAAGTACGCTTGCTTTGAATGTAAAATCGGTGTATTTTTATTGTAAATAAATTACGTAAGTAGAATTTTTATAAAGGTCATTTAAACGCTACAATGGACCTAATAAAAGGTATAAATTAGTAATCAGATCCTAGAAGTGTAATTGAAAGTTAGTTAGTTTGAAATATTGGACTAATTTAATTAATATTTCCTTGAAAGTTTCTCACTGGATAATTGGACTTTGCTTTGTCAAAGCAAACAAAATTTTGAGTTCATTTGTTGTAGTACCTAGTACTTATTTTTATTAATATCACGTTGTTTTGATTTCATTTAGTTGTTAATTATACAATATAAATCACGTTTATACGATGCTGCTATGGAAGAAAATGTGATTTTAGCTTAAACTAAATCTGTACCCTAATTGCGTAACATAATTTCGTAAACAATCATGCCTAATTTGTTTCATTTTGACAATTCAATAACATTCATTGCGTTATTTACGTTGTTGAGCAGTTTTTTTTTCCAACTTATGAAGCAATGGATTAGCAATCTGTTTCAAATCGAAACAACTCATGATTGATCGTGTATTACGCAATTAGGGTACTGGTTTGTAACGTATTAAGACTACGCGAATCTGGTGGAACAATTTCTATGAAAACTTCACGAAAATTGTTTTACATGTGTCGCGTTGTCTACCTGCTCCTTTTTATAAATTCTTTGATTGACTTTCATGATAAACAATTTATGGAATTTGAATTTCGCTCGAGTGTGTATTCTGTTTAATTAAATTCCCTATCAATTGTTAAAAGTATAGTTGTAGAAGACTTTTTGGATTTTGTTGTTTTAATTAAAATTTGTCAGTAGAGGTGCAGTGTAAGCCAAAATTCAATTATAAAATCAAACTTTTATTTATATGAAACTGAAATCGTCTATAATATATAAAATAAAGTATTATAAATGCAAAACTGAGTTTGTTTGTTTGTTTGTTACGCTTTCACGCTAAAACAGCTGAACAGATTTGGATGAAATTTGACACATGGGTAGACCATGGCCAGGATTAGGACATAAAACTACTTTTTATCCCGATATTCACACGGGATCGAGGCTTATGCAGATGAAACCGCGGGCGCAGCTAGTCGTCTATAAAATCAAAACATTAAAATTATTAAAATAATTCTAGCCATAATTTTAACCTTAAAAAAGCGCTGTAAATAATTACAAGTGTAATTTAATTTTGAAATTGTAAATGAGGAACAACTAGTACATAAGTAAATATTCAATTGCTTATTTCAATTTATTTTACGGCGGAGACCAATTTAATCGGTGTTTGAGAATTTAAATTATATCGTGAAAATTACAGTTGATGACAGAATTATTTGATCTTATTTAAATCAGATTTTTTTAAATTTAAATCGCAAATAAATAAATCAATCATTAATAATTTCTGAAAAAACTCGAAAAATAAGAAAATATATTTAAAAATCAACTGTAATTAATTGTAGCAACATTTTCGTAGCGAGATACAAAATATTTCCTTTTGAAATCATTATGAATGTTCCCATATTTATATCGACTGGATGTTTCAATTAATTTTTAATAAAGAATTGTAATCAAAATGCTGGTTTCAATCTACTTCCTCAACTATTTATACTAATAAGGGTACTTAGAAAATAATATACAATTGGGAGAAAAGAAGCGACGGTCTGACTTCTTCGAAAACTGGTTACAAAAAGATTAAACAGCTTGTTGACGCGACACCATAATGTTGCCAGTCAAAACACTGCCTTGTGTTGCCAATTTCCCACAAAAAGATTATATTGTTCGTGGTAAACAAGCACGCGATTGGTGGTAAGTAGACATCGTAGATGCGTTGGCATTCTGAAGACAAAGCTGAACGGGGACTCACACTCTTCAAACTGAACTACAAGAACAGATAAAAATACCAACCTATTACTGTTCTGTTTGTGGCAGTGATAGCTTAGTGGTGTGATCGTCAGATTGATTTCATGTGTGTGCGTATTGTATAATTACTTCAAAAACGGCGGAGAAAAATATCGTGAGGAAGCGGCATGCCTAAGAAATATTTATCGATGGCATGTCAAGCCAAGTCAGAGGCCCATGGGTGGCTTTAAAACTCTGACACCAGGTTAGTCTCTAATACAGTGGCTCCAGGCAACATACAGGCAACTGAAGGAACACGGTTTGGTTTTAGTCAGTAAGAGTCTGACACACCCTTCCGCTTCGCCCAGAGCGGGAGAAGTTTTTAACACGAAAAGAAGAAGACTGTTCTATTGGAGGACAAAGGTCTCTTCTCATATAAAGAAGGTACGACCATTGATCACCACGCTTGCTCAAGACGGGTTGACGAATAACGGATATGGTGCGAAAATTTTCCGGACCATCTTCAATCAATCCTTTTTAATCGCTCAGAGAATCACGTGGAGTATCGTATCTTCCTACAATAATACAGTTCATAGTACTCTGTCGGGATGATGTGAAGAACGTGGCGTCGGTAAATCCAAGCGGATTAACTCCATCCTTGGAATTGCGGCAACAGTAATACTGCCATTTACGTCATCTTTTTGGATACGAAGAGGATTTAAAGAGTATTTTTAGCAATCAATCAAATGTAGGGCTTTGATGTAAGAGCAATAGAATTACCTACTGAAAAAAAAATTGCTTTCAACAAAGATGTACAAACTTTTGTAACTTGATTTCGTATTATTAGGCGAAATCATCAGTAATAAGAATATACGTAGATTTATTTAATATCCTATTCCGCTTAACTATTCTTAAAGAACCACCCGCCCTCGCCACCGTGTGTTTCACAACCAAGCATCCTCAGGATGACGATTGACTTGTCACAAACCTGAACACGGCGCGGCGTGTTACCACACCGAGCGCCAGACGCAGAGTGAATCTTCAGATATTTTTAAAATTAGTTATTGTTTTTTCGATGACTTGTAGCTCAATTTTTTATATAAGAACCTGTTTTCCACCAACCGAAACTGATTTTCTACACATGCAATCGTGTCCAGTTTTGTGATAATAATTTTAAATTAAGTTATCGCGTATCATTTAAGGTATCTACATCACAACATGAACTTATAACCGAATAAATGGGACATTTCAGCTCTGGCTTGAAAACGAAACTGTGATACCTCTGGTAGACATTGCAGATGTCCATAGGCGGCAGGCATAACATATATAACTTAGCCAAAACACAATAAAAATATGGACAGTATGGAAACCAGGCCTATTTGTTAAAAAAATGACCTACGCTCAATTTCTAAAAAGATCGCAGCGAATACTCGTCTCGACACGGCACCCGCAAGTGATAGTACCATGACAATCGCTTGGGGTCTCGTCAATGAGCACGTCTGTGCGAATGTGTCGCTTCGAACGTTTACTGTGTAGTTTCTGTAATGTCCATATTTATACTGTGCCCGAAGGTTCGCCTGCTAGATTTCCAAAAATATAAAAATACTAATACATGGTAAGGAACTGATGGCTTCTTACGATTTCCACTATAAATATTAAGCAAAAGTTTGTCCGAACAGTATGTTTTTCAGTATTTTTCACTCACATGATTTTTCACCTAGATCAATCTCGCAGAAAACTTGATCAAGTTAACGATATACCGCATAATATTAAAGGGTATCATGCTTAGCATAAACAAGTGGTGAGTATGTATATCTTGACATGCAAATTTATGCTAAGTACAAAAGTCGATACGCGGTCTCTTCATAAAACGGGAACATCTTGCAACCTATGTATATTAAGTTATGTGACAGTCGACAGACGTTTGCAGTAACACATTTTTTTGAGGAAAAATGTCGAGGCACACGTTTATTGGAGCAGAATTGGAAAATCCGCTGTCACATCCCGTCTTGAATTGGTGGAAATACAAGATCAAATTAAATCAGCTAGCAAAACTTCATAGATGTGATGGGTATCGATAGCTAATGAAGATAAAACAAAAAATAAACTATAGTTATAATTTCAAGTAACTACACTATCTGCAGTCGTTGACCCCGTAGACAGCTGTACTTGAAAGTAAGGCTTTTTTATTTTTATTTATCTTCATAAGATATCGATACCCATCAGTTTTGTGAAGTTTCGCTATCTAATTAAATGCGACCCTGTATTCTGAATTATAAGCCAGTCAGCAAGGTAAGTGGCAAAGCAGGCTATCTTGGTGAGTAGTTATCTTATCACATCTATGTTCACGAAATAAAATTTTAATAACTGAAATAAAACCCTTTTAAATGCACCACCATATACCATATATAGTCAAAATCCGATAAATACACTGGAAAAAGAAATTGATGAAGAGCGAAAACGGTAATTTTATCGGAAGGTATTTTTCGATTTCCGCTCCTTTTACCCAGAATCACCTTTAGTAAGTAGGTCTTACCTTAAGCGTAAAATTTACTGAGTGTAAAAAACCCATGTTAGATATCGCATAGTCATTATCTACGTATTCTGCACATCAAACTAGGTAATATCGAGCAAAAATAATTGCTTGGAAATTACTTACATTTTTAGTGTGATAAATTACTGTATACGGCGTACTGTGGATCGAGAAAAGGCTCTCGAAGACATAGGTGCTTAAATTTTAAAGTGTCGGTTTTTTGCTTTAAATGGCTTCTGATAGCCAATATCATGCATAAATATATCATAGGATACAATCTGGTAGGCAAATTGGCAACTTATTTTTGTTTTTTGCAAAAGAAATGTATGAAGCTAATCCTTATATCTCGGGAACGGAAAGAATAATCAAAATATCCTTGCACGCGGTGATGTAACTATTTATTAATGATTTTTTGACATACTTCGTTTAACGAAATTTTGTCGAGAATCTGAAAAAATCAAATATGTTTAAGCTCCTATTTATTAATTAATTTTATTTAAAAAAAAAAAAACAACTTATACCAACAGTTTTTACAACGCATACAAGTTATAGGTATGAGTCCTATACCTATGAGACCTAAGTATGTCTTCGAGAAACTTTTTTCGATCCATTGTGCGGCGACGCTCGCAAAACACTGTACTTTTGAGTGCATGCAACGGTACAGGAGTTCTATTTCAAGTTAAGTTTTATAACTTCTATAACAAGTCTCCGTGAAAAAAAAAAAAGTAAACTTTGGCCTTCAATAACTCCGTATGTATGGTCTAGTACAAAAAACTCAGCTTAGTTAAGTGTATTTTTTTATAAAAAGTGATTATTAAAAAGACAATAAATATCAATGCGTTAGTCCATGCTCATGTTCTCCCATATCTTCCCAAGGACGTCTCAAACATGACTTACTGCTTTCCCTCATCACAAAAAACTTGCCACGTATAATCTATGTATTCTCAAGTTCTGTAAGTCCATGCAATGTTGTAAGCACTTTTAAGTATACATGTCTTGTAGCAGTTGACGACTTCTTATTTAACTGCCAGAGGTCTTTCCTGTTGTTTTGCTTTATTTTATAATAAAGCTGAGGTATTCATTTTGTTTAAACTAATATTATAATAAAGAGAAAAGATTTGACTTTTTGTATGTTTGTTTGTAATGAACAAACCCAGAAACTACTGGACTGATTTTAAAAATTCTTTCACCATTAGAATGCTATATAGATATCACGCGGGCGAAGCCGGTAGCGGGAGCTAGTAAGTTATAATTATTTTTTTAAATGGACTTAGTAATTTTAGAAGAGTATGTGTTGAAAATTTCTGATTTACGCCTCGTGCAGACTGGGGCGACGCGACTCAAACAAAACAATTTCTGAGAAAACTTCATGGTAGAACAATTACCGGTGTCGCGTCGCGCCAGTCCGCACGAAGCTTTATATTTTGCTATAGTTATTGTGTAGATATAGAGTTGAATTGCCGATTGGAGAGGTCTATCTCCAGCAGTGGACTTCAGTGGCTGATTATGATGTTTCTAGAAATAGATAATAGTGCCCTTTGTACACACGTTTTTCTTTTCGAATAAACTATGGTTTAATCGCCGTGTGTGGGCACGGTCATCAGTTTTGTATGGATCACTATGGAAGCTTGTTGACGGACACGTTTTTTCTACGGTGCGCTTTATACGCCGTACCGTAAAGGGCCTAAGAATAATCGTTTTCGTTGATAATGAAATATTTTGAAAGTTGATGTAATAAGCAAATTAAATTCCTGAAAGACATAACCAAACTCCAATAAAATCAAGTGATAAAAAAAAACTGTTGTTTCATAGAAAAGTGCAATACCTACGCGGTCAAAATGAAAACAGCTGATTTTTTTAAAAATAACCCACGAAAAATTTCTACGGGGCTTCAAAATCACGTACTGAATCCATGGTAACAGTTTTTACGTCGATGTCCCTGCCACCCTGTATACAATATAATTATTTGTAATCAAGTTCAATGTTGCAAAATTATGGGGGTGAAAAACCGATCTAGCTAGGTATTATATCAGGGCAAATACGTTTATTCCTTATTTTCACCCGAGCAGAGCTCGGTCGCCCAAATTTTAGAACAAGATGGCTACCATACATGGCAGCATGGAATTAGTAAGTACGTACTATCATGGCAACATGGAATTCCCCCGGTTTAGAACAAGATGGCTACCATAGATAATACACTATAATGATGGCTATCTTAGAATAATGACAGCATGGAATTAGTAAGTACTATACATGGAATTAGTATGAACTATTCTATGAGCATTCTCTATTTTCACCCGAGCAGAGCTCGGTGGACCAGGTACTCAATTTTAAATCGCATATGATTATTATTTTATTATTAAAAGAGAGGAAATCAAATAACAAAAAGCAACTGCAATAATTTTCCGCTGTATTCACTTTTAGATCAATTTCAATATATTGAGCCTCGTTATTTGCAATATCCTGTATTTACGAACGACTCAGTTTGAAATAATAGTTATTTATTCGTAGTGAATTCAAAATAAAAAGTTATTTTTAAGCCCACAGCTTGAAATTGCAATTAATTTATTCATAATAAGCCTCACATAAAATTCTATCAGCTCTCAATCGTGGACCGATATATGATTTGTTTGATGTCCCGTTTCCAATACTCATAATCATTTGAATACTATTGAAATATTTATGATACTACTTTCAAAATATAGGCAATCAATCTGCTTAGTTTTTCTCAACTATATTGAGTTCGGCTTCCAGTCTAACCGGATGCAGCTGAATAGGTACCAGTATTTTACATATACCTATAGAACTTTTGGTAGGATGTGGTAGAGGTTCTATGGTCTGATAAAATAAAATACCTATTAAATACATCATTACATAACATCACGCCTTGTTTCCCCGAAGGGTTGGGCAGAGGTGTCCCTGTAGCAGGTTCACCCACATTTCACCAGTTATGTTTTAGGTCCCATGTAATAGGGGGTGAGCTTATTGCCATCAACCGGGCACAAATCCAGACTCCGGGCTGCTACTGAGAAATTTCAGATAGAAAAACCCAATAACACTTTGCCCGACTTGGGAATCGTACCCAGGACCTCATGCTCAGCAGTAGCGCTTGCGACCACTAGATCAACGAGGCAGTCATCATGGAAAATATTAATTAAATATGACAAAATTACTTTAATGATGAAGTTACTATAAAACTAAACACGGTTTATAAACATTAATAAGAGTAGGTAGGATAATATTAAATGATGCGAATGACGCGAGACCCAGTCAGTGATTGCCTGTGTGTCGTAATGTATTCAAACTGTATCTGAATTCACAGACAGGCGACGTCTCAGTACTTGAGTTTCAAGTTTACCACTACACATGGAACTACTGCTTTGTCAGACTTTTGGGCTTCTAACTACATGTAACGACTGTCAAAGATCTACGAAAGACAGCCGGGACCAACGGTTTAACGTGTTTTCCGAGTCACAGAGGGGTCTCGATATGTAACGGATAGTCACCCATCCACGAATCGACCGTGGCAAGCGTAGCTTAACCTTCAATCGACCCGTGTGGCTATTATCATTTAGCCACGAGCGCCTTTCTTATAAGAGTATGAAATGCAATTGAAGTGGATATATTTAGTAACCTGTTCCGCTTAGCTATTTCTAAAGAGTCTTAAAAATACCCTGAAAGAAATCAGCACGTGTTTCCCCTCTCAACGAGGCATCTTCAGGATGACGATTGACTTGTCGCGAACTCGAACAAGGCGTGTTGCCACACTAAGCACTGAGCGCAGACTGAAATGTGAATGTGAAATAAGATAGTAAAAATATCTGCTAACCCGAAATGGGCCGTATGGTAGATTACAGCCGGTTCCCTCTTCCTCGGAGTAGGCCTAAGTCTCCGCAGAGTGGAAACATTGAAGACTGATTATGATATGTATAATAAAATATCTGAAAATACCTTTTTCTAAAGTCATACTTTTAATCCTCAAAACGCCTACATGCCAAATTAAAGGTGTTAGATATTCAGGGTTTGGTTAAACAAATCCTTCCTCCCAGAAAAGAAGGATTGAGAATATTTTTGTTAAAAGTTGTTACAGAGGAACGTCACATGGTAAGACATAGTTATATTATTATTTATTTGAATTGCTTTTAGATACGCCCCACGACGGGGTAACAAATCAGTATAAGTTGGCCTCTTATTCCTTGCAGCGAAGCTTATTTGTAAATGTCGCAGCGAGTGTTGTGTGTGTGTTTGTTTGTTGTTTTTAGTGTGTGTGTTGGTTGTTTGTGTGGTGTGTGTTTTGTGGCTGAGATAGGAGCCTTTTGGCCTCGTACAGGACTTTCTGCTTTTATGTTTCTATGAGTGTGTTAAGTTTCATTTCTGATCTCCTGTGCGAGTCCCAAAACTTTTTTTTTCATTATTTCTTTCTTGCTTTATTTTTTTATGCTTTTTCTTGCTTTATCTTTATTTTCTATTGAAACTCCCTACAAATCTCGGCTAGGTCAAGGCCCGCAATAAATAGTAAAAAAAAAATGATTTCATTCAAACAATCAGTTTTTTGTATAAAACACGAGATATATCAGTGAATCAAAAGCTTGTTCTTTTAGCACTTAAGCAGCTTGTTATATATGTTCTTTACTATTTGAAAAAGGGCTGAACACAAGAAGTATTTGTGTAGAATTTTCTCAACTATTTCGGGGTCGACGTCTTGACGAATTAGATGTGGGTATATCAGGTTTTGGAGTCTGTCTTCTGACCTATGTAACCCACTTAGGTAATGGGCATATTATGTGTGCTATAGTGCGGTAAAGCGACTGCTTTTAGGCTTCGTTAAAACGAATTATAAATAAGACCAGCCTTTTATGTATTGTCCCACGTCCCAATGCAGGGAAAAGGCCTCAAGGCACGAACATTGATCACCACGCTTACTCAAGACGGGTTGAGGTTTAAAATTAAATCGTTTGGCGTAGTATTGTTTACGTACTACCTTCATTTGTCATCGCACAGGCCACAGGAAAAAGCCAGGAAGAAATTCAATGGTTACTCTGAAAACATTGTTCTCAGGTTGCTCATTACTGTCTGTATCCTCAGTCTGTGGATTACTGAACATCCATAACATACGGAGACACCTTTCTCTGTGCCTCGGAAAGCACGTCAACCGATTGGTCCCGGTTGTTATTCGTAGATCTTTGACAGTCTCTTCGGGTAATCACAAGCCCGAAAGTTTAACAACCAGTCTCACCAAAGAGAATCGTTTTACCCAGTAAATACTCTGTGGAGTTGAGATGATTACAATACTCCATCTATGTAATTACTTGTATTCAAGTGCATGTGGTTAGAATAGAAACCGTCTCCAACATAATTGGAAAAAGACTGAGCAGATGATGACTGTCTGTTACGTTACTTTTCATTTGTAGATTGTTCTTAGATGTCCGACATGATTTCCATAACCAACTTTATACAAGTACTCAAACTGTGATCGATCGATAAGAATCAAAGGTCAGCAACATTGTCGCGTGAACAACTGCGTTCACGAACTCACAATTATGTTTAGTATATTGTTTATTTACTGTTTTGTTAGGTATACAAATGTTGTTTAATGTCGTCGCTTGCTCCATTTATAAATGGTTCGAGGTCGAGGGGAAATAGCGTTGGGGGTTGAAATAATAAAGGCTTTTTAGCTTTTGTAAGTATTAGTGTTTGTTAAGAATTAAGTTCGAACCTTCTTCTATAGTAAACAAATCATCTTATAAACGTTTTCTTCTTTTTTGTTGGCACGCGTAAAACCGTGAATCAAAACATTTATTAGCTAATATTATGGGATTTATTAGATATTGTTATTCCTTAGGCTTTATTGGATTCAATACTTTTATTCAACTGTGTGTGTAGTACAAACATTCGACAACAAAGGTACAGGTAAACCAACAAAGGTATGCGCGTCGGTAATCTTCGTGTTTCTGATTTAGCACGACCGTTGTGCCATAGAGTAACTCCTCACAGAGGCAAGGCTTCTAATTTTTGCACTGCCAGGCGTGGTTGCAGATCGTCATAATACTGTCACTCAGAAGTTTAAAAAAGATTTTTGTGAGTAATTTTGTAATCAAGGTAAAACAAAATCAGCAACTGCCATGGCTGTAAGAGCTCTTTATCAGATCTCATCATCGCGCGTTAGTATTTCCGAAGATAGTGGAAGATTCCCGATTTTTTTTAGGATATGTGTAGCTTTCTAAAGGAGTACCGTTCTGTTTGTGAAGGAAATCGTCCGTGGAAGTACTACTAGTACGACAATATACCAATTTCTGCTGTGAAACAGGATTGCTGTGATTCAGTGCGTTCCAGGACGTGGGACATTTTCAGCTTTTTCTGTCTCTGGTATTGTAGAATGCAAGAGTCTAGAGACACCGGTGGGCACTAACCGGTGGGACATTATAAATTTAAACAGTATGAAAACTAGACCTATTTGTTGAAATAATTACCTACACTCGGCATGGCACCCGCAACTGACAGCACCGCGACAATCGCTTAAGACCACGTCAACCAACGCATCTGTGTGAGTGTGCCATTTCAAACGTTTCCTACGTAGTTTCTGTACTGTCCATATTTATACTGTGCCACTAATAATCAATTGTTTGTCTCATAAAACCGAGAAAATATAATTCCTTCAGTTACAGTATATTGACGTTCACATGACGAACAAAAACAATTGACAAACGGTCAATAAAGGTCCACTACCCCGAAGCTACTCTATCGGCAAACTAGAAAGGTCCACAGAATAGATATACATTAAAGATCTGACGGAAGTTAGCGCAAACGAAGTTCGTGCGGTCACTGCAAACAGTACGGTTTTAGGGTTAACCGTTTAATATCGACGTTCGGTTGTAGTGGACTAGTAACTGTATTCATGATTTAAATGTTAATTTTTGTTGTAAATTCTATGTATTTTCTAAATGTGTTCTATTTTTCTAATGTATTCGTTGTTTTTTGTATAATTAAAGAAATAAAGTAAAGTATTATATTACCTTAATTATTGTGAACGTGAGGACTATGTGGATATTATTATGATTTTTATTTCTCAGCTAGTTAAGTTGAGCTCCTTAAGTTCTGAGTTGAGCTTCACGATTACTGACAAATGCTTGCACTGACTGGACAGATCCACTCAAATCTGTGTGGTTCTTACAAAAGACCATTTCAGACACTAATTACATGGTCCTCATATGGCCTGACCAAGATTATATCTGGACTTTAAAAGAGACTGTGACCTCTAAGTTTGTTTCGGTCTTTCTTCTCAGAGTAGTCAGATAGGAAACGCCGAACTCATTTAGCTTATTTTTAATATTTTTTTAATATGACGTGTAAAAATGATTCCGATATCCTATTTACAGAATAAACAATTTCATTTCATACCTGTGGCTAAATCGTCACCCTGTATTATAGCCAAATATAAACTTCAAGTAAAATAGTATTAACAGTAAGCCATAAGTCAGTGGTAAATTAAACCAGTACAATCTGACCTCTTATTCTATTGAAACTCCGTACTACGCTGGGCCGGCTCAAGGTCAAAGCTTTACCACTGAGGTGTGGTCGACTGTACCAATAGTCATCGCTACCGTATAAGTAGGTAAGTATAACGCCAGTAGGCGCGGGCTTACGGACGGTGAGCAATGGGTAGCTCGCCGTCCGATAAGGACCAGGCCCGGGTCGACGGCGCATTGTGTTCCACGGGCGCCTCAAAGAGATGTCAGTAGAACTGACGGGGTCCGCTAGGGCCGATGCCTGTCGAGGTCGCGGGAAAGTTTGAAAGAGATACCGTGGCCTCTGGCAATATAGGCAACTGAAGGAACACGGGTGGGTTTTGGTCAGTAAGAGCCTGACGCCCTCCCGCTCCGCCCAGAGCGGGAGAAGTTATTTGATAAATTCCCACACAAAAAAAGAAGAGGAAACGACTAACAACAAAGTTATTAAGGCAGATTACGTTACTGAAAATATCCTTACAAACCGCTAATTTCAGCCAATGAAAACGCTCCATTTTCCTTTAATTTTACCTCGTTCCGATGCATTAATGAATCACCACATAACAGTGTTTACCTTTTATATTTAACCGTTCATATTTTTTTTTTGAAATAAGGGTTTTTAACACTGGAAAATACGTTGACAGCCTCCCGGCGGTCCTGCCTGGGGTTCGTATTAACTTTCCCATCCAGCTTTATATTATTCGATATCCTCTTCAATATTCAGATAAGTATTTATGTACTTTTGTATAAGGTACTTATTTTTTGAGTAAGGTTTTTGATAGGATGAAAGTGATATATTTTGGGAATTTAAACCAATAAAGAGTAGGTATAGAACTATTTTTATAACTGTGCGCTTGGAGCTGTCAAAATCGTAGGTTGTTAATATTGAATTTGATATTTTTTTGTGAGCTGTGATATCGGCCGGATATGTGCTGGTTTGTTACGCTTTCACGCTAAAGCTGCTGAACAGATTTGGATGAAATATGGCACATAAGTAGACCATGACCTGTATTAGGACATAGGATACTTTTTATTCCCACATTCTCACGAGATCAAGACTTATGCGGGTGAAACCGCGTGGCGCATCTAGTATATCATAAAGTAAACAAACCGATAAAGAAAGGACAAAATACAAAACAACACTCCGGGAGTGCCAATAGATGTCAAATCTTGAAAAAAATCGACACCGCGGTAATCAACGCGTTGATGTCTTTTTAACTGTCAAAAGTTGGTGTCGTCATAGTGCCGCAAAATCAATGGTTTAGTCCCATTTCAAAAATGCCCAACGCGCCTAATAAAGTTTTCACTTCAAAAATACTTTCAAAACCTTTAAAGTAACAATCACTTGCATAGAACATTGATCCGTAACCGAATATAAATAAAGGGCACAATTGCGATTACAAAAATGAGGTGTCGATAACGGTGTCGCGAGTTCAATTGTGTTTTCCCATCTCAAATAAGTCCAACGCGCCTAAAGAAGTTTTCACTTCAAAAATACTTCAAAAAGCTTTAAAGTAACAACCACTTGCATAGAACATTGATCCGTAACGTAATATTAATAAAGGGCACAATCGCGATTACAAAAATGAGGTGTCGATAACGGTGTCGCGAGTTCAATTGTTTTTTTCCCATCTCAAAAAAGTCCAACGCGCTTAAAGAAGTTTTCACTTCAAAAAAATACACGCGCCGCCGCCGTGTGTATAAATAATTTTCATTTAAAGTATTACAAAAATCCTACATCGTAAATCTCCAACGGTAACCTACGAATCCAAGTTCAATCCTTTCACCTCTTCTTTAATTTAAATATTCATGTATTCAGTAGGTACCGATCAGGGGAATATCTTCGATACTGACCTACCTCTGGTTAGCTTGTTCGTTTTCGCTCGAACAACTCCAAAAACTCTGATGCGGGTTGTCCACAAAATATATTTAAGACCCTTTAGTACGATATTTTAAAAGATATTCTTGTGTAAAAATTTACAGAAAATATGTAGACCTCTTGTGAAACTATTGTGATTTATTTTGAGAGAATTTATTAGGCTGGATGCGAGAAGCACAGAACCGGTCGAATCGTGGACGTCTTTCGGCTGAAATGATGAGGATGATGACTATAAAAGACAGAAGTAACATCAATCGATTTGAAAAGTTTTTCGCAAGGTTATCATAAATTTTCATTGTAAACGATAAGAAACACCACTGCGGAAATTAAAATAATAACAATGTGGAAACGCTATTATCATTGCCATATTTGCGTAACTTATTTTCGTAAACGATTATTTACGTTGTTGAGCAGATTTTTTTTCCAACTAATAATAATAATATAATAATAATAAATCTTTTATTTATAAAAATGTGCACATTCACAATAAGTAACTTAATAATTAAAATAGAGCACAGTTGCTTTATTGCCTGAACTAGGTTGAACCTGTGTTTCAGGCTACAAAGTGCATAAATACTTAATGTAATAAATTAACTAACCCCCGAATACTGAATCGTCACTCAACATTTAAGGGCTGCTTAAAATTTGAGCAGTTAAACCTAAACTTTAAATTTTGTATGGCCAAAGTCACTTTTGAGTAACTGTTAAATTTAAGTGCTACTTAAATTTTGAGTGACGTTTCAGCATTCGGGGGTAAGAGTATAAAGCATAAACTAAATTAAAATTATAAAACAATTATAAAATTATAAAATAAATAATTAAAATTATAGAACTAGATAAAAAAAATGTAAAATAGCATTTCAGCGGTTCTATTTGCAGACAACAAGTAGATCTTCTGTCTGTGCATAATCTATGTTTAGTAAATATTCAAGTATAATTTTTTTACAGCTAAAGTAATTTAATTTGTAAATACTAAGTTTTTTTATTTAATCTATTGTACAGAAATGGGCCTAAAAATGTAAAAAATCTTTCTACAAAGACATGTTTTGAGGTTGCATTAGATGTGCATACTATATCATTCCGTCTCTTGTTAGTATTGTCAGCAGTGTAAGTAAGCATGGTGTAAGTCAGCAGTGTAAGTCAGCAGTGTAAGTAAGCATGCTGTTTTAATACTAAGTGCATAATGAAAAGTTGGCGAACAGTCAGCACGTTGCAGGATTTATATAGCAGATCTGTGGGCAAGAAAAAGGGATGGAAGTTTGCTACCTTTAAAATTGCTCTCTGAGCTCTTTCAAGAGGAAGTAGATATGTTTTTGGTGCGCCACCCCATGAAGAGATGCAGTATTGAATTATAGATTGACATAGGGCCAAATACACTTGTGTAATTAATTTTGTATCAGCAAAAGTTCGCAATTTTTTAAAAACATATATTAATTTGCGCACTCTTTTACTTAGACTATCAATATGTTTTCTGAAAGACAATGTGTCGTCCATTATTACCCCGAGGTATTTTATGCTGCTTGTTTTGAGGATAAAAGGGCAATTACACATGTTGACTGAACGGTTTCCACATTGATGGGCATATAGATGAGGGTTAGTAATGTTAAATTGAGGCTTGCGCATGGAGAAGTGTATATATTTTGTCTTGTCAGCATTTAATGTTAGTAAATTGCTTTGAAGCCAATTAGTCACAGTATTAAAACCTAGTTGAGCAATTTCGAACAGTTCGCTACTGGTTTTAGCGGTAAATATTAGTGAAGCAATGGATTAGCAATCTGTTTCAAATCGAAACAAATTGTGATTGATCGTGTATTTCGCGATTAGGGTACAGATTGATTTTGCTTTTTTTACACTGCACATTTTATGACTATTTTTTCATAATCCCTATAATCATAAATTTTACTTGTATGCATCAGAAACGACGATATAATGTCTCATGCAACTTACGACCTAATAAAAAGGCAGATAGCTTTCTTTCTACTTTGCACTAAACTTAATATAAACATTGGAACCTTAGTGTTGCCTTTTAGTTAGCTTTTGTGTAGCTTTTCAACCTTTACGTCATTGGGCTGGTCACTGGACTCATCAGTAAACGAAAAAAAGGAAAGTTTTGTGGATTTGTCGACCGTTTTTTATTTTGTTAATTACCTGGTACATGATGAAAGGCTTTTTTTTTTGGGTGGGAAATCATCAAATAACTTCTCCCGCTCTGGGCGGAGCGGGAGGGCGTGTCAGACTCTTACTGACTAAAACCCACCCGTGTTCCTTCGGTTGCCCTGTTGCTGGGGGCCACGATCTCCCTTTCGGTTTTCTTCGCAACCCCAACAGGCATCGGCCCTAGCGGACCCCGTCCATTCTGCTGACATCTGTTTGAAGCGCGCGTGGAACACAACGCGCCGTCGACCCGGGCCTGGTCCTTATCGGACGGTGAGCTACCCATTGCTTACCGTCCGCAAGCCCGCGCCTACGGTGGCCGGAAATTGACTTGCGACTCCCGACGCCCTGGGCGTCTCCTCCTGCGGTGGTTAGGGGCGTGAGGGCGCGAAATTTGCCTCTCCCTCACGCGTCCCGCCTCCTCCTTCGCGAGCATCACCGCTTCGCAGAAGGAGGTGACGGCCTCCCATTTCCTCTCGCACCGTACCATGGCCTGAATCAGGGCCGGACGCGAGAGATCACCGCCGCCGATCGCCTCCACGAGGACACGGCGATGCTCCGCCCAAGCTGGGCAGACCTCCACCGTATGTCCCCTCCCTGTCTACACTGTCCCCTCATATCTATTAATACTGTTATTTGAAAATATTATAAAAGACAATTATTTTTAAAAGAGTAACATTAGAGTTTCTTGCCGGATCTTCTCGATAGGAAACGACCAATTGGAACCGTGCACTTAGCTTCTGACTCATAAGTGCTCATGTAGGTTTATGTGAAATAAATATTTTGATTTGATTTGAAACGGATTGGATGTTGCTGCTGGGTCCAACGGCCGGCTCCATAAGGCATGGGACATACACAAATGACGAGTGGCGCGGAGGTAGAGACGTGGCGCAGAACTACACAAGAGGAGTGGCGCGGGCGAGGCGATGGTGCGGCGTGGGCGTTGTATTGTAACGTCAATTTGGCGGGGAAATGTAATGTTGCATGTTTTTACTTACGGTTTGGTTGTTAAAATGTTGGTCTTTTATCATACGTTCTCTCTAGATAAATGCATGACCATTGCCGATGTGTTAAATATTCCTGAGGCTCTGTATTTCATTGTTATTGATATTTTCTGTAGATTTTCTTGTTGTGACACTTACCTATGTCAAATGTTAAACTGTCAGTTTCTTTTTATTTTTCTGTTTGGCTTAGTCTATGATGTTACTTTTTGGTTTATATTGTTTTAATTATTTTTATTGATATCGCTAAAACATTGTATTAATTATAATTTATTTTTTATATTATAATATTTAATTATATTATTATATTTTTATTATATTTTTCCTTACATTTTCCCCTTCTGGGAAAATGTAACGTTATAGTATGTATGTTCCGCGCCACGACGTTCCTCTACATTTTGTATGAAATATGAAACGGGCGGCACAATGCCCGCGCCACACCGTCGCTTCGCCCGCACCTCATGTCAGCAGAATTGACGGAGTCCGCTAGGGCCGATGCCTCCGCCTAGAGTGGGAGAAGTTATTTGATAATTTCCCACCCAAAAAAAAGGGTTCTTGCTGTGAGAAGCAATATGCTGGTTCTCAGGTTTGATTGTTGTAGTAAGGAGGTTAGGATTACGTTGTTTAAGGCTTACTGCCGGAATTTATACACAAGCAGCTTGTGAGCCACTTTTACACGTCATATAAAAAAACAAATAAGCTAGATGAGGTCAGCGCTTCCTATTTGACTACTCTTAAAAGAAAGACCGAAACAATCGCAGAGGTTGCAGTCTCTTTTATAGTCCAGACATAATCTTGGTCAGGCCTCATGAAGACCATGTAGATTAGTTTATGAAATGGTACTTTGAGGAATGAACCACACAGATTTGAGTGGACCTGTCCACTCAACTTAATACTTCAGCTGATTCATTACATCCGGTGAATTTATGTAAATATTGTTTTTTTTGTATAACTAACATAATTATGGATCGTTGTTGTCTAAGCTAATAAATTTTTAATTCTCAATTTAACTTAAAGTATACACATTCATTATTTAAAATACACCTCCTTTCCTTACTTGAAGATTCTTGTGCCTAAAGTGCCCCCAAAGGTCAACTAAAACAGTACCTACTCAACAAAAAACATAAATTCACGCCACTTCTATTCAAATACAATTTTCTTTGAAAGTGATGTAATTATTCTGTTTCCGTATATTTTTCTTGTTCAGTATTTTTTTTGGAAACTGACGGCAGTACTAATGGTGGCACGGATTTGATTTAATACGTTGCTATGTACCTTTTGTGTCACGAACAGTTTTTAGGCTGCTTTTTCACAGGAGATGTACTAAGCTATATAGCGATGGATGTGTATGATATCAACCTATGGATTGTTGCTATCAACCAATGATCGTTTGATTTTTAACCCCCGACGTAAAAAGAAGGGTGTTATAATTTTGACCACTATATGTGTGTGTCTGTCAGTGGCACCGTAGCTCTTAAACAGGTGAACCGATTTTAATGCGATTTTTTTAAATTTGAAAGCAAGTTTTCTAGCGATGCGATGGTAGCTTAGATATGTTTTATCAAAATCGGTTTAGCCGTTTGAGGATTATCAGCTGTTTTCTAGTTGATGAATGGATGTGAGTATCTTCCACAGGTCGGATCGATTTGAAATTTGGTATTCTGTTACTTCAATGACATTTAAAGAACATAGTAACCTTGAACTGATGCTGCAGTATCACCTGGAATTCACAGGATACCCAACACCCTTACCAACTTACAGCACAGGTATCGTGATAGGGCTCATTGGAATGGTCTCAGCGAATAGTTTATAGATAGATGGTGAACAGGGTCTGGTGATGAAGTAGGAAATAAAAATGAGGAAATATTTCTGTCGGGGGTTTTTGAATTTTTAATTGTAAAATTGTACTTGTCATAGCGTAACGGTTTAACGAAGCTAAATTCATTTTCATAGCTCATCTTCTCTTATTTTCTACACTTTGGTGGAAATAGGCACATAGCTTCTTAGCTTCATCGCTTAGCTACCTCGCACAACTTTGGTGAAAAGGCGGCCCTATGAGTAGGTAGGTAATGTTAAAGTGAGAAAACTTCTTCAGGTGCGTTGGGCTTTTTTGAGATAGGATTAAACCATTGATTTCGCGACACCATGACGATACGTCATTTTTGTAAACGCGATTGTGCTCTTTATTTATATTACGTTACGGATCAATGTTCTATGCAATTATTTTGACTTTAAAGGTTTTATAAACTCGATTGTACTCTTTATTTATATTACATTACGGATCAATGTTCTATGCAAGTATTTTTACTTTAAAGGTTTCGGAAGTATTTCTTTTTAATAAACGCAATTGTGTTCTCTATTTAGATACGGTTACGGACTAATGTTCTATACGAGTATTTTTCTTCCACCAAGGCAATCTTGTTCAAGTTTTCACTTCCGTCGGCACTCTCGGAGTGCCACCACTTTTTTTTTAGAATGTTCACTTACCCAAAATCTCTGAAATTTGGTGTTATAGAACTAAATTCTGGGTTAAAAGCTCGCCTTTGTCATAAGCTGTCCTTATAATTTTATAACATTGTTATTTATGTTTGTAATTTATGTTTGTAAATTATAGCCTATGTTACTCAGTGACATTAAAGCATTCTCTAGTGAATGTATTTTTTTCGGTCCAGTAGTTTTTGAGTTTATTAATTATAAACAAAAATACAAATCTTTTCTCTTCCTAATATTTGTTTAAGTAATTTTAGTGCAGGTTGTGTTTGTCTCCCTTGGTGGTTATACATCAATTTCACTGTATGATGTTCCATACGAAACTGTTTGCAAATGTTATGTATTTGGGTACCACAATGGTGACCACCGGTTTTTGAATCCTGGCATATACGGCACAGGTCCTTTAAGAAGCAACATACATAAACTTCTAAGACTTCCTTGTTTAATAACTTGAAAACAGCTACAGCTTCAACTTCAACAATAATCGATAAGATAATTAGGCTACCATCTTTTTATTGTGTACAAGTGGTTATCCTAACCTGAAATTTTGCTAATCTCCTTCATTAAGTACTTATGTGTGCTTACTAATGTGTGCTTGTGTGAGTTAGTCTTCGTTGTTATGACTAACGAGTTCACTTAAGCTTAAACTTTCATCTGTCTCACAGTATAAATAAGTAACAGTATTATATCTTCATAGAAAACGGCCGAAACGACGCGCTTCGAAATCTCAGAGTATATCAGTACGACACAGTATCAGATGCGCAGCAGTTACGTAACGACGCGGAAGGTTTATCTACCAGCCAGCCGTAGGTAATTATTTCAAAATCACTGGCCAGATATAATACTGTTACTTTTTTATACGGTGTCTGTGTCGAACTTTCTAGAAGAATTTTTGATAAATTAAGTTTATTGGTATGTTATTAATAGACAACTGAAACGTGTTTTGATACAATGTTTGTTAGAAGGCGGAATTGTGTGTGGCTCGAGAGCTCATTATTTTTGTCGGTATCTCCTATCTTTAGCAGTCATTGTAGTATTTTCGAAGGTATTTATTTCTTAGAAAAACTGGCCCTGCATGCTGTAGCTCATATGAAATAATTACTATCATTGAACCGCGAAAATAATAAAGAATCGTTTACCAACTTTGACAACGTTGTAGAATTACCACTGTGCATATCAGCTCTTACCCAACGCATGTAAAATATAAAACACTTCTTCTACACTCACATAAACACAAGCATAACCCTCCACAGGTCACGAAATAACAAATTTTATTTAAATTCAACACGGCGAAATACGAAACGAATGGGTGTGGACGCAATTAGCGACTGCGCAGCACACACAGGGTTAACGTTACGGAGTTTTCTGATTCCTCTCGTAATTCACGTTTACCTGTATATGATGACACGCTAAAATCACGTACCGAGTTTTTTTCAGTGTCACTTTTTTTCGATTACGCAAAAACGATGGTTTTAAAAATTGTCCTCTTATTTTTTTAAGTTTATTACATGGTAGCCTACTATCCAAAAAATTGAATAACATCAGTGGGTTGATTTGGAAAAAAAAAAAAAAAAATTTGGGTTTCCGCTTATACAATATGTAAAAAAAACCCTGTCAAATCCGAAATAGGCATATAGGTACTGCAATAATAGATTGAATTCTCTATTCTTGTAATTGGCCATATTTTGTTTAAACTATTACCTATTGTATCTGTTTAGCTGTAAGTTTTCCTAAAAATAAAACAAATAAATAAATAAATAAATAATAGACTAAACTCGAAAGCAAAAATTTACTCTCTGAACTACACAAATTGTAAGAGAATTCTCAAGGATGCTCTTGTGATTGTCTGCCATTTGCTCCTATTTAATAACAAAATATTATACTTATTTTAAAATCGGCACATGGTTCGGGCTTCTCAGAAACACATTAAATCTATATTTTATGGTCTGACAGTTTGACACGTTACCCTAATTAATAACAAAATATCCAACTTCTTATCTCGACTCACAATACTAGTGCCAGCATCTGGTACGTCTCAGGCAATTCAAACGAACCTTTTAAAACAATCGAGAATTTGGACAAAAACAGCCATTAAACTATTCTGCGAAACTGTGGGAAAGGGGGCTGAGATGAACGTGGTGATTTTAGGAATTTTGAAGGATTGGTGAATGCCAAGACCAATCGAGTTTAGAGCACGATAGAGTACGGACGTCCGAATCTAGGCTAGCTAAATTAGTAGACTTGGGGAATACCAAGAGGCCATGTCCGAGTGGGCTGTCGCGAGATAACGAGTATTAGTTATTAAGTTACATATAGTTGGGTTAAGGCCCAGATTAGACTAATTTAGTAATTAATGTAATATGTGTGTGTGTGTGTGTTTGTTGGTGCGACTGGTGGTGAGAGAGCGAGTGCTGAGTCCGAGGCAAAACTGGTAATGTGTGCAGTACTTTGTAAGTGAGTTGTAATCTAATTCTCTCATCATTACAATTATCCTTGCAAGTTGATTGTATTGTTATTATAGGTAACAGTTACGTGATATCGCTGACCAGCTGTTAATGATACTTTATTCCAGAATGTCGAGCTAACTCTTATTTAGTATCATATTTTATAATTAACGCTACATTCCCGTGTATTACGTGTCCATATCCTAATCCGTACCTCGGCAGATTATTGTCACTTGCATTTGGCTATAGGGAAATGGTGAAGGCCTTCCACCATACTTGACTTTGAGCAGTAATGCTCCTGACTATTGACGACTAATGATTTGAACTGACGCTTTACATTTGGAAGGCAGAACCATAAATACTCACAGCTCATTTAAAGCTGAACTAGGCTATAAACCCAATGCGTAATTGCATTATAAAACAACCAAACGTTAGTGATGATTTCTGTATCAAAAAAGGTCTCGCCACAGAATACTTTGCGTGAGGCTTGTTGACGCACATTCCCAGGGAGCGGGGGTAGGCTTCACCAAGTACCCCAAACTGAATTGGTAGACGTTCAAGGAACGCTAGGGACCGTGTCTCGATAAAAAACCCCGTCCGTTCTGTAGGACTATTACTAAATCGTCACTGTTTATCGAGACACGCTATTGGGACGCAAAGCCGCTATCAGCCGCACCACATCCTCTAAATGGGCAGATTAAGGGAGTGAGAAGTGACGAACCACCACTTCGGTGTTCACCAGGTACGATCGTAATGTATTCTGCTAGAGACTGAGTCTACGGTGCGTTTGTGCTAGTTTTGTATTATCTTAATAAAAAGGGGCTAGGCCGCCGTAAGGGTGTCTTTCACATAAGTACGCGATTAAAATCACTCAATACTTGCCTTCCTCAATAACAGTGACTTCGCAGTACTCTGTCATAGGATTGAGTAAGACATTTATTTAATGCTTAGGGAACGTGTTCCGTTAAATCGTATCGTCCCTCAGAGGTTCTATGCGTTAGGTCTAGCAGAACACGTACAATGAGACAAAACGTTGTAAAACGGTTCCCGGTCTCACTACAGTGGGTACATCGTAAACAGACAAATTAACGTAGTTATAAATAGTGATTTAAAGCGCAAGCGTAACGGTCTCTTTATCCCTTCATCTTACCAAGACTGTATTTCAGATATTGGTGCTCAACTGCAAGAGGAGGAGACGTTGGCGTTCCAATATTTATAATACTAAAACATAATATTATATTATATACTTTTGCATACCCTCTTATCTTCTTAGCTTCATATTATAATACTTATGTTTACTAACTGTAAATCCCTAATACTAGTCTCGCCTTGTATCCATTCCCTCACTAAACTTAATTCAATCGGAACAAGGCAGTTTAGATTATCGGAATCCATTCTATCTTATATCGGTGGGAGGGTGACCAGTCTGGGACGAGCCCTACAGAACAGTGCGGAAAGGAGGGGCGCTGTTCTTCCCCATAAGGGGAACCGACCTAACCACTAATATTAGTATAATTAGGAAAAATGAAAATTTTATCAGCCTAGGCAAACTTAGGTACAGTCACACTCTCCAAAGTAAGTCTTACGAAGGTACAGAAAATTTACTAACTGTATAAAGTGAATATAATATGTAAAAAATTCACCTACGTTAAGTATTTATCAAATTTAGAAACTAAGAGTTAAGGTACTCAACATATAATTAGTGATCTATTGTCAACCTGCAGATTATTTATTTTTTTATTTTATAAGGTTACTTAAGCTCTTCTCGTCTGAAACACAGGATTACCTAGTTCAGGCACATTAGTCTTAGGAATATAATTTACATTTAAGCAAATCTGTACTTATTTTTATACCTGGTAATTTTTTTTTTATGAAATATTATTATTATGATAACATTACCAAAAAGTAACTTTTTTACTATCATTGAAAATAAAAAAAGTTATTGCTATATATAGCAATAACTTTTTTTATATTTCATATTATAGTAGGTACTAAAATAACCCCGTAAGCTTAAAAAATTAGCAAATTTTCAACCGGGATCTTAAGTTATGACTTTTTAGATACCCGCTAATCGACGGCCGTCCGCCACCAATGACCCTGTAAAATTCCCCATTGAAAATAAATGTGGCTTTTTTTTTTCTTTTTTCCAGAATATTTCCACTTAAACAGTACAATACCTAACACCATCCTCACGGATCGGACACGGTTTTTGGAACTGAATACTTCTTTAGGTGCGTTGGGCATTTTTGAGATGGGACTAAACCATTGATTTCGCAACATCGTGATGACACCACTTTTTGAGTATTAAAAAGACATCAACGCGTTGATTACCGCGCTGACGATTTTTTTTTTCAAGTTTTCACTTCTGTCGGCACTTCCGGAGTGCCACTGTTTTTGTTTTTTACATGTTGTAGACTGATATTTTAATCCTCATTGCTATTCTAAAATCATAGAAAGCTAAGCTAAAGAGCCCATTGTAAATTATTCATAGTTTTTGTAATAGGAAAAGAATGATAGCACCAAAATCATTCATTTTCAAATCATCATTCACAGCTAATTTTTAACCAAAAATAAATTCCGGGTGATCTTAATCATAATAATCTTTGTGACACTAACCCTTTTCAGCGATTAAAAACAAAGATACGGCAAATCTTTTTGAGTTATAAAATCTCATTAAAATTTTTGGAAATGACAACGAAAGTGAGAATGGCCCTTTTCCACTTAAAAATAGAATAAATTCACGCCTAGAGAGAAAGTGTAACAAGCAAGGTGATCAATCTTAATTCGTTGGGACAGTCGACTCAAAAGAATATATTTTTACGTTGACTTGTAGGGACGTTTCATTATTTTCATCTTCTCCCTTCGTTATAAGGAGAGTATTATTGTTAAGAAAATCGATTGCAAATCTGTCATGTTGAGTCTTTTGTCGTTTTTGGGTTCGTCATTGTTGTCAAATCTTATGGAGCTCTTGTCAGCGATTCGGAATCCAGTATAATTTCTTGTCTATTATTCTTTGACTATCAACAGATTCTTTTCTATATCGTCGTTCTGTTTATATTGTCTCCTTTATCTAGTCAGATATATTATTATCATTGAGACATTGAGTTACATTGTTCCTGTGATTTTAAATTGCTTTAGTGTTCTTGTTTTCGCGATAATGCGTTGCTTTTACCCAATACACGATTGATATTGTTTTTTGTCTTTCATTTAAGCCTGTTTCCGCCACATAATCGAAACAGAGATAGGATGATGTTTCAAATATGTTTAACGCTAAACGCATTTAGAGATTTGTAGTACAATTGGGCCTTAATTTAAACTTCCTAACTAATATTATAAAAGCGAAAGTGAGTTTGTTTGTTTGTTACGCTTTCACGCTGAAACGGCTAAACGGATTTAAATGAAATTTGGCACAAGAGTAGATTATGACCTGCGTTAAGACATAAGACACTTTTTATCTCGAAATTCCCACGGGATCGAAACCTATGCGGGTGACACCGTGTGCTGCAGCTAGTGCTGTATATTTTCTTTTTATCTCGTTTGCTTATTCTAAAGATCCAATAAAGTAAACCAATTTAGTCAGACCCACAAATTAGATGAAACATTCATGCAAATTCAAGGATTCCACTTCAACAAGATCATCCACTTAACCTCTGGCTAGCCAAAACTAATTCAAACCATCTTTAACAAGTCAACGTCCTGGGCGCCATCTTTCAAGACGCTCATACCATTAAGGTGAATGCTGACGTGTTGCACCCGAATCATTTATCCCAGAGTTGAGGGACGACCATAATCCGACATTATGATAACCCAATTGTATCGCTGAGCTTCGCCCGTAGTCACGTTCAGAGTGCGCTTAACACCAATATTTGGCCATTAAAACAGAGCAAACAATGTTGTTCCAATGTTTCTTGTTTGAATTATCTAAAGTACTTCGCTATAGTGGGACTTAGTGGATTAGCCGTTGGTAATGCTGGCTGAGGTTGGCTTAAATGTTTCACGAAATTAATGGTTATTATTTCCGCGCAAGGGCATCAGGTTTTGTGTATCATTTAGTAGTTTATTTATCTATGCAAGAAGCCTTATTGTTTTAATTTTTCACTGGCCACTTGAGTTATCAACGCGGGGCAGTGCAGGCTGCTCATTCGTCAACGCTCAAGGCCGTCCGCCCCCCACCATGCCGAGCATTCCTAAGCTGGTTTCTTGAAGAAGAACAAACGAAAACACTCTCTCTGTGTCTCTCTTATCTATTAAGATATAATGGATTACTCAATGTGTTATTTAATGTTTTTATTTACACGGGTTTTTGGCTACTGCAATGCAAACATTTAACTTGCGCCAGAAATAATAATAACAGACCATAATTTAATCAACTTTCTCCTTTATTTTTGTGTTGTTTATTAAAAATCCTCATCACTACTTCTTTGTTTGGTCAAGACTTCCCTAGAGCCCAATAAAACTGTTACGATTGCAGTGCATTTACACTGATTATGAAAACTTTTTTCAAAGTAGGGTAACAGCCATTGTCGTAAACTTCGCAAGGCCACTTCAGTAGGTACCTACTATGATTTCCCAGGATTGTTGAAAAGTGGATAGGAAAGGCTGATTTAATTATTTAATAGACTGGCAGTCGATTAGTGAATTTATTTTTATATTATACTTTATTGCCTTTTGATTTTCTATTGTCCTTGTTAAGTATTATGTAATGTCATGTAAAAAATACGATAATTTGTGTATTCTTAAAAAAAAATATACCTAATTAAATTCCACAATATTCATTTATTCAGATCTCCATGTACCTATTGGTATTGTCACAAATCTAATCCTCAACAACAACCTCCTCATAGAACAATGTGGAAAATTGGAAAATAGATTAGCATATTGTATACTAGTTTTCTTCCGGAATAAAAGTATCTTATGTCCTACCTCAGGTCATAATCTACCCATGTGCCAGATTTTATCGAAATCTGTTCAGCCGTTTTAGCGGTAAAGCATAACATTACGCCTGTAGTCCTCAAAGGGTTAGGCAGAGGTGTACCGATAGTACACCCAAATTTTGCCAGCTATGTTTAAGTCCCATTTAATAGGGGGCGAGCCCATTGTCATTGACACACACCAATCCAGACTCTAGGCTGCTAGAAATTCCAGACGGTAAAACCCAAAACCCATTTACCCGACCCGGAAATTGCACCCAGGAACTCATGCTTAGCAGTAGGGCTTGCGAACACTAGCCCAATGAGGCATCCAAAAAAAAAAATGATTGAATCCAAAAATGAAAACTTAAAGTAATTATCTTTAATCAGGGATTTAAACTTTCCAAAACTGCACAATCCGAGTGTGACAAAAGGATAAAGAAGTCAAAGCTTAAGCCCGACTCTAAAGAAGACAAAACTTTTTGTCACTTCTGCTCGGCCTTTTTCTCAATCCACTGTTTGTATTTGACAAGAAGATTTATGAGATTTATTTTCATTTTAGAAACTTTTTTTTTGTTTTACTTTAACGTGTTCCGTTTTTTTTTTGTCAAAGTTAGGCAATCTTTTTTTTTAAGATTTATGAAGGTTGTTTAAAGTGTGAGTTTCGAGTGTCAGTCATTTTCTTGTAGATTCATCTGAGGAGATTTATCTGGAACTCGTAAAGCCCAGCCCAGCACCCCATGTAAAATTTATACATTTAATAACTATAATTTATTATGTGTTTTACTTAATCAAGAGAATTCTACTCTATTTTGTTATTTTTACTTCTAGTAATAATTAAAAGTAATCATTATAAATGAACATGTCATGGTAGTCATAATTGCTTGTGGCTAAGTAATAACAGCCGCACGGATCAATCCATCAGGTTAAGCTACGCTTGTCGGGGTTGGTCCGTGGATGGGTGACCATCTTTACATACCGAGACTCCTTCTTGCCTCGGAAAGCACGTTAAGCCGTTGGTCTCGACTGTTATTCGAGAATCTTTGACTGTCGTTATGGGTCCGACAACTAGTCTTACCAAGGGGTATCGTAGTACGTAGTTATTGGGTTGTAGAGGTCAGATAGTCACTCCATGTCTGTCTCCATGCCAGTTGCATCCGGTTAGACTGGAAGCCGACCTCAACATAGTTGGGAAAAGGCTAGGCAGATTGACTGGTAGTCATAATTAAACCCACCCGTGTTCCTTCGGTTGCCCTGTTGCCGGGGGCCACGATCTCCCTTTCGGTTTTCTTCGCAACCCCGGCAGGCATCGGCCCTAGCGGACCCCGTCAATTCTGCTGACATCTCTTTGAGGCGCGCGTGGAACACAACGCGCCGTCGACCCGGGCCTGGTCCTTATCGGACGGTGAGCTACCCATTGCTCACAGTCCGCAAGCCCGCGCCTACGGTGGCCGGAAATCGGCTTGCGGCTCCCGACGCCCTGGGCGTCTTCTCCTGCGGCGGTTAGGGGCGTGAGGGCGCAAAATTTGCCTCTCCCTCACGCGTTCCGCCTCCTCTTTCGCGAGCATTACCGCTTCGCAGAAGGAGGTGACGGCCTCCCATTTCCTCTCGCTCCGTACCATGGCCTGAACCAGGGCCGGACGCGAGAGATCACCGCCGCCGATCGCCTCCACGAGGACACGGCGATGCTCCGCCCAAGCTAGGCAGACCTCCACCGTATGCTCTACCGTGTCCTCCGGGGATCCACACAATGATGACACCCGGGCGTTTCCTCCCGCCTATCCTGTGCAGGGACCTCCCGAAACAGCCGTGTCCGGTGAGGACCTGCGTCAGGCGGAAGGTGAGGACGCCGTGGCGCCTCTCTAGCCACTCCTCAAAGAGGGGTCTTATCGCCGCAATTGTGGCGTGCCCAGCGCTGGGTTGCGACAATCGCACTCTCCATGACGCCATGAGATCCCGCCGGAGCTCTATCCGCTGTGCCGTGATTTCTCGCGGCAGCGGAGTTAAGCCCCGGCGTTTTGCCTCCTCGCGTTCGTTGCATCCTGTCTGCAACTTAACAAGTTTTATGCAAATCACTTTAAACGTTTCAAAAGTTTAAAAGTTGATTTTAAATTTGTACAACAAATCAATACAATATATACAATTTGGTAGAAATCTGAAAAGCTGACACTTTATGATTGTTGTTAAATACAGAAAACGTTTTAAAATATTTTTATAATTGCATTGCTTTCATTGCAGGAAAAATTTAAAAGAACTGTGGATAAAAAAATGTGAATGGAGTTTTAAAAATTGCCGAAAAGATTTTATTTTAAATGTATCCATTGCATCAACTATTATTTTTTACTAGGTATAAAACAGAGGTTTTAAAATAAATGTTGGTATACCTACATAGACAGTGGTAATGACGTATCCTATATAACGAACTTTGAAAATACACAATAAAAAAAATCAAATTATTATTCTGGTCACGGTACCTTTTTGTTTTAATATATTATTTGACAACATTATGTAAATGCATAGATACGCTTATTTTTCGCCATGAAATTAGTATACTATAAATAGTACTTTCATCTTACCATCGAAATCGATCGAGTCGATAATCACATACCCAGGTACAGTAGCAAGTCATGATGATTTTTCACCAGATTAAATCGAAATACAGCTACCAAAAGAATATTAGGTGGGTAACCAGCGACCCACCCCAGCTTCGTACGATTGCAATCAACTGATGTAGTGACAATTCCATACATCGAGATTCCTTTACTATAACTAACTACACACATCAAAAGTGTCTAGGGATCAAGCATTTTTATGCGGATTTCTTGAGATTGAGATGTGGCTTTGTAATAAATTTATGATTATATAAATTTATATGGATCCTTTTTGGTGCATTTCATAATTTGAAACAGGAACTGTTAATCAAATTCGAGTAAAAGATGAAAATCAGCTGTCAATATTTTCCCTATAAAAACATACAACGCATTGAAGACATTATTAGTGCTACTGTTTCCCTACTACTGATTAAAACCAACGTTATTATGGAGCGGCGACGTCATTTAAGCAGGGAAGAAATGCTCAGAGCCGTGGGAATGATAGAAGCTGGTTCCCGGCAACGTACTGTGGCTTTAGCTCTGAATACAAGTCAGAGTGTTATCAGTCGACTTTGGACACGTTACCGAAGCACTGGTACCGTGGCTGAGCGCCATGGAGGACGGTATCGCTGCACCACACGGAGACAAGACCGATACATTCAAATCTTAACTCGAAGAGCTCCAACAATAATCGCCATGATGTTAGCCGTGAGGCTTCATCACTCTTCAGGGAACTTAATTAGCGACCAAACAGTCAGAAACCGCTTGCATGAAGTGAACCTTCATTCCCGAAGACCGCTACGGGTACCACCTATAGCAATGCACAATCGTAGGATTCGATATCAATGGGCTCTTGAACACAGAAATTGGGCAGAAGAACAATGGCGTTTCGTGTGCTTTTCTGATGAGTCTCGTTTTGGTATGAGACCGGATACAAGACGTATACGACACTGGAGAACCCCTGGACGCCAACAGCGATTAAAATCCTGCCAGGAAGTCCATCCTTATAGTGGTGGAACCATCATGGTATGGGCGGGTATTTGGATCGGCGGAAGAACTGAGTTGATTTGGATCAGAGGCAACCTCAACGCTCAAATTTATGCTGAGACGATTGTATCTGAAGTCATCGTTCCTCTACAAGTGCAAATCGGTCCCTTATTTCAGTTAATGCATGATAATGCACGACCGCACACCGCAAGAGTTGTAAGACAGACTCTCGCCGCAGCTAACATCAATGTCCTGCTCTGGCCTGCTCAGTCGCCAGACTTGAACCCGATTGAGCATGCATGGGATATGCTACAGAGAAGAGCTCTGCCGAATATGGAGGGTATCCAGTCGCAAGAAGACCTTTTTTTGTTGTTGCAACGAACATGGGCGGCCATTCCACAGCGTGATTTGGATGAACTCATTTTGAGTATGCCAAACCGATGTTCTTGTGTTGTTAGTGTTCGCGGTAGAAACACGGATTATTAATTGTTTAAGTTACCCAATAAAATTTTAAAGAAAACTGTTATTTCAGTCTTTTTTTCGAACTTTAATGTTAGTGGTTCAAATGTCAAAAATCCCTTTATTAGGAAAATGGCAAATTTCTTTATTAATGCAAAGGTGACTTGGTTTATCGTTACTGTGACAAACGAAAACACTTTATTTGATGAATCCTTAAAGAAAATTTTAATTAATATCAATCAGGAGAAAAGTTATTGCAAAAATATATGTTGATCCCTAGACACTTTTGATGTGTGTATATAAATGTATTATAGGAACACCATAAATCATCCGGAATAAATTCTTTAAATGATGTTGAGAACCCCATTAAAATCCGATGTGTAGTTTAAAAGAACAGCCTAGCCCTCGCGGAATTTTTATCGCATTTCACACTTCTTATGTAAACACGCACTGGCGATACAAAATTCGTGCTTCTTGCAATGCGGTACACTGAATATAAACCGCGTGAATAAAATTGGCAGTGCGGGCTAGGCCTTACCGGTCACACAGGCCGACATTTAAAGGGGCTCCGTCACCGCGAGCATTCGCCTGTAATGTAACAGTTCAAATTCGAGCATTACATCAGTGAGGGAGGCGAACCGAGCATTACAGTTCGCAACCTGTAATGATACAATTCGAGCATTACATCAGTGAGGGAGGCGAACCGAGCATTACAGTTCGCAATAATGCTCGAAATCGAATTTGAAATTGTTACATTACAAGCGAATGCTCGTCAGTCAGAGTGGCAGTGTTGTAACGTAATGCTCAAAATTGAATCTGAAATGTTACATTATAAGTGAATGCTCCCAGTGAGGGAGCACCATAAAGAGACTTTTTTGTACTATGTACATAACTATAGCTTTCTATTCATCCAAAGGTTGTCTTTAAAAGATCGCTTTTAGCAATAAGACCGTCCATTGTATCACCATAATGTAAAATTTCTACATTGATATCTGTAATTCTACATAATACAGAGCTTTCTATTTTATGACCAAAATAATGTTCCGAGTCCTTACGTATTCCAACGTTAAGTTCGTCAAGTTCTTTTCGATTAATAAAGTTCCTCGACTAAAGGGTGAGTTCGGTGTGCACAGAATTAGCACAACACGGAACCAACTGTCCAAAGTTTGGTGTCGGTGTCGGTCTTTCCAATTACGGACGAATCACTTTACTTTTACCTTTTAAGTATGTGTGTCTATTTAGTAGTTGGCTCACGTTGCCGGATAAAAAGGTGCTGATTTGGATAGCAAACAAGTGGGCTCTACTGATGGTGAACTTGACATCAGACGCTTTACTTTTTGATGTGCCAAATCTTTCCTCTCGCTTTCCTGCTATCTGCGGGAGTGATTTCGTTAAAAGGGACGGAAATGTGTAACAGGAAGCCGGTAACCGCGCGCTATTTGATTTGAGCAATGAGCGCGCGGTGCTAGAGTTGGTCGTCAGATGGTACCAACTCGTTTTCCGAGAGATTGTAAACGTCATCATTATAGGATGATAATGATGACGATGTCGATGACTATTACGCTGACAGTCAGCCAAGATGTCAGATGTTACATATCATAATTATGCGACTACTGTAACGCTCGCTCGTTTTTTGTTATTAACCATCTCTTTCATTCGACATATTTCACACGAACTGAAAAGTCTGAACACAAAACGAATCAAAAGTAAAAAATATGCATAGTTAACCGATTCAATGATTTTGAATTTCGGCATTCGGCATCTTTCACTCGTTCTCTGAATGATCGATCTTATTCAGAATTAAATATCATGAGCCAATTAACGTCCATTTCTTTGTCATTTAGACGGTGTCGTGTGAACCTTCTCTTGAGTGAAGCGTTGGATATCAGCTTTGGTCACCCACCTTTGGAAAAATAACAAAAAAGCTTCACACGTATATCTACTGTTTAATCAAAATTTAAAGGTGCAGATAATAAATCAAAAGTGCACTTAAAGATGTACATACTTTTTTTTTTCAACGTTGTCTTATATTATTATATTGAAGAACAAAGATTAATGTTTAGTCATTTTTTATAATGTCAATTAAAGGGATAATAAAAGCACAATTTATTAAACTATTGTTCACAGATATCAGTGAAAACCTCAAGTGATATACATACGTTCAATTTCTCAAAGAAACAAAAGTTATAGCGCACTTAATTCTCTTCCTCGCAATTAAAACCAGGAACTGAAAGTGAAGAATATTTTGTCTACACTTTGTCCTAGTTTTACAAATTGAAACATGAAAAACAGAATACCTGCTTCAAGGCAATGTTTAGTATAATCTCTGCACCTACCTTAGATATGATACAACTAATAGAAATGATGCCTTAGCCCTCTTTCATTCATTTTAATCTTGTGATTCTTATGTAGGTACCGCTTTGATTTCCAGCAACATTGGTTCTAAACTAGCGAAATATCCCGTTTTAATTGTTTACAACCAAACCTTTATCAAAGCGACTGAGATTCAGTTACATATTTAATGATATAAACGTAGATTAATCACCTACCACAACAATGATACCCCAAATACCTACCTCACCGAATTTTAATTCCTGAATACCTAATACCTTTTACAAGATAAGTAGTACCTGTCTCAAGACGCCGAGGGTCGCATTTATTCGGTAATTCGCCTAGCAACTTCGTAAATGCAGGGATTAAATTGCCCGGGTCCCCTCGTAGGAAAAATGTGTGAGGATCGAGAAGGCAGGGGACCATTTTCAGAGAACTGAGACCAAGGGAAGCTCTATTAGTGGCGGAGATAATTCCCGACCTCTCGTTTGCGTACATATTTCGTGATGGGGTGGGTGATTATGGAAGAAAAAAAAAAGTGGAATGCTGTAAACATGTTTACGTGTTTTTTTGGAACCGGATGGATAAGGATATTATGTCAAGGATTTTTACCAAATGATTGTGTGAAATTTAAGTAAAAACAGAAATGGCGTTGCTAAAACGTGGGCCAGTTTTTGGTGATATCGTATAAGTTACATTACTTTTCTTCGTAAAACTAACTCCGAAAATCGAACTAACTGGTAAAGTCACATTCACCTATAGTAAATACATACTACTCTCAGGGCATACCTATCCATGATATGAAGTTGGTTACTGGCACGGCTTAACACATACGACTTAGACTTACGAATGCAAACGGTTATGGGACCTACTGCCAAAGCCAATCTAGGCTATCACAGCTTCGCAATCAAGGCAATGCCAAACAAAGTACTAGGAAGACATAAAACCGAGGCAGTGATACGTAGAGGCGATCTTGGAGCTGATGTTTGGGTAACCGGCGTTCCATTGGGCACGATGCCAGGTCGCTCGGGCTCGATGCGTCACACCGAACTTCGGTGCAGAACGTTTGTATATACTGATTAGCAAGTTTTCTGTGGATTTATAGGATTGCAGTTGCTGTGAGAATTTGTTGGAAGACTGTGAATTTGTTAGTAAGTTCTTCAATTAATTAGTAACAAACAATTGGGAATTCACCAATGTAAAATTCAGTGAATTGTGGCTCTTAGCCGAGAATGGGCCAATTCCCCTAAGTGTCGTAAAAGGCGGCAAAGTGTTTTTGGTAATAGAAAAACAGTCGATTCCTTCTTCTGAGACCGTAATGATATTGCCCATTGATACCTATAGGCAATGGAAGACCCGATTTTGGTTCTCTTTTAAGTACAAGATTAACTCAGATGGCTGCATTGTTTACTTAAAAAGCTCATAACAATTCGCAATAAACCTCAAAGTTTACTCATTTTCCACTTGAAAATTCTAAACCACCAAACTTTCCAAAAGCAGTACTCAAATGAATGCTTAAGACAAAAGATACATCTCATAATCACTTGAGCCTTCAATAAAACACTTAGGAACATAATATTTATGACTGTTACGGTGTAAACACGGCTGATAATTTATCCTTATGAGAAACGTTGTAATTCTAAGCAAGTTATGAACTGAGATTTTCTTGGGACCCTATTAAGGTACACGTATTTAGGAAATATTCTTATTTTGGTAACTATTTTGGAAGAAGGAAAACTTCGTACGATATTGACGACGAATAACCAGAAAGATGGGTTCAATGTGAAATAGGAGGAAGTTAGATTGGTATAATGCCACAGGAATTTGACAAAGAGAAGTATAGTGCCGGGGAAATGTGACAGAGACGTATAGTGGCAATGAAATTTGACAGGGAGATAAGGCTCATCACTATTGATATCGTAATCTCCACAGATATTAAAACTTAAATTTACGTAAATTTTAATTAGGTACTTTTTAAATCTTAATAGAATACAAGAAAAAGAAAAATCTATAACCTGTATTTCTGTGTCTTTCAATTACTTTGTTGTAATAAAAGGTACATTGAGCTCAGACTTCCTCTTTCTCTGAGACGTAATACTGAAATTCGTTTTTATGCTCAGGCAACCTGTCTTACGAACAATCAATTAAGACATTTCTTGTTAGAAAATATGATTTCGCATTACACAAATAATTTTATTTCGTATCTCTCTTTATCTGTTGACGAATATACAAATAATAAGATACGAATATTTTGTTCTATGGTATTTAATTAAAAAATAATAAGTATTTTAAAGTGTAATAATAATTTATTATTCGTCGTAAATTATATTATTTTTGTCAGTATCTTATTACAAAATTTACACATTTTTATGTCTCTATTATTTTTCAAATGTAAAATACTATACTTGACTTCTTTTTTTTTAAGTACATAGTGAATACCCGTGAAAAATATAAAATTGTGGTAAACTAAACCACACGCCACAGTTTACAACTTTCCCTCTTAAGAATTTAACTCAGTAATTTCATTACATCCTTCAGCCTTTTCCCAACTATGTTGAGATCAGCTTCCAGTCTAACCGCATGCAGCTGAATACCTACGGTAAGTATGCAAAACTATCTACCTATTCCCTAATAAAAATAGTTACAAGAAACCCTAATTCACTTCACATATTTTTCTATACCTTTGACTTCACCATATATAAGGGTCATATTTCTCACACATTTACTCATTCCCGTCGACAGTAGTACCGATTTGAATGGCAAGACCAACAATAGCCGTCTAGTGTATTGTCCGAAGCTTATAATAAGCAATGTTATATATGTACTATGAACTATATCATAGCAGACCCTAAATTATATCTCTATATGGTACGGTTAGATAATTATGTCAGCTTGACGGATAGCAGAATTAATAACATGATATATTTTGATACAAATGCTATAAGAGCGTTCATTCTTAAAGTTGGCAATGTCGCAAATAGCTGTCAAATATTTACCCGTTTTCATTAATTTGGCAATCGTATGGAAATATGAAATATCGCTAACTATTAAACTTAGAGTATGAATAATGAATTGCAATTTGTAACATGAATTTAATGGTGTAACCTTTTTAAATGCGAAAAAGGCATTTAGAAAGTTTCCAAATACTTTTTTTTAATCTAAAACTAAATATTCGGCGTTACGATGTTAATTATTGCATTTCATAATCAATATTTTAGTTCACTAGTTAGCCATATTTCATATTTCTATAGAGTAATATTGCCAAATTAATCAAAACAGGGAAATATTTGACATCTATTTGCGACGTTGCCCCCTTTCATAATAAACGCTCTTAAAACAAACAAAACTCTTCATCTTCCATTTTCTGGCGTATGTGGAAGTCCTCATGGTTGACTGTCCTCCGCCCTGGGGCAAGCAGGAGTGTCAGACTTTTACTACGGTGTGACTACGGTGTTCAACTATCTACGACTCTTTATCACCCCATATGTGGTTGACTGGTGATGAAGAGTATATTTGCCCAAAGGCACTGGAATACATTTTAACTACTAGCATGAAGACATGCTCAATTCAGCAACTGCTACTAAGAAGCATGTGTGTGAAACATTGTTAATTTGGAATGTTTTGAGTTGCACAAATTCGATCTATCTTGATAAACCATGTCTGATTATCAGTCGACTGCAACAGGCCCAGTAGTAAATTTATCTTCAAAAGTTGAACAACCTTTGCAACTTAAACGAACATTCTCATAACTTTCTTTAAAAAGCGGAAAGTTAACTAAGTGAATTCATGCGGTATATCCGATTATACAAAAAACAAAAGAGTAAAATTTTAATAAAAGCCGTTGTCCAAAGAATTCTCTAATAGAATAAACTCTGCTATCAGCGATCCGTGTTTTCGTATGCCCGTACCTTTGGGACGGACATGGAAAAATATACCGAAGTTCTAAAGGAAAATACGTTACTGCGGTAGAGGAAAAACAAGTTGAGCTTTAAGCTTTAAGCGGTAAATATTTTCTTTGGCGCTATATCCATTCGTGGAACACACAGAGTAATGTAATGCTTAGTCAGGTTTATAACTAGATCTAATTGGCTAATATGTACGTTGTAGTTTATTTGTTTTGCTAAAGAACTGAACAGAACTGGCTGAATATCAAAAAGTGTACAGATAGATATGTCTAGCAAATATGGTAATTCTGATTATCTGCTTAAAGTATTTTCCTCTATGATTTTAACTGTGGATATAACGAAGAAGTCTTTAAGAAAAGATGATGTAAGTGTAAGCAAACAGCTGTTTTTTACTCATATTCTTTTGAAAAAGAATGGCAAAGAACAATTTTCAAAAAAATACACAGGATAGTCAATTCGAAGGTCAACATTAAGATTATTTTATTACTAACAAATTTTCCCATAATTATTAGTACAGGTTTGGCAATTTTGTATAAAAAATAACATCCATCAAATCTCCACATTTTTACTAATTTAGATTCGATCGCTTTTTATCGTGTTTTTCACTACATTTTAGCATACTTTATTAGTTATTCCACTATCAGAATCACAAATATTCTACTTTTAGTGTTTAAAATTGATAACAACGCGTCCATTTTGATAACCCCACAGAAAATATCAGGACCTGTCGAATTTGGTAAATTTGAGGGTCAATTAACACTAACATTTCTTGGAATTTATTGTTTAGGAAATATGCCACTCAAAGTTTCGATTACGTTTCGAGCTGTATGGTTTCTGGCTCCATCTTGTTGGAACCACGTGTTTTCTAGGTCTAACTGGTCTGATTGATTTAATGAAACTTAACATTATTGCGATTGCCAGTCGCAGTAACACCACACCAGCACCAGTCCTGTTGCTTCTTCAAGGAAGAGTGGTAATTATTCCACCAGAAAAAAAGTTTAAGGGTCCTATTTTTTGGATGGGAAATTATGAAATAACTTCTCCTGCTCTGGGCGGGGCGGGAGGGCGTGTCAAACTCTTACTGACTCAAAACCCACTCGTGTTCCTTCAGTTGCCATGTTGCCGGGGGCCACGATCTCCCTTTCGGACCTCTTCGCAACCCCGACAGGCATCGGCCCTAGCGGACCCCGTCAATTCCGCAGACATCTCTTTGAGGCGCGCGTGGAACACAACGCGCCGTCGACCCGGGCCTAATCCTTATCGGACGGCGAGCAATTTAAGGGTCTTGCGTGGGCCAACAAAGGTTGCTCTTCTGCACAAAACTGAAAAAGTTGTTTATTTACAAATCGTCTGTGATCAAAATGGGATTTCACTCTTACTGATTTGTTGAAAAACATTGGGTCATTTTTCATTCCGTTTAGGAATTTTTGGATAAAATTACTGAAGTTAAACGCGGTAGAGGTCTTGTAAATGGTTCATAACGAATTTGCCACATTTCAATTAAATAGTGGATATCAAAGGACCGTAAAATTTGGCGAGAAATGAAAATGATGGCCAAAAAAAGTTGTATAGTAGGTAAAATATTGGCGAAATGAGGGCTGTCTAACCCGTCCGGGAATGATACCTACGTGATGTCATGCGGTCTTGTGATGGTAACATATTTACTGCAAATACAGTCTCCTCAAAAAGCCTACAAGTTTCTTCAGTATCAAGAGGGATATCTTCGTAATCTCTTGTATCAAAACTGTGGGCACAGAAGCACGAAGGATGGTCACAGTATAATGTTTTTAGCTCACAGGTAAATGCACTCATAAGCCCTTAGTCCTTCCTAAGACCCTCCAAAGGGAGGTGGGAGCTATTGTTAGCGACAGAAACTCAAATATTATTTTGAATAAAAAAATGCTTAGAACTATTTTCATATATTTTTATTGATTTATCTTTTTCTAGTATTTAATTCTTATATTAATATCTTGTAAAATTTTTGACAAACTCACATTATTAATGCACTTTATCATAATAACGCTATCTTCATAAATATTATTGTTATCTACTATGTGCACTAATATTATAAAGATAAAAGATTTGTATTGTTGTTTGTAATGAATAAACTCAAAAACTACTGGATCGATTTAAAAAAATTCTTTCATCAGTAGTTTGCTATATTATCACTGAGTAACATAGACTATAATTTATAAAATTATCACGTGGGCGGGACCTAGTAATCAGTAGGTACTGAGATATTTTCGAACTGCTAAACTTGTGACTTCGCTATCTGATCAGCAATTTTTATATTTTTGGCATAATGATAGGCTCACGTTGATTTCATACAATTATGTTTCATTTCAGTTCAGATGTCAATTCTGAAAGTAACACGTGAGTAAACACAAAAGTAGGTATATAAAGAGTTTTTTTGTGCCGCCTGGTCTTATATTAGGTAAACGAAAGCACTGAAGCTTATAGAATGTGCTATTTATAATTCAAAATAATATCCAAACCTCACTTCGAATTTTACTGAAAAGGTTTCAAAAGGTATCATTTTTTTTCGATCCTTGAATACGATACGTAATGTGATCGTCCACAAATTGAATTTCAAGATTTTGATGAATATCATAGATGTAATTTTATGGAGAGAGTGATTTTTCTGGCAGAACTAGATTATTCATCTGTCTCAGAATTTCCAATCATGTCTGATATTTTATTGACCATTTTATCAGCCAAGTGACTTATGTGACCTTGAATTCTGACTAGGTAAGTCAGAATTCAAGGTCACATAAAATATTATATTAGATTTCGGTACGATTTAATTTGTAGAAGATCAGTAATTACCTATACCTTGATAAAATAAATAACTTTTTCCCGTGGCTTCCCCCACGTGGATAGCGGAGAATATCCCTCGGGAACATACTTACGGGATTTAAAGTACCCTATGTGTCTGTGTGATAGACTGCTGGCAGGTTAGAAATTTGTGGGATGGCATCAACCAGTTAATTAATTCGATTATCATTTTTTTTTAAATATTTCAACAATTTCTAAATTCCGCCTCGACTAGAGTGCCTCGTTGGGCTAGTGGTCACAAGCGCTACTGCTGAGTATGTGGTCCTGGGTTCGATTTCCGGGTCGGGCAAAGTGTTATTGGGTTTTTCTATCTGGAATTTCTCAGTAGCAGCCCGGAGTCTGGATTTGTGCCCGGTTGATGGCTATAGGCTCGCCCCCTATTACATGGGACTTAAACATAACTGGCGAAATGTGGGAGTACTATAGGTACACCTCTGCCTAAGGCTTCAGGGATTATAGGCGTGATGTTGTGAGTTTTCTAAATTAGACGTTTGCCAACATTATCAACCGTTTCATCGGCATCTCTAAATATTTATTTTAACTTTGTTACCTCGTTAGATAGCTGATTAAATAAAGCAATAATAATATAATAGCAATAATGTAATTACGTTTAATTAAAAGAGATTTTTATTTTTATTAATTTATATATTTTTGTATAGATTCTTTTCTATTTTGTGAATGTGAGAACACTGTAGGCTTAGTGGACTGTAGATTTGTTGACCATTTCTATTTTCTTAAGTACCTGGTAATTATTGAAATACCTACACTGTCCTCCCATACCTTGTCACACTGTTATTTGAAAAAATTGTAAAAGCCAATTATTTTTAAAAGAGTAACCGTGGAGTTTCTTGCCGGCTCTTCTCCATGGGAAACGACCAATTGGAACCGTGCACCTAGCTTCTGACGTTTCATAAGTGCCCTTGTAGGTCTATGTGAAATAAAAATATTTTGATTTTGATTTTGATTTTGAAAGATGTCTTCCCTGTAATTTGTATGCTTAATGCCATAGTAAAGTTTTGAGATATCTGGTATAGGAGTTCATGTACGTAGATGATTTTAAGAAAGTTAAAGGAAGAAGTTTACTAACCATTTTCAAATGGATAATAAACTTCTAAATTCTAAATGGATAATAACTTCCAACAGTTTGATGTTTTAGAAAATTTGATTGAAAATTTGAGCATTACATTTCCATTTCGCACAATCCTACGCAAACAGAGGAATGAGGAATCAAAAAACCAATTTAAACGTTTGTTACCTCCATAGAACCGAAGGGTTTTATTGATAAACCGTCGTCAAGGCATTATGAAAGCCAATTTATAGAGAATATTCCAATGCAAATGGCGGGAGTTTGACATGGGTGTGACACGGGATCGCAAGTGGCAATTATAGAGGTACGTCAAGACACGTCACACCTGTAGTTATGTAAGTGAAGATGTTCTGAATACAATTTGTCTGTTTCTTTTTGTAGTCTTTGTTCCTTGGTGGAAGGTCGATAACCTTAATTTTTGTAGCCTTTTTACTGCCTAATATATGTAGAGTATAATCATCAAAGCCCAAACTGTTACTATGAATTCAGAAGTCAATAAAGATAAAGATAGGTATATTTATTGCCTAACTGTATACGTCACAGTACCCGATTGTACATCTACCAGTGAAGAAATTTATCGTCGTTTATTTAAAAAAAAAAATGGTGGCACTCCGGCAGTGCCAACAGAAGTGAAAACTTGAACAAGATCGCCTTGGTGGAGGAAAAATACTTGTACCTATAGAACTTTCGAAACCTTTCAGGTAAAACTACGTGCATAGAACATTGATCCCTAACGTAATATAAATAAAGAGCACAATCGTGTTTACAAATCTTTAAATTAAAAATACTTGCTTAGAACATTGATCCGTAACTTCATATTAATAAAGAGTACAACCGCGTTTGAGGTGTCGTCATGGTGTCGTGAAATCGATAGTTTAGTACCATCTCAAAAATGCCCAACGCGGCCTAAACAAGTTTTAACTTAAAAAAAAAACAGGTGTTTCAAATAAATTGATCGTCGTTTATTTAAAAAAAAACACCTGCTTCAATTAAATTTTTCGTCGTTTATTAAAACAAAATAATCTGCTATTTCATATATAAGTGCAATACTTAGGTACTTACACCGTCAAAATGCATGGCACAACTAATATTTTTTAAATGTCAATACTGATATAGTAATGTGGTGAATAAGTATTGTGGAACCTTTGATAAGTCATCAGATCAATTTATACAGGGTCAAAATAAATTAGCTAGCAAAATTATACAGCCGTGACAGGTATACATAAATATCTAAACACGATAGGTACAATAAAAATAAAAAAGATTTTATGTTTTTTTTTTGGAGGCCGCTGATATTGTTGTTACATGAAGTAAATCAATTTCATCATGTTCAATTATCAATCACGTTCGTGAAGTTTACGCAAAAAAAAAACGGAATTTTACACTAACAGCGGTAAACCAATTGGTCTTTTACCAATTGGTAAAAGAAGCACAGGACGTCCAAAGAACAGATGGATTAACGACATAATAGCCACAGTAGGAAAAGAATGGTGAATAGAATCAAGGGTCAGAGAGATTTGGAGTAAATTGGAGGAGACTTATACCCAGACTACGGTTCCAACATCTTCAGATGTTGGAACCGCAGTCTGTCGCAGTCAACTTAGAAATTTATATTTAAATAAGTTTGCCATATGTTATTTGTATAAAACACTACATTCTAAGTAAAAGGAGCCGGAGGCGCGCGGGGTGGAGGGGGGTGGGGGGCAGCTTGTCTTGTGTGTTTTTGTGACATGTTGAGAATTAGGGGTTTGAAATTTTCTAAACGGGGTCAAAATTTTCATTATTTTTGCGATAGGACTCACTATTTTCGAGATATAAGCAAAAGAAAAAAAAAAAAAGATTCAGTACTGTTTTTGCACCTAAAGTCGAGGTGTTGCTGTGAATTAAAAGTTCATGACAACCAATTTAATTCCTCACGTTATTAATCGCGATTAGAAATAGTAAGATTTAGTTGGACAATCAAAACTTTAGGTGAAAATCGTCAAATTCAGAATAGCGAAATTGCCATTTTCACTACATTAATATCTCAGTGCCATCTTAGTGCTGTCAAACTAAAATATGGTTAAGTTGTGTCACTTTAATCTATTTCAGAATGGGAAATCGTCGTTTGACATGAGTAAACTAAATTTTGGTGATTTTTAGTCTAGTTTAGAGGCATTTGTGACAAGAGAATCGGCACCAGTAGTCAACTATGTGGGCGTTCGACCACCCTTGATGATTGACATAATACATGATGGGTATTTTTATGGCACTACCTATACTCCAATTGAAATAAGATTAGACATTTAAAAAAACCTTTTTTACAGTCTGTTCAACCGATTTTGACTTCTATATCGTAGGCATAAGGATGGCATTAAAAGCAAAAAAAAGTGGTTACGCTACCATCTGTTTACTGCAGCTGCCATTTGTCATACCACCAACACAATAGAAGTCGAAATCGGTTGAACGGACTGTAAAAAAGGTTTATTTGAATGTTTAACAACTGGCAACAACGATGGTTTCCTGAGGTCTCGATATTAACAAAAAATGGTCAGTCTTCCCCACGCTAAGTTCGATCTTAGATCATTCAATTCATATTAGGTAGATATTTTATGATAGGTACTGCCTCGTTGGTAGTAGCCCGGAGTCTGGATTTGTGCCCGGTTGATGGCAATAGGCTCGCACCCTATTACATGGAACATAATTATGGTGACGGTAACCGACTTTTAATGATTTTATACTGAAGATCACGTCTAAAGAGCAGTGTTAATAATTTGGAACAAAAAAAAGGTAAATTAGAGCATTTTCTTAATAACTTAATATATTAATATTTTAGATTATGTTTATCTCTCTCAAAAACTATCAAGCGTATTTTTCCAAAACTCACCATTTTAAACTTCGATCAATACTATTATTGATTGAAGATTTTAAAGATAATTTAATTATTGTTTTACTAAAATACCTTTAGTTTTATGTACGTATAATAAATTAATAATGCGTCTAATTTGAGATAGCGCTCCTTGATAGGTGAGTCCTATTACTGGCTGGACACACGACACATTGTGCGAGCTCAGTACAAAACACACAAGGTCCCAGTGACCTACATATATCTGCGTCTTAAACATACCTGGCGAAATGTGGGGTGCTATACGTACACCCCTGCATATCCCTTCGGGGATTAGAGGCGTGATGTTATGTTATCGTTTAGCCACAAGCCCTTCAAACTCAAACATCCTAAAGATGGATACATAACATATTTGTAATAACACCGTCCATAGTTCGAGGTAATTCGATCGCGTACCCACAATCAATCCCGCCACAAAATTCCGGTTATTAGCAGTTGAGCATCGTTCTAGAACTTGGTATCAATGTACACGTGTTGACTTATCTATACAGAAGGTTATCGAGAGCACATACAGTGGTACAAACGTTGCACACCTATTAGTGATATTTGTATTATTTAAATCGTATGTGTTGTATTTACGGTATTATACGAGTTTTAGCCCGCAGCGAAATTCGGAAAAACTCCAAATTATATAATACTTGTTGTACCCCATGGTGTCACCCAAATCTGTTTAGCCGTTTTAGCGTAAAAGCGTAACAAACAAACAAACAAACTCACTTTCGCATTTATAATATTAGTTAGGATTTGGACTAGCTGCGCCCCGTGGTTTCACCCGCATAAGTCTTGATCCCGTGGGAATATCGGGATAAAAAGTATCCATGTGCCACATTTCATCAAAATCCGTTCAGCCGTTTTAGCGTAATATGAGTGATATGCTGATGGTCCGATGAATCAATAAGAAAAAAACATGGAAATCGGTTTATCCATTAAGGAGTTAAGATGCGTCGAAAGAATAGAAGCTAATATCTACATAATTCAAATATTTAATACACTGACAATGCACTGTGTAAACCGCTGGGTATAATCATAATCAGTCTACAATGTTCCCACTGCTGGGACACAGGCCTCCTCTTTTCGAGAGAGAGTGGGCTGAAATCTACCACGCGAGCCCAGGTATATGTCACAAGTCTTAGAATTTTTGGTTCTAGGACATGCCAGTTTCCTCACGATGTTTTCCTTCACCGTTTTGAGAGCAGTGGTGATGAAATTGTTAACACAAAGTAAAGCGCTTGCCTGGGTTCGAACCCACGACCTACACAACTCGTAAGTCGTTGTCTTATACAACATGTCCCGCTATTAACGCACACCACCAAGCACCCTAATTAGAATATTATGTTATAATCAGTACCTGGTCGACCGAGCTCTGCTCGAGTGAAAATAGAGAACCGTCATTTAATAGTATAGGATAGTTCATACTAATTCCATGCTGCCATGATTGTAGGTACTTACTTATTCCATGTTGCCGTATCATTATTCTAAGGTAGCCATCTTGTTCTAAACTTTGGGCGACCGAGCTCTGTTCTGGTGAAAATAAGGAGAAAACGAATTAGCCCTGATATGAGACCTAGCTAGGTCGATTTTTCGCCCCCGTAAATCCCCGTATTGCAACTTTCATCGAAACAGTTAAAGCCGTTTTCAAGAACGTGATTACAAATATATATATATAACTCGATATATAAACGAGCAATATTTGTATATATATATATATATATATATATATATATATATATATATATATATATACAAATATTGCTCGTTTAATAGTATAGGATAATACATACATTAAGTTTTTACTATTAAGTATAACTCAAACTCAAACTCAAAGCATTTATTTCAATTAAACCATAGGTCAAAAAAAGAAGATAAAACTGTCTAGGGATATTTCAGACTTTTTCAATTTATTCAAAATTTGTTATGGATAACATATAACATCTATATATTTTTATAAACCCCATTTATCAGACTAGACTTCGGAATAAAAGGCAATATTTTTTTGCGAAAGTAAAATTTTATTTAAGTAAAGACGAAACATGAAATAATGGTAAAATTAACGACGAATGTGTTTTTCAAGAGAAAGTGAAAAATAAAGCGAAATTATTCCGATTTTTGCAATTCTGTGAAAAATTAGACAGTAAAACCACCCATGATGTTAAAAACGATCCTGCGACGGTTTTTCATGCTTTGAATCAGTTATCAAAGTCTTGGTGCAGGATATTGTTCCAGGTCCTGCTAAGATGCCAAAAAGTTGCTCTTCAGTCGCAATTTTTGCAGGAAAATTCTTCAAAGCCCATCTTTGGAGCATGTCCCATGCGTGCTCTAAGGGATTTAGGTCTAGTGATTGCGTGGGCTAGTCTAAGACCGATACGTCGTGCTCCTGCAGCCAGCTGATCAGTACTCGCGCTGTGTGCGGACGGGCGTTGTTGTGCATGAGCGTGAATTCTAGGCTCATTTGAAGTCAATGGGGGTAGACTATTGGTATTAAGGTACATTTCAGTGGATATGGTGTTTCTGATCCAAACGAGTTCGTCCACCAGCGCGGAGTCTCAGCCTAAACCATAATTGTCCCGCCATGGTATGGATGGACTTCTTCTGGGTGTTGCAAACGGCTCTCACGACCAGGAATTCTTCGAGAATCGGGATAGAAACCGAATCGGGACTCATCAGTAAAAAGCACTACATACCACTGGTTATCTTCCCAGAGCAAATGTTCACGAGCCCACTGTAATCTTCGTCCACGATTTCCTCAGCGTAGTGCTGGAGTACGAAGCGGTCTATGGGCATAAAGATTAGCTTCATGTAGTCTTCTCCTCACATTTGGTCACTCACAAGCAACTGGTGCGCTGACTGGAGCCTTTGAACAAACTGCAAGGCATTTGGTTGTCTTCTCTCGGCAACTTGCAAAAATCGATCTTGACATTGGGTGGTTATACATTTCCATTTTTCTGGATGTCTTTCAGCCACTTCACCAGTAGCACAATAATGTGACCATAACCTTGATATCACGTTGTGTTTTGTTACAATCTCCTCAGCAATACTCAGTTGAGTAGCCCCAGCTTGGAGCATGCCTACTGCCCTTAACATTTTCTCTCTTGGTAAATAGCACCGCTGCATGATGCACACAGTAGCATAAATTCGAAATTAACTGCAAACTTGTTTTAAAACTTCAATTTGACACCAAAAATTACCAAAAACTATGTTATGTAAATTGAAACCTTCGAACTTCGAAAAATTTATACAAATACAAATACAAATAGTTTATTTTCTTTAACAAGCTTGTACTACATACTAGTAATAGAAGTGCCCCTTTAAGCAAGTAAATGCCTGTATTAGGACACTCCCCCGCCGCGCAAATCTTTTTTTTTTTTTAATAAAAGAACTGTATGCAAAATATCCTTAGACGGTGCTGATGTGTGTAGTTGCCCATTCCAAAACGTAGATCTCTGTGTAGAATTAAACATTATTTATTTATTAAATTAGTTATACTGATTGTAGGAGAAAATTGTGGTCTCATTACAGATCTACGCACGCACACAGTTGCACACGTATAAGGGTCTAGCGTAGTAAGTACTTCGTTCATTTTGCTTTTTTTGTTTTTACTGTATAGCGAGTGTGACTGTAATTTACGTACTTTAAATTATTTTGTCAAAAAAAAAACTATATAAAAAAATGTCAGAAATCGATTCAGTAAACGATTCTGAGCAAACTACTTTCAAAATGTGCATTAATTCTATTAAAGATTGTATCCTATTTTATTTATTTATATTTCATATTTTTAGTATTATAAATGTGAAAGTTTTTGAGGTTGGATGGATGAATGTTTGTTACTCTTTCACACAAAAACTACTATATGGATTGGGATGAAATTTAGCACAAAGATAGTTTATAACCTGGATTAACACATAGGTTCCTGGAAGAGATCGCGGAAAGCGATAAGGCCGCCCATTGTATATTTTGTAGTGTTTGATTTATTTTTTTGTTATGTATTTTTGTGGTGTACAATAAAGTATATATAAATATAAATAAATAAATAGGTCATACACTTTTTATTCCGATATTCCCACGGAATCGAGACTTATCTCACACTACCACAGTTACATAAGTAAATCCTACTATAGAAAATTGGCCTCCCGCTGCCATATTGAAAACTCTTGAAGAACATGACGCATGATCGATTGCCGAATTAAATTCGGTATCGAGTAAAAAAGTAATATCACTCGAAAACTCTCATAGGTTTTCATTATCAAGTGTTACTTCCACTCGAGCTGGCAGCTCGAACTTTGATACAGAAATAAAAAATACGTGTCGCTGCTGAGAGAGAATTTTTTTTGTAACTGGCCAAGTGTGAGTGTTTTGGAAATTATTAATGAGGGTTCCGTACTCGAAGGGGGCCAAACTGAACCCTATTTTTAAGCCTCCGCTGTCAGTCCGTCTGACTGTCAATGGGCTTTATCTCATGAACCGTAATAGGTAGACAGTTGAAATTTTCGCAGATTGTGTACCTATTTCTTTACCCGCTAATACAAAAAATAATTAATGGGAATTTATACAAGAAACTTGTTTTTACAGCGTATTTTCCTTGATCATAATATGGAACGGAACCCTTCTCGTGCGGGTCCGACAAGCAAATGGCCGGTTTTATTTAATTATTTCTTGAGATTTTATATTATAATTATGTATAGTAACTATAGTTATATGAGATAATGTTGTTTGTTGTTTGCTAGACTAGTCAAAAGCTGTAGTTGAGGAATCCAGAATTTCAAGAAGAAGATAACATTCGGATCCATAAAGCTTAATTATGTATTTGAGCTGAAAACTACCTGAAACATTATGATTATGCTAACAGTTGTTAAGGGATGCGCTAAACTGAAATATCCACAGACAATAATATTAACTATTATTGATATATATATGACACTTTAGATACAGTTGAAAACCAGAGTCAGGCATATAGTAGTGGTCTGGCATATTTGGCGCAACCGTGAGGCACACATTCCTATAAATTTCTTACAACGCACTTTCAGTGAAAATTTACCTCTTTTTTATTTGCAGATTACGTTGAGTCTCTTTAACAGGGCGTACAATAAGGACCAGGCCCGGGTCGACGGCGCGTTGTGTTCCACGCACGCCTCAAAGAGATGTCAGCAGATTTGAAGGGGTCCACTAGGGCCGATGCCTGCCGGGGTTGCGAAGAAAACCGAAAGGGACATCGTGGCCCCCGGCAACAGGGCAACCGAAGGAACACGGGTGGGTTTTAGTCAGTAAGAGTCTGACACGCCCTCCCGCTCCGCCCAGAGCGGGAGAAGTTATTTGATGATTTCCCAGCCTCAAAAAAAAAAAAAAAAAAAGGGCGTACAACGGTACACAAGCGCCACTCCTTTAAAAAAAAATTATCTCGTGACTGAGAAGGAATTAAGAATAACGGCTAATATGGATCCTCGTTAAGTGTGTCCAGGAAGTTTAAAAGTGGCGCCAGTGACTGAAAAGTTGAAAGGAAATCGTTTGGCCTGGTATGGGCTTGTGATGAGGAGGGAGGAAACGTATGTGACTAAAAGAGTGATGAATATAAATGTTGATGGATGGAGCGGGAGAGGAAGGCCAAAGAAAAGATGGATGGATTGTGTGAGGAATGATGTAAAAGAGCGGAGTGAATGATAGCGTGACGGTTGACAGGGGGGAGTGCAAAAAGAAAACATGTTGCACCCACCCCAAGTAATATGGTACAAGGGCAGGAAGATGATATGGTAAGTGTGTCTAGAATTTTCTACTACCTTTTATAAAGTTTCATATTGAGACACGAAGCAACGAAATTCGATCTAAAGAAAAGCGGTCACATTCCTCTGGATCGTATTGGAACGAAGTTCTTTAACGCGGCTTGTAAAATTTCAGAAATCGTCACGCTGAAAAGTGTTAATACTTGCCACTGTATTCTTCTAATTCAAAGAGAAAGAAAGAGACAGAGAGACAGAACGCCGGCAGAAAAAAAAACAAAAGATAAGAGTAAAGTGATTACAGTATCGTGGGATAAAATTGTACACATCGGCCCGAGTACAACGCATGCGAGAAAGAGGGAGAAAGTGTGAATTTGGTTCTTTGTTTAGTGTTTCAATGTTTGTTATTCAAACTTTTGAGCATGGGTATCATTTTCATGATTTTCAAGGGTGCAAAAGCCAGTAATGAGGTTAAAATGAAAATCCAAGATGGCGGCTCTGAAACATTTAAAATTTTTCATCATGGGTATTGTTTTCATGGTTTTCGAGGGTGGTAAAGCCGATAATGAGGGCAAAATGTAAATGCAAGATGGCGTTTGCGAAAGTTTTATAGGTGTCGTTTTCATAGTTTTCGAGGGTGCTAACGCCTCCCGCCTTACCCTGAACAGAAATCTCCCGAAATAACCGTGTCCGGTGAGGATCTGCGTCAAGGGGAATGTGAGGACGCCATGGCGCCTCTCAAGCCACTCCTCAAAGAGGGGACTTATCGCCGCAATGGCGGCGTGCCCAATGTAACTCACCCTGTATTATCATCATAATTTCAGCCGAAAAACGTCCACTGCTGGACAAAGGCCTTCCCCAAGCACCACCACCTCGATCGGTTCTGTGTTTCCCGCATCCAGCAGATAATGGAGGTAAAAGAATCCTAGAAAATAAATAGCTAAAACTGAAATGGTTTTCTTTTATTTGGTTCTACGATATGGAAGGAACCCTGAAATACAGGTCGACGGTAAGTCTTCGCTTCACAAAATTACAATTTCACACATTTCACTGACCCAGTTGATATATGAACTGTATCATTTAAAATATTGGGGTAGACTCCCCAGTTGTCGGTCGTTGTACTTTTTAGGTAATGAATGACAATTAGCTTTGTTGATCGGATCGGGTTTCGAGAGTAATTGGTATTTGCCTGTAATAAAAGTCACGAAAGTGTAGGTTTTGTAATAAAAGAGGTCTCGTTAAATAATAATGGTAGCTACTTTATGACCATGGCAGTACCTACTCAATAATTATAGTGGAACACCATAATTATTACAATTTTTGTCTGACACATACTTTTTTTTTTTTTCCGAAAACAGTAAATCCTTACTCAAACCTTTTTCTTCACAAACAATTTTTTAAATTAAATAGCGGATAATCGGTACTCTTACCCTAAATGGTATTCGCTTTACCAAGTAAGGTAGCACAAAGAGTTGACGGCTATAGACTTCACAGAATATGAGATTTTTTACAAGAAAATTTTCATTATATTTTTGATATATTGTAGAGCGGTGTGATATACTTACTCGACGTGCTTTTGTGATCTTTCTTTTACATTTCCATAAAATTTTCGATATTTGTAGAATTTATTTTCCAATTTCAATTTATTTTTTCGGTTTTGACTAATAGAAAATGCCTCAGGCATTAAGTCTGCATTTGTACAGTGTTGTTTTACACGCAATAAATAATAATAAAAAATGCCAGTCATGGGAACTGCCCACAGAAGTTAAAACTTACAAAACTGGTATTAGCGCCATCTATATTCTATTGCACTACAAAGCAAGCATGTCGGTGACGCGAATCCATAAGTTCATCACCACTACAAAAAATCGCTCAAAGCGTTAGGCGCTTTGAAAACCTGAAAAAAAATCGGCACCGCGGTAATCAACGCGTTGATATCTTCTACTCCACGCACCGCGGTTATCTACGCGTTTATGTCTTTTTAAAAGTCAAAAGCTGGTGTCATCACGGTGTCGAGAAATCAATGGTTTAGACCCATCTCAAAAATGCCCAACGCGCCTAAAGAAGTTTTCACTTCAAAATTCGCCAAATGCGTGTCTGACCACGCACAATGAAGGGCTCCGTAGTTGGGATGAATTTATCCCAAAAACAAACTTAACATTGTAATTGAAAAACATGATTGTGCTCTCATACATAAACATAGGTACGTCACGGTCAATTCAGTAATGAAGTGTAGTGTTGTATTTCGGTGGTTATTTTTCCACTCAGCTATCGGCATTTTGTATATTTTGATTGTTTGTTTGTAGTAACATAGATTACGCAATGTAAATTGTCTTTGGTCACTGGCCCTTTTTTTTTGGGTGGGAAATCATCTAATAACTTCTCCCGCTCTGGGCGGAGCGGGAGGGCGTGTCAGACTCTTACTGACTAAAACCCACCCGTGTTCTTTCGGTTGCCCTGTTGCCGGGGGCCACGATCTCCCTTTCGGTTTTCTTCGCAACCCCAGCAGGCATCGGCCCTAGCGGACCCCGTCGATTCTGCTGACATCTCTTTGAGGCGCGCGTGGAACACAACGCGCCATCGACCCGAGCCTGGTCCTTATCGGACGGCCAGCTTACCCATTGCTTAACGTCCGCAAGCCCGCGCCTACGGTGGCCGGAAATCGCCTCGCGATTCCCGACGCCCTGTGCGTCTCCTCCTGCGGCGGTTAGGGGCGTGAGGGCGCGAATTTTGCCTCTCCCTCACGCGTTCCGCCTCCTCCTTCGCCCCTGGCCTCGTCCCTGGCCCTGACATCAAGCAATGGATAATATTGACAAATTTCTACAGCTTGAATACGAGGCTTTTGTTTACTCTGTAAGTGTGTATTTTATGTATTTTTTTTATTGTAATGCGTGTTTTTGTAAGGCAGAATAAAAATAGTCTTTTTTTTCTTTTCTTTTTTTAATTCTCGAACTGCAATTGTTAGTTTGTAATCGTATTTTTTTTTTGTGTGTAAAAACTACAAATTAACTATCTTCCTTCCTGCCAATGATACTTGTTTAACGGGAAGTACCCTGTAGGTTTTGATTTATTTGCAAGTATGTCGCATAAATGGCCGTATTCTTTATTGCATTGACTTAGAAGCTTGATTTTTTTAGTACTCTAAGGAACCATAGACTTACGTATTTGATATTAATTTCAACTTGATACCTACATACGTTCCTGAGCAAAAGGGTCTTGAAAACTGACGGACAGACAGACAGACAGATAGACATACGGACAGACAGACAACGAAGTGATCTTATAAGGGTTCCGTTTTTCCTTTCGAGGTACGGAACCCAAAAAATCAGAAAACAGATCAATTGGCCGCAGAAGGTACATCATAAAGAAAATTGGAAAAGTTTGAGGTAGTCCTTTGCCCAGCAGTGGGACAGTAAAGGTTAACAAAAAAAGGACTAAGTTTTGTGACCACCGAATCAAATAAAACATCTATAGATACCTACTGTCTATTTATAACCTTGTTTCCAATTGATGTTTTTTCCACTTAAACAATCATCAACTTTACGTCTCTGTAAATAAAGTTGATTTTAGACTGACTAGTACTGTTGAAAAAGTTACAAAAAATATTAAGTTGTAGCGCAAACTGAACTCATATTTGTTGGCATTACGGATGATTTTCCTTAAGCTCGTGTTTGTTTACATGTTTGGCAAATGAATTGCGAACGCAGATTAAGTACTCACTTTTTCCAAGCTTTAAGGCTCGTACAGACCCGCGATATCACGTTGGTCTGTACGAGCCTTTAATACATACAGCTTTGTGTGACTTTCACGACAGAAAGGTTAATTACTCAGTTCCCCATGCATCAACGAAATGAGAACCTAAGTTGCATGTTATTAATAAACATAGCATCACGCTTTAAATCCCCGCAGGGTTAGGCAAAGGTGTACCAATAGTAGACCCTAATTTTGCCAGATATGTTTAAGTTCCATGTAATAAGGAGCGAGCCAATTGCCATCAACTGGGCACAAATCCAGACTCCGGGCTGCTACTGCGTTTCTGATGGAAGAACCCAATAACAGACCTCATGCTCAACAGTAACGCTTGCTACCACTAGACTACGAGGCAGATTAGTTAATAATATGTAATTAGTTATATCGATAGTTTATTAATGTCACAGACGTATAATATGTCTGTGATTAATGTATTGAAACGGATAAAACATACATTAATTTTTTATGATGGTATTCTTTTTACTATTTTTCTATGGCATTTATTTTGTAACCACGGTTGTAAAGTATCATATGGTCAAGCTAACTGGTTTAACAAATAAATTAATACGTCACTTATCATATGCAATGTTTGGTTGAGTTTCAAAACATCTTCACAGACAGAATAGTATATTTATAATTTATAGTTGATGGAAACATGGCACCTAGAGATAACCGACTCTGTAGTCTAGTGGTTAGACCACCTGTCTCAGACCCAGAGATCCCGCAAAATGTTCTACTCAATTTGTTTGGTGGTAGGGCTTGTTGCCCCTGGCTAGCTAGGTATCTAAGTTTGTCGCCATATTAGTAATGTTAACAGCATTGTTGTGTTTCGGCAGTTAGAGGTAGGATAGACAGTTCTTCTGTGGTTGAGGATTCCGGGTAAAGCTCGCGTCCACCTTCGGCCTGATCATCACGTACCATCAGGTGAAATGAAGGCCAAGAGCTTCCCCGCTGAAGATTAAAAATAAATAAAAATTGCGGGGTACATTTAAACCCTGATAATTGGAAACTTCACCTCTTCGCCGTAGGAGCTATGCCCTACGGCTTGCTGCGAAGTTTTACTCACAACATAACCGTTCCCTAGCCCCGTAAGCAGAACCTTACCACAAGTTGCCGACTTACCGATTCACGTGTGGCTCAAAGTTTAAAGCCGGATATTGTTGAGGAGATTGCAAAACTCTGCTTAAAAGCCCACCAGGGATTGTTTGGGATATTTTGTTATTTTAAACGCCTCTCAAATATATTGCCTTTTTATAGTGGCAATATAAAGTTAGGGCTCGACTTACATACATTCGATCTCCATGAAATTGTTCAACGAGGAATATTGGGATTTAGATGTCCATTTTATACTTGGGAGATTTTTTCTTGTTTTTAGGATTCCGTACATCAAAAGGAAAAAACTGAACCCTTATAGGATGAAAATGTATTAAAAAGTTTTGCTAACAGTACAATGTGATATATCAAATGAAAGGGCTTGTTGCGAGGATCTTAAACATATTATTTGCATAATTTAACACATTCAATGCCAACTACACGGCGCCGTGGAGATGTATATGGCCGAGTACACGGCGCCGTGGTGGAGTGGGGAGCCAGACACACGGCGCCGTGGTTTGCGATAGTGTTTTTTCTATGCATCAGTACCGCTCCGATCGTTGCGACGAATGTACGTAACGTTCATGGCCACGCGCGTAAAGAAACGATCTTTTAAAATCAAGTGTTGGATTACGGTTCGCACTATTATTTTGTAAATTATAGTCGTTTGTAGTGAACAAGACAAGAACTATCACAGAAGTTGTACGAAAAAAATGTAACGGGTGTAGAGAAAAGAAGAACCGAGTTGCCACTTTGTATGAATGTAAGAGCTGCATTGGAAAGCCAGGCCTATGCATAGAATGTTTCTTTGAACTGCATTTATAATTTCATAATTCTTGTCTTTAAATAGTTTATATTTTTATCTGCAATTACACTTATGATGATTATTTACTTTGTTTTATTTGTACTATCCTTTAATATAAATTATTTAATACAAAAAAACTCAATTAAAACATCACATAATGTAAAAAAAGACAAATACACGGCGCCGTGTGTTTGGCCGTTCATAGCTCCATAGGCCAAGTACACGGCGGCGCCGTGAAATTGCTTTTTTTATTAAATAAATAAAGTTCCGCTAAAAATATTATCAAAACTTACATATAATACTTAATTACAAATAATTAAAACATTTAAAATGTATGGCCACAGTAGTACATACATTGCCAAAAACTGTAATACAGAGATGCATCTTACAATTCATTTGGCATTGAATGTGTTAAAGAAAATTGACCATTCCCCCTTATCCCCGAAACTACTGGACCTAAAATTTCGATTTTTTACTCATAGATTACAGAAAAACCTATAAGAAGTTTATGGTCTTAAAATAACATGGTAAATCTCTCAATATTGTCCGTACAAACTTACATTTGCAGTTGGAATGTATGGGAAAACATGTATTTCAACTACAACGTTAAGTTTGTATTAACTACGAAACCCTTCATTGTGCGTGGTCCGACCCGCACTAGGCCAGTTTTTATTGTGTAGTTTTTAGTGTGTTGGGAGATGCGGTGTTTATGTTGTCGAGTGTTGGTTTGACTTATTTTCTTACAAATCTTTTTCTATATAGCGTGTATCAGAAAACTGTGGTCACATTTAAGTGTGGTACAGACCAACAAACTGAACAACTTTCTCCATGGCACCAACATCGTAATCGCAAAAAAATATCAGCCGTCCCATTCATTTGGATCGAGTAGCTATTGAAGTTTTGTATGAATGATTGATTAAGAAAGAACGTTTATTCTGAAAGTGGGCAACGTCGCAAGTAGATGTCAAATATTTCCCCGTTTTGATTAATTTGGCAATATTACTGTATGAAAATATGAAATGTAGCTAACTAGAGACCTATAATATTGATTACGAAATGCAATAATTATTATCGTAACACCGAATATTTAGTTTTATATGTAAAAAAAAAATGAAAACTTTCCAAATGCCTTTTTACACCTAAAACGGTTACAACATTAAATTCAGTGTTTTAATTGTAATTCATTATGAATATGCTAGTTCGCTAGTTAGCCATATTTCATATTTCCATACAGTAATACTGTCCAAATAATCAAAACTGGTAAATATTTGACAGCTATTTGCGACAATGCCAACTTTTAAGAAAAACGCTCTTAATAATAATTATGATAATTATGTTTTAGGTGGGTACATTTTTAATGCACGCAAGGTAATGCCTGCGCATATTTTTTTTTTATGTTATTTAATCAAATTTATTCATGTTATTGGTTGTATAGTAGCATTATATTCTAAGTACTAATTATTTTATTATCTATTTATGTATAATTTTTACTTTATTTACATTCTTATTTTATTTGCTGATAATTGATCTAAAAATAACGAAATATGTATATAATTATAGCAAATTTGAACTTGTAAGCGTTTAACTGTATATTTTAGGAATGAGCGCTTTTTGTCTGAAATACAGGTATTTATTTATCTAGTTCAGACACAGATGTCTTGTCGAATTTTATGTTAATATAAGATCCTTTAAGATATGTCTTTATTTATGATGTACTATCTTGAATTTGAAATAAATTATTAATTCATTAAATCTGACTTGGTTTCCGTACGTCTTTTTCGGGTGACCAGTGAAAATGTGCTATGGGTCCCTATAGCATAGCATCATGCTAAGTGGAAGCTTGGCACAGTCATGACGTGCCAGCAGCTGTCGACTATTTCTATTTTGTTTTCATGATTATATTTAAATCTATTATGTATTATTTTATTGTTCTACTCGAGTAATTATCTTTTTTTTATGCACTTGTTTCTGTGACAAACAAACTTATTTTTCTTTCTTATTAAATTAATTTTGGTCCATGGAGAAAGTTTTTCAGTACCATACACTTAAATATGACCACACATTACTGATACATGCTGTATATAAACACCAATCTTCAATATAAAATAAATGGTGATTAAATGCTCATTTAAAAAAGTATATAGGTACTGTTCCCCAGAAACAAGTATTGGATGAGAAACATTATATTATGCGACTTTTGGGTGTTTTGTTATTCTTTTTTGGACATGAAAATGAAAGGATGGAAAGTGATACAAAAACACAGTTTTATAATCATCATTATTTTATTATTAATACTTGAAAACATTAGAAATTGATTATTTTGAAAGATACTAAGTTATTTTCATTTCCTTGTTTCAATAGAATATTAAACGTGACGAAAAAGTTTGTTCGATAATTTTGTATTTCCTTCAACTCCCTCCTACTTAGTCGTACGTGTGTCTCTTTCAAAGTAATCAACAACTAAGTTATTTATGTCACGTATAAACTAAAGTTATTTTAAGTAATACAAAGAAACTTTATCTTTAAGTGAATGTGAAACATCTTTGGTATGACTACCTTAAGGTACTAACATCAAAGCAATATTTTTACAAGCTTGATATTAACTTGCTTCATCCGTGTATGTTTCCGGTTACTCGCATAGTCATCCATTTTTTTTATAAAAGTTTTTTTTTTTTTTAATTAATTTTTTTTAAATGTCATTGTTTTACGGAATAAAAATTAGTAGGTAGGTATTAAACAAAATATTAATTCCGCGTAACCAATAGAACATTATAATTTAAAGCTCATTAATTATAATTATTATTTATTGTAATTCTATTAGTAGGCTTGACCTTATAAATCTAAATAATACAGGACGGCAATACATACCACCACTCAACAACTCTGCAGATTGCAAAAGGAAATAAAAGTGTAACTAAAATCCATTTTTAAGAAGATTAAATTACTAAAGATAGCAGCGCGGAATAAAATATGAGACTATTATAACAATTTGCTGCTTCACTGAGCTTCACTGATATTACGTGGCGCAAAGCGGCTGCATCTAAACCTGCATCTATTATGTAATACATATGCACCAACTACCGCTGTGCACAACTGTACAATGGCCCTTACCACTGCTCTTTTGGCTTCCGCATCATTGTACAGTCGCTAACAGCACTGCCGAATACATTTCCTATTTTAAGGGCGGTTACAGACCTGACCTTTTTGAGCTTATTTTTGCATACACGTTGACAATTTGTGCGACATTTCGCGCTTCAAAAAAAACCGAACGGACGTATACGTTCGCACGAACCAATGGGTCTGTTAGTAGGAATTTTGGTTCGTTACGAGCAAATAAGCTCATGACGTGGCAGAAACGCGCGTATACGAGCAGTCAAAAACGAGCTTTTATACATGCATAAAAAACGCCGGTGTGCAACCGCTGTAAAGCGACTGCAGAGTTGCTTCATGAACCGTGATCTAAAGTCTCAAACAATTTGAGAGTCGACGTATCCCAGCGTCCTAATTCTGCTGAAGCCGCCGTCTGGGGCCATCGTTACTCTAATGTGTGTGATGACACCCGAATCACAGTCGAACCAGTGCTCATTATGGGCTGATAGCTGTAATTGAAAATGGAGGCTTTAATAAATTGGATTTTGTAACTCAGCGGCGGTTCGCGATCTATTTACCCTTGCTAATGAAGAGTAATGTTTGGAAAATGGTACCGCGGAGATTGAAGGGTTAGAATCGGAATATAATTTTGAATTTGAAAAAGGAATATATTAGAGAGAAAAAAAATATATTTATAAACTTGTACAGATAGAATTGGAGCGTAATTTTGAATTTGAAAAAAGGAATTTATTTAGAAAAAAAAAAAACAAAATGGTGCGGGTAACAAAACAAAGATAATAATGGGTAGAATCAATGACGCTTTATAATACATAATTGGGGAAGACCAATAAATAAATTATAAAACTAATAATAAAATAAACTTCCTTACTTTGCTAGGCTTCAGAATATTGCTCCAGTTGCCATCTGTCTCAGGATACCAATTCTGACCCAAGTACGCCCCCTCAATCTTGATGGAGTCAGGATAATTGCCTTTAAAGTGGTTGGTGTCCACACAAATTTGCTTGATGTTCCCCGGGAAACCCAATTTGAAGACGGCCCATTCTTGACCTTTGTGAAATAATACTACTGTTAGATGCTGAGTGATTTTGAATTGAATAATAATAAGATAAAAGAAGAAAACAAGTACTAGGGAGTAAAATAACATAACATCATGCCTGGATTCCTTGAAGAGTTAGGCAGAGGTGCACCTATAGGTACCCCGCATTTCGCCAGTTATGTTTCAGTCCCATGTAATAGTGGGCGAGTCTGTTGCCCTCTACCGGGCACAAATCCAGACTCAAACTTAACAACACTTTGCCCGTCCCGGGAATCGAACCCAGGACCTCATGCGTAGCAGTAGCGCTTGCGATTACTAGACCCAACGAGAAAGTGCTAGGGAGTGATGGCGGTAAATAATTATTTCAATTAGGCTAAAATTTAATTAACAATTTACGTATTCCATTGAATTAAACATTATAAATTTAATTCAAATGACTATTCTCTGGAATTCAGAAACTGACACAATTAATATTGTATTTGCAGTTGTGGAAGCAAAAGTTGCCCAGTAACGGCGTCAACTTAGAAGTTGTAGTTCGTGGGTTCAAACCCAGGCAGGCGCTTTACTTTGTGTAAATAATTTTACCACCACTGCTCTCAAAACGGTGAAGGAAAACATCGTGAGGAAACTGGCATGTCTTAGCAAATAATCGAAGACATGTGACATCTATCAACCCGCACCTGGCCTGCGGGGTAGATAACGGCCCACTCACTCTCGAAGAGAGGAGGCCTGTGTCCTAGCAGTGGGAACATTATAGGCTGATGATTATGGTAATATTGTATTTACGAACTGTTAGCTCATATTCTATGAATTTATTTAAACTCTAAATAATAAATGGTTGTGTATTTACCTGTGCTTCTCATTGTTCCGTCATCGTTGGCTTCAATAACATCAGGCCTGTCCAATCTCCGGGCTGTTTCCCAACCGTCCGACATACATTTACCCTTTGAAGGCTTAATTACGTTCTTCGGGTGTCCGTAATGGGCATTTGAAAAACCTATGAACAACGATGATGTGATGGTTAATTTACGAGACTTTTTCATTTTTTTATTTTTTTATTTGGAGTTTGTATGAAGTTAAGTATCGAATCGAAAGCCTTTTCTCCACTATGTTGGGGTCAGCTTCCAGTCTAACAGTTTGCAACTGAATACCAGTATTTTACATGGAGAGACTGTCTATCTCAAACTCAAAAACTCAAAGCATTTATTTCAAATAAACCAATTACAGGTACTTTTGAATTGTCAAGGGGTCGGTCAGTCAGAAAGATGAAGCTAGTTGTCCATTCCAAAGCGTAGTAGTTACCTATGGAGAAGAACGGGCAAGAAACTCCACGGACACTCTTTTAAACCAAAATATTGTTACAAAAAATTGGGTTACATCATTCATGTTGAAATTATACATGTGAGAACAATGTAGAAAGAGGTGCACGTTAAAAGCATCCGTAATAAAAATATTTAAAAAAATCATAAATTAAAATAAACTGTGGCAGCTAAGAGATGACTGATGGCGCCCGTTCACGAACATGACGCATGGATCTGACCTCGATATCTGATCTCCACAACCCAGTAACGGTAATACGATACCCCTTGGTAAGACTGGTTGTCAGACTTTCGGGCTTCTGACGACCCGTAACCACTGGTAAAAATTCATGAATGACAGCCGAGACCAACGGCTGAAGGTGTTTTCTGAGGCACAAAGGGATCTCGATATGAAAAGATGATTACCATCCACGGCCCGACCACGGCAAGCGTAGTTTAACCTGATGGATCGACCCGTGCAGCTGTTATTACTTAGCCACGAGCTCCTCTCTCACTATGAAGACAACATACGCGAATTAATTACATATCTCTGTGCTATCAAGTTTCAGCGTCTCATAAACACGTCTCTGGATATTATTATCCTCACCTTGGCAAGCAGCACCATTTAGCAAAGACACTAGGTCTATTATTTGATTTCTCGGAGGGGCCTCTGGTCTTGGCTCGCCGAATACCCTCAGGCGTGCAATGCCTCCGTCAGGGTAAATGTTCACACGAATATGGGTCCAAGCATCGTCACTCAGGACCTGAAATAAAAATATCTTGAGTGTAGTTCCATGTTTTAATTTCTACGAGTTTATTTCTGGATTTTTTAATTTCACTCTAGTGTGCTATAAATAAGAGTTAGAGGCGAGAATGTCACGAATTTGTTTCAAACTTTCTATTTGAAATTATGGGGTTGGTTTTGGGTTTTTGAATTTTGTTAGTGGAGTCACACCAAGTTTTTGTTGGATATTATGCATATTAACCAAGTGATGGTTTTCATAATTTCCACTTTCTAATAAGAGACGTAACTTGTTATTTCAAATGAAATTGAGATTCATTTTCATCCTTGTTTTGTATCAATCTTTTTCGTTTCTTGTGTGATAAGTTTTCAACGTCCAATCGGATTTATTTTAAAAGTTTTTGCACTACAGACACAAGTTCCATCCGTCTTATTTTCAGAAACCCAATTTAGACGAAGTGCGATTTCGGGAAAGTTGCAATTTGAAAGCAATGCAATTTTTATTGGGGATTTATATAAATTGGTATTTGGTCTAAAGGAGTCAATCATATTTGCCGTGACATTTGTGGCATCTAGATAAATCCCGCGTACAATTAACGCTGTAACAATATGTGATTGGCAACATCTTTTTTGAGGAACATTAGGTAAGTAGAATAATTAAAGGTCTTATTTCAAAATCCAAAAAAAATGGCGTTAAAATGATCAGTTCATTACACAGTTTACGGTACCCACTTGAATAAATCTTTTTACAAATTCAGAATAGCCACTTTTTAATAACCATGTACTGAATCTATGGTTTGTTTAGAATCATGTACTGAATCTATGGTTTTCGCGTCGCTGACCCTGCCACCTTGTATAATTTTTGGAAAATTACCTTCTGGAAATTGAGTCTGGTCTCTTCATAGCCGGGCCTTAGGGCTGTAACGGGCACTAACTCATCCCATTTGTCAGACTTAAGTCGTTGTATATGTTTCAAGTCGAATTTGTTACATGCCGAGCCCATCTTGGAGAGTCGTGTTGGAATTGATTCTTCTTCTGTAACAATAAAAATAATTTGTTTAGATTTGCTTTAAGTTTACCTTTATTGGGACTAGATTTCTAAATTGTAATTTCATGAATTTCCTTCTGATAAGTTCCGGTTAAATAATAATTATTATAAATGTGAAAGTGAGTTTGTTCGTTGGTTTGTTTGTTTGTTACGCTAGACGGATGAACGGATTTACATGAAATTTGGCACATGGAAGACCATGACGTGGATTAGGACATTGAATACTTTTATTCCCATATTTCCACGGGATCGAGACTTATACGGGTGAAACCGCGAAGCGTACGTAGTACATAATATTGTGCAAATATTATCATAAAAATTCCATCTAATTCATCTGGTAGATAATGTCTATACGGACATTGTGAAACAGTCCTACAAATTCTCACTTACTTACTTGATAAAAATGTATTAAAACAATCGTTCACAGAGTAGATCATACAGTGTGAGTCGTTATAGTGTGCACATATCAAAATGAGGGAATCTATGCTTAATTTTATCGACGGAAAAATATTTAAAAAAAAAACTAAATATTTTCTAAAAAATAAAAAAAGTAGCAAAACGTAAATTTTAAACTTAATGATCGAAACATTGAAAGTTTCAACGAAAAACACATCAAAGCCTTGAAACAAACTCCATAATGATTGAAAATAATTAGGCATCCTCATAAAATAAAAATTGTGGAAAAAAACTAAACAAGTGTGTTTTTAGCAAAAATCTGTTCTTCATTCATCAATTTTTGCAGTAAAATTTATCAATAAGACGCAAAACTTAAAAAAAAAAAGTTTTTTTAAATATTTTTAATATAAAATTGAGCATAGATTCCCTCATTTTGATATGTGCATATTATAACGACTCACACTGTTATTATTAAATTGAATAGAAGATCTATTAAATTTAATAATATACAATGTGAGTCGTCATAATAACCGCCTTAGTAAGAGGTATCCATAGTCTAATAAACGCGGTATTTTACGATATACTCTTTGATAAGACTACTCATACAGCCCCGCGGGTATCATAAGATACGCCTAACATTGTAGTAGGTACGCAAATGAACAGTAAACTGCAAAAACTTTTTGTCTCTAAGGATATTAGAGGACACTGCGTTCCATTAAAAGTATAACCTAGTATAGTGACGATAGAATTTCTCGCATATTTTTACCAATAAATAAATAAATAAAAATCTTTATTGCAGATCACATGATCTATAAAAAACACGATTTAAAAAAATGGGTAATGACATAAAATTTAAAATGAAAATAAAAATAAGCATACTAAGGCACTGTTTCTAGGAGTCTATAATATTAATATTAATGATTTGTGTGAAACAATCTATAAATAATAACACACACACTCACACGTGTGTGTGAGTGTGTGTGTTATTATTTGTGTACTAAAGGTATGCCTCTACCTAACCCTTCTGGGATTACGAGAGTGATGTTATGTGTAATCGGATATTTAAACGAAATTCAACTAGGTTATGAATCTTAAAAGTTTTTGGAAAAATATTGGGAAAAACATATTTAACAATCGCAAGTCATGTTTCATCTATATAAAATGTAAAAAAATCCTGTCCGATCCGTGAGGGTGTTGTTAGGTATCGTACTAAGAGTCTATTTAGGTGGTAATTCAGAAGAAAAAGAAAAAAAAAAGCCACATTATTTTTCAATGCGGAATTTTACCGGGTTATTACATGGAGTGCGGGCGGCCGTCGTTGGACGGGTGTCTAAAAGTCATAACTTATCAACCCTGTTGAAAAATTTCGATTTTTTAATAGAAAACTACCCATTTTGGTTATAAAAATGTGAATTCTAAATAGTAATAACTTATTTTATAATTTAATTTTTTTTTAAATTGATAATATTATTGCAGTACCTATGTGCCCTTTCCGGATCGGATTTTTTTTTACATATTGTAGATCTTAAAATTAGTTTCTGTTTTGTCACTCATAACCATTTCGCTCTCCACTGATTGTGATGTCTTTCAAAAAACCTCATTAAAGAACGCAAAAATTCCCACAAACATTTGGAAACACTTCATGTACTAAAAAGAGTATCCCCAGTTCTACTATGATTGATTAGGTCCCAGGGATAAAGAGTCTCAGTTTCCAAGACCTTTCTTTGGTAAAAATAACGAGTGTCCGGTAAATAGCATTGGAAAATTGCCAGGACACGCCTCATTGGGCTAGCACTAAGTGCTTTGCCAGTACTATGTAGGTATGTAGGTAAAGTCGACAAAAGAGATGACTGTACAGCCTAACTTGTAAGTACTTTTAATTCATGTTGTGTGTGTGTGTGTGTGTGTGTGTGTGTGTGTGTTGTGTGTGTGTGTGTGTGTGTGTGTGTGTGTGTGTGTGTATGTGTGTTGGGTAGTCAAGTCTTTGACATCTTCTCTTTTGAATGTGTCCGCATTGTGCACGTACCACTTCCAAGATAGGTTACATTACCCACACATGCTTGTACGGCTACGGTGACCGTTTTTGTTTCATGCGAGTGTAAGAAACAGACACGGTCGCCGTAGCTGAAATCGGCATTGGACGTATTTTTACTATAAATATTTGAATATGAAATATGTAACATAACATAACATCACGCCTTTTTTCCCCGTAGGGTTGGGCAAGGTGTCCCTGTAGCAGGCACACCCACATTTCGCCAGTTATGTTTAAGTCCCATGTAATAGGGGGCGAGCCTATTGCCATCAACCGGGCACAAATCCAGACTCCGAGCTGCTACTGAGAAATTTCAGATAGAAAAACCCAATAACACTTTGCCCGACCCGGGAATCGAACCCAGGACCTCATGCTCAGCAGTAGCGCTTGCGACCACTAGACCAACGAGGCAGTCGAATTATGTGTTACGCAGATAAATACTAAGCGGAGAAAGAATTACCAAAAATTCAAAGACATGTGACAATGTAACATCCATCAACCTACGCTGGGTCCGCGTGGTGGATTACGCCCTCTTACAAAGACAAGGCCTCAATTCTAGTGGTTGGAATATTATAGACTGATTTTGTATGAAGGCACGTAATAACAATAAATGTTAGCAGCGGAGTGAAAGTACGGTAAGTATCTATTTTGTACCTTCGTATATCTAATTCTTTAGCTGACTGTACTTGACTGTGTACTTGTAGCCAATGAAACATGTGGAGTTTTTTGCAAAAAGAGGATTTACGGATAATAATCAGTTTTTGGGAGGAACCTCGCATTGTTAGCTTAACCATAATATTGTCTTCAATGTAATTTGGTCGTAGGTTTTTACGGATCTATATTTGTGATATATTTCTAGACTATTTGAAGAGTACTTATATCTGAAATAAATAAATAAATACTTATTTTCCTTTAGAATTGAGGAAATAGGAAAATTGTACCTTTGTCGACATTTGATAATAGGTTAATACTGTAGGTATCATTTTTCCACTTTTTGTTATAGCTCAATAAATTGTTAAAAGGAAAAATATGTAATATAATCATCAGAGTTTTATTGCAAAGATATGTAATTTTTCCTTTGAGAATATTTCTAAGTTGTTTTCCCCATGGAGCTCAAAAAATGTGTTAATTGTAGCATAATTCATCTAAATTCAGTAACAACTATAGCAATACTAATTAAAAAAATACTGCCTTGTGGCTCTAGTGGTCGCAAGCGCGAATGCTTCGACCACAGAGTCGAACACAGAATCGAACACAGGAGTGTTCGAATCCCTGGTCGTGCAAAGTGTCATAGGGTTTTTCTTCATGAATATCCCAATAGCATAGACTCTGGATCTGTGCCCTGTTAATGGCAATAGGCTAACCCCTATTACATGGGACTTAAATTGACTGGCAAAATTTTCGTGTACTATGGGTACACCCCTGCCTAACCCTTCGGGAAAAATAGGAGTGATGTTACGTTATGTTATATTAAAACACTCACCTTCAGACGTCAAGCACGCTGCCTGTATCGAATACTTTGGTGCATAGTTTCCCGTGAAGAATGCTGTATCGACTAACAAACCTGGAACAAAACATTTGAAATTAAGATAAAGCCTATTAGGCCTATTGTAGTCTATTGGTGAAGAAACAGAACAGGCTCTCTGGCTCTTTCATTCTTCTCGTCTCCGTTCTCCTATCTTACTTTCAAATGTAGGGTCAGAAATCGCGTGCACTTTAAAAATGGATCCAAATAATATTGCCTAGTAAGGTTCACTCATTATCAATCAAATATTTTTTTATAGGTCAGTGTTTATTTTATAACATTATTGTTATCTTGAAAAAACAAACAGTACCTAAAAATTATATTTATTAGTTAATCATTGACCTACATTTACTCGATTTTGATATTTTATTTACTTTGACTTTTTAAAGTAACCAAAACATAACTGGCTTTTACTTGATTTTAATCAAAGACATCATGGTCTATCTGCGTGCCAAAATTAATTTATACGTGTCTGTTAACCTATCTCTTTATTTGACTGTACAAGGTCATTTATCAATAACTAGCTTTGCCCGCTGCTTCGGCCGCGTTGAGATCGGAAATTATCCCACGGGGTAAAAGTATTCTATGTCCCAGATCATAGTCTACACTGTGCCGAGTTTAGCCGTTAACGTGTGAAAAGGTAACAGATAAACAGACTTACTTTCGCATTTATAATATTAAAATGAATACGTACCACGAATAACACACTTGGTCGCCAATTTCAGGATACACCAATCATGACCCGCAATCCGTTTCCTGCGGGTCTCCCACCCGTCCATCCACTTGCCATACTCAGTGTACTTATCCTCTATGAATATCGGCTCGGAGTCCGCTATCATATTCTCGCATGTTGCGAAGAAGTCGTCTGTTGCGAAGACTACTTCTCCACCAGCCTGTGTGATAATACATTTTGGTTAGTGACTTTATTCTAAATGAAAGTATATTTTTTTTTTGTCTTGAGTTTTAAAACTTTCGGGTCACAATACTGAAAGTCCCTAGACGGTCATTACAAACTTTGTTGAGTTTAGAGTAATTTTTCACCACCTTCGTAGTTTTTATATTATTAAATTTTATTTTATCGATACAGAACTTTAGATTTACTTAAATTAGCTTTGTCTTAAATCTTAATGCAGAGCGATTTCGTAAAAGTCGATGCCTGGGGCACATACATAATTAGCCTATAACGTGGGTTGGTAGATGTCACTTGTCTTCGAATTTTTGGTTCTCGAACATGCCGGTTTCGTGACAATGTTTTTCTTCACCGTTTTGAGAGCAGTGGTGATGAAATTACAATATTTACACAAAGTAAAGCGCCTGCCTGTCTACTCTTAAGTCGGGGTCATTACCACTGGGCCACCACTGCTCCTGGGCACATTATTCCCGCGTATTCGTGGGTTTTTTAACTAAGGGATTAAATAAATGGACGGTATTTTAATGTAGCTCTAGTGGTACAGTACCGGAATCAACTAATACCCTTTCAATCAAAACTGGAATTGACTGGATTTTAACCGAAACTGCCCGTCTATTCTGTAAAATCTCATTGTGAAAACTGAAGTGAACTGAACTTGAAGTTAATTGGCCTTCAACCTAATGCTAGGAACTGACACTATCAACAGCTCACTTCAGGCTCACTAACTTTACTTTCTTCATGATTATAACGAAACAAAATTAGTAAAATTTTACTAAAAGTGAAGTATCGATTTGCATTAAAATTAAAATCTAGTAATAGATTCCATATAAAGTATAACCAATTAATAATAAACACAGAAATAATAAAGTAGAAGAAGAACTCACCCCTATACTCCCCAACTCGCTTAGCTCAGCGAACGCTGGAATAATAGTCTCAATCATGTCTACTGTTATCACAGAAGCTAACGAGTTACTTAGCTCAAGCTCAAACACACACTGATAACAAACCGTCTTGAACCCCGTTATATATAGTCTTTGTATATAAATAAACATTATCTACCTATATGTATTTATTTACAAATATAACTACATTTCTATAAACGTAACTAGTTTTTTCCCGCTTCACGCAGGCTTCAATTTAGAGGAATAAAAAAGTGAATGAATTTAGATTGTGTTGTTCCGAAAATAGAATTGTTCAAATAGGTTTTCTAGTCATAGCGATAAAGCGATTTAAATATCTGATTTTTTAGTCAAATAAACTGGATTAAGGACGATGGCATAAGTCGGATCCAACCAATATCCACCGACCCACACAGCATCCGCGTGGGGATTACGGCGCACTTTTGGAGGAGACCTTTCATATTCATATTTTATTTGCATTCCATAATGTTTAAAGGTGTTACAATGGCTTAAGGCTAAGATTAGGTAGCAAATCAACAATCCCATCAACAGCCTCTGTCTCAGCAGCAGAAACATAATAGGCTAAAAAATTGATTATGCTATGCAGTGAAAGAAATGGGGACTGGACAACAGTCCAAGAGTGATAGGAAAAGCTAACAATAGCTCCAACAAGCATCCTAAGAACTTAGACCGCAGTAAAGCTGATAACGGTTAAAGACCGCATTATAATCGTTGGGAAATGTTTTAAGATTGCTAGTCTCATATCGTTCATCATCAGAGGACTACTGTACATTGCTAGACTCGTGTTACTCATAATGGGATTCCGTGTATCCACCACATTTGCATTAGCAATTTTGATGACTAGGTTGATTGTCAATCAATCTGCCTAGCCTTTTCCCAACTATAGTGAGGTGGGTTTCCAGTTTAACCAGATGATTTTACATGGAGCGACTGCCTATCTGATCTCCACAACACAGTTACTGGGTAACACGATACCCTTTGGTAAGAGTGTTTGTCAGACTTTCGATATTTTGATAACCCTAAAAACTGTCAAAGATTTACGAATGACAGCCGGGACCAACAGCTTTACATGCATTCCGAAGCACGAAGGGGTCTCTGTACGGATGATATGTAACGGATGGTCGTCCATCCATGAACCAACCACGGCAAGCGTAGCTTAACCTTCAATCGACACGTGCGGCTGTTATTATTTAGTCACGTGCCCTTCCGTTAATTGATAACCTTTTTCTAGTCCAGTGGCACTGGGTGTGGTGGGAATTCAATAAATTAACGAGTACCTCGTTTTGAGTATGAATGTGGCTTTAGGAGTACCTAGGGGAAAACCAAAAAAACGATGGATGGACATTGTGAAAGATGATATGGCTAGAAAGAGAGTGACTACAGAGATGATATATGTTACGCCGATCCGAAATAATTTGGGATCAGGGCAGGAGATTGACTAATATCGATGAGATGACTACCCTGTCACCTTTTTCTGAAACAAACAGTTTACAAAAATGTGAACATACAGTGTACTCCCACAGAAGGTTACCAAAGGTATGTTAAAAATAAACAATTTATTAAAAAAAAAAAACTTTAATAAAGTTTTGAATGAACTATCATAAATTCCAATGTGATTCAGCAGTAAACCTTGACATAAAGGTACAATAAATCATAATAAAATTAATGGACTCAGTTCATTCCAGTATTTTATTATTGTACACAATTTTTTCCATCAATTTGTAACTTTTATATTTTATCAAGTTCTTTCTCGACTGTTTTTATTCGTTGCGCTGTAAAACCTCACAGTTATTTTGAGTACTTTTTTGTTTCTTTTTTTAGTTCTCGGGGACATTATTCCATAATCACAAGAATGTTTCAGCTAACCTTAACTTTAGGTACTGATGTCATCTGAGATACCTACTAGCTGAACTGAGTTTAGATATTACATTGTTGTGGACAAGAAAAATAGATTTAGTTATTTAATTTCATGATATTTTTAATCTGAACGAATCCCTAGATTTACAACGAGGAAATGCACACTTTCGAATGCTTTCCGTCTTTTCAATTGTGCATACTGTTCTACAGCTTCTTGTTTTAGAAATTGATCGATTAACATATTTAATAGTCAATAATTACAATAAAAAACAAAAACTACTACGCTCCAAAACAGCTGGAAAACTCTACTTTTTTCATCCTCGAGCTAGTTTATCAAAAAAACCTTATTTCAATAAAACCAGAAAACAGTCTTTTGTTATGCTAACCGCAGCAAGGTGACAAAAACTACAATAATCTTGAACAAAAGATTACACAGTGCAATTTAAACAGAGCGACAAAAAAAAGTAAAATGTCTGTGGAAAAGATCACAGGACAGAAATAGATAAAGACTATATTTTCAGCACTCAATTTCTCGAAGGTGTCAAGAAAATTCTATTTATATTTTAGAGACTTTCATTTTAATTAATAACAGAGTAGGTAGAATAACAACGTTAACAACGGCATGACGTGGGAGTTTCCAGAAAGTAATTATTTTCAAATTATGAAGTAAGGGTAGTGTAACTTACGTGTTGGATGACCAAAGTCTGGATTTGCTCGGTTGGCAACAAAAGACTGTCCGTGTTAAGGCATTATTTGGGTGTTCTTTGAACAAATACCTCTTCGGAGAATATAGATGTGATGTTATGTTAAGGCGCTGCCAAGAGACAAATGATAAAAGTAGGCTTGCTTAAACAAAATAATTGCCAAATCTATATAATTTGTGGAAGCGGAAATTTTTTTGTTAAACATATTCCTCAGAACTTGTAACAAAACACGTTTTGAAAAATAAAAACTCGACAAAAATTAACGGTAAACTAACCTTTTCCCTTGAGTTTCAATCCAATATATCGATAATAAATATCTACGTACGTTGGTATTTTAATTAATAACAAGAACTATATTTAAATATTTAAATGCAGAACTTAGTTGTTTATTTTTTTTTATTTTCGATTACTCAACTCATTTTTGTGAAAATAGATAATTGCTTCTTATTTCGCAATAAATTACAAGCGTTGTGTTATCGCGTTTCACTTTCTTTTCTATACAGTCCAACAGTGACCGCAGTTTAGCTCTTGTCATTATCGTAAGTTATTCAATAATTGGGGCCTGATTAATCATTACTATCCTTTTGCCAATTTATCTAAAGATGGCGAGGCATCTGCTGTCACATCTACATCTATTAATTCAAATCAAATCATTTATTTTATTTGCAAATATGGGTAATTATTACATTGATATTTTATTAAGAAAATACTCCATGTTGTACCATCACATGGGCATGCAAATTGCGCAAAATGTAATTAAAAGATCTATTATCCGTTAGTTCTGGCCATATGATCTTTCACACAGTCCATCTATCGATTCTTTGGTCGTCCTCTACTCTTATAGCCATCCACATTCATACACACAACTTTCCCCACAATATTTTCCTCATTCCTCCATACCAAGACATCGGATTTCCATACAACTTTTTAGTCACCAGTGCCACTTCCAGAATTCCTTCAAAGGGTCTGTCTTTGAAGGAAATGAACCTATAAACATATTATAGACAGATAAAGCTTATTCCTAATGTCGTGATTTATTCGGATTTCCCCGTCTTCATTTTATTTAAATTTCGATTATGTGCTGGTCTCATAATCTTACGCCATTAAAATGTACCATAAAACCGAGTTGATTTAGAAGCTTTGTTTCTTTGCGAGTTTTATGTTTTTAATTTAAACCTTAGCTTTTTTATAATCGTCACACTGACTTTCATTATCTTCAAAACAGGCCGTTAAATGTAGGTACACGATGTTAGATGAAGACTACAAAGAATAATTTGCGAAGGATAATGTTCTGATAGAATTGAAAAGAAAGGAAAATAAAAAATAAAACGAAAAAAAAATTTAAGGACGACGTGTGTTCTTTTTTGTATAGTTTTTGAATTTTTTATTTGTATTTTTTTGCTGTTCATTTTTAAATAAACATTTAATGTAATTTATTAACACCACTGGGTCGCATTATAGAGACATGGAAACGTTATTACACAACGTGTAGATCCAATATACCTTTTTTTTTAACTTCTCCCGCTCTGGGCGGAGCGGGAGGGCATATCAGACTCTTACTGACTAAAACCGTGTTACTTTAGTTGCCTGTATGTTGTCAGGGGCCCTAGTAACACTTTCTGACAAACCCGTAACCCCGACAGATCCAATATACCTAGTGGGAGTATTTTAAAATGTACTTAGACTCTGTACGCAGTAGAGTCACCTTACAATGATCACTAAAATCACTCATGTCTGGACTGACTATCATATTTAGGTGACAGGTCACCGATAATTGGTTTGAAACCGGTTTGAGCCACGCGTGCGCAGTCACTGGGTCGCGTTTCAATGATAAGGCGGAACTACGGCAGACGATTATGCAATTATATTTTATTTTAATGATGAAACATTTAATAATATCTTTATTTAAATTGTTTATTATTATTTTGGTTTAGGCACTGTCTGTTTTGGTGTCTATCTGAATTGATTATCTATTATTTCTCTTTACATTATTGGTTTAATAACCAGAAAGAATTGAAATCCAAGAATTGAAATTCCCGATTAGATATTTGAAAAAATTCTGTTATTTTTTTTAGTCTACGAGTGAAAATATTGGCTAAAAAGTGTTGAATTTTGAAGGGTTTACATTATAATTAGATGGTCCTAGAATTTTTCTTGATCTTATGGTATGAGAGAAGATCTTCATCAAAAAACTTCATTCGGTTTACGTAACGAAACTTATCGTTTCATTTAATTGGGCCACGGTTTTTAGACGATTATTGTATCGATGTCACATGTAAAAATAACGTGCTGAGTTGAAAGATCAATATACTTAATGCATGAGGCATTGAAGCAGATAACTTGAAGCTGATAGATCGCTGTAACCAATTTAAAGTGTCATGATAGAGGTGCGTAGTACTTGCAACTGGCGTGCGTGTCTGACCAGATGTATGAACATAAACGAGGCAAAAGGAGTATTATTGTAAGGATCGTAGCAGGTAGTATTCTGCAGTTTCTGCACACCCCCATAGGGAGAAGGCGTGATTTTATGTATATATGTATGTAATCTAACTTAAATACGTCACATCGATTTTTAGTAAAAGTTTGGTATTGCAAGAGTCATTTTTGTCACACATGAGTATCCAATCCTGTCCTATAACACATGTGTCCAGTCATGTCCTGTCACCAGTCTCTTTCTAAAGCTTGATGTGAAGAATTAACGCCCGAGTACTACTCCACAAAATCAATGCCTACTTCATAATAAACGACAGCCCAGATGTACTATGGAAAGGCTACATACCTAATATAAAAAAGTGACTGCTTTTCCCAATAGGGTTACTAGTGACTAAAGCAAGCCATGAAACACGATTTTCATATACCTACTTCTTTTGCTATACCCACGTTTATACAACAAAACGTATTTTGCACCAGACTTTTTTAACGGACATCACTTGAAAGGTCAATGTATGTCCTTGAACAAACACTTTCCCTTTAAACTAAGAAAAAACAGCAGCCGGTCTATTCTTTAAAATGACATCGTGAAAACATAAGTAAAGTGAGCTTGAAGTAATGCTAGGAATGCTTGATGGAAGTACATGCGGTCGTGGGATCGGCCGCACTTAGTGATGGGCCCGCATAGCATGGTTGACTGATACCGGTTGGAGGTACGGCGAATGTACAAGTATCTCCCGGGCCCTCGACTCATGGTACTAGAGGGAATAGTGGGGTTAAAAGTCAGTAGGAGTCCGACATAATCCTCAGGTGTTCCAGACATGAGGATTTCACCGAAGAGAGAAAAAAACCGGCCAAATGCGTGTCGGACTACGCACAATGAAAGGTTCCGTAGTGAATTTATCCCAAATACAAACTTAACATTGTAGTTGAAGTACATGTTCACCGATACATTCCAACTGAAAAGTTTTTACGTACAATATTGAGAGATTTTCCATGTTATTTTAAGATCATAGACTACTTATAGGTTTATCTGTAATCTATGAGTAAATAGCCATATTATGTATTTTTTTCGAAATTTTAGGTCCAGTAGTTTTGGAGATAAGGGGGGAATTATTGAATATCTTTAAAAGTATTCATTTTCAAATGATATAAAAAAAATTAAGATCCTCGCAACAAGACCTTTCATTTGATGTTGATACATCAAATGAAAGGTTGAAAAAAAAATGTTATGCTAACAGTACCGTGTGATCACGGTACTGTTAGCATAACATTTTTTTTTCGAAGCAAAGTCACAGTTCACTTCAATATTCAACTCGACAATAAAACAACCCCAGTGTCAATACAAGTCAAAGTTAGCATAAATTTCAAATAACGCCTAGTAACTTGAGAGAGACGTTGCTAATGTCCCCTGTGGTCTTCTGAAAGGTTACGTCTATGTTCTGAAGATATTACCTTTGTATACTACGTACATTTTCAAGTATTGCTCAAGTGACACTCGGTGTTATTTAGTTTCAGCGTCGAAGAATGTAGGTCCTGGAATTTGCAATGTGAAATTGAAATTACACTAGAATACTGTTATACATACATATTATTATAGTCACGCTTTCTTCAAATCGTGGTAGGCAGAAACTACAGAACGCCATCTGCAACGATCCTTTCATACTCCTTTTTCTTCGTATACGTTCATACATCTGGTCATACACGCGCGCCGGTTGTAAGTACCAGGGCTTATTTTTAATCTTATATTTTCAATTATTGCTTTTGATTATTTTTTGTACATTGTTCTCAGATATAGAAGCAACAAGAATGATGTACCCAGGATTTTGTAATATCTATATTTAAAAGAGTGTCCTTGGAGTTTTTTGCCCGTTCTTCTCCATAGAGATCTACGTTTTGGAATGGGCAATTAGCTTCAACTTTCTGACTAACTGACCGACTCTTTGACAATTCAAAAGTGCCAGTAAATGGTTTAATTGAAATAAATGCTTTGAGTTGAGTTTTTGAGTTTTATTATAGGAATATACACACGTTTTAAATTATTTGGGGCAATATTTTTGCAAAGAAACAAAATTATAACCTCTAAAACTAACCTAAATCAGAAGCAATATTACCTAGTCGTACTACGTACCTGACCTTTTTGAAGAACTTCACCAATAAGGTGCTTTTTGTGTGAGAGCTGAAATGTCTAATGTTCCAAATTGACAAATATTGTCGAAGTTAGCGCAAATAAACGTGTTTTTTTTTTTCTTTCAAAGTTTTAATTTTCTCTTCCAACCATTCGCAACCATGAACGTCATTTCGAAAACCTTTTTATTTAATCTTTTTCTATGGATAAAGAAAAGCACTAGATTTTCTCAGAACTAAAATTATTGTTTTAAAACAAATGAAAGTTTTAATTGCATTATCATTTAATTTCTACAAGTTATTATTTCAAATGGGATCACCTAATGATAGATTGTAAATTGATTCGTGTGCTACAAAATTTTCCATTTGGCTCAAACTGTGTCGATATAATTATTGATGACAGACCTGCTTCCAATACGACTTTGAAACTGATAACAACAAAATAATTGTTGTTGAGCAATACTTGTCGGTCTTTTACATTGCAATTGGAACCGGGACAGAATACGCCATACATATTAGGAAGGCAAAAAGTGAAACGACATAACTAATAAATATCAAAACACTGGCACGTGTCACTGGTAATGCACTGCACTCTTGACTTACAACTTGTATCGTTCAATCAAAGACCAAATTATTAAGATTTACATCCATTGCTCCTACTGTATAGTAAGCATTAATGAAGCTGGTGACAAATGCAGCAATGGACATTTACTGGTCGTCGTATACACTCTAGAACTTCCTTCCCTACTTAGTTGTAATCAGAATGTAACCCAAACAACGTTATCGCCAGTAGAAATATCCAGTGTTATCCAGTTTCTCGAGACACGAAGGACAAAGATCGGTCCGTGCTACGACTGGTGCAGTAGTAATGTTCTTCCGATCATTTATGACAGCCTGGTACCTCAGGTCGTGAACTCAATTGCTATTCCCGAGTAGGTTTAGGTTATCTATAAAATAACCTGATTATGGGCTGACATTTTGGAACATGTTGTCGTGTTTTTTTTTTTTTCTAAATAATTCATTATTTTCATCTGGTGAACTCATGTTCTCATGAACTTACAGTTCATCCTACATAACTATTATACAGGACAGAGATTAAAATAACTGCTGTAGGACAAATGTAATAAATATCCGTAGGATTTACATAAGTTTCTTCCCTTCTTCTAAAACACATTTTATGAAAAATTATCTATCTATCCGAAATCTATCCGAACATTACAAATTTACAACAGTACAAATTATAATATTATATTTATTATACAAATTATTTATTATCAACAAATATAAATTTACGAGATTAAATTATATCCATATTCAATTTAATCAATAAATATTTGTATTGTTGTTTTAATAGTTAAAATAAAATAAAAACCCGATACAAACATTTTCTCATTTCTCTTTCTCACTCCATAACCAGATCCTGTTCACCACCTATCTATAACATATTCATTGTGACCATTCCAATGAGTCCAAACACGATACCTGTGCTGTAAAGGAGTTGGGTATCCTGAAAATTCCAAGTGATGCTGCAGCATCAGTTCAAGGTTAGTATGTTCTTTATCACTGAAGTAACAGAATACCTTCAAATCGATCAGACCTGTGGAAGATACTCCCATCCATTCATCAACTAGAAAAGAGCTGATAATCTTCAAACGGCTCAACCGATTTTGATAAAACATATCTAAGAACTATAGCTACAAAACCTGCTTTCAAATAAAAAAACCGCATTCAAATCGGTTCATCCGTTTAAGAGCTACGGTGCCACAGACAAATACACACACACACATAGCGGTCAAAATAATAAGACCCCTCTTCCTGCATCGGTAGTTAAAAAAACGTGTGCGGTTGGAGGACCACCGTCAGGAACGTAGTTCCTTCTCACGTATGATTAAAAAAAAAAAAATGCAGCCACCATCTTGGATTTTCCTTGTGACCAAATTCACACTTTCTCTCTCTCTCTCCGGCATGCAGTGTACTCGGGTCGATGTGTACAATTTTATCCCAAGACACTGTAATCACTTGACTATTTTCTTTTGTTTTTTTTTTTTTTTCTGCCAGCGTTCTCTCTCACTCTCTTTCTTTCTCTTTGAATTAGAAGAAGACAGTCGCAAGTATTAACACTTTTTAGCGTGACGATTTCTGAGATTTTACAAGACGCGTTAAAGAACTTCGTTCCAAAAACTTTATTTAGATCCATATTAAAATAACACATCAAAGTAATAATGTAATCATTATCAGCATGTCAGCGTGCTGGAACGTGGTAGTTCTTAGGGTAGGTACATTTTACGTACGTTAAGGTCACCAAGTAATAACCGGTCCACTGGACTGGACTGGGTTTGTATCGTTAAAACTGAGTAGTTTTTTTTTTGTTTTTTGTTTTCTATGGTGTACATTACAGCGTTTAATAATTTCTCTTTGAGACGAAAATCACTAGACTCAAAGCTTAGTCAGACCATTTTCAGTCCCACTGTTTTCCTTCACTGAACTTCATGTAGGTGAATTAACTATTCTTTGCCAATTAGATTTTTTTTTTGTACAAAATTCTTTTCGGTTTTTACGTTTTATTCTTTGCGATTTCAAAAAGTTATTCTTATCACTTTTTGGATAATTGAATGGAAATAAACACACAATTAAGATGATTCAGTTATTTTTATCACTCAAGTTACGTAATTCTACCAAGTGACCGAGTAATACGATAATGATTAGCAGATCGCTCGTTACTACTTGTTAATTTTCTGCCTAATTATACGCATTACTATAATTGTTTACAATTATTTAGTAATAAAAATAAATAGCGGTCAAAGTCTAGTCGGGCTAAACGAGGTTTAAAAAAAAAGATTTTTAATCTCAAAATAAACATCATAGATCATTAAAAAAAATAAAGGATAGGATGAATGTAAATGTGATGGATGGAGAGGGAGAGGAAGATCAAAGAAAAGATGGGTGGATTGTGTGAGGGATGACATGAAAGAAAATGGAGAGAATGATAGAGTGACGGCTGACAGGGGAGAATGGAAGAAAAAACGTGTTTCGCGTAGCTAATCCTAAAGTATTAAAATTTGTTGGAGGCTCTTTTCACGTGCGTCACTGCGGGGAAGCTTAGAAAAAAAAACATTAATTTAAACATCTATAAATATCACGAAAAGTAATATTTATTAATGGTTGCATAAATGTTTTTTTTTTTTTTCATTTGATAAATCTTTTCTTGTGTCTGTTCAAAGCAAAGTTAGCCATCAGCTGAGCGATTTAAGATTTTGGAATTATCCTTTTAAAAGGGCTATCAAACATGCTATGATTCTGCTAAAAATATAAAAAATTACTACCTTTACTTACTTAATTATTACCTTCTATTTGGGTTCCGCCGCAGTCGGGTAGATAATGTAACGTACATTTTGCGAATACAATAACTTATAATAGGGCTTAAAGCGAACACATTCATTATTGTGTTTATAACTTTTAATACAAGCATCGAAAGATTCCAAAGAAAAAAGCAGAACCAGCATTTTTAAGCGTAAAATCTTTGCGAAGCACAGCATACAATTGGCGATGACGGCGCGTCCCTAGTCGACGCTTGTCGAGTGCACCACTTCCATTACTCGCTATCCGTACATTGATGTATTACACTCCGTCTTCTATCCAGTACACTGCTTCGTTCACTGCAAAATTGACGGCAAGTGGTGTGTATTTCGCTAATACATGTTAAAAAAGATACATTATGAAAATTATACAACATATGAGCTTGCTAGGACCTTGTGGCTAAATAATAATTGCTAAGATATATCATGTTACCCAGTAACTGGGTTATAGAGGTCAGATATACAGTCGTTCCATGTAAAATACTAGTATTTAGCTGCATCCGGTTAGACTGGAAGCTGAACTCAACATAGCTTAGAAAAGCTAAGCAGATGATGATAATTTAAGCTTGCTATTGAAACTACTATAAGGGTTTACTAATATGCATAAATATTCCAACATAGATAATTATATACGTGCGTAAAATATGTCCCTCTTAGCATTCGGGTAATTAAAATAATTGCCTTCTCAAAAGAAAAACCTATGTTCTTAATTGAATAATAAACTCATTAATAAAAAGACAGCTAGAGCTTTTTCAAATTAACAAAACCGTTAAGTGAATTCAAATCACTTTTTAGGGTTCCGTACCTCAAAAAGAAACAAACGAAACCCTTAAAAGATCACTTCCTTATCCGTCTGTCTGTCAGTCTGTCAAGACTGTTTTTCTCAGGAACGCGTAGAGGTATCAAATTGAAATTAATATCAAATTCGAAAGTCACCGTAGACTTTCGAATTTGGAGCTTTGGAGCTTTAAAAAAATTCGGTCATGCAACATATTTTGATACTCGCAAATAAATTAAAACCTATAAGGTCCTTCCCGTTGACCTAGAATTATGAAATTTAGCAAGAAGCAATATCTCGCAGCACAAGTTAAGGAAAACGTTCGAAAATTGTTAATTTGTAATTATATAAAATAAAATAAAAATTGCGATTACAAAATAACATTCGCAGTTGGAGAATCGTGACGATTATCGATGTATATGGGAGAACAATTTTTCAATTACAATATTAAGTTTGTTTTTGTGATAAATTCATTACAACTACGGAACCCTTGATTGCGCGTGGTCCGACGCGCACTTGGCCGGTTTTATTATTATTCTTTACCCAAATTGACAGTTAATTTATCAAAAACCCCTAAGTGCAATATAACTAAGTGTTTTCATTCATTCATTCCTTTTGATTGTCATTTGTTGTTGCTGGAACATTCTAGGAGAAGTTAATTACCAGGCACTTAATTGAATGACTTTTAAACCGCAACTCAGTTCTTTTTCGAGCATTTTAGTACTTCGAATCGCTCGCTCGAGTTATTTACTTTAGCGGTGCTAATTGCTCCATTTAAAATATCTTTAGTTACACTGAATTTGATTTCATTTAGATTGGGTTTGAAACGAGCGTGTTGGATCGCTTGATTAAATGAAATTTGTTTTAATAAATACAGACTAGATTAGTATAATCGACTACTGAATGGTTTGCGGGACCTCTTAAAATATATTTTAAATGGAATATTTCTGTGAAATCTACCTAGAGAACGTACTTTGTTTTAAATTGTTTTCCATTTAATATAAGACCAACTTTTTCCCGCGGCTTCACTAGCGTGTGTGTCGTAAAATATACCACGGAAACGTACTGTCGGGATTAAAAGTACCCTATGTGTTAATCCAGTACCCTAATTGTGTAACTTATTTTCGTAAACAATTATACCTAATTTGTTTCATTTTGACAGTTCAGCAACATTCATTGCGTTATTTACGTTGTTAAGCAGATTTTGTTTTTCAACTTATGAAGCAATGGATCAGCAATCTGTTTAAAATCGAAACAGTTTGTGGTTATAAATAATTTTTGTGTTTAATTTCATCTAAATTTGTTCAGACGTTTTTGCACCAATCCGGAACATACATCCAAACCAACAGACAAACGGACAAAAATTCTTAGTTAATATTTTATTATTATTATGCATAGATAAACATTCGTTTATCTATGCATAATAATAATAACGAGAACCCCCTCCGTTTTGCATATGAATAGATGTAGAAACATAAACGAAGCAAAAGGAGTATGTAAGGATCGTAGCACATAGCATTATGTAGTTTCTGCGTACCCCCATTGAAAAAGGCGTGAGTTTATGTATGAGTATGTTGTTAGGAAGAAGGGGCCCGTGGCTAAATGATGACAGCCGCACGGGTCCATCAAAGGTTAAGCTAAGCTTGCCGCGGTCGGTTCGTAGATGGGTGACCATCCATTATATATCGATTACGTAAAGCACATTAGCGTGACTATGACTGACTTTTAATGATTTTATATTGAAGATGACGTCTAAACGAGTAGTGTTAATTATTTTAAAAAAATATTTAGAGAATTTTTTTAATAACTTAATATATATGAATATTTTAGATTATGTTTATATAATCAAAAAAATAACATTATTATTACATTATGATTTATTTGAATATGTTTGTATTGATTATTTTTGTTTTTTCTTGTATAACATAGTGAAATTAATTTTTAAAGTTATTTTTAACACGGATGAAAAACTGAGAATCACACAAAACCTATCAGGCGTATTTTTCTGAAACGTTCACCATATAAAGATAATTTAATTATTGATCTTTTAGTATACGCGTTTTATTAAAATACTTTTTATTTTATGTATAATAAATTAATAATGCGTCTAATTTGGGACAGTGCTCCTGGATGGGCGAGTCCTATTACTGGCTGGATGTACGACGCGTTGCGTGAGCTCAGTATAGAACACGCAAGCTAACCACTCAAGGCCACTGGTTTATATCTGCGTCTTAAGCAGTTGGTCCCGGCAGTCATTCCTTGATCTTTGATGCGTTACGGGTAGTCAGAAGCCTAAAACTCTGACAACCAGTCTTACCAAGGGGTGATTTATTAATGAAATACAAAATTTGAATAAACCTAATAATAAAATGTTCTACTTTAGCATCTGATACTTTACGATAAGCATTAACATGACAACATAAAACGTCTAATTCAATAAATAGTCCAATTCTCGGGGCGCATCTTTCGCTAGAACTTGATGTCTGCATTTTATTGCCGCAGAGCAGTTAAACCATTTTCACGGTTGGTCTCATCATTTCTAACAGAAACGAAAACTGTGTAGACTTTGAAGACAGAAATTACACACACTACGATAATATCTCTGTACGTGTACTGAGCTTTACACACACATGGATAACATCCCTGTTTAGTCCCTACGTTCGCGATGACGTATCTATCAATGTGTGAGTGTATTCCGATGTATGTGTGCGTGACCATCGCCAGGCTTCGTTACAAAGTACTACTAACAGTTTGTTACGGGTACTATACACTGGACCATCGTATTCTGTAACCAACGAGTTGTCCCATACCACTCATAGACATGATGTCCTAGTACATCCCTTTACGATATACTTAACGTTAACACGAATAGTTTCAGCAAACGTATATAATTCGATGTTAATGTTTGGGCGTAGAATTGTTTCACGACTTCGAGTCAGATATGCCGCAATTTCGTAACTGTTGTGTCGTTGTCCTTTTCGTGCTTACTGAATTTTGAGTGTTAGAGGGAGAGGGGGTATATCAAATATTATCTATGTACTTCAAACACAATTTGCAAGTTAAAGGGAAGATAAATTGCAGTAATATTGTAGTAATGTAGGCTGTACTTAAGATACGATCCGTGAGGATAAACTCAACGTGTCTAAAATTGCTTTTTGTTTAATATTTTGTGTATAATTTTATTTACGCTCATCAGGAAGTGCTGCGGCAACACCATTTGTTTGTTAAATTAATGAAAAATTATGAAAGATTGAACAGTTACTTCTATAAAATAAATTAATGTAATTAAATATTTGTGTATTAAATTAATAATCCAAGCCTTTTGTCGTCTACCGTTAGATATAAATAAGATGTATTATATTAAATTTAGCCCAGTCAATAAAAATATTAAACATCGCATACGCGCATGTAACTACGACTACGACTTTTGAAGTGAAAACTTCTTTAGGCGCGTTAAGTGTTTTGAGATGGGACTAAACCATTGATTTTGCGACACTGTAACGACACCTCATTTTTGTAAACGCGATTGTGCTCTTTATATATATTACGTTACGAATCAATGCTCTATGCAAGTATTTTTACTTTCATAGAAGTTTTTTTTCTTTTTTGTTACCGTGATTGTGTTCTTTATTTAGATAAGGTTACGGACCAAAGTTCTATACAATTATTTTTCTAGCACTAAGGCGACCTTGTTCAAGTTTTCACTTCTGACGGCACTCCCGGACTGCCAGCACTTTTTTTATAAGTTAGGTCCCTTGATAGTAGTATATACCCAAGTTTACAACCCTGAAAACCTTGTGCACTCCCATGATGCTCGAAAAACTGCGAGATTCTGACTCATTTCTTTCAGTTTTTTTTTTTTTTTTTTTTTGATAAAATTTATCAAAAAAAAAAAAAAAACTGAAAGAATCCTTAATGTATATTTAATATACATTAAAGACGCATTTTTAGGTATTTTTGTTGTCTAGGTCTATTGGTTGCGAAGATACAGCTGGTCACAGATGGGCATTTTTTTTTCCAAAAAGTGAAAAATTACTATCGATGTAGGGTCATTTACAAAGATACTTACCAGCTGAAGTAATGGTCAAAAATAAATGCGCGTTTGCGACGTTTGTATTTTTTGTGTCGATATTAACTGGGTTAATATAAACATTTGAACAATGAATATTTCAGTAATATATATACAGGGTCAAACTAAATTAGCTAGTAAAACTCCGCTGACGTGACAGGTATATATATATATCTAAACCTCAGACCAAATAAAAACCCAAAGACATAGCGCTGCGAACTATACAGTGAAGCATGCCCAAGTACACCTCCGCTTTGTGCATACACGCTTACACATATGCAACGATTTAGAATAAAACTACACCTCAATAAGTGCAACATATTTACGAAATCGGCTTCACGTCACTGTTAACAGCAATATGTCTTGGTTTTTTTATTTGATCTGAGATCTAAACATGACAATGCAAAAAAAATTGGGGTCGTCAACCGCAGTGTATTTGAAATATCAGTTTAAAAAATCAGTATTTTTTGTGTAATCTTCACAGATGTGATGGGGATCGATATATAAAACAAGATAAAATAAAAAATATACATATTTCTCAACTCATACTTAACATAACAACACAAACAGGGGTCGCCGACCAAAAAAAAAACAGTACAAACGTAGTTTCGCTAGCTAATTTTATTTTATCCCTCTACATCACGTTTCCTATCGATTCTTTATTCAAACAAGCTCCTCTTATGCCAAACGTTCTTCATACACTGCGACAGTTTGAAATCAATAGGGATGATGACTAAAAATATTTTTTTTTATCCGTCTTGTAGATTATTAAAAAAATTTGGATACGTATTTATTCTTTTTTACGTTATCAAAAGATTACGTTGATACATTGACTTAAAATGTGCCATTACATTACTAGTATGTCGATTTTATACTTACTCGGTCGTGTTCAAAAGTTATGTACATTTATGTACATTGGTAAAATAAAATAAAACACAGTTCAAAATGTAAACATATAAATCAACATTCAGACTAATTAGTAATAAAATTACAAGTATAGATTTTTTAAAATATGGAAATTGGTTCTATTGCTTTAAAAAACTAAATTTAATTCCTGTCATAATTTGTTTCCCATTCAATATGTCCACAGTCGCGCGCATTAAAAAAATTCAGCAAATAATAAATAATGCACGCTCTATGTAACCAGATTCAACAATGTTTTGTCAGGTGAAGGGGTAAGTTATTAGAAATATACTATAAAACAATGTAATTTTAATAATCCATTGATTTATTTGCTCATAAACACGTGTGTCCTATTCCATACCATTGTGTGATTCCTTTTTGTAACTTTGATATTTTATAATAATAGAAGTAAATTCAAAATTTAGTATGGGAAATCTATGGGTTAAATAGTTACAGCGATAGGGTGCTAGTTTCTTTCGGCTACTTTATTTTATTTAGTAACTGTGGGTTTCAATTCGTGCGCGTTGTAAAAAGGACTTTAAGAAATTATGTTAATAGTGCCAAATTATATGAATTCGGTAAGTACTACTATAATAAAGTCATATGCATGTTTCACGAGTAACTCGAGGGTGAAATAACATTTTTTTTTTTAAGGATAGGAAAACGTTGATTTTGTTCAATTGTGTGACCATTGTGTTACTATTTTTGTGTGACGTGACACAGTATTTTCACTTAAATGTGAACAATAATTCTATTTCCGTTTTAGGAAAGATGCCGTTAACGTCCGCGCTGAACGACAAAGACGTTACCGAAACCCTTTAAAATTAAAACATCCACAAATAAAATGGAAGGAAGTACAAGAAAAAATATTGACTAGATTTGTCGACTTCGTTGTGACTCCGCCCTTATTCTTCAATTGTGTTACTTTTGTGTTACGATAACACAATAATAACATAAAACTGTACATACATTTTGAAAACGACCCTACTTGTGACGTAGAGACTCCCCACCCCAACTATAATGCGTTTTATCCAAGTAATTTTTTATTAATATAATGAAGCAAAAAATACGTGCATAACATTTTTTTTATTTTCTGACTGATGAAATAAATAGTATTTCTTTTTCTTGGACCCAGGCATCATCCCTATTACGGAGCACTTATCATAAACGCTCCTACAAACAGGGGCGACACGCGACGCGACACAAAGACACCGCTCGTCGCGCGACGAGCGGTGTCTTTGTGTCGCGTCGCGTGTCGCGCCTGTTTGAAAGAGCCTTAAGGAATCGTGTTGTTTGCAAGAAATGCTTTTGAGGAAATACAATAAAATTGTTTTATTTATTGTACATAGGTATTGACTTGACTGTCTGCACGATAACTACCTAAGATAAACAAAAGTACCTATGTATGCTACAGAGACCAAAATCTATACCGGTCAGAAATGAAAATAAATTTTTTATTCTGTAAATAGGCTAGTTGAGTTCGGCGTTTCCTATCTGACTACTCTGAGAAGAAAGGCCTAAACAAACTCAGAGGTCACAGTCTCTTTTAAAGTCCAGAAATAGTCTTGGTCAGGCCATATGAGGACCATGTAGATTAGTGTCTGAAATGGTCTTTTGAGGAAAAAACCACACAGATTTGAGTGGACATGTCCAGTCAGTGCAAGCATTTGTCAGTAATCGTGGAGCTCAACTCAGTACTTAAGGAGCTCAACTCGACGAACAATACCAAAGAAAGGACATTTGGGTAGGCCGCATAAACTACTTCAACTGCCAGACCATAATTAAAACTAACTGAAAAATGGAAATAATAATGATATCCCAATGATATATCAGTATCCATCGCATACTGTGTACTTACGGTACTACATTCCAAAGTAGTGCACATAAACATAATGCTATATGCGTAATGTTCTCTTGGTAGTCATTCAAATAAAACACCTATATATATCCTATTGCTTCGCTTGATAGAGCATGGACTCTGTTGATTCCCTACTCATGTCACAACTGCTTGAGTTTATGAAGAATATAAGAAACGCTTCAAAGATTTAACGGCACAGGATAGCCTTTACCAGAAGCGGTCATCGCATTAGTGGTTCAGAAGCTTGAATATCATCAGGATTGTGCCAGAATGTAGCAGTTCGTCATTGACGTGGAACGACAGCAGCAGCCTTTTTTTTTTTTGTGGGTGGGAAATCATCAAATAACTTCTTCTCCCGCTCTGGGCGGAGCGGGAGGGCGTGTCAGACTCTTACTGACTAAAACCCACCCGTGTTGCTTCGGTTGCCCTGTTGCCGGGGGCCACGATCTCCCTTTCGGTTTTTTTCACAACCCCGGCAGGCATCGGCCCTAGTGGACCCCTTCAAATCTGCTGACATCTCCTTGAGGCGCGCGTGGAACACAACGCGCCGTCGACCCGGGCCTGGTCCTTATCGGACGGTGAGCCACCCATTGCTCACCGTCCGCAAGCCCGCGCCTACGGTGGCCGGAAATCGTCTCGCGATTCCCGACGCCCTGGGCGTCTCCTCCTGCGGCGGTTGGGGGCGTGAGGGCGCGAAATTTGCCTCTCCCTCACGCGTTCCGCCTCCTCCTTCGCGAGCATTACCGCTTCGCAGAAGGACCGCGATTTCTCGCGGCAGCGGAGTTAAGCCCCGGCGTTTCGCCTCCTCGCGCCGCTCCCAAATGTGCGCGAGGAGACAGCAGCAGCCCTGACATCATCTGTGTTAACAGAATACAGCCGCCATGCTACCATCGATGCGACGTTCTGCTAAAGTGACAGTAATCAGCCAGTGTCACTCTCATCCAAGATCTTTGATGTTGCCAGTTAGTTCGAAACAAAACTAGACGGTACCACTTACTGCGCCGTCAGGTATATAGACCAGCTAGATGCGGCTTGCGGTTTCACCCATATAAGGCTCGATCCTGTAGGAATATCGGAATAAAAGGTATTTTATGTCTTTCTCCAGATCATGGTTTACTCATGTGCCAAATTTCATCCAAATCCGTTCTGCCGTTTTAGCGTAACAAACAAACAAACTATATTATATTATTATAATAAATTATAAAATATATTATATTATAATAAATGCGAAAATGCGTTTATAATAATATATTATATTTTAACAACAACATTTCTCACGCCTTGTTTCTTTAAAGGGTTGGACAGAGGTGTCCCTGTAACAGGTTCACCCACATTTCGCTATGTTATATTTTAAGTCCCATGTAGAGGGAGAGCCTATTGCCATCAACCGGGCACAAATCCAGACTCCAGGCTGCTACGGATAAATTTCAAATAGAAAAACCCAATAACATTTTCTGACCTGGGAATCGAACCCAGGACCTCATGCTCAGCAGTAGCGCTTTTGACCACTAGACCAACGAGGCCGTTAAAAAAATATATAAATATATTTTAAATATTATTATAATATAATATTATAAATAATATTCTATATTATCTCATTAGGATATTATGATCAGTGCGATGCGTTATCTGACAGACATAACGATCGACAAATCTCCTACCAAAAAACTGTGCCGTCAGTCGTCACTGGTCCTTAATTTATACGGACACAAACAGAATAATCGTCGAAACTCGAAGTTTATAACAGTCGTCAGGGCCTCAAACGACTAAGTCTCACAATTGAATCAACTGATTTCTGAATTAAATATACAAGTACTTGTACTTTCTAAGGGGCTTTATTTACAAATCAAATTTTTGCGAGACGAGGACGAGAACCTTTGTAACCTTGTTTGGGTCGATTTACCTAGGATATTCTTTTTTGCGTCTATAGCGAGAGGTTTTCGGCTTTTTCTAACCGGCCTGTGAGCGACCGAAATGCCGAAATGTCATTTGGATAAAAATGGAAGGCTTTTTCTGTTTCTGAAATGGATTTCTAGTTTCAGTTTAGGTTTGGAGATAGATATTTTTTGCTTGTTTATTTATTGGGTTTATCATAGAGAATATTTTTCTGAATGTGACTGAAATTTCATGTGATACTTTGCATGTGATACTTTTCATTGCATGCCACAATGTGTACTTAGGTGGTAACCTAAAATTATAAGTAGACCCATCACGAATCCATCATCTACGCATTATCCTTTATGATTAAATTACTAAACGAGCAATATTAATAATTAATATCAATATTAATATTTGTAATCAGTTTCTGGAAAACGGCTCTAACGATTACGATGAAAGTTGCATTATAGCGGTTTACGGGGCGAAAAATCGATCCAGCTAGGTCTCGTATCTGGGTAAATTTGTTTCCTCCGTATTTGCACCCGAACAGAGCTCTGTCGCCCAAAGTTTAGAACAGGATGGCTACCTTAGAATAATGACATGGCAGCATAGAATTAATAAGTACCTACTATCATGGCAACATGAAATTAGTAAGTACCTCCTATTATGGCAGCATGGAATTAGTATGAACTATCTTATACTATTAAATGAGTATTCTCTATTTTCACCCGAGCAGAGCTTGGTCGACCAGGTATATTAAACTATGTAACTTTGTTCAAAAATAATTGCTGGGAAACAACTTTTATTTTTGGTAGGAAAATTCCCAGTTTATGGTAGTGCGCAGCGTAACGAATGAAAAAAAAAAATGTTTATGGGTGCATGAAACGGTACCGGGATCGTGGCACTAACTTTTAAAACTTGTTTTCGTTAAAAAACTTAAAAACGTTGGGACGTTGTCGTTCAATACCTCCGTAACCAGAAGGTTCCGAGGTATTTTATAATATAAAAATGCGTTTGCAATGACGGGAAAATCAAGTTATTCTCGACTTAAAGCGGCTTTTCACACCCGTCATAATTATCTGTAATTCTGTAACTTCTATTCCCATCTATGTATCGCGCAGTAAAATTAAAAAGAAGATAGGAATTACCGGTTCTGGACCACCGGGAAACCAGTGTAAGCAAACCCCTGGGTTAGTACCTGGTTGCTAAAAGCGGATGGTCATTTTATATTGGTTTTAGTCAGAAAAAGGCTAAGGCGGGAAGTGAGAAGATAGATAAGAAGCAGACAATGTTGCAGTAAGACAACAATGTTGCATATTTTTCATTGACAATGTTGCAGAGCAGGAAGTGAGTATGTAGATAAGAAGCTCACAATGTTGCAGTCGACAATGTTGCATAGTTGCCCCGCGGATAAGACGGGATGCTCCCACGCTGTGTTCCGGTGTGTGGAGAGCCAGCAGCGTTGAGATGGTTCTGGAATGGAATGGAATGGACATTTCAAACTTGTAAAAAGCATTATGAGAGTACGATAAATAACACTCGAATACTTAGTTAACTAAAATACAATAGAAGTGGATATATTTAGTAATCTGTTCCGCTTAGCTATTTCTTAAGAATCTTAAAAAAAAAATCCTGAAAGAAATCGACACGTGTTTTACCTCTCAACGAGGCATCCTCAGGATGACGATGGACTTGTCGCGAACTCGAACACGATGTGTAGCCTTAGTGAGTTTGACGGGCGATAAGGCTCAGTCTGCGCTCAGCGCTTGGTGTGGCAAGATGCCGTGTTCGAGTTTGGATTTCCGCAAGGTCACGCCCGAATCAATTAACTAACTTAGTAAACTGTATTGAATTATTGAAAATAACCCCTTTTATATCCCTTCACTTGCAGCCCAACATTTCACATCAGAATATGACGCATTTCCTATTCATCCCTTGGTCTATTTCTTTTCGAACAAACCATATATTGAACAATATGTAACACGTAATTTCCTACACGCGAATCTTTCAAAAAACCAGAACTAACCAACCCGCTCCGATCAAACCAGAACCAACTCAACGCTGATCCCTCAACCTTATCACCAAAGACAGCGTCACTGCTACATTCATGATAACAGTTGACTTTTTAAATGATAAATTTTGAATTTTATTGTTGCTTTGATTTTATTATTATATTGACATATTTTGTCTGTAATTAATATTAACTACCTTTTTGTACTGACTCTAATTGTGTATTTAATTATTGACCATATTTTGCACTGACTTTAATTGTATATAAGAAACTATCATTAATAATTAATTTACAATTGCCAGTTTAATTAATAAAGTATTTATAAACATTTTGTATTATTTATCTGGGTTACCATAGTTTCATAAAAAAAAAAGACAAATTATCACTTCCCAAACAATTTTCCGCCTAATTTCATTTGTCAAATGATTACTTAGCAAATGAACTCTTCACAAATAATTGTAACGCAAACCCAATGTTTGGCAAGTCAACGTTTAAACAATAACTTTCTTACCAACTAGTACCTTTACCAATTTTAATGTAGTCAAATATTTCAGTTGGTATAATTATATCTTACTTTTAAATTTTTTTTTCGATAATGAACGATAATCGTCGGTTAGTGCCTCATTTCATTAAAAACGTTTAACGGGCCTCTGCGAATTGGCTTCGGCCCCTCGTACGCCTTCCAAAGGACCGGTACCCCTGGTCCCGAGATTTATAAACACATAAATAATAATATTCTAATTCCTAAAAACAAGCAATTCTTGTATATATGTATATATATATAATCTCAATCACGGAAACGGCTCCAACGATTTTCATGAAATTTAGTATATAGGGGGTTTCGGGGGCTGACGGAGTCCGCTAGGGCCGATGCCTGCTAGGGTTGCGAAGAAGTTCGAAAAGGAGATCGTGGCCCCCGGCAACATGGCAACTGAAGGAACACGGGTGGGTTTTATTTAGTCAGTAATGACATGCCCTCCCACTCCGCTCAGAGCGGGAGAAGTTATTTGATAATTTCCCACCCAAAAAAGGGGTTTTCGGGGGCGATAAATCGATCTAGCTAGGTTTCATTTTTAGAACACTACCAGAAAAAAGAAAACCGAGCAAAGCTCGGTCATCAAGATATTATAATAGCTATAAGGCATTCGTTATATTATACAATTCAACCTTACCAGGAATCTAGCTCGAAATGTAAACCTACCTACAAAGTAAAGTGTCTCAGAGGAGCACTGTCGAACACCTAAGTTTTGCCAATAACGGTGTTACTTTGACTCAAGTCTCGACCTCTCTATTGTACACAGAAGTTTCATCAATATTAGGTCACCCGTGTCGCATATGATGCTTGTATTGACTTAGTTCAGTTCCTCCACTTTGAGTGAGTGTGGTTACGGGTAGTAGAACTATTCTGTGTTCACAATTTATTTGCCAAACATGTAAACAAACACGAGTTTTAGGAAAAACACCCGTAACGCCAACACATAAGGTTCAGTTTGCGCCTTAACTTCCTATTTTTTTATGAATTTTTCAACAGTACCAGTGAATTTGTAGTGTTCATTTATCCTTTTACTAATCCCATTTTCAACAGTTTTATACCAAAACTGCATTTTATATCCCCGCAGTAAAATTCCAAATAAAAACACCGAACAACATAATCTCGTAACGTATGCCTTAATTTGTTAACAGATCTGAAATCCTGAATGCATTGCAAAGTCGTTTAAGGCTACCGCAGATAGGCGCAACGCGATAGTGTAATGAGACAGCACAATGTGGCTAGTAGGACAATTTCTATGAAAATTAATGGAAATTGTTCGCGTCACACCGTCGCGCCGCGTCGTGCCTGTCAGCGGGAGCCTTTATGTAGCAAAATGGCTGCTCCTGATTTGCTGTATTAACACGTATAATATAGTGGCGGTGGTTAATATTCTTGCAACTGTAGCCCATATCTGGGATTTGTTAATGTGAATATTGTTGTGAGCTTTCATTAAAGTGATTAGCAGGAAACAAATTGATACCTAAAGAACCTCTTACTGAATAATATCCTTTTTTTATTTATTTTACTAACTTTAAAATGCTTTTATACATATAACAAAACTATTTACACTAGGTACGCACTAATAAATTAAATGACTAACTCACTAACTATACAAATAAATGCAAAAACAAAAGGACTCATCCGCATCGCTGTAGTCCAGAAACGTGCCCAAGAGGACTGGCAGCATTGCCACGTTTAATGCCTTTTTTTATTTTTTTTTATGAAACAGACTTTAGGTTTACTTACAGTTTAAGGCAAAAGATACCTAGATCACGGTCCTGATCCTGGTCCTGGTCCTGGTTTTGATTCCTGGACTGACGAAGTGAAGTGCACGTACACCTATGACTAACCCTTCGGTAATTATAGGCGTGATTTTATGTTGTGTGAAGATACCCATAGTCTAAAATGCAATTGAAGTGGATATATTTAGTAACCTGTTCCGCTTAGCTATTTCTAAAGAGTCTTAAAAAGACCCTGAAAAACGAGGCATCCTCAGGATGACGATTGACTCGTCGCGAACTCAAACACGGCGTGTTGCCACACCGACCGCTGAACACAGACTAGTGTTCAGCGGTCGGTGTGGCAACAACGGTAGTCTGCGTTCAACGTAAACTGCAAGTCAATCGTCATCCTGAGGATGCCTCGTTGAGAGTTGAAACACCTGTCGATTTCTTTCAGGGTTTTTTGATGGCTCTTTAGAAATAGCGGAAAAGTAACTAAATATATCCACGTCTATTGTATTTTATAATGGATTTCCGCAAGGTCACGCCTAAATCAATTAATTACCTATAGTCTATTGAAATAATTGTTTCCAATTGATGTTTTTCCACATAAACGAATATAAACTTTATTTCTGTGTAAATTAAGGTGATTTCAGAATGACTACTACTAATAGAAAAGACATAAAAAAAAATTGTAGCACAAACTAAACTTTATGTGTGGGTACTATAGTTGTTTTTCCAAAAACTCATATTTGTTTACATGTTTGGAAACGAAATCGCGAATGCTGTTTATATACCTAGTTATTGCAATGCAAATGGAATGTAATAAATTATTTAGTTTTCAGTATTGCAGTCAGCAATTTTCCCTGACATAATACATGAATTGTTTATCTAGGAATACCTAAGTGCAAAATATTAGTGTTTTTTTACCTCCTTACCTAATATAAAAGGTAATGGCAGGTAATAAAAAAACAGCAACACTCCGGGAGTGCTGACTGAAGTGAAAACTTGAACAATTGTGCAGAAAATAATGTATCGCGCGTTGATGTTTTTTAAAGCTGATGTGGGTAACAGTGTCGTGAATTTAATAGTTTAGTCCCATCTCAAAAATGCCCAAAAGAAGTTTTCACTTCAAAAATCACATCAGTAATTATTTTCTTTCCTCAGACTACTTTTAATAGTTTCGAATTTATCCATACTGGCCCATCTTAACGGATAACCCCGTATAGCAGGTAATAGGTCGGTACATAATTCATAAATCCGCACATTATAAATTAATGTCGCGTTTCGTGTCAATCTGTGTAAATGCACGCGTCTGTGTGTGACGGAACGAAATGTTGCCATTTTAAATATTATATTTGTATAAACATTTAGGACTAAGTATTGTATTTATTCTATTTTTGATTTGTTATTTCACTATATGCTGCACCGGTTGAAGTCATCATGTCAGCGCCGGCTGTCGCTAAAGACCAACGCTGGGGCTCTGTCTCGTATGGGGTCGTAGCATTATGCTGAGCGATGGCCGTTTTGCGTGGATGTGACGCATATTTCCCCCCAATTTATTATTTACGTTTTTTTTTATCTTTCTTTGCGTCATGTTTACTGTAAATAAACGTATTTTCTTTCTTTTAACGCATTGTTCTTCTAAACTATGCAATAGATTTTGATGCGGTTTCACCATCATGTAGAAAATGTATTCCGAAAAGTCATGAGTAATAACTAGTGATAAATCATTTAGGTATTTCATAACAAAATGCACTGTGAAAAATAAATATAAATAAAATAATAAAAAGAACTTAAGGCGACGATAACCGACTTTTAATGATTTTATAATGAAGATGACGTCTAAATGGGTGATGTTATTGATTTGAAAAAAAAATATATGTTAAATTAGAGCATTTTTTTAATACTTTGATATACCCATATTTTGGATTATATTTATATTACATAGTGAAATTAATTTGTAAAATTATGTCTAACGCAGATAAAAACCTGAGAATCACGCAAAATTTATCAATCGTATTTTTCTGAAACCTTCTCCATTTTATAGACAATTTAATGATTGATCTTTTAGTATACGTGTTTTATTAAAATACCTTTTGTTTTATGTATAATAAATTAATAATGCGTCTAATTTGGGACAGCGCCTCTTGATGGGCGAGTCCTATTACTGGCTGGATGTACGACGCATTGCGCGAGCTCAATACAGAACACGCAAGCTAACCACTCAAGGTCACTGGCATATATCTGCGTCTTAAAGGTTTTGTATACAGGGTGGCAGGCACATCGATACGAAAACTGTTACCATGGAATCAGTACATGATTCTGAACCCCCTTTTTTGTTGGGTGGTAAATTATCAAATAACTTCTCCCGCTCTGGGCGGTGCGATGGCGTGTCAGAGTCTTACTGACTAAAACCCACCCGTGTTCCTTCGGTTGCCCTGTTGCCGGGGGCCACGATCTCACTTTCGGTTTTCTTCGCACCCCCGGCAGGCAATCGGCCCTAACGGACCCTTATTGGACGGCGAGCTACTTCTGAACCCCCCTGCGTTGATATTTATTTAAAAAAATCTGCTGTTCCATACATTTTAACCGCGTAAGTATTGCAATTTTCTATAAAACAATATAAAGATAATAAACCAATTAACAGAAAAGTACGACTTATACAAAAACAATAATTAACTCAACCATTCTTTCTAGAGTTTCCAGTAGGAACAAAGTTTCCTCATCCAATACCCAGAGCTAACGGGAAACTTTAGATACATTGTATGTTTTCCTTTAATTCCGAGATCAGTCTGAACACACCTCACGACTTCACACTATCTGGGTTAGCACAATTTTATCGGGAAATTACTTTCCACCAACTTGTTTCTTGTTTTTAAAAGGAAAATTTATGAGTTACTCCGGTTTATATTTAAAATTGTTATTTATTTCGTGAAGAATTGCTGCTATTGGGCAATAGGGAACGAAGGAATGGAAAAGCCGTGATTTAGAGCTGGCGCATATCTGGCGAGACGCAGCACAGCGCGGTTCTCCCAACCAAGCAAAATATCAACTTTGCGCACCTAAAAATAAAGTTGAGAATAAAACCTGAGACGCGCGCATCTTTCCGCTTCGACGCGCTCTCGAGCTAATAGAAGTTTGATTATTTTCAACTTTATTTCAATGAGGACAATGTCGATAATAGTTTGAAAGTGAAAAATGCTTGCGTTGCGCTCCGCCATATGTGCGCCGGCCCTGGGCCTTCCACACGCTCAAGCTCCACCATAGTTTTGTCTGCCCAGGCCGGTTTGTACACGAAACACCGTGTACAAATCGGCGAGTTTTACCAACCATACGCACTGTTTTCTGTGTACAAACCGGCCTGCGCAGGCAAAACTGTGGTGAAGCTTGAGCGTGTGGTAGGCCCATTAGGTGACCTTAGCGTAAGTTGAAATGTCACGCGGATGCATTTTGTTTCCGAATAAACAATTTTGTCCTATAAGAAACTCCGTCTAACGTCTGATGAAAACCCCACGTCTAAAATTTTTGAGGAAAAATGTAAGAATTATTGTTCTGTATAAACATCATCAACATTGACTTGCTCATAAATTCCTGAAGCGCACAAATTGTAAGAGTTCTTTTTTGGGGTTCCGTATCCGGAGGGTGCCGAATGCAGCCTTATTACGAAGACTCCGCTGTCCGTCCGCCCGTCTATCTGTCAGCGGGCTGTATCTCATGAACCATAATAGGTAGAAAATTGAACTTTTCACAGATTGAGTATTTCTATTGCCGCTATAACAATAAATAAAACCCCTTTAGGTTGACTGGTGGAAAATGTCTCGGGCATTAAGTCCGCCTTTGTACAATATTTTTTACTTGTGCATAAAGTTTTAATAAATAAATAATAAAAATAAAATAAAGTTAATAATTAGAGGTCCCTCCTTTAATTATTAACTTTATTACTTGTACATAAAGTTTTAATAAATAAATAATAAAAAATAAAATAAAGTTAATAATTAGAGGTCCCTTCTTTAATTATTAACTTTATTACTTGTACATAAAGTTTTAATAAATAAATAATAAAAAATAAAATAAAGTTAATAATTAAAGGGGGACCGACCCCTTCAATTATTAACTTTTTTTTTTTTATACAAGATAACGTATTTTTTCAGCGTTTTTTGCTTGATTGTAATACGGTACCAAATCCTTCAAGTCGGTTTTTTTTATATAACCAGTCTTAGCCACCACATGCGATTGCAGTAAACTCAAAATATCAGCTGAAATAGATGCTGCTACTGCCTTTCCGTCCATCAGCAGTAACAACGGGAGGTCATATTCGGCACTCTCGCAAAAACAAAACATTTTTTATTTGTTATAGAGGCACATGTATTTTTTCAATAAGCGAGCTGACATGATCGAACGATATTCCGGATCCGTTAAAACAACAGATCAGTGACTTATCTATTTGGACCGCTATTGATAACAATAAGGATATTGTAAAATAACTGGGCCCCAAAAATATGATACAATATCCAATATCCGTTTCGAACTGTGATTACCTTTTCGATTTAGGTAAATGAAGGGTCACCCGGTCAAGTTTGATATTATTTTGTTTTACTTGTGGGAAAATGCTCCGTCTCGGAAGAACAAAGATTAAAATATGTCGGAATCTTTACGGTCTTATTACAAAACTAATGGTTACGGATAACTTGCGATTATATTAAGAACTAGCTTCCCGCGTGATATCTTTATAAATTATAGCCTATGTTACTCAGTGAAAATATAATGCTATAATATTGTCTAGAGGTGAAAGATTTTTTTAAATCGGATCTGCAGTTTTTGAGTGTATTAATTACAAACATACAAAAATATGAATCTTTTCTCTTTAAAATATTAGTATACACAAGTTTTGTCTTTAAACTTGGTTATAAACGATCGAGCCATTTTTTAATTTTTTGCTTTGTACCGATATAGTTAAAGTTCTAAATACAAACCCCCCCCCCTCACCCCCCTCAGGCTCGCCCCCTATTACATGGGACTTAAACATAACTGGCGAAATGTGGGTGTGCCTGTGCTACAGTGACACCTCTGCCCAACCCTTCGGGGAAACAAGGCGTGATGTTATGTGTGTTATGTTACAAAAACCTGATTTCAAATCCGAGGATGAGTAGCCAACTTTGTATTAAAACCAGGCACTCTAAACACAATTTTCACGCAAACTCCCCCCCATGCACTCCGCCACTCCAGTATGTGTTAAACGCTAACACATCAGCAATAAAGTTGCATATCGCATGCGCTCTTTGATCGTGTTCGAGTACGAAACTAAATGGCGAAAGTCTCAAGTCTTATTTTGTAGGGTCCACTAGGGCGGATAACTGCCGGTCAATCAATCAATCAAAATATTTTTATTTCACATAGACCTACATGGGCACTTATGAAACGTCAGAAGCTAGGTGCACGGTTCCAATTGGTCGTTTCCTATGGAGAAGAGCCGGCAAGAAACTCCACGGTTACTCTTTTAAAAATAATTGGCTTTTACAATTTTTTCAGATAACAGTGTGACAAGGTATGGGAGGACAGTGTAGGTATTTCAATAAGTACCAGGTACTTAAGAAAATAGAAATGGTCAACAAATCTACAGTCCACTAAGCCTACAGTGTTCTCACATTCACAAAATAGAAAAGAATCTATACAAAAAATATATAAATTACTAAAAATAAAAACCTCTTTTAATTAAACGCAATTACATTATTGCTATTACAACTGTAATAAATCTGAATAATTATCATATGCAAAAAAGCCACTAATAAAGAGTTGAAATTAACTCGTAGCTATATAATGTCAAATAATACGATGAATATGTCAAGGATGAATGTAAAAAAATAAGATAAAAATGAATATGGTAATTTGGGAGCAGTTAATAGACTCTTACATAATTATGCCGTTAATGAGATACCAGGGAAGCCACATGTGCAGAAGGAATTATTGCCAAATTTCCTTGTCTTCAACATAGTCTTTAATTTTGTAATATGCTTTCTTGATAAATAAATAAAATAATAAATAAAATATGTTTATTGACACGAAATACCTTTGCATACATTACTAGACAAATACATTTTATAGGTAGAATGGTTTAGAAAAGGCTGCACAAATATTGAAAAACCCTGCCTCCTAAACTAGGGGAACCCTGTGCCTTAGGAGTCAGTGTTCTACTGTAACTTCGTGTACTAAAGAAACCTTAAAAATAAGTGTGTTAATAAACCTATACTCAAACATTTAAGCTACAATGATTCGGACCTTAAAATTAGAATTTTGTATGATTGTAATGTGTGTGTATGTGTGTAAGGGGGGATGGGAGTGGCACCTGGAATGCGATAAGAAACAGCTGAGTCTATAGGAATCTAAATGAGTTGAAGACTTGAGAAGATATTAGTAATTATAAATGAAAAAAGAAAGTTATAGAAAAGATTATGAAAATGTGGAGGTAGAAAGTATGAAGTTATTTTATTTATTCAGGGACTTATCACAATTTTTATTGTTTGTATGAATACTTTTACTTATTGTATTAGCATTTATTATTAGTAATTCATTATTAGCTAGCTTATTTGTACTAAGACAGTTAAGGACATACTAAGATTAGAGGTAACAAAGTTTCATCAGTTCGACAATAAGATTTGTTTTAAACAATGGTGAGTAGCAAATTAAGAATAAATATGTGTGAAGTAAAGTTTGTAGTGGATGTTAAATGTCTGGGGCAAGTGTTTTCGCCGTCAATTTTGCTTCCACAATTTGTCAAGCAAAATGAGACATAAACGGTGCCGGTGTGTACTGGACGTAGCTCATAACTCTGAGCAGTGTTTACAGGTGTTGTAAAGTGTGTAAATATAACTTCAATATTGAATAGTTTAAAACAAAATACTCCCCGGGTTCGATGAATTCAAATCCGCAATCCAAACGTTGACAGCCGGTTGAAGACTTATCGAATTATCGATTATTACGTGTTATCTCAACAAAAACACGGCACAAACACTGAGTGTGATACTTTTTACTTAGATTCTAAGGTAAAGAATAGATTTTACACTAATTAAACACAAATAATTAATAATTTAAAATAATTTAACTAAGAGGTCGTTTTTCACGACCTGTCACAAGTGTTGCCAGCGTCGTACCTCGTAAAGAAGTACCGGTCACGGGAAAGTCCGAAAGGGATACGGATGGGTTTTAGTCAGTAAGAGTCTGATACCCCCGCTCCTCGCTCCGCCCAGAGCGGGAGAAGTTATTTGATAATTTCCCATTAACAAAAAAAAAACAGTGGCCCTCCGGAAGTGCCGACAGAAGAAAAAACTTGAAAAAAAATCGGCACCATGGTAATCCACGCTTTTATGTCTTTTACTCCACGCACCGCGGTAATCAATGCGTTGATGTCTTTTTAATGGTCAAAAGCTGGTGTCGTCATAGTGTCACAAAATCAATGGTTTAGTCCGACCTCAAAAATGCCCAACGCGCCTAAAGAAGTTTTCACTTTTAAAAAAGGCTATTACTGCACATCAGTGGTAATAAAAACCAGTACCTATAAGCTAGCCTCGTATTCTATTAAAACTTCACACTACGCTAGGCCAGTCAAATCAAAGTATTACCACTGAGATACTTACATGTACAGCCTACTGTACGTAGGTGTGGCTGCTATAAAGTAATAATTAAAAATTTTAATGCTTCTCATAATTATAATACTAAAATATTGTGGGTGTAAGCAAAAATTAATCAGGAGTTAATCATTAATAACGTATTTGTAATGTGCATCGGCCGTTAAATTTGAATGATGAATTTAAAATGACGTAGTTCATGATTAATCCGAAATGAATGGTTTTTTAATCAGCATTCGTGTGCAAGCGTATTTATGAATAAAATTGGAAAAATCTGAAAATCACATATGGGCGGTCCCATTACAGTACTAAGTATACCGTAGGTATAAACTGTCAGTAGTGAAGGGTTTTTTGTATCTATCATGATTTATTTTAGCTTTCCTTAGTTTTCATATTCTAACTTTAAAGTTGAAGATACAGAGAGAGAGGTAAGAGTTTAAGCTACATCTCTCTCCGTCTCTTTTCATCTTACGCTTTTTCTCATTACTTTCTCTCGATACGAGAGGAAATTGTGTGACTGTGTCAAATCTATTTATTGAAATCTTTGTCAATTACCGAAGCTCCAATAAAACGATTTGGAACAATGGCTATCCTAGGGCTCCTTCCAAACAAAATCCTAAAGAATAAAAAATTAGAACTGCTAGATGAGGGCATCTAGCAGTTCTAATTTTCTAGACAGGGGTCTACAACAAAGAACAAGATATTTTTCATTTTCCAGAATTCTTCAGAAAATCCTTTTCATCCAGCGGTAACATAACAAAATAGGTCAAACGAATGTAGAGCAGTAACTTTTAAAACAGCCCCGAGATAGCATGTACCAACTTTTATATGAATAATTTTGTTTTGTTGATGACACAAAGGATTGTTGGGCCACTGCGCCTGACAAACTAATTTACCCATTCTTTCATATGCATGGACTTGTTGCGTACATGTGGTGGTTTATGAACGTTTTTATCCTGCACACGTAGAAACCATAACCATAGAAACGGGTTTTATTAACGGATGAATAGACAAAATGAAAGATTGTGATTGTTTATCTGTCATTTTGTCTATTCTTCCGTCGACAAAACCCGTTTCATGGTCATTCTAAGCGTGCTGAACGCGTTGTTAAACTGGACATGAAGGGCACTGTACGATATTTGCGTGTAGTCGATCCACAGACTGCATGTGTGACTGTGTGTGTTTTATCGATTGTCAGTATAAGTAGTCTGTGCGTTGAAAGGCCTCCCACAAGGTGGACCAAGGACCTGGTGAAGGCCGCGGGAATCCTGACTCATACTGACCATACTGACTGCATGACTTCAAGTGAGATTCATTTCATGAATGACTTAAATATTTTATTTTAAAATTATAGATTTTTATGATGGGCTAACTTGTCAGTTTCGTAATTATTCACATATCTACCCTATTCATACATAGATATAAAATTTCAGGACAAAAATACAAACAAAGAATTAAAAAATAATTCCCATGCATCTCGCACAAATTCTTGAACAAAGTAGAATAAAGACAGCGGGAACCAAAACTCCAACGAATTGTAACTGTTTCTGATTCAAAAAATAAAAAAGACTATTATCTCAGCGAATGAAAGGGTTCTGGGGCATATTTATTTATTTATTTATATATACTTTATTGTACACCACAAAAATACATAACAAAAAAATAATCAAACACTACAAAATATACAATGGGCGGCCTTATCGCTTTCCGCGATCTCTTCCAGGCAACCTTGGAATGGACAGTGATTTGCCTGGACATAAAATGGGGCTGTCGTCGGTGCAAATAAGTATACAATTAAACTAGAATAAATACACGGATATATACATATCCTAAATAATAGATACATAAATACATACATACTTACAAAATATATAAGCAACAAAAATAAATGAAAACTAAAGATAATTACAGTTACGAGAACAAGATCACAACGACAAGTAATGTTCCTTCACGAGTCTCTTAAATACAGGTAACGATTGCGCGCGTTTAATTTGAACTGGCAATGCATTCCACAAACGAGCGGCCTGGACAGTAAAGGACTTGTCGAGGAAAGTTGTGGAATGCATAGGCATTTTAAGCTTTAAGTTATCTGATGACCTTAAAAATTTCGTGTGGGAGTCGCAAAGAAACTGGAAACGTTTCTTGAGATAGAGAGGGGTGGAAGGGGAAAAAAGCACGTTATACAAACGCGAAAGAATGTGAACATTCCGGCGAAGGCGAATTGGTAACCACTTGAGCTTCACGCGAAATTCGGAAACATTGTCATATTTGCGCAAACCGAATATGAACCTTATACAAACGTTTTGAAGCCGCTCAAGTTTATCGAGTTGGTCTTGGGTAAGATCAAGATAGCTGGCATCGGCATAGTCAAGGATGGGTAGAAGTAGCGATTGTGCAAGCGCAATCTTGGTGGCAGTCGGTAGAAAATTACGTAATCTCTTCAAAGATGCAGCGGATGCAAATAGTTTACGGCTAACTTCCTGTAGCTGGGTAGTCCAAGAAAAGTTTTTATCGATGAAGATCCCCAAGTTTTTAACTTTCTCACTGAAGGGAACAACTGAATTGTCAAAAGAAACTTGGGGAAGAGTCGTCCAGTCGATCCTTGAGACCGTCCTAGAACTGCCTACCACCACAACCTGCGTCTTTATGGGATTGACCATAAGTCCATATCTCTTACTCCAGTCGCATATACGGGCCAGATCACGATTAATCGTTAAGATAGCCTCGGATAGATTTCCAAGAGGAGCTTGCGAGTAAATTTGTAAATCATCTGCATAAAGATGGTAGAAAGAAATTAGTTCGTCGGAGATTGAGTTAATAAAAACTGCGAAAAGTAAAGGAGATAGCACACCACCCTGAGGTACACCGGCAGAAGTATTACTCCAGGAAGAGAAGGTCTCTCCAGTGCAAATACGTTGCCGGCGGCCGAACAGGTAAGTACGAAACCAGTCAATTACTGATGGAGATATGTTAAGAGAGCATAAAATGCCAAGCAAAACATCAAAATCAACGGTATTAAAAGCATTACTGAAATCTAGCAAAGCTAAGACCGTTAGATTACCGTTTTCCATGGCTGACCTTATATCATCCGTAATGTTCAGAAGCGCTGTTGTGGTGCTATGACCAGGACGGAAGCCAGACTGGAAGGGGTTGAGGAGATTATTTTTAGAGAGGAAAGTGCTAATTTGATTGTGAATTAACCGTTCAAGGACTTTGGATAGGAATGGTAGGACGGAAATTGGACGGTATTCAGAAAAAGATGAGGGATTAGACTTTTTAGGTAAAGGAATTATTTGAGCATCTTTCCATGAGCATGAAAAGACACCACTAGATGCAGAAAAATTGAGAATGTGACAAATGACGGGAAGGATAAAATCCAGCACAGGTACTAACATATTACGGCTGATACAGTCACTTCCTACTGCATTGGAAGTAATCGATAGTATGCTCTTCTTAACATCACATGCAGAGAACTGACTAAAAACAAATGGAGAATAACTGGGAGTCGGAAGTGAAGAAAGATAATTCAGTGTATTTAATTTGATTGTCCTATTATAATTGGACGAGGCAGTAAAATGAGTATTCATTGCATCAATGTCTATGTCTTTTGGAATTGTGTCTTGTCGTGTTTTACCGACCCCCAATGATCTAAGAAATTTCCAAACTTTGGATGTGTCCCCATTTTGGACAGAAGTATGAATGTGGTGACGATTAGCATTCCTACACACCTTATTACAGTGATTACGTATGGAGAGGTATCTTTCCCTGTTAGCGTCATTAGCCCTACGCTTAAATTTAGACTTTGCCGTCACTTTTTTCTGCATAAGCGTTTTAATCTCATTTGTGAGCCACGGCGCCGGCAAATGTCTAACCTTAACAGCTCGAACAGGTGCGTGATGATCGTAAAGCTCGATAAGTTTAGCCGCAAAAATATTAACTTGCTCATCGACTGATGTAGAGGCAAACAGAGCAGACCAATCTATATTGTTGGCATCCTTGCAAAGATCGTCAACGTTAATTCCACCAAAATTGCGTTGCATAAGAATCTTAGCTTTAGCCTTAGGTGGGCGAATTTTGTATGACAGAAAAATCAGGTCATGATAGGAAAAGGCATCGGCTGAACATTGGCCATGCTTAGCGACGTGGTCAAGAGAAGAGACAAAAATCAAGTCAAGAAGTGAAGCTGTAGAGTTAGGAAAATGGTGAGTGGCACTCAGCGGAAGAATGGAAAGATTACTGGAAGTCGAAATATTAGTCAGAGAAGAAGAGCGATGGTCTTTTTTCAGAAGACATGTATTAAAGTCACCCATGATTATACTATGACTGTAAGAAGGAATCAACATTGTTAGGAGATTTTCAAAAGATGAAAAGAAATTAACGCGTAAAGAGGGACAATAATAGACGCCAAGAAGTAATTTTGAATGGTGTAGTTCGACTTCAAGGAAGAGATGTTCACCAGCATTAGATGACGGTGGCTGCGCTGACACATTGACAACAGAGTATGGAATATGCTCCCGGAGATATATGGCAACACCACCACCACCACCAACTAACCGGTCGTTTCTTATAAGCTGGAAGCCAGGAAGAGAGTAACTAGTTGAAGGGAGACAGGGTTTAAGCCATGACTCGGAAATAAGAATTGCATGTACGTTCTTACAGTCAAAGCTTGCCAGCATATCGTGGAAATGAGCCGGAATGCTCTGAGCGTTAATATGTACAACATTAAAATTCTTAGGAACATCAGAAAAATGCGCAGCAAGACTGTCTGCAAGAGAAGGAATACTCACGAAACTGTCGTTGTTGCTTGGTAATGAGAAAAAACTACTATTATCACTGCTTTCATCGTTACACATATTATAATATAATAATTAATAAATATATAAAAATAAACCTAACTAATAAGAAAATAAAAATAAAATAAACCGTATAACAGCTAGTCCACCTGCCGGTTACGTTATTAAAAACTAAAGAATTAAAATCTACTACGCAGTCCGGGTAAGTAAAATATTTTAAAAAACACTAAATAAAAAGTAAATCATTTTAAGAGAAAACACAAGAAGAAAAAAAAAGACAAAAAAAATACGAACAAAACATTGACAAGAAAAAAATAAGACTTCTGCCAGTCAACTTCTGCCATTGAACCGTTACTAAAAACGGAACGCACGGAATGGAACTGACATGTGTATTGACTGACACTGACAGTGACAACATTGTGACATAATTCAGTCGAGTCAAGCAAATTAATTAAAACACATTATCAATTAAGTGAAGGTAAAACAAAACAATAAAAGATGATATTACCCGGATATTCAATAAGAGACAACATCACAAAGAAATTACTTCTTCAAAGCAACAGCACGCTTCAATCTTGCGGTCTTCGCAGCAGCAACGACCGGTACAAAGGCTGGCACATCCGATATTTTATCACTCTGCCCGGGCTCACTGGGATTCGGCGCAATCTTGTCCAATTCAGCGAGGGACTCAACCCGATGCCGTGCATCATTGGGACCAAGGACATACACGCAGCCTGCCTTAGTCCAGCTCTTGGAGACACCGCATCTCTCTCTCGCAGCCAAGAAGACATCATGCCGCCCCTTTGTTAGGAACTCGGACATGGTGACACCTGTAGCCTTTAATTTGGCTTTGGAAAACCAAATCTTATCCCGAACTGCAAGACTGCCTACCTTGAACAGGATAGGCCTGGTTTTATTAGCCACAGCTCGTCCCATCCTGTGACATCGGCTAATGTCCGCAACAGTGAAGTCACTCAGCTGTAATTTGTTACAAATTACCTGAGTGATCACCTTGGCAGTGTCCTCCTTCTGCTCCTCATCAACACCGTGCAACAGCAGGATCTTTCTTCGGCCCCGCATCTCAATTTGGTCGACACTACGAGCTAGTAGCTCCACCTGTTGCTGAACACTGTTGAGAGCCTGCGTGATGAATGTCCGGAACATTGTAAACTCCGCAGCCAGGCTAGAAGTTGTGACCAGTGATGGAGGGGCCTTCTGTAGTTCATCTTCGAAGGCGGACATCTTTGTGTGAAACAACTCCTTTAATTCACTCAGAGTGCTTGCTAGTGAATCCATTGTGTTGAAGTGAAGTTATAGTAGATAGTAAGAAAATAATTGTGAAGAGATAACGCTACACCAGCAGGTACTAACTATGAACTTTTAAAATATGGCATAAATAATTATAAATAATGTTTCTATTAAATTATATTGATTTTCAAATAAGAGCAAATTTTTCTTTGTGTAAACGTTCCAACTACCCACAGGGAAAAAAAAAGCATATCTCCTTTTGTGTATTTTTTTGTATGGTATCTGCAAATGATGGCAAAAGTGAAACAACCTAGTTTTTCTTTTTGGGAGCATTGTTACCACATCTAGCACGGGGCGGTGATTGTTTGTAGCTCAATGAATACTGTTTTTGTGACATTTGAGTTTTTATGTTTTTATTGAGTCAAGTCATTATACTCGTACAATCAGCCTAGCCTTTTGCCAAATATGTTGGGTTCGGCTTTCAATCTAACTGGATGCAGATCATCATCATCTTCAGCCTATAGCAGTCCACTGCTGGACATAGGCCTCTCCAATTGCACGCCATTCAGCTCGATTCTCGGCAACTCTCATGCAGCAGCTACCAGCCACCCTGCGAAGATCGTCGCTCCACCTAGCCTGAGGGCGTCCTACCTTACGTTTGCCGATTCATGGTCTCCACTCATGAACACGTGTACCCCAACGGTCATCGGTTCTACGGCTGATATGGCCGGCCGGCCACTTCAGCTTGCTAATTCTGTGAGCTATGTCGACAACTTTAGGATGTAGTTGAATACCAGTATTTTACATTGAGCGACTGCCGATCTGACCTCTACAACCTAGTAACTGGGTAATACGATAGATACCACTTGGTAAGACTGGTTTTCAGACTTTCGGGCTTCTGACGACCCGTAACAACTGACAATGATCCACGAATAACAGCCGGTCCCGGCTGTTATTCGTATTAGGTTAACGTGCTTTTGATATTCTCGTAACATAGAACAAAGTATGTCTAATTCTTTTTTATCTTTTTTACATCTATTTAGGATATTGCATCACATTTTAATTTGAATAAATTGTTCTTCTTTTAATATTATTTTATTTAATATTTGTTTGCTGCACCAGTCGACGTCATAACTTCGGCGCCGGCTATCGCTGAAAACAAGCGCTGGAGCTCTGTCTTGCATAGGGTCGCAGGATAATACAAAGCGATAGCCGATGTGCGTGGATGTGACGCATGCTTCCCCCAACTTTTTTGCGTCATGTTTACCGCAAATAAACTTTTTTTCTTTCTTTCTTCTTTCTTTCCGAGGCACTTTTCTTTGTAGTCTCGGTATGTAAAGATGGTCACCCATCCACGAATCAACCCCGGCAAGCGTAGCTTAACCTGATAGATCAACCAGTGCGGCTGTTATTATTTAGCCACGAGCTCCTAACCACGAGTCAGTTCATAATTAAAAAAGATAAACTCGAGACAGAAAGGGAGTTTCAAAGTAGGCTGGAGTTTGTGGGACGTTCGGGTTCTACATAACCTACAAGTCTACTAAAATACATTTTTTGACAATCACAGCGACTGCCCGTAACTACGTCCGCTTGCCTATAACCTTCCTTAAGAATTGGGCTATCCAATTCAAAAATAATTTTTCAAATCGACTGGTTGTTCCGGAGAATTACCCCCTATATACAAACTTACAAACAAAGAAACAAATTTTACCTCCTTATAATAATATAGTATAGATATAGATTAAAATAAAAGAAGAAGTAAATGTACAGATTATTAAGCACATTGTTTGTCATTGAAATCTTCGGAACACAACGTCAAGAAAAATACATCGAAATTGAAGCCTAATTTGTTTCGCGTTTTTGTTGGTAATTCGGTTTGCATTCCTTGGATGAACGGTTCATTTGAATAATAATTTAATAAAAACAGTGGCACTCTGGAGGTGCCGACAGAAGTGAAAACTAAAAAACAAATACTTGCATAGAACATTGATCCGTAACGTTATATAAATAAAGAGCACAATCGCGTTTACAAAAATGAGGTGTTGGTCACGGTGTCGCGAGTTCAATAGTTTTTCCCCATCTCAAAAATGCCCAATGCACGCCTAAAGAAGTTTTCACTTCAAAAATAAATAAAATCAATCACCGCTAAAACGGTAAAGACTTTCAAAGATACGTTCTGCACACAATTCCACTATTGCAATAATTACTTCAATATGGAATAATTCTGAGTTATTAATAAAACAATTTAATAAGATCACTACAATAGACAGAGGAGGAGCTAACACAACCGCATCTCATAAATTAAGATGAACGATTAAGTCATGGAAAATGTTCCCAAGATTGAGACAAGAAACAATGATAAGTGATTGACCGATCAAGGGGGTTCTATTATAAACAAAGATGGACGATTGAAGAGGCAGAATACAACGGTGTCTTTGCCAATCTAACACCTTATCAACGCATGATTGGAGCGCTGTGTTGAGTAGCAACTGTGATGAAAGTTTTCCACTCGATGTGAATTTGTTAGGGTTAGCATGCATCTGATCTAGTAGGTAAGGTAAATAAAGCTAAATGCCCATCGATAAAAAAAAAAAATTGGATAATCTCAACAGTTCAGAAAATTTCGTTAGTTTAATCATTTTCCAGAAATTTTACACTTGCACTTGGATTTTTTGACCCTGTGAACAAAATTTTCGACGTAACGAGTTCAAATCTGGCTGGGAGATGCCTTGGTAGTATAATGTAGGTAAAAGACTTTATTTTAACTTGTCAAATTCTTTATTTTTATTTCTTTATCTGGTCTTAGAAAGTTTCACTAAAGTTTTTAAATGATAGGCCACCTCCGCTTTACCCCGATGTGCCCTTATCTTGCAGACGGAAATTTCATAGAATTTAGTTTTACAGAAAATGTTTCATATAATATTTGGTCTTTGTATTATTGTTTTAACGACTGTTTACTTCAATGAAACATATTTCACAGAAACACAATTCAATTAATTCTAATATTACATTTTATTATTTAACAAACTTTTCAAACAGTATATTGTATTATTTTTTAATGTTTGTTCGGTGTAATTTTCCATTGTATTTTATTTCAACGAAAATTAAAAAATAGACGAATTTTGTAAGGGTACATACATATTTGAGCGTCAAAAATTAAGTTTCAAATTAAAGTTGAATGAGAACTTAGGCTGTAAGAGCGAGCAAAGCAAGCTCGGGATTTGGGGCACTCCGACTCGGAGAGGTTAGGTTAGAAGGGGATGGCGAGGTTTTTCGTGGTATTTTTTTTAACCACATAGAAATAGGAGCGCCGCCTAGCGGGGCTCCACCGATTACGCTGAATAAAAAATTATATCCACCCTATAAAATGTCAAAAATTAAGTGTAGCATCAAAGTTGAATGAAAACTTAGGCTGCAAGAGCGACCTGCCGGGGTCACGAGAAAGTCCGAAAAGAATACCGTGGCCCCTGGAAACGTGTAAACTGAAGGAACACGGGTGGATTTTAGTCAGTAAGAGTCTGACACGCCCTCCCGCTCCGCCCAGAGCGGAAGAAGTTATTTGATAATTTACCACCTAAAAAAAAAGAAAAGTTTGCAAGAGCGAGCAAAGCGAGCTCGGGACTTGGGGCACCCCGAATCGGACAGGTTAGGGCTCCGTCGACCACGCTGACTAAAAAAATTATAAAATAATATTGACATTGAATATTTGTCAATAAGTATAAATTGAAACGTTTAGAAACTGTCTCTCGATAAAATGTTTTTCTCGGTAATCATTTTTATATTAACTTATCAATATGACGATAAAGAATATTTGATTTGTTATTCTGTGATATGAATATCGAAACATAAAAACATTTGTAAAAAAAATAATTATTTAAATTTATTCAAAGTAAGTATTCTGCTATGAAAAAAAATATGTGAAATGAAATTCTATGAAAATTAAAGCTATAAAACAACGTACAACCCTTTACCCCATTTGCCTTTGAACCACTACGTTTGAGACAACCTGTATAGATTTTTATAATTCTAATAGACTTTGCTCGAATTGTGCCTAGCCGATCCGAACAAGATTCAACGAGGATAGATGCCAAACGGAGTTTGAGAGTCGGCACGAGCCGACCCTAAGCAATTGCCAAACATATATATTCTGTGGCAATTGCTTCGGGTCGGCTTTATTGTTCAACAAAGTCTGCCGAACCGAATGTATCCAAAGTGTATAGGATGCAACCAGACCGCGGTTGATCGACGAAAGTTGCATGTTTTGAGACATTAATCTCATGTATGAGGTGACACATTTTGAGTTGACGATCGACGTCGATCGACCGTGGTGTGGATGCACCTTTATGCCTGGATATTAGGTCATTAGTTCAAACTAATATTAGCGTATCTAAGAGATACTTGTATTTGAGAGAATTAGGTCAACGTTTAAAACTGTTTTTTCCTCTGTTGTTATACGGTTGATCGTTTATGTCTACAGAGGAATTTCAAAGTCAGTTTCTGAGAGATTGGAAATGCCAAACATATTTACGTACACGTATTTATTGACCCTCTCATCGTTTTAGGGTTCCGTACCCAAAGGGTGCCAACGGGACCCTATCACTAAGGCCCCGCTGTCCTTCCGTCCGTCTGTCACAGGGCTGTATCTTTTGCATAGTAACAGGTAAACACTTCAAACTTTCACAGAGTGTGTACTACTATGGCCGCTATAAACAACAAATAATAAAAAAAAATACAATTTTAAAAATTAAAGGACAAAAATATGTAATATTAGATATTGTATGGTGATACAGAACCCTTCGTATGCGAGTCCGACTCACACTTGGTCGCTTTCTTAAGTACTGACAAGAGTTATTATACCTACGAGTATAATTCATACACTTGACTAAACCATATTAACAATTTCTGGTTGCCAGATGAAAACATCAAACCAAAGAAATCTCTGAGCCGGAACGCAGTCTAAAACAATCAAGAACAGACCAGTAGTTCCAAGATATAACGCGCACCATCTGTTCCAAGTAAACAATCGCAGAGCAAAAGTCTTGGCAATATAATTTTACTTGAGTCACAGACTAAAAAAGTGCAGTGCGGTGGCAATACGTGCTTCCTCCGCCCGTTGATTTAAAAAATTAAATCTGTACCTTTGCCGAGCGATTTGCTGAGCTCGCTTTTGTTCGGCGCTCCATTTGTCGGGATTACGTAGGAATATTCTTTTGAATTGTTTCTTTGAACTGTTTAAAATTTTGTGTTTTTGAGTATTTTATATTGTGTTTTTGTACATAGTAAGGGAAGACCAAAGAAACGATGGATGAACTGTGTGAAAGATGATATGGCTAGGAAAAGGGTGACTACCGAGATGATGACAGATAGAGATGTATGGAAGAAAAACTTCAATTAAAAATTTAAAAAAAGCCCCTACCAAAATTGTACACATCGGCCCGAGTAGACTGCAGAGAAAGAAAGTGTGAATTTGGTCAAAATGTAAATCCAAGATGGCGGCTGCGAACGTTTTCAAATTTTTTGGCATGGATGTCGTTTTCATAGTTTTCGAGGGTGCTAAAGCCGATAGTGAGATCAAAATGTAGATACAAGATAGCGGCCGCGAAAATTTTGTTTTTTGTTTTAATTTATACGTGAGTAAGAGCATCGTTCCTGACTGATAGCAAGTTTTCTAGCGATGGTTCTTAGACATATTTTATCAAAATTGGTACAGCCGTTTGAAGATTATCAGCACTTGTCTAGTTGATGGATGGATGTGAATATCTTCCACAGAGCTGATCGATTTGAAATTTGGTATGCTGTTACTTCAATGATATTAGAAAAACCATAGTAACCTTGAACTAATGCTGCAGCATCACTTGGAATTTGCAGGATACCCAACTCCCTTACCAACTTACAGCACAGGTATCGTGTTTGGGCTCATTGGAATGGTCTCAATGACTAGGTTATAGATAGATAGATGGTGAACAGGATCTGGTGATGGAATAGAAAAGAAAAATGAGGAAACGTTTGTGTCGGGGGTTTTTTAAATTTTCACTGTTGAAATTATACTTGTGTATAGATTTTGTTCATTGGCAATTTTTCTGCAAAAAAATAATTTGTTACATTTACGTTACGTAAACTTACTCACAGCTACTAACTTTTTATGTGCTATGATGACATTTTGTAATTGACTACGAATGAAGACACTACACTACAAATACAATACCTACTATTAGGTACGATTTTAACTATAATTTGCTTGACTCACTATCATTTGCTGCAAAGCACGTAATATAATCTATACTAAAGAGGCCAATTCTTAGGTCAAAGAATTAGCATTGCCATACAACGTGGCAATGCTGCAAGCCTTTTGAGCACCTTTCCCAATGACAGCGATGCGGATGAATTTTTTGATGCCCAATGATTTGTTCCTTTCTTTTTTTTTTCTGTATACTTGTACATAATTTATATATTTTAGTGTTAGATGTATATGTAAAATAAAGAGGTAAAATTTATTTTTTTGTTTGTAAGTTTGTATGTAGGGGTTAATCTCCGGAACTACCAGTCGGATTTGATAAAATTATTTTTGTATTGGAAAGACCAATTCTTGAGGAAGATTATAGGCTCGCGAACGAAATCGCAGGTAGAAGCCAGTTGACGGAGTCCACTAGAGCCGATGCCTGCCGGGGTTGCAAAGAAAGGTAAAGGAAGTTCGTGGCCTCCGGCAACATGGCAACTGAAGGAACACGGGTGGGTTTTAGTCACTAAGAGTCTGACACGCCGTCCCGCTCCGCCAAGAGCGGGAGAATTTATTTTATAATTTCCCACCCAAAAAAAAAGGCAGAAGCTGGTATATGTACATATAGAAAAGTCGCTTTTACTGCCTCAAGGGGTATGCAGAGGTGTTAGCACTCACACATCTGCAACTAGATCAGTAAATTCAATGTGTTTGAGAATTTAATTTGAAAATATAACCATCATCATGTGACTAAATTACATTTTCCAATACTCCTAAATCAAACGTTGAACACACAACATTTCTCACACATAACTCAATATTGGTATATTTTCATATTCCAATTATAATTTCTATATTGTGTTGGTTGGTATTTCTAATTATGTTAAATATTCAATTGGATCCGTAAGTACCGTACCATGAATTTGTGGATAACTGTATGATCTTTTGACCAGCCATTTGCATGAGAATTGACTTGTTTTACTGATTAATTAAATTACAGTTAGAATAATTATACGCTTTCCAATTACTGTTACGAAATAATGTTGAAATAATTCATCCCAATTATTTATATCATACATTGGATTTGTTGTTGGAGAACGATGTTTAATTGATAATTACTTGGGATTTAGAAGTATATATATTTATGTTTCTAAAAAAACTTTTTGCAGGATATAATGTGGTCTTTAAGAAGAGACCATGAATTCAAAGTCTCTTTTAGAATGTACTAGGTACCTAACTAACAATTTCTTTTAAGTTATAAAAGGTTCACATGAATAAATAATAATAGTTATTTATGCAACTGTTGTATAATAAAGGGTTATTAAAACACGAATGTGATTTAACGCACAAGTGTTTTAATACATAATTATGTACAGTAGTATACAAGACTTTATCTACACCCTATGATATGAATCCTCTATAAAAGGTTCTGAAACCATAGGGTATTGTACGATATTGTTTTCTCGACTTTTCTGGTAATAATTGTCTAGAAATGTCCTTTGCTGTACCAATTAGAAATATCTGGTGATGTGATATCAAAGCTTGTATCACTTATTTTTGTAAACAACAAAGTAATACAATTTTGGAATAGTAATATCGAACAGAAATGGCGGGATTATGACGTGAATTTGAATAACCTATAAGTTTTTTTTTTTTTTTAATTACCACGCTGTAGTAGTGTAACGCACGTGCATGACAATTTTCTTTTTTTTGAAATTCGTGTTGCATAATTTTTAGTACAACATTATAACACTCATTTGGATGATATTATGGTTACTATGACACTGGCTGTTTTAATGTGGGCAATAAGCTAACTGTTTCAGAAACTTCTATAGAGGATTTATAGCATGGGTGTAGATAAAAGAAACATCACAAAACAAACTACTGATTAGATATTAAGTAGGTAGATAATATTAATCATTACAACATTTATTTTTATAAATGATACCCGTACAGGAATCACATTCTCATAACGCATTCGTATTGTGAATGCAGCTGAAAGAATCATTTCAATGAGCAAAAAACAAAAAAAAAGCAAAAGCCTTTTTATTAATATTGGACTGAAAGACAGACACGTTGTTTTATATATTCAAACAAATGAAATAATAAATTTATCATTGATAAAATTACTGTTTTTAATTAAAACTTAATTATGTCGAACTTGATAAAGTTACTTTTTTTTTCTGTGCAAATTAAGATGAAATCTGGCTCTGAAAAGTCTCTTGAGATAGAAATATCATAAGAGGAATTTTCATCGTCATGTAATTTTCATTTATCGTTTGATTTTAGGTCTTATTATATACATATATTCTTTTGGAAAATTAAATGACTCATTAAATTAATTAACTCATTCTAAAAATTAAAAAAGTGTAGTAATAAAACCTCCGAAAAAAAAATCAAATATGAAATTTACTGCTATTAATACTAATTTTCTGAAAACTTCTAAGCGAATACAAATAAAGAAACGACCGATAAAATACTGAAAACTTCGAAAAATCAATACAGCATTTGCGGACGTAATATTTTTCAAACAAGCATACACCATGTATGCAGCATGCAAGCGAGCATGCAATATGCAGCAGGCATGGTTTTTCTCAAGGCTCCAGCGCTGCGAGGCTCCAGAGCGGTCCCACGCGAGCTTATCGTCATAGATGGTTTTAACGCTCACCATCGCAGCTTCGGCTCGCCTCTCCGTGCCTACGCAGGATTAAATTACACTCTAGCACACCAGTCTACGTGGACTCGGTTTTGCAGAGATTCGTTTCTGTCACTAACTTTTGTAACACAAGATATTGACTTTTCGGAAACTTTGTATTTTTTTTTTAGGAAGTTTAGTATTTTTTTGGAAATTTAGTATAACAGTCAATCAGAGATTTTCGGAAGATAATTTGTTTTTTGTAAGCTTTATTATTTCTCTAAAAAAATACTCACTTGCATCAGGAACAGGGTCCAAGCTACCGGTACGTGGCGGTCACAGCTTCAAACTCAAGATGGCGCTTTTGATTTGACAAGAGGTCGGTCAGTCAGAAAGATGAAATAAAGCGTAGTAGGTTCCTATGCAGAAGAACGGGTAAGAAATTCTAGAGAGGTGCACCTCCCAACATTACAAGCGGTGTCCTGTAGGCGGTAAGTACCACTTTCTGTATCATGGTTATACATGAGTATCCTCAGGTGTTGTCAACGTTGCTGGTTATCAGACGTAACCTAACAACACAACACCCACTCGATGAATGCGTTCCTGACACCTGTCAGTTGGACAATTTCTAGTAGAAATAAGTATCAAATTCGCAAAATACGTTCGTTAGTATGAAACTGACAGATGTCAAGAACGTTCTCTCAACGGCCGGACTCTCTAAACACCCAGGAGTACCTTCCACTACTACCTACTTACTTACTTTTCTGCAAAATTAACGCCTATTTCTATTTCTTAATCATTTATTTCGCGGACCTTAGTGTGGGTAACACCTTCAACTAGTTTTAAAATTCTGTCATACTTTAATTGTAATGGGTAACTGTTATGTGTCAATATAAAAAACCAACTTTTGACACGATCGTGAAGCGTACATCTCACATGTCATGTCGTTTTAAGTACGTACGTTTGTTCGTTTTATTCTTTTCCTTTTTTCTTGTCTGCTTATATTATAATAGAATCACCCTTTTTTTTTGGGTGGGAAATCGTCAATTAACTTCTCTCGCTCTGGGCGGAGCGGGAGGGCGTGTCAGACTCTTACCGACTAAAACCCACCCGTGTTCCTTCGGTTGCCCTGTTGCCGGGGGCCACGATCTCCCTTTCGGTTTTCTTCGCAACCCCGGAATATAATCATCCTGACTCTAAAATAACTAATTTAATTCCAAATATAATTATTTAACCTCAAAATAGTACTAATCCCCAAATGAATCTTAAAGTCGTTATCCTAAATTGTTTAATAAAATTGCATATTTACAATATTTCAGGGATAAGGAAAATGATATGAAACACCAAGATATTTTGTCATTCATTTATATTTCTTTGCCAACATCAAATTCAATATTCTACACCGTACCGTGACATCTATTCCCCACAAAATATCACCATTTAATTAGTATTCTAATATTTACCATAAAACTAATAGGTTACCTTAATTTACAGTAGATCTCCAACCAATACTATGCCAATCTATCTTTTTACCGACACAGCCACTAAGCACGTCTTACCGTCACGAGCGCCCGACCCAAAAGACCGTTCCCGCGCCACTTTTGACACATCGAATCTTTCGGTGTTGCCAGCTTAATAAATCGAAACCTAACAATATGTATTAACGTAAATAGTAAAAATATAAAATAAATAAATGTCGACAGCCTCGCGAACTAAGTCAAAATTCATGATTTCTTTATATGACTCGGCTTTCAAAAGATTCACGAAACATCATTTATTATTAACGTCTATGAGTGATAAGTACTCACTTACGTAGTTCGTAAATAATAAAGGCGGTAGAATATTTTATGAATAGATTGATTGATAATCGCCTCCTACAATGGCTGTTTCTTAAAAAATCGAAGTGGGGCTACTAGGGCATGTGGAATATTTTAAGAGAGAACCTTATTTGCATATTCTCAAACATTTTTCTTTTCTTTTTTAGGCCGCATAGTTTTCGACTTTCGACGAAAAATTAAAAAAAAATACCGTTCCCTCCTTATCTCCAAAGTTTGCATAGAGAAAAATCTGAAATAATTCTATGTGATAGAAGTTTATGTAAAAATTACAGGAAAAATAAAACGATCTCTCTAAACAGCACACTTTTTATTACATTACTTCCACAATTGGTCAAGAGATGGCGCAGACCTAAAACTGTAATATTCTACACCGCATTGTGCAGTGTTAAAATTCTATGACGAATATAGGCCTCGCCGATGAAAATTTTAAATGGTACAAAACCCTCGGTACGCGAGTCTGACTCGCTCTTTGCCGGTTTTTATTTTTTATTTTTAAGTATAGGTTTTACGATATCTTTTTCTTTATATATATTTTTTTTTAATAATTTATTGTTTTGAAAAGTACTAGCTGCTGTCCGTGGATTCGCCCGCGTGGGCACTAATTCTTTTTCTAAAATAAAAGTAGCCTAAATCTTCATTACATCAGCTATTTGCTAGTGAAAGTCCCGTCAATATCGGTCCAGCCGCTTCGGAGATTAGCTGGAACAAACAGAGAGACAGACAAAAATTTTAGAAATTGTTTTTTTTTTTATAAATACCATATATACTGTCATAAGCATTTAGTCAAAAGTAGTTATTTTAAATTAGAAACAGACACTTATATTTTATTTATTTGTATGTATGTATGTATATATAGATAAATCTTACACTAGTAATGTAATTTAAAAAATAAAGAAACATTTTTAGTTCTTTCTTATTTGCAAAATAGTTGCCGCAAACGTCATCTAAAACTGCGCTACGTTACTGGCAAAGAAACACAGTGTGCGTACATATCACTAACCATCAGTAAGACGTAGGAACCCAGCACAAGACAATCTTCCTTATAAACTTCCGTTGTTCCGTACCTATAAAACTTTGGAGAAAAGTATCGGTAGTGTCTCGATAAAAGTTTTTCAATACATTATGGAGACATTAAGTCATACTATGGAAGTGGCTATCGATTTTTCGTAAGCTACCAAGTAGGTCAGTACATACACCTGCCGATACAAAATATGACGCAGCTGATGTTTCAAGAAAGTATCGTTCGCTCAATTGTTTTATTAGTATATTTAGAGGATTTGTTCCGTATTCGCCTCACAAAGTTTGCCCTATATTCTTTGTTCGCGCCACATTTAATTCCTTTTTGCACCGAAAATAATTTGATTCTATTTTTAGCATATTAGTATGATAATTTTAATGATTTTATAACTGTCCAATTTCATAATGATATTGTTAGAATTTTATAATTGCCATGAAATTGTGTTGATGTGGAAGACGGAGGGCAGTTATTTCAAGCAAATATTAATATTGAGCCAAATCTGGTAAAACACGAAGTGGGCCCCTAATAGCTGGGAAAAGGTTCGATGACCAAAACGGTTCTATATTGGAAAACGATCATGCAAAAATTAACATCATACCTGTAGAGGACTATTGGCAGATATGTGCAGTATTCCCCTATTTTAGTTTAATGTTCTTGTGGGTGCAGGATTCTACTGAGAATTTCTTTAAACAACTTACATTTTTGCCTTATCCGTATCAACCCAGAACCGTTCGCTCGAGGAATAGCATTTAACCACAAAACCGAGGGAGCCTTATTCACGAACGACATTTATTCGAACAGCCGCAATTGTCCTCCTATCCCTTAAGAGTCATCCCACAATAAACCCAACCTCCACAGAGGTCATGTACGCAATAAAACACGACATCTAATAACTCGCAGACCTTTTATAATACTTTTAATTGCTCCATGTAAACTTGCTCGCACTCAGTTAGAGGTCCCGTACATTGCCCGTACATTGTTCCCTAGTGGACCGTAACTGAATTATAGCCCCCTTGATAACAGTCGGGATGACCGCGGCAAGACGCTTAAAGTTTGTGAAAGATGTTATGGTTATGCTGAAACTGTTGGAGCTAGTATTGAATTTTGAAGCGGTTAGGTCAACAATTGTGCATTAAGACGACCTTTGAAAGTATTTTTATTAAAACTGCTGATTTGCTGCAAATATTTATTTATTTAAACTTTTCACACTCAAAACGGTACAAAGGCGGACTTAATGCCTTAGGCATATATTGCTATTACTAAAGCTATAGTTTCCTAGGAAAGCGGTTCCGTCATATTATAACGGCAGTCATGAAAATTTGTCATTTTCACCAGTATTTTTAAAAATAAGGCTTCGCTTACGGAGGCGCAGGGTAGTGAGGCATCTCGCGGCGCATCAGACGTTTTTTCAGATTACAGACAGTCGGCGCTTGCAGCGGCCCGCGTCATCATATGCGACGTCGCGGGCCCCGCCGCGGGTGTCACTACGTTTTAAAGTGAACAGAAATTGCAGGAATAGGTCGCCGCAACGTTGCATGCACCGCTACAATAAACGTCCATCCGCGAGCTCTACCTGCATTTCAAGCAAACGCGTGCAAAATCGCTTCTCCGTAAACGCTCTCACACAAGAGCGGGCCGCACCACCCAACGCGACGCGAGACGCCCCGCGTCATCGTAAACGAGACCGAAAAAAAATGCTCTGTATTTGGACAGCATTGCGATGTCAAAAATTTGGAGGAAAGTGTGCCTCACGGCTGGGCCAATAAGATTCAGTTCAGCAAAAATGCCAGTCCAGGCAAATAGTGCCAGTTTTAAACTGCAACGTGTATATGCGGGCTTATTCCGATCGGATCCCACAATCCAATCCCACTTTGTGGGAATCGTTAGGAATATGGATAAAATTAATATTTATATTTACACCTTATTTACATATATAAGGCGTAAAACATACTTATAAATGTTGTTTTAGTTTTTTTTCCAGTAGGTAAGTTAAAAATGTCTATTATTTGGTTTTTGTCTTTTTATTATTTAAAAACGTTACTAATGTATAATAACCTATAATTTCAAAGAAAGTTGATGAAATTTGCTTTAGGAGAAATAGCAATTTTAAAAGTGTGGTACTAAGTTTTGAAGGCCAGTATTTTAGCATGTCAATAAAAAAATAAAAATAAAAATCTAATTTGAGTTACGAGACTAAATACTGGCTTATCTCAGTTTTAAGGCTCTTTTAAACAGGCGCGACACGCGACGCGACACAAAGACACCGCTCGTCGCGCGACGAGCGGTGTCTTTGTGTCGCGTCGCGTGTCGCGCCTGTTTGAAAGAGCCTTTATTCCAACTAGATAAAAAAGGTCTGGGTAGTTAGAGATAGGTGAGGTGAATCGTTGACGTCTGTATGTACTCAGATTAATGGGCTAACGACTGCCCTCGTTTATCAGGCTTTAGAAGTAGGCTTGTTAAGAGTTCAGGGTTCCGTAGAAGAAAAATGTATCCTAATAAATGTGGAACAAATATATATCCCTGGAAGAGGAATTATTGGTAGGTAGGTATTTGAACTGTCCTAAAAAATAATCACAGACAAAAACGTAAACAACCATAATAATGATTATCATTTTGTTAGTTCTCTGTACACCAAAATAATTTCTTACAAATAAAACTTCTACATCGATCGTACAAACCTAATCATGGTAATTCCATAACCAATCTTCTTCTTTTCGTGTGATTAGTGACTAACCTGATGTCAGAGTTTTCAAGCTGCCTATGGGCCTCTGACTTGGCTTCACATGCCGTCGAGAAATATCTCTCAGGTGGTTTCCGCACGATGTTTTCCTTCACCGTTTTTGAAGCAAGTGATAATTTTACAATACGCAAATTAATCCGAAAAGTCAAAGGTGCGTGCTTTGGGTTCGAACTCGAGACCTATGACTTGGCAGTCTGACGGTCACACTGCTAGGCTATCATTGCTAGTCCATAACCGATCAGGCCCGATCACTATGACGTCAATCTGTCAAACCCCGGCCCCTCCGCCTGTGTTCAAAAGAAAATATCAATCCTTTTTGTTGAGAACATAATATCAATCATTGCTCTAAATGCAGCTGGGCATAAAATGTTTTTAGAGCATTATATCAATTTAAAATAAATCTATGCGAAACCACGTCCCAAACAAATTAGCCACAAACAATAAAAGCTTTTCCGCCCACAATAAATTACTGGCTGCATAGAAATACTAGATTCCGCTTAGAATAGAAACAATGAGAACTAAAGGTACAATAGAGATGCACATTTGACCAACTTTTAATATCAGTGGAGCGGAATAAAAGCGCCGAGGCACCTCCGGCGAGCTCATTTAGACAAATTATGCACGTGCATTCTGAAAAAAATAAAGGTACGATGGTTCCAAGTGTGTACAGTTGGCAGAGATGTTCTTTTTTAAGGAAGCCAATTTTATATGGAGCTGCAATTATTTTTGTGAACTACGAAATGGAATATTTTTGTGTGGGATGTAGGTACAGTCAATTGTACTTCGAAAATCACTCTTACAACTACGATATAAAGGCGCAGTCAATGTCAAATTGTTATCATTGATTTGCAGTTGACTATAGATACTATCAATTAGAGAAAAGAGTGAAAGATTGTGCACAAAATTAAAATAAATAGCTACAGTTTACTGAAGAGTGTATTTCAGTAAACTGTAGTATAATTCCATAAATAACTTTGGACAATTACTGGGGCTTGGCATTTATCTTGTCTGGATTTACCCGGTCTGGTCATTTGGGTTGTCTGAAAATAAAATATTTTTATTTTATTTCGAGTTATTTAAGAAATGAAACCTGCCTTTTTATCTTCTTTTCACAGCTATAGAACGTGTTACGTACCTGTAATGCATTAATAACTTTGGAATTTTTATTCAAAAAAATGCTAATAACGTTAAAATACCACATTTTTGCGTGGATCCGAATACTGTAACTTTATACCACTGTACTGTATGTGCTACCACGGCAAGACATACTACCGAAACCTTTGTACTTTCGTTCAACCACACGTAAGAGCATCCAACGAAAATGTATAATGCAATATCTCTGAGCCCTACTAATGTATGACGTAACACAAATGTATTATGCGACGCCAGTGTATATCCCCTTTAAGGTCGCGTGCGTGGATTTGTTCTGGTTTACGAATGCATTTGTTAAAGAAGGAGGGGGTAAAACAATGGCGTTGTTCTCCAAGAGAACAATAAAAGTATCATGTTCTTTGCTGAGTAAGTAAAGATTAATCTTGGCCACGCTCGTGGGTAATACGGGATGTATTCATCTCGCTTCGTGCATTTTAATGCCAAGACAATGTCTGTTTCTTTTCTTATATTCTCTCATTAAATGGTTCGATTTTTTAAAGGAAAATGGATGTTTTTTTAGAATGCACATTGCTGTTGTTTCGCTGTCTGAAGGAGTAGAGTTTTGAGGAGTTCTTTTCTTCTACTTAGTTTTAGAAAAAGAGGAAGGGAATCCATGTGATTTGGAATTCGTAAAATCAATTGTAAAAATAGGTTGTTTGGCAACTATTTTTATTTCCATGATGTGAAGCAGGTATTTTATTAAGCGCAATCCGTTATATTACAAAAGGGAAATAAATGAAAAAAATCATCATAATAAAGAAAAAATATGACTTTAATGTCCACCGTACAAAGACATTAAAGAGTGATTGCACAAAAATTTCATCGCCACTCTTCCAGTCATTAATTTAACTTACGAGTTATGCTCAAGTTTCCTTTTCATTAAAAACCTTCAAGTGTGAATTTCAATATCACTTAAATTTAAACCACGGTTTACTTTGTTGAATGACCTACTTTTTTGGTTAATTATGCGCCGTAATTGTAGAGTAGTTTATGGTAACTGACGATTGAGAAATTACATTTTTATGATAGACAGTTTCTTTCTATTTGCTGGTGATTCCTTCAATATAGATCGCGAAATTCAAAAGTTTTACTTTGTATGTTGATCAAAATTAAATATCAATCAAAATTAAGAATAATTACTAAATTAAAATGAACCAATTTAAACACATTACAGCTGTTGAAATTATATTTGCTGGAAATCATATTAATTTCGTGGGTTACCTTAACGGATCCCCCTTAATTAACAATTGGCTTACCAAGGATAGATTGTGACAATTTTATCTTTTGCTGGCCCATATTTTATGCTTTCAAACTGTCTGATAATGATGAAGTAGATATTGTCGAAGGGTTTGGTTTCTCCTAAAGCAAAATGGGGCTGTTCACATTCGGATCGCATGGCGTATGGCTTTTGATTTTCCGAAAAATAAAAGTTCACCTTTCACGTTTTATTTTTCTATCCTTTTATTTTGCGATCCGTCATAATAACTACCTACATGTAAACAAGTCTTACTCTGTATCTTCATACCGAAGCAGTACCTTCCCTTTCTATCCAAGATCAGCCTCACAAAACTACTCGGCCCATTTTCTTTGACATCACTCGTCTGCCATCACTATATAACTTGGAGGCGTCTCGAACGAAAATGTTTGCACTTTGGCGTATTCCCATAGCTCTCTAGCTGGGAACAGACTGGCGGTTCCCTGTCATATCGTAAATTTAATTTAACACTTCGGACGGGACGCTTATGCCATCCATTTGCTTTTGAAACTTATACTTGCAAGATGGGAGATGTGGTGTTTTAAGGGGGTGGACTTCTTTAGTATTTCAAAGTGAGTTACAATATTTTGTAAAATGGAATAGTGGATGTTTGTTGAAACTTCTTTGGGACTGTCTGGAGAGGCAAAGGCTTAGTACACTATGCACCGGCCTTTGAGTTCCTGTGTTGTGTTTATTTCAAAATCCATGATTCGTGGCAAAGAGCACGGAATACGGAAACGGCAGTACCAATAAAATTCATTGTGCTGAAAATGTGATGAGTATATTAATTCTGTCATGGCCGCCATTCAAAGCGTAAGTCTCTATACGTCATTAGTGTCATATTGCGATAAACGTTGAGACGCTTGGCTTGTATGACAAGATAGTTAATTGTATATTTCTGCGTATCATTTTCTATTTTACTAAGTACCTGGTACTTGTTGATAGGCCTACACTGTCCTCTCATACCTATTAACACTGTAATTTGAAAACATTGTAGAAACCATTTATTTCTAAAAGAGTAACCGTGGAATTTATTGCCGGCTCTTCTCCATAGGAAGCGATCAGTTCGAAACGTGCACCTAGCTTCCGACGTTTCATAAGTGCCCTTGTAGGTTTATGTGAAATATAATATGTTCTTTTTTTTTTGAGCGTCGGCAGTTGAGGCATCTCCATGCTCTGTGCATTTGTAAGAATGCTCTGTCTATATATTACAGTCACTGAGTTCCTTACTTACCTACAAAAAATGAAGTTACGCTAAGATTTTTTTTTATGTAAGGCATCTCGTAGTTGACCTCTGAGATCATGACTACTTAACCGGGCTTTCCTGTGGGTGCCTTAAGCTACTACACTTAAAACCTCCAGCCAGGGGTTATTCAACTGTGCTAATTAAAACTAGGTGAACGCTCGCTAAGGGCACCCCCTGTGGGGTACGAACCTTGGCTTAGGGCATCAACCGGAGGGAGGACATCAAGGATGGGACGGGCTGGATCAAAGTTTTGATCATGATTATTAGTCGGGGTATTTAAAGCTACGTGCTCAGCTACAACAACTGCTGGCACCTCGGTATCGAGCAAGGGTCGGGGGGAGTATCATTTACTCAGAGACGCGGTCGCGATCGAACAGGACCTCGGCGGCGAGGTCGGAATGACGGGATGCGTCTGTTTTTGTACACTATGCTGGTTTCCATACTGCTCTCCTGGAGGAGGGTAATGGGTCACCAGGGTCGGTAAGGATTCGCTTAGGGCGGCGAATTTGATTGATACTAGAGGGAGTGTAACTAGCGGCCTCGACAACCAGAGGGTTGCGATGTTTGGCGGCAGTATCGAAGTAACGCTTGGAAGAGCGTTTGAAAAATTGTGGGGATTTTTAGGTAGAGATGGAGGATCTCATTCCTAACAAACCAGGGGCCTTCCGAAGGCAACGGTTCTGTAATGTCTGCATCTAATAGATGTGACTGGGTCTTGCTTGTGCAAAAACAGCAACCGCATACGCAATTTGCACCGTAGTGACAATTTCCTACGTGCATTTAGGATAGAGTGAAGCCTTCCAAGACCTCATGCGGCTCGCGCGCGGGCTTGGTTTATGTGCTCTTTAAAGGAGGGTGGTGAAGGACTACACATAAATACTTGGCTCGCTTCTTCCAAGGAATAGGCTTGCCTAGCATGGTGATAGGTCGGGGGAGGTTACGCTAAGAATAATTGTAGTTTATTCACCTTATTTTCATAATAACCGATCCGCTTGCAGAATTTTATACAAAAAAAGTTGACGTCCATCAAAATCTTTACTCATTTAAAACAAAGCCACGATTGTTAATAATAATATCCGATCATTCAGAAAATTAATATTTATAAAATTTTAAATTAAAACATGGAGTGCCCGTGGGTGTCAATCCGATGCATCGCTCCCATATTGGAAATTGTTTAATTAATTCAACGGTGTCATAATTGGACAGCGATTATAAGCAGGGAGGGATTTTAGGAAAGTTATTAATAATAACTCTGAAAAACACTTGAAATACATTTAAAAATATATTGTTAAGTCTTGCTGCGTGCATATTAAGTACATTAATATCACTCAAAATCAAGTGGTTGAGCCAATATGACAGACCGAATTGGACAGAATTTGATCAGAGACAGACACTTCTTATATTTTAAGTTGTCATTAACTGCAGTAATGACGAATTTTACCAATGTTACTAAAAGATCATTCATTGGTGTAATTCACCCTCAGAGATAGTTGCCTTTACAGATGCGTCTACAGTATAAGGACTAATTTCACAAATGAAACGCCGCCGCCGGTGATGAGTCCGCCTTTGTACCGTTTTGAGTGTGAAAAGTTTAAAAAAATAAACTTAACCCTTCAATTAGTGTGAGTATAATTGCTGCAATATAAAAATTAAGTTTTAAGTTTCGTGCTTTAGTGCCACTTGCATCAATTGAACATGTTTGCTTTTAATTATGTGTTGTGTATATATAATCAGAAAGAGGTAAAGAAATAATTAGGGCTATATGTAACATAATTGTATGAGGTTTTTCAACTTCACACAATTACATTACGCCACAAAAAAAGCAAAAGTTTTTTATATTTCAAAAATTATTTGTCGTCTAGGTAAGTATATGTTTTCATGTCGATAAAAAGTAGCTACTGTTGCTGCCAAGCCCAATTAAAATAATTTTTTTCCTCAACCATAGTTGCAGTCTACATTAAAACTCATTTATTGGTGACATTCACCCTTAGAGATAGTTTAGACCTTTAAGGACACAAAGACGCCGCTCGTCGCGCGACGAGCGGTGTCTTTGTGTCGCGTCGCGTGTCGCGCCTGTTTGAAAGAGCCTTTACAGATGCATCCATACTAAGTTAATGATACTTGCACTTCTTTTTCTCTCTGTTAAGCACAAATATTTTGTGAACGCAGATTTGGCTAGTAATCTTATCATATGCAACAAAAGGTAGGTATTATCCTCTTTAGTAATGTTCCATGTAGTCAGTTTGACGTCCTTAGCCTGCTCGCTATGAATAAATCATCTTGTAAGTAACCCGAGCATCATGTAATTGTCTTGACAATAAATCAAGTTAAATGATTTATGGCAGATTTAACAAGAGATTTATTAGGTGTAGAGGTAATGAAATCATGGAAATTATCTGTGACGATTAGAAAATACTAAGAAAGAAAATGCATTTATTTGCGGTAAACATGACGCAAAGAAAGATAAAAAAACATGTAAATAACAAATTAGGGGAAATATGCATCACATCCACGCAAAACGGCCATCGCTCAGCATAATGCTGCGATCCCATGCGAGACAGAGCCCCAGCGTTGGTTTTCAGCGACAGCTAGCGCTGACGTGATGACGTCAACCGGTGCAGCATATAGTGAAATAACAAAAAAAAAAAAAAAAATACAATACTTAGTCCTATTATAAATGTTTATAGAAATATAAAACAAGGTTACACGGTTACGAGGTTCACTAAGGTGGGTAATGTACGCACAGTGCCAATAATTGAATATCTATCGAAAAGAACATTTTTTTCGGGTGGATAGGTACTTAGTTTATTACCTTAGTACTTTGTATTCCTACAGATTCGTATCTCCAACTGCCTGTGGGAAAAGCCACAATGACAACGCATGGCAAAAAACTTTTTGCTTTGATATTTTGTGTATAAGCAATGCAAAGGCGTAACGATTATATCTGATACCATTAATTGTTAAGAATGAGAAGAATTTTTCAAAATGCAATTTACACTGATTAACTTTTTTTTAATGGGCTTTATTTTGAGAAAGCATATTAAACAGGCGGTTTATATTCATTCTTCTTACCCTTTGCTGTTGTACCGCTAAAAGCAACAATGAAAACAGGAATAATAAATAACATAACATACACTCCACGGTTCCTATATCTCAGCCCACTCGTCAGTGCTGCCACTGAAATAATTAAAAATGTACGTGTTTTAATAAAAGAATGTAACTCGCAACGATTCTCTCGATCCCCTCGCGTATCCACTCCAATTAATATTACGCCTATGTTTATTATTTTTTCGTATTATACTGATGGTAATTTGCGAATTTTCAAGCTGATACCAATTTGAATGAAAGTTGGACGTTATACAATGAGCGATAATGATCAATTGGCGAACAACTCAAGGATGCGATAAGGAGGTACATACATATATAAACTCAGGCTTTTTTCCCATGAAGCTAGACAAAAACTACAGAATATTAAGAATATTTTGGGTCATCATAGCGATGAGAAAGACATGACCACATTGAACTTTTTTTGTCTCATTTTGCATCCAAAGATAAAAAAAAATAATAGAAACTAGCAGTATCTACCTAAATACTATAATTCCCAATCTTACTATCATAGAAGTTGAAAATGACACAAATGATATTGATAGTTAATTGATTCAGGTGTGACCTTGCGGAAATTTATTATAAAATGCAATAGAAGTGGATATAACCTGTTCCGCTTAGCTATTTCTAAATAGTCTTAAAAAAAACCCTGAAAGAAATCGACACGTGTTTCACCTCTCAACGAGGCATCCTCAGGATGACGATTGACTTGTCGCGAACTCGAACACGGCGTGTTGCCACACCAAGCACTGAGCGCAGACTGAACAAATGGCATTGTTCCTATAGAAAAACTCAATGCTTTTAAAATAACTCGAACAATATTATTACAGAGCAAAATATATTAAGAATTAACAATAAAATAATGACTAGCTCCTACGATACCAAAATTAATTTGAACAAATATCATTCCGAATTTCCATGTTGAATGCATTTACGACATTACACTACTATCAATCTTTCGACAAAACCTTTTAACGACACGTGACAGACCACCAAGCATGCGTGTAGCGACTTCCAAATTGGACAAATTGAAGAGCAGATTGAGCGATGGGACCGCGACAAGGGAAGTGCATTAGTCACTGTTTGCCATAACATATACTCCGGGAATCCTAAATGGAGCCACCATGCATGTTTATATTTATAAGCCCAAAAAACATCAAAATAATGATAAGTCAGAGTATTTTATTTATGCAGTTTTAAAGCTCACATACTGAGTATCATTTTGGTATCACCATTGTTCTTAATTTGAAATCACGAATTTTAAAAAGAGAAGAAAATCGGAGTTGGTCGCTCTTAAAGAAGCAACAAGGTTTGATTGCATATATAATGTCAATTGTTATTTCGTTAATTGTTTTGTTACGTATAAAAAGAGTATCGAAATTGTTTTTCCTTATTTTTTAATCCATTCGTTCCAACGTTCAAATTATAGATACTGCATTTGAAGTAGCCGCGTACGCCTCTTCAGTCTAGGCTTACTCAGCGAAACGCTAGTGCACAATTACTTGTTCGACTTCTTTCGTGCAAAGAATTTTCCATCGATACCTGGAAACTGGACCACGAAACCGGTTTATTACAGCACGACAAGATCGGTTTATCTTTACCACCAGCCTGCGTAATTCTCACCTGACCACAGTACAGATCCAAGAACAGTTTCGAAACTTTAAAATATGAAATAAACATTTTCTGTATGTAAACCATAGTTCTTCTTCAAAAATTCCTCGATAATTTCGCCCCTGAGAAACGCGAAAAGACAACATATTACAATAAAACTGTTGTTTTTTTTTTTATTCCGATTTCAAAATTGGAACAATGACATACGGAGTTACTGACTGGCTACAAAGCCTACTAACCAAACCTAATAAGTTATCTTATTCCATAATTTAAAAAGGTAGAATAATAAGTAAAAAGGTAAAGATGACTTTAAACAAAAATATGCAGGGTGGCAAGATACAGGTGTCCGGGAGTGTAGATTAATGATCTAGTAATACAAGGACGAGGGTACAGGTGTACATACGAGTAGTTAGATAAGTACCTCCATGGTGGAGGAGTTATATGGTTTCGCTAATTAAATAAAGTCAAAGTCAAAGTCAAATCATTTATTTCAAATAGGCCCATGTATGGCACTTATGAACGTCAAAATTTACAAAATAATATAATTGATTCTAGTCGCCCCTTCCCAAAGGTAATTTTCGTATGGAGAAGAATGGGCAAGAAACTCCACCGTTACTCTTTTAAAATGTTTTACAATAATTTGTATAAGTACGTACATTAGTTAAATAATTATATGTGAAGACGATGCACCTAGAATAAAATTACTATACCACAATAGGTAAACAGAATTAAAAATGAAGCAACGACAGATAATTTAATTTACTGGTGCTCACATATTTACAAACATTGTAAAAGTAGACGATTTCCCTAATATTTTCAAAAGTCAGTGTGTGAGGAAGTAATCACAGAATGTAAAATCAATGTCATATAACACAAAATAATAAATTTTACAATTAAATTAGCAACCTGTTTGATTTTGTCTTGATTCTAAATTGTCCTATGGAGCAGGACCAGCATGTTTCCAAGCTCTCTTATCTTGGATATAATCCTCTAATTTGTAATATGCTTTTTTACAAAGTGTACTTTTAATATGTCACAAGGTATTTTGTTGTAACATTTAACACAGAACCACATAAAAGATGTATGTACTTTAGATAATCTGAAAAATGGTTGACCTAGTTTATCTTTATTTCTAGTATTAAAATGATGTCTATCACTTATTTTATTAAGGATTTTTCCTTACGTACATAATATTTTAATAAATGCGATATGAGGACCGTATGTGTGTGTGTATTGAATCTATTTTTTTTTGTCAAAGAGAGCATTTTTATTTTGTTTGAGTAAAATTGTCACTGGTTTTGAATGATTACGCAAAACTCAAATTACAGTATGAAGGAAAAAATATACCTACATTAAAAAAAATATGGGATTTTCGACGTATTTAAATTCATTATGCTTATTGATTATATCAGTACTCAAACGTTACAGAATTATTTATTCTTGCTCCAAAATTTTTAAGGGATTCAAGTTTTTCTGTCGTTTTAAATTTTATTTATTTTATATTTATTTCAAGCATCAACAAACAACATTAATTAAACCAAAATCAACAAAACAATGTTATTAAAAAACCGATGTGAGTCGGACTCGCAGACGAAGTGTTCCGTACCACCGTACATTATTTAGCAAATAAATGAATATAATTAAATTAAGAATATTATTATCATTCATATTAAATTTTAAAAATCCCAAAGACAAATTTGTATTTCATAATGATATTATGAATTACAAAGTTATTTATGCAGTTGCCGAAAATCACCCAAATTTAAATGAAATACGTTATGAATCAGCGTTTTTAGTATTTGTTGATTACATACAGTATATGGTACATGATATACAGAAGTATCAAATTACTAACTTGTTTAGTTGTTGAGGTAGAGCTCGCACAAAAATGCTCTAAAAGTGACAACTTTTACGACCCCCTATTTCATCATTTTTGAAAATAAAATAAAATAAAAATTATCTTATTCTCTACTCGAAGAGTTCTAGACAAAAAAAAATATACATATTTTTTTCAAAATCAGAAATTTACTGTATTGTTGAATTGTATGGTATTTTAATTTTGTTATGAAAATTTATTATTTGTTTTAATAGCAGCAGTAAAAAATGTATAATATGTGAAATTTTCAACTGTCTACGTATTACGGTTCAGGAGATACAGGTCGCTGACAGACAGACAGACAAACGGTTAGCGGAGGCTTAATAATAGGGTACCGTTTGGCACCCTTAGGGTACGGAACCCTAAAAAAGAAAAAAAAAATACATTGTTGATTTACTTAGTAAGCAACAGTAGTATGTGTGTCTGACCCATTGTCACTAAACTTTAATAGTCGAATTGAATCCAGTCACTGCCGACTCAAGTTCGCTTACTTTGCACAACCGAAAGCCTTGGAAACTCCGCCCACCGAAAATCTTAGGAGTTAGGTCTGTTTCACATGTTGCCGTTCTTCTTCTCTCTTCATCAACTGCCTAGCCTTTTCCCAACTATCTTGGGGTCGACTTCCACTCTAACCGGATGCATCTGAATACCAGTATTTTACATAGAGTGACTGCCTATCGGACCTCCACAACCCAGTAACTGGGTAATACGATACCCCTTGGTATGACTGGTTGTCAGACACTCGGGCTTCTGACGACCCTTAACTACTGTCAAAGATCTACAAATGACAGCCGGGATCAACGGCTTAACGTGCTTTCGGAAGCGCAGAAGGGTCTTGGTATGTAAAGATGGTCATCCATCCACGGATCAACCGCGGCAAGCGTAGTTTAACCTGATAGATCGACATGTGCGGCTGTTATTACTTAGCCACAAGCCCCTCGCGTTCTTCTTCCCCCTTATCACCATGAATTAGATAGTAATAGCTCTTTCAGGTGAAGGTCGCAACAGTGGTGTAATTGCAAGCAATGGCTTTCTTTTTGACTAATTAACAACATTAGGTAATTGCGTTAATTACGTTGTTGAGCCGACGACCGGCCCTCGAGCGCTACGCCTTAGATCCCCAAAATAGGAATTATTTGATATTAGCTGCGCCCCGCGGTTTCATTCGCATAAGTCTCGATCCCGTGAGAATATCGGGATAACAAATATTCTATGTCCTAACCTAGGTCATGGTCTACCCATGTGCTAAATTTCATCCCAATCCATTCAGCCGTTTTAGCGTGAAAGCGTAACAAACAAATATATTATTTGAGATTCACAAAAAGAGGCGCAATCATTACATTAGAGTGTTCAATAATATGTATTTTAAGGATAGCAATATGGAAATTATTCGAGGTTCATTAAATACATGCCTTTAATTGTTTTTGTATGCAGAAACGTTGCTAAAACGACGCATTTTTTTTCTTTAGAATAAGGTCAACTTCATTTTCTTTTCCGAATATAAACTAAAATTCTAGATATGAAAAATGAGCTGAAGTTTTGGTATTGCCCATTATAAACCATTTGAAATCGCATACTTTTGATTAAGGTCTAGACGAAGATTCATTGTTTTAAGTTTTCACTCCGCTGTTTTGACGAAAGAGCACGAATTTGGAAATGGGCCAAGTAATAGATTAGACACTTTTGAATGTACAAAGTTTCGATTTGAACTCAAGGAAGGAACAAATTTTAAATCTGATTATAAGTTTTATTTCATTCAAATGAATAATTTTGTGATGTCATGTACGGTCAGGCAAATTCATTGTTTAATGACAGTTATATCTGCCTAACCTTTTCCCAACTATGTTGGGATCAGCTTCCAGTCCAAGAGGATGCATCTGAATACCAGTATTGTATATGGAGCGACTGCCTATCTGACCTCTACAACCCAGTAACTGGGTAATACGATACCCCTTGGTAAGACTGGTTGTCAGACTTTCGGGCAACCGACAACCCGTAACGACTGTCAAAGATCCACGAATGACAGTCGAGACCAACGGCTTAACGGGCTTGCCGAGGCACGGCGGAGTCTCGGTATGTAAAGATGGTTACTCATTTACAGACCAATCCCGGCAAGCGTAGCTTAACCTGATGGACCGACCAGTGCGGCTATCATTACTTAGTCACGAGCTCCACCAAAGAGTGATGACAGTTGTCATTTTTAATATACCTACTGACAGTAGGATAAAACATTAATTTACATACAAGAAAAATAGTGATATAATATGATAGATTGAAATTATACATGCATTAACTCATGCCTTCTTCCCATGGGCATAAGCAGAAACTGCAGAACGCCACCTACTACGATCCTCAACTACGGAACCTTTCATTGTGCGTAGTCTGACACGCACTTGGCTAGTTTTTCTTTTTGAGGTACGGAACCCTAAAAATGGCTAATTAACCAAACCATGTCTATAAAAATAACTTTTCAGGATTACTGATACATTTATAAAACGATATCTCCTTCAGAGTTTCAATGTTTTAAGACCACAAGAATATAAATCCTTTAGACACAAGCCATCACATCTTAGTCTTATCTTAAGATCATCCTAAAACCGAACAAGTTTTGAGACTAACTTTGATAGAATTTCTCAGTAATGTAGAACTAGCTACAGTTTCTGTTCCTTTGGCTTGCAGTACCACAATCATCCATTTACTTTGTGTTCAACTAAGTTTGAATATCAAGTTCTCGGCACTTTTTCTGAGACTAATTTTAGATCTAAGACAACTTGAATAGAGTTTTTAAGGGACAGGTACTGTCTTATTACAAAATGAAATCTGTCCGTAGCCAGAGCTTGAGGCCCAAAGCATAGATGTACGGAGATGTCCGAAGCGGAGACAAGAAGAGATTTTTTTCAGCTAGGGTGTATCCACCGAAGCTATGCGGAGATGCGTATTGGCTAGACTGGAGTGATGTGTGCTGACTAGAACGGAACTGAGCAGAGAGCGCCGCTCACTGCACGCCACTCATATCTCTTCTCGTCTCCGATGTGCGCCGTCGCCAAGTTGTGAGACACAGATCACTTGTACCGCCACCAGTTCAATTTCAGCGAGGCACAGCTCACATCTCCGCTTCGATCGCGCCATACAAATATGATACATCTCCGCTCAGTGGTCTCCACTGGAAGCTGAGTGGAGACAACATGTGTGAATAACGAAATTCTATTGATTGTTTTAAACACATCTCCTCTCTTCTCGTCTCGTTTCCGCTTTGGTGGAGTCCAGGCCTTAACCTTCGAGCTGGTTTTAATATGTCAAATATTATTCTGTCTATGGTGACGTTCTTATACAAAACGGGCCAAGTTGTTCGGGCTATGTACGTTACCTTGGTTCTCTTGCGGATCTCTTCATTTCAGTTTTAAATAAAGAACTGTATTTCGATCACAATTAAATTCTTACAATAAATACTATCTTGACGACGGTTTAATAAAACGATAGGTCAAAAAAAATCTTCATTATGAAATAAGACCGGTAATGTTATTAATCTGTATGTTATTTTGCCTAACTGACTATCTTGTTTGGGACAGAGATAGGTTTTACATGAAGACGAGCAATAGGCAAACAATATTTTTAGTTTTAACCTGAACTTACAAACTAAAGGTTAATTTACACAAGGACAGTTTCTAATTTTGAATAGGCGATTATTGAAGTTTCACGCTAAAACGGCTAAATGGATTAGAATAAAATTGCCACATGGGTAGACCATGCCCTGGGTTAGGACATAGGATACTTTTAATCCCGATAATCCCACGGAATCGAGACTAATGCGGGTAAAACCGCGGGGCGCAGCTAGTGGAGATAAAAAAGTGACTATGCTGTTCACACGAGTTCCCTTTTTATCTTCTTACTCACAACGATATTCTTGGGTTAAAAGCCGTGAAAATGCTGGCATTTCAAGCTGACCGGACCACAACCAAAAAAACAAAAATTTCCCAGAAATTCACGAGACTACATAAATAACTCATGTGGCTAAGTAAAAATCCCACATTAACACGGTCCCGTGGAAAGTTGATTATATTATTCATATAGCTACCGTCCTTTCATGTAGAGTCAGTTTTCTTTACACGTCTTTTTTGGCAAACAAACACGGTACAAGAACTCACTAACTAGTTTCCGCATCATTTTAGCTTAGACATGAACGGAAGAATAATAAAAAAACGATATAAATTTCATCATAAGATACAATAGACGTGGATATATTTAGTAACTTTTCTGCTATTTCTAAAGAGCCATAAAAAAAAACCCTGAAAGAAATCGACACGTTTTTCACCTCTCAACGAGGCATCCTCAGGATGACGATTGATTTGTCGCGAACTCGAACACGGCGTGTTGCCACACCAACCGCTGAACGCAGACTCGCGTTCAACGGTCGCTGAACGCGAACTGCAAGTCCATCGTCATCCTGAGGATGCCTCGTTGAGAGGTGAAACATGTGTCGATTTCTTTCAGGGTTTTTTGATGGCTCTTTAGAAATAGCGGAATAGTTACTAAATATATCCACGTCTATTGTATTTTATAATGGATTTCTGCAAGGTCACGCCTAAATCAATTAAATATTAACTAAATTTCATTATATAAAATTTGCGTCTGTATGGATTGAGGAGCCATGTCTCATATTTAAACGAGGGTACTACCAATTTTTAGTAGTACTGATTTTGTAAGACCGATTCTGAAATTTGTAGTAAAACCCTTAAAAGCTACAGGACGTTTAAGGTGGTTTATCAATTCAGACATCTAAATTGAGGAGCCACCTTAACTTAACTACCATTTAAACAAATTCGTTTTCTCAAAATCGAAATCTTTGTTCGCCATATTTGTTTACAAAATATGACAAGCAAAAAAGTATACACTTTAGGTACGTAAACCGTTTAAAGCCCAGGTGTGCCGTAAGAGAAACAACTCATAAGTTACAGGGACTTACCACGAAGCATAAAATACTTGTGTGCATTATCAGGCTTTGATTCTGAAGGACGTTGTACTGTGAGATGGCATACTTTATTCGTAAGAGAACGTAAAGCATAGGAATCTCCTCGATATTGAATAAAAATATATGCACATACCTGTAAATAAAATGTGTTCTATGACCATTAATATAAAGCTCAGGCTCGATCGAACAGGTTAAGCTACGCTAGCCGCGGTCGAACCGTAAATGGGTGACCAATTTAACATACCGAGACCCCTACGTGCCTCGGAAAGCAGGTTAAGCCATTGGTCCCGGCTGTCATTCGTGAATCTTTACACTCGTTACGGGTCGTCAGAAGCCCGAAACTCTGACAACAAGTCTTACCAAGGGGTATCGTAGTGCCCAGTTACTGGGTTGTGGAGGTCAGATAGGTAGTCGCTCCATGTAAAATACTGGTATTCAGCTGCATCCGGTTAGACTGGAAGCCGACCCCAACATAGTTCGGAAAAGGCTAGGCAGATATTTTTATTCGAAAAGTTGATGTCATTAGGAAAGCACTCACTAAAGCCGAATTTACATTACAACATTTTATTACATGCATGGTAAAATTATTTTCACGGAACTAGTTTCAATAACAGTGCAACTTGTTTCGTAAAATAATTAGTATCGTGAAATCTTTAGTATCACCGAAATGTTGGCCCCGTTAGCATCAAAGCTTTATTTTGCAATGTATTAGCGTACGAGTGTGCTTTCGTGACACTAGTTCACGTCGCATTTGACCTTACAATTAGTTACACGAAATTACTTTTATCTGAAACCACACTTGGCGCGAAAGTATTTTGATTTCATGAAATTAAATGCATCATGAAATTAGAAGTTTACCCTTGAAATTGTTAATGAAACTAATATTATGATATAATTTTGGCGGCAATCGGTAGTAATTGCGAGCAAGGAGAATTCACTTTTCCCCGTCTGAGTATGCCAAATTGGAATAGTTAGTACAATTGCCCTTAGTGCTACGATATAAACGCGCTGACAATTTCAAATTAATACCACTGATGTGCGGTTTACTGCACCAACATGAAGCAACATATTTATCCATTATTATAGTAATACAGTAGGCGTTCGATAATCCGGCGCTCACTCATTCGACACGTCCAATAGTCCGGCCTTTTATAACTTAGCTCTCCTACCATAATCTACGTTCACAATATATTTGCCAAAAATGTAAACAAATACAAGTTTTAGGAAAAACAACTGTAATGCCTAGACATAAGGTTTAGTTTACGCTACAACTTCATATTTTTTTATGACTTTTTCAATAGTACAGTCAGTCTAAAATCAACTTGATTTACACTCTAATTACGAAGGATGAAGCCGGAGGATGCAACAAAAAAACAAGTCATTCATAAAACATAAATTTAATGGATATAAAAGTTACAATAATATAATTCTAATTTTAGGTGTTAAGCGGTCGATGCTTGTACCAAGAATGCGAAACCTCGGGACGGATGCTGCACGCGGGTCACACGAAATATGCTGCGTCGACGACTAGTGTAATGTTAGACGGTGCCACGACCTCCTCTCACACCGTCTCGGCGCCGCGTAGTCTCAGCGGTCCTTGTGTTACACCGTAGCGTAACACTCGTATAAAGTCGATGTTTGAAGTGGAAATAACCTCAATTGGAAACAAGGATTTAAATAGACCTTAGATTTCTGTCTCCTACGTTGTAATCGTATGTCTAACACAAAAGTACACGCAGAGAGCGCGCGCATTGATCGTTGACGTTCTGCAGTCCGATCCAATTCTACAAGTAGGCATAGGTATTACGTAAACTAATAAAGATTTTTTACTTTGCAAATCAATGTTAATATTATTTCTTACTAGCTAGCTGACATTTCCAATAAAAATCTAATAATCCGGAATTTCCGATAATCTGCCTTTGCCGAAAAAAAATGGGTGCCGGGTTATGGAGCGCCTACTTTACTTTAACATAGGTATTCTGGTTTCAAAGACTATTGATTGACCATAAGAAAATGTTGATAAAAACATGACCATGTTGGACTAAATACAAACATCTGTTAAACTTAAAACGTGCAACGTGATCCTAGCCACATCTTCGGACATATTCTAGATAACACAGACGAAGCTATTTTTATCAATTTACAGGAGAAATCAAACATGGAACGAAATGTTAGGATTATATTACAAAAAAAAAAACAAATATAGGATATCGTCATTGTAATGCGAGAAGTCACTAATTAACATTTTAGCCAAAATGATTTAATGATATCAAAGTGTTTTTAAACCCATTATCTACCTTAGAAAAGATAAGATGATACGAGAATGACAGAAGTAGATAACTACTTGTTAAGGAGAAAAAAAACGGTCTACAAAAATTAACTAACGGTACTTGAGTAATTTATGACAATGTTTTTTTTTACTAACCTTTTCTCAATCACTGTAGCCCCAGTGATTGAGAAAAGGTTAGTAAAAAAAATTATAGTACTTAGTTACTTTTTGTATACAATATATTTCTGTCATTTCATGTAAAGCTTTCGTCTGCATGAAATAACTAAGAGACATTATCAGTGGTTATCGTCGAATATATACACCTTCATTACATTTTTTGAGTATGCTAAAATTAACTTTTAAGTAATCTTACTTTTTATTATGTATCTCAGTTACGGAAAAAATATTTACATAATTTACAGTATTTAGTGCAGGGTAAAAATATCAATATTTTTTTCATAAAAAGCATTTTTGTAACTATATGCGTTAATGTGTTATACCTATTATAAGAATAAAAAACTTTAAAACCCGGTTATCTCGAAACTAGCTTTTTGATTTCTCGCTCTACAACGACGATATGTATTTGGGTGTCACACGGATGAATCACTCGTGACAGCCAATAGTGGTGAATATCGTGCTCCACTATTTTAGTGCTACCTTTACAAAAAATCCGAAAAATGTTGCAAAGTGGCAGTTGCTGTCCACTTTATTAGTGATGACCCAACCCATGTACGAGTGCCCATTTGTGAGTTATTGATCACTCTTGCGTCTCGTTCCGAATCATACACATATTTTTGAAGTGAAAACTTCTTTAGGCGCGTTGGGCATTTTTTAGATGGGACTAAACAATTCATTACGCGACACTATTACCGACACCAGCTTTAAAAAGACATTAACGCGCGATACATTATTTCCTGAACAGTAAAATTGTTCAAGTTTTCACTTCTGTCAGCACTCCCGGCGTGCCACTGTTTTTTTTTTTTTACTACGCTCGTTAGAATTTCAAGGAATATAATAACGTTCACAGAGCCTAAAGAAAATGACATTCTATCAATGATAACGATGATGGAAAAGTCAAAAACCGGTCACAATGAAGGGTTCCGTATTTGGGATAAATTAATCCTAAAATAAACTTAACTTTGTAGTTGAAAAACATGTTCTCCCATACGTTGTTAGACGTCACTGCCAATTGCAAATGTAAGTTAGTAATAGCAACAAAAAAAAAATGTGATAAAACACGATTTCTGGACTTTTTCCTTTACTTGTGCTGTGAGATATTGGTTCGTGCCAAATTTCATGATTATAGATCAACGGGAAGTCCCTGTAGGTTTTAATTTATTTGCGAGTATCAAAATATGTCGCTTAAATGGCCATATTACTTTATTGCGTTGACCTAGAAGGTTGATTTTTTTAGAGCTCTCGGGACCACAGACCTACGTATAACTTGATACCTCCACGCGTTCCTGACAAAAAGGGTCTTGACAGAATGACGGACGAACAACAAAGTGATCCTATAAGGGTTCCGTTTTTTTTTCCTTTTGAGGTAAGGAATCCTAAAAATGTAGTATTGACATTAGCTACGGAGCTTATGTCAATCCCGTTGAAAGTCGTAAATACTTAAAGCTTTGAAAGCGTCTGGAACTAAACTTGGCCCTCAGATTGTGCGCATTTGATACAGATGTTCTATGTCACGAAGTCCGTTTGGCTATGAATGTTGTCAAGCGTGCACATGCACATTGTTTTTGTGTGTATAACCTCGAGAGCGCTCAGTGTCGATCGGGACAGGGTCCGGATCAGTAGTGGTTTTTAGTTCGCGCCAAATTGTTTCACGGAGTAAGGTCAGCATGGCAACAAAACGAAGAAGAGTTGTCCATAGTGAGGTAATATTTATTTATACGTTTTCAATTAAAATGTTATACAAAGATAATTAATATAGCAATAGAAGTATTTATAAAATGAATGTTTTTTTGTGTTATAAAATGTTTATATTACTTAATTATTTTGATTACATTTTGTTTTAGGGTCGAAACATGATAGCTAGTGTTTATCATTTTCTGCGAGAAGAATATGAATTTACAAAATCATTAATGGAACTCAACTGTGATTTGTCTCATTTACGAGACATTACACGCCGTACAGCTGATACTACGGGTGTGAGCCAAAAAACAGTTCAAAGAATATTAAAAGAAGAGAAGGAATTGCCATCCACTTCATCAAAATTCACTTCACCTATGAAGAAAAGGAGAAAGCGAGATAATAAAGTGGATATAGATAATTTTACAGCCGATGTGGTTCGCAGTACTGTACAAGATTTCCATATTGTCCATAAAGAAATTCCAACATTAGCTAAGTTAAGAACAGTATTGAATGAAAAAATCGGATTCGAAGGTTGTTTAGAAACTGTTCGCAAGTTACTGTTGAAATTAGCTTACAAGTGGCGCAAAACAGAGAACAACCATAAAGTCTTGACGGAGCGTCATGATATACAAATGTGGCGTTTAAAATATTTAAAAAAAATAACAGAGTACCGCTCTCAAAGTCGGCCCATTGTCTACACCGATGAGAGCTACGTCCTTTCGACACACGTGCGAAACAACACCTGGGCAAAAAAAAAGGAAAGAACTCAGTTTTTAAAAAAAAATTAGCACAGGCACTCGCTTTATTTTAGTGCACGCGGGAACCAAGGATGGTTTTATTGAAAATGCTTCCTTGGTTTATAAGGCCAACTCAACAGCTGGTGATTATCATTCAAATATGAGCTATGATAACTAGGTAAAATGGCTAAATGAAAAGTTGCTACCCAATTTACTTCCGCGCTCTGTCATTGTCTTAGACAATGCATCTTATCACAACACACGGGCTGAACGACTACCGACGCAATCTACAAAGAAAGCCGATATGCAGCAATGGCTCAGGGATAAGGGGCATTTGATGAATCTCTTCTTAAATTGGAATTGTACGATACAATAAAGAAGTACAAAGCCCAACACGTAATCTACAAGATTGACGATTTTATAAAAAGCAAGGGTTTTGATGTCTTACGCCTTCCCCCTTATCACCCAGAATTAAATGCGATTGAAAATATTTGGGGGATCGTTAAAAATTATGTCGCATCTAAAAATATCGAGCAAAACATGACGAATACGGAAAGACTGATCAATGAAAGTTTGGGCCAAGTTAGCAGTGAAACGTGGCAAAAAACTTGTGCTCATGTAGACAAAAATTGAAAAAGACTACTTGAAATGTTTTGATCTCGATTTTGAATTTATAATCAATGTACAAGATGATTCTGACGACAGCAAAACGGAATCGGAAATCGAAAATTTATCTGATAGTGATTGAAAATACTGAATAGTCCTAATTGTTTCGTTTCCATTCTGTAACACCAATGCTTAATTAAATGCCTACATATTCTTAATATTTTTGTATTTATTGCAACCTAATCTAATTTATTTACAAAATGTATATACTTTTAAAACCAAAATTTTTGTTAGATTATTAAATCTCGACTTGAATATATATCAGATTATTTTGCTAACGTTACCTACTTTTACACACACAAGCGCGCTTGTCGGGATACGTCACTACTACAATCCAAGCCGAACGGACTTCGTGAAATAGAATATCTTTTGTACAATAATATTAATCATTCCTTTTGACCAACTGTGACATAGGTAATTGATTCAGGTGTGACCTTGCGGAAATCCATTATAAAATACAATAAACGTGGATTTATTTAGTAACCTGTTGCTACACCGAGCTCTGAACGCAGAGAGTCTCTACGTTCAGAGCTCGGTGTGGCAACACGCCATGTTCGAGTTCGCGACAAGTCAATCATTATCCTGAGGGTGCCCCGTTGAGAGGTGAAACACGTGTCGATTTCTTTCAGGGTTTTTTATGGCTCTTTAGAAATAGCTAAGCGGAACAGGTTACTTAATATATCCACGTTTATTGTTTTTTCCAACTGTGACATCACAAAATAATAATATCTTCGCCAAACCAACGCCAAAACTATCAACAAAAACAGACCAAATTTCTTTGCATTCACCGAGCTCTATAAACTCCTTCCTGTATTGCCATCGAGATAATAATCCAGCAGCCTCTTTTGACCAGTTACTGTAGTCCTCTTCAATCCACTCAGTGTGAACCGTCTGTGACGTCACGTCATACCTACCTCAGTACTGTCAACAAAAGAGTTAGGTACACAGGTCAAAATATTAATCTTTCCAGTCCTTTTTTTCGTGTGTGGTCTGTTGCCGGTAAATTCTTAACTCGCCGCTTAACTGGGCTATCCTGTGGATACCTTTATAAAAAGGCCTTACTTTATAAAGGTATCCACAGTCAGAGCGCGATACTTATAAACTAGGTGACTACATGCTAAGGGCACCCTTTAATGGGATATGGACTTCAGCTCATCTTTTCAGTATATTGCCAATATTCAATTTTAAGATGCTCTTCTGAAGGCGATCGCAATCGCAAACCGCAGCGACAACATCGCCCAATCGCTATGACACCCAATATCTAACGAATTCTATAAGAACGCTTCCAAAGATGGCGAAATTGCCGCCTCCAGCCATTTTCAGCAAACTTGTAACTCTTTAAAAAACTTCAAGTATAGCTATTTGTTTATCTTCAAAAACGCCGAATTTTGACAAATAAAACGATTTATATTTATAAATTATAATAGATTGAGGCATTAATTCTATCAGTCCATTATTGGTCCAGTCTTATTTTATTTTTCGAACTTCGGCTTTTCCGAAGATAACCGATAAAACCTTGGACCGTCGTCGTACTGTGCCTGTATACCAATCTCTTTGTTTGACTGTTCGTATGCTCGTCACAAGGATTACGGCAATACAAAGTGCGGTGAACCAGTTTCACGTGCTTCTGTGCAAAATATTTCTGAAGTTGAAGGGACTTAGAATTATTATAGTTTTTGATAAACAACAAATGTGGTAAGTGTTGAGGTGTAAGTGTAGATGTATTGGTGCAGTTTAATAATGAGAATTGAGGGTCAATTCCCGTTTATTTAAGAACGATCGCATTCTAACTTCAGTTCCAACCTGTTCCATACACACATTCCTCCATTGTTCCTGTTCCGTACATTGGAATTAGTTTTCAGATAATTTTAGTAGTTTTCTTACTAGGCTTGAGTTAATTCGAGAAAACATCATTATTTATGTAATAAATAACACATTTAAACATTTGACTGCCTCGTTGGTCTAGTAGTCGCAAAGCGCTACTGCTGAGTATGAGGTCCTGGGTTCGATTCCCGGGTCGGGCAAGGTGTTATTGGGTTTTCCATCTGGAATTTCTCAGTAGCAGCCCGGAGTCTGGATTTGTGCGGTTTATGGCAAAAGGCTCGCCCCCTATTACATGGGACTTAAACATGGTGAAATGTGGGTGTACTATAGGTACGCCTCTGCCGAACCCTTCGGGGAATACAGGCGTGATGTTATGTATGTAAATAATACATTTCTATTTTGTTTATTTAATTTCCTTACACATAATTGAAGAAAAAAAAAACTTTCTTTCTCTTACGTGTGGTTAGTTAACTAACCTGCTGACAGAGTTTTGATACTATGTATCCATGCGCCTCTGACTTGGCTTTACATACCGTCGAGAAATATCTCTCAGGCATGCTGGTTTCCTCACTATGTTTTCCTTCACAGCAAGTCATAATACGCACATAATCCGAAAAATCAGAGGTGCGTGCCTTGGGTTCGAACTCGAGACCTATGACTTGGCAGTCCGACGGTCACACCACTGCCTGCTAAAACACAAAATAAATAACACAGAATTCTTCTGAGAATCGAATCATCATTTCTAAAAATATCTTGTACTGAATTATAACCAGCTACAAACTACCGCAGACTAAGACGAAAATTACAGTACAACAAAATTCACTTCTCAACAGTACATAACACGTACGTTTTAGTACTTCTCAAGTACTAGCAATAGAAAAGATGCTTCCTATAATAAAAAACATTTATAAGTACGTTCAACTTTATCGTCAAATTCAGTGTTGCAGTGGAAGTTCTAAAGCGTGACCCATAATAGTTAGGCTGTGTGCAGAATAAGGCAGGCCTGTCTAACAAGGCAGTAATTACATGGAAAAATCAATCTGAACAGACAAATCTGATCGAAAACAATTAAATTATATAACATCACGCCTTGTTTCCCCGAAGGGTTGGGCAGAGATGTCCCTGTATCAGGTTCACCCACATTTCGCCAGTTATGTTTTAAGTCCCATGTAATAGGGGGCGAGCCTATTGCCATCAACCGGGCATAAATTCAGACTCCAGGCTGCTATTGAGAAATTTCAGATAGAAAAACCCAATACACTTTGCCCGACCTGGGAATCGGACCCAGGACCTCATGCTCAGCAGTATCGCTTGTGACCACTAGACCAACGAGGCAGTCACAACAATTAAATTGTTTAATTAAAAAAGATGTTTTAGCAAAATTTCTCAGAATGTTGGTAGGTACCTAAGCGTCGCCTAAGCGAGATAAAAACTGTTCGTCTGTGATATGCAAAAGTGGACCTTTTTTCTATTTTGTTAAGAACCTGGTACATGTTGACAGGTGTACATTGCCACGTCCTCCCATACCTATTAACACTGTTATTTGAAAACATTGTAAATACCATTTTTAAAAGAGTAACCGTCGAGTTTCTTGTCGGTTCTTCTCCATAGGAAACGACCAATTGGAACTGTGCATCTAGCTTCTGACGTTTCATAAGTGCCCATGTAGGTGTAGGTATGTGAAATAAAGTAAATTGATTTTGAAAAAAAGTTTAGTTTCTAGTGTGCACACTGTTTTGCAATTCTAGAATTATTGTAAACATAATTGAAAATAGTTTTAGTTAGACACAGTTTTGAAAAAGTCAGTAATTTGGGCAATTTTAATTTTTACATTTTTAGGCTTTTATAAAATCGAACAAAACTAAACAGTTTCATACTAACCTATTTAAATGCTACTGAGAAAGGCGCCAACATCAATACCAAAGGTGGTTTCCATAATAAAAGCGTCTACGTAAAGCGTTATCGGCCACAGCTACAAATTTGACGTCGTAGACATTTGTAGCGTCGTAGCATCGTAGCCTCGTAGCGTGGGTGCTACGAGACGTGACTGGTGTACATGCGATCTTCGATGAGATCACAGTGCAGCTTTGTGACAAACGGAACTACGGATTTTAGGAAGACGACTTATTTTCGACGAGATTTTTGTTCTGGAGAATAAAACTTTTCGTCTATACGGGGATTTGAAGAAGACGTTCGAACTGACAAAATTATTACTCTATTGTTGCAAAAGCCATATGTGACACAATTTCTTTTGGGAAGCTGATTTCATAGAAACCTGGGAGAAATGGTAGCTGAATTTAGCATTAACCTGTGTTACTCAAAGTTTGTTATTTGATTCCGGTGTTATTTAACTTAAATATGCGATAGAGACATCAAAATTTTCTTTCTTGATTAATTAATAATGTTTATTTCTAAACCAGTCAGTGAACACAAAAGAGAAAGTTGAAGGTGGAGCTGGAGGAATGTGACAAGCCGTAGATTTTAATTTTGTTAAAAGCCTCAGTCAGGTATTGCCAAGCCCGATCATTTATCCCATACTATTAAATGAGCAATATTATACACATATATATATATATATATATATATATACACATATATATAGTTTGATATTTGCATCTGTCAAATTAGTCTCTGGGATTAAAAAGATGAACTGTACATTACACAGATATACAGTTCATTTTTATGACAGATGCAAATGTCCAACTCCATAATGCAAAAACAAACAACAATCACTTGAAATGTCAAATTAGTCCCCGGGATTAAAAAACGAACTTTAAATATATATTTGTAATCACGTTCTCAAAAACGGCTCGAACGATTTCGATGAAAGGTGCAATATTACCTATATTGCGATTTTTTGCGGGGAAAAAAATCGATCTAACTAGGTCTCATATCTGGGAAAATTCGTTTTCTCCGTATATTCACCCGATCAGAGCTCGGTCGCCCAAAGTTTAGAACAAGATGGCTACCTTAGAATAATGACATGACAGCATGGAATTAGTATGAACTATCCTATACTATTAAATGAGCATTCTCTATTTTCAGCAGAGCAGACCTCGGTCGCCCAGGTACTTCAAATACGAACAAATTATGATAGTGAGTGTGCATTTTTTTCTTATTGCCCTCCATTGGTCCAACACCAACACATAAACAAAGGTTTTACTTCAATTCTTCAAATTATTTGAACCTGCAGTCCAAATTTTCACTTCGTTTTAAAACAGACGTCGCTGCGTCGGCGTGGTCTAGAAGTCTTGCAACGTGACCGGTATGCATCCAATCTTACATACGGTACAGCTCTTTGTGACAACCGAGACTTACGATTTGTTGAGGAAGACAAAATGGCTTTACTCTGAAATAAGAAATGATTTTTGTTACATCTATTCAATAAGTGCTAGTTTGTTCTTCGTAAACAGGGACTAAAATAGCTCTTTAATCCCTAGGGACTAAAATTGGTTTTAATTTGGAATGTGAATATTATTAGTAAAAGTTCTAATCACCAAAGAGATCAATCAGGTACATTGTATTAACAAGTAACTGGATAAAAGAAACTGGGCGCGAGCCAAATAAAAAAAAAAAGTTTGAGAAAAAATTAAAAAACGCGCGAAATGCTATCCGCTTTTGTTCGTAATTGTTGCACTTACTTATTTTCTTATAGAGGGTGATAAAAAGTAAAGTGTTCACCTCGCGAGCAACACTATTTTGAGCTCGAGTGACGTACTTTGAATCCCTCGCTGCGCTCAGGTTTCTACTCTAGAATCCTTCGCTTCGCCCTGGATTCAAAGAAACACTCTCGCCTTTAAAATAGTTGTTTACTCCCTGGGAAAAAATCTACTAATTCAACATCACAATTATGTTCCTCGAAGAATTAGGCAGACAGACGTGTATAGCATTTTATGTCAGTACATTTTGCCGATCTCATCTAGTTATATTTAAAAAAATACTTGTTAATGTGTTATTTTTAACCAATTTACAAAATAAATATTATTTATGTTTTTGTTTTTGGGTTTTATGATTCTGTAAATATATCTGTGATGCGAGAAAGATTTTCATTAGTGCTAGCACCCAACGATACAACTTTTTTCTGTAATATTTATTTTTTACTTGAATTTTTCTTTTTTGGGAACCTTATGCATATGTGTTTTCATCAGATTTTTTTTTTAATGTGAAAACTTCTTTAGGCGCGTTGGGAATTTTTGAGATGGGAATAAACCATTGATTTCGTGACACTGTTACCGATACCAGCTTTACAAAAAGACATCAACGGGCGATACATTATTTCCTGCACAGTAAAATTGTTCAAGTTTTCACTTCTATTGGCACTCCCGGATTACCACTGTTTTATTGAAGTGAAAACTTCTTTAAAGTACGTTTGGCATTTTTGAGATAGGAGTAAATCATTGATTCCGCGACACTGTGACGACACCTCATTTTTGTAAACGCGATTGTGCTCTTTATTTATATTACGGATCAATGTTCTATACAAGTATTTTTACCTTTAAGGTTTCGGAAGTTTTTTTTTTTGTGAACGCGATTTTGCTCTTTATTTGGATAAGGTTACGGACCAATGTTCTATAGAAGTATTTTTCTTCAACCAAGGCGATCCTGTTCAAGTTTTTATTTCTGTCGGCACTCCTGGAGTGCCACCACTTTTTTTTTAAATCTCATGTAAAAGGGGGCTAACCTATTCTTATCAAACTTACACAATTCCAGACTCCAGGCTGCTACTGAGAAATTCCTAATGGAAGCCAATAACACCATACCCATCTAGGAGATCGAAACCAGAATATCACGATCAGCATTCACCCTTGCGTCTTCTAGATCAACGTGGCAATATTTGTTTCAATTATTGGATTTTTTTGTCAGAAACTGTTTGGAAGGATGGGTCCTTGTAAAATAACAGGCATTTTTTTAGGGTATGTTGTTGGTCCTACACCCGTTGGTAATACAAGGTTCTCTAACAAAAATATATAATTTTACCCAAAAAAGTTTTTCATCAGTTATTGTTCCAAGTCTTTAACCCCTCGTCATACGACCAGGAAACTTGGTGACTTCGGGTCAAACGTGACCATTGACTTTGGATTCCCCTTTGTTAGATTTCAAAGAACCGCAGTGGAAAATTTTCATTGTTTTCGTACGTGAGTTGACTATCGTCCGATAACACAAGTGGGGATAACTTGGAAATTGTGGAGTTTAATGCTTGGTTGTGGGATTTAGACGATAAGTGGTAAATTGGTTTATTGGGATTGCTTGAGATTACAGAACCTAAAACTGAAAAAATATTTTTTATGAATAGTAGGTACTTACACCGTGAAATGAAATTACTTAGGATAGTTTTTTTTTTCTTCACAATTCGCACTTTACTCATAGTTTAAGTAGGTATTCAGAAATGAAGAATATAATAAAAAATATTTGACAAATAAAATAAATTTAGGACTTAGAACTTTATAAAAGGGAAAATAGGAAAGTTTTGATAGCTGTATCTTGGGTAGTCTTGTAGTATTTAGTACTTGGGATACGTAAACAATCGGCGACTGTACCATAGTTTACAATCATGGACGATAATGGTCAAACGCAAGCCTAAGTAATATAGTAGTAGTTTTCATGATATAAAACATGAAAAGTTCAACCATTCTAACGCAAATCTGTAAACTGCTATTTTAAAAATGGACATCAACACTTCAACAGCAAGCTTCGACACAAAATACAGAATGCATTGGTATTCCGGTGCACTTTGTGTTGCGCCATTCAAAGTCACGCACAGCAGTAACATGTTAGGTTTAAAGATAACTGTTAGGCATAAATATCGCTAAAATGGTGAACAACCGAAGCCAACGAATACGCAATAGTTTGATCCAAGTTTGAGCCGCTTAGCAATTTTCATTTCAATAAACCTACATAGTTTCAAAGGGACCATTGTACTGTACAAAGAAAAAGATCGGAATTCTAATTAGTCATTTAACTAGGTATTACCAGCATAATAGACGGGAAAATAGAGGTTAGGAAAAACAAAGACGGAGAAAAAGTAAAGTCAGGTATATTAATTATCAGAACTATCAACGTCGTAAATAGCTGTCAAATATTTACTTTTTTTATTAATTTGCCAATATCACTCTATGGAATTAAAAAATGTGGCTAACTAGGGAACTAAAATAATGATTATGAAATGCAATAACTAATATTGTAACTAATATGGAAACTTTTCAAGTGCCTTTTTTACACCTAAAACGGTTACAACATCACATTCAGTGTTATATTTGCAATTCATTATGAATATTCTAGTTCGCTAGTTAGCCACATTTTATTTTATTTTCATACAGTAATATTCTCAAATTAATCAAAACAGGCATCTATTTGCGAATTTGCCCACTTTCAGAATAAACGTTCTTAAGCAAAAAATATATCAACTTATTTTCCATATGTTCAAATCAGTGTTATATGAAATGCTTAGCATAATCAGCCTATAATTTTTCCCCCTGCTGGGACACAGGCCTCCTCTCAAGAGAGAGTGGGCCTTAATCCACCACGCTGGCCTAGTGTGGATTGGTGGATGTCACGTCTTCGAATTTTTGGTTCTAGGACATGCCGGTTTCCTCACGATGTTTTTCTTCACCGTTTTGAGAGCAGTGGTGATAAAATGCTTATAACACGGCAAATTGAGGTATGGTATCAATTTTATTATTAAATAATTTCCCTGCCTATACATAGACTAAATGTAGGAAAAGCATGGCAAGCAGTAATGGCAATTGCTCAAAAAATAACCTGTGCGGTCGGGGGACACCCCTCAGGAACGAAGTCCTTTCTCACGCACGATTTAAAACAAAAACAAAATTTTTGCAGCTGCCATCTTGGATTCATATTTCAACCACACTATTTAATACCCTTGAAAACCATGACAATGATACCCATGATGAAAAATTAAAAAAAATGCAGAGCCGCCATCTTGGATTTACATTTCATCACAACTCTCTCTGTACGGCATGCAGTGTAATCGGGCCGATGTGTGCAATTTTATCCCACGACACTATAATCACTTTACTCTTTTCTTTTGTTTTGTCTGCAGGCGTTCTCTCTTTCTTTCTATTTGAATTAGAAGAAGACAGTCGCAAGTATTAACACTTTTTAGCGTGACGATTTCTGAAAGCTTACAAACCGCGTTAAAGAACTTCATTCCAAAAAAAAAGTCAAAAGTCTGAGTGGCTAACAAACAGGCAGTCCACCTGTTCCTAAGTTAGCTGTGGTGACTATACATAGACACTAACATATGGACTACGTCGGCACCAGAAGTTGTAAAATGAATGAACATATAGCTCGCACATGTTACTATTTCGGCCAATGACAGTAGCTGAATAACACGCGAGAGGTCCAATAGACGTCGAGCATCGACTGATGAACCAATCGCTTGCAGCTCGGCGTCCCCCGGCTTCTTCATTCCGTCAAACAGACCGAAAAATTAACTACTGCGCAGTGTCAGTTTGTTCTCACGATTCATGCGTTGTACTGTAACATCAATCAATCTACTCTTCTTGGTTGCGTACATTACTGAAGGTCATGTCCCTGAAAGGTCTTCGTGGCTTTATGAATGATGTTCTTCCACTTCGTTCGGTTCTCTGCTTCTCTCAGGACGGTCGTAACAGAGAGTCAATTGAGGGCGGTTACTTGGTCTGACCAGCGCAGCGGTTAGGTTATCGGCCGCGAGGTCTTTTCTCATCACCAGCAACTTTCCAAGATTATCTGGTTCCCAATGGGCAATGTTACCAAAGTATCCAAGAATCATTTTGTATCAGAGAGTGAATAGTCTACCTGTTATGCGTTGTGTTGTTCGGGAGTAGATTTATTCTTTCTCTAAAAAAGATCTCTTGAAATCAATTTATAACATTAAAAAAATAATACTATAATCTAAAAGACCCGTTTTTTCTAACGTATTCTGTTCGCAGTACTCTCTAATTAAAATGTACCCCCAGAAAAGATGGTGATAAAACACAAATGTTACCGCGTCAATTCTAAGGCTGATTTATGAAAGTATTTCATTCGCACGAATATAACAAATTAGTTTACTGCAATTTGTATTTCGGATACGGATTCGTATATTTTGTTTGGAAATGTACGGGGATTTATGTTTTGCGGAGCCGTAATTGGCAGGATTTTAAAGGAAAGGTTGCTTTTTAGTTATTAGTTTATAGCGGTTTGGCAGCTTTTGCATTGAAAATATGTAGTCATATTTATTCGTCAGATAGAAGTTATAAGAAAGAAAGAAAGATAAATTATTTATTGAGACTCGCACAGGAAATCACAAACTAAAATGAAACATTTAAATAAAACAAATTAAACAAAAAAAATATAAAAGTAAAATTAAAATAAAAGCAGAAAGTCCTGTACGAGGCCAAAAGACAATCATCTTAATCCTAACTAATATTATATTTTTTTTTATATATAATAAAAAGTTTATATTATAAGTTTATAATATTAGTTGTATGGATAGATGGATGTTTGTTACTCTTACCAGCAATAACTACTGAACGGATTTGGATTTTAGCTTATAACCTGGATTAACTCATAGAATACTTTCTATCCCGATATTCCCACAGGATCGAGACTTATGCGGGTGAAACCGATGGGCGCAGCTAGTTATAAATTACTAGCTTTCGTCAATCGTTTCGCCCGCGTGATATCTTTATAAATTATAGCCTATGTTACTCAGTGATAATATAGCATTCTACTGGACAAAGCATTTTTAAAATTGATCCAGTTGTTTTTGAATTTATTCATTACAAACAAACATACAAATAATCAAATCTTTTCTCTTTATAAGTATTTAGTTATTCATTTATTTTGAAGGATCATCGTTACTATGTCCAGTTTTTTCAACTCTCTGCAAGGCATAAAAGCCAAACATAAGATCAGGTCATCACTCGCAACGAATAATTACACATCATTTATTTTTCTTCTTTTCTTTGCACAAATTTTAGTTAATTTAATTCATCAATATTATCTTTTAGCGAAAAGCCAAAACCTTGCTGGATCTAACTCGATTCAAATACTCTAACAAAATTATTAGAAAGTAACTTTCAAACTATTCATTTTTCATTATTATCCTGAAAAAATAATATGAGAAAGTAAAGAAATATGGTTTAAGAAAAAAGTGTAAACAAAACATAACAAATGAATGTAAACAAATTATCTTTACATGGTATTTGAGGCTAATTTGTGGCGCACCCGCATCAGTTCCAGCCCAGTATATTTTAGAAACATGGCCGATCCCTCAGCTAAACGCGTCGTTTGTATTTTTCCAAGCGGCCGTGCGTACAATTGCCTTCATTTATATGTTCAACGTATTGACGTTTCCCTAAATTACTAACGACTGTTCGTTAACCCAGTTTATGATTTATTCAATAATAAAATTTATCTGATAAATAAATCGGACCTTTATCCATTTGGGCTTTACGTAACTGTGGAGAGACCTACCTAATGAGACAAGAGCGCTCTTCAATTGGAATTTCTCGGATGTAGAGCTTTTGTTAATATTGCGTCGTTGTTCTTTATTATTATTGATTTATAGTGTCTTATTATTATTTTAGTTGAAGTGGCAATGGGCTGACCATGTTTGTCGAAGGACCGATGATCGGTGGAGCAGACGAGTTCTAGAGTGGAGACCGCGTATTGGCAAGTGTAGTGTGGGACGCTCTCCAGCTAGATGGACCGACGACCTTAAAAAGGTGGCTGGGACAGATTGGATGCGGAAGGCGGAGGACAGGGTGTTCTGGCGCAGCCTGGGAGAAGCCTATGTCCAGCAGTGGACTGCGATAGGCTGAGTCGATCAATAGCAGCTCCAAAAATAAACTTGTGTAAAATCCTACTCATAGTTCATTCCATTCGGATTACCATTAACATCGTAGTAATTTGTTCTAGTATCATTATAATTAAGAACATTGACTTTATTCTTTGACGGTATAATAGGGTCATAAAACATCACGTATTTATTTCTAAAAGAGTAAGCAGAGGTATATACTATAAAATGTATAGTAACTATTTATACACACCTTGCGTTTACTTAAAAAGTGTATTTTTGCAGTTGGAGTTGACTAGTAGAAATCGTCACGTAAGGAAAAAGCGTTATCTCCCCATGCGACTTTCTCTTACTACTGAGTACCTGAGAGCTTTTTCCTTTCTAGGCCAACTCAGAAATACCTACTATCATGTCTTATCTAGCACATTTGATCTGCTTTTTATGCGAAAAGGCACAAACTCCCTCAGGATATAGATTGAAATATCGACGCTCTTTGTAACTCAAACGTGTCTCAAGAAAACTTGGCCTAAATTCATAATCTAGTGGGAATTTATCTAAAGGTGGTAGGCTGTTTACTAGGAGCAACGAACTACAATATACAAGCCATCTATAAAGTATGATTGTTTTGACATTTCCTTTTTTAACCCTTTTTTAAGCTACTATTTGTGAACCTAGATGAATTAGATACATTAAGAATGCTAGTTGTTCTCAGAATTTTGTGACTTCGGGGACAAAAATCTGTCGATTTAAAAAAAATCCCATACGAGTGTTATAGATTCTGAAGATAAGAACTAAGAAATGTGACAATTTCATAACTGTATACTCAGTACACACTAAACGCTTTAACAAGTACCAAGGACAACGGAAACTCTGCCACTAATTGAAAGTTCTGTAACGGAAATTTCGGCCTTAAAATTGAGGAGTCAAAGTTGAAAATGGTATATCATAATCGGGTAAAAGTAAATTTAGCCAAGTGTACAAAACATCTGTTACGCTCCTTATAAATCCGCTTTCTGCATTTAAGTAAGCCGTAGGATTTAATGCCTTGAACGGATGCTTACTGTGCGCCCAGTAAATGTTATCTTATGTAGATATTATATTCATAAGTACCTAGTCCTGTTGGCAAGTATAATAATGTTAGTAATTACTAGTATTTGTTTTTCAATAGTCCTGCCGTCCTTGAGTCCGGGCTTGTGGCTTCACGGGTCGATCGATCAGGACAAGCTTTGCTTGCTTGCCGCGGTTAATCCTTGGATGGGTGACCATCGTACATACCGAGAGAGCCCCCCGTACCTTGGAAAGCACGTTAAGCCTCTTTAGCACGTTAAGCATCTTTGACAGTCGTAACGGGTACTCAGAAGCCCAAAAGTGTGACAACCAGTCTTACCAAGGGGTATTGTGTTACCTAGTTACTAGGTTGTGGAGGTCAGTTAGGCAGTCGCTCCATGTAAAATACTGGTATTCAGCTGCATCCGATTAGACTGAAATTCGACCCCAACGTAGTTGGGAAAATGCTAGGTAGATAATTTTTTGCAATAGTCCTTCAGAACTTATGCGACACAGAGGTCTCTATGACATAAGATCGAAGGAGTATTACAAAGGAGTTCCAAATTGAAATAAAAATAGGAAAATAAAAGTAGGTATGTGACGTATACTGCTAAATAATAAAAATAAAAAAATCAAACTATGTGAAAGAGGAAATTTGACATTATTAACGAAAAAAAACATAAAGGCAGTTTTAGCATTGAGATTTACTTTCCTACACTGAAAATAAGATCTTTATTTTTCTACAAATCAACTTAAAATTAAGCTTATAACACATTTATTCATTTTGTTAGTATTTTGTTATTACCACTTACCTACTTGTCTGCATAAAAGGAGGTAATAACAAAATTAATAAATGTCAAGTCTTTTATGAATGTGGCCACTAGGACCATGGGGGGTCTTAGTGGCCACATTCATAAAATACCACGTATGATAATTTTTCATACAAAGTAAACATCAGACTGATGTCATCTACCGTTAGTTTTCAATGAATTTAAGTTATTTTCAGTTATTCCCCTTTCCTGCTTCCCCAGTAGTGCGCTAATTGAACTACCGCGCACTCCATCATTCGATTATCCATCGCATAGCCCGGATCACGACTTCCCTTCAAGTTTTTTTTAATACTGTTACAGATTTTGTACTACCTACAATGTTTCTTTTAACGTATAGACCGGTTGTCGCAGTGTTGAGGAGCGAAAATTAGGGTTATTCTCGTAACTGATGTCACAGATTCTGCAGTGTTACAATAAATAGTAATGAGCCAATATGGATACCAAAGATATAAATATATCTAGATAGACAGTCAAAGCTGTGAACTCGTCAAAAAATAGCGTCCAACCATTAGCCGCTAAATGCACGCACACTAGAAAAGCACAATGATAGCAGAATGACGTGGCGCGAGTGTAAGACGTAGCTGTCACGCACACTGACATGAAAAAGTTGGCCTATTTATGTTTTAGCTCTTTTGCGGCGCAACACTCTATCTAGACATATAAATAATCAAAGATGGATACCAATAATGTACCACATCGTTACCACTAATGTACCATGATGGATACCGATAAAGTACCATATCGATACCAATAATGTACCATATCGATACCAACAATGTACCATATCGATACCAACAATGTACCATATGGATACCGATAATGTACCAAATCGATACCAATAATGTACCATATCGATACCAATAATGTACCATATGGATACTAATAATGTACCATATCGATACCAATAATGTACCATATGGATACTAATAATGTACCATATCGATACCAATAATGTATCATATGGATACCAACATTTTATCACAATGGATTTGATTGATTTGATCCTACTAAACTCTGCTATTTGTCTTTCTACTTACTAATTAAGAATTATCATTCCAAACGTAACGCGTTTACGAATTTATCCTACTTCTTAACATAATTAATTAATTATACTATAGGTATTCCGTACAATTCCTGGAGAATTTCCAAAAACTGCTCACGAACTTTCACCTAATTCAGTAACCCGTTTTAATATCGCGTGATAGTCTAACATTTAATGGCTATAATAAAACAAAGTTAGTTTTAATAAAGCCTATTATTTGCGTCGAAAGCAGTAAATACGGCTAATAAAATTATGTTAATTGATTGCCTAATATTCAACAGAACGTTGTTACGTATTTCTCGTTAAGACTGATTTTGTGACTTTTCTCGTGATATTAGGTAGTTTTTATTCTGATTATTTAATTTTTGAAGTGAAAATTTCTTTAGGCGCGTTAGGCATTTTTGAGATGGGACTAAACTATTGATTTCGCGACACCATGACGACACCCAATTTTTGTAAACTCGATTGTGCTCTTTATTTATGTTACGTTACGGATCAATGTTCTATGTAAGTATTTTTACTTTAAAGGTTTTGGAAGTTTTGTTTTTTTTTTTTTATAAACGTGATTGTGCTCTTTATTTTAATAAGGTTACGGACCAATATTCTATACAAGTATTTTTCTCCCACCAAGGCCTCAAAACCTTGTTCAAATTTTCACTCCCGGAGTGCCACTACTTTTTTTTTTACTGTCTCGTTGGTCGAGTGGTCGCAAGCACTACTGCTGAGTATGAGGTCCTGGGTTCAATTCCCGGGTCGGGCAAAGTGTTATTGGGTTTTTCCATCTGGAATTTATCAGTAGCAACCCGGAATCTGGATTTGTGCCCGGTTGATGGCAATAGGCTCGCCCCCTATTACATGGAACTTAAACATAACTGGCGAAATTTGGGTGTACTATAGGTACACCTCTGCCTAACCCTTTGGGGAATACAGGCATGATGTTACGTTATGTTATGAAAAAAAAAGCCTCATTGTGAATATTACAAGTTGTTGATTTTAGAATCGAGTAGTCTTATTTATAGTACATTGTAAATGGGAGTTTTCCATTTCCATAATCTACGCTTGATAGAGACTTCAGTTACACTTTAGAAAACCCCGTTTTACGAAAAGATAGACTAATACCTTGTTGGGATTTAAACATAGAGTTTCGTCCAAAAAAGTTTGGAAAGAGTATCTTACCCGTTTTCATTGGTAATACTTAAACACAACATACATATATGGTTATACTGCAGCACACATTAAACACTTGTATTAAAAAAAAAAAACAAAATCGGTTCAGCCGTTTGTGAGCTATAATACCACAGATAGACACTCATTAAAACTTATAACACCCCTCTGTTTGCGTCGGAGTTTAAAAACAATGGCAGTGTGTGAATTTAAAAAAAAAGGGGAAGATACTAAAATCCATTTAAATTGATTCTATAAATAAAAATTCAAATTGAAATGTTCAAAGAACCTAATCACTTGAATGGCTTTTACTACCATCTGTTCACTCAATCAATTCTGATTGATTGAACTGATTTGAATTTAAATGGAAACATTAAAATGTTCGACTTCGGAATGACAAAGAAAGTGACAGTATTTTATAAATCATATTTTAAAGAAAGGTGCGTTTTTAATAAAAAAGACACACAGTGACGACCATAAAAGAAAGTGGCGGAGTGCCGACAGAAGTGAAAACTTGAACAAAATCGCCTTGGTGAAAGAAAAATACTTGTATAGAACATTGTTCCGTAACCTTACCTAAATAAAGAGCACAATCGCGTTTATAAAAAAAAATACTTCCGAAACCTTTAAAGTAAAAATACTTGCATAGAACATTGATCCGTAACTTAATATAAATAAAGAGCACAATCGCGTTTATAAAAAAAAATACTTCCGAAACCTTTAAAGTAAAAATACTTGCATAGAACATTGATCCGTAAAGCAATATAAATAAAGAGCACAATCGCGTTTACGAAAATGAGGTGTCGTCATGGTGTCGCGAAATCAATGGTTTAGTCCCATCTCAAAACTGCCCAACGCGCCTAAAGAAGTTTTCACTTCAATAATTACTATGAACAGTTCGGCAATAATATCTGATTTCATGATTCATTCATAAAATAACATTCTTTTCTCAAAAAACCAGCTAATATAATATTATGTGATTATCTGTAGATATGGATGCAAATACAAGTAGCGGCACAAATATGTGTAATCGAAAAAACACCAAAACTGTCTGACGAGATAAGCGACACCAAAATATAGAATACCGCATCGGCTTCAAAAAGATGTGTCACCTCTCAGAATATAAAAAATAAATATCGATGACTAGTCCAAAAGTTATCAACATTTTCATAAAGTGATCGTACTATTATTATCAAAACCAAATAAGTTATAATGAAATAAGCTGTACTTACTGTTTAAAAAATTTGTTGTGTGAAAAGAGAATATTTTAACAAATCCATTATTTTAACTAATATACACCGTCTAGCCACTGCACCAGAAAACCTGAAAATATACAGTAACTTAATTTGTTGTCTGTATAGATAAATAAATAGCTTGTTCATAGCATAATCAGCCTATAATGTTCCCACTGCTGGGACACAGGCCTCCTCTCTGTGAGAGAGAGTGGGCTGTAAATCACCACGCAGGCCCAGTGTGGGTTGATAGATGTCATAGAATTTTTGGTTCTAGGACATTCCGGTTTCCTATTTTTTTTTCTTTCACCGTTTTGAGAGCAGTGGTGATGAGATAATTTACACAAAGTAAAGCGCCTGTCAGGGTTTGAACCTACGACCTACAACTTGTAACTCGCGGCCGTTACCACTGGGCCATCACTACTCTCTATATAGCTTGTTCGACTGTTCATAAAGCTACGGTTTCCTAAAAGAGCAGTGGCGGCCACTAACGACCACAGTGACGGCTGTCATAAAAATATTGGCACTTGCATTGATTTAAATTATTAGATTCACCCTACCGCGTCAAAAATGGTCATATCTGATTCGTTTTGACACCTCTGACACGATGACACTGTGACTACACTTAATTATCATGGAAACGCTATTTAATCATGTCTGAGCTCATTATGGACTCTTCTTCTTGTGACTATGTACGGTGAGGGAAAAGCTAGCGATTTAAATCTTGGGGCAGTGGCAAACCAGGATTAAAGTATTAATTTGCAGATATATTTATTAGCACAAAAACCATTGTATCTTTTACAAAGAGAGAGTATAACCCGACCATGACAGATAGTTGACATCTACTAAGGTGCCTCTAATGGCGTATTTCTAAACTAGCACGACACGCTTAAACTGTTTGGTTTACACGTTCATTCCAACAATTGCGACGGAACCGCTTTCTTAGGAAACCAAAGCTTTACTCTCAAAAGTTGTGCAGTAATTCATAATGGCGTATAATAAAAAGTATTACATTCATCTATCTATTTAAGTACCACCACGGCAGCTCGCGAAGGCTATTTTAGTACCGACGGATCCATTATTATAGTCGGTAGTCTGTACACCACGAAGCCTTCAGGATTGAAGTCTTAATTAATGAAGTTAGCTCAGAGAGTTATATGAGTTTGACCCATATTGTTGTTTTATTGTTTTTGCACTGACACCCCGGCTAAACTTCCCCCGGACATCGAAGGTTTTTTTACGTCATGCTCCCCAAGTTTGCGATACGGATTTAGACCGAGTTATTAATTAGTTTAGTTATCTCTATTTTATTAGTCTGTTAGCTGGATGTTCGCCTTTTATTATCGGAAATATGTGGGGCGTTTATTTATTAGCTAGTTACTGTTTCACTGCAGAATTCCCATCTTTTAGCAAGAGAACAAGACTAGCTTAATTTTTTTGATGGGCTTGGTTTGATCAAGCCGTAATTGTGATGATAATAACCTGTGCATCATTATTATCGCATTAACAATGAAACTATGATCTAAATCTTGATACTTTCTCAATTAGAAAAAAAACCGTACAGTCAGCCTAAAAAATAATAATTTGATTGCCCACAATCTTTGTTCCATAAAATTATATTAATGTGTAGCCACAAACCATAATTATTACTTGCCAATTGGATACTTAATTGTAGCTGCATATTGAAACAATATTATGGAACATATTGTATACAATCAAATTAATTAAATTTTCAGTTCTGCCTCAATAACAATTAATTTAACCAAAAATAAGACTGTACGGTACCTTATTTTTTATAAATTAATAATTAGTCATTTTTGAGACTGACTGTATTATCATAGGTCTGACACGGTCTAGAATTAGCTATACATAACATTTTATTGCTAGGAATAATTAATTTAATCATAGTATTTATATAATATATACCTACGTTAACGGACTAAATAATAATATGTATATTTTATATATAAAAAAGGAGGGGAAAGAATCATAGGGCATTAAAAAATTCATCCGCATCGCTGTCAACAGAAAAAGTGCCCAAAAGGCTGGCAGCATTGCCACGTTGTATGGCCATGATGATAATTTGGCCAGAAAAAAAAAATGGTAAAAAGAAAAAACTTTTCAAAAACAAGCTTTTATTTCATTGCCGTAAAAAGAAGAAAATAAACTTTAAATTAAATTGAACCAATCAATTTAGTACATGTATTACACAATTTATTAAATTATATAAAAGCTTGTCGTGAGATTTGCATATTTTATAGGAAACATTTTCTTTCATAGAATTACCTATAATAAGTATGTCAAGCAAGACTAGTTAGTACATAGGTAAATCATTTAATAATAATTATTTAATAAATTGTGTAATACATGTACTGAATTGATTGGTTTGATTTAATTTAAAGTTTATTTTCTTCTTTATAGGGCAATGAAATAAAAGCTTGTTTTTAAAAACAATATTTTACCATTAATTTATTTTTGAATTTCTGGATTTAATGTGACGTAGTATTCGTTTTCATGTTCTCCTCAGCAAGCCCTTTCATTTGATACCCATACTGTGGTAGTGCAGAAAAATAACAAGTCCGCCATCTTGGATGTTCCGCCATATTGGAATTGGAATGACGTTATTTCAGCTCAATCGGTTAAAGATAACTGATTAAATTCAGTTGCAAGATTCCACCTGGACAAACATACATACATTGCAAGTTAAAAAAAAAGCTTGTAATAAGCCAGCCCTCTGGTCACGTAAGGAGTCGAACCGCCCAACCGCTTGGCGATGTCTTGAAAAATCAAGTGGTGGGCATATAGACCCCATGGCCCTAGCGTTTAGTGTTTCAACCCAAACTGTTTGAATAAATAACCCCCAATAAGATTGTAATATTTTCGCCGTGTGGGTTTTTCCGCAGGTTTTATTGCTTGTTCAGACACTAAAGCAAACATCAAAATAAATAAAACATTTATCTTTCACAACACTAGAGTATTTCACCTTGAATCCACAAAGATCCATAAAAATATGCCTTAAATATTATGTCGAAGCAGCCATTCTTAATCGGTATGATTGATGATGTGCCGACATATTCGATAATGTACAACTTGTAGTAATGTGTATACTACCGCCACAGTATAAATAAGTAACAGTAATGTTTATAGAAAACGGTCGAAACGACGCACTTCGACATCTCAGCGTATCTGTACGCAACAGTATCGAGTGCGCGGCAGTTACGCACGGACGCGGAAGTAATATCTACCAAACGGCCGTAGATAATTATTTCAAGGTCACTGCCGAGATATAATACTATTACTTTATTATACTGTGTTACCGTGTTTGTTCACCGATTGACATTTAAAGGGCGTTGAACACGGAATCAATATGTTATGGGTGGAACGTTCAAACAGTTTGTTATTTATTTGAAGTCATAATAATTTGTTTTTTAGGGCAAATAGCAACCCGACCCTACTTCACACAGTCTTTACGACATAACGAAATTATGTTTTTGGTTATTACTCTTTTATTTAATGAAAATAGTTATCAATTACATTTTTAAATATTAGAATATAAAAAAATATAAAAAGAAGTAAAAATAGTACCCCGCCGGTAAAGGGAATAAGGTTCAAGCTACTGGCGCGCGGTCAAGACTCCAGACAGAGGAACCGACTAACAATGCGAGCCGTGTCCAGAAGTACGGCTCTCTGAATTAAAGCTATTGGCTGTCACGACTATCGGCACAATGATCGCTAAATCCCCATCCCACATGTCGACAACTTCGCGAGCCTTATTTATTATATTATTATGTAAGTTTAATATTAATATATTGTACACATAAACCTTTTGGAATTAATTTTTTAAATGATGATAAAAACCACATCAAAATCCGTTGCGTAGTTTAGAAGAACAACGCAGTTACACAGACGGACACGAAAAGCGACTTTAATATATATATATATATATAAATGAATCCCTAATTCCCTCGGTCACGGCATCACGCGTGAACAGCTGGACCGATTTCACTAATTCTTTTTTTTTTGTGTTTTTTATTTTCAGGAGAAGGTTTTAGGTAGGTGTAGGTAGTTAGGTAGGGTAGGTAGATAGGTAGGTTCGCCGTAGATACGTACTTAGTGCTACCCGTGCGAAGCCGGGATGGGCAGCTAGTTTTTATAATTATGTTTAGATTAATCAAAACAACCTGAAAAGTTATTTTATTCAAATGAAGACCCTTAGGAACTACTGACGTGTGATAGCCTTCCAAAAGTATAGTTGGAATTGTTTTCAGTGTAAATGCCAGCTTTTATTTATAAACATTTAACTGTAATCCAAACATAAGAGGGTTTATCCTAAAAGTTGGCAACGTCGCAAACAGCTATCAAATGTTTACCTGTTTTGATTAATTTGGCAATATTACTGTATGGAATTAGGAACTAGTGAACTAAAATATTGATTATTAAATGCAATAATTAATATCGTAACAACAAATATTTAGTTTTAGATGTAAAAAAAGTATTTGGAAACTTTCTAAATGCCTTTTTACACTTAGAACGATTATAACACCAAATTCAGTGTTATAATTGCAATTCATTATTAATTATCTAGTTCGCTAGTTACCCACATTTTTTATTTCCATACTGTGACTGATATACAAAATAGTGCCATCTGTAGACGAGTGGGAAGACATTATAGATCGAGTTCTTGTAGCTATCGCCCCTCGTTGCTAGAGGGCGTGAGCATTAATGAATGAATAATAGTAAATATTGCTTGCGACACTCGCCGCCAGAGCTACTATTTACGAATGGGCTATTGTGTATATAAATCAATGAATATTATAGTTGTCGCTCCTCGACGCTAGGGGAAGCGCTGTAGATCACGATAGAATAATCTCGAAGTTTCTAAAAACTGGAAGTTGATTCAAATGTAAGCCTTTTCGCCCACTTTATATTATGATGAAAGCAGTTCGCTTCCAGACGTTACGAGGTTCACACGTTTCGTATTTTTTTTGTCATAACCGCGTATTGTAAAAGTTAGTCTGTAAGAAGCCCTGTTTTCCTGCCTGAATTAGTGTATTTTATAGTTCATAGGTTGGAAAAATACAACAATAAATCTAGTTGTAGTGTACACCTCGTGTTTGATTACAGCCAGAAGTCCTCTGTCCTCCACACATACAGTAATATTGCCAATCAAAACAGGTAAATATTTGACATCTATTTGCGACGCTGCCGCTTTCAGGTTAAACGCTCGGTATTGAATAAGTTACACGATAAATATGTGGGTATTGCATTACTTTATTATGACAGTAATGTCTCTGCAGGATTGGCGTAACTTCGTTAGATGTCAATATTGTTATCATGACCTTACTGTGATGTCACTTAAGGAGCACATTTACGTTTTTCTTTTGACTTAACAGTGTAGTTGAACAACATGTTCTCAAATATGGAATGTATGGAAGAACATATTTTTTCAACTGCAATGGTAAATCGATTACTTATTACTCATTATCTTGTAAAGCCTACTTAGCTGTGATAGTTTTCCTTTTAATTTCGTTTATAAACTACTGCTGTGAATTTTTCCACATATCCAGAACCAAACATTTAGCTGCCGGAGGGGACACTTGAATAAAGGTCAATATTTTGCAAATGAATCCCTTAATCCAAAAATGATTTTAAAGCATTCTAGTACTAACAGTCTCTGAGCTAAGCCGTGTACAGACAGACGGACATGGTGAAACTATAAGGGTTCCTTGTTGACTACGGAACCTTAAAAAGTAAGTAAGTAAAAAACTCAAAGAATAAATACTTTAGTAAAGTTATTCGTTGTTTCTTTGTATCGAATTCGACGAACCCCACATAAGTAACTACCGGGTCAAGATTGGAAAGACAGGCGAAGTTAATTAAGTGGAAGTTCCCGGTTAGCAACAATAGGTCCCGCAGTTTACACTGTAAGGGGTTCACGATTGCGCTTTTATTAAAAGTTAATTGAATTGCTGCGACGTTGTTTTCCAGCAAATAAGCGATGGGTCAATGTGATTTGATGTTTTAGTGGGCTATTTATTTTGGGAAGATTTGTAAGTTTTTGATATAGTTGTTTTGTGTAGTACTGTCTCGATTTCATGGAAAATCAATATTTGGAATTCACAAAAGCTCAATCATTATTACTTAATTCTCGAAGGCTTGTTGAAATCAAAGTCACAATCGAAGGGAAAAGTATTGTCATCACCTACCCTTTTCTTTTTTTTGGTGGGGAACTATCAAATAACTTCCGCTCTGGGCAGAGAGGGAGGACGTGTCAGACTCTTACTGTTCAAAACCCTCCCGTGTTCAGGGGCCACGGTATCCTTTTCGGACTTTCCCGCAACCCTGGCAGGCATCGGTCCTAGTGGACTCTCCGGATCTCTTTGAGGCACGCATGGAACACAATGCGCCGTCGACCCGTCCTTATAGGACGGCGAGCTATCCGTTGCTCACCGTCCGCAGGGCGTCTCCTGCGGCGGCTAGGGGCGTGAGGGCGCACAAGGCCTCCTCCTTCACGAGCATTACTGCTTCGTAGAAGGAGATGACGGCTTCCCATGTCCTCTCGCTCCGTACCATGGCCTGGACCAGGGCCGGACGCGAGAGATCACCGCAGTCAATCGCCTCCACGAGGACATGGCGGTGCCCCGCCCAAGCCGGGCAGACTTCCACCGTATTCTCCACCGTGTCCTCCGGGCAATCCATACAATGATGACACCCGGTCATTTCCTCCCGCCTTATCCGGAACAGGAACTTCCCAAAAAAACCGTGTTCGGTGAGTACCTGCGTCAGGCGGAAGGCGAGGACGCCATGGCACCTTAAATTCAAATTCAAATTAAAAATATTTTTATTTCACATAAACCTACGTCAACGTCAGAAGCTAGGTGCACGGTTCCAATTGGTCCTCTCTAGCCACTCCTCAAAAAGGGGACTTATTATCGCAATTGTGGCGTGCCCAGCACTGGGTTGCGAAAATCGCCCTCTCCATGACGCCATGAGATGCCGTTGAACCTCTGTCCGCTGTGACGTGATTTCTCGAGGAAGCGGAGTTACGCCCCGGGGTTTCGCCTCCTCGCGTCGCTCCCAAATGTGCGCAAGGACTTTTGACCATAAACCTTTGGGACGCGTTCAACCGGTGCCGCGATGGGCTGAAAAGCTTGTTGAAATCAGAGTCACAGTCGAAAGGAAAACTATTGTCATCACCACCCCTGGCTTTTCCATGACTAAAACCGCTAAAAAAGTTTTCATAAAATCTCTAAAGCGTTTCCGAAAAAACAAAGAACGGAACATAGGATATTTACTCAACGACACTAATAAACGTATCACTGAATAACAATTCGAGGATTAAATAAACAAAAACAAAAAAAACCTCAATTACAACTGACCATTCGATTTTTCCCCAAACTTCCGTATTTGAGGTAAAAAACGGTAGGGACCAACCAAATAGTGCGGCCCAGTGATATACCGCTGGCATTTGTAAAAAACAATAGTCGTTAACCCTTCGACCATTCGATTTCCACATCACGTACACACTTCACAAAGTTTAGCTTTTGCAAAATTTTCACGATTTAACGGAATCACAGGAGGGTTTATCTTGATTTATATCGATAAAATTGAAGTGAAAAGTTACAATGTTTTATGACAGTGTCGATTATTTACTTTGGGCATTTTAAAACGGCTTTATTTTAATAGCAAAAGAGAAACTTGATAACGTCTAACGCTAGGTACACACGTAACTTTGATTTCCGGATACTTGCTAGCGATGTAAAAATGTCACGTAAATAGAGGGGTGTTATAAGTTTGAACGCTATGTTTATGTGTCTGTGGCACCGTAGCTCTTAAACGGGAGAACCGATTTGAATGTGGTTTTTTTTTTATTTGAAGGCAGGTTTTCTAGCGATGGTGGTTTTCGAGCGATGTTTTATCAAAATCGGTTTAGCCGTTTGAAGATTTCGTTCAGCTCTTTTCTAGTTGATGAATGGATGTGAGTATCTTCCACAGGTCTGATCGATTTAAAATTTAGTATTCTGTTACTTCAATGATATTAGAAGAACAAAGTAACCTTGAACTGATGCTGCAGCATCACCTGGAATTTGCAGGATACCCAATTTACAGCACAGGTATCGTGTTAGGGCTCATTGGAATGTTCTGAATGAATAGGTTATAGATAGACGGTGAACAGGGTCTGGTGATGGAGTAGGAAATCGAAATGAGGAAATCTATGTGTCAGGGTTTTTTTTTAAATTTTAAGTGTTAAAAGTGTACTTGTACAGTATAGAAAGAAAGAAAGAAAGAAAGAAAAATAGGTTTATTTGTCACAGAGACACGTGCATACATAAAAGCCAAGAATAAACGAAAACAACAAAAAGTACATACTAAATCACGAGCAATATGTAATGATGATATATAGATAGATATATAAAGGAACTACACACATCAAAAGTGTCTAGGGATCAACATATATTTTTGCAATAACTTTTCTCCTGATTGATATTAATTAAAATTTTCTTTAAGGATTCATCAAATAAAGTGTTTTCGTTTGTCACAGTAACGATAAACCAAGTCACCTTTGCATTAATAAAGAAATTTGCCATTTTCCTAATAAAGGGATTTTTGACATTTGAACCACTAACATTAAAGTTCGAAAAAAAGACTGAAATAACAGTTTTCTTTAAAATTTTATTGGGTAACTTAAACAATTAATAATCCGTGTTTCTACCGCGAACACTAACAACACAAGAACATCGGTTTGGCATACTCAAAATGAGTTCATCCAAATCACGCTGTGGAATGGCCGCCCATGTTCGTTGCAACAACAAAAAAAGGTCTTCTTGCGACTGGATACCCTCCATATACGGCAGAGCTCTTCTCTGTAGCATATCCCATGCATGCTCAATCGGGTTCAAGTCTGGCGACTGAGCAGGCCAGAGCAGGACATTGATGTTAGCTGCGGCGAGAGTCTGTCTTACAACTCTTGCGGTGTGCGGTCGTGCATTATCATGCATTAACTGAAATAAGGGACCGATTTGCACTTGTAGAGGAACGATGACGTCAGATACAATCGTCTCAGCATAAATTTGAGCGTTGAGGTTGCCTCTGATCCAAATCAACTCAGTTCTTCCGCCGATCCAAATACCCGCCCATACCATGATGGTTCCACCACTATAAGGATGGACTTCCTGGCAGGATTTTAATCGCTGTTGGCGTCCAGGGGTTCTCCAGTGTCGTATACGTCTTGTATCCGGTCTCATACCAAAACGAGACTCATCAGAAAAGCACACGAAACGCCATTGTTCTTCTGCCCAATTTCTGTGTTCAAGAGCCCATTGATATCGGATCCTACGATTGTGCATTGCTATAGGTGGTACCCGTAGCGGTCTTCGGGAATGAAGGTTCACTTCATGCAAGCGGTTTCTGACTGTTTGGTCGCTAATTAAGTTCCCTGAAGAGTGATGAAGCCTCACGGCTAACATCATGGCGGTTATTGTTGGAGCATTCGAGTTAAGATTTGAATGTATCGGTCTTGTCTCCGTGTGGTGCAGCGATACCGTCCTCCATGGCGCTCAGCCACGGTACCAGTGCTTCGGTAACGTGTCCAAAGTCGACTGATAACACTCTGACTTGTATTCAGAGCTAAAGCCACAGTACGTTGCCGGGAACCAGCTTCTATCATTCCCACGGCTCTGAGCATTTCTTCCCTGCTTAAATGACGTCGCCGCTCCATAATAACGTTGGTTTTAATCAGTAGTAGGGAAACAGTAGCACTAATAATGTCTTCAATGCGTTGTATGTTTTTATAGGGAAAATATTGACAGCTGATTTTCATCTTTTACTCGAATTTGATTAACAGTTCCTGTTTCAAATTATAAAATGCACCAAAAAGGATCCATATAAATTTATATAATCATAAATTTATTACAAAGCCACATCTCAATCTCAAGAAATCCGCATAAAAATGCTTGATCCCTAGACACTTTTGATGTGTGTAGTTATATATCAACTTGCTCGTTACAATTTGATAAACATTATTAATTGGCAACAATCTCAAAACTCATTGAATCAACAACTGAACCACAATTTAATTGGTAACCTGTTAATTAAAGTAAACGTTGACAACACTTAGATTGATCGCAGTGTTGAATCAAATCGAATTACAACACCTTGTATGTTGATAACAATGTGTCAAATTATTATTATTGTTAAATTGTATACAGGCAGTGGTTCACAATTATAATCAGAACAATAGTTTCAGAATTGCTATATTGTATGCCATTGTTGATAACAATAATTTATGATTTTAATTTAATTGAACTATTATAGATTTCTTATTAATAATGTAACTTTGTAGTATAAGGAATCACCCAGGCGGATAAAACAAAAAAAAAAAAACATTTAAACGATTTTTTATTTTTCTTCCTTTGTTGGAGTGTGAAGAAAAGGATTTATGTATTTAAACGAAAATAAAATTAACTTTTTAAAACTTCACTTAACTTTCCAAATAGTCAACTCAAAATATAACTAAATAAGCAAAAATATATATTCTAGTCATATTTGCCACTCACTGGCAGCTGCCGCACCGCTCGCTTCGCTCGGTCGGCTCGTGCGTAAGGGGTCATAATTCTAACCTAACCTAACCTAAACTTTTTTTTTCCGAGTAAAAACATTTAACCTAATATAACTAATTCGGTTCCGGGTTACTTAGTGCTTGAGTTTTCAAAATCTTATTAGTATATATGTTACAAGGATACTTATTTTGCTATGAGTGTGAGTACTACGTATGTACCTACGCTTTGGTTAATTTGCTGTGCAGTCAGTATCTATGATATTATTGAGGTATTTTTGTACCTGATGTGAAGTATTGATGTTTATTTCCAAATCACTGCCTGTACTTGTTTTGTTAAACAATTAGTTTATTTATAATGAAATAATTTATTCGATGTAAAAAAGTATATAAAATGATGGAAATAAATTGATAGATGGTTATTTATTTGATGTGCAATTAATAATATCCCACTTATTAAAAGTAATGTAATGTCTTCTCTCTGTTATTTTAACTTTAAAAAAACGCACATAATTTTAGTAAAAAATCTTATGGTGCGCAGGATGGTAGGCAAGGCTCGGAACGGTTTATTTGGGTTTTACTCCGAACTTTTCTTAAGCACGTGAACGTTTTAAGAACTTTATTTTAACCATAATTAATCGGTTTATACGACGACCGGCATGTCAGTAAGCGCGTTGCAACTTGTGACTACTTGTGAGGATGCCGCGCTAAATAAAAACTAAACAAAAACCGGTTAGTACTGCTTTAGAAGTGATTCCGATATTTAAAAGTGATTCCGATATCCTATTTACAGAATAAACAATTTCATTTCATTTAAACTGTTAAACCAAAACCGGTTTCTCCGAGCGAAACTGAATGTAAAGGTTTTTGCGTCAAGTACATAATAACTGTTTGAAAATTTAACCGGTATCCGAGCCTTGGATGTAGGTACATTTAAGAGTAGTTATAATTCGTGTACCCTGTTATTTACCACAGCATGAACTACTTTATAAGGTAGAGCTGATTTAAGAAAAAAAAATAACGTACGCTGGAACCGAACACGACTACAGAGAAAAAGAATCAAAAGTCAGATAGAGGACCTAACTTAACAGACAAACAAGAGAGATTACACCACAGACTTGCTAAAGCAAACCTAGTACATTCATCACTAACATTATTAATAGATTCACCGCGGACAATACACGGATTAAGTTAGATTAAAACGTAAAAACATATTGTTTTCCTTGCCAATACAATTACCACCTTACTAGGTAAAGTTACGGTAGCTTTTTCAGCAAAGATTGGTTTAATCAAAGTAATAAGGACGGTCAAAGTGACGCCGGTTGCTGACAAACAGCTGTGGAAGGTTCAGACAATGATGGACACCAGACATCTATCCGGTTAACGTGCCGTGAAGGGTGATCGTCCACGGCACACGTCCGGCCCGGATTCCGGTGAAGTATTTTGGTTAGTTCCAATTTATATAGGGAATAGTTTGGTTAGAGACGGAGCTTTGCGATTTCAAGTAGAAATATACTATGCGGAATATGTAAAAAAAACTGTACAATAATTTTGAAGTCAATTCAATGTCGACGTCAAAAAAATCTTTACAATATATGCTATACGTAATATTAGTTAATTGATTCAGGCGTGACCTTGCAGAAATCCTTAGTTTAGTAAGTTTTCCGCTTAGCTATCAATATAGTAATAAAGTTATTAATAGCTAAGCAGAAAACTTACTAAATATATCCACGTCTATTGTATTTTATACGTAATATTATAAAGAGGTAAAATTTGTTTGTTTGTAAGTTTGTATGTAGAGGGTAATCTCCGGAACTTCCAGTCGGATTTAAAAAAAATCCCATAGTGTTGGATAGACCAGTTCTTGAAGAAGGTTATAGGTCCGTAAACGAAGACGCGGGCAGAAGCCCAATGTACAATAAAACAAGCTACCCATACAAACTTGCATAGGTACTAATATTATATTTGCAAAAGTAACTTTGTGTGTCTGTCTGTTACCTTTCCACGCCTTAACGGCTGAACGGATTTGGATGGCACAAGGCAAACTTTGACCTGGGTTTGGATATAAGTACTTTTTGTCCCGGTAGTACATTCCCGTGACAACATTCCAATATACACTCAGGCGAAGCTGCGTCCTGCCGGGGGGTGCGAAGAAAACCGAAAGGGAAATCGTGGCGCCCGGCAACAGGGCAACCGAAGGAACACGGGTGGGTTTTAGTCAGTAAGAGTCTGATACTCCCGCTCCGCCCAGAGCGGGAGAAGTTATTTGATAATATCCCATCCAAAAAAAAAAGTTGCGTGCAAAAGCTGTTAAATATATTCATTTTTTTTCTACTACACTGCCAATGTTCATTTTTATTGTGTGCGTGATAACTTTTAAGCATAAGAGATACTTAAAAGAGTGATGTAAAAGAATTGATTACTCAGCACACTCACTTTATTGTCTAACCTGGAGTTTGGAAGTTGGCGGTGTCCCCGTTCCTCGGAGAGCACCTTAAACCGTTGGCCCTGCGCCTGATCTCTCTCCGGACGTGTCGGATTGCCATCCCTTTGGACTATAAGAGCGAGGGAAGAGAGAATGCACCTGTGTGCACTATAATATCTCCCGCACAAAAGGCTGGTCTGCGCTGACATTGGTCGCCATGACCAAAATTCGGTCTGGAGGACTATTTTTTTATTTTGTTATGTCATTGTTTAAAAGTTGATGCAAGTTAGCGATCTGGAGGCTTAGAACGGCCGCATTGGCAAAATCATAATATGATAATATTATGAATCCCACAAACTGACAATTCATAACATTATCTGCGTTCAATTCATAATACGCAATTCATCTGTTTGATAGTTTTGTATTTTAATGAAATAACATTTAAACTGTAGAAATAAATAATTAAAATCTCATTTGATTAATAAAAACTGTAAAGAAAACTTATCCGGTAAAATTACAATCTTCATTTTTTCATGCGGCAATATTTACACTAAATAAGATTCTGTTATGAATTGAATTGAATATGATGATTCAGCTAAAATATGTGTCACCATAAATTGCTGGGAATTCAGAAAATGAATTGCTTTTCGAGGAATTGTTTAATGTGGCCATTTTACGCCTCCTGTATATATATATATATCAAATAGAAAGTTCAACTGTACGTAGCAAATAGAAATTCACTTTTACATAAAGAGGTCAATCAAAACTACTTACTATTATAGCTATAGACATAGGTAATTCCTGGACGTTAGTCAGTCAACGTAAGAGGCAAGGCATGAGACATGAATTACGTGCAATGCATGTCTAAATCGAAGCAGACGTTACGTCTGTTGTACTAAGTTACATTAGTTGGATAGATAATAAATAGCATGTCATTTGGTGACATGCCTATGTATATTCGACACCGTAATTTCAATACAACTTTTACTAAGACTGCCCAGTAAAAAAACTACACTTAACCATACTACACTGTATGATGGCGCCAGTGTCAGCTTAGACATTAATTCTGTGAAATATGGCTTATCTATTCGATAAATAATTATATAACGAATCGAATGGATAAGCAATTTTTTTTTTCAGGCAAGGTCCATAATAACATTACATTAAATTAAAATTAAAACATAAAGTTGATATTAAAATCACTTTATTGCACACTACAAAAATACATAACAAAAAATAAATCAAACACTACAAAATATACAATGGGCGGCCTTATCGCTTTCCGTGATCTCTTCCAGGCACCCTTGCACACATACACAATAAATAATACACAATCATTTATAAGCTTCAATAATGTCGTGTCAGATTTTCGGGCTTCCGACGCCCCGTAACGACTGTCGAAGATTCAACGTAATTATAGGCAATTTTCACAATGGGAAAAACACTTAAATCGTGAAAAATCTGCTATTCCTATTTTTGTTCACATAAATCGAAAAAATGTATGGAAAAGCTGAGTTTTTTTTTGTCGTGATATTATCAAAATAGCTGTTGTCATTAATTAATTGAAACCCAAAATAATTCATTCCAATCTTATCCTGAATGCTAATGTTAAATACACTGCAACATGCTGTTTATCAAATAAACACAGCAGATATACGTGGATTATGCATCCTGCATAGTTAATTCTGTAATTAATTAGCTAAATGACAACAGGCCTACGCCAGAGTTAACTAGCATATTTTATAATAATACTGACATTAATGTTAATGTTTATTTAATTCATTTGAATTGTTACAATGACTCGTTCTAATTTTCATTTAGAAGCTGTTACAGTTTTGAAAATACGTACATTATTTCTGATACGATTATTTATTTGCTTACCAACACAAACTATCATTACTGAATTTCCCAAGATGATAGGGTGGTTCTTATCTAAGTGCATAATGAAATATTGCAAACTAGCTGCGCCCCGCAGTTTCAACCCGCATAAGTTTTGATCCAATGGGAATATTGGAATAAAAAGTATCTTATGTCCTAACCCAGGTCATGGTCTACTCATGTGCTAAGTTTCATTCAAATTTGTTCAGCCATTTTAGCGTGAAACCGTAACAAACAAATAAATAAACAAACTCACTTTTGCATTTATTATAATGAGTTAAGATAATTAGAATTAGGGTTATAATTAAAGGGCTGTTCAGTGTAGGTAATAATAGTCACATCACACATCAAAATTTCTCCAGTGTCTCTGGAATGGCAATGAACCTGCGATGCCCAACATCATGCTAAGTGGAAGCCATCTTGTCGCGCTCACGACGCGCAGTCAACTATTGCTGTTCTGTGCACGCGATTATAGATCTATTTTGTTTTTATTATTCGAGTTAATTATATTTTTGTATGCATGTGTTTCTGTGACAGAGAAACCTATTTTATTTATTTTTACTTTTAAGCACAAGTAATAAAATACTGTACAAAGGCGGACTTAATGCCTGAGGCATTTTCTACCTTAGTTGATGCAGAAACAAAATATGGCAGATGCCATATAAGGGATAGATAACTTGAAAAATAAATATTAAATACATAGATACATACGAACAGAGTAAACATTGTAAATAATTTTCCTTCTTTTTTTTTTTCAATGCGTTTAAATTGCAGATGTCCACAGGCGTCAGTGGCCAGTTACCATCATTAGGAGTAAATTATTTTTCTATAGATATCAGTTTAAAATGTTTTACCTTTTATACAACAGTCCACCTCAGGTTTAATTCTATACTTTACCCTAAATTCGATTCCAGAACACCAAAGAATCCTCTAAAGGCAGGAATCTGGACCATCCGGTGCAAGCGATCGTTCTTAACGCTACATTACACTGGGCTATGTATCGTGTCCGACATTTGTCGGACTGAATGTTGGACACGACGCAATTGTCTGGATTTAAACGCCTATTGTTGTTACGAAATTACAAGTAGGTATGTTTAAGGGTTAGTAATCGTTTAGAAAATTCTAAAAAAGAAAACATAAAACGGCTTCCAAACAAAACATAATAAAATAAAATTACTTTAATTTCGGAAGTCGGTGACTGATTTTGTATTCTCGTTTTTTGCCACCGACTTCCGAAATTAAAGTTATTTTTCATAGTAATTTTTTGGAAGTCGGTTTTTTTGCCAAATATACGCCTAATAAATTTGTAACATTGGCAGGAAGTCATTTTAACACCATCAACATACACGAAGTGGAAAAAATACGTATTATTGAAGCTTACTCAAAAACCACTCATCAGAACTTGACCAAATTTATATAGGTGGTCCCATTTAAAAATATATACTTTCTAATAAAAAAAGAATTTTCTAAATCCGTTTATAAATGACGGAGTTCTGAGGTAATAAAAATGAAAAAAAAAAATTGATAACTCCTTTTTTTGAAGTCGGTTAAATTAGTAAAAAATGGTTCCGGAAAGAACACCGATTGTTTTTTTCTAAGAAATTGTATTAATAGTAGGTTTCCGTGGTTTGATTGCATTGAATAGAATACACTGGAGGACAACTTGCAAAGAAAAGTTTTGTTATCCTCTTAAAGAATTAGATATTATAGCAAATAAAATTACTGATAAATACACAGTGAACAAATACAATAAAAATTATTTCAACAGAATTTTTTGTCGTCCAAAATCACGAATAACAGTGTCATCCAAAAATAAACCGTCACAATATTTCTATTTTATTTTTATTAAATGGCAAGCAAAGCCGATGTTGACTATTCTGCCAATGTGTAAAGTGCATTGGAAAAACAAGTGTGCATAATTAACCAAACGTTTTTTTTTTTTTAATGATAAATTAGAAGAAAAACAACAACTGAACACAAATCAAATTCTTCGATTGATACAGTTGAACTTGAAACTGAAACAAACAAAAAATAAATAAATATTATAATTGTTAGAACATAAAATATACGTAATCCACACAGACAGAATAATTTTTGTTTTGATGTTATTGTGACGGACGAAAGTCATCAACACCACAAGCAGTTCAGGAGAAGTCACAATATTTTGCACACGTCAATAAATCTCATAGTAAGACAGGGCAATATATACCTTTACACCAGCCCGTCCCATCCTTGGTGTCCTCCCTCCGGTTGACGCCCTAAGCCAAGATTCGTAGCGAGTGTTCACCTAGTTTTAATTAGCATAGTTGAATAACCCCTGGCTGGAGGTTTTAAGTGTAGTAGCTTAAGGCACCCACAGGAAAGCCCGGTTAAGTAGTCATGATCTCAGAGGTCAACTACGAGAAGACCTACCTAAAAAAAAAAATATTCAGCTTGACAGATTGTAGTTTTATTTTTTCTTTACTATTCGAGTTAATTATATTTGTGTGTGCATGTATTCTGTGACAAATAAACCTATTGTTTTCCTTTTTTTTCTTTCAATGACTATGCAATTACAGGTGTCCACAGGCATCAGTGGCCAGTTACTATCACATGGGCCGTTTACTTGTTTACTACACTTTAACAAAAAAAAAAAAACTAAGGACAGATTTATCGAACGAACAACTAGGTAATTCCGCAAACAGATTTTTGTCCAGGCTAAAAAATGTAAAATCTCTGTGCTAAAAACTGTTGCAGCTAAACTAAAAACTCGTTTGTATGATCCAAAAAGTAAGGGTAAGTCTTATACTACGCGCCAAATCCTCTGCCTCCATCAGTCAGTATACTCGTAATTCGTCTAAGCATTGCATTAATTTAGCTTATCCTTGCTTATCTACCGCTTTGAAATGCGTGCCGTTTACGTACCCTGTACACGCTGCCGGAATTAGGAAATAATAGTATGTTAAGATTATGTGACGGTGACTAATCATATATTAAATCTTCGACTTATTATACCGAACTTTACTGAAGATTGAAACATCTTTGTTATCACAGCTGGCAAGAATACTTCAATGAAACGAGCCGCCGTAAATGTACATCTAGGAAGATGTACCCCACTCCGCGATTACTGTACTGTAAGTTCTAATTTAGTACGGAGCGAAATGCGTCGTTTTTTTTTAAGTGAAAATTTATTTAGGCGCTTTGGGCATTTTTGAGATGGGACTAAACCATTAATTTCGCAACACCGTGATGACACCACCTTTTGACCATTAAAAAGACATCAATGCGTTGATTGCCGCGGTTACCCGATTTTTTTTCAAGTTTTCATTTCTGTTGGCACTCCCGGAGTGCCACTGTTTTTTTTTGTTTTTTAATGGATCTCACAGGTCAGCCTAGGAAGTTGACAGCTGCTTAATTGGATTTTCCTGTGGTTGCCTTAATAAATTGAGGACTCCAACCAGGACATAAAACTTAAAAACTAAGCGACTACGCGCTAAGGGCACCCCCGTGGGGTACGAACCTCGGTTTAAGGCGTCGCTGAGGGAGGATAGCAAGGGACAAGTTGGATCGGATTAATGGGGCGCGTCTTCGTGGTTAGCACTATCTATATGTATATGGTATACCACTACAAAACTGAACGTTTTTAAAAGTACGTGGATAGACAGTGCCAACATGTGAAGGCCGAAAATCATAAATGAAATGAAATGAAATGAAATTGTTTATTCTGTAAATAGGATATCGGAATCACTTTTACACCCGTCCTTCAACGTCGCTCCGACATCTATATACCCATAAATAAAATTGCATTCCTAATTTATGTTGATTGACCCACAATTTTCTATATTTTTTAAGTGACAACTTCTTTAGGCGCATTGGGCATTTTTGAGATGGGACTAAATAATTGATTTCGCGACACCATAATGACACCAACTTTTGACCATTATTACCATATCATTGTTGATTACCGTGGTTACCCAATTATTATTTTTTCAAGTTTTCACTTCTGTCAGCACTCACGGAGTGCCACTGTTTTTTTTTTTTTTTCAAATTATATTTGTTACAGCTGTAGTGGCAATCATGTCATTTGGATTAAATAGGTCGTCATTTTTATTATTTTATTTATCTTTTATATAGATTATTTTATTTTAGATGTTGTGAATGTGCGAACGAAAAAATCACGTCAATTGGTTTAGTAATTATGGAATAATCGGTATACATACATACAAAAACCAGCCAAGAGCGTTTCAGACCACGCACATGAAGGGTTCCGTAGTTGAATTCCGGACTCCGGATAAATTCATCACGAAGACAAATTTAACATTGTAGTGGAAAAACATGTTCTCCCATGCATTCCAACTGCAAATGTAATTTTAAATGCACAATATTGGAACATTTACCATGTTATTTTAAGATCATAAACTTCTTATGATTTTTTCTGTAATCTATAAGAAAGTATAGAATTATTTTCTGTATTTTGCAAATTGGCTATGTAGTTTCGGAGATAAGGGTGGGCAATGGTCAATTTTGGTCTATTTTCTTAAATATCTTTAAAAGTTAATATTTTAAAATAATAAAAGAAAAAAATTAGATCCACAAAACAATTCCTTTCATTTGATATGTCACACGGTACAATTAGCAAAACTTTTTTTTTAAATTTTACCACGAAAAGTGATCCGCAGTAAACCACAATAGACGTGGATATATTTAGTAACCCGAATATTTTCGTTACACATCCGTTTTCGGGTTACAGAAATTGACATGTGTACCATCAACTTAATCGGTCTATTAGATTCGGAAAAAATTGGCTGCGAAAGACGCACAGACATACTAGTGATCCTATAAAGGTTCAGTTTTTTTCCAGTTGAGGTACGGAACCCTAAAAACCTACCGAATGCATAACTTCTTCCTTTTTTTGAAGTCGGTTAAGAGTAAAAACAAAGTCGACCTAATAGAACCGAAAACCGATGGCCCCGCAATGGGCAACAATACCTATGGGCCAATCTTGTAACCAAACACGGTAACCCTTACAAACAATGATCGGATAACAAGCACTTGACTATAAATAGTGCAAAGTCCCTCTCATGTTAAGATGGGATGTCCTATTCTCTCGAACTCATTGTCAGGACATTAAAGACTATTGATCAACGGCGTACAAATAGCCCTTGTGTGCCGACGTAATCATCAGTTAACCCGTGTGCGAATAACGTTTAAATGAATGCTACATCAGATTCGAGAATTAAGGGATTGTGTTAACAAGCCCTATAATTTCACGAAAGTGCTAATATTAACGTTCTAATTGTAATATAAATGTATGAAATCGTATAGCAATTAATTTTGGATGATAGAATTAGCGTAGTATTGATGCTGAGATAGTAAGTTTTGGGTACGTTCGTCGTTCATAGTTTTAGAGTAAAGTGTTTGAACTATTTAGGGAAATAGGGCGTAGTTTATAATTAAGTTTTATTGTAAAAATACTTAGTATGCCTTTGTGGTTGGAATCGATGGCTTAAAAACTGATGTGACCGGTCATCATTTATGCCAAACTAGGCTATTTGGATATCTCCACACTTATCCTTGATTCCCCACGCTGTTCTATGGTTAATCCACACAACCGCACCGCGACTGTCTGCGGGAGCCTTAATACGTTACACCATAGAACAGCGTACCTTTATCGGCTATTAAAGTTGTCGTCAAAAACAGAAATAGTTACCGTAGCCGAAATCGGTATAGTAAGATGTATTTTTATCGGATATCAAGTTATGATAAACTAAAAGTATCAAAAACCTGGCTCTGAATCACTTGCAATAGTGTATTGTTGTTGTTGTTGTTTGTTGTTGTCGGTCCGACTTCTAAAAAGGAGGAGGTACGATGTTAGACTTTTTTATATTTTGTTTTTATGTATGTTCATTGATATTTTCGTCAATTGTGGATCGATTTTGGAAATTTTTTCTTTGTCATTTGGTAGAGGAAGCTTGCGTGGTAGTCTCATATAAATTTTATTAACTTTGCTGAAGTAATTTTTGAGTAATTTTCAATAATACGTATTTTTCCCACTTAGTCTATATGAATGATGTTATAATAAGTTCCCGTCACTTTATTTACATAGCAGGTAAAATAAAAAATTACAAAAACTTAAAAAAAAAACGAGTTCCAAAGAAAACACTAAAAGTGAAAAATAATTATATTTTTGGAACTCGATGACAAAAAACAAAAATTCAAAACCAAAAAAACGGACTGGCGAAGTTTTTTTTTGGAAGTCGGTTGTTCTTTTATATAAGTCTATTCTCCACTCATGTAATAAATAAAGGTACAAACAGGTAGACACTTATTTCTTTTACACACTTTATGTCTAACAAAATCCGGCTCAAATAACGTAATCCCTAAGAACTCTAAGAGACAGTCCGAAAATCTCAGGTAAGGATAATGTATCTAGCCTTTCCCGTGCCCAAACTAAGTGTCCCATTTGCAATATTAGTGAGAGAAGTAAGAAAAACACAGGAACAAATTACGCTAACTTTTTTCCTCTTGAAGGACGTAATCCGTCATACAATATTCAGGGGTTTACCCTTACCCCCGGTCAAAACTAAGTGCTATGTATTCAGATTACGTACATTGCTATCTTTGTCGCCACGTAACGCCGCCGCCGTACTAGCTATTTTCATGTTTCTAATTTAGCTCCTTTTAAGGATTGTTATAGACTACCTATACTTCATTTATTATAACGTTAGACAAATAAAGGCTATCACCCTTCCCCCCAACCTTTTCTCATTTTTATATTTTAAACTTTTTTTTGCGTCATGTTTACCGCAAATAAACGTTTTTTTCTTTCTTTCTTTCTTTCGTTATTTCGATATAAACGTATATAACTCCGTTATTTCTCGATAATTTATACAAAGCAATTTAATCTACCATTTACATTTTAAAAAAAAACTCTAAAGTGCAGTATATTTCAACAATATGACACAATAACTGTCGTTATTTAGCCGTTTTTTGTCTAATGCTAAAAATATATAATATAATAAATAGATTAAAGAGGACTGCATTTTATTACTTTCCATGTAGTTTGGAAGAATTTTATTTTTTATTGAATGTTCAAAACCGATTATGGGCAAGTTCCATGACATAATATTGCAGCTACTGTTCCATAAAATAAATTTAAATATTAAAAAAACAAGCCGTCCGGCCTTTTTAAACTCCAACAATAAAATCTAAACAACGTTCTTGTATCTTTGTTAGAAAATCAGAACAAAATCTTAGAGTTAGGAAGACGGGCCTGGCAGACTGTAAACACATCTGCCACTCACGTCCGGAGCCACACGTGGCTCCACAGATCTGAGACGGAATTCTAAACGCGAAAATATATCTCACGGATGCACGGATGTGTGTCATGCGGTGAAACCTCGGAATATTAAACAATAAGGAGATTATATTATTGCGATTTTAATTTTGAAAACAGAGTTTGTAATTCGAATCAAACAAAATTGTAAAATAAACGACAAAAAATCGAGATCAAGATATATTCGAATTCGTTTCAATTTGTAATTATCTTATTAATAAATTCTACCAAATTACTGTCAATCTAATTAAAAAAAAAAAAAACTCATTCTTTATAATCTAACCGGCTCACTTTAGTATGGTATGTGCATGAGAGTTAACTGTCATTTCCCATAGATTCTAATTAAAAAACTACAACTAATTACTACTGCGTTCATCAAAACTTCTCTTTGTTTCCTAATTCACATTTCAGCAGTAATAAACCATGACACAGAGACAGCGAGCTTATCGTCTACAAAGATCGTTAGCTCACTGTTAAAGCACATTTACACAACGAGAGTTTCTTGCTTCGAACAAGCAGTTCGTAAAGAAAAGAAAAATATCACTCGTGTAAATGATACGGATCTATGAGACATCAGGACGTCCATGGTATGGTAACAGTTGACATTGATAGCTCAGCAAGTCGTTAATGTAATTCATTTTTGGAATACAAGTTTTTAATACTGACGTGCCATTGAATTTATATACAATAGCCGCATGTCAAAACGTGATACTCAGTGAAAGTCGCTTCGTCTTCGTTTAGAAGAGTCCGTGTAAACAAAAATCATAGGTGTTTAATAAACGACCCGACTAGTTTTTGTTTCTCATCGTTTAATGGTAAACAATTGAGTGCGATAATCGCCTCGCAAGATTCTCTCACTTTCTTGTATTTCGACATGAGGCGAGAAACTATACTTGTGTAAACACGCTACGGTTAGCCCATTTCAGTTCACCCCCAATTTTAGGAGCAAGATAACCCGATACGGATCTTTTAGAGACTTCTGCGGGGTTATAACACGGGAAATCAGTGCGGAAATTCGTGAAGCAATTGTTGCAATTTATTGCAACGTTGAAGCCAGATATAGTTGCGTTAGTTGTGATGTAATGACCTGTTTATTGGGCAGATATTACTGGTTGATTGATTGTTTTTGATTTTGTCAGGAATCGAGATAATTTTAAGGATTTTAATTTCGGCATGGTTATATCTCGATCTATGATATTCTCTTGTTCTTTATTATCATAACTGGTCCCTGGTGACCTGATAACGAAAAGCGGGAGAAATGGAAGGATAATGGAGGAATGGAGGGCTTAGCCCAGGAGGTATATCTATCTATTGAGCCCGTTGACTGCCTCGTTCGTATACGTAATCAACGCGTTGATATCTTTTAATGGTCAAAAGCTGGTGTCATCACGGTGTCGCGAAATCAATGGTTTAGTCCCATCTCAAAAATGCCCAATGCGCCTAAAGAAGTTTTGACTTCAAAAACTTTTTTCATCATACACATTTGTTTTTTCAATGCACTTTAAACATAGGCAGAATAGTCTACATCGGCTTTGCTTGCCATTTAATAAAAATAGAATAGAATCGAAATCATTGTAGCATATGAAATAAGGACTGTTTGCTTTTAATAAGCAAAGTTACTAGAACTCTGCTTAGTAATATTTACACTGACGAGCAATATAAAAAGCCACTAACTTGTCATGAAATATTTCCGAAACCACGCAAGATACCTTCTTGAAGTAAAAAGCAACATTCAAGTGTATTTAATACCACATAAAAACACCTATAAAACTGTTTTCAAGATGTTTTGTTACTTCATGTAGCTAACTTGTGTGGTTTAGGCCATATTTCGTTTCTTTTTTCGTTTTTTTTTACGCCTTCACGCTAAAATGCTAAAGAGCTATACAGATTTAAATGAAATTTGGCACGTGAGTAGACAATAACCTGAATTAGAACATAGAACTTTTTATTCCGATATTCCCACGGGTTCGAGTCTTATGCGGTTGAAACCGCGGGGCGCACGTAGTATAAATGTAATTCTGATCCAAACAGTTCTGTCTGTAGAATCCTTCGTAATTCGAAGCCTATTTTAATTTTCTATTAAGTACCCCATAAGAATTTTTTTACTTATTTAAATTTTCATACTGATTGATTCAGGAAACCGAAATTCAATTCCAACAATGTAAAGAAATTGCAAGCTCAAACCTAGGAAATAAAATGTTAAATTCAATTTAGATTCAGTCTTCAAGAAATCACTTGGAGACTTATGCGTGCACGTTCACCAAAGTTTCAGCACATAAAATATTACAAAGTAGTCGGTGACAACCCTAGCTTGTTAATAACCCTCACGTTTGATCACAGAACTAGAATGCCTACTGATATTAAATATACAGGGTTATTGGTTATATGTCGGCAATCCGTTAAGGGGATGTAGGAGAGGTTATTTGCAACCAAATTACCCCTGATTACCCCTATGCCAATTGTCAACCATTTTCGAGTAATTTGACATTTTATATTTTAAAATGTATGGAACAAAAATTTAAAATGTCAAATGACTCGAAAATTGTTGACATTTGCATAGGAGTCAAAATTCGTCATTTGGTTGTAAATTACCTTTCTTGCATCCCCTTAATGTTTTGCTGAAGTATAACCATTATCCCTGTATATCAGGGTTATTGGGTACATTTTATATTTTTACTTCATACATTTGAAAAATAGTCTAATTACTCGAAAATGGTTAATATTGGCATAAGGGTCATCAGGGGTAATTTGGTTGCAAATGACTGCTCCTACATCCCCAATAACCCTGTATAGGTACAAAAGGTCGGCTCTATGGAACGAGCGAAATCAGGCGCACGCAAACATAGACGCGTACGTATGGAGATCTCAAACTGTCTCCAAATGCGAATGACAGTAGCACTTGCTGTACAGTGCATTCATTATAACTTAACCGTGACGCGATTGGTAGTACTACTCTGTCAGTCGCCATTTTGAACTCTATTAGTATTAAAACTAAGCTTGACAAGTGATGGTGCCAACATGACGGTAAGGGACAAGTTTAAATTATTATACATGATTAATTTAATAATTGATGAACATGGAAATTAGCATTCGTTTATATTCGGAAATGCGATGATTCCCGAGGGATATTAAGAAAATAGAAGTACTGTACGGAGATCTCAAACAAATGAAAGTCACGAGTGCGCATTGCACTTGCTGTACGTGAAGTGTAAGCGAAAACGCACGCGAGAAAAACGCACGCACACATGTATACGTGTGCGTGCGTTTTTCTCGTTATACGGAACCAGCCTTCTGTACATTTATATTTGTGTTAATGTCTAAGCGTCCAAATAATAGGACCAATCGTTTAAAAAACGACGTTCTATTAAGTTTGTGGATCAATTTTATTACTTTTAGTATTTTGTACGGCTTTTGTTTTCACGCGCTTTCTACTCTGGAGGGGTGAGCAGAATTTTAAATGTTATCTAATACTTATCGAGTTTCTTCGTTGTATGTTTTCTTTAAAAATTGAAAACTGGTGAAATTATTATTAAATTATGTTGCTGAGATTTCCAGTCTAACCAGATGCAGACCAGATGACCAGTATTTAATGGAGTGACTGCCTATCTGACCTCCACAACCCGGTTATTAAATAACACGATACCCCTTGGCATGACTGATTGACAGACTTTCTGGCTTGTGACTACCAGTAACGACAGTCGAAGATCTACAAATACAAAATACCTACTAACAAATGATAAAAACATACAGTCCTCTTACCGTTGTTGCCAACAGGTTGGACGGGCCTTTTATGCAGCACTGGCAGGCTTTACATGCACCCGTATATCGGGCTTGGTGCAGGTAAAAATGTAAAATGATATGATTTCTTGTTTATTTTTATATTTCTAAGTATTTTGACATTCATTATTATATAAAATTTTACTCCTTGTCAATTTTATATTTGAAACTGTGTTTTATTTTTCCATTTTAACATTTTTATAATTTTTTGACAATTTTAATTTAATGAATATTTTAAAAATTATTGTATTTTGGATTTTTATCTGTGAGTTTTATAATTTAAATGTAACTATGGACTAGATTATGTCTGAAATAAATAAATAAATTACCTACCTGTGTAAATAGGTAATTATTTTTTGTGTGTTATGTAAATAGGTAATTTACATAACACGTATGTCAAGTGAATACAAGCGAGTATTGATGTGATAACATCGGGGGGCACAAGACGTCGATTTTCTAATAGAGTAGACATCACGTCACAAGACTTGCAAATAATCGAATTATCTCCGTCCTTGTCACTAAAGGGATTTCCATTCTCTCTTCTCGTAAATAACTTTGTTTTGCTATTATGTTTACTGTTTTGTGTTTTACTTTGTTGCATGAGAGCCCAGACCAAATAAAAAAACAAGACATAGCGCTGTCAACTTTGTTAAATGTTACAACAAAATACCTAGTGACATATTGCAATTAAATGAAAGAAAATTAAAAACTCATATTAAAAGAAAACTTTGTAAACAACCATAATCACAAATTAGAGGATTATATCCAAAATAAGAGTGCGTGGAAACATGCTGGTCCTCTGCTCTATAGGACAATTTAGAATCAAGAAAAAATCAAGCTGGTTGCTAATTTAAATGATTTTTTTTTTGTTATATGACATTAATTTTACGTTCCGTGATTACTTCCTCACACACTGACTTATTAATTATAAAATTTTAGCAAAATCGTCTATTTTTACAATGTTTGTAAATATGTGAGCATCATGTATCTATCACATAATTATATTATCTGTTGTTGCTTTATTTTCATTATTTTTCCCTATTATGGTATAGTAATTTTATTCTAGGTGCATCGTCTTCACATATAATTATTTAACTAATGAAGGTACCTATACAAAATAGTGTAAAACATTTTAAAAGAGTAACGGTGGAGTTTCTTGCCCATTCTTCTCCATACGAAAACGACCTTTTTGCAGGAGCAACTAAAATCAATTCTATTATTTTGTAAATTTTGACGTTCAAAAGTGCCATACAAGGGACTATTTGAAATAAATGATTTGACTTTGACTTTTCAAGTGACGTGCCGGTTTCGTAAACATATATTATGTGCACTTAGTTAGGTGTACTTTGATTGTAAATGGTTGTAAATGTGTGCGTGTGAGCGTGTATGCACAGGGTGGAGGTGCAGTTTTGCCATGCTTCACTTTATTGTCTTGGTTTTTTATTTGGTCTGAGCATGAAAGAAATTATAATTAATCGTTATCTTTTCTCGAGTCGGGACGAGCTGTATACTGAGTTATTTTAAATTGGCTAGCTAAACTCCGCAGATGCAATGGGTATCGATAACTAAATACGATCAAATAAAAAGATTTGATGTTTTTTTTTTTGGGAGTTCAACAACCGCTGTTACTGTTTGTTACTTGACGTATGAGTAGAGAAAAACCGTTTTCTTAAGTTTTATGGTGTTCAGATATCAATACTTATCACACTGTGAAGTTTACACAAAAACAAACAGATTCTTTAGACTGATATTTCACGTGACTACAGTAATTGCGGTCAATGTCCCCACATTTTTTGTTTTTTTTTTTTATCATGTTCGTTAGCTCGTAGGGTACTTTTATTGCATCTCTATACCTACATACAGTATTTCTATTTTCTTAATGTCCCTCGGCAAACTTTGTGTTTCGTCAGTCGTCGGATTTCTATCAATTACTCTTTGCACTTAGTGCAGACCGGACGCTTTCAATCGACTTGGAAGTTTATAGAGTTATTAATAATCTTTTAACTTAATGTAATTAATTTAAAACATGGGAGAAAAGCTGCGAAAATCGCAGGCATGACACATAGGGAAATAGTTTTACAGCTCTGTATAGTTCACACGGAAATCAAAACAAAACAACAATAAAGTACCTAGTTCTGAATTCAAATTATTATACACGATAAATCTAATGATTGATGGACATGGAAATTAGCATTCGTTTGTATTCGGAAATGCAATGATTTCCGAGGGACATTAAGAAAATAGAAATTGTGTACCTAGTTTTAGTAAGTTATGCCTGTAGTTCTCATAAATTCAGAACTCTAATACTATTTTTTCATGGAACATTATTTCATTCTGTATCTGGAGAGGGGCGTTGTTAGGTACGCTACAGTTTATACTTTAGCAGCTATCATCGTTTTACTTGTTGTACTTAATCTCGTGTAATTGTTCCGAAAAAAGCTTTTTTTATTTATTCATGTTAATGGTGAAACATTACATGCTATCCTTTTATCATCATTGGTTGAATTATTAGATTTTCCATTTCAATTACTTTTTTGTTTATCGAATTGTGAATCAATTATTTACTTGTTACAGATACTTAGGTAATGGCCAAAAAATTTAATCAAACCATAAATTCCTCACTATTCAACAGTTAAACAAAACCCGAAAGTTATGGGCATAGAAACTATAGTCAACTCATCCCACAAGCTTTCAGTTTAATGCTAAAGTATGTTTCAATAATAAACTTTACCTATCGGCGTAGGCTGATCCGGTTCTAAAAGTTAAACAAAGTTTAGTGAACGTTTGTTCAGCGATGGGCTTATTGAATACTTTGACGTCACGTAAATTTATGGTATGACGTAATATGTTGAATAAATATGTATTGGGGTTGGGAATAACATGTTTGTTGTGGGTTTTGGTATCGCTTTAAGTTGAGAACTGCAAGCTTTTAAGTTAGGTATAGCTATTTCTACGTATAATTATTACAAACTAGAATCTGCCCGTGACCTCGTCCATGAGGAAAAAATAATGGTGGCACTCTGGGGGTACCAACAGAAGCGAAAACTTGAACAAGATCGCCTTGGTGGAAGAAAAATACTTATATAGAACATTGGTCCGTAACCTTATCTAAATAAAGAGCACAATCGCGTTTACAAATAAAAATCCGAAACCTTTAAAGTAAAAATACTTGCATAGAACATTGATCCGTAACTTTATATACATAAAGATCATAATCGCGTTTACAAAAATGAGGTGTCGTCATGGTGTCGCGAAATCAATGGTTTAGTTCCATTTCAAAACTGCCCAATGCGCCTAAAGAAGTTTTCACTTCACAAAAACAGTGGCACTCCGGGGATGCCGACAGAAGTGAAAACTTGAAAAAAATTGGGCACCGCTGTAATAAACGTGTTGATGTCTTTTACTTCATGCACCGCGGTAATCAACGCGTTGATGTCTTTTTAATAGTCAAAAGCTGGTGTCGTCAATCTCAAAAATGTCCAAACGCTTAAAGAAATCTTCACTTCTAAAACATTTTCAATAGCACTCGGCGATCAGAAAATTACGTATTGCAAAACAATAAAAAAAATTCACCGCTTTATAATATTAGTTTCGATGCTTATAATAAAACTGAATTAAGGCTAGAATTTAGATCAAAAGGGTATCTAGTGACTGGGTTGTGTAATATGTGTAATGGTATTCAGTTGCATTCGGTTCGACTAGCAGCCGCCCAACATATTTTTGTGCTACACAGATGATGACTGCAAAAATTGATCTCTGACAGACTTTCCTAAAATACTAGGTAAGTAGAAGACCTACCTACATTTTATAACTGAATAATATCATAACCAATAACGCTAAAATATAATTTTATCACAGCTGAATTGATATTTGATGAATTTTGTGACCGCACGCGCTGGTTGTTATAAATTTGTCACGTTTTTGTGGTTATTTTATTTACTTAACGCATACATCGTGATTAAACATTACATTATAAATTTTATTGTGGGAATGTAATAGTTGTGTGTATTGGCACCTCCATTTAATTGGATCAATTCACTTTCTCATCCGCCTTCAGTGTACTGTGTGGTTGCGTATTAAATTACGTTACGTTATTATTAATAAATTGATTTCTTTATTGCCAATTCATCGGAGGAAATTTACAACGAAAAAATTAAGAAATAGGTTAATAATTCTTCTTTTAGAGAAAGCCTACTACAGTACTGACGAATTTCTGAATGATAAATTAATCTAATTTATGTATTTGTAATTTGTGTATTTCTAATTAATTTATCATTATGCGGTTTTTTATTTGAAAGCAGGTTTTTTAGCGATGGTTCTTATACCTGTTTTATCAAAATCGGTTCTGCCGTTTGAAGATTATCAGCTTTGAAATTTGGTATTCTGTTACTTCAATGATATTAGAAGAACATAGTAACCTTGAACTAATGCTGCAGCATCACCTTTCTTTCCATGTATATGTTATTTTTTAAATTCTAATTTGGATTGTTAATTATTTGAATAATGGATAAGTTTATAATTATTTGTTGTTTATGTAAAAACCCACCTATTTATATTTGTACGCCGATAACTCAGAACAAATAAAAAACCAAGAAATAACGCTGCAAACAATACAGTGAAGCATGCCAAAACTACACATCCGCTCTGTGCATACACGCGCACACGCACACATTTACAACTACTTACAATCAAATTGCACCTCACTAAGTGCACTCATGTTTACGAACCCGGCCTCACGTCACTGTTGACAGCGTTATATCTTTTTTATTTGGTCTGAGGCAAAACATTACTGGAATATAATTGTATTGTTACATCTTACATTCCATGTGTGTCATGTTTTGGACAAAAAAAAATGTTCCATATATTTAATTTAAAAAGTGGTCGCACTCCGGGCGTGCCGACAGAAGTGAAAACTTGAACAAGATCGCCTTGATGGAAGAAAAATAATTGTATAGAATACATTGGTCTGTGACCTTATCTAAATAAAAAGTACAATCGCGTTTACAAAAATAAATACTTCCGAAACCTTTAAAGTAGAAATACTTACAAAGAACATTGAACCGTAACGTTATATAAATAAAGAGCACAATCGCGTTTATAAAAATGAGGTGTCGTCATGGTGTCGCGAAATCAATGGTTTAGTCCCATCTCAAAAATGGTCAACGCGCCTAAAGAAGTCTTCACTTCAATAAGTAAATTTTCCAAGTTTACGTAACTTAGAAAATTACACTATATTTTTATTCATTTTAAAAATGTACAATTGACCTCGTCATTGCTTTACGACCTTAAGATTGAACGTAACTTGCACGTCATAAAACGTCAATATCATTTTTTTTCTTTTAGACCAATGTTACAGTTAAATAGTTGCAACTTTAGTGGAGTTTCAATTTGTTGGGAGTTTTTTTCAAAAGCGGTAGAGTATTGACGAGGCTATACATTTTGTATGTTCATTTTTTTTTTGTTTTAATTCAATAGTAGGTTACTGATTTCGGGTGCAGGGTCTATGCAATGAGGCGATCAGGGCTCCAGACAGTGGAACCTCCTAACATTATAAGCTGTGTCCAGAAGTGCTGCTTTATGTATCAACCCTAACGGCTTAACGAGAGTTTTCTCAAGCTTGATCGAGGCCCTTGGCTATTAATTCATATCACCTAAATGATTGCTGAGTCTAAGTTCGCAGCTACTAATGGCTAAGGCAAAGGTGACACGTATAGTGTCCACCTTTGCCTTGCAAGTCAAGTCATGATACTTGATTTACTTATCCTTCTTGTTTTCTTAAGGTCAATTAGAGATTTTATAGGTACAATCGGGGAAATTTATTTCAGAAAATTGACACCCTACGTCAATTTGCCGTGTTATAGCCATTTAATACAGCTGTCAAGGAATTACAGTTGTGGTTGAATTTACGGACAACTTAATTTGCTACACAATTCATTTCCCTGACTGAACATTCGCTTTTAATCTTTACCTTCCTTATTGTTCTATTTCCACGTCGCTTTACTCTGAAATGTCTACTTCACTCAATCCTGTTTAGGCACGAGTAATTTTCACAGCGGCTAAAACCTTCATTGTGGAATTAAACAAGGAGGCTTATTGTTCAATTATTATACCTACAATTTTCTACATTTTTTGAAGTGAAAACTTCTTTAGCGGCGTTGTGCACTTTTTGAAGTGAAAACTTGTTTAGCGGCATTGTGCACTTTTTTTGTAATGGGTAAAAAATTTTAAACTCGAGTCAGGACACGTGACCTGATCGAAAATTCGTAAGGCGGTTAAAAAGACATCAACGCGTTGATTACCGTGGTGCCGATTTTTTTTCAAGTTTTCACTTCTGTCGGCACTCCCGGAGTGCCACTGTTTTTTTATCAAATTAAATTTGTTACAGCTGTGGCAATCATGTCATTTGGTTTAAATAGGTCCTTATTTTTATTATTTTGTTAATTTTTTATACAGATTCTTTTCTTTTAGATTTTGTGAATGTGAGAACGTTGTAGGCTGTAGAATGACTTGTGGACTATTTTCTATTTTACTAAGTACCTGGTACTTGTTGATAGGCCTACACTGTCCTCCTCATACCTATTAACACTGTAATTTGGAAACATCGTAGAAACCATTTATTTTTAAAAGAGTAACCGTGGAGTTTCTTGCCGGCTCTTCTCCATAGGAAGCGGCCTATTGGAACCGTATACCTAGCTTCTAACTTTTCATAAGTGACCTTGTAGGTTTATGTGAAATAAAATATTTTCAATTTTGAATACCTAGTGATGTAATACGCGAGTAAATAAATAAAAATAATACGAAGTAGGTAATGGGTAGTCTAGTCAAGGCTCCTGCAGAGAGGCGCAACGTGATTCTGGTAGAACAATTTGCATGAAGTTTTCATCATATAAATTGTTCTAATATTGTTCGCGTTGCACAGTCGTGTCGCGCTAGTATGCGCCAGGCTCAATCGCACCGCATTCCGCAATTTTTCACGATTTATGAGTGTGTACATACGGTTGCAGGAATAAAAGACTGGTCAAACTGAGGCGAACCCCACGAGGGACGCAGGACCCGACTGCGTTTACGACTATTGTTTGAATGATTTGGAATTCACAAGACTATTCCACCCAGTTTGAACTTGTCGATACAATTTAGTTGACACAATAGACACGAGCGAATTTCTCCCGCATCCCGCATATCGCGCAGGATTCGCCTCGGCTTGAACAGAGCTTTAAAGGCCACTTATCAAAATAATAACGATACTACAAAAACCACCTTCTAAAAAATAAAGATTCGTCCATTTGAGAAGGAGCTGTATACAACATTATCATACTTGGATTTCAATATACACTTTAGGAATAAAGGGAAATATTGCTATGAAGATGAGTCTATAAAATATGGCATGGAACTAAAATCATTTCCACTGTTTATACGACCAATGTGTGCCCCGTAGTTATTCTAGCCCTAAATGACAGCAATATAAACGGTGAAGAGACTTGTTTGGATATAAAACTGCTGGATGAGATAAGATAAGATATGATAAGTTAAGATAATCATTTATTTCATTCAAGAGATGTTAAAAGTATACAAAAAGTTTACAAAGTAAACAATGGCATGCAATTATTTATAAAATGAGGTATAATGCCACTAAGGGATAAGATAGATTAAAAAAAAATTAAAAAAATGTAACACATGGTCAAAACTTCTCATCAAAGAAAAAAATAGAAAAAGAAAGAAAGATGAAAGAAAAAAAAGAAAGAAAGAAAAAAGTAAGAGAAGAAAGTTAAGATTTCTGTTATGGTTAAAGAGGGACACCAAATGAAAGGCCGTTCTAAGGATTTAAATAATACGTATATTATCCTTTTCTTTATATATTGGAAGGTGGTTTTTACTAGTATTACGTAAGATGTAACACTCACAACACAAGACACAAGGCTAAAAGAGTGGTACAGTCACTATGAGAACGTTGATTCAGATCACTTCATTTCTAATTTGTTTCTTAGTTTGATTAAGGATAGATAAAGAACCTATTATATCAATACTATTGTTTATGGTTTTTAGAAATCAGTAACTACAACAAATAAATAACTAGGATTCTTCCAAATCTTGAAATATTTCGTCGAGTTTTGTAGCATCAGACATTTTCTTAGAAAGATCGCACTTAATCTTTCGTGTTTCGTATTAAACAACTTTCACAAAGTGAAATATAATAGTTTCAGTTATTATCGAAAATGTTGCTCAATTATCTTCATCCTATAGCAGTCTATCGCAGGAGAGCGTACTCTCCAACAGATGGTACGCCACTGAGCTCGATCATTCTTCACTGTCATCCATCCTTGCTTCGACCTTAACCATTCATGGTAATTTCGAACACATACATACCTACAATCAATCAATCTACCTATCCTTTTCCCAATCATGTTGGGATCGGCTTCCTGTCTAACCGGATGCAGCTGAATACCAGTATTTTACATGGAGCGACTGCCTATCTGACCTTCACAACCCAGTAACTGATACGTTACCCCTTGGTAAGACTGGTTGTCAGAATTTTGGGCTTCTGCCAACCTATAACGACTGTCAAAGGTCCACGAATAACAGCCGGGACCAACGGCTAAACCTGCTTTCTAAGGCACGTTGCGACTATACCGTCAGCTTTACATACCGAGACTTCAACGCATCGGAGTCTCGGTATGTGAAGATGGTCACTCATTTATGGACCAACCCCGGCAAGCATTTTACCTGATGGAATCGACCAGTGCCGCTGTTATTAGTTAGCCACAAGCTCCTCAACACACACATACCTACATTAATTCAAAAGATTCCAAGTCACTTCCAGCACTTATTATCATTAACCGCAGTAAATCGCATCTGGCACCGAATCGATGATACTCTTATGATACATAGTTCCCTGCACCGGCCTCTCGCGATAAAACATTGATTTGTGATCTCCTACGTACGGCCTTGTATTCACTGTTGAATGTAATAGTAATGCTGCGTATTTGTTGGAAACAGGGTTTAAACATTAAGAACATGTTTTTGTGGGAAACATGTTGCTGTCAACATGTAATGTTGCAGGTTGCTGGCAATATGGAATTTTGCAGTGTTGCCGTATCTTTTGTATTCAAGGTAAACAAAAGTTACACAATAATGTTGCGCAACTATTTCTTAACTTTTGGTATTTATTTATTCACTTTTTCTACATAGCTTTTCGCCGGTATACCAAAACCAGACTCAAGAAAGACATAAGCATGACTTAAAACTAGTTTTATCAAATCAAATAGCTGTAAAGTTTCTACACTGCACTTCTGATTCAAATCTCAATAGAATGTAGATAAGCTTTTGAAAAAAAATATTACACACATCAAAAGTGTCTAGGGATCAAGCATTTTTATGCGGATTTCTTGAGATTGAGATGTGGCTTTGTAATAAATTTATGATTATATAAATTTATATGGATCCTTTTTGGTGCATTTCATAATTTGAAACAGGAACTGTTAATCAAATTCGAGTAAAAGATGAAAATCAGCTGTCAATATTTTCCCTATAAAAACATACAACGCATTGAAGACATTATTAGTGCTACTGTTTCCCTACTACTGATTAAAACCAACGTTATTATGGAGCGGCGACGTCATTTAAGCAGGGAAGAAATGCTCAGAGCCGTGGGAATGATAGAAGCTGGTTCCCGGCAACGTACTGTGGCTTTAGCTCTGAATACAAGTCAGAGTGTTATCAGTCGACTTTGGACACGTTACCGAAGCACTGGTACCGTGGCTGAGCGCCATGGAGGACGGTATCGCTGCACCACACGGAGACAAGACCGATACATTCAAATCTTAACTCGAAGAGCTCCAACAATAACCGCCATGATGTTAGCCGTGAGGCTTCATCACTCTTCAGGGAACTTAATTAGCGACCAAACAGTCAGAAACCGCTTGCATGAAGTGAACCTTCATTCCCGAAGACCGCTACGGGTACCACCTATAGCAATGCACAATCGTAGGATTCGATATCAATGGGCTCTTGAACACAGAAATTGGGCAGAAGAACAATGGCGTTTCGTGTGCTTTTCTGATGAGTCTCGTTTTGGTATGAGACCGGATACAAGACGTATACGACACTGGAGAACCCCTGGACGCCAACAGCGATTAAAATCCTGCCAGGAAGTCCATCCTTATAGTGGTGGAACCATCATGGTATGGGCGGGTATTTGGATCGGCGGAAGAACTGAGTTGATTTGGATCAGAGGCAACCTCAACGCTCAAATTTATGCTGAGACGATTGTATCTGACGTCATCGTTCCTCTACAAGTGCAAATCGGTCCCTTATTTCAGTTAATGCATGATAATGCACGACCGCACACCGCAAGAGTTGTAAGACAGACTCTCGCCGCAGCTAACATCAATGTCCTGCTCTGGCCTGCTCAGTCGCCAGACTTGAACCCGATTGAGCATGCATGGGATATGCTACAGAGAAGAGCTCTGCCGAATATGGAGGGTATCCAGTCGCAAGAAGACCTTTTTTTGTTGTTGCAACGAACATGGGCGGCCATTCCACAGCGTGATTTGGATGAACTCATTTTGAGTATGCCAAACCGATGTTCTTGTGTTGTTAGTGTTCGCGGTAGAAACACGGATTATTAATTGTTTAAGTTACCCAATAAAATTTTAAAGAAAACTGTTATTTCAGTCTTTTTTTCGAACTTTAATGTTAGTGGTTCAAATGTCAAAAATCCCTTTATTAGGAAAATGGCAAATTTCTTTATTAATGCAAAGGTGACTTGGTTTATCGTTACTGTGACAAACGAAAACACTTTATTTGATGAATCCTTAAAGAAAATTTTAATTAATATCAATCAGGAGAAAAGTTATTGCAAAAATATATGTTGATCCCTAGACACTTTTGATGTGTGTATTTCCCACTTTTACTAACATAAAAAAATAACTTTATACAAAATTGAAATTAAAATAAACACCCTCTCGAGTTTTACAGAACATTACAAAGGACAATGTAATAAAGTCTCACTTTACAATTTACGGCTACAATAATAATTTTATAAGACTTGTAATACAAACTGATATTAAAAACGTCCAGGCTTGCATTTGAGACAAGCTATAAATATTCTTACACTATCCAAGACCCAAGGGTAGTTTTATGTCCCACATTAAATCATAAAGAGAGTAGTGTATTTACATGCATTTGTTTTCTAGGTACTGACGTTTCTGACAAGATTTTATCGAATGGTTTTGAAACGTGTTGTGACATTACCTGAAATATAGTTTGTATTTGGATTATACTGCGGCCGCATCTGCGTCTGTCGTGACGAAGCAATGCGTGCCGAAACTTCACATCTCTGGCTCTCTAAAAAGATATCGCGCTAATGCGGTGGTCACATTAACGTTAGCGCGCTAAAACCCTTTTATGTACCCGGACGAAGAGTGAGAAATAAGACGCGTCGAAATGTTGCCAATATATAAAACGTAAAACATTTTTTGAGGATGATATTCTCGTAACTTAAAATAAAGTATGTCCATTTATTTTTGTTTTTTACATCTATTTAATATATTGAATCACATTTTACTTTTAATTTTTTTTTTTTTTAAGTACGCTGTACTGGTACACCGTCGAAATATTTGTTTGCTGCACCGATCGACGTCATTACATCGGCGCCGGCTGTCGCTGAAAACCAGCGCTGGGGCTCTGTCTTGCATAGGGTCGTAGCATACTGCTGAGCGATAGCCAATTTGCGTGGATGTGACGCATGCTTCCCCAACCTTTTCTCATTTATGTATTTTAAACTTTTTTTTTGCGTCCCGTTTACCGCAAATAAACGTTTTTTTCTTTCTTTCTTTCTTTCTACGCAGCCCGAACTATCGCGACGATACCCGATAATGTTTGGTCACATCTGCGTGTATCGTATCACTGTGCGAAACTTCGTCACGATAGGCGCAGATGTGGCTGCAGCATTAGCACTTATATTATAATGCAGCACATAAGCAGCTGTATCATTACTCAACAATAAATTACAGTGTTATTTGATAGAGTTGGATGAGGTACAAAAACTATTCTAGCTAGTCCCGGCAAGCGTTAAATAGTCGTTCCCGTGTATGTAGTACACGAGGCTAGATATCAAGCTATACATTTCCAGTATAAGCTGACCTTTCATTGTACGGAAATACTAAACGATCTTGTCGTCTTTTCGAAACGCGACGCCCCCGCAAGGGGGCGTGGCGAGCGGGGTCAGGGCGTAGCCCCTCGCCCGCGGATGCTATACTGTGACCCGCTAATGCGGGTCCCTACTAAACAATGCGCCGTGCATGCAGCAATATATTTTGTACCTGAAACTAATTAATTAAAAACCATTTTATTATAACTTGTAATGCTCTAATAATAAAATGTTGACAGAATATTATAATAAACTTAATAAATAAATAATAAGGCTAAACTAGTAGGCGCAGACTTGCGAGCAAGTAATCCAAAGTTTTATCGTGTCTTAGTACAAGTATGATTAAGCTATGAATACAAGATTACCAGTATTGCATGTTAGTTCTAGTGTAGACACTAATAAATAAATAATTAGTCGAGTTCCTTTTAAAATCAAAAACTCATAACTACTATCAACAATAATTTCCACGAGCAAACAAAATAATTCATTAAACAAGACGAAAATAAATCGCAATAATACCACTCATTCGAATAAAACTCAAAGTAAGTAGAGATAAAATAAAAGCTATGGGATTACTTGACATCGCTCACAAAGGACCTCCAACGCCCATTGTGACTTACTGAAGCATGATTTTTTTTATACCATCTTTGAATATTTACTGAAGATTATGAATAACGTCTCTGTGAACTGTATTCTTCGTTTTTCCTGCCTTAAACATCGCGTTTCTATTATCAATTGCTTGTTATTTGCTATTTTGTAAATGTTTTTCTTTTTGTTCTAGAATATGGAAAGGTTTTGTCTCAAATTGCTTTCGATTGAAATAGGCTAATGGATTTTCTTTTATAATATATATTTTTTGTTAATTAGATTTTAAGGTTTCCGTACCTCAAAAGGAAAAAACGGAACCCTTATACGATCACTCGTGTGTCTGTCACAGCCAATTTGCTGCAAATTTAATCGACCGATTAAGTTGAAATTTGGTACACATATAAATTTCCGTGACCCAAACATGGACGTGTAACGAAGATAAATGAATTTTGAAAATTGCGGTCACTTTCACACTGTACTGTGACATATGAAATGAAAGGATTTTAAGCTAAGATAAGCTATTTGTAAAAAGTCTTAAAAAGACCCTGAAGGAAATCTAGATTTCTTTCAGGGTCTTATTAAGACTCTTTAGAAATAGCTAAGCGGAACAGGCTACTAAATATATCCACATCATCATTTTATAATGGATTTCTGCAAGGTCACGCCTGAATCAATTAACTATGAACGGATTTGTTGTGACGACCTCATATTAAAAAAAAAAATTAAGATATTTAAAAAAAAATATGAAAATTTACCATTTACCTTTATCTTCGAAACCACTGAGCCTAAAATTTTGAAAAAAAAAAATACAGAAAATATTTCTATACTTATAGATTACAAAACTTATAACAAGTCTAGTCTTAAAATAACAAGGTAAATCACTTAATATTGTGCGCACAAACTTACATTTTCAGTTGGAATCTATAGGAGAACATGTTTTTCAACTACAATGATAAGTTTGTCCTTGAGATAAATTCATCCCAACTACGAAACCTTTCATTGTGTGTGGTCTGACACGCTCTTGGTTGGTTTTTTCGGATAATATAACGAATAAGTAAGGCAGGTGGAGAAGAGCCCTAACGGAATGTTGCCAAGAAACGGTAGAAGAAGCGTTGGCAGACCAATAGCCAGGTGGATGGTCGGCCAACAGATTGGAGGGAAGACTTGGATGAGACTCGCACAGACTAGGGAAGCATGGCACAAAAGGCGGATACTTGCCTGTGGGTGGACCAAGGCTGCCAAAGATGGTGATGATGATAATGCTGCCACGACTTTTTGTATTTTTGATTAGTGATTTTTTATGAAGTTTTGGTTATCGCATTCTTGCTTACTGAAAAACCACATTCCTCAAGGATTGGTAAAAGTTACTTTGAGAGAGTTATTATTCTCGATTCCCTGATTCCAAATATAATAATAATAATACCAGCCTATTATTGTCCCACTGCAGGGCAAAGGCCTCTTCTCATACAGAGAAGGCACGAGTATTGATCACTACGCTCAAGACGGGTTGGATTTCACACATATATTAACTATAATGTCCAAGATGAACTCAGAAAGTACATACGAATTGAAAAAGTCACATTGGTACTTGCCCGAATTTGAACCCACAACCTCGAGCATGAGAGGCGAGGCCTTAACCACTGGGCCATCACGACATATCATTTTCGATTCCAAATATAAATATATAACTCAAAATCGTCCAAAATCGAGTTATTGTATTCTTCGTTAGTGCGGAGAATGTTATGCCATAGTTTTTCAGTACAAGACCTGAGCACCAAAACGTTTACTTGATGGTCGGAGAAGTCGAGACCGGCCCAAGCCCATATAGTTAGATGGCGTAGACTAAGATTTAACTGAACTGTGAAAGTGAGATTAGAGAGAAAAATCCGTAATTAGTACTCGGTCAAGCTAAGGCATTTGTAGAATTCCCGAACACTGTGATCGTGTCGTGAAAGACCATCGTAGGTATTATTCGAATCTACCATAGTAAGAATTTTGAAAGCTGTTTCTTATTCCTTCATCTATAAGACTATCATCAAAAATGTCCTGGAACATGAGACTAGATTTCATTACATCATCATTTTTCGACTCGCTTCTACCATAAAAAGTTGGGTTAAAGAGCGCTTATAAGAACTCCACTTGAACTTATTCCTTATAACCCTTAGCTCTTATGGATAGCAGACGTTAATACGATAGAATAGTACAAAAGGCTGCTTCCATACAACGACCGAAAATGCACGCACACGTAGACACTCTTCACGTACAGCGAGTGCAAGTGCACTTTCGACTGGCATTCGTTTGAGATAGCCTCCAGTTCAATGTATTTTAACTAAGTATAGAAAAATCAGTAAACTGACATTTGAAATTATAAAAAAAAAACTTCTTTAGGCGCGTTGGGCATTTTTGAGATGGGACTAAACCATTGATTTCGCGACACCATGACGACACCTCATTTTTGTAAACACGATTGTGCTCTTTATTTATATTACGTTTCGGATGAATGTTGTATGCAAGTATTTTTACTATAAAGGTTTCGGAAGTTTTTTTTTTTTTGTAAGCGCGTTTGTGCTCTTTATTTAGATAAGTTTACGGACCAAATGTTCTCAAGTCTTTTTCTTCCACCAAGGCGATCTTGTTCAAGTTTTCACTTCTGTCCCGGAAGGCAACTTTTACTTTTTTGTTACCCGTTTTAGTTCTGTTGTTATTTATCTGTTTTGTAATCTGTTTTTCATTTATCTCACTGACTGCTCAAAAATAAGTAAACGAGGTACAGTTTTGCTAAAACGTCATAATATGGCGCAATGTCAATGTACATTCTTATCGAATCAAATCAGTTTAATATAATAAACTAATTTGATTTGATTTCATTTATTCTTCGTTAAATCGCATTGTACGTACGCGTCTATGTGCATGTGTGCGTGTGCTTGTTTTTGCTCATTGTATGGAGCAGACCTTCTGTAGGCACTATTCTGTGCCAATTCTTCACCTGGATATAAATCTGGTTTAACGATGCGCTTTCTAACAAACTGGAGGATTAAAACCGTGTTTCGTTATACTAGCTGTGACCGCGGCTTTGTTAGGCTTTGATTCAGAGATTAGATATGCTTTGGCATATATTTAATCTAAGGAAACATTTATTTACACGATAAACATAAAATCTTTTGGAACGAAGTTCTTTCTCACGTATGATTTAAAACAAAAACAATTTCTTTGCAACCGCCATTTTTGGTTTACATTTTGACCTCATATTGACTTTAGCACCCTTGAAAACAATGAAAACGATACCCATGATGAAAATTCGAAGATTTTCAAAGCCGCCATCTTAGATTTTCATTTTGAACAAATTCACATTTTCACTCTCTTTCGCATGCAGTGTACTCGGACCGATGTGTACAATTTTATCCCATGACACTGTAATCACTTTACTCTTTTCTTCTGTTTTTTTTCTGCTGGCGTTCTCGCTTTCTCTCTCTTTCTATCTCTTCGAATTAGAAGAAGACAGTCGCAAGTATTAACACTTTTTAGCGTGACGATTTCTGAAAGTTTACAAGCCGCGTTAAAGAACTTCGTTCCCAAAATAACGTTATTGGCTGATTTACATCTTTTAAAAGAATTAATTTCATGTGAGTTTTGAAACTTTTCGTAAACGTAGAAGAAAAGTTATCTAGTTAATTTTATTTTCTCTTACCTAATTAAATAACACCAACATTTTACGTAGGTAAACTTTATAAAGTTCATAAACAAATAACTAACAATCTAATTAAATTACGGCAAAGTTAAACAGCAAACGCAACAGACGCTTCGCTTGTGTTATAATAATAATAGTGACAGAAGATTTAATAAAACACTTTAATAGTACAAAAGCATATGCTCAGAATCAAGGCACTCGAATCCGTTTAGCTAAATTTAATAGTAGCAACCAGGCGCCTGGAAACAATGCTAAATTAACCTTGGCTTATCAACCATTAATTCATTTGGCAGGAACCCAAAGATTTCGTTACAGTTCTGCGATTGTAGTAAGTTGACTTAGCAATAAGTAACACGTTCTTGGCACGCTCGCGAATTAATAAAGAATATTGGATTTGTTTGATTTGCTGATGCAATTTCGGTTGCACGTTTGTTTGGTGGGTAGCTGGTAAGGTAGTAGCTGTTCTAGCTGTACTTTATTTAGTTTTTCCATTAGGAATTTCTTAGTACAGCCCAGAGTTTGGAAGATGGTGGTGTGATACCCCCGTGCCTCGGAAAGCACGTTAAGCCGTTGGTCCTGCGCCTGATCTCTCTCCGGTCATGTCGGATTGCCGTCCTGTCGGACTATGAGAGTGAGGTTAGAGAGTGCACTTGTGTCTGCGCATACACTTGTGTACTATAATATCTCCCGCGCCGACGGCTCCATTGAGATTGTTTGCCATGGCCGAAATACAGTCTGGAGGACTATTCATATTATATATTTGAGGGGACTGCCTCGTTAGTCTAGTGCTCGCAAGCGCTACATGTTTAGCAGAGCATGAGATCCTGGGTTCGATTCCCAGGTCGGGCAAAGTGTTATTGGGTTTTTCTATCTGAAATTTCTCAATAGCAGCCTGGAGTATGGATTTGTGCCCGGTTGATAGCAATAGGCTCGCCCCCTATTACATGGGACTTAAAACATAACTGGCGAATAGTGGGTGAACCTGCTACAGGGACACCTATGCCCAACCCTTCGGGGAAACAAGACGTGATGTTGTGTTATATTTGAGGGGCTTTTTGCTAAGTAATAACGAGTCGATCGATCAAGTTAAGATTCGCTTGCCGATGTTTGTCCGTTGATGCATGATCATGTTTACATACCAAGACCCCTCCGTACCTCGGAAAACACGTTAAGGCGTTGGTCCCGGCTATCCCGGTTTGTGGATTTTTGTCTTTCCTAGGAGTATCGTATTATTCAGTAACTGGGTTGTGGTCAGATAGGCAGTCACTTCATATATAAAACCCGACAGCTGAAAAATCACGCAACCAAAATGGTCAAGGTAAAGCCGTGGTCGCATACCACGGCTTTACCTTGACTATTTTTGTACCTATGTCTTGATTTCTGTCTGAAATATTTTCATGTTTCATACTTTTTAGAGCGTGATTTTTCAGTAGTCGGGTTTTAGTTTTTGAACTAACTTTTTATTTAAATTATTTTGGGGTTATAATTTCGTATTAATGTATTTGCAGAGCAGCTAGATTTTTTTTTTTTTTGCTTTTTATTGTATATTAGGTATTAATTTTACAGCCGCGCCGTAAGTAGCACAGTCTCACTTTTGCTTGTTTTTTAACAATTGAAACATATTTATTATTTAGACAATATGATATATAAACATATTTGTAGTGTGCTTGTCAAGCCCTTTCATTTGATATCCAACATGGCACTATTAAATATATATTTTTTTAGTTCATGAGTTTATGTCAACTAGAGGACGCCATGTTGCATTAAATGTGACGTTACATAGCTGACAATCAAGACGCTTCCACTGATATCTCATTTGTCAAATTATGATCGGAAGATTAGAAGTAATGAGGTAATAGATGAAACATACATACCAGTCAAAATCATAACCCTCCTTTTTGCTTCGCCGTAGTCCGGTAAAATACTGGTATTCTTCTGCATCTGTGTAGACTGGAAAAACCGACCCCAACATAGCAAGGAAAAGGTTAGGCAGATAATGATGATATTTTGAGTTTTTCAGACTATTCCAGACTAGTTTAGTCTTTGAACTGAGATATTGCACACTTTTTATTTGCCAAAAAACGCACATGCCTCATTTGGGACACATTTATTCAGATGTCCCAAACGAGGACAGCATTGATTGCTATCTGATTAAACAATTTTTTTTTAAACCATTATTTCTAATTAAACCATTCGTCATATTTTATGATGAATAAACCCATAAAATAACAGATTTTCCCTAATATGCTTTGATATATTGCTGGTCGTTATTGTAAATCAATGGATGAAACATTTGAGTCAACAAAGTGATTTTATTGCCTGCATGGAAATGGCCAGATGGACATTTTTATGATAAAATGATATTAATACTTTATATGGGTACTCATATATTTAAAAATGTTTTTGTTTTATTTCTAAAAAAGGCAGCATTAGTGGTCATAATATTACCGTGCTCCTAAATGTTACAATCCTATGTACGTATAATTCAAATATTATGCAACGTCAAATAAAATTAACTGGAGATGCTTTGCAGACGTGAAACTATCTAAGCTATCATAATCATGGCAAAAAAAACCTATGTACATAAAAATTCATGCTTTTACCCCTTGGTAGGCAAAAACTACAGAGAGTAATCTGCTACCATCCGTACATAGTCCTTGTAAGGTCTCACCAACCGTAAATTTACTTTGCGAACGCAGCAACCTACTTGGATGTCGTGCGTCACAAATATAATGTTATAATCATTACGTTTTAAGTAATGTACATCGAGTCAGACAATAACTGTGGAACTAACCACTAGTCAAGAGAAGGAATCGCTACCACTATAACTTGTTAACCTTAAACATTTTAATATAACTTTAAACTCAACTTGTGGTTCTTTCTGTGTACTCCATAACTAAACCAATATTAACAAAGTGATAGCGTACGGTGCTTACAACCACTGGCTCCTACAGTCCTTTTACTTCATTTACGTTCATTTCATTGGTTGGTTCAATTTCAGATTTTTTTGTCTTGAAATCAGTAAAATGACCATAATTATATAATATAAAACGTTACAAGTGGAAAACAGAGTTTTTTTTTTAAATTGAAGTGTTAGACTATGTCAAGTAAAATCCAAACTAAGTTCGCTTCTTACAAATCTGAACGAAAACTAATTTTGCAGCAAGTCCATATCAAAAGCAAAAGGAAACAACGGTAGACTTGGAAGGTAAAAAATCAACGGCAAGTATTTTCAATTTCGAGACGTGCAGTAATGAAACGGTGTTCACTATTCGAAAGACCTTCTTTTTTTAGAATTTTTCATTCCTTATTTCGTGCTGTGTCAAATGTTGTATAGGTAGAATAGTAGATTGTTCGCCCAGGTAGCAAACAACTCTATTAAAGACGAGAGTTTCTTTGAATACAGAGCAGAGCGATGGGGTCAAAGTACATCAATCGAACTTAAAATTGTGTTTTTTATTTAAGAAATGCAACCATTTAGCTGGCAGGGGTCCTCTCCTGTCCCCTTTCCCGTGTTTATGAAAGTACTCATTTTTGTTAAAGTCAAGTACCCTACTTGACTCTAACAAAAATGAGTACTTTCACAAACGGATCCCTGAATCGAAAAATGGTTTTGATACACTCGCAATATTTTTGAACAGACTATCCAACGACGACAAAAAACAACACCATAAAAGGGACATTAAAAAAAAGACTATTTTACCACTTTGTCGGCGTGATACCATGCCAAATTACAACTTTCTAGTACTAAGATCTCTGAGCTAAGCCGCGAACAGACAAACGGACGGACATGGCGAAACTATAAGGGTTCCTTGCTGACGACGGAATCCTAAAACGCCCAAATCGATCTCGAAGTGGTGACTTTTTAAAAATTTGTTGGCATAGCAACAGTTAACTTTGCATAGGGCTATCTTTTTAACTAAATGATCTCTACCACCAAAATAAGCAGCGAGTTCAATAAAGAGCACCCTTCGTAAGATTTCACCCATTCCTTGACTCCTTAATGACACTTTAGCACTGTTAAATGATTCAAAAATAAACGCCCCAACAGCTTCACAAAAATAAATCTCTTATAAATAATGAAAAATGTTAATGTTGTGACGTCGATGCAATGCTACTTAACTGCAGTAGATACAGGTTCCTTTCTCATTATTCCCATTGTACTGTATCTTAAGTATTTTCAAAGAAATCTCAGACTCCATTATTTTCAAAGAAAATGTTTCGTTTGGACAATGCAGCTGGTATTCTTTGTAATATTGTCGTAATAGTCACTGAGAGTAAATTGAAATTATTTATTCGTGAAAAATATTTTTTGGAGTACCATTGATAGATGTTTTAGGGCCCACTTGCACAACATATCACTATAGTACATTACTGTCGTGACCAGCAATTGGGCATTGATGGACGATCGAATAAATTAATGATAAATTCCAGAATCAATGACAGACAAAGGAAATTTTTCACGCGCTGATATGGTCATTTGTTTCTTCTTTACTTTAAACAGCTCTATTTGCTGAGCGAATTCGAAATTTAAATAAAATCTTTGACAAGTTACCTCCTTGGTTGGCATATGTTGAAGTAATGATGTAACCAATATTTTGTAAACATATTGTGATTTAAAAGAGTGTCCATGGAGTTTCTTGCCCGTTCTTCTCCATAGGTACCTACTACGCTTTGGAATGGGCAACTAGCTTCATCTTTCTGACTGACCGACCCCTTGACAATTCAAAAGTGCCTGTAATTGGTTTATTTGAAATAAATGCTTTGAGTTGAGTTGAGTTGAGTAAAAAGTTAGTTCCATTTTTAAATAACACGACAGATATAAGTTTTCATAGTAATTTATTTGGTCACTAAACACGACAGATAGATAGATAGAATAGATAGATAGATTTTCATAGTAACATTGCCGGCCGCTTACTCGCTTGTTTTTGACCAGTACTACAATTTCGATTTATCTCGAAGAAAGTTATCAAAATAATGTTCGAATTTCCAAGCATGTTTGAGAAAAGTACCTTTAAAACACATAACATAACATCACGCCTTGATTCTCCAAAGGGTTGGGCAGAGGTGTACCTATAGTCCATCCACATTTCACCAGTTATGTTTTAAGTCCCATGTAATAGAGGGCGAGCCTATTGCCATCAACCGGGTATGAATCCAAACTCCGGCCTGCTACTGAGAAATTTCAGATAGAAAAAATCAATAACACCTCGACCGACTTGGGAATCGAACCCAGGACGTCATGCTCAGCAGTAACGCTTGCAACCACTAAGCCAATGAGGGAGCCAACCAAAATATTTTAGCGGTAAAAGTTATTTAAAATCATCGTTATATTTCTGTCAAATTTTAAAAGTTGTTAGGAGCAGAATTATGTTTTAATTGTGTTTAGTGCTAAATGAATTCAGTTAAATCTGGAGCAAGTGGACCTAAGTGTGTATAAGTGATGACGGATTATCATTCATCATAGCTATTTTTTCAATGATCTGTTATGATTTATTAAATTAATTCCGTTAATAAACTGTTCACAAGTGTACTATGTTAACCGTTTCTTATGTAAAATATAGCTAATTTTATCTCAGGGGACCAATAGGCACCTGAATAGGTGCCGAATCTTTAACTTATATTGTATATATATTAGAGGGGACGAATGGGTACCTTAAAAATAATATTTTTTATTAAAATATTAATTGGTCCCCTACCAGGAGACCAATGGGCACCTATATAGGGGCCGAATCTACAACTTTTATGCTGCGGGACGAATTTTAGGGGACGAATGGGCTCTGACCCGATTATTTACTTATTCTTAGTATTTGTGAGAAAAATAATATTGTGCAATTCCGGACCGTATTAAAAGTCACGCTAAGTAAAAAAAAAACCTGAAAAAGGACATCGCCGTCAAGGTAGACCGCGGTGAAGGTGGTGTGACGATCTAATCATGTTTGTGGGGCCAACATGGGCTGAGATCACACAAAACAAAGAGATTTGGATGAAAAAAGGGGAGGCCTTTGCCCCGTAATGGGACACAATAAAGACTAACAAAAAAACAGTGGCACTCCGAGAGTCCCGATAGAAGTGAAAACTTGAAAAAAAAATTGGCACCGCGGTAATCAACGCGTTGATGTCTTTTTAATGGTCAAAAGTTGGTGTCATCACGGTGTCGCGAAATCAATGGTTTAGGCCTATCTCAAAAATGCCCAACGCAATTAAAGAAGTTTTCACTTCAAAAAAAGTAAAAAAAATCCACGTAATTATTTTTTTTTTTTTACCGTAATGTCTTGACGAGCGATTTTTTTTCTTCTCTTATGGTCTCATAATGATCGCTTAGTTTATGCTTGAATACATTTTAGTCTGTCACAGTCTACGTACGATCACACAGTCCTCTTTATTGTTAAAGAGAAGCATTAATTTGATCATTCATACACATTCATAACATGACTACAGGTTACCAGACCAATGGCCTAATTTCTCATTCACCAACACTTTTCGTTTCGTTTTCATTTAGCTGCAACTTTGTTGGGTGTTTCTCTCAATATTTTTTCTCGTTCAGATTACCACAGAAATAAAAAACCCGGAAAGCATTTAAAATAGAAACACAAGGATAAAAACGAGCTCCAACCGTCCTTATCTGGGAGACTCATCATTTTGCCAGAGCTTTGCGAACGTTAACTTAAAACCAGCTAAGCGTACGGTCACAACTTTATGAAGAAACAAAAAATAAAAATAAATGTGTTTTATATTAAAGATGGTTTAAGCTAGATGTGGCATTTAGAATAAGTTTTATTACTAATTCTTTTTCTAAATTATAAATGTAGCCTCTTTATAACTTCAGCTATCTGCCAGTGAAAATCCCATCACAATCGATCTAGTGGTTTCGGAGATTAGCCGAAACAAACACACAGACATATTTTTTTTTAAATTGCGTTTTCGAATTACTTATGTTTATGTACCGTATATACTTTCAAATGCATTTAGTAAAAAGCTGTTATTTTGACATTACAAACAGACACTTCAATCTTATTAATTTGGATGTTTGTATAGATAAAGGTACGTGGGTACTTATGAAACGTCAGGAGGAGGAGGTTCACGGTTTAAATTTATAGTTTCTTATGGAGAAGAACCGGTAAGTCACTGGAAGACAGCTAGGTACTATTAAAAGAAGTTACTTAGGCTACGTTTTTTAGAAAAAGAAAACAAATTAGGGGGCAGAAGCTAGTGTGAAATAACATATTTTGATTTTGAAAGCTTAAGTTTTATAATTAGAGATATATTTTAGTTACATACACGTATTTACATGATTTAAAAACTAAGACTTAATAATAATAATATGTACAAGTATATAAAAGGGGGGGAGGAATAATCATAGGGCATTGATATCCTATGATTATTCCCCCCCTTTTTATATGCTTGTACATATAAGAGATTGATTCATTATTTCAATGCAGCGTTTGAATCTAGTAACACTGGATTGAAATTTTACCAATTAGACGCCCTTTTTTTGAGGGGGAAGTTATCAAATAACTTCTCCCGCTCTGCGCGGAGTGGGAGGGCGTGTCAGACTCTTACTCACTAAAACCCACCCGTGTTCCTTCAGTTGCTATGTTGCCTGGGGCCACGGCATCCCTTTCGGACTTCTTCGCAACCCCGGCAGGTGTCGGCCCTAGCAGACCCCGTCAATTCTGCTGACATCCCTCACCAATAAGATGCCCTGAATACTGGATGCTGGGCTGCAATTAACAGTATTTAATTGGTCAAAATCGATTCATGACACTAGAGTCTAACTCTGAAATGAAACACTGAAAAAATGAAAGCTGGGTTTAAGAGATTTCTCAAGTTCTAAAATAGTCATCAAACCCAAGTAACAAAAATTAAACAACTCGGAAAAACAATAAAACAACCCTAAACTATGTAAAACGAAGCTGACCAAGTTGGCAGACGCGTTTTCTCATTATAAACCAGATGTTTTAGATATTATTTCTGCGGTATCATCATAACACTATGCCAGAAATCGTTCTTATTACAGTGTGTCACGATAAAAGTATTATATGTATAAGTATTACACGGTATAAGTATTATACAGCGTGGAAATATGTACAACATTCCATTTGATTAATTATTCAATAAAATCTTGTTTTACTTTTGATAACTTTACTTACAAAAGTTACACCAATATGTATCATAGTGAGTAAACCAACCCTACCTACTTCCATTTAATGTTAAATTTAGATTCCTTATAAACGTAGCAAAAAAGGTATGCCGAAAATTACGCGACGGAAATTCCGCGTGACCTGTGTCTCTGAAAATTACGCAACGTAATTTCAGCCTGATATAGGTACCTAATTAAAAATCATTACAAATATAAAGATTGTTCTAGCGGACATGTTGCTGTACCAGTGTCGGAGAGAAGTTATTGATTTTATTGTAAAAATGACATTATTTAATTTGATGTGATTTAATTTGATGTAATTTGATTTTAATTGATTTCATTTGACATTATTTTATTTTATTTGTAAATTTTCTATTAATTTATGTTTAGCAATGGGTGTTATTTGCATAAAATATGAATGTATTATTATATAAACATTTTTTCGTCACTTTCATCGCCTAATTTCAGCAGATATGCGCCAAGACTAATCTCATAAACGTACATGACGTTGTTAAACTTGTCTTTACCTAACGTTAAAACTGTTTTAGTTTCAAGACATCAACTATGATTTATATGATTAGAAACAGGAAATAGAATTAATTTTACTAAAACTATTCACAAACTAAAATATAGCGTCGAAAAATTCATCCGCATCGCTGTCGACTGGTAATGTATCCAGAGACTGGCTGCATTGCCACGTTTTATGGCAACGCTTATCCTAAAACCAGCCTTTTCGTCACGGGAAGTGTCAAGTAGCAGTTAGACAAAAAAAAAATCCAATACTTCATTTATATGCTTGAATAATTCGTCTGCTCGACAACATAAATGACATAATCTATGTTGTCAAATTGTCAAAATGAAAGGCCTTGCAATTGTTAGTCTGTTATGCAATTACCCGTAGTTATCAACCCACATACTAGTAACATACTATATATTACTAGACGTAGGAGCAAATAATGTAATTTTCCCTTGTGGAATAATCTAAACATGTTGGCCTACGTTGCTAAGGAAAAGATGCTGTAATTGTATCAACTAGTCTTTTTCCTTTATTTTCGTTGTAACTTTTCTTGGATCTCTGTTACTTTTGACCTTGTTAGTTTGACTTTTCTTTTGTGAAAGCAACACTAAGCAAAGATAAACTGGAAATTTGGTCCATGCTATTTAATTACAGAGAGAAATAATATTTGAAAATCCTCTACAAGTTAAGAGATCATTTTAATTTAGCACGACGTGTGATGCCCGGTGAAGCAGACTCCTGAAGTCGAGACCGCGTATCGGCAAGTGTACCTTAAGGTGGCTGGGACAGACTGGATGCAAAAGGCGGAGGACAGGGTGTTGCGGCGCAGTCTGGGTGAGACCTGCAAGCAGTGGACTGCTATAAGCTGAATTAATTTTGATTGATTGACGGGCAGCTGTGCACGTAGCTTTAAATTCCCCGATTAATAATAATGATCAAAACTTTGATCCAGCCCGTCCCATCTTTGATGTCCTGTCTCCGGTGACGCCCTAAGCCGAGGCTCGTACTCAACAGGGGGTGCGCGCGTGCGCCTTAGCGAGCGTTCACCTAGCTTTTTAGCTTAGTTTTGTATGCCCCTGGCTGGAGGCTTTGAGTGTAGCAGCTTAAGGCAACCACAGGATTGACTGGTTAAATAGTCATGACCTCAGAGGTCAGCTATGAGATGCCCTACAGAAAAAAAAAATTGATTGACGATGTGTTAACCACTGAAGTAGACCATCTTACCAGTCCAATTACCGACATGCCAAAAGACATCCATTACTGGAAATAGGCTTCTTCCAAGCATCGTCACAACGAAAAGTCTTCACTGCCAGCATCTGGCAGATTTCCCGGCTTTCAAGCTGATAAATCTCGTCACTATTTTAGTTCAAAATTCAACTTGAGCTCTCATGAAAATAATACCCTAAAACCGTGTAGTTCATGTAAAAATATCAATAGCAGTACAAAATACTGACGCAAATCCTGACTGTTGAAAGCGTCCCCTTTCAACACACGTTGCGCTAATTAACTTCAGAGGGAAATCCAAAAACGATACATAAAAGACCTAGTTTTCACCGAAAACAAGTAAAAGCTAACCTTTGCCGGCGACTTCGCTCGTGTGGAGGTCGGAAATTATCCCACGGGAACGTACTGTCCTAACCCAGGTCATGGCCTACTCATATGCCAAATTTCATCCAAATCCGGTTAGCCGTTTTAGCGTGAAAGCGTCGCAAACAAACAAACGACCTCACTTTCGCATTTCTAAATATTAAAATTAGGATTTACCATTATGTTTATGAGGGTTTTAATGAATAAATACATAGATAGTTTTGAGTAGTATTCGTGTTTTTTTTTTTTTAGTATAATTTCCTTCGTTAGCTTGTTCGGAAATCCAGTTTTGAAACGCAGCTGGTATTTTTAAATCAGGTTCCTGGAAAATATTGAAACGCGATGTGTACAGCCAGTTAGATTTTTCACTGTTTTATTTCACATATGATCTAGGTTTTATTAATTTCAGGATTTTTTACTTTGCAAGCATGAAATAACTGTTCCTGTTTGAGTTAATTTCTTGGCGAATTCATAGAACTTTCAATAGAACTTGTATTACTTAATTTTTTAACATAATTCAGATTTGGGTAAGTATTTTTAAATGTTGAAAACGAAAAGTTTTTTTCTAATTATCATCTGAAAAAATAAAAGCTCTTAATCAAAATTAACATAATACTAAATTAATGCTTACGAAAAACTGTTACAAAGAAAACTCATAATTATTATTTTTTTATAATTTACATTAATTAAGAGCGTTTTAAAAGTTGGCATCGTTGCAAATGGCTGTCAAATATTTACCTGTTTTGATTAATTTAGCAATATTACTGTATGGAAATATGAAATTTGCCTAACTAGCGAACTAAAATATTGATTATGAAAGGAAATTATTAATATCGTAACACCGAATATTTAGTTAAAGATGTAAAAAAAGTATTTGGAAACTTCCCGAATGCCATTTTTACACCTAAAACGGTTACAACGTCACATTAAGTGTTATAATTGCAATTCATTATTAATATTCTAGTTCGCTAGTTAGCCACATTTCATATTTCCATACAGTAATATTGCCAAATTAATCAAAACAGTGAAATATTTGACATCTATTTACGACGTTGCCAACTTTCAGAATAAATGCTCTCAAGGCCTACAACAAAATTGCTTTCCTTTCAAATTAGCGATGAATTTTCAACAAGCGAATTAAACTTATTTTTATTTTTTTTAAATTTATTTATTAGTATTATAAGCCCACATCATTGAAAAGATTTGCTAATTTCAGGGCAGCGTTATATTTCATGGCAAATTACGTCACAGTGCTGTAAATTCCTTTTGACATCGTAAAAGCTGTATTAAAGCCAGTCCTCTCGTTTTGAAAGGATTTCCTTAACAATAATACTCGCAGTAAGCATCTTGAACTAGTGATGTACTTTGTTTAAATTCAATCGATACTCGAAAGTGCCTACTCCTAGTCTCGTCGATTCGAGAGTATATTGCATTTTTGATGAGTATTGAAACACATATTAAGTTTCGTTTAGTGGATAACAGGACACAGGAAAGTTTGTTTTGACATCAGGCATAATCAATATTTTCCATATACTGGAACTTTTTAGTTCCACTTTCGGTAAGAACATCTTTCTCAAGTTCTTCCAGCAACTCCTGGCGTAACTTCCAGCGCGTGGAAAGTTCTCGTCTATACACACAAACTATATGATTGTACCTATGAGAGATAATACTACTCATGTAATCCATCATTGTATTCTAGGCCCCAGTGACGTCACCCTGCCTCAAGTACCAACATCACGACCATCCGAGCACATCGCTTCACACAAATCTGGTTAAATATTTATTTTTAACCAGATTTGTGTATTAAGCTGACCTGATTCGCATTGTCATCGATATGTAACATCACTATCCGTAGTTGTCAGTTAAGCCCGTGACACCGCTTGGATGACCACCAAATTACGTCGAATTCTTTTGTTGTCGAATGAATAGTGTTGAGACAGCGATAGACAGTGTTATTTCCCCTTTTTGTTTGGCTCCGATCCGCTCGCTAGATAAATCACTTAGGAGTTAAAGCTACTGCTTAAAAATTTAAGGTTATTACAATGTTTTATTGTTCTGGCTTTTAACTTTTGTTTGGAAAATAGATCGTTTGTGTAATTAGCTATGTTTTGATTGTTTTTATCATTCTTTAGAGCGTTCATTCTAAAAGTTGGCGATGTCGCAAACAGCTGTCAAATATTTACCTGTTTTGATTAATTTGGCAATAATTATTACTGTATGGAAATGTGAAATACTGCTAACTAGTGAATATTAATAATGAATTGCAAATTGCGGTTGCCGGAAAATTTTGTGTTACACACTGAATTTGTTGTTGTAATAACGGTTACAACGGTTACAACATTATGTAACCGTTGTAACATTATGTTGTAACCGTTTTAGGTGTAAACAAGGCATTTGGAAAGTTTCCAAATACGTTTTTTTACATCTAAAACAAAATATTCGGTGTTACGATATTATTAATTATTGCATTTCATAATCAATATTTTAGTTCACTCCATACAGTAATATTATCAAATTAATCAAAATAACGAAATATTTGACTCCTATTTGCGACGTTGCCCATTTTCAGGATACACTTTTTTTTTTAATTATTATTTCTATTATGCCCACAATTTGCGACAAGAAAGAGAGAAAATACATTAGATGTCTCAGACCTAAATTACACAAATTAATCACAGAGAAAGATTCTTCCCCTTTATTTATCAGAATAATACTGTGGTAATGTATTTACTATCTTCTTTAAATTGAAGCCTAGTTTTCTATGAAATGTTTTATCTAAATTTTCAATAGCACAGTCAATTGTCTTTTATTTAATTAAGCATCCAGACTCTTTTAAGCTATCACTTATTATTAATAATCGTATTATCTAAAAGACAAAGTCTTTTCGTTAATTAACATTTTCAAAGGTTAAACAAAATATTAAGAAATCTTTTGATTATAGTTGACTTTAGAACAGCTTGTTATTTCATTGACTGCCTCGTTGGTCTAGTGGTCGCAAGCACTAATGCTGAGCATGAGGTCCTGGGTTCGATTCCCAGGTCGGGCAAAGTGTTATTGGGTTTTTCTATCTGAAATTTCTCAGTAGCAGCCTGGAGTCTGGATTTGTGCCCGGTTGATGTCAATAGGCTCGCCCCCTATTACATGGGACTTAAAACATAACTGGTGAAATTTTGGTGAACCTACTACAGGGACCTCTGCCCAACCCTTCAGGGAAACAAGGCGTGATGTTATGTGTTATTTCATTTTAGGTTTTGTAGTAAATTTTTGGTGGTTAGTCAGAAAAATAACCGCAGAACGAACGAGGTATAAAAAACCGGCCAAATGTGAGTCGAACTCGCGCACAACGGGGTCCCGACCCTTAATCGAAATCACGTTTGTTGTATGGGAGCCCTCTTAAATATTTATTTTATTCTGTTTTTTAGTACTTGTTGTTATAGCGGCAACAGAAATACATCATCTGTGAAATTTTCAACTGTCTATCACAGTTCATGAGATACAGCCTGGTGACAGACGGACAGACAGACGGACAGCAGAGTCTTAGGGTTTTACCCTTTAGATACGGAACCCTAAATACACACTATGAAGTAAAAGTTTACCCATCTAAAGGTGGTTGGTACACTGTATACCCAGCCCGTCCCATCCTTGATGTATTCCCACCGGTTGACGCCCTTTTTTTTTTTTGGGTGGGAAATCATCAAATAACTTCTCCCGCTCTGGGCGGAGCGGGAGGGCGTGTCAGACTCTTACTGACTAAAACCCACCCGTGTTCCTTCGGTTGCCCTGTTGCCGGGGGCCACGATCTCCCTTTCGGTTTTCTTCGCACCCCCGGCAGGCATCGGCCCTAACGGACCCCGTCAATTCTGCTGACATCTCTTTGAGGCGCGCGTGGAACACAACGCGCCGTCGACCCGGGCCTGGTCCTTATCGGACGGCGAGCTACCCATTGCTCACCGCCCACAAGCCCGCGTCTACCTACGGTGGCCGGAAATCGGCCTGCGATTCCCGACGCCCTGGGCGTCTCCTCCTGCGGCGGTTAGGGTTAGGGGCGTGAGGGCGCGAAATTCGCCTCTCCCTCACGCGTTCCGCCTCCTCCTTCACGAGCATTACTGCTTCGCAGAAGGAGGTGACGGCCTCCCATTTCCTCTCGCTCCCTACCATGGCCCTAATCAGGGCCGGACGCGAGAGATCACCGCCGCCGATCGCCTCCACGAGGACACGGCGATGCTCCGCCCAAACCGGGCAGACCTCCACCGTATGCTCCACCGTGTCCTCCGGGCGATCCACACAATGGTGACACCCGGGCGTTTCCTCCCGCCTTATCCTGAACAGGAACCTCCCGAAACAGCCATGTCCGGTGAGGACCTGTGTCAGGCGGAAGGTGAGGACGCCGTGGCGCCTCTCTAGCCACTCCTCAAAGAGGGGACTTATCGCCGCAATTACCAGTTGACGCCCTAAGCCGAGGTTCGTACCACAGTGTACTAGCTTAAGATAACCACAGGAAAGCCCGGTTAAGTAGTCATGATGTCAGACGTCAACTACAAGATGCCTTAGATAAAAAAAAAGTACACTGTACACTGATACACTGTATCTAAAGGTAGCTGGTACACAAATATTTTCAAATAACAGTGTTAATAGGTATTCCCATGCCCGTTATTTGAAAATATTGTAAAAAAAAAGCCAATTACAATATTTTTAAAAGAGTAGCCGTGGTGTTTTCTGTTGGCTCTTCTCCATAGGAAGCGACCAATTGGAACCGTGCACCTAGCTTCTGACGTGTCACACGTGCCCATGTAGGTTTGTTTTTGTTTTTAGGGTTCCGTACCTCAAAAGGTAAAAACGGGACCCTTAAAGGATCACTCGTGTGTCTGTCTGTATGTCTGTCCATCTGTCACAGCCAATTTCCTCCGAATCTAATGGAGCGATTAAGTTGAAATTTGGTACACATTATGTATTTCTGTGACTCAAACACGAACGTGTAACGTAAATAAATGAATTTTGAATATAAGGGTCACTTGTTACGAGGATCTTAAATATATTTTTTTAATATAATTTGAAAATAAATACTTTTAAAGATATTTAAGAAATTCATTCCCCCTTATCTCCGAAACTACTGGACCAAAAATTTTGGAAAAATACATAGTATGGCTCTTTACTAACCAGACCACTTTGTCTTAAAATAACATGGTAAATCTCTCAAAATTGTGCGTACAAACTTATATTTGCAGTTGGAATGTGTGGGGAGAACATGTTTTTCAACTACAATATTAACTATGTATTTGGAATAAATTCATTCATTCCTAACTACGGAACCCTTCATTGTGCTTGGTACGACACGCACTTGGCCGGTTTTTTTTTTGTCAACATATTTGCTCCATGTTTGACGATCGATAAGATCTGTCAGCTTCTAATAGATTCTCTTGCAGAAAACGAAACACGATGTAGATCTTTTGTTGCTGGGCTATATCGACTTTGTCTGACCTTCAACATCTCATCATCATGCGTCCACCTGTTCCGAACTATGTTGGGGTCGGCTTCCAGTCTAACCGGATACAGCCGAATACCAGTATTTTACATGGACCGACTGCCTTGACTTTACAACTCAGTTACTGAGTAACACGATACCCCTTGGTAAGACTGGTTGTCAGACTTTTGGCTTCTTTTAGTTGCCTTTTTCAAGGGGGTATCGTCAACATCTGTAGGTACTATAATAACTACTCGTTAATATATTGCCGGGTCGTTAAAATAAAATAAATAATTATAGTTCAACTTAAATCATTATTCATATATTTTAGTCTATGAGGTTTTACATTTTGTGTAACGCATGACATATTCCCTGTCAGCTCTTGTTTATTTTTAAACTTTTCTTAGTTCGTAATAGCGGATATCTCTATAATCTTATGCCATTATCTCATAATTATTCGAAAAGGTTGCATGTTAAAACCATGCAGGTTAACCGAACACAACAACCGATCACCAATTTTGGCATACTGGAGATAAAAAAATACCTTACGGAATTTTAGGATGACATTCAATGACAGATAGAATTATATTGTCTATCGTCAATAGATATCTGTCTTTTACTAAAAATAGGTTATTGGGTTCGGCTATAAAATCTTTACAGTACCTTAAGTTTAAACATAGCAAACTAGCCTCGGAAATAGATAGATTGAATAAAGATAAATAAATAAAAAAATTAAGATTTGCACGGAATAAGCTAAGGATAATTAATACAAAATGATGATTACCATGCCGGCTAAAACGTAAGCTTAAAACCGGCCCAAAAAGCCACGTATAACCTTATCTAAGCATCGCTGCAGTTACCTACGTACAATTCTCGTCATAATTTATTTACTGCTTGAAATTTGGAAGAAAGCCAAATCTAGTAAAACGAATCCGGCATTTCAGCGACTCTCCTGCGGTTTTCAAATGAAAACGCTTGGTAAACTTGCGCAGATGAGCACTGTTATTTTGTAATGTGTTAAGCACGTATTACCCCTACTTTGTAAATTCAACTTTGTAACTTTTAACATAAAGTTCTTAATACAAGGTCAAGTTTTCTGTTCCTAACCAGATGATTACATAAACGTACCGAGTTAAACTGTGAGCTTTTAAATAATGATTAGGTACAGTTTTGGGGTAGTTGTGCCATATTTGTGCTCGGTTTAAGGGCTTTTATTTCGAGTGCTGTAATAAACTAAGTGCGGGTTAAAACTTTTAGCCTGATGTTGTTTGTGGCTGAAGATTCACATTTTTTAAACTTGAAATAATGAAAATTTTACCAATGCAAAATGCAATGTTCCCGGCGCATGGCCTTTAGCGGCCAGTCATTTTCCCAGCGCCGCCGCCGTGGCAAATCGTCACTGTGCTTAATATTCATGGTCATCTGAATAGATCTTGTACACCGGAATATCATTTACTTTCCTTCTCCAACCACGATACTCATGTATACTCACGACCTTATGACATAAGGTCCCAATATTGGTGACCCCGACGTGATCATAGAGACGTGGTTGTAGAGAAATAAGATACGGACATTGCGTTAAAGTAAACGAACAGAAGACCCAAGTGTGAGTTTCCTTGAACCATCTCGACTTTACGCATCGACCGCGTTCGGCGATCCGATTCGCCCTTCACCAGTGAAGACCAGTGAAGGGCCAATCGGTGCGCCGAACGCGGTCGATGCGTCAAATCGAGATGGTTGAAAGTAACTCACAAGTAACTCACTGTAAGCAGAACGTTTTAAACGACTGGCCGCTAAACTTTATGCGCGGGGAGTATTGCATTTTGCACCGCTAGCATTACTGCTACAATCACCATAATATTATTGTTATCATCAGCAGACAGTTAGGAGGACACCGTTTTACAATGCTGTTGAGACAAATTACATTATTCGCTGAAAATTTAATGTCAATACTTATACTGCAGTTGAATTGTGCAGCCCACAGTTAAAAAAAATCTGTTCAAAAATCGAACATAACAGTGCAGTAGGTTTTCTCAGTATCGCAAAATTCTTCAAAACAATATTATTCGCTCCTCCAATAGAAATAGTACCTACAGTTCTTTCACAGTTATTTTACCTCTGATTTCGCATCGCAGTGACCTTTATGTTCGTTGCTAGAAGGTTGCTATTTGAAGAGAATTATTTATTGTGAAAAGACTGTGCTCTTAATGAATTTTCGACGCCTATTAAATTTTCAAGTTTGGAATAATAATATTAGAAAATCTTTTATCACCCCCAACTTTTGGAAGACATTATAAATTGCCTGTCTTTTGTTTCTTTCGGCCAATCAAAGTGACATTGAAGCCACTAAATTCGCGAAACAACAAACTATTAACTGCGATACGTGGGCCTAGCACGAACGCGTGACGTAAATTCGAACGATTTTGAATTACTGGTGTTCGACAAAATATATAATTCATTTAAAGACTTTATTCTTATCGACTAGCTACGCCTCGCTGTTTCACCCGCATGTATTGGTACCGTGGGAATACCAGGATAAAAAGTATTCTACGTCGTAACCCAGATTAAGGGTCTACCCATGTGCCAAATTTAATTTAAATCCGTTCAGCCGTTTTAGCGTGAAAGTGTAACAAACAAACTCACTTTCACAATTTTATAATATTAGTTAGGATTATACAATATTAATCTTTTTTATTGGCTAGTTTTTAGTATTTAATATTTTATTTATTTATTATTACCTCAAACAATTAAATCAGAGAACTAGAGGGGAGAAGGGAGTGGAGAGAATTATAGGGATTATGGTCTACTCATGTACAAAATTTCACTCAAATCCGTTAAGCCGATTTAGCGTGAATACGAAACAAACAAATAAACAAACCCACTTTCGCATTTATAATATATATACACAATAAGTATCGTAATTTAAACCAAAATGCTAAGAGATAGATATATTTTGGATTAGAAATTCGTTCGAACTTATTTTACGTTTACGTCACGCGTTCGTGCTATGGCCTTTGATAGCTTGAACATTTATTTAAGAACGTATTTCTTCAACAATGTGCTGCTTTCACGATGTTGATAAATTAATTGTATTTTGATTTCGTGCCTGTAAATTGTTGTTATGAAAATGCAAGAAGTTCCTACTTCATCTTCTTCTTTTAGAGTCGATGGTAACACATATTAAACGAGTTGGGCCTACTAGGTGGCCTTCTTTAGGTCCTCAGAAATGCAAGTGTGTGGATACTTTGGACACTCCAGCATATGGGACATGATTTGGTCTACTAATAGTATAAGGTATACGTTTTTATTTATTAACATATATTTCAATACAATATACAATCTAAAACTAAAATATTTTTACTATGTACAAGTTTATGATGGAAAAGAAAATGGGGCCAGAGTTCATTGGGAATCAAAAATTCGTCCGCTTCACTGTCAGTGGGAAAAGTGCTCAATAGGTATTAATAAGAAAGATTTTTTGTTTATGGCGGGTAGACCATGACCTGATTAGGACATATAATTTTTTTATTCCGGTATTAAGTGCCCGTGGAATATTTTAAACGTTTTTTTTTTTGTCGTTTTCCGACCTCCAAGCGGACAAAGTTGCAGGCAAAATCGAATATTATCATTATGTATGTATCATACGGTAGACTTAAAATAGAAAAACCCATTTCTCGCCCGTTTTAGAGCCATATAGAACAAGGCAATGTTTGACTTTAATTAGAGCTTCTTCAAGTTGAGGACGTTCCCAGAGTTTGTCAATTTTGAGTTTAAGCTCCAAACGACGTTGGAAAACGACACCGTTTGATTTCAATCTTTTGTAGAATACTCTTAATTATCGTTTTGCTGATTCTTGCGCGACAAAAAAGCACTTACGCTTAAAAGTTTCCTTAAATATTTCGGTGCAGTAAGTAGGCACTGTTAGCTCTCAGCGGGCTAACGGTATTCCGTAATGAAAATCCTCTATTTATAATATTTTATCACGTAATTATTTGGATCTTTAAAATTCATATATATGATCCATAAATATAAATATACGCTTGTCAGCGAAACTTGTCCGAAATATGACCAACTAGTGAACTAAAATATTGCTTATGAAATGCAATAATTAATATCTTAACACCGAATATTTAAATTTAGATGTAAAAAGAAAGTATTTGGAAACTTTCCAAATGCCTTTTTTACACCTAAAACGGTTATAACATAAAATTCAGTGTTTTAATTGCAATTCATTATTACTTAATATTCTAGTTCAGTAGTTAGCTATATTTCTTATTTTCGTATAGCTATATTGCAAAATTAATCATAACAGTGAAATATTTGACAGCTATTCGCTACTTTCAATAAAAACACTCTAAAGTTGGAGTAATCTTCAAATGTCATGATTTCATGAAAGTCATTCAATAGTAATATGAATTTAGAGAGTTGTATTAATGATGTTTATGATTATAATTCTGAAAATAAATATTTGATATAGTCGCGAATCATATTTAGATCAACATAAAACCTGATACTGACCTGCAAATTGCAAAACAAAGAAAGAACATTTGAATTTCGCGGGCCTTTTTTTGGGTGAGAAATTATCAAATAACTTCTCCCGCTCTGGATGAAGCGGGAGGGCGTGTCAGACTATTACTGACTAAAACCCACCCGAGTTATTTCGGTTGCCATGTTGCCGGGGGCCACGATCTCCCTTTCGATTTTCTTCGCTACCCCGGCAGGCATCGGGCCTAGCGGACCCTGGCCCTGATGCTTTCACCTTAAACACTATAATCTATAATTATATAGAATATTTATTCCGAAAAGTTATAATACATTAATATTTTACTTTCACATTTACAACACAGAACCTGCACCTGTGTGAAGCATGAGTGGCTTGCTAGTTAATACTTAATACAATTCTTATGACATCGAAACTGTACCGAAAGGCTAACTAAAAATAAAATTGTTAAGACGACCTTATTTATTTATTTATTTTATGACTATTTATTTATTTTAGGTTAGGCTGGAAGCCGACCCCAACATAGTTGGGAAAAGGCTAGGCAGATTGATTTTTTTATGACTAGCTGTGCTCCGCGGTTTCACCCGAATAAAGTCTTGATCCCGTGGGAATATCAGAATAAAAAGTATCCTATGTTCTAACCCAGCTTAAGGGTCTACTCATGTGCCAAAATTCATTTAAATCCGTTCAGCCGTTTTAGCGTGAAAGTGTAACAAACACATAAACAAACTCACTTTCACAATTTTATAATATTAGTTAGGATTATACAATAGCGCAGTTTAAAGACTTCTTTAAGTGTGTCAGTTTTATTAAATTAACTGTAATTCAAATATTGCTTTTAATAATTTTACTGGCAAGTTTTTGGTATTTAATATTTTATTTATTAATTTTTACCTCATACAAATAATCACAGGACAAGATATAAATAATTACAAAACGGTATTCAATAACAAACAAAAAAAAAGTTTAAAAATAATTACATAGTTTAGTTTTATCTGTTATTTAAATATTCTGTTTTTATTTAATTTTATACCAGCGCGAATAGTGCGAAAATATTTAAAGTTTTCAATAGATTTGGAAAACGTTTCCTATAAAATAATGTCAATTTAATTTTCGAATAGTTTGTGTTCTCATGATAGAGGAAGGCTCTTTATACACGGCACGTTTTCTTTACGGTACGGCGTATAAGCCGCGCCGTAGAACAAACGTGTCTGTCAACAAGCTTCGATAGTGATCCATACAACATTCAGTGTTGTGGCCATGCCTTCCCCGACTAATAACCATGATCAAAACTTTGATCCAGACCGTCCCATCCTTTATGTCCTCCCTCCGGTTGACGCCCTAAGCCGAGGTTCGTACCCCACAGGGGGTGTCCTTAGCGAGCGTTCACCGTTCACCTAGTTTTAATTACCATAACTGAATAACCCCTGGCTGGAGGTTTAAAGTGTAGTAGCTTAAGGCATCCACAGGAAAGCCCGGTTAAAGTACCTAGTCATGATCTCAGAGGTCAACTACGAGATGCCATACCTAAAAAAAATAAAAGAAGTCCGTGCCAACACACGGCGAATAAACTGTAGTTTTTCACGACAAGAAAAACATGTGTGTGCAAAGGACCAATGGAACCATTCGATATTATACCGCATGTAAACAGTTATGATTCGTAATAATCGTTATGAGTTATGCAACTTCCAAACAATAGGACAACTGCTGTCCATGCTCTAAACTTCACAGTCAACCATTTTCATAATTAATACAAGTCAACTTTACTACTATAACCACGACAAAAGCTATGATGGTATGTAATTAGTCGAGAATAATTAATTTTTCGATACTTCAACCTAAATTGTCATTTAAAGTTACTGTGATTTTACAATTCATCAACCCAAAGTACTGTAGCCAAATTCCGTAGAATATTTAGAGGTAGGTCCTAACAATAATCTTCGCTAAACATGCTAATGTTATGCAAAGCGTCGTTCACACAGCTCTGTTGGGAGCGCTTAGACGTGAGGGCCATCCATACATTACGTTACACTAATTTCATGATGTTTGGAGCCTTTACCCCGTCCTTTTTACAGATGGTCATATTGGTGTGACCGCCCCTCCTCAGGTGGGACGTCACATATTATGCAATTTTAAATTATACCTTATAAGCGTCACCTTTGTAATAATTTTTCTGTTCCTTTTGAATTCAATTTGAGTTTAATTTTTGATTGTATTTTTAATTTTGATTTTATATTTTATTTCATTTCTATTTTAATTTTAACTGTGAATTTATATGCGTATTTTAATAATAATATGAGTCTATGTTACTGAATTGCATTATTTGAATTTGAATTTTGTCTTGTCTGTTTATATATGTGTGTACATAAATGGTTAAATAAATAATAAATAAAATAAACTGTTGATAGAATTGGTGATATTGTAATTTTTTTTGTTACAGTTGTAGTTCGTTAGCCGTTAGAGTTTTAATACTTTAGATTTATACATGTGACGTCACGAAACTTATGACTCGTCCCCGCCTTATCACACGATGTCACACTTTGTTAACCCCCTCCCCCTTAACCATCAATCTGCCTAGCCTTTTCCCAATTATGTTAGGGTCGGCCTCCAGTCTACCCGGATGCAACTTAATATCAGTATTTTACATGGAGCGACGGCCTATCTGACCTCCAAAACTCAATTACTAGGTAACACGATACCTCCTGGTAAGACTGGTTGTTAGACTTTTGGGCTTATGGCTACTCGTAACAACTGCCAAAAATCAACGAAAGACAACCGGGTTCTACGAATGACAGCTCCCCCTTAACGTATAACGTAATTTATGTATAGTCCCTAATGCCGTCCGTCACGGAACGCTATTCATTTGTAAAGGCGACATCTGCTCGACTCATATCGCGCGATTGATAACTCTCACATTAATCTGAAGGCGCTTTAAAACTATTTTGGGTCGAGAGAGTCGAATTTTAGCAATGTGTTTTTCCGCTACAAAGGTAGTGGAAGAATATGTGACCGAATACAATTGAATGAATACTAGTTACTAACTGTAAAAACGGAAAAATAAGAATAGAATACCATGATTTGGGTAAGCCCAATCATGGCACTCTATTCAGATTTTTGCAACTTAAGAGCGTTCTTACTGAAAGAGGGCAATGTCGCAAATTGCTGTCAAATATTTCGCTGTTTTGATTAATTTGGCAATATTACTGTTTGGAAATATGAAATACGGCTAACTAGTGAGCTCAAATTTTGATTATGAAATGCTAAAATTAATATCGTAACACCGATTATTTAGTTTCAGCCGTGAAAAAAGTATTTCGAAACTTTCCAAGTGCCTTTTTTACACCTAAAACGGTTACAACATCAAATTGAGTGTTATAATTGTAATTCATAGTTCACTAATTAGCCATATTTCTTATTTCCATACAGTAATATTGCCAAAGTACCTATTCAAAATAGCGGATTTTTTTACAGCTATTAGCGACGTTGCCAACTTTCAGTATAAATGCTCTTAAGTACCACATATTCTAACAACAAACATCAGTACCCACAGTATTTCTTTACAAACAGTTACAAATGAATTGGCAGAACATTGTTGACTATTCTCCATTTCAAGATGATGTGAATCCCCCTTAGGCCCGTCACCCTAATGCCAATATTTATGTACGGACGCGACACGTCATTCCCACACGAAGCTTACACTCATATTGTGAGTTTATCTCGTACACTGTGACGTAAGAAGCAATTTATTTTTCTTAAAGACTCCGCGGTCTCATGAAGATTGATTGCCTGAGCAATGACGCAGCGCCATCTGATTGACATAGCAATTTACTTCGCGTTTTTAATTTATCCAATCGTTGTTTCGAGTTGCCTTTAAATTGATTCAGTTCAAATGGGTCTATTGAGATGTGCTTGAATTGATGTTGTTATTTAGATCGGGAAGGAAAAAATAAAGTTTTTTTTTTCTGCAAATAGGTGAAGCGGTGTAGCTCAGAGGCTGAGAAAGATTGAAAAAAAATATTCGGTCTACCAAATACTGCGACTAGTTCGTGCTACGCTATTTTTAACCGATTTAAAAAAAGGAGAATTTGAAAAAATGTTTTTTGTTTGAAAGGATATACTTTCAAGTTAGTCCCATTGTCATTTGCTCACGATCTGATGGTGAGATCTTGGAGAAATCGAGGGAACTCTTCAAATATTATAGGCACACCTATAGCGATATGGGTATTTTTATAGTAACTCGTGCATTTGCTCTCGAAAAGCACCATTTGATAAAGTGGAACTGATGAATTACAAACCAACCCACGAAAAAGTGAAAAAAAATTGTACAAAAAATACAACCGACTTCCAAAATACAAAGTGAAAAATAATTTTAATTTCGGAAGTCAGTGGCAAAAAACTTAAAAGCTGATCCAAAGACACCGACTTCCGAAATTAAAGTTATTTTTCACTTTGTAGTTTGGAAATCGGTTGTATTTTTGGTAAAAATATTTTTCTTGGGTTAACTCCCAACCCAACTTATATAGCCTGTATTATGTCAGGTATATTTAGTAAAAGGATTCACTGTTTACTCGTTTTAATTATTATTCTCTATAAATAATAATATTTTACACAAAAAAAAAATTTTTTAAGCTGTTGCACAGTCACGTTTATGACAAGTGCGCAGCGTTTGCTCACAATAAGATAAATTATTTGGTCACAAACTTAAATAAAAAGTAACATGACACCAAGTACCAGGCTACCAGAAAACAGCAGAGTTCCTTGCATCACCGACTGATTAAACATGCAACACTTGTTCACGATCACTTTATGCAAATGTAACTTTTTGGCGATGTAAATAAATACACTATTGCTATGGTAATGAACAAAGGAAACTAAGGGCGACTGAAAGTGGACTACAATGAAGTCAGTTCCGAGTTTTTACTAAATGTATGGTCGAATAGTCTCTCCGCTGAAATAGTGTGACACAATCAAGGTATAGGTACATTTCCAGCTTAAGCTGACCTCGCATTGCATATAAGGCTTTCCGTACAATGAGATGTCCGCGAATACTGGAAATATACATATAGCTTGATATTGTGTCATAGTACGTACCTAAACCCATTTTTTTTTTAAAGTGACTTGTAATTTTACTAAACAAATTTAAAACCAATTTTACTAAATTCATAAAATTCAACACTGATCACTATCACTAAAAGTATCCTCGGAATCACCACCTGTGTTAATAACGTGCTGATATAAAATATACGGCTGGTGTATGTCATCGGGGATAATGTCGTTTGTTCTCGAGGCAACTTCCTTTCACGCACCTTTAGATTAGTTTCCAAAGGGCGTCACTATTTAAGCGGATGGACTTTACAGCTCCCGGACAGCCCCAAACAAAAAGCCCTATTGCGTAAACCTTGGAACACGTGTTACAGAACATTAGTTGAATAACCTAAGTTTGAATGGTCCGATTTATCGAAATACCGTGTGATTAAAATGGGGAAACTGTTGTTACAAAATGCCTATTCGGCAATAGTTTTACTGCGTCTTTGTTTCAATGGAGTTATCAACAAAACTGGATCTAGGAAACTGTTTAGGCTTAATTATGTTAAGTTAAATGTGATCTTAGTAATGTTTTGTATAAGTATACATTTATTACATGTTTTTGAGAGTTTATAGCTATTACGATGCAAGCTCATCATCTTCATTTATGTCGACTATTAAAAACTGTCAAGAGCGAGTTGGACTCGCGCACCGCGGGTTCCATACCTACCCATTATACCGCCATAATAAAATTGGAATCATTTTTATTGGTAAAAAAATATGGGCAAATTAAGGTTTTCGTGAAAACTTGTAAGTACCAAAATTTACCTTAATTTTCAATTGAATTTTCCCTTCCTTTATTTGTGCTTAAGACCTTGCTTTCTGCCAAATTTCGTGATTATAGGTCAACGGAAACTACCATATAGATTTTCAACCCAAAACCTATAGGGTTGACCTAAAATTGACAATTTTGGTTAAAAGCAAGGTCTGATTTGTTGATTTTTATACACCTAATAAGGACTATAGACCTCAGTATCTGTATAAATTTCAACTTGCTAGGTCCACCCGTTCCTAAGAAAATCGGTGGTGGCACACGGACAGACGGACGAGAGAGTGATCTTATAAGGGTTCCTTTTTGTACCTTTCTAGGCACAGAACCCTAAAAACAAATAGTTTTTTTACTTTCTACAATTTTAATGGACAGATTTATGTTTGTAGGTTCAAATCCGGGCAATTACCAGTGTGACTTTTTCAATTTATATGTACTTTCTGAGTTTATCTTGGAATTTACTAACATCGGTAAAGCAAAACATCGTGAGGAAATCTGAACTTATAGTTAATATAACTCTGAAATTGTCATCCCGTCTTGAGCAAGCGTGGTGATTAAGGCTCCGTGCACGAAATCAAAAACATTTTTGTCAATTACTTATATAATTGCGAGAAAGCTTGAAATAATTGAAAGATTAAGTCTGTCTGACTATAAAAGTACAACAGTATTCGTGGTGCTAAACAATTTGTGTCAGTCACAGTATCTGTTAATAGGTGCATCACTTTTGGATTTTCGAAAATATGGTATATTCCTCCTTTGATTTACTTAATGAAGATATAATCATGAAATAAAAATTTGATTTTATATCAAAGATAGCTAAAGACTAATATGTGATTTTAAAATTTCTAAATATAGTGTTGTTAACTCCTACTAGATAAACGCACATCAGGGACTGGTAGCGACATCTCGAGGCAAGAAACGACACCACACGCTACGTCATACCTATTTCTCGAACGTGATTGGTTTTCATTTAAAATATTGTTCCCTCACCCCTCTCCTTGAATATTGTAAGGTCAAGATGGAATACACATAATTTGTTCGTTAAAACTAACGCATCGTTTTAATTGCAATCCTCAACACAATCTATAAAACACATGAGTTTTCACCAAACCTCACCGCTGCTGCTACATTTTGGACCTTCGAACCGAACATTGGGATATCGATACCTACAAGATCGCCGAGCGACCTTTGGATGACCCCTTGCACGTGGCGGATTGAGAAGAAAACGCAAAAGGTTTCATCGAAAATAATATGCAATCGGTGGGGCCAATCCTTACTCCTTCCCATTACTCCTAAGTTCTAATTGGTGCTATAGTGTGTCTGTGCTCTTATTTCAGTGAAATTGCCGCATTGTGTTCTCGGAATATCGGATTTCCAGTCAATTACTAGCCTGGTGACGTTGCTAGCATCAGTGCCGTGGGTAATTGAGCTGACGATCATAAAACCGTGAGTACTCCTCTTTTCACTGACCACCAAAATGCCTATTGACTCAGCTAAATCCCGTGACAAATCTCCTATTTTGCTAAGTGTGGAAAGTAGTGATTTAGTTCGCGACTTAGTTAGGAAGCGTGGTATAATTAAGGGCAGGCTTACCAAATTTAATAATTATTTAGAGTCTTTAAAAGATTGTGATCATGACTTTCCTAATCAAAAACGCATTGATTTAAAGTTGAGGATTCAAGGATGTACTACCTTATTTTCTGAATTTAACGACATTCAAACTAAAATAGAAGAAAAGGTTTCTGATAGTGAATTAGGCGAACAATTAAATCAAAGAGAACATTTTGAAGATAGTTACTACAACCTAATATCACTTGCTGAATTTATGCTGAACACTGATGAGGTTGCTGACAGCTCCAGGTCATGTCATAGTCATAATAACAGTCATATACATTCTGTAAAGTTACCCACTATCTCGATGCCTACATTTGACGGTTCTTATGAGCACTGGCTGGAATTCAGAGACACATTTACTTCACTAGTTCATAATTCTAAAGAGATTTCCAACATACAAAAGTTTCACTATCTCAAATCGTCCCTAAAACACAGCGCAGAACTAGTTATAAATTCCATAGAATTTTCTGCTGCTAATTATCAGGTAGCATGGGACCTGTTGCTCAATCGATATAATAATTGCGGACTTTTAATTGATCACCATATCAAAGCTTTGTTAAATATAACTGCATTAACTAAAGAGTCGCCTTCTTCTATTAGAACATTAATAGACACTATTTTAAAAAATTTACGCGCTCTTAAGGTTCTAGGTGAGCCTACAAACTACTGGGATAGTTTAATTATTAATATCATGGTGTCGAAATTAGATAAAATTACTGAAAGAGAATGGGGGTCTCATAAGTGCACATTGTTCCCGAACCCAACCGAGGATAACAATTCTAAACGTTTATCATTGGATGTTTTAATTAACTTTTTGCGCAACAAAGCAGACATGCTGGAGGCATTGCAACGTTCACATATTAAAGAAACTCAAAGCACTGACAACAAAAAGCAACACACAAAATGTCATAATATGTCACACTGCAATGTTTCTAGTGGGCCGAGTAAATCAAAGAAACAACGCGGTAAGTTAATATGCGCTAAATGCAACGCGAATCACCCACTGTATACATGTAAGGAGTTTATCGAATGCGACTTGGACACAAATTTCAATTCATTTATGAAAATATTATGTATGTAAGGAAAAATCCACATCTTTTTAATAAAATAAGTGATAGACATAATTTTAATACTAGAAATAAAGATAAACTAGATCAACCATTTTTCAGATTATCTAAAGTACATACATCTTTTATGGGGTACTGTGTTAAATGTTACAACAAAATACCTTGTGACATATTGCAATTAAATGAAAGAAAATTTAAAACTCAGATTAAAAGTACACTTTGTAAACAAGCATATTACAAATTAGAGGATTATATCCAAGATAAGAGTGCTTGGAAACATGCTGGTCCTGCTCCATAGGACAATTTAGAATCAAGACAAAATCAAACAGGTTGCTAATTTAATTGTTAAATTTATAATTTTGTATTATATGACATTGATTTTACATTCTGTGATTACTTCCTCACACACTGACTTATTAATTTTAAAAACATTAGGAAAATCGTCTACTTTTACTATGTTTGTAAATATGTGAGCACCATGTATCTATCACATAATTAAATTATCTGTCGTTGCTTCATTTTTAATTCTTTTTACCTATTGTGGTATAGTAATTTTATTCTAGGTGCATCGTCTTCACATATAATTATTTAAGTAATGTACGTACTAATACAAACTATTGTAAAACATTTTAAAAGAGTAACGGTGGAGTTTCTTGCCCATTCTTCTCCATACGAAAACTACCTTTTGGAAGGGGCGACTAGAATCAATTATATTATTTTGTAAATTTTGACGTTCAAAAGTGCCATACATGGGCCTATTTGAAATAAATGTTTTGACTTTGACTTTGACTTTGAAAAGCTTAAACTTGTACGCGAGCACAACTTATGTGAGAATTGTTTACATTCGCGACACTCAGTAAACAGTTGTAGGTTTGGGCCTTGTAGACACTGCAATCAAAAACATAACTCATTATTGCACAATAGTAACGCTAATAGTTCTGTTGCTTTGCATTCCACAACGAACACTGAGGCGTCGCTTGCTAATGCGAGTGGATCGCCTGCGCACTTCCCCGCGGCCGCACCAGCCGCCTCGGACTCCGCAGTCCCTATTCAAGTAAACAAGGCACACATGCAACCGCAATCGATTAAGTCTATAGGTGTGCAATTCGTGTTGTTGTCAACAGCTATCGTTGAAGTAGCGGATGTACACGGTAGATATCATAAAGCACGGGCACTCCTTGATAATGGAAGCCAGCGCTGTTTCGTTTCTAAATCATTATGTCAACTCTTAAATGCATCATTAATACAGTCCACAAACGAAGTTCGAGGCGTAGGTGATTCGGTAGTACATTGTTCGCAAGCTTGTAATATCGTTATCAAATCCTGCGTCGATAATTCATTTACTGCGCGCATTCATTGTTATGTGCTGTCTAGGATCACGGCTTCGATGCCTGCCGTATGTAAATTAAGCGCAAAAGTCTGTATTCCAGACAACATACGGTTGGCCGATCCGGAGTTTCTAGACTACAAAAATATTGACATTTTGATTGGCGCAGATATGTTTTGGGATCTGTTAGAAGACGGTAAGATTCGTTTGTCTAGTGGTCCGTTTCTACAGAATACCAAACTAGGCTGGATTATTTCCGGACCTATAGTTAATTATACGGGAAAAAATGCGCCAATCCATTGCAATATTGTTAACTCTTTAGATACGCAACTTCGATTGTTCTGGGAGATTGAGGAACCATCTAAGGTCAGAGACGCACAGACTGAGGAAGAACGTGCATGCGAAGATCACTTTGTTCGCACTACTACTCGCAATAGCGAGGGGAGATTCTGTGTGCACATACCACTCCATCAGTCACCTGATACCTTGGGGGATTCTTACACACAAGCAGAACGTCGATTTCTTGCGCTAGAAAAACGACTGCAGCGTTCGCCTGAATATAAAATTCTTTATTCTAATTTTTTGCAAGAGTATCTTAGTTTAGGCCATATGACACAGGTAGATTCCTTTGAATTCCCGTGTTATTTCATGCCGCATCATGGCGTATTTCGCGAGCTCAGCACCACCACCAAGTTGCGCGTGGTGTTTGATGCAAGCGCACAATCCAGCTCTGGTAAGTCGCTGAATGATTTGCAACTAGTTGGCCCTCCTATACAGGGTGATCTCATTGCCATTCTTCTCCGCTTTCGGCAACACAAGTATGTCGTGTGCGCTGATGTGGAGAAGATGTACCGGCAGTGCCTGGTAGATGAGGACCAGCGTAGCTTGCAAATGATTTTGTGGCGTGACCATCCCTCAAAACCGTTAGGTATATTTAAACTAAACACCGTAACGTATGGAACCGCCTCCGCGCCTTTTCTTAGTGTTAGGTACCTGAAACAATTAGCCATGGAATCTCCTGATTCTGATGTTGCTCGAACTATAAAAGAGGATTTTTATGTCGACGATTGCATTACGGGCTTAGATGATAAAATAAAATTATTAGATCTATGCGACAAAACTCAGAAGACACTGCAGTCGGCTTGTTTTCCACTTAGGAAGTGGATATTTAATTTTAAACACGATGATGACAGTCAGTCGACTAGTCAGTTTAAACCTTTAAGTTTAGATGAAAATGTTAGTTCTAAAACCTTAGGAATAGGCTGGCATAATGCAAGCGACAACTTTTATTTTGATTCTCATGAATTATTATATTATCTTAATTAATTATTATATTATATTATCATTAATATTGAAAATACCAAGCCTATTACAAAAAGGTCTATTTTATCAAACGTTTCGCAAATCTTTGACCCTCTCGGCTTGTTAAGCCCTGTCATAATTGTTGTAAAAGTTCTTTTACAACAGTTGTGGCTATTAAAAATAGGTTGGGATGATAACGTTCCTGATGGCACGGCGCGCGTGTGGAACCGGTTTGTTATTTCATTGCAAGCGCTAAACACTGTTCGTATACCTCGCCACGCTATAGGTACACAGCCTATGTATATTGAGTTACACATTTTTAGCGACGCATCTCAGACAGCGTACGGCGCGTGTGTTTATGTTCGCACAGTTTGCAATGATTTAACAGTAACAGTTAGATTATTGTTTTCAAAAACAAAGGTCGCGCCTTTAAAACCTATTAGTATCCCACGTCTCGAGCTTTGTGGAGCGTTATTAGGAGCTCGTCTATATGACAAGGTATGCAACTCATTACGTTGTAATTTTAATATCGTAGTATTTTGGACTGATTCCACGATTGTCTTAGGCTGGCTACACATGAGGCCGAACCAACTTAAGACATTCGTTCAAAATAGGATCGCAGAAATTCATGACCTTACACTAGACGTCCCGTGGCGTCACGTAAGTGGTGGTGATAATCCAGCCGACCTAGCGTCACGCGGTGTTCCATTGGAAGAGCTTTCTTCGTCTACCTTGTGGTGGGAGGGCCCTGAATTTCTTCGTAACCCTGGTTTTTCGATAAACGATCACAAAGGTTCGGACTCGTTCAGACACCGCGGGTTACCTGAGGTTAAGTGCTGCGTTACTGCAGTTGTAGCTCAGAATTGTTGTGAACTATCTTTGTTTCCCTTTCATCGGTTCTCTCAATTCAAACGTATGAGGCGTGCGGTTGCCTTTATGTCACGTTTTATTAATAACACTCAATGTAAAAATAATAAGCGTACAGGCAGCCTTAGTGTAGACGAGTTAGACTATGCAGATAAAACATTAGCTCGATTTTGCCAAATGGAATCTTATCCAGTTGAATATAAGGCATTATCTAATAATGAGACTATTCAAAGTAAGGGTTGTTTGTCTAAATTAAATTTGTTTTTAGATGATAACAAATTAATGCGCGTGGGTGGTCGTTTAGTCAATTCTGAAGAATTCATGTATGGCAAAAAACATCCAATTATAATTCATAGTAAACATTATTTTAGCACTTTATTGTTTCGTCATGAGCACATTCAGCTTCTCCACGCTGCTCCGCAGGCATTACTTTTTCATTTACGTGAATCATGGTGGCCTATCGGAGGTAGAAATTTAGCTCGCCAGGTAGTGCATAGTTGTATTACTTGTACTCGCATTAGAGGTAAGACGCTTAGTCCTATGATGGGTAACTTGCCTAGGGAGCGAGTTACACCTAGTCTTCCATTCGTTCGGTGTGGGGTGGATTACGCTGGGCCAGTGCTCATTCTGAATCGCAAGGGTAGGGGTGCCAGGCTTATCAAAGGCTACATTTGTCTGTTTGTTTGTTTCGTGACACGTGCTATACACTTGGAGTTAGTCAGTGACCTCTCTAGTGAAGCGTACTTACTTACTTTAAAAAGATTTATTTCACGCCGTGGTAAGCCTGCAGATATCTACTCTGATAATGGCCGTAATTTCGTAGGTGTAATGAAAAATTTTTCAAAATTTTTAAGTAATTGTAGCAATGATATTTTAGAATTCGCATCTAGTCAAAATATTAGATTCCATTTTATTCCTCCTTATTCTCCGCATTTTGGTGGTCTGTGGGAGGCAGGAGTAAAGTCGAGTAAATACCATCTTCGCCGTGTGATAGGTAACGCGCACCTCACGTTCGAAGAGTACAGCACAGTTTTAGCTCAAATAGAAGCTGTACTAAATTCTCGCCCTCTGTCTCCTCTTTCCCCCGATCCTCATGACTTTTCCCCGCTCACTCCCGGTCATTTCCTAATTGGCCGACCAGTGACTGCGCCAGCCGGCGATGACCTACGCGATGTTCCTGCTAGTCGTCTCCAGCGATACCAGAGGGTAGAACAACTTCGCCAACATTTCTGGAACCGGTGGGCGAAAGAATATGTCTCCGAGCTGCAGGTGCGGACAAAATGGACGGCAAATAAGGACGAGCTCAAACCAAACTCCTTAGTTGTTATCAAGGACAATAACCTCCCACCTTTGAAGTGGCATTTGGGACGTGTCCTTTGCACTATCCCAGGAAAGGATGGTATATCCCGGGTGGCTGATATACGGACGTCATCGGGCGTGGTAAGGCGCGCATTTACTAAGATTTGTCCTCTACTACAGGACGAGATCGACACTGATGCAGTGACTGAAGACCATTGAAAGCCACTGCTTCCAAGGCCGGGGGCATGTTGTTAACTCCTACTAGATAAACGCACATCAGGGACTGGTAGCGACATCTCGAGGCAAGAAACGACACCACACGCTACGTCATACCTATTTCTCGAACGTGATTGGTTTCTATTTAAAATATTGTTCCCTCACCCCTCTCCTTGAATATTGTAAGGTCAAGATGGAATACACATAATTTGTTCGTTAAAACTAACGCATCGTTTTAATTGCAATCCTCAACACAATCTATAAAACACATGAGTTTTCACCAAACCTCACCGCTGCTGCTACATATAGTTTGCTAAATAATAAGAAAAAATACATTACTGCTATGTTATATATAGCAGTTGAAAAACTGGTTCAACCACATACAAATAGACCATATAATTATGTTGATGATATTTTTTAAATTTTCATAATCATTCGTAGTTTCTTGTAACAAAATGATCAAACGTCAAATCTAGCGTCATTTTTCGGAAACTTGTTGGTAATATTAGTGATTTTCCATAAATACTTAATTTATTTGTTGAACCCCTTTCAGCCACATGCGAAACAAAGAATTCGACCTCTCAAATCACAAAAAGTTTTGTTTAAATTATTTTTCCCTCTCTCACAGCAAATGAACAAAATTGATAAAAATAAGTCGATTTCATGCACGGCCCATTAATGCTTGTGCCTTCTCTCGATGAAAAGAGGTCTCTACCCTACAGTGGGACAAAATAATAGGCTGGTATCCTAAATAAACAAATATAATATTCTATGATTTCATTTGGTAAACACAATTAATATTTACTTTAACGTTACAGATTACCCTATTTTCTTCCGTTCCGTGATGTCTATAATTTTCAACAAAGATTGTACTGATAACCAACAAATAACCAGTGCAAATCGGAATTACTCACTGAGGGTTCCGTACCAGCAAAACTAATATAGTTTACCTACTTTATATATTTACTAATATGAAGGTATTGTGTTTTCAACTGACTACCTTTTACGGGTAAAAAAATACAGTCCTAGAACGGACGTAAGGCTTTGGTTTAAGGGCTTATTCTACTTGGCTTTTTTGTCATCTAAATGGCTCAGTTATTGAATTCAGATATGTGTAATGGCATTTAGTAAATTAGCTTCCAAAAAAGTGGCTTATTGGTGACTCTCCCGGATTAAGGCCTCGTGCAGACTAGCGCGACGCGACACCGGTAATTGTTCTACCGAGAAGTTATCTTAGAATATTTTGTTTAAGTCGCGTCGCGCCAGTCTGCACGAGGCTTTACTCGCCCAAATCCGGGCGAATCGACCATTTGAATAAATATTAGTTTTTCTTGAGGCGAGTCGCACGAATTCAATTTATTTGTGGACGATTCGATAACTCCAGAATTATGTAGTTGTAAAGTACACGGGCGCGCAGAAGTCATTAGGGTAAAATATTGAAATAAACAAGACGAAAAATGAATAAACAAATAAGCCTAAAAGTGACCTGATTAGAAAGAAGAAATGTTGCGATACATCCATTTTTGTTGCACATTAATCTGCAGACGGATACTAATAATTAATTCACTGTAGTGGGTAGAGTAGCTTTCTTAAAATCCCCTCTTCCTAAAAAACTACTAAACCGACTTTTAGACGACTGTATTCACTCATGTGGAATATTACGAAATATACGGAATATACGGAACCCTAAAAAGATGCTCAGGATAATAGCAACTCCCAGCCACATCATTAGCTGTCTGAACGTAAACATGTTTACCTGGTTCCGGTACGTTTTTCTTTATCCATTGTTACGCGGAAAAGCCTAGATATTTTATAAATTGTTCCAGGTTTCTTTGAACAAATTGCTGGCTAAGAAGCAAGCCTAAAGCTAATTCTAGAACAACAAAATATAATTAGTTCTTAGATCCGTAACGATAGTTTCTTAGAAGCCTTAGCTACTTAGCACATCTTTCATTAACTAACGGATCAAACACATAATCAGCATATAATGTTCCCACTGCTGGGACACAGGCCTCCTCTCTGTGAGAGGGAATGGGCCGTAATAATGGTAGATATCCTATGACTGTGAATAATTGATTCTAGGATATGCCCGTTTCCTCACGATGTTTTCCTTCACCGGTTTGAGAGCAGTGGTGATGAAATAATTTACACATAGTAAAGCGCCTGTCAGGGTTCGAACCCATGACCTAAGTCACTTAAGTTCATATAACTCATGATGAAGACAATTATCAGTTTTCAGTTCGTTTAATTACACGTTGAATTTGTATTATCTGGTAAAATCACTATGATAAAAATGTGAACTTTGCAATATTCTCGCTGCACAAGCTGATGGTTACTAGTTTAGAAGGTTTAGATTACATTTGTTGGGCTTCTAGGCAATCCATTTGTTTTCAACTTTCAACTAAAATAACATGAATCATGTTTACAGGCGTTACATTAAAATCGATACCCATTAGTTGGACACTTTACGTGACATGCTCACCAATTTTGCATGAACTATCACGTCATTTAATGACGTTGAAAAAGTGACTCTATGTTGATGAGAGTAAGGTGTAGAGGTTTAATTTTGTGGATTATCGACAGTTCTTGGTGGAATGGTCGATTGTCAGACTGTATTTCGTTATGCATTTCCCTAGGATAGGTAAATTGCATTGTTTAGTAGCTCAGCAACTAGTTAACATTACATTGTTGGCTTATTTAACTTATAAAGGTTTACTTAAAATTTCACTTGAAGTTTGAGTGGCAGGGGTGCTGTTACTGTACGGGTTGAAGTTCGGATAATTGCATATGTTAAAAATAAGTTACAGGAGAGTGTATTGGGGTTATTTCTTATACCTATGTTTAAATTATAGAATACTAACGACCCGCCCCTGCTTCGCGCGGGTGCAATGTGTGATGATGTGGTGACATATCAAAACATCGAGGTTTCTGTGCTTCTACCTAAGATATGTACTAATTATTATACACCTAAACTTTCCGGAATAAACTCTCTAAGTGATGCTTAACCCCGCTTCAAAATCCGTTGCGTAGTTAAGAATAACTAAGCGATCAAACATACATGATTAAACGAGAAGAGAATTGTTTTAAACTATTTAGAGATAGATAGATAAGAAGCTAGATAGATGATAGATGACAACCTCGTTGGTCTAGTTGTCAAAAGCGCTACTGCTGAGCATGAGGTCCTGGGTTCGATTCCCAGGTCGAGCAAAGTATTATTAGGTTTTTAGATCTGGAATTTCTCAGTAGCAGCCTGGAGTCTGGATTTGTGCCCGGTTGATTGCTATAGGCTCCCCCCTATTACATGGGACTTAAATCATAACTGGCGAAATGTGGGTCTACTATAGGTACACCTCTGCTCAACCCTTTGGGGAAGCAAGGCGTGATGTTATGTAGATAAGAAGCAGACATTTTAAATTGCGGTCTTAGTAAACCAGCAGTTTAGGAGTGTTACAAAGAACGAGATGAAGGAGCTTTGCTACTTAATACTCCATGGTTACTGGGTACCACTAGTTTTGTAGGTATCGATCAGATATAACTAAACTAATAAAAAAAAGAACTTGATGTTCTAAAAGGTAGTCTCTGCAAATAATGATCCGAATACGAAATATCTATCACTGATACAAAACAACACTATTGCCGTATGCCAAAGAATATTAAGCTTAAGGCGCACTAAGTGGCACTACATCGACTGGTCCTGTGCTTCTTGCATCCAGCGGATTCCTGGAAATTTTACAAGGTCATCGGTCTGCCATGTGGAAGATCTTTCAAAGATGCGCTTTCCGATACGCGGTCGCCACTCCAAACCATTCAGCCCCATTTGGTCATCTGTTCTGCGAGCAATGTGTCCTGCCCACTGCCATCTAAGTTTGGCAATTCTTTGAATTGTGACCAGAAGAGATTACCGAGGTAGCAAGTAAGGTTTCCTTGGTTGACTTCAGTAATCACTTTTCTTCTTTCTGATTCGATCATGCAGGGAAACTCCAAGCATAGGTCTCTTCAGAGCGTGAACTTTACTCCTTGATTATGTAAACGTAACCTATTCTGTAATGAAAAATATGTGCCAGTTTTGTCCGTAGAATCCAAGGTCAGGTGTAAAAAAAATCAAAATGGTGGATCCAAGATGGCGGCCAAAAGATTAAAAATCAACGGATTTTAATTTTTTTTATTATTAAATACTACCGTATTCTACTCATAAGTCTAAGATAGAAATATCTTAAAATTTTGAGTAGAATACGGTAATATTTTTTCCTGACTTTGGATTCGCAATTACCTACCTCAAGCACCAATGTATTTCACTTTTTTTTTTTGTAATAGGGCGATATCCGTTTGTATGAGACCAAGACATACGACGGTATCAGGCTAGATGGTATAGGCTGATTTTATTTCTCAAACGGCAGTTTTACTCAAAAAAAGCAAGAGCCATTTCTTTTTTAGAATTTTGAGTAGAATACGGTAGTATTTAAAAAAATTAAAATTCGTTAATTTTTAATCTTTTGGCCACCATCTTGGATCCGCCATTTTGAATTTCACTTTCTGCCGTTCGAATTTAAAAAGCTTATGCTTAAAAAAAAAAATTGAGCCCAAAATGAATTTTCTACGTTGCGTCAAATTTTGGCGATTTAGGTGGCCCGGTTGACTCGTTTTGTCTCATATATTAAATTGTTTACTTCCAACCATCTCATAGAATATCTTGCGGTGTCTCTGCAATAGGTACATCCACAGAACATTTTATATGTTCTGTGGGTACATCTACAGCAAACAAATAGGTGACCTCACTTATCATTGCTCTCAGAACATTACACACGCTTTCAAGAAAATTGCAGTAAAACACTATGATTTGATATTAGGCTAATGTTAGATGTTCTTGGCGTAGTAACAACACCATAAAGACTTACGTTAGATTAAAATGATTATGTTTCTTCTTTCCATCTTTAAGATAAAGTTATTTCGACACGCCTTAGCGACTACACCTGTGTACAATCTGCCTAGACTTTTCCCAACTATGTTGGGGTCGGCTTCCCATCCAATCGAATGCAGCTGTTTACCAGTATTTTACATGGAGCGACTGCCTATCTGAGCTCCACAACCCAGTTACTGCGTAGCACGACACCCCTTGGTAAGACTGGTTGTCAAACTTTTTGGGCTTCTGACTATCCATAACGGCTGGCAGAGATCTACGATTGACTGCCGGGACCAACGGCTTAACGTACTTTCCGAGGCACGGAGTTCTTGATATATCGTATAATGGATGGTCACCCATTCACGAACCGACCGTGGCAAGCGTAGATTAATCTTCGATCAACACATGCGGCTGTTATTATTTAGCGACGAGTCTGGTTTTGACACCATTAGGTATCATTTAAATACCGAAGAGGGTTTAAGTATGCCGCAAAGTGAATCCTGTCAATTTCTGCACGTCAAACGTTACGAATAAAAGTCCATAATACTTCAGCTTAAATGCACTCTATATCTCGCTCGCAAACCTGCTCGCAGACTGAGTGAGAGCGAGACTGAGCGGCGGGGAGAAGGCTCCAAGTCGTCGATAGTTGAGGTAATTTATTTTTACGATAAAAAGAATAATAATAAAAAAATAAACACAGTATCTGCTATTAGACTTAGTTCAGTTATTACGAAAGTTTCATATATAATTTAAAATATTTTTTTAATACCAGTGGTTTATTATTGTTCGGTTTGGAAGTAACTTAGGATGTTTTTCTGTTGAGAAAATTTTATAGGATCGTGTTTTCGTCAAACATAGAATTAACGTAGGTACCTAACGTTAATTCCAACTTTACCATATACTTATTTCAAAATTAATGCTGCAGTATTTTCGATATGACGCTGGATCATGCTTAGCAATTTGAGGTATTATGACTAAGAATTTAACGAAATCAAAGTCAGACCAAAGTGAATCTAACATGATACCTAAAACTTAAATTAAAAATATCAAGTTTCATACATAAATTCGATTTTAGTTTTGGAAACTTTCTGTATTGAATACATGTATTTTGTTAATCTACATTTTGAATCTTGAGATACTTTTAATAAGGTAAGTTTTTATAATGTAAGTTCCAGAAAGTTTGGACTTAAGTAAACACGAATTGATAACGCTACAAAAATATTCTTGGCAATATATAAGCTCCATAAGATACTTATAGATATAGGTATTTAAAGACATATATCACAATAAAAATCAGCTAACGGTCCATTATTGGTACTAAAATCGCGGTCTGATAAAAATGTTATGTAACTTTTAAGAAAAAGGTATCTAGCTGCTTTTATGTCATATTCGGTACTAGGATATTTATTTACATGAAAAAAATATTAAAAATTCGGATTAGTATGAATGGAAAGATCAGGTTTTAACATGCCAGTTTACTTATGACAATCGCCTGAGAGCCGCCAGCGATTGAAGTCACTGCGTGTGCACCTAGTAGACTCACCGCCTAAGGGCCGCGGCCGGGCACGTCTCTGTCAAAGCGCATTGTAGCGAAGTTTTTCTTGCCAAAAATATATTAACATTGCGTCTCTCAAAATAAAAAGAAAACCATACAACGTACAGTATTTCTATTTTTTTAATGTCCCTCGACAAACTTTGTGTTTTGTCAGTTGTAGGATTTGTATCAGTTGCCCTTTGCACTTAGTGCAGAACGGTCGCTCTCAATCGAATTGAAATATATAGTTGTAAATGCTGTTTTAACTTAATGTAATTTATTTAAAAATGGGAGGAAAGCTGCTAAAGTCGCAGGCACGACAGATAGGAAAATATTTTTACAGCTCTATATCACACGGAAATCAAAACAAAACAACAATAAAGTACTTAGTTCTGAATTCAAATGATTAAACACGATAAGTCAGATAATTGATGGACATGGAAATGAGCATTTGTTTGTATTCGGAAATGCGATGATTCCCGAAGGACATTAAGAAAATAGAAATAGTGTACTTCCGTCGTTTTGATGCTCTCTCAGAACGACAGAAGTTATTTATTTTTAACTTTATTTCAACTCATACAATGTTGATAGATATTTTTTGCTCGTGAAATCTGTGGTGCGTTTCATCAGGCCTCCGCCAGCTCTAAGCCGATGAAGCAATATCAGATATACAAACCGATAACATCCCAAAATTGAGAGTTACGAAACATCGCGTGTTTGGGAACACTAAGAATACTGTTATTAAAGGCACCTGGTTCGTTTAAACTTGCCCGCCAAATGGGTACGTATCAACTTGTACTATGTAATTAATTTTCGTAATTCCAGTTTTTATTTCTACAGTCACCTTTTGAATGAGTCATTATCGGGACTAAGAAAAGTTTGGTGGGTATTATTAGTTCTAATTTTAGAAAATAAATTGTAGTAAATTGTGGTTTACTTTTTGTAGTTAGGTTAGGTTAGGTTGCGGCGGTGCGTAGTGTTCCACGCGCTCCCCTATTGGACGTCGCAGTCTTGAAGTCTCACACCTCACTTCCCCCCCGGGCCTGAAATGGTCCGCAAAGGCCGACACTAACCGCCGATCGTGGAAGGCGCACAAGTTCCTATGATTCCCGGAACAAGTATGGGAAGAGACCATCGGGGTGGTTTTTAGTCAGTAAGAGTCTGACAGAGCCCTTCGCCCGCCCCAGGACGAATATCTATGAAAATTTTCCACCTGCAACAAAAAAAAAAAGTTTTTGTAGGTCTCAGAAATAATAGTGAAGGGTGGCGTTTTGGGGGACTGTCGTATGTAATTTTGACGTTCGAAAAGTGCTGATTTTCAGTCTAGTTTGAATAAATGACTTTTGAATTTTGTTTTTTTTTTTAAATAAATATACCTTTGGCATTCTGACAGTCAGCTGGGCAGACATGTTTATTTATGTATAGAGTAGATACTGCCACATTATATATTTTTCTTTATATATTTCTGTAGGTACATAAATAATTGTTCCGTTAATAGCATTTTGTCTGATCTACATGGCAGACTTAGTTATAGTGTCTCGTTTTCACTTAAACTCGAACTCAAACCATTTATTTCAAATAACCCAATAACAGGCACTTTTGAATTGTCAAGGGTTCGGTCAGTTAAAAAGATGAAGCTAGTTGCCCATTCCAAAACGTCGTAGGTTACTATGGAAGAGAACGGGCCAGAAACTCGACCATTTGCGTACAGAACCCATAAAAGTTTCTATTACTCCCTAGAACTCCGCTTACCCCAAAAACGAACAATAAGGTCGCCTTGCACTTAATTAAACTCCTTAGACTCGCCTCGTACTTTTACCAATTTTACTGACCGTCTGGAGACGTTTGAAAAAAAAAGGTAGTATTATTAAAAGCGAGGCGCACATTAATTCTTCGACCTCAAAGAAAACTACGAAAAACTTGGTAATGTACTGGAAAGGAAAATAATATACATTTTCTTAATGAATTGAAAATGGCGGGGGACTACTGGCCGTCACATTATACGTAAGTTACTAAGCTGTACTTAGTGTTTGTGAAGGAAAATTCAAATTAAGGTTTTATGTAATTTCTTTTCTTTTGTACCTACAAGGGATGTTCTTGCTTTGAAAAAACTTCTTCTGTTTTATATTTATTGATAAAACATCGTAATAAAACTAAGAAATATAAATATATTTATTCGGGACACGAACAGGGAGTACCAACATAATAACATAGAAATTTTCTTCTTATGCCAACAGGCCAACTATATATTTTTACTAGTTGGTACGTAGGTAAACATAATTATATCATACATACATACATACATACATGTCGTTAAGCTCTTTTAAATCTTGACAAGCTGCTCTAATGGTGGCTCTATCAGTTGAGTACAACCACCAATGTAATTTAGAATAATATTCATAAGAAAATATAATTGAACAAATTACAATGTCCTTAGTAAACATATATAATAGTTGTTGTGCGTGTTCTGTGTATTGGTGAGACAAATAAAGAATTGGCCTCCAAGGAAATAAATGTCTTTAATTCGGGTTCCACAATACTTCGTTATAACTAACTACGTACTAGGTCCGCGACGAGGCAGGGTGGTGGTATGTAGGCGACTGGCGAGCCGATCGCCCGCTCCCTCATATTTCGTCAAGAATGCAACTCAGCATATTGCTATTACTAAGCCGCCACATAGTAATTTTTCATTTCACCTTTTACGTCACCAACGAGAGCTGCTTTAATGAAATACATTAAACTCGTAAATGTCGTCCAAAAAATATCAGTCAAACGATAAAAAGTCCCATAATTGAACATCAATCTATTTCAGATCAGGCCCGCGAGATCCGAATCGAATGACGTTTGAAATCGATTCATGGCAGTATAACCAAATTATTCCAATCACGACTACCATTCGATATGCAGCTTTGGAATAAATTTGACACTGGTTTTGCTCCGAATTATTTACAATGTTCCAATTTACTTGTCATATTTCTCTATTGAACAATGGTACACTTAAATTGTCTTACTGTGACATGCGAGCATAATCAGCATAATGTTGCCGCTGCTGAGACACAGGCTTCTAATCCACCACGCGGTCCCAATGCGGGTTGGAGGATTTTACCTACATGTCTTTGAATTTTCGGTTCTAGAACATGAAAGAAAGAAAAATATTTCATTCGGGACACGCACAGGAAATACAAAATGCATGCATGCTGGTTTCTTCACGTAACTTTCCTTCATTCTTTTGAGAGCAGTGGTGAGCGTGTCTGAGTTAGAACCTAAGACCGCAGGTACGACCTACAGCTCGTTCTCTCCACATACAAGGATAAACTAAAGCTGATGAAACAAAGATGTGGGGAATCGATAAATTATCGCTCTGTACTGTAAATATTGATTGTACAATAAATATTGATTATAAATTGCAAGTATTAATTAAGTGATATTTTATAATTTCATTTGGCAATATTGACAAATAAATCAAAACGAAATATTTGACAGATATTTGCGACGATGCCAACTTTTTGATTGCACCCTCTTAATTACCAACCTCTTTTATGTAATTGGTCAATCGGACCTGCTACAACTACTTTGATATTTTCTGTGTATTATTATTTGTTGTGTATTATTTTGTATTGGGTATTATTTTGTGTTTATTTAGCCACGGTTGATTGAAGGTTAAACTATTTTTGCCGCGGTCGGTTCGTGGATGGATGACCAGCCATTACATATCGAGACTCCTCCGTGCCTCGGAAAGCACGTTAAGCCGTTTGTTTAATTAGTTTTTTCTTTATATTTCTTAAAATAAAAAGATATAAAAACATTTATTATTTATTATTACTTTTTTTACAACGTTGTATTCAATCTTCCACAATAAGACCAATTCAATCGCAAAAGAATTCAATAATTGAAGATAAACTTCGATATATTTTAGATCAGGTCAACGAGGATGAAATCGGATGACGGTCGAGTCAATTCATTGAGGTGGGCGAAATGTACCGATTAAGGAAAATGGAACGACAACCACGAATCTTATTGAATTCCTATTAAACACGCCATGGAAAGACCTTGGAGCGATCTGTGGAATAAATACTGTTTTTATTTGAGAATGGAAACTTTTTTAAAGAAACACTAGCTTTTGCCCGCGGCTTCACCCGCGTAAAGTTCAGAAATTATCCCACAGGAACGTACTACCAGGATTCATAGTATTTTATGTTCTAACCCAGGTCATGGCCTAGCCGTATACCTTTCATCTAAATCTGTTCAGCCGTTCCAGCATGAAACAGTAAAAGACAGACAGGCAGATAATAAATGCAAAATATGTTTTTGAGGGTGTCGTACCTCCTGCCAGGGGTGCGAAGAAAACCGAAAGGGAGATCGTGGCCCCCGGCAACAGGGCAACCGAAGGATCACGGGTGGGTTTTAGTCAGTAAGAGTCTGATACGCTCTTCCGCTCCGTCCAGAGCGGGAAAAATTATTTGATAATTTCCCAACCAAAAAAAAAAGAGTGTCGTACCTCAAAATGAAAAATTGAAACCCTCAAGGATGACTTTGTTGTCCATCAATACCCTTTTTCTCAGGAACGCGTTGAGGTATCAAGTTGAAATAGATAGAGAAAACTTAGATCTACGGTCCTATAGAGCTGTAAAGAAAATGAAACTTCCAAGTAAAGGCAATAAAAAAATACGGTCATTTAATTATACCGCGGTTGACCTAGGAGCATGAAGTTGGGTGAGAAGCAAGTTTTAACAGTGAAGAGAAAAATCCGAAAATTGGTAATTTATAGTTATATAATATATCAACTGCTAAGTTAAGTTTGTTCTTCAATCTGTCTTAAAGTAACATTTAGTCTATATTTCATTCAAATCAGTCCACTCTACTCTATTAAAACTTCCTTTTTGAACTGGAAATTTAAGTTTGCCCCTCAATCCGTAATTGGAAATTCGGGCAGCCGAGCTAGCACGCTTTGAAACAATCCCTCAGGGCGCGAGTCCTACTCACACTCTTCTGGTTTTTAAAATCCATACTAATATTATAAATTCGAAAGTCTACTAAATTATAAATATTATAAATGCCAAACTCTCTCACTCCTTGCCAAATTTTATCGAAATCCGTTCAGTGGTTTAGGCGTGAAAAGGTAACATACAGACAGACAGAGTTAATTTCGAATTTATAATGTTAATATTGATATTTATGTTGGGATTGTTTATTGTTCTATGTTTATTTTGATAAATTTATATTTTACTAGCTTTTGCCCGCCCGCGGCTTCACCCGCGTTGATGACAGAAAATTACCCACGGGAACGTACTACCGCCATTAAAAGTACCCTATGTGTCATGTGTTGTAAACTTCAAACTTCATTAAAAGATACCTAAGGAATGGGAAATAAAGTCACAGTCCATATCATAAAACAAAATTTTTAGTCTTTATTTCATTAAAATCGGTCCACTTGGTCAAAAGTTATTACAATTTATTATTTGTCTGTTACCTTTTCACTTCTTAATGGCTGAACGGATTTGAAGGAATTTTGTCACATGGGTAGACCATGACCTGGATTGAGACATAGAACACGATTTATCCCGATATTCCCACGAGATCGATACTTATGCGGGGTACCGCGGGGCGCAGCTAGTTTCTAATATTTTCCGATACCAACAAGTTACCAACCTGCCTAATATTGTTAAAAGTTAAATGAAAGAACTTTTTTTCGTACAAAGTTTCAGACACAGTTAACGTGGGTTGACGTACCCCGATGAACTTCGAGTCATAATAAATTTAAAGTTCTCCTGTACCGGTCAAGGGATTTTTAATAATCTTCATGCTACGATGAATAAATTATTGGTTATTGAGTTATTGAATAAAATTTCCAAAGTTTGACGTGGGTGCTTCATTTGTTTGAAGGAGAAAAGTTCCAGATTATTCTGATAGGTAATAGGTATGCATTGAGGTGAATTATGTAAGTAATTCAAACATTTTTTTGGTTAAAAATAAAATACTTTTGGAGACAAATTTTGTCAGTTTATGTATTTGAGCTAAAAAACTGCTGTATCAGGGCATTATTTTTAAAATATATTTTGTTGCTAGGGTAGGTGAGTCAGAAGAAGATGGCCATACGGGAGAGATGGCCAATCGATAACATACCTACTTATTTTAGAAATGTAAATAAAATCACACATAATTTCTACAAAATATGAAAGAAATAATTATAAAATTCAGGGACTGAAAGTTGTTACGGTTAAAATAAAGGTTGAGCTATAAACAAAACATTTATAAATAAAGGTTGGGCTAAACCGTTATTTAACCTTTACACGATTTCGGTATCGAAAAACATGCGAGACGGTGCGGTGCGGGTGCTTACACAGTCGTGTCCTTCCGATCGGAAATAAAAACCAATACTGAATTAAAATCAGCAAGTGAATGACAGACAGTGTGGCGGCGGTGCGTCAAAGAAAACCCCTATCTATTAAGGTTTAGTTACTGCTACCGAAATATACCGGTATGCATTTCCAACCAGAAAATTCCGCTACTGAAAAAAAAATACCGGTATCGAAATATTTCGGTAACCCTTATTTAACGGTATGCCGTCATTCTGAAATTTAAACGTACCTTAATTTTTGGGTAATTCAGTCCCTGATAAAATTACAATTTAAATAACGCCACTGCAGAAAATCTCTCGCCAGGTTACCAGATACGTTCATATTCCCTTCAAAAGCAGGTGCGTTAAACATTTTGTTAATAAATTAAATTATTTTATATAAACATTTTGTTAATAAGTAAAATATAGGTATTACAAAGCTTTGCCCTTAATTGTTGAGCTTAATAACATTAAGTAATTCAACCCTTGGTATAATTACGAAAGGATAATCTCGTTACGGTTGTCGGCTGAAACTTTTGTGTAACTAAATAAGAGTTTACAATTACAGCAATGACATTACACGTTTTGTGAAAAAGTTTCAGTTCAGGTTATTTTAACTAGTGTTGTAAAAAGTTACGAGCGTTTAATTGCTTTACTTTTTAGGGTTTCGTGCCAAAATGATTAAAAGCAACCCTTACGGTGTGACTTCGTTTGTCTGTCCGTCCATCTTTAACGGACGGATGGAATACCAAGAACTACTAATCCTATCTTGGAAATATATTATAATGCTCGTAAAAATATTACATATTACCCTCCTTATCCTTTGTGAAGTAAGTACCTAATCAATTTTGAAATCAATTTAGTTGATGGAAGTTAATTTAAATATATTATATACTAAAACAAAAGAGTCTCTTTTAGTATCACAGTTTTCTGAAAAATTACAATAACCACTTACAAAAAAAAAACTTAGTTACGTGATCCCAAAACAATGAAAAATATCCTATTAAGGTACAAAACCTTCTCGGTGCGCGAGTTCGACTCGCTCCTTGCCGATTTTTTTTACTAATCTGTGGGATCAGAGACGTTTCCAAAGTTTACGCAAGATTATAAAAAAAAACTACAATCTGTTTCAACTTACAAAATATGAATTACCTCTCACTCCAACTAAAAAAAGCAAGTAGTAAAATGTTTATAGAAATAAGTAAAGGAGCAGTGTATTTTGAAACAGCAGTCTCGCAGTCGGCCGCCATCAAACGTAAATAGAGCAAGCCAAGGTATTGGCGCTCGATGGTTATTAACGTTAGATCTACGAAGTACAGGAGAAACCAAGAATACGACAAACTGCCGAGAAAATTAGTTTCAGCGTTGAACTCAATGTTGTTAATGAAAACTTTGTTTGGATCGCGAACTCCCTTTATGATTATTGATTGACTTTCAATTTAGATTGTTATTTAATTTCAGATTGTTGCTGCTGTTAGCTGCGCAGTGGTGGCTCAGAAGTATCTGCGAATTACGAGTTTTAGGTCGTAAGTTCGAACCCTGACAAGCGCTTTACTTTGTGTAAATTATTTCATCACCACTGCTCTCAAAACGGTGAAGGAAAATATCGTGAGGAAACCGGCATGTCCTAGAACTAAAAATTCGAAGACGTTACATCTACCAACCCGCACTGGGCCCGCGTGGTTGATTACGGCCCACTCCACGAGAGGAGGCCTGTGTCCCAGCAGCGGAAACATTATGGGTTCATTATGCTGCTGTTAATAGAATATTTCATCGTCGAATTATGCTACTCACAGTCTTAGTATTCTTGTGTTGTTGGCAATCTAATTTTGTCTTGCTCTGAGATGCAGATGTCAGAGTTCGCAGGATATCCTACGATATGTGCTTCAGTATTTTATTCAATTACCAATTTTTCAGAACATGGAAATTGCTATTCATGAAATTATAACCTCGTTCAATATTTTTTGAACCCGGATTTTCATTTAAAGTTATAATTATAAACAATGCATTTATTCCACATGCCCGTTGATTGTGAAATATATCGGTGTGGATATAAATTACTTTAGGTGTGCCAATCTTTAAGACGTTGATGGTAAATAAAAGTTGCACAGCATTATTGCAGCAACATCACTTTTCATACAATTTTAGTGGTAAAAATGTTTCCAACAACACAAAAACGTGTTCCAATTTTTGTTTTCCATCAACATGGGCCGAGATTTACAAACGTTACTCACCACTTACTTTGGCTTAGTGTTATTCCTGTCACTGTCGCATAACTGTCAAACTACAAATGCAAATAGAGACGGGATCATGTCTAAGTTAAAATACGAGCTGAGAAACGTTTATAGAACTTACGATGATAAGTTATAATAACTGATGAGTCATTATAACTTATCATTATTCGTGTCAATTAGGTATCCGCTATTTAGGAGACTTCAACGCCGCGCCATCATAAACTTTGAGCATGCTCACGGCCTTTCCAATTTACCTAGCATGCAAAAGCAAAAAGTTACTCTATTTCTAATTCGCCTTGTGCCAATTTCGCTTTAGCAAAGTGGGCACGAAGTCGGGCATAGCAGTCGGGCATTGGGTATTAAACATTTTTAGAAGCCGGTCAGTTACAGATGCGGAGTCGATTGCACTTCAGCTAGTGTTCATTTTTACACTTTTTAGCGTAAAACTGGTTTTTGAAACCTTGTTTTACGCACACTTTGATGCAATTTGGAAAATACAAATATAAGTGCACAGTTCATATTTTATTTTGTTTTCAAATACTTGTAAGTACTAAAAAATTTTGTAAATTGAAATCACAACTGTCATTATTTGACAGTTCTATAAAAAGACTGGCGCCGCGCCGTACCGGTCGCCTCGCCCGCGCCCCTCGCCTCTTGTATATGTCCCACACCTAACATGGCAAATTAACGTAGAGTACCAATTTGGTTAACTTGGTTGCAAAAAAATTGTTAGGTTGTATTTTTTTTATCCGTACATTTGTTACCTTACTACCTAGGTACCTGTCTAATTAGACTTTACATAATCATTTAGCGAACACTACACCTCTGCGTAACCCTTCGGTGAAAATATGTGTGATATGTTATGTCTGTTTTGTTATGTTATCTAGCTTCGTCTGCGTGTAATTTCTTGTTTCAACATAAACTATATGATATCATAAGACACTGAGCAAAAGTGTATGTTTGTATCAGTAAAATATTTTTTTTGTAATTGGATCAGTAGTACTTCCAGATTATTACCTTTTACAATGGACGTAGATTAGCAGAAACGACTCAACCCACACTATGGTCAAAAATGAAAAAGGACCTAATGGACCAACCTTTTAAGACCTCTTTCCTTTTTGACCTACCTAATCTACGTCCAAATATATCAACAAACAATTTTACCTCTTCAGAGTAGATATTAGTTTAAACTACAACTAAAAATAAAACGTAAGGTAAACTCCACAAGGAACTATTTATATCCTCAATACCATTTTCATAGAGAATAGATGTTTGTATCTTGGTGGTCGACAGGCTCCATTGTTCACGTCGACGTGGAGTAGCTTTGTTTCGACATGGATATATTGAGAGCCCAGCATCCAGCTGTATGACTGACATGCTATCAAATTTGTTACCTGCTGTAATAAAGGGTATCGGGTTATATTTTGTAGTAAGTATGGTTTCTATTGCAATTACCACGTCAATTTGCCATGCCATTTCATACAATTGTCAAAGAATGACAGTTGTGTGTGAATATGAGGACAATTTAAGTAGGTAGTCCATTTTTAACCCTCGACGCAAAAACAGGGGTGTTATAAGTTTGACCGCTATGTGTATCTGTCTGTGGCACCGTAGCTCTTAAACGCGTGAACCGAGTTGAAAGCAGGTTTTTTAGCGATAGTTTTTAGATATGTTTTATCAAAATCAGTTCAGCTGTTTGAAGATTATCAGCTGTTTTCTAATTGATGAATGGATGTGAGTATCGTCCACAAGTCTGATCGATTTGAAATTTGGTATTCTGTTACTTCAATGATATTAGAAGAACACAGTAACCTTGAACTGATGCTGGACAATTACCTGGAATTTGCAGGATACCCAACTCCTTTACCAACTTACAGCACAGGTATCGTGTTTGGGTTCATTGGAATGGTGTCAATGAACAAATTATAAATAGACGGTGAACAGGGTCTGGTGATGGAGTAGGAAAGAAAAATGAGGAAATGTTAGTGTCGGGGTTTTTATTCATTTTAACTGCTAAAATTATATTTGTTATAAACCTTTAATTTTAATGGCTATTCATCAGAAAACCGATTCTTCTAATTAAAAATGACAATCAGTATCAAAATTGTAGGTAAATGCTATAATTGACAAATTGAAACTGAAATGAAATGCGTGCCTTCCGAAGCATGTGTGGTGTGACTATGAATGATAGGGTGAGGAATGATGTAATAAGACAACGGTGTGATTTAAAAGAAGTTGTAGTGACAAAAATTGAAAAAGTATACTAAGATGGTTCGGTCATGTTAAGAGGATGAATGAAAGGCAACTAACAAAAGGTATTTACAAGGCAGATGTGAGTGGAAACGCCGGGAGGGGACGCCCTAGGAGGACGTATTCTAAACCTTATTGGTGATATTCTTCAGAAAGGTCAGGTGCGTAGTATTCGCAACCGGCGTGCGTGTATGACTAGATGTATGAACGTAAACGAGGCAAAAGGAGTATGTAAGGAACGTAGCAGGTGCCGTTTTGTAGTTTCTGCCTACCCCCATGGGAAGAAGGCGTGAGTTTATGTATGTATAAAACTGAAATTAGTTCTTTTTGGAACAATTTTTTGGTGGTGTACCTCACTGATGATGACTGGTCTGGTGATGACAGGCTTCCCAACAGGACTAGGTTTACCTATTATTATCATAGCATGGGAGTATTTAAAAAAAAATCTTTAGAATGCAAACCGCAGTCAGTATTTAATAATTATTGTCATATAATTAATTGTTGTTTATATAATTAATGTCGTGAAGTCATCGTCACCTTATAGGAATGGTTTTTTAATGTATTACCTTTTAGAGGCATGAGGAACAAGGTGTATAGTTCACTCTTCCTCTATAGAAAAGGGAGGATACTCCGACCAGATGGGTGTAGTGTCTGGCGGGCAACTGCCCGACGATTGATTTCGGGGAAGTTATACAGGGCGGCAAGGACATCGACGCGAAAACTGTTACCATGGATTCAGTACATGATTCTGAACCCCCTGCGTTGAAATATTTCGTCGGATATTTTTTTTTAAATCTGCTGTTTCGTAGAAAAGTGCAATACCTACGCGGTCAAAATTTTTGGAACAGCAGATTTTTTTTTAAATAATCGACGAAAAATTTCAACCCAGGCGAGTTCAGAATCATGTACTGTATCCATATTAACAGTTTTCGCGTCGATGTCTAAGTCACCCTTTATATATGGTGTTCGCGCGGTAAACTCTAATTGCGTAATGCAGGATTTGTGTGACGTCAGATCTTTGATGCGTAGTTCGCATGTGGCGATGTAGATGTCGCCACAATCTGTTCAATCGACCTAATTATTCAAGTCGAAAACCCATTACTAACTCCCAAATTGCGACTTATAGGGTAAGTTTCTTTGCTTCAAACTTAGATGTCCAATTAGATGGCTCAGATTAGTTTAGCATACCTATCTCAAACAGAGCATCGGGACCTCTTACATTGTTGAACGAGTAAGTCAGAAATATGAACAGCGTCCTATGTAGCTGTGTAACTTCTGTAGGTACAAGAAGTTTCTCCACATTGATATTCAATAGGCATTGGTATCACGATATTGCATTTCTGCTCCCCAAGTAAATCTCAACTTTAATGGCAACAAATATACAAATCAAAAGACGAAATGTGTAGGTAACATTGTAATATTAATATTTTTCTTTTAATTTTGTCAGACTCGCTGTTATGGGTTGGAATAATAAATATTAAGACTAAATTCTTGGCCAGAAGAATGCTGTCAGCTGCTTGTTTAGCTGGTGTTTGTATTTTTGTTGGACAAAAGTAAATAAACCCCAAGCATTTATTTCAAATAAACATTTATATTTACTTACTTTTCAATCGGCAAGGAGTCCGTAATTGAGAATGATAAGTTTATGAAGCGCACCAAAAGTATTCCTCGAAACGCACCAACGATGAAACATAGGGAAAATCATGAAGGATTCGTAATAAATGTTATCGATAGACGTTTTAAAATTCAACTGTCATAATTGTTTATTTATTAAAACTACCAAAAAGCTAAAATCCTATTGTCTTTCGACCTAATTTGTACACCAGCCATGGTCAAACATGTTGAGACAAAAAATTCCTTGTTACACCTATAATAAGATCATACCATGTATATTATCTACACATGTTTTTGCAAATAAATAAATCTGAATCTGAACTGCAACTAGATGCGTAAACGACTTACTACTTAGCTCAATAATGGTAAAAATACAGGTTTTGCAAATTCAATAATTTGTTGATTTGAAATGTGCCAGGGTGACAGAAATTAACAGAAAATAAGTGCCTAAACAATCTCACTAAATTGTGCACGAACGATTAAACGACAACTGATTGGTCATTGGTGTCATTACTTTTATGATTTATTTATTTTGTGATTTAATACACACTACTAGTTTTAAAAATGTTAAGAATTCAATTTATTTATCGAGCTTTGTTGTGCCTTATTGATGATTTTTATAATATTTTATTTTATAAATTGTGCCTATCCGGAAACTGGGAACAGGCCAAGAACTCACCATTAATTTGAGCATGGAGGTTTAAATAGCAATTGAAAAAAAAATGGCTTTTTTTGTGTGCGTTTATTTTTACAATTTATTTGATAAATTGTGCCTATCCGGAGACTGGGGACAGGCCAAGGACTCACTATTAAACTGAGCCTGGAGGTTTTAATTGAAATAATATTAAAAATATAAAATTGTTTTATTTTTATACACATATCACAATATTGATCTCTTACCGAAATGTACACTGATAGAGAATGCAAAGGAGCTCGTGGCTAAGTAATAACAGCCGAACGGGTCGATCCATCAGGTTAAGTTAATCTTGCCGGGATTGGTCCGTGGATGGGTGGCCATCTTTACATACCGAGACTACTCCATGCCTCGGAAAGCACGTTAAGCCATTGGTTCCGGCTGTCATTCGTGGATCTTTGACAGTCGTTACGGGTCGTCAGAACCCCGAAAGTCTGACAACCGGTCTTCCTTTTAAGTCAGCCAGTGAAACTTTATCATGTACAATAGTGGTACTACTGTACATGATAAAGTTTAAATAAACAATTAACATTGTCCCTCTCAAACAGAGCACCTAGCATCTAATATCTTCGCCACTCTTTTTTTGGGTGGGAAATTATCAAATAACTTCTCCCGCTCTGGACGGAGCGGAAGGGCGTGTCAGACTCTTACTAACTAAAACCCTCCCATGTTCTTTCAGTTGCCCTGGTGCCGGGGGCAACGATCTCCCTTTCGATTTTCTTCGCACCCCCGGCAGGCATCGGCCCTAGCGGACCCCGTCAATTCTGCTGACATCTATTTGAGGCGCGCGTGAAACACAACGCGCCGTCGACCCGGGCCTGGTCCTTATCGGACGGCGAGCTACCCATTGCTCACCATCCGGAATGACTGGTAGAGCCTAAGACATTAATGCTTGGTATCTACTATAAACAACAACGAATCGTTTGCTTGTTTGTTTGGGCTAATAAATGGATTCGTAAGCTAATTTTACCTGTAATAACTACTTCCATATGGGTAGTAGACCCTCTACTATGCAAAGCCATAAAGGTCTTTGCTTCATTATTAGTAAAGATACATGAACCTTAAATTCAACCAATAACGGGTTCGTAAATTATGGGAATTGGCCATAAGTCCGCCTTTTTACGTTTTTTGAGTGCAAAAAATGTAAATAAATAAATAAATTACAGCCTCGATACATATTACAAATGAAACCCTCTATTAATAGAAGGTTTCTACCCTTCCTCTTCCTTATACCTGCAGACATAGGTACCTATGTACCCCAGATTGTCAGTAACGCTTTATCTAACTGTCTCAAAAGTCGTGATGTGAACCAACCTATATCACTTGTGACACATTCAGGTTGCCGGCAAGATTGCACCGAAAGTTAACCGGAGTTAAGGCAAAGTTGCCTTGTGTCTCGAAAAACTTTGATATTGTGTTAGAGATATCTACGCTTTGGAGTTTACTTGATTAATCTTTTAAGAGAGTTCGTGAGTGGGTGTTACTGTGACGTAGTTATGTAATATTAGGATGAGTGGAAGTTCACGAATTAATTTAGTATGTAGTTAGGAATATCAAACTAAGGATGAATGCCACGTCTAAAAACAATAAGGTCTGAAGGTGACAGGTAAATAATTTAAACCTCACTTTTTGTCTAAATATTAACATTAAACATTTATTTTCTATATTTTTTTAAACAAGCTCATGCAGTCTCCTGTGTGGAGAAAAACCTCGACCATGTCCTTTCAAGAACTCTTTTCTTGTGCCACTGGAGTCAGCACTCGCGGCACAGTTAACAGCACATCCATGGTAAAAAATTGAAATTAACAGCGCCTCCATGTCGTAGCGATAAGGGCAATTTTCGTAGCGAAAGTGTCACCAGTGATGTGTATCCAAGCCGTCCCGCTAACTCTTTCAAGACCGGTCTCAGCCGCACCGAACATCTTCAGACAGTCATAATATTGTATAGTAAAAAATAAATAGGTATCAGATTAAAAACAAATAATTAAAACAAGCAATAAAAAATGCAATGTGAATTATAAAAAGAAACAAAAGAATACTTCATCTCATTAATTAAGTTTAGTATAAAGGTGTAACCCGTCCTAACAAAAATGCTTTGTTAGAAGGCGTAACACTGAAATTAATGAAGTTTCACCCATTTCTAGAATTCTTTTCACGAAAATGTCACCTACATTTTCTATGCTAGGTTTTAAGTGTTAAAAGGTAAAAACAAAATGTTATATAGAGCTTCTGTATAGTTTTTTTAAAGAAATATATATTTCATGCTGGTCGTAGCATTTTTTCATTCTAGTTAGGGGATTGCAAAAAGTCTGAGTAGTCTTTGTAAAAGATAGTGCTGGTGACATCAATTCAGGGTTCTAAGAAATTGTAATCGGTTGAAGAAACTCAGACTAATAAATGTTGGGGTCACATTGTTAGACCTGAAAAATGAGACGAAGGCCCGTATGACAGAACCTCGCTCAAGACTCAAGTATTACTTACTTGGAACTAGTATTATGATTAGTTAAAACTAAATACTTGGGCGACCGAGCTCTGCTCGGGTGAAAATAGAGAAAATAAATTTTCTCAGATATGAGACCTAGCTAGATCAATTTTCCGCCCCATAAACCCCTATATTGCAACTTTCATCGAAATGGTTACGGCCGTTTTCGATAACGTGATTAAAATTAAATTATTTTGTTAATTGATTCAGGCGTGAAATTGCGGAAATCAATGATAAAATATAATAGACGTGGATATATTTAGTACCCTGTTCCGCTGTTGCCACACCAAACGCAAGTCTGCATTCAGCGCTTAGTGTGGCAACACGCCGTGTTCGAGTTCGCGACAAGTCAATCGTCATCCTGAGGATGCCTCGTTGAGAGGTGAAATACGTGTCGATTTATTTCAGGGTTTTTTTATGGCTCTTTAGAAATAGCTAATCGGAACAGGTTACTAAATATATCCACGTCTATTGTATTTTATTAAATTATTTACAAATATTGCTCAGTAAGAAAAATCTTACTTAGAGAGATGTATTAATTAATGATTCTAATGATTATAATTCTGTAAATACATATCTGTTATAGTCGCACATCATATTTTGATCAAGATACAACCTGACACTCACCTACAAATTGCAAAAAACGTAAGAAAATTTGAATTTCGGGGATTCATCTGAATAGCATAGGATAGGATTTTGAGTACTTTATGCAGGCCACACATGTCACGATATACTTACGCATAATTAGACTTGCAAAAGTATACATTAACGTATGTGGAATGAATTAGCACAAGTATCCGAGCCATTCGGTGTCACGCAGACTTGTCTAATTCTAAACTTGTGGAAGTATATCATTACGTGTATGACATGCATAATGCTTGAGTCTTGAATCAGAGTCTGTAATAGGGGCCTAAAAAACTAGTTCGTCGTATACTTAATGCCCCAAGTGATCTGCGTAACGTTTGGTACACGCATAAATTGTGCCATGAAGACAAACATAACCTTTACAATAAAATCAACGCAGAGGCCAAAAACAAGCATTATATACACCCACGAAACGAAAAACTTAAGCAAATTTCACATGCATTTCATTCTCGTATAGCGGAAAGCTGTTATACAAAAATTTATCACTAATAATAATAATTAGATTGTTTTTTTATATTTTAAAATGTTTTTTTTTTTCTTTTTTATATGAATATTTAAAAAATTAATTAATATGTTTAAAAATTAAATAGTGAAATAAAAATTTGTAATAGATATATGTATAATCATAGGCTATATTTTTTATATATATAATATATATTTTATTGTAACGAAACGCTGTCACTTTTTCTTGTTAGTTCTGTATATGAAATGTGTTTCAATTTTGGTGTACAGTAAAGCATATTCTATCCATCTACTTAACTGCCATTTCCTTTTTACCGTCGGAAAAATAACATGTTTCATGCATGGTTAAATTAACAATGCTTAATCTTTTAATTTTTGATCATCTACCGGCAATCATTGTTTAGAGTGAACATTATTATACCAGGTAGAAAATTTCAAACTCTTGGTTCAAAAAGTGCTGATTTTAACCCTAGTTCGAATAAATGACTTTTAATTTTAAATCTGCTTCTTCGACTAGGTACCTACTAAGTTATGTAACATGGTTTACTATTGTGTTAATATTGTTTACACAACCCTTACCAGCATGACTTTGACGTTTACGTCATCTTCAGACATTTGACTGACATTTTAGTGATAACTCGGCCCTTAATAATATTACTGTGAATAATTATTAATAAATAATTGTTTCTCATAAGATTGATTTAGGTTTAGAATATTTAAATTTAATGACTTATGATGTTTAACAATTACAATTAATTCAAGTGTACGTCGTCTACTTTAATGCTAGAGTATTACATAAACACATAACAAACATAGCATCACGCCTTGTTTCCCCGAAGGGTTGGGCAGAGGTGTCCCTGTAGCAGGCACACCCACATTTCGCCAGTTATGTTTAAGTCCCATGTAATAGGGGGCGAGCCTATTGCCATCAACCGGGCACAAATCCAGACTCCGAGCTGCTACTGAGAAATTTCAGATAGAAAAACCCAATAACATTTTGCTCGACCCGGGAATCGAACCGGGATTATATCTGCTTATTTCAAATTAGCATACCTAGATAGACAAATCATTAATTTAGTGCACACAAAAGAAATAGCACAACACAAAAGCACAATTAAATGAGAACTAGCATAATCAGCTTATAATTTTCCCACTGCAGGGATACAAGCCTACTCTTTGTGAGAGGAAGTGGGCCGTAATCCACCACGCGGGCCCAGTGCGTCTCAGTAGATGTCACATATCTTCGAATCTTTGGTTCTAGGGACATGCCGGTTTCCTTACGATATTTTCCTTCACCGTTTTTAGAGCAAAGGTGATGCAATAATTTACAAAGTAAAGCGCCTGTCAGGGTTCAAACCTACTACGATCTACAACTCGTAAGTCGGGGTCGTTACCACTGGGCCACCAATGCTCTCAACTGATAAGTAACTACTAATATATACCAAATTTTTCGATTGTAAATTGTGATACGACTGTGTTCAATGGTTCCATTGGTTATCTTCGGAAAAGCCGAAGATTGACAAAAAAAAAATGACTGTTCCAGTAAGAGAGTAATAGAATCAGTGCGTCAACCTGAGGTGGGAGTAGAGGATTATAGAGAAATGGATGTCTATTGGTCGATAGTCGCATTTAATTCGATCGAAGTTGCGAAGAAGTCCGAAAGGGATATCGTGGCACCCGGCAACATGGCAACGGAAGGAACATGGGTGGGTTTTAGTCAGTAAGAGTATGACACGTCGCCCCGCTCCGTCCAGAGCGGGAAAAGTTATTTGATAATTTTCCACCCAAAAAAAAAGGTGGGAGTAGAGTAATATAGGGAAATGGATATCTATAGGTCTATAGTCGCATTTAATCTGGTCGATCTTCAAGCTATCACCATACGATTCTGGAAAGAAAAATCGTCTACACTGAGATGTAGCTTTGATACACGCCCTCTTCGCGCATCACATGTATAGTTATCCTAACTAATATTATAAATGCGACAGCGAGTTTTTTTGTTTGTTACGCTTTCACGCTAAAACGGCTGAACGGATTTGAATGAAATTTGGCAAATGGATAGGTAGACCATGACCTGGATTAGGGCATAAAATACTTTTGATCCCGATATTCCAACGAGATCGAGACGTATACGGGTGAAACCGCGGGGCGCAACTAGTCAAATTATAAAGAAAGAAAGAAAGAAAGAAAGAAGAAAGAAAATTCGGTCATATGAGGTACTCAGTGGAAGTTTATTATAACCTTTCTAATCGAAGGATCCACAAGGCTGTTAGTAAAACAAGAACCTCGCTCTAACCTAGAAATAATACCTATAAAACATAACTTATACAGTATAACATTTCTGACCGTTAACTGTTAATGTTTCATGGTAGTCTGTTTGTCTTGGTCAAAGTTCCGATGAAATAAACACAGTAACTGTTTAACTTCCAACGATACTTTACCCGCAGTATCTGGTAAACAATTAATATTACAAACAAAACAAAACACTAAAACTAAGAGAGGATAAAAGTTTAACCGCAGAGCACGGAGACGCCTCGGATGATGTTGTGACAGTACTTATTGTCAACACAATCTTATCTATACATTATTTTTATTTGTAGGAAGCGCACCAAACTGATTGGAAGTCCAAAGGGAGAGGGGGAGGAGGGGGAGGTCCATCTATATATACTGGCCTGCAAAAAGTGACGGCATATCCCAGACCCTTGCTCGAAAACGAGGTACCAGCAGTAGTTGCCGCTGTGCACGTAGCTTTAAATTCCCCGATTAATAACCATGATCAAAATTTTGATCCAGTCCGTCCCATCTTTGATGTCCTCCCTCCGGTGACGCCCTAAGCCGAGGTTCGTACCCCACAGGGGGTGCCCTTACCGAGCGTTCACCTAGCTCTTTAGCTCAGTTTTGTATGCCCCTTGCTGGAGGCTTTGAGTGTAGCAGCTTAAGGCAACCACAGGATTGACCGGTTAAATAGTCATGACCTCAGAGGTCAGCTATGAGATGGCCTAGAGAAATAAAAAAAAGTGGCGTCATAAAAAAAATTGATTCCTCATGCCCAGGGGTATCCGGAAATACACCCTGACCCAGGTATGTTCCGCGATTTAAAAAAAAACATACAAAAATACGTGTTTTTTTCGGCGTTTTTTGCTCGATCTTAACCTCGTAAGGCTCAACGACCTAATTTAATGACAAAAATATTTTGACACTCCGGCCCAAGACAGTTTTTAAAATAACAAAATTACGGCCCAGCGGCCTAAAATTATGACATGATATTTAAACAGATTTTTTTGTTTAAATAATCCCGCCAATTTAAATCTGCCATCATAAAATTATTAACTTAGAACGCATCACTAATTTTGACAGTGTCAACTTGACATTTTAGAACCAGGAATCTGTGTTTTTGACGTTTCGTCTCATGTGAACGGAAGCCTCATGGAGATAGCTATATAAATCTATTCAAATCTTTACAATCTATACATGGTGATGTTTGAAATGTATTGTAAACAGTTGTGGAAATGTTATATTTTGTTCCCACGTTTTTTTTTTTCATACTGCAGAGTTATTTTAATTCAGTAATATACGAATAATAAAAACTGTCCCTAAATAAGGTCGGTGGGTTTTTATTGTAAAAGTTAAGCTAACTTATATTCTTTAAAATGATTAATAAATACGGTTTAAAATTAAAGAAGTAAGAAAAATATTATTTTCACAAAGTTTTTTTTTATTTCTGTTATAATTTGTAATTCCATGATAAATAATTAAATAGATTTGATTTATTCAAACTAATATTATATTTAAAACTACGGCCCAGTGACCTAAAAAAATAACAAATTATTTCAACATATTTTTTGCATGAAATAGTTAACTTTAGGTGTAGGAAATATTCCTTAAAAGAATTTAGCTAAAAACATTTCATTTAAACACTTTTTTACTAAACCAAAGTTCTGGGCCACAACTACTTGCACCTATTTTTAGTACATTGGGTCGTAATGTATATCGAGCTTAATTTAGGTTGGGCCTTACGAGGTTAATACGTACCCTGCGTATGCGAGTCCGACTCGAACATGCAGGGTACGAAAATAGTATTTATCTCATAATAATATTATACACTAGCTGCGCTCCACGTTTTCACCTGCATAAGTCTCAATCCCGTGAAAATATCGGGATAAAAAGTATCCTGTGTCCTAACCCAGGTCATGGTCTACCCATGTGCTAAATTTAATTAATTCGTTCAACCAAAAAAACAAACTCACTTTCACATTTATAATAATAATTTAGGATTATGCTATCAACTTTAAAACACTCACGACGGTTGCATGGACACACCTAACAGGCCTCGAAATTTTCTACCTACTGCCGTTTTTAGACGCTACCCGTGCGGCGATTCCATGCTCTGTGACTTTAACAATAAAAAATTGCGGTCAATTTATATTTTACAGCCAAGTTGGAAGGAAAGCTTGGGTAAAAAATTGTAGAGTTTAGTTTTTATATGATTTGCAAAACTAATAAAACCGTTTAAGCGTAAACCAGAAATAATCTTGCGAGCGTGTCCAATCTCTGTATGTGCTATTACAGCACTTTATAGAAATATTTAAAATCTGAATGGGCTCGCGTCTTATTTAGCCACGAGCCCCTTCATATTTTAAATATTTATATAATAGCGCCACGGGTCGATCGAAGCTTAAGCAATGCTTGCCGCGGTTGGTCGTTGGACGGGTTGAACATCCATTTTTCATCGAGATTTTCATCCATTTTTCCCTCCGTGTCTCGGAAAGCACGTTTAGCTGTTGGTTCAGGCTATCATTCCTATAACTTTGACAGTTGTTTCGAGTAGTCAGGAGCCCAAAAGTCTGACAACCATTCTTACCAAGGGTTATCGTGTTACCCGGAAATTGGGATGTGGCCGTCAGATAGGAAGTCGCTCCATGTAAAATATTGCTATTCAGCGGCATCCGGTTAGACTGGAAGTCGACCCCAACATTGTTGGGAAAAGAAAGAAAGACACATACATACATACATAAACTCACGCCTTCTTCCCATGGGGGTAGGCAGAAACTACAGAACGCCACCTGCTACAATCCTTACATACTCCTTTTGCCTCGTTTACGTTCATGCATCTGGTCATACACTCCCGCCGGTTGCGAGTACTACGCACTTGGCCTTTCTGAAGAACATCACCAGGTCAGTATATGTCCTTCTAGGGCGTCCCTGACCGGCCTTTCCCTTCACATCAGCCTTGTAAATACGTTTTGTTAGTCGCCTTTCATTAATCCTCTCAACATGCCCAAACCATCTCAGCATACCATTTTCAATTTTTGTCACAACATCTTCTTTTAAAGAAAGAAAGAAAGAAGATACGTTTATTTGCGATAAACATGACGCAAAGAAAGAACACAAAAAAAAAATAACAAGCTGGGGGAAAATATGCGTCACATCTACGCAAAACGGCCATCGCTTAGCATAATGCTGCGACCCTATGCAAAACAGAGCCTCAGCGCTGGTTTTCAGCAACAGCCAGCGTTGACATTATGACGTCGATCGGTGCAGCATACAATGAGATATAAATAAGATATAAAATAAAATAAATATATAATAAACATGTTTATATAAAATTTTAAAAGGCTAGGTAGATTTAAAACATGCAACATAATATTAACACATTATGATAGGGATCATCAAGTTACGTTTGTCCTGATAAAAATCTTTCTCCTATTTTGTTATTAATCTACATAATTATTCGCCGTTTGTTTTTGAGCCATTAAGGATTAATTCAGTATTAACATGTCTGTTGGCAAGTTACCGTCCGCGTGCGACTACACTGTTCGAGTGGTGAGACGGGGGAGGATGCCATTGACAAAATTGGCAGACTGAGTTAGCTTGACCTTTGTCTACCTACCCCGTCTCACTGCTCACGTACCACAGGCGGTGACTAGCAGTCACGCGTGGACTATAACAAAATAGGGTCTCGTAGAATTAGACTGAAATAATTGAATTTTATTGATAATTAGTAGATATTTTTTATTAAAGTAATCTCTCTGTAAATTTAGATCCTAAACAGCCCCTTAGGACCACAAAATTAATTTGCAATCTTCATAAATTCTCAATTTAAAATCAGAATTTAATGAGCGCCTGAAATGCCACGAACGACCGAATCAAAGGTTAGGCAAGCACTCCGCCCTCTAAATTCAGAAATAGCGCAGCCCCTGAAGAACTCTTGAGCGTAGAGTTACATTATTCTGCGACAGATCTCAAATATCAATGGAGCCGAGAATTGAGAACATTAAGTAGTAACAAAATCTTTTTCTTTGCGAAAGATGATAAAGTTGTAACGTTTTTTGAAGAATAATGAATATTGTGTAGGTTTGTGTACCTACTTTTTACCTATAATAGAATATAAGTTAGACATAAAAAACCAACACTATAATTAAAATTGTGATGTAGATTATTACTACTAAAAGGTCGCACGCATAGGTGGAACGCATCGGTATGCGTTCCACCGGAACTTTCAGTTGTTTTATTCGACAGCACTCTGGTAATACCTTAGACGAAGGATATCCAAGAGACTTTGCAGATGAAAGTATACAATTAAGAAGACCATCTATTGTCCATATCACACCTTCATGACACCATCCCTGGCGTCTGTAGCGTGGCACAACCGTTGGGGTCATCGTCGCACCAGGCTGAGCCAGGAGAGTACTGCGCTACACCCAAGGGAATTAAGGGAATCTTGTGACCATAAACCAACCCACCCCCTTTCTCGTATTATAAAAATATACTTTTTATGTTGATAAATTTACGTGTTCTTATGTAATTTATTTTATCTCCAGCACTTTTCATTTTCAATAGTCATTTCTTAATATTAGAGTTAAATTATTATTATTTTTATTAAATTTAATTAAAAAGTCAATAATTTAAAATATTAAAAATTAAATAAATTAATAAGAAAAAAAAACTATGCGTCACAACCCTCACACCTGCACAGTGAACAAATGGAAGCTACAGATACTAATTAACTCGAAATAATAGGCTGATTGGCTAGACAGTCACTGATACGCTAAGAAATAGATACCTTCTTCACATAAATTTTCAATCAGTTCCCTCATTCCTCTTAGTATTATAATATTTATTCTTAAATTCACATACTTCTCTGACAACGGCACAGTGAACATATGGACGCTAAACTTTAAATTATAGGCTAATTGGCTAGATTGAAGTAGATTGCGACCGACGTGCTTAGAAGGTACCCACTTTACAGAAGAGTTTCTTCATTTCTCTTTGTTGTATTATAATTTACTAGCTGCGTCCCGCGATTCACCCGCGTCGATCCCGTGGGAATATCGGGATAAAAAGTATCGTATGCCCTAATCTAGGTCATGGTTTACCCATCTTATTTTATTTTTTTACATTCGTCCTTGACATATTCATCCTATTATTTGACATTATATACCTACGAGTTAAATTTCAATTCTTTATTAGTGGCTTTTGTGCACATGATAATTATTCAGATTTATTACAGTTGTAACAGCAATCATGTAATTGCGTTTAATTAAAATAGTTTTTTATTTTTATTAATTTATATATCTTTTGTATAGATTCTTTTCTATTTTGTGAATGTGAGAACGCTGTAGGCTTAGTGAACTGTAGATTTGTTGACCATTTTCTATTTTCTTAAGTACCTGGTACTTATTGAAAGACCTTCACTGTCCTCCCATACCTAGTCACACTGTTATTTGAAAGAATTGTAAAAGCCAATTATTTTTAAAAGAGTAACTTTGGAGTTTCTTGCCGGCTCTTCTCCATAAGAAACAACCAATTGGAACTGTGCACCTAGCTTCTGACGTTTCATAAGTGCCCATGTAGGTTTATGTGAAATAAAAATATTTTGAATTTTGAATCATGTGTCAAATTTCTTCTAAATCCGTTCAGCTGTTTTCGTGTAAAAGCATAACAAACAAACAAACGTACTTTCGTATTTATAATATTGTTGTAGTTAGGATTAGGATTGGCTAGATTGCCACTGACATTTTCAGAAGATACCTAATTCAGAAGAGTTCCTTCATTTCTCTAGTTATTATAATGTATTCAAAAATTCGGAGCCAAATCGCAAACAGAATACGCAAAGTCATTAAAACAAACGTCTCGAGAGTCATTAGATAATTTCGTCTTTAAATTATTAAGCGTACAATTGGATAATAAATTCATAGAATACAGAATAAATTGCTCGACATCCCGCCGTAGAGCGATGCCCCTAACTAATTATACTGAGTGGTAATTCTCGGATAAATACCTACGTATCTCCTGATGCTTTTACAGAATTAATTCTAAAGTGTGGTGCAGAAATTCGTTTGATGTTATTGTAATTAGCTGTAGGCTGATTAGGGCCAGATTCATCATAATTTGTTTTTTGCAATTTTACGACACGTTCTGCTGCAATGATCTGTTTTTCATAAACAGACCGTCAAAATGCTAAACGTAACATTTAATAACTAACAGAGTTTGGTAAAAGTGGGCCTTAGTTGAGTCGTATTTTGCATCCGATTAACCGACAGGTTATTTAATCACCAATTAATATTAATAATTTAAGTAACTCGAAATATTTAATATTTCCGCAGGTTCATTTTTAAGAATTTTAAAGTTTGTTTAGAGATTTTTCCTCTGACAACTCTAGCGTCGTTACCAGATAAGATTATCATTCTTGTTCTAAGTATATCGATGGCAATCTAGATAGATTCGGCCTAGAATTTGGCTACGAGTTTAGTAATTCCAGTATCGCCATAAAGCCAAAGCCCGACTTTCGGGCTTCTGACGACCAGTAACGACTGTCAAAGATTCACGACTAACAGCCGTGACCAACGACTTAACGTGTTTTCCGACGCACGGAGGAGTCTCGGTATGTAAAGATGGTCACCCATCTACGGACCAATCCCGGCAAGCGTAGCTTAACCTCGATCCGTGCGGCTGCTATTATTTAGCCACGAGCTCCTCCAAATACAAGCCAATCAAATACAAGTCATAACAAGAAAAGGAAAGGTGCGCAAATTGCTTAATTCAGTGGGAAACTGCCTCGATACCATAATTTCAAAAGGGTTACTCGGGTTTACTCAGGATAATTAAATGCCTTCGGCTCAAGGTAGTACACACAAGTATGACACGTCATGATAATATTATGATAATTATGATACATATTTATCATTACCCATTAATTTGAAGGTAGATGGTGTGCAATTGATCCCTATTATGATAAAACAACATTCTAAGTAGATGGTGTATTTTGTTTTATCTACATGCTATAAAACCTCTATAAAAGTTTCTGAAACAGTTAGCTTATTGCCAAAATTAAAACAGCCAGTGTCATAGTAATCATAATATCATCCAAATTAGTGTTATAATGTTGTACTAAATATTATTATGCAATTCGAATTTAAAAAAAAGAACATTGTCATGTATGCAACTCCTTGTTTCCATCAACTTTTGTAATGGAACGTTGAAGCGGGGGACGGCAGCACCTGCTACACGCATGCGCGGGGATGTACTGCTGGAGGCAACACTCATACGTGCACTTGTACTGAATGTCGTAGGTTTTTTAAATTCTTGATCTTAAATTACAAACACCCAATGGTTTCAGAACCTTTTATAGAGGATTCATATCATGGGTGTAGATAAAGTCTTGTATGCAACAGTTTATAATTAGGTATTAAAACACTCATGTGATACTATAAACCCACATTCGTGTTTTAATACCCCTTATTATACAACAGTTGCATAAATAACTATTAGCTGATCAAAAGCATTGAAGGTTTTATGCATGTTTCATTACAAAGGGATACAGTCAGATTGTTTTTATTGATAAACATTGGCACTTTTTGATTAACGTTTATCCAGTGCTGCACATCTCCTGTGGATCGCCCGGAGGACACGGTGGAGCATACGGTGGAGGTCAGCCCGGCTTGGGCGAAACATCGCCGTGTCCTGCGTGGAGGCGATCGGCGGCGGTGATCTCTCGCGTCCGGCCCTGGTTTAGGCCATGGTACGGAGCGAGAGGAAATGGGAGGCCGTCACCTCCTTCTGCGAAGCGGTAATGCTCGCGAAGGAGTAGGCAGAACGCGTGAGGGAGAGGCAAATTGCACGCCCTCACGCTAACCGCCGCAGGAGGAGACGCTCAGGGTGTCGGGAATCGCAGTCCGATTTCCGGCCACCGAAGGCGCGGGCTTGCGGACGGTGAGCAATGGGTAGCTCGCCGTCCGATAAGAACCAGGACCAGGACGACGGCGCGTTGTGTTCCACGTGCGCCTCAAAGAGATGCCAGCAGAATTGACGGAGTCCCCTAGGGCCGATGCCTGCCGGGGGTGCGAAGAAAACCGAAAGGGAGATCGTGGACCCGGAAACAAGGCAACCGAAGGAACACAGATGGGTTTTAAGTAAGAGTCTGACACGCCCTCCCGCTCCGCCCAGAGCGGGAGAAGTTATTTGAAAATTTCCAACCCAAAAAAAAAAAGTGCTGCACATCTCTGATGACTGACTCAGCTCTCTCAAGCTCTCTCCCGAGTGCCTCATAGTTACATATAGGTGTAGTACATTTTTCTTTTCTTCCTAAAAACCTGTCTTTAAATATGTATGATTTGCATTCAATCTGACATACCCGAATCGCTTTAGCGTGGCAATAGCGGTCATTACCCTGTCTCTAATATCTAGCCGTAGAAACCTAAACAATAAACTAGTACCTGGGCCACCGAGCTCTGCTCTGGTGAAAATAGAGAATGCTCATTTAATAGTATAGGATAGTACCTACTAATTCCATATTGCCATGATCATTATTCTACTGTCGATTATGTCATATCATTATTCATTATCTTGTGCTGTGGGCGACCGAGCTCTGCTCGGATGATAATACGGAGAAAACCAATTTTCCCAGATTTGAGACCTAGCTAGATCGATTTTTCGCCCCCGTAAACCCCTATATTTCAACATTCATTAAAATCGTTAAAGCCGATTTCGAGAACGTGAGTAGAAATCTATATACAAACAAATATATATATATTATATACATAAATATTGCTCGTTTAATAGTATAAGATGTATGGGTTTTTCTTATAGGAACAGATTAGTTAATGGACCTTATTTTTGTTTTTGAAACAAAGAATGCTAGAAAGTGTAGGTGGGCCAATGACCGCTATTGCCACGCTAAAGCGATTTGGGTATAGCAAAATTCTCCCGAAAATGACTACAAAATATAATACAATTTCCTCCATGCTTTTACCATCAATTCATTCAATTTACAGTTTTATTTTATGTACCTATTTCAGTTATTTATTTTAGTTATAATAGTATTATTGTGGAATGCATTTTAATCTTTAATTACTAACATAACTTTTAAGTAGGTGGTATACTAACATAAATATGGATCACTTTGTCTGATTTAAATAAATAAATTTTAATTTTAATTCAATTCAATATGAGGGCACTATTCCATAACTTGCCACGGTCAAGCTACACACATGTACTATCGAAGAAACGCATATCTGTACACCTATAAGGACTATTCTTGCTTGCAGCGCTCGGCCGCTATAGTAACGCTTACCTACGAAAAAAAGGGTCGTGTGCACAGGATTTTGTTTTCAAATTGCTTAGATATGCGTTACCTCGATGGCACCTAAACAGTTTCGCTTTGTATGAAAATGTAGGCAAGACAATTAACTGCCACCCACGATGTACTGATGCGTGGCTGGCAAATAAATTAACCACGCAGCTAACGTGATATTCCTAATATTATATTATTATCCGTGAATATCCTACGCAGCAGTGGAATTCCACCCTTATCAACCTACGCCACACCATACCTATTCATCTTCAACCACGTGTTAGGTACACAAATACAAAACAACTACGCAGCTAAGCCTCAAATTAACATAACTGGCAACATCAATATTATAAAGCCAATACTGTAGGTACAAGACCAACAAAGGTTAATCTGGGCACGTGAGAGACATTATGCTAACGCGAGCCGTACAACTAATCCGTCATTGGCCGAACTATGCTCGTAAGTCGTCGGCCGAACTCGGGTGATCGAGACAAACATAATATAAGTAAAATAAAGTTATCGGACGTCATCGGACGATGTCGGTTAAAGTAATGTACTCACTTTGTTTTATAGTCTGTTTCAAAAGTATCCGATGAAAATGTAAACAAACTCTGTTTAGGTTAAATTCTTACACAATCACTTACTAAAAGTGATTAGTAACACATTCATCTGTATTTAGAAGGTTTCTACGACAATTTTTTGTTTAAATACCATTATTGTAATTGAAGATCATCAATGAAAATTAAGATTATAAAACTAACCTCAATCGTGAAATGAAAAAATTCTTAAGTTGATTTAAAATAATCATTTTGACTTTAAGTATTGAAATAATCAAATGAAATCACGTAATTTTAAATGGCTGTAGTGCCATTTACAAATTCAGTGCTTTGATTAAATTTGCAGTTATAAATCCACAGGTACAATCGAAGAAACGCATATCTGCACACTGTAAGAACTTTTCTTGCTCGCAGCGCTCGGCCGCTATTGTATCGCTTACCTACGAAAAAAACAGGTCGTGTGCACAGGATTCTGTTTTAAATTGCTTAGATATACGTTACCCTGATAGTACGTTTTTTGATCCACCTGTTTTCATCAGATATTGAAACAGACCATGCACTACATTGTTTTCGACCAACGACGTATGAGCATAGTTCGGCCAATGATGGATTAGGTGTACGCAATAGCCGTAAGTGTGGAGTCAACAAGCGATGGAGTAATAAACTTTGTTAGTGCTAAACAATATAGGCTGTATGACCTTGTTTATGAAGACGGGAATTTGAATTCAAATTGATAGTAATAGCATTAGGAATAAAGAGAATGAGGATGGCCGGAACACTTGCGTTTTAGCTTGGCAAAATCGAGAACACCTATCTAAATTTTTATTTAGAAACGGAAAAATCCGTTTAAAATCGGAAAAACGATACATTTGTATTTTATTGTTCAGTTTCCTATGAACTCCTTGATAAGAATGTTTGTCAGACTTTCGGGCTTCTGACAACCCGTAAAGACTGTCAAAGATCCACGAATGACAGCCGGGACCAACGGCTTAACGTACTTTCCGAGGCACGGAGGAGTCTCGGTATGTAAAGGCACCCATCCACGTACCAACCCCGGTAAGCGTAGCTTAATCTGATGGATGAACCTATGTCGTGTGGCTGTTATTACTTAACCACGAGCTCCTCCTGTTCCTTGTTCCTCGATTCCTTCCTGTTATGCAGTAAATTATACAGTATTTACAATTATATATCATAGTAAATTATACCTAAATTACCTTAGCAGACCTATAATTAGAGTAGGTACTCGTAGCTAAAGTCATGAAATTATATACCAACCTAAGCGCAGATATTACCTTAAAACGGTAGCGGCATAAGATGCGTTGATAACGCTTCAACCCCTTGAAAAGTTCTTGAGGTTAAGCGGAAGTTCTGATGATAAGCGCTTGAAGCGCGTTTTATTAATGCTCGGTACATACCGTCATGCGTACCGAGAGCAAGTAGTAATGTAATTCAAAGCGTTATTCATTTCGGAATTTCAGTATCGTAGAACCTATTTTTTTTATCATTAACTAGCTGCGCTTCGCGGTTTCACCTGCATAAGTCTCGATCCCGTGGGAATGTCGAGATAAAAAGTAACCTATGCCCTAATCCAGATCATTGTCTACTCATGTGCCAAATTTCATACAAATTCCTTAAGCCGTTTCAGCGTGAAAGCGTAAAAAACAAACAAACATCCAAAAATCAAATCTTTTCTCTTTATAATATTAGTTTAGATTAGATAATACTATTCTTTAAAGAAGTATTCCCTATCCTTTATATATTGTCAGCGGCAACATTGTTGCCATCACGGGAGAACCTACATGAGGCTGACCCAGGTGCGTGAGCATTGGCACAAGTTAAAAACGGTCTATGCCCAGCAGTGGGTAAAATCGGCCTATGAATGATGAATCAATCCCTTTACAATGTTTGTAAATATGTGAGCACCATATTTTTATTGCTTCATTTTTAATTATTTTTATCTATCATGGTATCAGAGTTTTGATGCAACCCATGGGCCTCTGACATGGCTTCACATGCCGTCGAGAAATGTCTCCTGTTCCTCTACCTGAGAATAATTCATTTATAAAAATATTGTAAAACATTTTAAAAGAGTAACGGTGGAGTTTCTTGCTCGTTCTTCTCCATACCAAAACTACCTTTTGGAAGGGGCGACTAGAATCAATTTTGTTTTTTTTTTTTGTACATTTTGACGTTCAAAAGAGCCTTATATGTATGTGCCGTGTCTGTTTGAAATAAATTATTTGACTTTGACTTTCACCTTAGTCTCTAATAATTTGTTACAAGCAAGTAATAACCAAGCAAGTTTTCTTCCATAGACTCTTGAAGCTTTAGACTAATTTTGACCAACTTATGTCGCTGATTGTCCATATGGTGCACCATGTGCAAACGTTTGAGTAAACAAAGTAAACGAACAAATCTCAAGCTACTTACTTACACATTCAAGTCACACCCAACAGATCTTAATTGTAGAAGAACAAATAAATCAAGATTTTCGCAAACAAAACTATAATTTAAATGCATTACAAAGTCCGCGATTTGTCGTTTCCCCTTATCTCGCGTTCCGTCACCAACGAAACTTTGTGAAATAAATCTACATACTTGAGATAACGCTCGAGTTTACGTTTTGTTTTAAAACACGTTTGTGGAAATCGTGGTTTTCTGGTTGGAAATTACAAGTGGAGAAAGGTGTATAGTTTAAATTGTATTTGCTTCTATGTCTAATTAAAACTTAAAAAACAATGAATACATGTTAAATTCAAATAAATGTGTGTTAATTTTGATCCTTTTTTTATGGGTGGGAAATTATTAGATTTAGATCCTGGCATAATAATATAATCAAATCTGTATAATTATATTATATATAATCGACTTCAATAACATTGGCCTACTTTAACAAAAATACTAAATCTAAAGTCATAGATCATTACTTTACTTTTCCAATATACTCACTAAATAACTCATGGGTAATTTCCAGTCTTCCTAGATGCACGTAAAGACGCACCTTCAAGAATCAGTTCGACACAAAAAAAAATGGAAACCTGCATGTTAACCTCTAGGTTGCAAAGTTATTAAAAAAATAAATAAAAGTAATAATAAGTAGTAATAAATATTTATCCACAGCCAAAATCCCTACAAAACCATTATTGACACATAACATAACATCACGCCTTGTTTCCCGAGTTGGGCAGACGTGTACCTGTAGTACAACCACAAGTTTCATGTACTTAATAGGGAGCGAGCCTATTGCCATCAACCGGGCACAAATCCAGACTCCGGGCTGCTACTGAGAAATTCCTGTTGGGAAAACCCAATAATACTTTGCCCAATATGGAGAGGAGCTCGTGGCTAAGTGCTAACAGCCGCATGGGTCGATCCATCAGGTTAAGCGCTTGCTCGGGTTGGTCCGTAGATGGGTGACCATTTCTATATACCGAGACTGCTCCGTGCCTCAGAAAGCACGTTAAACCTTTGGTCCCGGCTGTCTTTCGCGGATCTTTGACAATCGTTACGGGTCGTCAGAAGCCCGAAAGTCTGACAACTAGTCTTACTAAGGGATATCGTATTACCTAGTTACTGGGTAGTGGAGGTCAGATAGGCAGTCGCTCCATGTAAAATACTGGTATTCAGCTGCATCCGGTTAGAATTTTAATCCGGAAGCTGACCCCAACATAGTTGGGAAAAGACTAGGTAAATTGATTGGCTTTGCCCAATATGGAATGTAGCAAAATGACGTCATAAACCAATAAGTCTGTTAGAATTCACTAATTACCGTACGAGCGACGCATCAATAATGCTCGCGACTTCTCACTAAAGAGTAAGGGCAAAGAGTGCACGCATGACAAAACACGCTAGAAAATCCTGAGAATAAAACTAACCTTAACATCAGATATCATTTTGGATTCTGTCTGAGTCTGTTATTTTTAATTTAATTTCAGTGAAACGTAGTCCAAATTTATAAATTTTATATTAATTTAATTTAGAAAGTAATTCTACGCTTATGAAATTATTCAGAAACAAATTTTTACTGTTGGTTCTTAGGTTAACAAATATAATGGCACCAGAGCAATGTACTTTATATTTTCTTGTTACAGATTCAACGGACAATATAATATAACTAGCTTCTGCCTGCAACTTTGTTCGTATGAAATTTCTTGTAACCCGACCCACCGTGTCGCGTCGCATCGCCCGCTCGCACTATAACTTCGTTTTCACTATGCGTTCTCTCTAACTTTTTTTTCTTTTTTCCCGGCTTTTAAGGGTCGTAGCGTGATGTTGAATAGCCTTTAAAACCTTCATCAAGAATTGGCCTACCAAATGCAAATCCGACTGGCAGTTCAAGAGATTAACGCGTTCAAAAAAATAAAATCTTCAGCCTTATTATTTAGTACACAAGATGAGGTATGTTTTTAGTTTTGAAAAGTGCTGCAGGTGTGTGTGCACTCTTGGCATAATAATCAAAAATTAGTTAAAAGTAATATCACAGCCGCCCCAGGTCACAGCGCATCGCAAGCCACCGCAGCGCAAGACCAAAAAAGCCCAGTGCGGCCCGCTTGTACCGACAAGCGGGCCGCACTGGGCTTTTTTGGCTTTTTGGTTATGATGGTTCATACGAAACGAAGAATTTAAAACAACATTCTATTTCTGTCAATTGTTTGAATATGACAGAGACAAAATGATGTTTTAAATAAGTTAAGCGCAAAATGTATGCGCAATTGGAAACGCCGGGAGAGAACGCCGTAGGAAAACATAGTGACCTAATTCGTGATGCTCTTCAGAAAAGTCAGGTGCATTGTACTCACAATCGGCGTGCATGTATAACCAGATGTATGAACATAAAGGAAGCAAAAGAATTATGTAAGGAACATAGCAGGTGGTGTTCTAGAGTTTCTGTCTACCCCCATGGGAAGAAGACATGAGTTTATGTATGTATGTATTAAGTGGTTTGTGGTGCAAGCGGGCCTTATCCTTCGTCAACACCTTTGTATCACAAAACTATACAAATTCGTCCCCTTAGTACAGATTCAAAGTTGACTTCCCTGCTTCTAGGACGCTGAAATGTGTTAGAAGACAGCAAATAGGAGTAAATTGCATCGTATATTCAAGTTGAAAGTAATGCTTAATTCTGCCGCTTAGCATTTTATAGTATTATGCAATACTGCTGTGATCCGAATTTAAAGGTCAGTCAGTCAGCCAAAGTGATAAAAAAAATGATATTTTAGACTGCTAACCTCGTATCTACAATTCACGGATATTTTAACTTCGAAAAAAATAAAGAAATGTATTATTTATTTGGGACACACAAGAAATACAACGATAAAAAGGAACATTAAACTAACCATAAGTATTTTTAAAGTGCAAGGTCAAAAAAGGTCCTAGTTCAGCATAATAGCGCTATATTTAAAAAATATATACCATGACACTGAATACTCTGTTAGGGCCTGCTGTGCTTGTCGTGCGGTGTCCCACAGGGATCGGTCCTGGGGCCACTTCTGTGGGAGATCGGATACGACTGGGTGCTGCGGGCCGACCTCTCTAGTGTCGTCAGCGTCGTTTGCTACGCTGACCACACGTTGGTCCTGGCGCAAGGGAGGTTGCACCAGGCGACGGGCGAACTAGCAACAAACGCTAAATTATTTTGAGTTCTATTAAAGTTTTTGTTTCGTTTTTAGGGTTCCGTACCCAAAGAGTGCCACCGGGACTCTATTGCTAAGGCTCCGCTGTCTTTCTGTCTGTCATACCTGTATCTTTTGAACCATAATACGTAGACACTTGAAATTTTTACATGTTGTTTATTATTATGGCCGCTTTAACAAAAAATAAAGAAATCAGTTAAAGTAAAAAAAAATTGCTCAGTTGAGTGAACATCACACGTGGCCTCCTTGATTACCTCCTTGTTACATAGAAACCGCCTGTCGTGTTCACTCAACTGAGTATTTGTATTAGGTTTTTGTATAGAACCCTCAGTGTGCGTTTTCTTTACAGCTTGGTGGCCTAGGCTCTGTTTAATTATTATAATAAATTAATGGTTCTGTTTTTTTTTTTTTTTTACAGATCCTTAAAGAAGATCAGGACATCAGGTCTCTTAAAGTTTGTTGGGAAATCGTCAGATTATAAACATTCTAGAAATCCAAGGTTCACTACAAGTTTGGCATTCTTCTGTGGGGAAGATTCTGGTCTAGAAACTCGACAGGAATTGAATCTTTTGAAATAAAAGTTGATTACAATTTTTGTGTTGAATTTTATTGTAAAGGGAAACTCCACGAAATTCTTTTTTTACGTTTTTTGCTATTTGCAGGTCAGTTTCAGGTTATAAAAAAAAAAACAACAGGGCCTGCTGTGATAGACACACCTACAAACGCCCAATAGGGGAAAATATAACAATGAAACTATTTTCATACGTAAATTAAAAAATCATTCTTGGAAAATACATGACTACAATATTTCGCTTCGCCTGGGTAACAACCCCCGTCCCAAGATGCTACCACTTACTAATGAAGAGTATGCTAATTAGTTACCCCAACTAATTTACAAATAAACGCCTTTATAACTCAGTCCTATGGTGCGAAGTTTCATATCAAGTTTTACAACGAAGACTTTGCAGAATAAGTTTTGTCAGAACTATTATAGTTTTTAGCATGGGAGTAAGCATTTCAGTATCTTTAAATAAAAGGCAACTTAAAGTAAAGATAGGCGATACTTCGTAGCCATGCACTCTACGCCGCGTAGCAAAAACCTATGCCATGTAACAAAAGTCTACGAGATCGTAGATTGCTACAATAACTTCCGATTTCTAATTTCGATTTTATTCAACCGTTTTACTACCTTGTTTTATCTTGTCGGTTTTTGTTGTTAATTTTCACGCCTTTTTGTTTTGCCTTAGATAAGTAATTATTTTTACTTGTTCTAACTTCATTGCTTCAACTTTGAAGCTTTTGTATTTTCGTTTTTAAGTTCTGTGTACCTACTCCTCCTCCCCTATTTTTTTTTCCTATTGTACAACAAAAATAATCTTTATTATTTTTGGGATAGTGATTAAAATTGTCTGTATATTTTTTTTTCTTCAATAATTCTAATAAAAAACAGCTTCATATTCGATAGAACTTCCAAGAACTGTTCTATTGAATATAACTTCAAACGCCTTTTACATCACAAAAAACATTTAATGTACCTAATATTACTAACTCATCCCTTATACACCCAATATATGCTCAATAAAGTCTAGCAGAACCTCATGTTTCCAAATAGAAATAATTTCACACAATACCGAGCCGGATTTCCTTACAAAATTAATTTTGGTAAACGGATATCTTCTTTATACGGTAACGTTAGCATACTGGTATACAGCAATGGATTGAAGGGATTTCCTTTGTTCTGGGTTAACCTACAAAATATTACGTATATAGAGTACATTGAGAACATTGAAGGAGCGTATTGAATTGGAAAACATATTCCTGTGTACCGAGGTTGTCGAACGGTGGCGCCGTGGCAACGGAGATAAATAAATATTTTTACAAGGGAGTTAGTATGATAACAAAGTTTTATAACAAATGTATTTCTGACCAATATAGTCTTATTTTTGCTTGTCTATAATAGTGTGCCATAAAAGTGCCGTTTGAAAACTAAATCATTTAATAAAATTAATTTGCAAAAGCAAGCTCTAATTTTTGTACGATCCGACAAAAAGACATTCAAAAGTTTACATTTATTGTTTTATCTACAACGGGGAAGCGCTTGGCCTGCATCTCATCTGATGGTAAATGATGATCAGGCCGAAGGTCGAAGCGAGCTTCACCCGGAAACTTCAACCACAGAGGAACTGGCTATCTTACCTCTAACTACCGTAACACAACAATGTTTACTACCAAATAGCTTGCCCATTATACCCTTTTTTTTGGGTGGGTAATTATCAAATAACTTCTCCCGCTCTGGGCGGAGTCAGTTCAGTTACCTGTGTGTTGCCGGGGGCCACGGTATCCCTTTCGGACATTCCCGCGACCCGCGACCTTGGCAGGTATTGGCCCTAGCGGACCCCGTCGTGCCCGTTATACCTTTTCACATTTACTAACTTTTTTTTTTAAATCACATTTTGCTAAGAATGTGCTGAACGGTCACAAAATAACGGCTGACAAAATACACAGCGTTTTATGACACCTTAATCTCAAATAATGGTGTAAATGACAGATTTTCATGACGGCCATTATAATACGACGGAACCGCTTTCTTAGGAAGCTTTAGTTACATGACGTCTTTAATAAAAAATATTTTTCAAAATAAATCCTATTTCTTCTCATATGTAGCAATGCCACCCTACAACACATAAGCTATCGCAAGCGGCGTATTGGAAACGATATTGTTTGTTATTGCCTCAGAGACTTCAGAATTTATCGACACAAATTGGTCCTGTTTCGCCCCGTTTCGACCTGTTTCGCCCCGTTTCGATCTGTTTTGTTTTAATACTTGATTAACTTATCTTTACGTTTCTACAAAGGTATGGCGTCAAATGAAAAGGAAAGGTAACCCGATGTGGCGTGAAAATTATTGATAAGAGTGATAGAGGCTAGGAGTTAGTCGTGAAATAAGTTTAGTATGAAATATATTGAAGGATTTCAGCTGGAAGTAACAATATATTTTTGTGTTGCTTATCATTTCGCTAGGATAAAAGCTGGTGTGTAACAATGGACTAGAATACATGTTTATTATCGTACCAGCAGGTTGACAAAAAAATTGGCTTTACTAAGGTGTAGAATGGTACAGCCATAAACTATACATATTTACCACAGTATTGTTTATTCAGTACAGTAAGGTGGTAAATAAATATAGTTCTCCTTTATTATGTTGAATGTAAATAAAAACAGAAACTCGTAATGTTTAGGCTAAAAACGTAACTTCATCGTAATTTTGCTTGCCTAATAAGTCTAAGGTCATTCTACTGCCGGAGAAATACCTCTTTTCCCCCTTATCTGTTTATGTGACAATGCCTTGGGCCTGTTTAGATATACATTCGATCTCTTTTCATTACCTCTTTTGACAAAAATTCTCAGTTTTAAACTTCACTAAGGTTGAAACTATCTAACTGTCACATAAGCAAAAAGACCTTATCGTCATGGTAAAGCAATTACGAAGTCAAGTAAACATTGTCAAACTTAATAACTATCTCAATATGTGTAAATTCACTACGATATAACTCGATTTGTTATAATTGTGGGCTTGGAGCTGTCAAAATCGTAGGCAGTTAGTATTGAATTCATTCGCCCGGTTACCTCCTCAGTGCCTCGACCCCTGCTACACAACTCGTGTCGTCTCCACAGTTCTGTCTTATTATTCGTTAATTTTTATTAATTTTAATTGTTATTGTTATTATATACTACCTTTTGGAAGTGGCGACTAGAATATTTTTCTGAAAACTTTGACGTTCGAAAGTGATTTGACTTTGATTTTGTCTTTCACACAATTTCGACTACAAAATGTTGGTTCGAAAAAATCTTCAATATTCATCGCGTGTGCCCACGAATCTTTTACGACTTACGATTTGATTAAGCGATCTAAAATTCTTCAGGCAGTATTTTTGCTTTTTATCAAAACTAGCGAATAAGTTACATCTCATTTTGTGATTGGGATCTACAAGAGAACGGTGGGCGGTCACGCGAGCCTTGCACTAGTTACTTTGTACTGTTTCAAACGTTAATTTTGATGGCGCATTAACTGTTAGATAAGAATTTACTTTTTGATGGGTAAAAATGGAGTTAGTAATAATTAAACTGAATAATCTTTCAACTACGGCACTACGAATATGAGTGAAAAAGAAGACTACCTTCAATCAGTCGTAATATTTTTTTCGAAACTTACATGGTTTTGTTACATTTCACGGTAACCTAAGTATTTCTTTGAATACATACATTTAAATTTATTTTATTGATTCATGGCTTAGCACTTCTAAAAATTATTAGTGTACGCTACATTTTACATTAAATTATATAATACAAGGTTAACCACACAATTTTTTGGCCAAAATACAAAATATCACTGCGCTTTTAGTAAGAAAAAAATAACTAGTCAAGCTCACATTATTTTATTTTATTCACTAAATTTTATACCTTCTCCATCAATTATAAGGTTCACAATTATTTAGACGCAACCGTCAAGATCTTATCAAATATGATCGATTGCGTGATGGAACAAATAAACTACAATGTAATAAAAAAAAAACAAAAGGATTTTCAACCTTCGAATAAGTAAATAAAGATGAAAACTGATTCGGCATCAGTGTGTTTGCATTTTGAAAATTTCATCATTATTACGCTTTTTTTTGGAATATTTGAATCCCATCAAAAACAAAACCGCAAAAAATGTGAGATCTAATGTAAAACCAATTCTGTTAATTTGTTCAGTACCCTATCTATTTGACATCTTTATTTCTTTAATAAATATAATGACTTGGCCATCACACGGCAACATAATCACATAATACTATTTTAAATAGTCCTAATTAAATAAGCGCTCACAGTGCTAATATTAGGTAGATTTTATTGTATGTAGATTCTGTTTAATAAAATGTATGGATTTGTGTGTCTATCTACGGCATTGTAAGTAGTTCCCAAAGGTTTATTAAACCTTTATTATTATTGCTTCTTCATTCAATTTTAATGCAGATTAATTGACAACTGACGTTGCCAACTGATTTCATTTATTGACCATTTTATAAGTAACCTTCGAAGAGATTCGAGAGATAGGTACACAAGGCACCTAGTCCCTATCTATGTATATAGATTTAGGTAGCGCAGGTGATGAATAATTTTACGAACTGTTAGTTTATGAAATTCAAATACTTACCTAACTCAATTTAGACTATAAAATACAATAGAAGAGGATATATTTAGTAACCTGATCAGCGCTGAAGCGAAAATTGCAAGAACTGCAAAAGTGACTTTGTAATCGCATATCTATATATATAAAAATGAATCCCTATTTCCCTTGGTCACACGCTAAAACGGCTCGACATCACGCTAAAACGGCTGAACGGATTTGGATGAAATTTGGGATATGGATAGACCTTGACCCGGAGAAGGACATAGGATGATTATGATTATGACATATTATGATGATGACATAGGACATTTTTATGCCGATATTTTTACGGGATCGAGACTTATGCGGGTGAAACCGCGGGGCGCAGCTAGTTATTTATATAGGTTAAGAAAGTTTTTTATGCAGTTCGTATATCTAAAAAATGGGACTGAAATTGCGGTTGATTAATTTTTCCTTGCTTTATATGCTAAACACTATTTGTGTTCAAAATTTGAAGCTTGTGTGTCTGCTGAAGTACCTTAGAATTTTGATGATCGGTGAGTATGTCAGTGACAAAATTGAGGAAATTTGACCTGCAATAGTTCTTAAACTGCAAGTTCAAATTGAATATTATTTTGGAATATACTTAGTTATATTAAGCCATATTGCTCACTGAAAATTTAGGCTTCTAGCTTTATCCAAAACAAAGTTACAGGGGATCCAAAATGTTCCTGAACAGCTTCGAGAAAAGATGATACGGCTGCGCCTTTTTTTATTTTACTAGACTTTGGCGGGGGGCACTACCATACCCCCGATGAAAATAGTTTTTATGGATAGTTAAATTGAATACAATTTCTTGTTTTCTGTTTTTTCTATTTGCTTTCTATAACCCGTTCGATTCCTTAAACGGGAGTCTCAAAACCTACTACAAATGCCATTCTCGTACCGGTTTTTTTTCTTTGGTCATCATTAATTGAGAGACCAACTCTTAAACAATTATTTTTTTAAATAACTACGCTGTCCAAACCGATCGGTTACTGCTGCATTTTTCATGAACACATAATTTCAAAAACTAGATTTCTGCGCGCAAAGTACATTGAACTGCACGTTAACGCTGGTAGCACACCTCCGCTGCGAAACCATGGCAGTGAAATCGCAGTTGTTCAATTCAACTGGCTCACGTCATGTTCCGCTACTCATATCTGATTCGAACAGCGGAACTTGACGCGAGCCAGTTGAATTGAACTATTGCGATTTCTACTATGGATTCGCTGCCATGGTTTCACGGCGGAGGTGTGCTACCAGCGTGATTGTAACACTTTGACCATGAACTGAACTAGCATCGTAAGGAGTTTCAATAGAATGCGAGGTCAAATGGTTTTTTTACCGCTGTAGTGCGGCTTATTGAATCCTAAACCCGTTTATCTAACAGAACCCAAAATCTACTGCATGTCTAACATAAAGCAGGATTAATTCCAAGTTAATAAACAAACTACCTCGTTAGTCTAGTTGTCGCAAGCGAAACTGCTGAGCATGAGGTCCTGGGTTCGATTACCGGGTCGGACAAAGTGTTATTAGGTTTATCTATCTGGAATTTCTTAGTGGTAGCCCGGAGTCTAGATTCGTGCCCGTTTGATGGCAATAGGCTCGCCCCTATTACATGGGACGTAAACATAACTGGCGAAATATGAGTGCACTATATCTATACATATAATAAAACAGTAAAAAAACTGTGTCTGTACATTTAATATAAAAAAAAAAAAAAATTAGGGGGGTTTAGAAGAGTCCGTGGCTTAGGCCCCCAGTGGTCGACGCACCTGTGGCCGACGCCCCCGATTCGATTAATTTAATTCAAAGTAATTTTTGATCAAATGTACTGTCAGGCACAAAAATTGTTTTACAAAAATATTAAATATACTTATATTGATTGTAAGTATATGCATAACATTAAATCGTAATTATATTTATAACATAGAAATGCTTTTATATTAGAGGTATGTTTTGAAAAATTAAAGTCTTAGTTATTTTTCATTATTTATTTATATATCTCGATAAGAAATCTAGTATTTTTTAAATATAAATCACAGTTTTCATCACCTATAATCAAGAGAATCATTTAACTTAATTATAATAATCAGTCGCAAATGTAATAAAACAAGATAGTAATTTTAAATAATCAGTCTTAAAAATTACTGCAGAGCAACTAACTTTTTACATAGTGAAATGTTCTTTTATCTTTGTAACAATAATTATTAAACATATTCAACTGTGAAACAAATGAGAATAATTTTACCTAATTATATCAGTCAGTTTCAATAGCAATAACACAACAAAATAATCAGGCTTAAAAAACAAACGTACTCGTAAAGTAACAAATTTTTTACATGTGAAATGTTATGAAATTTTGCTAGCATAGAAATAATCAACTGTAAAAACTTATATAAATTAAAATTTCAAAATTTATAACTTAAAAATAGTATACAAGCAAAATCATCTCGTTTCATTGTGTAAGTTAAATTATTACTTTTTAGGACGAACTGCCACATATGGGCGGATTTGTTCTAAAAACATGACTGCAATTTTTTTTGTTTTCATACTGTTCAGTTAAATTGGCAATATTTTTTTCATTCTTTCTTGTGTTGTTCTTTCACAGTTCGCTCACAGGAATGTTTTTGTTTTTCAGTCTGAAAGAAAAAACTAGGTAAATATCTTAATAAATTTCTTTAAAACTACAATTTTTTTTGTAATATTGTAAATTGTTTTATATATAAGTAACATAAATAATATTACCTCGCTTGTGCCGTGCCGTAGGTAGAAATATCAATCCTAAACATTTCTAAAAACGACATTAAAGACGGGTTCGTTCCCAGGTGGTTTTTTAAACGGTGATTCCAGGCCTCTACTAAATTAGTTGTTCTATGTTTTTCCTTTATTAATAGAGTGAAACACTTTTCTCATTTACTGTACTAAGTGAAACAGCACAGAAAAAAAGAGATATTAAATTAATCGTATCGGGGGCGTCAGCCACAGGTGCGTCGACCACTGGGGGCCTAAGCCACGGACCCGTTTAGAAACAGTAATAGAGCACGAAACCAAAAAAAAAAAATCTGTCTGTTTGTCTGTGTGTCTGTTTGTCTGTGTGTCTGTTTGTCTGTTTGTTTGTACACGCTAATCTTCGGAACTACTTGACGGATTTGAATAATTTTCTTTTTGTTGTATAGGTATTAAGTCTGGGCAACATATAGGCTATAATTTATCTTGGAAACTTGAACACCTGATGCAGAACCGCAACAGACCAGCTAAACTATAAGAGATACAAAAATGGTACCATAGCAAAAATTGTTTCACGTGATGAGCATTTTCTGCTAAGAGAATAAATTTGAAGATCTGAAACAGCTGATGTGGAACTCCCAGAGCCCAGCTACACTATAACAAATATAGGAATGACGTCTTAGCAAGAGTTGTTCAACCTGATGAGCACTCTCTGTTGTCGTATAAAATTTGAAGATCTGGAACAGCTGATGTGGAACTCCAAGAGCCCAGCTATACTATAACATATATAGGAATGACGTCTTAGCAAGAGTTGTTCAACCTGATGAGTACTCTCTGTTGTCGTATAAAATTTGAAGATCTGGAACAGCTGATGTGGAACTCCAACAGCCCAGCTACACTACAGGGTGTTTGGTGCATCGTGTGCCAAATCGAAATGGTCGACTGGGGGGTTCACCTGCTATCCTTTCAGACCCCTTTTTTTTTTTTTTTTGGGTGGGAAATCATCAAATAACTTCTCCCGCTCTGGGCGGAGCGGGAGGGCGTGTCAGACTCTTACTGACTAAAACCCACCCGTGTTCCTTCGGTTACCCTGTTGCCGGGGGCCACGATCTCCCTTTCGGTTTTCTTCGCACCCCCGGCAGGCATCGGCCCTAACGGACCCCGTCAATTCTGCTGACATCTCTTTGAGGCGCGCGTGGAACACAACGCGCCGTCGACCCGGGCCTGTTCCTTATCGGACGGCGAGCTACCCATTGCTCACCGTCCGCAAGCCCGCGCCTACGGTGGCCGGAAATCGGCCTGCGATTCCCGACGCCCAGGGCGTCTCCTCCTGCGGCGGTTAGGGGCGTGAGGGCGCGAAATTTGCCTCTCCCTCACGCGTTCCGCCTCCTCCTTTCAGACCCCTAAACACTTCTCATGCCCTGTGGATTTTTTTTCATTGACTTTTTATTGTTTTATTTAAAAAAAACCCAAATTTTACATTCAAGTGCAAATTAAAAAAAAGTGTAAGTCGTAGACTCTGAATTTTAATTTTATTTAGATGTGTATTTTATTACAGTACTTTTAAATTCAAAATTAGTGACATAAGCCACGTAGTTTTTTTTTAAATTTACTCGCAAAGTTTCGGACTTTAATTAAAGCTGTCCATGTTACAGCTATTTACATGGCTATAAAAAAAAAATACAAAAGCGATCGGGATCTTCCAACTCCCTCAGAAATTCTCTAGTCTATTCTCTTGCTAGTGATGTGCCACATGCCATAAAAATCTTTTTACAGCTTTGTGAATTCGCTAGAATTGTGAATCGAGTCACAAAATACTAAATTCCAAATAATGATTTAAAAAAATATTTTTGCTTAAATGATACCTCAAAACTCATTAAATCTGTTATCTCACTCTTATAACGTAGAATCTGTCTCGTATCTCTCTTTTGGGGGGGGGGGGGTTACTAGAAATAAAAAATAATTGCATTTTTAACATTTATTTAATAATTTTTACATATTCTGCTCAAACTGTTGGCCGCTATTGCGAATGCAGGCCCGACATCTATTTCGTATTTCCACAGTTGTTGTACGAACTCGTATTTCCTCCTTTATTTTATTGAACGCCGTTTCAATGCGTTGAAGTAGTACCTCTCTAGTCGGAACCTCCGTGGCGTATACCAGCTCTTTGGCAAGTCCCCAGACATAAAAGTCTAGCGGAGTTTGGTCTGGGGAACGTGCACAACGGAAAACCCACATGTTAAAAGGCAGAAATCTTTTCAAAGGAGGTTTAGCTGGTATACGCCACGGAGGTTCCGACTAGGGAGGTACTACTTCAACGCATTGAAACGGCGTTCAATAAAATAAAGGAGGAAATACGAGTTCGTACAACAACTGTGGAAATACGAAATAGATGTCGGGCCTGCATTCGCAATAGCGGCCAACAGTTTGAGCAGAATATGTAAAAATTATAAATGCAATTATTTTTTATTTCTAGTAACCCAACCCCCCCCCCCCCCCCCCCCCCCCCCCCAAAAGAGAGATACGAGACAGACTTTACCTTATAAGAGTGAGATAACAGATTTAATGAGTTTTTGAGGTATCATTTAAGCAAAAATATTTTTTTAAATCATAATTTGGAATTTAGTATTTTGTGACTCGATTCACAATTCTAGCGAATTCACAAAGTTGTAAAAAGATTTTTATGGCATGTGGCACATCACTAGCAAGAGAATAGACTAGAGAATTTCTGAGGGAGTTGGAAGATCCCGGTAGCTTTTGTATTTTTTTTATAGCCATGTAAATAGCTGTAACATGGACAGCTTTAATTGAAGTCCGAAACTTTGCGAGTAAATAAAAAAAAAGCTACTTGGCTAATGTCACTAATTTTGAATTTACAAGTACTGTAATACAATACACATCTAAATAAAATTAAAATTCAGAGTCTAAGACTTACACTTTTTTTTTAATTTGTACTTGAATGTAAAATATACGCCACGGAGGTTCCGACTAGGGAGGTACTACTTCAACGCATTGAAACGGCGTTCAATAAAATAAAGGAGGAAATACGAGTTCGTACAACAACTGTGGAAATACGAAATAGATGTCGGGCCTGCATTCGCAATAGCGGCCAACAGTTTGAGCAGAATATGTAAAAATTATAAATGCAATTATTTTTTATTTCTAGTAACCCAACCCCCCCCCCCCCCCCCCAAAAGAGAGATACGAGACAGACTTTACCTTATAAGAGTGAGATAACAGATTTAATGAGTTTTTGAGGTATCATTTAAGCAAAAATATTTTTTTAAATCATAATTTGGAATTTAGTATTTTGTGACTCGATTCACAATTCTAGCGAATTCACAAAGTTGTAAAAAGATTTTTATGGCATGTGGCACATCACCAGCAAGAGAATAGACTAGAGAATTTCTGAGGGAGTTGGAAGATCCCGGTAGCTTTTGTATTTTTTTTATAGCCATGTAAATAGCTGTAACATGGACAGCTTTAATTGAGGTCCGAAACTTTGCGAGTAAATAAAAAAAAAGCTACTTGGCTAATGTCACTAATTTTGAATTTACAAGTACTGTAATACAATACACATCTAAATAAAATTAAAATTCCGAGTCTAAGACTTACACTTTTTTTTTAAATTTGTACTTGAATGTAAAATTTGGGTATTTTTTTAATAAAACAATAAAAAGTCAATGAATAAAAATCCACAGGGCATGAGAAGTGTTTAGGGGTCTGAAAGGATAGCAGGTGAACCCCCCAGTCGACCATTTCAATTTGGCACACGATGCACCAAACACCCTGTATAACATATATAGGAATGACGTCTTAGCAAGAGTTGTTCAGCCTGATGAGCATTCTCTGTTGTCGTATAAAATTTGAAGATCTGGAACAGCTGATGTGGAACTCCAACAGCCCAGCTACACTATAACATATATAGGAACGACGTCTTAGCAAGAATTGTTCAGCCTGATGAGCACTTTCTGCTGTCGTATAAAATTTGAAGATCTGGAACAGCTGATGTGGAACTCCAAGAGCCCAGCTACACTATAACATATATAGGAATGACGTCTTAGCAAGAGTTGTTCAGCTTGATGAGCACTCTCTGTTGACGTATAAAGGTTGTAGATCTGGAACCCTTGATGTGGAAATCAAAGCTATCACTAATTTCACTGTATAATTATAAAATAACATAAGCTGGGAGTACCTCCACGCGGTGAAGGCTTTCGATGAAAATTCTATGAATCATTGAAAATTTGACTCTACTGGCTAAAACTCCCATTTATTATTTTATTTTATCGAGTAAATATGCCTTCGGGCTTATGTTATTTGAGTGTTTAATTTCCTTTTCCATTTATCTTCGTGACACGGTAGCCTACCCGGTAACGCAGGGGAGCAGTCACTTAGATTTTAATTGATCAGGTATCTTCAGAATAAAACTATAACCATGATTAGAAAGAGGTCAAATCTTTCCCAACGTTCCAAAGGAGCTAAAAGATTGAGGATCATAAGATCCCAAGAATCTACCGAAGAGCGTCAGGATAGACTTGATGCTGTTCGAGAACATCAGGCTGCAACTCGCTCCGTAGAAACCTCTTCGGATCGCGAAGCTCGCTTGCGTTCTCAGCGTATTTATGCATCTACATCCAGGTCTCTAGAGACCAGTGAAGAATATGATGCGCGACTGTCCGCTGATCGTGAACGTCATGCATTGTCTCGCGAGTCGGAGACGTTTACGGATAGAGAATTGCGCTTGAGTTCTCAGCGTATCTACGCATCTGCTGCTAGGTCTCTAGAGACAAGTGCGGAACATGATGCGCGACTGTCCGCTGATCGTGAACGTCACGCATTGTCTCGCGAGTCGGAGACGTTCACTGATAGAGAATTGCGCTTGAGTTCTCAGCGTATCTACGCATTTGCTGCTAGGTCTCTAGAGAAGTGCGGAACATGATGCGCGACTGTCCGCTGATCGTGAACGTCACGCATTGTCTCGCGAGTCGGAGACGTTTACCGATACAGAATCACGCTTGAGTTCTCAGCGAATTCGCAAATCTACTAGCAGGTCTTTTGAAACGAGTGATGAACGTGATGCGCGACTAACTGCTGATCGAGATTATCATACATTGTCCCGAACACGCACACAACAAAATATTCATAATCAGTTAGAAAGTGAGAGAGAAAGAATTGCTGGAGTACGGCATGAAGAGACAGAAGAAGAGCGCAACGAACGTTTGAATTCTGATCGCCTTCGACATTCTCTGAACAGAATGTCGATATCATCTGAAGAATCGGATGTGTCTCAAGATATCGCCGTAGGGCATGGCGACCTTTCTTGGGTTGATAAAGAACGGAGTGCCTATATTATACATAATTTATTTTGGAAAATGAACAGATATAAGAAATATAAAAATGGTGCCATAGCAAAAAATATTCCACGTGAAGAGCATTTTCTGCTGTGAGAAAAAATTTGAAGATCTGGAACACCTGTTGTGGAACTACAAAGCCCAGCGACACTACAACATATTAAGGAATGACGTCTTAGCAAAAGTTGTTTAGTCTGATGGGCATTTCCTGTTGACATACAAAAATGAAAGATCTGGAACGACTCCAATCGTCTCGCTCATCCCGTTGTTTTCCCGTCCCCGGGCCTTAGAATTCTACATCAGACGTTTCAGATCTTCGATTTTGACGACCCCGTTGTCGCTGGCATAAGCAACAGGATCCGCGTACGAAGTCGCGGGCAGAAGCTAGTATACTATATATAGGTACACCTCTGCCTTACCCTTAGGGGAATACAGACGAGATGTTATGTTACGTTAATAAAAAAAGAATCCTACTATATTATATTATATTATATTGTATATTATTATTATATATAATAATAATATTTTATATAATATTATTAAATGCGAAAGTTTGTGAGAATGGATGGATGTTTGTTACTCTTTCACGCAAAAACTGCGGTACTGATTTAGATGAAATTTGGCACACTGATAGTTTATAACCTGGATTAACATATAGAATACTTTATATCCCTATAATCCCACGGGATCGAGACTTATGCGGCTGAAACCGGGGGGCGCAGCTAGTATTTAATAAGTCTCGTCGGTGATATGAAAGAAGTACAAGTGATGAAAGGCTACGTATTAAAAACAATCACACTGTGACGCCTTTCGGTAGTTTTTTTTTTTTCAGGTAATAATAACCTACTATTATGATATCAACTTTCTCCTAGCCTATTGAATAACTGAATCCATTTAAAAACTAGACCTAGAAGGGCTGGTTCTAATTATTCCTTCACACGGCCTGTTATTAAGTCGTAAATATGTTTATAATTGCTACAAGGCATGCCTCTAACTATGATACAGAAATAGCTAACAGGCTTATTAAAATATTCTTTGTTTATTGACTTGTAGATTTACTTCTGCTTTGTGTAATATATATGTGCCAATAAGGCAAACTCGCAAAAAGACGTACAATTTCATGAACGCATTCGTTGTCCAAGCTAAATTAATATCTCGCTCGGATTTCTCATATTCATACCTCATACTCAAATATCAGGCGATCTCACCTGTTTCAAAACAATGTATTTCTTGCAAATAAACGTTAAGTTTTATTTGATTTACTACACATTACTTTAACTTAAATTACATTTTTATACTATTGACAGTTTTTCCTGACCATGATTGTGTAGGTCTAACAATTATTTATTCATTTATTTTATTTTCCTGACCATGATTGTGTAGGTCTAACAATTATTTATTTATTTATTTTATTTTTTGACCATGATTGTCAAAGTCAAAGTCAAAACATTTATTTCAAATAGGCCCATGTATGAAATAAATGTTTTGACTTTGACTTTTGACTTTTTTTTGACGTTGTGTAGGTCTAACAGTTATTTATTCATTTATTTTATCTTTCTGACCATGATTGTGTAGGTCTAACCATTATTTATTCATTTATTTTATTTTTCTGACCATGATTGTGTAGATCTAACAATTATTTATTCATTTATTTTATTTTCATGACCATCATTATGTAGGTCTTACAATTTTTTTTTTTTTACCATTATTATATAGGTCTAACAGTTATTCATTCATTTATTTTATTTTTCCTGATGATGATTATGTAGGTCTAACAATTATTTATTCATTTTTTTTTTTTTTCCTAACCATGATTGAATAGGTCTAACAATTTTTTTTTTAACCTATGTTTTCACACTACAGGGCAAAGACCTCTCCTTCTCCTTTCCACTCCTCTGCGTCTTGAGCAGGTGTGGACCAATCCTGTCTGTAGGCGTCAAGCTCGTCCCACCATCTTCTCCTGGGTCTGCCTCAAAGTCGCCGGACGTTTTCCGACTCCATAATATCAAGCAACTAACCAATAAAAAATGTAAAAAAAAATTACTACCTACCAAGCTTGTTAAAACTCGAAGGTCTTTATCAGAAAATTACCTCCAAAATTGGAGTTTCATAAATTACCTACAGGGAAATAAGGAAACACAAATCACATGATAAAGAGGTTTCATAATTGGACTGTAATTAAAAATATCGATAGACTGTGTTTACTACCTTACTGGGTTCTATTTCAGATCTTTATACCATGAAATAGATAGGGATAGAAGGTCGGCTCCATATAAAGAACGTACGCAAACATACATAACAGATAGTGCTATCCACGAAGACGCGCCCCACACTTCTTCCTAAACGCTTACAGTACAAGAGTTTAACATTCCGCTAGCGTTTTATTATTGTCTATATACTATGAGTAGGTAATTAGTTATCACGACAAAACTAAAACACTAGCAGTAGGTTGCACACTTGTACTGTAAGCGATTAGGAAGACAAGTTTGGGTCGCGTCGTTGTGGATGGCACTATCTGTAGATACGTAGATCTGATGATACGGCGATCTCTGTCGAATGCCAGTTGTGAGAGCACTTGCCTTCACTGTATATGGAGCGTGTTAATGTGAGCATACCTTTTTGCTTTTCTCTGGAGGATATCTTCAAGGTTCTGGATTGGAAAGGGCTAGGCATCAACATCAATGGCGAGTTTATTAGTAACCTTCGGTTTGCCGACGACATAGTTATCATAGCTGAGACCATGGAGGACCTCAGTATAATGTTCGATGACCACAGTAGAGCTTCCGAAAGAGTGAGTCTTAAAATGAACATAGACGTTCGCAGTTATGGAAATCTAAGTTAATTAAATTCCATTTATTTTATGTTATATTCGGTGTGTTAGATTATTTTATGTTTAGATTAGTTTACCGACTGTTTTTATTACAAATCAATAATTGGAGAAGAGCTAATAATAATTTATAACGCATTTATAACATCACGTTGGGAATAATATTAATTTATAAATTCAATTGAAAATGTTGCATACCGTAAAGTAAAATGTATCGACACTATATTTTATAATAATTCCATTTTATCTGTATACCTTTTTGAGCACATAGATAATTTATAGATTTTTCTATTTCTTGTCTAGGCTCTCTGAACCTCAAGGCCTCAACATAATGCAAACTAAAAATCAAAGCCTTTATTTCAAACTAGCTGCGCCCCGCGGTTTTAACCGCGTATGTCTCGATCCCGTGATAATATCGGGATAAAAAGTATCCTATGTCCTAAGCCAAGTCATGGTTTACCTATGTGCCAAATTTCATCTAAATCCGTTCAGCTGTTTCAGCGTGAAAGCGTAACAAACAAACAAACTATCAAATTACTTACTTTCGGATTTATATTGTCAATGGGTCGATCAGTCAGAAAGACGAAGCTAGCATAGCTATCGATAGTTTAGTTCAAACGCGGTAGCACCAGAATACCCGGATTTAGAAACATGTTACACCACACAAACTTATCCTTTATTATTGTGTTAACGTCTTTACTCAATACACAGAACTTCTGAGCATCACTGGCAGGAAGTTTTGCAACTAACTGAGTACACCATTTTGTTGTGAAGACACAACTTACTTTGATGTTCACGTTATTTTGAATCTTGTGTGTCTTGTATGTTGATGTTGAGTATACATTATATTGATTTGATTAGTGGGTTTAGGGTTGTTTGTCGTATAGGGGGTTGAGGTTCTGAAAAGCAGTTGCTGTGTCCGGTGTGGTAATCATACTTAGATGAATAAAAAAAATCTGTGTAATCACAGATTAAGATAAAACACATAAAACACAGATTAAGATAAAATTTTATTGAAGAATAAAAAAACCAACTGCCTACTGCTGCATCATGTATCACGAAAGGAATGGCCGATGAAAAAAATGCACATACTTACATCAAAATTGTCAATTGATTCAGGCGTGACCTTGCAGAAATCCGTTATAAAATACAATAGAAGTGGATATATTTAGTAACTTGTTCCGCTTAGCTATTTCTAAAGAGTCATAAAAAATCCTGAAAGAAATCGACACGTATTTCACCTCTCAACGAGGCATCCTCACGATGACGATTGACTTGTCGCGAACTCGAATACGGCACATTGCCACACTAAGCGCTGAACGCAGACTGAGCTTTATGCCTGAGCCGTAACATGACAACACGCCGTGTTCGAGTTCGTGACAAGTCAATCGTCATCCTGAGGATGCCTCGTTGAGAGGTGAAACACATGTCGATTGTTTTTAGGGTTTTTTATGACTCTTAAGAAATAGCTAGGCGGAACAGGTTACTAAATATATCCACTTCTATTGTATTTTACAACAAAATTGCCGATTTCGACCCTTGCTAATTATTTTTGTTACAATTATTGTGAAACTTAGGCTTCGATTGTTTGCCTTCGAAAGCAAAGGTTACAAATAAACAATATCAAGAACCTCAATTTCTCAGTAATGTACAATATTCAGCTAAATCTTCGAGGCAAACCGACGTTCTCAAGTCCACATCACGCAACGATTGCGTGACGGACACAAAATTGTTATTGATTTAAAATAATTACAGTGTTGGCAACCAAACAGCGCTGTACCTCACTGTACCTACGTTCTGCTCAACACGAATGTTCGATTTTACTATCATTATTGTACAGTAGCGACGATTATCTTTTGTGTATTTTCTTGATGATAAAGTCTTATGAAATTGGCATATTTTACGTCGGGCATAATAATCAGTTTGTATCGATTTTATTAAAAGCATGTTTGGGTACAAAGTAAGATCTTTAGTGATAAAAGGTAGACTAAGTAACTATACATGTTTATGTTAGTAGTATCAACTTATTATTTTCATCATAAATATTTTACAATGAACATAAAATGATAGTGGACATTATAATATTTAAAGAGCAATCACAAAGGTTACCGAGTAGCATCTGTCATCATTCTAATAAGGCAATATTTATCAGCCGGGATATTATTAAAAAAAGTTGATAATTAGATACACACAAACCCTAAAATACTACACTTAAACCAGCACATTACTCCCTTAAACTCACATCACAAACGAAAAATGAATATTAATCCTCAAGAAATCGGACACTGAAAAACTGGATTCAGAAAATTGTAGACACAGCAATTTGTTCGGGCAGTTAAACTGGTAACGGAGGATTTATGCGGAGACAACCTTAAAACAAGCTGGCTGCTTCTCCGGCTATCTCTTGTAATATATTATTTAGGAAGGAAAAAATATTGCCGTCCATCTCATCACGTTACGATGCGAATTCGCGCGTTTTTTTTATTTATTTTGTTTTAGGATTTGTGATTAGCATTTGTTTTTTTTTTTTTTTTAATTTTACGTTAAAATAACTGTTGTTGTGTTGGATTTAAGTGGCCTTGACTTCAAATGTCTTACGCTACACCCGTCCGTTCTTATGCGACAACCCTAGTCCATTTCACAGGAGCCGGATGATGCCCCTGCGCGTCGCCTGTGGGGTACGCCCTAAGGGTTAGGGCGCATCAAATCATTTTTAATCGTGTTGCTTATGGTTTTGCCACAGTTTAACAGTCGGCCACCTGCCTAACACCAACCTTCCTTGGGAATGCTTTCGTTGGTGGTTTACTCGCCACTGCACGGGTGACCCAAGGTGCAAAAATTGCACTAGGTCTAAAGTTCCCTTAGTCGCCTCCTACGACATCCACAGAATGAGATTGGGTGGCTACATTCTTAATCCACACGGAATTTAATATTTCACGAAATTGAATATGGATAGCCATGACCCCAGATGCTATACCAGTACCAGGGGGCGGCCGACTTAGCGACACGCGGGGTTGCGACAATCGTCGACAGAATCCGGCAGTTGGGACTCGAGGTGGCCTTGCACAAGTCCGAGGCCATGGGTTTTCATGGACCTCGGAATGCGCCACCGTCGGGTTCCCAGGTGGTGGCGGGAGGGGTTCACATCGGCGTCGAGTCGACGATGAAGTATCTAGGACTCGTCCTCGACAGCCGGTGGAATTTCGTCGAACACTTCCGACGTTTGGCTCCCAGACTGGAGCGGGCCGGGGCTGCGTTGAAGCGGCTCCTACCCAATATAGGGGAGCCAAACGCCTCCTGCCGGAGGCTTTACGCGGGGGTCGTGCGGTCCATGGCCCTTTACGGAGCGCCGGTGTGGGCGCGTTCACTAAGGCTGCGGCTAGCACGCCGGTTGAACGCGTCCCAGAGGGTCATGGCCATCCGGCTGGCCCAAGGATACCGGACGGTCTCCTGCGAGGCAGCGTGCCTCCTTGCCGGATTACCGCCATGGGATCTGGAGGCAAAGGTCCTCGCGCACCTGTGGGAGTTGCGCGAGGAGGCGAAACGCCGGGGCTTAACTCCGCTGCCGCGAGAAATCACGGCACAGCGGACAGAGCTCCGGCGGGATCTCATGGCGTTATGGAGAATGCGATTGTGGCAACCCAGCGCTGGGCACGCCACAATTGCGGCGATAAGACCCCTCTTTGAGGAGTGGCTAGAGAGGCGCTACGGCGTCCTCACCTTCCGCCTGACGCAGGTCCTCACCGGACACGGCTGTTTCGGGAGGTTCCTGCACAGGATAAGGCGGGAGGAAACGCCCGGTTGTCATCATTGTGTGGATCGCCCGGAGGACACGGTAGAGCATACGGTGGAGGTCTGCCCAGCTTGGGCGGAGCATTGCCGTGTCCTCGTGGAGGCGATCGGCGGCGGTGATCTCTCGCGTCCGGCCCTGGTTCAGGCCATGGTACGGAGCGAGAGGAAATGGGAGGCCGTCACCTCCTTCTGCGAAGCGGTAATGCTCGCGAAGGAGGAGGCGGAACGCGTGAGGGAGAGGCAAATTTCGCGCCCTCACGCCCCTAACCGCCGCAGGAGGAGACGCCCAGGGCGTCGGGAGTCGCAAGCCGATTTCCGGCCACCGTAGGCACGGGCTTGCGGACTGTGAGAAATGGGTAGCTCACCGTCCGATAAGGACCAGGCCCGGGTCGACGGCGCGTTGTGTTCCACGCGCGCCTCAAAGAGATGTCAGCAGAATTGACGGGGTCCGCTAGGGCCGATGCCTGCCGGGGTTGCGAAGAAAACCGAAAGGGAGATCGTGGCCCCCGGCAACAGGGCAACCGAAGGAACACGGGTGGGTTTTAGTCAGTAAGAGTCTGACACGCCCTCCCGCTCCGCCCAGAGCGGGAGAAGTTATTTGATGATTTCCCACCCAAAAAAAAAAAAAAAGATGCTATACCAGTAGAAGTATAGTATGGAAGTGTTTAAAAGAAAATGGATGTAGCAAACTTTATTCTTCAATAAGTTGTTGCAAGAAGCAGTGATCCCACAAGAATGGTACAATATTTCGCTAGTGCTCATCTTCAAGAATATATGTACAGAGATGATGTGACGTGGGTGGTTTATGAGTTACGGATTTATAAAAATAACAAGCCGTGTACCCGATGAAATTTCCATACAAACTATCACCCCTATTTAACTCCTTTATGGGTCGAATTTTCAAATTCTTCCTTCGTCTTAAAATTTCATGCTTCTAGACCCAGCCAGGAGTTTCTTGCCCATTTTTCTCCATAGAAAAACTACCTTTTGGAAGGAGCAATTAGAATCAATTCTAATTTATGAAAATTTTGTCGTTCAAAAGTGCCTTTTATGTGTCTAATTGAAATCAATTATTTGACTTTGACTTCAACGGCTTAAGCTTTGCGTTATCTATCATTAAATTAATTTGTTTTGTTTTTGTTCCCAACAGGTCTGTAAATAGGTTTGTACAAACACTTTTACACGTCAATAATATTTAAAAAAATAGATCAAAGAAAGAAAGTAAATACGTTTATTTGCACTAAACATGACGCAAAGAACGAACACAAAACAAAAAAGAAGATGAGTTATATTAAGTTTATGCTGGAAAATTCTCTATATTTTTCTGGAAAATATTACTTACATTGTTTCAGACCACCACACGCTATCTCATTCTGAAATAAATTCAACAGTTTTTAATTTACAAAATATAGTTAAATTTCTGTATTCACACGGCAACATTACAACTTTCTACGCGCCAACTGTGAAGTAAAAAATAAAACATTTACATACATCTGGTAACACTGCACTCTTAATTGCATTAACATTTTTAATTTAACTACAATTTCACCAGCATCGGACGCGCATAAAATACATTTTTGAAATATATGAGCTACTTTTAAATGTAAAAAAAAGATGTGTGTCGGGGATGACATTATGTAGATTTAAATGTAATTATTTCAACACTTTTAAAATAAAGTGAAACCAAATGTCTGTTTTTGAAGAGTTCATTTAATTTTTTTAAAGTTGGATTAAGAATAGTTTTCGGATCGAATGGCTTGAGAAGTTCTTGGAAATTCAGCGTTGTAATTTTTTAACGTAGGTACTGTATTGATCGTATAGTCTTCTCGCGTTTCAAAAACCGCCATGAAGGCCATGTGGATATCGCCTTTAAAAATATTGAGATATTTAACGGCTTGTCATAAAATCTAAATATAGCTAATACACACATTTCTCTCTTTTTTAAGAACAGTTTTTTTTTTTGTGAAAAATCACAAAAAAAATCTATTCTTGAATAAAAAAGTTTTGCACAATATTTTGTGTGCCTTTTATTCTGTGCTAAATAATGATGTATTTTCATTTTTTCTAATCCCCACGGGCACTTATACATTACACTATCACAATGTAATACCATCCGATGACACATCACGCATGTAAAAGCATTGCAATTTATAATTTACAACACACGAACATCGATCAGCCGTCTGACTAGCACAATACGTTGCGACTGCACCATTAGACATATGAAATATTATAGGTTCAACGCAGCGGTTGAACGTGGCCTTAATTTATAAATTTCAAACACAGTTTCATGTTATTTATTGGTTTTATTAAAGACCAATTTCGATACGGTGAAGGCAATTTTAGATGTTAAAAGGGACGTCGACGATCGAAAAGTCTGAAATGTATTGGATTGACATAAGCTACCGAAAAGCTGTTGAAAATCGTTGCAGAAATACGAAACGCTTTGAAAACGCTTGACTCTTATCTAGGCCCCCAGTGTGGCTATCGTCATTGGAAAATGGCATTGCAATTTTCTACAAAACAATCGACACATGTCATTTGTGTCTTGAAATGTGCTGCAGCTAAATGAAAGAAAGAAAATAAATTTATTATTCACATCAAAACAAAACAGAAAAAATAATAACATAAAATAGTATGGTGTGCCTCACGGCTGCGCCAAATAGGCCCAGTTCAGCATAAATACCAGACAACTAGTGTTTGACGCTGGTTTTCTACTGGACCTTATGTTAGAGGACATCTTACGGATGTTCATCAGTTTTATAGTGTGTGTAAATATTTATATAAAAATAGATAGATATGAAATGAACCACAGTCTGCAGAAAGCACTGAAGGTAGACTAGAAGGGAACGAACGGCTTAGAAGTGCGAGTTGGTGCACAATTTGGTTGAGATGCATCTCTAGCAATGGAATGCCATAGGTCGAGTAATTTTTTTTTCAACGGTCATGTTGCCGTTCTTACCGTTTCTGATTTAATTAACTCAGTCTCGACCTAAACCAATGAGATCTCAAATGTTTATGAGAAAGTTTTGGTCAAGTACCCACTCCTGTTATTATTGACAGGCATAATTTTAACACTAGAAATAGGAACAAATTAGATCAACCACGTTTTAGATTGTCTAAAGTACACACTTCTTTTATAGGGTACTGTGTAAAATGTTATAATAAAATACCACTCGATATTCTTCAACTAAATGAGAAGAAATTTAAAACATGCACACCATGTAGACAAGTATATTATAAGTTAGATGATTATATCGTAGATAAAAATGCTTGGCTTAATGCTGGTCCTGCTCCACAGCCGCTTGGGCTCACTAGTTAAAATTTTAATATTTGGAAGAGTTGCTTCCCCTTTTAAAAAAAAATATATTTTGACATTAGGAACTTAATGTTCATTTTTGTTTTACCAACTTAATTGTTGAATGCTCCAATTAAGTAATGATTTTCTTTCTTTTTGGTGGTTAAATTCTTTTATTTTTTTAAGATACATTGCAAACTATAGTTTTGTATAATTTAGAAGCATTTTTATTTTTGTAAATGTGAGACCATGGAGCCGTTTATTAACTTATTAAGATGGATGTTGACTTGAAATAGCATGGCAGTTGAGAATATGTCATGCTCACTTAAATGTCTCGCTGACGGTGGCGAGTGTGTTGGATCATTCGGTTCCCTACAAAATGGTTGAGCTGGATGGTGCTGATCCACGCGTCATGTTCGTGAACGGGCGCCGTCAGTTGAAACTGGTCATCTCTTATCTGCCAGGGCTTATTTTTAATCTTATATTTCCAATTGCTTTTGAATATTTTTGTACATTGTTCTCACATATAGAAGCAACAAGAATGATGTACCCAGGATTTTGTAATATCTATATTTAAAAGAGTGTCCTTGGAGTTTCTTGCCCGTTCTTCTCCATAGAGATCTACGTTTTGGAATGGGCAATTAGCTTCAACTTTCTGACTAACTGACCGAATCTTTGACAATTCAAAAGTGCCTGTAAATGGTTTAATTGAAATAAATGATTTGAGTTTGAGTTTGATTGGAGACTACATTCGTAGATGTTGAAATTACCTATAAAAATGTAGTAAAATAAACTGCATACCCCGAATCTAATCGTTAGAGCTACTGTGGCGGCATTTACATCGCCACATGCGAACTACGCATCAAAGACCTGACGTCACACAAAATCTTAACGTCACACAAATCCTGCATCGCACAATTAGAGTTTACCGCGCGAACACCATATATATATAGAAAGAAAGAAAGAAAGAAAGAAAGAAAAACATTTATTTGAACACAGTTCGTGAAACACAAAACACAAATAACAAAGATAAAATAAATAATAATATTTAAAAACAACAGTGTGTGCCTCACGGCTGCGCCAAAAAGGTTCATTTCAGCATTAATGCCAGACAGATGCTGTCTGACGCTGGTTTTCTAATGAACCTATATGACTTCCCCGACATCAATCATTGGGCAGTTGCCCGCCAAATATGACACCGGTCTGGTCGGAAGATCCTCCCTTTTCTATAAAGCGTGCGTGAACTTTACACCTTGTTCCTCATACCTCTAAACTACGAATAACTAAGTATTTCAACTACTGTCTACCGCTACAAATAATGATATTTCAGATTGCAGACTACCTAGATTGGGAGCGCCTTAAAGGATTAAAAAAAAAGAATTAATTAATTCTATAATAATGAAAATAAAGACGTGTTTCCGATCGGGATGTAAGTCACGCACTCAATAACTAAGACTAAACAATAATGAAACTCAGCGACCACACAAATCGTGCTGGGCGAAAGAGCTTACACCCGCAAAATCTGTAAGAGCTGTGGTTCCATAACTACCTTCCTACTATTTATTTATAAGTAGGTACAGATAATAAATGTACTTTCAGCGAGACGAAACGAGCGTGTAGGTACATACGAGCCGTCGAACGCTTTAGGGATGTCACAAACGATTATCACGTTGAACACAATGCGTGGCAGAGCTTATCTCTTAATACCCGATGATAGAAAGGCGCCCGAGGCACCGGGGTTAATAATGTTTACGTGAAAACCCTTATTCAGTTTGTGGGAATGAAAATATGTTTTATTATTTCTGTTCAGGGAGATTAGTGTGTGTTGTGCTAAGTGCGAAATCGGAATAACACGGTAACGATGTTATGGTTTTGTACACATTGTGTAGGTGCTAAGTGCTCAGCTGTCGTGAATTTACACCTTTCAGTATTAGCTCAATTTTCGACCAAGTTGCACTGATTACGGTAGATGTTGCCTAAGTATATTGGCGCAGAAAGATTATATAGAAACCGATTTAAATAAATAGTTTACTCTATATTTCGGCCTACACATACAAGTGCACACAATTCATATAAGTATTATTAGTATCATTATGACTTAAAACCTATGTTAGTAAACTTTTGCAAACTAAAACAACTATTGGCGTGGCTCAATACACTTTGGCACATGACTCTGTACCCAGTGCCTTATAAAGGGACTGTCCACTTTGTCTAATAATGTTTATAGGATGCTTTTGGAGCTTCCATTAAACCAACCCATTATTAAAGGTGTTTAATTTTTTAAAGGTCGTGTTTTTGCCCGCACCTGTAAATATAAAACAGTGTCTATAGTGAGCGAATTTCACCAAGTCAGTGTCTTATATTCCAGAGCAAAGATAACACTGACAGTTCTTGAACGCGATTTAGATGTGCTGATCGCTCTCAATTTCATTGGTGAAATTCGCCCCAAGGAGGAGGAGCTAGTGGCTAAGTACTAACACCCGCACGGGTCGGTCCATCAGGTTAACCTTCACTTGCCGAGGTTGATCCGTGGATGGGAGACCATTACTACATACCCAGACTCCTCCGTGCCTCGGAAAGCACATTAAGCCGTTGGTCCCGGCTGTCATTCGTCGGATCTTTGACAAACGTTACGGGTCGTTAGAAGCCCAAAAGTCTGACAACCAGTCTTACTGAGGGGTATCGTATTACCTAGTTACTGGGTTGTGGAGGTCAGATAGGCAGTCGCTCCATGTAAAATACCGGTATTCAGCTGCATCCGATAAAGACTGGAAGCCGACCACAATATAGTTGGAAAAACGCTAGGCAGATTGTTTTTTTTTTTTTAAATTCACCACAAGCAACAAACTTAGTTATTGGAACGCGGGACCAACGTCAGAGTAACATTATTTCAAGCCTTGAGCCAGAATTCTTCCATTTTCAATGAAGAAGAGCTCGCAGTGCATGTCCAGTGATGGATCGCTGACGCACGTCTACCGTGCACGCTGCGAGCTGTTTCCTTTAATTAAATGTGCCTCGACTGAGCACGTAACTGCAGGAACACAATAGTTATATGAACATTACTTACTTAAGATACGCTAATAGATGTCCTTTTTATTAAATGTAGGATGTAAAAAGACACATCACAGCCTTTATCAACGCATTCTGTACATCAAACTCACTTCACACTGAAGAGAAAAACAAGTGACTTTAGGCTTTTTTAAGCGTCTTTTTCCACCCGTTTTTTATAAAGAATATCAACCAGTTGTCTACCTTCATGGCGAATACTCCTTCTCAGTATAAGAAGACTCGAGAATGTCACCGCGCTTGCTCATTGCGTTTTGGCAATTATAGACATTTGGCTTGAACAACTGGCGATCGCTTTCACAGAGTTTCGTATTTCTACAACAACTTTCAACAGGATACATAAAAATTTTTCAGTAGTTAATCCAATACATTTTGCACGACTCATACTGTGAAGTATTAGAGAGTGCTCTGCGATCGAAAAATTTGTTTTCTCTCTTTTCTGCAACTGTTTTTATTGTTACACTCCTGCTAGTAGGTACACAGAACCTACTTAATATATATACCCTTGGATAGATAATTTAATGAAGATTATTTTTTTATTTTTCAAAAATTGGTTTAATGCAGCAGAAGCGATAAATACATCAAAATAGTTTAAAAAATGTACCCGTCAATCAAGTGGAAATCCTAAAAACATTGTAGCTTGCGAAAAAATCAATGAAAAGGGTCAATTTTTTTAAATAGATTCGTTTCAGCTTTAGAAGGAACTTATTGAAAATGGCTCTTTTATTCAACGTAGTTTAATTATAATTAATAAAAAAAACTAACTAATAAATAATATCTATATCTATCTATATTTCCAACTTCCGTTGCCTAGCAACCAATAAAGCAAACCTACATAGTCTTTGACAGTACGTAAAGATTGCGAGGTGAGAAATTTTACCTATATTCATGGGTAAAAAAGCAGTCAAAACATACTTCTTGAAAAGTCGTTTAAATAAATTGTTTATTTTTCTGTTTTTGAATGAGCGTTTTGAGGCGTGCACTTTTGGATTTTCCAAATACTTGTCATTTCCATCATCGTCATTTCTGATAGAATGTCACGTTGTCTAGACCTCAGGTTTCATATCTGCTTTTTACCGTTATCAGTGTTGTCAATAATTATAAACTAAAAATAGGGAAAACCAAACAATGAGTACCTGAAAATGGACGGCGCCGCTGAGGCCGGCCCAAAAATAGGTGGCGGGCGGCTAGACGCGTACCGTGAGGGCAGTTGCGAGGTGGCACAGGAAAAAAAATCCTGGAAGGACTAAGGGGAGGCCATTGTCCAGGAGTGGGATAGATACGCTAAAAAAAACAACGACTGGTGGATTATTAGGTATTCGGTACTTGAAGCATACCTACCTAAAACATTTTCAAACTTATACTTAAAAGGAGACCCTATATTTTAGATGTTATAGTCGAGTAATTGCTTTACAACCTTTTGACAATTCCCAGTAAAATTAAACTTCACTAATGTTGAAAATATTTAACTGTCATTTAATGACGTTCATTTGATATTCAACCTTTTTGGTAAAGCGTTTACCAGGTCGACGATTTTTGGAATTATTTTCCTTATCGCGGCTAGTAGAAATCGTCACGTAAGGAAAAAGCGTTATGCCCCCTCCATGCAACTTTCTTCTAAAAGAATCTTCGAAAAAAAAACTCAGTTTCAAGGTCTCAAGTTTTAATTGTCAAAAGGGTTTGTTTTAAATCATACGTGAGAAAGAACTTCGTTACTGACGGGGTCCTTCGACCGCACACGTATTTGTTTTTTTTTTTTTTTCATTTACATGCTCATTTCCAAAATCTAGACCTCATAATGACATTCCATTTAACAAAACCTGCAACTCAATCAAATGAGCTTTCGAACATTGTCAAACTACACACATAGTTATTGACTAATGGGGCGTGCCTTGCAAAATATTCCATTATTATGCCCAATTTATATTTTCATGCCCATTTTCAAAATCTAGACCTAAAATGACATTCCATTTAACAAAAGCTGCAACTCAATCAAGTGAGCTTTCGAACATTGTCGAACTACACACAGTGATTGACTCACAATGGGGCGTGACTAGCAGAATATTCCAAGTTCTCTAAGCCATTAATACGTCACTTAATTTTGTTTAAAGTTCATGATATTAGGCACGTTAGGCACAAAAGGTTGTGATGTCGTGACTTGGTTATAATGCACAGAGATATTGGTAGGCATCGAAGGGAATTGTGAATAGAAGGCAAGGTCGGCACGCGACTTGGCTAGTGAGGATATGGTTTGAGGAATGTTTGGGACATATTTCTTTGCGCTTCAAAACCAAATAAGAATTGTGAACGGACAAGAAAGTCGCGGGCAAAATCTGGATCGTTTTTGATCTTGTGCAAGTTGGAGTTGGAGAAGTTTTTGGTTAGTAACACAGACATTTTTATTTTTCTGTACCACTGACGACACTATTGTCTGCATAATCTAATATAGCGCTGCAAAGTTATTTCGGCGCGTGTCTAATTCGAAAAGTAACGCCGCCATCTTATTTTTAAATACATTTCAAGCCACATTTCACAAAACAGCGCACTCAACATCATTCGAGCGCCGAAAAATCCTTGTAGAGTGTAATGAGGATTTTTATGAAAATTCACGCCACCAGTTGACCCCACTTTCACAGGAGGTCTTCCATTCCAACAATGAATATAAAAATTATGATGACGTTAATCATTCGTTTCATGAATTAAAATTTTTTCATCATTCGGTCACGACTAAAGAAAATATAGGCGCTTTTACACTTTTGACAGGTGCCCAGACCAGATGTCTCAGTGCTGCCACCTAGTGAACGTCATTTCAGAAAATCCTCAAATTTAAATCAATATTTTATTTTCACCTACATGGGCACTTATGAAACATCAGAATCTAGGTGCACCTCATTGGCTGACTGCTAAAACTACTATGCAGCATGAAACAAAATAAACAAACACTAGCCAGCTCTATTGATCTATTACCCACTTTTTTCACAACCGACCTACATCGTTCAAAACTTTTTCTAGCCTTTTTTCTTCAAACGCAAACACATGAAGTGGAACGTTCAGACACGCAACGATAATAAAAGCTAGTGTACACTGTAATCACAAATCTTAGTCGTTTCGATGTTTCGCATGACCGGGACTCACAAGCACCTTGATGCAATTATGTAATTAAAACTGTGATTTTTTTTAAAGATTAAAGTTTATAACGGGTGATATGGTTAGAAAAAAAGGAGGAAAGTTTAGTTGAATTATTTTACAGTGGAAATCATTTTTTTTTTAACTTAAACAAAAGAATTTAAAACAAAAGTAAAAAGAGAGAAGGCTGAAGCAGAGAGAAGAAAAGGAAGAGTAGGGCGGAGGAAATAAAATATCTGTCTTGAGACAGAAGATTTTATTTTCTCTTCCTTTTACTTTATTTTCCTATCAACATTTCATTCAGTTTGAAATGACAAATAAAAAATAAAAAGATCTTTGTAACTTTTTTGACCAATTTTCTTGGAAATTAACCGATGTTTTTACTACTTTTGAGGACAATAACGATCTCTGCTAACCTCAGCTGGGAATCAAAATCAAAACCCACGTTCATTAAAAATATCAGCAGAAAATAAACATTACCTCCCCATATTTCGCATGACATACGTTTTATATTCGCGTTAACAATCGTTAGCGGCTTGTTCCAATTGTTATTTGTATTCTAAATCAATATCATCCACTATTTGTACAATACACTGGATAATGGAATATGGTTTCATTAAATAATATTACTGCGATCGGTGATTTTACAACCGCTTGTAATAATGAATTTTATTGTGTACTTTAAATGTTAATTCAATATTTGTGAACGTTGTTTGATATTTGTTCGTTGAATAGGTCTCAAAGTAAGCAGTGTGTACAATTTATTCTATAATAATCACAAATTCTAGAAAAGGATTGCTACTCACACAACACAACGACAATAACACACAGCGTAGATTTTTAGAGCTCCGTACCCGAACCAAACGGAACCCTATTACTAAGCCTTCGCTGGCCGTCTGTTTGTCTGTCAGCGGGCTATATCTCAAGAACATCTTCGCTCATAGGTAGATAGTTGAAATTTTCAGAAATGTGTATTTCTATAGCCGCTATAACAACTATTAATAAAAATTAAATAAAGTTAATTTATAAAATTAAAGATCCCCATACAAGAAAAGTGTTATTTTATTCAACGTTTTTTGTTTGATCTTAATAAGTCCAACTCACACTTGGTCGGTGTTTTATAAGATCTGGTCGGGTCTACCCTTTATAGCAGAACTTTTTAAGTCATAATATTATTTTGCATAACAGCGCATAGCATAAACTTCATTTCGCAGAAAATCGTTTGGTATACACTCATTTATAATACATTAAAAACGCATAATTTTGTAAGTCAGAATCATCTTTAGGCATAAATTTCATATCCATAATGATTAAAAGTAGAACCATCATATTGCAGAAAGTTCACTGTCAGAATCGTCTTTTGGCATAAGGGGATCTGTCGTTAATGGTCGTTGTTCTAACCTAACCTAACCCAAATGATGACGTTTCTAAATTATATTAAACGTGTGAAACGAAATTATGCGAAATTAAGCTTTGCCAAAAATAATTATGCCAAATAAAATTCTGCCATCTTAAAAGTATGCCTTTGTAAATTCGGACATATAAACATTCGGCCAAAAATAATTATATTAAATGATTTTTATGCCATATATATATTCGTTTAAAGAAAATTATGCCAAGTGTGTTATGCCAAATAAATTTTGGAGCATCAAAATTCTGCCAGATAGAGGGAACCCGATCTGGTTATTATCATTCTGTTGTTCAAGTTTTACAACAAACACTTGAAAAAATTTAAAGATAGTGGTCAATAATGCAAGCTGCGAGAAAAATAAATTATCGAGAAAAGTCCTAAGAAACCCAAATACACGGGCATCCCACTCTCCCCTCGCTACATAGCTTGATTGATTGAGATGATTCAGCGCAAATGAATTTCCCGAGTGAAATATCAATTATGTACGTAGGAACTACGCATTAATAATTATGTAATCTAGAATGACAACGCTACGTATTGCTAGAAGATCGTATCTTTGACTACCAAATTGACAGTCAAAACGTGATATAAAGGAATTAAAAATAATCTTTCAAATCTGAAAAAAAAGACGATCAACTGAATGTTTCGCGTCATACTGAAGCAAATCTCGCGCGGAATTTGAGACGAATTTCACTCTGGAAAAACTGGTGTGAATAGTTGCGTGATTTACTTTAATAATTATTAAAATAACCGATTGCTTTTAGGGTTCCGTACTCGAAGGGTGCCAAATGGAATCCTATTACTAAGCCTCCGCTATCTGTCCATCCGTCTGTCAGTGAGTTGTATCTCACGAACCGTAATAGGTAGACAGTTGAATGTGTCACAACATGAGTATTTCTACTGCAGCTATAAAAAAAAAACACCAAAAACGTTTTCATATAAAAGGTTGCCAATACGAGACAATATGACACGCACTGTCAAAAACTTATCAGATCTCATGTAGAGCCAAGCTTCTAACTCTACACGCCCTAACTTCACAAACTCTACATCTTAGTCAAAATTGTGGCTTGGCCGTTTTGCTACTGTCAGATGGGCGTAAGGTGAAAAAATTATTCACTGTTCTCATTACTTTTTTGTTATACAAATTTGCGGAAGTCTCATACAAACTTCCATCCCCTAGTTTAAGGGGTTGTGAGTGACGAAATCGGTTAAGAAAAGTCGGGACGAAAAGGGTTTTTTTAGATATCAATAAAATCTAAAGTATAAGACTTATGCAATTGAAACTTTATATGTTTAATAAATCTACTATTGACGACATCATATCCCGAGAATTTGGTTTATCTGGTATAATCCAAACCCAAGTTATGAGGATTAAAAAAACGACGAAGCGCTTCGAGAAAAGGTAGGTAGTGCCCTTGCGCTTCACTTGGCTCCTCCACTAGGCATTATATAAAAAAGGGTCCACACAATGCATTTTTTTCTTAACCTGGCATGGGGGTGTCATTGTCTAGAGCTCATCGAGTAGAGAACGAGTATATATATATATATTTTTTTTAATCTTCAAAAATGATGAAATTATCAGTTTGTCAGTTTTAGACCATTTTTGTACGAGCCTATCGCAACAACTGAACAAGTTACGAATTTGAAACTTCTGTGTATCATGTACCATAATACTGTATTCAACAAATATTAAAAACACCGATTCATAAGATATTTTATTTAAATATGGATAATTATCTGCAACTGCAAAAATATCACTTTGTAATTCACAGTATCATTATCTTTGGCATTTTTTAAATTTAAGATACAAAATATTCTTCGACTATTATTTTCATTTATTTGCTAAATATGGAACGACGATACGGAACCCGACTTGCACTTGTCAATTTTTCGTACCGCCCGGGATTCGCCTAGGTTTATAACCAGAGTTTACATTTAGTTGATTGTCTTATTTTTTATACTCAAAAGATTGAAAACGGGCATTATTCTTCTTAAAATGTAATCAAATAAAAGGTCAAATAAATCCCTAAATAAAAGTGCACTGTTGGATTTTCAACGCTAGGCGTAGCGCTGAGAGTTAAAAATCCAACAATATACTTTTATTTAGGAATTTATTTAGGTGTCACTTAGATGTCGGTGAAAACGGGCATAAGACGTTTATCTTGTAAGATTTTATGTACAAATTGACATAAGGCTTAGACAATACATGGTGTGGCCAAATGAAAAATATAACATCGCAGACCACACTCAAAGGTCAAGCGAAAAATAAAAATGAAATAAAAGATTTACACTTCGTTATTTCAGAGTGGGATGACTGTGAATAAGAAAACTGTATTTTTAATCCTAACTAATATAATAAATGCGAAAGTGAGTTAGTTTGTTTGTTGCGCTTTCACGCTAAAACGGCAAAACGAATTTGTATGAAATTTGGCACATGGGTAGACCTTGACCTGGCGATGTTGTGGCGTTGGCGAGACAGTGTTTATACCGCGTATACCACTAGTTCCAAACCATTACCAGTTAAAGCGCGTGCAGTTCCCTGTGCGCGTATGCTTTGCGATCAACAAGTCACAGGGGCCAACACCGAAGGCTAAAGTCTGCAAGTGTCGATCTCAGGACAAGCAGCTTCTCACACGGACAACTGTACGTCACTTGCTTCTGAGTCACCATTCCTGACTCTCTATATATTTTGGCTGCTGAGAATAAAACTACAAATGTAGTATACAGGGATTTTTTATAAAAATGTGGCTGTTATTGTAATATATTGTGGTGTCTTAACGACTTCCACGCGAGCTAGTTTATGACTAAATCTTTAAACAAAATTATCAGCGACGTATATGTTTAATTTCCAGAACATATTATAAACTAAAACACTAAACATACAACAAAGAAACACAATGTAAATTAACTATCACCTTTTATGAAGTAGAATACTCAAATTCAACGCAGATTACAAAATATGTTAACGAAACTATCAAAAATTATATAGTACAGCTGTAAACAAAGTTCATATTCTCGGTGAAAAACCTCTACTTTATTAAGGGCGAATTCCAGTAATGAAACAGAAAAAATATTTTATAATATTTTATTTATAAAAAAAAAACCATTAAAACTAACAAAATAATGAACACAAAAAAGGAGAAAAAAGAAGACCTATGCGAGGCCCAAATAAAATATCTCAGCATGACGCTACGACAATTGCTTTAAAAAAAAAAACAGTGGCACTCCGGGAGTGCCGACAGAAGTGAAAACTTGAACAAGATCGCCTTGGTGGAAGAAAAATACTTGTATAGAACATTGACCCGTAACGTAATATAAATCAAGAGCATAATCGCGTTTACAAAAATGAGGTGTCGTCATGGTGTCGCGAAATTAATGGTTTAGTCGAAAAATGTCCAACGCGCCTAAAGAAGTTTTCTCTTCATAAAACCAATAACGAAGCGTTCAGTTTCATTTGTCGACCTCGCATGGCTTGTGACTAAGTAATAACAGCCGCACGGGTTAACCGATCAGGTTTAGCTACGCTTACCGCGGTTGATCCGTGGATGGATGACCATCTTTACATTGCAAAACCCTGCATGCTTCGAAAAGCACGTTAAGCTGTAGGTCCTGGCTGTCATTTGTAGATTTTTGACAGTTGTTACGGGTCGTCAGAAGCCCGAAAGTCTGACAACCAGTCTTACCAAGGGGTCGTGTCACCCAGTAACTGGGTTGTGAAGGTCAGATAAGCAGTCGCTTAATATAAAATACTGGTATTCAGCTCCATTCGGTTAGACTGGAAGCCGACCCAAATATAGTTGGGAAAAGGGTGGGCAGATGATGAGTCGACCTCACATTTGCCTTACCACCCTAAGAATGAATGTCACTTGCATGTCATCAAACGACAAGATGCATTTGTATGTGAAAGCTAGTTACAAACTTAGTGAAGTTTCAATTTCTATGGAATCGTTGTTAAAAATGACGCCATCATCAGTCTAGTAGTCCCAAGTGCTACTGCTGTGGTCCTGAGTTCGATTCCCGGGCCGGGCAAAGTGTTTTTGAGTTTTGCCATCTGAAATTTCTCAATAGTAGTCCGGAGTCTGGCTTTGTGCCCGTTTGACGGCAATAGGATCGCACCCTGTTACACCTACAGATACACCTGTGCTTCACCTTTCGGAGAATACTGGCATGATGTTGTTACTGTGTTCTCAAAAGTGGTAAGGTTTTAATTACGAGGTCGGCTATACTGTCGTCTAATCATTTACTTTAATCCTTCTTTTACGATGCAAACAACGCTTTATTTCTTCACTAGCTGTGCTCCGCAGTGTCACCTGTATAAGTTTTGATCCCTTGGGAATATCGGGATAAAAAGTATCCTATCTCCTAACTTAATTCATGGGCTACCCATGTGCCAAATTTAATCCAAATCTATTCTGCCGTTTTAGCGTGAAAACGGTCAAGGAAAACATCGTGAGGAAACCGGCATGCCGTTAAGATATTTCTCGACGGCACGTAAAGCAAAGTAAGAGGCCCATGGGCGACTTTCATAAGACACCAGGTTAGTCACTAAACACACGAAAAGAAGAAACGAGAAAGCTTATCAAACAAACCAACAAACAAACTCACTTTCACATTTACAATATTATTACTCGTTAGGATTTCCTTAAACGGGTTTAAAGAACATCGTAATTTACTTAAATGGATTTTATAATGAACATTATTATTGAAATAGGTATACTTACCAAGGGGTATTATATTACCCAGTAACTGGGTTATGGAGGTCAGATAGGCAGTCGATCCTTGTAAAATACTGGTATTAACCTCAACCTCACATATTCATACAATTATTATTAAGCCAGGAACCCATCATTTAAAATCTAAACATTTAACATTAATTCTCTCCAGTATAAGCATGACATCGCAATCATTTTGGCCGCACGCAATATTTCTTCTAGCAATAATTTCTCTAAAACGTTTATAACCAGCCCTTAATTTGTATTGCGCTTTATTGCTTGGGCGATAAAGGCGAAAATTGATCGGCAAGCTATCAATGAGGTTTAAGCGCTGTTTCATTGGTCAGTTTTCACGTAACGTTTGATACCCGTGCGTGATATTGAATACACATTGTTGTGGGGATCGGATAGCTGGTCCCTTGCTTGTGGCATAAATGGGTTTTTTATTCTTACTGTGTTCACATTTCTGGTAAATAATTGATAGCGTTTGAAAAAATTGAATGGATTTGTAGCAAAATAAACTCACTGTACTTATGGCAATCCATAAGGACTGCCTACTACTTTACCTTTCATCCAAGAAAGAAAAAAAGAAAAGAACGAAAAATATGTTATTTGGGACACGCACAGGAAATACAACAATAAAAACCGGATAAGTGCTTGTTGGATAATAAAGGGTTCCGCAGTTGGATTGAATTTATTTCAAAAACAAATTTAACTTACCTAACATTGTCAAATGGAAGTTTGCATTCCCATTTTTTTTTTTTTCAATGTTTTAAAACTACAAATTATATTCGAACTTTTTTCTTTACTGGTGCTGTGAGACCTTGCTTTTTGCCAAATTTCATAATTCTAAGTCAACGGAAAGTACCCTCTAGGTTTTGATTTATTTGCGAGTATCAGTATATGTCGCATAAATGGCCGTATTATTCTTTACATCGACTAAAAGTTTGAGTTTTTAGAGCTCCAAGGGACTACGTATTTGGTATTAATTTCAACTTTATACCTCCACGCATTCCTGAGAAAAACGGTCTTGACAGACTGACGGACGGGCAACGAAGTGATCCTATATGGTTTCCTTTTTTTTCCTTTTGATGTACGGAACCCTAAAAAGAACATAACCAAACAAAAAACTAACAAAACCATGAAAATAATAATAAAAAGAACAGTAAATCCAACAAAATATTGTAAACAAAAAAGAAAAAAAAAAGTCCTGTGCCAAAAGGACTCCTATCTTAGCACAATGCTACGATATTTGAAAAAATAAATACTGCAGCGCTGGTATTCTGGTATTCTTGCGATAATAATTATTAATTAAACATTAAAGGCAAGAAGTCCAAAGAAATTTGGGTTTTGCTAAGACTTATACTGTATATTTATTCTAGTGATTGTTCTCATTTGCTTCATTAAACTTTTTACTTAATTTAGAACTCCCACCAAGATAACCATTCTTGGCTCAAAGAAGGCTCTGAAGCCTCCAGTACACACACATCAAATCTGTGTCCTAGGCTGCTATAACATTGTTTAACTCGAGGAAGACAAAGACGTCGTCAGCCCCCACCCTCCCAACACTCTTGCACTGCACGACAGTCTGCTACCACTACATGCTTCCGACCTCCCAAGAGTATTCGATAAATAAAGTGACCTCCAAACAATTTTTTTTTTTTTTTTTATATAAAACAGGTTTGGTAGTCTTTATTTGACGCAAAATCCTTGCTGAAGTATTAGGTTTCCAGATTTTCTTCCAATTTATATATCTAAAAATCTACATACCTATAGAGTTATGAGGAACAGGGTGTAAAAAATAAGTATCCTTTATAGAAAAGGGAGGGTCGACCTGACGGATGTTGTGTCTGGTGGGCTACTGCCCGTCGACTGATGTCGGGACGTTGTATATATGCTTGTCGCGCGGTAAACTCTGCTTGCGCGATGCAGTATTTTGCGTGAGACCAATGTGATGTATAGTTAGCATGCGGCGATGTAAATTCCGCCACATACTTATGTAGTATGTACATTGTTAAAATAAAAAACATTAACGTAGCAATTATGCAATGACGAATTGTATACATATTGATAATGTTACGGATTATTGAAAAAAAGGCTGTTAGGTTTTGTTTTTTTTTTTTTAAATTTGTGATTAATGAGCAGACGAACTTTGGAAACGGTGAAATGAAATGAAATGAAATTGTTTATTCTGTAAATAGGATATCGGAATCACTTTTACACGTCATATTAAAAAATAAATAAAAATAAGCGAGTTGAGTTCGGCGTTTCCTATCTGACTACTCTGAGAAGAAAGGCCGAAACAAACTCAGTCACAGTCTCTTATAAAGTCCAGACATAATCTTGGTCAGGCCATATGAGGACCATGTAGATTAGTGTCTGAAATGGTATTTTGAGGAAAGAACCACACAGATTTGAGTGGACCTGTCCAGTCAGTGCAAGCATTTGTCAGTAATCGTGGAGCTCAACTCAGAACTTAAGGAGCTCAACTCGACGAACAATACCAAAGAAAGGACATTTGGGTAGGCCGCATAAACTACTCAAACTGCCAGACCATAATTAAAACTAACTGAAAAATGAAAATAATAATGATATCCACATAGTCCTCACATTCACAATATTTAATTAAAATAATATAATACTTTACAAAGCAATCAGGTGTTAAGGTAATAGGGTAATAGTAATCAAGTTTGCTGGTAGCTTTTGGAAACCAAGAAGCTCATTGATAATTAGAATCAACTCTCTCAAGAAAAGACTGCAACAAGCGCGTATTATATGGTGCCAAAGGCCGGTACAAAAATCACAGAATATCTACCTAATCGTGATCGTTTTCCACTACATCTGTGTGTCACGAGACTTATTGCAATAACCTCAGCGTAATGTGCTTTGATATTAAAGCTTCCACCGTTTTAATAGCTCTGACAGATGCTGGTTCTTTTTTGATTAAATCCTTTACTAGACACGGATGTTATAAATCAGAGTTATCGTCACTGGTTTCTTGGCTTCGGTTTAATATTTGAGTTTGGGGATGAATGGTTTATATACTGTTTTTGGGGATTATCGAAACTAGTTTGTTGGAGTCGTATTTCTTTTTAACCGATTTCAAAAAGGAAGTAGTTCTCAATTTGACTGTATGTTTTTTAAAGTGAAAACTTCTTTAGGTGCGTTGGGCATTTTTGATTTCGCGACACCGTGATGACCACCTTTTTACCATTAAAAAGACATCAACGCGTTGATTGCCACGGTACGTGGAGTAAAAGACATCAACGCGTTGATTACCGCGGTTCCTATTTTTTTTCAAGTTTTCACTTCTATCGACACTCCCTGAGTGCCACTGTTTTTTTTTGTATGCTTTTACGCGATTTCTCTGCCAATTATAAATGGATTTTGATGATTAATTTTCATTTGGTAGGTCATACTTCAGAGGTGGTCCCATAATTTTTTTAGTAACGTTGCTTGGGCAGTTTTTGAGTTAGCTTCAATAATACGTATTTTTTCCCACTTTTTATGTGGATGATATGATAAGTTCCTGTCACTGTTAATTACATAGCAGGTAGTGGTATTCAAATTTGTGTGGGGGTAGGTACCAAAACAATCACGTTTCTGTAATTTTTCCCTCTTCAAACCGCACACAGTGATGCTGCTAAGCAGCAGATATATATTATTTTTATATATAGTCATCCAGAATCATCAATTTCATCACACGTCCCATAAAAAGCACTCCAAAAAAATTTACAGTACCAAAACGAATATTAAGCATAGCACACATGTAACTCTGTATAATTAAGTGGCAGAATATAGTCGTAACTCGCACGCTCGTTTATCAGCGCCTCTGGGTTAACGCCGACTGACGGCGACATCTCGCACTCGACTCGCGAGCTTATATTACATTCGTTTATTAACTTTTATTCAACTTTTCTGTGAGTAACGCGCTTTATTTTATAGCGAGGGATATAACTCGCGAGACAATGACTTTGATGGCTCATTTACATTAGAAAATGTCGTGGTCATAAAAATAATATTCTCATTGTATGTTTTTCATAATAATAATAATACTTTATACGTGCTAAAAACACGCATAACCCGGTGTGGGCTATAAATCTTAGGTCTTAAAAAGAGGCTTAGAAAAGTCATACAATTCATATTAGTTAAATATATTAGGATGTTGAGCCACACTTTGTAAAGAGCGGGTGCTTGAAGTCGAAAGTCGATGACAATCACGTCATCGCTTGGCCAATGTCAGCATAATTAGTTAGCGGTGTCTATTATGATGAATTGACTTGAAAGTGGAGTGAAAATCAAGAGGCACATTAACTCTACTTGACAGTTCCTATAAAGCCTATGGCCAAGGTAGTACTAGTAAGTACCATCTATGGTCACTTGTAACTTGTTCTTAATCTCGTAATTTCACATAGCTTCTACCGATCAGATTGAGGCAAAGATTGAATTGGTTCTCCGACAAAGTATCTGGGCGACCGAGCTCTGCTCTGGTGAAAATAAAGAATGTTCATTTAATAGTATATGAAAGTACATACCTACTAGTTTTATGCTGCTGTGATAGTAGGTACTTACTAATTCCATGCTGCCATGTCATTATTCTAAGGTAGCCATCTTGTTCTAAACTTTGAGCGACCGAGCTCTGCCCGGGTGTAAATACGGCGAAAACGAATTTTCCCAGAAATGAAACCTAGCTAGATCTAGTTTCACCCCCGTAAACAATTATGTTGCAACTTTCATCGGAATCGGTAGAGCCGTTTTTGAAAAAGTGATTATAAATATTATACAAATATTCCTTATTAAATAGTATACGATAAAACATTTCATTTTCAAATAAAATTTCCGATTATGAAGGAACCAACTTCCGTAGTTTCTTACCTAAAACTAGTGACGTATATGTACCATTATATTTAGTAACTCAAAAACAAACATGGAGTGAAAATGATAACGTAGACTCAAGAATCCAAGATGGCGGACCATTAATCACGTAGCCTAGTGAGGGGATGACGCGGCAGTCTCGCAGATTGACTGACAAGCACTGCTGTAGTTAATTTGATGATACAATAGAGGCTTAAAGCACTTATGGTAAGAGATTATAGTCAGAATATATTCTAATCTTAACCGAAATAGAAAAAAAAAATCAGTGGCACTCCGGGAGAGCCAAAAGAAGTGAAAACTTAAACAATTTTATTCTGCAGGAAATAAATTATCGCGCGTTGATGTCTTTCTAATGGTCAAAAGCTGGTGTCGTCACAGTGTCGCGAAATCAATGGTTTAGTCCTATCTCAAAAATGCCCAAGGCGCCTAAAGAAGTTTTTACTTCAATAAATGATTACTGTAATAGAGCCTTTCCTGTGTACGGTCTCCTTACGAAAACGTTGAACACTTGTGGTCTTTCACGCATTAGGTTTTCATGCGTATAATGTCGGTATGGCGTCACTTTTGACGCAGTCGTGTACTATGACGACTATGACAGAGTTCTAAGTATGGATAATAAGGTTTTCATAAGCTGACTGTGTAAATCCGGTAACCAATTATGGTGTTACTGCAGCGCAAAGGCCCCTCCTCAGAAAAAGACCGAGCAATGATCATAATACTTGCTTTCAACTTACTGCCCTTCTGTCAGGAAGAGGGATTGCTAGGACGAGAAATTTTATCACCATGCTTGGTCACAGTATATTGAATCATATCTTGTTGTTCCGGTTTCCTCACGATTTCATATTTTTTAGGGTTCCGTACCTCAAAAGGAAAAAACGGAACCCTTATAGAATCACTTCATTGTCCATCCGTCCGTCTGCCTGTCTGTCAAGACCCTTTTTCTCAGGAACGCATGGAGGTATCAAGTTGAAATTAATATCCAGTACGTCGTACGGGTCCCTTGGAGCTCTACAAAATCTAGCTTCTTAGTAAACTTAATAAAAAATACTTATATTTATGCGACATATTTAATACTCTCAAATAAATCAAAACCTACAGGGTACTTCCCGTTGCTCTAGAATCATGAAATTTGGCAGGAAGCAAGGTCTCACAGCACAAGTAAAAGGAAAAGTCTAAAAATCGTTAATTTGTAGTTTTATCACATTTAAATATATTTTACATTTGCAGATGGAGAATTAATTGACCGTGACGTATGTCGTATTTCGAGTTGGAGAACATTTTTCAACTACAAAATTCCCAACTTCGAAACCCTTAATTGTGCGTGATCCAACACGCACTTGGTCGGTTTTTGTAAATCCGTGGTAGTTTTAAACGGCTTACCTGGTGTTTAAGAGGCTGGCTGCCCTTCAACCTTCCGAGGTCTAAACGATGAACTAAATTTCGAATTTTCATAGAAACTATAATCAAGTCCAATTTAGTATTATCAGTGAATGCCACTCGAAGAAACAATTACGGAATTAAACCAGTTCTTTCTTGAAGGTTGCGTCTTTAATTAAACTTTAAGCCGACAGATCCCAAAGGAATCTATTCGAGGTGGATACTAAGTCGATTATAATGGATGTGGCATATCTTTATTTATTATGCATCTTTTTATCGCTTGTATTATGAATCAAATTCAATCAAAAGCCATGATACCACAGACTTTTTATTTTGTGGTTCTAGACCTAATTATATTTTACTGCTTGCTTCAAAATGAAAATGGAACCTAATCTGTTTCCCCCAGAGATTTCCACCATGATCGTTAACTGCTTTGGACGTCATTTTTATAAATTGATTATATATAATTCTTGCAACTTTATTGGCTTTCCAATCTTCTATGTTATCTAATAACAATATTTTATTTTAACTTATTAAATCCATGCCACATCCGTTCCTCCTAGCTGTGCCTTCGAGCACGGAGCTACCAGATAAAGTCAGCCTTCTAGACTCATTTAACTTGATGCAGTGGCAGCCATTCATTCCGTTTGACTTATCATTTTTATTTCATAGACTCATTATAAGCCATAGATTCTTTTATTAAAACCACATTGGTTTTAATTCATTATTTACTTTACTACTATGAATACCTATCATGTCACTACTATGAAGACTCGTGGATAAAATTAAACAAAAAATCCACAGAACTCATGGTCCAAGACTTACCGGCGCATTGAAAATGACTTTATTTCATTAAGGCACTTAAAAGTCAGAGGAGTTAAAAACGTGTCTCTGAAAGAGTAAACATCTACTCTTAATTATAATCCTATCAAAACCCGAATGATATCATTTTAAAGCCCATTAAATTCTCCAAGATTAATTTTTGTTATATTTTCGATATCTCTTTTCGTTTTTGAGAAGATTAAGATTTTTTGAAAAACGTCTCAAAAGTAACGAAAATACAGTATTGTAGCCCTTTCAGTAACGCATCTTTTGATACCATTTTTAATTCTCTATCTTAATAATTGAGGACGCTAACGATCGCAGTTTTCTTGAAAAAGGGTACCCACCCTACTGAAGTGTTCGAAAAAGAATTTTCAATGCTAAAACTGCATAGACGGAACGTTCTGTTAGGTTGAGCAGAGTTTGCCGCGACCAGTCTCTGGATGGTTGACCTTTATTTGCACATAAAATCCCGTCCGAACCATGGAGAGCACGTCTAAGCCGTCATACAAAAATCCATGGCAATTGTAACCATTCATCATCATCTCCATCTTAACAACCCGTAACCATTGACCGTGGCAAGTTTAACTATTGGGTAGCGATCGGTATACAGGAAATAATGGATGACCCATTTTATCAACGGTTTTTGAGTTGTAAGAATAAACATTTCAATCGTCCTTTAAGACGCAGATATATGCCAGTGACCTTGAGTGGTTAGCTTGCGTGTTCTGTACTGAGCTCACGCAACGCTTCGTACATCCAGCCAGAAATAGAACTCGCCCATCATGGAGCGCTGACCCAAATTAAACGCATTATTAATTTATTATACATTAAACAAAAGGTATTTTAATAAAACACGTTTATAAAAAGATTAAAAATTAAATTATCATTAAAGTGGTGAAGGTTTCAGAAAAATACGTTTGATAGATTTTCCGTGATTCTTAGTTTTTTATTGGCGTTAGACATAACTTTACAAATTAATTTTACTAAACATAATGCTTTAATTTAACATATATTTTTTACACATCATCAACACGACTCGTTTAGACGCAATCTTCAGTATAAAATCATTAAAAGTCGGTTATCGTCGCCATAATCAAGTAAATGTCAATCCAATCCACTCCACACATAACACTACCCCACTTCTCGGGGCTTAGTCACAGAAGTTAACAGGATTATTAGTAACGCAACACGCAACGGTGCGGTCAACCTCGACCGGCAACCAAGTTTACTTATATTAATTAATGTAATTTATACGTCTGTTTGTTTACGAATTGAACGAAGAGTATTTATGTGATGCTCATACATTCATGTAACAGTACAATGCAGCAGTATTGATTTAATACAAAGGCAACTGTGGAAAACCGAACGAATACAAAAAAAATCTATTAATTTTGCTTACTAACGATGTTCTACTCTTCGGTTCTGTGGATACGATTACTGTGCGGTGCAGATGGACATACAGCTAAAGTTGATTTAAACTTTAAATCAAACAGCTTATATCCACTTTAGCTACACGTCCAACAAAGAAAAATTCAGTCTTTTGTTTAATATTAATAATTTACATGCTATTGTATTATGGCTAAATAATAACAGCCGCATGGGTCGATCGAAGGTTGTTACGCTTGGCGTGGTCGTTTCGTGGATGGGTGACCATTTACATATCGAGACTCCTCAGTGCCTCGGCAACCACGTTAAACCGTTGGTCACGGCTGTCATTCGTAGATCTATGAGAGTCGTTACGGGTCGTCCCAAAAATCTGACAACCAGTCTTACCAAGGGGTATCTTGTTGCCCGGTAACTGGCTTGTGGATTCAGCTGCATCCAGTTAGACTGACCCGAACATAGTTGGGAAAGGGCTAGGCAGATCGATATTGTATAATGGCAGAATGTGTCTTGCACTAAGATATCTGGAACATCCTTTATACTTACTACATTTTATGCAAATTAAGACGGACTTACTAAAAATGGTCAGCCGAATGGCGCTTTAAAATACCATTAAACCCTTTTTTTTTTTTTGAGGGTGGGAAATCATCAAATAACTTCTCCCGCTCTGGGCGGAGCGGGAGGGCGTGTCAGACTCTTACTGACTAAAGCCCACCCGTGTTCCTTCGGTTGCCCTGTCGCCGGGGGCCACGATCTGCCTTTCGGTTTTCTTCGCAACCCCGGCAGGCATCGGCCCTAGTGGACCCCTTCAATTCTGCTGACATCTCTTTGAGGCGCGCGTGGAACACAACGCGCCGTCGACCCGGGCCTGGTCCTTATCGGACGGTGAGCCACCCATTGCTCACCGCCCGCAAGCCCGCGCCTACGGTGGCCGGAAATCGCCTCGCGATTCCCGACGCCCTGGGCGTCTCCTCCTGCGGACCATTAAACCCTTAAGAAGATGATACGACTATATCATCCACTACGACTAGCATGTAATTATATTATGCTACTCCTGTAACTGTCTTAGAATTGTCAATTGACATTATGGACCTTATTTTTCAGTTCAAATTTGAACTAAGTCTCATGAATGGACCAAAGGTACGACCTATGACTTTCGAACCTTAGTTAACATTTCGCATCGTGTAACTGCATCAATGTGGCAATATGTGGAAAGAATATAACATAAATAACTGCAAATTGTTCTGACTTTGAGAATTACTACGAATTTTATTTTAAAAGTTACTCACGATGAAAAGGAAAAAAACAGGGAGAAATCCTTAATTTCTACTGTCAACTCTTAAAACGACGAAATAAATAGTATTTTGCTTATCTGCGGCTGTTGTAATTAAATAAAACAAGGTGCTGAGCGATTTATAGGCCCCTGGGGGCTTGTATTCTGAGTCTCGACGTGCTAGGAAACCGAATGCTTTTCTTTTTCCCTATTATTTGCAGAATACTTATCTCTGTGGGCGGCTTTATTTTGTTGATGTTCATAATTAAATAGATTTTATTAATTAAGTCTTTTGACGGTTTCTATTACTAGCTACTTATTAAAGTTTAGGTGCTTACAACGAAATCTTAATTAATGATTTTTATAAGAAGTTATTATCTTTTGCACATCTATTGCTTGTTTTTTTAATACTACTTTTTCGTGACACTTACAACGCTTAGAGGTCAAAATCAAAATATTTTGTTTCACGTAAACCTACATGGGCACTTATGAAATGTTAGCATTTCGGTGCACAGTTCTAGTATTAGTCGTTTTCTTCGGAGAAGAGCCGACAAGACACTCCACGGTTACTCTTTTAAAAATAATTTGCATTTACAATGTTTCCAAATTACAGTGTTAATGGAGGACAGTGTAAGCCTGTCAACAAGTACCAGATAATTAACAAAATAGAAGATGGTCAACAAATCTTTAGTCAATAGCCTACAACGTTCTCACATTCACAAAATATAAAAGATATATAAAATCATATATTAAATCCATGTAAACTACATGAAAGCAATAAATCATTATTATGGTTAAAATATTTTTATATTAAATATTTTTTAAATATTCAATTTTAACCAAACGAAAAGATTGCCATTACAATTGTGATAAATCTGAATTAATATCCTGTCCATAAAAGCTACTAATAAATAGTTGAAATTAGAATTAAATTGTAGGTATGTAATGTCAAAGGTACCTGGATAATTGCGCCTTTTCCGTAATTGTAATCAGCAAGTTGCAAAGCAATAGTTGAAGAGACTTATAAATCAACATCCTTACCAACTAAAGTTAGGTTAGGTTAAAACTTTTCAGAGTTGTTTTCAAATCTCTAGCTCAATCCGTCTCATATTTTTACCTTTTTTATGAAAATCAAGGTCAAATCAAAGTATAAAAACGTAATGACTTAATAAAAGCCAACTAATAAATGAAACCATATTTTATAACCTCATTATGAACGCGGAATGCGAAAAAAAAGCGCTGTAAAACGTTCACAATAAAGAAATGATTTATAAGAACGATGAAACTTAACAATGTAACCATCAGTGGAAGTATTTCACTTGGTAGTTTTTATGACAGAACTTGCGTTTTTATTAGCGTTTGTATAAATCCGATAAGCGGCGATGATAGTTACCGGGTTTTGTTTTATGGCATTACTTTCTTTAATGATTTGGCGTTTCTGGAAGCAATTGGCAGAAGGTATCTGTAGCATTTTTTTTTTTTTCAAATATTCTGTTGCAAGTACCCTAGAAAAGAGAGTTTTTTTTCTTCAGGTGATGTAACAGCGAACGCTGTCTTTTTAAAAGTGGATACATCTCTGACCTAAAGCATCGCAAGATCAAGACTCAGCCCACTATCGACCTCTGGTCTCCGGAGGGGTTTAATGTGGCGACATCTACATCACCACATACGAACTTTGTATCACAGTGACGTCACGTGAAATACTTCATATATATATATATATATATGAAAGAAGGAAGGAAGGAAGAAAGGAATTTAAGTTTATTTCTCACAAAAAACCGGTCAAGAGTGAGTCGGACTCGCGCACCGAGGGTTCCGTACCATTTTAAATTTTCATCGGCGAGGCCTTTATTCGTCAGAGAATTTTTCCACTGCACACTGCCGTGTAGAATATTGTTTTAGGTCCAGCGCCATCTCTTAACTAATAGTGGAACTAATGTAATTTAAGTTGATGATTTCTGAAGAAGTGTGCTATTTAGAGACATAGTTTTATTTTTCCTGTAATTTTTATATATTTTTCTATCACATAGAATAATTTCAGATTTTTCTCTATCCAAACTTCGGAGACAAGGGGGAACCGTAAAAAACGTTTGAGAATGTGCAAATAGCGCTCTTAAATATGATACCCTACATGCCCTAGTAGCCCCACTTCGAATTTTTAAGACCCCCGTTGTGTCTCTGTTGCAAAAAAAATAATATAAATAATATATATTTTTACTTATTTCTTAATTGCAAAATAGTTAAGCAAACGTCGTCTAAAACTATTCCAAATTTCAAGTTGATAAGATTACTAGTTCTTAAGATATCCAGCTGTAACAGACAGACGGACAGATAGACTGAGTCGCACCATAAGGGTTCCTTTTTATCATTTTGGTACGGAACCCTAAAAAAGATAATTACTTGAGTAGAACAATTAAATAAAACACAATAGATTTAAATATAATCACGAGCACAAAACAGAAATAGTCGGTAGCTGCTGGCACGTCATGACTGTGACAAGAAGGCTTCCACTCAGCATGATGCTATCACAGCGCTGATTTTCAGTGGTCACCCGAAAAAGACGTACGGGAAACCTGACAGGTTTAATGAATTATACATAAATAGATAATAAAATAAATAGTACTAAGAATATAATGCTATTATACAACCAATTATTATTATATGAATAAATATGACTAAATAACATAAAAAAATATCCGCAAGCATCATCCGCGTGCATAAAAAAATTAAAAATCAAATATGACTTCCCGACATCAATCGTGGGGCAGTTGCCCACCAGACACGACACCCATCTGGTCGGAGGATCCTCCCTTTTCTATAGAGGATGAGTGAACTATACACCCTGTTCCTCATGCCTCTAAAAAGGAAATATCTGTTTTTGATAGAAGTGTACTCAGAACACAGGTTTTTTAAGTAATGGTGACAATCCATTTATCTAAATACCCACTTATGATACAAGATCGCAATGCCTTTAATTTTGGCAGTTCAAACACGTTCATTGCGTTATTTACGATGCTGAGCAGAAGAATTTTTAACCCTATGAAGCAATGGATTAGGAATTTCCTTCAAAACCCTTGGATTGTAATTGAAAGTGTGCTACACAATTAGGGTGCGTATGTGGTGCGAGTCCATAGACCATGTCAAACACCTCCATCAATCGAGCCGAGCGACGGTGACGGCCTATTTGCGAGATCAGCGAATAAACTTAAAACCAACTTGAACAACAGCAACTTTTCATTCAAATCCCCGAAGAAATACTAACTTAACTCTTCCACTATCTAAGGTCTTCTACAATCAAAAAGAACGAGCGAAACCGTCACAAGTACAAATTTACCTTTTAAAAGTGCAAAACAAACTTCTATAATATATTTGCAAAACAAAATTTAAATAGAAACATTTGGTCTGACAGCAAGGAAAGTCGACTTTAACTTTGTTCTTAACAAATCGTCCTTAATACCCGTAACTACAGTGCAACCTTTGCATTTTTGTCAGACCATTTTGCCTATAATTCATTCTATCTAGTAATAATGTTTGCATGTGTTGGAGATTTATTTTTGTTTAAAATGTAAAGTAGTAAAGTTTAAATTTAGGCAACAATTCTTATTTTTGTTTAGGTAAGACGGACATTCGAATTGTTATATTGTGACAGATACATTATCTCATTATAGATAATTTTGTTAAGTTAGTTCTTGAAACTTAACATTGTGAAAAGTCTCTTACAATCTAACACTACTTTGGAGAACCACAGTACATTGAAACTTTGGTTTAATCTCGAACATTCTATTCTAAGATAGTGCTAATTTAGAAAATAATTTAGTAATCAGAAAATAAAGAAAGAAAGAAAGAAAACTGCGTTTATTGGCATTACAGCAAAAAATAAAATCTGCTAAAGTGGGCTGTATTTTTGAAGCATATTTCTAGACTTTCTGAAAACACATTCACATTAAAAATACTCCACTTAGGAGCCGATTTTACCAACCCAATCCGAAGAATAATTTTGAATTTTAGGCAATTTTTTTACACAAAATCTTTTTATTTCACGCATAAAATATATCTGACGATAGAAAAATCAACCCTAAATGCCAAGGATTCATATTATGACGTCGTTTAAAAAATACCGTCACTTTGCAAGCGAAACCCTGTACTACCACTAGTATTTTCCAAGCTTCGATGGAAGTTTTCGTCGGCAGCCAGGTGCTGTTCGCAGACGCTGCCGTTAACTTGTTACACAACTTCCACTAGAAATTGTTCCTTTTTTCGTTACTTTTTCTTACTTTGTGCGGAAAGCAAATTTTCTGAAAGGATTTTTGTTTTTTTTTTTTTGTTTTGTCTGCTGTGGTTGTGACGTGTTAAATTTTGTGGTACACTGCTACAAGGATCTTTTGGCGCTGGAATGACAGGGGGCGCTGTTGGTAAACATTTGTGCGGTAAAATTGTTCTGTAAAAACAAGATGGCGGTATTCGTTCCAATTTTAGCCACGCGACGAAATAATCTTATATGGCGCTGTGGTCATTGGTGACTGTAAAATTAATAAGTTCATGTTGATATTCGATCTTCATTGTAACCTACCGTATTTCTGATCACCAACCAGTCAAAGCAATGGGGTGGAGTTTCTAGTACGTACCTTTTACTAAATGACGAATGTTTTTCTTTTTTTAAATAGGATAGTAAAAACTTTTTTATAAAAAAGAAACAACCGACTTCAAAAATAACTTTAATTTTGGAAGTCGGTCCCTTTGGTTTTGAATTTTCGCTTTTTGCCGCTGACTTCCGAAATTAAAGTTGTTGTCGGTTGTTTTTTTTTTATGAAAACTTTTTATTTGCACTTTTTAGTTGTGATACCTACCCCACACAAATACCTCAAAATCAATTCATGAATCCGCCAATTATGAACTGATTTTAATGATTCTTTTTTTTAGTAATCGCGTAAAAAACATACAAAAAAATTGAGAACCTCCTCTTTTTTGGAGTCGGTTAAAAAATAGGTTTAGTTGGCGTAAATGCAAGCATAGTTAAGTAGAATATGTAAATACATATTTGGAACAGATCATTTGCAATGAGAGTCGTTACCGTTACGCAACCGGTTAGGCTGGAAGCCGACCCCAACATAGTTGGGCAGATGGCAAAGGCTAGGGAGATGATGATGATGATCCAGCAATGACAATATTACCCAGTCACACTAATTTTGTTATTAAGTATAACAACATTCTAAAACACAAATACCTCCTTCATAACATCATTAAGTAAGAGACGTTTACGACAATATGCAAACACTTATAAACTGCACGGATCTTACTTACTTAATACTGTGACTGCTAAGCTTGCATATGCGCTGGCAAAACTTTTGGCCAAACGAAGCTGAAACACTCGGGCATTATAGCGAAGATAATAGTGGGCAAACTTTAGATAAACATACAGAAGTTAAATAAAATATCACAGTATTATGAGCTAAATGCCTGCGAAAGTTTAGTATTTATAATTTGAAAAGAGTAAAGATCGAATTTGACAAACACAAGATATTGTGGTTGTCAAATTAGATCTTTACTCTTTTCAATCTTTATTTTTTTTTTAGATCTTCACTCTTTTTTCTGATATCTCAGACGCGCTATAATGCGTCTTGTCTATGATAAATGATAAATGATTTTATTTCTGTAAATAGGTTTGTACAAACACTTTTACACGTCAATCATATTTTAAAAACTAGATGAGGTCGGCGTTTCCTATCTGACTACTCTGAGAAGAAAGGCCGAAACAAACTCAGAGGTCACAGTCTCTTTTAAAGTCCAGACATGATCTTGGTCAGATCATGTGAAGACCATGTAGATTGGTGTCTGGAGTGGTCTTTTGAGGAAAGCATCACACAGATTGAGAGGGCCTGTCCAGTCAGTGCACGCATTTGTCAGTTATCGTGCAGCTCAACTCAGAATTAAGGAGCTCCACGATTCGACGAACAATACCAAAGAAAGGACATTGGGTAGGCCGCATAAATTACTCAAACTGTCAGACTATAATTAGAACTAAGAGAGAAAAAATTAAAAACAAAAAGAAAAAAGAATGACCCACATAGTCTTCACATTCACAATAATTTAAATAATATAATACTTTAAAAGTATATAAAAATGTCTCGCAGATGTCCATAGGCGCCGGTGCTCACTTTCCATTAAATGGGTTACTTGATTGCAAAGTCAAATCATTTATTTCAAATAAATCATTTATTTTAAATTTTGAGGTTCAAAAGTGCCATACATGGGCCCATGTATGGCACTTTTGAACCTCAAAATTTACAAAATAATATAATTGATTCTAGTCGCCCCTTCCAAAAGGTAGTTTTCGTATGGGCAAGAAACTCCACCGTTACTCTTTTAAAATGTTTTACAATAGTTTATATAACTACGTACATTAGTTAAGTAATTATATGTGAAGACGATGACCTAGAATAAAATTACTATACCACAATAGGTAAAAAAAAATTTTTGTTTCCTTAAAAGATAGTGTCGTACGACTCATACTTTGAAGCATTAGAGAGTGCTTTGCGATCGGAAAACTTGGTTTGCCTCCTTCTGCAACTGTTTTTAGGGTTCTGTACCTCAAAAGGAAAAAACGGAACCCTTATAGGAGCACTCGTGTGTCTGTCTATCTGTCCGTCTCAGGCAATTTGCTCCGAATTTAATAGACCGATTAAGTTGAAATTTGGTATACATTTATGTATTTCTGTGACCCAAACATGGATATGTATTTTGAATATGGGGGTCACTTGATACTTTAAAAATAAGTTTTTCAAACTGTATCGTGACATATCAAATAAAAAGGCTTGTTGCGAGGATCTCAATAATTTTTTTTTTATATATAATTTTAAAATAAATATATTTAAGAAAATAGATGAAAATTGATCATTATCTCCGAAAATACTGAGTCTAAAATTTTGAAAAAAATACAGGGCATGATTCTTTACTCATAGATTACAGGACAACCTATAAGAAGTCTATGGTCTTAAAATACCATGGTAAATCTCTCAATATTGTGCGTACAAATTTACATTCACAGTTGGAATGTACACATATTTGCAGTACATGCATTTCAACAATGTTAAGTTTATATTTGGGATAAATTCATCCCAACTATGAAACCCTTCATTGTGCGTAGTCCGACACGCACTTGGCCGGTTTTCATTCTTACACTCCTGCTAGTATACAGACCCTACTTTATTTATATACCATTTTATAGATAATTTAATGGAGATTTTCTGTTTCAAAAATTTATTGAATGCAGAAGAAACGATTAAAAACATCTTTTTCCAAGTCTTCTTAATACCATCAAAATCGCATGATGGTTGACGATGAAATTAGGAAAAATTACAAAATAATTCAATTTTGATAAAGGGAGTGGTTGGAATCTAATAATAGTAATATTTGTCTTTCATTGCAAAGTTAAACATCAAATCGCGAAGAATGTTTTTAAAATCACTCTCTTCTATTTCTGTAATCTAAAAAAAATATTTAGAAAAAACTAAACAAAATAAACGAGAAGATACAAAACAAACAATTTACTTTTTAAATCAAACCGCTTAACAATTCGCACTTGTTAGCATTTGCCAAATTTCAAAATATTTTCAACAACGCCCGAGGGCCGGGTTTTATCAACTTTTTTGTTAAACTGTTAACAAAAATGAAACAAAATTTGTAATATATTTTACGTCAGTAAAATAAATTCAGATCAGTGTTTTGACTTCAATTATCGAATATTTTCAGTCACGGTTGTAATATAGGTACTAGAAATATTAATTAGGTTGTAATTGACGACTATATTCAACCTGATGACTAACTTTTTTCCATTGCTGATGCAGATAGTGCTATCCACGAAGACGCGCCCCACTCCGCGATTACTCTATTGAAAGCCGTGTCTCCTGTGTGTGTTTTTTCGAAACATTACACAAAAAACCTTTCACACAAACATTTGTTTTCATACACAAGTTATCTCTTGCGTATAAAAATATTTTTAGATTACATCTACAGATACATCTACACAGTTTGTGTAGATATCGTTATGAGTTCCGATGAGGAAGACGTACTTAAAAAGTATCTGTATTCCAATCCATAGTCAATTTATCACAACTTGTTACCAACTATTCACAAGACAATACTTATAACCTCAAAACATATGTTGAATGACAGTGACAGATGCGCGCATCGGTTGAAAGTGAAACAAACCCTTCCCCTCTTCACCTGCGCGGGGAATGTTTTCCATGCAGGTCGGAAAACAAAAACATGCTGTTTACATACACAAATGTCTACGGCCACGCCTTTTTGTTTCGATGTTTTTGTGTAATGTTTCGAAAAAACACGCGTAGGAGACACAGCTTAAGCTGTACTTTAGTACGGAACAGAGCGGAGTGTGGCGCAACTACGTGGATAGCACTATCTATACTTACTAGTACAGTCACATATCCAGCCAATCTGTGAAAAAAATGCCTGCGTCTAGTGGATTTCGAATCTATCGAGCGGCTGTATCTACTGATACAATTTTCATGTCACACCATACTAAATTGCAGGTGGTTTAGGTCTTTAAACAAATACTTCTATCATTCTATCTCCGTAAATGACCCCAAAAATCTTCATTGTAAAGAAAAATGCCCAAACACAGTTTAAGAAGTCGATGCCAAGATAACTCCAATTTGAGTTAACCTCTCGCAAACCCTAAACAGTTGTACCGCCCCCGATCAGCTATCTAAATTAGTTTTTTGCAAGGCGTAAAACAACTCAAACACTTCTTTCACTTTATCACGACAGTCTTAATTAAAAAGTTGAAAGCAATCAAAACGATATTTCAAGAAGATGGGTTCCGTTCGCGTCGTCATCAAGTCGTATCGAGTTATTAAAGTCACCCCGGAATAAGGCGACAGATAATAAAATTTCGATAAAATTCAGAGAATACTTTAGGAACGTCTGTTAAGGTTTTTTAAATCCACATTAATTTTGTTCAATCAAAAGGGATTAGTTGGTTGATTCAAAATGAAAGTTTCTCCGTGATTGTGAGTCCCGGGTGAGTTTGGATTAATATTGAGCTTCAGTGCGAAGTGTTTTCAAATTTAATTAATTTCTAGATGCTATCGAGTTTTTTCTCGGTATCTGATGGACGTCTTTAGGAATTAACTTGAGTACATGTCTTTCTGGATTAAGTGCTGCAGGGAATTAAGTTTGTACTCCAAGATTTTGGAGAGGGTCGCCGTTAAGTGGTGTTTTACTTAAGTGTCCTGAGACGTTTATCTGTTTACCTAGTAATTTTCCATATGTACTTATAATTTTGCGCTAAAACCTATTTTGTAGTTTCACAATACAAATACCTCTGAAGTTCTGTTTTATTATCTAATACAAATAAAAACTAATACCTAACTACGACAAAAAAAATTGGTAGCACTCCGGGAGTGCCGACAGAAGTGAAATTGGTGGAAGAAAATACTTGTATAGAAAATTGGTCCGTAACATTATCTAAATAAAGAGCACAATAAAGTTTCCATAAAAAAAAAAAAAACGAAACCTTTAAAGTAAAAATACTTGCATAGAACATTGATCCGTAATCTAATATAAATAAAGAGCACAATCGCGTTTACAAAAATGAGGTGTCGTCATGGTGTCGCGAAATCAATGGTTTAGTCCCATTTCAAAAATGCCCAACGTGCCTAAAGAAGTTTTCACTTCAAAAAGTCAACTAAGGAGGTATAAACAAGTAGGTAGTTGGGTTTTCATTTTTATTTTTTATTTTATTATTTAAATTATTTTATATAGGTACCGTGAAACCTGGCAACTTTGCCAGTTTACGATGGGTAAAAAAGTTTGGAACGGTTTTTCTTAAAAAATCTCTATGATGTTATAAAAAGCAATCAATGAAATATGTAGTAAATTTTATGCATTATTGAAACACACTCTTACATCTGTTGTTTTCTCATTCTATAATGGTGTTTTAGTCCAAAAACCTTTTATGGCAAAGTCAACTATCACTTGTGGTAATATTGCCATCCCAAAATTTAGGAAAAATTTAAGAGAGTTACCATAAAAAATCACAGTCATCATTGCCGCATGCTTGGTCAAAGTAAAAATATACTACAGTTGTATAATATTTTACACTGGCAATTGAATTTCCAAAATGTGGCAAATTCACCCGCCTTGTTTCGATTTTTTCAAAATAAATAGAAATAGCTGTCAGGATTGTATCAGTGAAATTAGGGGTAGGTAAGTAGGAAACAAAACTAAATAAAAGTATTTTAGTTTCTTTCTTGTGACAGCACTAGCCTCTAGAAAAATATGGCAAAGTCGACGTTACTAAAACTTTGCATTGGGTTGGTATATTTGCCAACAGTGATTTCTTAGGTTTAATTGGTTTAAGAGACGTAATTATCATGATTTTAATTAAAGAATATTATTAAGAACGCAGTATTAAAGTTTGACTTATCTACACAAGGTATATCCCACTTATTTTCATTAAAGTTTCGGAGCACAAAGTCACTCACAGTTAGCGCGGGAAAAAGTAACCGCCAAAAAATGACAGTTCTATAAGAGCTGGGTTGTTATATACAATAAAATGCTGCCAATCAAATATTCAAATTTGATTTAAGGGTATTACAAACGTTAAAAAACATACAGTTTTGACGTAACAAATTATTTTGCCTCGTAAGGCGGTATATGGCAAATTAAACAACCTTTGGCAAAGTTGCTAGGTTTCACGGTACATATTTTGGACATGTGTTAATTTGGCCTATTCATTTGATAACTAATCATCATTAAAAAATTGATATACATTTTTTCATGCTTTATATACTCTAGAGGATGCCATATTCAATTTGTTGTGACGTCACATAGCCATCGAACCATCACCACCAGCACCAGCGGAAGATTAAGACGCTTCCAAGGATACCTTATTTGTCAAATTATTATGAGTAGTTTAGAAGTAATAAAAGGAACACATGAACATACATACATACACACATACCGGCAAAATCATAACCCTCCATTTTGCTTCGCCATAGTCGGGTAAAAAACTAACCAAAATCAATCTGCCTAGTTTTTTTCCAACTGTTTTGAAGTCGACTTCCAGTCCAGGTGCAGCGAAATATCACTATTTTACATGAACTGACTGCCTATCTGACCTCCACAAACCACTAGGTAAAACGATACCCCTTAGTAAGACTGGTTGTCAGGCTTTTGGGCTTCTAACTACCCGTAACGACTGTCAAAGATCTACAAATAACAGCCGGAACCAACGGCTCAACGTACTTTTCGAGGCACGCAAGGGTTTCAATATGTAATGGATGGTCACCCATCCAGGAACCAACCGCGGCAAGTGCAGCTTAACATTTGCCACGACCCCCTCTAACAAAAACTAACCAATAAGCATCAACCAAAAAATATTTCTTAAGGTAAGGTTAAGTTCTAAACAGAATTTTTTACGCCGTTTGGCACAGTTACAAGGGCAATAGTTCGAGTGCACTTATTGCAACCATAAAGCAGGTTTTAACGTTGCGAGTTCAGCACTACGTTTCTTCAGACAGACTTATTGGAGAGTACGGGTATGGGAACCGACTTTATTTGGCCCGTGGTTTATAAACTGTTTGGTATTTTTACATAATTACTTGTATGAAAATTGCGTTTTTCTGCTACGGCGTAGCAGATGCGCCTATGACAGCTACGGCGTAGCAAACGCGCTTTCGGAAGCTATGGCGTAGCAGATGAGCCTACAGCAGCTTTGGCGTAGACTTCGTCGATTTCGTGTATTCTATGGTTTCTTGATAAATTAATGTTATTGAAAGATTATATTATTTGATCCCATCGTTGAGTTAAAATAACAGGTTTTTATAATGAAATAAAAATATGTAAATTATAATTCCAACATTTAATTTTTTCAATAAGAGTAATAAGAATGAACTTAAATTGCACCACAAGCCTAATGGTTTTAACTTCGATAAACCTCAAAAATACATTATTTAGGTACCAAATCGTCGTCTCGGATCACACAAACTCGTCTATCACTATTTCAGTGAAGTGCCGTTGACGCAGTTTTCTTTATTCTTTGTAAAACTTTGTCTGCCCTACCATTTGAGTGAGTGATTTTTCATGTAGTCTACCGATAGCTTTGATAAGTTCACTGCCTCACGTGCGAGTAAGGGCTGCTACACACTGGTCGGCATGGTTCGGCACAGCCGAACGGCAAAAGGGAATACATATGTGTGTCTTAATGAGAGATTGAGCTGTTTTCTAGGAGTTTTCGTTATCAGGGAAGACACTTGTGTATGCGAAAGTCCAGTACACGCACCAGTAAGATGGAAAATTATAATTTACAGTCTTAAAGTCTTACATGAATTAACATAAAAGTTTTAGTTACGTCTAAATGTGAGAAAGGACGTTCACGAGTTCACGGGTTCGGAAAATCGGGAACAAATCCATGTCAGCTAAAAGTTCGTTTCTCGACCGTATCGTTTATTTACCAAAAATAGAAAGTACTTTCAAACACTTCGCCTTTGCCCTACCTCCGTTGCCTGCACGTTGCCTAAGTATTTCTAAAAACTAAAATTTACAAAAACAACATGAGAACATAAAAGAAAAGATAAGATAAAAAAAAACAGTGGCTCTCTGGGAGTGCCGACAAAAGTGAAAGCTTGAAAAAAACATCGGCTCCGCGGTAATCAATGCGTTGATCTCTTTTACTTTACGCATTGCGGTAATCAACGCGTTGATGTCTTTTCAATGGTCAAAAGCTGGTGTCATTACGGTGTCGCGAAATAAATGGTTTAGTCCAATCTCAAAAATGCCCGACGCGCCTAAAGAAGTATTCACTTTAAAAAAAAAGATAATGTTAGATTAATGGCTAGTTTAAGGAGTGCTGTGGGAAAGAAACAAATTACCGTTTCACAATTTTAAGTTATTGACAAAACTTAACGAAGATATTATGAGATTTATCAGGACATGTTTACTCTAAATCTAATATTGGTGAATTTTACAACGTAAATAGGATGAAAACGATACTTTACGAAGCTGAGAGTTACATGAGATTCCCATCACTGTGATATTTTTTTTACCAGACCTAGGAATCATCTGATAATGAAGATCTGGTCAAAGTTTCAACTTTTTTTTTTATTTTTTTTTTTTTCACGAAAAAACATTTTTAATAACAAAAAACATTTTTAGCAATAATGTTTGCTCAGTGTTACTTAGTTTGATCTACAGAATGCGTAGATAAAAGCGATGTGATGGATTTTGTTACACCCTGTATATTTGGGAAAAAGCCGCTTGGCGTAGCTTAAATTGTGCTGAGCCGACCCGCACAATGACTCAGCGGGATTAGATGCTGAACAGAGTTTGCCGATCGGCATGAACCGAATGAAAGCCGAATATGAGTACTGTTGCTTCGGATTTTCTTTGTTGCTCAATAAATACTGACGAATTGAATGCGCCTGACCCGAAAAGTGTATAGTGCACTCCTTTTTTTTTGGTCGGGATATTATCAAATAAGTTCTTCCGCTCTGGGTGGAGCGGGATGGCGTGTCAGACTCTTACTGACTAAAACCCACTCGTGTTCCTTCGGTTGCCCTGTTGCCGGGGGCCGCGATCTCCCTTTCGGTTTTCTTCACACCCCCGGCAGGCATCGGCTCTAGCGGATTCCGTCAATTCTGGTGCATAGTGCACCCCTAAATCAGTACTTATTGTTTTGTTTTAAAACTATTATATTGTTTTTTTTTTTAGTTTTAAACCCTTTGAATTTAGACTGATATTAATATTATTGTCTAATATTAGTAATTCTATGTTAGTATTGTGTATAGTGGCTATTTGTGTATTCCATTTTATAGCATAAATTTAGAGAAATGAATTACTTAGTGAGACTTTTTTGACACTAAAAGCTAACCGATAATAATGATGTACTTTTATAAAGAAATACATTTTCTGAAAATAAACTGATTTATGAAGCAGGAGCCCAGGAAATTTTAAAAGATGTAATTTACTTTAACTTTTTATTTCGACTTTTAACAGATTATCAATAAATAAAACTATGCAGATATTTACCTACTTATTCATATAAACAAATCACATTGTGTTAAAAATTCAGACGTTTCATGTTCATACAAAATATGAAATTGATGTCGAAAACAAGACATTCCTCGTCTTGTTATGTACGATCCACAACTGATAGTGCGCACCGGAACGGATGCGTGCGTGTCAGACCGCAATCGGCAGAACGTACAGTACTTGCAAATATGAACTTTAGTATTGAATAATTTACGATTGCCACCTGACTTAGCGCGTCAGCATGCATTGGAACACAGCTACATACACAATGAACGGATATTACATGAGAATATAGGTAATATTTGAACTTTAATTATTGAATGGATAATTCAATAGAACTCGTCAAATAGTCTTAATTTTTTATGAAAATGATACACTTTTTTCTCGCATTTTATAGAAGTGCCTTTTAATGGTTAAAAAGTCAGATGTTTAATAAATATGTTCGTTTACTAAATTTATTTCATAAAATAACTTAATTGATGCACGCCTGGTGGCCGTTTACCTTAAGGTGCGAACAGACATTGCGCAGTATACACCGCAAATGCATTTTTTTAAATTCTTCATTTAATTATGGGCTTTTATAATTACTTTTTCGATGGCCTTTTCTAATCCATTTTTTTAATAAACCTAAGGTATGTGTCACATGTCAGGCTTACCAGTTTTAGTGCATGCCTCTAAATGTCTGAACGCACATTCAACTAAATTTACAGATAAACTACCTACTGCACAAGAAAGGTTATAAAAATTGAATAAATATAAAATGTACATCGTAACATAAATATAACGGTCCCGATTAAACTTATCTCAAATCAATATTATGAATACAAATAAATTAGTCGCACACACAGTGTTGAATTCCCTCTACCACTCAGCATACAATGTATTAGTTCAATTAATATTTAAAAAAAAAATGATTAAAAAAGTTTAACGCACGTTTACTTACGTAAAATCTACTATTTTCTTGACAAAACTTAGGCACAAAAATCATTAAACGTGTTTAGCGCTAATCATATTTAAGACATCAATCTATCTCTGTCATTTTCAAATGATTGATAGAAACAGAATTATGTTTTAAATTCGTTAAGCGTTTAAATAATTTAGTGATGTGTGGTCCAAGCGGGCCTTAAATTCTTAAATCACTCGTCGCACAGAAATCAGAGCAAAGTCTATTTACAGTTTTCAAATGTCATGTTGTAAAAGATCACTCACGGAGCCAAGACTTTTTCATAAATAATTATTTGTAAAATTGTTTTTGGTTCCGTTGTTTACGCCCACTTTCTGTGTGAAAAAGCACCGAAATAGTACCCTAGTCACCAACACTAAGATTCTTACATGCAGATTTATTCAATATAAACATAAAGATTATAGCAAATATTGCATCAGAAATAGACCCGCTTGCACCACAAACCACCAAATACTTTTAGTACTAAAGGATTTTAAAACGTCGTTCTGTTTCTGTCAATCGTTTGAAGATGACCGAAACAGAATTATGACTTTAAAGGGTTCCCAAAACGAGCAATTGCAATTACAATTGTAGTAATATTGACAATAGCTCAAATTTTTGCATTTGGTAGACGATCAATTTGCGCATCAATGTATAACAATCATATAAAATTGACAATTGCAATTGATCGTTTCTGGAACCCATGTAATTATATCACTGACATGATAGTTGTCAGTTTATTTTATTGTTACTAACACTGTATAAGTCTCATGGTTACTCTCAATAAAGAATATAATTTAATAAAATAAAAAATAACCATAGCGCTAAACGCATTTAGTGTTTTGTAGTGCAAGCGAGCCTAAAAAATATTTTTTCATTGCACCTAAAAGCTACATTGTTGTCATACATAATGTAGTGCTGAGAGAATCAATACTAATTACAAAACTTTTATCCCCTTATTAATAAACCCGGGTTAAAATGACCCCAAATATTAACTTCGGTTTAACCCACGGACCTATATGTCTATGATTTAACCATACGTTTTCGAGGATTCAGTTTGACGATACTTTACTCCCAATTTATTTATAAGAGGGCTATTGTTTTGCGGACAATAAAGGCTAGATTAATCAGTATTTGTAGCAGCATAGTCGAGTACAATACAATTATTTTGTTCTAAATACACAAAAGTGCATCAAATACACCGCCTTAGCTAGACATTAGGACTAAGAAATGAATGAATCTTATAATAAACTTGTCTGTGTAAGAGATGATTGTAAGAGATCACAGCTTTGCTTTTATCCATGATAGAAATTATTTGCTTTCATCTTAATTACCGATTAACTTTGAAAAGAATTTCAAATAGAGTGCTACAAGGATCTTTAAGCACTTGAATGACATTCACAAGGGGGCGTTGTTGGTAAACATTTGTGAAATAATCACAGAAATTGTAATGAAAAAACAAGATGGCTGCGTTAGTTCCGATTTTGGCCCTGTGACAATGACAATTTTATGTATTATTTGAAAGGAGAATTTCCAAAAAGAATGAACCAAAAATCTAGTATTCGATACAAACAAACTGTGTGTCACTAATTCCTTATGGTTAAACACTAAGCGGGATAATTGCGTAACGCACTTACATTGGCAACGTCATTTTGACAGTTCAACAACATTCATTGCGTTATTTATCGATTTTTTCAAACATACTTGTAACGGATTAGAAATATCCTTATTTTTTTGTATTGAGATTGAAAATGTGTTACGCGATTATAGTCCAGGTTGCAACTTCCAAGTCAATGAAGGATCGGAGTTAAAGGATAACAAAGTTCATCTCTATTGATTTTCGAGTTGCAACTGTGTAGGGTTTATTACATAGTATATATTTGCATATCAGTGGGTCCATTATGTTATAACAGGCGATATTTTTCTTAAACTACAATTCACAATTTACTAAATCAGAACATTGCGATAAATTAATTTTTTTCTGTGTAGCTTCCGCGGTGTGTTTTGAAACTAATGATAGCGTTTTGAGTTTGGTTGCCAACAACCAAAATCACTTGACTAGGTAATCGTAATAGTGTTTCATTATCACGATATGATCACATTATGTAGCCCATATTGTCATATGGCCCCTGGTCTGCTGAGTCGTCAGTAGTTACAATTGAGTCTGACCTCGGAACTATTAACGAACTTTTTGCTGGTTTCCAAGCCTCCGTAGGAGTGAATAGTTCTTTTCCACGCTGTAAAAGGAATATTTACATTAATCATTTTTACAAGTAAATAGTTTATGTGAATAAACTAAAGTTAATAATAATAGGTTAAGCACACCCAATTTTTTTTAATCATGACGTTATTGCTACTGGCCACTTATATTTACCTTTAACCATACTTAGAACCTTGTCATATTATTCGAAGTAAATGGCAACGTCAAAAATTTTACATATTACATCAATAACAACAAACACGTTCAATGTGACAAAGTCCAAACTGATGAACGTTTTCATAAGGTGATCGTAGGTACAGTCGACCTCGTAATGATTTTATCACGCTAAGGTTGAATGTCACTTGCATGTCATAAAACAACAAGGTATATTAATTTGTCTTTGTGATTTCATCTAGTAGAAAGTTTCGACCCTATTGAAGTTTAACAGCAGTGATAGCTTAGTGGTGTGACCGTCATACTGCGAAGTCACAGGTATCAAGTTCGAACCCAAGGCACACACCTGAGACTTTTCGGATTTATGTGCGTATTGTATAATTATTACTTGCTTCAAAAGCGGTGAAGGAAACTGGCATGCCTTTTTTTGGGTGGAAAATTATCAAATAACTTCTCCCATTCTAGGCGTAGCGGGAGGGCGTGTCAGACTCTTACTGACTAAAATCCACCCGTGTTCGTTCAGTTGCCATGTTGCCGGGGTTCCCTTTCGTACTTCTTCGCAACCCCCGGCATGCCTGAGAGATATTTCTCGATGGCATGTGAAGCCAAGTCAGAGGCCCATGGCTGCTTTAAAACTCTGATACTAGGTTAGTCACTAACCACACGATGAAAAAAAGAAGACATTTAAAACTGGGAATTTTTATCGAACGTGGTAAACAATTCGAGGACGAGGTCGACTATATAAAAAAAAAATTAAACAAAGTCTGAAAAATTAAAAAAACAAATATTGAATGAAAAATATGACTTGGTGAATAGAAATAGGTACTCACATATCCATGATAAAATGCCCATGCTACACCCACTGGGAAGAAGACCAGCGTTGAAAGGCCCACCGCCCAACCCATTAGGTCGGCGAATAGAGGAAATACGTAGTCTTGATAGCTCGGAGTTTCCCATTCGTATAATATGAAGACCAGGATACCCTGCACAAAAAGAATGATTAATTACTTCTCAATTCCAAATCCAAATTTATTTGGCGTCAGCGCAGCATAATATATTTTGAATATATTTTTCCGTCGTATGCCTTTATTAGCTGTCATCTCTGAAGTCACCCCCTTTCTAGCCATCAGAAACGATGTAATGATGTGTCATCTTTCACACATCATCACATCATTTCTTTGGTCTTCCCTTTCTTATAAAGTATACTCTACTTATAGAAATAATGAATATTTAACTATCAATATTTTTTTTATAACTTATGGGCACAAATATTAATCTTTTCCGTGCACCTTCCTCAAGCATTGAGCTGTTCAATAAAAAAATATTTTTTCAAACCCGACTGGTAGTTCTGGCGATTACCCCTACATACAAACTTACAAACAAATAATGATACAAACAAACAAATTTTACCTCTTTATAATATTGTTATTATAAAAATATTATTATTATATTAAATATGTATGTACAGACTAATAATGCAACCAGACCTGTTGTCACTAATTCACCGTTTTTTTTTTTTTAAACATTCATTTGTTTACTTTTTGCAACAATTTTGGTACATAAGGCAGATAACGCCATAAGGCACTTTTTACCAGCCAACATTTGAGTTAAAAGAAACGACATGACAATTTCGAGTTAATATAGTTAATTGATTCAGGCGTGACCTTGCGAAAATCCATTATAAAATACAATAGACGTGGATATATTTAGTAACCTGGAACAGGTTACTAAATATATCCACGTCACTTAGCTATTTCTAAAGAGTCTTAAAAAAAAAACCTGAAAGAAATCAATTGATTGAAAAGCTAAGCGGAACAGGTTACTAAATATATCCACTTCTATTGTATTTTTTTTCTCGAGTTAATACTCAATACAGGGGTACGCATCGATGTTACACAAGATAAATTAAATTACGTACTTGGCTTAGTACAAGATAATTCTCACGCACGCAACCTATTAATCAATTACATCCTATTAATTAACCAGCGATAATTGTTGCCATTATGCTATCAATCGATTAACTTGTAGGAATACGTGGCAAATGGATTCCTCATTACCAAGTTGACTTAATGACGTAGTTGAGCACTTCATGTTTAATTAGAAAATTAAAACACATCTAAAATGATGATGCGGATATATTTAGTAACCTGTTCCGCTTAGCTATTTCTAAAGAGTCTTGAAAAGACCCTGGAAGAAATCAATCAAATGATTTCTTTCAGTGCTTTTTTTTGTTTTTTCTCTCTATTTATCTATCTTTTTTTGTTTTTCTGTATATTTACATCATCATTTTATAATGGATTCCCACAAGGTCACGCCTGAATAAATTAACTATCTTAAATCACATCTACCAACCCAAACTGGGTCCACGTGGTGGATTACGGCGCGCTCCCTCTCACAGAGGAGGCATAATATTTGTCCTAGCAGTGAGAGAGAGGCTGATTATGCTAAGACATACAGTATGGGGCAGTTAATATGGCGCACATGGATTTTATAGAACGAAAGGCTTTCTAGAGTGACTTCTCTGTCACTCATTGACTGTGTGGCAGTCAACATCATCTGCTTGCCTTTTCCCAACTATGTTGGGGTCGGCTTCCAGTCTAACCGGATGTAGCTGACTACCAGTATTTTATATGGAGCGACTGCCTATCTGACCTCCACAACCCAGTTACTGGGTTACACGTTAACTTTTTTTTACGCCCTACTGGAAAACTCTTGGCCTTTATCTTATCTGATGGTAAGTGATGATCAGGCCGAAGGCGGAAGCGAGCTGCATCCGGAATCCTCAACTACAGAGTCAAACCCGGGACCTCTGGGTTTGAGACAAGTGCTCTTATCACTAGACCACAGAGGCTAGATACTGTCTTCACATGATCTGATTAAAGAAAAAAGATTATGTCTAGACTTTAAAAGAGACTGTGACCTCTGAGTTTGTTTCAGCTTTTCTTCTCAGAGTAGTCAGATAGGAAACGCCGTCCTCATCAAGTTTTTAAAATATGATTGACGTGTAAAATTGTTTGACAAACCTATTTACAGAAATAAAATCATTTATCATTAACAAACATAATGTAATCGATAGAAACTAAACTCACAAGAAGAGTGATAATCAGTAGTAATGCATTAAATACTTACGGTGCTACCAATAGGCACGATGACAGTCCAAACTGACATCCAATAGAATCGCAGCACTTTGTTATGCTTCATGCCCATGGACGCGAGATCGTTCATAGCACGTTTAATGCCATAGCTCCAAGAAACTGCGACACACTGGTAGAAAAAAATATTATTTGAAAATAGAATAAAAAATGTTCTTCAGAAAGTTCAAGTGTTTAGTACTGGCAACCGGCGTGCGTGTACGACCAGATGTATGAACGTAAACGAGGCAAATGGAGTATGTAAGGAGCGTAGCAGGTGGTGTTCTGTAGTCCCTGCCTACCCCCATGGGAAAAAGGCATGAGTTTATGGATGTGTGTGTATATTTATTTATAGTTGCACAAGGATCTTTTGGCGCGTGGCCAAATGCGGAACTAACGGTGCCATCTTGTTTATTCAATACAATTTCACAAATGTTTACCAACAGCGCCGCTAGTCAATGTCATTCAAGTGCCAGAAGATCCTTGTAGCAATTTAGTGGGAATATAACACAACAGCAACGATGAAAAACAATTAATAATAAAAAACGATTCAAAATACATCAATAATGATAATATTTCTGGAGAAAGAAAGAAATAATGTTGATGTAGAAGAGAATACTAAGTAACTCTTACATGATACCAATGTATAGTAATGCTACGAGTTAACAAGAAAGACTGGTAATACTAACGGTATTTTAAATGATTGGTATACCGATAACCGGTGCATTTTAAATTGAATTATTCGCGTGATCATCAACAGTGATAATGATAATAATGTAGCAGTTATAATCTACGGTAATAACTTTAATTATTTTCACATTTTTACCCGACTGCCCCAAAGGAGGGTAATGTTTTTCGAGAGTATGTATGTATATATGTATGTATGTCTATTTCTTTAGTACGCCCTGTAGCCTAAATGGCTTGATGGATTTTAACATTAAGGTGTCAGATTCGTCTTAATTGTGGGAGTGACATAGCCTATATAATATTTATATATTGCATCTGCAAATACAAAAAGGAGGGGTAGGTTTAAAAAAAAATCTACGTTATTGGTATCGAATAAAAGCTAGTAATGAGTCAATATTCGACGCCTTAGAGTGCAAACCTCGTAAGTGTAAAAGAAGTTACTTTTCAGGAGGAAGAAAAAACTGCGTGCTGTAAATTTTTTGTACGGCTCTTTTATGTTTTTTTTATTTTTATTAATTAATATAGAAATTTAATCCGCTTTTATATTCAGAACTGTAAACATAAAAGACGCCGGCCGGTTTTCACTCTAAGGCATCGATATATATTTTAATAAAACTAAAAAGCTTGAAACAAAGCAAATTATTAAAAAAAAAAAAAAACTAAAACCGACTGTTAAAACACATAACTGAAAAGCGAAAAAAATTTAAAAGATTTTTAGTACTGCAGGCAAACAAACACCATAATTTCAGGTTATTGGTTTATCCCGCCTGCAACACCAAAATTATAGATTACAATGCTTGTTTTTCTCTTTTCAATTATGTGTTTTTTTTTTTTTATTGATTCAAGCTATGTTTATTTAGCGATAATTATTTTGTGCAGTCTTTTTTCAAAATCTTCCCAATTAAAAAAATAGACTCTAATGCCTTCAAATAAAGTTTAAATTTAACTTACCTCAGCCATACCAATCAGCAGAATTGCCCAAGAGGCTGTATTCCAATCAAGAAGTTGAAATAAGTACACTCCGCCGCTAAAACACATCGGAATCCCCAGAATGAAACAGGTGAAACATGTGCATGCCGTAACCTGAAATAAAATAATATCGATTAATAAAAATAAAAAGGGCTGTGCAGGGTAGGCTGCCCAAGCCGTTAATAGACAGGTAGAAGTAACAGTAATTAAAACAGCTTGACAGTTTATACATTTATAAATGAGGAAATACCTTCTTCTAGGTAAGCGAGCGGAAGACGGAATGGCCGAGCGTCCTTAGAAAATTTGTGTTGTGCCACCTTTATAGTGATGTGGTTAGTTACTTACTAATTGTGATTTTGAAGCATCACTCGACTAATTACAGTTGAGACAGCTCACAACGCTCCAATAAAAAATAGAAATCAACTAAAGTCATTGCTTCATAATCTGCCTATAATTTTCCCACTGCTAGGACACAGGCCTCCTCTCCTCGAGAGGGAGTGGGCTGTAATCTACCACGCGAGCCCAGAGCGGGTTGGTAGACGTCACATGACTTCGAATTTTTGGTTCTAGGACATGCCAGTTTCCTCACGATGTTTACATTCATAGCTTTGAGAGCAGTAGTCATGAAATTATTTACAAAAAGTAAAGCGCCTCGAGTTCGAACCTACGACCTTCAACTCGTAAGTCGCGGCCGTTACCACTGGGAAGTCATTGCTTGAAGGTTAAAAAATTTAGTTATAAAGCATACTTATGATATGCTACAGGCACCGCGTAAATCAAGACTTATTGGTCAAATAATTTCATAAACCATTTTGCTTGTTCTTGTCGTTGAAAAAAGAACTTTCCTATACAGTAACTGCATAAGATAGCAAACAACTTAATTCACCAGAAACACAGGTCCTCTTGTAGGTTTGAAACTCAATCTCACAACGATGAATCTGTTACCTAAATATATAATAAACAAAATAATAATTATCACTCACCTTCCAATAATTCTTCCTAAGATGTGGCCACTTGTCAACAATGGCGGTATTTATGGCTTCAATACCAGCAAACTGACTGCCTAGCCCCAAGATGAAGAGCATGAAGAAGAACAGTATAGACCACATCCTCGCGACTGGCATTTGCAGTAGCGCTTCAGGGTATGCCACGAAGGCCAAACCTGGACCTGACTCCGCTACATCTGTAAAACAAATCGTCTGTGAATATCTGTTTGAAACATAACAAAGAGAGAAAATAAAATAAAAGAAAGAAAGAAAGAAAGTTTATTTGCGGTAAACATGACGCAAAAAAAAAGTTAAAAATACAAAAATGAGAAAAGGTTGAGGGAAGCATGCGTCACATCCACGCAAATCGGCTATCGCTCAGCATTATGCTACGACCTTATGCAAGATAGAGCCCCAGTGCTGGTTTTCAGCGACAGCCGGCGCCGACGTAATGACGTCGACCGCTGCAGCAAACAAATATTTAGACGGTGTACCAGTACAGTGTACTTAAAGAAAAATAATTGAATATGGATAAATGTGGATTTCAGTTTTATTTGAATTAAAAAGAATAAACAATAGTGCGTTACAAGAAAATCGTGTGTTGCCCACACGTCATAAATATTTTTAAGGCACATTAATATTGCACACAAGAAAAAGAACAATAATATTAAAATCGATTCTAAATTATTATAGATCACTGCAATTAATTACATTAATAGGTATATAATATTGCAGAAAAAAATTATTTAAAAATCGTATTTGTATATGTTCACATTGTATTGAACAATATCTGTTGATGACCTGGTGAAGGTTGCGGGAATCAGCTGGATGCGAAAAGCCGATTGATTTCGAGGCCTATGTCCAGCAGTGGACGTTTTGCGGTTGTAATGATTACGATGATGGTGAGGGCTTAACTGGAGTTTCATAGAAATCGTAAGATATCTAGGTATGTCTTTCAAAAAGGTCAGTTACGTAGTTCTCGCAACCGACGCGCGCGTATGACCTTTGTATGAACGTGGACGAAGCAACTGGAACTATTTGAGAGAATCGTAGCTGCAGGTGGCGTTCAGTCGAAGTCTGTGCCTACTACCATGATGTATACAGAGTAGCGATAAGGTTATCACATTAAATAGTACAGCGGTTACTACAATTTGTTATCAGTTTATTAAATATTAAAATAATCAATTTTACAAAAAATAGAAAACTGAATTATTCTAACAAATAAATAGCATAAAAATTGGCACGAAATAAACCATCCTTGATAGTAAGGCACTAGACATGCGCGGGGGGATGTTGTCAACAATTCGACACAAACTTTATGGTATTGTTACCAAAAAATCACAAATTAAGTTAAATGTTGTTAAATACAAAAACGAAAATAAGGTCCCACAGCTGGAATGTTAATTGTTATTAATTGTTGTAATTGACAATGTTTAAAATATGTAATATCTATATTACGTATTTTAAACATAGTGAATACGTGGTTTCAAATAATGTAATAACCCAATCGCCATACTCTATATGTTTTTAAAATCTTATGGATTGTAGTTTTTCTTGGAACGACGTTCTTTAACGCGGCTTGTAAACTTTCAGAAATCGTCACGCTTAAAAGTGTTAATACTTGCGACTGTCTTCTTCTAATTCAAAGAGAAAGAAAGAAAGAGGTATCGTTTTCATAGTTTTCGAGGGTGCTTAAATCGATAGTGAGGTCGAAATGTAAATCCAAGAGGCCGCAAAAATATTAAAATTTTCGTCATGGGTGTTGTTTTCATAGTTTTCGAGGGTGCTAAAGCCGATGTGAGGTCAAAATGTAAACCCAAGATGGCGGCTGCAAAAATATAGTATTTGTTTTAAATCATACGTGAGACCTCGTTCCTGACAGGGCTCCCCCGACCCCACACGTTTTCTTATTTATTTTTATCTTACAGGAGTTTACTGTCATGTAACACTTCTGTGTGGTGGTGGTGGACCTTACGCGTTTTTTTTTTTTGACTAAGGTTGATCTCAAAACCATCTCAGAAAACCAAAAATGTCTGTTTATTTAACATTGGTACATTATATTCGGGTCAAATATTTGTCAAACTTAATAATAATGATAAACTATTGATGCTTTTGAGCCACACGTGGAAATAAATGGAGCTAAGGTTTTAATAGTATGCTTTGGAAATAACATAACATAACATCACGCCTGTATTCCCCGAAGGGTTAGGCAGAGGTGTACCTATAGTACACCCACATTTCGCCAGTTATGTTTAAGTCCCATGTTATAGGGGGCGAGCCTATTGCCATCAATCGGGCACAAATCCAAACTCCGGGCTGCTACTAAGAAATTCCAGATGGAAAAACCCAATAACACCTTGACCGACCCGGGAATCGAACCCAGGACCTCATACCTCTTTGGAAATATACACGTTAAATCTCGATTGTTATAGCTGTGCGCTTAGAGTTGTCGAAGTCGTTGGTAGTTAGTATTGCACCATAAGCACCATTGTTACTAACATCACTATACTAACAAAATTATGGACTTTAATCCAAAATAAAGCTTTATTTAATTTAATTTTATTTTTATTCAATTCACCCGCCCAGTTACCTCTTCAGTGCCCCACCGCCTCTTAGTACGCTTTACATAACTCATGTCGTTCTGTCATATTATTCAAACCACATTGTTATTGTTATTATTTAAACCACATACACTGTAATATTTTGACGTTGACAGGCGCACAGTTATAAAAATCAGGTTATAGGTACCATTTAAATCTAGATGTTGAATTTATTACTTCTGGAAAATTGCTGAATTATGGAAGCATCTAAATTCAATGGGTCTTTTTGTATTCCATGCGCGCCTCAAAGAGATGTCAGCAGAATTGACGGGGTCCGTTAGGGCCTATGCCTGCCGGGGGTGCGAAGAAAACCGAAAGGGAGATCGTGGCCCCCGGCAACAGGGCAACCGAAGGAACAGGGGTGGGTTTTAGTCAGTAAGAGTCTGACTCGCCCTCCCGCTCCGCCCAGAGCGGGAGATGTTATTTGATAATTTACCACCCAAAAAAAAGGCATGCATTGGTATGATGATTGACATCAAAACCAGTAATTAATGATTCCTAATCTAAAATAGATATATAATAATATGTACTTTAATATAATAAAGCTGAAGAGTTTGTTTGTTTGAATGCGCTAATTTCTGGAACTAGTCGGATTTCAAAAATTCTTGAGGAAGGTTATATAGGCTATTTAAAAACACGAAAAACGGTGGCCGGGCGACGCGATGCGACGCGATGGGTCGGGATCGAGAGAGTTCTATAAAAATGTGTTTGTTATTTTAGTATAGGTATTATTGTGTATCTTACGACTTCCACGCAAACGAAGTCGCGGGCAGAAGCTACTTACTGATTTAAAAAAATGTCTGTGGAACCTCATCCAACATGTGCGAAACACGTGGAGATCCAAAATTAAATAACAAAAGATCATCATGAGTGCCCAATATTACAGTATTGAACAATATTATAATAATGTGTTATCATCCGATAAGACCTAGGTACATCGATGTTATGGTGTCATGTTAAGCAATATAACCTTTATCGATAGACGAAAAGTAATTAATAGATATAAGAGTGATTTGCAACAACAACATGTCGTGTTTGCACAAGGACGAATACCGCTATTGTTTATGGCACAAACCTCTCGTGTGTTTTGTAATAAAATGGCTGTGTTTTTTGATTGGCCAAAGGTTTTTACATGGAATGAAGCTGTAATTTAAAATGAAAAACTGAAATAAAACTATATAGAAGAATATTATTGTTATAAAACCTGATGGTAACTAACTGTTGATCAGGCCGAAGGTGGAAGTGAGCTTCACCCGGAATCCTCAACCACAGAGGAACTGGCTATCTTAACGCTTCTTGCCGAAACAACAATTCTGTTAACATTGTTGTTATGGCGACAGACTTCGAGAAGATGGTGGTAGCTAGCCAGGCGGACTTAGAACAAGCCTTACCACCAACCAAACAACAACCAATGAATATTTGTTACATAATAGCTTTTTCACTAAAAAAACAAAACCGCTTGTCACCATGAATATTGCTATCAACCGGCAATTTCAAAGGCGTATTCTGTCCGAAGTCAGAAAGAACCTTTACTTTTAATTTTCTGATACAAAGCATACCTTCGGAGCCGCACAAACGGATACGTAGGTAACTAAAAACGTTAGCATACCTCAATGCGGCGGGATGAAATATTTACAGTTTAATCAATCCATTATCTTGAAACAGAATACAAACAACGCACGCCGCTTGCATTCGTAACGGGGAAATCAACATGGGATCGAGAGTTCACGGTGGATTGAGAGGACTTGATACAATACACCACCGAGGTACACTGCGCTAGAGTTTGATTAAAATATTTTTTTTCGTGTTCAGAGATTTATCTAGTTTCAATGGAAAAGCGAAGGCTTTTAGTAGAATTTGAAAATGCGTGTTGTATTATGAATTCATGATGTTAAGAATAAAGAACTTGACGTATAATTAGTCTAATGAACTGAACAGTTTTGAAACTTGCTAAGAATTGATTAAGATAAATTTAAATACACACATCAAAAGTGTCTAGGGATCAAGCATTTTTATGCGGATTTCTTGAGATTGAGATGTGGCTTTGTAATAAATTTATGATTATATAAATTTATATGGATCCTTTTTGGTGCATTTCATAATTTGAAACAGGAACTGTTAATCAAATTCGAGTAAAAGATGAAAATCAGCTGTCAATAAATTTTCCCTATAAAAACATACAACGCATTGAAGACATTATTAGTGCTACTGTTTCCCTACTACTGATTAAAACCAACGTTATTATGGAGCGGCGACGTCATTTAAGCAGGGAAGAAATGCTCAGAGCCGTGGGAATGATAGAAGCTGGTTCCCGGCAACGTACTGTGGCTTTAGCTCTGAATACAAGTCAGAGTGTTATCAGTCGACTTTGGACACGTTACCGAAGCACTGGTACCGTGGCTGAGCGCCATGGAGGACGGTATCGCTGCACCACACGGAGACAAGACCGATACATTCAAATCTTAACTCGAAGAGCTCCAACAATAACCGCCATGATGTTAGCCGTGAGGCTTCATCACTCTTCAGGGAACTTAATTAGCGACCAAACAGTCAGAAACCGCTTGCATGAAGTGAACCTTCATTCCCGAAGACCGCTACGGGTACCACCTATAGCAATGCACAATCGTAGGATTCGATATCAATGGGCTCTTGAACACAGAAATTGGGCAGAAGAACAATGGCGTTTCGTGTGCTTTTCTGATGAGTCTCGTTTTGGTATGAGACCGGATACAAGACGTATACGACACTGGAGAACCCCTGGACGCCAACAGCGATTAAAATCCTGCCAGGAAGTCCATCCTTATAGTGGTGGAACCATCATGGTATGGGCGGGTATTTGGATCGGCGGAAGAACTGAGTTGATTTGGATCAGAGGCAACCTCAACGCTCAAATTTATGCTGAGACGATTGTATCTGACGTCATCGTTCCTCTACAAGTGCAAATCGGTCCCTTATTTCAGTTAATGCATGATAATGCACGACCGCACACCGCAAGAGTTGTAAGACAGACTCTCGCCGCAGCTAACATCAATGTCCTACTCTGGCCTGCTCAGTCGCCAGACTTGAACCCGATTGAGCATGCATGGGATATGCTACAGAGAAGAGCTCTGCCGAATATGGAGGGTATCCAGTAGTCGCAAGAAGACCTTTTTTTGTTGTTGCAACGAACATGGGCGGCCATTCCAAAGCGTGATTTGGATGAACTCATTTTGAGTATGCCAAACCGATGTTCTTGTGTTGTTAGTGTTCGCGGTAGAAACACGGATTATTAATTGTTTAAGTTACCCAATAAAATTTTAAAGAAAACTGTTATTTCAGTCTTTTTTTCGAACTTTAATGTTAGTGGTTCAAATGTCAAAAATCCCTTTATTAGGAAAATGGCAAATTTCTTTATTAATGCAAAGGTGACTTGGTTTATCGTTACTGTGACAAACGAAAACACTTTATTTGATGAATCCTTAAAGAAAATTTTAATTAATATCAATCAGGAGAAAAGTTATTGCAAAAATATATGTTGATCCCTAGACACTTTTGATGTGTGTATTTACCAGAATATTTTTTTTTCTAACTTATAAAAATGACAGATTTTTACGAAAACTGTGTTCAATTTCTTCCGTGTGGTTTTTGTTCCAGTAATTTCTGGAAACAAACTTTCATTATACCTATCCTTGAAACACGTAAAAGAAAGTAGTAAGTATTCTCGGATTTCAGGCTAACGCAGGTAAATTCCCTAGACGAACACTCTCAGGAAATCAATTTATCAATATTACGTGTAAACCAATTCGCTTCCTTATTTATTTATGGCTACCCGTATTAATATTTACAGCCATTTCATAAATAAAAAATTGTTTATCGTAATACTTTTATTTGTCATATTATAAAATAAAGTCCCCGGCACGTCTGTCTGTTTAAACACGATAAACTCAAAAACTACCGAACAGATTTTCATAAGGTTTTATCAATAGATGGAGTGATACATGAGGAAGGAAGGTTTAAGGAAGGGTTAAGCCTTAATATTCAATTGTAGATTTACACATACGTATTTACATGATTTTTAAAACTAAGACTTAATAGTAATAATATGTACAAGTATATAAAAAAGGGGGGGGGAATAATCATAGGGCATCAAAAAATTCGTCCGCATCGCTATCAATAGGAAAAGTGCCCAAAAGGCTGGCAGCATTGCCACGTTGTATGGCAATGCTGATTCTTTGGCCAAAGAATAGGCCAGCCCTCTGGTCACATGAAGAGTCGACCAGTCGCTTGGCAATGTCTTGAAAAACTAGGTGGGCACTCGGACCCCATGGCCCTAGTGTCTCAACCCCAAACGGCTCAAGCATATAAGTCCCAATAAGATTAGAGTATTTGCGCCGTTTGAGGTTTTCCGCACCTGCAGCAGCAGCACCAGCACAGCCCGCCGTGCTAGGAAGATGGGATGGCGCAAGGGTGTCGACACACGTTGCATCCCACACCAAAGGCCTACCTATCTTGCAAGGCATCATGGTCATTCCGTCTGGTCTCTTACCATCGTCGCGTGTCAAGCCATTGGGCTCTAAAACAGCTGGCACTCCGGCGGTGACAAGAGCATGACGGATGATGTCATTGATGCTGGCGTGCCGTGCTATCCGACCTGCGCTCTTATTGCAGGATAGGCCATGGTGTCCGAGACAGTCGACACCTTCACCGCATTGGCAGAGATGCGGAGCCACACAAGGAGCGCCCAGACGCAGACAGGTAGGAGCCGGAAGGTGGTATCACCCAGCATAGTGCCTATGTTGGTTGACGGTAGCGCCTGAAGCCAGAGGCCCGACTCCCACTCACCCACAGCCAGCAGGCGGGCACGCTCAGCAGTATTGGTGGACGTATTAATAAGATAGTTCCGTACCAACCTGCAGGGCGGCTCATCCCACTGCCTCTGGGAAGATGGGTTCACTGGCCGATCTGTATTCGGGCAAGTCGCTTTCCAGGCGTTCTCCGCATCGGTCAAGCACGGCACTTCAGAGTTAAATTACACAAAATTTACAATTTACACAAAACCTTAATGAATTATTTCATTAAAGTTTTGTGTAAATTGGCTGAAAAATTCATGCTGACTGGGAGCTCTACTTGCGTGCGCCGCGTATGTTCGCAATGTATTTCGGAATTAATACATTGATTTCCTGGATTAACACATTGGGCACTTTTAATCCCGATACTAGGTTCTCGTGGGATATTTTAGGACATCCACGCGGGCGTAGCCGAGGGCAAATTTGTGTCACTCTGTGTGAGTGCGTTGTTCTTCCAAATTACGCAAAGAATTTTGATGGGGTTTTCAATATAATTTAGTGAATTTATTCCGGAAGGCTTCTGTGTATAATACGTTAATATTAAATTTACAAATAATAAAGAAATCTGTTTTGTCAAGTCGCTAAAACCGTGTGAAGCAAGGGCTGATCGATAGCACCTATATTAAATGCGAAAGTGAGTTTGTTTGTTACGCTTTCACGCTAAAACGACTAAACAGATTTGGATGGAATTTGGCACAAGGATAGATCATGACATAGAATACGGTTTATGCCGATATTCTGCCGTAAAACAGCGGGGCGGAGTTAGTTTCCAATAAATGTATCGTAAATGTATTGTTGTCAATAATAATTGTTGAATCCTACGCGAATGCGCAGTGTCATGTTTGATATGACTTCATGAGGAAACAATTTAATATTTATGTTATTTTATTTATCTATAATTTAGTTCTGCTATAATTGTTTTAACTAGAAAACTGTTATGTGCAATGACAGCAGCATTAATGGTATCGTATATTTGAGTGTTTTCGATATGAAATGAATGTGTATTTTAATACATTTTGTTTAAAACTATGAAAAAGCAAAACTATCACGGTTTTTGCTGATACACACAGCAGATTTTATTATTGTGAATGATTTTTAAGAACTATCACATTAATTCAGGAGCTTTAGTGCTGGAATCAGGTTAACATTGGAATTTAGTTCAAATACATACGTTTTTTTCATTCTATACCAATTGAGTTAAATCCTTCTTTCCAACTGAAATCCCAAAAATTATAATTATTTTAAATTTCTTCAAAACAAAATACCCAAATAATATTTTACAAAGCCTTTTAATTGTGGCTTCTATATTACCTTATTCAATATTTGACATACAAAACAACAATACGGTAAATAAATCTAATAACATTGCACAGCACAATTGAATATTTAAGTCGGCTTCACTGTACCGCGCATTGTTTGCGCTCAGCCCGTGTATGTTTGCCGCCCCGCGGCATTGCAGCGCCCGATTTAATCAACTTGAGGTAATCGCATAGGAAAGCTTTTTTTTTTTTGACGAACGAACGTTTGTGTTTAATTTTTGACCGAACAGGGATTTGGCTTTTAGTTATATAGTGACTGTAATACTGAGGTAGTTGAGTTAGGTACTTGAACAAAATATCATTTTACTCTAGAAAAATCTAAGTAAGGCCAGGAGGAAGCTAAACCAATCAACTTAGGGTATCCTATTTATCTTCTCTTATGTTGCTTAGTATCTTAAGCTTACTATCCAAAATGTGAACATAACGATATTGTTATACGGGAAAGCTATGATACATGCAGAAGTACGCCTAAAGGGTCGTGCAAACTGGCGCGATATCGCGGGCGCTACAGGCAGCGCGACCCTTGTAGCGCCCGCGATATCGGGCTGCTCTGCACAAGCCTTAAGGTATCCCATCAACTAAATTCCATAGGAGACCTCAAACGATCTTCTTAAACAAATAGACAGTAGAAACTAAAAATCAATAATATTATAATTAATAAGAGGTATATGGTTATACGCGCTCCGCAAGGGGCACGTTAAAACTTGCCTAGTTAGCCAACCTGAACTCGAGTGTCGCGTCGGTGCCATAATACAATATAACGTTATTAATGTGTGCGTTAGTATGCCCTCTTTGAAGATCGAATATGACTGAGGTAACCTAGCTACCTCTTTTAGGTACTTATAATATTTTTGCTAAAAATACCAAAAAAAAAAGTACTTACCATGAACCTCAACACCCATTTTTTGAGCCTGGAAGCCCAGTACGGAGAATATAGCGAACCCAGCGTATATAGACGTCAGGAAGTTGGTGAAGCTGACGAAGACGGCGTCGAAGTGACAGTTGTTGGTAAACTTGTTGTACGAAGCCAAGGTCACGAGCGACCCGCAGGCCACACCAAACGAGTAGAAGATCTAGTGGTAGAAACAGATGGGTTAATTGAGTATGAAGGAGGTGATACTGCTGTGACTTACGAAGAAAAGTAAAAAACAAAAGGAGAATAATAAACGGTAGTTTAAAAAGTTGAGCATTTGCATCTTCTTATTAGAGAAATCATAACTACACAGTGCGATTGAATACTTTCTGAATAAAAAGTGTTTTCTACACAGAAGTCTGTTCTACATATAAGCTTATCTTCTACTGCACGCGTAGCATAACCACCGTAGAAACGGGTTTTGTCGATGGAAGAATAGAGAAAATGTTAGATAAATAATCACAATCTGTCAGTTTGTCTATTATTCCGTCCACAGGTCACAAGTATGTTGGTGGTTCGCGTGTCAAGAAAACAATTTACAACTTGTGTTTTGAGGTAACGTTTCTTTATTTTATCTCAACCTATTTTATCATTTCCTTTATTGAAACACGAGAAGTGTTTCCATAATTATTTATGAAACAAACAACCAATTAGGCTAACAGCAATACAAAACAATGGCGACAATATTTTCAAACAAAATATCAAAACAAACGCAGGTGATTTCTTTTTGTTTGTTAACTTTTGTGTTTCCCGAGAGTGTTGAATTGAATTTAGGTGTTTTAATTTTAACGCTAGGTATTGTGTCCGCTTTTATAATGCTTTTTGCTTTTTCTGAAAACTCGCATTGGGTACCAACCTACTTTCCTTTGGAATAATGCGTCGTTGTAGAAATAATACGAGCTATCGTGAGTTATTTTTTAGAATTTAACATACTATTATAATTTAAAATTTATATATTAAATTTTTCATATATCATGTTGAGATAGAAGCATTTTTGCCCTCGCACAGGTCTTCTCTTTTTTTGTTTTCATTGTTTTGATAGTTTTAATGTTCTTTTTTATTGTTGTATTTTCTGTGCGAGTCCCAAGTAAAATGTTTTTCTTTGTTTATTTCTTTCTTTCGTAACTGTTATGTCAAAGCTATCATCTTCTCATTATTTTTGTGAGAAGGCAGACATACATACTACCATACAGACTACATAATATTATACCATTCACCTAATCTCTTGATAGATGTTTATGACAATTTTTTAAGTTATATTGTTTTTACACATGTGTACTGTAAGCGCAGGGCGAGCTTACCGTCGGACACAGGGCAACCGAAGGAACACGGGTGAGTTTTTGTCATTAAGAGTCTGACACGCCCTCCCGTTCCGTCCAGGGCGGAGAAGTTATTTGATAATTTACAAAACACAAAAAAAGGGCGAGCTTACCGTATCGGAATCTATATGGGGTAGGCGCGAAAATACTTTAAACCCCTTTTTTTTCACTATTTATTTCAAGAGGACGTGCACATCTTTAAGCGCCTATCACTTAACTATTGTTTTATGACAACAATCGCCGCATAATTCTAAATTCGCGTGAGTGATCGAATGCAACTAAAGTCATTTTTTTACCAGCCCGCATGATGTGACGTTCCCTTTTGCAGACAACCTTTACAGTACCATATCTTTCTAAAGGGTATCTGAATGGTTTATTTTACACTGTTCAGGCATAAAGATAATAATATTATAACTTTGATTGTTTTCCATTTTCTTCTCGTGCCTTTATAAGTTTACAAACTAGCAGAATTCCATAAAGCAATACGATATAAAAATAATTATAAGCACACCAGCAAATTTGGGAGCGGTCTAAACTTTTTAATTAAGAAATTCGAAAGTCGGTGGCCTGGAAAAAAATATAAATTGCCGTTCCCCAACTTTCCAGATAATTAGGCACCGCATTTATTTATTCGAGGAATAATGGTCACCATTACTGACAAAAATGTTTCCGATGGACCGATTCCGTCGATGGATTGATGTTTGTTACTGAACTTTTGAAAATTTAATAGCAGTGCAAATAGCTTTTATTTTGCAATCTCTTTGAACTGGGTATATTAAGTTAAATTTGTTAAGTTTTTCTATTAACATTTTTGATCAAAATACTTGCGTTAAGTCAATTATGTGAGGATTTTTTTTTATTAACTCTTTTGATTAGCTGAAAGGTTTTTAAATGGCTCTATTTGGTTTTTTTTTATCGTCAAGAAGAGGAGGAGGTTTTCTGTTCGTTGGAATCTGTTTTTATTTCGTATTTGATATTTTAGTGACAGCTTTTATACTACCGGTGCTTTATCATTGGACCATTTATATAATGAATACCTCAATTATTATGTTTATACAAAAATACAGGAATTTACAATAGTCAATTAAATTATGTAAGCGCAAAATGTAATGGCTTTAATAAAATATTAAGGGAAGAAATAGCATTCTTTATTATACAGAGAATATTGTTTAAAAGCCATATTTTGGTTAAATCAAAATATTACTGTAATGTTACCACACGTCACTGAATGAATGCATTTAATGCTTAACGTATTTAAAACATCATTCTATCTCTGTCATCTTCCAATGATTGGCAGAAATAGATGGATGTCTTAAATTTGTTGAGGCTAAATACATTTAATGACTTGTGATGCAAATTCGGTCTTAGCGCTAGAAATTCCAGCCCTTAACAATCAAATAATTCATGTTCCAGAATTTACGCACACCACCTCAATTAGAATATTATGTTATTGTCATAATACATACACAGAATTTTTAAAATTTTTACCTATGCTGATTCTGCGAGAAAATTGAGGTCACATTACAAAGCTTTGACGCACACCGTCGCACACGTATAAGAGTTTAGCTATACAGCGGAAATATAAGCCTGTAATTTACATAGTTTTAATTATTTTTGGAATAAAAATATACATAACATAACATCCCGCCTTGTTTCCCCAAAGGGTTGGGCAGAGGTGTCCCTGTAGCAGGTTCACCCACATTTCGCCAGTTATGTTTTAAGTCCCATGTAATAGGGGGCGAGCCTATTGCCATCAACCGGGCACAAATCCAGACTCCAGGCTGCTACTGAGAAATTTCAGATAGGAAAACCCAATGTCACTTAGCCCGACCTGGGAATCGAACCCAGGACCTCATGCTCAGCGGTAGCGCTTGCCAACACTAGACCAACGAGGCAGTAAAAAAAAAAATATACCTATATTAAAAATGACAGAAATCGATTCAGTAAACGATTCTGAACAAACTACTTTTATAATGTTCTAACATTAATTCAGTTACACGTTGTACACATAAGTAGTTACCTGAGAAGCTGCATCACCCCAAACGCTGGCTGAAGTCAAAGTTGCCCAGTCTGGTGACAAGTAGAACAATATACCTTCACCAGCTCCTTCCAAGGTCACTCCTCGGATGAGCAGAGCTGTCAACATGACGTAAGGGAACAAAGCAGTGAAGTAGACTACTTTGCCTGCTGATTGGACACCCTGTAATTTTTTTTATATATTTTAAGACCAATAATTATGCAAGGTGTAAGGGACATCGACGCATTAGCTGTTACCATTAATTGATTGATTTTAGAACCACTAAGCAGGCTTCACATGACCAAAATAAAAACGGGTTTTGTCGACGGAAGAATAGACAAAATGACAGATAAATAATCACAATCTGTCATGTTGTCTATTCTTCCGTCGAAAAAACCCGTAGAAAACCCGTTTCTACATGGTTTTCATGCTCCGCGTGCAGCGTAAGAATACTTCGGCGGTTTAAAAAAAAATCTGCTGTTCTATACATTTTATCCATGTGGATGTCGCACTTTTGTATGAAAGAGCTTGCTTTTTGAAATAACTGACGAAAAATTTCATATCATGGTAACAATTTGTGCGTCGATATCCCAAACACCGTGTATGATCTATCAGGCAAACAATAAAGAAAATTTGAAAAGTATGGGAGAAATCTTTGCCCAGCAGTGGTACTACATACGTTAACCTAAATAGGATCTTTCTAAGATGGATTGTGTGAGGGGATGATATCAGTGAAATGAGATTGAAAGATAATGTGACAGTTAATAAGAGAACAATGTTATAGAAAAACTATGCACTAATCCCACGTTACACGGGATCGAAGCAGGCAGAATAAGAGACCTGCTGTGTTAGTAATTTTTGAAAACTGAGCAACAGAAGAGATAAATGAAGAGATAAATGAAGATAAATATTTTAAGAGGTCGTATAAAAAAAAGAATAAGGTAAGGTAAATTCTGTCCAGATAAGAAAAGCATAGATGTGATAGTTGTATTATAAGGAGTCACAAACGAAGGCAGACAATTATATCAACAAACGACAAGACTTAGAAAAAAAAATACTTTGCTTACCTTGATGACACAGAAGAAGGCTATGAGCCATGCTAACGCCAAGCACCCTACTAAATGCCACTGAATTTCGCCCCAGTTCTCCCAAGTAGCATCACCTCTGCCCAACACACGTTCACTGAAAGAAAAATAACTAGACTAGAGAATCTATAATAAGCAAAACAATTAATGAAATTGCATGAGGTGTCCCCTCTTTGCAAATTGGTATTATAAATAAGAAATAAGGTCCCGGGAAATAAGGTTTCTGTGCCTATTTTAGTATAGCTCAAAAGTGTGGTGTTTGCAATGATGATAATGTGATCTAAATATTTTAATAGTTTTACGTCATTATTGGAAGGAATGACAGTAATATTAATGTATCAGTAACATTACTGATAGTATCTGGACCCTTAACGACTATCAACCGATCAGTTTGTAATGATACCATGCGGTTGGTTAACTCAGTAACTATGCAAAATGAGGGAAATGAATTGTTTATAAAATTAACCAGGTAACAATATTATCCGTATATTTAAATCAAAACTGTAATTATTTGAAATTTATATTGTGATGAATTTGATATACCTACAGTTAATTTCCCTAACCGTACTTCGCATATTGCTTTACAGATCGGATCGGATAATCGGATCGCATTATGTGAAGCCTTTAGCTAGACATATAATATCGCATTGATGGTATAATATAGTCGGTAACATTACATCTCCTCAATCTACGTGTAGATTGAGGAGACCTACAAGCTATAAGTATTAATTCACGAACGCGAGCAATCAGCCGTCTGACAGAAATCTCGCCGGATTTTACAATCAGTTTGAACACGGCATTGTTGTGGCAGACTCATACAAGGTGTAATTGAAAAAAACTAAAAAAGTCCTTATGGGGTCACTGTACTTATCAGAGCAACCTTGAAATTGCAAATAAAAATCAGCTCCTGTACACATGTATGTTCGCATAGCTCAACAACATTTTGGGAAAAGCTGACTTTTAAAAACCACCTAGATCGTTTCTAGGTTTCATTATTTTACGACATCCACGTGTAGTAAATATATTTAAAAAATCTTATGCTAATTATAAATTAAATACTCTTATAGTAAATACCTACTTATATCGGCTCGCACCATAAATAACAACGTTACAATCGACGTACATACAATTTTTATACATACATCATGTTCAATAATTAATCAGATGATATCATATTCATGAAACTAGAACGTGGTCAAAACTTCATTAACAAAATAAACTAACATCTGTCAATTTCCACGCCCACTACTTTTGTCACTATCGACGTCAATTTCCAAGTCCATAATATTGTACATTATGGATTTTTACTTTATCAAGTAGTCAGCTTAACATAAGCTGTGATGGCGTTATCGAATACATTACACTGATAAATATTTTTAGAACGTGTGGATTTAAAACATTGACATTTTCGATAGTATTAGGAGTCGTGGAGCGTTTCGTATGTCTACAACATCTTTCAACAGGCATATTAATGACAGCATTTCGGTAGCTTAATTATATCAAATCAATAATAATCATAATCATTTTTGACTTTTTTTTTCTTTTCTGTATTTCACTTTGTCTCTTTACTAGAATAATCATTACCATCAAATTGATTATGTTCAACTTATTTGATAGCGAACACAAATTGTTTTACAAAGTGATAATCTATACAGACAGTCTTTACTCAGTTCTCCGCGTATCTTTAATATAACCTTAAATGATCGTAGAAAACTTCTAACTTAAAATTGCTTAGGCAAAACATAAAGTTGGAGCCACAAAAAATATTTGAATTTAGATATTGTTAACTTTTTCAATTCAAATGAGCATTAGACCGCGTTCATACCAAACGTATAGCCGGCCACTGACAGTGAATGTCAAGTAAAAATTGACATCATCATTCTTATAGCCTTATTCTAATTTATTTGGGGTCGGTGCAACATGTCTTTTTGTACCATATTTCTCTATTAGTTCTTTATTAGGAGGGGCTTGTGGTTAAGTAATAGCAGCCGCACTGGTCGATCGATCAGGTTAAGCTACGCTTGCTGCGGTCCGTGAATACTGACCGTCTTTACATACCAAGACCCCTCCGTGCCTCGGAAAGCACGTTAAGCCATTGGTCCCGGCTGTCATTCGTGGATCTTTGACAGTCGTTACGGGTCGTCAGAAGCCTAGTCTGACTACCAGTCTTACCAAAGCGGTATCGTATTACCTAGTACTGGATTGTGGAGGTCAGATAGGCTATCACTCCATGTAAAATACTGGTATTCAGCTGCATCCGATTAGACTGGAAGCAGACCCCAACAAAGTTGGGAAAAGGCTCGACAGATAGACTTTTCTATTAGTCTGTCTCATTCTAGGTGTATCATCTTTCACACATTCCAACCATCTTTTCTTTGGTCTTTTTTTACTCAAAACCATTCAAATGCTTAATTTAAACTTGTGTAAACAAAATGTACCTATGAAAATACAAAGCCAGCCGACTGACAGAGACGTCGGTTGACTGTAACGTTTGCTGTGAACACGGCCTTGTCGATTATTGTCTGACTCATTTAATCTTTCATTAGTCGACTACGCAACTGTATTTATCTTTGGTATTTTAATATTGGCGAATGAAAGGATAAACGTAGGTTAAGCGAAATCTATTAGATAGCAGTCGCGACTTACAATCTTGAAAATGCAGCGAACATTTCCAGTTATTTATACTCCATTTGAAATAAGATTAGACATTTAAACAAACCTTTTTTAAAGTCCGTTCAACCGATTTTGACTTATATACCGTTGGCATAAAGGTGGCATTAAAAGCAAAAATGTGGTTACAATTCGAACTGTTTACTGCAGCTGCTATTTATCATGCCACCAATGCAATAGGAGTCAATATCGGTTGAACGAACTGTAAAAAGGTTTATTTTAATGTATAATCTTGTTTCAAATGAGTATAGGTAGGTTATTTCTTCTATTCTTCTGTTTATCAAAAAAGAGAAGTGAATTAAGAATTTTCTGAAAACTACGCAGGGGGTTCCACGCCTTAGCTGTGCTTTATATTTAAGTATCTTATTAATTAAAGATAAAACAAATTGTGAGCTGACACAATAAATGTATGAGTTTTTCTTCTAAAGTACATAATAGATTTATTCCAGAAGGTCTTTGTGAATTATACATTAATATTTAACTAAATGTATTATATAATATACACATTCAACGTGGCAATTCTACCATTCTTCTGGGCACAATTCTGGATGACAGCGATGCGAACGAATACTTCGACGCCCAATTATTCTTTTGTTTTTGTTAGTCATTTAATTTAAATACCTAGTGTAAATACATAGTTAGTTGTGTTAATTATTGTAAAAGTAATGACTAATAATAAAATATATAATAAATGCATATTAACTAAGATATAACGCAGAAATTATGAAAAAAAAACAGTGGCACTCCGGGAGTGTCGACAGAAGTGAAAACTTGAAAAAAAATCGGCACCGCGGTAATCAACGAGTTGATGTCTTTTTAATTATCAAAATCTGGTGTCATCACGGTGTCGCGAAATCAATGGTTTAGACCCATCTCAAAAATGCCCAACGCGCCTAAAGAAGTTTTCACTTCAAAAAATCTTAATCCAATATTGAAAAACATTTGCATCGTTATCGCAATTTGTCCATTCATAGTCACTTGCTGTTAACAACACAAGTAAGTATATCAGAAATCTCGTTTCGTCACATTTTCACGAGCATTATCATTTTGATCAGATAAAACATGATTATAATTATCTATAATGAACGGTGGCTGTTGGCTGATTATAGAAAGGTCAGAATACTTGATAAGTCAGTTATTCAATGAACACTTAAAATTAAGTAGTGTGTATAAGTTTTTGAGTGTTGTCAATATGGGTATACCTCTCATCTGGGTAAAATATGAAATTTACCTCCAAAAATTTTAGTGGCTGTAGTTTTCCACAGCTATTTCGTTTTGTTTTATTTTATTTTGAAAATGTAGATATCATATGGATATTGTGTTCAAAATACCGGGTTATTGCAATTGTAAAATCTTGGTCAACATGAAATTATGAAAAACCAGAAATTGATAAACTAAAACAGATGTTAATAATGTTGTGATAATGTAAATTGTGTCCAAAATCAATTATAATCATTCTACACTTTTATCAAAAATGTTTTAAATAGAACGCGACAAGAATTGTAAACTCAAGTAATTTTTATGATAACATTTATATATCATTTCAAATCAAATTCCAAAGTAAGTACACTCGTACTTTGAAATAAAAAATATATCATTTTTTTCACTTATCCGAAAATATATAAAAGGAGAAATTGACTGACTGACTGACATATCAACGCAGAGCCGAAACTACTTGGACTAGAAACGTGAAACTTTGCACACAGCTTCCTTTTATAATGTAGAGTAGCACTAAGAAGAGGTTTTTGAAAATTAAACTTTTAAGGGGGCGACTTCCACGCGAGCTAAGCCTCGGGGAAAAGCTAGTCTGAAAATAATGGTCCAAAAAGAAACAAGTTTTTTCTTATTTTTCCATCTGGAATTTCTCAGTAGCAGCCCGGAGTCTGGATTTTTGTCCGGTTGATGGCAATAGGCTTGCCCCCTATTATATGGGTATGCTTATAGGTACACCTCTGCCTAACTCTTCAGGAAAAATAGGCGTTATGTTATGTAAAGAAAAGCATCATGCGCTAAAAGTAAACATGTTCTTTAAAGCAACGTTAATATTGTATCTGACTCCAAAGCGAAGACGTTCATCCAAAGAAACACTAGCTTGCTTTAAAATCCAATAAAAATGATGTAAGTAAATACCAAACATACATAAACTCACGCTTTTTTCGAACGCCACCTGCTACGACCTCAACCTCAGCTCAGTCTGTGCTCAGCGCTTAGTGTGGCAACACGCCGTGTTCGAGTTCGCGACAAGTCAATCGTCATCCTGAGGATGCCTCGTTGAGAGGTGAAACACGTGTCGATTTCTTGCAGGGTTTTTTTTAAGACTCTTGAGAAATAGCTAAGCGGAACAGGTTACTAAACATATTCACTTCTATTGTATTTTATACTCCTTTTGCTTTGTTTACGTTCATAAACGTGCTTATACACGCACGCCGGTTGCATGTCCTATGCCCCTGACCTACCATAATATTAACAAATAGGTTGGCAGAAATGTGTATAGCATAGTGTTATAAGTCTTCTATAAAAGCGACTTTATTGCCATGAGCCGGGCACAAAACCAGACTCCGGGCTGCTACCAGGATTTTTCTAAGGTGAAAATCCAATAACCAATAGATCAACGACAAAGAATAATCAATCATTGTTATTTCTTTCTTTATTTATGTCTTTCTTTATTTCGTTCTTTCTTTCCTTCTTTCTTTCTAAATAATGAGAATGAACCAACTCACTTGTAATATTCCTCAGCTGCTAAAATCCTTGTAACATTTCTGTACCAGGGGATTGTATCCTCTCCATCCAAGCAGAAAGACCCATCGTATGGCTGGAAGCCAACACTAGTGCATATCTCCCCGATACTCATACATTTCCGTAGAAAGTACGTCTCATCTGTTGCTGCTCCCGTATTACCAATCCTACACTCTGCGTCATATTCACCACTGTAACAAGCTGATAAAAAAAATGTTATAATTATCAAATTTAGTTAATTGATTCAGGCGTGACCTTGCGAAACAATAGACGTGCATATAATTAGTAACCTGTTCCGCTGAGTTAAGTGGAACAGGTTACTAAATATATGCACGTCTATTGCATATTATCGAATTGACTTAAATAATTAGGAATTTTAAAAATATCTCATTTACCTCAAGGAAAGGAAAAGGGATTCCAAAAATATTAAATTCGTATTCCTATTATTCATTTACAGTAAGGGAAATGAATTGTTTATGAAATTAACAAACTTCGTCAATTTGCCATGTTAAAGCTATTTCATATAACTGTCAACGAATGACAGCTGTTATCTAATGTTGTAATTTGAATATAATGAAATTTGAAGTTAGCCCGGTTGATGACAATAGGCTCATCCCCTAACACATGGAACTAAAACATAACTGGCAACATATGGGTATACTATCGGTATATGCTGCCTCACCCTTCGGGGAATGCCGGCGTGATTTTATTTTATGTCGTTAATTTGGTATTCGATTTGCTTAACAATTAATTTCCCTGACTAACACATTCTATCACATTACACACATACATTTAACACATTATTAATTACATTGACATAAAATACTGTTATATAAGGTACGTACCATCAGTATTAAAGGTATTGTTGCATGACCCCCAGTCCAGATGTCCGGCGATGGAGACAATGGTGTAGAACACAGTCCAAGCAACGATAATCATGTAGTAAATAGATATAATTGAGATAACAACGAGGGTACAGTATCCCAACCCACTGAAGAAGGGAGCTATTGCATTAAACGCTTGTAAAGGACCAATGCCAGTAAACTGGCCTATGTAGAGCTCGAGGTAGAAGATTGGAAGTCCAATGAAAATTAACATAATGAAGAATGGTATGAGAAATGCACCTGGAACAAAAAGAAAATAGTTATTGTGAAACTGTCGTTATGGTGTAATGGAAATAATTGCAAACCTGAGGGGCATTCCCGTATTTTTAAGAACGGTCGCAATCTAATCAGTCTTATCAAAAGAAAAACGTGTGCGGTCGGGGGACCCCCGTCGTGAACGAAGTTCCTTACGCGATACTCACACGCAAACACGCACACACACACACGTCTATAATAGAAAGAGACAGAGAAAGAGAAAGTCGCTAACGCTTTTTCATTACGTGACGATTTCTACCAGTCGTTTCCAGTTCGTTCTAAAAACCACAAATCTACATTTTTGACAAGTTATTGACATTGATTGAGATGAGATTGTGACAAGATATTGAACGTTTTTATGTACAGGAATTGGCCTTCTGAAAAGGGGCGAATGTACTCTTCATTTTGAACAACTGTTGTAAGGAGCAACAGGACCAACAGAAAAATCCCAAAAAAAATCTGCTGCTCCATACATAAAATTTATGTTCTCATAACTCGACAAAATGTAGGGAATATCTAATTTTTTGTCGCAATTTCAGGGTTGGACCCATAGTGAAACTTTATCATAATGATGAGTACAATAACCCCCTTTCAGGTTTTCAATTATTTAAATTATACCTTGTATATTTTCTAATAAAAGATTCGAGTTTATTAACGCTTATGGTATCTTCATTTTTGAAATATGTTGGTCTATAAAATTCAAAATAGAGATTTTGCAACATAAAACTATTATAAAATTAGAATTAGAATAATAAACAGCCTCTATTAGAGCAGTATTAACACCTTTCGGTACAAACCATCAAACTGAAGAACTTTCTCGATGAAACCAATATAGTCATCGTGAAAATATGGACTCGACCCAAATGTATGAGATACATTTGGGTCGAGTACATATTGAAATTTTGCATAGGACAGTTGATTATTTTTTCGCTATTACGATGTTGTTCCCGTAGAGAAAGTTGTTCAATTTAATGGTCTATACCACAACCTTAATTATGAACACACCTTTCTGATACACCCTATTATATCCTACTTCCTACTATAATCCTATCCTTCTATATTATATTTATTATCATTATATTACTATTATATTAATATTTTATATAATATTATAAATGCGAAAGTTTGTGACGATGGATGGATGTTTGTTACTCTTTCGCGCAAAAACGACGGTACGGATTTGGATGAAATTTAGCACACAGATATTTTATAGCCTGAATTAACACATTGGATACTTGTTATCCCGATATTTCCACGAAATCGACACTTATGCGGGTGAACCGCGGGGCGCTGCTAGTAATATTATAAACGCGAAAGTTTGTGAGTATGGATAGATGAATGTTTGTCACTCTTTCACGCAGAAACTACTGACTGGATTTGGATGAAATTCGGCACACAGATACTTATAACCTGGATTAACACAGGATAGTTTTTATCTTAATAAATAGGGAGTGCCTCCACTGCTGGCGCCGGCTCCCACAAATGACGCCATTGGGAACTGGTATGACATTACTGCCGGCAGCCGAGATTAAAAACATCGGCTGCCGGGCACATTATATACTCTGTGGCGGCATTATGTACACAGGCGGCGCGGCGTTAGTGGAAACCCTTAACCGTATTCAGAACTCTAACTAACTAAGCTTAACTAAAGTATTTTTTTCTATATATTCTAGTCGTTTTGGCACTCGCCGGCCGCTGCCGAGGCACTGCTCGCTTCGCTTGCTCGGCTCGTGCGTAGAGGATCATAGTTCTAACCTAACCTAATCTTTTTTTGTGAGTAAAATAATATTTACGAGGAAAATAATATAATCTTAATATTCCCACGGGATCGACACTTATGCGGGTGAAACCGTTGGGCGCTGCTAGTGCTTTATAAAGCTAAATCAGTTAGGACTAAAAATAAATTAGGTCTAGTAATAAGAATACATCTTCCATATATAAAATATCTATCAACTAAAACATAATATTTTCGTTCAAAATCCCGGGGCAGACTCGTTTGCCTGACTCGAGGTCCTTATTGACCGATAGGTTCAATAAATAATTCATACTGATTCACAGCGATATGTTTTTTGTTTGGCTCTTCGCTTTTATCATTCTTTCTTCCTTCTTTAACATGGTGTCGTGAAATAGGAATCTATTGTTTATTTATTGCTTGGTAATTTGTAACTTATCGTTAATCGTTTACATTGTAAAATTTACTCATTTTATCTTAAGATTTTTGTTGTATTTGGTTGTATCGCTAACTTTTTTTTGTAATCTTTCTCGTGAGTCACTAAACATTAGGGAATTAAGTTTTGTTAGTTTATAGCAGCACGTGTAAAGCCTCGTACAAACAGGCGCGACGCGACACCAGTAATTGTTTTACGTGTCACGCAAGTCTACAAGAGGCTTTACATGTGCTGCTATAAACTTAGAAAAACATGTGTATTATTGATTTCTAATCTTAATTCCGTAATTAACTCTTTATCGAAAATATTGAGTATGAGTTTAAATCCTGTTTAGGTTAAATTATTACGCAATCACTCACTAAAGTTAGTCTCATAATTATAATTCATCTGCCTTGTCACTTTTTCCACAATTATTGTTTGGTAACATTAAATTGTAAATGAAAAATCAGAGACAAAAATTTAATTTATAAAGTTAACGTCAAATTGTCAAAAGAACAACATCTATAAGGTGATTTTTAGAAATAGATTAGAATTTCGGGTTTTAGTATTCAAACTATCAAATTAAAGCACTCAATTTGTAAGTTTCACTACAAATTGGCATCCACAGGTACGTTTTTCGATGCATTTGTTTACATTTTCATCACATACATTTAAAATAGACCATTATTTAGACAATAACTTCAAACTGTAATGCATATTTACTTACCACCGCCATTCCTGTAGCAGAGATAAGGGAATCTCCAAACATTTCCCAGACCTACGGCGTATCCGAGGCAGGCTAAAATGAACTCTAAGGGTGAACCCCAAGAGGCTCGCTCTGGAGTACCATCATCTCCTGCTTTATTTGCTGGCGTCCCATTTGGTTCTGACTGTAACAAAACCATTCAACGTTAATATTATTAAGTTGCAGAAAAAAAAAACAGTGGCACTCCGGGATTGCTGACAGAAGTAAAAACTTGAAAAAAATCGGCACCACGGTAATTAACGCGTTGATGTATTTTACTCCATGCACCGCGGTAATCAACGCGGTGATGTCTTTTTAATGGTCAAAAGCTGGTGTCGTCACAGTGTCGCGAAATCAATGGTTTAGTCCCATTTCAAAAATGCCCAACGCACCTAAAGAAGTTTTCACTTAAGAAAAAACGACGTGGTAGTTATAAACAGTAAAATTTTGTGACTTGTATGCTGTAAATCCGCCATTTTTCCACAAACTTAGGACATTCAATGTCTTGTGCTGCATGTCCTGTTGTCTGCAAATTATAAAAACTAATGCTAACGGCATGGTTTCTCATGACCAAATTCTGGGCCTACTTAATTTAGATTGCCATCGACATGCTTAGGAGAAGAGTCGCCCATTGACAGAGTCTAAGTTAGAGCGTATTTGCACTAAGTAAATACCTACGTTGATTGTTAAATATGTTTAATAAAAGCTATCACTACAGCATTTTATTACTAAAAAAACCTTAAATCAAGACCTAAACTCGTTTTTTTTTCGTATATTCTGAAAAAAAAACTTATACACTATTATAATAGCCGACTCCAAAGTTATAAGAAACCGTAACCAAAAATTAATGAACAAGAAACAGCTTTGGAACAAATTCGATTAAGCGCCAATAGGTTCCCATTTATCCACGGAGCAAGTTTCAACCTGTTCAATCGGTAATCCAATAATGCCTGCTGAACAGCTTTTCTTGTAAACTCCCGGTTAATGTATTCCAAAACTGGTGTCTTAGTTTTGTAATCACCAATAAAGTAATTACGTAAACTTTGTGCGGACGCGAAAATCGGGAAGTGTTCCTAAACTTAATCCCTTGAAACAAGGGAATAATCGTTCTCATTAAAATGTAAATTCGTTGAATTGTGACGAGACCCTGAATGGAGTCGCCCGAGTTTTCGTTCGATACGCTTTTCTGCTATTCAAATAATATTATGCAGGAGTTCGTATTATTCCCGGAACTAACGGCTTACTTCTTACCCGCATACTTAATATTTATTATATGGAACAGAGCTTGGTTGGAGTTGTCACTCGTTTTTTGCTATAGTAGGATCATCATTTTGTAACGAAGATACTAAAAGGAGTATCAGATTTCTGAGACGATTTCGTTTTATATTTATCCGATTCCATTGCCGATTAGGCTTATCATAAAATGGCACAGAAATCCTTTAATTTACATCTGTCTGTTTCTACATTGTTACATAAATTTCTATCACATGAATAATTTCAGATTTTTCTCTATGCAAACTTCGGAGACAAGGGGGAAATGGTATTCTTTTTTTACATTTGTCGTAATAAGTCGAATACTATGCGGCCTAAAAAAAGAAAAAGGTTTGAGAATGTGCAAACAGCGATTTTTAATACCCTGTTGCAAAAACATTTATACATTTTTATTTCTTTCTTATTTGCAAAATAGTTGGGCAAATGTCATCTAAAACTATTCCAAATTTCAAGTTGATAGCATTAGTAGTTCTTAAGATGTCCAGCTGTGACAGACAGACGGACAGACAGACTGAGTCGGTGGGAAATTATCAAATAACTCGGCGTGTCTAACTCTTACTGACTAAAACCCACCCGTGTTCCTTCAGTTGCCTATATTGCCAGGGACCACGGTAACCCTTTCAGACAAAACCGCAACCCCGGCAGGCATCGGCCCCGTCAGTTTTGCTGACATCTCTTTGAGGCGATCCAGGCCTGGTCCTTATCGGACGGCGAGCTACCCATTGCTCAACGTCCACTAGCCCGCACCTACGGCGGCCGGGAATCGGCCTGCGACTCCCGACGCCCAGGGCGGCTCTTGCGGCGTTTAGGGGCGTGAGGGCGCGAAATTTGCCTCTCCTTCACGCGTTCCGCCTCCTCCTTTGCAAGCATTACTGCTTCGCAGAAGGAGGTGACGGCTTCCCATGCCCTCTCGCTCCATACCATAGCCTGAACCAGGGCCGGACGCAAAAGACCACCGCCGCCGATGGACTCCACGAGGACAAGTCGATGCTCCGCCCAAGCCGGGTAGACCTCCACCGTATACTCCACCGTGTCATCCGGGTGATCTCCACAATGGTGACACCCGGGCGTTTCCTCCCACCTTATCCGGAACAGGAACCTCACGAAACAACCGTGTCCGGTGAGGACCTGTGTCAAGCGGAAGGTGACGATGCCGTGGCGCCTCTCTAGCCACTCCTTACACTTACCACCGCAATTGAAAACTCAACCCCTTGAACACACTAGAACTAGCTATGCAACTGCCCTAATTATAGTTAAAATTAAATTGCTTTACATTCTCTAGAATCTGAACAAAATATAACGAATAAAAATATTTGGAAACGACAAAAGGTCCCCAAATTGCATGAATTTGGTAAATTGTAACTTTTTGGGTAATGATAACTTTTCTGCTAAACCCGTGCCTGTGTGAAGCACGGATTTACCAGTTTTAAAAGTTTCGAATTACAATTTTGGTGCTTAGAACAGCGCACATTTATTTAATTGATTCTTTTAAAGCTTTTTTTATGCTTATATTCTGGGGATTTCACTGCTGCGTTAAACTGCAGCCTGTTATATATATCGGAAATACGTCACTGATTTGACTAATCGTGGCGTCAGCGTCGCCTAGCGGCGCTCGACAGAGTTTACAACATAACGTTCGACCGGAGTTAAGTGGAGTTTGTCGGTGGCGGTCAAGCAGTGGACACGTTTAGAAACTGTTGCGTGTTCCGTATAGTTGTGTCGTATTCCTAAAGTGTGTTAATTGCTAGTGTGATTAATTTCATCGTAAATTATAAATTGATCAGAACTGCAAACGGTTTTTCTATTAAAATATAGCTGATAATAACGAGAGAGATGTACCTTTTTTCCGTCATATTTATGTACCTTCTCCGTCATATTTATTTATTATGCAAAATACATCAATAACATTTTACTAGGATCAAAAACAAGGATGATAATCACGATTTTTCAATACTGTGTAAATAAATCACTTGTATATATAGGCATACATATAACATTTTTATTAAAAGGTAAACAATTTAATCAATTATTTTTGTTATCCTTTTTATTATGTTTTCTGTATTTCTGTGTACTCCACATATGAGTTAAGGTTGCTCAAAATAAATGTATTTTATTATTATTATTAAGTTATTAAAACATTTTATGCTTTATTTACAACAGTAGTAAACAAGGCAGGTTTAAATACTACAAGGGCGGGTATCCCTCGTAGCATTAAACCTCACTTGTTTCAGGTCAGCGTTTTGTTTAAAAAAACTAACTCCATGCCATTAACGAAGTTGTCAACATTTTCGATTGCATTTCCAGGGAAGTTCATGTTAGTTAGTGTAACTAGGGACCGAATGTTTTAGTATCATTGCTTAGTTTAGGCACCAGAACTTTGGTCGTTATGAATTTGATGCCGCGCAGTTTGCACAGCCATTGTTGTAAGTGTCACGGAATGTTCAATGTGTACCTGTCCTCTGGAGAGTACAAAAATTGTGTTTGTTGGATTGTGGGTAGTCGTTGAAAATTTAGATTGTTTGCTTTGGATTGTGTAAAATGTGTTTTTTAGGTTTCCGTGAAAAAAACGGAACCCTTATAGCATCACTCGTGCGTCTGTCTGTCCGTCTGTCACAGCCAATTTGCTCCGAATTTAATGAACCGATTAAGTTGACATTTGGTACACATATGTATTTCTGTGACCCAAACACAAACGTATAACGTAAATAAATGAATTTTGGGGGCAAACAGGAAAATTAAAAAAAAGTTTTGCTACCGTGTGACATATCAAATGAAAGGTTTGTTGAAAGGATCTTAAACATATTTTTTTAAATATAATTTTAAAATAAACACTTTTAAATATATTTAAGAAATTCGATGCAAATTTAACTTTCCTCTCCCTTATCTCCGAAACTACTGAACATGAAATTCTTAAAAACACGTAGTTTGGCTCTATACTCAAAGATTACAGGAAAACCTATAAGAAGACTATGGTCTTAAAATCACATGGTAAATGTCTCAATATTGTGCGTACAAACTTACATTTGCACTTGGAATGTATGGGAGAACATTTATTTCACCTACAATGTTAAGTTTGTATTTGGAATAAATTTATCCCAACTAAGTCCAACACGCACTTGGCCGGCTTTTTATAATATAATGATTAGACTTAAACATATCAAGCGGAATATGGGTGTACCTCTGCCTAACCCTTCGGAAAATACAGGTGTGAAGTTATGTTAGAACTTACACAGAAGCACATGGCAACCGCGGAATAAAAAGATTACTAAATTATATCCAGGAAACTCAGTCATTACAGTAAACATTTCATTGTATGATGCAATAATTAAACTGACAACTTAGGTACTAGCTGGCAGCAACGATGTAGCTTAGAGACAAAACACAATCAATCTGCCTAGCCTTTTCCCAACTATGTTGGAATCAGCTTCCAGTCTAACCAGTTGCTGCTGAATACCAGTATTTTTCATGGAACGACTGCCTATCTGACCTACACAACCCAGTAACTGAGCTATTTACATAGATACCTATCTATCGAATAATTGTGTTATCACGCAAAATTATCTACATTTAAATAAAAACGTGATTTCATTTGAATCTGATTATTGTTTTTCAATCGATCATCATTATTGTGTTTTATATCGGTATCATAAGATTAAGTCTGACACACGAGAGTTCCGCGACGTAATGTATCTTTTATCTTCTGTCCAAGTCCGTGGGAGTAGATTGTCTCTTTTATGGTATTTATATAATAAAATAATAAACGGTTATTAACTATAATACATTTAATATGAGCGTAGTATTGATCATCTATCTATTTAAATAAAAATCAATTGCCGTGCGTTAGTCTCGCAAAAACTTGGAAAAGGCTCGACCGATTTTGCTTTAGGAAAAACCCAATGGAACAGCCGAAATATTGTATGGAAATTTACTGAAAATTGGACAGGACAACGTCGTTCGGGTCAGCTAGTTTCTTGATAAAATTAATATTTAAGTAAGAACCTCGTTTCTTTAGCTGGAATAACGTGTAGTTGGTTTTTAATCTACACCCTAATTGCGTAACACACAATTAATCCTAATTCATGTATATGTTTGAAAAATTTGTCTGCTCAACAACGTAAATAACGCAATGAATGTTGTTTATTTTTGTCAAAATGAAACGGATTATGATTGATCTTGTATTTCGCAATTTAGGTGCTGGCAAATATGAATGTAACTTTAACAAATTACAATTAGACATCGTGGAGATGACAATAAGACAATAAATTAAACTTCGTTTAATGACTTTCCCAGTCTGCATACAAAAATTCCACCAAATTCATCCATAGTTTGCTCAATATAGCCGGCTGATCGGCAAAACCAAGTCGGCTCATCACTACTATTTTGTTTGAAAAAATCACGTTTTCAATTTCGATGTTAGGATTTATTTGATAGTTTCTACTATTAATACTCATATTTTTTTTATAATACTCTTATTTGTTAGTATTGCCAGCGTTTTCATTTATTGTCATATTGTCTTCTCCGCGTTATTATATACAGTCGCAGAACGAAAAGGCCGAACAAACTATGCCTTTTTTATACAAGATTTTTATTAACTTGTTTATTTGTGAGGGGCTCTTGGTTAAATAATAACAGCCGCACGGGCCGATCTTCAAGGTTAAGCAACGCTTGTCAAGGTCGCTCCGTGGATGGGTGACCATCATAACATACCAATGCCTCTTCGTGTCTCCGAAAGCACTTTAAGCAGATGGTCCCCGCTGTCATTCGTAGATCTTTGACACTCGTTACGAGTAATTAGAAGCCCGAAAGTCTGACAACAAGTCTTACAAAGGGGTGTCGTATTACCTAGTAACTGGGTTGTGGAGGTTAGATAGGCAGTCGCTCCATGTAATATACTGGTATCCAGCTGCATCCGGTTAGACTGGAAGCCGATCCCAATATAGTTGGGAAAAAGGCTAGGTAGATTGATTAGTATTGATTTTTTAAGAGGGTTTATCCCAAAAGTTGGCAACGTCGTAAATAGCTGTCAAATATTTACCTGTTTTGATTAATTTGGCAATATTACTATATGGAATTAAGAAATGTGGCTAACTAGAGAACTAAAATATTGATTATGAAATGCAATAATAAATATCGATAGGAAATGGGAGGCCGTCACCTCCTTCTGCGAAGCGGTAATGCTCGCGAAGGAGGAGGCGGAACGCGTAAGGGAGAGGCAAATTTCGCGCCCTCACGCCCCTAACCGCCGCAGGAGGAGACGCCCAGGGCGTCGGGAATCGCGGGGCGATTTCCGGCCACCGTAGGCGCGGGCTTGCGGGCGGTGAGCAATGGGTGGCTCACCGTCCGATAAGGACCAGGCCCGGGTCGACGGCGCGTTGTGTTCCACGCGCGCCTCAAAGAGATGTCAGCAAAACTGAAGGGGTCCACTAGGGCCGATGCCTGCCGGGGTTGCGAAGAAAACCGAAAGGGAGATCGTGGCCCCCGGCAACAGGGCAACCGAAGGAACACGGGTGTAAAAAAAGTATTTGGAAATCTTCCAAATGCCTTTTTTACACCTAAAACTATTACTACATAAAATTCAATGTTTTAATTGCAATTCATTATTAATATTCTAGTTCCCTAGTTAGCCGCATTTTTTTAATTCTATACAGTTGTATTGCCAAATTAATCAAAACAGCGAAATATTTGACAACTGTTTGCGACGTTGCCCACTTTCAGAATAAACGCTCTTAATTTGCAATTTTTTCGCTGATACAGATTTTGAATACGTACCTACTGCCAAAATAATGAAACGAAACTGCAATTTGATTAAATTTAATGTACACAATACATATGGGGCAAAGGAAATTGTATTAATTCAAGATTGCTTAACATATTCGTTCCGCTAGTGTACCTGCCTTTGTGTAAACTTACGGTGGAATGCAAAAAAACAATAGATTTCATGAAATCGGAAATCGTAATCGCTTGACGTATGTGTAGATGTAAATCATTGATTTACATTGCTTCAAGATTATATCCTTTTACGAATTCGTGTAACAGGAAAAGTACACCTAATTATACAAATAATCGCGATTTATAATTTAAGGCGAAGCATCACTAATTTTATTTCGATTACACATATTGTAATTACCTAATTTTCCTACTTTTATCGTAATAAATTCTTTTCTTTTCCGTTCATAAATATTAATATCGTTATCAAGCACATTTGCAGCCGAATTGCTGATAATATTCGTTAGATATGTAACGAACGTTTGTAAATCACTTTACTAGATATACGATAAAACTTCGATCATCCTATAAAGTCAATATAGGCTATCGTACGATCTTTCAACTACACAAGTATGTTATATTATATCTATTTAATCTTTTATTTAGTAAGATATTCTAAACTCTTGTGGATGACTATCACGTTTCATCACCCGCTAGCGTTTAGTGTTATATCAAAACAGACGTTCTTTTATTCATATTTTTCTTTCTTAACTAAGGAAGGGGGGGTTATTGGTCAGAAGGATTAACAAAAATAAATGTGATATGAAAACTAAATTATTTCATCATCTTTTTTTGTTAAAAATTTATATTTTTAACAAAAAAAAAGTATAACCGCTAACAAGTATTCTGTTTTCACATTCGTGCAAAACCGGGGACAGGTCATCGACCCTTTGCCAGAATACCGCAGTGACCCATCGGTGTCAGATGGCATTTACAATTTAGCCGAAACGACGAACAGCTGATGCGTGGTTGGTATTTTGGTTAGTTCTGCTGTGTATTGTTGACTTGGGTAGTATTAATTTTGTATGGTAATTTCAGTAAGTACAACAAGGCCAATAATTGTTGGCTTGTCCTCAATAAACGTATAGAATTTTTACTAATGAATAAAAACAAAAATGTGTTGGTACGCAGAATGTTATTATAAAATTTAAACAAACGACAGAACTGCCAAAATCTTGAAACGGAAATGAATAAAATCCTAATGGTTGTCTCGATCTATTTTTTTAACCGACTTCTAAAAAAGCAAGAGATTCTCAGTTCGTCAGAATATTTTTATTTTTATGTATGTTCCCCGATTACCCGAAGACGTCTGGACCGATTCAAAAAATTCTTTTTTTTGTTTTAAAGTGTATACTTTCAAAAAGGGGCCAATGTAATTTGATCACGATCTGATGATGGGATCTTGTAGAAATCGAGGGAACTCTTCTAACATTATAGGCACATCTATAGCGATTTAGGTATTTTTGATGAGCAGTTGACATTAGGCTATTGTAACTTAGATAAATTACAAACCAACCCAATGAAAAGTGAAAAAAAACTTTTTTACAAAAAATACAACCGACTTCCAAACTACAAAGTGAAAAATAACGAAGAAGTCGGTTGTATTTTTAAGTAAAAACGTTTTTTTTTTTAGTGTATTTTAGTTTTTTGATCCATTAAAAAAAAAACTAATATGATTTCCAAGTATACCTACTATTTCATCTATTTGCATCATTACTCAAAATCAAAACAAAAAATCGACCAAAAAATTTTTTAAAAATCAACACCTTTTTATAAAACTTGCCTTATTTATAGAGTAGTCACTACCAGCCATTTTGAATTGAGCTCATTAATTATTTATTTTTATAAAAACCATAGGCACAGCACTCCCGTACTTCACCCCACACTACGGGAGTTATTAAGCGATTATGTCGCCACGTATCACAAACACCGACTGAAATGTGTACAAAATCGTGAGTTTTATCAAAAGATTGATATCGGTCTAAATGGCGATAACGTCGATAATAAAAGAATTGTGTAGATAAATCAGTATGCCCTGATAGTGTTCGGTTATTTAATAATTTTAATTGAATCTTATTGTGTGGACTCCTTTTTATGGTTGCGTTGGTAAATGTGGAAACGTAGTACGTTTAATGAGACTGAGTCTTTTATTGTTGGTAATATGAGATAGCATGGATTTAGAACGTTATATATTCCATAAAATTGTTTGAAGAAAGGGTGCCTATTCTCGTATATTTATTAAATCTATATGTTGGAAGAGTCACGTCACTTTATAGCACCATATTTTATAATAATAATAACAATAAGGGTAGGCTACTATTTTTTACTGTTTTTTTTTTGTTTGTTTTTGTTTTTATATAAATATTTAAAAATGTAAATAATATGTTTCAAAATTAAATAAAGGAAATAATAATTCCTTTTTTGTCGTTGTCAACTAAGGCCTATAAATAAAATACACAAAATATTCTTACAAAATAATAAACGAATGCATAATAATGATAGTATGGCGACCTAGCAGTAAATGTGGCATAAAATATATATATTTTTTTAATCAAAAACCCAGTAAGTCTTTACATTTTGTAATTTGAATAACTGTTAATATTTAAAGAGTTCAAGTCAAATTTGTATCTTCAATCTGTAAATAACATAATTTTGATTTAAAAAAACAAAAAAAAAACCACAGGCAGTCATGGAAACTTCTGCCGACAACAGTGAAAACTTAAAGTAGATTCACTGCTGATCAAACGCAACACGTCATAATCATAGCTACAGATATCGAATACCCTTAAACGAGCAATTCTTGTATATATTTATAATCTGAATCTCGAAAACGGCTCCAACTATTTTCATGAAATTTAGTATGCAGGGTGATAAATTGATCTAGCTAGGTTTCATTTTTAGAAAAATACCATAAAAAAAAGAATCCAGATATTACTGTTAACATTAGCATGTCGGTGACGCCAACCCACAAGATTTCCCCACCCGAAAATCGCACAAAGTTCCTAAAGAAAAACGAGTGTAAATTACCCTTCTGCATATTTTTTTTTACATCTTTGTTTCCCAACATCGGATAAAAGATAAATTATTGCTGATAAAAAAATACATTCAATGAATCAATATTATAATAATTATCTTATCTATAGACTCACAAATCCCGCGCAGATACATAGTTCCCTTCTTAAGAAATTAACTCGAAAAATAAATAAGTCATTATTTAATTGCACTTCGTCGACATGAAGGTCTTTGGTGAATCATGACATTAAATATAATTATTATTATTCAAATAGTGACCCAACCCTGTTCTCACACGAGTGCTTTATCTGAATTAAATATTGATGAATTATACACGTAGCCCTGCCGGAATAAATTGTCTAAATTATGGCCAATACTACATCAAAATCCATAATTTAGCTTAGAAGAATTAAGCGGATACACATACAGACAAGAAAAGTGACTTTATTAACAAAAAATACTTTAATAACTTAAAAAAGTTACTTTAATAACATCAGCTATATACAAATGAAAGTCTCGTCAAAATCAGTCCAGCCGTTTCGGAGATTAGTCGGAACAATCAGACAGACAATTTTTTAATTTTATTTTTTTTTATTATAAGGACCGTATATACTTTCATACGCATTCATTAAAAACCGGCCAAGTGCGTGTCGGACTATGCACACTGAAGGATTCCGTAATTGTAATGAATTTATCACAAGAAAAAACTTAACATTGTAGTCGAAAAACAAGTTATTCCATATATTTTTATTTAATATCTTTAATAGTATTTATACTAAAATTATTTAAAAAAATATTTGAAATTCTCACAACAAGTACTTTCATTTGATATGTCACACGGTACAGTCCGCAAAACTTTTTTTTATACTTCCAATTTGCCTGCGAAAAGTGTCCCCATATTCAAAATTCACTTAGTTACGTAACACGTTCGTATTTCGTCACAAAAATTCATATGTGTACCAAATTTCAACAAAATTGGTTCAGTAGATTCAAAGAAATTTGGCTGTGACAGACGGACAGACAGACACAATAGTGATCCTGTAAGAATTCCTTTTTTTCCTTTTGAGGTACGGAACCCTAAACCAGGTGCGAATAGCAAAGAAAAAAGTAACATGATTTATTTATGTTGCACCGTGTAAACGTATTTCTCTGTTATTTTGAAATTACAAAAAGACACTTCAATTTTATTTGCATGTTATGTATGTTTTGTAAATATGAATTTATGTGTGTATAGATAGATTACAATAGAAGTAGATAACGACCGATCGCAAACAAAATGTAGTTATTATTTAAAATGTTATACTTCTGTTACAGTAATCTTAAGTTACCAACCTGACTCATTCGGATGTAGAAAATAATGCATTAGCAACCAAGCACAATCGTCGCCCGCAGCATCATTAAACATCGGTCCGTTGATGGGTGATCATCTATTCCATACCGAGACCCCTCCGTGCCTCGAAAAGCGCGTTAAGCCGTTGGTCCCGGCAGTCATTCGAAGATCTTTGACAGTCGTTACGGGTCGTCAGAAGTCCGAAAGTCTGACAACCAGTCTTACTAAGGGGTATCGTGTTGCCAAGTAACTGAGTTGTGGAGGTTAGTTAAGAACTCGTTCCATGTAAAATACTGGTATTCAGCTGCATCCGGTTAAGCTGGAGGCCCAACAGATTTGGAAAATGCTAGGCAGATTGATTTTTTTTACTATAGTTCCAAGTTTGTAAAATCAAAAGAATACATAATCACGTGAGCAAAGCCGCGGGCACAGCTAAGTATTAGTTAATAAAGTCCCAATCTTTAATTGTTTTAACAAATCCAAAAAAATAACAATAACAGCACTTCAGACGTCAAATCCTATTACAAAAACAAAAGCAGTCGTCACGTCAATAACTGTAAATAAAATTCTACACGAGAAATATGATAGAACCCTTTTAGATAAAATTGGCGGTGTAACAATAATTGACATTGTCATAATGTTATACTGTGGCGTGTATTTTTCTCGCACCCCTTGTAATATGAAGAGAGGGATAATTGACGTTACATGTAATATGGTGTCGTTTGTCAATATGAGTAGCTCTTAAAATAAATTAAAAGGAGCAATTATTCATTTATGATCAGTATTGTTCATGAAACTTGAGACCTGATATATGTATATCAGCCAGAGAGCCCAGCCAAAGTGACATTCTATCAGCGATAACGATGGTGGAATAGTCAAAAATGCATTGATATTGGACCGGATTGACCTATGCTACCGCAGCTTTTGTCAATCCTATTGAAAGTCCTTATAGAAATACGAAACGCTTTGACAGCGATTGTCATTTATTTATTTATTTTAAATAACATTTGCTAGCTGCACTTACAGTAAACACCAAAGCAACATTAAGCCAACAACAACATTTAGCTAAAAGCTTTATGCAAACATTTGTCATCGTTTTACTGCTATACATAAATATGTCAACATCCAGCTCCTGAGGAATCAGAGCGTTCAGCAGATTGATCGCCTGGGCTGTGGGAGCATATCGAGCAGTATGGGTACGCACTGTTGGAGCCGCGAACAAGCAGCGCAAGACGCAGGCGGGCGACCACCGCAGCCGGTCCGGAGCAAACAATGAACAATGAGTAGTCGCGTCATCGATCTTATTACTACTACTTGTCTAGGTCTTGAGGTTAGATTTGTTTGAAGTAGTGGTATGAAGCTACAAGTACGCGACGGGCTCGTCTTGTCGGGCCAATTCAGTAAGCGTATCGTAGTGCAGCAGATATAAGAGTTACGCAATAGAAAGAGAATCAACTTCTAGGTGAATTATAACTGTAGGTAATTAGCGCTGTGCGACCTGAATTTCACTTTATTGTGTCGTAGCAAGAGTCGCTTTTTCTTAAAATGATTTTGTGGAGTGAACCATCTGTAATCATTTTTTTCAAGTCGAAATCTGTGGTACCTTGTAGAATACATGAACCGTCAGCCCTCTTATACTTAAACCTATACGGCAACCCAACCATAGGACCATGGGACCATGGGTTACCAGAACCCCGAAAATCTAGTTTATCTATCATTTTTGTGGTCTCTATTGTGACAAATGATATTTTTGAAACATTTAACATCCCTAAATGTTAACGAAACCTACTACAAACTTTGTATTCAATTAAGTAGACTTTCAAAAACCTTTACCAGTTGATTTGTTTATTTAGCCCAAGTTTGTAACCAATTTCATAAGAGCTAAAATTGTTAAGATAAACTAAAATGTTGTTAATAACTAAATTTGAAGCTAGACTTCAAGAAAACGAAGGCCTACTAATGCGTGGTTAGTTGAAACAACTAACCACGCAATACTTATAAAGATATTCTTAATGCTAATTATTGCCTATAGTAACTACTGCATTGATAATCTGATTTTTATGTATGAACATAATTTGTTGATATATAATCGTGGACTGAAGAAGTTTTTGTAGTTGTTAATGCGAACAAAGAAAATATAGGGAAAATATTTGACAAAAAAAGAGAAGACAAAGTAGTTGGGCTTTTAAAGTTAAATTGCAATCTTAATCAGAACTGAAATATTTCGTTAGTTACGATTGCATCGCGCCCATCAACCAAAGAACAACTCTAAATTCTCGCGTGCCAGTAATATCACCGTTCGTTGCAAATGAAAAAGTCAAGACGATGCATTCATAAAACCCATACCAGCAGCTGCGAACAGCAATAAAAGAAAATTATAAGCAAAGCTTACAAGCATTCCGCCCTATCATCCCGTCTCGCCGTTTTTATTTTAAACTTACAAAATTGCCTGCCATTTCTCAGGCGACCTTAGAAACAACGGACGACCGTAATACGAAAATATATCCAGCCATTAGTATGGAAAAAACAGTAGTACTGGGGGATCGCTAGACAAATTAGAAAATATCCTGTTTGCAAATTGCAAATAATTCTCTACAAATGGGCTATGGATAAAACATGTTTTAATTTACATAACGACGCACGCTTTTGCTTTCTTAATTTTTTTAAATGACTACTTCGTTTGAGAGTTGACGTTGTTGCTTCTCGTACTTAATGGGCCCCTCTTGTCTGGGATAATCGTAAAAATTGCTAGCTTCTCGGTCTCGTCTTTCATAAAATACTTTTGTTTTGTTATTTAGGTCTACAGTGATTAAGATGTTTCAATAGATTTATTTTTGTCAACGGCTTTTGATTTCGTCTTTATCTTTAGATTTTTACAATGTTTGATTATTTCGTTTTCATGTTTTTTTTTTATATTGAATCAGAACTTTGAGCTTTTATTCTTGCAATAAGTAATTTAGTGGCTAACTCAGCGCTTGCGTCACGAAGTTTTATCTACGCGTTGTGTCATCGCTATACTGTGGCTATACGATCACGCACATACCTGCTCTCTGGCTTTAGCCATTGTTTTGATTGAGATTTAGTGTCACGCCCACCACCACGTGGATTAATATTAGGGCTCACGTGGCCGCCATTCGGATCAAACAAGGGTCAAACGTTAATCTTTCCTAAAAATCGTCGCTACTAGTTGCCTAGTTTGTGAAAGCGCTTGGTTATAAAGATCTTTTTAGTTGTTTTCGAGAGGATAATGTTATTGTAAACTTAATAATTGTGTCCTCGTCCTTAAGTAAGGACGAGGACACAATTATTAACATCATACAGGCAAGGTCTGAATGACTTCATTCAGACCTTGCCTGTATGATGTTGTCAGGTGACGGGGTCCGTTAGGGCCGATGCCTGTCGGGAGTGCGAAGAAAACCGAAAGGGAGATCGTGGCCCCCGGCAACAGGGCAACCGAAGGAACACGGGTGGGTTTTAGTCAGTAAGAGTCTGACACGCCATCGCGCTCCACCCAGAGCGAGAGAAGTTATTTGATAATTTCCCACCCAAAATAAAAAGGGGGTACTGATGCAGGGGTGGGTCATTTTGGTTAGTAGTCGTTCCCAGTGTACCTAATTAAGGATATCAGCCACATCAGATAAAAAAATAAAGTAAGTTCGCGGAGAACGGAAGATTCTTTTCACTCTCTTTTAATACCAACCCCGCTCATCAAGTCGTTAATGTAACTAGTATAGATTCATTCATTTGCCTATAGGTAATCATCGCGTTCCATGACAATATGTAACTAACACTAAAAAAAATTCAAATCAGAGTGGAAATTCGCACCTGCTGTGTAAATGGAAATTCTATATTTATTTTTATCGCAGGCAGATAATGGCCGATCAGACCACCAATAGATATAACGAATTTAATCTTTATAAAATTCAATGTATATTTAGGTAGGCCTTTTATATTTTTTTTTATTACGGCAATTATAATAAAACTGGATTATAGTCCTATTGGAAACTAATCAAAATGTCTTGTAAGGTAATTGATGGATGAATAATTTCATGACACTTATCAAATGATAGGTATGAAATTTTTTGTACCAGCACCAAGAAATACGTTAGTACGTATATAATTTTGAATAGAAGGGAATGATAATGTTATCTCATATCCAGCTACCCAGAAAAGTATGGTTCCATCGGAAACAATCTTTAGGTTATCATCTGTCTAAACTTTTTCCAACTATTTTGGGTCGGCTTCCAGTCTAACCGAATGCAGCTGAATACCAGTATTTAATATGGATTGACTACCTGTCTGACCTCCACAGCACAGTTACTGGATAACACGATACCCTTTGGTAAGACTAGTTGTCAGACTTTCGGGCTTCTGTCAACCCGTAACGACTGTCAAAGATCCATGAATGTCAGCCGGGTCCAACAGCTTAACATGCTTTCCGAGGCACAGAGGAATCTCGGTATATAAAGATGGTCACTCATCCATAGACCAACTGCGGCAAGCGTAGCTTTACCTGATCGATCGACCCGTACCACTGTTAAGCAAACGGCTCTCGGCTCCCAGCCAAACAGATACCTTCAGAAGCACCCATATCCGAAGAGCACCTGCGACTAGCGGAAAGTAAGGACGCCATACTGTCCCTCCAGGCACTCTTTTGTAACTGATCTTACCACTGCTATTGTGGCGTACCCTAACCTATTCGTACTTAAAGACCAGTTTTAAAACAGCTTAACCAAAAACAAAAAATCTGCTGTTTCATACATTTTGATCGCGTATGTATTGCACTTTTCTATGAAAGGGAAAAAATTTCAACGCAGGGCAGGTATTTTACTATGGATTCAGAATCACGTACTGAATCCATAGTAAAATTTTTCGCGTCGATGTCCCTGCCACCCTGTGTAATATTATAAAATGCGAAAGTGAGTTTGTTTGTTTATTTGTGTGTTTGTTTGTGTGTTTGTTTGTTTGTTATGCTTTCACGCTAAAATGGATGAACGCATTTGAATGAAATTTAGCACATGAGTAGACCATGATCTTGGTTAGTACATAGAATACTTTTATTCCGATATTCTCACAAGCTCGAGACTGATGTGGGGAAACCGCGTGATGCAGATCTTAGCCTCAATCTGTAAAAAAAAAAACCTACTTTTTTGACAAGCTTTTGACATTAATTGTCACTGAGATGAAATTACGACTATATTTGGAAGTTTTAAATTACGGAAGATGACCTTCAGGTAGCTTAGCTTGAGATACACACTTACCTACTACTATTATTGTACAACCTTAATTAATGAAATTGTAATCACTAATTATTAATAGTAATGATATCCAGACGGTATGTTGTCATCTTCCAAAGAAAGAATGACGCAATTGTTTTTTAGGACTATCGTTTTTTAGCACGTTACACTTTCAATTGTTTTAAAAAATGATTCATTTTGAGCCGATAACATTTTAATTTTTATTTAGTATTTTATTTGATGCTAGCTTCTGCCCGCGACTTTGTTCGCATGGAAGTCGTAAGACACCACACTATACTGCAATAACAGCCACATTTTTATAAAACTTCCCTGTATACTACGTTTGTAGTTATATTCTCAACGGCCAAAATATACAGAGAGTCAGGAATAGTGACTCGGGAGCAAGCGACGTACAGTTGTCCGTGTGAGAAGCAGCTTGTCCAGAGGTCGACACCCACAGCCTTCATACAGCCTTCGGTGTCAGCTGCTGTGACTTGTTGATCGCAAAGCATACGCTCACAGGGAACTGCACGCACTTAAACTGGTAATTATGGAGAATTAGTGGTATACGCGGTATAAACACTGTCTCGCCATCGCCACAATCAGTTAGAATTTCCGCCTCGACGATGACGTTTCTCTGCAAAGACATGACTTTGAGTCTAGTTTCGTTACACAGCTTCGGCTGAGTGAAGTCCCGAAGGAGCATAATCGGGACACCGAACTTCAGCTGGATAATGTACACTAGAAATCCACTTGCCATTAGCGAATTGAGAAATTCTACGGGATAATGTGTGGCATCATCTTCCTCCACAGCAGTATTAATGGAGGTGTATATCACTTCACACATCCCTTGTTACTGTTGCGTGACACCCCACAAACAGGACTTTCGTTGTTCTCTAAAACGATAGGAATCTTAAACATGGCGTGCGCTATTTTGTCACCAAGAAGCAATGTGACAGCGATTCCAGAAGATTTACACTCAGATTTTAAAATCCCTAGGACAAATCTGCTATCAAAATCTGTGTGTTAATTCTTAAATTAAACTAGTTTTTTGTGCTGATCAAGGCCTCCCCAAGTCTTTTCAGGTAGGTACTCTTTTCACGGGCGCTGTCTCAATGAAGAATCTTATGCAACGCTGAGACAGCAGACCAAGCAAGGAATTAATACACAACATCACGCCTGTATTCTCCGAAGGGTTAGGCAGAAGTGTACCTATATTACACCCACATTTCGCCAGTTATGTTTAAGACCCATGTAATAAGGAGCGAGCCTATTACCATCAACCGGGAACAAATCTAGACTCGGGGCTGCTACTGAGAAATTCCCGATGGAAAACCCACTAAAACACCTTGTCCGACCCGGGAATCAAACCCAGGACCTCATACTCAGCAGTAGCGCTTTGCGACCACTAGACCAACGAGGCAGTCCACGTATGAAATTAATACGTATGTACTATATAAACCTCAGATACAGTTCATTTATTTCGCGAAGTCCTGTCTTGTCGCCGTTATGAAGTTAATCATAAGGTTTAAATTGCAATAACTAACAGGACTTCGTGAAATAGTTTAAGCAAAGTTTAAAGGGCGAGCGGCAACGTTTTTCAAATAAAAAAAACAAATATAATCGTATTACCATTTTTTTAAAAAGAGTCACAAAAAAAAAACTCCAGGATTGCAAAGCACTCGTCCATCCGCTTAGTTATTTGCTTTGTTGAAAGTTAGCTAAAATAGCCGTTCCTATATAATTATGTCATGATTGACTGCTTAGTTCCATAAAGGTATAGCGTGATGATAATCATTTAAAAAGCTGAATCGGTAACTATCTACAATATCCTTTTGGCGCGTCCTTTTACAATTTGCGGAAAAAAATACGAACATAATGTAATATTGCTCATTCCCCATAGCAAATAGCGTGATAGTTTATACCCTACAGTTTGAAACAGATAAAAATTCTAAAAACTATATTTTCGGCGTAAGAATCGATCGCAGACCTCATAGCAATAACTTTTTTCAAAAATATTCAATGTACAGTTTTGAATTCGCTACAATTGTATTGTATGTATATACTAGCTTTTGCCTGCGGCTTCGCCCGCGTGGGTATCGGAAAATATCCAACAGTAATACGACCAGGATTTAAAGTACCTTATGCGTCTGACTGCTCCAAATCCGTTCAGTCGTTTTTGCGCCAATCCGAAACAGGTACATCCAGACAAACAGACAAATGGACAAAAACAACTAGATCGCGGAAAGCGATAAGGCCGCCCATTGTATATTTTGTAGTGTTTGATTTATTTTTTGTTGTGTATTTTTGTGGTGTACAATAAAGTATATATAAATAAATAAATAAATAACTATATTTTCGGCATCAGATTCGTTCATGCCTCGTAGAAATTTATTTTTATTTTCAAAAATATTCAATGTACAGTTTTGACTTCGTTAATTTTATGTGCATCTTTAAGCGTGAATTAGGCGCATATTTACTTATTTTTTTCTTTATTTTAGTTCCTTTCTTTGTTCTTTCGATTACAGTTAACAATTCCACGGCATAAGTCTGAACAAAATAAAGACGGTTCAGCGGAATCCACTTTTCCCCGTCCATATGGTAGTGTGGTCGGATTCCGAGAACTCACAAAGTAATGTGTATCATTTAGTTGTGTGTCAACCTGAGACTGCAAACAGTCACCGTCAACTGTTTACTTGTGGAGGGAAGCAACGTATGTAGTACGAAGGTATTAATTAATGAAACCAACTCTGTGTTGGCCGTGGTTTGAGTTAATAACAGTCAGCGGCGCGGGGGTTATAAGATTTAGTTGTCCTCAAAACCCAAAGCAACTAAAAAAAAATCGTCTGTGGGTACGAACTATTTGAAAATTATTCATGTCTTAGCGAAAACATTAGCCCGCAAGGTAGAACAGGGAAATTATTATCCAAGATTGGCTAATTCAATGCATCCAGCATAAAATGATACAACGTTTATGCCTTTTCCCCGAGCATGTTTTGGTATATTGCAGGAAGCGCATGGAGCTTTCCCCGGGTCATCACAAGCCTAGGTCACGAACGTAATCGGCCAATTAAAGAAGATTTTTTTCCCTTCAAAGCACATTGACGGCACTGACCACAGAAACAGATATATTTTTAGTAAAATTATTACAAGACATGATACTCAAAAAAAACGCTACAAGTTCATAACTTATCCCCATAGTTCCCCGCTGGGAGGGAACACAACGCATAAATCTTGGCCGCAGCTCTTTCGTAGCTTCCGGCCGAGCCATGTTCGCGCCCTAGCACCTCCCACGTCGGTAAAATTAACAATACTTTAACATTTAATTAAAATATTATTAACTTTATCTTACCTGAGCATAATAACAACTTTGAAGGTTCTATGTCTTAATTTAGCAAGTTTTATTTCAACATGTTCAGCGTTTTTTGAAGTGAAAACTTCTTTAAGTGCGTTGGGCATTTTTGAGATGGGACTAAACTATTGATTTCGCGACACTGTGATGACACCAGCTTTTGACCATAAAAAAGACATAAACGCGTTGATTACCGCGATGCGTGGAGTAAAAGACATCAACGCGTTGATTACCGCGTCGACGATTTTTTTTTTTTCAAATTTTCACTTCTGTTTGTTGCCACTCCGGGAGTGCCAATGTATTTTTATCTACATTTGGCTTGATTTTCCTGTAGGTACCTATAGGTACAGGAATCAATAAGTGAGTTATGACTCTGTCTTAGGTACTTTTCAAATATTAATTAAGATATTAAATAAATATTTTATTTATTATTATTTATTTCCAAAATACGTAACATGAGCGGTGGTGGCGTAGTGAGCAGAGGTGGCGGTGAAGGAAAACATCTTGTGGAAATCGGCATGTCCTAGACCCGAAAACTTGAGACATCCACCATCCCGCACAGGGCTCCACAAGACACAAGCCCCCTCTCACAGAAAGGAGGCTTGTGTCCCAGCAGTCGGGACGTTATTGGCTGATTATGTTAACCTATTTAACAATATTGGTTTTAGTCACACAACAAAATCCTCTCCCATTTAGTCAATAATATGGGAGACAAGGCACTACCTACACCAAAAATGGTCTACTGATGTGACTTGTAGGTAGGATACTATTAACTGACATTCTTATTATTCAGCATTATTTCGAGCCCAAGGAACATACCTCTGACTTTTTAATTATCACTTGCTTCAAAAACCGGTATGCCTGAGAGATATTTCTCACCACGTGTGAAGCCAAGTCAGAAGCCTTAGTCACTAACCCCATGAAAAGAAGAAGACTGACATTATTTTACAATTTGTTAATCCACAATTATTTTACGACAGTATTCTGCAACTCTCGCATACCCATGTATTTACTCTCCATAATTGTATACCTTAATTTTACTACACCCTAACGAAGAAAATGATTACCAATTTTTTGGAGAGAACCACGTGAACGATCGTAAAATTACCAAAGTTATTTTTATTTAGATTCTGAGTATTTTCAAACTAAAAAACCGGTCAAGTGTGAGTCGCACACAAAGGGTTTCGATCTATAATAGTAGTTGTATGAGAGCCCCCTTAAATATTTATTTTATTCTGTTTTTTAGTATTTTTTGTTATAGCGGCAACAGAAATACAACATCTGTGAAAATTTCAACTGTCTAACTATCACGGTTCATGAGATACAGCCTGGTGACAGACGGACGGACAGTGAAGTCTTAGTAATAGGGTCCCGTTTTACCCTTTTGGTACGGAACCCTAAAAATTGCTCTCAAAATTACGCTATTTCCCCTTAACGTGAGAGAAATTCGCTCGCGGGGAATTTTTATAGTTTAAACTCACCGTGAAGAGGTTTTAAACTAAGTTTATCAGCAACGCAAACGTATTATATTGATTAGCTAGTTACGTAACTAAGTTAAAGTCTCGATTAGATTATACTAACGGAGGATTAAAATTTTCATAATGTATTCGCAATTTTGTGCTGTAAAAGTTTGGAGAGGAAACAAAAAGACTTTGATAAAATAAAGGAGTGAAAAAATTGGGTCACGGTTAAAAATTGATATCATGAAGTTGCATCCGGTTAGACTGGAGGTCGTCCCTAACAAAGTTGGGAAAAGGCTAGAGGGGCTCCCAACCTTTTAACATACGCGCCCCCCTAACTTTCTTTTAATTCGATATAAACTGAAAAGCATAAGAATGTAAAGCGAGCGAAAGTGACGTCGAAAATGTTTGCATCCCCTTGGATAGGGTAGATTTTCTTTTGATAATTCAAACAGAAATAGAAATAAGTTTGTCCAGTTTTGCAGAAAAACTCAAGAATGATGAAAATGCATAATGTAAGAGCCAGCAAAGCGAGCTCGAAAATTATAGCATGTCGCCGCGGAAAGGTTCGGTTTTTTTTTAATACATTCATATCATACAGAAGTAGGAAAACTTATTTTGTCAATTTTATCTCTAATTTTACAGTACCTACCTACAATATTATTAAACTTTCGGGTTTTTAAAACTAGCGTAACTTTTTCTTAATCAAGAACATAAAATTTAAGACGCAGATATACCTATGACAGTGGCCTTTAGTGGTTAGCTTACGTGTTCTGTACTGAGCTCACGCAACGCGTCGTACGTCCAGCCAGTCATAGGACTTGCCCATCAAGGAGTGCTCTCTCAAAATAGACGTATTATTAATTTATTATACATAAAACAAAAAGTATTTTAATAAAACACGTATACTAAAATGTTAGTAATTAAATTATCTTTAAAATGGTGAAGGTTTCAGAAAAATACGCTTGATAGATTTTGCGTGATTCTCAGTTTTTTATCCTCAATAGACATAACTTTACAAATTAATTTCATTAAATATAAACATAATCCAGAATATGAAAATATTTAAAATAAAACTTTTATTTAAAATATATTTTTTCCAAATCATTAACACTACTCGTTTAGAAGTCACCTTCAATATAAAATCATTAAAAGTCGGTTATCGTCGCCTTAATAAATCTACAGTTTATTATTAGAGCTCCTCCCCACTGGTCACTGCCGAGGGGTCGCGCCCCATCGGTTGGGAATCCCTGGACAGAAAAAACAAATACAAGGTGGTATGTTGAGGAACCCATTAATACAAACTCTGCCTATCTGTCTATATAATTATTATATCTATCTATACTAATAATAAATCTGAAGTAGAAGTAGTAAGTATATTAAGCTATCCTTTACTGGTCTCTAGATAAAATTATTTAAATTGATGGCCGTGAGAAATTGATCAAAAGTTGTTCCATTGTTCCACAGCGGTGGCCATAGGGAATGTTTGAAATCCGTGTCGCTATCCACCAGTGGTGGACAACGAGAATAATTTTTGAAAGTGGTTTCGCTGTCCCCCAGTGGTGGACAACAAGAATAATTTTTAAAAGTTGTTTCGCTGTCCCCCAGTGGTGGACAGCAAGAATAATTTTTAAAAGTTGTTTCGCTGTCCCCCAGTGGTGGACAGCAAGAATATTTTTTTAAAGTTGTTTCGTTGTCCCCCAGTGGTGGACAGCAAGAATAATTTTTAAAAGCTGTTTCGTTGTCCCCCAGTGGTCGACAGCAAGAATAATTTTTAAAAGTTGTTTCGCTGTCCCCCAGTGGTGACCAAACAAGTGGTGGACATGGGAAATAATCGCAAATATGCCTTTACAAAATTATTATTATTAGAATCAGCAATACAAATCCATAGGTTAGCATAACTTCAAATGTCATAATTTCATGAAAAAGTAATTTAATAGGATTACATGAACTTTCAGAGTTGTATTGATGATTTTTATGATTATAATTCTATAAAAAGATATTTGATACGGCCGTGAACGATATTAAGATCACCATACAATACTGACCTGCAAATTGCAGAAAACGTATAAAAATTTTATTTCGCTGGCTACCCTAATGCGTTTGCCTTAAACCATAATGCAATAGGATACCATGTAATATTTTCGATTAAAAAATTGTTTCAATTTACGTAACGTTTACTTTGCGCATTCGTGTTATTGTTTCTGTAATCTGCTGCCACTCGACTCTCCAGTAAAGTGCCCTCAAGTTTGATTACATATAGGTATTTGTTCAACTGATCGACTGGCTATCTGTCCTCTTGACAGCTGAAACTACATCCGATCCTATACTATTAAACAACATTTGTATATATATATATATATATGTATGTATTTGTAATCACTTTCTCGAAAACGATTTCGATGAAAGTTGCAATATAGGGGTTTACGGGGCGAAAAATCGATCTATCTAGGTCTCATATCTGGGAAAATTCGTTTTTTCCGTATTTTCAGCCGAGCAGAACTCGGTCGCTCAAAGTTTAGATCAAGATGGCGGGCTACCTTAGAATAATGACATGACAGTATGGAATTAGTATGTACTATTCTATACTATTAAATGAGCATTATCTATTTTCACCAGAGCAGAGCTCGGTCGACCAGGTACTGTTGATAATGAGTGCTGATATGGCTTGTTATAGACCATGGGTTTGTTTGAATGTTTTGTGTGATTTTTTATCAGTCTATAGGGCGAACGCGTCAGGGTAGCCCGAGAAATTCATATTTTCGTATGTTTTTTTTTTTTTTTAATTTGCAGGTCATCGGGTTAAAATGTGTTGATCTAAATATAATGCGCGGCCGTATCAAATATTTATTTGATACGGCCTAAATATTATGTAAAAATCTTCAATACAAATATGAAATTTCTTAAAACGTTATTAAGAAATTTGGAAATTCGCGCGCTACCTTAAAGCATCCCCCTCAATAAAATTGACCTCGTGTTGCTTTACTAACCTAACATTGTTTGTCCACCGCACCGTGAACGGGACGCCAACGAGAAACGAGATTACGCGGCTATAGTAAATGTACTTACTGGTCGCTACTTTGGCGTCGTCGTCTCATTCTCGTTGACATCCCGTTCACGGTGCAGTGGACAAACGACCTTAGGTTGAATAACACTTGCCCATCATAAAAAGAGAAAGACCAATGAGATGGCTTTAGAGAGGTTTTAATTTATTTGGAGTTTTTGTTAAAAGTGGTAAAACGATTACTATATTTAAAGCAAAACCTGATCGATAGATACACTATTTTCTAGGCTACGGTTGACGATGGTTTGTGATCCTTAAAGATAAAACTTGAATGCCTCTTCTCATAACATTTTTAGTTCATTGGGGTCGTTACTTTGATAATATAATCAGCCTATAATGTTCCTACTTCTAGGATTCAAACCTCCTTCCTCTCTTCGAGAGGGAGTGCACTGTAACCACGCGGGCCCAGTGCGGGTTGATACATGTCACATATCTTCGAATATTTGGTTGTAAGACATGCCGGTTTCCTCACGATGTTTTCCTACACCGTTTTGAGAGCAGTGGTAATGAAATTACTTACACAAAGGGCCACACCACTGCTCAGACGGGGCCATTACCACTGGGCCACTGCTTACTTTGTAAGCTGGACTTTAAATTATAGTGGCATGAGGAACAGGGTGTAAAGTTCAGTCATCCTCCATAAAAAAGGGAGGATCCTCCGACCAGACGGGTGTCGTGTCTGGTGGGCAGCTGCCGCGATTGATATTGGGATGTAATGTATATGCTGATCGCGCGGTAAACTCTGCTTGCGTGATGCAGGATTTCTGTGACGTCAGGTCTTTGATGCGTAGTTCACATGTGGCGATGAAGATGCCGCCACAAAATCATTGCATGATGACAGAAGTTGTTAGGTACAGTTGAAGTACTTTCGCGAAAGATCTCTTTCACAAGGACTACCATTAAATTTTGAATGAAACCAAGGATCTTGTGGTCAGGTTGACACTCTCGCTACCTAACTGCCTAATCAAACAGGCTGTTTATTATCTAAGAAAAAGTTCAGTGAATCAATTGTCTACCAAAATAGGTACTTCAAAGTCTTTAAAACATTTGTCTTGTTCTAATGCAATAAAACAATCATTGCCATCGCCATTATGTTCTCTTATCATTGTCTGAGAGTATCGACTAGCGAACTTCGATGGTCCGTTTCATTGTTAGTGATGTTATGCTGTCGATAATAATTGAATTTGATTTTGTCGATGATATTTATTTTTGTTGTTTTTGTTAATAAAATGTTTTTTTTTTTTTTATAATGGATAACAGTGTAGGTAGCTGTTTACTGAATACTTATTTTCATAGCTTTTTTCATCTGCATGTTTCTGTAAAAAGTAATTGTCTTAATTTGATGAAGATGTACTGTAGCATAAATCAATGTGCATTATAAGCAAAACCGTCTCGACACGCATAGAAATAAGCCTTACACCAGTTTCTTATAAGAAACCAAGTAGAATCCTTTTTTCATTTTTCATTTATAGGTACACTGGTTTTTCCGTGATATCTGTGCCGATTTACGTGATATTTATTTCATTCGCCAGAGGATGTCAGCGCGATCTGCCCTAGTAAATTTTATGTGTGCAGTACCTACCACAACAAAAAGTGAAAATTAATATACTCCCAAAACAAAAATAATTTATCACTATGTAGTTTTTTTTAACTCGTTTGATTTTCTGTTTTTTTTTATTTTTTATCGATAACTGGGGGCCCCTACACTATAGATTGGTACAGCTGAAATAATTCAAGTGCACAACAATAGGGATCGGAACTATGTCGCATTCGAAGATAAGTACCGGAATCAGGCTTGTTATTTCCCCTGTCACTATTGTTCGATCTCGACAATGATTCCAGATGATAGCGGGGCTAAATTACTGTTACTCCCGTGATCATAAGAGGTAAGCAGAAGCATATAGAATAGAATAGAATTTTTCTTTGTTACCAAGTCTCAACAAGATTGTTCGTAAAACTTACGACTATGTTAGAAAGCACAGACACTAAACAAAGACAAGAAAAAATGATGATGTGGATAAATCGAAATATATCCACATTATCATTTTATAATGGATTTCCGCAAGGTCACGCCTGAATCAATTAACTATCTTAAAGACAAGGAAAACAATACAAGAAATAACGGTTGGTCACCGTTGTTACATCCTATGAGAGACGGCACAACAGTGAACCACGTATACACAGTCCAGGCGACTCGTAACCATGCTTAAGGCCAGACGAAATGCGAATTCACAGTTTTGTGTGGGAGCCCTAAGACACTGTTGGTCGACCGTTCTCGTGGGATAATTTCCTACCTCGTGTAAAACCTGGTTCTTAATATTTAAAAAAAGAACTCGATGTGTGATTAACGATTTATACTCCTTTATTTGCGTCATTGTTCACGTGGATTTTATTAGCATTGTTAAACTAGTTTCGAGCCCAACTTGAGATCACCAGACTTTAGCTGTGCACCGCTGTTCATAGGCTTATTGAATCATACGCCATCTAAATTGAATATTAGGTATAGAGGTATGAGGAACAGGGTGTGAAGATCACTCATTCTCCATAAAAAAGGGAGGATCCTCCTACCAGACAGGTTTTGTGTCTGGTGGGCAACTGCCTAACGATTGATTTTATGTATATATATTGTTTTTTTTTAACATGGCAACTCGCAGTTTTGACCAATAAGGTCTTGGCTGCTTAACCGGACCTTCCTGTGGGTGCCTTAAGCTGCTACACTCAGAGCCTCCAGAATCAAGTAAACTATTCTAAATTAAAGCTAGGCGAACGCTCGCTAAGAGCACCCCCTGTGGGGTACGAACCTCGGCTTAGGGCGTCGCTGGGGGAGGACAGCAAGAAGGGACAGGCTGGATCAAAATTTGGTTAATATCATGATTATTAGGCGGGGTATTTAAAGCTACGTGCTCAGCTGCAACAACTGCTGGCACCTCGTTTTTGAGCAAGGGTCGGGGAGGACCTCGGCGGCGAGGTCGGAATGATGGGAGGCGTCTGTGTTTGTGTACTGTACTGGTGGCCCTATTCTCCTGGAGGAGTGTAATGGGGTCATCTGGGTCGGAAAGAATTTTTATAAGTCGGGACGTTGTATATATGCTAGTCGCGCGGTAAACTCCGCTTGCGCGATGCAGGATTTTGAATGACGTCAGTGTGATGCGTAGTTTGCATGTGGCTGTGTAGATACGGCCAAAAGAATACTGAATTCAAGATAAGAATTTCACTAATTTCACTAACTAAAGGTATATATATTATGTTTTTTTCAGGTTATAACAAGCAAACAAACCAAAATAGACTAACTTTTGCCAAGAGGAACCTAAACCATACAAATTCAAATGACTCCACTACCACCACATCACAGTATCTACTTGTATACACAGCTTTATTAGAAGGACACAAACCCAATATTTTCCTTCTAATGTTATTTTAGGCCGTGAATACATAGCCGGGGTCGTCATTTGATTTCCTCTAATTACTAGCTTTGTCCAACCGCAATCCTGTACCAGGCCTAGTGAGTGTTCTCCCGTAATTGAGTCCTCTGTACGTATACGTGTAGACAAAGCTTTTTTCCTTTAGATTTTCCTTAAGTGAGTAATCTGGAAGTATTTTCTGTGTAGGTAATTTGGTAGCATAGTCAGGCTATTAGAGACAATACTTAGAGGAAATGTTGGAATATTCGTTCACTCGCATGAAGAGTAAAATGTATAACCAGTCTATAATGTTCCCACTGCTAGCCACAGGCCTCCTCTCTTCGAGACGGAGTGGGCTCTATAATCCACCGCGCGGGCCCAGTGCGGTTCGGTAGATGTCATGTCACATGTCTTCGAATACTTGATTCCAAGCCATGCCGGTTTCCTCACGATGTTTTCCTTCACCGTTTTGAGAGCAGTGGTGATGAAGTTATTTACAAAAAGTAAGCCGACCTGGGTTCGAACCAACGACTTATAATTAGTTAGTCGGGGCCTTTACTACTGGGCCACCACTGACCTTCTAGTAAGATGAGTAAGATTAGGAGTTTGTTGCACCACTTCTTCTTCCAGCTAAAACACTAGGAAGTGGTGAAGGGCGGGCGTTTTTGGGGGAATATCATATGTAATTATGACGTTCGTAAAGTCCTGATTCTCAGCCTAGTTTGAATAAATTACTTTTGAATTTTGAATTAAATACCTTGTCGTGGTGAAAGTAATAACCCGTTACAAATGCTAGAAGCGGGGCTGACTTTCTACAGAGAAAACAGATGTTTTAAAGTTTAGTCATTCGTTCTCGTTTATACTCTAAACTATAAATGGCCAGATACCACGCGAAACCGACTCTGTAACTAGAAAATTATTTCAACAACTGTAAATCCATCTTAAGTGCTGTGGCTGGTCTTAATATTAATTTATCACTAGATGACCCAGTGAACTTCGTTGGCAATTCCCATACAAAATTTAGATTTTGTCGATTTTTCGGCTCTCATTTGGATCTTTCCTAATTTACTTTTTTCCTAAACCACTCCCATAACGAGGTGAAAAAAAAAAATCGCACGAGCCATTTTTGAATTTTTGGGAGATTTACGCACGGCAATTGATTTTTATATACAGGGTGATTGGTTATATGTTGGCAATCCATGAAGGAGATGGCATACGGGTCATGAGTACGATTCAAATGAACTCTCCTAAATCCCCTTTACGGGTTGCCGACATATAACTAATAACCCCGAATAAAGATCTGTCTTACAAACAATTTTCCACAAACACGTGCGTCATTGACCATTGCATAAACACTTGATCATTCCTGACCACAGTTTCATTTCATCAGCTACCAACGTTCCATGATCCCTCAAGAAACGTATCAACAGAGCAAAATTATTAACAACAATAAGCCCTCGGGATTGGCACGGGTGTACATTTAAATAATTAATGTGGCAAATAGCCCGGGTCGGTAGCCGCGGTCAACGGCTAATAGCCATTCAGAGACCAAGGACTTAGTTTATTGAGCCAATTTCAGTACATTTGTTACCGTGGCGGCTACAAATCGAGACGACTGCGCGACGCGTGGTGATTTCTTCTTGTTAAGTTTGAAATACGATGTTTTATTAAAACCTTTGTGGTTCTGTTAGCTTTTGTTTGGGTGACGTAATGCGTACCTATTATAGAAATGAAACATCCTTTTCTTGGAAAGTGACTTCTTATATTAATTCTGTGTAGACTATGTATTTTGGCTGATATAGCTACTTCGAAGTTACAAGAAAAATAGATATGAAATTGCGGTAGTAACAAAACAGAAAAATATTACATTACAGAATTTCTCAATTCGCTAGTGGCAAGTGGACTTCCGGTGTACATCATCCAGCTGAAGGTCGGTGTCCCGATTATACTCCTTCGGAACGTATGTCATCGAGGCAAAAATTCTAACAGATTGTGGCAATGGCGAGACAGTGTTTATACCGCGTATACCACTAATTCCCCACAATTACCATTTTAAGCGCGTGCAGTTCCCTGTGAACGTATGCTTTGCGATCAACAAGTCACAAGGGCCGAAGGCTGAAGTCTGCGTGTGTTGACCTCAGGACAAGCTGCTTCTCACACGGACAACAGTAAGTTACTTGCTCCCGAATAACCATTCCTGACTCTCTGTATCTTTTGGCTGCTGAGAATAAAACAAAAAATGGAGTATACAGGGAAGTTTTATAAAAATGTGGATGGTATTGTAATATATTGTGGTGTCTTGATGACTTCCACGCGAACGAAGTCGCAGGTAGAAGCTAGTAATATATTATATTCCGAAATTAATTAAAATTTTAAACTTAACTTAATTATATCAAGATCTACTAAGAGGTAAAACAAAAAAAAAAATCAATATATTAAAATAATTATTTCAAGTAGGTACGATAACAACTATGATTTAAAAAATATATAATTTGAGCAATCGTTGCGGTCAAGCCCCATAAATGGGGTAATCCCGAAATATGCACTTTAGTAGAAACAATAGTAAATACGCTTTAAAAAATAAATTATAATGACATTAGTGCGCAGAAAACCGATGCATTCGCTGAAGGATTCCATTATCTTTGTTTGCGATAGTACCAATAATTAGATTATTTTCGAAAAGATTTATTACCTACTTAAATTCGAGCTGTCTATCAAAGATGACTAACTTAAGACAATAATCAGATATGATTATCGTTATATGTATACTCGACCTCGTTAAAAATACAAACTTGAAATTGTAGTTGAAATACATGTTGACCCATACATTCCACCTGCAAATGTAAATTTGTATGCACAATATTGAGAGATTTATCATGTTTTTTAAGACCATAGTCTTCTTACAAATTTGTCTGTAATTTATGAGTAAAGAGCCATATTTTATATTAAAAAAAAAAAAAAAAATTTAGTTCCAGTAGTTTCGGAGATAAGGGGGAAATGATCAAATTTCATCAGATTTCTTTAATATCTTTAAAATTATTTATTTTAAAATAATATGTTTAACATCCTCCAAAGAAGCCCTTTCATTTGATATGTCGCACGGTACTGTTATCAAAACACTTTTTTAAATTTCCCACTTTGCCCCCGAAAAGTGACCCCCATATTCTAAATTCATTTATTTAAGTTACATGTCCGTGTTTGGGTCACAGAAATACATATGTGTACTGAATTTCAACTTAATCGATTCATTTAATTCGGAGTAAATTGGCTGTGACAGACGGACAGACAGACAGACGAGTGATCCTATAAGGGTTCCGTTTATTAAATTTCTTTTTGAGGTACAGACCCCGTTAAATGACTTCAAATATATTAATAAAAATGGTGAATGATGTCAATTAACCTTTATAACTTAATATTTAAAGTACGTATATGTAATAAATGTACGGTCCACTTGGTCGTGGATTTAAACTGTTTTAAACAAATTTAAAACGGGCTTTAAACCTCGGATTTTAGTTCAAAACGATTGATTTACAACTATAGTCATGGGTCAAGTTATAATGAATAGTCTGTAGATAAATTTAGATGAACAGTAATCGAACGTTGATTTCACGCTGAGCTTGAAAACGAAATACATTTCGGTATCATCAGATATTTCCATTATGCCGCGGGTCATCTACCGATAGACAATAACAATGCTATTCGATACAATAACTACAAAGGAGGAATATAACTCATTACTAACTGACAAGCTAGGTAGATTGGTGGTCGCATTGCGAGTTATCAGCATACAGGAGGTCGTTGCTATCCATTATTTGCAAAGATTCAATTTATATATAACTCTTTGAATGAACCGAATCGATTACGACTCATTGTCTTTATGCTATACTATTAAATGAGCAATATTTGTTCTACGTTGTTTTAGAGCTTTCATTTTCATAGAATTTCGTTTCGCTTTTCTTTTTTTTTTTTCTCATAATATCATTTCATAGAATAATCAATACGCAGAATACTTACTTTGAATAAATTTAAATCATAGATTTTTGTTACAAATAAAATTGTATGTTTCGATATTCATATCACAGAATAACAAATAAAATATTCTTTATCCTCATATTGTTTAGTTAATATAAAATTTATTACCAAGAAAAACATTTTATCAAGTCACAGTTTCTAAACGTTTCAATTCATACCTTTGACACAGATAATATACTAGTACAGATACCCAATCCCATACAAAGAAATGACACCACCCTAAGTCTGGCTATTGAGCTGGCTATTTTTTTTCCTTCATTTTTTCAACAGATGGCAGCATCAGCGACTCACTAATTGCCAGAGACTGTAGTTTTATACCGCCATCTAGGAGTCTGTGTAGATACTAGGTGGCATCGATACTATGTGACATAGATACTACTAGATGGCGTTGTTTTAATATTGTAGATTCTCTTCATCGCACATCGAGTCGGATATTGCAACGTGCGTTCAAGGACAAGTAATAACAATACAACAACAAAAAAATGACTCGAGTTGGCAGAATAGTTTCATTTTGTGCTAGCAATTTTCACGCTGCTGCGAACGCCTCGTTCATGTGTATTAGTAGTTCAATGCTTAAATCTAGATTTCTTCTCCTTGGTACCAAATCTACTATTGCTTTATGATTACCTACTTACTCAAATCAATCAAAACTATAAAATTGCTTGTAATTTACAAGGAAATGAAATGAAATAGGTAGGTATATACTAGGAGTAGGAGGATACAAGTAGGTACTATACTACGTTTGAAATAAAATCAGACATTTAAATAAACCTTTTATACAGTCCGTTTAACCGCTTTTGATTTCTATTGCGTTGGTGGCATGACAAATGGTAGCTACAGTAAACAGTTGGTATTGCAACCACTTTTTACAAGCTTTTATGCTTTTATTCAACTTGCCGTGTTAGTTAGCAAATGTTGCAAGCTGAATTAAAACCACTTCCTCTTATCCTACGGAGTTGAAATTTTACATGTTGGTTCAGTTTTGAAGACATTTCTTTATGATGTATGACTTCCCAGGATAGGCTCCAGATGATGGAACTCCACAACAGTCAACGGTACAGACACGGAATTTAATATACGCATTTAATTATGATAGTCCGTTCTAAAGTTTACCATGACCTGGCTACAACATCCAGGATTGGCTCCACACGAGGTAACTCCTCAGCGATCAACAACTGAGACACTCAATTTTACAATATATACGCATTCAATTACGATAGTCCGTACTAAAGGTCACCATGATCTAGCTGCATGCACCCAGGGTTGGCTCCAGAAGAGGGAACTTCTCAGAGATCAACAGCACAGACACAAAATTTTATATACACATTCAATTATGATAGCCCGTTCTAAAGTTCATCATGATCTGGCTGCTGCACCCAGGGTTGGCTCCACAAGAGGGAACTCCTCAATAGTCAAAAGTACATACAAGAAATTGAATATAAGAATTTAATTATGATAGCCCGTTCTAAACTCTACCATGACCTGGCTGCTGCACCCAGGATTGGTTCTAAAAGAGGGAACTTGTCAGCGATCAACAGCACAGACACAAAATTTTATATACGCATTCAATTATGATAGCCCGTTCTAAAGTCTACCATGACCTAGCTTGAAGTTCCGCTGAGAAGTTCCCTCTTCTGGAGCCAACCCTGGGTGCAACAGCCAGATCATGATGAACTTTAGAACGGGCTATCATAATTGAAGGTGTATATAAAATTTTGTGTCTGTGCTGTTGATCTCTGAGAAGTTCCCTCTTCTGGAGCCAACCCTGGGTGCATGCAGCCAGATCATGGTGACCTTTAGTACGGACTATCGTAATTGAATGCGTATATATTGTAAAATTGAGTGTCTCAGTTGTTGATCGCTGAGGAGTTACCTCGTGTGGAGCCAATCCTGGATGTTGTAGCCAGTTCATGGTAGACTTTAGAACGGACTATCATAATTAAATGCGTATATTAAATTCCGTGTCTGTACCGTTGACTGTTGTGGAGTTCCATCATCTGGAGCCTATCCTGGGAAGTCATACATCATAAAGAAATGTCTTCAAAACTGAACCAACATGTAAAATTTCAACTCCGTAGGATAAGAGGAAGTGGTTTTAATTCAGCTTGCAACATTTGCTAACTAACACGGCAAGTTGAATAAAAGCATAAAAGCTTATAAAAAGTGGTTGCAATACCAACTGTTTACTGTAGCTACCATTTGTCATGCCACCAACGCAATAGAAATCAAAAGCGGTTAAACGGACTGTATAAAAGGTTTATTTAAATGTCTAATTTTATTTCAAACGTAGTATAGTACCTACTTGTATCCTCCTACTCCTAGTATGTACCTACCTATTTCCAATGATAGTCAACAACTAATTAAGACTCAGACAATAACGGACGGAAACAGACTTGACATTGACAGCCATAGAAAAAAAATATCTGTAACTATAAATCTACTTTTAAAACGTTTCGTACAATACGCGCCACGAAAGATGAGACTCGACCGCGCCTCCCGCCGCTCCTTCCGCCGCCCCGATGACGTCCCGGCGCAGACTTCATACCGCTAAAGAGACCCATAAATCGTTTACTGCGCAAGTCAAACCACGTGTTGTGTCAAGTCTCATCTTTAATGGCACACACTGTACATCCTTTTGCAAAGAAAGTTTTATAGTTCCGGGTTCAGTAAAATTAAAATAATGCTAATTATGTACCAAAAACATGCTAATAGATTTTTTCAATTCTTAAACTTATAATGAAACAACAATAAAAGAAACGATTGTGCCTACAAACGCACACACATTATGACAGGACAAATTGACTTAAACGCCATCTATTGCAAATACCTCTAAACAAAATGATTAACAGATGGCTACTTTTCACTACTTATATCACTCTATGGGTTCGAATTTGCAGTAAAAGGTTTCGTTTATCCTTTTTGTGGAAAATACGTGATTTAGGTGTGTAAATAGATAAATCAACATTAAACAAGGAATTTTTGATTTTTACTAATCTTACTTCAGCCAAAATCTGTCGTTTAACGCTTTTTAGTGATTGTTAATGTCATGATTGTTACCCATGCTGCCATCTATGAAATTTTTATCATGACTAATTATAATTTGTTCGAGTTGAGACCCCATGCCTTTGACAAATATTCAATAGTATATTATCTGTGGTCTATAGGGTAAATATATTTTTTTCATCGATTTTGCTAATATCTGGGAAATTTCTTATTTTCACCCGAGTAAAGCTCGGTCGCCCAAAATTCAGAACAAGATGGCTACCTTAGAATAATGACATGGCAGCATGGAATTAGTAAGTACCTACTATAATGGCAGCAGGGAATTAATAAGTACTTACTATCGTGGCAGCATGGAATTAGTAAGTATCTACTATAATGGCAGCATGGAATTAGTATGTACTTTCCTATACTATTAAATGAGCATTCTCTATTTTCTCGGTCGCCCAGGTACTATATTATTAAATTAATAGTACTACCTAACTAGCTTAAAAATCTTTTATCGAGGCTTAAAACTGTATATAACTAGCAACCCGTCTCGGCATCGCACGGGTAGCAGAGCATTTATATCCTACTTTTTTTTTATCATAGTGTCGTATCAGCCTGTTGCGTCGAGCATGTGGGTAAGATTAAAATTTAACTGATGTTCATCCTACTTGAAGTATTTTACATCGTCATGTTTCAGCTAATTTACACAAAACCTTAATGAATTAAACACTTAAACCTTCCTCGTGAATCACTCCGTCCATTGGTAAAAACCGTATGAAAATCCATTCGCCCTATACCCTACAGCTAGTATTATATTATCTATGCCTATAGGTTTTGGGTCGAACACCTATATGGTAGTTCCCATTGACCAAGAAACACGAAATTTGCCAAAAAGCAAGGTCACAAATAAAGGGAAAATTCCTAAAAATAAAAACAGTTGAAAATTAAGGTAAATTTTGTTACAAGTTTTCGCGAAAATCTAAATTTGCCCATATCTTTTTACCAATAAAAATGATACCAATTTTATTATGGGGGTATAACGGGTAGGTACGAAACCCTCGGTGCGCGAGTCCGACTCCCGGTTTTCAAATTAGATTTTTGAATACGAGAAAAACACATGTATTACTAAGTATATGTTGTATTTAAATCTGCCTAGCCTTTTCCAAACTATGTTGGGGTCGGCTTCCAGTCTAACCGGATGCATCCGAGTAGCCAGTATTTTACATGGAACGATTGCCTATCTGACCTCCACAACCCAGTTGTATTCATAAAGTGTGTAGAAATACATGTAGTGTTTCAATAAAAAAGGTATTTTTGTAGCATTTATTTAAAGATTTTTTTAAATAGGTGGCCCTGAAATGGGCTTTAGGAAATCGAGATTGACGATGATACAATGTCTACTCATTGTTTGCCTCTTCATCCGATGAGTGCGCCCTTTCAGGCGCTGCAGGAGGTACCCGACCCGTTGAACGAAAAAATTACGTCACTCAAAACGCGAGGCGAGTCGAATATTGAGACTAGATTCATTCGAAAGCTAGATAAATACTCGAGGTTCACAAAAAAATATGGACGGTTGGAGCTGACTGGGAAAAGAGTCGGATGCCACTAAACGTTAAAACTTTTTGCAAATAAGGTTTTGTTTTTCAAGTCATTTGATGTTTTTTTGTTTTTTTTTTTTATATTACGAATTTATATATGATTAACAAATTGGTGTATATCTTACCTGTGGATGCGGAGTCCTTGATGAACAAAAAATTCAATAACAAAACTCAAAAACAGTTGCAAGAACAGAGCGTAAACACGTGCGATGGTTAGCGACTGACCGGTATTGTTATCGCGTGGAATTAGTGCAGTGCCCAGCGGTGAACATTTCCAGGATTCGGCAAATTTAGAACGGGAACGAGTTGCACGACTAACCTAATCATCATATTTTACCCTAATCACTCGCAAATTTCAATTTGTATTTCTATGGTATTGATACCTAAAATAGATCGTAATTTAATTATTCCGAATACTGTGCGGCGCCAGCGAGGAGACTTTGTTTTGTTCAACCCTTCAGTACAATTTCGTTTTTTCTTATATGAAACTATTTCAGCAAAATATGATTTTGTCACTTTCTTTTTAGTACTATAAAATATGTTTTTCTCACTAAAACACGCTGCAAGAGTTTATCTTGTGTCGAATATAAGGGAACGTACACATACTACGTGACCCATTACTACGCTTAGTCACAGGGGCGGCGGAGTGGGGGGGAATATGGCGCACAGCGTTTAGCACTTTTTAAACTCACGGGTGGCAGCACTGATGGACATATACGGACGTCAGTTGATTGAAAACTGACAGTTTGTAATGCAATGCAGTTTTCAAGCAAGTTGACAAGAGTTCGTACCGATACTATAATGTCATTGTACAATTGGCTGTACAATGCGTTTATTAAATATAACAAGGATTTCTTGTCAATGCAAGCAATACAAAAAAAGACAAATGTGTTTTGAGTGCCTTTAAGGGGTCTTGGCATATACTACTGATGGTCACCGAGGAGGGGAAGGGATAAAAAAAATAAAAAATGGGTTACGTAGTATGGGTACGTTCCCTAAGCACTGAACAAATAACATTACGTAACACCACGCCTTATTTCCCAAAGGGTTGGTAAAGGGTAGGTAGGTATACATCTATATAGTACATCCTCATTTAGCCAGTATATTAAAATACTATGTAATAGGGGGCGAGCCTATTGCCATCAACTGGGCACAAATCCAGACTCTGGGCTGCTACCAAGAAATTCCATATAGAAAAATCCAATAACAGTTTGTCCAACCTGGGAATCGAACCCTGGACATGAGGCCCTGGGTTTGTTCATCAACCCGTGCGGCTGTTATTATTTAGCCACGAGCTCTTCATCGAACCGTACGGCTTTTATTATTTAGCTACGAGCTCCTCATCAACCCGTGCGGTTAATTTTATATAGCCATGAGCACCTGCCCACAAGCAATAATTTTGACTATGGTATGAATAATGTGAAATATAAAACATAATGGAGTACATTTTTAAATGTTTGTGAATCTTCTTTCGTAAATCCGTCCTCTAAATGGGATATAAATCTCATTTGCTAAAACTAATTTGATTAAAATTCACCCCGCATGCTCATGAAAATCAGGAAAGACGAAAGAAGATGACGATTAATAATACCATTAATCGTAAAACAACGAATTAATTTCTTTAATAAATTAGCCCCTTTCGTGGCAACACCTGTTCTTAATAGCATTATAAAGCGGAATTATTATCTTCTAAGATTATACGGTGTTGTTACTGGCAGATAATAAACTACCACGTCCTAGGATTTTATAGGGAATTAGATTGTTACACGACGAAATTGCAAAATAATACTACATAACATAACTTCTCCTAACTTCTGCCTAACCCTTTGGGGAATATAACCATGATGGCTATTTTCCCCAAAGGGTTAGGCAGAAGTGGACCTATAGTAAGGTACTGTCAGAGCTGGGGGAGCGATGACAATACCAGCATAAATAAAACTTTTGTTTGTTATTTGGACTGCCTCGTTGGTCTAGTGATCGCAAGCGCTACTGCTGAGCATGAGGACCTGGGTTCCAATCCCAGGTCGGGCAAAGTGTTATTGGGTTTTTCTATCTGAAATTTCTCAGTAGCAGCCTGGAGTCTGGATTTATGCCCGGTTGATGGCAAGTGGGTGAAGCTGCTACAGGGATACCTCTGCCCAACCCTTCGGGGAAACAAGGCGTGATGTTTTGTTTGTTATTTATCTCGAATACTTATTTAGACTCTTTTAGTTTTTACATTATTATATTTTTTAACCCCCGACGCAAAAAGAAGGGTGTTATACATAGTTTGACAGCTATTTGTGTCTGTCTGTGGCATCGTAGCTCTTAAACGGGTGAACCGATTTGAATGCAGTGTTTTTATTTGAAAGCAGGTTTTCTAGCAATGATTCTTAGATATGTTTTATCAAAATCAGTTCAGCCGTCTGAAGATTATCAGCTCTTTTCTAGTTGATGGATGGATTTGAGTATCTTCCATAGGTCTGATCGATTTGAAATTTGGTTATAGATAGATGGTGAACAAGGTCTGGTAATGGAGTAGGAAAGAGAAATAAGAAAATGTTTATGTTGGGGTTTTTTTTTAATTTTTTACTGTTAAAATTGTACTTGTGAAGGATAATTATTGCTAATCCTTTGCTTCACATGATCGAAAAATTTGTCTGCTCAGCAACGCAATGATTGTTGTTGAACTGTCAAAATGAAACAGATTAAGATTGATCGTGTGCTACGCAAATAGCTGGTCTGGTATGAAAGCCGCTGTATTACAGCGACATGACACATTCCAATTTTTTCACTAGGATGGCAACGTATCTGCGATGTTTTTGGTATTGCAGATATGACAATTTACCGCCAGGTGAGCCTGCGGCTAATTTGTCATCCATAACATAAAAAGTTAACAGAGGGCATAATTCGTAACTAAAAAAAAAAATGAGCAGTCAGTGTTCGCATATGATGTGTAACATCTGACATCTCACCTTGGTAATAAGCAACATTAAAGCGGCGGGGCTTTATCAAGGTCGTTTCTGACGGAAAACTCTAGCACCGCGCAAGCTCATTGGTCACATCAAATAGCGTCCGTTTCCCCGGCTTCCTGTTACACACTTCCGTCCCTTTTCACGAAATCAGTCCCACAGATTGCAGGAAAGCAAGAGGAAAGATGTTACACATCAGTAAACTTACCATCTCTCGTTCTAAAACATCTTTAAAAACTCCCAAACCCTTTTAAGCACCACTGACCTCGTTAGAAACGACAGAAACCTCCCCGTTCAGTATACATTGCACGTCTCTATTGCTTAACCATGCGAATTTATGAAACAATCCGCGTAATGTATATAAAATATTAGAGATCACTATCACGTGCTCATTTTATTAGACCAATAACATACTGAGCGAATTTTATTGTGTTAACATGTAAAATAGGCCGGTACGTAATGCTTCCAATGCTTTTTCAACTGATTCTATTCGGATTTCAAACGGATGAAGATATTATTTAGAAGTAATATTGGGGGTTGCTTTACTAAATGGATTTTATTTTCGTGGTATAATATGGAATATTGAAAATTTTTAAATGAAAATACACAGGGTATTCTATTCGAAAACGACTTACTAATTAATATTCCCTCGTTGATCTAGTCGCAAGCGCTATTGCTGAGCATGAGGTTTTCGGTTCGATTCCCGGATTGGGCAAAGTGTTATTGGGTTTTTCCATCTGGAATTTCTCAGTAGTAGCCCGGAGTCTGGATTTGTGCCCGGTTGATGGCAATAGGCTCGCCCTCTATTACGTGGGAGTTAAACATAACTGGTGAAATGTGGGTGTACTATAGCAAGCCTATTGACAACAAGCGGGCATAACTTTAGACTCCGGGATGCTACTGAGAAATTTCTGATATAAAAACCCAATAACACCTTACACGACCTGAGATTTGAACCCAGGACCTCACGTACAACCACGAGATCAACGAGACAATCTCAAAAACTGAAAAGTACAGCTAGATAGACAAAACTATGTTTTCATGGAAAGATGTTTTTGAAGTGAAAACTTCTTTAAGCGCGTTAGGCATTTTTGAGATTTGAAAAAACAATTAAACGACACCGTTACCGACACCTCTTTTTTGTAAATGCGACTATGCTCTTTATTGATATTATGTTTAAGATCAATGTTCTATGCAAGTATTTTTACTCGAAGGGTTTTGGAAGTATTTTTTTTTTAGTTTTCACTTCTATCGGCACTCCCGGAATGCCACTGTTTTTCTTAGTTTTTTTATTTTATTTTTATAAATACTATTTGTATTTTTGATTGCATAGTAGGTATTCAGCATCTGCTGACGACTAAAGATCAAACCAAGTAGTAATGCATGTTCTGCATAGCTAGTATTTTTAATGAAAGTCTTAATTAAGTAGAACTGTTTCTACCATTTATAAAGACAGAAATAATTAAGAAGAAGCGCGTTTCTTACCTTTAATTAAATTCAAAACGGTATTTGTATACCTGTCTTTATAGTTTATTCCTTCTGTTTAGTTTGTATATATTTATGAACAAAATGTATCCAAATTATTAACATTTCGTTGTTTTTTAGGGTTCTGTTCAAAAGGGAAAAGGGAACCCTTACAGGATCACTCGTGTGTCTGTCTGTATGTCTGTCTGTCCGTTTGTCATAACCAATTTTCTCCGAATCGAATGGACCAATTAAGTTGAAATTTGGTACACATACGTATTTCTATGACCCAAACACGGAAGTGTAAATAAATGAATTTTGAATATGGGTCACTTTTGGGGGCAAATAAAAAAAATTAAAAAACAGTTTTTCAAACTCTATCGTGTGTCATATTAAATGAAAGGGCTTGTTACGAGGATCTCATATATATATATTTCATTATTATAAAATAAATACGTTTAAAGATATTTAAGAAAATAGATGAAATTTTACTATTCCCCCTTATCTCCGAAACTACTAAATTTCAACGAAACTACTGAGCCTAAAATTTTTATTAAAATACAGAGAATGGTTCTTCACTCATAGATTACAGGAAAACTATAAGAAGTCTATGGTGTTAAAATAACATGGTAAATCTATCAATATTGTGCGTACAAACGCATATATTTCCCGTTGGAATGTATGGGAGAACATGTATTTCAACTACAATGTTAAGTTTGTAATTGGGATAAATTTATCCCAACTACGGAACCCTTCATTGTGCGTAGTCCAACACGCACTTGGCCGGTTTTTTTTTTCTTTTGTAAATGGCATCTCGCAGGTCAACCTATGAGCTTGTCAGCTGCTTAATTGGGCCATCCAGCCAAAAGTAAGGTGCAGTCAATTCTTTTATACCTACGTCAGTTGTCAAATTCCATCCTTTATCAAGTACGGACACGACTTTTTGATGCCTCGGCACTGAGCAAACTATTGCATATAACAGGCATAATCAGCCTATAATGTTCCCACTGCTGGGACATAGGCCTGCTCTCTATGAGAGGGAGTGGGCTATAAATCTACCACGCGGACCCAGTGAGGTTTGGTAGATGTCACATGTCTTCGAATTTTTGGTTTTGGGACATACAGATTTCCTCACGTAAACAATCTTACAATCTAGTTACATTATATTATTTAGATAATAAAAAATAAAGTGGTACTCCAAGTGCCAACAGAAGTGAAAACTTGAACAAGATCACCTTGGAGGAAGAAAAGTACTTGTATAGAACATTGGTCCGTAATCATATCTAAATAAAGAGCACAATCGCGTTTACAAAAATGAGGTGTTGTCACAGTGTCGCAAAATCAAGGGTTTAGTCACATTTCAAAAATTCCCAATGCGCCTAAAGAAGTTTTCACTTCAAAAGTTATTCTTCAGACATCAGTTTCCGAAAATTGTTTTGCTTTAGCATAGGCCTCCCCCAGATTCTTCGAGAGTTCCCGGTCATGGGTTTCCTCTTCCACATTGGCCCGGCTGTCGCTTTAAGATCTTCGTCCCACCTTCGTGTCGGACGTCCTCTTTTCCTTTTACCTTCTCACGGGTACCATTCGGCTACTAATTTAACCCATTTCTCCTTTTTGTCCCTGATTAGATGGCCCGCCCATTTTCATAGCCTTTTTTACCTTGTATGATGATGCGTCCGCTATTTTTCTGAACACATTCCTAGTAAATAAATTATTAAATTAAGAAAAAAATAAAACAGCTTTTTTGCAGCTCTAAAGTTTCGCTAGAAAAGAATTGCTTTTAACGATAAGACCACCAATTGTCTTAGTTTACATACATACCATCACACCCATTCCCCAAAGGGTTAGGCAGAGGTTAGAGGAGGAAATCCAGACTCAGGGCTGCTACTGAGAAATTCCAGATGGAAAAACACTTTGCCCGACCCGGGAATTGAAACCCAGGACCTCATGCTGTGGCGTTTGTGATCACTAGTCCAATGAAGTAGTCAAGTATAATTTATTACTATAAATAAATCATGTTCGCAACGTGAGTTATTACAGTTTCAAAGTCAAAGGTGTAATATTTTTTGTTAGTGAAGACTTATTGCGTCTAGGCAAAATTAAGGTGTTGTAAAACTATTTTGTGCAAATTATAAGAGCTTTTGCACCTGGGTACTTATCTAATTTAGTTAATCCTATTAAATGAGCAATTTTTGTATATATACCTATGTTTATATTTGTAACCACGTTCTCGAAAACAGCTGTAACGATTTCGACGAAAGTTGCTATATTGGGTTTACAGATGCGAAAACTCGATCTAGCTAGGTGTCATATCTGGGAAAATTCGTTTTTTAACATACAGATATCACAATATAATAATATATATATGAAATCAATAGGGTTTCGGGGTGAAGAACAGGTTTCGTAAAAATGTATCCTGGTGCGGTGCACGGTTGACGGATGACAGACGATTCGTGTCAAAAAAGGTGCGCATCGTCTGTCTTTCACACGGGTTCTAGAACATTCTAGAAGCTGCACCCTTATTGGACGAGCGGATTGTGGCGGGAGCGGTTCGAAATAAGGTCGCGTTATAGTTTTTTTTTTTTCACAGTCACAGGAATGTGATACAACGTTCATATACGTGGACGATATGTTTATCTATTTTCATCCGTGCAGAACTCGGTCGACCAGATACATACAATATTATTCTATTAAAATTCCTTTTGAAGTTAAAGTTACCAACGTTGCAAATAGCTGTCAAATATTTATCTTTTTTTAGTTAATTTGTCAATATTATTAAACGAAATTATGAAATATCGGCTTATTGGTGACTCGCCCGAATTAACTCGCCCAAATCCGGGCGAATCCAATATTAATAAATATTAATTTTTCTTGAGGCGATTCGCACGAATTCAGTTGGTTTGTGGACAAATCGACAACTCTAGCAATACGTAGTACACTGGCGAACAGAAGTGATTAGAGTAAGATATTTTTAAATAAAATGAAACACGTAAATTAATCAAACATAATTAATCTTTAATAAAATATATTTTTAAAATAATAATTGTTGCCAACTGTCAGAATGCACCCTCCTACATTATTTTATAAACACGCAGAGGTTTGCAATTTTTTGAAATTTTTTAAAAAAAAACCTTATACTTAATTTGTAATCATAATTTATAAACAGCATCCGTATACATTTTGTCGTAATATCCTCTGTAGAACATACAGGGCATATTGCGACTTAAATTTTATATTATTATTAGTATTATATTCACCCAAAACTAAGTTACAACAAATATTTTAGTACAGAAAGCAGAATCCAGAAATAAAACGGTTACTTAACCGAAGAAAAAAAAATTAACCGTACATAAAAACAACTTTTTATTCACTATTCCCTTCAAAACAAAAATGTATTACATAAATACAGACCAATTTCGAGTGCAAAACAAACGTTGTATACAATTGACACAACGTACTCTTGCGTACTAAACCAATCGTAAAATGTTTATTTCTGTCGCTTGTTAGGGGTCCCATGTGTGAGAATTTCTCACGGTTTTTCCTGTCTACATGGTAACAGGCGTTTTAATACGGAATAGGGAGTCGGCCTGCGCTTTGATGTTGATGTCATAAAATACGAGATACTATTCCGCGTATAACTGCGTTTGTTTTGGCGTTTGCTCTTAGAATGTTTCAGCCAGCGACAACAACGCCATCTAGTTTAAATGTGCTTGTAAAAGTGAAGGATACAAGGGATGACACAAGAATTTCAAATATAAGTTAAGTATGGCAACATTTAGGTTTTCGCGCGTATTTTTATGTGGCAACAAGTAAAAAGTGTAAAAACAATTATATCTTCAATAATTAAAAACCCTGTACGGGTGCAAAGCTGGGAATATCCCTAGTGTAACGGACCGTAACAAGGACTGTCCAACTGTCAATGTCAGTTTTAGTTTGAGAGGATACTTTTTGTTTTTGTGATTGCTTTGGAGCCGGTGTAGTTTAAAATACATTTTTCAGTCGATTTGTGAAAAAAGCTCAAGCCTATTTTGAAGGCATTACCCACACATAGTACTAGATTTGGATATTCCCTGTATGGGTTAGATGAGACATTCCATGTTTTACTACTTTAAAAAAGTTAATTACTTCCTTTTTTTTTAAATTTTATACATTTGTAAATATTTGCAAAAAGTTTATTTGTACCTAATGCTGATCTCTGTAAAATAAACTTAAGATCCTGTCAGTAATTTACAAAATATATAAATATATAAGAAAAGTTATAAGCTTTAAAACATTAAAATGTGAATTATATACAAAATACTGTTTTTGTGACATTCCTTGTTTTGCCCCTGTACCATTCAAATATCTTCAAGTATCTTTTCGCAAATAGGAAGGGCGGATTGTTCGTATGTGTTACTTACTGATGTGGGGTCAAGTTACTGAAAAGACAGACATCGGCAAGGCACAGGATAGGCACCGCATTCCGCTTTAACGAACAGGGTGTAAAGTTCACTCATCCACCATAGAAAAGGGAGGATCCTCCGACCAGAGAGGTGTAATGTCTGGCGGGTAACTGCCCGACGGTTGAGGTCGGAATCTTGTATATATGTCGATCGCGCGGTAAACTCTAATTGCGCGATGCAGGATTTGTGTGACGTCATGTCTTTGATGCGTAGTTCGTATGTGGTGGTGTAACTGCTACAAATCTCATCATTTTTATATTTATTTATGTACATCAATTTGCGCAGCTTTTTCTTAACTATGTTGGGGTTGGCTTCCAGTCTACCCGGATGCAGCTGGATGTAGTATTTTACATGGAGCGACTGCCTATCTGACCTCCACAACTCAGTTACTGGGTAACACGATACCCGTTGTAGAACACAAATACATACAAAACACATAAAAGAGTAAAATAGGTACATAAAGATGAAGAGCAAAATAAAGATACTTACTGCTTATTTCTTCAGAAATTTCTTCCAGTGGACCTGCGATAGAAGAGTTGGATGAGAGACTGGACATAGTGTGTAAAAAGCTTAGAGATAGAGAGGGAGTTGTGGCTTAGTATTATCAGTCATACGAGTCGATCGATCAGGTTAAACTACGCTTGCCGCGGTTAGTCCGTGGATGGGTCATCTTTACATACCAAGACAACCCCCCGTGCCTCTGAAAGCGCATGAAGCCGTTGGTCCCGGCTGCCATTTGTAGATCTTTTTGACAGTTGTTACGGGTCGTCAGAAGACCGAAAGTCTGACAACCAGTCTTACCAAGGGGTATCGCGTTAACCAGTAACTGGGTTGTGGAAGTCAGATAGGTAGTCGCTTGGGAAAAGCCTAGGTAGACGATGAGGATGGCAATAGACTCGCCCCCTATTACGTGAGACTTAAACATAACTGGCGAAATCTGGGTGTACTAAGGTACACCTCTGCTTAACCCTTCGGGGATTACAGGCGTGATGTTATGCTATGATTATGTTTTTTTTTTTTTTTTGTAAAATTAGACTCAAGTACTAACCATAACTTAAAACATACATTATTGTATGGGTTTAAAATAAACATACATACAGATAAAAAAGATTGGCCAGGATCGCCATACAGTGGGTGCGTGATGACGGGCGTCGCCACCGGGATAGGCCTACAAAATGGCTGGCGTGACGATCTGGACTCGTTCCTGAAGGACTGGCCAGAGAACGCACAATATAAGGAAGACTGGAAAAGTATGGGGGAGACCTTGGCCCAGCAGTGGGACAAAATAGGTTAGCAAAAAAAAAACATACTCATACACACATAAATACATCATTTGATGAGGTTTTTTACCATCATTTGGCGAATTTATTCCGGAAGGTTTAACACGTGGTGGTGTATAACACGTTAATAATAAAGTTGCGTAGGTATAACTGAGAAATCTCGATGTTTTTGTCAAATTGTAAAACTACACAACTATTTTATATTTTATAAATAAAAGTTTGATGTTCAGTCACTTGGATGGCTTGAACGTCGTAATGTAAATCAACCTATTGGTAATTTAGTTAAGTTTCTCTATTAGTGAACTGTAATTTGTTCTTTGAGAAAATAAATGTCTTTAAACCGATGTGCTAAGGATGGCTATCGAATGGTTTTAGTCAGTAGAAGTCTGTCTGGCTAAACGTTTATGAGAATTTTCCTCACAGTTAAAGAGTGGAGTCTGTTTGCAGCCCGTCACGCTATCCGACAAACTATTGCAATATCATTTCTTTTTTTCTGCATATGTAGAGAAATTAATTGTTAATTAACTGTTTATTTGTTTTACCTCGATGGTCCTAGTTTATCATTTATAACTTGCAATTACAGCTTTATATAGCTTTATGTAAGCGGGCACGCCCTTTATGCCTGGAGGCTTTATTTAGATATTTAGTTCTGTTTACGTTTAGCTTTTTTTTTTTATTTCTGCTTGAGTAAACTTCTCGATGATTTTGGTTGGTATATTGGCGTGTGCTACCTGACATATGGCCAATAATTTATCATTTAATTTTTTTTTTGTGCTGCATAATGTAATTTTTTTTTTGCATACTATTGTATAGAATCATTTATTTTCTAACTTGAACAGACAGCTGTGCTGCGTGTTAGAGCCATTTCATACAACTGTCAGGCATGACAGTTGTGATTTAAATTTATGGACCATTTAAATTGGTAATCAATTCATAAGATTATTTCTGCAATACATGTAAATTATATAGATGTTATCTAGGTACGGTGGGCTGCTTCAATTGGGTACCCTAGTTGTATTAAAATTTTAATACAACTGGAGTACCCAATTGATGCAATATATCACCAAAACCAATGATATAAGCTGGTTTCACAGCTGTCCGGGAGACCCGCACGGGCCGCCCGCATACGGGAGACCCGTACGGGTAGCGCCCGCAGTGCTCTGAAACTAGGGAGCTAGTACGATACGGTTGCTAGCGTTGCACGGGGTCTCCCGGATACTCCAGTAATGATATTATAAGTAAAAAGACTACCTACCCAACATTCGAAAACGGCACAATGTCACACTTACTAGTATATTATCTGTGGTCACACTATTAGATGACACGTGAAAGTAAGACGGCATATCGTAATTATCGGGAGCGGAAAAGAGACAAGACGAAGAAAATGTGGCTAATTAGCCAAATGTTGACGTGCCACTTGCGGAGCGTGGATAACCTAGATCTACCTCTTTTACTAAGAATCATTCAACCCCACAGTCGCTGATTTATGACGTTGGCATAAAATATACATTCCATAGATATCTAGGGAGTTGAATCTCTGCGAAACAAATGACAGTGTCAACGTGGCGACTCCTGTTCATTTTGTGTTGTGCACCTTTTATTTTTCATTGCAACCCGCCACCGAACTGCGGAGGATAGCGGGAGGCTGAGGCCACGAAAATAGAGGATTTAAAGTTAACAGTAAAAATTGATAACTAGTCAAAAATCAACTTCGTCTTCGACTTTTGATAAGTGGGTTTTTTGGATATCAAATATCGTTCCACTATCAAGAAGCTATGACGTAGATACAGGAGGTAATCTCGTTAGCGCAATTGGGTTTTGCAAAGATGTCTAGGCCGCTAAAAGTTTTCAACTATACGGGTTGGCAGGGACATCGACTCTGGGCACGCCACAATTGCGGCGATAAGACCCCTCTTTGAGGAGTGGCTAGAGAGGCGCTACGGCGTCCTCACCTTCCGCCTGACGCAGGTCCTCACCGGACACGGCTGTTTCGGGAGGTTCCTGCACAGGATAAGGCGGGAGGAAACGCCCGGGTGTCATCATTGTGTGGATCGCCCGGAGGACACGGTAGAGCATACGGTGGAGGTCTGCCCAGCTTGGGCGGAGCATCGCCGTGTCCTCGTGGAGGCGATCGGCGGCGGTGATCTCTCGCGTCCGGCCCTGGTTCAGGCCATGGTACGGAGCGAGAGGAAATGGGAGGCCGTCACCTCCTTCTGTGAAGCGGTAATGCTCGCGAAGGAGGAGGCGGAACGCGTGAGGGAGAGGCAAATTTCGCGCCCTCACGCCCCTAACCGCCGCAGGAGGAGACGCCCAGGGCGTCGGGAGTCGCAAGCCGATTTCCGGCCACCGTAGGCGCGGGCTTGCGGACTGTGAGCAATGGGTAGCTCACCGTCCGATAAGGACCAGGCCCGGGTCGACGGCGCGTTGTGTTCCACGCGCGCCTCAAAGAGATGTCAGCAGAATTGACGGGGTCCGCTAGGGCCGATGCCTGCCGGGGTTGCGAAGAAAACCGAAAGGGAGATCGTGGCCCCCGGCAACAGGGCAACCGAAGGAATACGGGTGGGTTTTAGTGAGTAAGAGTCTGACACGCCCTCCCGCTCCGCCCAGAGCGGGAGAAGTTATTTGATGATTTCCCACCCAAAAAAAAAAAAAAAAAAAAAGGGACATCGACTCGAAAACTGTTACCATGGATTCAGTACATGATTCTGAACCCCTTTGCGTTGAAACTTTTTTTCAGTTCAGAATCATGTACTGAACAGTACAACAACAGTACGGTAACAGTTTTCGCGTCGATGTCCCTGCCACCCTGTATATAGGTACTCCTAACATAGGTTTTGAAGAAACCCATTTACAGTCTCCCCAGAGATGTACCATAACAGGCGTTGCACAGAGGGGACTTCAGATCGGCCTTTTGAGAGGTAACGGTTCCTTCCATGTGCAGATGGTAACCACGCGGCGACTTTTGCAGGTACCCAGAAAAAAAAAAAACTCTAAAAAATTAAGTGAAGTAAGTTCCGACGTAAATCAAACAAAAGTAAATGAACACAAAACGCAATGGCATAATAAGTCTTACCTAGCTTAATAAGCCAACTGAATGAAGTCTTAAACTGAAGTTGAAGTTCCAAAACATGTTTTAGAATCTGGTCACGCTAAGTCTGCCTAAGTAAAAAAACGGTGGAATTTAAAAATCTATAGACGGAAACACTATCTGTTCTACGAAAAACAATTTGATACTTTGTTTGTCTTTTGGTTTTTGATATGTAGGTTATTTTGTTTATATTCTGGTATAGTCACTCTAGCACAATGCAGGGTGTATTTGATATAGTTTTGTCATCGTATAGAGGTAAGAGCAAAGGTACGAAATTGTCTCACTTAATCTATTCGGCAAAATATCAAAATCATTAGATCTACTTACACGTCAACTTTTCGATATATTGTAAACATTGTCATTTTTGGTTAAGGACGTCATCGTGCTATTCCTTCACATCTTGGAATTTAGATATCACAAATTACTTTTAATAGGTTTACACAAAACAACTTTTATCGTAAGCAATCTGACATTTCAAGTACCCCAAAATTGACATAATTGACTGATGTAAAAGTTTACCATAAATAAAAAATTTTGGGGTTGCTTATTTATTCCATTGCAGACTTAGCGTGGCCAGACACTAGTAATCTTTTTGTACCAACAAAAATTGCATTAAGTCACCCTGTACATCATGCTATTCTATCAAGGCCATGTCAGTTACCTTTTTCCAAAAAATATAATTGTCAACAAAATATAAACTCGAAATAATATCTAGGAGTAACGGACTTTATAGGTCCCTATTTCATTTTATTTATGTTCTTGTTTGGGACTGTCAGAACCATTATTTATCCAAATATATGACAACTATTACCATATCTCACGAATATATAATAGGAAGTGATCTACTAAATAATTTAGACGAGGTACTCTTTGGTATATGCGAAATATAACGAAAAGGAATTTGGGTCTTGGCCAATAAATATTTTTTATATTGCCTGATACGGAATACTTTTGCAGCCCCAAAAAACAATCAATCTGCCTAACCTTTTCCCAACTATGTTGGGGGTCGACTTCCAGTCTAACCGGATGCAGCTGAATGCCAGAATTTTACATGGAGCGACTGTTTATCTGACCCACAATTAGGCAATACGATACCCCTTGGTAAGAGACTGGTTATCAGACTTTCGGGCTTCTGACGACCCGTAATGACAGCCCCAAATAAAAGCAAATAAAAAACACTAATTTCATGTAGGAGGTAAGCTAACTGTTATTTAAAAAGCACGTCTTCATAGTCTAGATTTTCAACTAAAAAAAATAATGAAAACGTAAAGAATTCTCACCCGATCTCACTGAAAGACAAAACATTTATTTCAACAACGGTGCACACTCAAAGGTAAACTTGTACTTCCCTACAACAGAACCAAATCAAAAACAAAAAGCCCAATAATTCTAACAATAACAAAAGCATAAATTCCGTCTCTCTCGTAGCCCCATCCAAAGAAATGGTCGTCGCGTTGACGATACTCGTTCCCGGGGCAATGATAAGCGAAATAAATGAGATATCTCCGTGCCGGGACAACGTCGATACCGGCCAGAATGAATTCCTTCTCGCGAATAATACTATACTGACGTTGTAGCGGTACTACAGTAATTTCACTCGGGTTTAAATTCTAAATCAAAATTCAAAATGGCCGTTCATCACGATCGCTCGATGAAGGCATTGCAGATCAGTCGCTATGGGGATACTTGGTGGAGACCTCCAGCAGTGGATGTCTTTCGACTGACATGATGAGAATTCCTCACCCCTGAAACTTATGAGAAGTTTAGTGGATCGAATAAATGAAATGATTATGGCTATAAAAGACAGTCCACTAAATTGTTTATCCTATAGCTTTCAAAGGTTTGAGTCTCGAGAAAAGAACCGGCGCATCAAACTCCCCAGCAACACTTTTCTGTCTGGCATAATCGATTGTGTCATCAGTCTTTATCATTCTAACTAGACAGAAATTCCAAATTACTATAATATAGACTGCTTCTACACCTAATATTATCTTTTTATCTCACATGTGATTGGCCCGAAACTGCGTCATAAGCTCCTAGCACAATTATTTACGAAATGAAAATAAAAGCTGCTCAAGGGTCCAAAAAATGTTATGTTACAGAATTTAACTGTTAAAAAGTACGCTGTTGATATGCATAGTACAAAATATGCTCACACAACGCTTTTATTTTGAACGAAGATTGTCGATGTGGATACAATGAAAGTGAATATGTATTTTTAGGTATTTGTGTTACCTACTATTATTTAAGATGCATTGACAGATCTAATTGGAAATCTAGACCTGAAAATGGGTGAATAAAATAGTAGATTGTTATACAAGGGGCTAAAATGATCCATTATAACGAGATAGTTACCGTGGTAGTTAGAAACAGAGTTATATTGGGTTTTTAGCGCTGTGTGTTACCCTCTACTTTTCACTCCGATTGCAAGAAAATAAAATAATCCAATACAATATTAAATAGGTAATTTATTTGATAAAAAATTTAATGTATTGTACAATTTGTACAATTCTGTATATTTAACGTGATGTTTTTTCCCGGCAACTTAATTTCATTTCTCTGTAAATATGAATGCTGAATTGTCTGAGGGGTAAACCTTGGAGATTCATGTATTTCCAGGTTTAATTAATTTAATTTAAATAAAATTTTAATTGCAATAAAGTATTGAGTTTGTTTGTTGGTTTGTTTGTTTGTTGGTTTGTTTGTTTGTTTGTTACGCTTTGAAATGAAATTTGGCACATAGATAGACCATGACCTGGATTAGGGCATAAAATACTTTTCAACCCGGATCCTGTCCCGGATCCTGGATCGCAGACGACGAATGAATGAAAAAACACATTATCAAAATAATAAAAAGATCAAAATAGCAAATAGCTTTATTTCTGATTGTCTCGCTGTTATCGTTTTTTTTTTTTCTGAAACCTTCTCCATTTTAAAGATAATTTAGTTATTGATCTTTTAGTATACATGTTTTATTAAAACACCCTTTATTTTATGTATAATAAATTGATAATGCGTCTAATTTGGAACAGCGCTCCTTGATGGACGAGTCCTATTACTGGCTGGACGTACGACGCGTTGCGTGAGCTCTGTACAGAACACGCAAGCGAACCACTCAAGGTCGATGGCATATATCCGCGTCTTAATAGGCAATATCTAAAGGTACCACTAGGTACCTGTAAGGAGCTCTTGGACCTCTTGGAGGCCAAGACATGAATAAATTGTGGTTTCTCCTCCATGAAAATCGCAAGCGCAGAACCGCGCGGCTTTTGTTTAACCATAAGTCTCTAAGAATTTTTTTTTTTAAAGATTTATTTATGAAAAATTTATCACCAACAGCAGTTTGTCAAAGTTTCATTCTTTAACTGTCTCTAACGACTATCTGTCTGTAATAATATTCATAGAACAAGTTGGACCGACTGTTTTTAAGTATGGTTGGCTCTTGAAATGTAACTGTCTAATCTTACTCCGAGTTAGCCAAAAATAACCTTAAAATTAGCCTTAAACCCAAGACCGGGTTAATGCAGTATTTAAGAGATTTGTTTTCCCACATACAATGTGGGAAAACAAATCTCTCGGTCTGCTATATTTCTGGTTTTCATTAACATCAAGTGATGGCTATCTCACTTAGCTAGTTTTAATGATGGTCTGGCAGTTTGAGTAGTTTATGCAGCCTACCCAAATTTCCTTTCTTTGGTATTGTTCCTCGAGTTGAGCTCCACGATTACTGACAAATGCTTGCACTAACGGGACAGGTCCACTCAAATCTGTGTAGTTCTTTCCTGGAAAAACCATTTCAGACACTAATCTATATAGTCTTCATATGACCTGACCAAGATTATGTCTGGACTTTAAAAGAGACTGCGACCTCTGAGTTTGTTTCGGCCTTTCTTCTCAGAACATCAGATAGGAAACGCCGAACTCATCTAGCTCATTTTTTAAATTAATGAAGTGAAAACTTCTTTAGGCGCGTTGGACATTTTTGAGATGGGAGTAAACCAGTGCGAAATCAGTGCAAATTTTGCGACACCGTGATGACACCAGCTTTTGACCATTACAAAGACATTAACCGTTGATTACCGCGGTGCGTGGAGTAAAAGACATCAACGTGTTGATTACCGTGGCGCCGATTTGTTTTTAAATTTTCACTTCTTTCGCCACTCCCGGAGAGCCACTGTTTTTTTTTTTATGACGTGTAAAAGTGATTCCGATATCCTATTTACAGAATAAACAATTTCATTTCGTTTCGTTTAATTTCACTCGATTTTAGTTAAGCATTTTGGGGAATAATATTTACAATGAACGATTCATTATGGAATACTAGAAACTTTAAATGCGACGTTATAATAATATAAGACAGACGACTCTATTATTACGAAGCTACTTTTAGTTTTCTGAACATTGTCTGTCGCTGTGCCGAGTTTTGTTTAAAACACAGATTTACGACTACATTGTTTTGAAGACCGTCTGCATTACTTTATTCATGAAACGATGAGACAAACAGATAGCTGTTTTTATTATTATGTTATGTAGAACAATGCAAGTTTTGTAGCTTCAATGATTTGCACGTTCAATTGGCAAACGCAGGGTGGCTGGTAATGGATGAATGAGAAAGGTCGAGGATTTATTCAGTGGTTTGCAAATGAAGAGAGCGACGTCCACCAACCTGCACTGGGCCAACGCAACGTGGTGGATTATGGCCCACTCCCTCTCACAGAGACGAGGCTTGTGTCCCAGCAGTGGGAACATTTTACGCTAATTAAGCTATGCTTATGCTACGTCCAGCAATGTACTGCTATTGATAATGATGACAATCCTGTGCATCCTCAGGGCTTCATAGGACTCTAAGTAGGTGGTACGTCTACGTAATTGTGTTTTTTGGGATCCGTACCTCAAAAGGCAAAAACCGAAACCCTTACATCATCACTCGTGCGTCTGTCTGTCTGTCTGTCTGTCCGTCTGTGACGGCCAATTTGCTCCGAATCTAATGGGCTGATTAAGTTGAAATTTCACATATGTATTTCTGTGCCCCAAACACGGACGTGTAACGTACATAAATGAATTTTGAACGTGGGGTCACTTTTAGGAGGCAAAAAGAAAATAAAAATGTGTGACATATCAAATGAAAGGGCTTGACATACACATAAACCTTCCGGGATAACATAACATAATCAGCCTATAATATTCCCACTGCTGGGACACAAGTCTCCTCTCTGTGAGAGGGAGTGGGACTTAATCCACCACGCAGGCCCCGTGCGTGTTGGCAGATGTCACATGTCTTCGAAGTTTTTGGTTCTCGGACATGACCGGTTTCCTCACGATGTTTTCCTTCACCGCTTTAACCTTTCGGAATAACCTCTCTAAATTATGGTGAAGACCGCATCAAAATCCATTCAGTAGTTAAGAAATTCTAAGCGGTTATACAGACAGTCACGAAAAGCGTTTAACTTTTGGTCGACAAGAGTAGGTAGTGTTCTGACTATAAAAAAATCTCTATGTAAGAATTAATCCTAATAATTTTTCCAATATGAAATCTCAAGGTTACTTTGTAGCCAGAATGACCTTTGGTTGCCAGACATATCAGCAAGACCAGATGTGGAAGGGAAAACCAGAAATATTTATCAGACAAGGAGATAATTTTACGTAAAATATATATATTTTTTAATATTACTCGGTATCTAGACCGACATGATAACACTGATTTGACGATAATACGGGAGGAAGTATTAGGATAATAAGCAAAGTGACTTGCAATAAAATAGCCATTACACTAAAATATCTCGATCCTTAATAAAGTTTGCGTTAAGGCTCTAAATATTGTGATCATTGATTGAGATTTTCCTATTGCGTTACTGCTGAGCATATGGTCCTGTGTTCGATTGCCGGGTCTTGCAAAGTGATATTGGGTTTTTCCACCTGGTATTCACGGTAACAGCCCGGAGTCTGGATTTGTGCCCGGTTGATGGTAATGGAGTGGCGACCGCAAACCGGAAGACGTGGCGTTAGAAGGCCCACCTTGTGGGAACAAGGTGGACCGATGATCTTGTGAAGGTCGAGAATCCGTTGGATACGGGAAGCACAGAACCGGTCGAAGTGGCAGTGCTTTGGGGAGGCCTATGTCCAGAAGTGCACGTCTTTCGACTGAAATTTGGCCAGTTTGGCAGCGTAATTAAATGTATACCCATGCCAAATTACAGTTTTCTAGTACTGAGAGTCTTGGAGCTAGACCACAGACAGACAGACAGTGGACAGATAGACAAACGGACAAACAGACAGACGGACATGGCGAAATTATAAGGGTTCCTTGATTACTACGGAACCCTAAAAATCAATATTATCTAAATAACTATTATAGAATTTGAATAATCCAAGACAACTGTTTATCGTATGGATAAAAAGATTATAATAAAATTATAAAAGATTTTGTGATAATTACAGTTGACAACTAAAACGCTGAAGAGTATCATGATTAATACAACTACGCAGGTAGATTAATAGTGTACTCGCCAATTATTTGCTAGTCATGTTAGTGCAAATGTTAATGTAATGTGCAAAGTTTCCGTAAGTGATCGAATCAGAAATGAAGAGATACGCAGGAGAACCAAGGTAACCGACATAGCACGAAGAATTGCCAAACAAGTGGCAGTGGGCAGGGCACATTGCTCCCAAAACAGTTGATGGCGCCGAAAGGTTCTAAAATGGGGAGCGCGTACCGGAAGACCTTGCGTTGGAAGGTGGACCGATGACCTTATGAAGGCCGCAGGAATCCGCTGGATGCGGGATGCACAGAACCGGTCGAAGTGGTGGTGCTTGGGGGAGGCCTACATCCAGCTGTGGACGTCAAATAAAACTCAAACAATTTATTTCAATTAAACCATTTAAAAGCACTTTTGAATTGTCAAGGAGTCAGTTATATAGAAATATGAAGCTAGTTGCCCATTCCATAGCGTAGTAGGTTCCTATGGAGACGAACGGTCGAGAAACTTCATGGACACCCTTTTAAATCAAAAATATTGTTACAAAATTCCTTTGTCTGACGCCTTAATTATTAAAACAGTTCCTTGACTAATTGACTGTGTGGTAGTTGTCTGTCGACCACAAGATAGATAAATATGTCGATAATAGTTATCTACAGTGATTTGCTGATTATGATACAAAAATCAGTAAGTAATGTTTTGCAGCTATTCATTGTCCGGCTGGGTATTACCTGAGGTCCAATTGTAATATATTAATACAATAATTAATTAAAATATACAATATTTAATACCTTCTAAAAAAATATTATGTGAAGAACCCCATAATAATAGATTGAATACTTTTGTTTATTACTAACTTCTGCCCGTGGCTTCGTTCACATGGATGTGATAAGATAAACAATAAACTAAAATAACAGCCACATTTTATAAAACTCCCTCGGCCCCCGATCTTCGCTTTCGTTTAGCGTGATTTCTGACTTTTTTTTTCTTTTTGTTCCGCTCCTAGGGATTGTAGCGTGATGGTAAATAGCCTTTAACCTTCCCCAAGAATTGAGCTATCAAATGCAATTTATATTTTTTCAAATCGGACTTTTAGTTCAAGAGATGAAACGCGTCTAAACAAACAAACTATTTATTTTAAAAAAAAAACATTGCCCCTCGCTAAGAATTTCTCCTGTATTGTGGGTACGTTTACAAACATTTAAACTCACATAAACTACTTGTAGGTCATACAAATATTTGTTCGGTGCGGGAATCAAACCCGCGACACGCAGCGCAGCGGTCAATAGCTTAACCACTGGGCCAACCGTGCCATCCTTTGCTTTTTACCTGACTGCGGAGAAGCCAAAAAAGGAGGGTTATATTAATAACGAATAACTTCACTAGTCTGAGGTGAAGTTTCGTTCTGTAGTTAGTTTCGTTCTAAAAGTTAAAGTAACGTTAATTTAGTTCTCTCTCACTCTTTGTAAAATATTAAAATATTCCTTCCCCATTCTGGCGAAGAATTTCAACATAACAACGAGGGAACTTTTCGTGACAGGCTGGCGATCCACCACATAAAAAGTAGTAACTGCTGCATTTGCAAAAACCGGGAAAAGGCCGCTGACTTGCCGTTACCTGCCGACCTTAGAAAATAAGTTTAAAACTTTCTGTTGCCAACCTACAACAGCTACCACCATAACATATTTATACAAATATTATAAAGAGGTAAAATTTTTGAGTTTATATGTAGGGGTAATCTTCGAAACCACTGATCGGATTCCGAAAATTCTTTCACTAATGGGAAGCCACATTATCTCTGAATGTCATAGGCTATAAAAAAAATAAGAGAAAATGGGGGGAAGTCTGCTTTAAACGCAGGCAAAGCCGCGGGCGAAGCGCTAGCCTGTTATAACTATTATCAGTAATTAACAAGTGAAGTCTATAACAAGGGGCCGCTAAACATGACAACTCTTTATTCCTGATCTGATGATTAGCACATTTTGCACAACACATTGCACGAAGTGTGAAATATAATGCACGTATATACATTTTGCACACTTCGTGCAATTTTTCATGCATAACGCCTGCATCACGAATAGAATATAAATGATGATTTTAATCATTTCAAGCAGGAATGTACACGTTTTAAAGAAACTTATTTCCTAAACGATGTTAAATTGTTTGAGTTATTGATTTGATTTAGGGCCTAATAGACACTAGCACGTAGCCGTGATACTTTTTATCAGTAGTTGATAAATAGTTTATACTGATTAAACTGATACAATTAAAACCAATAGGTACGTATTTATCGGCACAAAGGAATTTCCAGTGAGTACAAGAAAAATTAAATTCACCTAGTCCTTCAGATAGTTCACGTTCACAATAAATTGAATCCATGCTAATTTGAAACAAATTTATTTTCCTGTCGATCGCATTTTATATTTTCTTCTAAGAAAAGATTTAGATTCTTCTATAACATACTTTATCAGCCATAGTTTATATTTTCTGTATCAATGATCAGTAAAATCCAATCTACGGCGGAGTTCACTAACTAGACATACTCTAGCTTTGCCAATTTACTTTGCAGTAGTTAATTGATTCAGGCGTGACCTTGCGGAAATCCATTATAAAATGCAATTGAAGTGGATATATTTAGTAACCTGTCCCGCTTAGCTATTTCTAAAGAGTCTTAAAAAGACCCTGAAAAAAATCGACATGTGTTTCACCTCTCAACGAGGCATCCTCAGGATGACGATTGACTTGTCGCGAACTCGAACACGCATGTTGCCACACCAAGCACCGAGCGCAGACACCACAGAACTACTTTGCAGTAGATGATCCAGAAATACATTTTATGAAAACGATTTAGTTTTGAGTCAGGATGAACACTGTAAATGCATAGTAACGGCCACAGATTGAAAAAACAAACGTGTGCGGTCGGGGGACCCCCGTCAAGAACGAAGTTACGCACGAATACACACACCTATTAGAAAGAGAGAGAGACAGAGAAAGTCGCGTGGAGGGAGCATAACGGTTTTTCCTTACGTGACGATTTTGTACCAGTCTACTCATACCGCAACCCGCGTTAAGGTACTTCGTTCCAAAAAATCAACTTCATTGGTGCAAAAATGTCCAACGCCACTTCTATTTCTTCTTAAACCACCTTATCTAAAAACTCGGCCTAACCTCTTATCAAAGTTCGAAACTATTCCTGCCTAGAACCATCACAAAAAAGGTACCAGGCTTAAACTCAAGCGATAAGGTCAGTACGTTTGTTGAACAACTTGAAAAGTTTCCCGAACTTAATTTCCCTTCGGCTAACTTCGGAGAATCTCGGCTGTAAATCTCATCAATTTGTTGGGTATGGCTGTCGGTCGATCGGGCCCGAAGGGAGTGTGGCCAGGCTTCCTTTATTGAATTACGTTCGAATTTGGAACCCTTCGATGGCGGGAGATTTTTTTGCTGGTACGTGACCCCTCCCCGATGGAGGTAAAGTATTTATGACCCTTTATTTACGTAGCCTAAGGCCCTAGTTTTTTGGTAAGATTGCCTGTTTATTTTGGGAAATGAACCGCTTTACATTTTATGGAAAGAATTAAAGAATGCCAAAACAAGCCTAGATTATAGATGATGCTTGGTATATGCTTTAGAGTATGACCATTAGGGTTCTTGAAAGAACGAAGTTCTAATACCAGGAGTATACGTACGCCTTCTTCCGGAGCATTTATGTAGATAAATAAAAAAAATTCAAACATGCTTGGAAATTCGAACATTATTTTGACAACCTTCTTCGAGATAAATCGAAATTGTTGGACTGGTCAAAAACAAGCGAGTAGGCGGCCGGCAATTTTATTATGAAAATCCATATCTGTCGTGTTTAGCGGCCAAATAAATTACTATGAAAACTCATAACTGTCGTGTTATTTAAAAATGGAACGAACTTTTTACTTCGGCTCATGGCAACGAAGGAAATAAGTTATTAAAGATTTTATTTAAATCTCGAACTGACTTAGCTAATAAGATCTGAGGGGCAGTTCCCGTAATATTTATAAGAACGTTAGCGTTCGCATCTCATTCGCAATCTGTTAAAAATACAATTAATTAATTTACGAAATTTTTTGACAAGTTTGACAAATTGCGACTAGAATGTGTTTTTAAGTACGAGATTGGCCTTCCGTTTAAAGTAAAGAAGAAACAAACGCGCATATTGGCGCGTGAAAAATTTTCTTTGTTCGTCATTGATTCTGGAATTTATAGTTAATTTGTTTAGTTTGAATTTCCGCCCATTGTTTGAGAAATGTGCTATACATGCCTTGATTGCGACCAGGTATTAATGGACTCACGTATGTGTCAATGCCTTAATTGCTGACCGCAACTGTAATGTACTATTTAATACAGTTTATGCGTATATGTACGTACGTAGATGAAGCGTCAATTTTAAATGTGATACCTTGCAACTACCTACAATAAAACCACCAACCAGCGGCGTAAGAACACCAAAAAACATGTCGATAATAATTTGAACATCCCTGTAGAATTTAATGGAGAAGACCACTAAAACAATAATACCTCTGAGCAGAATGATCTACCTCACAATTATAGAGAGACAAACGTCTGTCCCAAGACCGTCCGTTCCTAACCAATTTAACGAATTCCGAGAAATATCCCTAATTCCATTGGTTCATCTGAAATTTCACTTTGAACTCTGAAATATTGCAACAAATTAACTAAGTAAATATCGCTCATAATGAAAGCGCCCTTTGTTTATACAGATAATTGGCAAAGATAATACGACATGAAAAGCGAAAATTGAAATAAATTAACGAAATTCCTTCTAATATTCGAAGAGGTCTGTCGTAAAGCGTCTGTATCAACTTTACACTGTGGACTCAACTTTAGGGTATTTAAATAAAGATGAAAGGGTAACTTTTGACTTTGGTACGCGAGTCTAATAAGAAACGTCGAGACGCCACATCTAACGACGTTTTGTTCCCGTTGTTTTTGATTAATTAACTGCCATATACGTTCTCGTCGTGAATCCGAGCGGTTAATAACGTGTTTAATTTAATGTATTTTTCTATTGCAGGTACGTGGAAATTTTATAGGTATTTTGTTTTATACTAATTAATTCGTTTTACCTCTTGTGGTTTTCTGGAATGTCTGTGGAATACTAAAGTTCCATTTTCATATTACTTTAAAGTAGGTACTGGAATTAAATAATTGTGGTAACCTGTACCCTAATTGATAAAACACGGTCACAATTTGTTTCGATTTGAAACAGATTACTAATCCATTGCTTCTTAAGTTGGAAAAAAATCTACTCAACAACGTAAATAACGCAATGAATGTTGTTGAACTGTCAAAATGAAACAAATTAGGCAAAATTGTTTACGAAAATAAGTTACGCAATTAGGGTACTGGTTTGGGTTTGAAAATTGTATTCAAATGTAATCCAACACTGGGCCCGCGTGGTGGATTACGGCCCACTCTCTCTCACAGAGAGGAGACTTGTGTCCCAGCAGTGGGAACATTATAGGCTGATTATGATGATTATGATTATTCAAATATAAGATTACCAATTCATAAAAATTCGACATTCAAATTTTAAAATACCACTGAATTGTAAAGGAAACGAACGTAACAACTAAACTGTTCTGCAAAATAATTGATAGTATCTAAGTAAATATTGTTAGGTGTAAAGACACATTTTATTGCTATTGTCTGTTACTTTTCCGCTAGTTTTTTCGATTACTAGCTGCGCCCGCGCCCTGCGCCATCCGCGTAAAGGTGGTTTTATACCGGCGTGGCGAGGCGTGGATGAGATGGGCGAGACACGACTACACGCCACGCCACACAACTGCCCTGCCAAAAAACGAACTAAAAAGTAAAAAAACAAGTTGTATTAGTTAATCTGTATATTATACATATCGAAAGGTCACTCATTTACTCGCTGACTATAAAAAAAATAAAATTCTCATTGCTCTCGGGGGACCGTTGTGTCGTTGTGAGGAACACTTTTTAATCTAAGAGGTGTAACAGTCTATTTTTAAACAAAAATGTGTCATATTAAAGCTTACTCTACCATTATTCTAAAATCAAGATAAAAAAACGTTCCAAACAAAAAAGCACAGACAGTTTTTTACCTTAAAAGACACCCAGCGTTGGTCTCACAAAAATCTTGACAAGCTCACGTACCTTTTTTATTTCGTGGCAGCAGAGAAATGATCTGAAGGTATTCCCTCAAGTTGATAACTCAATTTGTCGTTTCTTGCTCGCGGCGGTAAACTTCGGAGGGATTTATCTTTGGTCCAAGTTTAGACTAAGACCACTAAGACAGATCCCAGGTGCAATCTCTGTAACTATTGTAAGGAATAGAAATTTATAGTCAGACTTGTTACTACGGGTGCTGTTACACCATGATGCTGTAGGGAATATTGATAATTTATATTTTAGATAAAATATTAATTTTAGAGTTTACTCCTTAAGAATCGATTTTCATATAAGCCCACCGATATATGAGGAGTGAAATTTAAACGAGCGTTAACTGAAAAGTGTTACGATTTTCTGCGAAACGTACCTTGTGAACAGGTTTTTTTTTTCTTAAGATTGCTTTTAAATATCCTCTTTGCCTATTGCATATTCAACGACAATCGTATTAAGGAATAAACTACAGTCATGCGTCGGAGCTGACTCATACACATTTTTTTTTATCTGAGCCTGCCGCCATACCGTACCTTTATCCTTGTCGTAAAAATGACTTTGTTGGACACTTTTTCTACGCTTCCAATGACAATTTAAGTAGCTAAGCTCCTTACCTTTCCTACGCCGTTACGATTCCTCATAACATCAGGTCCTGATCAAACAACTGCGAACATTAATTCGATTACAGTACGGTGTGAGTCAGCGGTCGTGGCGCCGTACTCAGTCAATTGGTGAATTTGGAATGCAAATTCGGGACTTGACGTCGCATCGGGTCCATTCCTTGGCTGTACAGTACCGTTCAGTTCAGACTTACAGACGGACTTACGACCGATACAAAATAGATTGCTGACTTCACTTGCTATCTGTTGTTTGGGATTGTTTGGAGCCCGAAATTATTGTTACATGATGACGGTTTCATAGAACGTAGTTGTAAGGATCTACCTATGCAATGCACTTATACAATGTGTAACTATGAATGCACATTATGTTAGTAGTTTGTTTAGAATCGTTTACTGAATCGATTTCTGTAATTTTTAACTATAGGCAATTTTGTATGCCAAAAATGGACGAAGATAACGCTAGACCCTCATACGTGTGCGACTGTGTCCGTGCGTAGATTTGTAATTAACCACAATTTTCTCCCACCATCAGTATAATTAGCTGCACCCCGCAGTTTTCACTCGCATAATTCTCGATCCCTTGGACATATCGGGATAAAAAGTATTCTATGTCCTAAGCCAGATCATAAGCTACCAAGGTGTTATATTCCATTCAAATCTGTTCAGCCGTTTTAGCGTGAAAGCGTATCAAACAAACAAAAAACTCATTTTCGCATTTATAATAAATTATAATTAGGATTTAATAAATAAACAACAATTTATACATATTAGTAAAAATTCAGTGTTTGTATTATGATGTATATGTATAAATACATGTATATATACGTGTATATGTCTATTTGTTATTATATTTATGTATGTAGTTAGTTATTTAATTTAGAAGGTTCCTACATGATATTTATTTGGGATCTTCAACAAAGGATACACATACACAATATAAAAATATAAATAGTTAGCTGTCTAATAATAAGAATACAAAATTTTTGTTCGTTCAATGATTGACCTTTTATAGAAGATTTGTACCTAGAATAAACTATTGTAAATGATAAATATTCTTATTCGAAATATATTGTAATATTTTTTGGAAACGAGGACATTTGACTTTTTGCGATTTTTCTCAATTTAGCGTTGAATGTCTTGATAGAATCAATAAACGCGGTGTTTTCTTTACAAATCGCGGATTATACAGGGTGGCAGAGACATCGACGTGAAAACTGTTACCATTTATTCAGTACATGATTTTGAACGCCCCTTTTTTTGGTGGTAAATTATCAAATAACTTCTCCCGCTCGGGCCGGAGCGGGAAGGCGTATCAGACTCTTACTGACTAGAACCCACCCGTGTTCCTTCAGTTGCCGGGGGCCACGATATCCCTTTCAGACTTCTTCGCAACCAAGGCATACATCAGCCCTAGCGGACCCCGTCAGTTCTGCTGACATCTCTTCGTGGCGCGCGTGGAACACAACGCGCCGTCGATCCGGGCCTGGTCCTTACCGGACAGCGAGCTGCCACTCTGTATGTATGCATTTCCAAAATCGTACCTTCCCAAACAAATATACAGCATGTATCAGAAAGTTGCAATCATATTTAAGGTTGTATACAGACCATCCAACTGAACAACTTTCTCTAAAGGACCAAAATCGTAATCGAGAAAAATTATCAACTGTCCCATACAAAACTTCAACACGTACTCGACCAAAATGTATCGGACGGCTGATATTTCTTTCGCGTACATAAACGCTGCACATAGTAGTTATATACAAGCTACCAAAAAGCCTTCTAAAATAAAAAATCACATCGTACAGCGGTAAACGCTAAACGCGAGCTCGTATCTGCTGTGGCAATATTTATGCAGTTCGCCGCTGTGTATATCTATTGCATTAGTTGAACACAAATTGAGCTGAGTACTGGTGAAGCGAGAAGTGATTACAATTTGTGGAAGAAATTAGTGGTGCAGATTGTGGTTTAGACTCTTAAGTGGTTAATAGTAAACTACGGGACAAATGCATTGCATTGCACCCTGTCTTTAAATTGGTAAGTCTTTCATTACTGTCCAAGGGGAACTTGTCTTTAAATACATAGCTTGAACTGGGTCACTCGAAGGTAATCACCTGGTTTGATAAATTAGTGGAAAGACTTGACCATCCCCTGAGGATTTAAATGTTTGATCTAGCCATAGAAGCAACTTATGTAGTTTTCTTGAATTATCTCTTGCACATGAAGCTCTACCTACTGCTGCTAAACCTGATCTGATCAATATTAGAGTTGTGAGATTATTTCGTCATTTCTTCTCAGGGGTATTCTACTTTTTTGTAGTACTTTTTTTTCTTACCATGACGTGTATAAGTGATTCCGATAGTAAAATTTACAGAATAAACAATTTCATTTCATTTCATAAGGACTTAAATCAACGACTTCAAACTTATATCAAACTTGGGGCGGATTTTTCCTTCGATAGACATCTTTTATCCGAGGAATAAAATTGACGTTTGACAGTTTAATTTAGAAAAAAACTTAATCCACTTTGAACATCGTCAGTAAAAAGTATGAGACTATTGAAAAATTGGACCTTAATGGAAAGATTCTCTTCTCGTGTGGTTAGTGACTAACCTGGTCTCAAAGTTTTATTGCCACCCATGGGCCTCTGGCTTGGCTTCACATATCGTCGAGAAATATCTCTCAGGCATCAGGTTTCCTTACAATCTTTTCCTTCGCCGTTTTGAAGCAAGTGATAATTATACAAAACGCATATGAATCCAAAAACTCAGAGGTGCGTGCCTTGGGTTCGAACTCGACACCTATAACTCGACAGTCTGACGGTTACACCACTAGGCTATCACTGCTGACTAGAGGAGAAGAAGAAGAAGAAGAATGGAAAGATTTATTTCTATGAAAAACAATTTTGTGAACAATTGTACAGTACCGCTTAGTTGTTCAGTTTAGTAGATCTGGTAGCTGAGCGTTTGTTGGTTGTTATGCATCGCTCGCAAATACACGATATTTGTTCACTGCATAACTACCTACTGTGTAAGGGTAACTAGTAATAGTAATATAGTTGTAATCTTCTTTATATCCCTAAAGAATGATATATATAGTGTACTAGGGATGCTTCGATACGCCTTTTTGCCGATACGATACCGATACCGATACCGATATGCTTGTTGAATTCAAAAATGAAGGTAAAATAAATAAATCAAAAGTCAGGTTATTTTTTTAAATAATATAAAAAGAACAAATAACAGGACAAACTAAATAAAACCGTTAAAACTAAAGACAGGTTGAGATTAGTTAATAGTTTTAGTAATAAAAATTAACATTGATGAGATTTTTGTTTAAAAAACAAAGTAATCTTATGTTTTGCTGAGAAAGGCGATTTCGCAAATCTATTTGAGTAAAACCTGCGGTGGAAAATGGTCTCTCAGATGGGACAGAACTCATTTGGAAACTAAAGTACTTCTGCGCCATTTTTTTCAAGTTTGGGTATAAGACGTCATTGCGTCAGAAAACGAACAGATCTGCGCCTCTCGATATATTAGGAGACCTTAGGTATCTCTCGACTTCTTCTTTGAGAGAATTACAGCTCAGAGTAGACAGGGGCTCATCTTCCTCGGACTCCCTAATAATATTTTCACTCGTAGGCATCTCAAAACTGACAGTACTAGATGTAAGTGTGACCGTGTCTGAAATAGTTATATATATTAAGATCAAGTAACTAAACAAGACGCTTTTTTGCCATAATAATAGTAGACTGTATTTTTTTTTTTTTTTTGGAATTTTATGACCTGGTTACTGGACCTTTAGGTCAAATCTTATTTTATTTTCGAACACTGCACTATCACTTCGTTTTTAAATTGTTTTAATTGTATTTTTAATGTATTTATGTATCGGTTTGTAAGTATTTTTGTCTTTTAATAACTCTTCAAGTGGCGGCGGGCGGGATAAAGAATCGCACTTAATGTTCACATCACTAAGTTCACTAGCCAACACTAATCTGTCAAGTAAGAAGTTTTGACAGTCAAAAATAAGATGTTCCATTGTTCCTTCTTGGGATTCACAATGTGGGCATGTATTGCTTGTAATAATGCCAAGCCTAGCAAGGTGTGACGGAGCAGTATTATGGCCAAAGCGCAATCTATTTATCGTAGTGATAAAGTCTCGGCTGGCTTCCTTCAATCTATTGTACCAGGGTCTAACAGGTAATCTTTCTTGAATACTTCCATACCACTTTCCTTTGATGACTTGGTCTTTCTTCCACATTTCTAACCATAGCTTACATATATTTTCATTAATGCATTGCAGGAAGTCAGTCATAGGAATGTCCATTGCATTTCTAACATCAATAGCATTATTACCTTCATATGCGGTTTTATCAACTACTTCATTGCCAGAGATACCTCGGTGAGAAGGTACCCACAGGAATACGATTTTTATGTGCTTAAGATAATATTGATGAATTATTTCTTTGATGAAATACAGAATATAATTTGACTTAAACGAAACTGTAAGGTTAGTTAAGGCTTTTATCAAACTCAGTGAATCAGAAACAATCAAAAAGTATTTAAAATTGCTAATTTGGCGAATATGTATTAATGCCTGATAAACGGCATAGGCCTCCGCAGTGAATATAGTACATGTATTGTACAGAGTAAAGCTTTGAGAGAATTTAGCTTGTGGATCATATATAGCAGCCCGTACATAATCACTCCCCTTACTGCCATCAGTGTAAATAACATAATAATTATTATTATCTGCCAAAAACTGTAACATATCTGAATTATTATTAATGGGATTTTGTAATTCTTTAATGGGATGTGAAATACACTGATAAGAGAAGGAGTAACATGGCCATCGGCACTGTTTTCTAATACCAGTAAAACTGTTTTCTGTTTCTAACAATATTTTGGACAATGTTGGGGATTTACCATTCAAGAGATCCTCTCCTGTTGTTAGAGGCCCAAGAGTTCTATTTACAGAAGGTACAATTTTGTTTATTATTTTCCAGTTATTTGCAGCAATTAATTTAAGACAGAATCTCTCTGCTAGTAAAATGCGTCTCAAAATTAAGGGCATAGTTTTAGTCTCCACTTCCATGGCCCTTATGGGAGTAGAGCACATTGCACCAGAAATTGTTCTCAAAGCCCTGTTCTGCAATAGATCTAGTTTATTTACATGAGTACTATTTATATACACTAGTGAACTATAATCAAAATGACTTCTAACTATACTTTTATACAAAATTGATAATATTTTCGGGTCTGCTCCCCATGAGACACCTGCAAGACATTTAATTACATTTAAACCTTTTAGAGCATTCTTTGATATATATTTAATATGTTCCTCAAAGGTTAATTTCCTGTCTATTACTATGCCTAAAAATTTCTTTGAATTTACTGGATTTATAGATTCTCCGTTATAAACTACTTTTGAATTTGTGTTCTCATTTCCAAATATCATAACACTGCTTTTGGAGGGATTATTTTTTAAATGTAGCACATCATTGTAATAGTGAAATAGTTGGGACAAGGCTCTGTTAATATTGTCAATTGCAATTTCTACATTATAATTACTACTGTACAAAACAATATCATCAGCAAATTGCAGAATATCTACATTATTATTAATAAATTTACAGATTTCACTTGTGTATATATTGTATAACAAAGGAGATAGTGTAGCACCCTGCATTGTACCCCTAGATGCACATTTTGGACCTTGCAATGTATTATTATGTCTTACATAGAGTGTTCTATTATTCAAAAAATTATATATCCATTTACATAGTTGGCCAGGCACACCTAACCTAGACATAACTTGTACAAGTATAGTCGGATCTAGGCTGTCAAAGGCACCTTGAACATCTAGAAATACACAAACAGTGTTAAACTTTCTATCCTTTGCATGTTTCAGGTCTGAAATTAAGGAAGTGAAGCTGTCTGCACAACTTCGCCCTCGACGAAATCCATATTGTACATGTGGAATGATGCCGTTAGATTCCATATACCAATCCAAACGATTTTTAATCATGTTTTCAAATAATTTACCTAGACATGAAGACAGTGATATTGGTCTATAAGAGCTGGCAAGCTCTGAGGGTTTATCTGGTTTGAGTATTGGAATGATACATTGTGTTTTCCACGATTGTGGAATACATTTACAATGCCAGAGTAAATTAAGGATATTAAGAAACATTTTTTGTGCAGATTCATCTAAATTTTTAATAATACAATAGGGGAGATCATCTAAACCAGGTGTAGTGTCTTTCCGAGATAACAAACTCATTTTAAATTCAGACCATGTAAAAAAATCTAACAAAAATTTTGAATTTAGATTATCATTGTTTAATTCGAAAATATTGCCTAAATTATTAACATTATTTAGATTGCTGTTGTCGGATAATTTATCTAGAAATTGAGAAATAAACTCATCCTTATATGATTTATTGCCAGCTCTTATACCCTTAAACATTTTTAGAAGATTCCAAATCTTACTTATAGGAGTAGTTCTATTGAATGTGTTACATAAGTTATCCCAACCTATTCTTTTTTGTTCCGATATGGTTCTTTTTTTAAGTGCATCTTTTCTTTTATAATCTAAATAGTTCTCCATAATAGGTTCACTTCTATATAGTTTTAATGCGTTGTAAGAGGCAATTACACTTTTTTCACAAATGTCATTCCACCAAGGAGCTGGAGGTCTGCTTTTAAAATTATTTGGTTTACTAAGTTTAGGAATTGTCATATCTTTTAAAGTATCCAATCGAGAACAAAAATCATTATAGGTTGAAATAGGATCATGCAATTTTAGGACTAAATCATTGAATATTGTTTTAGAAATAGTTTTATATTTTTCCCAATCTGCTTTTTTATATATAAACCTATCAACAGGGGGATTAATATGATATTTATCTATTTGTAGTGAAATCTCTGTTATTGTTGGGTAGTGATAGCTACCCATGGCATCATCATGTACAGACCATTCGCATATTGATGCGAGGATAGCACTAGTAAAGCTAACATCAATTGCAGACGGATTCCGTCTCGGGTTGTTAACAGTTGTAGAACTACCATCATTTAGAATACATAAATCCAAGTCATCAATTATATTAAATAAATCATGACCTCTGCTCTTAGTCGATAGACAACCAAATGCAATGTGGTGTGCATTAAAGTCACCACTGACAAATATGGGCTTTGGAAGATCATTAATAATATTACGTAATCTATTGATCCGTATATGTCCACTAGAAGGAGGACAGTATACACAAAGAATAGTCAAGCTACCATGTGTAGTAGATAAGGACAGAGCAACTGTTTGAATGTCTTCATAAAATCTAGTGTTTAAAACTTTGTACTTTAAATATGGCTTAATCAGTATTGCTACACCATTATGAGTATTTTTGGAATTTTTATTATAAATATTATATCCAGGTATTCTGAAACTATTGTCTTTAAACCATGTTTCGTTAAGTAAGCAAATGTCAATATTTTGGTTTTGTAAGAATTGAATCAATAAGGGTTTTTTACTATTAGCACTTTGAATGTTATATTGAGCAATACGTAGCTTAGACAATGTGTGACTTGGATCCATTACTTGAGATTTTTAAGTAATATTTCTTTAATACTATTTACGGTGGTAGGTGTATTATCTCCCTTATTACCCAGTTCCACCAATGTCTGTACTAGGGCCATTAGTACATCATTGTTGGCAACAATTTGGGCTTTGATGTCTACTTTAGGAGGGACATCTTTAGATTTATTTACACTATGTACAGTATTGTTTACAAATCCAGACTTATTTACAGATGTATGTACAGATTTATTTACAGACTTATTTACAGATGTATGTACAGCTTTATTTACAGATTTATTTACAATGTCAGTTGGTTTCATTTTTGGAGGTAGTAGAGGTGGAAATTCAGTATTATCACTCATGTGTTGTTTCGTCAATGTAGTACTTGCATAAGTAATCTTATTTTTCTTTTCTAAAATTTTATTTAACTTAATTGGACATAATCTAGAAATTGCAAGATGAGGCCCGCTGCAATTGCAACAGCAGATCTCTGTTGGTCTATCACATTCTTTATATAAATGCTCACCTCCGCAAATGGAACATCTTTGTTTGCCATTGCATACCCTAGCAGAGTGGTTAAATTTAAAGCAACGGAAACATTGCTGTAATGGGGGAACATATTCAAAAACTCGGTATGAAAACAAATCATATTGTACATTGTCTGGAAGAATATTCGATAGAAAAGTAATGCTAACTGTTTGTAGTGGTACTCGCTCCTGTCCTATCTTCTTAGTGAATCTTCTTATAGCTATTATTTCATAAATTGATGATAGTTTGGTGTATAGTTCTTTGTTCGAAATGTTTGCTGGTACAAATCTAATTATACCTGTTTTCTCTATTTGCGCAGCCGGAATAAATGCTTTCAAGCCATGCTTGTTAAGAAAAGCGCTGTTATTAATAAAATTATTGGCCGTATTATACTGTTTAAATATTACTGCTATTTTATTTGCGTTTATTCGTTGTATAGCCGTCACCCCTTTTATTTCGCTGGAAAATATGTGATTGAGATAGACAGGGCTCTTATTGCCTATTCTATCCTTATTGTTGGAAGCTTCAATGAATACTTTAAAGTCCACATAAGTGGCATTTTCTGGATATAGTCTTTTATAGTCTGGTTTCATGTAAGGTAAGAGGTAAGAATGCTCACCGCCGCCGCCATCACTGCTGTCCATTCCAGTCCCTCCGCCTCCGGCCTCAGGCCGAGGACGTTTATGTGAGGTGGGCGGGTTATCCCCGCCCCCCTCATTTCCCACCATTTTTCAGTTTTGCGCACCTAGCACTATTGTTTTAATTAACTTTTAAACAAGAAACTAGCGAATATTTACCAAAAATAAAAATTTAAAAAAAATCCGAACCTCTCTTTTTTAAAGTTCCCGCCATAATTCAGTAGACTGTATGTATACTGAAAGTATCGTTGAATCGGCCATAAAAATATCGCCGGTGCCGATATATCGGCATAATTCGAGTATCGCCGATATATCGGCATCGGTATCGGATACATCCCTAATATATACATAGTCCTCTTCACCGTATCCGGCGACAGCGACCCAGACTAATTTTCTTTCCTTTTGTGAGCTCTCTGATAACTAGCAAAACCAAATTTGGTCTTGAAAACCCGGTCACACCGTGTACAAAAAAGCTGATCAGCTATAAAGACTGAGATATTAGTAAATTAAATAATGATCTCTAGAACATCACCAATAGTGTCCACTATTGCTGATGTTCTTCAGAAAAGTTAGGTGGGTAGTACTCGCAACCAGCGTGCGTGTATGACCAGAGTATGAACGTAAACGAAACAAAAGGAGTATGTATGAATCGTAGCAGATGGCGTTCTGTAGTTTCTGCCTACCCCCATGGGAAGAAGGTGTGAGTTTATAAGTATATGTAATCACTTTTAGGAACAAGACCATTTAACAATCTATGCATCTTTAATTTTTTGTATTTATTTAATACTTTAAGCACATAAATGTATAGAGGCGAACTTAATGCCAAAGGCATTTTCTACCAGTCAATCTTTGGGTGATGCAAAGACAAACATTTCAGTACAAACATTCAGTATTCAAGTTACACAAACAATATTTATTTGAAATTTGTAAACTAACAGAACCAAACAGTATGAATCCATGTATCCCGCTGCCCGTATGAATGCGATACAGCAATCACGCCTCAAAAGCGCGGAGCAAACAAAACACTAACTTTACATACACGAACATTGCCCATTGGAACTTGTCCAAAAGTGGGCATATTTTTACTGTATCTCATTGTTATTAGCAGTTTTTATGGGTGTTTGTAACGCAATGTTCGTAGTTTTATACATGACATGACGCTTGTATTAACACACAATGCTTTTAGGATTCTACTGTCACTGCCACGTTTCTGTAGCGCGTCAGGGACGTTCGCAGTGTACAAGCGACTTTTTTGCCATTATGCGTAAAAGTTCCGCGTCACTACTGTGTCGACAACAGTTCACTGAGCATTGGCGCTAGTAAAAAGATGCCCATCTGTGCGTAGTGCATGTATCCAAATTTGTTTATGGTTTGTGTCAACTTTGTGTATGTTTGTGCCTATGTTATATTTTTAATTTATTTGTGCCTTTTTTTTTTCATTTTATTTTCATTTTTGAATTGTTCTTTGTTTTATCCTTCTAACGTGCACGTCTTTCTATATTGTTCTCACATGTATAATTTCAACATGAATGATGTAACCATTATTTTGTAACATTTTTTTATTTAAAAGAGTGTTCGTGGAGTTTCTTGCCCGTTCTACTCCATAGGTATCTACCTACTACGCTTTGGAATGGGCAACTAGCTTCATTTTTCTGACTGACCGATTCCTTCACAATTCAAAAGTGCCTTTAAATGGTTTAATTGAAATAAATGCTTTGAGTTTGAGTTTGTCAATTATACTAACATAGTTTGTGTTTATTTATTTATTAAACTAACAAAATTATGGGTCATAACATCAATTGGGTACCCCAGTTGTATTAAAATTTTAATACAACTGGGGTACCCAATTGATGCATCCCACTGTACCTGAATTAAGGATCATCATTAACATCATCATAACCTGCCTAACCTTTTCCCAACTATGTTGGGGTCGACTTACAGTCTAACCGGATGCAGCTGAATACCAGTATTTTACATGGAGCGACTTCCTATCTGACCTCCACAACTCAGTAAGGGGGTAACACGATAACCCTTGGTAAGACTGTCAAAGATCTGCGAATGACAGCCGAGACCAACAACTTGAAAACACACTGGGCACGCGTGGTAGATTACAGCCCTCTTCCATCTCACCGAGAGGAGGCATGTGTCCCAGCAGTAAGAACATTATAAGCTGATTATGATATGATGATAGAAAATCTTCATTTTTATATTCAACTCTGCTGTTATTTCAAGAGGTACAAATATGAAGATTAATCTTATTATCAAAGTACGGATCTAATATTATGAGATTCTAAGGAGCATTAGTAATCTCATAGAGACATACTCCCTTTGACGTCGTGTTTGCATTTGAGTAGGTGCATTATTGCTCGTTCGGTACGTGTTGCCAGATTACTATTTTCTTTTAAAATCAGAGGTATTCTTTTGTTTCCGGAAAGTTTATTGTAGATAAATTTTGAGACCTTTGGTTGGCGTTTACAATACGTGACGGTTTTACTTTCTTTGGACTATATTATATTACCACACATTATTATGTTATATTGAGTAATATTGTTACTAATCCTATGGACTTTTGCTGAAAATAAAAGTATTATAGAATCTGGCCACGCTAACTGTGCAATGGGATAAATGGGCAACCCCAAATGTCAGATTGCTTTTGCTGTAAGTTGTTTGCACAAAATAAAGAAGAAAAATGGTTAAATCTATTAAAAGTAGAGTGCGGGAGTCATTACATAATATATGATATGTAAATTCCAAAATGTAAAGGCAGCACGATATCGTCCTTAGCCAAAAACGACAATGTTTACAAGATTTCGAAAAGTTGACGTGTAAGTAGATCTAATGATTTTTATATTTTGCCTTTAAATTTTTGCATAATAGATTATGTTGATCAGCATATATATAATTTCCCAACATCAATCGTTGAGCAGTTACCCACCAGACACGGCACGCGCCTAGTCGGCGGATCCTCCCTTTTCTATAGAGATGAGTGAACTTAACATCCTGTTTCTCATACCTCTATATCATCTTTGGAATTGAACTAACGGAGTGCATCGTTTTCTATATCAAGAGTATTTTCGAATTACACACAAACTGTCCACAAACCTGTGTGCCACCAACTTCAACGACTTAATTACAAAATTCAGGATATTTTGTGTCTACAATCAGTGAAAACCAACCAGAAGGACTTTTCTATATTGAAGTACCTACGACCTGAAAATGCCTGTGAAATACCTACCACTTCCAATTTCTAATAGTTTTAATATTCAGCAGATATTTCGAACTTCACCTGGCAACACTGCCTTAAAAGCTTTGAAATGCGACGAGTACAATTATGTATTCAGTGACATGACATCAAAGTGATATACAGCTAAATTGATTGGAATGCTTTAGGAGCATATCAATTATAATTTGATGTATTGAACAGGACGTTGTTAAAGCAGTGAGTCACAAGTATTTATTGATTTTAATATTATGGGTTCATGAATAGTGTAGGTAAAAATTTATTTCATACTAATAATAACTACTACTTATAATATAGTAATAATAACAATGATAAATATATGAATAATGGTATTAATATAATATAATGTAAACTGTTTATTAACGGAAATTGTTTTTTGGAAAGCTGTGTAAATTGCCTTGCCTGAACAGGCAACTAAGTTCTAAGAACCTACCTATTATAACATCTTTGTATACCTACACTTAGTTCGCAATAAAGAAATTTGAATTTGAACTATGTAATTTATTCTGTGTGTTACAAAAATCATATTATATTTATACATAGGATAAGACAAAGTCATTTTTCGTGGTTGTCTGTGTCTTCTTGGGCCTTCTCAACTACACAAAGAATTTACATGCGATTTTCACTAGCTTTAACCCGCAAAACGCGAAACTTCTTTTTGAGATTTTTACTTCATATTTTCTAAGGCATCTCTTTAGGTCTTGAGAAAGAAAAAAATAAAAAGTATTTATTGAGTCTCGCACAAGAGATCACAAATGAAAGAAAAAGATGAGCTATCCAAGTAAAAAAATATATTTCTATTTGGCATAGGTGTTAAGGAGAAACTAATTCGTGAAAATTGATTCGCTGTTACAATGTATATAATAGATGGTATAGTACGTACTTTCACAGACGCTGCCATCTGTTGAATTGATGTTATTGCAATATTTGAGAGGTCACAGAGAACGGAATACATCCGTAAACTCAAGCCTTCTCCCTATGGGGGTAGGCAGAAACTACAGAACGTCACCTGCTACGATTCTTACATATCCTTTTGCTTTGTTTACGTTCATACTGGTCATACACGCACGCCGGTAACAAGTATTATGTACTGACTACCTCTCTGAATAACATCATCAATAAGGTTACTATATGTCCTTCAAAGGCGTCCCACTCACATCTAATAATTAATAATTATTGTAAAACTATCTTCTACGGTAATTTCTGTACACTTGGGTACTTATTGACCTTGAACCAACCTAACGTCCTTGATATAGCTGAGTCAAAGAACTTTCAGTCAATTTATAAGTGAAAATGGTCTCAAATATAATTAAACATTTACAATGCTTTTGTTGTTGTTACGAACAAAGGCAATTTCTTAAAGATAGTGTCGAGTTGGAACAAAGCTAATGTTATTAAGGAGTTCAACTAGTGGCATAGTGTATGTGAATGTCTTTTTGTTGTACCCTTTTCCAATGTCTGGGGTATGTTTTTGTACCAAAAAAAAACAGCCGAGTGCATGTCGGATTACGCACAATAAAGGGTTCCGCAGTTGAGATGAATTTATATATCCCAAGAACTAACTTAACACTGTAGTTGAAAACCATGATCTCCCATACATTCTAACTGCAAATATAAGTTTGTACGCACAATATTGAGAAATTTACCATGTTATTTTAGACCATAGACTTATTATAGGTTTTTCTGTAATATTTGAGTAAAGAGCCATACTATGTATTTTTTTCAAAATTTTAAGTCCAGTAGTTTCGGAGATAAGGGGATAATGGTAAATTTTCATCGAATTTCTTAAATATCTTTAAAAGCATTTTTTTTATAATTATATAAAATAATATGTTTAAGACCCTCGCAACAAGTCCTTTTATTTGATATGTCACACGGTACTATTAGTAAAACTTTTTTTTTTCATTTTCTTATATGCTCCCCAAATTTCAACTTAATCGGTCCATTAGATTCGGAGCAAATTGGCTATGACAGACGGATAGACAGACAGACACACGAGTGATCCTATAAGGGCTCCGTTTTTCCTTTTGAGGTACGGAACCCTAAAAATATCAAAATTTTGAATTCATCATCAAACTTTATCTTTACCTGCATTATTATATTGTTTTACGTTGTCTATATTTACAATTCTTGTAATTGAACAATTTACAATTCTTGTAGTTTCGAGTGCATAGTGTTTAAAGTCAGCTAGAGCCTATGGAAACTCCTTTTATATTTTTAAATTGAAGTTGAAATTTTCAGTCTATCCCACTAAAAACATAAATCCCTGCTATCGATACTTTTTTGAGTAACTTGCAGGAATGTTTAGGAAGTTTATTATTTGACGTATGAAAGTAACATATGAATAAAAAAAAAATCACAAAAAAAAAATTACCAAATTATAATAATAATATATATAATATATATTATTATTATTATAATTATTTACTCGGAAACTACAAAAAATCGCGGAACATGCATATGGTATTTTTGGATACCCCTAGGCATGAGGATTTTTTTTTTTGTTATGACGTCACGATTTGGACCACCTGTATATTACATAAAGCTGAAGAGTTTGTTTGTTTGAACGCGCTAATCTATGGACCTACCAATCGGATTTGAAAAAATATTTTCGTATTTCATAGCCCAATTCTTAAGGAAAGCTATTACAGATCAATTAACGACCATAAACGGCGGGTAAAACCGTGGGTCACAGCTAGTATATTAATCTATATTTCATGTAAAATACTAATGCCGACTTTATTCGGTAAAGTTTTCCAAAAGGACCAAATTTTATAACATCTCTGGATAACCGAATTTATGAAAGGACCAAAACCACCCGAATGTCGTGCCACTACACATAGAAAAACACACGGAAAAATTGTAGAATAAAGACACAGTATACTAAAACTACAGATGAAAACTAGAATACACATAGTTGAACAAATTATTTGGTGGTTCATATAACTTTTTGAACTTTCCTGACGTTATGAGTTCCGGATCCTCAATGTCGAGAGTGGAGAGACTGCCCCTTCCGAGAGACTGCCCCTTTGAGACCAATAATATAATATTTTAGGTAAATATAAAAATCACGCAAAAACTAAGGTTGAAAACCATATTTTCAAATTTTTTACAAGTATTAGGAATCACTACATTTTTTTTTTTTTTACATTTTAGTATTACTTACCTTTGTTACTAAACTGGGAAAACCAATTTTTTGCACTGATGGAGTTGTTTTACCATAAAGTATCTGCCAAGGCTTGTATTTTGTACAAGTTAACACCATCGATAAACCTATAATTGATTTCTGAGGTTTCCTACATTGTGTTAACTTTCACGACATTATTGGTACGCACTTCTTCAGACTATCTGAGCGTTTGTTAGTTCAAAATTAAATCCAAGTTTTGCTAGACCCGGGACTACGTGTACCTAAGTCTCCTAACATTTAAGACTTGGCAGCAAAATCTAATCCAACGAACAATATCAGCCAAGTGCTCATTAAGTATGAAACCATTCTTTATTGTTTATCGCATTTAACACCACAGTTGGAGTTTATCCAATTGTTCACGCGATAGCTAAACTAATATTAAAAAGATAATAGATTAGATTTTTTGTATGCTTGTATATTTTTTTGTTTGTTACGCTTTCACGCTAAAACGGCTGAATGGATTTAGATGAAATCTGGCACATGAGTAGACCATGACCTGGCTCGGGACATAAGATACTTTTTATCCTGATATTGCCACGGGATCCAGACTAATGCGGGTGAAACCGCGGGGCGCAGCTAGTCGCCAATATAACACCTGACTTCATGCGGCGATTTGACATTAATAATTGTTCCGGCAGTGTTCCAAATATGACGTTACAGTTCCACGATTCTCTTCTCTAGCAAATGGTTTTGTTCTAGATCTTGGCTCATTTCTTATTCCCATCATATGCTGGATTACGTGTCGGTGATTTCTGGACATTTTTTTTAAATTTTAGTGTACTGGAAATGTTCCAAGAATGGTTTGTAAGAGATTCGTAGTGTGAACTTATGTTGATGTCACTATGGTGCTTACAAATGTAGGATTATTTTTTTATTTGCACAATGTACACACAGTTACAGGCTAGGCTTAAACTTAAGAGTACATTTGTAACAGTGCGGTAATTGACGACAAGCCATTTACAAGCCTCCACAGTTAGCAATAGATTATTGTTGTACAAATTTTCAAATTGATTAACTATTCATAAACTTTATCACTAACTAAGTATAACATTAAATTAATTTAATTAAATACCTGCGTATGTAAAGATGCATGCGCAAACGCTATTAAAATGCATCAGAAACAATATTATAGTGTCTAGATAACACAGTAGTAATGGACGCTAAGCTGAGTAAGAATGAAATTGTAAAAGCTATGTACCGTGTCGTCCATCTTGCAAGAGAAGAGATAAAAGACTTTTAATATATATTTTTAGTTATTGAATTTTTGTATTATATTCTATATGTGTTATTATTTTAGTTTAAGTGTATGTGTATGTATGCTATGGGTTTATTAACTGCCTGAAATAAATTATATTTAATTTAAGCTGCTTGCAAACAAATCGATTGAGGGGTATTTATTCTCAAAATTTTTTTTTCCTTTATAAAGTTTGGCAATTGGTGATACCTACTTTATTCACAATACAGTCTAGCCTATTTACTAATTATTTATTTAAATAATATTTAAAAAAAATATAGTAATATGTCTAAGTATTTAACCATAGTATTTAACCAAATTCTCAATTTGGTTAAATACATAGTATTTAACCAAATTGTTAAGATAATTTTCCGTTTACTACGTCTACTTTATTCACAATACAGTCTAACCTATTTACTAATTATTCATTTAAATAATATTTAAAAAAAATATCTTAACAATTTGGTTAAATACATAGTATTTAACCAAATTGTTAAGATAATTTTCCGTTTACTACGTCTACTTTATTCACAATACAGTCTAGCCTATTTACTAATTATTCATTTAAATAATATTTAAAAAAAATATCTTAACAATTTGGTTAAATACATAGTATTTAACCAAATTGTTAAGATAATTTTCCGTTTACTACGTCTACTTTATTCACAATACAGTCTAGCCTATTTACTAATTATTCATTGAAATAATATTTAAAAAAATTATCTTAACAATTAAATTATCTTAGCAATTCATATATGATTCGCTCAGTCATAACTGAGCGAATCATATATGAATTGCTACGGTAAACTGTGCGAGCGTAAGAAGCATGAAGAAGATTTTTTTTACACAACCTCCCTAACGGGCTCAGCAAGTATTATTACAATACTTATTATACTCTTTCTAACGTATATTTAATTAATAATAATTAAAGTCATTTGAACATTATGATTTTTTTTTTCTACGTAACATTTTTTGTGCTTTATTTATTTAAACTTCTCATCTTCCATAAACTCTTTAATATAATAATAACTCTTTTCTAAAAGTTAAATTTCTATATTTAAATATGCATAGTGTTTTTGTGGATTATACATATATATGATCTCTTATATTAGCTGGGAACTTGGCAGTTGTAGCAATTTTCTCAACTTTTAACAAGTTATGCGTGCTTCATAATAATGATCAAACATGGAGCTTTTTACTTTCCAGTTTTGAACAAACATGTGTTCACCTGTAAAAATACTTTTATAGTGAAGAATATTTAGGTAGATAGGTACTTAGATACATTGCTTTTTTTTTATCATTTCTAGCCATCATTGTCTGCCTAGCCTTTTCCCGACTATATTGGGTCGGTTTCCAGTGTAACCGGATGTCTAATTGAATACCATTATCTTCAATAGAGTTTTTATTTATCAATTCTAGTCCTCAAATCTTTTTTACCAAAGAAAAACTTACCCCATTTTTGTCACAAAATCCTGCAAATCTCCTGACATTGTAAGCTTTTCAACTCCAACTGCCTGAACAAAAGTACCGGTGTAAAAAAGTGCTGAAAACCTAGTACTGTGATAAACTACAGGAGAGTTATAGCTGATTATAATAGTATGTTCAGTCCTGAACATTGTGAACTTACAGTTGTAAAAGTACTAAACAAAAGGTACGACTGTAACTGGGACTTTAGTTCTGTTTAAAATTTATTATACCTTTCTAATGTTGTCAAACATATTGGGTCGGTTTCTGCCGGGGATGCGAAGAAAACTGAAAGAGAGATCGTGGCCTCCGGCAACAGGGCAACCAAAGGAACACGGGTGGGTTTTTAGTCAGTAAGAGTCTGAAACGCCCTCCCGCTGCGCCCAGAGCGGGAGAAGTTATTTGATAATTTTCCACCCAAAAAAAAAAAAGTTTAATAAATCTTGTATTAAACAGCCTCTATATGTGTTTATATGGGAGGACAGAAGTATTATTGTTTAATTGAATAAAAAGGTGTGATGGATGATTCTGTTCTGCTATGAAAATTCTAGAATCGTAAATCATGAGCACCCGCTTCAAGCGAATACTCCTAGGCATACAAACAAAGAAGATTTGACAAATATAGAACCAGTTGAAATAATAAAACTTGATTAGAGTCACGGTTGTTTAGCAATCAGAATCATTGAAGTTTGGGAACCTCAGCAGTTTTCTGATATGGTCCAAGGAGAGATAGGAGATAAATCTGTCAATTATGTATAATCAGCCAGTAATATTCCCACTGCTGGGACAGGCCTCTGTGAGTGGGAGTGGGCCACAATCCACCACGTGAGCCCAGTGCGGGTTGGTAAATGTCACATGTCTTCGAATTTTTGGTTCTATGACATGCCGGTTTCCTCTCAATGTTTTCCTTCACTGTTTTGAGATGCAGTGATGATAAATTATAGCGTGGTGATACAATACTAAGAATTCAATATTTTTATGTAACCTTTCTAAGTCAACAAAAAAATTCTCCCGTAAATTCGGTCCAAATAGACAGTCGCCATCTGTCTCGGTACAAAACGACGCTAAAGAGGGACCAATGAAAGATTTTAGTGCTTTACAGTGTCGAGACGCAAAATGTTCCGAATCCTGATTGAACTGTGCTGTCTCTATTAGAGATTTGTTTTACAATTGTCTTTACTATGTTCATTTTTAAATTAGAACTGAGGATTGCCGATGTTTTGCCACGATTAGAGAAGATCATAAACTACATGCATTTTGAAAGTATGCATTTCAAATCTTAAGTGTAGGAGCGGTCTATAATGACCTCATTACCATCAGGTCTTTATGTATATGGAGCTACTGCTCCCATAGTAAGCTTGTCTTTTTAAATTTAATGTAACTTAATTTTTCAGTAGCAGCACGGAGTCTTTTGTACCTGGTTGATGACAAAAGGCTCGCCCCCTATTACAATATGAGACTTAAACATAATGTGCGAGATGTGGGTGTACATACAGATACACCTCTGCCTAACTCTTTGGGGAAAACAAGCGTAACGTATGCTATTTTGTATGTAACTTAATTCCAGTACAATCATTTTAATTTTATATATTTCTTAAACCATTTACGCACAGACATATAAATAGACAAGAAGAAAGGAACAGAAAAACACGTACAAAGGCAATGCTTATTTCTAAAGAAATTTCTTCCAGCATACCTGCGACAGAAAAGTATATAAAAAGCGATGTAGACAACGTGTGTAACCGTAGAAGAGAAAACAAAAACATATATCAAAGAAGAAAAGAAATACAATTCACTCATTTAAATATAAACATACAATATGAGAATATACACACATCAAAAGTGTCTAGGGATCAAGCATTTTTATGCGGATTTCTTGAGATTGAGATGTGGCTTTGTAATAAATTTATGATTATATAAATTTATATGGATCCTTTTTGGTGCATTTCATAATTTGAAACAGGAACTGTTAATCAAATTCGAGTAAAAGATGAAAATCAGCTGTCAATATTTTCCCTATAAAAACATACAACGCATTGAAGACATTATTAGTGCTACTGTTTCCCTACTACTGATTAAAACCAACGTCATTATGGAGCGGCGACGTCATTTAAGCAGGGAAGAAATGCTCAGAGCCGTGGGAATGATAGAAGCTGGTTCCCGGCAACGTACTGTGGCTTTAGCTCTGAATACAAGTCAGAGTGTTATCAGTCGACTTTGGATACGTTACCGAAGCACTGGTACCGTGGCTGAGCGCCATGGAGGACGGTATCGCTGCACCACACGGAGACAAGACCGATACATTCAAATCTTAACTCGAAGAGCTCCAACAATAACCGCCATGATGTTAGCCGTGAGGCTTCATCACTCTTCAGGGAACTTAATTAGCGACCAAACAGTCAGAAACCGCTTGCATGAAGTGAACCTTCATTCCCGAAGACCGCTACGGGTACCACCTATAGCAATGCACAATCGTAGGATTCGATATCAATGGGCTCTTGAACACAGAAATTGGGCAGAAGAACAATGGCGTTTCGTGTGCTTTTCTGATGAGTCTCGTTATGGTATGAGACCGGATACAAGACGTATACGACACTGGAGAACCCCTGGACGCCAACAGCGATTAAAATCCTGCCAGGAAGTCCATCCTTATAGTGGTGGAACCATCATGGTATGGGCGGGTATTTGGATCGGCGGAAGAACTGAGTTGATTTGGATCAGAGGCAACCTCAACGCTCAAATTTATGCTGAGACGATTGTATCTGACGTCATCGTTCCTCTACAAGTGCAAATCGGTCCCTTATTTCAGTTAATGCATGATAATGCACGACCGCACACCGCAAGAGTTGTAAGACAGACTCTCGCCGCAGCTAACATCAATGTCCTGCTCTGGCCTGCTCAGTCGCCAGACTTGAACCCGATTGAGCATGCATGGGATATGCTACAGAGAAGAGCTCTGCCGAATATGGAGGGTATCCAGTCGCAAGAAGACCTTTTTTTGTTGTTGCAACGAACATGGGCGGCCATTCCACAGCGTGATTTGGATGAACTCATTTTGAGTATGCCAAACCGATGTTCTTGTGTTGTTAGTGTTCGCGGTAGAAACACGGATTATTAATTGTTTAAGTTACCCAATAAAATTTTAAAGAAAACTGTTATTTCAGTCTTTTTTTCGAACTTTAATGTTAGTGGTTCAAATGTCAAAAATCCCTTTATTAGGAAAATGGCAAATTTCTTTATTAATGCGAAGGTGACTTGGTTTATCGTTACTGTGACAAACGAAAACACTTTATTTGATGAATCCTTAAAGAAAATTTTAATTAATATCAATCAGGAGAAAAGTTATTGCAAAAATATATGTTGATCCCTAGACACTTTTGATGTGTGTACTTACGTACATACTTCTAAAATAAATATCACAACAATATATAATTTTATTGTAAAATTAAGTTTTTGAAGTGTATTTCATTTCATATACACTTAAAAAATACGTTAATTATGAACTCAAAAGCCGTGTCGTGACCAATAGGAAGAATTTAGCGAGCTCTAAACAAGGACTCAAAATACAAACAAAATTAACAACTTAAATAAGTTTACTTGAAGACAGTCTTGCTAATTGCGAACTGCATGAGGTTGCGTTAAGCAGTTCTAATTATGCATGTGCCGTATTGGAGCCGTATTGTGTCTCGAAACTTCTGAACGTAAGTATGAGCAGATTGTGAACTTAAAACTTTTGGAGCAACTGAACTGCTTCAGGTGTATGTGTAAGTGTTTTGGGTAGTAATATTGTGTTAATACTAGGGATTAAGCAGTTGTAGATAACAAGGAATAAATATGTTTATTTATTTATTGATGTAGGTCCACACAAAATACTTAATAAAGAAAATACATAAAGAGCACAAAGGTGGATGGCTATAAAAGTATAGGAAGACCAAAGAAACGATGGATGGACTGTGCGAAAGATGAAATGGCTAGAAAGGGGGTGACTATCAAATTATACAGAAACAGCGTAAGGTGAAGGCGCAGCGCAGGCGTGGAACGGATAAGGCACGGACGCGATAAAAATTATATAGCAGAGGCGAAGAGATGTTACGATGCGTCATTATACAGGCTGACTTTGTTGCGATAGCATATCTTCTTCTTGAAAAGACGAAGATGCGCTGGCTTTGCTGCAACTCATTAATATGCATATAGATATTTTAAAATAATAGAAAAATTACATGAATATCCTGATCGTTTTCCTACAGTATATAAAATGTCACAAGAATGTTCCTTTATTATTTTGTGTAAAGTAAAACACGGTCTTCAGAAGCAGCATACACATTGGAGAGAACCAGTCTGTCCTGAAGTAAGATCTCGCAGAACTGTACATTATTATATTCAATATCGTCACGAATTTTTTGTGTTGATAAATGCTGCACATACCACACAAGTGAGGTGTTCCTTGCGCGGCGCTCCCGTCGCGACTGCTAGCGATGCGACACCGGCGACAAAGCGACGTGCCTGCGCCGCGCCGCTTGAGTGTAATTCACGACACGTCGCCTTCGTACATTTTGTATGGAAACGTTTTGAAGCGGTATCATGCCTGCGCCGCGCCTTCATCTTACACCGTTCCTGTATAATTTACGCCTTATAGAGACATGCTGAGCGGACCCAAAATAAATTGGGATTAGGGCAAGAGAAGAGCATGAAGGTACCTATGGTAAGTACCTTCATGCTCTTCTCTATCTACCTTTGCGGTACGCTAAGCATCTAGTTAAATTTTTACTTGCACCTTATTGCACCATCATATATTTTTCTGACAACATCATTTACAGTTCGGAAATGTGACATGCGCCCGCTATGTCGGTTAGGAATTTGTTTAACAAATACTAAACATTTTCACTTCTGGACCTGAATTCGCTACAAACAGTGGCAAGTATGTGTAGCTCGTAGTGTCACAATCATTACAAATCCTTTTGTTGGCTTATGTTAACAAACTAACCATGCAATTATTTCGGGAATATCTGTCCGAACAATAATTGGCGTCAGAACAATATTTTAATTTCACATCCAACTTAATCGGTATTTGTATAAGCTTATCGATATTTAAAATCATATTGAATTTGTTCGTAATATTTTGTTTATCGCATATCAAATTGTTTGGTAAAGTGGTGTTATTTGTCGTGTTATCTAGAATTTATCAATATTGTTTAAAGTGTGTTTGAACTATTCACCTATCAGTTTGCCTTTAAAAAACTGGCTGAAAACTTTACATTTAGTATCTTTGAAAAGGCTCGTGCAGACCAGCGCGATATCGCGGGCGCTACAAGGGTCGCGCTGTCTGTAGGGCCCGCGATATCGCGCTGGTCTGCACGAGCCTTAAAGCAACAAAGTAACAGATTTGAAATAAATCTCGTCTCAAATCAAATAAATGGAGAAAATCAAACAAATGGAGATTCTTATTTTTGCATCCACTTATCCTACTTGTCAGTTTAAGCTGTAGTTTTATCTCTGATACTTGTAGTTTTTGACCTAACTACTATGTACTAAATTAGGCCAGGGGTAGTCTGAATTATGGAACTTAAATGGAATTGGGCAGGACATCTGGCAAGGTGCTCTGATGACAAGTGGAGTGAGGCAATGACCGAGTGGCCTCCAAGGCCTGGAAGACTAAAGGGCTTGATACCCGGCAGTCAATCGCGTCCCCAACAGAGGTGACCTTGGTTGGCGACAGGCAGAGCTGTTTGAAATTACACCAACTCCACGATTGTAAACCACCAAGGTCACCTCTGTTGGGACGCGGTTGACTGCCTTGTAGCAAGCCCTTGATGTCGTCCAGCGGCGAGATGGGTGGACGACATTGTTAACATTGTAGGTAGAACCTGATTGAGGCTGGCAGGAGCTTGGGGAATGGCACAAGAAAGAGAGGCGTTTGCCTTTGCTCAGCAGTGGGTGAAATCTGGCCTTAAACGATGATGATGAGGCAGAGTTGCACCTTTATTTTCTTCTTCCGATGAGTAAATATATCATGGTAGACTTACTGTGCATAAGCATAAACATAATCAGCCTATAATTTTCCTACACTTCCCACTGCCGGAACACAGGCTTCTGTGAGAGGGAGTAAGCCGTAATCCACCACGCGGGCCAACTGCGGGTTGGTAGATGTCACATGTCTTCGAATTTTCGGTTCTAGGATATACCGGTTTCCTCGCAATGTTTTCCTTCATCGTTTTGAGAGCAGTGCTGATGAAATAATTTATATAAAGTAAGGCGCCTGTCAGGGTTCGAACCTACGATATTACAACTCGTAAGTTGCGGCCGTTACCATTGGGCCACCACTGCTCTGAACTGCTCTCAGTGTAGGTTGACTTCATGAAAAATCATAAAATTAATAAAATTCAACAAAATCAAAATAGTTACAATCTTACATCTCCAACATCTAGAAAATAAAACTTTTCAAACATTGTCGGTTTATTTTGCTCACGTTTAAAACATTTTCAAGCAAATGGTCACGAATAGACAACTTATATGACCTGTGAAAAGCAAAACATGTCGGTTTAATGGAACGTCAATAATCTACACACATCCAGGTTTATTTATAAATGGTGAATGCATTCCGAAATAGAACTTAAAAATTTCGCTCTATGTATAGGATACTACAGTCAAAACTTTAGATTACGACAAAATGCGTTTGTTTTATTAAAGATAGGTTGGATAGGCCGACAGAAGTGAAAACTGGAAAAAAAATCGGCACCGCGGTAATCAACGCGTTGATGTCTTTTACTACTCGCACTGTGGTAATCAACGTGTTGATGTCTTTTTAATGGTCAAGAGCTGGTGTCATCACGGTGTCGCGAAATCAATGGTTTAGTCTCATCTCGAAAATGCCCAACGCACCTAAAGAAGTTTTCACTTCAAAAAACGTTTTAAAAAAGTCACAAAAAAACTTACGGCATAACAAGACCTCGCATTGTACGGAAATCCTATACAATGCGAGATCAGCATAAACTGGTTATGTATAGCATGATGTGTAGCCGTGTGTACGTCTCACCGTTAACGTAAGTAATTATGGTGGTTACTGATTCTGGTTTCCTTGCGAAACATGTTTAGTGCAACTATGAATGATAGACTGAGGAATAATGTGATAGTTAATTGATTCAGACGTGTAATACATTATAAAATACAATAGACGTGGATATATTTAGTAACCTGTTTCGCTTAGCTATTTCTAAAGAGCTATAAAAAACCCTGAAAGAAATCGACACGTGTTTCATCTCTCAATGAGGCATCTTCAGAATGACGATTGACGATTGACATTAAGAACAAAACGTCATTTTAAGTACCTATCAAAAGTAATCATCAGATCAAAAGTACTTCCAATCTACTCAGGTTGAGTAGATTGGTACTTACTAACATACGCAAAACATTCATTTTTATTTTATAGTTATATCTAGTGTATACCAACACTGTTATAACATTCAGGACAGCTGTACACAAATAGACACAGGTAAATTGCTTCATAACAACACTGACCAACACTATGATGGAACAGTTAGCGACTATTGTCTATCACATACGCTAAATTGAACTGTCCCGCTTGAGCGGATTTGTGTTGGTGTCAGTGAGTTGGATACTGTTCAAACCCAGTTCACATGACGATGATCTGCATGATTAGCATAACTATAGAAACGGGTTTTGTCGATGGAGGAATAGACAAAATGACAGATAAACAATCGCAATCTGACATTTGGCTATTCTTCTGTCGACAAAACCCGTAGAACACCCGTTTCTATATTGGCATGCTACGCGTGCTGGGGGTCTACTCCGTCTTCCTAACCATGAAATTCGTAGTTTCGGCTGAAGTTACGGGCGTTTTCAGTAGGAATGTCTATAATAATAATTCAAAGGAAAACAATTTATTTATATTTGAATAAACAGAATTATAAATTATAATTATTCCGAGCACGTTTGCTCTTGCGAATCTTCACTCAAGCCGGCCAGTTAAGACAAGAATGAGGTGGGAGCTCCGTTTCTCATCAGTGTTCACTCCAGCTGGCCAATAAAGGCAAGCCAGAGGTGAGGAACAAGACTTCTCCCGGGAGACAGGGTCCGTGGGATCGCTACTGCTCAAAAGCTCGCCACATGCTGCCCTGCAAGTTTTTGTATCTCTTTTGGTCTGGCTCCTCATCCCAGACCTGTTCCAGCAAAGTAAACTCTACCAGCACAGGCCTAGAGATCGGAGCGCGCAAGCCCCACCACAACGTCAACGTAGAGATACGGCGGTGGGGAATTCAAAGGAAAACAATTTATTTATAAACAGAATTATAATGCATATGTACAGGTATATAAAAATAATCTAAAATATGTAAGTACTTTTTGCAGATAAAACATAAATAACAGTTAACCGTAATGTAATATATATATATATATATATATATTCTTATTTATATATCTTATTCGCGACTTTGATTATATGTAAGTTAAAACTTCCCACAATAACAACTTAATGATCTCCTAAAACAGGACTTCCTCTCTTCTACCCTTTTTGCTGTGCCCTACAGGGTCCATAATGATCTAAATTATATAGTTACCATCTTTTTTTTTTTTTTTTTGGGTGGGAAGTCATCAAATAAGTTCTCCCCCTCTGGGCGGAGCGGGAGGGCGTGTCAGACTCTTACTGACTAAAACCCACCGTATTCCTTCGGTTGCCCTGTTGCCGGGGGCCACGATCTCCCTTTCGGTTTTCTTCGCAACCCCGGCAGGCATCGGCCCTAGCGGACCCCTTCAATTCTGCTGACATCTCTTTGAGGCGCGCGTGGAACACAACGCGCCGTCGACCCGGGCCTGATATATTACCACCTAAGTACACATTATGGTAAAGCAATAAAGATATTGAGTATATTGAGTTTTTAAGACTTGCCAAAACATCGAGCTTTTTTTTATTAAAATGTAAGTTTAATATTAATTATAGACACATAAAACTTTCGAAATAAATTTTCTAAATGATGGCGAACACCGCATCAAAATCCGTTGGGTAGTTTAGAAGAATAACGCTGTCTCACAGACAGACACGAAAAATTACTTTAAATTATATTATGTAGAGATTAACTAACAATAATAGCTTATCACAATGATGACGTGGACTCTGCAATCATTGTACCGATAATCGTTACGGTTAATGGCCTAATAGCGGAGAGTCTCGACCAACACCTCAAGAGGCTCTTGATTCAGAAAACAGTCCTGGAAACGGCACGCATTGTATGGAGGTTCCTTTCTCTAGAGTCCTGACCACTGGCAGCTTGGACTCTGCTCCTAATGCCGATGAGCTACTATTATTTATATTTTTCTTGAATGATTTTCTTCTTTTCATGTTTTTATACAAATATTTAAAAATATAAACGATATGTATATAAATGAAATGAAGGAATTAAAAACTATACAAATTAAATTAAAAACTGGCCAAGTGCGTGCTGGATCACGCACAATGTGGGATTCCGTAGTTGGGATGAATTTATCCCAAGAACAAACTTAACATTGTAATTGCAAAACATGTTCTCCCATAGGGAATGTATGGGAGAACATGTTTTTGCAACCGCAAATGTAAGTTGGTCGATTATTACTCGTTAACTTGTAAAGCCTACTTAGCTGTGATAGTTTTCCTTTAAATTTAGTTATATATACTACTGCTGTGAATTTTTTCACATATCCAAAACCAACCATTTAGCTGGCAGGGACACTTGACTCTAACGAAAATTAGCACTTTAAAGCTTAATATTTCGAAAATGGATTTATGAAACCTTTTTGAACAGGCTTTCCAACGACACCCCACACTATGGGAAAGATGAGAAGAAAAAAAAAACATTCCCACTTTACGTGTAAAAAAAAAATTAAGGTTAGGCCCTTATTTTTTTTTTCATGATTTTATTTTACCACTTTTGATGGATTAATATTTATACCCACGCCAAATTACAGCTTTCTAGTACTAAAAGTGTCTGAGCTAAGCCGCGGACAGACAGACAGACGGACATGGCGAAACTATGGGTTCCTTGTTTACTACAGAACCCTAAAAACAATAAAGGCTCCTACAAACAGGCGCGATACGCGACGCGAAACAAAGGTACGTCGCGTCGCGCGACGAGCGGTGTCTTTGTGTCGCGTCGCGTGTCGCGCCTGTTTGAAAGAGCCTTAAAATATCGAAATATTCCTCCGTATAACTAGTAGTTCTAAATATAAGTATACCTTAACATATCTAACAAAATTGCTGGCTGTTAATATTTACATAACTGGCGAAATGTGGGTGAACCTGCTACAGGGACACCTCTGCCCAACCCTTCGGGTAAACAAGGCGTGATATTATGATATGTCTTATCATATCTATGCTCCCCGAAGATATTGACACATCTATATTTTTCGGAGTATAAAATCCTGACAGCAACGCGAGTACCGCAAAATGGCTCCTGCGCCTCTAACGACCAATCAACCCTGCACGTGGAAGGTTACACCGATAACCTGGTCAAGACCGCTACAGGTTTACCAAGTTTAAGCAATACTATAACTACTCCATGTAAATGTTGGCAGACAAAGAACACACAATGGAAAAAAAGATGGAGTGTCATTAATGCGAGCTTATTAAAAATGCTACATTGCAAAATAGTCTTACGATGATGAAAAAAGTAGCATTCTATTTCCTAAATTGGAATAATACCATAATTTATAGTAGATAAACACTTATGAATAAGCACTTGAGTGAGATACCTGAGATACGGGTTTATTCCTAGTTCAGGTAGAATCCAATTGTTATATAAGTACCTTAACCTCTAGTATAAGGCCCTATTTTGTAAATATTTATGTAAATCAATTATTTCAATAAACTATTATTATTACTATTATTGCTATTCTGTCATAGTAGTTTTTGTGTCATACGAAGACTAAAATTATTATTTCAAATACCACGTAACAAACGGATGGATGGTTTGCTAATTTTACACGTAACAAAAAATTGCTCCATAGGAAACATCAGTTTTCTTGAGAATTTGAGAATTTCTCTGTATTTCTTGATAACTGTCATAATTATTATCAACTCACATAACATAGATATAATAAACAGGAACTTTAATTACCTACTATAATATAAAAAAACGGCTTAGTGATATTTGTAATTTAGAAAAAAGAAACAATTCAAATGATGAATAAAATATTAAACATCATTCTGTCTCTGTCACCTTCAAACAATAGACAGAAACAGCGGGGTAATTGCATAAAACACATAAAATGACAATTGATCGCAATGGGTTTCATTTTGACAGTTCGCCGATGTTCATTGCGTTATTTACGTTGTTGAGCACACGAATTTTTCAAACCAATGCGAAGCAATGGATTAGTAATATCCTTCAAACTCTCAGATTGTGATTGAAAGTTGTGTGACGCAATTTGGGTGCAAATCGATGTTTTAAATTCATTATTTATTTATTTATTTATATATACTTTATTGTACACCACAAAAATACATAACAAAAAATAAATCAAACACTACAAAATATACAATGGGCGGCCTTATCGCTTTCCGCGATCTCTTCCAGGCAACCTTGGAATGGACAGTGATTTGCCTGGACATAAAATGGGGCTGTCGTCGGTGCAAATAAGTATACCTACAATAAACTAGAATAAATACACAGATATATACATATCCTAAATAATAAATACATACATACTTACAAAATATATAAGCAACAAAAATAAATGAAAACTATAGATAATTACAGTTACGAGAACAAGATCACAACGACAAATAAGAACGAGAGTGTTATGAGAGGTATGAGTTATTAGTCATTTGTGGTGTAAACGGGCCTAAATATGTCTGAAAAAGTCATTGCCATATAGATAACCCAACTCATTCGCACAACACAAAAAAAACACCTAATAACGTATTCAGTATTGTTCAGTAGTACTTGTACCAACATTTATATAATATGAACTGTAATTTATCATCAAGTACAGCTGCTGTTGAAATTAAATACAATTGTACGAATTATGTGAAGAGCTGGGTTAAAGCTGCGTATGTAGGTCGCGAGCGCCTGTGGATATTATTTTTGTTCCGATAGAATAGTCTTTGTTATCACGCTTTTTTAATCATTCAGTGATGCTGCCGTCATAGATTATCCACACTAATATTATAAAGAGAAAAGATTTGTATTTTTGTATGTTTGTTTGTTATGAATAAATTCAAAAACTAATGGACCGATTTTAAAAATTCTTTCAGCAGTAGAATACTATATTATCACTGAGTAAAAATGCATCAATCTGCCTAACCTTTTCCCAACTATGTTGGGTTCGGCTTCCAGTGTAAACGGATGCAGTTGAATACCAGTATTTTACATGGAGCGACTGCCTATCTGACCTCCACAACCCAGTAACTGGATAATACTTTATCCCTTGGTAAGACTGGTTGTCAGACTTTCGGGCTTCTGACGACCCCCGGTAACTGTCAAAGATCCATGAATGACAGCCGGGACCAACGGCTTAACGTGCTTCCCGAGGCACGGAGAAGTCTCTACTACTATTACTACGGCAAGCTTAGCTTAAACTGATGGATCGACCCGTGCGGCTGTTATTACTTAGCAACGAGCTCCTCCTTTATTTTATGAGTAACATAGGTAATCTATAATTTATAAAAATATCACGGGGGCGTAGCCGCTGACGGAAGCTAGTCTATTATAAAACATTGTGTCTAAGGGTGGTAGCCCACGGCGACTTTTTGCAGCCATTCTGTAGCGATACAATCGCAAAAAGACCGCGATACAGTCGCGATGCTGCTATTGGTTGTAAACCTTCGCCCACGTAACCACGATTCTGTAGCGCTACTATCGCGATACAGCCGCGATTCAGAATCTATAAAGTCGCGGTACAGAATTCATTCAAACGCGAAACAGTATCGGTACAGTTGTAGGTTGTAGTTGTGAATGCCTGTCTATGCCGTCACAGCCACGACACATCCCCCAATCTTCCTTTACCCGATGCCGCCCAAAGCGATCGCGCGTTACTAGCGATGCTGAATCAATACAGTCGCGCGTTTACATCAATGCAGAAGCGCGGTACTATGTTATTGTATCGCTACAGAACGGCTTCTGTCGTGCGTTGCAAATGCGATCAACGGCCAAAAGTAGCAATGCAGGCGAAACGCGTTACTGAATCGCTGCAAAAAGTCACCGTGGGCGACCTCCCTTACTCGCATGAGATGTTTACACACATCGAGAAGGAAACTAAAATTTGGATACTAGCTGTTGCCCACGATTTCGTCTACTTGTATTTCTATTTCATCATTTTTTAATACATATCATATCTAGGATGAAAAGTAGGCAATGTCCTTCTCCAGGTCCCGAGCTAACTAATTTGCAAATTTTTATAACGATCGATTTAGTAGGTAGCATGAAGAGGTTACATAGAGGGAGATTACTTTCGCATTTGTAATATTGATAGATATTTAAATTAGTATGAATTTCCACAGTTCAAGTAGGTATTATCATATTTTCTTTTGTTAATATGCGGATAATGTAGTGGGCTGCAATATTGTTAATATTTTGTATTATCTTTTCTGTTTCAATATATATTGTAGCTGTTTATTGTCCCTGAATAAATAAAATAAAATAAAATAAAATTATTATTTTATTTTTATTATTTATTATTTTTTGACTGCCTCGTTGGTCTAGTGGTCGCAAGCGCTACTGCTGAGCATGAGGTCCTGGGTTCGATTCCCGGGTCGGGCAAAGTGTTATTGGGTTTTTCTATCTGAAATTTCTCAGTAGCAGCCCGGAGTCTGGATTTGTGCCCGGTTGATGGCAATAGGCTCGCCCCCTATTACATGGGACTTAAAACATAACTGGCGAAATGTGGGTGAAACTGCTACAGGGACACCTCTGCCCAACCCTTCGGGGAAACGAGTCGTGATGTTATGTTATTATTATTTATTTATTTTAGAGAAAAATCTCCATAATAGGTTACATAAAATCATAAAATGTTAGTGTGTTAGTAACAGAATTGTATCAAACATTATATTAGTATTGTTAAAATCTATACCTAACGAATGCCTATGGCTGTCCTTATCCACAGATTTTGGAAAGGACAGTCGAAACGGGCAGCAATAGCATTTAAGATGCTGTTGCTGCTGCTTCGTAGACGGTGCAGCAAGGAGTTTGCTTTCTTGCGCATGATCGCTTGAAAGCCATCCGTACACGCTTAAGGAAACATAGCAGAGGCACTGCAGCGCCACGGCAGCCCGAACAGCATCCTATAAGCGTTGTTATACTGGGTGCGCAGGGCTCTGTAGGTTTGCTCCGTATGTTTCACCCACAGGCCGCTCGAGTAGACCGACTGGCAGAATGCCTTAAATAGTGTTATTTTCACCTCGGTGGTGCAACGTGCGAACCTGCGAGCGAGCATATTGCCTCTCATCGCCAAAGCAATGCGCTCCCTCTCTATTTCCTCGACATCCTTAAGTATACTCTAAGGAATAATGAGTAGATAACACTAAAGATCTTTCTGGGAAAAAGTTATTCATATCGAAATAATAAACCAATATTGTCAAAGACAATATCAAGGTATGTAACTGTAAATGGTAGCAACAGAATAATTTATAAGCTTACATACGAAACACCAAGTCAATAAAAAATAAAATTGTATTTATACTTTAATGTCATTTAGAAGCAAATTCAGCAAAGTTATAGACTTCAAGACTTGTACACCTCAATACTTATAAGCTAATGAGTATTAATAAATAAAACATGTACCTTTCCATACATTTGCTTGTAAATAACAAAGTTTTGAAGTACCTAGTACCGACTCGAGTGCCACCTAAGTTCTTTTTGAATAGCAAATTACACATTATCTTAAATGTTCCACAGAATGCCAGCACAGATTTAAAGAAAAATAACTTTTCGAACTGAACGGAATTATGTATTCAAATATGGAATTTGAAATTCATAAGAAGTCCCTATATTTCGAGAGAAACATGGTTATTTATCGAAACATCTTTCGCAGGCAACACGCTCTAGAAAATGTATATTTTTTTCTCTATTTTTTCATTTCCCCTTTGAATATTCACGTTCACAATCGAGCAGTTGGACGCAAATTTTAAAATGTTTATGTGCACTTTTTCGTGCAGTTTTTCAAGCATAATAATGATCGTCGAGATGTAGTTATGGAGTCTGTCATTTTATTTTATTGCTGTCATATAATGTCTTTCGAAACTGTCTGGAATACGTGAGATCAATAACCTTATCTTAGAACGTCGTGAGTCGGTAAGCAAATGTCTAACAGAGTAGATGCTGAATAGTCAAAAATAACGTACGTAAAGTCGGTAATGTCATTAGCTGTAATATGTATTGATAAACGTTTTATAAGTTCTTCACACCATGCTCTGAATTTTATTGTGTCATCATTGTTGTGGAATATTAACACGGACAGCTCTTGACTGTCGTTTAGATGTGCTAATCGGGTTCAGTTTAATTGGTAAAATTCACCCTTAAGAGCGTTTATACTAAAAGTGGGCAACGTCGCAAATAGCTGTCAATTATTTCGCTGTTTTGATTAATTTGGCTTACTAGTGAACTAAAATATTAATTATGAAATGCAATAGTTAATATCGTAACACAGAATATTTAGTTTTAGATGTAAAAAAAGTATTTGGAAACTTTCACAAATGCCTTTTTTGACACCTAAAACGGTTACAACATCAAATTCAGTGTTATAATTACAATTCATTATTAAAATTCTAGTTCACTAGTCAGCCATAAATATTTTATTTCCATACAGTAATATTGCCAAATTAATCAAAACAGCGAAATGTTTGACAGCTATTTGCGACGTTACCCACCTACAAAAAGTGGGCAACGTCGCATAAATGCTCAGAAATTACTCAAAAATTCAATACATTTTTTTCAGTTTCACATCACTACCAGTGCGGGGAACATTTGACAGTCATCGGTATGTCGATATTAGTGCAGATAAACATCAACATGGAATGACATTGCGTTGTTTACGAGCGTATCGATAAAATCTGACGCATTTTCCAGCTGTCCAGTATCAGTAATTTTAGAAGCTGTCTTTATTTATTTGTATTTCAATTTCGGATGGAATTGTCGTTAAATGTTTGCAGCAAAATGATTTACTTTTGAATTTTGATTTTGCGTGAAACTTAGGGCGATCACACATCTGCCTGTCGCAGTTAATCTAACAATATAAAAAATGTTAGAGGAGTCTCCGGACTCCTCTGCCCGAAGCCTGTATTTGTGGCCGGTCGATGGCAATAAGCTCACCCCCTTTTACATGGGACTTAAATATAAGTGGTGAAATGTGGGTGTACTATGGGTGGACCTCTGCCTAACCCTACGGGGAAAATAGGCGTAATGTTCTGTTTGGTGGTTATTAGAGCGTCTATACCTGCGAGGAGGCCGAAAGTTTTTACAACACCTGTGTCATTCGGGCTACATTCCCGTATAAAAATCTTTTTCATTTATGGTCCCCGGGCCATATTTGCTGACGTCCCTTTGTAAATATTTGAATATAGAATTCAATCTTAAAAAAAACGGACAAATGCGAGTGGAACACGTATGGTTCCGTACGATGAATATGATATTTACCATGTCTTTTATCCCACATAATTTGTCCCAAGAACAAACTTAACGTTGTAGTTGAAAATCATGTCTGCAAATTTAATATTTACCATGTTATTTTAAGACCATTGACTTCTTATAGGTTTTCTTGTAATCTATAAGTGAAGAACTATTTTCAGTATTTTTTTCTAACTTTAGGCTCAATAGTTTTGGAGATGGTCAATTTTCTTAAATAACTTTTAAAGTATTTATTTTAAAATTATATTAAAAAAACTATTTGAAACCCTCACAACAAACCCTTTTATTTGATATGGCAGACGGTGTCCGTGTTTCAAATTTCAACTTAAGCGGTCCAGTATATTCGGAGAAAATTGACTGTGATAGATGTACAGACAGACACACCAGTGATCCCATAAGATTTCCCTTTTTTCATTCGGACGTACCCTAAAAAGACACGTTTAAACCTGATTTGCTATTCCAATAACTGTTCCATCTCCATTATTCATCATTTCAGTTAGCTGCACTGACAACTCTGATTATGACAACTGTATAAATTATTACAATAAAAATAGAATAGACAGAAATCTCTAAATGACAAAGGAGTTTTAAACCCAATTTTTACCCGCAATAACTCAAAGTATCACAGTAAAAAGGTCAAGGTATTAACTAACTTTTTACATACGTGAAATGAGCTGACTTCGGAACTGCCAAAAGTTGCTAGCAATATGCTGTAGCACTGCTGACTTAGCGCCGTGTCTAAATTAAAGTTGCACACAAACACACCCCCACACCTATACGCATAGGGTGTGTTACTTTGTTCACAGACATACACACACACTAAAGTAGGCACAAACATATTTGCCGAAGTTAGAGTGTAACCGTGTGTGTCATGATTATATTATGCAATTTAGTCATAATAGGAATCACAGAAGACTTGCAGTTTTTATTTATATTATGTTGATGATAATTAGTTGCAATCTCCGTCTGAAACCGATGTGGCTCATAACTTCCGAGCAATGCCAGAAGAAATGAAACAATTCGTCGAACACGAAAAAGTTTAAATGTATTAATAGGAGAAAATAACAATAACCCAATTTTAGTAGTTCTTTTCGGCACTAGTCTTAGAGCTTTTTTGCAGGACTGTGTGAAAAAATGATCGATATTCAATAATGGTAGTGGGGGCCACATAACGACATCATAAAGGAATTACTACATTTGTTTATAAATAGCCAGAATTACCTGTCTTTTAAATTTTTGTTTTAAAATGACAGGTAATATTAACATCTCACACAAACGTGCTAAAATGTAGCGAAGCGTATTGTTCGTGTAGACAAGACAATACAGATTCACCCACACTCATGTAAAACAACAGCCTGTATAATCAACGTCAAAATTTTCCGTGTGTGCAAACACAAATTAGGTTTTAATATTTCACGGAATTCTCTCTTAGTACGAGGCATTGTATCGTTCTTGTAGATGTAATTTTGGCGCCTAATAATAGAATAACGGCCTGTTTCTGAGTCCTAATTTTGAAACGAAATATTTTGTTTAAGCTCTTTAATACTCGGCTAAGACTTGGCGCGTTGTTCGAGTAGGTAGCCGACTGAAATAGGCCTTTTTGTGGATTTTGAGTGAAATTGTGTTTCATTCCTACCTACAGATGTAAAATGTTGCGGATATTTTCAGTCTCTCATACAACTCCATACTGTTACATATGAGGAGCTGGTGGCTACGTAATAACAGCTGCACGGGCCGATCCAACAGGTCAAGCGCTTGCCGGAGTTGGTCCGTAGATGGGTGACCATCTTTACATAACGAGCCGTTGGCCCCGGCTGTCATTTGTAGTTCTGTGACAGTTATTACGGGTCGTCAGAAGCCCGAAAGTCAGACAACCAGTCTTACCAAGGAGTGTCGTGTTACTCAGTACCTAACTGGGTTGTGGAGGTCAGATAGGCAGTCACTCCATGTAAAATAATGGTATTCAGCTGGATCCGGTTAGACTGGAAGCCGACCCTAACATAGTTGGGAAAAGGCTAGGCAGATGATTATGTCTGTTCTCTGCACAATACTGTCTCTTATAAATGTTGTCGTTTGTAAATTTGTACAAAGCAAGTATTTTAAAAACCAAACTTATTTATTACCTAAAATTATTCGAGCCAAATGGTAAATACTAAAACTCATTTAACATAATTCCAGGCTATGAAGTTTTAAACATTTAATTGACATGTTTGTACACGACTGTTAAACTACACATAATTAAGCGAAACAGAAATGAGTTTAAACGAACGCCAAATTAAGTTAAACATGGTTTGCGAGTATCAAGAATTAAATGTGCACGACTGTACAAGTTTTTACATTCGACTGACGGACTTGAGTGCTGAAAAAAAGTTTTTATTTTATAAATTTTCGTGCAAACATGCGTTGGAGTAGTCGTCAATGTTGGGCATATTAAAGGCGTTGCAGCAATGTAGTTACTTTTTCACTACCATTTCTCCTGCATATCTAAGATGCTTCTGATTGATGGTCCAAAGGAAAACATCTTTTAGAAACTCACATTTTCTGATCTGAAATTTTCCACAGTGAGCAAGCGTAGTTTCACAATACGTGTTCCTTCAAAGAAGAAGACTTTGCACTACAAGACGATTGTAAAAGATTACTAGTGTAATTTATTGTTTAGAAACAGACAGGAGGAGGAGCTCGTGGCTTAGTAATAATAGCTGCACGGGTCGATTCATGAGAATAAGCTACGCTTTCCGGGGTTGGTGTGCGCATTGGTGACCGTATTTACATGCCGAGACTCATCCGTGCCTCGGAAAGCACGTTAAGCCGTTGGTCCCAGCTGTCATTCATGAATCTTTCATAGCCGTTACGGGGCGTCAGAAGTCCGAAAGTCTGACAACCAGTCTTACCAAGGGGTATCGTTTTACCCAGATACTGAGATGTGGAGGTCACCCATGTAAAATACTGGTATTCAGCTGCATCCGGTTAGACTGAAAGCCGACCCCAATATAGTTGGGAAAAGGCTAGGCAGATTAAAGGCTCTTTCAAACAGGCGCGACACGCGACGCGACACAAAGACACCGCTCGTCGCGCGACGCGACGTACCTTTGTGTCGCGCCTGTTTGTAGGAGCCTTTATTGAAACACATGCTAAAAAAATATGTCAAATAAATATGTCCGATATAACGCCACAGTTGCTCCACAATATAACATGTTACCCTTAAAAATTAACCCATAACGCGTTAACAGTCGAAATAAAAAAGGTTACAGGTATGAGGAAATTAAAAAAACAGTCGTAATTAACTCAGAGCGCTTTAAAACGGCAGTAAGCGTTAAATTCTCGCATCAGCATCATACAGGCTTTAAAAATATATGTATTATGTAGTCATTCCGGAGTGTTCCCGAGATTTACTATTATAGCCACATGTTATAAGCACGTAAACGGGAAATAAGTCCATCAAAAACTGAATAATTTCGTGCCTATATGAATTTTATGGAGTTGTTCATTTTGCACAATGTTTTTGTTACACTTTGTTGCCTTTAATGCCGGTAATTTCGTTTTTATACCTTTACCTATGTACGTGAACCCTTAAAATCCTGGCAAATTATGGAAGAGATAATTAGCATTGCTTGTTGTTATAGGTAGGTACGTCATCATTGGAAGACCCGAAATGCAGGAAATCTTTTCTTAGTGTCTGTAAAGGTATGATTCCAAACAACACCGCACGCCGCTGTGCTGCGCGTCAGTGCGGCCTGCCGCGTGTTTCCGAGCACCGCGGCGCGCCACTGCTGTTCGTTCGTGGTTCACTTCTCAACAGTTCTCAACATTTACGTGTTATCGCTGTGATGAACGCCCGCACTACTGGTGAGACGCGACAGCAGGGCGACACTGCCACGCAGAAGTGCCTTCACAGCAATGACGCGCAGCATTGCTGCCGTGCTTGGAATGTAATCTCAATAAACCTATAGAAAATGTATGGGGACCAGTAGTGACGCGGCAGCCCTGCCGCGAGCAGCGTTGTTCGGAATCCTACTTTTATTGACGTGACAACGTCTTATAATTCGATGGAGCCGGCTGCACGCACGAAAAAACATGACTCATGCGGCGTTACCTCGCTCTGAGGCGTTCCATTTAAGTCTTGAAGTGCAAGCGAGAGCGCGGATCGAGCGACAAAGAGGCACAATCGGCCTCCGTGTTCGGCAGCGTTTGACATCTGTCTCTCTCCTACTTGAGTGAGCGATGCTTCCGCGTGGACAGCTGCTATACAATAATACATTAATTACATGTTTTCGTCAAGTATGAAGTGTAGTAAAAAGGGAATGTGAAGTTGTAAAACAATTGCTCAACGCACATTCATACTTCTAAAAACTTTGTACATTGTAAAAAAAAATTGACATAATTGTATTTATGCGTACAAATAAATGTAACTTGATTAATTCAATTGTGATTTCCATTTACCTCCTTCTCTATATCCATACAAAATATCTATCAAACAAATAAAATTAAAATTTTCTTTTGAAATATGCAACCATTCCATCAGTATTTTCTTATGACGTTGTCACGTTCAACTATCGTCAGTAAACCGACTTTACAGACAACCGATTTTTTAGTTTTCAGTTTTACCTACCTCAGGATTTTTAAAGCAAATTGTAAATCCTTTTACAGATTTATAATATATGGAATGACGTCATTTGATAATATACTGTGGTCTACACAGTATATTATATACAACATACCAACGTCTAAAATGAATTAATCTTCTCAAAATTCTAGGAATCGTTAACAATATTCACTACGTAAGTGAAACATTAACACGAGTATAAATCAAAAGCGGACATAAAAACCCCTTCCGCTCGCTTAAGTAAATAAAACCAGTCTTAAATCAGCATAACAATACCCCAACTATAATAAAGTGTGGAAAAACAAACTAGATATAATGTTCGAACCTATCAAAACAATTTACACGAATGAATGGACCATCGTTATGAGTTACGGCTTACCCCGACCATAATGTATTCTCCTCACAGTAGTCTAACAAAAATATGATGCCGATATCATACGTCTTTAGGCGTATTTGTAATTTTTTATGGCACGACACGTGGGCGACACGACATGTCACGATTTTACGATTGGTACAAAATTAGAATGGAAATTCTGTGTGTGGTATCTAAATACACCAGCTATTTTTCCGATCTGATGATGGTTTTAAGATCAGACGGTAGGTAAAGAGGTATCTAAAATCTAGCTGCCGAAAGAATGCGTTTCTAAAACCTCACAGATGGACTCGATTAGGAACAAATAAAGTATAAATTCGTAAAACACGTATTCTTTGTACTCAACTGATAGGTGTCAGGAACGCATTCTCTTGACGGCTGGAATATATTAAAATGATAGTTTCATAGAGTAGGTTTGCAAACGTCAAATTACTGTTGACTTATCAAATACAGGAAGATTAACTAACTTTCTCTGGCTGTAACTAGAGTGAACGTTAACCGTAAAACTAAAACGTTTGTAAACAATAAATGTTTGTGATAATGATGTTTTTCTGTAATCAGGTCTAAGAAATATTTAAAAACCTCGATGAATTTGGTGAGTTCTATCCGACTACTCTGAGAAGAAACACAAAAACAAACCCTCTAGTGCCTTATTGTTTACAAATGTCGTGACGTGCCATCATCGTACCGTACAAAAGCGCCCTCTCTTAACAAATACGAGTAATAAAATAAAATAGAACAGAGTTAAGGGGTAAGCATCCATATTTCCGCCTCTGAATTATTTATCATTGTAATTCCTTCTGCGATCAGTTTTGTCGTGTTATCTTTCTTCGGTTTTTATAAGGAAAATCCCTGAGGATCATGCCTTCGTTTTTTGGGCAAAAAACCTAGACACTGCGCCGCCTTTGTATGGAAGATTTTGTCTTAATAATGTATCATTTTTTCACCTTTATTTACGGCCATGTTTTACATACATACGCATTCAGCGATATTTCCTAGTATTGTATGAAACTTTATTTCTTTTCTATCTAAGTTGTGAGAGGTTTCTTTTTCCTTGTCAGTTCTACAGAAACAAACTGTGTGTTTGTAAGCAAACTGTGTGTTTCCCGGACAGAAACGAACAGACTCACACAGTAATGTTACTTAGCGTCTTCATGGTATTTGCTCAACATCCATTAAATATCAAAACTTCAAAAAAAAAACAATACCTATGCTTGTCAAAATATCTCTTCATAATGAGGTACCGAAATCAGGAATTAGAAAGCCTACAAAAGTTCAGTCACCTCAAACTTTATCAACAGGAAGTCCTGCCAACGAAACCTGAACAATAAAAGCATGAAACTACCCTCCAATCCCCCAAGGGTAGTTTTAACTTTAATCTATGTGGCTGACGACCCAGAGCTCTGGCGATTGGAAAGAAATTGCTTGAATGTGAGCCACCGACCAAAGCGCCGCAGGGAATACTTTATTTAATTACCTCGTATCATGGTCCATTTTTATTTCGAAGCGATTTGTGGATTGGATGGAGTTTCGTTATTCACTTGTTTTGTTGTGGGGTCAATAACACTTGAGCTTTGATAGCGGTTTATCGGCATCGCATTTATTATTATTTCTTTGTATTCTGTTTGTTGCTGTATTTTTTGAAGACGGTTTTTTTAAACCGGAATATCACGAAGTTTCTGCAAATACAAATAAATGGTTTGCTACTGGACGAAAACCTACAATACAGGGTGGATTTTTGAGATGAGGCAGAAACCTTAACCGCTGGAGTTACAGGAAAACGGTCTAAGGAAGATGCCCTTAACCTTTAAGACATTTTGATCTGCATTCACTGATTTTGAAAAGAATGTCAAACAGTCAGCAAGAAAATGGGTATTTTTTACAAAGTATTTTATTGATGCTAATCGATCCTAATTCTTTTAAGGATCAAAAAACTTACTGCTTCATCTCAAAAATCCGCCCTTTGTATTAGGTCTTTTTTTTATTGATTTTTTAGTTAGCCTACACTGTCCCACTGCTGAGCAATGGCCTCCCCCAAATCCATCCATCCATGTATTCCAGGGCCACCTCCACCTGTCTTGTTTTAGAATTTCTTACAAAGCACTGTCTTTTACAATTGCAAAATTACTAAAAAAAAATTATTAATTTTAACATTCGATAAAATACAGTAAAGTAAAAATCTACTAATTTGTTTGTCTCCGATTCCAAGAAGTTAGCTGCACCAATATACAAGAACTTTCCAGCGAGACTGTTGCAAACGGGCTTAACTTGAGCAAGATCTATGTTGAAGTAGAAATTATATAAGGTACTTTTATCAGGTGTTTTTATACGCTTGTGTTTCTGAGACATTAAAAAAAATCTTTCTCAGTTGTAAAAATGTTTTGACTTTGTTCCAGCAGTAGGCTTGTTTCAACTAATATGACGTTGAAGGCCTATTTTTTTTTATTAGACAAATTCTGTAAAAATTGAATCAAATTTATCTAAAAGCGGGTTGCATAAAAGGGTCATTTATTAGTATAAGGTATTACTTATTGTCACTAAAAAACACGGTGAAAATTTAAGTCAACTTAAGTTTACGTTAATACCGTGAACGAAAGAAAACTCACATTGCCAGTCTTCCTAGCCGGCTATGGCGGTTATTCTTCATTACTCTACAAGCTTACATATACGGGGGTTCACAGAAAACACCTACCAGCGGAGTAATTTTTTTTTTTATGGTTTGGTGGACGAACATACAGACACACATGACAAACGTTTTTCATAGCCTAGTTTAAAAATGATCCGATCCCTAAAAATACTGACCTTTTCTTTATCCTTAGCTTGTCTTATTAATACTCTGGGCTAGCCACACTTTATGCTCTACCGACTTACATAAATACGAGGTTTAGTTCAAAGTGGACGTGTCATGATTAGTTTCTGTTTTGTACAATTTCTGTATTGGTCTCATGTGTCCGTTACCTTATTAGTTCCACGAGTAAAACTGAGGTCATTGAACTTTAACTTGTTCACTCGTTATAGTTTGACCGAGACCTCTGTATCGTGTCTTAAGAATGCGCGGCGAGGCGGGGGGCAGCGTTGACGAATGAGCGGCCTGCAGTGCCCCCGTCTCACTACGCACATACCTTAGGCGCGGTACAATGGTGTCGGTCAAACTATAGTAAGATACTTTTTTTTTACCTCTTAAAAGAGCTGTCCACTGAAAGTAGATTTTCTCATTACTAAAGTGTTGAACTAGCACTTACCTACATATGATTCTAATTCTAACAGTGACACTGAATTATTTTTTCCGATTTAATACCTAACTGTATTTCCCTAATCTATATATATAAAAATGAATCCCTATTTCCCTTGGTCACGGCATCACGCTAAAACGGCTGAACGGATTTGGATGAAATTTAGCATATGGGTAGACCATGACCTGGAGAAAGACATAGAATACTTTTTATCTCAATATTCTCACGGGCTCGAGACTTATGTGGGGGAAACCGCGGGGCGCAGCTAGTTTAATGATATTTTAGAATAGAGCTGAAATCGACCACAAAATAGAAAAACGTTACTATACACAGTGGATTACCCATTACCCAAAAATAACAGAAACCACTTGATACGTGTTACTAAAATCACCAACACGTATTTAAAAACCAAAATGTTCTCACTCTCAACACTCATATATTTTATGAGAAAATACCCACACAGGTACAGGACACCTACACCCCAGCACAGAATATCTCTAAAGATAATCAAAAACAAGCCATGCACAAAAACCAACGAGCCCCAAATATCCTCGCTACACGAACGAAAACCCGATAACTCCCGAAAGTAACGCGGGACTCCCATTAACGGAATTAGCCGAGTCAGCGAACAGTCTTCATTTAAAAACTTACAGCTTATTTTCTTGCTAAATTGAAAATGTTGAAGAACTAGTTTAAAATCTTCTGAAGGGGTAATGGGTTAGTGGGGAAGTGTAATTAGAGTAAGTAGTTATTGGGAAGAACTGGGGAAGAATGGATCTGCTGTTTGCTGTGTGATCTCTCGCTTAAAATATGGAAGGAAAGACGAAAGGAATAACGGGTATTATTTAGCTGGCCGCACGTCAGTGGGAACAAAATCAGTATAATTTCGCCTCATAGTCTACTGAAACTCCCTATTACGCTAGGCCCGCTCAATGCCAAAGTATTAGGCTGATTTTACAGCTGTCCGGAAGACCCGTGCAGGCCGCCCGTACGGGCTCCCGGAAAGGAAACACGTAAGGCGCTAGAACATTGTTTCACAGCGACACAGATTGCTCCGTCCGCGACTCCGCTCAGAGCCCGTACTACGCTAGTAAACGTATAGTACTAACTCCTGCTACCCGTACGGGTCTCCAGTGTGCGGGCAGCCCGTGCGGGTCACCCGGACAGCTGTGAAACCAGCCTAAACACCGATATGCGGTTGACTATACTTACGTGTCACAGGGCCAGTATTAGAAGACCTGCGTTTGTAACATAAAGTCACGAATTGAAATTTAGTTAGTACTTAATCTAATTTTCTCGAAAACCCATGACACAACTGATGAAATGAAGTTCTAAGAAGGTGCGATGAGCTTCTAAGCAATAAAACAAATTAGAACTACCGTTTTACTCCGTCATACGAAGGATTATTGAATAATATTCAAAGTTCCAATTTTCCATACGTTATAATTTCTCAGAAATCTTACATAAAATATTGTGTTTACATGAATCCTAACTAATATTATAAATGCAAAAGTGAGGTTGTTTGTTACGGTTTCACGCTAAACGGCGTTGGATGAAATTTGGCGCATGGGTAGACCATGACCTGGATTAGAACATGGGATACTTTTAATCCCGGTAGAACATTTCCGTGGGATAATTTTTGATATAATAATAAATAATAAGAAAACACACACATTTGTAACAGTTCTAGAATAAATTAATAATTACGAATAAAAGTTCCGAATTCGCGAATTACTGTATTATATAAGGCCAGAACTACCAAGTGATTATAATATGTTTATTAATAATCTGTCTTTTATGTTCTGATCTTGAGTTCCTCAATACAAAATGAAACTGAAGCTCAAAGCATATTTTTTAAGACGTCAGATCGTTTACCTAAAGCGCTCACGTAGTTACAGTACGTCTGAAATACATAATGTTAAGGGGGCACTTTCTATTTCAGTAAGACCCGCTTTATCACGTGAATACTAGAGCATTTGTGTGAAAGCCACTACTTTTTGGGAAGTAAGCAAAAGTTTTGGCAATACCTTGTTAAATAAGTAAGTGGTATAGTTTTTTTTATTTTACGTCGTTCTATGTTATGAATTGGTTGGTTTATCTGCGACAGTAAATTATTATGATTATGAGCATTTAAAACTATTATCATACTAGCTGCGCCCAGTTTCGCACGCCTATGTTTCGATCCCGTGAAAATATCGGGATAAAAACTATCCCATGTCCTAACCCAGGTCATGGTCTACCCATGGTTTTAGCGTGAAAGCGTAAGAAACAACGAAACTTACTTTTTCTTTTATAAAATTAAAGTTGTTATTATAATATTGAATAAAATCATTCATTGTTTCCAGAACCGGTGATCCTTTGAGCAGCATCTGATATCAAAAATTTCCAAATCAGAATTCGATGGACCAACTACAGTTCCCGGTAGCGTTGCCAAATATTTAGAAATACTGTTTTTTTAAAAACTTTCTGTCTATCATCATCATCATCATTTCAGCTGAAAGATGTCCACTGCTGGACATAGGCCTCCCCCAAGCATCACTACTTCGACCGGTTCTATGCTTCTCGCAGCTAGTGGATTCCTGCGGTCTCCACAAGTTCATCTGGTCACCTTGTAGGAGGCCTTCCAACGCTACGTCTTCCAGTACGCGGTCGCCACTTCAGAACCTTTCGGCCTCATCGGCCATCTGTTCTGCGAGCATCTGTCTAACCTAGCTCTGAAAACATTATAAATAGATATAGCTCCTTAATAAAAAAGTTATGCAAGCATTTAGCGTAGTTATAGTACAAACACACTCAAAACGTCTACAGAAAATGAACTGTTACCAAAACCCACACTTTTAATCTGCTTGAACAGTAGTATATAGTTGCTACTTCACCCACGCATCAAGAAGACCGCGAATTCAAACCAGTAATTTAGATTCCGCTCTTATATTTAGAGCTCTCACAAAAACTATTCGGTATTGGAAGGGTTCAAAGTTGCTAAACTATTAACTTTTGTTTAGTCCCAAACGGTAGGGAAACGCTTTATCATTTCGATGGGGCCTACAAATTCAGTTGGTCTGCAATAAATCTGCTGAGACGGGAGTCGCCAGACTGTAGAGGTTTTTAGGATTTTGCACAGACACACATTATTTTACACCATGTATCAGAAAAGTGTGGTCTTTAAGGTTGTGGTACAGACCATCAAACTGAACTATTTTATCCATGGGACCAACATTATAATCGCAAGAAAATTATCAACAGTTCCATACAAAACTTCAACACTTACTTGACCCAAATATTTGGCACGACTGATATTTTTTTTGGATATATAAGATTACAAGATACAAATTCGTAATCCTTCTGGTAAACAGAGCTTACCATATTTTTTTAAGGCAATCGTAAGCCACAATGTCTTTGCTTAAATCTACTAATTAATGCTTAGCAATACCTAGGTCTCTCAAAAATAATTGTTTGCACTTCTATGATTTTTAAATAAGAGTCTTTTACGCACTTTTTCGAGTTTCACTTTGGATTAACCAACCCTTTTACGTTTTATAGATACCGCCAGTCAGTGCTGTCAAAATAAATTTATGTGTCCCCTTTTTAACACACTTTTCACTTTTAACAAAAAATAGGTCACCTACAAAAATTCTCGAATTTTAAAATTATAGCCACCCTATTCGAACGGAACTCGGGATTTTTCTGCTCGACTGTGTTGAAACAGAGCGGCGAGGACGCACTTTCCTTTATCTGCTACGATTGTCCCGAGAATTTATTCTCATGGACACAACTAGAGATGAAAATAATTCATATTGTTGTTTTTACGCCTTGTACGCGAGTCGGGCGAAATAGCGCCAATGTGGCACGCGCTATTTCGGTCCGACGCACACAGCGTCTTGACGCTCGGTCGGTGAGATAGTTGGACGAATAAATACGTGAGGTATGTCGTAACGTCATGTTGAATGGAATTGTGAGATTTGTTTGGAACATTTTTATTATTAAATTCTTTTCTGCGTTGCATTTGATATACCTACGTACCCAGAAAGATTCCATATCCTTTGCGTTACCAGTCGTGGCTTTTAAACCCTCACGGTGCACGCTTTGTTACCGTTATTGGTAATATACGATTTGAAGATTTTTAAGCCTTGTAACTGTCTCGACACTGTTTCTTGACGTCATAGTGCGTGGGCGGAAAACTACGTAATAAAGTTCGCAATACCCGATAATTAAAATACTGAACGAGTGCTTATACTGCGTTGGCAGGAAGAAATTCAATTCTTTAAGCTTGTGTATCTGGTAAAGGGGACTTTAATTTTGTAACGGTTTTTTGCCAATAACCCTACCATGGATTACATACGTTCATAATGAGCAAGGCTTATACCTCGGTTAGCAATGAGTGAGTTGAATTATAATGTGAAAACAATTTGGTGATGGATTAATTTGTACTTGACGAAGGCCTGCTCATTAAAATTCAGGTGATAGTAATTTTGAATTACCACATAAAATTAATCATGTTTATTTACTTTACAGTAGGGTAAGGTGAGGTGCAATATACATTAAAATTATGTATATTTTTTGCATTATAGGACCCAGCTTTAATTCCTGGCCTATCTAAATTATTGTTGAAAAAAGGAATGTTTAAATCGGTCCGCAATTGACAAAAAAAAAAAAAACAAAAAAGATACATTCAGCCGAATTGAAAACCCCCTCCTTTTTAAGAAGTCTGTAAAAAATATCAAAATCGGTCAAAATAGAAAAAAATGACTAAAAATAGTTTTACAGAAGCATGCACAAGTAAAAATTTAAACCTATTTCTGTATTTGTCATTCGAATTTACCACTACATTCAAAATATTTTATTGAGACTAATAATAAACTAGTTGCGCCCCGCGGTTTCACCCGCATAAGTCTCGATCCCGTGGCAATATCGGGATAAAAAGTATTTTATGTCCTAAACCAGGTCATGATCTACCCATATGTCAAATTTCATCTAAATCCGTTTAACCGTTTTAGCGTGAAAGCGTAACAAACAAACTCACTTTCACATTTGTAATATTAGTTAGAATACTTTAAAAAAATCGCACATTCATTCATTCACTGACAGACAACGCACAGCCTAGGCCACTGGCTCTAGAAGCATGAACTTTTGCGCACGAGTTCGTTTTACAACGAAGGTGAGCACAAAGAAAGGATTTTTTGATAATTCATCTCCTTAACGGATTAAATAGGGGTTGAAAGTTTGTATAGAAATTTGTCATTTTTACCGATGGTATATCCCATCAGGCACAGGGCTTGGCTGTTTTCAATACCTTCATTGATTGTTGTAAGTAGATTATGATACCTACTTCGGAAAGTAGGTAGTACAAAAACTTAACAACTTATAAAATTCCATAAAACACAAGTCATTATACCATAAAAGTAAACAGCACATGTGCAATACAATTTTAATTACAACACACTTGTGAATTATTTATTTTAAATTAAATTTAACAAGCTCTCGCGCGAGTTAAGCCTTTGTATAAAATTAAATAAATTATACTCGCTAATGTTTTAATTTTTATCAACCGAATTTAATTCGCATTTCAAATTTCAGGAGCAGTTTCAAAAAAATGTTGTTGTTTTTATTTTATTGTTGGTGTTTTAACATTTATTGGATTACACTCATCGTTGCAAATGATACCATTTTCTACTACTGGAAAACAGACGTCATGTAATGATATTACTTTTCTTTTCAATATTGCCAATAGTTACATCGATTGTTACCAACTTCTCTCCAAAATATCACTCCGAACCCATCACGTAGGCTTCAGATGGCGACCACTTCTTCACGTTCCATTCGCATCAACAATATGCCGACGGAATGCCTTCGTCTTACGTAACGCAACAAGCTCTAATAGCCTGCTCTCTCACTTAGATGTTGATCTATTTATAAGCAGCCCTAGCATATTAAGGCATACTATAAATATTTTTTTTTTTGTTATAGACTGCAATGAGTAGCATTATTCATAATTATATATCATGTAATGCATAATGTGTACATTTTCTTTTTCTTTCTTTTTTTCTACTGTTTTTAGGACAATAAATAAAGACGACACGATTATTAGATACTACCTAATTATTATGATTCATAAATTAATCATATTGTAATTTATGATTAAAAAACGACAAGATCTTTTGTTTTGTTTTCAAGAAGAATTTATTTTGTTTTGTGTAAAGATTTTTTTTTAAGTTATGTTTAAGAAGATTTTGTTTTTAATTTTTATTTTGTATCCAATATATTATCTTTTATTTTTTATTTTAGGTACATAGTTTTTAATTTGTGGAAACTTTTAAATGGCAATCGTAAGCGTTATTTCACATACTAAATAGATATAAGAATGTAACCTTTCTTAAGAATAAATAAATAAATAAATAAATTTTCATGCACTTGTTAGTATTATGAAGAAAATAAATTTATATTGTGACCGCTGCACGCGCGCACGATCACGTGACTTCCCGTCACTGCAGGCATCGAAAGTATTTGATATAAGGATTATTTGAATGTTGCCCACCACTGGTATTCGATTGAAAAGTCTGGAACTAGAGGCAGGCGAAGGCTGCTGTAGTAGTCTATGTCGTAAACAATGTAGGTACCGTTCGTTGTAACACGGGAATATTGCGGGCTTTTGACCCGCGATTAAGGTTCCACTAGTCGACGGCTCGAACTCGTTGCTGGCTTGGCTAATATGCGTGCTATTTAGTAAAGTTATTTATTTATCTTGTTTTTATTTATTCATTTAGTGAAATAGACGCTGATTTATAACTAAAATGAGCGCGTAAAATTTCATGAACAGACCTTTGGGCGTATAGATATTACGGAAAAACTACTGTATGTATCCACTCGAAATAAAATTATTTTAACTTTTCAATAAATTATCTACCGTGTACGATTTTTACTTTGCCATTTTCATACTACATAAGTTATTTATTTACGCCCAAAGTGTTGAAATATGGAAGTTTCGACGCTCATAACTTCCAAACTAATACTTTTTTCCCAATTCTGTTTCCATATACAGCTAGATAAGAACAAAAGGAATTGATATAATTTTTAGTTTTGAACTGTCAAACAGACAAGTAATCGCCATACTTGTTTGGAAGAATGACCGACTAGTGTACCCTTAGGAGCGTACATTCTGAAAAGTGGGCAACGTCGCAAATAGCTGTCAAATTTTCGCTGTTTTGATTAATTTGGCAATACTACTGAATGGAAATATGGCTAACAGGTGAACTAAAATATTGATTATGAAATGCAATAATTAATATCGTACCACTGAATATTTAGTTTTAGATGTAAAAAAAAGTATTTGGAAAAAAAATATTTGGCACCTATTTGCGACGTTGCCAACTTTTATATTAAACGCTCTTAGCATCGTAACTATAAATTGTTCTGAACTTTTCAACAAAAACTTCTTATAAAACACACCCAAAAAGGTATCAGTCGTCTTGTTTAGTGTAAGATATCTAAATGCTGTTATTGATATGTCACATGTGACATCACACTTCAAAAGCAATCGATGCCCTTACACATGTACTCAAACTTAATTGGAAATGGGCAGGCTATGTTGCAAGATTGCATGAGAATAGCTTGGATGACTTCTCGGAAGGGACCGGTTGGCAAGCGTAAACGAGGAAGACCACACACTCGCTGGGAGGACGAGATCGTGCGTATAGCTGGATCACACTGGATGGACGTAGCGGAACATAGAGAAAACTTGCATTCTCTGGAAGAGGCCTTCACCTCAGGGGTTCTCAAATAAAAACAATTTTAAAATTAGTAATATATCCTCTCCGACCCTGATGATCCCATCATACTCCTCCAAGAGCAGAATAGGGCCACCAGCACAATACACAAGAACAGACGCCTCCCGTCATTCCGACCTCACCGCCGAGGTCCTTTGCGACCGCGACCGTGTCCCTGAGTAAATGATACTCCTCCCCGACCCTTGCTCGAAAACGAGGTGCCAGCAAGTTGTTGCCGCTGAGCACGTAGCTTTAAACTACCCCGCATAATAATCATGATTTAAACCAATTTTGATCCAGCCTGTCCCTTCTTGCTGTCCTCCCCTCAGCGACGCCCTAAGCCGAGGTTCGTACCCCACAGGGGGTGCCCTTAGCGAGCGTTCGCCTAGTTTTAATGTAGTTTAGTTTTTTGCCAAAAAAAAAAAAAAAAAGTAATATATATTGTAAAAAAAAAAAATTATTTTATTATTGACGTGTAAAAAGCACAAAACATGATGAGCTTCTCAAATTACCGTCACCATTTTCTTCTGTCCCTCTCTACCAAGTGCAGAACAAACAAAGCTCCGTATCAGAACGAAAACATCATTATGCTCGGTTCAAAGCTAATCGAATGTCCGTCACAGTGGCTATGATTGGCGTCCACTGTGTACACAAAGGACGACATGCGGCCTCATTCATTCACTCATTCATTTAGTTCACCTTGTTAATGTGTTTCGATGTGTTTTGTTATGCTTTCCTGTATAATTTATCATTTGCATAGCTATTATCTCTTCAATAAGAGAAATGAGGACAACATAATGGTTGGGTCCGCCATTCAGCACAACCAAATCGTTGAAAAATCGTTGAAAACGGTCGAGTGGTTGAATTATGAATCAATTTATTATTATTAAGACTTTTCATTGATAAACCAGTGTGTCTCGAAATGTTTGTTGTATACATAGGCCCACTTTCCGTCGGACGTAATGAATGAATGCACAAAAGTATTAAGAGCATACAATTGTGTACAACCCTAGCCAGAATTTTTAAATATCTTTTTCTTGGAAGATTTATTTTTCTTATTCTTTCCTGAAGTTATAGCTTAGGTATTATATAATTAAGAAACCGATTTTTCTATTTTGTTCAGTAAGTACTTGCTACTTTTTGACAGGCATTCACTGTCCTCCTATACCTATTAACAGAGTCATTTGGAAACATTGTAAAAGCCAATTATTTTACAAGAGTAAGACATCGTCCTAAGTGGCTAAATATCGTACGAGCAAACGATGCGATTTCATCGCACGATGAGATTAGATTAGACACACATTTCTTAGGAGCGTCCTAATTGAAGCTTGCAAGTTATCGCGCGAGCACAGGAATTGCTTAATAACATTCGAACGATACGTTTACAGCAACGCGGCGGCATCGCATGATGCCCGTCGCGCCAGTGGCTCGTACGATCGTAGCCAATTAGGACGACGCCTAACCGTGGAGTTTTTTGCCGGCTCTTCTTCATAGGGAACGTCCTATTGAATTCAGAAGTGTCTATGTAAGTTTATGTGAGAAAAAATATTATTGATTTGAATTTGATTTCCTAATCAGAAAAGTCGTCAGGGAGTACGATGTCCCAAAAAACGCCCGACGTACTCAAGCTCATGAACGCTTTCTCATTTTCCTTTTACTGCCATCATTTTAACGAGCACAAATAAAAGTTCCGTTTGAAGGAAGACAATATGGCCGCCAACAATTAAAACACGTTTAAAATATGAGACGTTAAGTTTAAAACAAGTTCTTAATTACGTTTTCGCGTTTCGCGAATGTTTTCTGAACTATTTTCTGTTATTGCTATAGTTTCTTGCTCATATTTTGTTTAGTTTAGTTTGTGTTTCTAATGTGTTTAAATGTACTTAATTACTGTTTTAGTAAAATTCTGGTAGCTGTGTAGCTTCCCATATGGTTTAAGCGTGTCGTATTTATAATAACTGCCGTTATCTCGTTGACCGATAGCTACTAATAATGTTGTGGCATACGTGTTTTGCGGATCAAAACACGCGGGTTTTTCTAATAATGTTCCCAGACAAGGATTATGAATGTTTTTGTGATAACTTCTTTCTCAAATCTAATAAAATAGACAAGCTAAAACTGATTAAGAAAATGATTCATTTTCAGATTGAAATAAAATCTATGTATGTGTACCTCCTTTTATGAAGACTATATTTGGCAAAGAATCATTTGGACAAAGTAATTAAAAAAGTAAAAGCATCCCTTCACACTCGTACATTGTAATTACGATTCGTTTCATGGCTGTGAGCAATTACGTCAGACGATTGTTCACGTATAGGATTACTACGTTACATCTAGTAGGTAGGTACACTTAGTACATAGTCATCAAGCATCGATCTCCAAAGGTTGGGGACCTCTGACCTATCAGTTACGACTCGTTAATCGTCTCAAAGTCTAATATCTTTAGTCTGCTCCATCAACTTTTAGAAACGGGCGATCTTGCCACTTTTGTGCCAGCTGGACCTTTTTACAGTAGATTAAATGCGGTCAAGATGACTTAATCAATGAAAAATATACCCGATTATAAAGTTAACAAATTAGTGGGAAGTTTTAAAAGGGCTATGCCTAATTTTGGTGCCTTTTTTATCGCACGCTTACTCCACCTTGTTAGATGTGTAGAGATTTTCCATACAAACAATAGTCACTATGGCAGCTCAGCTCTAAAGAACAGCCGTCTCGAGTTGTCCGCTCTAATCTATAACGCGTATTTCATTAGGACAACAGAAAATAAGAATTACTTTGAATGGTCCTATACTATTTATTTCATTGTACAAACTCTATTGGACTCATGTTGCATTATATTGGCGTAAGTGGCTTTTTTGGACATGGTAATTATTCATATTTTTGACAGTTTTAATTGCAATCACATAATTGCGTTTAATTATAATAGATTTTTATTAGCCTATTTATCTTTTGTATAAATTCTTTTCTATTTTGTGAATGTTAGAACGAATTTTCTATTTTGTTAAGTACCTAGTACAATTATTGAAAGACTTACACTGTCCTCTCATACCTATCAACACTGTTATTTGAAAATATTGTAAAAGCCAATTATTATTTTTAAACAGTAACGGTGGAGTTTCCTGCCGACTCTTCTCCATATGAAACGACCAATTGGAACCATGCACCTAGCTTCTGACGTTTCATAAGTGTCCATGTAGGTTTATGAAATAAAATATTTCAAATTGAAATTTAATTTGATTGAGTGTGACATCAAGTTACACTTGAATATAATAATGTCATGAATATTTTATTAACAAGGAAATTTTAAAACTCCCCTCAGCATTTCAACAACTCCCCCCAGCAACTCTTATCAACATAGAAGATCGAATTTTGATTGCAGCACGTTTTCGAACTGTGCCTAATATAAAAATACTGTTTTTTATTAATAATGTATGTGTTACAAAATAATATACAAAATGTGCATTATATACATTTTGTACTACGCAATACATTATGTTATGTGCACAAAATAAGTTTTATTTTTAAGCATTCAAAGTTTAAAAATGTTTTTACGTGCACTTACACTAAGTACTAAATGACAATCCTACATCATTACATAAGCTGAAAGATGTTCAACGCAATGCAAACAACGGAGTTCCACGACATCTTCAAGAGAGAAAAAATAATTGATATGACTGGCAATTTTTATTTTTATTTCAGATAATATTTATATGCTCACAATATAACTAATATGAAATAATATGTACAACTAGGAATAAGATTCAGCATTGCCATACAACGTGGAAATTATGCCAGTCTTTTGGAAACTTTTTCTGTTGACAGCGAAGCGGACAAATTTTTTGATACGCTATGATTCTTTCCCGTCTTTTTTTATATAAACATATCAAAAATAATTTGGTCGATAAAACAATTAAGACACGAAAAGCCTATAAATAGTACAAATTAAATCTCAAAAGGCTCCCCATTAGCACTCAACAACTATCAACACTACCTCCAGAAATCGAAACAAAATATACGACACACTTTCGCATAAATTTAATCTCTGAAACTCACTAACTAAAGAGTTAAAGGGGAATATTTAACTCGTTTAATGTTTCTAGAGAATAAATAAAGGCTTTATCGTCGACTGGAGTGGCATCGAGTACTCTTAGTTGTGCTAATAGAAGGCTGCTAATAAACTGTCCTAGATTCTTGTCTGCAAGCCGAACTCTTTTGTTGTTTACTTTGTAGTTACTTATTAAGTGATAAGCGAGTGTTTTATTCAAAAGGCTGCGCTGCAAAGTTATTATTGCTGTTTAGAAATACTGAATACAATACTACTCTTATGCGTTTAACTTTATATCCCCATACGTGTTGATGACGCATAGTAGAAATCTGACAAATATCCTCGTTACTTCTACGGAAGAATGATAATTATACATAACTATCTGCGCCCCACGGTTTCACCCGCATAAGGCTCAATCCCGTGGAAATATGGGCATAAAAGTATTCTATGTCCTAATCCAGGTCATGGTCTACTCATGTGCCAAATTTCATCAAAATCAATTCAGCCATTTTGGCGTGAAAGCGTAACAAACAAACTCACTTTCGCATTTATAGTATTAGTTAGGATAATGTATTTGAAAATACAAACACTAAAAGCCAGATTTTACTATCACTGCCCAATCAATGTCCAACAACCATTATGACTAAATAATGCTGCCAAATTAACATTATAACATTACTTTACATTTCCAGTCCAGAATCAAAACCAAAACCACTTAGACACACCGTAATAAGTTCAAAAAGCTTATAGGTTCTACAGACTTCAACAATTCCAACTTCTTAGTTCTCGCACAAATTGAAAAGGAAAGACGCTTGAATGATTGCAACGACTGCGGTCTAAACGTTTCGAAATAGTCAGAATGTTGAACAAGATGTCGAGTTTCTTCAAGTACCATGTACTAATTGGTTTTCACAGTCACAATCACTTTCCATTTCTATTTTTTTTTTCGCAGCATGAAACAGTCACTAATATTTCACAAATAGTTTTTCACTTTTCTTTGTTACTCATGATGTTTGTTTTACAGTCCTGAAATTTACAGTTGCAGTTACGTTAAAACTGTAACACTTTTCATACTGCAGAGCATAAGATATCGTTGATCGTTTGTTATTGCCATTCTAGCAAACGGAATAAATATTAAGATCATGGCCTAGGTTAGGCACCAAAAACATTTGGCCCATATTGGGCGCCAATAATATTTGGCCCATATTGGGCGCCAAAAATATTTGGCCGATGTTGGGCGCCAATAATATTTGGCCCATGGTGGGTGCCAAAGCTGGAACGAAGTTTGATAGTAGCGTGAAAGAATTAAAGGACGACTTTAAACTTACAAGATTATTAAGTTTAGCAGCGAATCTAATAATGGTCAGTATATGACCACTGCCCGTCATTCTCATATTTCTATTTTCTTCGTCCGCCTTTCAAAGGAGCCTCAACGATGAGGACATAAATATACAGATAAGAAATTAACACTAAAGCTTTGTGTGAAACCATCCACAAAAGCATCGAAGTACCCGTAACTGAGTAACCAACTTCTAATTTATACGCCTTCATTATTACCAACAGCCCTTTGCTCAACGAAAAGGTAATAATAAGCTATTACGCGTCTCACTGTGTTGATTATCGCGGTTCATATAATTCAAACGGGCTATTAATTTGGCCTGCAGTGTATGGGCTACGATTACGCTCGGCCTGTTGTATATTGTGCTTGTGATGTAATGGCAATTGACTTGATTTAAGCCTGTTTTCGAATCTACTTCTGTAGGTATTATTTTAGTACAAATTTAGTCTATGTATTTCTGTCTACATCATTTTGCACTGTAATGTGAAATAATAAAACAGCCATCCATTTTATTAATGATAAAAATAAATTGGCTTATTAGCCCATTATAGTTTAAAGAGCGTCTCGCAAATCGTTTTTCTTATTGTACATACTGTAGATCCAACCGAATTTACAAAAAAAAAAATTTATGCTTAGCGTGATTATAATTTTAAGACACTTTTGTACATTGGAGTTGAAAGATTACTGCGTCAATATTACTTTAAAAAAAATGAAATTAATTTACTGACTAACTTATAAATGGCTTCAAATCCAGCTTACCCCAAAAAAGGAACTAGCCAAGACAATAAACAAGTGTCCCCCGCACTACATCGTCAACGTTAATATCTCAGTGGAGGTGACAGATGACGCCTTTATGAGCATTCCTTGGGGACAGTGGCCGACACTGATTTATAGCTTGATCACATCACAAATCTTCGCGGTATATAGAGTAGGTTATGGAGTGTGGTAAAATGTAGCTTCTGGGCAGTCGAGGGATTTGAACTGACCCCTATTTTGATATGTCACGAGGAATTATTAACACCCACGGCTTTTGGATACATGTTTCAGATCTCATTATGAAAACCTCATTGAAACAAAAAAACAATAGTTCTTTGATAAGCATTTTCCAGTTATGAGGTGTGTATAAGATAATTTTAAAGCAATTTTTTGATAAATCGAAAAGTAAACAGAGATGGAAAGAAATTGTTTTTTTTTGTACTCCTTATGAGTAGGAATTCATGTATTTATAACTAAAGCTGGTTTTCTCAACACACATGGTACCATTTTAGTCAATTTCGTATTGCGTAATGCTGTTGAAAAATGTGATGACCTTGAAAGGGGTCATAGACATTCTTTGGGGAGCCTGTCCGACATAGATTTATAGTTTGATCACATCACAAATCTTCGGGGTATATGGAGTACGTTAAAGAGTGTGATAAAATGTAGCTTCTCGGAATTCAGAATGAGGGTGCGTTAACCTTCAATTGATTTTCTTGCGTAACTTCTCCAGGAAAAACGTTTTAATGCAATAAACGTTTTGATCACATTAAGGCACCAAGATGATGGCACTATTCCAGTGCCTATTTGTACGGTATTAAGGCTTTCGTACTTTTGAGGTAACTCCTGTTATTTAAGGAAAGTCAGTTTTATAACAAGTTTACAACAGCTTTTATGCTGTTGGTCCCGCCTGCCATTCGTAGATCTTTGACAGTCGTTACGGGTAGTCAGAAGTCCAAAAGTCTGATAACCATTCCCACCAAGGGGTATCGTATTACCCAGTAACTGGGTTCTGGAGGTCAGATGGGTTCGTCCCTTGTAAAATACTGTTGTTATTCAGCTGCATCCGGTTAGACTAAAAACGAAAAACGGAAAAGGTGAGGCAAATGATGAATAAGCTTTTTGTGTACTATATTCAAAAACATTATGCTCCCTTTGGGTTTTGTCGCAGTCGGGTAAACATTTTTTAATCTAATAAACTCGAATCGAATAGATTAACTTTCTACTAATTTCAATGTAAAAAGTACGGGCCATAATAATAAAATAAAAAACCTAAATAGAGAGACATGACCTTGACACAATAAGAAAACTATCCTCTTCGTGTAATACGAAGAACAAGAAAGGAAATAATTACAATAATTAAGTCAACATGTACAGAACAAATATCATATTGTTCACTTCGTTTTCCTTGTTGAAATCAATTTTCCTCATAAAGGGGCGGAAAATTGGACAATATACGATGTAACGCCTTGTAGGTAGTATTTCCCTATAATAAGTAACCTTGGACAGTGAACATCTATTACGATGTCCAAAGTTATGTCGGAATTCCTTTTTTGACGAGTTCTTAACTTTAACCTTCAAGTCAGTTATTTTATTTTGAACTTTATTGTAACTTATCTAAGGATCTTAATAAAAATATTACAAGTTTTGACTTTACTTTAGGTCTTGGCTATATTACTCATATGAGACCTTGCCACATTTTATGCCGTAATCACAGTAAATGCCTTATATTTTATTATTAAATTAACTAAAACAAGCAAGTCATTTCTTACAACAGTATCCGCTTTTATAACAAGTTGCCAAAGTCAGTATAGAACTAATCGATGGGAAGTTCAAAACCCACATTAAACGTGTCCTTATCAAGAAAGTATATTATAAAATGAAAGACTACGTTGAAGACAAGGAAGTTTGGCAATAATTCATTCTGCATATGTGGCTTCCCTGGTACCTCATTAACGGCATAATTATGTAAGAGTATATTAATTGCTCCCAAATTACAATGTTTATATTTTTTACATTCTTCCTTGACATAATCATCCTATTATTTAACATTATATACCTACAATTTAATTTCAACTCTTTATTAGTGGGTTTGGGGACATGCTAATTATTTAGATTTATTACAGTTGTAATATAGCGATCATATGATTGCGATTAATTAAAATTGTTTTTTTTTTTATTAATTTATTTATCTTTTGTACAGATTCTTTTCTATTTTGTGAATGTGAGAACGCTGTAGGCTTAGTGGACTGTAGATTTTTTGGCCATTTTCTATTTTGTTAAGTACCTGGTACTTGTTGAAAGACCTACACTGTCCTCCCATAACTACTATCACTGTTATCTGAAAATATTGTACAAGCCAATTATTTTTGAAATAGTAACCTTGGAGTTTCTTGCCGGCTCTTCTCCATAGAAATCGACCAATTGGAACCGTGCACCTAGCTTCTGAAGTTTCATAAGTGTTCATGGTTTATGTGAAATAAAGTTTTTTTTTTTTTTTTTGTGTACGGTGTCTATTTCGGTAACCACTCTCCCAAAGGAACCTTGAAATTTAATTGTGATTAGTTGTTTTATTAGCACCCTATAATCGATGCAAGTGAGTAATAAACATAATTAACAGCTCATTAATTTTTGTAATATTTTTATGAATATAAGTTTACCAGCAGCAGCCTCGGACTTACACAGTCGCCAATTGCAGGTTAACCATCGTTCTCAGAAATACATAGTTGATAACAAATAAAAATAATGATACCTAGTGGTTGTAACAAAATACTAATGCAAGTAGGTATTCCACCATGTACAAAAAGGCGAGCAATAATACAATCTCATGGCAATTCAGCGAATAAGGCGGAGGTCGGATGCAGGCTTTGCGACGGCAGTGGGTGACCGCCAGCCGCCGTCGATTTCCCATAGGACTGCCATTTAATTACGTTCCCAGACGTTCAGCCCGGCTTTTGTTTAAAGAATCATTTCATTTTTCGTACCAGCAACACGGACATTGTATGGAGCCATATTGTTTGGTTCTGATGGGCAATTGTTTTGATTTGATTTGAAAGAATGAATGCGAATGTTTTTGAAAGAAGTCAGTAGCAACAGTTTTTTTTTTTGTGTAATTCATGGTAGTGTTAACATAATTATACTGTCCAGAATTATTAGTCCCTACTTAACCAAGTATTTAATCCTCACCAACCAACCAACCACCACCCCACCAACCAACCAACCACCAACAACATTTTTGTTCTCTGTAATTTTGTATGTGCCTCAATTTGCAAAGGGAGTCAGAACAGATCAAATTTTCACAATAGTCTGAAATTACTAGAATAGAAATTACTAAATTACTACAATGAGCAGGCATGGTGATCACAGCTTGTGCCTTTTGAAACAGTAACAGAGTCTGATATTATTATTTAATAACATAAATAATAAGAATAACACACTAAAATAAACAATTCTCCGTATAGGATATCGTCGGTTCACCACATAATAGGGGACTAATGTGAAATTGGAAGGATTACCACAAAACGTGGTCGGTCAGTATGTACGTAAGCGATCCCGTTCGTGTAATGAATTTTAATTAATGTATCAATCAGTACACAAATACAAACGTTTGGTATTCCACAAATAACACTAAAATTATTGCTTTTATGTCGAAAATGATTTATGTTTTGATTGAAATTCTGTTGCAATTATTTAGGTTAACCCGGCGACATTTAATTATTGTTTCTATTCGTTTATTTGCAAAATTAATAATGTGGGTAGGTACTTTGAATTTTCAGTCTTGTGATATGTTCTCAAATACTTACCTACTGATGACATTGTGTATGGTGCATACCCATTTTATCTGCTTAAGTCCAACTTTATTTATTTTGGGTATGGTTAGATATGAAGGGTCTGGAGAGATCTCGCACTAATTTCGTACACATTTAAAGTACTTAGAGGGAAGGTACTTGATACGGACATTTTAGGGCATATAGGTTTGTGTGTTCTGGACAGGTACGTGTGGCGACGACAACAGCCACGAGTGCTGGCGGAGCCGCGCAATCGAATCATTTTTTTAAGTGAGGCGCCATTGACGCGTGCACTCCGCACTCTCAACCCCATAGCTAATGACACGAACCTATTCAATTGTTCTCTGAGTTAGTTCAAAAAATGTATTATTTGTTATAAGTTACAAAAGTTAATTATAAGTTAGGATTATAGTTAGATAAGTACCTACGGTGTCGCAATACCCGATACCCTGTAATGATATATGTAAGTTGTAAATAAATAAAAATAAAACAAAATGTTATTAACTCTTTTTAGTTGAAATTATTTATTGTTGTTCATTATTTTTGCACCCCTTATCGAGAATCTGCTTCGAAATATACTTTCAGATTACAGAACATTTTGCAGCTGTATCCGGTTAGACTGGAAGCCGACCCCAACATGTTGGGAAAAGGCTAGGCAGATGATGAGATGATGATGATTATAGAACATTTTGTGCCGTTAAAAAAATAGGAATCCCACATACCTTCCAAAACTTTTTAAAACATTGACTCGTTTACATGCAAAAAATGTCTTTCTGGCACAGTTCTCACCGAAAGTACTTATCTTTAAAAGCAAAAAAGGCAAGAGCAAAGTAAGTCACCCGAATTTGTTTACATTACCCCTGAACTCCTGCCAAATGTACTATTTTACATGAGCCCTAAGTGTGTTATTTAATTTATACATTTGTAGCACGCACCTTTTTAGTCGAATTAATTCAAGCTTGCCATTCACTGACAGACTGACGGCGCGACGGCGGAGTGACGATTTTCGAGTTTGTGTGTATTAAAATTCCTTCGTTTTCGAATTAGGAATCGCAATCTGGTTGTTGGAATTTTTGTTATTCTCTGGAATTATTATTTTAGTATATCTTCTGACTCGTGGTACCCATAGACGTGCGTACCGCAAAGGCTGGTTCGAGGTGGCTCAGAAAAAGAATACCTGGAAGAATTTGAAGGAGGCCTTTGCCCAGAAATTAAAAACAAAAAATGCTATTTTATCTAGCTTTTAAAGCTAGAACTTACACGTCATAATGTATTTACTGAAGATACAAACTGTAGAGGCAATCGTTTTAAAGCAACCGAGATATATTACGTAGGCCAGATATCGCTATCATGCAGTAAATCATCTGATTAATACTCTTTAAATTTTCTTGCAGTGGAGAAAAATTGGTACAGACTGATGGTATTATAATAGCCCTGTAACTAAGCTGTTAGAGCCTGTGCACACGATGCGTTGCGGTGGCGACGCGGCGCCGCAACGGTACCTTTGCGGCGTCCTACATACAATCATCCATGGTATGCCACATGGTGCGTTCCAGTGCCGCACCGCACATAAACTGGACTTGCAGTCCGCGAGATGAGGCGGGGAAGGGTGTACGCGTTGCGACACCAAAGCGGCATCGCTCAGTTATTTGTGCATTGTCAAAAACCCAGAAATTCAAATACAAAATTCAAAATATTTTTATTTCACATAGACCTACATGGGCACTTATGAAACGTCAGAAGCTAGGTGCACGGTTCCAATTGGTCATTTCCTATGGAGAAGAGCCGGCAAGAAACTCCACTGTTAACCCTTTATCAATAATTGGCTTTTACAATTCTTTCAAATAACAGTATGACTAGGTATGGGAGGACAGTGTAGGTAGGTATTTCAATAAGTACCAGATGTTTGACAGATGTCAATTTACGCGCTTTACAGCGCCGCGCCGGTGCGGCGTAACAACGCATCGTGTGCATAGGCTCTTAAAATAGCTACTAGTGACATAAACATGTTAATTTCATAGTATTTTTTTTTAAGTCGGAATATTCAGTCCCACCATCCATAGCAATTACTGTAGATCCATCAAAATATCCCATTTTATTAAAATAAGGAGACTCACCACTTAGATTCACTCATTTCATGTTAATAAGCCGTCTTACCTTCTTCTGTTAAAACTCCCCACCGTTTCAGCCTATCTGATTGCATTAGGGAACGCCAATGTTTATGTATTATTACCCCATAGGGGAAGGAGTAATAATGCATAAACATCGGGGTTCAGTTTACCCCACTCCCCCATAGATGATGGGCTGCCAATAATCTCTAAGATGTTTTAGCAATTTCTTTTACAAGACTGTTCTATTTTTGTTTTGCTTCAAAAAGTTCATCTCGTTCACTTTTTTCGTATACACCCTGAAATTCCTAAGAACCCGTGATCATTAAACCCTCTTTGGTTTATTGTCTAACAAAAATACTGAACCTATAAGGCTGTAAGGCTTCATAGACAGGCGCGACGCCACGGTTCGACGTGATTCTGGCAACAGTGTATATAAATGAAAATTTCATTTTGAGTAACACATTGGAGTTCTTTGAGTGTCAGTATCACGTCGATCCGTGAAGGCGCGACTTGACGGATCGACAGAACCATTTCCATGAAGTTTGCATAGAAATTGCTCTACTAGAGTCACGTCGCGCTGTCGCGTCGCGTCTGTCTGCGGGTGCCTTTACTAAACACTAAAATACCATTAGCAACGCACTCTAAGTAGCGCTTAAACCCTACAATAATACTGAAAGAACTTCGATGTGTTATTCAAAATGAAATTTTCATTTATATACACGTTACCATATCCTAAGAAAATATGAAGGCAATAACTTCACAGATCCGTTTCTATTCGCCACTTGGAGTATAAATAAAACAAGCTTTAAACCAGCCTTGTAACATATACCGAGTTAAGAGCATTTTCTTTTTTAGGGCTCCGTACATCAAAAGGAAAAACCGAATCCTTCTAGGATTACTCGTATGTCTATCTGCGGCTGGCTGGTTGGCTGTCCGTCTATCACAGCCAATTTGCTCCGAATCTAATAGCCCGCTTAAGTTGAAATTTGGTACACATATCAATTTCTGTGACCCAAACACGGACGTGTAATGTAAACAAATAATATTTGAATAAGAGGGTCACTTATCGGTGACAAATTTAAAAATTTAAAAAATGTGTTGCTCACTGTACTGTGCGATATATCAAATGAAAGGGCTTATTATGAGGATTTGATTTTTTTTTATAATTTTATAATGAATACTTTCAAAGATATTTAAGAAAATTGACGAAAATTTTACCATTCCTTATCTTAGAAACTACTGAGCCTAATTTTTTTAAATAAATACAGAACATAGTTCTATACTTAAAGATTACAGGAAAATGTATAAGAAGTTTATGGTCTTAAAATAATATGGTAAATTTCCCAATATTGTGCATACAAACTTATATTTGCGGTTGGAATGTGCTACAGAACACTGTTTTTCAACTACAATGTTAAGCTTGTCCTTGGGGTAAATTCATCTCAACTACGGAACTCTCCATTTTGCGTGGTCCGAAACGCTCTTGGCCGGTTTTTGTAAGGTCAATTGCTACAAAAATAATATGTAATGAAATGTGTGTAATGTTTTTGTAGACCCAAAGATTTAAATCGTAGGTTCGCTCTATCCCGTCAAGAGATATCCGCCTTTCTACTACGTTTTGACGCGTCTGACACGCACAATATTGACTTGACCTGATTCTCATAGAAACGCCATTATTATTTTGTGAACTCACTCTCTATCATCTTCGTCTTATTCTATGGACAAAGAAAGAAAGAAAAAGTATTTTTTGAGACTCGCACAGGAAATCACAAATTAAACTAAAACACGCTCATTAAATAATAAAAAAAAACAAAGTAAAATAAAAACAGAAAGTCCTGTACGACGCCAAAAGGCTCTTATCTCAGCATATGCTGCGAGTTACGTTTATCAGCGCTCTATAAACCATTACTACTCATTTGCTGTTCGACCAGTGTAAGGCTTAGCACAAACGCAAGCAAGTCCCAACAGATATTTTATTTTAGGGCCCTTCATATGGGTTTTATTCCACTGTAAGACCGGACTAGAGCAGAAATGTAAATAAGAATATGTATGGCTTATAGGGCATTGGAATAACATAGGAATATGCGAATTGGTGTGTAGAATATTACTACTAAGGATTTTGGTTCAGAAAAGGTGTAACTAGGGAGTTTAAAGACTCGCGCAGTTAGTTTTAAAGGATATGCGTAGAACTATTTCACACAGCCAATTTGCTCCGAATCTAATCTAATCTAACTACTAAGCCTAAAATTTTGCAAATAATACAGAGAATGGTTTTTTAGGTCACTCTAGGTGAGCACTCTTTACAAAGAATATTGAAGTCCTTACTCGCTCGCACCATGTAATATGATTTTTGCCAGTAGTTAGAATAGGATAAGAGAATAGAGTTAGGCAGATTAAATCTAACTGATCTTTGAGGGACATTGAAACGCAGTTTTTGTTGTTTGTTTGTGTTTTTTTTTCTCGTGTTTAGATATCGATACCCAACACGTCACAGTTTCGCTAGTTAATTTAATTTAACCCTTTTATAGATACTTTAAATAGGTATTCATTTTGCTTTAAAAATAATTTCCCAGTTTTTATTTAAAGCGCCCCGAGGTTTCACTCGCATAAATCTTGATCCCGTGGCAATATCGGGATAAAAAAATATTCTACGTGTTAATCCAGGTTATAAACTGTGTGCCAAATTTCATCTAAATCCGTTCAATAGTTTTTGCGTAACAGAGTAACAAACATCCATCCAATCCTCACAAACTGCCGCGTTTATAATTTTATTATTATAATAGAAGGAACTATCATGAAATTTATAAAACAGATTTGTTTTTAATCACGATATTTTCAGCTTAAAATGCTGTAGTAACAAAATTTACAAATAACCTGGCGAACTACTCAGTTAAGAAAAACTTACCCAGATTATGGTTCGTTATATAGAATAGTAATTAAAACACAATTACTTCATAAAACTTTCCACGTTTTAGAAATGAAATAACACAAGTATTTTTTACAACATCCTGTGAGAAGATTTAATTAATTACATTCATTGTTACAAGGGCGGGGAGAGTGATACATTTCATGTTTTTCTTACGCAAATTGTGGAAGCAATTATGTTTTCAGAAATAATGACGATGCTGGTACAGGCCACCGCATAATACAAATACAGAAGACCCAAATTCAGATTCTCAGTTACACATAAAATGTGGGTGTTGTTTATTTTGACAAGACGTTATACCAAAATTGAAATCGAATAATTAACACCTTACTTTGGAATTCATATTTGCATCCCAAAATATGGCGAAGTGTATCATCGCACAAGAATATTTATTTACAATTACAGTATTACCGAACTTAAAGCAAATAAATAACTTTGACTTTATAAATATTTAAAAATATTCAGCTTGTTAATACAAGTGGTGTGCAATAAAAAGTATCCTTTATATATCTATTTATAAAATCAATAAAAATATTAGAGCCTATTTTTAATGTAAATCAATTGTCTTGAAAACTGCGACACATCTAGTTAGTTACCAGCTGCCAGCGTCTGTGTTCCCTTCCGAATATTACCCGTCTGCCTTCAAAGCAAGAGTGAGCTAACATCTTTGGAGCACGCACGTTCTATCCTAGACCTCATCCATCGCTCTTCATAAGGCGAGATCGAGGTCAAGAGCAGGCCTATTCTGTAATTTAAAAAAATTAGTCGTCTATCGTGGGACGAGTCAAAATTCTTCACCATGCATGGTACAGACTTAATCTTCTGCATTCATCTATTCTGTTCACCCACAAAACAAGTGTGAGTTGAGTAATAATCCATTATAACATGTTTAAAATATTACTCGAGTCTTTTACATTCTTCTTTTATACTTTGCGCTAGAAGGGTCGTCATGAAGTTTGAACAATTAACTCGTAAAAAGGATAAGCGTAAGAAACACGGAAACGGATGTTCGTAATAACATAAACTTAAAGGCGACATAGCGTAACGGGATGACTTGAGACTTAGTTATGAAAGTGGGGAGGAAACTCATTTGTTTGTCATGTAACTTTCGTGAAATGACTAAAGACGATCAATTCACATTACTTTCTTGTACAGTATTTTTATTTTCTTGATGTCCCTCGGGAATCATCGCATTTCCGAATACAAACGAATGTTAATTTCCATATCCATAAATTCTTTGATATATCTTATGTAATAATTTGAATTCAGAACTAAGTACTTTATTGTTGTTTTGATTTGATTTTTCGTGTGAACTATACAGGGTGTAAGGGACAGCCCTCCGCAAACTAACAGGGTACATTCAGCTCCTTATTCTGAATCATATTCCACCGAAAATTTTCCCAGGAACATTTTCATTTTTTTTTGTGTTTTTTCATTCACTATTTCTTTCTTTCAATGTAATTACATTCTCTGTACGCAGTACTCCATTAATGTAAATAGAACAGGTAAAACAGAAAAAACAGCAATGGATGTTGAACAAACGACGCGTGAAATCAGCTGTTCAATTTCTCGCTGCGCTGCCGCTGCCGTTCGCAACCTACCTACGTGCGTTTTGCCACGGTAGCGATACATTGCGTGTAAGGTAATAAAACAAATCAGGTTAATTGGATTCCCATAACATTCCTGAAATTATTTCATGTACCGGTCATCTTAGTATGATATACTGACTTCACCCTATCAGTCTGCGGAGGGCTGTCCCTTACACCCTGTATAGAGCTGTAAACTATTTTCCTATCTGTCGTGCCTGCGACTTTAACAGCTTTCCTACCATTTTTATAATTTAATTAATTAATTAAAAGAGTATTAACAACTCTATATACTTCCATGTCGATTGAGAGTGTCCGATCTGCACCAAGTGGAAAGGGAAACTGATAGAAATCCGACGACTGACAAAATACGAGGTTTGCCGAGGGACATAAAGAACAATTTCTTGTAGGATACTCGTGACATTTCGCGTTGTTGCATAACTCTTTAATTTGTTGAGATTTTTTATTCATATTCTTTAGGTCATGAGCTATCCGAATATTAAAAAAAATATTTGGCCTAGGTCTAAAGAAGAAAGCTAGAAAATTGATTCACTGTTACAATGTCAATCAATCTGCCTAGTATTTTTCCCAACTATGTTGGGATCGGCTTCCTATCTAACCGGATGCAGCTGAATATCATTATTTTCCATGGAGTGACTGCCTATCTAATCTCCACAACCCAGTAACTGGGTAATACGATACCCCTTGGTAAGACTGGTTGCCAAATTTTCGGGCTTTTGACGACCCGTAACAACTGTCAAAAATCTACGAATGACAGCCGAGACCAACGACTTAACGTGCTTTCCGAAGCACACAGGAGTCTCCGTATGTAAAGATGGTCACCCATCCACGGACCAACCCCGGCAAGCATAGCTTAACCTGATGGATCGATCCGTGCGGCTATTAATAATTTAGCCACGAGCTCCTCGCTTTTACAATGTATAGTAGATAATAGTGTTTGTCTTTTGGATAGAGCATCTAGATTATATTAATAGTAAACATTAACCCTTATCGTAGGACATAGGACTTAATAAACATAACTGGCGAAATTTAGGTGTACTAAAGGGACACTTCTGCCTAACCCTTCGGGGACACAAGGCGTGTTATATTATTAATTCATATCAAAAGATTTTTGAATTCATTTTTAAGAGTCCATAATATCTCAGCTCAAATTGTATCTTTATCTCGCTCGCAATCTACTGCTCGTGGACTGAGAGTGGGGGCGAGACTGAAGGTACTGATAGTTTAGGTAATTTCTTTTTACGGTTAAAATAAAAAAAAACATTGTAAGTACTGCTTTAAATTTAGTTCAGTTATCATGCAAAGTTTCATGATCTAATTTGAAGTGTTTTTTTAATACTACCGTTTTATTGTTCGGTTTGGAGGCAACTTTGTATTTTCTTCTGTCGAGAAAATGTTATAGAATCGTGTATTCGTAAACAAACATAGTAACTTACATTAATCCTCAGCCTTACCATATATTTATTTCTAAATTTATGCTGCAGTATTTTCGATATAACGGAGGGTCAATCTAAGTAATTTCAGGTCTATAGACTCTTAAAAAAAATGTTAAATTAACTATGCTTTACACCAAAAATTCACTAAAACAGCAATATATGTATAAAAATGCCCTCAAAAATTTGTTATATTAATAATTATAATTTTAAACGAACAAGCAGAAAATTGAAAAGCGTGACTAATTTTCAAAACCCAGTTAGCATAAATATTTTTAAGTATTTATTTGCCTTTGTTTTACAAACTCATGATAAGCACATTTACAATAACTAACTCAAAACGTGAATAACATTTCAATACCTTTTTAGTTTAAAATTTGAGAATCCACTGCATGCTTAGCTATTTCAAGCCACGTTATGCTTTCGTTGGTCATATTTATACAAAACTAGCAGCGTCCCGCGGTTTCACCCGCATAGGTCTCGATCGCGTAAAAATATCGGAATAAAAACTACTTTATGTGTTAGTCCAGGCTATAAACTATCTGCGTGCCAAATTTCATCTAAATCCGTTCAGTAGTTTTTGCGTGAAAGAGTAACAAAAATTCATCCATCCATCTTCACAAACTTTCATATTATAAAAATACTAGCAGCGCCCCGTGGTTTCACCCTCATTAGTCTTGATCCCGTGGGAATATCTGGATAAAAAGTATTCTATGTGTTAATCTAGATTATAAACCACCTGTGTGCTAAATTTCAACCTAATCCGTTTAGTAGTTTTTGCCTGAAAGAGTAACAAACATCCATCCATCTTTACAAAATTTCACATTTATAATATTATTAGAGTAGGATAATATAATATAATACAATAATTATAATTAAGTAGGATGTATAACCGCCACTTTATATCCAGTATCTTTAGCTCTTAGTTACCATAATAGCGTAATGATAAGCATAATCAGCCTATAATGTGCTGGACACAGGCCTCCTCTCTTCGAGAGGGAGTGGACTGTAATGACCAATGAGCGCGCGTGGTGCTCGAGTTGGCCGTCAGAAACGACCTTGATGAGGCCCTGCCCCTTTAATGTTGCTAATTACCAAGGTGAGATGTCAGACTACTGTAAAACTCGCTCGTTTTTTATGACGGCGATGAAAAATACCTCATTAATTTTAGAAACCAAGTGACTTAGATAAATGATATCTGATGTATATCCTCGTATTGCTAAGCAATCAATGGACGGCCACCCTCCCGTCCCAACACCGTTTGGACAAAACAATTTATATTCTGATGAACATGTCCAAATGAATAATGCAACATGTTCCAAAATAAATTCATCAAAGAGAAAGCGAGTACACAAATGAGCTTTTTATAATAAACCGATTTGGTTTAATAGAATGTCCTGTTCAGAGAACGTGAGAACCAGTTATTATCCATAATACTTTGTGTTGGTGATTAGGTTAAATAATACGTAATGGTGAATTATAAATTTTGATTGTGTGATATTTTGCATTTTCAGTTATTAGTACTCAAACTTGTTGTGTTGTCAGATAGGTAGTCGCTCGATATAAAATACTGTTATTCAGCTGCATCTGGTTAGACTGGAAGCCGGCCCCATAGTTGGGAAAAGGCTAGGCAGATTGATTGTTTTGTACTCAAACTTGTTATGATATCATAGGTATAGCGGTCAAAAGATTTTTTTTTTTGGGTGCCAATGAACGAATTACACGTTAATTCAATATATTAAAATCAATATGTTAAACAAAACATTTTTGTGTTGAGAAAGAAAAATGTTTGGCCCAGGCTAGGACACACATTATACACACAATTACTCCTTCAATTACAGGATACCACAGCATGCACAAGATTTCACCAAAAAAGAAAACTCTCTTTTCTTGCTAATACTTTTAATCCACACACTACTGTATTAATTTACAATCAAACGACGACTGACTATGCATTACATTTTACCATTTAAAACGACTTTTGCCCCACCCAGAAATAACGTTATTATCATAACCATCATTTCTAAGTGTTGCCAAAGTAAAACAATGCATTCAGTTGCCATAGTGAAAATACATTTAGAAGTTTCTTATAATATTAATAATTTGTACTTTGACAGTGTTCCCACATTGGATATTATAAATCGATATTAAAATAATAATACATTTCTAGATAAAATCAAAGAAATCACGACTCAAGCTAGCATAATAATATTAATTAACACTTACTTAGTTGTACTCACTTTCTTAATTAACACTTACTTAGTTGTACTCACTTTTTTATAAAATTCTCTGCGAGTGTGCACAATAATCTCTTGTAAATAAAGTACTTTATCTTCCTTCTCATATTCAAATTTGAGTTGTTCGTTGATACATCTCATCTGCTCTCATCTCCGTAGTCACCCTCTTCCTATCATCATTACATTCTTAAACACAATCCAACCATTATTTCCCTTTACCCTAATTGCGTAACTTATTTTCGTAAACGATTATGACTAATTTGTTTCATTTTGACAGTTCAACAACATTCATTGCGTTATTTTCGTTGCTGAGCTGATTTTTTTTTCCAACTTATGAAGCAATGGATTAGCAATCTGTCTCAAATCAAAACAGATTGTGATTGATCGTGTATTCTTCTATACTTAAGCCACATTTTATACTTCACTGTCGTCTTACCATTCATAATCTCTCTATGAAATAAGACGCGACGAAATGTTGCCAATATATGAAACGTAAAACTTTTTTGAGGATGATATTCTCGTAACTTAAAATAATGTATGTCTATTTCTTTTTGTTTTTTACATCTATTTAATATATTGAATCACAATTTAATTTTAATAAATTATTTTTCTTTAAGTACGCTGTACTGGTACAGCGTCTAAATATTTGTTTGCTGCACCGGTCGACGTCATTACGTCGGCGCCGGCTGTCGCTGAAAACCAGCGCTGGGGCTCTGTCTTGCATAGGGTCGTAGCATAATGCTGAGCGATAGCTGATTTGCGTGGATGTGACGCATGCTTCCCCAAATTTTTTAACTTTTTTATGTATTTAAAACTTTTTTTTTTGCGTCATGTTTACCGCAAATAAACGTTTTTTCTTTCTTCTTTCTTCTTTCTATGTTCCTATCAAACCTTGTCTCATGATACACACATCTTCCTCTATACTTACGTCACATTTTTATATCCTGCTTAACTCCATTTATTATAAAAGTACAAAGACATAAGAAAAATAACACATTGACAGTTATTGTGTAATATTGTTGAAATGTTTATATCAAAATAACGAAAGGGTGATAACCATTATTTATCTAATATTATAATAAATGGAGTACCTATAGCTGACCCAACAGACCTAGTCCTGTCCAGATTTCAATAATTCATATAAGACATCCATAGAAAAAAGTATTTAAATTTCTTCCCGATTTTTTTTTCTTTCCCTCGAAACTTTATTCGGACTAATGGGTACGAAAATTAAAAAAAAAACATTCTAAATATTGGTTCAGCCGTTCTCAAGTAATGCGTTTACCAACGAACAACATTTCATATTTATTTATATAGATTATCTAATTATCATTCTAAATCGCTGTTCAAACCTATCAAACCTTGTCTCATGAGACACTATTAATAATCTATTGTTATGATATCCCCGAGAGACAAAGCGTATCGACAAGTTAATATAGTTTCTCTAAATCACTGCTCCACTGATCTCATCCGAAATAGGAACTGCATTATGCTAACAAAATATTATGTGGGTCACAGATGATGGACACCGGAAATTAACTACCTAACGCTTGCAATGCACTGACATCTGTCGCAGAACGTCTGGGGTAACAGAAGATGTCTTGTGCCTAGATGACGTGTCTAAAATGCCGGTATTTAGAATCTACGAATAAGACTGTGCACGAAATCGAGTGATTTTGATCAATTTTGTTATTGTTTGTGAGAAAGGGAAAAAGAATTTAAAGAAAATTATTTGTGATTTGAAAAGTCGAGTTTTTGTTTTGCAAGGGGCTGAAAGAGATTTTTCAAATAAATTCTAATTCTAAGGAAACGGTTTTGAAGGGTCTGTATCCTATGGAGATGGCGTGGATTAGCGTGTGCGAAGACTACGCACGTGTAGGCCATGATGGGATGGATATAATAGCACGGACTTAATATTTCAAAATTAAATAAATAATTGACAAAAGAGGGTTCTTTCATGCACGGAGCCTTAATTTAGTATTTTTAAGTAATAGGTATTTTGTTAAAAAATACAGGGTGGCGATGTAGGGCCCTGCATCCGTCAAGGGGGTGAATCTACCCGTCATACGTCAACTTTTACCATAAAACTCATTTTTGATATTTGTTTTTTTTTTCACGAATCTAAAAAACAAAATCAAATTCTTGTACGACACTCAGACTATTTCGATTAATGTAGAGTCAAGATACTTTACGCATGCTTAAGAAAATATTTATGCGGCAGCGCAGCTACAACGCCCCTTCCTGGTTTCGCCCAATTAGAGACAATATGCATTAGTGTAACAAAAAATTTGCGAACGTATTTTATGGCCCTTCTATTAAGCCGTCCTATTGTTAAACCAGATTTTACGACATTCCCACTAAATAACAATGGTACTTAGATAGTAAACTTATTTTTATTACGGTTGCAAAAGTTGCAATAAACAAAAAGCTCTGCCGTGCCCATTAAAATATTATCTATCAAACAAGAGAGCATAGTACGCGCGTAGTGTGAGTGTCATACTTCTAGAGTATACTATACTAGAATATTACATTAGTACTAAATTATTACATCTATCTTAAACATTTTATTAAAACGAACACTACTAAATACGCTTCGTGCATCCTATTGGTCAAAACGCATGCATCGGGCGATTGAGTCGTGAGCCATGCTATACAATTATCATCTTAAAGGTGAGCTTGCGAAAGGTTAGCCCATTGTACCTATGAAAAGTTTTTATTTACGAATCGTATAATATGTTTCATAGCGAAAGTTGTACTTATAGTATGACAGTTAGAATCATCCTTGACGGATGCAGGATACTAATTCATCACCCTGAATAACCAACTAATGAAAAAAAACAGTGGCACTCCGGGAGTGCCGACAGAAGTGAAAACTTGAAAAAAAATCAGCACCGCGGTAATCAACGCGTTGATGTCTTTTACTCCACGCACCGCGGTAATCGACGCGTTGATGTGTTTTTAATGGTGAAAAGCTGGTGTCATCACAGTGTCGCGAAATCAATAGTTTAGTCCCATCTCTAAATGCCCAACGCGCCTAAAGAAATTTTCACTTCAAAAATGAATATGAATTTCACTAACAGAATCAGCATAGTTTTGGGTAGATTTATAAAGTGTTTTTTCCTATATATTCTTGAACAGCCACGTTATTAATAATTTTTCTTAAAATAACCCCACTTTAGCTTTTACGTGTCCTTATCAAAAAAGCATATTATAAGATTAAAGATTACGTTGAAGACAAGAAAGTTTGACATTATATAACTACAATATTCTATATTATTTATCAAAATAGATTTGTTTAAATGGGTCCTTATTTTTATTATTTTATTAATATTTTATATAGATTCTTTTCTTTTAGATTTTGTGAATGTAAGAACGTTGTAAGCTGTAGACTTGTGGACCATTTTCTATTTTGCTAAGTACCTGGTGCTTATTGATAGGTCTACACTGTCCTCTCATACCTATTAACACTGTAATTTGAAAACACTGTAATAACCATTTTTAAAAGAGTAACCGTGGAGTTTCTTGTCGGCTTTTCTCCATAGGAAACGACCAATTGGAACCATACACCTAGCTTCTGACTTTTCATAAGTGCCTTTGTAGGTTTATGTGAAATAAAATATTTTGAATAAGTATCGTTTTTCTTTTTATTTAATTTGACGCTTTTAGCGATAAGACTGGCCATTGTGTCACCCGATGTAAAATTTATACATTTTTATCTTCTGCCCGCGACATCGTCTGCGTGAAATTCCTCCCCTGACCCACCGCATCGCATCGCATCGTATTGCCTAGCTATTCGCTTAGCGTTCTTTCTAACTTTTTTCTTTTTGCTTGGCTCCTAAGAAGGGTGGTCGTAGTATGACGTTAAATAAAAATATAACCTATAACCTTACTCAAATATTGGGCTATCAAATGCAAAAATATTTTTTCAAATCCGACTGGTAGTTCCAGAGATTAGCGCGTTCAAACAAACAAACAAAAAAAAAACTCTTCAGGTTTTTAACATACCAACATAACATCACGCCATGTTTCCCCGAAGGGTTGGGCAGAGGTGTCCCTGTAGCAGGTTCACTCACATTTCGCCAGTTATGTTTTAAGTCCCATATAATTAATAGGGGGCGAGCCTATTGCCATCAACCGGGCACAAAACCGGACTCCGGGCTGCTACTGAGAAATTTCAGATAGAAAAACCTAATAACAATTTGCCCGACCTGGGAATCGAACCCAGAACCTCATGCTCAGCAGTAGCGCTTGCGACCACTAGACCAACGAGGCAGACCTGGTCAGGTTTTTAATTGGATTTATATATGGTGTACATAATAAAGAGTATTTATTATATGTATATTTAACCCTTATTCCGCCACACACACATAGTGCCGCATTCAGTTGACAGAGATTGGAAACGACCGACGTGTAGTGACGTCACACAAAGAGCGGATATTGTCAACCCGACTGCATATGTCGATCTGATTGAATCACACAATAGCTACTGTTTCAAGATAGCACTGCACCTACTTGATAAAGCAACGCCTAATTAGTTATTGTGTTAACTTGGTCAAAGATAAAGCCCCGATAATGTCAAAAGTTGCAGGACCTGTAGAAAAATCAGTCAAAAATTTCGGTAAGTTATACATATTAGAAGCGACTCACTCCCTCTCACCGAGAGGAGACCTGTGTCCCAGCAGTGGGAACATTATATAGACTGATTATGCTAGACATACCAGAAGGGAGGGTCGAATACTTACGTGGATTAGCGCAGAACTGAGGCCCTAGCACAAACGTGTGACGTAACCGTAACGTCAATTCGAACGGTTTTTTAATCCAAAATACAACTATCCTGTAGCAGTTTTTTTTTTTTCAATTTTTGCGACAAGCACAATAAGTTTCACCTATAGATATGAATCAAGTCTTAAAACTAAATAAATTTTCAATTTCAAAAACGTTCGAAATTACGTTACGTTTAGTCCGCGTGTTCACGCTATACATACTTTTTTTTTTTTGGTGGAAAATTATCAAATAACTTCTCCCGATCTTTGGATTGGGATTGCGTGTCAGACCTTTACTGACTAAAACCCAAACGTGTTCCTTCAGTTGCCCTGTTGCAGGGGGCCGCGATCTCCCTTTCGGTTTCCTTCGCAAACCCAGCAGGCATCGGCCCTAGCGGACCCTGTCAATTCTGTTGACATCTCTTTGAGGCACGCGTGGAACACAACGCGCCGTCCACCCGTCATTATCGGACGGCGAGCTACCCATTGCTCACCGTCCGCAACCCCGCGCCTACGGTGAGCTCAGAATGTCGTGTGTCTGGAAGTTTCTTGGACATATCAAAACAACAGCCTATATTACTTTGCCTCTGGTTTGCACTGTCTTAGGTAGCAAAGTTTATTAAAAAATAAATGCAGTTTTTTGTTTATAATCATAAAAAAATATTTTGTTTTCCATTTTAATTAATATTTTAACTATGTGTAATTTAAGAAGAAGGTTGTTTTATGTGAATGTCGTGTACACCTGTAATTAATATATATATAAGAGCCCATACCTGTTAACTTTTAATATTTAACTTTTAATATGCTGTTGGCGTACCTATTTTAAATAAATAAATAAATAGAACAACAACAATTACTCGTGAAATGTTCAATGCGACAGTGTCCAGTGCTAGTGACGTGACACAAAGCGCGGATACAGTTAACCTGTAAATGCACTTGTCAATCTGATTGATTCACACAATACTAACTATCAGAGACAGGAATCTGTGTATTTCCTTGATAAGACGAAGCCTAATGAATTATTATTGTATCGTGTTGAATAATCAAGTTAGTGTCATCGCTTGTCGGTGTTGAGGGATACAATATCCGGTAGTAGGCAAATATCACCACGGAGTGAAGAGTGAGTATTGCGTGAGACCACACCTTTTCTACGAGCTTAATATTTCTATATTATTATTAAATATTTGACATTGGCTTTTCTTTTTTAACAACGAATAAGAATAATAAAATAAAAATAAAACATTTATTTGACACTTAAAATATATGTTACAAACAAGTAGGTCGTAATAATATAGCACACAAATGAATTGCCAAGAATCTGATCCTAACCCCCAAACTAGGCCTGGACCTGTAATTTGGGGGCCAGCGTTCAGCCATGGGCTCTATTATTGCTCTTACAATATTGTGGAGAAGTATCGCTACATAGTTGACAGTCAAGTGTCATGTGATAAAACATAAATAATATAGTTAAATTTATCCGTATCAGTAGACGGTTAAAACATAGGTAAAACTTATTAACTGCAAAAACACGGTAAAAATACAACAGTTATGTGTATGTCAGTGCGTGTGAATGTGTGTCCTTGTGTGTGTGTGTGTGTGTGAGAGAGTGAGAGAGAGAGAGGGGGTGGTGGTGTGTATGAGTGTCTATTTATTTTCGCACCTTTGAATGTGTGTAAGAAGGGGAAACTTAAGTATGGATCACAGTATGTAATCATTTTGGATCATGATATCATGATATGAATGAGTTGTATCAATGAGTTGGGAATTCAATCAGAAAAAAATGCGGTCACCTAGATTTTCCATTACATCGAGGCTTGAAAAACGTTTGGTTTGGTAAAACGTCATATATTTCACTAATACAATATTTTTATCGCACGAAGAGACGCGAGCTTTACTTATTTTGTTACCAAGTGTACAAACACGCTGTAAATGTGTATAATAAGTTCAGGAACTCAAGGTACCGTCCGAGACAAAGTCGGAAGTATGTGTCCGTGTGCGTATGTGTGTTATTTGCTGATGCTATTCGGCTTCACGCACACATTCACAGCGTGTTTGTACACTTAGTTACCACAAGTAAAGCGCGCGTCGATTCGTGAGATAAAAATACTATACCTGTCTACCTCCTTCCAAAGCTCGATTTTGTGATATTTACGGCCAGTCACTAACTTCACAAGACTAATTGTGTATTTATTATGACCTCTAATTGGCAATATGAAAGAGATTCGAGAAAACAATGAGTTTGCTCTCTCGTGTGGCGTAGACCGAGGTCTAACAAATATTTATCAAGATCATAATTGGTATTCTTAATTCGCGCCGATTATGCCAACGACTGTACTTGCCGTTTGAAAGAAAGAAAACATATTGTCACAGATACAAGTGCTTATAAAAAAGACAAATTAGCTTGAATACCTACTTAGTAAAACACGTCGTGTCCGTGACAAGAAGGCTTTCAATCAATAATCACACTCAGTATAATGATTTTCAGATTACTTATAGACAAAAAAAGGTTAAAGTTCCATTTATTGCTTTTCTATAATCCAAACTAACGTTTATAACAAGGTAGCTACTCTTTTAATAAAATCAACAACCAGAAAATTACTTTCAAGGCATTTCAACAAATTCAACAAATTTTGGGTGGGAAATTATCAAATAACTTCTCCCGCTCTGAGCAGAGTATTAGACTCTTACTGATTAATACCCACCCATGTTCCTTCAGTTGCCTAAAAGTTGCCAGGGGCCACGGTATCCCTTTCGACTTTCATGCAACCCCGGGAGGCATCGGCCCTAGCGAACCACGTTAGTTGTGCTGACATGAGAGCTAAAAGAGCCTGTTCCTCAGCAAAAGCCATACACATTAAAAATATAATAAAATCTTCTGGAAATAAAATTAAACCAACTTGGAATATTATTAATTCAGAAACGAGAAGAACGACAGAACGGAATCGTGACTTCCATCTAAAAATTAATGATGTAGATATTAAGGCAGACGTGGAGGTGGCAACTGAGTTTGAAAATTTCTTCACTAATATTCCTATTTTAACAACCAAAACTCTGTCATCGTCGTCCTCTACTTCTGCTTACTCAATACTTAAAGAATGTGTACCAGAATGTGACAAACTTTTTGAATTCACGTCATTACTGCTAAAGACATTATAGAATCTTTTAAAAATCTTGATGTAAAAAAAACTGCTGACCTTTGGGGATTATCAGTACATACCGTGTCCTCAATAATTGATGTTATTTCACCCTTTTTAGCAGTCGTTTTTAACTCTTGTATTGCATCTGGTGTATTTCCTGATCTGATGAAACTTAGCAAAGTGATTCCACTGTTCAAATCTGGCAGCACAACTGATCCCACAAATTTTCGCCCCATTTCAATATTACCTACTTTGAGTAAAATCTTCGAAAAATTAATTTTAAAGCAATTTTAGAATTCCATCTAGTACTAACTGAAAGTCTAGCTGTCGCCACCGATGTGCTGGTGGGAGATACGATTGGAATTGTGATTTTTAGTTTCAGTGTTCTTCGAAGGAACAGTAATTGTGTTTTTTGTAAAGTTGGATTAGCCACACATAGAAAAATTGTCAGGAAGACTAAGTTCGGCCGCCTATGCTGTTAAAAAAATTAGACAGATAACTGATGTGGATACAGCCAGAATTGTTTATTTTAGTTATTTTCATAGTCTTATGGCATATGGGATTCTTCTCTGGGGAACCTGTGCGGACATTGATACTATTTTTGTTCTACAGAAAAAGGCTGTTCGAGCCATTTACAACCTAGGTCCAAGAGATTCACTTAGAGAAAAATTCAAAGAAATAAATATTCTGATTGTAGCCTCACAATATATTTTTGAAAACCTATTGTATGTACAAAAATATATCAAATTTTAAGAAAATGTCCGATAATCATAGTTTAAATACCAGGAATAAACACAACCTTGCTGTACATCGCACACGTCTCCACAAAGTAGGCAACTCGTTCATGGGTCAATGTATACGCTTTTACAACAAACTTCCCATTGACATTCCAAACTTACCCGTTAATAGATTTAAAATCTGTATTAAAACGAATTTTGTAAAAAAAAGAGTATTATAAAATTTCAGATTATTTAGAAGATAAAAAAGCATGGGATTGAACTGCTCGCTCTGCTAAGCCTTGTGATAAAACTGAACATTTTAATTATTTTGTAAAATCATCAAAATATACCAGTTTTATTATACACATTGACATTGTTGAAAATTATATTCAAAATGACATGATTACTTTGTAAAGTATTTATTATATTATTTTAATTAATTATTGTGAATGTGAGGACTATGTGGATATCATTATTATTTTCATTTTTCAGTTAGTTTTAATTATGGTCTGGCAGTTTGAGTAGTTTATGCGGCCTACCCAAATGTCCTTTCTTTGGTATTGTTCGTCGAGTTGAGCTCCTTAAGTTCTGAGATGAGCTCCACGATTACTGACAAATGCTTGCACTGACTGGACAGGTCCACTCAAATCTGTGTGGTTCTTTCCTCAAAAGACCATTTCAGACACTAATCTACATGGTCCTCATATGGCCTGACCAAGATTATGTCTGGAATTTAAAAGAGACTGTGACCTCTGAGTTTGTTTCGGCCTTTCTTCTGAGAGTAGTCAGATAGGAAACGCCGAACTAAACTAGCTTATTTTTATTTTTTTTAATATGACGTGTAAAAGTGATTCCGATATCCTATTTACAGAATAAATAATTTCATTTCATTTCATTTCATTTCATGCCTTTGAAGCGCGCGTGGAACACAACGCGCCGTCAACCCGGGCCTGGTCCTTATCGGACGACGAGCTGCCCATTGCTCACCGTCCACAAGCACCACCATTATCGACATAACGTTCCAATATTGTGTTCGAAGTGAACGAAGCACCAAAGCTGCTAATTATAGTGAGATTCGTGTTCATAAGCGTTGTAACACAATATCAATTTGAACTGGGAATTAATGCTCTAAACTCCATATTAAATTTAGGGATAATTTGTGTGAACCTTGTGTTCTGTGTTAGATTCTAATAATACATTGCGATATAATGTTTAGAGGTGTGAGAAACAGGTTGCAAAGTTCACTCATCCTCTATACAAAAGGGAGGATCCTTCGACCAGACAGGTGTCGTGTCTGGCGAGCGACTGCCCAACGATTGATGTCGGGGAAGTTATATACAACGTGTAACGTTAAATGCGCAAAACCTCAGACACCCCAACTGATTTTTAATTCAATTGACCTATTTCAGGGTGAAAAAAAATCATTTAAAAAAATTTAATGGTTTTATGTGCTGTTTTAGTTCGTAAGATTCGTGTTTCCATTGAAATAAAAGCTATTTATATCTCGCGTATGAGAAAATTTAAATTGGTCGACAACAATTTGTGTTTGTTTACCTATTTTGGCGGGTTTGCGCATGTGATGGCTTGACCTATGAATAAAAAGACACGGCAACTTTTTTAATAATGATTTTTTTTTAAATGTGACCTATATTAAAAAGGAGTTCAATTGATTCAGCTCGTTATTCTGATCAAACTATTTTCAAGTTTTGCGCATATAACTGGTGTTCGCGCGGTAAACTTTAATTGCGCGATGCAGGATTTGTGTAACGTCAGGTTTTTGATACGTAGTTCGCATGTGGCGAAGTAGATGCTGCCACAAACGTTAATAAATAAAGTTCGTGTTTGATATGAGTTATTTAAAAACAATGCGTAGCTGTGTGCTGAACAATGGACTTCTATGCTACTTGTTTTTTAGAAACAAACCCATATAATGTGAAAAAAAAAAACGGACAAGAGCGAGTCGGACTCGCGCACTGAGGGTTCCGTACCTACCCATTATACCGCCATAATAAAATTGGTATCATTTTTATTGGTAAAAAGATATGGGCAAATTTAGATTTGCTGTAAGACCTTGCTTTTTGCCAAACTTCGTGATTCTAGGTCAACGGGAACTATCATATAGGTTTTCGACCCAAAACCTATAGGGTACTTCCGATTGACCTAGAATTATCAATTTTGGTTAAAAGCAAGGTCTTACAGCACAAGTAAAAGAAAAATTTCGAAAAATAAAAAAGTTGCAAATTAAGGTAAATTTTGGAACTTACAAGTTTTCGCGAAAATCTAAATATGCCCATATATTTTTATCGTTTTGACTAAGGACCTTGATTTTTATACCTCAGTATCTGGTATAAATTTCAACTTGCTAGGTCCAGCCGTTCCTGAGAAAATCGGTGGTGCCACACGGACGGACGGACAAGAGAGTGATCTTATAAGGGTTCCTTTTTTTACCTTTTGAGGTACGGAACCCTAAAAAACAAAAATGTTTTAGAGCCCGGAAAAAATATTTATATGGCACCTAACTGTGGCTTTCACTCAAAAAAAAAATACAACTTGTTTAGTTGTTTTTTTTTTTTTTTTGAGTGAAAGCCACACACACCGGCCAATTATATTGCTTGTCCCCGCTGTAACATTTCACTATAGAATTGTAAAGGGGGAGACTGACTTGCAATGTTTGTTTGTAATGTATCCAGTTTTTGTAACGAGCCGCTAGCGAGCAAATAAAAAAATGGTGCACACTTGATTTAAGTACCCGAAGTGAGCGTTCGCCACTAGCGCCGTTTTGTAACAAGAAATGGAGCGTGCTTGAGCCATGTGCTTGAACCGAGCGTTCGCCGCGTCTTGTGTATCGCCGTTTTGTAACCAAGCTCGCCTCGAATGATACATTACAAACAAACGTTGCAAGTCAGTCTCCGCCTTTACAAAAACAAACCAATCCTCAACAAAACTATTTTTTCAATTCGTATCCACGTAAACAAAAACGGCAATACCTTTCATTTACCTACAAAGTATCAACAAAGGTTTTCATAATAATTATCATACTCACACATAATGGCTTATTTAGATAAGAGACAACGTCACACGGCGGCGAAACGAGCCAAGTTTGCCCCCCTTGGGAAACCCGCTTGTGTATATGAAACATTAATGATATGAAGCAAATTGACAGCTTGATATACAAGCGTGGTAGTCTTTGTAGATTATGGTGGCCATGTTTTAAGGATCGGGTGATAATGTAATACGTTTACTGAAATTTCATTGCACTTCTTCTTCCCAGCTAAAGGCACTAGGAAGTGGTGAAGGGTGGGCGTTTTGGGGGACTGTCTTATGTAATTTTGACGTTCGAAAAGTGCTGATTTTCGGCCTAGTTTGAATAAATGACTTTTGAATTTTGAATTTTTTGAGTTTATAGTTAACTCAAAATTCATAATGAAACTGGAAAACAAAGGGACAAGTTCTGTGTCAATTGGAAGTTCCACTGAGAACTCGCTTTACATGTGTGCAACATTAATCATAAATGAAGCAAATTGACAGCCTGATACTCAAGCGTGGCAGTTTTCGGTAGTGATATAAATTGAGACTTCGGCTTTCAGGGTTTTATCATCGTTTATTTTGTTGGTATATTGGCATGTGCTAATTGACATACTTATAGCAAATAATTTAATTTAATGTTTTGTGTTGCGTAATTAAAATTATTTTGTATAAGTACAGTATACAATCAAGTTTTTCTAACTGAACAGACAGCTATGCTGCTGGGGAGTTTTTTGCGCAACTTCTTCTTCCCAGCAAAAGCTCTAGAAAGTGGTGAAGGGCGGGCGTTTTTGGGGTCTTATGTAATTTTGACGTTCGAAAAGTGCTAATTCTCAGCCTAGTTTGAATGACTTTTGAATTTTGAATCAGATGTGAAATGTAATTTGTTTATTGAGACTGGATTAATTAAATGGAGTAGCTTTTAGTTCATTCATATTAATTTGATTTTAACAAAAAAAAAACCGGCCATGTGCGTGTCAGACTACGCACAATGAAAGGTTCCGTAGTTGGGATGAGTTTATCCTAAAATCAAATTTAACGTTATAGTTAATAAACATGTTTTCCCATACTACATCGATATAAGTAACGATCAATTTTCCAACTGCAAATGTAAGTTTGTAATCGCATTTGTTTTTTTATGTGATAAAACTACAAATTAACAATTTTCAAACATTTTCCTTTATTTGTGCTATGTGACCTTACTTCTTGCCAAATTTTATGATTCTAGGTCAACGGGAAATACCCTATATGTTTTGATTTATTTGCGAGTTTCAAAATAAATCGCATAAATGGCCGTATTCTTTTATTGCGTTGACTTAGAAGCTTGATTTTGTTTAACGTTTTTGATATACATTTCAACTTGATACGTCCACGCGTTCCTATGAAAAAGTGTCTTGACAGACAGACAGACGGACAACGAAGTAATCCTATAAGGGTTCCGTTTTTTCCTTTTGAGTTACGGAACCCTAATTAAATTCTATCGTGTAGAGACTTGTTATAGCAATCATCCTACATCTTATCACCTTTATCGAGGCGATGACGAAAAGTAATTTAGCAAAAAAGTTAATTTTCCAATTGATTTTTTTGCAAAATTACTTTTCATGCTCATGTTAAAATTTCAGGTAATTGATAATCAAAATATTTTATTTGATGTGTTTTTATCAGGTATTTACGGCATTCAGTATCTTCAGGTAAGGTTGAATGATGTCTGTACTCACTAATTTTCAAAACACGCCGGCTAAACCGCAGCGTGACCGCCACATATAGTTATTTACCAGGCTGCCCACCGTCGCAGACAAATTACAAGCGTCGGTCAATCCGTCCTTTGTCCGACCCTGACTAATGTGCGATACGGCTGTAATTCCGGCCAGCCAATAAGCGCATTGCCCGGCTACAGCCGTTACTCAGGAACGGGTAGTGTGTGATTTGTGGTACAGTTTCAGTGTTCAATGGTTTTTTGTTTCACTATAGTCTGTGGTGTGTATTTCCCTTGAAAGTTTAAGTTTCCTACTGACAGATTTTGTGGGTGTTAAAAAAAAAATACTGGCAGAAGAAACCGGTTAAACTGAAAAATAATACATTATTATTTAAAGTTTTTCGTTGGGGAGAGTCAGGTTATTAAAAGACTTCCATTATTATTTGCGCCACACATTTTACCATTTGTAACAACACAACGTGCACATATAGGGGCAACTTGGCTCGTGTACGTACATGACAACCTGTCAAATCGCTTGACAACCTGTCACATTAGTGACAGCCCGCCACGGAGCTCTGTAAGGACGGAAGAGTACATATACCGCTATAATTTATAATATATTAATATAGTTTTGGTCTGCAATCGAATATCCTACGGATCTCTCCATTTCTGATTTAATTACGTAGGGAGACTCCAAGCATAGATCTCTCCATTACCTTTCAGATAACTTTCAGCCTTCTAAAAAGGCTGCAGAAATCTGCTGGATGCGAGAAGCAGAGAACTGGTCGAAGTGGCGGTGCCTATGTCCAGCAGTGGACGTCTTTCGACTGAAATAATGATGATGATAAATCGCATATCAATCTAATTATAACACTTATTTTCGAAACTCAAGAAAATAACGAAAATCTACTAAGCAGATACACAGCTCATCTCATTGTTTCTCAACCAAACATTGACTCCAAAAAAATCCCCAACGACTAATTCCACTTGCAAAACTCAGTAAACCCGTAGACTGAAAGACAAAGATCTGTTATAATAAATGTATGATGCTTATGGTGCGTCAGGATGTGACGCCGTAATCACTTCCACAAAATTATGGTGTCCCTGCGACTAAATTATTAATTCGCTAAGGAATAAGGAACTAAATTACCTCTTTTGTTAACATACGCGCATGACGATATAGGTAAGTTGAGAAGGTTCATGAATACGGATAATAATTACATGTGTAAGCGCATAAAATATGATTTGGATATGTTCAATACCAGTGATTCTCGGCTTAAGCATTTGTTGGTGAAGAGCTTCTTTACGGAAAACTAATTGAAGTTTGTCTTGGATGATAATTAATTATTGAACTATATTTTGCCCGGGATATCGCTCGCGTGGATGACGGAAAATATTCCACAGGAAGTTACTATCGGGATTAAAAGTACCCAACGTTAATCTAGCTTATAAACTATCTGTGTGCCAAATGTCATCCCGATCCGTTCAGCCGTTTTTGCACCAATGCGGAACATACATCCAGACAAACAAACAAACGGACAAAAATTCTAATAAAAAGTATATTTTCAACATCAGACTCGTTCCCACACCTCGTACCAATTACTTATTTTCAAAAATATTCAATGTCAGTACAGTTTTAACTTCGTTGCTATTTTATTTTATGTCTACCTGGATATAGATATGATTAATCTAACATATTATTTTTTTATAATTTGTGTTATTCTTGGATTTTTTGTTTAGTGTTTATCAGCTAAAAATTGCAATTTGCCTTCAAATTTATATTTCATACAAACATTTTAAGTAAATGACAATTGTACTTAACTTACCTTTATAAACATTAAACTGTAAGCTTTCCAAATAAGATAAAATAAAAATATAACGATATTCTGAAGTAATTTATTTAATCTTTAGAAAGCTGACAGTTTAATATCTAAAAAGGAAGGTTATGTACCTACAATATTGCTTACAATTGCTATTTAAAAGTACGACAAATTAAAAACGATGTACCTAAAATAAAAAATTAAGAAATCAAAATCATCTTAGATATAACTTAACAAATTCTTCTTTAAGCAAAACAAAATAAATTCTTCTTTAAAACAAAACATAACATAATATCATAACATATCGTAATGCGATAAGTTTGTTATCAATCAATCAATTGCTAAACTATGGATTGCCAAACGTTTGGCAATTCAGTCATTGCTCTGATTGCGTCGTTTTGCGATTTAATAACTCGCAGATATTGAGACAGTCCTCAGTACCTACCAGAAGCAAATTTAGTTGTAAACTCGTCGAAGCTGTAATTGGACGTAACAGTATAGTTTCAGAATGGCAGAACATCTTTTCTCTCAAATTCTCAACAAATATTGAATTTTACACGTAAAAGGAAACAGGCTTACTTTCTATTAATATTATTTCTGGTTAGAATCAGCATCGCCGTATGGCGATAGTAATAATTATTATTTACATAAAAATATATATTTAGATTATTTACATAGAAAGATAAAAACAATAATAATAATTATTGTTTACATAAAAAGAAGGAACAGAATCATAGGGTATCAAAAAATTCGTCCGGAACGCTGTCAACAGGAAAACTGCCCAAAAGGCTTGGTAGCTTTGCCAAGTTGTATAACTTAAAAATAATTGTAAATAATAATTATTACTATTGTTTTAAGTCAAGCTTATACAAATATTATGTAAATTCCGAAATAAACTAAAATCGTTTTCTGCTTTCAATTACATATTCTAGCATTGCTAGTTTCAGTTGTAGGTTATTATATAATATAGATGTTTTAATATAATTTTAGTAAGAAATTTTATTTTATGTCACGGTCAGCGATACATCGACGATCTCCATTACTGTTTTAAGCAGTGGTTATTTCTTGTCAGGGATTTTTTTTTTTTCGAATTAAACTTCTGTCTCCCTTCCCCTCGCTTGCATACAAACAAAGCCTTATTTATTAAATAAACAGGCAACAGTATAAAGGGAATGTATTCTCATCATAACTTAGGGAGGAAACTAATTAATTTTTTAAAAGGAAAATCAGCCACGTTCATTATGATTAATTCATGGAGATAAAAGAGAATTGCTTTTTAATCAAATAATCATTGATTAAGGGTCCTTTACCTTTGTAAAGTGCCGTCAGTGACAGAAAAGTTGAGAAGAAATAGTTTGGGCTGATAGCATGTGATGAGGAGGGAGGAAACGCATGTGACTAAAAGAGTCATTATCTACCTAGCCTTTTCCCAACTGTGTTGGGGTCGGCTTCCAGTCTAATCGGATGTAGCTGAAAACCAGTATTTTACATGGAGCGACTGCCTATCTAACCTTCACAACCCAGATAAGTACTGGGTAACACGATACCCCTTCGTAAGACTGGTTGTCAAACTTCGTGACTTCTGATAACCCGTAACAACTGTCAAAATCTACAAATGACAGCCAGGACCAACAGTTTAACGTGCTTTCCGAGGCACGGAAGAGTCTCGGTATGTAAAGATGCTCACCCATTCACGGACGAACCCCGGCAAGCGTAGCTTAACCTGTTGGATCGACCCGTGCGGCTGTTATTACTTAGTCACGACCTCCTCCTCTCGTATGACTAAAAGAGCGATGAATATAGATGTTGATGGATGAAGAAAGCCAAAGAAAATATGGATGGATTGTATGCGGTATGATATGAAAGAAAAGGGAGTTAATGATAGCGTGACGGTTGACAGGGGAGAGTGGAAGAAAACGTATTACGCCGACCCCACGTAACATGAGACAACGGCAAGAAGGTGATGAGTCCTACCTCTTTGGAACCACGTGAAAGAATGCCTAGATGTTTTAAAAGGGTTGTTTACATAAGATATTTTTCTCTTTGCTCGATTACGTTTAATTATGTTTTACTAGTATTCTCCCACGTGGAGGTCGGAAATTATCCCATAGGAACATACTACCAGACCAAACCCGTTCTGCCGTTATTGCGTAATTCAGTAACAGACATCCAAACACACAAACTTTCACATTTATAATATTACTAGCAGCGCCCCGCGGTTTCACCTGCATAAGTCTCGATCCCGTGGGAGTATCGGAATAATAGGTATCCTATATGTTAATCCAGGTTATAAACTATCTGTGTGCCTTTAATCCAAATCCGTTTAGTAGTTTTTGCGTGAAAGAGTAACAAACACCCATACATCCATCCTCACAAAATTTCACATTTATAATAAATAAATAATATAATATAATATTATATATTAGTAGGAAGTAGAATAGGATAGGATTAGTGGGATTAGGATTGTTAATTTTGTGTAATGATAAAATAGTAAAATTGTAAGCCTCTTTGGTGGCACGCGGAATGCAGTATGTCGGTAGAAACTGCTGAAGATTGTAAAAACTATATTAGCATTGTATAAATTCAATCGCTTAGTATTTTATTGTATCGTGGTATATGTGTGAGTACTATGTTCCTACTATAAAGCTACCATTTACTGGGTAGGTATTTCATTGAAGTGAATGTGCCCTGGCGGCTGAGAGTATGTCATGCTCACTCAAATGTCTCGCTGATGGTGGCGTGTGTGTTGGATTATTTCAGTTCCCTTCAAAATAGTTGAGCTGAATGGTGCTGATCCATACGTCATGTTCGTGAACGGGCGCTGTCAGTAGAGACTGGACATCTCTTATCTGCCACTGCTTATTTTTAAATTTATTAAATAGTTCTTTTTTTTTTCTTTTCATTACGGAAGCTTTTAACGTACACACCTTTCTACACCATTCTCGCTTGTATAATTTCAATATGAATGATGTAATCAATATTTCGTAATAATATTTTGATTTTAAAGAGTGTCCGTGGAGTTTCTTGCCCGTTCTTCTACATGGGTACCTACTACGCTTTGGAATGGGCAACTAACTTCATCTTTCTGACTGACCGACCGCTTAAGTGCCTGTAATTGGCTTATTTGAAATAAATGCTCTGAGTTTAAATTAGAGTTTGAAACTCTTTTATTCTCATTAATAGTTGTTTTGGTGTTGGCACGTGGAAAAGAGGCAGTTAATTAAGGTAGCTGCCCTTATTGCCCCATCTCAAAAATCCACCCTGTATATAATTGTGTACTTGTGTATGTCACGGAACTCCTCCTAACCGGTTAGACCGATTTTGATGATTTTTTTAAGGTGTTCAGTTCATAATAAAGAGTATTCTATCAATCTATCTTATTGAAAAGTTCGTTAACTTTATTACAGGTTTTTTTTGGCTACAATAAAATAACATTAAGTTTAATCAAAGCCATGTGAGTCTAATTACACACCTGTCCAATCCATTAAGGAGCATTAATAAATTATTCAACGAACTCCATTACCGCCACTGACCAAAACTAGCGAGCGAACGGTCGAAACAATCGACCTTGCTAATCCGTCCAATCAGTTCAACAGAATCGTGTTAAATAACTTACTTAGCCCCGAGCCACGAGCCCGGGATCCGACTGGATCCGGACATGGCAATGCCATTCTAAACTTGGCTAATCCCGGCTTTGCTTCGGAGTCACCCTGTAGAACCGCTTGATATTAGCAGTCAAGTACATTGTATGTTATTGCGATGTAGCACTTTATTGTGGAAAATAATTGTGATATCGTTTTAACTCATAAAGACAATCATACTAAATAAATACAGGCCCGATACGTTAGTGTAAGTAGATTATATGTATAGTTTTAAGAATTTAATATGCCGCCTACATTTGCTCTTACTTCAGTATTAAGAATTCCTAATTTCATTCATTTATATATTTCTTTCCTTTTTAAATTATCAAAAAAACAAATATGCTATTTATAAAATACTAGCTTTTGTTGACGATTTTGTCCGCGTGGATGTCCAAAATTATCTCACGAAAACGAAACCCAGGTCTATCCCAAAGGGGCACACCCAAATACTCCGAAATATTTTATTCCGAATTTTGATGTTCCGATTTTGAAAATCCGAATTTCATAACACCTAAGAATTATAATGTCTATTATTAAAAATCACGAAATTTCTTTAACCGAAAGTCGTAAATGCGATTTGTTTGTTTCCCGATGTTCATATGTTCGAAGAATCAAATGCTATATCGATAATTCTATATCTAAAATGATAAATCGGAGTTGTTATATTAGGAATTCTACACCATTCGGAATTATGAAAATCGATATTTTGAAATTCGTATTTGTGACTGACGGAATAAAATTTTTCGTATTTAAGTAGTGTACCCATCCCAAAGAGGTGGCACGCAGTGTTCCATGCGCGACTTATGTGACATTAAGGACTTAGTGAACCGAGAAAATACAGTGAAATTGTCAGTGATTTCGAGTCATATATATGTACGAAGTGACAATATCAGTGTATGGACCCTAAGTACTTACGTCATAATCTTAGTTTCTGTTATAGGTTTCATTTTATAAAGATGGGACTAATTCCTTAAAGACTACACAGTAACCTTTAGATAATTTCTCTCTTAGGGAGGGAGGAATTAAGTGTGGTAGCCCTACTACAATTAGCTTTGTCAGCAGTACAGCTTCTCGATAAAGTTGCTCAATAAATTTGTTTGTGTCGGCGACCTCTGTTAAACTGTTGAAACAGACCTCACAGCAGCTTGCAAAGTTTTATACTATAGTTGAGTGACTACAGAGATCCTAACGACTGTGCCAATTAAGTAAACGACAATCGGAGAGTTTATAAAAATAACTTTATTTAACTGACAGAGTGACAGTAAAGATAATATTTTAATCCTAAAGATACAAGATGACAATTGTTGCGTGACGACAATGTCCTACATTATAATTACTTACTCACTAGGTTTGAGAGAAGCTGTACTGTTGACAAAGCTAATTGTAGTAGGGCTACCACACTTAACTCGCGCCTTTATGGGAGGACATGTGTTGGTGAGATTGGCTAGTCTTGTGATGGCGCCCGCTAAGCATGTCGGGCTGATAAGTGACACCAGTCGAGGGTGCAGTGAATGTATAAGTATCTCCCGGGCCCCCGACTCATGGTAGTAGTAGGAACAGTGGGTTTAGTCGGCAGGTGTGACATAACCCAAAGACGGAGGGTATTCCAAAAGGATATCTGCTCAAAAAAAGAAGTCATTATCTATCTTTTTGCCAAATGTGAAAGGTAACAGACACAAAGAATCGCGGCGATTTTTAACGCTCTGCTTAGCACTGAAAGTTGAAAATCCAACGAGAGTGCGTCCCAGCACGTTGGATTCTCAACGCTCGGCTTAACACCGAGAGTTGAAAATCCAGTGCGCTATAAAATCCCGTCGAGATTTTATTACGTCCGTGCGAACGTCGGCTCACTTTCGCATTTATATATGTGTGGAAGTATGGATGGATGACGTCTTCTTACAGCAAAGTAAGTAAACCAATGATAACGACTATTTTTAATTTTCATTTGATGTATCATCGTATTTTTCCTTTCCGACCAACACTGACCACTGATTGCATCTACTTATAGTAAACAGCTATCTACCCAAATACACAAATAATTGAATCCTTTTCTAACTGTTGGTAAACAAATATTTTCAGAGTTTATCTTGTACATTAAGGACACACCGGTGAAGGAAAAAATTTCGCGAGGAAACCAGCACCGTAATTGCGTAACACACTTTCAACCACAATCTCAAAGATTTTGAAGGATATTGCTAATCCAATGCTTCATATGTTCGAAAAAATGGTCTGCTCAATAACGTAAATAACGCAATGAATGTTGTTGAACTGGCAAAATGAAACCCATTGCTACTGTTAGTTTGTTACGCAATTACACCGCTGGGCTTGTAGCGCGAACCCATCTGCGTCTTGAGCAAGCCTTGTGATCAATGCTCGTGCCTTCTCTGTATGAGAAGAAGCCTTTGTCCTGCAATGGGACATAAATAGGCTGATATTATTCTATTATTAACATAACTGGCGAAATGTGGGTGTACTATAGGTACACCTCTGCCTAACCCTTCGGGGAATACAGGCGTGATGTTATGTTATGTTATTATGCCCAAAGAAAACCTTATCATATTTTCTTGATCTATAAAAAAGGGAGAATCCATTCAATCTATTTGTGTACTCGACAGACTCGTCTGATGTGGGTGTCAAATAATAACTTCATTTGTTCTATTTTTAATCCCCGACACAAACAGAGGGGTGTTATAAATTTGACCGCTATGTGTCTGTCAAAGGCACCGTAGCTCTTAAGCGGGTGAACCTATTTGAATCCGTTTTTTTTTATATTTGAAATCAGGTTTTCTAGCGATGATTCTTAGACATGTTTTATCAATATTGGTCCAGCTGTTTGAAGATTATCAGCTCTTTTCTAGTTGATGAATGGATGTGAGTATCTTCCTCAGACCTGATTGATTTGAAATTTCGCATTCTGTTACTTCAATGATATTAGTTGAACATAGTAACCTCGAACTGATGCTGCAGCATCACCTGGAATTTGCAGGATACCCAACTCCCTTAGAAACTTACAGCACAGTTATCGTGTTTGGGCTCATTAGAATGGTCTCAATGAATCGGTTATAGATAGATGGTGAACAGTGTCTGGTGATGGAGTAGGAAAGAGTAATGAGGAAATGTTTGTGTCGGGAGTTTTTTTAAATATAACTGTTAAAATTGTACTTGTCAATCCGTGGCTATAACAGTATATACCTACCGTAGAAATTGTGCCTAATAACTGTGACTATTTTGATAAAATCTTTAAATAGTCCTATTTCTTCTACATAATGTTCACTAGGTATTGCTAATTGGCAGTTTTTCAAAGAAATCATTGTTAAAAATACTAGAAATAAAGTCTTAGGTAAACAGTTCTTGAAATGATATAATTTCAAGAACTGTTTCACCTCACCGAAGTAAATAATCATAATGTTTTCCAATGAGTAACAATAAGAGAAAATATATTTCTAAAAAATGATTTTCAAGTACACTGAAGACACGGTACTATGGTGAAAAAATACTAAATCGTATAGTTCCCATTATTTCCATTAACTATTTTCACAATTTTTAGGTTTTCACAAAACCATAATAATTATGTAAAGTATATAAAAATCTACATGATTCCAATTGAATTCTGTATTAATAAATATATAACTTAATAAGTACTTAACTAATAATAGAATTTGTCACATTAAATGACTAGTGCTCTTCCTCCTCTTTCCTACTTGACCTATGCTGTGCCCGACAGGGTCCATAATTGTGACTAATATAATTATTTTCCTACCAACTATAAACATTATGGTACGCAATAAAGAATTTGAGATTATTTTAACCTCCAATAAGCATGTAAGCATCAGCCATATCATCAGCAAACAGACTAACCCGAGTTGGTTTTATCAATTTGGAGCTGAAAATCAACAATACAGACTAAAAAAACATTGCTACAACTAAGATTCTCGTATCGTAATGTTCCAATTATTTAATTAATTAAAAACAAAATTTTCCATCAAACAACAAATTAAAAAACGAAATACATTTATTTAGCACTAGCTTCCGTCAGTGGCTTCGCCCGAGTGATATCTTTATAAACTATAGCCTATGTTACTCAGTGATAATATAGCATTCTACTGGTGACTTTTTTTTTACGGTCCAGTAGTTTTTTAATCTATTCATTCATAAATACAAATCTTTTCTTGCTATTAGTGTCGTCATAATCAGCCTATAATGTTCCCACTACTGGGACACAGGCCCCATCTCTGTAAGAGGGAGTGGGCCGTAATCCACCACGCGGGCCCAATTCGGGTTGGTAGATGTCACATGTCTTCGAATTTTTGGTTCTAGGTAATGCCGGTTTCCTTTCACCGTATTGAGAGCAGTGGTGATGATATTAGTGTACAAGCATTATCGGACAGCCACCAATTTAGAGCTGAAGACCAACAAACAGCATAAATTCAGACTAAAGCAACATTGCTGTAGCCAGGATTCGCTATTGATCAAAAGTTGCAGAGATTCCTATTTATTAGTTTGAACTAGTTTTGCGAATATACCAACCAACACCGCAATATTTAGTTTCGTTAAGGTTAATTAGAAGAGTTGCCACGAATGCTTAGTGGTCTGTTCCAGTTTGTTCTTAAGGTCCTGTTAACAACTGAACTGAAATTCGATGTGCCTGGTTTAGCAAATGGTCTTGAATATCCGAACATACTTAGCAGAATTTCCAAGGATTGCAAAATTGATATGGAGTGGATTCAGTAACAGTTACATTAATTTAGCAAAAACAATTAATTTAATTAATTTACTCAGTTGTAAATCTACAATATACAAATTAACACTAAACATTTATTGCAGTATCAATGATAAATTAAGTAACTTTTCACTTCTACAACTATCATTTCATGCCAGTAAAATTATGAATATTTTAACTCGTACTTGAAACGACCTCCTTGAAAACTATTTTGACGCCATAGCTGATCGTACAGTCGACCGTCCTCTGCTACATAGAATGTGCACGGAGAGTCTCGCCGCGCCGTTCGTTTGTTTGCCAGCCACGCATGTATACGTAGTGTGGCCGTTGGACTCAGGCGACGATTCTACCTACTTTTTTATACAAAGCGAAGCACGTGCGTAGCTTAGCCATGGGCTGCGGCGCAGTGACACAAAAAAAAAACAGTGGCACTCCGGGAGTGCCGCCGACAGAAGTGAAAACTTGAAAAAACCTCGGCACCAATCCAATCAACGCGTTGATGTCTTTTTAATGGTCAAAAGCTGGTGTCATCACGATGTCGCGAAATTAATGGGTTAGTCCCATCCCAAAAATTCCCAACGCTCCTGAAGAAGTTTTCACTTCAAAAATATAGTTTGCCACACCTGTTCTTAATCTGGTTGTCTGGGATCTGTGCTTACATCTACATTACAAAAGCAATTCTAGTATGTACCTACGTTTATTAAAAGTACTTTCTCACATAATTTGCAGCATCATCAACCACTCACATACACAAAAAGAACTCCGTATCTCCGTCATTGATCGCTTAAGGCCGACAATAGCGCCAGAGGTGCTAACAGCGATTTGTTAGCGCACAATGAATGTGCCGAGATAGCACAGTCAGTACCATTAATCCTAATAACGGCCTCGCTGTGTCGAACTTTAGATAGCCTTTGAAAAAAACGGCTATAAAATCAAGACGGTAAAGGTCATTAGATTTTAGAGATAGGTTGAAACTTTTAAGGTTTCGATTGAATTTGTACTTATAATACAGCCTTTAGTTTTGTAACACGTTGAATAAGACAATTTTGCCGACAAGATATAGTAGGCAGATATGCTTCGTTCCAGTTTACGGGTTGTGAGTGCTGGAGTAATTAGGTACATGATATTTTATTTCTGTAATCTAAGAAGAAAGAAAAATCGAAACAAGACGGGTGAATTTGCCACATTTTGGAAATTCAATTGCTAGAGTAAAATATGATACAACTAGTTTATTTTTACTGTGACCAAGCATGCGGCAATGATGACTGTGATTTTTTATGGTGACTCTTTTAAATTTTTCCTAAATTTTGGGATGGCAATTTTACCACAAGTGATAGTTGACTTTGCCATAGGTTTTTGGACTAAAACATCATTATATAATGGAAAAACAGTAGATATAAGATTGTGTTTTAATAATGCATAAAATTTACTACATATCTCATTGGTTGCTTTTATAACATCACATAGTTTTTTTTTTTTTTTTTAAACCACCGTAAAGTGGCAAAGTAGCCAGGTTTCACGGTATATAAAATTCTCGTGTCACAATGTTAGTTGCCATACTCCTCCGAAACGGCTTGATCGCTTTTTATGAAATTTTATTTATATATTCGGTAGGTCTTCAAAGAAATCTTTTTCTTTCTTCTTTAAAAATTATACTTTTATACGGCAAAAAGAAATATTTTTTTTTAACTAAATAGATGAGGACGATGTTTCCTATTCGACTACTCTGAGATGACTCCTCACCTTATATTGCCCTCTTCCTCTCTCCTACTTTCCTGTGCCCAACAGGGTCCACGATCATGTATTTGTAAAACTTACCACCTAAGTTCACATTGTGGAATGCTGATAAATATTGAGTATTGAGTATCGAAACGCCCGAAACCCAAGTCCTGTCTGGACGTTAAAAGCGACTGTGACCTTTGAGTTTTTTTTAGTCAGATCATAATGAGAACCATAAAGATTAGTGTTTGAGAAGGTCTTTTGAAGCACATAAACCCACCTTCGGACGGACGTAATATCGCAAGGGGATTTTATCGCTCACTGGATTTTCAACCCACGGTGTTGAGCCGAGCGTTGAGAATCCAACAGAGTGCAACCCAGCGCATTAAAAAAATTCACTGTTAAATTTGCAAGTCTTGGCGCTAAGCAAAGCGTTGAAAATCCAGTGGGCGAAAAAACATCGCCGCGGGAAAAGTCACCCACGCTTACCTGGGCCAGGACATTTCAGCTTTGTCTCTAGATGAGATGCCTCAGATATTGCAATAACCATAGGCGGAGGTGATCTCTAACTATCAGGCGAGTCGCCTGGATGGTTTTCAGCCAATTATCTACATAAAAACAGTCAGTCATTTAAAGAAAAACAATCAGTGAGATATTTTAAATCTTTTTACATCTTCATAGTTTCACTACTCGTTAATGAAAACCTTTTTGACTACGTTTTACAAATCCTCTTGGGGAAGCAGAATTTTCATATAAGTTTTCAGGAACAAAGTGATGGCAAGCTCATTATATTATTATTATTATTATTTATTATTATACTATATAAAGCTCGATTACCACTCACTCACTCACTCACTGACTGACATAATTGTTCTCCCAGATGGTGAAGGGGGAGGTGGGTATATTTTTACAGATTCGTATAGAAGTAACTCTCACGAGTATAGGAAAAATCCCAAACCTCCCCTTTTCCACCCCACTCTCCCCCCTCCCTATCGTATCTCGGAAACTAAGTGTCCCGTGTATTGTTGTTTTACGGATTCGTATAGAGGAGGCTCGGAAAAGTAAAATCCATTTTTCAAAGTTGCCCCCCTTGCCCCCCTTCTCCCCCCCTCTAGGTAGATCTCGGAAGTTAAGAGACTTGGAACATTTCTTTTTCAGATTCATATCAAGGGCCCCAGAGTTGGTCAAAATCATTTTTCAAAACTCCCCCCTCTCCCCCCCTTCACCCCTCCCCCAATCGTATCTCGGAAATTAAGAAACCTGGGTTTTGTTTTTTTACGGATTCGTATAGAGGAGGCTCGGAAAAGTAAAATCCATTTTTCAAAGTTGCCCCCCTTGCCCCCCTTCTCCCCCCCTCTAGGTAGATCTCGGAAGTTAAGAGACTTGGAACATTTTTTTTTTAGATTCATATCAAGGGGCCCAGAGTTGGTCAAAATCATTTTTCAAACTCCCCCCTCTCCCCCTTCACCCCTCCTGGGTTATGTTTTTTTACGGATTCGTATAGAGGAGGCTCGGAAAAGTAAAATCCATTTTTCAAAGTTGCCCCCTTGCCCCCCTTCTCCCCCCCTCTAGGTAGATCTCGGAAGTTAAGAGACTTGGAACATTTTTTTTTTCAGATTCATATCAAGGGGCTCAGAGTTGGTCAAAATCATTTTTCAAAACTCCCCCTCTCCCCCCTTCACCCCTCCTGGGTTTTGTTTTTTACGGATTCGTATAGAGGAGGCCCGGAAAAGTAAAATCCATTTTTCAAAGTTGCCCCCCTTGCCCCCCTTCTCCCCCCCTCTAGGTAGATCTCGGAAGTTAAGAGACTTGGAACATTTTTTTTTTTCAGATTTATATCAAGGGGCCAAGAGTTGGTCAAAATCATTTTTAAAAAGTCCCACCTCTCCCCCCCTTCACCCCTCTTGGGTTTTGTTTTTTTACGGATTCGTATAGAGGAGGCTCGGAAAAGTAAAATCCATTTTTCAAAGTTGCCCCCCTTGCCCCCCTTCTCCCCCCTCTAGGTAGATCTCTGAAGTTAAGAGACTTGGAACATTTTTTTTTTCAGATTCATATCAAGGGGCCCAGAGTTGGTCAAAATCATTTTTCAATACTCCCCCCTCTGCCCCCCTTCACCCCTCCTGGGTTTTGTTTTTTTACGGATTCGTATAGAGGAGGCTCGGAAAAGTAAAAACCATTTTTCAAAATTCCCCCATTCTCTCCCCCTTCTCCCCCCTTTAGGCGGATCTCGGAAGTTAAGACTTGGAACATTTTCTTTTTCAGATTCATGTCCGTGGGCCCAGAGTAGGTCAAAATTAGTTTTTTTCAAAACTCCCCCCTCTCCCCCCCTTCACATCTCCCCCCCTTCACCCCTCCCCCCATCGTATCTCGGAAACTAGGTAGCGGTAAAGCGAAGCGTAGCGTAGCGTAGCGTAGCGTAGGGATAAGGTCACGATAGCTTTCCGGTGGTAGGTAGGTCCTGAGTGGAGCGAACCTGCGAGACCGAGTGGAGCGAAGGGGGGAGGAATACTAACATGGCGGACAGCGTTTTTGTTTGGGGTGCGTTTAAGTCAATTATTCAGTTTAAAATTGACTGCCTAAACGTCAAACACCCCGTTTAAGCACACCGGGAGGTGAAAAATTAATCTGACTAAAATTGAATCTGCTCCGTTTACGGTCGTCCGCTGGTATAAGTTTTCGCTTGGGGTACGTTTAAGCCGGGGAAATTTTCGCCGGTTAAAAATTAAACTATGGATAATTAACGAACTTTTAAAATAAAGTTTTCCTGTTTTCTAGGTCTCAAAAAAATATGGTAATATTTTTTTTGAGATAATTGAGAAATTATTAATCATTTAAATATGACCTATTTAAAAAAAGAGTCGATTAACATATTTCCAACAATCAAACAATAGACCATAGAGTCCATCAATTTGAATTTTGAACTTGACATTGAATTTAAAAAAAACTTGAAAAGAGCGCCAAAATTAAGCGTCCTGTTTCTGTCGTGAACTCGTGAATCGAGGTTTCTTGTTGCAAGTTGCAAGTTGATATTGATTGATAATTATTATCAAAATAATCAATTTCCAACATGAAACGAGCAAGTACTGAAGAGTTATCAACTGTTCCGCGTCGCGGAGGCACAGCTGTGGAATATTCAGAATGTCTTATTTCTGGTGAGTTTCTGAATAGTTCTGTTAAGTGAATAACGTAACCTTATTAGCAGGCTTCCAAACCTAGGTACTGGCGTCTCGGGAGCTTTGGACCATGGACGTTTGTGTTGCAGCGTTTAGCCTTACTTGCCCATGGACAAGATTTAGTGCATCTATTTTGCGTCGGTCTTTGAGGCGAACCGTACCTACATGTTTCTGCGCCGTACAGAAATATTGGAAAAACCAAACTTCTCGGCAGGCAGACTTTTGTGGCTTTGGTGATATTATGATTGGCCCAGACTCTTTTGAGCTTATCAACGGCAGATGTTGTGTTAGCACATCTCCTTAGAATCTCATCCTCACACCCCCCAGTGTGTGATTAATTGATTATGGAACCAAGGTACTTACTAACATATAAGATTGAACAATCTCACAGTTGCCAATCACATGAACAAGTTGGTTTTAGTCAGGCTCGGTCCACGATAACAGACATAGAGACAGAGATAATGATCGTTAAATTATTAATTGGTTGCAACTAAAAAGCCGCTCACATATTTTAAAATCTAGCTTAAAAGTAAAGTATTAAACATGTAATGAAGGCAAAATGAAGGTCGTATACATGTACCTATGTATCTTTATTTGCATAAAATGTGAAGAAATAGGACATTACAGTTATTTCAGTGCAGAACACACAAGTAATGAATATTACATATCACAGTACCTACATCATAGCTATACTATCTATGTAAAAATTTTAAACAAGACAATAAATAATACACACATCATTTAATTATAATACAAAAAAATACTAAAGTACAAACATCTGTATCAATAAATACAATAATATACACAAATACTTTCTTCAAACAAGGCAAAATTATCAATTATTGAAATAATAACATGAAACTCAACGTTAAAATTAAATTTCACACTGCATTTTTAATATAGGAAGAATGAGATGAATAATGGTAACTATGTTAGTGTGTTACTAACATAGTTTTTTGTAAGTATATTGTTAATAACACTATCGAGTCTTGTTGCTTGAATTAAATGATTTAATAATAAATTTAATTTGGTTGAATTTGCCATTGGTACAAAAAAAATAGAGGATTGGTTAACTACTTTCTTCGATATAACATTATAAATTAATGGAATAACTTTAAAATAAACGGGTCATTCTCCTTCAAACATGTTTCAGTTATTCAAACCTTGGTTGATGAGCTTTGTATACTTATTGAATATTTTGGAATTATTTTGCACACAAGCATTTCTTTTGTGTCACTTAAACTTGTAATAACTCTGCTGTGTATCCCTTACAACTATAGTACGGTAATATTAAATATTGTAACACTGCAATTACATACATTTATATTGAAAGAATCTTATCAATATTACATACACTACACTCACATTTCACTCAGTTTGATTTTCTGCTTGTCCTTTGTCATTCTTTTACTGGTAGTCCCCAGCTCCGTGGAGGTCGGAGGTTCTTTTTAGTGTGAACAGCTACACACTACTTCCCAAAGCTTTGGTATGGTACGACACAAGGAATCCGCATGATTAAAATGAAAAATCCCTTGAATCTGCTTATTTCTGTATCCTGACGGAATACCAATGTTTCATGCAGCTCCTACAGCCATCTCTTCAAACTTGTCGAATTCCAGTATCATTTCGTAGATACTCAGACGTCTGTAAATCCGCTCCAAAGACGACCCACTGACCGTGAATGTAGAAGTATATCCAGTGGGGTAGCAGCTTCAGCCACAAAGCAGAGGTACTGTACTCTTAGCTATCAATAAAAAATGCTTGAGAAAATACCATTTTCCATTGCACAGAGTACATTTTTATACAGGTCCATTGTTAATAGAACAGAAACAAAATAAACAAAACGTCAAAACCAATGACTTGACAAGTTTAACACTAAACCAATGTTGCAAGGAGGCAAATTTTAATTTCCTTAAATATTTAATTTTTTTTACACGTTTGTAGCCTTACTTAAGTACGAGTTTTCATGTAAAATAGTGCCTTCAAAATAAGGCTTTTATTATAGTCTATTTTTATTGAACCATGTTTTCTATTTTTCCCCATAATCAAGGAGATTTTATTTTCGTTTTTCGCTGCCGTACCGATTTACTTTTATTATCATTGGTACCGATATGTCAAGTTATTGTACATCTTGGCTCGCTAACTTGGATGTAGAGACTTGCGTTTCTCACGAGCGTCGTTATTGCAACAGAATTTTTTCGTTATTAGGTATTATTACAATCGCAAGTTTGCGACAGCGTCATTACCTACTAATGTCGAGACTGCTGAAATAGTATTCAAGTATAAATATATGATCTCATAGCTCCTTCATCAAATAATTCTATGCTAGAACAAATTAATGTTTGATTAATTTAAGTAGGTAAGTACATATCAATTAACCCTTAATTGGACTAAAGGAGAATGCTTCCCCTTAGAGCATTTAACCTATATGTCAATTATTATACGAACAAACAATGTGTCTTTGCCCTAATGTCAAAGTTGAAACGGAAAGTAACAGAATTTTTTATCTGTGGGCAGTCAAAAAACCGGCTGTTTGTTTTCGTTGAGTTGTGAGCCAAAATTATAGTGCAAATTCAAAATAAAATTATAATGTCGCGGAAAAATGTGGTAAGTTTATTTGACTTAGTATTATTTGTAGGTTTTGAGTTGTTTTATGGATATCAATGTTTTTTTTTGTGATTGTTTCAATATCAGTGTAATTATTGAGCTTCAAAACATGTGGGAACTATAATACTTTAGACCACAACAGACTCTAATTTTAGCTAATACGAAAATATACAACTAACATAATTATGTGTTTCAGAGAAAAATACTAGATCTCTCAAAGGGAGACAATGTGCAAAGGGCACTGTCAATATTGATGTCTTCAGAAGACGACGAATCTGACCACCTTAGTGAAGATGAACATCCATTAGTAGATGATGTATCACATATGAATACAATGTTAGACCAAATTCAAAAATCATTTTCCCAAGAGGACTTGATTACTATTTTGAGTGGTAAGTAGATATGTTTTGAACAATTAGGTAAGAATATAATTTTTTCAGTACTTAATTTTATAGTACCTGTATTTTTCCAGGTGAAATAAATGCAGACGCAACTGAAACTGTGCAATATGCAGATGAACAAGTACTTGTCAACAGGCCTGAATGTACCCGACATGCTTACATTCCTTATGGAGTGCCTGTTGCCAGTGCAAGCTCTCAAATAGTTATTCAGCCTCTTGATGAACAGTTTTCTACCAGGAGCTTAGATGTAAGTACTGTATTTCAACAAATTCAAATGAACAATGAAGCAATGGACATAATAGATACACAGTCCAATCTGCAGGAGCCTGTGTTGAATATGCCTCCTGAAAGAAGAAACTTCATCAAATACTCCGAGACCAAGTTATTCTGAGATGCAAAATAGAGAGCGTTTATGTACCACATTTGTTGGAGACTTGAATATCCCTTCATTTGACAAGCCATTGCAAGTAAGAAAAATATATACTAATAGGAGTACACCAAAATATTACTTTTTGGACATGTTTCCGGAATCTATGCTAAACTTAATTGTAGAAAATACAAACATAAATGCAAATGAAAAAAGATCACATGGATGGCAAGATGTCACAAAGGAAGAGATCTCTGCATATTTAGGTATGATGATACTGATGTCAATCAATCCAATTTCTGATAGCCAGCTATATTGGTCCACAGATGTGTTTTATAAAAACCCAATTATTTCTGGTGTCATGACCCTAAGACGGTTCAAAAAAATCACTAAAAATTTTCATATATCTGACATAAAAACAGAACTACCAAAAACATCCCCCAACTATGACAAACTGTGTAAAATACAACCACTCATTCAAAAACTAAATCAGACCTTTGCTGAAGCTTGCACATCATCTCAAACACAGTCCATGGATGAATCTATGATCAAATTCAAAGGTAAAAGTACCATGAAGCAATATATGCCCAAAAAACCCATAAAAAGGGGGTACAAGTGTTGGGCCAGGTGCGACTCCAAAAGTGGCTATCTGTTCCAGTTCCAATTTTACACAGGTAAAGTTGGTAGTACATCTGAAGAAAACTTAGGTTACCGGGTGGTATTAGATCTTGCAGATGATGTGCCAGAAAATACTCTCTTGGTATTTGACAATTTTTTTACGAGTTTGGGGCTAATGACAGCTTTGTTTGAAAAAAAAATATTTTCAATTGGCACTGTTCGCATAAACAGAAAGGGCCTACCAGAATTGATTACCAAGAAATCTAGAGAGACAACACTAAAACCTGGTGAATTTATTTACCAATATTCGGCGCCGCTTTCAGTTTTCAAATGGAGAGACACCAAAGATGTATTTGTGTGTACTACTGCTTTCAATCCCAAAGATATTATTGAAATAAAGAGGACTCAAAAAGATGGTTCAAAGAAAAATATGTTTTGTCCATTGGCCATAAAAAAATATACAGAGTTCATGGGTAGAGTTGACCTTTTTGACCATTACAGGTCTTCCTATTCTGTAGGTCGAAAATCCAGAAAAAATTGGCACCGAATATTCTGGTTTTTACTGGAAGCTGCCATTATAAATTCATATATAGTATATATGACTACTCATTCAATACGAAGAAACATCCATAAAGAATTCCGTTTACGTCTTGCACGTGCACTTATTGATAATTTTAGTAGCAGAAAGAAGCAGGCTGCAGTATTCAAAACGAAAAAAGGGGGCTGTTATGGTGTGCCAGAAGAGACTCGTTTATCAAATGTTGGACTACATATGCCACGCATTAGTAAATATAGAAGGTGTCGATTCTGTAGCACTCGGGCAAAAGAGCAGAGGACAAAATATTCTTGTTCCATATGTTTGGTATCCTTATGTGCTGCTCCATGCTTTGAGAATTATCATTCTACACCAGCATTCTCCAACATGTAGATTATTTCCCACATAGAGCTCATTTCATTTAGCCCTACACTTGCAGTAGGAGTATATTTCCCACGTTGTTTTTTTTTTTAATAATAAAAAAAAAAAAAAACAAAAAAAAGAATTTTAATCTCATACCTAAATAAAAAATTCCCACTAGGTTTATAAATCCGAGTAGAACCCACACACGCCATGCCCAATTAAGGGTTAATAAGTTATAGGTACTTAAAAAGCAGTTTCATCATCAGCCAGCTAATATACTTAGGGATATTTTTTTTGTTGTTTTGTTTTTAAATAATTTAGAAAATTGACATAATTAGGTACTGATCATTATAAATAATGCTTATAAGAGACACCATATTATTAGCCATGCAGACTTTTGAGCTCATTTTGCAGTCAGTTCAATGTCATCTTGTGCTACAATGTGAAATAGATATTTTTCGAATATTTAATGCATACATAATGTTTTTGGTTTTTTCCTTTGTTCTGCTCCTAAATGTACTGCACAAAAAATGAGTGGGAAATACATAATTTTTTTTTTCATATATATTATAAATTTTGTTTTGTGCCAGAAACCCTCGCGTTCTAAAATCCTACCAGTTTCTTCACAACCTGATCAATTGTTTAAGACAGTTTAGAGGTAAAACATACAAACATTATTAATTGATAGGGTGTCGTACCTGAAGGGTAAAAACTACAGAATCTTGTTATGTACTAAGACTGCTGTTCGTCCGTCTGTCCATCTGTCTGTTAGCGGGCTGCAGCTCATGATCAAGAATGTGGATTTCGGTTGCCGCTATACATAATAAAAATAAGTTAAAAATTGGAAGCAGGTTCCCCAGTAAATAAAAATAAATATGTTGTTCTTTGCTTACTGTCGTCTCTGTCAGCGAGCTGTCTGTAACCCATTAATCCAATCAATGGGGACAAAAAAGACGCTTTGCCTTACAAAGGGTGGTGTAGATGATTTTTGTCATTACAAAATATTCTCCCTCTTGTAACATTATATCCACCTTGCACTTGACCTTGTATTTTTGTTAATGTTTTAGGAACTACACACCAAGGGAGTAGCAATTATAAGGGTAATAACGCTCAATGCGTGGCAATGTCCGCTTGCGCGTCAGTATTGTCAGTTTGCAGACATCGGAATCTGACTTGTCATGATATCGATGTCATTCTCCAAAGTGGAGACACTTTATATATGTCGCTTAAACCAATTCTACCGAAGGGTGTCATATTTTTGAACCCCGAGGAATTGCCTACAGAGATTGTCGTCGGAAACAATAGAGCTCAAATTGAAAATATGACCGCCAATTGGATTACAAATGGAGTATTTCCTCAAATTTCAGAAAATGAATACGGTATTTTAACTCTTGCAAACATAATTGAATCCAATGTTTTCGACGCAAACCACAATGATGAGACGGATAGCGTGGTATTTACCGGGCAAGACTATACAGTTTCTTTTTGGAGATTCGATAGTGCATTCTATTTATTTAACAGTCACGCAGTAGATGAATATAACAAATTAAATTCTACATGCGGAGTAGCACGTTTGTTTAAATGTTATTCGATTCGCGAATTAGCCAGATTGCTGTTATTGCGAAATATAGGTGTAGGTCAGTATTCAATACACAGACTACGCGTTCTCAATTATCAAACAATTGAAAATTTAGTTGTAGGATCTGCATTGCCATTGCCAGCGTCTGTCGAGTCTATAATAGACTTCGAATGCCCGGCATCAACAGATCATAGTCAATTATCGGAATCACAATCTATATTGTTTGGTTTTCAAAAAACCCCTGAACCGGTAGTAGTTGACACCCATGTGGCGTCAACAAAGAGAGGTCGACCCAAAAAACAAAAACGTGGCAGGAAATGTAGTACAGTAAACGCCCATTTGGATGCGGTTAAAAAGTATAATAAAAAAAAAACCGCAAATTCATCGCGATGCCGTTAAAAAATATACAACTGAAAATCCACAAATAAATCGCGATGCTGTAAAAAAATATACAACTGAAAATCCACAAATAAATCGCGATGCTGTAAAAAAATATACAACTGAAAATCCACAAATAAATCGCGATGCTGTAAAAAAATATACCACGGAAAATCCAGAAATTAATCGCGATGCTGTACACCGTTATACCAAGCAGAACCCTGAAATAAATCAAATAGCCACTGACAAATATAATAAAAACAGCCGTCGTATTGACATACCACTACGTCAATCTAAAAACCTAATAGCACAGAAGAGGGACGCTGAGTTAGACGTAATAAAATTATTTTCTTTAAAAAAAACGTCCTTGCTTTCTTCAGACACTTTTAGGTGTCCATCTTGTAATGCGCGTCTGTTTGAAGAAGAAAAATCTCGAAAACAATGGTGTTGTGGGTCGGGCGCGTACAACATACAAAATTTAATTCCGTTAACCGAGGAGTTTTACTCTCACCCGTCTTTTCTGAGTAGACCGCGAGCTTACAATAATTTATTTGCCTTCAGTGCCTTGGGCGTTTCTCACGGGTACCAACAACCAACGGGAATATCTTTTCTTAAAATTCAAGGTCGAGTCTATCATAGAGTTTTTGATTTAGCTTACACTGGTAGCGTAAATAATTTAGGACTATACATTAACGATACAAGCGAACGCGAGCAAATAGCTGCAAATATGAAACTTGATAGGCAGGTAATTAGTTGCATAACTAACTTTTTACATAACGTCAATCCGTTTATCGAATGTTTTAAACGATTAAGTAGGGAACTATCCGATCAGGCCTTTATTAAATTTCAGCAAACGTCTCGCTCAATCCACGGTAACATTTTAGGAGATTTACCTGTTGGTAAAGAAGTCGCGGCCATTATTAGTACAGAACGCGAAAATTTTATACCTCATTGCATAGCAGTTTGGAAAATCGGTGATAGGAAACCGCACACTGTAGATATAATGCATCCGTTATATGAAAGTTTTCAGTATCCACTATTTTATCCTGAGGGTAATGCGGGTTGGTACCCGAACAAAGTAGATAATAACGGAAATAAATTAACTCAAGCGAAATACGTTCGCTGCTTGTTATTGTCGGAGCCACGATTTTCCGATATAGGCAGGCTATCGGAAGAATGGTTAGTTGACATGCATTGCCGAATCATAGAAGAACACCTACGTTTTATATCAAGTCTACAAAAACATAACTCGAGTAGTGCACTGAGGTCCGCTCCACTTCAAGAAGTTGAAATGAGCATTGAAGTCGCGCGTCAAATTCGTCAAGATGAAACCATTCAGGGAGAGGGATTCGTACCAGGTCGCGTTTATTTGCCCAGCACTTTTACGGGGGGGCCGCGATACATGAAAGGAAAATATAGTGATGCTATTGCAATAGTAAGCAGATTGGGGAACCCATCATTTTTCTTGACGTTTACTTGTAATCCCAAGTGGCCAGAAATTCAACAATCCACTCAAAGCAGCTATGTAAATCCTTCTGTATGTGCTAGAGTTTTAATTTAAAGCTAGCAGAATTATTAAGAGATATCCGAGGTGGTAATTGGTTTGGCAAATGTATTTATATGATGCACGTAATAGAGTTTCAAAAGCGAGGTTTACCACACGCTCACATTTGTTTTAGGGTTGAAGGTGGCGGGCCTGTCCAAAATATAGATATTGATAAATTTGTTAGAGCAGACATTCCTGATGCATCAGAGGCAGAGGGAAGATTACGAAAAGCTGTTTTGAATCATATGATTCACGGTCCTTGCGGTCCCTCGCACAGAACTAATTTACCTTGTTGGGATAGTGAGAAAAGTAAATGTTCAAAATTTTTTCCAAAACGTGAGACAGCCACCACTTTTTCTGATGAAAAACGATTTATTAACTTATGTAGAGACAGTAAAAACGAAGCAACTATAAAATATCGCGGTAACGATGTAATTGTAAATGATACTTGGGTAGTTCCTTATAACGCAAGTCTTCTTTTAAAATACGATGCTCATATAAACTTGGAGGTCTCCTCGCAACGCACGGTCGTTAAGTATTTGTTTAAATATATCACTAAGGGTCCTGACGAATCGCGCGTAGCTGTCGTACCGGAAGAACATGAAAATAACGAAATAGAGCAGTATGTCACAAAACGTTATATAGGCTCCAGCGACGCCGCTTGGAGGACGTTAGAATTCGATGTGACCGCGCGCGAACCCAACGTCAAACAGCTGTCAGTGCATTTAGAAAATCAACAAACCGTTTATTTTAAACCAGGCACTGAAGTAAAAGCCGCGCAACAAGCTGGTTCGGACCTTATTACCTATTTTAACCGCCCCGTAAGAGACGAATTTGACTCATTGACCTACTTGGACTTTTACGAACAGTACATTGTTCATTCCAAGCGTCCCTCAACAAAAACTACGGAAATTTTTGAAACATCAAATCATAAATTCATTACTAAAAGACAAAAGGGTGAGCTTGTCGCGCGTCTATTTTGGGTCGCACCTAACAGAGGTGAACAGTTTTATCTTAGAATTCTATTTAAAAAATTCTCGTGTCGTAGTTACACCGATCTTAAATCTCTTGGTGGTCCCGATAGTAAAACTTTTCAGGAAGCTGCTAAAATAGTTGGTCTTGCCGATGACGAAGTCAAATACGAAAGAGCTATGTTGGAAGCATCAAACTTTTTAACGGGACCACGCCTTCGTAGCTTCTTCGTTTGTTTGGCTGTAAACGGTGTTCCAGTCGCGTCTTTCTGGGACACTTTTAAAAATCAACTCAGCGAAGACATCTCATATAGGTTAGGTGCGGTTGCGGACATGGAAAGAGTACACACTTTGTGTCTCATTCAAATAAATAGGTTGCTTCGGAAACACGGATCGACGTTACAACAACACGGTTTGCCAGAAATCGAAGATACCACTACCGAGTTAGGCAGGGAACGCGTAGAACACAACCGCGAATCATTGAAACATTTTACAGATCAATGGATTCCTCGCTTGTCTCGAGAGCAAAATTGTATTTTTGATTACGTTGTAAAACTTTGTAACGATACTGACTTCCGTGACGTTAATGATACCGCGATTTTCGTTGATGGTCCCGCGGGTACCGGTAAATTTTGACTGGCATGGCACACAAATTTTTGATTTATCTACTGGATAGGTCGTTGCGTGATCTCATGCGTAATGATAAAATTTTTGGTGGCAAAATTATTATCTTTGCAGGGGATTTTAGACAAATTCCCCCTGTAGTTACAAATGCAAAAACTAATTCAGATATATTAAATGCATCAGTAAAAACATCGCGCATCTGGCAAAGTATAAAATCTTTCTCCCTAGCTACTTCGCAAAGATGCAGGGATGACGTAGAGTTTGCAGAATTTTTATTAAATTTAGGCTCAAATAAATTAACATCTCATCCTTTTGTAATTGGCAAAAATATTGAAAATTTAGTTGATTTAGGTGGTATTGAAATTGTATCAGAATTAGACAATTTGATTGACTTTGTTTTCCCCGTTCTAAATATAGAATCCTGTGCTAGCATACATAGAGCAATTTTGTGCACACGGAACGACGCCGTTCGAGAAATAAATAACTTAATACTCGATCGGTTAGATGGAGAAACACTGCATTTCTACTCCATCGATAAAGTCGAAAATGAAAATGCAGATGAATTATTTTTAGGGCCAGATGCGCTTAACAGAATGCAACCAAGAGGTTTTCCAGAGCACGATCTTAAGCTCAAAATAGGATGTATTTGTATGATCATGCGTAATCTCAGTTTTAACGACGGATTGGTAAACGGAACTAAAGTAATTGTAACAGGTACGTCGCCACGCTTAATTACCGTTCAAAAATCGTCGGGTACAGATGAATATTTAATTCCACGTATTATTTTTAAGGGTCCTATTGATCCCAAAAGTCCATTCGAAATGTGCCGCCGTCAATTTCCTTTACAGTTGTCTTACGCGATGACTATTCACAAAAGTCAGGGCCAAACCCTGAGCCGGGTCGGAGTAGATCTTAGGTCGGACATGTTTAGTCACGGGCAATTGTACGTCGCGCTAGGTCGAGCAACCAAAAAGGAATACATCAAAATTTTAATTCACAAAGATCGGGTTTTAGATGGCAAACCGTACGCGAAAAATGTAATAATACTGGAGCTCCTATAAATTAATTAATGTAGAGCTTCCTGAATAAGTCTAAAACAGTTTACCTCTGATCTTCGTAGGCAAATCAATTAAGTTAATCATTAAATCATGTTGACATTGCTATTCAATGAGCGTTTTTTATTTAATTTGTTTTAGCTTTTTTAAATTAAGTAATGTAATATCATCATTCACATTATATATTGTTGGCATATATATTATTTACATTACACTAACTGTGAAAAATAAATATTTTATAACCTGTGTTTGTAGCAGATGTACATTGAGCGTTATGTCGAATAATAACTCTGGTCTAAGCTGTTTATAATTATAAATAAATTAACGGATCAAAGAGGTTAGTTTTTGATGATATGCGTCTCAGTGTGAGATCCGTTGAACCATGTTGGTCTGTAGGGAATCTTTCCGATTGTAGATTGGAAGCGGGTAATTGCCGGGTTAACTGTCCGATCTGTAAGTAGTTGGTTTTGGATTCTGATCAGAGTCGGCTTACTGCCGAGAACATACTCCGTTTGGTGATGAAGTCAATAGAACGGAGTGATTGCGAATTCGTCGTTGAGGTGAGTTTTCGTACCGGTGATGGGGGGTCAGTAAAGTGTGGTCGGTGTCGGTTGATTGCTAGGATGTCTTACATTGTTTGTGGCGCGAAAGTCAGGATGAGATTCGATGTCAAGTTGTGGATGCTATCTGACTTGTGGTGGATCGGTCGGGACGAATATGTCCATTAAAATGGGTAAAAGTTGTTGTCTTATCAGTAATGAGTCGTAGTGTGCAAAGGTGTGGGTAGAGTCATTGTATTGGTTGAATGAGTTATATGGCATGGAGTTATGAGTTATATGGCAGATACCGAATGTCTTAGTTACTCTTTACTGAAAAATAAAATAATAATAAGCCGTGGACTGCTGTGTTGCACGAAGGTGTGGGTTTAAATGGCAGATACCAAATGTCAAGTTGTGGATGCTATCTGACTTGTGGTGGATCGGTCGAGATGGATGATAATTATTTCCGTTAACATAACATGGGTATGCGGCATGAAAGTTGAGCGCTGACTTGAGACCCCGTGACTGCACGGTAAGGATAATCGCTATCGCGCAGTTCACATTGGTCTCCGCTCACAATCCTTGCATATATGATTTGTTGTCTTATCAGTAACAAGTTGCACTGGCAAAGGTGTAGGTAGAGTCATTGTTTCATTCATTCATTCAATTGGTTATTTTCTTTGTACTGGAATAAAAAGATGATGGGATGTAAAGCGATGTATGTACTACCTATGACGTGTTTGTTTGTTTTAATTACCATGCGAGAATTATGTTCATCAATATGCAAATCTTATTCTTTTTATAAGGTTTTTTTAAAATCAGTTTCTTGTGATGTATTCGTCATCGTCTCAGTTTAAAAGCTTTTTAGAATAACTACGCTCATTTTTTAATTTAATTATTCCTTTTATATTTTGAGTATTTAATAAAAGACAAATTTTAATTATTCAAGAATGCCGTATTATTTGAAACTATATGATGTAAATAGAAATAGATTTTTATGAAATTATTTAAATTCGAACAGACGGACAAAATATGTATTGCTTAAAGGTTCATGTTAACAAAAAGGTCGAATTTGGAAAAAAAAAAGTGAAAATTAGAAAGAGAGTAAGGAGTATCAAAATGGCAGTCAAAATGAAAATTGGACATGACTTTCTGTGGCTTTTACTTTCACTACTATACTCTGATTGGCGCACTCAATCTTTTCATCGTTAACTCTTTCTGTTACTCTCACTCTGTTTTTTACTCTCAATTTGATTTTCTCTCTTACCACGTGCAAGAAAGGAGCCTCAAAAGGCGCACTTAATCTTTTCGCTCTGTCTCTTACTGTTACTCTAACTGTCGCTTTTATTTTTACTCTTAAGCTGCGCATGAAAGAAGCCTAAAAACTTTCATTGGACTCTTATTTCAACTTTCATTCTGATTTTTATTCTGGTCCTCACAAACTCCAGTTTCAACCCCAACTATTAGCGTTTAAATTTTAATGTAAACGAAGAACTGAGATAATAATGAATTATTATCATAATTATCTTAGTTTGTTTCAAAGTACATTCATTATGTTGAATCTGTAATAAGGTGTTAAAATAATTAATACCGTAGTTTTCAGTACTTAACTGTCTCTGCTTCTTATGAAATAAGTTTAAATACAATGTCTAACGTTGCTGTCTTAACTAATGTTTATTCTTCGCCATTTTTTTTAAACTGTTTTTATTTTAATTACATTTAATTTTGAGCATGATATTAAGCTCGTAGTTTGAATTATGCTGAATTATCATAACGCTTTTCAACTATTTGTATGCGAAATTTCTATCGACAATATTTTTTTTTTTTTGACAATATCGACAATAATGTGAAAAAAGATTTACATTATTAATGTATTAAATAATTTATTACCTTCCATTCTGATGATATCCTGATGTAGATTACATTGCATATAAAAATACACAAGTTGTTTGGAAGAAAGAAAAAATTGATTAACCGTCGTCGCATAAAAGCAAATTCAAATGAAACTTCCGAATCTTGATGGAACTATGCGAAAACTTGTTTTAACATATTTGAAAAAACATTTCATAAAATAAATTGTAACAACGTGATCCAGCTTTGAATTTAAATTTTGAAAACAAGAATCTAAAAACGTGTTCCAGGCGTCGCTTTTTGCAGAATATCCATAAAACCTGACCACTATATTACTTCACAAACAAACATATTTTTAGTTGCGTCATCAGCCTTGATTTTTGTATAGCATAGAATATGAGATCTGGATGGAACTCCATTGATGCCGTAGTAGTCTACTTACTTATTCTGCAAATTTACACGGTGACATTCATGTCGTTACAATCTACGCATAGCAATTTCATCATGACGCATTCAAGATCACTGATAGAACGCACTCCAAATTCAAGTTGCATGGATAACAGAACAGAATCCGCAGAACATTCTTTCGAATCATAGACATAAACTTTGGATACGCTTTTACTATTTCGACGACGATGCTCAATTCGTATCATCCTTTGACCATGAACAGAAGACACAAGATTGTAAAAAAAAATATAGGTATTGCAAAAAAAAAATGCAAAACAAACAAAAAATAAAACATGCAAAAAAATGGGTCATGTATTAAAAAAACAGCATGCAAAAAAAAGAGTCATGTGTGTAAAAAAAACAAAAAAAAAACGAACTAATATGTACACTATACTTACTTAGTTATTATAATTGCTCTTTATAAATTTTAACTATAATACATATTAAAATGTCAGTAGTTAGCTAAGAAAAACGCTAGAAAGCATATTGCAAATGTGGTTCATAAAGAAAACTTTCCAAACCGAGTCAAAGTGTAAAGGCCTTTTGAATTGAGACGGGTCAGATTTTTTATATTTACCTATATTTTTTTACCTATATCTTTGAATGGAACCTACAAAACTTATATTATTAAAGAACTAACTTAAAAAGAAAAAGAATTGCATATTGAAGCACTTGTACTCGCGTGTCACTGAAAATAGTTAGGTACATTTTGATTCATACATTTTTTGGTCTGCTTATTAATTTATTTCACAACTTAACCGTATACTAAAAAGAATATCATGCAAGATTAATATTCTATTTAGTTTACACTTTAGGTGTACCTATTTAATAATAATAAACAATTTATTTCAGGTAACAAAGACCCATAGATAAAATACCTTAACCTAAATATACATACTAATAACAGTTTTGTTACTACAGCACACACACCTTCATGCATTACAGCTGTCCACGGCTTATTATTATTTTATTTTTTAGCAAAAAATAACAAGACATTCGGTATCTGCCATATAACTCATAACTCCATGCCATATAACTCATTCAACCAATACAATGACTCCACCCACACCTTTACACACTACGACTCATTACTGATAAGACAACAACTTTTACCCATTTTAACGGACATATCTTTCGTCTTGACCGATCCACCACAAGCTAGATAGCATCCACAAGTTGACATCGACTCCCATCCTGATTTTCGCGCCACGGACAACGCAAGACATCCCAGCAATCAACCAACATCCCATCATCTTTTTATTCCAGTACAAAGAAAATAACCAATTGAATGAATGAATGAACCAATGACTCTACCTACACCTTTGCCAGTGCAACTTATTACTGATAAGACAACAAATCATATCTGCAAGGATGGTGAGCGGAGACCAATGTGAACTGCGCGATAGCGATTATCCTTACCGCGCAGTCACGGGGTCTCAAGTCAGCGCTCAACTTTCATGCCGCATACCCATGTTATGTTAACGGAAATAATTATCATCCGTCCCGACCGATCCACCACAAGTCAGATAGCATCCACAACTTGACATCGAATCTCATCCTGACTTTCGCGCCACAAACAATGCAAGACATCCTAGCAATCAACCGACACCGACCACACTTTACTGACCCCTCATCACCGGTACGACAACTCACCTCAACGACGAATTCGCAATCACTTGGTTCTATTGACTTCATCACCAACCAGAGCATGTTCTCGGCAGTAAGCCGATTGATCAAAATCCAAAGCCTAACTGCTTACAGATCATTCGGTTGACCGGGCAACCAACCGTTCCCGATCAACAGTCGGTCAGATTTTCTACTGACCAGTAACATGGTTCAATAACGATCTCGCATTGGGTACGTATTCATCTCGAACTACCTTACGTTCCGTTTTATTTATTTATAATTGACGAATAGTTTGGGTTGGAGTGTTTGTTTGCCATGATTATCAATGACAATTTGTTGTAATCATAGATTTATATTTATTTATTTTTCATGTACACATACACTTTGCACGCACATAGTCCATATTAGGTCCATTGCTAGCAATTAGTACGTAAAATGATGATTGTAAGGGTTATGTATGAATGAAATCAAGGGGAAGTATGTGTGTGTGTTTAAATGAAATTGCTAGCAATTAGTATGTAAAATGTTGATTGAAAGGGTTATTAATGAAATCAAGGGGAAGTATGTGTGTGTATACCTATGTGAAATTGCTAGCAAGCAGTATGTAAAATGTTGATTGAAAGGATTATGAATGAAGTCAAGGAGAAGTATGTGTGTGTATATGTGAAAAGAAGGATAATAAGAGAACGTTGTAGAAGTATGTTGTGAATCTTGTGAACTTGTAATAGTTTAAGAATATATTTGAACGTATTTGTATAACTTTTATCATATAACATACTATATCACACTTGTCAATGACACTGACTTACAGAGTATTTATTTTTAGGTATTACTTATTTTTTTATTTCTATTTAATAATTATTTTCTAATTTATTTTTTTGTTTTTTTAGTTTTTCGTAATAATATTTACAATAATTTATTATCTTACCTAAAAGTAATAATATATGTAAGTATACCTACCTACTGCGTGATCGAAACTGAATGAAAATAAGATGATTAGAGAGTGATGGTTAAGTGGAAATATATTATTTGCTATTAAAATCTAACATACCTACACTAACATAATATTTATTTAATCCAGTTTACTTATTAATATTAAGAAAATATATTTTAACGTAATTAGGCTACTTTGATTTTAGAAAATTGTAGTATAATGTATTAATGTATGTAGGTACATAGATGTAGTTTAGGTGGATTAGGCCTATTTATTAATATCAAGTAAAAATATTTTAATATGATTAGCTACTTTGATTTTAGGGAAGAGTAGTATAATGTATGTAGGTACATAGATGTAGTTTAGGTGGATTAGGCCTCTTGGGGATACCACGCAAAAAAAAACGCGCCTGAAACCTTACCTCTTCTGGTGGTGTGGAAAAAGGTTTGTAGTTAGTTATCTGTAGTTTTGGATAAATACATATACTTAATATAGATGAAGTTTAGATTTTTTTTAGTTTTCTTGCCCCCCTTCTCCCCCCCTCTAGGTAGATCTCGGAAGTTAAGAGACTTGGAACATTTTTTTTTTCAGATTCATATCAAGGGGCCCAAAGTTGGTCAAAATCATTTTTCAAAACTCCCTCCTCTCCCCCCCTTCACCCCTCCTGGGTTTTGTTTTTTTACGGATTCATATAGAGGAGGCTCGGAAAAGTTAAATTCATTTTTCAAAGTTGCCCCCTTGCCCCCCTTCTCCCCCCCTCTAGGTAGATCTCGGAAGTTAAGAGACGTGGAACATTTTTTTTCAGACTCATATCAAGGGGCCCAGTGTTGGTCAAAATCATTTTTCAAAACTCCCCCTTCTCCCCCCCTTCACCCCTCCTGGTTTTTGTTTTTTTACGGATTCGTATAGAGGAGGCTCGGAAAAGTAAAAACCATTTTTCAAAATTCCCACCATTCTCCCCCCTTTAGGCGGATCTCGGAAGTTAAGACTTGGAACATTTTCTTTCTCCCCCCCTTCACCCCTCCCCCCATCGTATCTCGGAAACTAGGTAGCGGTAAAGCGAAGCGTAGCGTAGCGTAGGGATAAGGTCACGATAGCTTTCCGGTGGTAGGTAGGTCCTGAGTGGAGCGAACCTGCGAGACCGAGTGGAGCGAAGGGGGGAGGAATACTAACATGGCGGACAGCGTTTTTGTTTGGGGTGCGTTTAAGTCAATTATTCAGTTTAAAATTGACTGCTTAAACGTCAAACACCCCGTTTAAGCACACCGCGAGGTGAAAAATTAATCTGACTAAAATTTAATCTGCTCCGTTTACGGTCGTCCGCTGGTATAAGTTTTCGCTTGGGGTACGTTTAAGCCGGGGAAATTTTCGCCGGTTAAAAATTAAACTATGGATAATTAACGAACTTTTAAAATAAAGTTTTCCTGTTTTCTAGGTCTCAAAAAAATATGGTAATATTTTTTTTGAGATAATTGAGAAATTATTAATCATTTAAATATGACCTATTTAAAAAAAGAGTCGATTAACATATTTCCAACATAGATATAAATCTATGATTTCCAACAATCAAACAATCGACCATAGAGTCCATCAATTTGAATTTTGAACTTGACATTGAATTTTAAATAAAACTTGAAAAGAGCGCCAAAATGAAGCGTCCTGCTTCTGTCGTGAACTCGTGAATCGAGGTTTCTTATTGCAAGTTGCAAGTTGATATCGATTGATAATTATTATCAAAATAATCAATTTCCAACATGAAACGAGCAAGTACTGAAGAGTTATCAACTGTTCCGCGTCGCGGAGGCACAGCTATGGAATATTCAGAATGTCTTATTTCTGGTGAGTTTCTGAATAGTTCTGTTAAGTGAATAACGTAACCTTATAAGCAGGCTTGGCGTCTCGGGAGCTTTGGACCATGGACGTTTGTGTTGCACCGTTTAGCCTTACTTGCCCATGGACAACAAGTTTTAGTGCTGAATGCTTGAGAAAATACCATTGTCCATTGCACAGACTACATTTTTATACAGGTCCATTGTTAATAGAACAGAAACAAAATAAACGAAACGTCAAAACGTGTAAAAACTTGACAAGTTTGACACTAAACCAATGTTGCAAGGAGGCAAATTTTAATTTCCTTAAATATTTAATATTTTTATTTTTTTTACACGTTTGTAGCCTTACTTAAGTACGAGTTTTCATGTAAAATAGTGCCTTCAAAATAAGGCTATTATTATAGTCTATTTTTATTGAACCATGTTTTCTATTTTTCCCCATAATCAAGGAGATTTTATTTTCGTTTTTCGCTGCCGTACCGATTTACTTTTATTATCATTGGTACCGATATGTCAAGTTATTTTACATCTTGGCTCGCTAACTTGGATGTAGAGACTTGTGTTTCTCACGAGCGTCGTTATTGCAACAGAATTTTTTCGTTATTAGGTATTATTACGATCGCAAGTTTGCGACAGCGTCATTACCTACTAATGTCGAGACTGCTGAAATAATATTCAAGTAAATTAATTAATTAGTAAATAAATATATGATCTCATAGCTCCTTCATCAAATAATTCTATGCTATCACAAATTAATGTTTGATTAATTTAAGTAGGTAAGTACATATCAATTAATAAGTTATAGGTACTTAAAAAGCAGTTTCATCATCAGCCAGCTAATATACTTAGGGTATTTTTTTTGTTGTTTTGTTTTTAAATAATTTAGAAAATTGACATAATTAGGAACTGATCATTATAAATAATGCTTATAAGAGACACCATATTATTAGCCATGCAGAGTTGCAGACTTTTGAGCTCATTTTGCAGTCAGTTCAATGTCATCCTGTGCTACAATGTGAAATAGATATTTTTCGTATATTTAATGCATACATAATGTTTTTGGCTTTTTCCTTTGTTCTGCTCCTAAATGTACTGCACAAAAAATGAGTGGGAAATAGATAATTATTTTTTTTTATATATTACTAGAGACCCGCCCCGGCTTCGCACGGGTGGACGAAAATAAATACCAGTTTTCGAAAATAATTCGAATTATTTAAGAATATATTTAAGAAATTTTGAATGAAATTATTATAAGTATTTTTGAAAAGAACTTTTGATAATGAGTATCTAAATAGTTCCGAAATCAATTTTAATAAGTGCATTAATTCAGTAAATTTACTCGATTTGGCCGCGTCCGCTGCGTAGAGAGCCGACCGCGCGAGTGAGCCGCGCGTCAACCTGCTTCATAGATGTGCACCCCCCTCCCCTGCGGTTTCGCCGTGCGAGTCTTGCGACACCATCATTCATTTTAATACCAATTACAATTTTAAATTCGTAATATCTTTTGAATGGATTGTTCGATTGGAATAAAATAAAAAGTAATTTATAGCTATTGAAACAATCTTGCTCAATAAATAGTTTATTTGGATAAGGATTAGTATTTGACGATAATATGATCAATAAACATAGGCTAATAATTTTAATTACTTCTATTCTATGGAAAAGTGGTTATAACACATATAATGCCGTATTAACAAATGACCTAACAGATTTTTTTTTTTTTGTAAAATACGTTCATGGAATGTGAGGAACGTCTCATGACACTAATTTCGTTACATTTTACATATTATAATAGTAAAATAAATAAATAAATAATGGTGGCTACCATATATGGCTGACGCGGCGCCACTGTAATAACATTCTCAATAGGGCCGCGTCAACCATTTGATTTCAAAAGCGCGCGAAACCTGCGCCTCGCTTGCCGCCGCTGGCGCCATTTTGATTTTATAGCGTCGTGTGTAACGGCCGCCATATTACGGCCGCCATCTTACGGCCGCTATATTACGGCCACCATATTACGGCCGCCACATAACGGCCGCCATATAACGGCCGCCACATAACGGCCGCCATATTACGGCCGCCATATTACGGCCGCTATATTACGGCCACCATATTACGGCCGCCATATTACGGTCGCCACATTACGGCCGCCACATAACGGCCGCCATATAACGGCCGCCACATAACGGCCGCCATCTTACGGCCGCTATATTACGGCCGCCACATAACGGCCGCCATATCACGGCCGCCATCTTACGGCCGCTATATTACGGCCGCTATATTACGGCCGCCATCTTACGGCCGCTATATTACGGCCGCCATATTACGGCCGCCATATTACGGCCGCCATCTTACGGCCGCTATATTACGGCCGCCATCTTACGGCCGCTATATTACGGCCGCCATCTTACGGCCGCTATATTACGGCCGCCATATTACGGCCGCCATATTACGGCCGCCATATTACGGCCGCCACATTACGGCCGCCACATTACGGCCGCCATATTACGGGCGCCATCTTACGGCCGCTATATTACGGCCGCCATATTACGGCCGCCATATTACGGCCGCCATATTACGGCCGCCATCTTACGGCCGCTATATTACGGCCGCCATCTTACGGCCGCTATATTACGGCCGCCATCTTACGGCCGCCATATTACGGCCACCATATTACGACCGCCATATTACGGCCGCCATATTACGGCCGCCACATTACGGCCGCCACATAACGGCCGCCATATTACGGCCGTCACATAACGGCCGCCATATTACGGCCGCCATATTACGGCCGCTATATTACGGCCGCTATATTACGGCCGCTATATTACGGCCGCCATATTACGGCCGCCATATTACGGCCGCCATATTACGGCCGCCATATTACGGCCGCCATATTACGGCCGCCACATAACGGCCGCCATATTACGGCCGCCACATAACGGCCGCCATATTACGACCGCCACATAACGGCTGCTACATTACGGCGCCATATTACGGCCGCCATATTACGGCCACCACATAACGGCCGCCATAAAACGGCTGCTACATAACGGCCGCCACATAACGGCCACCAAACAACGGCCGCCAAATAACAGTCGCAGTAGCGGTTGTCTTAAAACCGGAAAGTGCATAACGGCTGCTACATTACGGCTGCCATATTACGGCCGCCATATTACTGCCGCCACATAACAGCCACCAAGTAACGGCCGCAGTAACGGTTGTCATAAAACCGGAAAAGTGCATAACGGCTGCTACATTACGGCCGCCATATTACGGCCGCCACATAAGGGCCGCCATATTACGGCCACCATCTTACGGCCGCTATATTACGGCCACCATATTACGGCCGCCATATTACGGCCGCCATATTACGGCCGCCACATTACGGCCGCCACATAACGGCCGCCACATAACGGCCGCCATATAACGGCCGCCACATAACGGCCGCCATATTACGGCCGCCATATTACGGCCGCCACATAACGGCTGCTACATTACGGCACCATATTACGGCCGCCATATTACGGCCACCACATAACGGCTGCCATAAAACGGCTGCTAGATAACTGCCGCCAAATAACGGCCGCTACATAACAGCCGCCACATAACGGCCGCCATATTACGGCCGCCACATAACGGCCGCTACATAACGGCCGCCACACATTGGCCGTCAAATTATGGCCACTACATAACAGCCGCCAAGTAACGGCCGCAGTAACGATTGTCATAAAACCGGAAAAGTGCACTCGCACTTTTATTTTCTTGCGGTGTGGTCACCGTACAATATTTCCGTGCAAAGAATGCACTTTTCCGGTTTTATGACAACGTTATTTGCGCCCGTTTTTGCGGCCGTAGAGTGACGGTAACTACGGTAATTGTAGCGGCCGTTATGTGGCGGCCGTAATTTGGCGCCCGGTATGTAGCGGCCGTTATTAAGCGCCCATTATTTGGCGGCTGTTGCGTGGCGGCCGTTATTTGGTGCCCGTTATTTGGCGGACGTTATTTGGCGGCCAGCGGCCTGCCCCACCACTCTTTTAGGAAACCGTAGCTTTATTGGTAAGGACCCTTAAAATAGTAAGGTCACCGTCATCGCCGCTTATAACGCGCGCGTGCGAGCGGACAAACAGACACGGAAACGGAATTTTATTTAGATAAAATTTAAGTGTCCCTTTGTCCGCGTTTGTGTCAGTTTGTTTGTACCTAAGTACAGTGAACAAACTTTACGCATATCTATATCTATACTAATATTATAAAGAGGAAACCTTTGTATTTTTGTATGTTTGTATTGAATAGGCTCGAAAACTACTGGACCGATTTCAACATTTCTTTTACCATTACTTAGAGGGATTCTTCCGAATCCGTATAGGCTATATTTTATCCCCGAAAATAGATAAGATTTTTCGTGGTAGTGAAAATTGTGGAGTAAGGCGTCGAAAAAACTGCCGTACGTTAACGATTCTCGCGAACGCTGCCTAAATGGTTAGAGATGTATGGTTGACTTCTATAAAAAAGTTGTAGAACTCAATAATGCCTACAAAAAAGTCCGCGATAGTATAAACCAAACATTTATATTTTAGCCATTATCACATATAGGCATTATATGTGATAATGGCTAAAATATAAATCTCTAACCATTTAGGCAGCGTTCGCGAGAATCGTTAACGTACGGCAGTTTTTTCGACGCCTTACTCCACAATTTTCACTACCACGAAAAATCCTATCTATTTTCCGGGATAAAATATAGCCTATACGGATTCGGAAGAATCACTCTAAGTAATGGTAAAAGAAATTTGAAATCGGTCCAGTAGTTTTTGAGCCTATTCAATACAAACATACAAAAATACAAAGGTTTCCTCTTTATAATATTAGTATAGATAAATTTTGTTTTGTGCCAGAAACCCTCGCGTTCTAAAATCCTACCAGTTTCTTCACAACCTGATCAATTGTTTAAGACAGTTTAGAGGTAAAACATACAAACATTATTAATTGTTAGGGTGCTGTACCTGAAGGGTAAAAACTACAGAATCTTGTTATGTACTAAGACTGCTGTTCGTCCGTCTGTCCATCTGTCTGTTAGCGGGCTGCAGCTCATGATCAAGAATGTGGATTTCGGTTGCCGCTATACATAATAAAAATAAGTTAAAAATTGGAAGCAGGTTCCCCAGTAAATAAAAATAAATATTTTGTTCTTTGCTTACTGTCGTCTCTGTCAGCGAGCTGTCTGTAACCCATTAATCCAATCAATGGGGACAAAAAAGACGCTTTGCCTTACAAAGGGTGGTGTAGATGATTTTTGTCATTACAAAATATTCTCCCTCTTGTAACATTATATCTACCTTGCACTTGACCTTGTATTTTTGTTAATGTTTTAGGAACTACACACCAAGGGAGTAGCAATTATAAGGGTAATAACGCTCAATGCGTGGCAATGTCCGCTTGCGCGTCAGTATTGTCAGTTTGCAGACATCGGAATCTGACTTGTCATGATATCGATGTCATTCTCCAAAGTGGAGACACTTTATATATGTCGCTTAAACCAATTCTACCAAAGGGTGTCATATTTTTGAACCCCGAGGAACAAGGGTAGGAAATACTCCTCAAAAACACGACCCCGCGAGCTGCTTGCAGCTCGCGCAACGCCCAAATACTAGTTATTATCTAAAACCAGATACTACTTATAAAACATCCTTTTCTAATTAAAACGCAACTGAAAATTACCGTTTTTACGGTCATTTTCAGTTGTATTTTAATTAACAGAATACACGTGCACTACAACAAAGAGCTTTTGCTACGCCGCCGTAGCGAACGTAGCCGCATAGCAGTGTCACTGTCCTTTCTGCTACGATACTTTTATTGCATTTAATGGAATTTTGCGTTTCTGGTGTTACATGGAGAGACATCATAATTTCAAGATTTTGAACTTTACATTTCATATCTACTTAATGTAGAAATAAGTTCTCTTAGAACGTTTATTAAAATATAAGACGTGGAACAACTAATTTATATGAAGTTAGACTCTAATTATGAAATGAATTATGCTCTATTCTGATAGTTTTTTTTTTCTAAAGATTGTTCCACACTGTTCAGATATTTTAAATTATTATTTATTTATTTGCTAACATGTAAAACACAAAATTTCCTGACTCATTAAGACGTTTACTTTAAATGATTAAATTACATTATAAAAACACAAATAACAACAACACAATTAAATCACAAAATAAATAACAATCAATCAATAAACAACAAAAAATCAATCAATTAATTAACTCAATTACATTATTCAAATATTAATTATTTAATGATTACATTTTATTTCAAATAAATCATTATTATTCATTCGTTCATATTCGTTTATATTTTTCTCGCGTTTGACCACTATTTCAACTAATAGTAAATGAAGATACAATCGAAAATGGAGCATGCTTGCTTATACTATTACCACGTAAGTACCATACTTAGTTCTGCCTCCACTGCTTTGTAAACTAAGTTCCGGAGTACAGATATATTGATCAGTATCTGTGGCATTACTAACTGGAGTACATATCGCGGCATCATTTGCGTTACTGCGCGTTATCAACGCACATAAACGCGGCATCCGCTAGTGAGAACACGACTCTATTGGTAGGGTTGGTAGTGCAAGATTATTACTAATGTTTTTTAACATATTCAGCTTAAAAATATTTGAATTGACGCTAAAAATGGTATTGTATCAAATTCAAAACAAACAAACTAGATTGGACAACACCTTGGAGTCACAAAAATATATATAAATTGACAGTTCGACTGACCGCGTAACAAATAGTTGTTTTTCGCTCCATGCAAAAGTAATTGCAAAGATTTCAGGGGGAACTGAATAAACGCAAGGTAGACGCGTATACCTACATTCGTATTAAATGGTATCCAAAACCACAAAGTTCTCTTCCAACGTTTGATGCATTGCATATAAAATAATAATTAAATAACAAATATGAATTCCGCCAGCCCTGAGCGCAGATCAAGACTTCAACCACACGACATAAGCCCGGTACACACAAGTATCGTTCCAAAACTTTCCAGGCAACGGGATTTGCGAGGATTCCACATTTATCCGTTTTTCACGGTTCCCGCCTTATGCGCGATAAACCGTCAGAGGTAAGCTTTAATATTTATTGTTCTCTCTTAAAGAAAAGGTATTTCGTACTCTGATATCGTAAGCCACTGGCGTTTATGTTATGGTCGATGAATTATGGCGGGAAAAATGGCAGATTGTTTTTGAAACTGTCCTGTACAATGATGTTTAATATCCAAAACAATCGTTATGAAAAGTAAAAATTAAAGTTTTGTCGGTAAAGTACCTACAGTACAGCTGCTATCTTGGATTTACATTTTGATCCCACTATCGGCTTTAGCACCCTCGAAAACAATGAAAACGACACCCATGACGAAAAATTTGAAAACTTTCGCAGTCGCCATCTTGGATTTACATTTTGACCTCACTATCGGTTTAAGCACCCTCTAAAACTATGAAAACGACACCCATTACGAACAATTTGAAAATTTTCGCAGCCGCCATCATAAATGTACATTTTGACCCCACTATCGGCTTCAACACCCTCGAAAACCATGAAAATTATACCCATGATGAAACATTTTAAAATTTTCAGAGCCGCCATCTTGGATTTACATTTGACCCCACTATCGGCTTTTACAACCTCAAAAACCATGAAAACGATACCCATAATGAATACTATAAAAAATTTCAGAGCCGCCAACCTTGGATTTTCATTTTGACCAAATTCACACTTTCTCTCTTTCTCTCCGGCATGCAGTGTACTCAGGCCGATGTGTACAATTTTATCCCACGACACTGTAATCACTTTATTCTTTTTTTTTGCTTTTCTACCGGCGTTTTATCACTCTCTCTTTCTCTATGAATTAGAAGAAGACAGTCGTAAGTATTAACACTTTTTAGCGTGACGATTTCTGAAATTTATAAGCCGCATTATAGAACTTCGTTCCAATATGAATTATCTTTGCGTCACTGTCAAGGAATCATATCCATAAAAAAAATCGGATCAAATCAAAATCAAAATAAGATGGTACCTACTTTTCTAATATGAATTACATATGATAGCTACAGGCTCTGAAATCCTATATAAAATTGAAATTGCATTTTTCTTCCTACCCAAAACAGTATTTTACTATAAACTACAAATATTATTTCTGATAAATGGAACTTTCTACTTCATGCAGTAAACTCGAGACCAGTACAGAGTACCGACAACAACAACATACATACATTTTAATAACGTAAATGCTGGTGCACACGTCCGCCACTTGAGCGATGCGGACGTGGAGACTGGTCGAGTTGCTTCTAATTCTGCTCGAGCGACTAGCGTTGAGGGCAACTGAGCCCTTAAAGAAACTAGTTGCTTAAGTGAGTACGCTTGTGTGCTCCTCGCTTTCGTGCAAGCGTGCAATTATTTTGTGTTTAGAAATAATATATTGGTTGTTATGTTCTTGTTATTTTATGTTTTTTTTTGTTATGTTATGTTATGTTTATGTAAGGTATATGTTTTGTTGTTATGAATATAGTTTTTATGTTGTTGTTGTGTAGCTATTTTATTCGGTGTGTTTTTTTTTGTTGTTTTTTTTTATATATCTACAATTCGGTCCTCTTGTAATAGTTGTTTCTTTCCTGATCACAACGTAGGCTTAAGGCAAGGCCTGTTTTACTACCTACGATTAAATTCCCATTACAGTTTTTTTCCCATTAACTAACTTGACAGATAAATAATTTAATACAAATTCTGTTCCATTTCTGAATTTATTTGGCGAGTAGGTATTGGCCATTTGGGCATTGCCCCTGGACCCCCGGCCCCCGGTGCCTAAATATAAATTACGAACTACTTATGACCAAAAATTAGATTCGATAGAACAATGGATCAAATCGTCAAAGAGAGTTCTCATTTTCAAAATTAAATTTGCATTGTTGTGCTCAATTTTCGCAGCATTTACTGAAACAACAGAACCGTAGAGGTAGATAAACAATGACATCAAAATAATGGAAGCTTATTCCATTTTTAAAACGATTCTAACCCTTCCAATCGATGGTATCATCCCATCGCACATAAAACCATCGATATATCATGATTCATGAAGGGTTTTTTTTTTTTCAATTTCCCCCTGTAAACAGAGCTCCCTCCATATTAAAACAAGCCGAGCATTTCAGCAACTTTTCCTGTATTAAGCAAAGCATCATATATTGATCGTTGGCTGCCTCGTTGGTCTAGTGGCTACAAGCGCTACTATTGAGCATGGGGTTCAATTCCCGGGTCAGGCACAGTGTTATTGGGCCTTTTCATCATACTGGACAACTAGCGAACGGCGGACTTGGGCTCCACTTGGGGCGATACAATCAAGAGTAATTACCATACTTTATTTATTTATTTATGGATTACCAATGAGTTAAATTGCAGTTATCTTTTACAATAATAAAAACTTGTTTATTATACATTATCCTGTAATGGACACTCAATTACAGGTAACACAGCTTACACATATATTTATATACTATTATATTTATTTGATGTTCGACCGATTTACAAGCGTCTGATAACTTATAAATGAAGAATAAATGTGTTCGATCTCATCAGGAAATACTCAGTAGCCTTCCGGTGTCTAAATCTGTGCCCGGTTGATGGCAATAGGCTCGCCCCCTAATAAATGGGAATTAAACATAACTGGCGAAATGCGGGTGTGCCCTCCGTTTAACCCTTCGGGTATTACAGGCGTGATGTTATGTTATGTTATATTGATTGTTTCGATAAAACCCTTGGCTTTTAACAAATTGCTCTTTAAGTGAAAATGTAAGAATTATATTTTGAACAATAAGGACGAAATTATTAAAAGGTTTATTTTGAAAGTACTTAATTCGTTTTCACTTGATATTTAGGGATCAAACACAAGTAATAGGGACTCATTCTCATTTCATCAGAGACTTGGAACTTATTTTCTTTTGCTTCATTGAGTTTTTGAATTTATATCAAGTGGTGTTGTTAGGTTTTGCTAATAATTTTCGTAATTGTATTTAGTACTGCTTACCTATTGTACATACCAGGTTACTTTATTACTTTAAATAAGTTGATGACCAAAAAGGCTCGACTAGCTGTTCACAATGGTGTGCTGGTACCTATACTTATGTAAGTAAGTGAATGTTGGGTATGGCAAAAGAAGCATGAAAGTAGAATAAATGCTGTGGAAAAAACGTTAGTAAATTTGTTTTCCTTGTATATTACCTGTGTCCTTGCGAAGCATGTGTTGTGTGACTAGGAATGATAGGCAGAGAAATGATGTGATAAGGCAATGGTGCGGTTTAAAAGAAGATGTAGTTACAAAAATTGTAAAGAGTATGCTTAGATCGTTTGATCATGTTGAGAGGATGAATGAAAGGCGATTAACAAAAGGTATCTACAAGGTAGATGTGAGTGGAAACGCCGGGAGGGGACTCCCTAAGAGGACATATAGAGACCTTATTGGTGATGTTCTTCAGAAAGGTCAGGTGCGTAGTACTTGCAACCGGCGCGGGCGTGCGTGTATGACCAGATGTATGAACGTAAACGAGGCAAAAGGCGTATGTAAGGATCGTAGCAGGTGGCGTTCTGTAGTTTCTGCCTACCTCCATGCGAAAAAGGCGTGAGTTTATTTATGTATGTATGTTTAAATAAGTCTGAGTATAATTCAAGGATTTAATTCAATTTGTGTTGAATGATGTTTTTTTTTTAGAAACATTCAGATATTATACGTACTTTTTTACAATTTTACTTATTCAGCCTAAAACTCAGAAACAGCTCTTTCAATGAGATCAAACATCACTATCACCAAAAACAACTAACCATTGAAACACGAACAAAACAATTCAATTCCTACAAACTAATAATGACATTCGAACAATACGTGTCCGAATGTAAGTCGATCGTAAGCTCGGCTTCGGTATTCATGTCCTTTCTTTAAAGCTTCCTGAAAGCTGTTTTAGAATTCCATCTAGTACTAACTGAAAGTCTAGCTGTCGCCACTGATGTGCTGGTGGGAGATACGATTGGAATTGTGATTTTTTGAATTGTTGTTCTTCGAAGGAACAGTAATTGTGTTTTTTGTAAAGTTGGATTAGCGGATTGTTTTATATGGTGTATTATATTAGATTATCTTATCATATTAAACAGTACAACGGTTATTGCAAGATGTTGTCGGTCTGTTAAAATAATATTTTTTTCTAAAAATAGAAAACTTAATTTTTCATACAATATAGAAAAGAAAGAAAGAAAAAACATTTATTTGCGGTAAACATAACGCAAAAAAAAAGTTTAAAATACATAAATGAGAAAAGGTTGGGGAAGCATGCGTCACATCCACGCAAATCGGCTATCGCTCAGCATTATGCTACGACCCTATGCAAGACAGAGCCCCAGCGCTGGTTTTCAGCGACAGCCGGCGCCGACGTGATGACGTCGACCGGTGCAGCAAACAAGTATTTAGACGGTGTACCAGTACAGCGTACTTAAAGAAAAATAATTTAATAATAGCATAAAAATAAACCATCCTTGATAATGAGGCACTCGACACGCACGGGATGATGGTATCAACAATTCAACACAAACTTTAAGGTATTGGTAATCACGAATTAAATTTATTGTTGTTAAATACTAAAACGAAAAAAAGGTCCCATGGCTATAATGTTAATTGTTATTAATTCAATTCGTTTAATTGAGTATGTTTTAAATACGTAATTTAGAATACGTGGTTTCAATTAATGTGATAACCTAATAGCCACACTGTATATGTTAGGTTATATGTTTCTTTAGAATGTCATGATTTGATCGTTAGCTTCGATTTTGACATCTTAAATTTTCCACGTTACCGCACTTAAAGAAAGAAAAAAAAGAAAATACGTTTATTTGCGGTAAACATGACGCAAAGAAAGGATACAAATTCAAAAGAGAAGAAATTGGGGGAAAATATCAACTTCTAATATGTAGGTAACATTCAAAATATTAATCTGTTTAAATCAATTAAAACATATGAGTTTGAAAAAGGCAGTACTTTAAGTATTATTTTGGTAAAGAATGATTACAGTTGCAATATACAGAGGTTATTTCCTAACCTGAGGTGGGCCGCCATACACTAGTAACACCAAATATTTATAAAACAAAAGCCACAACTCTTTGTTATATATCCACGTTACACCAGTTTTATATCTGACCCATACAAACGTATCCATTAGAATGAATAGTTTTATGACACCTTCCTGCATACCAAATTTCACCCTAAAAATGGTCCGATGATAGAGCCTTGAGGAAACCCAGGTGGTATTTGCATTATGCAGAGATTCATCAGGGAGGAGTAGTCCCTTGACAAGCATATGTTATGTATGAGGCATTTTGTAGGATATTTTCTTTTATGGGGAAAGAGAAGGGGCATATTAAACTGCTTGAAGGTCGCAGGCCACGAAAGGTACAGCTAAAGATAACAAATCTTCTGTAACAGCTGAATTAGGAGGAGTCCCGTTACTCGTGTTTTGTAGTCATTCGTTGATAAATAAGAGACATTTAAAATGCTGCCATTTTGTGATCACTGATCTATCTGCTAATTTCTGTTACTGTAGAGGCAAACTATATAAGTAACGTGTTTGATAAAAAATATAATTTATACTTTATGCAATAAAATGTCAATCTTCCTTCTTTCCAACATAAATACAAAACGCAAACAAGCTGTTGATCAAGAAAAATCAACGCACAAACTCGAGACTCATGTAAAATAATAAATTATTCAATATATGTACCTTTCATAAGTTTATGACATTCGCACATTTCACCCTTGTCATGACTATTTACCTCTCAAAATGTAAGGACATGATATTCAGCCGCCATACTTCTTTGTTTGCCCTCTTCAATATTTGATTTTATGAATGAAGGAAAGAATTCTGCTTTGACGTGAATATGTATGGCTCTAGTAGTAGTAATTGGTGTCATTTATTTCGGATTCAAGATGTGTCAATTAGAAAGAAATAAAGAATAGAAAGAATAAGATTTATTTGGACACAGTTCGTGAAACACAAAATACAAATAACAAAATGAAAAAGTGAAAATAATGTTTTAACAATAATAGTGTGTGCCTCACGGTCGCGCCAGAAAGGTTCAATTCAGCATTAATGACAGACAGATGGTCTGTCTGGTGCTGTCAATTCATATGAATAATGATAACGTATGACTTTGGAAAAGCGCGGGAAACTTCGTCGAAGGCGGGAGTCTTTTCAGCTAATTTTCAAAATTATTTTTATTTTTGTATAAATTTGATCAGTTGAGTCTAATAGTTGTATATATTTGTTGTAGTTAGTTTAATTTAGTATTTTTGTGTAAATATTTTGGCGTGATTCGGTAAGTTTTGTACATTTTTATTACAATCGGTGTATGAGTGGATGAGCGATCCCCCCGATATTGCGCTGGGGGATCCGGGCCCCAATCCGGGTCCCCCTGTGGCTTGCAATGTAACGATTTCGGATTTAAGTGGCATGGAAACTGATTCTTCCATTCTATCAGGCCTTGATGGAAGGGAAGCATCACGAAAACGCGTTCGAGCCTGTAAAGTTTGCAAACACTGCAACAAACGTAGGAAGAAGAGGTCCAGTCCAGATGATAATGACTCTGATTGCCAGTGTAATTCCACCAATGAAATGGTTGTGAAATCTCATGAGCCTACATTTAAACCTGCATCAGCACCTCATTCATTTGCAGTGCCAAACCTTCCCTTACAACATGTACATCAACCCATACTCAAACAGACAGTAACAACTGAATCTGGTCAGTCTACCATAGGTCGTAAGGAGTACCTTCCTACTGATGCACAACCATATGTAGTTCATGTGCAAAAAATTGAATCTTCTCCTGACAGCGGCACAATTTTACATCCCATGACATTTGGTAATTTCTTAAAGAAAAATGAATTCAAGTGTATAATTCCTGGTAGTGTAAAAAGAATTGGTAGGAATAAATGTTCAGTGGCTTTTACTAGCTTCTCAGCGGCAAATGATTTTTTGAATAATGAAAATGTTCTCGTAAACAAACTGAAAACATTTATTCCAACCTTTAATGTAACAAGAATGGGAATTATTCGTGGTATCCCTACTGAGTGGACTGATGAGGAAATTTGTGATAATATTTCCACCCCTATAGGCTGCGGCAAGGTTTTAAAAGTTAGGAGACTTAATTACAAAATGATGGTAGGTGGTTCTCCCACTTGGAAGCCATCTCAATCAATTGTATTGACATTTGATGGTCAAGTACTTCCAAAGAGGATATTTATGTGTTATAATGCATTCTCTGTAGAAACATACACATTCCCGACCATACAGTGTTATAAATGTTGTAGATATGGCCATACAAAGGTGATGTGCCGTTCTTCTCCTAGATGCTTTAAATGTGCTCAAGAAGGCCATACAGGTGATTCTTGTCACATTGAGGAAGGTTCTGTAGAAACTTCATGTATTATGTGTTCTGGTTTCCATTTTGCCATTAGTAAGGCTTGTCCTGAATTAGACCGACAGAAGCAAATTAAACATGCCATGTCACATAGCTGTATTTCCTATATTGAAGCATCACAATTGTTCCCAGTTTCTAAAAAATCATATGCGGATGTTATTGCTCATGCCCCTACTAATGATGGCCATCAACATCATACTAATGCTAGATTAAGTTTTGCCAATGAAAAACCAGTCCATACATCGTACAAAAAGACCTTTTTTTCCAAACCTCGTTCTCCACCTAAACCTACTAAAGGCTATGATGTTGTTGCTCACAATAAAATATTAAATGAATACCAGTTTCCCTCCCCACAGAATGGTTCTGCTTTTAAGTTGAACGATCAGGAAAAAAAGCATAATTCTGATGACTCTGATAGTGTGGGAATGTTAGAAATGCTTTTAAATTTGCTTTCAAAATTAATATTGCAACAGAATAATGTCTTGAAACCGTACCACGTTGCCATGTTGAATGATATACTTAACAAAACTCATAGTGATGGATTCCAAGATTATACAGTGGAATTGCAGAAGTGTAGTTCCCAAAAAATGTGATTTGATATATCTTATAAACAAATATAATCCAGCAGTTGTATGTCTAACAGAAACTTGGCTAAAGCCAGGTTTTATTTTTGGTATTTCGGGATTTACATGTCTTCGAGATGACAGATTTGATGTACATGGTGGTGTTGCCATATTAGTAAAAAATTCTATTCCTTTTTCTCGATTAGTTTTCCCTATCAGAAATTCTGATATTAATGTCATTGGTGTATGTATTGATAATATTTCCATTTTATCTATTTATATACCACGGCCCTGTCCTTCATCTTTTGCTGATCTAAATAATATTTTTACACAACTCCACATACCTTGTTTAATTTTAGGCGATTTTAACTCTCATCACCGAGCTTGGGGTTCCAGTATCACCAATAACCATGGTGTAGACCTGGCAGAAATTTTGGATTCACATAACCTCTGTGTGCTCAATACAGGTACCCCTACTCGACGCACATGTCCAACACAAAATTTAAGTGCTGTAGACTTATCTATATGTTCCCCCTCTCTTGCCTCTCGTATGTCCTGGAATCTATATCCACATTCTTTTGGTAGTGACCACTATCCAATTATTATCTCTTCTCCTTTGAAAAATAGTTCTAACAAAAAACGATCTTCTAATTTAAAACACAAACTACATGATGCTGATTGGTCAATATTTAAAGCCATGGTTGAGTCCAGAATTTCTAAGTTTCCTGTTGCTGTCATTGGTGAAGAATCTGATAGGGCAGAGGCTTTTGCAAAATGCCTTATAGAAGTTGCAAATCAACTCTTTCCCATTAAAAATAACAACCCATCTGATAAAATTCCATTCCCACCCTGGTGGGATAATGAATGTATAGACGCTGTGCGTAGAAGAAAGACTACAGAGAGAGAATATGCTCTGGACATGTCTTATGAAAATTTACAAAATTTGCAGAATGTTATTATAGACACCCAGGAATTACTTAGAAATAAAAAACAGGCAGGATGGAGATCTTTCTGCTCCTCTCTTTGTCCTGACACACCACCTTCTTTAGTTTGGCGCAATATTAAACGTTTCAGATCTGCTTTTAATGAACAATCTTCTTTCATCTCTTCTAATTTAGTCAATAGCTTCCTTGACCGCTTAGCACCACCTTTTGTTCCAGAGGCCAATGTCATATTTTCTCCTCCTAGTTTAGCAATTCCTACAAATTTTTCTTTATCTTTGGATTCGCCATTCCCTCTGACTGAATTAAAGGGTGTTCTCTCATCAGTGAAAAATTCTTCTCCAGGAGAAGATGGTATTCCATATTCCTTCTTATCCAATTTGAGTGATGGTTCTTTGGAATACTATTTAAGTTTAATCAATGATGTTATGATGTCGGGTAATGTTCCTGCTTCATGGAGGTCACAAGAAATTCTACCAATTTTAAAACCAAACAAACCAACAGATGATTCGTCATCGTATAGACCCATAGCTCTATCATCAGTGCTAGCTAAAACTGCAGAGCACCTTGTAAAGAATCGATTAGAGTGGTTCATTGAGAGAAATACAAAATTATCTGACAGCCAATTCGGTTTTCGTAAAGGCAAAAGTACTATAGATAGTATAAGCATTCTGACTACAGATATTAAAATTGCATTTTCCCGTAAGGAATATGTGGTGGCTGCTTTGCTGGACATCTCGGGAGCTTATGATAATGTTATAATTTCAATTCTTAAACAGAAACTCATAACACTAAATGTTCCACTTATTTTAATACATTTTATAATTAATATGTTATCTGAAAGATTTATATCAGTTGTCTCTGATGACTCCAAAGTGTCTCGTTGTGTTTATAAGGGTTTACCTCAAGGTTCTGTATTAAGTCCACTGCTCTATAACATATATGCGTATGATTTAGAGTCGTCTCTCAATGGCTCAGTTTCTGTCCTCCAGTATGCAGATGACTTGTTGTTATACACTACTGATAAAAACCTTAACAAAGCTTGTAATACTCTATCATTATCTCTTAATTTGCTAAAGAAATGGTTAGATAATAATGGCCTTGAATTATCAATACCTAAAAGTGAAGTGATAATTTTCTCCAGGAAAAGATCTATTCCCCTTGTCACTGTTAACTACAACAACTGTCCACTAACTATACAAAATAAAGCTAAATTTCTCGGAATCGTGTTAGATAGTAAGCTCACAGGTTTACCGCATTATGAATACATAGATACTAAATGTGAACGTACTTTAAACATGATGAGATGCTTATCAGGAGTATGGTGGGGTGCACACCCTTTCTGTATGAAACTTTTGTATAATGCCCTTGTAAGAAGTGTGTTGGATTATGGTACTTTTCTGCTAGAAGGGGGTAGTGCTGCAGGTATTAAAAAACTAGACATGATTCAGTCTAAAGCTATGAGATTGGTTTGTGGTGCTATGAAATCCAGCCCAATTAATGCTCTACAAGTTGAGTGCGTAGAACCTCCGCTCGTCCTTCGAAGACAATTCTTATCCGACAGGTTTCTTACGAGAGCTATGCAATTTTCCAACCACCCGCTTATTTTAAAGTTACACACTCTCAATGAACTAGTTCAAACATCTCAGTATTGGCGTCACAAACCTATTCCTAATCTTATTATTAGCTATCGTAAAATTATCTCTATTCAGGCTAGTATAGACCGATCTCCTTCTCTACCACTGTTTATGTACGATTTTGACCCTCTTATTATTTCTCCAACTATCTGCTATGATGTAGGTGTTCACAAAAGGGATTTAGGGTCAAATGTTCTCTTTAACTTCAACGTTAATGAGAATTGGAATGATTGTCATCACATTTTCACAGATGCATCTAAAAATTCTGCTGGTGATTGTGTGGGAGTTGGTGTATTTCATAAACAATATAAAATTATTCAACAGGTCAAATTGCCACCGGAAGCCTCGGTATTTACGGGTGAATGTTTTGGATTATTTAAAGCCCTAGAATATATTATTTTAGCAAAACTTAGTAAAACCGTAATATTTTCAGATTCAAAATCAGCTCTTCAAGCTTTAGAAAAGTTTCCATTTAAATTAAAACCATACTACCCTATTATTTTTGAAATTCGTAATAAACTGTTTATATGCAAGTGTAAAGGGTTGTCGGTTATGTTTGCTTGGATCCCTAGTCATTGTGGAATTGTAGGTAATGAAAAAGCTGACCAGTTGGCTAAAGCTGCATCAACTTGTGGTGATGTGTTTCCCTATAAAAATTATTGTCATGACCTGATATCTCTCCCTAAAGTTTATCTTCGGGATTCTTGGGATAGGCTTTGGAGAGAGAGTGCTAGATTTAAAGGAAAACATTACTTTAATATTCAACCCAACATCCCTATAAAACCTTGGTTTTTTAAACTTAACTTTGACAAACGTTCTACTTCCATTATTTGCCGTATGCGTCTTGGACACATGTGTACTCCTTCCCACCTTGCTAGATTTAAAATTGTAGATAGTGATATATGTGAATGTGGTGTTGATGTTGGAGATTTGGACCATTTAATTTTCTCGTGTTCCCGTTTTGACCACTCCTACCTTCTGCAACAATTGCTTAGTGCTCGTGTTCCTTTTCCTACCCGAATGTCATGCCTACTTATGAATCCCAAACTCTATCCTATAATTACATCTTTTATTTTGCATAATGATATTAAGATTTAATAATATAATATAATATATATATATATATAAATTCCTATTATGCCTTCCTTCCTCATAAGTACTTTGTGTAAGTTTAATTTTGTAATACATATAATTAGATCCTAATAACTCACCTGATCTTGTCAATAATTCCTTTTCGAATTTACCTCTCCCGTCCGTTTCCTAACCTTATTACTTGACATTGGCACAAAGCCTGCTAGTGCCATAATTAATAAAAAAAAAAAAAAACGTATGACTTTTGATATTTTTCATGAGATTTTTATTTTTTCTTTTAATCCCAATCTCCATGTCCAATGAAGTCGGTTTTAAAGGATAATTTTCCCACTCACTTACTGTCTCATTGGTCTAGTGATCGCAAGCGTTACTGCTGAGCATGAGGTCCTGGGTTCGATTCCCAGGTCGAGCAAACTGTTATTGGGTCACTAGCAGCCCGGAGTCTGAGTTTGTGCCCGGTTTATGGCAATAGATTCACCCCCATTACGTGGGACTTACGCATAACTGACGAAATGTTGATGTACTATAGGTATACCTCTGCCCAACCCTTTGACGAAATAAAGCGTAATGTTATGATTATGTGTGATCATTTTCCCAATCCCAGTCCCAATAGAGTTAGGTTCTCAACTCGAAATTCGTTCGTATAACAGTGAAAAATACGTAATGAAACTAAAACAAACAAATAAATCGCTATGATACCGACAGCCATCAAATTATAATACAGCAAACAACAGTTTCGTACGTCAAATAAATTGCCACAAATAATTCTTACTACCCATATATGAATATAAATAAATGTTTAAATTGCATTAACTTCGGTTATTTCCCTAGAGTCGGATAGTGGTGAGAGGCGAATTTAACTTGTACAATACCTGCCCGGTTCAAACTTGTTTTAATAGAAAAAAACTTTGGACAAGTGAAGCGCATAAAGTATGGTAGTTTGTAAGTCGTTAGTCCTATGGTGAAAAGAAAATATACTTGATGTCAGTGGATAAAACATACGGTGTGAACATCGGTGTCCGAATAGTTTTTTTGACCTCTATTTAAGGCGGCGAAAATACTACAGTTGAGTTGATTACATACGGACATGGGCATGGGACATTATTAATTGTACTACAAAAATAGTGGTGGCACTCCGGGAGTGCCGACAGAAGTGAAAACTTGATTAAGATCGCCTTGGTAGGAGAAAAATACTTGTATAGAACATTGGCTCGTAACCTTATCTAAATAAAGAGCGCAATCGCGTTTACAAAAAAAAAATACTTCCGAAACCTTTAAAGTAAAAATACTTGCATAGAACATTAATCCGTAACCTATTATAAATAAAGAGCACAATCGCGCTTACAAAACCTTTAAAGTAAAAATACCTGCATAGAACATTGATCCGTAAACTATTATAAATAAAGAGCATAATCGCGTTTACAAAAATGAGGTGTCATCTTGGTGTCGCGAAATCAATGGTTTAATCCCATCTCAAAAATGCCCAACGCGCCTAAACAAGTTTTCACTTTAAAAATGAATTCAAACAATTAAGCCATCATAATCAACTACTTCCTCTAAATTAGTAAATTATCTAAACTATGTAGATACAACTAACTATTATAAATATTATGTACGTAAATATAAATAAATTACATAAAATTTTTCGATCAACTCAGTAACATATTTTTAATTTTCATCTTGCATACATTGGTCTACAGGCGACGTCAATACGACAGTATACCCCCAAGGGAAGAAAGCGAGAATTTATGTATGCATATCTAACTAATGACGTTCCCAGATTACAAACAAAAATTCAATCAAATACATAACATCCATTTATAACAACATTTTATAGTCGGCTGATTGGCAGAATAGTCGACACATCACTACACTATTTAGATTGCTTGATAAAATATATTTTTTATTTTCAATTACGATCAATGTTCTATGCAAGTATTTTTCTTTCACCAATGCGATCTTATTCAAGTTTTCACTCCTGTCGGCACTCCCGGAGTGCCAGCACTTTTTGTTTTCATAGTCCGCCTTTGTACAGTTGTTTTTTAACTTGTGCATAGTAAAAAAAAACTGTCCAAAGGCGGCCTGAGAAGTTTCCTACCAGTCAAACTTAGGGCGATGCGGAGACAAAACATGGCAGGTGCAACATAATTGATAGATACTAATAAAGTATTATAACAACACGTCCGTATTCCCCGAAGGGTTAAGCAGAGGTGTACTCCATATTACACCCACTTTTCGCCAGTTAGGTTGCTTTGTTTTATGTAAATTTCGTGTACACCAGTAATTGGTGTTTAAATAAGCACGCGTTAACTTTTATTATTGAATTTACAATGTAAGAGTAGAGGGTGTTGGCGTACATATAAAAAAGTCACGTGTAATAGAACAGGGTATGTAAAGTAGTACCTACTCAGGCGCCGAGCACACGATGTACAATTTAGAACCGTATGGAAATCTAACGCACACGCGGACAAAATCCCGGCCGGAATTTCTATACGATTCCAAATTGTTCATCGTTTGCTCAGCGTGTTATAGTAGTAATGGTCATTGTTTTATCAAATACCATCAGTCCCATTTTAACTTCTGTAAACAAAGTTACACTAGCTATTCTCACGGCGTACCATCGGAATGAGAACTCTTTATCTAGCAGAGAAATGCAATGGAATCTAGTTGCTATCTGTGAACATATGAAAAGAGTGTTAAAGAACTTTGCTGGTGGAATAGTAATCTGTTTTTTCCTATTACAACACGAGAGGAAGATGCTCTTGTCATGTGTAATTTTTACTAAGTATCGAAACAGTTTTCTTTGTGTCAGATCATGAGCAATATAATATGTATGTATGAAAACCAATTGATTAATAATCATCAGGCTCATTATTGGTAGTATTTTAAGCCTTAAAGTCATAATACTAGCATTTATTGGCTCAAGTTCCAAAATTGTAAACATTTTGAAGCAGTTCAAGTCAAATATTTTATCTTTTATATTCCTGCCTGACATTATTTCCTAATATTATCTTTTGGTAAGGTCCACATCCTTACTTTGCGTGATCTTTAACAACATTGAATTCATTGACAGTTACGCAATTTTATCATATCTTAAATCCTCCCATTGGTTATGACGTCGTCCTTTCGTCTCTCTTTTTCGTCGTTCCCTCAATACTGAGGCTCGCGACCATATAGGACGCGTCTCCAAGCTATGCGGTCTTCTGCAAGCATCCTTTCTTAAAACGACACTTACCTCTAAAACTGCATTATAAACTCGCGGCCGCACATAAGTCGGTTATAAACGCCGCATATGTAAGGGTCCTCGACTCAAGTGCGACTTTTCTCTCAACACTACAAACAAACAAGTCGACACTTCACACCTGCCTGACGTCGGTGACGTTACGCTGTGTTCTGCAGTTCATTATGAAGACTTGGGCTTTAATTGTATGACTGGGAAGATTAGACGAAGCGCGAAAGAAGAAACAGATTGTTAGAAGAGTTTAAAAAATGAAGTACTTAGTAGACTACATTTTACGCACTTTTAAGTCATCATACGATTAAATTAATGGTTTTTCATTATTTTTTATTGAAGCTAGCATTAATCTTTTCTCGCAGTGGCTTTTCACCAAATGGAGAACTTACTCAATTAGAGAGTTCCTTTGGAAACGGAATCCTTTTTCATATCAAAAGTGCAGCAACTAATTTCAATCGTATCTTTACAGACACTCGAAAAACAGGCCCGTTTTTATAGCTAATCTTAGCAAAATGGTCTAGCCAAAATTCCAGATTTGCGCAAACACCACATTTCCATAAAACCCATCACCAATACGTGCAACCAAAAGACACGAAAACTTTTATCGTTCAACAATAACACAGTAAATACCGCGACTATTAAGTTTTACAGTCGCTAGGACGTACGTGAGACGTCGACGCGACGTAACGACCATGGAACGATCTGTTTACGTCCCCGTAACGTACTCTAAAAGAACACGTGTCGTGCTGGCAATCGTAAAATGTACCTGTGTAGATAGCGTCGGGTTCAGGAAGTACGAAATTATTGGGTGAATTTCAATTTCACCAAACATTAACATTAAACTACATAATATTATTGTCAGCCTTGTAAACTCTGAAAAGGTTGATGGATAGATAGGTAGATTGATTAATTAAAAAATACAAAGGTCAAAGAAATTCAGCCAGAGAGAACGCCTAGATATGATGGGGGTAAGCTTATGAAATAACTTTGCTTTTAACAGAATTAAAAGTAGACTACGGGTTGCTACAGAAAAATTCTTAATAAGAAATGCCTATATCACCTCAGTTCATGACACAATAGTTTTATCGCACGAAGCGACGCGCGCTTTACTTGTGGTAATCAAGTGCACAAACACGCTGTGAATGTGTGTGTAAGCGCAGCAGCTCTCGGTACCGGCCGAGCCAATGGTGAAGACAGAAGTGTGTGTGTGCGTTTGTATGTTATGTGCTGATGCTACGCACGCACTTCACGCACACAAGTAAAGCGCGCGTCGCTTTTTGAGAAAAAAATCCTATACTTGAATTACAAACTTATGCAGAGACACTTTAATTAATGGGGTTACTATAAAAGTAAAGCTTATCTCTATTAAGTACTTAATTAGTTACAGTGTTTATAGGTTTTGCTATCTAAATTAAAGCACCCAAAGACAATGCCAAGCATAGTGATATTTAATGCTTGTTTTACGAGGGTTTTTATGGGTACTGCGTCTGCGTTACTTTCTTGCTTTCAATGAAAACTATTTACATAACTCTTTTAGCCGCACATTTTAAAGTTAATTCAGAAGGAGATACTCGTTTTATTGAATCGTATTGTGATGTCATATGATTAATTGTCAGCATAATAATGTTTATAGTATATCAGCCGAAAAACAATTATTTTCGTAATCGCGACAAAATGGCATATTCAATCGCAAACACTCAGGCATACCCGATGCAAAATTTCTCACTCCGTACCGCATCCAAGCTATCTCTCTTCCTATATCTGTACACCTCGTTGTTTGGTCTCACAATCGGAACAGTTTTTATGTCCCGTTTACGAGCCGATGTCTGATCATCGACTCAGCTACCTCTACACTCCATAAACGTTTGTGATTACCTTTTTATTACATTACCAAAGGAATTATAGCAGTTTTGCTTTTATAGGAGTGGATCTAAATAGTTATATGATCATTATGTCGGTTTATGAATTGCTTAGTAAATACTTTTAGTAACTTCTTTTGTCTGGTAAACGTTCTGTAGGAAAAGATTACCCTCCTAGGACAGTCGGTTGGGCAAAATTGGTTACCCAATGTATGGCTTAGTAACCGACAAGGCAGCAGTGTCTTCCTGTCTGCTAAGGACAAAAAACTGCAGTCACCAATACATTAACTAAACGTAGTTTTATCTGACTGTGGCAGAGCCCAAAAGGAGGATAATGGTTTTATGTCGTTTTTTTCTCTAGAAGGGATTTCCTCATTATGAGTAATGCGTTCATCAGAAAAATGTTTCCGGCATGATTCATAATTTACATTTAGAGTTTGCAGTTCTTTTACTTTTGATGAGCCACACCTGAGCTTCAGGCAGGCCTTGTCATAAACTTGAATAAAGTTTTGCAAAATTAAATTTCCAAAAAGATTATTCTTTGCGATCAAACTTCAAGACGGATTATGTAATTGGTCTTGAGATTTTATCATCCTTTTAGTCACATGCTTATGTAATTTTTGAGGACATGACTAAGACATAACAGCCGCACGGTTCGATTCATTAGATTACGCTACGCTTGCCGGGGTCGTTACGACTCGTCAGAAGCCCAAAAGTCTGACAACCAGTCTTATCAAGGGGTAATCGTATCATCTAGTAATTGGGTTGTAGAGGTCAGATAGGCAGTCGCTCCATGTAAAATACTGATATTCAGTTGCATCCGATTAGACTGGAAGCCGACCTCAACATAGTAGGCAGATTGATGCGTATGTAATTATGTATATTATTACATAGTAGTACATTAGAAGTTGCTCTTCTTTTCTGAAAAAGTACCGAACCTAATATTGGTAATTCAATTTGGCAAGCGATCAAACCGCGGCCACCCTTTGCGGGTTGACGTGTCATGTTCTGCAATATGCAGTCGCGTGCGGTAGCGTGTCGGTAGCGTGTCGCCGCAGAAATCACTCTGCGTGCAATGTGGGTAGTCTATCATCAGTATATTACTCTGTACATGATGCCTATGCCATTATGACTAGGAAATCGTATAAGTAGTGGGATTACTACAAGGTGGATAGTGGATAGTGGTGCGATGATTTCGAGCGAATGACGCTGTATTCATTCTATTGTAGGCATGTCAAAGACGCTTAGATGATGACAGACGTGGGGAAGCGAAATCTAACCACTAGTCTAAGAAAGAAAGAATAAAGAAAATACATATAATTAACACAGACTAAAAAGCAGACAATATAGGTAATATATATGTACGGCATTTTTTTTTAATCTCCTGTATGTATAAAATCGGATGAAAAATAGACCCCACTTCAACAATGCAAGTTTCTTGTCTGTGGCAAACAATAAAATTGAAAGAAAAAAATGACTGTTTAGACGGTGCGACTTTTATTATGTTGCTTTTACTTAAGGTAAACCACAAAGATTCTATTGAACCGTGTAAATCTGGCTTACCTCACGACCGTATTCCCCAAAAGGTTAAGCAGAGCTGAAGATCATCAGTCTAAAATACCCTTCAACTGATTCTTACATAACCCTCTTATTTTATACTGATATTAGGATCCCCTTTTGATTTAAACACGGCGATTAACAACTATAATATTTTACAAACTTACGATATGGAAACCCTCACATAAGTAAGTACCTCTAAAAGCTCGTTAACTGTAGTTTAAGTTTTATTAAGACCCCTTTAAAATAACGATACTGTTATAGTTATTCTAAGATTAGTTATCTTATGGTCAATATCTGTTTCTATAGAATTGTTATTGTGGGGCAATATCGATACACTCTAAACCCTTTACTGATGATTATTTCGATATCTTTAAACGCTTAAATAACACAATTAATTTATTATTTAATCAAATCACTGTGAGAGTTAAGATGCAGATATATGACAGTGACCTTGAGCTTGCGTGTTCTGTACTGAGCTCACGCAACGCGTCGTACGTCCAGCCAGTAATAGGACTCGCCCATCAAGGAGCGCTGTCCCAAATTAAACGCATTATTAATTTATTAACATAAAACAAAAAGTATTTAAATAAAACTCGTATATCATAAAAGTAAGATAAGTAATTAAATTATAAGATCATTAATTAAATTATCTTTAAGATGGTGAAAGTTTCAGAAAATTACGCTTGATAGATTTTGCGCGATTTTCAGTTTTTTATCCGCGTTAGACCTAACTTTACAAATTAATTTCACTATATAATATAAACATAATCCAAAATATGCCTATATTAAAATATAAAAAATGCTCTAATTTAACATACATTTTTTTCAAATCATTAACACTACTCGTTAAGACGTCATCTTCGGTATAAAATCATTAAAAGTCGTTTATCGTCGCCTTAAATTAAAGTTTTAGTATAGTTTTAGGACTGTTATGAATAAATACTTGATTATTTCATACTGTATGCTGATCTCTGACGGTTTTGTCATGTTGAGGGGATGAATGGCGACTAACAAAAGGGTTTTTATAAGGCAGATGTGAGTGGAAACGTCGGAAGGGGACCCCCTTACAAGGAGATATACTGACTTTATTGGTAATATTCTTCAGGAAAGTCAGGTGTTCGCAACCGAGATACGTGTATGACCAGATGTATGAACGTAAACAATGCTAAAAGAGTATGTAAGGATCGTAGCAGGTGGCGTTGTGTAGTTTCTGCCTATCCCCTTGGGAAAAAAGCTTGAGGTTATGTATGTATACTAATTATTGTGACATTCAACTTATTATATAAAACTAGCTGCGCCCCGCGGTTTCACCCGCATAAGTCTCGATCCCGTAAAAATATCGGGATAAAAAGTATCCTATGTCCTTCTCCGGGTCAAGGTCTATCCATATTCCAAATTTCATCCAAATCCGTTCAGCCGTTTTAGCGTGATGTCGTGACCAAGGGAAATAGGGATTCATTTTTATATATATAGATAATGATTGAGTTTTAGTGATGCTAATAAATAGTCTAAAAATTGAATGTCAACTAGAGGTTTACGGGTCGCCCGTTCAATCCCGTTCAGTGTTTCAGTTAAATGGATACCTATCTAGTCATAAATTCTTAGTAAAACCTCTTTGTTTCAAATAAGTTTCAGAAGCCGATGATTTAATAATAAAATCTTATAATAGCAAGTCCAGTCAGCTTTGATGAAACAACGCAATGACACAAAGGACATCATACTAGGTGACTTTCGAGCTATCGTAGTGTAACTAAACTGAACTAACTGATTAAACTCCAGCGCTGGGGCTCTGTCTTGCATAAGGTCGCAGCAAAATGCGATTTGTGTGGATGTGACGCATGCTTCCCCAATCTTTTCTAATTTTAGTGTTTAAGCTCTTTTTTGCGTCATGTTTACCGCAAATAAGCGTTTTTTTTCTTTCTGTCTTTCTTAACGTTGATGAGGTTTCAGTTATGTAAATTAAGAGCCCATACTACCTCAGCCAAAATTTACTTTTTATCTCGCTCGCACTATGGTGCGAGAAATATGCTGCTCGCGGACTGAGTGAGAGCGAGACGGAATGGGGTGCTGGCGGCTCCAGGGCACCAATAGTTTAAGTAATTGCTTTTACGGCAAAAATAATGGTAATAAAAATATAAAAAAATACATAGTCGCTGCTTTATAGTTAGTTCAGTTATTATGCAAAGTTTCATGATCTAATTTGAAGTATTTTTTTATCCCAGCGGTTTATTGTTCGGTTTGGAGGTAGCTCTGGATTTTTTTCCGTCGAGAAAATTTTATGGAATCGTGTTTTCGTCAAACATATTAGATAACATTTATCCGCAACTTTAACATATATTTATTTCAAAATTAATGCTGCAGTATTTTTGATATATCGGAGGATTATGCTAAGCAATTTGAGGTATTATAGATCCTTAATATCACACTGATCTATTTATTATAAAATTTGAGGAAAATCGTCTACTTTTAAAATGTTTGTAAATATGTGAGCACCATGTATCTATCACATAATTAAATTATTGGTCGTTGCTTCGTTTTTAATTATTATTACCTATGGTACAGTAATTTTATTCTAGGTGCATCGTCTTCACATGTAATTATTTAACTAATGTAGATACCTATAAAAACTATTATAAAACATTTTAAAAGAGTAACGGTGGAATTTCTTGCCTATTCTTCTCCATACGAAAACTACCTTTTGGAAGGGGCGACTAGAATCAATTCTATTATTTTGTAAATTTTGACGTTCAAAAGTGCCATATATGGGCCTATTTGAAATAAATGATGTGACTTTGACTTTAATATAACATTAAATCTCGCCTGTGTTTCTCAAAAGGGTGCATAGTACATCTGTATTGTCCATCCACCCAAGTCTCATGCTGTGGGGAACAAACTCAAACCCAGGAACTTATGCTTTGCAGTCATAGTTACGACCAATAAACTGACAAGCTATTCTTTAACTTAATAATAATACCAGCCTTTTATTGTCCTGCAGGGTAAAGGCCTCTTCTCATACAGAGAAGGTACGAGCATTGATCACTACGCTTGCTCAAAACGGGTTGGCGATTTCAGACAATAACTATAAGTCCAAGGTTCCTCATGATATTTTCCTTCACCGATATTAGTATTGTCCAAGATAAACTTAGAAAGAACATAGATATGAATTCAAAAAGTCACATTAGTACTTGCCCGGATTTGAATACCACAACCTCGTATCTAACAAACTTTGTACAAAAAAATTAACTTTAAACATTTTCCAGCGCACGGTATTACTAAGCAGAAGCACAGTATAATAAAGTAACAGTATTAGATCTTGGCAGTAACCTTGAAATAAATACCTACGGCCGCTCGTTAGATAAACTTTCCGCGGCCCCACACTCGATACTATTGCGTACTGATATACACTGAGATTTCGAAGCGCGTCGTTTCGGCCGTTTTCTATGAAGATATAATACTGTTACATAATTATACTGTGGCAGTAACCAAATGTCAATAACCTCTATAAAGCCGGTAATCAAATATCATGTAATTACCCTCAAGCACAGTAAACAATTACTCTACCCCCATAAAACCGAAAACAATGCAATGTCCACAATAAGAGTAAAATGTCACCCTGTGATTGGACAAGCCTCGTAAATACTTAACGACGTTGACCCGCTATAACTATCGGTTGAACAGTTAACAGGGCTTAACTGTAGTTTAACTGCCGTACAGTTAACCCCTACAGTGGCTTGATACAATGTTATCGCTATAAGATTAGATGGTGATCTCTATTGATACAAGTTACTGTATGATGGGTTTTATAGGGTTAAGTTTACAAATATAGTTGGTTTATGGAGGTTAGTTAAAGGATAATATTAATAAAGTTGATATGTTCATGGCCGGCACGCTTTGCCATAAGAGCTAATTCCATAGTGGAAAGATTTGCCAGATACTGACTTCAAATATTTATTTCTGTTGTGAAGGCTCTTTAATTTTATTCCAAGTTTTATTTAGTCCCAACAGGATAACTGAAAGATTCTTGATAACTCGAGGGGATGTCCAGAAGCGTCTCTTTGGTGTCACATATAGTGGTCACTAATCTGGAACCTATCTGTGTGGTTCTTTCCTCAAAATACCATTTCACACACTAAACATGGTACCTCACCACATGATCTGACTAGGACAATGCCTGGACTTCAAAAGAGACTCCCTCTGAGTTTTTTTTTTGGTGTTTCTTCCCAAAGTAGTCGAACTAGAAATACGGACCTCATCTAGTTTTTAAATGTTATTAGCTAGACGATCCGATCCAAATTTGGATCGGCTACTTTCGGACGATCCATTTCAGAAAACTTGCAATACTGGGATCCGATGCACGTTTTAGCTACATTAAGTTCAGTTGAACATACGTTCGATATGGATTGCCCGATCGCCCGATCCACACACAACCGCCTATGAGCATTGTCAAAAAAACCGACAGCGCTCGGATCGGCCGCTCCACGAACGCAAGCTCCACGTTTGCTCGGATCGCACGTGACACGTCCACACTGACCGTGCATTTGGATCACACTCCTGCCGCGCCCGATCGGGGTACACTGGATCGTCCGGTGCGGACCCAGATATTGACGTGTAAAAATGTTTGTATGAACGTAAGTACAAAGGTAAACATCATTTATCATTTATGAATCCTTCTGCTAATAATAGTGGTGGTTATAACAATGACCCCTCATAGAGGGACTAATATTCAGCTGCATAAAATAACGTTGGTTTTGATCAAAAACATTCCTTAATTTTATTCACAGAAATAACCTCATTCAACTCCAAATTTGAATTTAAATATAAAATTCAATTATTTGATTACTAAAAAAAGACCAAACTATTTAGATAATTCAATTCTATTACGAATAACTACAGCCAGTGGTTTATGTGCGCTTTGAATGAGACAATATCTGCCAGTCAGATAAAATAAACATTTCAATTATTTTTAATGTGTTTGTTCTTATCAAAACGAAATCTCGTTTGTATTATGCTCATACTATTGAAGAAAAATAATATATATTTAAATGTAGGTAATATTAGGTTATATTAAGTCACCAAAAGGGCAATGGAGAGGGCTATATTTGGAGTTTCCCTTCGTGATCGAATCAGAAATGGAGAGATCCGCAGGAGAACCAAAGTAACCGACATAGCCCGAACAATTACCAAACTTAAGCAGCAATGGGCAGGGCACATTGCTCGCAGAATAGATGGCCGATGGGACCGAAAGATTCTGGAGTGGCGACAGTTTTCGCGTGGATGTCCCTGCCACACTGTATATATTAATAAAACTATAAATCTTGAAATAAAGCAAATTATTTTAAAAAACCCGACTGCAAAAACATAACTGAAAAGAGAAAAACAAGCATTAAACAGAATTTTGGTATTTCAGGCAGGGACAAACCAATAACCTGAAATTTTGGTGTAACTTTTGTTTGTCCTCCGCCATATCAAAAACCTGTAGATTATAATGTTTATTTTTCTCTTTTCAGTTATGTGTTTTTGGATTCGGGTTTTTTGTTCTTTTCAGTGATGACAATTTGGTGAATTGAAGCGAATTTGAAAGAAACAATTTCTAAATAAATTTTAAGAAACTGTTACTAATATATATTTAAATGAAGGTAATATTAGGTTATATTAAGTCACCAAAAGAGCAATGGAGAGGGCTATATTTGGAGTTTCCCTACGTGATCGAATCAGAAATGAAGAGATCCGCAGGAGAGCCAAGGTAACCGACATAGCCCGAAGAATTGCCAAACTTAAGTAGCAATGGGCAGGGCACATTGCTCGCAGAATAGGTGGCCGATGGGGCCGAAAGATTCTGGAGTCCATAGTCAGTCCAGATCCATAAATATATACAGCTGTGGTAGCCCAGTGGTAATGACCGCGGCTTATGACCGCGGCTTATGACTTGTAGGTCGTAGGTTAGGTTGAAACCCTGACGGACGCTTTGCTTTCTGTAAATTATTTCATTTCCACTGCTCTCAAAACAGTGAAGTAAAACATTGTGAGGAAACCGGCATGTCCGAGAACCAGAAACTTCGAGGACATGAGATATCTAACAACCCGCACTAGGCCTGTGTAACGAACGGACGGATTACGGCCCACACCCTCTTACAGAAAAGAAGCCGGTGTCCCAGCAGTGGGAACATTATAGGCTGATTGTTAATTTGTACTCCCTAAATGAAGATAGACAGATCTACGACAGACAACGCACAGCCTTAACTGGGTCTAGAAGCACGAAACGTTGCACAAGAGTTCCATAGTGAAAGTGAGCACAAAGGAAGTATTTTTGAAACATCACTCCCTAAAGAGGTTAAATAGGGGATGAAAATTTGTATGGATATTTGTCATATTTTCCAATGGGCACACGGCCACAGACACGGCTCAAATCCCATCGGGCAAGCGGCTTGTAGGTGATAAATCATTTATTTGGTGTACACAAAGGAAAAAACGTGTGCGGTCGGGGGACCCCGGTCAGGAACGAAGTTTTTCTCACGTATGATTTAAAACAAAACAACATTTTTGCAGCCGCCATCTTGGAGTTACATTTTAACCTCACTATCGGCTTTAGCACCCTCGAAAACCATGAACGCGATACCCATGATGAAAAATTTGAAAATTTTCAGAGCCACCATCTTAGATTTATATTTTGACCTCACTATTGGCTTTTTCACCCTTGAAAACCATGAAAACGATACCCATGATGAAAAATATGAAATATTTCAGAGCCGCCATCTTGGATTTACATTTTGACCAAATCCACACTTTCTATATCTCTCTCCGGCATGCAATGTACTCGGGCCGATGTGTACTTCAATTTATCCCACGACACTGTTTTTTTCTGCCGGCGTTCTCTCTCTCTCTCTCTCTCTTTCTTTCTCATTAAATAAGAAGAAGACAGTCACAAGTATTTACACTTTTTAACGTGACGATTCCTGAAAGTTTACAAGCCGCGTTAAAGAACTTCGTTCCTTGAACCAAACAATTACATACACAAATAAAATGATAAACACTAAGTGGCACAGCACACCGTTGGTATTCGATATAGTATTGGCCTGGGTAATCAGCTCTATTAACTTGCTGACCAACTAATCATTTGATTTTGAGCAAGATAGCGGGACGCGTCACAATTTGCTTACGAGAAAATTGTCATATCGTTCTTTTGTGTTATATGTACGTTATCATTGTCACTATCATTGCTACACAAAGTGTTTTTATTATTATATCAGACATTTAAAAAATGTAGCGGACTTGTGTAAAGTGTAATAAACACTAATATAAGTTTTAAAATAATTACCACGTAAAAATTTCAGTTTTTAATGTCGTTAGCTTGCAGCGAGGCGAGAAAGAAAACTAGTGAATACAACACGTAAGGCCGGGTACAGTGCTTCACTGACCAGGTCTGTACGTACGTCGTGCACGTTCGTTATTTAAAATTATGGAAATTCATTAAACATTACAATGCTACACTGACCGTATACACGCGAACGATGTTACGCACTGCGTACGAGGACCGTCAGTCAAGCGCGTACAGAAAATAAATGAGCGCGTTCAGTTCTGAACGCATGTTTGTGTCACTGAAAACCAGCGCTGTAACTCTGTCTCGCATAGGGTCGCAGCATTATGCTGAGCGATGGCCGTTTTGCGTGGATATGACGCATGCTTCCCCAACCTTTTCTTATTTTTGTATTTTAAACTCATGTATAGTAACTATTATACTTGAGGGTTTTTTTTACTCGGCTCCGCCTCGTGTGATAAACCCACATTCGTGTTTTAATACCCCTTATTATACAACAGTTGCAGAAATAACTAATAATGTATTCAAAACTTAAATATAAACATCGTGTTTTCCGGTTTAGTGATCAGCGTGTCCTGTGACACATGGGCCTCTTCCAGCTGTTTCCACTTATTTCTGTCTCTAGCTTTTCTAGACCAGGTAACGCCTCTTTGTCTTATGTTGTCTATCCATCTCTTTGCCTGTCTTCCCCTCTTCCTTTTGCCATCGCGTGCCACTCAGTTATAATTTTTGTCCACTTTAACTTACTATTTCTCGTCATGTGTCTTGTCCATCTCCATTTCAACTGTCTTTTTTAGAGACACCAATCATGCTTCTTTTGTTTTCCCGCTGACACGGTCTCAGTTTTAAAAGATGTTTTTGATTAGGGCCCACGTTTGGCTTCCATACGTCAGGCAAGGTAAGACGCACGAGTTGAGATTGCTCTCTGCCATGGAAAAGTATTTGCGTTTAAGTATCTTCTTGAGTGACCAAAATCTTTTCCATGCACAAGCAACTCTTCTTTCAATTTCCATGTCCGTTCGATCTCTGAATGATATTAACTGTCCCAGGTATGTGTAGATTTTCACATATTCATTCCTTTGATTTGGTTTTTCATGTATTCATCGTCGGTCAGCAGAGCACTGAACGCTACAAACTGACGGCCGGTCAATGCGTATCGTTAGATCCAACGCTACACACGATCAGGGATGAAGACAATTTAATTCGGTGTGCTGGAAGCTTCTAGCCTTTAGCTACTTACAAAGCATGTTGTGTAAACTTACATACTCGTACCTTTCACCCGTACCAAGGAACGCCGAAGCTAAAACGTATGGCGTACTTATGCTATAATCAAACTCCGCTTACAAACTTTGTGGTGTATAATATGCTGAACAAAGTCTTAGACATGGAAGCCATCTAAGTCTGGCACGACTTACACATTAAAACTTTGCCTGTTGCCTTATTTGTAGGTTACGAGAAAATAATACTGAACGGGAATTAATTTTCTGGTACATTGCTGAACTGGCTTGTTGCTCTTTTGATCGCGTGGGGTCCTGGTGTTTGATCTCCAGGTGAGGCAAAGTTTTATTCTATTTTTCTATTAGGATTTTTTTTGTAGCAGCACAGTCCGGATTAGACCCAAGTTAATGGCAATAGCCTCGTCCCTTAACAGTTCTAAAATATAACTGGAAATTGGATTTTGAATTTAATATTAGTTCATTATAAAGACAGATATTAGAGAATACCTTTGGGACGGCAACCTCAATATAGTTGGTAAAAGGCTAAGCAGTTGATGATATCAGATAATACCTTACAGCACTTTCTTTGAATAAGAATCTAAAGCTATTATTTCAAACTATGTCATACAATTCGAACTACAGCAGACCTCGGAAAGTGTAGGAAGTGCCTCCGCTCGGTTCCCTTTGACTTTGGAGGAGCTCACTATAATCAGTATTATAGTTAACTAGTCGGTTATTCATCTACAAAATACCACAAAACAATAGGTTCCTCCTTTGTCAATATTTACTACTTCTATGAATACTCAGTTCGTATAAAATTTATTTGTTTGACATATAAAAACATGATTAGTATTAGTATTTCATTAAATCGATATTTAAAAGGGGAAAGCCAACCTTAAAACTATTAATAACTTAATTTATTTTAAAAAAACTAAAATTTTGGTTTTATAATTTGATTAGAAATTTGAAAAGACTCGAATCAATTTTAAAAACTTATAAGTAAAAAAAATAAGTATAACATAAATAATTTTCAAAGGAATCCTTACTATCCTAACTAATATTTATAAATGTGAAAATAAGTTTGTTTGTGACGCTTTCACACTAAAACGGCTAAACGGATTTGGATGAAATATGGCACATGGATAGACCATGACCTGAGTTAGGACAAAGAATACTTTATATCCCGATAGTACGTCCCCGTGAGATAAATTTCCGACCACGAGGGTGAAGCCACCGGAAAAAGCTAGTATAATATATTTAAACAATGTTTTTTCCGAATAACAGAAACTTATTTCTTCTAATACACCTGTTTGTTACAATGGAGGTTGTTAATTTCATCTGTGTGTGTGTATATAAATTATATTAAATACACATCCTGTTGTTTTCAAGCGTTTTCCAAATCCGGAACGGGGCGTATATCGCTAAATTCAATTAAGTCGCTCACTCCGGCGCAAGTTGTAAGCGAACGGAGGTGAATAATGAAAAGAAAGGAAAATATAAAATCATCCATTTTCCACTATGGTTTGAGTTTGGTTCTTTGTTTATTAAGACACAAGTTTCGATCCCATTGGAATGTCGGAGATAAAGTATACTTTGTCCTAATCCAGGTCATGGTCTATCCAGGTGCCAAATTTCTTCCAAATCTGTTTAGACGTTTTAGCGTGAAAGTGTAAAAAACAAACAAACTCACTTACGCATTTATAATATTAGTTAGGATTGCGACCAATGAGGTGGTTACAAAATTAAGTGCCTGCTATTTCACTGCGTCCGGATAATAAAAGGTTAGGGAAATAAAATATTATCAAAGTGACTACCAACTTAAATTGTCCGGATATTCAATTCACAAATTTCATTCTTTGACTGTTATATTAAATAGCTATAATACCGCAAATTGACATAGTGCGTCAATCTGATATACAATTTCCCTGACTGTGCCTTCAATAAAAACTACGTTCAAAAACTAAATAGATTTTACAGGACACATCAGCCAGACAGAACCTCCTCCTTTTGGAAATCGATTAAAAATACAACAAACCAAGCCCGACAAACAAATAAGAACGGCCAATTTCTCCTCGCTTGTACCTGCACCATAACCTCGTAGGCGCCTCTAGCGTGCCCTCGAAACATAAATCGAACCCCGTTAAATCAGGCCTGGCCAATTCTCACGGGGATTCTCCTCTTTAAAATTTACTTAACAAACAATAAGACGTTTTATATAATTTCTAATTAATTATACTGCGCTTAGCCCTTTGAATTTGTCTTTTGAACGACTTAATGAAACTGTTTTAAGCTTTTGTGGAAAGGTTTAATTAAAGTTCTGGGTGTGATGAGTACCTTTTTTTTTGTTTTTTTTTTTTTTGGGTGGGAAATCATCAAATAACTTCTCCCGCTCTGGGCGGAGCGGGAGGGCGTGTCAGACTCTTACTGACTAAAACCCACCCGTGTTCCTTCGGTTGCCCTGTTGCCGGGGGCCACGATCTCCCTTTCGGTTTTCTTCGCAACCCCGGCAGGCATCGGCCCTAGCGGACCCCGTCAATTCTGCTGACATCTCTTTGAGGCGCGCGTGGAACACAACGCGCCGTCGACCCGGGCCTGGTCCTTATCGGACGGTGAGCTACCCATTGCTCACAGTCCGCAAGCCCGCGCCTACGGTGGCCGGAAATCGGCTTGCGACTCCCGACGCCCTGGGCGTCTCCTCCTGCGGCGGTTAGGGGCGTGAGGGCGCGAAATTTGCCTCTCCCTCACGCGTTCCGCTTCCTCCTTCGCGAGCATTACCGCTTCGCAGAAGGAGGTGACGGCCTCCCATTTCCTCTCGCTCCGTACCATGGCCTGAACCAGGGCCGGACGCGAGAGATCACCGCCGCCGATCGCCTCCACGAGGACACGGCGATGCTCCGCCCAAGCTGGGCAGACCTCCACCGTATGCTCTACCGTGTCCTCCGGGCGATCCACACAATGATGACACCCGGGCGTTTCCTCCCGCCTTATCCTGTGCAGGAACCTCCCGAAACAGCCGTGTCCGGTGAGGACCTGCGTCAGGCGGAAGGTGAGGACGCCGTAGCGCCTCTCTAGCCACTCCTCAAAGAGGGGTCTTATCGCCGCAATTGTGGCGTGCCCAGCACTGGGTTGCGACAATCGCATTCTCCATAACGCCATGAGATCCCGCCGGAGCTCTGTCCGCTGTGCCGTGATTTCTCGCGGCAGCGGAGTTAAGCCCCGGCGTTTCGCTTCCTCGCGCAACTCCCACAGGTGCGCGAGGACCTTTGCCTCCAGATCCCATGGCGGTAATCCGGCAAGGAGGCACGCTGCCTCGCAGGAGACCGTGCGGTATCCTCGGGCCGGCCGGATGGCCATGACCCTCTGGGAGTGTGATGAGTACCTACAACTTACATATTGTTTCAAGCGTATTGCGGAATGGGGTTTTTCCTCCTGGGATATGGTAAAGCGGAGCTGAAGAGAGATAGATCAGGTAGGACTGTTATATTCTAGGTACTGCATCGATATATAGCAAATACAAAGCTAAGCCCTTGTCATTACAAAATAATTATTTAACGACAACAATCTTCAAAACATTCTACAAATTATTAAAAACCTAACACTCATGGTGTGTGTATTTCTTGGGTTTCAGAATACACTGTTAAATAATAGTAGAAAAAAAATTACGAGCCTTAGAGTAGTTGCATATGATGTGTTACAAACATTTGACATCTCACCTTGGTAATAAGCAACATTAAAGGGGCGTCGTCAAGGTCGTTTCTGACGGCCAACTCTAGTACCGCACGCGCTCATTGGTCAAATCAAATAGCACGTGCTTCTCCGTCTTCCTTTCACACACTACTGTTCCTTTTCCACAAAATCACTCCCACAGAGTGCAGGAAAGCGACACGGATGTTACACGTCAAAAAGTTTTAGGTACCTCCGTTGTTGTTAAGTATAATATGATGTAACACGCGTATTTAAAACGTGTTACATTCATATTAAAATATCACACTCATAATCCTTCCAAATTACAACAAAAAATTAAAAACTGAATATTTCACCCAACAAATGTTCGTAACAGAATATAAAAATAAAAACAAACACCCCGGGGCTTCACCACCTAATAAATTACTTGTGTAAATAGAAAAATAACGCTCCCGCCACACTGGATGTACAATAAACACGTAGATTGTGCACTAATACGAAATAATGTTGTTATAATAGGCAGAAACAATGATTTATATGCGCTCGCCGGGGCACAGTAGACGGTGTTATAAATGACCCTTAATCGGGTTATTTACCTGTGGGGACGTGGATTCTGTAGTGTAGATACAGCTTTATTGCAAGCTTCATTGCAAGACAGTTTAAGTCCATTGTCTTGTGATGACTAAATCGTTATGGGAAGTTGTAGATTCTACAAATTCCCATCGCGATATCTCTACGGACATCCTCTACAATGTAGAACATGTCCGTAGAGATATAGCAGTTTATTGCCCTTTAAATATTATGTTTAACACACGTACTCTTCATAGTTTTGAAGATATAATTCAACTGACAATAATTCCCAAGTTAATCTAATCTTAAAAACTATGAAACGAATGTAAGCTAAATAGATCAATTTTCTTTTTTTATTACACCAGTTAACTTATCTTTTTGTACGCACGTGTTTCTGTGAATAATAAACCTGTTTCTCGATCTTTCTACATTTCTTTTATACGACTGGGTTATTGTACACCCCTAACTAAAATACTCCATTTTTGTAGCATTATACAAATAACAGCTAAATAACGACAGTTATTGTGTAATATTGTTGAAATTACTGCACTTTAGAGTTATTTTTTTAATGTAAATAGTAAATAGAATACATGGCTTTGACTTTATCGTGAAATAACGTAGTTTATTATACGTTTATATCGAAATAACGAAAGGGTGATAACCGTTCTTTTTCTAATGTGCGCCAAAACCAAGATTCACGGACGTTATCCAGAAAGCCGCTAATCTTAAGTGGGACTGGGCCGGACATGTCTGCCGCATATCAGATGACAAATGGGCTAAGATAACTACTGATTGGGTCCCACTAAACGCACGACGACATTGTGGCAAGCCGAGACGAAGATGGCGGGACGAGCTTGACTCCTATCGAAAGCCCTGGTCCTGCGAAAGACAGAATTGTATGGAAAGGGAGAGGGAGGCCTTTGCCGGACAGTGAGACAACACAGGCTAGTTACTAGGTAACTGTCAAAAGTTCCTGTTTATAATTTGTTGGTGTATCATAAAGATTATTGTATTATTTTCTTAAGGTGAAAGCGTCAGGGTAGCTCGTGCCTCAAAGAGATGACAGCAGAATTGACGGGGTCCGTTAGGGCCGATGCCTGGCGGGGGTGCGAAGAAAACCGAAAGGGAGATCGTAGGCCCCGGCAACAGGGCAACCGAAGGAACACGGGTGGGTTTTAGGCAGTAAGAGTCTGACACGCCCTCCCGCTCCGCTCAGAGCGGGAGAAGTTATTTGATAATTTCCCAATCAAAAAAAAAAGGGTAGCTCGTGAAATTCAAATTTTCTTACGTTTTTGCAATTTGCAGGTCAGTATCATATTGTATTTTGATCTAAATAAGATTCGCGGCCGTCAGGCACACTTATATGCTAAATTATGGATTTTTATTGCTGATTCTAATGATTATAATTCTGTAAAGCAAAGTTACGGCCTCGAATCATATTATAATCAACATAAAACCTGACACTGACCTGCAAAATGCAAAAAACTAAAGAAAATTTGAATTTTGCGGGCTACCTTAGCACATCCCCCTTAAAGAGGAGCTCGTGGCTACGTAATAACACCCTTGCGGTTCGATTAATCAGATTAAGCTTTGCTTGCCGAGGTTGGTCCGTGGATGGATGACCATCTTAACATACCGAGACTCCTGCGTGCCTCGGAAAGCACGTTAAGCCATTGGTTCCATCTGTCATTCGTGGATCTTTCACAGACGTTACACGTCAGAAACCCGATACTTTGACGACCAGTCTTACAAAGGGGTATCGTATTACCCAGTTACTGGGTTGTGATCTGTTGTTGTGGAACAGAACCCACAACTTGTGGAAGTCAGATAGGCAGTCGCTCCATGTAAAATAAGGTATTAAGCTGCATCCAGTTAGACTGGACGCCGATCCTAACATAGTTGCGAAAAGGCTAGGCAAATTGATTGTATCATTTTCTTAAAGAAAATTAAAAGCATTTTGCTAGCGTTAAACTCATCCAAAGCTTTTAATCTTTTACAAATGAACTCTTTATTAAATCTAGTGAACGCTGCACACTCCCACGCATCTCATAAACGCTACACCCACGGATGTTGGCAATGAATGTCACCTCTCACCGTGTCTAAATGAATGTTTGAAATGAATTGAGCTGAGACGTCTTTTATTGTCTGTCATTCACCGAGCTTGTTTTTAATCGGTACAAATATTTACAGAAAGAAAGGAAAAGTATTTTACACGTGTGTGTATATAAAAAAACTTTTTACAAAAAAAAAACACCGATTTCCAAAAAAAACACTACAACGTGAAAAATCACTTTAATTTTGGAAGTCGGTGGCAAAAAAACGGAAATTCAAAACCAAAGACACCGACTTCCGACTTTTTATTTTTCACTTGTGTTACACCCCACACAAATTCGAATACCACTACCTACTAGCAGTGACAGGAATTTATCATATCATCCACATACTAAGTGGGAAAAAAATACGTATTATTGAAGCTAACTCAAGAACAATTCAAGCAAAGTTAATAAAATTTATATGGAACCACTTCGAGAGACCCTTTCAAACAAAAAAAGAATTTTTCAAATCGGGCCACAATTGACGGAGAAATCGGTGGACGTACATAAAAAAAAAAACAAACATACGCTTCGAACATATAACCTCCTCCTTTTTGGTAGTCGGTTAAAAAGATAAGTTAGCACAAATATCTTCTTAGTAAAATAAAACAAATATATAATTAAAAACACGGAATTAAAAGAAGTCGGCAGCTGCACATTGAGACTGTAATAAGAACGCTTCCATACAGCTTGATGCTGGTTTTCAGTGATGGTCACTCAAAAACGACGTATGGAAACCAAGTTAGGTATTAATTAGGTTTAACAGCTTGTTTGTTACTTGGTGTTCAGCCTAACCAACAGAAATTGTGTCCTTAACAAGTTGTACTCAAGAAAAGCTACTCCAACTACCGACCTCTGAAAAAAAGATAAACCGAGCGCCACCCTTCGCAGTCACTATCGAGTTATGTAGCAGCGCATTTTCCCACAAATTCCATTTGTCGCGCCAGACTGACAGACAATTTAGCGCGCGCCCATACTCCAGCTCATTGCGTATGCACTACATTTAAGTAGAACAGCCTTAGCTTACATTACAGGGTCGCGGATTGTTACATACCTACATGAAATAAATTAAAAATGAACTGAAGTTTATGACTTTGCAACATAAAATAATGGTAACAAAAGACAGTCATCAAGAAATCGATAGGTACTATGCCTGTTTCCAATTTAATTGGTTGGTTTCCAACCTACTTAAGCAGATTAGAAATAAAACTGAACAAAACTTTATTAATTCATCCCCCATAGCCAAAAAAAATCAGATGACACAAGACGTCAATTTACAGAAAGAAAATCAATTGGGGAAAGAAAAAAAAAACAAAATCTTTTCTTCAGAAACCATTCAAGAAAACTTTCGCAAAACTATTTCCAACTGCAGCGAGACGTGAAGCTAAACATGTTGCCGCCATATTCTAAAGACATTTCCCGTCACAGCAGAGTATTCACACTGCGCAGCACGTGCCCAGTTTGCGTGGACGATGGAAGACTCTGTAATATCCGACACGTGTCTTACTACAGAATACAGACGACTTTTAATAATTTATCGATTTTTATGTTCGGGCCACATAGGTTTTTAGACAAAAACTAACAGGCAAACTAGGATCCCTCGGCTAACAATGAGTTTTTAAGTTCCTATGTACCTACGTTTGTTCTGTTAATACCTAGGACTTAGGTACATACGCTTGGCGTCGATATATTTCCACTGGCTGCAGTTACATGAATGTAAGTTTTTAGTTTAGTTTATTCATAGCTAGATACTGATATTATTATTCGAACTGTAGCTTCACGTCCAAAGTCCGTACCCAAGGTTACCGAACAATTTATTCTCACACAAAAGGGAGAGCAGCAAAGCTTGCTTTAAAACATTGACGTGTGCAACAGAAGCGATATACTGGCGTGATGGTCTGAACGTATTGCCAAAAGTTACACAGCTTAAAGAAGTTTAAAAGGAAAATTTTAACACCTGTGCTCAACACAACTGTCGGCCACAAACTAGTCTAACAAAAAAATACAAAGTAACAAACCTACTTGTAATACATACTGACTTAAACTCACGTCTTCTTCCCATAGGGGTAGGCAGAAACTACAGAACGCCAACTGCTACGATCCTTACACACTCCTTTTGCTTCGTTTACGTTCATACATCTGGTCTTACACGCACGCTGGTTGCGAGCACTACGCACCTGGCCTTTTCGAAAAACATCACTAATATGTTCGCTATATATCCTTCTAGGGCGTGCCCTCCAGGCGTTTCCACTTACATCTGCTTTGTAAATATATTTTGTGAGTCGCCTTTCACGTGTAATATTCGGCCTATGATCAAAAGAATAACACAACAGATTTCTCAAATCCGACCCCTTCTCACCAAAGCTCCTGTTTCATACAAGCATTGCAATAACCGGATCTGAATCAATATGGCCGCCCTCCTAGAAGGCGTTCGTTCCTCGTATGACGTCACTACACATGTTCCGTCCGGATATTGCAGTGCTACGCTCTCAAACTTAACGCGAAGTTGAACACTGTGACGTCAGAATATGGCTTAAGAATGAAGCGAGTTGGAATCTCGGTGTGATGTTATGTGGCAAGATGGTGCAGATTAGGATTTAAATGTGGAACTGAAGAATGAAAATTGGGTAACTGTAAATGTACGAGCAGCAGCATTCTTCTGTGTGGTTATTATAAGAGGGGTTTACATTATTTTATTTTACAGAAAGCTTACAGACTATTATAAAATAATTAAAAACCATTTGTAGGTAGAAAAATTTGCTAATTATGAAACTAATGTCGTGAAACAAGAGCTTAAGGCTCCATGCACGAAAAATACCCTTTTTTTGTCAATTACTTATCGATTTGTGAGAAAACTTGAAATAATTGAATTGAAAACTTGATTTAAGTCTGTCTGACTGTAAAAGTACAGTTTTTGTGGTGCTAAACAATTCGTGTCAGTCACAGCATTTGTAAATAGTTGCATCACTTTTACATTCTCGAAAATATGGTATATTTCGCCTTTGATTTACTTAATGAAGATATTGTATAATCATAAAATAAAAATAAATGATTTTATCTCAAGGACAGCTGAAGACTAATGTGTGTTTTATAAATAAATAAAATTTCTTGATATGATTTGCTAAATAATAGGAAAAAATATTGAATGAGTTTAAAAAAATAGGTCTTTTCAACATAATTTATCTGCTATATTTTGTAAGGAAGTTGAAAAAAGTTGTTCAGCCACATGCGAGTAGTATAATAATGTTGATGATAATTTTTAATAATCGAAATTATAGTAGTTTCTTGTAACAAAATGATCAAACGTCAGTCTTTGTCAGAAAACTTGTAGCGAATATTAGTGATTTTCCATGAATATTTCATTTATTTGTAAAGTCACTACGTTAAGCCATACGCAAAACAAAGAGCTCGACTTTTCAAATCACAAATAGTTATGTTTAAATTCTTTTTCCCTTTCTTACACCCAATGAATTTTTTTTTCAAAATCTGTCGATTTTGTGCACGGCACCTTAACTTGAAACCGGGTGTTAGTTAGCTATAGCCCGACAGAAAAGTCAAGCTTCTGTTTCATGGCACTAGTTTTACAATGTTAACCCCGTTATAAAAACTCTGATCATCCATCCATCTGTCAAGCCTGATAGTAATGTCCCTTTATTTTTTACCGTTGATTTTAGGGGTAAGCAATTGCGAGAATAAAGTCTGCATTACAAGGGTTTGGGGTACACTGTTGACGTTTACCATAAACTTCTTGCTATCTTTAACATAAACTTCAAAACATCATCATAACTAACAGCTAGGAAAATCCCATTAAAACAAGGCAAACTACGAATTCCTCTTTCTTTTTCGGTGACATAAGCCTGCTAGCGTTGAAACACATGACCACCTTAGAAACGGGTTTCACAATCACAATCTGTCATTTTGTCTATTCTTCCGTTGACAAAACCCGTTTCTATGGTGGTCATTCTACGCGAACTACTCATAGACGTCAAATATACTACTATGTATAGTATGTACTCATTCGCAGTCATATACAAGTATACATGAAGAATTTTTCACCAAGAAGATCCTTTCCCTGTCCAATACATACCGTTGTCTCTACACATAATGTATCATATAAGGTACTATACATCGAAAAGGTAGTGAATTAGCATGGTGCCACGTTGCCCATCATTTGCATTAAGGTCCGCTGGTGATCTTAGATTAATGGACTCGGACGCGTATGTTCAAAGTCTAGTCAAAATAGGTCGAAAATTATATGTGGCCTTAAAATAGTACTCTATTTTTTTGCAGGTTACAATATTGCAATTACCTACGTACTAACTGTCTAAAGTAAAAAATAAAAATACTTAATATCTTTATCTCAGCATGAGAATAAAATACACTTCTCTACAAAATATTTGTCATCATTTCCTAATTGCAAACTTGACCTTGAAATCAGAATGAGGCAAAGCAATAAGGAGTTTTTAACGATATCGTCAAATATTTCTGAATAAATTATGGGACTTGAAGGGTATGATTATTATTTATTAATTGTACAACATTTCCGATAAAAGTCCATCAATAATTTCGAAAACGCCTTAACTTATTTATCGTATTTTATATTTTATTTTTTTATTCAGCCTGCCCCTGCACATGGCTCTGCATTATTAAACTCACATACTACGATGTAATTATGTAATGCTGAGCGATGGCTGTTTTGCGTGGATGTGACGCATATTTTCCTCCAAATTATTATTTTTGTGTATTAATTCTTTCTTTGCGTCATGTTTACCGCAAATAAACGTATTTTCTTTCTTTCTTTTGTCTATGTCATAAAAGATCTACTTATAGAAATAAACATAATTTCATTTCCTATTTTAATAAATAGGTACAGATGAGTCAAAATATCCAAAAATACAACGAAACAAGTTTTTTTTCCTATCCACGTTGAAATCCAACCCCTTTTATTAGCGAAAATATATTTCTTGTCTTGGACTTGATAAATAAGCTACATTCCAACGTAATTCAAATATACGCGTCCCAAAAAACCGGTGAGTGTCCATTTTTCCCTTCTCCACTTCACACCCCTAGCTCGAGGGTAGGAAAATAACCCTCTCGCATAGTCGGCACAGGGTAGCGTTGGACATTCATAAGATATGACTTGTATACAAATGTGTGAAAAAGGTTCTGACAAATTATTTTTATCATAAATAGCATTTTGTTGAGTGACGTATTCACTTTACTAAGAAGAATCTTTTTTTTTTCTTTGTTCTTTTACTAAAACATCGTTTGTTTTATGAAATTTACATTGTAGTTGGAAACAATAGTACATGGAACACCGGTTGCCTTAACATTCAAATGTTTGAACATCCGGCTCGAAGGACCAAATTATAATGGGGGTCTAAGGACCCATAGGAAGTGACAATATTAGGTACCCAGATGGTTCTCAATTTAAATTTGTGGTTCTTAATCCAAAGTGAATTATGTAATTATAATATTTTACCGTCTAATGGGTGATCTGATGGGATATCCACTCAATAATTTTGAATCTTTGCCAGTTCCAGAACATCAAAAACTGTCGTTTTTTCCCGAATAAAAGATCTCTGACGTTGGAAAAATCTGCCCTAAACGTCACCAAGAAAAGGACAGAACAAAGCTTTAAACACAATTTGACGACAATCATTCAACGATCTGGCCAACCTGAGCATTAGTACCACTGTCAAAATGGCTGACTTGCTAAACTTTTCATCACAGCATGGAAACTTGTGCTAATACGAAATACCAGAAAGGACAAAATAGGATAACATATTAATGAAACTAAAACCTTATTTCCTGAACTAAAGACCAACTGAAAACAACCCACAATCTACATAAAATTAAGTAGAATATCGCTAGTTTCGTGAGGAACGCGATTCTCTTTAAACCACAAAATTGGCTGTGTTCAAATATCTAAAATATGATAATTCTGCGTTCATAGAATGTGGAAGCTAAGAAGTTAGACCCTAAGGTTGCCGGTCTGAACGTTCACTGAATATAAATTTGAAAATAGAATGGTTGATACGAGAGTATAGGGAAAGATATAAATGTATGAAAGTCAATTAGGTGAAATATTTGGATTATGAAATTTCAAATGATTAGAATTTGAATTGAGCTAGAGAAGAAGCGAGATGGCAAATAAAATGTCAAGGACAGTTTCAGAAATCATGAAGATGATATAACGTTTACTTGCAGCAAACTATTCTATCTTCAGAAAAAAGACACGGGACTTGAATAAAACACGTACGATGAGGCTTGTGTCTTGATATCTAGCTTCCATCTATACCGAGATAATAAATATTATTTCCTTGATACCTCATTCCATACACTGTTACAACACACGTGAACAAAACGACCCAAACCACAGAAGGCTTCCTTTCCACCCTTTTGAAACCAAATATTTCCTTCAAAACATCCCGACGAATACCTCAGAGTGTAACAGATAATATTACCTATAAACACTTAAAACTGAAGCATTGGAAAGTTAAGCTAAAAATGAGAACGGTCATATCGCCCGGGGCCCCATTAATCCTTCGACATTCCGGGCCCCAAGGGCGAAAGGGGCTGCTAATATACTTCACATAATTAAGGGACACGAATTTTATGATCTCATTTTCTGAACTGGCACTTAAATTAAAAGGGCAATTGGTTATTGTGTTTTATTCTGTTTTATTTAAGAACCTATTATCAATGTTTTTAAGTGGCACTAACGACTCGCCCCTGCTTCGCACGATCGTTAATACTTGACAAAACATTGGGATTTCTTTATCCTATACTATTAAATGAGAAATATAAATATTTGTAATCACGTTCTCGAAAACGGCTCAAACGATTTCGATGAAAGTTGCAATATAGGGGTTTACTGGGGCGAAAAATCGATCTAGATAGATCTCATCGCACCTTGTATATTTGATTTGAAGTATGTCATAATGTCATTTCTATTTACATCTTTTCTCTTTTGTCTATTGGCATCTTGTTTTCATCTATTTTCATGTAATTTTTTACAATTTTTTTGTGCTTATGTATGTATTTTGTGTGCACTGAATAAATGTTTTATCTATCTATCTCATATCTGGGAAAATTCGTTTTGTCTATTTTCACCGCCTCGGGAAAGTGATACAAAGTTGATATACCTGTACGATTTGCTTATCTATTTTCACCCGAGCAGAGGTTGGTCGACCAGGTACATATATGTAAGTTAATCTCAATGTATTATACTTTAATTTTAATACGTATAAATTCCCACATTGGGTATGATAAAGGGCTAGTGAGTGAGAGTAGTAGTACCATGAGTTCGAACACCATTCGTTGCGTTATACATGTTAAACCTTTTAGAGCTGATGCAATGCTAATGCTTGTAGGGCTTGTGATGGCTATGTCGTAGTATATGCTCAAAAGTGCAAGAAAAAAGAAAGAAAAAACGTTTATTTGCGGTAAACATGACGCAAAAAAACAAAAAAAAAGTTAAAAATACAAAAATGAGAAAAGGTTGGGGGAAGCACGTCACATCCATGCAAATCGGCTATCGCTCAGCATTATGCTATGACCCTATACAAGACAGAGCTTCAGCGCTGGTTTTCAGTGACAACCGGCGCCGACGTAATGAAAGAAAGAAAGAAAGAAAGAAAAATAGGTTTATTTGTCACAGAGACACGTGCATACATAAAAGACAAGAGTAAACGAAATACGTGAATATGCGAATGACGTCGACCGGTGCAGCAAACAAATATTTAGTGTACCAGTACAGCGTACTTCAAGAAAAATAATTTATTAAAATTAAAATGTCATTAAATATACTAGATAGATGTAAAAAAAACATAAAAAGGAATAGACATACTTTATTCTAAGTTACGAGAATATCATCCTGAAGAGGAGAAAATATACACAATTTAAGTTGCACTATTGACGTACCCATACGTATGGTTAAACCCATGTTTCATGACTTGGCCTTTGCTACAGTGTTTTGCGCATAACCGCGCAACAGAGCAATTATAACAGAAGTTAAAAGAACACGTTATTATAAAATAAAAATTGAACACTGCACTGGTATTTCTATAACTACCGAAATAGTGAACTAAATTCTATTTCTACACACAAAGTGCAAGAACAAAGCGAGCGTAGTTCACATAAATTACCACAAACTTATCTTTCACATTTTTCTTCAGATATGAGAATTTAAAACCTAGTCGCTAAAATAAAGTACCAGGTAGTCTAGATTTTTTGTATCGTGCTCTATTAAATTCAGGTGAAACCTTGAAATAGTATTTCAGATTAGAAGGTGCTGCAATAACATTTTTATTTTACAGGGGAATTGATAGAATTGTTCTAGAGAATAGTGTCGAAGTTATCTTTACTCACTTTGTTGTAAATATATTCAATATCAACATTTTGTAATGTAATTTAAATGTAAGATACCAAAGGCTAATGTCATCTACACTAATATTATAATGACAAAATATTTAGATTTTTGTTTGTAATCAATAAATTCAAAAATTGCTGTACTGATTTTAAAAATTCTTTCAACAGTAAAATGCTATATTATCACTGAGTAACATAGACTATAGTTTATAAAGGTATTAAATTGAATCTGTCACCACGCATTAAGTGATAATCAATGATCATTAAGTGATGATCAATGTTCATTAAGTGATGATCAATGTTCATTTTTGTCTGTATGAAGAAAAAAGAATATACTATTTCTCCCCTTTCAGTGTAACTAAGAGTTTTTTGATGGGAAAGAAAAGACTATCTAACTATACAAATAAAAACAAAAGGACACCAAGACGTCGAAGTAATCATCTGTATCGCTGGGAAAAAAGTATAGTAGATCGGTATGTTTTATACATATAAACGTAGTTAAACTCATTGAAAACAACAACAAACACACAATTTCACATGTACTTCTAAAATTCCTTTTTTAATTTTGTAACATTACGCGCGTAGTAACACTCCATCTCTCTTCTTCTACGTAAGACAGAGAGAGAGCACTCTAACTTAGAACAAGAGTGAATTTGCAAGTGTATATGTTTCCAACATGGCCCCGGGCGTTTTGTTAAGCCAACGATCTGGTTTGGACCGGATATTACAAGTCGCTTGACGCCTTGACGCGACTCCAATATTGTGCTATTTTGAAGTATTTTGTAAAGTTTTTTCTCTTTTTCGCGAAAAGAAATATTAACCATGTTCTAAAAGAAATAAATAAAATTCTTCTAACAAAATAACCTTAAGATTTTTGTGGGCCAGAGGATTACGGAGCTACCAAGACTAACGTGACTTTCAAAATTTTTGAAACCACTAAAACATTACGAAGAAAAAGAAATACAAAAAAAATAGACTTAGGGCCCATTTTTCAATAGTCAGATAATTTTTATCTTAATAGGAGAATAAAAATGATAATGATTACCTTAAGTAGTCTTCTCTCAGGAGAAGAAGCTTTTGTCGTGGGAAAAATACTGTCCCGTCTAATATTTATAGTAAAACTTCGTACTTCAAAGCACATACATACATAAACTCACGCCTTCTTCCCATGGGGGTAGGCAGAAACTACGATCCTTACATACTCCTTTTGCTTCGTTTACGTTCATACATCTGGTCATACACGCACGCCAGTTGCGAGTACTACGCACCTGACCTTTCTGAAGAACATTACCAATAAGGTCACTACATGTCCTCCTAGGGCGTCCCCGGCGTTTCCACTCACATCTACCTTGTAAATACCTTTTGTTAGTCGCCTTTCATTCATCCTCTCAACATGACCAAACCATCTAAGCATACTCTTTTCAAATTTTGTAGCCACATCTTTTAAACCGCCCCTTTGCCTTTGAATTGATTCTAGTCGCCCCTTCCAAAAGGTAGTTTTCGTATGGAGAAGAATGGGCATGAAACTCCACCGTTACTCTTTTGAAATGTTTTACAATATTTTGTATACATTAAATATATAATTATATGTGAAGACTATGCACCTGGAATAAAATTACTATACCACAATAGGTAAAAAGAATTAAAAATGAAGCAATGCAGGTAAATTTATTATGTGATGGATACATGGTGCTCACATATTTACAAGAATTGTTAAAGTATACGATATTCCTAAATTTACAAGTAATACTAATAAGTCAGTGTGTGAGTAATCACAGAATGTAAAAACAATGTTATAAAAATAATAAATTACATAATTAAATTAATTAGCAACCAGTTTGATTTTGTCTAGAGTCTAAATTGTCCTATGGAGCAGGACCAGCACATTTTGAAGAATTCTTATCTTGGACATAATCCTCTAATTTGTAATATGCTTGTTTACAAAGCGTACTTTTATTCTGCTACTCATTCATAGTCATACCACACACACTGTAAGGAACAAACACATTTCTACAGCATTTATTCCACTTTCATGCTATGCTTCTTTTGCCACACCCAACCTTCACTTCCATACATAAGCGTACTTCAAAGCACGTGTACCGTAATTCCATTTCTAATCCACAAGAACAACCTACACAAAATCACGAAACAAATTACAGAACAAAAATACCATCACATAGTTAATAACAAAAACAAACATGACGACAAGTATTACATACGATACCCACATCAAATATCTCTACCTAGTCGCAACGGGACATAGCTCGCAGGAAAAACTCAGCCATACATTCCTGCCATCAAAAAATGAGTGACAGACAAACAAAAACCTTTTACCGCCAGCCACTACTAATTTGAGGAACATCGCGCATTTTTTTCCTAAGAAATCTCAAAGGACTGTCGAAAAAGTGATATGGGGACGTCCCCAAATGGCAGCCATTAATTTGAACCTTGGACATGACTGTGAGGCGATGACAGGCCCATTCTGAGGCGCCTAGTTTAGTAGAAAGTTGTTTTTTTTTTACGGTTTTATATATCATTCGTTAGAGGAGTTCATGGCTAAGTGGTTGGTCCGTAGATGGGTGACCATCTTTACGAACCGAGACTCCTCCGTGCCTCGGAAAGCACGGTAAATCGTTGGTACCGGCTGTCATTCGTGGATCTTTGACATTCGTTACGGGTTGTCAGAAGCCCGAAAGTCTGACAACCAGTCTTACCAAGGAGTATCGTATTACCCAGTTACTGGGTTGTGGAGGTCAGATAGACAGTCGCTCCATGTAAAATACTGTGGTTTTCAGCTGCTTCTGGTTAGACTGGAAGCCGACCCCAACATAGTTGGGAAAAGGTTAAGCAGATTGATTGATATAATCAAGTTGATAGGTGAGTAATATGTATTACTTTTTGTTAGTAAATAAATTGCCTTTCAAAATCTAGAATTTTTTTGTTTTCTTTTTAAATTTTCATTGACAAGTTATATTGGACTTCTTGGGACCAGCTGGCACGAAATCAAGTAAGGTTTAAAATTACACAAGAGTAAACTTGAGGAAACCTGGACTTGTAGTCAATATAATTCTGAAATCGTCAACCCGTCTTGAGCAAGCGTGGTGATCAATGCTCGTGCCTTCTCTGTATGAGAAGCCTTTGCCCAGCAGTGGGATAGTAATAGGTTATTTTATTAGGTATTTAGGTTGTTTTATTTTTGCAACAAAACAGACTTATACGAGAGAAATATACAAAGCATAATATATTACTTTCTATTCGTTATGTGCCCTTACACAGGATAAAAGATATTTCATGCGATTTTTTTGTTTAATGTCCCCTTGAATTTATTAATAATATGTTAGACATAGAAATCAGAGCAGCTATAAATAAATACAAAAAAATAAAAAATACAAAAAATCTAATTATAAAATACATCAAACTCATTATTAAGTACTTCAAGGAAGGACTTATTAGAACTTATCAAACTACCAGTATATATAATTAGAAAAGCCTTCATTTATTCGTCGAAAAAGTTAATTGCCGATGAGTTTATAATAATTAATGTCTGTTGGACACTTAAAATTGTTTCAAAGGAAAATAAATACTAACAATACCTCAATTATTTTAAACTTAGAAAACATAATTAATATAGGTACCTACTTGAAAGAATTAACATTTTTAAATGCTATTTTTTCTTTTCTTATTTGAGTAAATGTTTGATTAACGTGCCGATAGCGGACTACATGAAGAAATTACTATGGACGTCTATTAACACAGCTGTTACACCAAAAGCTTTTCGATGTGTTGCCATTGGTATACTTAGCAAAAAAAAAAATATCTTGTCTTTTTAATGTCACCACGTTCAATTTTTTTTTTTTTTAGTTAGGGCATCTCGTAGTTGACCTCTGAGATCATGACTACTTAACCGGGCTTTCCTGTGGGTGCCTTAAGCTACTACACTTAAAACCTCCAGCCAGGGGTTATTCAACTACGCTAATTAAAACTAGGTGAACGCTCGCTAAGGGCACCCCCTGTGGGGTACGAACCTCGAATTAGGGCGTCAATCGGAGGGAGGACATCAAGGATGGGACGGGCTGGATCAAAGTTTTGATCATGATTATTAGTCGGGGAATTTAAAGCTACATGCTCAGCTGCTACAACTGCTGGTACCTCGTTATCGAGCAAGGGTCGAGGGGAACCATGTTCAAAACAAAATGCTGTTTCGTTTGCCATATTCATATAAAAAAGTAAATAAGTAAACTTAAACGAATGTTATAAGAAATCAAATTAATTGTTTGTTTCTCTATAAGTACTGATTCGATTACATTTTTTTTTTACTGATGTAATTTACACTATTTACGAGTGTAAATTACAAACAGTAAAAAAACAAAACACGAAATTTCGTACAGATGAAGTCGTCTTCGCTTTTGCTACCCGACAATGCCGACAAATACTCAACAAAGCACTGTTATCATTCCGATTATATTCATGCAGAAACAGAAACAAGCAGCCTTTTACTTGAAGCGGTGTGAGCGTTACCCCTTTCAGAATATGCAATAGTACATAAACAGGTTGCTCTTCTGGAGAAACCTTTTTACTTTGTTTTTCTAACGTTTGTAGATGTTTACTCAGACGTTTTAGACGAAAATACTGTTTAGTAGTTGAGAGTATGAAATAGACTAGCTTTAGAATGCGTTTACATAAATGTGAAACGAACTAGAGATGTGCGCCGATCGACGTGGCGGCAATTACAACCACGCCGCCACCATCGATATTATCGATATGATATCGAATGTCAAGATATTAATATATTCGAGATTTAGGTATAATGCAAATATATTAAGTAAGCAAAACACTAGAAATGTCTAAATACAAGCTTATTGTTTTATTTCAACGTAGTTGATTTTGCATTTTTTTATTTTTTTTTACATTTTTATATGAGCATAATTTAAATAGCACTCACGGCGCACTAGTAAATTAGTTGAATATAAGGTATTCAACCATTGCGTCGTTTTCAAACATTGCGGTATGGGCGAAAAGAAGACATGAAACAGTTTTTCAAGCGCTCTTTTGATGAAAGGAGAATTTTGTTCTAGTGGTTTTATTTTAATGGTACTTTAATTTTCAGCGTCCACGCCGATTACGCGGATGACGCTTCATTTTTAATTATTTTTACCTATTGTGGTATAGTAATTTTATTCTAGGTGCATCGTCTTCACATATAATTATTTAACTAATTTACGTACTTGTACAAACTATTGTAAAACATTTTAAAAGAGTAACGGTGGAGTTTCTTGCCCATTCTTCTCCATACGAAAACTACTTTTTGGAAGGGGCGACTAGAATCAATTATATTATTTTGTAAATTTTGACGTTCAAAAGTGCCATACATGGGCCTATTTGAAATAAATCCTATTTAAATAAATAAATAAAATAAATAAATAAATAAATGATTTGACTTTGACTTTGACGCTGCCGCCACCGACAAATTAAACATCAGACGCCGCCACCGGTAAAAAATACATCGGTGCACAAGGCCAGTGGGCACCAACATTTAAAAAAAAATTACACTGTTTTAAAAATGTTGACTAATCCATACTCCATAGATACTAATATTATTAATACGAAAGTGACTCGGTCTCTCTGTGTGTCGATCTATCTATCTGTCTGTCGATTCCCTTTTATGACTGGCTGAATGGATTTGAATGTTTGGCAGTCAGATAGAGATGTCTTAACCGGGAACGATCCGGGATAAAAAAGTATTATAGAATAGTTTTTTATCCCGGACGAACGTTCCCGTGGGATAATTTCCGACCTCATAAATGAAAGAATTATGGAAATATGGAACGACATTCTTACTTAGCCTGTTATGAATTACGAAGCACGCCCCCCTGGATTTCAAGCGGGAATGAATTACAAGAATGATAATCTAACTAAATATCAAACATATTATAATTGGATGTGGCATAATCTATACCTACACACTTGCACAACGATGCTATAACGCCATTCAACATAAACATTACTAGAAAATACTTGTCGAAAACTCGGTATAAGTGGGTACTACTCTAGCATATCGCATTACGTACCCATCAACGACTACATTACATGCACCTCGTTCATACTCAAACCTACCCCTTATTAATAAAACCACCATTACATCCTATGGCAACTCCACAAAATAAAGTGGCCTTGTATCCTGCACACCCTACACCACGGGGACTCCTTATAAAGTCGTATAATAGATATTTTAACCCAAAAACGATAAAGAGGACTCATTTGCATACTAAGTTCGTTAACTTTAATTACTGAGCCCCACGGACATACTTATAATATCTTTGTTACGTCGACTTAGGCTAAGGGGCTCAACATAAGGGTAGAGTTACAGTGTCCTATCTCTTTCTTCCCTAAAATGTTGGAGGAAGATGGCAATATTGAAGATGTAGACGAAGAAAATTAAATAAGCAATTAAGTTGGAAGTAATAGCGATATTTTGTTTATTTTTCGCTCATTACGCTCTTATTTCGTTTATCCGATGTAATTGTTTACGCTCGTTAAATATTTATAGAAATATTGTCGCATTAATTTGGACTTTTTGTTTACTTTAAAGCAGTAAATGTCATTGTTTGATCTTAGTGTTGCCACTAATAATTTGAAATCAAAACTGTAGGTAATGTTTGTAAGGTACATTGACAGCAATAAATAAAAAATAGGCAGTCATGGGGATTCTCGACATAAGTGAAAACTTAGAACTTTGAAATAACTGTGTTTAAAAAAATAATTTATTAATGTATGAATAAGGTATGTCAATGAGGCTCCGACACAAGTACTATTGTAACTTACTGGGGTTGCCTCAATTTATGTATAAAACAATGTTTTAGTTGAAATAAATATTTTCGTATTTTAATAAGGCACAACACAAGGAAGACTGGAAAGTATGGGAAGCCCAGCAGTGGGACAAAATAGGTTAGCAAAAAAAAGGTATTAATAATTTAAAAAAATATTAGTTTATTAATTGAATTTATTAACATAACTCTAATTTTCACATCTATTAGCAATCCGAGCAATAAATTATAAACATTTTCAAAACACGATAGGCAAAGTAATGAATATTTATCCACTTACTGTTGATTACACACAAAAACACTTTGATTTCAATAAAATTCTCAGAAATATGCACTCGCGACCTTAAAGCTTACTGCTATAGTTTGACACTTTGACCGAGACCGCTGTACTATGCCTTGGGTATGCGCGCGGCGAAACCGGAGCAGTACAGTCCGCTGATTCGTCAACGCTCACGGCGTCCCGCCGCTTATTCGTCATTGCTGCCTAGATGCACTTCTATATAGCACGACGGCGCGAGCATGTCGGTGACCCGAATCCATAAGTTTATCCCCTACCAAAAATTACTCAACGCGCCTAAACAAGTTTTCACTTAAAATATGAGCAGTAGATAAAATATGTGGTAATTAGAACATTTTTCAGTGGATTTTTCTACTTTGGATCATTACAACTGGTGATACATGGTATAAGTAATGGTAGAAGCAAGCTATATTAACATCCTTGACAGGCAAGTTAGTATAAGGACAAACCAACAAGAATCCTTAATCAACCATCCCAACTTTGACCAATAAACCGCAAGGAGGTACATCGACTTGCTATCCATTAAGAACTGCGGCTCATTAGACTGATTCGCCTCATTTGTTACTCTACTTCCTTGTAAGGTAAAATCCAATATATTGAGTGGATGTTTTGGTGTAACTTCCGAAAATCCTTGACCAATATAGATGACCCAAACTACCTTGGTTTATTATTTTTGCTAAGAATAAAAGATCCAATAATATTCAGTGGTAGAGTGGAGCCGGTTTTTGAAATCGGTAAAATGAAAGACAGCTTAAAAACAGTTATGTTCGGGGTTTCAAAAGTGCTTCAATTAACAACTGGATATACTTAAGAAATATAGGTATTACAGAGTTACAGTACTTGAAACACCAAAATTATTGTTTATTAATCAGACACCTCAGACCGATTGGCCGGGGAACATATAACATAAAGAAAATTGAAAAAGTATGTGGGAGACCATTCCCAGCAGTGGGAATAAAATAGGTTACCATAAAAATAAAACAATATACGAGGCAAAAAAAAAATGATAAATTCATCGCTTTTATTGTTAACTCTTCAAATTAAAAGATACAAACAAAATTCTATAAAGAAAGAAAATAAAGCAATTTCCATTCGAGCAAAAAAAAACAACACAATGCACTTTTACTGAACATTGCCTTTTCAAGTAAGATACATAAGGTCTATTAACCCCTCGCAATCCTTTCTTTCCGAAGTATTTAAACGAAGTTAAAGCTCCAAGAATAATTACCTTTTCGCACGCCGGATGAAACTTGGCACTTGCTAAATATCTTACACTTGCACTTTACTTAGTAGGTACATTATTACAGCAATGCATTTTTTGTTAACTTTAAATCAAGTTAAAGTGAGTGTGTTTAAAAGCAAATCATTTAATTAATAACCAGGGCCGAGATGATCATTCTCTTTTATCCCAATTCGCAATTATTCCCAATCTCTTTTATTCGCAATTAACCCAATGTATTTGGGGTCGGTGCTACATGTCTTTGTCGTCTATACTTCTCATTTAGTCGTCGTCACCCCCTTTCAAGCCATATCGTCTTTCATACGATCCATCCATCGTTTCTGTGGTCTTTTTCTAATCTTAGCTATAGATCCAATTCACATTCATATTCAAAACTTTCCTGACGACATTTTCCGCATTCCTCCGAAACACAACTGATTTACACACAACTTTTCAGTCCCCGCGCCACTCTCAGACTTCCTCTAATAACCTCATTTCTTATTGTATATTGGTCCATTATCTGAAACAAGCTAGCTAGCTCTATGTCACCAAATATTACAATTTTGTTCAAAACATAGCTAGTTAAAACATAATTTCTATAAAACCCAATTATGTGATCCTCGAAGCACATCCAGCCCGTCCCATCTTTGATGTCCTCCCTCCGCTGACGCCCTAAGCCGATGCTCGTACCCCACAGGGAGTGCCCTTAGCGAGCGTTCACCTAGCTTTTTAGCTTAGTTTGTATGCCCCTGGCTGGAGGCTTTGAGTGTAGCAGCTTAAGGCAACCACAGGATTGACCGGTTATATAGTCATGACCTCAGAGGTCAGCTATGAGATGCCCTACAGAAAAAATTAATAAATATATATATATATATATTATTAGATATTATTACATAAAAATTTGATAGTTGTTTTACAAAACCCACCTCTCACTGAATTTTCCTTCCGTAAAATCCTTACACTATCCTCCTAGTTACCATGCAAAACGATCTCCAAAAACTTTATTTTATTCACACGAAGCGTAGTAGCAAGATTTTATTTTTCAGTGTCTGCTAAAAGGCAGTTTTCTCAACCCCCTACATGCCGCGGGATTGTTAATATTCCGAAGTCGGACTTACACGAGCTAGCAACGTGCTTGGACTGGGAACCATTCCACTTGCCAATGCAATGTCTTTAATAGGACCCATAAATTGAATATACATTAGCATGCGAGCAACTACATGAAAATAGACTCTGTATGCGTATCTGTAATGCAATGTTTCTATGATTGTATTGAATTTTTTTATTGGAATTGTGTACTGCGTTTAACATGGATATGAGTTTTTATAAGTTGCCAAATAGACCAACTCAATAAAGACAAAGAACGTTCGCTTGCTGCTAAGAGCAATATGCTAGCACGACGATTTGCGAAGTGTTCATATCAAATGAAAATCACTCTGTTTAACGCATACTACCGGAACCTTTACACCTGCGTCCTGTGGTACAAATACACGTAGCGTGCTTACAACACGTTGCGTGTTAAATATAACAACGCATTCAGATGCATACTGGGTCTGCCTTGGCGGTGTAATGCGTCCGGCATGTTTGCCGAAAGCAGGGTTGATGACTTTAACGCAGTCATGAGAAAGTCGCAGGCCGCCTTTATGAACTGAATACATAAATCTGACAATGGAATATTGGGGGCCATATACGAGGTTAATTAATATTTCTTCGTAAATGGCAATTGATATTCCAGCTAATACTTTTCTATTGATTTGTTGTAATATGGATTGTTTTGTAATAATTTATAATTAATGAATTAATTGAATATGGAATCTGTTGTAAATTTCATATGGGTTTTATATTCCTGAGTTTAATTATTTGGATTTGAATAAAAAGTTATTACTGTCTACAGACTTGTCGCCAATGTCGTAGGTATAGTCGACCTCGTTTTACTAATTTAATAATCACTAACTTAATAGACAGCTGTGCTGGCAGGCAGTTTGTTGGCCACTTCTTCTTCCCAGCTAAAGCACTAGAAAGTGGTGAATGACGGGCGTTTTAGGGGACAGTCTTATGTAACTTTGGCGTTCAAAAAGTGCAGATCCTCAGCTTAATTTGAATAAATGACTTTTGTTTTTTTGATGTGAAACATCTATAGCGGCGGGTCAGACCGACTGCCATATTTTTTTTCTGTCCTAAACTTTTCTTTTATGCATATTATCTGTACATAATAATTTCGATGTTTCACATCTGCCAGGCGTCCCGCGGCGGCTCATTTTTTAATGCTATATCACTCTAGAGAGAGGTGCAGTGGCTTCCAGTGGTAACTGCCGTAAGTTTGCCGTCAAATTGTAGGTTCGAACCCAGACAGGCATTTTACTTTGTGTAAATTATGTCATCTGCACTCGCATGTCAGAAAACGACAAGGCCTATTTGTCTATATGACAGTTATATAATTTCAACCTTAGTAAACTTTAAATTATTCCTGGGAATTGTTGTCAAGAGTGGTAAAGCCATTACCAGGTTAACTATACTTAAGCATCGTCACTCTTGACTACAGACCATTACCTCGTGCTAGTCAAGCTTTGTACAAGGAAGGAAAACATCGTGAGGAAAAACAGAACCGAAGAACCGTGTTTTCCTTCAACATAGATCACTTGATATGAAATACCCGTTAAATATTCAACTCTGCTAGTAACAACATGCTTAACCCTACATGTCAGTGATAACAGTATGTGTGACATATTTGTCATAGATTCCCTCCAAAATATCTCTCCATTTTAGGGTAAATTAAGTCTGAATTGTGGGGACATGGCGTACCATTCACGTGTTAAATCATCTGTAACACTCGTTATATATGATCGAAAGGTAATAAAACATGTTTTATTGCATAATTGAATTTCTTTTAATAATACAATATTTATTGGAATTGGTTTAAGATGATAATGGGTCACCCCAGCGTTGACAAATAGCTGTAAAATATAGGGACTTTTGTATAAGGATACCGGACTCACTGATCTGCATGGCAACGCTTTTACTAGATCAACTGTAATGAAGAATCTGGGTGTCACATTTGAGAACAAGCTAAAGTTTCATGATCTCATGGTATCGGTAGCAAAAGATTCGTTTAGGCGATTAGCTTTTCATACTGCGCAATGCTAGACATCAGCGCTATTGAATATATTGTCAATGTAAATGAAAATAGATGTAACAGTACTAAAACACACACACATGTCATGTGTGTGTGTTTTAATAATGTTTTTTTCTAGTTTGTTCGAAGTAAACTGGAGTCCAGTGCATGCGTCTGGAACCCGCATGAAAAGAAGTACACTTTACTCTTAGAAAAAGTTCAAAAAGCTTATCTTAGGTTTTAATGGATATTAGGCGTTTATGTTCCCTTCGAACTTTCTTTTAGTCTGTTTAGAGCATAATTCTCTCGAGGTTAGAAGAAAAAGTTACCAAATTATTAATGTGTGTAAAATCCTTCACAGAAAAACAAATTCTTCTAAACTGCATGACGAACTGTCCTATCCTTTTGCTCCGATAAACTATTACCGTAACAGGAGTTACATACACACATATTTACATACCAGAAATAGACGGGAAATTCACGATTGACACTGGTAGTACTCGTTCATTTATACACCCTAAAATAGCGACTTCCTATTTCCCTAACAACATATCATACGAGCCATTTGAAGTAGTCAGTACGCACGGCTCGAGTAAACAGAATCAGGTATTGCAAATTCCCTTGTTTCGTGTATTTCAGAGTAAAGATCATCATAAGTTCTACATATAAAACAACTCATTATATGACGGGCTGATAGGAAATGATTCTTTAAAACACTAGTTAGAAGCCGTTATAGATCTAAAGAAATATGTTCTACTAACAAAGTCAGCTGAAATACCTATATGCGTAGATACGGAAATTAATGTTATAACATGTTGTATTACTTCCACCGAGATCAGAAATTGGAGCAAAATTACCAACTAATTTGTTAAATGGTGTAAGAATATTAGATTACACGAAATTTGGTGAAGGAGTACGAATGCCTACTGCTCTTGTGAACGATTTTGCAACAACCACCATACAAAACACTCTTCTCTACTCAACAGCTTGATGACACAATTATATTTGTTTATCACAAATAGAATTGTGTCATCAAGCTGTTCATAGTATCTAAATTAAATAAATGTAAATTCAATTGATGCTGAACAATTATTATGCGACACACTAACTTAAAAATACAACTAGACAAATTTGAATATTTACGAAAGGAAGTTTTATGCCTAGGCCATAATGATAACAATAGACGGACTAAAACTAAAAAATGATAAGCTGTTATAAATTATCCTTCCCCTAGAACGACAACAGAAATAAAAAGTTTCCTTGGGCTAGCCGGATACTTTAGAAAATACATTGAAGATTTCGCTAAAATCACCCATCCCTTAACGTCTTGCCTAAAGAAACAAAACCAAATTATCATAGACCAAAACTACATAGATGCTTTCGAAAAATGTAAAGAAGGATTGACTAATACCCCTCTACAATACCCTGATTCTGACGTGACTACACCAGCTGCGGACCTATTTCAAGATAACTTCCCTATTCGTTCAGTAACCAGTAACAGTAGAACAGATACAGTAGTCTCCGACATAGAACCAGACTCATTAGGGATTCCAATCTTAAGAGAAGCAATTGACACCAAACCAAAACAAATATTAGTCTTGATCTGGTTTCAAAATAAAATACCAGTAAGAAATTTATGTAGAAAGAATCAAAGGTTTTAGAAGTATTTCTTCCATTAGACAGGGCCGGATTTAGGGGGGGGCAACCGGGGCGAAAGCCCCGGGGCCTCCACAAGCAGGGGGCCTCCACAATAGAGACTTCGGAAAAAAAAAATCTTTCAAATTTCAACTAGTAAACCTAGTAAACATCTTTTCCTTTGATATTTTTTTTTCGCTTTTATCTTTACCTACAGCCTAAAGTACTTTATACATACATGATTATTTGATTATATCAATCTTAAATATTAACAGAAACAGAAATCATTGATCTATATTTGTTCACTCCGTGTCTCGACCATTAAAAAAAAAAATACATATATATACATATATATATATATTATATATATATATATTATATATATATATATATATATATATATATATATATATATTTATCCCGCAAACAAACATCCGTCCGCTGAGGGCGAAAGTGCATTTAATTTGGCGTCCACCAGCTTTTGACGTCCGCATACCGGACGCCACTTATTTTGCCGGTGAAACTTAAGTCATTTTGGTCCTAGCTAGCTGTAGAACAAAAATCGATGGAAGCTAAAAATGCAATAAACTGAACGAAATTATATATTGGATAGTTCCCGAAAAAATCTCGGCAGCGCCTCAATACCATTATTGAATGCACAACAGTAACTGCCAAAGCCATAGATTTATTTTATTACTAATCGTGATACTGAAATGTGGTTGTGTTATGTGTATACACGAAATCGAATATCACTACATCGGAGGTCGTTACATCGGATGTCGCTACATCGACCACGTTGCATCGAAGGGTTGATGCATCGATAGTACCCTACATCTATGGTACGCTACATCGACAGTACAACAAATTGATAGTACGCTATATCGACAGTACACTAAATCGACGGTACGCTACATCGACAGTATACCAAATCGAAAGTACGCTGTATCGACTACGCTACTCGAGCCAGATTATATAAAAACATGGGCTTTTTCAAAGTTTTTAATCACGATTTGTTTAAATTGTTTAAAGTAAGTTTACTCAATACGAATTTGAACGATTTACGTGTGTAAGGTAGCGGGAAGGGTCTGTTGTGGACATATCACTGTCTACCCCTGACCTTGCCCAAAATGTTAGGTCATGGCGGGTCCTTGAGGAGGTGGAAACATTGTCAGTCTACATCAGGTTCGATGTCTCCGTCTCTTCGACGACCCCCGTTGCCCATCGCCCGAGTGTCCCTTCACGCCCTAGGTGGGCGCTCGAGCTAATGGATAGGGAGACCCTACTCGTTGCTGCGACGGTCCAAGCTTGGAATTCGTCTCCTGTGGTGGCCTGCCATGGTGGGTGTTGAATGTGTCTCTAAAATAATTTCTGCAAAGTTTCTCTAATAAAATACGGACGCCCGATAACTATATAGACGTTCAATTGGTATATATGCCCGTCGAATAGCTATATACAGACGTCCAAGAGCTATATACGGACGTCCGGTAGCTGTACACGGACGTCCAATAGCTGTACACGGATTTAGAGTTCGGCGTGGCGGAACTGCGGCTCCGGGCAAGGAACAAGGCCCCTGGGACATACGGAGACCCCACGCGCCCGTGCTTTGGCCTTGGCTCTTGGGACTTTTTAGGTCTTCGATTTCAAGGGCTCTTTAATGCCTGCCTTGAAACTGACCTGTTTCAAGGCAAGCGTTAAAGACTCCACAGGGCGTCATCTTGCTCGACGAGTTGTAAGCTCTTCGAGCATACCATCACAGACTGCCTGGTCGAGCACCTGAGGAAATACAGCTCTCCCAGGTACAGTTTGGGTTCCGAGATGGTCGGCTAACCATTGATACCACTTAGCGCGTAAAGCCCTCTCGGCGGAAGCAGTTGGTTCCGGGTGGGTGTAATTGGCGGTGTCACTTAACATCGCCAACGCATTCAACACCCTGCCGTGGAGGGTGTTGAATGCGTCTCTAAAATAATTTCTGCAAAATTTCTCTAGTAATATACAGACGCCCGATAACAGACACAGACGTCCAATTGGGATATGTTGACGTCCAATAGTTATATACGGACATCCAACAGCTATATACGGATGTCCGATAGCTGTATACGGATTTAGAGTTTGGCGTGGTGAAACTTTGGATCCAGGCAAGGAACAAGGTCCCTGGGCTGGACGCAGTCCCTGGCCGTGCTCTGGCCTTGGCTCTTGGGGCTCTTCAGGACCGACTTTGAGAGGTCTTTAATGCTTGCCTTCAAACAGATCGGTTTTCTCTTTGTGGAAAACGGGACTCAGGAGTCAAGAGCCCCACCTGCCACAGAGAGGGAAACCGCTCGGTTTCAAGGCAGGCAGAAAAGACTCCGCAGAGCGCCATTCGTTCCTGATAAGCACCCTGGTGCTTAACAAGAAGGAAGGGTGCCCTGCGGAGTAATCCTCGGCATATCGCCCCACATTACTGTTCGAGGAGGTGTAAGCTCTTTGAGCGTATCATGGTGCTTGGTCGAGCACCTGAGGGAAGAAGGCCCGGACCTCTCCGAGGTACAGTTTGGTATTGCAAGCGTTCATAGGTGGCGGTACATTGGCACCACGATAACGATACATTGCGTGTGAGGTAATAAACAAATCAGGTTTATTGGATTCCCATAACGTTCCTGAAATAATTTCATGTAGGTACCGGTCATCTTAGTATGATGTACTGAATTCACCCCATCAGTCTGCGGAGGGCTATCCCTTACATCTTATATACGGACATCCAATAGCTATATACGGACGTCCAGCAGCTATATACGGACGTCCGATAGCTGTACACGGATGTCCAACAGCTATATGACAAGCGTAGCCGACAAATATCATAATGTGGCCCGCCTTCTATGCTATTCTCTAAAAGACTCAGCGCTGAGGCGACGCTGAGGCTGCAGGCTGCGGTTTGTCTTTAGTAGATTTTGAACTTTAAACTTTAGAGTATAAAGTTGAAAATCCACTAACGACAAACCGCAGCCTCAGCGCCTACGCGGCGCTAATTATTTAAGAGAATAGTACCCCCATGAACGCTTGCTATACCTGGGGTATCAGGCTCACTCTGCCGTCCAATATCAATACCTATTGAGCCTGGTGACCTTATTCATCTAAGTGTAGTTTTTGCGTGAAAGAGCGACACAACAATTCATTCATCCATCTATCCTCAGTTCAATAGCACACTTTCACATTTACAATCTTAGCAAAGGATAAGATGCTCGTAGGTTCATATTTCAATATCGGGCATCCGTATAGGTATAGCTTCTTCTTTTCTTTGTGGTGGTAAAATCATCAAATGAGTCCTCCCACCCTGGGTGGGACGGAAGGGACTGTCAGACTGTTACTGACTAAAAGTCCAACCTGTTCCTTCGGTTGTCCTTTGCATTCCAGGGCCTGCTTAGACAGTCCCGCGACCCCGGCAGGCGTTTGGCCCTATTGGGGCACCGTCAATTTGCTGACAGCTCCTTGCGACGCGCGTGGAATACGACGCCCCGAGTTATAGCATCTACGAATAGATTTAAAGATGAAACTGTGTACAACAGACAACGCGACAAGTGATAGTAAAAAAAAGAGACAAGTAAACCCAAAGCTGGCAACGTCGCAATCCCGAATACCAACCACACTGTGAAGACGTTAAATTGTCGACGCATTAGGTAAATCATGATCAATATATCTAGAAAGCCAATAATCTATCACCATGAATGGGGGTTCAAAAATGTTTGGGCATGACTGCAAGAAGAATATTGCCCCATATAAAATTGCAGGAAAACTATGTATCCCATGGGGCGGGAAATCGAAAAACTAAGCAATATTCAGAAAAACATCATAAAAATTGCAATTGGAACTGGAGGACGCCGTAATGATGCACAACGTGCACGACGCCAAATGCGTTGCTGGATGTAAATATATATATATATATATATATATACATATAAATTAATTGCAGTATGTGAACAATTGGTGTTCTTCAATTCTTAAATGAAAACAAATCAATTATTATTGACTAATTGGTAATTTTTTTTTTTCATATTTTTTTATGCAGCAAGGTATGCAGTTTGATAGGCAAATAATTATTATTGTGACACAATTAAATGCCATCAATTATTCACGAACTTTACTGCATATGCGAGAAATTGCAAAAAATCATAGTCGATCAATAATTATTTGTATAATTATTGAAGAATATCGATTTCGATTGTCATACAAAACCCACCTCATCGTGACAAGGAGTCGAACGCTAACATTAACAATCGAGTCATGAGTCATGATCGAGGAAAGAATGTGTCCATTGAAGTTTCCGTGCGTAATTTCGTCTTCATGTAGTTGTCTATTCTTTTATTAATATATTTTTCCAAAAGCATAATTTTCTTTAACCAGCGAGCGAGTGTGAGTTTTTTGTGCCCTCTGCCTGTCCATGTGAATACGATAGAATAAAAATTGCCAGTTTGGATCGGGAATTTATAGTATATTCTGCGGATTTTACAAGCCTATTCAGCCTATTTTTCGTATTTGCGTATCGATACGAGATACGACGGCACCGACGGTACCTGTTTCCCCCGTTTTTTGTCTGTACGAGTGTACGACCTGTCGCAGCGTTGACGAGTGTCCGCTGAGTGGCGTGCTTGTAGCAGGGAATCCCAGAATTTGATACATTCTCGTGCGTCTGAGAAGCTACGAACTTGCGAACATTGTGCAACAAATGTAAATCATTTCGAATTTTTACGGATAGACCACAGACGTTAAGACGTAAGTATTTTCATCGTTATCTTGTAATCTACAATATAAACCGAATGTCATATTTGATTTTGCAATTACGAAAACGTGTTTTTTTTTTCTTAACATATAACAGAATATATGGAATATATGCAGAGAACAAAAGAACATAAAAAACGGTTACGGAGAGGTTATGATTTATTGTTTATCATGCGTTTGTTTGGTTCTGCGTAAGTTAATTATTTAATCAATGAGGCGACTGAAATATCATAACATGTAACATCCTAATATTTAATAGGTAAATTGACGTTTCCTAATTTAATTTTGAAATAATTTTTTCTCAATTCACTTCTGTTTTTGTCTCTTATTTTTTGAGTGCATACACATAACTGGACAGGTTTCAGTACATTGCTTGCAGCTTCTCTATTCTTTTCTTTTTTCATGTGCACTGCTCGTAACTCTTTTTGGTGTTTCTGCGAATATATTATTTTTCTCGACTATCAGCTCCACGACTGTGTTCGTATTGGTGAAGGGCTTTTTCAGGTGCATGTTTTCTTAATTAATTTTACAGCGGAATCATGAGTGATCGTCACAAAACTCCTCGAGTTTTTGCTAGTGGCTCTCAGAAGAGGAAATTGCAAGCAGAACGTATGAAGAAATCCGAAGAAACTTTAGCTAAAACACCCAAATTGACCAGTTTTTTTACGTCGTCAAATAAAGAAGAAATCTCTGAAGATCCTAACAAAACAGCAGGAGATTCAACAGTAGATGGAGATGTCGTCGATAGTATTCAAGATCATCTTGAGGCTGAGGTTTCATCAGTCAACACCACACAATTTTCTATAAGCGAATATCAGACCCAAGAGGAAGCAAAATTTTGCGGTCTCGAAAATGACATCGGTCTTTGGCCTGCTAAAATAACAAAGGAAATGATCGAATATTGGGCGAAAAAAAGTTCCACAGAACTTCAAAATTGCGATCAAGTATCTCTGCAAAATTCGGTTCATCAAGATCAGCCGCGAGATAATTCCAACTTTGTTCGGAAATGTACGAAGAACATGTTTACACGCCGCAATAAAAATCAAGAGACCGTCAATCGATTCTGGCTTTGCTTTTCTCCAACTACGGGGAAAATATATTGTTATGCGTGTAAATTGATGTCCCCTCAAAACAACAAACTCAGTGGAGAAGGCTTCAGTGACTGGAAGCATGCATCCGATCGTCTCTATGAACATGAGATTTCGAAAACTCATTTGGAATCAGTAATGAGTTTAGTGCAACGGGGAAAAGTCACAGGACGCATCGATCAAGAGCTAGCGATGCAAGAAGCTAATCAAATCGAGTATTGGCGAAAAATCCTGAGAATTATCGTTAGTACCATCAAATTCATTGCTGAACGTGGATTAGCCTTTCGAGGTGACAATGAAATTGTTGGCTCACCAAGAAATGGAAATTTTCTGGGAATTTTGGAATTGCTAGCCGAGTATGAACCAATCCTGGCAACCCATTTGAAAGAGCATGCAAACAAAGGGAGTGGTCATGTCAGTTACCTTTCGTCTACGATTTGCGAAGAACTGATCGGTTCTATGGGTGATAAGGTACTAACTGAAATAGTATCCAGGATTAAAAAATCGAAATATTATTCCGTATCAGTGGACTCTACTCCCGACGAAGCTCACATCGATCAACTAACGATAGTTGTTCGATATATGGAAGGATCGACGCCAAAAGAAAGGTTTCTCACCTTTTTACCAAACTGCGGTCATACTGGCGAAGCCACAGCAAACGCTCTGCTCAAATTTTTAGGTGACCATCAAATAGACATCATGGATTGCCGCGGTCAATCATATGACAATGCTGCAAACATGAGTGGCAAATACAAGGGGATGCAGGCTCTTATTTTGGAGAAAAATCATTTATCGGCGTTTGTACCTTGTTGTGGTCATTCTCTGAATTTAGTGGGAAAGGCAGCTGCTAACTCTTGTCCATCGGCTGTTCAATTCTTTGATTTCGTGCAGAATTTGTACACGTTTTTCACAGCCAGTACAGAGCGACACCGAATTCTGATCGAGAAATTATCGGAGAAAAAAAGCGGCCAGTTTTTAGTGTTGAAAAAGCTCAGCGACACTCGTTGGTCTTGTCGAGCTGAAGCTACGAAAGCCTTAGTCAACGGCTATTCAGAAATCGAAGAAGCTCTAACCAGCATATCTTCCGATAAAGAGCAAAAAGACATCGTGAGGAATGAAGCAACGCACCTTCTACAGAAGATGAGTGGTCTCGAAACCGCTTTGTTTGCAACATTTTGGAACGATATCTTGGAACGATTCAACGCTACAAACAAGATGTTACAAGACCCGAAAATGATTCTTGAATCGGCAATGCGTGCAATAGAATCATTGAAATCATTTGTGGAATCCAAACGAAATGATTTCGATAAATACGAGGAAGCAGCCAAAAAAATATCCCATACTGATGAATATGTACAATCACGCACCCGCACTAGAACGAGAAACGTGAGGTTGAATCCACTCGATTACGGGAAAGCACAAAACGCAAATCTGTCACCCAAGGAGAAATACAAAGTATCCGCCTTCATCCCAGTGGTTGACCAGCTATCTGTTTCTCTTACTGAAAGATTGCATGCCTATGAAGCTGTACGTTCGAGATTTGGATTTCTGAATCACATCGAGAAGATGGATGCTGAAAATTTGCACGCTGCAGCAGAGGCATTGGTGAAAGTGTATACGGATGATTTAGAGCCTAGTCTTGGTAATGAGTTGGTTCAATTTGTGACTTTGATTGATTCATACAAAAAGGACTATGGAAAAGATCAATCGCCGGAACTATTTTACTACCAAATTCTCGAAGATCAAAATTTCAGAGCTACATTCCCAAACCTCGAAATTGCATTGAGAATGTATTTGGTTTTGATGGTATCAAATTGCACTGGAGAGCGCTCATTTTCAAAAATGAAAATTATAAAAAATAGGCTTCGAACCACGATGGGACAAAACCGTCTATCAAAGCTTTCTCTCCTGAGCATTGAAAGCGATTTACTCCGAGAACTGGATTTCAGCGAAATCATCAACGATTTTTCGGCAAAAAAAGCTCGAAAGGTTCCGTTCGTTAACACTAAAATTTAATTTCAAATAATTCTTGTTTCCGATTATATTTATATGTGTTCGTTAAATACTAAGACGAATCTACTTGGTTTCACAATAAATTATTTATTGAAAAACTCGACTGAAAAAAATTGTTCATTTTATTTGGAAAATAATTTGGGGCAAGGGGGCCTCCATTCCTTTGTTGCCCCGAGGCCTCTGGACCCCTAAATCCGGCCCTGCCATTAGATAATGAAGAATGAATTAAGCAATTTTTAAAAGAGTATGTTACACCCAAGCGTAAATATTTTATTTACTTTGAGAACCACATACATAGACGGGTATTTACTAAAGTTATTAAAGAAATTTTTAAGATAGATTCTGTAAAGTTATTTGAGTGTACAAGATAGAGTAATATATATAGAAGACGAAAAAGAACTAAAGTCTGTTATCTTTACATATTATAAAACTAAGTTCCCGCCGCGTCTATCTGCCTGTCTGTCTGAACGCGATAAACTCAAAAACCACTAAACGGATTTTCAAATAGTTTTCACCAATAGACGGAGTGATTCATGCGGCAGGTTTTAATGTATAATTCATTAAGGTTTTGTGTAAATTGGCTAATATTTGATGATTAATGTTGAAGATGTCGGAAAAAATCATGCCGACTGGGAACTTTATTGGCGTGCGCTGCGGAAATGGTAAAAGTTATATAAAATTTATGTTCTACAGTATTGTTCATCTTAAAAAGTTCAACAAAAAAGTCCGCGAAGGCATTTGTCTTTCTTCTAAGGAGACGACCCACAGTAACCATTTTTATCTTTCAGAATTTCATAAAAATTTCATTATTATTTCCGAAGCTATTTTGACCGGTATTATATCAATCCTTATCCAATAAACTATGTCACTTAAATTGAGAACTTAATTTAGATTAAAATATGCTTTGACATCATTTCATTTAAATGAACAGTTTAAAAGATATCACAGATTCAAAATTACACACGACAAAATAATTATGGTTGACCGTAACGCGGACGCAGCGGTAAGAGTCAATGACCTTTTCCTCGGCTTTTAGGTATGTAATCCCGTATCGGTAGTACGTTCCCATGGGATATTATCCGAGATCGACGCGGGCGAAGCCGCGAGCAAAATATAGTACATACTAAAGCATCACGAAGGAAAAACACGCCATAGAGGGATTAAAAAAACTATGGTTAGAATTTGCAGAAACTATTACGTATTTGGAAAACAAGCAAGATATGGTAGCAGTAGTTATAAATATGAGTGAGCCTTGCAAACTAATAAATCCCATAAAACTAATGTTACCAATAACATCAAACACAGGATGCCCTTTTCCAAGAAATATTCAATGACTTACTATATAGAAAGTAAATATTACCTAACGCTAGTACTTCGAGGCATTCAGCAACATGGGACAGGCTATTGAAATTGCAAGTAGGTAAACTACAGAAGTAACACGAGCCTTATTAAAGTATTTTTCAATGTACGGTGTTCCCAAGAAAACATCCTGTGACCCTGGCACGGAGTTTAACAATGCACTTATGCGTGAACTTTTGTCTGTGTACAAAATAGAAATTCACATAAAAGCGCCAAATAATACTAACTTTACTGGCATTATAGAGTGATTTCACTTCACCATAATAGAGATTTATATAGGGTTAAAAAAATATATGAACGTAAATAAATGAACAGACGCCGCTTCTGTTGGGATCTATTCCATAATGGCATACAATCATACATTACACTCCACTGGATTAACACCTTTTGAAGTAGCATTTAGACACTGTCTCTAATAAAATATTTGATGTAGCCTTAGAACGGGCGTTAGACACAACAGTTAGTTAAAGATCATGCAAAACGGAGATAATATCTGTATAGATACCTAGCCGAAAAGATTCTTAGCACTAAACAAAAGGCCAGAGAAAAAAAAGGTGGTGAAATTGAGTTAAGCTTACAAGAAGAAGATAATATATTAATAAAGGACATAAACATAAGAAAAAGTAAAGATAAACCTAAATATCATAAAACAAAAGTAACAGGAAAAACCAATAGGAACGTAGTACCAGTACATATAGGTAAGATACAAACTAAAGGGCCTCTAAGGAACGTTATCACGTCCTTCACAGGTTGCGACTGATCGTCGTGATCTTGAAACTGACGGTCAAGATGACGAGATTAGAAATAACCTGTTAAACAAGGACAGGCGTAGGAGGTGATAGAGAAAGATTAGTGGACCATAGACCAAGATATTAGATTTTAAGGCGAAAGATTATGATTTAGCGTTAAATATTAATTGATATAAAGAATTTATTAATATAGTTGACATTCATAAGTTCTACGCAGATGAATTTCAAAATATGAAATTACTGACGCAATTCGACAGTCAGAAAATTCAGGCAGCTTATTCCATCAAAACGTTTCAAACGCAGCCTCATTAATCCTCTTGGCTCAATGATTAAAATACTTACCGGTAATCTAGACCACGAAGACGCGACTAAGTACGATGTTCAAACAGCACAGTAAAGAATTGATCAAATACACGTAGATAAGAAAATAATCATAATTTCAGAAATGCTTGACTCTATTATTAATAAATCAGCATCTGTTCAGGAAAATATTCAAATCCTGGATGAACGCATCAAACGCATAGAAAGAATAGTAAAAAATATAGGTACTAAAGAAAATAACTCTATTTACTCTATATATATGTTTAAGTATGTTTGATATGTTTGTAAGTAATTTTTGGTCAATTTATACTGTTTTAAATGAGATTAAAACTGCATTATCATTTACAAAAGTGTCTGTACATCAAAGCATTGTTGAGCCATCTGAACTCTTAGCACTTTTAAGCAATATTTCTGAAACTGAAAGCCTAATTTACCCTGTTACAGAAAACGTTATTAATGCTAAAAAGAGTAATGTCTGTTAAAGCATAATAACGTTAATTATGGAAATCCCATTAATAGATAAAATACGTATAGTTATTTCAAAATGACTATACGTATTTTATCAATATCAATTTTCAATGAAAACAAAACTACCACCATAATCCCTAAATATCCGTGTCTTATGGTGAAAGGTCATACGTACTTACCCCGAGTCAACCCATGTAAAGAGATGGCAGCAAGGAAAACGATGTTGTACTGTATCCTTTTTTTTTGGGTGGAAAATTATCAAATAACTTCTCCCGCTCTGGGCGGAGCGGGAGGACGTGTCAGACTCTTACTGACTAAAACCCACCCGTGTTCCTTCGGTTGCCCTGTTGCCGGGGGCCACGATCTCCCTTTCGGTTTTCTTCGCACCCCCGGCAGTACTGTATCCTGCAAGTACGTGTATAGAACAATTCATGAATTTTGCTTCAAACCTGTTTATGTAAACTCCTGGCAGTTAACCTGGAAAATCTAAAAGTACAGTCTAACGACTTCTCCAAATGGATAATTTACACAAGAAATGGAATAATACTTACTGAAACGTGTGCCGATGTTTATCAGGAAACCGATCAAGGCACATATTTAATGGAAATTGATGGAAATGGCAGTGTATATCTGAAAGACATTAAATTACACAAAAGGCTACATTATTCAGGGAAAATACAATATCGTGTAACTCCAGTCGCGGTTCTACCCAAGTTAAAGGAAACAGCAATTAATTAGAACAAAACAGTGAATTTAAACAAGTTGAACTTTGAAGATTTAAGACATCTATCATACACATTAAAAAGTTTAGCAACCGTATTACTCTATGTAATCTTAGTTAAAGTATGTCTTAGTCTAGTACTTTGGAGAAAATTGCCTTGTATACGGAATCATCGGAATCCAAATATTCTCCGTGTCCAAATATTCTAACAGATTTTGCGTGTATAAGCACTTTCGCCCAGCACCAGCACAATCTGTGTGGTCACTGAGCTTGCATACTTCCTAGGATATCATTGTTTAGTCAAAGCCTTACTTCGTTAGTTCGTGATTTACATCTAACTCTAATATGTCTCATTATAGAATTTATTAATTTATTAATTCTTTTTTTTTAATCCTTTAAGGCGCTCCTAATCCTGATTAGTTTAAATTGCTAGCTAATAGCAAAATTTTCCACAAGACCGTCAACAAAGAAAGAAAATCCATACACCCACAAAGTATGGAATGTCGCCGAACAGATTGCGTGCCAACAAAACGTAAATATCCTCCTTAAAGTGTCCGGCAGAAGTTACAAGTGTCCGGGCACTGGCGAGCGAGGGTTTATGACAGGAAGAGAGGAATCCATAGTGGAAATGTTAAGGACTAGACAGGCACACATTGTGTTTTGATGTTTATTAGACAGGGGATTGAGACCGGGCGCGGGCTTGCGGACGGTGAGCAATGGGTAGCTCGCCGTCCGATAATAACCAGGCCGGGGTCGATGGTGCGTTGTGTTCCACGCGCGCCTCAAATAGATGTCAGCAGAACTGACGGGGTCCGCTAGGGCCAATGCCTACCGGGGTTGCGGGGAAGTCCGAAAGGGATGCCGTGGCCCCTAGCAACTTATAGGCAACTGAAGGAACACGGGTGGGTTTTAGTCAGTAAGAGTCTGACACGCCCTCCCGCTCCGCCCAGACCGGGAGAAGTTATTTGATAATTTCCCACCAAAATAAAAGGGAATTAAGACTGCATTGAGAAAATGGTATTACAATTCTCGTTATTAGTAGGTACTTTGAATTATTGCGAAGAAAAACTTTGAAAGATGAAAGTTTAAGACCAGGCACTCCAAAGACAATTTCTACGCAACCTCCGCCCTCATGCACCCCACTACTCCACTATGTGCTAAACGCTAACACATCAGTAATAAAGTTGAATATTGCGTGCGCTCTTTGGTCGTGTTCGAGCACGCAACTAAATGTCGTAAGTCTCAATTCTTATTTCGTTTATAACTAAAGTAATAATTGATCTAGAGTAAAAATATCTTATATTTGTATAATAAACCACATTTTCTTATAGACAATAATTATTTTAGATATAAAAGCCGAGTAATCTTGTTTTTGCTTCAAATAATCTTTAAAAAATACATGATTTTCTAATAAAAAAATAATCGAAGGAAAATGTTCTAATTACGTAACTGTCTTATATTTGGAAAGAAAAAGATCCAATAAATCATATACTTAAGTTTCATTTTGATTGTATGCGTGACCTTTTCAGAATATTAATGCAAATTAACATACAATTTAGGAAGCCTCCTCTTAAATAGGTAACGATTTTGTTGGGTGCAGACTACAACAAAAAATTACAGTATTTATGTACTTAGGGCCAATACTTCAATCACCAGATAACTTTAAGAATAAAAACATTAAATTAAAAGAAAAAAAAAAACAACCGACTTCCAAAATAACACTACTTACAAAGTGAAAAACGACTTATTTCTGAAGTCGGTGCCAAAAACTAAAATACAGATCCAAAGGCACCGACTTCCAAAATTCAAGTAATTTTTCACTTTGTAGTGTTTTTTTGGAAGTCAGTTGTTTATTTTTGTAAAAAAGTAGGTGTTTGAAATATCAGACCTAAGTAGACAAATAATATGTTCATCGATATTTACGTCAATTGTGGACCGATTTTGAAAATTCATTCATTTATTTCATTCGGTAGAGGAAGCTTGAGCAGTAGTTCCATATAAATTTTGTTAACTTTGCTTGGGTAGTGTGAGTTAGCTTCAATAATACGTTTTTTACCACTATGTGGGTGATGTTATAATAACTGATCTCACTGTTATTTACATTGTAGATAGTGGTTTTTGAATTTGTGTGGGGAAGGTACCACAACTAAAAAAGAGGAGAAATAAAGATAAAACAACCCACTTAAAAAAAAAAAAACACTACAAAGTGAAAAATTACTTTAATTTCGGAAGTTAGCAAAAAACGAAAAATCCAAAACCAAAGACACCGGCTTCCGATATTAAAGTAATTTTTCACTTAAAAGTATATTATTTAGAAGTTCGTTGTTCTATCTCTATTTCTCCTCCTAAATTCTCGTAAAGCATTTTCACTAACATTTGTGCTAAATTCGCGTCCGTATACACAGCCGGCTTCAAAGAGTGGCCTTTATAAATTAATTAAGCCACGCAACTGCCCACACTATGTTTGTGCCACAAAAGAGCCGTCGAGGTAAAACAATTGGTCCATTTTGTCCCCCGCGCTGCATGAACTATGTATGTCTCTAGATTTCGTTTCCTTTGCTCGTAAGGATGTGCACACATTAATGCGGGGACACGTTTGCATTGAGCGGTGCAGTGGCACATATTGTGATGTGCTAAATAGATGTTGAGTGTCTGTATGAAATGGGTTAATTTTAAAAAACATGAAAACGACTCCATCCCATATTAGTTTTCCAGTTTTTCAAGATATGTACGGAATTACATTCTTAACTGCTTTTGTATATTTATTTATTTACTTAAAAAGGCACCAAACTAATATACTAATCATAAATACATAAAACTCATCAAATTCATTACATCAATAAAAGAAAATAAGTACATTACAATTCATTAGATCATTAAAATAATATATGTACATTAAAATTCAAATTCAAAATTAATTATAAAAAATAATTATATATAATTAATAAAATTTCATTAAGTTATTACATTATCACTATCTAACACTATCTGAAACAAACCAAAATAACACAATCTCTATTGTCCGTTGGCACTCCGATGGACTTCGAGCCAATACCTGTGCTGTGGATCGGACTGCTCCAATCCTCACTAACGACCCCCAACAGTTGATTAGGAGATTTTCACAAACTGCTGGAAAACGATGCATAATCCTTTATATCAGTGCTTTGTCCGTACATACTGTAGACAATATGCCACAAAATATAGTCACAGAAGAATTGGCAGACGATTCAAATGCAGGCTTGCCAAATAGTTTCGGACGCAGAGGGTCGAATAACATATTTTTTTTAGTATTTTACTAAAAATGTTGAGGCAGACATAAAAACTATTCTCATTACTCTTGAAGCTACTCTGAAATAGATCCGATTTCAAGCAAAATAAAATCAAAACAAATACTCAAAACTATAAGAAACACGAGAATATAATAACAATATTATTCTAACACAAATTCACTGAACGTAAAGAATAGACCAGACCAATGGACTTCTGACCTTCATTTATATAACCTTCGTAGTCACCCGTGAGAATATCAAAATGGGAATGAAAAATAAGAAGACATTCTATTACAAATAAAGGCTCGCACAGACAGGTGCTGCGCGAAGGTGCGACGCGATACTGGGAGAACAATTTCCATGATTTTTTCATAGAAATTGTTCTTCTACCGCGCCTGTCTATGGGAGCATTATCTAATGTTTTCATGATCATTGACATTTAGATTTAAGTTCTTATTTTGAAAACTATCACTTCTCTCACGACTTCGTTCGCGTGAATTTCGTATTTCAACACCCCTTCCACCCCCATAAAATTAAAATTTATGATCATTTATAAATCTTAATTAATATTTCGACGCATCGCCCGCCCTCGCTTTTATTTCGTTTTCGCTTAGCGTTCTTTGACTTTTCTCTTTTTGCTCCATTCCTCAGGGTCATAGCCTAATGTAAAATAGCCACCTTCTTCGAGAATTGGGCCATCAAATGCAGAAAGTATTTTTCAAATCCGACTGGTGGTTCCTGAGATTAGTACTGTACTAGCAGACGATATAGATTGTGCCATCCACGAGGACGCGCCCCACTCCGCTCCATATTAATGTACTGCTTACAGTACAGTAATCGCAGAGTGGGGCACGTCTTCGTGGATCTCACTATTCGTAGTACTTAATACTAGATAGATTAAATTGGAAAAATGTTTTAAATACTATCTGATTTGCTTACCTACGTTGAAAACTAGAGACAAAATTATGTTCTCAAACAAAGTTATTGTCTAGCGGCATCAGCCTACTGCTGGGCAATGAACAAAGTACGTCACCTTGCATCATGACTTCTAGCTCTTTCGATCCAGGGCTCATGTGGACCACTGGTTGTGAGTTATTCAACTTCTGCCTAGTCCTTTCCCAACTATGTTGGGGTCGGCTTCCAGTCTAACCGGATGCAGCTGAATATCAGTATTTTACATGGAGCGACTGCCTATCTGATCTCTAAGAATGGTTGTCAGTCTTTCGGGCTTGTGACGACTCACAACTGTCAAAGATCTACAAATGACAGCCGGAACCAAAGGCTTTACGTGCTTTCCGAAGCACGGAGGGTTCTTGGTATATAAAGATGGTCACCCATCCACGGAGCAACCGCGGCAAGCGTAACTTAACCTGATCGATCGACATGTACGGCTATTATTACTTAGATACAAGCCCCTCGGTTATGAATTATTTCTATTTTTTTTAAACAACCCGTAATTAACGAATACAATTCATGCAGATACTTTATAAAATTATGTATTTGTCTCATTTAATTTCCTCTCTTTCTGATTTACCTAGCTATTTACCTTCCAAACACATAAGCCAAAAATGTCTGCCAGAATTACTTCACTTTTTTATCCAAAAGAAAATTAAATAAAGAATTTAAAACTTCGTTTTCAAGTTTCTACTTCTAAATTATAAACTCAGAAACGTAAAGAAAAATGAGGGAAACCAATAAAAATGTTGCCAGAGCGAATATTACATGGAGAATTAAAGTACCAACTAATTAAAGTGGTGGGGTGGAGTGGGTATCTGGGCAAACCGTGCAACCGTAAAGAATTGGATTGCATTAAGGATTCATAGTACGCCAGTCATAAACTGTGTATTGCCATTAGCATGCTGTGTATTCAGCCTAATGAAGCTTGCGCAAATCACAGTGCATTGTTTAAAGTATGCATTGTTTAAAGAATGTATTGCTGGTAAGTTATTTTTTTCTACTTTATAGTTGTATAAATTCTTCTGAAGGGTATGTGGTTTTGATAGAAACTATTAAAATTGACTTTTGCCAAGCCCTCAAAATTGATTGCAGATCTACTTTAAAAAAAAAAATCAGTCATGGGGACTGCCGACCGAAGTGAAAACTTAAAACTGGTACCTATTAGCGCCATCTATATTCTATGTTACAGCACTACGGCGCGCGGTGATGTGAATCTACAAGTTTAAGGCTCCGCGTAAACGAGCCAACGACCACAGTCATAAGCTCACAATGGCTGCTGACAAGCTGTTTACATGATTTTTAACACGTTTTGTATGGAATCGCGCACACGTGTAGCGAGTCCCGTCCACTCGCGACTCAGTGTCCGCGACATGTTACCGGTGCTAGCTTCGTGAGACTGTATAGCAGGAGTGTTACAAATTGTAGCAGCCACCGACCACCTTCATTTGTGCGGTACCAAAGGACGTGGCGCGCAACAGCCACCGATGACTGTGGTCGGTGGCCCATTTGCGCGGAGCCTTACTCCGACCAAAATCACTCAACGCACCTTAAGAAGTTTTCACTTCAATAATAGGTTTATTGTACAAAGAGAAACACATAAAGTTACGCATACTCTAAACACACACGTACGGTGGGCTGGATCAATTGTGTACCCCAGTTGTATTAAAATTTTAATACAACTGGGGTACCCAATTGATGCAACCCACTGTACAAGTGGTGGTCAAAATCAGGTAGAGTAGCTGACTCCTGAACTAAGTAAAAAGATACTTGTACCTCAGAAGTCAGACTTTGACTGTCTGACTTGTGCTTATTTACATACACCGACAACAACGAAAGATGACTTTATTTGATTTAAATTAAAGTCGTTTATCTTTTACTTCTTTGTGACCGCGTTGTCCTAATTTACGCAACGGATTTTGATGCGGTTTTCACCATTAATTAGAGAATTTATTTCGGAAGGTTTATGTGTATAATATATTAATATTAAACCTACATTAATAGAGAAATCTCGATGTTTTGTCAAGTCGTATCAACCGTGCGAAGCAGGGGCGGGTCGCTAGTGTATCATAAACTAGGTTGTAATTTTTCATGCCAAATAGAGGCCCATCACTAAAACAGACGCTTTGACCACTAAAACAGTGATTCTGCGGTTCACAATAAATCTATTGCTTCGAGACAAAAATATAAAAGGTCTGCTCGTTGCTCGCTAAATATTTTAACTAAATGTTTTTTTTCCCGATGCGGGACTTAAATAAACTTTGGACGTAAAAATCTAATTACAAAAAGTTATCTAATTATTTTAATTTCGAAAACCGAAATGAGGGTGCATTTCTAATTCAACATTTATCAAAAGTGAAATCCCTCTACCATTATGATTGACATTCAATTATCTCCTAAACCCTCCTGAGAATAGATTCAAGATATTCAGCTTAATCCCCAATGATTAATTTTCATACATTATTTCGTGTGCCCTTGTAGCGAATCCAGCCTTGGGCCAAGAATACATCAATCTGTACGTCTTGGGCAAACCACAGGGTCTTGGGGCAGATTAAGGCATTTCTGTCTAACATAATCATGCGGCTTTTGAAACAATGTGACCACACCATTATACGGCGCTGGTTTATCTAAATGATCGTATATTGTTTTTGAAATGGAGTTTATTTTTGCAAAAACAATGGATCGGATTATATCACTAGAGTCTGTTTGGAATCGAATATTAATGTTAATGTGTGTGTTTTATAAATTTTCGATGAGCTTCAAATACAATAGACGATGGACTTGTAGGAGCGATTGTTTTCTAACTTTATGATTTTTTGCCAAAAGCGATTGACTTGGTGGAACGCACAGCAAAAAAGCTTTTATGCGACGAAACGTTGATAGCCTGTGAAGCCTAGCGCTTCACGGCTTGGCTTATCGGCGTAATGTTGCTTGACTGTCGGTCTTCTACCAACTACTTCGAAGAGTGTGCGCAGGAGCTCCACAGTCTGATCCCACCATTGCCCTTTTATTACCAGATGTACTGCAGTTCATCCGCAGTTGGTTGATATCCCGTCCAGTCATACTCAGCGCTGTTCCTCCACATTTATTTTGCTCACAGCCAAAGTGTGGAACTTTCTGCCAACGTCTGTGTTTCCTTCCTAATTTAACCCGTCTGCCTTCAAAGCAAGAGTGGATAGGCATTTCCCGGGCTTGCTCGTTCCATCATAGACCGTATTCATCATTTTCCAGCTAGCGAGATCGAAGTCAAGAGCAGCCATTCTACAAAAAAAAAAAAACAAAAGTTCCTTCGATACATCTCAAAAACTTTAGTTCAGTAAATGTAATTTGAGTTTCTATTATTCGGCCCTTCTTTAAGCACGTTTTTATCTTTCAGTCTTATGTATTTGAGTACTGCAGTCATATCAGTGTTTTTCATTGCCTTCCTAGGTATTTCATTTTTCACAAAAATCATTCTTAAATATTTTAAATATGTTTTCGGTTAAATATTTACATAGATGATTTTATTTTGATATTTGATTACATCTATGTATCTGTAGCCCAATCTGAAACCCCAAGAGTTGGTCTTGAATACATGATTAACATTCAAAACCACCTCCTGTAATATTCGCAATCAATCAATCAATCAACCTGAACACTTGACGCCGTGGAACCCAACTCAAATTAATACGACACACCGCATTAAATTATTTATTCCATTCCGTACCCAATACCGAACCAATATCGTACAATATCGGTACGATATTAAGAAAACAATCGCTCATTCCACGCAGTAATCACGCTAGGGTTGTATTCCCAGCACGCAAGAAACAATTCTAACAGAAAATACATTTCAATTCTTTATTGAATCCTGCCTCCCTCCATAACTTAACTCTCTGGGGTTTTAGCTCGCCATCGGTTTCGTATCGAGGGTGTTAGGACACGGTGCTAGCTGGAAAGCGAGCGTGTTTCGCTGTGTGCTCGAAATTATTGAGTAGGTTCGGGTTGAAGGGAAGCGTGTTAAATTAGGTGGTCCGTGGAATTTATTTGTTTTGATAACCTGGTGTGATAGATATGAAGTATGAAGGGAGAGATGCTGAATTGTGATATAATCGTGATATTGTGAGATAAATGTCTTCTTCCAGCAAGTTAGCTTCTTATTGGTCCTTCCTGTAATTACATACCTATACTTACGATAACTAACCTGTTAGTGTAGATTCCAGAATCTGAAACATAACTACAGAAAAAGTTATCCTTTAACATCCTTGAAATAGTGGAAAAACCAAATTCGTTTTTCCATTTAAATGTCGCTTCATATTTTCATCCGAACACAAAAATATATCAACCTGTTTCTCTGTTTACGTTTCACAGTCCATCGTCGATCTCGGAGTGACGAAATGCAGCCGATTGCAGCCTCCCCACTGACTTAATCCTCTTTTCACGTGAAATCGATTCTGAACTCTAATTTTCTCTTTTTTAAAGCTAACTTGCAAAACTGCCTTTGTCATTCGCCGATTTGGTACGTTTTTATATATTAGGTAAAGAAAAATGTTGAGAATATTTTTTAGATCCTAATTTTTTTTATGATTTAAGGCTCATGCGTGAAAACGAATGTCGATTTTATCACCCTTGCAATACTAATTACAAAATATCTACATTATTCTCTGTTGAGTATTTTGTATCTACGCTTCAATAACCAAATTATTTGCATTCGGGTTGTTGTGTGCATGGTTAGTGGAAGAAGATTGATTTGGCTTCTTCCGATCCCAAGACATTGTCGCAGGGCTAACCTACAACCTACACGTGAGTTTGCACTTACACCTAAACTTGTGAGTCCCGATCCCTTGGAAGTGTCGGGATGGCAGTGTCTTGTGTCCTAACCCAGTGAACTCAGACATGGTCTACCTAAGTGCCAAATCTCATCCGGATTTGTTCAGCCGTCTCGGCGTGAAGGCGTGATAAGCAAACAAACAAACACACAAATACCTAATAAACAAATACACTTCCGTATTTATATCTAATATTGGGCAGGATATTCAAGGATAGTTTAACTAAATATGCTAATTATAACACAAACTACACACCCTCACTCTTCACACTCTCACCCATACTCACACATAATCACACGTAAACGCGCGACTTGGCCCTTTTCTATGCATAACGCTCACTCATTTACAAATCATTCACTCTTTCATTTTTGTGTAATTTTAAGTTACCCATTTATTTTATTTTTCTGCATGCTTACATTGTCTATTTTCAATTGCATAAGTTTACGATAAGTGGAAACGCGGAGTCTCCTAACACAACCAATCCTTACTTAAAAGGTGATCTCCAATTATTTTGTATCTAAATGCCTTTTATAATTGAAATTTTAAAAAAAATTGTTCGTCTACATTATTGCGTTAAGAGGGCGTACAACGGTACACTAGCACCACTCCTATAAAAAAATATTAGCTCGTGACTGAGAAAGAATTGTGAATAACGACTAACCCTCGGCCTCGGTAAATGTGATTAGAATTTTCTAATACCTTTCATAAAGTTTCATATTGAGACACGAAGCAACAAAATACGATCTAGAGGAATGTGGCCGCTTTTCCAATTACACGTCTTATAATAACAATGCTTATCAAGTTTTTGTTCTCAGAATCCATATTAAAATTGCCAGGCAATAGGCACCTATTAATTTATTAATAGGTGCCTACTTACCTTAGCTTACCTTAGTCTACAATATAAACGCACTCATTTCAGTAAAAATTAACGGTTCACAATTAACCCCGTTCTCCTCACCATCGTATCCGTGAGTCGGCTTGAACTGTACCTCCCAATTTATTCGCACACACGGCAAACACACCAGTTTTCACTGATTGCGAATGTTTGACCACCGGTCGGTAGGGATAGCATAACAGATCAAGAAGGTGTGTTGGAAGGAAAAATAGTTTTCTGTCACTACTTTTGGTAAAATGATCAGCTTGAGTTCTTGCCCTGCCTATGATTTTAAATATTTAATAAATATTTAAAAACACGGCTATGAACCTGAATAGACGTCACCATCTTTAATATTTAACCCATTGGTATAAATATATACAACGTCTTTCTTTTGATGTCCCATAACTCTAAAAGTTATAATATAATTATTTTATAAATAATACAATTTTACAATACCTAGAACAAGAGTAAGATAACATAACACTAGACTCTTGATGTCTGTATTTAAGTTTCATTGATAAATACGATTAAATCATTTTCATTCAACCAATCATTCATATTTAAAGAAAAAGCGACGTTGACATTTTATTTTTATGGTCAAAAATAGTCCGTTTTTTTTAAATATTTCGTGTAATATTACATAAATAATAGTGACTTTGTCCAATTATTATGTACGAAAAAAGAAAATTATTCATATGCCAGTTGATTCTTTGACATGGTCTCATTTATACCATAGAGTAGTGGTCGAAAACTGCGGCTCGGCTTTGGCTTATAGAGTGCACAAATGTCGATGAGAGCGACTGTAGATACACGCGAGGGTCGGAGTTTCGGTTATTAAGCAAAATATCAAGCTTTATTCAAATTTCAAACTATGTTTCAGAGATTTATTTCCAAAGTATTGTCACCAAAAATTAACAAGACGTCGAAAATTAATCGTTTACTGTACCTTTCAGTTTTCCAAGGTTAACTTGTTGGGTAACCTTGGAAAACGTTGTAGGATACCTGCATCTCAAATATCATCAAACTTGCTATCATTAGGCCAATTAACCAATAGCATCGAATTAAAAATATTTCCCACTTTATAATCATCTTTTTTCCCATCCATACATACTAACGAACCGATTTCCAAACGACATATGTGAGGATTCATTAATGCACGGAAAAATTTGGAACAACGATCGTTTGTACTTCAAACAACGCCATTTTGTTTCTAAATCAATGGAGCACACACATGCGATCGGCTATCGAATTAGCTAAAAATACCTTTATGATGTGTAACATCTTTCCCCTCGCTTTCCTGCAATCTGTGCACAGAATGCAGGAAAGCATTATATACCCTAACAAACTGTGGGAGTGATTTCGTGAAAAGGAACGGAAGTGTGTAACAGGAAGCCGGGGAAGCGCGCTTTTTGATTAGACCAATGAGCGCGCGGTGCTAGAGTTGGTCGTCAGAAACGACCTTGACGAGGTCCCCGCCCCTTTAATGTTACTTATTACTAAGATGAGATGTCAAATGTTACACATCATATGCAACTACTGTAAGGCTCGCTAGTTTTATTGTATGACATATTTTTGAAGTAAAAACTTTTTTAGGCGCGTTGGGCATTTTTGAGATGGAAAAACAATTTAACTCGTGACACTGTTACTGTTACCGACACCTCATTAAAATTATTTCCTACACAAAAAAATTGTACAAGTTTTCACTTCTGTCGGCACTCCCGGAGTGCCACTGTTTTTTTTTTTCTATATTCTTTGGGTATATACGTTCTGGCTGGAAACCGTTCTTTTGTTTTCTTTGTCAAAAGGGGAATACATATAAAACTTATGTGTTAAGAGCATGCATTTTAAAAGTTAACAATATCACAAATTTATGACAAATGTTTAAGTAGTACCTGTTTTTTTATAAAATAGTTAATATTAATGGATGGAAATATGAAATATTTATATAAAAGAAGATGTAGTGTCAAAAATTGAAAAGAGTATGCTTAGATGGTGTGGTCATGTTGAGAAGATGAATGTTAGGTGACTAACAATAGGTATTTGTTGTGCAAAGCAGATGCGAATGGAAACGCCGTCAGAGGACGCCCTTGGAGGACATATAGTGACCTTATTGGTGATGTTCTTCAGAAAGGTCTGGTGCGTAGTACTCGCAAACGGCGTGCGTGTATGATGGATGTATTAACGTAAACGAAGTAAAAGGAGTATGTAAGGATCGTAGTAGGTGGCACTCTGTAGTTTCTGCCTACGAAGGTGTGAATTTATGTATGTACAATTGTACATATGTCTAAACTTAATATTATAAAGAGAAAAGATTAGATTTTTGTTTGTTACGCTTTCACGCTAAAACGGCTGAACAGATTTGGATGAAATTTGGCACATGGGTAAACCATGACCTGGGTTAAGACATAGAATACTTTTTATCCCTGGAGTACGTTCCCGTGTAAAAAAGCTAGTATGTTATATTTACATACTCGACGTTGCCCACTTTCAGAATGCGCAGTCTTAAGTAAATTTACTTGCAAATTAAACCTAGGGCCTGGTCTTGATTTTCTTTGCTTTAAGCTAGTATTCATTGACATATAATTAATCTATATAGCTCACTACACCACTAACTTTGTGGTTTTTTAGTCACCATGGATATTTATTTTGCCAGCACTTTACTCTGCAGTAATAAGAATGAAAAGAAACAATATTTACCGGAAAACCTTAATTTCCGAAACCCCGAAACACTCGAAAAGCATTTTTTTTAATCGAGAACTCAATACCACGCAATGTATTTATGCTTAACGAAACTATCATACATATTGATAGCGCGGCCATTTTTGAAACACTCACGTTACGTTCTTTCATTTGCGTAAATGACAGTTATAAAATATTCAGTGGGCGAATAAATATGTGCTGTATTGGAGGATAGCCATTGTGATGAAAATAATAGTGACAATGTTTTAACAAAATGGAAGTATGACTTTTTGAAGCAAAAGGTGACTGATTATGCGCTTCTGTAATTTCCAACGTCATGATATTATCGTGGACGTGCACGTCCACGTTCATAAAATGTATGGAAATATGTACACGTTATATCGTTAAGTATAGTGAACGGAAAAAGTCTCTTCATATATTTCTATACATTTTATTGCCCTGTGTTATCGTGATACCATGACGTGAACAAACACGATAATATTGTCACGTTAGAAATTATAAAAGCGTACAATGAATGGAGAAAATTTTGAATAGACAAATAATTATCAACCTTCATCAAGAAAAAAGTTTTAATTGAAGAAGAATATATTGAAAACATATTTTCAGCCGGAACCATTCATAAGCAACTGAAAAAAAAAAGATTGTTGCTAACGACTACAGGAAAAACTTAAAAACCAATAAAAAGCTTACAAAAGCAACAACCCGTTTTGACACATCCGTAATGGAACGAAATAACAGAATCATTACTTACACACGCTTACTTACTGAACAAAAACAGGGAGAATTTACCGCACAAATGAAAAATTCAAAAGATCATATGGTGGAGGCACCGAGGCATTATCTAACTTCACAAACAGCCCGTATTGGCAGTTTGAAACAGATAAGAGCGATAAAAAGCCTGCCGATGATCGACATTGAGCCTCCACGATGAATGGACGAGCCACAAAGGAATATTGGAATCAATTTCAAAAAGTTTTTATCGTGATTTTGTGCGACAGTTCTAATTGCATTTATGTTGTTGTGATACTTCTTCGTTTTGTTTCTGGCCCTTTAAAAAAGTAAAGTGGTTTATTTGACGAGGCTGTTAGGAACCGAAATTCAGTTTGTTGAATCTTAAGTGTTGCTATCATTTGTGCCCTCTCCGAGGGTTTGTTTTCTTTTGATGGATATACAAGCCTGTTCAGCTTCAAAGTCATCATTATTATTTATTCCTGGAACAATATTGAAGACATTCACTAACCTTTATATCAAAACATCCTCTAGTCCGAAGCACGAGACACTCAACAATAATTTTTTCGTCAAATTTCAAGAACCACAATACAAGACCACAACAATACGAATCAGTCCTTTCGACAACGATTCAATTAGTCGGCAATTGAGCGCTGGAGAGCTTACCAAGTCTTGAACGACGCTCAACTCTCGAGCTGACGGAATAGAACGGGTAATGAAGACGGATTACTCCACAAAAACAAGTGAAGGGGAACGAATACAAATAAAAATGGTGGCTGTTTGGAGAGCTTGAGGTATAGAAGTGTTTGGAAAGGAAATAAGAAATGCATTAGAATTTGTTTATTTGAGTAAGTGCGGTTTTTTGAGGCGGTGCGGTGGTCCTTTAAATTGTTTAGTGTGGACTCTTGATCCTGTCTTCGGGACGTGTTGTTTTATGTCTCTAGCATATAAAAACATCTTTGAAATCCAAGTCACAAGTTTTTATTAACTGAATCTAGAGAACGAGCAAACTGAACCAACCGACCGTCCCTATTTTATCACATAATTCATAATGCAAACATTCAACAGAACCACCACAACCATTTACCCCGAGTCCTTTAAATCTAAAACAAATCAGCTCACAACAGGACATTTATAGAATTTCTCCCAAGACCTGCCTATTAAATTCAAGACATCCAGTAAAAAATACACGTTCCACGTTATAAAACGCGGTGGCAGAACACCGTGAAATTGCCGGCGTTCCCACGAGAGGGCGCCACCCGCGCCACGTCTTTTTCGACGCCAAGAGGTGTCCGACTAGCCTTTATTCATTTCACTTCCCCTCCTGAGAATTCGGAGTTTGTAGATGTGATTCGTTTTGTGTACGTGAGCCTTATGTTTTGTTTTTCAAGATATTTGGTTGGATGCATGTCTGGGGTATAAAAGAAAAGATGTTTTGTTTGTATGGTGTGTCGTGTCAGTTTTTGTTCTGTGCCAAGGATTGTGGTAATGGATCATAAATAGTTTCGCTACAGGAATTCTAGTTTTCTTTTGATAGCGATGGTTTCAATGCTTATCGCATAAAGTTTCCAGTTACTATTCTGAGAGACGTGTGTATAAAAACATAAGATACCTATCAAGCTACAATTTATTAAAATTCGTTCAGTAATTTAGCTGTGAAAGCGTAGTAAACAGACAGACAGAAAGAATTACTTCTCATTAATAACACTAGCATGAATTTATAATAAAATCTACTTTGTCACGTCGTCACAAAGCTCGCTTCACAGAGAAGAAGAAACAAATAAAAACACAGGTATATTAACTTTGCTAATAATAGAAACTCATTATGATATAATCAAATAATACAATTCTTTGGAACAAAAAAAGAACAATCAACATGTTATCGTACTCGCTTAAATTAAAAGCATCGTTTCTAAAAGTAGTTGCAAATTATTTACTATCATTAGTTTCCTTTGTTCCATTAATTTTACTCTACAAATCGCCAGCTTTGCGTCTGAATATTTTGATAAAATTATCTTAGAAATGGTAAGACGAGAACGTTGGAAAATAATTATTACTGTCTGTAGGTAGGAAGGTAAGGTTTCTAGTTACAAATTGGATAAGGGTGCTCAATTTGCAACTAGAGAGATGGGGATGAAAATATGCAAAAAATACTAAGAATTCAATGGGGGGCTCGGTGTCGCTCACTTTTTAAAACAAAAACAGTAGGTGAAACAGAGCTACTGTCCTAACAGTAGCTCTGCAAGAGGCCTTTGCACTAGGGACGCGGTATCGATTTCTGCGTGGAGAAAGTGCTTCTTTGGTTATGGAGATAGTAATTTTGAATGACTATATATGCATCTTCTATTTACATATAATAAAATCGTAGTGAAGTCAAAAATATACATGGAATATTTTTGAAAAAAAGTAATTGCTACGAGGTCTGGGATCGATTCTAATGCCAAAAATATAATTTTTAGAATTTTTGTCTGTTTGTCTGTATGTATGTTCCAGTATGACATAAATTCTACCGGACAGATTCTGTTAAAATTTTGCATAGATATTCTCTATAGGACTGGTCAAACTGTAGGGTATAATATATCACTCTATTTGGGATGGGGGATGAGCAATATTACATTATGTCATATTTATATGTTCTAGCATGACGCAAATTCTACCGGATAGATTCTGTTAAAATTTTGCATAGACATTGGGCAGAAGCTAGTCTACGACATAACAGAAATCCAAGTTGGTCTAGGGTTGCAATCTATACAAAAACAATTTCTAAGATCGTCCGATCCGTAAGTTAAGGCAAACTCAAACTCAAACTCAACCACAGAATAGTTTTGTACGTTATTTACAAGATAAATACATAACAGTTCCTCAAACATTCCATTCAACATGCGCCGAGCTACAATGACACTTGTTACGTTAGTTCGCGATAGCACTGAAATTTGAAGACACTACTGTTAAGGTCGTACACGGGCAACAGTCCGGCAACAATCGGCCAACTGAGCAAAGCAACAAAGGAGCAGACTTCGATGTGGGAAAGAGATGGAGCTGTACATCCAGTATTGTTTCATCTCTGTCCAACACTGAAGTAAGATTTATATAATATTGTTTTTAGGCGCGATAGGTCCCCTATTCGCTTGGATCTAGTGACTGTTGCTCTTTGTTACTTGTATTGATGTCAAAGATACTCTGTCATTATTATACCAATACGAGGTAGATACCTTAGCCATATACTGTTATAATTAACATTTTTTCCCAGCCACGTCCCACATCAGTCCATCTACTGAGGTCTCTTCAACAATATTATTATTTATTTATTGCAAACCAAATACTACTGATCTATATATACACATAGTATAAAAAAATATCCCCTTTGAGTGACTGTTTCTATTTGTGTGAGTGTGACCACTTAGTTCTTCTAAACTACTATTTTTAGTTAAGAAAATTAATTCCGGAAGTTATGTGTATAAATAAATATTTAATTTAGATACAACACGAAATCTCGATATTTTGACATGTTGCCACATCAATACAGTACACCCGTGCGAAGCAGAGATTGGTTGGTAAATGTATTGTTGTTCAGTAGAAATTTCTAATAGAGAAAGATTAAAGAATGCGGTGTCCAACAATAGGTGGTTAAGATAATAACATAATCAGCTTGTAATGTTCCCACTCTGTGAGAGGGAGTGGGCCGCAATCCAACTTGCGGGCCCAACAGTGCGGGTTTCCTCACGATGTTTTCCTTCACCTACATACAACTTATAAGTCACGGCCATTACCACTGAGTCACTGCTCTTGGGCCACCACTGCTCTATAGGGTCACCACTGCACTGATAGGTGAATCAATTTGCCACAATTTAGTTGCCCGTGTATGACCACAGTAACTAATGTACCTACTTCAGAATTTGCTAAATATTTGCACTAGCACGAGTGCGTCTTTGAATTAGAAACTAACTGCAGTTAGCTGTGTGCTTTATTTGATACTTTAAGCTATGAACGTGAGCGTACAACAGATAGCAATAGTTTGCTTTATTTTGCAAAGGTGAGTCTGTGTGAGCGAGAATGACAAAATATATCTATACGAAATGTTGCTGGTATTATAAATATTATTATCGTAATTTGTTTTTTGGTCTAATTTATTTGTTATCGTGACAGGTGTTAAGGGGATTATGTCAAGATGATTGACAGCATCCTCGTTCTATTGCTAATATCAATATACTACACTTTCCATTATGAATGTTGATTACAACAATGCATAAATAATCTACAGTTTTTTTTTCTTTTTTGTCAATAATAATATACTCCATATTGCAAAAAAATCGATGTTTTCCACTCCATTATACTGAATTTTGTGATAAAAAAGTATATTGCAATTACCATAGTTATAAATATGTCCAAGCCTAGGTCGAAAAAAATTGCGTCCAATGGTTGGCCGTAAAATGCTCGCACATTGACGTGGCGCAAGTGTAAGACGTATCTGTCACGCACACCAGCATAACAAAGTTGGCTTGTTTGTTTTAGTTCTTTTGCAGCGGGACACTCTATCTAGACGTATGAATAATCAAAGGCAATTACTTTCTAGTTTTCACTACAAACAAATATAAGTTACAAGCAAGATACTGAATATTTACTCCAATTTCCACTTCTGTACGGAAAAACCAACACCAATTTTCAACACCACGTTGTTTTACCCTTCCGATGTCAAAAATCTCACGAGAACTTTCAAACTCAAGAATTCCGAAGCACCTAATTTAAAAAACAAGCAACATTATTCTTATCTGAAAGCGTAACTCCGAAACACCTTTATCAAGAATCACCGACGCCACCTAAATTCCAACGAGCCACTCCATCAGCGAAATTAATTTCACAAAAACAATTTAAGTGTCCGCAATAAATTATTTAGCTCCAAGCTAAGTAATAATGTAACGTGAGGCCCTCCTTTATAAATAACCCTGCTAAGCCCAACAGAAATGTTTATTTAGCTTCGTAAATGCATCTGCGCGGGGTAATGCAAAATACTTGATTATTCTAAATCCACAGGACAGGGGCACCTACTCAGAATAACAGCTTCACAATAACAGCTACTGCAATGCAAATTGCTAGAATAATACTTAAATTGAAATATTTCTTGTATACACACAAATAATTCTCAACTCTAACACAATGAGGTAAGGATTGTAATGAAATATGAGTGTAAAGATGAAAATGTTACCGTCATATTATTTGATGAGTGGGGAATGAGTGTCCTGAATAAATTTACAAGTGGTTTACACGATATGGAAAGGTATGGTTTTAATGGCGCTTCCTTGTTTTAAATTAGCAGCTTGGACACAAATCTGTAATGGAGGCTCGCTCTCTTTGAGGAGGAATTTGTGATGGGTTTTTGTTTTACTTTAAGAGTGCTTTTTAATGTTATGATCACACCTTAATTTGCTTGTGCAACAAAAATAGTGGTCCTTTGACGTCGTAATCTCATACATACCGTAAAAAAATTCCGGATGCCGAAAACTGCTGTTATTTCATAGCCTGTACCAAATATTCAAAAAATAACACGATATAAAACTATTTTTCACTGACGTTGGGTATATAGTTACTAAAACTTCGATGGGCACTGGCTATTAATCTACTGCCAGCCAAATTGGATCTCATAATGTATTTTACAATGTAGGTAATAGTAGGCAATGATTTGCATTCAACATAGTATGGAAAATTGACATGCCGCCACGTTGCCGTGTCTGTTTATTTGAAAGCGCATATCTCGCTAAGGTTCATGTAAATCAGAGCCCGGTCAGCTAATCATAAGTCATAGAATGTGGCAACGACAATATGACAATAAATGAAAACACTGGCAATTATAATGCAAAGTAGTATTTAGAAACTAACAAATAAATCCTAACATCGTAATTGAAAACGTAATTTTTTACAAACTAATATTTATTTGAATCAGACTAAACTATTGGATATATTTAATTTAATTTTGATATACAGACTGGGAACGCTATCATTAACTGGCCTGGTCATGAGTTCTGTTAGAAATGGAAATGTATTTTTTTTATGAAGTAATGTAATCTTAATAAAACTTATGTGTACATATTTATTGAAGTCTCTGCAATGGCCAGACAGATTAAAGACCTGTATCAAAGCCAAAGATAGCCATATTGATTTTTTTTTTCTGAGACTTCAATAAATATGTACATCTAAGTTTTATTAAGATTACATTCCTTCATAAAAAAATAAATGCATTTTCATTTGTAACAGAACTTATGGCCGAACTATATACAAGAAAGTCCCCCGCCGCGTCTGTCTATCTGAACGCGATAAACTCAAGAACTTCCGAAAGGACTTTCATACGGTTTTCACCAATGGACGGAGTGATTCATGAAGAAGGTTTAATTGTTTGGCTGAGACTATGATTGTGGAAGATGTCGGAAAAAATCATGACGACTGGGAGCTTTACTGACGTGCGCCGCGTAAACCAATCGAGGTATATGAAAACAATGTATTACGGAATTAATACATTGTTTACCTGGATTAACACATAGGGTACTATAAGCCTTGGTAAGTAGTTACGTTCCCGTAGGTGGGATATTTTCCTACATCCACGCGGGCAAAACCGCGGGCAAAAGTTAGTTAGATATACGAAGTTCGATCTAAACTTCACTGTAGTTTCACGTCTAGAAGTCATTCTATTTTTCCGTCCAACCCACAAAGCGCATTACGATCAGTTAGGAGAGCGGTACAAAGCCGTCTTGTATCCGGATCGATAGTCTGTTAAGCCAATTAATGCATTACGGGTGGTACACTAACGAACGGCTGCGGTTACAGCTAACAGGTCAGATCATTCATGAATAGGAGCTTTTGTCAACGGTTTTATGCGGATTTTCACTCGTTCATTTGTTTATGAACATGCTTTGTCGTTAAACACATATTGTGGTTTTAAAAATGGAAAAGTCAAAGTCAAATCATTTATTTCAAATAGGCCCTTGTATGGCACTTTTGAACGTCAAAATTTACATTATAATTGAATTGATTACACTATTTGCGCTGTAGCATGGTGCGGGTGACAGTTTCAGTAACATTTCGTTTCACTCTTGAAAGTTGCCGCGATTTACAATTTATGACTTAATATTTCAGTTGTACCACATTCGTAATATATTAAATAATTAATAACTGTAGTAAATTAAATTAAACCCAACCAGAATGTTCTAATCAAGAAATAAAATCAAATTGAATGAAAAATTAAGCAAAGTGTTATGCGTATAACGTAACGCCATAGACGTATTTAGTGATGGGATGTACTGCTACGATGGATAGTCGATATTTTTTATAATAAAAAACGTATATTGTGCGTAGGTCAATTTTTATTTTTAAAAGGTCTAATTATACAACAGAACATTTATAGGGTAAGGTTGCTTAAAAGGTTGCTAAAAAAAAATACATGTTATTCGTCTAAACTCATATCAGAGTCAGGAACATCTGAATTGTCACTCAATTCATCATCTGAATCTGTGACGGATATTATTAACGATGACTCAATTATGTTGTCAATATGTATGTCACGATCCCAATCAGACATAATGTCCCTTTTTGTTTTATTCACGACCTTCGACCAGTCTTCAGGTTGAACATTGTTGATGGCCTCTTGTAATAGGGCCAACATCTTATTTGCCGTAAATGGCGGCGAAGTATTATTTCTTGCGGCGTAACCTAAAAATAAACGAACTTATAAAAAAAAGTATTCAAATAATCATCAATCAGCCTAATCTAGTATCTGGTAATGTTTTTAAACTAGGTACATGCTACGATCGGAAAGCTGATTTTTTTATAAAGCTTCAAAATGGGAATTGAAATTAAAAGCATACCTTTTATTTGGGCCCAAATCAGCTCAATAGCGTTATACTGGCAATGGTAGGGTGGTAGTCGAAGGACCTGGTGGCCTTTTTCTTTTGCCATCTCGTCCAGAGCATAGGTAGGAGTTGGTGGCTTATGGCGTCGGACTAAGGCAATAAGCTCCGTCTTTAACATTTTTATATCTGCTGTAACTCCGTTTTCACTCAGCCACTTCACCAACTCGCTTTTGCGGTTGGATTGGTTTGGGGGTTTATTAACTTGCACCGAATGGTAGGGTGCGTTGTCCATTATTATGGTCATAGGCTCTTTTAAATTGTTTAATAGACCTATGAACCAATCTTTAAATTTTTCGTAATTCATCTCCTCATGATACTCCGTAGTTTTTTTTGACTTAAAAGCCAGCAAACAATCAGGGACGAATCCACTTGCTGTACCTGCGTGACAAATAATAAGGCGTTCGCCTTTGCCTTCCGGCACTTTGGTACACGATTGTGCCGTATCGTCGGTCCAACTTTTACCCACTGTGTGGTTGGCGTTTAGCCACGTTTCATCCAAAAAGACAACTTTGCTCCAATCACTTATGTTTTTGGCCTTCCTTAAAAATCTACATCTTGCTAGGGCAATGTCAGTCCTATCCATAATAATCTTTCTTTTGTTAACTTTTTTGTAAACAAAGCCAATATCTTTTATAACTTGCCGTAGCGAAGTAATACCTCCTTTGAACAAGTCAGCTTCTTTTAATGATTTTAGAAGCTTGAGCAATGTGGGTAGCTCCATTCTTCTATAATAATCATAAATATGATTTCTAATAGCAACCTTAGCAAAATCATCCAAATCTGTGATTGGCTTCACCTTGGTCCGCTTTTTGTTGGGTGTCGATAATTTATTTTCAAACATCCCATCTTGGCCAATTTTCTCACGTGTTATACGCGAAACAGTATTGCGGCCAATATCAAGAGCTTCGGCTACTCGTTCTACAATATGATTCAATGGTAACAACGGTTCATTATTTTGTTGTTCTCTTTCAAAGTAGTCTCGGAGGCGAACAACAAGCTCCCTGGCCTGACTACCCAAAACAGTTTTTTTTGTATGCTTAGGCATGGTAATAAAAACAAACTCAACAAACTTATAACAAATAACAATTTAACAAAAATGAAAACAAACAATGAAATCGTAATACGTGTCACATTAAGTCACAATATAACGCGCTTGCACTCGTACTCGCACTCACAGCATCGCACGGGTAAACAACATGGCCGCCGCGCCGATGCACCATAGAGCAAAAATGTTGTCACGAAAAAAAAAACATAAACCCGATTTTGATTATTTTATATAAGTACAAAGATAATTATGTAGCCATAAAACATTTATATTGACAAGTTTATACACGTAGCACACACGTAGTTACACTGCACAACTGAATAATACACTAATTTTCATAACAATATTAAAGAGAACTAGATTCACGCTGCGAGTATCGTTAGCGATAAAAATGAATTGCATAACCTCACATCCCTACGTGGTACTGACAAATGTCAACGTCATACGGGCAACTGTCACCCGCACGCGTGCTACAGCGCAAATAGTGTAGTCGTTCCTTCCAAAAGGTAGTTTTCGTATGGATATTTTTTCTCAACCCACTAGGCTAAGCAGTGGGACATGTTTAGACAATATTGCACATAATGTAAAGGGTTGTAAAGGAGAAATTATGGAATTTGGTTTGTCGGATCATAAGGCACAGCTTTTGAAATGTCCAGTTAAGAAAACATGTGCTTTAAAGCGCTGGAGAGTAAAAAGACGAAATTATTGTCAAGAAAATGTAGAAAAATTTAAAAATAGCATAAAGAGTCTCACCTTTTCAGACATTTTTAGCAGCAGTGACGTTAACGAGACCTACAACCATTTTGTAGACCTATTTCGATTTTTTTACAATCTCTGTTTTCCTTATGAAATGAGAACAATATCGATTACCAAAAAAACAAAATGGATCTCTAACGGGATAAGGAAATGTAGTAAAAAGAAACGGCAACTGCTATGGCAATATAGAACCGTACATCAAAAAATAAAAATACATTCAAAATATACTATGCTAAATTTAAAAAAAAATATCATTGATACAAAAATCACATAATAACTATTACATTAAAACCTCACAAAATAAAACGAAAGCGGCATGGACAGTCATTAACAATTCTAAAACATTTTTTCCTAAAGAGCCAATAACAGAAATACGAACACGTTCAAAACAAATACAAACCCATTAGAAATAGCCAAGTCTTTTAACAATTTTTATATTGACCAAGTTATTGAACCTAAAAGTAAGATAATACCAGTTCCTATACTCTCAAACATCTCTAGTTCTTTATTTATGGAACCAACTATAGGTACCGTAACACATAGTTTACCACATTAACTCACTTAGAAATACAATAGTTTTGGCTATGACGGAATTTGCATTAAAGTTATAAAATAAGTGGCTCAATACATAGCTCCACATCTGAGTCACATCATTAACATGAGTATTTCTAATGGAATTTTTCCCGAAGAACTAAAAACTTCTATAATTATAACATTGCATAAAAAACAGGATAGGCAATTTATGGCAAACTACAGACCTATTATTGCCTTGACCTTACCTGTCTTCTCAAAAATATTCGAGAAAGTTATCTATAAATCCCTGGTTACATACCTTGAGAAGTCAAATATATGAATCAAGGAACGAAAGGGATTTCGTAAACAGAATACTATTAATATGGCCATACATAATCTTCTTCTTCCTTTTCTATCAAATGTGGACAAAAGAAATCCTGTGTGTGCTATCTATATGGATCTAACCAAGGCTTTCGATTACGTAGATTTTATTTTATTAAGCAAACTTGAAAAATATGGTATCAGGGGGAATATACTTAAACTGTTAGAATCCTATTTGGCAAATAGAAAACAATATGTAGAAATCACACAAATTTGCACAAATGATGTTTACGAGAAAAAATATCAATCCAAATGTAGGACAGTAAAATACGGCGTACTTCAGGGCAGCGTGCTAGGGCCGCCCCTTTTCTTGCTGTAAATTAATGACCTTCCCGGCTTGCCTTGACTTATGAAAATGAAATAAATATGACATTAAATACAATTATATCATGGTTTGACAAAAATAATCTTATTATAAATTTAGAAAACACTAAAATTATGCATTTTCTCTAGAGAGTTCCGAGTAAGATCCCTGACATTCATTATTTAGGGACTCAACTACTTTTTACCAAATTCCTTGGTATCGTAATAGATAAAAATTTGACCTGGAGATTCCAGAGAGACGAAATTTGTAAAAAAAAAATGTAAATTCGCATATGTTCTTTACAAACTGTCAAAGACTGTCAGCCTAGAATCGCTACTAACGGCATATCACGCTTATAATGCATCAACACTTAGGTATAGCTTAATGCACTGGCGTAACTCAGTCGATCGAGAATTAGTATTTAGAGCTCAAAAAAAAATGTATCAGGTCTATGTGTGGCCTAAATAGCACCGATAGTTGTCAACCGTTCTTTAAAAGCCTAAACATTCTTACCCTACCATTATTGTACATCTATTGTACATCTATTATTGTACGAAATTAATATATTTGTCAAAACACACATCTTGCAAGACAAAATAGCTTTCAAAAGCTACTATAGAGAGCTACGCGACAAAATTAAGTCAGAGCTCGAAACGACACATGGAAAAACAGCCCTAATTAATAAAAGTAGTTTCTACATGGCCATAAAAATATTTAACAAGCTGAGCATTAATTCAAGCTGAGCATTAAAAATATTTAACAAGCTGAGCTGAGCCTGAGACAATAACATCATTAAATCTAGACACATTAAAAATTGAACCTATGAAAATTTTATTCGATAAATGAAACTACTCAATAAAGGACTACTTGGATGACAGTTCCATAATCCCTCCTTCAGATAATATACATTATGTCATCATTTCTAATTGATATTTAACTAATTGACATTACCCTATAAGTGTTTGCTGTTGACATTCTGGATATATTTGATTAATTTTGTACTTGCTTAATAATTATTTGAAATTATCCATTTATTTTTTTTGTACTTCGTTAGATTTTAGTGTTGGCATTCTAAAAATATTTAATTGATTTAATACTTCTATTGTCACTCTTGTATTAATTTGATTAATTGGCATTGTAATAGCAGTCCTAAATGTCTTAAATATCCTAATAATATAACATTGAATGACATGACACAATATTACGGCACGATACGATATGATACGTTGTTATTTTCTCTAAACCACGCAGAAATAGCAGCCCCGCAAGACGGGGCTCCGTCGCCTACGTTGACTTAAATAATTACAAATATTCACCACAGATAAATCAACAGTAGGTGAATCGTCCGTTAGTTTAATCAACCTTAGGTGAATTAATTGTAGTTGAATAAACCGAATAGTCGAATTCTCCTTTATGCATTTCGTTCATTAGTTATTACAAAAATCGGTGAAACGATCTTTGGGTATTTTAAACGGTAGGTATTTTGACCGTAGCTATCTTAAAAATAGGTAGAATAAACTTAGTTATTACGTAACCCATTATCTACCCTGTAAGGAAACAGAATTGGAAAAAAGTTGGTATGGAAGTTATGAGCGTCGAAACTTTCATATTTCAACACTAATTTTAACTCGACTTTGGAACCCCCGAACCTTGCTCGAAAACGAGGTGCCAGCAGTTGTTGCAGCTGAGCACGTAGCTTTAAATACCCCGCATAATAATCAAGATGAAAATCTAATTTTGATCCAGCTTGTCCCTTCTTGCTGTCCTCCTCCCAGCGATGCCCTAAGCCGAGGTTCGTACCACACAGGCGGTGCCCTTCGCTAGCGCTCGCCTAGTTTTCATTAAGAATAATTTTTGCCCCTGACTAGAGGCTTTAAGTGTAGAAGCTTAAGGCACCCACAGGAAAGTCTGGTTAAGCAGCTAAGAACTTTGTGGTCAAAACTGAGAGATGCCAATAGTAAATAATTTATTTAAAAGTTCAAATAACTTTATTTTGAGTGGATACATCCAGTAGTTTTTCCATAATATCTATACGCCCAAAGGTCTGGTCATAAAATTTTACGCGCTCGTTTTCGTTATAAGCCGTCGTCTATTTCACTAAATAAATAAAAACTAAATAAATAAATACAAACTAAATGACTTTACTAAATAGCATACATATGAGCTACGCCACCAACGAGTTGGAGCCGTTGACTAGTGGAACCTGAAGATTACCATTTAACAAAAAATACGTAACCGATCAGGATCACCAAACAATAACAGCGATCATTGATCATCGGTCTGTCACAATAAACTGAAAACTTAACGCCTCTAAATCCATTTCGCGTATAAACACGAGACCTCACAGTTGAACCGAAAAGGCTTAACGATATAAATCTTCAATGAAAGCTACAATGCTGTGTTTACGTCATACCAAGCGGAAATTTACAACGAAATGTAATTACTGTAATCTTTTCAAAAGTGGAGTTTTGTACGGGACGCGTATTTTCAAATGTTACTCCAAAATAGTCACTGAAAACGAAATAATTTAGATTCCTTTGTATGTAAAACACCAAATAAAATAAAAAGCTTGTAAAAAAATAATTATGGTTTAAAAGAAAATTAAAAACTAAATATTGCGATCACCAAACTGGTTGCAATGAATTATAGCAATATTCATTCAAACGTTTAACGTGTAATCTAACCAGGATAGGTTACATTCAGTTATGACGACTGTTTAGTTGTAGCCATATAAAAGTAACACAAATGACGTCCATAAAATCCTCTCACCAATCAAGAAAACATGAGTTTTCCCACTACATTTTTTATCCTCGGTAACCATAACTCATTTCAGCTCCACTCGCCTAGGCGAGCAATAATAACAGCATTTCCTAAATACGCGTACGGCGTACCTTTTGTGCGCCGGGGTCCCGTTTAAGCAAGGATTATGACGTAGGTGCCATAATACCCGAGAGTGGCGGAGGTTTGACAAATCCTGAATTCTGTTCGTCCTTTGTACCTGTTTGTTAACGAGATTTAAATGCTAATTAAAATAATATTATTTTGCTGCCTTTTAGTCACGTGCGTGGGTCGAGTTTAATGTGGCCTTCTCTCGTCTAATCGAAAAAAGATTTTTAAAAGATGGCCTCATCAGCCTATTATTTTTCCAAGCTTTATGTTTTCTCCCCCATATTTCGCCATTCCTCTTTGTCTGCTGCCTTTCCCGGTCAATCAGTCAAGAAAGAGTCTAGGTCGTCACGCCAGCGTTTCTTAGGCCTGCCTCGGTGACGACGCCCGTCTTCAGGCACCCACTGTGTGATGACCCTAACCCATCCGTCCTGATGCATCCTATACGTTTGGCCCGCCCAGTCCCATTTCAGCCTTGCGGTCTTATCGCCAACAGCGGCGATGCCTGTCTTCGAGCGTTGCGCGATTTCGATCCGTTAGTTTTATGTTCAAAATGTGTGCTTTAAAATACAAACCTACAATCAAACTCAAAGCATTTATTTCAAATAAACCATTTACAGGCACTTTTGACTTGTCAAGAGGTCGCCGGTCGGTCAGTCAGAAAGATGAAGCTATCTATATAGTCGTCCATTCCAAAAACCAGCGTCAGACAGCATCTGTCTGGCATTAATGCTGAAATTAATGATTCCTATTTAGCGCAGCCGTGAGGCACACACTATTATTGTTAAAACATTATTTTCCCTTTTTATTTTGTTATTTGTATTTCACGAACTGTGTCCAAATAAATGTTTTTCTTTCTTTCTTTCATGGAGAAAAACGGGCAAGAAACTCCACGGACACTCTTTTAAATCAAAATATTGTTACAACATATTGGTTACATCATCCATATAGAAATTATACATATGAGAACAATATAAAAAGATTTAAAAATACAATTCAAAGAATTTTAATTTTTTTAAATAAGCAATGGCAGCTACGAGTCCCTACTGATGGCGCCCGTTCACGAACATGACGCTGCTCACTGCTGTTCAAAAGTCTCCCCATGACTTTCCACTGGTCCCTGTGTGTTACCTTTGCGGCCAATCTCCCGTTAACTGTTCTTAGTCATCACGCCAACCTTTCCTTGGCCTTCCTCGGCGACGACGCCTGTCTTCGGCGACCTACTGCGTGACGACTCTGACCCACCTGTCTCGATAAATCTAACATACATGGCAGGAATAGCCGATGTCGACCATAACTTTGCTAGGTTGAAGTGAGCTTGGGCGGGCCATCAGCCTATTGTGCTCAAAAATTCGGCTCCTGGGAGAGAGGGGAGACCTACCTACATGTTTGTTTTCCTCACCTGCGTACCATTTCTTTACTATAGGTACAATGATGTGTCTCATACATAGTTTGCTACATTTAGGTAACTCAAATCCCCGTTTTCTTATTGCAATCGACGCCGGTTTACCTCAATATTTACCAGACAATGCTTCCACATTCAAACCAAAATTCCAACACGATAACCCAAATCTGAACCACACTAAATTCAACCGTATTATAAAGTCAGTAATAAAGATAATATTCGGCTGGTCCTAATGAGCAAAGAGCATGCAACGCTCGTTCAACTTCGCAGCTACGAAAGCAGATACTAAACTTTAATTGTTAGAGATGTTACTCGTTATTTGAACATAAACTGAACACTGTTTGTTCAACATGAAACTGCAACTCTGGAGTTGCAATTTCAAATAAGCAAGGAATTAGCTGGAAAGTTTTATTTCTATAGGTATAAGTCGTGTTTTTCCTGATGACCTGCTTAAGATTACCTTATGACCTTCAATGCACTCCCAGTCCTAAAACTATAGTGCGTTTAAAATTCAGCAGGTATGTAAGTATCAACGTAGAGTCCGCGCCACCACTCAAGTTCGATAGACGCGGCGCTAGTGTGTATGTCATTGCATCAAATGGGGATAAAAACTGCCACTGCTCATTTCAGATGGCACTGATCTCCAGCGTCTAATAATTTGACAGCTGGCCATCCATTTTTTGTAAACAAGCGACTTATTTTACGCATAATTAATTATTGAGCCCAGTTGCGCAGCTGTTTACTGCAAAAATACGGGGATTTGCCAAAGATGTTATAAGAAGAAAACTGTGGAAGAAAGCTCTCTGAAAAAAATTGGAATCCGATATTTCGTCGAGACGATGTGCTATCCTTTAAGACTTCTATGGGAGAAAGTGGTTTATAGGTGATGCTCCCAAGAGAACTAAGTCTGTTTTCATTACATATAGGTACTTGTGATGTGATATTATGTAAATTATAGTAATAGTATAGTAGTGTGTGTTTATATTATCATATTAGATCAGAGCTAGAAGTGCTATCTTCGAGGTTTTTCAGTCAGGAAGATCATGCCCGAGTTGGTTTTCAACTCTGATCAGGTTATTTCTATCGTTCGCCTCCAGGCTTTGACAAAAAACGAACTTAAAGTCAATAAACACAAAATAACCTATAAATTATAAAACATTCATAATTTATTGATTTTTCCACTAAAGCTGCACTTTTATAAGTGGTAGACGTTTCCCCCCTCCTTAGCTCATCTTTTAATAGTGCTACACTCCAATCTCATACATATTTATCTAGTTTTCGTATAATTTCTGATCGACACAAAAGTAAACATAAACACATCAATGGCGGTTTAAAGACTTAGAACTGTGCTGCCACCTGTTATGAGCTTTCAATTTTTAATGTCATTTATAAAATGTAGTTCCATAAATTTTTCGCCGGAATTCAGTGATGACACGAACTCTTGATAACAAAAACCATAGATTTAAGGAGCTCATGTCTTCACTGTCAGAATCTCAAATTGAAGGAGACAAAATGAGATAATTATGTAAACTTAACTGCAAATTAAGCGAGAACAAATTCACACGTTCCTTAGATTGCTCTCGTTTCAACACGAGCATGGCTCATTAGGGAAAAGATTCAGTCAGTCAGCAAGTTTCATAGCAAAATAAATAAAACTGTGTACTTGGGGATGCATTAGAGCATCCCCAAGTACCTACACAGTTTTAAGAAATGACAAAAAAAAATGACATGCCGCGTGACCTCCTCCTCCATTGAAGTCGGTTAAAAAAGAATCAAATGACATCTAAAGATAACCAGAACATCATTAAATACAGCATAATGCATAAAAACAAGTCCACTCCTCGCCCAAGACAAGAAGATGGTATCTCAACCCGTCAGTTAGAAAGCGTGTCAACCGACTGGCGAGCAAAGAGTGTGTGATGTGCTTCCAATATCCGGGTGTCATTCCAGGCTGCAATGTCGCTACACCAGGAATATGGAATAGTGGTTGGTGTTGCTACGCTTAAGAACTCAATATCTACAAGAACAAAAATCTTAATTATTAAAGTTTTATAAGTATATTATAATTTCGCCAGTTATATTTAAGTCACATTCATATAATAGGGGGCGAGCCTAAATTGACTTAAATATTGCTCTATTCAGTGCAAAAGTATGTTTGATTCAACAAAAATTGATCACTAACACTGTGCGTTTGCACTGGCGAAACATTTAATTAACACAAGTTGAAAACTCTGTTTTCTGTCAATGTATCGACTCGCGTTCGCCATTGTCTCGTAATTTGTTGACCCGAGTTTGTTTGACGTTTCATACTTCTTGACAAGTTTAACATGTTGCCCACTAAATGTTTCGATATTTACCTTAAGGGTCAGATCACACCGAGAAATGACGTGACGCAACGCGGCGCGCAGTTTTTAAGATACCTAGTGATACAAAATATAACTTTATTTACTACACAAAAGATACTTTTTTTTTGATAATTCGAAAGTGCCCCGCTGCGCCGCGCTGTGCTTGGAGATGCCTTGCGGCGTAGCTCGACGCATCACGCACGACGCAGCGGTGCTTCGTCGGTAGGCGCAGTTCAGTCTCGCAGCGCCGCACGATGTCGCGATGCGTCTCGCGGCGGCTTGCTGCGCAGCCCAAAACCACTGGTCTCTTCAAGCATCGTCGCGTCGCGTTTCTGGATGAACTGACCCTAAGGTTGTTTGATACGTATTGTTGATAAATATTCAACAAAACATTATTTTGTGACTTTCTTTGGCCAGATAGATCCGAATAATGTAATTCTTTTATGGATGAGGCAGGAAACAACATATGAAAGTTACGTATCTCAGTTTCAATGAGTAGAATGTTTTTTTTTAAGTATTCTTTGTTCTCAATCCCGGAATAACACCGAAGGAAACAAACATAAATTATTCAACTAAACTTCCTGTAATAGAGCTATTTAAAACCTGATTACCATACGTGATCTGGAACAAGAACATTCGAATAAACTTCCGGAACGCAGTGAAGTTAATTCGTACTCATTAAGATTATTATTCTGGCTGGCAACCCTGTAAAACGGGCGTGTGCGGAAGAGTCGATCGGCGTCAAACGTCGCGACCGTTCGACGTTCAACATGACTCTGTTTCACAAGTTTGTTTGATAGTACTTTCTGTACTTTGTAACCTGCAACTTAGCGTGAAATGATGTCGACAGTGCTAGTTAGCTTGTTTGTGAAAGGAAATTGAAACAGTTTATTTTGTGGAAATATAGATCAAACAATTCATATTTTATATTAAAACAAAACTTAATTTTTAACACCATATACCGCAACTTATTAAATACCTATTGAATGTAATAAAAATGTTTATAATACTTTTCCACTCGTATTCGTTTCGTAAAATACGAACTGCAATCTGTCTGATATATTATCATAATTATTTTGAATATTTCTCAGGAACGTGATACTTACGAGACCATTTTTAACAGAAATTCAGTTTACGTTCGCAAAAACAAAAAAATACATTCGCTTATATTATGAATGTAGGGCGACGAAATTGCACACATTTTGACCCACAAAATAGTTTCAGGTGCCCGCGACTTCGTCTGTGTTGACCCTAATTCTTTTTCTAAAATATAAGTAGCCTAGGTTGTATGTAGGTATGTATATGGATTTATATGAATAGATTGAGTGAGATCAACATAATGTTCATTAATAGCGTATTAGACATAAATAATCAAGAGCTACTTTTTTTAAATACTCAGAAACATTCCAATACGAACAATGTGCAAATGTGACTCCGACATAAACATTGTATCTACAGCACAATACAGTTAATATTAATTGCCAGTTACATCCTGATTCAAACTGAATGACGGCTCGGAACATGAGGCGAGTCGCTGCGCAGTAACGAATTCATGGGTCAGCGGGGGTGAGGGGTGGGGTACTACGCAGCGAGTAGCGCACTTCCGAGCTGCCATTATGTTTGAATCGAACTGTACATGACGTGCCATGGTGCCACAATGCATACATATTTGATGCCTATACATTGCCCGCGGTACGTTAGTCGGCGATATAAAATTCTGATAGGATCACAAATTATATTACCCACAGAGTTTAAAATAAACTTTATGACATGTATTTTCGGTATGTGGATGTTGCAAAATGGAAGTAGCATGAAAACTTAATTATTATTTAATGTGGTTTGCAAAGAAAAGTAAAAAAAAATAAAAAATAATCTACGATAAAAATAAACCTCAAAAATGGGGCAAAAATAATAATGATAAATTCATATATTTCAGGTAAATAGCACCCATTACCAAACATAAATTAATAGAAATTTTACAAATAAAATCAAATAATGTCAAATAAAATCAATTTACATCAAATCAAATCAAAATAAAAATAAAATAAAAAAACACAATTTTTTTTTTTTATCAAAGGTTTTGAAACTGGCAAAGTTGCAATACATAGGTAGTTAAATACCTACAATTACGTAAATTATTGGTAAATTTGCCAAAAACTGTCATTTATCTCCGATCAATGCTTTCTGTACCTCCCTTAAAATAGGTACTAAAGAAACTCGATTTAAAATAAGTCTAAGCGTCCCCTCGTAAAACCCATTTAAACAAACCAAACTCCCAAGGAGTATAAACTAAGGATGCTAACCACGACCTCTCCACACTTAAGTTAACTAAACGCTTTGCTTAAAACCATTTTATTCAGCTGCAGGCATTTCCCCATTATTTTCCCATCATTAACGTTTTTTATTAAAGGGGAAGTGCTAATAGCGTCAATGGTATTCGGAGAGTAAGTGCCGGAAAGGGGAACCTCAAGAAAAACGGGACGCAAAAAGTTGAGGGACTGCAATGAGGTAGGGGAGTTATTGTAAAGGACAAAGGGTGTTATTTCTCCTAATCTGCGAATGTGAACATACACACTTAGTCACTCACTTTAGGGATGAGAGACTTATTCGTAGTTTTTTATTCGGGAAGCGTCGAACGTTCAACTTAAAAATTTGGAAATTGTTGGTAGATAGAGTAGATACAGTTCACTTCTAGATTCAATAAATAATTGTCTTTTTAACAACTTCTTAACGTTAAAACTATGTGAAACTATGAAAACCGACCAATATTCTGTTACTACAGTCTCAGTTACAAATGCATAAATGTCGGCTACGCATGTGAATCAAACATGTATAATTTCTACATGAATGATGGTTTAACCAATATTTTTTAGCAAAATTTTGATTTAAAACGTGTCTGTGGAGTTTCTTGCCCGTTGTCCATAGGAACCTGTTATACGCTTTGGAATGCGCAACTAGCTTCATATTTGACTGGCCGACCCCTTGGCAATTCAAAAGTGCCTGTACCTAATTGAAATATGTAAATACTTTGAGTACTAACATAAGAGTGAAAAACTAAAATTCTACTAACCGAAATAAAATTAAAACCTCAAAATTAAGGAAAGTAACAAACATTACCATGTAACAAAATTTTCACGTAATTTAATCGCATTAACAGTTCGAGTCTAAAACAACAGCTACGTAATAATAGTTTGATATTGTAACATTTCGAGTCAGTGTTGCCAACCTATAAACATTAATTTTGCTGCAGTACCGTTGAGATCTCAAGTCGATAAGCTATAGCGTTAAAAGCGCAATAGCACGAACTATGGCCTTCGTGAGCAATATTAGCTAGTGTTATAATTGTTGTAAGAAACGAATTGCGTTTTAAAGATTTTTATTTCGTTGAATTTTCATTTCATCGTTGCTTATCTAGGTGCTGTTTTTAATCGACAGCGAAAAGGAGGTTCTTTTATTGATGTGATGATAAATCTTTCTACAACTGCAGTGTTTAATTTCGAGGAGGCGAAGTTTCTGGATCTACTTTACACTATTAAGTACTACTTTTAAGATATTAAGTTATCTTATGTAGCCTAGGTATTGGCTGCAACTCTACTTACTTCATTTATTAACACTTTGAAGAACACTATACGCCCATAGGCGTCATAACAATAAAACTTCTATTGTGTCTCGTGTACTGTCCTTCAAAGTGTTAAATTATATTAAATTATTATTATTTATTAAATTATATTTTATTGTAAACTATATTTTTTTACTTGAAGGTGCAAATAAACTTTTTTTTCTCCCAAAATAAAGCGATATGCAGTTTTCTAAACAACAAAACCGCTTGATTATAGTCGAAGAAAACAAAGTGAGGGTAAAAGTAAGTTCAGCAAATAGTCTGGTATTAATCTGTTTTAATCAATATAATTCGACTTTACATTCCGGACTACGCCGCCAATGTGATGCTACGTTGCTACGCAAAACACCGCTACGCCACTATGCCACGTAGCGCATCGCTACGCCACTATCCTATGCTACGTGAGCGCACCTACACTACACCGCCAGGCTATGCCGGATGCCGCGCCGTTCCGCTACGTACGATGCTTTCTTCTGAATGCTTACTTGTGCATAAAAGGTTACTGCCCAGTGCTTATTCTCCAGTCTATTATAATTTCTTCCGATCCCGATTTCCAAGCCAGTCAAAGTGTTATTGGATTTTTCTGTCTGGAATTTCTCAGTAGTAGCCCGGAGTCTGGATTTGTGTGTCATAGGCTCGCCCCCTATTACATACAGGATTTAAACATACCTCGCGAATTCGGGGAAACAAGGCGTTATGTTATGTTTTTTATCGCATTATGACTCCCAAGACTAGAGGGGGATTATTAAAACATGTTTTGAATACCAAACAGCAAAACTAAACAAAAAGTAACTACCCACAAACCTCTCGGTCCATTGAATCAAACAAAGAAATCACGCCATTTTCTGCCAAAACAGTAATACATAACAATTGGAAATCAATAATCAATATTTCAAACAAAAGCATAACATTCATAACAAAATCTGTGACCCAACAAAAATGGGGTGTAAAGTGAAAAAGAAAAACGGATATTATTTGATCGTACGATGTATCACGCGAATAGGAATGGGGGAGTGCGAAAACAAACTCACTTCCAATACCCAATGAAAAATCAATCCATCAAATCAAATAAAAAATCTAGAGCAAGTTATTATTTCGATGGTGTGGGGTGATTTGTAGCTGCCTATAGTTTTGTTGCGAATACCTACGCGTAAACTTTTATTTGATATTCTCCCTTCACCGCTTTATCTGTTTACTTGTTTAGTTTTGTTTGAATTTGGACGCAATTATTAGGTAGATAAACAAATAACATTCAAGTTTTACGACAGTGGAAATTGCTTTCGTGATTACATTTTCGATAGTTGAAAGCTTTTGTTTGTTGATCTTACTTATGATTAAGTTTCCTACCTATTTTTGTCTCGCATGGAAATTAAATCAATGAACTTACCTATGCTGGAGCCACACCAACCGGAAACGCCGTTGATTATCACGATGATCGACGTCAACCCGTAGGAATAAAGTCCATCATCGCGATAATCAACGGCGTTTCCCATTGGTTTGGCCCCAGCATAAGTAAAGTTTAACCATATCCGAACAGATTTAGATACATAATTTACCACTCCTAAATGTACTAGGCATCGAACACATTTTTTAGAGATGCGTACGGCGTATGGTGGTGGCGCGATAGCCGCGGCCTGCTCGTCACGCCCGCTCGCTTGTGCTTCACTTTAGAGGGCTATTTATCTAAAATAATTCTAATATCTGGATTGCTTGCAAGAGTAGGGTTTCGGATGCAGCGACTCATGTAATTATTGTCAAAGTTTAAATTTATTTAACCTTTTTAAACACTTCGAGATTTACATAATTCACCAGGATACACATACAAAATAATATCATAAAATTATTCCTTGACTGTCCATACCCTATGCTTTCTATAGGTATCCACTTCAAATTCGTTGTACTACTTCAACGAATTTGAAGTGGATCCCTATAGAAGTCCTGGCAGATTCTTTGAGGTCCCTGATTTGAGGACCGTCAAAAATACCAGCATTTATTTTTTTTGTACTCAATTTCGGGAATATTTTACTGATATACTTAAAACATTCCCCATCCTTGTTGAGAGCTTTTACAAATTGTTTTATCAGATCTAATTTTATATAGGGGAGGGGGTTTTATAATGGTCTAATACCTGATTTTAAATTCGGGTAAGTCCATGTGAAACGATTTTTACGGTTTATTCCGGTAATATTCACAACACAAAAATAATAGTCATCGTGATGATTAGTCGGTTCACGCCAAATCATAGGACTTTTGAACTTGAAAGAAGGTCTTTTTTTACTAGCTCATAAACGCAATGATGTTACGTAACTACCACATACAAAATTTGGGATCCATGGTTTATTAAACACTTGTAATGGCATCCCAAAGAAGTCCAAGTAAGCCTTTTTTATAAAGTCAGACGCACTTAAATGGCATTCTCAAAACATATATTCACCACAAATAGCGCAAAAACTATTTGGATCGTTTAACTGTGTTATATTATGGTCTAACGCTAGGACCCAATCTAATAGCATTTCAACACAAAAAAAGCTTACAATTTTAGAACGTTCACGCGACTGTCAATGTCAAATTCGACAACTCGAAATCGGAATTGCCATTGTGAAAGTGACGTTTAACTGTCTAATTTCTTTAGTTAGATTTCATTAGATTTCAGCTGTTCAAAGCATAGTTTCACGAATAAAAAAATAAAGCAAACGTAATTATTAGCAATTCAAATTCATCGTGCTAAAATTACGTGAACATTATATAAACATAATTAAATCTATGAGTGTCATTTTGAGGCCGGGTAAGTAGGAAAATGTAACAATACAAAATATGAAACAGAAACCAAAGTTCTAGTTTTTGATAAGCAAAGAAAATTTATAAGCTAATAAATGTTTTAAGGTGTCTTTAACATCCATAGAAGTATGTCTTCAATGGCAGGAGTGGTAGAGAGTACAATAAGAAGCAAATTGCTATCATCTTTGGGTGCTAAGCATTTAGAAGTGATCAATGAATCTTACATGCATAATGTGCCGAAAGGAGCTGAGACGCACTTCAAAGTAGTGGTTGTATCTGATAAATTTGATGGGTTGCCATTAATCAAGGTAAGTCTATCCCTAAGCTAAAGGATGGTCTACTTTAATAAAATAAAATAAACAGGCCCGTATTACAGAACCTCACTCGTAGTAGTATTACTAATTCATTTATATCCTTTTGATTTGTTAAAACTAGTTTTTGAGTCCTTTTTTTATTTCAACTGTAGAGGATAGCATAGATCTAACCAAGACACAACACAAATTAACTCTTGTTTGTGACTTTTTATTTTCAGAGGCATCGTTTAGTTAATGACATTCTAAAGGATGAACTTCAAAGTGGTGTCCATGCATTGTCCATTGTAGCCAAATCTCCCGAACAGTGGGAAACCAGTGATAAAGTTGTAGAAAGCAGCCCTTCTTGTAAAGGTGGATTTGGAAAGTAGTCCTGAATAGTGTTTAATAATAGTTAAATATATTAATTTTTCAATAAAATATGTTATTTTTTTATTCTGACGATGGTAATGTTTATATTATAGTACTATACGTAGCTAATATAACTTTGTACCAGGCTAAGTTGCCATTTTCACATGGCAAACTGGAAAAACATTTCAATCACAACAAAAAAAAAACCGTGGCACTATGGGAGTGCCGACAGAAGTGAAAACTTTTTAAAAAATCGGCACCACGGTAATCAACGCGTTAATCGTCGTTTACTCCACCAACTGCGGCATCAACGCGTTGATGTCTTTTTAAAAAAGGTGGTCAAAAGGTGGTGTCATCACGGTGTCACGAAATCAATGGTGTAGTCCCGTCTCAAAAATGCCCAACGCGCCTAAAGAAGCGAGTTTTCTCACATCAATTTATTTTCAGTGAAGAAACTCTCTTTCATGAAATATTCTGCCTGTCTGTGCAGCGAGTAGGTACGACTCGCGTGTATCACGAGAATTTGGCTCAGTTGCGCCAATGAATATGCGCTTGCGGCGATCAAAATTTAAAATGCCCAATTCTATTCACGGCGAGTATTCCCCATGTGTGATCGTGGCGACAGAGTATTATAATCACCACTGAGTTTAGATCCTATCAGGTTTTGCAACATGCTGTAAAAAAACCTTCCTCAATAAAAGGGCAATAACCTGTAGGTTATTTATACATCAAGGATACCACCCTTTGGAAATGCTTTGGTTAGACCACAAAAGCTTTGGACACACACACACTAGGACATTGAATCAATCAATAACATGTGTGTGGAGTGCAAATAAACATTCACAATAAAAAGTCATTTTTGACGATAAAAGCTTTATTCTTACACCATCACTTAACATTCTAATTGGACTTTCATTTACAGCAGATCAATGTGTCATAAACAAGATTATTCTTGTAATACTCTATAATACAAATGTATTCAATACAATACATAGATAAACATTCAATATTTATTTCAATACTACACACAATTTCAATCAACAATAATGATAATATTTGAAAACTGTACAGCATGCACTTTCATAGATTATTAGAATGAATTTGTACACGATTTAGGAGTCCTACACGCAAAAAGTGGTGCGGCGGAGAAAAAGTGTTGTTATCATGTTCTTTTCCCAACCAATATGAAATTCATTTTGATGTACTTAATAAAAAAAATAGTCATTTTGTACATAGTTATCATTATATAGTCTATAATTTTGAATACCTACATTGTTTCAGTTTTGCATTTTTTAGAATAGTATAGTTTTCCATTCCAACTTTCAGTAGTGGTTCTCAGTTCTCTATTTTCTTCCGATAACAGATCTAGTTTTGTCTTTTGACTCGACATTCTTATCGAGATGTACGAGTACGGAACCGTGAACTAGAAAAATGGACACCTGCAAGCCCTCGAATCTCTTTTTCCAAGTAAAATTAGCTAGCTCACTATCCTCTCTATTTATTACGAAATCTTTTTATTAGTATTTATCATTGTTATGAGTAGTTTCCTTCAGTTATCTCTTAACGTGCCTAATATATTAGCTTTTGGTCTCTTCACAGCGTTCGCAATATTTTTTTGCAGGTTCATTAGAAAATTTCCCTGACCAAGTAACTTTGCCATCGTCATCGTCGTAAAGTTTCCAAATAAATTTTACAAAGAGGAAATCTAACAAAACAACGCCGACCGCGCTTGGTGTGTGGAGCTCCATAGTTTACTATTTTACAATTATTAGTTTAATCAGATTAAATATTACATTTATGAATTGATACATAGAAGTTATGATTGATCATCATTTTTGTTCAATAATTTCTTATCTTGACTCGATATTTTATCTTCGAAAGAATTTACATTTACACTGTAGAAGTGTAGAAGGCTTAATTTAATATTGTCAAAAAACTGACAAGCTTTTGATCCTGGGCCCTCTTCGCATCTCGCTTATGCGTTAACCGATCGTATATAGTACAGTGCGCTTCGTTATACAATACATAATATGTTAGCGCACCATTTACGTGACTTCAGACAACGCCTAACGCGAAGACACCCTTATAATACTCTGTTATTTTAGTAATTGTTTTTCATTTGCTATAGTTTTTTGCACTGTTGTACAGTGTGTTTCAAATAGTTCACTTTAATCACTGCACTCGATCCATTCACTCATTTCACACCGCATAACGGTGTTAGTTGTATCAGAGGTTAAAGTTCTCCAATCGTAGCTTGCCTTCGTTTTCAGTCAAGTAGAGTAGATCAGCCATGGTCTGCTCACAGATTGCTTCTTCTGCTTTCTCAGACATCTGGAGAAGTATAAAAAGATATTTATCAAACAACATTACACAGCACCACGCCTTGCCTCGAAGGGGTAGGCAGGGTTGTAAGGTACTCTCACTATTCGCCAGTTTTGTTATACGTCTCATGTGGGGGCCTATTCATGTGAAATCACCAGGATAGCCCGCAAAATTCAAATTTGCACGTCAGTGTCAGGTCGTAAGTTGATCAAAATGTGATTCGCGACCGTATCAAATATGTACTGATAGAATTATAATCATTAAAATCATCAATACAACCTTAACCGGACACTAATACAGATCAAACAACACAGACCGACGCGGAGTTCGAAGCGTTCCGAAACGCGACTGCGGAATGTGTTGTTCCGTTTCAAAGGCTATTTTGCTTGAATACGAAAGTTGATATGCCGTCTTCTCTAGAAGCCAAGCAAAGGCAGAAAAACCAAAATATTTAAAACTAATAGCGCCCCGCGGTTTCACCCGCATTAGTCTCGATCCCGTGGGAATATCGGGATAAAAAGTATCCTATTTCCTATTCCAGGTCATAGGCTACCCGTGTGCCAAATTTCATCCAAATCCGTTCAGCCGTTTTAGCGTGAAAGCGTGACAAACAAACTCACTGTCGCATTTATAATATTAGGATACACTCACCGGCCTATATTTATACTCGTTTATTGACGGTGCATACTTGAAGTTAGGTCCAAAGTTCACACTGACAGTGACATTCTTATGCAGTGACACGGTAGGGTAGTAGCACCCTTCGTAAATGTCGACGAAGGCCTCGCCCTGACACTCGCCGTTCTTGAAATAGTATATCTTACTGCCCGGTAAAGGCTTGAGATTGTTTAGAGATTCTTGTATGTTGTCCTTGTCTTCGTAGTAGAGGTGACTCTTGAATTTTACTAGAGGCTGCAGAAAGAGAAAGATATCATTGATATTATGTACTAAGATCTGGTGAAATTACTATGTAACTGTATCTAGTCATGCAAAATTTATTACTCTCAAATGTCACCCAAAAATGAAGCAAGGTCATGTAGCACTTCAGTGGACTAGGCCTAATGAATACGTCAATAACAGACATGCACAACATTTGCATACATATTATTGCATCACAGATTCTGATAACAAAATTTTGTATAAATTAGTTTTTAAGATATAAAATGCATGCAACAAGTTTATGAATGAACTTGGATTAAAATTGTAGAGAAATATTAAATTATTGGTTTTCCCATATATTCAATGTCAACAGGAAAAAAAATTAATCGATTCCAGATCTCTGGTAGCTGACGACTGAGGGTTCATGAACAAAAATACTCAACCTTTTTCTTCCATCAAAAAAATTAAATCTGTGTCAAAAAATATTACGTTTTCGTGTGAAAAGGTTTATTTTGCAGGGGAACACTGCAATATGTAGTGTTTGAGATTCAAGTACCAATAAAATCAGTTTACTTGATGCTAAGACAAATGTTTATTTGCTATCCCTTTAAAATACACCGTTTTCAACACATAACTATCTCGCACACAGTAGCCATATTGGTTCTTTTAGACTCCCTCGTTCTTTGCCTTGCACTTGCTAAACTAAAAAATGCAGTCACAAGCAATATTGGCAGACCCGTTTTCGATATTCATCTTCTTGACTTTTAAAGACTTTTAAGTTTTTAAACTGGCTACACTTACCCTGTCTTTGTAAGTATTAGGAGTATACTTGGTGGTGACACTCTCTGGCAATACGACCAGAAATCCTAGCGTGTCGCCCTCCCCGTAACCCATACTGTAGTGCTTGCCTTTAGACTCGTGGAACCTGAAACATTTTGTTATTTACAGGGATATTAGGTTTGTTCATAGTGGGAGTGCAACAGATGAACTACTCCGAAATGTTGGAGGAGAGATGGCAAGTAATTATCTTAAAAACCATAAAATTATTTTTCAATTTGACCTGGAAATAGGAACTCACTTCTGTTTATAAGTTAGTTGTATCATCGTTTTTCGAAAACTCTTACTGTAGGGGGTTGAACAGGTGATGACAGTTTGTATGAGTGTTCGTAATTTTTTAAAAGTTAGAAATGTGGTAACTAGTGTTACGCTTCTCTTTATAAGTAAAACTGAGTTTTATCATCGTTTTTTTTGACCTCATCCCCTAAAGCTCCTGAAGTACGTAGATATGTTACTGATGGGAAATTCTATAGCTCACACAGTTTATCTCCAAATATAAAGTTTCATGAGTAACGCGCCAACCCGGTTCCTCGATGCTTCCTGGGTTGCATGCTATGCGCGAACCACGCGCATGCTGATGAGGCAAGTATCAGAATGGTGGCGAAATTTGGTTTAGTGAGTAATAATTTTCATGTAAAACCAAAAATGAAGTGCTTGTTTTATTATTCATGGTATAATGGAGCCTTACCTGGTGCCCTTGCGGCTCCTCCAGCAGTAGCCGAACTTGTCGTAGCCGAGCGGCGCCTGCAGGTTGGCGTAGCGCCGGCCCCAGCCCAGGCGCGCCGCCGCGCCCTCGGGCAGCTCCTCCACGCACACCTCCCAGTACCAGCTGCCGCGGGACACGCCTAAACAACACACGCATTTTATTATATTCTTAAATGTGCAGCGCCGCTTTTGGAATACACGAATCTGCGCCAAATCGATGTCTCTGGCTGCGAGTACAGACAAGAAACGATATGCTAGTTTAGACGCCTCACACGGTATTTAATGTCTGTTCCAAAAGTATATGATGAAAATGTAACCAAACCCTGTTCAGAGTGTTTCGGTTAAATCACCCACTAAAGGAAATAAATAATACATTTATCTATATTTAGAAAGTTTCAACTTCATATCTCACTACTTTTTCCAACAATTATTGTTTGAATAACATTATCAACTTTTAACTTGCTGAGGAGCTCGTGGCTAAGTAACAACAGCCGCACGGATCCATCAGGTTAAGCTACGCTTGCCGGGGTTGGTCCGTGGATGGGTGACCATCATTATATATCGGGACTCCTCCGTGCCTCGGAAAGCACCTTAAGCTGTTGGTCTCGACTGTCATTCATGAATCTTTGACACTCGTAACGGGTCGTCAGAAGCCCGAAAGTCTGACAAAGTCTTACCAAGGGGCAAGGGGTATTGTATTACCCAGTTACTGGGTTGTGGAGGTCAGATAGGTAGTCTCTCCATGTAAAATACTGGTATTCAGCTGCATCCGGTTAGACTGGAAGCCGACCCCAACATAGGAAAAGGCTAGGCAGATTGATTTATCAAATTGTAACTGAAAAATCATCCTAAGAAAATTGAGGTAGTAAAAATAACCTCAATTGGCAAATAATTATTATTAAATTATCAAATCAAAACACTCATTTGTGAGTAGCATTACAAATTGACATTCACGTGTACGTTTTCTGATCTATTCGTTTACATTTTCATCCAATACTTTTGGAACTGACTATACAGATTTTTGCCAGACGGAACTGATGGTAAAACTGACCAGTTAGGCTTTACATTCAGATAACGGGCGCCTGAATCCTATTCAAATTGAACAGCCAAGGCCGTTTCAATCTAGAATTCTAGGTCTAAATAATATAATGTTACTATACGAGAACTAAAGCAAATAATTTCCTGTTGAATTTAATGAGATGAAATTCGTCTGCATTACGTTGAATCAAGGAAAATTAAAAGATGTTTTTTTCCTCTTTAGGTATAATGCTCGTAATGCCAATGTTATTGACGAAATAAAATTTTATATTCATGACAAGTAGACAGCTCATTATTTGAATAAATAATAGTACCTATACATATTACTGGACATAAGGACACACAAGACACAACTAGCTCATTCATAGAAATGCTAATTATAACATACTATCATATTGAATTTGTGATAATTATGGACTGATGCTAACTTGTCGAGATTATAGCTATAATGTAAGCGGGCACGCCCTTTATGCCTGAAGGCTTTTATTGGGTATTAAGCTCTGTTTACGTTTTTAGAGTTCCGCACCTCAAAATGAAAATTGTCCTCTGTTCAGAACGTTTGTGAAAGATCTGGGTGACCCTAGGGTTTCAAGGAAGTCACGTCGTTTTTACAAGTTTTAACTTGCTTCGTTCGTATGTGTTCGAAACTATAACGCCTATCTTGTGGTACCTGATTTAACATGTATAATAAAGCAACATTATTTTGGGGCATATCGACCTATATTATCCTTACCATGCGTCGCCCGAACCATGCAGTATCCCTTATCCCCGGTGACCGCTAGCCTGTCTTCAGATATCTTGAGTTGCGGCGCTCTGTCGTGCAGTGCCAGTAACACTATGCCGGGACATAAGGACCGGTATAACCAGCCGGGAATCGGCTTTCCACTCCATTCGTTGCTTTCATCGAACTCCTAGATGAAATGTAAGATTTTATAGCAGTGGTACAAGGAATATGTTCCGTAGTCAACTTCGCGGATTTTGTATAGAAGGAAGAGAAATGAGTTTAAAGTGACATTTTTTAAATACTGGTTACGCTTGTGTATGTTCTTATATGTTCTCGTTATATCCAATCTGGCTGCGGAGTCTTAACTGGTTTGGTTGGTAGGTATATTGGCGTGTGCTAGCTGACATATGGCTAATAATTTATATTTTAAATTATGTTTTGTGTTACGTAATGTAAATTATTTTGCATACTATTTATTCAGTCTGCGCTCAGTGCTTGGTGTGGCAACGTGGGTTCGAGTTCGCGACAAGTCAATCGTCATCCTGAGGATGCCTCGTTGAGAGGTGAAACACGTGTCAATTTCTTACAAGGTCTTTTTAAGACTCTTTAGAAATAGCTAAGCGGAACAAGTTACTAAATATATCCACATCATCATTTTATAGTATTTATTGTATAGAAACAATTTTATTTATTTTACCAACTGAATAGACAGCTTTGCCGCTGGGGAGTTTGTTTGCACACTTCTTCTTCCCAGCTAAAGGCACTAGGAAGTGTGGGCGTTTTGGGCGACTATCTTATGTAATTTTGACGTTCGAAAAGTGCTGATTCTCAGACAAGTTTGAATAAATGACTTTTGAATTTTTGCATAAAGTACATTTAGTAGAAATTATGACCATGACGGTAGTATATGATTTAACGGGCTTGAAACCAGTTCACGGTAGACGAAACTCAGTAGTGAAAAGATGTCCTTCAGTGCATGAACAACTTAAAAGGTAATTTAAAATGTTAGAAAGTGGCTTTATTATGTCTGTTCTTCGTTTTTTGCCCTCACCTGTCGGAAAGGCGCATGCGGGTCGGGTTCTGCCAGTATGTACCGGTACCCATCCTTATTGAAGGGATGTTCCGTGGGGTACCCATGTGAGGGTAGCTTCAAGGCGCCAAGGTCGGTAGTGCGGCCCTTCTTGCCGACGGGAGCCCCAGTGTCTGCGGCCCCACCGACTGCCGGCCGCCGCTTCCCCTGTCTGCCCTTTACGTTCCCCGCTAACGGTACTGAAAGAGATAGGGAGTTGGTTTACATTTAATAGATCTGTAGCGGTAACACCGCCACATACGAACTACACATCAAAAAGACATGACGTCACACAAATCCTACATCGCGCAATTAGAGTTTACCGCGCGAGCGACATATATAAGACTATCCAACATTGGTTGGATAGTCGTTAGATAAGTCGTTAGATAAAAAAGTCGTCGATAGATAACCGTTGGGCAGCTGCCCATCAGACACAACACCCGTCTGGTCGCGGAGGATCCTCCTTTTTCTATAGACGATGAGTAAACTTTACCCCCTGTTCCTCATACCTCTAAAGATCAAAGTAAAATATAGATTTAACTTGGATCATCAATAACTCTAACTTGTTTTCAGTTGATGTTATTTCCACTTAACCAATATCAACTTTATGCTACTCTACATTAATTTGATTTCAGAATGACTTGGGAAAAGTCATTTTTTGTTTGAAGTTGTAGCACAAACTGCACTTTATGTGTGGGTGTTAAAGTTGTTTTTCCAAAAACATATTTGTTTACATATTTGGAAAGAAAACCGCGAATGCAGTTTAGAATGAAATTGATCGCAAGGTTGTAGTTTTTTGTAAGTGGAGGTTATTTCACCTTTAGAAGAAATACCTTTAATTGCTTTTTCTTTCGTGACAAAAATACTTTTGATTTATTACTATCGCAGTTTTTAATACGACCCACTTACTACTAATAAGGACTCAACCAGAAAATGATGACCAGAAAACGAATATCCCAAAATTCTCTACACAAAAACAAGACACTTCCTAATTCCCCAACGACATGTTATTTAGTTATATTTTTAAAATGTGCTAATCAAATACACAGTCTGATACAAAACGACCACGAGGGACCATAAATAAACAAATAAATTTCCATCAGCGCAAATTACTTGGGCGTTGGGAGAAAATTAGCATACCGTTGCAATTAGAGACAGCCCGCGTACCAAACCAGATTTAATGGCTTGTGTATTAATATGGTGATACAATTCGTATTATTATAGTTCTGATAGATAACTAACTAATTATTAAAATTACCCTTCCTTCTGGGACTGTCAGGAAAAGGGTACTGTTCATTATGTTTTTGTCCCTCAGACCAAATAAAAAACCAAGACATTGCGCTGCGAACAATACAGTAAAGCATGCCTAAACTACACCTTCCCTCTGTGCATACACGCTCGCACGCACACATTTACAATAAAACTACAATCAAATTACACCTCACTAAACGCACACATGTTTAAAAAACCGGCTTCAGGTCACTGTTGACAGGACTATGTTTTGTTTTTTATTTGGCCTAAATAAGACGCAAATTGCTTCGGAAAATGACTGTGACACAGGTGAGTAACAGAGACAACACTACGCATACTAAGTCGAACTTATTCTAGAACTCATGTACCATTTACGGCCGGTTACTTTATTTACCAATACGTTAGGAATTTCTCCTCTAGGTATCATTTGTTTATTTACAGACAGACTCACAATCACAGACACGCAAGACTAGGTATTGGCTATGATCTGTAGGCTATAAAAATATTTGTTCATTTCGAATCGACATTTATTTGCACAGCCCGCTGTCTGCTATGCAATCCCCAAAAGTCATTTCTGGTTAAACTGGTAACAACTCAATATGATGGCGTCATATAAAAGAGAATGAAGAGTTTTTAAATTCTTAGCAGTGCTTACACAGGCAGGTCTATTTATGAGGCCTGATCCAGGCATACAAAACTATGGGAAACTGGTAAATAACGAGAAACATGGCAGGTTAATATTATGGTATCGTGTAGGAAGTGTGCTCCGTCAAGTGTAAACTTGATAGGGTTGCTAACGACGTTTTGGAATAAAGGGACAATAGAAATAGCGGAATCTTCTATCTATATAAGTATATATAACATTCTCGTGTCACAATGTTAATTGCCATACTCCTCCGAAACGGCTTGAGCGATTTTTATGAAATTTTATACGTATATTCGGTAGGTCTGAGAATCGGTCGTAATCTATTTTTCATACCCCCCTAAGTGATAAGGGTGGTTCACCCCAAAAAACATATCACTTTTTTATAGGCTAGGCTTGCATGAATTTTGATGACTACTTATAATCTTTTTACGACAATGCTATATATACATATAGTTTTTTTTTTTTCTGAAGAAATTTAGTCTTGTCTTGAGTATTTCAAAGCGAATAAAAACTGAAGCAGAAAGGCTAACAGAGAGTGACATGTGATTATATGAATGTGGTGCAGTCATAGGATAAACATCGTGACCTCATTCCATTACGCTTCAAAATGTCTTCTTTTAATCATTTTTCTCATTCATCATCAGTATTATCACACGTGTCTTACGTGCCTTCAAAATGACCACAAACTGTGGCTCTTCCATATGTTATATGCCCGAAAATGCTCACGTGTGCAGTTTCCACTGCTCTTAATCATGTCATACAGCGCATTTTTCCAGTGTCAGTACCAATGCCATAAAAATATCTTCGAAAAAGTGCATATGTTGGCAATTTTTCTATGTTGGTAGATAACTAGACTACATTTCTTAGATGTTCGTAGATGAGTGAGACAAGGACAAAGCTTAATATGCGTGCAGTCACGGTAACCACGACTTTCTAAGAAAAGCTTCGACGTAGACAAGTATTTATAGTCCTTTGTAGGGCTTGATGGGACTATTGATCATTAAGTACTAAGAGTTTTATTCCTAACAATAATAACATATGATAAACCTACTAAGGAAGCTATATAGGCTGTACTGCTGCTACATAAAATCAATCGATAGCGCTATTTCTATCTTCTCCGAAGAATACTGTAATTTCATTGCAGTCATTAAAAACTTATCACGTCATTGAATACTAGCAACACGGTTATCTAGAAATGACACACATGCGACACATTGCTCGTCAAAACAAGAAAATTTCGATACTTATACATTTTCCGCAATGGACATCAAAAATTTCGCGTGAAACACTAAGATAACTGTTGTGGCTTGGCCACGCTTTTAGTTTTCTTATTAAACTGGGTTTGATAGCAGAAAAAAATCTATATGGTAGTCATAAACTTTTTTACAACAAGCGATTATTCGATATACAAGAGCTAAAACGACTGCTGTTTTGTTACAAAGACGACGAACCAACCTAATTGAATAAACGAATAAAGAGCACCTATTATATACCACGCCAGACATAGGTACCGATTGTATAACTGCAGGAAACCATTATTTATGCAAGAGGATGTTAACACCATACCAAAGAGGCATTAAAATACATAACTAAAATCAATTGAAATCTTAACTTACTATCCATGTCGTCAGCACCGATAACTGGAATAACTGACAAATATTTTTAGTGCAAGTTTTGATAAGATAAAGAACACGTATCGAGACGAACCTACGCGCGATTACATCGGGGTCTTACGTGACAAACAACACAACAATGTTGAACGCCGAACATAAACAACCTACCAACATCATATTATTAAATATGGAATAAAAATAGTTTTAGCCATAAACGACATACGTACGTTACATTTATGAGATAAAAACGCGACGCCAATACATACCTACATATAAGTAAACATTTGTTCAAGGCAAATTACGATTCTGATAACAGATAGCCGTGTAAACTAATTATGTATGCACATAACATTCTAAGGAGGTGTAACAGTGAATTTGAGAAGAAAGAAAAAAATAATCGAACTTAACTCACCAGCCATAAAGTTCAAGGTGATTATGATGTGAACTATTTAAATCTAAAATCAATAGAGGAGAAATCGCGCGGCTAACACGACGGACCTATGTGTACTTATCGGCGAATATACGGCCACACTAACGTAGAATATAGTGTTTTAATGCGGCCGTTGTGTGCGTCGCGAAGTTCTGTTTACATACACCAATGCATAAAGAACAATGTCATTATTCAATAACATGTCGTTGTGGTTGACTCTACTAACAATTCTATGTATGCACCGCGCACGTTACATGTTTACGCTTTTTAGTGTTTTGGATCGTTTCCAAAGCGACTTGTCAGTCGGTCAATTATGGTGTTTATTCCACTCAACAATTTCCAACTTGACGATATTTTATTGAGGTCAGATTAGTAGGTCGCGCTTGTCATAATCTTTCCTGCGACTGTAAATAATATACCTACAGACCTGCTATGAAATTAATTAAATCAAATCATTTTATTTCTGTAAATAAGCGTGTACACATACTTTTACACGTCAATAATATTTTAAAAACTAGATGAGGTCGGCGTTTCCTATCGGACTACTCTGGGAAGAAAAGCCGAAAGAAACTCAGAGGTCAGTCTCTTTTAAAGTCCAGACATATTATCTGAAATGGTCTTTTGAAGAATGAAGAATCTGTGTAGATCGAGTGTACCCGTCCAGTCAGTGCACGCATTTGTCAGTATCTACTAGATTAATATTTCCGTTGGTTAAATTGATGATTACAAAACAACCATTAATTTATTATGTCTTGAATACTTGATTGCCATTTTTTTGTTATAAGCAACATGTTATATTTGTATGCCAATCCATAACGAAACATGCAAGATCATATTCTATTAATACAACCCTAATTATATTCTATTCTTTAAAGAGAGTCGTCGTCTTAACAGAATTGTCATTGGACTGTTATTGTCAGCTTGTACAGTTGAATCTTCATAATATCCACTTTATATGAGCGTGCTTCCTCTTTAAACTCAAGTTATTTTATTAATATAATCGGCCGTGACAACCGCTATGCATAATAAAATTATTGTGCTGCATGCATTGTTATTGCTGTCTGGGAATAATATTAGAATTTAGAATAAAAATATTTTTAATTCATTCACATTGGCTATGATATTGTTAATGCTTCTACCGTTCAGCTAATTAATGCAAACTTTTGCACCTTTTACGCGAATTATATTATATTCGTTTATTTATTTATTTTATATATATAAATGCACGAATTTGTGAAAAATATTTGCTTGGATATTCGAGCATTATTTTGACAACCTTCTTCGAGATAAATCGAAATTGTTGTACTGGCCGAATACATGCGAGCGCCCGGCCGGCAATGTTTGTATGAAAATCCATATCTATCGTGTTTAGCGGCCAAATAAATGACTATGAAAACTCGATATCTTTTTGTTTGCAAATGAGCTATTTAAAATGAACATAATGGGACGTACAAAATTATCGTTGTTCGTCATTGATTCTGGAATTTATAGTTAAATATTTGATAAAAGTACTATACAAGTCTTGGCCGCAACTGATGGGACTCACGATCGTCCATCAATGCCCTTGTTGCAGGCCGCAACAGTAATGTACTAATTTTTAAATTAGTGTGCAGAAATAAATGCTAAGTTATATTACATGACCTAATACTTATTACTGCATACTAATATAACGAACTGGCTCAATGAGAATAGCCCACAATTTTTGTAAAAATATTAGCATAGTAAAAACTTACCTGTAGCTATGCCCATATCAGTAACCTTGAGCTGCCCCTGCTTGATCATAGCTTCATAGTTGGGCTTGATAGCCGTCAACTCCATGTTGTATAGCCCAAACATTGGTCCTTGGTTAGCGTCTTCTTCGTAGGTGAATAGTACTTGGATGTCCTTTATGAGGGCCCTCTGTACTGTCGCGTACCAAGATTGGGTTACTCTAAAACATAAATATAATTGTTGTTTTAGAAGGTTATACTGATTGGGTTAAGTAGTTTTAAACTTCCTAGATACTTGAGGGTTCCAACAGAGATGATTTATTAGCAAAGATTTAAGGCTCTTACAAACAGGCGCGACACGCGACGCGACACAAAGGTAAGTCGTGTCGCGCGACGAGCGGTGTCTTTGTGTCGCGTCGCGTGTCGCGCCTGTTTGAAAGAGCCTTTAAATCTTTGTAGTCTAGAACATAAATATGGGGAGACAAGGAGGTTTTACTAACAGAATAAACTAAATAAAATACGCTAGTAATATAGTATATATAGCATAATTTTAAGGCTCGTGCAGACCAGCGCGATATCGCGGGCGCTACAAGGGTTGCGCTGCCTGTACCACCCGCGCTATCGCGCCAGTTTGCACGAGCCTTTATTATGTACATTTTTATACCTGTAACCTCCTGATAAATAAACATTTCGGACTTTTATAAGCTTCTGCAAATTTCTGAAAGTGACAACTTCATTTGTTTTTTTTTTCTTGTTTGAAGTTGGGAGTTCATTACCAATTATTTAAAACTTTTTCTGCCAGCATCATCATGCTGCAAGAAAAAGTTTTAAATAATTACTTAGAGTTTATTTAAAACTTTTTCTCAAAAATTTTTGAAGGGCAGTCATTGGCATCATGCATAAGTTGTGCAAATCTACTTGAACCACTGTTTATTTTAAGTTTTATTTGTGTTACTGGTTACAGCCTACTTTTCGAGATTGGAACATCACACATTGTCTAAGACATTATAGACATGGATAGTGTGAGGTCTGACTCCAGACTTAAATTTAGGATTAGGATACTACTAACATTAGATTTAGTTTTATTTACTAACACTGTATGAAGATCTGTGATCTGCTAATAAAGTTTTTAATAATAATAAATTTGTGTGTAACTAATATATCTATTCTGACGTCATAATACATTCAATGAGGAAAAAGTACATGCAATTTTTATAAAAAGCTAGAGAGTAATACTGGAAACTGGTACAAAATTATTCAAATCAGGACAAGCTTTTTACTATTTCGATTTTGGAAATTCAATCTTCTAAAACAATTTCTTAGTAAATAACAGGTTTTAAAAACAAAAAAAAAAAACTCGAGAGATGTCGTAGGACACCCGGTTGGAACGAAGTTCCATTCGCTGTATATTATGTACTAGCTTCTGGCCGCGACTTCGTCCTCATGAAATTTCTTGTGCGCCGACCCACCCCGCCGCATCGCATTGCCTGCGCAATTCAGTCGAAAAGAAAAAAAAACCAGCTAAATGCGTGTCAGATCAAGATTCACGAACAATGAAAGGTTCCGAGAAACAAACTTAATTTTGTAGTTGAATAACATGTTCTACCATACATCTATAAATAAATACGTCACCATCAATTTTTCAACTGCAAATGTAAGTTTGTAATAGCAAAAAAAAATTATGTGACAAAACTACAAATTAACGATTTTCGGACTTTTTCCTTTACTTGTGCTGTGAGACCTTGCTTCCTGCCTTCTAGGTCAACGGGAAGTACACTGTAGGTTTTGATTTATTTGCGGGTATCAAAATAATGTCGCTTAAATGGCCGTATTTTTGTATTGCGTTGACTTAGAATGTTTATTTTTTTAGAGCTCGAAGGGACCGCAGACCTACGTATTTCATATTAATTTCAACTTGATACCTCCACGCGTTCCTGAGAAAAACCTTTAACAAAAAAAAAACAACCGGCTTCCAAAAAAACACTACAAAGTGAAAAATAACTTTAATTTCGGAAGTTTTTGGTTTTGAATTTTCGTTTTTTGTCACCGACTTTTTATTTTATTTTGAAGTCGGTTGTTTTTTTTGTATTTTTTTTTTTATTTTTCACTTTTTAGTTGTGGTGCCTACCCCACACAAATTCGAATACCACTACCTGCTATGTAAATAACAGTGACAGGAACTTATCATGTGATCCACATCCTAAGTGGGAAGAAATACGTATTATTGAAGCTAACTCAAAAACCACCCGCCTCTGAAGTACAACCTAGCAAACAAAAAAAGAATCATCAAAATCAGTTCATAGTTGGAGGAGTAATCGCGAAACAAATGAAGTCGGTTAAAAAAAAAACATACCGTTGAATTGAGAACCTCTTCCTTTTGGATGTCGGTTAAAAAAGGGTCTTGACAGACTGACGGACGGACAACGAAGTGATACTCTATAACCATTCCGGTTTTCCTTTTGAGATACGAAACCCTAAAGAGTATCTGACCCCAAAGTAACCCAGAGGACAGATACCCAAAAAATCAGTGCATAAAGCTTTAGTAGACAGTTTTGACCAACTGGGTACCCTAGAACACTGTTCATTTATTATCTTACCTTCTTGGCATAGTAGTCATTGCTTCCCAGTACTGGTCTATGTATGGTATGATCTCCCGGTCCTTGCTGAACAGAAGTCTGTTGCTGCCTTCTTTTACAGTCTCCTGCTTCAAGTTCGCTATAGCCGTGAGACACATCTGAGGGAATGCTGTGAACAAGAAGATACATTAACCTGTTGAAATGGAAATAGACAACATTCATCAATTTGTTTGCTAAGTATAGTGTTTATGGATTTTATTTTTTCAGTTTTTGTTACCCCTACATTAAACCTTTTGGGCGCCATGATCACATATACGTGACAAGCGAAAACTGTCCCTGGACGCCAACGACACAAATACGAGAAAAAGTGGTATACAGAAACACGAAATAAACAATTTGAACATTACTTTAATGCCTGTTTATTTATTGGTAGGTATTTGCGCGGAATTTGTGGCTTGGCGGTGAGGGCAGGTTCATGTGTTTTTGCTCTGGCGTTAAAAAGGTTAACAAGGTACCTACTTATTTAACTTATGATTATACACAGAGGTATTAATACTGTACTTTACCATCTTATGCAGTTCTAAGTGGAGGTCAAATGACAGTTTCATTGAATTACCCGTTAGTGACTATAGTCAATTAGACTTAGAAAGGATTATTTTTAAGTAAATTACACGATAAGTACGTCATAGCAGCCAGATACTCACGAGCCTGGTTCTTTTTGAATGTTTCAAGTCCAGTTGGAGAGCAGTTCTTGCAAATAAACAAATAGTTTGTCATGAATGGTACCAACTTTCCTAGTTGGTAACCAATACACGATTCGTGAAACCATCGATTACAAGAAGCACACAGCAACTCCGCTATGTTCAGATTTCGATCTTTCCCGCTAAAAATGACAAAAAGGTTATTGATAAACTATTTCGGAATTGAAAAAAAAAAAGTGAAATAAATAAAGCTTACTGACCAGTAGCAATTTCCTTGAGATTCGTTAGAGGATTTATTCGATTTATTTCTTTCTGCATTATCCCCCGGCTTTTGGGATTCCGATTGAATGTTGTGAGCATTGTTGGAACCAGTATCCGACTCGGAGGATTTCTTGTATGATTCCACCGTTGCTGATGACATTTTCAATAATAAGTGGCTTTATCGATCGAAATTGTTAAATTCACTCACATTTTATTAATTTAGTCAATAGTAAAGTTTCCAAAATAAATAAAATACGAAACTACGAGAACGACAGTGGAAAAGGTGGTGTTTCTCGTAAAATATAACACCAGTAAAAATGGTAACTCAAACAACACTATTTACTGGCGCTAGTGTTGCACGCAAATACTCGTGATAGAAAGAGACAAACACATAATTTGACATGAAGACTAACTATTTTATTTAGAAGAATAAAATCCGTTCAAAAATTATGTGATGTAGTGTAGACTTTAAAAAAAAAGTAATGTGTTGTAAAAAGAATGTAATTTTTTTTTTAAACTTTACCATCAAGTAAGTTATCCTAATCTTGTTAAAATTACATGTTTTTCCAATCCAGAATAATTTAAGTAAAAAAATAATATTAGCTGCAATAAAAACAAAACTGATTTTTGTTTGTTGGGCCTCGTTTCATCTGTCACCTTTCAAATCAACAACGGTTGTCGTGGTTACAGATTTGTTTTTATCAGAAAGAATATTATTTGTTTGAGAACCTACTTCACAGAGTACATTATTATTAACTGGTAACCTACTTGAAACAAAACAATTAGCTGAATTTACGTTATTAAAATATCTACAATGGATTCGGTCACGAGCACGGACAACGTATGCATGGACATAAAGATGACTCAAGAGAACATGTTACTTGAGATTATCAGGGAAGTTTGTGGTGAAAATAACAAATTGTCTGACAAACTGAAGGGCAAAGTAAACAGGATTATCGCTGACTGCGACCTCTCGTATTATTCGAGTCTGCACAGGCTGAGCACAGGGGATGAGAGCACTGCTACTGTGCTAGGTAAAAAACTAAGAATTTACAATCTTTTATAAACAACCAACTCATATACCTAATGTACCCAAAATCATCTTTTTTTTGTAAAGGTATTGTATGTATAATGTAAACCTAGATGAACATAGGGATGCTATGAGCCATCTAACTCAACCCAAGACCGCCCATTTTATGAAAGAATTAGTGGACATAAGTTTGCCTTAGCTGATGACCATGAACATACCATGACAAGCTTACTTACTTACCCAACATGGAGCGATTGATTGCAGCATTGTTAAAAAAAGAAGGTCTAAATAAAACAATTGAGACCTTCTTTCATAACAACACAAACTGTGTAATTAATAGCTCATGCCTAATCAGCCTATAATGTTCCCACTGCTGGGACACAGGCCTCCTCTCTGTGAAAGAGAGTGGGCTGTAATCCACCACACGGGCTCAGTGCAGGTTGGTGAATGTCACATGTCTTCGATTTTCGCTTCTATGTGTCTTCTTGTTCTATAAAAATAGCTCATACTGTGAAATTAAAATAATTAATAATTAAAATATTAGCAAGCCAACAAGAGCATCAAAAATAACCATATTGATTGCTTGTTTACAACATTTTAATTTGTTCCAGGATTCATGCATCAATCTACAGCTGAGTTAACATTTGATGAGCAAACAGAATTTAACCAAGCAGTACTGCAAAAAATACAAACCAAGCTGCCAGCATTTATTTCAGAGCTAGAGCACCTAAAACAGTCAACTAGCAGTAAGAAACCTCAAAATGATGAGAAGAAGGAACTCCAGGTTTTAAATTCTTTTGTTTTTTTCTTTTTTATCCTTGATAAGTAACAAATAAATACTTTTTCTATATTCTTTTTTTTTTCTTTCAGGCCAGTATTGATAACAAACTGACCACTCTTGAAGAACAAGAGAGTGAGAAAGTGGAGTTGATGATGGAGTGGCTCAACCACAGGCTTCGGGATGTGACAAAGTTCAGCCATGATTCTAGCGAACTGTTGACGTTGAAGACTAAGATCCTGGATTTTAAATCTAAGTGAGTATGTCTCATATTTTGAAGGCTGCTAGCCAGTTGGCCCCGTCTTTTTCCCATGGATATTAGAGGTGATTGAGTTGCATCATTGATTTGGGCATAACAACAAACTGCAATCACCATTAGTTATTCTCCATTTGAAATAAAATTACACATTGAAATAAGCTATTTTTACAATCCTTTCAAACGATTTTGACTTCTATTGCATTGGTGACATGACAAATGGCAGCTACAGGAAACAGTTGGTATTGTAACAACTTTTTTGCTTTTAATGCCATCCTTATGCCTATGGTATAGAAGTCAATCATTGAACGCACTTTAAAAAAGGTTTGTTTAAATGTCTAATCTTATTTCAAATGGAGTATAGGTATATTTGCCTTGTGTCCTGATCTATAACCAAAAATCCTTTTAAATCCCTAATGGGACCATTAATCTGTTAGAATCTTTAATTCTTACATAATTCTATCATGTATCCAAGGTTAGAATATTGATAACCAGTCTGGTAATGTCCTTCATGTTCTCTTTAAAAAGAAAGGACAGGTGATAACTCATCTGTTTGACGGTGTATGTTCAAAACTAAAAATTTTATCAATTTGCCTTGTCATTATCTGGCCCTGTATGGCAGAATTGGGAAAAAAGTATTGGTTTAGAAGTTATGAGCGTCGAAACTTCATATTTCAACACTAATTTTAACTCATCTTTGGGCGTAAATAAATAACTTATATATTATGAAAATGCCAATCTAAGAAACCATACAGGGATAGATAATTTATTGAAAAGTTAAAATAATTTTATTTTGAGCAGATATGTCCAGCAGTTTTTCCATAATGTCTATACGCTCAAAGATCTGTTCTTGTTTTCGTAATAAATCACCGTTTATTTCACAAAATAAATAAAAACTAGATAAATAACTTCACTAAATAGCATACACATTAGGCACACTGCCAACGAGTTGAAACTGTCGACTAGTGGAACCTTAACAAAGAGGAATTAACAGATTGGTTCCTCATTTCGGGAAAAGAAGTATTATTGAACCTTATTATTTTTATAAGGTAGCCCTGTTTGCTTGCTATTTATGCCAGTAATTGAATCCATGATCCTCAAGATTTAAATAACAATGTTCTATGTGGTAGCTATTAAGTTTCATACAGCACCTAATGAATGTTGTTTCCTTAATTGCAACTCATTAAAAGATATGGCAAAATGAATATTATCTTTTGTTGATGTTGGACCATGACCTATGCTCTCAAAATAGGGTTATTAATGATTATGAGGGTTACCTACTTAATGATTTTGAGGGCTACTTTAGGTTTTGTTTCCATAAAAAAGGTTTAAATCTTCTACAAAATGAATTAATGAGCGATATTTCCTCAGTCTTTTTTTATTTCGGTCGACTAGTATTTTTACAGTCATGTTGCTCAATACATTTTATAAGGCGCCATTCATAATTATTACTATGAAAAAATACTCATACATTTGCTATAGAATTTTGATTCTTAAGATAGCTTCATAACCTAAACTTGAACCCATGATTATTGCCGCCCGAAGGTACTACTTCAGTAAAAATATAGTGGGATGTGTGTAGGGCATAGTAAGCAAAAACGGACTGTAATTATTAAACCAAATATTTCCTTTTCAGAATTCTTCACCTACAAATCCTGCAGAACATCTTTACTGAAACGAACCAGTCTATAAAGGCATACAGTGAGATACAAAAGGATATGAAAGACTCCATTAAAGAAACTGAGCAGAGGATCAAAAACTTTAAGAGTATTATTGATAGTGATGCATAATTTAACACATAATTAACCATCACGCATAGCCTACTTATGGACTATAGTTTGACCGATACCGCGCCTAAGGTATGAGCGTGATAAGACAGGGGGTGGCAGTGCAGGCCGCTCATTCGTCAACACTGCCCCCCGCCTCGCCGCGCATTCCTAAGGCCCGGTACAGCGGTCTCGGTCAAACTATAACGAAGTCATCATCCTCCTGCCCTCATCCCTATTTATTTAGGGTAGGTGCTAGTGATTTAAGTTTCGTTAAGTTTCGATCAAAATTACATCTACAGTTCGAGAAACGGTGGTATAAGGTAAAAAGCGTAATGTAAGACTTTTAAGAGGCATTTCTTATATTTTAACAGCAAAGTCGTTACAGTTTTCCGTCCTCTGAAAATATACCTTTAGAAACAAACTTGTAATACCTTGACTTAGTAAGTTGGTAGGAGATTCTTGCATTCATAATTCCCAGTATTGGAATTTCTCGTTATATTATTTTCCCAGTGACCTTGTTTGCATTTGGGTTTTTGCAAACTGTGTTCATAAGAAAGAACTTATTGAATTGTGAGCGGTATTATTATTTACCTGCAAAGACAGGTTGAATTATTTTGTTTTTGTTAACTATTCTTTCTAGTATTGTTCGTAATAAACTCTTTTTAATTATTTACCAATTGTTTTTTCTGTTTTCTCGTCTTCCCTTTTGACTTTCTGTGAGCCCCTGTTATCTGTAACCACCCACTTCGAAATTCATTCAGGCACGGTGCACTTTGTCACTATAGGCTCAAGGATGTTCATGATTCTAACGTGTTTATTTTTAGTCAAGAGAGCCGCCTTTACGTTCCACTACAAGGTTCTTTTGACGCATGGTAAAAATCTGAATCAGTTCCCTGTATTGCCAGGGGCCACGGTAACCCTTTCGGACAATAACCGCAACCCCGGCAGGCATCGGCCCTATCGGACCCCGTTAGTCCTGCTGACACCTCTTTGAGGCGCGCGTGGAACACAACGCGCCTTCGACCTGGGCCTGGTCCTTATCTGACGGCGAGCTACCGGAACGCAGGCCGATTCCCGGCGTCTCCTACAGTGATTAGACGCGTGAGGGCGCGAGCATTGCCTCTCCCTCGCGCGTTCCACCTCCTCCCTCGCGAGCATTACTGCTTCGCAGAAGGAGGTGACTGCCTCCCATGCCCTCTCGCTCCGTACCATGGCCTGAACCAGGGCCGGACGCGAGAGATCACTCGCTGTACGGAGCGCCATGGCATTGACGGCTCGTAAAACCAGTGGCTGAGTATTGGCTTTCGCCCCTGAACGCCTCTTATATTTGCAGTCAACTCAGCCGATCACAGTCCACAGCAAGTGGCTTGAGGAAAGACTGGAAAGGCCTGTGTTCAAGTGGTCCAACTGACCTTTCCAATGTTTTGCCACAAGCCACATACATTTATCCACCTTCTGCATCCAGTTTGTCCCGGCCGTTTGTTTTTACTGTACTACTAGTAAATACCAACACGAAGTTAATTAATAACCATAAAAACATGTTTACCTACCAACCTACTCACAAAACAAACAAGTTTCGCAAATAAATACCTATTTGTTTTGAACCAAACTCGTATGATTCATAAAAATATGTGGTCAATGGCATTTTATCTCTGTATCACGCCAAGTTATAAGGAATATATCTACAAAAAATTCAAATTAACATTTATGGGGAAATTAACTACGAAACTCGACTCGACGGATACTAAAAGTTATTCAACAGAAGCTGACATTGAGAATTAGATTCAACACGTCTTATAATTCAGTCACAAATTACATGTAGTGGCGAACACCCGTGCCAATGAGTGTATCAGTGATAACGTGAACGTAGATAAATAAAAATGCTGGAACATATTGCTTATATCATCCATATAATGACTAAAGTCTTCAGGTAAGCTCGTGCATTTATCTATTTTTTTTTCTATGCCGACTATTCGGTATCTACATATTTTTTCATTATTTTAACTGTGAAGGTTACATCTTTATGGTCATTGGTAAATATGTAAACAGCGGAAATTGATTTGCCTCCAGTTAGCAGTTAGATAAACATGATTGTTTGTAAATAGATTGATATTAGCGCTAGTAGGTATATACTTTATCATTAGGTATCATATACAATACTTATTGCTTGTAACATCATTGTAAACTTAAGTTAATCAATCGATCTTTGTTAATTAAATAAAAAAGTTAGTCCAACAAACTAATTTAGAAAGCGTTTTAAAATCTCAAACCAGGGTAAAAGAGTTTTTCTCCCAATTCAATCCTAGAAATATCCCGCAGTCGTACCTATAAAACTTACAACTTCAAGCACATGTGTTTCTAATGTAACGATCGAAAGTAGGCAGCTTTAAAGGGCCCCCATACCTACACTGTACAATTTAAAAGCATGCCAAGGAAGTAAGAATTACTCTCGTTTGGTAGTTTCTCAATAAACTCAATAGTGTCTTTTAGACGATTCACAACAATGGAATTGTACCTGTCTAGGTAGGGTAGTTACATATAAAACTGTATTCGTTTCTTGCCATGCCAGCCAATTATATCAGTATTTATTTACTAAAGATCCGCTTGATGTGATAGGTACCTTACTGTTAGAAAATTCAAGAGTGTATTGCAATAGATTGGATTATACCTTCTTACATATTAATTATATGTATGCATCAATAAACTGGAATCGAAAACAAGCTATGAAAATCATGTATTTTTCCAAAGCTAAGCAAGACTGAAGGAACTGAATAAAATACTGTAAAGCCCGTTTTGCGAAGTAAAAAAATAATAATTATAAGTACTTAGGTAAGTACATTTCACATTGTGTGAAGAAGCTTGCCGGACAGATCGTTATTCCTATTGGTTTTAATCATGTTTAATTTGTTCTCGTCTAATTTGAACGACACTAGCTGGACAGAGTCTAGTGCCTAATCTTGTTTGACGTCATCATGTCAACGCCAGCAGTCGCTGAAAACCAGCGCTGTAAAGGCTCCTACAAACAGGCGCGACACGCGACGCGACACAAAGGTACGTCGCGTCGCGCGACGAGCGGTGTCTTTGTGTCGCGTCGCGTGTCGCGCCTGTTTGAAAGAGCCTTAAAACGTATTTACTTTCTTCTTTCTTTTTTGTAAGCGACCTTGGCTTTACTGGAAGAAGTTTAGAAATGTTATTTAGGTCCTTCTCTTATTTACTCAGCCTATCACTGTTGGTTATGGACCTATGGACCAAAAAATATAAGTCAACACCGATTGTGTTGACTTATATTTTGGAGAGGTCCATAGAGTTTAATAATTTATTAGTACCTACCCTAATTGCGTAACTTATTTTCATAAACAATTATGCCTAATTTGTTTCACTTTGACAGTTCAACAACATTCATTGCGTTATTTACGTTGTTGAGAAGATTTTTGTTTCGAACTTATGAAGCAATGGCTTAGCAATCTGTTTCAAATCGAAACAAATTGTGATTGTGTTGTATTACGCAATTAGGGTAGGTACTGGATTACGTTTTTCATAAAAACATTTAGGTTTGGTACCTAATTTAACTTTGAGAAATTATCCCTGTAAAGCCAATCACCTTAAAGGCTCCCTCAGACAGGCGCGACGCGAAGACGGCGCGACGCGACTCTGGTGGAACAATTTCTTTTAAAACTTCACGGGAATTGTTCTACCGATTTCGCGTCGCACTGTCGCGTCGCGCCTGTCTGTGATAACCTTAATAAGCCTTTTGCAGCAAAGAATCCCGAGGTAATAAATGATCGGCATGGATAAACAAATCCTATCCTAACTAATATTATAAAAAATGCGAAAATGAGTTTTTTTATTGGTTTATTTGTTTCGCTTTCACGCTAAAACGGCTGAATGGATTTGGGTAAAACTAGGCACATGGGCACACCATGACCTGGGTTAGGAAATAGGATACTTTTGATCCCAATATTCCCACGGGATCGAGACATGCGGGTCAAACCGCGGGGCGCAACTAGTATTTAATAAATAAATGCTAGCTTTTGTAGAACTGTACAGATCTCTTTAAATAATAGGATGAACTTTGTCCAGTAGCATGATAGTAATCGCATAATCGCACTCGTGTATAAGAATAAGAATTATTTATTTTAGGCAAGTATGAGATTAATCAATAGACGGTCCTCTTTAAATTCACATAATACTCTTTTAATTCCCATAATTTATTATTTCAAAATTGTGGATAAGATGAATAGATTTGATGATTTTTATTTTCACTCAGAACTTTATGGCCCATTCCTAACCATTAGACACAGCAAGTTAACCTTTATAGTCAACAATTCAATCAACCTGCATCGGTTTGAAACATACTTCATAGATTATAGCCGTCCGTTTACATCTATTTCGTAACTTGCCCCCGATAGCACACCTGATAACAGACTTACCATATGTACCTAAATACCTTTGCTTACTTTCTTACGTGAGTATAGTGCAAGGTTCATGACTGATAGGTACTTTTTTGGGTCGACTATCGGGTACCTAATCGCATTTATCTTTAAAGGAAATTTCCGTCTTGGATATCCTTCCCCGGGGAAAGAAGACTCACCGAAAAATCTCCAGAATGTTCCGTTTTTCTTGTTAACCATATTCTGGAGACCTGGGAACGGTATAGGTAGTTCTCCTCGACCCCCAACGGCGAAAAATTGCTTACCATTGGGTCATTCTTTCTAAGCCTAACCTAGCTCTGTCCTAAGAAGGTTTCTTGACCTGGAAAATATGCCATTTATTCTACAATTTAAAAACGTTTCTTTAAAAATAAAATGGTTCCTACGAACTACGCAGGAATCCTTCTCTGAGTTTGATAGCAAAACTCCCGATCATGGGCTGTTTTTCATTTAATCTAATCTAACTAGCCTGTATTTTTCCACTGCAGAGCAAAGGCCTAGCTCCCTTTCCCTTTTCCACACATTGCAATTCTGTATTTTGCTAGTCTTTTCTGTCTTTTGGTAGGAGTGAACCGCCATCTTCGCCTTGGCCTGCCATGATGTCATCGTGCGTTAATTGTGACCAATCGGTGGTTCTATGCGTAGCAATATTTCCTTTTAATTCCTATAACCGTTATTATAATTTCAAGTAGCCTTGCGTTAAGGTACCTAATCATCTACCTTGTAATGTGACGGAACAGTCAGTGAGTCCAGCGCGGACTTGCAACTGGGCTCGTGTAGACACTAGCTTCAACCCAGTCCAGTGCTGGTTTTGCGCCCTCAAGTTAGTCCAGTTGACTAACTTACCCGTCTATTTTTCGGGCCCAGTAGCTTCCTTCGTCTGACTTATTGCCGATCTCGTCTACATGAACCTCGAGTCGGAAATTCCGAGTAACTGGGTCCAGTGTCCAGTCACTGCCATCGTATAAACCAAGCATTAGCCTTCGACTTGGACAGTTTCGGAGAGTAAAGTGCTTGCTATACGGCTGCCAACCGTGCCTCCGACATCGGTGACCTTGGCTGGCGACAGGCAGAGCTGTTTGAAATTTGGTAGTAAACCACCAACTCCACGGTTGTAAACCACCAAGGTCACCTCTGTTGGGATGCGGTTGGTAGCCGTGTAGCAAGCCCTTAAGAAGGTAAACCCCATCATATTAAACTCGGTAACTACCAAGTAACTAGTTTTCGACTGTGGAGAGAATGCATTCTTGACATCTGCAAGTTTCATACTAACGAATATGTTTTTTGCGAATTTGATCCTTATTACTACTACAAATTGTCCAACTGACAGCTGTCAGGAACGCATTCTCTCGACGTCCGGACTGTAGTGATAGGTACTTCAGTACAATGGTTTGTATAACCAGTTTTGTGCCTCCTTATCCTGACGCATCTGACAGAAATATTTCTAAATAGCGTGATTGTTTGTTACATATGTCATACAGTGTGTGATTCCGTAGGTCAAAAGTACAAAAGTGCATTAAAGTAAGTCATTGTGTGTTATCATTGTTATTGCATTTTATGACTTAAAGAGAATCATAAAAATGGACCATTGTACAGAATTCAACGTAGGTATTTCTTGGTAAGTTAACCAGAAATCAGCATGTGGGTAAAGGTTTATTAAGGTTTATTTTATTCGTCATATTTTCTTATTAGGTTCATCTTTGCACTTTCCGTTTGGTTTGGAGTTTGGACTTTGTCGGTCTATTAAATAATAATAAATCTTATAATCCTCGTGTACTTATAAGTTCTGAGTCAAGAATTCAATAGAAACATTCCTAATTTCGTGATAGCCAATACAGGTAATTCACGGCTTTTCATGATAGTCAAGGTGCAAGTACCTAATGCTTTGCTGTATGAAAGTACAATACGGCCGATGAATCATGGCCGGTCTGAACATGGCTCTCCGAACTTTCGCGCATGTCCTCTCACTGACAATCGTCTCATGTTACCATTTGGTTCCTAAAATATATTATTGCGCAGCCAGCTGCGCAAAGTACGGAACGGTCATGAACATGATTCATCGGCCGTATTGTCCTTACTATGTGTATAGCGAGGGTCAAATCACAAGCGGAGCGGGAGCGTTTTTAATGCCATACAAATTATTCCTAAATCGCAGTTATTACTTATTCAATCAAGTTACTATTTATCTTCAAATATTAGATTAGTTGTTTTCTACTGATAAAACCTGTAGGTACATACGTACTTTCCTCAACTAAGTAGGGTGAATAACGTCAGTAAACTTGCGTAGACCTTTATCGTACAGAAAGCAATCACCTTTTGCCTCGGCTTGCAAAGCAATAAGAAAATAATCTATTGAATAGATTAGTCAAATCGTTATTTATTAGCTAGAGCAAAGCCTTTATCACTGACATTAAATTAAAGGCACTCAGAATTTAATATAAACCATCTAGATTAGACATGGATTAGACATTATTTCGTTAGCAACAATATAAAAACAAAATTTTCAGTAAAATATGGAACACTTCTGATATTTTTCATGAGAAAATCCGAACAACTCCAATCACAACGGAGGAAACTGCCTACACTATGCCTACTGTGATTTTGAAACCGATATCCGATTATTCCAGATTACGAAATTATTGTCCAGTTTCATCTGAAGTGAGGTAATCTGACATTCAAATGATTCGTAGGTAATGGGTAATGATTCCTAACAGTGGAAGTCTTTCCCATGAAGTTATAGAAGATTCTGCTACGATAATTAAGCATGGCAGATTTAAAACAATGCAATAATACAGGTAGGTTGCAGTCCGTATAATATCTCAACGGCACCTGTGACCGTAGTACCTTACAAAAAAGCATAGGTATTTTAAGTATAGTGTAGGTTAAGTTCTTATCCAAAGTAATGCAATACAAAATAGATTAATTGTTCCAAAACACAGTAGATATTTTAGGTATATTCCGCGCGCGACTGCTAGTCACCGCTTGAGCTTAACGCCACTGATAAGACAAAATTGGCAGACCCTCCGTCTTACCGCTCACATACTTCAGGCAGTGACGAGCAGTATATTTAATCTGTAAAAAAATAAAGACCTTTTTATCCAATTTGTTATTGTCTTTTCCAGCCAAATATCAGCGCTACTGGGTATACAATGGGCTCCCGTGGACATTCCCATGTCCCGTCGGCTGCAAACCCTGGCTGCCTTCGTTTGGATCTACCTCATACTCTTCGGAGAAGCTGTCTCAATATACCTATTTATACAACTTGTCTACTCCAGGTTTTGGTGGATAGGAATACTGTATGGAATCTGGTTCATAAATGATATTGAGATTTGCAGCCGTGGTGGACGAGCGTAAGTATTTACGATCTCAATCCTTACAAATTATTATCATAATTCGATGTGTTGAATCGTAACAATTTTTTTAAATAACCTAAGGCATCTCCAAAGCAAATTATGACTTCAGCATTTGTGCCATTAGCGTTTCAGCACATAAAAAGTATCATAATTTATGATTCTAATAGATGAAGATTTCAGCTTAAATAATCCATTAACATTTTAGTCGATTTTATTGTTTAGCCGACAGACAAATGAATTTTTTAATACCCGATATGTTTTTTCAGTCTATGTCTCCATCAACTAAACATGAAATTGATGAGGTTGATGGCCTAGGGAGAAGCATCAAAAGAAGAAACGCAGAAGAAAACAATCAGATTCTTACACTAGCTTATGTAATTCCAGGTCAGAGTGGGTGCGCAACTGGACATGGTGGCGTTACCTCTGCGACTACTTCCCGATCAAACTAGTAAAGACTGTGGACTTGGACCCTTCGAAAAACTATATGTTCGCGTGCTTCCCACACGGTGTCATATCCCTAGGAGCCTTCGGAAGTTTTTGCACCAACGCTACAGACTTCCACAAACTATTTCCTGGCATGACCTGTCACCTAATAACTCTAGGAGGACATTTCTTGATTCCATTCTTCAGAGACTTGGCTTTAGCCCTCGGAATGTGTGCCTCTTCAGAACAAAGTCTTCTATATTTGTTGGACAACAAGAAATATGAGGGTAACTGCGCGTGTATGATCATTGGAGGCGCTGCAGAAGCATTGGATGCTCATCCCAAAGAGTATAAAGTGATTCTGAGTCGGAGGAAGGGATTCATTCGCGTTGCTATGAAGTCCGGGTAAGTTTCTTTCTCTCTGTCTAGGCAGCTTCCTTATTTTATCTCAGAATTTGTGATCTTCGTGTTATGTGCTGTCCTTGTTGATTGTTTAAGACACAAATAAGATAATTAAGAAAATATTGTCTGTGCCATTACTACCATTAATGTTCGCCGTTAGAATTATGACGATAACGATTAATATTTTTTGTGTAGGTATATTTTGTTCATAATAGCTAGGGAGTAGGCAGGGCTATGTAAGGTTCCCACTGCTGGGACACAGGCCTCCTCTCTGTCAGAAGGAGTGGGCCGTAATCCACCACGCGGGCCCAGTGCCGGTTGGTAGATGTCAGTCACATGTCTTCGAATTTTTGGTTCTAGGACATGCCGGTTTCTTACGATGTGTTTTTTTTTTCACTGTTTTGAGAGCAGTGGTGATGAAATAATTTACACAAAGTAAAGCGCCTGTCAGGATTCGACCCTAAGACCTACAACTCGTAAGTCGCGTCCGTTACCACTGGGCCATCACTGCTCAATAGTATAGGTACCCTTATTTCGCAACAGCCCGTATGCGATTACATAGTCCGGAGCGCAGTGACGTCTCAGCAATATTGTACCATTGCGAATATAACTTTAAAACCAATCTGAGAATCGAAACCTGGTCAGCAATCGAGCTTGCGTCAACAAACCAGGCAATATAGTCGTTTCACATATAATTTACCTCTGGCCCTCTCGTTTTGCACCACTGTCAACATCATAGTGATCTTTATTCCCGTTACAATAAGTTTGCTATTGGAGTGCTGCAGCCACAGGTTAAAAACTATAAAAGGACTATATCAAACCTAAACTACTGGAATTCTACATTTCGTAATACTTTTGTTTCCAGGGCATCCTTGGTGCCAGTATTCTCATTTGGCGAGACGGACTTGTTTCGTCCTCCGAACAACCCTGAAAACAGCTTACTACGCCGGTTCCAGGAGCAGGTGCGCAAGTACACCGGCATCTCCCCCATGTTTCCCATGGGAAGGGGAATGTTCCAGTACTCTTACGGGGTACTTCCTATGAGGTCGCCTGTGACTGCTGTTGGTGAGTTCAATCATTAGGAAGATATTTTATTATAGGTACCTAACCTACCCTCAATTGTGATGATAGATAGACAGGGGCATTCCCGTATTTGCAAGAATGTTCGCTTTTTAATCTGTCTCAATCTGTCAAAAATAATTCTGATTTACCTGCATTTTTGAGAAGTTTTTGACGTCGATCAAAACTTGAAACGAAACGTATTTGTTCAAAGACGAATACTTCGGCAGAGACTTGATTACCTAATTACAATAACATACAGGCTAGTCCAAAAAGTGACATAAAAAAATTATGATTCCTCATGCCCAGGGGATTCGTAAAATACCCCATGTATGTATTTTTGGATACCCATCCTTAAGATATTTGATTTATTTTTAATAAGAAAATAAGAATTTCATTTAAAAACTTCAATTAATTCTTGTTGGTATCTATTTCCAGTTGGTGCCCCAATGGAAGTAAAAAGAAACTTGGAGCCGACGAACGAAGAAATAGACGCCGTACACGCAGAGTTCACGCAGCGGCTGAAGACTCTCTTCGAAACTGAGAAGGTCAAGTACTTGAAGTACCACGAGGAAGCCCGGCTAGTCATCACGTAGGCATATTCCTTTATTTTAATGTTACATTTGCCCTAGACGAACGCGTGACGTAAACGTAGCGTAAATTCGAACGATTTTTGAATCGAAACTACAATAAATTATCCTGTAGAATTTTGGTTAAAATTTTTGCGTATCACCCATAAATCTCAGACCAATAAAAAAATCAAGACATAGCGCTGTCAACGGTGACGTGAGGCCGGTTTCGTAAACATGTGTTTGTGTGCAATTAGTGAGATGTAGTTTGTGTGTGCGTGTAAGCGTGTATGCACATAGCGGAGCTGTAGTTTTGGCATGCTTCACTGTCTTGTTCTCAGCGCTATGTCTTGGTTTTTATTTGGTCTGAGACATAAATATGAATAAAGTCTTATAACTAACTACCTATTGTGCGCGAAGCGAGTATTTTAAAATTGTTCTAATTTTAGTTACGTTTAATCCTCGATTTCGTGCTAGGCCCAATTCATTCGTCTGTGTCGTACCAGAATGTGGCCTGACTCTGGGCCAAAAACATTGGCTCGTACATTTTATATGAAGTTTTTTACAGACACGTTCGTAAATGTGAACAAAAGTACACGGCCTGGTCATGTCCTAACATGGATGGGCGACCTTTAAACTTAATCATACTGAATGCAGCATTTGCCCAGCACAGCAGTTGTGCTATTCTTTAAAAATCTTACCGTCAAATCTAGGGATTACCAGCTCATTTCACACGTAAGTGAAGTGAGCTGGTAATCCCTAGCGTCAGGTGGGATGACAGTTCACTTCAAACTTACGTGTCTGTACTTCATCTAAGTTTTCACGGTGAGATGTATGCAGAATAGCACCACAGGTATGCAGCTATGTTCTCACTTCGGTGATGCCCGCTACAAATGATTAGAGGCTCCCGCAGATAGGCGCGTCGCGACTCTAGTAGAACAATTTCTATGAAAACTTCATAAAAATTGGTTTACCAGAATCGCGTCGCACCTGTCTGCGGGAGCCTCTACTCAAATTTCAACCACAGCTGCAAAGAGCATGCCTAATACGCGTGATGCAACTGCCACTTTTGGTCCTGATCAGCCTTTCATCTAGATACGGTGAAAACCGTTTCTGACGACTTCGCAGGTACGAAAAACTATGTTAGGTAAACAAAAATACAGTTTTCACTGTACCTATATCAACAAATTCATCATATCAGTCGTTGATAAAGTCTTCTGAAAAGCCTGCATCGAATGATACCAGGCCGAGCTAGAAGGATAAAAACATTATAATTCAATATTTCGTTTTAGTTTTCAAAATTACTTTAAATTATTTTTCTGGTCTCCTTGATTTATTTTTCTTTCTTTTTTTACTTTGATATTTCCTCATTTTTTCCGTAATAAAAGTTATAGAATGTACTTAAGCATTCCGATAGATGGTTTCTTCCCTTCCTAGATATTTTGATTAAAAAAATTGCAGTATTGGCATGTCATCAATGTAAGAAAAAACTTCGAATATTTAAAACATTTGTATCGCTGATATTTCTCCTTTCAAAGACCCTACAGCTTTCATAAATATATTCTAAATATATTTTGCCCATTACAATAATATAGGTTTTTGTTGAATTTTATATTGTTTATTTAATTTCAAATATTTCCATTAAGCCTACGAAGTACACATCAGTTAATTTAGTAGAAATACTAATATCTTTTTAATAGACTGATTGATATTATTATATGAATAAGTATAAGTTTGTTATCAATAAGTGGGTAGATGAATAAAAGTTTTTTTATAAGTTGTAAAAAGGCGTTTTACTTGTGTTGTCTAATAGTTTGACGATTGAAGGCAGTTTATCGTATCGTCCCCTGGAGGTACTATTGGAACAGGACCTGGTATTCGAAATAGGACCCGTCCTATTTTGAATCGAAACATTAACCCATGTTAAGGTACTCACACACGGCACAGTAAATAAACAGAGGGGTCCCAAAATGTTTCAATAAAAACAAAATAATTTTACTATTTTTATTTATTTTATATATTTACATTTTATATACAACGTTAACATTAACGAATGCGCATGTCTTAGCGCACGACTCTTTTGAGCATATTTTTATTACTCGGCTATAAACGCACAAAAATGACACGACGTAAGCTAAAATGAAGCAAAACAAATACGCTTCCCACAGATCTTTCAATAGTAACTTGAAAATACCCAATTAGGTCGATGTTATTGCCCCAAATCGGACCGGTAGGTCTAAATCTTCTCAGCTCACAATACATACTTACTACTTCACAACACCTTTTTCTTTCCTCAACGTCCAGCTGTGCTTGTTCTCATTTGATCTTCCTTATCAACAACATCCACCTGTATGTCGTGTTTGTCGCCACATCTGTGCGTTCATAGCCAACATGCCTCCCTTACGCTTCATGATGAAGGTATCATTATAATTATACACAATAATATACAATACGAGCGGGAATGATACAGAGTATATCGGGCATGTTACTACGTTACTTAGAAATAACACATTGATGATGATGCAGTACTTGAAATTAAATATTTTGATGATAACGCAATGGATTTGGGGGATGATACATAGCATAGAAGACGACAAGCGGTAGTGTCTTTGATTATGAGCAATGTGGAAAAAATAGAAGAAGAAAGAGATGATAAGCAAGAAAAAATACATTTTCCAATCAGTGTGGAAGTTAATCACACAATCATCAACGTTTTTATAATAATAATACAAGTTTCTAACATCGATCAAACTATTTTCGCACAACAATAAAATATAAATTTCAATTATGAAAGAAATAAACAGATTGAAGTATCGTAGTACCATGCGGGCGTCAGTCCAGCTCCCGCCCATGGGACATCCACTCGAAAAAAATGAGCTCTAAAACAAAATCACCGACAAAACAACTATAAAACTCATTGTAACATACAATTTACGAGACAGCTATTATAAACACGCGGCAAGATTTGACTACCGGAATATTTTTAAAAACGTTAAAAGACACGTCCCAATTTCAATGAAAGTAAAAATGATCTTCATTGATAAGTAACATTGTTAGAGAGCTCAGAAAACTCAAACACAAACTTAACAAAGGCTCAACGAAACCGGAACCTGAACAAAGGCTACAGACATTAAGTAACAAGAAGACATTATCGGTAAAAAATCATTGTATTGAACACGGATTTGATAATGGAAAACGGTACATCTCACAATTCTCACAATATATTTCCATACAGATTTCTACCGAGCATACAGTCTTAACGAAACGATCGTACTTCAAAATGCCATTGAACAAGAAATGAAGGTCATCATCAAACCGATCAGTTATAAAAACTGGTCTGTTTCAATCCAGTGTTTTCGTCGTCCACTAAAAATCTCTATAAAAGTTTGATCCCAAGAACGTAAACGTAAAGTTGATCCTTAGTCCATGTCTGAAGAAAGTTTGCATCGGTGGATCGCCAAGGACTAACTGATCATGTGTCAAAGTCGGGTGTAATCTGAGCCGTAAGCCCGATAAGTCACAATCTATATAAAGAAGACTAGAATCTTGCGAAGCTCACGCTTGCTTCGGATGCAGCGCGGGCGCGGGCGGGACCGGCTTGAAGCACTGCATGAGGAAGGCCGTATACATCACGAACGCTATCGACAGCGCTATCAGTGCGTACATGAAGATGTTCAGCTCTGGTTGTCGGAATCTGTTCTTTCGGAGCCACTCCAGTACTTCGTCTTCAGACATGAGGTCTCCTGTAAATATTATTATGGTTAAAAATAGCGTTAGGATTTCTAGATTTTGGATTAGAGTCTATTTAAAAAACTACTAATCAATTGGAGCTCTCCAAGTTCATAATTTAACCCAGTATTTATTTTCTAAAATCTATATCCTAACTACATAAATATGAGAGATTCTTTGGAATACCTGTTTCCTTTCCTGGTCTTACCTCTGTATATACTAGGGAATCTCTTCCTGAAGTACACAATAGCCGGTAGCTTGGTGACTCCCCACTTTCGAGCGTACCGCGGGTCTTCCATCTTCACGAACGTTATGTCCAGGTTATCCGTTTCGCTGTCAATGTTCTCTAATTTGTCTAGGACTGCGCGACTTTCCGTAGATTTTTCGTCTAGAATAACCAAAATCAATTTATAACTCTCACAAATTAAATTAATTATTCAGCTTCTATAACTTTTATTCTACTTACAAAAGTAAACAGCCAAGAATTCGTTCTCCTCCAACAATTTGTCCAGCATCTTACGATTCACCTCCTCAATTTCGTTTTTGATTTCAAAGACGTCCTGAGATGTTAACCATTGTAAGACCCTGTCCACTTGATGGAGGTCCCCATCATACAACATCGGTATTTGCTTACGGAAGTATACCAATGAAGGTATATTCACAATGTTGTAAGTAGCAGCTGCTTCGTGGCTGGCAATCTTGACGAAATCAATACCAAATTGGTCGACTTCTCCGTCAATTTGTTCTAGAGATTCAAGGATTTCTTCACATTCTGCGCAGTCATCATCGTCATCTAAAACGAAAATGGGTATAATGCTTGTTTTTTTCTCCTCCTAATGAATAACGTGGGTCCTGTTTGAAAAAAATAATACTTACAGAAAAAGACAACTAACAGATGTGACTCGTATAGCAATCTCTCCAACATTCTGTCGTTAACAGACTCAATTTCATCAGCCAATTCTCTATTTTCATCATCAACGAGCCACTCTAGTATAGATTCTTCGTTTTGTAAATCACCTTCGAATAGAAGAGGGTTGCCGTTCCTAAGAAAAATATTTTCTTTTTACATAAATTCCATTTTTTTGCTAATAAAATATATTTTGTTATTGAAGTCATAAGCTAAAATATTTCTTACCTGAAATATACCATAGCCGGGAACGTTTTGATTGAATATCTCTTGGCGAGTTGTGGGTCTTGAATTTTGACCATGTGAATACCGTAGACATCGCACTCGTCATCAATGCTCTCGAGCCCGTCAAGAATATGGTCGCAAATATGGCAGTTTAGCTTGTCTAAAGAAACAGGAAAGTTTATTATTATTAAAGTTTCTAGTGATGACAAAAATTATACCTTATTACGAATTGTAGAGATTTTCATACTTACAGAAGTATACAGCCAAATACTGCGTTTCTTCTACCATCTTTTCCAACATCACTCTAGTAATAAGTTCGATTCGATCTTCAGTTTTTTGCGTAATCAACCACTGCAATACTTCCTCTTCTTCAACCAGAGATCCCTCATACACATTCGGTATATTATTTTCAAAGTACACCATAACCGGGAAATCTGTCACTCCGTAAGATTCAGCGATTGAAAAATCTTGAGTCTTAACAAACTTGATCTCGTGTCTATCGCAGTCGTCATCGATATTCTCCAGTTCTTCCAATATCCCAGCACATTGCTCGCAGTCCAGACTATCTGTAACATTCCGATCTAATGCCAATTAAAGTGTAATAACGTTTTGTGAGCAAACCTCATTGGATGGACAAACTGTTTCAGTACTATTTTGTTTGTGCTGGCTGCTACGAAAACCAAAACCAAAATATCATTCTTTATGCGTTTGGTAAATCACAAATCAGATGCGAACGTGGGCTGAACACTTCACAGACTCAACACAAGTGGGTGTGGACAGACTAATCATAACCAGACCTTAAAGTACCTACTCTTAGTGCAGTCATGCTACATGCAACAAAAGTAATATCTACACAGATGTCGCAGATGGATCGTCGAATCCGCTGTTTTACAAAACCGCCAGTAGTTTAACGAAACAGCTCCGTTATTAGTAGATCGAGATTGCGATCGCAAAAAAAGTATTTTATACCTTAAAATGGACAGTAACACAGTGCCGCCCGCTCGGATCCGCGGGGAGCGCGGCACTTGCAACGGTGCCGCACACTCGGATCCGTCCTGCGGCCTCAAACAGTTGCTACCGGTCAGTATAGCGGCGGCGTCCGTGTTAGGTGTGTGTTACTTTATTGCGCGCGCTCCGATAAAATCCTATTACTACGAAATAAATATTGGTTTCGTAAGTTATTTGTCGGCAGCAGCTCGAGTTTGTGATAGCAAGAAAGTATTTTATTTTATTATAAAATGGATAGTAAACCAGGGCCATCTAAGCGGAGAAAAATAAATAAGAGCTCTCGTCCTAAAAAGGGCTGTCGAGGAAGTGATGATTATGACTCGGACTTTTCGGATCAATATTCCAGTGATGAAGATGTTTTTTCTCAAGGTCGTGAACGAGAAATGTGGTCAAGTACAGACCAGTCATCAGACAGTGATGATAGTATTTTCGACACGCAAATTAGACGTAAACAATTGAAGATTACATCCAGGAGTAAGACAAAAACAGATACCTGTGAGATTCCAGCTCAAGCCCCAAGGTCATCAGCATCAAGCCCGATGGTACGTAAATTAAAAAGTGATAAAGCTAGTAATGTTAACCGTAAACTTTTGAAACCTAAGGAAAGCAGTCAAGCACCATCAGATACTCGTCAGATGTCAGCTCATGCCTCAAAGTCCTCAGCACCAAAGCCGATGGTGCCTACTTTAGATTCTGACGAAGATGAGATTTTTGCATTGAATTCAACAGTTGTTCACCATGCTACATCACCATCTCTGTTACAAAATTATGGTCCTTTTCCTGATATACCTGACAGTTTATTGCTGGATAACGCTTCTACACCTAATATATCTCTACTGCGATCCGATGCACCTACTCCTGACTTTTCAGTTGAAAGATTGAATGCATCTACACCAGAATCAGCGCCGGAGTTAGCTCCGAGATCTGAACCATGTACTCATTCAAATATTTCACCTTCTCGACAAGGAGCTACTAGCACTTGGAGCAGTACCCAGGAATCAATGAAAAAAATTAATTTCACCAAAGAGCAAGAACTCCTTGTACCTCCTCCTTCAGACCCTTACGAGGCATTTCGTTTAATTATTGATGACGATCTGTTAGATCTCATTGTCGGAGAGACTAATGCCAACGCTATGAAAATATTAACTGGAGAACATGTAACCGAATATTCTAGAATAAAGCAATGGAAACCCTTGACTCGGGAAGAACTATTAACATTTCTAGGGCTTCTTCTCCACACTGGTAAAATTCGACTGAACCGAATAAGTGATTACTGGAAAACGCATTATCTGTTTAGTATTCCATGCTTTGCACAATTTATGTCTCGAAATCGTTTCTTACTGATATTAAGATGCCTGCATTTTACGTCTGAAGCAAGTGATGAAGATCGACTATTAAAAATTCGACCTATTATGAATCATTTCAATAATAAAATGAATATGATATACTGCCCAGGTAAACAGCTGTCATTGGATGAGTCAATGGTTTTGTGGCAAGGTCGATTGTTGTTCAGGCAGTATATCAAAAACAAAAGGCACAAATACGGCATCAAGTTATATGTTCTAGCAGAGCCTGATGGCACCGTTTTTAAATATGAAGTATATGCTGGAGCAAATGATGAGACAAGAGGGCAGGATCATTCTAGTAAAATTGTCTTAAAACTCCTGGAAGAGAAATTGGACTGTGGTCATCACGTTTACATGGACAATTATTACAACTCATATAGTTTGGCTGTTAAACTATTGGATCGACAGACATACTACACAGGAACACTTAGAAAAAATCGCAAAGACAATCCTGTCGATATAGGTACAATCACATTGCAGAAGGGTGAAAATAAATCACTGTTTCTCAATGGTGTGCACATTGGGAAATGGAGGGATAAACGCTATGTGCTCTATATATCTACTGAGCACGGAGATGAGATGTTAGAAGTTCCATCAAAAAGAGGCACTGTAGTAATGAAGCCATCGGCAATTGTCCATTATAAAATTTTTATGTCAGGTGTAGATCTTCAAGATCAGATGCTGGCTTATTATCCGTGTCAAAGAAAAACCCTGCGGTGGTACAAAAAACTGTTTGTCCCTATGCTCCAAATGAGCCTGAGTAACGCATTTTACCTGTATAACAAATTTTCTACTATTGATAAAATTAATCTGTATGATTTCCGTCTTAGAATATTGGAAATTCTACTGCCTGCTCCTAATGAAGTTCATCGACGCAAAGCTCTGATAGTAAAGCACGAACTCACAAAAATAGAAAAATGTCGAATGAGACAAAAATAAGTAGGAAGTATCTTGAAAGAAACCAAGGAAGTGGTTTGAAAAGAATGTAAAGGGTGCAGATCCCAGAAGAAGAGGGTGCAAACAATGTATGAGTGCAAGCAATGTGAAGGATCTCCAGGATTCTGCACAGGTTGTTTCTGTCAGGCACACTCTTAAGCCTAATTGAATATGATTATTCATAATGATAGTTGATTAGTCTTTTTTCTTTGACTTATAATTACTTTTCAGAGTTTCACATTTTTTTATTTCTTTACAATAAATAGTTTGTCAAATTATCTGGAGTTTTATTTCATTTTCATAAAACCATACCTAAAATAATTCAATAAATATAAAAATACAAAATTAAACCAACACCCCTAGCATTTCATATCAACACTCGGATCCGAGTTCTTGGCTCCCAGATGTGCTGTATGCCGACTACTCGGATCCGAAAAGACAATTTAAAATAATAAAAATAATAATAAAATTCTGTGATATTTAAATATTTCGCGTTTTTATTGAAACCTAAACAAAATTCACGCAGAAAAATATCTGGGCCTCGAGGTGATTAATCGTCAATATTTATTGGCAGTGAATGTGTTAACGTAGCGCAATGGCAATACATAACGGACCTGTTTTGTAAAACAACTAGCGGTTTTGTAAAACAGCGGATGCGACAATCCATCTACAACACAGACATTGGGTCATTCGTAAAGTTTGCGTTTGCAAGGGAACAAATATCCAATGAGCACGGCTCTAAGGGGATAGGAGTACCATCTGGGTCCAGTCCCTCATCCTCCTCATGATCTACGCCTTTCTTTTTCGTTGATCTTTTCAGCAACTTTGAAGTGCACATTTCACATAACGTTTTGTTCCCTAATAAAAAGCAATAGACATTAATAAAAGATACACGAATATTTATGTTAATTTTATGTACAATCCTGAAAATCTTTTTATGATTCTTCATGTTTCATTATTTCTTCTTTAATATTAAACAAATTATTAGAATGTGAAAACTTAGCAGAGATTAAAATTAAGTTGTGTGATGGATGTGCAGTATGGAAGTGTGTATTCGCACACACGTATGCAACTTACAGAAGTAAACGGCAAGAGATCCAGACTCCTCTATCAGATCCAGAAGATCTTGACCTTCCAGGGCCTCTATGACGTCACCAGCTGGATTTTTCTGAGTTAACAACCAACTTAGGAGTTGTTGTTCGTCATATAGATCTCCTACAAAATAAATATTGCTATAGTCACCGTCTTGTCTCACAGTTGACAACGGCTCTATCACAACAAGAGGACTATGTCATATTATATGAAAACTATATAAGAACTTTTATTAAAGACTGACATTTCCATTTTTTTTTTTTTTTTTTGAGGGTGGGATATCATCAAATAACTTCTCCCGCTCTGGGCGGAGCGGGAGGGCGTGTCAGACTCTTACTGACATTTCCCTTGGAATCCACAAAATCAACTTTACCAGCATAAATAACAGGATCCTTGGAACCCATCTTGAAGAACAATACAGCAGGCAGAGCGAACACTCCGAACTCCTTAGCCATTTGTCTATCATCAATCTTCACGAAGTTGATACCGGAGTCATCAGCATCGTCATCAATGTGCTCAATCTCTGCTAGCACTTTAGGACACTGTTTGCAGTCATTACTGTCTAAAACATGTGTTATGTGCAATACAATTGGATTTGTGAGTATCAGCTTTTTTATAAGAACAATCTAGACTAATATTCATCAAAATCTTTAAAACTTTCTTTAAGAGGAAATGTAATTAAAAAGAAAACTCACAAAAGAATACCGCTACGTAATCCGAAGTCTGTCTTATCTTCTGGAACATTTTCTTATTGACTTTCTCAATATGGTCCGTCAATTCCATATTCTCAGGATTTGTCAACCAATCTAATATTTCCTCTTCATCATCAATGTCTCCATCATAGTTAATCGCTTTCGTTTTCCTAAAGTATGTGATGCCTGGCGGGTTACGGAACCCATATTTCTTCGCCATCAACCGATCGTAACATTTTACTATTTTGATTCCATATTCAGCTGCTTCATCATCGATTAACTCCACATGTCGAAGTATTTTTGGACTATCTGGATCTTCTTCTTTATCTAAAATGTACAATTTGGTTAAATTCTGTCCAGAACTTGGTAGAAAGTTAAGAAAGTCAGATTTATAGTCGATATACTTACAGAAAACAACAGCCAGAAATTCTTTACTTTCAATATATTTGAATAGTTGCTCTCTATCAATTTCCTCTATACTCTCATCTTCCTTCTGCTTGACCATCCAGTCCAACACCTCAGATTCATCCAATAGATCCCCTAAAATAGTTTCATATTATACTTCACGCTGAAAACCCTATGAACTAATCAAATTATTTAAAGAAACCACATCCATTTTATAATTTAGGAAACTCACCAGTAAATTCCAATAATTGGCATGCGCGGATACAACTACGGCAATACCATGCTGACATCATTCGTGTGTGTGAAATGAGTAATGACAGTTTTTGGTTTAATAGAAAAATGTATTTATTTAACAAAAAAGTTGTTTCAGCGCCGACTCAACAATTCAACGACAAATAAATAAATTAAACATTCATGCGAATTTTCTGCCAAACAATACAACTTACATATCGACATATTTGTCACACAACGCCAGCACTGTTCGACCGGAAAGCTTTAGACGAGTCTAATCACAACATTAGTCTTCATTGGAAACAATAGTTAACAGTCACCTAACTACCTATACAATGCAGTGATCGACTGTAGAGTGACAAACGTCGTCCAATGCGGCCCGACCCCTATCGGTTACTGAACAAATGATAAATGAGTAGATTTATTGCACTGATATCTGGCACTGCGCTTATGAAAATTAATAATCAAGTAATTCATTAGTTTAATGTTGATACAAAATATTAAGAGCTATAGTTTTTATGTCTATAAGTAGTAAAAAGTAATATTTTATCAAATGTAGCATTACAAAATAATGAGATTCTATGAAGACTAGAAAACTATATGAATATGAAATCCTTACAACAATGATAAGTCTTTCAAGATGTTACGGCAAAATACAATCAGAAATGCCTTGCGTTGTTATTGTTACGTCTCGATTTACATTTAATTTCTAAATATTGGAATCAATTTACAATGAAAATAACGATTTGTACAACTGTTAACAATGTCTCTAGACATCCCAATATTTAGTCCGCTCATGATCTTGAATTTACAGTAAAGCACATTTGTGGGTGTATCAGTGTGGGCTGTATTCGCACCGGTCGGCAGTTGGCAGGGTGCAGTACGACACGACGTGCGAGTACAGTCCAATGTGCAACGTGTTACAACATTCAACCCTGTTAAGTGCTTGCAGGAATCAAGGGACACGAGGTTATTGAAAAGCTAGCAATGTTAATAGCCATGACAAATAGATGCAAAGTTAGACATAGTGATCTATTAGAGCTGGGAGGAGTCAGAATCTGAGGGCCAGTAACGATAACGTTCGTGTCCACTTGATGCCTAGCGTGCACGCCGCTACTTGCACTCATATCCGAGGATATCAGAGCAAGATACTTCTAACATTAATTAAAGTTTACCACCACCAAATATTATTGTCAGACTCCATTAAACCTTTTTTCCCTTTGGACGGTTTGTCTGGTTTGGCGAGGGCCTTGTTTTTGCCCTTGACCGGCTTCTCGGGTTTCTGCGGTGACTGCGGCTGCTTGTCGAGTTTCTTCGGCATCTTGGTCGGCGTGGCCTTCGCTACTTTTGTCGGACTCTGAACTTTAGTGGGACAGCACTGGTAGGGTTCGTAAGTCAGTTTTGGGACGGCCGGTTTCGCCCCCAATCCAATGTAGAAACAGCGATCGCCTGCAGTCAGTAAAAATCTCGTTTACAACCCGTATAAACGGTAATAGTAAGTAACAGTTAACTGCGTTAATACTGTGCACGTTTGTAATCGTTGCGCCTACAGTTAAGCGCTATTTCTAATGATAATGTTAGTAAGTATAAGAGTTGAAAACATTTATTGGTCATTAAGCGGTCGCGAATGACTGCAGGCGATAGCTAGAGAGTGGTTCCCATGCGGGCCAGTCGACACGCGACCATGCAGATGTGATGCGAGGGGTCGCGGGGCCTACTCTACTCAATTACCTGAGAACATTCGTCTTATTCTACCGAATATACTATCTTCATCGCTATCATCATCCTCATCATCATCATCTTCGTCGTCATCATCGTCGTCATCAACTTGCTTGCGATGACTGACTTTACCTAATTTTGCACGAGCCCCGGATCTTTCTTCTTCTTCTTCATCATCATCGTCGTCGTCATCGTCGTCGTCATCGTCGTCGTCATCGTCGTCGTCATCGTCGTCGTCATCGTCGTCGTCATCATCGTCGTCATCATCATCGTCATCGTCGTCGTCGTCATCATCATCATCGTCGTCATCATCATCGTCATCATCGTCATCGTCATTGTCATCATCGTCATCATCGTCATCGTCATTGTCATCATCGTCATCAACCTCAGCCGAATATTTGCCAGAAATTTTAATTTTGGGTTTATCGACTTTTGTCCAAGTGGCGCCGTCACTTGGGATTTTAGATTTTAAGATTCTTTTGATGGTCGCTAATTTTACGTTGTCTTCTTCATCATCTTCGTCATCATCATCATCATTATCATCATCATTATCATCGTCGTCGTCATCGTCGTCGTCGTCATCATCATCGTTAACGTCACCGTCATCATCATCATCCTCCTCCTTGGAACTCACTTTGGCTCGTTGACAACTTTTCTTATCAACAGTTTCTGCTTTCAGCGATCCCGTTGTTTTCCATTGCGCAGATTTCACATTTTTCGGGGCATTTCTCTTTAATGCATCAACATTGTCACCTTTCATGAACCCCGATGATTTTTTATCACCATCTGCATTGGCCTTCGATTTAATATTAGCTTTTTTATGTCGGTGGCTATCTTCACCTGCAGGCATTAGTAACTGTCATGCAAAATGACATAGCTCAAACATCCAGCATTTTAGGCGTAAAGTAGTAACACTTGTTTCATAGAGATATATCAAGAATGATGTCATGCATGTAATATTTTTTAATTCATAATATTTTAACATTAAATAAAATCCCTCGACCTTAAACAGATATAACATTAGAAACGTTTATTATATGGATGTGGATTCTTACTTTTTTGATCTACAAGCCACTGCAGAACCTTATTTTCGTTCTTTAAGTCACCTATGAACAGGATAAAAGATGTTAGATTTCATACTTTATACACATCATCATCACCACCAAAATATAGTCGCCAACGCCGATATAAAGTCATATAATAATGTACACAGATAATTAAGAAACATTTACAAACAAAGAGTCGTATCACTTACCGTCATACATGATCGGAACACCTGTTTCGTAGTAAACCAGAGCTGGGAAGCTGAATATACCGATATCTGAGGCGAGTTTGGAATCCTTGGACTTCACGAACTGAATGCCGTGCTTGTCTGTGTCGTCATCAATCGTCTCTAGTTCTTCAAGGATATCGTCACATGTGTCACAGTCTTCGCTATCTGTAATAGGAAGATGAAAATTGGTAAGATTAGTAGGCAATTCTAAGATTCAAAAGTCGATTTAGCTCGTTACGACGCATATATTGGCACCCATTGTAGATATAATTATCTTTTAGAATTTCTTATTGTAATCTATATGGTTTACAATAAAGATAGTTCTGTTTATCTATTCTATTTCCAAGCTTTAAAAAAAAAACATTTGCGACAGTGTTTTGTCATCTTCATGGTCATCTACATTGGTCACATCCTAAGATCAATAGTTAACCAGTTATTCTGGAGAAATGGACACTAATATGTGGCTTGCAGCCGATTTTGTTAGCCGTTACACTAATAGAAGACTTTAATAATTTACTTGGGCAACTGCCAGACCACATAATATTTTAAAATGATTTATTACGTTTAATATTTTAATAGTCCAATGGTTTCCCTGACATTTTTATATAAATTAAAATTCACACTTACAGAAAAACACGGCTAGATGCTCTACATCATTTATGAGGTCTTTCAAGGTCTTCCTGTCTACATTTTCAATGATATCAGGCTGAGAGTCATGGAGTTCCAGTACCCATTTGAGGATAGCTTCTTCGTGCGTGAGATCACCTTCGTAAATAGTCCTGAACTTATGTCTGTAGAAGGCTAGAGATGGTAATTCTGACAGGTCATACTCCTTGTCAATGCCATCGTCGGATGTCTTCACAAAATCAATGTCTTTCTCTTCACACTCATCGTCAATGTTTTCAAGCTCGCTCAGGATTTTCTGGGATTTCTTGTCGCCTTCTTTGTCTGTAAAAGAAGATTGCAAGATTTCATAAACCAATTGTTTCTTTTAATATCATTAATGCATGGTCAGTTGACCCTATTTAGTCAATTATTATCTATACCTATTTGTATAAGGTGAATAAGGCTTTACACGTCGTACTTTTTAGTATAGGACTATGAAATCGTAATAGACAGAACTCACAAAAGTACAATATATGTTTAGGCATACGCCCTGAGAAGCACCAAAAAATTATGAGTAAAAAATCAGTATGGAATTGAAACCTACAGTGTCGAAAGCGTTGCTAAAATCAATCGAAAATAGAATCGATTGACTTTCAGTAGCTAACATCCAACGTAAAATATCATCAAAAGAATATACTTACAGAAGAACACGACAACGTGGTCGTTTTCTTCTAAGATCTTCTCCAGCATCCTAGAGTTGACCTCCTCGATCTTGCCAGGGATCTCCAGGGTGTCCTCGTCAGTCAGCCAGGCTAGAACTTCGTCTTCATCCTCAATGTCTCCTATAATTGAAACAAGGCATGTTTAAACAAAAAATTGTTTGCGGGGGTTAAAAAGTGTTTGCCACTATCGCCAGAAATCGCATAAAACGGACAGATTTGTAAGGAAAAATGGGAGGCCTTTTCCCAGCTGTGGGACACAACATAGGCTAGTAATAAATTAAAATTTAAACTTTTGGGCACATAGCAGCTGTCAATAATCTTATTGTAGGTGTTTTAGTTTCAAAATATTTTTACTTTTTTCAAGTAAAACTTTGACAACATGACTACTCACCCTTATAAATAAGCGGGTCCTTGTTCCTAAAGAACGCCAGTGTCGGGAAGGTCTTGATGCCGTATTTCTTGGCAAGCAATGTATCTTCGGTAGTCACAAAGATGATGCCGGTCTCGTCGAGCTCGTCGTCAATGTTCTCGAGTTCATCCAGGATGTTGTCGCATTCTTCTCCTTCCTCGCAGTTGCCGCCTGGAAAGAGTTAATGTTATTTTGTTATTGGTGGCAATAGATTCTTGATGATGATTTTATTTTGCCACTTGTTACAGCATAAAGCACGCGAGCATAGAGTGGGCGTTTCGAGACTGTTTTTGATAGAGAGCGTTTATTCTCAGAATAATTTGTAGTATGTTGTTGTGAGTATTTTTACAAAATAATAATTACAAAAGGTTTTTGTTTCTTCTGGATTTTCAATAAGAATTCGAGAAGCCTATTATGTGTGATAATCAATTTAGAAGAAAGTGTTCCATTTAAATATTGCTATCATAATTCTATCAAGTAACAAAATACACAAGTACAGCTAATATTTAAAACTAATAAGTAGTATTAATAATACTTACTGAAATACACCACCACATATTCATGCTCTTCAATAAGTTCAATCAAGATCTCATCAGTGACCTCTTCAATGGTCGCAGTGTTCTTCTGCTCAATCAGCCACTCCAGTACTTCTTCCTCATTCATCAGATCTCCTTCGTATATCGCCGGTATGTTCTCTTCAAAGTACACGAGTGTTGGTAGATGGTCGATACCATACTCCTTGGCTTCGTTCTCATTGTCCATTCGTACGATGACTATGCCTTCCTTTTCTAGCTCGTCATCAATGTTTTCTAATTCGTTTAAGATTCTGATGTCTTGTTTGTCTTCTTTGTCATCTGAAATTATTGTTTTGGATTGTTAGATACCTTGCTTTTTTTTGACGTTGTTAGACCTCATTCCTGATAAAATCTAATGCTTAAATTAGGAGTCATTGTAACTTAGAATGATGTTTACTTTATATAAATATATAGCAACCAATTGATGGTGTATGTTTTTATCGAAAATATTCGAATGTATTTTTGACTTATATATTTTAGGCGTACAAAACATTAACATAAACTCATGAAATAGTTATTTTGTTTTCCAAAGCTTGTTTAAATTATATTATCGTTAATTCACCCACTACCCAATTGCTTCATAGTTTTGCGTCAGAACTTACGTGTGAAACATACATTAATATCCCAAATAATTATTATTTCTGTCTTAAACATAAATTCAATACAACATATAATTTATACTTACAGAAGATCACAGCCAAGTAAGGGGTGCTGATAATAAGTTTGTCCATCATTTCGTCGGTGACTTCAGGGATCTCACTGTGACGCTTCTGGTGGAGTAACCAACCCAAGAGTTCTTCTTCCTTCATCAAGTCACCTTCGTATACGTGAGGAATTCCCCTCTCGAAGAACACCATTGTAGGAATAGTCTCAATACCGTACTCTTTCGCCTCCTTATCATCATCAATCTTGACGAAGGCAATGTCGTTCTGGTCACATTCATCATCAATATTCTCCAGCTCAACCAAAATCTTCTGACTCTTCTTTTGGTCCTTGTCGTCTGTAATAAATTCGAAGAACTGTATTTCATTTATATGTCAGTTCTTGATAGTGTTCTGTACTGAATTATGAACTTTCCTATTTTTGGACGTGTGGCAATTTAAAAAGCTGGCATTGTTTCAAGCGACACAGCCAATGTTAAGGCCGTGTGTATAAAAGTTAAAAAAGTACTTACAGAACAAAACGGCGACGTACTGCATTTTGTCGATGATCAGGTCGAGCATTTCGTCGGTGATGTCTTCGATTTCGTCGCTCTCAGTCTGATGTCTGAGCCAGTCTAGAACTTTTTCCTCTTCTTCTAAGTTACCTTCATAGTAGGTCGGTATACCCTTCTCAAAGTAAAGTAGCGTGGGGACTTTTTCAATACCGTATTCTAAAGCCTCCTCATCGTTATCAATCTTCACAAACGCAATACCAAGTGTGTCACACTCATCATCAATATTCTCCAGTTCGTTAAGTACCTTCTGTGATCTACGGTCGTTATTATCATCTGTAAGAGAACATTAAAACATGGCCTTCAGCAACAAATCCCAAGGGAAGTTTATGGTCGGATTTTTGCCAAGAAATGTACTTACAAAACAGCACGGCGACAGTCTTGCCGTCTTTGATAAGACGGTCTAACATTTCATCGGTGACATCTTCGATTTCATCCTTCTCAAGTTGGTCGACAAGCCACTCTAGGATTTCTTCTTCATTCTCAAGGTCACCTGACAAAAGAGATTAAATTTCATTTTTGCCTTTAAGAAACAAAACCTGCGAAATTTAGTACAAATTTTCAAACATTCTTACCATCATAAACGTTAGGAATCTGTTTCTCGAAATAGACGATGGATGGTAGGTCATCGATACCAAAGTCCTTCGCCGCCTTAATGTCATCGATTTTGACGAATTGAATACCGTGGCGGTCGCAGTCATCGTCTATCTTCTCGAGTTCTGCTAGGACCGTCATTGATTCATCGTCGCCGTGGTCGTCTAGAAATTGTGTTATAGATATTGTAGAAAAATAAAAATAAAAAATCAAGAGCTTCACTCCTTAGTAAAGTTTCTTAGGGAAACTTCACTGCAAACCGATATTGCTCGATCAAGCCTCTATACTGAACTTCATATACTCACAAAAAAGTACGACAAGGTTGTCAACATTTCCGATTAAGGTGTTCAAAGTCTTTGCTGTAACATCTTCAATGATATCCTCTTCATCACCGGTAGACTTATTAGTAATCAACCACTCCAGCACATCCTCTTCTCTGCTCAGCTCACCTGAAATACACATCGAAAAATGGCTGGAGGTATCTCTCAAGGTATCTTAAATAATTTGAAATTTAAAAATAAATAAAACAGAAATCGTAAGCAAAAAGTATTTCTGAATTCAAATGTATCCCAAAATACAGGCAACAGACTTACTAATATCGAAGTCTGGGCCGTTACCTGTTATTTACTAGACCAGTTTACTATCTAACATTAGCCTAAATCTCCATTAGAATTCTAGTTATATACGGAAGAAAGTGTTGAGACTTGACGTAAACCAGTAACGATCGTCATTAACACCATCCGTTTCCTCGATGCGAGCGTCAGCAAACGTAAAATATGAGTCACAAACCTTCATAGATAATAGGTATCTGATGCCTGTAGTACACCAATCTTGGCAAGTCTCCAAGATTGTACTCCTCGGCTAGTTCCTCGTCGTGGATCTTCACGAAACCGATCCCAAGTTGGTCAGCCTCGTCGTCAATGTTTTCCAGCTCTTGCAGAGCCTTCGCACATTTCTTACATTCTGGCTTGTCTGCAACACGTTACACTCTATTTCATTTTATGATTCGCCCAAATCTCTGTGTGCCTAGTTAATCCCTCGGACGTGAAGCGGTGCAGTTAAGTGCCTAATTATTGCCTATGAGTTTGGCTGTGTGTTAAAATTTAGTTTGCAATTAAAGCTTGTGTCGTGCAAAAACCTATTAGGTTTATGTGTGGTGGTGGTGCCGCTTTGCCAAAAAATCTTATATCTCTATTACTATTATTGTAAGCGGGACTATCTTGGGTGTGCAGTTGTGCATATCTATAGGAATATGTACTCACTGTGTACAAACACATTTAAATTAAAACTATGTGTCCTCAGGGTCTTTACAAAATCTTGCCATTGCAGTGTTAATAATCTTATTTACCAGGTTCTAAGCCAAGTTTGATGTGAACCTTTGCTTTATTTCAAACGTTTATAAATAGGAAGGCATTGTAAACAACGTTATTTGACGGCCTGCCGGGGATACGACACTCTTCATCACATATTTAGGTCAAGGTCATCTTATGATCTTGTTTTTGGACAGAATTTCCAACGTACTGCAATATTACTTATAAGTATTGTTTTATGATGTACACAGATTTGTAATATTTTTTACTGTCGTTAAGGAGGGGGAGAATGTTCGTCTGACGCTGTAGTCGTGACATGTCGGTCCGTCAATCCGAGCTTGCTGGCGAGACGCAAATAGCTCAGCCGAAATAGCTCGCCTCACGGCCCGATAATGCAAACGCGTTTTTGATTCTAGCTTTCCCTTAGACCAGATGTACGAACAACGTCAATAAAGAAACAGTAAGATTCCAGATAGGCGGTAAGTTATTTCGCAGAATTCAATAATTATTGAAGAGTGTAAAGTAAACGTTTGTTTGAATGTAAGTGTTAAAATCTGTAACTGTTAAAATGGTGAAAGTTTACTCGTTAGATTATGACGGTTGAATATAATTTGCTATGTGAGTCCACATCGTTTCAATATGTTGTATCTGAGCCAAAATTTTAATTAGCCGTATTCATCATCGATTGTTGATTTACACAACGGGGCCTTTATGAACTACACCAATTAACAAATATTATATAAATATCATTGCCGGTTCCAATAAAAGCGAGAAGCTTGCATATGATATAAATTAAACAAATACTAGTCTACTAAGCGAGAAGAGTTACAGCCAAGCTGACATAAGAAGAAGGCATGCCGCCAGCTGAAAATCTTACTTACTGTTTGACGGGCCGCAACTTTTGTGATCAGGACCTACGTCAAAAACACAATCAAAACACACTGCACAATATACAGACGCATGTTCTAACCTTCACTAACAATTATGATGTACACGACTGAGAGGAAGATTAACTACTCGACAGGGCTACGTCGAAAGAATTTACAGTACAATTTTGATTACGATGGTTAGTTGAAAAATGGCTCGAATTTACCACAATTGCTAAAATACGATACAAGAGCACAGAAAGTAACACTCCAATCCAATACTTACAGAAGAGAACGGCTACATAATCTGTGTCGTCGATGATCTTGGCTAGGATCTTTTGGTTGACTTCTTCTATCCGGTCAGGAAGGTCCATTGCTTCTAAACTCGTCAAGAAATCCAGGACGCTCTCTTCGTCCATGAGATCTCCTAGAATAATCAAAGTTTGACGGCACCAATTAGTAATATGGAATATATTGTTTCACTCATAGGTAAATAACAAAGCTTAAAAATAAATGAGCATAGAAACATTTGACAAATCGTCATGAAGATCATTCTGAAAAGCATGGGCAGATAAAAGTGAGGACGTTGCAAAACAAATTGATAATTCAGAGAGATTAAATTACGCCTTTTATAAATAGCCGAAATCCAGTATAAGAGCCCAGTTATAAATTTAACAATCAAGGGAAGTTGTCTTGAATCACCGTTTATAATTAGTTGTACAATAAAACTTCAGCTAATGTTCGCAGAGAGCTTTAAGCACTCTTTTAATTTAACAATAATGTTTAACACTAAATAATATGCTACTTATTTTTTTGGAAGACAAGTAGGTAGAGAATTTGGCTCAAACATTTACACGATCATGTCCTCGCTATTGAATAATAAACAATAATGATGTGCCCCAGGACCTGATTCACAATTAATTTTAGAAGCATAAGTTATGTTGAATAAAATCTGGTTTGCATTTCGGGTCAAGCACTTACAGCTGTAAAATATATCTGGTATATAGCAGAACAATATATATTATGAAAATGAATGGGTCTCGCTTTTGGTCTCGTCATTCATTTGGACCACCCAGTTAGTTTCATCATCTTCGATCATGGAAACATACCTAAAAAAGTTTTCAGATTAGCTACCAGTATTATTTAAAAAGCTATTAGGTATTTGTCTGCTTGGCATGATAATGATTCTATGGAAGGTCTATATTACAGACCTAATTTTCATCAATGGTTAAATCTGCTTATTCCAAGGATCACCTTTAATTGCTTACGTAGATGTATTTGTATTCTTTCCAAATAGATAGTCCAATTGTCCAGTTGTATGCTGCTTCTTATTAATATTATACAATCCTTCAATTTATCTATGAAAACTCCAAAAAAGAAAAAATAAACTTCTTCTTCCTGTGGTGTTCTCCAAAGCTTTAGAGGTCAAACGCTTAAGAAAGATCAAAATTAAAAAGATTAGTAATTTAGTGACGGTCTGACCTTCGTAAATGATCGGTTCCTTCTCACGGAAGTACGTGAGGGCGGGAAATTTCGTGATGCCATGCTGTTTGGCCAGCCGCTTGTCGTTGATCTTGACGAAGTCCACTCCGAATGTGTCTGTGTCATCATCTATCTTTTCCAGTTCTTCTAGTACCTTGTCACACGTTACACAGCTTCTTGCATCTGTTTAAGAAAATGATTTATTTAGGTTACTGAAATATTCTGTCTCATCCGAGTTTAATCTTAGGAGATACGTAGATGAGGCGTCGTTTCCGTGTTTTTACCGCCAGTTTTAAGTCTAAGAAAAATTGATATGTCTAAATTAATGGAGAGCACTAAAAAATTTGTTATAATGTATACAAACAGACGTTCACAACAAGTTCCACCGATGCCAAGGTTTCTGTGAAATGGAAATACGACGTTAAACAGTTCTCAAGAGCATATCAAATAGACAATCGATATATGGAACTTGTGGCACAATATAATTATATAAGCTCTAGTTATTTTAAATTTAGTGAGCCTAACACAGTCCAAGACAAAAAGATTGGGAAAGTTGTGTAAGTATAATGTAATAATTTAGCTCAAATCATGAATTCGAGTGCTTTTGTTCATTAAAAAATTACTCAATAATTAATATCGAACGTGGAATTATTGTAACCACAATAGTTTGAGATAAAATAATATGGATAATTTTGATATATGTATAATGAAAGGTGCCTAAATTCTTGAAATGAGCACATAACATTACGTCTGTTTTCCCCGGAGGACCAGACTGACACTGATACCTTACACACCTTACTGATACCTTTACTACAGACATAAGTCACAGTCTGCATCTTTGGCATTCTTTGGAGCAAAAATACAAAATATCGTATACCTGCCATCACAACGATTTGATATAACATAAAAATTCGTTATTGCTACAAAACCTACTATAACTATATGATTTTTAATATCATTCCAGTTACCACACAGTTTGATGTCTCAATCTCGGAATCAGAATATCCCAAATACCACGTGGCAGATAAAATTTATTGCCTAAGCAAAATATTTTACAAAAATGACACGTCTTATTCTTAGACGGAGAATAATAAAGTGATGACTGATGTTACTAATCGCGTCTTGAATTTGGCTCCCGAAGTTATGTCGAGCTTGGTGACTTAGTTTGTGTAGCCGATAGATGACGGACATGCCCCGAACTAGACGAATGGATAAGTAACAGCTGTTACGTACATTTATAATTGTACCGAAACAATCTGAAGTTATACGTTATGTTCAAAACAGATTTGATATCTTCGATCGTTTACAATACAATACTACGAAGTGTTTAAACTGAAGTTGAAATCATTTATGTTGGAGTAAAATACAAAACTTTAAATTTAAGAATTCCTCCTCCTTTGCTATATTCTCAATAACAATCTAGAATTCAGAAATGAATTCAGTATTCACGTCATGATTATTCCCCAATGTTATTGAAACCCATTTGGACTACATTCAAGATCTATGTTCGACAGGTATCTATTGTTTCTTTACATTACAGCCGTTTGCGTCCGTTGTTGCTTTTTACGTATGTGACGCAATCAACATTATTAACATTAGTAAAAAAATATAAACTCTTAAATATAGCGAATGAAGAAGTCGCGACAGCTCCTAGTTTACATTTACGATGTACTAGTGTACGCTCGAGCCCACATAACGTACAATTTGTGGCCGATGTTGCTTTTAATTTAATAGCTTTTTGCCAGTTTTATGTTACCTCAAGAGCATGAACAAGTTTAACTACAACATCGGCCATATGAGCAAATGATTCATAGACTTCTGAAATTATTTAGCCAAACGTATGGTAGGTAGAAGTTTGAAACCACATAAAGGCGTGTTTGTTCTTATTTAATACGTGGTATATATTTGTCTTAATTAGGTGCAACTGAGCATCTGGCTTGTATAATAGTACACTGCCAAAGTGCTAAGATTTGTTTGTCAAAAGTTAATTTTCTAAGCTCTGTGCTTTGGCTCTTCCGTCTATTCTGTAAGCATTCAAACATTGTATATCCACTACAATAACAAAATCTAACAGTTGCTTGTTTATTCAGTAACGGTCCGCCTTATTCAAAAGCTTCACATATATTTCAATCATCAAAATTATGAGTTTCATACTTATTTCGCATATCCACAATTTAAATTTTCAGCTTCCACCCATCAAGGTTACTTTTAGCACATTCTATAAAAATCGCCATACATCCATCAGCTTTTAAATGACGTGTTGCTTTCATTTGCGTTAGGTCTTGTAATTTTAAGGGGCGAGGTCATTGCCATGTATTAGGCACTGTTCCAACCTCGGAAAGTAATGAGAAGTATTTTTATGCAAAATAAAAACCAACTACTAATAGCAGCACAGCTAAGGAACTAGAAATTTTAAAGTATGAGAAACATTGAAAGTCCCTACGTATTTACCTTTACCCATTTCAACTCGTGTCAATCTTTTAATGATAATTATATACAAATATTTATCAATGTTTCAGTAACGAATCACCTGAAAATCGCCTTTTGATAAAAACATCAACGAGATAACAATGTATAACTTACATAGCATCGCACTGTCTGCCTACAGCAAGTGCACTAAAAACAACAAAATATGGGCGCGGAAAATTACTAGTTGGTGGGACGACGCCGAATTGTTGGCTAGGTTATAACGTAGCGAAATTATCTAATGTGACATGGAAACCACCGGTGAATGGACTACAGAGGAATCAAATGAAATCAGTTAACTTTAATGTATATGGGAGGCAGTTATCACAATGCGAATAATATACTGTAACTATAAGAAGATTTAAAGCTTCAATTTGTAATAAACACAGCTGTTCATCCGTGACCTAACACAACATCATAAATAATAAAATATTGAGTCATTATTGGTGTATGTACAATAATACTAATGTACCTAATAATACCGCGGCCAAAGCTCTGTTGCAACGCCGCCGCCGCATGAGTATGCAGGACATGCAAAACAATTACAACGCCTTCACACGTGATGAAGAACACGGAGTATATTTAGTTGGTAATAAAATTCAGAATTAAAGCATAGAAACTTGAGAACTACCGCGATCATTTTCTAGAAATTTCGAATAATGCACTGGGAAAATGCTTTAGCGTATCTAAGGCCTTACCAAAGTTCACGCATGTAAAATGTTTTGGAATTAGCCCAAAAGTACACCAATGTAGTCAGATACAGTCTAGGAAGGTGCTTTGCTTTGAGCTAATTTGCTTTGAATGTAGTTGCTATATGGATTTCATTCGTGAGTTCAAGATTGACTTCATGATCAACTGACTGACTTCAAACAAACATCCGGACCAGCGCAACTGGGTTATGTGAACGATTTTCATATACGAATACATACTGTTATGTAAGTAATATATTTTTTTCTCCATAATGTTTACGTTATAGTTATCATCGTCCTGCCCTTATCCTAACTTGTTCAGGATTGCAGTATGACAAATACCTACGTCTTTTTATTCCATCTATGTGTTTTTGACCGTTCGTTTTAAGCGTTGTCGATTAGACAATGTTAGTTTCAGTAACTTTATAAGTGTGTTTGCTATAGGTACTTTAGTTCTCATAACATCTATCGTTTTCCCAATACACTATCAACATTTTTTTTTTCACTACTTTTACATAACATCACTCCTCTTTTTCCCGAAGGGTTAGGCAGAGGTGAACTAGAGCTAGACCCCGAGTACCTACACTCTCATTTCGCCAGTTATGTTTAAGGCTCATGTAATAGGGAGCGAGCCTATTGCCATCAATCGGGCACAAATGCAGACTCCGGGCTTCTACTCAGTTATTCGTGATGGAAAACCCAATATCACTTTGGCTGACCTGGGAATCGAACCCAGGACCTTATGCTCAGCAGTAGCGCTTACTAGACTAACAGCGACCACTAGACTAACAAGGCAACCTTACAACATACGTATCTTTCTTAATTCTCAATATTCAACATTTAATTATCTATATTCTATTCCATTGCCACAAGTATATGTAACACATCATAGTCTATTTTAGTTTCTGGACTATTTAGTTCAATCTCCAGCTTTTTGTTTATTTCCCCGAACGTCTTCCACTGTTAATAGTCTGTTTGTCATTGTATGAAATATTTATTTTTAATTTACTTTAGATGTATCCAGTTGCATTTTACTTTGTACCTACCTATGTAAATATTTATTTTTAATGATAATTTATGTTGTTATGAGTTGTGGTCGTCTAAAGGTTTTGTAATTACAATAAGTGGGGTCCCTCAGGGAAGCAGATTCAGATACTTTTGCTAACAATACTGCAGTTGCTGCTTTTTATTGTAACTTTTTAGATCTTCTCTATTGAGTAGGTATACTTATTCCAATATAATTATTTCTAATTCTAATAATAGTATGCGCGTATTCTGATTGCTTCATTAAACATTACAATCTCAAACGTTTTCATAAGTTCCACCCACAAACTGCTCGCACAGTTACTTTTTAGTGTCATTTAAAAGATAGGCCATAAGTTATAGAATAATTTTGGATTCTTTGTATTCGAAAAATTAAGGTAACTTATATTATGTTGCATGCGTTCTACTATCACAGCAACACAGTTTAAGTTCGTTCTCGTAATATTCATCACATTTCAACAATCAGTTTATGTTACAATAAATTTTACTTACATACGCCAATCATTTGAGTTTTACTTTGACACTAAGTACGGAAAGAGAGCGCAGCCTATTCCTGTCACTGAATAAACACAAAATTGAATGAAAATAAATCGACTTTTTCGTTACGAGCAGCCGATGTCTTTCACAATCCGAAGAATTTGTTAAGACATTCCTAATTCATTGCATCTTAAGTTTGAAAAATTCGCCTGCTCGAAAAGTATAACGCAATGAATGTTGTCGAATTGTCAAAAAAGACATTGCAATCGTTAGTGTATTAGGTACTAAGCAAATACCCCGCAGTTTTCAAAAACAACTGCGTAACTTACACCTTGCAGCTAATAACTAATAGCTAATTAGTTATTATTTAACCGTGCTTCTGTATATTGTGCTGTCTTTTGTGTGCACTAAATAAACGATCTATCTATAAAAAGTTACTTAGATGGCTTCTACTTAAGTCTTGTGTATGGATTAAATTAAACAGCTTCATAGGTGATATATCATCCGAAATAGCGATCAAATAATACCTACTGAAGAATCTAATAAATATTATTGTGTACATTATCCAGATGTTTACATTAACAATTTGTTACAATTTGCAATTCATTCAATTTATTTATCAAAATCTTCAATTTCCTCAATAAATTCGAATTCCATGATGTTAATTTTTATCATAAACAAACTTGTTCATAAATTGGTAAACGTTTTAAACAAGAATACTTATTTTAAGCTAATATAAGGAAACAGTAACCATTGCAATACAATATGGTATGTACAATAAATTAGTTTCTGGTGTATTCATCATATCCACGTGGCCTGGCAACACGAACGTTTACGCTTTCCAGTTTCATTCCTGGCTGTAGCAAAACGAGTCTAACTTAAATATAGCTTTTTATAAGTTTTTATTTGTGAACATATATCAGAGTGACGCGAACACCGACCCCGTTTGTATATCTTCAGTTATTTCGGTGTCTTCTGATTCATATGGTGAGGAGAAACAAACGGGTAAGAAATTCTCAATGACGTGACAACGTTAATTGGCAGTGTGTCTGTTTCGTTCAGGGTAAAATTACAATTGCATAAGGCTACGTGACTATGACAATAATGTCGTGTGTCTAGTTAAAGACTGAAAAAAAGATTCTGCTAAATATTTAACAGAATCAGTAATATTCAAAGACAACAACACGTTACACGAGGTATCAGAGTTTTTGTGAACCTAACAATTATCGTTTTATCTTGTAAGTAATTGACATGATTCAGCTTTTTAGAAATTCTTTATTTTTTATCATCTTATAATAATTGAATGTTCTTTAAAGACATGGTATACCTTTCATTTTTCTCAAACATTTTGCTTCAATAAGCATTTTGATTGAGCTTTTGGATAATAAGAAGGTTTATCTTAAAAGTTGGCAATTTCATAAATAGCTGTCAAATATTTACCTGTTTTGATTAATTTGGCAATAAAACTGTATGTAATTAAGAAATATGGCTAACTAGAAAACTAAAATATTGATTATGAAATGCAATAATTAATATGGTTACACCGAATATTTAGTTTTAGATATAAAAAAGTATTTGGAAACTTTCCAAATGCCTTTTTTATACCTAAAACGGTTACAACATCAAATTCAGTGTCATAATTGCAATTCATCATTAATAATCTAGTTCGCTAGTTAGCGACATTTCTTATTTCCATATAGTAATATTGGTAAATTAATCAAAACAGCGAAATATTTGACATCTATTTGCGACGTTGCCCACTTTCAGAATAAACGCTCGTAGCACCTAAAATTTCCTAATGCAAAATTCAATTTCTTTGCCAATTTACTTCATTATGATTTTCGCAATTATTTCACCTGTTGGCTGGCAATTTCATGTCAATTTAAGCTAAAAATTAGATTCTTAAAATATATATTTTTACGTTTCTCCCTATATACAGTATTGCTCGAAGAAGTATTTGAGTGTTTATCATACAAATGCTGTAAAAAAGACGGTGGTTACTTTGAATGTTGGATTTCCAAATTCCAGAATATATTTTCCGATTTCATTAAAAAACGGTTTTAATCTATCTATCATCTCCATCACAGGGCAAAAGTAATTATCTAACTAAGTTAGGCCAAAAAGTATTAAGCTATATAGGAGATGAATTTAATCTATCATCATACTCTTGCCCTTATCTTAATTTATTTAGGGTCGGCAACACCTTTCGTACTTCTCTAGATATTAGTCGTATTCCCTTTTTAGCCATATCATCTTTCACAGTCTATTTCGTTTCTTAGGCCTTCCCCTTCTCTTATAGCCATCCACATTAATACTCAAAACTTTCCGCACGATATTTCCCACATTCCTCTGCATCACATGTCCATAGCCAAATTCTATACAGAAGAAGAAGGATTTAAGAAGGAAAAGGATTTAATCCAAAGTGTATATTATATGATTAACAAGACGTTCTTTGAGGGCAAACAAGACCAGAAATCGCAATCGAAAGGGTTGAGCTTTGACAAGCAATGGGAATCAAAAAAGAAGACGAAAGCTTTTTATCGTTACGTTTATTATTAAGCTTGACGCAACGAAATGGGATAGGTATTGAAGTGGTCAAGTCGTCAGGAAAACCATACATTCTTAAAACAATGACGGCAAGGGCAACCTTCAAATGCAGAATTACGTTAACATTTGACATTTGGCAGTAAGTAACAAGACAATATTTGATAGGTTCGGAATGTGGAATGAGGAAGTACGTCAATGAACCAAAACGATCAACATTACTCTCTTGAGTGGTGTAGACCGAAGGTGATGAGTAATTTTAATTTTAACAACATAATATGACGACTACCTTTATTCGGATGGAATTCCATGAATTAGGTGACATATATTATTTGAAATAACTCCCGGACCGACTGTTCTAGATAATTGTTTAACGCTCTTAGGTATAAATAGCCTGTAAATCTAAAATATAATATAATATGGGATGAAGTGTATAAAAAGCCTTGTAGAAATCTAAAAAATACTCGTGGAGTACCCAAGGCAATTACATTTCTGTTGCTGCCATCAAAATAACAATGTTGATATGTTTTTACAAATCACAAGCATTTAAATTCTTTTTTTAAATCATCTAGTATGTTCGGGAAAAGATCGAAACAACGGTCGCCACGTGCTGAGCTTCGAACACGAGACTTTAATAATCAACATAGTGGTATAGATTTTTATAGCAATAAGGTTTGCAGCATAACAACAGCGTTAAGTTACTCTATGAATAATCATATTATGAAATAATAAATACAACCCACATTTTTAAACCCTCTTAAACCAAGTTTTAATAACACTACATTTTCATTCAGTAAATCAAAACAGAGCGGCAGCTTTATACTTTTAGCAAAATGGCCACCAATACATCAGCTCTTGTTAATTTGTTAAAATTTATGTATTCTTGTACACGAATTGAAGCAATTTTCATTAATCCAGGAATTAATGCTAGCATTCTTGATTTTGGAAGTATTCCAATTAAAACAGTTGTACCAGCACATTTTCGTAATTATGTCTTTTCTGTAACACTTACTAGCCGACCAGGGCCTATTTTTGTAACACAAAAACTTTTCATGACGGCTTCACACTATCAAGGGGCCGCATCTATTTGATTTTATCTGATGTTCAAATTATTCTGGTAATTGTTGTTTAGAACGCTTTAGCCAGAGTGTTTAGCTGTCCTGTCGTTAACAATATTTGTAAATTGTTTGAAATGATTGTCTTCGTAATGATTACATTAGTTATTTGATGTGTCATATCATCTATCTTCATCATTATTTAGTAATTTATTAACACCTCGGTCAATCATGAATCATAATTATTTTACTTAGATAGGTACCTACTTAAATTGCTATATTTCCGAAGTTAAGTAAGTTAATTAAATTTCTACTTATTGGACGAGGTATGTTTTGTTTATGTTTTTGTTTGTACCTATCAATATCTGCAGCATCTTTCCCAACGTGGTTACAAATTTAAACTTCTGACTAACAGATGACCGTCTTAAACAAGATCCTAATAAAACCAAGAAAACGACTTTATTAGTACACCTACAGTTAGCTCGGAACAATTTAGTCTCTCAGCCAAGCGACAATCTTGCATCGGTGCCGGCTTCGACAGTGATTTATAACACTTTTTGTGTCTAGACCAGCCACTGCATCCTTCGGATGTGTGAGAGATGCATTGTAGGCATGGCAACGACCACAGATATGTCAAGATAATTAATGAATATCTGACGAATTAGCTTATTGCTACATTTGCTTCCAACTCACACACTCATATGCACACACGCACAGCTTGCACTTTTAAGAAATGGTCATTGAAAGGAATGTGACGTAGCAACAAACAGATCACATCGACAGTTGGCGACAAAAGAAAATAGTCGGAATGCCGATACCACGTAATGAAAGTCTATTTCAGCGGCAAATGCGGCGGCACACAGTTTTAGCCGAGCTAAGAGCGTAGGCGCCTTGCGACCTTGGCGGAGCCAGCATCGGTGGAACGGTGGAAAACGAGACTCGGTACCATTTTAGGCCGCGCCGACGGCCGCAGCGGTCGGCGGCCGGGTCAAGTTTTATTGTCTCCGCGGCTCGGTTGCATAACTCGCGAATCGCAAACCGATCCGCTCGCTTCGAAAATATCATGCGCACAGCCGAAAGCTCGGGTCCGCCGAAGCGGTCTTCCACTCGGCCCGTCCGAAGATCATTAACTCGACGATAACCCATTTGGACGGGCGCCGTCGCAGACGTTTCGACACGGCGAGGGCCGCCTCCGCCCTGGCCGGCCGCCAGCTTTTGAAAGCTCGCAAAATTAAACGAAGACGCGCGCCGGTCGGCAGGCGGCGGGCGAGTGCCACTTACACCAGTACACCGCGACGAAATCCTTTTCTTCCAGCACTCTCTCCAACTGTTTAGCGGTGACCTCTTCGATCTGGGGCTCGACATGTTTGCTCGGGGCGGGGGATTTACGCGCGGTCGCGGCGGCGGCGAGCAATAGCACGGCCGCCAGAGCCTTCAGCCACCGAGCCATGGCGAAGACACGCGCGGACTGACGCCCGGCCGCCGCCCGCCCTGCGCAAGCGCCGCCCGCGCGCTCCCGCCCGCGCATGCGCGCGCCCGCACGACCCCGGCGCCCGCGCTGCTTCGGCTTGTTTACATCGCGACGCAATGCCTCCGCGGTGTTGCGAATACCTAACCTCCAAATGCGCTTCGACGTGCAATGCGGGTACAGATAACGTAAATACTTACATATCTACAAACCATCGTCACGCTCCCGTCCTAGTTAAGGGGGAAGCGCTAAGGTAAGAATGATGATTTCATGAAACAGTTATTCTTTGGACTTACGTGGTCTTAGAGAGTTGTGTTGATGACTTTAATGATTATAATTCTGTAAATACATATTTGTTACGGCCGCGAATCGTATATTAATCAACGTACAACTTAATACTGACCAGCAAATTGCAAAAAAACTAAAAAAAAATGAATTTCGCGGGCTACCCTGGCGCTTTCGCCTTAAGGTTAGGTAGATTCTTACCTAAACTCATCTTTCAGTTAGCACCTGCCGTAGCAATGTTACAGTTTTACACTGTCGAATCTTTAACGTTTACAGCAATTACAGCATGATCAAACGAAAAATACAGTAAATAAACAGTTTCGCACGAGTTTGGATGTTGCTGATAAGTAAATCTACCGTCAAATCAAGAAACGGTGGGATTTAAGGCCGATGCCAACATATGCGAGTACAGCACGAGTCGTACCTTCTTAGATAATAATAAGTACCTAATATTTCCACTATGATGGGTAATCGAGGTCAAGAGACTCATTGGCAAAAATAAAATAAAAAAACTACCACTTTTACCTCCCGACTTCGTGAACCCCAGGAATATGTCGGCTGCTCCGGCTTAACTCGATTTTTTTTTTATTGTTAGGTTTGTCTTTATTTTCTTTTTCCAATTTTCTATGAAATTATAGGTAATTTTGAAAATGAAATGTTTCAGTTTTGTTCGGAAATGATTCTTTTTTTTTTTGATTACCTAATTATTGATTACAGAATAATTGGTTACTAACATAATTCTTAAGTATACCTACTAACAAAAATATGGATCAGTGTCTGAATAAAATAAATAAATTAAAAATTATTTATTTAATATTTCTTGTAAGAACGAATGGGGTCAAAAACTTATTCTTTTCATTGCAATTTACGCTTAATTTATTCAATAGTAGCTGCGCCCCGCGGTTTCACCCGCGTAAATTAAGGTACGATCCCGTAAGAATATCGGGATAAAAAGTAGTCTACTCATGTGCCAAATTTCATCCAAATCTATTCAGCCGAATTACTTAACCTTCTTACTTGAAATGGAGACTGCCGGTGCGTACTACGGTCTGTTCGAAACTGCAGTATGTATTTAAAGAAACAATTTATATCTTGAGTTGAAAAGCGTTAATAAAGTTGAGGGTTCAGCTTACTGTGACATTACTGAACATACAAGCTGTGATTGTCAAAATAGTTTACTTTCAATGTGTGTTTCAAATGCTGTGATTGTTATCATCGCAAGCACTAGCACAAAAACACACCCAAGCGCAATAACAGTGCTTGTAATTAATTTTACAATAAAAATATTATGAATAGGCTACATTATGTGTTTACTTTAGGGTTGCCGTTCGTCCCGATACGTCGGGACATGTCACCGTTATTAACAGTGGTGTCCCGACGCGCGACGTCCCGACAAGCTATAAAATGTCCCGACAAACATAATCGAGTGCGCCGTGCAGGCCAGGCAAGCCGCACAGCGCACGACTGGACTGTTCGTCCGGATCGGAAACTAACTAAGTGAGGGAGGAGTGGAGAGCGGCGCCGCCGCGCCGCCGCCAGTTGAGGGTTCAGCTTACTGTGACATTACTGAACATACAAGCTGTGATTGTCAAAATAGTTTACTTTCAATGTGTGTTTCAAATGCTGTGATTGTTATCATCGCAAGCACTAGCACAAAAACACACCCAAGCGCAATAACAGTGCTTGTAATTAATTTTACAATAAAAATATTATGAATAGGCTACATTATGTGTTTACTTTAGGGTTGCCGTTCGTCCCGATACGTCGGGACATGTCACCGTTATTAACAGTGGTGTCCCGACGCGCGACGTCCCGACAAGCTATAAAATGTCCCGACAAACATAATCGAGTGCGCCGTGCAGGCCAGGCAAGCCGCACAGCGCACGACTGGACTGTTCGTCCGGATCGGAAACTAACTAAGTGAGGGAGGAGTGGAGAGCGGCGCCGCCGCGCCGCCGCCAACTGTTTTCCTGAATTTATTCACCTGAAGAATATTATTGAAATAAACGTAGAAACTGAATAATGGCGAGCAAAAAGCATCCCTGAAAAATGGGTGACAATATTTAAGACTGAAACGTCACATGAGCTTACACAATTTAAGAAAATTTGTGAATACGTTTTCAGTATTCCCGGACATAACGCAGCTGTAGAGCGCGTATTTTCATTGATGTCGTCGCAGTGGACGGACGATCGTAATCGTTTGGGAGTCGACACCGTGGAAGCTATTCTTCAATGTAAAATTAATTTTCACATGAGTTGTGAAGAATTTTATAAATTCGTAAAAGGCAACCGACAATTACTGTCCCAGGTAAAATCGTCCGATAAATATAAAAGGGAAGATATTAATTAATTAATTGTTACGTTATCCTCGATAATTAATAAATGAATATAAATAATCCCAAATAGTTTTTTTTTAAAGATTATTTTTTTTTTAATTTGCCATGGTTTTGCTATTGCCCTTGATTACATGAACTGAAACTCCCGCGCACCGACGAACACAGTAAATACTAAAAAAAAGGACCCCAAATTGAAAATGTCCCGACGGGGCCTTGGGGCCTTATGGCAACCCTAGTTTACTTACAATTTTCCTGAGCTAAAGAATTGTTTGCTGGATGCACAAAATAATTTATTTCAATTAGGCACATAAAAGGCACTTTTGAACAACCTGGTTACATTCCTGACTCGAGCCCTGGATACATCCCTAATACACCCTGGATATATACACACATGTGTAGGTACCATCGAAGAAACGCATAAGTATTTAAGCAGTTTGAAAACAAAATACCTACGAAAAAAATAGGATCGTGTGCACGGGGCACACCACCCTATTTTTTTCGTAGGGGCGCTGCAAGCAGAAATAGTCCTTACGGTGTATAGATACCTATGCGTTTCTTCGATGGTACGTGTACGCTGTGAAGGAACTGATTTATGACCGTTTTCACTTAACGCCAAAAGTTGAAAATTAAACAGCGCGCTTTTATTTAGGCAGTAGCTTCTGCTCGCGACTTCGTCTGTCGAGATTAGAGCGTTCAAACAAACAAACTGTTCAGCTTTATGATATTAGTAGGCAGGCTGCCTCCTCTGTCCATTTTGATTTGTCCGATTTGAGTAAAAAGTATACTTACTTCTCAACATTACCCCCACCCAGGACTGGGGGTTCTGGGCGGACCGGCCCCTGCCCGCCCTTAGTCCACTAGTGCATAGCGGCTTATAGGAAGATTTTGTGTCAAAAACTGTGCAAAGAACATTCACGCATTTAGCTGTAAGCCTCAGTAGGTCATAAAGTTCAATCCAAAATGCTGAACAGGTGTGAGTGCTGAACTCATGTCAGAGTACTTACATAACCTACCTAGTAAGGTAAACTTTTATCCCCAAAAGGGGTGCCCTTAGCGAGCGTCGCCTAGTACCTATATAAGTTTAGTTTATGCCCCTGGCTGGAGGCTTTGAGTTTAGCAACTTAAGGCAGCCACAAGAAAGCCCAGTTAAGTAGTAACGATCTCAGAGGTCAATTACGAGATACCCTTACAAAAAAAAAGGGGTGGCACTCCGGCACTGCCGCCAGAAGAGAAAACTTGAACAAGATCGCCTTGGTGGAAGAAAAATACTTGTATAGAACATTGGTCCGTAACCTTATCCAAATAAAGAGCACAATCGCAAATTAAAAAAATACTTCCAATACCTTTAAATTAAAAATACTTGCATAGAACATTCATCCGTAACATAATATAAATAAAGAGCACAATCGCGTTTACAAAACCTTTAAAGTAAAAATACTTGCATAGAACATTGATCCGTAACGTAGATAGGTAATATAAATAAAGAGCACAATCGCGTTTACAAAAATGAGGTGTCGTCATGTTGTCGCGAAATCAATGGTTTAGTCCCATCTCAAATATGTCCATCGCGCCTAAAGAAGCTTTCACTTCAAAAAACTTTTATCCTCTCCAATAGGTACTAAGTATGTTATTATTTACTAGGTAGTTACCTACAATATGCAGGTGGAAGAAAACGACGAAGACTTGTTTTGATGAGCTGGATAGAGAATGAGATGATAAAGGTAGGTAGATAGGTATCTACACGTGAATAACGATCAGTGACGGCACAGATAATATAATACTACGGTGACGGTACAGGTCGACAACAAAAGAGTCTCACGTGGAGACATTTGGAACTCTATGCAATGCAGTCCTATGATGATGGGGCACTACTTTCCCGACAAGTGCTAGTAGATTTTGAGTCGCACACAAGCAGCGTTTTTAACAATTTGGTTAAATTCTCTTACTCATTTCCCATTCGAAGTCTCGCCCTCATTTTGTCCAAACTCTTTTTTGCCAAGCTGTAGGTATAAATAAGGGTATAAGCGGCCTACTAAATAAATACTAAACATAATATAAATAAACAGAAATAAACATACATTCAAGGAATGGCACGTACGATTTTCTCAGAGAGGCAACCGGATGGCGAGTGGTAATCTGGGTTTTGAAGTGATACTGAACCACTCCGTACCGTCCGAATGGACCCCAAATGGACGAGGGCGGAGATATGGGGGATGGGGGCCTGACTATTTTTTGACATGGCGTTCGTTATTTAAGCTCTATTATGTGCAAGAAGTTTGTGTGTATCAATGCCCTCTGGTTGTGATAAAATTAACCCTCATTTTCGGTGAAAAATCATCGGTAAGAAGTTTCAAGAATTAGGTATATACATTATTTAAATTATAACGATGTTGGGGGATGGCAACTAGATGGCATTGATACACACAAATTCCTTGCCTCTTCCTCCTTCCTTGATTGAGCTTAAATTTTGAATGCCATGTCAAAAAAAATGTTTTGCCCCCATCCCCCATATCTCCGCCCCCGTCCATTTGGGGTCCATTTGGACGGTACGGGGGGGTTCGATATAACTTCAATACCCAGATTACCACTCGCCATCCGGTTGCATCTGCAATAAAATTTTACGTGCCATTGCTTTAACTAATACCCTCTCCGCAAGCTCCTGTTTTGGCTAATAATTGACAGAATTTGTATGATTCATGCTATTACAAATTCACACTGACTCGAGTTACCTACTTATTTTTATAACAATCATTAGATTAAAGTTATGAAATAGCCACTAACACTATACGAATCGAAAACTTTAGGTATCAAAATCACATTACAAAAATCTTTATCTTTTTCCCTTCCCGCGAAAATAAATGCAAGCAAAAGACAACCTATCTCCCTCTAGTGGGAGGACATTGAACTAAAAAAGTTTTTTATTGGCTCTGTGTCGTTTTTGAACGAACTAATGAACCTTTGATTTGAAAATCGAAAATGTCAACCAATAGTAACGATACACCATAGGTTTCACCACCGATATCGATAGTAGAAAAGTATTTTTCTTAACTATTATGCTGATGTAGTTTTATTTTAGGATGTTTAATTAAGAAAGAAATATTTATATGTAATTATCTAGAGTTAAACTTTCCCTGGGCTCGCGTGGTGGATTATGTCCTGTGTCCTAGCCGTAGGAACGTTATAAACTAATAATTACGCTGAACGTTCTCAATGCTGTAGGAGTTTTATATAATAATGTGGCAGCATATTGATGTTTTTGTAGAAAAAAACGTGTCAAGCCAATCCCTAACATGAAACAAGGGCAGAAAGATGATGACGGTGATGGTTTTTTAAAGACACAAAATATTTTTTTAAATGTGCTCTTGTTGGTTTTATTATAATAGGTAACCGTTGTTTATTTTTTATTTGTATTTTTTTCATAATTCATTAAATTTAGAGACTTTTATACTAAGGTGGAAGTTCGCATCGTGTGTGATATTAATTATTTTGGTGGCTAGAAACGAAACTTCGATATTTTGATTATTTAAATGAATAATAATAACTATCGATATTCTTCGCCACTGACTCATAACTGCACGTCCCATCACTACCAAAGATGAGTCAACCAATCAGCGTTTACCGCAAACGTCATTTGTCACGTGGAGGGGAACGCCGGAGAGCGGTTTCCGAACGGAAAAGGCAGCATAGCTAACTTTTTGTTTCGCAGTCTCGCGCTGTTAACAAATTCTCGTGACGCGGCTGGTTCTAATAAAATAAGTTCGAATTGTGAATGTGAAGTGCCTTGTGGAATATACAATGGATATTATTTATTAATTGTCACAGTACTGTGCAAAGTGTTGTATTTATTTCTTCGCAAAGTTTCGGTAAGTTTCGCTTAACTTCAAAGTTTCAGTTTTTCATACGTATGTTTTACCTGGCAAATGTATTGTTTGATTCCGTCACAATCTTATCACGAATTTATAGCTCGATAGTAATTTTTGTGCTGTTTAGTCAGGAATCTTGAGAGAATCTAGTTAGAATGCAGGTGGGTAGAAAAAATAAAAATTTTAGTTAGTGATAGTTTTTTGTTTTAATTTTGCTTACCTACGCTTGACTTTGGCCAGCTCATTGATCGTTCACCTACGCAATTGGCGTCATTACCATAGAATATTTACAGTAGTTAAAAAATGTACAGATAATGGCGAATTTATTTGCCATGAAGATTTGTTTAGGAACGGTGATAGTAATATCCTGTGTCCATGACATCAGAAAGCTTATATTTTAGTTGTTTATTACTCTAACATCCAGTCAAAGAAAATATTTAAAAAATCCCATTGTTCTATTTACTTCTGAATGTCATAAAAGAGAAAAAGTTTTTTTATCCTTGAAAAATTGAATGCCAGATCATGTCGATTTTATAACAAATAAAAATCGTGTAAATATTGTCACCACCATATTTTCTTATGCATGTTATTCATGCTGAGGTTGGTAAGAGAATGTACTTTTGCTCTAAGTTTGTTACTGTATAGTCGCAAACATATTTATGGTACCTATTATTATTTTATTTATGCACTGAGCAAGCAAAGTCAGCCTTGTTTGTTCCTCCTTTGTACAACAGGCCCTTTGCGGAGTTACATTTTATGAAGGTTTATTCCATTTATCCACCCTAAAAAATCCACCTTGAGGTGCATTTGAGAATCCAGCATGAGCCTATAAATTCCGTTTATCCAACTAGGCCTAGGGTGAATTCTCAGATATACTTTTCTGCATATCTACCTTAGGGTGGATTTTTTGGGGTGGATAAATGGAATAACCCTTCATAAAATGTAACTCCGAGAAAGTGAAACTCAAAGTGAACTGAAGTGAAACTCTAACTGAAAGTGCAGATCGAATCCAATGTGCCTTATGGTTTGGGCTTTATCCCGGATGAATAGGTGATTACCTATTCATCCTGGATAAAGCCCCTATGAATCCTGAATTTGGCATTAGCTATTAAGAATATTTCAAACCTCAATATCTTTATTTCAAACTACTTTCAATCCTTGATCAATAAAATACCATTAAGAGGTCATTGTGCTTTACTCAAACACAAAAGAAATTAATTGTCTGTCTATAATCCAAATTATTATTATTTGAACAGTGTATTATCAAGTCTAGTTTAATTTATTTGGTTAACTCTTTTACATTTACAAATTCTGTAATTCATTATGGCTCAATTAACTATAAAAATAATAAAAATATTGAGTGTGAAAGTCACCCCCTGCCATTTTATCCGTGTATATTATTAATTTATTAACATTGGTCAGGCAGGGGACATAGTTCTGTCGTCATACTTTCAAGGTACCCAATCCACTATAGCCACCAAAACCCATAGCCCAATATGTTTTGTTTCCATGTTCTGCAATAGTGCATACAGGGATAATCATCGGTTGTTACCTCCTCATACTTTAATTTTTTTAAATTATATATATTAAAGTAATATTTTCGATAAGAATCTGGTCAAAGTCAAATTATTTATTTAAAATTACCACATTAAAGGCGCTTTTGAATGTAAAAAATAATCATGATAATCATACCCGAAAAACAATAAAAAAAATTTGTATTATTCAAAATTAGCTTCATTAACTCAATAGCAAAAGGAAGCCAGCCACATCTTTATCAGTATTATTATGTTTGTAAGATTATATCAATGATTTTATCATTTTAGAGCTGATAGCAGGTCTTTGTTCAGAACAATCAACCGCACGGCCATTGTTTTGTGGCCGACACTAAAACAATAAAAAATTGGCACATCTGGGCCTCAAATAAGGCCAGTTTTGCAATTTTGTACAAAAATTAGGGAACTATGTTGATGGATTCGAGGCTCTGCTTGTGTATTTAACTACCTTCACTTTTTTGGTACTCAAAAATTGTGTCTGTTTATTCCGACTAATCTCCGAAACGGCTGGAACGATTTGGACGGGACTTTCATTGGCAGATAGCTGATGTTATAAGTAATAACTTAGGCTAGAGTCCACACGGGCAGCAGCTAAGAAGGAAAATATTTTCTGCTCTCAACATTTTCACAATGCAACAAAAAATACGAAACGTATTTTAATGCCCTAACAAACGCAACGAAAATTAAGTCACGAATGAAAGTTTTAATTACTAGCTACTTACAAACTTTGCTTACAGTTAAAACACCTACTGCTGTCTGTGTCTGTCTGTAAGCACAAGCTTATCCTTTTTTTTCTGTGGCGATCATCGATCTACGCTTGAGGCCAACTTCAGCAGGAAACGCGTACGCATAACGCACTGATAGATGTATTATAAAAATATTATAATGATAGAACCATACCTAATCCATTTTTTCTGACTATTTTTGTAAATCTGTCTATCACAAGAATATCTTCTGATATCTAACCACAACCAACAATTTACAACTTATCAACAAGATAAGTATGACCAATGAGTAATATTCCAGAGGCTTCCAACCAATATCGTTGATTAACATAGTCTTCTTCGAAATGAGTAAACTCACCTAATCGATACCTAATTGCTACAAAATACGGAGCCATTGCAGACGTGGTCTTGATGCATAAGAACGTAAGTAGGTGCTTTTTTCCATACTTTTCGTCTTTTTGGGCTACTGAAACTATTTAGGCGTGTGCCGGAGTCTACACAAGCCATTGACTTGAACGTCGGAATTCCCTATGGATTGATTTATTTCCCAATCATTTTCAAGAAAGGAAGTCCTTATCATTGTATACTGCGTTAAGCACTGACATTCCAAAACATACGTGTAATAACTGCAGGTATAAAATGCCATCACAATTATAAATCATTTATGTCGCAAGATAATAGCGCCCCGGTGTGATAAACTCCAATACTCGTTCGTAGAACAACGATAATCGCTATCAAACGTATCGTCAACCTGATATTGTAAGGACGCTTATCATAAGGAGTTTAGTGACTACGTGTCAGTACACAAGTGAACATCCAACATGGGCGAATATCGTGCGGGTAAAGCTGGCATCAACGCTGAGGCTCAGGCCAGGATCCACAGCAAATACAATGATGACATCGCTCATGAGACCCTCGAATGGATCAAGCTGCTGACCGGTGAACCAGCTGACACCACTGGAACAGCCGCAAATTTGTACGAAGTACTAAAAGACGGTACTCTGCTATGCAAACTCGTCAACTCTCTGCAAGAGGGCTCAGTGAAGAAGATCAACCAGTCTTCTATGGCGTTTAAGTGCATGGAGAACATCAACGCGTTCTTGGATGCCGTGAAGAAACTGGGAGTACCACCGCAGGAGACTTTCCAGACTATTGATTTGTGGGAGAAGCAGAACCTGTACTCTGTCGTCGTGTGCCTGCAGTCTTTGGGACGCAAAGCCGGAAACTTCGGTAAGCCTTCCATTGGGCCTAAGGAGGCTGACAAGAATGTTCGTGAGTTCAGTGATGCGCAGTTGAAGGCTGGACAGAACGTCATCTCTCTCCAATATGGCACCAACAAGGGCCAGCAATCCGGCATCTCATTCGGCGGCAGACGCCAAATGTAATATGTTTAATGTAATTAATTTATAATGATTAAAATGTAATAAATATTTTGTATTTTTTTAATGTTCGCCTTTCATTTGTTCAATTACGTGTAACGTGTTGTTTGTAACAAGGTGTGGTTGATCGTCCTTAGCTAACGTAATCTCAGATTAGATAACACAAATATTTTGCACTTCTGCGGTGCTTGGCTGATTTGTTACTAAGAGGTTCATTTTTAATTGTGTCTTTCATTTTAAATCTTTCTTCTCCTTCATAAATATCTTCAGACTTTATTCAGATAATGGCTGTGCCTATCACAGTTGAACGGCCATACTTTTTCATATTTGGAGTATGGTATGCTGTTTTACTAGTAGTTACTATCGACCTACGACTTCCGAATCAAAAAACCTTGAAATACTATTTTTATCATCTAACTTGGCCACAGTATTAATGATTGCAATAAGGTTTAATATCCTCGAAAATCTAAATTATTTATCAGTTGTTTTATATCAAATCTTAAATCACCTACAACTTATTAAATAACTTGAAAGTGTTTTTGATGATATTGATAACACAGTAATGTCTAGTCTGAATGAAGATATGACAATCGTAAGAAAAAAATCAATAGGCTAATCACGACAGTAATTACTTTACCCTACAGTATTTTGTAGGTTGTAGGTACCTACTAACTTAAATATGTGCACTCAGGTGAGTGCACATATTTAACTTACCTATAGTAGTTTCTAAAATGAGGTCATTGTAGAAGCTACTATAGGTACCGACATATCAATGGAAATAAGAAATTGATATCAAAATAGACCAACCTTAAAAATGGAACTAATGAACTGTGACCATTATACATGATTCCGAATCAGCGGACGCCATGCACGCTACACACAATATAAACAGAATTAATTCTACTTTTATTTTAGCTTCAGTTAAGCTCAGTAATTAAACCTAATTAACCAGAATTTAATGAAGCAGTTTATCAGTTTCATTTAGCATGAATTTCGCAGGTATTTAACACTACACAAGGAACTGTATATGATGATAAAGATAAAATAATTAATTTAATCTTCACATGACATTCACACGAGTAACGGAAGTGACATAATTGTTCATATTCCCAAGGCAATTAGACAATGCAGCCAGTGCTAGTGATAATCCTTGAAAATATAAAAAAGAACTGAGACACAAAGGCTAATTTTACTCACTAGTTAAGATTATTTTAATCACTCTGTCAAAAACTTGTTAATATTGCCTCGACCTCTAATATGAAAGACATTGATGAAACTGCACACCGACATAATATTTACAAAGATGTAAATAACTGTTAGCTCTTGATATAATAGGTTACTTCAAAGTTTATCAGTATTTAAAGAAAACCAGTGAAAGAGATGAAGCTTGATGAGAAGTAGGTTGGTACTAATTCGAAAAGAGAACAAGAAGAAATACAAACGATGGCTGGACTGTGTGATAGAAGATATGACTGGAAAGGATGATTACCTCAGGTCATCTCAGCTGATGTTGGAAGTTAACATGCTGCGGCTCTAAATAAAGTGGGGAAGGGCAGGAAGATGATAAAGAAGAAGCAATATAAACTATATAGCTCTAATATTAAGCTTTAGTTGAACGACATAATGAATCAGACGATATTGATTAAACATGATTATCTAAATTAATTGGAAACGCTAATATCTACTATCGGTTTAGTAATTCCGACATTGTTTACGCTTTTGACTTTTGGAAAATGTAGTCATCAACAAAACAAAATCGGCAAAGTGCGTGTCGGACTACGCACATTGAAGGGTTCCGTAGTTGGGATGAATTTATCCCAAGGACAAACTTAACATGCTAGTTGAAAACATGTTCTCCCAAACATTTCAACTGTAAATGTAAGTTTGTGCATACAATATTGAGAGATTTACCGTGTTATTTTAAGACCATACGCTTCTTATAGGTTTTCCTGTAATCTATGAGTGAAGAACCATTCTCTGTATTTTTTCCAAATTTTAGGCTCAGTAGTTTGGGAGATAAGGGGGGCAATGGTCAATTTTCATAAATATCTCTAAAATTATTTATTCTAAAATTATTTAAAAAATATAATTGAGATCCTCACAATAAGCACTTTCAATTGATATGTCACACAGTACAGTTTGCAAAACTTTTTTTCTTATTTCCCTCTTTGCCACCGAAAATTTACCCCCATATTAAAAATTCATTTATTATTCGTTATAAGTCCGTGTTTGGGTCACAGAAATACATGTGTGTACCAAATTTCAACTTTATCGGTTCATTAGATTCGGAGTAAATTGGCTGTAACAGACGGACAGACAGACAGACCGACAGAAAGACAGATAGACACACGAGTGATCCTATAAGGGTTCCGTTTTTTTCTTTTGAGGTACGGAACCCTAAAAAAATATTGTGTCTGACTAAAGCAAAAAGTCCCATTTCTTTTGCAATTCATTATCTAAATTATAAATCTAATCTGAGTTCAGGCTGATTCCGCAAGGTACGATAAAAATAAACTGACAAACATTACTGAAGATAATAATTTTCGTGGTTTTATTAGCAAAGTTCCCGTTTCACCTTTTAGCCAAATGTCGAGGGTAAATCGCTCCCCTTTTCTTACCTTGTTATTTGATGACGTCATCTAATATTGATCTAACTTTTGCAACCGCAGGCGTTGCTAAGGCTTAGCACGAACTCCCAACATCGCCCTACAAATAATAACTATGTTTTGAAGCGCCTATTGAGAACGGTTTACGTAATTGTGTCGTTATATCCGCCGACTGCATAGAACAATACTAATATTGCAAGTCTCAAGGAAACAATGCAATTATATGAACCAAAAACAGGCGGTAATCATTCTTATGACTACAGGAACAGCTCCTAGTTTGGTGTAGCAAATGATTTCTAGACTCGTGCAACCGCTATCAAGGACAATCAAGCGAGTTTACCTAAATGTGGCAGTAATCGATGATTTCTAATTACTTAATGGTTATTACTGTTATTCATTGGAAATGGAAACGTCGGATCCTTTGATACGGCGTAATGTAAAGCGAGTGGTGAATAATAATAGCAGTATCTTTGAGGATAATAATCTATCTTTGAACGAGTGTTAGTTTTTGCTAGTCTTTGCAAGCTGCATTTGTTTCCAAGTCGCTCGTTTAGTCCATTGCAACAGTTGTCACACAATAAAGGAGAAAGTTACAATAATCAATCGTATTATAGTTTAGCTAAAGTTTCTAAATTGACAATCCAATCGCGAATGTGATTCATCAGAATTTTTAACGAGATGTCTGGACCACAATAATACTTACTGGAAATAGTCTTCAAACAGCGTCTACAATCTCCGGTACGTCCGATATTTCATTTGCTTTTATGTTCAACTACTGATGTTCAGAATTTCAGATGATGTTGGCAAATGGAATGAAGTGGTTTTTAACAAAATGTGGAATTATGATAAGCAAGGATGTTAGTCTTGTATTAAAAGACCTTAGTAGCCTAAAAGTACTGCCAAATTTAGCAATAAGTGAATACTTGGGACCCTAAACCTATAGGAAAATGACGGAAATGTGGCAATTTTTGCAAGTTTACAACATTATTAACATCGTTAATTCTATGAACGTTGATGTCACAGTCATTAGCACGGCTGCGACTGTCCGTCACGGTCGTGTCAGCACCCCACAACGGAAGGTCTGGTCACGCGCTGATAGTAGCGGAAATACGGATATCCGAATAGGACAACGCTAACTTGTCCTCAAGAGTAACAGAGAGGGATAATCACGCACGTGGGCATTGTTTTGTGCCAACAATAGCTAATAAGCATAATATTAAAACAGGAGAAAGTATTGTTAGTCTAAAAGCCTACTTGACTCCCAAAATTCAATGTCATATGGGTTTGGCTTAGCCGTCGTCAATGGCCTTAAATGAGGCTACAGTGACGCTTGTAAAGCGTTCTGTACATGTCCGAAATGATAAATTGGAACAAAGAGGTTCTATGGCTAGATAAATAAATGTTATTTTCCAGCTCATTGTAGAAATATGTACAACAATTCCTATTCACGTCACCATCACAATATGCGTCGTTAACAATTCGGATGCAAACTTGTAAGATACTTCGAAAGTTAAGTTTAATAAGGAGTCTATTAAAAACCGTTTACTCATTGCTTTCCATTTCATACACACTGTATGACTATAATTTTATGATACTTATCAGTAGTGAAAGCCTCTAGAAACACTTCGTAAAGTTCTCAGTCGAGGCTATCGCCACTTCAGCACGATGATTTAGCAACATCAGCGTACAAATCTTCGATAGTAACGACCTTACTGTTTAGAAAGTGTAAATGTTTAAGCAAAATTGCTATGAAATGATCAGTTTTCGTATTTTGCCTGGTTATTGCAACATCTCCAAACGATTCAGCATTCCCACGTTATACGATATCGATCGTTCTTGCAAGGCTTCTGTATGTTACGCTACAGCGATTCAGCTTGCCTTCTTGTCCGAAGGCTCTTTTACCGTTACCGTATCGGGCCCCGGTCGGTCGACCAGATTATCTGGCACTAACGGGATGATAGCCGTTTATCGATCGCAATGGCAACTCTGTAGCAAAATTGCGATGCAACTACTCCCAACATTACTTTTATATCGAGGAAGCTCTTACTGTGAATACTGCAGTTGCGTGCGATTGCACTAATCGTTGTTCCATCAGCAGTTTAGTAGTTTCCGTATCTAGGAAATGGTCCATGTTTAGTGTGCAAAATCCTACAATTGGTCTCAATTGTATTTTGTTTTTGTTAAATGGTATTTCATAAATCTTAGCGGCAAAGAATTTCTTTGTAGAGCAACGTTACAGTACAGTTTCCTATTTTTTAAATCACCGTAGCGTGCAGAACAGCTGAGATTTGGCTTGATTCAAGTAATTAATTTGCGTTACGTCACTAATAATTGCAGTGTTGTACTACTTCCATTACACACGTACATACAATTAATGTAAAGCGGAAAATACGACTTTATGTTCGAGTCACTCCACTCACCTAGTTTCCTTTCCTTTAGTTATTTATTAAATTATATCATGTTTTGAATGTAATGTTGTTGTATCATGTTTCCGTTATATAATGTCTTCTGGTTTTTATATCTGGTGTTCCGTTTCTGTACCGTTACTTCCTATTTTTTGTAAGTATCCATGATTACAGTAACTGTTCTTTGTTAACTTTTTCTCTTCTTTACTATACCGCATTTCTAAAAAGCTAACAAGGTTAACAATGCCATGAACATTAATTTTGAATTTACATTTCTATCTCTAACAGATTTTAAGAATATTTCATTTAAGTCGTTTTCTTTAGCAAACCCAATAACATATTTTTTTTATCCTACTACAGCTAGTCATTACAAACCAGGTCAATCGTGTTTCCCATTTCAGTTTCATACAGAAACTTCTCCCTATTTTTTTATATTCAAGTGCGCCATTGAGTTTTCCGTCATTCGACCACGTCATTTTAGCTAGGGGAGTCGGGTATCAATTGATATGGCCCTGTGCTCGCCCCAAGCTGATTTATTCGTTAACCTGCACTGTATTGATACAGCTTGACCTCATTGGTGGTGACATTCGTAATTGTCAATTGCCTTTGATACGTTGGTTGTTAGTTTTAATAGCATGTGCTAATGACAATGTTGATCTGTATCTGATGTACTGATCATTATTGATATTGTCTATTTAGTATTTTCTTATTGCTTTGTAACAGTGCAATCCATCTTCCTCAGATGATAGTTTTTTGCAGTAGAACGTGTAATGACAAGCAATCCAGACTTCAGAGACATTCCAAGTTTTTCTTTTACTCCAAGATAGACGTTAAAGTCATTATTTTTATATTGCAATTTAATAATAGCCACTGCGGTTGTCTTTAACTGTTATTCCTCATGGGAATCACTTATAATTCCATGAAAATTCATCTTTTGGTCACACTTTTAGGAACTGAGTATTGATGTTTGTCACAGCCACTGCGGAAATGTGTTCCTTTAAAAGCGTCTGTAACTTAATTATTATTGATTAATGTCCTTAATTAACCTTCAAGTCTAAGAGCATAAACATATTTCTCGATTGTGAATCATGTTAGACCAAAGAACCTTCACATTATAACAGCATTATGTAGCAAATAACATCAACATTTATTTCTTCATCAGTCATCACATTGAAACCGCGTAGAGTACTTACGGTTACCGTTAATGTTGATATTATTTTAATTGGAGCAATCTGTGTCATTACAATAAAATAACTTTATTTCGAAACGGGATTTCTTCTACTTGTCTAGAGATGCAAGTGGTTAAACTAACACTCGGCATAAATACTGCCTGTATCATGAACACGGCATGGCAACCGACTGGAACTAATCATCAAGCATTGACAAATAACTATTTGCTTAAATTGAATTTGCTTAAGAAAAAATAACTAAAAACCTTGCCCAAACATTTTTTCATTACACGAGTGTTTTTCTACCATATTGTTCATTAGAATTAACAATCACTGTTATACCGTATCGGTTTCAGTAATTAAAGGAACGACAGGTTAATGCTTAAATTGTTTAACGCTTGTAAAGCAAATTGTTGATCTGAGTAAGAATTTGCTCGTGACTTTTGCGGTAGATATTGCAGGTCTGAGGACATTGTTGAAATGTAAAGAGGAAGACGAAGAGCGCATGATATGGCTTAGGCAGGTTCGGAAACCACGGTTTCACAGAGTGATAGTTATTTACGAAGTATATTAACTTCAACTTTCAAGTTCACTTATCTCGCTCCTTCTAACGTTTTATGAATACCTACAACATCCTCAATTATTTATTAAATCGCACCTTTAGCTTCAGGTCCATTACATAAATTACTACTTCGCAACAGGAATGATCTCGCATTTAAAAATTGCAAACGGAAATACTAAATCCGTTCCGTGCCGCCGGCGGACTGGTTTGTTTATGTATCAGTCCACGTATCTCGAAAACGTCCGCACTGTCGTAATTATGCATTTCATTTTTATTCGCAACCTGCCACACTATTATGCACGCTACAAGCCCATTTGTTATGTCGTTCAAAACTCCCTTACCATCTAGCTACTATACATGACCAAGTCATTCATTCATATTTAAATTTTCGTCATAACAGGATGACGTTGAAATTTTAGGAATTTCTACATAATGAGGGGAAAATTGTAAAATGTATGAATAAGATCGATCAGCTTTTACGCAGCATAATGTGATTTATAAAACCTACTTTCCTTTATTCATCTAGGCAAATTACATTTTGCTCGTGTAGCTTTACTTTCGCCGGTAGTCCGATGCTGATATTCAGAATATCAGTTGTTAGTATTCTCCACACGGTCCCATCAATTTGCATGTCAATTGACATCAGTGTCTGGGTTACCATTTGTGTGGGCTTTGAAATGCCATCGAAGGCACTGTTCAAACTGCATTTTCAATCCCTGATATTAAGCTTAACCGTTTTAAGTGACCGCTCAGCAGCGATTACAATAAATGTAAGATTCTCCGAACGTTACATTTACCGCTTGCTGTCGGTACAGTAGGTCCAACTGTGACCGACTTTGTTTGGAACCAGTTTCTTTAGACGTTACCAAAACCGTCGGCGTTGGTCCAACCTTGGCATTGAGGGAACTCTATGACTAATGTTTGCACGTTGCTTTTTTTACCTATACACGTTACGCCAAGTGATGCTCGAGGCTCGAGACTAGCGTGATGAAAATTAAATTTTATTTCGTAATAGTAGTTATAGCATTAGCAATAGTTTGCGTGTAAATTGCGTTTTCAAAGTTGCCTGTTTGGAACTAGTTCCATAAATCACTGTAGACTGGGTGTTAATTGTTATGCATAACGCATGTTGCTAATCGTTAGCAGTTTTAAGCCAGACACCTCAATATCTTTGCAGACCAAACTTTGCTTAGTGACGTAGTATTACGTCATATTTTATCAAACCATGTTTTCTTATCGTAACCAAGTTTTCCTGTTAATACCGTTTCTTTTATATTCATTGCAAAATTAATTGCTGAGAGCATTATTTCGGCTTCTATATCGTGATTATTTCTGCACTAAGCATCTGGTTCTTCTGTGGGTGTTGATCGCAGTCCGGTTTGCTCGGCACATTTTAAGTCAGGTGTTCAATAATGTATCTGTACCCTACACAATATAACTTTACGAACTATTTATTCACTATCGGCGCGCTCATCGTTCCAAGTTCCAACCACGCGTGCCCGATTGTATCTTAGCGAACATGATTTTCACTGTTCCACCGCATTCTCTTAAAATGTCGAAAGTTTTCTATACATATATCACCTTGTATGTAACTTCATCTTGTTTAATACATATGTTACTGTTCCATTTGTCTATATAATTTGAATAATCTTGGTCTTGTGTCGGTCTAAACTGATTTATGCAAACTCATATCTCATTGTTTCTTATCCTTGACAGCGAGAAGATAAAAGAGTTACTAATTGTAGTATGGTTTGTCAATTTTTCATTTGTATTGAATGTTCTGTCGTAATTAATAATAAGACAGACTTTTAGGTCTCCTTTATGCATGCAGTTAAGTCACCAATGAGTCATTCAGAACTCTGAACGACTTGACTGCATACTGCGATGCATTCGAGTCTCAGCACACTGGCGGTCTAATCTCTTTTATAATTCTCTACATCTCTAGTTATGTTAGTGGCTCATTTCTCATTAGATAAATTAATTTAGACGCTGATACAATTACCATGCATGATCTGGTCAGACAATTTCCTGTGGTTGTAAATAATGTAGGTAAAAGCAAAACAAATCATTGAAGGCATCAATTTGCCAGAAGTAATTCAGATCAATTTTCGTCACGAGTTAAGTAGCGGGTAAATCGCAACCCGACCCCGGAGGTCGGCTAATAGCAATTTAGCTCTGCACCGCTATGAGTCACGGTAGCAGCCAGTCGTGACAATTTTCATATAAATAGTATGAATTATGACGAAGCAGAAGACTCAATTCTGTCAGTGCACGATAAAGAAATACACTGTCATGAACTTATTAATCTTGCTCTTAATTAAATATATAGTTACACTGCTACATATAGTCAATAGTGCATATATCTGTGAATCTAATAACTGGGTCAATCGGCCATGCCTGGGATTGGCTATTAAAACATTAAGAACCGAGGCAGTGTCGCATACGAGTTCCGTTGCAGTACTAAAATTATCAAAAGCTTTCTTATAGTATCACTTAATCCGTGTGTTCCTTTGTTTTAGCTCACTTTTCCTTCATTGGGTTCTCTATGTTCAGCCTAATTGACGTTATTATTATCTCTCGAGTTAGCAGCAAAATCAGTAAAATTATTTCGAGTGTTTGGAATTGTAAACTTTTTCTCCTATATATTTGCTAATATAATTATGATAATTTTTTGTTTGCTGTAGAAACACCTGTCTCTATACGATGCGTACCCATGGCGTTCTTAGTATTGACTGTATTTGAAAACATACTGTTATGATTACTATAGTCATTTATTTGCATAAAAACTGTGATAGGTTTGGTATCAGGATGCAATAAATTATTAATCAGATAATTTATTTGCAAAAGCTATGTACGTATTTTTAGGACATGGAACTTATAACTGTCGAGGACAGGTAAATGGATTCTAAATGCCTTTTTAACGAAAATTATCCTTATCTAAAATCTACATTATGTCCAAATCACGACATATTTCACTTTACACTGTATTACTTTCTAAAATATTGTTTTTAACGTTTCCTGAGAAATAGATATGATCTGTTTAAAAACAGTCTTCTCTAAAATGCTAGTATACAGTCCGAATTGATTACAAAATTCCGCTGTTAACGTACAATACGTCTGTTTGCTTATTTTTGTTTGTACACCGCATTATCAACGTGCTTTGTTTCGATCAAGATTGTAGTTACGAAACCTGGCGTGCGAAACATTCATCTGCTTTGAACACACTTCCAGTAGATATTGCATTAGCCTCGGAAACTTCATTTTTCATGTCAAAACAGTCTTCTTCATTTAATCATGTTTTGGCAGTTAGTCTGTTCTCAAGTCAGACTTGCATGGTAGCTTGAATTTGAACTGTGTAAGAAAAGTATTCTTTGTTATTCAAAGTGAATAAATTGACATACGACTGATGATATTAAGTATCATTTAAAAAATTTGATGCGACAATTTTCGAAATTGCTCAAACTTCATGTGCTTGATGTGTTTTCTGCAGATAGCAGATGTATATTTACAGCTTTACAAAGAAAGACATTGAACCCACCCCACCCTTAACTTTTAGTACTTTGTCCCAGTTATATCCCAGAATAGCTGTCTGTTGGACATCGTTAATAGCAGTTGACATAAGAAAGTAGGAAGGTGCGGTCTACCGGATCAATTTTCTGAAAATGGCACAGTCTGAGGTTGCGAGGTCAGTACGACCAGAAATATCACACCCATGAACTTGAAAGTTCAAGGCGTTTTGAGCTGTAACAGTACACAATAAGGTAGCGATTATAACGGCAAGGGTTACTTGAAGATCTTTGAAAGTTGGTTTGGAGAACAAATGGTAGTTCAAATGGTCCAAAAATGCTAAAGGTCATTGGCATGATTGATGGTACCTACTGTTGGTTTTACTATAATTATCGAAAACACAGCTTAATAAGGTGTTCGACCCAACACAGCAGATATGGTGATGATAAGCGTTTTAGCAAATCTCGTCGCTCAGATATGCTTTGTTTGTTTGTACAAGGTTTGGGTGAGCTCGTTTCTGTCTGGTTTTATGTAGAGTATGAGGAATTTTAGTAAACGGTAAATCATCCATCACATATACTCTGTTCAGGTAAAAAAAAAATTGAATTGAAATATTTAGAGTACAGGGGAAAGGAAAGTACCCATTGGAGAGTTATAATGCCGAACAATAAGGATAATGGGTGAAACCTAAAGGTTAGTTCTGCTGAGTTATACTTATAATTTAGATTCACAACCTTCTGATCTGATTAAATCTAAATATTCTAAGATTTCCACCGCAAAATAACGGTGAGATAACAATTAAGACTTATTACGAGTTCACTTAGCTTCAATTCTTATAGGTTTAAAGTATCAAGGCTAAAGCGAGATAATTATCAATTCATGTGAACATGCAACGCATTGCGCTAAAGAATGCATGCGGGTCATTGTTGGGAGAACAATGTCCGATTCACATCATTTTACGTCTTGTTCTACAGAACGACGGGAGATTTCGGATATTATTGTTTGTACAATACCCAATTGACAATGGGGTACACAATTTGTAACTGTATTGTCGCATTGAAATGTGTGAACTGAATGCAGGTAAAAATTTAATGGAAAAACCATATGTGTCACCGAACCGTGAACCTCAAATCAATTCTGTATAGATGAGAATTTCTGGACAAGCTTGAAAAGCTTTCATGTGTCACAAAGAGTAATGAAGTAACGAAGATGTTACTGAATAACAACCATGAAAAATTATTAATTGACTTGTGACGTCGAAAATAAACAGACACCGGTGAAGAAATCAAACTTATTGAACATGTTCGACCCAAACGTATGTTCTATTGATTACAAGTGGTAAAGCAGATGTGTATGTTTATCTATGACTCACTACAGACAATATTAATAACGGATACCTTGGAAACATGCAACCACCTTTCAAGACATACAAACAAAATGGAAATCTTTCAACTTTCTATGAAGGTCATGACGTGAATGATACAATTTTACAGTATAACATCTTGCCGGCGATTATAAATAAATATTATAATACAATGATCATTGAATTGATTGCAGTCGCTTACAAGTTATAACGTATCGCACCAACAGATATTGTTTGATATCGAATCGATAAGATTAACGAAACCTTTTGCAAAGTCGAAGAAGATTTTGATTAAGTGGTAGTTTTGGTTTTAAAGTGTACAAAGGTGCTGTTTTATTTCAGTGCCCGCATCATTTATTATTATTTGTTTGTGTGGTTCAGTGAGTGTTTTTCATCGCTATAGAATTCTTCATTCATGTAAACTGAGGTTAGTCGGTTAATAAACTTTATCCTTAACAACCTTTTCAATGTTCTCATTGTATAGCCCAATATTTTAGCTGTATCACGATACTCTACGTATAATCAATACGCCTTAAAGGTTAGGTAATGCTAAGCCGTTAGTTAAAATAATTGTATCGGCAAAGTTCGTCAAAGATTCATTAGAATAAGTAAGTTAAATAAGTTCTATGGGGCCGTCGTCGTTCAAATCTCTCGTACCAGACCCTGGTTGTGGTTTGACCTCGATTCTTTCCCGTGACAGTCAAAATCACGCTTTCGTACGCTTTTCTTGTTCGTTTTATCTCGTTGGGCTGCATAATTTGCATCCGTTTATTTACGCTATCGCATTGTGTTTATTCATACGTTTTGCGCTTTTCTTCTAATGGTTTAGAATAGTTTGCCTCGGTTGGAACGGCCGCGATTTTACGAAGGGAAATTGACTAAAAGATAAAGATTCAGTTTCACTTTTCTACTAGTTTTTTATTTTTATGTCTTGATTTACCTACATTCTATGTGGAGGAAATATTGTTACCATAATTTTCCTCTTCAGCTTATATTTTGTTGACGTTACAAACCTTCAAGCCAACACTTCACAGACTTCCCGGTTTAAGTTACAAAATATTCCTGTTGATTTTAAATGCGTCGCTGAAATTCTTACTGCAGTTTCCTTAATTGAGTTCTTATAACATCAATATTGTTTCTCATATCTTGTATTTACTTGTTATATCAAGTAAAAACTAGTTTTCTCTTGGTTCTATCGGGTGTTTCACAATACATATCTCCCACAAAGAAAATTAGGTACTGCTATCAATACCTACCTATTGTTTTTACACGGGCTGATACAATCATTCTGGTTTCATTTTCCTGTTACTAAGAAGCATTCATTCACAAAAAACATTATTGTATTTACCTACATACAAGGTGCAGTTTTGGATCTGCAAAACATTTTAGGAGGTAATTATGTTAGTGATTCTCGACCCGAATCAACAATAAAATGGGCAGGTATTTTTTTTTCATTTTATTCTTATTTACGGAAATCGGTAAGTGTGAACTCCCATTTTTAAAACGCGACCAATCTGTACGTGTCCTTATACTGCGCTTTCACACACACAAACAAACGCAACCGACATTTCTTTCATAAATCCAAAGAACCAACCACCGCCCGCTCCCTCTCCCCCGCCACGCCCCCGCGGCCATCGCAAATGCATAAATCGGGCCAATTTATTAGTGTATTTGATGACGCCGGTATGTGCATACGCTTGCAAATTCCGCCCCTCAAGTGCGCCTTCGATTAACGGTCGGGATAACCTACTACCTAGTTGTAAAAATGACGGACCAATACTCCAATGTAGAGGTGGAGATGGTCCGCTTGTATGCCATCAGTGGAGACAATGTATCTCGAGCCATCGAAATGTTCGCGGAGTTATTCCCCAATCGGCAACGTCCCTCACACAGGGTAATGCTGGCTGCTACGCAGAGACTGCGCGATCATCGGCAGTTCGACGATCAGTGCTTTCGACACAATAAAAACGAATGTGTTTGTGTTACGTAAGCTGAAGGAAAATCAGCAACGTTGTGCTAGACTGTGTCTGGAGTGTGACGGTGGAAACTTTGAACAATATCTCCAGGTAACATAAGTAGGTAATTTATTTATTTATTTGTACATAGACAATAATTTGTAAATACGATGTTAGCTAAATCAACTTGATTAGTGTAAATAAGTTGATTTAAAATTTTTAACTACGCCAAAAATACCTATCAGACAAAATGAATCACCTAAAATCCCTAACACATGGGTACCTACCTACTTAACTAGCACAAATTATCTTGATGTATTTCTGTCGGTCCTCAGCCCGTTAAAAAGTAGGAAGGAAAATCTTAAATCTACAAATAAAAACCGTCCTTGGGGCTGAATTTACCTACAGAGCGCGCCGACTGCGCCGAGTACCTACATGCCTTATTATTATTATTATTAGGTGTCTACCTAAATCCCGCGCACACGCTCGCGATCGTAGTTTCACAATTGTGCAACAGGAACTGCTTACGTGCTTTGTAAGGTTTATTTATCTCCGCCTATCATTTTATTCATCAGCTGATAGGTAACTAACGACGCCAACGTGATCTTTTTTTGGCGCAGTTGTATCTAATTCCTACTATTATTATTTATCGTAATAGCCAAGTGGTTAAGGCTTTCTCCTCTCATGCATGAGGTTGCGGGTTCGCAACTGAGCAAGTACCATTGTGTTATTTTTTTAATTCATAATGATGTAAGTACTTTTTAAATTTATCTAGGACATCATTGAAATCCCGTGTTTCGGTAAGCACTTAATTAAAGCCTTTGGTTCGAATTGATTTGTAGCTCTCGGACGGTCGTTAGGTACCACACGGGTCGGTACGGGTCAACGACCTTACAGCCCTGCCGTATGGTCGTTGGTACGGGTAGTCAAAAGCCAGAAAGTCAGACAATTAGTCTAACAAATGGGTATCGTGTTATCAAGTAACTGGTTTGTTGAGGTCTGATAGGCAGTCGCCCTACGTGATTCACTGGCACTCCATTGTAGTGAGCTGCATACAGTTAAACTGAAAGCCGACCCTAACATAGTTGGGAACAGGCTCGGCAGATTGGCCACGGCATTGTAATGATGCTTAAAAATGAGTTATTATTTAGCGAAATTTAAAACAATAATGTAGGTAAAATCACAATTTTCAAATTCGAACTACATCTAAGGTAAAATTATTTGCTATAAGTTGTTGTAGCTACAACAACTTGTACAGATCGCGGCACGTTGGTTGAACCTTCGATGCGCAGTAACAGATTTTCGAGTCTTAATCGAAATGCGGTATGACGAGCATCGCGGGGGCTCCCCGTAACCATAGCAACGACCTTCGTACGTGCCGCGTTCGTTTCTTAGAAATGTGGGCGGAGACTCGTACAGGCTGACGTCACTGGTCATCGCATTCACGCACACAGTGACATGACGCGCGATACATCGCAATGGGTGATTCTGTTTTTTTGAAGAGGGTTATTAAGAGAGTTATTCTGAAAAACAATAATATTGAAAAATCGAAAAGAAAAAGTATTATTGATTATTGACTTGGTATCGTATTGTTATATGATTATTTACGAGTCTCATAATAACCTCCTGAAATGTTTTGCAGGTTCAAAACTGCACCTTGTATATGGAAAGTAAACAGGATTGTTTCTTGTTGAATCTTCTCTTTTCTTTCTCTTCTCATCATCATCAGCTTTCCCCTGCTGGACATATATGCATCTCAAATCGCATTTAACTCGATTCTCGGCTGCTCTTATTCAGCTGTTACCTGTGTCTCTTATTTTTCTCTCTCTTAGATCTTATGTATGTGGGCTGATTGTGATAATCTGCGTCTATCGATTACAGATTATCGATCTCAGTGGCATGCGTGACATGATCATGCAGTCGTGTACAAGTTCTATGAAAAAAAATGTAGTACTATTCAACATCATAGCCCATTGTTTACCAATTAAGTTCCTCATTTCTCTCTTAACTAAACGACTTGTGTAAAACTGTTCGGTTCAAGAGTGACAGGTTGACTATATGATATATAATGAAGACTCATTTTTTAACAATATTTTAGGTGTCTATATAATTTACAAGGCTAAGTCGTCTTTATTGTTCTGTCACTGCCAATGGTCATGAACTCATGACTAGAGATGCCGCGAATAGTTGTTATAGCGAATAGTCGAATACCGATTAATCGCCATTCGCTATGGCGTTTAGACAAATACTTGTCATTATTACTCGACATAAAAAGAGGAATATAAAACAAAATGTTTATACTCAAATAATAATATTACACTTGTAGTAGTCTCTTGAACTATCATTCATTACTGTAATCTTAAAAAAATCTAAGATGATGAGAAAATAAACAATGAAGTTAAAGAAACCAGTCTCATATTTTACTGATTTGACATGCTGGCAACCCTTTTCTTGTATGTAATATATTTTACGATGCATGTGCTCGAAAAGAGCGTTTTCCATGCAGCCAAAAAGAAGAACAGTGCCACTTTTTCGCACTAGTGCTTTTTACTTTCAGTTTTTTTTTTAACTTCGTCGTCAGCCCGACGCAGGGTTTTTATTATTTGAGAAAGGGTTTACAAATTCGATGATGATGATGATGATGATGATGGCTGATGATGGCGATGGCGATGACGATGACGACGACAAATTCAAAACTAAAGTCAAACTCAAAGCTAAAGTCAAAGTCAAAGTAAGTCAAAGCTAAATTCAAAATAAGTCAAAGTCATGGCGGTGGCGATGATGATGATGAATATCGTTTATATCATTTATATACGTCAGCCAAGATGTCAGATGTCATCAGCATATGCGACTACTATAAGGCACGCTCGATTTTTTTTTAAATTACCTTGCACAATGCATAGTAAAACGTTGTATGCTACACGTGCGTAAGATGATTTTCGACTCGTGTCGACTTATACACACGCTCGCTTCGCTCCCTCTTGAATAAAAATATCACTCGTCGGAAATCACCTACTTTCCACACTAGTAGCATAAATAACTATTATTAAGTTATTTATGCAAAACGAGGTATTCCCCGTAAAATATATTTTTTTCATTATGTAACGTTTAATACTGTAGGGGGATGTTCTATGTTATGGGGTTTGGTTTCCACACTTCCCTTAAGTGGACCATTGTGCGTGGGCCATGGCGGCCGTATTCCAACCAGCCCACCTCCCTCCAGAAGTTAATCTATAAAATCTGGGCAGATCTTTCTGCACTATAATCTGCCCCTTTTGGACTTTAAATATTAAATTATTAATTAAAAAGCCTAACCTAATAACTCCCATGACTGATTTTTGGCTAACTTTTTATATGAATGAATTATAGCCACTAAGCGTATTCTGTTTTTAAAGATTAATACTATTTTAATTATTTTTAAGTCTTTTGTTTTTTTGTTCATTAATAGTTTATTTTTATTTAGACAACTGTTCGCCGAATGTCGAATAATAGACACTATTAATAATAAACGAATAACAAAAAAATATCGAGTAATGCCGAATACCGAATAACAGCGAGTATTCGCGGCATCTCTACTCATGACCACATACAACACTTCTACAATTAATAGAATTTTCATTCTTCCGACTATACAGATATCAACTTACTATCATTAACATCTAGATATAAACGATCGGCTATAAAAACCTTTAATTTGGTCCAAGTATCTCTGATGTCCAGAGACATAAAAAATTACAGCTATTAGCTGACCAAGTCACCTTCGCAACATGCAATTTTTTTAAATGCAATCTTCCGTTAAACGAATGTCTAAACGCCATTGCAATTAAAAAGAGTTCTTATATTCTTGCAACACAAACTCTTTTGTTATTCCCCTTCAGTTTTGACACAAAACGTCACGGTAAGTGAGGCCACCACCAAGCGTGGTTTATCTCTTTCATCATTTCCGATAAGGTGGATTAATTTTATCTAACTTTCACCATGTATCAATTTAACTGTTACGGACCTATTAAATTCCTCTCTATATGAATCACATAAGGTTGAAAATTTGTGACTCTTCCGAAACTGAATCCAGTATACTATAGTACTCGTCACAGCAATACAATTTCGTTTTAAATCTGTTTGTTCCGATAGATTATGATGAATAAAAGCATGAAATTTCAAGAATATCATTTCATAGTTCGTTGCTCTACTTCTGGTATGTTTGACCGTCAAAAAGCGATCGCTTTCGGTCTGGATTTGCTATCAGTGCCTTAATCTTCCACAAGCATTCGTTCCCATCCCAACTCGATGGAATTGATGAAGTGATGGTATGTTATTGCAGAGTTTATCAATTCATAAGATCAGAGCACATTTTTAAAGCGATTCCCTCAATCATCACAAGAATAGCTTCAACGTGAAAGTGAATGTTTACATTTCCCCAGATGTAATTAATCATTTTAAAGTAAACAAAATAATAAAAGTCTTGTGTAATTTGGTTCCGTTGAACTAATCTCAAAAGTTACTCGACCGATTCGTATAATCCTTTCACCGTTGTAAAGCCTATTTCATGCCAGATCAGTGTCATCATAACTTCTGGGCTTTTTTCTTATCTTATAACGGTCAAACATTTCGAATCTTAAATCATGTTTCACTTCGGTTTTATGTCTCTTTAATACCTTGCACATCATCAACATAACGTCCTTATTATGTCTTTCAGTCTTGGTATCATTGCGAATTCTATAATGAATCACAACTTCATCCCTTGCAGCAATAACTACCTACAGCGTATCGCTACAGGGATCTTTTTTAGATCTTGTGCTGGAAACCTCTGGCGTTCTTTGATTTGGTTTCCCTGATTCCAAGAATCATAAAACCTCCAGCCCGCGTAGTATGACCACCGTAGAAACGGGTTTTGTCGATGGAAGAATAGACAAAGTGACAGATTGTGATTGTTTATATGTCATTTTGTCTATTTTTCAATCGACAAAAACCGTTTCTACGGTGGTCATGCTACGCGTGCAGGGTTCGTAAAACCTCTCGTATTCGAACCAACACGTACCACCCGAGCGTGTTAGGTCAGATTCGGTCGTTTCACTACTCTATTTAAATATTGTGGTAGATGGAACAATTTTTTGCTTCCGGGCGTCATCCACCGGAACAGCCGCGCAACCATTGTTATATATTTTTTACTATAAACCCAATTACGTAATACTGTTTACATATATGAAAGTGTTACAGTATATACGCGTTGCTGATCTGAAAGTGAGTTAATGATATTCTTAGTTTACGTTATGGTTTATGTTCAAGGAATTAAAGCAATTATGATGTACGTACAGCATCATGTTTAGTTATGTAATTGATGTTATCATGTCTGTCTAAATGCTTCCTACTGCCAGTATAATTAGCGCGCTATGGGAGTGCGTTCGTGATATGAATGCACAAGTTGCAGATGCTCTTTCAATCTTTGTCTGGTTAGTTGATATTTTATGAAGGTTCCTTTGTATGATATGCGGAATAAGGATACTAGATAGACATGTAGCCCTCATGAACTGAGTATGAGATAAATATTGTGTTGTGATTCGAGAATGAGACATATCTACTAGACGATTAGATTAAGTTCCATTAACAGTAGCACGTTATGATTTTGGTACGTTTCGGAAAAAATGTTTATTAATTCCTTAAGATTCCTTGATTCAGTACAGAAGATTTTTTTTAAATACATATTGTAATGATAAGTGGAAGCGTAAACTTAGCTAATAAATATTTAATCCGTTCTATCTTCCTAGTGCCTACTGGGAAAAAAATGTGACATCGCGTGCCACACGCCACTGATAGCAAATTATAAATATAAGCTATAATAATAGGTAGGAGGAAAATGGTAAAAAGATAAACTTCCATTTTTACCTTATATGTGGAAAAATGTACAAAAAAAAATGAATATTATCCTATATCGCAATTATGGTTATCTATATCCCTTTTTACTGAAGCATATTAATGCACGTTATATAGCCAGGTACTATAAAACAAACTATAAACATAATTGTTCGGGACTCTGTTAAAGGTCGCGTCTTTCTAACCAGAGTTAGATCAACAATGAGTAGATAATATGACTATTTCTATATCGTAAAATTGGTGGATATTATTAATTCCACCACCATAAAAAGTATTTACAACTCTGCAATGTCCAAAACAGTTCAAAATTTATTAGGCTGAAATATAAAAAATCGCAAACATTAACATCTTCCTTTCTCCTTTCCAGTAAACAATGACGATGGATAAGCAACTGGTCTGGGTGCGGGACCCCAATGAGGGGTTCATTCTGGCCCGACTACACGACCTCATGGGGGAGGAAGCAGACGTCTTCCCTGTGGACAACAAGTACCCCAAGAGAGTCTGCAACTTCGAAGACATATTCCCCGCTGGAGATCCTGGGAAGGATGTTGATGATAACTGTGAGTATTGCTTGTTCGTGTTCGGTCCTTCTGACGACGGCTTAGACGGCAAAAGATTCTGTAAGATGTAAACGACGACTAACATAGTATTTGCCAAAATGGACAAAGATATGAAAGACAGTCTGGTCACTTGATTCTACACGATATGTTAAGACAATCATAGAGTCAAGTAGGATCAAGAAGAGGTAGATAGACTAGCTGAAGGAGACGACAAAAGTTGAGATTTACAGACTAATAAAGAAGGAGCATTTACTACAAATAGATGGTGATTGCTACTCGCACCAGTGCACAACACCTAAATTATGTAGGTACAGACAGACTAAAACCCGTAACAAAGGCTACGATGATAATGAGTTAAAACTAAATGACGTAAAAATCGCTGAACAGTGACACAAATTAGATGACTCATTGTGAAAGATAGCTGAAAACAAAACGTGATAACGAGTTGGATATTCTATGTGCTGTTGTACTTTTAATACTTTGTTTTTTTTTTTTTGTCCGATAACACAAAAATAAAGGAAAACGAGAAATATATAAAGAAAAAGCAATATACAGACTTATATGCATTTGCATATGAAGAACAAAATGACAACATGAGAGAGGCATCAAGTGAGGATAATGATGATCACTGCAATGACTGTTTCTTAGCCAATAAATTAATACAAACATGCATTGAAGCTGTTTATTCACTTAAGCGGTACAAGTAAATTACTATTACATATATGACATTGCACTGACTGTTAAATAAAGGTTAAAATTGAAACAATGCACAAGATTATTTCATGCAATGCATTACATACATACCTGAAGTACGTTGTAAAATTGCTAGAGAAAGAAAACTGCAAGATATAGAACATTTATTACACTAACAAAACAAACCTAAGACATACTGTTCTTATTGATCATAGGGGAATGGTAAGACCTGAGTATAACAGCTAAAGTAGATTATATGCAGAAGATGCTTAAGAAACGCTCGTTATAAGCAATTTTGAGAGAGGCCTGTGTCATCCAGTAGCTTCGATAATAATTGTTACGACATTTTGCTCAGTTCTTGCAATGACTGAGCAAAATGAAATATACCAATATGTAATATATTGAATTGTCGTTTCTTACCCATAGCCCTTACAAAACATGATGAATATATCGTAATAAATGCAACATCCGTCATCGAACGTCGCATCTTACGTTTTTTACTGAGAACAATTAATTGACGTAATCATCTTACGAGTTAAAGCGATTAACTTCGATGAAGCATAGAAATCGATCCCTGTAATAACGCTCCTGGAATAGAATCGAACCTGTTTTAAACTAGTTTAGAATTTATTTTTCCCATGGTCTTATATTAATCTTGTTCCTTTCTTATTAATGCCAGGCATCTGAATTTACGAGATTAAACCGAGAAGGTTTGAATAGATTTGCTTTTTGAAGAGTCAGAACGAATCTGTAAATATTTGGTCTTCCTATCCGTATTTACTGCATGACTTTAATGCAGGCTTTTGCCCAGGGCGTGCCTTACTTCAACGTTGCCTTCATTTGCTGGGTATTTTACGTCGTCAATGGGTAATTCATTGGCTCTTATATCATCTGTCACGATATCCAGTCATTGACTGTTCTGGTCACGAGGTCGTGGTCTATTTTTAAGTAGATAAAATACCAACAAACCTTGACGAGGGTAAGCTCCGATGCCGAACCTGTCTTTGGTCCTTGATTACTTGTAGTTATTTTTATACCAATATTATATTCCTTTTTCAACTTTAAGATTCATTTATTCAAATTAGGCTGAGAATCAGCACTTTTTGAACGTCAAATTACATTAGACTGTCCCCCAAAACCCTTCACCACTGATCCTTGATTACTTGTAGTTATTTTACACTAATAATATTCTTTTCTTTTTCAACTTTAAGGTTCATTTATTCAAATTAGGCTGAGAATCAGCACTTTTTGAACGTCAAATTATATTAGACTGTCCCCCAAATCCCTTCACCACTGGTCCTTAATTACTTGTAGTTCTTTTATACCAATAATATTCTTTTCTTTTTCAACTTTAAGATTCATTTATTCAAATTAGGCTGAGAATCAGCACTTTTTGAACGTCAAATTATATTAGACTGTCCCCCAAATCCCTTCACCACTGGTCCTTAATTACTTGTAGTTCTTTTATACCAATAATATTCTTTTATTTTTCAACTTTAAGATTCATTTATTCAAATAAGGCTGAGAATCAGCACTTTTTGAACGTCAAATTACATAAGAATGTCCCCCAAAACCCTTCACCACTGGTCCTTGATTACTTGTAGTTCTTTTATACTAATTATATTCTTTTCTTTTTCAACTTTAAGGTTCATTTATTCAAATTAGGCTGAGAATCAGCACTTTTTGAACGTCAAATTATATTAGACTGTCCCCCAAATCCCTTCACCACTGGTCCTTAATTACTTGTAGTTCTTTTATACCAATAATATTCTTTTCTTTTTCAACTTTAAGATTCATTTATTCAAATTAGGCTGAGAATTAGCACTTTTTGAACGTCAAATTACATTAGACTGTCCCCCAAAACCCTTCACCACTTCCCAGCTGGGAAGAAGTAGCGCAACAAATCCATTAGATAATGGAGCGTTTGCAACCCTTAAAATTAGGCTCGGTAATCTTTATGCTTTTATTCCGTTTGTCAAAGTCTATTATTCCTAACAAAATCTATTACTTCCAGGCGAGCTGATGTTCCTCAACGAATCCACGCTACTAAACAACATCCTCACACGATACAAGAAGAATAAGATTTACGTAAGTTGTAACTGATTTACCTACTATGACTCACTTCAAATGCCTGAAGTTTTCACCTTGAAAATATTTTAGACGTAGGTGCTTATGCTTACCGTAGAGAATTACGTGCGAGTATTGATTCCGTTGTTATTCCTTGTCCAATGACTTTTACTGTCCGTATTTACTACGACGCAGATTATTCTGTATTGCTTATAGATTATTAATTTTATTCGTTAAATGCACGAAATACTGAGCTAGAAAATATTGGGGAGGCCTTTTCCCAGCAGTGGGATGACAGTAAATCAGTAAGCAATGTCCCGAAGGACCAATAAATCCTTAATTATTATAAATGCGAAAGTGAATTTGTTGGTTCGCTTGTTTGGGTTTCACGCTAAAACGGCTGAACGGATTTGGATAAAGTTTGATGATGATGATGACTTGGGTTAAGACATAGGACAGTTTTTATCTCGATATTCCCACGAGATTACGCGAAACCGCGAGGTACACTAGTTATTTAGCTAGTTCAAGATATTTCTTGAGGTATCGTGGAGAGATTTTTAAATAACGAAGAACGAGGACGAACGAGAAACGAAGGCAATAAGTATTGGTTGTTATTGATTCAATTTTCTTTTAGTAAACACCTGACAAATAAAACCTATTGTAAACATACGATACACACATAATAACCACTGACATCAAAACCAGTGACATCATCAAAATTACTCATCTTTCAAAAGTAAACAAATAATGACGTAAACTTATATTTTTACAGACATACGTAGCAAATATCCTGTTGGCTGTCAATCCCTATGAAGACATTAAGGACATGTACTCTTCTAATACTATCAAGAAGTACCAGGGCAAGTCTTTGGGAGAGCTGCCACCTCATGTTTTTGCTATAGGTAAGAGAGTTACAAATCAAATATACATGTGGTCCAAATAGTGACATCATAAAAAAAACAGTGACACTCCGGGAGTGCCGACAGAAGTAAAAACTGGAAAAAAATCGGCACCGCGGTAATCAACGCGTTGATGTCTTTTACTCTACGCACCGCGGTCATTAACGCGTTGATGTCTCTTTATGGTCAAAAGCTGGTGTCGTCACAGTGTCGCGAAATCAATGTTTAGTCCCATCTCAAATATGCCCAACGCGCCTAAAGAAGTTTTGACTTCAAAAACAGTGGCTCTCCGGGAGTGCCGACAGAAGGTAAAACTTGAACAATTTTATTGTGCAGGAAATAATTTTAATGAGGTGTCGGTAACGGTAACAGTATCGCGAGTTCAATTGTTTTTTCCCATCTCAAAAATGCCCAACGCGCCTAAAGAAGTTTTCACTTCAAAAATAGATTCCTCATGCCTCCAAAAATACCCTATGTTTTTCCGCGATTCTTGATAGTTTTCGAGGTATAATAATTATTATTTTTTACGGCGCTTTTACATTATTTTTTTGCAATTTTCATTGCCATAAAATATTTTTCCAGACTTAAAATAATCGTCTCCCTATCATTAATTCCAGATAAAGAAAAAAATATCGAAAAGGAGGAATTTACGTTCGAATAAAAAATAAAAAAAATATGACGTCACTATTTGGACCATCCTGTGTAAGAACAAACTTCGGTTTCCCCATAATGATATGCTAGGGGAAAGGAAATTAGGACCACATTATTGAATCGGGGTGTGTTGTGGCGCGCCAGAACGATACCAGTTTCATGTAGGCATTGCATTTAGCAGAATCCGACACCACGCACACAGAAATGTGAATCTAGCTTTAGTCAGCAATATGCTATAGACAACGAAGACTTAGCCAAACTAAGAAAACCGTTTCTACGTAAGTCAGTAGTCCATGGGAGCTGCTCTCTAAAACAGCAAGCCTGGTCATGCCGACAAGAATGTTAAACTACATCGTAATTTATTGCAAACTCAAGTGACTAGTCCCAATGTAATTCCATTAAAACTGTACCTTTGGATTGCCATATATGGGAGATACCGTTCGATCCCTGGCTCTTTAACTTTTTTATACGTATTAGTTTTTTGCCTAGCTTGCAGACCTTAACTTTAAGACCTATTCTATATTCTACATCTATATAATTATTTTCAGTTTTTTTTAAGTCGCCCATGTGCCTCTGACTTGGCTTCGAGAAATATCTCTCAGGCATGCTTTCTTCGCAAAGTTTTACTTCACCGTTTTTGAAGCATGTGATAATTATACAATACGCACATGAATCCGAAAAGTCAGAGGTGCGTGCCTTGGATTCGAACTCGAGACCTATGACTTGGTAGGCTGACGGTCACACCACTAGGCTATCACTGTTATATATTTTCTTCAATAACAAAATAACATTACAAGTTACATGTTTAAGAAACCCAGAAGAGTTAAAAATAGAAGGTGTTCTTGAGACCTACCTACTTGTTACAATTAGTCAACTTTCGAAAGAAATTGTACTGTTTAATTTAAAGAAAGTAGTCACTAATGTATTATTCAGTCTAATTTCCCTTCGTGACGAACTTAATTCGAGGGCCTTATAGCTTGAATTATGTATTGCGTTTAAAGACGTCAGTAATTTGCACCTTCAACGACAATTCTAAACGTAGTCAGGAAAATAAATAAACAACTTTGTATTTCTTTTGAGGGATTAACCGAATATAATTAAATTCTTGGATTACGTCACTGAAGCTGAGTGTAATATTCAATAGTTACTTAATTTTTTTTTGTCACCTAAAGTGTACTTTCGAATCCATCGTACATAGCCCAAAATATACTTTTCTCGCCAACAAAATTTCCATTCACACTAAGCAAGTTGTGTGTGTGTGTGTGTGCTTTCTCGTGGCAGGAGTAACAAATGAATGAAGTCGCACCGTCTAAACCATGGGTTCCGAACCTGGCGGGTAATTACCCCCGCGGGGGTAAATCAGCTATTCTGTGGGGGTAACAAAGAACCTAATAATTAAGACCTAATCTAATAAAATACCTAGCTAAAAATATAAAATAATCGTCCTCTTGGATATTAAGACCATTTACTATCGATAACAAAATTATTAAAGACGAAGACGTGGCGGCGAAAGTGGAATTTCTTGGACTACGCAAGAATACTACTTGCAGAGTAGAATTTCAAAATTATTATCTCAACATATTTTGGCGAAAACCTGGTGCCAAATATCCTGTTATAGCTAACAAAGCTTTAAGATTGCTTATACCCTTTGCCGCCACCTATAGAATGTTGTGAGAGTGGTTTTTAAACTTTGGTTACACCGAAAACAAAGGTCAGAAACCGTCTCAATGTGGAACATTACTTCAGATGCGCTTTATGCGAAACAAAACCTAACATTAAAAAACTTGTGAATGCAAAACAATACCAACATCAGACTTAATATTTTTATTTAATTATTTGTTAAATATATTAGGTGTTTATAAAATATGTTAAAATTGTAAGACTAATGTGCAATTTGTGATGAATAAAGATATTTGTAATTGTTTGTATTGATAACATTTTAAGGTCAGGGTAAAATCATGTTTGCTTATAGGTCACAGGGGTAACAATATTAAAAAGGTTAGGAACCAACGGTGCAACTTTTATTGTTACTTCAACTTACGACATGCAAATAAATTTTCAGATTTTCATAATAAGGCCCAAGATAAGGCCCCCGATATGGAAATTTTATGAGGGCAACATACCTTGTGGACCTTTCACTTTGAAATCATGTATGTTGGGTTGGGGGGTAGGGTTTTGTTTTTTATTTCTTTACTAGACTACAGGGAAAAAAAAGGAGGGTTATGATTTTGACCGGTATGTATGTATGTTCATCTGTTACGTCATAACTTCTAAACTACTGATCATAATTTGACAAATCAGATATCGTTGGAAGTGTCTCGATTGTGCCTGTACACCTACAAAATTATAATGGCATGCGACGACGGCTTTACCTTGACAATTTTTGTACCTATGTCTTGATTTCTGTCTGAAATATTTTCTTGTAGTAGTCGGGTTTTAGTTTTTAAACTTATTTTTTTAAGAGGTAGTTTATTTACCCTATTTGCCTATTGCTTATTCCAAGACCATCGTATTAAGGAGTAAAATCTAGTCGTACGTCGGAGCTGTCACATACATACTTCTCTTTTTCTTGCATGCCTCAGGCAATTAAGTCAGCTTAACTAATACATTCCTTATCACTTTACAGCGGACAAAGCCTTCCGTGACATGAAGTCTCTCAAGCAGTCGCAGTCCATCATAGTCTCGGGTGAATCAGGTGCCGGCAAGACTGAGTCCACCAAGTACATACTCAAGTACCTGTGTGACTTATGGGCGAAGGGCGCTGGGCCTGTTGAACAGAAGATTTTGGACGGTAAGTTTAACAATTATTATCAATGTGCTACGTATACTTTATGTTACGGAACATAATAATAACCAGAGTTAGAGGGATCACTAGAAGTGTCTTATTGGTTTAAAAAGGTTTCAAGCTGATGTGTAATTGTTCTTCTTGTTGAAAACTTCCTAGATAATCACTTAAAAGTAATCGGAAAGCAGATTTATTATTCAGTACTTTAGTATACTTAAGTAGAGTATCAAAACTTTTTTTTTTTGCTCTGGTTTTCTCCAGGCCTCCTGGGTAAAGGTCTCCTCCTTACCCTCTCTCCTTACCCTTTGTATCTTGTTGATCCAATTTCTGGTTGCAACAGCTTTGCGAACACCCACCAAAAAAGTAGCATTTACTTTTCTAGAAATATCCTAAAAGCGATGGAGTTCATACAGCGGTCATAACTACCTACGTTCAAGAGCTATGTTGTCTGCTAAACAAAACAATAAAGTGCAGAAATAGTTGCAGCATGCAAACTAATCGCCCACGCTTCTCTGAATACATTAAATACTCGTTTCTATAACTCGTCTCGACAACCAGCTGATGTGTTAATGTTAATCATTTCTAGTTAATAAATAAGCATCACATAATACAATGAAACAATTCTGCAATATTAATAATTCACTATAATACCTACCGAAACTTGTATCATTGACATAAATACATAATAAATTTGGTTATATCTTTTCTAATTTGTTTTTTTGGTGGTTTCTCCGAAACTGATGAGTAGTTTTTGAAAATGTTTTCCCTGTTATTCTGCTCAGCTATTATTTGATACATTTTTTACTAGCTTTTGACCGCGCTCTTCTTCTTTTCGAGTGATTAGTGACTAACCTGGTGTCAGATTGTTAAAGCCGCCCATGCGCCTCTGACTTGGGTTCACATGCCGTCGAGAAATATCTCTCAGGCATGCTGGTTTCCTCTCGATGTTTTCCCCGCGCTTTTATAATATTAAGTTATGATTGTTATGATGATCTTATGATAATATTTAGTCTTATCTTGACGAATAAAATATTGTCGCAGGCATAATTTCTTTCCCAAACCAATACCTAGTATTCAAATCAGCACCCTATCGCTTACGACAGGGTGCTGATTTGCCTAGAGCCTTAGCTCTAGACAGACGGACTCCATTTCCACTGCAAATTTTCAGTTTCAATGCAGTTGGTACGACTGCAATAAACACACACAGTCGTAAAATCGTACTAACTGACTAACTCGTCTGTTTAGAGCCTTAAGACACGATCAGTCAAAGTCAAACCATTTATTTCAAATAGGCCCTTGTATGGCACTTTTGAACGTCAAAATTTACAAAATAAAATTAATTAATTCGAATAAATAAATTAATTGATTCTAGTCGCCCCTTCCAAAAGGTAGTTTTCGTATGGAGAAGAATGGGTAAGAAACTCCACCGTTACTGTTTGAAAATGTTTTACAATATTTTGTATGAGTACATTAGTTAAATAATTATAGTAGAATAAAATTACTATACCACAATAGGTAAAAAGAATTAAAAATGAATTAACAGACAGATAATGATAATTTAATCACAATCTGTATCGACAAATTCTTCGAACATATGAAGCAATGGATTAGCAATATCCTTTAAAATTACTCAGATTGTGATTGATCGTGTTACGCAATTAGGTGCAGGACTCTGTTTAGACAGAATTTGGCAGATAACAATACATTTTGTATTTCTTGATTAAAATCTGAGCTAAAGTTCCGGAGAAGGTCGCTAGTAAAGTTATGTAAATAAAAGAACATTCGGCCTTCACTGGCCTTGTGTAACGGTTGCAGTGTTAACATCATGTTAATTAATCACACAGCACCATTCCTATCATATTACATGTTTATTATTTTTTATGGCATAACTACGTTTAATTAATCAGTACCTGGGCGACCCAGCTTTGCTCGATTGAAAATAGAAATACTCAAGGATTTTTCCCAAATTTGAGACCTAGCTAGATCGATTTTTCGCTATATTGCAACTTTCATTGAAATTGTTAGAGCCGTTTTCGAGAACTTGATTACAAATATCATCATCAGGATTAATGTATACATCAGTAATGATACTGTAATTATATTTTTGTGGTTTGTGACTGAATTATTTCCAGTTCTGTTAATAGGTGGTTGTTTTTTAATTAAACGACAGTTAATTTATTCAATTTTTATTCAAGTGCGCAATTAGTAATGCTAAGTTGGTTTATGCAAATATAGTCTTGTTTTATGAATCATAGAACTTGCTTTAAAACACGGTTGACCAGTAACCAGTTTGTTTTTAGGGCTCCGTAGGTACCTCAAAAGGAAAAAACTGAACCCTTATAGGATCACTTCGTTGTCCGTTCGTCAGTCTGTCATGACCTTTTTTCTCAGGAACGCGGGGAGTTATCAAGTTAAAATGATCATCAAATACGGAGGTCTATGGTCCTTTCGAGCTCTAAAATAATCAAGCTTCTAAGTCAACGCAATAAAAAATACAGCCATTTATGATTATGATACTCGCAAAAAAATCAAAACCTACAGGGTACTTCCCGGTGACCTAGAATCATGAAATTCGGCAAGAAGTAAGTTCTCACAGCACATGTAAAGGAAAAAGTCCGAAAATAGTTAATTTGTAGTTGTAATACATTTTTTTTATTTTGCGATTACAAACTTACATTTGCAGTTGAAGAATTGACCGTGACGTATATTGATGTATGGGAGAACATGTTTTTCAACTATAATGTTAAGTTTGTTTTTGGGATAAATGAATCCCAACCCTTCATTGTGCGTAGTCGGCTGGTTTTTCAATCCTATCTTAATGTCAGACTTAGAAATAAGTTTAATCGTCAGAGCATTTTGTTATTTATAGACAAAGATGCGGCGATCCTCTTGACAATATCCTTTACTCGTTATTTATTAGACAGATTTTATACAAATTTATGGTTCAAACTATTATTATTTTAACTCTGTTATCTTAATTTCTAACTTTATTATGCATACGTGAAGGAGCACACATATTTAATACCTATTATTGTCCAATATTTATGTGTCATTGTCATGTGTACCATCGGGGTAATGCATATCTAACCAATTTGAAAACAAAATCCCATGCACACGACCCTTTTTTTTTCGTAGGTAAGCGCTACAAAGCGGCCGAGCGCTGCAAGCGAGAATAGTCCTTACCATGTACAGATATGCGTTTCTTCAATAGTACATCTATTGTTTGATATCCATAATAAAGAAATATTATGCCTTTTGGCAATCTTTATGACATTTCAAAGTAGATCGTTCACCGTCCACACATTTTTGGGTTAAATGTGAAAGCCAAACAAAACAAAAAAAAAGTTATGTTCCATTAGAACATGTTATTTTCTTCGCTTTTCACTATGGGCCCAAATCTGTAGGGCTATTCCCTGCGCTGTTATACGAGTTTGAAAAATACTGTTTTCAGTATGTTTTAGTTATGAGAATAACAGTAATCTAATTATAGTTATAGCTTTTTGTCCCAGTAAACATTACAGTTATCATCTTTTACTGTGAAACTAAGCCTCTAGGGTTATTCTCCAGATAACTACAGTGTGAGAAATTGTTTTTTGAAATGAAAACTTCTTTAGGCGCGTTGGGCATTCTTGAGATGGGACTAAGCCATTGATTTCTCGACACCATGACGACACTTCATTTTTGTAAACGCGATTGTGCTCTTTATTTATATTAAGTTACGGATTAATGTTTTATGCAAGTAGTTTTACTTTAAAGGTTTCGGAAGTTTTTTTTTATGTAAACGCGATTATGCTCTTTATTGAGATAAGGTTACGGACCAATGTTCTATACAAGTATTTTTCTTCCACCAAGGCTATCTTGTTCTAGCTTTCACTTCTGTAGACACTCCCGGAGTGCCACCACTTTTTTTTCTCCCGTACTAATATTAGCTGATTGAAATAGGCATCAGTCGTAGGTATCACTGGTATTAACTGGTTTTAGGTCTATTTAGTGGTTTCTATTCACGCAAAAACAGTGAAAAAAAAATAACACATTATTTTAGGTACATAAATAACGGTCGTAAAAAGAAGTTTAACGAAGCAAAATGAACAATCTCCTTTCAACGTTCATATTAAATTGACATAGATTACAATTATGATAGATTCGATAAAAGATTATGGGAAAAATCTATAACTGCCAAATAAACTATATACAAATAAATAAAATTGTATAATTGTCTGTTTGTAATGTTAAAATTACAGCTTTTTACTAAATGCATATGAAAGAATATACAGTACTTATAACAAAAAACTATTTTTTTTTGTCTGTCTGTCTGTTTGTACCGGCTAATCTCCGAAACGACTGGAACGATTTTAACGGGAGTTTCACTGGCCATCAAACCTGTATTCATAACTAACTCTTCTTCCACAGCCAATCCAATCCTCGAAGCATTCGGTAACGCCAAAACAACTCGCAACAACAACAGTTCTCGATTCGGCAAGTTCATGGAGGTGCACTTCAACAGCAAGTACCAGGTGGTGGGGGGTCATATCTCCCACTACTTGCTGGAGAAGTCCAGGATATGCACCCAGAGTGCGGAGGAGAGGAACTACCATGTGTTCTATCTGCTGTGTGCTGGCGCGCCTCAGGAGTTGAGGACGGCGTTGAAGATCACCAAGCCTGATGATTATTTGGTAAGTTTTAGATGATTTTGTGTGATTTAAAAACCTGTTAAAAATTTATAGCACTGTAGCGTAATAAAACGAATATCCTACAAAGTTTAAAAGAAAACTTAGTTATTAAAAAAAAAAAAAACTTAACGTTTTTCAAAAATTCTTTTTAATTGATAATCCTACAAAAACAGTGCATGTAAAAACGATCTTCCTTAATAATTATCGTTTTTATTAGTGGTGATGCTTTAGTGTTTCATAAAGGAACTTAGTTAAAAGAAACATTATTCTAAAGATAAGTGCAACAGACGACCGTACTAAAGTCTTCTAAAGTCATTTTGCAGTCACCACGCAGATTGAATAACGTAATTTGTCAATAAAAAGAGCGAATTAAGGTGCAACAAAAAAACAACCAAATTCCAAAAAAAAAAAACACTATAAAGTGAAAAATTTCGAAAGTCGATGTCTTTGGTATATAATTTTCGTTTTTTGCCACCGACTTTCGAAATTAAAGTTAATCATGTTTTTTTTTGGAAGCCTGTTATTTTTTTTTAGGGTTCCGTATCTCAAAAGGAAAAAAACGGACGGACAAGGTGATCCTTATAGGATCACCTTGTCCGTCCGTCAGTCTGTCAAGACCCGCTTTCTCAGGAACGCGTGGAGGCCGGAAAAAGTTCGAAAATTGTGAATATGTAGTTTAATCTAAAAAAAAAAAAAAAAAATGCGATTACAAACTTACATTTGCAGTTGGAGAATTAACCGTGATGTAATATCGATGTATGGGGAACATGTTTTTTAACTACAATGTTAAGTTTCTTTTTGGGATAAATTCAGCCCAACTACGGAACCCTTCATTGTGCGTGGTCCGGCACGCATTTAGCCGGTTTTTTTTAAAATAAGTTTTTATTTTTCACTTTTTTTTGTGGTAACATACCACAGAAATTCGAATACCACTACCTGCTATGTAAATAACAGTGAAAGGAAGTTATTATAACATCCTTCACATAGACTAAGTGCTAAAAATACGTTTTATTGAAGCTAACTCTCTAATAGAATTGAGATCGGACCACCGCGCAAGCTTCCTCTACCAAATGAAAAAGTATATTTTCAAAATTGGTTCACAATTTTGCTGTCGAAAATGTCAATGGACACAAATAAAGAAAACAAAAGAAACTTACAGACGACCATAAAACCTTCTCCTTTTCCACCAGTGCTATGCTATGTGAACCAATGAAATATGATTGGTGGATATCAAAGTTATCAAACACATCCATAGCAACGTAGCATAGTAACTCTTTGGTGGAAAGGCACCCTTAAATTTTCACTGAACGTTCGATAAACAATATCATTGTTCTCCAAAATATTCTTAAACAGCTGTGTTACAATTTTGGTGTACAATAAAATGCATACTTCACCATACAGGGTGGAAAGTAATGTTAGCAATTTTTACTCAATGGTCCCGTTCGATTATTTTAAATGTTTGTATACTGCCCTGCTAAGCACAAAGGCGGTATCTCAACCGGAGTAAGTTTTGAGAAAATTGACTTTTTGTGAATTGAAATTTAAGAAAACATGGAGATATAAAAAACTTCTTAGTGGTTTTTAAAAAGGTTTTAAGTTAGATAGCGCTATTTCGCTTATACCATTAGATGCGAAATTGTTAAAGCTATTGAATGGTATAAAAAATACTGAAAGTGTCGATCTCAGAGATACCGCCTTTGGGCTTAGCAGGGCAGTATATCTCCCATGTAAATATTTTAATAAAAAAGTCGTTGGTCTGAACCGGGAATCAAATCAACTGAAAAGTGAAAATTCAACATCAACTACCAATCGGATTTGAAAAATTGTTTTTGCATTAGATATCCTAATACTTGAGGAAGGTTCGCTGGACGAAGTCGCGGGTAGAAGCTAGTATCACATAAAATTCAAATTCGAATGTTACAATGCTGACTGACACAATTACTTACGCCTGATGAGCGTCTCTTGTTGAATTAATTGTTTATGTTATGATGTCCACCTGATATTTTAAGTTTCAAAATATGACAGTCTTTTTCATTTCGTGTCGTTCGTTGTGGTTATTTTTACAAACCGCCCATGAGCCTTTGATTTGGCTTCATATGACGTCGAGAAATATCTCTCAGGTTTCCTCACGATTTTTAAATATGACAGTAATAAAAATATACAAATTCACAAATAATATCACCTTACGAATTAATACTTTTGTTGACAGTATCTAAAGAACGGCTGCACTCAGTACTTCACGACTGCGAACTCTGAGAAGAAAATCGCTGCCAACTGCAAGAGTAAGCAGCAGCAAGCTAAAGGCGGTTTACGAGATCCCATCCTTGATGATGTGGAAGATTTTGGAAGGCTCAATCAGGTATGTAATCTTTGAAATTTTAGTTTGTGTTTTTTGTCGTCCTCTATTAAGTTACGTCGGTAGATAAAGCGAATCTTCGACTATAGCGCGCTTAGCATGACCACAATTCAAACGGGTTTTGTCGACGGAAGAATAGAAAAAATTACAGATAATCACAATTTGTCATTTTGTCTATTTTATGGTTCTCATGCTACGCGTGCTGGTCTACGAGGATTTCTGGCACTTGAATGACATTGACCACAGGTATAGGGGACAGGGTTGTCGATAAAAATTTGTGAAATTGTTTCGTGAAAATTGTATCCCATCAAAAGCATAACATGTAAAAAATTGTAAGTTTCGCAACGCAGTTCAAATAAAAAATATGTGAGATCTAATATTTCTTTTCCAGGCTCTGTCCCGTGTCGGTCTCACAGAAGAAGAAAAAAAAGCAGTCTACTCCGTGGTAGGAGCGGTGTTACACCTCGGTAACGTTCAGTTTGAAGAAGACAGCGGCGCGCGCGGCGGCTGCCGCGTGGCGCCGCACTCGGAGCTGGCGCTGGCCGCGGCGGCGGCGCTGCTGGGCGCGGACCCCGGCGAGCTGCGCATGGCGCTCGTGTCGCGCCTCATGCAGAGCTCCCGCGGGGGGATCAAGGGGACCGCCATCATGTCAGTATCACTATTTATTTGTTGTACTTGTAATTTGCTACAGATACATTTTAGGTCTTGGTTTTTTAGGTCTTAAATAAGGATGATGCAAATTTTTTTAACTGAAAACTTCTTTACACGCGTTGGGCATTTTGGAGAGAGGACTAAAGTATTGATTTCGTGACACCATGACGACACCTCATTTTTGTAAACGCAATTGTGCTCTTTATTAAGATAAGGTTACGGACCAATGTTCTGTAAAAATATTTTTCTTCCACCAAGGCGATCTTGTTCAAGTTTTCACTTCTGTCGGCACTCCCGGAGTGCCACCCCTTTTCTTTTCTTAAGGTGGAACTAGTTGATATTTTCCCATACAAATTTCAGGGGGGTTTTACTCCACTGTTTGACATGGTACATCCAAAGTTAAACATGATATCGTTTTGTTTCATTATTAATTTTGTCTGTGCGGAAACAGAATAGTAAAATAATGAGCCGTTAAAAAGTTAGGAGCCCACAAAGATTCCTTTTTCTTGCAAACTTTAACGCAACTTTGGGGGTAAATAAGCAATAAAAGAAGTGTAAAATCTCCAAAACAAAGTCGGCACCGACAAAGCTTAACTATCGAAGAATTCAATAAACTTTATTTGTAATTGATTTATGCAGTGGTTTTTTCATAAAACTCGATTTTCCAAAGGACTTTTCGTAATTTTTTACGCGCTCGTTTTACTAAAATAGTTCGGAACGGTGTTTGTGTGCGTGCGAACTAGACGTTGTGCATGTAGACCAGCGTCTAATTGCTCATCACTGACACTATCTCTGTCGGACACGATGCCAGGTGAGACAGCGTGCTTTTCGGCCATGCCCACTAGTGAGTTCAAGGCAGCCCGCGACTAGTTCAACCTTAATAGCGTTTGCAAATAATGCTTGAAGAAATTATTTGCAATTAATAAATATTTTTTTAAAATAAATGCTAGACAAAGACGGCACTATCACAAAAGCGACGTCACGACTACGTAACTTCATACTAGCGCCGTACATTATCCGTACAGCAGTACAGCGCGACAAAAAGAATCAATCAATCTGCCGAGCCTTTTCTCAAATGAGTTGAGGTCGACTTCCAATCTAACCGGATACGGTATTATGCGGTACCGCGCAACAAGGACGGGAATATTCTCTTTCAAAAACTTTAAAAACGTATAGCTTCTCCATATTTCCATCGATATTACAGATTTTTTTCGATTATCTCATTTTACTAAAATTACATTATTTGTTCGAACATTTTGTAATATCATCCCTATTGTAATGAATGTGAAGTACCTATCAAAAATCACCAAAATATTGAAATTAATAAAACAAAAACTTCCTAAAAACCGAAAGGGTAATAAAACCGTTATATTTTCTTCACAGGGTACCACTGAAGACCTACGAAGCGAATAACGCGCGTGACGCGCTCGCTAAGGCGGTGTACAGTCGTCTGTTCGACTACATCGTGCATCGCATCAACACTAGCATTCCTTTCCAAGCGTCCGCTTACTACATCGGAGTGCTCGATATTGCTGGCTTCGGTAAGTTTACCTACCTTTCATGTTACTTTACTGGGACATATTGTAGCCAATAGGCTAATTAGGATACCTTTTACGCCTGTTTGTTCTTATCGGCAAAAGTAAAGTAAGACGCCTTCACGCTACACGTAGCGACGATACTAGCAGGTCCGCACAGATCGCTAGCTGCAACTGGATGAGAAAATATTTATTATTATTAGATATAAAATGATTTCGACTTCATAAACATCTCAGAAAAAAATAACACACAAGTTCTGGGCGCCATTATAACGAACAATGTCGTACCTGGATACTTTTTCTATTAATCATCGAAGGATCTATCGACGGTGTAGCAAATAGCATTTAAAAATCAGGTTTCCAACATTTAGGTTCGAGAAATTGTTGATAAAAATATATTACGGAAGTTTACAATGAATTCTTACTTCGTCCGCAGAATACTTCCAAATGAACAGCTTCGAGCAGTTCTGTATCAACTACTGCAACGAGAAGCTGCAGCAGTTCTTCAACGAGCGCATCCTGAAAAACGAACAGGAGTTGTACAAGCGGGAGGGACTGAACGTGCCGGAGATCAGATTCGTGGACAATCAGGACTGTATTGGTAAGGCATTTTTACCTTATAAAGGTATGAGGAACAGGGTGTAAAGTTCACTCATCCTACATACAAAAGGGAGTCTCCTCCGACGGGACAGGTGTCGTGTCTGGTGGGCTACTGCCCGACGATTGATGTCGTGACGTTGTATAGATAACAGTCGCGCGGTTAACGCTGTTTGCGCGATGCACGGTTTCGCCACAACCTGTTTAGATTTTTCCGAATCATATTTATGTTCTACATATTGATAGGCAGCTGTATGAGAGCAGCTGAGGATCGGGTTAAATGTAGTAAAATGGCTTTCAGACTGCTATGTGCTAGTGAAAATGATATAATTATGTTTATGGTTCATCCACATTATTCCAATGTTTTTACAAACGTTTCTGATATAAAGACGTCTCTGACTAAACTTTGTTCAATTTTATACTCAGATTTCAGATTAAATACATTTTTTTTTTTGCTTTATTTCTTCAGATTTAATCGAGAGCAAGAATCACGGTATCTTCCATTTGCTGGACGAAGAATCTAAGCTTCCAAAACCTGAGTTCGGTCACTTTACACATTCCGTACACAAACAACTGGCTGTGAATAATAACAGGTAATGTATAAAACTGTGAACGATCCAATGTTTTAGATACGCAAGTTAAAATTGGCATTATTCCAAAAACTTTTAAATAAAAATAATAGTAATTCTCTTGCTTCCACCATAAATTAATTTCATTCTAAAAGTTGGCAACGTCGCAAATAGCTGTCAAATATTTACCCGTTTTGATTAATTTGGCGATATTACTTTCACTAAGAATGTGACGACGGTATCTCGGGAAAATATGGCAACCCTACTATGAAAATAGGTAAGAATTTTGAACTCTGTTAGGAAGCGTTCCTTCTGCTCGGTTTTTATTCATATGCCTGAAGCCCACATACTTTTCATCTGTAGTCTATTTTCTCAATGTCTCTCGGGTATCATCGGATTTCCGAATACAAACGAATGCTAAGTTCCATGTCCATCAATTATTACATTTATCGTGTATAATAATTTGAATTCAGAACTAAGTACTTTATTGTTATTTTGTTTTGATTTCCGAGTGAACTATATAGAGCTGTAATAGTACATTACTTCAGAGGGAAGAAAGTGACAGTTCCATACCGAGATTATGGCATTTGCGCCACGAGCTTGCGAGGGGCGCAAACCATTTGAGGTATGGAACTGTACTTTATCCTGAGGGATGTATAGTGCTTTTTATTACACCTACGAGGAAAATTATGGACATAAATGCATAGAAATGTTTATATTTAGTTAAAAGTACAATTATTAAAAGTGCAGCTATTATAAGATGTTACATTTTGTCCGGGTATCTTGATATTTTGAGACATGTTTACATCTTGAGTTAGTTGAAGGCTTGAAGAAGCCACTTCTTCCGTGATTCCGCGCGTTTTATATACAAAAATAATTTCGTTTTTAATTTTCTGTATGCACCAAGGAGGTTGGTAACTGGTAAAAAATAAACTGTATGTGGCCAGTAACAATTTACTTGAAATTTAATTAGTAGACAGTTAAAGTCTCTTGGCAGTATGACTGCTGACAAATTAAAAAAAAAGAAAAACCGGGTATGTAATGGAATTTCATACATACTTCCCACCCTTGGGTCGGAAGGATTTTCATACAAACTTCCATACCTTGGGATGAAAGGATTTGAAGGGCGGGATAAAGGCGTTTCTTCCCTCTAATTGGTATAATTAGTATGTATTTTCAGAGCAGGTGTGATAAAAAACTATTTTCTTATCTGTCGTACTTGCGACTTTAGCGGCTTTCCTCCCATTTTATAAAATAATAGTAGATTATTAACCAAGGGCTGTATGACATCAATTGCATACGAGGTTTTTGGCGCCTGAGCGAAGCGAAGGCGCTAATTAACCCGAGTATGCAATTGATGCTTACGCCCGAGATAAATACTCTGCTTTACATATCGATTGTGAGGTAAGTAAACAACAAGACAGCAGGTTTCAATGAACATTTATTAAGAAGAAAAAAATGTGTATTTAATTAAAATTAATAGTAAAATTATTACAATTTGTAAGAGATATGGTCACGTTCTTTTTAGGTATATTTATAGTTTGAATATGAGTTTGTGATGATAAGACTTGAGTTTGAGTGACTTGAGGTTCTTGCATCGTAAATGGCGGCAGTTGACTGGTACTATTTTCTTCATTAAAAAATGGCTCAGATGATGTGCTTTGACGTGGTGATTTTAAGTTTATATTTTCTGTTATTTTAGAAGTAATTTTGCTTTTGTTTGCCATCGAATCTTCGATATAACCTTCGGCCACTTTGCTGGACTTCCAGCCGCCGTGCCTTTTTAACAGAGTGAGGTTGGCTCCCGAATCAGCCAATAGAGTCGCTGATGTTCTGCGAAAGCAATGCCCGGTGTATAACTCTACGTTACTCAGTTTTAAATATGTGGCTATTTGCTTTGGCATGCCTGTAAATTTGTTTTTTCCTATTACTTGTCTGTGGCATTTTCCTTTACTGTAATTAAGAAAAAAACGATTTGTATCCACGTTTTCAGGCCGAAGAGCTTGATATTTTTCAACATAATTTGCAAATTCTTCATGCACAACAAATGACCGGTCAATTTTAGTTTTCGTGTTAGGCAGTTTTATGAGTAGTAATTTGTTATGTTTTTCTACATTTTCTATTGTCAAGTTTGTCAATTCCACGGTTCTGCAGGCTCCCGATATCCCAAAAATTAGAACAACCTGTAAAAAAGACATAAGTTGTATTAAAGGCACCAAATTCGCATAGTATTCTTGTGAAATATTTTGGTAACTTATTAAAAAGGGCAAGTAAATACGTAGGTACCTTTATTGCTAAATAAATTTCATCCGGAGCTTCATTTAAGAATTTCTGTACTTCTTCTGCAGTAAATACCTTCGATTTCTTGCTTTTAAAGCCGTCAGACTGCCTTTTCAAGAAAGCAGTAAGTTTAGAAAAATCTTTCAAATTCACGTCATGTTTTGTCATCATTGTAGATTTTAGCATGGAATAAAAGCACCATAAACTGGAAGGTTGTAGCCTCTTAGATAATTCATCAAAATATGATATAAAAACACTTTCAGAAAGAAAAAGTGAAATCTTCACTTTTTTTTCTGACCGCCATTTCATAAATTCGTCGTATGCCTTTACATATCTTTCTTTCGAGTTCGGCGGTAATATATTTTCGACAACTGTTTTTGCCCTTTCTTTAATAAAATCGGGCGTTAGATCTATGTCTTCGTCACTAGACATGTTTAAAACTTTTGAAAAACAACTCAAACAAGAAAATTAATTATTTTCGCGATGCTTTCGCGCCTACTAGTAGACTGCCTTTTTTTTTTCACGCACGCAAGCGCGTCAAATCTTGCTGGCCAGTTTGATTTTTAAATCGATTCCATCTAACATACGATGTGGAAACAAATAGTTCCATATTTAAAATAAAATCTTTATAAAATAAATTGTCTAGATTCCGATTCGAGTAATTAATCGATACCGAGAAAAAAAAAAATAACTTTTTAAAAATATTCTTCGTGCAGTATGAGTATGACAGTTCTTTTTTCAAATTCCAAAACCTATGCTGTAATGATAGTCATACACCCCGGCATTCAGGGGTGTAAGGGTGTACTTACAGAGCAAGAGATATGTAAATTACATTAAGTTAAAAGAGTATTAACAACTCTATATAGTTCCAAGTCGACTGAGAGCGTCCGGTCTGTACCAAGTGCAAAGGGTAACTGATAGACGAAACACGAGGTTTGCCGAGGGACATTAAGAACTGTACTGTACTTGCTCTGTCAGTGGACTTAAATTAAAATATTATTTCCAGATTACAAGTGCCCCGCGCGTCTCGTCTGAAGGCTCACCGCACACTGCGCGATGATGAAGGATTCTTATTGCGTCACTTTGCTGGAGCTGTCTGCTATAATACGGTAATTATTTTAACAATACCCTCTTGTTATTTGAAAATCAGCATCTCTCTGGCATTATCAACCTATTTGGCGCGACTGTGAGGCACACAAAATCAATCTGCCTAGCCTTTACCCAACTATGTTGGGGTCGGCTTCCAGTCTAACCGGATGCAGTTGAATACCAGTATTTTACATCGAGCGACTACCTATTTGACCTCCACAACCCAGTTACTGGATAACACGAATACACGATACCTCTTAGTAAGACAGGTTTGTCAGGCTTTCGGGCTTCTGACGACCTGTAACGACTGTCAAAGATCCAAGAATGACAGCCGAGACCAACGGCTTAACGTGCTTTCCGAGGCACGGAGAGGTCTCGTTATGTTAAGATGGTCACCCATCCACGGACTAACCTCGGCAAGCGTAGCTGAACCTGATCGATTTTTGACGTTCAAAAGTGCCATACATGGGCCTATTTGAAATAAATGATTTGGATTTGACTTCGATCGACCCGTGCGGCTGTTATTACTTAGACACAAGCCGCTCTCACGAGCTGTGAGGAACGATTGATCCTATATTTTTATTTTAGGTTAATTTTAAGATTTTCCGGTTGATGGCAATAGGCTCGCCCCCTATTACATGGGACCTAAAACATAACTGGCGAAATGTGGGTGAACCTGCTACAGGGACACCTATGCCCAACCCTTCGGGGAAACAAGGCGTGATGTTATGTTATGTTTATGTTCATTTTAATTAGTTCAAATGTGTTCCTTGTTTACGTTACTGAGCTTAATAAACATTTTTCTTTATTTCTTTCTTTGTCTATCATGTTACTTAGTTGTTATAAGTGATTTGTAAACTTCAGGAGTTAAGGTGGAACCTTCGACCATGCCCGCGAAATTCAAATTTTCTTATGTTTTTTTCATTTTATAGGTCAGTCTCAGATCTCATGTTAATGATTGATTGATTGGCGGTCATAAAAGATGGCCTCCCTCCATTTCTTCCACATCTCACGGTTACCTAAATAACATATCAAATTATTTGCTGCTAAGAATGTCAATTTCGTGAATTTATGACATTATACACCATCACTGAGAATTGTATTTACGATTTTAATTATTAACATTCTGTAAATATATATTTATTATTTTTCCGACCGCAAATCAATCAATCATTAACATGAGATCTGAGACTGACCTAAAAAATACAAAAAACGTTAGAAAATTTGAAATTCGCGGGCAGGGTCGGCGCATTCGCCTTAATGTCGCATTTATATTTTATTTATTTATCACCCTTGTGATTACCAAATCGGTTACCTATTAATAGTCGAGTTCAGTTTCAAATTCGAATATTTAAGTATACCGTTACAGAAAGTGTGATCAAGTCTCACAACCGAAATCTAAACGAATCCCTTTTATTTCCCAGAACCAATTCATAGAGAAAAACAACGACGCTCTCCACGCGTCTCTAGAATTTCTCGTCCAAGAGTCGAACAGCAAGCTAGTGCAGCAACTGTTCCAGAACACCGATAATAACAACGCTAAAGGGAAACTCAACTTTATCTCCGTGGGCGCCAAGTTTCAAGCACAACTGTCGCAGTTGATGGACAAACTGAAGGAGAATGTGAGTTTTTATAACATTTTTGACGGTTCCAGGATTATTTTACTCTTATGATGGCATCTACATCAAAGACCTGACGTCTGATAAATCCTGCATCGTGCAATTAGAGTTTATCGCGAGAGCGACATATGCAGTATGTTAAATAACAGAGGGCGTTCCCTTAAACGCGTTAATCTATATCATTAATACATTGAAATAAAAATATCAGCATAGAAAAACCGAATGAAAAAAAAAATGAAAACAATTTGAAACGTCCTGTTTAAAATCAAAATAGTAGCGCGGTAAAGTACCTAGCGTATTCGCGCTGCCCAAACCGGCAACGTCGCTATTTTTAGTTACGAATAAAATAAGGTGGATATTGGGGGGCGGGGGCGGGGCTAGGCGCAGCAACAGATCGCCGCACACGCGAGTCTTCATTCATAAGTTTGTTGCGACATTGCCATACTTCCACATTGAAAACAAATGCGCGTGTACAGAGTGCTTCTTTTACGTATCAATTTAATATTTTTTGTGAATATTTTATTATAAAAAATATATAAAAACATTTTGTTTTTGAATGGTAATATTTTTTTTAGCATGTATGGATGCGGGTAAACGGGAACGCCTTTCGTTAATTAACATACTGTATATTACTTTCAGACTTCAACCTTTGGGTAGTCGCGCGCCGGATACGACACCCGTCTGGTCGGAGGATCCTCCCTTTTCTATCGAGTATGAGTGAACTTTACACCTGTTCCTCAAACCTCTAAACTTATATTAGCCTAGAAACTTTTCAGGATATAATATCATGGTTCAAGGTGCTAATATTGTCCTCAAAACTGTACTCGTGAAAAATTGATTCGCATAGGAAAAGTTAATCCGATTACGCAATACACATTTTTGTCAGCAACAGTGTTGACAAGTTTTTGAAATGGAACGAAATACTTAATATGTCAAATTAATGTCCACATATTTCGCGATTTATCTTTTACAATCTTACAATGCTGTCGAGGGTTTAAAGGCGTTCATCCCGCGCGGGCTCGCAACGTCGCATTTCTTGAGGTTTTTCGTATTTTTTTTTCAGCCAAGCCCAAGATCGTTATATTTTATAATTATGTTTAACATTTACTCTATCTAATCTAAACTAATATTATAAAGAGAAAAGATTTGAATTTTTGTATGTTCGTTTGTAATGGATAAACAAAAGATTTTTTAAATCGGTGCGGGTAGTTTTTGAAACTACCCGCACCGATTTAAAAAAATCTTTCACCCGTCGAATACTATAATATCACTGAGTAACATAGATTATAATTTATAAAGATATCACGCGGGCGAGGCTGCTGGCGGAAGCTAGTAGTAAATTAAACTATTTTATCGTAAAATAGAAAAAAATTGACAATATGTCAATTTTTATTAGTAAATACCAAAATAACTGTCAAAAAATAACATACATACACTTATAAATACCAATACCATACCAATGTCATTGATTTAAATAACCACGAAAAACCTCTAGAAATGCGACGTTGCCCGCCTGCGCGGGATGAACGCTCTTAACAGTGCAATCCTCTAATAAAACATAAGATACCGCAATTTCTTATCTCAAAAACTTTCTTTTCAGGGCACAAACTTCATCCGCTGCATAAAACCAAACTCCCGCATGGTGGGTCGCGAGGTGGAAGGTTCTCTAGTACTCACTCAACTGGAGTGTTCGGGAACTATCGCCGTGTTAGAGCTCATGGAGCACGGCTACCCTTCAAGAGCGCCCTTCAATGATCTACACGAGATGTACAAGAAATATCTGCCGCAAAAGCTGCACAAATTATCGGCAAAGTTGTTCTGTGAGGTAAGGTTCGGACATTTTAGAATGGTTTGAATGAGGGAGAAATGGTTCCAATTGTGACAAATCCGTTATAAGGGGCCATATTCTAAAAGACACGCTCTTGTTGTTTATAAACATATTTTCCTTATATATACTCTTTATTTTTTATTATTGCTTTAATATTACTTTAGCGGTAATGTCTTGAATAAAATTTACAAAGAAGATCTTACCAAATTATTGACAACAGGTTTGTTTTGCAGGCCTTCTAAACTTACATTTAACTTCACTTCAAAATTATTAATTGAAATGTTCAATTGGCAAAAGATTTGAAGCTTCAAATTTCTAAACTTTATAAAAATTAAAAAAATAAACATCATCATTCTTTTGAAAGAAAGAAAGAAAGAAAATACATTTATTTAGCACAGACTAAGAGACACACAATACACCAGATAGTTAGGTAATTATAGTCGTACATCAGGAAAAAAAATAAGATAAAAATAAAAAGTGCAAAGTCCGATGTAAGAAATTAGCAGGAGAGTGTGCCTCACGGCTGCGCCAAAAAGGCCCAGTTCAGCAAAAATGCCAGACAACTGGTGCCTGACCTGGTTTTCAACTGGACCTGGTGTGTGAGGTGACGAATGTAAATCAGTTTTATACTGCATCGTGATGTGTGTAATGTGTATGCATAATTGTATAAATAAATTAGTGTCACATAAATATTGCTCCTATCCCAATGTATTTGGAGTCTGCGCAAGAAAGAAAATTTGTTTATTCTCCACAAACAAAGCGCACATTACGAAAAAATTACATAAAATACACATACGAAGTAGCCAAAAGGCTCGTATTCAAGCAATAAAAGTCGTCGTTGTCTCATATTAGTCGTCATCTTGGTAGTCACCCCCTTTCAAGGCATATCACACAGTCCATCCATCGTTTCTTTGGTCTTCCCCTACTCTTAGTATCACCATTGAGCCAAAAAATATACTTCCTTGTATGATTATTTTTCCAGGCCATAGTCCACAGTCTCGGCCTCTCAGACAAAGACTACAAGTTTGGTGTGACCCGCGTGTTCTTCCGTCCGGGCAAATACTCCGAATTCGACACTATGATGAAGTCGGACCCGGACAACTTGAAGTCCATCGTGGACGCCGTGCTGTCCTGGCTCGTCAAGTCCCGCTGGAGGAAGTCCATCTTCGCTGTCCTCTCCATTATTAAATGTGAGTAGTTTACAATTTATTCGGAGTTCGACACTACAGGGCTTTTTTTATTATTTGACGAAACTTCATAGATGTCATAGGCATCATAATAGCAAAATAAAATAAAAATAGGCAGTCATGGGGACTGCCGACAGAAGAGAATATTAAAAACTGGTAGTAGCGCCATCTATATTCTATGGTACAGCACTACGACGCAAGCATATCGGTGACGCGAATCCATAAGTTTATCTTCCAAAAATCGCTTATCGCACCACTTCAAAATATCTTATTAAAATACTAAATAATGTTTGTCTAAGATAAGGCGATTTACGCGCGTACGGAAACGTACGCACAGCCGTAGTCAAAATAACAAATTCTATTTACGTAGTCGACGTTTTACGTGCTAGTCTAGATACTCGGGCTTTTTCTTGCGTCCAGTGTACAGGTCGTGCCATTAAAGATGAGACTTGACGCACCACGTGGTTTGACTTGCGCAGTAGACGATTTATGGGTCTCTTTAGCGGTATGAGGTCCCCGCTGGGGCGGCATCGGGGCGGGGGAAAGAGCGGCGGGAGGCGCGGTCAAGTCTCATCTTTAATGGCACGCCCTGTACACACAAATGATGTGCGTAAAACACCATATCTGAACAGGCTCTATGATGACTTGTCTATGTCATTCCTCAACCCCATACTTATCTATTCAAAACAAATTTCCTTTCAACAGTAAAGAACAAGATAGTCTACCGACGAGAATGCCTAATCCTTCTACAAAAGACGATCCGCGGTCACTTAGTCCGTCGCAAGCACCGCCCTCGGTACCAAGGCATCGCCAAGATCAACGCGTTGCAACACAACCTCAAAGATATGGAGTCTGTGACGTCACAGTTGAAGAAAGAGAAGGATAGTGCGCAGAGGAATATCGAGAACTTGAGGAATTCTATTAGGAATGCTTGTGCTGCTATAAAGGTGAGAATTTCGGTGAATTTTTTCGGTATCAGCTCGTATATGAGAGTAGCTCATCAACATCGTCATAATTTCAGCCCAGAATCACCAACGGAGTATAGGTCTCCCCTTCCTTATGCCTTCTAGTATCTTTATCTCACGAAGCGACGTGCGCTTTACTTGTGGTTACCAAGTGTACAGACACGTTGTGAATATGTGTGTAACCGCAAGAACTTCCGCGGTACCGTCCAAAATAGGGGAGAAGTCGAAAGTGTATGTGTGTGTGTAAGTGTTACGTTCACGCACACAGTCCACCAGGTTACCACAAGTAAAGCGCGCGTCGTTTCGTGAGATAAAAATACTGTACTTCCCGGTCCCGTGAACAACTGTGCAACATACTGTGGCAAAGATATTAGCATGCCAGCAAAGTCGGGCATGCCAGTTTCACCACTAGTCGAGCCTATTTTGATGCACCCAAAACTTGGTGATTTTGATTTGAAAGAAAATATAGAAATAAAATTGCGTTGATTGGCACAAAAAATACACTAAATGACAGGAAATAATATACTTGTGTATGCCAAAAAAAACTGGCGTATCGTATTTATTACATCCTTTACTATGGAAACTACGCTACAGTTTTCGAGACAAACTGTGAGCAAACGTAAATGTTTGACAGAAAGCGTTTGTTTCAATTTTTCCCAGTCAGCATTTGTAATTTCCAACAGCAATTAAAATAATCTTCTTCGTTTTGATGATTCTGTGGTGGCGTCTACATCGTCACATGCAAACTACACATCACACTGACGTCATGCAAAATCTAGCATCGCGCAAGCAGAGTTCACCGCGCAACTGGGACATATACAACGTCCCGGAATCAATCGTCGGGCATTAGTCCACTACACAACACCCGTCTATCTGGTCGGAGGTTCCTCACTTTTCTATAGAGGATGAGTGAACCTTACACCCTGTATGGGCGTTCCCCAAGGTTCGATATTGGGTCCATTCCTCTTTTTAGTTTACATTAATGATTTACCCCAATTATTTCAAAATCAACCGAAGATGGTGTTATTTGCAGATGACATCATTAATCTTTAAAATAAACCGACGGTCACAAAATCTTGAAGACGTTAATAGCTCTATTCTGCAAGTCCAAGATTGGTTTACGGTAAACAATTTGGTACTAAATAAAACAAAAACCAAATGCATTAGATTTAAATTACCTAATGTTAGAAGTAGCGAATGTGACATCATATTGAATGGGGAAAAACTGGAATTTATTAATCAAACGGTTTTCCTAGGAATCACGCTAGACGAGAAATTACAATGGGCACCTCATATAACATCTCTTGCGGGGCGGCTAAGCTCGGCCGCTTATGCTGTTAGAAAGATAAGACAGTTAACAGATGTAGAAACCGCGCGACTGGTCTATTTTAGCTACTTCCACAGCATTATGTCGTATGGCATTTTACTGTGGGGTCGGGCTGCTGACATTGAATCCATCTTTATTTTACAAAAGAGAGCTGTCAGAGCCATTTATAATCTACGTCGCCACGAATCTCTCAGGAAACTATTTAAAAGGATTAATATTATGACGGTACCTTGCCAATTCATTTATGAAAATATTATGTTTATTTCAAATAGGCCCATGCCTATTTGAAATAAATGTTTTGACTTTGACTTTGTTCCTCATACCTCTATAATTCTCTTTTATTAATTTTATACATTGTTTATACATTTTACACACTACGTAAAAAAACCTGTTCTATCCGAAAAGGGCACAAAGGTACTGCAATAAGTTTACCAAAATGTAATAAAAAAAAAAATTGAAAATAAAAAAGTTATTGCTATTTTTAATTGACGTTTTTAATACCAAAATTTGCAATATTTTCAACAGGGATCTTAAGTTATGACTTGTAGACACCCGCTAAATGACAGTCACCTGCTCCCCATGTATTATCCCGGTAAAAAACCCCCTTTGAAATAAAAATCCGAGGTGTTATTTTTCCTGAAAATTAACACATAAATAGACTCTCAGTACAATACTTAACAACACCCTCACGGATCGAACAGGGTTTTTTTTACACAATGAAGCTTCAGCCAGAATTCGGCTACTAGGAAAGCGATAGCGTTGGCCTTGCAAAGGTCTTCCATAGTGCAGGTGTTTTTGGGCAGAGAGCACGACAAGAGGTGAGACATCGTTTGTGATGTGGCTCCACAGTCGCACTGTGGCCCATCGGATTACCCTCAGCTGACTAAGTAGTACCTTTAGCGACCCACCTAACTTCTTAAGTTGGTTAATAGATTTCGAAGTGGGCCGTGGTAGTTAGGAGCTTTTCTACAGGATCAACATACTCAGCTGGAGGGGAATGTTTAAGCATTCACAGTTTAAATCGTGCCGTCATTTAGTGATGGTAAATGATTTAAATAATAAATTCCCTAATACATTGATATACATCGGGCAGAGGTGTGGATCAAACTCAAAATAGTTCTACGGCTAATAACGTTCGTGTATGTAAAATCGTATTCAACGTTTAACTTTTATTTCCAGTCCAATGAAAAAATCACACGCGCGGAAATCGACAAGCTATACACAAAGTTGACCAAAGACGTCGAAATACAAATGTCTTCACTACAAAAGCTAATGGTTGACCAAAAGAATAGGTGAGTTAATAGATACACCCTAACTGTGATCTATTCGCGGACAAATGGAAGACGATCATGTCAGTGTGTCTGTCTGTCTGTTCTGTGAGATGAATGTATGAATTTAGTCAAATTTTCATTAACATTGGTGCCGATTCTCTTGTACACCGAACTAAACTCACTAAAATTCCTTACTTTTGGCTATGAGAATCTTAAAACTATTCTGCAACAAAAATCTCTAAATTAAAATATAATTTTGACACAACTAAAATCGTATTTGACAATCGTGTCAAATGCGAGTCCACGGGGTACTTGTTTGCCATACCGCGTGAAATTTTTCTTAGAACCGGAGGCGCGCAGGGGCAGCCTCGACGTGTTTTATATGGAATTTTCTACTTTTTGTATGGAAAATAAGAAAAAATATTACCTACATGTTGAGTGTTGGGGGTTTAGGCGTTTTTTAAAGGGGGTCGAAATTTTCATTATTTTTGCGATTGGACACACCATTTTCGACATATAAGCAAAAGAAAAAAAAAGATACAGTACTGTTTTTGCACCTGAAGTCGAGGTGTTGGTGTGAATTTTAGTTCATATTTTATTACACACAGTTTTAATTGCGATTAGAAATAGTCAGATTTAGTTGGACAATTAAATTTTTTGGTGAAAAACGTCAAATTCAGAATAGCAAAATTACCATTCTCACTAAATTAATATCTCAATGCCATATTAGTGCTGTCAAACTAAAATATAGATAAGTTGTGTCACTTTAGTCTATTTCAGAATGGGAAATCGTCTTTTGACAGGAATAAACTACATTTTAGTGATTTTTAGTCTAGTTTAGAGGAATTTGTAACAAGAGAATTGGCACCATTATACATTAGTTAATGAAAAATTATCTATTGTTGGATAGACGTTAAATATACTGTCAGTAAGCCCTAAGTTATAAACGTCTCACTGTCGAATGGATTGAGAATAAATGCATTGAAACATAAGTTTTTGTTATAACTGTAACAATTAAATAGCTCTATCGTAGTATCGAATGTAATTAAGATATTTAACAAAAACAGTGATAAACTATGTTATTACAACTAACTATTTACACTAGGTACTAAATTAAATAACTAACTACATAATTAAATGTACAGTAAGTAGAATGCCGTACTACTCTAGTTCATATTCCAGTATAAGTGACCAGTGTGAGAGTGATAATGTGAACTTGAATACTTCTTCTTGTCTCGTATCAAACATAATAAATACTTTCAGGGATGAACAAGAAAGGTTGCGTAAGATGGAAGCTGAAATGCGCGCTGCTGAAGAGGCTAAGAAACGTGAACAGGACAGGATCAAGCAAGAGGAGGAACATCGTAGACTGTGAGTACAACCCGTTAATATACTGGCTAAAGTAAAATAATACACCTTGGTAAAAGAAATAGTTTATTATGCAATTAGTGAATAAAGGACGGATTTAAAGTGAGGGACATAGATGAATCACGATCAAATGAAGGATTCTAACGACTGAGTTCATGTAAGAATCCTGAGCGACGCGAGTAATTCATGGCCCTCGATACAAATCCGTTTTATTCAAGAGTTACATACTATACTTTATACCATGACTACGAGAAAAAGAAAGATTTAAGCGAAAATAGATATTTCATGATGAAAAAAGGAAGGTTAAATTAATTAAAATACACATTAAAATTGGGACAATTACTCATTTTTTTATTATTATTATTAAAATAGCGCCAATTTACTAATGACAGCAAAGAACACAAAACAGTTTTTATTCTAATGCTAAACTCCTTGTTGAAAATGTCGACCAATAAATCTCGAGGAGTTATTTGCACAAGGAGTTTGTATGTCGAGTATTCTTTGCACAAGGAGTTTGTATCGAGTTTTTTCGCAAGGAGTTTGTATAGCATTGAGATGGAGGTCGAATATTTACTGTTTTCAGTGAATAAAATAAGCTTTTTAGGGGGAATGGTTTAAATAAAATTAAGTTCCGTTCGAACAACAGAAAGCTAGTCAGAATGGCAATATAAATTGTAAACTTGAATTAATCTTATATTACGCATCCAACAATATAAAATCACCTTCCTTTTTTAACAATTTAGAAGTTCATTTTGTTTCTGTTAGCTTATGTTCGCACGGACGTAAAAATATTGAGGCGGAATTTTTTCGCGCACAGGATTTTCAACTCTCGGTGTTGATTCGAGCGTTGAAAATCCAACAGAGTACAACTCAGCGCGACGGAAAAAAAAAACTGTTGGATTTTTCAATTCTTGGCGCATTGCAGAGCATTGAAAATCCGCTGTGCGAAAAAAAAAATTGCCCGTGTGAACCTGAGGGTAGCTACTTTACAGGGGAACATAAAATTCAAATAATTTTGTCCATAATATAAATATAACATAAAAAAAGTTTCTTGACAACGTTTCCTAATCGTAAAATGTTAAAAAAAGAACAAAAAGGTTTTCGCGACCCTGCCAGGATTCGAACCTGGAATCTTCTGATCCGTAGTCAGACGCGTTATCCATTGCGCCACAGGGCCAGTTGATAGCGTGACGAAATAGGATATTCAATGATGCTGACCTATTTATAGTAACTTGATGTGCAAAAATATTTGTAGTTTTATTTATTTACAAAAAACTTCAGAACGTTTTTTTTTTCATTTTCGTAATTTTATCTTAAATCTTAGCCCAAACACAGATACAATGAAAACCGTTTATAACGGCTTCGAAGAGACTGTCGGATTACGGTTGTTATAGCCGATAGTCGTAATAACCAAAAACTATGTTAAGTAAACAAAATGTTGGGATCTCAAAATTTCGTCGTAATAACCGGTACGTTTTAAGTATAAGCATTACTAATTATTTTTTGTTAATTACGTAGTAATTTTTCACGTCTGTTGTAGCTAATAGGTTAAGCAGAAGTGTATCTTTTAAATTAGACAGAATTATAAAACATTGATGATAATGATTTTTTGGACTTTAACATTTGAATTCATATTAATAATATGTCACATCATTCTGAATACATTGTATTGTTATATTAATCAAATATGTATACTTAAATTAACGAACATGAATTTTTATTTAATTAATTGGCTCACCAACAATTGGATACACTGATACAAAGATATGAGATACATTCAGTAAACTTACAGACTAGTGTACCAAGTTCTTAAGCACATGATGCACTTCTTATTTGATGTTGAGTGCCTACTTGAAATTAAAAACACAATTTAATATAACGTAAGTGTTTTAGTACCAATTTACAGAAATAAATACTAATAAAGTAAAGCATACATTAATTTACATGGTGTAGGTACAATTGATTGTTGGGTGAATCGCTGCTCTCCTAGCTAGATCACTGAGTAATCTGTACTTAGGAGAGACAGTTTCGACTCCCAATTTGAGTATCACAAAATTTATGCTTTTTGGATATTACAGTATCAAAACACAAAAGATAAAATCTTACAATTAAAATTAAATAAAACAAAGTAGAATGAGGAGTGTAGATGTGCTGAGTCGAGTGAGTGCATGTATGTGTGTGTATGAGTGTGTGAGAGTGAGTGTTTGTGCATGCATTTGAATAATAGGAAATGAGGTTATCTTTATGAAAGTGACAATTAGATGAGTTCTTATACTCACCGATGATTATGATGAATTGATGATATGTATTTATTTCTATAGGTACTTATCGATAGTGCAATCCACGAATACGCGCCCCACTCCGCTCCGCTCCGTACTAAAGTACAGTTAACAGTACAGTAATCACGGAGTGGGGCGCGTCTTCGTGGATCGCGCTATCTGTAAATTGGTTTCTACAAACAGCATTACACATTAAAAAAAACTGTTCGGTATTACCTATCCGACTACTGTGAGAAGAAACACTGAAACAAACTTAGAGGTCACAGTCTCTTGTAAAGTCCAGACATTATCTTGGTCCATTGATATATAAAAACCCAAGATGCACACTCAACGTCTAGAAAACGTCCGCAAAAAATGAGCGCAACATTCTAAATTGTGCGCTCATTTCAAATAGTCTTGCGTCGCTCTCGTCTGGAAGCAGTCGTTAAAAATGCCGAAGTGTTCTGTGAAAAAATGTAAAAATATTACGTCAAGAGGGTTAAACAAGGATGGGATATCGTATTTTCGGTAAGTAAAAAACTTATTGACTAGTTTTTGTTGTTTTTGTGACCGATTATAAAAAGTAATATGTGATTTTGATTTATTTTTTCTAAAAACTTTATTCAACGCTCAAAGTAAAATACGGCTAACTTCAATGGCTGCTTGTTCAGTGTTAGAACAACGCATTGCAGTCTCCTTTTTATTTTAATCGCATTATAAAAATGACCCTGTTCTAATAAGTGGAGTCGATTTCTTTTTTGTTTGTGTTTCTTTTTATTAATAAATTTATGTACTTTTGAACCTTTTTTGCATGTAGTTTTTGACAAATATAAATATTAACGTTACATAACGTGTAGGTCAGGAGGTAGCCAATTTAACATTTTTCTAATGTTCGTAAATATTATGATGTATAACGATTAATTTATGGGCCAACTTATGAGTTCGCGACATGCAGCATGCTAAGGATAGACTGAAGTGTCGCGTAGTCTGTAGTCTGTAAGTGTCACATTATAAACTTCATAGAAACTTTTATATTTTAGTTTTCCTCGTGACCCAATACGATGTGGAGAATGGACATCAATCGTCAGCCAACAAAGGCGAGAAGATTTTTTAAGCCGAATAATTCAAGCGTCGTTTGTTCCGAGCATTTTTTGGAGGAAGATATGTATGTTACTTTAAAAGGCATAAAACGTCTACGTAAAACGGCTGTTCTTTATATTTGAATAAACAATTTTAACAGTTATTATTTATTTTTTTGATATACCCATAGGCTACCCAAAAACGTATTTATGCACAAATTATACAATAAAAGTATGTGTTTAAAACACAATTTAACGAACTCTTAAAATACTAACTAATAATGCATGATGAAAAAAAAAAGTTATGTTCGACTCCACTCAATACCTTGTCCTACCGACCACAGTCGGTCGTAAAATGTTATTGCTTTAAGTACCTGCGTTGTAATAACAACTTTAAACAATTGGCGTAAGGTTGAACTTGCAATAATATATGCTTGTGGCTTATAGAAAGAGACAGAAATAGAGTTTCGGGACACTTTCGAGCGTTACTTTTATTCGAGACTGTGCATCTTGGGTTTTTATATATCAATGTCTTGGTCAGATCATTTTGCAAAAATTCAAATGCTTGCACTGACTGGACAGGTCCACTCAAATCTGTGTGGTTCTTTCCTCAAAAGACCATTTAAGACACTAATCTACATGGTCCTCATATGGCCTGACCAAGATTATGTCTGGACTTTAAAAGAGACTGTGACCTCTGAGTTTATTTCGGCCTTTCTTCTCAGAGTAGTCAAATAGGAAACGCCGAACTCAACTAGCTTATTTTTAATATTTTTTTTAATATGACATGTAAAAGTGAATCCGATATCCTATTTACAGAATAACAAATTTCATTTCATTTCATTTGATGACCATGCTGAGCATGTTTATATAATGGGTCCATCAATATACAATCGGCTGCCAGAGCATATTGTGAGCGTGACGTCTGTAAATGTTTTATAGCTAAACACAATTGTTGGCTAACTGACCAGGCTTTATAAATATGATCTAAAATAATGTTTTTATTAAGTAATGGTATTTGTTTTTTAACTTGTTTATTTTGTGTATGATGACCAGTGATCGGAGTAGGTAGATATATAAATCATAACATGGATAAGCCTTTTTACCGGGATTTCATTTAGGTACTAACGGGATTGAATCAAATATTGTAAAAGTAAGGATTTTTAAACTACTACATTAGAAATTTATAGAATGGATAAATATTTAAAATTGTTTTATTTTCTTATTTATCAAGTAATAAAGTGAATCTTACTGTTGTCTGTCCATTCGTAACTTACATAATGTGACTAATTTAGTAGTTATTTCTTGTAAGTATATAATCTGCTGCTGCTATACGTGCCAGTTCATTGAACCCAAATCAATCTACCTACTCCGATCACTGATGATGACTGTGATTTTATATACTTAAATATTATTGATTGACATTGTATGAATGGCCTGTAATAATTATAATTACTAATAAACAATATGACCCGGTGAACTTCGTACCACGTGAGACAAAATTAAGATTTTGTCGTGTTTGGGCTGTTCCTTTGGGTTTTTCCTACTTATCTTTTTTCCTAAACCACCCCAGTATTGAGGCGAACTAAACAAAAAAGAGATTGAGTTTTTTCGCGACTAACACATGGCAATTGATTTATGTACCAATCAATCTGCCTAGCCTTTTCCCAACTATGTAATTAATGTTTGTAATTAATGTAAATGGATAAATTAAACTAAACATTGCAATTTCAATTTGAAGAACATTTAGAAACATAATCCTGTTAATAAAAACGTTTTGTTATAATACTTGCAGTAAAGCAGAAATGGAGTCCCGTCGCAAAGCCGAAGAGATAGAAAGACTACGGTTAGAGGAACAGGATCGTATCGCCGCACTCAAGATGCAGAAACAAATGGAAGAAGCTGCTAAAGCTGACCAAGAGAACAGAGAAAGGTACACTATTCTTAATTATATATCTTTCATTAGCTGCTGCCGGCGGCTTCGCCCGCGTGTACACCAATTCTTTTTTATAAAATCAAAGTAGCTTTAGTTACTCCTTATAACGTCAGGGAAAGTCCCGTCGAAATCGGTCGAGCCGTTTCGCAGATTAGCTGGAACAAAGAGGCAGACAGAAAGACAAACAAGAAAAATGTTATAAGTACCGTGTATACATATGCATTAGCATCATAAGGATTTTGTAAAAAGCTGTTATTTTGATATTACAAACAGACACACCAGTTTTATTTATTTTTATACAGCGTGTAACAAAAACCCTGTCCGATCCGTAAGGGTGTTGTTAAGAATCATACTAAGAGTCTATTTATGACGTAATTTACTGGAAAACAGAAAAAAAATGGGCACTTTTTTCAATGGGGAATTTTACCGGCTTATTACATGGGGCGCGGGCGACAGTCGTTTAGCGGGTGTCTACAAATCATAACTTATGACCTCTGTAGAAAATTTACTAATTTATAAAGAAATTGTGGTAATTTTGGTACTAAAAGCGTGAATTTTAAATAGCAATAACTTTTCTATTATCACAAAAAAATTAAAATCTTTTTGGTATTTGTAGTAGCTAGTATAGCTACACAATTTTAAAATGGTATTAGGCTCGCCTACGCACCACCGCGTGCTTGCGGGCTGGCGGTTGGGCATAGAATGCCCCCCACTCAGCCTTATAGAATGCACTACAGTAATGTTATTGCCCCAGCCCGTCCCATCTTTGATGTCCTCCCTCCGGTAACGCCCTAAGCCGAGGCTCGTACCCCACAAGGGGTTCCCTTAGCGAGCGTTCACCTAGCTTTTTAGCTAGTTTTGTATGCCCCTAGCTGGAGGCTTTGAGTGTAGCAGCTTAAGGCAACCACAGGATTGACCGGTTAAATAGTCATGACCTCAGAGGTCAACTATGAGATGCCCTACAGAAAAAAGAAAAATGTTATTGTGGTACCTATGCGCTCCCTTTCACATCGGAAAGTTTTTGTTACATGCTGAATAGATAAGTTATAGATATAAAGAGGTTATGTCTAGAGAACGTACCATCACGAAAACCAGTAACTAACCACTTTGAAAACTAAATCCCAAGAATAGTCCTTACAACGGTCAGTTATGGCTTTCCGGGTTGGTACAACTTCGTTCAGCTGTTGTTTTTCCTGCTTAGCGCATTGATTATTGACATTCAACAAACACTACCTATTTATATGAAGAATAAAAATGAATGAACATTGATAACATTCCTGATGATGATAATCAACTAGAAAATAAACAACAACGGTATTTTCTCCCTACTATTAATAGATTAGAACAAGAGCGACGAGACCATGAAATGGCAGTGCGACTGGCTAAGGAGACCAATGGACACGTAGAAGGTTCCCCGCCTCAGTTACGCAGGTATGTCCTCATATTTTATTAAAGAATATTTAGTTTAGTTTAGACCTATTTTCTCGTTGCAATAAGGTTGCTATTGTCAGAAGAAAATAACTGTGAAAAGACTACTCGAAGATTGATCTCTACTTAAATCGTCAGATTTCATAATAATCTTTAATGTTGGTGCTTCACTTGGCGTATTAGCGCAAATATTTGCGTTATTTCAATACAAAATGAACTTTTTTCTAATCACGATAAGGTATATTAAGTACTAGAGACCCGCCCCTGCATCGCACTGTTTTTACGAGTTGACAAAACAGAGTTTAAAAAAAAAATGTAAGCTTTAATTGTTAATGTATTATACACATAAATTCTCAAAGTTATGGTGCTAACTGCGACTTGAATTTCAATTTTGACAAATACTTAATCTTATTCTTACTTCTTTCTTTATTATTATTCTTCTTTCTTTCTTCTTATAAGATAAAATCATTTATTTGTCCAAAACATAAGCGTACACACACATGCCATGCAAGATGTTATGAATGACTTATTTCTTTCTTCTTATTCTTCTTTCTTTCTTTATTCTTATTATTTCTTTACTTATTCATATTATTATTATTTTTTGACAAATACTCCCAAGTGAAGTGCCAGCATAAGATTAGATCTACTTTATGTTTGGGTATCGTTCTGAAAAATGGTCTTTTAAATATGAAATCTATAATTAATTTCTTTTTGGCTCATTGTAGATCAATATACTATCATTGTATTGAGCTATGATGAATCAAAGGCAACTGACCAAATATAGAAAAGGTTAAAGTATCAGAGACAAGAATATTCAATGGTCATAAACAAGACATTATTAAGTATTTACTTGTATCTGATATTATTTAATTTCATCTTTTGAATAGATTATTTTCCTTCAAGCAATTTGAACGTGTACTTTATAAAAAAAATTTTGATCTCTAAAATAATTATGAACAGTATTCTCACTGTACAATATGACATCGAGAGCACCGGTCTGCGAAGTTTCTTCTTGTATATAGCTTTACACTACAATTTATAAATATAATGAACATGTTTTAGTAATATTTATGACTATGAATCAACGTTTGAGCTAAAACTGAGTAATTCTCTTGACCAGACACAGGGAAGCGGTTTTTTTTTCTACCAATACAGAATTGTTGTAAATTGAATAAGATGATAAAATAAGCTTTGTGCCTTTCCTATCAATGATAACTTTGAAATTGTGGTTTTTTTTTTAAATTGTGTTAGTAATTCTTCATTAATCGTAAGTTCGTAAAGATAAACAACTATTTTCAAGTTTTTATTTTGGTATAAATACTACTAAAACGTGTCACCATTCCCGGATGTCCGACTTCAACTAGCGTATAAGTAATATTGTGATATGTTCGCACAGTTTCCCTACCATGGAGTCAATGAATGGAGAGAATAAATTGAACAGGTACTGAGTGAGACAGAACTAACGAATTTCTCTTTCGCACGCTCCGAATTTGGCCCTCTTTCAATTATGTAGATTTAGACGGTATCGAACTATAACTGATCGCAATTCACTGCTATAAGTGTTGGTATAGGCTCTTTGATATTTATATACGCGTTATTTTTTTTTTCTACGCGAATGTCGAGTTCACCGCCCACCGTTTTTCTAAGGGGAACAAAACGTCATACTTGTATTCTCCAATAAGGTAGGGGAAGGTGTTGAAAGGAGAATGCAAAAAAAAAACAACCAGCTCCGGGGTAAAAGAGGTAAATTTCAATATCATAGTATCGCTGTTAACAAGTATTTTCGAGTAACGATGCTATTCAATCCTGACTACGTATATTTTTGAGGTCAAACTCTCGAAGTTTCGACTCTCGAAATTTCGACTTCAAGCTTTTTAAAAAATATAAAATGAGCCAAGCTCGCATTTTAACATCATGTTTTTTTAATAAAGTAATCGAAAATAATTAATTAAACTATTTTTAAATCGACGCCTAAATAATAAAACTGGCAATTTTTCTATCGTTACAGTAAGGATTCTGTCATACTGGGTTATTATTATTATTGATGATTCGAAATACATCTCTTTTCCCCCGGAGCTGGGTTTTTTCTATGGAGCCTGAGCATTCTCCTTTCGCCAGTTAAATTTAAGTTCCATATATTCGGGGGCGAGAGCGTATTGCTATCAACCGGGCACAAATTCTGACTCCGGAATCCAACTGATATATTCCAAACGGAAAATTCAAAAACACTTTGCCTGTGCCTGGAGATTAAATACAAGACCTAGCAGTCGCGTTAGCGATCACTACACGAGGCAATCAGTCAGTTTTAAGGGGAAAACTCAAAAATGTGACGATCACTATTGACCGTGTTATGGGGGGTTTACATGGGTCGATTTTAGTCGTCCGACTCACCAGTCACATCGCTTGTAAAAATCGAATCGCCACCCCATTTACACGCCAGTCGACAAAAATTGCATACGACTTGTTCATTTCCGAAGAAACGATAAATGCTTTTCATAGCACTCCAAAAACTGTATCGTATTATTTTTTCCGATTTTAAACGATCTGTACCGATAAAGTAGCGGAACTACACAGCTCAAACCACACCTCATGCGGCAGACGATTGCCTGAAACTGACCATTTAAATGTCGATTTTAGTTGCCCGTCGCATGTAGCTTGTCACCGCACGGCAAAAGTCTGATGGCACCCAACTTTGGGACTTGTGATTTTAGTCGAATTGTGATTTAAACAATTTATTTTCGAAAATCGACCCGTGTAAACCCCCTGTTAGAGAGTTTAGTATTACGTTTTGAGACGGCTGTAAGAAGTAGGTACTTATAATGGCCATGGCCACAACCCAGTAGAGTACTAGTATGTACTCATAAACACTTATAATTGAAAGAGGACCTCTTCCACTGATAACGAACTAACTACTAACAACGGCTATCTGCTTTACTTGAACTTTCTGCACGCAGTCTTAGTGTTGTTAACTGTATCTTAGTGATTTGTTATATTAATTCAACTACTATTTAATGTACTATTTAGTTTATAGTCATAATTGAGCTGTGTTTCGTAAACTAAGGTTTTTTCTGTGAACTATGGGGAACAAAAATAACAAGATGAGGTTTGAAGACAACGACGATGCGCGCGTTTTGGATAACTTTTACAAAAGAATTGATAAATATTTATTCGAGTCAGTATAAAAGACTATTTTATGGTTATGGAATAAAGCTTGATTTCTAATGTTATAGTGTTTTTTAGAAAATTTGTGTTGACTCTTTTACAATCATACGGTAAAGTGATATATTGTGGGGGAAAAAATTACAAGGCTTTAGCAAAACCCCAGATGTTGTGTTATTTGAATAAACTGTGCCATTTGACTACCCTAGATTAACCATTGCGACTAGCGGGGTAATTGTGTAACCCACTTGCAGTAGCAATGGCTTTCATTTTGACAGTCTCAACATTCATTGCGTTATTTACGTTATTGAGCAGACAAATTGTTCGAACATATGAAGCAATGGATTAGCAATATCCTTAAAAATCATTCAGATTATGATTGATGGTGTGCTACACAATTAGGGCGCTGAATTCAGCTAGTAAGCCTCTATCCCAAGGATTTTTATCTTAAAAGTCTCCTATAAATACATGATTTTGAAAGAGTCAAAAAAAATTGCATGCAAAATATCAACTGTAATTTAAACACCAGTAATTTATTTGCCACTATAATAATTAACAGACCGCCACGTAGCATGATATAACAAAGTAGCATGTATGAAACATGAAATCTAAAAAAAAAAACGATATCCATTGACGGTTTGTTAACTGGACGACAGGTCTGAACGCGTGCGAATGCAGCAAGCTATGCAGGGCAAGCAAAAGTACGATCTGTCTAAATGGAAGTACTCGGAACTACGTGATACTATCAATACTTCTTGTGATATTGAACTTTTGGAGGTAAGTGACTTATGACTACTGGGAGTTGTACCGTCGCAGTAACGCAAAACTAACCACTTTGAAAACGAAATCCCGTGCACATGACCCTTTTTTTTCGTAGGTAAGCGATACTATAGCGGCCGAGCGCTGCAAGCAATAATAGTTCTTACAGTGTACGGTTATGCGTTTTTTCGATGGTACATCTCTGTTCGCCTGATTGATTAGCTTCAGATTACAGTAGCGACAGTGTAGCACATAGAGTTCCATTTTATATTAATTCCACAATTTACTTTTCATATTCAGTAACAAGCACTATGCTTTTATGCTCCCTTGATTATGTCAATTTAGATATAAAATCAGAATAGGAAGAATCGTTTTGAGCGAGTTAATTAACAAACTGAATATTTCGAACTGTCAATATCTCTTATTGCAGTCGAATGACATAATAGACTCATGAGTCTATATTTTTTTTCTTTTAATGAAGAGTCAAATCTTCAACGTGTAATAGAGCTAAGTAATGTTTCATATCAGGCTTGCCGCCACGAGTTCCACCGTCGCCTGAAGGTGTACCACGCGTGGAAGGCAAAGAACGCGCGCAAGACTACCATGGCCGACCAGGAGAGGGCGCCACAGTCCATCATGGATGCTGGTATGTTATTGTATACTTGCCCATACTAATATTATGAAGAGGAAAGATTTGTGTTTTTGTATGTAACGAATAAACTTAAAACCGATTTGAAAAATTCTTTCAACAATGGATAACTACATTATCAGCGAGTAACATAGGCTATATTTTATCCCCGTACTCCCACCTCGTCCGATTGCGTCATCCTCCGCGAAGGATACCCCCGCGCCTAACGCTAACGCTAAAAAGATCCCTCTCCCGCCTCCCTTGTTCATCCAGGACAAGGGAAAGTGGACCGACATATCCAAATGGTGTGTCGACCACAAAATAAATTTCTCCAGCGCCCGAAATACCCAGCAGGGTATTAAAGTCAATGTCCCCACGTCGCGCGACTATAGGGACCTAACCCGCCTTCTGAGAATGAGAGGTGTGTCATACCACACCTACTCACTCCCAGAGGAAAAACAGATCCGCGTAGTGATTAAGCGTATCCCACGCGAAATCCTCCCATCCGACATTCTAGAGGACTTTCAGTTACAGAAAGTCCCCGTAGATGAGGTCCATCGCATGCACCGCTCTAGAGGCGGAGACTCATACGACATGGTCCTTGTCATCTGCCCGCCCGTAGAGGGCCATCACCCGATCTTTCAAATTCGTTCCCTGTGCAAGCTCACAAGGTTCGAAATTGAAAAACCCCACAAGAGTGGCATTGTCGGCCAATGCCACCGCTGCCAGTTATATGGTCACTCGCAGAGGAACTGCCATGCTACACCTAGATGCGTCAAGTGCCTAGGCGAGCACGGCACTTCCGACTGCCCCCGTCCAAAGGATCGTTCCCTTTGTACCGACCTTCCCAGCTGCGTCCTATGCGGCAAACAAGGCCACCCGGCCAACTACCGCGGTTGCCCCAAAGCCCCTAAGGCCTCTTCTCCCAAACTGGCCAAGCGTTTCGACGCCCGCCAGCAAAGGGAAGCTCCCTCCTCTTATAGGATTCCCTCATCCCATTTGCCCCAACAACTAAGCCCTCAGAGGCCTAGTCCGTGGAGTTATTTCCATCACCAGCAGTCTTTCCCTGCCATGGTGCCCTCTCAATTCAGTAACTTCCCTCCCCCTCCCCCTCGCTCCCCTCCCCCGCCTTATGGATCCCCGTATTCGCGCCGCCGCGCCACCCGCGCCCCCTGCGCCCTCTGCGCCCCCCGTGAAACCCACGTCCGCTCCTAAAGCTACGCGTCCCTCTCAAACCACTCCCGTGGCTAGCCCCAACGCCTCCGTTGACTCGTTCAACGTAATTACGTCAACCTTCTTGGCCTTCGTCTCCCCTCGCGCAAAGACAATGGCCAACGAAATCCTTGCGGCCCATGGCAATCTCCTCCAGATCCAGGCCATCTACAATGCGTATCCGGACATTACGCAAGCCCTAACCTCCCTCGCTACTAAACCCCATTATGGATAACACGGTCTTAGCTAGGTTCAAACCGCGATCCCTAATAATAGGTTATTTCAATGCAAACGGCATTAAAAATCAACGCGAAGAGATTGCGGCTTTCCTCCGCGATCATCAAATAGACGTTCTCTTAGTCCAAGAGACTTTTCTAAAACCTTGCAACCGTAACCCATCAATAGCTAACTACCGGATAGTTCGCAACGATAGGTCACGGTGCCATAGAGGAGGTACCCTGATATACTATAAAAAGCAGCTTCACTGCATCCCAATTGATCCTCCTCCCCTCTCACGATTAGAAGTTTCGGCCTGCCGCCTAGGCATGTCAGGCCACGAGCCGATCACTCTCGTGTCGGTCTATCTCCCCCCCGTTACTACTTCGGAGAATTTCCAACTCCTCTCCGACGACCTCTCGATCCTACTCACTATGAGTAACTCGCTCATTTTAGCGGGCGATTTCAATGCCAAACATCCCTCCTGGAATAGTTCGGTAACTACTACAAGAGGCCGACACTTGTTCGACCTCTCCCACTCTCTGACCTTTGACGTCATCGCTCCAATGACTCCCACCCACTTTCCGGTTAACGTAAATCATGCCCCTGATATCTTAGATGTGGCGCTCCTTAAGAACGTCAACCTAAGACTAGACTCCATAGAAACTATTAACGAGCTCGACTCTGATCACCGTCCGGTAGTCATGAGATTAGACCCCCGCATAGGTCTCCGCGACCCAAACTCTCCTCCTATCACTAAGAGGATCACGGACTGGAAGAAAGTAAGCACTCAGCTGAAATCCAACACGTCCCCTCAGTTAGACTCTATTCCCGACCTTTTCAACTCTATCGCAGACACGACGTCCGCGATCGACTCACTCACTAATCACGTACAAACCGTCCTGAACGAATGTTCAAGGGAGGTTCCAGTGACGGACGACCGTCACTGGAGCTTGCCGGACGATGTGCGTGCATTACTGACTGAGAAGAACGCGGCCGTCCGTGCCTACAGTAGCTTCCCCTGCCCCGCAAACAAAGCCCATATGCGCTATTTACAGAGATCTGTAAAGACACGCATACAGTAGCTGCGTGACGCGGGCTGGGACAAGATGCTCGGCGAACTAGACCCCAACCATCTGGCATTTTGGGAACTTCAGAGGAAACTCAGATCCCCTCAATCTTCCTCCATGCCCCCCCTGACCCGTCCCGACAAGACCATAGCCTTCGAGGACGTTGAAAAGGCAGAATGCCTGGACGACACCCTCGAGGCCCAATGCTCACCCAGCTCCCTGCCAGTAGACCAAGCTCACCTCCTAAAGGTCGACGCTGAAGTCGAACGTAGAGCCTCTCTCCCTCCCGTCGATGACCCTGATTGTCCACTGCCTCCCGTCGCTCCAGACGAAGTGCATGACATTATCAAAGGTCTTAAAGCTCGTAAAGCTCCCGGTTCAGATGGACTCACCAATAGGGTGATCCAATTATTCCCTGCCCACCTGATAATGCTTTTGACTACCATCTTCAATGGTGCCTTAAGCAACAATTTCTTTCCCCAGTCGTGGAAAGAAGCAACAGTCATAGGTATCAGAAAGCCCGGTAAACCCAGTACCGAGCCCTCTAGCTATCGTCCCATCAGTTTGCTCAAGGTTCTCGGAAAAATCTATGAGAGGCTTATTTACAAGCGTCTCAGAGACTTCGCCGAGACCAAGGGCCTCATCCCCAACGAACAGTTCGGCTTTCGAACTGAGCACTCTAGCGTGCATCAGGCCCACCGCATCATTGAGTTCATAAGCGAAGGTTTCCAACGCGGCTCTCTGACGGGTGCAGTATTCTTCGACATTGCGAAAGCATTCGATAAAGTCTGGCACAACGGCTTATTATACAAGCTGTACCAACTCGGTGTGCCGGATCGTCTCGTACTCATCTTACGGGACTATCTATCGAACCGCGTATTCCGCTATCGCATTGAAGGAGCACTTTCCTCTCCCCGCCCCATTCGTGCAGGAGTCCCTCAGGGCTCCGTGCTAGCTCCCCTCATGTTCACGCTATTTACTAGCGATATTCCAAACCCAGGTAGAAGGGCGCACTTCGCTCTGTTCGCAGACGACACGGCCATCTACTTTAGGTCTAGATACCCCGACAATATCGCCCACACTCTCCAAGGCGCAGTCAATCGACTCGCTGCCTGGTTTCGAAAGTGGCGCATAGAAGTCAATCCCGAAAAAAGCCAAGCGGTTCTCTTCTCGAAACCGCGCACAAGGCTTAGAGACCCCCTCCCCCGTCCTCTCACTATGTTCGGTAAGCAGATCCCTTGGGAGAAGCGAGCCAAATACCTAGGTGTTTTCCTCGACCACCATTTCACTTTCGCTGAGCACATAAAGAAGGTTCGTTCGCGAGCCGCTTTCGCTCTCGGTAGGCTCCATTCCATCCTAAACGCACGCAGCAAGATGTCACTTAAGTGCAAATTGCGAATCTACACAGCGTGTATTCATCCCATCATGACTTATGCGGGTGCCGTCTTTGCTCATGCAAAACCCCACCATATCCATAGGTTGCAAACGCTCCAAAACCGATTCCTCCGTAGGGCCACAGGCTCCCCCTGGTATTTTAGGAACGAGAGTCTCCATCTCGACCTTAGAATTCCCACGATCCACCAATTTCTAAAACGCCTTGCAAAGCGTTACTTCGATTCCGCGGTCAAACATCGCAACCCTCTGGTTGTCGAGGCCGCCAGTTATGTCCCAAGTAGGATTAGCCGTACCCGCCGTCCCAGGCACATTCTCACCGACCCAGATGACCCCATAACCCTCCTCCAGGAGAGCAATAGGGCCACTAGTACTCTACACAAATACAGACGCCTCCCGTCATTCCGACCTCGCCGTCGAGGTCCTTTGCGATCGCGTCCGCGCCCCCGAGTAAATGATACTCCTCCCCGACCCTTGCTCGATAACGAGGTGCCAGCAGTGGTTTCGGCTGTGCACGTAGCTTTAAATTCCCCGATTAATAATAATGATCAAAACCTTGATCCAGCCCGTCCCATCTTTGATGTCCTCCCTCCGGTGACGCCCTAAGCCGAGGCTCGTACCCCACAGGGGGTGCCCTTAGCGAGCGTTCACCTAGCTTTTTAGCTTAGTATTGTATGCCCCTGGCTGGAGGCTTTGAGTGTAGCAGCTTAAGGCAACCACAGGATTGACCGGTTAAGTAGTCATGACCTCAGAGGTCAGCCACGAGATGCCCAATAGAAAAAAAAAAAAAAAAAAAAAAACCGTACTCCCACGGGAACGGGAACTACGCGGCTGAAACCGCGTGACGTCCGCTAGTAAAATATATTATCAGTGTTTCTACGTCTCGGAAAGAAGCAATAGTGTTTCGGTCGAAGTTAATAATATTCTTAAAAAATAAGTGAATACTTTGTTTCCATGGAATGAGTCTCAATTAAAGAGCTCGTGGCTAAATACTAACAGCCGCACGGGTCGATCCATCAGGTTAATCTACGCTTGCCAGAGTTGGTCCGTACATGGGTGACCATTTCTACATACCAAGACTCCTCCGTGCCTCGGAAAGCACGTTAAGCCGTTAGTCCCGGCTGTCATTGATGGATCTTTGACAGTCGTTACAGGTCATCAGAATCCCGAAAGTCTGACAAACAGTCTTACCAAGGGGTATTGTATTACCCAGTTACTGTATTGTGGAGGTCAAATAGGCAGTCGCTCCATGTAAAATACTGATATTCAGCTGCATCCGGTTAGATTGGAAGTCGACCCCAACATAATTGGGAAAAGGCTAGGCAGATTGATTGAGGGGCACGAAGATATTCTTCGTTAATTTGTACAGCTTACAACGGCTTACATGTACTCGTATACGCGGGGCTCGGCCTCAAAGGGCTTGCTACATGGCTGCCAACCGCGTCAGATGTGACCTTAGTGGTTTACAACCACGTAGGTGGTGGTTTACGGCCAAATTTCAAACAGCTCTGCCTGTCGCCAACCAAGGTGACGTCTGTCGGGGACGCGGTTGGCAGCCGTGTTGCAAGCATTTAAATCTACTATCTTTTTCAAAACGTATTTTTTTGCGAAATCTTTAACATAAAGATTGTCAAAACATTGGTAACTGTTGGTAAAGGTGAGGTAACGTTATGTTATTTGGAGGTAAGGTAAAGTAGGTATTATTTTTCATAGTACCACTGTAGGTACCCTCATGTATGCTACAAGTTTTTCTCGAAATTCTTCATGGATTTTGGAAAGTAATTTTTTACTATTTAGTGGTAAGCAAATTGTTGTTCTCAGTAATAACAGGCTGAGATAATGTGTTATTTACATTTAAAGCAGGAAGATCATCTTTTTATGGGCGATGTGCACACACGAAACCCGTATTTTGAACGATCATTACTTATTTGCGAGGTATCGTTTTTGCGGGTAGAGGAACAAGGTATGAAGTTTTTCCATTCAGAAAGGAGGATTGTCCGTAAAGACGAGTTATGTGTTTAGTAGGTTACTTTCTAACGGTTTGTTGTTGGGAGTTGTTGGGTATTCATTACCTCATATTGTGCAATGCTCTGTGATGTTACCTGTATCGTGCTCTGTGGTACTGGGATAGAGATGTTGTTACACGTTACTATACAGGTTGTAAAAAGCAAAAAATATTGCTGCAAAACTACTTTAATGTTTTGGTGTGAAAAGTCAATGTTTCCGGCAACGTTCAATGTAACGCACGCATAATATTTTGTTAACGGGTGCATGCAACGGTCCAAGAGTTGTAAGGGTATTTAATGTTTAAATTTCTAATATTTAGAACTTGTTTTCGTGAAAAAAAGGAAAAAATGTTGGATTATGACCTTTAAAATCTCTGTAACCAGAAGGTTCCCAAGTATGGTTCGGTACAAAAAAAATATCACAATGATGGGGAGTATGTGACGCTCGGCTTCGTTAAGCATCTTTTTACACCCGTTATAATGTATAATTGTTTCCCCAGCCAAGACCCCCCGCCTGCCTCAGAAGGGCGAGATCCTGGGCGCGCGGCACCGCTACTTCCGCATCCCGTTCGTGCGCGCCGGCGCGCCGGGCGCCGAGCCCGAGCGGCGCGGCTGGTGGTACGCGCACTTCGACGGCCAGTACGTCGCGCGACAGATGGAGCTGCATCCTGACAAGACGCCTGTGCTGCTGCAATCCGGTAACTCATCATTCTCTTGCCCTTATCCGTATTTATTAGGGATCGGAACGATAGTTCTTTTTCTTCCTTACTACCGACTACCGAGATGACGACTGATAGAAGACTAACAGTCGTCATCGCGGTAGTCACCCCCCCCCCCCCTTTCTAGCCATATCATGGTATGTCATCATAATTTTCAGCTCGGAATGACCACGTCAAGCCAAGCTGGTATGTTGATTATAGCTGGCTGCTGGTATGCTCACTTTGACGGGCAGGACGTCGTCAGACAGATGGAATTAAATTCTGATAAGACGCCTGTGTTACAAGCTGGTATGGAAACCAATAATCCACTGAGTCTAAACAGAAGAACATTTCCTTAATCGAAAATTCTCAGATTATTATCGGCTTTATAAGCCTGGCACCTGGCCAGGCTGCCAGGGCTTACAAGAGAAGAAGATTACTTAACAGATCATTTCTCATCCCATAAATGAAGAGCTGAGTCATTCACTGTGGCTATTCTTGAAATACAACTCAGTCTTCCACATGTTCAGTTTTCATGGTGAAATTAATCACTTGAATTAAATATTAATTTATGAAACATTCAACATCCATCCAATAAAATTATCATTTTTCTCAGGAGTGGACGACATGCAAATGTGCGAGCTAAGTCTTGAAGAGACAGGCCTCACTCGCAAGCGTGGTGCAGAGATACTGGAGCACGAGTTCGAGCGCGAGTGGGCGCGGCACGGAGGACCTACGTACGTCGCGCACGACGCACGCAAGCGTTAGGCACGTACGTACACTATAGTATGTTCCATTAGTATCTGATGAAAATGTAAACAAATGAATCGGAAAACGTAGCTATGGATTCCAATTTGTCTTGCAACTTACAAATTGAGTGCTTTGATTTCATTATTTAAACACTTAAACCTGAAATTCTAATTTTAAATCACCTTAAAGATGTTTTTTATTTGGCAATTGGGGTTAATTTTTAACTTCGATTTTCTGCGATGATTTTTCAATTACAATTTTAATTCAAACAATCATTGCTACATTGTTGCAACAGTTTGCAAACCTTCCTTTAGTGAGTGATTGCGTAAATACAATTACCTGAATAGGATTTGTTTACACTTTCATCAGTTAATTTTGAAACATACCATACGTTATAATCGTTTGACGATAACTATATTTATGTTAAATAAGACCGGCTTTTAGCAGTCGCGCGCGGACTACACCGGTACTTTAGCGATATCGTACGCCCACGCTATTTGTACTTTATGACCTCATGTCATTGTTTTTTTTTTCTCATTTCAGATATCACATTCCAACGAGGACATAGAAAATTTAGATACTTCGTCGTCGTAAAATCGCAAAGTATTCCACAAACATAGGAATATGAATTTAAAAAATACACACATAAGATAGATTATTGGATAGAGGAATAACTTAGTGCTTTCAACGTGCCTTCACAGGTTCCTAGATGTATATTAGTGCAATATAATTGAAGGTCACTAAGGTAAACACAAAGTCAGACTTACTACCACAGGTCTTACTATTTACAATATTAATGAAATAAATGAATAAAAATGGATTATTATGAAATTAAAACGTGATAACTTATAACTGTGCCTTAAATGTCTTGAAATAGTTTTATATCGTATCTGACTTTGCTGTTTCATATTCATAAGTGTAACTAGAAAATCTTGTCACTATGCAGCAATAAACATCTTTTAAATTAGACCTAATGATATGTATGAAAACTGTATTTAAGTAAACAGTTTACAGTGTGCATCCTTATTAAGAAAAGCTGCATGGTGGTACTCGACGTAATCGCTATAAATTAATTAGCAATGCTGGTTTATGCCACTGTAATCATGTATCTTGAAATAGTCCTTTTTCTTCCATGGACACTCGATTGTAAGTAGTTAGTCGATTCAATAGACTTGCCATAGTTGATTTAATCGACTTCGTAGTTGACATTTAATTTTACCCGATCAGTTATTTCCATTCATAAAATATTATAATGTAAGTGAATAAGACAAAGTGACATAATATATTTTTGATTTAATATAGACAAAAATAATTTCTCTAATTATTCTGTAGCATAAAATTTATTTGATAACACTGTAAAACTATTGTAATGGACTCCACATCGAAATCACTCTATAATATATTTAAACATGAAATATAAATTTATACTTATTTTGTGAGTAAACTGTGATTCGTAATTCAGTTATTAAAAATTAGGTCAGTATTTTAAAATGGAGAAAATTATTTATTAAAACATTCCTGTCCCAAGACTGGTGAATGGTAGCTTTTGTATTATTTGAATAGCAGTATGATTATTTTTTATCAATTAAGTGTTTGAACAGTATTTAAGCATACATTCCTGTATTTTTTACTTTGATTGCAGTAAATGTTCAGGTTATTTTTATATGTACAAGTTTTTTTTAAAGTACAAGGTTTTAAGATCGAGCAAGTGCCTTAGTGTGTTACTCTGATAATACATGACCACTCCATTATTGTATATGCTTTACCAAATAAAAACATGATGAGAGTTATTGCATGTTTTATTTATTTTTACCTCGTTTAGGGAACCTGTACAAAGTAACCAACGGCCACTTAGGGCAGGGTAAGTCGAGGACACGGTGGAGCATACGGTGGAGGTCTGCCCAGCTTGGGCGGAGCATCGCCGTGTCCTCGTGGAGGCGATCGGCGGCGGTGATCTCTCGCGTCCGGCCCTGGTTCAGGCCATGGTACGGAGCGACCGCAGGAGGAGACGCCCAGGGCGTCGGGAATCGCGAGGCGATTTCCGGCCACCGTAGGCGCGGGCTTGCGGGCGGTGAGCAATGGGTGGCTCACCGTCCGATAAGGACCAGGCCCGGGTCGACGGCGCGTTGTGTTCCACGCGCGCCTCAAAGAGATGTCAGCAGATTCGAAGGGGTCCACTAGGGCCGATGCCTGCCGGGGTTGCGAAGAAAACCGAAAGGGAGATCGTGGCCCCCGGCAACAGGGCAGCCGAAGGAACACGGGTGGGTTTTAGTCAGTAAGAGTCTGACACGCCCTCCCGCTCCGCCCAGAGCGGGAGAAGTTATTTGATGATTTCCCACCCTCAAAAAAAAAAAAAAAAAGGGCAGGGTAAGTCACTCAGAGAGCACGCCAATGCTGTGGTGTAACTGACACTGGCATGGCCACCATCAGGAATTTAATTTTGATAACAAAAAAATTGTCGCTAATTAGTTGAAATTAGTCGCCAAATATAAGAATCTGTCGGTCACTGGTTCAAAAGTTATAACCGTTTCTAAATGGCCGATCTGGGGAGCGCCTACCCCAGCTTGGCCCATTTGAATCTCAAAAGCTAGGGCACCTAGCAAAGATCTGTTTTCTTCCAAATTAAGTCGCTAATTATTCGCAATTTTTCGCTAAGTCACAGATTTAGTCGAGTCTTAGTTTAGAAGATATTATGAGTAACATTTTTAAGATATAGTCCAAGAGCTAAATCGAAGAGTTTACAAAAAATTGCCAAGGAAAAAAAAAATTCTATTATGTGTAATATACTTCTATTTTTATCGGTCTAAAGTCCTTAGAAATGTCAGAGAGAGATAAATTCTCAATTACTCCCGTTTTTATGTGTTATATTACTAGTTTAGAGTGGCTTAAACTTCTTTAAAAAAAGTTAAACCTTGCACTTGATCTATTTGGTGTCAAGATGTACAGTTGCAAATAAGTGTTTTACCAAATTATAACGTTAGCCTCTAATTAACTACAACGTTAAAATGATCGTACCTGTAGTAAAATGTTTAAAATACTTAAACGTTGAAAACGTATTGTAGTAAGTATCAAACTATTGCTTGAAATAGGTTGATACTTACAAACGTTACAAAAAAATACATATTAGGTATCTAAGTATATTTTTATATTAGGAATAAATCTAATCATAGATACTGTCTAGAAACTATACTTATAGTATTTTGTACTTGCTTGTACCAATGTATGGAGAAATTGTTTTTTTATATTTTTTTATTGCACACCGACTAAATCTGTGACTTGGCGAAAAATTGGGACTAATTAGCGACTGAGAGAAAACAGATCTTCGCTAGGTGCCCAAGCTTTTGAGATTCAAATGAGTGAAGCTGGGGTAGGCGCTCCCCAGAGCAGCCATCTATAAACCCTTATATCTTTTGACCTAGTGATCGACTAATTCTGATATTTGGCGACTCATTAGCAACAATTTTTTTTTTTTTGTCAAAATTATAATCCCTGATGGTGGCCATGCCAGTGTCGTCACACGATACAATACGCGCCACGAAAGATGAGACTGGACCGCGCCTCCCGCCGCTCCTTCCGCCGCCCCGATGACGCCCCGGCGCAGACTTCATACCGCTAAAGAGTCCCATAAATCGTCTACTGCGCAAGTCAAATCACGTGGTGTGTCAAGTCTCATCTTTAGTAGCACGCACTGTACTATGTTACCGAAAAGAGCACTCGCTAATATCTGTGTCGTCCTAACGGACTGAAGTACGAACAAAAACGGGCGTGTCTACTAGACCCGCTTCCGCTCTGCAATATTCTGAAAAGGGTTCTAAAGTACGACGCAAAACCGCGCAATCAACCCGAAAAGAGTTTATTTATTCATTTAGTAACTAGCTTTTCCGTGGCCAGCGTTGAGGTCGGAAAATTACTTTATTTCGAAAAAATATCCCACGATATCGAACTACCAGGATAAAAATAAAAGTATCCTATGTCCTAGTCCCAGTCATAGTCTACCCGTGTGCCAAATTCTATTCAAATCCACAAACATAGACTCGTACATTTTATATTATTAATAGGAAAATAGGATTGCTGTATGAGAAACGCTGTTTGTTTGCATGTATAAATATTGTTACTGATTTACTGATATTTAATAAGATTGCTTAGTTTTAATACTGGTTAAAGCCATCGTAAACATTCTTTAATCACAATTTTTTTTAAGTATTTTACAAAAATGGTAGTAAATATGTAATACTTCTTTGGTAGGTACACTGATTGTGTGACTACACTGTTAATTTATTCATGCTAATTTATAACTTGTTTTCTTTAAAATATTTGTATGTCAGTCAAGGCGAGATATGTAGATTATTGTAACTTTTTAACTACCATGTTTAAATGCAAAAAAAAGAATGTTCTGTTCCGTTTATTTTAAAACATTACAACACGAACTAAAATCGACTAATTATCTTTATCTATACAACCAAGTAGCTGCCACTGCCACCTACAGGCATTTATAGAGTAGGTAGTCTACTCCATAGACATTTATCTATCTCAATCATAGACATTTAATAAGTATGGACTGGAAATACCTACAAAAAAAAGGTGCATACCTACAACTCAAAATGTCTCTTAAAATGGCTGCCAATGCTAGGGTTGTGTCAATCAGGGAAACATAGTGTTACTATTTCGAGTATCGATACTAGTACGTAATAGTATTACGAATCTTACTAGATATCACGGTTGAATCGTATTAAAAATTATTAGCTAATAGTCCGTTGTAACAGAAAAAAACGAGTATTGACAATTTATCACTTCCCAAACAATTTTCCGCATAATTATAATTTCATTTATAGAATTATTACTTAGCAAATAAAGTTTCCACAAATAATTGTAACGCAATCCTAATGTTTGGCAAGTGAACTTTTAAACAAAGCCAAATATTTAGTATCGAGCGAGCATGCAAGTCTTATGCCTGTTTTCACCTTCACTAAGTGACACTTTAATCAATCGCTAATAAAAGTTTAGTGTTGGTTTTTCAACGGTAGACTCAGCGCTGAGAGTTGAAAATCCAACAGTGCAGTTTTATTTAGGTATTCATTTAAGTGGCACTTAGCTGTCGGTGAAAACGGGCATTAGTGAATTAAATTTTTAACAATTTTATCATAAATGAACATTCGGAATAATACACATCCTTACATATTATAAAACAAAGTCCACCGCCCGCGCCGCGTCTGTCTGTTTTTCTGTCTGTCTGAATGCGAAAAACTCAAAAACTACTAAACGGATTTTCAATCAATTTTCACTAATGGACGGAGTGATTCATGCGGAAGGTTTTAGTGTATAATTCTTTAAGGTTGTGTGTAAATTGGCTGAAATTTGACGATTATTGTTGAAGATGTCGGAAATAATCATGCGGACTGGGAACTTTATTAGCGTGCGCCGCGGAAATCATAAAAGTTACATAAGATGTATGTTCTACAGTATTGTTCATCTTAAAAAGTTCACCAAAAAAATCGTATACACATCATAAAACTCTGTGGAACGGTCTCTCGGTACTATGAACCAAAGAGTACAGTTTGCTGTAAACCACGGGCCGGACCTAGCAATATCATTTCAGCGCAGCGAAGGAACTAGTATCAGAAACTATTACGGCAACGGTACAACACTATTCCACCATGACATATCATTGTAAACAAACGAATGAAATTATGAAATAATAAAAAGGTCTGTGGACGGAAATAAACCCATATATTAAAATTTAAGCCGTATTTAATGATCGCCTAGCAATTTTTTCATCGAAAGTTTATCACTTTATGTACTATTGCATGAAAACCGGCTACTAACCTGTGCAAAGACAATTGAGGTTGATTTTCCTTCTTTCTTGCACCACACTTCACAATACAACACACAGGCATGTTGAATTGGTGTTTTCCAACGTATATATGTAGTTTTAAAGGATAACTCCTCGTAATTTTCTCACAAATCTCAATAAAACAAAAAGTAAACAACCACTTGACAGCAGAACTACCATGAACTGGTCGCATATTATGGCGGATATGGCACTTACCTACAACTGTTACTACGTCTCAACAAAATGTTGCCATTATGAGGAACAACTGAAATATTGTTGTCTCTTTTATCAAATACGATTACCACATTAGAAAGAGTGAAATAACACGATATTTCACATTCTAGTTCGTATTTCACCCATATTTGTATAAGCAAACTTATGTATAGAATATCGCGGCGCCTCCATGTTTTTTCTATCTCAATGATCTCAATGGTCTACTCTTTGTATGTCTGTTCTGTCACCTCAGTAAAATGGTAAAATGTCAACACTTTTTCAGGACTACACATCTTATTAAATGTCTATGCTACACATGGACTACACTACGCATCAGACAAAAAACTGTCATTTACATTTGTCTGTCACACATTGTCAACGTCAGTGCAAATCGTTGGAAGTTGTGAACTATTAATAGATTATCTCAGCAAACTCGCAATTTTTCGTCGATAAGCGTGCAATTTCTTGAACTAAAAATAAAAGAATGCTTAGTTCTGTTCCAGAGCCCAAGCGCTATAATCATGAGTTGATGTTTTTATGAGATTCTCATGTAAAACTCGAGACAAACATGGGCGATTACGGACGCTACTTGTTGTTATTATTGTTTACTGTTGTATTAATTACTCGTTCACAGCCATTACCGTATGATGGTAAGAAGTCACTTATTTTCTGAAATATTTAAGTCCAAAATTATATTATAATGAGCTTAAACATCATCGGCTTTTGTCCCACTTTTTGTAACATCAAAAAATGTTTGTTTGTTCTGTTTATACATGAAGTTCTACTAGATTAAACATCCCGTCTTTGTTAACATATTGAAGAATGACTCCCATCTGCATAATAGTTTGGTCCAAAATGGAGTAATGTTAGTTACTTAGCTTGAGTTTATATGGTATTTCAATAATTCAATTTTACTTTATATAACCCTAACCTCAAGGTGAGCTGTGAATAGACCTTCAAGGTTCTAGAATTCTTTTCGTTCATTTGAATGTCAATGCAAAATAAAATTACATTTTCAAAGCAAAAGATTTAAATTGAAAAGAAACTTACAAAAAAAAGTTGATGCATCTGCCATTTTTTTAGTCCACTGGCTAGGGGGCCCAACTACAATAGAGAGAGATGTGCCCACCTCTACAAGAAGTACAGATATTTACTGCTACACTGGAACTTCCAAGAACTTGTTTGCTTTATGGCAAACAGTGAAAGTAAGTATTGAATTAATTTACAACATGGGGATTATGATTGTTTAATAGACTTAGGTTAGAATAGTGGTGGCACAGTGGTAATGGCCGCAACTTTCGAGTTGTAGGTTGTTGGTTCGAACCCTGATAGGCAATTTACTTTTTGTAAATTATTTAATTACCACTGCTCTCAAAATGATGAAAGAAAACATTGTGCATGTCTTAGAACCAAAAATTCGATCTACCATTCAATCTATCCATCTACCTAGCTGCATTGGGTTTGCATAGTGGATTATGGCCCACTCTCACAGTGATGAGCCCTGTGTCCCAGCAGTGGGAACATAAGCTGATTATGCTTATACTAACAGAGTTACTTGTATGTTGAACCTTTTGCTACTTAGATGTATTGAATGTAAGACTTGTTAGGGTTTCGTAGCCAGATGCAATAACAGAACCCGTGTTATTTTTAGTTCTGTCCCAAAATACTTTTATAAAAAGTTGTAACTAGCTTTCCATCATAAACATTTAAATCCTGAGATTATAATTTAATATTTTTTTAAATACTATACAAAAGTCCCACTGACCCTAATATCTACATTAATATTTCAGTTCAATATAAAAATTAGTAATGACCAGTTCTGTCAGTACTTTGGGGACAGTCCTGATGAGGTGTACAAGGATTACACAGAGGACAGCTATGGCTGGTCCTCTGTGGTCAATCCATTCCAGAAGAAACCACAGAAATCTGTGTCCATTAGCCTGTTCACCCCTACCTGCATGGCGGTCAACACACAAGAGAGACACACTATTGAGTTGCAGGTCCTGAGTAAGTATTTGTTTACCAAAATTCCTAAAATATTATAATTTTGTATTGTCTGTTCCAAAACTATCTCATGAAATGTAAACAAATGGATCGGAAATTTGATTATTTAAATATTAAAACCTGTAATTATTATAAAATCACCCAAAAAGATGTTTTTCATTTGAAAATGGAGGTTTTATTTTTTATTGTGTAACCTCAAATTTTGTTGATGATTTTTCAATTACAATTCATGAATGTTAATCAAACAATTATTGTTGGAAAAAGTCATGAGATATAAAGTTTAAACCTTCTAAATACAGATGAATGCGTTACTAATTCCCTTAAGCAAGTGATTGAATAATAATTTAACCTGGACAGGGTTTACTTACACTTTAATCGGATGATTTTTGAACATACAACTAACATTGTATGCACAGCAACCTGTTGCAGATATATATTAAGCTACTCAGACATGTCATTAATATTGGTAGGCTTGCTTCTGCCATTACATTGTTTCATTGGTACTACTTAGTCTGTGGTTCATTCTGAGGGTCCATAAGTAGGTCTCTATATAACATGATACAATCTATTTATAACAGTTTACTTATTTGTATACACAAATATGTAAACTAATCAATAATTTAAAAAAGAAACATTATTTTTTTCATATTATATTAAAAAGTATTGAAGTAATTATTTCTCAAAGCTGTCTGCACTTTAACTACAGTATGGGCCGTTTTCATATTTTGTCCGCGTGCGGGTCTGTCTGGCCCGTCTGCGGTCCGCCCGCATTCTATTGTTTTGTACATATATTTCCTGACATGCATGCCAAACGCACGCGCGGAGTTTGTGGGTGCATCACACGCGCTTAATCTGATCCAGCCTGTACCTTGCTGTCCTCCACCAGCGACGCCCTAAGCCGAAGTCTGTACCCCACGGGGGTGCCCTTAGCGTGTAGTTACTTAGTTTCTAAGTTTTATGCCCTGGCTGGAGGCCTTAATTTATTGAGGCAGCCACACGAAAGTCCGGTTAAGCAGCCGACAACCTCCTAGGTTGACCTGCAAGATGCCATACAAAAAAAAAGATGTAATATGCTGAATTGGATATACTTAGGGCCTTTTCTAAACTGTCTGACCCTTAAAACTCTTTTTTTTTCCAGGGGTGGACTTATGGCGCGTCATGTTAATGTTCGCGGGCATATTCCTGATATTCTCGTCGCGTGCACTGTGCGCCAATCCGTTGTTCTTCTACCTTTGCGGCATATTCGTTGGCGTGTTCGCTTCTTTTATGGTGTTCGTGTTTTACGTCAGCAAACTACTACCCAGGGTGAGTAAACATGAAATAGGTACTTGTTTATTAATATATTAAAAAGGTAAGCTAGCAAAAAATAAAATGTGGCCAACTATTTAGTCCTCAACTCACAGCACATATGTTAAGTTTACATTAAACATTATAAGAGGCTAAAGGACTAATTAAATAAAGAGCATGCAGATTCCCAAGGCTTACACATTCTGCAGAAAATCAAGATGCTGCTGACCTGCTTTGATACCTCCCATAATGCTTAAAATTACCAATGCTGAGGATTTTTTTTTTCAGAAAACTCTAACATACGGCATTCTAATCGGCGGCTGGACGGTCGGAGTGTACCTATTCCAACAAATATGGGAGAACATTCGTACTCTCGTTCTGACCTACCAAACATACATGTTCTGGTACACAATGATAGTCAGCTTCGCCAGTTTCGTCGTCTGCTACAGAATAGGACCGCCCAAGAATCAGAGAAGCAAGAATTTGGTCATGTGGACTTTGCAGGTAAGAATACAAACATGCATAAACTCACGCCTTCTTCCCATGGGGGTAGGCAGAAACTACAGAACGCCACCTGCTACGATCTTTACATGGTACTGTTGAGCAGTTTTACTAATACTTATTCAATTGAGAAAGGTTTGGCCAAATAGGCTTGGCCGCGAAATGGGCTTTACCATACAAGGTGATTGAAAACAATCGACAAAATTTCAAGGCCATTTCTACCCATCAAATATAAACACCTTTTACAATGGGACAAATCGAATTCGCAAAAAAAATTCGCCTTTAGACAAAATGGTCCAATCGGCAGGGTTGGAAAAAAAAAAACAGTTTTTTTTTTAAATTGTATAAAACAAACAGTTTAAAATGTTTTAAACAAGAGTTTTTTTTTTTTTCATTGATCTGTTTATCAAATTTACTAACAAAACAAATCGATCAGGCCTAATATAATTCATTTCTAGACAATTTTAAAATTTACCTGAGGAAATATTTAAAAAAAAAAACATCAGAATAACATAATTATCACAACAATACTAACTAATAAACAATTTAATCTGTGAATAAACTTTTTTTTTTGTTATTTATGATTTTAAATTCTATAAATATTATATTTGGTAAGGCCGCGAATCATATTTAGATCACAACACAACCTGCTACTGAACTACAAATTACAAAAAAACGTAAGAAATTTTGAATTTCGCTGGCTACCCTGACGCTTTCACCTTAAATCTAATTTCTTATAAATTACCAGCCTTCATAGTCATATAACAAATTATATCATTTCAGATAGTAGGCGTTCTAATGATATTCTTTAGCAGCGAGTATCAAGAGGCGTCTGCCGCCGTCATCGTGACGTCGCTGGTCGCTAAGTACTTCCCACAGTCATTAATCAACAGGATGCATGGATATTGGTAAGTGATTTAGTGAAACGACTGTAAAACGCGTAGAAACCTATAGGCCGCGTGCACTTTGGACTCGAATTTGTATCGTACGTAAACTTATGGTTATGGTCGGACGAATTGAGTGCGCACATTGAATACGTTTTTCTCCGTTAAACAGGTAGTGTTCCGGTGATATCACATTGAATGCACCAAAAATCTTAACAAGTTCGGCTTGGTTTCGAAAGTCGGAACTATACGTACGTGTACGTACGACTAACTCGCACTCAGTCTGCGCGCTCCCTTAGTACTTGGAAGGTCGGGATCGTTCGTGCGTGTTCGTATGTGTTCGCACGGGTAAAATTCGTACGAAAACACGTCCAAAGTTCGCAAGGCCTTATAGAAGGGATATTCTGTTACATATATTGAAAGGAACCTTTACTAAACTTTTTCCACTCAAAAACGTAGGAGGATATATGTTCAAAGAGGATGAAATTGCGAAATCGTGGTACAAAATTGTAAACTATTTTGTAATCTATTTTTTATCAACTAAGGCTATAAGAAAAACATTAGTTGATTCGTTTTAGCTTGGTGGAAGAATTCTAACACGACCATTGTATCTCCAAGATCTAAAGAGTACAAATTTGCAAAATAGTGGTACAAAATCTCAAAATAGTAAAAATTCGTAACTATATTGTACCATCTAAAAATATTGGAAAAACATCCATGGTCGTGCCACGAAGTACTACACTTTAAGTGCCAAATTTTGCCCATCAAGCATTTAACCATTTTGCCAACTGTTCCTATCCTCATAATTTTTCATTTATTTTAAAGGCGTCGCAAGTTCCCACCAAAACAAAGACTACTAACCAGTGAAGAGTACTACGAGGAAGGCGCTCGGGAAACCAAGACGTCGCTGGAAAACCTAAGGAAATACTGCTCAAGCCCTGACTGTGCGCAGTGGAAGATTATGCTCAAGTTGAACGATTCCAAGAGGTGAGAATCTCGACGTGTAATAAACCATTATTTTCCTTCATGTCATTATCATCATTCATAGTCATGTGATCATCATCATTATCATATAGTTTAGCCTAAAGGTGCGTTTCAATACGTTCAAGGAAAACATCGTAAGGAAACCGACATGTGCTAGAACAAACAAGTCGAAGACATGTGACATGTGTCGTACGCAACAGTTGTCAACTAAGTTATGGTCAACATTGGCCAACGTCTGTTGCAGCAACAGATTCGAAAGTTTTATTTTACATACGTTCCATAGTTGCCTACAGTTATGTCCACCGAACAAGTCGTTGCTGCTGCGGCTTTCATAATTTTGAATGAAGAAATACTCTGAAAGAAATCAGTTTTTTTTATTGTTTTTATAATATATATATATATATTTTTTATTTTTATTTTTTTTATCTTTTATCTTCATTTCTGTGTCCACAATAAAATTAATAACTTTTTAATTATTCCACTGAATTTCCATTTTTGAACACAAAACGACCAAAATATATAAATTGGAAAAACAATATTGTTGAATGAACGCAACAGCTATCAAGCAACAAGTTTCAACAAGACGTATTTTTTAGAACGGTCGACGTTCTGTTGCAAGACTCATTCAGCAACAGTGTTACTTTCAACATGAAAATTGCCGAACACAATGTACTTAAATGCACCTTAAGACGTACACTTGCGGACATAAACAACTCCCATCAGCTTCCCGAATTAGCGGAATCTCGCCACCTCCTTGGTTATAAGTTCGTCAACCAGGCTGACTATTTCATCCTTAACTAATATTATAAATGCGAAAGTAAGTTTGTTTGCTACGCTTCCACGTCTTAGCGGCTGAACAGAATTCGATGAAATTTGGCTCATAGGTAGACTACGACCTGGGTTAGGACATCGGATGCTTTTTATCCGGGTAGTTCGTTCCCGTGGGATCATTTCTGAACTCGACACGGGCGAAGCCGCCGGAAAAGCTAGTAGAATATAAAATATTTTATCAGAAATGTGGAAATACTGCTTTACGCCACAAAATCGTATGGCTTTTGCTCTTATCCGGAAGAGCCGTTGGTTAAACCCATCAAAGGCCACTGCTGGACTCGTGTATACTTGTGTAGTAGTAATAATCTGCTGATATTTGGTAAAAGATCGTCATCACTATAAGTACCCCTGTTTTAGCTCAACATCGACCTGTCATTCGGCAATCCTGCCCAATCCTATTACAGTTTAGCAAGTTTCTGGGTGATATCGGCCATTTGTGCATAGCCCGACCGCTGTAAGCGCGCCCTTCACGAGAATTAACACACTTCTGCGGGACGGTCATGCTTCCAGCGATCGGGCTATAATAGAACATGCGTTATTTTTCCAGATTCGCAAGTTTCGTCGAAGGCAACTCCCATTTGAGTGATGACGAAGTGCTGGATTACGAATCATATGCTTTCTCTCTCGAGCGGACTCGGAAACCGATGTCAATGATAAACTCGACGAGAAACATGGAGATATCTAGCGATGATGACGATGACACAGACTATGATGATGATTGAGCTCAAATATGTGACTGAGACTAGTTTTAATAATATTTAATTGTGTTATAATAAGAAGAGGTAAGTGAGTATGTATCATTTTAATAAGTCACTATTTCTTGAACGAAGAATAAATAATAATTTTGTTTTCATACATTTCTTTTTCTAAATTTGACTGCAGAGTTGTCGACGTTTCTTGCTATTTCATAAAATAGAATACTGATCTATGCTCAATTTTGACATTTCTATTTTTGCACCTTATAATATCTTAACTAACTCTTCTTAATATAAAACATTGGTCACTCCCTTAAGCTTTGGTTTCCTAGGACAGCGGTTCCGTAATATTATAACGGCCGCCATAAAAATCTGTCATTTTCCCCAAGATTTAAATCGCTAGATTTGCCCTCACCGTACTTAGTCACAGGAAAAAATGTCCATAGTGAGAAGAGTGAGCTCACAGGTGATTAAATAGCATTTCCGTGACAATCAAGTCACAGCGTCATTGTGTGTCGAATCAATGCAACAAATGCGACTATCTTTTGATGTGGTAAGGCGATTTAAATCTTTGCAACTGCCATCATTGTCATGACAGCCGTCACTGCGGCCGTTAGTGGCGGCCGTAACCCTTCTAGGAAACCGTAGCTTAATTCTCGATTAAATGAAGTCACGTTTGACATTTTAATTATATTTTTAAACTTCTCATTTTTTTCTAATACCATTGTCAATCTATGTATAAAGTGTTTTTAATAAAGATTTAATAAGCTCTTTTCGTTATTTGCTTTTTTAATTGTATTAATATAATTAGTCGTATGCCCACTATACTATTGACACTGTCAACAGTGCTATATTTTTGACGCCTGAATGGCAAAGGCGATGCAAACTTTTTTTTTTACAGAGTAATCTCCTCCATTTGATAGACTATCCCATTGCCTGTACACTTAATAGTTTTTCCGTGTGAACTTTACTGGCATTTTATCTAGTACGGCCAGCAACAGAAGTAGATTAACACTGATACTTTTACACCCATCTAAATATATCCAAAATTTGTTGACACACTACTTTTCCGGACTTCATGTAACAGCTAAGAGTTTGTATTATCTGAATTTTTCAACTGTGTGTTTTTAACACTGGTCATTTTTTATGTTTTATAAAACTGTAGTGTTAATCGACTTTTTTTGCTGAACATAGCAAAAATATAATTAGTTCAAGACCATTATCTTCATCACCCCTTACTAAATTTAAGGTATTCATATCGTAATGTTTTCTTAATAATCTCTTTGTGTGTACACAATTAGCTATTTATTTATAAACGTTGCTTAAAGTTAAGTAATGAAATACATTTTTGACGTTTTAACGGCACTTAACTTTAAGCAACATTTATAAATAAACCCCTTTGTTTTCAAATACTACTGTTACATTTTTGTTGAGAAGTGATCTCTAGTTTGTATAAATTATGCTCAGTTTCTGAGGTATTTTAGCCGGTGTTCATATATTCAATAGGGCTATGTGTTCAATATCTTGAAACTGGACATAAACTTATTTTTTTAAAGGTAAGAGGTAACATCCATTACTATACTAATATTATTATAACTATTGAGTAAAATGATTTCATGTAATTATTATTTAGTTTAATCTAGTCTGAAAAAACTAAACGTATCTTTTTATGCACCTGAATGCGATGATAATTTCTTGAAGCTATTGTTAAGGTCTTTAATGACATAACCGAAAACTTGGTAAAGTTGTAAATTAATATTCGAATATGAAATAAAAAATACCCGCTACTGACAGAAAGTTTTTATTTTCTTAAGTTTTATAAAAATAATAAATTGGATATAATGAGATTTCTATAAAAAATCAATACATTTTTACACAAACGATTGAAGATCGCGCGTCCACTGCTTGTTACGTTTACATTTCGAGTAGATATTTGTGCACAAAGTGGAGGGTCATACAATTTTAAATTAGTCTATTTATACAATAATTTTATGTAGAAAATAAAACAAGAGAAAAGATAAACGTAAACACGCATTTTAAGTGCACTTATAACGACTGTGTTGTATACAGCAGCGTCTCTTTTACGGTAGCGAGTATCACCCCTTAATATTTTTTTGTGATGTCGACAAATTATTTTGTTTTTCAACTAATGTACCATTATTGTACAGAACTAAATCGTACGAATATCTGAATATAATCTACTTATTCCATCCAATAACAGATTGATTGTGTTTGAATTGTTAACATTAAATATCCTAAAAATAATAAATTTTTGAGAAATGGATGCAGTGTTTCATTTTTTTGGGTTCCGTACCACAAAAGGAAAAAAACGAAATCCTTATAGGATCACTAGTGTGTCTCTGTATGTCCGTCTGTCACAGCCAATTTGCTCCCAATCTAATGGATCGATTAAGTTGAAATTTGGTACACATATGTATTTCTGTGACCCAAACACGGGCAAATGAAATTTGAATATGGCAACAAAATTCGATCTAAAGAAAAAGGCCACATTCCTCTAGATCATATTTTGCTATTTTGTTGGTTCGTGTCTCAATATGAAACTTTATAAAAGGTATTAGAACATTTTAGACACACTTACCGTGGGTCCTTACTAGCCGTTATTCATAATTCCGTCTCAGTCACGAGATAATATATTTATAAAAGAGTGGCGCTAGTGGACCATTGGGCGCCCTCTTAATATTGCCACTCTTCTTTCTAAAGCTGCGTCCACAGTAGTTCACAACTGAAATAATCTGTTTGACCCTGAACGGATAATCCACCAGATAGCATTTTAGCCATAAAATAAATCCTTATAAGATTAGTCTTTTTGTTATTCCTATTGACGTTTCACTACACAATGAACGCTTATTTACGCAAAAGTAATTAAGTATTTCTTCTAAGATCCAGACATCTTTTACGGTTTCGTGTTGGATTCTACTAACGTGTGTACGAAACCATAGTACAGATTAGTACCAAAGTAACTTCTAATTTGTCTCGTAACGCCATCTATTAACTACGGTATTCAGCTTCATACTGCTTTCATTTTATTCTAATAAATAAATTCACGCAGAGCCGTCTTTTCCATTGGCCACTCTGTACCTCCTAGTACCTGCTAGCGTCGAATCTTGAGTCTGGTGGATCCGCAGTGGTAGCCCGCAAACTCAGACCAAATAAAAAACCAAGACATAGCGCTGCAAACAATACAATGAAGCATGGCAAAACTACACCTTCTATGCCTACGGTATAGAAGTCAAAATCGGTTGAACACTAAATGCACACATATTTACGAAACCGGACTCACGTAACGTAGCCTTTGAATTTCGTGGGCTACCACTGCGGATCCACCTTTTCTGCATAACGCCCCATTTACACGATGCAAGTTTCTTGCCTATGGCATACAATAAAATTCAAGTAACAAATGACTTTACTATTATTATTGCTTCAACTTATGGGATGCCACAGGCAATTGAATCGCACTGTGTAAATCAGGTTTTAGTTGATAAAGTAGCTGCTATTTCTGTAGAATATGAATGATCAAAAGAAAACCTAATTCATCAGAGGCGTGCGGGTGCTAAAATTTCCGACCTTGCTTCGCTGGCTGTTTCAAAATTCTCCATAGGTCCGGGTCCGGGTAGGTAAATTAATTCGTTTACTAAGGCCGTGTCCTATTCAACCGTTATCGGCGCGCGAATAAGCGATCGGTCGCGTGCGTATGTCACTTTTTGTTCGAAAAACCGGAAAGTGCCCTCTATCGGCACGACCACGCGCTTAGGTTCACCAAACAAAAAGTTCGACCGATCGTGTATTCACGCGACGCAAGATGGAAGTACTAGAAAAAGGAATAGGTTGCATTCACCCGTAAATAAAAAACCAGCATAGTTAGTAAATAATTTAATACGAATAGTGTATTTCATCACAAACATCAATACAACGAGAACATACAAGTTAATAAATTAGCACCACGATTAGTGTAAACGTATATTAGAGGATCTAAAATATAGTATCTAAGTGCACTTATTTACTAAGTTTTATTTAACATTGTGCAGTAAATCGATTTGCGTTGTTATTATTTCGCGTTATAAAATTATTTTGAATTATACAATTCGGTGGTAGTTATAACACAAAGTTTGAGATTTAAGTTATCAACACGTTCGTCAGACAAGTTTTCATCCGTGCTAAAAAACCCGCGCGACGTTTATTTAGCCACGACGTAATGCGACGACAAAACTTTGTCGCGCTGTGATTATTGTATTCGATGGGAGCTAGCTTTTGAAGCGTCACAATTTTCATTCAAGCATTAATAATAATGGCACGTTAATAATTATTAGTGTCAAGTTAGGCGGCTCTGCTGGCTTTCTTGCTTTTGTCGAGCGTCTGCGGTGGCGGCGGCGGTTTCGCTGACATGTGGCGGCTGTAGAGACTAAATGAGATAAAACCAGGATAAAACATTAGAAATTATTCCACTTATTACTTAGTTATTCGATAGATGAATACCTAATATTTGTTTACATGTTTGGAAGACAGCCAATGTAAAAACTTCATATTTGCTATTTGACGAGCGGAATGTTAGGTTGCAACTTGAAAAATATACTTTCAACTTTGAGGTACTAATAATTTGGTATCTAAAGGTGGGAGTACTTGGAAGCCTTGATACTTACTCGATTTTGCAAGTACAACCCCTGCTTAGACCGTGGACCGTACCTGCGCAAGAGTTGCGTGCAACTGCATAGAAAATGTAATGGGACCTTTTTGGGCCTCGGAAGCCTTTAAATATAGGAAAAATTAAAGTTGTAACAATCCCAGCAAACCCTTTACCTAACTGCAAGTTACCTATCAATTTTTTTTATCCACTGCTTAGATTATTCTATTATCATAAATTAAAATAGACTACCAATAACTTCTCTATATTTTAGGGCGAATAAATCCTATGTTATACTTACACTTTATAAGTCTCGGAGCGCAGATAGTCCAGGACGTGTGAGGGCCCCAACTTCAGCTGGTCCTCAATGGGCGGCACCCAGAAATTACCCTCCAGTCGCAACACTGACTTGTTACTCGCAAGGTCCAGGGAACCTGTGGAATTAATAGAGAATTATAATCATCGGATCGTATGGGATTGGTAATCACAGTGTTTTGTTAATTTGTTAATAATCAACCTGTCCCAGTGTCCATCCGAAAGCGACCCGCGCGGCGCGAATGCGCGATCGTTCACATACAAACGCGACTTGATTGGGACGCGCGGCGCATTTGGTTAGGACACGGCCTTATGTTGCACGAAAATGATGCTTTTCCACTTGATATAACTTTTCAGGCACACATCGCTGCATATGTGTTAACAATTTAGTACATCGCTACACAAGACACCTCAAGCAAAAAACGTATGAATATTTGAGTTTCGTGGTCTGCACTGGCGCTTTTGCATTAGCTCTTCTCACAACCATCCTAACTAATATTATAAATGCGAAAGTTAGTTTGTTACGCTTTCACGCTAGAACGGCTGAGCGAATTTTGACGTAACCAATATTTTGTAACAATTTTTTATATAAAAGAGTGTCCGTAGAGTTTCTTGCCCCGTTCTTCTCCATAGGTACGTATCTACTACGCTTTGGAATGGGCAACTAGCTTCATATTTCTGACTGACCGATTCCTTGACAATTCAAAAGTGCCTGTAAATGGTTTAATTGAAATAAATGGTTTGAGTTTGGTGAAATTTGGCACACGGGTACCGCATGACCCTGTTAGGACATAGTTTACTTTTTATCCCGATATTCCCACGAAATCGAGACTTATGCGGGTGAAACCACGGGGCGCAGTTAGTTTCTAATATTTTTCTATATAATTATAGACAATTTGTATGAGTATCTTGATATTATCGCTTACCGATTTCAGGCGGCAGTACGACAAGCCTGTTGCCTTGCAGGTGCAGTTCCCTCAGCCGAGCCAACTGACCCAGCTCACGAGGCACCTCGATCAGATCGTTCTCGCGCATCGATAGCTGGAAATAATGATACCATATAAACTATACATATTACAAAACAAAGTAAGTTTTCATGTCTGTCTGTGTGACCACTTAGAAAAAAAGAAAAATAGATTTACTTGTCATAGAAACAAGTGCATACAAAGACAAAAGTAGGTAAGCAGAAAACAAAATAGGTATACAGAGGGTGAGTCATAAATTCTTGCGGTTTTGACCTCATAATATAAAGAAAGTCTGTCTTATTAACACATTCAGTTTAATATTCAAAATATAAACCATTGTGTTCAATGGTCAATACCCAACGCGCAGCCAGTTCTTTTATCCCTTGAAAATACCAGTCTTTTGTTTTAGACGCGAAGAAATCTCGGATGCCGTTTTCAACATCTTGCAGATTGTTGAATTGTCGTTTTCGTAAGAAGTGAGCTAATGCTCGAAAAATGTAATAATCAGACGGCGCGAGATCAGGGCTGTATGCTGGGTGAGGCAACAGCTCGATTCCTTTCAGTTCCGATATTTTTTTCTTTGTCAAACTTCCAGTATGAGGAGGAGCGTTATCTATCTGCAACAGTGCTCGTTGTCGATTAATCAAAGCTGGATATTTTTCACTCAGAGCAGCATACACACGTTCCAATTGGGCTGCGAAAAGCTCTGCTGTAATTCCATGGCCATCTAAAATCAACTCCCAATAGACTGGTCCCTCAAAAATCCACCATAAACACAACATTACCTTTTTTTCGAAGCGATCTCGTTTGGCAAACGGTTCCGGCACCTGACCGCGCGATAACCACTGTTTTTTTTATATCTGGATTTCTAAAATACACCCACTTTTCATCACATGCGACGATTCTTTTGAAAAAACGATCGTCAAGTGGATTCTCCAGCAAATGTTTGCACACATCTATTCGACGTTGAGCCTGTTCAGGGGTTAATTCGTGCGGAACAACTCGGCAGCTCTTATAACTCTTTCCAAGCTTGTGTAAGTGGCGAACGACACTAGATTGAGATATGTTAAGTTCGCCAGATAAGTCACGAGTACTTTTGCTAGGTCCCGCTTCTATAGCTTGATGTAATGATTCGATAGCCGTCGATATAGGTCTTCCAGCACGTGGTTTATCTTGAAGGCTCAAATCTCCCGATCGAAAACGCTGAAACCAAAATTGTGCTGTCCGTTCTGTAACAGAGTTTTCACCCTCCACACTACGAATTTCTCGAGCAGCAGTTACAGCTGAGACACCTTTTTTAAAGAAAAAACGAAGAAGTCCTCGAATAACTAGCTTCTCTTCCATTTTGTTTATTTCACACATTTTTATTTACGAATGCAAAAGCGATGTGCGCTGTGTACCTCAAAACTACAAGAAATGACCTTCACATCGTTATTCCCTGTTTGTGTTTTCTTTCGTTCTTAAACGCGTTTAAACTTGTTCAAATGACTAGTGCGTAACCGCAAGAACTTCTGACTCACCCTCTGTAACTTAGTACATAATATGCAAACATGAGTAAAACAGAAATAGTCTGCAGCTGCACGACATGACCGTGACAAGAAGGCTTCCACTCAGCATGATGCTGTGCTATGGCCACCCACAGCACAGCGCTGATTTTCCGTGGTCACCTGAAAAACTTAAACATTCTTAATGACATAATGGATTTTGATGTGGTTTCACCATCAGTAAGGCCATTTTTTCCTGTAGGTTTAGGTGTTGTGCATTATTATTAACTTAAATATATAAGAAATCTCAATATTTTAACATGGTCGCCATCGCCACAACAGTAGGTTATATCATCTGTGCAAAGCATGGGCGAGTCGCTAGGGGAACACAGGGGTAGCGACTCGTGATGAGATCCGCACGATATTAAAATCACTTTCAGCCTGTATTCAGAGCAGCCATAATTTTTCGGCCATATTGTACCTGTGGTTTTGTAAAAATAATGTCCTTGTCAAAATGCTGATGATTACCGATTAACTTATACATTGAGTAACTGCATACATAAGAGAAATCACTGTCTGTAGGTTACATAGATAACTATTTCAGAGCAAAACAAATTGCAGAAAATAACTTTTAATGAAACAAAAGTTTTATTATATTATCCTCATTCCAACACGTTAGATGCTTGTGGCTATGGATAAAAATACAATGAGTACAAGGAAAAAATGGCACAATAACAATACTTACAATTTGTAAGTTCTTCAGGTTACCAATTTCACCAGGCACATATTCAAAATCATTGTCACCGAGATATAATGCACGGAGACTGTCTGAAATTGTAATTGGTTGAATTAGTAAAGTGCACCAAGTGTAACAATAAAATTTCGCTTTTATTATGTACAGCTATTCAATATTGTTAAATAGCAAAATGAGCACTTGTTCTTAGTTTTATTTCCATACTATTCTACTCTATCTAATGCTCATATTTTTTGTCTCAATCTGCCTAGCCTTTTTCCAACTATGTTGGGGTTGGCTTCTAGTTTAACCAGATGCAGCTTTATACCAGTATTTTGCATGGAGTGACTGCCTATCTGACCTCCACAACCCAGTTACTGGGTCACACAATATCCCTTGGTAAGACTAGTTGTCAGATTTTCAGGCTACTGATGACCTGTAATGAGTTTCAAAGATCCTAGAATGACAGCCGGGAACAACAGCTTAACGTGCTTTCCGAGGCAGAGAGGTCTCCATATGTAAAGATCATTAAGTGCAGCTTAACCTGATTGATCGACACATGCAGCTATTATTACTTTTTGTTGTCTATAATTTTTATAGAGGTGAAATAAATATAGAATGTAGGATTTCACACTAATGCAGTTTCTAATTGTTTATTTGGTGTCCACATAAACTCCAATATGTAATAATGAAATATACATACCCATAGTAAAGAAATTTCCAGGCATATTCTTCTCATTCAGATTATTATATGTCAGGTCCAAAATTTCCAAAACTGGGAAAGATCCAAAACCCCTTGGTAGCCCAAACAGTCTATTAAGAGAGACATTGAGGATACGGAGCTTTGGCAATGAGGATAGACTGACTGGAAGCTCTGTCACGTGGTTGTTGGCAAGATTCAGTATCTCCAAGTTAGCGAGGTTTGCGAGTGCTGCGGGAACTACTTGTATCTTATTGTGGCTTAGAGTGAGACGGGTGATGTTGGTGAGAGTGACTGAAAGAGAAAAGTTTATGATTAAAAGTGTGCTGTTTGGCAGGATATTTATGGTACAGTTCCAGTAATCTGTGATGGTATAGGTACAGACCCTAGGGACACACCTCAAGAGCAAAGATTTTGTTATCATTATGGAACACAAATAAAGATATGAAAGAAAGGGGATTACTTCATAGTGCTAATTTTTCTCTATGGGGTTGCAGTTGTTGTGCAAATAGATTTGTTGGCATTATTCAATCAATTGAAAACACTTATAAAATATTATACAAGAAAGACAACAGGGAAGGAAACACCTTAAAAATATTGTACCATGATGAATACCGAATGATGTCATGGTTAAAATTAACTCCAGTCAGTAATTAAATCTTAAATAATGGGTGAATAACTCAATATCTAAAATGCTAAATTAAATGATTATAATATTGTTCTATTCTTAAATCTGTAGGCGGTCGATCATGCAATTTTCTTGAAACTAATAAAAACAAAACTGTACCTAATATTTCTGATAAACATGCAACCTTGATAAACTTTATAAACGAATAATTCGATTTCTAGAGTGATTTATAAACAGTAATAAGAGTAAATAAGATGTTTATCAACATACGGTGCATACATAATAAGTACTTACCGAGTGCAATACATCAAAACGAGTTCCCTGTAAACAGGTTACACGACGCCCTTAAAAGGGTAAACAGGTTTAAAGCAATTAACTTACACAATCCAGGTATTTCATCGAGGCTAGAGAGTCCTTTGTCCACCAAATCTATTTCAGGATTATTGTTTTCCTTCGCTTCTTCGATTACTTTTTTAGCTTTCGACATTTTGGCTGTGTTTGGAATACAGGAAACTGGAGGTTGATGACTCATAATATCAACAGCTGTTCTCTCTCGGTCTAATCCAATCGCGGTTCAGACGGTTCAGTGTTACATTTTAAGCATGCAGAGAAATATTTGTTTTATTTTGTATTTTATGTCGTGATATTTGGTTAAAATAATTTCTATGTATGCATTTCATTTGAGGAGTGACAGAACAAAATAAGATAATTTTGTCAAATTTTTCACAAAAGCTCAAAAACCTATAACTTACAGGTGCCGTACTACAACGTATTTTTTTTTTTTTTTTTTTTTTTATTCATGGCGTTGCACTATTCGTGCTTATTGCCACTGACAATATATAATCTGATAATGACAAAACGTAAGAATCGATAACTCGCGAAATAATAAAAAGAATTACAAAGGGAAATTTGGAAACGGAAAGGAGAATAGTTGTTATTAAATAAAAATAATAAATTTTAATAAATTTAGCAGTAGGGGAATATAATACAACAGAAATGTAATGAATGTAATCATTTAACGCAACCAGTGACCCAACAAAAAGGCCTACTCGGTGCGTCTTTATACTAAACCAATAACTACTTATAAATTATGTACATACATATTGAAATTTACGTTTAAATAGATATATCATTATTTACAAGGAAAAGTGCTATGGTTTTATAAATATCTACATTAAAATTAAATAAAATACATGAGATAGAAGTGGGAAAAGGGACTCGGAGGGAAACAAGGCTTTGGAAAAGTGAGGAGTGGTCATAAAGGGGGCAGGCAAAAATAAAGTGGTTCAGATCTCTCACCTCAGCGCCACATTCACACTCAGGGCTCTGCACAATGCCGAGTCTGGCAAGATGGGCTGGAGTGCACACATGACCCAATCGCATACGTATGAATATTGTTGAAATCTTTTTGCTTAGCTTGTACTTGCTAAACCAAGGTTTGACAGGAATGGATGGCTGAATATTACGATAAAATTTCCCTTTCACTGATTGCCCTAACCAAAGCTGACCCCAGGATTCCTGTAGATAAGCCTCGGGCAGAGCAGCCAGATCTTGGGAGTTGTTTTTGTACGGAAAAACGTCTCCACTTAATACGGCATCATTAGCTAACTGGTCTGCTCTCTCATTGCCTAAAATGCCACAATGCGAGGGTATCCAGGCAAAATGCACTGAATATCCCTTAATAGAACACCTGTGGAGGAGTTCACGTATTTCAAATATAATAAAAGAATTATGAGAATAGAAAGGAAATCTGGCCAAAGATTTTAAGGCACTCCTTGCATCAGTTAAAATGAGTGAATTCCGTAAGCCCATAAGGAGTATATATTCGACAGCTTTGAATAGACCGTAACATTCTCCCGTAAATACAGATGATTCGGGCGGGAGCTTTATTTTTTGAACGACATTATACTGGGAGTGGTATACACCTACTCCCACACATGAGTCTCTTCCATGCTTCGAAGCATTTGTAAACAGGAGCTGACAGCCCTTCCAGTCTCTATCCATAGTGAAGTTGAAGTTAATGTTATGACATACGTCATCTCGGTAAATGTTAAGGTTATAATGAATGTTTGGTGACATAATTAATGAACTGTAATTACAATGATAAATAGGAAGAAATTGAGATTGGTGGCAAGGAGCATCAATTAAATTGTATTTTCTAAAGCTTTTAACTAAACACGGAGTATCTTTGTGCCTCCAGTAAGTAGACGAAGTAACTTCTTTAGAGAGAATAGAAAGTCTATTTCGCAAAGGATCATTTGTAAATTGCAGACACCGAGCCATAAATCTATCAGATAAAAATTGACGTCTCAAATGAAGTGGAGGGTCTCCACATTCCACCTGAAGACAATTAATAGGACTGCTTTTCATTGCACCTGAAACTACTCTAAGTGCCTTGGATTGAATTCTTTCCAATTTCTTAAGACCAGCAACATTAGCAGGTTCAAGCAAAAAGGTCCCATAGTCCAATACACTTCTAATCAATGTGTTGTATAGTAGTTTTAATGAAAAGGGATGTGCTCCCCACCACACACCAGCAAGACATCTAATTATGTTGATATTTCGTTCACATTTAGTAGTTATATAATCACAGTGTGGTAAACCTGTAAGATGTGTATCCAAAATAAGGCCTAAAAATTTTACTTGATTTTTAACCGGCATCGAGATATTATCATATGTTACTGTAACTACTGGGGACTTACGCATTCTAGTAAATAAGACTATGTTGCTTTTATCAATTGACAGGTGTAGACCATTGGTTTCCAACCAAGTCTTCAGTAAGCATAAAGAAGAGGTTAAGGAAATACAAATATTTGCAACAGAATCACCAGATAAATAAAGAAGTAAATCATCTGCATATTGAAGGACTTGTACTGACTCATTTAAAGAGGATTCTAAATCATAAGTGTAAATATTATAGAGAAGTGGACTAAGTACAGAACCCTGAGGAAGACCTTTCCATACTAAACGGGTAAATGTACACCCTTCAATATCTAGATTTAAAGATCTCGTTGAAAGCATATTAATTATAAAATTAGACAGCATTTTTGGAATTTGTAATAAATTCAGCTTTTGTTCCAGGACTGATACTAGGACATTATCGTAAGCTGAGTTTATATCCAGGAAAGCAGCAATTACGGAGTTATTGGAAGAAAAGGCTAAGCGAATATCAGTTGTGAACACACTAAGACTGTCAATCGTACTCTTACCCTTCCTAAAACCAAACTGTGATGTTGCTAGCAAGTTTTTGCTTTCCAAAAACCACTCCAAACGATTCTTAATGAGATGTTCAACAATTTTAGCAAGAACTGTTGAAAGTGCAATTGGTCGATAAGAAGTGACCTTAGAAGAAGGTTTGTTTGGTTTCAGAATAGGAATAATTGTTTGAGACTTCCAACTTGATGGAATGTTGCCAGATATTAAAGCTGTATTGATGAGATCTAAATATATTAAAAGTACAGAGTCAGACAGATTGGCTATAAATGAATATGGGATACCATCTTCACCAGGAGCTGAATCCTTAACATGTGAAAGGACTCCTTTCAACTCACTTAGTGTGAAGAGAGAGTTCAACTTGGAATCCAAAATAGGAACATAGGGAAAATGCATTAAAGATCTCTGTTCTGGGACTGAAGGAGGAGCTAAATGATCCATGAACTCATTGGCCAACTCTAATGGCAGTTTTGAGACTGTTGTGTTACTGAATGCTGACCTGAATCGCCTGATATTTCGCCATACTACAGATGCGTTAACTTCTGAAGAGATAGATGCACAAAATCTTTGCCAACCTTCAAATTTATTTTTCCTAAGGAGCTTACGAGTTGTACGAGCAGCTTCTTGGTAAATCTCAAAATTGTGACGAGTCATAGTATGGCAGTAATTTTTTTCAGCTTCTTTTCTTTTTTTAATGGCCTGAGTGCACTCAGCATCCCACCAAGGTGGTGAAGGAATTTTGCCTGTAGCACCATTCTTAATAGGGAAAGTATTATCTGCTACCTCTATTAAAATTCTTGTAATTTCATTAGATAGTAACTGAGGATCTTGTAGTAAGGAATTAGATAAAGCAGAAATTCTTTCTTCCACACAATTTTTGTATTTATCCCAGTCTGCATTTTGAAGTCTGTACTTTAAGCGCGGTTGTGGTATTGGAATGCAAGCGTCTGGTTTTTTATGTGGAAAAGAAATAATTATAGGAAAATGATCACTACCATGCGAAGACGGTAAAGGAGACCAGGATAACGTCGATGCTAAATCAGGTGTGCAGATTGAGAGATCAGGAGCACTTATTCCCTCATCTGGATTTGTTTGGCGTGTTGGGAGACATGTGTTTAAAATGCACAAATTGTTTGAGTCTAATATTTCTAATAACTTTTCCCCATAATAATTGGAACTAGAACTTCCCCAAGATTGATGCTGTGTATTAAAATCGCCCATTACCAAAAATGGTTTAGGTAAAACTGTGAAAAGGTTATTAATTTCAGAAAGAATATTTACAGTAGGGCGGGAATAATATATACACACTATACAGATTTTACTTACAATAGCAGCAACAGCAGAGATATCGTCACTGAGACTTGGAAGAGGAAAAGACTGAAAAGACAAGTTATTTTTAATAAGCATGGCGACACCGCCATACCCATCGCTTCTATCCGTTCTTAGACAAGCATAGCCAGGAATTCTAAAAGAGAACCCCGGTTTAAGCCATGTCTCACAGAGAGCGACTGCAAAGGGATTGTATTTATTTAATATATAGTACAGATCAGATTTTTTATTCACAATGCTGCGACTGTTCCACTGAACAATCTTGGTTTGATTTGGATCCATTATGGTTAATATTAAATAAGTTAAACAGCGTATCAATTACGGTGGCAACGTTGGACGGTTCAATGATATTATTTTTAGAAAAAGTATTAATTAGCATGATTATTAAGTTTAAAATTTGACTTTCATTATTATTAGTTGTTGTTTTATTTTGCAAAGCAACACCATTACCTGACATTGAAACTTCATTATTAATAAGTTCTTGATGAGCTGCCCGGTCATACCCCTTGGCTTTTTGTGGGGGATCTCGAGGTTTTAGGAATACTGTTTTTCTGTGAGATGTGAAATTTGATGTGTCTGGTGAATTTGGCGAAGGTCGTGAAGAAGAAAATTTATTATTTGTATGTAAAGGAGCAGATGTTACCACATCTGCATATAGTTTGGAGATTGGGGGGTGCAGCTGCGACGCTTCAGCATATGACACGCAGCTATGGGCCATATAGTGCTTAATTGATTTTTGTCTCTCAAACTCTGGACATTTTTTGTTAATGGCGTAATGAATGCCACCGCAATGACAGCACTTACCGTCACTTTCGTCTTCAATACTACAAGTGTCAGCAGAATGCCTCTCCCCACACTTGAAGCACTGAGAGTTCGATCTACATTGTACCTTTGTATGACCAAAATGACAACAATTAAAACATTGAATTGTTGGGAATGTGTACAATTCTACTGGCATAGAATTGTAACAACAAAACACACGTTTTGGTAAAATTTGACCGTCAAAGGTGAGCACGACTGTTTGAGATGGTTTCCAGACAGGGGTCGGTTCGTGCACTTTATAATTAAGACGCCTTGCCTTAATAACTTTCCCGCATCCAGTGGGAACAGTCACATTTTCCATTATTTCGTCGGGAGACCATTCGGTAGGTACACCTTAAATAATACCCATACGACACACATTAATAGATGGAACAAATGCCTTCAATTTCTCTTTCGCCAAACAAGGGTCATTTATAAAAGAGTTTGCATCTAGGTAATGAGAGAAGCTTAAAGAAATCCTATTTCGACCGATCCGTTTTAAAGAGCCATTGACAATATTATTATAGCGACGTTTTTTAAGAAAATGCCCTAAAGAAATTGGGTGTAATGATTGAGCAGAGTTTCCAGTATCAATATTTTTTTGAATATGTACAACATATGGCGACAGGTCTGTGGCTGTGTACAAAGCCCTAGCAACCTGTGGCGCCTTCTGGGGAAGTTCTGAGGTGGGACGAATCTCAGTCTGGGGACCATCCACAGAACGTGGAGTGGCTTCCAGATGAACTTCTACCGATTCATTTTCGCAATGGCAATCTGCTTCTTTATTGGTTCCTGAAGAGTGACCATGTCTCCTTCTTTTATTGCAGTGTTTGCACATTTTGCGTGGAGCTCTAGCCCTTTTCCGCTCCGATCTGGTTATGGACGCATCAGTATCCATACTTGATTCGTCGCTAATTATAGTTATATTAAGCCCAACCGAGGGGACTGTGCCCCCCGGATCAGGCGGTTCCTTGTCCATCGGACAGAATAAAATAAAATATGAAAAAACTTACCCTAAATGTGGAGAATTATATACACAGACAATAAAAATAATTAGCTTAATTAATATCTACAAAAATCTACACAACTTATCTCCAATCTCAAAAGTTTTGTCTTATTTAAAAATCCGAAAGAAAAATCACAACCGCCAAATTCGACGATTCCCGCGCTTTTTTCTACAACGTATTATACCCATTATTTTTCTAGTGTGAGAGAGAGATGGAGCTATACAGCATAAATAGCACTGTCCCATTTTCAAAGCGGAACAATAATGGCTATAACACGTCAAAGTAAATGGCTTACTACACGGCAATCAACCGCGTCCCAACAGAAGTCACCTTGGTGGTTTACAACCGTGGAGTTGATGATTTACGACTAATTTTCAAACAGCTCTGCCTGCCCCCAACCAAGGTTACCTCTGTCCAGGCTATTGTAAATTTATAAAAAAAAAACGAGGTAACCACTGCTGTTTTTAACCCGTCGATTTTTTGTAGTAGCAATTTTTTTGTGTATATTTGAAAACCGCAAAGTGCGCTATTGGTGGGATAGTGGGAGTATTAAGGGCAGGGAAGATCACATGGCGGGTCTAAATTAGTTTCCAAGCAATAATAAGGCGTAGTCGATGGAGTACGCTTCGCGGGCTCCTATTTATGAATTATTAAAAAAAAATAACCACGAAGGGATAGCGGAGTCATCCCCTTCGAACCTAACCTGTCCGAGTCAGGGTGCCCCAAGTTAGGAGATCGCTTCGCTCGCTCTTGTATCCTAGATTTGCATATAGTTAATAACACAGTTCTCACTCATCATGAGTACAAAAGGCATTCTTTTGTACACAATATAAACGAGAACTGTCAAACTGTCAAACGAATGACGATAGCGGCTAGAATGCGTTACATCGAATAGTTTCTTCGCCGTAATGTTGGCTCCACTGTTAAACTTTAACAACGAATCTAGATACAGATACCGCCGTAGCGTATTCATATGTTCGTCCTACAACAGTAGAGCCAACATTACGGCATAGGAACTATTTGATGAAACCATGGACTTGATGAAACGCACTTACGTTTCGTTACCCACGATCTTTTATTTCTTTTAAGAATACTAATAAAACTTTATTCTTTTTTATTTCATTAATTTATATTATTTGTTTCGTAATTCAGTTCATTGCAACTTACAATATTTATACTAAAAACCATTAAAATCCGCTGTGACTTTGAACATAAAACGGAACAGCCTAGGAGTGAAATTCGTACAATATTTGTGGTAAAATTACATAAAAAATTGAATTTTTTGAATCTTTAGGATTTTTTTTTCTCAAAAACTAGGCGTTTTCTCAGTGTAATCTTTTGCAAAAATGTTTTACATGACGACATCTATACGTTATAAAATTGTGAAACTTTGCACGCGCGGGTTATAATCTGCAGTGGAGCTGAAGTATCATGTTTTGATCAGACCAAATAGTTTCGAAATAATATTTTAAAAGTGAAAATTTCTTTAGGCGCATTGGGTATTTTTGAGATGGGACTAAACCATTGATTTCGCGACACCATGACGACATCTCATTTTTATTAACACGATTGTGCTCTTTATTTATATTAAATTACGGATCAATGTTCTATGCAAGTATTTTTACTTTAAAGGTTTTGGAAGTATTTTTGAAGTGAAAACTTCTTTAAGCGCGTTGGGCATTTTTGAGATGAGACTAAACCATTGATTTCGCGACACCATGACGACACCTCATTTTTATAAACGCGATTGTGCTCTTTATTTAGATAAGGTTACGGACCAATGTTCTATACCTACAATTTTCTTCCAACAAGGCAATCTTGTTTAAGTTTCCACTTCTGTCGGCACTCCCGGAGTGCCACTACTTTTTTTTTATAACAAATGACTGCTCATTTGCTCAGGCATGCTTGAAGATAAAAATGATATTCCACCTGTGTGTTGTATTGTGAAGTGTGGTGCAAGAAAGAAGGAAAATCAACCTCAATTATCTTTGCACAGGTTAGTAGCCGGTTTTCATGCAATAATACATAAAGTGATAAACTTTCGATGAAAAAATTGCTAGGCGATCATTAAATACGGCTTAAATTTTAATATATGGGTTTATTTCCGTCCAACAGACCTTTTTATTATTTCATAATTTCATTCGTTTGTTTACAATGATATGTCATGGTGGAATAGTGTTGTACCGTTTCCGTAATAGTTTCTGATACTAGTTCCTTGTACTGCGCTGAAATGATATTGCTAGGTCCGGCCCGTAGTTTACAGCAAACTGTACTCTTTGGTTCATAGCACCGAGAGACCGTTCCGCAGAGTTTTATCTAGTGTATACGATTTTTTTGTTGAAGTTTTTAAGATGAACAATACTGTAAAACATACATTTTATGTAACTTTTATGATTTCCGCGGCGCACGCTGATAAAGTTCCCAGTCCGCATGATTTTATCCGACATTTTCAACAATAATCGTCAAATTTCAGCCAATTTACACAAAACCTTAACGAATTATACACTAAAACCTTCCGTATGAATCACTCCGTCCATTAGTGAAAATTGATTGAAAATCCGTTTAGTAGTTTTTGAGTTTTTCGCGTTCAGACAGACAGAAAAACAGACAGACGCGGCGGTGGACTTTGTTTTATAATATGTAAGGATGTGTATTATTCCGAATGTTCATTTATGATAAAATTGTTAAAAATTTAATTCACTAATGCCCGTTTTCACCGACAGACCCGGGCGTGTCCTCCCGCCTTATCCTGTGCAGGAACCTCCCGAAACAGCCGTGTCCGGTGATGACCTGCGTCAGGCGGAAGGTGAGGACGCCGTGGCGCCTCTCCAGCCACTCCTCAAAGAGGGGTCTTATCGCCGCAATTGTGGCGTGCCCAGATGAAACTTACCCTGACAGATGGATCGGCCGATTAGGACCAATTTTGTGGCTTCCGCGATCTCCGGATTTAAATCCCTTAGATTTTTTTTATTCGGCATGTTTAAAAGACAAAGTTTACAAACAACGAATAACGTCGGAAGAAGAATTACGTCAGCGCATCCAATCTGCTGTATCAGAAATAAACAACAGCCATTTTGTCCGTCGGATAAGAGCTTCCTTTATTAGGAGGTGCAGACTTTGCATTCTCGTAGGGGGACGTCAGTTTGAACATTTAGTGTAAAAACAAAATAAACGATTTATTTGTATTTTTTTTTTAATTTAACTTCCTAATTTTTTTCATACGCTGAGATACCTAAACATTTTTAAGAAAATAGTTGAATTGTGCACACTTTTTCAAATTTTATTTTATTTCGTAATTTGGCACCTCTGTCAGATTCATAGCAATATCTTTGTAACGACAAAGACTAGGCGTAAGTTTTATACCAATTTGCAAACCTTAGTAATTTTACAAGTTTTTAAAATAATGGTACACTTTGGTGTCATACATTTTTTTTACAGGAGAATTTTTCCAATTCTGGTCTTTTCATCGTAAAAACAAAACTTTTCAATACAAGATTTTTTTCTAAGGCAAATAAAATGTTATTTAAAAAAATGGTATCTTATAACATTAGTAAACTATTCAGAAATGTTTGACAAAAATCACACCTAAATATGATACCATTTGCAGCAACAGCATTAAAAACACTGAATGCTGGTACAGAAAATAGTAAAAATCGAAAAAAAAAATATCTTGGTTACCTTATCGGTTTTTTTTTACTGTTCAAATTAGTTGTTGGAAATGAGGTAAGCTACCTACCCGTTACGTTTGATCCATTATTTACGGGACACCTTGTATAATCTAGGGTATTCTGTCGAAGTCGAATGGCATTCTTAACTCTTTTTTTTGTATTGTCGAGGAGTACGTTAATTTTAATAAAATTAATAAATGCTGTTAATTTTATTTTTCTCATATTTCGGAATTCCTGAAAAAGGCAAATTATTTATTTATCAGTGTGTAGCTATTATCAAGGTTTCTTATCAAATTGATTGAGCTAAGCTCTGTAATTTTGGTAAATTGTTCTGTGACAGCTTCGCCGTGTTCGGTAAGTAACAAAATTAAAATAGTGTTATTGTATGAAATGTACGCGTTAAATCAATGTATTACTGTGGATCGAAAAAAGCTCTCGAATCTTAAATTTTAGGCCGTATTTTCGGTCACAGAGCATGTAATTTTTCTCGACGGCAGCGGGCAGCGGGATTGCGGGGCGGCGACAGCCAGCGGCGAGTAATTCCACTTTGCCCCACCAAGCCCGCCACCCTGGTGTGGCAAAGTGGACTGCCTAAAATTTTGCAGTGGAATATGCCCCACTATTCTGATTTGATGGGGCGGATAACACTAGCATAAACACTTTGTGGATTCTGCCCCACTAGGGTTGGCACCTCAGGATTTGTGTATGAAGGTTAACATGTATTTTTACATTTGTTTGTAAAAAAAATAAATGTATACCTATATCTGTAAGTAAAACGTTATTAGTTCTGGAAGCTTAGATTTAATACGTAGCGAAGTGGTTTAAATAAAAGTAAAAAATAAATAAATAATTTTAATGTACTATTTATTTCTGGAAGGAATCGGTTTATAAATCACAGATTAATTACCTTTTACAAATAAAATTTTACTAACTAAGATAAATCTTGATAATCACAAATTAAACAATGATTTGTTCTTATGATATGTTCTTAAAACGAAACATATTTACTACATAACTATTCAAAATCACAGATTCTTCATCATTTGGTATACCTTTTACAAATAAAATCTTACTAACTAAGATAAATCTTGATAATCACGAATTAAACAATGATTTGTTCTTATGATATGTTCTTAAAACGAAACATATTTACTACATAACTATTCAAAATCACAGATTCGTCATCATTTTGTATGGTTTGTGTAGATATAGGTATTTTCTTACTGATTACGTTATAAATAAAAAAAATAAATTTAAACTATATACATACAAACAGCCACTAAATTACTTGTTACAAAAAATAGAATCACAGATTATAGAGTCACAGATTATAGAATCACACATTGATCGACATGGTATAAAACAGTCTTATGTATTACCTTATGAATAAAAACAATTTATATGCAAAAAAAACAGCCACGAAATTACTTCCGGCTAAAAAACAAAAACTAAAATTATAGAATGATAAAATTTTACATAGCAAAAAGTCTTATTAATACAAATAAGAAACATCCTAACGAAAGTAGGTAAATACTGACTGTTGACAAAATAATTATCATAACAAACAGCCACTATATTAGTTTGAGTACTGACTATTTATAAGAATTGAAATCATCTAAAATCATAGATTTTGTATTTGTTTAGTTCACATTTTTTGGAAAAACTAAAATAGATTTCTTGGAAAAACTATCTTAGTTTTTCCAAAAAATGTCCAACCGTAATGTCGCCGTTTATGAGCTCCATTTGGGCATCTTGTATATTCTGATCGTTTTGTATATATTTATCAAGGCGTAGCTTGGAAGGTTGGTTCTGCATAGATTTAACTATTGAAAGCGTTATGTCTTCGTATAAGACATTAAGAAGTCTTAATAAACTGGGGCTTTTTTTAAGAATTTTTTTGTTAAGTTTATTATGCCAACTTTCGAGGGCATTAGTTGTGCGGTGTTTTGCCCCAAATACGCACCACACTTTTAAAAAGTTATCTTTCAGCCAATTGCGCAGCATATATTTTCTAAATTCTTTACTTTTTTCGTCATCTGGGCTTTGTGCGGCTATGTAAAACCAACCTTCAAAAATCTTTTCTTCTGGTAATAAGGGTAAGACTGCGCTAAGCGCTACTTGTTTTCGCAAATATTTAGATTTTGTCAACCCTAACCCTTTCCCCTTTTTCCAAATTGCTTTACAAAAATGAAAAAAGCACCCTTTGATTGATGCTGATTTAAAGACATTTTTAAAACCAGTCATAGCCGCTGCCTCAAAATCCGACTGAAAACTATGTGGTTGCCAATCCGGAATCTGTGATTTTATTACAGAAAAGAGAGCGGTGTAAGCTTTGGTTGATTTAGTACTCATAAGAGCATATACTAATGGCACAATATTTGTTGTTTGTTGGGAGCTACCCAAATCAGCATGCAACGAATACAATTGTATGAACGGTTGTGGGCAACTTTTAAAAGTGCCATCGCCAAAAAAATGTTTGCGGGTTTTCATCAAATTCTTAGCATGCTCTGAACAAAATATTAAAATAGAAATATCTTCGTCAATATACTTGGCAAGTAAAAAAGAATGAAATTTTTCAGGAACTTCTATTTCTGATAATGTATTGTAATATATTTTTTTTACATTAGCATTTTTGTTTCTGTATTTATACAATGCAGACTTTACTTTACAAAATGGAGGAATTTTACTCACAATATTGCTGTTGCTACTTTCTAAATATAAGGAAGCTACATTTTTGTCGTATGTTGCTGAAATGCTTGGTACGTCTGCTGAAGTGATTTCTCTCTTTATTTTCTGCATTAATTTTGTCACTTTGTTTCGGTCAAAATCAGGTTGACATTGGTGAGGTTTTTCGTTTAAAAGTATATTTCCCTGAAAACAAAAAAATGTAGGTATTAGAAAATATTTATAACATAGCACAACTTCAAGTAATATTATATGTATATGTATTATTATTATTTTAAATTGTATTAGACCCGTATTACTAAAAGTGAGTCAGTAAAAAGAATTACTAATAAGTAGGGACTTACTTTCACTACAATCGACCCATTGCACTTTTGTCTCCTTCTGTTTTTGCATTCCCAAATTTCAGATGCATTTTTGTACTTTCTTTTGAAATAGTATTGATGCCCAGCTCTAATTATATATTCGTCGCTTCATTCTTCAGATATAATATATACTAAGTAGTCCCTTGATCCTACAGGCAACATCGCACGATTTCAGAGGGTAATTCCATTTTTTTTTTTTTTTTTTTCTACCTACAGTGCGTTTCTTCCATCTAGTTTGTTTGACGTTGTTCATTCCTTTTTCGTGCGAGGCAACGAGCGCACACGCCTAATAAAAATGCCGAAACGTAGTGCACAGGAGAAATTGGAAAGATACAAGCACAAGATTAAAAAGTTAGAAAAAAAAAGAGAAGGAATATCGGCGTCGAATACGCCGACCGTTCGATTCATCGGAGGACGAAAACATTGCAGGTTAGTTGAATACATAATTGTATTACTAAGTGACATGTGTTTACATCAAATCGGGATTGACTGCGAGTCAATTGCGATAACATAATTAGCTGCGAGCTAATTATGAGTCATGTTCGTATGACCAAGTAATAGAAAATATGTGTAACCTTGAATAGATATGCACATTAATGAATTATTGTCCGCGAGACAATACTAACGCATAACGCGTTACGTACCTACCTCCTTATTCGTCCGCTAAATCGTAGTAATGTTTTATAGATACCAACGACGCAGGGCCCTGCGAACTACAAGATGGTTCGCCAACCCATTCATGCGAAGAAGGGCAACCGGGGCAAAACCCTGCCTTGAAGGATATACCAGACCTCGTGGAGGATCCGGCTGCCCTGCCAGCTGAGACAACCCCAGAAGTTTTGGATCCGGAGTTATTGTCTGCGCTGGGGTCTTCTACGTCTTGTACACCAGACTTTGGGGAAGATGTCCATGATAGCTTAGCCAGTTTATGGACTCCCCTCTTGAAGAAAGGGTTAGCCAAAGAGGATAAAGATAGGCTCATGAAGGAGCATCTTATACCCGCCAATTGCAAATTATTGCAAGCTCCGAAGTTGAACGCGGAGATTTCAGCCGCCGTATCAGACATAGTCAGAGGTCGAGACAAAAAATTGGTCGGTTTTCAACAACAGCTAGGAATTGGTACCGCAGCAATAAACAAAGCAATGGATACTTTGCTCAAAACAAATAACAAAGCCCTGGCCTTGAAACATTTAAGCGATGGTTGTCGTTTGCTAACTGATTTGCACCATTGTTTGACTAAAGACAGAATAAAATTAATTACTCCGAGTCTGGAGAAAAACTTTCTGCACGTCATTCAAGACTCAGAACGTGATGATACCCTGTATGGTAACTCGCTGTCTGAAAAAATAAAAGCCAGTAAGGCCATTGAAAAACAAGGCACTCAAATAAGGAAAACAATGGCAAACCAGAAAAATATTATTCCTCAACCGCCGGTCACTCATCCTATCACCCAGGGAAACTGGTCAGGACCTCCTCGGTACCCGCCGAACAGGGGGGGGCGGGGAGGACAGAGAAGACCACCAGTGACGCCACGTCGGTCATATCAATCGCAGTCTCAAGCGCAAGCGAAGAACTCCTACGCATCGAAGACCCGTGCGCCACAACAGAAATAACCAAGGTACATGCAGGCAGAATACGATTCTTCCTCAGTTGTTGGTCTCACATAACTAGTAACGCAGTTGTGTTATCATGGCTAGAACATGGTTTCACAATTCCCTTTTGTACTCCTGTGACTCAGCCTATCGTACCTGTTTGTAAATTTACTTCGGACGAGGCTCGAGATATGCATGTAGCAATTAAAAAATTATTAGAACTAGGGGCTATAACACGTTGTATCCCAACTCATGACCAGTACATATCAAAAATATTCTTAGCACCTAAACCTAATGGAGATAAGCGATTTATTCTAAATTTAAAATCATTAAATAAATTTATTACAAATACACATTTTAAAATGGAGGATTATAGGACCGCAGCTAAATTAATACCTCAAGACGGATATTTAGCAACAATTGACCTCAAAGAGGCCTACTTATTAGTTCCTATATCCGAATCCGATCGAAGATACTTACGATTTAATTTTCAGGCCCCTACTTCTAAGAATGTATGTACTTACGAGTTCACCGCTTTGCCATACGGCTTATCAGTGGCACCAAGAGTGTTCACAAAAATCATGAAGGACGTTATAGCCCACCTTAGAAAACAGGGACACAAATCAGTAATATATTTAGATGATATATTATGTATAGGTAATAGTTACGAGGAATGTATCATTAATGTACGTGAAACTCTAAAACTTCTAGAATGTTTAGGTTTCGTAGTTAATTATGATAAAAGTTCATTAAAACCTTCTAAAATATGTAAATTTCTAGGATTCGTGTATAATACACATGATATGTCCTTATCGTTACCTAATGAAAAACGCAATAACATTAATCAGTTAGTTAAAAAGTTCTCGAGGTTGCCAAAATGTACAATTCGAGAGTTTGCGCAATTAATAGGTGTTCTGGTCGCAGCCTGTCCTGCAGTTCGATATGGGTTTCTGTATACTAAATTGTTGGAACGTCAAAAATTCCTGGCATTACAGCAACATTACAATAATTATGAACATATGATTAATATTCCCAACACGGTTCTAGAAGACCTTCAATGGTGGCGTAATCATATCTTCACAGCCATGTGTCCTATTAGAAATCAAAGTTATAAAAAAGAAATATATACAGATGCTTCTAGAACGGGTTGGGGTACCGTCTGTAGTGGTGCTAAAGCCCACGGCAAATGGAAAACCATAGAAACGAGCCACCATATAAATTACCTAGAACTTCTGGCCGTACTCCTAGGATTAAAAAGTTTTGCCAGTAATGACTGTAATTGTGCAATATTGTTGAGGGTAGACAATACTACAGCAATAAGTTACATTAATCGTCTAGGTGGAATTCAGTTTCCGCATCTAAATGATCTGACAAGACACATTTGGCAATGGTGCGAGGAGCGAAATATTTGGTTGTTTGCATCTTACGTGAACACGAAAGAAAACTATGCTGACGAAGAATCCAGAAAGATTAATCCTGATACAGAGTGGGAGTTATCAGATCACGCTTATAAAACTATTAAAAGACACTTTGGTTGTCCTGTTATTGACCTCTTCGCTTCTCGCAACAATGCCAAATGTGAATTGTTTGTTTCTTGGAAACAAGAACCAGATGCATACGCCGTAGACGCTTTTACTCTGAACTGGCAATCCAAATACTTTTACGCTTTTCCGCCTTTTTCTTTAATTTTAAAATGTTTACGCAAGGTTATTGAAGATGATGCCAAGGGAATTTTAGTTTTTCCCCATTGGCCTTCGCAGCCATGGTACCCACTTCTAAAAAGTTTACTTGACTCCCATATACTTTATCTGAACCCTAACAAATTTCTTCTTCAATCTCATTTCAGAGAGTACCATCCGCTGCACAGCAAGCTTACCCTGGGTGTCGCGAGACTTTGCGGACAGCATTTGTCCGCCGCGGGACCCCGCACAACTCATTAAATCTAATGATGGCTTCGCTAGCCGACAATACCATCAAACAGTATAATGTCACATTAAAACTTTGGTGGCAGTATTGTTCCTTGCATAACATTGACTTTTTCACTGGTACAAAAACATCTGTTCTTTCCTTTTTAACGGAGCAATTTAATAAGGGTTGTTAATATGGCTCTCTTAATAGCCATCGGTCCGCGTTGTCGTTGATTCTTAACTTTAACATAGGTTCCGATAATTGTATAAAACGACTATTAAAAGGAGCTTACAAACTTAAGCCCAACAAGCCCAAGTATACGTTTACTTGGGACCCACAACTGGTGCTCAATCACGTGTCCAATTGGTACCCTAATTTAGAATTAAGTATCGAAAAAATCACTAAAAAGTTAGTTATTTTACTAGCACTCTGCACAGCCCATAGGGTGCAAACTTTCTCCCTTATTAAATTAGAAAATATAACAATAACCCTAAGCGGAGTTAAGATAGCCATAACAGATATTATTAAGACCTCTGCTCCCGGACGAGACCAACCGGTATTGTTTCTACCATTCTTTCGAGAAAATATTAATATATGCCCTGCTTCAGTCCTCAAAGATTATATTTTTGTAACAAAAAATATGAGGACAACGAATGTAGGAAATCTCTTATTAACTTATAAGAAACCACACAAAGCCGCCACAGCTCAATCTATCAGCCGATGGATTAAGCACGTGATGTCAGAAAGCGGCGTGGACGTGAGTACATTCAGTGCACACAGCACGCGACATGCCGCGACGTCGGCCGCTCGCATCGCCGGACTCAGTGTCGACAAGATTAGAAAGACAGCTGGATGGACCAGCACGTCTTTGGCTTTTGCCCGATTTTATGACCGACCAGTCTCAAGCGATGATGATTTCGCAAACGCGGTTGTATTTCCTATAAGTAATTAACTGATTACATTAAGCAATTATTGGTGATTGTTACAATAATTAAGAGTTAAGTTCAGCTGTGATTCACTATACGTTTTTTTTTAGTTTCATTAATAAAAAGATGCACTACCGGAACAAAACTTGTTTCTCTGAAAATCTACTTAGTATATATTATATCTGAAGAATGAAGCGACGAATATATAATAGATGATCAAACGAACTTCCTGAAGTGAAGTTCGATCATTATTATATGAGTCGCTTCATTCGAAGATATAAGAACCCTCCTCTCCCATTATTAAATCACATTCCATAAAACTACAGTAATTTTAACCCTGAAAGTTTTGTTCATGACGAATCTCTAAAAAGAATGAACAACGTCAAACAAACTAGATGGAAGAAACGCACTGTAGGTAGAAAAAAAAAAAAAAATGGAATTACCCTCTGAAATCGTGCGATGTTGCCTGTAGGATCAAGGGACTACTTAGTATATATTATATCTTCGAATGAAGCGACTCATATAATAATGATCGAACTTCACTTCAGGAAGTTCGTTTGATCATCTATAATACATTTTCCATCATTTATAAATTCAAGGCCAGTTTGCCCACTAGAACTTCCTGCTACAGAGTCTTCTGCCATTTTTGTAAAGCTGAAAAACACAAAAAATATCTTATTAAAAAAAATCTACACAAATCATCAGCATCCATGAAAAATAAATACGAAAATACTTACAATAAACTCAATACCACTCACCACCACTCCACAAATGCAAATGTCCGTCTATTTTGTAAACAAACAGAATGAAATAAAAAATGTCAGACAAGGACAACCGATAAGTCGCGGTGGGCGAGGCAGTGGTGAACCATAACCGGTTTAGTCATTTTTACTCCAACAGCATGTTTTAATCTCAGATTAAATAAAAAAATACTAACAAACAAATGAAGCCATGATGTTTGTACGTAAAGGACCTCAAAATAATAGACCTATTTTGACATTTGTGTTCGCGGCGTAATTAGTGATGTAACCATACGACTCGTAGCTAATTTTATGAGCTTATAATTACAAGTATTTATTTAGTTTTTCGAAGCCGGGATAAAATGATATAGATTTTTTTTTAAACTTAAATCCTTCCGATATTTTTATTACTTTCGAATGCATTTCAACGCATTTTTTTATTATTTAATAAGTATTTGATTTATTTAAAGATTAAAAATAATAATATGACAATAATACAAGTACATATCACAAGACTTAATAACTAGACTTAATAAATTAACATAAAACTATAACTCTCATAAAGCGTTTCTGAACGCATTCTTTCACAATCTGTGGTTACGTTACGTTTCGATACTAGTAATATAGTATTTACGATTTCTTTTAATAATTATTATTTAAATTATCCCTTTAGTAATAGTGTTCTCGTACATTATTCTTCGTTTTTTGTTATTTTATTTTATTTTATTTAATAGTTATCAACAGTGATAATGTATCAATTTCTGGGCAAACATCTAAATATATTTTTAAATCATTTAATGTTTGCAACGGATGGATCGGAACGTAAATGGAATACAAATAGCAAATGTCACAGCTATATCAGACTAAATTGAATAAATACAGCAAAACTATATAATGTATTTAATTAAATCCAGGAAGATTTAATATGTGACAGTTTTTTACAAAAGTAGAACCTTAATACACTGTTTAAATAACCATTTTGATGTATTTAGCTTTACGTTTGCTTGTCTCAGACTTGTCAAATCCTAACGTCAGTGGTTACATTTATTTTTTTACAAACAAATGTAAAAATACATGTTAACCTTCATACACAAATCCTGAGGTGCCAACCCTAGTGGGGCAGAATCCACAAAGTGTTTATGCTAGTGTTATCCGCCCCATCAAATCAAAATAGTGGGGCATATTCCACTGCAAAATTTTAGGCAGTCCACTTTGCCACACCAGGGTGGCGGGCTTGGTGGGGCAAAGTGGAATTACTCCCAGCGGCGCGTTCAAATGCATAGTTTTTTGGAACTGTTCTCGCTCCTCGCGCCGCTGCGATCCAGAACAGTTCCATATAAAACTATGCATTTCAATATTATATACTTATATATATTTTATGTTTACATATCTTGGGAACATGGAGTCCCGGTCCCTTGGAAGGCGTACGAGGGGCCGAAGCTAACTCGCAGACAATTATTTATGGAATGAGGAAGCAACCTATACCGCCATAGGATCTGGAGGCGAAGGTCCTTGCGCACATTTGGGAGTGGCGCGAGGAGGCGAAACGCCGGGGCTTAACTCCGCTGCCGCGAGAAATCACGGCACAGCGGACAGAGCTCCGGCGGGATCTCATTGCGTCATGGAGAGTGCGATTGTCGCAACCCAGCGCTAGGCACGCCACAATTGCGGCGATAAGACCCCTCTTTGAGGAGTGGCTAGAGAGGCGCCACGGCGTCCTCACCTTCCACCTGACGCAGGTCCTCACCGGGCACGGCTGTTTCGGGAGGTTCCTGCACAGGATAAGGCGGAAGGAAACGCCCGGGTGTCACCATTGTGTGGATCGCCCGAAGGACACGGTGGAGCATATGGTGGAGGTCTGCCCAGCATCGCCGTGTCCTCGTTGAGGCAATCGGCGGCAGTGATCTCTCGCGTCCGGCCCTGGTTCAGGCTATGGTACGGAGTGAGAGGAAATGGGAGGCCGTCACCTCCTTCTGCGAAGCGGTAATGCTCGCGGAGAGGTAAATTCGCGCCCTTCTAACCACCGCAGGAGGAGACGCCCAGGGCGTCGGGAATCGCAGGCCGATTTCCGGCCACCGTAGGCGTGGGCTTGCGGACGGTGAGCAATGGGTAGCTTACCGTCCGATTAGGACCACGCCCGGGTCGACGGCGCGTTCTGTTCCACGCGCGCCTCAAAGAGATGTCAGCAGAATTGATGGGGTCCGCTAGGGCCGATGCCTGCCGGGGTTGCGAAGAAAACCGAAAGGGAGATCGTGGCCTCCGGCAACAGGGCAACCGAAGGAACACGGGTGGGTCTTAGTCAGTATGAGTCTGACACGCCCTTCCGCTCCGCCCAGAGCGGGAGAAGTTATTTGATAATTTTCCACCCAAAAAAAAAGGCAGCAACGGACAACTATCCGACTATTATATTTTATAATAATTATTTTATTTTTTCATTTCTATCCAATTAAATAGCTGAAGGACAACTAGCCGAGTCATTGAGCGCAACGTTTAACCAGATGGTTGAATGTCGTGTAGTCATTTAGTGAGTTAAGACAGTTTAGACTGGGTGAAATAGGTTAGGTTAGAACTGTGACCAAGCCGTGCGCTAGCCGAGCGAGCGAAGCGAGCGCTGCCGCGGCAGCGGCCAGCGAGCGCTATTTCCGAGTTGCTTGCAGATTTTTTTTAACTATTTTAATCACTTGGCGGAGTCTTGTTCAGTCATCTTCAAAAGGCTGACTTCAAATACGCCAAGTTGTTAAACGTTGAATGATTCTAGTTCAATTAACTGTCAGCCTAGGCATCCATTGGAATACTGACGTTTAATGAACGGCTTAGGCGTCCAATTAGCTGGCTAATTTAACCAAATGGCTGCGACGTGTACACTGTCATGTACACAAGACAAGATTTTTCTTATCAGTGGACATAAGCAGTTTCCAATTCAAAGTTGAACTGCATTTTGCGCCACCAATTATTATCTTTCTAATAAGCTACCTAGGTCAATGACAATTTTATTGTATTTCATTAATAATCTTACTAAGGCTTAAGATAAGTAGGTAATTAAATATAAAAATGCAGTAGGTACTTAATAAAGTAATTAAAGAAATGAAACACAGGGATAAATGAGTAATAGTGTAGAAGATAAAAGTTGGTGAGATCTCACTCATAAATATAAAATATGGATTATCTAACAGACTAGATTGAAATGCAAATAAAGTATCACCAACTGTGATAAAAGACTTTATAAAAGGAAAAAAAAAACAGTAATGAATTACTGATCCTAATGAATTTAATAATTACGTTGTTTTACTTAGCTTAGCGTAAATCAATTCCAATAAGATAAAAAAAGACAATAAAACAGCAAAGATGAAAATTATCTCACAAATGACCAAACTCAGGCAAAGGATTAATCTGATATACCTATCTATAACTATAGTCATATTAATGATTAGGTAGATGTGCAAAAGCAAAGTACAATGCTACAATCAGCAACAAAAGTCAAAGATAATCTATATCCTTATATCCTTACATATTATAAAACAAATCCTTACATCCTTATCCATACATGTTATAAAACAAAGTCCCCTGCCGCGTCTGTCTGTCTGAACGCGATAAACTGAAAAAGTATCGAACGGATTTTCAAACGGTTGTCACCAATGGACGGAGTGATTCATGCGGAAGGTTTCAGTGTATAATTCATTAAGGTTTTGTATAAATTGGCTGAATTCTGACGATTATTGTTGAAGCTGTCGGAAAAAAACATGCCGATTGGGAGCTTTATTGGCGTGCGCTACGAAAATTGTTAAAGTTACATAAAATTTATGTTGTACAGTATTGTTTATCTTAAAAAGTTCAACAAAAAAGTCCACGATGGCGTATGTCTATCTTCTAAGGATGACTCACAATAATTATTTTTATCTTTCAGAATTTGTTAAAATTTTCATTGTTACTTTCGAAGCTATTTTGACCGGCATTATTTTGATCCTTATCCAATTAACTTTGTTACTTAAATTGAGCATTTAATTTAGATTAAAATAAGTCTTGCAATCATTTCATTTAAATGAATGGTTTAAAAGATATCACAAATTCAAAATTACGCGTAACAAAATAATTTTGGTTGACGGCAACGCGGGCGCAGCGGTAGGAGTCAATGACCTTTTCCTCAGCTATTAGGTATGTAATCCCGGTATCGGTAGTACGTTCCCGTGGGATATTTTCCGACATCCACGAGGGCGAAGTCGCGGACAAAAGCTAGTTTCCGAAGCTATTTTTCCCGGCATTTAATTAATCCTAATCCAATAAAATATGTTATTTAAATTGGGTATTTATATCATTTAAATAAATAGTTTTAAATCTATCACAGATTCAAAATTACGCGGGCGCAGCGGTAAGTGTTAATGACCTTTTCCTCGGCTATTAGGTATGTAATCCCGGTAGTACATTCCCGTGGGATATTTTCCGACAACCATGCGGGCGAAAGGTAGTGTATAAATAAAAATGAAATGCTGTTCGTCGGTAAACGCATCACTTGATTTTGTTTTAAAATGTGTAACGTAATAGAAAGAAAGAAAAAGTATTTATTGAGACTCGCACAGGAAATCACAAATTAACTAAAATCACAATAAAAACAAAGTCAAATTTAAATAAAAGCAGAAAATCCTGTACGAATAGTCGAAATTGGAAATGTTTCAAATTCGGGAAAAACTGAACATCCAAATTTTGACAGAACAACGTCTGTCGGGTCACCTAGTTTTCTAGAAAAATGAAATGATAAACAATCAGCCTGTCAAGTCTCATTAACTTTCCTTTCATAGTTTTCACCTCTGATTTTGCATAACTATCAAAATCACAGTGATCTTTATTTTCGTGACAGTAACGTTGCTGTTGGGTTGCTGGTGTCAGAGGTAAAATAACTGAAAGGAATGTGTTCAAGGTTATTAAATAAATTAACAGGTCAATGTCATAGAAACTGTTATACACTGCTTAATTATTGTCAAAGACTACAATATAATATTGTTCTTATTCTAGCCATGAGTAAGCGACCGCAGCCACTGAAGGCCTTCAACAGCCTGTTTAAGGGGAAGGAGGTATGGCAGATTTTCACCATGACCGCATCATCTGTGCTCGCTATAGTGTGGGCACATAGCTTGTATAATACACAAGAGGGTAAGTGTTTTATAAAATTATCTGCAGAGTCATTAAAGATACATAATAAAAATATTAATTACAAAATAATGTATGGCGTACTTCATTAAAGAATTAAGGTGTAAAATAAATATGAAAAGTTCCTCAGCCGCCATCTTGACCTCACTATCGACTTTAGCATCTTCAAAAACTATGAAAACGATACCCATGACGAAACATTTCAAAATGTTTGTTACCGCCTGCTTGGTTTTACATTTTGACCAAATTCACACTTGTGAGAAAGTGTGAATTAGAATAAAACAGTCGCAAGCAGTGCGTTATCTATGTCACAAGTATAAACGTCTCAAAGAGTATAATAATATAGTTTTATATATAGTATAATAATATAGTTTTATATATATTAGAGTATAATAATGTACTTTTCGCGTGACGATTTTTCTATCTCAATGACTGGAACACAACTCTGTTGACATCTGATTGTCAATGTTTGTTGAGAGGTGAATTACACAGTTTGAATCAGCACGTAGTCGATTAATGACTTTGTAAGGTGTCGTTCTGTAGTGTGTGCCTATCCCCATGGGAAGAAGGCGTGAGTTTATGCATGAAATGTCGTCAATTTACGGTTTGATCATTAAATTAAATTATTTAAAAAAAAACTTATTTTTTTAAAGGAGCCCCACACTAGGAATTTCTCCTGTATTGTGGGTGCGTTTACAAACATTTAAACTCACATATACAAACAGCCAAACCCGGAACAACTACTTATAGGTCATACAAATAAAATATAATAATATTGTACCCAATTTCTTTTCATTTGCAGTTTTCAGCCACGAAAATTCTTCTTTATAGCATTTATCAGAGAAGTGTGACAATGTTTTAAGGGTGTGGCATTGGCTATCAAACAATAACTTTCTTCATACATAGAACATCGTTATTGCGAAAAAATAATCAGCAATTCCAGCAGTGGCGGCGCTAGACTAACTGTGGACGTCAGCGACATCACGAGGCTTCTCTCATTTCCCCACTCAAAAAGAAAACGTTAAATTGAATGAGCTGAATTATACACTTATGTGTATATGAGGTTAATTGCTAATCAAATGATGACAAAAATTATTCAAACAACCACAAATTAAATGAAACAAACTTTTCGGCTTTTAGCCGCATTTTTTCAAGATTATGTCAAAGGTAATATTGTTATTTTGAATGCAGAAAAGTTTGAGAAGTAGGGTGCAAGTGTGAGCGAAGCGAGCTCGAAAATTTTAGCTCACTGCCTCGGATGGTTAAAATTAGGTTATCTTTAACCATTCTTACAGAAATAGTAATATTTTGTTAAGTGATGCAGAAAAGTTTGAGAATTAAAAGAATGTAGGACGCAAGAAAATTTTAGCACACCGCGGTGTACAAACATTTTGGAGAAAAGAAAAGAAAACCTTACCTTTCCGAGGAGGAAAACCGCCTCGCGAAAAGAAAACTATACCTTTTCCCGCGTCTATATCTTTCCCATTGTCGTTGTTGACTTATGCAGAAAGGTTTGAGTATGAGAAAAATATAGGATGCTAGAGCGACCGAAGTGACCTCTAAAATTTTAGCACCCAGTCTCACAACACTTATACAGAAATAATTATAAATCATATTATACAGAATAATAACCGCTATTGTTGTGTTTGTTTACTTTTGTGTCGATCACAAATTATACGAAAACTAGATAAATATGTATGACATTTAGAGTGTAGCACTAATAATAGACGAGGTAAGGACAGGAGAAGCGTGTACTACTGGTAAAAAAGTAGCTTTAGTGGAAAAAGTCAATAAATTATGAACGTTTTATAATTTATAGGTTATTTTGTATTTGTTGTCTTTAAGTTCGTATTTTGTTAAAGACTGGAGGCGTACGATAGAACTAACTTAATCAGAGTTGAAAACCAACTCGGGTTTGGTCTTCCTCACTGAAAAACCTCAAAGATAGCACTTCTTGCATTGACCTAATATGATAATATAAACACACACATACTTTACTATAATTTACACAATATCACACCACAAGTGCCTGTATGTAATGAAAACAGACTGAGTTCTCTTGGGTGCATCACCTGTAAACCACTTTCTCCCATAAAAGGCTTAAAGGATAGCACATTGTCTAGACAAAATATCAGATTCCAATTTTTTTCGGAGAGCTTCCTTCTACAGTTTTCTTCTTATAACATCTTTGGCAAATACATGGGGTCCCGTATTTTTGCAGTAAACAGCTGCGCAACTGGGCTCAATAATTAATTATGCGTAAAAGAAGTCGCTTGTTTACAAAAAATGTTTAGCTAGCTGTCAAATTATAAGACGCTGAAGATCATCGCCGTCTGAAGTGAGCAAGTGGCAGTTTTTAACTAACCATTAAATTAACTGTCAATCCATCCCGATATAGTCTACACTAAAACCATTAGAGGTGTGCCGTAGTCTTGTACTGTTTATCTGTACCATCTGACGTACTGACCTGTCATTACATTAGACCACAGATCATGTAATTTTCATTAGATCTCATTGTTTGTATGGTGAATTATGGTCGATTTCAAAGTTCAATTTAATGAGTGATTGCCTTTTTGATTGCTCACACTGGCCTTTGTTTTAATTAGTGTATTTGTAATTACACTTTTTTGCTGCTAAGCATCGTTGTTATCTCATTTATGAAATAATCCTTGTTTGAATAATCGTTATCAGTGTGAAGATTATGAATTGTCAAAATTGATTGAGCTAAGCTCTTTAATTTTGATAAGTTGTTAGAAAATACTGTGATAGTTTCTACTTAGCTGTATTCGGTAAGTAACAAACTAAAAATATTGTTATTGTATGAAATGCACGTGCATAAAAACAGAATTTATTAATATTAAATAATTTATGAGATTACCGGCGTTTGTTAGCATTTATTTATTTGCTTGCGAAATAATTCAGCTTGTAATTATATCTAATTTGTGTATCTTCATCGTTCGTGCTGGAATAATAAGTAATTCAGGCTCCATGTACATAAAGACAAGGGTTTTCTTACCAGTGCACTTAGGCAGTTTCCAATCCAAAAGTTCAACTGCTCGACCGATTATTATCTTTTTAATTAAGCTAGGTCAATGACAATTTCATTGTGATTATTAATTTTATTAAGGCTTATGATAATTAAATATATAAATGCATTAAGTAATTAAGAAATGTAACGCTGATTGAGATAAAATAAGTAATAATAAGTAGACAAAATGGGTGTAGGTAATCTCATTAAACAAATACGTCATGCAACGGTTTATATGACTTATTCTTATTAGCCAACAGACTAGATTGTAATGCAAATAAAGAATCACCAACTGTGATACTTTATAAAAGAAAAAAAAAACAGTGATGAAATGGAAGACTAGAAAAGTATTGGAGACTTTTGCCCAGCAGTGGAACAAAACAGGTTACCAAAAAAAAAACAAATTAAATGGAATGGATGAATTCAATTGTTTTCAAGCTTAGGTATCAATTCCAAAATATAATAAGAAGACAACTAAAAAAAAAGAAACAAAAAAATGAAAACTGCAAAGATACGAGACAAAGAAAGAAAAAGTATTTATTGTGACTCGCACAGGAAAATCACAAACTAAACTATTACCTAAAATAAAAATTAAGAAAAAACCGAAGTAAAACTATAAAGCTGCTATCTCAGCATCATGCTGCGATGTTTAAAAATAAGTGTTGCAGCGCTGGTATTCTGAACATAATCTCACGAATGACCAACTCAGACAAAAGCCAGTTTTATTTCACAATGATTATGTATATGTGCAAAGTTCAATGGTACAATCAGCAACAAAACTCAAAGATTTATTTAATAAAAATTAAATGCTGTTTGTTGGTAAGCGTATTACTTGAGAACTTCTTATCCGATTTGGTTATTTTTTGTGTTAAAATGTTCATATTAGAATTTGGTTTATATGAAAAGAAAAAATTCAAATTCAGGAAAAACTGTTCATCCCTTTTTAATTGGGATCTTTGTATGAACTATTGAAATTTGAACAGGGCAACATCTGTTGGGTCTGTTAGTTTTATAAAAACTGGCTTTTGCCTGTGGCTTCACCTGCATGGATTTTGGAAATCATCTCACGGGAACATACTACCGGGATAAAAACCAATGTGCCAAATTTAATCCGAGTCCATACAGCCGTTTTAGTGTGAAACCATAACAAACAAATAAACTCACTTTCACTTTATAATATTAGTTTAGTGTAAATATTCTAAAATCATGTTTATATTTTAGCAATGAGTGAGCGACCACAGCCACTGAAGGCCATCAACAGGCTGTTTGAGGGGAAGGAGGCATGGCAGATTGTCACCATGACCGCATCATCTGTGCTCGCTGTAGTGTGGGCACATAGCTTGTATAATGCACAAGAAAGTAAGTGTTCTATAAAATTATCTGCAGTCATTAAAGATATGTAATAAAAATATCCATTTTGAAATAAATGTATGGCGTAGTTTTCTAAAGAATGCAGGTAATTACAATAATTAGGTAATAATTATAAATGTATATTGTAATTATAATATGTATGAATTTTTTTTATTAGCTTAGCATCGTTTTTAAAACTATCGTAGCTAAGAGTAACTCCTCATTAGGAGTAACTCTCTTATTAGTAAAGCAGGTCTACAAATTTTATATTTAAAAAAATATTGGAATATAAAAAATATATTTTTTTTATATAAGAAATAAGTAGCTCATGAATCATCGCATTTCCGAACACAAACAAATGCTAATTTCCATGTCCATCAATTATTAGATTTATGGTGTGTAATAATTTGAATTCAGAACTTTGATTTCGATGTGAACTATATAGAGCTGTAAAACAATTTTCTTATCTGTCGTGCCTGCAATTTTAGCATCTTTCCTCCAATTTTTTAAATAAATTACATTAATCTATAAGAGTATTAACAACTCTATATCTTATTTCAAAGTCGATTGAGAGCGTCCGGCCTGCACCAAGTGCAAAGGGCAACTGATAGAAATCCGACGACTGATGAAACACGAAATTTGCCGAGGGGCATTAAGAAAATTGAAATACTGTACCGGTTTCTGAATTAAGCCCTTATTCCGGCTGCCCAACGAGAGCCTCCTCAGGTGTTGGTCGAGGTTCTTGGCTGTTAAGCCATTGGCTGTTATCTAATTATGCCGAAAATTTAAAAACATTTCGTTTTTGTTGGTGGTGTTGTTTAATTGGGTGACATATCAGAGTTCGGAAAATAGGAACTTGTGAATACATTGTATAATAAATATTTTTTTCCTGTCTGACTCATGACAAATAAAAACCACGGTTTTATTTAATATTAGTAACCTTGTGATTTAACATAAATAATCATAAATAATGACTTATCCTTGACTTTAATCAGGTCCAAGGATAATTGCAAAATAATAAAGATTTGTTTTTTTACCTTCCCACCAGGTGTAACAACACGCCTGCGCAAAGAATTCTACAGATGGCTCCGTTCAGTGCCCATAGTGAGGCGTAAAATTGCAGAGAAGATGGCAGAAATCAACAGTGACTTCAGAAAGGATGTCACGAAGAGATTAGCAGGTGTCACTGTGAGGAGGGAACTGCCGGAGATAGGGCTCGACCCCGAACAAGTCATTGAAGAAGTCAGGGATCATGTGGCTTTAGGTAAGTTTTTTTTTTCTAGCCTTTTCTGTCCCACTCCTGGGCAAAGGCCTCCCTCCACTCCTTTCATCGTTCGCGAGCCCGTTCGTCCTCTTTCCAGTTTTGACGGAACTGATCCAGATTTACTGTTGGAATATTAGACATTCTCGAAAGTATCTTATATAGATAGACAGACAGGATATGCTTTATTGTACACCAAAATTTTAATTGAGTTAATTTGTATAGTCGACCTTGTAATTGGTCTCCCTAAGACTGACTGTCCATTGGAGCTGAGAGGACAAGAGAGGAGTGTAGCTGTGCCAAAATTCCATAAAATCTCCGCTCCGCTTCAGTGGACAGGGATTTGCGAACTTGTTTAAAGATTCATATAAAACTGGGAAGCGAAGCGAGGAAGCGGAGCTGGGAAGCGGAGCGGGGAAGCGGAAAAAAACCGGCCACGGGGTATTGCAGCCCGCTTAAATTACTCGTCGCGTGAATTCAGCCTAGCTCCGCATAGTCCGAAACTCCGCTCCGCACTACCTCGCTCTGCATCAATGGACAGACAGTCCGCAACTCCGCTGTGCTTTTCTACCTCACTCCGCTGCCTCGCTTCGCGTCAATGGACAGACAGCCTAAGATTGAATATCCCTTGCACTTCGTAAAATGACAAGATCTATATTTGTAAAAGTGGACAAAAGCAATTACTAGGGCAACTATACAAAACGATTCATATTAAGGGTGCAGCGGTCATATTGCTAATACTGCCAGATAACCTTTGAATGAACAGGAGTACAATAAGTTAAATAGGGGTAGTCTGTGTCGTTCAGTTTTCAGTCAATAATAATACATTGTTGAATGAAATTAAACAGGGGTTGTCTGTGTCTTGTCCAGTTTTTAGTCAATAATAATACATTTTTGAATTAAATTAAATAGGGGTACTCTGTCTCGTTCACTTTTCAATTAATAATAGTACATTGTTGAATAAAATGTAATAGGAATAGTCTGTGTCTTGTTCAGTTATCATTCTAAAATAATACATTGTTGAATGAATTAACCAAATAAGCAAGATAAGTACTTGCTTAGGATATAACTAAGCACACAATAACTCGTACATAACAATTTAATTCATTACATGACATGCTTGTTACACATGATAATTCGCCATTTTTTATAATTGTACTCGTATGTACCATAATTACACACATTGTAGGTATAACCATTGTGTTGACTTCTCAGACAGTGAACAAGTTAACATAATCCAAAATCATTTTACAAGTTTATATATGACCTCCATGTAAAAAGGCTCGCTATTGTTAGCTTTAGCAACCACACAAATCCAGACTTAAAATGGAATTGAGAATTTCCTTATGGAAAAACCCAATCACTCTACTACCTGACCCTTCATTCGAAGCTAGGACCCCGCCCTCAGCACTACGATCACTAGTGTCTAGTAGTTCTAAGTTCGACTGCTAGACCGACTGGGCAGTCAATACTTGCTCCATAGGTCTCGTGGTAGTAAAATTTTATTGGGTTTTTTTATTAAGAATTTCTCAATTCCAGTACGAGTCTGGATTTGAGCTTGGTTGGTGAGTCTTTTAAGTAGCCGCCCGGAGTTTGGAAGATGACGGTGTGATAGCCCCTGCCTCGGAATACACGTGTCGCCGTTGGTCCTCCGCCTAGTCTCTCTGGTCGGATTGCCGAACCCATGGAACTATGAGAGCGAGGGAAGAGAATGTGTACCTGTGTTCCGCACACATTTTTGCACTATAATATCTCTTGCGTACTTGGCTAGTTAGTCTCTGTTAAGACTGACCGCCGCCCGTAAGCGAAATTCGGTCGGGAAGATATTATGATTACTTGCTCACAGAACATTTAATTTGTACCCAGGTGCCTACGACTGGCAGGGAGGCGCAGTATCAGGAGCAGTATACCACGTGAACCAGGAGATCACAAAGGTGGCCTGTGACGCATACAGCCTCACCGCTTATACCAACCCGTTGCATGCAGATGTGTTCCCTGGTATTAATAAGATGGAGGCCGAAATTGTGAGGATGGCCGTCAACCTGTTCCATGGAGATGAGGATTGCTGCGGGACGGTGAGTTTGAATATTTTCTTTGTTGATTATAACAGGTAACTATAGAAAAAGACGTAATACCTATTAACGTTTAGTAACAAATCTGGCGTATCGTACGACCCTCGGTTTTAGGCTAATTGCGCGAGTTAGTATGCTTGTTTAAATGTTCTAATCTAGTATCTGCTGTAACATACATTTTGACCGCGTAGGTATTGCACTTTTATATGAAACAGCTGATTTTTTTAAAATAACCGACGAAAAATTTCAACGTTGCGGGGTTCAGAATCATGTACTGAATCCATGGTAACAGTTTTCGCGTCGATGTCCCTGCCACCCTGTATAATTTATCATTTCAACTATGTATAGTTTTGATGGTAAGCTGACTTTGAGCAAAAAGACAACAAGTACCAAAGTAAAAATAAAAATGTAAATAAACGACAACTGACTGACCCTTGAAAGGCTTAAATAAAATTAAAGTAAAAAAGACTGAAGTTATTTTTAACTTATGTTACCTTGTATTGTTCCACTTTCTAATATTCGATTTTATTTTATTGATCGTAAACGATAGAGTATCAACTAAATAATCATATTATAAAACATGAATAAGGATATTTAGTACACTCGGTTGGACTGAACCTATTTATTTTTCATTTGTAACTAGTTCCCATCATTAAACGCAAGACACCATCGCGGCAGACCAATGCGAAGATAGCGGAACCGGCTCAAAGGCGTCGCCAGCCGATGGCTCATTGCAAGTTCATATACTTATGGAGGATGGAAACAGTTTGATTTGTAGGTACAGTCAAAAGTCAAGAGCACATGAAGCTTTACACTTGTCGTGCGATACCTCTACGGCGCACAATAGGGACGCTAAAATCAGTTTCAGCTCGGTAGTCCCGACAGGAACTGAGAAAATAATAATTTCCATATTCAATGTATGAATTGGAAACGTCGTTATTCCTTGATGCCTTGTATTTACAACATTTTTGAATCTCTAGGAAGAGGGCAGCTGTCCCCTTTCCCCCCCCTTGGCGACGCCCTTGGACGAGCTTGAATTCTATAATAGTTCTACCGAAAGGCCTGGCCGGTACTAGCAAAAGACAGAATTGTGTGGAAAATGGAGAGTACGGCTTTTGCCCTGCTGTGGGATAATACAGGGTAGTTAGACTAGAAAAGACAAAGTCAAAATAGTTGGTACGAAAAAAAAAGTACGTGCCTAAATCTGAGCTCTGTACTAAAACGATGTACCTACGCAAACATCGTTCATGACCTTGTAAACAAATTATAATTATCCGAGATGATAACAGAGATAATTGTTTCACTAATGGCAACTATAAACACCTGTTGACTCAAAGAATTAGAAATGTAAATTAGTTGTGACGTGGTTCGGTTATGAATGTCATACTTTCAGAATATATATTTGTAGAATGTGTCGGCGATCAAGAGGTTCTCAGAATCCTGCCCGTTGCACTATTAACTTGTACACACGGCTACACATCAAGCTATACATTTCCAGTTTATGCTGATCTCGCATTGTGTAGGAATTCCGGACAATGCGAGGTCAGCTTATACTGGAACTGTGTAGCTTGATGTGTAGCCGTGTGTACTATTCTTGATTGAAGCGTACACTCCGATTCAAACTTAATGGCGGCTCGGAACATGAGGCGAGTCGCTGCGCAGTAATGAATTCATGGGTCAGCGGGGGTGAGGGGTGGGGTATTGCGCAGCGAGCAGCGCACTTCCGAGCCGCCATTAAGTTTGAATCGAACTGTACCCTTCGTGTATCATAGAGAAACAAATGATATTTCGTATGAGCAAAATAATAACAGCCACGTGGATCATCCATTAGGATAAGCTACGCTTGCTGGGGTTGGTTTGTGGATGGGTGACAATCTTTACATACCGAGACTCCTCCGTGCCTCTGAAAGCCGTTGTTGGTCCCGGCTGTTATTCGTGGATCTTTGACAAGTCTTTGTCGAGTCGTCAGAAGTCCGAAAGCCTGATAACCCGTCTTATCAACGGTTATCGTATTACCCAGTTACTGGGTTGTGGAGGTCAGATAGGCAGTCGCTCCATGTAAAATACTTACTGGTATTTAGTTGCATCCGGTTAGACTGGAAGCCGACCCCAACATAGTTAGGAAATGGCTAGGCAGATTGACTTCGTATGAGCGAAACTAGGCGTATCATAAGCCCCGAAATGTGCCTTAGCCAAAATTGGGTTGTACATTTAGTGGACTGACTCTTTTGTACATATTATCACGCGTAAAAAAGAAATCCTACCTTAAAGGTATGATCAATCCGAATTTCTATGTTGTATTAAACAGTCCACGATACCAATCAGTAAATTAAAACCAAGCTTTTAAAACAATATTAAAAAATCCCATTAAACAAATATCTACATGCCATTGAAGATTTGTAATTCCTATCAGATTTAAATTATTGTATGTCTTGTGAATTAATTCCGTAAAATCAATGTTTTTTGTTTTGTATGGTATGCAATTTTAATTTGTTTTGTGTAAATTCAGATACGCACAACAGCGCCATTATGAATGCGTTTGAAGCGATAGTTTCGCTTCCATAGATATTAATTGAATGTAATCCAAAATGTCCTTATCCAGGTAACCACAGGCGGCACAGAATCAATAATAATGGCCTGCAAAGCATTCCGAGACCTCGCCTACAGTAAGGGCATATCGAACCCACAAATTATAGTGCCTTCTACCGTCCACTCAGCGTTTGACAAGGCAGCTCAGTACCTCGGACTGTCTGTTAAGACGATACCTGTGAACAAGGATACAATGACGGTCGATGTTGAGAAGGTGCGGAAGGCGATTGGCAGGAGGACTTGTTTGGTAAGTGTTTTTAGTCTCATTTTCTTCACTCGCTCTTTTTACCCTGAATACGGCAAAGCCAAAAGGAATTTGCATGTTTTTTAAATAAAAATTTGTGTCGCCAAGGTTCTTACTGTGTCATGGTAACAGTAGTGTTATCATGACACAGTGCTGAAAGATAGAAACATCAGTTGTACATCGCTCAAAAATCGCAACAAAGCAGGGACTGTTTAGTAAAAACTTCACATGTCTGGAGTCACATTCAAACTACTCTTTAATTGGTTCTCCACGGGTGACTATTCTGTCGCATATTCTGTCGCATTTGCACCGCTCTGATTACGTACGAAACGTTAAAGATTCAAATTTGTTTTTCATGTATTACCACTATCTCTCTTTCTGTAGATTGTTCTAATAATATGAATGAACTAGCTACGCTCCGCGGTTTCACCCGCATAAGTCTCGATTCCCCACGGAATCGAGACTGCATTGCATTGCATACACTGCATTGTACAGCAGATTGACATACTTAGGCAATTTTTCGTATTATAACCACTTCATATGAATGACAAAGAATAACTGTTGTACTTTGAATATATTTTCAACTAGCTTCGCCCGCGTGGAGGTCGGAAATTATCCGACGGAAATATACTATCGGGATAAAAAGTATCCTCGGTCCTAACCCAGGTCATGGTCTACCCATGTGCCACATTTAATCCAAATCAGTTCAACCGTTTTAGCGTGAAAGCGTAACAAACAAACTCACTTTCGTATTTATAATATTAGTTAGGATTAGTATTTTTGTTGAGAGGGCCGCCTTTACAAAACTGCATGCGCAACATTAATTATTTACTATTAATTCATTTACTATTTATTCATTTACTATTAATTCATTTACTATTAATTAATTTACTATTATTTCATTTACTATTAATTCATTTACTATTAATTCATTTACTACTAGTAAATTAATTTACTATTCGACCAGTTTCGTGGTCGATTAGTAGTATTTTTGTTGAGAGAGCCGCCTTCCGAAGACTGCATGCGCAACATTAATTATTTACTATTAATTCATTTACTATTAATTTATTGACTATTAATTCATTTACTATTCGACCAGTGTAGATGCCTGAACATCTACACCAATATCTTGGCCACTTTGTTAGTGATCAATAATAGGCTTAAAATCCAGCTATTGAACTTAGCAGTATGCAAACATATCGCTTAAACCAATTATCCTTCTTTCCTTACAGATCGTAGGCTCTGCCCCGAACTACCCGTACGGCACAATGGACGATATAATAGCACTTTCCGACGTGGCCGTAGAGTACGACGTACCTCTGCACGTAGACGCGTGTCTCGGAGGGTTCGTGGCCGCTTTCATGACTGATGCCGGCCATCATGTGCCCGTGTTTGACTTCCGACTGCCCGGAGTGGCGAGTATGTCTGCTGATACGCATAAAGTAAGTTGCAAATAGATGTTTTTTTTTTTTATATAACTCTAGGGTATTAATGAGACCATGTCAAAGAATAAATTAGCATTTTTTTTTTAATGTAGCTTTCCATTAGAATCTCGATGTGTATACCTAAGTTTAATTGACAAGTACGAGTGAATCATTTTCATTAAAAAAAAAAAAATGCGACGTTGTCATTATTTTCTTTTTATGAACAAAAATAGTCTGAATTAAATATTATTTCACCTAAAGGTTTTTACATAAACAATCGTGACTGACGAATTAATAATTAAAAATAAGAAAAGAAAAAACCATAATATGCCATTGAGGGAAATATGTTGTTGAAATCATTCTATAAACAGTGTAAGTAACATCGACCCGCACACTGGTACCATCAATTGTGCACATGATTCTAGATCCCCGAGAGTTGTCATTTTTCATGGTTATAAAAAACCGGTCGGTGCGAGTCGGCTTCGTACACGAAGGGTTCCATACCACCGTACAATATTTAGCAAAAAAACGCCGAAAAAAACACGTTCTTTGTATGGGGACTCCTTTAATTATTAACTTTATTTAATTTGTTTTTATTTGGTGTTATAGCGGCAATAGAAATACACAATCTGTGAAAATTTCAACTGTCTACCTATTACGGTTCATGAGATCAGCCCGCTGACAGACAGACGGACGGACGGACAGCGATGGCTTTTGGCACCCTCCAGGTATGGAACCCAGAAAAATAATCAGCGTTTTCATACAAAATGCAATACCGACACGGTCAAAATGTATGGAAAGCTGATTTAAAAAAACAAAACAGATTTTCTATGGGTCTAAAATCATGTACTGAATTAGTAACAGTTTGCGCGCCGATGTCCCTAAAGGACATCGGTCATTATAACAGCACCGCTCCGACACGGCAAATAACTTGTCATTCAAGTTAGGATTTTAAATCAAATGGATTAAAGTCTATTTTACGATAGCTATACATAATAGTGGACGTAAAATAAAATGAGACGTAAAATAGAGCGATGTCCTTTACATGCACCTTGTATAGTTTGAATGTGCAACATGTTGCCACCGACACAAATGAAGTTGCTGCAACAACGTTGATCAACTATCAGTTACCGTGAATAGGTACGGGGCTAAAACTAAGAGATGCATAGAAACAATTTAAATTATGTTACGGTAGGTATGATAACCGTCTTATCGTTGATAGTCAGATTGGTATTCTGATTACAAGTATATGCTATGTGATCAAAATGTTCTCTCATCATAACCAAAATAAAATTGAGCGGTTCTCCATTGCAAGTGAACACGTTTAAGGAGCCGTGCACGTAATCAACTGATTTTGATCAACTTTGTTTAGTGATTGTGAGACAGGGAAAAATAATTTAAAGAAAACTATTTGTGATTGAAAAGTCGAGTTCTTTGTTTTGCATGTGGCTGAAAGGGATTTTTCAAATAAATTAAGTATTCATGGAAAATCTCTAATTTTCGCAACAAGTTTTCCGAAAATTGACGCGAGACTGACGTTTGATCATTTTGTTACAAGAAACTACTTTGAGTTTGAAAATGAAAAAATATCATCAACATTATTATATGGTCTACTTGCATGTGATATAGCAGAAGAATAATATTGATAAAACCTATTTTTTTGAAACCCCATTCAGACATTAATTCACCATTTTTGTATTTTTTCCTATTATTTAGTAAATCTAAAATCAAAAAAATTTCGAACATATCAAGAAATTTAAAAATCAGACATTAGCCTTCAGCTATCCTTAAAATAAAATAAAATTTTTGTTTTATGATTATACAATATCTTTATTAATAAATCAAAGGCGAAATATACCATATTTTCGAGAGCGCAAAAGTGATGCAACTGTTAACAGGTGCTGTGACTGACACGAATGGTTTAGCACCACGAAAACTACTTTTGTAGTCAGACAGACTTAATCTTTCAATTATTTCAAGCTTTCTCGCAATTAGATCATTAATTGACAAAAGAAGCATCACCTTTGTACGTATTTTTCTGTTTATATTATGTGTGTACATAAATGGTTAAATAAATAAATAAGAAATTTCTTTCGTTCACGGAACCTTAAGTATTTGTATTGAAGCTGTATTTAGTGCGAATGGGTTGTCTTCATTCTTGGTCCATCTGTCACCGCATAGATAGTAAACCCAAGTCCTTAAGGTGTGCCATGGCCTTAAGAGCGGCCAACCCGTCATATTTTTCATACAAACGCTTGTAAGTGATTATGGTGTTGTAACACATCTTTCTTCAATTTTTTTTATACTCATAGGTATTTTGTGCACTATATCTAGGTTTCAATGAAAGCAAAAAAAAAAAATGGAGCAACTAATTCATTATAAGCCTCCTAGAATCTGCTTTTTTGCACAAATTTTACCTGAACTTTGACCGTTCATAATATACTCATAAATTGTAAAACTTAAAAAAACATCTTTATAGAAACCTCGCACGTGTAATGAAGATTCTAAATGACAAACATTTATTTCACAAACTTGGAAGGCGTACTCAAAAACACGTATTTCCTGAAGCAAGTTATTTTTCGTACAATGTTATCGCGTTCTCACTTGCTTGTTAGCAGTTCTCACTTGCGCTGGATGAAACAACACGCTTTTTGACCTTGCTCGCGTTGACGATAGACGGACCGGGAAGGGCCCTCTTAAGCCTGTATCTGTCTATCCTCTACACTTTTATCACTTATAATATTATACATTGTTTTCTATAACCTTCCTACCTCTTTCAGTACGGCTTCGCACCTAAAGGCACGTCAGTAGTCCTGTACAGGAAACAAGAATACAGACATCATCAGTACACGGTCACGACGGAATGGCCCGGCGGTGTGTACGGGTCGCCCACTGTCAATGGTATGTATTTAACAGTCGCATAATATGGACATTGCTTGATGCCGATGCTTGAGTGAGGCGTATATCCAGAATTGCTCTTCTTTTGGCTGAGCGATGAAAGTGATGACGGTTATAACACGGGTTAAAGGGAACATTAGAATCTGATTTTTAGTCAGAAATAAGTAAAGCGTACTTTTGGGTCTGATAGGCGACAGACAACAAATCAACACAACATAGCTTTCTAAAGAAAAGTATGCGGTTCGGTAATCTTCGCGTTTCCGAATTAGCACGAACGTCTCGCCACAGAGTAACCACCCCCACCCCTCACAGTGGCAATGCTTCTAAGTTTTGTACTAACGGGCTTTTTTTGTAGTAAGTGTAAGTTTTCTCTGTCGGGTTACCTACTCCGGTCTCAGATCTTCATTTACCACTCTAAAGTTTTGAAAAGTTTTTTGGAATTGCATACAGTTGTTAATCTATAATTTTGTAACACGGTAATACTAAATAGACAAGTATTTCTATGGTAGTAACAACTCTATATTAGATCTCATCATCACACGCTCGTATTTCCGAAGGTATACGATGATTCCCGAAGTGCGTAGTTTTCTTTGGAAAGCTGTGAATCCGAAGCTGTTCCGCATTTCTTATGCGGAGTTTCGTTTTCATTCATTTTTATTAAGGCGAGTATAAACTAGAGCAGTGGTTGGCAAACTCATTTGTCAATAGAGCCAAATATCAATACTATAACGATCAAGATTTCTTATGAGAGCAATCCTTTCTGTGTGTCCAAACTGTCTCAATACACTTTTCTTAATCCTTAAAACTCCCATCCTCTTTCATTCCACAAAGCTTCTTTAAATCAACCTACTAAGAAGTAGGATGCCTTCATCATCATCATCATATCGGGTGATAATAACATGATGAAGGCATCTTACTTGTTAACAAGTTAACCTTGGAAAACTTTGAAACAGTAAATGACTTTGGTACAGTAAATAATTAAATTTTGATGTCCTGTTAATTTTTGGTGAAAATACCTTTGAAATATAGTTTGAATTTTGAATAAAACTTGATATATTGTTTAATGACCGAAACCCCGACCCTCGCGCGTAATTATGCTCGCTATTATCGACATTTGTTCAGAGCCGCACTCTGTAGGCCAAAGAGCCGCATACGGCTCGCGAGCCGCGGTTTGACGACCACTGGACTAGAGTATTAACTTGTAACAAAACATCGAGCTGCTCTAATGTGTCACCCTATCACGAACCAAACAATGAGCACGACGCTCGACCCTTTGTCGAGTTATCGCCAAATAGAAAGGAAGGTTACAGGTAAATGCTCACTAGCCATGAGCATTACTTCGAACACCGTTTCGAGCATTCGCAGGAACGTTACACTAAGTATATGGAAGTACTTTTTTAAATTGAGCTTTGCCTGTATTGTATCAGTAGTAAGAACGTTACATTACAAGGAAATGCTCGAGAAAATGCTCGACTGACCTTTATGTGAGGCATATTTAGAAGCTTGAGTGTAGCGCCACTGTTTCACTAGGTCATTGCACAATGTCATGTATCGGATGTTCTCAGTTATAAGCGTGCATTGTGTAAACTAACACTGTTGACATTCAGGAAGAACTTGAACTATTGTTGAATGAGGAAGTGAACAGATCACAAGAAGAATAATGAACTTCCAGATAGTTTCCGTTAAATGATGTGGCAGAAATTTTATAATTTAGTTATTCTTTTTTAGGATTCCGTATCCGAAGGGTGCCAATTGGAACCCTATTACTAAGCCTCCGCTGTCCGATCTGGTAGATAATTCCTGTGCAAGCACTGAAACAGGCTCTAAATTTATAGATAAAGTGCATTCAGCGCCTTAACTCTTCTCGAGAGTAAATTACGTCACTTAAAATGAGTCAAATATTCTTCAAGTTTGCTGCAGCACACTTCTAATAAAGTTTTTTGCAATTTATTCGCAGGCAGCCGCGCGGGTGGATTAATAGCGGCTTGCTGGGCGACCATGATGTTTGTCGGCAAGAAGCGATACGTGCAGATGACCGGAGAAGTTATCAAGACCGCCAGATATATTGAGAATGAGTTAGTATAATAATTTAATTTAAATATGTTTATTTTTTGGCTACCAAAGAATAGGTCACTCTTTGAATAGTAAGCATAGTCCTATATTCTGGTATCGTATGTTAATATTTAAATTAGTGAATAGTTTTTTTTTTTTGTTATCTCTTCTACTCTTACCACACGTTGTCTACATCTCTTTATCTACCTTCTTATCGCAGGTATGCTGGAAAAGATTTCTTTAGAAATAAGCATTACCTTTGTACGTATTTTTCTGTTCCTTTCTTTTTGTCTGTTTATGTGTGTACAAAAACTGTTAAATAAATAAATAATAAATAAGCCCAATAAGGTGAAGCAACAATAAATAAAAAAGCCCAATAAGGTGAAGCAACAATACTTGTTCGCTTCGTGGTTCGAGGCGAGGTAATTGTGAAAATTTGTCTTCGTAAGCGTAGGGCTTGAGCGATGACATGAAAGACAATGTTAGATAATGTTAAATTGGGAAAAGTAAACAAGATTTAGCACAAAACCGGAACACAGAAAAAGCCTGGTTTACGGCTAGTCTGAAGATGGAACAAAATTAATATTTGTGTTCAGAAGACATTATTTCAAGCCTCCTTCAATTCCTTCCATATTTGCGAGAAATAGTTTGATGTAATGATGGATCAATGTAATTGCACTTTACTGTTGATTCACAGAAATTTGAAAAGCTAGAGTAAAGGATATCACCTGAACTTTTCCAATCCCATGCGAAGATTCGGGTTGTCCTATACCTTGAATAACTCAAACTCAAACCATTTATTTCAATTAAACCACTTGCAGGCACTTTTGAATTGTAAAAGAGTCGGTCAGTTAGTCAGAAAGTTGAAGCTAGTTGCCCATTCCAAAACGTAGATCTCTATGGAGAAGAACGGGCAAGAAACTTCAAGGATACTCTTTTCAATTAAGATATTATAAAATCGTAGGTACTTACATTATTCTTGTTGCTTCTATTAAAACAATGTAACAAAATAATTAAATACAATTCAAAATAAGCCCTGGCAGATAAGAGCAGACCAGTCTCGACTGACAGCGCCCGTTCACGAACATGACGCGTGGATCAGCACCATCTAGCTCAACCATTTTGTAGGGAACCGAATGATCCAACACACGCCATACACGACTATGTGACATGGACCTATGGGCCTGTGTCGCCTGAAATAAATGGTATTATTATTGTAACAATGTGATAGCTTGAGTTTAAACGCTTTTTATTTACTGATAGCTTCTGTCCGCGACTTCGTCCAAGCTAATAACCTTCCTCAAGAATTGGGATATCCATTGCAAAAAGAATTTTTCAAATCCGACTGGTAGTTTCAGAGACCATGCCCTTCATTCCAACTTGCAAACAAACAAATTTTACCTCTTTATAATATTAGTATAGATAACATTTTTTTTTCCAGGGTACGCAAGATCCCAGGTTTATTTGTGTTCGGAAAACCAGCGACGTCTGTGGTGGCGTTTGGTTCCACACACTTTGACATATTCCACATGGCGGAGTTACTACACAAGAAGGGGTGGAGTCTAAACGCTCTGCAGTTCCCGTCTGGGTAAGTCTAAGTAATAATTAGACACGTTAATTTAAGACAGTACACAAAAATAGGTCTTTTATCCGGGAATCGAATTAATCGGATCGAAAACATCAGCTAATACTTTCACCCGACTACCGAAAAGGGTTATGTTTTTGCACACTTGAATCATAATTAAACGCTTTTTACTATGTAAATATAATTAAAGAGCGACTGGTATAGTCCGCGCGCGACTGCTAGTCACCGCGTGAGGTATGTGAGCGGTGACAAGGGGGAGGGTGCCATTGGTGTCGATTCTCTTGTCACGAATGCCTCTAAACTAGACTAAAAATCACCAAAATTTTGTTTATTCCTGTTAAACGACGATTTCCCATTCTGAAATAGACCTAAGTGACTCAACTTAACTATAAACCCTTAAACCCCTAACACTTAATTAACCAAACAATATTTTTTAACAAAAATTCTATATAACACACCTCGAGGCTGCCCCCCCACCGCGCCACCGGCTCTAAAAAAAAATTCACAGGGTAGGGCAAATAAGTATCACGTGTGGGAGTTGCGATTGTCAAATTCGATTTAGTTGTGTCAATCAAATTTATTTTTTAAAATTGGAGAATTTATTTTGCAGAATAGCTTTGACATTCAAATAGTCAAAAGTAAGTGTAATTTTAGTGATAGTTTAGTTTAGTTACACAACATTGGTAGACTTTGGGATGTTTCAAAATAATTTATTTACATCTAAAACTAAATATTCGGTGTTACGATATTAATATTGCATTACATAATCAATTACACGTACTAATGAGAAATTAATCAAAACAGGTAAATATTTGACAGCTATTTGCGACGTTGCCACCTTTTTTGATGAACGCTCTTAAGTTTGCTTACCTCCCCCGTCTCACCGCTCACATATTTCAGGCGGTGACTAGCAGTCGCGCACGGTGTATAGGAAATAACCAAGGCGTTAATTCCGCCTGTGTTCATTTGTGTGCATTAAGAATGAATAAATAAATTACGATAAATATTATAATCTGACCATAACACAGTTGTCTGGATCCCTTTTTGCGATAAGACCACTCATTGTATTAACCTTTTTATGTAATTTTATTTTGTTTTAAACTTGTTGTAGCACAAAATTTACCCCATCTTGCGTGTATTTTCCCCATAATCCTTACATATTTATAAAGCAAACTATCCCGCCGCGTCTGTCTGTTTCTGTTTGTCTGTCTGAACGCGATAAACTCAAAAACCACTGAACGGATTTTCAAATAGTTTTCACCAATGGATGGAGTGATTCATGCGGAAGGTTTTAGTGTATAATTTATTAAGGTTTCGGAAAAAATCATGCCGATTGGGAACTTTGTTGGCGTGCGCCGCGGAAATCCTAAAAGTTACATAAAATTTATGTTCTACAGTATTATACATCGTAAAAAAGTTCAATAAAAAAGTCCGCGATGGCATATGTCTATCTTCTAAGGATGACCCACAATAACCATTTTTATCTTTCAGAATTTGATAAAAATTTCATTGTTCTTTCCGAAGCTATTTTGACCAGTATTATATTAATCTTTATCCAATAAACTAGTTACTTAAATTGAGCATTTAATTTAGGTTAAAATATGCCTTGACATCATTTAATTTAAATTAATGGTTTAAAAGATGCCACAGATTCAAAATAATTAGCAGAAAAATTGATGTTTTTTTTTTGCTGTAAATTAATGGCTCATCCTTTTTTTTTTGTGAAGACTTCATTAATTGATTAGCTCATCATATACTGTCTGTCTTTAGAATCCACATCTGCGTGACCCACGCGCACACGCAGGCAGGCGTGGCCGAGCGGTTCCTGACCGACGTGCGCGACGTGGCCAAGGTTTGCTTCAAGGACTGCAATGCGCCTGTAGAGGGCAAGGTAAACATTTAAAATGTATTTATTTGCATAACACACGTTTATAGGCGGCAAATAAACTCGTAGGTATTTATTTGCCACTGTGGTATTCAGGGACGGATGCCGGCTGGTAGCGTGAAAATGAAACCCTTTTTGCCATTTGGTAGTAGCCTATTACCAATAGCAGACATCTTACTCAAAAATAACTATGTAATACGTTCAACCATTTTAGTATAAAAGTTATTTCAAACTCCAGACGGAGCAGTGTTCTAAAGCATTTTTGAAGTGAAAGCTTCTTTAAGTACGTTGGGCATTTTTCAGATGGGACTAAACCATTGATTTCGCGACACTGTGACGACACCAGGTTTTGACTATTAAGAAGACATCAACGCGTTGATTACCGCGGTGCGTGGAGTAAAAGACATGAACGCGTTGATTCCCGCGGTGCCGATTTTTTTTCTAGTTTTCACTTCTGTCGGCACTCCCGGAGTGCCACTGTTTTTTTTGTTAACTATTCTTTCCTACTTACTACTTAAATACTTTTTTCTCAGATGGCGATATACGGCGTAGCTCAAGAAATATCGGATAGGAGCCTAGTATCGGACATTACGAAGTACTTCATAGACTCGATGTACTACTTACCTAAGGATGAAGATCAAACGATGCTGGACAGGAGTACAGTCGCCTAATTACGTAATACACTCACAACACAATTCATTAATTCAACAATATAGCGCTAAAAGGTCTTTTGGCGCGTGGCAAAAATCGGAACGAATGCCGCCATCTTGTTTTTTAATACATTTCACAAAACAATTGCTCAAATGTTTCCCAACAGCGCCCTCCTGTCAACGTCATTTGAACGCCAAAAGATCCTTGTAACAGTGTAGTCATGATGTTATTTTCGTTCGAAAAAGAACTTATACCGTCTCATTACAAAACGAGTTCTTTAAGGACTCGAAATCTTGAAGAGACCAAGTTAAACCTTCGGCCTGTATTGTATTTTGAACTTTATTCCGAGTATCGTAAAGTTCTTAATATAAGACCATAGATGAATACAGATAGTTCACTCCGCATTTTATGTATGAAGCTACAAGTACGCGGGCCCGTCTTGTCGGGCCAATTCAGTGAGCGTAACGTAGTCAGAAGATATAAAGAGTTATGCGATAGAAAGAGAAGCAACTTCTAGGTGAATATAACTGTAGGTAATTAGCGCAGCGCGACCTGAATTGCACTTTATTGTGTCGTAGCAAGTCGCTTTTCATTTAAAAGATTTTGCGGAGTGAACCATCTGTATTCATCTTTGACAAAACTATCAACTTAGACGCGATGTTAACGTCAGTTTTTGTATTAATAACTGTATCTTCGTGAGAATAAAGTTCGTAATCCAAGAACTGGTTTGAAGATTTTAACCTTATGTAAAGATAATTCTCGTTTTGTAATAAGGCCGATATTGTTTCATTTTCGCAGAGTTTTTCAAACATAATGAAGCAATGGATTTTGATTTTCCTTAAAAATTAAGGCTATTGTGAGTTAGTTACGGAATAAGGGTGCATTCGTTGTAATGTGCGGCCATATTAAATGTTGTAAGCAATACTCTCTACACAAATGTTTTAGTGGCGTGCTGAGCGGAATGAAAGGAAAATTATTTGGTGATTACACACACCTTTACAAGTAAATATGTTGGATTTGTATTTTGGCGTTGGAGATTCCTATCCGATTATCTCTGAGAAATAAACCAAAATTAACAGAGCACATGATCTCTTTCAAATTGTCATTATGGTTCAGAATTATATCAGTAACCGTAACAATTAGGCCAAAGTTATAATCCTTTTGAGAAATAAGCCATAACAGCTTCGAGTTGACCTGCAATCTAATCATCATTTTCGTAAATGATTAAGACTAATCTGTTTAATTTTGACAATTCAACAAAATTCATTGCGTTATTTACGTTGTTAGCAATCTGTTTCAAAGTGATTCAGATTGTGATTGGTCGTGTGTTGCGCAATTAGGGTGCTGTTTCGTCAGACTCTCTAGTAATTAGTGTCTTGTAAGCTCATTTAAAAAGGAGACGAAACGGATGTATTTTCGAGCATTAAAATTATTTTGATAAATCTTGAATACGATCTAACACTAAAATATATAACTATTATGAATAATTATGAAAAAAAACTGAATGGCTCTTTGGGTATCTCAGTGGGAAAAGTGCTCAAAAGGCTAGCAAAGTTGCCACGTGTATAGCAATGTTTATTCTTTGGCTCAAAAATCATAACCCTCCTTTTTGCTTCACCGTAGTCGGGTAAAAAATAGGCCAGTCCCTCTGGTCACGTGAAGAGTCTATATGTGATAAGTTCTGTATTTCAGCACGCCATTGTCTTCAATTTTTCTCAGTATTTAATAAACTTATATCTGGTGGTAGATTATAAAAATAAGGTATTTCTTTATTAGTTATGAATAGTACAGTTATGAGAGTATTTTTTGCATTAATTTCCATCTAGTCTAAGAAAATGGTTGCCATTTTGAGATGAAACTGAAAACACACTTTTTAGTCGAAGACTTCTTATATTTTTTATACAATGATTTTTAATAAATTGATTTATAGAAATCTATATGAATTTTGGCAAGTATGCCTTAAACAATATAATTGTGATAATGCTTAAATAGTTAAAAACGAAATTGTTCTTAATTTCAAAGTCTCGATATAAACTATTGACAAAAACTCTTCGAAAACAATAAGTACAATAACTTTAAGAAAATCACGGTTTTTCGCAAATTCACAAATAAGAATATCCAAAGACGAAGCATCTTTAAACAAAAATGTATTTTAATGTAATAATGCATTAATAAGTAAAAATCTTGTTCTTATGTAATTTTCGACCAAGTTTAAGTCCGTAATACCTCAGCTCAAATTCACTCTTTATCTCACTCGCACACTACTGCTCGCGGACTGAGTAAGAGCGAGATTGAGGCGGGGAGAACGCTCCAAGGCGCCGATAGTATAGGTACCTAATTTCTTTTTACGGTGAAAATAATGGTTCTTTAAAAATTAAATTTAAAAAAGTATCTGCTTTATATTTAGTTCAGTTACTATGCAAAGTTTCATGATCTAATTTTAATTTTTTTTTTATACTAGCGGTTTATTGCGGTTTGGAAGTAACTTTGTAATTTTTTCTGTCCAGAAAATCTATGGAATCGTGTCAACTTTACTATATATTTATTTTTTATTTTCTATATGACGGAGGATCATGCTAAGCAATTTGAGGTATTATAGACGCTTAGCGCGTTTTTAGAAGAGCGGTGGCTGCCACACAGGGTCTGCAATTTACCGGCGAATGACGTCACTGAAACGTTATTTAGAAGTGTAAGTTGGTATCTTTTTTAAAGATCGTTTTAGACACCGTGAAGTCAAACTCCGCTGTCATAATTGTCATGACAGCTGTCACTGCGACCGTTATGTGGCGGCCGCCGCTCTTTGAGGAAACAGTAGCGTTATTAGACAACAATCATGTCCTCGGTAAAAAAAAAATATACAGATTGCTAACAGTCTGTTGGTTCGTGAAATAAATTATTTTATTAATTATATTATCCATAGTACATTCGATAAGTACGTAAACAACGAACGAGAATTGTTGTAATCACAATTAATTAAATATTTTGTAATGTAAGGTAAAATGTATAAAAGTGGAGTTATGTTATATTTGTATATTACAGATCATATACCTGGATTTGGATGTTGGTTGTATATTTTATTTTGTTTTAATGTATTTTCATTAAATGGATATTATAAAGTTTTATGTTTTATTGAAACCTTTAAATCGTCGTATAGGTTTAGTCAGACGCATTGTTTTCACTTTTAGGGATTTCTCCCTTTTTTTGGGAAAAAAAAAAATCCAATATTATGCATGGTTTTATGGATATTTTATTTTGACAGGGATTTAGGGAATTTTGGGGAAAAATTGAACTTGAGTTGGTAACCCTATTGTTTATAGTAGGCAGCACCCAATGTATTACTTTATAGCATCACCGATTTATTAAGGTGAAAGCCGTCGGAAAAATAATAAATATATATTTACAGAATGTTAATAATTAAAATCGTAAATACAATTCTCAGTGATGGTGTATAATGTCATAAATTCACGAAATTGACATTCTTAGCAGTAAATAATTTGATATGTTATTTAGGTAACCGTGAGATGTGGAAGAAATGGAGGGAGGCCATCTTTTATGACCGCCAATCAATCAATCATTAACATGAGATCTGAGACTGACCTACAAAATGAAAAAACATAAGAAAATTTGAATTTCGCGGGCATAGTCGAAGGTTCCACCTTAAAGGGGATTCCCTCAAACTCGTAATGAATGTAATCCGTCTAACTTTAGTTTACCATGTTAATTGTGCTGTACCGTAGCTAAAGACGATATTGAGACTAAGTCGCGTTATACCTAGAGTCGGTTTGTTTTTCATTCTGTATCGCGGATGGTCGTGGAACAATAGCGATATAATATTTTAAGTGTTCAGTGCTATGGTAAATGCAGCGAAAAGTGTAAAAGTAATGCTTCGGCTTTAAATCTGATGTCGTTAATTTATGATGTGAAGAATGTTTTGTAGGTATTTTATGTTATTATGTACATAATCATGTTTCCTAAACCAAGTAATATTGAAGATTTTTTTAGGGAAATTTAGGGATAATTCATTGAGAAACTGGGGAAAAACCAAAAAGTTAAGTGGAAACACTGGTCAGACGTATCAGGGCAAACCAGCACATAATATGCCACCAGTAATGTTAAGGGGTGCGGCACTTGAAAGAGTGCTAGATTTTAAGTACTTGGGGCACATAGTTACGGAGGACTTAAAAGATGACGCTGATATGGAAAGAGAACGGAGGGCGTTGGCTGTCCGATGCAATATGTTGGCCCGCAGGTTCGCACGTTGTACACCGGAAGTAAAAATCACTCTTTTCAAGGCTTTCTGTCAATCATTGTACACGTGCACTCGGTGGGTTCGATAAACGCAGAGGGCATACAACGCCCTCAGAGTTCAGTATAATAATGCTTTCAGGATGTTATTGGGGCTCCCACGTTACTGTAGCGCGTCAGGAATGTTCGCGGAAGCACGTACTGACGGTTTCAGTACCATTTTACGTAAGAAGACTGCTTCTATGATGCGCAGAGTGTGTGGGACCGGCAATGACATTCTGAAGGTCATTAGTGATAAGCCGTGCTGCACCATTATGCCGCATTGGGTACGTGTACATGTTCATATACCCGGTGCGTCTGGTGAGTGCAGCATGGCAGTTTTTTTTTTAAAGGCCTTTTTTTTGGGTGGGAAATTATCAAATAACTACTCCCGCTCTGGGCGGAGCGGGAGGGTGTGTCAGACTCTTACTGACTAAAAACCGACCCGTGTTCCTTCGGATGCCCTGTTGCCGAGGGCCACGATCTCCAGGGCAAAGGCCTACCATGCTTAATACACCGTCAGGAACGAGAAAAAGATTGCTTACATACATTTTGGAGGAATATGTTCACACAAATGTCCAGTCTTCATTGTTCTAGAGCAGGCTCAGATATACATAGACTTGGCCGGACACACTGGCCAAAGTTAGACAAGCGAAACCCCATAATATTCGTGTAGTCGTCATCTACATCCCCATATGCATGCAAGTACGCATCAAAGACTTGACGTCACAAAAAAGCCTGACGTCACAAATCCTGCAACGAGTTTACCGCGCGAACACCATTATAACTTCCACGACGTCAACCGTTGGGCAGTTGCCTGCCAGACACGACACCCGTCTGGTTGGAAGATCCTCCCTTTTCTATAAAGGATGAGTGAACTTTACACCCTCTTCCTCATACCTCTAAATTCTCAAACAAAACAGGAATCTATTTAAAACCTTTTTTGTCCTACGAACTCCTTGATTCACTCTTCTATCTAAGCCATAAATAACAAAGTCTAATCTTTCATAACTTCAATAACTTATCAAAATTGTACAGACGACATGCACATTAAAAATGGCCAAAATTAATTGTTTATAGTGCTAAAATGCAATGCATAGCAGTTGTGTTAGCCAGTGCAATAGCGCTTGCCGCCAGTAGCTCGGTCAACTACTGCGGCTCCAGAATGTGTGCTAATACTAACGCGCATACTTTCTGCCAGTTCCCTGTGAGTATACTCTTCTAATTCTTTAATATTGTGTCTGATTATCTCTTGTAATGGCCTCATGGGAGCAGGTCCATCTTGTCTTCGCCCTGCTACGAGCATACAGACGTAGCGTTTCGGCGATCGGCGGACGGAGCCATATACAAGTTGGATTCTTGAGACGGGGCAGTAAGGGTACTTTAACCGTTGTAGCTACAGGAAAACGATTTTAGGAGACTGTCCTTAACTTTTAGAAACATTTTGATCTGTAAAAAATATACAGTCAGTAAGAAAATGCACAGTTTTCACAAAAACTTTTTTTAATGCCTGCTTCTTATACTTATGTCAGATATTGCCTAGGAACCGCTGTTATTAATGAAATTATATTTTTACATGTCACAACCACGAGTAGCTACTTTACATTCTTGTAACATTTTTCGGAGTTTCAGGTAAACTTCCGATTTTTGTCGAACAAAATAAACGTGTCTGTACTTTGTTAAAGAATTTCTTAGCAATAACGGAGGTGAATTTGATAATCAGAACGTCAGGTGCATTCTATAAGAAGCTGGAATTAGACAAAGGCTCACGATGCCCTATACACCGCAACAAAATGGTCTTAGTGAACGTGAGAATAGAACCTTGGTTGAAGCTGCTCGTACAATGATGCATGCTCACGAAGAATTACCGTTGGCTACATGGGCAGAATTAATAAATACCGCTGCATACGTGTTAAACAGAACTGGTCCAACTTCAGAAAATGGAAAATCACCATTTGAATTGTGGTTTAAGAAGAAGCCAGCAATCAGTCACCTTAAAATAATTGGATGTGAATGTTATGCTCATATTCCTCAACAAAAAAGGAAAAAGCTATCTAAAAAGGCTGAGAAATGCATTCTTATTGGATATGAGGGTGATGAAGGCTATCGCTTACTGAATAAACATGGTAAACTCATAAGGTCAAGAGACGTTACATTTAATGAATCAGTATTGACTCCATTTGGTCAAAGTGATTTGGAAGAACAGCCTTCAGTCGAAATACACTTTCCACTTTCAGTACCACCGATGTGTGATGCAAGGGAGGATGGTTGTGTCGAACATAGCTTGGATCGCGCTGCAAGTAGCTCTGATGAGCTTAGTTCGACTTTGCCCCCCACATCGCCGGATTTGGTTGTAAGTCAGGAAATAGAAAGCCAAGATGACTCTACTGAACCATTACAAACGTCTTCAGAAGCATCAATGCCAGAATCACCTCATTATGAAGACGCCTTGGATGATGGTGATGATACTGAACGACCAAGAATCTCAGATGATATAGCTGAGATAGCCACTAGAATGACTCTACGAGATAGAAGTCAAATACGACCACCTATTAGATTCGGAGATTACGTCATGATGTCAGATGAAATTTTTAATCAGATAAATGAACCTAAAACCTACAAAGAAGCAATGACTAGTACGCATAAAGATCAGTGGGTCAAAGCAATGGAAAGTGAGGTGAAGTCTTTAAAGGAAAACAAAACCTGGATAATGGTGGACCTTCCAAAAGACAGGAAGCCTATATCCTGTAAATGGATATATAAGATCAAAACCAATGCTGATGGCTCTCTAGATAAATCAAAAGAAGACTAGTTGCTAGAGGATATACACAGAAAAAGGGCATCGACTATGATGAGACTTTCAGCCCAGTTGCTAAGATGTCAACAATAAGATCAGTCCTAAGCGTCGCTGCAAATGAAGGCCTAAAGCTCACGCAGTTTGATGTATCTACTGCTTTTCTCTATGGTTCCCTGAGTGAAGAAATATATATGAATCAACCTGATGGCTACTCTGATGGATCTAACAAGGTTTGTAAACTCATGAAAAGTTTGTATGGTCTCAAGCAAGCACCTCGGTGTTGGAATAAATGTATGGTGGATTATTTAAAAACCATTGGATTCAAACAATGCGATACCGACCCCTGCCTGTTTATAAGAAACCGTGCAAGTAACAAAATTATTCTTGCTCTCTATGTAGATGACGGTTTGGTCGCTGCAACAAATCAGAAAGATTCTGAAAAGTTAATGAGAGAATTGAAGAGAAGATTTAAAATCACGATAAAAGTATTTTCTAGGACTAGAAATAGAGGACCATGATGGTAATATAAAAGTGTCGCAAAAGCACTATGCTCAGAAAGTTTTAGATCGTTTTGGTATGAGTGATTGCAAACCTGTTACCACTCCTATACAAAAAGATGGACTGCCAGATCTGGATAAAGAAGTGGTAGATCCTGCTTTATTTCCGTATAGAGAAGCTGTGGGAGCACTCGCATATCTGACTGTTGGAACCAGACCGGACTTAGCCTATGCTGTAAGCGTTGTATCCCGGAGTCTAGAAAACCCTTCTAAAGAAGACATCCAGAGGCTGAAACGTATCCTAAGATACATCAAAGGAACTTTCAACTATGGAATAGTCTTTAAGAAGAGCTGCAATGCTGGAATTCTAGAATGCTACAGTGATTCTGACCATGGTGGAGACCAAAGTACCGGACGTTCGACATCAGGCATATTATGCTTATACTCTGGAGGAGCAATTTCTTGGACAAGTCGACGACAAACATGTGTTGCAATATCAAGCACCGAAGCCGAATTAGTTGCTGCCAGTGAAGCGTCTAGAGAGATTGTCTGGATCAAAAGACTCTTTGGTGAAATATCTAAATTAAAAGAAATACCTAAGCTAAAGGTTGATAATGATGCAGCCATAAAGATCTCACACAATCCAGAACTCCATAGAAGAACCAAGCAAATTGCTATTCGACATTTCTATGTGAGAGAACTCGTTGCTAATGGAGAAATACGTGTAGAATACGGTCCCAGCGAGTTCCAACTAGCGGATTTACTGACAAAGCTAATGCTTTGGTCAGTAAATCCGCTAGTTCCGTGGCTTATGTAATCATAAGCCACGGATTGTATCAATCGCAAAACAAATTGGCTTGATATAATATTGGCTAGTAATAGGGTTGCCAAAAAGGGAGGATGTTAAGGAGTATGTTATACTAGAACCTTATTATTTTTTGATAGCCCTATAAAACTTATGTCAGATATTGCCTAGGAACCGCTGTTATTAATGAAATTATATTTTTACATGTCACAACCACGAGTATTATTTTATAATGATAAAATAGTTTTATCACTTATAAGGATAAAAAAACTCTATTATGGAATCAACTGCAGTTTGAGTATTAGAAAAGTCAGAAATTGCAAAAAAAACTTTTTCATGCCCTAGGAAAGAAACTCCAACTGACTTTTTAGGGTTCCGTACCCAAAGGGTAAAACGGGACCCTATTACTAAGATTCTGCTGTCCGTCCGTCTATCTGTCCGTCTGTCACCAGGCTGTATCTCATGAACCGTGATAGTTAGACAGTTGAAATTTTCACAGATGATGTATTTCTGTTGCCGCTAGAACAACAAATACTAAGAAACAGAATAAAATAAATATTCAAGGGGGTTCCCATGCAACAAACGTGTTTTTTTACTCGATTTTATAGATAATGGTACGGAACCCTTCGTGCGCGAGTCCGACTTGCACTTGGCCGGTTTTTATATTTTTCCACTGTTGACTGTAGCATTAAATCATGGCATCAAACTAAACACTTTTAAAACTACCCTAGGAAGGTCCCAGTCACCAGTGCGTGGGCTACATAAGCGCACCCCTAACTTTGCAAGAAAAGTCTCGAATAATAGCGCGACTCAATAGGCGGCGGAATGAAGCGGCTGCCGGCAAAATGAGAGGATTTCCCAGCGCTGGAGATATGCTGAAATTGGTACGTTATTGTAACGGAATACAGCACACAATACGATCAACCGCAGAAAACTACTGAACACCATTCCGACAGTGGGTAATCATTCGGTTACGATTTATTGCCGAATGTTACTTAAATGCTTGTAGGTAAATCCTATACTCTGAAACGAGCAATATTTGTATATATTTGTTATGTTATGTTATATTTCGATTTCTACTCACGTTTTCGAAGTCGGGTCTAATAACGATGCATGTTGCAATACAGGGGTTTACGGGGGCGAAAAATTGATCTAACTAGGTCTCATATCTGGGAAAATTCGTTTTCTCTATTTTCACAGCCTCAGCAATGTGATAAAACGTTGGTATGTATACCTGGATGGTATGTTTATTTCTATTTTCACCCGAGCAAAGCTCGGTCGACCAGGTACTTGTAGGTAATTTGTATAAGTGAGTCAAGTCTTAAGTTCCGGAAGCTGTCCGGTTTCATATAAAATCCTCATGCATTATCAATGACCTCCTGGGGAAGGGGGATTATCTAATACCACAACAATGTCATGTGCTGTTTGGCATGTAAATGCCCTGGGGTTCCAAGATCGTATCTTGCCTCGCTTGCTAAACCTTTGGCGCATCCCAAGGTCCAGTACTAGGCCCTTCCTTGCTGTGTACAATGATATTCAGAAATGAATAATGACTGTGATAAAAGACACCTTTTTTCGACAGCGTTGGGTTGAAGAGTTGGCTCGTGAGGCACAGCGTTGGGCAGATCAGTGTCGTCCACCGCGGTCACTTGAAGAACACGACGCCTGCCGAAATCTTTGTTCGTTTATTAAGTAGATTAATTATTATGCTTTTACAAAAGTTTTACTATGGTAGGTAGTTATATGTAAGTATGATGTTATCGTATTGATTAGCTGATACGACAGACGCCGATTATCTTTGTTCACTGAAGCTTTATTGAAATACACGCCGTGCGCTCGAAGGGATTTCCCATCGGCAAAACGGACGAACCTCCGTACAAACTTTCATCCACCCTATCATAACTCTTATGTTTCTAATCAAAACGCAGCGGTCTAGGCTGTGCGTGAATGTCTGTCAGTGAATTTAAGACTTTTACTAAGTAGATTAACTCCTTTAGTAGATAGTCCGTAGAGTAAAAAGAAAGATTTTCATACATGACATCACGACGCTATTGGTGTAGATACGAAGCAGCTTTGCTCAATTTGATTTGCTATAATAACGACTGAAAAGTTGGAAACCGGCTACTAATTACGTAACACATTTTCGTAAACGGTTACGACTAATGTGTTTCATTTTGACAGTTCAACAACATTCATTGCGTTATTTACGTTGTTGAACAGATGTTTTTTTCCGAACTTATGAAGCAATGGATTACCAATCTGTTTCAAAACGATTCAGATTCTGATTGATCGTGTATTACGCAATTAGGGTACTGGACTTAGTATAATTAATATAACTAAGTCTGAATCCGCCTGCAGCAAGCACGGTGATCAATGCTTCTCTAAATGAGAAGAGGCTTTTGCCCTGGACTGGGACAGTAATAGGCTGGTATTATTCAAAATTAAAAAATATCAAAATATTTTTATTTCACATAAACCTACATGGGCACTGATGAATACGTCAGAAGCTAGGTGCACGGTTCCAATTGGTCGTATTCTATGGAGAAGAGCCAGCAAGAAACTCCACGGTTACTCTTTTAAAAAATAATTGGTTTTTACGATTCTTTCAAATAACAGTGTGACTAGGTATGGGAGGACAGTGTAGGTCTTTCAATAAGTACCAGGTACTTAAGAAAATAGAAACTGGTCAAAAAATCTACAGTCCACTAAGCCTACAGCGCACATACAGGTATTTGCACGATCTACGCGGCCATAAGTCCCAAAAACAAAGTATAAATAAAATTTGTAAAATCGGGTTCCACGAATAGATAACGAACTCGGACACAATACCCGTACTTTATCTACCTGCTACTGCGCAACCCCACCCCGTGGTGTCAGTCGGAATTTGACCGTTTCACCAAGTGCATGTGTCTGTTCTCGGGATTTTTCTGTACATTAGATTTCTAAAGTGGTTTTTTATGTTATTGAGTTGTTCTTACGAATTTAAAGTGATGGATTCTGATAGACAAGGTAAGAAACTTATTAACTACAATGACAAAGTAATGAGCAATTATAAAACTACCATTTTTTTGTATTATAAATAAACTAATTTTAATTACATGGTTTTCTTCATACTTTTTTCTTTACAAGTGTTTTTGTTTATGTATCAGGAAAGATCGGGCTTTGGTTTTTTATGCACGTTATTACTTGATCCATTATCTTAAAATTACTACCAAATTTACTTCCGGAAACGTCCGGATGAATACAGTTTTTGGAACTTAAAGTTATTAAGTGCAATTTCGTATAAAATGGGAAATATGTATTATTGATCGAACTGAAGTTTATCTTTGTTTTATTTTCAGGAGGTACATCAGGAGCAAGAATTGTGACCCGGCAATACTTGTTCAACTGCATGGATAAAGAAAACTTGCCCAATTTAGATGCCAAATTAAAATACTTAAAGGATCAAGTTCTGTCATGTGAAGATTACAATGCAGACCAAATTAATAATTTGAAACAAAGTTTTGCCCATTTTAAATCAGAATTAAAAAAAAAGGTGGTCCAAAGCTCATTATAAAAAATACATTTTCATGAAATACAACTGTTCTTGGCTAGAAGGTACTTTTGAAATACCTGTTGCAAAAACTTCAATAAAGCGACCAGGAAGACCATCGAAGTCATTTGAAGACGCAAGTGAGAGGAGCACAAGGCGAAAGACTGAAGACATTCGGTCTAATTTTGAAAAAGAAATCATATTACACACTGCAAGAGTGGAACTAGGGAAATCTGGAAAAAGGATGCGTCAAATGTCCTCAAAGATATCACAAGTTCTCCGACACGAGCAAATAAATATAAAGAGTAATTTTATCGTACGAAATCTAGTAAAGGGCAATCTACCTTAACAACAATGCAAGCTTTACAAATGTTCGTAGATGCCGATTTGACACAAAGACAATATGAAATAATAAGAAAGACCAATAAGAAGTTTTTTCCTTGCTATAGTGTCTTACAAAAAGCCAAGAAGCAATGTTTTCGCGTTGAAACAGGCCTAATAGATCTACTGTTAAGCCTGTTTCAACGCGAAATCTTTCCCTAAATCAAATTTTGGAAATACAAATGATGGGAATACAAGCAGAAGGTTCTTCGAGAACCCAAAATTAGCCTCAGAAATAACTGGCATCAATTATGAGCTAATTTACAGACTAAAAGTCATAAGCAATTTCAAGCGGGTTCCAAATTGACCCTGTGAAATATGAAAACTATGCTTTAGAAACTGCTCGTCATTATGTAAACCTATATGATTGGCATCCTATGACACCAACAATGCACAAGATTTTAGTCCATGGCGCAGTCATAATCGAAAAGGCATTGTTACCAATCGGACAACTGTCTGAGGAAGCAGCTGAGGCTCGCAATAAACACTTTAGATGTTACCGCCAAGACTTTGCAAGGAAATTTTGCAGGGAAAGTTGTAATCAAGATATTTTTAATCGCCTTCTACTTACTTCAGCTCCTCTGCTCAGTAGCATGCGAACTATAAAAAAAAGAAAAGCAGGAACATTTTTGCCCGAAACTTTGGCCATGTTTGTATCTGCGGAATCCAATATATCAGAAAATTCGTCAGAGAGCGACGAAGAAAGTCAAAATACTTAATTTTATAATGTGATTTTTCTTTATACCATATATATATAATTTTTATGTATGGTAAATATATGTTTTAATATAAAAAAAGGTTTTTGATTTATTGACGTCATTTATATACCAATTAAGCATTAAAATAATTTTGGCCGCGTAGATCCTACAAATACCTGTATGTGCAGCGTTCTCACATTTACAAAATAGAAAAGAATCTATACAAAAGATATATAAAATAAAAACCTATTTTAATTAAACGCAATAACATGATTGCTATTACAACTGTAATAAATCTGAATAAGTATCATCTGCACAAAAGCCACTAATAAAGACTAATATTATTACTGGAACTTCTCTATCAGATTCGCTGTCTGTGGGCCAGTGCGTCGCTTCAGTGGTGGGAGAGGCACCCGGTCTCCGCGTTGAATCCATGGTCGACATCTGGTACATGCAAAGTATGTCGTATAAGGGCAATATCACCTACTATGTGCCGTGAGTATACCAATTTACGTACCTGCTACGTTGCTGTAGTCCACTGCTGGACATAGGTCTCCCCGAAGCTGCGCCACAACACTCTGTCGTCCAGTCTGCCCCGCAGCCACCTTTTTAAGATCGGAGGAGAGGTTGGTCGGTTCATCTAGCTAGGGGGGGCCCCACACTATGCTTGCCGATACGCGGTCTCGACTCCAGAACTCGTCTGCTCGTACGTACCTGCTTACATAACGTTATTTTTTTAATAGTGTAAACCTGAACGTAAAATGGTTAGTGTGGCAACCGCGTATCCGGAACAGGCAGTGTTGGTTTAGTAGGACTTCCACAATGTGGACTGATGACCCGTTGAAGGGTGCAGGAATCCACTGGTCACGAGAAGCACAGGACTGGTCGATTTGGCGGGGAAGGCTTGGGGAAGGCCTATGACCAGCAGTGGAGGTCTTTCGGCTGAAATGATGATTTGAAAACTTGAAAGTAATGATGAAAATGAATAGCGCGGAGCGAAACTAGCGATTTAACCTTGTCAGTTTTCATTATACATATTTGTTTTTACAGTTTTCCATACTTATGCACTTTTTGTTGACCAGGCTGCGCCACCATACTTCCTTTTTTGCAGACCAAGTCGTAATAGCAGTTTTTACGGAGACTTTGCGCAAATAATTTGGGCACAAAGTTACATGGTTGGCTGTGGGCGCAGTCGGTTCATGGTAAGTCTGTCATATTTGTAAAGTAAGAGTAACGTTAAATGATATTATTTCTGTAAGTAGATTTGAACAAACCCTTTTACACGTCAATCATATTTAAAAACTAGTTGAGGTCAACGTTTCCTATCTGACTACTCTGAGAAAAAAGGCCGAAACAAACTCAGAGGTCACATTCTCTTATAAAGTCCAGACATAATCGTAGTCAGATCATGTGAAGACCTTGCTGATTGGAGTCTGAAATGGTCTTTTGAGAAAAGAACCACACGCATTGAGTAGACCTGTCCAGTCAGTGCGCACACTTGTCAGTAATCGTGCAGTTCAACAGAACGTAAGGAACTCAACAATTCGACGAACGTTATCAAAGAAGGGACATTTGGGTAGGCCGCATAAATTACTGTCAGATCATGATTAAAACTAAATGAGAAAAAAATTGCAAACAAAAAAAAAACTATAACCCACATAGTCTTTACATTCAGAATAGGTCAGCCTACGTTCATCTATCCTCGGGGTAATATTATATTTCAGCTTCTCATTTCCTGTTCTTATAAAGCCAGGTTACTCGTTCGGCAGAAACTGTTTAAAATGAAGCCCCACTCTTAGGGTTCCGTAGTAAACAAGGAACCCTTATAGTTTCACTATGTCTGTCTGTCTGTCCGCGGCTTAGCTCAAAGACTCTTAGTACTAGAAAGCTGTAATTTGGCATGGATATACATATTAATCTATATATAATATTAATCATGATGGCTAATATATCGGATATAATTCTATTCGCTGGATGATAGTTCTCTTATTTTTTAAATAGATGGAAAAGATGCGGATGTCTTACATGTCAACGATAGTCTGGCAGTTCTTTCGAAATGTTTCGCAGCTAATAATCTTTTACTTAGTGCGAACAAAACTAAATGTCTTAAGTTCTCATTACCAAATGTACCTTAAGTAGGTCTAAATTTAAAACTTGATGGCAAGAAACTAGATACTATTACGGAAACTGTGTTTTTAGGAAATACTCTAGATTTGAGATTACAATGGGAAGCCCACATTAGAGCTTTTTCAGGTAAATTAAGTTCAGCTGCATATGCATTAAGAAATATAAGGCAGTTAACTGATGTAGCCACAGCTAGGTTTGTATACTTTGCTTATTTCCACAGTATTATGTCTTATGGCGTTCTGCTGTTGAGATCGGCAGCTGACGTAGATTAAATTTTCATTTTACAAAAGAGGGCAATTCGCGCGATCTACAAAATGACCTACAATGGAATGGCCTACAATGTCTTCTCATACCTATTAACACTGTAATTTGAAAACATTGTAGAAACCATTTTTTTATAAAAGAGTAACGGTGGAGTTTCTTGCCGGCTCTTCTCCATAGGAAGCGACCAATTGAATCCGTGCACTTCTGAAGTTTCATAAGTGCCCTTGTAGGTTTATGTGAAATATTTTGAATTTGAATCACGCCGACCAAGTGGTAAAATAAAAACAAAATATAAAAAAAATTGGTACCTGCCCTACACTTGAAGTGGGGATGTTTTTTTTTCTCATCTATCCCATGGTATGGGGTATCATTGGAAAGGTCGTTCAAAAATATTGTGAGTGTGTAAAACCATTTTTGGATTCAGAGATTCGTTGGGTAGCTTAAAAGTGATTTTTTTTTGTTAGAGTCAAGTGTCCCCCCGCCCTACCAGCTAAATGGTTGATTTTGGATATGTAAAAAAAATCACACTAGTAGTTTAAATAACGAAATTTAAAGGAAAACTATCACAGCTAAGTGGGCTCAACAAGTTAACGAGTAATAATCGACCAACTTACATTTGCAGTTGCAAAAACATGTTCTCCCATACATTCCGTATGGGAGAACATGCTTTTCAACTACAATGTTAAGTTTGTTCATGTGATAAATTCATCCCAACTATGGAACCCTTCATGTGCGTGATTCGACATGCACTTGGCTGTTTTTTTAAATAGAGAGATTGCCACCACAATTTCACTAAGTTAAGTAAGTTAATTTACTTTCGTAACGTTGTCAGATACCATTGCAAGGTCGCCTCCGAAGTGTGGAGCGCCTCGTCTGCAACATAGCGCCCCACGGGCCCCCACCTTCGCGCCCACTGTGGTCCCCTGCGGCGCCGGCTGTGTCCTGTCCAACACGCTCACGACAAGATAGAGTTATGCAAGCGCTTTGTGATTATCGTTAGTATTTCTTTGTGTTTAATTAGATTTGATCCCAGTGAAGAGAAGTCAAGGAAGAATATTTTGTACTCAAAACTTTCTACATCTGTAGTTACTGAAAAAAAGAAGAACACGTGAATTTAAATTCTGTTACCAAGAAATATGAAATAGAACGTCAGGAAACCCAGTTTTGAATTTAGTAGTGAACAAGCTGTATATTTGAATTTGTCTAAAATTACACAGATATCATAATTTCAGAATGGAATCCGAAAGAGATAACAGCCGTCGACTCCTCAATGACGTTAGAAGACCATCTATTATTAGATACGGTCTTAGAGATAGAAAACAATGAGACACTGAACTATTTAGGGAGTCTAGACGAGATTTACCTAACTAAGCTGACTATAGCAACGATGCCGAATATTATAACAACACAAGTATATTTCAATTCTATGCAAAGAAGAGAAGTAGTAGAAGTTATCGAAGATATAGAGCCACAATCGAATATCAGCACAATCAGTACAACTACAGTCTTACCTGAAGCGATACTATCACCAATACAAGAAACAACAACAATAAAAGTTACAAAAGCACCAAAAAAGAAACTAAGCCTGATTGGAAGACCAAGATCATACAACATGGAAGATTTAACAGATTTTGATGAAAAGACAGAAAGTAAGTGGACTTTTACAAGAATAATTGAATACCTACTTCTACAAATACTTAAATGAGATCGTATGTTTGCAGATAACACACCTATTCAGGAAATATCAAAGACAGAAAAGGATTTGTACGCAGAGTACGAATTCGTAGAACCAGACGACGATAATACCACATCGATTTCTATAAATGTAACTGCTACAGAAGTTCCAGAGATAGTCAATAGTGTGTATATTATAATTTATAAACATATAGATTTTGAAGTTTATCGTATTTTAACTGATCTTGAAATAAAACGTGTTGCAGTTTTAATCAATCAAGATGTTTTAAGAGATGTTGTCACAAGATTTTATCAAAACTCAAGTATGTACGGAGGACCATTACATACCTTTATTGACAACGCCATTGCTCAATCTGGGGTATTAAGTGTGAATGATAGTGAGGTGGCGCTCCTTACCAGTAGTACACCAGAATTTGGAAATGTATCGATAAAGGATAATATTGATGAATATCTTTCGGATCGTAAGTTGTTTTGATGAGAGAAAGAGAAGAGAAGAGATTGTTTTATGCTACACTGAGAATTTATTTTTAATGTTTAATTGCTTGTAAAAGCATATCCAACTTCTTCTTTTATATCGAACAATTGAAAGAGTCTGTTTAATTTTACGTAAAGATTTTGTTACTTGATGGTTAATTGCCTAAAAAGCGTTTTTATCCATGCATGATGAATCGGGTTTATGTAATGAATTTAAAAACGTTTTTTTAAATATGTGTTATCCCAGAAATGGTGGGGAAATTGATATTTATAGGAAAACTTTATTGTCCACAGCTGAAACAGTTCGTGAACTACAAGAGGCGTTGGATCGTATAGAAAATGATATGGCACCTAAAGGGGGCAAGGTATATACACCAACACAATTTAAAAAATCATCTGTAGAAGTTTTATCTCTTTGTACATTTTGAATAATCTTGAACATACTCCTTCCAAATAGCTTTGTATTTTCCTTTATATATCAATTGCATATAAAGGGAATCTTGAAAAATATATAAGACAGGTGTTCTTTGTCCTTTGGCACTGTTTTTCCATAATTTATAATTAAAATGTAGCCATGAAAAATGTGACATACACCAACCCGCACTGGGCCCGCGTACCCATGCCCTCGCACAGATAAGAGGCCTCTGTCCCAGCAGTAGGAACAATATAGGCTGATTAAGTTTATGCTTTTGAATAAAAAAATAAAAAAATTCATAGGTCCGACGAGAATTAAGAGATCCCTCCGAAGATTCAGAACCAACCACATTTGACAAGCCACTGCTCGAAGCACTCCACAATGCTGAGGTAGAGAGAAATAAAACACTGGAAAGAGGTCCAATGTATAACATGGTACTAAAATATATGCCGTATTTGAAACAGTATGAAGATGGAATACTCCCGAAATCTGATGACGCTTCTAGTATAGCAAGTCGTGTGTCCGTCCGGACAATTATAATTGTGTTAGTTTCTACTCTTTGTTTGTAATTGTTTAGGTGTATTTTAGATGTATTTATGTAACTGTTTCGATTGTCTTGTTCATAAAGTTTGTTATTTAGTGATCGTGCCGTTTTATTTATTGTACGCGTGCGTTGAACGTAGTGACGTCACATTAACCCCTGCATTTCGTTACCTTGAATTGTGGCTGTAGTTTGACACGCTAATTGCAAAGCACACTGGCAGGTAGACTAAAAACGAGTAGCCTGAAGTACAAAAGATATCCATCCACGTCATAAAGGTAATGATGGAGATCTTGAGAGAGTAAGAGTAAATTTTCGACGAAAACGTAATTCATGTCATAATAATTAAAGGCTGAATATTTTGAACTATATTTTGCTACCGTACTTACGGAACTGACCTACTAGCTACTAAATTTTCCATGTTATATCAGTTACCTATCATTGAAACTAGGACCAAACAACAAAACTTATAAATAAATTGTTGAAATCCTTTAATGAGGTTCCAATTAGACTAGGTCACAGTAATATTCCACATTACAGCCTACATCACAACAAATGATTTGGAGCATTCATGAAAACTTAATGGTAAATGAGCGACGTTCTCGATCGCCGCCGCCGGTCATCGGCCGCAGTCGAGCTGTGGTCACCCTACGTACTAGTCGTAGTCCGTTGTAGTCGCGTAGCCGCGTAGCACGTCTACGAATTGACGTAGCGGTTTCATGCAGCTGTGTGTTTTTCACGCGGAGAATGTTTTTGTGGTGAATGAAAAGTAGGTGTGTGTTGAATGGTTTTGTAGTCGTGTTGTTGCTAAAATAGTGTTACTTTTCCTACATTTACACAGGGTTAATATACCATTTTATAACTAAATAAACACCATCTAATTTCTTCTCCAAAAAAAAACAAAAAAAAAACATTCGCATTTCGGGTCCTATCGCACCTCTACGGCCTCAAGCTGTTTTTTCAAAATACTATGACGAATGACACGAAGGCTGGTTCGGAACCTCGAGAGTCCACAGCAAGAGGCACGTGGTCTCGAAGACCTGATGACGTCAAGTTTGAGTTCGGGTTCGGAGTGCCGCTGGGGGCTATGTCTGCTCATCCTGCTTTCCATTCGGCTTGGGATCTTGGTTGGTAAGTAATTTTAGAAAGCAAAATCCTCAATCATTTATTGCATACAATGTATACTTAGGTGGTAAGTTGAAATTCTATGAGATCATTAACTAACAGTGCTGCCGATTCTCTTGTACACCGGACTAAACTAACTAAACTATCACTAAAATTCCTTACTTTTGGCTATGAGAATCTTAAAGCTGTTCTGCAAAAATAATTCTCTAAATTTAAAAATAATTTTGACACAACTAAAATCAAATTCGACAATCGCGACTCCGCGTAGTACTTGTTTGCCCTATCCCGTGAATTTTTTTAGAGTCTTTTATAAGATTATGTGTGTTTTATATGGAATTTTAAAGGACTCACCATTCTCGGGATAAAAGCAAAAGAAAAGAAAAAATGACACAGTACTGTTTTTGCACCTGAAGTCGAGTTGGTGTGAAATTTAGTTCGTGACAACAAATTTTGTTCCATACATTTTTAATCGCGATTAAAAATAGACAGATTTAGTTAGACAATCAAAATTTTTCGTGAAAAACGTCAAATTCAGAATAGCAAAATTCCCATTTTCACTTAATTTATAATACAGTGCCATCTTAGTGCTGTCCAACTAAAATATAGTTAAGTCGTGTCAGTTTAGTTTATTTTAGAATGGGAAATCGTCGTTTGACAGGATAAACTAAATTTTGGTGATTTTTAGTCTTGTTTAGAGGCATTTGTGACAAGAGAATCGGCACCATTATCAACTTCATTAACTTTTGATTTACATTATCTCATGTTTAACTTCTATCTCACGTCACCTTTTTTCTTTTTCGTGTGGTTTGTACCGACCCTAGTATCAGTTTTTATGCCGCCCATGGGCCTCGGACTTGGCTTCACATGCCGTCAAAAAATTATCTCTCAGGCATGCCGGTTTCCTCACGACATTTACGAGGGTGCGTTTTTAAGTTCGCGGAATGAGAGGGTTGGAGGGGGGTGATTAGGCTCATAAGAATCTTAACGTGTTCAGTGACTCATAATTAGTATAAATACGAGGTTTGATTGTTATTAGACAATTAGTCTTTGAGCTATCGTCAACCAAGCAACATAATCGGGAGTGAAAAGTGAAATATGGAAAAAATCGAATATCGTGCCGTCATAAAGTTCCTTACCAAGCAAGGAAAATCTGTTGCGACCATATTGAATGAGATGTCATTAGTTTACGGCGACTCTTGTCCAGGAAAAACCATGGTGTACAAGTGGCACAGTTTATTTAAACAAGGAAGGGAATCCCTTGAAGACGACCCGAGAGCGGGCAGGAGCATCGAGGTGACCACGCCAGAACTTATCCAAAAAGTCGAAAAAATTGTACTCGACGATGCTCGACTAAAGAAGAAACAACTTGCAGAAATGGTTGGAGTATCCGATACAATCATTTTTAAAATCCTGCACGATCATCTTGGCATGACTAAGGTCAGCGCAAGATGGGTGCCGAGAATGCTCACGCCGCCGCAAAAACAACAACGCGTAGAGTGTTCACGTGCATTTTTGGACCTCTGTAATGAAGACAAGGATGGTGTATTGAGTTGAATTTTTACTGGAGATGAAACTTGGGTTCATCATTATAATCTGAGTCAAAACAAGACTCCATGCAGTGGCATAAAAAGGGCACAGCACCTCCCAAGAAGTTTAAGGTGTCACAGTCACCTGGGAAACTCATGGCAACGGTCTTTTGGGACTCGGAAGGAATATTATTGATTGATTATAAAGATAAAGGTATTTCTATAACCGGAGAATACTACGCTTCAATATTAGAGCGACTAAAAGAAGCCATTAACGAGAAAAGACGGGAAAAATTTACGAAAGGTGTGCTGCTTTTGCACGACAACGCGCCCGTCCACAAGAGCCGCGTTGCGTTGGCTGCCCTGCATAAGGTGGGCTTCGATATTTTGAATTACCCACCCTACAGTCCAGACCTGGCCCCGAGTGATTATTACCTGTTTCCAAAAATGAAAAAAGAGCTGCGGGGTAAAAAAATTACCACCGATGATGAAGTCAAGGAGGCAGTTTCGGCGTATTTTGTAGACAAAGATAAAACATTTTTTTTTCGAGGGTATAAATAAATTAATTGAAAGATCTGAAAAATGTATCCGTCTTGCAGGTGAATATATTGAAAAGGAAAAATAATTTAGTTTTTTTATTTCCACCCCTTATGCTCCATTCCGCGAACATAAAAACGCTCCCTCGTACCTTCATAATTTTTGAAACAAGTGAACACACATGAATCCGAAAAATCAGAGGCTTTGGGTTCGAACTCGAGAACTACGACTTGGCAGTCCGACGGTCACACCATTATGGCTCAATCTGTTACGTTACCTTATTTTGAATGATAAATATGATAATGTAGGCCACGATGGTGCTCTCTTGCGTAGAAGATAACCTCGATTTTGAATATTTACTCGAGAATTCAAGACTCTTCGAAAGTCTTTTAAGTTCTCCTGTATCATGAATGCAACATTAGTCCGTGCAGGAATCGAACCTGCAACACGTAGTACAACAACCAATCGTTCAAAGAATGCACCAACCGTGACGACAAAATGATGACGACATTAAAAGATGGTGACGAAATGAAAGATACCAAGCGTGGGCGTTCTATAAATTTAACAGTACTTTTGATCACACACATGATAATACTGTTCGTTCATTACGTTTTTCTAGTATTAGTAAGTATTCAGTATGACTCACAATTCCTATAGACTTGACTAAACAAAAAGAATCAATTATCTATAACATCACGCCTCTAATCCACGAAGGGTTAGGCAGAGGATTAGTTTAGTTAGTTTTAGTTTTGTTATTTTATTGGTTTCTTTTTTGTCCTGGTTGTTTTTTCTCATGCAATGTAACGAAGTGTATTAATTTTTATTTATCTTAATACTAATGGGTCAAACACAAAAAGAGAAAAAAAAATGTTCATGCAACTTAAAAACCGTTATTTAAATATTATATCAACATTAAATACATTTAATAGTTATTTCGACTTGAAAACTTGTTCTGATTCATAAAAAAATCGGCTTTACTGAAATTTATTTAATTTTTTTCGCTTTTGAATCTGAAAAGATCTCCTTCTGTAGACTGTTCGGATGTCAAGTAGTTGAGTTCAAGTGATGATTAAAAATATATACACATACTTTTAATGCTGTTAACTCGTTTCATTACATCAGTCATATTATCAAATATCCATAACATAACGAATAAAAAAATATGTAATGCTAAATTTTGAATTAAACGTTATAAAAATGTTGTTCACAAATTTTAGGTCTACTTCTGTAGACGCATAAAATAATCCTAAATTTGCCAAAGATGAACGTATCGTTATTATTTTGTCTCTTTTGTTGGTAGCACTGTTTTCTCTGTCATTTGCTCTGTTGTAGTTTTACGTGAAGTGCGTGTGATAAGAAAAAACCCCTAATATTATTTAATTACACAAGTTTTCAGTCGAGATCAGTGTGTCTTTCCTGTGCCTAGGATACCTGAGTAAGTAGCCTTTGCAAATATATAAAAACATTAAGATAGTATGTGCTTATGGGCGCGGTTTGCAAATATTACATTACTTAAATTCTAACCTCTAATGGCAGGATGCCATCTTTGATTTATGAAAATGTGTCTCTCCTGTAGACATCTTTACTGTAGACTTAGTGTCTACAGAAGGGAGGTATGTCAACAGAAGTGAACTTTCACTACATTCGAAAAAAAAACAGTTGTGTTACTCGCTTTTTACTGATTTATAAATAAGAGAGGTTCATGACAATTTAATTTTTAAATTATTTTTAATTATTTATATTAGTCACATTGGGTAATTGCTCAAGATCTGATGATGAATTTTTAAGATAATTTAATAAAGTTTTGAAAATATAGTTTTTGTGTTGTTTCGAAGTTAAATAATTTATACTATAAATGTTAATGTGTGTGTGAGCAAAATGAATGATGATTTTGCTCACTTTTGCCTTCCACTTTAATTTGTTTTTTGCTCTGCATTGTGTTGCTTGCTTGTTCTTAGCGCATGATGGTCCTTGTCTTTTGCTTCAGTTACTATGCCACGAACAAGTAAATCAGGGCAGCTTTCCGAAGAAGAAAAAAAGAAACGCAGGCGCGAGCAGAAAAGACTTAGTATACGCCGTGCGCGGGCCAAAATGGATGACGCAGCTCTCGAAGAAAGAAGAAGGAAGGATAGGGACAGATACAAAATTAAAAAACAGCTCGGGCAACTTAAGACTATTAAAGACTACACGCCAAGAGAACAAAGGCAGATAAGAAAAATATGGAGAGAAAAAGCAAAAAAGAAACGCGACAAGGAAAAAATTAAAAAAAGGGAACGTGATTTTGTGCAAGAGAACACACCTCCATCAAGTCCTTCGTTTTCGCGTATACATGTTGGCAGAGCGGTGGCTACACGGAATAGACGACGAATTGTTGCAGAAAATAATAATTTGAGGAGAAGAGTTCTTGAATTAGAATCTAAAATTGCCAAATATAGAATGAGATGGATAAGAACAAGTAGTAAACTGGAAAAGAAAAAAGAAGGTGGTAAAAAAAGAATAAAAACGATTAAAACTCAAGAGATAAGAAGAGCAATCCATGATTTTTTAGTGCAAGATGAACACAGCAGATTGACGTCTGGAAAAAAAGACACAATCACAAGAAGAAAGATCAAGAAGCAAATTCGCTTTTTAAATGACTCACTTTTGAATTTGCAAGGCATTTGTGAACAAAACTGGAATGACTATTTCCTATGAAACATTCCGAAGAAATCGACCATTTTGGGTTTTATTCCCTAAAGTCGATGCTAGGAACACTTGTCTATGTGCCATACACACAAATAATGAATATATTATTCGAGCACTGTATCATTCAAAAATTATTCCATATGTATCCGCTTCATCTTTAATGAAGGATTTGTGTTGCAATAATGCCCTGGCAGTAATCTGCTTAGAACGAAATTGTCCTAATTGCAAAAATAAAACTATTCAGTGTAATGACTTTGTTGATAACGATACTATAACTTACGAAAGATGGATAACAAAACCTGTAACTGTCGTTATGAAGGGAGAAGTAAAACAGTGCAAGAAAACTATTAAAGAAAAAGTACAAACCACAAAGAAGGCTCTTTTGGACGTATTAAACTCTAATTTACCGACTTTTATGAAACATGTTGCATATGTAATGCATCAACTCAAGACCATCCAAAATTTAAAATCACAGTTGACGCCGAAAGACGGACTTCTCCATATAGATTTTTCAGAAAATTATCAGTGCAAATACGGTCAAGAAGTACAATCAGCTCACTTTGGGGGTTCAAAGATACAATTATCCTTGCATACTTCCGTCTACTACTCTACCGAATTAGAACCACCACACAATTATACAGAAAGTACATCCTTCTGCACCGTCTCAGAAAATGTTAGGCATGATCCAGTTCTCATCTGTGTTCATTTACAGGCATTAATAAATAGAGTTAAAGAGTTATCTCCAAATCTGAAAAACTTGCACGTTTTGAGCGACGGGCCATCTACACAATATCGGAACAAATCTATATTTCACTTGATTGCAACGTATCTAAGCAAAGACTTTAACGTTGATTCTATCATTTGGCACTATAGCGAACGGGGTCATGGCAAAGGTGCACCTGATGGAGTGGGTGGTTGCATCAAAAGAACTTGCGATAACCACGTTGCAAGAGGCCATGATGTGGCTAGTTTGGATGAGATGATGTTATGCTTGGAAAATAATTGTAAGGGAATTGAAGTTTATAGGATCAATGAATCACTAGTCCCTGAAATTCAACAAATAATAGACAATAGCGCTACACGACCTTTCAAAGGTACGTTTGGAATTCATCAGTTATCATGGAGTGTCAAAAACCCAGGAATTATCCACGCGAGACGTTTAAGTTGTTTGGTGTGTCCCCCTCACCAAATATGTCCACATTACGAAATGGGTCGAATCCAAATAAACCATATTAGGGATTCGATAATGCCTGGCACATCTAGAACGATAGTTACTCCTGATTCATCCTTGTACAATTTGTCACCTGATTGCCTTGAAAGATCAGGATCATCAGATTTCTCATCTGAGCATTTGCCTATCCGTGATTCTCCTGTGGCTCTAGCTACACCTGATGCTCCGACTGAGCCAAATTCACCAGGACTCTCAGATAGACTGACACCAGATCTTTCTATCGAAATATTTAACCAGATGCATAAACCCCAGAAGAAAAGAATCTATTCAGACGACTCTGAAGCTTCTGAAGATTCACCACAGATAAAACGGCCGACGAATTTCATGTGGGACGATTCTGATGAGGAAAACATATTTTAATATTCTATACGTCTACAGAAGCATAATGTCTGTTCTGTGGGCAAATGTCGAATATTTTTTGTACTGAATTGGTATATGTTTTTTATTATGATTTGTTTAGGGATCGAGGAGAACTCCATTTTAAGTTTTTTTTTCTATTGTTTCTATTCTTGACCTTATTGATATGATTATATAAGGTCACATTTTGTGCCCTTCTGCAGACAACACAATCTCTTCTGTAGACATAAAAAACAAAAAACGTGATTTTTTCCTAAAATATCCAAGACTGATCTCTAGTGATATTATTGTAAGAATATTAATATGTAACATTAAATAAATACAACATTTAATAAAAAATCGTGAAGTTTTATTAAAAATATTTTGTAATGTTCACTTTTTGTGTATGACCCTAATATTTTAATGATTTAACAGTTTGTCGAACTATTGTTCACCTTTTAATAAGAATGTTGTGCACGCCTATAAGTGATGTATTTACACAGTATTGCAGACTCGTGATACCTATTGTAATTATCCTTGTAAATATGTCGTTGGTGTGCCTTGCTTAATTCATAAATAAATAAAGAGTTTAAGTCCCATGTAATAGGGGCGACCCTATAAATCCAGACTCCGGGCTATTACTGAGAAATTCCTTAAGGAAAAATTCAATGGCACTTTGACTGACCAGCACGCGTAGCATGACCACCGTAGAAACGGGTTTTGTCGACGGAAGAATAAACAAACTGACAGATTGTGATTGTTTATTTGTCATTTTGTCTATTTTTCCGTCGAAAAAACCAGTTTCTATAGTGGTCATGCTACGCGTGCCCGATTCAAACCTTAGACCTCATGCTCAGCACTGGTCAAATGAGGCAGTATCAATTATAATAGGTACGGTAAAATTTATCCATATTATGATGCTATATGTATGAAAAATGCCTGGCGCTGTAGCGTGTGACATTGTAAACAATGGTCTAACCGTATAGCTATACTATTTCATACGGATTCAACGTACGGCTAATAGGAGCGTAGTACACGCAAGCCGTAGAGCCTTATTTAAAGCTTATCTGTAAAGTGGGTGATAGACGTGCAAACTTAAAGTAAGCACTACGCGGTTTTTAAGTTCGCGAACTTACTCTGCTCGCCTTCCAGGACACACGTGAAGCTTGCTCACATTGTTTCGCGATGTTGTCGAATGTTCTGAACCAAACTAAACAAAACATTACACAAATGTCGAAACAAAATGTCGGTTCGCGACTCGCGGCGATGACAGACGTACGAAACTACGAACCAAGGCGGGCTATGAGCAAAATTTCAAACCTGTTGGATAGCTGACGAACTTACTCAGCAGTTTTAAAGTACTTAGCATGAAACACGAGCGAGAAAGATCGCGAGCCATAAGTACGCGTACTTGCTCGCATGTCTATCGCCCATTTAATGGTAGCTGCCTCGTTAGTTTAGTGGTCGCAAGCGCTACTGTTGAACATAAGGTCTTGTGTTCGAATCCCAGGTCAGGTAGAGTGCTATTGAGTTTTTCTATCTGAAATTTCTCAGTAGTAGCCCAGAGATGAGCCCGGTTTATAGCAACAGGCTTGGCCCATATTATTATTAGTTAAACATAACTGGCGAAATGTGGGTGTACCTCAGGTCAATCCTTCGGGGAAACAATGCATGTTGTTATGTATGTATGTGTCTGTAAGGGTTCAATACTCAATGTGACTTTTATATGGGCCTAGTCAACTGGCAATCGTTTTCAAAGCGTTTCGTTTTTATGCAGCATTTTGCATAAGCTTTTCTTAGTAGCAGTCCAAAATCTGAATCTGAGCCCGGATGATGGCAATAGGGGGCCTATTACATGGCCTGGGCTACTACTGAGGGAGCTTATAGCTAAGCAATAACAGTCGCACGGGTCGATCGATCAGGTTAAGCTACGCTTGCCGCGGTTGTTCCGTGGATGAGTGACTATCTTTACATACCAAGATTCCTGCGTGCCTCTCAGAAAGCACGTTAAGCCGTTAGTCTCGGCTGTCATTTGTAGATCTTTGAGTAGTGTTGCCCAAATGCAAGATCAAGACGAGACTTAGCCAGTCTTGGTCTTGGTCTTGCGCCAATACACCTGGTCTTGGTCTTGGTCTTGGTCTTGCGCTCCCAGTCTTGGTCTTGGTCTTGGTCTTGCAGCAAGAGTCTTGCAAGTCTTGCAATTACCTATTAGTCTATTACTATTTATTAAAGTTTACTTTAAATCTTAGAAAAACGTATTAGAATTGGAACATTGTGAGCTTGAATTAACATAGCCATAGTAAAGATCAAGCAGATTAATAAATAACTGAAGATTTGATAAGAAATTCGAAAAATCAACTGACCTATATGTCGTTTTCCATGGAAGTAACTGTTTCTTAATAAACATTTATGATTTATAAGCTTACATTTGCTAAAACATGTAAAAAAACAAATTAATTACAATAACTTGACTGTATTTTAAAGAACAATACTTATCTGTCTAGAAAGAGATTGAACCCACAACTTATAAGAAATTTAATAAAAGAGTTTTACGATTTATCATTTATTTGAATAAAAAATAAAATACAACACAAATCAACAGCTTTATCATTAGGTTATGATACTTTATATCAATTTTTTTGACCAAGAATTAATACAAAGTAACCATCTGGCTGACTCATCACTTAACCTATTTCTATGTTTTCTAATTACTAATGATGCTTTAGAAAATAACCTCTCAGCAGGTACTGAAGTTGCAGGTATTGAGAGAAAATCACGGGCCATTTTCGATAAAATCGGATACTCTGTCTCATGCGTCCTCCACCAATCTAAAATGTCTTCCGAGCTGGTAGTTCTTGGTTTTCTCAGGTACTCCTCCAACTCGTCTATCACTAAGCCTTGAAGACAAGATCCAGATGACGTCGAGGGACATTCATAGAGTTTATCAAAGTCTATTACGTCTTCATCTTCATCACATACTTTATTTTCTTTTTCTGGTAATTCCAGAGATTTGTTCAGTGAGTGTAGACTTTTATATTCTTCATAAAGTTCATTGAACTTGCGCAGACTTTCTGTTTTAAGTTGCTTCCCCCACATTGTCAGGTCAAAAGTCTGAGCCTTATGCCTTGGGTCTAAAATTAAAGAAGTACAATAAATCCAGTTGCTCTTCTTGTAATGTTTAACCGGTTGAATGCCGTAATTACAGAAACAATTAAAACAATTAAAAAGCCATTGTGTCTCGCGTGGATCCACTTACCGGGCATACGAAGGGTTAAGCATTTTGTCTCGAGCTGCTTGGAAAGCTAGAATGAGCCTTTCATCCACTTCAGATCGATTAGGTTTCTCATCTAACTGTTTTACCATGAATTCAATTTTATCTAGCAAGAGATTGAATGATACAATGACTAGCGGTAATGTAACATATTTGTCTCCACCAAGTTTTGTACTTAAAAGTTTAAAGTTTATTAGAAATTTATGTAATTTTTCGAGTACCTGCCATTCATTAGCTGTGATTTGAAAATCATTTAATTCGGTGACAGAACTGCACAATATGTCAATGCCCGCTCTCACTTTTAAACCAAATCCAATCATATCATGTGTGGAATTCCATCTCGTTGGACAGTCAAGAATGGCATTTAGATTTGATGGCACGCCAGCTGCTTCACAAGCAGACTGAAACTTCTTCTTCACTATCTCGCTTCTTTTTATTTTACTGGAAATACTGCGTAACTTTGTTACAGATGTACGCGAGTCAGCAATATTTGGTGCAGATTCTTCATCTTCCTCATCCTCAGTTTCGTCTGCATAGTCTTCGTACTGCTGATCTTGCGCGTTAGTGTCAGACTCACAGTGTAATACTAAGGTCTTTAATAAATCTTGTACACCAAGGTTTAAAATGTGAGCAAAGCACCGGAAATGTTGATTGTCTGAATCAAAGTGTGGCGGCAGCTGTTTGCCCAGTTCATACATAAATTTGGTATTTGCAGTTGCGTTGTCGACCGTGATACCTTGTATTTTATCAATTATGCCATATTCCAATAAACATTCATGGAAAATCGTTGCAATATCTTCCCCAGTATGTCGACCGCGTGATGGTATAAAATCAAGAACTACAGATTGATACTTCCATTCGTTGTCTATATAATGAATAGTAACCCCGTAGTAACTCCTACCAGCAATTGACGTCCACCCATCAAAGGTAAAAGACATTTTAGATGATAATTGTTGAAGTCGTTCCTTGAGATTCAATTGGAGCTCTTCAAATCGCTCTTTGACTTTCCTTCTAAGTGTAGACCTTTTAGGAAACACCATATTAGGGCAAATACGTCGAAAATATACTTGTGTAGCTTCGTCATCGAAAAATGAGAAGGGAAGATATTTTTTCACCACCCAATCAACTGTAGCTGTCGTGATGTTGTCACTGCTGTTTTCCGACTGAAACAAAACAATAAATCTTGTGTTATTATTTAAAACATACTAGGTTTGAGCGTATAAGAGGAGGAGGTTTGTTGTTGTTAAATCGAGAAAATCGTTAAATTGATATTTGTTATATTAAGGTTGCACTGTACTGTAATTTACCAAAATAAAGTACTTAGTTGTTACTGGCCGATTAAATGAAAATATGGGTGTTTATAAAAAATATTTAAGACGATAATTACATACTTAATATGTCGCACCCCTAGATGAAAACACCACTAACTCAAAAATACTTACGTAAGTTAATGGCGTTTTTGAAAGTATCGCATGAATAGCTACGCGGAGTTAAAATTCTTTTAACTGTTAAAAAAATATTCTTACCTGTCCACTTCTTCCAGCGGTTACTAAAAAGCTTGTGATATCTCCACTTAATTTTGGTTTAACAGGAAGAAATATTTCTGATTCCTATTTGTGGAAAGATATTAGATGTTTCCTTAAGCCTGAAGTGTTTCTGTTTTTCATTTTTATTTCAATCTTTTTATGTTGGCACAATTTACAGAAGGCAGTTTGGGATGCATGAATTATTTCGAAAAACTCCTCAAATTTGCTTTTGGGTCTTTTAGATCTGTGACTCAAACTCTCGTTACTCGGACTAGAATAATTTGAATCTTCGTCACTCATATTAAATTGTACACGTGATACGTTTTTAGAAAACAACGAGAATTAGTAAAAACAATTATTAAGTTAGACTCGAAGCACAGCTCAATTGGAAATGACTGGAATTAAAATAATTCCTTTATTTATAGTACGTTTCCTTGCTTTCTACCGCGCCGCCTCGCCACGTGCCGGCTCTATGAAAAGGATGCCGCCGCAAATCAAACAATGCCGCGTGCGGCGTACAAACACACACTAAATATTACCTACTTGTACAGACGCGACGCGTGAATAAAATAGAATTAGTGCCAATCACTATTCTTTACATATAAGTGAATGTTTTGGCGTACATCTATACTAATATTATAAAGCTGAAGAGTTCGTTTGTATGTTTGATGACAGAAGTTTTAAAATAAATAAATAAGTCCTGAACGTCACTATACCTCCAAAGTTACTATTCCTCGTGGACGAAGTCGCGGGCACAGCTAGTAAATACTTACTCTTGTTTTGGCGTACATCTATACTAATATTATAAAGCTGAAGAGTTCGTTTGTATGTTTGATGACAGAAGTTTTAAAATAAATAAATAAGTCCTGAACGTCACTATACCTCCAAAGTTACTATTCCTCGTGGACGAAGTCGCGGGCACAGCTAGTAAATACTTACTCTCATCATCTCTCTCAGAGATATTCGGGCTGGTAAGTTATACAAAACTCTTATCGCAGGCTTTTTATTTTATTAGTAGGTAAGTACCTACGCTTTTTATATTATTTTATTAGTTTTGTAGAATTTTTTTACACGTTTCAAGTATATTTAAAAGTGGCTACAATATTTATTAAACGGGTGATATTTGAACACTTTTTTGCTATTTTTTCTTGTAAAAACTTAAGAAATATAATGACTAAATGTACAATAATAGTACCTAAGTAATTAGTTTAAAACCATATAAGTAATCAATATTATAATATATACACACATCAAAAGTGTCTAGGGATCAACATATATTTTTGCAATAACTTTTCTCCTGATTGATATTAATTAAAATTTTCTTTAAGGATTCATCAAATAAAGTGTTTTCGTTTGTCACAGTAACGATAAACCAAGTCACCTTTGCATTAATAAAGAAATTTGCCATTTTCCTAATAAAGGGATTTTTGACATTTGAACCACTAACATTAAAGTTCGAAAAAAAGACTGAAATAACAGTTTTCTTTAAAATTTTATTGGGTAACTTAAACAATTAATAATCCGTGTTTCTACCGCGAACACTAACAACACAAGAACATCGGTTTGGCATACTCAAAATGAGTTCATCCAAATCACGCTGTGGAATGGCCGCCCATGTTCGTTGCAACAACAAAAAAAGGTCTTCTTGCGACTGGATACCCTCCATATTCGGCAGAGCTCTTCTCTGTAGCATATCCCATGCATGCTCAATCGGGTTCAAGTCTGGCGACTGAGCAGGCCAGAGCAGGACATTGATGTTAGCTGCGGCGAGAGTCTGTCTTACAACTCTTGCGGTGTGCGGTCGTGCATTATCATGCATTAACTGAAATAAGGGACCGATTTGCACTTGTAGAGGAACGATGACGTCAGATACAATCGTCTCAGCATAAATTTGAGCGTTGAGGTTGCCTCTGATCCAAATCAACTCAGTTCTTCCGCCGATCCAAATACCCGCCCATACCATGATGGTTCCACCACTATAAGGATGGACTTCCTGGCAGGATTTTAATCGCTGTTGGCGTCCAGGGGTTCTCCAGTGTCGTATACGTCTTGTATCCGGTCTCATACCAAAACGAGACTCATCAGAAAAGCACACGAAACGCCATTGTTCTTCTGCCCAATTTCTGTGTTCAAGAGCCCATTGATATCGAATCCTACGATTGTGCATTGCTATAGGTGGTACCCGTAGCGGTCTTCGGGAATGAAGGTTCACTTCATGCAAGCGGTTTCTGACTGTTTGGTCGCTAATTAAGTTCCCTGAAGAGTGATGAAGCCTCACGGCTAACATCATGGCGGTTATTGTTGGAGCTCTTCGAGTTAAGATTTGAATGTATCGGTCTTGTCTCCGTGTGGTGCAGCGATACCGTCCTCCATGGCGCTCAGCCACGGTACCAGTGCTTCGGTAACGTGTCCAAAGTCGACTGATAACACTCTGACTTGTATTCAGAGCTAAAGCCACAGTACGTTGCCGGGAACCAGCTTCAATCATTCCCACGGCTCTGAGCATTTCTTCCCTGCTTAAATGACGTCGCCGCTCCATAATAACGTTGGTTTTAATCAGTAGTAGGGAAACAGTAGCACTAATAATGTCTTCAATGCGTTATATGTTTTTATAGGGAAAATATTGACAGCTGATTTTCATCTTTTACTCGAATTTGATTAACAGTTCCTGTTTCAAATTATGAAATGCACCAAAAAGGATCCATATAAATTTATATAATCATAAATTTATTACAAAGCCACATCTCAATCTCAAGAAATCCGCATAAAAATGCTTGATCCCTAGACACTTTTGATGTGTGTACTTACTAGAATGAATTAATATGACATCTACTACCTATCCTTACCATTTTATCCTAATCATAATACTACTTGCGTGATCAGTATAATGTATTCATTTTCATTCTAAGCACTCTGAAACTTATTTATTCTTTGGAACACCTGTAGGTACTCTTAAAAAAATTCGAAATTATTTTGCATGAGTATACCTACGCCCTATGGCGGCAATCAAATAGTGTCACAAATGTTATGATTTCGGCGTGGCGGCAACGATTGTTTTAGATTTCAAAAGAAGCCGCCGGCGCGTGTATCATAACCATGTACTTCCGAAAAGCGGCAAATTTCTTTGAGAAGTAAGTACAAAACCTTTGATGCCGCATTATCAAAGTGCCGATGGTTAAAACATAACTATGCATGCACTCAGTTTGATTTTAATAGATATTTTTTTATTCGTTATGTTTATGGTATTAGTCGTAATGCGCATAGGTCCAGTTTTTCATATTCTTTGATACAGTTTTTTGCGTCTCATAGAATTCCTAAGCGTACCTACCTATGCACCGAACTGTTACACCTAACTACTCAGTGAAATAGCGCTAAGTCCTAGCTGCAAGACGCAAGACGCAAGAGTCTTGCAGGCTATGTCTTGTTCTTGCTCAAGTCTTGCACGGTCAGTCTTGGTCTTGGTCTTGCTAAAAATACGCGGTCTTGTTCTTGGTCTTGGTCTTGCAAAAACGCAAGAACAAGACCAAGACTGCAAGACCAAGACTGAATTTGGGCAACACTATTTGACAGTCGTTACGGGTAGTTAGAAGCCCAAAAGTCTGCCAACCAGTCTTACCAAGGGTATCGTGTTACCTAGTAACTAGGTTGTGGAGGTCAGATAGGCAGTCACTCTATGTAAAATGCTGGTATTCAGCTGCATCCGGTTAGACTGGAAGCCGACCCCAACATAGTTGGGAAAAGGCTAGGCAGATGATGACTGCATAAGTTTTTCGTCAGCTATTGTTAGTTCCATATATTTTTGACTATTCCATCATCGATATCTTCCACTTAGTCTAGTCTAGACTAGGCTCTGAGGGCCTCTATTTGGTATTGGTCAGCAAAGGAGCTGCTATTCGCCTTATGTTCAAATATGTATAACATACAATAGTAAAAATCTGAACCAACAAAGTTAGCAACAACAACATTTTTATCTCTCCATGAATAAGCCAAATACTGCTTCATATAGCCATATGTTCTCACAGCTGTCCGGGAGACCCGTGCGGGCCGCCCGTACGGGCTCCCGGAACGGAGACACACGTGAGCCGCTAGAACATTGTTTCACAGCGACGCGGATTGGTCCGTACGCAACCCACTTCGAGTAGAGCCCGTACAACGCTAGGACCGTATCGTACTAACTCCCTCGTTTGAGAGCACTGCGGGCGCTACCCGCACGAGTCTCCCGTGTGCGGGCGGCGCGTGCGGGTCTCCCGGACAGCTGTGAAACCAGCCTTGACTTGGAATACCAATGATGAATAATAATTAAATAAATAAAATCATTTTATTTCGGATAGCATAAAAAGATCTTAAAATTGTTAGTAACATGTTTGCATAAACTATTGTTGGTAACTTAAAACGAAAGACGAATTTGTGAGAAGACCACCCAATCTATACACAACTAGAAATGTTAATGGTTTAACTATGGTATAAGTCTTTGCACAAAGTGCCTTATTATGTCGGAGGAAGTATCTGCCGCCACAGCCTTTAGGATACTATTGTGACTGCCTCTTATTCTGCTCAGGAATGAGGCCGTTTGTTAGTGGATGATGGCATGAAATCCATCGGTATGGATTACCGCGAACATTTCTGATGCACTGCAAAAACGAGGCGGTCGCAACAGCATCCTAAAAACATTATTATATTGGATGCGTAGAATATCCAGCAACCTTTTCGAGTAGTTGACCCAAATATTACTGGTGGAAAAACTCTCGATTATAAGCTTTAAAAAGCGTTATTTTTACTTGGTCAGTAGGCGGAGAGAAATTTCATGCCAACATATTACCCCTGACCGCCAGAGCCCGACGCTCCCTCTCAATGTCACTATATCGTTGAGATCACTGGTAAGAAAATGCCCAAGATATTTATTGTGACTTTACGAATTGGTGTACCGTTTATGGCAAGTTCCAATAAAGCTTTGTTTGTATCGTTAGTTGCATTATCTTGCCACGTGTCGAACAAAAGATTTAAGTACTAAGCGAAACCTTGGCTATAATTGCATTATCGTCTCGTTAAAGCCGTTCAACTGAGCTTAATCGTGTGATATGACAGGTAAGTAGGCACGTGTGGCTTCAACTGCATACAATGCGAGATTTCAGCTGAGATATTCCTGTTTTTATACTAAGCGAAATTAAGTTTAGTAATACATTAGGAAATAATGTTCGTCGTTATTAACTCGTTATTGTTTACTGCTAATGATTAACACCACGTTTGCTCTTACCTAATGCCTTCCTGAGAGTAGTCGTAGCCCAGTGGTAACGGCCCCAACTTACGAGTTGTAGGTTGTGGGTTCGAATTCAGGCAGGCGCTTTATTTTGTGTGATTTATTTAATCACTACTATTGAAAACTCAAACAATTTGTCCAGGCTCCATTCGTCTTAATTTATTTTAGCATCTTTTCCTTCGATTATTTATCCTAAATTTTAATGGCGTCGGGAGTCGCAGGCAACCGAAAGGGAGATCGTGGCCCCCGGCGACAGGGCAACCGAAGGAACACGGGTGGGTTTTAGTCAGTAAGAGTCTGACACGCCCTCCCGCTCCGCCCAGAGCGGGAGAAGTTATTTGATGATTTCCCAACCAAAAAAAAAAAAAATACAGCGTAAGACATTATTTCAATAATAACGATGTTGGGGGGTGGTCCAACCGGATGACATTGATAAACACAAATTCCTTGCAAATAATGGAGCTTAAATTTTGAATGCCATGTCAAAAAAGAAATGTTTTGCCCCCATTCCCTATATCTCCGCCCCCGTCCATTTGGAGTCCATTCGGACAGTACGGGGGGGGTTCGGTATCACTTCAAGACTCAGATTACCACTCGCCATTCGGTTGCCTTTCCGATTAAATTTTACTTGCCATTGCTTTAACTAAAATTTCTACTCACCCGATCGTTTTTCAGAATAACGTCGATTATGGTCTCTTTGTTTTTACGTTCTTTAGCCAGCACTATTATTCAACATCCCTTTCAAGCATTGCCCATTATTATGCCACACACTCAAATTCAGAAATAGTTTTTAAAGTATAATTACTGTAGAGTACACCCAGTGACCTCCTTTGAGCGCGGCCTGATCTTGCTCGCGATAAAGAAACCAACTACTACCTAGGGTAATATTCACAGACAGCACTTTGACTATTTACTTTGCTAAGTGAAGTGAGCGTCGCATACGAATGTAAACATTATTGAAGTGAAAACTTCTTTAGGCTCGTTGGGCATTTTTGAGATGGGACTAAGCCATTGATTTTGCGACACCATGACGACACCAGATTTTTGTAAACGCGATTGTGCTCTTTATTTATATTACGTTACGAACCAATGTTCTATGCAAGTATTTTTACTTTAAAGGTTTCGGAAGTTTTTTTTTTTGTAAACGCGATTGTGCTCTTTATTTAGATAAGGTTACGGACCACTGTTCTATACAAGTATTTTTCTTCCACCAAGGCGATCTTGGTCAAGTTTTCACGTCTGTCGGCACTCCCGGAGTGCCACCACATTTTTTTCATAATAGCACTAATGTTCATGTTCGAAAGAAACGCTTGCTCACATTCGCTTATGCTTATACGAATATCTTGCATGATAATAAGGTTCATATTCGTACGGAACGCTTGCTAAGTTGTCATAGTGCGATCTGTGAATCTCGTCCTTACTGACCGCTTTCTTATTATTATGGTTCGTGCGAGACAAGGCAAAAAATATGTAATTTGAAAATTATGAAGCGTCGACACACTTTCGGGTTGACTTTGAGTTGCCTTTAGTTTAACGATTCAGCTTTTTCTTTATTTATAAAAAAAAAACAACTTATATTTACAGTTTGCACCACATATACAAGTTATCGGTCAATATCTATTAGTAATTACATATCATCATCTGCCCAGCCTTTTCCCAACTATTTTGGGGTCGGCTTCAAGTCTAACCGGATGGAGTTGAATACTAGTCTTTTTTTATTTTACTCCACAACCCAGTTACTGGGTACCACGATATCCCTTGGTAGACTGGCTGTCAGACTTTTGGGCTTCTGACAAACTGTAACAACTGTCAAAGATCTACAAATTGCAGCCGGGACCAACGGCTTAACGTGCTTTCCGAGGCACGGAGGGGTCTTGGTATGTAAAGATGGTCACTCATCCACGGACCAACTGTGGCAAGCGTAGCTTAACCGACCTGTGCGATTGATATTACTTAGCCACAAGCCCCTCCCTAGTAATTACATATACAATCATAAATTAAAAACGTTGTTACCACAAAATTATTCTTTCTGTATTTCTGAAGGGTTTTACTCGGGTGAATTATATAACTACCCAAAGTATTGTAAGTACGTCTTGGTTGGGTATTCCCATGTGATACCCCATCATTTCGAATTTAACTGGAATTTATAGTAAAATCATTAAAAATAAAGTACTAGTAAAAAATATCTTATTTTATCTTATATATACAATGTGGAGACAACAATACGACAATATATGAAAACACTGGCATAAGGGTATTTTGTAACCATGAAATAAATCAGCAATACAACTTGCTGATTGTAATGATTATAATTTTGTAAAGTTATATTAGTTACGATCGCGAATCATATACAACCTGACACTGGCCTTCAAAGTGCAAAAAGCGTAAGAAAATTTGAATTTAGCGGGCTATCTTAGCGCATCCCCCTTAAGAACTTATTTAACTTAGTAAAGTTAAAAAAGTTCTGAGGCCTTAGCATGATCGGGCGACGTAAATGTACTTACCGTGAATTCGAAAGATTTTTGAATCGAAAACCCTATAGCATTTTGGTTAAAATGTTTGCAACAAGCACAATACGTAGGTCATTCATATCCATCACATAGATATGAATAAAGTCTTAAAACTAAGTTAATATTATGTGCGAAATGATTATTTTCAATTTTAAAATCGTTAGAATTAACATTACTTTTATTCCGCCGGGCGCTTTCTTGCTAGGCCCAATAAAGTATACCTAATAAATTTCAGTTCACATAAGAGGTACAATAATAAAAAAATAAACAACAGATTATCTTCGGCCATAACTCATTCCTCTGCAATTATTACACGAACACTAGGAAAATACTAAAAAGTATTTCGGTCTCAAGGTGAACCTCGTTTTTAGGCAGTTTTTCTGTTATTAATTCACACGAGATTGTACCTACATGATAAATGAGGGTCGAGGGTTACCGTGACGTGTGGCGAGGCCCTAAAATTAGCGAGGAAGTTAGGGTGCTCGTCCAGAAAAGGATGTCGGACCGGATTTAACTGAAGACTAGGATGTTTAAATGAAGAAGACCTAGGATATTCGTTTTGTATACACGTATGTTATTCTTTACGCTGGATTGATGAGCTGGAAAATACAGGGGGAAAATTATGAACTCGGTTAGCAATAGAGTGAAAAATGGAAGGAAATGGAGGAGGTATTTGCCAATAGGCACACATACTAAGACAGCCGGTGTCAACAATAGAATTATTTTAATTTAATTTTTAACTTTTACAACTTGTGAATAATTTTATTTTAGTAGCATAAGTTTTAAATGGTCTGAATAAAGGGCTTTTATTATTCTTTGATATCTTGAATTCTTTTTAGTAATTTAGGGGTGGTCCAAGGCGACTTACGAGTTGTTGGTCGTAGGTTCGAACCCTGACAGGCGCTTTACTTTGTGTAAATTATTTCATTACAAACCGGCATGTCCTAGAACAAAAAATTCGAAGACGTGACATCTACTAACCCGCACTGAGCCCGCGTGGTGGATTACGGCCTACTCCCTCTCATAGAGAGGAGGCCTGTGTCCCAGGAGTGGGAAGATTATAGGCTGATTATGCTAATGTAAGGCCACTATACGTTTGTTCACTTAAAAGAAAAAAATAATCTTCGGTTTTGTAACCAGTTGAGGTTATAGTGAAAAGGATTTCGCCAGGATAGACACAGCAGCATCATATTGCAATCTAAACCAGACACAATAGAGGTTTTATTGTTATCGTCTGCAGGCGTTTTGTGTCCCGCAGTGTTAATCTGTCTGCCAAGTTTGATTGTCTTAACAATACCTTCTATGTCCGATCTTTTGGGGCATATGTTTCCAACAGATTTGGTAGTCATGAACATATCGTACCTATAGCCTAGCCAAGCTGCGTTTGTGGTGGAACTCCACTCTAATCGGATTGGTCAACCTGTCAAATTGCATGAGTAATGTCCAGTTAGTTACATATGCAGACTAATGGAAGAGCTGGCGTCTAGACAGATAACTTTGTCCATGGACAGGGGCGGTACACGTTAAGTAATTAAATAGTCCTGTAAATGTATGCGATCCCCTGTTGTTAATAGATACTTTGTTTTAATGAAGACTGTGTTGTCTTTTGTTTTCTGTATGCATTGTCTTATAGTTATTTGTAAGTAAGCTCTCAACTCTGCTAGTAACTAATGCGGAAAGTTATTCTATAAATATTTTGACATGTTGATATGAGGACTGGCTGAGAAATAGTTAGGTTTTTACCTACTGATGATGCCATCTTACAAAAGTGTAGGACTTCTGTAATGTTAATAATATTTATATAAAGGGATGATATTAGTAGATAGAAAAACAAACCGTTATGCATAAAAATACAATTTTGTCGTCGATTTGAGAGCCTTCTTTTTTCGTCGGATAAAAACTAGAAGTAATTTTCAAAGTTCGCAACTGAATTGATTAGACAAATTAATTTAGTCAGCCAATGAATACTTTCATATGAGTTACTACAATTAATACTTTTGAATGAGTCGCTTTTCTTCAGCGACAAACAATATTAAGATGTTTCACAGTCAAAAAATATCCTTATTTCATCAATAACTTTAACACTAAACCAGGTGACTCATAGTCATAACGTATCACTGAAAATTACTCGCATGTATTTTTCGCCCCCACACCTTTAAGTTGTAAAATATTTAAAGAAAGAGATACAGGAGCACTTAAAGTATCATTTTCACGCAAATTATTTCGATGTAAACTAAATTAAAACGTACTTCATTTAACATTAAAGTTTAACGGCCCGTCCATTCGTCATTTTGCACACTCTTCGGGAAAACCCACGCATACCTTAAGTTCACACTACTACTCAAAAGTTATCACGCAAATATAGATTGTGTCTTGGAACCATAAAATTCATATTGGTGTAGCAGTGTATGGAAGGATGTTACAACTTGTGATGCTCAGTAAATTATTGCGTAGGCGCCATTTTGTGTTTAAATCATTGAGTTTATTATCCAATTGCTCTTGACACTCGTTAACTGATACGTCTCTGTTATAATCAGATTCAGGATTTGCTTGTTTATTCAATTGGTGTATTATTTAGGTATTCTGCTATAACGACACAAGGACTTTGAGAGGTGATGTAGGGTCATGCATAATCAGCCCTTAATGTTCCCACTGCTGGGACACAGGCCTCCTCTTTGTGAAAGGGGCCATAATCCACCATACAGGCGCAGTGCGGGGTGTTGGATGTCACATGTCTTTGAATTTATGGTTCTAATACATGCCGGTTTCCTCACGATGTTTTCTTTTACCGTTTTGAGAGCAGTGTTGATGAAATAAATTAAACAAAGTAAAGCGCCTGTTTGGGTTCGAACCCATGACTTACAACAACTCGTAAGTCGGGGCCGATACCATTGGGCCGCCACTGCTCTTCAGAGTCATATTATTGTGAGTAATTTCTACTAACAAAATAGAAATTGGGTTGAGGCTCAAGAGCGATGAGGAAAGATCTTAAAACCATTAAAATGTAGGATAAATAGTCGAAGGGAAAGATGCTTACATAAATTAAGACGAATGGAGCCTGGACAAATTGTTTGCCTCTATCATCTATATCTTTATACATATTTAAGTGGCTTTTCGTGTCTGTCTGTATAACGTTGTTTGTGCATGCTTTGTGCGTCATTCGTGTGTTGTTCTTCTAAACTACCCAATATTGTCTCCGGTTTTCGTTTAAAGAATTTATTCCGGAAGGTTTATGTGCATAAAACATTAATATAAAACTGACAAATAATAGAGAATGACGATGTTTTGTCAAGACGTAAAAATCTCGCCAAGCAGGATCAGGTAGCTAGTACAGGATATAAACATAAAAATATTGTTTATGACTGAAACATAAATGACGAAACAAAACATAACTACAGTTTTGAGCCGTTTGGGGTCGAATCACTCGGGTCTTTTTTTAAGGAAATTTCTCGCCTACTGGTTCGTTCTTTGGCCAAAAAATTAGCATTACCATTCAACGTGGCAATGCTGCCAATCTTCTGGGCACGTTTCCGGATGACAGCGATGCGGACGAGTACTTTGACGCCCAAGCGTCCTTTTGTTTTTGAATTTATTTGTATAGTTAGTCATTTCATTTAGTGTTAGATTATATATTGTACCAGAATATCCGCGAAAATTTGCGGATATGTTCTTTTTTATTAGATATTTATTTATGTATTCTTTATGGCACTTTTAGGTCATGAGCTATCCGTATATCAAAAAATATTTGGCCTAGGTCGTAAGGGGAAGGCGTGAAAATTTATTCGCTGTTACAATGATACTAAATATAAGATTTTTTATCTATAGTTAGAATAAAAATACTGCCAAAATATGGGTACATACCTCTGCCTACCTCTTCAAGGAAAACAGGCATGATGCTATGCTACACATATATCCGCTGTCCTCAATCACAAGTCCCCGATACGTCTTCACATCGATTGCATTCCTAATGACTTGGGCCGGTGGTTGACCCCTCCACTGTCTAGTCAATGAACTTTGGCATACATTTGGTACAAAGCTGTCAAGTTTACCCCGGGGTAAACAGTAAGGTCAGCTACCTTGCAACGTTGCAACATTGTAGACAGGTTAGAGTATAAGGCTTTGAAGTGGCGCTCGAAATGTTGAACAAGCTTTTCGTGTGGTGTAGTTTTTGTGCACGGCTTTGCCTTCATTAGATAATTACTTATTGCATTCATGCTAGTATTCCCGCTATCCGCTCCAACTAAGACATATTCTTATGTTAGGAGTTGCTTTGCCCACGTTTATTTTAGAGAACAAATTATCTGCCGTTTTATGTCATATATCTGGATGACCGAGCTTTGTTCGGTTTTTTTTGGTAGTTTTCTAAAAATGAAACCTAGCTAGATCGATTTATCGCCCCCGAAACCCCTGCATACTACATTTCATGAAAATCATTGGAGCCGTTTCCGAGATTCAGATTATATATATACATATACAAGAATTGCTCGTTTAAAGGTAGATAACTAAGGGCGGATATCTCCAATGAAAAATTTTTCTTCATTTTGTCATTTTTTTTAATCGAAAAAAAATTGTTAGTTTTAGATTCTTTCCTTTTTAGTTGTTATTACTGTTTATATTTCCTGTGCGTGTACCAAATAAAATAAAAATATCTTTCTTTTTTCTTTCAATGAAACTGAACTCGATCAGCACATCAATACTGCGTTCAAGAGCTGTCTGGTTCAATATTTTACAACAATTATGACACTAAGCCCAGGTACGCATAAAAAATACCAATTAATAATGGTAGGGAAACAAACAAAGTATAAAATAATACTTTGTTTGTTAATACTTTGTTTGTTAAATTAATACTTTTGTTTGTTAAATTAATACTTTGTTTGTTTCAAACAAAGTATAAAATAATAAATATATTCCAGCCTGAATACGCTCAGGTTGATACGAGCGAATTTTTCCCGAGGCGATTTTTTTCGCGAATTGGATTTTCGGAGAAATCCGCCCTAAGATTACGGTGACCGGAGATTTAGAACAACTCTGTCCATAGGCAATGTTATACAAAATTCACCCAGTGCGAGCATCAGGATCGTCTTAGCTCAACCATTACTCAAATACAGAGAAGTTTGCGAAAGTATATCAGGAAAAGGTCATGCGAATTAAATCCCCTTTTTACAAACTTTTATTCAACTTGCCTTGTTAAGTATGGGTCATATCTTGCAAACTGAATTAAAACCACTTCCTCTTAACCTACGGAGTTGAAATTTTACATGTAGGTTCTTTTTCGAATACAAAGCATTTTTATGATGCATGATCTAATTTTTCACCCAAGATTGGCTCCAAAGTCAAAGTCAAATAATTTATTTCAATTAGGCACATAAAAGGCACTTTTGAACGTCAAAATTTAGAAAAAATAGAATTGATTCTAGTCGCCCCTTCCAAAAGGTAGTTTTCGTATGGAGAAGAATGGGGAAGAAACTCCACCGTTACTCTTTTAAAATAGTTTACAATATTTTGTATACATTAATTATATAATTATATGTGAAGACGATGCACCTGAAATAAGATTACTGTACTACAATAGGTAAATATAATTAAAAATGAAGCAATGACAGAAAAAATAATTATTTAATGGTTACATGGTGTTCACATATTTACAAGCATTGTAAAAGTAGGTACCTATATGATATTAATAATTTTTTGGTATATCGTATAGGTACAAGATGAAGGAACTCCTCAACGGTCAACAGTATAGACACGAAATTTAATATACGCATTCAATTATGGATAGTCTTTTCTAAAGTTCACCATGACTTGGTTGCTGCCGCCAGGCGCCGCCAAGTAAAAGCTTGTTTAAAAAGGCTTTTACATAAATTTTATTTTATTGCCAAATGGCCATACTGTAGACCTCGATCTCGCTTGATGGGGAAAGGTCTACGATATTTTAATTACAATTTTTCCCCCAAGTCATGAGAAGCGTATTTTTTTTAAGCACAAACTCCGCAAAACTAATATGTAGACTGTGGTGCTGGCATTCATCTTCAGTTCCTTTTAACAATCCGTACTCTCAACCTCGTCCTTCCGATTTATCTCCACGTTTCTAACCTTTGATTCCAATCTTGGACACATTAAGCACAAAGTTCAATATAGTCACCACGTGCCACCACGAGCCACCACCCACTACCCATTATATTCTGGTAATTATAGTGCCTACATTTTTGTGGTCATTACTAACACAAAGATTAAACGAGGTTCACCAAAAGTAGACCAGTCAGGGACCTCAAACAAACACAAAATTGTCATTCAAAAATGTATTTGTGTGCCTTTCAATTCTTTATGTACGCGATATAGGGGTCAATTTCCTTGAAACATAATTTTCGAGGGCGGCAAAGTCAAGTTTGTGTGTGGTACGCGTCGAATCTTGCGGTCAGCTATGGTTTCCGCAAACGGTTGCCATGGCTACAGCCCAATAACAAACCTGTCAAATAGCACACGATTTTCCTACAAGCCGGTTCAACAGAAGTAATGACACACTTTTTCAACTAGTATACCCGTGAAAATTATGTTTTCGTGACCTCAGAGTGACCTCAATGTTGCTTTGAATATTCTTACATATGTACTTAGCAAAATATGCCCTAAGATCTTTGCCAAGAAAAATGGATTTCGGATTCGGGGACTTCTTGGTTCCAAATGTTGGGGGCCTGCGACAGTACTTTCAAACGGATCCATTTGGGTACGTAATATTGTCTTTCATTAGACATTGTTACGGTTTGTTTCATGTTTTTAGGTTAGCTCATTCTAGATTGAACCATGTAAGCTACATGTAGATCGAGAACTAGGGCAGCTGTATTTACTTCAAAATACGACTTCTTCACTTGAATATTCTTGAAACCGTTCAAGTAGGTTTGAGAACAATGTACAGTACCTTAATTAAACAAGAAATGGAGTACATTTCCAAGACATCGGACATGTAGCGACTGGCACTTGAATAATATATCTATTTATATAGAAATTAGTTTCGCAAAAACTCGAAAATGCCTCTATCGATTGTGATTAAAGTTCGGTAAGTTGCTGTGTGCGCGCCGGAGAAGGTTCTTAATTAAAAAAAGGCATAGCAACGCATGATGTACATAGCTATTAAGTAATAAAGCTTGTTTTACATGTTGCGATTTAATTGCCAGTGGCATGCTATTAGTTGAAGCAACAATAAAAGTTGCAATGTCTAAACAGTGTTTCGACGATGATGATTATTTCAATTTTATTTGTATGGCAAGGAAGTGGTGTCTTGTAAGTGGGGTTTAGTCAAGTGTCTAAAATAGTAGATTGATAAACGAGGGGCTAAAATAACCCATTCTATCGGGGTAGTTTTACTTCCGAGCTTTAGCAAGGGGAAAAATAGAAACCGAGTTATAATAGGTTTTTAGCGCCGTGTGTTATATAAGTACTCTACTTTTCACTACGATTGCGAGAAAATAAAATAATCCAATACAATAAATAGTTTATTTTATTTTAAAAAAAATTTACAATTTGTTCATTGAGAATTTTTAAGGAAACTTTTTATCCCGGTATGCGGTAGTACGTTTCCGTGGCATAATTTCCGACTTCCTCGCGAGCGAAGCCCTGGGAAAAAGCTAGTTTTATATAAGAATAAAGACTTTTTCGTTTTTGTAGGCTCTTTGGTTGAAGTCAAAATTTAATTAAATCTGCATTTTTTTTAATTTTGCTCTAGAGCAAGATATGCTATTTTTTCCCCGCTCTGGTACGCTACAAGACGGACTTTTTGAGCAAGATATATTGTGAAAATAAAAAAATAAACAAGTGCAAACAGAGCCTCCACCTGGCACCCGAGGGTCGGTTTAAGGTCACCAAACGAATAAGGGTACCCTGAAGAGGTGTCCTTCTGTCAATAAAGCTCAATCCATTCTTTTGCAGGGCAAATAAGAGATGTTCTCTTGCATACTCAAGGCAATAAAGCCATTAAATACGGGCTACAATTTAAATAAAAATATACGACAAATATTACTAGTTCGTCAACATTTAGCCATAATATTAGCCACGTAACGTTATTATTTTACAACTTACGCGCCCAAGCAACGTGTTATAAAATCAGGCCGACTTTTTTTTATAAAGCCTACGACCATTATGTGCGTGAAGAAACAAGAATTGCTTTTCACGGTTTCAAAGAGAAATTGCTCGCAAAATATATTTTGCACAAAATTCTGATAAAGCGGATTGTTAACTGCTTCTACCAACACGTCTGCCTGTCAATTTTTATTAGTCATGCTCATCTTGTGAGCTTAAATCAAGTTTTTCTATTGGCCGTAGATATGCATTGCGTAGACCATTACTCACAGACATCAAACTGCCTTGATCTGTGTAATTTTAAATAGATTGCAATTGCGCGCTATGAGAATCTATTGCCTCTACCACGACGAAATTCAAGACAGTAATTGTCATGTTTGCCAAAGCGAATTAGTACCCTGATCATTGGCTAAACTTAGACACTAATGACTTTCGGGTAAGAAAATAATCGCAAAAACCTGAATTTCCTGAAACCGCTTACACGTAGTAACCAAGCATGTTAGGTAATTAATGCTCGTTCCGCTTCTCTATGAAAACAGGTCGTTTGCCCGCAGTAGACGATTACGGGCTTATAATGAAAACAATCTAAAGACCCAGACTTCACCAACGCGGAGACGAGACGACAGGAGAGGATATGTGCTTTAAACAGTCAATAGAATTTCGTTATTAATACATCTCGTCTCCACTCAGCTTCAGTGGAGATGTATCATATTTGTATGGCGCGATCGACGCGGAGATGTGAGCTGTGCCTCGCAGCTCAGGTCCGCTCTAGCCAGCATACATCTCCGCCCTAACTAGCACACATCTCCGTTCTAGCCAGCACACATCTCTGCTCTAATCTAGCCAGTATGTATCTCCGCATAGCTTCGGTGGATACACCCTAGCTGAAAAACATCTCTTCTGGTCTCCGCTTTGGACATCTCCGCACATCTGCGCTTTGGTGGAGTCCGGACCTAAGGGGCATACAGAAAACCACGGGATAACCCGTCGGTTTCTGTATGCTACAAGAGTGCAGCATACCTCTAGTGTTTCAGTATTGTCGATACACACTAATTTTCTATGAGTGGGTAATTAGTAAACACGACAAAACTAAAACAATTGCGGTATGTTGCACACTTGTACTATAAGCGATTAGGAAGAAGAGTGGGGCGTGTCTTTGTGGATGGCACTATCTGTATTTTTAGGATACTAAAAACTACAACAACTACTACTACTACTACTACTACTACTATTCTTTTTTGGTAGGTACTTAATTTTTTTTGTGGTGTGAGGTTATCAAAATCTTTGACCAAGGCCAAGGTATAAAGAAAATTGCATTTAAAAATGCACGCAGGTCTGTTGTTGGCTTTAGCGTCAATAGTATTGAATTTTTTTTGAGGTAAGAGGTTATCAAAATCTTTGACCAAGGCCGAGTTATAAATAACATTGCATTTAAAAATGCACGCAGGTCATGTGTTGTTGGCCTTAGCGTCAATTGAAGATTAGCTCAATGTCACAATCATTTAATCAATTTGCACAGTCAGGTTTATTTTTATCCCTGTGGCGTCTTCAATCATTTTTAAGAATTGTTTTAATTTATAGTGTGATTGTTGGAATTGATACTGTAATCCTGAAGGTCACGCTGGCAGGTAGGTTATTCAAGCCAAATGTTGAAAAATTGTGTTCTTTTCTCAAATAATACATTACTGGGAAAAATGAATCAATTTCCAAGAATCTGATGCAGTTTCTGTATCACTAAGTATATCTATGATGGTAAAGACCTCGACGGTCAGACTCAGTTCTTCTATATCATTGAAAGCTTTCTATCACTAGTTTGGGGCCTTAGCTGGTGCTATGGCGGTTTTGAGGAATAATTTATATGCAATATTAGCAATTGGATTATTAGGAACTATTGTGCGAGTTCATCATATATTTTCATAAATTTTCTTGGATTTTAATCCTGCTAATCTGGTGGCCGCGCCTGTATTGTATTACTTTTGTCCAATTTTAAAGGCTTTCATACTCCGCAATTGATGTAATCTGTACCTAACAAATATTGTAATCTGTAAAATATTATTTTCTTTCGCAGTCCGTCATCCGGTTTTCACCAAATGGCCAGGATGATGGATCGAATGATGGTCGAAAGCCTCCAACCGTTCGGGTTCGCGCGAATGTCAACAAGTAGTACTGGGAGCGGGGGTAAGAAGGACGATACAGGTCCGTCTGTACCTCGTGATGGACTACTAAGAACAGAGCAAAGTGAAACGAGGAGAGAGCGAGCTAGAGTCACTCCCACCAACACGCACGCCGCCATGGGGACACGGCATCCACCCACACAAAGTGAGTATTTAGTTCAGATATAGGTATGGGTAGGTTCAGCAAAATGAAATGGATCAGTTTTACATAGGAGTAGATAAAACAGAAAATCTTTGTTAATTTCTGAATGAGGGGAAAAAAATATTGTCATAATTATTTTACTAAACACTTCATGCATTTCTGCCCTTAACTTTCTTTGGATTCATAAAGTCAATTCTCTGTGTTAAGATCCACAACAATTAACTGAAGAGCCGTAACCTTATAAACGGCAAAAAAATTGAAAATAGAGGATAATTTTTTGCATAGAATCTAATTGATATCTATTAACATAAATCTTGTTTCAGTTGTCAAACCATCACATGTAGTAAATATAACTGATAAGCCTCCCGAACAACAGAAGAACCCAGACCCAACCACAGAGAAATGGGCGGGCACGCTACGGCGTCGTGACAACATATTACCAGCAATAGGCAGGAAGGCTTCACTGGGCAGTGGAAGAATGCAGGTCACCAGATCTGTCGATAGACTCTCTAAAACGGGAAAAACTCGACCCCTAATTCCTATAAAACCAAGACTCAGAAAAAAAGATATGCCCAACGAAGGTGCTGATGTTACGATATTTGAGAAGGACGAAAAGGTGTTCGATGCGACAGGGTACGAACTGCATTTGGTGGAGACTTTGGAAAGAGATATTTTGCAGAGGAACCCTGCTGTTCGCTGGAAGGATGTCATAGGACTTGACGATGCAAAGTCCGTTCTGCAGGAAGCGATGGTTCTGCCGCTGGTAATGCCTGATTACTTTAAGGTAAGAAGCATCTTCTTATCATCGGCGATGTTTTTGCTATTTGTGAAATTAATTGTCGATGTAATGCTAGTTTACAAAGTAAATATTTGGCAGCGCTTTTATTGGTTATCAATTGTTCAATAACCTTTATTAACCACGGAAAACAATAGTCTATTACTTTTATAGGTAACACAAAAGACTTAAATTTGTAGTCTTAACTTAGCTACTAATAACAGATGTCGAACAATTACCATAATTAAGTAATAGTAAAAGACGTAATCGTTTTAAAAATTGCCTTTTACAGCAAGAAACGGATCGGTTTTAATTCAGTTAGAATATAAAAATATAATAATTTATATATTTTATATATATATATATATATATATATATATACTTTGGCGGCTAACGGGAACGCCCTCGGTTTACATTCTGTATATAACGATGTTTAGAATTAGGACATTTCGAGGACTTGTGTTACGAACATAAATCACCTCCCAATCTTAGTGTAACCTAGTTTAAATTGACGATTTGCGTGAGGCGGCTAACAGTCAATGCTCATTTGTTTACCCGTTCTTGTAAAGTTTGTTCTTTAGGTTCGTGTCAGGTAATCGAATTATGGGTGGCTGTAAAATGAGAAGAGTTTCCACTGTTACTGCTAGGGCTTTGCAAGTAGACTGCGCAGATCGTCAACTACTAGGTAGTGTAGAGAGATTATTGAAACCAGCAGGATAGGAGGTTTGTAAAAATATTTATATAGTTAACTATTGCATTGTGCGCTTTTAGAATTTCTAATGTGACGATATTATCGTGGACGTCCACGGCAGGGAGGTAAAATGTTGGGCACGCCACAATTGCGGCGATAAGACCCCTCTTTGAGGAGTGGCTAGAGAGGCGCCACGGCGTCCTCACCTTCCGCCTGACGCAGGTCCTCACCGGACACGGCAGTTTCGGGAGGTTCCTGCACAGGATAAGGCGGGAGGAAACGCCCGGGTGTCACCATTGTGTGGATCGCCCGGAGGACACGGTGGAGCATACGGTGGAGGTCTGCCCAGCTTGGGCGGAGCATCGCCGTGTCCTCGTGGAGGCGATCGGCGGCGGTGATCTCTCGCGTCCGGCCCTGGTTCAGGCCATGGTACGGAGCGAGAGGAAATGGGAGGCCGTCACCTCCTTCTGCGAAGCGGTAATGCTCGCGAAGGAGGAGGCGGAACGCGTGAGGGAGAGGCAAATTTCGCGCCCTCATGCCCCTAACCGCCGCAGGAGGAGACGCCCAGGGCGTCGGGAATCGCGAGGCGATTTCCGGCCACCGTAGGCGCGGGCTTGCGGACGGTGAGCAATGGGTGGCTCACCGTCCGATAAGGACCAGGCCCGGGTCGACGGCGCGTTGTGTTCCACGCGCGCCTCAAAGAGATGTCAGCAGATTCGAAGGGGTCCACTAGGGCCGATGCCTGCCGGGGTTGCGAAGAAAACCGAAAGGGAGATCGTGGCCCCCGGCAACAGGGCAGCCGAAGGAACACGGGTGGGTTTTAGTCAGTAAGAGTCTGACACGCCCTCCCGCTCCGCCCAGAGCGGGAGAAGTTATTTGATGATTTCCCACCCTCAAAAAAAAAAAAAAAAGGGAGGTAAAATGTTTGAAATACTTTCATGTTATAAATTAACCTAGAATTAGATTAAAATTTCTTTATTTCAACAAAGTTACAACACATTTACAGCATTCAGAAGAAGTGTCTGTCTGTCTGTTATAACGTTATCCTGGACAGAAATTTAAATATAAATTTCCATACATTTTACTTCCCTATGGTATCGTGATGCCGTGGATGTCCACGATAATATCGTTGCGTTAGAAATTATAAAATCGCATATTGGACGTTGGGTATGGATTTTTATCATCAAATAACAGATAATTCAGTATATTCACACTTCTCATGAATACCCTCAAATTGACTGTTGTTAGGCTTGCGAAAGTAGAGAACGTTGAGGTAATTGCGAACATATGAAGCAATGGATTAGCAATGTCCTTCAAACCATTCAGATTGTGATTAAAACTGTGTTACGCAATTAAGGTCTTAATTAGATTAGATTTCTTTACTTTTGTTCGTCTGTATTTATCCGACTTCCAAAAGGGAGGAGGTTATATGTTCGTACGATTTCGTTTTTTTTTTGTTTTAATGGGTATGCTCTCAAGGTGGTTCAATATAAATTTTATTAACTTTGCTTGGATAGTTTTTGAGTTAGTTTCAATAATACGTATTTTTTTCCCACTTAGTATGTGGATGATATGATAAGTTCCTGTCACTGGTAGCAGGTAGTGGAATTCGAATTTGTGTGGGGTAGGTACCACAACTAAAAAGTATAAAATAAAAACTTTTTACAAAAAAAAAAACTGCAAAGTGAAAAATAACTTTAAATTTTGGAAGTCGGTGGCAAAAAACGAAAATTTAAAACGAAAGACACCGACTCGGATGAATGACCGAAGTCGGATGTTTTTTTTTTAGTAATAAGATTTTTACAAAAACAAATCGCAGCTTTAATACATAGTTGCATAATTAGCAATTCCTATGAAAACGGTGCGGCACGCGACGTACCTGTGTTTGTAGTGACTTCGCGCGTCCAGTGTCGCGCATAATGTTAATAATACACTGTACTCTCGGCTGGTTTAGGCCTTGAACCAACGTGACTTTACGTGACCATCGCACGCTATGTTCAACTGAATATCTGGGCTAGTAATTCGGCCTGGATTTTCGAAGGTGTTTAAAATAATGTTGATTGAAGAGTTTGTTTGTTGAGTTAATCAAGAAACAATGGGGAGACTTTTGATACGGTTATGCAACGAAAACAAGTCTTCAAAGTTTATTTCTACAGTAGGTATTATGTGCTACAATTACTTTATTAGAATTCGGCAGTGCTCGATGACCTCGGTAGAGCGTCCGAAAGAGTGGGTCTTAAAATGAACATTGACGAGACAAAAGTCATGTTAAATGCCCATGGAACACCCATTCTCATGAAGATCGGAGACGCTGCATTCGAATTTGTGGACGAGTATTGTTTACGTTAGTCGATTAGTTTTAGTTTTAAAGAATTTCCTTTGTTGCAACCTTGTGATTCTGTCTCTTTGACTTAATGTTGAAAATGGAATACACGATTATAAAATTATCGGAAGCTTGTTATTTGCAATAAATTCTGATAAATCCCCAACTAACTGACTGTCCAGTTAGGTAGGTCCAACTTCGAGAACGAGGTCAATCGTCGGATTCGACTCGACTGGGCAGCGTCTTGGAAGCTACGCAATATCTTGTCATCCACATACCGCAGCGTCTCAAGACGAGTCTTTAACCAGTGCGTGTTGCCAGTGATGAACGTGATGACCAATAGCACTGAAACGTGGTCGCTCACAATTGGCCTTATCAGAAGGCTAAACGTCACCCAAAAGGCAATGGACTATGCTTGTGGGCTATGCTTGTGGGGAAACTCCTTTTCAAGCTCTATCGCAAGTTTTTCGGTTTTTAGGGTTCCGTACCAAAATGGTAAAAAGGAACCCTTGTGGTGCAACTCAGTCTGTCTGTCCGTCTGTCTGTCACAGCTGGATATGTCAAGAACTACAAATGCTATAAACTTGAAATTTGGAATAGTTTTAGATGACGTTTGCCCAACTATTTTGTAATTAAGAAATAAATATATATTTTTTTTGCAATAGGGACTGAACGGGATCTTAAAAATCGAAGTGAGGCTACTAGGGCATGTAGGGTATCATATTAAAGAATCATATTTGCACATTCTCAAACACTTTTTTTTATGCCGAATAGTTTTCGACTTTTGACGAAAAATGTTGAAAAATAAATACCGTTCCCACCCTCCTTGTCTCCGCAGTTTCCATAGACAAAAATCTGAATTATATATTTCATTTTTTAGCTCGTCGATGGCAACTAAGATAGAGTCGGCTCAGAATTTGACCATCAGTTTCTGTAACGTGCTGACAACAGAACACGCAGGACATAATATATGTATTAAGTGTCCCATCGTTTGTGGAACAGTGCCACATTTTCACACCTTTTCTTTCAACTTATACCTCTTCTTAGGGCATCCGTCGACCTTGGAAAGGCGTGCTCCTCACGGGTCCCCCAGGCACTGGCAAGACGTTGCTGGCCCGGGCCGTCGCGACAGAGTGCCGCACTACGTTCTTCAACGTCTCGTCTGCTACCCTCACATCCAAGTACAGAGGAGACTCCGAGAAACTCGTGCGACTGTTGTTCGATATGGTAAGTAGCCACACAATAACAACATCACGCAGGTAATCCCCGAAGGATTAAGCAAAGGTGCATCTACTTATAGTACACCCACATTTCGCCAGTTATGTTTAAGCTCCATGTAATACGGGGCGGGGCGCGCCTACGTCATTAACCGGGCACAAATCCAGACTCCGGGCTATTATTGAGCAATTCCTAATGGAAAACTCAATAAAACTTGCTCGACATGGGAATCGAATCCAGGACCTCATGTTCGCGGCAGTGTTGTTTGTGACCACTATACCAACGAGGTAGTCAAATTGAATTCACCAAAAAAATTGCCCTTTCATCACTTTGCAAGAACTTTCGTCGTGAAGCTATGTTAAACATTAGAAGGAGTTCTTTTCGATTATTGGGCGAGGACTTTGCATTTAGAACGTCATATTATAAGATACATAAGGAAGGACCTCACAGGGAAGAGTGGGAGGCCTAAACCTTTGCCGAGCAGTGGGAAAAATACACAGGTAACCATTATGAGAATATAAAAATTAATATCAGGATATGATGCATGGCTACGAGAGAATGGCATTTTCTAATCTTTAGCCTCACAAAAGAGATCTATAGCCAATGAGCATATCCTAAACTTATTCCAGGGCCCTATACCAGAAAACTTTACAAGTGTACAATTCTATAAAATTGTAGAAAAACAAAATGCGAATCACGTAAATTACAAATATGAATGAATTACAATTTACAATCTACAATTATTGCGCATTTTTAAAAGCATACAAAGCATGAGGGTTATGTATAAATTGTAGACTTCTCATAATAATTTACATATTTGTAAGGTTTCTCCGTTAATTTTGTGTGACTTAGAGTTTTGTGGTACACGGCCTTGTAACATTTACAAACTTGTAAATTGTAACTTGTAAGCTGTAACTTTTAAATTGTAATTTGTAACTTGTAAGCTGTAACTTGTAAATTGTAATTTGTAAATTGTAACTTTCAAATTTTAACTTGTAATTTGTAAATTGTAACTTATAAATTTTAATTGTAAGGTTTTGCGGTATAATGCTCTCAATTAAATTGCAGGCAGCATTCTACGCCCCAAGCACGATATTCCTAGACGAGGTGGATTCTCTGTGCGCTGTCCGTGGCGCTGACTCCGAACACGAGGCCTCACGCAGATTCAAGGCAGAGCTGCTCATACAGATGGATGGACTAGGTGCTCCTTTGTAAGTCTTATTATAGGTTGGGGAACATGCTAATGGCTTATCAGATGAAAGACCGCTGTTGCACCACAGAAAGTGTCGAGAAGACTGTTAGCTTCACTTGACAGCATTGCTACTAGGCGACAAATAGATTTTCTTCAAAGTCACAATCAAATCATTTATTTCAAATAGGCTCATAAAAGGCACTTTGGAAAGTCAAAATTTACAAAATATAATTGATTCTAGTCACCCCTTCCAAAAGGTAGTTTCGTATGGAGAAGAATGGGCAAAACACTCCACCGTTACTCTTTTAAAATGTTTTACAATATATTGCAAACATTAATTATATAAAAGCATATGCGAAGACGATGCACCTAGAATTAAGTTACTACATCACAGTAGGTTACAATTTTTTTTAAATAAATCCCAACGTTTTATAAGGAAGTAAACAAAAGAAAGTAAACCAAGTAAGATAAATGAACTAATAATCTTGATAAGATTAGTCTCTTCTACAAACGCATACAAATGTTCCAATCATGTTTCTTTATTACAAACATTATTGTATCTAGTTACTACATCAAGAGCTTATTTTACTGCCTAACATCGATTATTATAGTGTGGGTTCATTCCTTTTGGAGTGGCGAGCCCGGCAATATGGCTGAATCAAATACATTTAGATTTGCATTTAAATTATACAGATATTCCTTAAAAGTTTTGTGCAATTAAGTACGTCTTATTTTCAAAGACATGGCAAATTAAATCCATGATGAGGATGATATTCTTTTGTTTTAGCCATCGAGATAAAATCATAATGGTACTAGCGGCGACCAATCACCCGTGGGACATCGATGAGGCTTTCAGAAGACGTTTCGAAAAGAGGATTTACGTCGGTCTGCCTGATGGTAAGGTCGCGTCCTATAAAAGCGAACATCGTGCGAATACGCGATCGGTCGCGTGCGTATGTCACGTTTTGTTCAGAAAACTGGAAAGCGCCCTCTGTCGACGCGACCACGCGTTCAGTATCACCTAACGTACAGGTCGTGCCATTAAAGATGAGACTTGACCGCGCCTCCCGCCACTCTTTCCCCGCCCCGATGACGCCCCAGCGAGGATCTCATACCGCTAAAGAGACCCATAAATCGTCTACTGCGCAAGTCAAACCACGTGGTGCGTCAAGTCTCATCTTTAATAGCACGACCAAGTTCGAACGATCATGTTCTCGCGCGAAGATCGCTTTAAAATAGAACGCAGGGTTATTGCGTAATACATTAACAATGGCAATTCCTTTAATTTTGACAGTTCAACAACATTCATTATGTTATTTACGCTATTGATCAGACGAATTATAGATAGATAGCAAAGATATGAAGCAATGGATTAGCAAAAAAAATTGTGTGATTGTGTGTTACAAGAGTGTGTTACTTATTCAAATTGCTGGGTTTATTTGGTTATTGTAGTTTGTTTAGACAGGTAAATCTGTCTATTACTGTGGAAATTAAATGAAATGAACATGTTTATTCCGTTAATAGGATATCGGAATCACTTTTATACATCATATAAAAAATAAAATAAACTAGATGAGACGAGGAGATAGACCGAAACAAACTCAAGAGGTCGCAGTTTCTTTTAAAGTCCAGACATAATCTTGGTCAGGCCGTATTTGAACCATGTAGATTAGTGTCATTTGCTTTTTGTGGCATTTGCCGTTACATCTTCAGAACAGAACAGCAGTGGGTAGTTCAGTTGTAACGATCCCGATTTTGATGATTATTGAGATTGTGTTATTTGGAATTTATACATAACAAAGCATCACCCTAAGGTTGTACATAACTTTATATACATTTGTGAGCTTGAAGTATTATAAATAAATTCATAACATCACGCCTGTTATCTCCGAAGGGTTAGGCAGAGGTGTACACCCACATTTCGCCGGTTATGTTTAAGTCCCATGTAATACGGGGCGAGCCTATTGCCATCAACCGGGCACAAATCCAGACTCCGGGCTGCTACTGAGAAATTCCAGATGGAAAAACCCAATAACACTGCCCGACCCGGGAATCGAACCCAGGACCCTATACTCAACAGTAGCGTTTGTTACCATAAGACCAACGAGGCAGTCATAGACGTAAATACATAGACTGTTAATTTCGCAGAGACAACAAGAATAAGCCTCCTGAAACTGTGTCTGCGAGATGTCGCGCTGGCTGATACTGTTCATCTTAATGAAGTAGCAGCACAACTAGCAGGGTACAGCGGCTCGGATATCAGTAATCTTTGTAGGTAAGATAATGACATCATGTTTTATTTATTACTAGCTGTTGACCGCAATTTCGTCTGCAATCCAGGATGAAAAGTAGCCTATGTCCACCTTCAGGTCATTCTCTACTCATGTACCTAATTTCATCCAAATCCGTTCAGCCGTTTTAACGTGGAAGCGTAACAAACAAATAGAACTCACTTCCGAATTTATAATATTATTATTAAGAAAGGCAAAAATTTCTATTTTATTCCATTTTTTACTATTTATTTATTTATAGTTAATTAAAACGGCACAGGTCCAATTACATTAATTAACATAGAATTATAAAGATTAAGATAAGATAAGCATTCAAGTAACATACAGTACTTACAAAAATTAAATTCAAATTCAATGATATACAATTCGTGGATAAAATTATTAATAATTATTTGTGTAAATGGTTGAATGGTTAAATAAATTAAAAACAACATAAACTAACATGTAACAGTGGACACCCTCGCATATTGTCTCTCACAAAACACCAGACAAGCACGCATTATTTCCTTCCAATCATCAGCAAACACATCACATTCAGGGTCGGCAGTCGGGAGGGCGTTTAGCATCCTTAGGGTTCGAATTACCGGGGATTCAGCTCTAGCAACAGATCTCGATACGGGTAGTGCGAACAGGTTATGACGGCGGCTTTGACGGTGCCCAAGGTATTTGCCGGGCACAAATAGGCAGCAAAAAAGTCCGAGGAGCTCAGGGCAGTCAATACGACCGTGCAAGGTTTTACAGGCAATCGTGAGCTGATCAACGCCCCTTCTTACCTCCAGCGAATTGAAGCCCATAGTTCGTTAGGTATATGAATGGAAAGTAATGGTACAGTCTTTGATACAAAAATCTCAGGAAGGTTTTCTGAACTTTCTCAAGCATCAGTGTCTGTGACGCACTATGTGGATGCCAGACACACGCGCCGGACTCAAGTTTACTCCGAACCAAAGTGGTGTATAGAAGTTTAATAATACTGGGATTGCGAAAGTCACGAGCGTTCCTCAAGACAAATCCCAGACGCCTGAAGGATTCCTTTGCAAGGGCAGACACGTGTTCTCTAAATGTCAGACTGCGGTCGAAGGTCACTCCCAAGTCCTTAACGCTAGTGACACGAGTGATCAGTATGCCCCCCAAGTTATAATCGTATTTTATTGGTCTCAACCCTCGACCAAAAGTCATAACGCTGCATTTACTAATATTAAACAACAATTTGTTCGCAATGCTCCACTCATAGACGGCATCGATATCTTTTTGTAGGAGTTCGCAATCCACCTCTGTTCTGATTTGCGCAGCTAGCTTTAGATCGCACTATGGTAAGCAAAGCCGATGTCGACCATTCTGTCAATGTCTAAAGTGAGTTGGAAAAGCAAGTGTGTAATGAGAAATATAAAATAAACAGAATGATAAAAAAGCAAGAATTTATTTATATTTTAATTAAATATAAATAAATATTTGCTTTTTTTCAACATACAATGGCAATCTGCCAATTACAATGACAGTCGGCCAATTTCTAGTAGTAATAAGAATCAAATTCGCGAAACACATATTCGTTAGTATGAAACTGACAGGTGTCAAGAACGCATTCTCTCAACGGCTAGACTGTACATTAGCTAAATATAAAATAAATGAGCAGTGTGGCACCAAATTTGGAGCGGAGATCGTAAGCACTAAGTAGATGAAAATATTAATTACTGACTTATTGTAGACTGTTAGGTGACATAATTATCATTGATAAGATGCTAAATTAACTTGTGTTAAGATCTTTGAAAGAAAGAAATTTCAATGATGGCTTTTAGGCGTTCAAAAGTGCCTTATAATGGCCTACTTGAATTAAATAATTTGACTTTGCTTGGAATCTGTTCAGAACATACGTGTGGAAAAATCTGGCGAGTCATGGCCAAATGGATGATGATGGACACGGTGGCAGTTCTTTAGCCGTAAAACTAGACCTAGACCTAGCTAGATTTTTTTTGATGTGTAACATCTTTCCTCTCGCTTTCTTGCAATCTGTGGGAGTGATTTCGTGAAAAGGGACGGAAGTGTGTAACAGGAAGCCGGGGAAGCGCGCGCTATTTGATTTGACCAATGAGTGCGCGTAGTGCTAGAGTTGGCCGTCAGGATGGCACCAACCCATTTTCCGAGAGGTTGGTACTGTCAGCCAAGATGTCAGATGTTACACATCACATGCGATTAATGTAAGCCTCGCTCGTTTTTTATTTTATATACAGGGACGCAGCAATGATGACGATGCGTCGCAAAATAGCAGGCAAATCTCCAGACGAAATACGAAAACTGAACAGATCCGAATTGGAGGCTCCCGTTTCAAACAACGACTTGAACCTTGCCATCGAGAAGACCAGGTACACGAGAAAAATAATGCCGTTGGATTTTCAACTTTCGGCGCTAAGCCGAAGGTTGAAAATTCAACGGCATAAGACACTAGCAATTTTTAAGTGATGTTTAATTTGTTTTGTTTTAACAGAATGTGAGTGACATAGTTAAGGTTCCGCCATTGGGAAGCTTCTTGTGGAAGGCCTATGTCCAGCAGTGTCGTTTATCTGGTACAATGATGACGAATGTGAACGGCAAAAAAAAATCGAACACCCCTAAAAACTCATCAAATATATATATTTTTTTTGTTTTATCATGTTTAGATATCGAGACCCACTATGTCTGCGGAGTTCCGCTAGTTAATTTAAATTGACCTTGTATACAGGGTAATGTTGGTTTTATGTCGGCAATCAGTAAAGGGGATGTTAGGAGAGATCATTTACAACCAAATGACGCCTTTTGACTCCTATGCAAATGTCAAAAAAATTCGCATCATTGGACATTTTATATTTCTTATTTCATACATTTTAAAATTGCAAATGATCTCTCCTACATACCCTTAACTGATTGCCGACGTATCACCAAAAACCTTGTATAAGGGTGTAAACGCGGGAACAGCAACAATTCAGCTGTGGTTTACAGTGAAACTTTTGAGGCTTCATCCATGACCTTTGGTTCCAGACGAACTGTATCTGACCAAGACGTGAACCGATACAACAACTGGATGACCAAACACGGATCCTCCTAGCGCCGCGCCTGGGCTTTCCGAGCCCTGCTACAGAAACTGCGCAACGACTAAACACATCTGCACAGTGACGTAGGCTGCTTCTGTAAAGCTCTATTAACACGATGCAAGTTTCTTGCCTGTGAATACAATAACATTTAAGCAACTGATGACATGCATCATATAACTGCTGTTTAGACGGTGCAACTTCTATAGTTGTTTCAACTGTGGTATGCTACAGGCTATAAAATCGCACTGTGTAATCAGGCTTTAGGCTGACGACTTTAAAACGACTTCTTTGGAATCCGCAGACCCGTTTTGATGTTTACACACTTTGTTTTTAGGATTGTCATCAAATTTAACGAGTGTGTCTATTAGTAGGTTTGACATTGTCAATGTTTCTGTGGGACTTTTGGGACCAATGAGATCTAGAGTCCGCGCCAACTCTGAAGTACATCAGAAAATTGTGGAACTACATTTTTTTAAATGCAATTTGATGCAATGGCATATACACTAGCGCCGCGTCTGTCGGACGTGAGTGGTGGCGCGGACTCTATAAAGCAGTTGAAAAATTCTTAACGAGTCTACTTCTATTTAGTTCTTCGCACAAGTTGAATGTTTGGCTTTTAGTTTTTTTCATACACTTCAGTATTTTTAATACGAAAATATAGCAACGTGTAGTGCACCTTCACTAGAAATCTTGGTAACCCTTCAACTACGCGAAATAACTTAGTGCAAAGAGTGAGTTTACCATTTTCATAATATATTCCTGGCCATATAATTATGAATGAAAGAAATGATTTATTATCCGGGTTTTATTATTTCATTGGATGCATAAGAGTAGAATCAATCAATCAACTCAACCTATCGCAGTCCACTGTTGGACATAGGCCTCTCTCAGGCTTCGCCACAACACCCTGTCCTCTACCTTCCGCATCCATTCTATCCCAGCCACCTTTTTAAGTTTGTCGGTCCATGTAGCTGGGGGGCGTCCCACACTACGCTTGCCGATACGCGGTCTACACTCCAGGACTCATCTGCTCCACCAGAAATTGACCCTTCGACAAACACCAGCCCCCACTGCCACTACAGCTTGCTTACTCTGCAAGCTATATCGGTAACTCTGGTTTTTCTCCGGATAATTTCATTCCTTATTTTATCCTTCAAAGACACATAGCCCGCTTCATAGCACGCTGAGCAACCTCGTGTTCTCCCCCTTACGCCCCATAAGATAACAGAGCATAAAAGTATAACTGATACGTATATTAGTGTAGTGTCAGTTGTAACTACATTTTCAATACGGGAACGATTTTTGGTCTGTGAAAAAGCGTCAGCCTGATTCAGATGTGTTACGTCACTTACGTAGATATCGATGCAATATTTGGACTGAATTGAGTGGACTTTAAAAATTATAAGTGTAAATTATAATATGGTGTTCGAGTCGTGATTTGACTAGCATAAAACTTCAAAGCTTTTGTGTTTTGGATCAGTGGACATTGAATAGGTAATATTGCCTGCGTTGTTTTTTAAGTAGTGTCGGGTATAGAAGGATGATGTAGAAGTTCGGAGTAAGTTACAAATGGAACTTGATGATCTAAAATAATGGGGGCTATCTCGTATAAATTCGCCGCTAGAGGCGCTAGTGTGGGGTGAGGTTTACGAAATGTCAAATGTCATTGAACGTTCACTGTTTGCGGGATTTTCTATCGGGAATTTTTACTGATTGTTCATAATTTTTGTAAAGATTATGCCATTCCTGATTAATTAAGGTTTAAAATTTTAAGTAACAACTCAGGATGTAATGTGGTAACAGTTGGAGGAAGAATAATATTTGTCTGCTTCTTGTTTGTCAATTTTAGGAACATTATAATGTAAATATTCATTTGATGTTTTAAAATAAACATATAATGGGTTCTTAAACATCAAATAGAAGTACTGACAGGACCTTACTCGTCAGTGGCGCCAACTGGTGAGCACAAAAACGATAGCCCCCATTTAACGCTCCATTTGTTTTCTACTTCGAGTTTGATGATAACTTTGATGAATTAATGTGGCTTCTATAAAATAGAGCAACACCTCACCACTCGGTTAAAGAGTTATAAAATTGTAGCGGTATTTACAACGCCACATGCTAACTACGCATCACAATGACGTCATTCAAAATCCTGCATCTTGCAAGCAAAGTTTACCGCGCGCAGATCTATGACATCATTGGCGTAAAAAAAAGGCCATATTAATTCAACAGAGTAAAGTTAACATAATTATAGTGATTTTGATATTTCTGCATAAGAAGCACTTTAAACGAATAGTTAAAAAAAAATGTAAAATAATCAATAAATGGTCTACAAGATGTAGAAATTGTGGTAGGTACCTATTGATTATAGCGAATCAAAGTTTTTAAGTGTTTTTTTTCTCGACGACTACGAAAACAATAATACTCATGTATTTTACGTATTTTTAATATTATTTACAATAAATTTATTGGTTTAAATTGTATATTTTGTAGTACAATGATGTATTAACAAAACATTAAATTAATCGGTCGCTTTCATCAATCGATTTGTTTATTATATATTGCTTACTAGAATTTAATTTTCAAGAAGGTTTTAGTAGATTTAGAGTATCTTTCATGGCTTTTATTTTAGCTTTTTCTTTGAGTTTTTTCACAAGGAATTAATCTAGGGTGTGTTTTGTAATAAAAGAACAAAAATGGTCAAAATCTGTTTATTGAGGAATGGCGTAAAATTGTGTAGTTTTTAAATTTGTCCGTCGGTCTGCGTAAATATTTCAGTGTATAATGTAGCTGTACCGTGCCGTTGATTTACGTGTAGATAAATGATATTAATAAAGCTCTTATATGAAGTTTGATACAGTAGAGTTTGATTTCACTCATTTCTTGATATGTCTCATAATATGTTAAGGCCACAAATTGGTCCGTTAAAGTTAGTAACAAAATAATAAAAAATAACTAACAAGAAAAATATAATATTCAACTATTATAATATGATTATTAAAATAAATATTTTGGTGTTACATTAAACAGTTTGACTTTGAATGAAAGCCAGATTGTTTAATGTTCATGATTTAAAAAATATATTCAAAATAAGATCAGATTTTAGTCTGAGCCGTTAACAAAGTGACTAATTTAGAGATGTACCAACTAGCTATGTTGAAACTCGATTTAAATTCGTTTCTTGATATCGATTAATTTGATTAATCAGGTAGTTGCACTAGTTTACACATCTCCACTAAAAATGTATTAAAATATCACTATCCATGCGATTGTTTTACTAAAAATTACAAAGATGGAACATTCCTTATAATATTTAAAGAGTGAATACTTAATAGTTCGCTAGTTTTGAAGGCACTATAATAATATTTACACGAGAAACGATTGCTCAACAAACATGCGATATAATTTAAAAAGAAAACGTATCTTTGGCTAAAAATAGAGATATAATTGTCGTTTACACGCGCTCACGCCGTGGACTAATGTGTCATCTATTTTGGACTAACGTTTGAGACACGTACGATGCTCTTTTGCCTTGAACTATATTTTTCTGAAGATGTTGAGCTATTTTTCTTTAATTCCCGGAATGCGACAGATTAAATTAGTTTTTTCTTGAAATTCTATTTTTATTGTTGTCACTAGGGTAATTTTCATTTAGTTATTACAGAGGGAGTGCGTGTAAAACGGTCCAATAAATTCACTTAAAACAAACAAAAATATATCATTTCGCTTAATCTAAAGTTAAATATTAAAAGAACATTGTATTGTGATTCATAAAATAATGTGAATACTATCACAACTGCGTTCATGTCATACGTCACATGACTCACTCATCGATGTCTTTTGTTCCGATTTTGTACTAAAAGACCCCGAAACTCTGCAATTTCGGACATGCCAGTGATTTCATTCATTTGTACAGTAACATAACTGTATTTAAAGACAATATTGTTTCGACGATATTCCTTGTATCCCTTAATTTCGTGGGTACGTCTTATAAATCCAATTTCGCGTGAATAATAATAATCTTGTAATATTGTCGTCAAGTACAGGATGTTCTCATTACTTTCTGTCATTAATTTATAAAATTTCACCTACTCTACCTACGATTTCTGAAAAATCTAGCAACAAATTCAGAAGACTACAAAGTTCTAATCTCTAGGTAATCTAAAAATTTCGTTTGTACGTAAATGATATCCGAGAACTAATTTTAGGCTGAAAATAGATGATGATGCCAGTCGCGTTGAGAGATACAAAACATTTAATTGAGTCGAGTAACGCTATATCATTTCCTTTAAATAGCACATACATCCATAGTTTTAAATATCTTTGTCCTGACTAGTTCAAAATAGCTCACTAGTGTCGTTACTAAGGCACTTGTTCAACTTACACATCGTAAAACCCAGCATTTCTTAAAAGGATCGCCAGAAAAAATCCGACAATCTAGGTATCGGAAAGAAAGAAAATTATAAAATAAGATACATGTTGAAATTGACATAATTCGGCTTGGAATAATGATATCAACAACTTTTATATAGTTAGACCGAGAGCGCTGTTCTGCGCCTTAGGAATGCGTGGCCAGGCTGGGGGCAGCGTTGACGAATCAGCGGCAGACGGGACGCCGTGCGCCGCGCGCCGTGAGCGTTGACCAATGAGCGGCTTGCACTGCCCCCCGTCTCGCCGCGCACATATCTAACGCGCGGAACAACGGTCTCGGTCAAACTATAGCTGTACAAAGATCTTTTGGCACGTGACAAAAGTCGGTACTAATGCCGCCATGTTGTATTTTCAATACAATTTCTGTGGCAATCTCGCAAATGTTTACCAACAGCGCCTCCCTGCTAATGTCATTCAGATGCCAAACGATCCTTGTAGAACTCTACTTCAGCCGATTGACATTCCACTTGTCCATATACTATATTTCAAGACACACTTTAGGTTCTACGCGACTGACAGTCCAACTAATTCCAGCATCACCAGCATAGCCGAACACCTTCGCAGGTGGTATGTTTGGCTACTTATCCTAATTAGTCTTGTGGTCACTCGGGCGGGCCGCCGTTGGTTTCTGCTGCTGCCTTGCGCTCATCGTCTTCGTTCTCAAGGATGTCGGTGAAGCAGAATGGGGCGAAGGCATAACCTTGACCTTCGTAGAATTTGCTCATGAATTCCACCCTGGAATGAGGAAGTAAGGATTTAATCTTGGAGTTGATTTTTGGAGCTTTCGAGAAATGAAATCAATCTGGAAATGTTAGCATTGCCATTCAACGGGGCAATGCTGCCAGTCTTCTGGGCACGTTTCCGAATGACAGCGATGCGGACGAGTAGTTCGACGCCTAAATGATCCTTTAGTTTTTAACTGACTTCAAAAAATAGGAGCAAGTTCTCAGTTCGACGGAATGTTTTTTTTTTTTATTTTTCATCCCCGATTACTAGAGGTCGGCTGAACCGATTAAAAAAAAAAATTGTTTTACTTTCAAGTTGATCCCAATGTCATTTGGTCACGATCTGATGATGGGATCTTGGAGAAATCGAGGGAACTCTTTAAATATTATAGGCACACCTAAAGCGATATGGATATTTTTTATAGTAACTCGTGCATTTGCTCTCGAAAAGCACCATTTGGTAAAGTGTAATTACAAACCAACGCAATAAAAAGTGAAAAAATTGCATTTTGTAGTCGGTTGAATATTTGGTAAAAAAAAAATGTTTTTATTTAGTTAATTTAGTGTAAATAGTTAAGTTGTGTTAAATATTTTAAAAATCAGGTTTAGGTTTTTGATCCTTAATCAAATGTTAATATTGATCTGGAAATAGATTTCTCCAACAAAAAAGCTATAAGCAGCTCAGGTCTCGCCAATTAAGTAATATTACATCAGAATTAGGTTTTGTAAGACGTTGTCAAGTAGGACGGTTACTATTCGTTTTATCAATAGGTAATTAAGAAGTAATCAAAATGGGAAAAATGGGAACTTTGCAAGTTGCGTACATTATACCGACAAAACGCTGGAGTGAATTTATCTCGTTTAATTTGCTTGATGACTATTTATATTTAGCCCAGTCACATCCAACATCGCAAACGTACATGTTACTACGATTATTTTATATCTTGTCCCCTAACAGTGGTTTATACCCAAGTTTACAACTCTGAACACCTTGTGCTACTCCCATGGTGCTCGAAAAACTGCGAAATTCTGACACTTGTTTCAGTTTTTTTGTAAAATATACCTTAAGACCGCGTTTTTGGGTATCTTTTTTCTATATTTTTGTGAAGCAAGCTAAATTTTTACAATCTTTGGTTACGAAGATTCAGCTAGTCAAAGATGGGCATTATTATGGCAAAGGCATATAGATCAGATTGTTTTATAAAACTTAACCTACCAATGCAACCGCAGTGTATGTAAGAAAGCAGACAGGCCCTCCATGAGTACCAGGATGGCCAGCGTGAAGAACGCCCACACGCCGAATATAAGGTACAGCTTGATGGAGTTCACGCCTGGACTTCCCATGCCCATGATGAGGACGCGCTGCCAGAGTACCGCTGATAGCTCTGATGAAAAAAAAAGAATATGATGTTATATATTCGGCGTTCGACATAATGCATAAACATAATGCTCGGACCGGCCGGACCGGAGCTGAGCAGAGTTCATAGATGACGGTCAAGCAGTAAAGACGTTTAGAAACTGTCGCGCATTCCGAATATTCGTGTCGAGTACCTACAGTGTGTGAATAGCTAGTGTGATTAATTTGATAGTAAATTATAATGTGATCTAAACTGCAAAACGGTTTATTATAGCGCAATAACCAACACTACCCACAGTACGCCCACAGTAGTTAAAATATCGCTGATAATAACGAAAGAGACACCTACCCTCTCCATCATATTTATATATACTTTATTGTACACCAGATTAAATATAAAAAAAAATGTATTTTGCTTTCAATCAGGTTTTCATAGGATGGCTCCTAAACCGAACCGTCTCAAGAAGATGTGCAATAGCACTTCTTGTGCGTATGAGTGGTGATTAACATAAGATGATATACATCGTGACATTTTAATCACCTTACAAAAGCAGCCCACTTCATGTATGCAATGACTACTAAACATTCATTAAAAAAAATATATGTAGGTACACTACTTTTAGATGTCGTACAAAGGGCCACTCAATGTACCCGACATAAAATATCTCTAGGAGTAAAAATTGTTACAATATATCAATTTAAAAAAAATGAATGTTCAGTAGTCATTGGATACATGAAGTGGGCTGCTTTTGGAAGACTACTAAAATGTCACGGTGTATAAGGACTGTTGCTGCGCCTTCAATAGGCTTATGTTCTAAAGCCGATTATTACTGACGGAAGTGGTGATGTGAGGGCGTCACCACAACCAAAACAATATTATGGAAATATAACTACCAAACTACCCACAAAAATGGTTCATCCTATCGAAGAATATGATTTTAAGTCCTGTAAAATTTTACCAAAAAGCCTTTGTAGTCATATAATGACTAAATTTTGCGGTGTAACCATTTGCATAGACAGGTATATTTTATGACTATCAGTGAAAGAGCACGATAAAAGATATGTAAACTCACGCGCATGAGCGAGCGACAGCGCCCACAGTCGCAAATATGAGGCGGTGTGCGACACCGCACCGAGCACGTACTCGATGGTGTGGATACATTGAGTGATCAACTCCTCAGCCATGCCACCGTCGTGACCTTCCTTCTCTTCCACGTCTCCGCTTTCTACGCCTTGTTCGTATTGCTAGAAAGAAAGTTGAAGATCAGAAATCTCAGAAAAAAATCAAATAAATAAATAGTACAAGAGAGACGAAAAAAAAATCGAGCTAATGTGCTCATTTCTTGCTCCACATTAATATTTGAGCAATATTTGCTCTTTATTACAGCTACAGCTAAAAATCCGGCTTCACATAAATAAGATGTTGCAAAGGGAATGAGAATTTTTAGAGCCTTTTCTTTGTACCCGCGAATACCCTAAGTTTTGTTTCCGAAGAACGATAAACAGGATCGCGTTCCTCTTTACTCTCTACGGCGCACCAGGGCGCCGTGGCGCACACTTTGGGAACCCCTGTACTACGGGGTATAAGCTTCCCTGTTGCGACATTGTTACCCTTTTTGCATCACTCTTGTCCCGTCACTTTTAGACATTTATGATAAAGCCTTTGACTTGGAGGTATGCGACACTATCTAGGAACCCAATCACCAAAAATTATTTAGCTTCAATCACGAAAATCTCACCTTCCGTTTCTTAGCTATCACCATCTTATACAATGGCTTCCCGAACAGCATGATGGGTATACACAGAAAGCCGACCGCTAGGAACGTCTTCTGAACCTGATCCTGACCAGCGTACATCATTGCACGGCAGGGAGGTTTGTCCTCAGAACCCTTCATCAGCATCATGTTGATGAAGATGATTAGGACCGAGGGAGCGCAGGATGTGCCTAGTGCGGGATCTGAAAGAGGAGTAGTGGTTAGTGTGGCTTTTACATAAGGTCAAGCCTGTAATGCCCGAAGAGTTAAGCAGAGGTGTATGTACCTATAGTACAACCACATTTCGCCAGTTACGTTTAAGTCCCATTTAATAGAGGGCGAGCCTATTCCCATCAACCGGGTACAAATCCAGAATCCGGGCTGCTACTGTGAAATTCCTGATGACAAAACCCAATAACACTTTGCCCGACCTGGGAATCGAATCCAGGACCTCATGCTCTGCAGTAGCGCTTGCGATCACCAGACCAACGATGCATTTTGCTTTTTAAACGTTTGTTAAGATAACTCTAATGTATAAAGAAGAGGCGTAAACATCAATGGGCTTCCTTCAAATTCTTATGACAAATTAAAATTACGTTTAATAACTCGTTGTATTAAAAGAAGAAGATAAATTAATGCAGTGATAGCCTAGTAGTGTGACCGTCAGACTGCCAAGTCTTAGGTCTCGAATTCGAACCTAAGGCACGCGCCTCTGACTTTTCGGATCCATGTGTCCTTTTCTTGTGGTTAGTGATTAACCTGGTGTCAGAGTTTTAAAGCCACCCATGGGCGTCTGACTTGGCTTTACATGCCGTCGAGATGTATCTCACATGCCGGTTTCTTCACGATGTTTTCCTTCACCGTTTTTGAAGCAACTGATAATTATACAATACGCACATGAATCCGAAAAGCCTTGGGTACGAACTTGAGGCCTATGAATTGGCAGTCCGATCACACCATTAGCTATCAGTACTCAGTGGTTAATATTAGTAGGATTCAAGATTATTTAAGTAAATATTACAAAACGTCATTTACCTGTTGCTACAGCCGAATACATAATCCACTTCAGAAACATCAGCAAACATAGATACCAAAACAGGAGCAACAGAAACAGAATCTGCGGTAAATACTGAAGAAATATCATCTCCCGCTTCTTGAAGAAGCTGTGGAACAAAAACAACGTTAATTATAACGTCATCACTTTTAATTGGAAACGCACTAAACATTCTAGTTTCTATGAATACAGTAATTACTTGAAGTTTACCACACTCATTGTTACACCGAACGCCATGTGTATCACGCCGAATATTATCGACAGTTTCATCTTGAACGAGTTAAGGAATATTATGTTGTTTGAGGCGAACTGGAAAAAAGAAAATAAATTGTTAGTAGTAATTGAAATCTCTTTTCATCAACCCATTTCCATACATCATTACAGTCCTTCAATTGTCAAACTGACAGGTGTCAGTTTGACAATTTCTAGTAGTAATAACGATCAAATTCATAAAACACATATTGGTTAGTATGAAACTGACAGGTGTCAAGAACGCATTCTTTCAACGGTCGGACTGTAGATATAAATTTTTACGTCAATTTACACGGTAAGGAATCTTTCGATTATAAAAAGGCTAAAGTGCATTATTTTGTCTTATTAAAGAACATTAAGTTATATGAAAAATTTAAGTTATTTAATTATATGAAATTAAGGTTCTCACCTGCCAAGCAGGGTCCAATCCAAACGGATACGGCGTCTGTATGTACGCTGTTTTCGGATCCAATTCTAACATAGTATGATTCTGTAGAACACCATCTTCATACACATTCCGCCAACTAGTTCCAAATATATTCAGAGACTTCGAAAACATGTCGTTGTATATCAAACCAGTGTATATCGAAAATATTCCCATGAGGAGTATAATGTATCTTCCGCCAAAGAATATGTTCCATATTTCGTTGTCTGTCTTAGTTTTGGCGAATCTCTTCTCGTAAATGACTAGGATTGCTGCGAAGGCCGTCATGATGATTCCATGGCCGACGTCCCCGAACATCACGGCGAAGAGGAACGGGAATGTTATGATCGTATATAATGCTGAAACAACAAAAAAAAATTGTTAATTTGTGAACTAATAAAAAGGTAGATATGATTCTACGCAATACAAGCTACAGGAGCCTTGTCAGTCAGGAATATACGTGTGTATATGTCGCAGTAAGATGGTTAAAGCCGCAATATAGAAAGAAAGAAAGAAAAATAGGTTTATTTGTCACAGAGACACGTGCACACATAAAAGACAAGAGTAAACGAAAACAACAAAAAGTACATAATAAATCACGAGCGTAAAACAGAAATTAGTCGGCAGCTGCACGACATGACTGTGACAAGAAGGCATGTAGACATGGCATGGCATTGTAGTGTATATAGTTATATTGCGGCTTTAAACATCCCTAATTTTATTACTGCGGCCATTTTGACGTAGTTGTAGTACTTGGTGACAGTTGTAACCTAACCTAACCTAGTTGGTCGGAGTGCCCTAATAGTTATATTCCTAGTAAGACAGTTATGAATCGCTTTCATATAAGTATATTACGCTATATCCCTAGAGATATAACTATGTCACGGCCATAATCATCTTACTGCGACATATAAATAATTTTGAATGCTATGAAATATAATATTTAAGGCTGACGCAGATTTGGGAGAGCCGCACTGAGGTGCAAAAATTGTCCTACATAACTTTTTGTATTCAAAATTTGTGCTGCGGTCTGCTGCGGCTGTAATGTGCTTAAATCTTGCTTTTATTGTAAAACAAGTTGCAAGATCAGCTATTGAATTTTGTGAATACGATTCATGGAAGTTTGAGCTCAATAATAGTTCTTTGTAACATTATTATGTTTCAATGATGTTTACCTGGATTGACTTCTCTGTAGCTGGCGATTCCATAGGAATCAATGAGGTTCTGGAAACCCCTGGTAAACTTGTTGGTTTTGTTGAATGTCGGAGGGATCTCGTTTGTTGGTACGTAGTGTAAGATCGAGGGAATCGGGCTGCCACTTGCTTTCTGTAAAAGAGAGAAACCGTTAAATATTTTCCATAAACTCCTATGCCATAACAGACGTTCTTGAAAGATTTCATTTCTACCACGATGGGTCTTATCAGGACCAAGTTAGGATAAAACATATCACAGTGCGGACCAGGCTGCATAATGTTGGAGTAGTGTTTTACAATAATATTAGGAGGTATCTAACGGATAGGCTGAACCTAACAAAGCTGGCCCTTTTATACAAATGAGAACATTTATTAGGACCTTTGTTATGCTTTATAAACTGTTGTTTTAATTTTTCTATGTTTGTGTTTTTATATTTAGTCTGTGTTCCTTCTGTGCGAGTTACAATATATATTTTTTATTTATTTATTTATTTGTTTCTATTGAATTCAATAACCAGGCAAAATCATACGAAGTTCTGTAGAAGACAACAGAATAGTACACTTGTACTAGGTCCATACAAAACAGAAACAATTGAGCATAAATATTTACCACTCCATTTTCCAGCGCCTTTTGCACCGCAGTGAGGTCTCTCCTTGGCACCCAACACTCTGCGATGAGGCACTTCTTCACGATGTCCATACTGAACATGTTCAGTGTGTGGTAGATGGCCTTCTCCTTGCGTACGGCCACCATCCAGGTGCTGATGTCGCGGGCTATGTTGGTGAGGACCAGGCGACGGTGGTTCTCTGTCTGTTCTAATACCTGGAAGAACGAACAGAGTAATAAGTGGAGTATTTCATATCAACAGGATACATTTTAATAAGTTTTATAAGTAAGGTGGTCTAGCAGCTACCTTTTTACTGACTATAATCTGGTCTGTTCATCATTCCCAATTTGAAAAGGTGACTACTTTGCTATTTTATTTTCGGCATAGAGTAGAGAGCGCTTCTTGTTGCAGGACAATGCAACGAGTAGCACTCAGTACTGCTACTGAGTGCTACTTGTAAGAGAAGATTCTGATGTCAAACGAGACCAATGCAGATGTAGTCAAGTCTAAATATGGCATTCTAGATACATGTTAACAAAATAGAACTCTTCCACTGTTCTGCATATACTAGCAACTGCATTATTCCCAATAAAATTTTAAACCTGTAAACTTCCAAAAAAATACACACCATTTCCAAATCCTTGATCCTGGACCCCACTCCAGCCAGCATGTCTAGCTGGTCCTTGTACGTTGGAGGGCATGGGTACAGCGTAGCCTTGAACCCAAAGCAGACCTTCTTCACGCGCAGCTTGATCTGCTCCCCGTGGAAGAATACCACGAACACTGTCTTCAGGAGCTCGTGACCCTGGAAAGGGAGAGAAGGGTTTTAAGATACAGAATCTCAACGAGAAGGATGGAAGAGTTTTGGGAAGGAGTTTATACATTTTCTTTTATTTTGACATATATTTTCCAACTGTGACTCAGTATTTGCTTATTTCTTATTTTCCTCATCTTACGCTATCTAAACTTATTAACTGCTTGTTGCTTGCTCGTTTATTTTTCCTTCGTGTCGATTATGTAAATAGCCAAATTATATTTGTTTTCAGCAACGCTAGTATGGAGGTGGACTGCCCAAAGTACCCAAAAGTGTGCCGGACTGCGGACATACTCGAAAAAGAAGAAATAAAAAAAAAATAATGAAAGAAAAAACAGAAAGAAAAAAAGAAGGAAAGTCGTGGTACAAAATCGCACTCTTGGCTTTGAAGCTTGATCATTTTATCAACAGCAAAGCACAAGACAGATTGGCTACACAAATGAAGAGATTATGAAGAAAATAATGTTTTCTTTAATATTCCTGTCAGCGTACCATCATTAACAACCATAGTTTCCGGTACAGGCGAATATTTTTAAGATTGATTTTCTAGAAAAATGTTACGTACATATCTCTGAAATATCTGTATTAGTAGCGGAAGTACTAATGGCGTACAATTCATCTGTTTCAAAAATATTTATTTTTTGAGCATTATAATGAGACTGGATGTTCACATATTAATCATCATTACTTAGAAAGACTCAGTTTTGAACATTACTATGAAGATTTCAGGAAATTTTGAAATATCATCATTCGCTAAACACACACAATCAACCTATAGTGTTACCACTGCTGGGACACGGGACTCCTGTCTTCGAGAGGGAGTGGACTGTATTCTACCCCATGGGCTCAGTGCGGGTTGGTAGATGAGACATGACTTCTAATTTTTGGTTGGAATCATTATTTGACTGACGGATAAATGACTAGGGTTTGACCAGATTCTTAGACACAGTGGCTGTAAGTGTAATTTCTTTTTTAATTGTCTAGCGTTACTTTTTTTTTTTTTGTGGGTGGGAAATCATCATATAACTTCTCCCGCTCTGGGCGGAGCGGGAGGGCGTGTCAGACTCTTACTGACTAAAACCCACCCGTGTTCCTTCGGTTGCCCTGTTGCCAGGGGCCACGATCTCCCTTTCGGTTTTTTTCGCAACCCCGGCAGGCATCGGCCCTAGTGGACCCCTTCAAATCTGCTGACATCTCTTTGAGGCGCGCGTGGAACACAACGCGCCGTCGACCCGGGCCTGGTCCTTATCGGACGGTGAGCCACCCATTTCTCACCGCCCGCAAGCCCGCGCCTACGGTGGCCGGAACTCGCCTCGCGATTCCCGACGCCCTGGGCGTCTCCTCCTGCGGCGGTTAGGGGCGTGAGGGCGCGAAATTTGCCTCTCCCTCACGCGTTCCGCCTCCTCCTTCGCGAGCATTACCGCTTCGCAGAAGGAGGTGACGGCCTCCCATTTCCTCTCGCTCCGTACCATGGCCTGAACCAGGGCCGGACGCGAGAGATCACCGCCGCCGATCGCCTCCACGAGGACACGGTGATGCTCCGCCCAAGCTGGGCAGACCTCCAGCGTATGCTCCACCGTGTCCTCCGGGCGATCCACACAATGGTGACACCCGGGCGTTTCCTCCCGCCTTATCCTGTGCAGGAACCTCCCGAAACAGCCGTGTCCGGTGAGGACCTGCGTCAGGCGGAAGGTGAGGACGCCGTGGCGCCTCTCTAGCCACTCCTCAAAGAGGGGCCTTATCGCCGCAATTGTGGCGTGCCCATGTCTAGCGTTACTGTGGTCATGTTTATGAGATTTTTTCGGCCTTTCTTCTCAGAGTAGTTGGATAGGAAATGACGACCTTTTAAAAATATGATTACCGTGTAAAAGTGTTTGTACAAATCCAATTACAAAAAAAAAAAACAGTGGCGCTCTGGGAGTGCCGACCGAAGTGAAAACTTGAACAATTTTATTGTGCAGGAAATACTTTTTATGAGGTATCGGTAATGGTAACGGTAACAGTGTCGCATGTTCAATTGTTTTTGCCATCTCAAAAATGCCCAACACGCGTAAAGAAAATTTCACATAAACGAAAAAATAAACAAATATCTAGAGAGACTACAGTAAAATTTTATAACCTGATGATGTGTTAAAAGTCTTTGTTATAACTCGTAATTATATTTATGCTCGATAATACGTAAATTCCGTAAGGCTTGCCATTATGTACTGACCTAAATGTCGAAATTAGGGTGAACGGAAGCACGCCTTTGTACTATGGGGAATGTATGAGGATTATAATCGGGACAGTTATGTTCAGTTGACCTTGGTATAACGTATATGCATGTTTTATAATGACCAAGTAAAACCAGCCCTTTAGCCCTTTGAATTGCGTGAGTTTCTACAATAATTTTCACCCTTTTTGGGGATCGAACCTTTAAAGTAGCTCCCTAGGGAGTGGCTGAGTTATTTTTCCTAGGTTTTGTTTTAATTTTGAGAGGCTTTGAAAATAATAGCTGTTCTTTACTCACTTCTTACATAGGGCTACCATCCATCCTTATCATGTACCCCCTGTACATGATAAGGATGTATGGTAGCCCTATGTGTCATTAACTTAAACTTATATTATCTTCAAGTCCTAAAGGTGCTATGTATTTAAGGGTCTCTCGATAGGAATAATAAAAATAATAAGAATCATAATATGAATTTATTCGCAAGACTTTGAGTGTGTAAGTAAGGAGTACATAAGTTGAAAATAAACATGTTCAGGAATGGACTTTTATCGCCTGTTATTACGATGATAGTTTTATCTATCCCATCAGACAGGTCGCTTCCTATCTTACTAAAAAGGTCGACTATTTTCCACGCAAGTATGTATATCTAAATATCCATAAAAGCAAACCCAAACGAAGAGATTAAAGTCAAAACTTCTGAAAACAGTAAATCATTCAGTTGTCCAAACTTTTCAGAAGACAAGGTCACTGCCCCATTTCGTGAACAACAGAGATTTATTCCTAACGACGTTTTGACGCGTTCCATATTCTAGCGTTTTCCCAGAACGCTTATAAAAGCTTTGTAATGGGTAACTGCGTCTAGAAAATCAATATGAACCAGGGGTTAACGACCGGCCACTTGTGGGCTCCCATATAAAGTACTGTGACGATTTATTGCAGCCTAGACGCGTCTAGATTTGTTGGTTTAAGGCTGATAAGTTATTACAATTAGGAGAAAAAATTGGATTTAGAATCAGACGCATTGATTTGCTTCTGTATAATGCGCAGTGTGCTTTTGTAAATCGCAGATATGAAAGTTTCGATATCATAACAAACATTGTTTGCCAAGCACTGGAAAGGCTGGACACAATGAATCAATTAGTTCATTCAGATAGCGGTCCAGTGGATATAGGCCTTTTTTAAGAGCTCCACAAGACAAAAGACAACGCAATGGATAATGTTAAAACAATTTATTGACAACTCTCAAACGGTAGTGGTTAAGAGAGTGCGTGATGGGGCCTAAAACGGCCGCTTTGGCAGAATCATAATATGATAATAATTATTATGAATCATATTAAAAGTCACAAACTGACAATTAATAATATTATCTGCGTTCAATTCATATTACGCAATGCATCTGTTTGACAGTTTTGTATTGTAATGAAATAACATTTTAACTGTAGAAATAAAAAATAAAAATAAAATTTGATTAATAAAAACTGTAAAGAAAATTATTAACCGGTAAAATTACAGTCTTCATTTTTTTCATGCCTTAATATTTACACCAATTATGATTTTGATATGAATTGAATTGAATATGATTCAGCTAATATGTGTCACCATAGAGGAATTGCTAATGATCTGCTGGGAATTCAGAAAATGAATTGATTTTAGAGGAATACGAACGATACGAAGATCTACTGAACTTCCATTGTCTGTAGCATATATAATAAAAATTATCTACAATATATGTACATATATTGTAGATAATTTTTATCTGGATACCGTAAATTTCAAAGTTGACCTTTCCAACACCATGTAAGGGACTTAAAAATTCCCAAATATATTTTTAAAAACAGTGATTAAGCTTTCCCTAATGATTACTTTCCATCGCCCAAAGTATTTTATAGGTACCTACTGAAAATTATTCTTTGTAACATGTTGTTTGCGTGTTTAGCTCACGTGAGGCCAGCGAACATTTTATGAAGCCTTCATATATGTTATTAAATGAATAATTTTGATTTAGATAGGTCATCGCCATTATGGCCGGAGGTTTTTAGGTTTACGTCCACATGTGATGATGGGGAGCTCTTTGGTTAGTAATTGATATGGGACTTTATTTAACACACACTGACAATATCTTTCAACTTCGTAATAGTTGTATAAATATTTATATTTTTAAATTACATTTTTATTATACAGGGTGGCAGGGACATCGACGCGAAAACTGTTACCATGGATTCAGTATATGATTCTGAACCCCCCAGCGCTGAAATTATTCGTCGGTTATTAATAAAAAAATCTGCTGTAACATAGAAAAGTGCAATACCTACGCGGTCAAAATGTATGGAACAGCTGTTTTTTTTTTTAAATAACCGACGAAAAATTTCAACCCAGGGCGTCGGGAGTCGCAAGCCGATTTCCGACCACCGTAGGCGCGGGCTTGCGGACTGTGAGCAATGGGAACCTCACCGTCCGATAAGGACCAGGCCCTGGTCGACGGCGCGTTGTGTTCCACGCGCGCCTCAAAGAGATGTCAGCAGAATTGACGGGGTCCTCTAGAGCCGATGCCTGCCGGGGTTGCGAAGAAAACCGAAAGGGAGATCGTGGCCCCCGGCAACAGGGCAACCGAAGGAACACGGGTGGGTTTTAGTCAGTAAGAGTCTGACACGCCCTCCCGCTCCGCCCAGAGCGGGAGAAGTTATTTGATGATTTCCCACCCAAAAAGAAAGGGTTTCAGAATCATATCCTGAACCCACGGTAACAGTTTCCGCGTCGATGTCCCTGCCACCCTGTATTGTAGTGATATATTTTTAGAAGTATGTATCTATGTAAGTATATTCTAATTTTGTATGATTATGTTTAAATTTGTGAATTGTTTTTGATATTTGTATTTTGTTTTCTGCTCTAAAACACCTTGTCATCTCTTTCTTTCTTCTTGTCTGTTTATATGTGTGTGCATAAATGTTTATTTTTATTTTTATCGAAGTAAAAACTTCTTTAGGCGCGTTGGGTAACACATTTGGTAACATTTTTGAGATGGAATTAAACCATTGATTTCGCGACACTGTTACCGACACCAGCTTTAAAAGATATCAACGCGCGATACATTATTTCCTGCACAGTAAAATTGTTCAAGTTTTCACTTCTGTCGGCACTCCCGGAGTGCCACTGTTTTTTTTTATGAAACGTATTCCTGGGAGAGAGATCTGGGCACCATGTTTCCACAGAGTAAAGGAGGTAAAATGTAAAAGACAGTAAGTAGAGTGCTCTGACACAATTTGGAAGTAGCATACGCATATCATACATATGTCGTCTAGACTCCGAGCTGCTACTGAAAACTTCCATAACATCTATAAGAACCAATGACACTTTGCCTGACCCGGGGATCGAACCGTTAAACTGGTGACCACTAGACCAATGATATAATAAGTATTTCAGTCAAAAAAATGCAGTCAATAAGAGATATGGCTAAAGGTTAGCCTAAAGGGCGCCACAGGGTCATATATTCAATGCTCAACCAGTGTCAACTGTCAAAGATATACTTACACTCAACACCTCACAGACTTTCCAATACCCCACAACAACAACGTCCATTATTTATTAGATTAAAGAACAGTATAACAAAAGATAAAATGTAAGATTAACTTACCATTCGTGCCATAATGTTTCCGAGGTATCGGAGCGAACCGTTATAGACAGAAATAGATAATTTGCTATTTTATTCCAACGATATTGGCAAGCAATATATTTAGTTAACGGCGTCTCTATAAATTTTACCAGTTTTCCCTTCGATTCTGTGATATTATTTAGTCTGTGTGCTATCACTTCGGATAAGTAGTTCATGAGCAGTTATAACCTGGTGGTGTGACCGTCGGACTGCCAAGTCATAGGTCTCGAGTTCGAACCCAAGGCACACACCTCTGACTTTTCGGATTCATATGGATATTGTATAATTATCACTTGCTTCAAAAACGGTGAAGCAAAACATCGTGAGGAAACCGGCATGCCTAGGAGATATTTCTCGATGGCATGTGAAGCCAAGTCAGCTCATGGGCGGCTTAAAAACTCTGACACCAGGTTAGTTACTAACCACACGAAGAAGAAAAAGACTAGATATAGTTCTAAATATACTGACTGCCTCATTGGTCAAGTGGTCGCAAGTGCTACTGCTGCATGAGGTCCTCGGTTCGATTTCCAGGTCGGGCAAAGTGATATTGGGTTTCCCATTTCGTGCCCGGTTGATGGCAATAGGCTCGCCCCCTATTACATGGGACTTAGACATAACTGGCGAAATGTGGGTGTACTATAGGTACCTCTGCGTAACCCTTCGGGCATTACAGGCGTTATGTCATGTTATGTTATAAATAGCTGTAGTATTGTTCAACAGCTGGACAAAAGTCTCCTCTCATAAATAGAATTAACGAGCATTACGCTTGCTCATATCATGCGGAGCATTATTTTGACAACGTTCTTCGAAATAAATCGAAAATGCTGTATTCGACCATACGAGCGCTCGGTCGGCAATGTTTGTATGAAAATCCATATCTGTCGTGTTTATCGGCCGAATAAATTACTATGAAAACTCATCTATCGTGCTATTTAAACATTTTCATCAGTTCTACTTAACAAATGGTGCTTTTCGAGAGCAAATGCACGAGTTACTATAAAAAATACCCAAATCAGATCGTGACAAATGACAATGGGACCAACTTTCAAACAAAAGAAGAATTTTTCAAATCAGTTTAGCCGTCTTTTAGTAATCGGAGAACAGCTGATTTTTTATAACCGTCGAAAAATTTTAACACAGGGGCTTCAGTATCATGTCCTGAATCCATGGTAACAGTTTTTGCGTCGATGTCCTTGCGACCCTGTATAAGACCTCAACCTATGTTTTAAAATAAATCATTCTTATTCTAAATGACGCGCCCCTCTACCGCATTTTATGCGGTAATGCGTTAGTGGGGCGTCATTTCAGTGTAGACAAGCTGTACCTGTGACGTCTTTGAAAGCAATATAACGACGTGGGTACGGAGCAGATAATATGTAACCAATTTAGATATCATTATTGTTTGAAAAGGGTTACCGATGTCATAGCCCGTAAGCTGAATATACGTCTAAATGCGGGGGTTGCCGCAAAGTTCAAGGGTTAGCCGTGAACCTAATTCGAACTCCCGACCTATCCAAAGCACGTCAAATCCGAAAAGAATCAATACAGCTATTCGTTGATCATATTTGAAAAGAATATTCGGGTAGTCAAAACTATGTACAAGGAAACGTAGAACTTTCAATGATTTGAAGCTGATTAATCCCAGTCGTATTAATGGGCATTTAAAGAACATAGTAACGTGGATGTAATGCGCAAATATCAAAGATTAGAGGATCAAACAATACTATCAACTACCACACTCACAACTAGGTAGTCAAAATTAAGCCTGAATAGCATTTGCAATTTATAACAGCAACCCCGGAAAGTAAAACGGCCTTTAAAAAAATAGCATTCACGAGTCAAACTTTTCCCAACTATGTTGGGGTCGTCTTCCAGTCTAATTGAATGCAGCTGAATACCAGTATTCTACATGGGGCGACTGCCTACCTGACCTCCACAACCCAGCTACTGGGTAACACGATACCCCTTGGTAAAACTGGTTGTCAGAATTTTTGGGCTAATGACTACCTGCAACGATTATCAAAGATCTACGAATGACAACCGGGACCAATGACTTAACGTGCTTTCCAAGGTACGCAGGGGTCATGATGTATAATGGATGGTCACCCATCCACGAACAGACTTAACAATCGATCGATCCGTGTGGCTGTTATCGTTTAGCCACGAGCCCTACACGGGCAAATAGCATCCACGAGTGTCGATAAAATGTACATCCACATGACAAAATAACTACAGATTCTTTTATTTTATAGCTATAGTTATTTTCAATAACTTACCGTAATAGGATCTTTCAAAGGTTCATCAATCTGCGCCTGCTTAAAGAAGATGTTCCCATGCGATATTCTCCACAGCATCTTCTCGAATGCTGGTATTCTGGCTGTCGTCACCACTCCAGCGATGAACCCAAGATGTCCCAACACCGCATCGTTGTTGTATATCTGTACTGACGCCGATATCTTCCGCTGAGCGCTGTGGTCTTGGAAGAAAGTCTGCATTTTCTCTATCAATGTCTTCAGCTCTATTAGGGAAAGGTAGTCGCTCTTCAGGTTTCGTGCGTTGCGTGTTATCTCTTGGATTTCTCCTTCGATGAAGTCGATCCTTTCCTGGAACATACAAATTGGCTGGTAAGAATCTGTTTAGCTGTTTGGGAATACGTTGAAAAACACAGAAATTTATTGTTTACCTTCCAGTGAAGGCTGAACGGTTAAAAACAGTATTGTACTTATAAACGACTATTGGCAGAATAATTGGCTACTGAAATTTGTTTTTATTACTACAGGCTCAGATTAATACAGATGGTTCACTCCGCAAAATCATATAAATAAAAAGAGACTCTTGCTACGACACAATAAAGTGCAATTCAGGTCGCGCAGCGCTAATTACCTACAGTTATATTCACCTAGAAGTTACCTCTCATTCTATCGCGTAATTCTTAGATCTTCTGACTACGTTACACTCACTGAATTGGCCCAACAAGTCGAGGTCGCCGCGTACTTGTAGCTTCATATCTAAAATGCGGAATGAATTATCTGTGGTACAAGAGGACACTACTGGACATTCGAATGCAATGAGATTTTTATGGGGCTGATCCTTGCCTAGCAAACAGACAAAAGACGATTGCATACTAATATAATGAAGGCAATGGTTAATTCTACTGCCAAATTACTTTCATTTAATTTAAAATTCGACTCCTAAGTTTTCCACAAGGTACTGTAGGAATATTAATGGAAATCTGAATGTTTCCATATGCTTTCAGAATAAGTTGTAAAACAAAATGGTACCGTGGAATATGGTCCCGATAACTGTTGGCACATTTGTGGAGCCCATTAAATTGTAATGGTCACACAAATTAATTTCATGGAACTCGTAACAAATAGTAAAATCTTGGTTTTAATGACCACTTTAAGTTATTGCAATGCTCAATGATCGATGTAGGAATTTTCGCTTGCTATTCAACAGAATGTTTTATTATTTATTTGAAATTTTATAATTTATGCAGATCTGTGTCTCTGTCAATTACAATTGTAATATTTTGTTCACCATGTTGTGGCACAGCATCGAACATGTAGCTTAGCTGTTAAGAGCGTTTACAGAAAGTGGGCAACGTCGCAAATAGCTGTCAAATATTTCGCTGTTTTGATTAATTTGGCAATAAAACTGTGTGGAAATAAGAAATATGACTAACTAGTATATCTATATATATAAAAATGAATCCCTCTTTCCCTTGGTCACGGCATCACGCTAAAACGGATGAACGGATTTGGGTGAAATTTGGGATATGGATAGACTTTGACCCGGAGAAGGACATAGGATACTTTTTATCCCGATATTCCCACGGGATCGAGACTTATGCGGGTGAAACCGCGGGGCGCAGCTAATTGATTATGAAATGCAGTAATTAATATCGTAACGCCGAATATTTAGTTTAAGATGTAAAAAAAGTATTTGGAAACTTTCCAAAAGCCTTTTTTGGACCTAAAACGGTTTCAAAATCAAATTCAGTGTAATAATTGCAACTCATTATTAATATTCTAGTTCACTAGTTAGCCATATTTTTTATTTCCATACATTCATATTGCAAAATTAATCAAAACAGGTAAATATTTGACAGATATTTGCGACGTTGCCAACTTTTTGGATGAACGCTCTTAAATCTATTTGAGACATTTTCGAAAGGATTTTCATTTCTATTAAGCCACAGATTTCAGAGAATTTATTTGGTTAGTCAGGTATAAAAAGTATTTCGAAATTACCAGTAAAAAAAAGTCTAACAATCAATTTCCTTAAATAATTCATGAAAATTCACATTGATGATATAACAAGCAAGAAGCTTAATATTACATTATTCTCGTTAACTTTTGAGATTCGTGGTAGAAAATAGTGCAAAAATTAACGCTAATAAACTGACTAAAACCATGATCTAAAAATGACAACCAAATCCACTGTGAGTGACTGCCAACCCATTTTAACAACTCTACACACAGTATGAAGTCATTACCACACGGTCGAATCCCGCCATCCATTCATCCATCCATCCATCCATCCTTAACCGCCTATTACGACATCCTCAGACAAGTACAACATGATGTCATGGCAACTCATAAATTACAATAACTCGGTCCTGTGATCCCCGCTACGAATATATCCTGCGTTTGCGCTGGTGGAGGGATCTAATTGGTGTAACCTTGCCGCTAATAATTTTTTCACAGATGTGTGAGGATTAATAGAGTTATTTATTATACTGAGACTAAACATTCTGTTATGTTTAGTAATTACGGAGTAAATATTTTAAATGGGTGTGGATGGAAAATTCCGGTTCTACGGGAAATCGCAAGACGTAATTGAATTAAAAAACACGATTTAATAAAAAATTTTTTAGACCAGTACCCTAATTGCGTAATACAACACAATAACAATCTGATTCGATTTGAAACAGATTGCTAAACCATTGCTTCATAAGTTGGAAAAAAAATCGGCTCAACAACGTAAATAACGCAATAAATGTTATTGAACTGTCAAAATGAAACAAATTAGGCAAAATTGTTTACGAAAATAAGTTACGCAATTACTGGATTATTTAAAATGTTTAAATAGAATTACGCTGCATTACAACATTTTAAAGGAACAAATTCTACAGAGTTTAGAGCCCACGCTGAAGTTGGGGTCTAAATGCATTATGCATTATGCATTATCCCGGCCTAAGCCTTATCTAAAGGCTTGGGCCGGCTAAGTAGTAACACAGATAATATAATACTACGTAGTACTCATTATGATCATTGTGGGAACCCATAAACCACTTGCCCAACCAATGCATTGATTCCACCCACAAACCCATTAATTTCTTAGTATTGTGTTTCACAAGACGAAAACTTTCAACATTCCACTTCTGTACTAAATTTCATGAGAATCTGTTCAGCCGTTACGGCGCTATTGAGTAACAAACATACATCTGAACATTGTATTTATAGTAGTAGTATTATAGTGTCTGGTCTGGCAATAATTATTAAACAGATGCTGGTGTGCGTAAGCTGGATTAATAGTGTTGTTCTTACGTCGTACATCACTATTAATCTTACTCTTAATGACACTGGCATGTTTTTTTTCAGTAGTGTTTTAGTATTCTTCTCTGAGAAGCTATCAACAATCCTTCTTCGTATGTCTGTCGTTGTCTTCATTTATTAGAGACGGAATGTATAGGTAAATAGTAACTGTACTATTTAAATGTATTACAATTAAATCAATTGAAGTTTCTGTTTGTAATGTCAAAATAATAGCTTTTTACTAAATGCATATGAAAGTATACAAGATGTAAAAAAACCCTGTCCGATCCGTGAGGATGTTGTTAGGTATCGTACTGAGAGTCTATTTACGTGGTGGCAATTTTAACGAAAAATGAAAAAAATTAACTCATTTTTTTCAATGAGGAATTTTAGCGGGTTTTACATGGGGCGCGGGCGGCCGCCGTTTAGCGCGTGTCTACAAGTCATAGCTTACCGTTGATTTTTTTTTAAATTTTCAATGGATTTGGGGTAATTTTGGTACAAATTTTTTTTTTTTTACATTGCAATAACTTTTTGAAGTATATAAAGGTATGGATAGTAATGCCACCATTACTATCCATAACTTTTTATTTATTTTATGTCTTCAAAATAGCAGTGCTGGCCCGGCCCAGGGGTGAGTCGTGGGTTCGAACCCGGGCAGGCGCTTTACTTTGTGTAAATAATAATTTAATCACCACTATTCACAAAACGTTGAAGGAAAACATCGTGAGAAAACCTGCATGTCCTGTGCAGTGGGAACATTATAGTCTGATTTTGCTTCAAAATAATATTGTCTCTTATTTATTTGTGTCGTTGTTCTGGGGAAATCCCCAAGAAAAACAAATGGTTTTATAATAGCATGAGTCATATATTTTATATGGGTTGTTGAATTGTAATTAAAAATGTAGGTTATAAAATTAACTTTATTTAATTTTGTCAAATAAAACACATCTTTATGGTGATTTAAAATAAGAATTTCGTGTTTAATTTTTCAAAAAAATCAAATCAAAGTCCTCAATTTGTTGGTGGCAATACTAATTGGCATCCACAGGTACGTGTCCTGCTCCATGTGTTTATAATTTCATCTGATACTTTAGATAAGACCATACCTAATTTGTTACAAACGCGCCTAGCGAACATTTCTCAAAATTTATTTTAGGGGGCTCGCGTTCACAGAGAGGATTCTTGAGTAAAATAATTAAGAAAATTATAGCCTGATAATGTATCACATGGGAAGTACCTACCTCTAATATGTTGATCTCCCTCGGGCTAAGACTGCAGCGGTCAGGTTTCGGTGGAGGAGGTGGCTCAGGCAGTTCACCCGCTACCCATCGCAACTTGCGTTCCATTTCACTGCAGCGCCGAACCTCGCTGACGTAACGACGTTGGAAATCGTTGACGTGGGGGTTTAACTGTGGGAGACAGAAAATAAAGCATAAATAAGAGAGGTAAGGGCGTAGCTTATTTGCTGAAAAAAAAATGTTATTACTCCGGATTTTTGTCAGCTCTCATACAAATCATACAAAAAACTGACGGCGTGGGCGTATACAGAATACGGACATACAGGATAGTGAAACACAGAATATCAATCAAAACATCGTGAGGAAACTGCCATGTTTTACAACCAAAAAATCGCGAGCGAGTCAACAACCCGAACGGGAACCGCGTGTAGTATTATGGCACACTCCCTCTCACAGAGAAGAGACCTGAGTCCCAGCGTTAGGAACATTATATGGTGGTTAATTATATTATGTGAGATAATATTTTTAACTAGCTTTTTCGCGCGGCTTCGCCCGCGTGGATGTCGGATAACATCTCACGGAAACGTACTACCTGAAAAACCAATTTTTGCCAATTTTCAAGCAAAGCCGTTCAGCCTTTTTTACGCCAATCCGGAACATACATCCCAGGCAACCAGACAAAAGGACAAAAATTCTATAAACTATATTTTCGGCATGGGACTCGTTACCACACCTCGTAGCAATTACTTTTTTTTCAAAAATATTACTTGATGACTATTTTATTATAATCCTAAATTCTTATCTAAAATTCATCATTCTCCTCCCTTAATCCAAATTTATCTATGGTCGGCGCAACATGTATCTTTCCTCCATACTTCTCTATTACTCGTCATCCCGGTAGTCACCCCCTTCCTAGCCATATCATCTTTCACAAAGTCCATCCACCGTTTTTTTGGTCTTCCCCTACGTACTCGTATTTCGCCTAGCTTCCTAACTAATAATAAAAATGCGAAAGTGAGTTTGTTTGCAACGTTTTCACGCTGGAACAGCTAAACCGATTTGGATGAAATTTGGTAAAGGGGTAGATCATGACCTGGGTTAGACATAGGATTCTTTCTATCTCAATTTAAGCTGCTTGTCCACTTGAACGGAGCGAGGCAGTGGAGCGGGCAAATGTGCCAATATTAACCAATAGAATCTAAACTCAACTTCAGAACTCCGTTTCTATTGGTTAATGGGACATTTTTGTGCTCTGCTGCCTTGCTCCGCTCCTGTGGACAGGCAGCCTTATGTGGTTGAAACTGTAGGGCACAGCTAGTATTCTATATTCTAAAGTTAACCGAACTCCACGTGGCTAATTAGCAATAAGTATACAAGATGCCTTACTTTTTCTCGGAACTATAATATGTAAAATAAAACGCGTGAATTTAAAATATAATAATTGCAGGCTTGTCATTTTCAAGGTCCTTACCCTTTACATGTAGATTTCAAGGCTTTAGTATCATTAGAAGTTATTAGTTCCCACTTAGGGTGGTTATACCAAGTACACTCCACCATTAGTTTTAACGACTATCATAATAATATATAGAAAATTGTGTGCATATATTTGCATATGCACACAATACTCTATATAATTATAATAACATAATGTATGCATTTTATTAGTAGTATTATTTTATTCGCAATGAGCCAATTTTTCTCAAGGCTGAATATAGACTGATTTTTAGGGATTCGTACCTGAGTAGGTACTAAAAAAGCTGTCAGTATAAATTCCTTGCATCAGGTGGTATGACAGCTCACTTCAAGCTCACTTCACCTGTTAAGTTTTCACGATGAGATTTTTTCAGAATATTTGTAACAGCCGATATTACAAATTGACGATTGAGTTCAGAACTTCAGAAGCATCTATGTTCAAACCATGTAAATATTTAAGATTTTTAAAGAAAAGACCGGCAGGCCTGTCTGACATTAAAGGGATTTAAAAAAATAAACTGAGAAATCTACATGGGCATTTATGAGACGTCAGAAGCCAGGTGCACGGTTCCAATTGGTCGTTTCCTATGGAGAAGAGCCAGTAAGAAACTCCACGGTTAGTCTTTTAAAAATAATTTGCTTTTACAGTATTTTCAAATAACAGTGTTAATAGATATGGGAGGACAGTGTAGGTTTTTCAACAAGGCTACTTAACAAAATAGAAAATGGTCAACAAATCGACAGTCCACTAAAATTTTGATCATAGACAACAAAACAGCTATAAAGCCGTTATGAGTTAACAATAACCGTCCGTGCGTCAAGGTTCACGAACATCGCAATATAACCGAATATCGGCGATCAATTACAATTTATCTGCATTTTATTGGAGGCCGCGCCTTCACAAATAACGTGAACGTAAACGTTATGGTTGGCTCCTCCTGTTTTATAGCTTTCTTCTTTATATCGGTATCATATGGTTAATATGAGATGAAGAGGCTATAATATTTAATATAAAGGATCTTTTAGAGTTTTGTATTTAGGGAATTTAGAATCAAACTAAGGCTGATTTCACAGCTGTCCGGGTGACCCGTGCGGGCCGCCCGTACGCGCTCCCGGAACGGAGACACACGTGAGGTGCTTGAACATTGTTTCACAGCGACGCGGATTGGTCTATACGCGACCCGCTCCGGGTAAGCCCGTACAACGCTAGCAACCGTATCGTAGTAACTCCCTCGTTTGAGAGCACTGCGGGTGCTACCCGTACGGGTGTTCCGTGTGAATAGCATGCTTTGGATAAGTTCATTTGATATGAAAAATTAACATGAATATTATAAAGAGAAGATAAGATTTGAATTTTTGTAATGAATAAACTCAAAAGCTATAAGACCGAGTAAAAAAAAAAAAACTCCAGTAGAATGCTATATTATATCAGTGAGTTGGGCTATAATTTATAAAGATACCTCGCGGGCGAAAGCGTTGGCGGAGATAAAAACATAAATGGAACTCGGGCAGAGGAATAAAGTGGAATTTATTAAGATTCACCTCAAGAATTAAAAAAAAAAAAATATGTCAGAAATACGTTACTGAGTTGATTAATTGGAACACCAGCGCCGCCTAGCGGCGTTCGACAGAGTCTGAACACAACGCTCGGACTGGCCAGCGGTGGCGGTCAAGTAGTGAAGACGTTTGGAAACTGTTGCGCATTCCGAATAGTCGTGTCGTGTACCTTGAGTGTGTGAATTACTAGTGTGATTAATTTGATAGTAAATTATAATTTATCTGAACTGCAAAAGGTTTTTCTATTGCGCATTAACCAACACTACCCACAGTACGCCCATAGTAGTTAAAATATTGCTGATAATAACGAAAGAGTCACATACCTGTCTCCGACATATTACAAAAATACAAAAATTCCATGGCGAAAATAACTCGTGCATTTTTCTTGACAATAATTGTGTGGAAGTTAGCAATCTACTCTAGCCATCTTCTGAGTTATACTTTTTATGGAGAACTCAAAAGAGCGCGAATACGCATTGCTAGAAAAATTTAGACCTTAACGTGATAGCAAGTGAAATCACTATTCATCGAATAATTGGCCACTTCCCATTTCATCGTTGTTGCTCGACCATGTTAAAAGATTAACAGGAGTAATTTTATCAAATTCATCAATTGATATTACACTTCATGATACTTATTATGGCCATTCATTGAATATTGCACAATAAGCTTAGCACTAGCTGTGACTTGAATGTGCTATTGCGTTTTAACATTGTTGGAAATTTTCATTTTCTAGAGTTACCAGACTCGGTACGGTAAACAAACATCCTTAGTAGAAAATCGCAGGAGACAGTAACGAATGGACTTTTCAACTTTGGAGGCTATACTTATTTAAATGATCCTTGTTACTTTTCAACATTGGAGGCTATACCAATTTAACTCATCTTTGTTACTTTTCAACTTTGGAGGCTATACCAATTTAACTCATACTTGTTACTTTTCAACATTGGAGGCTATACCAATTTAACTCATCTTTGTTACTTTTCAACTTTGGAGGCTATACCAATTTAACTCATACTTGTTACTTTTCAACATTGGAGGCTATACCAATTTAACTCATATTTGTTACTTTTCAACATTGGAGGCTATACCAATTTAAGTCATCCTTGTTACTTTTCAACTTTGGAAGCGATACTAATTTAACTCATCCTTGTTACTTTTCAACATTGGAGGCTGTACTAATTTAACTCATCCTTGTTACTTTAAGATAACACATAACATCACGTCTGTTTCCCCCGAATGGTTAGACAGAGGTGTAGGTACATATCAGGGACGTTGCGGATGCTGATTTTTTAACATCCGCGAATCCGGATTTTTTTTGGTTCACATCAAATAAATAATGCGAAAGCTCCGCAATTGTGCATACGGATGCGAATATCTGCAACATCCCTGGTACAATTTATAGTACACTCACATTTCAACGGTTATGACCTTGTCGCCTGCTTCGCATGTTACTTTTAAGATACGATAATTTTATTTTGGATATTGGGTATGGTGACAAAGTATATGAAACAATAAATAAGTTCAGCCATATTGTACCAGTAACCATTCAATAATAAAATTAATTTCAAGTTAAAACTAATCAAAAACACAATTTTTTATTGAAAAAATGAAATAAAGAACATTTCACAAAACGAATAGACAAAACAATTTTTTTTCAGTTAGAAATTCGCTTAAAATAATAAGCATAATGAGCCTATAATGTCCCTTGGGCCGTAATCTACCACACGAGCCCAGCGCGGGTTGGTAGATGTCACATGTCTTCGAATTTTTGGTTCTAGGACATGCCGGTTTTCTCACGATGTTTTCCTTCACCGTTTGTCCACTAAAAAGCGAAGTATTGCTATGCTAAGTGTTATTGGGTTTTCCCATCAGGGGTTGATGGCAATATGCTCGCCCCTATTACAAGGGAGTTAAGACCGGGCACACTAAAACACAATTCCCACGCAAACTGCGCTCTCATGCACCCCGCCACTCCCTGTGTGCTAAACGCTAACACATCAGTAATAAAGTTGAATATTGCGTGCGCTCTTTGATTGTGTTCGAGCACGGAGCTAAATGACGTAAGTGTCAATTCATATTTCTTTTATAACTAAAGTAATAATTGATCTAGAGTAAAAATATCGTGTGGCTGGATAATAAACTAGGTATATTATCTGTGATAATTATTTTAGACATAAAAGCCGAGTAATCTTCATTTTATTTATATAATCTTTAAAAAAGACATGATTTTCGAATTTAAAAAAATCGAGTGAAAATGTTACAATTACGTAACTGTCTTGTGCATGGAAAGAAAAAGATCCAATAAATCATATACTAAAGTACTATTTTGATCATATGCGTGACTGTGTCAGAATATTAATGCAAATTAACATAGAATTTAAGGAGCCTCCTCTTAAACATAACTGGCGAAATGTGGGTGTACTATAAGTACGCATCTGCCGAACCTTTCAAGGATTACATGCGTGATGTTATGCATAGGTATACCACGTCAACAAAGGTAGGTAATGCTCGTTATGGCCATATCCAACAAAGGTATTGTTTAAAGTTATTCCAAGTTTCATTATAACAAAAGTATTGTTTCCTAAGTGGGTCCATGTGGTCATAATAAAAGACATTATTATATTAAGCACCATTTTGTTCTTATCACGATAGTGGATTTATAAAGCGAACGTTGTTAAAATGTTAGTAATAAAATTTCTCCGGAGCGTAAACTTTATAATTGGCTATAGCTTCCGCCTGCGACTTCGCCCGCATGAAATTTCTTCTTCCTCCGACCCACCCTGTCGCATCGGGAATCCCTCTCTTGGCATAAAAATTAAATACATAATATTGTTTGGCATAAAGTTTTCACATAACTTTTATTAGCATCATAATACTGGGGTATAATAATACTTTGGCATAATGCAAAGGTTAGCATAACTGTCATTTGGTCTAATTTGTTTTGGCATAATTTGGAGTTGCATAAATTTTTATGGCTTTTCTTTTTGGTATCTTATCGCCTGCGCGCGCTATTACTTCATGTCCGCTTCACGTTCTTTCTGACTTTTTCTCATTTTGCTGTCTCCTTAGGGTCTTAGCGTGATGTTAAATAGCCTATACTATTTAGAAGGCTATAGAGCCTTTCTAAAGAATTGGGCTACGCAAAATGGTTTATTCAAATCCGACTGGTTCCAAAGATTAGCGCGTTCAAACAAACAAAAAAACATAAAAACTCTTCATGCAATATTATTATTAATAATATATAGATTATAATCTCGAGTTTTTATAGATTTTATGTACAAAACTGATGAATCAAGAAAGTGAGATGATACTGAAGAATGTCTGGGAAAAACGAAAGTAAAAATGTATATTGTCTATCTTAAATTTAAATTGAAAGCGGTGCTCAACGAAGGCAGGACAACAGTACAGCTCCGATATTATATTTGCGTTATTGTATACTTGCTAGATACTTAATAAGCAGAGCCATGGGCCATAGGGAATTGATAAAGAGGTAAACAAGATACCTACGCATGGTAAATCGTCAGGATAATTATTTTCAAACTCATTGCTTGGGTACGTTCCTCGGAAAGCACGTTAAGCCGTTAGTCTCGGCTGTTATTTATAGATCTTTGGTAGTCAGAATCCCAAAATTCTGACAACCGGTTTCAAAAAGGGGTATCGTGTTACGGCAGATATAGCCAGTTGCTTCATGTAAAATACTGGTATTCAGCTGCATCCGCTTAGACTGGAAGCCGACTCCAACAAAGTTGGGTAAAGGCTAGGCAGATTGATTTTTGCTTCAGTATGTGAGAGTGCTGGAGATGAAGTGGACGTGGGGAAAATACTAATATAAAATGGCCATAAGCTTCAAGGAGGACCTACAATAATTATCCAACGTTTTTGAATAGTCTTTCAAGGACACAACTGCCATATTTATTGTATAAATTCTACTTATGTCATATGAGATGCACATCATATGACTTTAATGTAGTCAACAAGGTGCCTCTTGATAACAGTTTCCAATGTGCGATGTAAAATAAAGTAGTCATTGTCGTTTCAATTAAAAACAATAATTCTTTATACAAGTGGACATAATTGGACGGGTCAGGAGTATGTGGGATTATGAGACTGGGTCTTAAGTGGGATTATGTCTTAAAGATAGCTTAGACATTTACGAGTTATGTCTACTCCTTCATCAAATCAATCAATAGGTACATAAAAACCGCCCAAGTGGGAGTCGCACACGAAGGATTCCGTACAGTATAAAAATCGAGCAAAAAACGCCGAAAAAAACACGTTTCTTGTATGGGGATTGGGGAGGGTGTTAGTATTTAACTTTATTGTATTTTATATTTATTGTTATAGCGGCAATAGAAATACACAATCTGTGAAACTTCAACTGTCTATTTATATGGTTGAGATACGGCCAACTGACAGACAGATGAACGGACAGTGGAGGCTAATAGGGTTCCATTTGACACTAGGTACGGAACCCTAAAAAGGAAAAGTCCTGACTCACTATCTCATCAATACCCAGTCCAAACTCTTGAATCAAGAAAGCTGGAAAATTAAAATGTTTACATTTTATAATGTAGACAGGGACTACAACTAAGTCTCTTGAAATTCCAACGAGGCGGACATCTGATATTCCCTAGGCTATTACTAAAGTCATTAGCAAACAAAAAAACTGTGGAGTAAGCACCAGCCAGATGCGTGGATGACCTACAAAGGACCGTAGGAAAGACTAGGGTATCCTAGGGAGTAGACTGTGCGATTCTAGGGCAGCATACTACAAAAGGGAGGATGCCTATACTAAACAGTGGATGGAACAAGACTACCAATGATAATTATTTATAATCAGCCTATAATGTTACCACTGCTGGGACACAGGCCTCCTCTCTGTGAGAGGGAGTGGGCCATAATCCACAACGCGGGCCCAGTATTGGTTCATAGATGTTACAGTCTTTAAGTTTTTGGTTCTAGGACATGCCGGTTTCCTCGCGATGTTTTCCTTCACCGTTTTAAGAGCAGTGGTTTGTTTTACAAAAAGTAAACCCGCCTGTCTGAGTTTGAATCTGCTCGTAATTCGCGGCCGTTGACACTGGGCCACTGCTGTCATGATGATTATATTGAGGCCTAAAGCCAGTGCTATTCGAGGGACCAGTGCTTGGAAGCAAGAAGAGAAGATGTTGAGTTAAACCTATTATGATTAATATGGATTATGTAAATGTATGTGTGTAAACAAGACGTCTCTCTGTGTATCTGATTAGTGCATTTATCACTCGGGAACCACATAGAACTACGTGATTGTTTTTTAAATTCATAGGTATATATGGTAATGTTCTCTGGTTTAGTTATTGTTTGTTATGTTAAGCGTAGTTGGGTATCATATTGCTCAGCAGCTAGTTGTAATAAGAGACCTACAAAGACAGCAGAAAAAAAAGTTTGGGACACGCACAGGAAGTACAAACAGTAAAAATTAAAATGAAAATCAAAATTAAAAAAAAAAAACAAGGAAAAGAGATATTTTTTTATATATTTTTTTTGTTTCTAATTAGCCTTTTTAAGAGGAGGCTCCGTAAATTGTATGTCAATTTGCATTAATATTCTGAAATAGTCATGCATTCAATCAAAATGGAACTTTAGAATATGATTTATTGGATCTTTTTCTTTACATAAGACAGTTACGTAATTCCAACATTTTCGCTTCATTAATTTATTATTCGAAAATCATGTCTTTTTAAAGATGAAACAAAAACAAGATTACTCGGCTCCTATGTCTAAAATAATTATTGACAGTAAGAAAATACAGTTTATTATCCAGATATTATATATTTTTTCTCTAGATCAATTTTTACTTTAGTTATTAAAGAAATAAGAATTGAGACTGATATTTAGTTCCGTGCTCGAACACGCCCAAAGAGCCCACGCGATATTCAACTTTATTACTGGTGTATTAGTGTTTAGCACATAGTGGAGTGGAGTACATGGGGGCGGAGTTTGCGTGGAAATTGTCTTTGGAGTGCCTGGTATTAACCTCGCACACCTGTGCGAGGTTAAAAAGGGTCCGATCCCAGCATAATGCTGTGATATTTAAAAAAAAATACCGTAGCGCTGGTATTCTGATACATTAAATACACAGATACATAACCCCATAGGGGTAGTCAGAAACTACAGAACAAAACCTAAACCAATGGAGATGATGACAAGTATAAATTTACGTACTGGTACTTGTTGATAGGCCTACACTGTCCTCCCATACCTATTAACACTGCAATTTGAAAACATTGTTAAAGGCAATTATTTTTAAAAGAGTAACCGTGGAGTTTGTTGACGGCTCTTCTCCATAGGAAACGACCAATTGGAACCGTGCGCCTAGCTTCTGACGTTTCATAAGTGCAGTTGTAGGTTTATGTGAAATAAAATATTCTGAATTTGAATTTGACATAAGTTTTAATTACACAATACCAGTAATTACTCTTATCAGCATTCACGTATTGAGTATTATCTCAACCGCTGACCTGCATGTTATCTTTGACCCTTAAATTACGATACTGCAGTGAGTAAGGAAAAAAATAAAGTAAAACGTTTACCCAAGTTACATTAATTCTCTTTTTATATATTCATTTTAGACATTTTTAGATTAATATTATAGATGGATTAAAGAAAACTTTACTTTTATGAACGCATATACGGATACCGGAGGCTTTTGGCTACTTCGGGTGAGGGTATTTTATGTCATTTTGTTGTGAGTACCTGGTCGACCGACCTCTGCTTGGGTCAAAATAGATTAACATATCGTCCAGGTATACCAACGTTGTATCACATTACCGAGGCTGTCTAAATAGAGAAAACGAATTTTCCCAGATATGAGACCTAGCTAGATTGATTTTTCGCCCCCGTAAACCCTTTTATTTCAACTTTCATCGAAATCGTTAAAGCTGTTTTCGAGAACGTGAATAAAGATATAGATATTTGTATACAAATATTGCTCATTTAATAGTTATAGGATAGGATAGGATGTGTGACATTTGTGCAGAATAAGGTATTTTTTCTATCTTCTTTTTTATATATATTCTTGTCATTTTCATGTCAATGAAGTAAGAGAGCAATAGAAGCTTATTTCATTTTATGATCAGTCGGTCTATTTTGTAAAAATCTCAACATAAATACTTCGGTGAAGTGAGCTTGAAGGGTAAACCAAGGGACACTGTTATTACACTGATGCTTCCTTACCTAAACCATTCGTTCCATCTACTGAAGATCTTCCACCTGGACGTGAGTTGCCGTGGGTGACCTACAAGTCTTTAAACAATTCCGGATCCAGGTTGGCCTAAGCAAGGAAATCCTGTTCAGGTGGAGATTCATAGACGACTCCGCCTTGGAATGTAAATGTGGTGCTGTTTCACAAACAATTGGATCATGTCCTGCGTGTCTTATCAGTTGCACGATACGGCAACTGATGCACGCTAGTGATGCCGCCAAACCCGGGGCCGAAATCTGGGCCCAGTTCACTTAGATTCTCATCGACATACTAAAAAGAAGGCTTGATGTCAGAAATTGACAATATTGACAGCATTCCACCTGATTTCATTTATTTATCTCTGTATCTATTCGTGATATCACTTTGGGCCCCTATATATAAGTTTATAATCTATGGCGGGCCCTATCAGAATACCAGCGCTGTGACGCTTATTTTTAAATTTCGCAGCATCATGGTGAGATAGGAGCGTTGGCCTCGTACAGGACTTTCTGCTTTTATTTTAATTTTACTTTTTATTTATGTGTAGTTAAGTATTTGTTTTATGATAATTTTAATTTGTTGTTGCTTCTTTCTTTGATGCTAGAGATTAACAATATTGACAGGTCACTTCCAGCCACTTCACTTAAGAGAATATATCGACTGTTGAGTTTAAAATTATTTGTTCTATCTTTGGACCGTTATATTGGCAAAATTTTAAAAAGCTTATATATAATATTGATTTCAGAGCTGTGAGTTCTATAAATAAATCGAATGTTGAATCCGATTATTGATACTGTTAATGAACTAATTACAGAGTATAGATAAAGCAATTAGGTTTTGAAAACGTAGACAAAATCAAACTGTTTGTTAATTTAATCATTTATTATTTTTATGACATTGATTTTACATTCTGTGATTACTTTAAGTCACACATTGACTTATTACTTGTCTACTTTTACAATATTTGTATCTATAAAATTAATTTATCTGTCATTGCTTCATTTTTCATTCTTTTTACCTATTGTGGTATAGTCATTTTGTTCAAGGTGCATCGTCTTCACATATAATTATATAATTAATGTATAAAAGATATTGTAAAACATTTAAAAAGAGTAACGGTGCAGTTTATCGCCCATTCTTCTTTTTACAAAACTATCTTTTGGAAGGAGTGTCTAGAATCAATTATGTTTTTTTTTTTGTAACTTTTGATCTTCAAAAGTGCCGTTTATGTGCCCATTTGAAGTAATGATTTGATTTTGACTTTGTATAAGAACTAATTACGCTCAAACAGAGTATAGGTAAGGGAAATGGGTTTCGAAAAAAGGTACATTTAATAAAAATCTCAGTTGCAAAAATCACTGCCTTAAAGTTTCTCCTAACACGTGTAAGTACATATAGCGTGAGCCATTTCATCAAATACCTGGAAAGAATGACGTGAACCCACGAAGTGTAAGCACTTGCGCACAAAACTGCACGAGTGGCTGATAAAATTGAGTGCATTCTGTTAAGAACTGTACCATTGGTCGGTATATCCCCTGGCATACCTCCTCGCATAGGTAGGTACATAAAGCCCACTTTATTTTAGGTACTAATAGGTGTCTTCATCATCATCTGAATAGCCTTTTCCCAACTATTTTGGGGTCGGATTTCAGTATTACTGGATGCAGCTGAATACCAGTACTTTACATGGAGCGACTGCTTATTTGACCTCCACAACTCGGTTACTGGGTAACACGATACCCCTTAGTAAGACTGGTTGGCAGATTTTCGGGCTTTTAACGACCTGTAATGACCATCAAAGATCCACGAATAACAGCCGGGACCATGGGCTTAACAAGGAGTTTCTTGCCCGTTCTTCTCCATAGGAACCTACTATGCTTTGGAATGGGCAACTAGCTTCATCATTCTGACTGACCGACCCCTTGACAATTCAAAAGGGCCTGTAATTGGTTTATTTGAAATAAATGGTTTGAATTTAACATACTTTCCGAAGCACGGAGTGGTCTTGGTATGTAAGGATGGTCACCCATCCACTGGCCGACCTAGGCAAGCGTAGCTTAACCTCGATAAATTCGTACGACTGCCATAACCAGTTTATATTAATAGCAATAAGTGTCTAAGCATGTAATATTCATAACATTATTGATATTAAGTATAATACCATCAAACCGGAATGAAATTATCCGGAAAAGAACCGGAGTTGCAGATATAGTTTGCAGAGTAAGCAAGCTTAAGTGGCAGTGGGCTGGCCATGTTTGTCCAAGGACCGATGGCCGGTGGAGCAGACGAGTCCTGAAGTAGAGACCGCGTATCGACAAGCCTAGTGTGGGACGTCCCCCAGCTAGATGGACGACCTTAAGACGGTGGCTGGAACAGGCTGGATGCGGAAGGCTGTGCCACAACAACCTGTCCTCCGACAGGGTGTTGTGGCGCAGCCTGAGAGAGGCCTATGTCCAGCAGTGGACTGCGATAGGCTGAGTTGATTGATTGGTTGCATTCTTATACATCCAATGAAATAATAACTCAAAGCTGCAATGGCTATTTCTTCAAAAGACCCTTCTAGACATGGCTCTGCATTGTTAGACTCACATACAACTCTAATAAATATAATGTTTGGATAGTTATTGAGTCAGCGTTCAGTGGTCGGTGTGGCAACATGCCGTGTTCGAGTTCGCGACAAGTCATTCGTCGTCCTGAGGATGCCTCGTTGAGAGGTGAAACACGTGTCGATTTCTTTCAGGGTTTTTTATGGCTCTTTGGAAATAGCTAAGCGGAAAAGTTACTAAATATATCCATTTTAAATTCTGTGGCTCAGGGATGCCGGAGTTTAGTTTAGTTTTAAAATATTGACTAAAAAATATGTCTTAAAAGATCTACTTGCAGAAATAAACAATTTTATTTCGTTCAAACAATGGTCTTCCATGGTGCGATAAGGGGACTAAATATGATATGAATTACGCAAACCAACTTATGACGACTTTATTCAATATTACCTTAACAATAAAGTTACTTTTATGCATCGATTTAGTGATCGATGCTTTTATGGTCCTCATGTAGTAGTTTTCCCCATGCGTAGTTGATAATATATAAATAATTATGTTAGTTGTTTTTTGAAGTGAAAACTTCTTTAGGATTTTTTTTTCAAGTTTTCACTTCTGTCAGCACTCCCGGAGTGCCATTGATTTTTATAAGGAACTGGCAGCATATGAAGTCGGGAAAATTTATTGTTTATCAAATTGACTACCAACATAAATTGTCCGTATATTCAAATCACAGTATCATTCTTAAAATTAAATGATGTTTATTTCTGTAAGGCCCACTACATTTCTGGTCGGATTACATTCAGGGCATTAATTGCAATTCTATTTTATGTTTCGTCGATTGAACTGCAATGTCCCCAACTAAAAAAACACAAATGTCAGGTTAAACTAATCCGGTGTTACTTTTTAGTGGCGCAACGCGTAATAAGAATTAAAATGTTAGTTACTTAACTCCGAGTTTACAAACTCCACATTTATTTATTATAGGTACTTAACCCGACTAAACGTGCAAGTGGGCTTAAGTCGATCTTTTATGTGTAGGTAATGGTAGAATGACATAGTGTGTGAATTTGAGAACAATTGATTTAACTGACTGTACACTTTAAAGGTACCATTCCGTATCCGACCGCAGGCGACAACTGCAGGCGGCGTGTCGCTGCGTCACGTCGTTGCGTCATGTCGCTGCAGTAATGATTCCGAACCCGATCGCAGGCGGCAGCAGGCCGTATACCAGTCGGTAGATAGAAGATAGAAAAACGAAGTGGCGGTGCTTGGAAGAGGCCTATGTCCAGCAGTGGACGTCTTTCGGCCGAAATGATGACGATGATGATGATTCGATTTATACACTTTTTTACATTAAGATCGATAATTGATCAACAAGTTCTTTGGTGTTGCAATATCCATAGATAATTTTTACCATCAGGTACCACTTCGATAAAACTTGGGACAACCAATATCCCCTGGAATGTTTCCACAGCCATCAATATTTTCATTATTTTTATCGATAAAGGGTGTGTTTATTTTGATACGAGAGTATGTTACAATCATGTAAGGCGAAGGTAGCTTGTAAACTATGGGGTTTTGCCGCTGTCAATATCGTGTACACTTGTACACAATATTGACAGCGGCAGTGCTGTCTTTAAATAATAGATGCTTATATTTTGGTAACTGCGTGTTTTTGGTTCTATTGTATTTATTTATTTATATAACAGACAAGAAGAAAGGAACAGAAAAACACGTACAAAGGTGATGCTTTTATTTGTCTACCTTCAAGTTATTCCTTTTTATAAGTTACAAAGTCGACATTTTAAAGTTTTGTCGCCAACCAGTACCCATTTAATTCCTGAATAGGTTCGAATAACTTATCTATTAGTGCGCATACACACGAGCGGTACGCATCAACGGCAGAGGCAACTGCAACCGTCGATGAGTGTTGACTGCTCCCGTCGAGACGCGTCAACGGCTGCAGTAGACTGTGCCGCTCTTGTATATGAGCACTTAGGTCAAACTAGAGGTCAACCACAAAACACTTGGAAATAGGCCCGAAAATCACGCTTCTATTACCCTTCTAAAGTTGATATTCCTCTTACATGGCCTACTTGAGCGTAAGTTCTTTACGCGGGTTTTTACTGAGCACCTAGTCTATGCTCTGGCTTTTGTGTGAGTTCAAGGACAAGACGCCCAATAATAAAGGTAACCTAATCAACATTAATTACTTTTACTGAATACCGCCTAGACCTTCACCAGAGTGAAACGATCAATCGTTAATAAGCTAGCCTTCACGAAAGCCATTTATAAATCAGTAGGAATGTCTGAATTGAACACAAGCCGAGCCTGGTGCAATCGATAGTTTGTTGACGAACATGAAATAGACAGAAGTTCCAATGGTAATAACAAGGAAAGGAATAGCTATGGACGTAAAACGAAAGGGTCTTGAATCACTGCAGCAACTGATTCTGGGCTGTATACAGTGAATTTTAGGTTCTGTTCAGTATATAGAACATTTAGGCCATTTATTTATCGGCACCGCCAATGGAATGCCAACGAAAATGAGATGACGGCGCCGAAGTAGCGATAAATACATTTACTATGGCTGCTAGTCCACCGCACATCACTGGACACGACATTCGGTTCGAATAATCTCGTTTCTCGTTGACGTCCTGTTGACGGTGGCGGTGGACAAACGTTGTAAGAACAGTTTCTTTAGTTAGAATGCCAGTTGTCGCAAGTGGAATAAGCATGCAACTAACACCGGTGATTTTGAAAAGGTTTTTATTGTGGCAAGTTCAAGTTAGATGATATTTTCTGTTGACTGTCAGAGAACTTTTAGGCCTTTTGTGCACACACGTTTTTGTTGCCGTGAAAAACTATGGTTTATTTGAAGCACGGTAGTCGGTGTTTATGAAATACTATGGAAGCTTGTTGACAGACACGTCTGTTCTACGGCGCGGTTTATGCGTCGTGTGTAGACACGGTCGTTAGTGTTTTAAGGGTCACTATGAAAGCTTTTTGGTGGACACGTTTTTTCTACGGCGTGGTTGATACACCGTACCGTAAAAAAACCGTGTACAAAGTGCCTTAATCAGTGGCATCATAGATTATACGCTGTATTATGTCACTGTCCTTCATTCTGCCTGTGTAGTCAATGTCATCTTCCATGACCTTTTTCGACGTACTGCTTTCTCTCTTTGCGTATTTCTTTCCTTTTTAGAATGAAGTTCTTTAATGCGGCTTGCGGTAGGAGTAAACTGGCAGAAATAGTCACGTAATGAAAAAGCGTTGTGCCCGAATAAGTCAGTTTCAAGTGTCAAAATTTTTTGTTTTAATTTGAGACCATACTAAATGGCTCTGTCTTAATACATTATATACAGCGAAAGGAATTTCAAGGGCTCCAAAAAAATAGTATAAAATAATACAATTTTTTTTGAGCCAATCTTTTCGAAGGCAGTTGATATTTTAACATGAACTCATAAAATCATTTCAGCAAATTAAACGAAACGAACTATTTAGGCCTTCTAAACAATCTGTCACACGACACAGGTCACAAAAAACACAGACACTCCCTCGATTCGTGCATAATGGTCGACGTGGCACGCGAAATCAGGGGGGTGGACATGTCGGCCCAAATATTATCCAGGTTTGAAGCGACGGAAGTATCTGCCGTCCTTCTCTATGTAATAGGTACATGGTGACCTAAAATAACGAATATTAATTCGTTTTCGTGACGTCTAAACCGCGAGGTGAAATGGGGAAACAGAACGGAAAATAATTTGGGAAAGTGGCTTGAGGTGTCCCTGAATGACTTTAGTTTTATATGTAAATAAATGAAAGAGGCAATTTTGCCAAATTCCTTATGGCTTACCGATCGTTATTGTTTAATGGCGGGATTCTTGTATCTTTGCCAATAATAAAATTCAACGTGCTTTTGAAGAGGGATTGGTATTTTGTCTAAACTGTGTGGAAGTTTTAATTTAACCAAATTCCACAAATTGTTATTGGGTTTTTCGTAGGGTTTTTCTATCAGGAATTTCCCAGTTTGTGCCTGGATGATGGCAATAGGTTCGCCCCCTAATAAATGGGATTTAAACATAACTGGCGAAATGTGGGTGAGCTTACACCTCTGCTCAACCCTTCGGGGAAACAAGGCATGTTGTTATGTTATGTTGGTATTGTCTAACATTATGTCTTTCAAAACAGGATTTAAGAATGCTGTAAAATGCATGAGTCTTTAACCTTGCACTAGTTTGAACAAGGCTAAGAACGACCATCATGATATTTTCCGTCTCTTCCAAGTTCTAAAGCTGAAGTACATTTTTATCGTTGCACGCTGTAGAGGAATTTGGACAAAAATCTTTCAAATACTTAAAAATTTCACACGGGAGTGAGTTCATGCCAATATAGTTCATCAGTTTACAAGTTGAATTCCTGACCTTTGAAATGGCATTTCGTATTCATGCGCAAGTCTTGCATAACATATCTCTGATCATTTGTGCCTAAGTATATACCTGATAATATGTCAGAGTGAACGAGAATATATGAATGAATGAGTGAGTGACTGAAGCCAGAACTATGATATTATCAGCTAATGGAGGAAGAAGCATGTAGACCTGATAGATGCAATCCCTTAATCGTTTACGTCAATCATAGGTGGAGGTGCAAGCTATTCTTGTTTCGATCGATTTAGGTTTTAACTATGAATAACGCAGTGCATGTCTGGAAGCTCCTACATGCCTTGGATATTGAATAGTCATGCTGGACAGCATAATCATTGAATCAGTTTATAATAAACGTTTGCTAACGATAACGTCCTGTAATCATTAAGTTCTCTGCTAGTGCTGTGCACTTCTGTAAGTGACGAGTTCACAATACCTAAACTGTATAATATATAAAACTATATAATAAATAATGCTTCCACTACTGGGACACAGGCCTCTTCAGGTTCTCTTTGAGAAGGAGTGGGCTGTAATCTACCACGCGGGCCAAGTTTTGGTTGGTAAATAACACATGTCTACGAATTTTATATTCTAGGACATGCTGGTTTCGTCACGATGTATTCGTTCACCGTTTTGAGAGCAGTGGTGAAAAAATTTACACAAAGTAAAGCGCCTGCCCAGGTTCGAACTCACGACCTGCAACTCGTAAGTCGGAGTGGTTACCACTGCACCACCACTGCTCCACATGATGGACAGGCCTGTCAATAATGGACAGAACTATGTTGTCAGATATATGGGGTACCTACTACCTTTATTCTTGCCGTCATAATACTCTTATCTTAGGTGTCAGTTATTTTAGAATGTTAAAATTGTTAAAGAAAAAGAGCCTTTCTGGATTTTTAATTTTTTTCTATTATTATATCCTACTAATGTTATAAACATGAAAGTTTGTGAGGATGGATGGATGTTTGTTACTCTTTCACGCAACAACTACGGAATGGATTTAGATTAAATTTGGCACGCAGATAGTAATATTATAAACGGGAAAGTTTGTGAGGTTGGATAAATGGTTGTTTGTTACTCTTTCACGCCAAAACTACACAACGGATTTGGATGAAATTTTGCACACAGGTAGTATATAACACATGATAATTTTAATCCCGGTATTCCCACGGGATTGAGAACTATGCGGGTGTAACCGTGGGGCGTTGTTGGTAAAATATAATAGGCCCCCTAGTGCATGGGACTTAAACATAACTGGCGAGATGTGGGTGTACTATAGGTAGTCTTCTGCCTAACCCTTCTGAGATTACCGGCGTTATGTTTTGTTGTGTAAAATATACAAAGTATGAATATATGTTTAACTTGGATGCTGAATTTCTGGCAGTAATTAAAACTAATATTTAAATGTGAATATGAGTTTGTTTGTTTGTGTGCCTGTTTGTTACGCTTTCACGGCTAAACATAATTATGTTCGTCTAATTTTAAGTAGGCACTCAACATCAATCGACGAATAAGTAATGCATGATTTACCTGTATGAAATTGGTACTCTAGTCTATAAGTTAATTGGATGTATCTCATATCTTTTCAAATAAATAAAATAAAGCGATTTTAATGGAAATTGGTACGGGAATACTGTGAACCCTGGGGAAGGACCTTGGGCTACTTTGTATCGATATCAAGGCTCTGATACCGGTTAAATGTTCAAACCGTTGTTATGTACTTGACGCAAAAACCTTTACATTCGGTTTCGCTCGTAGAAACCGGTTTTAGAGGAGTCTTTTTTAAGGTTTTTCTGATTAAACGGTTTAGAGCAATATTAACCGGTTTTTTGTTTAGCTTTTATTCAGCGCAGCATCCTCACAAGTAGTCACAAGTTGCAACGCGCTTACCGACATGCCGCTCGTCGTATAAACCAGTCAAAACGTTCATGTTCTTAAGAAAAGTTCAGAGTAAAACCTAAGTAAACCGGTTTACACCGGTATTTTTTAAACCGGTTCCAAGCCTCGATCGACATACCACGCGGGCGAAGCCACGAACGAAAGCTAGTACAAAATATTTGTGGCTTATTCATTTCTACAATGATAATCACGAAACTTCAAAATTATCAGACGTCGAACTTTGAACCGAGGATACGATTATACCTCTACAAAAAATTCCGAAGAAATCTCACAAAACAGTACCTATTTGTTTATTTTATAAAGGACAAACTACTCATTACAAGTTTCGAGTCCGTTATCATATTTGATTCGTTTAAAGTAAATACAGATATTGATAATAATGTCTAATGGGCGATAAGGGCGGTTGCTCTCAACGGGAAACGCAATTACTATAATAATATTGAATGAAGATGTAAACACAGAAGGTCTAATCATACGATATTATTGCGCACACGTGGATTGAAACAAAAAGCGTGTGCAATGGCTAATGGATCAAGCAAATAGGTAACAATCAACAGCCCTTTCTTGAATTGTCATTCCACGTTTGATTGAAATCGTCGCTCGTTAGGTTAGATATACAGAGAACCAGTATGTGGAACATGAAGGTTATCGGCGCATCACGTATACGCGTGATTCACTGCGAGGAAAGCTCCAGGTCTCGGAGTGCCGAATCCGCTACCAGTCCTTCAAAGATTGAGCCCATTCAATGGTCTTTCGAGCCGGATCGTTGAATGGGCTCAATCGGACTTTGTAATAAAAATAGTGGACGGTAATAAATTAGGTGTAATAAAGAACATGAACAACGTATACAGAAGAAGCGCACAGGAGCGCGTCTGTTAGCTGCGTGGTGTGCGGGTTCGGTACCCCGAGACACTGCGCTTTCCCCGCAGTGAATCACGCGCATATGTGATGCGCCGACAAAGTTACTGGCATTATTTTGTACCCCAACCCCAAAGAGTGAGATAGCACGTTAGCTGTTATCACATAACTTGGCTGAATTCAATAGGTACTGTTTAATTCTCAGTTTTGATGAGATAAACTTACTTCAAATTGACTCTGTCATTTTTGTTTGCAGTACCGTTGAACTTGTTGACACTCTGATTTCTGTGTGAAGCTTCTGTAATCATTTATTGGTGGTCCGTTGCCTGATCTATACTTGTAGTAATAAACAAGCTTATAATGTGCATATCGACCTTCGATACGGAAGGTCGGGATTGTTCGAAACCAGTTGGATATAATGCGTTAGGGCAGTGTTACTATCAATATGTAATACTGTTGTACTTACAATGCCCGATCTATTGATACAAATAGTGGGGCATATCACATAAACTATGTTTAATACGATATTTAGATACGTATGAAAACGATTTATATAAAGAAATAACGCTCGCATGCATCCATAGCATAATCAGCCTATAGTGTTCCCACTACTGGGACACAGGTCTCCTCTCTTCGAGAGGGAGTGGACTGTAATTTACCACGCGGGCCCAGTGCGGCTTGGTAGATGTCACATGTCTTCAATCTTTTGGTTCAAAGACATGCCGTTTTACTCACAATGTTTTCCTTCACCGTTTAGAAAGGTGATGAAATTATTTACACAAATGAAAGCGCCTGGCTCTGGCTCGAACCCACGACCTACTTACTACTCCACATTGTTCTCAAAATCCTTCTTCTGTTGCGTATGCACAAGCTTAACCACGTAAGAATAGTTCTCCTTTGGTAAAACGACAAGTTCGTCAGAAAGATTAGTACCAGCCGGTTGTGTAATTTGTAGTATTTAGTCGGCTCTATCACCCACGCAAAGACTAGGGGTGGCCTATAATTCGCTGAAGCGCACTCACAATGTAAATAAACTACAGGAATTAGTAGCCTCTAATAACACCAACGAGAATTAGCTTGATGACAGACCAAACTTAGGTCATTACTTTAATAGTCCCCTTAGGGTGATACCAACCGAGTGACATTAGTGCACTGACACGTGTGCACTAGGTTCTGTACGGGGTAATCAGCGGGGTAAAAGTTGCGTAACACACTAAAGGAAATAGCACACATATCAACTCGGAAAGGGGTCGTCACCGTATCGACTGGAGCCATTCGTCACAGTATTCTTTGTATGAAACTCCCTACTGCAACGCACACTAATCGGAATCGTAACGTAATCGCCTCGCCTCGGGACAAGCTCACGAATCGCGGCGATCGGTGAAGATCCCTTTCCGAAGTGATATGTGTGCTATGACATTTACAGTGCCAATGGCTTTAATTTTGACAGTTTATCAACATTCATTGCGTTATTTACGTTAGTGAGCAGACAAATTCTTCAAACTTATGAAGCAATGGATGAGCAATGTCCCTATGATCACGGAATCATCAAGGATAGACATCATAAATTGTGCTGCGAAACGTTAAATTATTTTTGTATTAAGATTAAACTATACGATGAGTATTGGAATATCTGTCAACCTAATGGTATTGGAATATCTGTCAACCTAATCATAACTGCTCAGCCAATGATGACTGGTCTTTTTTGAACATGTGTCTCCCAAGGGACCGTTCAAGTATTACGTAAGCACTATAGGGGGGCGGGGGGGTCTATGCTTTGCTTATTTTTGATATCATGCGGGGTGGGGGGTCTAGATGGTGATTACGTCAGCTATAATACGTCAGCTGTAATAATTTACTTTTTTACACATATGGCAACCCACACATTGTCTATGCTTGAAAATGAAACGCATATTCGGGGATTACCACAAATAATAAATAGTGTATTAAAAAAAACAGAATACTTACAAGGGGGAGGGGGGGGGGTGAATAATTGCATGTCGTCACAATCTGGTACTCTTGGCAGATGGATACTGCTCGCCTTGACTAATGCTGATTTACTTCTTCTTTTCATGTGATTATTGACTGCACTGGTGTCAGAGTTTTCATGCCGCTCATGGGCCTCTGACTTGACTTTACATGCCGTCAAGAAATATCTCTCAGGCGTGCCGGTTTCCTCACGAAGTTTTCCTTCAGCGTTTTTGAAGCAAGTGATAATTATACAATATGCACATGTGTCCGAAAAGTCAGAGGTGCGAGCCTTGGGTCTATGACTTGGCAGTCCGATGGTTACACCACTAGGCTTTCACTGGTTTACTGATTCACTGATAGAGGCGGCTTTCCCTAACTAAAGGACTGCTAGTATTTATAAGTTGAATTTGTGATGTTAATGATGAAGTACAACCATAACACACATTCATTGTTTTCCATCTACACTCGGCAGCAGTTATATTATGTGCTACTGTGAACATCTGTAGATACTGTTAGATACACAAACAGTGTTCAGTGAATAGGGTGAAGGACAGGTGAGGAAGAAGTAATAAAAAATTTAAGGTAACTGCCGTGTGGCCGGTGGAGTATCGATCTCAGTTTTTACTGGGTATGAGTTTTGAACACACAGACCTTACATAATCTTATCTATATTAGAATATTGTAAAGAGGTAATATTTGTTTGTTTATAAGTTTGTATGTAGGGAGTAATCTCCGGAATTACCAGTCGGATTTGGATAGCCCAAATTTTGAGGAAGGTTATATGTTCGCGGAAGAAGTCGCGACCAGAAACAAGTAATTGATAAACACACAATGATTACTTTAATAACGCCATAAACTAAAGGTTCAATTGGCAGTCTCAAGTTGTTATTTTGAATGAAAAATATCAGTTTTTTACTCAAATGGACACCTCACCAATTAAAGGCAGTTAATAAGTTAGTGAAGTTAGCTTACGGAGTATTTACTACATCTTTTTTGGGGAGTCTTTATAGGTTTTTAGGTCTGATAAGAAAGAATGGAGTAGTCAAAAACATTTATACAGAGTTCAATTAAACTAACTAGCGAAACTCTACAGATGTGATGGGTATCGATACCTAAACATGATGTTTTTAGGATTCCGTACCTCAAAACGAAAAAACAGAACCCTAATAGGATCACTCGTGTGTCTGTCCGTCTGTATGTATGAATTCATTCCAGCTATGGAACCCTTCATTGTGCGTGGTCCAACACGCACCTGGCCGTTTTTGCCGTGTTGTAACTTGAACTATGAGTTGAGAAAATCTGTTTTTTTTGTGTTATTGTGTTTAGATATTGATACAAATCACGTCTGTGAAGTTTACAAAAAAAAAAAAAAAAGATTTTTTAAACAGATATTTCAATTACCCTCAAAAAGTCATCAAATTGGTTTCTTTTTTGGTTTATCATGGTTAGATCACGTCTGCGGAGTTTTGCTACCTAATTTTAGCTAATTTTATCTGTATTAACTTTCAACAACTAAGACAACTTTCATGTTAATAGTTAAATTAAAGATTCGACTTCATCAGACAGGCAGGTGTGCACTAAAAAAGAAAATTGTCAAATTGGATCACATCTTGGAACAATGCCAAGAAAATGTATGCAAAGAATTATACGTATTTTATTTATTTAAACTAAACGCCGATTTTTCAACAAGCAATTTGTGTTAAATTCATATTAAACAACTGTTGGATGTGCAGTATCTAATTTTCTGTTATGGTAAATTTATAACAAACCTCGATAAATGTATAGTTAAACTGAAATTGAGGCAGTCAGCGCAAAAGCGGCCAAACCCACATTTTTTGTTTATAACCTGACTGTAGCAAACGATTAAAAATAGATAAAATTTTAAAACAAAAAACAAAAAAAATGTGGGTTAGACCGCTTTTGCGCTGACTGCCTCAATTAATACTGATGTAATTTTACTCCGCGTTTATTAATTCGCTTTCGCCAAAAGCTATAATTTTTACTCCTCAAGACTTAAATTTCATTTTCACCTGGCATGTTCCTGATGGATGGATTGTGTAAACAGTGATTCTCAAAGTTAACTTGACCACGACCCACCTAATAAAAGCTTCCAAATTCGGGACTCATCTCTTGGCTGTCATGGAGAACAAAAGGGGAATAATTATATGAAAATCAATTTTCAAGGTCAATTTTCGCCCGCGACCCATAGTTTGGAAACCACTGGTGTAAAGAATGATATAAAAGAAAACCGGGCAAGTGCGAGTCGGACTCACACAACGAAAAGTTTCGTACCACCTGCACCGCACAATATTTATCACTACGTATTTAATTTATTTTACTTACTTTAGTTAACACGTTTTTATATGGGTCCCTTTGAATTTTTTACTTTATTTATTTCTTTGTTATAGCGGCAATATAAAAACACAATCTGTGAAATTTCAACTGTCTACCAGGGAATGACGGTTGACAGGGGAGAATGGAAGAGGAAAACGAGTCTAATTAACACTGGACAAGGGCAGGAAGATGAAGACGATGATGAGTCAAGACTTACATCTCTAAACTGTGCTATCCCGGCCTCACCCAGCTCGTACATGGATACGTATGCTGCCTCAGGCTGTACGAACAGCTGGCACAGCACCATTTCCTCACTTCTGAACATCGACCCCATGGTGACTGGTTATCTGAGGAAGAAAAAACAGTTGAGTTGCGGAAAAGAATATAAGCTTAAATGTGTGCATTGAGAGTATTTGTTGCATTTTGGAATATCTAACATAACGATTTACAGCTTTTTTTTTTTTGGGTGGGAAATCATCAAATAACTTCTCCCGCTCTGGGCGGAGCGGGAGGGCGTGTCAGACTCTTACTGACTAAAACCCACCCGTGTTCCTTCGGTTGCCCTAACGATTTACAGCTGGGATATTCAGATCGTTGGTATCTTGTTTGACTCAGATAAATGTTCTTATTACAAAATTTGGTCTTATTACCACAGGCCGTTTATTGTTTTTGGTAAGAAAATTTACTCACGGTCCGTAAAAAAAAAAACATGATGCGATTACAAATTGGCACATATTTAATATTAGTAAGATATTATATTAATAGATGAAACGATTAGGAACAGCTGAAGTGGTAACAGTAGTTCTCATTTCAGCAAGCGTTTCTCGTTTCTATTCAGTAAGCGAACTATTTAATAAGAGGTTGATTATTAAATGAGAACCATATCTATTTACCCTCTGACACTAACAGTTTTTTTTTTTATGTATCTAATAATATAACAATAATGCTACTAATTTTAATTGAATTGAATTGTCTTTTAGAATAATAACCCAAATGTTTGCATGTCACATTATTATGACTAAGTGTTATGGATCTGTATATTTATCTATTTTAAGACCAAAATTGTACAAACACTTATGGCAACTAAATTGAATTTGAGTTAGAGCAGTATTTGCTTCTACAGTTATAAAAAACTTTTTTTAATTTAGTTTCGGAAGACGGTGGCAAAAAAAATCAAAACCAAAGACACCGACTTCCGAATTTAAAGTTATTTTTCACTTTGTAGTACTTTTTTTTGGAAGGCGGTTGTTTTTATTTTTTGCTAAAAAGTTTTTATTTTTCACTTTTTAGTTGTAGTACCTACCCCACACAAATTTTATTTATTTATTTATTTATTTACAAATTCGCTACCTGCTATGTAAATAACAGTGACATGAACTTATCATATCATATACATACTAAGAGGAAAAAGTACGTATTATTTAAGCTAACTCAAAAACTATCGAAGCAAAGTTAATAAAATTTATATGGGACCATCTCGAAAGTATGTATACCCTTTCAAACAAAAAAAAATAATTTTCAAAATCGGTCCACAATTGACCGAGAAATCGGTTAACATACATAAAACCTCCTCCTTTTTGGAAGTGGGTTAAAAACAACATTATTTTCAGTATGTACCTGTGTCACTTCATAGAATATCAATCCACTTACTAATAAAAACATGTCCAATTTGCGTAATAACAACTATTACAATGAGGGCCATCAGTGCCCCTCTTGACCTAGCAACGGATCACTTCCCGCCCATTACATTGCCTCTAATCTGCCTAGCAACACGACCAACCTTAGCTGATCTGCGACTTCATACTTCTACACTCGCACGAGGGGCCAACTTTAATTAGTCGGCTTATATGGCTAGGATCTTGATTTGACGGATGCAGGATACTGTAATCATACATTCATACATGACCTGAGTCTGTGCTGGTTTACGTCTTGATATTCAAGGAGTATTTGATTTGTTAACACCTTCTTCTCTTAAATCGACATGAACTGTAAGAGAATGATGACAGCAGTGGTATCGGCCACGATTTACGAGTTGTATAAGGTCGTGAGTTCGAACTCAGGCAGGCAATTTAATTTGTGTATTTAATTTCATCACCCCTGCTCTCAAAACGGTGGAGGAAACCATCGTGAGGAAACCGGCATGTCATAGAACCAAAAAATTCTAAGACATGCGACATCCACCAACCCGCATTGGGCCCGCGTGGTGGATTATGGCTCACTCCCTCTCACAGAGAGGCGGTCTGTGTCCCAGCAGTGGGAACATTATAGGCTAATTATGTAAAAATAATTATGAGAATAGATGTCGTGGTGAAAAATATTTGTCAGTCAGCTAGTCGATACCGGGACTGACTGCCGAGGGTACGCAAAACGTGCATAATAGTTGTTTCCCTTCATCATTATCGTCTGCTTAACCTTTTCCCACCTATGTTGGGGTCGGCTTCCAGTCTCACCAGTTACAGCTGAATACCAGTATTTTACATGGAGCGACTGCCTATCTGACTTCCACAACCCATTTACTGGGTCACACGATACTCCTTGGTATAGTTACTGCCACTCTTGATGCATTTTTGTAATATACCTTAAGGCCCTTTGTACACACAGTTTTTCTTGCCGTGAAAAACCATGGTTTATTCGCCGTGATGTAGGCCCAGTCGTCATCGTTGTATGGATCACTATGGAAGCTTCTTGACCGACATGTTTTATCTACGGCGCGGTTTATACACCGTACTGTAAAGAAACCGTGCCGTATACAATTGTGTTTTGAAGGTCAGATGACAATCGTTCCTTTTTAAATATTGTTGGTTGACAATCAGTTCTACTTCAGTTTACTGACCTTATGAACAGAACGTTTAAAAAGTTCTAAGCTATAAAACCTGAATTATGACGTTTTTAACTTTAAAACTGTATTCCCTAAAGTTAGTTGATTGGAATGTATTTGTGCATGTCAAATTGTTTGTAAACAAACCCAGCTTAGCCTAATTAAGTTAATTTTGTATTTACTTTTATTGATGTAAAATTAACTGTGTGTGGGTGGACTTAATGCCTTAGGAATTTCCCGACTGTAAGCCTTAAGTAGGCATAGATAATTTACCACTCAAAGGATTCCTTATAAAATAGATTCTCTATTCTTAGTTAATTACGAAAAACAATACATACTAACTTATTCTTTATTTATATTTGAATGAGTATACTAACTCACCATGAATTAAAATATACACCTACCTTTTCTGACATATTAAGGCATAGAATATTCTAGGCTTATTCTGAAGGTAAATGGTATAAACGACCGTCGTTTAACCGTTTACATAACTAACATTAATCTTTGAACTGTTAGAGGTAAACTTACATGGAAACTTGCTAAGTTATTGCTTATTGTGTGGCGGCATCTATATCAATATGCATAACACCGACGTCACGCGAAATCCTGCATCGCAAAAGCAGAGTTTACCGCTGACTAGTATATATACAACGTCCCGACATCAGTCGTTTGGCAGTAGCCCACCAGACACAACACCCGGTCGGAGGATCCTCCCTTTTCTATGGAGGATGAGTGAACTTTACACCTCCTCATACCTATTTAATTGAAAAGAATTGAACTTAAGAGCATTTGTTCTGAAAGTGGGCAACGTTGCAAATAGATGTTAAATATTTCGCTGTTTTGATTAATTTGGCAATATTACTGTATGGAAATAAGAAATATGGTTGACTAGCGAACTAGAATATTTAAAATTAATTGCAATTATAACACTGAATTTGATGTTGTAACTGTTTTAGGTATAAAGAGGCATTAGGAAAGTTTCCAAATACTTTTTTTTACATCTAAATATTCGGAATTACTGTAGTAATTATTGCATTTCATAATCAATATTTTAGTTCCCTAGTTAGCCACATTTCTTAATTCCATACAGTAATATTCCTAAATTAATCAAAACAGGTAAATATTTGACAGTTATTTACGACGTTGCCAACGTTTTTCATAGATTTATACACCGTGACATTTTAGTTCACTTCATGTATCCAACGACTACTAAATATTCATTTTAAAAAAAGAAGATATATTGTAATATATATATAGTTTCCAAATACTTTTTTTATATCTAAAACTGAATATTCGGTATTACTATATTAATTATTGCATTTCATAATCAATATTTTAGTTCCCTAGTTAGCCACATTTCTTAATTCCATACAGTAATATTCCTAAATTAATCAAAACAGGTAAATATTTGACAGTTATTTACGACGTTGCCAACGTTTTTCATAGATTTATACACCGTGACATTTTAGTTCACTTCATGTATCCAACGACTACTAAACATTCATTAAAAATAAAGAAGATATATTGTAACAATTTTTTTATTGAGCCTAGTGGTATTTTATGTCGGATATATTGAGTGGTCCTTTGTTCTTACAAATGACCACTCAATATACCGACAATGTGTCGACTAAAATGTCACGGTGTATATCTGACATTATTTTTTTACTGAATGTTTAGTAGTCATTGGAAACATGAATGGCTGCTTTTGTAAGACGGCTAAAATGTCACAGTGTATAATTGTTCGTCAAAACTTGCTAATAGCTCCACTTCAAATTTGCAGACATGACAGACGAAGAGCCATGTTTGTGTGAGGTTTTGTTTGTGAAACAGATTTGGATTAATTCTGGCTCAATCGTCATTATAAGTTTCCGTTCCATCTCATAAAAAACCATAGCATTAACATAATCATCCTACATATAATGTTCCCACTACTCGGACAAAGGGGCACAGGCCGCCTCTCTGCGGGAGAGCGGGCCGTAATCCACTACACCCAGTGTAGGTGGATTACTTATAATTTATTAATATTTCTTTAACATAAATACATATTAGTTAAAGACAAATACGACATAAAGTATACACCTACTCGACAGTCATTTCCTCATCTCACAATACTCCAGACATACTGACAAGATGTTCTTCCGTTCGTTCGCGAACACATCACAGTCAGGCTTACCGTCCAAGAGAGCATTAATGTCACACTTCTTCATATTTTTGCTTCAGGATATGTATCCTTACGACGTTTTCCTTCAGCGTCGTAGCTACACACTTATCAAGAACTTGTTCAGTTAGCGTCAAAGATAGATAAATCTTCATGATCATAGATTGTAATCATGCATTTGCGCCTCACGTCTTAACTTCAACCGGTGCAAACTGGTAAAAACAGTCTTGTGGAAGCCATGTAACGAGACATAAACGGATATGACATTTTATTTGTAAGCAAGGTGACCAGGTCTTCCAGCTATAACAGGTTTCTTCCGGTTAGTTTTGTCTTGTTAGGATTGATAACTTGGATATTTTGTTACTTTTCCGATTGCATGCTGTAACTGAGCTTTTCGGCTTTTGCACTTCCCGTGCATATGACACGCTACATGCTATTGACATTATGACACGCTACATGCTATTGACATTATGATACACTACATGCTATTGTTATTATGACACGCTACATGCTATTGACATTATCATGAGGCTAATAAAAGTTGTCGCCTTAGTACTCACGTCCTACAGTAAGTATGAAGACAAAAAACATGTATACAGAGTGGCAGGGTCATCGATGCATAACCTGTTACCATGGATTCAGTACATGATTCTGGACCCCCCCGAGTGGTCCAGAATAATGTACAGAATCCATGGTAACAGATTATGCGTCGATGTTTCTCTACGGAATCTGCACTATCCCGAAAAATGCTACATTTGTGTGCTTGAAGTATTAAATAAATAAATAAAAATTGTACTGATTGTGTTGACTGAAAATAAAACGAGGTCTTCATTAGTGAAGTCCTGATCTCCAATTGACTTCTGTTATAGGAGTCAACTGTCGAGAATTATGTTGTTTATTTGAGTTTATTTTTTGCGTTCCCAGAGATACCCAGTTCTATCAAATTAAAGACCTTAAAGACAATTGAGCCAAACAATTATAAAGATAGCGATAATTTTCTCACATACATTTAACACAGTAATTAATTGTGCACATTTTCAAACCAGTTAAACGAATAGAAAATCATGATTGTAGGAGGAAGGCGCCGATGAAATTATGTAAATTAAATAAATTGTATTTTGACATTTTAATAGTATTTTTTTGAAATTTGAATAGTATTTTGACATTGAAATTGTATTTGGACATTTGAATTGTATTTTGACATTTTGATCTTAATTTGACTAGTATGTATATATTAATTGCATTTTGACTGAATTGGTTTTAATTGTATTGATTGAACTGTTAATTTGTATCTGATAATTGTTTTTAATGTTCTTATTTTTTATTATAGCGTCATATTCATTAATTTAAATTTTGCATGTCGAATCTTGGGCATGCATGACTCAACTTTAATTTTTCACGACCTTATTTGTATACTTGCATCCTAACAAATAAACAGTTTGATTTGATGTCTGTCACACAGTTAATACTAGCACAGACATCGTCGTTAACTATATCTTTAAAATACTCTAAAGTCTGTAAATTGTGTTTTTGTTTAGGATACATGAGTTGTATCAACATTATTGTTAATAAAAAATATTATATTATTATAAAATATTATAGTCCTACTGCTGAACCTGCTAGTCCTGCTGATGCATTTTAAATAACAAAACTTTTAAATAAATGTTGTTGTTTATGGGTATAATTTGTTACTATAGCTGAATGTTTATGTTATTTTTTTAATATTTTTGATAATTTATATTCTACCTATTGTTGCGTTATGTGTTAGATTATTTTATGTTTAGATTCGCTTACCCACTGTTTTTATTAAATATCAAATTGGAAAACGTTTCTATTGTTTTAAAATTTTGCATTCCGTAAGGTAAAATGCCTATGTTACTGAAACGTAAAACGCTAAAAGTCACCCAAAGGGCAATGGAGAGGGCTATGTTTGGAGTTTTCTACGTGAACGAATCAGAAATGACGAGATCCGCGGGAGAAACAAGGTAACCGACATAGCCCGAAGAATTGCCAAACTTAAGTGGTAATGGGCAGGGCACATTGCTCGTAGAACAGATGGCCGATGGGGCCGAAAGGTTCTGGAGTGGCGACCGCGTACCGGAAAGCGTAGCGTTGGATGGCCTCCCACAAGGTGGACCGATAACTTTGTGAAGGCCGTAGGAATCCGCTGGATGCGGGAAGCACAGAATCGGTCGAAGTAGCGGTGTTTGGCGGAGGCCTATGTCCAGCAGTGGACGTCTTTCCGCTGAAATGGTGATGATAATGAAGGTAAAATGTATCGGAACCAGTTATATTTAAAAAAAAGATAAAATTAACTGTATACTACTTGATTACTAAAGATTTTATCAATGTAGAACTGTTTAAAAATGTCTCACCTTAACTGATGCCGACTTTGGAAGTTGTCAACTAATAATGTAGATCTTTGTCACTGAACCTATTAGCCATTTTAATCATAAGGAAAACCAGGTTTCCTTACTACACCATACATACATAAACTCTCGCTCTCTTCCCATGGGGGGTAGGCAGAAGGTACAGAACGTCACCTGCTACGATCTTACTTACTCCTTTTGCTTCGTTTACGTTCATACATTTGTCTGGTCATACTAGAACATCTCTGGGATTACGGATGATGACAAAAAATATCTTTTTTGTCCGTCGGTAGATTATTAAAAAATATTGGACACGTATTTTTTCTTTTTTTACGTTATTCAAAGTTTACGGCGATACATTGAGTTAAAATGTGCCATGACGTCACGAGTATGTAGATTTTATACTTACTTGTGACGTAGCGAACCCCACTCTCCAACTTTACTGCGTTTTATCCAAGTCATTTTTTATTAATATAATAAAGCAAAAAATACGCGTCTAATATTTTTTAATAAATGACTGACGGACTAAATAGAATTTCTTTTTTTTGACCCAGGTATCATCTCTATTTTGCAACAAGCTTACGCTTGACTACAGAGAATCTATCAGAAAATTGTGAGGATTTATACGTTAGGTACACGACAAATCCTTTCACGAGACTTCAGGTGAACATGCATTGTGAATTTGTGGGTGTACTAATCGGCTATTGTAAGCAGGGTGAATTTATGGGCATCCTCTTAAGGGGTCATTGTACTCATCATTGAGAACAACTTTCACTATAGGACCAATACTGAAATCACAAAAAACATATAATTTGTTCCCTACATTTATGTCCGCTCGTCAAAATATAGGGAACAGCTGATTTTTGTTCACGATTTCAGGGTTGGTCCCGTAGTTGACATAGTTGAGAAAGTTGAGGATGCCTAGTTGAAAAGTTGAGGATAAATTCAATTTCACCCTGTATAGTTTTGGGCTTATAATCTGAAAAATATCGTCGCAAGCGCTACTGCTGTGTTGCTGCTGTGTTGATTATGTTTTTCCATCAGAATTTTTTCAGTAGCAGCCCGGATTCTGGATTCGTGCCCGGTTGATGGTAATAGGCTCGCCCCCTATTACATGGGACTTAAACATAACTGGCGAAATGTGGGTATACCTTCGGGGTTAGGCCTCCCCCACATTAGGCGTGCGCGTTTCTCGGGCGTGTGAGCGACGCGAGCACTCTCCACACACGCCTCAGGGCAGCAAAACGCGACGCTCACGCAGCGCGCTCGCGGCGCGCGCCCGGCACCTGCGCTACTCACACGCCCGAGGATCGCGCACGCCTAATGTGGGGTCAGCCTTAGATATACTTAATAACATAACAAAACAGGCGTGATATGATGCTATGTTATCCTAATCCTAACTAATACGCATTACGCATTTATAAATGCGAAAGTGAGTTTGTTTGTTATGCATTCACGTGAAAACGGCTGAACGTAATTGAATGAAATTTGGCACATCGGTAGATCATGACCTGGGTTAGGACATAGGATACTTTTATCCCGTTATCCCACGGGATTAAGAGTAATGTGGGTGAAACCGCGAGGTGTAGCTAGTATTATAATATCTGTGGCGGTCCTTAGCACACGTAGGTATAAAGTTTCAGCGTGCATCCAGTTGCTGCTCGTTACCGACTAGACTGCGACCCACGCACTTGGATGCCGACACTCCGACATCCAGACATAATGCAGTGATGGCCTTGCGACATCTTTATTATTATAACTCGCCGAGTCCAATGTACTTCTCTCAGAAACTTTTTACTTGAGATATTACGTTTTTTTTGTTGTGTTTACAATCAGTCTGACATCCTATTGGCGAATTTCACCTTCGTTGTTGGGGAATCTTGACACTGACAGTTCTTGAACGCAGTATCGATGAGCTGATCGTGTTCATTTTCATTGGTGAAATCGGCCCTAATATGAACTATTTGTCTACACAGTCTTAGGCGTGTAAAAGTGGTGCTCAAAATCTTTCCCAGTTATGAAAACTTTGAAAAAAAAAAAAAACGTTTTCTGAAGATCTTAACTACTAAAATACAAACTGATGTTAATTATTTTGTTGCCTTAACACTGACACTGAGAAACGTTTGTTTGCCAGGTGTATAATATTATTATTGGGCACGCCACAATTGCGGCGATAAGTGAGCTTTAAGGAGTGGCTAGAAAAGCGTCACGGCGTCCTCGCCTTCTGCTTGACGCACGTCCTCACCGGACACGGTTGTTTCGGCAGGTTCTCGTTCCAGATAAGGCAAGAGGAAACGCCTGGGTGTCACCGTTATGTGGATCGCCCGAAGGATACGGTGGAGCACATGGTGGAGGTGTGCCCAGCTTGGGCGGAGCACTGTCGTGTCCTCGTGGAGGCGATGCGAAACAGTAAGACTCGCGAAGGAGGATACGGAACACGTAAAGGAGAAGCAAACTTCGCGCCCTCACACCCCTAGCCACGTCAGGAGACGCTCTGGGCGTCGGGAATCCCAGGCCGATTCCCGGCCGTCGGATAAGGACCAGGCCCGGGTCGACGGTGCGTTGTGTTCCACGCGCTCCTCAAAGAGATTTCAGCACAACTGATGGGGTCCGCTAGGACGGATGCCTGCCGGGGTCGCGGGAAAGTCCGAAAGGAATACCGTGGTCTCTGGCAAAATACAAGCAACTGAAGGAACACGGGTGGATTTTAGTCAGTAAGAGTCTGACACGCCCTGAATTGCACTTTATTGTGACGTAGCAAGAGTCGCCTTTTATTTAAATGATTTTGCGGAGTGAACCATCTGTATTCATTTGTGGTTATGTTTAGTTTGAATATAATAGGGTAATTCTTTTGGGAAATAAATCTTCATTTATACTTTTGTTGTGGCCGATCGATTCTATTCGTTGACTACACGTATGCGTGCTCAAGCATTAGAATGAATGCCAAAGCACCACTTGAAATCACGTTTGGTCTAAATACTCTACAATACATTTAAAGTACTTGAATTATTTCGGCTTCGGTTCGAAAGTCTCACGGATTCTATATGTAGATGTTTGAATTTCAAGGCCGCGTTTAATTAACATTTGAAATCTACCCTTACTGTACCCTTGACATTGAAATTATGCGACGGTGTAAGTAAAAAGTCAAGAGTGAGTTTTGTATTAAGACATGACATTATGTCAGGCCTCGAGGGTAAGGGTTCCTGTACATGACGCCGGAGCAGCACCGGCGCCGGATCGCATGTTTGTGTATACGAAGGATAGATTTTTACCCGACTACGGCAAAGCAAAAAGGAGATTTCATTCTGATCTGTTCAGATTTTTTTCATCTTGCGGTTCCATGCCGGTGCGGCTACGGCGTCATGTACTGGAAACAGTGTCTATCAACATAATTAATTTATCTGTCATTGCATATTTTTTTATTCTTTGTACCTATTGGACTATAGTCATTCAGAGCCTCCTCGAATAATGATACACAGGTGCATCTGGGACAGTCAGCATCTCGAACAACTTGTCTAATTGGGAAATCTTTTTAGCACGACATAAGTTTTTTCTCACATATCTCAAGCCTATAAATTGAGTCTTTATAATGTGCACATATCGAAATAAGGGAATCTATGCTTAATTGAAAAAAAAAAAACAAATATTCTATAGCCACTTGCGTTTCATCCCTCCTCATCACATGCCAATACCGATACCAAAGATTGCCTCTCAACTCTTACCTTTTTTTTTTGGGTGGGAAATTATTAAATAACTTCCCCAGCTCCGGGCAGAACGGGAGGGCGTGTCAGACTCTTACTGACTAAAACCCACCCGTGTTCCTACAGCTATCATGTTGCCGGAGGCTACGGTATCCCTTTCAAACTTCCTCGCAACTCCGGCAGACATCGACCCTAGCGGACCCCGTCAGTTCTGCTGACACCACTTTGAGGCGTGGGTGGAACATAACGCGCCAACGATCCGGGCCTAGTTCTTATCGGGCGGTAAGCTGACCATTGATCACCGTCCGAAAGCCCGCGCCTATGGTGGCCGGGAAACAGCCTGCGATTTTCGACGCCCAGGGCGTCTCCTGCGGCGGTTAGGGGCGTGTGAGCTCGAAATTTGCCTCTCCCTCACGAGCTCTGCCTCCTCTCAACTTTTACCCAGTATTACATTAAAACTTAGAAGATCACACATAAAAAGTGGAAAAAAATGGAAGATTTCCATACGCTTTCCATGGAGATGGGGAAGGATGGATTGAAAAGTGTCACAGAGTGTAAGGAACTTTTGTCTAGTATTATCTGGTGAATTAGGGAAGTTAAAAGAAATCTTCTTCAGCTTATTTTACAGGTAGTAAAAGATTCAATCGAGCAAACAAACTGTTTACAGATACCGCATAGCAATTACCAATGCGTCTACCAACCGTAGCGGTTGCATCAAGAAATTAATGGTCCAGTATTAACGGATCGCTGCCGTGTGAACGGGCCGTATGTATATGGAATCCGAACGATCACGTGTATGATCGTAGGTAAACGTTTGTACAGAAATAGTACCTACGTCTTGTACGATATGTTACGTAGTCTTACGATCGGTTACGTTCTACGTGGCGTTGAATCGGATGTAGGTTTTATTTTTATGACTATAGATGTGTGTAATGTGTGTATCCAGGTTCTGTGGTTGACTAAGAATAGATTTTACAATCTCTTCCGTTTCGTGTTTGAGATAATAATTCAGTAGCAGCAGATTTTCTAGTGAATAAGGTCGTTAATTTAGGTCACAGGTGGTGTAATTATTTTGTCTACAGATAACTGGGTGTTTGTACTTGAGAGATTTATATCTGTAAACGCACCCACTGTTTAGAAGAAATTCTCGTGTGTAGCGATGCTTTAAAAAAAACAGGAAAAAATAGTTTTGCCAAACGAAAGCTAGAATTAACGAAAGGTTATTGTTTGTTTAAGTTATTCAGACTACGAAACGCGAACATGGGATTTTTCATACCATTTTATTTTCTTTTTTATTGTAGCTGGGTATTATAGAAGCTAGCTGGCAGGCTCGGTGTTAATAAAGTACCAAGCTTGTGCATGCAATGACCCGAGGCCAGGGTGATTGACATTAGTTAACTGAATAGGCGACATAACTCAATCAATTAACAAGCGAAGTGGCGAAAGGTTGCAGTGAACAAAAAACAATTATTTGAAAAGAACTAGAAATAAAACCTTTTAGGTTGAAGAATCTAAAACAATTGCTGAAACTATAACGTTGCCGGTTAGGGTTTTGCTTGATTAGATTAATGTTTTTGAAGATGGAGTAATGGACGATTCATAGCGATTGTTTGCATTGTGATTATTGGTCCTTAGGATTCCTTTAGTTTCTTATCGGCAGCTATACACAGTCAAATCAATACAACAATACCTATCATGGAATGAAGATTACCCTCACAGCAAGGTCAGATATACCTACATGTCTGTCCAGGATGCACTGTATGTGCCTATAGGGCCTAGACAAAGTGACATTCTATGCACTAAAGCAGCAGCAGTGGTGGCCGTGACTTACGAGTTGTAGGTCTTAGGCTCGAACCTAGACAGGCGCTTTACTTTGTGTAAATTATTTCATCACCACTGCTCTCAAAATAATAATATATAATAATAAATAATTTATTTCCAAAAGTAAATTACAAAGTAGTTATGCGGATAAATGGTGAAGGCAAACATTGTGAGGAAACCGGCGTGTCCTAGAACAAAAAGTTGTAGACATGTGACATCTGCCAACCCGCACTGGGTTCGCGTGGTGGATTACGGCCCACTCTCTCTCATAGAGAGGAGGCCTGTTTCCCAGCAGTGGGAACATTAAAGGCTGATTATGATGACGGAATAGAAAGTCGTTGTAGAAATATGAAATGCTTTGAAAGCGATTGCCACTTGTCCTTGTTCTAACAGTCATGTAGGCGAATCGTTCGCCGGTGAAAGGTTCTGTCAATGAAATTCTAAAAAGTGAATCGTTCTGTCTGCGAACCGTTCCACGTTGAAAAGTTCTACCGGCGAAACATTGAAAAGTGAACCGTTCTGTCGGCGAATCGTTCATCGGAGAAGCGAATGTCGGAGAACTGTTTCAGAATCTGTTTTGGTAGTCATATTTTTTAGACATCTGAGGGCCAAGACAACGATTCTGAAACAGTTCTCCGACATCAACTCCTCCGATGAGCGGTTCGCTGACAGAACGATTCATTTTGCTTACATAAATAGAACATCGATGATCATGAAGAATAATAAATTACAAGCAATTTGTCAAGTGTCATTGAGAGTAATGTTTGGCACTTATGTTATCGAAGTCGCATCATTAGCTATGTCGAAAACATGTTATAGGTATCCATTGAAGTAATTTATTTGTTTCTTTAAAATGCTGTTCAAGAGGTTAAGGACAGCGTATTGCAGCGTGCGTATTGTATAATTATCATTTGCTTCAAAAGCGGTGAAAGAAAACATCGTGAGAAAACTTCTCCCGCTCTAGGCGGAGCGGGTGGGCGTGTCAGACTCTTACGGGTCTCCCTTTCGGTTTTCTTCGCAACCCCGGCAGGCATCGGCCCTAGCGGACCCCGTCAATTCTGCTGACATCTCTTTGAGGTGCGCGTGGATCACAACAAACCGTATGCCTGAGAGATATTTCTCGACGGCATATGAAGCCAAGTCAGAGGCGGGCGGCTTTAAAACTCTGACACCAGTTATCTAATTACGTAACACATTTTCGTAAACGATTAAGTCTAATCCGTTTCATTTTGACAGTTCAAAAACATTCATTGCGTTATTTACGTTGTTGAGCAGATTTTTTTTCCAACTTATGAAACAATAGATTAGCAATCTGATTCAGATTGTGATTGATCGTGTATTACGCAATGAGGGTACGGGTTGGTCACTAACCACACGAAAATAAGAAGAAGGAGAGCTTGAACCAAAGGGTCATTCAATAGTAGCTTAGCTTCGATACGACATCTTTAAAACTTTAATTAAAAGGATTTTTGTCGCTGCTTCAGGACACAGCACGGTGACTTGTTATTGTTTCAGTTTTGAGGTTTCAGCCGAAAGAGACTCACATAACATCACGCCTGCAATCCCCGAAGAGATAGGCAGAGGTGTACTTAGAGTACACCCACATTTCGCCAGTTATATATATTTAAGAGCTATTGTCATCAACTGGGCGTATACTTATCAATAATTATCCAGAATTTATGGTTAAAAGTGTTGATGTTCTAAATGAAATTAATCTATTTTTTTTTTAACTAACTCCATAAAAAGATTTAGATTTTTAAACTTATATAAATCTAAAGTACAGTCATCTAAAGTACAGACATCGAATATCCACTAATGAGCTGCTTAATAAGTGTTACAAAAGACAGAATCACAATAAACAGCATAAAAAAAAACACTGGCAAAAATGACAAAATCAACGTAATTATTACGACAGTCACAATCACGATTATGAATTACACGTAATCTGAAACCTGCCCGAAATGACGTCACGCGTGATAAAGATAAAATGCAGTTTTTTAAATTAACTTTTTTACTGGCCGTGTCAGTTGTATTGTGTTCGTTGTAACCGACGGCGCATGAAACTTGCGCTTTGCTTACAATTCATGCTGTTGATGTTGCAAATAGCCGGAGAGATGTTACTCAGCGTATTACGTATTGGGTTTTCTTCTGAATTTTGAGAAGAGTTTTAGGACCAGTACCCAACCCAGACCAATAAAAATTACGATTGATCGCATCAGTTTCATTTTGACAGTTGACCCACGTTCATTGCGTTATTTACGTTGTTGAGCAGACGAATTTTTCAAACATATGAAGCAATGGATTTATATGAAATTAAATGAAATTGTTTATTCTGTAAATAGGATATCAGAATCACTTTTACACGTCATATTAAAAAAATAAATAAAAATAAGCTAGTTGACTTTGGCGTTTCCTATCTGTAGTCAGATACGAAACGCCGAAGTCAATTAGCTCTGAGAAACAAACTCAGAGGTCGCAGTCTCTTTTAAAGTCCAGACATAATCTTGGTCAGGCCATATCAGGACCATGTAGATTTGTGTCTGAAATGGTCTTTTGAGGAAACAACCAAACAGGTTTGAGTAGACCTGTCCAGTCAGTGCAAGCATTTGTCAGTAATCGTGGAGCTCAACTCAGAACTTAAGGAGCTCAACTCGACGACCAACACCAAAGAAAGGACATTTGGGTAGGTCGCATAAACTACTCAAACTGCCAGACGATCATTAAAACTAGCTGAGAAATAAAAATAATAATAATATCCACATAGTCCTCACATAAGTAAAAATTAAATTCACAATAATTAAATATAAAAAACACGCACAATATTGAGAGATTTACCATGTTATTTTAAGACCTTAGACTTCTTATAGGTTGTCCTGTAATCTATGAGTAAAGAGCCATACAAAGTATTTTTTCAAAATTTTTGGTCCAGTAGTTTCGGAGATAAGGGGGAATGGTAAATTTTCATAGAATTTCTTAAATATCTTTAAGGCTCCTACAAACAGGCGCGACATGCGACGCGACACAAAGGTACGTCGCGTCGCGCGACGAGCGTTGTCTTTGTGTCGCGTCGCGTGTCGCGCCTGTTTGCATGAGCCTTTAAAAGTATTTATATTAAAATTATATAAAACATTTGTTTAAGATTCTCGCAACAAGCCCTTTCATTTGATATGTCACACGGTACTGTTAGCAAAACTTTTTTTTTAACTTTCTTGTTTCCCCCCAAAAGTGACCTCTATATTCAAAATTCATTTATTTACGTAACACATTCGTGTTTGGGTCACAAAAATACATATGTGTACCAAATTTCAACTTAATCAGTCCATTAGATTCGGAGCAAATTGGCTGTAACAGACGGACAGACAGACAGACACACGAATGATCCTATAAGGGTTCCGTTTTTTCCTTTTGTGGTTCAGAACCTTAAAAACCTATTTTATCAACTTATGCAGAAAAGCTGAACCTCATTTTAAAGCACCTAAGTCAGCATTATGAAACGTTTGGGTTTTGGAAACTAGTCTTAACCTTTTCTAATATCAAGAACATAAAATTTAATACGCCGCCGCGCCCCCTACTGGTTACTCTACGCTCCCCGACAGGGTGCGCCCCACCGGTTGGGAATCCCTGCTTAGATCTCCGTTAGGTTGACGGGGTCCTCTAGGGCCGATGCCTGCCGGGGGTGCGAAGAAAACCGAAAGGGAGATCGTGGCCCCCGGCAACAGGGCAACCGAAGGAACACGGGTGGGTTTTAGTCAGTAAGAGGCTGACACACCCTCCCGCTCCGCCCAGAGCGGGAGAAGTTATTTCATAATTTCTCACCCAAAAAAACAAAAAAAAACAGACCATAGCATAGCCGTGAGGCAGGTTTTGTAAACATGTGTGCACTTAGTCAAGTGTAATTTGATTGTAGTTTGATTGTAAATGTGTGCGTGTCAGCGTGTACGCACAGAGCGGAGGTGTAGTTTTGGCATGCTTTACTGTATTGTTCGCAGCGCTATGTCTTGGTTTTTTATTTGGTCTGAGTCTTAAACACCAGTTTTTGACGGTCATGGAAAATATCGCGAACGCGTCCATAAAAGCAAATCAACGTTGACAAACAGTGGTGACGATGTTATGTGGATTTATGTGCTTGAAGAAAATAAGCATTCAGTATGAACTGCAGTTAAACAGTAGTTACATGCTGCTATGGTTTTTGTTTGTAGTGAAATCAGGTTTGTAGGTCGCACACAAACATTTACTACGATTGCAATATTTGAGCCAGTCGCTTAATTTGAAATATTTTTCGTAGTACTGATTTTGCAACATTAGTAGTTATTGTATGACAATTTTATTATTTATATGATATTCAGGGAAAATTTGTAACCAGTGCACAAACTTAAACACGTGACTTTAGTCATCATTATGAACAACTTTTATTATGGGATCAAATATGAAAAAAGCAAAAACCTGTTCCCTATATTTTATAGAGTTATGTGAATAGCTGAATTTTTTTCATGATTTAAACGATATGGGATCGCCAATGTGATCAGCTTGGTGATCACAGCAATTACCCCATCGATATGATAATAAACATATTATAACATAACATATACACAGGTTTGCATGTACACCCACATATCGCCTATTATGTGCAAGTCCCACTTCATAAGATGAAGATAATGTTCAGAAAAAAAAGGGGGAAGTTCGAATCGGACTCGCACACGAAGGGTTCCGTACTGTATTAAGATCCACCAAAAACGCCGACCCCGCCCGCCCTTTAATTATAAACTTTATTTAATTTTTATTATATGTTGATATAGCGGCAACAGAAATACACAATCTGTGAAAATTTCAACTGCCTACCTGTGCATGGGATACAGTCCGCTGACAGACAGTCAGACAGACGGATTAACGGACAGTGGAGGATCAGTAATAGGGTTCCGCTTGGAACCCTTTGCGTACGGAACTTGGCAGTGAACCTCGCTACCATCGAGCTAACTGGCATAAATAGTGCGCGCTACAAAAGGTCCTTTGACGCGGCGCTAGTGTCTATGCCATTACATCACATTATATTAAAAAAATGTAGTTCCACAATTTTCCACGGGCCTTCTTTCATGGTGCGCATTGTATATTTGAACCACGTGTAAGCATCGTGGCCAGATCTTAGAATTGATCCTTTCAGGAAATGATCGACCATTTCTTGAAAAGGTTGCATGCATTTCATAAAATAGACCATCGACCGCTGGCCACATCATGATGTTGTCTGGCCAGATCATTGAATACTCAACGTTTGACGAAATGCATAGTTAAACGCACGACTACTTCATGATGAGGTACACATTAGTGATCATATCGTAAAATAGTTCGATTATCCACCGGTAGAGGCGTTGATGTCGCATTGTTTTTGTTGTGCATCATGGCGGCGGACGATAATTCGATTGGAATAGCAATTATAAATATGCAAATGGAAGATAAAAGTGCAGTGAAGTATCTTTGTTATACCAAGCAAAAAAACGAGCGCAAAGTTAAAAAACCATGGAGTTTAGAACGTATTTCACAGGTTAGTATAACTATTCAAATCTTTTAAATTATTATTTTCCGTCTGGAACGAAAGCTATTTAAAATGTTTTATTTATTCATTGACTCAGATAACTAAAAGTTAATTAATGCCAGTAATATTTGCATGGATACTCTAGATAATGATATTGCCAAACGTCGACTAACATATCATTAAATGTTGACGTTTAAACGATATGGTCAATTTTAGCTGGCCATTTCATGTAATGATCAATTCTAAGATTTGGCCACGACATATGTATATGTTAGTCTGTGGCGATAGGAGAGAAGTAGCATAAAATTGACAGGTGAAAAAGCATGCTTTTGTCACTCTGTTAACTTTATAGCATATACTTCAGCCCGCGACTTCATTCGTGTCAAATTTTGGCCCCTGACCCACCGCGTCGGTCGCCTCTCCCGCCCGCGTTATTACTTCATTTTCCTTTAGCGTTCTTTGTAACATTTTTTCTTTTTACTTGGCTTCTTTTTACGTAGTTCCAAAGATTAGCGCGTTCAAACAAAAAAAAAAAAAAACAAACTCTTCAACCTCATCATACTAGACTAAATAAATTAAGGTACGTTCCTAATTAGTTGAACTGCTACCGATGGTCATCTGTTCAAATATTGAAGGTTCAAAGTTGACATTTATTATACCTACATATGTTGCGTTATCAAGTTTGAACAAACTTTTTTTTATCAGTCGTTTGTAGCAGTAGGAGGATAATTGTTTCTCAGTTCAAATAACATTCTCGTCCATTTATTTATGAATAGTTATTTATTCCTTTGGGTATTGGTGGTTTTTCCAACGTTTACTGAATTTGAATTAACTAATACATCTTATTATAGGTTTTTCCTTTATAGAAATACATAAACATTATTATCTATATAGCTATACTTAGAGGTTTGTATTAAGCAAAAATATATTAAAGAAATTGATTAAAAATACCTCAAGAAGAAACAAACAGACTTTTACAACCATTTCACCGGATATTTTTTATTACGTATCTACTTGTTCATAATTGAAATGACTGAAATTATAATTTAGTTTCTTTTAGTACCTACGGAAGCTAGTTCTGTTATTCAGTTATAGATAGACTTCTAATTGAGCCAGCTATTTGCCAAAACAATCGCATGCGAACCGAAGCGTCTCCAAGCGTGGTACCTATCTTTGAGTTTGGCAGCGATCGGGCTATACATTACTGAGAATCATCTGCTGCCGTGATCTTGGACCAATCGGTTTTGTAGTTGTTTGCGATATTATGTAGTTTGGATATTCACTTGTGTTATTTGCATGACGTCCAATATAATGGGTTTGTAACTACCCTTATGTAGGATACAGACCTCTTCTCATAACAATTTAAATATGGAATAAGCTAAACTTTTTGGTAAAAATAACAGAAAGAAAACTGTTTGCAATGCTGGCTGGAAATGATTAAATACGTTATTAAACTAATGAATTGAAAATATTTCGTAAATGGAATTCCATCAATTTAATTTCGGTCATTAGTAATTTGTTTTAAAATATTTTCATACAAGCTACCTTGTACGTAGGTAGGGACTTTTCTTTATTACCTATTGCAGTTTAAATAACCTGCAAAATAAATTCCGTGGATCAAAACAAAATACACGACACACCAAACAAGTGACTAACAAAACTATTTTAGCGCGTTCTAACTTCCAAAGTGTCATCTCATCTCGTGTCAGCGGACGGCGCGGATAGTTCAGCACTCGAGCAGTTGTCACGGCCGGTCGTTCCCGGATGGAAGAATTAGCTCGGGCAGTCAGACCCAATTCCCAGGCAGACTTGCAACGAGACGTTAGGCATTGTATTTTTACATTTGGACTCCATCCAAATAGTACTCCCGAGTTATCAAAAAATCAAATTCCCATTGATACGAACGCATACTGTTAAACACTAACTATTAAGGAAGGAGGTCTTAACTTTAATTAAAGTTATTTTTGCTTCCATTAATTGTATTGCCCTATAAAATAAATCAACACTAAAGTTTCGAAAGGTCATCATGTCTGTTTAGTGTTATTGATAAAATTACATCGTTAGCAGAAATAAGTATTTAGTTTAGTAAATAAAATTTTCACGTCTAGTGATGGGACTTACCGGTGACGGTTAATCACTGAACTGTTATTTTTGTCACTTATGTTCACTTGGGGTGTTATTTTTTGTTATATTGTTGTGTGTTCGTATATAGTTCGGTACATCACGTAATTTGGCGCGTTGCCGGCCGGACGAGCGGTGCGCTCGGTCGTGTCGCGACTACTGCAGCGTTTGATTGTATACCTACCTTTGTAGGGCTGGGAAATAGAGGATTTTGTCGGATATCTATTATTTTGTTTATTTTTGTAATATCTGGAATAGAAGTAGAAGCTGACTGTAAGTGTAGGTACCGGGTGGGTTTATGAACCTTGTTTTCCTGACGAAAAAAAAAAGAATGAATATAATTGTTTCTTTTTAAAGGCACACGCGACGCGACACAAAGTTACGTCGCATCGCGCAACGAGCGGTGTCTTTGTGTCGCGTCGCGTGTCGCGCCTGTTTGTAGGAGCCTTAATGAATAGTAAAATGAATAGTAATAGTAATAAGTAGCTACCTAAATGAGTAGCTACAAATGATGTTTTGAGAATAAGTTTTGTCTTAGCGTAAGAATAAATGTGACGTAGGTACATAACACATCCTATAGTATTAAATGAGCAGTATTTGTATATAAATAATATATATTTGTAATTACATTTTCGAAAATGGTTCTAACGATTTCGATGAAATTTGCATTAAAGGGAAACTATAGCATATCTGGGAAAATTAGTTTTCTCTATTTTCATAGCCTCAGGAATGTGATACTACGTTAGTATACCTGGATGATATGTTTATCTATTTTCACCCGAACAGAGTTCGGTCAACCAGATACTAGGTATTTTGATTGCGAGTTCAAGGGTCACGGCCATCTTATGCAATAGGTACTACATAAAGTAATCATGATATTTGCTTAAATGAAAATCATTGTAAGTATAAATTGTTAAGCCACATGTTTTAACAACACGACTAATCAAATGATTCCCTAAAGATGTAGGGGTTTATGTATAAACGTTGCTTACAGTTAAGTAATGATTAGTGACTGTTTAACTATAAATTTTTGACGTTGTACGTCACTTAAACTTAAGCTACGTTTATTATTATTTTAAAACAGTTAGCTTATGAGTAGTTATGAGTTATGTTTTATGAGCTTGTTTGAAAATAAATAGAATTAATTAACTCATCGTATTTTTTATTATATCCGTAATCACAATGAGCATGTCCCATCCCTACGTCCGTCAGTTCTACCGAGCAAGTGGCAACCGTGTGCCGTCAATTTAACTAATATAAAATAGGAGAATGTGCGTCCGGTGATCTCATGAAACTCATTATCATCCGTTGATGACCTATTTCGAGCTGTTACTGGCATGCAAACAAATGAATATAACAAAAAAAAAAAAAGAAAACGTGAAGCTTTTCTCAAAAAATAACTGTCGTTAAATCGTTGTCTGGCTGAAGAGAATGACATGAAATACGGTCAAGTTCAAGAGCAATTTGCGCTGCAATGATTACTTATTTCATAGTCTTCGACTTCCAGAGGGGACAAAAGTGCGTATTTTGTCAGAATCATACGTTCATGTTATATTTTATCATGTAGGTACGGTCAGCAACAGAGGTACTTACACATGGTTCTTTTACATCCTATACTATTAAATGAGTAATATTTATATATATAAATACATATATTTGTACTCACGATCTCGAAAATGGCTCTAACGATTTTGATGAAAGTTGTAGTATAGGGGTTTACGGGGGCGAAAAATCGATCTTGCTAGGTCCCATATCTGGAAAAATTCGTTTTATCCGTATTTTCACTCGAGCAGAGCTCGTTCACCCGAAGTTTAGAACAAGATGGATACTACTTACCAAAATTCAAAAGCGATTCTCGTCGAATATTGACTGCAACTTTGAAATAAGTCCTATTTCATAGTACTGTGGGTTCCAAAATACTATGTTCATAACAACAAAAAATTATAATCAAAAGTTGCTAAGTGTATACATATTAGTGCTCGTGACAGTATCTACTATCATGGCAGCATGGAATTAATATGAAATCCTATGAAATGAGCATTCTCTATTTTCATCAGAGCAGAGCTCGGTCGACCAGGTACCCAAAATTATTAGAAACATTACTTATCAGCATTTCATATAATAGCTAAGCGTGTGTATTATCTTAATTAAACAAGTGTTTATTTTTGAAGTGATAACTTCTTTAGGTGCATTGGGCATTTTTGAGATGGAACTAAACCATTAATTTTGCGACACCGTGATGACACCAGTTTTTTACCATTGAAAAGACATCAACGCGTTGATTACCGCGGTGCTGGAGTAAAAGACATCAACGCATTGATTCACTTCTGTCGGCACTCCCGGAGTGCCACTGTTTTTTTTTTTAATATTATTCTTATGAAAGGTTTTTTTTTAAAATTGAAGTGTTAATCAACTTATCTTGCTGAGTTTGTTGCGTTTCTTTCTGAGTTTAATTTTTAAGCTTAATGGTTGGGAATTTGATAGCCCTCTATTTAATCAATTATTATTTGTAGACCAGCCTTCAATACTGTTCCCGAGAAGAAGCGACTGGAGAGGAATGAATACAATTAAATATCAAACTGAAATACCTCAAAGCTGAGAAAATTTGGAGGAATTCGAAAAGAGTATTAATTTCCTAAAGATATGGACTTCAAAACATCCGCGCTGTTATAATTAACATAATGATATTCTTTTTCGTTCGTTTTATTGATCAAGATGCGAATCTTAAGTACTGCGCTATGTGGTCTGTAGCGCAGGTCTTGCGACTAACAATAGGTCACTTTGTATGTAAATTGCAAAGGGATTCAATGCGTTAATAACAGATGCAAAGTGTACTTACAAACATCCATATAGCCCTAACACGTCCTTCTTGAAGGTAGCGGTCGCCACGTCTAACCCATTACAGTGCAGAATCATCATCTTCCTGCCCTCGTCCCATGTGGTCAGCGCTACACGTTTTCTCTTTCTATTCTCCCCTGTCAACCGTCACCCTATAATTCATTCTCTTCTCTTTCATATGCTCACACAATCCATCTATCTTATCTTTGGCCTTCCTCTCCCGCTCCATCTATCAACATTTATATTCATTACTCTTTAAATCACATGCGTTTCATCTCTCCTCATCACATGCCCATACCAGGTCAAACGATTTTCTTTCATCTTTTCTGTTATTGGCACCACTTTCAAACTTCCCTTTATATATATATTGATTATATATATATTGAACATACTCATTTCTTACATTATCCATTTTGTCACATCCATCTCAACATTCTCATCTTCGCTGCATGTAATATTTTTTCAACCGTCTTCCTTACGGCCCAGCATTCCGATACATACAGTACGACAGGCATTATCACGGACAATGCCAATAAATTTTCACCTTTAAGCGCGTTTATTCTGAAAGTGGGCAACGTCGCAAATAGATGTCAAATATTTCGCTGTTTTGATTAATTTGGCAATATTACTGTATGCAAATATGAAATGTGGCTGACTAGCGACCTAGAATATTAAAAATGAATTGCAATTATAACACTAAATTTGATGTTGTAACCGTTATAGGTGTAAAAAAAGGCATTTGGAAAGTTTCCAAATCCTTTTTTTACATCTAAAACTAAATATTCGGTGTTACGATATTAATTATTGCATTTCATTATCAATATTTTAGTTTCTTAGTTAGCCACCTTTCTTAATTCCATACAGTAATATTGCCAAATTAATCAAAACAGGTAAATATTTGATAGCTATTTACAACGTTGCAAACTTTTAGGATAAACCCTTTTAACTTGTTGGGCTTTCGTGGGTCGCAAGTTGTTCCTGTGACCTGTCGCCATTTCATCCATCCTGAATTTACGTGCATTAAGTCTTGATCTACTTCTACTTACAGAGCAGGATCATATTGAGAAAATCAAGTTTACCTATCTACTAAAGCAGAATGTTTATTTTTTGTACTAAGCTTATAAGAAAGAAAAGATATGTATGGTTTTACAAGTTAAAAGACTAGGGGTTCTGATAATTATTTTTATAGGAAACTTTTGCTCGCGTCATCGCCCGCGTGGATATCGAAAATTATTCCACGGGAAAATATTACCAGGCCATGATCTACCTGCGTATGTAAAGAGCAACGCACCGCGGACTGAACTCAGCAAACTAGACCAACTAGTATTCGTATCAAATCGCAGATACTGTCGAAAATGAGAAACAGTTCTTAAAATTAAATCATAAACCAAAATATACAACCGAATCAAAAAAAAAAACCGGCCAAGTGGGAGTCGGACTCGCGCACGAAGGGTTCCGTACCATTATCTATAAAAACGAGCAAACAAATCACGTTTGTTGTATGGGAGCCCCCTTAAATATTTATTTTATTCTGTCTTTTTAGTATTTGTTCTTATAGCGGGAACAGAAATACATCATCTGTGAAAATTTCAACTATCTAACTATCACGGTTCATGAGATACAGCCTGGTGACAGACGGACAGATAGACGGACGGACAGCGGAGTCTTAGTAATAGGGTCCTGTTTTACCCCTTGGGTACGGAACGCAGTTTTTACGAAATAAAATCGAATAAAATAATTTATGGCCATGCTAGCCGCTTGCATGACCATAAATATTATTATATTCGTCCAAAAAAGCATAACAAGATTTGTTTATCAATATGCTAATGGAGCATAATCGCGATTCGCAATCTGCAAGTCAAGGTAAAATAGTACCCCTGAAATAATCCAATGAAATTGTTACAAGTACCAAAAAATATGAAGAAAATACTTTTACCTTGCTTTGACTGCATACAATTCTAAATATCCCACAAATAAATTAACTTTATGCGAATCGCCTTAAGAAAAAATAATATTATTTAACAATATCAATTCGCCCGTTTCAGGGGAGTAAATTCGTGCGAATCGACAAATAAATCATATTTTATAACATGGTTTTGTCAATGAATAGGTACTAGTGTATCTGCTTATCGGCACTCTTTGATAAGGGCTTTGATTATTTTTAAGAAGATAATAATAATATGGATGCGTGCTTATTGCGTTAGTGCGTGAATATATATGTGCATGTTAGGTTAGGTTAGGCTTTGCGTTTTCGATCGAAAAATATTTTCAATTAGAGAAGCAAAGAGAATAATAAATGAATAACAAAGAACACACAAGTCATAGATGCCCTGCAACACGCTCAAGCACTGCAGTGGAGATGGGGGGCCATCTGGCGCACCACCAGAACGTTGGCAAGACGAGAAAGAGGAACTGGTTTTCAAGTCATGGATTGAGAAAGCAAAAAACAAAAATATGAAAAATACTGGAGGAGGCCCATACCCGTCGAGGGGTTCTTAATTAATAAATTAATGTTACTTACACCCAGTTGCATAAAGACAAACATTAATACCCTATTACGTAATGGATCATTAACGCTAATGATTTCATTAATCTCATCAAGTAACCATTAAAATCGAGTCTAAGGCTCCATGCAAACGAGTCACCCACCAACGCCACCGGTGGCTGTCGCGCGCCACGTCCTTTAAAACAAGTTAATGGAATATTAGTATTTAATGACAGCTTTAAAAGTTAAAGTTCTGGCTGTTAGTGGACTTAAGAACTGTTTTTTTTGTAATGAAATAATAACAAAGGCTTTTTTTAAATTTATAGCTGGTGAAGCGTCAATGCCTTTTTACAATATCAAAAAATAAAATAATAATAATTTAGGATTTCTCCATATATTAGAATATGTTAGTATTTCAAATTAAATATTTTAACTTCTCAATTGATGAATCCTCGCACCATTATCTGTTGACGCAGCGCCCATGTATCGAGACTTTCCTGAGTCTTCTCGCAAGGGCCGATAGATGGCATTAGCGAGTGCAGAGAGAGCTCGCTTGACCGTTTGATGAAGACGGTGTTTTGGCATTAGCGCTCCGCTTTAAAATTCCTTTTTGGTGAAATCTTGACTATACTCGTAAAAATAAATGGACCTGCATCTTTGCTTCATTGAGAACTTATAGTGCAGTGTTGATTTTTGGAGTTTTTAACCATTCCACCGGTGGATTCAAGAGGATTTTGCTCGCCGGCCGGCAGCCCATACCTGCAAGTGCGCATGAACGAGGTATCTTCCCATCTCCCTGGGTCTGAGTGGGATCTCTGGATTGTCAAGGTACGTGGGCATGTTAGCTGCTAATATTTCTCTCTTAGTGGTTTGTCGAGGATTCATCAGTAGGGAAATTGACTTATTTTGAGGTCCGCCATTACACATAAGACATAGGTTCTTATTTTAACTTTTCCTTACAATCTTCAAAAGGTGCAGGCTATTTACACGCCTCACCATATTATTTTGGTCCTTCAGATACCGGATTAATAACCCGTTACCTAGATTTTTGCGTAATTGTTTGTTGAAAATCATATAGGTTCAATAACACACAATAGGTATTTAGTCTACATAAACTTTTGGTAAATCATTCCCCTTTAAAACGCAGCATATTTGACAATAGATTTTACGTGGTTATTGGAAAATCTGTTCAATTATTTGTTAGTTAACATAGAAAGACATTACGTATTTATTGGTAAAGTTTATTCTATGTAGGTATCCGTATTTAAAAATTCGTTTTGATATTATGAAAATAAGTAGGTAGTCAGTCACCAACGCATCTCGGCTTTGTGCGGAATAATAATAAAAAACCCACTCATAGTTGGTAGGTGCGATAATATTGCAAACCGCCTGGTAGGTATTTTTCTTTGTTATTGTCTTCGTTTGTTATTTAACAAAATGACGGATAAACAACTGAAGCCGGAAGATTTACTAACTGTTCTTCATGAAAAGAAAGGATTGTTATTTAAACGCATTAATCGATTGTACGATTTAACAAAAAATATATCGTCGTTCGATTCGAGGAAAAATGAAAGTTTTATGACTGAGTCAGAGACAATTGATGACATTCGAGATAAATTTGAATCTTTTGTTGATCAAATTAATCAAATAAACATTAGTATAAATCCTGGTGCAAGTGTCGATTATGCTTGTTTAGAGTCCTTTGAAGATTTGTACATTCATATTAAACGTGCTAGGAATAAAATAAACAGTAATCAATCACCATCAACACCCAGTAGTAACTATAAGACTCTTTTTGAACCGCTGAAAATAAAGTTGCCTCCTATCGCGCTGCCGTCTTTCGACGGAAAAACTGAGAATTGGCCTGTTTTCTACGAGTCGTTCAAGTCAAATATTCATGAGAATGAACAGCTGACTGACTCGCAGCGTGTGCAGTACTTGGTAGGTAGACTGACGCACAACGCATTGAAGGTTACCGCTGGAATTGTGCCTACGGGTGATACGTACAAGTTCTTATGGGGCAGTTTAGTTAAAAAATATCAAGAGAAGCGCTCACTAGGTACGCATTATTTAAATAATATATTGGATTTAAAAAGTTGTTCATTTAACGCTAACAGTCTCGATTCTTTCATAGAAACATTTAGTGCATCTATTTCTGCCTTGAAACAACTTGGGATTACGGATCTTGCTGATTTTATTCTTTTGCACTGCGCAATGAGAAAAATTGATTCACAGACTATTCAATCGTTTGAACTTTCCATTCGAGATATTGAAATTCCCACAACGAAATTATTGATAAGCTTCGTTCAAGATCAGGCAAAGATATTGGCACGCTCGAATTTGTCTCATTCGAACGCGAGAAACTTTAGTAGAAACCCCGCTTCCGCGCCTCGCGAGTCACGCACACAGACGAAAGCGTTTGTTGTGAGCGAGTCAGCTGACTCGTCCGCTTGTTCACCTGCGATTGTGGTTCCGTGCTGCGCGTACTGTAATGATAACGCTCATGTTCATTTGTACAACTGCGCTAAGTTTAAATCCGCGTTGACTCCTAGAACAAGGTTCGAGTTTATTAAATCCAAACGCGGGTGTGCGAATTGTCTGAGCACATTGCACGGATTGAGTAACTGCAAATCAACATCAGTCTGTGACTTATGTAAAAAACGCCATCATACACTATTACATTTTGATAAAGAAAATAAACCGCAAACAGCTGACGTTCTAGCGACGAATTGCAATGTAGTCGTCGCGTCGCCTCCTGCGCCGCTGTCTGTCGCGCCTCCCTCGCCCCTCTCGACCCCCTTGCGTCTGATTTGTGTGATGTGACGCCAGCGTCTTCGGCTCACAACTCGGCCGTGTTATTAGCAGCTGATGCAGCGTGGTCTAAGACGATAGTGCTGTTATCGACAGCTCAGGTTTACGCGCGAGCTAAAAGTGACAGTGCGGGTCACAAAACAATAGTGAGGTGCTTAATTGATAATGGCTCGCAGAATAATTTAATAACTACAGCTTGTTGTAGAAAACTTAACTTACTGATAATTCCTTTGAGTAATTCCTTTGTTAAAGGAGTTGGTTCTGTATCGCGACCGATAATAGGATACGTACATTTAGATATCGAGTCTCGTGTAGATCCGGATCAAAAATATACTATTCACGCGTTAGTAGTTGAGTGCATTACGGACCAGCTACCATCGCACCATGTTAATTTGGATAGCCATGTAGACTTCCACGCGCTTCCGCTCGCTGATTTAAGCTGGAATATTCCAGGGGATATTGACCTAGTGTTGGGCGCTCAACTGTTTCCGTACATTTACTTGGGGAATAGGGTCGATTTTGGTTCACGCGCCCCACCTGCATTATTGACCACATTCGGGTATGTCTTTATGGGTGATTTTCCGCATAATAGTGATAATTCAAATTTACTTAACTCGTCTCCTTTCACGGCATTGGCTCTCAATGATTTATTACAAAAGTTCTGGGAATTGGAAGAAGTTGAGAATAAACGTTTTTTATCTCCTGAGGAAACCGAATGTGAGAATATTTTTGCCTCGACCGTGTCACGGGACGATGTGGGACGTTATAGCGTCGCGTTACCTTTTAGTAAGGATCCCGCCGAGTTGGGTAACTCCCGCACCGCCGCGTACCGTCGACTTATTGCGCTTGAAAGGAAACTACGCCAATTGCCGATGTTGCGGGAAAATTATAATGCCGTGCTCAAAGAGTATATTGACAGTGGGTACTTAAGTCAAGTCGACGAATCTGCCATTTCCGATGACGGGTACTATATCCCTCATCACACTGTCGTTCGGCCAGACAAACCGATGCCGCGCATTGTATTGGATGCTAGCGCTAGGACTCATACAGGATTATCTTTAAATGATGTACTCCATATTGGTCCAAATTTACAAACAGATTTGTTTATTCTTTTAATAAATTTTAGATTATTTCCCATCGCTATAAATGCGGATATTAAACAAATGTATTTACGCATTGGTGTACCCGTTGACCAGCGTAAATACCTACGCATTTTGTTTCGATTCAATGAGAACGAACCTGTGTTAACCTTTGCTTTTAATCGCTTACCTTTCGGACTTAAGTCGAGTCCATACATAGCTATGCGCACTGTGCGACAGCTGGCCTCTGACAGTCCGCATTATCCCGAAGCTGCTAAAGTAGCAGAGACCAGTCTCTATATGGACGATCTGGTATATTCTGTGAATAATGAAGATACCGCCATGCAGCTATCGCATGATCTTATAAAGATGTTTAAATCGGGCGATTTTGACCTTATTAAATGGTGTAGCAATTCACCCGTTCTTTTAAACAGTCTTCCTGACTCGCATCGTAAGTCTCTCGATTTTCACGCTGGGAGTGATGTTTCTAAGGTTCTAGGCCTTTCGTGGGAACCTTCTCAGGATAATTTCTTCTTCACTTCCGCTCAAGTGGCTGAGAAATGTACTAAGAGAAATATACTCTCGATAGTCGCACGCTTATTTGATGTTCTCGGTTTGGTCGCCCCCGTGATCTTTTATGCCAAGTTGCTCATCAAAGAGTTATGGCTGAGCAATATTGGTTGGGATGATCCCGCTCCTGACGACATTTTTAAACGTTTCTCCATTCTCATGCAAGAGTTTCCATTGCTAGATACATTACGCATACCACGCCATGTGGGTGTTACTGATGATTGTTCCGTTCGTATAGTCGCGTTTGCTGATGCTAGTCTGAGTGGGTACGGGTGTGTGATTTATGTACACTCTACTGGTCCCTCTGGTGTCATAGTCCGCTTACTTTGTGCGAAATCAAAGGTTTCACCTACCAAAGTCACAACTCTTGCACGTCTGGAGCTATGTGCCGCTATGCTCATATCAAAATTGGTAAAAACTGTTCGCGATACTTACGCTTTACGTGTTCCTATTGCTGGAATTTACGCCTTTTCGGATTCCATGATAGCCTTATCTTGGATACATTCTTCTCCGCACCGCTGGTCAGTTTTTGTCAGCAATAGAGTCGCTCAATGTCAGAAGAACTTGGGTTCTCAACATTTTTACCATGTGGCAGGTGTTGAGAATCCAAGCGACTGTCTATCTCGTGGCATCCTTCCTTCCCAGTTAATGTCACATCAACTTTGGTGGGACGGCCCCTCTTGGCTTCGTTGTGCTCCTGAGGATTGGCCTGTCAAACCGTTTTCTCCTATTAATTGTGGGGAACTTCCCGAGCACAAGGCAAATGTCTTAACAGTGACCACGCAAGTAGAACAACCCCTTCTATATCAACTTGCTCAACGTACCTCATCATGGGATAAATTGTTGCGCATTGTTTCTTATATATTGAAATTCGCTAGACCAAAGGTTCATTGTGAACCTCGTTCTATTCAGGGCTTATCAGCTGCGGAACGAGCGATAGTATGTGCTGTGCAATCTGTGCATTTTGCAAATGACATTAAGCTCATCAAATCTGGGAAATTGCTTTCAAAGAGGCTCCAAAGTCTAGCTGTCTTTTTGGATGAAGAGGGAACATTACGCATTGGAGGAAGGCTTTCGAAGTCGCACCTTCCATTTGACGCTAAGCATCCCTTTTTACTTCCCAAACATGATCATGTTGTGGATCTAATAATCCGTCATTACCATGTGATGAATTGTCACACTGGACCGGGACTACTCATGTCTATTCTAAGACAGCGATTTTGGATACTAGATGCCAGGACTGTCATTAGGTCCAAGTTGCGACAATGCAACACATGTTTTCGGGTAAATCCAACGCATCCCATTCCAGTGATGGCAGACCTGCCTGAATACCGAGTATCGGAAGCAAAGGCGTTTGTCCACACTGGAGTGGATTATGCTGGTCCCATACGCATAACCCTCACTCGGCGCAGAGGCCAGCACGCCCAGAAGGCGTATATCTGTTTATTCGTGTGCTTGGTAACCAAGGCCGTCCATGTAGAGTTAGTCTCTGATTTAACCTCTGATGCCTTTTTAGCCGCGTTTAAACGCTTTATCTCGCGTCGAGGGCCAGTATCTTGTCTTTATTCGGACAATGCGACCAATTTCGTTGGTGCTAAGGCCCAACTAGACGAGCTTTATAGATTCTTATTAAATTCAAGTTTCAATTCGTCTCTTTTACATGAGTTATCAACCCGCCGCATAATGTGGAAAATGATTCCACCTCGCTCCCCACATTTCGGCTCCATGTGGGAAGCGAATATTAAAACTTTAAAAACGCATCTTTACCGCGTGATCGGAAGTCAGCTTCTCACTTATGAGGAATTACAAACTGTACTCATTCAAATAGAGTGCATTATGAACTCGCGCCCTCTGAGCGTTTTGTCTTCCGATCCCCATCCCGAAGTTATTACTCCCGCTCACTTTTTGATGTCGACTCCACTGCAGTATTTGCCGGCAGCCGATTTGTCTGGTCAGCGCATTAATTTATCACAGCGCAAACAGCTGTTAGATAGTATGGTCCAATCCTTCTGGAAGAAATGGCACCTAGAGTATCTGCATACGCTGCAAGTCAGGCAAAAATGGGCAACTCCGGACAAACCCGTAGAAGTTGGAACTGTCGTACTCGTGGGACAGGATAATTCAGCTCCTTTAAGTTGGCCATTAGGAGTTATAACTGAGGTTTATAAAGGCACGGATAATGTCGTTCGTGTTGCAATGGTAAAAACAAAGTTCGGTAACTTTAAACGTGCCGTCGCTAAATTATACCCTATTCCAACGCAATAAACTTTTAACTCTTATACGAACTTCATAGTCTTAAGGTTTAGGAAATATATTAAATAACTTAAATCGTTTGTTTTTTCGTATTCAGTCGTAAAGCTTAATTTTTCTGATCATAATGTAGGTCAGTAAATACTTATAATTTTTTCACTTTCTTTCTGAAAGCACTTGCGTCCTTCCAAAGCCCCCGAGCATGGTGAAGCGTCAATGCCTTTTTACAATATCAAAAAATAAAATAATAATAATTTAGGATTTCTCCATATATTAGAATATGTTAGTATTTCAAATTAAATATTTTAACTTCTCAATTGATGAATCCTCGCACCATTATCTGTTGACGCAGCGCCCATGTATCGAGACTTTCCTGAGTCTTCTCGCAAGGGCCGATAGATGGCATTAGCGAGTGCAGAGAGAGCTCGCTTGACCGTTTGATGAAGACGGTGTTTTGGCATTAGCGCTCCGCTTTAAAATTCCTTTTTGGTGAAATCTTGACTATACTCGTAAAAATAAATGGACCTGCATCTTTGCTTCATTGAGAACTTATAGTGCAGTGTTGATTTTTGGAGTTTTTAACCATTCCACCGGTGGATTCAAGAGGATTTTGCTCGCCGGCCGGCAGCCCATACCTGCAAGTGCGCATGAACGAGGTATCTTCCCATCTCCCTGGGTCTGAGTGGGATCTCTGGATTGTCAAGGTACGTGGGCATGTTAGCTGCTAATATTTCTCTCTTAGTGGTTTGTCGAGGATTCATCAGTAGGGAAATTGACTTATTTTGAGGTCCGCCATTACACATAAGACATAGGTTCTTATTTTAACTTTTCCTTACAATCTTCAAAAGGTGCAGGCTATTTACACGCCTCACCAATAGCAATGAGAATAGGCATAGGATATGAGGAATAGGATTAGGCTCGCTCCCTATTACATGGGACTTAAAACATAACTGGCAAAATGTGGCTGTACTTTAAGTACACCTCTGCCCAACCCTTCGGGGATAGAGGCGTGATGTTATGTATATATGTATGAGAATATGGTGAATGAAAGAAAACATCGTAAGGGAACCGATGCCTATACAGTGTGAGTCTTCTTTATAATTTGCACATATGGAAATGAGGGAATCTATGCTCAATTTTATATATGGAAAAAATATTTAAAAAAAATCTATTTTTTTTTGTTCTGCTTGTTAAGAAATTTTACGATTATTATAAAAAATTATGAAAAAGAAATTTTTTTTTTGCTAAATAAGACATGTTTATTTTCAAAGGGTAGCTTTTTTCAACAATTTTCAGTTTATGAGGACGCCTATTTATTTCCAATCATTATGGAATTCATCGCAATAGATCATTTAGTTTAAAACTTACACCGTTTTGGTTACACGAGGTCAAAGTAGCGAACAAAATTTTTATGAATTCCATTAAAAAAATATTTTGATTTTTGAGATATTTTTTCCGTCCATAAAATTAGGCGTACATTTCCCTTCATTTTATACATTTGCACATTATAAAGACTGTATATCCCGCGAAGAGAGGTTGAGATTGCTTTTATTATGTAAACACATATTCTCAGTAGTAGCCGCTTCAAAACTACACCTATACTGCTTGCTCAATCAGCTCAATGCCCATTTCAAATGCTAATAAAATGTAGAATTTCATTATCTGAAAAAAAAAGACTACGCAGGACATACCCAGACTTTTCCCATTTATTTTCAGGTCGGATTCCAGTCTAACCCGATGCATCTGAATACCAGTATTTTACATGGAACGACTGCCTATCTGACCTCCATAACTAGGGTTACCATCTATGTCAGGATGCCTGTCTAAGGATGTACAAAATGCCGGATTTTTCAGAAAAATGTCTGTCTATTGTAAATTTGTAAGCCTTAAAATAAATAATACGCATCAGATAGTATTAAAGTCTGACATTTCATTTCCTTTCCAAATGAAAAATATGAAGAATTTACGATCACCAAACTACGAGTAATTTAGAAAAAAAAACGAACTGACTACAATGAGCGATATTTTTTCAAAGACATTTTTTTTCCAAATGTTTATTTTTTTTCTAAAATCTTCTATATTTATAAAAATAAATTGCCGTGCATTAGTTTCGCAAAAATTCGAAAATATTTCGACTGATCTGAATATTATTTTTTGCTTTAGGCGCGTTGGGCATTTTTGAGATGGGTCTAAACCATTGATTTTGCGACACCATGACTACACCTTATTTTTGTAAACGCGATTGTCCTCTTTATACATATGTATTACGTTACGGATCAATGTTCTATGCAAGTATTTTTACTTTAAAGGTTTCCGAAGTATTTTTTTCGTAAACGCGATTGTGCTCTTTATTTAGATAAGGTTACGGACCAATATTCTATACAAGTATTTTTCTTCCACCAAGGCGATCTTGTTCAAGTTTTCACTTCGTTCGGCACTCCCGGAGTGCCACCACTTTTGTTTTTTGTTTTGTTCGCCTCAATACAGGGGTGGTTTAAAAAAAATAATTGGAAAAACCCAAAGGAACAGCCGATAAATCGAAATTGAGATTTTGACAGGACAGCGTCTGACGGGTCAGCTAGCATAAATATAAAAATCTTCACACGAAACATTTTAAAGTTTTTATGGGTTACTAATAACGCTTTGACCGATTTTCCTTTCTTTATTCAACTGTGCATTTATTAGGGAAATTCAAAAATGCCTGTCTCAGCTTAGCGCCGGCCGCACGCTTGTTTTAACCCTAAAATGCCTGTCAAATGCGGCAAAAGCTTGTCAGATGGTATCCGCAACCCAACTTCTGGGCAACAAGACAGGTACCCCTTGGTAAGTACTTAATCAGTGATTCTGTTTATAATAATTATTTATTTAAAGAGTGACAGTGATATCTTTAGAGCAGGTAATAAATAGATGAAGTGTCTACCGATCATCGGTCACGACATTTTTTAACCCGTTGAGAGTGGTTCGCTCCTTTTAATACCTGAGAATGGTACCTAGTGACGTCACTATTATTACCAAATCAGTATAAGGGCCGCTACAAATAAAAGCGTTGCGACGTCGCATCGCAAAAATCTGCGACGGCACCCTAAGATTTACATAGGAAATGCCCAAAGCTTTAGTGGTCACACAGTGAGACTGAGCGGTGTCGCTCCGGCGCTGCAACGCGTATGCGGTGTGACGCCGCCGCCGGAACGTGCCTTGTGGTATAACATGGATATTTGTATGTAAGACCTCGTATCGACACCGTTCCTGCGCCGCAACGCGTCGTATCGTTACTTTAAAATGTCAAAATTAAGTCCACGTCCTCATGGATTCTTACAATATTCCATATATTCGCCAATGTCATAAAAGCAATTATCTAATAGCCAACTTGTCACCTTTTTCTTGAACATCATGGGGATGAGAAGTTCCTTATGTGAATTAGGTAACTTGCTATACACCTAAATGACATTAATATACACATTCCTCCTAAAAAAAATTAATCTACATTGAGGTACATTTAGTTCGTATTTATACTTTTTTGTAGCAGTAGCCTTTTTGTGACTGACTTCTGATTGCATGCGAAAATAGTGCGGATATTGTTTAACTAGCATTTATAGTTCTTTGATGTACATGCAGAGTAAAGGTAATATATGTAGTTTTTTAAATAATGGCTTGCAGCTATTACGTAGCCTATACGATGTGATTACGGCGAGGCCTACGATGTGGCTACGGCAAGACCTATGATATGGCCTACGACGTAGTCTACGATGAGGCTACGACGATGCCTACGATGTGGCCTACGACGTGTCCTACGATGTGACTACGATGTATTACTAGTCAGCTTGACATCAATCCTCGATCTATTTTCCTGAGTATTTTCTTACTCTGGTTACCAAACTCCGGTCATCAAGGTTGCCAACCGCAACCATCAGACCGTTGCGTGTTGTGGCGCATCCATTGTGTAACAATCGTATAAAAATAAATACGAAATCAAAACATGGACGTAGTCTGCGGTCGCGTCAGGAATAAACTAGAGTAAGATAGACGTCACGCAACAAAACCACCATACACTGACCTCTGATATTAAACGAAAGTTCTCTCAATATTCCCTTTTAGATAAAGAGTGGGGGACGTAGGGAAGGTCTACTTAAAGTGGTAACGTGGACAGAATATGGGTCGGGTCAGCGATGTCAGCGTCTGTTCTGTTGTGCTTTATTATTAGTTTAACCGCCTCACTGTGACACTTTAACCGTTTATACTAAACTCGAAAGGGGATATTGAATCCTTTCACATGGTAATCAGCTGTTGCAGTAAACTGGGAAGAAGTTTACTGCAACAGCTGATTAACATATGAAAGGATTGACGAGTTTGATATGATTGGAGTGAGTATTGACGGTATATCTTTTGGTAAACTTGATTGGTTGACTATAATAACTAACATGATTGTTAAAAAAATGATGATGTGGATATATTTAGTAACCTGTTCCGCTTAGCTATTTCTAAGGAGTCTTAAAAAGACCCTGAAAGAAATCGACACCGAGCGCAGTCTGCGCTCGCTGCTTGGTGTGGCAACACGCCGTGTTCGAGTTCGCGTCAAGTCAATTGTCATCCTGAGGATGCCTCGTTGAGAGGTGAAACACGTGTCGATTTCTTCCAGGGTCTTTTTAAGACTCTTTAGAAATAGCTAAGCGGAACAGGTTACTAAATATATCAACATCATCATTTTATAATGGATTTCCGCAAGGTCACGCCTGAATCAATTAACTAACATGATTGTTGTCTTGTTCTTGAGTGGAGACCGCGAATCGGTAGGTCTAAGGCCGGTTACTGAGCGATAAGCTTAGCTTGGCGATAAGCTTCATAGGGTGATAGGTATGTAATATGTAGCAAATTAATATGTATCATCGCGGAAATCTATAACTAACCATCGTAAGGACTATTCTTGCTTGTAGCGCTCGGCCGCTACAGAACCGAGGCGGTAAAATATGTGGTCATCTTTGTTATTGATTGATTTCCGCGATGGTACCTAGGTAGATGAATGAGAGGAGCGAAGGATCGAATTCATAGGCGTGCAATCGGAGAGGCATATGTCCAGGTGGACAGCTATAGGGCAAATGTTGATTCAACACTATCACAGTCACAGTTTGACATTTGTTTTTATCTTGCTTCACCCAGTTCATTACTGTAGCCTGATATCAATTCCGGGATCTCTCAATGACAGCGTTAATTGTGAAATCCTAGTATCAATCTTGATAGTGTAGTCTGTACCACAGATAATATACTAGTCTGTACATACGTGTACTACACAATGAAGGATCAATGGAGAATGCCATACGATTCTTGGCAGTTCAGGATAATAGATTAATGATCCGGATCACCAATCTGTAGTCAAACATAATGTATTCATTTACAATACAAATTTATTATGAGCTGTATAACGATATGCAGGGATTTCAATCAATCTCTCTATCCTACAATTATACACAGTCGCAACGATGAACTTGAAACTGAAACAATTATTACTGCCATCTTGTCGTATAAAATAGAACTGTTTGTGTTAAGAGTTGCAGCAATAGTGTAAATTGTTCTTACATTCGCCAATAGATGTCGTTGTTTTCAATTATTATTTTCTTTCCAAAAACGATATTGTAAACAAACGAGTTATAAGTTTTGTATAGGTACTTAATTTTTAAGAAAATTATAGAGTAGATAATAAAATAAGCGTTTTACTTAAACCTTGAAAAAAAAAACTTTATTTATTTATTTCTATATACTTTATTGTACACCACAAAAATATATAACAAAAAATAAATCAAACACTACAAAATATACAATGGGCGGCCTTATCGCTTTCCGCGATCTCTTCCAGGCAACCTTGGAATGGACAGTGATTTGCCTGGACATAAATGGCATGACATGAGATGACATCTTTAATAAATAACTAAGAACTCGATTCAGTTCACAAGAAGCTAGTATATTATCTGTGCAAGAAGTCAGCGAGACTGCATACCGAGGTTTGGATCCCCAAAATAATACCTAACAACAAATCTGACTCATAAAATAGGTAGTTCAGGTGATTTTATCCTAGTAAATAGGTATTTTGACTAAGTAAATAGAATTAACAGAAATGTGGACACAAATATTGTTCTAACATTAGTACACAGTGCCAGTGATATAATTAGCCGAAGACTGATCTTAGCAAATAACTTTAAAGTAGGTGACAAAATTGTCTGAGACGTGTGAAAATCAATGAACGAGAGCCATTAACACAAAAAAACCGGCCAAGTGCATGTCCGTATTTAAAATTAATTAATTTATGTTACACGTCCGGGTTTGGGTCTCAAAAATACATATGTGTACCAAATTTCAACTTAATCGGTCGATTAGATTCGAAGCCAAATACGCTACCTGTGGTCCTCGCACGAAAGCGCGGAATGTTACGTAAATTCGAACGATTTCAAAACTGAAAATACTTGTTTGACACATAATATTTACTTAGTTTTAAGACTTCATTGATATTTATAAATAATCTGTCTACAATGTTCCCACTGCTGGGACATAGGTCTCCTCTAGGTGAGGGGGTGATGGGCCGTAATCCACCACGCGGGCCCAGTGCGGTTTGGTAGATGTCACACGTCTTCGTTTTTTTTTTCTAGGACATGCCGGTTTCCTCACGATGTTTTCCTTCACCGTTTTGAGAGCAGTGTTGATGAAATAATGTACACAAAGTAAAGCGCCTGTCTGGGTACGAACCTACGACCACCACATCTCCTCAATTTATATATTTGGGTTACCTATACTTATTGCGGTTTTCCCAAAAAATAAAACAAAATGCTAAGGAAAGTTGTATATTAAGATTTAAAAAATCGAATTTACATTACGTTTACGTTAACGTTACGTTACGTTTCGTTTCGTTACGTTACGTTAACGTTACGTTTAAAACGCGCGTTCGAAGCGCGCCTCCTGTGGCGAAGCTTATTATCAGACGGTGTAAGCCGGGTTAATAGTACCGGTACGTGTGAAAGCTTTCACATTTTACCTTCAGATACCCGGCAACGAGCTGGAAGAAAAGGCACTTAGACTTGAAAAGCACTTTAGCTTTGCCGCCGTAATTAATGGATGAAATACCTCGGAGTACCAAGCAGGTCACCCAAAAGCAAAGCTGACAAATTGCTGCGTCATAATACTCTACCTGAACTTTATTCTGTAAAGCCACGTCAATCAACCTGCTAAGCCTTTTCCCAGCTATGTTGGGGTCGGCTTCCAGTCTAACCGGATGCAGCTGAATACCAGTATTTTACATGGAGCGACTGGCTATCTGACCTCCACAACCCAGTAACTACGTAATACGATACGCCTTGGTAAGACTGGTTGTCAGACTTTCGGGCTTCTGACGACCCGTAACGACAAAGATCCGCGAATGTGTTTTCCGAAGCACGGAGGAGTCTCGGTATGTAGAAATGGTCACCCATCCACGGGCCAACCCTGGCAAGCGTAGCTTAACCTGATGGATCGATCCGTGCGGCTGTTTACTACTTAGCCACGAGCTTCTCCCTTGTAAAGCCTCGTATAATTAGGATACACAGTTACGCATGAAGCCGACTTCAACATAGTAAGGAAAAAGCTAGGCAAATTAATTGAGTTACGCATGACTGTTTCAGCTATATGTTATTATTATTGTATATTATGTGTATTATTATTGTGTATTGTTTACCTCAACACATGGCTAAGTGTTGCGGTAACCTCGCGTTTACACCCACAAACAAGTTGTGCTACTTGTTTTAACATGTATCATGCAATGACGTTGTTTTAGTACATGTATTGTGAACTATTTTGTCCACCTTTTTACCCGACTATGGCGAAGCAAAAAGGAGGGTTATGATTTTGACAGGTATGTATTTATGTCAGTATGTATGTGTGTTCATCTGTTACCTCATAACTTCTAAACTACCGATCATAATTTGACTAATGAGGTATCATTGGAAGCGTCTTGTATTGTCCGCTTGTTGAAACTAATTGATACAATATGTAAAATTAATTTTATACGAACAGCAATAAGATAACAAACATCAAAATATAAAATAAAATAAAAATATATAAAAAAAAATCTTTTTATTTCTGATTCTGTACATACAATTTTCACTTTGTATTATAAGCCATCGAGTACTCAATTATCTTACTATAATAGGTGTTAATTAATTGCTTGTCTAGGAGCTAGCGGCTAGCAGCATCTTCACACTAACGATTACGATACAATCAATACGTTTACAATGTAGGTATAATTAATGTTGTTGTTGTGTGTTGCTTAGAGTTTAGAGAGTAGGTAGTAAAGTGACGCTGCTTGTCAGAGAAAAGAAAACAAAAAAGAAATAAAGAAAATAAAAATTAAATATGGGAAAAGAAAAGAAAGAAAGGAAAAAAAGGAAAGATGATCAAAGTCTGGCAACCGGATTAGTGCGTACCAACACCTTGACGTGGGATGTACGGAACCGATAAGTAGCACTGCTCTGCTCTAGTTTGACATGAATGTCGGTGACGTTACAGGCAATACTTTCAAGCTATTTCCAAATGAGTCTAAGATGTACAGTATTTCTATTTTCTTAATGTCCCTCGGCAAACTTCGTGTTTCGTCAGTTGTAGGATTTCTATCAGTTGCCAGTGGCGTGCCTAGGGGTCAAAATTAGGGCAAGCCGCCAGATTTTTTTCGATTAAAAAAAACAGCCAAGTGAGGGATTGACTGATTTTCATATGTTGTTCATGGTACAACATTATTATAATTTTGGTTAGAAAACCTTTAAAATTCGAAGAGGTCTGGCATTAGTATGTAATTGTCATAAGCGCCATCTACATTAATGAATGCGCGTAATCACACCGCTTAGCCGAACCTTTTTACCATAATTCATATTCGCTTGTCAAATGCAAAATTTTTCAATCAGATGCCACTAGATGAATCCCACAGTATCGATTTGTTGTTCTACTGCCGTACGCATAATTTTACGAGTTTAAAATTTAATGTCGATTGAAAATGTTAAAATGAGATATTACCTACTTAAATATTTTTTTATAATTTATTTTAATGACAATAGCCAACTCTAATCTTTATTTCAAAACACCTATGAAGAATCTCTTCGATACGAACATTATTGTGTTTTATGATCTCAAGATGTAATACATAAGATGGTTTATTTTTCAGTGGTTTACTAAAACTACGAATTCCATAAAAACAACCCTAGTCATGTGCTTTCATGGCACCAGCTATTCACCTACATAAATTTGTATAATAGACAATCGAATGCCTACGAGTACCTATTTCAATATATTCTTCGACTAACAAAAATACTGTTTTTTATTTCCGAGAAATAGTTACAGTAATTTGATGTTGGTTACAGTGAAGTAAAGAGTTACTTACCTATGTCAGAAAACTCAATATGCCTAAACTCAAAATACCTTTACGAACACAGTCTCCGAATTTGATGATAAAAATAACACTATAATCACTTACAAAAAAGCGCGGAATGACATCGCCGCAATAACTATCACATCATTTTAAACAATAAAACTAATTCATTACTTCAGCACGTGGAAAATAAAATACTAGTCTCAAAATATTAATTTCAAAACATATACAATAACAAATTCGTCGTCGCATCGCACGGACTTGCAACTCACTTTACGCGGGTCAACAAAGCGGATAGTGCATTTGCGTCGTTTGCGCGAACTTAATGCCTCTCAAAATAAAAAGTACTCTGTGCGCATGTGCGCTCAAAAGCCGGGCTTTTCATTTCAAAGAAATCTGCGTATATGTACTTACCAATATATCAACAAATGTAAACGTTTCTATAGCAATTTGTAAGCGAAAACTGCGAGACAAAGAAAGGTGAGGCAAGCCAGGTAAGAACTCCACGAGTGTGAGCGAGAAGGCGCAATTAAATGCATTGTATTGGCGCGTAGGTTTGGCAACAAAGCGCGCGGAACTTAAATTTTATTTCTATGATTACTAAATGAATGATTGAGTTCAATGAGTGCGCAGATCTGGCAACCTAGCCCAGAAAAAGCAGAGATTTCGAAATTTGATTATTCCTATCACATGCATGATTGAGTTCGAGTTCATTGACTGTATTTTTTAATTTTTTTTTTTTGATTGGTAGGCTTAGGTTTGTTCTTGTGAATTATGATTTTATTACGGCAAGCCGGGCTTTTCGGCTTCTATGAAGGTACCGCCACTGTCAGTTGCCCTTTGCACTTGGTGAAGACCGGACACTCTCAATCGACTTGGAAGTATATAGAGTTGTTAATACTCTTTTAACTTAAAGCAATTCATTTTAAAAATGGGAGGAAAGCTGCTAAAGTTTCAGGCAAGACAGATAGGAAAATAGTTTTGCAGCTCTTTATAGTTCACACGGAAATCAAAACAAAACAGCAATAACAGCAGTACTTAGTTCTGAATTCAAATTATTGTACACGATAAATCTAATAATTGATGGTCATGAAAATTAGCATTCGTTTGTATTCGGAAGTGCGATGATTCTCGAGAGACATTAAGAAAATAGAAATACTGCACTAATTACTTTTTATCTGGATTAAATGCCTATCGATATGCGAAACATTAAATTGAAATACAGCAATGATATAGGCACAAATGGATTTTCCTCTCGAAACTACTACAAACATAGAAGTACTCCAAATCAACAGCTAAAGGGATTTAAACAGAACACCTGAAAAAAAAAAACACTGAACACTTTAATGCCATTGCGACACATCCCGACATAATAACAGCAAAAAACTCGGCCAAGTGCGTGTCAGACTTGACCGGCTAACATTGTAGTTGTAAAACTTGTTCCCCCATATATTCCAACTGCAAATGTAAGTTTTTACGCACAGTATTGAGTGATTTACCATGTTATTTTAAGACCGTAGACTTCTTATAGGTTTTCCTGTAATGTATAAGCATAGAGCTATTCTTTACACTTTTTTCAAAATTTTAGACTCAGTAGTTTCGGAGATAAGGGGAGGAATCGAATAAATTTTCATCATTTTTCTTAAATATCTTTAAAAAAAAAATGTCACGGTACAGTTCGCAAAACGTTTTTAAATTTTTCTTATTCGCCCCCAAAAATGAACCCCATATTAAAAAAAAAAAAAACATTTATTTATGTTACACATCCGTGTTTGAGTCACAGAAATACATATGCGTACCTAATTTTAACTTAATTCGTCTATTAGATTCGGAGCAAATTGGCTGTGACAGACAGACACACGATTGATCCTATAAGGGTTCCGTTTTTTCCTTTTGAGGGAAAATATGACGAGCAAAACAGTCGATTTAACAAAAACCGTTTATGACAACTCCAAAGGGAACGTTGATGAGCAATTCGAAAACTCCGAATGTTAATGAGAGAGGGACTCGCGGGAAACGGTAACAATTTGTGGGAACGCAAAACTGACGGTTGATTACATTATGAGTACGAGCACTGTGAGTTGCGTGATTTTCCGGACGGTCTTGATTGCGTACTGTTTGTTATAGAAGGTGTATTTATTTTATTTAATAATTTTTGGAAATTTGATTGCTAGACATGTACAATAGCGCATTTATTAATAACACGAATACAAGTTTTCACAAATATTTAAAACAAATAATTATGTGTTGACAGTTTTAAATATTGGGAATTATATAAATTTATTGTATTCTTCTTCTCTATTATCGGCATGGCCGGCAATATAAGAATACTTCATCATCATCATTTCAGCCAACAGACGTCCACTGCTGTAGATAAGCCTCTCTCAAGCACCACCACTTCGACCAGTTCTGTGCGTTCCGCATCTAGCGGATTCTTGCGGCCTTCGCAAGGTCATCAGTCCACCTTGTGGGACGTTTTCCAACGCTACATCTTCCGGTACGCGTACGGTACGGTATCTTGCGGTACTAATAGTCAATATTAATAGTCTATGGCTCTGACATTGAAGTAATAGACAATCTTGACATATTTTCTATTACTTGGCTACGAGGCTTTTGGCTAATTTGTGAAAGTACATTATAAGTAATATTTTGCAGAATAAACAATTTTTCTTTCTTTCTTTTCTTTACTCCAGAATTTTTCGGCCCCTTCGGCCATCTGTTCTGCGAGTAATAGCTTAAACTGGAAAAAAAAATTACCTAGTTACCAAAACAGTAGCGATGCTGACTTCCCAAGTTGTTCCGGATTTAATTAGACTATAGATATTAGGTATTATTCGTAGAGGTTATTAATTGTTAAAACTATGCCTCCTTGAGTAATTAACATAACATTGGTTTTTCATAAGAAGTAGGTAATAAAAGTTGATTCGTCACTTTTGAGATGACAAGCGACACGTACCCAGACGGTAAATAATTCTTAAAATGTAATTTAACTGTCATCTGCACAGTATATAATGTAGGATGATGTTTTTGCATTTGCATCTTGATTACTAAGAGTACTTTATTTAAAAAAAAAAACAGTAATAAAATCTTTGAGTCAAACCCTACACCCAAAATTCGGTACAAGCACAGCACTTGACAGAACAAGAGGGTCTGTTATACAAAGCTAAGGGTCTTTGCTTCATATTGGTAAAGATACATGAGTCTTAATATGAACCATTAACAGTCCGTAAATTGTAGGAATCGGCCATACGACAACCAGAATATAAAGAAACAAAATTAACTCCAACAAACAAATCAACCCTACCCAATACGGAGTTCTTACACACAGTCACAGATAATATAATACGACACAGTGGTCACCCTACATATAAGGGCAAATATCTGCCCCAAGCCCCATCCCGTAAGGAGGCTGGGCGGGCCCGCAGTCTCGGTGCGACCACCGTAGTGTCACCACGCGTGTGTCACTCCCCACCAGCATTCCCGCCTTACGAAACGCCGCCATGGACGGACTGACGACCAATTAATTCAACACAATGGAATATACGTCACAGCTAGGTAAAGGATAATTTTTTTATTCAACAATTGTTCTGTTACAAGATGGTCGTTTGATGTGTGTTGTAAACAAAATTCGGAGATGGTGAGTGAGATTTTCTTTGATTCATTTAAGGGTCGTGCGGTTTGATCTTGGTTCGTTTAAAATAATGTTAAGAGATCAATTTGTGTTTATTTGTTTGTTGAAGGATAGTTAAAAAATAATTGATCAAGAGACACTTTTTTATGGCTTTGTTTATCATCTCCAATATCTTACTGTAGTCATCTTTAACGTTTTATTTACCATCTTATAGTATCTAAACGTTTTCTTGTTTTACATAATTACTATGTTATGTTTTCCAAATATCCTAGCAGATTATGAGCTGGTTTTAAAATCCATAACTTTCCATTCGTTTGTACATTCCTTCATCTGTTGCATGTTCATATAGATTGTGTATTTTTCTGTTCATTTTACGGTTGTAACATTGACAATGATTTATGTGTTTTTTAATGCACAAATATACACAGCAATGGGTCTCTAAACATAGAAGAAAAAGGCGGTAAATGTATAGACTTCAAACAGTATTTACTAACAATGTATACCTAGCATGATTATATTAGTATAGATTAAAGACAATCGCAGTAATAACAACTCAAACTCAAAGCATTTGTTTCAACTAAAACATATTTTGCAGGCAGTTTTGAATAGTCATGTCGGTATTTAAGTTAGGCAGAAAATTAAAGCTAGTTGCCCATTCCAAAACGTAGATCTCTATGGAGAAGAACGGGCAAGAAACTCCAAGGAAACTCTTTTAAATCAAGATATTACAAAACCTGGATACAACAATCTTAGTTTCTATAAATATCAATGTTTGTAAGACTGTTTGTTAGGTACGCTATCACTCATAAACGACTGAACGGATTTGGATAAGGAATAGACCAGGTCTGGATAATGCAAAAGGCCGGGTACATGAAGTACGTAGATTCTCTAGGATACGACTGAAATTGCGGGTATTAGCTAGTTTATTCTATTGCGGATTTTGACACCCTGTTATTAATGTCTACAGCCATCAGCCTTCTACATTTATACGAAAAGATTCCCAAGGGAAATAATATTTTACATTTTGTGCAGTATTTTAATATAATTGCCCCCCATTAGACACTTTTTGAGAAAACATTAAAAAATGCCCACAAATGGTCTCTAAATATCGTTTAGTCACACAATATTATTTAGGTACAAGAAGGATGCAGTTTTGTATAAGGAAAACGTAGGTACTGCTTTTGTCTCATTTATGTATTCATAATAACTGTTATTATTCTCGTAGATATAAACACTAAATACGAGATTTTACTATAAATAGCAATCTCTTTAAGGCAAAACTGTGGAAAAATATTAGAAGCAAGATAAATTAATTCTTTTTAACATAGGCTACATAGTTAAATAAATAAAATCCTTATATGACATACGACATGAAAAGTAACTATTATATACGTAGAATGGAATTATAGTGTGTACTATCTTGATACTAGTAACTTATTTACATAGATTTTTGATAGACGTTACGGTCAGAAGGCCGAAAATTTGACAAACAGTCTCACCAAGGGGTATCGTGTTACATAGTAACTCTTATGTTGTTATGTAATTCTTATGTTCGCATATGAATATCGTAGCAGTGGTAAAAAAAACATTACAAATTGAGTACTTATATCATAGAATAGCTTTTTGAGGTACCATATTTGTAATAATTATTTGACAATTTTAAAGTCTGCATGCTGAAAATTGATGTGCACGTCGAAACTATGAAATCAATGCAGTTAGGATATAAATGTAAAAATGATATTGGAAGCAAATGAAAATAAATACAAACATTTACCACAATAGTTTTAAATATCATTGTGACACTTTTTTTTAATAGAAGGAGAACGCTTTACGCAACTCGGGCGAGATAAAATGACGCAGAATTTCATTTCGTATATAGGAAAAAAGCTAAAAATTAAAAAAAAAATTATAATAATAATTAGTACGAGTAGTAATTAGTAATTTCATTTAATTTTCACGTATTAAAACAGTAGTACATCATTCCACGATACCTTTTGGGTTGTTTTATAATGATCAAGAAAGTTTGACAGTTTATAGTTACCTCGCAACGCAATATAAACATTCTACATTTAGTTGGATACAAAGCAATTTTCCCACAGTGCTCGCACCTTCGTCTGTATACCACTTTGTATGATAAACAGAAGCAATATACTTTGAAAATGTAAATTTATCAATTGATAATTACGTACCTAGTTCGCCTTAGAACTAGGTACGCAATTATCAATTGATTGATTTGATTACATCTCACTTGGACACCATGGTGGTTTTGTTGGTGGCACGAATGGTTGCTCTACGGTTTCCTAGTGACATAGGGCCCTAAGACTCATCAAGGCGTAAAAAAGTCAAGAGTCTAGATATCAACTTAAATTGTTGCCATATTCAAATCACAACTGAAGAACATTTCAAATTGGTTGCCTTTGACAGTTGTATTAAATGACTGTAACACGACCAATTGAAGTAGTGTGTCAATTTGATTATCAATTAATTTTGCTGACAGAAGCGAAGAATAAATCAAACATTTCTGTTATTACTTTGTAGTAAAGAAAAGGTATAATGGAATTTACTGGTTGGTAGAAAAATCTATACCCTATTCTAAAGTACTTATTTCATAAGGGTCAGGGTTAACCCTAAACTTTGGGGCGCATACATTAAACTTACTATATTGCTTTATTATGTTTGCGATTGTAGAATAGATAATTTGTATACAGAAAAACAGATCTCCCGAAAGGATAGAAATGAGAGAGCTATTATATGTTCTCAACTCTGATATCTCTAATATCTATATGTGACTCTCTGATAGACAACTCAGAGTTGAATCTAACATACATTCATTTCCTTGCTAAAGAAGCAAACTTATAAGAGAAGCTGCACGTGAACATAGTCCCTTTATTCTATAAAGTTGAGTTAAAACTGTAGCAACGCAACTTAGCTCTTTAACTAAAGTCAATTTAGATGTTGACGTGGGGAGGCTTACAAACCAAGAGCACGTCACTTTATACAATTCTTCAGGCATTTGCACAGCGTTTACGATAACAAAGTTTATAAGAAGGCCTCAAGCCTCGATCCCCGTGATAGGAAAGTTTGACAGTTTGCTTGAAACTTATTCCCAAGTTTTGCCTGCGGTTTTAAAACGTAGGCTTTGTTTTGTTTAGCGTACCTAAGTTTTATATTTTATTTATTATGATTAACTATTTTAAAGTTATCAAAAATGATATTCAATTTATAGAATACTTCAAGCACAGAAATGTAAGAGGCGGAAATAACATGTTTTCTTTTATTATGTTTATATCGTACTATCGTGTTAATGATTTGATACAATGCAATCATTTTATAGATGTTGACGAGGAGAGCCTTACAAACCAAAGGCACGTCACCGTACAAGCAGGCATTCGCTACAGCGCTTGCGATAACAAAGTTTATAAGAACTGCTTAAGCCTCCGTCCCTCTGACAGGAAAGTTTGACAGTTTGCAGTGAAGCTTATTCCCAAGTCTTCCCAAGTCTTGCCTGCGGTTATAAAATGTAACGTTTTGTTTTGTTTAGCGTACGTCTTGTTCTGTTTTATTATGTTTATCGTACTATCATTTTTATTGACTGCAGTTTATTTTATTTTGCGGAACGGGTACCGCGAAATGTAGCAGCTGGTTGTTCTCTAGTGTATTGTAAAATGTCGAGTAGGGAAGGGGTTAACAACTAGTGTAAAAGGGGTGTGGAATAGCCACCTGTCGCTAAAATGACCATTTTTAACTAATGTCAAATTCAAATAGTTTTTATTTACAAATTATTTTACAAAAAAAAAAAAAATTGCACTCAGGGTCAAATTAAATTAGTTAGTGAAACTTCGCAGACGTGATGGTGTATCTAAATATGATAAATTTAAATAATTTAATTCGAGTAACATAGACTCATAATGGAATAGCATAATACCTACACATTTACAAATAAAATAAAATAAAATTAAAATTTAGATTAAAATAAAATTAAGTACACTTAAAATTACAAACAAAATTCAAATCACACAATTTTTTTTTTAAAGTTGATTTTTTGGGGTATTCAACCGCAGTGTAAATAATATCAGTTTAAAAAATCTGTTTTTTTTTTGTGTAAGCCTCACATACGTGATGGGTATCGATATCTAAATTAATAAAGCAGATTTCTCAACTCATACTTCAAGTAACAATACTACCAGTGGTCGAAAAAAACCATCAAATCTTTTTTATTTTTATTTTGTCGTGTTAGATTATACCTATCACGTCTGCGGAGTTTGAAATGAAATAAAATTGTTTATTCTGTCAATAGTATTTCGGAATGACTTTTACACGTGATATTAAAAAAAAAAAACGTTGCCTATTTTAATTTGACGCTGTATATTAGTTAGACAACGGTAATAAGTTTGTTTTGCTTTCCAGCGTAGGCCTAACCATAGATATACGAAATATTTCTATGGGCCTAACTAATATCAGTGAAATTTTAAACTACACACTTCATATTATCATTTGAACAACACAATTTATTAATTTTGCATACTAGTTCGTATACAAGCAGATTTTTTTTTTGTAATATTTAATTAAATTCATGTAGGTACAACCCTCTTCTTGTTTAAAAATATGCATATAAGTATTTTATGCATTACTCTAATCAATAAAAATTCAAAATGTATTCAATCCATCAATAAAATCCATTCTACATTAAAATCTTTAAAATAATTTAATAATACCCCAATATGTCTGACGTATTATCGGGCCATACACACTGTCACAAAAAGCGTACGTTTCAATTCAACCCTCTGTGTGCAACGGCCCTTTTTGTTACCCGTAGAGATGTACCCTTTGTTACAATCACGTTTAAGTAACAATAGGGATGGGAATGCAAGGGGATGCACCCCTGCGAACTGTATATTAGCTTTATTCAGGGTTTATCTTATCGATGGTTAATATATGGGCAATGTTTTACCGTATCTGTTTATTAGAGTGAGTAGAAAATTGGTGAGACGCACTTTGTGTTTGTTTTTTGTTTTGGGTTGGGCAGATGGTGGGTTTTAAAGCAACAAGCCAATCAAGATATTTTATTCCCTCTTTACACATTTTTACTCTATTCTGGAATAATATTGTAAAAATTGATTTTTATTGTAATTTTATTTCTATTTTTGTAATTTATTATGATTTTCGATCTAAATTTGTCTTTGTGATAGGCTTCTTAAAATAAATTAAAGGCAAAAAAGAAATGATGCTTCATTTCATTAAAAACATCTAACGGGCCTCCTTCTCTTCTCCTTCCTGAGGCACTGCAAAAGCGAGGCAGTCACAACAGCATCCTAAAAACATGATTGTATTGGATGCGTTAACGTCCAGTGACCTTTTCGAGTAGTTAATCCAAAGATTGCCGGTGTAAAAACTCTGACTATAAGCTTTCAAAAGCGTAATCTTTACTTGGTCAGTACACAGAGCATATCTTCGTGCCAACATATTATGCCTGACCGCCAGAGCCCTACGCTCCCTCTCAATGTCACCATGGTCACTGAGGTCGTTGGTAAGAAAATACCCAAGATATTTAAACTTTGTGACTCTACGTATTCCCGTACCATTTATGGTAAGTTCGAGTGTACTTTTCCGGCACTTACCAACGACCCCAAAAACCATGTATTCCCATTTTATGACATTCTAGACCAATCCATGTGCAGCAGTGTAGGTCTCACATACATTTAGCAACTCCACGATCGCTCCTGGCGACGGCCCCAGCAGCACCATGTCATCCGCATGACTGATGTTGTTGAAACTCACACCACTTACTCTGCATCCGACACGCATGCTGCTGAGTTTGGCAATGAGGTCATTCACATATAGATTGAAGAGCCGGGGAGACGACAAACCACCCTGCCGCACTCCAACCCATTAATTTTGAGAGCGCATTAGACCATTTAACACCGATTGTCTGGCTACGATACCAAAATTGCAATACATTGAGCAGTTCCTCCGGTATACCCTACTCCTCAATTTGTTCCAAACCACGTCATAAGAAACGAGATCGAAAGCCTTGGAGAGATCAAGGAAGCTAAGGTTAGTCGAGGAATACTAAAATTAGTGTAGTATTTGATTATACCCCAAGGGGACACACAGCTTGAAAAAAAGTATGTAATGTCTTATTGTATACTATTAATTCTGGAGACAACTCTTAATAATCCAAGCCCATATTAAATTTCGAAGAAAGTCTAATATAAAACAAAATTTTCCATCAACACACTGGCATATAAACAAGGATAAGCCTACCCATTATTTCCAAAGACCTTGCTTAAAATTATCATTGATCTGTATTCAAACCACTTTGGTACGCGTTCGCCTAATCCTTGAAGGATCACAAGGTCTTATTTTGTTTGTATCTTCCGAACATTTAACAAGAACAACGGAATATCGATGAAGCTCAGTATCTAAGATGAATCTCATGTCAAGGTGAGAATATTATGTTTCTATGTATAAATTTGTAAAAATAATATAATTATTTATTTATTTAACCATTTATGTACACACATATATAAACAGACAAGAAGAAAAGAAAAATCCAACGAAGGTGATGCTTTTTATCCAACTTCAAAAAAGGAGGAGGTTCTCAGTTCGCATAATATAATGGGACAAAACGCGTCAACCGGGCCACCTAAATCGTCAAAATTTGACGCAACGTAGAAAATTCATTTTGGGCTCAAGTTTTTTGTTGAAGCATAAGATTTTTAAATTCGAGTGGCAGAAACTGAAATTCAAAATGGCGGATGCAAGATGGCGGCCAAAAGATTAAAAATCAACGAATTTTAATTTTAAAAATACTACCGTATTCTATTCAAAATTCTAAGACAGAAATGGCTCCTGCTTTTTTTGAGTAAAATTGCCGTTCACGAGAAAAAAAAAACATGAATTTTTCAATATCTTCTAGCCTGATACCATCGCATGTTTTGGTCTCATACAAACGGAGATAGCACTATTACAAAAAAAAGTGAAATGCATTGTTGCTTGAGGTCGTTAATTACGAATCCAAGGTCAGGTGTAAAAAAAAATCAAAATGGAGGATCCAAGATAAAAAATCAACGGATTTTAACAAAAAAAAATCTTACCGTATTTTACTCAAAATTCTAAGAAAGAAATGTCTTTTGCTATTTTTTAGTAAAATTGCCGTTTACGAGAAAAAAAAAATTATTACATTTTAAAGGTTTTTTTATCTCCATTAAATAGCATACCATAGTTTTATAATGGAAAGGAGTCACCATAATGTGAGTTTGGGAAATTTTGCTGTACTGTTCTATTATTATTTTCAGGAAAAAAATTTAAGAAAACGATGTCTAGATCCTCTGGTACAAATAGCCGTCCGTTAGTTCATCTTGATGTTTCATTATATTCAGAGCCAATGTAGACTTTTCCCACCTAGGGCGTTTTTGAGTGTTTGCTGCGCCTTTTGTCCGAAAAAAATTACTTGAAGACGGCTGAACCGATTTGAAAAATGTTTGATAGGATATACTTTCAAAAGGGTATAGATGGCCACTGCTCCATAATACGTATATGTTGTATGTCACGGGTTGCGATTCGATTACTTTATTGAGGTTGGTAAGCAATTGATGCTCGTCACAATTAATTTAGAAAAAATGCAAAAAATTTCTTTAGAAAAAATACTTTTTTACAAAAAATACAAGCGACTTCCAAACTACAAAATGAAAAATAATTTTAGATTCGGAAGTCGGTGGCAAGAAACTTAAATCCAAAGACAATAATAAATTAAAGTTATTTTTCACTTTGTAGTTTGGAAGTCGGTTGTATTTTTTGTAAAAAAGTATTTTTCTAAAGAAATCTTTTCCAACATACCTGCCATAAGAAAATAGATAAAACATATTAGGTAGAAACCGTGTGTAAGAGTAGAAACGAAAATAAAGTACCTACTATGTAATCAAATAGCAATTCACTTTTTAAATAAAACAAAAAATATGAGAATATACTTACTTACATGCATACACACACTCATAACGTTCATTTAGGAAGCTTTTGAATAATCTGTCAGCATTTCGTTTGATAATTTTAATGGTTACCCGATGAGCATTATTTATATTTATACCCAAATTGTACTGTATTTTTCAGCATTTCAATGGAACACAGAAATTATACTACAAAACATTTTAAAAAGAATACCAAACCGAATTGGAATTCCATACAAATTTTGGTATATTTTTACCAATAGCGTTCAATTACGTTATCATGTTTTCAGTAACACAGGCCGACAAAATTTTTAACCAGAAACCAGACTATATACAAATTGAATAAAACATTTAATTTACCCATCACTACTTGCGTTACCCTTGAGATCAAGACTGAAATATTCCTCTTCGTAACATCTCTATGGATTAATAGTTTTGATTTGAATAGCACGCGAGGGATCGAACAAAAGTACCCATATTACATTCATAAAATTTCTGCGAATTTGATTTTTAGTATTATTCCTTTTTGGGAAATACAAAGACAGGTTTTGGACAAAAAACAATTGCCTTCCGGGTTTTATAAGCTCAAGGGAACACGAGTTTTTTCATACGATGGATGTTATTTCATTTACAAAAGAAATGTTGGTTGCTCAAGATAAATTCGCAGTGATAGATGAGTCTCTTGGGGTTAAAAAAAGAGTTGGATATCTTTGCTGAGAACAAACATGTTGGAATTTTTTGAGGATACACATCTAAACATTTTATTTACGTCAATATGTAGAGAAGACCATGATCAATGTTCAATTGTTTTCCTGCATAGTTGCCTCATTTTGAGATCATATATTTTGTTTGTTACTTGTGTTATGTTCTGTCATAATTAATAGTCTGTACAACGTGTAGAAGTATGTATGTTAAAATCAGCAATAATTTATTTTATGAGCCATTAGCCAATTAGAGGATTATATCCAAGATGAGAGTGCTTGGAAACATGCTGGTCCTGCTCCATAGGACAATTTAGAATCAAGACAAAATCAAACAGGTTGATAATTTAATTGTAAAATTTATAATTTTGTGTTATATGACATTGATTTTACAGTCTGTGATTACTTCCTCTCACACTGATTTATTAATTAAAAAAAAAATAGGAAAATCGTCTACTTTTACAATGTTTGTAAATATGCGGGCACCATGTATCTATCACATAATTAAATTATCTGTCGTGCTTCATTTTTAATTCTTTTTACCTATTGTGGTATAATAATTTTATTCTAGATGCATCGTCTTCACATATAATTATTTAACTAATGTACGTACTTATACAAACTATTGTAAAAAATTTTAAAAGAGTAACAGTGGAGTTTCTTGCCCATTGTTCTCCATACGAAAACTACCTTTTGGAAGGGGCGACTAGAATCAATTAAATTATTTTGTACATTTTGACGTTCAAAAGTGCCATACATGGGCCTATTTGAAATAAATGATTTGACTTTGACTTGATTTTGACAGAATGGATTTTTGTAATGAATGTGGGTTGCACTTGCATATTTGGTACTATTTAGTATATATTTTGACTATTAAAATTATAGAAATTATTCATTGTTCTATCATAATGTTTCTGTACTGGAAATAAATTTCATAATATATACAAATAGTTGGCTTGTCGGATTAAGCCTCTATTTTTACCATGTTTACTTAAAATTTAGTAATTCGGTAACAGACAATAGGCATAATTTGCAACAGAAACACAAAATCAATGTACACTCCGATTCAAACTTAATGGCGGCTCGGAACATGAGGCGAGTCGCTGCGCAGTAACGAATTCATGGGTCAGCGGGGGTGAGGGGTGGGGTATTGCGCAGCGAGCAACGCACTTCCGAGCCGCCATTAAGTTTGAATCGCACTGTACCTAGCCTTTTCCCACGTCTGCTGGGGTCGGCTGCCAAATCGTACTGCGGCTGTCTAATCGAATGCATCTGAGTAGTACCGGTATTTTACATGGAGCGAATGCTTGTCTGACCTCCACAACCCAGTTACTGGTTAACACGATACCGAGACTGATTGACAGACTTTTGGGCTTCTGACTACCCGTAATGACTGTCAAAGAATTCCGAATGACAGCCGGGACCAGCACGGAGGAGTGTCGGTACGTAATGTATGGTCACCCATCCACAAATCGACCGCGGCAAGTGTAGCTTAACCTTCGATCGACCAGTGCGGCTATTATAAGCCACGAGCCACGGGTCCCTCCAACAGAAACACAAGTTCAAATATTTACATCTTTTCAGTTCTAATAAACCCTCGTACAGACTGGCACGTTGCGACGGCACTACGCCGCAACGGTAATAGAGATGATGACAATTTTTTATTTAAGTCCATCAGGTAGATTAATAAAAAATAATGCATACGTATTTATTCTTTTTTTATGTTATCAACAGATTACGGCGATACATTGAGTTAAATTGTGTCCATGACGTCACCAGTATGCAGATTTTATACTGACTTGTGACGTAGCGACCCCCACACTCCATCTTTAATGCGTTTTATCTAAGTCATTTTTATTAATATGATAAAGCAAAAAATACATGTCTATTAATTTTTTATTATCTGACTGACGGACTAAACTGAATTTCTTTGTTTGATCCAGACATCATCCCTATTGTTTTACCGTGAAGGTTTCTGACCAATTGACCTACTCTTTGACAATTCAAAAGTGCCTAAAAATGGTTTAATTGACATAAATGCTTTGAGTTAGCGTTCTGCACGAGGATTTATGCGTTTTTCTCAGTAAACTTGTTTAGTACCGACGAAAAGGAAATTTCGTAAATATGTTTAAAATAAATCAATCAATTTAATACGTTTTCTTTTATTGGACGGATGTTATTCCTATGTTATTTGTATGTGTGGTTATTAGAAGCCAATGTGCGCGTGAGTCATTGACTAAGGTCAGCTTCTAATGAAATTTATTTACTAGATATATTCGTGTATCTGCGTGTAGTAATATGTGGCTTTACCATTTAAATCTGGTTTTAATCGGAAAAAATTGCCTGTGACAGACGGACAGACAGACACACGAGTGATCTTATAAGGGTTCCATTTTTACCTTTTGAGGTACGGAAACCTAAAAAAAAAAAATAAGTTTATTTACCCCTAATAGGAGTCATAAAAATAATACGATTGGGGAAATATGCATCACATCCGCGCAAAACGGCCATCGCTCAGCATAATGCTGCCACACATGCAAATTTTGACAATATAATTAAAATAAGAAACTGAAATCAATTTAAACGTAATTTCCCACCCAAAATAACCCAAAGCTTCCACTTTATCCTCACGTCCTCCTGTCCACTCTCAAACGTGCCCTTTTCATAAAATTTTCATCACAAAGTCCACTATATCCTCCAAAGGTGACTCCACAGGTTGTCTCCGATCTATCCTCGCTAGTCATTTGCGATTCAATGAGTTGTCTGGCACTCTGTCCTCTGGCCGGGACAGTGGATCAATTGACAAGATTGCTGTTTTGCATAAGCTCGGATGTTACGTCCGGTTTTGTTTAGAAAAGATGCTGGGAATTGAATGTTTTCAGACAAGAGTCTAATAGCAATACTATTCTTTTTGTTGATGTCCTTCAAAGAGGTTTAGTGTGTAGTATTTGCAAACGGCATGTGTATGAACATGGACGGAGCAGATGGAATATGTAAGAATCTGTTCTGTTAGTTTTGCTTACCCTCATGGACACAAGCTTACGTATGTCAAATAATCCAGTTATTTACATAGCATTTGTTCGGAGTAGCTTACAATGATCACGAACGTCGGGGTTAAGTACCCATCATAATGGAATTGATGCCTAGAAAGGTGCGGTACAATTAATTGAGTTCGTACAGTGCGTGCCACTAAAGATGAGACTTGACACACCACGTGGTTTGACTTGCGCAGTAGACGATTTATGGGCCTCTTTAGCGGTATGAAGTCTGCGTCGGGACGTCATCGGGGCGGCGGCGGAAGGAGCGGTCAAGTCTCATCTTTCGTGGCGCGTATTGTACGTAGTTTTAAAAGTAATTGGCACAAAGATTCGACATAGACGGACATAACATTATGGTGTCATCAGCTGTTATAGGTAGCCATTCGAATATTTATTATTTATCTCTCCCTTATATCTATCGTTACAGGTTCATCACCTAATGCGATAGTAGGGCCTCTTATAATTATTCTTTCTTTATACGTATACTAAATATTATTTACTACTTAAAACAAATAATAATATGTTTATGAAAAATATAATAAAATTTAAATGATTTATGTATATAAATTAAATAATAATATACATTATTATATTGGAATTCCTGCAATAGTTCCTCTACCCGATTGCCCAACAGGCGCATTACTCTAGTAACCGTGTTAGCCGACGTTATAAACGCACGGAGGTAATAAAACGCGGCGATTTTTTGTCGTGCACTGGGTTTTCAAGGCTTTGCTTAGCACCGAGAGTTGAAAATCCAACAGTGTGTTTTTTCAACGCGCTGGGGCGAGAGTATGTCCCAGCGCGTTGGATTCTCAATGCTTGGCTTAACACCAAGAGTTGAAAATCCAGTGCGCGATAAAATCCCGCCGCGATTTTATTACGTCCGTGCGAACGTCGGCTTACTGTATAAAAACGCCCTACGTAAAACAAATTGCTAATATTATTATTTTCCTCAATATTATGATATGGACAAGCTTATCGCCCAGTCCTGTGCCATAACTATCTGACATTACAACAGGCAATAAAGGACCATAATGACCTAGCTTAACAACGTGCTATATTCCCAGATAGTGTGCTAATAAAAGCTAGATAAAAATTAAATAAGTAAATGTAGGGCCAGCCATGATCTGTTAGTTCTCGGTGAAGGTAAACCGGTTAAAGGTGTGCGCAGCATTGGGAAAATATCGTATGAATGGTATAAAAATTAATTTAGTGTCTCTACAAGACAAGGCAAAAGCGGAGAGCTTTTATTTTCAGTTTTTACGGCTAGTTTGTTGTTCTCCCTCCAGTATTTCTCGTTTTTGCAAAGATTATAATTTTTTTTTAAACAACCACAGTACCATATAGCTATGTAATCATCAAAAAGATAGGCAGTAGCGTCACTCCGCTTATTATCTATCTATACAGGGTCAAATCAAATTAGTTAGCAAGATTCCGCGGAAGTTATAGGTATGTAAAAACGTCAAAAGAAAACTGTATGATTTTTTTTGGGGTTGACGACCGCTGGTACTGATGTTACTTCAAATATGAGTTGAAATATCTGTTATTTTTTTGTTTTATAGTGTTATGATATCGATGCCCATCACGTCTGTGAAGATTACACAAAAAAAAACTGCTTTTTTAAACTGATATTTCAACCACACTGCAGTTATGACTCCAAAAAAAAATTTTTGAAGTGAAAGCTTCTTTAGGCACGTTGGGCATTTTTGAGATGGGACTAAACCATTGATTTCGCGACATCGTGATGACACCAGCTTTTGACCATTAAAAAGACATCAACGCGTTGACTATCGCGGTGCAGATTTTTTTTCAAGTTTTCACTTTTGTCGTCACTCCCGGAGTGCCACTGTTTTTTTTTGCTTTATCATGTTTAGATATCGATATCCATGACGTCTGCGGAGTTTCGCTAGTTTATTTACTTTGACCCTGTATAAATAAAAATTAATTTCCGTATAAATGAAATATCATCACTTGAGAACGGCTCGACCGATTTAGCAGATTTTTTTTTTGTTGCTGTCAGCGCAAGGGTTGTATGTAATTTGAATTTGAATTTGAGAAAACAGCCGAAACCACTGGAGATAGAGACATGAAATTCACCTGGGCGACGCTGGGCATCACTAACCTCTGAAAAACGTAGTAATTATGGCAAATTGTCATTCGACATTTCATTGTAGCGCATATTGCGAAATTTTGATGAATTTGTTGCACTAGGTAATTTATGTGTCTGTTCATTGGATTACTACATCTGCATAGCGTAAAAGCTCAGGTAATTGGAGTGCTATTCTGTAAAGTTCACTTGGAACCTCACTCAAGTGAGCGTATACAATTCGATAACGAATCATTTGTTTTTAAAGTAAATCATCGCGGATTCACAACGACACACTGTTTGAATTTCGAAGAGATGTTCAGAAAATGACACTAGTGTACTTATTCATGTATTTAAACACTGACAAAACATTATACCTTAGTATGGTTAGGTAAAAAAACATATTTTTTCCGTAGTAACAGATAGTACTTACTTTGTAACTCTCTGTTACAAAGAGTACTTTGTAACTCTATAGTTACAAAGTGTACTTTGTACAAAGAGTACTTTGTAATTACAGAAAAATTATGTTCTTTTAAACGACAGTGAAGTCACAGGCACTACAGCTACATTACATAATTCATAAATAATGAATCCTAAGTCAGATATTTATCTAAGCTTCACACCAATATAAATTAGTCCTAACATACATTTTAAAGCGTGTCACTTGAATGATCAAATACTGGACATGTTAGTACTGTTTCAATATTTTCTTTTCCCATACAAGTTATTGAGAGCTGATGTTTGAACAGATTATCCTTGATATTGTCATGTGAAGGAAAAGATCGTGAGGAAACCGGCATGTCCTTGTAATAAAAATTCAAAGATATGTGACATCCACCAACGTGCACTGGGCCCGCGTGGTGGATTATGGCCCACTCTCTCTCACATAGAGGAGGCCTGTGTCCCAGCAGTGAGAACATTATAGGTTGATAATGCTATCCCATGACATTGAACTACGTGACAATATCACGTGGTTCAATGTCATGGGTTATTTACTCTCTTTGCGATTGTTTTAACCTTGGGCTATGAGGAGGCAATAAAAAGGTTATATGAAAATAACACATTTAAACGCTTAACGAAGCCGAGAGTCACTTATACTACTCCCCGAAGGGTGCCAACCGGAATTCTATTACTAAGACTCCGCAGCTCATCTGTCTGTCAGCGGGCTTAAAATGAAAGCTTCCCAACAATCTTTTTTTTTTACTTAATGTTACTTAGTTTGATGTACAGAATGAGTAGATAACGGCTATGTGATGGTTCTTTTAACAACCTGTATAGTTAACAGCATCTTTACTGTATTTTTTCTTTATTATTTTTTTTTCCTTGTGTAAGCTCCCGGCGAGCTAACGGTACCGTAATAAATAAAACGCCTGTCTATAGTATAATTTGGATAATTATTTAAATCATTAAGTTCTTACGTTACATTTTGTAATTATGTATTATCTACGATGACAACCATGTCAGCTCGATTAATTTCTAAATACAAATCAATGTTTGTCTCGTAATTCTGACATCAACTTATAACAGACTTGCGGGGGTAGGTAGCATACTAAAACTACATTGGCCCTCAAAACTACCACACTTCTGAAATTGCAATAACTTTTAAAGTAAAGAAGATATTTAAAGTTCACTGATGAGTCGCGATTCTCACTATTCACTTCCGATGGAAGGCGAAGAGTGTACAGGCGACCTGGTGACTAATACATTCAAGCCTAACACCCTAAGACCCTACATTCAATTCACAGAAAGAGTCCAATACGGTGGAGGCTCTATACATGTTTGGGCACCTCTACAGAAGGTCGCACAGAGCTAGTGGCCATAGAAAATGGCACCCTTACTGAGGAAATATATGCTCAAGAGATCCTTAATGAGTATGCAGGGCCATATTTAGTTATATGGGTGATGGATCGATACTGATGCAGGATAATGACCCGGCCACACAACGCTCGGGTCGTACAAGAGTACACTCAGGAGGTTGGTATCAACTTGATGGCTTAGTTATCAAGAAGTCCTGATCTCAAACCCATCGAGCAAGCCTGGGATGAGCTCGGGAGGCTGGTCAGAAGCCATAACATCTCCAATTATTTATTTATTTATTACCCTCAGGGCCCTAAAACAGGTTTCACATGTTTAATTTCAACATGAATGATGTAATCAGTTTTTTGTAACATTATTTTAGTTTAAAAGAGTGTCCGTGGAGTTTCTTGCCCGTTCTTCTCCATAGGTACCTACTATGCCTTGGAATGGGCAACAAGCTTCATTTTTCTGACTGACCGACCCCTTGACAGTTCTAAAGTACCTGTAATTGGTTTATTTGAAATAAATGCTTGAGTGTTTGAGTTTGAGATGGAAGGATGGTAGAATATTCCCCAATATCGCCTCCGAAACCTCGTCTTTAGTATGCTAAACCGGCTCGAAGCTGAAATTAGAGCCCGAGGAGGCAATACCAGTTATTAAAATGTAAATAAGGCGTAAAACATACTTATAAAATGTTGTTTGAGTTTTTGCCAGTAAGTTAAAAATTTCTATTTTTTTAAAATCCCTATGTAAGTTATAAACGTGTATATATAATAACGTATAATTTCAAAGAAAGTTGATGGAATTTGCTATAAAACGTTTTTTATTTCAAAACTCTGACTTCTATAGTTTAGGAGAAATTGCAATTTTAAAAGTGTGGTACTAAGTTTTGAAGGCCAGTGTATGTCAGGTCAAAGCCTCTACATTCAATGACATGGTGAAGATGGCAAGGGGAGTATGTCCAAAGTTCGTTTGCGTTTGATATTTCATACGAGGGTCGACACAGTTCCACTTGTTTTCTCCAAGAAATGATTTCCGAGAAAAATAATTTCGCGAAAAGAAAATTTCCATCTTTCCATTTCCACCGGGTATTAAATCAATTTGAAAGGAAAATCAATCTAAGAATTTAATTAAAAAACTGTCGATGTGTGTATTCGTCGTTTTTCTTAATATCCTGGCAGCGGAAATAATTCTCCGCGCGTGCCATGAAAAGGAAGACTTAATTAAAAGAAAATCACTATTAGCGATGAAAAGAATTTTCCTTCAGGAAGAACCTCTTTTTTATATAGAACTTTTTTACTATTCGAGTATTTAATTAAGCTGCTTTTTGCACGGTCTCAAAAGACTGGCTAGGTAGATAGGGTTCCGGTCTTAATAACGTCAAAATAAATATAATTGCAATAGAGAAAAAAAAAAAAATGTTTTGAACAAAGAACGCAAATTACAAAAAAAAAAATACAAACAAAGTAGCCAAAAGACTCGTATTCAAGCAATACAAGTTTGTCAATTTACACAAATTATGTATTAGGTATGTTGAAACTGTTTGTACTCACCGTCACTTGTTCTTATGGGTTTATTAGAAAACCAGCGTCAGACAGCATCTGTCTGGCATTAATGCTGAAATGAACCTTTTTGGCGCAGCCGTGAGGCACACACTGTTGTTTTTAAATACTATTATTTATTTTATCTTTGTTATTTGTGTTTCACGAACTGTGTTCAAATAAATGTTTTTCTTTCTTTCTTTCTTTTTCTTTCTAATTTTGTCCATTGCTTGTTGTCAGGGTCAGGGACCAAAGACAACGTATAATCTGTTTACACCAAACAATATCCACTCTAATTAAAAACTTTGCTCATTGCATAATATTACACACTTACCTGTACTTTGTATACTTTTGTACATTCCTAAAATATTCACTTTTTGAAAGCTCTGTTCGCATATTAGTTTTTTAGTCGGGCTGACTATCAATCAGCACCCTAATTGCGTAACACACTTTCAATCACAATCTGAATGCTTTTGAAAGATATTGCTAGTCCATTGCTTTATAATTATATTCGAAAAAAATGTTTGAAAGTTTGCAATTAATGTAGTTGAACTGTCAAAATAAAAGTCACTGTCACTGTTAGTGTGTTACGTACTTTAAGTCTACCCCGCGGATACTTTCTTACTTATCTTCCTTAGTTTTGGAAACCACTCGAAAATGTTCATTACTGCTAAATGAATACCACAAACTGCTATGTTAAAACCAACCATCACCCGCATTCACTTGCTGTAACAACCATTTGGCCAAATAAACACATAAAACCAAGCTTTCTAGGCCAGTCCGGTCCTTTGACACAAAACTCCGCTTTCTTCAGTAAATTCAGGCTGTATTCAAGCTTGAGATTGTACAAAGGCGTCACAGCTACATGCTCATTAAGTTTTCAGTGGGGGAAGCTCGTACGTGCTTTGGGAGATTACTTGGTACTGTGAGCAAAGGAGATAAGTATGTCGGGCCAACTTTGTATGCTTTTAGCACTGTGTATGGTGAATTACTCAGTTGTGTGTTCACCACTCAGACTCAGACCAGTACTCTAATTGCGTAATAGACGATCAATCATAATCGTTTTGAAACAGATTGCTAATCCATTGCTTCATAAGTTGGAAAAAAAATCTGCTTAACAACGTAAATAACGCAATGAATGTTGTTGAACTGTCAAAATGAATCGGATTAGTCTTAATCGTTTACGAAAATTTGTTACGTAATTAGAGTACGGTTTGTGTTGAATCAAACTCAAAGCATTTATTTACACACCGTTAACAGGCACTTTTGAGTTGTCAAGGAGTCGTTGAGTCAGAAATATCGAGCTTGCCCTGCAAAAATACTGCATACATTGTGTTAATATGCAAACGATATGTTTCATGCAAATTATGATGTTATAAATTTTCCTGCATACCTAACTCTTTTGCCGTGACGTACAAACGCTGTGTTTGCGTATTTAATAAAGACATCTCGTGCTTTAAAAGTACACTTTGTAAATAAGCATAATTACAAATTAGAGGATTATATCCAAGATAAGAATGCTTAGATACATGCTCATCCCTGCTCCATAGGAGAATTTAGAGTCTAGACAAAATCAAGTGGTTGCTAATTTATTTGTATAATTTTTATGACATTGAATTTACATTCTGTGATAACTTTAACTTGCACATTGACGTATTAGTAAAATGATTTTTCTTGGAATAATGTACCTAAACTTGTAAAATGTGAGCACCATGTACCTATCACATAATTGGTTATTGCTTTATTTTAAATTCTTTTTACCTATTTTGGTATAGTAATTTTATTCTAGGTGCATCGTCTTCGCATATGATTAATGTATACAAAATATTGTAAAACAGTAACAGTACTGGAGTTTCTTACCCATTCTTCTCCATACGAAAACTACCTTTTGGAAGAGGCGACTAGAATCAATTCAATTTTTTAAAATAAAATCTTGACGTTCAAAACTGCCTTTCATGTGCTTAAATTGAAATAAATTATTTGATTTTGACTTTAAAAGTGTCAGGATTAGTACTAGATTGATGTGAAAGGAATGTGGTGGTAAACTAGGAACCATTAGGTCACAGTTATGCTTTGGTGCACCTCTGCCATACTCCTCGGAGATAACCGGCGTGATGTTATGTTAGTAATTGTGAGGTGTTAATCTTAATATGAAAGTACCTTCTGTCCAATTTCAGATTAAACCGTACGTTAGATTTTCGGGCTTCTGACTACCCGTAATGGCCACAGGAATTGTCTCTTTGATATGCTAAACGAGATACTGGCAGCGAGCTAGTTATTGCTATGTAAATTCTAGAGGTGCTTCAAGAGACTTATCATTGCAAGCGTATTGTTATTACGCAATCAGTCCATTGTAATTAATGTCTCGTTGGTCTAGTGGTCGCAAACTCTCCTGCTGAGTATGAGGTCCTGGGTTCGATTCCCAGGTCGGGCAAAGTGTTTATTGAATGAATGATGAATGAGTGAGATGCACCAACCCTAGCGTGGTTTAACCAGACTCGATAAATCGAATGAACTTCAAGTTTTTCACTAGCCCCTAGAGCCTCATGTTGCATGGGGCTACAGAGGCCATTGCATATCAAGAAGTAGACCGAGTGGCGCGGTAATGGTAAGGAAGACGTGCCCTTAGGATATGGAAGGATTTGCAAGCCGTACCCGATATGCATCCTAGAGTAAGCAATGGAATAGTGGAGAGACAGGTGATATTTATCTATGGATGGGCACCATTTTACGACGTTGCTGGTAGGTTGGTTCAGGTTCAGGTCCAGCTTCACCGGTGCATCTGCTCTTTCTTGTTTCCAATGTTTTCGTCTGAGGTGTTATTGGGTTTTTATATAGGAAATTTCTCAGTAGTAGTCTGGATTTGTGCTCGATTGGTGGCAACAGGCTCGCCCCCTCTTACATGAGACTTGGACATTACTGGCGAAATGTGGGTGTACTATTGGTACGCCTCTGCTCAACCCTTTGGGGAAACAAGGAGTGAGGTTATGAAATTAATATTTCGGGTGAACAAATTTGTCATTCGGAAACCCCAATGCAAGCAGACGATGAGACGACCAAGTGTAATTTAATCTATGTTATCATCACATTGATTTCTATGTGCGATTGCACGGAAATCGACTGCGATGTTTAAGTACTTTTAAAATAAATGGTTTTTAAATCAAAAGTCATTTATTCAAACTAGTCTGAGAATAAGCACTTTTCGAACGTCAAAATTACATAATACAGTCCCCGAAAACGCCCACCCTTCACCACTTCCTAGTGCTTTATTTGGGAAGAGGATGTGGCGCAACACGCTTTCCTAGCAGCATAGCTGTCTGTTTAGTTAAAAAAAACTTGATTTTATTCAATAGTATGTAAAATAATTTATATTACGCAAGATCTCTTTGTATCCTATGCAGTTTTGTATACTTTAGTGAGTTTTGAAGTACAGATCGGTATACAGTCATGCAATTACTTCATGTATATAGTATTGTAATGAATATTGTAAACAGAACATAATGTATATATCTTTATACTATATATACACAGCTTTTCCTTCCTATTAGGATCAATATATCACAATTGATGGATCACCAACTAATTTATATTATGAAGGAAAATGGTCGGGAATTTGGTGTCGCCTATTATCAGTATAATTTTATCATATTAATTTTCTTTATTGTTATATTTATAACATGGGTAGAACCTGTATATTATTACCGATGTTTCCTGGAACAGTTGGTCTATTTTATGTTTACTTAAAAAGCAACTGTGGGATTATGTCAAGGGGATGGGTAGAATCTTCTTCTCATTTCTTATTAATGTCAACTTACAGCCTGCGGTCATCATTTAGTTTAATAAGCCAAATAATAAAATGATGATTATTTCTTCTAGCTGTATTGATCAGGTTCATTTGTTTTTAATTTTGTTGATCTCATCTATCGTCTTCAAACGGAATAGTATTTGGCAATAGAAATCGTAATTTAAAGACTGTCTTTTGTTAATAAACTTTCCAACAAATGTACGTAAAGTACAATTTCAATATCGCTTGGTCTACAAGAGGAACAGTGTTGGCCCAGTGGTAACGGCTCCGACTTACGAGTTTGTGCAAATAATTTTATCACCACTGCTCTCAGAATGGTGGAGGAAAGTATCGTGAGGAAACCAGCATGATCTAGATCCAAAAATTCGAACACATGTGACATCTACCAACCCGCACTGGGCCCGCGTGGATTACGGCCCACTCCCTTTCGAAGAGAGGAGACCTGTGCCCCAGCAGTGGGAAAATTATAGGCTGATTATGCATGACCTACAAAGATATACATTCCTACCGAAACAACTCTTTATAAATCCCGAACCCCAACGCTATTCAACTAACTTTAATTAATACAAATATTACGTCAGTTAAAACTCGTTGAGTTAAACTTTCAGTTAAACTTTAACCCGTTGATTCAATCCTGGGATCTGTTAGTTTCATCACGGCGGTATTAAGTTGCATCTATGCGACGCTGGTAGGGTTATCTTGGGTGTATGGTAAATGGTACAAGCGGAGAGCGTTTTTTAAATGAAAGGTGAATACAGAAATACATGTCAAATGGAACTTTATTACTAAGCCTCCGCTGTTCGTCCGTCTCTCTGTCAGAGGGCTCTATCTCATGAACCGTAATAGGTAAACAGATGAAATTTTCACAGATTGTGTATTTCTATTGCCGCTATATTAAAAAGATATAAATATTAATGTATTTAAAAAAAAGTGTAAAATTAAAGGACATTCCTTTAATTATACACTTTTATTTTTGTATTTTTTTTAGTTCCCTAGTAAGCTAGATTTCTTAATTCCATACAATAATATTGCCAAATTTATCAAAATAGGCAAATATTTGGCTGCTTTTTACGACGTTGCCAACTTTCAGGATAAACCCTCTTAAGTTACTTTACAACAATATTCAAAATCTTGCGTGATAAAGAATACGAAGAGGCTGCATATTTTTAAACTGCTTGGCCGCTTTGAGACATTGCCTACTGTATTTCTTTTGTTTGGAAATGATTGCTTAGCTTTCTAAACCTGCACCATGTAATAGTTGATCTATACTCTGATTTTAAATTTGCTAGACTAAAATTACATTTGGTGTCGACATAAAAATAACCTAGTAAATAATCTAGATACCGAGTGACTCTCACCAAGGACTACTGAATCATTCACTGCATGAGGACTGTTATCGTGTTGTCTCTGTAATACTGACAAATCCAAAAAGCAAATGACTAGCAAATTACAAATCGGAGTTTAGTTAACAAAACTTTGAATTTTCCAAAATCGCAGTTCAGTGTATGAATTTAGCAAAATGGATGCTTTTATATTGCGAGTATTATTTCTAGTGTAGGTTATTGGTCCAGATTTCGACTGTTTGCTCAAGTTCAGTTTGGTGTCCTATAATACCAGTATTCAATATCTATGTTTGTAGTCCGACCACGATAGACATTTTCTTTAGTTTCATGATCATTATCATTGGAAGCCTTGTTCCACCAACTGCAGCTGAGAATAGGTGTCCTCCATTTTGTGCCATACTTCTCTGGTCTGTGTGAGTCTCATCAATCATCTTCTCCGCGATATTCTGTAGCTCATCCGCCCTCCTACCTGACATTTACATACGTTTAAAGTCGAATTTACGTTACCAAACTAGTTGCGCAAACTTAGTTATTCATTGTTAGTTTCACGTGTAAATCTTTTTACGTGTAAAACTGTCAATAAATAACTAACTAACCTGGTGTCAGATTGTTAAAGCCGCCCATGGGCCTCTGACTTGGGTTCACATACCGTTGAGAAATATCTCTCAGGCATGCTGGTTTCCTCACGATGTTTTCCTTCACCGTTTTTGAAGCAAGTGATAACAATACGCACATGCATCCGAAGTCTGAGGTGAGATCGTGCCTTGGGTTCGAAATCGAGGACTTGGCAGTCTAACGTTCTCACCACTAGGCTATCACTGCCTTTCGTAATGTCGGCTTAATTCTCGTAATGTCATGATATTATTTCATTTAAGTTCTTTACACTTGCACCCAACAACAAGTTTATACTGATTACTTGTACAGATTTCAATCAGAGCCCGAACAATGTTGATTGTGTGTCGCTAGAAATGAGGGCGCCCGATTGAGCCGCTTCTTCATTTTACGACCGCTTAGTATTACTAGTATGAGTCCCCCTTTATTATCTCGTTGATGTTTAACTTTTTTGTGGGTATGAGTTTCAGTGTGCCAGTTACTTGATATTCTTTTGTTTTCTGAAAGAATAGTCGTCTCAGTTTTTCTTTGTAAGGCTGGTTTCACAGCTGTCCGGGAGACCCGCACGCAATTTTCTCCATACGAAAACTATCTTTTGGAAAGGGCGACTAGAATAATAGTACGTTTTTTGTAAAATTTGACGTTCAAAAGTGCCTTTTATGTGCTTAATTGAAATAAATGATTTGACTTTAATTTGAGTGATTATTTTTTTGAAAACATTTTTACAAAAAATATAACCGACTTCCAAAGTCAAATGGAAGTTGGTTATATTTTTTGTAAAAAAGATTTTTTTTTTCTTTTTTTTTGTGGGTTTGTTTGTAATATATCTAAGTTACAATAGCCTAATATCAACTGCTCATCACCTTTTACAAAATATTGCTGTTCCTGATGCAGGGACTTTAATTGTTGAGGAGTTCTCCTGGTACTTCACCATCAGCTCCACTCCACCATATGAATTGCGACGAGCATCAATTGCTTACCAACTATATTAAAGTAACCGAATTGCAACCCGTGAAATACATATTATTGAGTAATTCCGGTGGCCATCTGTGTCCTTCATCATCAGTTCCACTTTTCCAAATGGTGCTTTCCAAATAAATGCACGAGTTACTATACAAAATACCCAAATATACAATAGGTGTGCTTATAATATTTGAAGAGTTCCCTCAATTTCTCCAAGAGCCCATCATCAGATCTTGACCAAATGACAATGCGACAAACTAGAAAGTCTTTTTTGTATTTTTTTTCGGACAAAAAAAATACATCGTTCCAGCCGTCTTCGAGTAATCGGGGAACTGAGAACTGAGAACCTCCTCCTTTTTTAAGTCGGTTAAAAATGAATAACAAGCTAGATACAAAATGAACGCTGACTAGTCCAAGCTGTAACGTTCCTTTTGATTAGCTCAGCGCTTTTAATGGAAGATTAATTGGCGTCTATCTGAAATTAGTATCTTTCTTGGAGGCACCGAATCATTTCACTCTCGACGTCTTATTTTCAGAAATTTGCTGAATAATGAATTGTCATTTTCATATCTTCGACCTGAGGGCATTGATAAACTGGCATTCGATATTAGCGATAACGTTGATGGAGAAGTCAAAGATTGACAAAAGCTACTGAAATGTTACCTCAAAGGGGATCAGGCTGAAGGTAGAAGCGAGCTTCAAGCAGAATCCTTAACCACAGAGGAACTGGGAACTTGCCTCTAACTGCCGAAACACAACAATGTTGCTAACGTTGTTGTTATGTTATCGACAGACTTAGATAAGATGGTGGTAGCTAACTAAACCGAGCAGAAATTTTTGCCCCCGCTAAGAATCGAACCCGGGACCTTAGTGTATGAGACAGGTGGTCTTACTACTAGACCACAGAGGTGGTTGAAAATATGAACCGTTTGTAGAAATACGAAGCGCTTTGAAAGCGATTGCCACTTGTTCCCTCTCGTTTTACCCATATAATTAATTATTATACTTAAATGGTCGTGTATAATTTAAATATTTATTCATTTTAAATGAAAACCCGAAGGACCGGCTCTTGCTTGTTTAGTAACCGTTGAAATGATTTATGAAGTGTCAAAATTTAAGCGCGAAACGAAGGGTTGGAAATCCTGATCCCGTTATTTATTCTGGATTTAGTTGTTAATTGGAGGATTATACAGAAATCCGTTTTCTAAACTGCTGAGATTTCAACTTATAATTCACGGTTGGTCAACAAAGATTATTCTATAGTATAACAATAATGTATTGTAATGTTTAACAGACTTTGAAATGAGTGGTATTGTGTTTATTACTGTGTATCAGATATTATCCGTTTATTAATTTTCTATTTTATTTATTATGTACCTAAATAAATATTCAAAGTCGAAATCAAATAATTTATTTCCATTAAGTCATTTCAAGGCATTTTTGACTGTCAAAATGAAAATGAAAAGGAAATGGTAAACCGTATGGAGAGAATGGGCTAGATACCCCATTGACTCTTTTAAAATATTTTACAATTTTTGTATAAATTATACAATTGAATGTGAAGACGATGTATAATCGAACTCCTTAATGATTTTCGCCTAGCTGTTTGGCATGTTATGAAATACCCGTATTATTTTTAACTTTCTTTCGTTCAGTAAGATCTTCAAGAGCTCTTCATTGAACAATCGTGTTGACTAGTCGTGCTCTATCTTAATCTAGAGAAACATGGCATGTTGTCATCGCTTGCCACTAGAGCTCTTAACATAATGGTCCTTTTATCCATGTATTTATTTTAGTGTAAGATGTTTTCTGTAATGTGAAGAAGGGTTTCATCTTGTGTCCGGTTTCATTAACACTAGGTGACAAATATCTAAATGTATTGCCTACATAAAAGCGGGTGAAAATTAAAATGTAGTATGAACTAAGTAATGAAAATGGGTACAATCATTTGTCTGGCCGTTTCGCAACAATGTTGGGGTCGGCTACCAGTCTAACCGGATGCAGCTGACTACCGGTATTTTACATGTAGCAACTGCCTATCTGACCTCTACAACCCAGTTACTGAGTAATAAGATACCTTTTGTAAGACTGGTTGTCAGACTTTCGGGCTTTTGACGACCCGTAACGACTGTCAAAAATCCACGAATGATAGCCGGGACCCACGAGTTAACGTGCTTACTGAGGCACGAAGAAGGAATGTAAAGATGGTCACCCATCTACGGACCAACCACGGCAAGCTGATCGATTGACCCGTGCGGCTGTTACTTAGCCACAACGCAAGCCCCCCGTAAACTAAGTAATGAAAATGGACACATGATATTTATTTGTATTAAGAGTGGTTCTAACAAAAAACAAAAAAGAAATTGTAGAAAATTATTATTTTTATCATTGATAGCAGTTTTTCTTAACTCGAAACATGGCGACGTGGTCCGAGAAACGTCTCTACTCGTTTCAGATTTGTTTATTCTGGCCCATCTCAATGAATCACCATGTATACTGACTAACAAACCGTTGCCCTTTGAATACTAAATTACGTATAGCATAAGGACGGTAGACATATTCAATTTATGTCACCAGCTTATAAATTAGTGTTTATAAACGTAGCCTCATCTGTCCATGGCACGTTATAATGTGTTTTAGGAGTGGTGCCGGTCGATTAACAGATAAAGAACAGAAGATCCAACCATTCGTACAGTTTAATCTTCATAATAATCTGTTTAAAACCTTTTAGGGGATAATAAACTATCATATATCTATGATCATAGATCTATGAGTCATTAATTTATGCCAATTACATATAGACATGAATCGGCTGTCGGTTCTTAGCGCGAACACAAAGGCTCTCTTCGTACTCGAACACAAACGAGATCGCGTTGAGTTTGTATGCCGTCAACACCATTCGTATTACATTACACGATACATTACATTACACACGACCTGGTTCAGAATTCGCGTTAAATTACATTATACACTTCTGGACCCGGTTAAAGACAGCCAGGAATAAATCCGATGTAGTTCATTTTCTATCATTTAAGGTTTAGACTAAATGAATGCATTTCTGAAATATGGTCTACGTTGCAGAACTTAATAATTATGTGGTTCAAATTTTGAAAAAGTTCGAACATTGTTATTCTCAAATGTGTCGGTGGTGGTTACAAAAACTAATAACTAAGAGATCCTATCAAAATGACCTAGCCTTTGTCTCATAGATTTTTCAGAATGTACATACTGTAATCTTCACATCATCACTAAACAAGTCACATTGCTAATATAGTATCAACTGGGTACGAATTAAGGCTCTTTCAAACAGGCGCGACACGCGACGCGACACAAAGACACCGCTAGTCGCGCGACGAGCGGTGTCTTTGTGTCGCGTCGCGTGTCGCGCCTGTTTGAAAGAGCCTTTAGACGACCTAAATACAATTATAATAATCCCTTCAAATTGCTCATTACAATTGGAATATACTTCTATCTAACCAAATAAATCCAGGTATCTGGTACCTATAAAAAGTTGTTCAATATTCGATTTTTCAAAAGCGTTAAATCAAATAAGTAAGTTTAATTGCACAAGTCAATTTCCACAAGCAACTTATCCCGTTCAAAAAGTTAAGGCAAGTGAACTTACGACTTTTACCAACTTGAAACTGCTTCTAGCAGAAGTCTATTAAACTTGCAAGTTCAATAAATTTCTTGAAGTTGTTTAGCTGCAATTCATAGATATTTTTCGCTGACGGCGGTTAGGAGTTTTAATACCATTTTAAAAAAATCTAAGAAAAAGGAACTATTTTAATTTTACCAGAATGACAAGAAGGAAAATATTATGAAACGTGAAGTAGAGTGTCTATAAGGACCTTTTGTTGCTTGAATGAGATTGATAGGGCGTTGTTGGGAAACATTTGCGTGAAATTGTATTGAAATAAGTAGATGGCGGCGTTACTTCCAATTTTTGTCACGCGCCAATAGATGCTCGTACCTGCAGTAGTAGGCAAAACTATAAAAAATGGCCAGGTGCGTGTCAGACTACGCACGATGAAGGGTTCCGTAGTTGGGATGAATTTATCCCGAGAACAAACTTAACATTGAAAAACATGTTCTCTTATACATTCCAACTGCAAATGTAAGTTTATACGCATGTTATTTTAAGACCATATACTTCTTATAGGTTTTCCTGTAATCTATGAGTAAAGAATCATTCTTTACATTTATTTTCAAAATTTTAGGCTCGGTAGTTTCGGAGATAATGGAGGAAATGGTAAATTTTTACCTATTTTCTTAAATAAAAAAATTATAATATTTATGATCCTCACAACAAGCCCTTTCATTTGATATATCACACGGAACAGCTTGCAAAACGTTTATTTTTTATTTTCCCATTTTTCTCCGAAAAGTTACCCCCAATTTCATTTATTTACGTTACGCGTCCGTCTTTGGGTCACAGAAATTCATATGTGTACTTTTCAACTAAATTGATCCATTAGATTTGAAGCAATTTAGCTGTGACAAACGGACAGCCAGCCAGCCAGATAGATACACGAGTGATTCTATAAGGGTTCTGTTTTTTCATTTTGAGGCACGGGATCCTAAAAATAATAACCAATATTACAAATGCATATTTGATAGGCTGCGTTTTCCCACTATCTCGCTTCATAATTAGCGATGATGCAGTCGATAATTCAGATTGAGAACTTAAAGTCAAACATGCACCTGTTTGACTTTAAGTTCTCAAGACGCAGATATATGACAGTGACCTTGAGTGATTAGCTTGCCTGTTCTGTACTGAGCTCACGCCACGCGTCATAAGTCCAGCCAGTAATAAGACTTCAAGGATCAAGGAGCGTTGTTCCAAATTAAACGCTTTATTAATTTATTATACATTATACAATCCCATCAAGGAGCGTTGTTCCAAATTAAACGCTTTATTAATTTATTATACATTAAACAAAATATATTTTAATAAAAATCGTTTATAAAAAGATCAATAATCAAATTATCTTTAAAATGGTGAAAATTTCAGAAAAATACGCTTGATAGATTTTGCGCGATTCTCATTTTTTCATCCGCGTTAGACATAACTTTACAAATTAATTTAACTATGTAATATAAACATAATCCAAAATATGCTTATATTAAAATATTAAGAAAATGCTCTCATTTAACATATATTTTTTCCAAATCATTAACACTACTTGTTTAGACGTCATCTTCAGTATAAAATCATTAAAAGTCGTCGCCTTAACCTGATTGTGACGTGATCATTCTAAATTTAAAGAAGGCTTAGACACTGCCAATGACTTCAGATGATAAACATACACTTTCAATAGTTTGTTTCATTCATACTCACTCCATTACTATGCTATACGCTACTAACATAGTATACAACAGTATACCTAATGCCATTGCAAATTGGTTACGATCCTCAACAATGCACAGACCTTTGTGGGCTTGGCGAGTCAATTGACAACGTGACGATAATTTCGATCTCTGAGGAGAAGACCACGTGAATGTCACACACGTGTTGCTGTAGATAGCAGCCACGCAGAGACTATAATAATTGATAGGTAGTGTGTTTATTGACACTTGTCAAAGTTGCCTTTCCCTTCCTCTGGATAACAGTGTAAACCGGTGGTCATACTTATTATAATGTTAACTGACGGATTCTCACACTCTGAAATGACGTAGCCAACCAGTTTGAAATATTACAGAATCATTATAATTAGCCTATAACGTTCCCACTGCTGAAACTTACTATTATTTACAGATTGATTAACTCTATTCTTTAGAAACATAAGAGCACAGGTACAATATACACTCGAGAGCAATGAATCCGGGTCACTTAAAGAATCCTAAAAATCTCGGAAACTAAAAATGCTAGGTTAATGCAATAAATTGTATTTAATAGACAATGTAATACTCCTTAAATGAAGGTATTAAAACTTCTTAGTTATTGTAAAGTTATATCATAAAAAAATCAAATTTGAAAAAGGGCCACTTTCGAAGATGGAACTACGAAATTACAGCATTTGGTTTTGCTTTTGTTTGTAATCTGTCATTTATGTGGGTACATAAACCATGTTGATAGTGCTCTATATTCATTATTCAAGCTGAAATTATGTCGCTTACGCCTGAAGAATGCACCAGAATACTTACAATGCTGGAAACCGGCCGGAGTCAGCGCGATACAGCCAGGACTGTCGGTGTGTCGCTGTCAACAGTACAAAGAGTTCTCCGACGTTACGAAGAAACTGGTTCTAACCTACGCAGACCAGGAACGGGCAGAACCAGGTGTACCACAGCACGAGAAGACCGATACTTGGTGAACACCATGCTTCGAAATCGCTTTCTCACAGGAACTGAACTCACAAATCAGTTTCGACGCCTCGGAGGAAGTAACCCAAGTGCATGGACAGTAAGACGTCGGCTTGCTGAATCTAACTTAAAACCCCTTAGACCTGCAAACGGCCCTAAACTGGAGCGTGGGCATCGTATTTCAAGACTAAGATATGCCTAGAGCCACGTAAATTGGAGTATTGAAGATTGGTCAAAAGTTATGTTCTCCGACGAATCAAAATTTATGCTCTACAAGCACGATGGAAGACACAGAGTGTATCGAAGACCAGGGGAAAGATTCAAGCAAGCATGCATCGAAGAAAAAGTAGCCTACGGACGGTGGTGGGTCTGTACTTGTGTGGGCCGGAATTTCTTCTGAAAGTCGCACAGAGCTGGTGATCATAGAAAACGGCTCTTTAACTAGCGTAAGATATGTGGAAGAAATCCTCAATGATCACGTTGGTCCATTTATGGTCAATTTAGGTGAGGATGCTATATTTATGCATGACAATGCCCGACCTCATACAGGTAGGATTGTGAATGACTACCTTCAAGAGATGAACATTACTAGTATGGAGTGGCCAGCGCGCAGCCCGGATATCAACCCGATCGAGCATGCTTGGGACGAGCTAGGCAGATGCGTAAAACAACGAAACCCTCCCCCAATCACGCTTCGTGAGCTCAAAATTGCTCTCACAGAGGAATGGGAGAATATTCCCCAAAATCGTATAAGGAACTTGGTGTACAGCATGCCAAACCGCGTAAACGCAGTAATGGAAGCACGAGGAGGCAATACGAAGTATTAAAATTCAAGAAAATCGTAATAAAGTTCAAAAATTTCATGTTTCCTATTTTTGTTTTAAGGAGAGATCAGCAGTTTTTTTCTTTATGTAATTTTGTGTTAATAAAATGTATGGTGACTCATATTTTTTTTACTTTCATTTAAGGAGTATTAGATTGTCTATTAAATACAATTTATTGCATTAACCTATCATTTTTAGTTTCCGAGATTTTTAACATTCTTTAAGTGACCCGGATTCATTGCTCTCGAGTGTATATTCTTTATAATATAATAATAATATGCATTGTGGAATCTAGACACAATTTTCTCATCTTCAAATCAACAACTTTACTCTAAAAATACGTTGTTTATGCCTCTCCTAATAATTTGCCTGTAGGCCTAGGTAAACAACTACATTCGGTAACAAGCGGTTTAGTTCTGAAGCAAACAAACCGACATTTTGATGAGTTTGTTTTCGTCGAAATTGCTTTTAGCCGCGCTCTCCGCAAACATTCGTTAGAGTTGCGTGCGGCTGTTCTGTGGCTCCATATCAATGGTCCAATTTATAGTTTTGTAATACTTTTTGTTTGCAATATTTTTTTCTCTTTTGGATTGGATTGGCTTTTATGCAATTACAGACATGGTAGATGAGTATCTGAGCTAAAGATATGAGTTTGATGTTAGAATTCTCACAATGTATCATTGCATCGAAGGTTCGATATGTCTCTGCGCCTTTTCTGTATTTATCAATTATCACCCTTTACAAAACCATCTAGCTTACAACCCTTCATTACTTCGTTTCCTGATTTAATATCGTAAACCGTATGAACTTTTGTATTGTTGCACCAAATAACAAAGTCTTATTTATCACAGGTCGAGTAAACGGTGACGTTATGACACAAGCCCATGAGCCTCTCAACATAATGGACGGCACACAAGCTGACTACTCTACGAAGACCAAACGCGGTGTCTACCTCTCCAAGTGTCTCGCCTTTATCATTCTTGTGATCTTCGTGCTAGCCCTCGTCACAGCCTCCCTCCTAGTCTACAACTACGCAGCATGCCCAAAAATAGACCAATTAGAGAACGTCACGAAATACGAACTTTGTCACTGTGACCAATCAAAACTCCTAGTGTTACCGTTACCGACAGAAAGCAGTAGATCAGTCATACCCTTAGAAACTACGACTCATTCCTCAGTTCCAAATGTGACGAACCTTTGGCTACCAAGTCAACTGAAACCAGAAAGATACTTCCTTAATATTACGCCGTACATTTATGAAGGGAACTTCACTTTTGATGGAGAAGTCACTATATTTCTAGCAGTGCGAGAAGAAACGAAAGAAATTACCTTTCATGGTGTAGAACTTACGATACACGATGTTAAAATACATGAGAAAGATGATGAACATTTGATATACATTGTCAGAAGGCTGGAAGACGCTCCGAGAAATTTCCACATTCTAACTTTAGGGTCCACGTTATTGGTTGGGAAACAATACATTCTGTCCATCAAATACACTGGACTATTGAACGATAATCTACATGGATTCTACAGAAGTTCTTATGAAGAGAAAGGCGTAAAAAAGTAAGTACTCATGCATTTGAATAAAGACTTTAACCAAGATTTTAAGAACAATTTTTTCGCTTTTGGAACCTTACTGGCTAATGATGACGATTACATAAAATAACACAAACAGGTATTCAGGGGTATTCAATATAAATTACATAACATATTCACATAGTAGCAAAAAATATTGTTGTTTTTTCTGTTTTCACTGGATTCTTTGAACGATATGGAACGAGTGAAGAATATAAATTATACGTAATGATTATTAGAGCACAAGGTTACTAAAGGTATTTATTTGAATTGGCAAAATGCCTGGCAACGGTGATGGATATATTTTTATACGAAGGTATTTGTTACCTTATATTTATGTCCCTTCTAGTTGATTGAATCATGATACGAATGTAATGTAGGCAAATATGTGTATATGTATGTACTGTTTTTATGGATAGTTACTCCATGTGGAGCAATTTTTCAGAAAGCTTTCAATTCTAACGATGCCTCAAATTATTGCATGAAGTATTGACACTAAAACTAATCTAAATACTTATTAATTAACTTATTGTATGTTAAGGATACTTGAAGCAGGTAAATATTAAAAATCTTTTCCTTTTATTCCCCAAATGAAGCCTTTGATGACTACCTTACCACTTCGATTTTAGTGGTGTAGAATCGAAAAATAAAAGTAGTAACGAGTAAACTGGGTTTAGTAAGTCAGTATTCTTCACCTTGGTATTGCTATGGTAATTTATTTGCGTCATAGCATATGTCTACTAACTAAAGATGTAGTTCCAATGTTCGAAGTCGTTTAGTTCTACAACCACTTTGAAAAACGAGTTAGGTAGGTAGCTCTAGTTATTGAGATTAATGCATAACAATTATTTTAATGACATACACCTACTAGGAGTGATAAGAATTATTCATTTATCGATAAAAATATATACCTCAAAGTTTTATTGAAAATACCAAATAATTTATTATCATGATTTTCTGGCATCCATCAAGGACATTACTTACTTCCACTTTATCCCTAACGTCGGCAACGCATATATTATGTAGTTCTTTGGGTGATTCTTATGCAAACTTAGAGGTTGTAAATTACAACAACATTTGCGGGGTAATTGCATTATGTCAAATTTAATAGCAATGCCATTCAATTTGACAGTTCAATGACATTCATTGCGTTATTAACGCATTTATAAAACACATGAAGCAATGGATTAGGAATATTATTCTTTCTTCAGATTGTGATTTAAAGTGTGTTACGCAATTGGAGTTCTGGATGATGTCTAGAATTGTTTATTGAATGAACAGGATCATAGCATAACTCGACACCCCGTACACTCGAAATTATTACTCGACAAATGCCGAAACCCCCTATAAACTACTCTAAAATATTCCTTCAAGCAAAATAATATCCCATAATGTAAAACAGTCATCTATTAAGCAGGAGGCACGTTCTTCGAGACATCTCAGCTCGTCACATGAATACACGCGCGCTATTGAATACGAACGATAGATTAGTAGCAATAAAAATATACTTTAATATGTTCCTCTGGTACAATGGAGGTCCTAATTACTCTCCTCGCGTATTGTTAGCGAATTTTGAATGGCATGGTCATTGGTAATTGCGTATTTTTTCATGTGTGGTTTAAAATCTATAATCTATATTTAATACAAGTTAACTAACTATACGTTTTTTATTAGTGGTGAAACGCAATTGACGAGAGATTTTGCATCCGTCAAGGTCGATTTAGACCAAACGAGGGAATGCACATTCTATCCCAACTCTACCACATTCTTTTTTTGTACAGAACATTCCTTCCATGGACGGGTGACCATCTTTTCATACCGAGACTTCTCCGTGCCTCAAGAAGCACGTTAAGCCGTTGGTTCCGGTAGTCCTTCGTGAATCTTTGACAGTCGTTACGGGTCGTCAGAAGCCCGAAAGTTTAACAAGTAGTCTAACCAAGGGGTATTGTATTACCGAGTTACCGGGTTATGGAGGTCAGATAGGTAGTCACTCCATGTAAAATACTGGTATTCAGCTGCATCCGGTTAGACTGGAAGCCGACCCCAATATAGTTGGGAAAAGGCTAGGCAGATAGATTGATTGAGGGATAGAACATTCCTTCGGTGGTCTCCCTTTACTTGAATGTCAAGAATACCAACAAAAGAATGCTCTAGATCCATGTTCGTTTAGTATAAACCCCCTTTAAGACGTCCTCGTAATATAAGGTTCAGTTGAAAACCAGCGTCAGGCACTAGTTGTCCGGCATTTATGCTGAACTGGGCCTATTTGGTGCAGCCGTGAGCCACATAATACTGTTTTAAGATTTTGCTGTTTTTTGTGAATATTGTGTGCCATAACCTGGGTAACCTGGGTATAATATTACTTGCTTCAAAAACGGTGAAGGAAAACATTGTGAGGAAACCGGCATGCCTGAGAGATATTTCTCAACAGCATTTGAAGCCAAGTCAGAGGCCCATAGGCGGCTTTAAAACTCTGACACCAGGTTAGTCACTAACTACACGAAAAGCAGAAGACTTTTTCTTTTTTTGTGTTAAGTTCAAATACTCCAAATTTGACTAAAGGTGGAGAAAAATAAAAAAAAATGACACAAAAAAATAATTGTAATGCGTATGTAGAGTTTGACAAGTGATCAACTTAAAAATTTAATTCTCAGTTCAGAAACTGACTATAAGTATGTCATTGAAGAGAAGATTTTTTAAATAAATTAATACTCTTATTTAATGGCGGAAACCAATATTCTAAAAAAGATATAGCGTGACTGTTCATTCCGGAAAATTAAAACGTTCCACGTTATGAACGAGTAGAAGTGAATTCACAAGGGTAGGTTTAAGGAGTATATCATGTATCCTAATTATGAGATATTCCATTCCGCTCATAGCTAGTAATATTAGACAGTCAATTTCACAGCGGTATTCTGGATCAGTAGATTCAAGGTGAAGGAAATAGACCTTTATTTGCGTGCTTGACAACGAATAATGGAACTAATACTTCAGGTGTAAATTATTACAGTCTTAATTTGGCACTAAATGTAGATAACCTATCTAAGGTGTAAATAAAAGCGCGCTGTTGCATTTTCAACTTTTGGTGATAAGCCAAGCGTTGAAAGTCTAGAATGATAAGTTCTAGAACTTTCCCAATGTTTTCAAATAGCCTGTATGATTTAAAACCTCTTTAACTGTTTGTTCGGCAGATGGATAGCTGTCACCCAGTTCCAGGCTATGGACGCCCGCCGTGCGTTCCCCTGCTGGGACGAACCAGCCTTGAAGGCGAAGTTCACTATCAGCATCGCAAGACCAAACAACATGTCGTCTCTATCTAACATGAACATTGTTAGCAAGAGTAAGCAGTAAGTACAGATCAAAGAATATAACTGCGTATTTTGAAGTTTGTTGTTTTGAAATCTGTAGGGATAATTTAAATGGCCTAAGAAATGATTTCAATTGACGAGGAGCCTTAAATTAGATTGAAGTTTTCCATTTTATATAAACTTATTACCAATTTCATTGCTATATAACATAACATATAACATCATACCTGTATTACCCGAAGAGTAAGGCAGAGTTGTACCTGTTTTTCATCCACATTTCGCCATTTATGTTTTTAAGTCCCATGTAATAGGGGCTTGCCATCAACCGGGCACAAATCCAGATTCCGGGCTACTCTTGACAAATTTCTGATGGAAAAAAACAATAAAACAAAAATCATTACGTTGATCGTTTTCTTTACAGCGAATATCTACAAGACTACACATGGGATCACTATGCAGAGTCCCTACCGATGTCGACATACTTAGTGGCATTCACGGTAACAGACTTCAAGAACATGACGAACGACAAATTCTCTGTCTGGGCAAGAAGTGAGGCTCTGAAGTCAGCTGCATTCGCTCTAGAGATAGGCCCAAAGATACTGAAGTATTTGGAGGAGTATTATAAGATTAAGTTTCCGTTGCCGAAGATAGATATGATTGCGTTACCGGATTTCAAAAATGGAGCTATGGAGAATTGGGGATTGCTCACATTTAGGTAAGGAAATTATTTAAACGTTTAACGTCTTATTTTAGATGAATAAAGAAGTTAATATTTGTGAGCTTTGATGCTACGTTAATTGACAATTAGTAAGAAGCCTATAACAGAAGTTACTTAGTAACTTTGTTTGATATTTTTCTTTTTGCCAATAATGAAAAATATCACAATGAATTCGTTTAATGTTTTTCCATGTGCCAATTATTGTGCAATAAATGCCGACCTCTGGCAGTAGATTCAACAACATTATAAGGCATTTTATCAAGAAAATAACAAACTAAAGTTAGTTGTAAAAGATAGAGAGATAGAATACGCTTTATAGTACACCAAAAGTTATGTTACTACTATAAGCAGACCCAAAAGACAAGCTCCCCAATAACAATAATGAAACTAAACCCGAACCGGTAAATAACATCAGCTCCGTTAAATCTGGTACAGGGGTGCGTCTTTTGATGGATGAATGAATCGCAACACTTCATTATCGGCTGGGGACCGACCATCTATCATCCCTTTGATTTGGGGAGAGGGTCGCACGGCGTTCGCACATATTGTGTTGGCGACCGAAGGTTTTGGCACAATACCTACTCCGGTTTTGAGTGTTGGCAAATTTGTTTCCTTTTATTCTTGTTAAATGAATGGACTAATTTGGGGACGGTTTTGTGGTAAAATTACGAAACAAGAATGTTGATTTAATTGCGTGGGATGATTACCAAATGTTGCGTATGTTTATAAAGTTTTTTTGTATATAAAAAAAAATAGGGGATCATTAATAATATTAACAAGATTAGGCGCAAATAAGTAAAAATTTACCCGACCAAAACGGTGTTTATATTCTTATGTGAACTCTTCTTACATACAATTTTGTCGATAAAATAAATTGGACACACAAACGCGTCTGGGAACCTCTTAAGGCGACGATAGCCGACTTTTAATGATTTCATACTGAAGATCACATCTACACGAGTAGTGTCTAGTGATCTAGCTGAATGTTTAAATGTAACGTATGTATTAATTAATTATTGATCTTTTAGTACACGTGTTTTACTAAAATACCTTTTATTTTATGTATAATAAATTCATAATGCGTCTCATTTGGGACAGCGCTCCTTTATGGGCGAGTCCTATTACTGGCTGGACGTATGACGCGTTGTGTGAGCTCAGTACAGAACACGCAAGCTAACCACTCAAGGTCACTGGCATATATCTGCGTCTTAATAGATGTCTGAGTAACAATTGTGTCTGTTGACAGTATTCATTTATCAACTATTTTTTATATCTTAAACTAAATGTTTCAGAGAAATATCAATGCTCTACGAAGATGGCGTATCAGCCAGCACTGACAAAGTCCACGTGGCCACTGTAGTGGCACATGAGATTGCTCACCAATGGTTCGGCAACCTTGTGACTCCTGTCTGGTGGAGGGATCTGTGGCTCAATGAAGGTTTTGCTACATATGTGGAGTATGTCGCTGTCAATGCTGTGAGTATACTGAGTTACGATGTATCAGATTTATGTCTTGCTTGAATAGCACGGTATATTATGATTATTGGGCGATTCAGAGCAGGACGGAAGGTTTATTAATTATGATGTCAAATTATCAAAATATACCAGTTTTATATACACATTAACATTGTTGAATATTATATACAAAGTTCGTCGAGTCGTTCAGCTCCTTAAGATCCGAGTTGAGCTTCACGATTACTGACAAATGCTTGCACTGACTGGACAGGTTCACTCAAATCTGTGTGGTTCCTTCCTCAAAATACCATTTCAGACACTAATCTACATGGTCCTCATATGGGCTGATCAAGATTACGTTTGGACTTTAAAAGAGACTGCGACCTCTGAGTCGTTTCGGCCTTTCTTCTCAGAGTAGTCAGATAAGAAACACCGACCTCTTCTAGCTTGTTTTTAATATGATGTGTAAGAGTGATTCCGATATCTTATTTACAGAATAAACAATTTAATTTCATTTAATTTAAATTCATTTGGACCAAGCATTTGGGCTGACTTCATCCTAAATAACTTCCTCTCCAAAAAGCCCGCCATATTTTATTGGTCGGCAGAGTCTCGTAGAAAATATCTAGATGATTTTAATTTGACACGTTATACGGGATGATAATGCTCTCTGCTTCATGCATTCATTGTGGATTATTGATAAGCAATTTTGTTTTAAATAAAATAAAATTGTTTTCTTTAATTCTGTTAGTGCTACCAATTAATTCAAAAATATTATCTATTCTAGGTGGAGAAATCTTGGAACATAACGGAGTTGTGTGTTCTGGACATAGTCCAGAACGTGTTTCAGCTTGACGCCCTCAACTCCTCACATCAGCTGTCTGTGGAAGTGAGCGCCTCTGAAGAAGCTGACGCTATATTTGACAAGATCTCTTACGGAAAAGGTAAAGGAACTTTCTCAAGTTCTGTGTGTACGTTGGTTTTACCACAATAAATGTTGACAAAAACAGTGGTACTCTGGGAGTGCCGACAGAAGTGAAAACTATTAAAAAATACTTCCAAAACCTTTAAAGTAAATATACTTGCATAAAACATTGATCCGTAACGTAATATAAATAAAGAGCACAATAACGTTTACAAAAATGAGGTGTCGGTAACGGTGTCGCGAGTTCAATTGTTTTTTCCCATGTCAAGAATGCCCGACGCGCCTAAAGAAGTTTTGACTTCAAAATACATTTGTGGCAACACTCGAATCTTTTTAATTAACAAAGTTAGCGGATGTGTGCTAGCTTAGAACACGAAAAGACAAAGAAGATTTGTTATTGGCTGTTACAATGTGATGAGGTATATGGTTTACTGAGCAGAGCACAATTTGCCGACGTTACTTTAAAATATTACAATGTCCTAGTTAGTTTACGGACATAACACAGTGAATATCAATGTACATAAAATGCTGTTACGCCAGTTTACGCTTTATGATATTTCTTGAAATTTTGACGTTCAAAAGTGCCGTACATGGGCCTATTTGAAATAAATGATTTGACTTATACTTGAATTGGAAACCAAACCGAAAATAGGTTTCGTTTCCAATTCAAGTCAAAGTCTCTAGTTTCCTATCCTCTAGAAAAGGATAGGAAAACTAATATTTCATACATTTTCCACCCAGGATCAGCCCTCCTCCGCATGCTGAACCACGTCCTAAAAAGCGATGTCTTCAACGATGGAGTAACTGACTACCTGAACTCCAAAATGTACGGCAATGCTGAACAGAGGGACCTATGGAGTGCCCTAACCAGTGCAGCTAGGAGGAAAGGAGACTTCGATGCTGATGTGGCAGTGGTCATGGACTCTTGGACCTTGCAGACTGGGTTCCCAGTCCTGACTGTTACGAGGAATTATGAGAATGGGACGGTGTACTTTAATCAGGTTTGTTGATTTTATGCATTGACCTTAATTTCATTCATTCACTGACAGACAACGCACAACATTAATTGCGAAAGAGTTCCTAATAATGCAGGTGGGCACTAAGGAAGGATTTTTGAAAATACATCGCTTAAAAGGGTTAAATAGGGTATGAAAGTTTGTATGGAAGTCATTTTTGAAATAGCTTGATAAGAATAATATTCGTCTAATAAGTAAAATCGAAGCAATATAATTTGGGAACACAGGTAGACGTAGGTTCATACTATTCAAATTTCAGATTAAAGTTTTCAAAATTAAAAATTCTAAGCTACTTATTTACCTAAGCGCTTATTTACTTAAACGTACTTAAATCAAGTCTTGTTTTTTAATCTATTAGGGCTATAAACACTAAATAATGTTCGGACCAAAACGAAGCTCCACTAACGCCATCTAGCAATGATCTCATGAACTTTAAAATATCATAAGAGCCAACTTTAATATCACAACGTTCGATAGATGTCGTTACTATGAACATCTATTGATTTCAGTTTTTTTTTACTGATATGAATGCCACGCGACACTGGGTTATAAACCAGTTATAAACTGATTATATTGTCCTTGTGAGTCGTGCCTAACGATTATTTTTATTAATCGATGATCATCAACGGATTTCACGACCGCGATAAATCTAATTACTGATATTTTACAGACAGAATTATCTAATCACCCACATAATCACCAACTGGAATTATTTTTTCATATCGATCATTAGGCACTAATCTATGATTTGATTTATTCATTCCTAATAAATATTGCGAATGTTACTTATGTATACAATTTATGTTATGCAATACATAGATATTATGTATTGCATAACATAAAATATAGATTATATGCTCTATAAAATATAGATAGATACTATGCTCATTCCCTGACTGACAAAATTGGTCTTAAATAATAAAGGTTTCGATAAAAGATCCAACTTAATAAAATCTACTGCACATAAGTCTTTCTTCACCTTGTATGTATAAAGAAACAATTTGCTTTTATTCAATTCAATATTTGTCTTTCAATTCAATTCATTTTTTCAATTTAATTCTGTTTTTCAATAGGGTAAAAATTATATAGATGTTTTGAAAATAAATGTCTTAAATTTTGTTTTCGTCGCCTTGTCTCGGTTGTACAATTAATAAATTGCATAGCTTCAAACTAAACCGTAATTTGTTACATGTTTGATTATTCAAAAAAAAAACCATGAATCAATTTATACTAATCAATTTATCAGGTTATTTATTTAGGTCATTAATTTTATCTCTAAGGCCTATTGCTAATCACGATTACAATCGAATACTATCGTATAGATTCACGTGGTAGATGTCACGTGGACTTTTGATTTACTAATTACGCTTGATATAATAATATGCAAGCGTCACGCCAGTAATCCTAGATGAGGATTGCAAATGCGTAAATTAGGCCTTTAAATCAGCTAAAATTCATATTCATCAAATTGGCGAACAGAATTAAAATATTCTTTCGTATTACCTTATCCGACCTTAATCATTTTTAAGTTATAAACTTGAAGCCTTTTAATACTTCTTATGATTATAGTGTTTATTTATTTATCAAGTAAGGCACCTCAACGACATATTTACAAGGATAGAAACAATCGGTAATCATAAGTTTTAAATACTGTGTAAATACATCACTGTACAACATTCATATTAAAAAGTGAACAATTATTCGATTTTATTTTTTTAGATTTGTGTTAGACCTATTCGTGGTTTTTAAAAGTCCAATGAAAACTAAATTAAACATTTTATATTGCAGGAACGCTTCGTCTTAATCAACGACACATTCGAAACTCAAAAGTCGCCAATATGGTGGGTCCCGGTATCATATACGACGGCTTTGGAAAAAGATTTCGAGACTACCCAACCGAGGTTATGGCTGAAAGGAGAGAAGTCTTTGACAGTCAACAATATTACTATGAAACCTGATGAATGGTTCATTGCAAATGTGCAACAGACAGGTATTTATCATCATGCCTGTATTCCTCGAAGGGTTAGGCAAAAGTGTACCTGTAGTACACTTACGTTTCGCCAGTACTGCTTAAGTCGTACGAGTATAATTAACGTCTATCTTAGAGCAGAAAATAAAAATGTGCTAACATAACGAAGAAGACAAATTACAATTAGTGTCTACAGGGCTGAAGACTTTCTCGGGAAACTAGTAAAGTATTCTAAACTAGACCATGGAATTCCTCAGTCACTCAGTAAAATCAAATTATGTTACAATTACGATATATCATTTTCCAATTTTTTTCAAGATTCCTTTGTTTTTCTTTTCCATCATAATCATCAAAAACTTACACTCTTAAATAATTCTTTACAGGTTTCTATCGCGTCAACTATGACTTACAAAACTGGAAGCTCCTTATCAAAATACTCAAGGACCCTTCCCGTTTCCAAGAGATTCATATCATCAACAGAGCTCAGATGGTTGACGATGCTATGAACCTGGCGCTCACTGGCCGGCTGGACTATAGAACTGCACTGGATGTCACAAGCTACCTCTCTCACGAGAGAAGCTATGTGCCTTGGAAAGCTGGGTTGTCGGCTTTAGGGTATATTGACACGATGCTGTCGAAGGGAGCGCATTATTTAGAATATGGGGTGAGTAACATTAAAAATTACTTTAAATGATTTACTCCTGATATTTCAACTTTGAAAACCTCATGCTCTCCAGGTGACGAACTCGAAGTAGATCAAAAACTTAAAATGCAACATTTTATTTACTTACGATGATTAGATTACAATGTCGGATTAAATATAAAAGATGGCGTAAGAATTTGGCACATTCGACACAAAACTAAAACGCATAACATAATAATTGTCAAGAGATGGCACTAGTAGTCTTTAAATGGTCTTACCTAATTATCATGAATCTAAATTGGTTTGTTAATTGAAAATGTAATGTTACTTTACAAGGTTGGTTAGATAAATAAACGGATTAGTAGTTTAACGTAGTGTGATGATAAGAATAGCTACACCTTCACCAAATCTTAGTTGAGTACTTTTCGGCTGTGCATCTCTCCCCTTCTATAGATATTTGTCAGGATAAACGCTTCGGTTCATCCATCTTGATCTGTCCCCCAGATCGGAAGCCAGACGTCAGTGCAACTGCACTTCGATTCCCATATCTACTTACGTCAATGACCAAATCCCATGATATCGTTATCAAATTAGTGTTAGATTAATATCTATCTATTACCAGAAGCCTAGATAGTTATAATGTGTTCAATAAAGATTATTATAATGACATTAGATCATATCAGTTGTTGATAAGGATAACTCGGTTAGAATTACAATGGTGATGAAGATATCCCGACTTTATAGTAGTAGGTAAATAATAATTATGTTAATAATGATTAGGTTTCAGGTTATTATAGATAAGCAAGTAGGCACACAATACTTTGTAAACATTGTGCTTCTGCTCTTGTATGAATTTATTTAAGGTCGGTACAGTATTTCTTTCATACATTTCTGCAAGACGTCATCTTAGTACTCATCCGCACTATGTCCATCCATATTGTCTTTTAAGTAATCTATCCATCTTTTCATAGGTCTTTCTCTATTTTTAAAACCATTCTAATTTATCCACTCAATACTTAACGTTCCTACTTATTTAAGTTGGAGCCCACAGGGTCATAGCAGATACGGCTATGGTTTCTTCTAATACAATAAATAATATATTTTTTCGCTGCATCATTTTTAGGTTTTTTCTAAAAAAAAACTGTTTTTATTTTTTAAGTTTAATATTCAGTTTACTACTTGAAACTGCTTACTGTCAACGTTCACGAGATGGCGCTAGTAGTATGTAATTCATAGGTGCCATTCAATCATATACGACTGTTTGATATGTAAAATTGTTTTTTTTTTACAACATTAGTTTCCTTCTTTGGGCAGGGCAAATTAAAGGTCTGTGTTCAAGACAAATCTAAGGGTCTTAGATGAAATCGGTTCGGTTCAGTTATAGGTTAATTATTTAGTCTATCCGAGGTACAAACTACCTAAAAGAATGTATGCTGTACAATTATGACCAGTTGCCATCAGCCTACAGAATTCAGTGGCTCAAACCATATGTAGGTAATGATGACGATTAAATCTCTTGACTGGATAGGGGAATACCCTGCATGAAATGGCAACACAATATTATATCATATCTGTTGCTAGTCCATGCTTAAAATTATCTTTAAAAAAGTCTAGTTCATAAAAGAATTAGGGTAAAAGAATTTTATCGGCTTGTTTATGCGTTTTTATGTGTTATCATGTTTTTATTATTGTGTAGGTATTAGTATGCATTTGGCAAATTCCGATGATAATCGTTTTTTTTTATCAAACCTAGAATCTATGAGTCACGTGATGAATTTAAATTACCTAATTGATTGAAACTCACGCTAATTTTGCACTTATCAACTCAAAACGTGTAGGTACAGTAACCGCACATCAGTGGCAACATTTGCACTATGAAAATCGCCCTTATTGCTTAGTCAAAATGGCGTTGTCAATATCAAATTTTTACCATTGATGTGCGATGGATTGCACTTACTACCACAAACATTAGCTTTAACACAAACCCGAATGTGATGTGTTTGCAGATGAATGGAGGAAAAAAAATATGCGTATATATCTGGTGTTCTGTGAGAAAAACTATGTCCACTGTTCCATGTCAGTTTTAAATTAAATGATATCAATCAATCTGTCTAGCCTTTCCCAACTTTGGGGTCAGCAAATACCTCACAAAAATACAACAACACAAACAACAATAAGTACAACACAACAGTATACAATTAAATAAAACAACACACATAGATACATAATACACTAGTATTGTAGTATGCAATATGTTGAGGGTAAATTAAATGATATCCAACATAATTATTGTCAACGTAATAATCCTATGTTAATGAATGTAATTGTTACCGTTTTAACGATAAATGAATAAATAAACATGCTGAAGAAGAACATTTTATGGCATTCTTTAAAATAAGATAAGGTAATATTTTCATTATAGAACGATAAAACGACAAGGAAAATTTTGCGCAATGCACACGGGAAAATATTCGTGTAAACGTCAAGTCACCAAATTGACTTGTTAAGATATTCTGACCTGCCTCACGTTTGAGGCACGTACCTAATAGGCATAAGGACACATGCCAGTAACTTGCCTAGGCACCTACTCTTGTGCAAGTTACATACTTTTGTGCAAAAGTTACATTACATGCATGTGTATGTGCAGCTTAATGATGCGTACGCAAGGTGTATTGATATACCTACGAATACCGGACGCCGATCATAAACGATATAGATTAACATCAAATTATACAAGAATGTCATGACGATGTTTCAAAAAAATATAATATGACGTCTGTAAGAGTATAACCAGAGGGTGGTAGCAGAAGTGCATAGCACCAAACTTCACCAGTTACGTTACTAGGCAAGCCTATTGTCACCAACCGGGCACATCTAGACTCTGGGCTTCGACTAATGATCATGATGGTGGTGTCCTTGACTGCAAAAATTATTCTATGGAGGCGCAACCATTTATGATATTAATTTAAATTATAATTTAAATTAATATCATAAATGGTTGCGCCTCCATAGAATAATTTATAATTTAAATTAATATCATAAATGGTTGCGCCTCCATAGAATAATTTTTGCAGTCAAGGACACCACCATCATGATCATATTAGTGATAGCCTAGTGGTGTGGCCGTCGGACTGCCAACTCAAAGGTCTCGAGTTCGAAACCAAGGCACGGACCTCTGACTTTTTGGATTCATGTGCGTATTGTATAACACTTGCTTTAAAAACGGCGAAGAAAAATATCTTGATGAAACCGGCATGCCTGTTTCTCGAGGGCATGTGAAGCCAAGTCAGAGGCCCATGAGCGGGATAAAAACTCTGACACCAGGTTAGTCACCATTATCACGAAAATAAAAAAGATTATGAAACGTACATAGTTCAATCTGACCTTAATGATTATTAACTCTGATACACCGTCCAGGTACTTTAATTTAATAGATAAGTTTTGATTAATACTCTTTTTATTGTTTTGAATGCAAAATCGTGCGCAAAGAAACACGTCACGTCTTGTTATTATTGCATTTATTTGTGTAATTACAAAGTTCCTTCTAGAGGGGCCCGTGGCTAAGTTATTACAGTGCGGCTGTAATCGACTGGGTCGATCAATCAGGTTAAGCTACACTTGCCGCGGTCGGACCTTGGATGGGTGACCATCTTTAGATTCCGTGACATGTCCGTGTCTCGGAAAGCATGTTAACCCGTTGGCTGGACCAACGGCTTAACGTAGTGTCATTCGTAGATCTTTGACAGTCGTTACTGGTCGTCAGAAGCCCGAAAGTCTGACAAACAATCTTACCAAGGGGTATCGTATTACCCAGTGACTGGGTTGTAGAGGTCGAGGTTCATGAGATAAAAATATTGTATTATTCACGTTGTTTTAGATAGTTTTGTCGACTATTTTGTTCACTTTTGTTCATTTTTGACGTGTTTTCGACAACTTTTGTATACAATCAGTCAATTAGTTTTAGTTGTAAACGATAAACAAAAACAGCACAACATGTAAAATAGGAACATGTTTATACCTTGGTGTTAACATGGGGTTAACATTATCGATATTATTTACTAGCCTCTGACTTCGTTCACGTGGAAGTCGTAAGACACCGCAATAATAGCCTCATTTTTATAAAACTTCCCTGTATACTACGTACTTCGTTTCTAGTTTTGTTCTCGGCAGCCGAAATATACATACAGAGAGTTAGGACTGGTGACGCGGGAGCAAGCGACGTACAGTTGTCCATGTGAGAAGCAGTTGTCCTGAGGTCAAAACCCGTAGCCGTGTATAGATTACGTTACAATTTTGGTTTAGGTACAGTGTATTCTATCTCCACTGTAAAATGATTGCACTAGAGTTACTTGACAAAAAATACAAAATAGATGTTTGCTTTCAATAATATTAAGGCTGTAGTAGAGTCAAAGGTTTTTTGCCATGGTACTTATCGTGCCATAGCACTTGTAAACTCACCTGAACTTTATTATCTCACCGCAAGGTACCCACACGTGTACTTGTAGATAAATATTTTTAAATTCGTAATTTAAAAAAAAAAATTCTTCTTGAAAAAGTTTCATTTTTTTTTTCGTCCTAACTGCTTCTTAGTTCATAAAAAAAAACAGATAGTTAAACAACAATTAACTGTTAATTTAATTCTGCCTGTAAATAAAAGAAAAGAAGAGTTTTCAATCAGTCAACTCTGTTAGACAAGTGAATTTCGAGGTCTTTCTTTTTCCTTTGATTGGTAATTTAAAGCCCCCATGGGCGCTAGGGCCGGTGCCTGCCGGGGTTGCGAAGAAAACCGAAAGGGAGATCGTGGCCCCCGGCAACAGGGCAACCGAAGGAACACGGGTGGGTTTTAGTCCGTAAGAGTCTGACACGAGGAGCGGGAGAAGTTATTTGATAATTTCCCACCCCAAAAAAAAGGCATGCCGGTTTCCTCATAATGTTTTTCTTCACAATTTTTGAAGCAAGTGATAATTATACAATACGCACACGAGACCTATTACTATAATATTGAGATAAATGTAATTTATAATATAAAGTCAAAATGCGTAATTTGTATATGTTACATAACATAACATTACGCTTGAGGGTTAAGCAGAGGTGCGTCTATAGTACACCCACATTTCACCAGTTATGTTTAAGTCCTATGTAATAGGGGGCGAGTCTATTGCCATCAACCGGGCACAAATCCGGATTCCGGGCTGCTACTGAAAAATTCCTGATGGAAAAATTTGCCCGGTCTGGAAAAAAAACTGTATAATAAAACACCCGAATAAGAATAAAAATTATACAAGGTCTATTAAAGGAGGTAGTATACTTGCTTTATAGTTTTATGTGTAACAACATCTTCGCTCAATAGATGTCGCTAGGTGTTGTGTAAATGTATAAATTCTTCATGGATGACTATTGCGATTAGTATCATCATAAAAAAGATGATAATACTTTTTAATCCGATTTTGATTATAATAAAAATATAATGAGTACGTCAAAGGTTGTAATTGGTCGATAGAAGGTTATGAGTTAGTCCTGAGAGTTAGTCAGACATCCAGGGTTTTCGAATCCTGGAATACATCCTACGTAGTTGAAATATTGGATTTGAAATTCAAAAGTTACGTAATGTTAGTTTATATATGCTTTGGGCAGAAGTGTATATATTTAACGACATTTCGTCCGTTATTTTTGTAGTTCCATATAGGTAAGAGGTAAGACTGAAAGCCAACCCCAACATAGTTGGGAAAACGATGATGATGATAGGGAATTTATAGAAGGCGAGTCTATTTCCATCAACTGGGACTGAGAAAATTCATGATTGGAAAAGTCCAGTAACTTTTTCCCAACCAGGGGGTCGAACAAGGACCCGAGTTTTATGGATTTCTTCTTCTTCTTCCAGCATTACGTCCTCCGTCTTCTCAACGATGCTGTAAAGGAAGTCGGATGGACGGTGTCTTCAAATGAAAGCGTCATCACATCGCAGTACCGAGTAGACCTGCTGGCTTCAGCCTGTCACTTCGAACACCCTGACTGTCTGGAGAATGCTGTTAGGATGTATACCAACTGGATGCTGGCGCCGAACCCTGATGCAAACAATGAGTATGTATGATTTGAAGTCGGGAGCGTAAATTAGACTTGAATCTGTGACATATAGTTAGAAGATTTATAAATTTATCTTGGACAACACTGATAGGAAAACATCATTAGGATATTGCGTAAAATTATATATAAGTCAGAAATTGCCAACCCACCTTGAGCAAGCGTATTGTGATCAATACTCATACCTTCTCTATGAGAAGGTGCATTTGCCCTACAGTGGGCTATTATATTAATTATAAGGGAGAAGCAAGTTCACTCTTGTTCTTACGACTTGAAGTACTGACACCAGTCGCATCAGCAGATGATCCCCTTTGTAAAGATCTACTTGAAGCTGTGAGGTGGTGGCACAATTGTTCGACTTGTAGGCCTTAAAATATTCCTACTGGAGAATAGCCTTTAGCTATTGGTAATTCAGCAAGATAAATACCAGGGCTGTCTGCCCAAATGTCGAGGTTCTTTTATTGCATAATTTTATTAACAACAGCACTCTCTCTGGCCCGGACAAAACTAGCACCTATTAAAGCCAGAATTTTAATATCACTTCCAACGTTTCAGAATTCACGTAGACCTTCGTGGCATAGTCTACTGTGTGGGAGTGCGAGCTGGTGGCGTTAGGGAATGGACTTTCGCATGGGAGAGGTTCAGAGTGGCAACGGCGCCTTCTGAACGACAACGACTGCTTTCTGTACTTGGATGTACTAGATCACCCTCGTTGCTGCATAGGTAGGTTCATTACTTATTCTACATAATGATGTACCTACGCCTAAATTGACTAACCAAATGTAGAGTGTGAGGTCTTTGTATGAATTTTCACTTCAATCAAAACCTAAATAAGTTATTCTGTTAGGCATTTGCAGTAGCCAGGATTTTTTACTTGAACTAGAAAGGTTACTTTGGTACCGAAGCGGAGCGTAGACCATAAATGAAGCGACCATTGTTATTTTTTGGCCTTCATTCTACTTTGGTGCACTGAAAAATATTAGAAGAACATAGAGCACTAAGTCATGATTAATTAATGTATGAGATATTCTCCAGGTACTTAGAGATGTCACTGCGCAACGACAGCGGTATCAGAAAGCAGGACATCGTACGAGTGTTCTCTGCAGTTGCAGGGACTGCAATAGGACAGCCGATCGCGTTCAACTACATTAGAGCTAACTGGCAGAGGCTTCGATCATTGTAAGTAGATTCCTTTAAGGATCTTTTGGCGATTGAATGCCATTGACAGGGGGCGTTGTTGGTGCAGATTTGGGAAATTGATACACAAATTGTATGAAAAAAACCAGATGGCAGTGTTAGTTCCAGATGGCAATTTTGACCACACGCCAAAAGTTCCTTCTACCGTTGTATTGGATTTGAACTTTCAACCACCTCTCTGGTCTAGTGGTTAGACCAGCTGACCCAGAAGTCCCGGGTTCGATTCCCAGCCGGGGCAAAATTTTCTGCTCAGTTTGGTTGGTGGTAGGGCTTGTTCTAAGCCCGCCTGGCTAGCTACCACCATCTTATTTAAGTCTGTCGTCATAACAACAACGTTAACAGCAATGTTGTGTTTTGGCAGTTAGAGGTAAGATAGCCAGTTCCTCTGTTGAGGATTCCGGGTGTAGCTCGCTTTCACATTCGGCCTGATCATCACTAACCATCAGGTGAGACGAACGCCAAGAAATTCCCAGTAGCAGATAAAAAAATAAAAAACTTGGAAGGCCTACATCCGACATCCTCCGTATCCTACTAATTCTACTTTAATATTAATTAATTAATTATATTTTTGTATATTACAAAAACCACTATACGGATTTGAATGAAATTTGGCACACAGGTAGTTTATAACCTGGATTAACACATAAAATACTTTTTATACCGATAATCTCAGGGGATCGCGACTTATGCGGGGGCGCTGCTAGTTATTGATAATCTTTCGTGTAGCTGCATTCATAATTCTAATTACATCATTAGCCGTTATTGTCACTTGTTCACAAGCGAGGTGATCAATGCATGCTCCCGTAGTGTACCAGCAGAGAAAAAGGATACAGCCACAGAATTAGTTTCACTTCCAATAGTAGCAAAACTAGGCGCATCAGACGGACACTGTAGTGTTCAGGCGTAATAGCACTATTTTCATCGCCTTCGACGTGCTTCGCAGCTGTAAAACAGTAATTGGCATTCATATTCTCAGTTTGATCTCATTATGCTAGCAGCGCCCCGCGTTTTCACCGGAATAAGTCTCGATCCAGTCGGAATACTGGAATAAAAATTGCTAATCCAGGTTATAAACTATCTGTGTGCCAAATTTCACCTGAATCCGTTCAGTAGTTTTTGCGTGAAAGAGTAACACATAACCATCTAACCATCAACCTTCACAAACTTTCGCGTTTATAATATTGTTATGATAGGACTACTATACGTCGCCCGGAGGACACGGTAGAGCATACGGTGGAGGTCTGCCCAGCTTGGGCGGAGCATCGCCGTGTCCTCGTGGAGGCGATCGGCGGCGGTGATCTCTCACGTCCAGCCCTGGTTAAGGCTATGGTACGGAGCGAGAGGAAATGGGAGGCCGTCACCTCCTTCTGCGAAGCGGTAATGCTCGCAAAGGAGGAGGCGGAACGCGTGAGGGAGAGGCAAATTTCGCGCCCTCACGCCCCTAACCGCCGCAGGAGGAGACGCCCAGGGCGTCGGGAGTCGCAAGCCGATTTCCGGCCACCGTAGGCGCGGGCTTGCGGACTGTGAGCAATGGGTAGCTCACCGTCCGATAAGGACCAGGCTCGGGTCGACGGCGCGTTGTGTTCCACGCGCGCCTCAAAGAGATGTCAGCAGAATTGACGGGGTCCGCTAGGGCCAATGCCTGCCGGGGTTGCGAAGAAAACCGAAAGGGAGATCGTGGCCCCCGGCAACAGGGCAACCGAAGGAACACGGGTGGGTTTTAGTCAGTAAGAGTCTGACACACCCTCCCGCTCCGCCCAGAGCGGGAGAAGTTATTTGATGATTTCCGACCCAAAAAAAAAAAGGACTACTATACGTATAATAGGTATCGGAACAGATTTCATTTTGATATTAATCATTATTTACAATGTGCTTTGTCATAAGTGAGCCATCATTATCATCTGTTAATATTAATGATTTCATGTCTTTCAGTATGTACCACAGAAAGCATCTATTTTTATTTTTTTTTAAATAACGGCTTTTACGTAATTGGGCCAGTTGGAACATTAAACGCTGTTATAATGTTATGTACCTGGTGGTTATAATGTTATGTACCTGGTGGTTATAATGTTATGTACCTGGTTATATACACGGACAGCCCCGTTGGTCTCGTAGTCGCAAGTACGACTGCTGAGCGTGGGTCCTGGGTTCGATTCTCGGGTCGGGCAAAGTGTTAATGGGTTTTTCCATTTGGAATTTCTTAGTAACAGCCCGGAGTTTGGAAGTTGGCGGTGTGATACCCCCGTGTCTCGGAAAGCACATTAAGGCGAAAGCGCCGACCCTGCCCGCGAAATTCAAATTTTCTTACGTTTTTTGTATTTTTTAGGTCAGTCTCAGATCTCATATTAATGATTGATTGATTTGCGGTCGTAAAAATAATAAATATATATTTACAGAATGTTAATAATTAAAATCGTAAATACAATTCTCAGTGATGGTGTATAATGTCATAAATTCACGAAATTGACATTCTTAGCTGCAAATAATTTGATGTGTTATTTAGGTAACCGTGAGATGTGGAAGAAATGGAGGGAGGCCATCTTTTATGACCGCCAATCAATCAATCATTAACATGAGATCTGAGACTGACCTACAAAATGAAAAAAACTTTGAATTTCGCGGGCATGGTCGAAGGTTCCACCTTAAGCCGTTGGCGCTGCGCCTGATCTATCTCCGGTCGTGTCAGATTGCCGACCCATCGGACTATGAGAGTGAGCGAAGAGAGAGTGCACCTGAGTTTGCGCACACACTTGTGCACTAGAAGTTTGGTCTCTTCTGTGATTGGTTGCCATGGCCGAAATTCGGTTTGGAGGACTCATAATTACATTTTCTACATTTTGATGTAACTGAACTTATTTTCAACTTTTCTTAAAAAAAATTAAAAACATGGATTCTGGTTTTTATCTTTGTCATTTTTATTTCAGTGTTGGGTCGCTATCTACTATCAATTTGATTGTAAAGCTCGTAACCAGACGATTGAATCAGGAACATGAATATGACGAGGTAAGTTATGCCAGATGACCCTCTTAAAAACAGCTAACAGCTAAATATTTGAAAGCTATTTGTGACGTTGCTCACCTTCAGAATGCACGCTCGTATGGATATCAAGTATCAAGTCCCCAGTACTGAATAGATAATCGTGAAAACATTTAGATGAGAATTTGTTTTATCAGAGATAACTTTCATTGTTCCGGAACCTCATTATGAATGATTCATTTGTTTTATCGTATTATGCCAATCGCATCAACAGAGCTTACTGCGGATCAGTGGAATAAAATTAATCGTATTATGATCGATGTGTTATGCAAATCACAATAAAATGAGCAGGGTTAATAAATCCGTAATGCAAAATTGTGTCATCCAATTGAGACATAAGACTGGTAACACATCTGCCTAGCCTTTTCCCAAGTATGTTGAGGTCTTCTACTAATAGTCTAATAGAACCGGACGATCATTTTCATCATAACATTCTTTATTTATTTCAACTTTTTGTATAGTCAGCATAATGCATGACTTGTGGCAAAGTACATGTAAATTAAATAACCATTTGATGAACACATTTGATTGTAATGCGCATGACATACAACGATCAAAATATAACTATTAATTTTATTCCAATGATCTAAAACACAAAACTCAATGACTTAAAAAAAAAAACACTACAAAGCGAGAAAAGAAGTGTCTTTGAATTTTCTTTTTTGCCATCGACTTCCGAAATTAAAGGCGGTAGATTTTTTTTTGTAAAAAGTTTTTATATTTCTCTTTTTAGTTGAGGTACCTACCCCACACAAATTCGAATACCCCTACCTGCTATGTAAAAAACAGTGTCATGAACTTAACATATCATCCATATACTAAGTGGGAAAAAAATACGTATTATTGAAGCCAACTCAAAAACTATCCCAGCAAAGTTAATAAAATTTATATGGGACCAACTTGGGAGCATACACTTAAAAAAAAAAAAAACAAAATAGGTCGATAATTGACGGAGAAATCGGTGGACATACATAAAAAAAAAAAAAAAAAACATACGCTACGAAAATATAACCTCCTCCTTTTTGGAAGTCGGTTACATAAAATAACCTTTTTTGATGTGCAAACCATGATATAATAAATGAATCATTTTACTTGAACAGAGTTACCGGAACAGTGAAAGTTATCTCTGTTCAAACAAATTGTTATCGAAATTGTTTCACGATGATTAATTTGATGTTGGCAGCTTGATCCTTGATATCCCGTTCATTAACACTGAGTTATTATGCTCACTTTGAAAGTTCAATCTTAATAATTAATGGACTATTTAATTGCAAATGTCAATTAGGTATGACTTACATACATAGCGCTCACGTATGGTCACATGTTGTTATAAGTTTACGGACCAACTCCATTCTTTCGTCTTCTTTTCCATGTGGTTAGTGACTAACCATCAGAGTTTTTATGCCGTCCATGAGCCTCTGACTTCATTAAAATGAATAATTATTTAATGAATTTATTCTTCTGGCCGATTCCATTTAAACCTAGGTATGATAATATGTCAACAGACGAACCTATGTTTAAAAAGAAGAGCATGCAAATGTATTTTGTCTGTGCAGTGCCCAGAAATTTTGTCTTCATGCCAACCACATTTGTTAACTCTACAAACAATATTTCATTCTCCCCACAGTTGAAAAGATTCGTCACAGAATCCTGCAGTGACTTGGGCAGGCCGGTACAACAAGTGTTGGAGACTATATCTTCCAACGTGCAATGGAGGGATCGAAACTATCACACCATTATCGACTGGTTAAGGGCGGCAGACCAAGCAAGTTAAAGTAGACTAAGAATAATCTAGATTGAAATAGTCAATATCATGACAGCATCAATGTACAGTTATATGCCTGATTCCTAATGATCGATAGCGGCTGGTTGGGGTAAAAACTTCTTGCATTTTCACCGTATCGAAGTGTAGTTTCCATAGGTTGGCTACGGAAGCTTTCATACGATTAGGCGTTTAAAAGTTGCCTTCAGAATCTCTTTTTAAATTTACGATTGGTAAGTAAAACAAATCTTTGTTGGATTTAGGAATCGGGCATAAGAGTACAGGAACATTATTTAACGACGGCATTGAAGTCGAGGCAGGTCTCTTTCTAACGCATAGGTTTGCCGTAGTGTTATCTCTCTCTCTGAAATCTGTAATGTAGTTCCAGTGTGCCGTTTCTGAATAATTGTTCAGTACAATTTGTTAAGGATAGTCAAATCTATGTACCTAAGTAAAGTATTTTACATTAGTTTTATTTTACATTTGTTCTAAAGTGGAAAATGGAGAGGACAAAAAACTGTATTTGCAACGAAATGCAAGTTTTGCAACTATGTATTGTGTTGACACTAACCTATGAAAAACTTGTGTTTTGCAGCCAAATTTGAATAAAGTCAATATTATTATGAAATATTTATCTTTAGGTATTTATAAGAAAAAATCATACAATAGATCTGATCTGTGTTTATTTCGCTCTGAAGGACGGTCGGATATAAAATTAGATGTCTGCGACATTCGACCGTAGAATGTTTCTAAAATTTAATGCCTCAATTTAGGAGTTGAATTGTCAGAAGGCCTAATTGTATTAATTTATGATTTTGCATAGAAATGGACTTAGTACACTAATGACATACAACGTACAGCTGCTAACAATAGGGATGAGGGATGATGTTTCGGTAAAAAAAAAACTTTTTAGTTTGTCAGTCAGATAATGAAAAAATATTAAACACTTATTTTTTTTTATTTTATCATATTATTAAAAAAAAATACTCAGATGAAACACATTAAAATTGGGGAGTGGGGGTCGCTACTGCCGTGCTCAGTAAGAAAAGATTTTTGTAAAATTGAGTAACATATATATTCAGAATCCTCGTAAAGAGCAAAAAAAACTTTAGGCGCCATTTACTCGAAACTACGAATAATCTACTTATTGCACTTCTAATTGGCGCGGTAAGCTACGTCACAAGTAAGTATAAAAATTACATACTCGTGACGTCATGGCACATAGTAACTCAATGTATGGCCGTAATTTTTTGATAGTGTAAAAAAAGAAAAAAAAATGTGTCCAATATTTTTTAATAATCTAACTGACGGACATAACATTTTTTTAAATCATCATCCCTATTAGTGGCCAATAAGCAAATTTATGCTCAGTGATCTGGGAAGTACGAAAAAAGGTAACCCCAAATCTCGATCAAATAATTTAATTATGTGAGCGGCCTAAAGTGTGTTCTTACTTCTTTAATTCTTGTTGAGTTGCATTCATATTTCATTGCATGGCAACAGAGCCTGATTTAAATGGTTGTTGCTCATCTTTCGGTGAGCTTGACTTGTCAAAAGATACGCTTGAGCCATCTAAATCTGGCTCATTTCCGTGATTTTTCTCAGTTACAGTCGTTAGTTACTCATAAAAGCTTTAAAACGACCTCAGACGATGCTTATTTTTTTTGAAAAATGACAATATTTTTCTCCTATTCATGTTTTTTTTTTTGCTACTTTTCCTGATCTTTAATTTATTAATCAGTATTAAAGCTGATTGTGATCTCAAATCAGCTTAGTTCTGTAACTGATCACAATGTAATCAAAAAGCTGCATTCTTCAATTTTATCCATCGCTTCGTTTTTGTCTACTGATAAATGGTCTTCTTAGTCAAGCGTAAAGAAAAACTGCTTAACACATAAATGCGTTTTCACATTATGCAACGCGAATAATGTGAAAACATGTTTGGATTTTCAACTTTCGGTACTGGACCGAGCGTTGAAAATCCAAAAGCGTGTTTTTATTTTGGCAATCGTTTAGATGTCGTTTAGTGATAGTGAAAACGGGCATTGGCTCCGTTATTTTAAATAATTATCACCTCCCTCCCTTGAATGTCCAAACATCTATCCATACCGTCAAGTGTAGAACTTTCATAACATTTATATTTACCAGCTTATCAGAGATAAGGTTTCGATATACATACTAAACATATATTAATAAAGTTTTATTGTACCAATATCTCAATACACGTGCACACAAGAATATTAGAATACACTGTTTTTATATTTTGCCCTCATATAAAATAAATACCCATTTACCTTATACAGTGCGAGTCTTTACATTGTGCACATATCGAAATTAGGGAAAATATGTGCTTAATTTTATAGACGGAAAAAATATTTTAAAAAATCTAAATATTTTTGTAACAAAACGTAATTTTTAAACTAAATGATCTATCGCGGTGACGGTATAATGATTGGAAGTAATTAGGCGTCCTCGCAAAAATTGTGGAAAAAACCTACCCTCAATTGAAAATAAACACGTTTTTTTTTTACAATACATAATAGTAAAATTTCTCGATAAGACGCTAACCAGAACAAAAAAAAAAAAAAAATCCGTCGATAAAATTAAGCATAGATTTCGATTGTGCATATTATAAATAATAAGCATTCACTTAGAAACTCAGTAGTTTTACGAATCAGTCGATTTATTCAGTAAAAATCTTACTGTGAAAATTTAGGTGAAGCCGCATCAAGTGGAATGACAGCTCATGTCATTTCACTTGATGCTAGGGATAGCCGTCCTTGAGTTCACTTCAAGCTTAGCTTTAGCGTATTCTAATGACGATAATCAATACAATTTCGAAAACAGTAAGTTGCATGCCTTTATCTTGAAATTGAAATAATTTGCGGTAGTTTTATGTTTATTGGTAATTAAAGAACAAAAAAAAATTAAAACATTTTTTTCATATATTTTTCGCGACAGCTTTTAATATAATTTATAATCTAAATTAATATTTAAAAGAAAAGTATTGTATTAACTTATCTTAGATAGTTAATTGTATGTAAATAAAACCTAAACTTTGTACTATTTAGCTCTATTTCTTATAATAACTTTCGTAAATTAAAGTTTATAAAAATATGTGGTTTATAAAAGTGGTGTTTTATTTTTTTTATTTTACAGATAACAGTAAAATAAAAACGTATGTAACGATTTTTAATATTTTTTTATGTAAATCAAAAATGATTAAAAATCGTTACAATTTCTTTTAACTCTGGTATTGATATAAAAGGTGTATCAGAACTGTGTGGTCATATTTAAGGGTGTAGTGTAATCAGTTGTTCCATTAGGTCGAGTAGGTATTGAAGTTTTGCATATTAAAGCAGTTCAGTTGGATGGGCTGAACACCCATAAATATGAACTAGAGGTATCCCAGGTGCTTTGAGTAGAGGTGAAGCTATAATGTTTTATACTTTTATAATTACACTGGGGCGCCTAAATCCTATGTTATCTATCCTATACTATTAAATGAGCAATAGCAATATTTTTATATATATTTGTAATCACTTTCTCGAAAACGGCTCTAACGATTTCGATGAAAGTTGCAATATAGGGGTTTACGAGGGCAAAAAATCGATCTGGCTAGGTTTCATAGCTGAGAAAAGTTGTTTTCTCTATTTTCACAGACTCAGGAATGTTACATATCGAACATATCATCCAGGTATACCAACATTGTATGTTGGTATACCTGGATGATATGTTTATCTATTTTCACCTGACTAGAGCTCGGTCGACCAGGTATGTACAAAAATAATATAATAATATTATAAAATCATGCCTGTAATCCCAGAAGGTTTTGATAGAGATGGACCCACATTTCGCCAGTTATGTTGAAGTCCTATTAATAGGGGGTTAGCCTACTGCCGTTAACCAGCAACAAATCCAGATTCGGGGCTGTTTGAAGTGTTCGGCGCGAGGTTCTCACCGCTAGTCACTGCGCACTGGTCGATCCGAATGAAAGTGTTCTGGATTCGGGATTTTATGGATAAAATTTATGACACTAGAGGTATATAAACAAACACTTATTTAGATTACACTTCTTTTTGGGCAGTCATGTAAAAATAGGAATGGTGGAAGTGCTTCCCCGTACCAACTGTGAAAATCGAAGGGTAGGTACACTCTAACAGCTAGATTGACCGACAATCTTAGAAGGTGGCTGGGATAGACTGAATGCCTGTGGCGCAGCTTGGGAGAGGCCTATGTCCAGCTGTGGACTACAGTAGGTTGAGTTGATTGATTAACACTTTAACTACAGTCCAGCTATTGAGAGAATGCGTTCCTGACACCTGTCAGTTGGATAATTTCTAGCAGTAATAAGGATCAAATTCGCAAAACACATATTTGTTAGTATGAAATTGACAGGTGTCAAGAACGCATTCTGTCGACGGCCGGACTGTAGGCGAGTGCAAGATCCTCTTGCTTCGCTCTTGTAATAACATTACATTAAAAACAATAATCCGTTGAAAAAGACAAGTAAGAATGACACCACTGGAGTTAAAACTCATTTCGGTCATGTCAACTATTAGAAAACAGTTGGATTCCGAGCCTATTGCACTTTTAAACCGAACAATTAATCTACAGAGGATTATAACACCCAATTAAAATAATTATTTATTTAAAAGTGACGTTTGACCGATATTAAATTATCTTTAAGTATAATCCGTTAGTAAGTCATACTTATCTAGACAAAATTATAACCAATCAGCCAAATGAAATGATAAGAATGTAGGCAAGTTTTATAATATTAAAGACAGCAAAGTCGCGGGCTTTTTTTACCGAATACCTACAGTTTCCTACTAGACGGATTATGCCTGGCTAATGAAAAGCTAATCAACACACATATTAGATAACATACTGTCTGTCAACCCCATTTCAAGAGACTAATTATAACATTTTAACAAAGATCGGTCCTTAGCAGCTCTTCATGCTTAGAATAACCATAATAGAAACGGGTTTTGTCGATGGAAGAATAGACAAAATGACAGATGAAAAAAAAAAACAGTGGCACTCCGGGAGTGCCGACAGAAGTGAAAACTTGAAAAAAAAAATCAGTACCGCGGTAATCAACGCGTTGATGTCTTTTACTTCACGCACCGCAGTAATCAACGCGTTGATGTCTTTTCAATGGTCAAAAGCTGGTGTCATCACGGTGTCGTGAAATCAATGGTTTAGTCCCATCTCAAAAATTCCCAATGCACCTAAAGAAGTTTTCACTTAAAAAAAAGATAAACAGTCACAATCTGTCATTTTGTCTTTTCTTCCGTCGACAAACCCGTAGAAAACCCGTTTCTTTGGTTGTGACGGTACGCGTGCAAACTCTCAAACTCAACTCAAAGCATTTATTTCAATTAAACCATTTACAGGCACTTTTGAATTGTCAAAGAGTCGGTCAGTTAGTCAGAAAGTTGAAGCTAATTGCCCATTCCAAAACGTAGATCTCTATGGAGAAGAACGGGCAAGAAACTCCAAGGACACTCTTTTAAATATAGATATTACAAAATCCTGGGTACATCATTCTTGTTGCTTCTATATGTGAGAACAATGTACAAAAAATAATCAAAAGCAATTGAAAATATAAGATTAAAGTGCTAAACAGGGAGAGATGGAAGGAGAGTCGGCCTTTGCCTAGCAGTGGGACAAAATGGGCTAGTAAAAAAATAAAAAAAACTATTCAAAATCCGTGTTCTGACACCTGAATAACAACCAAAACCCAAAACCTGAATAGCTATTAGCAACCTTTGTACCGGTCTTTGTATCCATTAACGCCATTACCATGGAATTAGTAATGTTTTAAAAGTGCTGTCTACTAGCCTACAGCAGTCCATTGTTGGAAATAGGCCTCTCCAATTGCACTTCATTCAGCTCGATTGTCTGCAACTCTCATCCAGCTGCTACCAATCACCCTGAGATGATTGTCCACCTAACCCGAGGGCGTCTTACCTTACGTTAGCCGATTCGCGGTGTCCACTCAAGAACACTTCTACCTCAACACCCAACGTATCAACAGGTAATATGGCCGTCCCATTGCCACTTCAGCTTGTTTATTCTTTGAGCTATGTCGACAACATTGGTTCTTTGCCGGATCACCTCGTTCCGGATTACATCCCTCAAAGAGACTCCAAGCATAGCCCATTCCATAGCTCGCTGAGCGACCTTGTATTTATGGAGCAGTCGTACCGTGGGTGTTCACGTTTTGGCTCAGTAAGGTCTTAAAATTAATAAATATTATTCTTCAGTGTCCGCAACTATACGGCTGATGATTTGAGTGAGCTGAGCTGAGTACTGAGGTGTGTCCTTCATCATTCCTCTCCAGAGAATGTCTCTTATTGTCTATACGTCAACAGAAAAACACAAAGATTGATTATATTATTGTCACAAAGATTTCAGGATCAGAAAAAGGCTTTGAATTAGCGATAGCCTTTCCAGATACTGTTTTATCCTTACCTTCCACATTATTTACTAATCATGTCCGTTTTGTATACTAAAGCTTACTATCAGTCTTAGTAGATAAGTCTGACACTGATAAGTCTTCATTAGATCATAAATTGTGATAAAAACATGGAATGTCATCATAGAGTTTTTCCTGTTAACACAATAATAATATTGATATCGGTAAAATACTTCAAATACTTATTCAAATACTTAAATCTTTTGTCGTAATTTTAATGATAATTTTTGATAACGATTTCAGTTACTTAGCGGACCGACTACTGATTATTTGCTAATGCTATCTTCAATGTTACTTTGGTGGAAGCTCATATTTTTTATCAGAACAAGTTTTCATTACTTAAAGTTCTTATAACTTAATTTTTTGCATTATTTAATCTTGTTTATGAGATGTAATATATAATGGCTTTTCTTGCAACAAAATTTCAATATAAATTCAAAAATAGGATACAATTTGTAGGATATTATCTGCCAAGTAAGTCAAGGAGAACCTAATCGGAGGTGGTGAAATAGCCCCTCAATGCAGGGGATCGCGTACCGGAAGACTTAGCATTGGAAAGCCTCCCACAAGGAGGAATGATGCCCTGGTGAAGGCCGTAGGAATGCGCTGGATGCGAGAAGCACAGAACCAGTCAAAGTGGCGGTGCTTAGGGGACGCCTATGTCCAGCAGTGGACGTCTTTCAGCTCAAATGATGATGATGATGATGTAGAGGGTAATCTTCGGAACTACTGATCTGATTACAAAAATTCTTCCACTAATGAGAAGTTACAGAATTGGCAAGTATCATAGGATATATTATAATTTATGTATAAACAAGAAATTTCACGCGGAAGAAGTCGCGGGTAGAAACTAGTAAATAATAAGAAAGAAGTGGAAGTCACCCCATATACAGGGGATAAGAAGACCTATCACATAGCCGTCGACGTCATCACGTCAGCGCCGGCTGTCGCTGAAAATCAGCGCTGGGGCTCTGTCTCACATGGGGTCGCAGCATTTATGCTGAGCGATGGCCATTTTGCGTGGATGTGACGCATTTTTTTATTATCTTTCTTTGCGTCATTTTTACCGCAAATAAACGTATTTTCTTTCTTTATTTATTTATTTATTTAATACTTTAAGCACATAAATGTACAGAGGCGTACTTAATGCCATAGGCAGTAAATCCGCCGTAGTATGCATTAGGCATTTATGCTTTCTTTCTTTTTTTCCGCCAAATACGCATTCTGTACATCAGACTAAGTAAGAATGCACAAAAATAATTGTTTAGAAACGTCTTTTATTTTTGGTGTGACAAATCGCTGTTTACGTTAGCGCTCAATGGAAAGCACGCAAAACGCTGCATGCAGCGGTACAAGGGTCGTAGGGTTATTTAAAGTTAAGTTATATCATTCAAAACTTGTTAAACCTTAAAAATATCTCCACAGTCAGACGGTTCCCAGGTATGTTCCACTGGTCTGGAGATACCGCACGGTCTCCGGTGAGACGGCGAGCCTCCTCGTTGGATTGCCGCCATGGGATCTGGAGGCAAAAGGCCTCCAGATCCCATGTAACGGGGTAATTTTTACGGAATTGCTCATATATGTCAGTGTAATACATCGATAAGAGCGTATCTCATCAGTAAAGAAAACTTATTTAAATAATAAAGTTTTTTTTAATGGCAAGCAAACGAATGGGCCACTCGATGGTAAGGAGTCATAGAAGTTTTTGAACATCTGAACATCTCCTATTCAGAATGGATTTCTGAGACGGGTAGGTAGTTACAGAAAAAACAGTATTAGGAGACTGTCCTTTTTTTCAGACTCTTTGATCTCATTAATTATAATAGAGTGTTCAATAATATTTTAAGGAAACCAAAATGGGAATTATTTGAGGTTCCATTATTTTACAAATACCTGCCCTATATAACATCGACCACCACCACTACCTATAATCCTTTTAACTAGTACATGGCAACTACGCTTGGTGGCAGAAATAGGTAATCATCTGCCTACCCCGGTCAAGAGTAAAAAGAATAGTATGAAGCTTAGTTGGGATGAATTTATCCCAAGAACAAATTTAACATAGAAGTAGATAAAAAAATGTACTTCCATACCTGGATATTGTTTTACGTTGTTCGAAAAACTGCAAATGTAAGTTTGTGAACGCAAAAATAAAAATGGAATAAAACTATAAATTAACGATTTTCGGACTTTTTCCTTTACTTGTGCTAGGAGACCCTGCTTCTTGCCGAATTTCATAAATCTAGATCAACGGGAAGTTGATTAATTTGCAAGTATCAAAATATGTCACATAAATTGGCGTTTTTATTGCGTTGACTTAGAAGTATGATTTTTTTATAGCTCCAAGTGACCGTAGATTTACGTATTTGATATTAATTTCAATTTGATACCACCACGCGTTCCTGAGAAAAAGGGTCGCATACCTTCATCATTATATTTATTCTTATCATCACCCCGCTTGTAAAAAGCACAATACTTATTTTAAAAAAAATTGTGCGGTCGGGGGACCCCCGTCAGGAGCGAAGTTCCTTACGTGATACTCGCACACATACACACACTTGAATATAATAAAAAGAGACAGACAAAGAGAGGGAGGGAGAGAGAGAGAGAGAGAGAGAGAGAGAGAGAGAAGAAGTCGTATAGGCATAACGCTTTTCTTTACGTGATGATTTCTGTCACTCAACTACAATCGGAAGCTGCGTTAAAGAACTTCGTTCCAAAAAAAAGGCACTGTTGATAGTTCGTGGTAATCTGATTTTAAGACCCACAAAAAACGGGATAACAAACCCAAAGACGATTGTCATGTTATACAGAGGAGTGAAAATATTGTGGCTTTATGAGCAGGGGAAGACCAAAGAAACAATGGATGGACTATGTGTCACTGTGTGACTTATGACTAGAAAGGAGGTGACTGCTAAAAAGACAACTAATGGATAGGTAAGGAAGAGGAAGACATGCTGCAGCCAAATGAATTGGAATAAGGGCAAGAAAACTATTAGTACCACAAAAAAAAAAATGTATACAGGGTGGCGACGTAATGGGGATGACGCGAAAACTTTTACCATGGATTAGCTATATGATTCTGAACCTGAAAAACAAACGATAAAAAAATCTGCTGTTTCATAGAAAAATGCAATAACTACGCGGTCAAAATATATATAACAGCTGATTTAAAAAAAAATACCATCGAAAAATTACAACGCAGCGGGGTTCAGAATCATGTACTGTGTATATGGTAATTGTTTTCGCGTCGATGTCCCTGCCACCCCGTATGATACGTGAAATGATAGATACATGTAGGTACTTCAAACTTTTGTGTAATAGTTTTATTAAAATACGGGATTGACTGCACTAATCAGCTCACATAAAAGATATAGCGATAATTTTCGAAAAAATATCTCCGATTATGATATTGTTGATAATTCATGATACTATATCGTTGGTGATTACGTATTGATGTGTATATTTCAATAATTTGATTACAATAATCCAGTTGCGGGTTTAGTGCCCGCTTCAGTGGTCGCTGGTATCCAAGGTAAGTTAAATTATTGCGTATATTATAGCATAGTAAAATATGGTAAAATTACGTCTATAGTACTTAAATAATTGAGGAAAAGGGCTATATTTGCCTGAATATTTGTTGCTATATTTAATATCTTAATGAAAATAGACACGATAATGGTGAGGTCAAAGATTAAACGTTTATAGATGATAGTATGATGGTTCAAGTCCATGAATTGATGAGCTAGATTGTGGGTTAGAATCACAGTATAATTTTATGCAATAACCTGTTTCAAATAATTCGAAAATTTAATCAAATCTTACTTACCCGTCACTTTTCCTTGGTGTGTTTAGTGTTATGATTACGTAAATCTATGTAAAACAAAAAAAACAAGCTACAAAGTAAATAGTCTGATTTGTTTTTCTACTTCAAGATAATTTTTTAAAATTTGAATGTTAACAGTTACTTCAATTCAAAGCGGTCCATTATATAAGCACTCTATGAATGAATCTACTGCCAATAACTTTTCTAATTCTCCAAGAATTTGAATTGGTGACGTATCAGTTAATAATTAAGGAAAATATTCGTGAAATAGTTTATTTCAGCATGGCAGATTTACGTCACATCATTTTTTTTACTAATTGTAATGTTGATGACGTTATATTTTCACAAGATAGGGTGCCTACTGAAACTAATTTAGCAAAGTGAGTCAAAATTGATTTTAATTTACGAGAAGGTTAATAATAGTGTATATGCGTGATACATAAAACTATTGGCATTACTTAAATTAATTATCTATGTCTAGAATTTATCAAATTGCTACGAGGCAAACGTAAACCTGAAATTATACGTTCCATTTATTTCGTTCAGATAAAGATATTTCGATAACGATGTTTTTATAGTCATTAATAAACGTTATCAGTTTTTTAAAATAAGATAAGAAAGAGCGAAGGAAGATAACAATTACAGGAATCATCTAGAATTTATAAATTTTAATCGATTGAATTAAATTTTCAATATTGATGCTATTCATGGTGTATACCTACTTAATAACTAAGTCAGTTATTTCAATGTCCTGCTACCAATCATATTAATATTGCAACTGAAAAGTTCTGTTGATATATCTAAGTTTTTATCTCTCACACCAACCCTCAGAAATACTCTTATATTGACATTAAAATTCAATTTCAGATGGTGGCGATAAAACTTGTAGTTTTATCCTTGGCTTGCGTCTGCGCAACTGCAATAGCTGATGTTGCACCAGTGCAAGTGACGAGAAATACCATCTTCAGAGACGAACGCTTCGAAGGCGAAGTGTTTGAGAATGTCGATGCCTTCGATAACATCGAGCTGAGTACAGACATTGTTTCACCGTACAGATTACCCAACACCACCGCTCCCTCAAACTACAAGGTGCTTTGGAACATCGATCTCTCAACACTTAGTTATTCTGGTTTAGTAAATATCACTCTTCATGCAACACAAGCTGGCGTTAACGAGATCGTCATCCACTGTGACCATGTATCAGTGACCAAGCTAGTCCTGACTCAAGGGAATACAAACGTTTCTGTAACTTACTCCGTTCAGAAGGAATACCAATTCTTAAGGGTCGCGGTCATCGATGGCGTTCTGCAGTACAATGCGGCGAACCCTGTTAACTACATTTTAAGTATCGAATTTAACGCAAATATGCGCGATGATATGTACGGTATTTATCACAGTTGGTACAGGAACCTTGGAAATGACACAGGAATAAGGTAAAGGGTTCGATAATTAAACAAAGTTTTAGTGCTTTACTTTCAAATACCATTTTCTTTTAAAACCAACCTAAAATGTAATTTATGTAATGTTGCTAAGATGGTATAATTTCATAAGTATTTAATTTTTAGATGGATGGCCACTACACAGTTCCAAGCTACCGCTGCTCGCTATGCATTCCCGTGTTATGATGAACCCAGCTTTAAGGCCACCTTCGATGTCACCATCAGACGCTCCTCAGGCTACAAGAGTTGGTTTTGCACTAGACTTCAGAGCAGCGTTGCCTCCACAGACGCAAACTTCGTGTAAGTAAACATACTAATATGTTTTTCTTTTGATTTTAAGTCTACAGTTGCTAATTTTTATTGATATTGAAATTTTCTTTGTTTCACAGTGGTTACTATGACGATATTTACCATACTACACCAATAATGTCCACCTATTTGCTCGCATTAATCGTCGCTGATTATCACGCTGTTCAGGAACCTCCAACCGGTCCAGTGATGCACGAAGTTATTGCAAGGCCTGGTGCGATCTCTGCTGGTCAAGGAGACTATGCCCAAAGAGTTGGACAGGACCTTTTGGCTTGGATGAGCGAGCACACACAATATGACTTCTATTCACAAAATGGCAACCTGAAGATGACCCAAGCCGCTATCCCTGATTTTGGAGCCGGCGCTATGGAGAACTGGGGACTGCTAACTTATAGGTGGGTACCCTACCTACGATTACAAAAGAAAGAGTGCTGTAATGAATTATTTTTCAAATGTTTTTGACACATCTCGGGATCCTAGGGTCCCGGACCTTTGGAAGGCGTACGAGGGGCCGAAGCCAACTCGCAAAGGCCCGTTAGACCTTTTGAATGAAATGAGGCACCAACCGACGGTTATCCCTGTTCGCGCTATGCAAGTGCACCCAAGTACGACCCCTGGTTGGTGCAGGACTATTGCCGGATATGGAAACAAAGATATTGGATTATGGGTTTGGGTGGCTTAGTGAACTGATTATCTAGAACTATGGAAAGACTATGGCCCCTGCCTGACCAATATTTTATATAAAATACATAGGTAAAATGGCAGGGGGTGACTTGCACACCCAATAATGGGCCCCCGAAAACGGTGTGCTAGCACAGTGTCGTAGCGACAAGGGGGCAACATGTCCTAAGTTGCTTATGAGGAGTGGAGATGTATTCCACGGCTATCAGGACAATCCCGGTAGTACGGTCAAGATCCCTACCAGCATCTTACTGGAATACTTCCTTCCTCCGAGCACGTTTGCTCTTGCAAATCTAAACTCAAGCTGGCCAATAAAGGCAAGAATAAAGTGGGAGCTCTGTTTCTCGTCAATGTTATATCCAGCCGGCCAATAAAGGCAAGTCAGAGGTGAGGAACAAGACTTCTCCCGAGAGATATGGTCCGTGGGGTCACTACTGCCCAACAGCTCGCCACATGCTGCCCTGCAGATTTTTATACCTCTCTTGGTCTGGCTCCTCATCCCAGACCTGTTCCGGCAATATAAACTCTACCAGCACAGGCCTAGAGCTCGTTCGTCATCGGTCGTGGGGTTATTATTATTATTATTAAATTTATTCTACGAAACATGACTTACAAGATTATTTAGTTCTGGTTGACAAAATCGATTAAAAATTAAAGTACTTAGTAGTAATTTTTCTTTTTTTCAGGGAAGCTTATCTGTTGTATGATGAAAATCGTACAAACAGCTATTTCAAGCAGCTCATCGCTTACATTCTTTCCCACGAGATTGCACATATGTGGTTCGGTAACCTTGTCACCAATGACTGGTGGGATGTGCTGTGGCTGAACGAAGGCTTTGCTAGATACTACCAGTACTTCTTGACTGACGCGGTTAGTGACCTTTAACAAATTAAATGTATTATAAGTTTTTTGTTAAAACACGTAACGATTTAAGATAACATACCTACTTCGCTTCAAGATTTTCTGCTTGATTTTTTGGTAAAATAATCTGGCATATAGAATAGTTACGAATGTTGTATGTGTTTTTGGGTTTCAGGTTGAGACAGAAATGGGTCTTGGTATTCGTTTCATTACCGAGCAAATGCATACGTCACTGCTTAGTGACTCGTCTAACAACCCTCACCCTCTGACTAATCCTGGTGTTGGCAGCCCTGCCTCTGTCAGTGCCATGTTCTCGACCATCACTTACAACAAGGGAGCTGCTGTAATCAGAATGACTGAGCTTCTTGGCTCCACTGTTCATAGACAAGGACTCAGGAATTATCTGAGAGATAAGTAAGGTTTTGGTTTGATTGTTTGAACTGAAATAATTATTATAGCTAAGCTCAAGTGTTGTATAGCAAATATACGTAGGTATATTTAGTGTGGCAATGAATAATAATGAAAACAAAATTAAGATTTAAAACATAAATAAGACTTGGTATAAATATTTGCAGGCATTTTGGTACAGCTAAACCCATTGACTTGTTCCATGCCCTAGACCTGGCTGGTCGATCGGCTGGTGCCTTCAATGCTTATGGAACCACCTTCAATTTCGTGGACTATTTCAATAGTTGGACAGAACAGCCTGGACACCCCGTGATTCATGTCCAAATAAACCACAGTATTGGGCAAATGACCATCTACCAGGTACAGATTCTTCAAGAGATATGTATAATAGAATGTTTATAAATAAGATAATCATTTATTCTCCTTTCGATCGATTTTCAGTACTAATCTCAATTAATTATTACAGCGTCGTTTTAACATCAATACCGGTTATTCTACCGCAAACACGAAGTACATCATCCCCATCTCTTTTACTTCTGCGCCATACCTCGATTTTGCGAACACGAAGCCATCTCATGTCCTCACTGAAGCGGTGACCGTCATTGACCGCAACGCTTATGGTGACCACTGGACCATCTTCAACATTCAACAAACTGGTAAGTAATACTTTGTTGAATAGTGAAAATAATAAGATCTGAATTGTATATTATGAGTTTTAGAAAATGAGAGTCCAATGAAAACACGCTTTCATTAGCTTGACATGTATCTATGTAACAGAATCTTTCAACGTTATTTTCACCTTTTTCAAATTTGTCGTGCGTAGAAATAAAATTATGCGTAGTTTGAATAAATAATTAAAAAAGCGTGGAGCGCTTTTTGGATTATATTACTTTGAATTATTTTATACAAAGCGCTTCACACACTTTTTGAATTAATCATTGGATATAAAGAAGTACAAGCTGCATAGGTACTTATGTCGTAACTAAGCCTTTAAAGTGCTAACTACACGGCTGCCATCCGCGTCCCCAAAAGAGTTGACCTTGGTTAGCGACAGGCAGAGCTGTTTTAAATTTGGTCGTAAACTACCATCTACATGGTTGCAACCCACCAAGGTCACCTCTGTTGGGACGCGGTTGGCAGCCATGTAGCAAGCCCTTAAGCCTTTAAGGATACTACACACAGTGCCGGCGGGCGGCACGAACTGCCGGCTTTTGCCGAGTGGCACTCCTTTGTTTGGCTACTCTTTTGTGCGGCAAACCGGGCGCATCGCGGTTGCCCGGCGGCAAGGCCGTGTGTTAATACATGTCAATTTATTTATTTTATCGTTTCAAGTGCGTGTTTTTTTAAACGAAATAATTATTTTTTATTATTATTATTATACATACACTAGCTTTTGTCCGCGGCTTCGCTCGCGTGGATGTCGGAAAACATTCCACGGAAACGTAGTACCAGGCAGCACGGGTATTACATACCTAATAGTCCAGGAAAAGGTTATTGACTCCTACCGCTGCGCTTCAACCGTAGTTATTTTGTTATGCGTAATTTTGAATCTGTGATCTTCTAAATCATTCATTTAAATGAAATGATGTCAAGGCATATTTAAATCTTAATTAAATGCTCAATTTAAGTAAAATAGTTTATTGCATAAGGATTACTATAATACTGGTCAAAATAGCTTCGGAAATAACAATGAAATTTTTATCAAATTCTGAAAGATATAAATGGTTATTGTGGGTCATATGCCATCGCAGACTTTTTTGTTGATTTTTTTAAGATGAACAATACTGTAGAACATAAATTTTATGTAACTTTAACGATTTCCGCGGCGCACGCCAATAAAGCTCAAAGTTGGCCAGACAGACAGACAGACGCGGAGGAGGACTTTGTTGTATAATATGTAAGGATAATTATCTTTATAACTCATAATGAAGATGTTATTTTCATTTGTCATAGGTTTCTACAGAGTTAACTACGATGACTTCACATGGGACTTAATCATTAGGGCCCTAAGAGGCAATGACAGGGTCTTGATACATGAATACAACCGAGCCCAGGTAAACAATTTCAAACAAGGTTGAAGCATATACTGTTTACAACAATTTGATGGTATTTAAAAGGTGTGAGACAACAAGCTTCAACTATTATTGCTTTTACATTTGGCGGTAGCTGCTGTGTGATTTTGATCACAATAAAAATCCACTGCATCTCGCAATAACAACCGGATTAATACGGGTCAATGTGTTTACAAACAAAAACTTCATTTTTATTGAACTTTTTCCAGATTGTCAATGATGTTTTCCAATTCGCTCGCTCCGGCATCATGACCTATCAACGAGCCATGAACATACTCTCTTTCCTTGAGTTTGAGACTGAGTACACTCCGTGGGTTGCTGCCATAACTGGTTTTAACTGGATCAGGGCTAGACTTCAAGGAACTGTGCACCTGACTGCACTTGACGTTAGTATTTCGAAAAAAAAAAATGTTCTATCAATGTTCCTTTTTTCCTGTTTTCACAACGAGTTTGACGATAAACTAAATAATTTTGAAAGTTTTCGTCTCAATTTTTTTTTAAAGCTTTTTAGTAATTGTGTTTTTTTTTTTTTTTAATTTGTTTCTTCTTCAACAGAATATTATTATTCAATGGTCATCGTTGGTGATAAGCCAGCTCACTTATAATCCTCGCCCTGCTGATACTTTCATGGATTCGTACTTGCGTTACCAACTGGCGCCAGTGTTGTGCAACCTCCGTGTCCCAGCCTGCCTCAATTCTGCCTACATACAGTTTGATCAACTGAAAACTAGTGGAGTAGAGTGAGTATAAACTAATCGTATTTAAAAGATAAAAATAAAGATGTAATTTAAAGAATAATAAACAGATATCTATAAAAAAAAAAATTACATTTTGAAGTACCAATTGAACACATAAGCCTTTACAGTGAGTGTTTTTTCTTATTGAACGCATTGTTGTTTTTTAGCTGCGTAAAAATATTACCACAGGAAAAGCCAACTCTACTACAACGTCCTGAAAAAAAAAAGTATTGATAGCCCTGATAGTTTTTTTTTAAATGATTTTTTTGTTTGAGCGCTAGGCGAAATTATTGAAAAAAGAGACAAATATTTTATGACAAATTTTTATTTTTTTCAATAATTTCGCCTAGTGCTTTTGAACCGTCAAAAATTGTACCAACATTCTCAGGGTTGAAAAGTTTGGAAATGACCTTACTCACGCCCATATTCGATTTGATCCATACTTCGAGGGACAACCTGTATATGTACTATCGCGGACACGCATATCTACACAACGTAAGGACTATTTCTACTGAAATGAAATGAAATTGTTTACTTTGTAAATAGGATATCGGAATCAATTCTACACGTCATATTAAAAAAAAAAAATATGCTCTATGAGTTCGACGTTTCCTATTTGACTACTCTGAGAAGAAAGACCGAAAAAAGTCAGAGGTCGCAGTCTTTTTTAAAGTCCAGACATAATATTGGTCAGACCATATGAGGACCATGTAATTTAGTGTCTGAAATGATCTGCTGCTTGCAGTACTAGCCGAGTACTATAATATATACTTACAAAAAAGGGGGCGGTAAGCAGATGTGGTCATTGTGTGCATGGGATTTTGTTTTCAAAGTGGTAAGATATGCGTGAACGCGATAGTACCTAAAGTATTTTTCAGAATGATTATTGAAAATGAAACTGAACTTTATGTATGGGAGTTAAAGTTACTTTTTCAAAATCATTCACAAACAATCTTGTTAAGGCGACGATAACTGACTTTTAATGATTTTATACTGAAGATGACGTCTAAACGAATAGTGTTAATGATTTGAAAAAAAAAAAATACATGTTAAATTAGAGCATTTTTTAAATATTTCAATATAGGCATATTTTGGATTATGTTTATATTACATAGTGAAATTAATTTGTAAAGTTAAGTCTAACGCGGATAAAAAAACGAGAATCGTGCAAAATCTATCAAGCGTATTTTTCTACCTTCACCATTTTAAAGATAATTTAATTATTGATCTTTAAATATACGAGTTTTATTACGTTTAATTTGGGACAGCGAGCGCTCCTATAGGCAAGTCTTATTACTGGCTGAATGTCCGACGCGTTGCGTGAGCTCAGTACAGAACACGCAAGCTAACCACTCAAGGTCACTTTCATATATCTGCGTCTTAAACAGGGTGCCAGTTGACAGCCGCAACTGGGTATACTGCAATGCTCTACGAAGAGGCTACGCGGAAGACTTCAATTTCTTATGGACCAGGTTCCTGAATGAAAACGTCTACACAGAAAAGATCCTGCTCCTCCAAACCCTTGGCTGCACCAGTGATGAAGCTTCTCTTAGAACGTAAGTCCACGCATCGTCATTATTTCTTGTTATAGTTTCCTTCAGTTTATTCATAATTACAGTCACGAATCGTGAGATAATATTAATACGTGCAAAAATGACAGAAGCATCACAAAATCACGCGACATTTTATACAAAATCGTCAATGGTTGATGATGATTCGTTTTGACGAATCGTCATTTGCAGGTTTCCTCGTTGGTCTAGTGGTTAAAATCGAACCCAGGACATCATGCTCAGTAGTGGCGCTTAGTAACACTCGATAAAACTCAATAACATGAGTTGTCATGAGTTTTTCCATTAGGAATTTCTCAGTAGCAGCCCGGAGTCGGGATTTGTGCCCAATTGATAGCTATAGGCTCGCCACCTTGGGACTTAAACCTATCTGGCAAAATGTAGGTGTAGGCACTATAGGTCAACCCAGGTGACACCTCTGCCGATCCCTTCGGTGATAACAGGCATGATATTTTTTTTTAATTTTATTTTTTATTTGGTGTTATGTTTACAATTTAAGCCAGTTTGGCTTTCGTATCCTATACTTGTTCATTCAATTTCAGATTCATGGACGCTATTGTTTTGCCTAACAACATAATCCGTCGGCAAGACTACACCACTGCCTTCAACACTGCTGTTTCAGGCAATGAGGAAAATACCCAGAAGGCTTTCACTTACATTCAGCAGAATCTGGCCGCTGTTACCCTTGCGTAAGTATACACTAGAATTAAAAAAACGGGCGAGCTCTACAGTAGTCGCATATGATTTGAAACATCTGATTTCTTGGCTAACAGTACCAACCTCTCGGAAAATGGGGTGGTACTATCTGACGACCAACTCGAGCATCGCACGTGCTCATTGGTCAAATCAAATAGCGTGCGCTTCCCTGGCTTCCTGTAGCACACTTCCGTCCCTTTTCATGAAATCACAACCACAGATTGTAGGAAAGCGAGAAGAAAGATGTTACACATCAAAAAGAAAAAATTATGAAAACTTTTTTAGTTTAAAAAATTGTGACTAGTTGTTGAAACTATTTGGTTTACCTTTTTTTTAATAGAAACACCCTGGCCACTTGTTAAAGTAATTTCAGGTACCTAGGTACTTATTTTGAATTTAAAAAAAAATATTGTTGTTGTCATTCTTTGTGTCAATCCAAATGTGCTCCATAATATAAGCGTTGTAACATAAAATCGTATTTTATTCCAAAAGGTTATGGGCAATTAATCGATTTTAAAAAAGTGGACGCTCTACATATATTCCTATTCAAAAATGGCAAGTGGCGATTCTTCCCTGGTAAGCCCAATACAATCCACAATGACATTCTCAAAACTACGTGGAAAAGAAAATTTTCACACCTGGTCGTTCGCAATGGAATGCTACCTAGTAGATCAGGATCTTTGGGACATAGTGTCAAAACCGGCAGATCTTACAACAGCAGCAAATGCTAGAAAAGATGCCAGAGCGAGGTCTAAAATATGTTTAGCATGCCACGAAAATGTTTATCCTGTGATTCAAAATGTACAGACGGCATGCGATACTTGGAACAATTTAAAAAAGGCCTATGCAGATTGTGGTCTTGTCAGAAGATTATCTCTAATGAAAAAGCTACTAGCTGTGAAATATGAAGGAAATATGGAAAAGTACGTGAACTTAATGTTGACTACTCAGCAGGAACTGCGCGGCATGAACGCTGCCATAGAAGATGAGTTTTTAGCCATCATTCTACTAGCAAATCTTCCTGAAAGCTACAAACCACTTGTTATGACCCTGGAGCACTCTAACACGAAGATAACATCTGAAGCTGTAGTCTCAGCACTTCTTAAGGAAGATAGCCGACCATCACCGACTACAAGTCTTACTGTACCTGATGCAGCATTACAATGCACCGTGACTAAGAAAAAGTCTTTTCATTCGAAGAAATGTACATACTGCAAGAGATTTGGACACTATAAAAATGAATGTAAAATCTTAAAGAAGAAGCAAGAAACTCCTAGTATTAATACTACTAATTACACTTCACACATTACACTTTCATCTTGTTTTAATGTGTCTCATTCCTCTTCCTCAGATTCTTGGTACATAGACTCCGGTGCTACTTCTCATATGTGTAACAGAAAGGAATACTTTCGTGAAATAACCCCTGTAATTAAGCCTGTCACTGTGGCCAACAATGACCAAATTCTATGTGAAGGTGAAGGTACAGTCGTCATTAATAATATTAATACAATTAAAGATGTTCTTTATGTTCCCCAACTAGCTGCAAACTTATTATCAGTTAGTAACTTAGTTAAAAAAAGGCTTTATTGTTTTATTTTCCCTAAAAGGTGCCACTATTCTTCAAAAAGAAGGATGTAAAGTCTCAGGTTCTATTATTGCAACCGCCTCAAACTTCAATGGCATGTATAAACTTAATGTTCCTGATTCGCAAGCTCTTTTAACTACTTCCACAGAGTCTGCATTATTATGGCATAGACGCCTTGGTCACCTTAATACTAAAGCCATGAGTATTTTAAAAAATAAGTTTGTGGGCATTAACTATAATGACACACTGAACAAAATCTGTGTGCCTTGTCTACAAGGCAAACTAGCAAAGAAACCGTTCAATAATTCTTCAAGCAGGTCAAAAAATGTTCTAGAAATAGTGCATTCTGATGTTTGTGGACCCATGAGTACTCAATCTTGGGGCAAAGCTCTCTATGTACTCACATTCACTGACGATTTTTCTCGCAAAACTTTTGGATATTTTCTAAAACACAAAAGTGAAGTGTTCTCTAAGTTTGTAGAATTCAAAAGTATGGTAGAAAATCAAACGGGTCACAAAATAAAAAAGTTTAGGTCCGATTGCGGCTCTGAATATATTAATCGCAATATGACTACCTTTTTGAAAGAGAACGGAATTTTGCATCAAACTTCTGTTCCCTATAATCCACAACAAAACGGTATTTCTGAGCGAGTCAATAGAACTATTATTGAAAAAGCTAGGTCCATGCTTCAAGATGCTAACTTATCAAAAGCATACTGGGCAGAAGCAGTAAATACTGCAATTTATCTCAAAAATCATTCACCTACTCAAGCGTTAAATAATAAAATTCCAGAAGAGATTTGGACTGGAAAGAAAATTAATCTTTCACATTTACGTGTCTTTGGCTGTGAAGCACATGCACTTATACCCGTAGAAAAACGTACAAAACTAGAGTCAAAAACTCGAAAGTACATATTTGTTGGGTATTCCAGTCAAAGTAAAGGCTTTCGTTTAATTGATCCCCAAAATCCTCGATTGGTTTTGACCGCGAGAGATGTTGTCTTCATTGAGGATAAGCCTTCTACTAGCGACACTCAAGATGTGTCTCAGTCACAGACAAGTGACATAATTCAAGTACAAGATACTGAAACAGGTTTAGACATGGAAATACCTAAAGTTTCACAAACTGAAACAACTGAAGTTCCAAATACGGAAATACAAGAAATCTCAGAAATAGAAACACCTGAAGTGTTTTTTGACTCCGAAAGTGAGACTATTGTGAAACATCCCCATGTTAATGTTGAAAGCAAAAGGAGATATTCCCTTAGAGACCGACGTCCACCAATAAGATATCCCGACAATGACACCCTAGCAAACTTGACTTCTACGAACTTTGAACCTGAAACGTTTAAAGAAGCCATGGAAGATGTTCATAAAGACAACTGGCTTAAGTCAATGGAAGTCGAATACGATTCACTAATTAAGCACGGTACCTGGATTTTGGTGGACAGACCAAGTGACCGTAAAATTGTGAAATGTAAATGGGTATATAAAATAAAAAGGGATACATCGGGAAATATAATAAAATATAAAGCCAGATTGGTAGCCAAAGGGTTCACCCAGATTTACGGGGTGGACTATCATGAAACTTTCTCACCTGTAACTAGACTATCAACTGTCAGATTGCTAATAGCTTACGCTGTTCAGCATAACTTAGAAGTCGATCACTTAGATGTTGAAACTGCCTTCCTTTATGGGACCTTAGACGAAGAAATTTATATGACTCAGCCAGAAGGATTTATAAAAGAGGACAGCAAAAACAAAGTATGTCTTTTAAAGAGAGCTTTGTATGGATTAAAACAATCCCCTAGACAGTGGCATAAAAAAGTTTGCGAAGCAATGGCAAACTTTGGTTTAATGAAATCACAAAATGATAATTGTGTATATTATCATAAAAACCAAAATAAGCTTCTTATCGTCGCCATATTTGTGGACGATTTTTTCATATTTTCTAATGATAAGGAAATGAAACAAAAGTTTAAAAGCGCTATTAGCAAAGAATTCTGTGTCAAAGACTTAGGTTCCTTAAAAGACTGTCTTGGTATGAGAGTTTTGTATACCAAAAACGGCATTACTCTTGACCAAACCAAATACATAGATAAGCTTATTTCTAAATTTGGAATGAGTGATGCCATATCAGTTTCCACACCCATGGAACCTGGTCAAAAACTCACTTACAGAGACATTAATGACGATCAGCCAGATTTACCTTACCAGCAGCTCATTGGATCACTAATGTATGTTTCCATTGGCACTAGACCCGACATCTCACATGCAGTGTCATTTTTAAGTCAATTCAACACACATTACGGGGAGGTGCACTGGAGAGCTGCCAAGCGGGTACTGAGGTATCTTAAGGGTACCAAGGACCTGAAACTTCACTATCATAAAGTCATGCCAGACTATCCCATCGGTTATGTAGATGCAGACCATGGAAGTAATATCATCGATCGTCGTTCATTCACAGGTTTCTTTTTCATTATGAGTGGAGCACCAATTAGTTGGGAGTCACGCAAACAAAAAACAGTCGCACTCTCAACTACAGAAGCTGAGTATATGGCTCTTAGTGAAGCGTGCAAAGAAGCCATATACCTCAAGGCGTTTTTTTAAAGAAATATTTTCTTTGGATCGCCCAATCAAAATTTATACAGATAATCAAAGTTCATTAAAATTATCTCATAACGACACCTTTCACGCACGCACCAAACACATCGATATAAGGCACCATTTTATTCGCGATTCACTTAATCAACAAAACCTTGTCTTAAATTACATTAACACACGTAATATGCCAGCCGATGTCCTTACTAAACCTCTAACAAAACTTCGACATTTCATGTGTCTTAAAGGTTTAGGTATAACCGAGGCCATAAGCTAGCTTGCTTTTGTTTTTTGTATTCATTGTTTTGTTAAGTGTTCGTGATTATTGTTTATAGTGTTTGTTATTAATTTATTAGGGTGTATATATTTTTTGTATATCTGTATGTACAGGATGTTTCCATTACGGGGAGGTGTTGAAACTATTTGGTTTACCTTTTTTTTAATAGAAACACCCTGGCCACTTGTTAAAGTAATTTCAGGTACCTAGGTACTTATTTTGAATTTAAAAAAAAATATTGTTGTTGTCATTCTTTGTGTCAATCCAAATGTGCTCCATAATATAAGCGTTGTAACATAAAATCGTATTTTATTCCAAAACTAGTGCCATTACAAAAATGCAATTGGGTAAAAAAATGAGCAGTCACGGACGTGAAGTCTTCTGTTCCCGTGCATTTTTCTGGCACAAAAATATTCTTTGTCACGCGGGATTAGTGTAGCTTTTTACAAGATTTTTATTTATTGAAAGTAATCTAAGACTTTTTTAAATTGATTACGTCTTATAAAAATCTTTACCCTAAGTATAGATAAGCATATATTCATGAATTGTTTGTTATTTTTTAGCTTTGGAACTCCAGTGACACCACTGTCCTACGTCTCGAATAGGCTGAGGACCGAAGCTGAAGTTCGTGCTGTAAGATACTTTACTAATATTTTTGAAATTTGTGTTTTTTTCGTCTTCTTCGTTGACCTAGTGGTCACACAGCTGCTTGGTTCAATTCCCAGTTCAGGCGTGTGTTTAAAGTGTTTTCGAGATTTTTCATGAGGAATTTTTCAAAAACTTGGATTTATTTTTTAAATTTATTTATTTTAGACATAATTCCAGTCCATAGTTTTACACTCATACTGTAAGCTAATTATTATAAACTATTTTAAATTCTAAACAGATAAAGACCCAAAATATAATTGTGATTAATTGAATTTAAATATTCATTAAAAAATAATAATTAAAATAGTCGAAACATTATAAAAATGTCAGAATAGTATAATAAATAAAATGTCAAATATTAAATTGTGCCCGGTTAATAAGAAAAGGCTCACCCTTTAGAACGTTTCGATAAATGTGGGTATTCTGTACACATGGCTACACATCAAGCTATACATTTCCAGTGTATGCTGATCTCGTATTGCACAGGATTTTCGTACAATGCGAGGTCAGCTTATACTGGAAGTGTATAGCTTGATGTGTAGCCGTGTATACACGTCTGCCTGTTCTTTCCAAAAATACGTGCGTTATGTACTAAGGTTGTTTTCACTCAAACCTTGCATTATGTACTGTTATTAAATCATATTTTCTTTTTACCCACAGTTCCAAATATGGGCAAACAACACACAAACTCAATTGGGTACTTCCTACAAAAGCGTATACGATAATTCCGAGGCCACTCTTGAGAGCATCAGATTTGCCCCCACTATCGCTGACGACTTGAACGATTACTTTGAGAACGGGAACCAGGACCTTGCCACCACCAGTACCGCGGCCCCCACGGTGACACCAACAACTGTTTCTTCAACAAGCTTGACCGAGCCGACTACTCCTGCACTCCCTGATTCAGCAGTCACCACTTTTGTGTCTCTCTTCATGTTAGCGCTTGCTGCTGTCACTCACATTATTCTATAAGCACAAATTTCTAAAGCCCGTTTTACAGGGTGTCATATAATTGCCTGAAGCATCTTATAAGTTGCAGCAACAATGTTCTTTAAACGGTTAAAAAAACAAAACAAAAGTTGCATCGTCTAAACAGTGTTTAGACGATGCAACTCATTTGTTGCTACAATTTTATTGTATGATACAGGCAATAAACTTGCATCGTGTAAATGGGGCTTAAGCCTTAGGGATCAAGAGTTTTTTTGTAGAATCCCGAACATAGTCAATAAGTGAGTGACATTTCGTTTGACAGGTCGTTTTGAATTTCGTTCGATTTGAAGTGCAAGACAACTGCACGTGTTAGAAATGTTACAGAAATAATGTTAAATACATATTTGTGATTAATTCAAATGTTTTGTTTTATTTTTATAAATATGGACTTAGCTTAGATAGGTAATCGTTATAGCCTCATAATTTTTCATCTGAATTGTAAATAGGCTTTTGTAAATTATTAAACATATATTTTTATACATTTTTTGTTTATTTTATTTTTGTCTCTATGATTCCTTTAGCAGGAAAAAGGGAAGCATAAGATATGGATGTTTTTTTATGAATTTTGGATTATAGATTACGATTGTTATAATGATAATATTATACTACTGATAGATAATTCCGCCACAGTTGTGATAAGATATTGATTTATGCTTTAATCTGAAAATAAAATCATCTAGGTTAATTATTTTATACTGTGTTTAACAAACATATATTTTTGGTGTTAACAATACCTACCAGTCATGATCATTTTTATGTATTTATTTATTTTATTATTTATGTACACACAGTACATAGAGAAAAGACATAGTTACTAAATATATCCACTTCTATAGTATTTTATAATGGATTTCCGCAAGATCACGCCTGAATCAATTAACTAACTTATAATGTATCGACTGCCCCGTTCGTCTCCGGTTCCCAATCGAGACTGCTAATTGTGGGACGCTAGGTTCGATTTCCAGGTCTGGTATAGTCTTCTTCTTTTCATGTGGTTAGTGACGAACCTGATGTCAGAGTTTTAAAGCCGCCCATGGGCCTCTGACTTGGCTTCACATGGCTTCGAGAAATATCTGTCAGGCATGCCGGTTTCCTCACGAAGTTTTTATTCACCGTTTTTTAAGCAAGTGATAATTCTACGGGTATTCTCAGTAGCATGCTAGTTAAGCAAGGAAGATTAAAAAAAAAATGTAATTTGATTTTTTAACTAAGATTAAATATTAACTTTTAATTATTATCTAATGTAAACCAATTACATTAGATAATTAATTATAAGTTAATATTTAATCTTAGATTAAATTTATTTATTTATCTGCCAGTCTACTATCAATCTATATAATATTTTTTTATTTTAAAATTAATTTAATTCGATTCTTGATTTGTGTGTTATATTGCTAGATGTATGATTTGTTTTTAAATTATTTTAAATCAGCCATTATTATCAATGTCACTCGAATTGATGTAAGGATTCTAACGATACTCAATACACCCAAATCTGTTCAAGAATTTAAAAGTTATGGTGGAACAAAGAAACTGACATAGATACATAACTCATCATTTCAGCCGAAAGACGTCCACTGCTGGAAATAGCCTCTTACAAGCACCACCACTTTGATCAATTCTGTGCTTCACGCATCCAGCGGATTCCTGCGGCTTTCACAAGGTCATCGGTCCAATTGAGGGAGGCCTTCCAACGCCACGTCTTCCGGTACGCGGTCACCACTCCAGAACCTTTTGGTCCCATCGGCTATCTGTTCTGCGAGCAATGTGCCCTGCCCATTGCCACTAAAGTTTGGCAATTGTTCGGGCTATGTCGGTTACACTGATTCTCCTGCGGACCTCTTCATTTCTGATTCGATCACGTAGTGAAACTCTAAGCGAAGCCTGCCCTTGCCATTGCCATTTGGGTGACTTTTTCAGTTTATCTGTGAGGTATTTTAGTCTCAGAAAAATGGGGATGAGGATTATGATGATTTATTTTTTTACCTAATTCAAAATAGAAGGAGGATGCATTCAGCGATTTTTTGTGGTGTGCAATAAAGAGTATACAATCTTATCTTCAGCTCATAATCGGATCTATACCTTCGCGATCAATAAGATAAAATGTACGATATTAAAGAATGTGTTTTTATCCTCATTTCAATGAAAGAAGATTTTTTTCCATTGTTTTCAAACATGAATTATTTGTTGTTTTTACAATTTTAGTACCCAAATGTTTTAGTTTAATAGCGAGAAGCGCTTGTTAATATATACGTACACAAATAATCTAGTAAAACCTAACCTTAAACTACCCCTATGCACTATTTGACTCAAGGATCAATGACACCGGACGGTCAGATTGCGGACGAGCTGTGGACCGGACGCTGACAGATTATAAGTACGTATCCGTCTGGAGGTGTTCGGTTCCGGAACCGCGTCCACAATCCGCCCGCGCCGGTCCAACCAAACCCTTAGTTGAATCACAGATTTCTCAATAATAGTAATACTGAAAGGTGTTACTTTATTTCTCGGTACAAGTAGAATCCTCGTTAATGAGGAATAAACTAATTTTTTTTTATTTGAACATACCTTTACTTAATTTAGGGTTTTGTCTTAGCAGATCTATTTTATTAAATACTTTTGGCAATAATCAATAATTAAATCATCATTTCAGCTGAAAGACGTCCACTGCTGGGCAAAGGCCTCCCCCAAGCATCACCACTTCAACCGGTTCTGTGTTATTCGCATCTAGCGGATTCCTACAGTCTTCACAAGGTCATCGGCCACTGCCACTTAAGTTTGGCATTTCTTCGGGCTATGTCGTTACCTTGGGCAGTTAATGCTAGTTTATAATTGATGGGAAAAGGAAAGGAATGACAATTCCCTATGGATTTGACTGTGACGTACATTGAATGCCTATAGTCTCATGATAATTTAGTATCACCAAAGACCTTGTGTATTTTGATTTATCTTTGCTGGACTTTGTCATGTGCCATGAATCAGATATAGATAGAACTATAGTCTACATTCCACATGAATCTGCATGCAACCGTGTCGTTGGTCTGCTGGTGGCAAGGACGATTGCTTAGTGTGAGGTCTAGGGTTCGATTCCCAAGTCAGGCAAAGTGTTTTTAACCCCCGACGCAAAAAGAGGGGTGTTATAAGTTTGACCGCTATATGTGTGTGTGTCTGTCTATGGCACCGTAGCTCTTAAACGGGTGAACCGTTTTGAATGCGGTTTTCTAGCGATGGTTCTTAGACATGTTTTATCAAAATCTGTACAGCTGTTTGAAGATTGTCAGGTCTTTTCTGGTTGATGAATGGATGTGAGTATCTTCCACAGGTTTGATCGATTTGAAATTTGGTATTCTGTTACTTCAATGTTATTAAAAGAACAGATGCTGCATTATCACCTGGAATTTGCAGGATATCCAACTCCCATACCTAGTTACAGCACATGTATCGTGTTTGAGCTCATTGGAATGGTCATAAGGAATAGATTTTAGATAGATGATGAACAGGGTCTAGTGATGGAGTAGGAAAGAGAAATGAGGAAATGTTTGTGGATGGTAAGGCTCGGAGGAAGCCGTATACTGACCGGTGCTAAATTAATACACTGTACAAGCTATTCTTCCCATTCATATTGGAGGCCTCGGCGTCCTCAATATTTCTAGTTTTAGCTTACTCATATCCTCGGTCCACGGTGCTGAGACTGAGTGATTAATCAGCAAAATTCTAGCCTCCATGCTGATTAATTCAACGGAATCTCTAAACACCTGGTTGCCACTTTCCGTGATCCAAGGGCTGGCTTTCACCTTGGCCAGAGGCTAAGCATTGCCATAAAACGTAGCAATGCCGCCAGTCTCTTGGGTAAATTACCAGTTGACAGCGATGCGGAGGAATTTTTCAACACCATATTTTAGTTCTTTTAGTTTTAGTTAGATTAACATATTTATATTTAAAGAGTTTGAAGATATTGAATTCTTATCTACGCATCGTAACGCTGTTGAGAGGTAAGACCAGTTGACGATCTTTTGGGATTCTGACTAGCCATGCCAGCGAGTTCCAGAAGCCTCTAATATTATGAATAGCAATGTTCTTCTTATTTTCATGTAGTTAGTGGCTAACCTGGTGCCAGAGTTTTAAAGCCACCCATGGGCCTCTGAGTTGGCTTCAAATGCCGTCGAAAAATATCTCTCATGCGTGCCGGTTTCCTCAAGATGTTTTTATTCACCGTTTTTGAAGCAAGTGATAATTATACAATACGCACATGAATCCTAAATGTTAAAGGTGCATGCCTTGGGTTCCAACTCAAGAACCTATAACTTGGCAGTTCGAAAGTCACACCACTAGGCTATCACTGCTATAGCAATGTTAAGAACCGTGGACGACTAATATAACCTTGCAGAAAGATACGATTTGCTGTTATTTTAGACATGACTCCGATATTGATGGCATGAGCATTGATCGCGACGCTGGCTCAAGACGCATTGGCGATTGCAGATTTAAAACAAATACAAGTCCAGGCTTCCTCACGATCCTGCCGGGGTTGCGAAGAAAACCGAAAGGGAGATCGTGGCCCCCGGCAACAGGGCAACCGAAGGAACACGGGTGGGTTTTAGTCAGTAAGAGTCTGACACACCCTCCCGCTCCGCCCAGAGCGGGAGAAGTAATTTGATGATTTCCCACCAAAAAAAAAAAAAAATTTAAAAAAAAAATTAAAAAAAAATGCTTGGTGTGGCAATACGCCATGTTTGAGTTCGCGACCAGTCAATCGTTATCCTGAGGATGCCTCGTTGAGAGGTGAAACACGTATAGATTCTTTCAGGGTTTTTTTAAGACTTTAGAAACAGCTAAGCGGAACAGGTTACTAAATATATTCACTTCTATTGTTTTTTTTAGTGATCATAAAGTTTCAAATTCCAGAAGACAATAGGTCCATAAGGAAAGGAACAGAAATTGTAGGACTCTCTCACTTTCTAAGTTCAAGATATTCATAATGGCTTAGTATGAGATAAATCAATCAATCTACCTAGCCTTTTCCCAACTTTGTTGGGGTCTGCTAACAGTCTAACCGGATGCAGCTGAATACCAGTATTTTATATGGAGCGACTGCCTATCTGACCTCCACAACCCGGTAACTGGGTATTACAATACCCCTTGGTAAGACTGTTTTTCAGACTTTCGGGCTTCTGACAACCCGTAACGACTGTTAAAAACCACGAATTACAGCCGGGACCAACGGCTTAACGTGCTTTCCGAGGCACGGAGGAAACCTCAGTATGTAAAGATGGTCACCCATCAACAGACCAACCCCGGCAAGCGTAGCTTAACTTGATGGGTCGACCCGTGCGGCTATTATTACTAAGTCACCAGCTCCTAGTATGAGGTAATTGTTCTGCTAAATATATGAGTAATATAAATAATCGGAATTGTATAATATCATAAACTATTATAAACCAATAAAATTCGTGAAAACATTATTATACATCAAATCCGTTTCAGCTTTTTTGATGCATATAGGTACATAATGCTCGCTATCAAAATAATGATTATCAGATGATTAAGTAAATTGTATTTTTTGGATAAGATATACCGGTTTATATAGAGATAGATAAATTAGTATCAGCGACGGTTATTCCTGTTTCAAACCAGCGCGACAATGGTATGTTTTTTATGTATTTTCAAATTACAAAACCAAAAAAATGTTTAAATATTAATTTTAATAGTAACATATTCTATAAAACGAAGGCTATTAGAATCATTGACTTAAGCAGTACTGTAGATAGATTTAATTGTTACGCAATCGTTTTGATAAAAGTGTTTTCCGTTCCATTTTTGCTGAACAGCGACAAAACTTAAAACGTTGCGTTGTTTTAAAGGAAAATTGTGTATATGCACCACAGAATTATGAACTTCGTTAGTTTATAATCTGTCGGTATTATTTCCATTGAATTCTAAACTCAAAAAAATCGAATAATCGAATCGAAAAATGGTGAACTGTAACAAACCATTTACAATTGAACGCAGTATTTTTCGATACTTAATAATCTGTCCATGGGAAACAGACAAATTGTGAACTGGTATCAAACTTTCTTACGACGTAATGCACCGTGCGTTAATACGAAATAGCCTGCCTAGCTGCGAGCAACTCGGAACTATCGCTCACTGGCCGTTACCGTGGCAACGCTCGCTTCGCTCGCTCGGCTTCCGCGCATTTGGTCACAATTCCAACCTAACCTATTTCACCCAGTTCACAATTTTTCGACAGTTAAAATCTTACTGAAATAATGCCGATAGATTATAAACTAACGGTTCTCACAATATTACGGAGACAAATAGATCCCTTTGTGCTATAGACTGAACTTAAAATATAAAAACAAAGTTACCTTATGGTGCGGTTACATATAACATAATTATTATTTGGTAGATACGTATATAACTACTGCTCGTTCGTCTACTAGTTGCAAGCGAGCATGAGGCCCTGGGTTCGATCCCCAGTTGTTGGGTTTTTCCATCAGGAATTTCTCAGCAGCAGCCCGGAGTTTGGATTTGTGCGCGGCTGATTGCAATAGGCTCGCCCCCTGATATATGGGACTTAAACCATAACTGGCGAAATGTGGGTGTATTATAGATACACCTGTTTAACCCTTCGGGGATTACAGGCGTAGAACTAAAACATCGAAGATATTCGTAATGGCTTAGTATGAGGTAATTCAATCAACCTACCTAGCATTTTCTCAACTACGTTAGGTCCGGCTTCCAGTCTTCAAGTCTTCTATTTTACATGGAGCGACTGCCTATCTGATTTCCACAACCCAGTAACTGGGTAATATGATACCCCTTGGTAAGGCTGGTTGTCAGACTTTCGGGCTTCTGACGATCTGTAACGACTGTCAAAGATCCACGCCTGGGCCAACGGCTTAACGTGCTTTCCGAAGCACGGCGGAGTCTTAGAACTAAAAAATAATAGCATATTTTGAATGTTTAAGTTCCTATACTGAGTAAGGCCTGAGCAGATCCAGCGGCCAGTTTTTGTTACAATTAATGTAAGTGCGCAAATTATGCGGCCAGCGCGCAACGGCTCGCGCCTGTACAAAGATAAAAAGAAAAACCGATCAAGTGCGAGTCGGAATCACATACGAAGTGTTCCTTACGGTAGTAAGATCGAGCATAAAATGCCGACAAAAACACGGTTCTTGTATGGAGAAGGAAATTGTTCAAAATCGAACGCGTCCTCTGTCAGCGCGACGCGTATTCGCACATTCGCGCAACAATAAACTTTCTATTAGAACAGCATCTAATAAAATGGGAAAGACAATTTTTATTAAAGGATATACCTAAAAGAAGATATAACAGCTTACAGTTTACTTACTTAAGTCAAATCTTGTTAACATTATTTTTCTTTTATTTTAGTGTGGATCTCTCGGATGCCTAAACTGTAAATATAATTTTTTTCATTTTTTCTAGGTGAGTCGCTGGTTAAACCTCCTTCTGGGGGTAGCCTTACTGCAGGGCGCTTTATCCTTTGGACCCATCGACGAGACGGACGAAGAATGGATCGAATACAGGAACTTGTTGAAGAATGGCGCTTACCGTCTGTCCCGTAACACACGCCCGCTCCACTACCAAGTCCATCTGACGCCACACCTTGCGAGTGGCGACAATCAATTTACTTTTGACGGTGAAGTGGACATCACGATTGTACCGCTAGCAGTAGTAAACCAAATTGAACTTCACTGCAATAATTTAACCATCGAATCTGTGTTCGTCGCGGTTTCCACTGTCCCTCTCGTTGACATAACCACAGCCGGTCAAACGTTCGTATGCAGTGAATATAGTACTTTCCAGATTACTACTGGACCAAATTTGGCATTGAACCAACAATACATCGTCAGAATTACGTTCAAAGGTCATCTGCAAACAAACATGAGAGGTTTTTACAGGAGTTGGTATAATGACGCCGACGGTACTAGAAGGTAAGCGGCCAGCATTTTCAGTTTTAGTTGAAATATATTTCTTTACTACTTCATTTACAAAGCCTAAGACATGTTGATGACAGACACGTTGCTGAAAGCAGACCCTTCAACATTAATAAATTATAAAGCTCTCGTGATTCCGTTGATAGGTATTCAATTATTAATACGAATTTACAGAATAGAAAATATGAATGAACAAACAATAAGGTAGTAGAAAACTTATGTAAATCATGAAAGCACCTTTCGGTCAGCGAAGCGAATGACATTGGCTAAAGAAACTTCAATCGGCTTATTTTCAAAAATATTATTTTCTCCTTTTAATCAAAAAAGGTAACAGTTAAAAATTTTTTAGGTGGATGGCTACAACTCAGTTTCAACCCGGCCATGCTCGGCAAGCCTTCCCGTGCTACGACGAACCTTGGTACAAGGCCACCTTCAATATATCTATAACCAGAGATATTGAAGGTTTCAGCCCCACCATATCAAATATGCCGATCGCAAACTCCGTTGAATCGTAAGCATTTGCAAGTACATTTAACCTTAATTAAAAAAAAAACAAATCCTATACAGACCTATCTTTCTATACCAATTCACAAGTGAATCAACCTAAAATCTTTTCAGAGTCGCAACCGGAAAAATAAGGGAGAATTTCTTTAGAACACCTCTTACTTCCACGTACTTGCTGGCTTTCATTGTGTCCGACTACAGACGAGTAGCTTCAAACAACAATGACTTTAGACCTTTCCACATTTACGCTCGGGAGAATATTGGCAATACCGGAGCATACTCCTTGGCTATTGGTGTGCCTCTTCTGGATGTTATGGAGCGGTATACCAATTACACTTACTATACAATGGCTGCAAATATGAACATGAAGCAAGCTGCTATCCCAGATTTCTCTGCGGGAGCTATGGAAAATTGGGGTCTTTTGACCTACAGGTAAAATTAATATCATAATATTTTTACCAAATAAAACTTGATTAACTAATGAATTAATCACAGTTTAGTTTGATTTTGTTTCACCGAATTCCTTTGCTATTATTTCCATTTTATTATTTTCCGCAGGGAGGCCCTCATTCTCTACGACCCTGAAAATACCAACAATTTCTACAAACAACGTATAGCTAATATTATTGCTCACGAAATTGCTCACATGTGGTTCGGAAACCTCGTCACTTGTGACTGGTGGGATAACCTCTGGCTAAATGAAGGATTCGCTAGATTCTACCAGTACTACTTGACTGCCATAGTAAGTTATATTATTATGAGGGTTCCGACCTTAAAAGGAAAACGGAACCTTTATTTATATTTCATTGGGAAAAAACCTAATAAGACCCCAGATTTTTTATTATTTATTGTTATCTTTTCCCACAGTAATACTTATAAAAAAATTATATGTTTATTGCTTGTTTTCTGGTAATACGAAAGCTCCACACGTTTTATACGAATAATTTGTACTCACATAAAATAAGAGCTACGTGAATGCTTATAAATATTTTTCTTTCTTTCTTTCAATAAATATTTATTTTTTATAAATATTTGGTTTTAAATATTATATTTAAATATTTTAAAATATTATCTAATTACCAGGTTTCTCCGGAGATGGGTTTCGAAACTCGGTTCATCACTGAGCAGGTGCAAGTATCCTTGCTCTCGGACTCCGCTACCACTGCTCATCCACTCACTGACCCCAACGTGTCCGACCCAACTGGGGTCTCTGCTCACTTTTCACAAATCACCTATGGGAAAGGAGCCAGCGTCCTCAGAATGACACAACACTTGCTGGGCAACGAAACTTATGTGAACGGCCTTAGGAACTACTTGTCCGCTAAGTAATAATAAACGTGTTTACTGGCATTTTTATTCTTTGATGCTATACAAATTTTATCGATTGCTATTGAAATTCCAAACATATCCAAAGACTTTTTCATTTTAAACTTTCGCTTTAATGGAACTTTTGCTTCAGTTACAAACGTTTATATATTTTTTTATTTCCCCAGTGAATATTCTACCGCTGAGCCTTCAGATTTGTTCCTTGCTTTGCAAAATGCTGCCACCGCATCCGGTGCTCTGGCTGATTATTCTGGTGTCACCATCAGTCAGTACTTCAGTACCTGGACCGAGAAACCTGGACATCCTCTGTTAACTGTCAGAGTAAATCACGAAACTGGAATCATGACTGTTACACAAGTAAGTTTTGCGAGACTCGCCGAATCCCAAGAGAGCCATTATAGTAACCATTTACTTAAACTTTATGCCATGAACAAGTACACAGGATTTCGTGCTTCACGCTGCAACCGGTATCTGGAACGAAATTCAACGATGCGTCACAATTAAACGCAAGTCAAGAGAATTCAGTCAAACAGTCATAGCAGTTGACGCACGCTTGACAATTTGTTTCCAATTTTTTTGTATTTCGTTCTAGATACCAGGCGTACGTGTCACAATATATTGGGTTACTAGAATTGCATTGGTTTAATTTCTAAGCAGCTTACAAAATAATTTTTACTTTTTAGTCCCGTTTCTTCTTCAATGCTAGTGCGCTTGCGAACACTGATCTATGGCACATTCCCATTACTTGGACTAGGGGCGCATCTCCTGACTTCGAGAACCTTAAGCCTTCTGAGATCATGACAATTAGAGAAGTGACCATCGACAGACGAAGCCTTGGAAATGAATGGGTTATTTTCAACAAGCAACAGTCTGGTAATTTATTTGAATATAAGCAGTATTAATTCTTATTTTTTAATTATCAGAATACAGGGTGGAAGGGACATCGACGCGAAAACTGTTACCATGGATTCAGTACATGATTCTGAACCAGCGTTTAAATTTTTCGCCAGTTATTTTAAAAAAATCAGCTGTTCCATACATTTTCGCCGCATAGGTATTAGACTTTTCTATGAAACAGCAGGTTTTAAAAAAAATAACCGACGATAAATGTCAACGCAGGGGGTTTCAGAATCATGTACTGAATCCATGGTAACAGTTTTCGCGTCGATGTCCCTGCCGCCCTGTATATTAAGAGACCAATGAAAACATTCTCTATGATTTAAAAGTTCTGTTTGTATACTGGTGAATTTTTTTAGGTTTCTACAGGGTGAACTACGATGAAACCACGTGGGCTCTCATCACTCGGGCTCTGAGGGGTGGCGACAGGCTTCAAATACACGAATACAATCGCGCGCAGGTACGTAAATTACCCTTATAAGGGCTGTATTTCTGTATTTTTACCCGACTGCAGCGAAGCCAAAAAACCTGTATGTATGTGTCCGTCTCTATGTTCCCTCGTAACTACAAAACGGCTGAACCGATTTCGATGAATTATACGTCGTTAGATTTGTCTTTATTGCGCGAATGTCACTATATAAAAGTTATAAAAATCAAAATGACGGATTTAAGGCGCCAAAATGAATGTTAAAAAATTAAAAATCTTCCAATCCTATCGACTGGGGTATCAAAATAAAGGAGTTTTAAAGGTGATTCCAAAAATATACACAAGTTATTTGTTTAAATGTAATTTGGAATGAGAAATGATAAAACCAACCCGAACTTTTGAAGTGAGTAAGAGGCCGTTTTTTTCTCATTTCAGTTATGTATTTTTACAGTCGGGTTTTTCAGTTTTTTTCATTTGTATACTTGTTCCAACATCGAGATGACTTTGATCTGGAAAATAAAATTGACGTGTGACAAAACCGTAAAAAAATCATATTATTCCTCGTATAAAGATATTTGGCGTTGCAAATATCAGCCTTAAATATAGAATTTATCAATAGCAGCCCGGAGTTGCTATTATATTAAGGACTAGCATCTGCTCATGACTTCGTCCGCGAGCCTTTAACCTTCCTCAATTATTGCGCTATCCAATGCAAAAATAAATTTTCGAATGCGAATGGTACCTAGTTCAGGAGATTACCCTCTACATAAAAACTTACAAACAAACAAAAAAATTACCTCGAAAAACTTAGGGGTGACCTAAGGGCCCGGACATATGCTGACGACGAAACGTCGATTATATAATTTTTTGTTATGTATTTGATACGGGTTTATGCATATTCTTTTGTTTCGTTTCTAGATCGTTGATGACGCATTCCTGCTAGCCAGATCTAACATTTTGACCTACACCAGAGCATTTAACATCATCTCCTTCCTGAGATTTGAAGACCAGTACGCTCCTTGGCTTGCTGCCATACCTGGATTCAACTTCGCTCTTAGAAGATTGGCTTCCGGCAATTTTGCTCTAGGCAGACTCAGGGTAAACTCATTTTTAATTGTGACGTAGCAAAGTAAAAAAAAATATACGATTGTTATCATTGATATTTTACGAATTGATGAATGTACGAGTATGAACATTAAAATTAATTTTCAGAGCGAAATCATTGATTTGAGCACGGCGGTTGTTGCCCGCCTGGGCTACAACGAGACAGAAAATAGCGGTACTTTCATGGATGACCTTCTGCGCATGCATATGATGAATTTCCTTTGCAACGTTGGACATCAGGGTTGCATCACTGCGGCCACCACAAGCTTCCAGGCCTGGAGGAATGGTACACCGTAAGCACGACAGGTTTTTTTACAAAATGAAACGAAGAAGTTACAAGTTTTTTTTCCATAATTAAACGACTTTCGTCGTGGACTTTAGGTAGATACCCTACAGTCCGGGACAAAATTCGTTTGACACTTCAGTTTTTGAAACCTTAATTTTTAAGCTAAATATTATTACAAGAATAATAACTTTTAGCTATTTGAAATACTGAAATACAATGTTTCGAAAAACATTGTGTAAAGTTACATAAAGTGGAAAACTAGCTGTGGTAAGCAACTTTAGTCACTGAGCGCAAGTTATATCTTTTTTCTCTCTTCTTTATAATAACTATCTTAAAACCTAATTTCCTCTGTTTCTTTTACAATAGCATTCCACCTAACATGCGTCCTTGGGTATACTGCAATGGTCTCCGCTACGGAACTTCTCAAGATTACGACTTCTTCTGGAACAAATACCTCAAAACGAACTTGGCTAACGAGCAGGTGGTGATGATTACAGCGGCAGGTTGCACCCAAGACCAGCCCAGCTTGAACAGATTCCTCGCTCATATTGCTTCTGGATCTGATGATAACATTATTATTAGAGCTCAAGACTACAGCACCGCTATTAGTTCAGCTGTCACTAGTAACGACAACAGCGCTATGAGGGTCTTCCAATGGCTACAGGGTAATCTCCAGAGAGTCATAGCCACGTAAGTATAATGCTGTGACACTACTTTTTAAATAACCGGTATTATAATTTACTTTTGTCTCTTTTTGGAAATGGATAGATTTGCAAAATTAGTTGTCTCTAAACTACACTCGCCTTAAAGCTACCGCAGACAGGCACGATGCGACAGCGCGATGTGACTCTAGTGGAACAATTTCTGATAACTTCTCGGAAATTGGTCTATCGGTGCCGCGTCGCGTCGTCACGTCGCGCCTGTTTGCGGGAGCCTTTATCCCTTCTTCTTCCAGTATTTGATAATACCAGTTATTATAATCTTACTGAAGCTCGAGCTAGATAAGTGTAAAAGCTTTTTTACGTAATGACCAATACATTTCGGAATTTTGCATAAAGGTGGATCCGTATAGAATTATAATCATTAGAATCATTGAAACATCGCTCTTACTGACCAACAAATTGCAAAAAAAACGTAAGAAAATTTGAATTTCCCGCGCAACAATTGCGGGTCCACCTTAAGTAGTTTTGTCTAGTAGATATTACCGTCAACAACAAGATCGGTTTGTAACCTAAAATTAAGAAATATTATTAGAAGCTCTGCTTCCAGTTTCGTGAACAATAAAGTTTAATCTATCTATTGACATTACCATTTTGATCATTATATTTTTTAAATATTACCATTATCCTTACTGATTGTTATTATTTTAAATTACAGTCCCGGCGTTCTCAACACCATGCTGACTTCGATATCAAACCGTCTATCGACTGCGGCAGACATCAATGCGGTAATTTTTTTTCTACTACATGTGGATTCTTGGATATATCACCCTATTTATAATACAGTGTTTTATCTTGACATAGGTCCTCAACAATTTTTTAAACCTACGATTCTTACAATATCTAGAAAAAAATATTAACTCTCCTTAACTTTTTCTCCATAATTTCTAGATGGAAACTTGGCTGACTGCAAACCGTGTGACAATCGGAGAGTCAGCGTTCTCTGCCGGTAACGCTGGTGTCAAGAATTCACGTGATATCCTCACTTTTTATGCTGCGAGGGTGGGCGAATTCAATACGTACTTCGACACGGGATTCGAGGATCCATTCGAGCCTCCTTCGACCATACCAACTGTTGCTGATACAACCACACCAACGATAGAGCCTACAACTCCAACAACAACTGTTTCTACGACAACATTAGAGCCCACTACCATTACGACTGAGGCCCCTACTACCACGACTGACGCCCCTACCCCTACTACAATAGCTGCTTCAACAACAGTTGGGCCAACAACAACCCCCGTACCTGATTCAGCGAACATTGCTACTCTTAGCTTCGTCACTTTAATAGTGACACTTGTCATTAATATGGCCTAATTTTATAAACTAATTTTAATAATATGAGTAATATAGTGTATTTTTGTAAGAGTATGTTTGTTAAATAAAGACGATATTTTTTATATGTTTTAATAAAGCTATTTATGTGAGTCGATTGTTTGGTGTTCGATTATTTGAAGATCTGTATTTTTTTTTTTTTTTGGAAATTCCGTTTTGGACAAACAAGCCAATGACCTAGAACGAACGCGCTGGGAAGATAATGAATGACGTCATTACACTTAATATATTTTAAATGAAAGTAACGGAAGGATTTACAAGTAAATCTATCATTATCTACCTAGAGTCTACAACGAAACTGGGTCCTGGGACTTTTACGGCAATTTTAATTCACCAGAATGAACATCGCCTTTTGTAGATAACCGTATCAACATGAAGACGATTAAGATAATTAGCCTACTATAGATAGTATCGATAATTAAGCAATTAAACCTTCATGATATGTGTTGTGAAATGTAGATTATTATCTTCTTTAGCAGTTTGCACTTGTTTTATTAAAAGGTACCTACACAAGTTATTTGAGTATACATCATCAACTAAGGGAGAATCTGACCACAGTTTATACCTAGCTTTTCAAATTCAAATTTCATTAATTCTTACAAAATATTAAGGTAAGACTTAGGATATATGGCCAAGATGAAGATTATGGCAAACATCTTCAGCAATTTAAATCCTTCTGTTAAAGTCGGAAATTGAATGTTGGAGATGGTTGACCAGTATGTCTACTTTGGCCATATTGTTTCATTTGGCAAAGAGTATCAACAAACAGAGATATCGAAAAGAATATATAGCTAATGGGGACACCATTTAGCAAATTGGACGACATTCTGAAAGCCAAAATACCACAATGTCTGAATTCCCGCCTCTTTAACCTGTGTGTTCTGCCCACCGTGACGTACATTGCTGAATAGTGCATGCTCACGCAGGAGGCTGTGTACAGAATGAGAGTTGCGCAGAGAGTAATGGAGCTTTCCATGCTTGGCATAAGTTTAAAGACCGAGTCCCGAACGTCGATATCCACGTACGAAGGTGTTCGGTATCGAAAAACGAGTTTTGGAACTCAAATGGAGTTGGGCAGGAGATCTGGCAAGGCGCAGTGATGAAAGATGGCGTAAGGCAGTGAGCGAGTGGAGTCCAAGGAATTGAAGATGAATGAACCTGGCTGAGGTTGGCACAGGAACGTGGGGATTGGCACATGAAAAGAGAGGCCTATGCTCAGCAGTCAGGAATTGGATGATGACGTTTAAAAAAATCCTTAGAAAATTCACTTTCAGTTTTCCCGAATTTTCCAATTTTCCGGGCAACTTAGAAAAAAAACCCTTAAGACCTGATTTGGCCCATTACGAAACATTTTAAAACAACCACAAATCGGTTCAGCCGTTCTGAAGTGATGCGGTTACCAACGACCAGCATTTGTGCCATACATGGGCCTATTTGAAATAAATGATTTGACTTTGACTTTGATTTGCAGTTTGGTTATATCGGTAGGTGCGAATAATTCTTGATTCTTTGACGTGTTTTCCATACAAAAATCGCCAGACGTCAACTTCGATCCACGGATAAAAGATGAATCTGACTTTGGTAAAATGAGCCCCTTTTTTGGGTGCGAAATTATCAAATAACTTCTCCCGCTCTGAGCGGAGCGGGGAGGGCGCGTCAGACTCTTACTGACTAAAACCCACCCGTATTCCTTCAGTTGCCTGTATGTTGCCAGGGGCCACGGTATCCCTTTCGGACTTTCCCGCGACCCCGGTAGGCATCGGCCCTAGCGGACCCCGTCAGTTCTGTTGACATCGCTTTGAGGCACGCGTGGAACACAACGTGCCGTCGACTCGGGCCTGGTCCTTATCGGACGGCGAGCTACCCATTGCTCACTATTCGCAAGCCCGCGCCTACGGTGGCCGGGAATCGGCCTGCTATTCCCGACACCCAGGGCGTCTCCTGCGGCGGTTAGGGGCGTGAGGACGCGAAATTTGCCTCTCCCTCCCACCCAAAAAAAAATAGGCTGGTCGGAGCGATGATTTTCGCAGGGTCGCTGGTAATAGCTGCATGAGAATGACATAGGGACGAATTAAAAGCATAAGATTGAACAGCAATGGAAAGATATTCAAGCAAATTAAAAGCAAAGATAAATAATTTCTAAGTGTCGGTAATTTTGCAACAATTTTTAGAGCACCAAATGAATTACTGTCTTACTCAAAATGATAATATTCAATATTATAAAGCATTGCACCTTTATTTGATATAAATTAAGAATATGATATCAATAATGAATCAAATCAAATCTTATAAAGAAAAAGAATAAACGTAAAATGATAACTTTGTACCAGACGCATATGAGCATGAGTTAAAAAGAAAAAAATGAAAAAGTGTTTATTCGCAGCAATATTTATTTTTACATGATATAATTACCTCTGCCAAACTGCACAGCAGTTTGTTGGCAGACGTAGCTCCTTTTTAGCACATATTTTTGTTTTTCAAATATTTTACTGGGAAAATTTTCGGTGGAAAATTTTCCAAGGAAATTTTTTTTTTTTTTGCGTTTCTTCATTTACGATTTCTTTCTTTCATTGTCAAATTACATTCTCTGTACGCAGTATTCCATTAATGTAAATAGAACAGGTTAAACAAAAAAAACAGCAATGGATGTTGAACAAACGACGCGTGAAATCAGCTGTATATTTCTCGCTGCGCTGCCGTTCGCTACCTACCTACGTGCGTTTTGCCACGGTAGCGATACATTGCGTGTAAGGTAATAAAACAAATCAGGTTAATTGGATTCCCATAACATTCCTGAAATAATTTCATGTACCGGTCATCTTAGTATGATATAGAAAATCAAAATCAAAATATTTTTATTTCACATAGACCTACATGGGCACTTATGAAACGTCAGAAGCTAGGTGCACGGTTCCAATTGGTCGTTTCCTATGGAGAAGAGCCGGCAAGAAACTCCACGGTTACTCTTTTAAAAATAATTGGCTTTTACAATTTTTTCAAATAACAGTATGACTAGGTATGAGAGGACAGTGTAGGTATTTCAATAAGTACCAGGTACTTAAGAAAATAGAAAATTGTCAACAAATCTACAGTCCACTAAGCCTACAGTGTTCTCACATTCACAAAATAGAAAATAATCTATACAAAAGATATATGAATTAATAAAAATAAGAACCTATTTTAATTAAACGCAATCACATTATTGCTATTACAACTGTAATAAATCTGAATAATTATCATGTGCAAAAAAGCCACTAATAAAGAGTTGAAATTAACTCGTAGGTATATAATGTCAAATAATTGAATGAATATGTCAAGGACGAATGTAAAAAAAAAAAATAAGATAAAAATAAATATGGTAATTTAGGAGCAGTTAGTTAATAGACTCTTACATAATTATGACGTTAATGAGATACCAGGGAAGCCACATGTGCAGAAGGAATTAATACCAAATTTCCTTGTCTTCAACATAGTCTTTAATTTTGTAATATGCCTTCTTGATATGAACACGTTTGATATGGGTTTTGAACTTCCCATCGCTAAGTTCTGTAACAGACTTTGGCAACTTGTTATAAAAGCGGATACTGTTTATAAGAAATGACTTGCTTGTTTTAGTTAATCTAAATTTGGGTATAACAATTTCATGTCTACTACGCGTATTTATACTATGGAAATCGCTTCTTATTTTGAAAAGTCCTAAGTTTTTGCGAACATACAAAATACTTTCTAAGATATAAAGAGAAGGCAGAGTCAGTATATCAGTTTCTTTAAATTTGTCTCTAAGGGACTCGCGAGGACCCATTTTATAGATCGCGCGGATTGCCCTCTTTTGTAGAATGAAAATTGAATCTACGTCAGCTGCCGATCCCCACAGCAGAACGCCATAAGACATAATACTGTGGAAATAAGCAAAGTATACTAACCTAGCTGTGGCTATATCAGTCAACTGCCTTATTTTTCTAACTGCATATGCAGCTGAACTTAATCTACCTGAAATAGTTCTAATGTGGGCGCCCCATTGCAATTTTGAATCTAAAGTAATGCCTAAGAATATAGTTTCCGTTATTGCATCTAGTTTTTTGCCATCAAGTTTTAAATTTAGACCTACTTGAGGTACATTTGATAATGAAAACCTAATACATTTAGTTTTGTTCGCATTAAGTAAAAGATTATTAGCTGCGAACCATTTTGAAAGAACAGCCAGACTATCATTGACATGTAAGACATCTGTATCTTTTCTGTCTATTTTAAAAATAAGAGAAGTATCGTCAGCAAATAGAATTATATCCGATAAGTTAGCCATCATGTAAGGAAGATCATTTATATAAACTAGAAATAAGAAAGGGCCGAGAATTGAACCTTGAGGCACGCCCATTTTAACTAGAGACCCCGTAGACGTCGCCCCATTAACGTTAACTTTTTGCTCCCTGTTGGATAGATAGGAAAGAACAAGATCAGCAGCTTGTCCATGAATTCCGTAGTGGTGTAATTTACAGATCAGTGTATTATGGTCAACGCAGTCAAACGCTTTTGAGAGGTCACAGAAAATGCCAATTGCATCCTGGGACTTCTCCCAGGATTCCAAAATGTGAGTAATGAGTTTTACTCCTGCGTCAGTCGTCGACCTACCTTTCGTGAAACCAAACTGGTGACTATGTAAAATCCCATTTGAATTAAAATGTGACAACATCTGGTCTAGCATGATTTTTTCATATATTTTACTCAATGCTGGTAGCACAGATATTGGTCTATAATTTGAGGGATCACTCTTACTACCCGATTACTACTGACTGATACTGACTTCACCCTATCAGTCTGCGGAGGGCTGTCCCTTACACCCTGTATATGTATATTTGTTACTGAACTTGTTCAGAAAGAGTCTGCTGAATTGTTTTAGAAAGTTGGCATCATGATTTTTTAATTATATTGAAAAATCTAACGGTTATTAGTTTGTTTTCGAGGGTACAGGAGGATGCTGTTATTTTTTCTCGAAAGACCATAACTTGCCACCGAAAATATGGAGAATATGAAGTCTGTTTGAATATATGATGAAAATTTATCGTAGTAAAATTTTAAGCTAATAGCCAGCTTGTGTAGAGCAGTGGTTACCAGAGGTAACAGCCGCAACTTACGACTTATATATAGGTTGGCGTTTCGAACCCACACAAACAGGCGCTTTATTTTATGTAAATTTTTTCATCACCACTTCTCTCAAAACGGTGAAGGAAAACATCGTGAGGAAACCGTCATGTCCTAGAACCAAAAATTTGAAAACTTGTGATGTCTCCCAACCCGTACTGGGCTCACGTGGTCGATTACGGCCCAGTTCTTCTCACTGAAAGGAGGCCTGTATCCCAGCGCTGGGAACATTATAGACTGACTATCTACGCCGCGGGATTTCACCAGCATAAGTCTCGATTCAGTTAGAGTATCAGGATAAAAAGTATTTTATGTGTTAATCCAAATTATAAACTATCTGTGTGCCAAACATCTAAATCCGTTCAGTAGGTTTTGCGTGAAAGAGTAACAAACATCATTTTACATCTCTTGACATTTCTCGGGACCCTGGAGTCCCGGACCGTTGGAAGGCCGGTACGAGGGGCCGAAGCCAACTCACAGAGGCCTGTTAGACGTTTTTAATGAAATGAGGCACCAACCGATGATTATCCCTGTCCGCACTATGTAAATGCATCCAAAGACAATCCCCGGTTGGTGTAAGACTATTGCAGGAAATGGGAACAAAGATATTGGGTTATGGGATTGGATGGCTAAAGTGAACTGGTTATCTAGGATTATTAAAAGACTATGGCCCCTACCCGATCAATGTTTTAAATAATACATAGATATAATGGCAGGGGGTGACTTGCACACTCAATAATGGGCTCCTGAAAACGGTCAGTAGCACACAGTGTCGTAGCGACAAGAGTCGGGCTAGACGTCTTGAGATGCTAATGAGAAGTGGAGGTATTCCACGGCTATCAGGACAATCCCGGAAGGCAAGAAGCAGGTGGGAGCTCTGTTCCTCGTCATTGTTTACTCCAGCTGGCCAATAATGGCAAGCCAGAGGTGAGGATCAAGACTTCTTCCATCTCCCCCCCGTCCCTTCCGTCCGTGAAGGGTCCGTCGCTACTGCCCAACAGCTGGCCATATGCAGACCTGCGGGTTTCTATATCTCTCTTGGTCTGGCTCCTCACCCTAGACCTTCCGTTTCGACAAAGTGGACTTTACTGGTACAGACCTAGAGTTTAAGAGTGCGCAAGCCCCATCACGACGTCAACGTAGAGATACGGCGGTGGGGTAGTAAAAATAATTATTATTATAGCTTTTACTTATTCTTTAATTAAAATAAACATAACAATCATACAATAAATATTTCAATTAACGTGAAGTAAAAACAATAAAAATAATTCAAAATGTTAATAATTATGAGATACCTAATCTACTCCATCGTAATATATTTGATTCACTAATTCATTAATGACATAAAACAACTGAAGTTAATCATCATTTATATGATATAATCCATTTAATATCTATAATCCATTTAATATCTATAATCCATTTATTTATCTACTAGTAACAACATAAGAATATTAAAATATTTAAGTACTTTCATTAATAACTCAATTTTTTCAATATCATTTTTTATGATTTTAATGACTGTTTGAGCAATTTGATCTAAATTAAACATGTGCTTTGAAAATAAAACTATTTGTCAATTAAGGACCTCTTCACGATTAAAGGCCTCCTCCCTTTTCCTCCAAAACTCTCTATCTGATGCCTGGAATATGCAGTAATTTCTTGCTGTTTTATTAATATCGTTGACTCATCTCTCTCTAGGTTTACCGCTAGTTCTTTTATTCGAAGGTTCTGTTTAGTTCGTTACATACTTAGCCCATTTGTTGCTGTCCATCCGACCTATGTGGCCACATACATATTTCACATTTATAATATTATTATAAAAATAAAAAATAGTAGAAATAGTAGAATTATGCCAGCCAGCTTGTAACTTGAGTGGTAATAGGTTGAATTGAAGTGGTGCATAAAGGTTTTTCGAAAGCACATATCTTGCTTGCGGATATACATAAAAATACATCTCAATTTCTCCATTGAGTAACCAGTAGTGAATAATTACATGTCATAGATATACGAAAAATAATAAGTATCTTATCTCTTGATTACACGATAACTGTGGATTTCAGCAATGCTTCTGATTAAACTCTGGTCATCGAAAATATTAATGGTAGGTACATAAAGATAAGTAAATAATTATTGATAAATATATAATATTTTAACTATGCCTCTCTAGTCGCTCGTTTGGTACCGTCCGGGGCAGCTATGGGTAAGTCGTATGTTAATACAATATTGATAAAGTAATATAGCCCTGCCATACTGATAAAGCGTGGTACGCAAATAAGTTACGATGCATTGAGGTGATTTTTTTTTCCCCTTATTTACTCAATTTGGAATAAGGTAAATACCTAATTCCAAATTGGATATTGTATGATGTGAAATGTAAATGCATTAAAATCCTTTAAAGATTAAATTTTAATCCATAAGCCAATTACCTAATTCCAAATTGGGTACTTAATGATTAATTTAATCGTTGATGGGTTTTGATGCGTTTAAATTTCAGATTATGAGCATAAAACCAAAAATTTCCAACGATTATGTCCTAGTTGAAATTTGAAACTATATCTATAGTTTCAAAGTTCAACTTTATAACTACACATATAACACAAAAAATAAGAATCACAAATAAGAGTTACACTTACTATATTCTTTCTTTTAAAATTACTTTTATCTTCACCTGATTCTCGATCAGCCCATTATGACTTTTTTCCGTAGGTACCAACATGTTGCTTCCGACTATCCTCTGTTTTCTCCTGGGGTCGGTCACCGCCATCCCTCAGGAGGACTTCAGGTCTAACTTGGAGTTTCTTGACACCGACTCCGAGATAAACCTAGAAAGATACCGTCTGACTGACGTTGTGCAGCCTACTGACATTGATGTCGACCTTGACGTGAACCTCAACACGGCTCTATTCACTGGAATTGTTCAGATGAAAGTTTATGTAAGTATATTTTGAATTTACTCGGTATGCATGGTTTGTCTTCTGTCAGATTAACTTGTAACTACTATTGTAAGAAAGAAAGAAAGAAAATATTTTATTTGGGACACGCACAGGAAATACAAAACAGTAATGAACAAAACAAAAAAAAAAAACAAACATTAACAAAAATAAAAAAGGAACATTATAAACTATCAAACAAAAATAATTACGACTTGAAAAAGAAGTAAAAAATCTATCCCGACCTATCTTTCCTGTTTAATAAGAAACCTATCTCTCGCAACTCTTGTCAAATTTGGACCGCCGCGCCGTAAGCTTTAATTCGTAGAGAGATAGGAATCAGTGGAAGTTGTTGTTTGTTGTTGTGCTCCTAGAGACATTCTGTAAACTACTATTGGAAAAAAGTACCACAACGCGAAAAAAAAAAAATCAAAATAAGAGGCCTTATATTATTACTATTATAAGAAACACCCCCTTGATTCCCCCCACCCTCGCATACTCGAAACGGATTTTGATTGCTAAGGAATGAATGAGCTGGATTTTTTTTTAATGAAAAATTCTTTAGGCGCGTTGGGCATTTTTGAGATGAGACTAAACCATTGATTTCGCCACACCATGACTTTTGATCATTAAAAAGACATCAACGCGTTGATTACCGCGGTGCGTGGAGTAAAACATCAACGCGTTGATTACCGCGGTGCCAATTTTTTTTCAAATTTTACTTCTGTCGGCACTCCCGGAGTGCCACGGTTTTTTTTTTAAATGTGACTACAGACATATGAATTGTTACTACAGACGACGATTGTGGCCTATTTCCAGCAGATGAAGAATTTATAGGTAATGAAAATAATTGTGACTGTCTGGTTCCACTTGCGACCTCAAGAACTGACTAAACACTGTGCACGGTGTTCCGGGTTATTTGGTTCCTGTACCGAGAAACATGTTATTGGGTTTTCCTTATGGGAAAATTGGTGAACATGCCCGAAATTTCATTTTTTGTGAGGTATTTTGTAATAGGTGGTCCTTTTATGAAACTTGTTACGTAACTGGTGAAATGTGGATATCGCTAATACCTCAGACTACTGCAGGGAGTAAAGGCATTGTGTTGTGTTTGTTATCAATATATGAACTTTTAACTCTGTATTATGAGTGAAAATATAGTAGGTGACGAAGATTTAATACTTTGTGATAATTTGCGCAATGTTTTTTCTCAGTGAAATGTAACTTATTTTTAGACGTATTATAGTTAGTTCTACTAATAGATTATGAAAAAGGCAAAGTTTTACATTGGACCTCTATCAAGATTAGAGCTTGAGAGAAGAGAGAAAAAAGCGTTACGTTGTCATTCATCAATTTACTGCAACAAAATGTAATATTTCCATAAAGATCTGAATAATGATTTCAATATATATTTTTTTAATCAAATTTTTACAACGCTTTGCCAATTATCGTTATCCGATGATAAACGAGTCCCATCGTAATTATCGATTACTATCGTATATTGAAACTAGCTCAGACACAAATTATTCGTGACTAAGTACAATTTTTTATCTTATGATGGCATTTATACGTTAATCCGTGTTGCATTAGTATTTTATAATTTAATTGATTACTTTTTACGGCATTTTGTAGGTATCTAATGTACCTAAAACTATATTTTTTATTTGTTAGATATTTAAAGGGTTTATTATGTAGTGATTAGCTACTTTTTAACCATACTTTTTGACGTTTAAACATTACTTAACTTTAAGCAACGTTTATAAATAAACCCCTTAGTCTCCATATAATAGTATTTATCGTCGCATCTTCCTGTGAGAAAATGATAGACCTATCATTTTCTCACAGGATATATGGATTAAATATTTAATCCTTACATATGAAATTGTCGTTCTGTATGGAAAAATATACCACATAATTTGAAATAACATAAAGCAGACTATGCTAATATAATGTCCCCAACAACCTAAATGTAACTAAATAACTAATGTTAATAGTACTAGATTAAATCACTTATGTATTTCATTAGGTATAAGGGAACTGCTAGTTTTAAGTTTTTTATGAGAAATATCGTTTTTTATACTCAAAAAGCAAAGGATTTAAAAAAAAACAGTGGTACACCGGGAGTGCCGACAGAAGTGAAAACTTGAAAAACATCGGTACCGCGGTAATCAACGCGTTGATGTCTTTTAATGGTTAAAAGCTGGTGTCATCACGGTGTCGTGAAATCAATGGTTTAGTCCCATCTCAAAAATGCCCAACGTGCCTAAAGATGTTTTTGCTTCAAAAATATACATATATATTTAATCAATCAAAGTATTTACCATTGTTACCTATGCACCTTCGCCGTTTTATCGGTAGTTCATTGATTCCTTTAATGAAAAAATTATGGGGGCGAGAACCAATAAAATCTTTGAAGGGGGTTTTGACAGCCTCATCGGAATTGAATTTTTTTCCTTGCAAGAAGTCGTCCAAATTCAGGAAAAAAGTGTTGAGTGAATGAATGAATATTTATTTGTTAAACACAGGTTTTTTTTCTTTGGTCTTCAGTAAAAATTCAGTTGACTCTAAGTTTTGCCAGTGGCGTACAAATTTTATAGCAACAGGAGGTAAAATAATATTAAAAATAAATTCAGAACAATTATTAAATTAAATGCGCGAAATGCGAAATGTGGGTGAACCTGCTATAGGGACACTTCTGCCCAACCCTTCGGGGAAAAAAGGCGTGATGTTATGTTGTTGTTGTTGTTATTAAATAAAGTATTTACAAATTCAAGGTACATAATTTATATTAATCAATATTAAATTCAATAAAACATCACACAAAATACAGCAAAATTACACACATTCATTACTTAGTCAAATTATATTTATATTATTGTCATTATCATTAAGTAGTTCATCTACAATGTAATTCTTCTTGAAGCTCGTAATCTTTAGTTGCTTCTAAAGAGTCAGGTTACTTATTATATATTCTGGGTGCTATTCCCAGTAAGCTTTTGCGCATCATACTAATCTGTTGGAGCAAGGTTAGGGTACAGTGGGGACATTCCAATCGCGGCTCCTCTAATTTAGCGACCATCTGTTGTCTGTTGTAATCAGTCTCAGTTGTCAACGGCTATCTTTTCTGGCCAGATCTTAGGAAGCTTTAGTGGATGACGCCAGCACTTGTTCACCAGACACTTACCAGTACCCTTTTCTGAGTCAACTTTCGGTTGGGGCCAGTTCTCCTGAGTTCAGCCAATGTGATGAGCATTTCCGGTTATCGTACAGGATCCATTTTTCATCACGAGTAACGATACGATCAAGATCCCCTCTTTATTGTGACGATTGAGTAATGTAACGCAACACTCCACTCGTGTTTATTGGCTTGCTTCACTCAATTCATGTGGTACCCATTTTTCGAGCTTTTCACTTTTCCAATTTGTTTCAAGTGAATTAAAATTATTTCATCACTCACAACGAAGCCTGCCGCTAAATCTGACGTGGTTTGTAATGGATCCGTTTCCACGATCACTTTTAATTCGTCATTGTCATCTAGGGTCTCCAGCCGTCTACGGGGTATGTTTTGTAGGTCAACAGTTCCAGAACGAATACGTTGGTACTAAAAACGTATCGTATTTGCTTTTACGGTAGCTTTCCTATAGACATAATTAATTCTTCGAGCTGTTTCTGCAGCGCTGTTGCTGCTGCCACAGTGGAACTCGTATTCGTAAATAACCCGATATTTGAAGTATTCCGTATTGTGAACAGAACGATCTTAAAGTAAAATCAAATGGCCCGAAAACAAATGAATCGCTAAAATCGGAACACAAATACACAAGCCTAAATTTCAAATAAATTTAAATTTGGAATTCCTAACGCTCATATATTTGGGATCAAAGTGGCCAGTTTGACAAACCGCCAATTACATAAATATGTACATTAATAGAGTTAGAAAAACACAAACCTGGACCAGGCTTCTCCTTATCAACACGCAACACAAATCCAACGCTAGATAAACAGACATCTATATTCAAGTCCAAGAAAGCAAAAATGTGTCAATGTTTTTTTTTTTTACATACTTTTTTCATCCTGAACCGCAGAAAACACAGGTCCCATGGACAGTGAAGCACGAAAATAAATCAGCCATCCTATACGTTTTGTCGATTCGTGTGAACACACAAGTATGGGATAGCTGATTTTGTTTCACGATTTCAGTGTTGGTTCCATATTGACAAATTTGCCCCTTAAGAGATTCAGGGTACTTAAACAAAACCTAAGGTTTTATACGCTCGTTCCATCTGAGACCTCATCCATTATTTTCCACCCTGTCGTGGTGGAAAACAATGAATGAAAACAAGAAACAATTGATTTCAACAACTTTTGAACAACGAGTTTCTTGAATATAATGCGGACGAATTTTTTGACGCCCAATGAGGTCTTCCCCGTATCTTTACTTTTTTACTTTTTTCTTTACATACTTGTACAAAATATATATAATAGTTAGCTGTATATTTGTAGTTTAATTAATTTATAAATTTAGAATGAGAAACACTGTTCAGAAGTTACTCTAAGCAATAATAGCTTAATTTAGGAAAAAAAAGAAATCGTACCGGAAAATAGAAATGATGAAATGAAATGAATTAATTAATTAACAATTTTATTTTCTCTCCAGGTACAGGAAGACAACCTGCAGCAGATTGTTTTCCATCAAAATGTGGTTTCAATCACAAGTGTAAATGTTATCAACAACGCCAACAATCAGCACGTGAACCTTCAAATCCCACATCCCTTCACCACCGATTCCTACTTAGAGCTCATAAAAATTAACTTAGCTGCACCTATTAGTAGGGGCAACTATACCATCACTGTCCGTTACAACGGAAGGATTAACACCAACCCGCTCGACCGAGGCTTCTACAGGGGTTACTACTACCTAAACAATCAACTGAGGTGAGATTTGATATTATATTTAAAACTAGCGACCCGCTCCTACTTCGCACGGTTTTTACGAGTTGACAAAACATCGAGATTTCTTAGTTACATGTAACTTTAATAGTAACGTATTATACACATAAACCTTTTGGAATAAATTCTCTAAGTGATGGTGAAAACCTAATCAAAATCTGTTACATGGTTTAGAAGACCAACGCGGTCGTACAGACAAACATGAAAAGCGACTTAATTTATAATATTTATAGACTAGCTGTTGCCCGCGGCTTCGCCCGCGTGGACCCTAATACTTTTGCTGAAATAAAAGTAGCCTAAGTTATTCCTTATATCATCAACTATCTGAAAGTGAAAGTTCTGTCAAAATCGGTCCAGCTGTTTCGGAGATAAAACATTGTTTTTTTTTTGTTATAGTTACCGTATTTAATTTCATAGTACCTGGGCGACCAAGCTTTGCTCGGTTATGACTATTTATTGTAAATGGTGGTGTTTAGGTGATAATCTACATAAACTTAAAAAGTAAAATGTGAACTGACAATTATTATTATTTACAATCGATTTCTGTGTTTCAGTGATCCTAAAAACTGATATGATCACATGCAGGCTTTTCTTACTTTTTTTTTATTTAGGTCCTTTTTCAGAATGAAAGGTCAAATATTAAAATATATTTAAAAAAAATTGGCCACCAAAGGCACACAATACGCTCGGGTCGGAGAAGTGCCCTAAGACTATCACAGCTAAACATACCATAGATATTTCTGATCATCATCATTCAGTCCTTAAAATAAACAAATCATAGACTTTATTTTATTGCTTTATTTTATAGAAAATTATCTTATGTTTACATAATGAACAGTGGGGTAGTTTAATCGGGTGTTAACCCATAACAAAAATGCTTTAGCTACTTACTTTGGGATCAGAGCAATGTATGTCATGTAATCCACATTAGTTTGTTTTCGATCGATATTCGTAATCTCAACCTTACAGCATTTGTCACAGAGTAACGCCATCTATTGTCAATTTTTCTTATTACATAGCTCGTGAGCTATGGTTCAATTTAGGTCAATACGTATTGCGCGAGGCGTAGTAGTTAGTTTTTATGGCACTATCCGAGAGATGGCGTCACAAAAACTACCCGAGAAACTGTGTTTAAAATTTGTATCGGTAAATATCGGTAAATTTTTCGTTTTGCACTATTGCTTCATAAGTCTCAATAAAATAAAAACTCGAAAGCATAAATCTTATTCACGTAATCAGTATAGGCAAATGTTAGACATATTTATGAGAAATATATATTGTTATCTCAAACATTAACTACATTTTTTTTTAAACTTGTCTAAAAACAACAAAAATTAAAAAAAAAAATATAAACTTGAACATATAAAAAAAAAAACAAAAGTAAATCACCGAGCGGGATTCGAACCCGTACCACTTGTTTCTTGCCGTCCGCGTCTTAACCCGCTGGACCAGATGATGACAAAATTAGCGAGCATATTCTGCATGGAAAGAAAAACGTATGAAAACTCGAAAAACCGCGTTTTCCCAAACATAATACTAATCTAGATCGATTGTTTACCCTTGAAAACCCCCATAAACCAAATTTCAGCGAAATCATTAGAGCCGTTTCCGAGATCACAGAAATAAATTTATATACATATAAATATACAAGAATTGCTCGTTTAAAGGTATAAGATTTACATTTAGTAAAAAGCTGTTATTTTGACATTACAAACACACCCCAATTTTATTTATTTGTATGTATATGTGTGTATGCATGTAGTATAGTATGTATAGATATAGATGTATAGATTTACCGAGCAAGTCATCATTCTTCTGCTCTTATCCCTATATTTATTTGGGGTAGGTTTCTTCTTCCATAATATCGAGCAATTGTTCTGCTTTAAGTTATCCGTTGATTCAATCAAAACATATTTAAAAAAAATCCTTACTCACTCACTAAATCACTTACTGACTCATTAACGCCTAGCCCGAACCCACCTAGGCTGATATTTTGCTCAGAGGTTCACGGACTTTTCAAAATTGCCACTGGATAGGAAATTCACGGTCGGATGAAGTCACTGGCAAAGTCCTAATTGTTGATAAAAGTACAAAAAAAGTCATGTGAATCTCGAATTTAGAAATACACGTACAGATTCATAAACTCACGCCTTTCTCCCATGGGTGTATAGGGGAGGGGGGGATTTTGAAATAGGAGAGAAAGCAGTTACGAATAATATACATCTACACCATAGATAGAATATTCTTTATTATGTACACCATAAAAATTACAGACATAAATTTAGAAATTTTACACTAGGTGACACAATGGCCGGTGCTATCGCTAAAAGCGATCTTTTACAGACAATAGACAATCTTGGGATGGATTTAAATGGAAAAGAAGAGACAATACTGCAGGTATTCAGTGGCGTCCCATTTACATACACAACAGTTGCATAAAGCATATACTTACCTATATAAATATTTTAGATAAATAACAGATATACATAAAATTATAAACCATATTGACTGACTGATTGATTTTACTTTTGATTTTTTTGCAGGTTGTACGCCACCACTCAGTTCCAGCCGTTCCACGCCAGGAAAGCTTTCCCGTGCTTCGATGAGCCCCAATTCAAGTCCCGCTTCACAATCTCTATCACTCGTGACCGCGCCCTTAGCCAGTCATACTCCAACATGGACCGCAGTAGTGTTCAAGAGTGAGTGTGGTAATTTTGTACTGTGTAGCTTTACTTTTAATTGCAGGTGATTTTTATGTTAATTAATAGGGAGTGCCTCCGCTGCCGGCGCCAGCTACGAAAAATAACGCCATTGGGAACCGGCATGACATTACTTCCGACAGCCGAGATTAAAAACATCGGCCGGCACATTACATACTCTGTGGTTGGCACCGCTGGCTCCCATAATGGACACCGGAGGCTCGACGTATAAGGAAAGCTTCCAGTATTCAGAACTCCAATTAACTAATCCTAACTAAAGTATTTTTTTTTCGATATATTCTTGTCGTTTTTGACACTTGCCGGCCGCTCGGCTCGTGCGTAGGGGGTCGCAATTCTAACTTCTAACGCCTTTTTTTGCTAGTTAATATATAATAGTTCGGTTCCGGGTACTTAATACTTGATGACTGAAATATGGAAATCGTTGATTATGGAAATATAATATTTCTAGAAATATTATTTAATAAAATTAATGCTTTATTATAGGTGTTTTTAATTGCCAACCCCGTTTTCCGATTATTTTTTTTTAACTCAGTGCCGGCGCCAGCAGCGGAGGCACTCCCTAATTTATAATATAGATGCAATATGGATGTAACACGTTAATGAAAATTGAAACGTTTTCCATTTGAAGCTGAATATGGTAACCGTTAATAGTAAAGTAATAAAATAATTACAGCAGTATAAAAATATAAATGAGATCAAGATGGCACCATATTCCAAAAACATGAAAATTTTACCTACTAATATTATGCAGCTGATTTAAAATTTAATCATAAAATAAAATAAAAACCAGAATTATTATGCACAGGTTAACAAAAAACATTACAAAGGCGGCCTTAATACCTAAGATATTTCTACCGGATACATTTTGTTCATAATATGAATTAACAGCATAAGTGAATTTCTTTTGTATTTTAAATCAGTTTCAAATCTACACATGATAAAAACCTCAATAGTTACATAATGTATTGGATCATTAAGTTCCCTTCAAAATGGTTCAGCTAAATGGTACTAACCCATGCGCCCTGTTCGTGAACGGGCGCCGTCAGTAGGGACTGGTCATCTCTTAGCTGCCACGGTTTATTTTAATTTTTGAATTGTTTTTGTTTTCATATTTTTATTACGGACGCTTTTAACGTGCACGTCCTTCTATATTGTTCTCACATGTATAATTTAAACATAAATGATGTAACCAATATTGTATTTTGTAACAATATTTTGATTTAAAAGAGTGTCCGTGAAGTTTCGTGCACGTTCTTATCCATAGGTACCTACTACTCTTTGGAATGGGCAACCAGCTTAATTTTTCTGACTGACCGTCCCCTTGACAATTCCAAAGTACCTGTAATTGGTTTATTTGAAATAAATGCTTTGAGTTTGACGTATTTTCAATAAAATTCTGCATGAAATTGTGGCATTTTTTGCATCTGATTTTATAATCTTCAACAGATTTGGTGACCGTATTCGTGAAACTTTCTACCCTACTCCAATCATCTCTGCTTACCTGGTCGCTTTCCACGTGAGTGACTTCGTCGAAACTGAATTAACCAGCACCCCTGCCAAACCCTTCAAGATCATCTCCCGCCAAGGAGTCACCTCCCAGCACCAATATGCTGCCGAAATTGGCCTCGAGATCACCAACAAATTGGACGATTACTTAGGTATCCAGTATCACGAGATGGGACAGGGTAATTTGATGAAGAACGATCATATCGCTCTTCCTGACTTTCCCTCTGGTGCTATGGAAAACTGGGGAATGGTTAATTACAGGTATGTTCAAGACAAAATTTATAGAAAGGTCTAATGTCAAACAAAAGGTAATTTTAAGTTGCACGCTCACTCTAGGTGCAACGATATAACGTGTCTACTTATTTGTCTCATTTTGCAAAAATACCACAAAATGTTTATCGTCGTTTTATTTTAGGGAGGCGTACCTCTTATATGATCCAGAAAACACCAATTTGAACAACAAGATCTTCATTGCTACTATCATGGCCCACGAGCTTGGACACAAATGGTTCGGTAACCTAGTCACTTGCTTCTGGTGGAGTAACCTGTGGCTCAATGAGTCCTTTGCTAGTTTCTTCGAATATTTCGGTGCTCACTGGGTAAGTTTTAAAATTGTCTTGTATATTATCATCCATAGATAATTTAACATCACATCTAACTTTTAGATAGGCAATTCAATTTTCTCTTTTTTTCTCTTTTTGGCTTTCATAAGCGCCTGTTAGTTATCTCATTAAAATTAGTCATTTGGCTTTGATATACTTTATTTGATAACAGGCCGATCCCAGCTTAGAATTAGATGACCAATTCGTGGTTGACTACGTACACAGCGCGCTCAACCATGACGCTGGCGCGGGCGCTCAGCCCATGAACTGGACCGGAGTCTCCAGCAACCCCTCCATTAGTGCCCACTTCAGTACCACCAGCTATGCCAAGGGAGCGTCCGTCCTTAGAATGTTGGAGCACTTCGTCGGCCCCAGGACCTTCAGGAATGCCCTCAGATATTACTTGAGACATAAGTAAGTGTACTTAAAACCTACGGCATCGTATACATGAAGAGGCAATTGTGCGTCAGTTTTGTCTGGCCAGTGACGTCTACGTTCTTGAATAATCTAATCAATCAAATTATGATTTATTAGTGCCACATGGCAGATTTTTAAGAAATGAAACGATAAAATACTGTTAATATAAGTTATGTATACAGGGTGGCAGGGACATTGATGTGAAAACTGTTACCATGGATTCAGTACATGATTCTGAAACCCGCAGCGTCAAAATTTTACGTCGGTTATTAAAAAAAAATCTGCTGCTTCATAGAAAAGTGCAATACCTACACGGTCAAATTGTGCGCAAGTCTGACTCGCACTTGGCCGGTTTTTTTCAGAATCATGGTTCAGAATCATGTACTGAATCCTTGGCGTTTTCGCGTCGATGTCCATGCCACCCTGTATAGCCTTTATATTCAGATAACCACTAATATTTTTAAATGTTAATATCCTTTATTACTTTCAATTCTTCTAAATTAGTGCATCAAAAGGTGAATGGTACTGACGACCAATAACAATGTTCGATAATATAGTTTTTCTATTTTTCTCTAGTGCTTACGGCCTCGGTACTCCTAAAGACATGTATGAAGCCTTCCAACTTGCGGTTTCTGAGGATTTCACATTCCGTCGTGATTTCCCTACCGTCAATATCGAAGCAGTGTTCGACAGCTGGGTCCAGAACGCGGGCTCCCCTGTCGTGTCCGTCATCAGAAACGCTGAAACCGGTGCTATGACCGTCACTCAGGTTAGTTTCATTTACAGCTTTAAACAGTTAAGCCGTTTTAGTTCTTTCGAAAGGTGTGTTTTTTATTGTGATATCAAATGCCTTAGTAAGATACAGAGAAAACATTTTGCGAAAACTTAAGCTTCGATCTGACACGACAGTGCATTTTGCCGTGATATGGAGTTTCTGTATAAATTACCCTTCACTTAAAAGAAAACTATGGGTCTTATTTTCATCATAAATAATGTTTTATATATTGGGTTTTTTCTATCTGAAATTTCTCAGTAGCAGCCTGGAGTCTGGATTTGTTCCCGGTTGATGGCAATAGGCTCGCCCCCTAACGCGTGATGTTATGTTATGTAATATTTTATTAGGTCTTTATTGTTACTCTACATAGAAAAAGTTTTTTGTTCGATCATTTATACTATTGTTATTCTGGTTACAGAGCCGTTACCTTATCACTGGTACTCCGGCCGTCCAGACGTGGCAGATTCCTCTTACTTGGACCCAAGCGGGTCAGCTTGACTTCAACAACACCAGACCTGGACATGTCCTCACTGTACAGTCTACCACCCTAAGCAGCAGAGCAGGAAACAACTTTGTTATTTTCAACATTGCTCAGTCTGGTACGATATTAGTATGGCATAGCAAAAATTAACATGAAACACGATAATAATGCGTAGAGATACTTTTGCTTCATGAAAAAAAAGATGAGAGAAAGTTTTGTTGAATTTTTATAATATATCAGCAAGCCAAACCTTTAGCCTAGATATATTTACGATTAACTTATACTTTATTTTTATTCTAGGTTTGTACCGTGTCAATTACGATACCAATAACTGGGAGCAAATTTCAACTTATCTGAAGAGCAACAACAGGCAGAACATTCACAAGTTGAACAGGGCTCAGGTATTTGTCTCTACAATAGTAAAACATGAATATCAGTATTGTAATCAGATAGTCATAATAACTGCAGTACTTCTCTTGCAAAAATAGTCATGTTTACACTAAATTGCCGATATTAATTAATAAATATAGTTCTTAATAATGTACTTTATATTAATTTATTAACTTATTAAGGACCCCTCGACGGGTATAGGACTCCTCCAGTAATTTCCAGTTTTTTGCTTTCTCAAGCCATGATATAGCATACCTACTTAGAAAGTAACGTCAGAGATGAATACAGATGGAACACTCCGCATTTTAGGTATGAAGCTACAAGGTACGCGGCGAGCTCGACCTGTCGAATTGACTTGTTCGTCAACTGGCGAGTCTCTAACTCGCGCGTGCGCGCGAGTTGGCACCTTCCGATTTTACCTATTTTGTTGTCGTCAGCTCGCTCGACCGTGAAATTCTGACGTAGTTATGTACAGTCAGATACAAAACGTCTTATAAAATGTATAATATAGGTACCCAATTTATATGTATAAGACATTTTATACGACTTGACTTTAGAATAAAAAAAATATCATTTTGAGATTCAGTGGGCGTAACGTGGTCAGAAACTTTAAGAGTTAAGCGATAGTAAGAGAGGCAACTTCTAGGTCGACTCAACTTCTGTCGTTAATTTGCGCTGTGCCACCTAACTTGCACTTTATTGTGTCATAGCAAGCCGCTTTCTATTTAAATGGTTTTGCGAAGTATCCCATCTGTATTAATCTGTGGTAATCTAAATAAATTACTACTAAGAATACTTACAATAGTGTTTAAAAGTAGTTGCAAGTTACCTGCCTGAGGTATATAAATAGCTTGTTCAAAATCGCATTTCGCTACCAAGAAACAAGTTCTGTTAAACCTTGCATGACTTCTAAAATATGTTTTTTATCTGTTGCTAGATCGTCAACGATGTCTTGTACTTCGTGCGTTCCAACTCCCTCAACAGGACCATCGCATTTAACGTACTTGATTTCCTGAGGAGCGAGACTGACTACTACGTATGGAACGGCGCTCTTACCCAGCTCGACTGGATCCTGCGCCGCCTCGAGCACATGCCTAGAGCTCACGAAGCCTTCTCTGTACGTATCACAGTATTAATATGTTTTATCGCACAAATGAGTTTTTAAATATTTATTGGGAGCTCGTGTGCTGGCGTATACCTAGTAATGCAGCAGTACTTGGTCAATCGAGCTCTGCTCGGGTGAAAATAGAGAATAGCAAATACTATTTCCATGCTGTCATGATAGTAGGTACTTACTAATTCCATGCTGCTATGTCATTTTTCTAAGGTAGCCATCTTGTTCATTAACTTTAGGTGACCTAGCTCTGCTCGGGTGAAAATACGGAGAAAACGAATTTGCCCTGAAATGAGACCTAGCTACATCGATTTTTCGCCCCCGTAAACTCCTTTATTGCAACTTGAATCGAAATCGTTAGAGCCATTTTTAAGAACGTAAATATATTTGTTATAACGTGTCACGTGTTTTTTTATATACATATAAATATTGCTCATTTAATAGTATAGGATAAAAATAACATAATATTCAAACTTTACATACTACAAACTGTGGTAATAGCTCGATAGCTATACCGTCATATACGAACTACGCATGTCAGCTGACGTCACACAAATCCTGCATAGCGCAAGCAAAGTTTACCGCGATATCAGTATAATAAGGGCAATGACCGGACAACAGCCATCGGGCAGTAGACTAACAGACACAACACTTTTCAGGTCATAGAAACCTCCCTTTTCAACGGAGGATGAGGATCTTTCCACCCCGTTTCTCAAGTCTCTAAAATCCAGTAACCCGTGACTGAAATGCGAAGATTATATACCAAAAAAAAGTGTTTTTGTTAATTGTTTGTTTCTCGTTTCTCAGAGTTACATGCGTGGTCTCCTCAATAACGTCATCAACAACCTTGGTTACAATGAACGCGCCACCGACTCCACCTCCACAATCCTCAACAGAATGCAGATCATAAACGTCGCCTGCAACCTCGGCCACAGCGGTTGTGTTGAAGACAGCTTGGCGAAATGGAAAGCGCTCAGACAAGAAACACCTGTTGAGTAAGTGAAGGTGTCCTCGTTCATAGCACATGGTTATTGAAGAGCTATGATGACGCCTCATTTGAAATTGCGGCAGTTTCTACGACGAATATGTACAAAACGAGTAATAATTTTATTTGTTGGCATTCTTTTATTACTATACTTGTCTAATCAGCATGTATGTGCGACTGCTTCGTTGGTCTAGTGATCGCAAGCGCTACTGCAGGTCCTGGGTTCAATTCCCGGGTCGGGCAAAGTGTTATTGGGTTTTTCCATCAGAAATTTCTCAGTAGCATCCCGGAGTCTGGATTCATGTAAGTTGATGGCAATGGGCTCACCCCCTATTACAAGGGACTTAAACATAGCTGGCGAAATGTGGATGTACTATGTATAAGTCCACCTCTGCCTAACCCTTTGGGTTTTATATGTATGATTTTATGTATGTGTGTTTTATTAATATACTTTTCTAATCAAGTTATTAATAATCTGTTTTTTTTTTCCAGGGTTCCAGTTAATCTCCGTCGTCACGTTTACTGCGTGGGACTTCGTGAGGGCGAAGCCGAGGATTACCAATTCTTGTTTTCACGGTACAACGCCTCGGAGAACACCGCTGATATGGTGGTCATACTCCGCGCCCTCGGCTGCACCAAAGATCAGGCTTCTCTTCAACAGTAAGTTTCTTAGTTCATAAATAGTATGAACTGTTGTATTTTAACTGTTTTACTGTATTATGATGTGACTGTGATGTGTGAATTTAAACTTTAATTTCAAAAGGAGAATATTTAACTATGCGTCAAACAAATTTTCGCGGCCGCCATTTTGGATTTTCATTTCGACCCTATTGTCCCCCAGACTCGATCGTCATGTCAAAATAAAGTGTTTTTTTTTAATAAGTAGCTCATTGTTGACTTTTTTCATCGATCAAAATAGATTTAAAAATGTGACGTAGTATAATGCCCATTTAATACATATATGATTTTATAAAAGTTCACCTGTAGTAGACTAGTTTTGTTCGGACGCACGAGTCAATTGAAAAATTTGATAAAAAGTGATTAAAATTAAGGAGTTCCGATTTATTTGACGTTCTCAAAAAGAGGCGCAATCGTTATATTAGAGTGTTCAATTATATTTAAAGGAAAACAAAATGGGAATTATTACAGGTTAGATTAAATACTTAGATTAAATAGTTCAAAATCGATAATATATAACATGACAAATGTATATCATCATTCTGAAAAGAAAAGAATTTAGAATTTCAAATAATTTACACCACTTTAGCATAATGAGTCTAAGCTGATTTCTAATCGACCATTTGTAATTAAAAAAATCCTTGTATTTTTTTAAATGGAATGGAATTTTAATTTTGTGGCAAATACCGGAGATTCTAAATTCAATTTTACGCAAAACAGCAATTGTTAAGTATGTTTATTCATTACAGCTACCTGCACCAGAGCATGTACAATGACAAAATCCGTATCCACGACCGTACCAATGCATTCTCCTATGCCCTTCAAGGCAACCCTGAGAACATACCAATCGTCCTGAGCTTCCTCAGTACTAACTTACAAGCGCTTAAATCCACGTAAGTATTGTATTTTTTTTTTAAAGTACCTTTTATTTTAATGATGTGTTTATTTCGACCTCGGATGTCATTGCCACATAACATCCGTAAACAGTACTGTGCGGATTTCACCAATTGAACTGAACGCATTCAGCGCATCTAAACCGCGTTCAAAGCTGTCAGTGTCAATATTTCACAACAATGATGACATCTCTTGAACGCGACTTTTATGAGCTGAACGCGTTCAGTTTCATAGGTGAGAATTGTCCTAAAAGTTTGAGTTAAATGGCATGTGTTATGATTTTTGACAGATATGGTGGCGAAGCTCGCCTCAACCTGTGCATCAACGCCCTCGCTGCACATTTGACTGACTTCCAAAACATCGCTACGGTAAGTTTAGTTTATTAGGTCTGCTTTATTTCATAAGGTTTCAAAATTTAACACAGACACAGGAAAAATAACACATTCTTTGGATCTGTCAAAAGAAAATATGTGTATGGCATTAAGACCGCCTCTTTACATTTGTTTGCTTAATTAAAGTAATAAATAAATAAATAAAATGTCGTTTGTTTAGTTTTAAGTTTTTTTGGTATTCATTGTTTTCTATTTTCAGTTCCGGACTTGGTTGTATGGTGCCCAAGCGCAGTTGCCAAGTTCTTCTTTCGCCGCTGGTCAGGCAGTAGTAGACGCGGCCATACAAAATTTGAACTGGGGTAACGAAGCCGGCCTTGAAATCTTCAACTTCGTTGTAACCAGGGGCGCTTCTTCCACCATCCTTGCTTCTTCAGTCCTCCTCATAGCAGCGATGCTTCTACAAATGTTCCGTTAATTTATTTAATTTAAATTAGAAATTAAATAATTTAACCTTATTTTTAAGAAAGTGGTGTCTTGACGTACAATCTAGAAAATAGTTTTCCAACGATTTTTAATGTTAGTGATTGTAATAAAGTAATATTTATAATAAAGTATTTTTGTAAATAAATAATACGTTTGTTTTTAGTGATGTACTACCAGTTTTATTTATATTAATAAACCTATCCTGATGGTTTACAATAATAATTAAATATATCAGCACCATACACTACACAAACTAGTACATACAAGAATTGGATCACACATAATTACGTATTTTGAAACATTTCTTGTTCTGGAACTCTGTTCTGGGATTATGTCCTTTGCTACCCAAATCTTAAGATACAACGTGCATCTTCCTATTGCATGTTGTAATAGTGTTTTGGCATACCCGCTCCCTGAGAAAGCAAAATTACTCAATAATTTCTTTAAATGTAATTTGGGGGCAAAACATAACCGTGTTACTCGTATATTTCAGAGTCGCGATAGATGGATTAGAATTCCGATTTGATTGAATAAAAATAATCATTATATATAAGATAAAATTGGTAAGTACGTTAAAATAGCCACCACGAGTAGCGCTACCATGTCCGGCGCGTCGGAACTCAACTAAGGCAATTTATTTTGCTATTCTAAACTTCGCTTCAAATCACACGTTAGAGACGTTTGAAATCCAGAACTGTTAATTTCAAGGTTGATAGAAAGACTGTTTGATCAACCGCCATTAATATAATAACTTTGGTGATAAGTAACTAATAAACGTTATTAGGCTTGTCAGAAGCTAGATAAAAATGTTTCGTAGGATTTGTGATAAAAACCCCCAACACGAAGAAAAGCTTAAAAAAATATACATATTATAATGTAATGGCCCTTTTAGTTTAATGCGTCGCATGGTAAAAGTTATTCATAATGATGAGTATAGTCATCTTTTTAAATATCGGTCACTAATTACCAGTCACCTTATATAAGTTAAATATAAACTCGCCCACGTGGATGTCGGAAAATCTCCCACAGAAATGGGGATTTAGAGTATCCTGTCCTAACCCAGGTCATGGCCTATCCGTATGCATTTCATCTAAATCCGTTCAGCCGTTACGGCATGAAAAGGTAGATAATAAATCTGTTTTAGGGTTCCGTACCTCAAAATGAAAAATCGTAACCCTTAATTAAAGGATGACTTCGTTGTCTGTGAAGACCCTTTTATTCAGAAACGCGTGGGAAATTATAGGTTTCCCATATAAACTTTCATTCCCAATATACCCTTAGGGTTATTTTTGAGACAAAAAGTAGCCTATATCCTTTGCCGGGATGCGATCTATCTTTTTGCCAAATTTTATCGAAATCCGTTCAGTGGTTTAGGCGTGAAAAGGTAACTTACAGACAGACAGACAGAGCTACTTTCGAATTAATAATATTAAGTATGAAAGTAAGGATTCCTATGTTTTGTCAAGTGACCGTGCGAAGTAGTGGCAGGTCGCTAGTAAATAGTATAAAACCAAGTTGGTTTTCGTCTGTTTGTGTGATCACTTAGGCTTAGTTCTTCTAAACTACGTAATTAATTTTGATACAATTTTCGCTATCATTTAGAGAACTTATTCCGGAAGGTTTATGTGTTTAATACATTATTCAATTTAGATATATGTAGTAGTTTCGATGGTTTGATAGAGTACTGTAGAACCGGCCATCATTGCTCATAGCGGACATCTTTGCTCGAACACGAAAAATAACTAAAGTCTTCAATTTTAAATAAAATTTGGAATTCAAGATAGTAACTTAAAAAAAAAAATGAAAATAAAATTTTGGTTCGGGCAAAGATATCTGCTATGGGCAATGATGGCCGGTTTTAAGGTATTTCCACATGAGTATATCAAATTAGTGTGAAGCATGGACGAGTCGCTAGAGTAGGTAATACGAAAAAATATTAATGTGATTAAGATAAACCAAGTTTTTATCAGAAAATACAACCCACCAACAAGGGTTTTGATTGTAACATCCACATTAGAGATTAGACTTAAACAACTTTTTTGGAAATAAAAACGTGAACGTGTAACTCAAATAATTGAGATTAGGAAGAATAGATTAATTCATCACATAACATTGTAATTTTAGTTATAGCTCGGGAAAAAATCAAGATTTATCAAATGCTAACTAGATTATAGTTCAAACCTTAACCATACGGATAAATATACAATATATCTAAATAAACATAAACTCATGCTTACTTCCCATGGGGGTAGGCAGAAACAACAGTACGTCACCTGCTACGATCCTTACATACTCCTTTTGCTTCGTTTACGTTCATACATAGTTCAAACCAATGATAAATATTTCATAGTTCAGAGCAAATTCATTGCAGATAATAAATAACCTTGCTAATAAAATGGAATGAAAATATTAACTCTGTAAATAGGGTAAGGGAATCAGTTTTCCACGTCATATTATTAAAAAAAATAAGCTAGATGGAGTCGACATTTCCTCTTTGACTACCCCTGTGAAGAAATGTCAAGGAAAACTCAAGAGTTAAAGTTCCTTTTAAAGTCCAGACATAATCTTGGGCTGATCATGGGAAGAACACGTAGATTAGTGTCTGAAATTGTCTTTTAAGGAAAGGATCCCATAGATTTGAGTGGACCCGTCCAGTTACTGTAAGCATTTGTCAGTAATCGTGTAGCTCCGAACTTAAAGAGCTCAACGACTCGACGAACAATAAGAAAGAAAGGACATTTGAGTAGGCCGCATAAAGTACCTACTCAAACTGACCAGACCATCATTATAACTAACGGAGAAAAAAAAAACAAAAAAAAAATATAGTGGCACTCCGGGAGTGCCGACAGAAGTGAAAACTTGAACAAGATCGCTCTGGTGGAAGAAAGATACTTGTATAGAACATTGGTCCGTAACCTTATGTAAATAAAGACCACAATCGCGTTTAAAAAAAAAAACTTCCGAAACCTTTCAAGTAAAAATATTTGCATAAAACATTGATCCGTAACGTAATATAAATAAAGAGCACAATCGTGTTTACACAACCTTTAAAGTAAAAATACTTGTATAGAACATTTACCCCTAACCTAATATAAATAAAGAGCATAATCACGTTTAAAAATGAGGTGTTGTCATGGTGTCGCGAGATCAATGGACCAAAGTCCCATCTCAAAAATGCCCAATGCGCCTAAAGAAGTTTCCACTTAAAAATAAATTAAAGTAAAATAAAAATAAAATACTACGAGCTATCAAGAAGAATTTATTGTAGGGCTTAGTTATAGCCAAAATGTTTACCAACTTATCAACCTGCAATTAAACTGACATTGTACCGATATGCGGATTATATCATTATCAGTGACTGATGATATCATTAACTCTTTTATTGACTTCATCAGTTTCGGCGGACCAGTCAGTTAATCGTAATCGGCATTAGTAAAGGACATTCTTGATATCAGGTTAGTTTGAATATATTTTGTTTTTATTATATTTCTTTTTTGTTACTTTTATTAACGAGCTATCTGCTGCTTACTGAAGCAGTAGATTTATTGAATTATTGCCAGCGACATCAATTCGTACTTCTTTGATTTAGGTAATCCTGTTTCTCTTTACAGAAATGTCCAAAATATTATTAGTTGCCTTGAGCCTGGCGCTTTTGGCGTTCGCTACAGGCGACCACCCCATATCCTGGTACAAGGAATTTCAGGACATTGCCAATGATGATGTTCCCGTGACGAGGGATGCGAATGCGGAGAAACTTTACAGATTGCCCACAAATGTGGTCCCTTTAGATTATGATATTTATCTCGACCTCTACTTCGATGAAAATACTGAAAGACCGTTCAGTTATGATGGCAGGGTCCACATTATTATACAGGTACGCGATAACTGATAAGATCTACATATGCATTAGTACTAACAGCCAACTGCACATCAGTGTAACTAATAGATATTGACAGCGCCTTTATGTCATAGTCATAAGGGAGATTTTTGTAGTACCACTGATGTGTGGTTGACTATCTACTGATTTGTAGGTATCCCCTTAGTGACATCATATTATCATCCACAGCCAAATATGTTTTAATAAAATGATATAGATTTCTTTGGCAATAAAAACATTCAATTATTAAAGGACTTGCATGTTGATTCTCGTTAATGTTGATCAACACCAAGTGATTCGAGATCCGAAGTGATCCGAGTGTGGCATTCGATTCTGATGATATTGTTTACTTACAGGCTACAGAAAATAACGTACAACAAATAGTCCTCCACTCGAATGTGGATGAAATAAAATCAGTTACTGTGGTAGATGGCACAGGCGCTTTGGTTTCGTTAGATAACGAGAAACCACATGAAACTGAAGATTTGTACCATTTCTTGAGAGTCAATCTTGTGTACCCATTGATAGCTAACGTTAATTATTCTCTCAATATTGAATATTCAAGCACTATGAATGAAGGTCCTATGAAGAGAGGTATTTGGCGAGGGTGGTACACCGATGATGATGGTAAAGACAGGTACGTTCCTGATTTTTTTGAAACTGTTTAATTAGACTAGATCTTTGAGGTTAGATTAATATTATCAATGTTAATCGATTGTGTTGACCAACTTATTTGTTTATTTACATTTCGATGACCAACTTCTATTATGATGAAAACGCGTTTTATAATTTTACTAGCTGCGCCCCGCGGTTTCACCCGCAATAGTCTTGATTCCGTAGGAATATCGGGATAAAAGGTATCTTATGTCATTTTCTAGGTCATGGTCTACCCAAGTGCCAAATTAACAAACAAAGAAACTCATTTTCGCATTTGTAATATATTATTATAAGTAAGGATAGTTAGGATTTTTCTTTTACCGCTAAACAATTCTCTCCCTTTTTGTTAATAATCTTAGTCTTAGTGCATAGTACCTATATCGATAACATATAGGTATACACAGCGTCAGTATTAGCACACACTGCCCCTCAATTTTTAAAATCTTACACTGCTACAACATTGAATTCGTTACGAATAATCTAAAGAATACTTCAAAAAGAGTTCATTGTTTCAACTTGGATTCGAACCATCGCATTACCGAAAGTCATCATACTCATATAGTATATAGTTTGACGAACTAGCAGTTTTATGTATTAATATTACTAAATTAAAATAGAAAATATTATGAATGACAAAAAGCACATTTCGTGCCTAGGATTTGAACCTCCTATCTACGCACGGCAAGTGGTCTCGGAACCTCCGTTCTGTTTAAACGTTGAATAACTTGTTGTAATTAATATTAACCCTATTCACTAAAACAATACATTTAATATAACAAAAATGTTTTTGCATAATACTAAAACCAACTTGGGCCTATCATGGATTTAAACGCACATGTCTTTTGCGGGGGTAACTACTTAAACAATAAAAATAAATAACTTTGTTTTTTTATTCAATCTAGACCCTAATGTTTTTAAATCGTTTACAGGATCTACGCCACAACCCACTTCCAGCCTTACAATGCCAGACAAGCGTTCCCCTGCTGGGACGAGCCCCTCTTCAAGGCCGTTTTCAAGCTGCACATAAGCAAGCCAGCTCAGTACATCGGCACTTTCTCAAATACTGTCGTTGATTTTCACGGACTGTATGTATTCTGTTCTTTACTTACTCTTTGGGTGTTTATAATACACCGTCCGAGCCGAATCTGAATTCAAGATCCGAGTTCAATCCAAATTGGTAATGTTCTAAATTTGGACGGACAGAGTTTGGATCTAGTACGCAACCACAAATAGTACTATGGCTACTTCGGACCGACATTTCTCGGATTCGGATCGGACGTAGTGCGAAACCGCTCTAAAGATCAGTTTCACCGTATCCAGACAAAACCCAGTTTAAATAAGAAAACATATAATTTCTAAAAAGTACTGTGTCGTTTTTTAAATTATTTGTCGGAATATGCCTATTCCGAGGTGGTGTAATACTGTTTAATTTGTTCCTTTTTAATGCAACCTTATTTTTCAGCTTGGTCAACAATCGGATCCGCACTGATTTTGCGGCCACTCCTATAATGTCATCATACCTCGTAACGTTCCTCGTCAGTGAGACATTCACTGTGCTTGCCCAAAACATGACCTTCAACCCTCCAATCAGGATCATTGGTAGATCTAACACGGCTGGTCTTGCCGACCACGCTTTGGAACTCGCTGTCAAGATGACAGAATTCTTCGAGAATTACTTCGGAATTCCCTACGCGACTTTGCATCCTAATTTGTTGAATGATCATATTTCGTCTCCTGACTGGGCTTCGGCTGGTACTGAGAATTGGGGTATGGTTAGCTACAGGTCAGTGAATATTTTTTATTTATACTAATGTTCATACCTATAAAAAAAAAATATCAAGTAATCAGGCTAAACCAACGCATTGTAAAACTCAATATGATGAAGATGAAGCAACTAGCAGATTTTCAACTTATATTGTTTTCTCAGATTCCTGTATAACATAACAATATTATTTGAATTAAATAGTGAAATAATTGCCGTTAATATGGCACAGCGTTTTAGAAAAAGGTCACACTGATGTGACGTCCGAGACGATGATCTACAAAGAAGAACTTTTTAGAAATCGGAATGTGTAATTACTTGACAGAGTTAAATTAAAATACTGTTTTTAATTTATTTTCAGGGAGCTTTACTTGATCATAAACAAAAACGAGACGATCATGTCCATCGAGCATTACGCGGCAACCCTGGTTTCTCACGAGCTCGCTCACAAGTGGTTCGGCAACCTGATCACCTGCTACTGGTGGAGTAATACCTGGATCAATGAAGGCTATGCTAGCTACTTTGGTTATATTGCAACTAATGCGGTAAGCTATTGTTTTGTCCCTACTTGGAAAAACGTAAAAAAATCTTCTTCTAAGTATCTACAAAACTTGAACAATATATATAAACTTGAATTCGAAATCTTAGATACTTATCAAGTTTTGGTATTATGAACTCAATGTAACACAAGATAAAGTTTCAATTTCATTGCAATCAAAACCTTTTTAGAATATTTTTGTGACAATTGTGTGGATCGCCCGGAGGACACGGTGGAGCATATGGTGGAAGTCTGTCCGGCTTAGGTGGAGCATCGCCGTGTCCTCGTGGAGGCGATTGGCGGCGGTGATCTCTCGCGTCCGGCCTTGGTTCAGGCCATGGTACGGAGCGAGAGGAAATGGGAGACCGTCACCTCCTTCTGCGAAGCAGAATTTCTCGCGAACGAGGAGGCGGAATCCGTGAGGGAAAGGCAAATTTCGCGCCCTCACACCCCTAACCGCCGCAGGAGGAGACGCCCTGGGCGTCAGGAATCGCAGGCAGGGCAACCGAGGGAACACGGATGGGTTTTAGTCAGTAAGAGTTTGACACGCCCTCCCGCTCCGTCCAGAATGGGCGCCGTCGGTTGAAACTGGTCATCTCTTATCTGCCAAGTCTTATTTTTAATTTTATATTTTCAATTGCTTTTGATTCTTTTTTGTACATTGTTTTCACATATAGAAGCAACAAGAATGATGTACCCAGGATTTTGTAATATCTATATTTAAAAGAGTGTCCTTGGAGTTTCTTGCTCGTTCTTCTCCATAGAGATCTACATTTTGGAATGGGCAATTAGCTTTAACTTTCTGACTAACTGACAGACTCTTTGACAGTTCAAAAGTACCTGTAAATGGTTTAATTGAAATTAATGCTTTGAGTTTGAGTTATTTGATAATTTCAAACCCAAAAAAAAAAAAAAGAAAAAGGTGCTACTTTGTGTATTTTCGAGAACATTCAGCAAGAAATGGTCGAGAACTTCATTTTGTAGAATCACGAAACACGTACCTAACAGTAAAAAAATCTCGAAGAATTTTGCTGACCCACTCACTTTTTTTCTCTTCCAGATGTTTCCTGAGTACGAATTTCCCGACCATTTCAACAGTCGCTACCTACAGACGTCCTTAGCATTCGACTCTGGTGCCAGCACGGTTCCTATGAACCATGACGTCAACACCCCAGCTCAAGTTACTGGCCACTTTGGAACTATCAGCTACTCGAAAGCCGCTTCATTCCTCAGAATGACTGCTAACATTATTGGATTGGACACCTTCCAAAAGTCTTGCAAATACTTCCTGATGAACAAGTTAGTATGATTTATCTTGGGTAAATTTCAAAATGAGATCGTTTCATATTATTTAACTTCTGTGGGAAAACTTTAACCATGGTGTAAGGAATCTCCCTTAAGAGGTTATATTTTTAATAATTTATGTACAGGTTGGAAGAGACGCTAGAATCTATTGTCTCACTGTGAAACTAGGCGAAGTTGCACTCTGGGAAAAAAAAAAACAAAAAAAAAAAATAGTGGCACTCCGGGAGTGCCGACAGAAGTGAAAACTAAAAAAAATACTTCCAAAACCTTTAAAGTAACAAAAAAATTATAAAAAAATACTTGCATAGAACATTGATCCGTAACGCAATATAAATAAGGAGCACAATCGCGTTTACATAAATGAGGTGTCGGTAATGGTGTCGAAAGTTCAATTATTTTTTCCCATCTCAAAAATGCCCAACGCGCCTAAAGAATTTTTCAATTAAAAAAAAAAAAGAAGAGCACTATATATTTACAGATTATGCTAATGTTTTGCAGTCTCTACGAGCCTACCGATCAATACGACCTATTGGAAGCCATGACTAAAGCTATTGAAGAAGATGGCAGCTCAGCTGATTACACTAATTTCAGTTTTGCGGAATACTATAGTGTTTGGGTCAATGATCCAGGATATCCTATTTTAGGTGTTACTATCAATCATTCTACTGGAGAAATGACGCTTACGCAGGTTTGTACATTTGTCTATGACATTTTTTTTTCCATTCGTTTTATTTACTAAAAAGCCTCGTGTTTAATTTTTACTGGTGGGAATCGCCCACCAGTAAAAATAACTAACTTCAATACAAAATTTTATCCCCTTATTTAACCCCTATAGGGGATAATTTAAAATCGTTCCCTAGTGCTCACCTCCATTCTATAAGGAATGCTGTAGGTACAAAATTTCAAGCTTCTAGAGCCAGCGGCAGCGGTTTAGGCTAGTCATTGTCTGTCAGGGATTTTTTTTATTTTTATTAATAGATGGTAATATTTTTATGGTAATATTTAATACCGTCCAAAAACTGATTTAGTTATTATAAAGCCTAGTGTTTCAGATAAACAAAAATTGAGGAACAGTTGCGAAACCATGTTCCAATTGTACAATAATATTAACATTAACTTTCCCGGATAGTAACACGACAACACACCGTTTGTTTTACCCCGGGTCCACACTCTCGAGGCAAGACGAGGTAAAACGAGCGCGGTAGTGTAGATGGCACCCTCACCTCCTCTCTTCGTCTCTCGTCTCGCCTCTTAGGTTTAAGACTGTATCCATAATTATGGCGGATACATATTGTGCTTGTCGCAATAAACCAAAATGCTACACATTTATAGGATAGTTTTATAATCGATTAAAACTCATTTGAATTTACGTTACAATTACATCGGCCATTCGTGCTAGAAGCTAAGATGTACATTAGCTGTCATTTAACTTAACCACAGTTTTTCTAATAATGTCTACAATTAACTATCTATTTCTAACTGTCTATTATGCTGAGCGATGGCCGTTTTGCGTGGATGTGTTGCATATTTTCCCTCAACTCGTTCTTTTTGTTTTATGTTCTTTCTTTGCGTCATGTTTACCGCAAATAAACGTATTTTCTTTCTTTCAGGAACGTTTCTTCCTGAGCCCTAACAGCAACCCCGATGGAAGGATATACCCTATCCCCATAACGTTCTCTACGAATAGTAATCGTAACTTTAAGAATCTGAAACCCGTTCGTATGATGACTCGGCAAAGTGAGACAATTACAAAGAATTCCGGGGAAGAGTGGGTGATATTCAACAACTTACAGCAGGGTACGTGGTTTATATGTATTTCTTAGTATTATTTATTTATATGTATGTATGCACTACGTGTTTTAATAAATATATGAGCGATATGTTATTACTTATTATATACATATAATGCTGCCGTTCTTTAACTAGAAAGCCGTTAAGTCCAAAAAATTGTTTCCGAGAAAATGGCAAAAAACGCGGAATTTGTTGTTTCTTAAAAATTGGGTTAAATTATTGTTGGACACATCAATTTATTGATATTCTTTTCTGTTCATCCTGAAGAATCCTTTCTGTCCAGAAACTCTTAAAGAAGAGGTTTGGGTTAGACGCTTTCAAGTGATGGAATCATTATAAATTGTGTTACTTAACGGCCTAAAAAAAAATCATATCTCTGGAACTATGGAGAAAGATAGAGAATTTTGAACTCTATCACTTTTAATTAAAAAGTAAAAATTGGCCATTCGAGGGTTAACGGCTTTCTAGTTAAAGGACGGCAGAATGGCAGAGGTAACTGCAGCCGTCGACGAGTTTGCAGGACGATGAATTAATTGAATTAATTAAAATTCACTCATTGATCATGCCAATCAATGAGTGAATTTTAATTAATTAATGAAAAATTATAATTTTATTTCAGGGCACTATAGAGTAAATTACGACCCTAGAAGTTGGACTCTGATTAGTGAAGCCTTACACAATGATCTAGAATCAATTCACCACTTAAACAGAGCACAGGTAAGTACCTACCTACCTACTGCAAATTTAATGTTGACATTCCTTATTAATACTGGCAATGTTTTTACAATTTTACTACGAAACTAAAACTAAACAAAGTTTATTTGAACTCAAGATAAAATAAAAAAATAGAAATTGTATATTTGTTTTAGAGGTTTATAAATAAATTTTGAAATTTTAACAAATGGTTACAGGTCGTTGATGATGTATTCGCTCTGATGAGGTCTGGAAGAATGAAGTTGGCCTTCGGATTCGACATCCTGAGGTTCCTATCTAAGGAGGCCAATTTCCACGTGTGGGACCCAGCTATCAGTGGCTTCACGTGGTACAGAAACAGACTGAGGCACTTGCCTGAGCAACTAGCTGAGTTTGATGTAAGTGACACTTTGAAGACATATTTTGCAGCCAATTGGCTGTAAAGGCAGGGAAATTATTTTTTATGAATATGACTAACTTAAATCGTCCGTTTATTCTAATCCGTTTATTCAAATCACAACTGTCATTCTTAGACAGTTCTATGAAATGGCTAGAACACAGAAAATTGACGGAGTATGTCAATTTGACAAACAACTTTCCCTTATTAAGCGCAGCTGCACTTGCTTAGGTCGTAAGATTTGTAATCTACCACGGAAGAGTATCCTTTAATCCCAGCCATAACCTACATGTAATCCAAATCATTTTATTTTTATTTTTGAATTGAAATCTTCTTTACGCGCGTTGGGCATTTTTGAGATGGGACTAAACCATTGATTTCGCGACATCATGACGACACCTCATTTTAGTAAACGCAATTATGCTCTTTATTTATATTATGTTACGGATCAATGTTCTATGCAAGTATTTTTACTTTAAAGGTTTTGGAAGTTTTTTTTTTAAAGTGAAAACTTCTTTTGGCGCGTTGGGCATTTTTGAGATGGGACTAAACCATTGATTTCGCGACACCGTGATGACACCACCTTTTGACCATTAAAAAGATACGCGTTGATTACCGCGGTGCCGATTATTTTTCAAGTTTTCACTTCTTTCAGCACTCCCGGAGTGCCACCACTTTTTCTTTCTTTTATTACGTCTCTTGTTCCCTTTTTAAAATCTAAACTTTCAAAAATACTATTCGATTCCAGGAAATCATCTTAGGTTTGATGGAGCACGCTATCACCACACTAGGTTTCGAGCCTACTGCCGATGAGACCCCTACCACTAGCATGGCCAGACAAGCCATCTTGCACTTCGCCTGCACTCTTGGCCATAAGAAGTGTAACCAAGATTCCTGGGACCGCTTCGTTGACTTGAGAGATAATCAAGTGCCGTGAGTGTTTTAGTCAAATTATGTACGTTTTCAAAAGGTACGGCCTTTTGAAAACGTTGGTCACTTTTGAATAAAAATCAAATTCAAAAGTCATTTATCCAAAGTAGGCTGAGAATCAGCATTTTTTGAACGTCAAAATTACGTAAGACAGTCCCCCAAAAACGCCCGCCCATCACCAATTTCTAGCGCTTTAGCTGGGAAGAAGAAGTGGTGCAACAAACTCCCCAGCAGCACAGCTGTCTGTTAAGTTAGAAAAATTTGATTCTATACATTAATACTTATGCTAAATAATTTACATTACGCAACACAAAATATTAAATTAAATCAAATTATTTGCTCTATGTCAGCTAGCACACGCCAATATACCAACAAAAATCATCGAAATCTATACTCAAGCGAAAATAAAAACTAAACTGAACTTAATACGCAAGCCAGCAAGCTTAATATGAAAGCGTCCAGAAATAAAGGGCGTGTCAGTTTACATATAGCTATTAAAGCTGTAACTCGAAGTAAAAATAAATAAACAGCCCATGTTGTCATCATAGTACGTCGATGCGTCACATTTTTGATGTCGCCATTTGCATTGTACAATATGATAAGTTTCTAAGATTGGTTAGGCCCGTCGTCCAGGACGCTACGCAAAAGTAACGTATTACAATTGTAACAAAATCATGACGCAACTTACAAACGCATTATTAACTAGTTTGTGATTGGTTGCGTTTTATACGGACTGCAATTGTAATACTATAACTGTGACATTCTGGCTACACATCGGTGATTTGAGTTTGTAACTTTTAAGTTACGTTGCGATCAATAGGCCTTAAACTTGTTCATTGACGCGTCACATTTTTGACGTCTCCGTTTTCATAATAAATTAAAAATTCTACCAGTGCTCAGTAAGGTGTTTGAAAAGTTGATGCTCAATCAAATGTTACCTCACTTTAATAAAAATTCCATCTTTCATGAACAACAGTACGGTTTCACCAAAGGGTGTTGTACCACTGACGCCGGTGTCACCCTAATAAAGAACATTTTTAATGCCTGGGAAGAAGCACAAGATGCCATTGGAATCTTTTGCGATCTCTCGAAGGCGTTCGATTGTGTAGACCATGAGACACTTCTGCTGAAACTAGAGCACTATGGGATTAGGAATACAGCTCTTGATTTACTTAGATCATACCTGAAAGATAGAAAGGTTAAAGTTCAGGTAAACGGCGTAAACTCATTAGGGTCTGAAATGGCAATGGGCGTTCCCCAAGGTTCGATATTGGGTCCATTCCTCTTTTTAGTTTACATTAATGATTTACCCCAATTATTTCAAAATCAACCAAAGATGGTGTTATTTGCAGATGACACATCATTAATCTTTAAAATAAACCGACGGTCACAAAATCTTGAAGACGTTAATAGCTCTATTCTGCAAGTCCAAGATTGGTTTACGGTAAACAATTTAGTACTAAATAAAACAAAAACCAAATGCATTAGATTTAAATTACCTAATGTTAGAAGTAGCGAATGTGACATCATATTGAATGGGGAAAAACTGGAATTTATTAATCAAACGGTTTTCCTAGGAATCACGCTAGACGAGAAATTACAATGGGGACCTCATATAACATCTCTTGCGGGGCGGCTAAGCTCGGCCGCTTATGCTGTTAGAAAGATAAGACAGTTAACAGATGTAGAAACCGCGCGATTGGTCTATTTTAGCTACTTCCACAGCATTATGTCGTATGGCATTTTACTGTGGGGTCGGGCTGCTGACATTGAATCCATCTTTATTTTACAAAAGAGAGCTGTCAGAGCCATTTATAACGTAACCATATATACGTCGCCGCGAATCTCTCAGGAAACTATTTAAAAGGATTAATATTATGACGGTACCTTGCCAATTCATTTATGAAAATATTATGTATGTAAGGAAAAATCCACATCTTTTAAATAAAATAAGTGATAGACATAATTTTAATACTAGAAATAAAGATAAACTAGATCAACCATTTTTCAGATTATCTAAAGTGCATACATCTTTTATGGGGTACTGTGTTAAATGTATACAACAACAAAATACCTTGTGACATATTGCAATTAAATGAAAGAAAATTTAAAACTCAGATTAAAAGTACACTTTGTAAACAAACATATTACAAATTAGAGGATTATATCCAAGATAAGAGTGCTTGGAAACATGCTGGTCCTGCTCCATAGGACAATTTAGAATCAAGACAAAATCAAACAGGTTGCTAATTTAATTGTTAAATTTATAATTTTGTATTATATGACATTGATTTTACATTCTGTGATTACTTCCTCACAAACTGACTTATTAATTTTAAAAACATTAGGAAAATCGTCTACTTTTACTATGTTTGTAAATATGTGAGCACCATGTATCTATCATATAATTAAATTATCTGTCGTTGCTTCATTTTTAATTCTTTTTACCTATTGTGGTATAGTAATTTTATTCTAGGTGCATCGTCTTCACATATAATTATTTAAGTAATGTACGTACTAATACAAACTATTGTAAAACATTTTAAAAGAGTAACGGTGGAGTTTCTTGCCCATTCTTCTCCATACGAAAACTACCTTTTGGAAGGGGCGACTAGAATCAATTATATTATTCTGTAAATTTTGACGTTCAAAAGTGCCATACATGGGCCTATTTGAAATAAATGTTTTGACTTTGACTTTGACTTTAATATTTATCAAGTTTCTAATTAAGGTTAAGATTTTCGCAAGATGATCGTGCTAAGATTTATGATGACTGATGTTTTTTTTCAAGTTTTCAGTAGTTGTTTTTTTTTAAGATGTTCCTTGCAGTTCGCTAATTTCAGAATTTCTTTGTTACAGGATCAACGCTCGCGTGCGTCGCAACGTTTACGTAACAGCTATGAGGGAGGGAGACGCGAATGACTTCGACTATTTACTTAATCGATTCAGGGAGTCGAACTACGCCAATGATCAACTTGAAATGTTACGAGGGATGGGCGCTACGAAAGATCCAGTATTGTTGACCAGGTGACATGCTTTCATTTGTGGGTCCTGTGTATCGTAAACGACTTAGAACGAAAAACTACGCGAAACATTTCGATGCTTTCAACAAGGAATGGCATAAAAAAACTTGTAATGGGAATTGGTAACAAACTCGGATAAAGATTGGCCCTTTTAAAATCATATAAGCTGCAAATACATCATATCGCTTTTACTACTTAGAGTTACCATTTAGCGGGTAATATATCTTGCATTGACTTGAATGTGCCATGGCGGCTGTGAGTATGTCATGCTCACTCAAATGTTTCACTGATGGTGGCGCGTGTCTTGGATCATTTAGCTCCCTTCAAAATGATTGAGCTGAATCGTGCTAATCCACGCGTCATGTTCGTGAACGGGCGCCGTCAGTTGAGACTGGTCATCTATTAGCTGCCATGGCTTATTATTTTTTTTTTTATTATTGTTCTATGTTTCATCCTTCTAACGTGCACGTCTTTCTACATTGTTCTCACATGTATAATTTCAACATGAATGATGTAACCAATATTTTGTAACAATTTTTTATTTAAAAGAGTGTACGTGGAGTTTCTTGCCCGTTCGTCTCCATAGGAACCTACTACGCTTTGGAATGGACAACTAGCTTCATATCTCTGACTGACCGATTCCTTGACAGTTTAAAAGTGCCTGTAAATGGTTTAATTGAAATAAATGCTTTAAGTTTTTTTTTTGAACATTTGATCTTAATGTTTGCTTTTCTGCTTTAATCAAATTAACAGTAAATTATTTATTGTATTCCAGATACCTACAGCTGACTCTAACGAAAGAAGTGAGATCGCATGACAAACTTAATTCTTTCAACTATGCTCTGCTCGGGAACCAAGAGAATGTTAAAACCGTCCTGGAGTTTGTTAAAACCAACATCGATGAAATCAGAGAAGAGTGAGTATCCAAGGACTTACGCGTTCAAAAATTATGCAGATAAACGACAATGTTACATTTAAAATCAAATTAGCAAAAAAAAAAAAAACTACATTTATTAAACTACTGTACAACTACAAATATGTTCTTAATGTCCCTCGGCGAACCTCATGATTTCTATCAGTTGCCCTTTGCACTTGGTGAAGACCGGACGTTCTCAATGACTTGGAAGTATATAGAGTTGTTAGTACTCTTTTAACTTAATGTAATTTATTTAAAAAATGTGAGGAAAGCCGCTAAAGTCGCAGGCACCACAGATAGGAAAATAGTTTAACAGCTCCATATAATTCACACGGAAATCAAAACAAAATAACAATAAAGTACTTAGTTCTGAATTAAAATGATTATATAATCTAATAATTGATGGACATGGAAATTAGCATTCGTTTGTATTCGGAAATCCGATGATACCCGAGGTACATTAAAAACATAGACTGTAAAACCTAATTATTCGATCCTAGAATTAGCATGTCTGCCTTAAGTGGAAAAAAATCTTATTGCGAAGGCGTCATTAATAAGAACAGAACGATTTGAAAAGAGTGATATGCTCTTTCTCTTATTTATCTTGAAACAGGTGTCCTTATTAACATTAAAATCCGAATACTGATTGGTGTTCGAAATAGATATGGTGGTTATTGGGTTTTGTTATTTGTAATTTTACACACAGTAGTCACACACACGGTTGATGACAATAGGCAACCCGCCAATTATATGTGCATAAATAAAAATAAAATGCTGTTCGTTGGTAAGCGCATCATTTGAGAGCGGCTGGACCGATAGGGTAATTTTTATTTTAAAATATTGGCCATAGTTCGAGTTAGGTTTCTATGGAAAGAATGAAAACTTGTCAGGAAAAGCGGAAAATTCGGAAAAAACTGAAAGTGCTTTCTTTTATGAGATTTATGTATGACCAAAACCATATAACTTTTGATAAGACAACGTTTGTTGGGTCAGCTAGTTATAGATAGTACTTAGATGTCAGTAGTTAGACTCAAGTCTACTGACAGTGGGTGTAGTTTAAGGATACACCTCTGGCTATGCGGGGAATACGTGAGGCGTGATGTTTTGTTACTGTATTGATTCCCAATTCTTAATTTAAATGTTATTTTTACTTTTAATTCAGGTACATTGAAGACTCCCCTCCCCGACCAGTGCACAGCGCGCTGTCTAACGTAGCTTCGTACTTAGACGAACCTGGATTGGTTGAAGTAAGTGTTTTAATTTCTTTATGTTCATCATCGTCATTATCCAGCAGTGACCATACAGCAGTGATAGCCCAGTGGTGTGACCGTCTGACTGCCAAGTCATAGGTCTCGAGTTCGAACCCAAGGCAAGCACCTCTGACTTTTCAGATTCATGTGCGTATTGTATAATTATGACTTGCTTAAAAAAAAGTGAAGGAAAACATCGTGAGGAAACCGCCTGAGAGATATTTCTCGACGGCATGTGAAGCCAAGTCAGAGGCCTATGGGTGGCAAAAAACTCTGACACCAGGGGGCCTAGTCCCTAAGTTCGTCAATGATGATACGGGCACGTCTGAAGGTGTTTGATACTTCGGTGTGAATCCTATACCCGATTAATTATCTTTTTTGGACGGGCAATAAAACACCGGGAGTAGAGACAACTGTCAAATTGTGTTGTCGTTCATTCTTAGTTCGGGCCCCAAATTAATCTTATGTCCGTAGGTGATACGGAGTAAGAAAGGCTTGTAAATTCGGCCCGAATTACAGATCTCGTGCTTAGGCGGTAGCCCTCCAAATTAGTCACTAAACACACGAAAAAGAAGATCATTATCAACATTTCAGCCGAAAGACGTATGTCAAAGGCGTATGTCTTCTTTATGTTACTGAATGGTAAACAAAGCCTACGGCCTATCTGATGGTAAGAGGTTGCTGCCATCTATGGACATCTGCAATGCAATACCAGAGGCAACGAAGATAATGATGCTTAATGATAATGTGCTCTTTTCTCCTTCCACCTCTCTCTATCTCAAGAAACGTGTTCAGTATCTTTGCGACACCCACAATTTTTTTAAGATCATCAAATAACTTGAAGCTTAAAATGCCAACGCATTCCACAACTTTCTTTATCCTTCTCTGTCCAGGCCGCTCGTTTGTGGAATGCATTGCCAGTTCAAATAAAACGCGCGCAATCGTTACTTGTGTTGTTTATAAGACTCATGAAGGAACATTACTTTTTGTTGTGATCTGGTTCTCGTAGCTGTAATAACCTGTAGTCGTCATTTATTTCCATTGCTTATATCAATATTCGAATCAGAAATCAAGAGGTCCACATAGCCCGAAGAATTGCCAAACTTAAGTGGCAATAGGCAGGGCACATTGCTTGCAGAACGGATCGCCGATGGGGCTGAAAGGTTCTGGAGTGGCGACCGCGTACCGGAAGACGTAGCGTTGGAAGGCTATCCACAAGATGAACCGATGGCCGCAGAAATCCGCTGGATGCAGAAAGCACAGAATCGGTCGAAGTGCCGGTGCTTGGGGGAGGCCTATGTCCAGAGCAGTGGACATCTTTCGGCTGAAATGATGATGATGATGTAAATATTCTTATATATCTAGTATTTATGTATCTATTACATAGCATATATTATTTTTATATATATATGATAGTATATTATATCTATAAACTTATTATTTTGCGCCAATGACAAACCCGTTTTTATGTTCACGCAATCACTGTCCATTCCAAGGTGGCAACCAGGAAGAGATCGCAGAAAGCGATAAGACCGCCCATTGTATGTTTTGTGGTGATGATTTGTTTTTCCTATGTATTTTCTGGTGTACAATAAAGTAAATATAGCGATATCCATCACGTACGTGAAATCCATATAAAAAAAGGGATTTTGTTTTTGATATTTGAAATGACTGCTCTACCAGCGGTTGATGACCCAAAAAAAAAAACTCATCAAATTAACTTCTTTTTCATTTAAAATGTTTACATATCGATACCATTACGTCTGGGGAGTTTCGCTAGATATTTTAATTTGACCCTTTAGATGTACACACGAGGAGACATGTTGCATACAAGTTATAAATGTCCAGTATAAGTTGACCACTTATTCTACGGAAAGCCTTTACAATGCGAGGGCTGTTTAAACTGTAAATGTATATAGATTAACTAGCTACGCCCCGCGGTTTCACTTCACCCGCATAAGTCTCGCTCCCGTGTGAATATCGGGATAAAAAGTATCCTATGTGTTAATGCAGTTTATAAACTATCTTTGTGCCAAATATCATCCAAATTCGTTCAGTAGTTTTTCCGTGATAGAGTAACAAATATCCATCTATTCATCTTCACAAACATTCGCGTTTATAATTTTATAATTATTATTAGTAGGATATTATATTATTATACATAGTAGAAAGTAGGATTATAGTAGGATGTGTCATCGTGTCTATATAGATTGATTAAATTATTAATTGATTAGCTAGACAAATACTTCGGATAAGATTCTCAACAGATAAAGTATGATAATCCATTGGTATTCTATAGATATTACTTTTATTAAGTCCAAGACTTACGTGTGGGTCATCAATATCCTCCTGTTGTAACCTTATCTAGAAAAGTAATCAGGATATTACTAAATTATCATAGGTCCGTAAGCTTATGTTAATTACTCAATATTATGAGTCTCCTACAACACTTATTTGTTCTAACAGATTGGCAAGACAGAGGTCAATCTTAACACTAAACATAACCTGTTGAATGAAAATATATAGTTAAGGTTACATTTGACAGGTAGCCCGCACTGGGCCCGCGTGGTGGATTACGGCCCACTTCCTCACTGAGAGGCCCGTCAGGCTCCATACATTTTTGGGTCTTTCCTGAAAGTAACAATAGATCTTTAGTTCTAGCAATATCTATAATAATTATTTTAGATTTTTTCAGCACTTTCAGAAATCAGTAAATGTATGAAAATGACAAATCGAACTTGTATAACTTCACTTAGAGTAATCCTACAACTTTCGTGCCCTATTAACTATTGCTCCAAATGGCTAGTTCTAACCATACGTACCATTTTTTTTCGTTGGCACTTACTGAAAAGGCTAAAAAAAATTATCTCCTTAGGATCTAAACATCCTATTTACATTATACTTTTGAACAGACAAAAATTCAACATTCCTAACCACGTAGATTCGTTTGAAGAAGAACGATAAAGTAATATTCTTCCTAAGGTCTGCTGCTGAGCATGAGGTCTCGGGTTCATTTCCCAGGTCTGGCCAAGTTATTCTATCAGGAATTTCTCAGTAGCAGCCCGGAGTATGCAATTCTGCATATATGCGCAGTTGATGGTAGTAGACTCTCCTTCTCCATCTGAAATAAGAAAAGACATTTAACTAAACCTTTTTTACAGTCCGTTCAACCCATTTTGACTTCTATTATGTTGGCGGCATGACAAATGGCAGCTGCAGTAAACAGTTGCTATTGTAACCACTTTTTTGCTTTTAATGCTATCTTTATACCTACGGTATAGAAGTCATAATCGGTTGAACGGACTGTAAAAAAGGTTTGTTTAAATAAATAAATAAATCCTTTATTTCAGACAATGTCCACAATACACAAAATGTTAACACGAATAAATGCTTTCAAGGTATTTGAGTTCTGTTTATCCGCAATGACCTGTAGGATGCTGTTAATGCTACCTCGGACTCTGCTTAGTAATGAAGCGAGCCGCTTGCGCACGATGGCATGAAAGCCGTCTACCCTGGCCTCCGCAAACATACCAGAGGCCCCACAAAAGAGGGGCAGCCCTAACAACATCCTAAATCCATTGTAATATTGGACGTAGGGTACTGAACAGCTTCTGCGGATACCTAAACCACAGGCTGCACGCGTAGAAAGTCTGACAGTAGGCTATAAATAATGTGACTTTAACTTGGTCACTACAACGCGCAAACCTGCGGGTCAGCATATTACTTCTGACCATCAATGTCCTACGTTCCCTTTCTATGTCAAGTTGGTCGTCAAGGACCTTGGTAACGTAATGTCCGAGGTATTTGAACTGTTGTACCCGCTTCAGTTCAGTACAATAGTTCGCTTCAGTAGTTTAAATGAAATTAAAATTATTTCAAACTTCAAACGGAGTATACATGAGATTTAAACATAACTGGCGAAATGTGGGTGTACATATCTGCCTAAGTCTTCAGGGAAAACAGGCGTGATGTTATATTATGTTGTTGTTTTTCTAGAATTAACTGTGTATTACTTCTTTCATTGTCTTCTTGTCTTTCAATTATTTTTCTATTTGTCATTCTTTCTGTCTTGCAGTACGAGGATTGGCTTCGCTCATCACAGTCGGGCATACCTCAATACTCTTCTGCACTCAGCGCTATCACCTCTGCTCGTACTAACATTGCTTGGGGCACGGCCAATTCCGAACAACTCATTGAAGCAGCCAGGGGAAGCGCGACCATGGCAACGACTTCGTTTGCCATGATAGTTACAATGGCTCTCATCTTACTATACGTTTGATTGTTATAGATTTAAGCTATGTTGTTCATGTTTTGTTAAAATTAAAATTATACGATGTTTTTTTATCTTAGTTTTTCTTTATTATGTGGGGGTTTGTGGGCACAGTAGTGCCCCCGTCAAGTCGAGTAAAAACAAACAAAGTCAAAGTCAAATAATTTATTTCAAATAGGCCCACTTTTGAACGTCAAAATGTACAAAATAATATAATTGATTCTAGTCGCCCCTTCTAAAACGTAGTTTTCGTATGGAGAAGAATGGGCAAGAAACTCCACCGTTATTTTAAAATGTTTTACAATAGTTTCTACTTACATTAGTTAAATAATTATACGTGAAGACAATGCACCTAGAATAAAATTACTATACCATAATAGGTAAAAAGAATTAAAAATGAAGCAACGACAGATAATTTAATTATGTGATAGATACATGGTGCTCACATATTTACAAACATTGTAAAAGTAGACGATTTTCCTAATTTTAAAATTTATAAGTCAGTGTGTGAGGAAGTAATCACAGAATGTAAAATCAATGTCATATAACACAAACTTATAAAATTTACAATTAAGTTAGCAACCTGTTTGATTTTGTCTTGATTCTAAATTGTCCTATGGAGCAGGACCAGCATGTTTCCAAGCACTCTTATCTTGGATATAATCCTCTAATTTGTAATATGCTTGTTTACAAAGTGTACTTTTAATATGAGTTTTAAATTTTCTTTCATTTAATTGCAATATGTCACAAGGTATTTTGTTGTAACATTTAACACAGTACCCCATAAAAGATGTATGTACTTTAGATAATCTGAAAAATGGTTGATCTAGTTTATCTTTATTTCTAGTATTCAAATGAAGGCATAGCCGTACCATCCTTTTCTCTAAGCCAATCAGGACATTTTCGGGCGAAGCCGCGGGCAAATGCTAGTAAATTAATAAAAAGAGGGGTAGAATATGTGTTTTACTATACTCTCCCAGTTTAACTTTCAGAGTCATATTTCGTATTGACTATTATATATTTACTTTATATATTTCTAAAAATCTCACTTCATGTAGATGTGAAAACAAATATTAATTTTTAATTTTGTTGTGTAAATCACAAAAAAAAGAAATAATTAAAAAGAAAAATATCGTGACTTTTTTAATTTCATTGAAGCTTTTCACTGTTGCCGAAGTTTTGGATTTCATGTTTTCCTATAGTGTAGGTATTCATTATGAACATAATGTGAAAATCAGCTGCGGTTTTTTGTGGTTTCCAAAGATATGAACCAAGACACGGTATGAGTGCTACAACGCAAAAATCCGTTATCTATGCAATTTTCACACGAGTCGGTCCTATCACATAATAATAGTTATGCGGTTATACTTTTTATAATTATTACTCCACGTCAAATAAATAGTTTGGGAAATGTAATTGCCACGCTCGAAAATGAAAATTATTTTTGTTACGTACGGGCTATCAACACTGCACGCCTGGATACGTTTTATAGAGATGAAATACGTTAGTATTGAATGAACACCAACAACCTAGTGACCACGTTTTCTCTTAAGGAAGAATATTCTAAAACATGAAAACAAAATAACAAGTCCGGAATGCTCTGCCTTACGTCATACAGCCTACGAGTAACATATAGATAAGATTCAAATTCATCAATTAACTACTAAAACTAGGATTTAGTACTGTCGAACTGTTTTCCATCCAAATTCCTGTTATAACATTACTACTTCGCACTTAGCCCTCACAATATCGATGTTTTGGTAACAAAAAAAAAAATTGGCTAGTCGATATTTTATACCTACTTGCTGTCAGTTACTATAGGTAACTCGCAAAAGAAAAAAAAAACTGAAGTAACTACTTGGCTAAGTCTCAGGCCACAATACCTAACGTACCTAATTTTATCCAGCCCGATCCTTGATGTCCTCCTTCCGGTTGACGCCCTAAGTCAAGGTCCGTACCCCACAGGGGGAGCCCTTAGCGAGCGTTCACCTAGTTTTAATTAGCATAGTTGAATAACCCCTGGCTGGAGGTTTTACGTGTAGTAGCTTAAGGCACCCACAGGAAAGCCTGGTTAAGTAGGCATGATCTCAGAGGTCAACTACGAGATGACCTACATAAAAAAAACCTAATTTTATGTCGCCAATCTTTGTTTGGATGTGAACTTTCAGTGTGAGATGTGTTTATGGAATCATGTGGACCGGTACTCATTTATTTATTTTTATTTTTAAACGCTTTCAAACATATCGAGAGGGCTGCGCTTTTAGTCGTTTTGCTATAATTTGATCTAATTATTTATCGAAAGATAAACGTTTTTGGATAATAATCGTTTATCCAGCCTTGCGATTGATATTGGTACCATAATCCTGATAACATTTACAATAAAAATAATATATTATAACTGATTATAACCACTAAAAGTTACCGATTTTGAATTCATTTCGCATGGTGTAACTGTTGAGCAGGTACGTTTTCACGAAAATTTTATCATGCTTATTTTTGTTATGCCTAACTGAAGTAATATAAATAATAGGGACACGAAGTATTTAGAAAGTAACTAAAAATAAATATGTGGTTACAAAAAAAAATGTTCTTTGGACTTCAAAAAAAAATTTAATGTGCCACGTAAGTTACGCCACCAAAATGGAGGTTTCGAAAACGAACCATTCATAATTATTATTTAAATTATTTCGTGTCGTTGAGTGAGACATTGATTGTAAGTTACATGTTATAAATATTTATAAAGGACAAGCGTAGTTACGATTGTCCTTGTAATTTATCCAAAAAAAAAAGAAATAAGAAACTTCATGCTTAAGTTTTTTTTTAAACAGTAGTGTAACTTGTTTTATACGTGCAATAATAATAATTATTAACAAACAATTAAATTTCAGCACCATGCGTTACATCAACCTCATACTCCTGGCGTTTGTCGCTGCCATTAACGCTGACATTCCTTTGCCATTGGATTTTGAAGTAGCAGAGTTCCGTAGCACTGCTGCATCCGATATCTACCGACTGCCCGAAGACTTGGACCCCATACACTATGACGTAGAAATCACACCTTACTTCACAATCAGTGGTAGCAATGCAGTTTTTACTTTTGATGGTATTGTCAAAATTACTGTTGAGGTAAGTAAACAGTCTTACCAGGACAATTTTATTAAAAGAACTTGCTTCTACCCGTGACTTCGCCCCCGTTATATGTCAATAAAATGTAGACTATGTTCTTTCCCAGGGTTCAAAGTATCCCCATACCAGATTTCATCAAAATCGATTCAGCCGTTTAGCCGTGAAAGCGTAATAAACAAACATACAAAAAATCTAATCTTTTCTCTTGATAATATTAGTTTGCATCTACCACTTCTCAACGATTAAAAACATTAAACAGATTAGTATTTTTTCTTTTCATCTGAAGTTACAAAAACTAACAAAAATATACTAATCAGTAATCTGTCTAAAGTCATGCTAAGTTTTGGATTGAAAATAAATACCAAATTGTAGTTAAATAGCTGTGTTCATTAGGATCAAAATTAATATTTCGAATAATTAATTTCACAGGTAAAGACACCTGGCCTCAATGCGCTCATTATTCAAGAAAACGTTAGAAGCATTGAGAGTGTATCTCTAACGACCGAATATGGTCAAGATGTTCCACTGCATGCTACAACTCCATTCGAACGCATTAGAGATTACCACTTTCTGAAAGTCAACTTGCCTGATGGACAAAACTTGGTTTATAGAGACAGGTACAACCTGACTGTGAACTATGTCGGTAACATCAATGAAACGCCTCTTTCCAGAGGTGTGTTCCGAGGAAGCTACAAGGACGATAACGGTAATTTACGGTAAGTAGAATATTTTGTTCTTGGTCCACTGCATGAATTTAAAAAATTCTAATTCCCGTTCCGCCACTTTCTCGGTTCACCACTACAACAAAATTGGTAACTAAGTACCTACACAAAAATGTCGTTTCGTAACTTTTTGTTCCTTATATTCAATTTAATCGTCGGCGAAACGAGACTGAATGTATGAATATCAGAATAGTTACAAAACTACACTTTTCTTCAGGCATTTTTTTATATGGTGAGCTGAATCGCGAAAGTGATGATACGGGGACAAGCCAAAAAAAAGCAGCTAAAATCCTACGCGTTCGTTGCTATTATTTATCACATGAATTCAAAACAGCGCTGAAAAAAAGTAGTGTCATGAAGTTGCCAATTTGTTTTGCCAATCATAATTGAGTTTTTATCGAGATTACATTATTTTTATTTTTGCAGTTGGTACGCAGCCACCCATCTACAGCCCACTAACTCGAGGCAGGCATTCCCCAGCTTTGATGAGCCTGGCTTCAAGTCTACCTTCAGAATCATCATCAACAGACCAGCTACCTTTACTGAAACTTACTCTAATATGCCGTTGGCTTCCAGCACTCTGTGAGTATCGTTTTTACTGAAGATATATCCTTCCATCCATACATTACATTATTTATATTATTAGAATGGATAATAATTCATAAAGAAAATACTAATAAATTAAATGAGTAACTCTGTCTGTCTGTCGGTCTCGAATTTAATAGAAATAAAGGTGAAGTTAAGCGTACATTACTGCCGCATCGGGTAGCAGCGTATTGCAAAACTCCATGCAGCCTAGTCGCGTAAATACAAAGGCGGATGCAACACAGATAATGCTGTTCTATAACGCAGCCGCGTCCGTATGAATAAAGAATTACAAATACGATTACACTAGACACATTTGAAAACTGTCTGCAATGTGAGCTTCGAAAGGCATTGTTTTAACAAAAACGACTGCAATACAGCTTATAAGTACTCGCTTTGTCTAATCTGCAGGTATCGAACTTGCTTGCAACGTAACCCACCTTGCGACGTTACGCACCTTGCGCTAATAGGTACTAAGTAGCCTGCCTAGTTGCGAGCAGCTTGGAAGTAGCGCTCGCCGGCTGCTGCCGCGGCACTGTTCGCTTCGCTCGCTCGGCTTGCGCGCTGTTGGTCACAGTTCTAACCTAACCTTACCTAACCCATTGAACCCAGTTCAAAATTTTTCGATAGTCTATAATCAAACGGAAATAATACTATGAGTGTCTGCGTTGAATTCGGCGTTTCGTTGCCTTATACCAACAAATACGGCTGTGTTGCAGGTGCGTTCGAACGGATTATAACTGCTTTAAGCCATTCGCAAGATAATGCAGCACATACTATGGGTGTCTGTGTTGCATCCGCTTTTGTATTTACGCAGCCCGCCCAAATGCGCGTCAGCCAGCTACCTACTAAAACAACAAAAATTTTGTTTACCGCATCATCATATTGCTTTACTATATTTAATACAGCCATTCTTCCCATAATTGATTCTAAGTTAATAGCAATCAATAGTTTTATTTTTGGATAGGATGAAAAACAACACCCAGGATTTTCCGAATATCAGATAAAAAAAAAAAAAGATAATGAAAGTGGTAAACTATGTGGAAGATAATGGATAAGAACAATTTAACGTTAAAAAAGTCGACACACAAGACCTAATAATAAATCATCCAAGAAAAATAACACTGAATTAAACATACTCCATTTGAAATAAGATTAGACATATAAATAAACCTTTTTTACAGTCCGTTCAACAGATTTTGACTTCTATTGCGTTGCTCGCATGACAAAAATGGCAGCTACAGTATACACTTGGTACTGTAATCACTTTTTTGCTTTTAATGCCATCCTTATGCCTACGGTATAGAAGTCAAAGTCGGTTGAACGAACTGTAAAAAAAGGTTTGTTTAAATATCTAATCTTATTTCAAATAGAGTATTATATTATGTATAATAAAATACATATACAGAAATAAAAATGTCTATTATTATTTCAGTAATACAGATACCGGTCGCTACAGGGAAACCTTCCAGATAACCCCGAGAATGTCAGCTTACTTGGTTACCTTTCACATTAGCGAAGGCTTCGAAGTGATTGCTGATAACAACGATGCACTAAAGCCATACAGAATTCTGGCCAGACCGAACGCACGTGGTCAAGGAGCTTATGCTTTAGAAGTCGGACCTCCTCTAACAGACTGGCTTAGTAAGTACTTCAAGATCGAGTACTATAAAATGGAGAAAAATATCAAGAACGATCAGATCGCGTCACCTTACTGGGCTTCAGGTGCCACTGAGAACTGGGGATTAGTGACTTACAGGTATTTTGTTTTATTTTAGTCTTATCTAGATAAAAAACAAAAAAAAAAGAATCATGAAGTTTTGTGAAGGTGTTACACTTGTTGTGCCAGACTACTACTAGATGGCGCTATTCCAAACTTTAGATAAGAAACCTTCAGTTCTTTACAAGTTTTTTTTTCTATTCAAGTGATGTTTGGTATATACCTGAAAAGTAACATCACGCCTGTTCTACCCGAATGGTTTAGTAGAGTTATCGTCCACCCACATTTCGCCAGTTGAACCTTGAAATAGTACTTCTTTTCGTGTGGGTATCTAGTAACTAACCTGTACCCTAATTGCCTAATTTGTTTCATTTTGACAGTTCAACAACATTCATTGCGTTATTTACGTTGATGAGCAGATTTTTTTTCCAACTTATGAAGCAATGGATTAGCAATCTGTTTCAAATGAAAACAAATTGTGATTGTGTTGTATTACGCGATTAGGGTACTGGTGTCAGAGTTTTAAAGCTGCCCATGGGCCTCTGACTTGGCTCCACATGTCGTCGAGGAATATATATCTCTCAGGCATGCCGGTTTCCTAGTTGCCTTTTTTTTGTTTTTGTTTTTTTGTGAAGTAGGTAGTAGTAGTACTTATAACTTTTGTTTTATTTTAGGGAGCTCCGCCTCTTGTACGAAGAGGGTGAAACCAATGCTGTGGACAAGTTATCCATTGGTACGATAACTGCTCACGAGCTCGCTCACAAATGGTTCGGTAACTTGATCACCTGCAGATGGTGGGACAATGTCTGGATCAACGAGGGTTTCGCGAGCTACTTCGAATATTTCGCTATGGATGGCGTAAGTGTATTTTATAGTCTCTAAAGGACATCGCTTATTATAACAGCACTGCTCCAACACGGCAAATAATTTGTCAGTCAAGTTAGGATTTTAAATCAAACGCATTACAGTCTATTTTACGATGGCTATACAGAATAGTGGACGGCTCGCCGCGCGGCCGCTCAATGCCCGCGACCCGTCACATGTAAAATAGACTTAAAATCATTTTGATTTAAAATTCTAACTTGAATGACAAGTTATTTTCCGGGTCGGGGCGGTGCTGTTCTAATGAGCGATGTCCTTAAGGCAACCAATCAACATGACCCTTGAAGGAAAAGTATTTTGAACAATTTTGAACATAGAAGTGCACAAAGACTTTTAATAAATCGCTAGTTTTTGCTGGCAATCATTCTGGCTACAAATGCGAAAATCGAAACCCGTTTTTTACACTGATCATTCACCTTGCCTTTTTACAAGAAACAACATCTACATTAATGATGCGAAGTTTAAAAAATTATTTATTTCTATTAAGTTTGCTGATGATAATCGATTAATCTATTTCTTTCCAGGTGTACCCAGACTTAGAGTTGGCAGATCAGTTCAATATTATGTACCTGCAGAGTGCCCTATCTGCTGACTCTGGAACGACCACCAGAGCTCTTCAGCACACTGTCAACAGTCCCGCCGAAGTCACTGGTCACTTCAGTGGCATTAGCTACTCCAAGGGAGCTTCACTACTTCTCATGCTGAAGAATTTCCTCACTGAAAATACTTTTAGGAAAGCTTTGAACTACTTCTTGAATAATAAGTAATTAATTTTCTTGATTTTACTAAGATGAAAGTGATATTGATGATGTGAGTGATTAAAAAAAAAAAAAAAAACAATGTTCAGATATTTAAATTAAGCAGAGATAGATAATCGATTCAGGCGTGACCTTGCGGGAATCCATTATAAAAAACAATAGAAAGAAATCAAGATTGATCTTGATCAGGGTTTTTTATGGCTCTTTAGAAATAGCTAAGCGGAACAAGTTACTAAATGTATCCACGTCTATTAATTAAGCAAAGATTTATCACTCTCACGACAAGCCACTTGTATTTGGAAGAAGTAGCATAAAATAAGATTAAAATTCTTACTTTTATTTTATAAGCTCGCTCATAAAACGAATATTTACCATAAATAACTGTTTTTTAAGCGAGCTTGAATTTTTAATGACCATGTCAATTTTAACTTTTTTTGAGCTTTAAATTGTGAAATTCCCGAATAAAGTGCAGTTACTAAAAAAAAAAATATTTCAGTTCTTACCAGCATGCATTCCCAGCAGACCTCTACAGTGCCTTTGCCGCGGCAGTGTCGGAAGATGGAGTACCTTCCACCACCTTCGATATTACAAACTTCATGAAATACTGGGTAGAGGAGCAAGGATACCCAGTCCTCAAAGTAACCGTCAACTCAGAAACTGGTCGCATTGACCTGGAACAGGTAATCATTTCGTTCAGGAGTTTAGTCAGTAATAGACGATCAGTACAGCTAAAAAAAAAAAACTAAACAGATAAAATTATGATAAAATTAAAATGCTGAAAGCAGTGCGGTACTGGTTATTTTTTTTTATAAACTTATTCCGCTTTCTTTAAAATAGGAAACAAATGAACAGTTATATAGAACAGTACCCTAATTGCGTAACTTATTTTCGTAAACAATTACGCCTAATTTTAACATTCATTGCGTTATTTACGTTGTTGAGCAGATTTTTTTTTCCAACTTATGAATCAATGAATTAGCAATCTGTTTCAAATCGAAATAGATTGTGTTGTATTACGCAATTAGGGTACAGTTTTATACACAACAGATCCTTGAACATTACCTATTAGTGTTTGAACACGGGTATTTACTTCATGCTCTTTTACCATCAGAACCGGTTCTTCATCAGCGCAACTGCCACACCAACCGCTCAAGTTTGGCCTCTGCCATTGACCTACACTACTCAAACCAACCCTGACTGGCAAAACTTACTGCCATCCAAAGTGATGACCACGAAGGCTGACTTCATTGATAACGCCGCAGGAAATGGATGGGTTATATTCAACGTTCAACAGAAAGGTAAGAAGAACATTTATAGTAATAGTCAGATTGCCGTCACCTCGGACTATGAGAACAGAGGAAAGGAAAGAATACACCTGTGTTTGTGCAAAAACTGGTGCACTATAATATTTCCTGAGTCGATGACTAGTCTCCGCTAAGTTTGGCCGAGATGACCGAAAATGGTCAGGAGTACTATAATTTTTATTATAATGAATTTGTGCGAAATTATAATATGGTGTCACTTGAGGATCCCGAGAGCAGAGGTGGTCCAGTGGTATATATGGCCCCGACTTCGTCTAGGTCGTGGGTTTGAAGTTTTGAACCCAGGCAGGCGTTTTACTTTGTGTAAATATTTTCATTACTACACATATACATACATAACCTCATGCCTTCTCACATAATTTCATCACCACTGCTCTCAAAACGGTGAAGGAAAACATTGCGAGGGAACCGGCAAGTCTTAGAATAAAAAAATCAAAAACATGTGACATCTACCAACCCGCACTGGGTTGGTAGATGTCACATATTACTCACAGCCGACTCCTTCTCGAAGAGAGGAGGCCTGTGTCCCAGCAGTGGGAACATTATAGGCTGGATTTTGCTTGAGGATTTGGGCTATTGGTTTTACCGTCAGAAAAATCTCAGTAGCTAGTCCGGAGAGTTAGTGGCAAGAGGCTCGCCTTAATACATGAAACTAAGAACACAACTGCATGTAGGTGTGGCCTTCGGGGAATATTGACGCGATTTTATGATAATATGCTATTAAATCGTGTTTATTTTTCTAGGTATCTACCGTGTGAACTACGATGAAAATAACTGGCGACTGCTCGCGAATGCTCTTAATACGGATCATACTACTATTCATCATTTGAACAGAGCGCAGGTATGAAATGACATAATGCTTAATAGATTTACTAAACTTGGTTACAGTTTTGGGAGTCTGTGCCTAAAAATGACGCGCCCCACTCCGCGATTACTGTACTGTAAGCTGTACTTTAGTACGGAGTGGAGCGGAGTGAGGCGCGTCTTCGTGGAAGGCACTATCTATACAGGGCTATTCGAAATATGTCCGCAATCCATTTAGGGGTGGTAGAGAGGTCTTTGCGAAACCACGGGCAAAAACTAATACTTAACAAAAACATAATCATAGGCACTTACTTCCAAAAGTTCGGTCGTTTTGAAGACGGTTTTTACTTTCTTTATGATTAAATTAAACAAATTATTATTTTGATTGCAGATTGTCGACGATGTGTTCGCGCTCATGCGTTCTCAGCAGATGTCGTATGCACTCGGATTTCGTGTTCTTGAATTCTTGAAGAAGGACACAAGCTTCTACTCCTGGTACCCAGCCATAAGTGGCTTCAACTGGCTCAGGAACAGATTTTTGCACCTTCCCCAAACATTGGCTCTTTTTGATGTGAGTATAGTATAGTAAAATGGCAAGTTCGTGACTTCTACACCCGAAAAATAGTAATAGAAAAATATGTGTACGAGTTACATTCATGTCAGCAAAATTAATTGTTCAGCAAATTGAGTACCATTTTTAAATTGTCCGTAGATTCAAATCAAAACTGCCATTCTTTGACAGTTGTTTTAAATTCTTTTACGGTTGTTTGAAATGGCTATTTTATCACGACAACATAATATAGGTCAACTGTCGACGGTCAATTTATGTTACAATTAATTTCCCTGACTGTAAATAGTATAGTTTAAAGAAATTAATTTCCTGTTGTGTTTTCATGCTGATTTGGGAATTCAGGAATATGAAGTAGGTACGTATCGACCACAATGATCTTAGTATGAGTTTAAGTTTGAAGTTTCTAGTCTACATAACATAACGTCATGCCTATAATTCCCGAAGGGTTAGGTTCCTACCTAAAGTACCTACACTCACATTTCGTCAGTTATGTTTAAGCCCCACGTAATAGGGGGCGAGCCTATTGTTATCAACCGGGTTCAAATCCAGACTCCGGGCTGCTACTGCGAAATTTCAGATGGAAAAACCCAATAACACTTCAAGACCAACGAAGCAGTCAAGGGTTCTATTCTAATAATTTAATAAACACCACTGTAAACCACTGAAACACCACTGTAATTTTATAAACACCACAAATAATTTATAAACACAACTGTTTTACCTCAGGCATATTGATCACATGATCATGCTTGGCAAACCAACTGGTGACCCAAATAAGAAGAACACTTGAAATTATCTTCTTGTCGTTTTGGAAGTCACAATTAAAATAATGATTAAAAAAAAAAACACAAAAAGGCACTGTGCCTTTTTGTGTTTTTTTTTCGACAGAAGTGAAAACTAAAAAAAAATACTTTAAAGTAAAAATACTTGCATAGAACATTGATCAGTATCATAATATAAATAAAGAGCACAATCGCGTTTACAAAAATGTGGTGTCGGTAACGGTGCCGCGAGTTAAATTGTTTTTTCCTATTTCCAAAATGCCCAACGCACCTAAAGAAGTTTTAATTCATACGCCTACAGATTCTGTGGATTCATGTTTTTTTTTCTAGCAATATCTCTACGAACACCTTGAGGCTGTGATCGCTGACGTTGGTTACGACGTGGTTGACAATGAGCCTCTCACTAGGACCTTGAACAGATTCTACCTACTTACCTTCGCTTGCAACATCGGGCATAGAGGATGTTTGAACGATGCCGCAGCAAAATTCCAAGCTTTAATCACCAATAGCGTACCGTAAGGATTAATTTTAGAATAATATTGATTATTTATCATAGTTTTAGACTTTAGAGCATTGAAGGGTTTTGATTTTTGATCGGTTCCTAGATAGGTGCCCCGTGCCTCAGAAAGCACGTTAAGTCGTTGGTTCCGGCTGCAGATTTGTAGATCTCCAGCGATCGTAGATCTCCATGTGACAACCGGTCTTACCAGGGGTATCGTGTTACCCAGTAACTGGGTTGTGGTAGTCAGGCAGTAGCTCCATGTAAAATACTGGTATTCAGCTGCATCCGGTTAGACTGGAAGCCGACCCCAACATGGTTGGGTCAACGCTAGGCCTTTTTGGGTGATCGGAACAAGGTTGCCAAATGATGATGATGGTTAGGATTCCATCAAAATATTGTTAGTCCCAAAAACTTTGAAACCCAAAGGTTTTGCGCAAGACTCATACAAACAAAAGATAATTAAAATTGATTTTATAACAACACTCATTGCAATTAAAGAAAGGTAAGAAAAGACGATAAAACATAGGTACGTTACCAAAGCACATACAAGCATATATCGCGTGACTAACCGCTAAGTCCAATCATGTAAAGTAACGGCTTAATAAAGTCAAGAGGAAATTGGCCAGGCCCATAGCGAACATCAATTTGTTGTATAAGTTTCATAAATCTTGAACTAAAACCTCATCGTGTTTCTTGAAGGGTTCATGTGTGCAGGTATGTACTTTCAAAAGTCTTACATTTTCTTAACAATTAATAAGGTTAATATCTTCATGACCACTTAAGTCTTTTAAGTGGGTAATCATTAAAAAAAAAACTTTTTATTTTTGTTCCCAAGCAATCATTCATTATCTTAGGCCCCTGGGCCAAGACTTCTGAGCTTATTATTATTATTGTTGTCTTCTTTACAAGTTATTGCTTTAGGGTGACTATGCAATCAACAGTATGATACCGTTGTATTTCGTTATCAACCTATGTTTCTTTCTTTAACCTGTAGTAATTACATGGATGGTTTTCGCCATCCGCGTTCTTGTTACCCTTTTTGCGAACCGTGTCTTTCTTTTTGCAGCGCAATACAAAATAATCTAGTAACATATGTAATTAACAAATTTCACAGCGTTTTCTGTCATTCACAGGATTTACTATAATCAATTTTTTTTTTTTTTTTAGCGTCAACCCCAACTTAAGACGCCACGTATTCTGCCAAGGTCTCCGCGCCGGTGGTCTTGCAGAATGGAACTTCCTTAATAATCGTCGTCAGGCTTCTAACAATCAGGCAGATGAGGCTGCTATGCTCAGAGCTTTGGGATGCACCACCAACGATGAAGCGAGGCAGCAGTGAGTATCTTCTATATGATTTTGACATACAGCGCTACAAGGTTCTTTTGGCGTGTGGCCAAAATCGGAACTTACCCTGCCATCTTGTTTTTTTAATACATTTCAAGTGGCATTTCGCAAAAAAATGCACAAATGTTTACCAGCAGCGCCCTTCGTCAACATCATTTCAACGCCAAAAGATCTTTGAAGCAGTGTAAATGATGATGATGATGATCTTATTATAAAAGAAAAAGGTATTCAGGTTTAAAAGGTTCATTTGCTTTCAGAAAATGAGAAAAAGCCCTTAAATACACCATGTATTTAAGGGCTTCTACTCATTTTCAAGGGACGATGGCGAAGGGACATCCTGACACCAACTTTTACCAAGGATTCAGTACCTACATGATTCTAGTCCTCTAACTTAGAAATTATTCGTCGGTTATTCAAAAGAAACAGTTGTTCCATTTATAAGTTCAATATCTACACAGTAAAAAATAAATGTATAGTATTTAGTTATACAGATATTTAATTAATAAAACGCTTAACCCTCACGAGTACTTAAAAGTCAGATGGGATCGTCGTCTGCAAACACTTGACGGTAGTCGATGTCTTCTTGAACTGCATTTGTACTTTATAACTTTATCTATTAATCTTCTTTTATGTAATATCAGGTATCTGCAAAACATCTTGAATAGCAACTTCGTGAAGGCTCAAGACCGAGTGAACGCTTTCACTTTCTTCTACATGGGAGACCGTTCCAACGCTAGGTTCGCTCTGTCATTCCTCAGGGATAACATTGCCGCCATCAGAACTGCGTAAGACACTTTCATTTGTATAATTATTAATTGAATAAATAACACTACTCAGTGCTCCAAAACACAGATTACTAAAGTGGGACTGGGCTGACTATGTCTGCCGTATACCCAATAAGCTGCGGGTTAACAGAAGCACCTTAATAATAGTGCTATAAATCGTTTTCTTTAAGAACTATGCTCAGTACCATTTTAGGTTTCTAATTTTAAGCTTGAACGAGTCCATATGACTTGGTGCTTTGACTACACATAAAGATTTATTTGATGTTTGCAGTGTCGTACTCCCAGCGTGGTTCAACAGCGTTCTCTCCAACATTGCCGGTTATTTGGACGCAGATGGTCTGACGGAAGTAAGTATAATCAAATATAAATTTTGTATATAAACAAACACGACAGTAAACTCTTTTCCTAAGAAACGAACGTGCATATGTTTGTTAATAGGAGAAGATTGCATTAAAATTTCATAAATGCCATATATTATTGTTATTTGTAAAAAAAAACATTCGTAAAAACAATGGGCTAAATTATTATCTAAACACAAATAATTAAATTGAAGTGTTTGTTTGTAATTTTAAAATAACAGCATTTCACTAAATGCATATGAAAGTATGTACGGTACAAGGATAACAAAAAAAAAAAACTTTTGTCTGTTGGTCTGTCTGTCTATCTGTCTGTTTGTTCCAGTTACTCTCCAAAACGACAGAACAGATTTTGACGGGACTTTCACTAGTAGATAGCTGATGTTGAATTTGAAAGCCGACAAATCAAGACTAAGATTTAAAATAATCACAATGTAATTTTGCGTATAAATCTTAGTTTTAAATTTATTTACAAAAGGTTTTAATGCAATATCGTCTCTATTCCTAGATGGAGTCATGGCTCAACGCTAATCAGAACACCATTCCTGAATTCTCGGTCGGTATCAATGCCATACAATCATCCAGGGCTTCTATGCAGTGGGGTACCGATAATGCTGAACTGATAATAGCGGCGGTTGATGATGAGGACGAAATTACAACAAAAGAACCTACTACAGAATCGACTTCAGTATCGACTTCAGAATCGACTACAGTATCTACAACACCAGAACCTAGTTCAGCAACAATCTACATGCCAACAACCATGCTTTTGCTGTGGACAGCACTCGCTATCCTGTTGAAATAATGTGATTAGTGAATTAATAATCACTGTAATAATAGGGTAATCGAAATAGTGCGTAACATAAGGGCGTTATTCTCTCAGGACATCTGTCACCGCTTTGGCACAAACTTTGTTATAGTAATGTTATTTATAGATAAGTAAAATGGTAATGAATTTTGTATGTGTGAGTAAAAATTTATAAATTAAATTTCTGCTAAGTTGTTATTGTTTGGTTTGGTTTTAAAATCCTTTGTGTTTATGGAATAATTTAGCATTGCTAATACCATAAAATGAAACAAAAAATCTTAATAATAGCCCTGACCACAGGTAGGTTGGACCCTGTTCCCGATACCGGTGGGCAATTTTTTTTAAATATTTTTTTTGGTTATATAAAAATATTTCAAAATGTAAATTATATGTAGATATATAGATGAAATAAAGAAAATTCAAATTCATTTATTGGTGTGATTTTTGGTACATTTTTACATGAGATCTTAATGATAAATAATTGGTTCCTCAAAAATCTACCTTAAATGTGTACATTCTTTCACATAATTCGTTATTTATATTAAAAAGAATAATCAACATATTTAAGTAAAATAATTACAACGAAACACAAAAAACTTAAGACAGAAAAAACAAGCACAACAATTGGGTATACATATAAATAATTAATGGAAATAAAGATAATAATACAATGTCAAAATTAAATAAATATCAATGAAAAATAACTTACAATTTATCATTAAGGAATTTGTCAATAGTATAATAACATTTTTCCAATAATAGATGTCTTAATTTGTTTTTAAATTTAATAATATTTAAGTCCTTAATTCCATTTGGCAATTTATTAAATATTTTTGGGGCCATGCAAAGTATGCTTTTATGCATCAAGGCGGTTTTTGATTGTGTAATGCATAATTCATGTCTATATACTTGTCTAATCATTTTATAGCGATGTTCAGATGCTTTTCTGAATAAATGCATGTTCTTTTTAACAAATAAAGCAGTCTCAAATATATATAAGAAAGGTAAATAAATATGTGAATACAAAATAAGGTTTGCAGCTATAAGTTATTTTTATACCGGTAATAGCTCTAATGCATCTTTTTTGGGATTTGAACACCATGTCCTTATTGCAGGCGTTACCCCAAAACATGACTCCATAGCGTAGGAAATAATAATTTATTAATGTACTTTCTGAGTTTATCTTGGACATTACTGATATCGATAAATGAAAACATCGTGGGGAAACCTGCTATCTAATTGCGTAACACATTTTCGTAAATAATTAAGACTAATCCGTTTCATTTTGATAGTTCAACAACATTTATTGTGTTATTTACGTTGTTGACCAGATTTATTTTTCGAACTTATGAAGCAATGGATTAGCAATCTATTTCTAAATGATTCAGATTGTGATTGATCGTGTATTACACAATTAGGATGCTGGACTTATATTTAATTAGCCTTTACTAGGTCCAGCATCGCATGGGTAGTACTAATTACCTACCTACCTACGTTTAATACTGAAGGTTAGCGCTCATTAATACAGCACCGCTCCGACACGGCAAATAACTTGTCATTCAAGTTAGGATTTTAAATCAAAAGCACTATAGTCTATTTTACGATGGCTATACAGAATGGTTGACAGCTCGCCGGCCGCCAGCCCGCGAGCCGTCACACGTAAAATAGACTCTAATGCATTTGATTTAGGACCAGACACTCCAAAGTCAAGTTCCACGCAAAATCTGCCCCCATGCATCCCACCACTCCACTATGTGCTAAACGCTAACGCATTAGTAATAAAGTTAAATATCGCGTGCGCTCTTTGGTCTTGTTCAAGCACGGAACTAAATGTCGTAAGTCTCAATTCTTATTTCGTTTATAACTAAAGTAATAATTGATCTAGAGGAAAAACATCTTATATCTGGATAATAAACTATATTTCCTTACTGCCAATAATTATCTTAGACATAAAAGCCAAGTAATCTTGCTTTTGCTTCAAATAATCTTTAAAGAAGACATGATTTTCGAATAAAAAATGAATCGAGCGAACATGTTCCAAATACGTAACTTTATTTTATATGGAAAGAAAAAGATCCAATAAATCATATACTAAAATCCCAATTTAATTGAATGCGTGACTTTTTTCAGAATATTAATGCAAATTAACATACAATTTAGGGAGCCTTCTCATAAAATCCTTATTTGAATGACAAGGTATTTGCCGTTTCGGAGCAGAGACAAATCAACAAATCAAAGATCTTAAAAATCGGTCCAGCCGTTCTTGAGTTATAAATGATGTAACTACCCCGACTTTGTTTTATAGATGTAGATACGATTCTGAAATTGCCAACCCGTCTTGAGCAAGCGTGGCGATTATTGCTCGTGCATTCTCTGTATGACAAAAGGTTTTAGCTCTGCAATGAGACAATGTTGGTATTATTTAAAAAAGTGTAGTAGGTAGGAATATCTTATAGTGTCTGCTATGAAACATGTACTAGCCTTACTCTTTAATTTTTTAGGACCCCATGATTACAGATTAGAAGCACTTCGGGAATCACTTGATTCAAAGTACTTTATGCTATTGACATGAAAATTATTTAAGGTGGATCCGCAGTTGTAGCCCAATAACAACAAATCTCTGGAAAAGTTCTTATGCAACGAATTGATCTTAGAGACATATTCTTATTCTGATTTATCTGATTATGATAATAATTCTGTAAAAACATACCTATCTGTTATAGTCGCCAATCATATTTTGATCAAGATACAAACTGACACTCAAACTCAAACACAACTCAAACTCAAAGCATTTATTTCAATTAAACTATTTACAGGCACTTTTGAATTGTCAAGGAATCGGTCAGTCAGAAATATGAAGCTAGTTGCCCATTCGAAAGGTACCTATGGAGAAGAATGGGCAAGAAACTCCTCGGACACTCTTTTAAATAAAAATTTGGAACAAAATATTGGTTACATCATTAATGTTGAAATTATACATGTGAGAACAATGTAGAAAGACTTGCATGTTAGAAGCGTCCGTAATAAAAAGATAAAACAAAAAATAATTCAATAATTAAAATAAATTAAAAATAAGCCATGGCAGCTAAGAGATGACCAGTCCCAAATGACGGCGGCGCCCGTTCACGAACATGACGCATGGAATAGCATCATTCAGCTCCACCATTTTGAAGGGAGCTAAATGATCTAACACACGCGCCACCATCAGCGAAATATTTGAGTGAGCGTGACATACTCACAGCCGCACACATTCAAGTCAATGCCAGGCACATTCAAGTCACAGCCAGGCACATTCAAGTCAATGCAAAACATATTATCCGGTAAATGGTAACTCTTTAGGACATAGTGCTCACACCTGTACTATGCATTTATACATATAATACAAAGGAGATTGAGTTTATACAATGCAAATATGGTCTTACAATCTTCAGCAGCTCCAACAGTATTTGCAAATGTTAATCAATTAGTTGTGGTTGTGGAGCAGGACCAGTATTAAGCCAAGCATTTTTATCAGCGATGTAATCCCCCAACTTATAATATGCCTGTCTGCATAGTGTGCATTTTATACAAGATTTGAATTTTGTCTAATTCAGTTGAAGTATGTGGGGAGGAATTTTATTGTAACATGAGACTGACATGCAAATTGCAAAAACCGTAAGAAAATTGCTACAACTGAACCACCTTAAAGAATTCATGCAATCGGTTGTGTAAAACAAATATTTCGATATAAGTACAAACCTTCACCTATTTTGGATAGTTTTCAATATCTATTCTCGATAGATAGATATCCGACGTTAAATAATATCAATATATTAAACGCTTTGTACAATGTTATCGCCCTAATCTTATGTCAAGATGTTTTTGTCGTTAAAATTGAGAGAGAGTAATGTTCTAGTTATAGTAAAATTGTTGGTAATGTTTGTTCGTCATTCTAATATCGTCCATGATTCGTTAAATATAATTTGTCCTTAAAGGAACGAAATCGAGATATTTGGGTTACGGTATTTTAATTACTAGTATGCTGATGCACTGATAATATTCGTTATAATTTTTCAAAAACGATGAAGAAATGCAGTAGATTTGATACAAAAAATATGTACAGCTAGTTTGTCTGCCGAAATAACATAAAAATATTAGGAAAAGAGAAAGCAACAGTGTTTTGCACTAGCCTCCTCCTCGCTCTTCTAGATACGATTTCCAGGTCGAGGAAAGTGTTATTGAGCTTTTACAATAGTAATTTCTCAATCGCAGCCCGGAGTCTGCATTAGTGCCCGGTTAGGCTACAGCCTAACATTAATAGGCTCTCTCCCCTATGGAACTTAAACATATGTGTTGAAATGTGAGTGTGCTATAGGTACACCTCTACACCCACACACAAGCGGAGAACTGGTGAACCTCGAAACCGGGCTGCAGGCAGTCCAAGGAAGCTATACCATCCTTGTATAGCAGGCTAACCAGGCGTTTATTATTACGCCTGGACAGGAAAGGCCTGCGCCTGGTGACGGGGAACATCACAGGACACTGCTCGCTAAACAAACACTTCCACACAATAGGCACAACGGGCAGTCCTCTGTGCAGGGCGTGCATGGAGGCTGGGAAACCGTCACGCACGTGCTCTTTGAATGCACAGGCGTCACCAAGATTATAAAAGAAACCCTTTGGTCACCCAGATCTTTCACAGATGTTCTGAACAGACCAGGAGATTTAATTAACTTCTGGCGGGAAGTGGGTTGGTTGGAATAATCACCACGGCTGCCATGGCCAATACACAATGGTCCACCTCAAGAACTAAGTGCGGAAACCAAACCCCATAACATAAAACATAGGTACACCTTTACCTAACCCTTCGGGGATAACAGGCATTGTTATATGTGTTTGTACTCGCATCTTATGCTAATTTTCATAAAGGATCGCAGCAATTATTTTTTTTCAAAAATATTCAATGTACAGTTTGAACTTCGCTACGATTATATTATATATATAGATAATAATATTATTACTACTCAGACTTAATAGAAAAAAAAAATATATATTAACACTACTTACTTGAACAGTCAAATCCATAAAACATGACTAGTAGAAAAGATGAGTGGCGCACTATCATGAATGATAACACCACACTTAAGATGACGCTTATCAGTCGCAGAGTAACTCACAAATGTCTGAGATGCTATAGTTACATTCTACACAGTTTGCACAGTAGTTGATACTAGTGAACATGGCAGGTTAGTTCATTTTTATTTATATCTTTTACAAATTTTATAATTATTAACTATCTGGATGACCGAGCTTCGCTCGTGTATTTTGTTTTGAACGACGTTTTCTAATAATGAAACCTAGGTAGATTGATTTATCGCCCCCGTAACCCACTTTTTTTTTTTTGGGTGGGAAATCGTCAAATAACTTCTCCGGCTCTGGGCGGAGCAGGAGGGCGTGTCAGACTCTTACTGACTAAAACCCACCCGTGTTCCTTCGGTTGCCCTGTTGCCGGGGGCCACGATCTCCCTTTCGGTTTTCTTCGCAACCCCGGCAGGCATTGGCCCTAGTGGACCCCTTCAATTCTGCTGACATGTCTTTGACGCGCGCGTGGAACACAACGCGCCGTCGACCCGGGTCTGGTCCTTATCGGCCGGTGAGCCACCCATTGCTCACCGTCCGCAAGCCCGCGCCTGCGGTGGCCGGAAATCGCCTCGCGATTCCCGGCCCGGGCGTCTCCTCCTGCGGCAGTTAGGGGCGTGAGGGCGCGAAATTTGCCTCTCCCTCACGCGCTTTACCTCCTCCTTCGCGAGCATTACCGCTTCGCAGAAGGAGGTGACGGCCTCCCATTTCCTCTCGCTCCGTACCATGGCCTGAACCAGGGCCGGACGCGAGAGATCACCGCCGCCGATTGCCTCCACGAGGACACGGCGATGCTCCGCCCAAGTAACGGCCGCGACATGACTTACGAGTTGTAGGTCATGAGTTCGAAACCAAGCAGGCACTTTATGTAAATTACGTGATCACCACTGCTCTCAAAACGGTGAATGAAAAATTCGTAAAAAACCGGCATGGCCTAGAACCAAAAAATCGAAGACATGCGATATCCGTCAATCTACTCTGGGCCCGCGTGGTGGATTACCCACTGGATGGATGGCCCACTCCCTTTCACAGAGAGGAGGTCTGTGTCACAGCAGTGGGAATATTATAGGCTCATAATGGATTATGCATTATTATAATTATTACAAGAGTAGAAAAAGACTATGGATAGAAAGGAGGTCAAGACTGATAGATGTATGGAAGAGGAAACTTGCTGCGTCAATCACAATGAAAGTGGGATAAAGGCAAGAGCATGATATAATTACACGGACATGTATTATCCTACAGCAAGACAAAGTCTCTCAACAAAGTGTACAACAGAAATATTAATATTTTTAATGTCAAAACCATTTTCGTTTTCGGCTGAAGATAAGACTAAAGCCGAAGCTTCTTTTTAGTTTTCGACACTACCTAAAACATAACCCGTGAAATATGGATTTTCTATACTCCAATGTGGTGTATACGGTTCCCTATCCATTTGCATAAAATTATAAGACATAATATAACAAAGCATACAATTGTTTATCCTAATTATAATTACGCATAACATTACTAACGCATAAAAGTTTACACATAATTTTTTTGAGCATAATTTCACTAAACATAATAATGTTCAAGCATAACATTCTAAAGCATAAATTTATTTACGCATAATGATATTAAAACATAAGTTTTAAACGAATAACAAATACGCAAAATAATGAACTCCTACAATATTAGACACCAACACACTTTTTATACAATATTGAAATATGTATGTAAAACATATTGGCGGCTTAGGGCAATACACTACATTACACAAATAATATTGGTTATAGTTATTTCTTTTTATTTTCAGATTCAAATAACCGTCAAAAGAATAAAAAATAAGTAATATTAAATAACTTAAATATGTTTCCATTATTCCTAAGAATTTTTATGCCTTAATACTATTATGCTAATAGTCATTACGCCTAGTAAATATACCAAAAGAAATTAGCCTACAAGATAATTATGTCAACATAAACTATATGCCAAAAACAATTATGGCAAAGTATTATTATACCAAAAAATATGTACCAAAATAGGAAAAAAAAAAACATTATGCGAAAAGAAGTGATCCCAGTGTAGTTCTATCACCAGGTGTGGTGGTATGTCTACATATTGCTCTTACCTCTGTCTAAAAGAAGAAATGCTATTGTTACTCCTGCATTTGCTGATCCTAAAGTAAATCATCACTAATTATTTTTTTGCAGACATGTATCGGAATCTGCTGGTTTTAGCAATGACATGCTTAAGTCTATCAAACGATGCCTTTGCTACTGACACCAACTATCGACTGAATACACCAATAGTACCATCAGAGTACCAGCTATTGATAACACCGTACTTCGACACAGGTGACGCTAACCAGTTCACTTTTAATGGGATCGTCAGCATACTGTTTACAACTACTGCTAGAACTAATCAAATAAAACTGCACTCCCAAGATCTTATCTTCGGTTCTGATAATATAGTAGTTGCAGTCAATTATACACAGACGACTATAGCACTGAATGCTACAAATGGTCTAGAATTTAATACAAACTATACGTTTGCGTATATCAACTTAGAAAGCAATTTGGAAATCGGCTCGCAATATGTTGTGCAAATCATGTACAAAGGACCGATAAGAACAGATCTAAATGGATTCTACAGGAATCACTATTTCCAGAATGGAGTCAAAAAGTAAGTTCTACTGTCACACACTACTCTTTTTTTTTAGGTAGGGCATCTCGCGGTTGACTTCTGAGATCATGACTACTTAACCGGGCTTTTCTGTGGGTGACTTAAGTTACTACACTAAAAACCTCCACCCAGTGGTTATTCAACTATGCTGATTATAACTAGGTGAACGCTCGCTAAGGGCATCCCCTGTGGGGTACGAACCTCGGCTTAGGGCGTCAACCGGAGAGAGAAAATCAAGGATGGGACGGGCTGGATCAAAGTTTTGATCTTGATTATTAGCCGGGAATTTAAAGCTACGTGCTCAGCTGTAACAACTGCTGGCACTTCGTTATCGAGCAAGGGTCGGGGGGGTGTATCATATACTCGGGGATGCGGTCGCGATCGCAAAGGACCTCGGCGGCGAGGTTGGAATGACCGAGGCGTCTGTTTTTGTACACTGTGCTGGTATCCCTACTGCTCTCCTGAAGGAGGGTAATGGGGTCGTCTGAATCGGTAAGGATTCGCTTAAGGCGGCGGGTTCTTTTGATACTAGAGGGATTGTAACTAGCGGCATTGGCAACCAGAGGGTCGCGATGTTTGGCGGCAGTATCGAAGTAATGACACACTACGTTAATTTGTTCTACGCCTGAGCCTTTTAAATTACCTCAATGAAGAAAGTTTTATAGTTCAAGATAAAGAAAAAAAATAAAAAAAATCTTTTGTAACTATGTAGTATTTTACATCTGCTAGTTCTTTATTTTTATAAAATGGTAGGTAAATATAGTAACCACATACCATAATGAAAATATTTTACATTGGAATGGAAACTATAAAATCCTTTTCGGGGAATTATCGACTTGACGGCCATTTAAAAGTGATTATATAGTAAATACTGAATAATCTTATAAACCTACTTTGAAGTAGCTACTTGGCACACTTGGCACGTGCAGGTAGATTCATTGTAAAACACTTTAGCGTTATCATGAGGACAATAAATTAATTTGGCGTTATGAAACAGTTGAATAATTATTGTATAATAGACTAAAGGTGCACGATGCACAGTGTTGGTGGCAATGCCGCCTTGCCGCACAAAGGAGCCGCTAAACAAAGCAGTGTCGCTCGGCAAAAGACAGCGGTCCATGCCGCCGGTACTGTGTGTATTGCTTAAGAGCGTTCGCGCACTGCATCCTATCCGAATCCGAATTCCAGATCCGAGTTCGATTCGTATTGAATTCGGATCTAATGTGCAACTCTTGATACAAACGGTACTACGTGCAACTCTTGATACAAACGATAATACGGGCAATTCGGATCACCATTTATCCGGATTCGAATCGGATTTAGTGCGCAAACGCACTGAGGGCTATCTTCCACGACGCTTTTCAAAAGTAACGTGTTACAATGATCAATGAGTAGTCAGAATGTCACACCTTAGTTAAAGTACGTACGGTCCGCCATCGAAATACTAGTACGTAACCTACTATAACATTCTGACTATTCATTGGTGATTGTTTGTGACACATTATTTTTGAGTAGCTCGTGTAGGATGGATCTTTGCTAAAAGAAAAGAGGAAAGAGAGTGCAGTATTTAATTTAATAGTAAAATTCCTTTTAGCTGTATAGGAATAGAGGTTAACTGCACCCTAATTGCGTAACACATGATCAATTACAATCTGAATAGTTTTGAAGGATTTTGCTAATACATTGCTTCTTATGTTGGAAATTTTTGTCTGCTCAACGACGTAAATAATGCAATAAATGTTGTTGAACTATCAAAATGAAACCGATTGTGAGTGATCGTGTGTTACGTCTAATTACGTAGACACACGATCACTCACAATCGGTTTCATGGTGCTGAAAACGATGACATTCAATTTTATATTTTTTTCTTTCATCATTTCAAGTCATAATGAATCGTTACCAGACGAGACATAGCCTGAGGGTTAGTTGGGTTTTACAAAAAAATCCATCTCTGTTCATTATGCAATAAAAACAGAAGTAAGAAAAAGTATCTCAGTAGGTAACATTACCTCATTTATGCCAAAGCAAACATATTTGATAATGCTGAGATCTCTTATCAGAAAAACACATCATCTGCAAGAATAGGCGTTTTCAGTGACGATAAAAATAAGCTAGTATTAAATGTCTGAAGATAAAGGTTTATACTAAGGATATTTACTTTTGCAGAATGTATTAGATTAGAAAGTTGTGGATTCTTCATTTCAGGTCATAAAAATTATATATAATGTTTGACATTTAGATTGTACGTTTCATGTTATTATGTAAATGAAAATGACTGCCTCGTTTGTCTATTGGTTATATGCCCGACTGCATAGATCCCTGTCCTGGGTTCAATTCCCGGATCATGTAGTGTTATAGAGTTTTTCAGTAAGAAAATTTACGCATTGTACCTCGTAGTCTGGATTTGCGTCTAAGGCAAATTAATACCCATCGATATTACATGGGTCTTATAACATATTTTTTCTTTGTGTTCAACTCTGGAAAAAAATAGACGTAGCAGAACGTCTGTTTTTTTTTTTTTTTTTTTTGCAAAATATACGAAATACTTAGTTATTTTTCAGTAATCAAATGCTTCAACAAAGCCATAAGATCCTAAGAGTGTTTGATAAGTGTTAACTTGGCCAGATCCTAATTATCACGATGTATATTCCAGATGGTTGGGTGCTACTCAAATGGAACCGACTCATGCAAGAAAGGTGTTCCCTTGCTTCGACGAGCCTGAACTGAAAGCGACGTTCGTAATTGGAATCGATCGCCCTGCTAACTATCAGCCCTCATTATCCAATACTGAAGTGGAACGGACAGAAAATTTGTAAGTTCCTGTACAAAAAGTTACTTCCTTGTGTTCTTTTTTCATTACGAAGTTTTCTGTGCTGGGATGGATGTCACATGGCTGATATTTGCAAATATGGTCAGTGTCGAGTATGTTCAATGAAATCATCATCGATACAAATATTATAGCTGTCATTATATCAAAAGCTTTGGTTTGATACTTACAAAAAACCAGGGGATGGTTTTTTTTTCTTATTTAGTTTTTTTTATTCATTAGGGACAAAAAACAGTTACATGCTAAAGAAATTACAAAAAAAAAAATGAGAGAGCCTTTCAGTAGTCAAGTAATAAAGCAACATTAAAGGGGCAGGGCCTCGTCAAGGTCGTTTCTGACGGTAAACTACCACCGCGTACTAACTAGTACTAACTAGCACCGCGCGCGGTCATTGGTCAAATCAAATAGCGCGCGCTTCCCCGACTTCCTGTAACAGACTTCCGTCCCTTTTCACGAAATCACTCCCACAGATTTTTAGGGTATATTATGTTCTGTGCAAAGATTGCAGACAAGTGAGAGGAAAGATGCTAAACATCAAAAACTATTTTTTCTGATGTGTAGCATTTTTTTGGAGACCGCTTCAAAAACCAGCAGAAGTAACTGTTAATCTTACAAAGAAGTGACATAAAGTAGCTTTTCAATTTTATTACTATTCTAGGACCAATGGCTACATCAGAGACATTTTCTATCCAACGCCGAGGATGGCAACCTACCTAGTTGCATTCCTGATCTCGGAATTCGAAGCCGCAGCCTCCAGCCAAAATGGGACCCAAGAGTTTGGTGTCTACACGCGACCAGACGCGAAAAATCAGAGTGAATATGCCTTCGAATTTGGCAAGAAGGTTGTGGATGCTTTGGGCACATACTTTGGTATCAACTACTACTCGACTAATAGCCATTTGAGGTTGGATCATGTCGCGTTGCCGGATTTTAGAGCCGGAGCTATGGAGAACTGGGGCCTTATTAAGTACAGGTACGAAAAGTTTTCTAGAGCTGAGTCATTATGAAATTAGAAGTAACCAGTCAGCCATTTTTATCGCGTAGTAAAGACGTTGTAAGGGAAAAAATAATCAAGCACTTGCATAATTTATACTTTTTTCCGTGTGAAAATCCTCATGGATACCCTCTGTGTGGAAAGAACGGAGAATTATGTCGGACTTCTACTGACTAAAACCCCACAGTTCCTTTTAGTACCATGAGTCGGGGGGCCGGGAGATACTTGTACATTCGCCACACCCTCGACTGGTACTGACATTTCTACCTAAAAGCCAAGTCTGATGCAAGTCTTACGGCAATAGTTAAAGACTTTCTGTCTTCTTAGTAAGCAATTACTCAAGAGTCATTCATTCATTTCGTCGTTCATTTTGTAACAAGAAAAATACTTCATTCAAAAATCTTGCAGGGAGGCTTTATTGCTGTACGTCCCCGAGGAGTCCACGCCGTACTTCAAATACAGGGTCGCACAGATTGTAGCCCATGAGACCACGCACATGTGGTTCGGAAACCTCGTGACCTGCCATTGGTGGAGCAACACCTGGTTAAATGAAGGCTTTGCTAACTACTTCCAGGATTACATGACTGCCATTGTATGTATTAAGTGTCTTTGGTTCTTTGTTTTATTTTGCGACCAATTCATCATTAAAATCATTGAATAGTGGAGTAGTCCTTCCGTTTCTTATAATCTTGTCTACCATTTTTGTTTAAGTACTGTGATCGGTGTCGGTTTGTCTATTAAAACAAATAAATCACATTTTTAACTGAATTCCAAAAATTCCTCCAGGTTCTATGTTCGACTTTATGTTTTTTTTTTAAATATATTTTCATCGATATTTTCGTCAATTTTGAAAATTCATTCATTCATTCTTTTGGTTGAGAAAGCTTGCGCGGTGATCCCTTAAAAATTTGATTAACTCTGCTTGGGTAGTTTTTGAGTTAGCTTCAATAATACGATTTTATCCCACTTAGTCTATGTGAATGATGTTATGATAAGTTCTTGTCACTGTTATTTACATAGCAGGTAGTGGTATTCGAATTTGTTCTGACTTCCAAAGAAGAAGAAAAACACTATAAAGTGACATTAATTTCGGAAGCTGGTCTTTGGTTTTGTATTTTCACTTTTTGCCACCGAATTTCGAAAGTAAAGATTTTTCACTTTATAGTGTTTTTTTTTGGAACTCAAAATAATATTTTTTCTACGCTTCGTCGATATCGAAACTAAAAAAAGACAAAAAATCTATGACTTATGTATTTTGAATCAATCATGTCATTAACCCCAGCAAATACTTACAATAGGTTGATCCAGAAGTGGGTTCAGCCAACCAGCTGGTTATCGGATCAGTATACAGTGCTTACGATGCCGACAACGCTCCGACTTCTCCACCAATCACGAACAACAATGTCAACTCTCCCGCCGAAATAAGCGGCCATTTTGGAACCGTCACTTATCAGAAAGCAGGCTCCGTGATCAGAATGATGCATCATTTGATTCAGGATGATGCATTCAAATATGGATTGAACTTCTACTTGACGAATAAGTAAGTTGCATTTTTATTTTTGAATAGGACTAAGGTGACCGAGCTCTGCTTAGGTGGAAATAGAAAAAACGTTTTTTTTCCAGATATGAGACCTAGCTAGATCACCGTAAACCCTTATATTGCAACTTTCATCGAAATCGTTAGAGCTGTTTTCGAAAACGTAATTACATATATATATATAAGTACATATAGACAAATATTGGTCATTTGGTCGTTGGTCTAATGGTCGAGGGAAGCGCTAAGACGTGTTTACAAATATATAAGTATATATTCATTTTGCTCATTTAATAGATATCACATAGGGTATTATTATAATGGTCTTTAATCAAAAGTAAATAATGTGTTTCTCTTGGTGTGTGCCAGAACAGCTTAACAAATTAACATTCTGAAAGGTCGAGATAGGTAAAAGTAGTCTTTTCTTAATATAAATGTTAGCTTTTGATAATATGTAGGTTAGTAAGTAATATAGGCTAGGCTGGTAGGCAGGTGGCTGGCCTTCTATTTACGTCAAATTACAATTCAAATAATGACTAAATATTTTAAATTAATTAATTTATTAAAATATTTTGTATTATTTGTCTCTACTCCATAGTTCGCTATGTGCAAAAATTTCATAGATCGAGATATTATTAACGTTACTTACACTCACTTTTTTCCTTAGATAAGTTCCTTCTTTATCTTCACAGTTTTAGTTTGACAGCTGTACAACAGTAACAAGAATAATGCTAAGCCAAAGTCCATGCTAAGTAAGTGACGTTTTTAAATTCCAGTCAGTGATTTCGTTAGTTTGAATTTTGGCCACGGGTTCAGATAAGTTTGTGGCGGCGACGTTGCGGCTGACCACAGAAGATGGAACCGCCACTCCCCGCGTGCGGGAGAAATAAGCCACGCCCATCAAACTACTATTTGTTTTCGAGGTAGGGCCTTAAGAAAGTTGGTGATGCGTTCATTATTCATATAGATTCGGGAATAGATACTTAACCATTCACACCCAATTCAAAAAGTACCGCAAGAGAAACATTTCACTAACCTGTTAAACAGCAGTCACACTGTCTTCAAAGTCTTCTTGAGCTGGCGATGGATTCAGGTGGCGAAGCACAAATCACGCAACTTTATTTCAAAGCGATTAGATTTCTTATTTAGCGGGTTTTATAGTTTAAGATTATATAAGATTACCCATCACGTGGCGCGCAAACGAGGGAGAAGTTGAATGGTTGAGCTATGATGGCGACCTCATATCAGCAATTACACGCGGAGCGACGAGTGGAGCGGTTTGCAGAAGACGCGTATGTCTTCTTCCGTGAATTAATGAAGAATTTGCGCAAATAAAAGCCAAAGAGCGAAAGAAAATATTTGTTTATTTCGTAATTACTCGGTTAACACTCATTGAAGTTTTTTATTGACCGATTACTTTTACTATCTTTTACAGCTCATTCAGTTCCGGCTACCCAGAAAAGCTGTACGAAGGTCTTAACGAAGGAGTTCGCGCTTACAACTCACTCTCATCCTACCCTTCTTCTACGATAGCTGACGTCATGGGGTCATGGATCTCCCAGGCTGGCCATCCTGTATTGACAGTGTACATTGATTATGAGACGGATGTTGTTACTTTGACACAGGTATGCACTACTCAAATCTAGTTAAAAATTTCTAGTGCGTTATTTTTGTTTAACGGCAGATTTTTTTAAAGAAATGCAATATAAAGTCAATGGAGATAATAGTTTAATTGAAGTCATTGTATTTTTATTTTGTAAAAGGGCGTGCACACTATTCTTACGTAATGCGACTACATCACACGTGAGTCTATTGAGAATTTGCCTTAAGAAATCAATATTTAAATTTTTACATAACTTAGTTCTTCGTCTTCTCTTCTCATAGCTGTACGATCTCTAGCCATGGTATAAAAAATATTATACAGGTAAGTGGTAGCACATAGGTTATTTTGTTAAGTAGCTGGTACTTATTGACAAAGACCTACACTGTCCTCCCATACCTATTAACACTGTTATTTGAAAATATTGTAAAAGCAAATTATTTTTAAAAGAGTAGGTAACCGTGGACTTTCTTGCCGGCTCTTTTCCATAGAAAACGACCAATTGGAACTGTGCACCTAGCTTCTGACGTTTCATAAGTGCCCTTGTAGGTTTATATGAAATAAAATATGTTTAATTATGCCGTAGAAAAAAAAAACAGTAAACTGAAACTATGAGGGAGAGCTAATGCTGTGAGGTCTCCTTCACAGTTTACCGATCTCACTGTTTGGTAAAAAATGCTGTATTTTCCAGAAACGCTACTACATTAATGGGTCTCTGTCATCAAATGAGACATACAAGATACCAATAACGTACACCACGCAAGCCTCCCCAGACTTTGAGAACACTAAGCCAGTGTTCATCATGGACGAAGCAGTATTTCAATTTAAAATTGCTAATATCAGCCAAGACCATAGTTGGGCCATTTTCAACGTTCAGGAAACAGGTGAGTTTCTGTTTCCAAAACGGAGAGTATATTTTTAAGGAATAAGTTAATTTATAAGGTTTATAGTAGTATAATTTATATGTGGTTTGGTAATTGAAGTTTCTGCTAGTTTGATAATTGATCGGCTACTATCCATTTCGATACAGACAATAAATAAATGCTGGTGGAAAAAGAAATACCCGGGTGAAGCAAGAAAAATATTGTATTCCCTAAAATAAAATATTTTTAAAAGTAAGATCTTTTAAAAATATTTTATTTTAGAAATACAATATTTTACTTATTTTGCTTTGAAATAATATAAATACAGCAGTTTTTTTTCACCCTATTCATAATTAATTTATAACGTTAATAAAATTGTTCGCAGGTTTATACAGAGTGAACTATGATGACCACTTATGGACTATGATTATATCAGCTCTGAAAGGAAACAACAGCAAAGTCATTCATCCTTTGAATCGTGCCAAGGTTTGTATAAGTACCTATTGTATTATATAATCCATAATAGTTGTTTACAGAAATACATATTTATGTAGGGCAAAGGCGACTGCTTTGCATTTATCACAAGGTTATTATAAAATATCTTGGTGTTTTACCGAAACACAAAGATGAGATTCTCATATCCAATCGATACACTTACTTATACTCCATTTAAAGAAAAAGAAAGAAAAAACGTTTATTTGCGGTAAACATGAAGCAAAAAAAAAAACGCTTAAAATACAAAAGAAAGAAAAGGTTGTGGGATGCATGCGTCACTTCCACGCAAATGGGCTAAGAAAATTATTAATAAATAATTATATAATACAATAGTATATAATAATTATATAATAACTATTATTATATAATAATAATAAATAATTATATAATACAATAGTATTATATAATTATTTATTTTTATATGTATATTAAATAATATAATTATAATTATTATTTTATTATTATAATTTTATTATTATTTTGAAATAAGATTTGCGTAGGTGGCATGACAAATGGCAGCTGCAGTAAACAGTGGGTATAACCACTTCTTTGCTTTTAATGCCATCTATAAGCCTACGGTATAGAAGTCAAGTATGGCAGTTTTGACGTTCAAAAGTGCCATACAAGGGCCTATTTGAAATAAATTATTTGACTTTGACTTTGTCAAAATCTTTGAATGGACTGTAAAAAAGGTTACTTAAATGTCTAATCTTATTTCAAATGGTGTATAGGTATATGGAAAAATAAAACAACAGCAAGTTTATTTACTCCCAAGTCCACAGTGAATTCAGCTCAACTAATCTCAATATACAAATCGTTTGCATTTTTAAATATTTTTATTTAAAAAAAACATCTCGTCACTAAGCGTACCCAGTCGCGCAATCAGAGCCAGCCTGAGGAGTGTCATTCGGTCCAATAATTGTAAAGTCAACGTGCCTCATGTCGAAAACCACGTGTGCTAAGTCAAAACACTAATTTAAATAAGATTAATAGCTCATTAATCTTATTTAAATATATTGAACTACGATTTAATTTTTAAAAACGCTTCGATATCCTTTGAACACCACAATCTATCTGCTAAAGAACGTCTACCGCCATCTATTGACCACATTTTGAAATAAATCGACAAATCTCGCTAATAAGCCGACCGACCGATAGACCGCATCATTAACTCGTATCATCTAATAAATGAAAAATAATAGTTAATCTGAAGGTTATACTGGTTGTTACTTCACCACGCAATTATTATTCAGGACTTGTTTCATCATGTCGGAATAGCCACTATTCACCAAATAAGTTAAAAAATGGAACAGAATTTGGATGTAATTATTTGCCAAGTAAATTAACGGGAATTTAACTGTAGGTGGTGACACAGGTTCTAAGGGTTCTAAAAATTCTAGCTTCTATCGTCATTTAATTAGTTAAAAATAATAATTAATAAATAGTTTTCTTAAATTTTATTTTATAAAAATTATTTTATTTGTATTGTTAATAAAGTGTCTACTGTTTTAGATAATATTTAGGTGTTAATAATGATTTAATGGCATACTGTACGGTACGGTACTAATTGGAATTTATGACTGAGCAATGAACACTTGGATTTGAATTTATTTTCAGATTATAAACGATCTCTTTGCATTCGTGTACTCGGATGAAGTACCATTTGCCACTCTCTACAGCGCTTTAGACTTCCTACAAGGAGAGACTGAGTACTCTGTGTGGTACGCAGCATTACGGGGCTTTAGCAAAGTGTGGCAGTTGTATCTCGGAGATACCGAAGCTTTGCCTTCCGTTGAGGTAAGTTTCTTTGCTGTTATAGTAGTTTGAATGTATATTGTCTTGGTAAAGAGCTATTTTAATAGTAGCTGTTATAATAGTTTGAATGTGTCTTGTCTCGGTAAAGAGCTATTATAATAGTAGCTGATATAATAGTTTGAATCTGTCTTGTCTTGGTAAAGAGCTATTTTAATACTAGCTGTTATAATAGTTTGAATGTGTCTTGTCTTAATAAAGAGCTATTTTAATAGTAGCTGTTATAATAGTATTTTTCCTCCAATCCGTATCACGTTCTTGTGCGAAAGTACGTATTTACCTTGGCGTTAGATAAAACTTAAAATCTTTGAATTCAGTTTCTCGAGTTTTTTTCAGAAGTAAAATAGACACCTCGATAGTGACTGCCTCGTTGGTCTAGTGGTCGCAAGCGCTACTGCTGAGCATGAGGTCCTGGGTTCGATTCCCAGGTCGGGCAAAGTGTTATTGGGTTTTTCTATCTGAAATTTCTCAGCAACAGCCTGGAGTCTAGATTTGTGCCCGGTTGATGGCAATAGGCTCGCCCCCTATTACATGGGACTTAAAACATAACTGGCGAAATGTGGGTGAACCTGCTACAGGGACACCTCTGCCCAACCCTTCGGGGAAATAAGGCGTGATGTTATGTTATGTAAAATAGACAACAATTGGTTCATCATAACATCACACCTATAATCCCCGAAGGGTTAGGCAGAGATATACATTCACATTTCGCCAAGGTTCCCTATAATTGGGGGCGACATGGATCTTTAATAGTTTCAAATTTGCCCATATTCCACATCTTAACGGTAACGGATCACATTTAATAACATACCATTATTATTATTTTAGGACTTCATACTTCATCATTTAGAGCATGGGATTTCTAGCCTGGGTTATGAAGTAAGAGCCACAGACAGTTTCGAAGATTTGAGGAACCGCATGCAGCTTTTGGAGTTTGCATGCAAGTTAGAACACAGTGGATGTGTTGAGAAGACTGTTGCCTTATTCAAGGCTTTGAGACAGAATGGCACTGAGTGAGTAGACACTGAAAGTTGAGATTCATATCATGATTATTGACATAAAACCATTTAAACAGTGCAAGTTTCTTGCCAGTGACATTTAAGCAATAAATCGTCTAAGCACTGTTAGACGGTGCCACTTTTAGCGTTACTTAAACTTAGTTTGGTATGTCATAGACCATTAAATCGGACCGTGAAAATCAGGCTTTAGTGTTAAAATTGTATAAGACTGTGTTAGTGAGGCAATGCTGTGGATCTAAATGACAGGTCAGGTTAATGATAAAGATGATTTTTTAGTTAAAAAAGACATGTATGATTGTATCTACAGTAGATATAAGGTATCAATGTTCCATGTGGGATTAAATAAATAAAATTGTTTATTTCAATTACAAAAGGCATTTAGACACACTAATGTTGGAGATCACCTTTTAAGCAAGGAATTGCTTGTGTTAGGAGACTCCGCACTTCCACTTATACTTATCTTATGCAATTGAATGTAGACAATGTACCTAAACATGCAGAAAAATTTAATAAATGGGTAACATAAAATTATACAAAAATGAATGATTTGCAAATGAACTTTATGCATAGAAAAAGGGCCAAGTCGCGTGTATACATGTGATTATGTGTGAGTATGGGTGAGAGTGTAAAGAGTGAGTGTGTGTAGTGTGTGAGTTATAATTAGCATATTTAGTTATATATGTGGTATCCTTTAATATCCTGCCCATATGAATATAAATACGAAAGTGTGTTTATTTTTATTAGGTATTTATGTGTTTGTTTGCCTATTACGCCTTCACGCCAAAACGGCTGAACAAATCCGGATGAGGTTTGGCACTTAGGTGGACCATATCTGGGTTCACTGGGTTAGGACACAGAAGACAACCGTCCCGACGCCTCCAAGGGATCGGGATCCACTCGGATGAGACCGGAAGGCGCTGCCAGTATAAGTTTAGGTGTAAGTGCAGGCTCAAGTGTAGATGGTAGGTTGTGGATTGTAGATTAGCCCTGCAACAATGTCTTGGGATCGGAAGAAGCATAATAAGTCTTCTTCCACTAACCATGTACACAACAACACGCAAGCAAATAATTTGGTCATTGAAGTGTAGATACAAAAGACTCAACGTCGTCGTAGGTTTTAGTTTTAAGCCATTCGATTACAGCTTTTTTACAGTCGCGGAGCTTCATGGTGTGTATACGTAGTTCTTGGGATTGGCCGCCACGATCTATCGTGTATAAGCTATTCGGTCAGCTACTGCGCCAACATTCTAATCAATGGTTAACTGTTTTCCTTGATACGGATTTAGTTATCATAATTACTCATAACATTAAGGCTCCCGCAGACAAGCGCGACGCGACTCTAGTAAAACAATTTCTATGAAAACTATGGAAATTGTTCTACCAGAATCGCGTCGCACCGACGCGTTGTGCCTGTCTGCGGTAGCTTTTATAGTTAGCAAACAATATCATAATCATCAGCTCAACATCGTTATCATCTCTGATTAAAAATATGATGCATTGAAAATAAAAAGACTTCTTCTTTTAAAAATCCTTGACTTCTTTACCAGGGTAACACCAAGTTTGCGACCTGTGGTATACTGCACGGGACTGCGCCATGGCAATGAGGATGACTACAACTTCTTGTGGAACCGTATGCTGCAGACCAACGTGGCCAACGAAGTCTGGGTCATTGAAGATGCCTTGGGCTGCACTTCGGATGAGCAGATGCTCAAGAGGTAAATATCTACATCATACTTTTTAATTGTATTGGTAACTTCAAAATTTAATCGGATTAAAAAAAATTGGTAGTTGATGTTGGAACCTCAATATTTTTTAAAAACAGATAAGAATCCCGTAAGTGGCAAATATTTAAGTGTGATTATGAAAATATTATGCTCAAAAGCATTATTATTGTAATTAAAATTTGTAATTGCGATTTGAGAGATTGTTGTATTAGTTTTGTTTTGTAAGCTTTCAATTTTTTTATTGAAAATCTCAAATGGAAAGAGAAAATAAAAATACGGCAATTTCTTAATGTTTTAACGATTTTGTTTTACTTTTAGTTTAGGTTTAAAGGCAGACCATGACAGTTCCTCACGTATGTACCCATGTTTCAGATATCTGGCGTCAGTTGCGATGGCCGACACTCCGATCAGGACCCAGGACCAGACGGTACCCTTGACGAGCGTCCTGAGAACCTACGGCAATCTACACATCGTTATGGATGTCTTGAAATCAAATTACACACTATGGAGTACTATGTGAGCATTATGTTACTTTTTAAGCAATAAAATAGTTATGGGGTGAACAAGAAATATCTTATATGGGGCGAACCTTGTGAACAAACGAACATTGATCAAGAAACAATAGAATGTAGAAACTCGTTTTTGGAATTCAGAATTCGTCAAGAAACAAATGAACGCGTTAAGTCGAACAGCGCTGTTCTTCACGATGCATTTTGACAGACATCAATAATACTAATCGATGCTCCAATTTCTCTGTTGAAAAAGCTGAAGACTAGTTTGTTGTTCTTACTTTTTTGTTATGATTGTACTGATTGGTATACTGCTCTTTTGGTGTTCGTCTCTTTTTTTATGGAAATATTTTCATTTTGCAGATACCCATCCATGGACACAATTTTAAGCACAGTCGCGTCGGCTCTTCACACAGAAAGTGACTTCACTGAGGTAACTATATTTCAAGTTAATGAATGCTGTCACTGTTCTCAAAATCATTACTACTGTCAGTTTAGAGTGATTCTATTCATTCCAATGACGCCATTCAACTTCACAGAATACGGGATTACCCTTTTATTATTAGGTGGGTATATTAATAATAACAACAAATCAAGTAGTTATCTACAAAAAAAAAAAGCTCCGTACTTAATGTGAACTAGAAATCAAACTAGCAACCTTCTAGAGACTGATATAAATTTTTCACCATGTCACTGATAATAGGTAGGTATCCTACGAATATGTTGATAGCAAAAAGTAGCACGAAATCATCAATAACACCGAGTTAAAACGCCAGGCGATAATTTACTCCTAAATATTGTTCTCGCCTTGATCTCTATAATAATAATTTTGTTCTTATGTCTTACAAAATTTGTTAGAGGGGAGCATTTATTGTATAATTTAATTATGTAGATGTACAGTAAATCCGATCCCCTGTAACCTGCAAAAATATTCCGCAAGCCCCTAATCGCCAAATCGCTTTGAAATGTAAACACAAAACTAACCTTTTAGTCTGTCCGTCCCTAATTGAGGGCCCGGTGACCCAAATGACTGTTTATCAAACACTACATTGGAGGGTTATACCCACTCATTACCTGAAGCCGCCATGTTGGCAGAGGGATGTGTCAATTTCACTCAATTGGTACACGCTAATGATCGTTTGTGTTCACTAAAATCTCCTGAACGTTTCGGTGAAGTGTTGTTTCTAAGTAGGTATTTGTAATAACTGTGGGTGTTAGATTTTATGTTGCCAAGAGGATCAACTTGTAAGTATCTCAACAAGAGAAACCTTTTGGAAGGGGCGACTAGAATTCAATCCATTTTTTGTAAATTTTGACGTTTAAAAGTGCCTTATATGTGCTTAATTGAGTCGAGTCAGACATTACTCCTCCGGTCTGCCACTAAAAACAAAACACGATCACCAATACCTACAATTATGATTTTCCATGGAAATCACCGTTCACTATCTAATGTTTTTTCTTGGTTTCATACTTATTACATCTTTAGTATGCTTAGCATTCCTTTCCGTGATCTTTTTTCAAAGAAATGAATTTTTCTACAGCACTTAATGCATTTGCATTAAGGAGTTCGTATATATCTATACAAAATGCTTCACATCCGTTCCCACATTTGTATAAACGAAAGTCCGTACTTTGAATATCAGTCACAACATTCATTGTAATGGGTTGCCCATTATAAATGAATGTTCTGACCTATATACGATATCGTTCCGATGGATGGATTGTCGGTGAAAGTCTTCATATCCATTCCAATGAGTTTGGCAGTCAGCCAAGGAGGAAACATTGGGATTGTTGATGACGTAATATCGCGATTTTATAATTACCTACTTTAAAATATAAGATCAGCTGCTGAGCTAGAAATAGTTTCATGGTTTTCGCCCGCTTCTTTAATATCCAATCCAGTCGTTTTAGTCATTAATCGTGGATGTGTCTATTATGTTAAATTATTCAAATAAAAGAAAGTCATTTTGTGGTATTGAAGGTAACAGAGTTATGATAGCTCTGCTGTATAGTGCGTTTTATCAAATAGTTCGTATGCCGTAATGTTGGCTGTAAGATGAAGACGAATACGCTTCGGCCCTACCAAATAGGTCAGTTATTAAAGTTCAATAGAGCCAACATTACGGCAAAGGAACTTTTTGAAAAACGCACTATACTATGGTGACTGCTCTATTTTAATAACAGATACATATAAGAGTAATTATTGTAGTCTGTATCAACTATCAGTAACAGTCCAGCCCGTCCTATTCTTGATGTCCTCCCTCCGGTTGACGCCCAAAACCGTTCGTACCCCACAGGGGGTGCTCTTAGCGAGCGTTCATCTAGTTTTATAACCCCTGGCTGGAGGTTTTAAGTGTAGTAGCTTAAGGCACCCACAGGAAAGCCCGGTTAAGTAGTCATGATCTCAGAGGTCGACTACGAGATGCCCTACCTAAAAATAAAAAATATATATCAGTAACAGTTCCTACATAGATAAAAATATTAACTGATGCACTATCTTATTATATAATGTGGAATTAGTCTTGCAGTAAATATGACTAACAATATTAAATTTTATGACTGCAATTAGACTTCATTTCGTTGTTTTAGCACTAGATAATTGTTTCAACCTTGCTAATTTAACTGACATAATACAATGTTAGGGTAAACAACACTATTATGCGCCAGATAGCATGTATTATTGTTTAAGTATCGTACACAATGATAATTATCTAGACTACGATTTGCCTTCACCCATCGACATACAGTTTTGTCTTCCCTGGCAAATGAAGAGAGCTTCATTTTTTTAACAATTGGTTTTGTTGGGTCTTATCAGTTAACAAAAGAGTAGTACCTATATTATAGAGTCATGATTTTTGTCCTTTAAAAGATATAAATGGAGTTTTTTTGCTTTTTTTACCCAACTACGGCGAAGCAAAAAGGAGGGTTATGATTTTATCAGGTATGTATGTTTGTATGTTCATCTGTTCCCTCATAACTTCTAAATTACTCATCATATTTTGACAAATGATCGTCTTGATCGGCCGCTGGTTATAGCCTATGTGAGGTCACATTAAATTGAATATGGCGTAACCGAAATTTTTTTTTTGTAGTTCATAGCCATGTTGGGTATTAAATCAAATGAAATTAGCATATTTCAAAAATATATATATTATAGCCCCAAAATAATTTAGTGTTGGAGTTTTATTGGTACTCGTACTTTGAACTACCATACGATCTAATGTTAGGTACCCACCAACTAATACTTACTCGATTATTCAAAAGTTTAAAATAGTATGATTCAAATTAATGGTCTAACTTTTTCTTCAGTTTGAATCGTTCCTGTCATCCTGCACTGAGTGTGCCGAGGCTGCGAAGACTGCTGCCAGGAGTTCTCTGGTACAATCTAGGGCCTCCACGTCCTGGGCTAACAGCCACAAGGCTGATATCCTCAAGTCTATCAAGACCTCAGGCTCATATTCAGATGCAACCGTACCATCTATTATCATGATTATTCTAGGATTTGCTGTTCTGCTTATCACTGAGTTTTAATTAAGTCGATTTATTCTTTATTTTTAATGCAGTATTATTTTTGTAAGCTATTTGTTAATTTAGTTAGTCATTTTGATTTAAATAATAAGGTATATAAGTACTTCTTCGTCTTTTTATTACTTTTTTTTTTCATCTTTTTAGTTATCGAATATCAATGTAATTTGTTGTACAAAGAGTTTATCTTCAGTTGGTATGAACCTATTTAGAATAATAATAAATGGTACAGTATTCTATAAGTGTACAATTACTAAAATTATTTTAAGTCCAATGAAGAGATTCTTCTCCACTAAAATGTGCAATAAAAATATGTATAAGTTATGGATATAAGCCTAATTATATGATACCTATGTAAATAATTTCTAAAATAATGTTAAAATAAAAACCTACTACACTTATCAAATATTTTAGTTTTCTGTTTAGTTAGTTCTCTAAAACACCTGATATCAAGTGGTGATAAATATTATCATTTGCAGTAGTACATACCTGCTCACATACAGATTTTTTGGGCATTCTAACTAGCACACGATGCCAACGATGCCGATGGTGATATTGGCGAAGGATTTTTCACTATTCTTTTGCATATTTAACGTATTTCAACGTTTCTGTAACAACTTCTAATCTAACATAATTAACTATCAAACAACAACAAAAACAACAACTAAACTAAAAACAAAACCTAAACTCAAACTAGCTTGCAACTAGCTAAGCCGACGTTCGCAATGACGTAATAAAACCGCGGTGATTTATGTCGGCTTACTGTGCTTGTTAACTTGACATAACAACAATAACAACAAAAACATCACAGTTTTTTTTTTTTCGGAAAACGTCGGTCTTTATACCACCACATATTTATAGGCCACATTAACTGCTCAATTTATTTCTTCTAACCAAATGTTTTTAATCCTCAATAGATTTAGAAGCGGTCAGGGAATGTCAGGTAATAAATCTTAAATCGTGACCTCCTTACGTAACTTATGCGCTTAAATATAGTAATAGTGATGGGCGTATAAAGCTGGTATTATTAAATAGGATTTTTATAGCAAGATCTTAAAATAAATTATTGTACATTATTTTTAGTTTTTTAAAGTTATCTTTTAAAACGAGCTGATTGGTGCAACTCCTAAGCGCTAGTTTTTTACAGTTTCAAGTTGGTTTTGATCAGCCTCTAGGGATTTGAGCTTTTAGGGCAAAGAATTAATTAAAAATAAACTGTTTTTTAAATAAATTAGATAGGAAATTTATATCTGACCACGGCTCTCTTCGTAGTTTTATAAAAAAAAAAAAAATGAGTTCTGATTATTGAAAAAGACACCTCCGCCTTCTATCAATCATCGCAGTTCTGTCAATGAAAGTAAGGAACGATAAAATCTTCAACCAACCTAACATACACATTTTTTTTTTTTACAAACACTGCATTAGTTGTCGTAACATATCGAAGTATCCGTGGGCCGGTAATCTGTATAGAATAGTTGCTAAGTGCACCACCCACGTGTCGCTTCCAGTCTTCCAGATCAATTGTCTCGTGTTACCGTTAGACCATTGTTAGGTGTTGCATGCAATTGGGACGTGGGTAGTGGAGATCGGGATACGGGATTTTGATTTATTTTGTAATGTGTTGCTTGGTAACTTGGATGTTGATTTATGTGGACATTCTTATCGTATGGAGATTCGTTCCGATGTAACGAATTTTCAAATATAATTAATTATGCAGCAATGCATTATGAATATCCTTCAAAATCCTTGGGATTGATCTGGTATTGTAAGTGAGTTACGCAATTGGGATGCGTGAAAAATTACACATTAAAGTTATGACTGAAGAGGTCACGTGCGTGAGGAAAGCGTGCACCATCGTCTACTGCCACAGGAATAGTGTATTTTGGTTCTGGAGCTGAAACTTTGTGAAAAGTATGGTAAATCTAATACGTGAGTATACATAATTAAATTTAATATATATATATATATATATATATATATATATATATATATATATATATATATATATATATATATATATTAGTAACAACTATCTAGGTCAATATCTGTCTCAAAGTTGTTGCACATAACTCTTTATTACGAATATAAATTTTGCAAAATAAATAATGTTATCATACTCCAAAAATACTGTACCGAATTAACACTTGAAGGTGAGGCGTATGCACAAACAAAAATATAATGCAATCCAATGTTACTTGGTCTTTGACATTATAATTAGAATCCCCTCAAAACTGTGGTTCATACAAGAACTCAGGGGACGCGGAAGCTCAAGTTTAGCCGGTTTGGCTAGACTGGCGCCAAGTTTCGATCTATGGAGAGGAACAACACTACAAGCATTTACGCGCGCGTCGCGTTCAGACGTATTGGAACGCTCTCTTTGGCGGGAAATTCGAAAAACGAACGATGAAATTGTGACTAGATTAAAAATAAACAAACCTAATTCTAATGCGAGACTAGGCTGAAAGTATTTGATGCCGTTGCCAAAAAAAATAAAATGGCGTCTCCAAAAATTTTTCACGCGTTTTTAATTTTCTGTTTGTTTTCGTTGACAACAGGGAATAATTTTATGGTGGACGAAGAGTGTTTGAATTACACAGTGTATCCAGTGCAGTACGAGCTGAATATTTATCCATATGTGTCCGAGAACGATTCTTATTACGACTGTGAATTAACAATAACTGTAATAGCGAACGCGCCTAATGTGAAAGTGATACACTTGGATGCACAAGATTTGGAATTGAAAAGGGGCAAAATTAAAGTTTTCGATGGAACTCGGAATATTATAAGTACTACAAAGCCGTTTGAATATAATGGGTTAACAAGTAAATTAGACATTCATTTGAATGAGCCATTGAAGATGTACAATGCGCTTAACAGACAGTTTTATTTTATTTATATTAAGTTCAAAAGAAATTTAAAAGAAAATAGTACGGGTGTGTTTTTGGTGAAATATTACGACGAACAGAGTAAAAGTTACAAGTAAGTAGATCTTTAATTTGTGTAATAATATTTATTTTAAAATATTATAACAAACGAGACAGACAACGATACACACTTTTCTTAATACAATATGATTAAATATATCGTTAAGTACGTGTTTTATAATTAACACATAAAAAGCCATTCTTTCAGTAGGTACCTAAAAATAAGGAAAACTGTTTAGATTTGATGTCCTACACATTTGGATCATTGGGTCGTCTTCTGAGTAGGTATATTTTGTTATATGGGTATTTTTGAAGTGAAAACTTCTTTAGGCACGTTGGGTATTTTTAAGATGGGTCTAAACCATTCATTTCGCGACACTGTGACGACACCAGCTTTTGACCATTAAAAAGACATCAACGCGCTGATAACCGTGGTGCCTATTTCTTTTTTCAATATTTTTCTTCTATTGGCACTCATGGAGTGCAACTGTTTTTTTTTAGCCAATAGTTACGTAGGATTTAAATAATTCCTGATAGATAAGGCTCCTTATAAAGGGTGAAGGAAAAAAAAACATTATGAGGAAACCGGCATGTCCATGAATAAAAAATTCGAAGACGTGACATTACCGACCCGCAATGGGCCCGCGTGGTGGATGTGTCCCGGCAGTGGGAACATTATAGATTGATTATGCTAGATAAGGCTTATTCTGTTTCCAAATTTGTTTTTGCGTCCATAGTGATTATTAAGTTTTTCAATAGCAGCTGTTTTTAATTATCAGCAAGATGGATTTAAAGCGCGAGTACTTTGATGACAATACATTGGCTAATGATTATGAGGTCGTGAGTTCAACTCCTGGCTCGTTAAACTATTGCGAAGAACCCACATCTAATATTCCTAATACCAGCATTTTTACTTTTTCATAGTGGGCGGTTGGAACGTCGTTTTGTGTAAACTCTTTGGAATCTGGGAGTTTGGGAATGTTGTCAAACAATTTTGTTGTATTCAGCCAGCTGTAGAATTTTGTTTTCTTTATTATTTGACATGAGTTTAGTCAAAGAACAAAACATAATCACAAGTTTGTGACACATAATTTTTTCGTCGCATTATCTGGCGCTGAAATATGATATACCTACGTTAACATCCTAAACTATTAAATGTACAATATTTGTATATATTTTTGTATATAGATTTGTACTTACGTTCTCGAAATCGGCTCTAACGATTTCGATGAAAGTTGCAATATAGGGTTTTCCGGGTCGAAAAATCGATCTAGCTAGATTTCATATCTGGGAAAATTTGTTTTCTCCGTATTTTCATCCCAGCAGAGCTTGTTCGCCCAAAGTTTAGAACAAATAATAAAGTCATTAGAATAATGATTATAGCAGCCATGGAATTAGTAAGTACTTACTTTCATGGCAGCATGGAATAAGTAGGTACTATACATGGATTAGTATATCTACTATTAAATGAGCATTCTCTAATTTCTCCAGAGCAGAACTCGGTCGCCCAGGTCATAATAAAGTAAAATGCAGTTTTTCCGACAAGAAATTCCTGTGACCGATTCAAAAAATTACTATGCTCCAGATCAGCACTGGCTTGCCCATGGAATGTTAGAAGTAAATGATGTCTCTATAAAGGGTCAATTAAAATTGTCCATTTTTACGCGATTGATACACATTGATGCGCAAATTGATCGTCTACCAAATGCAAATTAAATGATTGTCAATATTACTACAATACAAATTGATGGCAATTGATCATTTCGGGGACCCCTTTCTTTTTTTTTGGGTGGGAAATTATCAAATAACTTCTCCCACTCTAGGCGGAGCGAGAGGGTGGGTCAGACTCTTACTGACTAAAACCCACCCGTGTTCCTTCAGGTGCCCTGTTGCCGGGGGCCACGATCTCCATTTCGGTTTTCTGCGTAACCCCGGCAGGCATCTGCCCTATCGGACCCCGTCAATTCTGCTGGCATCTCTTTGAGGCGCGCGTGGAACACAACGCGCCGTCGACCCGAGCCTGGTCCTTATCGGACGGTGAGCTACCCATTGCTCACCGTCCGCAAGCCCGCGCCTACGGTGGCCAGAAACCGGCCTTCGATTCCCGATGCCCAGGGTGTCTCCTCCTGCGGCGGTTAGGGGCGTGAGGGCGCGAAATTTGCCTTCCCTCATGCGTTCCGCCTCCTCCTTCGCGAGCATTACTGCTTAGCAGAAGGAGGTGACGGCCTCCCATTTCCTGTCGCTCCCTACCATGGCCCAAATCAGGGCCGGACGCGAGAGATCACCGCCGTCGATCGCCTCCGCGAGGACACGGCGATGCTCCGCCCAAGCCGGGCAGACCTCCACCGTATGCTCGACTGTGTCCTCCGGGCGATCTACACAGTGGTGACACCCGGGCGTTTCCTCCCGCCTTATCCTGAACCTACGGGGACCCCTAAGGACAAGCCCGTAGCCGACTGCAGGGAGCAGCACTAGATGACGTGTCGCCGAGACACTACTGGTTTCTGTGTATTTCTATGAGATATATCTTCTGTAGCTGATATGGTATTATTAGAAACTTACACTTACACTGGTAGCATCGGGACGCTACGTCGCCTGCTGCTGCCTGCAATCGACTATGGCCTTGTGCCTTAAAACTTCAAAAACCATGAATCAATATTGTTTTTGTGATGATCGTGTAAAATTGATGAATATAAGAGTTCTTTGCTAGAGAATATGCTTAGATGGTTTGATCATGGTGAGAGGATGAGTGAAAGGCGACTAACAAAAGGTACAAGGTAGATATGAATGGAAATGCCGAGAGGGGACGCCTTAGAAGGACATTATAGTGACCTTATCGTTGATGTTCTTCAGAAAGGTCAGGTGCGTAGTACTCGCAACCAGCTTGCGTGTATGAACAGATGTTTGAACGTAAACGAAGCAAAAGGAGTATATGAGGATCGTAGCAGGTGGCGTTTTGTAGTTTCTGCCTACCCACTGGGAAGAACGTGTGAGTTTATTTATGTATTAGAGTTGTATCTTGATGATCAAGGGATCCCGAATCGTAAGCAAGAACTCAGTCTTTTTTCAAAAAAATACTAGGTTTGATGAGAAAACAGAGCGTGTTCAAAGTTTATAAGCTTACGTAGCGTACCTTTAAAACTATTGTCTGTGGAACGGCTTGTTAGACTCGCATATCATTTAGTGTTGTGCTAATATTACGATGGTGCTAAATAAATTGTATATGCGAAAATGTTGCGCTGTTGCTATGCAAAAAAATGCTAATGACTTCGGTATCTGTCTGCATACTAACTTTACATAACTACCTACCTAGTTGTTTCGTATTTTTTGCATTGGATTTTGGTTTGTTTCCTCATTTATTGTTAAAATATTGGCGTCGTAATATCGTAATAATGTCGTTATCCTATATTATTAAATGGGCAATATTTATGTATACTTATTTGTAATCACGTCTCGAAAACGGCTCTAACGATTTCGATGAAGGTTGCAATATAGGTGTTTACGGGGGCGAAAAATCTAGGTCTAATCACTATCTAGGAAAATTCGTTTTCTCCGTGTTTTTGCCCGAGCAGAGCTAGGTATCCAAAAGTTTAGAACAAGATGGCTACCTTATAATAATGACATGGCAGCATGTAATTAGTATGTACTATTCTATACTGTTAAATGAGCATTCTTTATCTTTACCAGAGCAGAGCTAGGTCGCCCAGGTATGACACAATTTTTTCTGTTATTTTATTAGTCAATTAGTTTGTTAAATGGGACGTAAACTTACTTTCAAAGTCGCTCTGGGTTACTAAGAAGACTCCGGTAGACTCCGGTCCTCGTAAAAAAATGTGCTGTACAGTCGAATTGCTAAAACGTTTTGAGGGAAGTGGTGATGAAATTATTTACACAAAGTTAATCGCTTGCATGGGTTCGAAACCATGACCTTATAACTCGTAGGTTGGGACCGTTACCACTTGGCCACCACAGCTCTACTGGGCTACCACTGTTCTTAGACCTTAATGTGACGAGGGTTTTTGAATTGAAAACTTCTTTAGGCGCGTTGGGCATTTTTGAGATGGGACTAAACCATTGATTTCGCGACACCGTGATGACACCTCATTTTTGTAAACACGATTTTGCTCTATATTTAAATTAGATTACGGATTGATGTTCTATGCAAGTATTTTTACTTTAAAGATTGTATAAACACGATTGTGCTCTTTATTTATATTAGTTTACGGATCAATGTGACCACTAAAAAGACTATTTTTTTTCAAGTTTTCACTTCTTTCGGCACTCCCGGAGTGTTACTGTTTTTTTTTGTTTTACTGGAATGTACCTAAAATGATTCCTCTTGGCTGTGGTGTGATGGCGATTAAAAACAGTTTTTCTAATGATGCTAGCAATTTTTAGAAAACGGCTATAAATAATCTAAATTATTATAACCAAATCTCTCTTTATAACAGATTTTGTATCATTAAACTATTGTTCATATATGTTCTTGAGCTTTCAGTTGCTCCATGTAAAATACTTGTGTTCAGCTTCATCCGTTTAGACTGGAAGCCGACCCCAACATAGTTGGGAAAAGGCTAGACGGATTGATTGATGTTCTTGAAGCTTTAGGCATTGATATATATATCAATGGCTTTAGGTTAAGGTGGAACCTTCGACCATGCCCGCGAAATTCAAATTTTCTTATGTTTTTTTCATTTTGTAGGTCAGTCTCAGATCTCATGTTAATGATTGATTGATTGGCGGTCATAAAAGATGGCCTCCCTCCATTTCTTCCACATCTCACGGTTACCTAAATAACATATCAAATTATTTGCTGCTAAGAATGTCAATTCCGTGAATTTATGATATTATACACCATCACTGAGAATTGTATTTACGATTTTAATTATTAACATTCTGTAAATATATATTTATTATTTTTACGACCGCAAATCAATCAATCATTAACATGAGATCTGAGACTGACCTAAAAAATACAAAAAACGTAAGAAAATTTGAATTTCGCGGGCAGGGTCGGCGCTTTCGCCTTAAGCCAAATGGCGAATGAAAATAGTTTTCTTAGTTCTTAAAATAAGACTATGAGCAATTTGTGAATTAGTCACAAAATAGACTAGAATAGTAAACAAACTGTTTGTTCCAATGTTTACGCGTGTTTTGTATTTGTAACTGCTTGTTTATTTTGTAGATTTCTTGAAAGTCTACTACGTGTTAATTTTTACGAATAAATCAAACAATTCAAATTCATTTTTTAAGAATTTCCACATAAACATCGACTTCGATTTACTTGCTGATTTTTAGTCTTGTCACTTTAAAGTTCCCTTTTGGCTGTTGTGATTTTTAAACTGTTCTAGTACTTTTAACGTTTTACTAATAGGTAATAACGTGACAACTTCATTGACTGATATGCAGCCAGACTACTATATAAGTATAGCTAAATAGCAGTAAACGTATTTTTAATTTTATATAGGAAGATCTTAATCTAATCTCAATTCTTTTTTGTGGATCCTACATGTTTCTCAAGAATCGTTTTCTTACAGCAACAGCTTATGTTATTCTTTACATGAAGCATACTCAAAATCAACACATTCTTCCAAGTATTTCGTCTATATTTTCAAGAGCGCATTCCTAATGACGTAATTTCACCCGTTGCTAATTTTATTTAGCGCAACCTTGGATACATTGAATCAGTTCATTCAATTAAATTGAACTAAAGGTAATTATCACATTACGTCATCGGTGTCGCCGGTTTACGGAGTGTATCGTTTGGTATTGTTTTCATACTTTAATTGACTTAAATATATACAATAAAGTAACGATTATTATACATAAATATTGATGTAATTTGTTCTTGATAAAGAGATCAAGGTCTGCTTAGTGACTGGTGAAGTTTATTTTAACTGATCAATCGCGATTAATGGTGAATGAGGTGATCAGTGGTGGCCTAGTAGAAACGGCCGCGACTTACGAGTCGAGTAGGTCGTAGGTTCGAACCCAGGCTGTCACTTTAATTTGTGTTTGTGTTTCATCACCACTGCTCTCAAAACGGTGAAGGAAAACATCGTGAGGAAACCGGCATTACTTAAACCTAAAAATTCGAAGACATGTGACATCCACCAATCCGTACTAGATCCGCGTGGTGGATTACGGCTCACTCCGTCTTACAGACAGGTGTCCCAGCAGAGGGAACATTATAAAGAGATTATGCTAATGCTTAAGGTAGTGTCTAAATATTACCTACGGGACCTTATCATTATCACCAGCCTATTTAGCAGTTCACTGATGAACACAGGCCTCTCTGATAGAAAGTCATTCCTTGGCACCTCCATATTTTCATAATTAGGAGAAATACTCTCTTTTGCCAATAACAATATTAGTTTCTTAAAATAGTAGTTGGACATTACAAGCTAGCAAATAAACTAGACACAGTAAACGCTCAACTGTCGCTTTGCCTTTAGAAGTCGATAACAACAAAAATCTATTGTTCCTCTTAAACACACTCACACTCTCCATTCATAACCTATTCATGTCGATTGTTGATCGTGTTCCTAAAAAACTCATACGATCACACTGCAACTGTGTTTCTCAAGTCAATGCTATAGGCTAAAAGCGTTACTCATACGTAATGATAATGGGCCATTCAGGCTCACAATAATAATGGCATAATGGCAAGTATATTCTACACACAATAATAATCCATCATTATTTTTATTTTGAGTCTGATAAAGCTGGACTGAAAAATAATCTTAAACATAAAGAAAAAAGACGATGCTTTATGTGTCATGTCATGCATTGTGATATATTTTGTTGGAAATCCGAAATAACTAAATAAGTGTTAATACAATTAACAACTTATAACAATACACATGAGTAGATATATAAATGCACGCCTTCTTCCCATGGGGGTAGGCGGAAACTATAGAACGCCATCTGCTACGATCCTTACATACTCCTTTTTTATTGATTGAATACCAGGCTTTGGCTATTTTTGTATGTGTGTATTTTATGTTTCTTTTTTATTTATGTGTGTTTTTTGTGCAGATATAAACAATTTGTTTTTTTTTCCCTGTTGCTTCATTTACTTTCATAGGTATATCTATATATATAAAAATGAATCCCTATTTCCCTTGGTCTATATATATAAAAATGAATCCCTATTTCCCTTGGTCACGACATCACGCTAAAACGGCTGAACGGATTTGGATGAAATTTGGGATATGGATAGACCTTGACCCGGAGAAGGACATAGAATACTTTTTATCCCGATATATTTACGGGATCGAGACTTATGCGGGTGAAACCGCGGGGCGCAGCTAGTCATATAATAAAAGTAATTCATTAGTGTCTATACTTCTATAATAATATCATAAAGAGCTAAGGCACTAGAAAGTGGTGAAGGGTGGGCGTTTTGGGGGACTGTCTTATGTAATTTTGACGTTTGAAAAGTGCTGATTCCCAGCCTAGTTTGAATAAATGACTTTTGAATTTTAAATTTTGCTTAAATTTGTCTGTTTGGTTGTTTGTTTGTAAGTTTGTATATAGGGGGGTTATCTCCGGAATAACCAGTAGGATTTGAAAAAAACATCATATTGCATTTGATAGCCCAATTCTTGAGGAAGGTTATAGAGCGCGAACGAAGTCGCGGGCAGAAGCTAGTCCTAAATAATACTACTTATAATATTATAAATTCAAAAGAGAGTTTGTTTCTTTGTTCGTTGTTACGTTTTCACGCTAAAACAGTTGAATGGATTAGGATGAAAGGAGATAGGAAACGGTGGGCCCAAATGTAATTAGTTGATCTAAAAAAATTGTCATACTTTTTTATCCTTGAATTAAAAAAAAATCAGCTCAATTCTCTATTTGGAAGCGGAGATACATGATGAAGATGGTTTTCGTGAGATTATATCGATTAATTGAGTAATCGATAGTTAATTGATTCAGGCGTGACTTTGCGGAAATCCATTCTAAAATGATGATGTGGATATATTTAGTAACCTTTTCCGCTTAGCTATTTCTTAAGAGCCTTGAAAAGACCCTGGAAGAAATCAATTCAATTCAATTTTTTCAAGTTTTTTTTTCAAGTCAATTTTTTTTTTGAGTAATCGATTACACAATTACAAAAAGAAAACCTTTGCACTAGGTAATTAACTCAAAGTAATTAAATGCACTATATATGCTTATATACAATATTAGTGCGTTTAATTACAGTCATATTAATAAATAAAACCTCGATTAATTACTGAAAAACCAGAATTATGATTGATAATCGATTTCAAATCGATTAAAATCAGTCTTATATTTTTAGTCTATGTCACTGGCAGTGCATGTTCTGCACTGGCATGAGCTGACTGACATTAACAATAGACAGTAGTGGTGGGTCGTTGTCGAATTTTTCACGGACGAAACCGTTTTCCCGACGACGAATACGGTTGCAGAAAACGGTTAAAGGACGAAACTTATCCAACATGGAATTGAATTGCGTTTTCGTCGAGTGCAATTTCTTACAATGATTTGCAATGTATGAAATGGTTTTTTTGCATCACGAACGACAGCATTGTATACGAACGCGGAATATTAAAGACGACGACGTGACGAGTGTGGTAGATAGTTAAATCATTGTGTTCTCGACAGTATTTTCTTAGGTGTAAAATAAAAAATCACACCAAGTAATTCGAAGACTGGTTTGTGCATTGAAGACTGTTTAAACCCAGGACGTAACGGTTTCTTCGTCGCAAAACAGAAAAGGGTATTTGTAAACGGTTTATCTTCGCAACGCCCACCCCTACTAGACTCTTGCCACATGTTTCTTGTTTGCGTTTTGAGTGCTTTCCCGATTATATTTTATTTTCAACGACCACTGCTTTGATTTTTACAGATTCTGACCCTACCTACCTTGTACGACCCTTGCTTTTACACTGGACACCAAAGATCGCTCACACGTTTGACTTCGAATTGTTATTTTGGATTTTACCGACGATTTGAGGTTTGGATATTGTTGATACTACAGATCGCTGTGTGAATTGTGGGATAGCAACTAGTCACTGCAATACACTAATATATGTTTGAATCTATCAATTTACACCATTTTAATCTCGTTACATTCAGGCCCAAGAGTGTATGTAATCGTTTCCGTCTCCTTTGGCACACAGGTAAACCATGATCTGGGTAAGGCTATAGGGTACCTTTAATTTTGGATCGCAGACGAAGTTGCAGGTGATTTAAAAATGTATCTTTAACTCCTAATTGTATGATAACTAGCAATCACACAGATACTAATAATACCACCTACGTGAATACTTGTACAGTATTTATTAGCATTTACTAGTTTTTATTCAAACTCAACATGTCTTTGAGGCCGAGAACCATATACGTCCGACCTTCTATCCCACGTGCAGTCTGGATCAGTATCTATCAATGATTATGGTCAAAATCTATGAATATAAGGTGTTTTTTATTGTCTGTTGGTATAATTCTTTAGTACTTTGTGTTAATAGTTTTAATTTGTGAATGGATTTTCGTGCTATTGTTTGTTGAAATAAGTGTTGGTGTAAAGGAATTAGTGATCGGAGGGTTTTAATTAACATATTGAGGAGCAATTGAAGGTTTTATCATGATCTGAACTGCAATAAGACTTTCAATTTGAAATGATGTTCTAAAATTGTAGTGTACACACGGCTACATATCAAGCTATAATTTTCCAGTATAAATTGATCTCGCTTTGTATGGGATTTCCGTAAAATGAGAGGTTAGCATATACTGGAAATGTATAACTTGATATTTAGACGTGTGTGTACTGTCTTACTTCACTTCTCAATCAGAGGAGGATTGTATAAGGCCATAAATGCAGCACAAATCATGATAAATATAAAACAATTTTAATTTACGGAAAGAAAAAGACCACTTACTTACTTGACAACGTCCCGTTCCTTAATTCGTTCGTTTCGTAGACTATTTATGTTTTATGCTCTTGATTTCTTAGGTACTTTATTTTGTTGTTTTCCGATTACTCTTGTCTTTTTGTATGCACGTGTTTCTGTTGTTTTTATTACGTTGAGGTTGGCTTCCAGTCTTACCAGATGCAGCGTTATGCTGCCTGTCCACTGGAACGGAGAAAAGAGAAGAGGAGCGGAGCTTTGTGTAACCAATAGAATCTACTCGAGCGGAGTTTAGATTCATAGGTTAATACAGGCACAGCTCCGCTCATCTTCTCTCTTCTCCGCTCCAGTGGACAGGCAGCCTAATACCAGTATGTATGAATTAGGGACTGATAATGAAGTCACTAATTCATACAAAATCAATGAGTACAAATAAATCAATTAATCCGTAAGTTCCACTTAAAACCGTTGTGTATACTTTTGTCGGATAATTAGTCAAGTGAATCGTCTGCTCAAACGTCTCGCTTCGTTAGTCATACCAAATGGGACATACACTGTGTTGCGGGCAATGTTGAAACATCTGACAATCACTAAAACGTCTGCTTGAAAGCCGACGCAACGTGAATGCTAAAATGTTTTGACGTAAGCATTAACAGTTGATTATATGTGGTGCTTGAGTAAGTATCGGCGATCAAAGCGTTGAATAGTAATTGCTTAGTATTTTTCTTTATAGGTTTTCTGAGTAATAAGGTCATACACATCAGGAAGGGTATTTGCATCTGTAGTGTAATCTAAACCAATGTTAATCACAATTTAAGTTCGAATTAGGTTATTACATATATTCGTATTCGGGTAGATTAAATATATTCGTCAGAGAATTTTAACACTGTACTCTGTGGTGTAGAATATTGCAGTTAAAGGTCAGCGCTATCTCTTGACCGATAGTGGAACTAATGTAATTTTTGTTGATGATTTCTGAAAAAGTGTGAGACATCGTTTTATTTTTCCTGTAATCTTTACATTATCTTCTATCACTTATAATCATCGGAACCTAATAACCTAATTCGGACCTTGTGAAGGCCGCAAGAATCCGCTGGATGCGGAAAGCATAGAATCGGTTGAAGTGGCGGTGCTTGGGGGCGGCCTATGTCCAGCAGTGGACGTCTTTTGGTTGAAATGATGATGATGATGATGACTTAGTAATTCCAGTTTGTTTTTTCGTCTTATGTCAAAAATTAAGCGGCCTAAAAAAATGAGCATGTGCAAATAGCGCTCTTTCCTATGATACCCCATATGCCCTAGTCGCGCCACATCGAATTTTTAAGAGCCCCGTTCAGTCCCAGATGCAAAAAAAAAACTATATTTGCAAAATAGTTGGGCAAACGTTATCTAAAACTATTTCCAAATTTCAAGTTGATAGTATTAGTAGTTTTTGAGATATCCAGCTGTGACAGACAGATTGAGTCGCACCATATAAGGGTTCCTTTTTACCATTTTGGTATGGAACTCTAAAACATGAAGTAGGTACATAATACAATAGAGATCACCGGCCATGTTCTTAATTGTGTGTCAAGTATAACAAAACTAGATCTTTTATTTTTTGCCGTATTTCCAACACAACTACAGCGTACCCACGCAGACACTTCCGGAAGACACACGACCTTCGCTCACATCTTGAGCAAGTTAGTTTCTTGCATGGTTTGTTTGTTAGGTACTATTATTAGTACATAAGCAGTGACATAAAAGGAGAGAACATCTTTTTAATGTGGGAAAACTACCTGGATTTTGCAAAAATGGAGTTAAAGACACATATTGCTATCTAAGATGGTCCATGTCTATGGTAATAAATACATACTAGCAAAAATACTCTTAAAAACTGATTGTGGAATGATTTTTGTAGACTCCGTTTAAGTTAAGTACACATGGCTACATATCAAGATATACATTTCCAGTTTAAGCTGACCTCTCCTTATAAGGAAATCATATACAATGCGAGATCAGCTTATATTGGAAATGTATAGCTTAATATGTAGTCGTGTATACAAGAATATCATTTACTTCGTGACATCTCATTCAGAACTGTTTACTACTTCCAACATAATTCTGAAGAATATAAACGGCATACCAATCTATCATCACTAAATAAAGTTATAAAAACTAAAACCCAACTACGAAAATAATATCAAGTTGTGAGGGAACGGATGAACATACATACATACCGGTCAAAATCATAACCCTCTTTTTTGCTTCGCCGTAGTCGGGCAAAAACAAATGCTCCGCCGCGTCTGTCTGTCTGAACGTGATAAACTCAAGAACTACAGAACGGATTTTCATACGGTTTTCACCACTGGACGGAGTGATTCATAAAGAAGATTTAAGTGCTTAATTCATTAAAGGTTTTGTGTAAATTGGCTGTAATATGTCGCTGATAGTTGAAGATGTCGGAAAAAATCGTGCCGACTGGGAGCTTTACTGGCATGCGCCGCGTAAACCAATAGATTTATATGAAAACCCCGATCAAAATCCTGGTAGTCCGTTCCCGTGGGACATTTCCGACATACTCGCGGGTGAATCCGTGGGCAAAAGTTGTAATTGATAAACACGGTTTGATAATAAAGGTTAACATAGCATGGTGGGTGTTGCTAACTACATATTTTCCTATTTTAATGTGTTTATGTACGTGAGACCTTACAACGCCACCCACTAAAAGTAATAAAGTTAATCTGTAGACCACACATATATTACATTCGGTTTTTCCCGCGACTTCGTTCACGTGAAACGGCCCCGACCCACCGCATCGCGATTACTTCGTTTTCGCTTAGTATTCTTTCTGACTTTTTTTCTTTCTGCTCGGCTTTTAAGGGTTGTAGCGTGATGTTATATAGCTTATAACCTTCCTTAAGAATTAGGCTATCCAATGCAAAACCTTTTTTTCAAATCCGACTGGTAGTTCCGGAGATTACATACAAACAAACAAACAAATGCCTTTTAATAAAATTACTAACAGCACCCGACGGTTTTATCAGCATAAGTCTCGATTCCGTAAGAATATCGAGATGAAAAGTATTTTATATTATTATAGTATAGATAACATCATAACATCAAGCTTGTCCAATGGGTTAGACAGAGGAGTACATTACATCCACATTTCGCCAATTGTGTTGTCCTATGTAATAGGGGGCGAGCCGGTTGCCATCAACCAGGCACACATACTAACACTTTGGTCGACCTGGGAGTCGAAGCCAGGACGTCATGCTCAGCAATAGCGCTTGGAATAACTAGACCAATGAGGCAGTCTAGAACCTAGAGATAAAGAGTCAAATACCTGTCGAGAATGCTGTCAGGGTGCTATGAAATGAAACCTTGTAATATCCAGGCATACATCCACATACAACTGTCAATAGAGCGATCGTGGTCACAGCTGTATCCAATCGCAGGTGTAGTCGTTGCCCACCTCACGATCTTTCTCCATCTGATTCTGTTACATGACAGTTTGGCGCATTCATTAACAGGGCCTCCAACTGTGGATTTTATTAGATCGGTTCACCTCATCGGCGATATCACGCGTAGCCTATTACCTTCCACTCTGCCCTGCACCACTAGAAACTCTATGGAGTCCTTATTCCGCCTGGAGATATGACCAAAAAACTTGAGTATTCGAGACTGTATTAGTGCTGATAAATAAGACAAATACACACATAGACAAAGAAATATACAGTGAGGGGCTTGTGGCTAAGTAATAATAGCCGCACGGGTCGATCGATCACGGTAAGCTACGCTTGCCACGGTTGGTCCGTGGATGGGTGATCATCTTTACATACCAAGACTCCTCCGTGTCTCGGAAAGCACGTTAAGTCGTTGGTGCCGGCTGTCCTTTGTAGATCTTTGACAGTCGTTACGGGTAGTTAGAAGCCCAAAAGTCTGACTACCAAAGGGTATTCAGACTTTTTATTCTTAGTTACTATGTAACACACATAGTAACTAAGTTGTGGAGATAGTTAATTGATTCAGGCGTGACCTTGCGGAAATCCATTATAAAATACAATAGAAGTGGATATATTTAGTAACCTGTTCCGCTTAGCTATTTCAAAAGAGTCTTAAAAATCCCTGAAAGAAATCGACACGTGTTTCACCTCTCAACGAGGCATCATCAGGATGACGATTGACTTGTCGAGAACTCGAACACGGCGTTTTGCCATACCGAGCGCTGAGCGCTAGCTTGGCAGAACAGGTTACTAAATATATCCACTTCAATTGTATTTTTTATGTTGTGGAGGTCAGATAGGCAGTCACTCAGTGTAAAAATTCTGGTATTTAGCTGCATCTGGTTAGACTGGAAGCCGACCCCAACTTAGTTGGGAAAAAGCTAGGCAGATGATGATAGACAACGTGATAAACATACAATACCATAAATTCTCGAATGCCTCGATGGTCTAGTGGTCGCAAGCGCTACTGCTGAGCATGAGGTCCTGGGTTTGATTCCCAGGTCGGGCAAAGTGTTATTGGGATTTCCATCTGGAATTTCTCAGTAGCAGCCTAGATTTGAGCCCGCCAGCAATAGGCTCGCCCCCTATTACATGGAACTTAATCATAACTGGCGAAATGTAGGTGTACTATTGGTACACCTCTGCCTAACCCTTTGGGGAATACAGGCGTGAAGTTGCGTGTGTTTGTGTAATACCATAAAGGCTTTTACAAACAGGCGCGACACGCGATGCGACACAAAGGTACGTCGCGTCGCGCGACGAGCGGTGTCTTTGTGTCGCGTCGCATGTCGCGCCTGTTTGTAGGAGCCTTAAATATAACACATTCATATGCCTGCTATGTTCATGCGTAGGTAACAAATACAAAAAAAATGAGTCCACCTCCTAACAAGAATAGGTCAAGGGGTTATGTTTTCCCGTAGGCTATCTAGGTTAAGTTAGGTACACAGGAAAATCCAATAACATTGGATTCGTCAAGGAAATTGAACTAATGCTTTCTCGGAAAATCTTGACCTGTACCCAAATTGCGTAACTTATTTTTGTACACGATTATGACTAATTTATTTTATTTTGACAGTTCAGCAACATTCATTGTGTTATTTACGTTGTTGAGCAGATTTTTTTTTCCAACGTATCAATCAATGGATTAGCAATCTGTTTCAAAGCGAAACAAATTGTGATTGATCGTGTATTATGCAATTAGGGTACTGTTTAACTTTGTTAGTGACTGTTACTAGGCTAGGAAGTTAAGAGTCTTGATTATTTAAAAAAACAAAAACCCGACTACAAAAACACATACCTGAAAAGCGGAAAACAAACATTTTTACTTTATTTTAACCTTTTTAGCTTTATTAATATATTTGAAATCGACTCATTACCTACTAGTTTTAATTTGATACCAATATTGTTGCAATTTATTTTGTATAAATTCTTCCCCTTTTTTTTTGTATTTGAAGATGCAATATATCTCTATATCCCATACTATTAAATGACCAATAACATAACACCACTCCCCGAAGGGTTGGGCAGAGGTGTCCCTGTAGCAGGTTCACCCACATTTCGCCAGTTATATTTTAAGTCCCATGTAATAGGGGGCGAGCCTATTGCCATCAACCGGGCACAAATCCAGACTCCAGCCTGCTACTGAGAAATTTCAGATAGAAAAACCCAATAACACTTTGCCCGACTTCATGCTCAGCATCAGCGCTTGCGACCACTAGACCAACGAGGCAAATGACCAATATTTGTCTATATGCACTTATATATATTTGGAATTACTTTCTCGAAAACGGCTCTAACGATTTCGATGAAAGTTGTAATAAAGGGGTTTACTGGGCGAAAAATCGATCTAGCTAGGTCTCATATCTGGGAAAATTCATTTTCTCTATTTTTATCCGAGCAGAGCTCGGTCGCCCAGGTACTAAATATTATTATAGCATATGTCACTCCCACATTTATGACGAATCTACCGACACCTAGCTCATATGCTAAAATCTATCTAGCCGTAGTTACAGAGCGTGCTAATAAAAATAGACATCCATACATACATACTCTCGAAAAATATTACCCTCCTTCTGGGTCAGTCTGATAAAAACTTTAAGTAGTAGAACGCTTTTTTAACTTTATTTATTTATTTAACCATTTAAGCACACACATATAAACAGACAAGAAGAAAGGAACAGAAAGATACGTACAAAAGCAATGCTTATTTCTAAAGAAATCTCTTCCAGCATACCTGTGACAAGAAATTATATAAAATGAGAGCAATATTTATAAATAAATTCCTTAAAGTGGGGTGACAAACCATCAGTAATGCCTTTGATGGTATCATCAGCTTACAATTTTTTGTAGCTTTTTATTCCAATTTTATTACTTATCTTTCTATGTGCACGTGTTTCTGTGACAAATAAACCTGTTTCGTTCTTTATTTAAGCCCCATATCCACTAAGCAACATTTGGTGCGCGACACGTTGCACGGAAACATTAAACAAGCCGCGCGTCATATTGCGCGCCAGCTGGAAATGTCAGGCGCTGTTATGCAACTTTGCCGAACATGTTGCCTATAGTGGATATGAGGCTTTATTTACCCTCAGTTTCTCGGTGTCAAACTCATCTATTTTACTTTTTTATTTTATTTTATTCAAAAGGAACAACAAACTGCTACAATATAAAACATAGGAACAAGAAATACATAAAAAATTACACACAATATTGCAGCCCACAACGCTGTTCACGGATTAGCTACAGGACAGTGACAGTGAAAATAATAGCTAGGGTTTCAAATACATTTTTTTTTTCTGACTAAGCTAACGTGTTTATAGTATATTCATAAAAAAATTAAGAAATGGTACACAAGAAAGAAGGAAATATGTTCAAGAAAGCTCCTTGAGTATAAGACTTCTGAACGTATAGGGAGCACAAACAAAAATGTCTATATGTTCAAAGGTCCCATTGTAGGAATCGACGCTTCTCCGTACAGGCGAAAGTTCATGTTATTCATATCCATCACAGTAACCTATATCCCCTTTCTGTTTCAGTTATCTATTCACAACAAGATTATCTCCGAACAGAGCGAAGTACTTCTTCCCGTGTTTCCACAACCCGAGGTTTGAAGCTGTGTTCAAGTTCAAAGTGTACATCCGGAAACATATGCAGGATCTACAGATGTACACCAATACCAGTCTTGTCATTGCTGAAGAACAGAGGAGATACAGGTAAGACACGAAATATAGAGATTTCAGTAACAAAAAAAAAAAAAACACACGTGAATGAGATATCGATAACAGAACGAAAAATCTTATATTTGAGACTGTATTTGCACAAAAATTTGGGTACACTTACGCCAATTATTTTCTATGCAAATAAAATGCCCGACAAGTGTATTAACAAGGTACATAATTTAACCACCTCAGGCTTAGGTATTTGACATTGCGATTCTTCACAAAAAAAAAAACAATAGAAGTAGATTTATTTAGTAACTTGTTCCGCTTAGCTATTTCTAAAGAGTCTTAAAAATCCTTGAAAGAAATCGACACGTGTTTCACCTCTCAATGAGGCATCATCAGGATGACGATTGACTTGTCGCGAACTCGAACACGGCGTTTTGCCATACCGAGCACTGAGCGCTAGCTAGGCAGAACAGGTTACTAAATATATCCACTTCTATTGTATTTTATAATGGATTTCCGCAAGGTCATGCCTGAATCAATGAACTATCTTGATTCTTCACAATCTGTTTTACAAGCACTAAAATTAGTAGACTCTCTAGGATTAAAAAAATCTCTACAAATATAGCCTGTACAATAAGCTATATTTGTGTTACATGGACCAGAAAAAGGTCTGTATTGCCATACAAAATATAACTTCCGGATTTGGGAGCGACCCTTGACCTTAAGCCCAGATGGTGCTTTACCGCTGCACTATTTATTGGGTCAACATACATACCTTACATGAAGAGACATGTTTGTACCTTAATGGCACCACGTGTGGCATCAAACATTGATGACTCCACAATCTCAATAGGTATCAATATTTGTCCCTAACATACCGATGCCGATGTTTGGGAGTTAGTAATTTATTTGGTTGAGTTAAGAAAGGTGTTATGTACTTAGAAGTAACATCGTTATCGATTAGAAGTGTATTTGGTATGATATTGATTGAAAGATTTTGGGAAATTTTTGTTGACTCTAAACACAAGGTAGTAGGTGCCCTGTTATGATGTTTTAATCCATTATGATTCAAGTAGGACTGAAAGACGGAGCTATATAGGGTGGCAGGGACATCGACGCTTAACCTGACACTATGGATCCAGTACATGATTCTGGACACCACTGCGTTGAAATTTTTCGTCGGTTATTAAAAGAAAATCTGTTGTTTCCTACAAAAGTGCAATAAGTGCTGCTACGCCGTCAAAATGTATGGACGAGCAAACATTTTTTTTTTAAACTGAAGAAAAATTTCAACGCTTATGCGATGAAATTTTTTTTTTTTTGATTATTCATGTACTGAATCCATGGTAACAGGTTGCGCATTAATGTCATACCATTTTCAGACTGGCATTTATAACAAGGGATATTTGTCACGAAAACTTAGGCAATTTTTTGCTTCCCTGTGACAGTCGGCTTTTCTTGTTTTCCACAATCAAATCTCTTCTTGATAAACGAAAAGAAAACACCTGGATTATCGCAATTGCCTCCCACATAAATATATGTTTTTACTTAAAGAATAGTTATCCAGTTTTCCAAAAGATTATCATGGTTTCTCTTCACTTCCAACTTGGGTGGTGGTTAATCGGAAATAGAAAATATTTTCAACTTTCCACTTTTTGCCGGGTGATTGAGCTTTAAACCAGTAAAGACAGTTCTTACTGCAAGCGATCTTAGGTTCTTATAAAATGTAATTGGGCTTAATATTAAAACTTTCCGGGACACTAAACGCTCATAGACGTCATATCAATAAAATTTATATTGTGTCTTATTCAGTGTCCTTGAAAACATTAACATGGTTACGATAAGATTAAAGAGAAGCATTCACATTCAACGTGGCAATGCTGCCAACCTTTTGGACACTTTTCCTTGTGCAATCGATGAGGACGAGGTTTTTAACGCCCTTCTCCCTCTTTTTATATATGTTCATTATGTTGTTATTATTATAAGGCAATTAGTTTATAAATTATGTATTTATTCCTAAATAGAATTAAAATATTAAAACATAGGTACATAATTGGTAGGAAAAGTATAATTGTATAATAAGTTAAATTACCTTCAAATTCTGTAGGACCGATTCAAGATTTTTGGTGACAAAAAACTATCATGGAGTTCAAAAATATTCCATAACAGTTCCTTTTTGTAAAGATGTGCAATATTTTTTTTTTGTCCAAAATATTTAATTGTCATTATTACGAAGAGTAAAAAAATAAGGACACCGGTAAAAATAAGTTACGTATTTGAACAAGTAATCTACGGTCAATATTAAATCGTGTCCCGCTCACACCAACACCGTGGGTGCCGAGACGTTTTACCCTATATGGCGATCGCTCCAACTCTAGTCACTGAGAATTGTGTCAATTATTGTGGTCAAGACGTGCGTCGTGACCGGTAAGGTATGTTGCGCACACGTTTGATTGAGAAAATCAATTTTGACGTATACCTGCTTATGAGTAAGTTCATAATCTGCCTGGTCATTTCCCAACTATGTAGTGGTCGGCTTCTAGTCTAACCGGATGCATCTGGATACCATGTGAAATACTGGTATGCCTGCCTGCCTGGAGCACCAGAAGACCTTACTTCCACAACCCAGTTACTGGGTAACACGACAACCTTTGGCAAGACTGGTTGTCAGACTTTCGAGCTTCTGACTACGACACAGATCTACAAATGACAACCGGGTATGTTATGGATGGGGACCCATCCACGGACCGACCTCGGCAAGCGTTGCTTAACCTTGAAGATTGACCTATGCGGTTGTTTTTATTCCGCCACGAGTCGCAGTGCTCTTAGTACAAGTCGACATTCAAAATTGGTTCGATAATTGTTCTTAACCTAAGCCTTTTTTGAACCCATAGGTGTATTATTTAAAACTAGCGTTGAACCACCTTGTCTTCATTTGTTTTCAATATGAATCGCAAATTATTAATGAATATGAATATTCATGAGTGTTTTTATAGTATGCGATAAGTAGCTATGAGGAGCTCGTGGCTAAGTAATAACAGCCGCACGAGTCGATCCATAAGGTTAAGCTACGCTTCCCATTCATAAATGGGTGACCATCTTTACATACCTAGACTCCTGCGTGCCTCGGAAAGCACGTTAAGCCGTTGGTTTCGGCTGTCATTCGTGGATTTTTGATAGTCGTTTCGGGTCGTCAGAAGCCCGCAAGTCTGACAACCAGTTTTACCAAGGGGTATCGTATTACCCAGTTACTGGGTTGTGGAGGTCAAATAGCCAGTCGCTCCATGTAAAATACTGCTATTCAGCTGCATCCCCTTAGACTGAAAGTCTAGGCAGATTGATTGAATCTGCCTAGCCTTTTCCCAACTATATTGGGGTCGGCTTTGTGATGAGTAGGTTCGTCAGTTGGTGTAGCCTAAAATATCTCTACAATAATCTGGGCAAGCATTTTCCTACGCTTTTCTAAGCATAGGTTAGGGTTTCAAAAATAAAGATGTCCTTTGCACGCGGCTTCAGTTGCCAGAGTAGTTTTTGAAATATCAAAATACTGAAGATTATCTTCTTGCACTCTATACAGTCTAGAAAACTAAATGTACTAGGGTAGCAGCACCCACATACAGATCACCTAATTCTTCAACAAGAATACCAGACAGTCTTCAGACGATAATGGGCCAATTTATTATCCAATCTCGTATGCCCACGTTAAAACCGATCACGCACGCGACGCTCCCATTGTTTCAAAGTAATCAGTATCCTTTTTGTTCGTATAAATAAATATAATTACTTTTTAGTACCGATTAGTCTTAATTTGGTAGTATAACTACTAAGCTGGATTAGAATTATCTTACCCAAGAATATAAACTATTAATTATGTGTCTTAGCTTAGATAATTATGTTGAGTGGATTTAGTCGAAGTTACCTGTAAGTCTCTACAAAGCATTACACAATAATACATTTGAGGATTTTTTTTTTGCAAAAAACTATTAGTTTATTACAGCGGCACAGAGCAAAAAAAAAAGGTATAGTAGTTTTGTATTCAATTCATGAATACCATGACGTTTTCAAAGCTAGTTATTGTGTATAGGCCTTGGCCTAAGTTAGGCACCAGTCTTCCACAATATTTTTCTTTAAGCCCATGACTGGAAAATATTGTTTTTTGTTATCCTATACTATTAAATGAGCAATATTTTTATATATATTTGTAATTACGTTCTCGATAACGGCTCCAACGATTTCGATGGAAGTTGCAATATAGGGGTTTACTGGGTGAAAAATCGATCAAAGTCAAAGTCAAAGTCAAAACATTTATTTCAAATAGGCCCATGTATGGCACTTTTGAACGTCAAAATTTACAAAATAATATAATTGATTCTAGTCGCCCCTTCCAAAAGGTAGTTTTCGTATGGAGAAGAATGGGCAAGAAACTCCACCGTTACTCTTTTAAAATGTTTTACAATAGTTTGTATTAGTACGTACATTACTTAAATAATTATATGTGAAGACGATGCACCTAGAATAAAATTACTATACCACAATAGGTAAAAAGAATTAAAAATGAAGCAACGACAGATAATTTAATTATATGATAGATACATGGTGCTCACATATTTACAAACATAGTAAAAGTAGACGATTTTCCTAATGTTTTTAAAATTAATAAGTCAGTGTGTGAGAAAGTAATCACAGAATGTAAAATCAATGTCATATAATACAAAATTATAAATTTAACAATTAAATTAGCAACCTGTTTGATTTTGTCTTGATTCTAAATTGTCCTATGGAGCAGGACCAGCATGTTTCCAAGCACTCTTATCTTGGATATAATCCTCTAATTTGTAATATGCTTCTGATCTAGCTAGGTCTCATAGCTGGGGAAATTCGTTTTCTCTATTTTCACCCGAGCAGAGGTAGGTCTACTAGGTAGGGTTATGTACTTATTTTATGAGGATACCGTGGTGAGAAAAAAAAATTAAAAAATTGATACCAATATGAATTACTCTATAGGTAGTTCAAATTCTATGAAATAGAATCTTAAACTTTAGTAGGTATATTTCTTAGTCACTGCTTACGACACCTAAAGGCTAAAGGCGAGGATGAGGTGGCTGTTCCAGTTAGGGAATGTACATCAATAAAACTCCTAAGTTGACCTATAGACTCATTATTCTCTTTAAATTACATCACCGCATTGTTCATACCTAGAGAATAAAAATATCCATGTTTTAATAAATGCCGTTTGTTTTCTTTTGACTCGTCACGCATTGTATTTTGCTTGATGAAAGCCTAGATTCAGCAGTTGGCGTATTTTGACTAATATTATGATGCTTGGCCAAACAGAAATAGGTAATAAGTAGCCATTAACAATACAAATTACGTAAATAAATATTGTGGTTCAAGCTATCGATGCTCAGGGCTCAAGAAAGACTTCAGAATAAAATGCTCCACGCGATCGACATATTTTTTAAGTTAAGAGCGTTTATTCTGAAAGTTGGCAACATCGCAAATTACTGTCAAATATTTACTGGTTTTGATTAATTTGGCAATATTACTGTATGGAATTAAGAAATGTATCTAACTAGCGAACTAAAGCATTGATTATGAAATCGAATTAGGTTTTAGCAGTAAAAAAAGTATTTTGATACTTTCCAAATGCCTTTTTTACACCTAAAGCAATTACAACATCAAATTCAGTCTTATAATTGCAATTCATTATTGATATTCTAGTTCCCTAGTTAGCCACATTTCTTATTTCCATACAGTAATATTGTCAAATTGATCAAAACAGCGAAATATTTGACATCTATTTGTGACGTTGCCAACTTTCAGAATAAACGCTCTTAAAACTAAGTAGATAATAATGTTTTTTTTTTCTTTTCAGCGTTGATAAGGACTACATAACAATAGAATACATGCCCTCACCACAAGTTGGCCTTCACCAAGTTGGATTCCACCACTCGAGATTCGCGAGTAGCCTTGCGCAAGCTCAACATACAAACGACACACTAATCTTATGGGCACCTATCGATGAGTTACATGACTACAAATTCATTCAAAACTATGGAATAACTATTATTAATCTAATACATGAATATTCAAAGGATAATCGGCCGTTAGTACAAGGTCCGATCAACTTGATACCAGTGCAGGCCATAATTAGTGGTTATGAAATTGGAAGTTGGAATTTACTCACTAATGGGTAAGTGATTCAGAGGATATGAATCCTCAATGGTGCTAATTTTGTAGACCATGTACTAACTACTAATATATCTCATTTGAATCATAAAGAGGTTTTTACGTCAATTTATGATAGTATAATTTCTCTATCATATCATGTTTGTAATATATTTGATTCTTGAATGGAGAAATGAGATTTATGAAATTCGATATTGAAATCTTTGTAGGATAGTAACAAAATAAACACCGAAGCTACAACCACAAATTTGTTGTTCTGAAATATAATATAATAAACAAATAACTGTAACAATGTTCTTACCAGCATACTGACCACGAGATTGTCGCAATATTTACAAAACAGACCGACGTTACTAAACAAACCTAACATTCGGGAAAATCGTTTGACGTCGACATTTCAAAGAATATCTCACTTCCTGTACGCAAGACGATATCTAGCACATTTCCATTATAAACTGATCTCGCATATATCGGCTTTCCGTGCAATCAGAGGTCAGCTTATACTGGAACATATAACTCGATATATCGTTGTGCGTACAAGAAACAGTCGCAAAACTTGACCCATATTCTAAAGTTAGGATCTGAGTATGTTCTCCAAGGTTAGGTGATGAATAAGAGCAGATTATATCAGCTGTTATAACAATGTACAGTCTGTTCTGTTCCTCTGTTATTGTAGCTTTATTATTTATGAGAATATTGGAATTCTCATCATTGGTAATTCTGGATTGCTTTATAATTTTATATGTGGCTATGAAGGATTTCATATTTATAATAACTGATTATCGGTTGGCAATAACATTACTGATGGAATATACGATATTGTGTGAGACAATATATTTATATCTAGTTGCCAATTTAAATATAGGTGAGAGTTTTTTTTTCAGTTGTTGTGAGTCATCGTTTTAATAACATATTAGAAGACGCGCTGACTCACATAGTAACAGCACATTTATCATAGTTTTTTGTTTTTCGAACTATAAAAAATTATTTGCGAAATCGTTTAGAAAGAAAACATTAATATTTATCTTCTGTAATATTTCAACTTTTCGGATATTCACCATAATCGATTCATGATTAAGCTTACTGTACAGTCTTCTGACTCAATTACAGCATACAAAAACACATTTCCAAAGATTGAAAAAAAAATGTTGCTTTGTCACTGTAGTTCTGCCAACTGCAAAAGTTCCAAATAATAATCGGTAGGTAGCAAAATTATATCTAAAAATTACAATTACCTTTCCCTACTTTCAATCAATCATTCTTTAAACATTACAGAGCCTACCGAATAGTTAACATAGACCAATTCACAAGCATCAAGCAGATAGAATACATGACCTTTGAATTGGCCCAGCAGCTGAGCAGGATATGGCTTGGCAACCCAGGAGAGATCGTGAGGACGAGGTGGAAGGAGGAATGGTTCAAGGAAGGCATGGCTACCTACTTGGCTTATTACTTCTTGACCCAGGTGAGTAATGATGATGAAGATGACTAAATGATGATGAATTTTCACCTTGTCCCATAAGCCCACTTATAGTTCTGTATGTTTTTTTAACACTGTGTCTGCTTTGAGAACATTTGAAGGTTTACACGTGTATCAATACGGTCTATATTCAGACTTACTGGCTATTGTCAGTTTGCATCATTCCATTGCCAGGCACTGAATTTTTTCCTCATAATTTTCAGTATATTTTAGGACAGAGCTAAAACTTGCTTGTTGGTTTTGTCCAGCTCACTTCGCTATCTTCTAGTGGTCTACCGCGACGGTTAATGGCTGACTCAGTGCTTCAGACAATATTTATTTTACACTCAAACTTGTCTTAAAATAAGACGAGCACTGTTGCCTTGAAATTATATATTTCTATGAAAATATATGGCCCAGAACTCTGCCCTTGATAAATAGCTCGCAATATTTGTATGCTTTTCATATAAATAATACGACAATTTATGAACTATTTTCGTTACCCGATTAGCAAACAAAATCTACGGGAAAATTAACTGGATAGCGTGATCCTGAATATTGTATAAAATGTTTTGCTATCAATTGTCATCTAGAAGCAATATGAATTACAATATCTACCAGCAGCATATAATTGTAATTCACTTCTGAGCAAAGGAAGAAATAACATTAATAACCTTGGAGATTTCCAAAAGTTGAGCCGAAAATATTTTAGAAAGATCCCATATTATCTTAGGCTCCGTGCAAACGGGCCACCGACCACCGCCACCGGTGGCTGTTTTGGTACCGCGCAAACGAAGGTGGTCGGTGGCTGCCACCAGTAGTCGGTGACCGCTACAATTTGTCACTCCCCTCACGGTGGGTTTCGAAACGGAAGGTTTGATCGCATTCCTAATAATTCGTAAGCGACGTAGACGACGTCGGCACCAACGCCTGTATTGGGTACACCCAATTTTAGCGCCACCGGTCGCGAATGGCCGCGACCGGTGGCGTGTCGCGGACACTGAGTTGTGAGTGGAAGCCACTCGTTACACGTGTGCGGCGATTCCATACAAAAAGTGTTAAAAATCATGTAAACAGCTTGTCGCCAGCCTCCGATAACTGTGGTCGATGGCCCAATTTCGCGGAGCCACCGGACAGCAAGCCCCGCTACCAATTCGACTTAAATTTATATGACGACCCAGTAGAAAACTTTACCGAAATGTTCCATAAGTAAATTTCATATTCCATCATTAATATTTTACAGTACAATTACGGCATTCAAACACCGCACAGACGTCTTCTAGCCGGTTATGGTCTCCATATGAAACACAGGGCGATGGCGGAAGACTGCCATCTAACTACCCCTGCATTGGAAACCTTCAAGTCTTCGCTGGCCATTGAGATACCGGCAAGGTATAAGGAACTGGTGGCCATGAAGACTGGAGCTATTCTGTGGATGTTGGAGAACTGGGTCGATTCTGAAAAGTTTCATCAGTCGTTGGTGCATTATATTAAGTCCAGGTGAGTTGGTTCCAGATAGTGGCGGTCAGTTTTACAGTAATAAATTTGTACCATCTGGATTTATGGTAGACTAGTTGCTGCCCGCGGCTTCGCGCCGCGTGGTCCCAAATTCTCTATCTAAAATGTAAGTAAATTACTTCTTATAACATCCGTTATCTGGCAGTATGAGTCCCGTCGAAATCGTTCAGCCGTTTTGGAGATTAGCCGGAAAATATTGTCAGAAAAAAAAAAATGTTATTAGTACCGTACATACTTTCATATGCATTTAATAAAAAGCTGTTATTCTGATATTACAACCGCAATCCACCACGCTCCCGCGTGGATCTCTTCTAGAGGGAGTAGGCCGCATTACAGTCCACTCCCTCTAAAAGAGAGGAGGCCTGTGTCCTAGTAGTGGGAACATTATGCTAATAACACTCCCTCGGAGCGGCAAGAACTGCTGAGCACGATGTACAATCTCATGCTCAGCAGAAGCTCTTGCCAACACTGTACCAACGAGGCAGTCTTAAACATAACTGGCTTAATATGGGTGTACCATAGGTACGCGTGATCTTATGTTATGTGTGTATTTCCCTCTCTCTTTCTCTCTATGTATTTTTCTCTTTTCTAATTAAATTACAGGAGAGGGAAATACATATCCCTGCAAGACTTCACGACAACGTTAGATCAGGACACGATCGAGTGTCTTCACCAGTTCTTCAACGGTACCACTGCATCTAGAATCCTTGGCTCGTGGTTCAGACGGCGAGGGTATCCCGTGATTAACGTCCAGGTGTTGAGGGATCGGGTGCCTAATGCTGTTCAGTTGAAGCAGGTTCGTAAAAAAATCTGTATTTTTAAAGCAAAAGACAGCTGGCTTTTAAAAAATCTTTCGAAATAACCACTACAAATTAAAACATAAAGGCGGAGGCCGACTTGCAACGGTTGTTAGTAATGTATCGAGTTTTTTTAACGCGTTACAGTAGTCAGTGCAGCAAGCCGAGCCGATAGATGCGATTATTGCGACCGCATGTTTACAATGAAGCACGGAGCGTTTGCCACGTTTAGTGTATCGCCGTTTTGTAACAAGAAATAGAGCGCGTTTGAGTCATGTGCTACAGGCGAGCGTTTGCCGCGTTTTGTGTATCGCCGTTTTACAACCAAGCTTGCTACGAATGATACATTACAAACAAACGTTGCAAGTCAGTCTCCGCCTTTAAGTGAAAAAGTGAAACAACATTATCCTTCTTGTTTTATTAAATAAATTACTTCAACTCTCTGATAGTTATTATTATACTCTGGTACCTACAAGTGCTTGTCATGTGCAGACCAGGTAGGTACATGAATTAGTCAGAAGATTTAAAAGCTACCAATATATTTAAAATCACCTGTTAGATAACTAACTAAATTTAAATAACTCCCTAGATTTTTGCCAAGAAAGAGCAAGAACGGCCTACTACTAATTTGTCTTATTGAGATTGTTATGATTACTTAACTTAACTTATTGACATTAATTGTTAAAATTATTAATGCAATAAATGTGTTACCTACTAATGCCATCTCTTAGTGGCTCGAAAAATCAATGTTAGGCCATATTGTTTCTTTAAAAAATAGATTTTTGACGGCGATAGGCCCACTGACATTTTTAATTTTTTTAATTAAAATTAAAGAAAAGAAATTAGGCCCTTTTTGCGCTCGCGGCCTAAATTTTGCATCATTCAATTTGAAAAATAATTTGGGATTGATGGTTACCTATCTGCCTCATATCTACTGAGGATCACCCACGGGATCACCATACATTCAATTCGTTCTCTTCTAAAACGTTTTTATAAAATGTCACCATTTTTTTGCTCAAATAAAATATATTTTTTTCTATTATTCCCTCATTCTCTTCCAGAGGCAGTTCAGCTTCACCCGCAATAACCGCCTAGATACCGACTACCTGATCCCAATATCGTATATGGTTCAGAAGAACCAGAACTGTTATAACTGCTACAAGCCAAGGTTCACCATCGGGGAGCAGACGTATACCTTCGGGGAGAATCTGAATGGTGGATGGATTATACTTAATAGGAAGAGTTCAGGTTAGTGCACAAATACACAATAGGAAGGGTTCAAGTAAGTGGACAAACACTCAATAGAAAGGGTTCAGGTAAGTGGACAAACATTCAATGGAAAGGGTTCAGGCAAGTGGACAAACAGTTAATGGAAAGGGTTCAGGTAATTGGACAAACACTCAATGGAAAGGGTTCAGGTAAGTGGACAAACACTTAATGGAAAGGGTTCAGGTAAGTGGACAAACACTCAATGGAAAGGGTTCAGATAAGTGGACAAACATTCAATGGAAAGCGTTCAGGTAAGTGGACAAACTCTACATGGATCAAATCAAAAGTTATTCTCATTTATTCAAATTAGGCTGAGAATCAGCACTTTTTGAACGTCAATATTACATAAGACAGTCCCCTAAAACTCCCACCCTCCACCACTTCCTAGTGCTTTAGCTAGGAAGAAGTGGCGCAACAAATTCCCCGGTTGTTAAGTCAAAGGAACTTTATTCTTTATAATAGTATGCAAAGTAATTAACATTACAAAACAAAGAAACACTAAACATTAAATTAAGAGCTATGGCCCCATTATTATTGCGACCATGGAATGGCATATGGCAAATTTTATAAGATAATGATGATATTGACGTCTTCTAGCCAACTATGACCATAGGTACAAAAGCATAGGATTGTGGTAATTATGGCTGAGAGCTTCGATGTGTTCCTCTTTTGCGTGTGCCATGGGCTAGTCACAAATTTCAAAAAAAAAAAAAAAACCGGCTAAGTGCGTGTCGGACTACGCACAATTAAATGTTCTGTAGTTGGAACGAATTTATCCCAAATACAAACTTAACATTGTAGTTGATATACATGTTCTTCCATACATTCCAACTGCAAATATAAGTATATACGCACAATATTAATAGACCTCTTCTTGTAGATTTTCTATATGAATCTATGAGTGAAGAACCATTCCTGTATTTTTTTCAAAATTTTAGACTCAGTAGGTTCGGAAATAAGAGAGCTGGTCAATTTTCATGTATTTTCTGAAATATCTTTAAATGCATTTATTTTATTAATTAATTTATTTATTTAACCATTTATGCACACACATATAAACAGACAAGAAGAAAGGAACAGAAAAATACGTACAAAAGAAATCTCTTCCAGCATACCTGCGACAGGAAATTATAAAAAATGAGATGTAGACCAGCTACGTATGGTATTCCGAAATACCGTTCACCGAAAGGACGGTTTTCCGATAACACTCTACTCCGACGGTTAGTTGAACGAAAAAATAATTGGCCGATGAAACGTTTCGCCGAAAATATTATTTATCGACGGTTGGTAGTCCGAATGAATACTTCACCGATGTAACGGTTCACCGAAAACACTCTTCAACGACGATTGGTTAAACGAACGAATCTTTCGCCGATAGCATTTAGTTTACGCTAATTTCGCATAATTTCGTTTCACACGTTTAATATAATTTAGAAACGTCATCATTTGGGTTAGGTTAGGTTAGAACAGTGACCATTAACGCGCGAAGGCGAGCGAGCGTAGCGAGCGTGCCGCGGCAGCGGCCGCCGAGCGCCAGATCCCCTTTCGTTTAACCAATCGTCGTTGAAGAGTGTTTTCGGTGAACCGTTACATCGGTGAAGGATTCATTCGGACTACCAATCGTCGATAAATAATATTTTCGGCGAAACATTTCATCGGCCAATTATTTTTTCGTTCAACTAACCGTCGGAGTAGAGTGTTATCGGAAAACCGTCCTTTCGGTGAGCGGTATTTCGGAATACCATACGTAGCTCGATGTAGACAACGTGTGTAACCGTAGAAGATAAAACAAAAACATAAACCAAAGAAGAAAAAAAAAAACAATTTACTATTTATACAAACTACTTACAATACAAGAATATACTTACATACATACTTCTAAAATAAATATCACTACAATATATATAATTAAAATGTTATTTAAGATAACTATGCAACTATGACGATGTGGAAAGATAGTGTTCTTTCACTCTTCGTTTAAATACTTCAACAGTACGACAGTCCCTAATGTCAGGCGGAAGTGAATTCCACAACCGAACCGCGTGCACAGTGAAGGAGTAGGAAAAGAAGTCGGTTGAATGGGGGGGGGATTTAAGGAGGTTTTTAAGATGCGACCTGCACGCGTAGCATGACGATTTCTATTTCTACGAAGAATAGACATAGCTCTTTCTATACAAATTGACATTTCGTCTCTCCATTTTTGACATCGCACCGTAGAAATCATTCTACAATCTGTCAATTCAATCAATTGATTTTGTAATCGCCATGCTAAAGACGGTAGAAAACTTTTTACTCGACGGCCACAAAGTATATACGGTTATCTACAAAATCATGAAAAGCGTTTTGAACGCAAAACTGTGATAAGTAATAATTATCATAATTAAAATTCACGCCAACACCTCGAATTCATGTGCAAAAATAGTACTGTATCTTTTTTTCTTTTGCTCATATCTCGAAAATGGCAATCTAATCGCAAAAATAATGAAATTCCCCTTTATAAAACCCCTAAACCCCTAAGACTGAACATGTAGGTAATAATTTTTTCTTATTTTCCATACAAAAAGTGAAAAATTCCATATAAAATACGTCGAGCCTTCGCGCCTCCGGCTCTAAAAAAAATCACGGGGTAGGACAAACAAGTACCACGTGGACTCGCGATTGTCAAATACGATTTAAGTTGTGTCAAAATTATATTTAAATTTAGGGATTTTTTGTTGCAGAATAGTTTTAAGATTTTCATAGCCAAAAATAAAGGGGTTTTAGTGATAGTTTAGATAGTTTAGTTTGTAATAGTTTAGATAGTGTACAAGAGAATCGGGACCATTACCAAGGAAATGGTTAAATCCAATATTACTGTAATATTGTTTTCTTCCAAAATACGATACTTCGACACTCTTAATATCAATAAAAATTGAGAATCAAACAAAGAAAATAAAAATCCTATGACAAAACAAGCAATTCTGAGTCGAATTATGAAAAGAGTGAATTGCGTAAAAAGTGCAGTTGTGTCTTTCTACTTTCCTGCCGTCCTGTCTACTGTAACGTTACATTTTCCCAGAGGGGGAAAATGTAAGGGAAAATATAACAATATAATTGAATATTATAATATAATTAAAAATACAAGGGGAGTACAAAAAACACAGTTTAACACTACTGATCGGCACTGCACGCTTAGGAGGTTAGGCCTCAGAGGAGGCCTGCAGCGGGAGGTAGTCTTCGGGAGTTGGAGGCTCCGGCAGGGAGTGATTGACGGCTGGTGATGGCCTCGGTGGGTCGATGACTCCGAGGGAAGGAAGAGTTGGCTCCGGCAGGGAGTGGGTGAGCCCCGGAATGGCCCGGGTAGGCCAAGATGGACTGTAAGAGAGACAGACCCTTTTATTATTATAACGTCGGAGATAGAATCGGAGATAGATAGAATCCGAGATAGAATCGCCCGTTGCTTCTGACGGCCTCTGCTTTTATACCCTTCAGCTCGTTTCCAAAATCAATATTCTTTTCCATTTTCAAACAGTGGTTTCTTCAAATATAATCGGACCTCCTTGGAGTGCGTAAATTTCATAAATGAAATTTAGAACAATAGTTAATTTGTAGTTATTTTGTACAATCATAATATAAAAATAAATTATAATTAATACAATGTTTTAGCGATATCAATAAAAATAATTGAAACTATATAAACCAAAAAGTAACATCATAGACTAAGCCAAACAGAAAAATAAAAAGAAACTGACAGTTTAACATTTGACATAGGTAAGTGTCACAACAAGAAAATCTACAGAAAATATCAATAACAATGAAATACAGAGCCTCAGGAATATTTTAACACACCGACAATGGTCATGCATTTATCTAGAGAGAACGTATGATAAAAGGCCAACATTTTAACAACCAAACCGTAAGTAAAAACATGCAACATTACACTACACGGAACGTCATTTTTGTCTATTCTTCTGTCGACACAACTCGTTTCTACGGTGGTCATGCTACGCATGCTGCAAGGTGCATCAAAAGGACGGGCGTAGGAGAAGCGTTCCCGCAGATAGGAAGGGGTTTTAGGGTTGTGAAGGATGTTGAATAGCAGACACAATATCCGAGAGTTCCTGCGAAGTCGAATAGGGAGCCACTTGAGTATCTTGCGAAAATTAGAAACGTGATTATACTTTTTAAGGTAATTATGAAAATAAATATATTTGAGATCCTCGTAACAAGCCCTTTTACTTTATATGTCACACGATACAGCTTGATATATTTCTAAATTATAGCATACTAGCTATGCCCCGCGCTTTCACCCGCATAGGTCTCGATTCCGTGGGCATATCGGGATAAAAATTATTCTATGTCCTAACCTAGGTCATGGTCTACCCATGTGCTAATTTTCATCTATTTTTTAAATCTATTCAGCCGTTTTAGCGTGAAAGCGTAACAAACAAATAAACGAATTCACTTTCTCATTTGTAATCTCGCTTTTATAATATCAGTTAGGATGTTACCTAGTCATAATATAGCATTCTACTAGTGATTTTTTTTTATATCAGTCCAGTAGTTTTTGAATTTATTCATTACAAAAAACGTAAAAAAAAATCAAATCTTTTCTATTTTTGGTGAATACTGAGTAATCGGTCCTTACAAGATATCAAGATTCCTGATGTTACGTTCTTAGTTAAAGACCTAGAGCATGACCCTTAAACTAAGTACCTACCTAACGTAATGTAAGAACTAATAATATAACTGAGTCGAAAAAAAAGGCTAAAGTTTAAGAGGTAAAGAAAATATTGCTTTGGTTCACCTAAATCAATAAAAATATCTTAACTCTTTGAGACTTCAAACAAAACTGTCCATAAAATACCACTAAATGCGAACCATTAATTGAGCCGCAGTGGCTACTACTAATAATAAAATGGCTGAACTTGACAAGTCCTTGGCTTAGCAATGAATCTATTTCTGTCATACCCACGCTCGTAAAACTGTGCAGATTTATTCACGATACAATGCATTTTGTAGACGAAGTAATGCATACATTTTGTGACGTTTGTAATACCAGTATATAATTATGTAGTTTTTTTTTTTTTTGTTTCAATTTTTTTGCCGTACTCTGGATGGTTTTAACGTGTACTTTTTTGATATTGTTCTCACATAAATAATTATAAGTTCAACATTAATGATGTTACTAATATTTTTGTAACGCAAACGATATAGTTGAAAAGAGTGTCCGTGGAGTTTCTTGTCCGTTCTTATCCATAGTTACTTCTACACTTTGGAATGAGCAACTAGCTTCATCTCTCTAAATGACCGGCTCCCTAATAATTCAAAAGTGCCTGTAAGTGTTTTAATTGAAGTTAATAAATGCTTTGAGTTTGATTCTAGCGGTGTTAGTGTCGTTGAAGATGATTTCGAAACAACATTTTGATGTGGGTACTTTCAAAAATTGTTAAGTGTTGTATATCGTAATTACTCTCTTGCGTACTCTTTCATATTTTCTCAAATTAGGCCTCACTATTGATAGGACAAAAAAGTGGACTCCAAGAGTGCCGACAGAAGTAAAAACTTGAACAAAGATCGCCTTGATGGAAGAAAAATACTTGTATAGAACATTGGTCCATAACTTTATCTAAATAAAGAGAACAATCGCGATTACAAAAAAAAAATATATTTCCAAAACCTTTAAAGTAAAAATACTTGCCCAACGCGCCCAAAGAAGTTTTCACTTCAAAAAACAAAATTATGAATAATAATTTCTTATTCTTCCGATCCTTATTTAGGAATCTTTTGAATTTTCAGGGTACTATCGAGTCAACTACGATGCAGTTACTTGGACGCTGATAGCAAAGACTTTGAAGGAGAACATGACAACAATAGATGAACTAAACAGAGCTCAAGTAAGTCCCAAGATACAGTCTTCAATCGTCACTTTTTAGTATCAGATGAAAATGCTATATGTAGCTATAAAGTAAGTACAACAAAGAGGAAATACTTGGACAAGACCTCTGGCATCTCAGAGCACACGATTTGGACGACGATATGATCGAAAAAATCACCTCATTGATGATTACAGTTATGAACGATTCAATCCATCCCTTTTCTCAAACAGAATAGGCGAAATTGAATATATATTGGCGAGAGACAAACCGCTCCATAGGGATAAGGAACCAATAGGATACTTATCCCGATATTTCCACGGGATCGAGGCTTATTAATAGTTAGTTGTGTAAAATATTTACATCAGCATTTTAATGTTAACAATAGAAGGTTAATAATAAGAGCAGTCTGTATGAAGAAGGTAATTATTCACAGAAAGATTTTTTTATTATCTTGGCAAAATCTAGAATCTGCAAAATTCTACATTCGTTTTTTTTTAACTGGTGGTTGACCTTGACGTAATGCTAATTATACATTTTGATATATTCCAGATAGTAAACGATGTGTTTGCTCTGTACGTGGCGCGTGACCTAGATGTTCAGCTTGCTATGGATGTACTAGACTATCTAGATAAAGAACGCAGTCCTATAGTATGGGAGTCGGCCATGTCCGGATATGAAATGCTGATCACTGAAGACGCTTATTGTAATATGACCAGACATCAGTATTGGGAATGGGAGGTAAGACAGTCCGAGACACTCTCTCAGAGATAAATTTAAGGAGATTAATGTAATGACTGTGCCTTCTCAGTATATTTTTGATAATCTTTTATATGCCCATTAAAACATTAATTGTGTAAAAAATACAGTGATATCCATAACATAAATATTAGGAACAAACACAAATTTATTGCACCTACAACAAGGCTCAAGAAAATTGGTGGCTCGTTCAGATGTCAATGTAAACGATTTTATAATAAACTTCCAAGCCACGTACAAGATCTAAGCCTTAATAAATTTACTCCAGCTACCAATCTACATATTCTTCATATGATCTGACCAAGATTATGTCTGGACTTTAAAAGAGACCTCTGAGTTTTTTTTCTGAGCCTTTCTTCTCAGAGTAGTCAGATAGGAAACGCCGACCTCATCTAGTTTTTAAAATATTATTGACGTGTTAAAGTGTTTGTATAAACCTACTTACAGAAATAAAATCATTTATCTTTTAAAATCAATTATTATAGTAATTGCAAAAGTAAAAAAAGCTTTATTCAGTTCACAAAAACATGGTCTTAGGTGCTAGATTTTTACAAGTTCCCTGGACCCCACACTAGGATTCCCTGTGTCGTGGGGTAAAAAAAGGGCTAAGAAAAGAAGTGAATACTTAGAAGACGTCTGATAAAGATTTAGGAAAAAAATAATGTACCTACGTATAAATAAGCGTTGTATTAATAAAATAAGCGTTGATCACAAATATTTTGGAACAAGAATGTGAGGATGAATCAGAAAAATTGAATGGGACTATAATTCCCAAATCCTTTAGTAACTTCAGAAACATGAAAATAACTTATACACGGTTTCTTTTGATATCCTACAACTGTAATAATTAATGAGACCATGTTAAAGAATCAACTGGCTTATGAATTATTTTTCAATATTTTTATTTTTTATTTTATACAAAATTATTTGACAATCACGATAATTTATGTAAAACACACCCTTACATGATATATAAAAATTTAAATGAATATTCAGATTAATTTCGTCGATTAAAAAAACAAATATAGGTAGACAATATCGCATTTTCTTAGCTTCAAATAATAATGATTGGTTTGAATGAAAATGTTTTACTCGTACTTATCAAAGAAATTTAGATACACACGTAGAGAGTCTACTGTTATCTTCGAAACCATTTTTGGAACACTTGTTCTAGGACTTTTTGTATTATCTTTACTTATAGCATATCACCTTAGTAATGGGACATCAAAGGGAACACCCTTTTATCCCTATTTATTTGGAGACCACACACCATATCTTCTTCCTCTAAACTTCTCTATCTCATCTCACTAGTCTTTTCCTTTCTAGCTTTATCTTCCAAACAGTCCATCCATCATTTCTTTGGACTTCCCTTACTCTTATAGCCATCCACATTCATACTCAAAACTTTTCTCACGACATTCTCCTCATTACAAAACAAATAATTTTATAATTGGAATTAACAAAATATCTTCAAAAATTCCAGAGCTTTATGATCAAGAAGATATCACCGATCTACTCGCAGCTGACGAATAGTAAGAACAATGAGCATCTAACACGATTGTTTAGAAGTAATATAGTGCAGTTGGCGTGTGAGCTGAACCACAAGCCGGCGAACGCGTATGTGAAGAGGATGTATGGGGAGTATAGGACGGGGAAGTATACGTGAGTATAATAAAATATTATTACGTTTTTTTTCCTAAACTGTCCCACTTCTTGAAAAAGGTCTTCTGCTATCTCTCTAAAGAAAGAAAAAAAAGAAAGAAAAATATTTTATTTAGGACGCGCACAGGAAATACAAAAAATAATAAAAAATGTAACAAAAAATAAGAAAGGAGCATTTTAAACTAACAAACTAATAAATAAAAATAATAACGACCTGTGCGAGGCCAAAAAGGCTCCTCCTATCTCAGCACAAAGCTCTTTCTCTCTGCTCCCTTCTCTGCACGCGTAGAAACGGGTTTTGTCGACGGAAGAATAGACAAAATGACAGATTGTGATTGTTTTTCTGTAATTTTGTCTATTCTTCCGTCGACAAAACCCGTTTCTACGGTGGTCATACTAAGCGTGCTGATTAGTCCGTTAAGAATAAAAAATCGTCATACCAGCGGTTTTTAGACCTTTTTTAAAAACATTTACAATTGGATAGGCTCGAGCTTGACCACTAATTTAATTTATAAACAACTAGCTTCTGCCCGCGACTCGTCGACGAGCATATAGCCTTCCGGGCTATCCAATGCAAAAATAATTTTTCAACTCTAGCTGGTAGCTCCAGAAATTACCTCCTACATACGCACAAACAAAGCGAATCGTTTTACTTACCAATGGTAGTTTTTGTATTGCCAAACTGGGCATATAAATAGAATCGTAAGCAATTTTTATCTGTTATAACTACTTCCTTGTGAGAATGTCAACTATGCAAAGCTATGAGATAGATAGATAGAATATTCTTCTTCTTTTTCTTTCTTTTTTCTACTTCTTTCTTATTTTCTTTCTTATTCTTATTTTTTCTTCTACTTATTTATTTTATTATATAGAGAAACGACATTATTATAATTTAGGTACTGCTTATTTCTTAAGAAATTTCTTTAGCTTTATATTTTCAGCAGACCTGCAAAAGGAGAAATGAGAAAGAAATATAGACAATAGTGTGTGAGAACAAGAAGAGAAAATATGGATATGCGAAGTCTTAAACGAAAATATTATTAACATATATTTTTTTATTATTTATTTTTCTTCTTCTTTCTTGTTCTTTTTCTATGAGGTATTTGCTTTTCATAATAAAGTTCGTAAATATAAACCTACACACGAGTATTGTAGACTCCAAGGTTATAGCTTGGCTATTGGGAGTAAGGACTTCGCCATTGCATATCATTGGGTAGGCAAAGGCTGAGACCAAATTTCACCAATTCTCCTATACTCGTAACTCTAACTCAGATATAATAGAAGTCGAACTTATTGTCATTCACTAATCAATAAAAATTCCAGAACATATTGCAAAAAAATTATCGAAAACGCAATAGATATCTAATGCTTTGTTCAAAGCAAGCAAGCTTTATTATGTGGATGACCTATTCTATTTTTAAGGTTGGCTGCATATATACAGTTTCCTGAAACCTGCATGCTTTACATACATAATGTTCAACTAGGCGCACACGTTTGTACATTTTCCGAACGGAAAAAATCTGACGTTCGTTTCGGGAACAAAAGAAAGAAACATCGAACGTATACGCTAGTCTAGTCTCACGGAATTCCGAATCAGGAAACCATACGTATGCGGACAGTCTTTAAACAGTAGGCTTGGCAAAGCCACAGATGAATACAGATGGTTCTCGACTCTTGCTACGATACAATAAAGTGCAATTCAGGTCACACAGCGCTAATTAACTACAGTTTTATTCGCCTAGAAGTTGCTTCTCTTTCTATCGCGTAACTGTTATATCTTCTGACTACGTTACCTTCACTGAATTGGCCCGACAAGTTGAGCCCAAAGCGTATTTGTAGCTTCATACCTAAAATGCGGAGTGAACGAACCATTTGTATTCATCTGTGGCAAATCTTCTAATTTGAAAATAAACAATAGTAGCTCAATTACTTATTCTCATATCTATGTTAAGTTTTTCTTTAGCTCCTATTTCAGCTCGAATTTGTAGCTTCTACAATAATTCCTAATTAATCTCTTTTTGTATCAGCTCAAATATTATCTTGTTCGTTTCCAGCCTGTTCCCCGACTGTCGCATTTCGTACTTCTTCGTGTTGGCGAACGAGACGTACAAAACGTACAAACTGAACTCCATCGAACAGGATGACAAGTGGATCGCTGACGAAAAAATGTAAGTGTCAAGTTTTTTTTTGTAGTAATTACTGCTTTATTTTACTTTCTCTAAGAAAGCATATTATAAAATTAAAGACTACGTTGAAGACAAGGAAGTTTGGCAATAAGTCCTTCTGCACATGTGGCTTCCCTGGTATGTCATTAACGGTATAATTATTTAAGAGTTTATTAACTGCTCCCAAATTACCATGTTTATTTTAATTTTATTATTTTTACATTCGTCCTTGACATATTCATCCTATTATTTGTACATTATATACCTACGAATTAATTTCAACTCTATAATAGTGGTTTTTGTGCACATGATAATAATTCAGATTTATTACAGTTGTAATAGCAATCAGTTAATTGCGTTTAATTAAAACAGGTTTTTATTTTTATTAATTTATATATATTTTGCATAGTTTTTTTTCTATTTTGTGAATGTGAGAACGCTGTTGGCTTAGTGGACTGTAGATTTGTTGAACATTTTCTATTTTCTACTGTCCTCCCATACCTAGTCACACTGTTATTTGAAAGATTTGTAAAAGCCAATTATTTTTGAAAGAGTAACCGTGGAGTTTCTTGCCGGCTCTTCTCCATAGGACACGACCAATTGGAACCGTGCACCTAGCTTCTGACGTTTCATAAGTGCCCATGTAGGTTTATGTGAAATAAAAAAAAATGAATTTCTCAATATATTGTTATCGCACTATCCTTAAGAGCATGCATCCTGAAAGTGGGTAACGTCGCAAATAAAAAAATCAATCTGCCTAGCCTTTTCCCAACTATGTTGGAGCGGTTTCCAGTCGGATGCAGATGAATACCAGTATTTTACATGGAGCGACTGCCTATCTGACCTCCACAAACCAGTAACTGGGTAATACAATACCCCTTGGTAAGACTGGATGTCTGACTTTCGGGGCTTCTGACGACCCGTAACGACTTTCAAAGATCCACGAATAACAGCCGGGATCAACGGGTTAACGTGTTTTCCGAGGCACTGAGGAGTCTCGGTATGTAGAAATAGTCACCCATCCACGGAGACCCATGCAGATGTTAGTACTTAACCAGGAGCTCCTCAACGTCAACATCGGCAACGCCACAAATAGCTGTCAAATATTTCGCTATTTTGATTAAGTTGGAAATATGAAATATCGCTATATATACAGGGCGTCCCACGGATATGCCACATGGACGGAAAATACCTTGAATATTGTAGATGGATAATTTTACTGAAAGAAGACATTATTTGAATTTAAAAAAATAATTTGAACTGTATTCATAGATATTTAAATAATTACATGGTTTAACCGGGAATCGAACTCGTTACACGAGATAAATAATCACCCTGTAGCTTTACCATAACGATCGAAAGGCTTCATCGTAAGGATTATTTTTTGCTTATTAACATAGTGTCAAAAATAAAAGGAAGACCATGAATTTTAACATTTTTAATACAAAATTCATCAATTTATCAAATGCTCAAAATGTGTCCCTTCCTGTTGAATACAAAGTCGCACTCTTTTGATTATTTCCCTCCCTGTCGATTTTTTTATCTTATTGTGGTGGATATTTAGAATAATTTTGTCTAAGTTCTGCTTATAGCTCGTGGACACTTTCATACTGGTTCTTGTAAACTAAATTTTTTACATAACCCCATAAAAAATATCTAACGGGGTTAGATCTGGGGATCTCGGGATGAAAGTGATCATTGAGATAGTCCCTTGTTCTGTGACTGTTATGAGCCGGAGCCCCATCTTGCTGATACTAAATATTTGACAGATATTTGCGACATTGCCCACTTTTCGCATGAACGCTCTTAAATTAAAATTGTACTCTAGAACCCACGTCACTTCCTCGGATATACTTTCGATAGTTATTGATTTGACAAAGTTGACTATTAAAGAAAAATTGCTCCTTTACAGAGTGTTCATAAACGTAATCTGTCAAGATATCGAACTAATAGTACTATCGAATAAATAAATTCTGGTTAAGAATACCTCAAAAGCCAAGCATTAAAGAATAAGGCATCTCGCGCACTAGACGGCCACGACTCCGGCCAGTCGTGGCCGTCTAGAGGTATTGTATGATGTGCGGCTGGTTGGCCGTTGCGACTAAGTACGCGATTCATACCGATTTCTATAGGCTACCTGGTCGCTACGACCACTGGTCGTGGTCGTGGCCGTCTAGTGTGCGAGATTCCTAAAATAGTTCTCAAAATTATTATCGACTCTCGTCTTTAACCCGATTATAGTCTAGCAATAAATACTTGTTCTGCATAAGATCTGCAGATAGCTGTGGGGCAGCGGAAAATAAATCTTACTACAGTTTAAATTATTGACTCTTTACCTTAACTCTATTTCAGACGCGCGAAAAACCATTTTTTCGGCAAGATCCCACTCGGTGAACCGAGACCAATGCCTATTGTGATGTCTACTACAGAAAAGGTAAGATTAGTATCCACTCCCCGGGCCTCGACCCTTGCTTAGCTTGTAGTTTTAAATTCCTCAGTAATGATTAGTACCTGGTCGACCAAGCTCTGCTCTGGTGAAAATAGAGAATGCTCATTTAATAGTATAGGAAAGTTCATACTAATCCATGCATAGTACCTACTTATTCCATGCTGCTATGATAGTAAGTACTTATTAATTCCATGCTGCCATGTCATCTAATGTCATTATTCTCATGTCATTATTCAATATCTTGTTCTAAACTTTGACCGAAACTCGGGTGAAAATACGGAGAAAACGGATTTTCCCAGATATGAGACCTAGCTAGATCAATTTTTTGCCCCCGTAAACCCCTATATTGCAACTTCCATCGAAATCGTTATAGCCGATTTCGAGAAAGTGAGTACAAATATATATACTTATAAATATATGTACAAATATTGCTCGATTAATAGTTTAGGATAGGATTATCCAAGTTCGATCCAGCCTGTCCCATCTTGCTGTCCTCTCCCGAGCGTCGCCCTAAGCCAAAGTTCGTACCCCACAGGGGATGCCCTTAGTTAGCGCTCGCCTAACATATAATTAGTATTATGCCCTGACTGGAGGCTTTAAGTAAGTAGCTTAAGGCAGCCACAGGACAGCCTGGTTAAGTAGTTACGATCTCAGAGGTCAACTACGACAAGTGAAAGTAAAAAAAAGTATCTACTATTTATAATATATTTTTATGATTTCATGGATTGATGCTGGAGTGATTATTATAAAATAATGTTGATGGATGGAGAGGGACAGGACGACCAAATAAAATATGGATATAGATGGATTGTGTGAGGGGTGACGAAAGGAAAGCAAAAGGAGTGAATGATAGTATGACGGTTGACAGGGGAGAATGGAAGAAAAAAACGTGTGCGCCAACCCCACGTACTAAGGAACGAGGGCAGGAAGATGATTATAGATTTATGCTAGAAGACTGAAAAACAACCCCAAACGCCGAAAATATTCCAATCATATAGGAAGTTATATGTTCGAGACGTTTGGGGTTAAAACATTAGGGTCAAGGGGTCCGAGTGACCACTTGGTTTAATGAGACATCGCCAAGCGGTTGGTCGAATCTTCACGTGATCAGAGGGCGGGCCTATTTTTTCGGCCAAAGAATCAGTATCGCCATACAACGTGGCAATGTAATGCTACCAGCCTTTTGGGAAATTTTCCTTGTACATTTTGATTATTTATATGTCTAGATAGAGTGTCGCGCTGCAAAAACTAAAACAAACTGGCCACTTTTATGCTTTCTGCTGCTTTTCTGCTGGTGTGCGTGACAGTAATGTCCTACACTCGCGCCACGTCATTGTGCTATCATTGTGCTTTTATAGTGTGCGTGCGGCCAACAGTTGGATGATATTTTTTTCGACGAGTTCACAACTTTGACTGTCTATCTAGACATATTTTTATCTTTGATTGTTCAGTAAAGTGACGGGTATGTTTTTTGCAGACAACTCAAAGTGTCACCGAAAAGCTGCATACGGATGGAGCATCGTCAGTACAATATTCAATTATGATTATATTTATTGCAATTCTTATCAACATTTTCACGAGGTAAATCATTGAAATCTTAATAGGAAGAAATATAATAAAATTAAACACTTAAACATTATTTTTTTTTAAATTAGATAACTTTGATTTGTTTTGAATTAAGTTTTTGATTAGTTATTTATTTATTAGTTATTTATTTATTTAAGATTGTTGTTATTTTATGTTTTCCAAGACTGTTCCCGCCTTAAGATACTGTTTCTGGATTTCTGAACTTTCAAAATGATTTCTACAAAATAATTTTAAAGTGTCTAGTGACTACTTTTTCAATGTATTAATTTGACCCTCGACAAGAATATTGTAGTCAAAAACTAATTACTTAACTATAATTCAATATGATACAACATTTTTATTTTTCATAAAATGGTGCTTACCTAATATAATAAATATAATAATATTATTTATTATAACGCTTAGGATCAAACGTGTGAAAATAAAGTGATGTCTACTTTTTAAGTCACATTCCTTTATTTAATTTTATGATCTGCGATCTCTTTATACTACAGACCGTAGGTATAAATAAAAACATGAAACACGTTGAAACAATATTTTTAGTAAAATTAAATCTGTTTTGAACAATTTAACAGTTTAGTAATTCTAGTCATAATGTATAAAAAAAAAAACAAAAAAAAAAGTATTTTTAAGTCTCAATCTATTTATTTAAGCTTTTATATAATTATGCAATTTGTAAATATTTTTATTAATATATTGTATTAAAATTTTAATGTGCCTTAGTATTAAAATCTTAAATTATCCGAATAAAATATGAATATAACTTGATTAATATGAATAATATTAATTATATGTTTTGTATCTTTAAGTAACTTGTTTTATTTTTGTTGTTTTCCGCTATTAACTGATACTGACATGATTTTAAGTTATTGAAGAATTCTACCATAATTATATACTTTAGGAAATACGGATGATTAAAACGAAACTTAAAACTTGAACATATTTTTATTATGACATAAACTGATTAAAATGTTGTCTTTAAGACTATAAAGTTACAAAGTCTTTCGGACGAAGTAATGGCGGAATAAACTCCCCAGTATGACACGAAAACAAAAAACCACTACCGATCTTATTTTTTTTTTACTTTTATTTTACTCCGCCGCCATTTATGACACAGACTTCACTAAAGTGCATTTTTCGCTAACCAATTGTATACATAGTTCTTAAAGTTCGTATCCCAGAGTAAATGCTGAGAAACTTGGTCGAGAGCTCGCTCCGCCGCTAATTGAGAGTTGTCTAAATTGTTGTTCTGACTTTCTACCCAGATTGAGAACTGTGGAGAGAAATAAAAAGTTTAGACGTGGTAATAGCTAAATGGCTCAGGCGCGGATTGAGGTCGCTGTGTTGACGTCCGCGACGGACGATCCGCGTGGGGATCTAATTTAGTAAAAATCAGAAACGGGGCGCGCCAAACGCATTTAAGCTTAGTAAGAGGTAAATGAGATCATTAGTAATGTGCAGTCCACAAAGTAAAAAAGCTTTTCCAATAAAAAAACAACCGACTTCCAAAAAGACAGTACAAAGTGAAAAATTACTTTGATTTCGGAAGTCGGTGTCTTTAGTTTTGAATTTTCGTGTTTTGCCACCGACTTCCGAAATTAAAGTTATTTTTCACTTTGTAGTGTTTTTTTGGAAATCGGTTGTTTTTTATTTTTGGAAAACGTTTTTATTTTTCAGTTTTTAGTTGTGATACCTACCCTACACAAATTCGAATACCACTATTAAACAAAAAAAGAATTTCAAAATCGGTCCACAATTGACGGAGAAATGGGCGGAGAAATTAAAAAAACAAACATACGCTACGAACATCCTCCTCGGCTCCTCCTGTTTGGAAGTCGGTTAAAAACAAAATGCCTATCATCGAATAAGTAAGATATTAATCAGTGAATTTACCTTCTTGTTATTGCTTATTAACATCTACTTTTAAAAGTAAATTCATATATTCCAACATCTACTGACCTATTAGATGTTATTTAAGTTTCGATACTTACTTGGTGACTTTGGTCTTCGTCAGCCATATTATCAGCAAGGATGAATATCACCTCTTCAAGTTTCTGAGGACCACCGTACCTGAAATAAAAAATATATATTTATTATGAGGTAGCTATAATATCAGCAGCCCCTAAGTTTACCTTGAGTAGACCAACTACCGCCATGCTAGGTGATAGTTTTTTTTTACTTTCCTAATGTGCGGAATGTAAAGAAGAATACGTTTCAAAAAGTGTAGTGGCATTTTAGCCACGCTTGTAATACTGAAACGCAATCAGCTGTCTTATTTCGTAGTAGGTGGCCGAAACAGCTCTTGCTGTTTACTTTAGGTTTTTAAATGGATACAGAAATACACGTACATTTTCCTGATTTGTGAAATTCTTATTCTCATGAAGTTGAACGCTAAGTTTGCATTCGCGTAACTGCTTCCTGCCACTGCAGCGAAGATCTTAACTCGTTCCTCAACACTGTACGGGCTATCTGCTGCTATAGTTTGCTCGAGTAATCTATAAAAAATAACAGTTCCATTTGAATATTGGTAAAATACAAAAATCATTAAATCTATCTCAAAAGTACGGTAGGAAAGTCTACAAGATGTCCTTCAATGCAGTGAAACTAACGATGAAATTGATTTCGATTATGTAGTTGTGCCTAAGATCGTTCCTAGTGGTACGCCAAACTCATTTCTTGGTGCACCTTGCCCTATTGATCTCCGAAGATCAATAACTCACAGTGATGGGAATAAAAAGTTTGATAGGTACTTACCCATTTATAAAGTCTTCGTCTTGCGAGCATGCCAAGGACTCCAAAATGACGAGTCTCTCATAAAGGGACGGTTCGATCTCTAGTCTTGCGTTCAAGGTTTCTATAATTTTTTCGTCACCTTCCCTTGCCATCGTACAGTACACAGCTGGTCTGATCTCATGTGGGATGTTCGGATTACTGGAACCAAAAGGTCATATAATTAAAGTTTCTGAACCATTGATTGGTAAAAATGGAAGTCTAATGGTTTTCTTGTTAGCGTTTGATTAGGTATAGCCAATTAGGTTTAGAGAATGAAGATTATCCAACTTTTTGTTTTTAAATTGAATGCCTGTTTATTTTGCAGCTTTTACAGGGGTTTTTGTAGCTCTTTTATCTCTTTGGCGAAAGATTTGTTTCGTGAACTTTTTAGTACGTCATGCAAACACTTATAAGCATTGCTTTATGAAATACGAGACTCACACTTCTTCATTGTTGTTAGGATTGTAGAACCAGTTCTTAGCAGCGGCTATGCAAGGTTGGTATTTAGCTCTGCAAGCGTGGTCCATCACCAAGCCTCGAGTCAACGTCTGCATAGCTGGCTCAAAGATCCAACTACCAGGGTAGAATCCAATATTTTCTTCAAAAGCTCGTATTGTTTTTTGAACCATTCTCTGCGGCAAGAAATATTGTTATTTATAAATAAAATTTTCGTCATTCTAATTATAATCATGATGGTTAGTGTCACCGCCTTCTGTGTACTTCTGCAATACCAATGCAATTGCCATCACAGAAACAAAGCTTCTTGTATTGCATGCCATTTTTGCCGGTACTATTATATTTTAAATTCCCACTTTTTTTCTTGTAACAGGATTTAAAGAATTTTACACTGCCTATAAAAAATCTCCTACTTACCAAGTAAATATCTTGATCTAAATCTTCGTTGGCATAAACATAGGCTTCCAAGCGTTTCCTCAAGAAGTCCATATTTCTGACAAAGGCTTTCCATGGTGCGTATTCGGCTTCATGTTCCATGGTTAGAACCAATCTGAATGCAATATCATAGTCTAACCTTCCTGTTCTAGCTATGTTAAGAACATCGTCTACGAGCTGTGAACAAAATGTGATTATTATAATATTTTATTAATTCACTTTGCTACTCTCATTACCTATATGGTACCTATTTTACAGTTAAGAAATACGGTTGAAAATCTTGAACAATTAATTCTCAAGTCATACTTATGATGCAGTTGACGAAATAAATAGTATACCCAGGAGTCGTCTCAAACTGTGGATTCTTTATTACCCATTTTGTTGTCTAGATATCTGAGACAGCTCCATCAGGCAGCAAAGAATGCTTGTGAAATATGAAAGTACAAAGTGCTGCCTTGCATTTAAGTATCCTACATTTTTCGCACATAATTAGCCCTATGTCAGGCACAAGGGATTTTTTGTTACTTACCGTAGCACGATTAAGTGGATGTATTTGTGCCCTCGTATCTGGTTCTTCAAGAGCTTTAATAATTCTTTCCCAAAGATCAAGTCCGTAGTTGACGCGATAGTATCCTGGTAAGAGCAAAGAGAAGTTAACAGTCATCGAAATTAATTTCATCATTTGAAAACATACGGGGACACGTCTTCAGATGGTTTCTGTATATTCTTCGGATGAACTTATTAATGTAGCGCTTGAAGAGCGTTAGCTTGTAGAGCAATACTGTGTGGGGGCATAGAATAACAAATTATCAATATTTATTTTATATTTGTCATATTATCTCAGAGAAACGCGCTTCACTCTTCTACGCGTCTATTTTAACACTCTCGTTTTTTCTTAAACAAAAAACCAATAATTTTTTATTTAAAATTTAATTTCAAATTCGCTTGAATGATCGAATGCAACCAGAGTTCTATTTCTATCAGCCTGTAGACATAAAGTCGCCTTTTGCATGTAACCGTTACATTACGTAGCTTTGTTGAAGTCCCAAGTGCATGAAATACGTACGATAATTAATATTATGTATAAAAGAGTATTGTACGCGCGTCTGCATTTCCTTACAATAGTGCTTAAATAATTAAGTATCAGTAACACGGGTAATTTAATGAAATACGTAGATTATATAGAAATTGCCCGCGTATTCTTTTTTATCTTACCTTGACCCTGAATATTGAAAAGGATCCAGTCTTCATCGAGAGGAACTGTCAAAAAAATTACACCTGACGTGTCTGTCATTATCGTTTCAGGATATATTTTTTCTCCATAAAAGTTACGTTCCCTGCTGGTAGTATACGTGAGCGGCACTTGGTACCTCACATTGGGCTTATTGGAGAAACCGAACCTCTCCTGGAAAAGGTAATTAATATACAACAACGTAATAAAAAAAAAAACCCCGTGCCAAAAATCGCTCAACGCGCATAGAGAAGTTTTCACTTCAATTAGTAAATAAATACAAATAATCATTTTCGTGTAAGATGAACCCAATGCATTAGTAGTAACGTCTATTCTTCTGAGAGTAGAGATAAGAGTGGTCATGCTATGATTATGCTAGTCCTTGATTAAACACATCAATAGAGTGTAAGGAGTCTTGGGTCCTTTAGTTTTGTTGTATTAAAATATGAATAAATTAAATTACAAATGGAACAGCTAGTTATTCAAAATGATATCAATTTACCTGGATAATTATCACTATATTTCTGTTTAGCTGTAGTACATTTAGTAATGGGTATCCATTACTCTTAATCCACGGTTCCAAGAACTTATTGAAATCACTAAGCAAACCGTTATTGTTTCCTAGCCATTCGCTATTAACAGCATCTATGAAGTTTAATGAGTTGACTGGTCCAAACCATCTGGAAAATAAGACATGGTATAAGGAATTGGTCGGGCAAAGCTGGACTGGCCACGTTATTATTAAAAATCACTTATTATGCAACAGAAAAACTTGTGGAAATTTTACATCTCGGAAAACACACACACATGACAGACGACAACACACAACACACGCTCAACTTCTCTTACTCTCTCATTAGGTACTCATACATACGGCACTTATCTCTAAATGTATTATTTTACTAATTTATTTTCGTTAAAATACCTTTGTTTTGTATTCGTCTTGGAACAATCTACCCTCTCACTAGGAGTCGGGCGTTGGTAGCTGCGCCACAGTTTTAACTATTGCAGCTATCATGGTTTAACATTTTTGTCTTTGTATGTATTTGTTTTTTGTTCCCAATAAACGATTTATTATTATTAATGCTTCTAGACATATTTTGTTTCAGATATTGTGTGATTCGTCATCAAATTAATTTCAAAAGAGAGCAAACCTTGATAGAAATGTCTGGACTCCTAATCAAGGTTTGCAACTCTTTGGTAATTCTTAAATAACCGTACACATAGTTTGAATGTTTTTCTTTTGTTTTTTTTTATACTCTTTTTGGAACCCTAGTTGAGTATTGATGTACTTTATCGCTTGCAGCAATTTCTTTCAATTAAACAAAGGAAAATGTTAAACACGCCTAAAGTATGAATTCGATCTTTGAAGACTTACCCTGCATTCACAAGTGCCCTCGCTGCCAACTGGATGAAGTCAGTACGTGCATCACCAAGCACAACTCTCATCATCCTCATTAACGCTGGAGCCTTATACTTCAGAATTCCATTTACACCGATATGGTCTCTAATTGCATCTTCATCGAACAGATCTTCTTCTGGTTCTATTACTCCTGATCTAGAGTACGAATCACGAAGTAAGCTCTCTTGTATCACTTCAGTGACGAATAAGGTATTGACGTCTAGCTGATTTCTGAGCAAGCCTAACCCGTGGTGGTACTAAAAAAAAAGTAATACGCGTGTAACCTGTTTCAACCAAAGAAATAATAAATTATCTTATAACTCAACTATGTGATTTCAGGAACCTACCATTCTCATCATTTCCCAGCCTGCGTACGAAGCAAGGCCCGACACTACCCATTCGTATCGCCAGTTTTGTGGGTAGATCGCATAGCCAAACCATTGCTTGGCCATTGCTTCTGCTAGTTTCGGTAGCGCTATACTCCTCTGCTTAACGGCGTGGTTAGGTTCCATGAACACGTATGGTTCCCTGATAACATAATGTGATCAATTTTTATAATTATTTTTTCTATTTGAGGTTTATTATATTTACACATTATAGTATATATTAGGTAACTACAATAATTCAAAGATAATATAAAATATCTGTCAATTATAACTGTACAATATGTCTGGTAATCGAATATGCCATTCCAAACTTCCATACGTTCCATGTCATGAACAGTATAAAGGAAATAAAATTGAGAATGGCCCGTTCTCAACTTAAAAAGGATGCGGCGCTTAAAATCGTAGTTCTGACCGTGGTGCGGCGGGGGTTTTTATTGTAGCGGCATCTACATTCGCCACATGCGAACTAAGCATCTAAGACCTGACGTCACACAAATCCTGCATCGTGCAAGCAGTGTTTACCGTGCGACAAGTATATATCTATACGTGCAGGTGGCGTTCTATAGTTTCTGCCTACCCCCATAGGAAGAAGGCGTGAGTTTATGTATGTATGTAAGTATATATACAACCTCCCGACATCAATCGTTGGGCAATTTCCCGCCAGACACGACACCGTCTAGTCGGAGGATTCTCACTTTTCTATAGAGGATGAGTGAACTCTACACCGTTCCTCATACCTATAAGATATGCCATGAGTAGAAAAGAGACAAATATAATGAACGTAGATATGTTTTGAATTAGAAAAAAAAAATATATATATATATATCTTAAAATTTCGTTTGAAATATTCAAGATATGTAATAATGCTCATGAAGAACCTTGGTAAAGTTGCGCATGCAAAACATGGAGATCATGCCGCGCCCATTGCAATTTTGATTAGGAGCCGCATTGAACTTGTTTTATGGGGTGTTAGCTAGTCTCAGTTAAAATTATAATTTCGTAATAATTGATAAATATAATGAAATTGAGGAAAAGAGCAAGCAATGAAAAAAAAAAAAAGATTATAGGAAGATAAACTTTCACAATATTGGCAATGGTATAAAAGCAACGATAACGGACGTTTAATGATTTTATGCTGAAGATCACGTATAAAAGAGTAGTGTTGATAATTTGGAAAAAAATATATGTTAAATTAGAGCATGTTTTTAAATAATTTAATCTGTGAATATTTTAGATTATGTTTATATCACATAGTTAAATTAATTTGTAAAAATACGCTTGCTAGTTTTTGCGTTACATAACTTTTATGTAACGCAAAAACTAGCAAGCGTATTTTTCTGAAACCTTCATTTTAATAACATAATTATTTTTTTAAAGATAATTTAATTATTAATCTTTTAGTATACGTGTTTACTAAAGTAACTTTTATTTTATGTACAATAAATTATTAATAATGCTTCTAATTTAGGACAGCGCTCCTTGATAGGCAAGTCCTATTACTGACTGGACGTACGACGCGTTGCGTGACCTCAGCACAGAACACACAAGCTTACCACTCAAGGCCACTGGCATTTAGTGGCGTCTTAATTGCGTATACCATATCATTCATAGTCATTGTATAATAACTGCTAAGACTTACCAAATACCAACTGCGGAAAGAGCATTCCAATCTGCTGACACGTCTGGAAGAGCTATAATATTCATTCTACCATCTTGATCCAGAACGATTTCAGTGTACTGCTTGTTAGTCCATTCATTTAAGTTGGTGTAGAAGGAGTTAATAGCTAGTCCAGCTTGAGCATCTTGATTAGAGATGCCTCCTCTTCCGTAGAGAAAAACGTTTGAAATTGGTATGTTGATAACCAAAAAGTTGTGAGCTATCATTCCCCAAAGATGTGGCGGCCCCAGTAATGGACGAAATTGATTTCTGAAATAATAAGTCAATAAAATAATATAGTTGAAAGTTGAAACCAGATACATGGTCAATGATATGTGATGCGGAGGAAATAGGGTCAAGTTGTAAATTAAATTTTGATAGCTACTGGAAGACAAAAAGACTAGAGAAATCTTCTTCTTTTCGTGTGGTAAGTGACTAACCTGGTGTCAGAGTTTTAAAGCCGCCCATGGGCTTCTGACTTGGCTTCACAACCGTCGAGAAATATCTCTCAAGCATGGTTTCCTCACGATTTTTCCTTAACCGTTTTTGAAGCAAGTGATAAATTATACAATACGCACATGAATCAGAAAAGACAGAGGTGCCTGCATCGGATTCAAACTCGAGACCTATGACTTGGCAGTCCGACAGACACACTATTAGGCTATAACTGCTACTAGAAAAATGATAATGATAGAAGATGGATGGATGAAAAAATATAATTTTCATGATAACTATTACAATATTAGGTTTATTACCACCGTAGCTTAAGTAAACTTTTATAATAATGTAGAATAAAATAAAGTTAACTCCAATTTTGAAATAAGTCATAAAGATGAAACATCTCCTTTCCTACTTCCTAGGAGTAGTGGTGGCCCAGTGGTAGCGGCCTCGACTTACGGTCGTGGGTTCAAACCCAGGCAGGTGCTTTACTTTTTGTAATTTATTTCCACTGAGCTCTCAAAACGGTGATGGAAAACATCGTGAGGAAATCGTTATGTCCTAAAAACAAAAATTCGAAGACTGTGTGAGGAGGCCTGTTTCCCAGCAGTGGGAATGATAAGGGATGATTAATTGATTATGCTATGTTATTCTCAACGTATACTGATTGTTTTGAAGTACTTACTTGGTATCGTTCTCCAGCAAAGAATTTGACGCTGTTATGATACAGTCTTAGGGTCACATTCTAAATAATGAAACAATATGAAACCTTAAGCCTCTTGTGACAGGATTCATGATGTAATAGCACATTATAGTTATGAAGAAGGTATGTTGGTAATACTTACGCGCTGTTCTCCTCTAGCCGAGAATTCGTAACTAAATGTGTGTAATCCAGGTTGTTGAACTTGAAACTTATTATTGATATCTCTGTAGGCTCGTCGATGCAGGGGAACACGCGTCTTGCGTAAGTCGGATGAAGATTCATTGCCACGTAGGTGCTGCGAATATAGGTAACGTGATTATAAATATTTTAAACTAACAAAAACGGCTATTTTGGCCAATTTTTCTATCAATAACTTTTGTTTGAAGCATAAATACGATGGAATGACATATTTTCTAAAAAAAAAACTTTCCAACCATCATAATATATTTAATAGGCCGAAAAAAGAAACGAGTTTCATATGATTAAAAATTCGGCCCGGATCCGACAGAAATATAATAGTAAAAAAATATATTACTTTCCATTGTGTCGTCCCAAGTGAAGTCCCAGTCCATCATTCGATAGTTGACCACTATACTCTATAATTACTACACATACTGAGGCCGTAATTGCTGGAGAGATATGCAGTGCTTGATCGTCAACAATGAAGTCAGCGTCGAAGGTATTTGCACCTGAAAACACTCCTGTTTTCACAGATTTTATATCTAGGCCATCAATCTGTAGGACTATATCGTCTTCCCGCGTCGCATAGCTTAACTGAACAACAAGAACAGCGCGCCCATAGAATGAATCCCCGTCGACTGTTATTTCCAATGCATAATTTGTTACTATTTGGCCAGGCCTTACATTTCCTCTGAAGAAAGCATCATGCGTTGCATTCACTGCTTCTTCTACAACAGTCAGTTTATGTTCTTCTATAAGTTTGTTCACTACGGGGGTTTCCGAGTTTTTAGAATCGGTATCGGTTGTCGGTAACGATTTTGCAACAACGTTAAATAGGATTACCGATGAAAAGAAGATGCACTTCCACTTGAACACATTTTGACCCATTTTTATTGAATTTTAATGGTGGATTACTTCACTCCCAGATTCCCATTCGTCGTTTCGTTAGATGATCTTGAATAGAAGTAATGAAGTACCGTCTCGGTACATATAGCTTATATATACGTATATTTTACTAATTTCATATCGATTATATTTAATCATAATGCAGCTGTCGTTATGCGATAGATAATTATATGATAAAGTTATTTTTGATCATAATACCTAATCTGACGTAAAAATGTGAAAGTGTATTTGTTGGTTTGTCCTTTTTTCACACCGCAACGATAGAACGAATTGACGTGATTTTTTACTTAGATTTAGTTTATAGGCCGAAGATGAGTGAAATTAATATTACTTCTAACTAGAAAGAACAAATAATAATAAATAATACTGCCTATATTAAGTCACGATACAATATGTAGAAAGCGAATTTTCCATTTATTTACCATTAATTTTGGTATAAAGACGTAAAAAGCAATGAATTTGTCCTTTGCTAGGTTTTCAGTCCAAGGCGACGTTATGTCTAATCAGAATTAATTTCGTGTGTTAAATTTTCAACTTGTTCTTTTTTTTAAATTTATTAGTTAAATATTGAAGCGAGTGAAAATTATTTCGTCACCACTGCTCTCAAAACAGTGAAGAAAAACATCGTGTGGAAACCAGCATGTCCTTAAACCAAAATTTCGAAGACATGTGACATCTACCAACACGCACTGGGCCCGCGTCGTGGCTTACGGCCCACTCCCTTTAACCGCGAGGAGGCCTGTACCCCAGCAGTGGGAACATTATAGGCTGATTATGATTAGTGAAACGAGTTAAAACTTCTTCATTTTACCAAATGCCATCCATTACCGGACATAGGTTTTTCGAAAGCATCGCCGCAACGAATAATTGTGTAACTTAATTTTTTGTTTGACTGGTTTTCATCTAAAGGCGTGTCACATACAGATAAAATAAAAGTTTAATCCTATGATTGTTTGATTTGAATTGTTTTTTCCTGTTGATTATAGCTAATTATTAAGTTTTTATCTTTATCAACTGCTTTATCAGAACAAACAATGATGTCACATAGGAACAAAACTAACAAATACCGGATCATACCTGTCGGGTATCCGGTATCTGTTTCAGGTGTACTTTCTTCCCAATGTGCGCTTTTATAATTAACCGAGCGAGCGAAGTGTCTCTGGATCGAATCTGGCAAAATTTGCTTTCGTGTGTCAGTTAGTACGTAGGTCGTATTTCATAACCGATCTGGACGAAATTTGGTGTACAGGTTTGACGACTTTTTTTAAAATTTTTAGTCGTTTGGTATTTTTGATTGGAGGGGTACTTCCTTCAAAATGGGGCAAAAAGGGGGGCTACTGGATATCTCCGCCTTATGAGATCCGATTTCGATGGTTCTCTATGTTGGTCTCAAAAAAAAAAAACTGGTGAAGATCTGATGAGAATTCTCAGCATGATGAGCAGAATAGCTTCTCAAAATGCAGTAAATTGCTCACTATTTATTAAAACTTATTAGTTCATTTTACTAGCTGGCCTATAAATTTTTACTCATAATTTTTCTAGTTTTTAGGGTTCTGTAGTCAACAGGGAATCGATATAGATTCGCCATTTCCGTCTGACTATTTGTCTGCCTATCCACGGCTTAGCTCAGAAAATCTTAGTACTAGAAAGCTGTAATTTGGCATGGGTGACATTAAACACGCCGGCCGACAGTGGTAAAATAAAATCATGATAATGTTTGTTTTTGGATTCCTCCCCTTCCTACACGTAAAGTGGGGATGATTTCTTATGTAATGAGGTGTCGTGTGGGTGTGTGAAATCCGTTTGCGAAATATTAAGCTTTAAAGTGCAAATTTTTGTTAGAGACAAGTGTCTCTGCCAGCTAAATGGTTGTTTATGGATATGTAAAAAAAATCACGGCTGTAGTATATAGTATGTAACGAAGTTAAAAGGAAAACTATCACAACTAAGTATGCTTTACAAGTTAACGAGTAATAATCGGCCAACTTACATTTGCAGTTGGAATGTATCGGAGAACATGGTTTTCAACTACAATGTTAAGTATATTATGTATTTGGGTTAAATTCGTTCCAACTACAGAACCCTTCATTGTGCGTAGTCCGACAAGCACCTTAATTGTGCGTAGCCTAAGTTACTCCTTATAATATCAGCTTTCTGCCAGTGAAGGTCCAATTAAAATCAGTTCACCCTTTTTGGAGATCAGCCGGAACAAACTGACATACAGAGAGACAAAAATAAACAAATAAAAAATTATACGTAACGTATTTATAGTTTCTTAGGTATTTAGTAAAAAGTTGTTATTTGGACATTACAGACACTTCAATTTGATTAATTTGTATGTTTATTGAGTATTGATTATTTGTATTGATAACGTGACAATATTATCGTTGAAAAATAATGGAAATACGTGCACGTTATAACGTTACCGTGGACGGTTATAAGCGTCTTCATATATTTCCATACATTTTACTTCCCTGTGTTTTCGTGATGCTGTGACGTGGACGTGGATGTCTACGATAATATCGTCACGTTATAAATTTTAAAACGCATATTATTTGTCAAAAAGCAGGTCAATACTGGACAACTCACTACTATACGTATCGTTGCGTTTCATAATAATTAGGGAAAACTGGACTGGACTGCTATTTACTAACGGCAATTCTTGCTGAAAAATTGTATTATAGAACACGTTGGAAATAATAACTTATGTACAAGCACTTTCTAATAATTATTACAAAAAGTAATAATGGCTTTAGGAATACAAGAAATAAACAATTGTTTCGTTCTTAACCAATTTATTTATGTTTTTATATTAGGTATATTTTTTGCAATATGTACATATTACAAACAAATAGCATTATAAGATTTTTTAAATAAAAACTAATGTTATACCTCAAGTCTAATGCTTATAAGAATATTTAAATAATTTTAATTCATAATTATTTAGTTATATTATATTATATATATTTAATTTATCTACGTTGTTTTTTTTTTTTTAACCTAACACTAAATTTAGGGCAAGAGGACGCGTTTGCCCCAGATTTAGTTGTTTTCCCTAAGTATTATCTTACAAACTATGCGATAAAAATATGAGTGAAAATGCAGTAAAAAAAAATATACTACTCTACCCTTATCAATTAAAATATTAAATAAGAATCTTAATATACACTATCTCCTCAAAAAAAAACTTCAATAAATTATTTATGATAAAATTAGACAAACAAGACCCAAATTAGGAAGGGAATGCATAGAAATATAATAAAGTGTTTGCCTCCAGCAGGGATTTAACTCGGAACATATCTATGTTCATGCTTTTATTTATGAATCAAGATGTCAAATAAAACTCTACTTTAAGAATTGGTTCAAAAGATAAGAAATTGTTCCTTAGAGGGCCACTTTTGTCTAACATTCAAATAATTAGGGATATTATTATGTCATTCTGATTACAGAATGAAATATAATTATTATTATAAACTCTATTCTACACGATTACATTTTGTTTACTCTTAAACTAAGTCACTTTGTGCAATTCTGGTATTACTAAACTTAATTTAAATTACTTCGAAACTAATTTTATTAACATTGGTCATACATTCTTATTACAAAACATGTAGCAAGATGTGATCTTTAATTAAGGCTTTTCGAATACAAACTTTAATTATATTTTAATACAATCGTATTAAATAATAATAAGATGTATTTTAAACTTAATAATACAGTTGTATTATTCTGAAAGCCGTTTAGAAACTACAAATAATATCAGTATGATACTTTTGAGTTCCTTTCTCGATTATCTTATCATTTAATTAATAATTAATAAAATTTATTATTTTTACAAACATAATATTAGTATAACATTAAAATATTTTGTAACTTATTTCTGATAAACTATCTTTGTAACTTATTATAGCTTGTATTGTAGAGTTTTTATTTATTTATTCATCTAACACCTACATATTAAATATATTATGTGTAATTTTAATATATTTGATTACATAATAATGATCATAAACTACACTTAAAATTTAATAACATAGAGGCATAACTTCGAATATAAATTGATGAATTAATAATTATAATAAATCTCTTACATTCTTTTTTGAAGATCAACAATCTGTTTCTGGGCTTAATTTAGACGCTTGCCATACGTTTTTCCAATTGAACTACCTTAAAAAATTTGTACCATAATTATATCTCTTGGTTGACAGTCTACTCCCGCCTGTCGATCATAATTCAATTAAAATAATTGAGTTTGTCTGTGTTTTCTTTCCTTTATCAGAATCAAAACCAGCCTCGACAAAAATAATAACAATATTTTCGAAAACAGATCCTTGATCTTCAAATTCCTTTACTTTTAATGATTTAACATCGCTACCATTATGGACACACAGAATGCCACAACTGACAGCACCAAGGTTTGTGCATGGTTCTCATCTATCCATTCATATACATAATCCTTGTCTCTTTCATCCCAGACTAGATTCTCAAAAATTTGGTCAACAGCTCGGTAAGCAGCCATTTGGGAGTCATGTAAATTGTTGTTCTGGGCCTCTACCCAGATTCGGAACTGTGGAAAAACATACGTTTAGAAGTAGCTATAGCTCAACAACTAGAGCACGGGTAGTAGAAGTCTCGAATTCAATGCCCTTGCGTTGCTACGAATGGATTAATCGAATACGAATGTCTAGAATGTCTTCGTGAATTTATTTTATCGTTTCCCCTCTTGACATTTAAGCTAGTAAAGGAATCGGTTATTTTTCTATTATCGTTAATATTGTATGTATTTTGATCTCGATACTTACTTGTTCACTGAGGTCTGCATCAGCCATATTATCAGCAAGAATGAAAAACACCTCTTCAAGTTTCTCGCGACCACCGTACCTGAAAAAATATATTTTAAAGTAAGAATATTGGAGAAGCTGTCATACAATGTATATCAATCTCTAAATAAACACTGGGCTGTCGAAACACCCTTGGAGACGCAAAAACACGTACATGTTCCTGACTTCTTCTGTTCTCATTCTCAAGAAAGCGCGAGCTAAGTGTGCATTCGCGTAACTGCTTTCTGCTACTGCAGCGAAAATCTTCACTCGTTCCTCAACAAGGTAAGGGCTATCTGGTACTATAGTTTGATCGAGTAACCTGTAAGAAATAATAGCTTCATTTAAATAATGGTGAATTACAAAAAGAAAATGTCTGTATTCAATATAGTACGGAAAGAAAGTCATGAAGCTAGTGAAATTAACGGTGTTTGACTTCAACTAAATGGTTGGGCCAAAGATCGTTAGCGGCATGCCAAACTCATTAATTCAAAGGGCTTTACTCCATTGGTCCCTAAAGCTCAATAATCACAACAGCGGAACAAAAAAGCTAGTTAACGACTAAGAAATCCTACAGTAATACAATCTGACTCACCTATTGATAAAGGCTTCGTCTTGCGAACAAGCCAAGGACTCTAAAATGACGATTCTCTCGTAGTGGGTCGGTTCGATCTCCAGTCTTGTATTCAATGCTTCTATGACTTCTGCGTCGCCTTCTCTCACCATTGTACAGTATACCGCTGGTCTGATGTCATGAGGGATGCTGGGATTACTGGAACCAAAAAGAGCTATTTGTAGCTATCGTTTGACTAGATACAATAAGTACGTATGACTGATTGCCAGCTTTATGTTTAGGACCTTTCATTTATGACGTCAACATCTGTCAAGGCCCGGAAGGATATTGACGTGCGCTCCACGTCACTTTCAACTTTTATTTTTTATTATTCAATGCTGCCTTTTGTTAGGTGGGAAATTATCGGCCCTAGCGGACCCCGTCAGTTGTGCTGACATCTCTTTGAGGCGCACGTGCAACACAACGCACCGTCAACCCGTGCCTGGTCCTTATCGGATGACGAGCTACCCATTGCTCACCGTCCGCAAGCCTGAGCCTACGGAGGACGGGAATCGGCCTGCGGCGTTTCGCTTCCTCGCGCCACTCCCAGAAGTGCGCGAGGACTTTTACCTCCAGATCCCATGGAGGTAACCCGGCAAAAAGGCACGCCACCTCGCAGGAGACCGTGCGGTATCCTCAGGCCAGCCGGATGGCCATGACCCTCTGGGACGCGTTCAACTAGCGGGCTGGCCGCAGCCTCAGTGAACGCGCCCACACTAGTGCCCCGGAAAGGGCCATGGACCGCACGACCCCCGTGTAGAGCCTCCGGCAGGAGGCGTTTGGACCCCCTCGATTGGGCGGGAGCCGCTTCAACGCAGCCCCGGCCCGCTCCAGTCTGGGAGCCAAACGTCGGAAATGCTCTACGAAGTTCCAGCGGCTGTTGAGGACGAGTCCCAGATACTTCATCGTCGACTCGACGCCGATGTGAACCCCTCCCGCCATTATCTGGGAACCCGATGGTGGCGCATTCCGAGGACCATGAAAACCCAAGGCCTCGGACTTGTGCAGGGCCACCTCGATTCCCAACTGCTGGATCCTGATAGGATAAATCGGCCGCCGCCTGGTACGACCTCCCCTGCGCCAGGACTACTGTCGTCAGCGTAATAAACGACGCTGACGCCGCTAGGAGGATCGGCACGCAGCACCCAGTCGTATCCGCTGTCCCACAGATGCAACCCCAGGACTGATTCCTGTGGGACATCGAACGACATCTCTCGCCGGTTCCATTCTCCCTGGTGACCGGGGTAGATGACAGCTCTGTCCGTCAAGTAAGCCTCGACCACACGACAGAGGTAGGTCGGTATTCGGTGGTACCGGAGTGTCTCCCTGATGCAACTCCAGGGCAGAGTGTTGAAGGCATTGGACGACCCCACCCCGGGCCATCCTGAGGTCCCACATGCGCATGATGGCGTCCACTGTAGAGCGCCCCCTGCGGAAACCAAACTGGCTCTCCGCCAGAACCCCACCCGCACCAGCTGCCCGATGAGGCGGTCTGCAATTACTCTGTCAAAGAGCTTTCCCACCTCGTCGAGCAGCACGTTGGGGTTGGGCCAATATGCAGATGGAGAGTCCGCAGGACGCCCCTGCTTCCTGATGAGGACCAGTTTCCCCGTCTTCCAACGTAGTGGGACCTGGCTCCTCTCTATGCATGCGCTTAGAAGCCCCCTTAGTCGAGGCCCAAGAACCCCGAAGGCCAGAATCTAGGCTGTTCCAGGTAAGGCGTCGGGTCCTGGGGCGGTATGCTATTTTTGGTTTTGAATGATTTACGAGATCCGTCAGGCTATAGTGTGAAATTGCCCACAGACGAAATTAACCCTTCTTTAAACAGTAAAAATAGAATGATATCTAAGCCGCTTGAGTCTGCCGTCTCTTATCGACACTGGAGCTTTATCGGTATTCTGAAGCATTTTTTTCTGCATTATGGATTTCGTTTAGATAATGATCCTTAAAGGCTTGTTCATAGCTTTTTTTTTGTTTTTTGTGTCTTTAAAAGCGGTTTTGTAGTTTCTTTTTCTTCAAGTTTCTTGTTTCAATTAATCCATTTACAGGCAATATTGAACTGTCACGAAAACTTGATTCTTTAGGCAAAAACTATTTACAAGCAACGGTTTATTATTTTGTCATAGTTTTGTTTAATTTAATTTTCACATTTCTTATTTATTAACTGTGAAACTTATTCAATTAGCATGATAAAATTATTTTTAAGTACATGTTTCAAACAACTATTTCAAATACTCACACTACTCCATTGTTGTTAGGATCGTAAAACCAGTCTACGGCGGCGGCAATGCAAGGCTGGTAGTTGGCTCTGCAAGCATGGTCCATCACGAGGCCGCGGGTCAACGTTTGCATCGTTGGCTCAGTCGTAGCCACATCAGGATAGAAGCCTATTTGATCTTCAAAAGCACGTATTGTTCTTCGAACCATTCTCTGAAGAAGAAATAATAATACTTAGGCATATCGTCCACGACGCTACTCAAAAGAATCGTGTTCCTAATACAAATCACCGTAAGAGTAGCCAGAATCAATCTGCCGAGCCTTTTTCCAAGTATGTTGGGGTCAGCTTCCAGTCTAACCGGGTGCAGCTGAATAGCGATATTTTACATGGATCGACTGACCTCCACAACACAGTAACTAGGTAATACGATACCCATTGGTAAGACTAGTTGTCAAACTTTCGGCCCGTAACGACTGTCAAAGATTCACGAATGACAGCCGGGACCAACAGATTAACGTGTTTTCCGAGGCACCGAGGAGTATACCGTGGGTATGTAGAAATGGTCACCCATTCCCGGCAAGCGTAGCGAAGGAAACGAGATCCAACCAACCTGATGGATCGATCCGTGCTCCTGTTAGTACTTAGCCACGAGCTCCTCTTTCAGTTGAGAGCAACGAGAGCAACAATATTTCCATGGTGGTCCGTAGACGTTAGTTTTATTATTGATTGAGTTTGTAGTGTGTTACTTTAATTAGTTACATTAATTACATTAATTAGTAGTATTGTGGATGATGAACCTAAGTGTATTTTTTTAACTGAAACTTTTTGTTGTCTCCTGTTATACATAGAATTAGCCCGACTGACTTACCATATAAATGTCTGGATCTAATTCTTCTTCGTCATTTACAAAGGCTACCAAGCGTTTCCTCAAGAAGTCCATATTTCTTACGAAGGCTTTCCATGGTGCGTATTCGGTTTCATGTTCCATAGTTAAAACCACCCTGAATGCGATATCGTAGTCTAATCTTCCTGCCCTAGCTAGGTTAAGAGCATCGTCTATTAGCTGTGGACAAATAGTGATTAATAATTAGAACAGAGTATCAATACGTTGTTTGTTTAGACGGTTAGGCTTCACTTAAGTATTGAACATAATTGAACAATTTATGAAAGAATGCAAGAATACTTGCCTAAAATAGATATATATTTAATTGCAGTTAGGGTAATAATTTTATTTTTCAAGGATCATTGCTCCAAAGACAGAGAAGAAGTTATGTTTTCATTACTTACAGTAGCACGATTGAGTGGATGGATTTGTTCCCTCATCTCTGGTTCTTCAAGAGCTTCAATGATTAAAAACCAAAGGTCAGCTTCGTAGTTCACTCGATAGTACCCTGATTACAGCAAAGAGGAACAGTCATCATTACAGTATTTTCACAGTTATTTCATATCTGATAGCAGTGACCCAATAGCAACCTTATTTAAATGAAAATAAAGATGACTGTGATTTTGATAGCGATGCAGAATCAGAGGTAAGCGTATTTTCCCTTCTTTGGAAAGAGTTCTGACAGTGTTAATTTGTTTTTGTTTGCCATTGATATGGTTTATGAATCAACTTCCATTTTCTTGAAATCAATAAATATGACATACTTTATCATAAAAAAAAACAGGGGTCGGGACGTATTGAAAATTGATAGAGCCAGCTGTGTTCCAGTGAGACAATAATATGAAGCCAGGATATGTTGAGTCATTATTACTTATACAAATAAATAAATAGAGGTCGGCAGAACAAATAGCATCATTCCATTTTCACAACTACGGCTTTAACACTTAAAAATACTGCCCCTATTAAGTCGAATATTGAATTTTAATGCTTACCTTGGCCCTGGATATTGAAGAGAACCCAGTCTTCATCACCGAGAGCAAAGTCCAAATTTAGAGATTGGTCGAACATATCGACTGGATATACTCTTTCTACATCAAAGTTTGGTTCTATACTGGTAGTATAAGTAATTGGAACTCGCATCGGGATGAATGGTTTATTGGAGAAACCAAAACGCTCCTACGAAACATACAAAAAAATAGATTGTATATTGATCAGTTTAGCCTTAATTAAAATTCCTCCTGCCTGCACTGAGACCACTTCTGTATAGATTGATCACAAAGATGAAGTGACATTTCTTTTTTTAATTTTTTGACATCGCGCCGTAGAAATATTTATACAATCTGTATTTAGCACTTTTTTTCGTTTGTGCGGTGTTTGTGCTGATCGTACTAGTATTTGCGAGGGTGACTGCAGAATTTTGTTACCTGGGCTAAATATAAATATAAAATTATTTACCTGAGTAAGCGACACTCCAGTGCCTCGCAAACGTGTTACTCTTATCAGTGGGTATCCATTGTTGTTAATCCACGGTTCCAAATACTCGTTGAAGTCGCCAACCATATCGTTATTGTTTGATCCAAGCCATTCACTGTTCACAGCATCTACGAAGGTCAACGAGTTCACCCAACTTAGCGATCTGGGAAAAATACATGATTTATGAAATTTGCAGGGCGAAGCTCGACAACCCACGAATCGGCAAGCGTAGGGTAAGAAGCCCGCAAGCTAGGTGGAAAGGCGGACTTCAGGAGCCAGTTCTCAGGGTGGCTGGAGGGTACTAGAGAGGCGCCTCACGTTCCGGCTGACGCAGGTTCTCACCGGACGCGGCTGTTTTGGGAAGTTCCCGTTTAGGATAAGGCGGGAGGAAACGCCCGGGTGTCACTATTGTGTGGATCGCCCGGAGGACACGGTGGAGCATACGGTGGAGGTCTGCCCGGCTTGGGCTGAGCATCGCCGTGACCTCGTGGAGGCGATCGGCGGCGGTGATCTTTCGCGTCCGGCCCTGATTCAGGCCATGGTACGGAGCGAGTGGAAATTGGAGGCCGTCACCTCCTTCTCCGAAGCAGTAATGCTTGTGAAGGAGGAGGCCGAACGCGTGAGGGAAAGGCAAAATTCGCGCTCTCACGCTCCTAACCGCCGTATGAGGAAATGCCCTGGGCGTCGGGAATCGCGAGCCGATTTCCGGCCACCGTAGGCGCAGGCTCTCGGACGGTGAGCAATGGGCAGCTCGCCGTCTGATAAGGACCAGGCTCGGGTCAACGGCGCGTTGTGTTCCACGCGAGCCACAACGAGATGTCAGCAGAATTGACGGGGTCCGCTAGGGCCGATGCCTGTCGGGGTTGCAAAGAAATCCGAAAGGGAGATCGTGGCCCCCGGCAACAGGGCACCTGAAGGAACACGGGTGGGTTTTCGTCAGTAAGAGTCCGAAACACCCTCTCGCTCCATCCAGAGCGGGAGAAGTTATTTGATAATTACCTGCCCAAAAAAAAAAGGGTGGCTGGAGGAAGCTCGACAAGAGAAACCGAGAATCAAGATACATAGCGTGTAATTGGCGAGGCCTATAATCGGCAGTGGACTGCTATAGGCAGATTACAATAAAAGTCGACCGGGATACTGCTTTTTTCATTAGAAGTTTCTCACTAGCTGTCCAGAATTGCGTTTTGAGCCCAGTTAGTCCACGCAACAGGTTACACAGCACAACTTCTGTATATCTTTTAAATTATTCACGGTTATATAAAAACACAATATCTTAGTTTTCCAACAATATTGTTTTTTTTTTTTTTTTCATTTTTGATGATGAATCGATAAGGCTATGATAACGTTATGATGAATCTGACAATCTATTATCAGTTGACAGATGATAATAATATGCTTTGGCATTCATCTTGATTTGATGTTAAATAAATATTTGTTGAAATTGTATATCTAGAGAGAAGTAGCTTAAAAAATAAAACTTAATATATTTTGAATGTTATTCTTTTGTATTTTATTCTCTCTATAGAATAATGTAACTCAGTAATGTGTCTCTCTACATTGATGTACTTTATCGCTTTTAGTGATTTTTTTCAATAAAACAAAGTAAATAAAATTGACATTCTATACATATAATAAAATCGTAGCGAAGTCAAAACTGTACATCGAATATTTTTGAAAAAAAAAAAGTAATTCCTACGAGGTCTGGGATCGATTTTAATGCCGAAAATATAATATTTTTTAGAATTTTTGTCTGTATGTATGTTCCAGCATGACGCAAATGTATGTCCTTTTTTTTTTTTTTTTGAGCGTGGGAAATCATCAAATAACTTCTCCCGCTCTGGGCGGAGCGGGAGGGCGTGTCAGACTCTTACTGACTAAAACCCACCCGTGTTCCTTCGGTTGCCCTGTCGCCGGGGGCCACGATCTCCCTTTCGGTTTTCTTCGCAACCCCGGCAGGCATCGGTCCTAGTGGACCCCTTCAATTATGCTGACATCTCTTTGAGGCGCGCGTGGAACACAACGCGCCGTCGACCCGGGCCTGGTCCTTATCGGACGGTGAGCCACCCATTGCTCACCGCCCGCAAGCCCGCGCCTACGGTGGCCGGAAATCGCCCCGCGATTCCCGACGCCCTGGGCGTCTCCTCCTGCGGCGGTTAGGGGCGTGAGGGCGCGAAATTTGCCTCTCCCTCACGCGATCCGCCTCCTCCTTCGCGAGCATTACCGCTTCGCAGAAGGAGGTGACGGGCAAATGTATGTCCTAGCGATTCGAATCGATGTACAGTTTTGACTTCGCTACGATTTTATTATATGTATAGATGTCGTATTTGTATGTAAATTTATGTATTTATGTACATTATGTGTCTATCAACATGTTGGTAAAATAAAATAAAATACTGTTCGAAATGTAAACATATAAATCAACATTCAGACTAATTAATAATGAAATTGCAAGTATAGATTTTTTTACTATGGAAATGGTTCTATTGCTTTAAAAACTAAATTTAATTCCTGTTATAATTTGTTTCTCATACAAAATTATTACGTCCATAGTCGCGCGTATTTAAAAAATGCAACAAATAATAAATAATACACGCACTATGTAACCAGATTCAACAATGTTTTGACAGGTGTTTTTTTTTTAAATGACATTTTCTAAAAATGAAACCAAGCGAGATCGATTTATCGCCCCCAAAACCTCCTGCATACTAAATTTCATGAGAATCGTTGGAGCCATTTCCAAGAATTACTCGTTTAAAGATAGTAGATACCGTAAAACAATGTAATTTTATAAACTATTATTTATTTGCTCATAAACACGTATCTCATATTCCATTCCATTGTGTGATTCCTTTTTATAACTCTGATATTTTATAATAATAGAAAAGTAAATTCCAAATTTAGTATGGGAAATCTATGCGTCAACATAGTTACAATGAGAGGGTGATAGTTTCTTTTGGCTACGCCATTTTGTTTAGTAACTGTGCGTTTCGATTCGTGCGCGTCGTAAAAAGAACTTTAAGAAATTGTGTTAAAAGTGCCAAGTACGTGAATTCGGTAAGTACTATACTTTACAGTGCAGCATGTCAGTGTAGTTTATGTTTTAATAAAGTCATATGTATGTTTCACGAGTAACTCGAGGGTGTAATTACAAAAATATAATCTTTTGAAGGCTAGGGAAACGTTAATTTTGTTCAATTGTGTGACCATTGTGTTACTATTTTTGAGTCACGTGACAATTAGGGCTTGTCGTAGTATATTCACTTTAATGTGAATAGTAATTCCATTTCCGTTTTAGGAAAGATGCCGTTAACAACCGCTCAACGACAAAAACGTTACCAAGAGACTTAAAAATTAAAATATCTACAAAAATGGAAAAAAAATTGATTAGATTCGTTGACTTCGTTGCGACTTTGCCCTTATTCTTCAATTGTGTTACTTTTGTGTCACAAAAAATGTAATGACAATGATCAAGCTGCAGAGAGTAACCACAGTATTCTCTCGCAAATTGAAGGGAGCGAAGTGATATACACCTCCATTAATATTGATATAGAGGAAGATGATGGTGGCATCGAATAACGATATCGTGGTGGTGGCGAATTGAGAAATTCTACGGGGTAATGTACATTACCTCGTAGAATTTCTCAATTCGCTGATGATTAGTGGACTTCCGGTATACATCATCCAGCTGAAGGTCGGTGTCCCGATTATGCTCCTTCGGAACTTAACTCTGCCAAAGCTGTGTACCAGAACCCGGCTCAATGTCGTGTCTTTGCAGAAAAAGGTCATCGAGGCGGGAATTCTAACAGGTTGTGGCGATGGCGAGACGGTATTTATATCGCGTATACCACTAATTCTCCACAATTACCAGTTTAAGCACGTACTGTTTCCTGAGAGCGTATGGCTGAAGGTTGCGGGTTTCAACCTCAGGACAAGCTGCTTCTCACACGGATAACTGTACATCGCTTACTCCCGAGTCACCATTCCTGACCCTCTGTATATTTTGTCTGCAGAGATAAAACTACAAACGTAGTATACAGGGAAGTTTTATAAAGATGTTGCTGTTATTGTAGTATATTGTAGTGTCTTATGACTTCCACGTGAACAAAGTTGCGGACAGAAGCTGGTAACTAAATAACTCAGCAAAAATAATGCCAAACTTCGATCAAAAAATGCCTTAAGCATGAATTAGTTATTTTAAGACTTACTGTGTATTAGCAAGTGCACTCCCTGCCAACTGAATGTAGTCAGTATCTGCATCACCAAGCACAATCCTTATCATCCTCATTAATGCTGGAGCCTTATACTTCAGAATTCCGTTCACACCGATATGGTCTCTAATTGCTTCTTCATCGAACATATTATAATCTGGCTCTAATACTCTTGAAGATTGATAGGAATCGCGGAGTAAGCTCTCTTGTATCACTTCAGTCACGAATAAGGTATTGACGTCGAGCATTGTGACGTCTGTTCCCATACCGTCACCTTGAAACTGTAAGAAAGAATGACAAATAATATATATATAAAAAAAACTTTTTCATTATTTTAGTGGCATTTTCGGTAATAAGTCAACCAAATTTTTTTTAAATCTATATTTTTTTTTGTCTTTCGTTAGCTTTTTCATTTGCAATACAATCGATCTCGATGATTTTTCCATTAGGTGTTACAACTCTCACGACTAGACATGCGTTTTTTTTTGTTATTATGCAATAGTTGTTTTGGTTTAGTTTTCTTTGCACACGTATCGACACTGATGTAAAGCAAAGCTTACCCCATTGGCTTTTTTTTTTCATACAATTATGGGTGCCAACTAAAGTGCTATTAAACTTGGGTAGAGATTAATGATCGTTAATTAATAATGTTGGCTTAGATAATACGTTTCCCCTTCTCTATATTGCTCTCGTTTTATGTCAGTTGTGTGACAGTGATAGGAATAATGCTTAGTCCAAGCACGTGCTCTGCTAAGTAACGTTTATTATTATCTATATATTTTTAAAACCTACCATGCTCAGCATTTCCCAGCCTGCATACGACGCGAGGCCTGAAACGAGCCATTCGTATCGCCAGTTCTGCGGGAAGATCACGAATCCAAACCATTGCCTAGCCATTGCTTCTGCTATCTTCAGTAGCCCTATACTTCTCTGCTTCACGGAGTTGACCGTTTCCATGAACACGTAGGGCTCCCTGAGAACATCCATACATATACATAATTTGCGGACTAACGCTAGTATTTTTATAAAGTTACTTCTAAACGGTGCGAGGCATGAGTTTCGAATAACTGTATCTATGTGATAGATACCTGTAAACTGCCCTAACTTCACATGGTTTCCAATGCTGGTCTATAATGAAAAAAAAATGCAATATCTTTTTCATGGTAATCGAAACTTAAAGCTCTCTAAAATTACAAAACAAAAAATAAATCAAACACTACAAAAAGTTTGATTTATTTTTTCAATGGGCGACCTTTTCGCTTTCCGCGATCTCTTCTAGGCAACCTTGGAATGAACAGTGATTTGCCTGGACATAAAATGGGGCTTTCGTTGGTGCAAATAATAAGTATACAATATACTAGAATAGATACACAGATATATACATATCCTAAATAATAGATACCTAATACATACATACATACTAAATATATAAACAACAAAAATAAATGAAGACTATACATAATTACAGTTAAAGAACAAGATCACAACGATAAGTAAAGTTCTTTTACGAGTCTCTTAAATACAGGTAAGGATTGCGCACGTTTTATTTGAGCATTCCACGAACGAGCGGCCGAATAAGCTTCAAGTTATCTGATGACCTTAAAAATTACGTGTGTTAATCGCAAAGAAACTGAAAACGACGTTTTACTAAGAGTTGGGGAACCTCTTGGCCTGCATCTCACCTGATGGTAAGTGAAGATCAGGTTGAAGGTGGAAACGAGCTTCACGCGGAATCCTCAACTACAGAGGAACTGACTATCTTACCTCTAACTGCCGAAATACAACAATACTGCTAACATTATTGTTATAGCAATAGGCTTAGATAAGATGGTAGTAGCTAGCCAGGCGGGCTTGGAACAAGCCCTACCACCAACCGTACCGACCAGAAAATTTTGCCCCCACTGCTGCACTGGGAATTAAACCCGGGACCTCTGGGTCTGAGATAAGTCTAATCACTAGACCACGGAGGCGGTTATATATGGATGTAAAACTGCAAAGACTCACCAAATGCCAACCGTAGAAAGAGCATGCCAATCTGTTGACACGTCTGGAAGGGCTACGATATTCATTCTACCATCTTGATGCAGAACGATTTCTGTGTATTGCTTGTTAGTCCATTCATTTAAGTTGGTGTAGAAGGAGTTAATAGCTAGAGAAGCTAAAGCATCCTGATTAGAGATACCTGCTCTTCCGTATAGTAAAACGTTTGTAATTGGTATGTTAATATTGACAAAGTTATGAGCTATCATTCCCCAAAGATGCGGCGGCACTATCAATGAACGGAATTGGGTTCTGCAATAACAAAAAAAAAATAGTTGCACACAGGTTACAAAATTTGTAATGTTAATTGTTAATTGTTAATAAAAATTGTTAATTTAACTCTCTGTCCTTCCACAATAAGTTACATACAAATATCATTTATTTAACTATTTAAGTACACATATAAATAAATAGACAAGACAACAAATATATATATAAAGTAAAGATGATGATGTATGATGTTAACAATAATGACGAATATAATAGTTCAAAAATAAAAATATTGCAAACCATATTTGTATAATAGTTATTTATAATACCTTTATGAATAGTTATTTTTTTACATTGAATAAAGAATGGTTTAAATGATCAAACAATAAGAAACTTTAAGCGTCTTGTGACGGGGTTCAAAATGAAATAGTACATTATAGTTTTGAAGAAGGTAAGTAAGTAGTACTTACTCGCTATTTTCCTCAAGTTGAGAATTCGCTACTAAATGTGTGTAATCCAGGTTCTTGAAAGTGAAGCTCACTGTCGACAATTCTGTAGGCTCGTCCATACAAGGGAACACACGTCTCGCGTATGTCGGATGCAGATTCATAGACAGGTATGTGCTAAAAATTAAAACGAGTTAAGGTGAAATGAATAATATGTTTTTGTACAAAATTTTCTTGACAACCTCAACCTTGATAGACTTTTAAGGCCTTATAAAGTTATAACAAAACAAGATTTATCTTTGGATCCCAATTTGAGAAATTGTAGGATTCTTTTTTTTGAAAAATGCAACAGAGTTGTCAGAAACAATATTGAAGTTTAATAAAATGTGATTGTGATTAAATAGCGCCTTTTAAGTTCTCTTGAAAACGCATCAGTGTATTGAAAATATTTGTATGATAAACCATTTGGGTTCATCATACAAACATTTTTATTAGAATTTCTAATATATGTGACATATTTGTAAATAAGTGATGCGGGTCTAGTTCCACATTCGTCTCTTATAAGAGAATAATCGTTAATTGAAAAAATAAGTTTACAACAAAAAGGGCCGATTTTGAAATCGATAGATAATACTCGTAATTAGGAATACATATTCTGGTTTGATAGCTTTAACTTGTTCCTTGTCCTTGTTTTCCCCGAAGGATTAGGCAGAGGCGTACTTATGTATAGTACAACGCATGAGAGCACAGAGACGCATCGGCGACGATGGCCGCTGCTAGAGACATACTCTATACAAACCAACCGTGTCAGTGAGCGTTACCGCTTACTCTTAAAAACTGATTCTCCTTGACAATTCTAACAATGCCCGTGAAAGTCAATTGTGCTTAGTTGCGACAAATTCAGACACAAATTATATTTGTAAAGCGTCTCTAATCGAGCCTTTTGCCGTCTTCTGGACATATATAGCTACCAAGAAATTCCTGATGGAAGCGAACACATTTATCATATCCTACATTACTTTACCTGTTTGTAAGGATGGATGGATGGATATTTGTTACTCTTTCACGCAAAAACTACTGAACGAATTTAGGTGAAATATAGTTATTAGATAATATAGTTTGTAACCTGGATTAACATATGGTATAATTTTTATCCCGCTAATCCCACGGGATCGAAACTTATGCGGAACCGTGGAGCGCAGCTATTTCTTCATTTAAAAATTATCTGATGATTGAAAAATTGGCCCAAAATAAAATAAATATAGGTAATAGTATATTAATAAGTTATTACTCTTCATCGAATCGTCCCATGTGGAATCCAAGTCCACCAAATGCTAATTGTCCAGTATACTCTATAACGACAAAATATGTTGAAGCCGCAAACTCTGGAAAGATTCGCAGTGCCTGATCGTCGACATCAAAGTCAGTATCAACGGCGTTTGCAGCTGAAAATACTCCTACTTTCACTGATCTGATATCTAGGTTATCAACGTATAGGACTATATCATCTTCCCTCGATTCTGTGGTTAATTCAATCCGAAGAACAGCACGTCCATCGAATGAATCCCCGTTCACAGTTATTTCCAATGCATAATTCTGTACTGTTTGACCGGGTCTAATATTTTGCCTGAACATTAAGTCATGAGTTGCATTCACTGGCACTTCCTTAAAGGTCACATTTTTGTTTTCAGCTGTTGTTTCACTATCCGTTATGGCGAACCCTTCTATAGATTCAATCATAACGGGAGTTTCCGAGTTTTTAAAATTTGTGTCTGTGTTCGTTAGGGAATATAGCATGTTTATCGGTAACGATTTTGTGAACACGTTAAGAAGGATTATGGATGAAAAGAAGATACACTTCCACTTGAATCTTGTCCGAACCATTTTTAAAGGGGTTTTAATGGCCGGTCACTTCACTCCCCACACTCCCATGCGTCGTGTCGCTGTACTGTCTTGGAAGAAATGGAACGGTGAGAAAGACACGTAAAATTTTAATCGAGTAACATCTCTAGAGATACGAGATGTTACCGATAATATCTCAATATGTTTAAAAAGATAAAATTGAAGATGGAATTTCAGTTTTGTTGGAAATTGATATACTTATCGTTAGATATTGAGATAGTGCAAACTGCCAATGCACAGAAAACTGCTTGTTATAAATTATTATTTATAAGACCGTTATTATCACAAAACAAAAGCTATGTCAAAACGGAATTGAATTTGTATTTTGAATTTTGAATTTTTTGGACACAATAAACGTTATTATTTAATTCTAACGACCTGAGTAACTTCTCACGCAAATATAACAAGGTTTGGGCAGGATCCAAAAGAAGGTCACGTCTTTTGAAAGCCACGGCTGATCGATAAGGGGGTTTAAACCCGCGGTCAAGATAATTGATATTTTACTTGCGTCTTTCCTGATATACGAGTGAATCAAACAGTTGGTTAAAGGTATAATATATGTGAGGAACGCCGTATTTTTTAATACAACGCTGACGAGCCACGGGGCGGGTCTGTCAGCTCACAATGATGCGGTCTTGCGATGATACGTGAGTAGGTACCTAGTAGTGATATTTACCGGCGAGTCAACAAGACAGCAGTAAAGCTCGCAGGACCAGATCTATTCTGTAAGAATCTAACCACTAAAACTTAGGTAAGCTTGAAGTGGCCTGTCAATGGGACAAGTGAACTTTGTCACTTTTTGTGCACTTGTCCGTATAATGTTTGCCGAATGATCGTTTCACCGAAAAAACGATTGCCAGATGAACGTTTGACCGAAAAATAGACTTTATTACATGAGAGGTCAGAACTTTTTGGGATAAAATAGTAACACACTGAATTGGCATGTTTTTGTTAATTGGATGATGATTTTCTTAAGTTCATATCTTTTTATTTTCTTAAGTTCAATTCTTTTAAACACTCTTGAACCAGGCCTATTAATTAGTAAAGAGTAAAAGACAGACTCCTAAATAAAAATTAAAACTAGTTATGCAGCTAAGTCGTAAACTGTCTTCATTTTGAGATACCTAATTATAATCGTGCTAGATACTAACACCCTGGCTACTAAACCTATCATAATTATTAAGAAACAGGAAAAAAGATGGCACGTCTAATATCCGTAGAATAAAATTGATGTCGGACAGTTTTTGTATGGAAAATCTGTCAGAAATTCAAAATTATTCCTCGCTTAAAGATATCAAGATATAACTCACAACTTTGTTGTTATAGTAAATTTATTACTCTAACATTTTTATTTAGTTTTTTTTTTTTTGTATTGTGACGAAAACCTTTTTTACTTTTTACCCAACATGTTTTTAAAATCGAATACCTTTAAACGAGCAATTCTTATATATATATATATATATATATATATATATATATATATATATATATATATATATATATATATAATCTGAATCTCGGAAACGGCTCCAACGATTTTCATGAAATTTAGTATGGAGGGGGTTTTGGGGGCGATAAATCGACGTAGCTAAGTCTCATTCTTGGAAAACGTCGTTCATCCAGATAGTAATTTATTAAATGGTAAACCCTCCATATTGGTACCAAAGATACAGGCTTGTCTAGTTTGGGGTCAATGTAAAACCCTTGTAATATTTTTTGCAATAAAGTTTTATTAATACACCTAACAAGATTCACTGATACCTATATAGTTATGAACAGCGACATATATAATTACACGGGTGACAACGAGAGATGTAGCGAGATATAAGTTAATGAACATTTAAGATTATTTACTTCTTGTGAAACTACGATGAATAGTTCCGGTCAATGTCTTTAAAAGACGCTGCGTACTGACAAAACTCTTATCTAGTATTCTTTTAGAGAACATAGCTCTACCAGCAAATGAAGCAGTTGACATCATCATAATCATTAGGGAGAAAGCCCTCTACTGGACGTAACCTTCCCACACATAGACACAACAACCGGTCCTGTGATTCTCCCTTCTCATCCAGCGAATACGGCCAGGTCATTGGTTCATCTTGAGGGCATTCACGGTGTCACGGTGTTTGACAACCAAACTAAACCGTAGAGTTAATCATTGCAGTCTCAACTCCAGTTGATATTGTTTTGTTCGTCACTAACTGCATTTTACTGTATCACATATATGGCGTAAAAACTAACACAAGTAAAATGACATTCAGTTGGAATATATCCACGAATAAATAGTTTATAATAAAATAACCACCGCCTGCACCGTCTATGTACACTACTGTACAGTATCGACCAAAAGTCCATAGGCAATCGCACAAAGCAATAGACTGACGCTTCGGTTTGACTTATGACCTTCTTCTATAAAATGTTACAATACTATAGACACACACACACTCACTTTGTCTGCAACTCATAGTAGTTCATAATTTCTATCATTATAGTATATGGCATGCTAGCTCAGTGGATAACGTGCTTTGGTATGTGCGATTATGGCGAGCCGAGCGAGGGTTCAAATCTCATCTGTGGTTTGCTTGTAGTATTTAATAATTACTATTCATAGTTTTTGTTATTTTTTAATAATGACTAGTTCAATAATCATTCGTTTTTTGTTTCGGTCGTCTTGTTCACATAAAAATTAAGGTTTAGCAGGTAGACCACAGAAAACTAAGTAAATTATTTCGATTTCTGTGGGGTAGACAGACGCAGTTCGTTACGCGTATTCGCTTAATAAAACTTTGTTGGTTCGTGGTTATTGTTGGTGACGAGTATTTAGGTATTAGCAGTGTTGTAGTTATTGTTTTCAAAATGCAGTCAAATATAAATATTGAAAGGAGATCAAATATTATTGCGCTGCGTAAAAGTGAATGTAATTTACACAAATATCTAATCAAACCGGACTGAGTGGGAGTGTTATCATTTAAATATTTCATATTTTACTAAACGTAAATCTTAATCAAAGGTATTGTTGATAGAAAAGAGGTATTGTTGAGACAGAAGATGCCTTTAAAATTTTAAATTCATTATAAGGTTTAATTTGATTACTGAATGATAAATAATTATTATGTGTAATAAATACAATGTTATTCTTTGTTTATCGAACAGCAGCGACGTCAAATGATGGATGAATTCCATCTGAATTAACAAATGGTTTCATACCAACGAGATATTTTGCTGAATTATTAAACACGTCATTATGAACCGATTGCTGTGCACTCTGAAGACCAGCTAGGAAGCCGTTTTTGACAGAAAGGCATAAACAAGAACGTTTAAGTTTCGCACGATAATATTAAGACTTCAAGTGGGACACTGCTATATTTTAACCTTAAAATATTTACCGTACCAACTTAATAAACAACAGATTCGTTATTGCATGAATTCGAAAAAATCGAATGAAAAAATCGTTACCACAACGTAACGATTTTTTAAGCACGTTACAATATGTTGTTTGTCGTATTTCTTGCAGATAGATCGAAAATGTTCAATATTATTTTAGTAATATTCTATCATTAGTAATATAATTATTTTAGGATTAAAATTTGAGGTTTAGTTTCAATCTTCTTTTCGTAAAGAAAATGAATACTTAAGCTATAACCTCAATACCAACCAATATTTACTAAAGCCAAATAAAATGTAAAATAAATAATGTAAACAAACTGCCCATACTTAACCTTAAAATCACCTATTTTGTAAGTAATTTTTTTTTTACATTTTGAGTAGTCTTATATTCTTATTTACTGCTTAATTACTTCGACTATGATCAAAGCTAACTAATAATAAGCTAGCTAATATTTATGGTGAAAAAATCAATTTAAAATTTAAAACATTTCATAATACAAATATGTTAAAATAATATAAATTGCTTCGAAGTTTCTTGACATCTATTTCACATCCTATTCAGCTGACGTAATGACAAATAATTGTAGCAATATGTTATCTATAAGTAAAATAAATATAACGAATAAATATTTTTTAATGTTGTTATCACATATCACGCATTTTTAATTCTACACGCTTTATTGCAATAACATCATTAATAAAAAAGGCAGCAATAGTTAAAATATAATATTATTGCAAACAAAAATAATAATATTTGCAAAAACTGCACTGTGTTTTACGAGATCGGAACCTAAGCCAGTTTGCATCTCAGACCAATGCTTAACGCGTTCTGCTATCTGCACAGGTAAAATTGCTTCGAATTTTAGCAATTCCATAAACTGGACAAGCTCAAGCGCATGATGCGTGTTTTGTAACAAAAGCGACGGAAATATATATTTGTTTCGGTAGTGCGACGCAAGTGCGCGACGATACGACAGTGTGTAAAGCGCAAAACTGCGTTCTCTGTGGTGTGTGTGCCGTGTTGTTTACACATACAGATATACGGACTATACCGCGTATTCACAGCAATACTCTTAACGTGCCTATGCACTTTTGAACGCTTACTGTACATGAAGTTTAAATAAATAATACTCACTTGTCCCCATAATGTCCTGCGTACAATCCTTTGCCAGCCACTCCCAAGGATCCCGTATATTCAATTATAAAAGTATAAGATGTGGCAAGAAATTCAGGGTATATCTCAATAATACCCTCGTCTCCATTAACATCGAAATTAGCTTCATGGATATTAGATCCTCCAAGTATGGAAAACGTCACAGAGTTAACATCCAAATCAACCATGTAGAACTTGACCGGTTCTTCTCTTGTTGCGTGATCAGTTATAGTCACAGAGATTGTTGCTTTTCCATTAAACATGTCTTCATCAACATCAGCTTCTATTTCTACAATATATGAATTAATATTCATACCAGGACGAATCTGATTCATGAAAATTGCATCATTCCTGAGTGTCTCAGTTAAATTAACCACTTTTATGTTATTTGCTTCTACTGTATCTGTAGCAAAAGTAATGCGTTCTTCAGTTTTAACATGATTAATATCAACAGGCTTACTTAAAACTAACACTATTTTAATTAGAAATACGAAACTAAATAGGCTCATTTTGACTACACTTTATTTAGATGGTAATTTTTCATCGAATTTACGCAAATGCGTTTACTTCGATGACTTATAAAAAACTGATCAGATTTTTCTTAAACTAGTTTTGTGTAAAATTGATTGTTACGTTGTATGGGAAACCCAAAGATAATATATTTACAGTGCGTGACAAGATTAGTAACCTACTTAAATATTGAGCGACTACGTATTTTTATCAAAGGAAGTTTTTGCCTTCTGAGTTGTCTAAAAACAGGTAAGTTGATTATTTTAAAATCAAAGCATTTATTTCAATTAAACCATTTACAGGCACTTTTGTATTGTCAAAGACTCGGGTCAGTCAGAAAGTTGAAGTTAATTGCCCATTTCAAAACGTAGATCTCTATGAAGGACACTCTTTTAAATCAATATAATTATTACGTTACTGTTTGAACTTTAAATTAAACTTTGAGTTACTGTTAAACTTTCACTTCACGATTGCAACAATTTGGGCTATAATTTATCTCGCATCGCACATCGGAATGTGGCTTAATCTATGTTCAGCGCTTTTAACGTTATTTAAATACTGATTATTTGGAGATAATATTGTAGTACTAACAAAGTATTTTACCATTTAGATATATACAGTCCCTTAGTACAAACAGCCTCAATATATTCATCAACAAGTATTTATTTGAATTTCTAAAATTTGTAACCAGCGGTAACGGCTTTTTTGCCCAGTGGTAATGGCTCCGACTTACGAGTTGTAGGTCGTGGGATAGAATCCGAGCAGGCGCTTTACTTTGCGCAAATAATTTCAGCACCACGGCTCCCAAAACGGTGAAGGAAAACATCGTGAGTAAACCAAAAATTCATTTCTTGGAACCAAAAGTTCGAAGACTTGTGCCATCTGCCACCCACAGTTGGGAACATTAAAAACTGATTATGCTAATACTGTATCAATGTAAAGCTACAAATTAAGTACCAATGTGTAAAATGTATTATAGGTACACACAAAATTATGAAAATAAAATAAAAGATTTTCATCATAGTAACCATAATTCGCACCTCAAGTGTACAAAAAACGTCGTATCATAGTGGCCATCTTTCTTGAGCAATGTAGTTTAAGATTACAGAGCTCCTAGATGAGTCAGGGCTGTTTGTAGTTTTCAAGTGCTCAGATAGATTGGACTTACCTATGATACATTATGTTTGAAGAGAGTCTGACGTACGATGCATATGAGAATGAATAATCGATTCAGTTCTTTTGTTTAGAACTGAGAGAGATTGATCCCCAACCGCCTCTGTGGTGTAGTAGTTAGAACACCTGTCTCAGACCCGTCTCGTCTCACCTGTCTCGGGTTCGATTCCCGGTGGGAGTAAAATTTTCTGCTTGGTTTGGTTGGTGGTAGGACTTGCTATAAGTCCGTCTGGCTAGCTAGCATCATCTTAGCTAAGGCTGTCGCCATAACAACGATGTTAACAGCATTGTTGTGTTTCGGTAGTTGGCGGTAAGATGGCCAGTTCCTCTGTGGTTGAGAATTTTGGGTGAAGCTCGCTTCCACCTTCGGCCTGAGTATCACTTACCATCAGGTGAGATGCAGGCCGAGAAGTTCATAGTTGTGGATAAAAAAAAAAAAACTATATTATTACGCTTACGTGAAGAAATTTTCGCAAAAATCTTGCTAGTGCTAGTGCTAGTACATCGTAACGAATGTTTCTACCATTAGAGTTTATACCCGTACCATTAGTAGACTTAAAAAATCGTGCAACTATAGGTTTCTAGGAGTTGGATTAACAAAAAAACATTATTTTACGAAAATACTTTTATTGTAACAAACATCGATGTCAATGGTGTAAAAAAACGTTAAAAAATACGTTTGTATAAAATATCTTATAATAGGTATACTTATTTAGTTCTTTTTTTAACACTTATTTTAATAACAACCTTGGCAATATTTTTGTCTAGGTCTTCAATTTTTTAAGTTTGCATTCACGGTCAAAATAGCTTCTTCAAATTTTTTTCAAAACTGTGTTTACAATAAAAATAAAAAAAAACTGAAAAATTGACTAGTGTGAATTCTATAATGTATAGCATTAAGTACCTGTGTCCCCTCAATATTTATTATTAAAGCTTGAAGTTCAGTTCAAGCCTAAATACTTATATTCACAAGCAGCCATTGTCTCTAGACTAAAGGCAACGACTTTGTAACATATATAAATAATGGAGCTGGTAAAAATATTGATCTAGTCAGTTTCAACAAAGAACTCTTCGAAAATTACGAAGCTAAAAAAAAGGAGATGGCAAAGATAAACTTATTAATAATTAAAAATTGTAACTACAACGGAAATTACAACAATGAGGCCAGACACTAATGCAGGAGCACTGTTTTCTCCGTAGTTGGTTACAAGCCAAGATTCCACTATCTCGGCGTTTTGACTACTCCATGTAATGGAGGCTGCGATGTTCTCTCTGATGCCACTGATTGAAGCCAACTCACCAGCTGTCAATATGCTTTGGTGACGGTCAAACAATACGTCGATCTGTAGAAAAGTAAATGAAAAATTCAAGTACATGTAAAATAGATACTTGACCGACGACGGATTACATAAAATTTTACATAAAGAAACAATTATATCTACCCCTCGTATTTAAATTTATTTGGATACGAATCTGAAGAATGGATTTTTTGTTCCATTCGTCTTCTTCGTTTTGTTGCATTCATCTAGCTCTCTATAATCGTCATGTCTGCGTCCGGTTCTCGTTTTGTCACATTCCAGTTTTTCATCATCAGATCTTCCACTTCACTCTTGTTTAACTTTCACATTGACATTCATTCTTAACCCATTAGCTGCCACTAAAGGTTTAAGGTATAACTTTTTTTTTTGTCCAGTATTATTTGTGTTAATACTTTTACATTACAATTAAATACGGTCTTAAAACATTAATTAATAACACCATCAATCTGAGTTGTGCCGTTGTGTGAAATACCTATTAATACGTACCTTTTCGTAATGTGCTTGGCTTGTAAGTCGCCTGGAGAAAGCATTCAAGATGTTGGTTGTGCCGGTCAGACCTTGGACTCTGTAAAAAAGACACAAGTTTAATCTGATGATTCTAGTGATGATCTAAACTTCTATCGAAATAATAGTTATTAGGTTATATAGCTTGAGTTTCTTGATCACTGAATTGATATTTTGATGTGAAACATCTTTCCTTCACTTTCCTGGAAGTGATTTCGTGAAAAATGGCGGAAGTGTATAACAAGGAGCCGAAAAAACGCGCGCGGTGCTAGAGTTGGCAGTCAGAAACGACCTTGACGAGACCCCGCCCCTTTAATGTTGCTTATTACTAAGGTGAGACGTCAAATAATTACACATCATATGCGACTACTGTAAGGCTCGCTCATTTTTTTTTTGTTTGTGACCTTTGAATCCAAAAAGTGTGTACATAGTAGAATTATCCTCATTAGAATTATTGGGTAAAAATATAGTAGAATTGAGGCCATGAGAGCCAGAGTGGCCTAATAGTTTTTCACTTAGGCCAGTTTAGCGCTAGTAAAATTTTAAATTTCTGGTAGACTAAGATGGTAAATCTAGTGCGATCTATGAAAAAAATGTTGAACTAATTTGTAGGCCACTGTGGCGCTGACTTTTACAGTTTAGAGCAGTTTTTTCAATTAAAATCAGTATTGTAAAAATTACAGTTAGGCCACTGTGACTCTCATGGCCTCAATTATCCTCAGAATTATTGTGTGTCTATAATTTCACTATCTGCAATGATTAAAGGGGTGTATCAGAAGTTCTGCCCCGAACTAATTCTTTCCCAAAGAGTTCAACTTCAGACTTTGTCACCTTGTGTATAAATATTATGTTTTTACCTTGGTTGGATTTCAGCAAAGTTTTTAATGACGAAGTCAAGGGCTGCCTCCGTGCTATTGGGGCCAGCGTTGGTGACTGAGACCAAGATGGTATGTCTGTCTTGCTCCCTCACTGCAGATTCTTCGCTGATAACCTGGTTCAAGTAGCTAGTCGACAGAAAAAAAACGATTATTAGATCAATCAATAGGTTGCAAATTGTCTATCGGACTGTGGTTTTAGCGACCATTTGTGATACCCTAAAAGCATTTATTACACGACTGCCAAAAGGAGTGTAATGTTTTCCGGGTTCGTGTTTGTATGTGAGTTTCTTTGTGACACCATAACTTTTAAATGCCTGAACAGATCAAGATCTTTATTTATATGATGTTACGGATGTTCTATAAAAGTATTTTTCTTCCAACAAGGCGATCTTGTTCAAGTTTTCACTTTTGTCGGCACTCCCGGAGTGCCACCACATTTTTTTATTTATTTACTAGATGACCCGGTGAACGTCGTACCGCGTAAGATCAATAGTATTGGCCGCATCGTGTACGATTTGAGTTTCTTTTTATAATTTAGATTGTTTCGATTATTCGGCTGTTCCTTTGGGTTTTTTCTAGTTTTGAACAACATAAAAAACAACAACATAAAAAATAAAAATAAAATTGGTCAAGCCATTTTCATCTTTTTGCGAGACTAATGCACGGCAATTGATTTTTATATGCCTATATATAGATTTACTAACGACCCGCACCTGCTTCGCAAGGTTTTTACGACTTGGCAAAACATCGAGATTTGTTTTTTTTTTTTTATAATAAATTCATATAAGTTTAACAGTAATTTATTATACACATAAACTTTCCGGAATAAAATCTCTAAATGATGTTGAAAACTGAATCAAAATCCGTTGCGTAGTTTAGAAGAACAACCCGATTACATAGACAGACGCGAAAAGCGACTTTAATTTATAATAAAACTAGCTTCTGACTTCGAGCTTAAAATTTTCTTCAAGAATTGGGCTATCCAATGCAAAAATAATTTTACTTCAAATCCAACTGGCAGTTCCTTAGATTAACCCCTACATACAAAACAAAATTTACCTATTAATAATATTATTATTATATTATAGTATATTATATATAGCATAGATATGTATTGATAGATTTATTTATTTAGAATGTCCAACAAAATATATATACTTATTTAACTGGCAGCGAAGCGGTATCCTTTTATCTGTTACTCGTCTACGTCTACACTAATATTATAAAGAGAAAAGATTTGCAAGTTTTGTATGTTTAAATTTTTGTTTGTAATTAATTAACCCAACTGCCTCGTTGGTCTAGTGGTCGCAAAGCGCTACTGCTGAGTATGAGGTCCTGGGTCGGGCAAGGTGTTATTTGGTTTTTCCATCTGGAATTTCTCAGTAGCAGCCCGGAGTCTGGAATAGTGCCCGGTTGATGGCAATAGGCTCGCCCCCTATTACATGGGACTTAAACATAACTGGCGAAATGTGGGTGTACTATAGGTACACCTCTGCTTAACCCTTCGGGGAGTACAGGCGTGATGTTATATGGAAAGTATATAACATAGGCTATAATTTATAAAGATATCACGCGAGCGAAGCCACTGGCGAAATTAAGTGTAAAATATTGGTATTCGGCAACATCCGGTTAGGATGGCAGCCGAGATGATAAGGTAGATGATGAAATTAAATGTTTATGTCTGTAAGTAAATAATTTAAAAAACTTTTCACACGTCAATTTCTGTTAACTGAAATTAAAAAATGCCTTTAAATTAAGTCAATCAAATCTGTCTAAACCTCAAATATTTTGGGGTCGGCTTCCAGTTTAACCAGATGCAGCTGAATACCAGTATTTTACATGGAGCAACTGCCTATCACCAGTAACTAGGTGATACAATACCCCTTGGTAAGACTAGTTCACAGAATTTCGGGCTTCTGACGACTCGTAACGACTGTCAAAGATCCACGAATGGCAGCCGGGACCAACGGCTAAAAGTACTTTCCAAGACATGGAAGAGTCTCGGTATGTCAAGATGGTCACCCATCCACAGACCAGCACCGGCAAGCGTAGCTTAACCTGATTGATCGATCCGTACCGCGGGTATTACTTATCCACGAGCACCTCAAAAATTAAGTAAAGTAGTCAATAATTTGCCAAATACTCGATTCTATTGTATCGGTTTACGAAACACTTTAATCTTAACTTCACCATCAGATTTCCTTTATAGATAAGCTCGATTATTGCTCAATATACATGCTACAGTTGGTAAACTTTCCGATGTATCTTGTGTGTAAACTGCCTTATCTAGTATTGGTCTTAATCTTTTAGTATCGGCATGATAAAGTGGTAGATATCGTTAACAGTTTTTTCTGTATATGATATCGTCTCCTTTAGTTTTATTTCATTTGCTCATTCGTTAGGTTAGTTATAGAGTATGTATTATACATACACATACATACATAAACTCACGCCTTCTTCCCATGTAGGCAGAAACTACAGAACGCCACCTGCTACGATCCTTACATACTCCTTTTAGCCTCGTTTACGTTCATACATCTGGTCATACACGCCCGCCGGTTGCGAGTACTACGCACCTGGCCTTTTTGAAGAACATCACCAATAAGGTCAATATATGTCCTTCTAGGGCGTCCCCGACCGGCCTTTTCCTTCACACCAGCCTTGTAAATACGTTTTGTTAGTCACCTTTCATTCATCCTCTCAACATGCCCAAACCATCTCAGCATACCCTTTTAAATTTTTGTCACTACATCTTCTTTTAAATCATACCGCTGTCTTATCACATCATTCCTTAGCCTATCATTCATAGAAAAACCACACATGCTTCGCAAGGAACGCATTTCCACAGCATTTATTCTACATTTTTATGTATTATATTGACATGGAATGGCCCAAACGCATGTCAAATTACCTTGGTACAAAACGGATTATGCGATGAGGATTGCCGATGTCATTTATTTATCTCCACGGCTTCACACCACAAACCAAACTGACTAACTGACTGTGATTACTTCAACTCACACACTTTATTGGTATTACTTGTAAAAATTTTAGGAATATCGTAAAGGTATTTTTACAATGCTTGTAAATATGTGAACACCATGTATCCATTACATAATTATTTTTTCCAGTTATGTAATCTTATTCCAGGTGCATCGTCGTCACATATAATTAATGTACACAAAATATTTTAAGAACATTTTAAAAGAGTAACGTTGGAGTTTCTTGCCCATTCTTCTCTATACGAAAACTTCATTTTGGAAGGGGCGACTAGAATCAATTCTATTTTTTGTAAATTTTAGACGTTCAAAAGTGCTTTTTATATGCCTAATTTAAATAAATGATTTGACTTTGACTTTGACACCATAGTATATTCACACTACTTGCCTACTAAAATTTAAGCTTATGCTGGCACTTCATTTCCAAGATTTAAATCGTTAGATATGCCCTCATCGTACTAAGATCGCAAGAAAAAGTGCCCACAGTTCAAAGAGTGAAAGATAGATATGAATTTCAGTATGAAAGAGCAACTCAATAGTATTCAAATAACTTTGACAATAAAACAGAAACGAGACCATCTTTTGACCGTTTTTGCCTAAATATTCGCGAGATCTATATCACTGAATAGTCTATTAAGTGGTAGGTATTAAGTGGCGCCTCAAAGAGATGTCAGCAGAATTGACGGGGTCCGCTAGGGCCGATGCCTGCCGGGGTTGCGAAGAAAACCGAAAGGGAGATCGTGGCCCCCGGCAACAGGGCAACCGAAGGAGACAGACTCTTACTGACTAAAACACACGGGTGGGTTTTAGCCAGTAAGAGTCTGAGACACCCTCCCGCTCCGCCCAGAGCGGGAGAAGTTATTTGATGATTTCCCACCCAAAAAAAAGTGGTAGAGAATCGGTCAGTTTTTTTTTTTTTTCGATAATTTAACCTAAAAACCTTGATTGATAATGAGGTATAATTAGATTTGTCTTGATCCTACGAGTGATACTGGCTACAAAATTGCTGAAGTAATTAATATACTATTAACTGACAGATACTTTTTCAAGGATCTCCCAATAAAAAATACTTCGTATTTAATCGACTGTTCCGTTACATAGGTCTCGTTAATTGTCGACATTTGGCCACATTTGTTAATTGTCCTTTTATTTTTTATTAATGAAATAACGCGAGTATTTGTACAAATACGCAAAGTACAGTGCCAGCATTACTAAGTAAAACACAACTTACAAAGTACGCCTCTCTTCATTAGAAGTGCATCCAAGAGCGTTTAACAGGATGGATTGTTCACTGGAGTCTTGGCTATTCCGGTACAAGTCCCAGAGGAAGTTGAAGTTCTCCACGCTTCCTCCTCGGAGGCCAGAGCAGTAGACCAGGGTTTGGATGTCAGGGTTCAGGCGCTCAGCTATGTAGGAATTTGAAGATAATTAGACAATAGTTTGATTTAAAAGAGTGTCCATGGAGTATCCTGCCCGTACTTCTCCTTAGAAACTTACTACGCTTTAGAATAGGAATACTTCGTCTTTCTGACTGACCGAATTCTCGACAGTTCAAAAGTGCCTGTATATGGTTTAATCGAAATTAATGCTTTTAAGTTTGACTTTAGGTCGTAACTATCATTGGAGGGAATCTTCAAAATGTCGAAAGGGACTTGTGTTTTGTAGTCATTTAAAAATCTATATGATTTATGATGCTCATCTTCAATACTGACTTTAATCAGCCTATAATGATCCCACTGTTAGGACACAGGCCTCTTCTCTACGAGAGGGACTTGGCTGTAATCTACCACGCGGGCCCAGTTTGGGCTCATTGATGTCAAATGTTTTCGAGTTTTTGATTCTGGGGCATGGTTTCCTCATGATGTTTTCCTTCACCGTTTTGAGAGCAATGATGATGAAATTATTTAAACAAAGTAAAGCGCCTGCTTGGGTTCGAGCCCATGCCAACTTGTTTGTCAGGGCCGTTACTACTGGGCATTTCAACAAATGTGGAAGATCTTCAGTAAAAAAAAAAACTTAGATAAGTCAACCCCAGTAAACTTTATCATATATGTCTAGCCAAGCTGGATAATCGTTATTTAGTTCGTGCTTATGTTTAGATATGTTTTGTATCTTACAATTGTAGTTTGACAGTTGTGCAATAGTAACAGAAAAAATGCAATGCCAAAGTAACTTCTTTGAAGTATCTTCTCTTAAAAGAAACTTATCCCACTGCTATTAGAAAATTTATTGCTATTACTCTGTAACCAACTTTTTAACTGATAAAGATTGTTGACCTTTTAAGTAGGTATGATTCATTGTTATGTAAATTAAGTTTTCTTTTTTTTATAAGATGTTGTTATAGTTAGTTAAATTTGATTCAATTTTATATATTGTAGCAAATATTATGTTCAAAGTATTTACCCAATTAATGTTTGCATGGCAATATGGCAGAATGTACAAGGATTCTGTAAACCATTCATCCATCTTATTGTTAAAACCTACATTCTGTGCAAATAAATAAATATTCTATTCTATTTATTAATTCTATATATTTTTAAGAGGAAATTAACAGCACTCAACAGTAGACTCAGATCCAGTTGAAAACCAGCGTCAGGCACTAGTTGTCTAGTATTTTTGCTGAACTTGACCTATTTGGCGCAGCCTTGAGGCACACTTTCCTGCAAATTTCTTACATCGCTCTCATTTTTTTAAAAAATATTCTGTATAATATATTGTGTCTTTTAGGCTGTCCTCAATAAATGTATTTTCTTACTTTCTATCTTTAGATTACCAGTGAATCAAATTTTAGTTTCTTACAAATACTTACTCGGGTTATTCCTGAAACTTTCAAGCTTCTCCTGAGCCTTTTCAATGCAGTCAGGATTGCCATGACGGCAGTTCAGGTCCAGAATGATATTCCTGTGGTAAGGAGTCACGTGTTTCTCTTCAGCCGCTGCATCGAAGCCAAGTTCTTCGTATAGAGACGAAGATAGATGTAGAACGTATTTCTGTAAAAGAGAAGAAGGTTTTAAAGTTTACCGAAAGGTTTGTTCAAGCAAGCGAATTCTAGAACACTTTAGAATCATAAAAAATATACAATACTCGTTGGTCTAGTGATAGCAACGGTCCAGCCGTTGAGCATCGGGTCAGAAATTCAAGATTCATTAGCTGGGCAAAGTGTAATTAGTTTTATTTTAGACTTGCTTGTCTAAGTACTGAGCTTAAAATGTTGTCTTGTGTTGTGTTCTTAGTTACAATATACAAGCTAACACTAAAATATTTATAGTATGTACAAGTATATAATAAAAAATATGTAATTGAGTTTTTCCATTAGGAAAGCTTGTAGCCAAGATTTATACTCGCTTAATGACAATGGGCTCATCCTCTATTACATGTGACAACATAGCTGATGAAATGGTGAGTCTACTCGACACTTGCGTCGAAAGCAAAAATGGACTCGGCCCAGAATAAATAATAAATAATCAAATATTATATTTATAATTATAAATAAAATAAAGATTATGATATAATAATAATTTAATATAATCTTTTTTTTTAAATTATAATTATAATTATTGTATAATGGGAAAATATTGAATTACTAACTTCTGCTCGCGACTAGGAAAAGAATTTGGCTACATGTTTTACACCATCACTAGCGTCTTCCAGTTCCTGTAATGTGCAGACAGCAGGACACGTAGGACAAGATATTAAGTGCCCCATCGTTTGTTTGCACACGTTATCAATTTACCGCCCGTATACGGACTTGGTACATCTGAATGATATAAAAATGAACTGCCATTTACCTGGAATAAGTCGTACGCGGAAGAGGCACTGAGTACGGAATCGAGGTATGTGAACGCAGGGTTGACGGCTCCCCAGGGAATGTAGTCCTTCTCCTTCTCCAGGTAACTTGACAAGCGGAAGGCGTACTCGTAGTTCTGATAACAGAAGTATAACATGAATAACAACAATAAAGTAATCATCAAAGAAAAATATCTTTCTTAAATCTATACATAGAGACAGATAAATAAAATTGAAGTGTCTGTTTGTAATGTCAAAACAACAGCTTTTTAATAAATGCTTATTAATGCACGCTTTAAACTCACGCCTTCTTCCCCATGGGAAGAAGGCGTGAGTTTAAAGGATACTTAAAACAAAAATATCAATTGTTTAAATTTTTTCTGTTTGTTTCGGCTAATTTCTGAAACGGCTGGACCAATTTTGACAAGACTTTCACTGGCACTGGCTTTTACTTTTATTTTAGAAAATGAATTAGGTTCCATGCGGGCAGCTAGTTTCACTATAAGGATAGATCAATATTATGCTGGGTTATTGGTTATAATCGGCAACCCGTTAAGGTAATGTAGGAGAGCTCATTTGCAGCCAAATTACCTCTTTAACCCCTATTGCCAATGCCAACAATTTTCGAGTAATTCGACATTTTATATTTTAAAATGTATTTAAAAAAAAAGTTTAGTGACTCGAATTTTTTTGACATTTTCATAGGAGTCAAAAGGAGTAATTTGGTTGTAAATGACCTCTTTTACATCCTCTTAATGGATTGCCGACATATGTATAACTAATAAGACTGTATATAAATTTTACACTTTGTTACACTATTGTACATACAACTGCATTTTCACAAGTTACCTACGTATCAACATTTTGAAGTTTGTTAACACGTTGTAAAATGAAATTTAAACTTCATAAAGTTCTCTTCAAGTAGACATTTTGTATGCTGTAAATATCTTCTAACACCTTGATTTCTTTCATAACCTCTATCCTTGTATGCATTTATATTCCATACAAAAGCCAATATCAACAAAAAGTTTTGTTCTCTCTTTTAATTCCATCTGATATTCTTACAAAGTATAGCGAATGAAAGACATTGCAGAGATCCATTTGTATTAAAAAAATGTCTTCGTTCATCTAATATGTTATTTGGAATCCTCAAAGCTCTGTATATTGAACATCTCAGTGCATTTCTATTTGCATAGAAGCACCTATTGGGAATATGCAACGATTTCTTCGGCCCGTTACTTGGAATCCATTATCCGATACTTACATGTTATGGAATGAAAATGTCGGATTTTTCGAATTGTCTGCGAACTAAAGCTTCTTTTTGAAAGAATAACTGATCAAATTTCAGCGGCCATTTTTGCAAAAAAAATTTACTTGTCACGCCCCTTCTGGGTGGTCCCGTAACCCAATATCCAACGGGACCACTTGAGATTAAAATGACGATATCCCTAACGTTTTGTATGGGAGCTGTTTGTCGATTCCAATGTCAAAGTTTTTTATACATTATTAACAGTAGTGTTAACACTTAAAAAACAACTTTGGTTGGCTAGAGACAAATAAAAACTCGAAACTCTATCTTTATAAAAAAAACCTTAATTCTTTATACTTAGACCTTAAATCCTTTGTCCTGTAGTAGGTCAGTATTAGGCTTGTATACTTACAAGAAATCCATCTATGAAGGCATGAACAAAACAAAACAGAGTCTAGATGAGAATCATATAGATGGTTCTTAAATCCATTACAAATCTACAGATTATAAAAACCTCACTAATTACATAATGTATTGGATCGTTAAGTTCCCTTAAAAATGGTTGAGCTGTATGGTGCTGTACTGTTCGTGAACGGGCACCGTCAGTAGAGACTGGTCATCTCTTAGCTGCCACGGCTTATTTAAATATTTGAATTGTTTTTATTCTTTTCTCACATGTATAATTTCAACATGAATGATGTAACCGATATTTTATAACAATATTTTGATTTAAAAGAGAGTTTCTTGTCCGTTCTTCCCATAGGAACGTACTACGCTTTGAAATGGGCAACTAGTTTCATCTTTCTGACTGATCTTTCTGACTCCCATTGACAATTCAAAAGTGCTTGTAATTGGTTAATTTGAAATAAATGCTTTCAGTTAGAGTTTGAATGAGTCAAGAATATTTAAAAACCTCTGCTCCAACTTTGAGACAGGAACAAAACCCACAGTGAACGCATAGTTCCTCATGAAAACTTGGTCAATGCTCTCAGGCTCGTACAATTTGTATAGCACAAGTTGCAGCGGGCCGAAGCAGAATCTCGTTACTATTCTGTTCAGACCAGCAGTTAATATTGCAAGCCGCAATCCTGTTTTATTCCAGTCCAATTATCGCGGCGAATTGAAATACCTTTTGTGTGCACTCGGCGTAATGTTTAAAAGGAGAATGCAATTTTTAAAGAACTTTTTTCGTGTATGCTGTGGTTTATTGAAATTGGGTCATTGTTTTATACATTAGGGTATAACACAACTTCTACTTATGTAGATGCATTTATGAATTGCGTGTAGGTATGCATGCATACTAAGCTTACCTAAGTTTAGCTTAAGGTAATCAAGTGGAGCAGTGGTGGCCCAGTGACTAATGAGTTGTAGGTCGTGGGTTCGAACCCAAGCAGGGGCTCCATCGCCACTGCTCTCAAAACGGTGGAGGAAAATATCGTGAGGAAACCAACATTTCCTAGAACTGAAAATTTGAAGACATGTGACATCTACGGCCCACTCCTTCTCACCGAGGCCTGTGTCCCAGCAGTGGGAACATTATAGGCTGATGATTACACAGGGTAATCAATAATTGCAGGCGATAGTACCTACATAGTAAAGTTTCTATTTCTCGACTAATTCTACTCTTCATCTTTTTTTTGAGTTGATGGTAAATCATTAAATGAGTTGGGCCCAGTAGGTGGCCACGTCCATCAGTGACACTTTAGATACACCTATATGAGTCATGGTTTGGTCAGGTATATTAAATATCTATACCTTTTTGATAAATGCAAAAAAAATATAACACTGTCTAAAATACTAGTTTACAAAGAACGAAGCCATCTTTGTTTCTATAATAAATCTGGTTTTCTCACCAAACGTCCATTCCTGGCTAAGTTGAAGGCATCATCCAAGATCTGTGCACGGTTCAGCACGTGAATAACCTCGTGGGTGTTGTTGAGGGCATTAGCTAAGGCGGCCCAGTTCTGTGTATCATAGTTCACTCTGTAGTAACCTGGGGAAGAAGATGAAATGCTTAGTTGAAATAATGAATAGATGAATCGCAATGCGAGAGAGCTTTATAAAAACATATATTATATTATTAATATTATTCTATAAATGCATACGCCATTTTAATACCATCTTTCAGTCGTTCGATATTAAAAATTACTTTAAAATAAAAGACATACTTATTTTCGCCTGATAGTAAGTTTATATTTCCTGTTAGCTACCGCATAATAATGGCCGATCTCATACTTTTCAATTTGTTTGTTACTTTCGTTTCTTCTGTGGCCAGCTTTAGTTCCAACATTTTTGCCATTTACACAAAAGTGTTTATAATAGTACAGTCATCAACAAAAGTTAATTAACGCTTCGTTTTCTATATATTAATTTTTAATCGGAAATGGGAATCCGTCGGACTGCCAAGTCCGTCATTCTCGAGATCGAGCCCAAGGAACGCACTTCAGACTTTTCAGATTCATTTTCGTATTGTATAATAACTATCATTTGCTTCAAAAACTGTGAGAGAAAATATCGTGAGCAAACGTCTGACAGATATTTCTCGACGGCATGCAAAGCCAAGTCAGAGTACCCCGGGTGGCATAAAAATTCTGACCCCAGGTTAGTCACTAACCACACGAAAAAGAAAGAAGAAGATTCGGATAAGAAGTTCGTAATAATATTCTGAGTTATTAAATGAAATGCTAAAAAGCAGATAATTGAATCATTTTAGATAATAAGTAAAGTAGCAGTGATAATCGACTTTGGTCGCTGACCGTACCATATCTTAATTACTTTTACTTACCAGTTTGCTGTTTATTGATGATGTACCATTCAGCGGCCGACAATCCGGGAATATTGAAGGACCTAGCAGGGAAGGTTGGAGGAACCCAATCTTGTGGGCTGGTGTCTGAGAAGTCAGGGTTGGTGGACAGAACCCAGTTGATAGGCACGTGCCAACGGTCGTTGGATCGCAGAGTATTGTCTGTGAGGTACCGAACCTGGGGAAATAAACAGTGGTTGAGGGTAAAAAGTAATTTCTGTGTAGCGTATGTGCATGTGCAGTTCCTATCACTGGGAATTGCACATAAATGCAAAAGCATTTTTTCCTTTCCATCCAAACTTTTCCAAAAACCAGTTGGATATCAACGATGAATTACAGTAATGTGAATGCCAAAAAAATCAAATTAACTCGAATAAATAAAAAACAAAAAATGATAACAAGTTGTTGGAAAAGTTATAGTTTTTGTTTTAACACTTTTTATATGTTTCTCTGCATGTATTTTTTATTTTAATGTACAATGTTCATCGATACTTTCGTCAATTGTGGACAGATTTTGAAAATTCTTTTTTTATTTTCAGCGAATTTTTTTAAAAACTATTTTAGTGTTTTTAAAGAACGTCTGCTAAATATCTCCTGCTAGCTGACTGTGCAGTAGACTACAAAATCCTAATATTACCACAGACTGGAAATTTTGAAGTTACAGTCTTCGAGTACATAATTCAATAGATCTAGGTCATAGTTTTGACCTCGCGTCGTTCGATGCTACAAAGTTTGGCTGTAATATAGAATATCAAAGATACGGTGGGGTTCGTCGAGCGAAATAACGTTCAAAGTGTCTGTGCCCAAAATATCTATACTTATAAATTGCTCACTTCAGAAACCTTCAAACGTTTTAAACACTTAATATGATTTTGAACTTTAGTGAACTCAATATTATGGAGATGTATTTTTTCAGAATTTTCTAGGACAGTTTTGTATTGGTATTGGTATTGGTAATTTCTGTTTTAAAATAATTTATAAAGCCAGTTTTTTCACACATTGCAAAAACTTTTTTTAAAATTTTTGTCTACATCTACACTAATAGGTACCTATAGTAATAAAAAAAATATGTTTTTGTTTGTAATGAATAAACTCAAAAACTACAGTAGTGGTTTTAAAAATTCTTTCACCAGTAGAATGCTATATTATCACTGAGTAACATAGGCTATAGTTTATAAAGATATAACGTGGGTGAAGCGGCTGACGGAAGCTAGTGCGCTCGCGGTGTTCGCAATTTTGGATCGTCATAGTTGTGTTTCCAATTATCTTAAACGAAGTATGTAACGACCATGTTGGTTTGACTTTTTGATGTATTACATCTTTCCTCTTGCTTTCCTGCAGTCAAAATCAAAATCTAAGAAAATCTAAATAATCAAATCTGTGGCAGAAATTTCGTGAAAAGGGACAGAAGTGTGTTACAGGAAGCCGGCCAGCACGCGCTATTTGATTTGACAAATGAGCGCGCGCGGTGCTAGAGTTGGCCGTTAGAAACAACCTTAACGAGGCCGCCCCTTTAAAATGTTGTTTATATGAGATGCAAATGTTTTACATCATAAGCGATTACTGTAAGGCTTGCTCGTTTTTTGTAACTGTACCAACGTTTTACTTGCAAATAAATCTCGAATCTTAAATTTCATCTTTTAGTATAATAGAACTTGCTAAGAAATTGCATTCATTGCGGAGCGACGACGACTACATTTTCATAACATTATTCAACAAGTCTTCAAGGTGTAATTTGATAAAATATTATTCCTTGTTGTAGTTATTAATACGTTTGCAACTAGTTTAAATTCTCTTAAAACTTTTAAAGGAGCATTACGCTAACTTAGACTACGTCTATATTGTTCTCTTGAGGAGACGTCAGTTGAATGTTTAGCAAGAATAATTTTTCACGTTTTGTCAATGTCGGAAAATTAACACCAGGCATGGTATGAAAAAAAACTTTTTTATAAAGATGAAAAAAATCCTTTTTTTTAAGAATAAAAAAATAAAGTGAGTTTTTCATGACATTATGTCAGTCCATTTCAGTATCACAACATTTTTAGATCAAATTCAAAAACAATTAATTATGATCTTTTTCCTGACTTGAATTTGTCAAACCTGTCCATAAACAAAACACAAAATAAATTACAACTCCTAATTTAAAATCTTAAATCTGTGCGAAAAGTACTGCAACGGCACCTTACTCTTTATTTGTAACTAGCTGCGCCCCGCGGTTTCACCCGCATAAGTCTCAATCCCGTAAAAATATCGGGATAAAAAGTATCCTATGGCCTTCTCCGGGTCAAGGTCTATCCATATCCCAAATTTCATCCAAATCCGTTCAGCCGTTTCAGCGTGATGTCGTGACCAAGGGAAATAGGGATTCATTTTTATATATATAGATAAGCTCGGATAAAACAAAGCCAGCATAATCAGCTCGGCACTGATCCTTGGCTCTCCAGAGAACATTGTTACTTATCGTCGCTCAGCATCCAATACAGCGAATGTGACATTTTTGACGAAATTTTTTGTTTTATTTCATTCTACACGTTCAAATACGTGATTCTGCATTTAAAAATGATTTTCGTAAAAAAAATCACATTCGCGGTATTGGATGCCGAGCGACGTTATGCTTTTTTACGAAAAAGTATGAGTACTGCTTATCAAGGCTTATCAAGGCTTGTCTTTAAAATAAAGTAAGTCGTAGGGATTGAGTCACTGTCATAAGGAAAAAAAAATGTATTGAAAATAATACAGTTACAACCGGTCTCTAAAAGGCATCACAATAAACACATTAAAACTCATAACAGCTCCTGTGTATGAAAAAAGAATAGGAAATAAATCTCTCATTTGCTATTCTTTTTCTCTTATTTATTTTTCGTGCGATAGTCTGTTAATTTTTTGTGTTTATTTTATTTTCAAAAACCGGGTGTAAGACCACAGATTAGTACGACAGATAGTACACAGCGGTAATTACCTACAGTAATATTCACTTAGCAGTTGCCTCTATTTCTATCGCGTAATTCATATCTTCTACTATCTCACTAAATTTGCCCGCCGCATACTTATAGCTTCATACCTAAAATACGGAGTGCGACTTCTATTCTATTCTGTGGTAAAATGTGATAAAATTTTATATGATCCACAGACCCAAAATGAGCAACTATGCACATATAGCCAGTTAACTTTGGAAAACTTACAAACCCGGTATTTATAAACTGCTCTTACCTGATCTTGCACACGCTCCGACGCGTCTTCTGCTTTTAGAACATAACTAAAGCTGCATGCTTACCTGTTCAATAACTATGGACTGGGCAGTAGCGGCGCTCCTGGTAACAGTGAGGACTGGGAAACCACCCTGGTTGACCCAGCGTTGCATCACAGTATTCAAGGTGTAGGGAATGGTGCGGCCAGACGCGTCCAAAGCCTCCTGGAGGGAAGCGTACAGGTCTAGGGGTGATGCTGCGTTGCGGGTGCTGGAAGACAAGATGAAAGTTTCATTCAAATTCAGAATCTGAGATAATTATTTATTTTTTGAACAAACAACTCTATTTCATACTACAATTTAAATTCCATTGCAATGAAAAAAATAAATCCTATGTCTACCAAAAGACTGCTGCACTTTAAACTGATAATGAGTTCGTCCTTAATATTTACTGTTATTTGTGTACTGTGTCCATAACGATCTAACTTACTTGTTTCTAATATAGATGACCAGCCCTTGACGGAATACTTCAGGAGTGAGGAAGTGTTGCATCATACGGATGACGGAACCAGCTGTAGCACAAAAGATAAAAATGATAAATTAGTGTGAAAGAGACAGCGCATCAAGTGACTTCTTATTCCAAGGTCACCAGGGGTCATTGTGTTTAAATTTTACTAAATTTTCTTCTTTCTTCGGTCTTTAAATATTTGATAATGATTGTTTACGACTCTGATGACCGCAACCGACCGCTCGGAATCCGTTGGATGCGAGAAGCACAGAACCGGTCGAAGAGGCGGTGCTTCGGGGAGGCCTATGTCCAGCAGTGGACGTCTTTCGGCTGAAATGAAGACGTCTCTCGCATGCCTATTTAGGGTTTTGCCGGACGAGTTTCATAGTAACCAACAGCTGAATCTACACCGTTGTCGTGAGTTGAACGCCCCCGACGTTGATTTAAATAAAATATAAAAAATCGGTATTTTGTGTCACATATGGTACGTACGTAAAAGGTCTCAAATATAAATGGGTCCACATATTTTTTTTACTTATAGCATGCAAAAATTTCATAAATATATATTCCAAAATTAAAAAGCGGTCAGAATTTAAAAGGTCTTAAATATAAATGATACCACATTCTAACTAACAGTACGCATAAAATTGTAGACAATTGAAATAAAGTTAATTTTGCTATGTATAATATAGTTAGAAAAACTCGCTTCCATTCCGTTCCGTGGCAATATAAATTGAGTCTTACCTCAATGCCTTCAAACAAGTAGTCTTCTCTAATATTATTGAGTTACCTACATTGGCATCTCATTTCGCCAACATCATGGGTATGTTGACATATCCAATATCAAACATGCCAACAAGATTATTTCGACGAGATGATTGCCGCAAGGTTCGCAATAACGCTTTGCGATCTAAAATGGCGTCGGTAAATAAATTTCCCCAATAAATATTTGTGCACCTATTCATTTGAAAAGAATTTTGAAATGAATTTTATGAGCCCCAAAAGACGTAATAAAAAGACAAAAAACAAAGGACTGTGATGCGCCAAGGATATTATATTTTCTATTTTTCTCATAAATGCAATATTAGTAATTAATGTCACAAAAGTCGGTTACGCTGCTTATCTCCCATATCGAAGAGCTCACTCGATCGAAAAACAGGTTACTGTTACAAAGATCGTAATCTTGAATCTAAATCTTTGGGCTATACTGTTGCTGGTGTATGATGTGATATAAAGACCAGCTCATTTAGCCCTCAAGCTAAATGAGCTGGTCTTTGGGTTTGTCTATACTAGATAGAAGAAAGAATACTCTCTATTATGTATACCATAAAAATTACAGATGTAAATGCAGAACCACATTATAACATTATGATGTATATAGTGACCTTATTGGTGATGTTCTTCAGAAAGGTGCGTAGTACTCACAACCGGCGGCGGCGTGCGAGAAGTATGAACGTAAACGAGGCAAAAGGAGGTAGGTATGTAAGGATCGTAGCAGGTGGCATGGGAAGAAAATGTTATAAATATGATATGTTTATGTAAAAATTTAGAAAGTTTACATAGCGTGACACCATGGGCAATCGTATCGCTAAAAGCGACCTTTTAAAGACAACCATTTTTTTTTATTTTATCAGGATCAGGTCCGGGATCTTCTGACTTGGCGAAAAGATTGAATCAGTCTCCCTAGCCTTTTCCTAACATAATTGGGGCAGCTTCCAGTCTAACCGGACGCAACTGAATACCAGTATTTAACATGGAGCGACTGCCTATTTGACCTCCACAATACAGTAACTGGGTAATACGATACCCCTTGGTAAGACTGGTTGTCAGACTTTCGGGCTTCTGACGACCCGTAACAACTGTCAAAGATACACGACTGACAGCCGGGACCAGCGGCTTAACGTGCTTTCTGAGGCACGGAGGAGTCTCGGTATGTAAAAAAGGTCACCCATCCACGGACCAACCCTGGCAAGCGTAGCTTAACCTGGTGGGTCGACCCGTGCGGCTGTTATTACTTAGCCACGTGCTCTTCTACTCGGCGAAAAGATTGATAGCAAATATTTTGAAGGCATGAATTTTTCACTAAAATCTGAACTCCAGACGAATATTCAACTGTTTGCATAGAGCTTTCACTGCTAGATGGGTTAATGACGTCACAGTCATGCGTTCTAATTCTTCTATGATACATTTCCTCCGAAATTCGCCTATGATAACAACATCAACAGTACTCGATACTAGATCAAAGAATATTATACCAAATAACCGGGTGTTACAAAAGTCGTTTCACATGTCAGTCGGTGAGATAACTAGTTACTGATAGTGGTGATAAGAGCTGTATCGCTAGTTTCTCAATTCTGATAACAATAGAGAACGTTTTGCGAAAATAAATCATATTGAGGCCATGCAGTGAGCGTTGTGCGGCAGGTCTATCTGCCCGCACGCAAACCACGACCGATGACGTGTAGCCGTCCGACACCGATGACTGCCGAATGATATGTTCGTAAATACACGGGCGCATTCCCGCTCGCACGCCGCCCGCGACAGACAGTTGCAACGGCGGCAACGAACATTTTGGCTACCGGCGGCGTGTCGGCCGTGCGTCGTGACGTTACCGCACGCAGTCGGTAGCGTCTGACGTTTTAAAAGAGACCCTAGCCTAGTAAGATTTCGATTTAACTGCTTGTAAAATAACAGCAACCAAAACCCCGGAAAGCTGTATTGTAGTCCATGTCTTTTAATATAATGCTGTGTATTTTTTGTGTCTTTTTTAGAGGCGGAGTACTTTATATGGAAATATAAAACTGAAAAATGTTTTTAATATCCATGAAGTTGGCTTCAATTGACAGATAATTTTATGGTATTAAAACTAATGTTCGAATATTTTCGGGCATGTGGCCACCGCGGCTTAATCTAAATGTAATTCTTTCTAGTTGGTAGGTACATAATATGAATACTGAAAAAGGCTGCTCGGGACTCCATGAGGAACGTTTTTGGAAAAACCATATTCTGTATTGACTACTACACTAATAACCGTCGCAACACATTATGCAAGCAATTTTTAAATTGTCATTGGTCTCTGGCCCTGACATCAAGCAATAGACAAAATTTGTCAAACTTTTATTATATTTGAATCTTGAATACGAGGCTTTTTGCTAATTGGTAAATGTGTACCAAAAGTTTTTTTTTTTTTTTGTAATCTGCATTTAGTTTGTGCAGAATAAACAAATTTTCTGTCTTCTTCTTTAATCACATCCACCGAAAACTGTTTCGGCAATGAATGATTTTACAGTACTTGACAAGAGTCACTCGTTGTCATAAACCCCCATTTCGTGGCCCCAACAATTCCAATACGAATCGAAACAAAATTCTTTGTCACTCGAGATTTGACACATGATTTATCTTGCACAATAAAAAAACAGGAAACAGAAAAATACCACATTCTAGTGTGCACTGAAATAAAAAGTAAACAAAGTACTACATTGAAACAAAAAATATGTAAAATATTATGAACATCGTTTTCCACTTAATTTCAGTATCGTGTATGTTTAGTTAGTTACTTTATGACGTCATTACGATAAATAAAAAATAAACACAAAGTTATCTAATGGATACTTAGTTACTTATCATTTAGTCAATATTATGATAGTTACATTTACATTAGTCTGAAAGCTATTACAAAATATTGGTCAATGTATTATTTACAGATCCCGTTTTTGAGAAAGATATGATATCCAACACTTGCTTGTGGAAAAAAATTAAGAGCTTGTTTCACAGCGTGCAGACAGTGCCTATGTATCAGATATCCTACACTATTAAACGAGCACTATTTGTATAAGTATTTGTTTGTATATATATTTGTACTGACGTTCTCGAAATCGGCTCTAACTATTTCGATGAAAGTTGCAATATAGGGGTCGAAAAATCGATCTAGCTAGATCTCATATCTGGGAAAATTAGTTTTCTCAGTGTTTTCACCCGATCAAAGCTCGGTCACCCAACGTTTAAAAGATGATAATGAATAATGACATGGCAGCATGGAATTAGTAAGTGCCTACTATCATGACAGCATGGAATAAGTAGGTACTATACATGGATTAGTATGAACTTTCCTTTACTATTAAATAAGCAGTCTCTATTGTCACAAGAACAGAGCTCGGTCGCCCAGATACTAATATTAAAAAAATAAAGACATCGCGGCAGGCCCAGATGGAGATGGCATTGCAGTTTTGGACAGAGACAGGTGGAAGGAGAGTAGGGAGGCCTTTGCCCAGCCGTGGCATAGTAACGGTTAATTACAAAAAAACTTGTCTGTAGTTTTTGCCTATACCCTTGAGAAAAAAGGGGTTGGTCTTTATATAAAATCATGAAGTTGAACACTAATGTTCTAGATAACGTAACTTGAACTTACTCCGAAAGATCTCCACATTTATTTTCTTTTGAACACAAAACAGAACTATGAAACCGATTAAAATATTAAACTTACATTTCTGATAAGCCACCGCGTTGAAAGTTCCGAGGATCTCGGACGGCGTGTAGACCGCATGGGTCATGGCGTTTACACTGAGGACCGCATCAGATTGGAACACGTTCTGGAGAGCTAGCACAAACTGGTCCATCATACGCCATTCTGGGAGCACCTGGAATATTGAACAATACGTTACAAAAATGACCCATAACTTAACTGGGTTGACTGGCTCAGTAACCGTGTTGTGGAGGTCAGATATGCAGTCCCTTTATGTAAAATAATTGAATTTTGCTGCGTCCGGTTAGGCTCGATAGCTAACCCCATCATGGTTGGAAAAAGGCTAAGCAGTCATGATGCCGTCAGAATACATGAACATGAGCTTTCAAAGGAAAACGATGAATAGGCATAAAATTTAAGTTTGACTGGGTATAAATAGGTAGCAGAACTACGATCGAGCCAGCCCTACCCAAATGTCCTTTTTTCGGTATTGTTCGTCAAGTAGAGCTCCTTAAGTTCTGAGTTGAGTTCCACGATTACTGATAAATGCTTGCACTGACTGGATAACTCCACTCAAATCTGTGTGGTTCTTTCCTCAAAAGACCATTTCAGATACTAATCTACATGGCCCTCATATGGACTGACCAAGATTATGTCTGGACTTTAAAAGAGACTGCGGCTTCTGAGTTTGTTTTGGCCTTTCTTCTCAGAGTAGTCAGATAGGACACGCCGAACTCATCTAGCTTATTTTTTTTTTTTTTTTTAATATGACGTGTAAAAGTGATTCTGATATCCTATTTACAGAATAAACAATTTCATTTCATTTCAGTCTTTTTCATCTAAAAATACAGTAATCTTCAAGAATTAAACTAACCAAGCTGAGGTGCTTTTCCAGCTGAAACACTAGGAAGTTCTGATTCTCAGTCTAATTTGAATAAACCACTTTTGTTTTTTGATTGCTTGACAATTTTAAATCCAGGCCAACCTGAAGATTAGTAGGCATAACAAGAAAAGGCAAAGCAAATACCATTAGTGCATAAAAGGGAAAAGAAAGAAGAAAAAAATGTCATGTAATTAATCTATCATCAAAAAATTCATGATTTGCATTCCTAAAAATACTAATCGACCTATTTTTGTGACGTGGTCTAACGTAGTAACTACAACCTACTTTAACGGTACAGAATGGTTTTAAAAATGCAGCTGGTTGGTCATTGGGTAAAGAAAAGCTAATATCATTAGAAGATCAAAAAGTAAATTTAAGATAAAATTTTCCCCGAAAATAATTTTATTAAATTACCAAATCAGTAGCGAAGTTCTCAAAGAAGTTGGCGAAACCCTCATTCAACCAGGTGTAAGTCCAGGACAGAGGTCCTACTTCGTTACCAAACCACTGGTGAACGTTCTCGTGGCAGATGATCCTGCCTACGTTCTGCTTGGTTGCTGTAGTTGTCACTCCCTCTGTGACCAGAAGGGCTACTTCTCTGGAAGGGAAAAGACAGTCATGCTCATTGTGTGGTTCCTGGAAAAAATGGCAATTAGTTCAACTGCCATTGGTGACGGGTAAGTAAGGGAAGACCAAAGAAACAATGGAAATCCCAAATAAGTGGAGATAAGGACAGGAGAATGATAATGATGATGAATACGCATACGAGTTTGAGAGAAAAAAGGTTAATAATGTTACTTGTGATCTATCTACCCATGTGTGATTTTAAAGACAATTAAGGGATGTTTAAGATTAGATATACAGTGTGAATCTATAATGAGCAAATATCGAAATAAGGGAATCTATGCTTAATTTTACCGACGGAAAAAAATATTTAAAAAAAACTAAATATATATTTTATATTTTTTAAGGAATTAAAAACAAAATGCAACATAACGGCGTAACTTTTAAACTAAATGATTTATCGCGATGAAACAAACTCCATAATGATTGGAAGTAATTAAACGTCCCTATACAATGAAAATTGTGGAAAAAAAACTACCGTCTATTGAAAATATTATTTTTTTTTCTGCAATTTTTACCTACAACAAAGCTCAAGAAAATAGGTAGCTCCTTTAGATGTCAATGTATACGCTTTTATAATAAACTTCCAAGCCACGTACAAGATCTAAGCCTTAATAAATTCAAATCATTTACTAAACGCAAGTTGTGCCAGAAGGCTTTTTATGCCGTTAAAGATTACATTGAGGACAAAAAGGCATGGGATTGAGCTGCTCCAATTTTATAATTTTTTATGTTTTACTTTCGGAACTTTATTTTTTTTTTTGCTAACTTTAAAATTATATACACAATGACATGAATATTTACTTTGTGAAGTATAATATTTTTTTATTATTTTTTATTATTGTGAATGTGAGGACTATGTGGGTCATATATATATATTTATTTTTCTCAGTTACTTTTAATGATCATCTGGCAGTTGTGAGTACTTTATGCGGCCTACCCAAATGTCCTTTCTTTGGTATTGTTCGTCGAATCATTGAGCTCCTTTTAAGTTCTGAGTTGAGCTACACGATTACTGACAAATGCGTGCGTGGAATGGACAGGTCCACTCACATCTGTATGGTTCTTTCCTCAAAAGACCATTTCAGACACAAATCTACATGGTCCTCAAATAAAATGCTCTGACCAAGATTATTTCCTGGTTTTTATATACACATTGACATTAATGAATTTTATATACTTTTAAAGTATTATATTATTTAAATTATTGTGAATGTGAAGACTATGTGGGTCATTCCTTTTTCTTTTTGTTTTTAATTTTTTCTCACTTAGTTCTAATTATAGTCTGACAGTTTTGAGTAATTTATGCGGCCTACCCAAATGTCCTTTCTTTGGTATTGTTCGTCGAATCGTTGAGCTCCTTAATTCTGAGTTGAGCTGCACGATAACTGACAAATGCGTGCACTGACTGGACAGGCCCTCTCAATCTGTGTGATGCTTTCCTCAAAAGACCACTCCAGACACCAATCTACATGGTCTTCACATGATCTGACCAAGATTATGTCTGGACTTTAAAAGAGACTGTGACCTCTGAGTTTGTTTCGGCCTTTCTTCTCAGAGTAGTCAGTTAGGAAACGCCGACCTCATCTAGTTTTTAAAATATGATTGACGTGTAAAAGTGTTTGTACAAACCTATTTACAGAAATAAAATCATTTATCATTTAATAATCGTAAAATTTCTCAATAAGACGCCAAACAGAACAAAAAATCAAAAAAGTATTTTTTTTTTCCTTCGATAAAATTAAGCATAGATTCCTCATTTCGATATGTGCACATTATAAAGACTCACACTGTATACGTTTTTATTCACGTGTGTGTTTTGAAACTGCGTCAAAATTTTTCAACCTATTATCTATAACGATGTCTCTAGTTCGCCCTTTAAATCCATCCAAAGGTTGTCTTTAAAAGATCGCTTTTAGCGATAATACCGCCCATTGTGTCATTTTATGTAAAATTTGTACATTTACATCTGTAATTTGCCTTGCCTTTGCCTTTGCCTTTTGGCCTCGTACAGGACTTTCTGCTTTTATTTTAATTTTACTTTGTTTTTTTATTTAATGTTTTTGTGAGTGTGTTTTATTTTAATTTGTGATTTCCTGTGCGAGTCTCAATAAATACTTTTTCTTTCTTTCTTTTCTTTTAATTTCGCATGGTGTATACAATAAAGATTATTCTACACTATAAACTTCATCGTTTTACACATTGTTCTTTTAATAATTATGAACTTCAGCGTTTTCTTGACTTATTTCGTACAATGACTATTATTGTATGTATTAAACTTATCTATCAATATTTTCAACCTGATGTATAAAAACTCCCTTGGCAACAATACAGCGTGATAATTCAATACAATTCACATCTGCCTTGTAGATTCGTTCTATAAGAGGCTTATAGAACACTTCACTGGATCGCTACTCTGTATTTATGGAATAAGTAAGTTTATTGCCTGTTTATTACTTGTCCCGTCTCCAGTTAGTGGGTACTACAGGGGCATCAGAATCGTTTTAAATCTCATCGACGACGAGAAGTTGTCCAGTAGAAGTGTAGTTAAAGAAACAGTTAAAGAAAAATAGGTTTATTTGTCACAAAAATACGACGTACATACAAAAAGATAATTAACTCTGAGTTATGGGGAAGCCAATCCCTACGATAATATAGAAAACACTTTATCAGTTTCTTTCGTTTCTTAGGTATTTAGGATTACTAACATGTGGCATTTACTACAGTTACTCATGAAAAACTAGTTTCATTCCAATAAAGGACAGGGTATTCAATTTTTATATATATATTTTTTTTAAATATTTTAATGCAAACTGTATAACTTTCTCTATCAATACACTTATCTAATTTAAATAGAGATAAAAATAATAAACATAAAATGAAGGCCTTGAATTTATTTTGACTCAGATAAACGTCGTTTTTCAACTCAACGCTACTTGTGACAACAGACATACTTTATGACGACTATTGACATACGATACGGAGCCGTAAATTGTAGTATTTATGGCTTATAATAAAATATTTCTCTTCCACTTCATAAGTAGTACATTAACACTTATTTTATTGCCGTTTTTACGGTACTCTTGACTTACTCAAACAAATATAAACTGTAACTGCTATGGATTATAGTTCAAAATTGGTTGTTTGGAAAATTTGATCTGATTAATTTCGTATAATGTTATGAAAATATAAGAACCATAAATAAGTAATAACAGTATTTAATATCCTGGTCTTGAGAGTTGTTGCTAAAGAAGGCTTGAAGAAATGATTAGTAATATGAAATAAATAAAATTGTTTTAGAAGATTTCTTTGAACAATTTAAAGACAAGGGGTATCATCTACTGTGCCTCCTTGCCGGATTACCGCCATGGGATCTTGAGGCAAAGGTCCTCGCGCACATGTGGGAGCTGCGAAACGCCGGGGCTTAACTCCGCTGCCGCGCGAAATCACGGCACAGCGGACAGAGCTCCAGCGGACACGGCTGTTTCGGGAGGTTCCTGCACAGGATAAGGCGGGAGGAAACGCCTGGGTGTCATCATTGTGTGGATCGCCCGGAGGACACGGTGGAGCATACGGTGGAGGTCTGCCCAGCTTGGGCGGAGCATCGCCGTGTCCTCGTGGAGGCGATCGGCGGCGGTGATCTCTCGCGTCCGTCCCTGGTTCAGGCCATGGTACGGAGCGAGAGGAAATGGGAGGCCGTCACCTCCTTCTGCGAAGCGGTAATGCTCGCAAAGGAGGAGGCGGAACGCGTGAGGGAGAGGCAAATTTCGCGCCCTCACGCCCCTAACCGCCGCAGGAGGAGACGCCCAGGGCGTCGGGAGTCGCAAGCCGATTTCCGGCCACCGTAGGCGCGGGCTTGCGGACTGTGAGCAATGGGTAGCTCACCGTCCGATAAGGACCAGGCCCGGGTCGACGGCGCGTTGTGTTCCACGCGCGCCTCAAAGAGATGTCAGCAGAATTGACGGGGTCCGCTAGGGCCGATGCCTGCCGGGGTTACGAAGAAAACCGAAAGGGAGATCGTGGCCCCCGGCGACAAGGCAACCAAAGGAACACGGGTGGGTTTTAGTCAATAAGAGTCTGACACGCCCTCCCGCTCCGCCCAGAGCGGGAGAAGTTATTTGATGATTTCCCACCCTCAAAAAAAAAAAAAGAAAAAAAAAGGGGTATCATCTATTTGTTGCGTTATTTTGATACAGGTACCACTAACAGTCTCAAATTCTGTGTTAAAATCATGGAAATCAAAAAAAAAAAATTGTTGTAACCTTTTAAAAACTTTTTCAGTTTATTCGTTTCATGAAACTTGGCACATTTTGGGTTGCAAGCAGGCAAATGAACATTTCAGAAACCTACCATATTATGTAGGCGTTTATAATACGGTGATAACCTAATAAAGACAAAGTCTAAAAGTATTATGATCTACTGCAGTAAACAAAATCTGAAAAATATATGATATTCTTCAGGATATTTAATTCTAGATAACTAGCATTATATATCCTGAAGAATATTATCTAATCTGTATTGAAAATATAATATCTAAATAGTGTATTGAAAATAATTATAATACGTACAGATACGATGGAAGAAATCACAAAGACACCTCTGATTACACAGGCCGATAATTTTTTTAACCAGAAACCAGACTATATACTTCCGAAGGTTTTTGATGAGCTGAATCCAAATCTGGCCTCAGAATTGCTCTAACACGTCAGGTTTCTGAGATATCCTGACCTAAAAGTGCAAAAAGTACCGTTTTGGCCCGATTTTGAGGTTATGTAGACTCACGAATTATTTTTTCTAAAAAAAAAAAATGTTACCATATTAAAGAACAAGTCTTTTTCTTTCAAATGCCGTTGAGTTTGCAAATTTTTTTTTTTTCGCTGAGATATCTTGTGTTGCAGTTCTCATCTTTGTAAATTTTCGTATACCTGAAAATCAATGGAGGAAACCCTGGGGAAAGCGAGTTAAGTCGCATATTTTTTTTAAATAAGTCTTATTATAATACGACTTATTTAAAAAAATTAGGTGGGTTAATTTGCTTGAAGTTTGGTAGGGATCGTGTCTAGTGGAGTTTTTAATTATTATTGAAAATGAAAAAGTTATTGCTATTTAAAATTCACATTTTTAGTACTAATAGTACCCCAAATTTACAAAATTAGAACATTTTCAACAGGGTCCATAAGTTACGACTTGTAGACATTTGCTAAACGACGGCCGGTAAAATTCACCATTAAAAAAAATTGGCGAATTTCTTGTTTTTTTTTTTGAGAATTACCACATAAATAGACTCTTAGTACGATACCTAACTATACCCTCACGGATCGAACAGAATTTTTTTTTTCAAGATTTTTAACGATGGTGAGCACTAAGGAAGGATTATTAAAAATTCTTTCCTTAAAGGGATTAAATGGTGTGAAATTATTTATATGACATTTCGTCACTTAGACCGATGGGAAATCCGGCTTGTAAAGACATAAAAACCAGATACATACCTGTAAATAACCAATCCCCAGTTTTCCATAGCACCAGCAGCGAAGTCAGGAACAGCAGCCTTATCCAACTTCGGGAACTCGTATTCAAACTCAGTGTACTTCTCCAACTCTACCATATTCCTTTGCCCAAATTCCAGGGCAAACGATGCCGTGTTCTGGGTACCAGGTCTGGAATACACCTTAAAGGGTACGCGATACAGGTCCTTGTAATCAGACTCCACTTGGTTGTCAATGTGTGCAAAGTTCGATACCAGGTACGCCAGAAGATATGTGGACATCACTAAGGTGTCTTGAAATTCATGTTTGGTGTAGCCGGGTACCACTGGTCTATAAAAATAAGGAATTGTTAGAAGTCTATAAGAAGGTGAAGTTACTGCTGAGCATGAGGTCCTGGGTTAGTTTCTTAGGTCGAGAAAAGAGTTACTGGGGTTTTTCCATCACGAATTCCTGAGTAACGGACGGAGTCGGTATTTGTGCCCGGTTGACTTGACTTGACAGTGACGATGGACTTAAACATACCTGCTGAAATGTGGGTATCCTATTAGGTACGCCTCTGTAAAACCCTTCGGGGAAACAAGCATGATGTTATGTTGTTATTTGAGTTTTTATTTTCACTCTTTATTGTTTCTTTTTTTTTTTAGAACGTTGCAGTTTTCAATACAAAAATAACATTTTATTTTTAAATCCGGGCTTGTAGAAATTAACGTTGTTAACATAGATTCGCGTGGTTATTCAATAAAATGATTGGGGCTTGAAGTAACACGCTGGAATTTTATAGAGTAACGTTACTATTTTCTTTTTATCGTACATAAATGATTTTAAATAGATACAATTATAGGTATTATGCGTTGTATATACTTGTTCGGGTTGCCACATTCGATTCTGTAGTATTTGATTTTGCCGCCCAGCTGTACTGATGTGAAAAATAATATTGAACTCGACCGCATACTGTCAATTCTTTGCCCTTGTTATAATCTTGCGTATAATACCAGCTTGTTATCGTCCCACTGCAGGGCAAACGCCTATTCTCATACAGAGAAGGCACGGGCATTGATCACCACGCCTGCCAAAGACGGGTTGGCGATTTCAAACTTATATTCACTACTAGCTCCTGCTCGCGACTTCGTCGAGCATATAAACCTTCCTCAAGAATTGGGCTACTAACAAATACCTAATTATAATATTAGTAGATGTAAAAATAACTAAGCGGAAAAGTTCGAAAGGGATACCGTGGCCCCCGGCAACATAAAGGTAACTGAAGGAACACGGGTGGTTTTTAGTCAGTAAGAGTCTAACACGCTCTCCCGCTTCGCCCAGAGCGGGAGAAGTTATTTGATAATTCCCCACCCAAAAAAAACGGTGTAGAAATATTAGAATAGATAGAGAACATTTTACTTACTTGAGCAAATCTGTCCTTTTAGGCATGTTACTCTCGACCACAGTGTATGTTGGTGGGGAGTATATGGTGGTCCTGAAGATGGCCTTGAGCGAAGGTTCATCATAGCAGGGGAAGGCGCGGCGAGCAAAGGTAGGCTGCAATTGCGATGTTATGAGTTTGCTGTAAAGTGATGGATTGGTGAGAAACTTGTAGAAATATTTTCCCTTCATCTTTGACAGAGGATAAGACGAGAATATTCGCTTTTAGCTTGAACAAAATTGTATTAAATGGGCTTTAATTATTACATTATTAAATGCAATTGAAGTGGATATATTTAGTAACCTGTTCCGCTTAGCACCGAGCGCAGACTCTCGCGCCCGGTGCTTGGTGTGGCAACACGCCGTGTTCGAGTTTACGACATGTCAATCGTCATCCTGAGGATGCTTCGTTGAGAGGTGAAACAGGTGTCGATTTCTTTCAGGGTCTTTTTAAGACTCTTTAAAAATAGCTAAGCGGAATAGGTTACTAAATATATCCACTTCAATTGCATTTTATAATGGATTGCCGCAAGGTCACGCCTGAATCAATTAAATATTACATTATTATTAGCGGGTATTTATTACACTTTAATATTATTTTTGTTTAATCATAGATCTATGACTAATAGATATAATAATATGAAAGTGTAATATGGATTTATGAATTATTTGTGAGCTTCGGGATAGTAAATATTTCTTAAATTTCATATTGCGTATGAGATATTATGATCCCTAGATATATGATAGGTGTAAGATAAGTAAAGATTCATGGAATTGACTTAATAAACTGCCTAGGAGAAAAGGCCCCATGTTCACGTTCCAACATTGTTGTGAACTTAATTCTAGTATGGTAGAAATGTTTGCTAAGCCCATTATTATTTGCAGAAACACAGACTTTGCAGAATTGTGAATAATGCATTATGTATGAGAGGTCGCCAGACATGAACTTTTATAAAATTTTCCTAGCATCCCGAGATATGCGAAAAGCTTAAAAATATAATAATTATAGTATATAGTATAATATTATTATTCATTTAGTTAAGTATCTAGTGTAAATAGTTAGAAGTGTTAAATATTGTAAAGGAAATTTAAAAAAAAAATGAATAAAAAGAAAAATAGTACAGTCATAATCTCCAAGATCAAAAACCAAAAGTAGGTAATATAAATAATTTGTAGGCTATAATGAAAGAATACAACATAGGAGCATCTGCAGCCGAACTAGGTAAAGAACCTGTATCTCTGCATACAGCGCCAAACCTCTCTGATAATAGACTGGAAAAAATGTAGCCAACATTTAAAATTTTGTTAAATATTTTAGAATAAGTATTTATTGATATACAGTATTTTTAAATAGAAAAATTGATCGCTTACACTTAACTGAGTTGTGGAGTATGGACCAGAATGAGTAAGTCGGTGTGTGGGTGAGTATGTTGGCGTGTGGGGGTGAGTGTGAATGTGTACGTGTGATAGTATATGTTGAGAAGGTAGTAAATAATTTTTTTAAGATGTATAATTGCTTAAAGGAAACCTAGTTACTCTGATACGATTAAAAGTTTTTCTGTCTCTTCATTAGATAGTGTTAAAAAGTACTCTTTGACCTTATTTTTACACTGGGTCTTGTTTAGAGAATAAATATGTGAGTGAGAGTTAATTTTACTATAAATATAAGCACCCAAGAATAGAAAAAAAATTCAAATGAAAGATGTGTGTGGTTGGATCCCTGCGCCTACATACGTTTATGATTAAAGTCATCGCTCATATCTTTATGTTGCCTTAGAACGGTAGTCAGTAGGAAGAGCTGACGGACTGTAAGTATTTCACAGTACTGGTACAATAAATTTGTCGAAAATAAGCGTGGCTTAAAAGTGCAGACCCTTAAGATAGCGCGATTTATAATAGTTTTAGGAGCTTCTCCCCAGGATGAGATGCAATACGTTATGACAAACTAGCATAGGGCAAAGTAAATTTGTTTAAATAACATTGCATCCACAACATGTCTCAGCTTCTTGAAGACATATATGAGCTTTCTGACTCGAGCACTAAGTAGTTTTTTTATATGGTGTTCGAGCTGAGATGGCTTTGATGGCTTTTATGGCTGAGATTACTGTCTATCAAAACCCCTAAATATTTGGTGGTGTGAACATGTTATATTGTTTTGCACGAGCAATTTGTACCCAGAGAGCACTGGTGAGACTGTAGTTACTCACTACTAAATATTTCTTCAGTGCAATAATCGAGGCTCCTTACAATCAAATCATGATGATTATTGTTTTCAAAATGACGTACTGTATTATTATTATACGGTATAGTTGACATTTTACTTACGAGAAATCATATTTTACCTAGTGAAAATGTGTCATTATTAGAAGAAAATAGCAGCCGAAATTCCCATAGCCTAGCCATGGGACATTATACAACGATTGCATTTTAAACTGTGCTAGGCTATGGAGCCTAGCATAGTTTAAATTGCAATAATTGTATTTTTGAGTATTACGAAATACACGATCAATTACAATCTGAATCCTTTTGAAACAGATTGCTAATTCATTGCTTCATAAGTTCGAAAAACAAATCTGCTCAACAACGTAAATAACGCAATCAATGTCTTGTAAACTGTCAAAATGAAACAGATTAGTCTTAATCGTTTACAAAAATGTGTTACGTAATTAAATAGCTGGTCCAAACCGATACCTACGGCACATGGAATGCAAGTCTGGACTTAGAAGGTAATACGTATACTTATTGACTTAACAAATTACAAATATCCAAAATCAATTAATTTTAAATCCAATATTCATGGCTACCAATCTAAATACTTTCACCTAATTATATTAACTCCATACAAAAATACTTACTGTGTTGTATCGTCAGTCGCGTATGTTGACACGTAAATACCGAACATATTCTCAGCGTACTGTCCAACATAGTGCTTGATTCTTATAGTGTGTGGCTGCAGAATGGTCATGGTTTGGTTCAACGTAATTCTGAACAAATGAGTATCGTTAGAGGCCAATGTATGCCTTTCGTACAAGTTGACTGTCGGTGCTCTATCGCTGAAGACTTCAATGTCTTCGCCATTGATTACCATTTCCATAGCATGGAGGACTATTTCGTTGGTGGTGACTAGGGGTATGATCCTAATGTCGACTGCTCCGGTGAAGTATTCTTCATTGTCTGGGTTGAGTGTGAGTCTGACGTCATAGAATGTTGGGATCGTGTCTCTGGGGAGAACGTATGCAGCTGCTCGTTCCTGCTCAGTCAGAGCGGATAAGCGCTCGGTGGAGGGCTCAGCTATGGGTACGGCGAATGCCGCCCCGATGACTGTCAGTAGTGCTAGTAAATACATTTCTGGAAAAGAAGAAACAATGGAATTATTACGTGACCAAGAACAATGAATACTTACTAGATAACTTTTATCAAATAGCATTTATCTTTCTAAATGTGTACCGGATATGATTCAAATGCAGAGTTTGCAAATCAGAATCAAAAGTCATTTATTCAAAATTTTTTGATAATAATCAGCACTTTTCGAACTACATAATTACATAAGACAGTCTCCCAAAACGCCGCCCTTCATCAGTTCATAATGCTTGAGCTGGGAAGAAGTGGCGCAACTAACTCCCCAATAGCACAGTTATCAGCTGATCAGTTAGAAAAAAATGCCTAACTCAAGCTTTGAAAAGATACATTAATACCTCTTTTTAAATAAGAAAGGATTACTAAAACGAAGCTATACAGTTTTTATTTTATTGTTAGTTCTTCATAATCTACAGCCTGACTTCACCCACTTTAATTATTTTTGCTAATCCCCACGCTCCAGTGTCTATGAACAATTAAGTTGGCAAATCATAAGAATCAGTTTAGGTAGGTACAACCGTAATAATAAAACGAATTTACATATTTCAGAGCATTTTTTCATGACTAAATTGTAATGATAAACAAAAACTGTTAATGACATGTATTTTTTAATCTTTTTAAATATTTAGGTAAGATTAGATATCCATTCAATAGAAATTAGCACGCGACTAATAAGTATGCTTTAGGTACCTACTACACAACATCACGCATGCATTTCTCGAAGAGTTAAGCAGAGATGAACCTACAAATGTTCATTAGATACAGCCCGCTAACAGACAGATGGTCGGACAGTATGGCACCCTTCGGGTACGGAACCCTAAAACTACTTTAGCATTAATACAACGTTTTTGGGCAAGAACATTAGAAATTTAGAATTTCGCGGGCTACATTGAAGAAATAATCTTCAGTAATGTTAAAGTAGTGTCGGACTAGTTCTCAACTCCAAATTCTCAATTCACAAACTGTGTGTTAGCATCTGTTCCCGATACCAACGTTTAAGAAAGAGGTGGAACTTTGTATGTATGTTAAGTTATTGCTTCTAAACTACTTGATGACTTCATTCATCATTTTTAAAAAATCTTGAAGAAGGCTTATGATATCTAATCATCCGAGCCAAGCCGGGGCGCGAAAATAGTGCTTCATAAAAATATAGCATAAAGTAGTGTCTAGAAAGCACGTCTATCTAAGGTGCTTCCTCACCGTGAACATTCGCTTGTAAAGAAACGTCTGAAGTCGAGCATTACACCAGTGAAGGGAGGCCCAAGGCCCAAGCATTACAGTGCGCATACCTGTAATGATACAATTCGACCATTACATCAGTAAGGGAGGAAAACCGAACATTATAGTGCGAAATGCCTGTTCATATTTAATCTGAAATATTACTTTACAGATGAATGCGTGACAGTCAGGGAAGCAATATTGTAACGTAATGCTCAAAATCGAATCTGTAACGTAACAAAACAGCAGAAAGCTCCCGGTGAGGGAGCACCTTAAATGCGCAACGTATTATTATTTCAAAAGTGTGTTTGTGAGTTGGTAACGCAGTCACGTCCCAAGTCCCTAGGGAAGGAATGCACCGCTCCGAATTTGCATAGATGATGCTTCCATCCTCTCCTCAAGTTGTTACTAGGTACTTCCAGAATGTAGAACCGAAACACGTGATTTGAAGTTTGTGTGACTTTGAAACGTAGATAATAGATGTCGCTACGAAGTAAACATATATTTTTTTTAATAAAATAGGCGGCTCATCGCTAAATAATAACAGCCACATGGGTCGATCGAAGGTTAAGCTAGGGTTGCTGCGGTCGGTTCCTGGATGTGTGACAATCCATTAAACATATTATATAATCCATAATGTCTATCTAGACCCCTCCATGCATCGGAAAGTACGCCATGCCGTTGGTCCCCGCTGTCATTCGTTGATCTTTGACAGTCGTTACGGGTCGTCAGAAGCCCAAAAGTCTGACCACTAGTCTTACCAAGGGATATCGTATTACCCAGTTGCTCAGTTGTGGAGGTCAAATAGGTAGTCGTTCTATGTTAAAGTATATTCAGCTGCATCCGTTAGACAGGAAGCTGACCTCAACATAGTTGGTAAAAGGCTAGGCAGATTTATTGATTGACATTTTGTAATAAATTAAAATCACTTTTCGTGTCTGTCTGGCTGACCGCGTTGTTCTCCTAAACTACCCAACGGATTGTTGAGCGGTTTTCACCATAATTTTGAGGTGAAATCTTCCGAAAGTTTTATGTGCAATATTAAACATACATAAAATAAAGTAATGTCGATGTTTTGTCAAATCGTAATAAAAGTGAGAATTGAAGAGATTGGGAATTTCAGGTATGGGAGAAAATGTAGAGATGTTATATTCTCTCAGTCAAGGGCATCTAATTATGACAATGCGTGACATGCTATGTTTTTAGAGGTCCTTGATCTCTACAGTAGCACGTCCTGCATCTTATTAATAACCAACGTCCAAAAAGGAGGAGGTTCTATGTTCGTCTGTATGTATGTTTTTTTTTAACATTTTCATCGATATTTTCGTCAATATTGTGGACCAATTTTGAAAATTATTTTCATTTTGTAGAGAAAGCTTGCGCGGTGGTTCAATTCACTCAATAGATATTTACAAAAAAAAGGCTACGCGGGGAACGCGCCGGCTATTAAAATGAAGAAAAAGGCACGATACCTCGTAAATTCTGAGTTGAGCTACACGATTACTGACAAATGCGTGCACTGACGGGACAGGTCCACTCAAATCTGTACGGTTCTTTCCTCAAAAGACCATTTCAGACACAAATCTACATGGTCCTCAAATGAAATGCTCTGACCAAGATTATTTCCGGGTTTTTATATACACATTACCATTAATGAGTTTTATATATACAATGACATGATTATTTACTCATTCCTTTTTGTTTTAAATTTTTTCTCAGTTAGTTCTAATTATGGTCTGACAGTTTGAGTAATTTATGTGGCCTACCCAAATGTCCTTTATTTGGTATTGTTCGTCGAATCGTAGAGCTCCTTAAATTCTGAGTTGAGCTGCACGATAACTGACAAATGTGAGCACTGACTGGACAGGCCCTCTCAATCTGTGTGATGCTTTCCTCAAAAAACCACTTCAGACACCAATCTACATGGTCTTCACATGATCTGACCAAGATTATGTTTCGGCCTTTCTTCTCAAAGTAGTCAGATCGGAAACGCCGACCTCATCTAGTTTTTAAAAATATGATTGACGTGTAAAAGTGTTTGTACAAACCTACTTACAGAAATAAAATCATTTATCATTTAATATTACTGCTCCTTTTGTTATTTACGTTAATTACTAAGGAGGTATTAATAGATTTTGAACTAAAGAATTTATAATGAATTTTCAAACATCCCGGAACTGCAACCGCGAAAAGTTTAGGTACTATCGATATAATATCGTTTAATGCTATTGGTATTAAGTTGATTGAAAGCATTAGTTTATCTTAAAACACGTACTTATCGATAATACTATTATTAATGCTAATAATTCACTATTATGGGATAATTACATTACGGCTTCGTTCATACTCATCCCCAGTTCGAACTCGCCCGGTACCGCCCGGTATCTACAGCTACAGCTAGAAGGCGCAAAAGTACTGATGGTAAGAAAAGTGCTAGTATGATTTTTATTTATTTTTATCCAGACATAATACGCGGTATAAAATTAACAGTAAGTAGGTAGGTAGCATTAGTGTTTTCAACATCTATAAAATAGGATCAACATTACTAAACAAAATAGATATTATACGCTCGTTTTAAAAGAACCATTCGTTTATCTAACCTCTTAAAGTCACAGTTCGTAAGTATAATAATTAAAACTTTAATTACAAATTATAATTTAAAAAAAAAAACACAGTTTGTACAATAACTAAAGGTCTCTGCTAAAAATCTCAGTCTGTATATACAATAATTCAATTCAATTATTGTAAAATTTCCAGGAATGCAATATTTATGAATAACTACTTATTTGCACGGAAACTAAGTAGGTCATTTTATAAAAAAAACAGCAAAAATCGGGGGAGTTCGAACTGGAGATGAGTATGAACGAAGCCTACATTATAGTGGTCAGTATAGCGGAAACCTCATAACCCGACAGCCAAGACAGGGTTATGTTTTTCACGCGTATCTATGTATCTTTGTATGTGTTTATTTACACATACGTATTTAGATGATTTTTAAAACTAAGACTTAATAATAATAATATGTACAAGTTATAAGAAAGAGAGGGGGGGGGGAGAATAATCATAGGGCATTAAATAATTCGTCCGCATCGCTATCAATAGGAAAAGTGCCCAAAAGGCTGGCAGCATTGCCACCTTGTATGGCAATCTTTGTATGTGTGATTATTTATACCCTCGAAGCATTCTCTTACAGCTGGATGGATTTTAATACGTCTGTCGACTCGCCTAGGTTTCATTTTTATAAAATCAAAATGGCGTATTTTGCACGTCGATTTTTATAACACACTAAAAGGTTGAAAAAACTCTATTGCAACTAAAATGGTCAGAACAAGATCACCTTTCAAGCAGTCTTATGCTGTTGGTGGCAGTTATGTTAGTTTAGTCTTGGGTGTGATGCCACGTTTGTTTTCACATGTTTTGGAGGGGTGTAGAGGGTTAGGGTTTTAACACCTTTGTCTTTGAGCTCGACACCTATAACTGTGTTGTGCGTATATCTCAAGACTTTGACCTGTGTTCCACACCTAACATTTAAAGAAATATGTGATCGAGTGCTGATATAAATAATTTGCTGCCAAATTGCTTGGTATTTTGCCAGCAATGAAATCTAGATTCGCTTTAGGTTTAATTGAAACTATTCAATTAAACAGAAATAGAGTTTGGTACAGGAAATCCTTATGAAATAAATACCCCATCTTGAAATAAAAAAATTCAATCGATTTTTTGTTTATCAATCTAACATTATACGTAGGTACTTTTCTCAGAGATTATTTTGATATGGGGATAGACGGCGCATACCTACATTGATAACAAACACTTATCTATTATATTGATAAGATTGTTTAACAGTCCACTTGACATGGCCAAAGACGGAGTTACCCAATCGTTTGAAGAATTTGTTCAAAACATTTTGGAGACTTTTCTGATAGGTATTATTATGTAGAAGAAGAATATTCACGGTCTTACTCGAGTAGATACGACCATAGAGCGATAATGTTAAGAGCGTTTACATTGAAAGTGGGCAACGTCGCAAATAGATGTCAAATATTTCGCTGTTTCGATTAATTTGGCAATATTACTGTATGGAAATAAGAAATGCCGCTAACTAGCGAACTAGAAAATTAATAATGAATTGCAATTATAACACTGACTTTGATGTTTTAACCGTTTTAGGTGTAAAAAAGGCATTTGGAAAGTTTCCAAATACTTTTTTTACATCTAAAACTAAATATTCGGTGTTACGATATTAATTATTGCATTTCATTATCAATACTTTAGTTTCCTAGTTAGCCACATTTCTTAATTTCATACAATAAAATTGCCAAATTAATCAAAACAAGTAAATATTTGACAGCTTTTTACGACGTTGCCAACTTTTAGGAAAAACCCTCTTAAGCAATTTTCAAACAAATTCCTTTTCCACATAGCAGACGCATGTCACAATTTCGAACTGTCATTTTCACTGAAAACGTTGGCATTGATGAGTCGGAAAATTAAACAAAAAGGTGCACATGTATAATTTAATCTTGGAGTTTACGTTCGTAAGGGATTTCCATTAATTCTTTCAAACTTATTTTGAGTCCTTGGTCTTGATCAATTACTACGGCAACAGATATTTGGTTATGATATTAAATTTCTTGAAAAGAAGACACAAAAAAAAATTTATAGCCCTAACTTAAGAAATGATAGATCCCATACATAATTTCATCCCCTATATGTAATGCATGGCTACTTTTGTCTCAAAAATAACCCTAAGGGTCCCCCCTCAAATAAAAATAACCCTAGGGGTTATTTTTGAGACAAAAGTAGCCTATGTCTTTCTCTGGAATGCCATCTATCTCCTTGCCAAATTTCTTCAGCGGTTTAGGCGTGAAAAGGTAACACACAGACAGGCAGAGTTACTTTCGAATTTATACTATTAGTATGGATATAGTTAAGATTGGAATTAGGATGGTCACCCATCCACGAACTGACCGCGGCAGGCGTAGCTTAACCCTCAATCAGCTTGTCCGGCTATTATAATTATGCCTTGGACCTCTTTGAATATTATCATCATTATAATTTTAGACCGGAATCACCTATTCCTGGGTAAAGGGCTCAGTTTTTTTTTGTAATTAAAATATGTAATTTATTTATTCTCAGCAAATAATAAAACAACCTGTTTCCATCATGCATCATATTGATGTCAACGATGAACAAACAGAATTTAGTAAGGTCGATCTTCAAGGTTAAGCAGCACTTGCCTAGGTCTGTGTATGAGTGACCATGCATTACATATCGAGACTCCTCCGTGCTTCGGAAAGCAAGTAAAGCTATTGGTCCTGGCTGAGATTCATAGATCTTTGAAAGTTGTTACGGGTAGTCAGAAGTTGGAAAGTCTGTTAACCAATTTTTCCAACATGATAATATTACCCAGTAACTAGGCTGTGGATGTCAGATAGTCAATAGCTCCATGTAAAATACTGGTATTCAGCTACATGCGGTTTGATTGGAAGCTGACCCCAGCATAGTTGAGAAAAGTTGTTCTAAAGTAAATAATACTTTTCAGTCGTCCGGCGGCTAGTTGGGCGGACGACATTGTTACATTCGTGGGTAGAACCCGGATAAGGTGGGCACTGGAACGTGGGGATTGGCACAAGAAAAGAGAGGCCTATGCTCACTAGTCACTAGTAGGGTGAAGTCATCAGTGGATGAAAATGATAAAACTCGGATAAAACTCGTGGCTTGCATCCTCTTGTTGCATGCTGTCCTATCAATCCGATAACATCTTATCATCAAATTGAGATAAACTGATGAGCTCGTGAATGAACGTGTACATATAGTAGATGATTTCTGAAAAAGTCTAAGGGCGTATTCCCAACTAAAGCACTAGGAAGTAGTGAAGGGTGGCGTTTTGGGGGTCTGTCTTACGTAATATTTACATCTAGTTTGAATTAATGACTTTTGATTTTGATTCACGTAAAAAGCACGCCGATATGTCAGCGTGTATCGATGCTGACAAGCGCTGGTCATTCATGCTGATCGGCACAGGCAGTTTTCAGACTTTTTGCCAAATCAGCGCGAACCAGTGAGAACTGGCGCTGATTAATTCACGTGAGAACTTGTCACTCATCGGTTTTATACGTCAATAGACCCTAAGTAAAAATATGATAAGTAATGCCATCTATTGATGTTGGGTTGAACTATTGACTTCCTATGTTACACCACGTTTATGGTTGTACACAAGTATCACATCTTGTCTATGGTTATAAACAAGATGTGATTCCTACTTGATATCGTGTATAAAACATGTAGCGTACATACATAATTATATTGTTGTATCAAACATTGTATTATAAACCATTTTGTTCACCTTTTTGTATAAAACTATACTTCATTTGAAATAAGATTAGACATTTAAATAGGTAAACCTTTTTGCAGTCCGTTCAACCAATTTTGATTTGTTCTTCTATTGCGTTGGTGGCATGACAAATGGCGGCTGCAGTAAACAGTTGGTATTGTTACTACAGCTTACGGTATAGAAGTCAAAATCGGTTGAACGGATTGTAAAAATGTTTGTTTAATCCTTACTTTTTTAAGTTTGTAACCTATGTCTGTCCTGAAAGCCAGGTCTCGCATTCAATAAACGATCAAATTGAAGTCGCTATCTATCTCAGTAACAATCAATACCAAGAAATTGACAAGATAAACTAGAGGATTTTTGAGACATTGAGACTGAGATTTGAGTGCGAACGTTCGTAAAAGTACGGGAATTCTATCTAGTATATCTTACTAAACACTAGGGTATCAGAACAGAATGGTGGTATTTCCCTAACAATCAATAGAATTTGACTACAATCTGGGCTGTCAAAGTCACAGAAATAATAATTTTGCCATGTAGTTTTAATTTAACCTTTTGCATTTTTGCTAAAATCGGATAAGTGTTAATGTCTTACCATAAATTACCTGATATCCTTCAAAAGAAGTTAAATTTTAATCTCTTAAATAAACCAATCAAGTATAATTTTAAGTGGAAACAAACCGTTTGTAAAACCTTAACTACGCGTCGCATCGTCCAGAACTGTAAAACATACTTATTAAAAAAAGATGACGAGCATAAATTAAACTTGTTTTAATTTATGCTCGTCATATAATTATTTTCTTTATCAACATTCCGTATCCTAATTTACAACAATAAAGATTACAAAGAACTTATCTGATAGGAATCAATATATTTTAATTAGTTCACTGTATATATTTATTATGCAGGAATAATTATTTATATTTTTTAAGCAAGAAACCGCAGATTGCGGGAAGCACAGAGCTGGTCGATGTGTGATGGTGTTTGGGTGAGGCCTATGTCCAGTAGTGGACTTCTTTCGGCTGAAAAGATGATGATGATGCCAAATTATATCGCAGTATACAGGCTGGCAGGGACATCGACGCGAAAACTGTTACCATGGATTCAGTACATGATTCTGAGCCCCCCTGCGTTGAATTTTTTCGTTGGTTATTTTTTTTTTTAAATATGCTCTTCCATAAATTTTGACAGTTTTCGCGTCGATGTCTCTGCCACCATGCGATATAATTAGGCGCATCTGTTCAAGTAACGGAACTTATATCCCCTTTTATAATGGTCGCAAGAGGCGATCAAAAATAAGAATAAAATTGTCAAAGATAGCCACTATAGTATTTCTGGTTACTAGTAATAAGTCTACGATAATCTATTCACCGGCAAGGCATTATGAATATCATTCATGTTCATCATCTGCCTAGCCTTTTCCCAAAAATGTTGAGGTCGGCTTCCAGTCTAACCGGATGCAGCTGATTACCAGTATTTTACATAGAGCGACGGCCTATCTGGCCTCCACAACAGACGACGATGACCACTATGATTGTTCATTGGGAGGCACGTATACAGCTCAAGTTCACAGACTAATATGATGATCCTAGAGTTAATAAAAAACAGTGGCACTCCGGGAGTGCCCAAAGAAGTGAAAACTTGAAAAAAAAATCGGGAGCGCGGTAATCAACGCGATGATGTCTTTTTAATGGCAACAGCTGGTGTCGTCATAGTTTCATGAAATCAATGATTTAGTCCCATCTCAAAAAATGCCCAAGGCGCCTATAGAAGTTTTCACTTCAATAAGGTTAACCAGAACAACTTGATGATTCAGTTAAATTCAAGCATCAGAAATGATTACTAAAAGATTTCAAGACAACGGCATTGGTTATCGTTCTGAGGAACTCAAACTCTTCGCGTAAGTCCACTAATAAATATTAAGCACATTTACCTTGATTAAAAGGTCAAACCTATTAAGGCGACATATGAATAAACCCCCAAAAAAAATGTTTTATTCACCCATGGGTAAGAAACCAAAGTGTATCTTTCCCATGGAAATATTTTTAAGTTGAACTATTTAAATATCAAAATAAATTAAAAAGAAACCAACTCACCTATGTATTTACATGAACACTACTAAAATGAAACTAAATAAATGACCTACAATATCTATGGAACGTGACACAATCATTATCATTGATTAATAAAAATAATCTGCCACGATTATGATAAGTCTTTAATTGAATACTCATTGTATGCCGTGGTTATGCTTTTTTCTATCTTTTTACACGAGATTTTAAAATATCTACTTATTAATTAATACACAACTTAAAGAAAGAAACAGAATTAAAGTAGCCTTACCACAAGCTTCCTAATGTTTTGATCACGGCATGGCATTGGGCCGTTTTTAACCGACTTCAAAAAGGAGGAGGTTCTCAATTCGACTGTTTTTTTATGTTTGTTACGCGATTACTCCGCCAATTATGAATTGATTTTGATGATTCTTTTTTTTTTGGTAGATCATACTTCAGTGGTGGTCATATAATTTTTATTAACTTTTCTTGCGTAGTTTTTGAGTTAGCTTCAATAATACGTATTTTTTTTTTACAGTTCCTGTCACTGTTATTTACATATACAAGGTAGTGGTATTCAAATTTGTGTGGGGTAGGTCACCGACTTCTGAAATGAATAGTAGATTGTTTGCCAAGGGAGCAAACAACAATTTTTAAGGCGAGAGTGCTTCTTTGAATCCAGAGCGGAGTGAAAGATTCTAGAGTAATCCTGAGCGCAGATTCAAAGTACGTCACTCGAGCTTAAAATAGTGTTGCTCCCGAGGTGAACACTCTACTTTTTATCACTCTCTATGTGAAAAAAAACGTTTATGGTCCGACCTCTGTCAGGAACGAAGTTCCCTCTCAAGTATGATTTAAAAAAAAAAAAACAAACTTTTCACAGCCGCCATAGTGGATTTCCATTTTGACTTCACTATCGGCTTAAGCACTCTCTAAAACTATGAAAACGACACCCATGACGAACAATTTGAAAATTTCCACAACCGCCATCTTGGATTTAAATTTTGTCCCAATTCACACTTTCTCTCTCTCTTGCCAGCCTGTTACTGTTCACACAATGGTCTTGTTTGACCTCTTTGGTGATTGGAATTTTTACTAACAATATACACATTCCAAATTTAAATCACTTTTAATCCCTAGGGATTAAAAAACTATTTTAGTCCCTGTTTACGAAGAATAAACTAGCTTTTTTTTGAATAAATGTGATAAAAAGTTATTTTTCACTATTTTGTGGTTATTTTTTTAAGTCTGTTTTTTTTATGAAGACCAGTCATGGCCCTGGTCGAAGAATCAGAGCTATGAATACAATGCGACATTTTTGTCAAAAAGTTACAAAATTGACATATTTTCACTACAGGTGCTGTTTATTAAGGCAGAAAATGTATGAAGGAAAATTGTCAAATTGTTGATTGTCGGATTGTCGCCTGTCATTTTGTCACTTGTCGGTTTAAATAGGAACCTGGTGCTACAAAGAGAAACCATGTAGGTTCGACAACAGCCGAGCTGAGGAGGTTTCATTGCTGCAAAAATTATACTCAAATCTAAAGAATTATAAAGCTTTAACGAACGAAAAGACAACTCAATCTATGATTTTATAAAATACCAAATAATCAGGACTACACCGAACTTATCTTAATTATTCTGATTATGATATTTATTTCTTTATTGTTGTAGACAAATCGATATCAATATTGGATTGCGAAGAATTAATAATTACACGTATTACCTACAACTATCCATATTGTTGACCATGGTCTTGTTGAAGCAAATCTGATTAGCACATAAAAATATATATCAAGAATTAGAATTTTTTTTTTCGCTATACTTAAGTTTTTATAGATGACGCAATGCGCTGACGTTACGCACCCCGAAGACGTGATGACTTTTAGGACTAATATGTTCTTTTAATATAATAGTTGTTTTATTAATAAAACAACTATTCTCAATCCAAAAATCAAAATCAATCAATAGATATCTAATCGAGTTTATTATTGTTTGCTATACATATATTTTTATTTTTTATTCAAATATTTACACACACATCCTCGTAACATAAGGTCCAGTTGAAAATCTGCTTCAGACACTAGTTGTCTGGCATTTATGCTGAACCGGACCTATTTGGCGCAGCTATGAGACACACAGTATGAATAGAACAGTGTGAATATTGTGTGCTTTAACCTGGGTCAAATAAATTTATTTTCTTTCTTTCTTTCTTAATCAACTCAGCCTATCGCAGTCCACTGCTGGACATAGACCTCTCCCAGGCTGCGTCACAACACTCTGTCCTCCACCTTCTGCATCCAGTCTTTCCCAGCCACCTCTTTAAGGTCTTCGATCCATCTAGCTGGGGGGCTTGCATGGGACTTAACATAACTGGCGAAATGTGGGTGTACTATAACTACACTTCTGCTTAACCCTTTCAGGATTACAGGCGTGATTTTATATATATCAAAACTAATATTATAAAGAGGAAAGATTTGATTTTTGTATTGCAATTTGTCTCTCGTAAACTTAGCAGACGATTGAAAAAAATCTGCACTAAAAGTGGCATCCATATTATCGACTGGTCTTCTTTTAAAACTCACCGTTGCGTTGCCTCTCTCTAGTTATAAATTCATAAAATTCAAAGCAGTTTTACAATTTGCAGGACAGCACTTAATTTCCTCAATGTGCTTCACTGAGACAAGTAAACAGTACACAAACAGCACAAACAACTTCTAGGATGGATTATTTTATGCAATTTCTTCAACGAGCTCATTATTCGGTTAAGTTACGTTTCTGATTGTTAATTTGAATCCTAAGTTATTTAATACGCTTAAGTTTAAAAAAAAATTGGGACAATGATAGTAGGGATGATGTCTAAGTAAGAAAAAATAATTCTATTTAGTCCGTCGGTCAGATCATTAAAAACGTTAGACACGTAGATATTTTTTGTTTTAACATATTAATAAAAAAATAATAATGATTTGGTATGGTAAAATGCATTAAAGTTTGGAAGTCGGTACGTCACAAGTAAGTATAAAATCGACACACTGGTGACGTCATCATCTTTTGATTACATAAAAAAGGAAAAATATGTGTCCAATATTAATTAATAATGAACCGGATGGACAAAAATTTTTTAAGTGATCATCTCTATTTCTTATTTATCTAAGGTAATAAAAATAAAAACTTAAAAACATAAACACCTGAACGTGCAACACGTAACGCAGCAGCCAATGTCTCAGCTGCTTGAACAATCTTACCGATATAAAAATGATTACAAAAGAATTAAATTATTACAAAACAGACTATGTCTCATATGCTAGAGTGCCCCAATTGTCCGTACACCTGCACCCTTTACGATTTGAACGCTGCAATTAATGTGGCTACCCACTGGGTGCAAACAATGCAGCATACATACATGTAATAATCCTCCAGACCAAATTTCGGCCATGACGTGAGATATTATAATAGTGTACAAGTTTGTACGCAGACACAGGTGCACTCTCTCTTCCCTCACTCTCATAGTCCGATGGGACGGCAATCCGACACAACCGGAGAGAGATCAGGCGCAGGAACAACTGTTTAGCGTGCTTTCCGAGGCACGGGGGTATCACACCGCCAACTTCCAAAATCCGGGCTGTTACTAAGAAATTCCGAATGGAAAAACCCAGTAACACTTTGCCCGACCCGGTAATTGAACCCAGGATCCCACGCTCAGCAGTCGGGCTTGTGACTACGAGACCAACGGGGCAGTCACATATAATCTGTACCGTCGATAAGAAAAGAAGACAAAATAATTTAACTATGCAATTACTGTAATCCTACTAAGCATATTGTTAGAACAGTGTGCAGAATTATTTTGAACAATGTTCAGGCACTCACCAAAACTTTTTAAATAATTTTCCAAGAATCATCACATTACTGAACAAAAATACAACAAAAGAAAATCAGATAGACGTTAGTTTCAGAAACAAATATCAGCAGACTGCAGAGTGAAGGTGAAGTACCTTTAAAGATGTATTAACAAATAACAATTTAGTTGCACGTGTTTAAAACAATAAGATAATTACTAATATGCATGGCTGTTTACTTAAACAGAAAATGTAAAATTGGGTAGTTATTACATTTCAAACAAAACACATGCTTGTTTTTATTGTAATTTGAACCTTTTGTCTATGTTCATAAATGTCACGTTAACGCGCGCTCATAATTTGCAAGAATTATTTTATATTCTAACTATAATCTTTAAATATTATTTACATAGTAGTGTCATCAACACTACACACTGATATTTATTGTATTTACATACAATATGGCCTTTTTGTTGCAGGAAAATTTTGTAGTTTCCCTAGTAGATTATGTTTAATATTTGAATATGGTTATTGGATTTTCCTATCTGGACTGTCTCAGTAGCAGCCCGGAGTTTCCGGAGGACACGGTGGAGCATACGGTGGAGGTCTGCCCAGCTTGGGCGGAGCATCGCCGTGTCCTCGTGGAGGCGATCGGCGGCGGTGATCTCTCGCGTCCGGCCCTGATTCAGGCCATGGTACGGAGCGAGAGGAAATGGGAGGCCGTCACCTCCTTCTGCGAAGCTGTAATGCTCGCGAAGGAGGAGGCGGAACGCGTGAGGGAAAGGCAAATTTCGCGCCCTCACGCCCCTAACCGCCGCAGGAGGAGACGCCCAGGGCGTCGGGAATCGCGGGGCGATTTCCGGCCACCGTAGGCGCGGGCTTGCGGACGGTGAGCAATGGGTGGCTCACTGTCCGATAAGGACCAGGCCCGGGTCGACGGCGCGTTGTGTTCCACGCGCGCCTCAAAGAGATGTCAGCAGATTCGAAGGGGTCCACTAGGGCCGATGCTTGCCGGGGTTGCGAAGAAAACCGAAAGGGAGATCGTGGCCCCCGGCAACAGGGCAACCGAAGGAACACGGGTGGGTTTTAGTCAGTAAGAGTCTGACACGCCCTCCCGCTCCGCCCAGAGCGGGAGAAGTTATTTGATGATTTCCCACCATAAAAAAAAAAAAGAGTTTGGATTTGTGCCTGGTTGATGGCAATAGGCTCGCCCCCTATTACTTGGGACTTAAAAGGGTTTATCCTAAAACTTGGCAACGTCGTAAATAGCTGTCAAATATTTACCTGTTTTGATTAATTTAGCAATATTGCTGTATGGAATTAAGAAATGTGGCTAACTACGGAACTAAAATATTGATTATAAAATGCAATCATTAATATCGTAATACCGAATATTTAGATTTAGATGTAAAAAAGTATTTGAAAACTTTCCAAATGCCTTTTTTAGACCTAAAATTGTTACAACATCAAATTCAGTTTTATAATTGCAATTCATTGTTAATATTCTAGGGAACTAGTTAGCCACATTTCTTATTTCCATACAGTAATATTGCCAAATTAATCAAAACAGCGAAATATTTCACAGCTATTTGCGACGTTGCCCACTTTCAGAATAAACGCTCTTAAACATATTTGGCGTTTGGGTGTATATCTACTATAGGTACCCGACCCTTCGGGGAAACAAGGCATAATGTTATGTTTGTGTAATATTTTACTATAGTGTATTTTTAGAGTTGCACAGTAACACAAATTAAATCGATCCTTATTCAATACTAGCTGCACCTCGCGGTTTTACCCGCATAAATATTGATCCTGTGGGAATATCGGGATAAAAAAATCTTTGTTCTAACCGAGGTCATAGTCTAACCATGTGTTAAATTTCATCCAAATTCATTCAGCCGTTATAACGTGTAACGTTAAAGCGTAACAAAAAACTTTTTTCTTTATTTTAATACTAGCTTTTCCCGCGGCTTCGCACGCGTAAAGGTCGGAAAATATCTCACAGGAACGTACTACCAGGAGTCAGAGTACTTATCATAAATGTCCTAACCCAGGTCATGGCCTATCCGTATGAACTCTGTTCAGCAGAAATTTTTTGAAAAAAAATTAATAATATGGCTCTCAGATCGCGCGTTAAAATTCTTCCATACGAACTTTGACACCCCCAATTCTCTTTTAGGGGGTAGTTTAAAAAAAAACAAAAAAAGGCACACTTTATTATTTATCTAGATAAGTATTCGTGCTAAGCTTCAAGTTTATTAACTCAAGGAATAAGATCTTTCATACAAATAAAGTCCCCCCTTTTCACCCCCTTAAAAGCCGAATTTCCAAAAATCCTTTCTTTGTGGATGCCTACGTCATAACCTACCTGTGTGCCAAATTTCAGCTCAATCCGTTCAGTGGTTTGAGCTGTGCGTTGATAGATCAGTCAGTCAGTCATTCATTCAGTCACCCACTCCTTTTATAGATATAGATATATATAAATAATATAACATAGATTAGTTTAGATTGAACTACTGTTTCATGGGTGAATTTTATAGAAAAACCACTGAGAGTTTAGTTTTACTAGCAAAAACCTCCAGCAAAAATGCTCAAACTGAAAACCATAAGCACAAACTTATCGAGCCATCCTGCATTCCTGTACAGCTAACGAGCCCACTTACTTCCTATCATACCGTACTTGATATTCAAGACGCGGTCCATCTGATGTTATTCGTAATCCCATCGCAAGACGAGGGTCGACCGCATCATGATTCCTGCAGAAACGTTCAGGTGGTATACCACATTCACGTTATTAGCTTTTACAGTTTACTCAGTGTCTACACAATGGTGAGGAATGGGATCATTTATCTCAAGTCTTTCTTTTCCTGTAGGAGGTCCCATGGGCACGCTTCAGAGAAGTGGGTAAGTATGATGACTATTCTTGTCTACCCCATACTGTATTATGTACACCGTTGTTTATTAGTGACCATTAAGAGTTTATAAGTAAATCGAACCTTCAAATACAAACGTAAAGTCAGGAAGATTAATTGTTAAGCAAATTGACAACCAACTTCAAGTGTCCGTATATTCAAATCACAACTGTAATTCCTAGTTCGCTTTCTTCTTTCTTCGTAGGGTATTAATTTTCTTGACAATTAAATTTCCTGACTGTACCTACTTGGGCGCTCTCACACATAGCTCGTTTCTAACTTATTAAAACAACGTAACATCGAGAGCAGCAAGCAGGATCCATGTTGCGTAGATTACAGACAAAAAGTAAGCCATTTTTTTAAATGTGGTTGGTGACTAATCTGGTGTCAGAGTTTTAAAGCCGCCTAAGCCTCTGACTTGGCTTCAGATGCCGTCGAGAAATATCTCTCAGACACGCCGGTTTTCTCACAATGTTTACCTTCACCGTTTTTAAAGCAAGTGATAATTATACAATACGCACATGAATCCGAAAAGTCAGAGGTGCGTGCCTTGGGTTCGAACTTGAAACCTATGACTTGGCAGTCCGACGGTCACACCACTGGGCTATCACTGCTATTAGAAAGATACAAGCTAATTGTCGGCCTATCTTTCTTGTCTCATTTCACTATGGAATATCTTAAGATAAAATTGAATTTCCTAAGCAATTTTTCCGGAAGACGCACGACTACATATTTAATTGCCCAAGTAAATCGTTTCAAGGGTTCCAATCCGGGCAAGTACCAATGTGGCTTTGTAAATTCATACGTACTTTCTAAATCTATCTTAGACATCACTGATATCGGTTAAGAAAAACATTGTGAGGAAACCCGGATTTTAAAATATAAGTTTGTAATCACCAATCCGCCTTCAGCAAGCATGGTGATCAATGCTCGTGCCTTCTCTGTATAAGAAGAGGGCTTTGCCCGGCTGTGGGACAATAATAGGCTGGTATGTCTATTTAAGTAAATCGTTTTCATCTAATAACCAAATAAACTCCTTTTCAAAGAAACCTTTTTAGCGCATTAAAATAAAATTCGCCAGCTCCTGAAAACACAATGACACTAAGAATATCCCCACTATGTGGGTCAGAGATAATAGTTATATTATGCGCAAACTCTCAAAGGGAATATGCGGAGTTTTCACTTTGATGTCAGTAAAAGATAAGTGTCATTATTGTAGTTATATTCACAAGTATTTTTTGTTTGAGATTAATTTACATAACTTCTCTCAGTGTATCATAAAAACATAGTTCCAACTTACTTTGGGGGAAGCCTATTTCTAAAAAAAAAAAACTATATTAATGAAATTAAAACTCAAAGCTGTTACTGAGAATTTTTTGTAAAGAAACATAATATTTTGCCACGAAGCCTAACAGAATACCTATCTACTACAGGGTTGCTAAAATAAGATCAGCTAGTACTGTATTTTTTTCTTTCAGAAACTAAAAGAGTACATAAAATGTACCAAAATAAGCAACAAGCTTAGATTTTTTTTTCTAATTTACTCATAAGATACACTTTATTACTAGTGAATACTATTCACTCATGGATGTATGGCAAATTAAAGAGTTTTTTGTTTTTCAATTTTTCGTCTCGCTTTTCGCTTTCTTGCAGTCGATACCATAATCTAGAAAAATCTTAATAATCCAATCGGTAGGAGTGATTTCGTGAAAAGGGACGGAACTGTGTCACAAGAAGCCGTGAAAGCGCGCGCTGTTGGATTTGACCTATAAGCGCGCGCGGTGCTAGAGTTGGCCGTCAGAAACGAACTTGACGAGGACCCGCCCCGTTAATGTTGCTTATTACGAAGGTGACTTATCAGATTTTTTTTTTCTACCAGTAGATTAAACAGGTATTTCGCAAGTCTGCGTTTTAATTCAATTATGTTCTACTCTCAACGCAAAGACCCGCTACATTTTCACATTAGCTAGTTATCCATCCATCAGACGTTTCGTATTCAAGCCGACTCGGCCGTCTTTCAGCTTGCAGGCCGGAGCACTTACCGCTCATGGTGGTCCGGTGCTCAAATATTTAGGAACAAGCCAACAAAGCCGTGGTTAGTGCACAAATGCACGATTCTATTATGTATAGAAGTTAACTTCTTAAGATGAAAGCGTTGGGGTTGTACGCAAAATTAAAAATTGTCTTACGTTCTTTGCAATTTGAAGATTTTATGTTGATTACAATATGATTATTATATATTTACAGAATTATATTACAGAATTATAAGTAAGTTGGAATTGACCAAGTGTCATGAATTCACGAAATACTCATTCGATAAACCGGATATTTTAGGGTTCCGTACCTTGAAAGGTAAAAACGGAACCCTTATAGGATCACTCGTGTGTCTGTCTGTCTATCCGTCTGTCACAGCCAATTTGCTCCGAATGTAATGGACCGATTAAGTTGAAATTTAGTACACATATGCATTTAAAGATATTTCAGAATATAGATGAAAATTTACCTTCGGAACCCCTCACTGTGTGTAGTCCGACGCGCACTTGGCCGGTTTTTTTAAATTGTTTTGATGATTTCAATGATGATTTCAATTACGATTTCAAACACACAACAAAAACAACGTGAGAATATTTGAATTTTACGGGTTACCACAGCGCATACCACTTATAAGACATTTCAGCTGCTTCTGCACTAATCTGCAGAAATTAGACTAGTAGCTTTAATACAGCTTTAGAAACTAGTTGAAATCCTAGCTAATTTTATAAATGCGAAGTTCCTTTGTGTGTTATGCTTTCACACCAAAACGACTGAACGGATTCGGATAAAATTTGGCACATGGATAGACACAAGACGATGAAGAAGGACATAGGATATATTATCCCGATATTCTCACGGGATCAAGACTTATGCGGGTGGAACCGCGGGGTGCAGCTAGTTCTAAATAAAAAAAATATGTTTATAATGTTTAATCACTTTGTCGTAACTCATCCTGTATGTAATCAGATAGTAAATAATGTAGCATTGGATGGGTCATTCACACAATAAGCAGCTGCATCCCTTAGATTTTTACCGTTTAGTTATTTTTGTTAAAAACTTCAAAAAAGGAGGAGGCTTCTCAACTCGACAGATTTTTGTTTTTTATCTGTGTTCGCGGATACCTTAGTTGTTTATGAACCGGTTTTGATGATTATTTTTTTGTTGGAAAGGAAATATTCTAGGATAGTACCATGATAAGGAAACCAAGATTTTATGGTGGGATCTTGGAGAAATCCAGGGAACTCTTCAAATGTTATAGGTAAACCTATAGCCATTTGGGTATTTTTTATAGTAACTCGTGCAGTTGCTCTTGGAAAGCAACATTTGGTGAAGTGGAACTGACGATGAAGACCACAAATGGCCACCGGAATTACTCAATAATAAGTATTTCACGGGTTGCGATTCGATTACTTTACTATGGTCGCAATTCAATTTACGCTCGTTACAATGCATATGGTGAAGTGGAGCTCATGGGGAAGTACCAAGAGAACTCCTCAATGATTAACGTCCCTGCATCGGGAAAAGCAATATTTTGTAAAAGGTGATGAGCAGTTGAGATTAGGCTATTGTAACTTAGATAAATTACAAACTACCCATTAAAAAATTAGAAATAAAAACGTTTTTACAAAAAAAAAAAAAAAACCAACCAACTTCCAAGAAAACACTACAAAGTTAAAAATAACTTAAATTTCAGAAGTCAGTGTTTTTTTCTGTACAACTCTGCCCAACCCTTCGTGGACACAAGGCGTGATGTTATGCTATGTCATTTTCATGAAAAAATTAAAACAGATGAAACGTTTACGAAGTCCCAGTATCTACCTATTGTTCCTGCCGGGGTTGCGAAGAAAACCGAAAGGGAGATCGTGGCCCCCGGCAACAGGGCAACCGAAGGAACACGGGTGGGTTTTAGTCAGTAAGAGTCTGACACGCCCTCCCGTGTTATTTGATGATTTCCCACCCTCAAAAAAAAAAAAAAAAGTATCTACCTATTGTTGACGATAGACTCAGAAAGATCCTGAAAATGGTCTGGAAATTGTCCTCTTATCAGCCGGTTATGTACCCTATTATATTGTAGATCACGATAAGACTGTTCTATAGTAAGGTACAAACGATCTACAAATTATTAGGGTACACTTTATTTATTGAACTCAGTGCGTTAGGTGAATTCTATTTTATTATACCTGCCTTTGGAGCGATGTTCTGCTTACACATACTGATTTTGGGTGCCATTAAACGTCTATCTATCCTATATTCAGTATTTTGTTTATTTATTTATAAACTTTTGAAGTGAAAACTTCTTTCGGCGCGTTGGGCATTTTTGAGATGGGACTAAACCATTGATTTCGCGACACTGTGATGACACCAGCTTTTGACCATTAAAAAGACATCAACGCGTTGATTACCGCGGTGCGTGGAGTAAAAGACATCAACACGTTGATTATCGCGGTGCCGATTTTTTTCAAGTTTTCACTTCTTTTTTTATATGCTTTTTACATATTCAGCCAGTGCAAATCCTGCAACAATAAATGTCATTTATGAGTAGTATTTGTAAGTGTTCATGCATCAAGAAAAACGTCAAAGGTGTTCGTGGATGTGTTCGTGGCGTCACAGCGGGCGCTATCAGAATACCAGGGCTGTTTTTTTTTTTTTCAAATATAATAGCATTATGCTGAGATAGGAGCTTTTTGGCCTCGCACAGGTCGTTATTATTTTTGTTGTTAGTTTTTTGGTTTAAAATGCTCCTTTCTTATTTTTTATTATTGTTTGTTTTTCCTGTGTGTGTCCCAAATAAAATATTTTTATTTCTTCTTTCTTTCTAAAAATAAAATACTAAAGTGATACCTCTTCAAAAGAGTTAATTTCAACATCTCAGTTTATCAGCAGAATCGCCTATCCTCCCCTTATTTCGCGAATTTTAGCTAGAAAATGAAATTGAAAATAAATGTTGGTCGTATTTCTTATTTTGTTGGCTTTTTGCTGACTAGCACTTTAATAGTGGAATTATGGACCAACAATAAAATATCGTATTAATCTTGCTTGACAAACGTCTTGGTAGGTACTGTAAAGGTTACATGCAAAAGGCGACCTTATATCATACAGGCTGATATAAAAATAACTTTGGTTGCATTCGATCATTCAACCGAATGTGACATTAATTTTAAATAAAAAAAATAATAGGTTTTTGTTTAAGAAAATAGGACAGTGTTAAAATAGATGCATGGAAGAGTGCACGTTTCTCTGAGATAAGACAAATATAAAATAAATATAATATAAAATCATCTATTATTCTACATAATATTGCACTACAGTTAGCCCTCTTCTAGCGCTACAGTACCTAAGTGTACATAAAATATTATCAACAAGTATTTTTTTAATGATAACTGGTATTGCCTCACCTTTGCTCTGTTACCTAAAAATATTTTCATTTTTCGCTTACCTTAAAATCCACCTAAGGGTTGTGAACGAGAATGCTTAAAGGGCCAATTAAAGAATTTGTACGTGACAATAATTTAGCCACTTAAATCTGTCTTGAGTAGCTCCTGTTGGTGAAAGGTGATAAAAAAAGACACGAACCGAACCGTACCTATTATTTATTTTTTGACGACGTTCTATTCTATTCTATTTTTCTTTATGGCAATGGTGCCGATGTCGACAATTCTGCCAATGTCAGTTGTGTTATGAGAAAACGTGCGGAGAAAACAAGAAAAAAAAAAAAAAAAAAAAAATTGATGAATCTACTATCTTTTTGAATTTAATGTGAAACTTGCTGACGGGTATTAGTAGTACACTGAAACAAACAGATAAAAATTATTGTTAGTTATATTATTACATATATATATATATAAACGATCACAAACCACACAAAAATCATCATAATTTGATGTCATTGACACGGATAAAAAACATCAAAGCCGCAAAGAGCTTTGGAGAAGAATGAGTTAGTAGGGATGGAAAGTTAGTTGGGACAGGGATCTTTAATTTAGGGAGATGGCTATACAAGTCATGAGCTGGGTTATTATTGGAGCAGTTAAAAAAGATGTGCTCCAAAGTACCTTCATCCAACCCACATTCGCAGAGCGATGTGTCTCTGACCCGGATTTTATGAAGGAAAACCGGAGAACAGCAATGGCCTATACGCAGACGGCAAATAATTGTGATCACTTTCTTTGATATTTTTTTGTAAGGATAGAACCAAGGCTTGGGTGTAACATTGGGCTGTATTGCATGATAAAAAGCACCTTTCTTTTTACTCGAATTTTGCCACTGCACCTGCCATGAGGTTAGCAGACTCTTTTTGGGAAGGCTCAGCAGATCGTAGCCCTGACATTGGAAATGTCTAAGGTCAACGTCTTGGGACGTAACAGCATCCTTAGCAAGAGCATCAACATATTCGTTTCCTCTTATGCCGCAGTGACTTGGAATCCAAACCAAGTGAACGGTTTTATGATTCTTGGCACAAGAGAAAAGAGACTTTTTGATTTGAAGCAGAATTGGACTATGAAGTTTACTCTTATAAGGATGTTGCTCCAAAGCTTGTAAACAACTAAGTGAGTCTGTAAAGATGACACCAAATCGAATGCTATGAGCCTCTATGAATAGACACGCTTCTAGTATGGCCACGCACTCACCCGTAAACACTGAAGATTGTACAGGGCATTTGAATTTCAAAACAATTTTGGAGTTTTGGTAGTATACCGCAGCACCAGTGCAACTTGCATCTGATAATTTAGAGGCGTCCGTGAAAAATCTTTCGAAATTGTGCCAACGCTCACCAACCGCCGCATTAAAAATAGAGTCCGCCGCAGGAGACTTTTTCGATATGCCAATATTGTAGAAAATATCGGGTTTAAAACAAATAATTTCGTAATCAAAACTGAAAATAGGAAGTTTCGGAAACTGAATAACAGGGGAATCTAAATTTTGATACCAACGAAAGGATTTTAAAAACAGAGGGACTTCTTTATGGTTCCAATAATTGGAACTCTGGCATAAAACATCCAAGTCGTCCACTTTTTTAACAAGAGGGTGGGAGGATTTGGTAATGACTCAAGCCCAAAATCTCGATGCTAGATACTGCCTTCTCAAGGCCAACGGTGGTTCTGCGCACTCTACTTGCAATGCGTTAATTGGCGAGGACTTCATACATCCTGATATGATCCGTAGACACTTAGCCTGGGTTTTGTCCAACCTTGTCAAAGCACCTTTGTTGCAGGGAATCAATAGAAAGGATCCGTAATCCAGAACACTCCGGATTAAGGCATTGTATACCAGTTTCATGGTGTAGGGATGTGCACCCCACCAGACACCGGCAAGCACTTTTAAAATGGGAATAGTTCTCTCGCATCTATTCACTAAATAATTTAGGTGATGTAAACCACTCAATTTGGAATCCAAAAAAACACCTAAAAATTTTACTTTTGAAGAAACTGGTATATAATGCCCTTGGATGCCTACTGAAATTTGAGGGATCAGTCTCCTGCGGGAAAATACAACTACAGCACTTTTGGGGGTAGACAAATTCAGGCCGTGAGAAATTAGCCATTGGTTTAGAGAGTCGAGGGATACGCAGAGAGATGATGCAGCGTCGCTAACGAATTTGTTGGTAACATATAAAGCCAAGTCGTCAGCGTACTGAAGGATTTGACAGTCATTATTCAGGCATGAACCAATGTCAGCTGTATATAAGTTGTACAGTAAGGGACTAAGAACAGAGCCTTGTGGTAGGCCCTTCCATGACATCCTGACATCAAATTCCTCACCCGGGACTCTCAAAACCAAAGTTCGAGACATGAGCAAATTGCAGATGCACTGTACCATTCTCTCCGGTATTCTCAGCTGTTGCAATTTTTGCCTGAGAATGGGAAGAAGGACATTGTCATAGGCAGAGGAAATGTCTAAAAAGGCAGCGACTACGGATTCATTTTTGGAAAACGATGAGCGTATGTCTGAAACCAAAACCCCAACGCTATCCATGGTACCGAGTCCCTTTCTAAAACCAAATTGAGACCTAGGAAGTAAGTCTCTCGATTCCACTATAAATTCTAGTCTGTTCTTTATTAAATGTTCCAATAATTTTGCAAGGGCTGATGACAAAGCGATCGGTCTGAAACTGTTAGGGTCATCAACGTGCTTGCCTGGTTTTAAAATAGGTATGATAATTTGAGTTTTCCACTGATCGGGTACCCAACCATTGGCATAACAAAAATTGCAGATGTCTAAAAAATATTTTTTTGCTCTATGACCTGCGTGTGACATAAATGAATAGACAATACCGTCTATACCGGGGGCAGAGTCATGAACATGTTTTAAAACAGAATTAAGCTCCTGCATAGAAAATGGTGCATCAAAAGGATCCGCTGAAGAAATGAGAGACGGCTGATTATATTCTGCTTCCGATGGTACATACGGAGGAGCCAGTTTATCAAAGAACTTGTCAGCAGTCCCTCGGGGGATGGGAGAAGAAATTGAAGGGGAACAGCCAGATCTAAAACGGTTGATCTTCTTCCATACAACTGATAAAGGAGTAGAAGGGGACAGAGAACCGCAAAAGTCAGCCCAACCGGCACGTTTCTTCCTTCGCAGCAACCTTTTAGATTTAGCGAGAATCCTATTGAATGCAATTAGGTTATCGCTAACCATCGCCTCGTTGTACACCATCTCAGCATCATCCCTTTCCCTTATAGCTGTTGTGCATTCCTGATCCCACCAAGGAGGAGGGGGAATCTTCCCACGAGCTGAGTTTTTAACAGGGAAGCATGAGTCTGCACTAGCTGATATAGCAGAAATGAGGTTATTATAACAGTTTGACACATGGATGGTACCAAGAGAATCAAAATCATTAACTAAATTTGGAAGTGTATCGATCTTGTCCTCCAATAATGAGGAATACCTTAACCAATCAGGGTTAGATAAATTATACCTCAAGAGTGGAGGGCTTGATTTTTCTAAATAAGTCTTTTCAGCTAAAGAAATTATAATTGGATAGTGGTCACTTCCATGTGACAAACTAGTACATTCCCAATGACATGACGCTGCAATATCCAGTGAACAGAAGGTGAGGTCAACACAACTCTTATTCTGTCCAGGAAGAGACCTACGGGTTGGGCAACCATTGTTTAATATACACAGGTTAAGGTCATCCAAGATTTCAACTAAACCTTCCCCAAAAGAGTCGCAACGTTCAGAACCCCATCTGAAGTGATGGCAGTTGAAGTCCCCCATAACAAGTACAGGGCCTTCTATGTTTTCCAACGTGCATTTTAAAATTGAAAGGAAACTTTGATGAGGGTGTGCAATATAAATAGATAGGAGGGTTATACCCTCTACCCTACCAGCCACAATATTAATATTATCACCTAGAGGAGGCTGAGATACAACCACAAGTGGTACACGATTGTTCACGCAGAGAGCCGACCCGCCATAGCCATCAGATCGGTCACATCTGAGAATATTAAAGGAAGGTACACGGAAACTAAGACTCGGAACTAGCCAAGTCTCAGCAAGGGAACAAGCTAAAGGTTTGTATTTGTTCAGAAGGAATGTGAGCTCGTGCTTCTTATGCCACACGCTCCTCACATTCCATTGAAGGAACACCAACCGAGCCATTATTGTGGGATGAAAGTGAGTTAATAAGTAAAGTAGCAACGTTGGACGGTAATTGAGTTTTATTTGATGAAGACATTAAAGTTAACAGGAGTTTACTGAGAAGTTCAATTATTGAAGACAAGTTTTCAGGAGATTCTTTTAGTTGACTATTGAGAGCACAGCCATTAGACTGAGAAGATTGAGGAATACTAGTGAGCTGCTGGTGAGCTGTTTTATCATAAGAAGGAGAAAGGGGAGCATGGGTCTTAGGCTTGAGAAATACAGTTTTGCGGTATGACTGAGATTGTGATTTAGCAGTATCTGCATAACTACGAGTAGAAATTGGGACAGTTTTACTTGCTTCTGAATAGGACATCACTTTCTCAGCCATGATTGTTTTAATTGTCCTCTGTCTGCTGTACTCCGGACAGGCCCTGCTATTTGCAAAGTGACTTCCAGAGCACAACACACAGAAAGCTTCGCTCTCAGCAATGCTACAACCATCACCAGGGTGATCATTGCCACACTTGCTACAACGGGGTTTGGAACGACAGAGAGATTCTACATGACCAAATCGGCAACACTTGCGGCATTGAATGGTGGGGTAGATATACTGTTCTACAGTTAGTGATGTATAGAAACAGAATATTCTTTTTGGTAAAACTTGGCCATCAAATGTGATGACACAAGTTTCTGTGGGCCTGTATTCAATTAAACCATCTTTATTAAACTTCCTGTTCAATCGCCTAACTTTTAAAATTGGACCACAGCCTACTGGAACTTTTAAATATGAGAGGACTTCCTCTTCTGAGAAGTCAGTAGGGATGCCACTCACAACACCCATACGGGTTATGTTAAAAGACGGAATTAAAGCCTCATATAAATTTGTCCCTAAAACCTTATTTGAAATAAAAGCGTTGGCATCCTGAGGGGCTGCAAACTCAACTGATACACGGTTTCTACCGACTCGCTTGACTGCAATTATATTGGAGAAATTTTGATTCGACAAGAAGCGTCCAAATGTAACAGGATGTAAGGTAGTTCCAGAATTAGGTTGGGCTTCCTGACGAGAAACATGAACTATGTAAGGTCCTTTATCTGTGACTGAGTATCTGACACGGCCTATTTGAGTTCTCGGTTGTTTAGTAGGGCGATTGGATACGTCATCTTCATTACCGGGACGTTTACGAGGAAGGGTTTGGGATTCCAGATTACAGACCACATCTGCAAACTGGCTTAATGGGTTGGGAGTGGGACTCAAGTTATACGGGGAAAATCCGGAAAGGGGGGTAGTAGGGATACTATCAGGAGGGTCGGGGGGTTTATTTTTATCCATATTCAAGAATATGTATAATGATGATTAAAAGAAATTGAAGAAACACAAAACAAACCTGACAGCAGGTGACAACAAACGTACACAAACAAGCACAATAACACAAACGCAAGTCACAATAAACACAATATCACAACTACAAGTAAACAGCTAAAATTCTGAACACACGTGTTACCCAGAAGCACACTGTGGCGAGAATCCTTTTGACGACGTTATTTGGGCCTTTAGCTAAATTAAATGTTCGACGATTTGAGTCAATCAATCTGACAAGTAAATATTAATATTCATCGTCTGCCCCTTAAGCACACTAGCACAGGGGCAGATGAATAATAAGAATATATTTTTCTTGGTCGCGTACTTTGTTGCTGAAGGTTGTGTCCCTGAAAGGCCGGTTCGTGGCTTTATGAAAGATGTTTTTACACTTCGATTGGTTCTCGGCTTCTCTCAGGGAAGTTGTAACAGAGACTCCAGATCTGGTCTGATCAACGGTTAAGTGACCGGCCGCGAGGTTTAATTTTTTTTATATATTTATTTGGGAAAATAAACGGTTACACATTACAATATTACAAAATAATTAGAGCTAAGTAAAGAGTGAGCAAATGTATAACCGACGACATTTTCCACATAATATTAAAACAGGATATTAAACAATTTTACGATGTGCGATTACAATTACATCATAATCGTATGCATAATGTGGTTAATGATGAATCTAAACAGGCATGCAAAAATAATAAAAGAATAAACACAGTCTATAGTTTAAACATTATGGAGTTAAATGTATGATTGTTTTGCGAACAAGGCATCGAAATTTTCCAACAGAAACAGCAAAGATGTCAATATTATGGAAGGTCTTATTATACTGATTGGTAAGGCGTCGTAGGGGCGCTCGTAAGCCTGCGTTCGTATGACTAGAAGATACAGCAAATAGATGTCGTGCACGCACCCCTCGGCTTATGGTTGTTCTAGGTACTACGTAACAAATCCTATTACTAATATCCATACAATCATATGTGTTGTTACATTTCCTTCTACCTTGCTCATTAATTTTTAATCCTCCAAAACAAAAAATGTATTGACACTGCATTAGCATAGCATAATCATCAGCCTTTAATGTTCCCACGGATGGGACATAAGTCTCCTCTTTTTGAGAGGGAATGGGCCGTAATCTAACACGCGGGCCCAGTACGGGTTAGTGGATGTCACATGTCTTCGAATGTTTGTTTCTAGGACATGTCGAAACCGACCCATGAGGAAACCCTCACGATGTTTTCCTTCACCGTTTTGAGAGCGCTGGTGATGGAATAATTTTCACAAAGACGACCTACAACTCGTAAATCGCAGTCGCTCCCACTGGGCCACCACTGCTCTTAATACCTATCTTTTGTATGGTCAGATCAGCCTTTTATTGGCAAAACACGAAAAGCATTATAATTAATTAATGCCACAATATATTATAAACAGCTGGTTACATTAAATTTGATATAAGACCACCTGCGGTAATGCCCACTATCCGGAAATATTTAATTAACTCTTGTGACTGCAATATGCACTGCAGAATATTGTAGAAATAGTTATTTGGGTAACATTAATAAGCTTGCATCGACTGCCTTGTTGGTCTAGTGGTCGCAAAGCGCTACTGCTGAGTATGAGGTCCTGGGTTCGATTCCCGTGCAATGTGTTATTGGGTTTTTCTATCTGGAATTTCTCAGTAGCAGTATGGATTTGTGCCCATGTACCCGGTCGATGGCAATGGGCTCGCCCCCTATTACATGGGACTTAAACATATCTAGCGAAATGTGGGTGTACTATAGGTACACCTCTGCCTAACCCTTCAGGAAATACAGGCGTGATGTTGTGTGTGTGTGTGTGTGTTAAAAGAGTGTCCATGGAGTTTCTTGCCCGTTCTTCTCCATAGGTACCTACTACGCTTTGGAATGGGCAACTAGCTTCATCTTTCTGACTGACCGACCCCTTGACAATTCAAAAGTGCCTGTAATTGGTTTAATTGAAATAAATGCTTTGAGTTTGAGTTTGAGTTATTAATAAGCTAGCTGGTTCACTCGCAACCTAGGGAAAATACATCATGGAAGGAAATAATGAAGAAAATATTTCCGATTTCACGCCAAGTTCCATGTGTCCCTCAAAAATTCAGTACAACTAATAATTATGTAGGTACAATAAAAATTAGGGAGTGCCCCCGCTGCCGACGCCGGCTCCCAAAATAACACCAATGGGAACTGGCATGACATTACTGTCCATTATGGGAGCCGGCGGTGCCGGCAAACGATGTTTTATATATCGGCTGCCGGCACCGCCGGCTCCCATAATGGACACCGGCGGCGCTGCGTTTATGGAAACCCTTCCAGTATTCAGAACTCACAACTAACTAACTGTAACTAATTTTTTTTTTTTTATATATATAGTCGTTAATGGCACTAGCCGGCTGCTGCCGCGGCACCGCTTACAGAGGTCACAGTTCTAACCTAACCTAATCTTTTTTGCGAGTAAAAATATTTAACCTAATCTAACTAGTTCGGTTCCGGGTATTCAGTACTTGAGTACTGGAATATGGTAATAATTGATTATGGAAATATATAAATGGAAAAAAAATAATGCTTTATTACATGTTTTTTTTAATAATGCCTACCTATCTTCTATTCTATCTTCTTCGCCTATCAATTCGGGAGCCAGCGCCGGCAGCGGAAGCACTCCCTTAAAAGTTTTATAACCATCTAACTATATACAATCTACATCTTAGAAATCCGTTCAACCGTTCAGGTGTAATAGAGTAATAAATATCCCCAACAACTGTCACCACAGCTTTTTATATTTTTAAAACAGGTTCTTGATATTTAGTATTTAATTCATCGTCCGGCCAACAGTTTTATATCCAGACATTCACTATTTTTCATATTTGAATTACCAAAAATTTAACAAATGTTCATTAAAAATTAAATGAAACAAAATTAATGTTACATTAAAATACGATAATTATCAAACCGCCTGCGGTCGTGTGTAAGTATTTAATTAACTCTTGTGACTGCATAAAAAACTCCATATTACATATTTAGTCCGTTACAACATAATAATTATTATTACGTAAATATGTAAAACTTTTGCAGGCCTTAAATACCTACTACATAATCAATACATAAAACAAAGTCCCCCCCCCCCGCTTCTGTCTGTCTAAACACGATAAACTCAAAAACTACTGAACGGATTTTCAAATCAAACAGGTTGCTAATTTAATTGTAAAATTTATAATTTTGTGTTATATGACATTGATTTTACATTCTGTGATTACTTCCTGACACACTGACTTATTAATTTAAAAAAAAAATATTAGGAAAACCGTCTACTTTTACAATGTTTGTAAATATGTGAGTACCATGTATCTATCACATAATTAAATTATTAGTTACTAGTATAGTAATTTTATTCTAGGTGCATCGTCGTCACATATAATTATTTAAATGATTTGACTTTGACTTTACGGTTTTCACAAATGGATGGAGTGATTCATGAGAAAAGTTAAAGTTTTGTGTAAATTGGCTGAAACATGACGATGATTATTGAAGATGTCAAAAAACCATGGCGACTGGGAGCTGTAGTGGCGTGCGCCGCGTAAACCAATAGAGTTATATGAATACAATGTATTACTGAATTAATAAATTGTTTACTTGTATTACACATAGTTTACTTTTACTCCCGGTAGTACATTCCCATGGGATATGTTCCGACATCCACGTGGGGGAAGCCGCGGGTAAAAGCTAGTTGTTAATAATAAAACTATACTAGATCGATTCGTATTTTCGGCAGTGAATATTTAAGTACAAAATAATCCGAATCTAAGCTATACTAAAACATAGGACATAAGAGAATATTATTGTGAACGAAAACTAGAACGATCCACTGCTGGGCAAAAGCCTCTTCCATATTATCTTTGCAAGTAAAATAATCGTAACGTAACAGCACGTTCCCTTTTAATATGTCTAAATCTTAAATCTCATATGGGCTATGGGCCTGTGTCGCCTGCAGTAAATGGTATTATTATTACCCTAGAACGTCATCATAATAGCGAGCGAAATTAGGTCGTAAAATAATTTTTCCGCATTTTTTTACAACCTGTCTTAACAAAACATTCAAAGTTACGTGCAATTTTGATTTACTAGCCGTCAATTTTTAATAATTTTAACAATTTTAAAAACTTTAAACTAAAGAGCATTAAATGTCCTTAAAATGAAAACATAAAGTAAGTGATTTGTTTTACCACTAACGTTGACGTTAGACGTAGACTAATGTAGTAAAAATGTTACTTGTGATTAATCTTCGATTAAAAAAATCCTAATATTTCATAATAAATTAATTAATCATGCGATGCTTCGGATACATATCCGAAGCGTCCATTAAAATCTCATCCATGCCGTTTAAACAGACAATCAACGTAGCCTGTTGCGTCGTAGCGCCGTAGCACCGTAGCACCGCTACGCTTCGTAGCCAGTTATCTTGCGCGCCTCAGCCTTTCCGCTCGCGTATCGCTCCGCGTCGTTCACTCAACTAACCCACTTTCTATTCGTCAGTTTCAACAGTGAATAATTTTCAAACTTCGCATTCCATTTTCAAATGGATAGAGGGCTTTTGTTTTTCTATTCAGTGGCCAGTGTTTAATTATGAATGTTTTTGGAGTTAGTTCTTATCGGTAAGTTCGATTTTTAAATATTGAAAGTAGATTTGTTTGATTGAGGTTTTGGTAAATGAGTTCGGATTTCAATATGGACAGTGTTTTTAGAAATATTAATCTGAAAAAAAAAATTCGGTTTAACTTTCAATGACAAATCTTATATACAATCTGACACTAAATTAAATGACTAACTTACTCTACAAATAAATACAAAAACAAAAGGGCACTTAGGCACATATCTGAATATAGAAAATACCTACCATGATTTTGTAAAAAAAATGCTTTATGCATATTATCAATAATATTTAAATCTAAAAAGCTTAACAAAGTCGTTAGGAATATGTAGCTAAAGTTCTTAGTTGAAGTTTTACGTAATTATGTTCTGAAACATTTATGAAATGGGTTTTTTAGTCTCTTGGGTGCACGTATCTGAAAGTTTCAGTGAAAACTACAATTCTCATAGCAAAGTAGATGATAATTCTAAAGTTTCATAACTCTTTATTACGTAGTTTTTGTCGTCTAGAAGAATAAATAAGAATATTAACATAATTTGATATTTTATTCTCTTGGTTTTAGTATTTCGATACGTAATTATAATAATTATAAGTCTAGCAATAAAGTACCCTTATTATTTTTTGTATTTAAACTAAAAATTAATAAGGGTACTTTACTACTTCGGTTCAAAATCTGCCACGAAATTTTAAGCATACTTAATGTCAATTTATTTTATGTCATGAAAAAGCTTTGAAACGTAATAATTTGTAAAAATATACCTACCATATTATTACACTTCACTTCTTAGCATATCATAAAAAAAACATTTTCCCTACACAATTATCTTTTCGAATCATAAAAATCTTTAATAAAACAAAAAACCAATCTAAAATATTCAAATCACGAAAAAACAATTGAATTTTAAGAAAATATTTTGACAAAATTATTTATTCACACGAAAAAAGCAGTATGAAAAGTCGTTCGCAAAGAGGCTGCTTGAAGTCATGCCTTTGTCTTTGAGCACAAATGAGTTTTTTTTAAATTGTACATTTTAATTAATAGCGACCTACTGCAAAGGGATCCTGTATTGAACAAAACTAAGAACATTGGTTTGCGGAAAATAAAACTGTGAATATAGGATAAATTCACGCTGGTATCGTCGGTAGGCATAGGCACAGATGTTATTGAACAGGGAGTCAAGTCTAGGAATTAACAAAAATTTCACTGGCTCTCCAAGATGAGTTTTTGACAAATTTGCCGTTCAAAATCTGTGAAAAACTCTCAATGGAAAGACCATTGCAATTTCTCAGACTTAAGCCCCAGGCTAACGCCAATCAATATTTTTTTTTCCTTTATTTAGTGGGCCTCTGACTCGGCTACACATGCCATCTAGAAATCACAGGCGTGCCGGTTTCCTCACGATATTTTCCTTCACCGTTTTTGAAGCAAGTGATAATTATTCAATAGGCACATAAATCCGAAAAGTCAGAGGTGCGTGCCTTAAGTTCGAACTCAAGACCTATGACTTGGCAGTCTAACGGTCACACCACTAGGCTATCACTGCTTGTACCTTTAATTTCTCCCCACCCACGACCTTTGTTTTACTCCATTTTTTTTTTTTTTTTAATTTTAAGTCTTATATAATAGACTTGTATTGCCATCCACCGGACACTCCATAATCAGAAATAACATTTAAATATTCATCGCCGACTCCCGTCGACTTACGGCTGAGCTTTCCCTTACCATTTCAGAATAATTCGTCTTTTGAGGGTTGCGCTGACAGAATATCTAAACGAAATTGGACTGCATACCTCTCTTCTATATCACTCTGTCACTGACCACGACTCTTTTTGGGCTCTCCAATGAATTGACAATGGATTTATGATCGTAGTTATTGTTAATAGGTATTAGCAGACAGGTATACGTTGCAACCATTTTTAACGGTATTTTTTAATCTTGTTTCATAATGTCCTGAAGGTCCTTTTGTGATACGAAACTGTATCTTTTTCTTAATCACCGTTTCATAAATTTTTCGTTTTATTATTAGCCCGTATTATCTCACTGCTGGGAAAATGCCTCCCTCTACCTCTTTCTATGGTTTCGTTAACTGCTTTAATTCTAAATAAGCAGCATTTACATAGATCAAGCTACAAAATGCTAACCGATAAAAATGAACAAAAAAGGTGTGTGTGTGTGTGTGTGTGTCAGCTCCGACGGACGACTGGAGTTTACTCCTTATTACGATCGTCTTTGAACATGCATTAGGCAAAGAGGGTAAATAAACGCATTTCTTAAGAAAACCCCTGTATTTGACTCCATACTGGGGTCCTAATATGAAAATCGATTCTTAAAGAGTAAACTTTCATAAAGAAATGTATGCTCAGAATTAACACCTGTATAAAACTGAACGGGATAACTAAGAACTCACTTTGAAGTCATCGGCACACAATAGACTTAACACAATCACTTCAATATCCGGATATGAGTTTGAGAACACTTGAATAGGCTTATGTTCTCAAAGAAGAGCTTTATGTCATTATGTACAAGACAATAGGTTAGCTGCTGGGTGTTGGCGCTTGATCGAAAGGTGGGGAACACTTTAGTAAGCCCTTATGGGTCGGGTAAACCCTACCGTAACATAATTATGGGCTTGGATGTTTTTAGAGGTTTCATTCGAATAATATTTGAAAGCTTATATTTATCAAATATAATCAGCCTATAAAGTTCCCACTGTTGGGACACGAACCGTCTCTGTGTGAGAGGGAGTGGGTCATGCACCATGTGGGTTCAGTGCGGGTTGGTTGATGTCTTAAAATTTTTGGCTCTAGAACATACCGTTTTTCGCGACGTTTTGTTTCATCGTTTTCGTTTGCAAAATGTCTGTAAGCAATGTGTAAAAATGTTTTTTACTAAGTCAAAATCATCAGCTCATAACACAATAAGTATACGAAACAAAACTACACTTTGACCAAGCCTACTCCTAGAAACCTATGCATATATGGATGGGTATAATTTTTACCACGGGTCTTCAATTGTTTTGTTAGGTAGCTAAAATTTTAGTCTCTGTATCTCTTTCATGACATATAATATCTATGTACTACATAATAAATCAATATAGAAAGTGTGTACAATTGCTTAGCTAACATAATGCACTGTTGACGCTTTGTCTGCAAACGATAGCAAAGCAAATAATATGAATTATACTGTTTATATGCAGCAGTTATGAAATATTATTTTTACATATAATAATATCTTAATAAGCTGCAAGTTTAATAAATGACCTTTCAAGCAGGACGAGTTCTAAGTCCCAGTTTCTTTTTCACTCCATTGTTAAAGTTCTCTTAATTTTTCTTTCTGTTCTATCAATTAGTATTTAGGGATAATTAAAAATGAAACTACATGCTCTTGATGCCACCCAATATAACTGGGTTACAATATTTCTTCTGGGAACTCGTACGGATCTGAATGAAATATTATGTTAATACTTTCAGAATGGTCTCATGATTTGAATTCTAATGAACTTGACCACTGAACTACTAACCACCATTAACTACTTTGTAAATAGAAAATGTACACCTTCCAATGACGTAGCGTTGGAAGGCCTCCAATCATAGACCGATGACCTTGTGAAGGCCGTAGGAAACCGCTGGATGCGGGTAGCCCAGAATCGGTCGAAGTGGCGGTGCTTTGGGGAGGCCTATGTCCAGCAGTGGACGTCTTTCGGCTGAATGATGATAGTGACACCTACCAAGAATGAGCACAAGTGGAAACCGAATCATAAGACTGTCTAAATTTCCTACAAATGCGCGAAAATCCGTAACAAAAACGAAAAAAAAAACAGTGGTACTCCGGAAGTGCCGACAGAATTGAAAAAAAAATCGGCACCGCGGTAATCAACGCGTTGATGTCTTTTACTCCACACACCGCTGCAATCAACGCGTTGATGTCTTTTTAATGGTCAAATGGTGATGCCATCACGGTGTCGCGAAATCAACGGTTTATTCCCATCTCAAAGATGCCCAACGCGCCTAAAGAAGTTTTCACTTCAAAAATTGTGAAAACCGTTGATTATTATTACGGAGGAACGACGGACGGCTTCTCGTTGGCGATCGCTTAACGGTTTTTATCATTGTCATCATCCACAGTGCAACGTCACCCACTTATGGGCATACATCTCTCTTTACTTCTACCAATGCCCACGATCCAATGTCAGCCACAACCAGGTTCTTCCCACGATGGCACTATTTAACCTTGGAGTGGTCGCGCCCTGAGAAATCACTTGAGTGGTCGCGCGGGTTACATATGTAGGCCATTTTTCTTTTTTGTCTTTTTTTAAATGAAATTCAATCGTATTATTATTTATTTATTAAAATATGACAAAATAGCTCTCCAACATTAAATTATAATAAAAAACAAACATAAATCGTTAACAGTCTTGTTCACAGACACTAAAGGCATAGACAAGTAACTGATGTTACGTCGGGTGCAGACACGCGGACTACTTCTATTTATTTTTTAAAGTATTTCACACATATATTTTATATAATATTTATTTACATCTATTTTATATTTTATTTATTTCTGTATCTATCTATCCGTGACATCACTGCGGCCTCTATCAGAATACCAGCGCTGCGACATTTTTTTTTTAAATGTCGCAGCATATGCTGAGATAGGAGCCTTTTGGCCTCGTACAGGACTTTCTGTTATTATTTTTTTTAAATTTGTAATGTTTTAATGAGTGTGTTTTTTTAATTTTTTTATAATGTTTTAATGAGTGTGTTTTAGTTTAATTTGTAATGTCCTGTGCGAGTCCCAATAAATACTTTTTCTTTCTTTCTTTCTTTCAAATCAGATTTATCAAAAACTTGTCCTGTAAACGTCCTCTATTTCTTAGTTCCTTGGACCAAATGGACTGACGGACCGACAATGGCCGAGTTTAAAATACCCTTTCCTGACACAAACATACGTCGCCAATGCGCGAGAGTATCTGACCAAGGCGGGGTTTACTACACTTAAAGTACATACAAGTCCCAGCTAACACACTTGAATAGTGTATGAAATATTATATTTTAAACAACCAGGGATTACATATGTTATCCGGGCGACCACTCCAGGGTTAAATGGCAACTACTGAAATGATTTTATTTCTCTGTTTTAAGTCTAACCAGCCAGCCAGACAACCAGGCTACCAGTCTTACCAAGGGGTATCGTATTACCCAATAACAGGGTTGTGAAGGTCAGATAGGCAGTCGATCCATGTAAAATACTGGTATTCAGCTGCATCCAGTTAGAATGGAAGCCGACCCGAAAAAGCCAGGCAAATGATAATGATTTTATTTCTGTAAGCTGGTTTGTACAAACACTTTTACACGTCAATCATATTTTAAAATTTGGTTAAACAAAAACCGCTCAAAACATGCACAGTATGGCTTAACACCTGCTTTAAAACAACCTTATTATGAAGCGAAAGCTTACTCTAAGCTGCCTTCGTGCAAAAGTAATTTATCCAACTCTAGCTTCAGCCTAACACGGGTACCTAAAACTACCTACATCTCGTAGTCTGTTTGACATGGGGAAGATGTCTGCATTCACATGATGAATAGCATTCAAAAACCTAATGGTAATAGAGTAGAGGTACTACTTACTGGTTTAGTACGTACTTGTACCTACACTTTGTTTATGTCTAGGCAATTTTAGGGTTTTTACAGACAAAAAGTAGGATTGCTTCTAACAAAGGAATGTAATGATAAAACTACTGTTTGCATACAACTTCACTACCATAACATACACCTACATTCTGCCAGTTATGTTTTAGTCCCACGTAGTAGGGGGCGACCCTATGGCCATCAACCGGACACAAATCCAGACTCCGGACTGCTATTGAGAAATTTCTGATAAAAAAACCCAATAAAACTTTGTTTGACCTGGGAATCGAACCCAAAAGACCACGAGCCTCTTCCTCCTTCCACTTTTAATTAAAACAAAGAGAAAAACTTTTAATTTTACTACGAGTGTCAAAGGATACGATTTGATTTTAAACTCAAAATGCAACGTGTGCATGTTTTTTATGCGTGTTTGTTCATGCACACTTCAGTTTATAAGTCAAACTCAGAAATTAAATCAACAACACCATTTCAGGAATTCTTGAAGAGATAAGATATTTATCGGAAGAGTTAGGTACATTTTTCATTAAAAACTCCATCAAATTACCAAATGCACAACAGATCATAACTCATAATGAACTTACAAAATTAATGAAAAATTGCTTTTATTTACCCAGCAACTTTGGTCACCAGTGTTGCCAATACACAATTGGTACTGGCCGTAGTTTCAGCGATATTAGACGATAAATCACGTTATTCTTCTGGTGTTCGAGTTTTAAACGTTCGAACACGTTTTTTAACAATCGTTTCGAATTCACAAGCCGTACACAAGCGAAACGCATCGTAGATATCATTCTGTAATTAAAATTTTGATATTCCCTCGGAATCACAATTTTGGTAGAGCTTCGGCTATCAAAGTTTCGAGGAAAAATCGAGTTATTTTTCTCATTTTTTTTTCTTTTTCATATAGATTTCGATAGATATTTTGTTGAATATAATAGTGTTAAGGCAATACCTATTAGCTAGTGACATTTTGCAAAAAAAAATCATAGATTAATTGAATAAAACTGGTGCCTTTTCATTCTAGACTAACTGGTCAAGATTTAATGTTTTATCGTCAAGGAGTTGTTTTACCATGACTAAAACTAAACTAGAACCTCTGCATAGCTATTCAAAATTTAATAGTATTTTTGAATGCATTTCGAGATCACTAGTAAACTAGAAATAGTTCTTATTCACCAGTACATAAGAACTATTTCCTAGCAAACATTTGAAAAGGCCAAGCTCAAGAGATGTGTCCTCAAGCTATGTTTATTTAACTACTAAAGAGATGCTGGTGTAATAGAATTCTAATTTGTTTTAAATCAGGATTAGTTTAGGCTCTCGATTTTTGAGTCAAATTAATCAGCAGATTCTTACTTGAATAAACTTAGTATTTTAATTAAAGTCTAAAAGAAAAACTAAAAAAAAAAAAACTTTTTTGCCATAAACAGGAAAATTTGAGACCCCTCCAGAGCTAGTTAAAGTACCTGTATTTCAGGAGTCAATAACTTCTTACATTTAGGTTAAAATATGCAGCAATTATAATATGCAGCAAAAGGTGATAAAATTTAATATTTTTTAATTATATGTATATTTTACTTTTAAATATATATATTTTTTTTATGAAGTTTTATAGTAAACATTAAAAATATAATAAGAAAACTAAAATTAGAGGTAATTAAAGTAATAAAATATGTAGAATATTTCCAGGGTACCCCACATAGGTTACCTTCATTCTTCATTTTCATTTCGGAAAATGTTGATAGCCAATAATTTACTTAGATGGTACCTAAAGTCTAAAGCTGATTTAGAATTCAAACAAGTACCTATTTTTAATCTCAAAACAAATACGAGTACTTTCGTAAGAATGTACATTTACCTCAGTGTTCAATTTATCTTCCTACCACATCTATAAAACATCGATCTACGTTGAAAATAAAGCGTGTATCCATCAGCGGAGCGCATCGTGATGCAATATCCGTTTCATTACATCTCATCAGATTGTACCAACTCCATGACGTCACCACATCGCTCTCATCAGATAGTTCCCAGTGATGTCAGTTGCAGACCCGCTGCGGCTGCTGGTAGTGATGTGCCATATCTGTTACGAAGACTGTTACAAATCCGTAATAAGTGAATACTTTCAGTTAAACTGTTACAAATATATTGGGCGTGTGATATTTTCTGTTTTAAAATATGTAGGCGTTGACATTCAGTGTACTCAATTGTTGCTTGTAGAAACCGCTGAATGGAAGTTTAATAAATTATAGAAAATTTTCTACAAATGTTGATAGTCATTCTCTTCTAAATAAAAGCATGTGATGAAAATCTAAAACGTAAATATTTACATGTCTGAATCGATCTAACTCAATCATTTTAAGGCTACAAAGTTTGGTGTAGGTGTCCTGCTTTTCTGCAAAAAGTACCAAGTTGATATTCAAAAACATTGAAAGCTTTCGAACCTTTACACTTCAATATAATTAAATAAACATAGAAAATTTAGCATTAATTCCAAATGAAATAGAAACACCCGAAAACTTCAAACACATGAACGCAATAATAATATTATTAATATGTATCGCGTCGCTTATAAGGGATAGCTCATAAAATATTTGCGAAACTGCCGTCCGATGCCTGATCGTGAAATATTAGGACATGTTCTAGATTTAGTGAGCGCTTAACGTTGTACACTGACCATTATATTTCAACGCCAGCGGTTGCTTTTGTAACTATTTTTTTATTAGAATTTACTTGATTGAAAAAGCGTTTTACCTTTACTAGATTGTTTTGAGAATCCTAACTAATATTATAAATGCGAAAATGAGTTGGTTTGTTTATTTGTTACGCTAAAACGGCTGAACGGATTTGGATGAGATTTGGCAAATGAGTAGACCATGACATGGGATACTTTTTATTCCGATATTCCCACGAGATCAACACTTATGCGTGTGAAACCGCAGGGTGCAGCCAGTATCTTAATAATATAGCATTCTACTGGTGAAAGATATATAGGTATAAATGATAACAGCAGCACGGGTCGATCGAAGATTAAGCTACGTTTGCCACGGTTGGTTTGTGATCATCCATTACAAATCGAGACCCCTCCGTGCTTCGGAATGCACGTTAAGCAGTTGGTCCCGGCTGTCATTCGTAGATCTTTGACAGTCATTACGGGTTGTCAGAAACCCGAAAGTCAGACAACCAGTATTATCAAGGGGAAAACGCAAACCGGGAAACGTATTACCCAGTCACTGGATTGTGGAGGTCAGATAGGCAGTCGTTCCATGTAAAATACTGGTATTCAGCTGCATCTGGTTATACTGTAAGCCGCCCCCAACATAGTTGGAAACGCTAGGCAGATTGAGTTTGTTTCTGGCGGGAATCGTACTCAAGTTCTTTGGCGTAGAAGCCTTAAACCAATCTCGCATTGCAGTAAAATAACTTTTACTGTAGAATTAAATAAATCAGAAGCACAACTTCATAAACTTCAAAGTTAACAGTACTTGTGCATTAACTAGACCGTAGCGCACCTAGTTTCAAGTAGTTTTCAGGACTGAAACTTTGATTAGCTAGAAATAATTATTAATATTCAGAAGTAGATTTTGATGTGTCTTTTTAACAAATATCGGAAAGTTTTTTTTGAAAAAGTCCATCAAAAGTTTTTCTTACTTAATATCTTTAGCTTTATTCATTTGAATTAATTAATGGGGTCAAATCAATTATCTGAACTATTGCTGCGAAACACCCGGGAGTCACACGTGCATCGCAAGTCTTTTATGAATGTGTCGCCGCGTCGTAAATATTTTTTCTTAACAATAAAAAATAAACCATAAGGTATCAACTAAGCAATAATATGTAAAGCTTCTTAGCCTTCTTCTTAATCATCATCAACAGCCTACAGCAGTCCACTGCTGGACATAGGCATCTCCAATTGCACGCCATTCAGCTCTATTCTCGGCAACTCTCACTCAGCTGCTGCCAGCTACCCTGCGAAGATCGTCGCTCCACCTAGCCTGAGGGCCTCCTACCTTACGTTTGCCGATTCGCGGTCTCCACTCAAGAACACGTCTACCCCAACGGGCATCTGTTCTACAGCTAATATGGCCGGCCCATTGCTATTACAGCTTGCTTATTCTGTAAGTCGACAACTTTGGTTCTCTGCCTGTCTATTTCTCTTAATATAACAACTAAATAGGCAAATACCGAGAGGTAATCAGCGCTGGGGCTCTGTCTCGCATGGGGTCGCAACATTTACGCTGAGCGATGGCCATTTGCGTGGATGTGACGCATATTTTCCACCAATTTGTTATATACGTGTTTTATTTTTATTTTTTATTATGTTTCTTTGCGTCATGTTTACCGCAATTAAACGTATTTTCTTTCTTTCTTTCTTTCTTCTTTTTTTCTTTAGGTAGCGTCGAAATTATGGCAATACCTACTTTTTACAGTGTTGTTGAGTAGGCCTATGTTCTGGCTGTCATTAACGTATTAGGCCCGGCGCACATATGGCGGAGCGCAGCGCAGACCATTTATCACTGTCAAATTACTATCTACATTTTCATCATTGAAATAAAGTTGAAAATATATAAACTTCCATTAGCTCGAAAGCGTGTCGAAGCGGAAAGATGCGCGCGTCTCAGGTTATCTATTCTCAACTATATTTTTAGGCACTCAACGTTGATATTTTGTTTGGCGCAGCGCAGCGCGGCTGTCACTACAGCCGCGCTGCGCTGCGCCTCGCCAGATATGTGTCAGCCCTTAAACACGAATAAAAAAAATACTTGCCCAAGCGCATACTCGCACATAACTACCCGCTTACTCATCTAGTCAACTGTATACATAGGCACATGATTCTACACGCTCTGCTTCGCCGGCGCTTAAATATAATTGGCAACATATCTACAGCTTCGCGCAGGTGAGGCTACCTACCAACTTATTCCATTAAATCCTGTAACTGCTTGGATACTAGCTGAAGTTGACTGCGCCGTAATGTCGTGGGACTGTAATTAGTTAGTTAGCTATTGAATAGCCAATCAGGATGGCGGATTGTTATTTAAGGAAGGTTTAAATTTTAAAGTATGGCTGAGGTTTTTAGAAAGTGGTAACCGTTTTTTAATTAATGCGTTTTTGACCAATGAACGCACGCGGTGCTTGAGTTGGCTGTCAAAAACGACCTTGACGAGGACCCTTTATTGTTGCTTAATAACACAATTTTGCTTGTTGTTAAGGTGAGATGTCAGATGTTACATATCATACTACTCGTAACAAATCTGTAGGCAGGTTTGATTACCTAGAGTCCGCTGATCATATATTTTAGTATAGATTTTATTGTGTTTCAAAGCACTCTGAAAACTAATTAGTAGGTAATCCATATTAGTTTAACAACAGACATAAATATACAAAGACAATGTCTGATTCTGACCACATAACATAAAAATAATATTTCAGAAGTCGATTCAAAGTGAAATCAGAAGCAAAAGATTGAAACAAAATATTTGTATAGAATCCTTGTTTCACTGTAGCTTTAACGGTTTCTGAAAACTGAATTTAAAAATCTTTAAAGTCGTCTCAGTAGTTTTAAATTTTTATAAGCTTGTTCAAAGACAGCTTAAATGCTTTGGCGTTCAGTGCCAAGATTCACTTTTTATGGAAACAGGTATTGTTTTTTTTTTACCAGTAGAATGCTTTATTGTCATTGAGTAACATATGCTATCTATATCTATACTATTTTTTATTTGATTATTGAGATCGGTAGGTTAGGTAATAAGTAAAAAAGTTTCGTCGAAATATTTCCATTGTAAAAGAACCTAAGCACTCAAAACACGTAATCAATTAGACATATTCTAATCAACTAAAACTATTAGTAAACTAAAATATGGCGTCGAAATATTTCGACAAAAGTTGGTTACGTAACCTACCGATCTCAACAATAATTTAAAAAAAAAATAGTATAGATGAAAATAGGTATTGTTGAATAAAGTGTAAAGTCTTTGTTTATTATAAAAGAAAATAATATTTTTGTGTTATATCCATGCTACAGAAAGGGAGATAAGTTTAAAGTTATTCTTGAAAAATTTGCGAGTTTATATATTTTTTTAATTTAAGTCTTCAGTCAATTTTAAAACAAACGATCCACTTTATCAAAAAACATTGGAAAGATACAGTTTCAGAGACACATGTACAGTCAGCCGCACAGCCGGGATATCAATGCCCTACGCAAATCGCCCTAACTGTTACGGCATAAAGGCGCTATCAATATCAAATTGTAAAAAGTTCCCGGAACGATCAATTGCAATTGTATTAATATCGTCAATCGTTTGAATTGCATTTAATAGACGATCAATTTGCGCATCAATGTGTATCAATCACGTAAAAATTACAATTAATTCTTTCAGGAACCTTTTACCACTGATCTGCGGTAGACGATAGACTGCATCTTGTTCACTGGTGGTCTTTCCGTTCGCGTCACGCCATGGGAAAAAAATGCATTTACCGTAGCCTATAGAATAATCTGCTTCCCAGTAAACCGCCGTCACACGTCAAAACAAGCTCAATAAACGAGGAACAGCTATAACTTGAAGCTTGCGGCTAAGTTGTACTACAGGCGACCCGGTTCACTGACTGAAACATAGTCTTGATAGATGAGACTTTATTAGCGAATAATCAAAATAAAATTCAAAGTTTTAAAAAGAATAATATTGCAGATAATTATTAACTTAAATTAGAACCTTTATTGTTATCTAAAAAATAAACTGTGTACCTACTGTGTATTTTTTTTTTGGAAGATATACTAAATTCTAATATAACGATTTATAAAGGTGCTTCTGTTCTAAAAGAAAGCAACAAGTAATTATTATCCACCAAGTTTGGAAATTTGATAATACCTATAAAAATCATGGTGTATATGCAGCGAACCTTCTCATTGGAACCAACTTACGTCTATTTATCAGAATACATAAAATTATCAGGCAAAAATATTTCCACTACTGAAACTCAGACCTCCTCTCTGTGATGGAGAGTGGACCATCCACCATTCGGGTCCAGTACGGGTTGGTTCGTGGATGATTTTAATGAATAAACTAAAACTTTGTTGAAATTAATAAAAATGTTCGATATTTATTTCCGAAGAATTAAAAAATAGAATGATCTACAAAAATACATTTACCGTCTATTTACATCGATATAGATAAATATCAGGTCACAGTGATAACTTGAAGCTCGCAACTGAACAACGCAACGAAACAACAACAACAACGCAACTGAACAACGAATGAAAAAGAAAAAAAGATAAAAGAAAAAAAAAAAAAAAAAAAACGCACACTCACAAACATATTCACACATACATCCACACACATTCACCCTATATTCACTCACACATACAAACCCACAACAAGCACATAACACATCACACCACTACACATCCCCTCCACATGTTACTCGTACACGCACCACTATTACTGCTGTCAAGTTTAAACGGTAGATCGACACTCCACTGTTGTATAAAATTGGTGAATTTATAAGCTAGACACTGTCTCTTAAAATACAGGTTAGCCTAGTTTAAGAGGCTGGGTTACATAAGATTATGTGCAGAAATTTTTGCAACACACTGTAATGCCTAGAATAAGTCTACCCACTAGTTATATCTACTTGTGTACATTTCTGTAACTTTTTTTTTTGGTAAATAAACTTATTATTATTATTATTATTAACTTAGTAGCACTGCAGGCGGCCCGGTTCACTGACTGAAATATAATCTTGGTAGATGAGACTGTATTAGTAGAAAATTATCATAAATATTAAAAGCACAATGGTATGTAGGTACCAAAAATCAATCTGCCTAGCCTTTTCCAAAGTATGTTGGGGTCGCTTTCCATTCTAACCGGATGCAGCTGAATATCAGTATTTTACATAGAGCAACTGCCTATCTGACCTGGACAACCCAGTAACTGAGTAATACGATACCTCTTAGTATGACTGGTTGTCAGACTTTCGGGCTTCTGACGACCCGTAACGACTGTCAAAGAGCCACGTATGACAGCCGAGACCAACGGCTTAGCGTGCTTTCTGAGGCACGGAGGAGTCTCGGTATGTAAAGATGGTCACCATGCACGGACAAACGCCGTCAAGTTATTACTTAGCCACGAGCTCCTACAAAGATATGTACCAATTAACATATTTTATACAGTCGCTTCTGTTAGAGATGAGAACTAAGTTTGGCAAAAAAATGTTAACTTTGAAGGAGCACAATTATACAACAAAATACCCTCATGTATAAAAAAATTACACTCATTAAATGCATTAAAAACACAATTAGCTGAATATTTAATAACACATAACACCCTTCCTAAAAGCTGAATGCATTAGATGGTTACCTTTATCATACATAATTGCTACCGTGACGTCTGCGGCGAACTTTACATTTATAATTTATTAAGCATTGTTCTTATGTAAGCGACTTTGTGTCTTTTTTGAGAACAAAATATCTTTAAACCTAGATATGAAATAACAACAAGAGCAACAAGTATTTATTAAACATATTCGGAGACTAAATTTAAAAAAAAATCTTTATGGATATCCGTCTCATTTTAATCAACTTACGACCACCTAGTACTAGTGAATAACAATAATCGGCCTCAATTGTTCCCTCTTCTAGGTCACACCGGCAAAAAGCGGGCTAAGGATATCACAGGTCTTCGAATATTCGATTCAAGCTTATTTACGAACATAAAAAAAATCCCATAGAGAAACTTTTTACAATCTATTAATTTATGTATTTACCAGTTACACGTCAAAACAGCGATAACTTGAAGCTTGCGGCTAAGTTGAACTGCAGGCGGCCCGGTATCTGACTGAAACATAATCTTGATAGATGAGACTCGATTAGCGAGACTAGGATAGACAAGACTTACGGCTAATTTAATCTCAAAGACATCGGTTTAGATTTGTTTTGCTTTTGTTTTAGTTTTGTTTAGTTTGTTTGTTTGTTTGTGTGGATCTTATTACTTAAACGTTTCGTTTTATTTACCAATCGCTGCTTTTAGTAATGAGTCATCAGCACCACCATGAGCCTTGAGTTGGGTACTCCGCCGAGTATATGGTCTTTTGTGCTATGCTTCCCTGGTATGTGCGAGTCTCGTCCACATCTTTCCTACGTTTGGTAATGAGTAACTTCTTGTTTTTCTTCGTTTTGCTCTTGACGGAGCCGTCGTGGTCACGATGCACTGTGTCCAATCGTAGGTGTAGTCCTTGCCTGCCTCACGATATCTCTCCATCTGTTTCTATTATATGATAAAATAAAAAAATAAAAAAATCAAAAGTAATTTATTCTAACTTGGCTGAGAATCAGCACTTTTCGAACGTCATAATTACATAAGATATTCCCAAAAAACGGCCGCCCTTCACCACTTCCTAATGCTTTAGCTGGGAAGAAGAAGTGGCGCAACAAACTCCCCAGCAGCACAGCTGTCTGTTCAGATAGAAAAACTTGATTCTATACAATAGTAGGTACAGCCTGGCGCATTCATTAAGAGGGCCTCCAACTGCGGATTATATTTGGTCAGTCTTCATCATCAGTGACCTCCCGCGTGGCCTATTACCTTCTACTCTGCTCTGTACCACTAGACGCTCCATAGAGTCATAATGAGTAACTCACTGTATTTGAATAAAAGTTTTGGAAACCAATTGTAACTGTGAATATGTTAGTTACAAGGGTCAACGAAAAACGGTAAGTACAACCCCCTCCGCTGTTTCGCCCATCTTCGCGAATTAGTGCATCCTGTTACGCAACTTCTGGGTGATCCCGTAACCCAATATTGTGCGAAATCACCGGTGACTAAAATTACAATATCTCTAAAGTTTTGTAAGGGAGCTGTCTAACACATTTGAATGACAAGGACATCAAATCGTCAGGAATTTTAATTTACCTATAAATTACAATAATCTTTATAATCTAAATAACTACAACACTACCTACTAAAGTCTAGATATGAAAAAACGATAACGTTATCAAAAACGATTATCAAACGCTCTATTACGCACACTTCTATACATATAATTTAAGTCGCTTTCCATAAAATACAATAGACGTGGATATATTTAGTAACCTGTCCCGCTTAGCTATTTCTAAAGAGCCATAAAAGCCCCGAAAAGAAATCAACACGTGTTTCACCTCTCAACGAGGCTTCCTTAGGATGACGATTGACTTGTCGCGTACCCGAACATGGCGTGTTGCTACACCGAGCGCTGAACGTAGAGTGAAGCTCGGGCCGCCTCGGCTCGGCTCGGTTGGGCTCGGTGTTGGTTACTAAATATATCCATGTCTATTATATTTTATAATGGATTTCTGCAAGGACACGCCTGAATCAATTAACTGTCGCTTTCCGTGTATGTCTGTGTGACTGCATAGTTCTTCTAAGCTACGCCACGGATTTTGATGCAAATTTCACCATCATTTACAGAATGTATTCCGGAAGGTTTATTTGTTTTAAACCATGCGAAGCAGGGGCGACTCGCTAGTACGCTACAAAATGACAACTAAATAAAAAGAAAGAAAAAAAGAATGTTTATTTGTCACAGAAACACGTGCATAAAAAACTTTTTATAAAAATGAAAACAACCGATTTCCAAAAAAAAACACTATAAAGTGAAAAATAACTTTAATTTCGGAAGTCACTGGCAAAAAACGAAAATTCAAAACTAAAGACACTGACTTCCGAAATTGAAGTTATTTTTCACTTTGTAGTGTTTTTTTTTTTTTTCAGTCGGTTGTTTTTATTTTTAATAAAACGTTTTTACCAACCCCACACAAATTCGAAAACCACTAGCTGCTATGTAAATAACAGTGACAGGAACTTCTCATATCATCCACATACTAAGTGGGAAAAAATAGGTATTATTGAAGCTAACTCAAAACTATCCAAGCAAAGTTAATAAAATTTATATGGGACCACCTCTTGTATGACCTATCAAACAAAAAAAAAAGAATCATCAAAATCAATTCATAATTGGCGGAGTAATCGCGTAACAAACTTACAAAAAAAAAAAGAACATGCAATCGATTTGAGAACCTCCTCCTTTTGGAAGTCGGTTAAAAAAGATAATATAATTAGTCAAGTAGAACGATAAAATAAAACACAATGGATTTGAATATAATCACGAGCACAAAACAGAAATACTCGACAGTTGCTCGTCATGACTGTGACAAGAAGGCTTCCACTCAGCATAATGCTGGGCTATGGGGACCCACAACACAGCGCTGAGTTTCGGTGGTCACCCAAAAAAAAAACCGTACGGAAGTTAGGTTTAATTAATTATCCATAAATAGATTACGAAATAATAATTAAAACAGTCGACTCTAATAAATATAAACAACTGACTCTCGGAAATTAAATTGTCCCCATTAATTTAGACTCGAATCTCTATTGAGTTGCCAGCGAAACCAATGATTTAGTTCGAAATACGAATTAATTGGATAATGTTGCCACGTGTGTAAAATATGATTTTATGCTCAAATGGGTACGCGACCCTAGTGATGTCGTTCTGGGCTAAAAATAGACAACCCCTCTTTTTCCTGTAGAATTTGTATGTAGGGTTATGTTGGATGGCTGAGCAGGGACATGACTAGAAGGTTTCAGTTTTTGAAGGTTCTTTGAAGGTCATGTGTTAATTGGGTCATTTTAAAATCGGAATATAGTCATGTTCTGGCTATCTTCATAGTCTCTGTACTTCAATGAAGCCCCTACACGATAATTAGAGATTAAGAGTAAACAGTTTTAGCAATAAAACTGAGCAATACAAGGGAAGAAAGTTATTGTGAGTGTCAAAACTTTTTAAACCTCCAATATTTTCTGAGAACTTTTTTTATCGCTACATGGGTTTGCTTTTTACCTCGATATCAAAATCAAATCATCAATCAATCATCTCTCAAAATCAATTTTACTATGGCACTGATTATTTTTGTAAACGTAATTAAAACCTACCCTAATAATATTGATAAGCTGTGTAGTGAAAAATGTAGTGTGCTTGATTTGCTGGTTAAAATGACCAATTTGCTGATAAAACTGATTTATTTGTCAAAAACAAGATTTTTTTTTTATAAAAAAGCTGCGAATTCTGTTTATTCTCTTCTCTCAATAATCTCTGTAAATCTACACTAAAAAAATCAATCTGCCTAGCCTTTTCCCAACTATGTTGGGGTCGGCTTCCAGTCTAACCGGATGCAGCTGCATATCAGTATTTTACAAGGAGTGACGGCCTATCTGACCTCCACAACCCAGTAACTGGGTAATACTACCCCCTGGTAAGACTTTTTATTAGACTTTCGGGCCTCTGACGACCCGTAACGACTGTCAAAGATCCACGGATGACAGCCGGGACCAACGGCTTAACGTGTTTTCCGAGGCACGGAGAAGTCTCGGTATGTAAAGATGGTCACCCATCCACGGACAAACCCCGGCAAGCTTAGCTTTTAACCTGATGGATAGATCCGAGCGGCTGTTATTACTTACTCACTATCTCCACACTAAATCACAGTAAATCTTCACCAATTCCTACTTAAAATAATACCAAAAACTCTTGTTTTCATATCTGCGCAACAGACGGTACCCAGCCGATACAGTTTCATTACTACCCAAACACCTGTCACCCACAACTTTGCGTTTTACGTCCTAACATAAATTGGAAATCTCTCTTGCTTACGTATCTTTGTTTTTCGTCGGAACACCATCCGATTTTTATTTGGGCTGCTGTAGATCGGTAATGTTTGGTTGTTAACTTTTGTGGTCTTACTAAAGTTCCGTTGCCGCGTTATTTCGACAAATTCATCAGTCTTTATTGACTCCGTCATTCATTGATTCGTGTTTAGAAGTACCTATTAGAAGTTATACTACTTATGTTCTACGGGTGACCACTGAAAATCAGCGCTGTGATGTGGATCCCCATAGCACTGCATCATGCTGAGAGGAAGCCTTCTTGTCACAGTCATGTCGTGCAGCTGCTGACTAATTTCTGTTTTATGCTCGTGATTTATTATGTATTTTTTGTTGTTTTCGTTTACTCTTGTCTTTTATGTATGCATGTGTCTGTGAAAAATAAACCTATTTTTCTTTCTTTCTATGTATTCAGTTTATTCCTGTGAACTGTTGGACATTTAACTCGCCCAAAACCTATATCTTTTAAAACATACGCACCTTCATTTTGATCTATGCTACATTTTCAATTCAGTGTCTACAAAAACTATTTTTCTAATCTTAAATCTTAATTCTTAACACCTTGGTACAGATCACATAAAAACATCTAAGGTTTGATCTAAGGTACTCTTAGATATTTTTCGACTACCGGGGTATTTACTTCATTGCCCTGAAATGCAATACAGGATTATCTCAAAAGCTTTAACTAAATTTATTTCTTTTATTATGACCAAGGTCATCCTCTAGCTATTTTTAACAATACCTACCTATATAACACTCCGTAAATTCATAAAATCATGCCTCAGGGAAGAACTACTAGCAACTCCATTTTTTATATTCTAAACAACCATAAAACATTTCCTTCTCTGCAGCTTAAAACATTTCCTCCTCTGCAGTACACCACAGCTATTTCATTAAGTTCACGTTTATAACACCATTTATAATTGAGTCATTTGTTTGTCATTAATTTCCGTGTTACCTATGTTTTTTTTTTATCTTTTTCATAACACCACATCGTAAATATTTATGAATAAACTCTGACTTTGACAAAGGCTGCATGTTCTGCCCATGTATGCTCTAACGCATTATTATTTAAATGAATGCATGAGCCAATGAGAATTTTTAATTTATGTATTAGACTTCATCGCTCTTGCATACAATGGCCAATTTTGTTTACAATGCCCCTTTTCTGGTTAAAAATTGCATATCCCTCACGAGTGTGAGTGATATGCAATTTTACGGTACTTAGTAGTACCGTGTTAAAATCAATCAATCTGCCTGGCCTTTTCCCAAACATGTTGCGGTCGGCTTCCAGTCTAACCGGATGCAGCTGAATACCAGTATTTTACATGGAACGACTGACCTCCACAACCCAGTTACTAGGTTTAGCTTGTCCACCCTGAAACCCCACGCCCCATTACCGCATTTACGCACACTGTAATGCGGATATTTATGAGTAAGGCTATAACAAACTGGTTGTCAAGTTTTTGGGCTTTTGACTACCCGTAACGACTGTCAAAGATCTACGAATGTCAGCCGGGACCAACGGCTTATCGTTCTTTCTTTGATATGCAATGGATGGTCACCTATCCACGAACCGACCGAGGCAAGAGTAGGTTAGCTTTCGATTGACCCGTTATTATTTACCAACGAAATCGCGCGTATAAAAAATATCCCTGTTAATTTTATTATTAGGCATAATTGATAACTCCTCCCCTAAAGCACTTTTCATTAGGAAATTCTGGATTTTTGCCTAGATAATTATAAAAAATTCGCACCCTATTATATGGGTGTCGATATTATGTAGATTGAATGTACTACACTACTATAATAAAAAATGAGAAGTTCTGAACGTGAATCTAATTCATTATAATCAGCTCATAACGTTCCTAATGCTGGGACACAGACCTCCTCTCTGTGAGTTAATGGGCCATAATCAACCACGCGGGCCCAGTGCGGGCTGGTGAATCTGATTCATTGACATTTTATAATACAATTACTTTCACCTCAATTCGTTAGCATGGCAACTGAATATTTAAGTAAATTAAATCTTACAGCTAAGCTTTCATTATCCTTCCGTCTTTTGACCGGTGAACGAAACAAAAGAAAGTTTTAACAATACGTAATCATTTTGCTATTCATAACAGATCGGAAGAATATTTTATCAACTCTTTTTTTTTGTATCCTTTTTGGATAAAGAAACAAAAGGATTTCATTTCATCGTTTCTTATTATTAAAGACACAAGAGTCAGAAAAACACTTATTTGATTACTTGCACAAAAACAAGAGTCTACCTTCAAAGCAAGAGTGAACAGGCATCTTCTGGGCACGCTCGTTCCATCATAGACCTCATCCATCGCTTTTCATCAGGCGAGATCGGGATTAAGAGCAGGCCCATTCTGTGATAGAAAATTAAATTTAAAAAACCTTTGTAATGCAAGCGGTAGAGATAAGCTATGACGAAAAATATTGACATGTCTTCACACAATTTCTTTAGCAATTAGTTACACTATAAAATTACGTTTACGCGGCTGTGACAAGATGGTTTGCAATCAGCATACTGCTGTGCTTGGCGTAAACCACAACACAGCGCTGATCTCAGTAGGGTACCTACTGAGATCAGCGCTGAGCAAAATACGGATATTATGTCAAATATATAGTATACTACATACTAAAGACTGTTAGTTTCAGCGTATAACAAGTTGGTTATTCATTGAGAATTGGTCATAAATTAAAAATAACAAAATCGATAGAAACTGCCTCGTGGGTTTTGTAGTCGCAAGCGCTACTGCTGATCATTAGATCCCGGATTCGATTTCTGGGTGGGCAAAGGTTTTTCCATCTGGAATTTCTCAGTAGCAGTTGGGATACTGGATTGATGGCAATAGGCCCCCTTTTTTTGGGTGGGTAATTATCAGACTCTTACTGACTAAAACCCACCCGTGTTCCTTCAGTTGCCTGTATGTTGCCAGAGGTCACGGTATCCCTTTCGGAATTTCCCGCAATTCCGGCAGGCATCTGCCCTAGCAGACCCCGTCAGTTGTGCTAACATCTCTTTGAGGCGCGCATGGAACAGAACGCGTCATCGACCCGGGCCTGGTTCTTATCGGACGGCAAGCTACCCATTGCTCACTGTCCGCAGACCCGCGCCTACGGTAGCCGGGAATCGACCTGAGATTCCTGATGCCCAGGACGTCTCCTGCGGCGGCAAGGGGCGTGAGGGCGCGAAATTTGTCTGTCCCTCATGCCTTCCGCCTCCTCCTTCGCGAGCATTACTGCTTCGCAAAAGGAGGTAACGGCTTCCCATGCCTTTTCGCTTCGTACAAAGCCGGGCAGACCTCCAACGTATGTTCCACCGTGTCCTCGGGGCAATAGGCCCTTGGCGAAATGTCGGTGTACACCACTGCCCGAGCCTTCGTGGAATACAGCCGTGACATTATATTATGTCTAGGCATAAATCAGGGACACAGACGAAATCTCAATACAAGAGCTAGTTAGTTAGTTACATATGATATTACTTCGTGTGGAATATTAAACAGTAGATATAATCTGTGCCCATCATCTATTTCTATTAATTTCGAATCCACGAGCCAATTTGCATGCTAACCACGTTTCAATGTAGTTTGTTAGTGGTTTAGTTTAGTCCCTTTTGTATTAGAACAAGTGAAGTAGTTTTATTACTAAACTAGCTTCCACCAGAGGCTTCGCTCACGTGTTATCTTTACAAATGATAGCCTATGTAACACAGTTAATATACATACTACTGGTGAAAGAATTTTTAAAATCGGTCCAGTCATTTTTGAGTTTATTCATTATAATCGAGACATTGACCTTCAGCTGGATAATGTACACCGAAAGTCCACTTTCTATTAGCGAATTGAGAAGTTCTATGGGGTAATGTGTTGCATCATCTTCCTCCACATCAGTTTAATACTGAGGTGAATATCACTTCGCTCTCTTTAATTTTCGAGAGAATTCTGTGCTTGATCACTGCAGCTTTATCATTTTCGACGTTAAAGTGGGAACACGCCCAAAAATTATTTTCTTGGTGCGGTATTCGACTGATGTCCCCATACACCATACGAATAATCTTCTTAAGTGGGAAAATTTTGACGTTCAAAAGTGCCATTCATGGGCCTATTTGAAATAAATGATTTGACTTTGACTTTGACTTTGGGAACTACTCTACCAAGAGTGTCTGGTAGAGTGCCTTCACCAATTTTTAGAAAAACATCGGAGAATTCTTGAACATTTGAATTCCTGTAAAAAATCAATTTATTCTTATCTTATAGTCTTTAACGCTAAAATGATCAAAACACAACCTTGGATGTTTTGTGACTGTAAAGTACTTGTAACATAGCAGTTTTCCATAGCTTACGAAGCTTTTCTTTTTTGTGAACATTCTACGAACTATTACATACATAATCAAAAAAAAAAACATAGTTTGGAATCTAACTTACAACCCCATGTTTGTAAAGCAATCGTCCAACCACTGAGTTAATTGCTTCGTTGAAAGTTACCTAAAATACCCATTCCCATATATTTCATGATTGACTGCATAGTTCCATAAAAGTATAGCGTGATGATAATCATTTAGAAAATTAAATCGATAAAGGCAGTTGACTGATATAGCCACAGCTAGGTTAGTATAATTTGCTTATTTCCACAGTATTATGTCTTATGGCGTTCTGCTGTGGGGATCGGCAGCTGACGTAGATTCAATTTTCATTTTACAAAAGAGGGCAATCCGCTCGATCTATAAAATGGGTCCTCGCGAATCCCTTAGAGAAAAATTTAAAGAAATTGATATACTGACTCTGCCTTCTCTTCATATCTTAGAAAGTATTTTGTAAGTTCGGAAAGACTTTTCAAAATAAGAAGCGATTTCCATAATATAAATACACGTAGTAGACATGAAATTGTGATACCCAAATTTAGATTAACTAAAACAAGCAAGTTATTACTTCTAAACAGTATCCGCTTTTATAACAAGTTGCCAAAGTCTGTTACAGAACTTAGCGATGGGAAGTTCAAAACCCACATCAGACGTGTCCTTATCAAGAAAGCATATTATAAAATTAAAGACTAAGTTGAAGACAAGGAAGATTGGCAATAATTCCTTCTGCGCATGTGGCTTCCCTGGTATCTTATTAACGGCATAATTATGTAAGAGTTTATTAACTGCCCCCAAATTACCATGTTTCATTTTTACATTCATCCTTGACATATTCATCCTATTATTTGACACTATATACCTACAAATTAATTTCAAAGCTTTATTAGTGACTTTTGTGCACATGATAATTATTCAGATTTATTACAGTTCTAATAGTAATCATGTAATTGCGTTTAATTAAAATAGGTTTTAATTTTTATTAATTTATATATCTTTTATTATTTATTTATTTATTTAAACTTTTCACACTCAAAAAGGTACAAAGGCGGACTTAATGCCTTAGGCATTCTCTACCAGTCAATCAAGGGTGGTGAAGAGATTGGATGGCAGGTGCTTTGTTTGAGAGGAACAAAGAAAAAATTATTAAAAATACATCATTATAAGTTAGTTGTGTATTATAAGTTATAACCTATTTATGTACAACAGTAATATAATAAAAAATAGGTAGGAACTGTTGTTCCTACCTAATTTTTTTTACTTATAATACACATACATATTTAATGTAATATACATATATTTATTATATATATACAAATTCAAGGGAGAGAGATATTGAGATGACTGTACTCTATTTATTTTGAAAAAATCTCTGCAATTTCCGCTTAAATGCATACTGACTGGTGGCCATCAGAAGAATGGACTAAATATGAAAGGAAGAATGAACAAAGTCAGAAGTATGAGAAGGACAAAGTAGGAGAAGATTGTTAGAAGATTGCAAATTCCTAGTGTGTGAAGAACATAGATATTGGAAGTGAGACACCAGATAAAAAGGAGGAGTGGGAGAGTTGAGAAGGGAGAAAAGCGCGGTCAAAGCGCACAAACTTCTTTGGCGAATGGACATCCATTTGAGCTCAGACATCTTATAATCTTATATCTCAGAATCTTATATCTTTTGTATAGATTATTTTCTATTTTGTGAATGCAAGAACGCTGTTTGCTTAGTGGACTGTAGATTTGTTGACCATTTTCTACTTTCTTAAGTACCTGGTACTTATTGAAAGACCTATACTGTCCTTCCATACCTAGTCACACTATTATTTGCAAGAATTGTAAAAGCCAATTATTTTAAAAAAGTAACCGTAGAGTTTCTTGCCTGCTCTTCTCCATAGGAAACGACTAATTGGAACCGTGCACCTAGCTTCTGACGTTTCTTAAGTGCCCATGAAGGTTTATATGAAATAAAAATATTTTGAATTGAAAAAAATATTTTGAATTGAATTGAATTGAATTGAATTGAATATCTTTTGGCGCGTTTTTTTTTTTAAATACGAACATAATATAATTTGCTCATCCCCTATAGCAAATAGCGTGATATATTATACCTACAGTTTGACCAGACCTATAGGGAATATCTATGCAAAATGTTTACAGAATCTATCCGGTAGAATTTGCGTCATGCTGGAATATACATACAGACAAACAGAAAAAAAATCCAAAAAAATATTTTAAATCAATAACATTTTTTTTTCAAAAATATTCGTATTTATGACTTCGCTACGATTTTAATATATATATATATAGACAAATAAAAATAAAAATCTTTTTTCTTTATAAAATTAGTGTAGATGAGCAGTATTGTTATTATTGTGTTTCGTATTGTTGTTATTTTGTCTATGGCTCTGACATTCAAGCAATAGACAAAATGGACATACTTCTACTAGGTATTTGGTTACGAGGCTTTTGGCTAATTTGTGAAGGTGCATTTTATGTAAAATTTTTTGAATGTGCTTTACTTTGTGCAGAATAAAGAGATTTTCTTTCTTTATTTTCTTTATGTAAACTTTGAGAGCCCATCCGGGTAAGCATTTTTGCATTTTCGTTCTCGGGTTCCTACATGATAATCATTTACCTGTGATGGCTTTGTAAACTAACAGATAGGCAGTACTTTAATTTCACACTCAAAAGTGAATGTCGACTTTGCACTCAGTATTTTATTTGCGGGAAAATACATGAATATGAACAAGTTTTGCAATGGGCCCAACTCATAAATGCAGAAAAAAAAATTTCAAGTACACAAATGTATTTACAAAGGCGGACTTAATGCCATAGGCATTTTCCATCATTCAACCTGTTTCAAACAAAATTTCAAAAGCAACCCAGTCAAAATGTATGAAAGGTTGGTCCCGTAGAAAAGACACGAAATTGTTAAAACCATCTTAATCCTTCAGAACCCCAAAAACAGACAATATAGTACCTAATTACGAAATGAATTTGTAATTCAAAACCTTCGGCTTAATTCGGAAACTTTGTAGGTTAACTACAATCCATTTGGATTATGATTTTAATGTCAATGTTTAATATTTCGGATTCCGCCTGCCAGCAGACTCCATAATGGTTCTTTTTTTAAATCAATGTAATGTAATTTTCGTGAGTGCTGTCTGCCATTTTGTGAAAAGTTAAAAATCTTTAGGCCCATTTGATATTTTATTTTTGCGAGAGTTTATGCTTCAGTGGTTTAGTTATAAAACGTTTAGGTATAAAAATATACGACGAGATATAAAAATCTCCTAAGTAAGTAGGTAACTATTTCGTTTCGTATAAACTTACTATTTTATCATTTATTTCTGGAAGTCTCTTTCGTAGTTATACTTTAATCGTTTAAAAATATATTGAGACCAGCAGTTATTTAATACTTCATTTTAATTTCATCTGTCTTATTAAAGATTTTTCTAAAGAAACTTACAAAAATCAATATTAGTGTTTGCCGAACGTATCAGATTGTCAGCTTTATGTTTACATTTAAAGCTTACCTAAATTATTTAAAACAATACAACCATATTGAATTACTTCGGTCCTTTGTCGTATAAACTCAATAATTTTACCATTAGGTACCAAACATATATAATATGTTATAAACCAGAGACCCACATCGCACGTGTTATATTAATAATACACCAAAACCATCCTTGAAACACGTTCAGAATGATGATCAAAACCACATCACAATCCACGCGGTATATTTCGTAATTAATCTTTCAATAATCACGTATAGTCAGAACCAGCTTCTGCTCGCGACATTGTTCGCGTGAAAGTCGTAAGACATCACAATATACTACAATTACAGCCACATTTTTATAAAACTTCCCTGTATACTACGTTTGTAGTTTTATTCTCAGCAGCCAAAATATACAGAGAGTTAGGAATGGTGACTCGGGAGAAAGCGACGTACAGTTGACTGTGTGACAAGTAGCTTGTGCTGAGGTCGACACCCGTAGCCTTCAGGGAATATCTATGCAAATTTTTTACAGAATCTGTCTGGTAGAATTTGCGTCATGCTGGAAGATACATACAGACAAACATAAACGGACAAAAATTCCAAAAATTGTATTTTCGGTATTAGAATCGATCCCAGACCTCGTAGCAATTACTTTTTTTGTGTTTTTTTTTTTTTCAAACATATTTAATGTACAGTAAGCGTTCAAAAGTGGATAGGCACGTTAAGAGTCGTTTTGCTGTGAACACGCGGTATAGTCCGTATATCTGTATGTGTAAATAACACGGCACAAACACCACAGAGAACGCTTTACACACCGTCGTCACGTACTCGCGAAACAAAAATATATCTCCGTCGCTTTTGTTAGACACGATAACACACACGCATCATGCGCGTGACATTGGCCAGTTTATGTCATTGCTAAAATTCAAATTAATCTTGTGTGTGCAGATAGCAGAAGGCTTTAAAGAGTTGGTCTGAGATTCGAGCTGGCTTAGGTTCTGATCTCGTAAAGAACAGCGCGGTTTTTTTCTTTTCGAAATTTATTATTTTTGTTTTCAAAAATAATATTTTTTTAATATTGCTGCCTTTTTTATTAATTTTGATATTGCAATAAAGGGTTTAGAATAAAAGATATGTGATAACAAAATTAAACAATATTTATTAGATATAGATCTCAAGAAACTTAGAAGCAATTTGTATTATTTTGACATATTTAAATTATGAAATGTTTTAAATTTTAAATGGATTTTTTCGCCATAAATATTATCTAAGCTTTGATCATGGTCGAAGTAATTAAGCAATAAATAAGAATATTAGACTACTCAAAATGTAAAAAAAAAAACTACTTACAAAATAGGTGATTTTAAGGTTAAATATGGGCAGTTTGTTTACATTAATTATTTTACATTTTATTTGGCTTTAATAAATATTGGTTGGTATTGAGGTTATAGCTTAAGTATTCATTTTCTTTACGAAAAGAAGATTGAAACTAAACCACAGATTTTAATTCTAAAATAATAATATTACTAAAATAATCTTAAACATTTTCGGTCAATTTGCAAGAAATACGACAAACACCATATTTCAATATGGTTTTTGTCGTATTTCTTACATACTTAAAAAAATCGTTACCACAAATTCATGCAATAACGAATGTGTTGTTTATTAAGTTAGAACGGTAAATATTTTAAGGTTAAAATATAGCAGTGTCCCTCTTGAAGTCTTAATATTATCGTGCGAAACTTAAACGTTCTTGTTTATGCCTTTCTGTCAAAAATGGTTTCCTAGCTGGTCTTCTGTGATGCAAGCCTTCAGAGTGCACGGAGAACGGTTCATAATACCGTGTTTAATAATTCAGCAAAATATCTCGTTGATATGCAACCATTTATTTCATATTTATTCACCATTTGACGTCGCTGCTTCTCGATAACAAGCCTCTTCCTAATATCTCTTAACCTTCACAGTATTTCTCTAGAACAAAGAATAACATCGTATTTATTACACATACTAATTATTTATCATTCACTAATCGAATTAAACCTCATAATAAATTTAAAAACTTTAAAGGCATCTTCTGTCTCAACAATACCTCTGTTCGATCAACAATACCTTTGATTAAGATTTATGTTTAGTCAAATATGAAATATATAAATGATAACACTCACACTTAGTCTGGTTTCATACGATATTTGTGTAAATTACATTCACTTTTACGCAGCGCGATAATATTTGATCTCCGTTCAATATTTATATTTGACTGCATTTTGAAAATAATAACCACAACACCGCTTTTACTTGTCACCAACAATAACCACAAACCAACAAAGTTCTATTAAATTAATACTCGTAACGAACGGCATCTGTCTACCCTACAGAAATCGAAATAATTTACTTAGTTTTCTGAGGTCTACCTGCTAAACTTTAATATTTATGTGAACAAGACGAATGAACCAAAAAAGAAATGATTATTGAACTAGTCTTTATTTAAAAAATAACAAAAACTACGAATAGTAATTATTAAAAAATGACGAGCTAACCGCACGTGAGATTCGAACCCTCTCGGCTCGCCATAATCGCATATACCAAAGCAGGTTATCCACTGCGCTAGCATGCTATATACAGTATTGCTCGAAATTATGAACTAGTATGAGTTGCAGACAAAGTAAGTATGTGTGTGTGTAACAACTTATAGAAGAAGGTCGTAAGTCAAACCGCAGCGTCAGTCTATTGGTTTGTGAGTTTGCCTATGGACTTTTGGTCGATACTGTACAGTTTTGACTTCGTTATAATTTGATTATTCGAAAATATAATTAAGAATATTGTATTTCATTCCTGAAATTAGGTAGAAAACGAAACAGAGCTGCGGTTCAATAATGTTCATTTTAAAAAAGTCAGTTTTTGTAGACACCAATAAGACATTGGAATTTCAATATCAAAGTTATGACATTATACTGTCACCATCACAGAACGCGGTGAGTGTGTCAAAAACCGACAAAAAAAAAGAAAGAAAAATTGTTTATTCTGCACAAAAAAAACGCACATTACAAAAAAAAAAAAAACATAAGAGACACCAACCAGAAACATCTTATAGATTGATCACGAGTTCGATAAAAATATATAAAAGCTGATCCTCTTAGAAGGGATTCAATTTAAATACATTTGATCATACCAAAACCAATTTAGACCGATGAAGGTCAGAAATAATGATATTTTGCATACGGCTTGCAAATGTATAAGTTATCCCAAACGATGCACGTTGCGGCTTATATTGCAGGGATATTCTGGGTATTAGATTTAATCTCGAGGGTTTAGAAAATGCAATTTTGAAGCAATTGATTTTTCTATTCCAGTATGCTCCGCAATGCGAGGTATGCGGTGAATGGGAATTGCACGTTTTGAGTGCGGTGGAATCATAATAGAAAGTCATAATAATAAGAAAATAGACGTAGCAGCAGATAGCATTTCTTAAATAACGACATTAATGTCAACTCCAAAGATTATTTTGATGGTACTATAAACGTTTTCCAAGAAGAATCGTATACGTCTCGACATAATATTCATATTTCTAATCCATAAAGCAATTAATATCAACTTTTTAATAGATTCCCAAAATCATAACTTAGATAAAGACACAGACAAAAACAAATCCACAAAAAACAACATCTCTTCTAATCTTCCAAATGAGACCATTAATCACTAGCAAAAATAGCTAGACCGTAATTGGAACTTCAATATTAAATTCCGTTTCTTGGAATTTACAGCTCCACTCTCCTCCTCCTCTATTGTCAATAATTTCTCAAAGAATCCCAAAGGATTAATTAATATTTCATAATCATTGTCATTTCACAGATTTTTCATTCAGGTATCAAAGAGGTCCATTAAATTTGCGCTGGGTCCTGAGTTTTTAATGATTAATTATTTGCTAACGAGGTCGGTTACTGTCAGACAGCGGTGTGAATGAAGCTATTCTTTGCTTTCTAGATGACGTTGTTCGTCGTGGATAGTTTTGAATAGTTTGATTTTCTATTGTAATGTGGAGTTCAGGTATTCATGTTAGCTTTTGATTTTTATTTTATTTTCTTTCTTGTGAGAAGTAATAAACTTCTTTAATTTCTTTCTTAGTTTTGACTTAGTAATTCAGAATTGAATTTTGCGTTTATGTTTATATTCCTTATTGTTTTCATTTCATACTCTTTAGATTTAGTCTTAAACTTATACGTCACAAGTTGGCTGTAGCTTCCATATTTGAACTTTGAGCCCAAACAAAGTAAAATTACATCTGTATGATTTATTTTAATGTGCCTTCATTTACCTCTTCCTTCTTGTATTTGCAGCTATTTTATTTGATTATAAAAATGTAACTGACTTTAGATTTTTATTAGCTAAATATTAAGTGAATATTCTAGACTTTCAACACAAATTCCCCAAAGGTCAATCACCTAAAATTATTCAAACAAAATTCATCGGCGCGCATATAATAGTGATAATGCAGTACCATAGTCACTGACCTTCAAACCCCTTTTATTTTGCCCTGGCTCGCTCCAGTACACCTTTTACTGCGTCGGGAACACTAAAATATAAGGTGAAACATTTTCAGGTGAAAATATAGGAGTTTAGGGCAGATAAAAAAAAAATTAAGAATCTGAGAACATTAAACACACATTGCAATTACAATACCCACACACACACATCGTAACATTACAATGTAATTTCCCTATGTATTTTACTGTGTGTACATAAATAATAAAATAAATAAATAAACATTTTCGAAGAGTCATACTTCATCATCCTCATCATTTCAGCCGAAAGAAGTCCACTGCTGGACAAAAGCCGCCCCCAAACACCGCACTTCAACCAGTTTCGTAACTTACTGACATGTAAATTACTGCAAATAAAACCAGTGTGGAAAACACTTCTGTACGTAAGACTGATTAGAAAAATATTTTTAAAAAAATCCTAAAACAAGTTAGGGTGAAAAACCGGCCAAGTGCGGGTCGGATTCCGTACCATTATTTATCTATAAAAACGAGCAAAAAATCATGTTTGTTGTATGGGAGCCCCCTTAAATAATAATTTTATTCTGTTTTTTGGTATTTGTTGTTATAGCGGCAACAGAAATATATCATCTGTGAAAATTTCAACTGTCAAACTATCACGTTTCATGAGATACAGCCTAGCGACAGACAGACAGCAGAGTCTTAGTAATAGGATCCCGTTTTATCCTTTGAGTACGGAACCCCAAAAAAGGTTTTCACTTATCATTCCAAAATATAAAATTAAGTTTCACCAAGGCAGTTTTTTTTTTCGCTTAGTCGTATATACGTAATTATGGTGAAGTAAAACGTTCGCTCTGAAATGTAACAGCTTATACATAAACTGTTTATCACAAAATTCTTTGAGATCGGTTCCTAGTTATATTTGTACCGGCTGCCCTTCCTTGTGTGATAAATAGGTATCGATATAAGGTCGCTAAAGTGTTGCAATAAAGGGCTCGGTTTGATGAGCGGATAAATAATAAGGGTGTTATGTTTATGACGCTGTTTATGAAGCAAGGAAAGTTATTTGTTTCGTTTAGGTGGTTTGTTTTCATAATCCAGTACCGCCATCTAGAGTGTATTGCGAATGCTGGGCGAACAATAACATTTTTGATTATAATAAAATAGTTTTCGCCAGCGGCTTCGCCCGCGTTATATCTTTAGATATTTTTATGAATTATAGCCTATGTTACTCAGTGATAATATAGCATTCGATTGGTGAAAGAATTTTTAAAATTGGTCCTGCAGTTTTTGAGTTTATTCTTTACAAACAAACAAATAACTAACAAAAAATTAAATCTTTTCTCTTTATAATATTAGTTTGGATACATACCATCACGCCTGAATTCCCCGAAAGAATAGGCAGAGGTAATAATAATAATAATATCGAATGCATCACCCACGGTCATCAGTAATGAGACTGTATATCCCGCGAAAGTGTGGAGGTCGAGGCTTTTTAAGCGCTAAGACCCTCCACAATTGCGAGATATGCAGTCTCAGGGAATATTTCCTAGAAGCCGACGTGGGGATGCATCGAGATGTGATCGTGGTGGACAAGGGCCTTACCCCGCTCTCCTTGGCTAAAGAGAACTGGCGCAAACCTGTAGTGCTTGACACTAAGGACCGTATGGAGATATGGCAGAGTAAGGAGCTTCACGGAGGCTACTTCCGGGCCTTGCATGAGCCCGATGTAGATTTACCAGCGTCCGTAGCCTGGCTGCGTTGTGGTGACCTCTTTGGGGAAACCGAAGGTTTTGTCTGTGCAATTATGGACGAAGTTATGATGACGAACAATTACCGGAGATTCATTGTGAAGGACGGCACGGTTGACATCTGTCGGGCATGCCACCGTCCGGGAGAATCAATCCGACATATTATCTCCGGGTGTTCTCGTCTAGCTAATGAAGAGTACTTGCATAGACACAACTTTGTAGCCAGGATTATCCACCAGCAACTTGCTCTGAAGTACAGCCTTGTGAAATCGGAAGTGTACGGCACTTCTACTACAGGTATGTGCCCGACCCAGTTCTCGAAAATGGAAATATCACATTGTACTGGGATCGATCCATCATCACTGACAGAACTATTGTTGCCAATAAGCCTGATATAGTGGTGGTGGATCGAGGAGTGCGGCGCGCAATGATTATTGACATAACGGTCCCGCATGACGAGAACCTCGTGAAAGCTGAGAAAGACAAACAAATTAAGTATCTTGACTTGGCTCGCGAGGTTGTCGACATGTGGGATGTGGATTCAGCAATCATTGTGCCGATAGTCGTGACAGCCAATGGCTTAATCGCCAAGAGCCTCGACCAACACCTAAGGAGGCTCTCGTTGGGCAGCTGGATCAAGGGCTTGGTTCAGAAAGCGGTACTCCTGGACACGGCTCGCATTGTCAGCAGGTTCCTCTCTCTGGAGCCCTGACCGCCCGCGCCGGTAGCTTGGACCCTGTTCCCGATACCGGTGGGCTACTATTTTTATATTTTTAAATGTTTTTATATTTTTTATATGTTCTAATATTTAAAAATATAATTTATAAGTATGTAAATGAAATAAAGGAAATAATAATAACTCCACCGCCGTATCTCTACGTTGACGTCGTGGTGGGGCTTGCGCGCTCCGAACTGTAGGTCTGTGCCGGTAGAGTTTACTTTGATAAGGAGCCAGACCAAGAGAGATACAAAAACCCGCAGGGCAGCATGTGGCGAGCTGTTGGGCAGTAGCGATCCCACGGACCCTGTCTCCCGGGAGAAGTCTTGTTCCTCACCTCTGGCTTGCCTTTATTGGCTGGCTGGAGTGAACACTGACGAGGAACAGAGCTCCCACCTCATTCTTGCCTTTATTGGCTGGCTTGAGTGGAGACTCGCAAGAGCAAACGTGCTCGGAGGAAGGAAGTATTCCAGTAAGATGCTGGTAGGGATCTTGACCGTACTTCCAGGATTATCCTGATAGCCGTGGAATACCTCTCCACTCCTCAAGCACCACAGGAAGTGTTGCCCCCTTGTCGCTACGACACTATGTGCTAGCGACCGTTTTCGGGGGCCCATTATTGAGTGCGCAAGTCACCCCCTGCCATTTTATCCATGTATTACATAACATTGATCAGGCAGGGGACATAGTACTTCCATAGTTCCAGGTAACTAATCCATAGCCACCCAAATCCATAGCCCATTATGTTTTGTTTCCATGTTCTGCAATAGTCCTACACCAACCGGGGGTTGTCCTTGGGTGCACTTGTATAGTGCATATAAGGGATAATCGTCGGTTGGTGGCTCAACACTTAAAAACATCTAACAGGCCTCTGCGCGTTGGCTTCGGCTCCTCGTACGCCTTCCAAAGGTCCGAGACCTCAGGGTCCCGGGAAATGTCAAAGACCAATTAAATAATAATAATAATATTTATTTGACGTAAAAACTATACAGATACCCACAAAACTAACAGACACTTAGTTACACGTGGAAATAGCCTGATACAAAATATTGAACAATGACCCCCATGCTAAGAAAACCTGTGTTACAGGGGCCATCCATTCGTCCATTATGGATGTTGTAATAGTAAATTACAATTTAGTAGTGTGCACTTATGTAAAACAAATAATTAAAAAAATATATAAATTATATTTAAAAATAAACTTGACTAATACAATCAATTTTGGGGATAAGAAACGGGGGAAAGACGGTAAAAGGAGTTTAAAATCATTATGGGTGTGTGTTGTATGGGTGGGTGTAGGTGTGTAAGTGTGAGTGTAGATATGTATGAGTGAGTGTAGGTGTCAATGAGTGGGTGCCTGATTTATTTAAGTTATATTATGGTTTAAGTAATTCTTCTGTGTTGTTATAATTTAGAGTTAGCAGATATTCTTTAATTTTTTGTTTGAAGTAGAATTTGTTCAAACAATGTATGTTTAATGTGTTGTGGAGTTTATTGTAAAGTAATGTGCTTAAATAACGGTTATGCCGTCGTGCAAAGGTGGTCTTCGCACAAACTTGGGGACAAACGGGTTTGGATCGTCTTCTGAGCGTAGGGCTTTTACATCTATTGGGTGGTGTAATTTTATGTGTACGAGTGATCGCACGAAGTATATACATCTGGCGGACTGTCAGTACCTTAAAGTCCAAATAAACTTGCTGCGTGGGATACTTAAAGGGTTTGCTCAACAGGACTTTGATTACTGCACGTTGGGCTCTTTCAGCAGGTATGAGGATTGTTCTGGCTGCACCACCCCACGCAGCGATACAGTAACTTAGTGTTGATTCGCATAGGGCAGTGTATACCATTTTTAGGATATTGTTATGGGCAGAAGTTCTTAATTTTTTGAACACGTAAATGAGTTTCCTAGTGCGCGCAGATAGGGATTCAATGTGGGTCTTCTAGCTTAGACTGGAATCGAGGTAAAGGCCGAGATACTAAACGGAGGAGGCTCTCGGTACTGTCTGGCATGAACAGGGATTATTGCTGTCACACTCGTCACAAACATGGGCTTTGATTTGTAGTGAGAGGTCAGATGGAAGGGTAGAGGGTCTGGAACCAAAGGTTATAAAGTTGGTTTTGCTGACGTTCAAGGTGAAGCTATTATTGCCCAACCACATCATAACTTGGGTCAAGGACCTTTCAGCGGCCTCCCTAGCCGTTTCCCAGTCGTGTCCGCTGGAGAGTAAGACAGTATCATCGGCATACGCCATAATATGAGTAGAAGGGAGATTAAGTAGACAGAGTTCATTGACATAGATTTGGAAGAGGAGGGGACTGAGTAAACTTCCTTGTGGCACATCGAAATCTAGTAGTTGTTGACTGCTGATGTACTCACCTATTTTAACGCACTGGATTCGGTCCGATAGAAAATCCTTAAGCAATTTGAGAACTGTGCCGCGTATTCCAATTTGTTCTAATTTTTCGAGTAAAATAGGGATAGAGACAGTGTCGAAGGCCTTTGAAAGGTCCAAGAATATGCCGATACATTTGTGTCTACAGTCAATTTTATTGACAACAGAGTCCAGTAGAGCCAGCACAGCGTCTTCCGTCGATACCCCCTTTCTGAAGCCGTACTGGTTTTCAGCAATGATTTCATACTTGTTCAGAAAGTTGAGGAGATTTTTATGAATAATTCTTTCTAGTATTTTGGAAATTGCTGGAAGTACCGAGATTGGACGATAATTATTAACACAGCCCCTATCACCTGTTTTGAAGATTGGATGAACAATGGCTTTTTAAGGGTCTTAGGGAAAGTGCCATTGGATATTGCAAGATTGCAAATGTGCGTTATGGCCGGAACTAGTTTGTGACTGGAAGATTTTATCAGTTTGGGTGGGATATCGTCCAGCCAGAGGCACTGTCTACGCGGAGATCTTTAATGATAGCCTCGACATGTTCCTCATCAGTCTCCAGTAGGACAATTGAGTTAGGCATAGAGACTGGGCGGGGAGGAGTACATTGGGCGTTACTTAAGTTTTGCGGGATGTTGTTAGCCAAGTTTCTACCGACATCAGCAAAGAAACTATTCACGGTGTTGACTGACACGATTGGGTCATTGTCTATTTTAAGGAGATCAGAGAGAGAGGTGTTCCTATAGTACACCCACATTTCGGAGTTCACGCCCACTCGACCCGCTTAGACTTGACCCGAAGAATAATACCAGATTTTTTACTACCAGTTCAGTGCTATTTGTACAGTCAGGCAAAATGACAACAAAACAAACATAAAAACTTTAATCTTTTGTGTTGTTCCTACCTAGTTCTGTATTCTTTAAGATACCTAATTTTTATTTTTAAAGACAATTTAATCGCTCATATTTTTGTTTTATGAAGTTAGTACCTACTTGTTAACCTAATAATTATAATGACATATAAAAATTGATTCAATAAATACCACCGTGCCACTAGCTATAAGATTGTTATGCAAAATTAACAATAATCTGTGATTTTTGCTACAAAGTACAAAGCGTACATTATGTTAAAAATCATAAGTACTTGTTTAATTATTGATTTATTTAACCAAATATTATTTAAATGTTACATTCTCTGTGGTGCAAGCGTTAAATCGACACTTTTCTGTCTAACGTTTTTACGCCTATCAAAACATAAATATCCAGGTATTATTCTTTGGGTCGAGTCTAAGCGGGTCGAGTGGGCGCGGACCCACATGTCGACAGTTATGTTTAAATCCCATGAAATAGGGGAGCGAGCTTATTGCCATCAACTAGGCATAAATCCAGACTCCGGGTTGCTACTGAGAAATTCCAGATTGAGAAACCCAATAACACTTTGCACGAAACCTCATGCTCAATAGCACTTGAGACCACTACACTAAAGAGATGGTCCGTTTTAATGATAAAGCTACAGCAATTTATTGTTACAATAGAAAATATTGCTCACAGTTACAAAATGAAATGAAATGAAATGAAATTGTTTATTCTGTAAATAGGATATCGGAATCACTTTTACACGTCATATTAAAAAAAATAAAAATAAGCTAGTTTAGTTCGGCGTTTCCTATCTGACTACTCTGAGAAGAAAGGCCGAAACAAACTCAGAGGTCACAGTCTCTTTTAAAGTCCAGATATAATCTTGGTCAGGCCATATGAGGACCATGTAGATTAGTGTCTGAAATGGTCTTTTGAGGAAAGAACCACACAGATTTGAGTGAACCTGTCCAGTCAGTGCAAGCATTTGTCAGTAATCGTGGAGCTCAACTCAGAACTTAAGGAGCTCAACTCGACGAACAATACCAAAGAAAGGACATTTGGGTAGGCCGCATAAACTACTCAAACTGCCAGACCATAATTAAAACTAACTGAAAAATGAAAATAATAATGATATCCACATAGTCCTCACATTCACAATAATTAAATAAAATAATATAATACTTTACAAAGTAATCATGTCATTTTGAATATAATTTTCAACAATGTCAATGTGTATATAAAACTGGTATATTTTCATGATTTTACAAAATAATTAAAATGTTAAGTTTTATCACAAGGCTTAGCAGAGCGAGCAGTTCAATCCCATGCTTTTTTATCTTCTAAATAATCTGAAATTTTATAATACCCCTTTTTACAAAGTTTAGTTTTAATACAGATTTTAAATCTATTAATGGGTAAGTTTCGAATGTCAATGGGAAGTTTGTTGTAAAAGCGTATACATTGACCCATGAACGAGTTGCCTACTTTGTGGAGACGTGTGCGATGCACAGCAAGATTGTGTTTATTCCTGGTATTTAAACTATGAATATCGGACATTTTCTTAAAATTTGATATATTTTTGTGTACATACAATAGGTTTTCAAAAATATATTGTGAAGCTACAGTCAGAATATTTATTTCTTTGAATTTTTCTCTAAGGGAATCTCTTGGACCTAGGTTGTATATGGCTCGAACAGCCCTTTTCTGTAGAACAAAGATAGTATCAATGTCCGCACAGGTTCCCCAGAGAAGAATCCCATATGACATAAGACTATGAAAATAACTAAAATAAACAATTCTGGCTGTATCCACATCAGTTATCTGTCTAATTTTTTTAACAGCATAGGCGGCCGAACTTAGTCTTCCTGACAATTTTTCTAAGTGTGGGCCCCATTGTAATTTACTGTCAATAGTGATTCCAAGAAAAACTGTCGAATCAACAGGGTCCAACTCTGTTCCATTTACTTGAACATTGGTAGATAGCTGCCTGACATTTGGCATTGAAAATTTAATGAGTTTTGTAGAAGTAGATTATTTACATTAAACGCTCACACATACCTACAATGGTCCACCTAAAGGACTAAGTACGGAAATCAACCCCCCTTACATTATAATAATATTAACTTAGGTAATGCTCATAGTTTGTGTGACCTGACATATTTTATTTTAGAAATTGTTTCTTGTTCAGTGTGAATAAAAATTTAAAAAACTGGTCAAGTGCGTGTCGGACCACGCACAATAAAGGGTTCTGTAGCTGGGATGAATTTATCCCAAAAACAAACTTAACATTGTAGTTGAAAAATATGGTCCCCCATTCATATATTTAAGTTACGGTCAATTCTCCAACTGCAAATGTAAGTTTGTTTTCGGTCTTTTTTCTTTACATGTACTGTAAGACCTTGCTTCCTGCCAAATTTCATGATTCTAGATCGAGAGATGTAGTTTTGATTTGCGAGTATCAATAGTCGCATAGACAGCCGGATTATTTTATTGCGTTGAAAAAAATAAATCTTCTAGTATTTTTTTTTTAGCTCTAAGGGACCATAGACCTCCGTATTTGATATTAATTTTGACTTGATACCTCCACACGTTGCTGAGAAAAAGGGCCCTGACAGACTGACAGACGAACAACGAAGTGATCTTACAAGGATTCCGTTTGTTACTTTTGAGGGACGCAACCCTAAATATATCGGAATACTGAAACTTGTTTATCACTCCAGCAGTTGTAATGTACCCCAAATGACCGATGTACATATATATAACACTACTTGAATAATTTTCAGCTAAGAATTCATACAATTATGAGTTTTTCATGAGTCAGGTAGTAAGTAAATTACCTATTTTATGTCCTTTATTTCATATACATACTTATAAATTATATTTTTAAATATTAGAACATATAAAAAATATAAAAACATTTAAAAATATAAAAAATAGTTTTTAATACTATTTTTTATATTACACAAAGGCTACAAAATAAATAATATCTTATATAACCCACCCAGTATTTGACCAAACTAGGTAAACAGAAAATAGGAAGAGCTCTGACGCAAATCATCAAAATACATTAATATTATTATCATGAAATACACAATCGACAATATTATCATGCTACCCATTATGTCACCACGGAAGTATACTGCACCAACTGATGTACACGACCTACATTATATCTTGTAGCTGATAGTCCTTGAGATAGTCCATTTCCAGCCGAGTAGGCGAGCCAGTGAACCATTGAGTCGTCGCTAAACATGTTTATGTACGCAAGTGTAATATATATATTAGACTGAACTACGCTGGAGGCATTTGAAGAGATAAACGTAATAGATTCAATTTATCGTTGAAAAGGTATTTCCTGCACCAGAATTTGAGCTCAAACACGCTGAAGGAACAGAGCCAATAAAAAAAAAAAACACGAAATATAAAGAAGAATTGAATAATTTGAGACAAGAAACCCATTTTGTATACTGTAGGAAACTAAATATGACATAATTTCAATAACATTAATTTTGAGCAGCAAAATTTTCAGGACCCTAGTGTGAGTTGACGTCACGGTTGGCGCAGTTGTTAAGCGATTGACTGCTGCGCTGCGTGTCGCGGGATTCCCGCACGGAACAAATATTTGTACAACCGACAAGTAATTTTCCCGGGTCTGGCTGTTTGTATATATGTGAGTTTAAATGTTTGTAAACGCACCCACAGTACAGGATAAATTCCTAGTGTGGGGCAACGTTTAAAAAAAAAGTTTATTTTAACCATCTCGACTTTACGCATCGACTGAGTTCGGCGCTCCGATTGGCGGCCACTAGTGAAGGCCAGTGAGGAGCCAATTGGAGCGCCGAACGCGGTCGATGCGTAAAGTCGAGATGGTTAAAAGAAACTCACCCTAGGGCCTCTGAACCTTTAGATGTTAAAGGTTAACTTTGAAAAGGTGGATTTTTTTCTTTTTTTTTGTGGTTAGTTCAACCTGGTGTCAGTGTTTTTATGCCGCCCATGCCGTCGAGAAACTGAGTATTTTAAGTTGAGAGAAGGTGGACTTTATTATTATCTTGATTGGCATATTCAATAGAATAGCCACCGGTTTTACAAAAATTTTCAAGCAACATCTACTAAAATATTTTCCACTGAAAACTCACTGACACACAAAATTCCAATAAAACGTACCGAGACCAAACAAAAATAATTCCCACCTACGTCCACGGTCCACTGATCAAACTGAAGCGTTTCCTTTACAGATGAAATAAAGCCGTGATCGCATGGACGACGCTGCCGTTCCGGGCCGTCTCGGCGGCCGGACGACACCCGTTCCCCGTTTGGCACATTCCTTATCTATAACGGTGAGATTTGAATAGCACGACAGTGAGGGAGGTACATAATAGCTATTCAATGAGACATGCATTCTATGTTGATGTTTGCATTATTTTGCATGTCAAGGGTGTTCTAGGAATGTATGAAATTAGAATGGAGGTCATAGAGGGAGGAAAATGTTTCAAATGATTGTGAATGCCTCGTTGGTCTAGTGGTCGCAAGCGCTATTTCTGAGCATGAGGTCTTGGGTTCGATTCCCCGGCCAAGCAGTCATATTGGGTTTGTCAATTAGAAATTTCTTAGTAGTAGCCTCGAGTCTGGATTTGTGCCCTGTTGGTAGCAGGCTCGTCCCCTATTACATGGGACTTGAAACATAACTGGCGAAATTAAGGTGTACCTACTATGGGTGCACCTTTGCCTAACCCTTCAGAGAAACAAAGCGTGATGTTATGGGATTATATTGTGTGACTGATTTAAAAATGTGGTCATAATAAATTTATGATGGAGAATGTTAAAATTCATGAATTAAAGATGCAAAAGCTCTAAAATATTGTGACGTATAAATAAGTACTTAAAAAAAGATTGAGCAAGAGAGTTTATTTCAACTGACGAAAAAAATTTATTAATTTAATTTTGATGATGATTTTGAACCTCATATTCTGGATAATAAGAAAAGTAGTTTTTAAACTCATAAAACTGAAACGTAGCTTAGTATTTATTCTTCAAAGACGCCTTTAAAGAAGATTCCATTTTGAATCATAGAAATCAATTTTTAAGACTCAAAATGAAATTTGATATAATCAAAAAAAGTAGCTTCAAAATCTTTTATTCATTTTTTCACACTTTACTCGAAATTTCAACTGAATCTACTACAGTTATTCTTGACGCTAGTTGCATAAAATTATATTAAACGCGTTTCCTTTAAAATATTTTTATGCCAGTCCATGGCGAGACATATAGATCAGCCGTATTATTAAGACCATAATTATTGTACCATGTTTAATGCAAAAAAATATTTATTTATTTACTATTCACACTAACATTTGTTTTTAATATATTATATTTTATCAATTTACAAAGCCGCATCATCCTAAGTTTTAAATACAGTTTTGTTCCAGACGCACTGAGGTCCGGTAGCGGAACCAGACCACTCAACTTAGACAATAATACCAGCCTTCAATATCAGCATGAATTCTACCGAGACCAGTCTTGACGTCAACCGGTCTACGCCGATCTATACTATCGGTACCAGCTTTATTACGCAATGGTAAGAATTATTTTTTAATCTTTTTCATTTCACGTCCATCTTTTTACTTACCAATCGAATCTTGTGATCATTGCAACCCAGTTCCCGTAATCCGATTGAATCGAGTTTGTAGCACACTCGTGTCTTTTAATTACAATATATGGTGCTAACTTTTCTTGGTAGTTTTTTTTCCGGCATTATCTCGACCACAACTCATTTCGAGTCGCTGAGACATCGGAGTCGTTTTTTTTTTTTCGTCTTCGTCAGGTGATCCATATAAATGCTTTATACGGTTAGCTTCCCCACGAAATCTTTTACAGGAATGAATACATATCCTGTATGTTTACTATTCCATCATCATCATCATCATTTCAGCCGAAAGACGTCCACTGCTGGACATAGGCCTCCCCCAAGCACCGCCAATTCGGCCGATTCTGTGCTTTCCGCATCCAGCGGATTCCTACGGCCTTCACAAGGTCATCGGTCCATCTTGTGGGAGGCCTTCCAACGCTACGTCTTCCAGTACGCGGTCGCCACTCCAGAACCTGTTACTATTCCATACTCTGTTTAAATGCCAAGTTTCCACCAAATCTATTCAATCAACGTCACAATCGGAGAACCAACATCCGAACATTTGCAATTTTAATATCACTGGAAACATAATGAAGAATTCATAGCAGTTGTAATTATATTCCACGTTCGCCAAAAGCTATTGTGTACACTTGAGTCACGTGTACGTTTCGGGATTGGCCGAACAGTTCCGGATCTAAACGAAGCCTGCTCATGAAATCTTCACGTGGCTCGTGTGCACGTGAACGTAAGTCGAATACAATTATAAACGGTTCCTTCGTTTTGGTTTAGAAGATCGATTGATAAACTGGGTTTGCTTATTTTGAGTTGAGAATCAAAATAGCCACAGTTTAATCTAGTAGTAACTCATCGTGTGCTATTAAGCCAACGGCCAGTTCCTAGTTCTATTTGTCATGACCTCAATCTATGTGCTTCAACATGTACCTTGAAGATCACGAAATCCAACATTGAAGTTCTATTATTTCTTGAACATCTAAGTAATAATAATAATAATGTAATCCTAAATGAAGCATCCTTGCTGTTTGAAAAGCTACCAAGATAATAAAAATGTGCACAGCAATAAAGTTCTTACATTACAACCATTTCCATAAAATGCAAATTACACAGCGTAGCAAACAAGGACCAACTACAAACAAACTAGGTAATAAAGAATCAGCCACACATAACGTATTCATAGTTGAGAATGTGTTTAATCTAAACAGCTCGTAAAAATAAAAATATCATACTATAATCCCTACAAAACAGGCAAACGGTCCCTCTATGTCCCATAACAGTCTCTGAATACTTGATTTTACGATCTAGTGTGGGTATGCTGCACTAAATTCAGCTTACCATGAATTATATAACATTATAGTGGGTCCTGCAAAAGAAACTGTACTTGTAAACATGAAACTATGTTGTATTCATGACGAAAAGGTACGACTAGTATTTTTTTTTATTTACATTGTTCTTATAATAGTTTATGTTGCACTTTCATGACATTTCATCCCTTTTGAACCAACGAAAAGTGGTCCTGTAAATTATAACTTTACTTCATGTGTTCGAGAAGAAGGTTGTAACTCCATCAATCAATAAACGGTCAATGGAATTTGGATAAAAACTGTTATACAGATAGATTACGTCCTTTATATGATACTTTTCAGTATAGCACATTTATGAACAAGTTAGCAGTGAGTAGTGTTAGCCTAGTGGTGTGACCGTCGGACTGCCAAGTCATAGGTATCTAGTTCAAAGCCAAGGCATGCACCTGTAACTTTTTGGATTCATGTGCGTATTGTATAATTATCACTTGCTTCAAAAAAGGTGAAGGAAAACATCGTGAGGAAACCTGAGAAATATTTCTCGACGACATGTGAAGCCAAGTCCGAGTGAGGCCCATGACCGGCTTTAAAACTCGGACAACAGGTTAGTCATTAAACAAACGAAAAAAAAAAAACAAAAACAGTGGCACTCCGGGAGTGCCAACAGAAGTGAAAACTTGAAAAAAAATTGGCAACCGCGGTAATCAACGCGTTGATGTCTTTTTAATGGTCAAAAGCTGGTGTCATAACGATGTCGTAAAATCAATGGTTTAGTCCCATCGCAAAAATGCTCAACGCGCCTAAAGAAGTTTTCACTTAAAAAATTAACAAGTTTCCCTAGGATGCGAATGTAACCGTGGGCCACAGCTAGTTGATCACATTTAGTTTTTTGTAATAATTTCACGTTGTGTAGCAACGTGTATCTTGGAGTCACGTGCCTACCTCAGAATTGGCTCCAAAACATAATACTTACCCTTCGAGCGGAAATGTTTCTTTATGAGGGTCGGCAGCTGTTGACTCGGAAACCGAACCCAAAAATTATTCCGATTCGAATCAACAAAGAGAAAGTCATTATTTCTTGATTTTATCTTAACAAAAGAAAAAGGAGCAAAATTATATACATAACTACATTTTCCTTTTAAGTATTCTGATTTTATTTACCATTCCGATATTTTTTACTTCAGAGATAAACCAAAACATTGTCATCGTTGTTTTATTTTCCATTTTGAAATCACAACATAATCTCTAAAGAGCTTTAATGGGCTTTTACTGCAAACTACTTAAAAGATTCGCACAAAAATATTATGCATATTTGCAAAAGAGTTTGTGGTGAAAATGGACGAAATTTTTTCAAATCAAATCAAATCAAATCAAAAATGCGTATGCGTTGCTTCTTCAAACTGAAATGCGAGGGAAAAGCAAAGTATAAGAAGATTTTGCCATTTGTTGTACCCTGTTGTACATAAATATTTCTACCGTGATTTAATATTGTGGCTTCGGTTTCGTCAGAAACTGTATCAAATCAAAATAGCTCTTGCTATGGGAGAATATAAGCAAGGTGACAACTAACTAAGCCAGAGTGCACCGAACGCCTATTTTATTTAACTATCGTGTGTGGAAGCAATTTTATCGCACATCAAAAAAATAACATGGTCAAGATCCAGTTGCAAGCCAATAAAAGAGACATCACCATTCTACATATTGAGTCAATTCTGAAGGACGGACTTCATTTTTCTGACCGTCGTAAAGCACACACAAATGGCTAGGGGTCTATCGCAATTGTCCTGTGGGTATATTACAGTCCTTTCAGCTTTATGGTCACAGAATGTGGACCAAAACTGATGAGTCTACAATTTAATAAAGCGTAAGCGATCTACCCGAGCGACGATATCACTCCATTCATCGAGATAGCGTTTTCTTGATTGCCGTGCTTCATTACTTTCCATTTTTGAAGCCTTTGAAAATGTTTTCTGTGGGATTCCAAAAGGGGATATTCTTGGTCCTAGGTTAACTTTAGATGGTTTCGATCTAAGATGATTGTCATGTTTTGAAGTGGATTAAAAATATATTGCACAATTAGAAAAGGAGTACTTGACTGGGCAATTTAATATTGCTTACTTATGTCACATAGCAAAATAATAATTATGTACTTACATACTGCAACATTTAACGAATAAAATAAAAACGTATTTCCTCACCATGAACGTTGATACCTTACAACGTTTCCAACAATATTCGTCAAATAATCCTGTTTTTGCAAAATTGTTTGCCTACATTTTATATTCGACAAATAAATTTAGTCGTTGATTGATGATAACTTTCAACGGTAGCGACAGAGAGATTTTTTTTAGGGAACTAATTGGGTCGAATTACGTTTTACTCAATTTAGTTACAAACATTGTTTTAGGATTAAAAGGTATTGTTACAACAGGTACAATACTTTATCTTCTATCAGTTAAGGTAAATAAATTAAGTTTAGGTACATTTAACAATAATTGTGTAAAATTTTGTCTTCATTGCTCTAAAACGTGATCGTGTTCTATGCTAAAAGATTATTAGGTAATAATTGGTTATGTAACCTCTTTTTCCAATCTATCCAAATGATCTCAGAAATTATTTTATTTCTCATTCACATTGCGGCGCTAGTGTCTATGTCATTGCATCAAATTGCATTAAAAAAAAAATGTAGTTCCACAATTTTCCGCCGGGAAATTTACTTTTTTTAATTTACTTTTCTTAATTTTTACACTGGTGGCGCAGACTCAATATATAAAATCCATCTTTGTCATCAGGAAACTTCAGAAGATGAGACAAAGGACGTGTTTAACTACAGCTGGAGGTTACCAGGAGTGCCACGGCGAGTACCTCGTAGCCAATGGCACCAATTATACGGACATTTACTACTTCAACAACACTTTCGAGAATATTCTCACTATTAACGGTGGATTGGTGAGTTTCTTTGTTTTTTGATATATTGTTGTCTTTAGGATAATTGTTTGCTGTTCCTATTTTAATTTTGCGTGTTTTATGATTAAAACAGTTTTAAAATGTATAGTAATTTCTATCGTGTATATCAGCTCGTTGCAATAACTTATACCAGTATTAGAAATAACATAACATCACGCCTTGTTTCCCCGAAGGGTTGGGCAGAGGTGTCCCTGTAGCAGGCACACCCACATTTCGCCAGTTATGTTTAAGTCCCATGTAATAGGGGGCGAGTATTAGAAATATGATTGTTAAATTAGGATGATCTGTTATCAGCTCATAAATTAGGTACTGCTCATTAAAAAAATTTGTCCTAGAAATTTCTGTTATTTTGCACATTGTACATTGCTTGAAAAAAAATCAAATCCTGGATGGATTCTGTTTTTACCACGCCAGTCCTAGTCAGAATGTCTACCAGTTTTTTAATATACTAAAATGGCCACACTTGATTCACAGCCTTCTATTCAGTTGACAAATTTCTTTGAATCGATTATTTCGACTCATTCATTAACTTCGTTATCCGCTATTCGATAAAAAGAGGAACAAATATTAAATGAACTTTTCGTTTAGGAGTAGTTTATCGATACAAAACTAGTGCAAGCCACTAATGACCTAAGTTAGTTGTTTCGTTATCGACTTTTATATGAACTGGGAGAAAATGTTTAATGACTTACCTATATTTGTTCAGACTGTGGGAATTTTTGCACAGTTTTCCAACTTTTATTCCAAGCTTATTTTTCTACTACTCATTCGAACTTAAATGTTTAAAAGAATTCGAATAAATAGAGAATCGAATACTGTTCTACACGGAATTAAACATCGCAATAATAGACGCATAATTATAATGGAGTACAATTGAACGACGATTTAATATCAATTTGCTTGCACTCACACACACTACACATATGAAGTTCCCGCCTCTGTTGCAGGTTCAAAGTGGGGTCGTAATTGGTATGAATTTCAAACGTATTATGTTTCATACAAGAAGTACAAAGACATGCTTTTCTACAAAACTTTAATTTTCATTACACAAAAATTCTGTTGTATTTATTTCAAAATTAACCTCTTCTAACTTGAGCATTTCATTAAGACTTTTATTCATTACAAATCTATTTCTAAGTTAATTAAAACTTCCTAACTTTACTAAGTAACTGATACAATGAGCTTCATTATTCTTTCATACTCTCAAGTTCGTTAGATGAAAATGGATTAGCTGTTCCCAATCTTCGTTACCCCATTCACTAAGTTTAATTGCACTAATATCGGCCTCTTCTGATAAGAACTTGAACTGTTAATGAATAGGCAGCTTTCCTTATTGTGTTTTATTGAATGGGAATGCACAATGGAGTATTTGACCATGAGATAAAACTTTCGTAATCATGATGCCGGATTTCGGATGTTATTGTTTTGAACAATAATTATTTAGTAGGAAAAGTGATCAGAGGTACATAATGAAGAACTTTTTATGTAGTAGTCAATTTGAGATGAAAATTTATGAGACAAATAACTAGTTAAGGACAAGTCAGTGAAAGAAACTCGTATCACGGAATGACGTCGGTAATCTACCTGGAAGCAATGCCATATAGGATACATATACGCTTGTATAGCAAGAGACTTGGATATCAATATAGATTAAAACATAATGGACAATTGGATTATTTTTTAAAGCTAGAAAATGTCCAATCTGAACCAATGAAAATGATTTCATGTCACCAGATCATGTGTTTTATGCGCTTACGTAAAATTAACTGCGTTCCGCGGTTTCACCTGCATAAGTCAGAATCCTGTGAGAATATCGGGATAAATAGTAGGGAGTGCCTTCACTGCCGGCGCCGGCTCTCAAAAATAACGCCATTGGGAACCGGCATGACATTACTGCTGGCAGCCGAGATTAAAAACATCGGCTGCCAGCACATTACATACTCTGTGGTCGGCACTGCCGGCTTCAATAATGGACACCAGTGACGCGGCATTTATGGAAACCCTTCCAGTATTCAGAATTTACAACTAACTAACCCTAACTATTTTTTTCTATATTCTAGTCGTTTTTGGCACTTGTCGGCGGCTGCCGTGGCACCGCTCGCTTCGCTCGCTCGGCTCGTGCGTAGAGGATCGCAGTTCTAATCTAACCTAACCTTTTTTGGGAGTAAAAATATTTAACCTAATCTAACTAGTTCGGTTCCGGGTACCTACTTAGTATTTGATTACTGGAATATGTAAATAATTGATTCTGAAAATATAATACAGAAAAAAAGTAATGCTTTATTACATCTCTTTTTATTTATGCCTACCCCGCCTATCTACTCTAATATGCCAAATTGCCAACGCCGTTTTCCACTCTTTTTTTTTAACTCAGCGCCGGCAGCTGATTCATCAACCGGTGCCGGCAGACAATATGGGAGCCGGCGGCGGCAGCGGGTGCACTCCCTAAATAATAACCTATGTCCTAACCTAGGTCATGCTCTACACATGTGCCAAATTTAATCCAAATCCATTCAGCCGTTTCGGCGTGAAAGCATAACAAACACACAAACAAATAAACAAACTCACTTTCGCATTTATAACAATAAATATAGTAGGATTAATTGTCTTTTGTATCTCTTCAAGCAAACTTCTTTAAATTCAACTTTTAGTTTCATTAGGTGATCAGCAGCATATACCAACAACGAAAATATCTAAAGTGTTAGCAGTCAAAGCATTTTCCTGTGCGTGTGCTAAAACAATCCAACGGGCTTTAAAAAACCTTGAAAAAAGGGGTCTTCTATTTCTGCCTACCCCTTTTAAAATAGAAGGGGTAACAAAGGTGCGACTCAATGTTTAACGGTGCAGACAGTTAATCGATTGTACATTATCGACATCGGTATTATTGTGTCACGGTCGTGTGTAGGAATGTGTAAATAGTGTGTGTGTATTGTACACATAAGTGAAGTCTGTTCTTTTAAGTGCCTAACGCACACTCCACTTAAAAGTGTGTGTGATTGGTGGGTTTGGTGGCTGTCTATTTTTGGTGATGTTTGGAAGATGTTGAAAGCTGTTCCTTATTTTGAAAAAAAATATGTTTTAATTGTTTGTGAAAATGTTTTTGACAAAAATTACTTTCTATAATAATTATATAATATACACAGTGGCATTGTGTCATAAACGAAAAAGGAATTTTAGCCTTATAAAGAAAGAAAATAAATTTATTTGACCCATGTTAAGGTACACAGTACATACATGTTATACATTGTTCAATGTATGTTACTTTAGTAAGAAATAAGAGTATCTACTTGAGAAGAACAGGGATTAAATCAATTTTAATTTCTGATTATTTGGTTAAGGACTTGATAAGACTCTATATAATAAAAAACTAATTTTCAAAAAAAAAAAAAAACGATTTAAAAAAAAGCACCACAAAGTAAAAATAACTTTGATTTCGAAAGTCGGTGTCTTTGGATCTGTATTTAAGTTTTTTGCAACAGACTTCCAAAATTAAAAAAGAATTTTCTAAATCGGTCCACAATTGACGACAATATCAATGATCTTACATAAAAAAATAAATACAGACGAACATATGACCTCCTCCGTTTTTTAAGTCGGTTGCTTTTTTGAAGAGTCGCTTTCACTTCGTGTTGTTCTGACTAAAAGTTATCTTATTTATTTTGTAAAGTTTCATTAATTAATAATACAATATACCTAAACAGGCTCTTCTTACAAAATCTAACACTTTTTAGTACTGAAACGAATTATTCATAAAATAAACTATGAAAGTAAGTAAGTACTCGATCACTTTACTCTAGAACTCTAATGTAACTAAACCTATTTCTTGGCAAAACGATAGTCTGTTTGTTAAGAAGTTTACAAGATCATTACGAATAGCGTTTAGAGCTTTGTTAATTAAAGACAATTTCTTGTTTTAAAGGAGTCTTTAGCTGGGATATTGATTGACCTTTTTTTAGAATCTAGTCGCATTCACTCTAAATGGCGTTGCCTTTATTGGCAAAATGAAAATGTATTACTATAGCGAAAATGTACTAGCGGTTTGGTTATTGCAACTCTGATAATTGGGGTCTTTTGCTGAACCATTTTAATGGGATCAATTTGAACTGCAAGGGACTGTATGAAATGCCCTTACAAAGAATCCATTGTTTAAAAAAGTCAGAATACAAAAAGTTCTTACGTTTTATTGACATTAAATAAAACTCAACAATTTCAAAGTAATTGTAATATACACCGTGACATTTTAGTCGAATTACAAAAGCAGCCCACTTAATGTATCCAACGACTAATAAACATGACTAAAAAAAAATTGTAACAATTTTTTAATTGCTCATAGAGGTATCTTATATCGGATACATTAAGTGGTCCTTTGTAAGATGACTAAAATATCACGGTGTATATCATTTTTTTTAATGAATGTTTAGTAGTCATTGGATACATGGAGTGGGCTGCTTTTGTAAGACTACTAAAATGTCACGGTGTATAGAAAGTAGTCCACCAGTAAGGTATTGAATTTGTATTATAATAATCTGCCAAACAAGTTAGGTTAGCTGAATACAAAAAAAAATCTTCTTATTTTTCACAGTGATACCCTTTTTAACCGACTTCAAAAAAGTAGGACGTTCTCAATTCAGTTGTATTTTTTTTTCTTCAGACGTCTGTCAATTTATAAACCGATTTAGAAAATTCTTTTTATATGACAGGATATAATACAAGTTCCAGATTGGTCCCTTATACATTTTGTCAAGTTCTGATGGGTGGTTTTTGAGTTAGTATTAAATAAATAAACAATAATACGTGTCTATTTTTTCCACTTAGTGTTAAAGTATACATTGCAAGTAGTGGTACAAATACATACGAATTTATGTGGCGTAGGTACCGCAGCTAAAAACTCAAAGATAAAAACGTTTTTTGCAAAAAATAAAAACGATTTCCACTACAAAGTGTTTTTAAATATTTTTTTTGGTAATTTTAGCTGTACCTAAAAATAATAAATTATATTCTGTTCTGTCTTTGTCTAGCAACCAGTCCTGCCGCCGTTCCCGCTGTGGCTGGCGGCCATCTTTGCCACGTGTCTCGTCCTTGTCATCCTGCTGACTGTTAGCGGCAACGTCCTTGTGCTCCTTGCCTTCTTGGTCGATAGGACTATTCGCCAGCCCAGCAACTACTTCATCGCTTCGCTTGCAGCCACTGATCTGTTGATTGGTAAGAATAATATAAATTTTAGAAATGAATATACGGAAGAAAAATTTTTGAAGAATAAAAATGGCGGTTGGACAGCTTTTGTGTGGAAAATAAATGTCAAACCGCTATATTTATTCTTCAGATAAAACTTATAAAGACTATTGAAAAATTAACCCTTAGTTATGTAACATTTTTTGATACTATCACAAATACTACAGATTATTATTGACAAACATTATTAGTGATTGATCGTTACTTTTAAACTTTTTTAGTTTTCAGCAATTTTATTTTGATGAATCAAGCGATAGCAACCTTTATTTGAAGGATATTTAGAAACCTATTGTGGTGATTTTTACGTGACGACACACGTCATAAACGACTATGTATTATCATAAAATAATGTATATTAATAAAGCTTCTCAGTTGCATCAAAACTCTATGTACAAAGGCTTTGGTGTTCACTGTAATATAAAAAAAACGCTGGCAGAAAACAATTAGGTACAATAAACTGAGTCGGAATAAAGAAAGTATTTTGTGCATTTATCAGGTTTCCACTGCGAGTTGCTTTTAGTTATTCAAAGCGGTTCAAAAGACTAGGTTCGTTTTGAAATTGTAGTTTGAATTCTTTAACTCAACTGCAGTTTAGTTTTTATTCGTATTTTGATTGTTGCCAAATGCTTTTTCAGACTAAACGGGAATTATTTTAGGCTTTTTCAAGCCACAAAGGGAGTAAATTAAAATATCAATTATTAATATAAATAATTTAAATAACTATATTTAAATATTGCTGAAAACAAATTTTCAAAACACAACAAATAAACTAAACCCTTATTAAGGAAAACCTGTCCCTGTTTTGAAACTAAATTAAAGTAACCATTTATTTGATTAATTATTTTCTGTTTATTCCCAGAAACTTTTAACAGGAACATTGCTATAAGCTTTTGATAAATTAATTCTAACTAAAAGGTATTCCGAATCTGAGAAGCTTAACCCTTGACATTTCAGTGTTTGATAACGACGAAAGTGTTTAATAGAACATTATTTTCCATTGTCTACAGGTACTTTGTCGCTTCCATTCTATACTGACTACGTTCTAAAGGGCTACTGGCATTTAGGGCCCCTACTCTGCGACCTCTGGCTATCAGTCGACTATACAGTATGTCTCGTCTCACAATATACAGTCCTACTCATTACTGTAGATAGATTCTGCAGCGTGAAAATAGCGGCGAGGTATAGAGCCTGGCGAACTAAAAACAGAGTAATATGGATGGTAACAGTAACATGGATTATACCAGCCCTACTATTCTTTACGACAATATTTGGGTGGGAACATTTTGTTGGATACAGAGACTTACAAGAAGGCGAATGTGCTGTACAGTTTCTGAAAGACCCAATATTTAACACAGCTTTAATCATAGGCTATTATTGGACGACGTTGTTCGTTTTGATTGTACTTTATGCTGGAATTTTCAAGACAGCTTATGATATGCAAAAGAAGAGTGAAGCGAAGCAAAGGAAGATGCAGTCGATGGTGGCTTTAAGTGCTGGCGTTATGACAGGAATGGCTGGTCGAGCAGCTGGAATGGCAGCCTTATCAAAAGCAACTATATCCAGTGAGGATCAAATAAAGGTATCAGAGGCTATGCGAAAAGATTCGACTTCTAAAGGGTCACTCGCAGCGCCCTTACTAAATCTAGGTGGATCCAGTGATTCTAATTCGAGTCAAAAATCTTCTGCTCATAAAAGTAGTGCTACCGCAACTGGTACTTCCACTACAGCTGAATCTGATGGAGATAAGAAGGAAGATCAGGTAGAAGCGGAGAGGTCAAGTAGTCCTGCGTTTGATTCCGATGAAGAAAGTACTACCCAGACAAATGTCAAGAAACGGCCGTCAGTTGCGAATTTAGTGATGCAAACAGGTGCTATACAACTGTTAAATAACATGCGTCTTAACGGAGGGATGATGATTAAAACAGAAACACATTTGAAAACGTCACCAGTATTGAAACATGAGTGTGAAAAGTCAAAGACGTCATTATCGCAGATATCAGAAAAGAGTTTGCTTGATACTGATAACCCAGATACATCACAGAGTCACGACAATATTTCTGTACCAAATGTGCCATTGTCTACCGCTAGTATTATGTCTCCCTTATCTTCTGGTATAACAACACCGTCCGAACAAAGAGAGGTATCGACAACAATTGCTCAAAGAATTATTCCACCCCCATCTGAGTTTAGGTGTAGTCCTCCAGTTTCCGAAAGTCCTCCATCACATTCAGAATCATCACGCACTAGAACTGTAAGGCTCGTGAAAGGTGACGGTACGTCATACGACATGCTTGTAGGTATGGATGGAGCAGACTTGAGGTATATGGATGAGAGTTCCGTCAATGTGCCGTCACCTACATACGAGAGTCCACCCTCTTCCGTCACTTTCGCAACTGCGACTGAACCTTCATCTCCACCAACATTAAATTCAGGTAACGAAACTAACAAGTCTTTATTACAAGCAGCTTTAATACGAGCGACCGCCGAAGCTCAAGTTACACAACCAAAAACGAATTTCTCCCCGCCTCCCCCAATTAAAGTGAATACCGAGGTGAGTATAACTACAGGGGAGCGCTCCAAGCCTGTTATTACTCTCGTATCGTCGTCTTCCAATAACAATGAACCTCAACCCCCCAAGTCGGCTGAGGCGAAAACGTCTCCATTGAAACTAAATCCCGCAATAAGTCCAGCGGTTGAGAATAGTGATGTATCAAGTACTATAGTAACTGGGTCAGGCCGCGGCGACTCTAAGAAAGAGTTCGTAAAAAATATAGGAAAAAAATTAAAAGTTAAACGTTCAAAGCGGGACGGCCTATTTCCGAGCATCGGTCGGCAGAAATCTAAATCAGAAAACAGGGCTAGGAAAGCTTTTAGAACAATATCGTTCATATTGGGTGCGTTTGTTGTTTGTTGGACTCCATATCACATATTGGCTTTGGTGGAGGGATTCTGTACGGACCCGCCGTGCATCAACAAGCACTTGTACATGTTCTCGTACTTCCTGTGTTACGCAAACAGTCCTATCAACCCGTTTTGCTACGCGCTGGCCAACCAGCAGTTCAAGAAGACTTTCACGAGACTCCTGCGGGGAGACTTCCACATCACCTAGTCCATGTATGTCGGTCACCGCAATGCGTAAACAGGAGAACCCGACCGAGTGTCCCATGGCAAATGTTTTACGCACAATTTTCATTCAAAAGGATGATAAAAATAAGACAATACCAAAATTAATGACTCTGTAGTTGAATGCTTTCAATGTTTAGACATGGAATCGTGTAGAATACTTGTACTAAATGTATAGCGATTTCAGCTTTATAAAAGCAAATCTTTAATAATGTAAATAGTAATAGATATATTATTATTGTAATTTTTTTTTTTTGAACGTTCAGAACTGACAATAAATTGTTAGATCGTGTATATAAATGTTAATTAAAAGTCTCTTCATATTTCTAATTAATGTTATAGTTAATTATTATAATGTTAGTTTAGGGTAATAGAAATTGCTTCAAGTGATGTCGAAGACATTGTGGTAAAATAAATGTTTGTAGATTTACATGAATAATAATTGTTTAATAATTAAATAAGTACTCAATAAAACCATGATAGTATTGTGTGTGACAATGAGTTGGTACTTTTAGATTTATTATTAGATTTAAATGGAAATACTTTAGTTAAATGAAATCAAATAATCTTAGTTTCGAATAAAATCAATCCTTATTACGGTAATTTGGTAATCTAAAAATGTAAAATGAAATCATAAATTCGGATAAAATTATAGAGCAAGACTAACTCACTCATGGTCACATACTAAAATGATTATACGCTTCAAAGCTTTCAGCCGTGAGCCCTGCTAAAGTTTTCTAGCGTTTCAAATAGTCAATTAAAATAATATTTGTATAGACCTAACACTAACAATGCGGGCCTAAACCGTTTTAGGTATTAACAAACTAGTTTTTGAAATATCCGAAACAACAGTCATAGTTTTCCAATGTAAACTGGATTATTCATAATTTATTTGTTAAGTAAGTTTTACGAAAATGCTTCAGATTTTGAGTATGATGATTTTTAGGAAGTAAAAATAACTTTTATTTTTTTTTAACGACGGATATGTCAGTATTTCAATTATTTTAGACTGATATTTTTATAATACTCATTAGGTATGTAAATACATATCAAAAAAAATAATTTAATTAACCAGCGAAACTTGAAGCATTTTCAAATAACAGAATTTTATAGTTGCCCATATTATTATGAATGTATAGTCGCTTTAAATAATCTGTAATTTATAACATCGTTTGTGAGTATTTCATAAGTTATTGCAAAATAAAATGAAAGACAAAAGTGAAATAAAATTAGTTGATAATGATTAAAAAATGAAAAATAGAATTATGATAGCCGGTACAAGCAATCCGTTTTCAAATGCATTTATAGAAATAATAAAAATGTAAACGTGTAATGACATACCCCGATAATAATATCATAGAAAATGTATTTTACTGTAGAAATATCAATATTTAAGCCCATTTTTTTTACTGCTCGAGACAAATTAGTTTATTATAATCTATTTTGTCGCCCATGGTCGTTATATTGTATTGTATGTTAATTCTAATTTTTCAACGTACATTCTGGAAATTAGATTATTAAAACGATAATAATGTAATTATTATTATTTTAAAGCATATACTTATGAATCATTTGTTTCTTTTTTGTATTATACAAACATCATTATTGTGCCCTTTCATTATAATAACAAAATTATTGTTTGAAATACTCATTATAAAAATAATTATCATAATATTCTAGAGAAGACGTGTAAATAATATTTTAAAATGTATTGAAAATGATCATGGGCAGTATGTGTTTAGTAAATTAATATACATCTAGTGTTCTCGCCTTAGAACAGTGTCAATAACTACTATATAAAATTGTACATACGCTTTGTATACTGTCTGTTCATTTTATGTCGGAAAATGAAAATTGTAATGAATAAAAATAGTAATTTCATGACGTTATTTTATTTTATTAGCCTATAAACGTTAATTTCCCTACTGTTAGGTTTAGAAAAAAATAATAAAAGAACACGAAAAGCCGTAAAATAAAAACTTTACATTACAAAAAAAAAGTATTTTTAATTAATGAAAAGTAAACGGAAAATCTTTAACCGTCTTTGTCCAAATTTTTCGATATTCTTACTTAAAATTGCAGACAAATCAAATAAAAAATCTAAATCATACATCACATCCGAAAAATAAATCCAATTCAAACGATGGTCTAAAAGTAAAACATGCGAATAAAATGAAACTCTATTGTCGAAAGCTCAGTCGCAAATCCCCTTTTAGCGTTTAAAACGTGTACATCGTACTCGGAGCATCAATGTGTGATCGAAATTGCAGAGTTTTCCCAATGGGATTAGAGATTTGCCGTTTGGAAAGGCAATAAAAATTGAACGAAGGAAATTACAAGCTGTTTTGATACCTTTTCTGAATGTGAACTAAGTTAAAAGAAAAAGAGTTTAAGAGTTGGAAGGTCCTTAAGGGATTAACTTTATGACAGTACTAGCAGCGCCTCGTGGTTTCGCATAAGTCTCTATCCCGTGGAAATATCGAGATAAAAAGTATTATATGTCCTAACCTAGGTCTACCCATATGTAAAATTTCATTCAAATCCGTTCATCCGTTTTAGCGTGAAAAGCTAACAAACAAACAAATAAACAACAAACTCACTTTCGCATTTATAATATTAATAATTATATAAATATATAGTTAGGATAAGAATGATAAATCATAAATAGATCTATAACATAGAAGGTACTATTCAAAATCGCGTGGAGAATCTGAGATATAGTACCGATTTCATGAATTTCAAGTTAAACTTTTAATCATCACAAATTGCACAATATATCATAAAAGCTTCTTTTTCATTCAACATTGGATATTAAGAACAGACACATATAATTAAAAATGAAACTAAAACATTTGCTTTAAAAAGCGTAGCGTTTGTCAAAGGTTCACATTTTGTAAAATCGTCAAAAACCATCGTCACAAATGTGGAAACGCCATTTCCCAGTAATGAGTTCTCGGTCTTATAGGAAATGGATGATAAATTCTATCCAAAATTCCATCAAGGTAAGTAATATATATATATTTTATATGGTAATCAAATCATTTCCGTATATCCTTAAGCTTTGGTAAAAATCGTCGTTACGTTTTATGTGACATGAAACTTAGGTTGCATCATACAACTTAATTGCGTGCTCAAAGCTTACCAAGTCAGAGGCCCATGGGCGGCTTTATAACTCTGACACCAGATTAGTCACTAACCACACGAAAAGAAGAACAGCTCTGTGCCGAGCTCCGAGTCTATAAAACATGTTATAAAATTAATGATGAATAATGGTTATAATTTTTAATGATGGTTTACAATGATTTAGTATAACTTACACGACCGAAATAGAAAAAGGAATCGAGAGAAAACAGTAAAAACAAAATTAAGCTTCACACGGAATCAAAATTAATACTAAAATAAACGGATACTAAAACCACTGGTGACAAATTACTAACTCAAAAGTCCCAAACGAAAATTCCCAAAGAAATCAAGGTGAGTCAGATTATATCAGTGACCCTGATCGTATTACAAAACAACCAAGTAATCAGTGGAAACAAATGAAAAAGAAACGTATAAAATTGGTATAATTTGTCTCCGGAGGTGACAGTGTCGTGACAAACACCATTATGCTGAAGACAAAAATAAACGAAGGCCCGTTCCTAAGGTCAGATTCATTTTAATGACAACTAGGGTGGATAAAAGGCTCATTTATTGGTTAACGTAGGGAGTTACGGAATGTAGTCAGCGCTTGATTGGTGGGCGTCAAATTGCATTATACAGCCTTAATAGTTTGTGATTATGATGGGAATTGTTATCAAATCGATGACATTAGGGAAAGTAATGGTTGTGTGGGTGTGTTAAGCGTAGTTGATACCAACAAACTAAACAGAATTCTGCTGTTTGATTTGGACTAGGGTATTTAAATAAAGTGGGTGAAAATAAAACAGCGTGCACTAGTCGAAAAATTAACATAACGAGTCCCCTTCATGCCTCGGAAAGCACGCTAAAGCCTTTGGTCCCGGCTGTCTTTCGAAGATCTTTGACAGTCGTTACGGGTAGTCAGGAGCCCAAAAGTCTGACAATCAGTCTTACCAAGGGGTATGTTGTGTTACTGGGTTATAGAGGTCAGATAAGCAGTCGCTCTATGTAAAATACTGATATACTGCTGCATCCGGTCAGACTGGAAGCCGACCCCAACACAGTTTGGAAAAAGCAAGGCAGATTAATTTTGCACTAGTCGAAAAACATTCATGTGATAACTAAACTTCACATAGCAGGACAACGATAGAATCAGATTGTATTGCACTGCAAGAATGAAAAATATTCCAAGCTTTTGAAAAAGGGTATTTCGAATAACATCCCATCTCTATAAATCATTTTAATTCCTTTTGGTAAAATTTTGTTGCATTTAAAGGCTTGTGGGGAAAATGAGAACACACCTTCATCGTTAGCGTTGGAGATCGTTTAAAACCTCATATAAAACAGGCCGAGATAGTCGTCAGAACGCGACGACAATAGTGTTGACGGTGACATGTATGGTTTAAGGTAGGAACGACTAGATAATTAATATATTTACTTCTAAAGGTACCATCTACTATTTGACTAAAACCGATGTTGTCTACCGTACGCTATACGGACATCGCATTTTGTTTTTGTCAGAGATTAATTACATCGTTGTCTCATATGATGTAGTATAAAAGTTTATATTTTTAGTTAAATCCAGATTTTCTGGAAAACCCTTCAACATTGCTCTTCAAAGTCGGAACCTTTTATGCTGAATTAAAATTGGCTTGCCTTATTTCAAGACCATTCGTTTTTAAATATTTACCTACCAAGTTGTTATGATTTCCTAACATCATCTGTTCGCCCATCTACAACATCTTGGGCTGTGAATAATTCATCAATCAAGGCGTTTCCATACTTATTTTAAAGCTCGCTCCGCTTTCCACTCATAACTTGTCCTGTAATAGCTGTCAACTCAAACAGTAAATAGAAGGCGGCGGTATTATAAATGACTGTCTCGCTTCAATTTGTTCTGTGGTATTGTATTGTCAACTAGTATATCTCGTTAAATTATATACTGTGTATTTAATTCAATTTAAACACCTTGTTATTGGGTTTTACAATAAACCCTTTGTCTGTATTTGACCCAATTTCGAATTTTCTTTAGATTTTGTAAAACCATAGGTACTTGGTATTGAGTTGCTGTGGGGAAGCAGAGGAAGAATGTGAGGAAGTTTGAAAGTGGCGTTAGTGACAGAAAAGTTGAAAGGAAATCGTTTGGTTTGGTATGGGCATGTGATGAAGAAACGCATGTGACTAAAAGAGTCATGAATATAAGGATGGATGGAGTGGGAGAGGAAGGCTAAAGAAAAGATGGATGGATTGTGTGAGGAATGATATAAAAGAGAAGAGAGTGAATGATAGCGTGCGCGTAGCGCGTAATGGAAGAAGAAAACGTATGCGCCAATCCCACGTAACATGGGACAAGGGCAGGAAGATGAGGATAACTTGATGTGGGGTTGTTGGTAGCTTACTCAGATTTTCAACTGAAATTATTTTTATAAGCTTCAAAGATAAAGACATTTTAGTCATCGGATATGGTAGCTACAAAGTCGGTCAGTATTATTATATTCAGGATACATCCGCTAAAAGTGACATACGAATATTTACATTAACGTGTATACAGGGTGGCAGGGACATCGACACGAAAACTGTTACCATGAATTCATTACATGATTCTGAAACTAACATTTTTTTTTTTTGTAACCGTCGATAAATTTCAATGCAAGGGGTTAAAATTTATCGACGATAAAAAATCTGCTGTTCCATACATTTTGACCGCGTAGGTATTGCACTTTTTTTTAACTTAACTTTTATACTACATACTTATACTGTAATAAACGAAACAAAACACACACTCACACTTAAACTATAGATATAAAAATACATTTAGACTCTATTATATAACATAAAATAAAAAAAATAAAAACCGAATAACAACATTTGTATTACAAAACTAAATAAATTTAATATGTATTTCCCATATATTCTTTTAGTTAGGGAGTAAAATTAAAACGATACCATACAAAAATGTCTTGAAAATTATTATGCACTCATAACAGCTCCTTAGTCTCTTCTTCCTTCCTAACTTCACAGAATATAGATGTAATAATTTTATACAAAAATCTATATATGTATATATATATATCTATTGGTACCAATATAGGTAGAATTGACACTCTAAGGGCGTGTTTTGACAAACCAGATCATGTACCCCAATTTGCCATACCTACCTAGACCTAGTATAGATTCTAAACGGCATAAACCATCAAACCCACCGCTGCGTGTAAGACCAGCTTAGTTGCGAGATATACGCAAACCAGGGGCCCTAGTACGAACGCGCGACGTATACGTAACGTTAATTCCAATGATTTTGTATAATATAATATAACCTTCAGTATTTTGATTTAATCGTTTACGATATGCATAACTAGTGTAGCGACCCTAGCGACGCGATCGCTGAATTGCAGTTTTGATATTCCGCCCGGCCGGAACCCACCGGGCTGGCCAGTCGCTCACATACCATCGCCCTGCCACGTCCTAATTTATCGTGTAGGTTATAATCAAGTATATTGTGAACCATTTATTAAATAACCAATATTTCAGTATAACCTCAAATCGCTTATCATTTCATCTGGACCCTATACACATACACGCACAACAAGTGGTGACCCCGAACGTTTACATATAATAGTTTTTTTCTCTGCGCCGTAAGCGACTCAGTGGCGACGTGGCAGGTGCGCGTTAAAAATACCGCGTGGGTGCAAGCAACAGTGAATAGTCTCGAAAATAGTAACTACCTACGGCTACGATGACTACCCCAGCAGCAGCAAAGATGGTCACGGCTACGCAGGCAGCTGCCCCCGGAGTAGCAGCAGTATCGGTGCAGGCAAGAATACCAGACTTTTGGACAGATCTGCCTAAATCATGGTTCTGTCAGTTCGAGGCTATTATGGCCCCACAGAAACAGGGTGACGCGCAGTTATTCGAATTAGCAATCGCCAGGTTAACCCAGGACACAGTGCGGCAAGTTACGGATATAATCGAAGCCCCGCCAGAGTCAGGCAAGTACGCAGCGTTGAAAAGGCGTCTATTGGCGATTTATGAGGAAAGCGCGGATAAGCAATTCCAGAGGCTGATGGGAGAGATGGACCTGGGAACACAGAAACCATCGCAGCTGTACAGGGCAATGGCGGCCCTAGCAAAGAATTGCAAAGTAACAGACGAGCCACTAAAAAGGTTGTGGCTGAATCGTTTACCCCCGGGCGTGCGGGCGGTTCTGGCAATGAGCCGAGACACGACAATGGAAGACCTTGCTGAAACAGCGGACAGAGTGATGGAAAACTTAGGAACCGGTGAAGTCGCGTCAATAGCACCGAGCACATCGGATTTGACATGCGACACGACCACGGATTTGGTTAAGAATCTCAGCGCACTAGCAGTGGAAATGAAGGAGTTACGCGGAGAAATAAATGACATCAGGAGGCGAGACGGGAACCCGGGGCAAGGCCGGAGAGGGCGGCAATGGCAGCCGAAGTATTACAGGGACAGGAGCCAGTCAAGGCCGCGTCGCACACCGAGTTCCCCGGATTGGCTATGTAAACACCATTTCCGTTACCGGGAAAACGCGCGGGCGTGCGAGTCGCCGTGCAATTGGTCGAAGAAACGGCAGAGCGCGGGAAACTAGAGGCGGTGCAGTCAACATCGGTGGCAGATTGTACCGCGGGAAACCACCGGCTCTGCGTGCGGGATTACAGAAGCGGCATGGTGTACCTAGTAGACACAGGAGCTAACGTTTCAGTGATACCAGTGGGTAAAGTGAGAGGTAATAAGGATAGACGTGAGTGTTCGTATAAGCTGTTCGCGGCGAATAACACTGAGATAAAAACTTATGGTGTAGTTAACATAGAACTCAATTTAGGTTTAAAAAGGAGTTTCACGTGGACATTTATAATTTGCGATGTAAAACAGCCCATTTTGGGAGCAGACTTCCTAGAGGCACACCAACTGATAGTTGATTTACATAAAAAGCGTTTGATTGACGGTTATACTAGGATGAGTAGGGAGGCATCCGTCGTAAAGTGCACGGACCCATCCGTTTCAAGCATACAGTTAGATAACCCATACCGGGAAATACTAAAGGAATTTCCGAGCATAACTAAGCCTGTATCTTACAAAGAACCATCGAGTCACAGTGTTTACCACCACATAGAGACTACAGGCCCACCAGTTTTCACGCGCGCTAGGCCATTACCACCCCATAGATATAAATTGGTACAGGAGGAATTTAGGGTAATGCAGAAGTTAGGAATTTGCAGGCCATCCAGCAGTCCTTGGGCGAGCGCTCTACACGTTGTGCCGAAGAAGGACGGACAGATCAGACCCTGTGGTGACTATCGTGCACTCAACGCGATCACGAAGCCAGACAGGTACCCGATCCCAAGACTGCAGGATTTTACATATGGGCTAGCAGGTAAGTCCATTTTCGGGAAAATAGACATCAACCGGGCCTATCATAACATTTGTGTAGCACCGCAGGATATTGAAAAAACGGCCATTATTACTCCTTTCGGGCTTTTCGAGTTTCCACGGATGTCGTTCGGTTTGCGAAACGCAGCACAAACGTTTCAAAGATTCATGAATAATACGGTGCTGCAAAATATAGAATATCTTAAAGACGGCCAAGAAAGCTCGTATTTATTCTGTTATATAGATGACCTTGTAATAGCTAGCACCAACGACCAACTTTTCAAAAAACACCTAAAACTAATTTTCAGTAGATTCGAGCAATACGGCATAACAATAAATTTAGCAAAATGCGAGCTAGGGAAAAGGGAAATAGAATTTTTAGGCTACAAAGTAAACAAGAACGGAATAAAACCACAAGAAAATAAAGTCGAGGCAATACAAAACTATCCGCGGCCAGAAACAGTCGAACAGTTACGTCGATTTCTAGGCATGGTGAATTTTTATAGGTCACACATAAAACGAGCGGCCGAAAGCCAGGCCGAATTAAATAAATATTTACACGGGGCTAAAAAGAAAGATAAATCTAAAATAGAGTGGAACGATATTTCGGTGGCCGCGTTTGAAAAGTGCAAGGCAAACCTAAAAAGCGCCATTACGCTAGCACACCCGGGAGAGTCAGGCAGACTAGCACTAATGTGCGATGCGTCGAACACATGCACGGGCGCGGTCTTACAACAAGAAATAAACGGAAAATGGAAACCGCTAGGATATTTTTCAAAAGGTTTATCAGCGGCACAACAAAAATATAGTACATACGACCGTGAGCTAACAGCAGTTTATTTAGCAATTGTCCATTTCAGAAACATGATAGAAGGTCGCGAATTAACAATTTTCACCGATCATAGACCATTAACATACGCGTTCACCAAAATAGGCACGGATCGAGAAACACCTATGCGGGCACGACAATTATTGTATATCAGCGAATACACGAGCGACATACAATACGTCACCGGCGCCGAGAATGCGGTTGCTGACGCGCTGTCACGAGTAGAGTCCATTGTTTGCAACACGAGCATAGATTACGACGAAATCGCGCAGGCACAGGAAACAGACGCTCAAATAACACACATGTTAACAAACCCACGAGGCAACATTGTATTAGAACAAATACAGTCACCATTATGCAAAAGAAAAATATATTGTAATATCACAAGAAACCAAATAAGGCCATACATCCCGTTACAATTCCGTAAGACAGTTTATAATTCAGTTCATAACATAAGCCACCCAGGCGTTAGGACCACACGAAAAATGATAACCAGTCGTTATTTTTGGCCGGAAATGAACACAGATATCGCCAAATGGGCGAGATCGTGTGTACAATGTCAGAAAGTAAAGGTACACAGGCATACAGTTTCTAAATTAGGCACATTTCCGATAACAGAACGATTTGAGCACATACACGTAGACATAATAGGGCCACTACCGACAACACAGGAAGGTTATCGATATTGCGTCACCGTCGTAGATAGATTTACTCGCTGGCCGGAGGCATTCCCAGTCACAGACATTACTGCTGACACAGTGGCTAAGGCGATATATGAAGGTTGGATATGTAGATTTGGGTGTCCTAAAACTTTAACCAGCGATCAGGGCAGGCAGTTCGAGAGCGAGATTTTCAGCAGTTTGATGAACATGTTAGGCATAAAGAAAATCCGTACCACAGCATACCATCCACAAGGGAATGGTATGGTAGAGAGAATGCATCGCACCCTTAAGGCAGCATTAAAGACAAGGTTGATAGGGAATAGATCATGGGTTGACGAATTACCCACAGTATTGTTGGGACTTCGTGCAGCCTGCAAAAGTGACCAAAATGTAAGTTCAGCAGAACTGGTTTTAGGACACACGTTGCGATTACCGGGCGATTTTTATCACGAGGCAGAAAAACCGCAAGTAGGACACTTACCGGCATTTGTAAGCAAACTCAGAAATATAATAAATAACATGCGTCCACGGGCACGAGCGGATAGCGGATCACGAAAAATATTCGTTCATAAGGATTTGAACACTTGTACACACGTATTCATTAGAAATGACATGGTACGGAAACCATTGACACCATCGTACAGTGGTCCATACCAAGTCATTAGCAGAAGCGAGAAGACGTTTGACATACAGAAAGACGACCGTCAATCAACCGTGTCCATTGATAGATTAAAACCAGCCTATATGATCAATGAAGACGTAATACCAGAAAACTTAGACAATAATAGCAACAGTGAAACGCAAAAACAGCAGGTCGAGCAAAACCCGCTACCGCCTATCATTAAAACCACGCGCTCAGGTCGAGTAATCAAGCAACCCGTGCGATTTTTGCTCGATTAGCAGTTAGTATTTTAGATACATAGCAAATGTAGAGAGCATACAAATTAATTTGGCGATTGCACACCACCTAGTCAGTAAACATCAGCCAGCATACAAATTAACAGACATGGGAAATACACAAAATAAGGAATACATTTCCATGGACCAAGCCCAGGCAGCAACTGGACAACAATTAGAAAACAAACTAAATTATTTTGGGATAACACTTATTATCATCGCGATTCTATTGGGAATATTGTTATGTTACGTAATAAAAAGAGGCTGCATGGGACATTTGAGAGGTTGGTTGAGAAAGGAAGTGACGACACTGACCGGGACAGCGGTAGCGCCTGGAAATATAGGTACCGCGACAACCGCAGCAAGTTACGTGTAAACAGTGTACGAAAAATGAATCGTGTAAGAATCGCCCATTTTAAATTGAGTGTTAGCATTTTGGCGCTGTCATAACGGAAGTTGCCGGCCCTAGTGGCGTTATTAATTATTGCAGAACGGACGTTATGACAGCTACCCTTAAACCTAAATGTATCCTATATATATATTTTAACATGTTTTTGTAAAGACGGCTCTCAAACATGGAGAGACCGCAAGCTGTTAGATAAGCTAGTGAGTAAGGATTATGTAAGCACCATTGTAAACCAAATGTATTTTTAGAAATTTCTTTTTTTGTGAATAATGTAAAAAAAATCTGGAGAAAGGGGGGGTGTGATGTAGCGACCCTAGCGACGCGATCGCTGAATTGCAGTTTTGATATTCCGCCCGGCCGGAACCCACCGGGCTGGCCAGTCGCTCACATACCATCGCCCTGCCACGTCCTAATTTATCGTGTAGGTTATAATCAAGTATATTGTGAACCATTTATTAAATAACCAATATTTCAGTATAACCTCAAATCGCTTATCATTTCATCTGGACCCTATACACATACACGCACAACACTAGTATCAGCCATAGGTATGAATAAAATCTGAAAATCAAATACATGTTATGTGCGAAGTGAGTATTTTTGTGGTGGTATCAACAACGCCACTACGCATCACACTGACCGCACGCAAAAATTTGCACTGCGTAAGCAAAATTTAATGCGCGACTAGCATATATACAGCATCCCGACATTAATTCGTCCACAACACCCGTCTGTCCGGAGGATCCTTCCTTTTCTATGGAGAGTAAGAAACTTTACACCCTGTTCCTCATTCTTATATACTACGTACTATAAACGCGAAAATTTGTGAGGATAAATAGATGTATGGATGTTTGTTACTCTTCACGTAAAAACTACTGAACGGATTTTGGTGAAACTTTACAGTAACATAGCTTATATATCAATAACTTATAGGCTATAATTTAGTAACGTGCGTGGGTGAAGCCGTGGGCAAAAGCTATTACCTCTATATTTTCGATTTTAAAATCGTTCGAATTACTGTAGTACTCCGCGCATTCGCGCTAAGCCCACTGTACATCCATAGTTATAGGCGTACATCTCAGATTATGACTACGCACTAGAACAAAGCGGCTCAACGTGGGCTGTGCCAACAACGTGTATTGTTTATGTTTATACGGGATAATGTTCATAATATTGTGAGGGATTGTGATTTCTTCTATTTTTCATGTATGTGTGTATTTTTGAAGGAGTTTGGTATAAAAACAGAATTTATTCATACAGCGTTTAGAAGAAAAACTGAGCGTATCGTACGCCCCGAAACTGTACCGTAAAAGTTCGTTTCTGAACGCGTTTGAAGCGGGGTTTGGCATGTTTTTATTTGTTTGGGATCGCTTACTGTTTTCTTTTGGGAAAAAATAGTATACATTCTTTTTTACTTCTAACTTCAATGATTCCACTATTTATATACGATTATACACAAATGATCAAATACAAAAACCAAATATAGTTGCCAAAACAATGTTCTAAAATTGCTTTATCGCCTATCTTAATCGTCTGTCCCTTGGTGCAGAAAACCCCATAAGCGTCAACGTCAAATGGCTGTCAAACTCCGCTGACCAATTTGCACGATTTAACGTGACCAGTATCACTGCAGACTCTTGCTGGCGCTTTGTTGTTTAACGATCCAATTTACCGTGAATAACGTTCTTAATTGACTTGCTACAGTTTCCGTTCCACATTAGTTTCATCATAATATCAAGGCTTCTTCTGTTATTAAATGGTTTGCAAAGCGTTAGTTCCGTATTTTAGAAACTTTCGTTAGATACACATTTAAAACTTGGTGTTTTCCAAGCTTAACATAAAAAGAAAACAATGAAATTTGAAAAACACTATTTCGTTTCCAATGTGAGTTTTTCAATTTCCTATGTCGGTTTTTCCATCGTGTGCGGTGTGTGTGAGTAAAAAACCGCTCATCAAAATTCTGGCCCATCTAGACGAAACAAGCATTGTTTCGTCGAGCCCATTTTCTACTAAATAAACTTCATATTATAAAAACACTAGACATAATACATCAGCCGGGTCTAAACAGACCCTCTTTTGATGCGTACGATTGCGAAAAACATCAGGAAAACAAAAAAAAACGTAATGGGGCCCTATTACGCGGCCAACTGGGCGTCGAAAAATATTATGGAAAAAAATGCCGACCAGAAGAACTCTACTTTATTTTACACGGCTGTGTAAATAACTGTATCTTGCTGAAAAATTTAGGCTTATTGCGAAATAATTATGTTGGTATGTTTATGAATATTCATATTCATTTCCATTCATTAACTGTATAGCCTGCCATGGCTAGCGACAAAAGTCGGTTGACATTGCAACTTTTACACTTCAACTAAACTGACACAAAATCATTGTATTGCAGCATTTCATAAAAAAGCTTAGAGTTAATTTTGTTTTAATTTAACTTCTGTTCCAATTTTAATTAAATATTAAATGACGAATAAATAAGATTGAAACAAAACTGATCGAATCATGTCGATGACTGTACCTATAATATCTTCTATTTTTTTTTTCTATACTATCCTAGTACCTTGTATTTGTGCTATCCTCTACATTTTCATGCTATCCTTGTATTTATGGCATCGCAGCTCACTTGAATTATTCGAAGATTTACAGTATCTATGTCAACGGACACTTCACTTCACGTCTTCACCTGGGTCGCTTGTTCGCTCTATACCTAGGAAATGTAGAAGAAAGAGAAAGATAAAATAAAATCCTTATATGTGGTATAAAAGAATAGCTACCTAGATAATAGACCGAACATTAACTCGGCTGAAAATGACATGTTCACAGTTTAATCTCTACCCAAGATCAAACCAAGCAGTACAATAGAACATTGTCACCGCTGATGTATGTTCAAAGCATTTGTGACTATAACAGGACACCTTTGATCTCAAACTACAGATACTACCATTATGCCCGATGTGCCCAAGGTAGGGATGGGTCGGTTGTAGTAAATTATACGATACGCCCTATTGTTCGCGAAATGAACATGTGTCAGGGTAAGGAATGATGGAGGTAGAGGGCAGCAGGGTAACTAACGTGTTTGAGAAGATATGTACTGGCAGCTTCATTATTTGGGTGCCGCTACTCGCGAAAAAACTCTTTAAAAAAGGGGGACACTATTATTCAGTCAGTAAACAAGTTAGTTTATGAAACTATTTATCAAAAGAATATGGATTGTTAGCTTGAAATAAGCATATATAAAATGCAATTGAACTTGATATATTTAGTAACCTGTTCCGCTTAGCTTTTTCTAATGAGTCTTAAAAAGACCCTGAAAGAAATCGACACGTGTTTCACCTCTCAACGAGGCATCCTCAGGATGACGATTGACTTGTCGTGGATTTTATAATGGATTTCTGGAAGGTCACGCCTGAATCAATTAACTATAAGCATATATTTCGCTTAAAACTAAAGACAAAATTGTAGATTACTGAAAGATTTCTACGGCGCGATGTCAACAATTAAGTAATCTAACGTGAAACAAATTGACATTTCTTATGTCACTTTGTCTTTGTAGAGACAGAAATTGTCATGATTAAGCGTTTTATACTTCATCTTTTGCATTCATTTTAATTCGGTTCTGTCTTGAAACAGCTAGGAAAACGTAACATGGTATTATAGATATGATACCTAATAATCATAATTACCAGCCTTTAATTTTCCCACTTTTGGGACACAGGCCTCCTCTCTTCCAGAGGAATTGGGCTGTAATCCACCACGCGGGCCCAGTGCGGGTCGGTAGATGTCAGATGTCTTCGAGTTTTTGATTCTAGTACATGCCGTTCTTTCGCCTTTTTGAGAGAAGTGGTAATTAAATTTTTTACACAAAGTTAAGGGCCTGCCTGGGTTTGAACCCATTACAACTCGTTAGTCGGGGCCGTTACCACTGGGTCAACACTGCTCTCTGACACTGTAATACCAAGAAAAACACGAACAACTAAGACACACGAAGAAAAACGAACGATACGAAAACGAGCGAAGTACGAAGATATTTTCGAGAAGCTCCAAATACGTAAAGAGAGACCTAAGCCCTCGTATATATACAACACTGCAGGCCAACTTTATTGTTCTAGTGATGACTTGGTGTTCACAACAAAATTCAGTCTAGCGAGCCATCTAAGGGCACACGCAAGGAAGTGATTTAATAGGTAAATAAAGAGGACTACAATATAATACCATATTATGATTTTGTTTTTGGAAAACGCCGATGTTTTTTTTTTTAAATAATTAATGGAAAACCAAACTAAAGAGTACCTACATACACAAATATCTGTTAACATTGCTGTGAACATTAAGTACCTAAATACGAAGACTTCTGTATCGTAACTGTACTGTGACACAAGCTCATAAGCATGCAACCATTGTTAAATATACCCTTTCTTGCGTGTAAAAGTTAATAAAACATATGTTTGTTTGTAAATGAGGTGCAAGTACAAACATCGTAATGAAAGATTGCTAATTAGGTATAAAAGTACAACAGAAGAAAGGAAGCATATTCCAACCCTGATGATCCCATTACACTCCTCCAGGAGAAGAATAGGGCCACCAGCATAATATACAGAAACAGACGCCTCCCGTCATTCCGACCTCGCCGCCGAGGTCCTTTGCGACCGCGACCGTGTCCCTGAGTAAATGATACTCCTCCCCGACCCTTGCTCGAAAACGAGGTGCCAGCAAGTTGTTGCCGCTGAGCACGTAGCTTTAAACTACCCCGCATAATAATCATGATTTAAACCAATTTTGATCCAGCCTGTCCCTTCTTGCTGTCCTCCCCTCAGCGACGCCCTAAGCCGAGGTCCGTACCCCACAGGGGGTGCCCTTAGCGAGCGTTCGCCTAGTTTTAATTTAGTTTAGTTTTTTGCCCCTGGCTGGAGGCTTTGAGTGTAGCAGCCTAAGGCACCCACAGGAAAGTCCGGTTAAGCAGCCAAGACCTTAGTGGTCAAAACTGCGAGATGCCATGTTAAAAAAAAAGGAAGCATAACTTATCATGATTTAAAACTTCGAAGAATGTAGGTATGTATGCTGTGACGTGAAAAATAGAAACCAATGTTTCGTTCAACTGTTCGAATTTATCGCAAAAAGTAGACGAGATGCGTCGTATTCTTCAACCAACAAAGTCGTTTAACCGAAACCGGAGCCGGAGTCGGGGGTTTTAAATTTGATTGAACGTAATTGGAGCCAGAGTCGGAGTCGGAACCGGAGTCGGAGTCGGAACCGGAGTCGGAGTCGGAGACGGAAGTAAAAAAAAGATGTGTTAAAAGAAGGCTTAATGAAACAATCGAAATATAATTCAATCTATTTAATTAGTCTAATTAGTCAAATATTGGCGATAATAATTTAATCATAATATACGTAAGTAATAGAGGTAGATATTACTTAGGTATATTAAATTATCGCCTCGCTAGAAGGTGATAATTTAGCATGCGGCAATTTGAATAAACTTAATTCGAATCAAATCTGGTGACTCTAAAAGTCGCAAATTGTACTTTCGACCGTCGGTATAACTCCAATTCAAAATTGTCGGAAGGGATGCGGAGTCGGAGGTGTAAAATTAATCGGAAGTTCCGACCTTTCGGAGTCGGAACCGAAGCTCCGTAACATCCCTGGATTGCACAAAGATTGAACAGCTGATAGCATTAAATTATTTCGCGTAGAAGTTAAGTATAAGAAATTAAATATTTCCCAAGCTGTAGCAGCTATAAGGTTCCTGAATTATTAAAAGAGTAGTTTCATAATAGCGGAATATTATGACACGTGCACGTACTTTAAGGAAAATATGGGAATCATCATCATCATAATCATTATCCTACCCTTATTCCAATTTATTTGGAGTCAGCGAAACATATATTTTTCTTCAATACTTACGTAGCATAACATCACGCCTGTATTCCCCTAAGAGTTAGGCAGAGGTGTATAGGTACACCTCTGCCTAACTCTTAGGGGAAGTACACCCATATATCGCCAGTTATGTTAAAGTCCCATGTAATAGGGGGTGAGCCTATTGCCATCAACCGGGCACAAATCCAGACTCCGGGCTGCTACTGAAAAATTCCAGATGGAAAAACCCAAATAACACCTTGCCCGACCCGGAAATCGGACCTAGGACCTCATATTCAGCAGTAGCGCTTTGCGACCACTAGACCAACGAGGCAGTCTTCCATACTTCATAATATTTAAAAAATGCTATTTAATATAATACTCAGGTACTGGACCAGGACACAGGTATTACCGTCAAATCGTGCCTCGAAATGATGTTTAATTAATTATTGCATATTTGGTTGTCTTAATGTTGACATTGTTAATGGTGATTTTGACATTATTATTGATTGTTTTGACATTACTATTAATTATGACCAAAGTTTGCCAAATAAGTGTTTAAGATGTGTATGTAATTACTAACAAATTGGATTGTATGATGATCTGACAGTAAAATTTTTGATTGATTAATACTACAGGGAGGCAGGGACATCGAAGCAAAAACTGTTACCATGAATTCAGCACATGATTCTGAACGCCCAGGGATGTTAAAATTTTTCGTCGTTTATTTAAAAAAAAAAAACAGCTGTTCCATACATTTTGACAGCGTAGGTATTGCACTTCTCTATGAAACAGCTGATTAAAAAAAGAATATATGTATAAATAACATGGCATTTCCTTCAAGTAGTTGATTATGGTGGCTTAATTGTTTGAAATAACTTTTACTGAAAATAAAATCTCGACTTCACAGCTCGTTTCGAGTCCTAAGTGTAACATTACAACTCTAAAAACAGACTCCACCAAATTTAAAATCAAACAGTTGCAACAGTTTGATAAATAATCCAAAAATATGCTAAGGAGGGGGCGGATAGACCAAACCGTAAAGGAGACATGCGATGCTGGGTCTAAATACGTAAATTATGAGGATTATATATCTAAATTCTAATGCTACCGTGATGTCTGTGAAGAACTTTATATTTATTATTTATTTCAAGCATTGTTCTCATGCTAAAGTAACATGTGACTTTGTGTCTTTTTTGAAAATCTGTAAACATAAATGCTAACAGGCTAATTAACTCAGAAACTGATTCTTTGTTCAGTCATTTTTCGCTGGCATAACTCTCCTGGTAGAAAAACAAATATTTCGAATATATTATTGCCCTCCTATATAAGCAGCAGTTTTTTATACATCTAATGTCGGAAGCTAGGCTGCACTATGGTAATCGAGCTTCGTTCGATACAACTACCACTTTCTTTTACCAACCACCCACGCAACACTAGACCTTAACCTGGCTATATACAGTCCAATCTAATCGCAAAACATTCTTCAATAACTTTGTCCGATATAAGTTAACAAAGTATACGATGCAGTTCCTCCACGCGATTTCAAATCTTACTACTACCAATATAAGGTAGTTCAAAAGTGTAATGAGTTGATGTGATATCACGTGCTGCCGTTGCAATTAGCGCATCGTCGTTCCCATTCTGTTATTGCAAGTGGATGCTTCAGCGCCATCATGGCATCCTTATAATTTATGCAGGCTGTTCGTATAGGCTTTTCATTTCGTTATCAATTTTATTATAATATGGGTTGTGAAAGAAGAATGAGGGTGATTAAGAAAGAATTCATTGGTGCATGTGCAGGTGTGTGTGTGTGTGTGTCATAAAGGGGTGTGTGTTGGTGCTTTTGTAGAGGAACGTGTTTGTTATTTTGAACACCTGCACCCCGTTGGAGAAGAGTTGAAAGAAATAAAGAAAGAAAAACATTTATTCTAGAGTAGTAGTTTGTTTTTTTTTTATTTCTTTATCATTTCTGGATTTACATAGATAGGTACTCATAGACGCGCAGTGCAGAATATTATAGTAAACACACAGACACAAATTTTAAAAACTATTCTTTTGAATCATCACATAATTATATAAGAACAGCTATTTTAGCCAACTTTTAACAAAGTAAATTAGCAAAGTAAAGCAGACGAATGCTTTGCAATCCTGGGGTAGTAGTTGCGAAGATATTTTAAATCCTGCTGTGGTAACGTTTGCACATTAAATACTATTATTCTCACAAAAATGTAGGCACAAAACCACTAAATTGCCCAATTTATTACCGAACAGATCGCAGTCAGGGCTGGCTTCCGCGAGCTTATTTAATACTGTCAACACGCGCGGTAGGGGAGACGCAGCACGGGCTGCTGTTCGACACGAAGGCACGCCTCGCAGTCGATGCCATACCCACAACCACGTTATCTCTAATAGCCAAGCCAAATAGCCTTGAATAAATTGTTAATTTTAATTCAATTTCCCGCATCTAGTATAATTAAATTATGCTCAGGCAAATTAATTATATCCTCACTAATTAGATTCGGAATATGTGGTCAATTAAAATAATGTCAGTTTGAGCGAAAAATCAATTTCAACCCGATTTAATATTCTGTTTGCCACGTGGAAACCTAAAACATTTGAAAATATGAAATGGCTGAAAAATCAAGGTATTGGCACAGACAAAAAGAGAGGCAACTTCAAGGTGGAATGTAACTGTGGGTAATTAGCGCTGTGCGATCTGAATTGCACTTTATTGTGTCGTAGCACGAGTCGCTTCTTATTTAAATAATTTTGCGGAGTGAACCATCATTGTTCATCTGTGGTATTGGTCTTACCATTTAAGACAGCAACTTATATCAACTCTTTCGTAAGTGCCCATGTAGCTTTTTGTAAAATAAAATATTTTAATTTTAAACACTAAAATGGATGAAGCTTCTCCTCTTGAGTAGGTTTATAGGGATTTTATTTTGAAATCAAAATAAAATCCCTATAAAAAACTACTCAAGGTTTTAAGGTTTTTAGCCACCTTTTTAATGTCAAAGAGTTATAAATATTATAATAGATTATCATCATCTAACTAGCCCTTTTAACTATGATGGGGTCAGCTTCCAGTCTAACCGGATGCAGCTGAATATTACTTTTTTTTCATGAAGCGAATGTAATATCCTTTGTTAATTAGCAAATAGGTACTAACTTTTATTTCGCACTAGTTCTTTTCCACTGGATTATTGGTTCCAACTATCCAATAGATACCTGCATAGTTATCTAATATCACCAATATAGATCGGTCGTAGTCTCCTGAGATTGTATAATTGTCGACGTCCGGTAATGTACTCCTGAGTGCTATAGAAAAGATAACTAACATTTACTAGGAAGGCTTGTTTGCTTACAAAATTATTAGTTACCTACCTACTACCAATTTTTATACATATACCAATTTCTAAATACAAATTCCTTCGCTATCATTATCATTATTTTGCACAAAGATTTTCATTAAAGGCCAAAAGGATAACTAATATTAGGAAGGCTATATACATTTAAAAAGCCGGCCAAGTGCGAGTCCGACTACGATGAAGGGTTCCGTAGTAGAGATGAATTTATTTATACCAAGAACAAACTTAACATTGTAGTTAAAAAACATGTTCTCCCATACCTACATTCCAACTGCAAATGTAAGTTTATATGCACATATTGAGAGATTTACCATGTTATTTCAAAACCTTAAACTTCTTATAGGTTTTCCTGTAATGTATGAGTAAACAGCCATACTATAATTTTTTTCAAAATTTTAGGCCCAGTAGTTTCTGAGATAAGGGTATAATAGTAAAATAAATAAATAAAATAATAATATAAATAACAATATAATAAATAAGATAATAATAATAATAATATAAAATAAATAATAGTAATAGTCAAATATTATCGAATTTCTTAGATATCAAAATATAAAAAATATGTTCAAGATCCTTGCAACAAGCCCTTTCATTTGATATGTTACACGGTACTGTTAGCAAAACTTTCTTTTTTAAATTGTCTTTTTTGCCCCCCAAAAGTAACACTTATATTCAAAATTCATTTATTTACGTTACACGTTAGTGTTCGGGTCACAAAAATACATGTGTACCAAATTTCAACTTAATCGGTTCATTAAATTCGGAGCAAATTGGCTGTGACAGACGGACAGACAGACAGGCACACGAGTGATCCTATGAGGGTTCCGTTTTTCCTTTTGAGGTACGGAACCCTAAAAAATAAGCTGTCCTTTTTTAATGACTAAACATCATATCATGATCATTGTGCCCAATAAACTTTAATTATACACTGGTAAGCAATAGTTTTGTTTTATGAAGTTTCGTACCTGATTTTGTATGGTTCTGCCACGCTGATTCCAAGTTGTCAGTTTTTCTCTAGCAGCTCTAGTTTTTGAAATATTAACCTATTACATTTTTAGCGAAAAAAACTTGAATTATAAAATGAAAAAACAAAATGTTTCTCTAATCTAACATGAAAAAAACGTTCTTTTATAAGATTTTCTTGCATGAATCGAAACTTCAGCCATGTTTTGAATGCTCCAGCAGTAATCAGCCATGATATGTGCATTCCAACGACCCTGGCTTCGCTCTTCCATCGTGCGAATGTCCTGATAAAAGCGTTCTCCTTATTCTTCGCTTAAATCGCCTAAATTTTCTGGGAAGTGGTCTAAATGGCTGTAGAGGAAGTGCATCTTGATGCTCATGTTATATCCTAGTCTTTGAAAGAGCAACATAAGCTGCTCAATTTGTTGAATGTAGTCTGGAGACTTTTTATTTCTTAAGAAATTTTGCACAACCCAAACAAATTCAATCCATGCAGAATTCCCTTTATATGTCATACAGTCAGTAAATTTTTGATCCTTTATTTGTTCCCTGATTTCAGGACCGCCAAAAAACGAGCTTTTATTTTTTCTGTGCTCAATTTCGGAAATATTTTACTGATATATTTAAAACATACCCCATCCTTGTTGAGAGCTTTTACAAATTGTTTTATCAGACCCAATTTTATATGGAGAGGGGGTAATATAATGGTCTAATTGCTGATTTTAAATTCGGGTAAGTCCATTTGGAACGATTTTTGCGATTTATTCTGGTAATATTCACAACACAAAAATAGCAGTCATCGTGATGATTAGTCGGTTCACGCCAAATCATAGAACTTTTGAACTTCAAAGTAGGTTTTTTTTTACTAGCCCATAAACGCAATTATGTTTCGCAAGTACAACATACAAAATTTGGGATCCATGGTTTACTAAACACTTGTAATGGCGTCCCAAAGAAGTCCAAGTAGGCCTTTTTTATAAAGTCAGACGCACTTAAACGGCATTCTCGAAACATATATTCGCCACAAACAGCACAAAAACTATTTGGATCGTTTAAGCAAGTTCTTCTTAATGACATATCGATTTATTTATGGAATTTAATCATTTTTTGCACTAAATAAAATATTAGTAAGCCGCGTAACGAAATTTTAAGAAGTACCTTTATCACAAAAACTAGAGCTGCTAGAAAAAAACTCAGAATAGATATGAAATCAGCAAACTCAAATTACTAAGAAACAGTTTAGAAACTTCATAAAACAAAAAAAAAAATGTTTATCTGTGTTATAATTATGGCTTTTTGAACAGTAAATACACAAACTTACGCCACTATCATGAATACGCAATAGAACGCAATAGAACGGCCGCGCGCGCCGTGTCTGTGTCTTACATACTCACCCTTTTGCTTCATTGTTCAATACTTTATTTGCCAACCTAAACATACACGACAAGACAAGTGAATGTACTACGCAGTCGACCTTTAACTAAAGGAATACTAACCATAATATCCTAGTCAAAATTCCACTATCCACTAAAACATCAATTAAATCAAAAATGTAACTAAAACCGCCAAACCACGTTCATAACCGCGTGCTCTTGTGACCGGTTTTCATAATACCCGCACGGAACGCTAAAAGCATTATTATTGAAACATGCGGAACCGCTCTCGCTTGCAACCGGACATCGATTATGTTAATACGGCCATTAAATTGCAAATATCCTACGTGGCCGATTTATAACTTAGTCCCGAGCGATTGACGATAGTGATGACGATCGCTTTGTTTGCCTTCGAGATTGGCTTTATGGAAGTTTTAAGGAAATTCATTTTTGCTACTGGATAAAAATTTCCGTTAAAAAAGGCTGCTACATCTTTATGTCTCTCTTCAGCTCGCTCTCTCCGCGCTTAACCCTCTCTTGGACGCTAAACCTGACTGTGATGTGTTCGCTGCCGAATGGAAGACGATCATGTCTGTATATCTGAAGTTCTGTGAGATGAATGCATGATTATAGTTAATTGATTCAGGCGTGACCTTGCGGAAATCCATTATAAAATGCAATTGATGTGGATATATTTAGTAACCTGTTCCGCTTAGACCCTGAAAGAAATCTGATTTCTTGATTTTTTTTTTATTTCTTTCCGGGTCTTCTTAAGACTCTTTAGAAATAGCTAAGCAAAACAGGTTACTAAATATATCCACATCAATTGCATTTTGCATGATTATATGTCAAATTTTATCTTTAGCTATTACAATAGCTAAAGATAACATTTGGCATATTATTATTTTATCTAGGTAGATATTGTAGAGCCTTTTACCTGCATGGTTTTAGCATGCAATCTCCGTCAGTCGGATAGAAGTTAATATATGCAATAATTACGAGACAAGCGTTATTTCAGATTAAAAAGAGAAGAAAAACAGAGAGAGTCAGTTTAGAAGAACTGACATGTAAATTAATCTGTTAAATAAAATAAATTCCTGGTATCAATTCGGACGGTCAATATGTTAGTGAAACTAACTTTTGGGGATTTGAAACTCACTCACTCAAGTCATGATATAAAAACGTAAAAAGATTCCGTGAATAATTATTTGTTTTATTTGAAAGTTAATTTAATATAAATTATGTTTATTAAAATATCTTTCCCACAATAATTATAATATAACATCACGCCTGTATTCCCCGAAGGGTTGGGCAGAGGTGTACCTATAGTACACCCACATTTCGCCAGTTATGTAATAGGGTGCGAGCTTATTGCCATTAACCGGGCAAATTCCAGATAGAAAAACCCAATAACACCTTGCCCGACCCGGGAATCGAACCCAGGACCTCATACTCAGCAGTAGCGCTTTGCGACCACTAGACCAACGAGGCAGTCAAATTATAATATACAATGACTTTAATGTCCAATGTAAGGTTTAATATGGTAAATTTATTTTGTAGTCCAAGATAGTGAACTCCTGGCCAAGAGCAACCGTAAAGTAACCGCAGATAGAACTCTTTACCGTTCAAAGAGGATTGAATTCAATCATTACCGTGATGTTTCAGACTGCCATGTTCATATTTAGGAGTCTACGTTTTTTTTTTACTTTTTAACTTCCGATGCATAAAGAGGGCACTTGTCTGTGAAACCTTTGTGAAAAAAAAATATGCCAGACGGTTACCGTCAGTATCGGTCTCTCTACTTTGTTCTGTTTTAATTGACCGGTACTACGGTTCGCACTTCAACAAAGTGCTGTGTCCCGGCAACGAATTGTTGGCTCAGACCCAACACACTAATGACGCTTGTTGCTTCCCTACCCGTAACATGAGTTGGTAGAAGAATATTCGATGTTGAGTAAAATTGCTTTTCATCCCATATATAGTTTTAACGATATTAAATGAAAATGGTGTTGCATATTGCTGTCTTAAGTAATTTATTTGCTTGAAAATAATTATCTACAATCGAATAGACAACCGTTTTTTAAAGAGTCACAGTTTGATTCTGGAGATATGTCACTAGTTATGCTTCAAGACACATTTACACGATGCAAGTTTCTTACCTGTGGCTTAGCATAAAATTAAAACTACTACTGGCGACTGAAAGTATCGAAAAAACAACGTAGGAGATTCAAATTCAAATTGCTCTATTGTGAACTAAGTGTACAGAATTTTGAAGATGTTTACAACAGGTAGATTCTTAGAACTTAGTTTCCTGTTAAGGGATTGCAATTTGAATGGTTATAAATATTTAAAAAAATATACATTCTAATTATATTATATTAATTATCATTATTCATACATTTTATATTATATTATATCATACTTTTTTATAATTTATATCACATTATATTAAGTATCACAATCATTTTAATATTAAAAAATAATTTTTCTGAGGAGATGGTGGGACGAGTTGGATAGGTTCCGTCAAAACTAGAAAACGGACGTGCGAGCCCGTGGAAGATGGAAGGAGTGGAGGAGAGGAGGTCTTTGCCTAGCAGAAGGACAGCGTAGGCTAGTAAAAAAAGGTACATTGTGTAAATACTGTTTAGATTAAACGGTGCGACTTTTATTCTTGCTTCAACTCTTGCAATTAAATCGTATTGTGTATTCAGGCTTAACTCTCATATTTAGGGGACAAAAAAAAAACAAATAAGTAAAAAATAAATTGTTTTTACTCACTTCCTTACCATAATTTTAATTTAGAACAACGACAGCCCTAAAACAATTTAAAAGTCAATTTATCCCTATATTGAATTTATTTTTTTAATCTTAATTTTTGTGCAGATAAGTTCAATGTTTAGAGTATTAAATTACAACAACACTTTATTTACATTAAATTGATTAATAAAGAAGAACGAACAGGTAAACAATTATGTAGCGAAACAAGAATGGTCAGTTATTTCAATAAATTATTTTTTATTCAGTGATGCATTTTTATTACGTAGACTCGAAATGAAGAAAGAATAACAGATAATATCCGGTGTTTGCTTTCAGGAAATTAGTTTCTTTATAGTTAAAGAGAAAAATCTTTTATAATAGGCTACTTACTAGGTACTTGCAAGAAGTTGCAATGTATTGTTAAATATACGTATTGTTCGAAGCAGCGGGCATTTTGTAGTTTCTGCTTACCTGGGCTAAGCTTGAGTTACAGCTTTATTAGCTATATGTAAGCGGGCACGCCCTTTATACCTAGAGGCTTTTATTCGCGTATAAAGTTCTGTTTACGTTTTTAGTTTTTATTTTCACTTGAATATAGATTTCGATGTTTTGTTAGTATATTGGCGTGTTCTAGCTGACAATTAGCAAATAATTTAATTTAATGTTTTGAATGTTAATTATTTTGCATACTATTCTATAGAATCAAGTTTGTCTATCTGAACAGACAGCTGTGCTACTGGGGAGTTTTTTGTGCCACTTCTTCTTCCCAGCTAAAGCAATAGAAAGTGGTGAAGGGTGGGCGTTTTTGGGGGACCGTCTCATGTAATTTTGATGTTCGAAAAGTGGTGATTCTCAGCCTAGTTTGAATAAATGACTTTTGAATTTAATTTTTTTTAATTTTGGTGGATGCTGCAAAACATTTATTCATGCTAAGAATAAAATAAGCCCATAACCCCAGAAGACATTTAATGCAAGATCACGATCCCGGCATTGACAATACTCAGAGGACTATGCTGTAAGTCATTGGGGAAATGTTCTCGATTCGACATTTCCAGGTCGACACGATAGACATATCGACGTAGCCTGATGTTTGACAGAACATTGCTGTACAGTTCCCAAGAGATTTACAAAGATGTGACCCGGGACTGAAGCATTGAGGATATGTTATGCATTGGTGAATAGTTTTAGACGTCTACAGACGTAAAGCTTTGCGTACGTTCTAGTTGTTCAATGTGCAATGCTATTGTGATTGAAAAGTAAGGGTCAAATGATCGAAGACATGTGAAGATTTACCAACCTGGACTGTTCCGGTGACGTGAATAACGGCCCAATCCCTCTCGAAGAGAGGAGGCCTGTAGCCCAGTAGTTGGAATATTATTGGCTAATTATGTAGTAAGTAAACACCTGATGTAAACAACTCTCCCTTATACCTTCGAGGAATAGGACATGATGTCGTGAATGTTTCTTTAAAGTATTTCTTTTGATGTCAAAAAGTTTATTTTTCCTGTAACTCTTTTCAACATGAACTCACCTAGGTAGCCAGTACATACCTACATCTGAATTATTTGAAAAGCCTCCCTCCATTTTCATATCCAGGTACACGAAGGTAAATATCAAACGCACTATGTTTTATTAAACCGCACAATTTTTTGTCAAACTGGCTGCTATAAAAGTGGAAGCCAAAAAAGCGAGAGGCAAACTCAAAACCGTTTTAACATCGCCCATCCAACCGCATTAATGGAAGATTTTTGAACACTGCACTATATTTGGTATAAAAACATCGCGAACATCGTAGAGCCACAGAGTAAAAATTGAGGCAGTATTGACTAACTGACTGTGTGTAAAAAAAGAACGAGTGAACTTTGGTAGAAAGATAGGGCATCGTACGGGACTTTCTGCTTTTATTTTAATTTTACTTTGGTTTTATTATTGTTTATTTTTTATTATTATTTATTTTTAATGAGTTAATTTTAGTTGAATTTGTTATTTCCTGTGCGAATCTCAATAAATACTTATTCTTTCTTTCTTGCAAAGAAAATGTCTTTTTTATGTTTTGGCTATCTAAAACATTACATAAAATAACGCCTGTAATCCTCGAAGTGTAAAATAAAGCCTGTGATTTACCACGAATTATGTCATAAAAAACAATATAAACAGCTGATAACTTTTCTTTGATTTCCCGTAACATGAGATAACCTCAAAGTCTACTTATTGCTAATAATCCAACAGAGTATATGTAACAAAACTTTTCCGTGGCAACAACTATCAAAATAATAACATGACTTGACACCTTCAAGGAATGCAAGTTCAAAAGACTCAAACCATTATCTAAATCACAGCCACAAAGATTTATTAACAAAACATTTCAATCTAACTTCAAGACGTTAGATAAATATTCAGCCATTACTGAGCTGTGTAATAAGAATTCAATGCGAGCAGCTTGAGCAACGAGCAACTGAAGCAACGAGCTGAGCAACAAGCAACAAGAGCAATAGTTGGAAACAAAGCTCGCGTTGTTGGCGAGCAATGAATTAAATCCACAACGCTGGAGTATGAAATGAAACGCTCTGCTTTAGTTTGGAACGGGGTATGTGGCATTGTGCAAAATATTCAAGCAAAACTGCTTGAATATTTTGGTCGATCATCAACATGATCTTCTATAGTAGATAAAAAGAATGAAAATACATTTATTTTGCACAGACTAAAAGGCACAATATAGTACAAAGCAGATAAAAAAAAGTGTAATGTGCGATGTAAGAGGAATGATTAGCAGGAAAGTGTGCCTCACGGCTCCGCCAAAAATGCCCAGTTCAGCAAAAATGCCACACAACTAGTACCGAAAACTGGTTTTCAACTGGACTTGAAGTGTGAGGTAACGGATATACATCAGTTTTCTAATGCAAAAACTACGAACGAGATATACAGTGAATGACTTGCCGCTGGATCTCATTTTCTATTTAAGTAGTTACTTACTGTGATTTATTTACACAAAATAAATTACAAACTTGGTAACTGCTGCGTAACTGTTGTTTATTGTTATTCAAGCTATTCGAAGTAGTTTTTTATGCTTTTTTACTGAGTACTAGAATATACCTTACCAGCACTCATTTGGGCTCTCCCAATTTTATCAAAATCGAATTTTAATCCAATCAGCAGTCCTATCACGAATGCCATAATGCAAACAAAAATTTAACGGTAATGTGAGTGAAATATAAATTATACATACTCGTTTTACACATAAAATGGAAAATACTAATTGCATTTAGCCCAGGTACGCACGGGCGATTTTTTCCCGCGGCGATTTTTTATCGTGCATTCGATTTTCAACGCTCTGCTTAGCGCCGAGAGTTCCAAGTGTATTTTAACGGCCTGGGACGCACTCTGTTAGATTCTCAACGCTTGGCAAAACACAGTTGAAAATCCAGTGCTCAATAAAATCCCGCTGCGACATTTTTACGTCCATATGCAACTTAGCTGATTCGGTCATATCAAAACCGTTGTCAGCAAAACTTTGTCAGGACCAACGTTTGTATTGTTTGGTTATAATTTAGCCACAGACTCGCGGCACATGCCCAGTTCTACTACTGCACACTGAAACGTTTCCTAAAGTAAGCCCGCCAGAACAGACCACTAGTTATGTCGACTTTCTACGATGAGGCTTCTTCTTGTTTAGCCATGTTTCTGTTACGTATTGCAACTTACACACTGTGTTATATTCTTAATGAAAACTATCCATAAACAATCTCGCCTACATTGGAGTCCGTGGAGGCTGTTTTTCACATAGTACCGCGATAGTTGATAAGTTCTATTGGGAGTAAAATTAAGAGTTCATTTTTTTGCAATGATTTATTAATAACAATAAATTACAAATACATCTTAACTAATATTATAAAGAGAAAAGATTTGATTTTTTGTATGTTTGTTTGTAATGGATAAACTCAAAAACGACTGGACCGATTTTAAATGTTTTTCTTCAAGAATTGGGCTATCCAACGCAAAAAAAAAAATTCTAATCTGACTGATATTTCCAGAGATTACCCCCTACATACAAAATTACAAACAAACGAACAAACAAATTTTACCTCTCTGTTTATTGGTATAGAAAACTCTCAAAATAACAATAACAATAACTTTTAGAGTTTTTAATTTATATCCGAAGAATCTCCAAGTCTCGAGTGATTAGAGGTGTTCTAGACCAGCATAAAATAGTGCTCAAAGTCATGCATACCAAATATTTTATAAAAAATGAACGGGTTGGGCAGTAATTTAGACTTAGATTGATGTGAATGCAAACAAATAATAGAAATGAAATTGCCTTCTAAAATATTTCCGATAGCATGATCCATGACCCTAAATGCTGAGGAGGAAAAATATTTATTGTTAACGTTTCTCTCTCCCTCTCTCTCTCTCTCTTATGGTATCTCTATCACCCAATTGAAAACAACCGAACAAGGAACGACCCATTTAGCCATTTCGTATTTCATCACAGTCTTTTGTTCGTCAGGCATCATTCATCCACGGAGTCATTAGTGGAATGTTTAAACGTTTTGTTTGCACTTTCGCTTAATAATCACGATATTGTATAGCGGTTCTCATTTTTCATGTTGTTGCTTGAACGAACTGTTTAAGTATTCGAGTTTGTAGGAGAAGACGGGAAAGTGATTTGGAGAAGGAGTGTTATTACTTTTAAAGTATAATGTTACTTTTTCTTGCTTGTAACTTTTTAGGGTTCCGTACATCTGACTGAAAAAAAACGGAACCCTTATGGATCACTCGTGTGTCTGTCAGTCTGTCTGTCTGTATGTCACAGCCAATTTTCTCCGAATCTAATGAACCAATTAAGTTGAAATTTGGTGCACATATCAATTTCTGAAACCCAAACACGGAAGTGTTAATGAATTGTGATTATAAATAATTTTAAAAAAATGCTCACTACCTTGTGCCATATCAAGTGGAAGGGGTTACTGTGAGGGTCTCAATTTAAAATTTTATTTGTATGTATATTATTTTTTTTCTTATAAATAACTATAAAATAGTAAGATTTAAAGAAAATCAGGATAAAATATTTACCTTGTTTATAATACACTAGGAATCATGAACATTCAATCGTTACAACGAAAATCACATTATCTTGCTTGGCAAATAAATTACTGATCGTAGTCTATTGCAATGATATAGTTTACGATATTGATACAGTTTTCTAACTGTTTCATTTGACACCAGACTGGGCATGACCAGATGGAAATGTCAACAATGTATGGGACTGTCATAAGCTACCGAAAGCCTAGTGCCAATCTTGTAAGGACTTCGCAGACTAAAATATTGACGATGATGACCTACTTATAGTAAATAAAAACACATCGTGATACGATCAATTAAAAAATCACCATGCTCGGCGAATTTACGACATTTCCAGTTCCTAAGATACCATAATTGGCCTAATACAACAAAACCACATAGCATACTGAATACGTATCTAATTTTGAATGCCCTTTCACCACAACCCCACACTTGAGTTGCCACACAGAATTATACGGGTAATCTATTTAGTTTAATTACGTATTAGAATGGATCATTGAGTTTGATTACATGTAATGTTCGAGCTACATCTGTCACTAGGCTAGCGGAATTAAGGGTGCATTTACACCGTTGTAATACCGTAAACTGCTGAATATCAGCTTTTCGTTAACCATCATGATAATCATCATATTGGCCATATAGCGTGGTAAGCGTAGGTTACTCGCGTGACGGAATCAGAAATGAACAGATCTGCAGGAGAACCAAAGTAACCGACAAAGCCCGAAGAATTTCCAAATTTAAGTGGCTGTGGGCAGGGCATCTGTCTGGAACTGATGGCCGACGGGGCCGAAATTTTCTGGAGTGGCGACCGCGTATCAAAAGGCGTAAGCGTTGGAAGGTCTAGCACAAAGTGAACCGATGACCTTGTCGCAAGCCCAAGTGACAAGGCCGTAGGAATCCGCGGGATGCGAGAAGCACAGAATCGGTCGATGTGGCGATGCTTCGGAGAGGCCTATGTCCAGCAATGGACGTCTTTCGGCTGAATCGATCGAGTTACATCTGTCGCTAGGCTTGTGGATTTGCACGGAATATCAACTCTAAATAATGTAAACTACTGAACGTTAGCTCCTCGTTAACCCCTAAAATTAAGAGTATATTACCTCAACTGCTTACCATGATCCTCCGTTATATCGAAAATAGTGCAGCATTAATTTTTAAATAAATATGTGGTAAAGTTGAGAATAAATTTTAAGTACACATACATTTTATATTTGACGAAAACACGATTCCATAAAATTTTCTCTATAAAAAAAAACAAATTTACCTCCAAACCGAACAATATACCGCTGGCATTCGAAAAATGCTTCAAATTAGATCATGAAACTTTGCATAAAAACTGAACTAACTATAAGCAGAAACTAAGTTTATTTTTATTACAATTATTTTCACCCTTGAAAAAAAAAACCTAAACAATTGGCGCCTTGGAACCTTTTCTCCGCCGCTCAGTCTTGTTCTCACTCAGTCCGCGAGCGTTACCGTGTGAGCGAGATACGGAGTGAATTTGAGCTGAGGTATTATGGACTCAAAAGGAATTTTGAAATAATAATCAGTTTCAAGCTTGGCAATTAGGGTGGTAAGCGCAGTTTGTTGTTATTAGAAGATGGGAGAATTCTACTGCAAATAGCAAAAACATGTCGACGTAAAAAAAAAGCTATAGAATGCCGTCGAAACATCGATGTATATTATCTCTTATATATATATTATAAAAAAATCGCTTTCCGTGTCTGCCTGTGTAAACGCGTTGTTCTCTTAAACTACACAACGGAGTTTGATGAGGTTCTCACCATTAAGTGAATTTATTCCGGAAGGTTTGTGTGTTTAATACATTAATATTTAACTTATATTACTTAAAGCTCAAAAACTCCGATCGGGTCGCGAATTCAATAAAGTTTCTAATTGTTTATTATTTGTAGGTAGGTACTAATAACTTGATACGAAATATTTTACCTACCTACGGACCTACATTATTTATTCATTCTTCAGAAAGCTTACAGTCTAATATCTATAAAGGTAAGTTATGTACAATTTCACTTACAATTTCCATTTACAAGCTTCCAGAAATTAAAAATTATGTACCTAAAACTAAAAACAGAAAAGAAACATACAAAAATTCGAATTAAAAATATCTTCATAATTATAACTTAACAAATTCTTCTTTAAATAAAACATAATAATATTATTATAAAATATACACTTATCTATTATAGGTAATAGATAAGTGTATACAAAAAAAAAACGTGTTAACAGAAACGTGTTTTAACCTAAATAATATTTATAACACTTCACTAAAACGTTTTATTAACGCTCACACCGATTTTCTAATTACATCTTAATAAAATTTCACCCAACGATCGAACAAACTCTCATAATTCTAATCACAGGTGCCAATGCTAATGAAAAATAATTAGTTTCTAATTTGGTTTTAATTGCTTTTCTTCTAAAAGATGGTTATAACGACATTATTACATAAAAGTCAAAGAAGGGGCTCGTGGCTAAGTAATAACAGCCGCACAGGTTGAACGAAGGTTAAGCTACGCTTGCCAAGGTCGGTCCGAGGATGGGTGACCATCCAATACATATCGAGACCTCACGCCTCAGAAAGCACGCTAAGCCGTTGGTCCCGGCAGTCATTTGTAGATCTTGGACAGTCGTTACGGCTACTCAGAAGCCCGAACGCCTGATAACCAGTCTTGCCAAGGTATTTCGAATTACCCAGTAACTGGGTTATTGTGGTCAGATACGCAGTCACTCCATGTAAAATACTGGTATTCAGCTGCATTCGGTAGACTGGAAGTTGACCTCAACATAGTCGGGAAAAGGCTAGGCCAATGATGATTACGTGAAAGTTAAAGCTATTGATTATGAAAGTTTGCGTGCTGTTTCGGAGCGATAAATTCGCGTGTGAAACGCCGCAGGCTTCTGCTGTACGCGGCGTTTGATACGCATTATGCTGCGGTCCCACGGCCCGATTTATCACAGGCCAGATCGTGCCAGGTCAGGCCGATAAGCCGTGGGAACGGTCGATCCGATGAGGCCTGTGATGGGAATGCTCACAGGCCTCGACAGGCGAGGCCGCGCACCAGTCCGAGACAGGCCTCGACAGGCCGTGGAACCGCGGCTTTAGTAATAGTGTGCTTTGTTCTCGTGGCTTCTTAAGTGACAGTTAAAGCCACGGTCCCACGGCCTGTTGAAGCCTGTCACGGCCCGTGCTGAGCATTCCCACAGAGGCCTCATCAAATCGACGTTTCCCACGTCCTGTCGGCATGGCCTGGCACGATATGGTCTGCGAGAAAGTGGGCCGTGGGACCGCAGCATAATAAGGACAAAAACTTGCGACGTTCAGTCTTTACTCTCAATTTTATTTAAAAAGATGATCATCCTTATTATGGGCTCAAGATTAAATAGATGTCAAATAGTAATAAGCGAAATAATACTTTTTGTTACTTTCGTTTTTTTACAAAAGCTGCGTATTACGTGCAGAATTTACAGAATTACATTCACATTTATCTCTTTTCTGCGTATTCGTATTTCGAAAACTACTGCATCGAATAAACCACTGTCGAATACTAGCCGACACGCTTCAAAGACTCAATGGACAGCAACTGTCCGAAAGTGAATGAGAGTGTCCAACGCCGAAGCAACAATTCAGTTTCGTGTAGACTCGAAACAAAAGGTTTACTGAGCGGAAGCGACCAAGCGTTCTGTAAATACGTCGCCCAAATTAGTTTGCGTTCAAACCGCTTCGTGTGTCCGCGCCCTTATTGTGGGCGCGATAAAAACAGCTAAATACTAAGTAAAAATATTTTTGTTCAAATTAAAAGGTTATTATCTTGATTTAATTAGGAGTTATGGTTTGTGGAGCGTGAACACAGGTCATTCGATTCAATGTTAAGTCGTTGTATATCAGATAGCATGACGCCATAATGAGGTATGAATGGAGGTCACGGATTGAAATGGATAGAAATAATGTTTAAGTTGTTGGTGGTTGATACAAATTATTGAGTTGAATGTTTGATTTCTTTAGTTACATTTCTTAATGCAAGGAAAACGTTCGGTACATAAAAGGTGTTGAACTTCTTAAGTTTCAAAGTTAAGTAACACTTTGTTGAAATTCAGTTATGTTCATTTTATTACTTAGCAGTCAGGTGATTGGGCACTCAACGCATGCGTATTTCTCTTAAAAATTTGACTCAATTTAGTACAAATACTGCTGAAAATGATAAGCAACTTAGGTACGAGAAAACAGTTACGATCAATGCAACCGACCTGAATATTAGATAAGTGACCCTGACCTTGACTTTTTCGATAAAAATACTAAAATTATTTTTTCTCCAATCCAAAAATTTATTAATCAGACGAAATTAACTTAAGTGAATTCTGATTACAATTTCATGAAGGACGAACTGAAATATAATTGATTACAGAGTAGTTCCCAATTCGCTAGTATTTGGCATCGCAGTTTTAGAAAAAATAAAAACTTTTTCTCTATGGATTGGCAACACTGATTTGACACTCTTTAGAGATAGCGTTGCTCTGTTGGCCCATTCGACAAGGGACTGGATTCTTTGAGGCACGTGTGGACCACAACGCGCCGTCGACCCAGGCCAGGTCCCTATCGGACGGCGAGCTACCCATTGCTCACCGTCCGCAAGCCGCGCCGGAAATCGGCTCGCGATTCCCGACGCCCAGGGCTTCTCCTTCTGCGGCGGTTAGGGGCGTGAGGGTGCGAATTTTGCCACTCCCTCACGCGTTCCGCCTCCTCCTTCGCGAGCATTACTGCTTCGCAGAAGGAGGTGACGGCCTCCCATTTCCTCTCGCTCCGTACCATGGTCCGAATCAGGGCCGGACGCGAGAGATAACCGCCAGTGGGTACCCCGGGCTCTCTCGGAACGCTGTGGGTTGAAGGATGTCCTGTGGTGTGATGGCTGTGGTCGAATCCGTGGTCCACTTCGGGCCATCCCATTGGTTGGTTGACATGTTTTTTGCCTTAGCTGCACCTAAATCAAAAGCTTACCTTAGTAATCTGTGGTAATGACGCGCAAAGGGCTCCGGTCACGGTCGACACTTTGTCGTCGATCTGAACTGAGGCTGCGCCCGCGCTCACTGAATAATATATAAATTGGTATTTCTGTAATTTTTTTAATAATTTTTCTTCGGAAACCAGTTTTGCATGCGATGCCGGCAAACGCGCGAAATAGAAGTGTCAAATCAACATTGCCAATCCATAGAGAAAACGTTTTTATTTTCTCTAAAACTGCGATGCCAAATACTAGCGAATTGGGAACTACTCTGTAATCAATTATATTTGAGTTCATCATGAAATGAAATAACCGACAAATCACGATCGAAAATCGAATCAAGTCATATCGACAGCAAGCAGGCGTACAAAATGCAATAAAGCGCTATAGCGCTGAACAGCGCTGACTAAGGACCGCTGAATGTCGCTTTAACTCAATACACAGCCTATCACCAAAAGGCAACGTCTTAAAATTGACTTTGCCACCGTAACAAGAATCGAATAAGTTTACACAAGCGTTCCGAGTAAACGAGATTCATCCGCGTACATTTTAACACGATAAAGTCACGGTAAATATTTTTCCAATATTTTCCTTGACGGAAACAAAGTGGAGAATGTAAAGTAAGTTCAGTACGTGCGTATTAGTTTTTGAGATGTTTATTTAATGCAAATGCTCGTTCAATCTGCAGGAATTATATTTTGTATATTTACATGGTTTCAACAGATTTATTACATAGCCATCATCTACGCATTCTGTACATCAAACTAAATAATTTATTTTTGGTGTAAGATTAATTGTGGCTAAGTAATAATAGCCGCACAGAACAATCCATCAGGTTAAGCCACGCTTGTCGGAGTTGGTCCGTTGATGGGTGACCATCTTTATATACCGAGACTCCTCCGTGCCTCTGAACGCACGTTAAGCTGTTGGGGTCGGCTGTCATTCGTGAATCTTTGACAGTTGTTACGGGTCGTCAGAAGCCCGAAAGTCTGACAACCAGTCTTACCAAGGGGTATCATATTATCCAGTTATTGGGTTGTAGATTCAGTCAGATTGGCAGTCGCTCCATGTAAAATACTGGTATTCAGCTGCATCCGGTTAGTCTGGAAGCCGACCCCAAGATAGTTGGGAAAAGGCAGATTGAATGATTTTTGGGGTAAAATTACCGTTACGGTAACACGTAATATAATGCATGCAAATGTTATGGGTGCATTGAACCCATGTTAAGGTACAGGAGTCGTGGGGGTATTTAAAGTTAGGTTATAACATTTCAAACTTGTATTCGTAAAAAATATGTTTCTTTCTTTCTTTTTCGTGTGGTTAGTTACAAACCTGATGTCAGAGTTTTTGTGCCACCCATGGGCCTCAAATTTGACTAAAAAAATTTGAGAATTGGCCATAAATATCTCGTAACTAGAAGGTATATTCAGTACAAAAAAAATATGCAAATATTGGAAAGAACATGCGCTTCGCGGCTTCGGTATGTGTCTTTTTAGACCCGCTAAAGATTTGATATTATTTGTATTTCAGTTCTGTTTACCTGACTGCGGCGAAGCCAAAACGGGAGGGCTATATGTTTGACCTGTATGTATGTGTGACCATCTCTATGTTCCCTTGTAACTACTAAACGGCTGAATTGGTTTTAATGAATGATATGTCGTTAAATGCGTCCTTTATTGAGCAAGTGTCACTGAGTGTGTTAAAACTAAAAATTTTTGGCCCCAAAATGTAAGTTTTCCACAAAAAAAAAACTTTCAAACCTATCGAGTGGGGTACCAGAATGGAAGGTTTTAAAAGGTAATTAAAAAAATATATACAAATTTCATGTTTAAAAAGCTGAAAATAAAGAAGTAATTTGAAAAATAATAAAAGACCCGACTGCTAAAACACATAACTGAAAATAGAAAAACAAGCATTATTATCTATAGAATTTTGATATCGCTGGCGGGGACAAACATAAGTTGTTTGTCCCCACCTGCAATATCACTCACAATATTTTCACAAAACTATATAAGTAGGTAGCTCGCACTGTAGTCGTAATTCAACCACGTAGGTGGGCACTGCGTGGTTTACCGCCCAGAGTGCACTAGACATTTCAAGGTATTATACTCTTGGAGATTCTTCACCCCTGTATTTCTGCATAATAGCTGAGAAAACCTGAGTGGTTACTAGATATCCCAAAAAGAGCATAAAGATCATAGAACGGTAAAAACAGCTCTGAGATCTGGAATTTTAGTAAATCATACGTCATAAAAATAGTAACACTCGGAAATTAGTTTGTGTTACAAAAAAAAAAAACCGGCCAAGTAAGTGCAAGTTGGACTCGCGCACAAAGGGTTCCGTACCATTATCTATAAAAACGGCAAAAAAACACGTTTTTGTATGGGAGCCCCCTTAAATATTTATTTTATTCTATTGTTTAGTATTTGTTGTTATAGCGGCAACAGAAATACATTATCTGTGAAAATTTCAACTGTCTAACTATCACGGTTCATGATTTACAGCCTGGAGACAGACGGACAGACAGACGGACGGACAGCGGAGTCTTAGTAATAGGGTGTCGTTTTACCCTTTGGGTACGGAACCCTAGAAACTGTTCTGGTTATAATTTTCAGTCGCCCGATCACGTGCTTAAAATTATAACCAGAACAGTTTTTTGTGACTAGAGTAAAATTCCAAGGCCGATCAGTTTCAAAGTATCATATAAGTACCTTCATCGCCATCTTTAACAAAGTAATCTGTCACACAAAAGTTACCAAGCCAAACAAAACTTGTGCCACTCCACCACATTCACTACACCGGAACTCAAACAGATTACTTGCGAGATGCGCGTCTGAACTAGACGTTACTCTTATCGTCAATCGTAGTCGTCTCGTGTGAGGTGGCACTTAGTATCGAGTACTGAGGTGAAGGTTACCGCCGTAATATTGTGTCGTACGTATTTGACGCTGCCAAAATTGGCGTGATACGGTTAATAGAATGTCTGGTACGAAAATCGAAGTTGAGGTTTATGTTAAAGATATTGAAGGAAAATGTGAATTTTTCGTGTGTATTATAAAGTGTTCATAAGCCGGAGTGTACATCAAGATAGAAAACATAATATTCTTCATATTTTGTCCACTAGTTTTGTTATACCTTTACATAAAAAAAATAATTGTAAAGACTAGTAGAAAACTTGTGAAAACGGTGAACAAAATAGTTTACAATACAAATGTCTGAAACAACGTCAATTATTATACATGTTTCATACACGAAATGTAAGGTAAAAACTAAAAACCAATAGTGTTTAATGGCAGATTTTCCGATTTGCACTCTTTTTTTGTTACTCTGTTCCACTGCTGAGCAAAGGTCTCCCTATAGACTTCCACATCTCCATTTCTGTATGCTCTTATAATTACTTCAATAAAACAATAAAAAAATAGGTATTTAAGTTTCAGCGCAAACAAAAAGCAAAACTGGCAATGCTGTCTTCAATAGGTTTAAAAGCATCGGTCCCGTTTTAGCCAATTACTAAGACTCCGCTGTCCGTCCGTCTGTCTGTCTGTGCGTCTGTCACCACGCTGTATCTCATAAACCCTGACAGTTAGACAGTTGAAATTTTCACAGATTATGTATTTCTGTTGCCGCTATAACAACAAATACTAAAAAACAGAATAAAATAAATATTTAAGGGGGCTCTCATACAACAAACGTGATTTTTTTGCTTATTTTTATAGACCCCTTCGTGCGCGAGTCCGACTCGCACTTGATTGGCCAGTATTTTTGTTACCTATTTTGTCGTTCTAAAATTTTAACCTCATGTTTTAAAATGTTTCTTTGTATTGCCTTTCTCTGGTCGGAAAAGAGTCCAAATAAGTCCGAATAATACGTACATCCATTTTTATTTCCCAGTACTATTTTTAGCAATCCCTACTAAATTTAAATTCGGCGGTACATTTAGGAGGAAAGGCAATATCTATCCGTCTGTCAGTTTACGTTTCGACACGTTTGTGGCCACCTGTGACGCCGGGATATGGGGATTGTAGACTTCTGACGTCATTTATTTAATTATATATACTTTATTGTACACCCCAAAAATACATAACAAAAATTGAATCAAACACTGCAAAATATACAATGGGTGGCCTTCTCGCTTTCCGCGATATCTTCCAAGCAACCTTGGAATGAACAGCTATGCTTATTTTTAAACTGCAATGTATGTAAATAATGAGTTAGAATGTACTAAAAGCTATAACAACTAAGGAGTAGGAGAGCATCTTTATGAAAAACCACGATTGCGAAAATAATACCATCATAGTTATTTCTGCTGCTAAGCCAAGTGGCGTTGCTATGTTCCGGTTTGGACGGTACAAGTGCCGGTTAAATTACAGGAATATACGACATTCCCACTTTGTCTCTAGGATAGACATCTCAATTTTATGGGGTACTGTGTTAAATGTTACAACAAAATACCTTGTGACATATTGTAATTAAATGAAAGAAAATTTAAAACTCATATTAAAAGTACACTTTCTAAACAAGCATATTACAAATTAAAGGATTATATCCAAGATAAGAGTGCTTAGAAACATGCTGGTCCTGCTCAATAGGACAATTTAGAACCAAGACAAAATCAAACAGGTTGCTAATTTAATTGTAAAATTTATAATTTTGTGTCATATGACATTGATTTTACATTCTGTGATTACTTCCTCACACACTGACTTATTAATTTTAAAAAATTACGAAAATCGTCTACTCTTACAATGTTTGTAAATATGTGAGCACCATGTATCTATCACATAATTAAATTATCTGTCGTTGCTTTATTTATTTTACCTATTGTGGTATAGTAATTTTACTCTAAGTGCATCGTCTTCACATATAATTATTTAACTAATGTACGTACTTATACAAACTATTATAAAACATTTTAAAAGAGTAACGGTGGAGTTTCTTGCCCATTCTTCACCATACGAAAACTACCCTTTGGAAGGGGCGACTAGAATTATATTATTTTGTAAATTTTGATGTTAAAAGATGAAAGATGAAAAGATGTAAAAGTGCCATACATGGGCCTATTTGAAATAAATTATTTGACTTTTGACTTTGACTTTGAATTGCGCGATACCTTTCGTATTACAAATGTGCAAGTGACTAATTACCAACAAAGAAAGAAAGAAAAAGTATTGATTGGGACTCACACAGGAGATCACAAATTAAACTAAACACACTCATAAAAACATAAAAAATAAATAAAAAACAAACTAAAATGAAAATAAAAAGTCCTATACGAGACGAAAAAGGCTTCTATGGTGCTGCGACATTTAAAAAAAAAAAAACAGTGGCACTCCGGGAGTGCCGACAGAAGTGAAAACTTGAAAAAAAATCGGCACCGCGGTAATCAACGCGTTGATGTCTTTTAACCGTCTTACGAATTTTCGATCAGGTCACCTGTCCTGACACGAGTTTAACATTTTTTACCCATTACAAAAAAAGTGCACAACACCTCTAAATAGGTTTTCACTTCAATAAGTGTCGTAAGCGTTTGTGTGTGTGTGAATTCTTATAAGGCCCGCTATGATGTCACGGAAAGATATTAGGAGTTCCCACCGTTTGTTTGAATCGAAACCCTATTAAAAAGGTTTGTATGTGACTGGTCTTATCATCATTATGGCAAGCCTTAAAAATAAAGTACCCCAAAAATTGCTGCTCTTACAGCTCGATTAGTCCGTAGAGAATATTTTCGATTAAATATTTTATGCCACGTCGCAAAGCTTCTAAAAGCAAATTTTCTGGATCACTGGACAAAATAATGCTTAAAGATTGAGTCCGTCGATATGACATAAACGCGGGATTCGTTTTAGGTCAGGACTTCATATCATTGAGTGTTTATTCAGTGTTAAAAGCCTGTTTTGGTAGACTGATTGAAATCTAGATTATGCAATACATTAAGTTAAAAAAGTTTTAACAACTCTATACTCCCAAGTCGATTGAGAGCGTCCGATCTGCACCATGTGCAAAGGGCAACTGATAGACATCCGAAACAACGACTGACGAAACACGAAGTTTGCTAAGGGACATTAAGAAAATACTTATACTGAAAATACTAATATTTTTCCACTCCAAAGTAACATAACTTTGGAGTGAAAAAATATTACAAACTTATCTAAATATAACAAAAATTAAATGCTGTTCTTAGGTAAGCGCATCACTTTGGGCACGCCAAAATTGCGACGATAAGTCATCTCTTTGAGGAGTGACTAGAGAGGCGCCACAGTGTCCTCACCTTCCACCTGACGCAGGTCCTCACCAGACATGGTTGTTTCGGAAGGTTCTTGTTCAGTATAAAGCGGGAGGAAACGCCCAAGAGTCATCATTGTGTGGATGGCCCGGAGTTAACAGTGGAGCATACGATGGAGGCCTTCCCGGCTTGGGCAAAGCATCGCCGTGTCTTCATGTAGATGATCGGCGGCGGTGATCTTTCGCGTCCGGTCCTGGTCCAGGCCATGGTATGGAGCGAGAGGGCATGGGAGGCCGTTACCTCCTTCTGCGAAGCTGTAATGCTCGTGGTGGAGGTAGAACGTGTGAGTCGACGGCGCAAAAAAAAAAGATAAGCGCTTCACTTGAGAACAGCTGGAGTGATTTGTTTTTTTTTTTTTAATAGTCCGAATAATGTACTGGCAACTTTCCTATTGCCTGAAAAACGGGAAATCTCTGAAAAAATCTGAAATTTTTGTAATAACTCAAGACCACAGGACGACTGTCGATCCAGCTAGTAATAAATAAACATAAATTTGATGTGAACTTAACAAATGTTAATTATTTTACTTCTAGACCTTAGGGACAAGGACGGAATTGTTATATTTTATTTGGAATTAAGTAGATTTTTACCTTATAAAAACTTAAGCTTAGTCTGATTTATTTTCCTCATCTAAAACTTAAAGCCACTTAACGTCTTTCTTTTGTAAACTACCTACTATTAAAGGCACACTTAACCTAGAACTTTCCAAAGAATGTGAAACCGTTCTGCCCAGGTGCTATAATTTCAGTATGCTCGTTACTCGTTATCACGCCCTAAATTATTACTGTGCTTAGTCTACTTTCAGAAATCTTCTGGAAAGAGGAATTATGCTGTTCTTATTTTTGCTCTTTAGTTTTATGGTTTCATGTTAACAAAGTGGTTAACCTTGTAAGGCCAGCGGTCTCTCACTTAGTACTTAAATAAATTAATAGGGCATTTAAGACCCAGACCATTTTAGCTGAATAATCATAACTACCCAAGGACCTTATTTTTTATTTATTTATTAAGCAAAATGTTAGGATCACATCAGTGCATTACTCAACAAATAATTATAATTTTATTATTCTTAGTCTTTAAAATGGGCCGTAATGACAAGTGGATTCCGATTTGCCCTGGGCCTTAAATCGTATAAAATATGTCATTACAAAATTATCACAAAACACGCATTTACGTTCTTCATTAATTTTTAACACGTATTTCGTTCGTACGTTCACACAGATCTTGAACATCTAAGTAACCCTTCATTTCTTCAAATCCACTTGAACCCGACTAAGTTCTGTAACAGCCTGCTCATCAATTTCAAAATACCTCTTCTAGGTATCCCTCGACCTACAAATTAAATCAAGTATGTCTAGCTTGGCTACGGATCTACGAGAAATCTATTTAACCCCCATCTACGTCCGTATCTGTGCATATACAGGACGGACGGATTTGTTCGTGGGTCGATAAAAATAAAGATTGTATGAGATCGTTCTGCCGCATGGTTCGAGGTTGGGTACTTACCCTACGTTTTTTATTGGCATAAAATGTCTTGCTCGGAAAATGTCTTCAGTAACACTGCATGTACAGACACTATCAAAGTACTTAGGAACCGCATTTTTTTTGCATCTTTAGAGACGAGACGTTTTTTTAAATTTACAGCATAAATAATATTTATTTATGCTGTAAATTATGTAAACATTCCAGTTCCTACTAAGTAATCCCAGTTTGAAAATCACGTACTTTTTTTATTTTATTAAAAGCCCCCAATTGAAAACACACAATAAATTATATTAGTGTTACAAGCGCACTGCAACCAATCAATCTGCCTAGCCTTTTCCCAATGCAGCTGAATACCAGTATTTTACATGGAGCTACGGTCTATCTGACCTCCACAACTCAGTAACTGGGTAATACGATACCCCTTGGTAAGACTGGTTGTCAGACTTTCGGGCTTCTGACGACCCGTAACGACTGTCAAAGATCCACGAATGACAGCCGGGACCAACGGTTTAACGTGCCTTCCGAGGCACGGAGGAGTCTCGGTATGTAAAGATGGTCACCCATCCACGGACTAACCTCGGCAAGCGTAACTTAATCTGATGAATCGACCTGTGCAGCTGTTATTATTTAGCTAAGCGCACAGCAACCAATGCTATTTCATAATAGCCAAATGGCTAATTACTCGGACAAGGTCAAGCAAGGTTAAGCAAGGTCAAGACCCCAAACTAACTTACAAAACATACCTCTACCCAACACTTATACAATGGCCAAAATATGCGACATCATAACGTTTACATACCACGAGGGTTGGCAGACATCTTGAAGTTTAATTCCATATCAGTTATGTGGAATATGTTCAGGTAAGCAGCTCTCCCTTTGTGCCCAGGATCAAAGGATATACTTGGGTCGGTGCAGATTAATACGACGTATTCAATTGTATATGCGAGGTAGGTGTCACTGGATGGTACATGGAAAAATGTTTGATTATTGATGAGTAAGCAGAAGTGGAATGGAAGTCCTTGATGTTTATTTTTCTGTAGCCGTGGTGAGTTGTGTTTGTAAGATTGATGATGATTGCAAATACTTAAATTAATTTTAATTCATTCGTCGTCAATAGTCCTTTGTACTTAAACTGTAAACTTTAAACTGACATGTGCTTATTCACGCTGAATTAAATCTCTCTGCTACCAAATGTCTGACTTCTATTTGCTTAAAAAAAATCTTTGACCCTCATTCAATTTCTTTATAAAACACTAATGATCCGAACTTACTTCGCAAGGACGCGATCTACTTATGTAGCCTAGCGATATGTCAAAACATCGAGATTTCTCTGGTATATTTAAGTTTTTTTTTTTATCTCTCCCTTATAAATATCATTACAGGTTCATCGCCTAATGCAATAGCGCGGTTTCTTATAATTATGCTGTCTTTATATTAATTAATAAATGCACCGACTCCAGCGTGGTATAACCAGACTCGATAAATCGAATGAACCCCGAGATTAGCACTAGCCGCTGGAACCTCATGCTTCATGGGGTTACAGAGACCATTGCATATCATGGAGTAGACCGGGGGTGCGGTAATGGTAGGGAAGACGTGCCCTTAGGATAAGGAGGGATTTGCGAGCCTACTGGATATACATCCTTAAGTAAGCAATGGAATAGTGGAGAGACGGGTGATATTTATCTATGAATGGGCATCTTTTTACGACGGCGCCGCTAGGCTAGTTCCGTTTCAGGTTTCTTGTAAACCTCGCTAGCAGGCTCCTTAATCTTATCTTGGTCTTCAGCCTTGTCCATCCAAAAGTGATTTCCTTGTCAAAGTAGGTCATGTCCTGTTTTAGGATATCATTTAATGTGTAAATAGATAGCCCGGCTTTCTTGGATTTGGTCTTGTACTGCATATACGGGTGTGGTTTGCGGTAACTGTGAACATGTGCGAGATAGCACATCCTGTGTTTCTTGAAGTGTTTGGTTACGGTTTTCCGTCTAACATTTCATGAATTTTCTTTTGTCTTCGTTTATTCTTAGCGTGGTCAATCAAGTCTCTCATGATAATTCTCTCCACTAGGATGGTTTAAGTCCAACTTCACTGGTGAATCGTTTGGCGGGGTTAAATTGCTATCTCAATTCTATTCTTCTTCGTTCTGATGAATTGTCCGCAGCAATGTCCAGGGCACGATCGGCCGGCTCCTCGTTGTTTATGTCCAGCTCCGACGCGGTACAAGTACGCATTGTAGCTCGCCGCTGTTCACTTCAGGTTGACGCGATTGCAAATAATATAGTTGTGAGTTATACACACCATTCGGCACAAGTAATTAAGAAGACCCCGACAAAAATTCCGACCCGCGTCGCCCGAATTCTTGTTTGTCAAACTATCGCGGGCGCGCATATCTGAACACCGTAAGGACTCTTCCTGCTTACAGCGCTCGGCCGGTATAGTAACGCTTACCAACGCTCATCAATCAATATAGATCAGATCAGAATTGCAGAATCAGATTTTTATTATGATCCTTGTTTTTGAGAATGAAAAAGAAAAAGACCGTAAAAAACCCACAGAGGTGGTGCATTTTTTCAATGGAAATAAATATCAATATTTTCGTTCGGTCATAGTTCAAGCAGGATATCAGAAAGGTATAAAATTTGCGTCCAGAGTTGAGTAGATTTCTTATATTAGCAGTTTTTGGAAAAGGCGGAAAGTATCCATAATAATTTGACAGCGTAAAAATTCGATTTGATATCCCCTTTTCCAGGAATGAGCGTAATTACCAATCGCCCTGTAGACAGCAGTTTCAGTAAATAATAAATAAAAATAGTAAATGATAAAAAAGTTTGTCGTATTTTGCACAATCTGTACAGTCAGATTATACAGCACATTTGTTGAGATACATGGCATTCCATAATATACACAAATAGTGAGTATCTTAACAGTAAAAATACCAATTGGTATGCTGCCTACGGGCCGGCGCGGACTCACATCTGGCGGGTTGCAAAAAGGGGCTGGACGGAATTTTGTTTTCTAAGTTGAGGTGTGCGTGCCCGGGACAGTAAAAACACCACTCACAACTCACAAAAAAAAAAAACTCCCTTGAACTTAAAGACAGTTTTGGAAACCTGCACACACAACGGGTGATATCTATGGATGGTCATCTGTTAACGACGTCGTCGCCAGATTAATTGATGTCCAGCGGTGCATCTTTTGGCGGGGTTAACTGCTTTGTCGACTCTTTTATATGTCACTGCTATGCTGCGTTACACGTTGCTGTTTCCATTGTCTTCGTCTGACTTCTATAAGTTTCATGTTTCTTGTAAATCTCGCTAGGAGCCTTCTTAATCTTATCTCCGTCTTCAGCCATCTTCAACTTCACAAATATTGAAATATGTAAACTTAACAAAAACAGCTTCACAAAAATAACTTTATCACTCAAATAAACACAAAAATTATACTTGGCTTCGAAGTTATTGGGTTCAAAATCCAATGTCAAGGTCAAGAGCAATAAAATCTAAAAGAAATGCTTTGCTGGTCAACATCTACCTTGCGACCATTGATTCACTACAAATGTAAAAAAGAATGCGCACTCGCCAATAAAAAATACCCCTAACAGTTTTAGAACTGTACTGCACATAATTACACATGTATTATAGTTTAAAGTCGGACAAATTGTAAATACAGCATATACGATGTATGGATTTATAATGACCTCCACTCATCAATAAAATAACGATTTTGCAAAGGGAAGTAACGCCCTGAAAGATATCGAAAGGTCTCACCAGATTAGCTTATGTCATTGTATGATACTCGCCTGAGGTCAGGAATGCACGTAGATAGGCATCTCACTTTAGGACTAATTTAATGTAATTATTTGGCGGCTGTGTAAATCACAGTAGTATCAAAACAAAGAATTACTGTTCGATTTTGCCGGCGCACATGTGCAAGAACCCAAAGGTATCTTAAAACAATTTGGGACGGAGCTCGCCCCCGGAGTGACCGTGCTGTTTGACGTCCAACGACTGAATCTTATAAATGCTGTCTTTATATAATAAAAAATATTTACTGTTTAAAACTATTAAAAACTTTAAGTTCTATAACATATTATAGGTCTAGGAATCATAACATTACTCACAACAAATAACATTTAACATAACTTTGATAAAATAAAATTTAAAATAATATGATACACTTTAACAATACCGTAACGTTTCATTCAATAACTATCTAATTAAATATACAATAAAATATCTGTTACGAGACAGTAAAATGCATCGTATCCCAGAATAAAATACTACACTAATCTACATTAGCTACCACATAAAATAAATTACAATAACCTTGCGAATTCACTCAAATTACATGTGAATAAATCAATTTTGATATGAAGACTATAGTTATATATCTCTCTAAATTAAGATGAAGGTGTGTTGTGTATTACACTATTTCGACTTCGATTTCTCGTAAATCACCGACAACGTTTAAAATAATATATATATCTTTGTCACTTCTAGTAGCCATTCATCTGTAATGTACGTCCCACAATCTACAGAGATTATGACACTAAAATACGGGTCCTTTGATAACCACAGCTGTTCCGCTATCAGGAATAATACTGGAGTTTTTATGTTAGCGTGCTCTTATTTCTTGTTCTTAATGAGTTTTATTTCTTTTGAGGAGCTCGTGGCTAAGTAATAACAGCCGCACGGGTTGATCCAACAGGTTAAGCTACGCTTGCCGGGGTTGGTTCGTGGATGGATGACTATCTTTACATACTGAGACTAATCCGTACCTCGGAAAGCACGCTAAGCCGTTGGCCCTGGCTGTCATTTGTAGATCTTTGACAGTTGTTACGGGTCGTCAGAAGCCCGAAAGTCTGCCAACCAGTCTTATCAAAGGGTATCGTGTTACCCAGTACCTAACTGGGTTGTGGAGGTCAGATAGGCAGTCGCTCCATGTAAAATACTGGTATTTAGCTGCATCCGGTTAGACTGGAAGCCGACTCTAACATAGTTGGGAAAAGGCTAGGCAGATTGTGAATGAGTTTGATTTCTTTTATGCTTTATTCATTCTGCATCACCTGTGTAGAGCAGTGGTGGGCCAGTGGTAACGGCCGTGACTTACCGGTCTGGCCGTGGGTTCGAATCCAAGCAGGCACTTTACTTTGTGTAAATTATTTCATCTCCATTGCTCTCAAAACAGCGAAAGAAAAAATCGTGAGGAAACCGTCTTAGAACAAAAAATTCGAAGACGTGACATATACCAACTGGGCCCGCGTGGTGGATTACGGCCCACTCCTTCTCACAGAGAGGAGGCCTGTGTGCCAGCAGTGGGAACATATAGGCTGACTATGCATTTGTGCAGTAAATTGTCTTTTTGAGTTCAAATATCGATATGAACATTCTGTTTTTTGAAGCAAGAGATGGAATTTTTTGGAACTGTTTGTAGTCACTATGTCAAATGTATTTGTGCATGCTTTTGATACGCTATAGAATAGAATAAATGAATGATTAATTTTGCATAAATTATGGCCCATAAAAGGTCTTAAATATAAATGATTTATTTATGTTTCTTTATTTATAAAAAGTTTACAACAGTCTTAATCTTAAAACTTTGCCCAAGAAAACCGTTATCATGATTTGTCTAGGGAAACAGTCCATACAAAAAAATTATAAGAAAGTTTGTAATTTGTAACGTAGAGCGGATACTTAAATTATATTGCTTGCTTCTACAGGGTGGCGATTATGTGACCTGCATTCGTCAGGGGGGTGATTCTACCCACCTTAATATACAACTACTACCTTTATCTCTTGAACTGACATAGGTATAGTTTTGACATCAATTAACTAATTTTTTTTTTCCATGAAAGTCCTAATGCATGCATCTTATTTGTTGTTGCTGTATATTTTATTTAATTAGCGTTGTGTAGGATAAAAATAAACATTTGCACAACATAAGAAATGGTAGAATGTAAAGGGGCCATTATAGTTTTAAGATCATACATTGTGAACCTACATCCTCGCAAATAAATTAATTTGAATTTGAACTTTCACTATGAAACACATGTCGTATTTTACTATTCATAAAAAATAACTTTTCTTACATGAATCGAAATAGTGTATTACTGTTGAATAGGATTTCTTTTTTTGGAACAAAGTTCTTTAACGCAGCTTATAAACTTTTAGAATTCATCACGCTAAAAGTGTTAATACTTGCGACTGTTTTCTTCTAATTCAAAGAGAAAGAGAGAGAGAACGCCGGCAGAAAAAAATAAACAAAAGAAAAGAGTAAAGTGATTACAGCTTCGTGGGATAAAATTGTACACATCGGCCCGGGTACAGTGCATAGCAGTGAAAGCGAGAGAGAAAGTGTGAATTTGGGCAAAATGAAACTCCAAAATGGCGGCTCTGAAAATTTTCATATTTTTCATCATGGTTATCGTTTTCATGGTTTTCGACGGTGTTAAAGCCGATAGTGAGGTCGAAATGTAAATCCAAGATGGCGGCTGTGAAAATTTTCATATTTTTCGTCATGGGTACTTACTCAAGCCGATCGTGATGTCAAAATGTAAATCCAAGATAGCGGCTGCAATAATATTGTTTTTGTTTTAAATCATACGTGAGAAAGAACTTCGTTGCTGACCGGGGTCCGACCGCACATTTATATTTTTTTTATTTTTTTCACGAATCAGATATGAGTTCCATAGTGAAAGTTGTTTAATATGCCGGGTAGATTCATACCTTGACGGATGCTAGTGTCTAACGGCCGAACCCAATAATCTATCTATCACCAATTTTTCATACTAGAGGTAGAAAAACCTATTAATCTATGGTTTTAACGTCCAATATCTGTCAGAGAATAGGGACCTTACGGAATTGTGGGACGACATTCAATGAAAGATAGAGTTATACTGTCTACCATCAATAACGATCTGTCTTTTAATTAAAATAGGTTATTGGATTCGGCCATTAATTGCCGCTCTGTATTAACAGGTAGTAGGTAGATCTAATAGAAACAATGGTTCCAAATATGTTGCTTACTTTACTTTTGCATGCATGCAAAAAATACCTTGAAATTAAATTATATAACAAAACTCTTATTACTAGTGAAGCGTTGTGGGTATTACACGATTTATTTCTCTAAAGAATTTGCTTTACAAGCAACTTTCTTTACATTTTACTACCAACTGATTTCATTCAAATGCTGTTTTATATCTTAATACCCCTCTCAAAGTAACATCTCAACGAATTTGCCGTGATGCGAACTAGTTCACCAGCTTAACTTTAAAAGCTCAACGAAATATCTAGATTTAAAACTACGTTCTTACATTCATTATTCCTTCACATTTCCTTGTAACGCTTAGTTCCAACATGACGTGTGACGTCAGAATGTAGGTACAGTTGTCACGTCACAATATAGGTACAGTGGCGACCTCATTACGGATGCGTGCAAATAGGCTGCCAAACAATCTTCGCGTGTTGTTTGTGGTTCAAAATTATCTTGGAACGGCATGTATAGGGGTAGGTTTGTCTGTAAATAAATGTTGTCATGTGCCATATGATGTTTAAGGTCAAGAAATTGTTTTCGAAGTGTTCTGTTTAGTAAAATTATATAATACTAGCTGCGCCCCGCGGTTACACCCGCATAATGTAGGAATACCGGGATAAAAATATTTTTTGTCCTATCCAGGTCATGGAATACCCATGTGCTAAATTTTATCCAAATCTGTTCAGCCGTTTTAGCATGAAAGCGTAATAAACAAACAAACTCACTTTTGCATTTATAATATTAGTTATCGGGATAAAAAGTACGCTATGTCCAATTCCATGTCATGTTCTACCCATGTGCCAAATCATCTAAATCTGTTCAGCAGTTTTAGCGTGAAAGCGTAGCAAACAAACAAACTCACTTTCGCATTTATAACGTTAGTAAGGATAGGATACCAATTTTCAGCAGCTTTGATGAACGCTTATGAAAAGTCCGCATTTTCCCCAAAAAAATGCGCAACTTTTAAAATAAAACTTAAAGTTTTATTTTAAAAGTTGCGCATTTTTTGCGTTCGGAAAGCTGTAGAAATGAGAATACTGAATGCATTATAAACAAAGATTTTATAACGATTTAGTTGAAAGGACGAAGTTGAGGATTTACTCTTTGGAGTCAAAAATTCTATAGCCGTTATAGGCATGGAGCAGGTACTTATCTATCCTACACAAGGTAGATTTTTAAGACGGGCAGTAAGGGCACGTACAACCATACTTAATTTTTCCTAACCATTGAACCTACAGGAAAACATTCTTAGAAGACTGACCTTAACTTTTTAAGTAATTGCTAACTGCATTCACCGATTTTGGAAAAATGGGTAGTATACTTAAGTTAGCTAGAAAAACGTCAATTCTCATGTTCTATTTTTATGATTTCAATCGATGCATTTTCCAATAAAGATTAAAAGACTCTTTCGGATCAACCTAGGTTAGAGTATTTGAAAACCCACAAATTGCAAAAATTTTATCCCATACATGCAATACAGCTCTTACTGACGTCTCAAAAATTAACGTTTACTGTGGAAAGCTAAACGTTCAAGCACTACCCTCTAATATCTATTACTACACCCAGCGGGGTACCTAGACCTCTTCATCTCCCAGCTAAACCTACCACATATAGCTGTCCCATAAATCGTTCAAGATTTCGGACAGCGAATTAATTAATTTATGTAAACTTAGTTCAGTAACTAGTTGCGAGTGAGAGTTCTTGAATGTTCGGTCATTAATCCACGCCGGGTGCTGCGTCCAAGTTATTGCACCGTTTGAGATTCAAGGAGGCTGCTGTGGTTTAAATCATAGTCTTGTCTATGGTCTTGTCTTAATACAAGAAGTATGTTGGCGATGAGGAGCAATATGCTCGCTCGTAAGTTTGCTCGCTGCACGGCAGACGTCAAAGTTAGTTTATTTAAGGCGTTCTGTCAGTCCTTCTACTCGAGCGGCCTGTGGGTGTCTTAAACGAGCCGAGCCTACAACATCCTGCGCGTTCAATACAACAACGCTTTCAGGATGCTGTTGCAGTTGCCATAGCGTTGTAATGCGTCTGGAATGTTTGCTGCAGCGCACACGGATGGCTTTCTCGCCATCATGCGTAAGAAAGCAGCTTTGTGCGCAAAATACGTGCTTTGACGTGGAGTTGCGGATACCAGCCTAAGAAAGCGGCTTCCTTACTACAACGCTTGCGTAATACCCGTAACTGTATCCTGAAAATGATTGTTGGCAGACCGGACTGCTCCATCCAAAGGCACTGGGTAAAAATAACAATAGGTTTTTGCTAAATTAAACTAATTAATTCAGTTACGAACAACACTAACATAGCATTTAAGTACAATCTGTTACAACCACTAACAATTTATGGACTAATTTAGGTCTGAATTAAAGATATTTTATTTATTTTATAAGGTTTTGTAATGAGCTTTTAAAATTGTGATGCTAGAGTCTGCACCACCACTCAAGTCCGATACACGCGATGCTGTCTATGGCCTTGCATCAAATTGCATTAATAAAAATGTAGTTCCACAATTTTCCGCCGAACACCATTTGGTAAAGTGGAACTGATGAACTACAAACCAACACACGAAAAAGAAAAAAAAATACCAAAAATAAAACCGACTTCCAAACTACAAAGTCAAAAATAACTTTAATTAAATGGAAGTCGGTGGCCAAAAACTTAAATACTGATTGATCCAAAAACACGTTATGCAACGTTCAACCCATTCATACAATTACAATGCATGTGCTCGAAAAAAGCGTTTCGCTTATCCGAGACCGTGCGGTATCCTCGGGCCAGCCGGATGGCCATGACCCTCTGGGACGCGTTCAACCGGCGTGCTGGCCGCAGCCTTAGTGAACGCGCCCACACCGGCGCTCCGTAAAGGGCCATGGACCGCACGACCCCCGCGTAAAGCCTCCGGCAGGAGGCGTTTGGCTCCCCTATATTGGGCAGGAGCCGCTTCAACGCAGCCCCGGCCCGCTCCAGTCTGGGAGCCAAACGTCGGAAGTGTTCGACGAAATTCCACCGGCTGTCGAGGACGAGTCCTAGATACTTCATCGTCGACTCGACGCCGATGTGAACCCCTCCCGCCACCACCTGGGAACCCGACGGTGGCGCATTCCGAGGTCCATGAAAACCCATGGCCTCGGACTTGTGCAAGGCCACCTCGAGTCCCAACTGCCGGATTCTGTCGACGATTGTCGCAACCCCGCGTGTCGCTAAGTCGGCCGCCGCCTGGTATGACCTCCCCTGCGCCAGGACCAGCGTGTCGTCAGCGTAACAAATGACGCTGACGCCGCTAGGGAGGTCGGCGCGCAGCACCCAGTCGTATCCGATGTCCCACAGATGCGGCCCCAGGACCGATCCCTGTGGTACACCGCACGACATCTCTCGCCGGTTCCACTCTCCTTGGTGACCGGGGTAGATGACGGCCCTGTCCGTCAGATAGGCCTCGACCACACGACAGAGGTAGGTCGGCATCCGGTGATATCGGAGTGCCTCCCTGATGCAACTCCAGGGCAGGGTGTTAAAGGCATTGGCGATGTCTAGAGACACCGCCAAGACGCTCCCACCCCGGGCCACGGCATCCCCCGTCGTGAGGGCCCGCACGCGCATGATGGCGTCCACCGTAGAGCGCCCCCTGCGGAAGCCATACTGGCTCTCCGCCAGATCCGGTCCCACCCGCACCACCCGCTCGACGAGGCGGTCTGCAATGACTCTTTCAAAGAGCTTGCCCACCTCGTCGAGCAGCACGATGGGCCGATAAGCGGACGGAGAGTCCGCTGGGCGCCCCGGCTTCCTGATGAGGACCAGTTTCCTCGTCTTCCAACGAAGTGGGAACTGGCCCCTCTCCATGCATGCGCTTAGGAGCCCCCTTAGTCGAGGCCCGAGAGCCCCCAAGGCCAGGACCCAGGCTTTTCCAGGTATGCCGTCGGGTCCTGGGGCGGCATTTTTTGCATTCATCTTGCGTACCGCCACTCTCATTTCTACCTCGGTCACCTCCAGAGCATCGTTGTCGTCGTCGTCGGCGGTGTGGTCCGCATCGGGCACCGCAGTAGGCGGAGCCATGGGCGGGGGAGTATGTTCCCCTCTTGAAGGGAACAGAGCGCTCACCACGTCCCCCACAAGCTGGGGCCGGAGACTCTGCGTCAGCGGGGGGGCCCATGGGCGGAGTTTCTCCCGCACCATCTTGTATGGGCGTCCCCACGGGTCTCTGTTCAAAGTCTCCAGCAACTCCTTGCGGGCCAGTGTCCTGGCCCGCAGGATCTCCGCTTGGAGGGCTGTCTTTGCCGCTCTGTAACCCTGATACAGCTCCGCCTGAATGGCTTCCGTATCCGGAGGGCGGATACGAAGCCTGCGGTGCCTGGCGTACCGGCGTCGCGCAGCAACACACGCCATGCGCAGAGCCTCCAGCTCTTGCGACCACCAGTACACCTGGCGCGAAGCATGTCGGGGCCGGACCCGGGGCATTGCCACGTCACATATATTGGACATGGCCTCCCGGGACCACTCTGCCTCGTCGTTGATGTCAGCAGGCCTGTCCGGTGATGACACCCAGGCCTGCACGATCGAGGCTTCCAGGAGGAGCTCCCGGTCCAGCTGCTTCAGCGCCCACCGCGGACCACTCGGGGCCTGTCGGACCGGCGCGCTCGATGTCTGGGCGGAAACGTCAAACCGGATGTACCGGTGATCGGAATAGGTCTCCACCCCCTCCATGACGCGCCAGTCAATGACACGCGGTGACAGAGCGGGGCTGTGTGTCCGTATACCGGGAACCCCAAGCCAAATTCTTGGCATTGAAGTCCCCGAGGACGAACACGGGGAGGGAACCGAACCCGACAACGACGACTCTTAACTCCCCAAGGGAGTTGTGGAACTCGGCGAGAGTTCGGTTCGGGGAGAAGTATACCCCTACCACGACAATCTCCCCGAACCGTGCTGCCACGCAACCCCGTCCTCTCTTGACAGACTCGAGGGACGGAGTACCGGCGGCGACCGACGAAATGAGGGTCACTGAGTCGCTGAGGTCCTCCACCCAGTCATCCCTGGGCGGGACAAAGTACGGCTCAGCGACCACGGCGATGTTAATCGACCACTGCGCCATGCTCTGGACCAACAGATCCTGAGCGGCGGCGCAGTGATTGATGTTCGCCTGGAGGAGGCGTAATGGAACCGTTATTGGCACTCCATTTCAACCCCCTCTCGAGCACCCTGTGACGGCACTGCCGCAGCGACAGTGGCGGCGACGACGACGACGTTAGAGGCGGCAGCGGCGGCGGCAGTAATGGCGGTGGCTGCGGCGGTGACGGCGGTGGCGGAGGGCTTGCCCCTGCCTCTGGCCTTGGCGGGTGGAGCACAGGCCTTGCCTCCAGCCCGGTGATCGGCCGGCTTGCCAGCCGCCGCACATACAACACAGTGCGGCGTGGCGTTACACGAGCCGGCCTTGTGACCGGGCTTACCGCAGCGGAAGCAGTGGTCGCTGCGGTCCACCTCCGAGGTGCATTTCACCCTCACGTGGTGGCCCACCTGGCAGCGGAAGCACCTCAGAGGTCTGGGCTCCAGCAGTTTGACCTGCGCGGAGACCCATCCCACCAAGAGCCTTCGGCCCTCCCCGGCTATCTGCTTGGCCGCCGCCACGGGGCAGCTCACCGTAACGGCTCGCATCCCCGTTTGGTGGGCCTGGACACTCGGGCCTCGTCTGGGTTAAGGGTCGCCCTAAGCCTATTGGCCAGAGCATCCGCGGCTGGGCCGCTGTCCGCACCGGGGATCTCCAGCATCCGGGCCCCAGTCGCAGTGACTTTCAGCCGGACGCTGTTGGCGGTCTCCTTGAGATCCACCGCCGCCTCCACCTAGGCGAGCACGTGCTGGTAGGACACGCCCTTCTTCTCCGCTTCCCGCTGTAGTGTAATCACTACAGCTGCGGACTTCGGGGCGTGGAGCCTAGCCGCAACGCTTCTCTTCTTGGCCCGCTGCCGCCTCTCCTTCTTTTTGGCCGCCCTTGTCGCCTTGCCTGCCTTCTTCTTCTCCCCGGCTACTTGCCATTCGGCGTCGGCCGGAGGAGATTTAGAAGATGGGGGCGGCCGATTCGCCGCCTTGGCCGAGGGCCCCGCTGCCTTGGCCGGGGCCCCTGTTGCCTTGACCGGGGCCCCCGCCGCCTTAGACGGGGCTCCGGCCGCCTTGGCAGTGGCCCTCGTTGCCTGTGCAGCCGCCCCGCCTCTGGTCTGTCCCGATGAGCCTGGTCCAGCCGCGGTAGTTGCGGTGGCGGCGTATGATGTCGCTTTCCGCTGGCCCACGGCCGGCTGGCTTGCCGCCAACGGAGGGCGCAGGACAATGGCCTCCAGGGTGGAGAGCTTGCTCTGTAGAGAAGCCATTTCCTGCCGCACCAGGGTCAGGATCCGGGCCTCGGCAGGCACGGGCCGTCCCTGACCATGCTGCTCCCCCCCCTGCGGCACCTCTTTGGGGCCAGCTCCTCGGAGGCCAGCCAAGTCCGCTCGGAGCTCCGCATTCTCCTTTCGGAGAAGCTCCATAGCAGCTGTCAAGCGGGTGACCTCCTCCCGCAGCTCGGACATTCCGTCCGACGGAAGCCTGGGGTGGAAGGCCTCCGCTGCCGCCATGATTGAGGCCATGGCCGCGGATATGGCTTTTTCTCTAGAGGATTTAATCCTCTTCAAGGCCACAGCGTTGATTGCGGCTAACACGATCTCCGCAAACTTGGCCGCTCGCTCCGAACTAGAGCCACCAGCGGCGTCCTTGGGCCTCTCCCGGTCCAGAAGGGTCACTTCAGTGACTCGGTCGGTTGCGATCACTCCACCCAGAGCTGGGTTCGCGGCTTTAGCCTGCGCCACCGTGCCCACAGGTAAGGCAGTGACCCCTTCCGACTCCTCTGTTGAGGCCTCTGATGACGAGACCCCAGGGTCGCTCTTCGCTCCAATACCCGGCGTATCAGGCCGCTCGAGGTGACCCCGATTGCCCCGCCCTGGCCTCAAAGCGGAAGCTCCACCCGCAACCGCTCGTCCTCGGCCTCTTCTCACCGTCGGCACTTTTGCGACCGGGAGGCTTTCCTCGCCCGAGGATTGCCCCGCCGATCCTGCGCGCTCCGACCCGCGCGGCCGTTTGCCCCAAAATTAGGAGCCCCCGCGTCCTATGTCCTGGTCGGACATGCTTTGGTCCCTTGAGGGACAGGAGCCTCCTCGGCTCTTGTTGCCGTCGCCGGCAAGCGGTTCCTTCTCCGCCAATAAAGTTGGCACGTCATCAGCATTTGGGTTTTTATTATTCGATTTTTTATCCATTTTGTTCCCACGAGTAATTAGGAAGTATATGTCCACCTAGGCAGAGCCTTTTACCTAGGTAAGCCTATATACTGTAGAGGTCGGCAGGTATCTACAGGGGAAGCGCTAAAGACTGGTCCCCCACCAGCCACTCATCCTCTCGCCGCGCTTCGAAACTTAGGATTAGGTGGTTTTTTATCTTAGAGGTGTCCTTCCTCTGGGCCGGGCGGTAAAGCCAAGCCCCCGATGGTGGCATTATACATGCCTCTGTTCGCTGTCCAGATAACCTGGCTCAGCGAACCCGCCGAAAGTTCTCTCCTCAAGATCGCTCTTGAGGGTGAAACGACAGCCGCTTTGGTGCGCCTGCACCGCAGCGGCTGGGTCACGTCCAGTGTCAATCGACGAACGTCGATCGATCAGGAGCGACCCGCCTCCCTCGTTCCTCCACTGTGCCCTCTGCAAATCAGAGAGACACGCGGAAGAACGTCGAGGAGCATGCTGCTCCCCCGCCCGCAGAAATTCGCCACAGACAATCCCCTCTCCGAAAAACTCCAACACCTTTTCCTTAGAGTTTATTGTTCATGCCCAGGGTGCACCGGCCCGACAACTGCTCTTCCCCTCGAACGTATCCATAAGGGACCAGCAGGTATCAGGCACACGTGGAGGTTTTCTGTATGCACCCCAGTCCAATAAACCCTATGACTTGTCTCTTATTCTGCTATTGTGGTACTATCAACATAACAGCAGATTCATTTCACAATACCAACGACAAAAATCAAGTGCCACCCGCCACAATGAAATCACTCAAAAATGCAAATCAAATTAGCTGACTGTACTTTTTTCTCTGTACAGTCGCATCCAAAATAGACTATTGTTACAATAAAGTGCTAACTGTGCTGACTGTATTCGAGTGTATTTACATAATTTCATTTGGTTTAACGTATACAAATAGTCGAGCTTATTCGACAATTGTCGGTAAAGAACTTGATTCTACGTGCTTATTTTGTATTTCTGTTAAAGTTTTTGTATTTTTGTGAGTCAAATATTGAAATGAAAAAACAGGATTTTGGCTTTCTCACTTCTGTATTCTGTGGATTTGTATTCATTACAAGTTTGAGGAAAATGTAACTGCACCAGTCAATAATATTTTCCCCGAATTCGGAAGCACAATAATCATTATTTACTTTCTAAATAGCAGAGATAGCCTAGTGGTGTGACCGTCAGACTGCCAAGTCATAGGTCTCGAGTTCGAACCCAAGGCACGCACCTCTATTTTTTCGGATTCATGTGCGCATTGTATAATTATCACTTGCTTCAAAAACGGTGAAGGAAAACTCTGATACCAGGTGAGTCACTAACCACACAAAATAAGATTATTACTCTTGTTATAAGTTTTCAGACACAAATTTCACAAACACCAGGAACCACAAAAATTCACGGCTCTTAATATGGCACATGAGTGTTAAAAAAAGTTCATACAGTTTCTGTATCTCATAAAATGTGTGACAATTTCTGTCAAAACCATTTTTTTTTTCATAAAAATTGTCTTAATTTATAATTTTGTTTATCGATGTTATAATTTTTTTTTGTGTTGTAATTAATAATTATTATATAAACTTAAATATTGATGGCCCCGTACCTATTTGTACCTGATAAGAAGGAAAAAAGATCTTATTGGTTTTCTTTAAAAAATAAGCTTCATAACATCACGCCAGTATTCCTGGAAGGCTCAGTCAGAGGTGTACCTATACTACACGCACATTCGCCAGTTACGTTTGAGTCCCATGCAATAGGGGGCGAGCCTATTGCCATCAACCGGCCACAAAACCACTTCTGAGAAATTCCAGATGGAAAAACCCAATAATACTTTACCCGACCCGGGAATCTAACCCAGGTCCTCATACTCGTCCGCTAGGGCCGATGCTTGCCGGGGTTGCGAAGAAGTCCGAAAGGGAGATCGTGGCCCCCGGTTACATGGCAACTGAAGAAACATGGGTGGGTTTTAGTCAGTAAAAGTCTGACACGCCCTCCCGCTCCGCCCAGAGTGGGAGAAGTTATTTGATAATTTCACATGCAAAAAAAAAAAAGCAAGAGCGACCACTAGACCATCGAGGCAATCCATCCAAAATAAGCTTCAAAGAACTATAAAAACGAAAATGAACGAATTAAGAAAATAATAAGGACATCAGATAACTTCAAGCTTAACATACCAATGCGTTCCACGACTATCCTTGACAAATCATTTACCAGGCTATTCGTTTGTGGAATGAATTACCAGTTCCAATAAAGCACGCGCTATCGTTGGCTTTTTTACAAGTCTCTTGAAAGAACATTACTTGTCATTATGATTTTGATCTCTTCGTTAGCAGTAATAATAATCTTGATTTATTTTCGTTGTATATATATAGTATATATATTGTGTGTATGTATCTATTAGATAGCATTTATCTGTGTATCTATTATAGTATATTGTTCTCATATATTTTTTATTTGCACCAAAGACAGCCCCATTTTATGTCCAGAAAATCACTGTCCATTCCAAAGTTGCCTGGAAATGATCGCAATAAGGCCGCCTATTGTACATTTTGTAGAGTATTTTTTTTTTTTGTAATGTCTATACATTTATTAATTAATAATTATATTATGTCTATAATTCATTAATTATATATTTATATCATTTTTATACTAATTAATTTATATAATTATAAATAAATAAATAATAAAACCCTTAAAAAAATACAATCTATTTACCAACATTTTTGACAAGTTTGACAGATTGCGACTTGAATGTGAACGTTTTTTTAAGTACGAGAATTGGCCTTCAATCTTCAACTGCAAAAGGCCCTTATAAGCCCTTACATAGATAGTTCAATCAACCTTGCATCCCTAATCAAATTCCACGTTCATCCTAACCCAAGCCAACCACACGCCGGTGGCAACACTAGTATAACAAAAAAACAATCTTACTTCCACGACATAAAGGCGCTTTTAACGTCAAATTGTTTCCACGTGTGTGTTCACCAGCAAGATTAACCCAGAAAGGAAATGCCCTAACAAAGTTACGAGCGCACTACCAACAAAATTTGTTTGTTCCACATTGCGCGGTTAGTTTGTGCATTATTCTATTAGGACCCGCAGCACACGGTAATGGATCTACGGAAGCGGCTAAACTATCTCGCTCATAACAAACTGTGTTTAGAGTTTGTGGGCTTTTAGGGTGGAGGGGTAATTGTAGCTGTTTTGTGGAAAATAATAAATAATACCATCGTGTACCTCTAAAATTAACAAGAAAAATTACATTTTGTTAATAGAAGGGCTCAAAACAGAAAAACTAGCTGTAGATAATAAACAAAAAACCAGCCAAGTGCAAGTCAGAGGGCACACGAAGGCTTCCGTACCACCGTACCAATATTTAACAAAAAACGCCGTAAAAACACGTTTCTTGTATTGGTATCCGCTTTCACAATATTATACGTGTTATCGCTGTGATGAACGCCGCACTCCTGGTTTGCCGCGGCGGCAGGGCGACACTGCCGCGCAGCAGTGCCATCGTAGCAATAATGCGCAGCATTACTGCCGTGCTCGGAATGAAATATCAAATAAACCTAAAGAAAATGTATGGAGATCGTGCAGCGTTGTTTGAAATCATAACCATTAGTTAAATAAAGGGTTTTCCAATAAGAGGTGTCGATAGATAGATGTCACTTTTGAAGCTGCATTTTTTGACATTTGACAAGTAGAAACTACGCCATTAATAAAAATGGAATGATACACGCTTCAACAACGCATTGAAATTATTAAAATTCACTATAAAAATGGTGAAAATGTGGCAGAGATGGTTCGTAAAACTCGAACATTTTTGGGTCGTCGTGAAGCACCTTGTCGGACCGCAATACAGAAATTGGTGGAAAAATTCGAGCTGTTGGGACAACTTAGTGATGTAAAGAATAAAACCCGTGCACGGTGAATGGATTGCGCTATCGAGAGATGATTAATGATTTTTTATGGCCGGAACTGTATGGTATTGATCTGGACAAAGTTTACTTTCAACAAGACGGCGCTACATGATCTTTTACGGGAAAAGTTTCCCAACCGTGTTATCTCTCGAAGAGGTGATTACGATTGGCCACCGAGATCTTGTGATTTAACACCTTGCGACTTCTTCCTTTGGGGCCACGTGAAAGAGAAGGTCTACGCCAACAGCCCAGCGTCGATTCAAGACCTCAAAGATGGAATTCGTGAAGCTATCGAGAACATAGGGCAGCCATTTTGTGATTTGGTTATGGAAAATTTCATGAAAAGAATATGGTCCTGTAAGCGTGGTCGCGGTGGTCATTTGCCTGATGTTATTTTCCACTATTAACGGCATACCTTCCTCTTTATAATGAAATAAACATCCGATCATTTGTATTAAAAATGGCGTTTTTCTTTGAATATCGAAATAACACCTCTTATTGGAAAACCCTGTATTTCACCAATTAAAATTAAAACTTACTCTGTGTAAAAAAATGCTATCTGCTTTTCCGTGTAAAATGTAACCCTAACATTTCCGTTCTCGAAAGCTACGAGCCATTTCCAAATAACGACTTAGAGTGAAAACCTCGTAAGTGTAAAAGAAGTAACTTTTCAGGGGGAAGAAAAACTACGTGCTGTAAATATTTTTAATGTTTTTTTTTTATTAATTAATATGGAAATTAAACCCGCTTTTATATCCAGAACTGCGAACATAAAAGACGCCGTCCAAAAATTTACAGCACACAGTTTTTTCTTCCTCCTGAAAAGTTACTTCATTTATACTTACGGGGTTTTCAGTCTAAGGCGTCGATACGTAGATGTAATATCCAGCGAAGTGGGATCGCGGTCTTAAGCTGTTCACACACATTCGGGCTTCTGCTCAATTGAAAAACGTGACGACGAATAATAAGCAGTGTGCTCTAACGTTTATTTTGTAAACAACGTGTGATCCACTTGTTGTGTACATGACCTAATAAGGGAGAAAGATACTGTACTTAACTACTTGTTGCTTGTATTTGGAGCGCCTTGAACAAAGGAAAAAAATAAAAATAAAATCTCGCTTAAAGTCCCCGAAAGTCTAAAATCGCCAACCCGTCTTGAGCAAGCGTGGTGATCAATGCTCGTGCCTTCTCTGTATGAGAAGTGGCCTTTGCCTTGAAGTGGGATAATAATAGGCTGGTATTATTATTATTATATTCCCCGAAAGGGTAGGTAGAGTTGTATTATACTGATTTTTCAAGTTACGTATACAGGGCCAAAAGTTTGCTAGCAAAAAATGAACTACTGCCGTGATTTTTTTTACACATCCAAAACCAACCATTTAGCTTGCAGGGACACTTGAGTCTAATAAAAATTAGCACTTTAAAGCTTAATATTTCGCAAACGGATCCCTGAATCCAAAAATGGTTTTCACATACTCAATGTTTTAGGACATATTTAGCGATACCCCACATCATGGGATAAAAAAAAATATCACCACTTTACGTGTAGGGGAGGTTGCCAATTTTTTTTTTTTATAATTTTATTTTACTACTTTGTCGGCCTGATTAATATGTATACCCATGCCATATTACAGCTTTTTAGTACTAAGAGTCTCGGAGCTACACCGCGGACAGACAGACAAAACCCTAAAAATTAAAGAAATGGAAAAGGGTCGGGAAAAAAATTTAAAGAAAAATAAACAATGTTATCTAGTCTGTGAGTCATATTATTGACTGAATCTATGATTGACGGCCTATTACAGTATCGTAATTTGACAAAAAGCGTTACATCATTGTTCATCAACATCGTTTATCAACTTAAAACCGAAACATACCAGTAAAATTTAATTTCAGCTCACACTTGAAACATACAGGTAGACAGAAACTATAGAACGTCTCCTGCTACCATCTTTACATACTCCTTTTGCCTCGTTTACGTTATTCAAATTCAAATTCAAAAGTCATTTGTTCAAACTAGGCTGAGAATCAGCACTTTTCACGTCATAATTACATAAGACAGTCCCCCGAAATGCCCACCCTTCACCACTTCCTAGTACTTTAGCTGGGAAGAAGAAGTACCGCAAATACTCCCCAGCATCACAGCTATCTGTTCAAATTAGAAAAAATTGATTCCATACAATAGTGTGCAAAATAATTTACATTACGCAACACTAAACATAATTTAAATTATAAATTATTAGCAATATGTCAGCTAGCACTCGCCAATATACCAACCAACCGCCGTTCATACATCTGGTTATGCACGCACGGGAAAAACGGTTCTACCTACAAGCACAAACTGGCATACTGTATTTATACCAGAACTTTACTCAAAGCCATTAATTCCCAAATCATAATAAAAAAGAAGTCATATAATATTTATTAGTACGGATACGACCTACACAAGCCTAATATATTTTATCTCGTTTCGAACGCCGCCCGAAGCAGTTAATGAAAAATCGATATTAGGCTCGCGTGGAGTCGGCTACCTAATTACTGACTTAGCAGGTAAACTTGCTTAGTAATAGTATACCTAATGTTTAGTCTAGTAACTGTTCAGTAGCTTGGCAAGAAGTTTGCACACATGTTTATTTTTCTTGCATGTAAATGATCGCAAATCTTTACAATAGTTGGTGAGTTGCTAGCATGTGTGTGTGTGTTAGAAAATTTCAATTTAATATTTACAGCTTCGTGTTTTTATAGCAGTTACCTATGCTAAACGAATTAAGAGGAAGTAAATAGAACAAAAAACGTAGGATGAAGCAACAAAAAACCTTGTTTTTAAACCACATTAAAAAGTAACGTATCGGTGATTTACAAGAAAAAAATCTTATCCCCCATTTTACAACACCAATCTTATAAAAAAAAGGTTTACAGTTTAACTTTATGATCAACCCTTTATTTACGAGCTCATAAAATCGAGATACATTTTCTTATTTCACAAAGACACTTCGTTGTAACGGTCAGCTATAACGTATGTGTAAAAACCACAACTCGAAGCAACATTCCTGCCTTTTGGTTCTTAAAGTACCCATTTGACTAGCTACGTTCAATGAGCTAGGCAACCATACTCAATATGGAGACGACGATACGACAATAATTTAAATTTTGTATGGGTATATAATGACGTTCCTAGCCTGCATACAAAAATTCATTCAAAAATATCTAACTAGCTTTACCCGCCCCGGCTTCGCACACGTAGCACTTATTTACGGCGCACCTACCTATCTACTCTACTTTACCTACCTACCAACCTACCTACCCTACATAGTTACCTATCTACTCTGCCCATCACCCATTTGAATATTTTTCAAATTCAATGTTAAGATTTATTTGATATTCTCTGTAGATGCTCTATTATTGCCAGTATTTTCATTTATTGTCATATTGTTGTTATTGTCTTTTCACAGTTATTTTACATGTGACAGCTTGGGTTGTTGTCAGCAACTAAAATGATCACATTGATTCTGATAATTAAACAAAATCAGAGGTAAAGTAACTGTGAAAGGACTGTAAGTATCCTCCCCGAAAGATTTGACTTTGTTGAAATCGTTCAGCAGTCTTAACTACCTCGATCATATTAGAAACTGATAATATCGGTGGGAATGACGAAGGCTATGTCAAAAGACAAGTTACGAGTTCAAATCCAAAAGTAATTTATGTGTTCGTAAATTGTTTGTTGAAATATGAATACAAAACAACTTCCGCCAGTAAATTAACTGACAACTGTCAGGTGCTTCAGCTTCGCAGTGCACGTGCCACATATTTTACTGATAGATGCACCCAAAAGTCATTTGACCAAAAATCAATCCGTATATTCAAATTACGACTGCCATTATTGATCATATTTGGGTAACAATGATGGAGTACGTATTTACTATTTTATATATTTTAAAATGAGATGTCACTTGACCTTTTACCACTCTTAAATATTAAAAAAAAAAAACATGATTCGATTAGTTTCATAAAATAATTTTATTGCCAACGCACAAAATAGTAACATTAACAAAAAAATGTTCCAAATGACATCTAGCCAGTAAATCAACTGACAACTGTCCGGTGCCTCTATTAAGTGCATGTGCCACATATACTAAAATTTTACTGATAGATGCACCCAAAACTCATTTGACCAAAAAAAAATGTTTTTAACTATTGCATATAATGGCTATACCACCGCAAATTGACGTAGTATGTCAATTAGAAAAACAATGAATTGCCAAGACTGTTTAAAAATAAAACTGAAAATAACGATGCAACAAAAGTTCCTGAAGTGAACAATGAGTAAGCGTCTTGTATCGTGCGATACCCAAGTTGAGCTATTACGAACTAAAACTTCCAGATCGGCAAGATAAATAAGATGGCTTCAATTTAAAACTGGACTCCTTGACAGTGCTTGTGCAAGTAAGTAGTAACTTGCAAGCTTTTGTTGCTCAGTAGTTTTATGTGTGCCAGTTGTGAACATTTGTGTTTATTGTTGCTGCTTTATGCATTGGCAATAAAATTGTGCCAATCTTGAAATAAATTTTAGTGAGCATTATTATTCTTCATAAGTTGGCTGCAATTTAAAACTCTCGGCTCATTGACAGCGCTTGTGCAAGAAAGTAGTAACTTGCAGGGTTTGCTCAGTAGTTCTCTAGATGTCAGTTGGAACATTTGTTAGTTGATGCCACTATTATGTGCGTTGGCAATAAATTTATTGAAAAAAAAAACTAATGCCAATTCTCGTTTTTTTTTTTTTTTTCATCTTTAAGTGTGGTAAATACCTACTTAATCGTTGTGTTACCCAAATATGCTCAATAACGAAACAGTTACAGAAATGTATTTATTAAATAAACGTTAAAGAAGTTAATTAGAGAAATATACAATAGTCAAATATTTACATTAGGTATTAAATAAAATAACTTATTATGCAAATGAAAAACAAAAGGATACTTTGACGTCGAAGTACACCTCCACATCAATGTCATTCGGAAACGTGTTTCCTATTTTCACGTAATTCGAAGAGAGATTCTTGAAGGTACCTCATCAAAAAGTATGATCCCAACTTTTCCACTTCATTATTATTTTATAATATTTTTCTACCTAAATCTATGTAAATAATTTATAACCCGAGTCACGGCATTTTGTCCTTGTTAGCCTGATTTCTTTTGTACACAAAAGATTATCATCATTGAAGCTCGAATTACGGCGAAGAATGCAAAGTCACGGAGCTCGCTTGCCGTTCTTGAATTTCATTTTAAAAAAGTTAGGGGAAAAACTTTTGAAGTAAATAAAAATTCGTGATGTTGAAAGAAAAGAGTTTTAAGTTAATTCCAAGTGAAGTGCAAGCCTTTTTGTAATTGCAGGCTGAGTTACTTGACTTCTTGAGGTTTTATCGAGATGTTTCCGACGGAATTTTCTTTGTGAAGGCGATTTTAAAATAAACTTAATTAAACAATCGCATTATTTTAGGTACAATCATAGACTCAAAAATGAATGTCATTATACTCAACACCGAAAAAATTGTTATTTCATAGTAACTTTACTAAAAGACACATCACGAAATAGGTTCCTATATTCATTTTGAAGCAATATAAGGCATATTTTCCTGACATAAAGCCAACGATCATCAAATAATTATACAAATGATTTTGAAATGAAAATCGGTAATTGTTGTCATGTAAACTCAGCCTAATCCGCACGAAATACCTAAACAACACACAACAGAAGCCTTAAACCATAAATTATGTAAACATCAATATAAAAATATATGAGCAGAGATCCTTGACTATAAAATTTTATAAGGTGTGTCAAAAAGCTTGAATAAAACCGTATGGGCTATAAATGAAAATATTCACGTCCCATCGTTATTGGTACTTATGAAGACAGCCTAGAAATACTTGCAAACTGCTTGGAGATAGCATAACATAACATTAAGCCTTAAATCCCCAAATGGTTACGCAGAGAGAGAAGAGGAGGCTCCCTTTTTTTTTCTCCCGCTCTGGGCGGAGCGGGAGGACGTGTCAGACTCTTACTGACTAAAACCCACCCGTGCTCCTTCGGTTGCCCTGTCGCCGGGGGCCACGATCTCCCTTTCGGTTTTCTTCGCAACCCCGGCAGGCATCGGCCCTAGTGGACCCCTTCAATTCTGCTGACATCTCTTTAAGGCGCGCGTGGAACACAACGCGCCCCTGACCCGGGCCTAGTCCTTATCGGACGGTGAGCCACCCATTGCTCACCAAGAGGAGGCTCCCTAAATTGTATGTTAATTTGCATTAATAGATAGATGGAGTATTCTTTATTATGTACACCATAAAAATTACAGACATGAATAAGTATATAATTCATATTCTGAAAAACAATCGCATACAATCAAAATGGAACTTTAGTATTTGATTTATTGGATCTTTTTCTTTTCATATATATACTTAAAACAGTTACGTAATTGGAACATTTTCACTCGATTCATTTTATTTTTTATTTGATATATTTTTTGAATCCGAAGTAAATATTTTGATTGATTGATTTTTTATTCGAAAATTATATCTTTTTTAAAGATTATTTGCAACAAAAACAAGATTACTCTGCTTTTATGTCTAAAATAATTATTGTCAGTAAGAAAATATAGTTTATTATCCAGATATAAGATATTTTTTCTCTAGATCAATTATTACTTTAGTTATAAACGAAATAAGCATTGAGACTTACGACATTTAGTTTCGTGCTCGAACACGACCAAAGAGCGCACGGGATATTCAACTTTATTACTGATGTGTTAGCGTTTAGCGCATAGTGGAGTGGTGGGGTGCGTAGGGGCGGAGTTTGCGAGGAAATTGTCTTTGGAGTGCCTGGTTTTAAGTCCTATATAATAGGGGCAAACCTATTGCCATTAACCGAATTTCAGATAGAAAACCCCAATAACACTTTGCCCGATCCGGGAATCGAACCCAAGACCTCATGCTCAACCGTAGCTCTTGCGACCACTACACCGATGAGGCAGGCTTTAACAGCAAAATGCATGTAAACTACATAAGTAAATAAGTACATAACAATGGGAAAGTGCTACTAAAAGCTGCGGGTCGACCTCGTTGCTTCTCACACGAAAATCTGTACGTTGATCCGGCATCACCAGCACCCTAATTGCGTAATACACGATCGATCACAATCTGAATTATTTTGAAAGAGATTGTTAATCCATTGCTTCAAAAGTTCGAAAAAAAAATCTTCTCAACAACGTAAATAACGCAATGAATGTTGTTGACCTGTCAAAATGACCTACGCATTTAGATAGCAGTCCTAACTCTCATCATATTTTGGCTGTTGAGACCAAAACTACAAACTTCTAGTATACAGAGAATTTGTATAAAAATGTGGCAGTTATTTTAGTATATCATGGTGTCTTACGACTTCCACGTGAACGAAGTGTACCATCAAGCTAGAAATATGCTTCCATGTAAAGTTCGGTATTATGCTGATTTGGTTGTGACGGAATATTTCATATTGTACTTGGTGTTGCCGTGGAGTTGTCTGCGGGAAAACTTTTTTTTCTTACTTTACCGTGTGTAGGTGCAGAGGATATCAAGTTACTTCTCTGCTGCGATGCCTGGAAAAGGCCGCTAAGTTGTAAGTACCTGCATTTGTTAACAACACCAAAATGTACACTTCGTATGCAAATAAATCTTTGACTTTGACTTTGACTTTGCTATAATTTTACAATCGGTTCGGCAATCTTAAAGTGACAAACAACCCTTATCATTCGTGTGTCTGTCTATCTGTCCGTCTATCACAGCTAAATTGCTCCGAATCTAAAAGACCGATTAAAAAACACGGCCTTGTAACGTAAATAAATGTTTTTTTTTTCCTTTTTTTTAATTTTTCTTGTTTGCCCCCCCCCCCCCGCAAACAATATTTTTTTTTAAATAAATTTTAAAAACAGTTTTTCAATCTGTATCATGTGACATATCAAATGACAAAAGTTGTTGCTTGGATTTCAAATATATTTTTTTTATAATTTTAAAATAAATTCATTTAAATTTAAGAATTATCGCCCTTATCTCCGAAACTCCGAAACTAATGAACTACACATAGATTTTTTTTCTTTACCCATAGATTACATAAAAACCTAAAAAAGTGTATGGTATTAAAATAATATAGTAAATCTCTCAATATTGTTCGAACAAACTTACATTTGCAGTTGGAATGTATGGAAAAACATGTTTTTCAACTACAATGTTAAGTTTGTATTTGGGATAAATTCATTTCAAATACAGAACCCTTCATAGTGCGTGGTTCTACACGCACTTGGGCGGTTTTTTAATTCTTCATTAATATATTTAATCCACATTTTTGCCTGCTCTTTTGACATGCCACCCAAAAAAATTAAAATGACTTAAGGGTTGTAAAAATGCCGAACATTTTTATAAAAAGGACAAGAAACAAAATGAGACGAAATGAACTTTTGTAACGACCGAAGACTTACGTACCTAATATTTCTTATAGCTTGCAAAGTTGACTCTATCACAATTTTATTCTATTTCATAAACGTCTTACTGCAAGGATTCTTACAAAACGAGAAAGTTGAAATAAGTAGTTCAGAAAATCTGGCAGCATTAAAACATAGCTTCTAGTTGGATACAGTCGTACTAAATCTTGTACATATCCTTGTTTCTGTCTTTTATTCAACACTAGCACTACGCCCGTGACTTAGTCTGCGTGGAGATTGAAAATTATTCCACAGAAAAGTACTACCGGGGTAAAAAGTATTTTATGTCCTAATCTAGGTCGTAGTCTACCTGTGTGCCAAATTTAATCGAAATCCGTTTAGCAGTTAAGGTGTGAAAGGTAACAGACAAACAGAGTTACTTTCGCATTTAAAATAATATTATAAACACACGCACACACTGCATCATGCTGAGTGGACGCCTTCTTGTCACGTGCAGCTGCTGACTAATTTCTATTTTATGCTCGTGATTTATTATGTACTTTAAGTTGTTTTCGTTTACTCTTATCTTTTATGTATGCACGTGTCTCTGCGACAAATAAACCCATTTTTCTTTCTTTCTTTCTATAAATATACATAAGCAATGAGTAATATAAGTATGGATGTACCTATACTTTTATATTTCGTTTTTATTAAAGTTTTCTAAATAATAATATTTAAAAATATATATATATGATTGTCCTTATCAATTACATGTCAATGGTAATGGCGAAAACATCCCTTGGTGCATATTATCAAAATACATTATAACATGAATTAAACATTATAAATAGCAAGAATAATTATGCGCTATGCGGCCACAACAAATTTTTGTCGCAGTCAGTAAAAAATGGCTTAATGTGAATAATATTATGTCAAACTAATATACTTAATTAAATCATTACAAAAATTGAAAGACACACAAATTAACATAAACTGACATGCAAACGTTCGATTTAAAAGTGACCTTTTAATGAACATTATAAAAATGAATATGATACCACATTATTTTATTTTAAAGCAAAGTTTAGGTTTAGAAAAAAATCTTAGAAAACAACTAAATTACTAAACCTTAAAGTACTATTTAAGTGTTAGTATTTTATTTTTTGTTAATCAGTTTCTCTTTTTTTTCCATTTTTTTTTTATGGGTACGCCTCTGTCTAACCCTTCGGGGAAATAAGGCGTGTTGTTATGTTATGTAATTTAAGAAAAGCCAAAGCAATTTTAATAATTTGCTTCTAGTTGTCGGCACGAACTCTTTTGAAACGTGAAAATAAACATGAGTAATTCATGGAGTTTGTATACTTAAATTACAACATAACGTTACCACGATTTGCAAGCAACAATGCTTTACCTTACAACTATGTCAATGCAAAACCAACCTTAACTTTTCTTTTGTAGAGTTTATTTTCACTCTAATTGCAATACTTTGTTGTACCCGTATCATGATTGTACTGTACACACTTTGTCCACAGTTTTGCGGCATGCGGCGGGCCTTATGTCTCGAAATTTATTTTCAAAAAGTGTGCAAAAATGCGTGTTTTCGGAAGTCTGCCTCTGTATTTTACAGAGCTTTATTTTGTCAAAGAATTGCTGCGTATAAAAGTGGTACATATCACTCAGCTTTGCAAACACGGCTTCAAATAACTGACAAAATGTATTCTCGTAGAATTACTTGTTGAACTTGTTGAATTACTGCTGGTAAAATTGCAGGCTCGTAAAACTTTTCAACTTTGCTAAAATTGGCAACGTATCTACAATCTCTTGCCAAACCTAAAGCAAGTGATTACTGCCACCTGTCGGTATCATTTTCCATCAGTAAGCCCGTTAACCTGTTTACCAACTAATTTAATAATTGAATAATTAAACACTAACGTACACCAGAGCTTCACCCGCGTGATATCCTCATAAATTATAGCTTATTTTATTCACTGATAAAATGTTCATTCTACAGGTGAAAGAATTTTTAAAATCGGTACTGCAGTTTTTGATTTTATTAATTGCAAATAAATACAAACCTTTTCTCTTTATAATATTAAGTGTAGATTAATAAAAACAGACACACAGAACAGATACGTATATTCAAAAATAATTCTCCATTAAGATATCTCAGTGGTCGGCAGAGTCAGGATCTGTGCCCGGTTGATCGCAAAATAAAGGCCCTATAACATAGAGCTTCAACAAAACTGACGAAATATGTGTATTTGCTAAACTTTAAAGGAATATAAGCGTGATTATGTAATAAAAACCTTGACCCAATAACAAACAAGTCTCAAACTATTAACGTTCACAGTTCAGAAAGGGATCAGACCGTTATGCCCGCAGAAACCACGATACACAAACAAGGGAGATGGTCGAGATGGATTACAACCAAAACTTTGTTTACGACAACAAGTGGAACCACAAAACAAATTTAATAATACAGTTCTAATGTAGTTGATTGTTTCTTAACGTAATTTTGTGTAAGTAAGTGGGGGTTCATAATATAAGTTGGGTACAACATTAGAAATGTTTTAAGTTCATAATTGTTATCATTGAAACCGCCTCTGTTGTCAAGTGGTAAACCACTTGTCTCAGACCCAGAGGTCCTAGGTTCGATTCCCAGTGGGGGCAAAATTTTCTGCTCGGTTTGGTTGGTGGTACGGATTGTTCTAAGTCCGCCTGGCTAGCTGCCACCATCTTATCTAAATCTGCCATAACAACAATGTTAACATCATTGTTGTGTTTCGGCAGTTAAAGGTATAATAGCCAGTTCCTCTGTATTTGTGGATTTAGGGTGAAGCTCGCTTCCACTTTCGGCCTGATCATCACTTAACTTCAGGTGAGATAAAGGCCAAGAGCTTTCCCGGAGGGGATAAAAAATAATAATAAATAAATTGCTTCTATTTTGCCACAGGTGGGAAAAAGTATTTTCTTTTGCTCACCATCCACCGTTTTCCTGTGCTAGTCATATCCAGTAGACAAGTGGCAATCGCTTTCAAAGCGTTTCGTATTTCTACGACATTCAACGTGATTGACATATATAATCGTCTATTCGGCGATTCATAATTTCTTGTCCTGCTCGCTTCCACTGAAATTTAAAAAAATAAATAAAAATCTTTTATTTCCGACCAATAAGGAAAGCCCAATTGGTTAGTATACACACGACTTAGAAACCAGTGTTAGTACTAACATCTACCAGAAAAACAACACAAACTATTCGTTAATACACCACAGTGGCATGTAGGCGTACCCAATATCACAGTATGAGGCTGTCCCACCTACCAGCTATAGTTTATAGCGCATAATGGGAGCGCAACGCTTGCGCATGATGGCGTGAAAGTCATCTATTCTCACCTCTGCGAACATACCGGGAGCATTGCAGTAGCGCGGCAACCCCATCAACACCCTGAAAGCATTATTGAACTGAAGATAGTCACTTGTTTTATTACGTCATGGACCTTATTCCGTATTCGCATTTCGCTATTTCTGATCCTATCCAAACTTGAGACCACACATGTTATGTTATACTGCAAAATTGAACTCTATGTTGTTGTAGAATTGCCAACTTTCAGCTTGGCTTGGCTTTCCTATTTTATGCTCCGTTACATTATTCAATAAGCTTGTTATATTACTCTGCTTGGATGGTGTTGTAAATGATTTGGTAAATTCGCCATATGATTTGCCTAAAGGGTTTTATTCTAGATTCTTGAATGTGTATGTAAACTTACTAAAGAAATATGGAAAACTGGTAGATATTTTTAAACTTGTAAAACTTTGATCACATGCGGAGATGGCGGAATGAGCTGGACTTCTTTAATAAAGATTGGTCCTTGGCAGCTCTGGACGGAGAGAGGTGAAAAGCATTAAACATAACTTTACAAATTAATAACACTATGTAATATAAACATAATGTAAAATATTACCATATTAAGTTATTAAAAAAATGGCCAATATAACAATTTTCTTTTTTCAAATCATTAAAACTACTCGTTTAGACGTGATCTTCAGTATAAAATCATTAAAAGTCGGTTATCGTCGCCATAAACGATCATGGAACGGCTTGAGTAACCGTATGTTATCTGTTCTGTATTTTAACAGAACAATTTGTTAAAAAAAAACCGTTTAGTTTTTCTCACAGGTACATAAATAATTAATAGTTTTACTAAAACGATGGAAGTCAGAAAACGCAGAAAACACATATTTCCTAAAAGGTTCATAAAAACTCTTTTAATTTATCCCAACTCTACAAAATGAAGGTGCAATAAAAAACAATGTATCCCCAATAAAAAATCTTTTACCCTTTTGATCCTCGGTAGGTGTGTAAAGTCGATGTTAGCCTTAAAGTGGATAATCCTTTTTTTACATCGGACCATTTATCCGGGCTTAGGCGAAGCCTAAACTTACGGACGGTTTTTCCCGAGTGGTGTTTCGCCGGTATTTTTTTAACGCTAAAAATAGAAAATGGGTTTCACATTGTGTTGAAAATAAAGTTAGCACAAGAAAGATAATGTTTTGTACGGTAGTATATTATCTGTGGTACGGTAATGTTTGTATTTTGAAATAGAGGTTTAAAGGCTATGGCTATGTATATTTATATTTTTTTACTAAATGACCTGGTGAACTTTGTACAACATGAACCAATATTTAGTTTTTCGGTTTTTTTGGCTGTTTCTTTGGGTTTCCCAAATTTACTTTTTCCCGGCTATAGATTTTTACATTTATATAGATTCAAAAATACGTTTTTAGGCTTGACGATATATAAATTAATAAAAAAAATCATAATAATATTTAGGTATACCTATGTACAAACTAATAATAAAAACCTATGTATTATTTATTAGACCAAGCTTCCTATTCTATTATTCCTACTTTTAGTAACATGAAAATACGTAGGCAGAACCGTCTGACGAAGTCCAAATAAAAGAAAATCAACGTTAAATATAAGACACATCAATCTACACTGGACTCAGACATAATTGGCGAAATGTGGGTGTACTATGGGTACACCTCTGTCTAACCCTTCGAGAAAACAAGGCGTGATATTATGTGTTACCAATCTACTGATCCTTTAGAACACTCTACTTCAAATTTTTCTACTTTCGTATGTCCTCTCCATTTAAAGAACTCGTTACATTTAGTTCAGTCGGCATCCTACAGACATTCTCTTATAAACATAGCTGCTACCGATATAATGTAACAGTATCTAATTCTCGTTCCATTAAGAATCTCATGCTCAAGTAGCTATTACAGGTAACGAGTGCAGGTACAACACTAATGTGATTGCGCAGTATATGCGTCTGATAAGCGAGGCCTGATCGCTCTCTAATACACTTTGTAACTTCTATTTTATACGTCATTTATAAATACCTGATTGTTATCTTCGTATAGGGTTGAATAAACTACAGTTTTTTGCTGAATGTGTGAAAAATCTGCTGGAAAATATTTGCAAGTTTGAATGCTTGGTGACCCAATTACACCTTGATGGATTTGGAGGAAATTTGGCACACGCATAATTGATGCGACCTGGGTTAGGAAAAAGGATACTTTTCATCATGGCAGAACAGAGTTTTAATTTTCCGACTTCCACGCGGGTGAATTCGCAAAAGCTAGTTAATAGTAATAAACCAAAGGTCAAGACAAAGAGACATTCTATCAGCGATATATAATGATGGAAAAGTCAAAAATATATCCTTTATTATTAAAAGAGCAATGCTTGTACTCACGTTCTCGAAAACGGCTTTAACGTTTTCGATGAAAATTGCAAATTACTGGGAAAATTCGTTTTTTCTATTTTCACCCGAGCAGAGCTCGGTCGACCAGGTACTTGGATTTACATAATTTACCGAAAACCATATGTCAATCCTGTTGATAGTCGTTGTAGAAATACGACACGCTTTGAAAGCGATTGCCACTTGTCTCACTCACAAGACTCATAAAAAACCGAGTTCATTGAACTCTCTAAATAATTACCGTAGTAATTTATCCCATTCATTCATTCATCTTCTGATCATTACAATACTCATTCCTACAAAACAATTCAAAGCGTTCATTAAAATGCACTTGACACTGGCAAAGGAAATTCTTTGAGCCATCGAGTCTCAGCTCGTAAAGACTTTATTGTGAGCGACTATTAAACGCACACTTGCGGTTTTATATAGTTACATAATAGAGCCTTGAATGAAGTTCTATTCATGATTTTTTGTACTACTAAAGCTTTTTCATCCTTAACAGTTTGAATAGATGCTTGTGGTAAGGCTGGCGGTCTAGGTTAAGAATATTAACATATCTAATAACATTTTTTGACTTAAGAGAAATGGCTAGGCAGATGTCATATATAATATAATCGTGGCTGGCTAGCCTTTTCCCAAAAATATCACATTGGGGTCAGCTTACAGTCTAGCCATCCGGTTAGACTGCACCTGAACATTTTATATGAAGCAACTGCCTAGCCGACCTCCACAACTCAATTACTGGGTAATACGATACCTTTGCAAGACTGTTTGTCAAACTTTCAGGCTTCTGACCAACCGTAAAATTTCCAAAAGTGCAGATGATTTAACACTGAGTTATAATAATTCAAGTACGTATTAACAAAATTCACATTATATGCAAGTCTAATTTGAGTCATCAACAGTGGAAAATCAATAAAAAGGTTTTTATTTTACCACACCAGGGAAGGTCTTGGCCTGCATCTCACCTAACGCTAAGTGATGATCAGGCTGAAGGTAAAAGCGAGCTTCATCCGGAATCTTCAACCACAGAGAAACTGGCTATCTTCCCTCTAACTGTCGAAACACAACAATGCTGTTAACATTGTTGTTATGGCGACAGACTTAGATAAGGTGGTGGTAGCTAGCCAGGCAGACGTAGAATAAGTCAAACCGAGCAGATTTTTTTTTCCCCCACTGGGAATCGAACCCGGGACCTCTGGGTCTAAGACAGGTGATTAAAATTAAATGTACAGTTTGTACAATTCTAGCTATTTAACGAGATGTTTTTTCCGGCAACTTTCAGTCCTCTGTGAATATAAATGTTGAGTTGTCTGTGGGGTAAACATGGGAGATTCACGTAGTTCCAGGTTTGAGGGTCCTTCGTATCTCTTTCTTACTATATTTCTATTATCTTTGTATATACGGTACGGTACGGTACGGTACGGTACGGTCTTTGGATATCTGTTCCCCAGTCAGTACCTTAACGAAAGGGATAAAATAGATAAATGAACCCTAAAATTATTAAAAAACTACTCTCAAAAACTAATAAAACACAAAGATTCTAAGAAAAACTTTACCTTTGGCACATCAAAACCTGCTTTCAATGTGATAACAAATCAGCCAAGTTTCGTGTAACAAACTTTGTTCAAATACTTAAAACTTTAAGTTAGCAAGTTGTAGTAGAAAATCTTCGAAATTAGTTTCTGTAGTAACTTTAAAAAGGTTTTATGTATAAAACATTTCAAGGTTAAAACTTAACTTCTATCAAAGGTTAGAATAGAATAGAATAATATTTATTTTGCATAAAAACATGGTATAAAAAGATGGTTTAATACAAAAAAAAAAAAAATTACAAGATCATGTTTTTGCTTGACAGTCGTAAGCTTACAAACACAAGTATAATTTAACATTTCTTTTCAAAGAACTCTTTGACACTATAAAAACTATGAATACACAGCCATTCATGCAATTTATTTTTGAATAATCTCATATTTAATGTCTTGAGATTACTTGGTATCTTATTATATATACGTACATACATAGATATACAACTTTTATTATATTTAACTAGTCTCGGAAGGATATCCAGTACGGGCCCGTGGAGGTCTGGTCGGTTGCGAGGATTATAAATCATCTACAGTACTAAGTAATTCCTTAGCTTCCTCACAAATATACATGTTTCGTACATGTAAAGAGACGATAGTGGCAAAAAACCAAGCTTTTTAAATATCGGCCTACAGGATTCATCAGGTCGAAACCTATATATTGCTATAATGCATTTTTTTTGTGCTATAAATGCATTATTTTGATCTGTGCTTTTACCGCACAGTATCAAGCCATAGCGGAGCACCGATTCAACGTATCCATGGTAGGACATTATTGCCGTTTGAACGTTTGTTAAATTTCTGACTTTTTTAAGTGCATGTACGAACTTATTTATTGGTTTGAACACGGCATCAATATGTACAGTACCGACCAAAAGTCCATAGGCAATCTCACAAAGCAATAGGCTGACGCTTCGGTATGACTTACGACCTTCTTCTATAAGTTGTTAATACATTCCAACTGTAAATGTAAATTTGTACGCACAATATTGAGAGATTTACCATGTTATTTTAAGACCATAGACTTTTTATAGGTTTTCCTGTAATCTACGAGTGAGGAGAACTATTCTCTGTATTTTTTTTCCTTTTGAGGTACGGAAACAGTTGCAGAAAGAAGGCAAAACAAAGGACAGGTCCAAAAATAGTTTTTTTTTTTATTATTCAATCATTCTAACCAAGATAAGTTAAATATATTTGGATAGACATCCCAAAAACTAGTGGTTCTAACTATATCATACATTTTTAAAGCCCTCCAATTTTGAGAAAAATCGTTTTTTATTATAGTGAGAATTTACTCCTAAAACGAACAAACTTTTCTAATTATCTAGGATAATAGTGAACGCACGCCAAAAATTGTAAACTTGTCAAAATTTACACATATTACCTTCATTACTGTCAATTGATTGACAGTAATGACTGTACCATGTATCAATTTATACCATATTTGTCATACTTGCCATCAAAAATAAAATATATGTACTTTAAATAGTTTATAATTTTCCTCTTAAATGGAGAGGTCTAAAATATTATTTTAGTAGTTCCTAGTTCCAATATTTTTGTCATTTTTATTTAGAAGTAGTTTGATGCTGGTTAGATTTTTCTCGGAATAAAAACCAACGTCCCTACAAAAAGCGGACATCTCCTTTTTCGATCGCAAAACAGTCTTTAATGCTTTGCATTAAGAGTCGTGCAAAAGTGAAAATAAATCAATAAATAATAACGCTTAGTGAAATTAAAATATCTTCATAAATGAAATCGTGAAAGCGTATACGTGTGTTAAATTAATATCGCCATTAAAGCGGCACGCTGTAGAAATAGCTAACAAGTCATGTTCTTGAAGTGATTTCCCGTCGGCAAAAATGACTAACTTCCATACAGATTTTGATCCCCGATTTATATTACATTCCTTTAGGGAATGAATTTTCTAAAATCCTTTTGTCCTTATAAGGAAATCTTGTACAAAATTTCATGCATCGGCTTAGATTATGCATTGGGATTATATTGAATGTAAATTAAGAAAATACTATTAATATTGAGATACTCATGTTTGCGGTATGTATGTGTGCGGTCGTTAAACACCACATTATACTACAATAACAGTCATATTTTTATAAAACTTCCCTGTATACTACCTACGTTTGTAGTTTTATTCTCAGCAGCCAAAATATATAGAGAATCAGGAATGGTGACTCGTGAGCAAGCGACGTACAGTTGTCCGTGTGAGAAGCAGCTTGTCCCGAGGTCAACACCTGCAAGCCTTCAGTGTCTGCCCCTGGGACTTATTCTAAAATCGCTAGGACTAATAATCTGCTGTCAAAATCTGTGTGTAAATTGTAAAACTAAGCTAGTTTTTTTGTGCTGATTAAGGCCCCCTCGACTCTTTCCAGGTAGGTACTCTTAAGTCCTACGTCATATGTCAAAAACAGAAAGAAGTTCGAAAATTTCGAAGTTTTTCGAGCACCGTGCAATTAGCTGGTCTTCCGTAGCTGCAAACTTGTTTCTATAGTATTGGTATATATAAATACACCATCCCAAAAAAAAGGTTTAAAACGATCTAACGCGATTTTTGTGTCTCGGTGGCTAGCCTGTAATGCGGTTGATGTTTTTGACATCGGCTTTCGAAACAATAGTTGGTTCTACAATGAAATATTTCTTTATTTCAGACGTATTTTTATATTTATTTTTACGATCTAGCTCTAACTGCCTACCTAAATAATATAGGCAGCTCACTTATATTGAACGTACGCCTTCATAGCCAAAAAATGCTTGTACGTAAAACTTTAACTAAGGTATGTCTTCATACGTATGGCTTATAACAATTTTAGGAACACTAAACGCCCATTAAGTCGTTATAACAATACAAGAAACAAAGAAATATTTGTTTATTTGTCACAGAAACTTACAAAAATATAATTCATCATCATTATCATTTCAGCCGAAAGACGTCCACTGCTGGACATAGGCCTCCCCCGAGCACCGCCACTTCGACCGATTCTGTGCTACCCGCACCCAGCGGATTCCTGCGGCCTTCACAAGGTCATTTGTCCACCTTGTCTTCCAAAGCCTTGAGTAATACAATAACATAATAATAATAAACTCGAGTAATACAATAATAAAACAAAATAGATCTCAGTATACATATAATCACAAGCACAAAACAGAAATAGTGGCTGCTGCTGGCCTCTGAAAACTTCCATTGTGTCTTGTTCAGTGTCCTTAAATGCGTAAAGAGGTAAAATTGTTTGTTTGATTGTTTGTAAGTACTAATCCGAAAACAAAAAAACAGAGGCACTCCGGGAGTGCCGACAGAAGAGAAAACTTGAAAAAAAATCGGCACCGCGGTAATCAACGCGTTGATGTCTTTTTAACCGTCTTACGAATTTTCGATCAGGTCACGTGTCCTGACGCGAGTTTAACATTTTTTACCCATTACAAAAAAAGTGCACAACGCCGCTAAAGAAGTTTTCACTTCAAAAATATTTCAGTATTGCTGTGTGCTGCAGGATGTTTCATGGTATAGTTAACTTTCACGCGGACGAAAAGTAATTAAGAAAAGTCCACAGAAATATGTTTTCATCGGCTGAAACCAGCCCGAGGCATCTCAAAGGGAACCAGTCAGCAAATAGTAAAGTTTACGGATGAATACCAATGACACTCCATTGGGTACTCTCAATATTGAACGCAATCAAAGTTTCACCAAAGTATTTCAAGTGATATCTTAATTTGACGACGATTTACGTTTCAACGATTTTATTTCAGCTAATATTTATGTTGGTTTATTCGCGTTTAATATTTTATTGAACGTGAAGTCGTGGTGGCCAGAGGAATAAACCCACTTTTTAAGCAACAAGTTCTGGTTTTCAAGCATGTGACCTCCTATGTTTAAGATTGTTTACACACAAAGTGAAGAAACTTGGACTTAAGGGTCTGCATAACGCCATTGACCTTGAACATACAAAAGCGTGTCGCGCTAACGAACGTAGTATTTATTTTTAGTAACTAAAATATGAATATTTGAAAAAAACACACAGACATAATAAATAAATATACAATAAATCAGTCTGTACATACAAAAAAAAAAAAAATTTAAGTAGATTGAAATTAATATCGTTTTTATGTTTTGCGTAGACATTACTTCCTGAATTTATTTCATAAAGTATTTTACTACAATATTTTAATTCACATAATTATAGAATTAATGTTAACGCGTTCCAGTTTAACATGCTTTTTTTGCATTATTTGAAGGCGTAATAACAGATTTAAAGGTCACTACACATGTATCTGCGTCTTAATGGATTAAATAACAAACAGAAAACCAAATATAGGTACAATACTCTTTCGAACCTTTATTTTAATTAATTAATACCTACTATGATTCTTCCGATGATCCTCTAATCACCATCTACATACCTGCCCTTTTCTTTTGTAAATATGCGAGCACCATGTATCTATCACATAATTAAATTATCTGTCGTTGCTTCATTTTTAATTATTTTTACCTTTTGTGGTAGGTATAGTAATTTTTATTCTAGGTGCATCGTCTTCACATATAATTATTTAACTATTGTACGTACTTATACGAACTATTGTAAAACATTTTAAAAAAGTAACAGTGGAGTTTCTTGCCCATTCTTCTCCATACGAAAACTACCTTTTGGAAGGAGCGACTAAAATCAATTATATTATTTTGTAAATTTTGACGTTCAAAAGTGCAAAACTGTACATGGGCCTATTTGAAATAAATTATTTGACTTTGATTTTCTCAACATGTTAGAATTAGTTTCCAGTGTAATCGGATGCAACTGAATTCCAGTATTTCAAATGTAATGACTCTCTATCGTATAATAAAGAAAAAAGAAAGAAAGAAAACGTTTATTTGGACACACTTCGTGAAACGCAAAATACAAACAAAAAATTAAAAGTGAAAATAATCTTTTAATAGCCGATAATCCTCTAATATTATCCCTTAAACCATATTACTTTTTTCACTAAGCCAACCAGTGCAAAATTATCAATAAATATATTCTCAAAGTTTTCTAATTACAACAAACAAGCATAAACACCAATTTATTCAATGACCGCTACATTTAGCCCCCCGAGACCATACCAGACCATATAGCCACTACAAACTTGGCAGGGCGTAATTATAATAGTCGCTAAATCTAAAGGGATACACAAGTTAATTAGTTGGACTAATGAAGCTAATGCTGTGTTAATATTAGTACTGAGGGTTATTCGATTTGATCATACTAATTTGGGTAGCTGCAGTGGTATTATTACTGTGCTTACCGTGGCAGCCATGCGTGAGTTTATGATATCGATTCTCATCTTCAAAGTTTGAAGTGGTATTGTTTTTGGTTATCAGAGATGTGGCACTAGATTACTAGTTAACAAACAATTGATAACAAGTAAACTTATCTAAGAATCAACTATGTTTAACGGAGTAGCTCCCTGTTTTACGCTAAATGAAGAAACGAGTAGTGCCTAGCATACCAACATGCCGATTTACGTATGGGTACGCCTTTAAAAAATGGATTCCAGCCAATTCCAAAAAAAGCTAACATAAAGAAAACAATCCAAAATGTAACAGGTTGCTGAACCACTACTTGCAGATAGTACAGTCATAAATTCTCTAGCACACTTAAAATTTACGACTTGCACAAGACGTTGTATAAATTAAAATGTATGATGTTCTTATATTTTGATTTTTTTAAATCTTGATATTCTGCTTCGTAACACTCTTGACAGAGCGGTCGTGGTCTTCATGTAGTTTCTTGTCCAGGGGCTGATGTAATTCGCCTCACGATTTCTCGCCATCTAATTCGATTTTTGGGGTTTTTAGTGCACTCATACATGGATTCGCCAACTACGGATTTAATTTGGTCAGTCCATCTCATGGGTGAGCGTCCACGTGGTCTATTGCCCTCCACTCTACACTGCACGACAAGGCTTTCTATAGAGTCACCTTCACGCCTCGAGACATAAAACTTGGTATTCATTCTCAACGATGTCTAGAGTACCACAGACACTAAAGGCACACAAGTAACTGATATTACGTCGCGTGCAGACACGCGGACTACTTCTATTTAATTTTTAAAAGTATTTCACACATCTATTTTATATTTTATTTAATAGTTATTTCTGTATCTATCTATCCGTGACATCACTGCGGGCCCTATCAGAATACCAGCGCTGCGACATTTTTTTTTTAAATGTAGCAGCATCTGCTGAGATAGGAGCCTTTTGGCCTCGTACAGGACTTTCTGTTATTTTTTAAATTTGTTTTTTAATTTTTATTAATGTTTTAATGAGTGTGTTTTAGTTTAATTTGTGATTTCCTGGGCGAGTCTTAATAAATACTTTTTCTTTCTTTCTTTCTTTATTTCATCATTAATTCAGCCTGGAATCACCTACTGCTGTATATAGGCTACCCTTCCTTACTGCCATACTTCCCAGTTCCATTCGCTAAACCAACTGTGGGTATATTGAGAAGAATAGAATGCTTTGAGCACCAACATATGTAACTCTATTCAATCTGCCTAGCCTTTTCTCAACTACGTTGGGGTCAGCTTCCAGTCTAACCGGATGCGGCTGAATACTAGTATTTCACATGGAGCGTTTGCATATTTGACCTCCACAAACCTTTCAGTAAGACTGGTTGTCAGACTTTTGGGCTTCTATCTACCCGTAATGACTGTCATAGATCTTCGAATGACAGCCGGGACCAACAGCTTAATGGGCTTTCCGAGGCACGGAGGGGTCTTGATATGTAATGGATGGTCACCTATCCACAAACCCACGTTGTGAACCGTAGCTTAACCTTCAGTCGATCCGTGCGGCTGTTGTAATTTAGCCACGAACTCCTCAGATTTTTCGGATTCATGTGCGTATTGTATAATTATCACTTGCTTCAAAAACAGCGACAGAAAACATGAGGAAACCGGCATAACTTTTTTTTTTTTTGGGTGGGAAATCATCAAATAACTTCTCCCGCTCTGGGTGGAGCGGGAGGGCGTGTCAGACTCTTACTGACTAAAACCCACCCGTGTTCCTTCGGTTGCCCTGTTGCCGGGGGCCACGATCTCCCTTTCGGTTTTCTTCGCACCCCCGGCAGGCATCGGCCCTAACGGACCCCGTCAATTCTGCTGACATCTCTTTAAGGCGCACGTGGAACACAACGCGCCGTCGACCCGGGCCTGGTCCTTATCGGACGGCGAGCTACCCATTGCTCACCGTCCGCAAGCCCGCGCCTACGGTGGCCGGGAATCGGCCTACGATTCCCGATGCCCAGGGCGTCTCCTCCTGCGGAAACCTGAGAGGTATTTCTCGGCGGCATGTGAAGCCAAGTCAGAGGCCCATGGACGGCGTAAAAACTCTGACACCGGGTTAGTTTCTAACCACACGAAAAAGACAAAAAAGAAAGAAGAAAGAACAGAAGAAGAATCAGTTTGAGACATGAAAACGACTGCGCAATTCAACACTCATTTATCTACTAACTGGGTGTCAGTATCATGAGCATTAGACAAAGGCAATTATTTTGATAAAAGCAATCATTACCTCTAGCCTGCGATAGTCAATTGTTATTTGACTCGAACTTGTCCATGAAATAAATATAAGCTAGTCACTTAACATTCATTTAACCTGTGAAACCTTGAGTTTTTATAAAGCTTTCAACGGTTTCCATACAAAATAATATGACTTTTACCTATTCTAGAAGACTACGTACAGTTCTAAAAAGAACAGGCTGAGCTCGGCATTGTAAGTAGCCTACACAATACAAATATCGGTGCCATTTGCTTTTATGAAACAAATTCAATAACTTGAGACTTACGTAAACACTTTTATTCTAAGTATTCTCTGTTCGAGACATCATATTTTATGTTTACCTACATATTACTAAATGATGTCTTTTCTGACTTAAGATGATATTTTACTACTGCTCTCTAGTCAAGTGTTCCAACACTATTAATGAGTATGAGGCTCTGGGTTCGATTCCCGGATCGGACAAAGAAAAATTGGATTTGTGCCCGGTTGATGGCAATAGACTCGCCCGCTATTACATGGGACTTAAACATAACTGGTAAAATGTGGCTATATTATATTTATGAATGATGTTATGTTACTTACTACTGTAATTTATGACACTAGCTCAAATAGGCTTAGAATAAAAACCTAATGTTGAGCTGCATTTATTATATATACCAGCGTGCTCGTATAATTATACTGTAGCGGTTACGCCGCCACATACGAACTACGCATCAAAGACATGACGTCACACAAATGCTGCATCGCGCAGTTAAAGTTTACCGCGCGTTCGCCATAATATATATAAAATTCGCCAGACACAACACCCGTCTGGTCGGAGGATCCTCCCTTTTCTATGTTGGATGAGTGAACTTTACACCCTCGTACCACTAAAATACTTCTGGACTCCTAAATCGAGCCGCCATGCATTTCCATAAGATATCAAGGCTTAAACTATCAAAATAATGATAAGTCAAAGAAAAAGTTTTTATGCAGTTTTGAAGTAGACATAGTCGCCATAATTTTCTCATCCTGTAAATCAATCAAGCATAATAGAATAATATAAGCAATTCAACTCTTTACTTAATATAACAGGTTTGCCATTATTTTGGTGTCATCAATCAATCTGCCTAGTCTTTTCCCAACTATGTTGAAGTCGGCCTCCAGACTAACCGGATTCAGCTGAATACCAGTATTTTACATAGAGCGACTGCCTATCTGACCTCCACAACCCAGTATCTGGGTAATACGATACCCCTACATAAGACTGGTTGTCAGACTTTCGGGCTTCTGTCGACCCGTAACAACTGTCAAATATCCATGAATGTCAGCCGGGACTAACGGCTTAACGTGCTTTCCGAGGTACGGAGGAGTCTCGGTATGTAAAGATGGTCACCCATCCACGGACCAACCTCGGCAAGCGTAGCTTAACCTGATGGATCGACCTTTGCGGCTGTAGCCACGAGCTCCTTTTCCTTCCTATTTTAGTGTCATAATTATTCCGAATTCACGATCATTTAAAAGTCATAGAAACGAAAAAATCTACCGAGGCTCGATTTAGGATTCCGGGAGTGTATTTAAATTGAAGAAAGGTGTCTGAAAAGGTAATTGAATAATTTAGTCGTGAAGAGAATTCGAGAATCTAAATTAGTTGATGAATACTTTTGGTCCTTGGATATAGCTTTACCAATCCGTTGTTTCTTATGAAAGTTAACTGTAAATCTGCAAAATCTCCGAACAGAATATAAAAGTGAATTCTGTTTAAAATTCACCGTCAACTGTACGCAATACACTTCTCGCTTTGTTCAACAAATAAAACCAAACAGCCTAACGTTGCATAACATGTACGCGAATATGGCGACACCATCGTATTAGGGCCAAGTTTCAATTTACCTGCTTAATTGAGATTGCTTCCCGCATATCAATTCGATTTGGAGCCTATCTACGTATACCTACCTTACCTTTGCGTCCGACATTGGGTTCTAGCCAAACCCACTTTGTGTTATATCTTCATGGAAGGAAACTGCCGGGTTCAGGAAACTTGAGCTTACTTCTAAATATCGTTTCAAGGTAGTAGAGGCAATAAATTTTAGCGCACTGGATATTGGAATTTTGGTTCTCGTCGTAAGAGGTTTATTGACCTATTTCTTAAGGGTGTGTAATGATTGAAATAATAACAAAAGTTCTAATAATCATATGACTGAATTTCATTTAATATACTTCTTTTGAATACAACGAATGAAATGATATAATGAATTATTGACATAATTTCATTTTACCTAATTTTATATGGTATCATGAACATTTTCTAAACTGCACATTTCAATTAATATTCAATTAGTATAATATTCACTTACTTAATATTCAAAATCTATTCGTATCGTAACGTTATATAATTTACAAACGTCGGCATTTGAGTTAGGTTAAAACAGTGACCATTAACACCAGCAGGTCTAAAACGGCCACATTACGCAATTACTCTAAAAGCAATAAATTTTCTGAGCAATTCCTCTATGGTCACACATATTTTATCTGAATCATATTCAATTCAATTCATATCAGAATCATATTCGATGTAAATATTGCCGCAGGAAAAAATGAAGGCCGTAGTTTTACCGGTTAATTGTTCTGTACAGTTTTTATTAATCAAATGAGATTTTTATTTTTTATTTCTATAGTTTAAATGTTATTTCATTATAATACAAAACCGTCAAACAGATGAATTGCGTAATATGAATTGAACGCAGATAATATTATGAGTTGCCTGTTTGTGACAGTTTGGCAGAATCATAATATTATCATATTATGATTCTGCCAAAACGGCCGTTTTAGGCCCCCAGATCCTCTCTATTTTTGGTGAATAATTTGGGTTAGATGAGGTTATAACAGTATGATGTTTCCTGATATTTATTTATTTATTACAGAATTTTGGCGGAAAATGAGCAAATATGAAAATTAAGTCAACTGAACGTTTTAAAAAAGAGCATTATACAAATTGAAAATTATATGAAATGAACGTTATACTAAATATTATAAAAGCAAAAGAAGGTTATATGAAATATAACATCAGATCTCATGAAACTAGGTTATTTGTTTTTATAGCATATAAAAATTATATCATGTGAATGTTATTTCAAGTGATGTTATACTATCTGCTATTATGCCATATATTGCACACCCATTTCTTAAGCACCAGCGTGAAGGTTTACATGTAGAACATAATGTGTGAGTGAAGAATTGCCAATCCTGGCAAAAGTGGCAGTGGGCGGGGCACATTGCTCGCAGAACAGATGGGGTCGAAAGGTTCTGGAGTGGCGACCGCGTACTGGAAGTCGTAGCGTTGGAAGGCTTTCCACGAGGTGAACCGATGACCTTGTGAAGGCCGCAGGAATCCGCTGGATGCGGGAAGCATAGAATCAGTTGAAGTGGCGGTGCTTGGAGGATGCCTACGTCCAAAGTCTTTCGGCTGAAATGATGATAATGATTAATGAATCCAGCCCGTCCCATCCTTGATGTCCTCCCTCCGGTTGACTCCCTAAGGTTCACACCCCACAGGGGGTGCCCTTAGTGAGCGTTCACCTAGTTTTAATTAGCATAGTTGAATAACCCCTGGCTGGAGGTTTTAAGTGTAGTAGCTTAAGGCACCCACAGGAAAGCCCGGTTAAGTAGTCATGATCTCAGAGGTCAACTACGAGATGCACTACCTAAAAAAAATAAAAAAATGATGAATGAGTGATGAAAAGTATGAGTGCGACTTTTTCAATAATATTATGTATTTTGACCGCTTCACTTGCAACTTAAGAGAACATCATGAAGATTTTTTTTATAACACTTTTCCAGGTATTCTTTACTGCGCCACTTGAAACCATCTTATGCGCTTCCAGCATTTAGTACCAGCCTATTTAGTGGCATGAAATTACTGACATTTAAAAGCAGATACAGCTTTACTTTCATTTTTCAACCTCATACCTTTTTATCCCGATATTCCCACGGGATCGAGCCTTATGCGGGTAAAACCGCGGGACGCAGCTAGTACAAAATAAAACACAAATCTATTTATGTTCAAATTTGCTACACGTGATCATGGATTTCTAAGGGCCCGTGACATTTCGCAAAGGTTACGTGCTGTCGGCTCAACGGCCTTGATGTTGTCATTATTACTGTATCAATCAATATCCAGGATAGGGCTGACATTGTTAACCGAAAATCTGACAAGGCTGAGACATGTTTTAACTTTGTTAATGTTATTTGCTTATTTGCACATCACTACACACGTTACACGTGTATGAAACACTAGCTTCTGGCTGCGACTTCCTCCGCGTCAAGTTTCCTGTTTTAACAAAAAATATATCCTATGACACTCGGCAATACATTCAATTTGTATCTTGTTTACTCGTTTATGATCTAATTTATTAATTTAATTTCCACACTTTTTTGAATCTGTCGTAATTTAGTAACTTAGTAATTTAGTAATTAATAGTTTTACCACTGTTTTTTGTGCTAGCGGTGTTAACCTATAATTAATTGTTGCACCCGCAATTGTATCCTATTATACGTAATACACTGCCAATGTACTGGCGTAAACAATTGTTGGTTGACCTTAATAAAATAAATAAAATAAAATACTGTAGCTTCCCATCAGTGGAAGAATTTTCGAGGTCGGATTAGTAGTTCCGAAGATAACAAACAAACTCACAAATTTTAGCTCTTTATCATATTATTATACATGTTAATTAGTGTAGATAGCTATCCAACGTAGGCTTAAAAATTAAATACTTTAGGTTCATGACCGTCGATTTTATTTTTGTCTGTTTGTCTGAATGTATGTTCCAGCATCACGCAAATACTACTTGATAGATTTTGTTTAAATTTTGCATAGGTTTTCCCTACGAGTCTGGTCAGTCTGTAGGTTATAAATAATGACGCTATTTGCTATGGAGGATGAGCAATATTGCATTATGTTCGGATCCTCTTCTTCTATAGTAAAAAGACGAGCCAAAAGGTTAGAATATTGCAGATAATTATAGATTCAACCTTTTAAGTGATTATGATCACGCTATGCCTTTATGGAGCTAAGCAGTCAATCATGACATATACAGTGTGAATTTTGCGATGAAGCAATAAGGGCAGGTACTTTAACAGTTGTCGCTACAAGAAAACAGTCTTTGGAGATTGTCCTTAACTTTTTGAAACATTTTGATTTTTACTCATAGATTTTGAAAAAAATATACATTCAACAAGAAAGTGGCAATTAAAAAAAAGTGTACGGTCGGGGGACCCCCGTCAAGGACGAAGTTCTATCTCAGGTATGATATAAATCAATAACAAAATTTTTAGAGCCGCCATCTTGGATCTTCATTTTGACCAAATTCACACTTTCTCTCTCTCTCTCTCGCGGCATGCAGTGTACTCGAGCCGATGTGTACGATTTTATTCCACAACACTGTAATCACTTTACTCTTTTTTTTTTCTGCCGGCGTTCTCTCTATCTTTCTCTTTCTTTCTCTTTGAATTAGAAGAAGACAGTCGCAAGTATTAACACTTTTAAGCGTGACGATTTCTGAAAGTTTACAAGCCGTTAAAAACTTGTTTTGTTGCCAATCCATCCTGTTTCCATGTAGCATGGAGAAAGGTCGTTCAGTTTGATGTAGTGTACCACACCTTTAAATATGATCCCGCCTGTATAATCTACTACGACAATGCTCTGAACAAAAATCAGCTCATACTTTCCATTATACTTTGAGTTTCAAATAGCGTAGTCGATGCACACAAAACTTGCTAAGCTTATTGACTCACAAGTATTCAAAGAACAAAGTGCAAACTTGCACAAAATAGTGAAATTGAATTTTCCCTGTGACTGGCACTACATGGGTGCATCTTTATGTTCTCGATGTCCAAGTAAGTAAATTACAATCAATAGCATTTATTACTCCAAAAATTAAACAAGACTGCTACTTACTTTGGAAGGAATATTTTAATAAAAGATCTCGAGATAAAGGAATCTGGTACAAAACGATCCAACCACATCCCTTGAACTCGCCATGGATAGATAACCAGTTGTTGAACAGATGTGATACTGTTATTGCACTAAGGCTTCGTTCCGGACACATTCCGTGTAATAAGTTCTTATACCTAATGGCAAAATCAACAACGGATAAATGTGATTTTTGTATTAATTCCGTTGATGATGTTTATCACATATTGGCAGAGTGTGTCCGCAACGCACAATTTAGACATAGATTAGATTGTAGGCTTAGAGAAATAGGTTACTGCAACAGTGTTCTGGCTGCGCCACTTTCTGACGCAGCTAGAGCACTTTACAGACTAGCTATGCTAAGATTTGGTTAAAGACTGTATTATTAGTTATAAATTGTAAACCTTACCAGGGCGGCATAATCGCATGCGCGACAAAGCCCTTTTCTAGATTAAAAAAAAAAAAAAAAAGCATTTATTACTGAATCATAAGAAATGCATTATATTAAGGAAATTAATGCCATATTCATTAAGCATTATGATAGAATTTTTTTAAACAAAACTTCACGCTTGTATTTGCCGAATGATTATGCAGAGGTGTAGGTATCTATAGTATGTTCAACCGCATTTCAAAATTAAAGTCAAATAATTTATTTCAATTAGGCTCATAAAAGACACTTTCTGAATGTCAAAAAAAAAAAAATAGAATTGATTCTAGTCTCCCCATCCAAAAGAGCTAGTTTCACTTAAGTTTAAGTTCTAAGTAACAGGGGCGAGCCTATTGCTATCGAACGGGCACAAATCTAGATTACCGGCTGCTACGGAGAAATTCCAGATGGAAAATCCCAATTACACTTTGCCCGACCCGGGAATCGAAAACCCAGGACCACATATTCACAATACACGCAAGCGAAGTCGCAGGTAACAGCTAGTATTATTTTAATATGCACGTGTTTCTGTGACAATTTTTTTTATTTTCTTGTTCTTTAGTTTCCTTTTATGTTAAAAACCTCAGGATCGATTCACGCACGAGTTACGTCACGGTAAACGTTTGCATGGCCCACAGATAGATGTCCTTAATCTATACTTTAGTAAATAGTGAGATTTGTATCTCTAAACGCACCCACACGGAACAGGATAATGATGGTATAGAGCAGCATGTGTTTTCTTTCGAAATAGAATGCTATTGCTTTTCATCCTTTTGACCGAATTTCTCTTGACACCCACGGAAAGTACTCCTATCATTATCGTCATACACCCACTGTTAAAGTTCAAATCGCCTTTTAACCCTTTAATGATCGCAGGTAATTTGTACCGGACTTTATACGTGTATCATTGTCCGCGACCTTTATAAGGGCGTTTCGACAAAAGGGTGTTTTGTGTCGGTTTTCAACTCGGTGCACATCGGTCAATGATACAAATAGTATCGGTAAAGGAGACTTATTCAGATGTTGGAAAATATTGAAGAGTTGAAAGATAGATAGTAGAAAACTCAAACTCGAACTCAAAGCATTTATTTCAATTACATAATTTACAGTTGAATTATCAAGGAGTCTGTCAGTCAGAAATATGAAGCTAGTTGCCCATTCCAAAGCGTAGTAGGTAGTTAACTATGCAGAAGAACGGGCAAGAATGGACACTCTTTTAAATTATATTGTTACAATTTATTAGTTACATAATTAATGACAAAGTTGTCATTTGACACGGTATTTAAACTGTCTTTTTTTTAAATTACGTATGGGTAATTTCAGACAGAACTATGCTTTATGACGTAGGTATTATGAGTCGATTTCATTGAAGAGATAGCAACAAAAGAAAAATACATAGTAAATTTAAAATTGCATAATTATCAATACTGTTTATGAGGAGCTCGTGGCTAAGGAATAAAAGCCGTACGGGTGAATCCACCAAGTAAAGCTACGTTTGCTAGGGTTGGTCCGTGGATAGGTGACCATCTTTACATATAGAGACTCCTCCGTGCCTCGGAAAGCACGTTAAATTGTTGGTCCCGGCTGTCTTTCGTGAATCTTTGACAGTCGTTACGGGTCGACAGAAGCCCGAAAGTCTAACAACCAGTCTTACCAAGGGGTATCGTATACTCCCAGTTAATGGATTGTGGCGGTCAGATAGGCAGTCGCTTCATGTAAAATACTGGTATTCAGCTGTATCCGGTTAGACTGGAAACCGACCCCAACATAGTTGGGAAAAGGCTAGGCAGATTGTTTTTTTTTATTAATACTTACTTTTTATTTAATTTTTATCAGAGAAGAACAAGCCTCTTTAACTTTGGCATTTATTCTATTATTTTAAACTCTGTGGACATAAAAGATTTATGTAAATGCAAACAGAGCTCAACCTTAGCTTTAGTGTTGAATCCACTTTCACCGACTTCTGAGAACTGACCTTGACCTCGAATAAAGACAGAGCTTCCAAAAGCTACACTTATTCAACGTTCAGCCTTGTAGAAATACAGCAGGATTTTTAGTAAGAATTTTTTTTTTTTGATACTAATCTATACCTTGAATAATATTATAAAGAGGTAAGATTTGTGAGTTGGAATGTAGGGAATTATCTTCGGAAATAATGATCTGATTCCTAAAATTCTTTTATATTTTGGAAGCTAAAGTATTGTTGGGTGTTACAGGTTTTATGTACATTTTTTTTTTACCAAAAATACTACCGACTTCAAAAACTGGCAAAAAACTTAAATACTGATCCAAAGATACCGACTTCCGAAATTAAAGTTATTTTTCACTTTGTAGTTTGGAAGTCGGTTGTATTTTTTTTTTTTTCACTTTTTAGTGTGTTGATTTGTAATTCATCAGTTCCAATTCACCAAATGGAGCTTTTCGAGAGCAAATGCACGAGTTACTTTAAAAAATAACCAAATCGCTATAGGTGTGCCTATAACATTTGAAGAGTTCCCTCGATTTCTCGATCAGATCGTGACCAAATGACAACGGGACCAACTTGGAAGTATATCCTTTCAAACAAAAAAATAATTTTTCAAATCGGTTCAGCCGTCTTTGAGTAATCGGGGAACATACATTAAAAAAAATATTCCGACGAACTGAGAACCTCTTCCTTTTTTTTTGAAGTCGGTCAGAAACAAGAAATTTCACCCGTATAAAGTCGCGAGCAGAGGCTGTCTACAAATGTGTGATGCTGTAGAGCGCATTAACGCGTTATGTGGAAAACCTTTTAGTCGGATCTTTATTTAAAATAGTCAAACAAATTTGATTTTGAACGTAGGTACTCGATGGTTAAGCAAGGATAAGGAGCTGGTTAGTTGGTTGATGGTCGGGTTATTAGGCAAGCTTTATTCATAACTGGCGTAAAAAAATTGTTTACTTTCTAAGCAGAATTACGCAATACCAAATAAGCAAACAATAGATTTTCAATATTAGTTTAGTTCCCAACACTGAACGATTTTAGCATTTTCAAATTTCCAATACTCGCAGTAGACGATGTAAACCTATTTCTAGAACATGATATACCTATTTACATAGGAAAATTCGCCCGATGTAAGTAAACAAATTTGTTCGGGTCGAATCGGGCGGTCTAAAAATCAGCCGCCGGCAAACATCGATAGTGGCTACGTTATATATGGTAGGGCAAACAAATTTAGTTTTAGGTGATACCTATTGAATATGTAATTTAATTTAGGGACTTTGTGAGGAGTAAGTAAGAAGTGGGTTTATTTTCTTTATTGGGTTGGACCCATGGGTTTTTGGAGCAGACGAGTACTTATATAGGAATGATGTGGTAAGGCAACGTTGGGGTTTAATAAAAGATGTAGTGACAAAAATTTAAAAAGTATGCTTAGATGGTTTGGTCATGTTGAGAGGGTGAATGAAAGGCAACTAATAAAAGGTAATTACAAAGGAGATGTGAGTAGCAACGCCAGGAGGTAGACGCCCTTGAAGGACACATAGTGACCTTATCGGTGATGTTCTTCAGAAAGATCAGGTACGTAGTATTCCATACCAGATGTATGAACGTAAACTAAGAAAAAGGGGTATATAAGGATCGTAGCAGGTGGCGTTCTGTAGTTTCTGCCTACCCCGATGGGAAGAAGTATATGTATGTATGGGTCCGTATACGGCAACTGTCAATCGATATTTCTGGACAAGCTATATGAAGCGGATATCTAAAGGTGAGTCCAGATTAAGAAACATGTTAAATACTGTGAACGTGTTATATAACACGTGTTATTTAACATGGCTAATCTCTACACTGAAACATGAAAGCGATGCGGATGAGTACTTCGACGCATAAGTGTCCTTAATTTGAGTAGTAATAGTCACTTAATTTAAGTACGTAGTGTAAATAGTTAATTGTGTAAAGTTTTACCTAACAATAAATTGATCTAACATTTTGAAACATGTTAAATAACCACGTTTTATAGTGTTGTCTCGCTCTTACAAATACAGCTCAGGGAGGCTATGGAAAATATTTTTCAGATTAATAGCAAATTGGGCAGCACTTCATCAATATTCCTCACACTTTTTATGAAAGTTACTCAAGCCCAGTCCTTGAGTCAAAAGACGAGTCCCGAATGGTAAGTTTTCGCTTATAATCGAGTTTTGGAGCGTTTCCTTCGGGGAATACATAAATATTATATTTGTTTTTCTGAGCTGTAAACCATTTTGAAAAAGACCTGCGCGCATGCAACACGTCCATTTCTATCTCTACTTTACGATTATACAACATATAAAAAAACCCTATCGGATCCGTGAGGGTATTGTTAGGTATCGTACTGAGAGTACTTATGAGTTAATTTTCAGAAAAAAAAACTTACACCATCGCCTTTTTCATTTGGTCATGATTTTATGATGGAGTCTTGGAGAAATTGGCGGAAATCTTCAAATATTATAGGCACACCTATAGCGATTTGACCATTTTTTACAGTAACTCGTGCATTTGCTCTCGAAAAGTACCATTTGGTAAATTGGAACTACAAACCAACACACTAAAAAGTGAAAAAAAAAAACTTAAATACTTATCCAAAGACACCGACTTCCGAAATCAAAGTTATTTTTCACTTTGTAGTTTGGAAGTCGGTTGTATTTTTGGTGAAAATATTTTTAGGTAATGTTATTGCAGCACCTATGTACCCCTTTCGAATCGGACAGGGTTTTTTACATATTGTAGGTATCTCTTGTTTTACAAAGAATAGACTTATATATTTTGATACAAAGTGACATTTCTTTTCTTCTATGTTGACATCGTGGCGTAGAAATCTGTCATTTTGCCTTTCATTTCTTCTGCTCTATAGTGATATTAAATAAAACAGCACAACACACATTTTTTGTGTACTATCCGCCTTTACATATATGACATTGAGAGCCATTTACACAGGTCATACAAAATACCATTTAAATCTTCAATAACCTTTCATAGTCATCTAACGACCAAATCCCACAAACACTGACCGTAGCTAACCTCCGTGGAATCCATATCACAAACCTCTGAACCGCAAGCCCACGTTCAATCAAAACTAATCCGTATGAACACTACACAGTAACCACAACGCGGCAACTTTACCGCCGCTGTTTAAACCGAACTTTAAACTAAAGTTTAGTCCTAACAGTCTCCCTGTACACTCAATTAACGTACTGTAGTGGGTAGAACTTAGGTAATGGTGTTTCTACGGATAAAAGGCTCAATTATTGTGGATGTATTTTATATAAATAATAAAATAAATGAAACCAAAGTATGAATTTGAATAAAACAAAAAGTCTTTTGCGTAAATAATGTGAACAAGACAACATCGTTGCGTAGCAAAGTGCGAGCTACGCCATAGCAAAGTGCGTGCTACGCCGTAGCTCAGCGCTCGGCGTAGCGAGACGTTTTCTTATGTTTGTTTCTGAACGCATTTTTGAAGTAAAAACTTCTTTAGGCGCGTTGGAGATTTTTGAGATGGGACTAAACCATTGATTCGCGACACTGTAATGACACCTAATTTTTGTAACCGCGATTGTTCTCTTTATTTAAATTGCGTTACGGATCAATGTTCTATGCAAGTATTTTTACTTTAAAGGATTTGTAAACGCGATTGTGCTCTTTATTTATATTAATTTACGGATCAATTTTCTATGCAAGTATTTTTACTTTAAAGGTTTCGAAAGTTTTTTTTTTTTTCAACGCGTTTGTGCTCTTTATTTAGAAAAGGTTACGGATCAATGTTCTATACAAGTATTTTTCTTCCACCAAGGCAATCTTGTTCAAGTTTTCATTTCTGTCGGCACTCCCCGAGTGCCACATTTACTTGTGTTTTAATTACAAGCATCTTGATTAATTTCAACGTCAATAATTTATATTTAATTTTCCAAAAGTTTAAAATCGAAATCTATTTTTGTTTAGTTTTTTTTTAGATCCTTTTTCCGCCGCCTGTGTTATGCCACAACCGAATTTTGGACGTTTATTCTCAGAAACCAATGAACCGTTTTTGATGAAACGTATCGTGTGCTATGGATCATTGATTTGAGGTTGCATGAGTGGGTTAAGGGATAGATTGAGTGAAAAATATCGTGTCACACGTAAGAATAAACTAAATTGGGCTTTAAGTAAAACATTTATGCATATTATTTATTTATTTATTAAAACTGCATGCACAAGTAAAAAAAAAAAAATACCGTACAAAGGTGGACTTAATACTTGAAGCTTTAAGTAACAATCGTTCATTCGTTATTGAAAGTCAAAGTCAAATCATTTATTTCAAATAGGCCCATGTATGGCATTTTTGAACGTCAAAATTTACAAAATAATAAAATTGATTCTAGTCGGTCCTTTCAAAAGGTAGTTTTCGAATGGAGAAGAATGGGCAAAAAACTCCACCGTTATTTTTTTTTAAATGTTTTACAATAGTCTGTATAGGTACCCACATTATTTAAATAATTATATGTGAAGACGATGCACCTAGAATAAAATTACTATACCACAATAGGTAAAAATAATTAAAAATGAAGCAACGACAGATAATTTAATTATGTGATATATCAGATACATGGTGCTCACATATTCGATGTAACAATATCGTGTCCGCACTGTGCATGTACCTTCATAGCCAAGACAGGTTATATTAATCACATAAAAGCACAAGCACGTAACCCATAGCCATCAGAAACAGAAATAGTCACCGTAGCCAAAATTGGCAAGGAAATATAAAGAAAGTAGCTTCTGCCCGCGGCTTCATCCACATGAAAATTCTTGTTCCCCCGACCCACCGCGTTGGAACATATTACCTGACCGTACCATTACTTCATTTTCGCTTAGCGTTGTTTCTGACTTTTTCCTTTTTGTTTGTCTCCGTTGATGTGAGTTTGTTCACAAACTACGGTTGGACCACGGTGAATGCAGGCAGGCCAAGGTGCCTCCTTGGCCTGCCTACAATCGATGGCCGCCTTACGAAACAGGTTCTCCAACTAACGAAACAGCACCTGCGTACAGTTACAGCAGCTGTAACTGGCTATGGGTCATTTAATAAACACCTCTTTGTCATAGGAGTCACATACAGCCCGCTGTGTAGAGCCTGCATGGAGGATGACGAGATAGCAGCTCATGTGCTGTTAAACTGCCCGGTGCTCGCCACATACAAGGCTAAGTACTTCGGTAACCCAGTTACCCTACGTGAGATTGTCAGTGACACCAAGGCGTTGCTGGCCTTCTTTGTGGAGCTGGAGTGAATCGAATAACCGATTTTCCCACCCGTACGCAAAATACGCGCTTTGACGTGGAGTTGCGGATACCAGCCCGTATTACCTATTATCTAAGGGTGATGTTAAATTAGCTCCTCAAGAATTAGGATACCCAAAGCAAAAAAAAATAATTCAAGCGACTGTTAGTTCCAGAGATAAGCACATTCAAATAAACAAACTCTTCATATTTATTATGAAAAGAATAGATTTTGTGAATTATTTTGAACAAGCAAAATAATTTACAAAATTACAAAATATATCTCCTTTGTACCAGTGACCGTTAATATGTCTTGAGTTCTATCAGTATAGTAAACAACAACTGTGTAAAATGTAAAGTAATAATTAAAAAATTAAAAACTACTATTACAGACTATTTAAAACAGTTCAACAGAGTCTCTGAAAAATCAACACACCCCGTTCAAAAACCCGAATCCAAATCAATATACACCCCTATTCCACGAATATTTGTAGACTGGATAATAAAATTACTGTTGCCGAAAATTAACCTTTGCTGTAGCACGATACAATTGGTAAGTTACATCGACGTGCAGTCAGGACACTGCATTGTACAGCGGATTGACATACTTAGGCAATTTTCTGTATTATAACCACTTCATATGAATGACAAAGAATAACTGTTGAGCTTTGAATTTATTTTCAATTAGCTTTCGCTTTTGTGGAGGTCGGAAATTATCCCACGGAAACCTACTATCGGAATAAAAAATATCCTGTGTTCTAACCTCGGTCATGGTCTACCCATGTGTCAAATTTCATCCAAATATGTTCAGCTGTTTTAGCGTGAAAGCGTAACAAACAAAAAAACTCACTTTCGCATTTATAATATTACTTAGGATTCGCTTAATCAAATTCCCTGACTTAACCAAATCATACGAGCAAAACTAGTAATATTCATCGCTTGCTTCACCAGTACGTTCTTAACTACATTAATGACCTTGAGTTCTATTAGGCCTGTGTCTCCCATAAACGTCATCAATCGCATACAGTATCTCACGGTGTCAAGATGGTTGCTTTGGAAATGTTCTGATTTGAATAAAAGTAATTAATTTGCATTAGAACATGGTACAATAATAGGATTATAATCTACCTGTGGACTGGCGTACATTTGGTATTTAGCCTGCACCTTAAAAAATACACCGTGACGGTTACACTGTCGTCAGATGCCGTCGATAAGAACAATACATGCAAGTTGGAGTCAATGAGAAACCGAGTCATTTATTTTATTTATTGGAGTCAATGAGAGACATTATTTTGGAAACGATCGTGTTATTTTTTGTATGACTAATTTTTCCGATGGAACCTCTAACTTCTTTCGTACTTTAGCCAATACTGTGCCAATCTGGATGTTTGAGTGTATTTCGGTGCCCATAAAAGTCTCCACTTTACGAGTCATTCATAAGACGGTGTCAACACTACGTATTTGTTTAGGCTACCAATAGATCTGCGTGTGTTTGATAGTACTTTTAGTGGCATGCGGCTTTGGATTTATTTTCAGGATGTATTGATTTGTATTACTTTGAATAGACTTTATATAGAACGACAGGAAATTGAAAAAATAAATCCTTCTATTGTAAAACAAAAGTTTATTAATAGTCTAAAAAAGGAACTCAAAAAGCATAACAAAGTGTGTGGCAGATTTCTTTAGTTTTAATATTGTAATTAACCAATTTTTTACCGCACTCAAAATAAGTCAGCTTGGACTTAACTCACTTAGGTATCCGGTACAATATTGTCACCTTTCGACCCTTCAAGCACTGCTTTATCTCTTTTAAATTTTCTGTGTTACTAATGAACAACTTTACCAGTAAACTAATAACTGCTGAACATCATTTCCAAAGACAAAGTGTAAGATGAACAAGATATAATAACACGTAAATAAATGCATATTTAAAGAAACCACAGGCGTGTAGTACCCGCAACCGGCGTGCATGTATGACCAGATATATGAACGTAAACGAGGCAAAAAGAGTATGTAAGGTTCCTAGCATGTGGTGTTTTGTAGTTTCTGTCTACCCCCATGGAATGAAAGTGTTTATATAAATGTATGAAAAAAAAAAACAAATACGTATTCATGTCAATAATCATAACATCACCATAACTTTTACAAATTCAGACTGTCGCTACCAGCTTTTGTAAATCCAATGCCGATGTGCGATCACCGCTTCACCTCTTAGTCAACACGTACAATAAACGATTTAGTGATATCGACATACTATGTCATAACCGAAATACTTTTTAATATAACTAAAATTCTGAGGGATCAGCAGTAGATTATATACTGAAACAAACGTTTATTATTTTTATAAAATCCGTAATATAGAGTACACATACAAGAGTTTTATTTTCAGTTTTTAGTTTGCCATCAGTTGGAGTGTAATCTTTGGAAAATGTAGTGGGTAATATATTGGTTAAGTTTATTGTTAAGTTATTTCTGTTTATTTTTAATAAACCACTGTTTGTTTTCCCTTACAAAATATATATATATATATCTTCGTATGATTGCACATTCACACGGAACGCGAGCGAAGCCTTCCGTACGTGTAAGTACGGAAGGCTTCGCTTATCTTCCCCACAAGCCATAAAATCTACTGAGGGAGTTCACAACAGCGTACAAACGACTATGGTGTCATAATATGACAGATACTTGGTAGAATGGCGTAAAGAGGACGTATTTTTGCTTAAATGATGAAAATTGGGACATTCTTAATATGTGAGAGCGCTGAAAAGGACCCCTTGACAATTCGAAAGTGCCTGTAGTTGGTTTAATAGTAATAATTGTTTTAAGTTTGATTTTCAGTTCTCTATCAATACTAATATGGTTCGAACAACTTTCGCCTTGAAATTTCATATCCTATCCTACACCAACGCTCCTTCCTCAATACCGGTCTACATGCAAATGACATTATAATAGCTTGAACATTTCTACAAACTTTTACTAACTTGAAAATACTTTCAAACAGAGATAATAAATCTTTTCTCGGAACATTTTAATATGTTAACTAATGAAGTTAGCAGACAGGAAGCGACTAAATTAAGTAGATAATAAAACTTGACATATCAGGCTTTGTTTTACCATCTATTTTCCAAAACTAAGGCATTTGAAAAAGCTTAATTTTTTATAGCTAACATCATACTTTTCATACCATATACTAAGTAGCTCTGTATGTCTTTCTGTTACCTTTTCACGTCTAAACGTCTGAACGAATTTGAATGACACTTGGCACACAAATAGACAATAACCTGGGTTAGGACTAGGGACATTTTTATCTCAGTAGTCCTTTCCCGTAGAATAATTTCCGACCTTCACGAGGGCGGAGCCGCGGACAAAAGCTGGTCTTTGATACATTTCACTGCTTGTTAACAAGTGTAGATATGAGATAAGAAGATAGTAGTAACACGCGCAATCGTTATCTGTATTTAAGAGACTCGTAAGGGAACATTACTTGTCGTTGTGATCTTGTTCTCGTAACTGTAATTATGTATAGTCTTCATTTATTTTTGTTGCTTATATATTTAGTAAGTATGTATGTATTATGTATCTATTATTTAGATATGTGTATCTATTCTAGTATATTGTATACTTATTATTTGCACCAGCGACAGCCCCATTTTATGTCCAGGCAAATCACCGTCCATTCCAAGGTTGCTTGGAAGAGAACGCGGAAAGCAATAAGGCCGCCCATTGTATATTTTATAGTTTTTGATTTATTTTTTGTTATGTATTTTTGTGGTGTACAATAAAGTATAATTATGTAAATAAATAAATAGTACTCTCAGAAGTACTATTTCACCTTCGCGTAAATTACACTCCAGGAAACCTCATCACAGAAGTTAAATTTACTTTCCACATAACTATAAAACGTAAAGGTATACGCAACTAGTACAGAACAGTTGTCGCAAAGTTCCATGAATATGCGTGAAGTAAACATGACAGACGACGTGCACTCGCTCACTTACGACTTATTTAAGCGTGTTACTACATACAGTTCCCGGACTTTTGTAAAGCTAGATACACGCTACTGTGTCGTGTTGTGTCGTGTTGTGTCGTGTCGCGTCACAAGCATATCGGTTTCATACATTTAGTATGGTTAGAGACATATTATTACAGAGTGTTATGTCGTAACAACACACTGTAATACGACACAACACGACACAGTAGTGTATTTCTAGACTCGTCGTGTTTTGGAAAGAGACACAGTGTGAGTGACAGAGAGGACAAAACTGGACGTGCCGTAATTACGACCGCCTACGTACTATATATTTACTAAACAGTTTCTTTTTTTATTTATTCCAGCTATGTGCATTGTAATGTTTTCAGAATCGGGAGTAAGTTAATCTTGCATCAGAATTATTATCGTTGCGATAAGGTTGCCGTCAGAGGTTAAAATAATTTTAAAGGATCTTATCTGTTTTCCAGGCGAATTTAAACAATTATGTTAATAATTTTGACCAGTGCGTGTTGCCATTGATGATGATGATGGCACTGAAACGTGATCGCTCACAATGGGTCTTATCAGAAGGCTAAGAGTGACCTAAAGGGCAATGAAAAGGGCTATGCTTGGAGTTTCCCTACGTGATCGAATAAGAAATTGAGAGATCCGTAGGAGAACCAAGGTAACCGACATAGCCCAAAGAATTGCCAAACTTAAGTGGCAATGGCCAGGGCACATTGCTTGCAGAACAGATGGCCAATGGGGCCGAAGGTTCTGGAGTGGTGACCGCGTACCGGACAACGTAGCTTTGAAAAGCCAGATGGACAAGATGGCAAGATGGACTGATGACCTTATGAAGGCCGCAGGAATCTGCTAGATATGGGAAGCACAGAATCGGTCGAATTGGCGCTGCTTACGGGAGGCCCATGTCCAGCAGTGGACTTCTTTCGGCTGAAATGATGATCATGATGTTAGATAAATAGGTTTGGAGAACAAAACAAGTGTGTCATCTGGTCATTTCTATGTTTATTTTTCATTTTTTCTAGGGAATTTTTTATTAGTATTTTTGTCATAGTTTATGCATTTGAAAAGAAAACGGTAAACACATTGAATGTTCCTACAAAATAACAATTCACTTCGAATATTGTTATTTTGTAGGAACATTCAATGTGTTTACCGTTTTCTTGAAACACTACACGGGTTTCAGGAACTCAACGGTCTTAAAGGCACACGGAAAGCGTACAATTTGCTATGCATACGACTATTCATTTCTACCTCTATCAATTATTATGTACTATCAATAATAATGAGAACCGGTTAAAGTATTAACTGTGTTCTGCACGTGCGAGACCAAGCTCTGGTTGACAAAAACTCTACACTTTTTAAGTTTGGTTTAATTTTAAAGTATTTTTTCATGCTGACTGCTTACTTCCAAGCAAAATAATAGACAGTAATTTTTTATTCATTTATATTATATTATTATATTATATTATTATCTTTCACTATGGGAAAAACTACGAAACAGTAAAAAAATACATCTGTTTCATACATTTTCATCGGGTAAATATCGCATTTTACATATATTCGGAACACAAAGGAGTAGTTTTTGATCAAATGTTTTGCTAAAAAATTTGATGCAGCCTAAGTAAGAAACATTGCAAAGACAATCACAGAAACCTTAAACACAATAAACTTCTAATACAACGCCAATTTGCAAGATTAAAGTACGTGCACTTCAATTGACTAAGTGGTCTTCGCAACAAGGATCTCGTTACTTAGCCCTGAACTAGTCAATTCTAAGAGAGTTCTTAAGTCAAATTAGTCCATATTGCACCAGAGGCTAACATTACCCTAACTTACTACCCCTATGCTACACAAAGACTCCCCGTACACTCTCATTCATGAGCTACGGAAATCACAGTAAGGTAAATTAGATATAGCGTTTGTTGTACCACAGACTACCCACTATGTCCAGTAGTTCATTGCTCAAACATTTGTAAGACTGAAAAAAATTACAAGGATAAGTCATGTTCTATGTCGGACATTGTCCTTTCATAGATGACTTTTTGAACCTTCAAACTCAACAGCGCCATTTCTTCTTCCAGATACAGACACGGGTTTATAGTATGGGCGATATCTAGTTATCGACGAAAACCATTGTCTTTTTTTTAGGTTCAAAAATGTCTTGGCAAACAACTAAGAAGTATCCTGAACTACACTGACGAGCAATATAAACTAACTTACCATGAAACCGAAACCACGCAAGATACCTTCTTGAAGAGAAAAGCAACATTCAAGTGTATTTAATAGCGCATAAAAACACCTATAAAACTGTTTTCGAGATTTTTTTACTTCTTGTGTGGTTTAGGAGATTTTTGGCACTTCGCAAGTAGCTTATTTTTTTATATTGCTCGTCACGGCAGTTATATGACAAAAGTAACGTCCTCTTCCCCTCATCCCGCATAACTATATATTAGGTACTTAATTTGTTTTTTTTTTTTATTTTATTTTATTTTTATTTAAGAATTAATTTTATTGTTTTTGCTGTGCCCTACAGGGTCCGTAATTGTACCTTAGCTTTAAGCCATTGTAACACCTTTATACTTATATTATGGAATGCAAATATATGAATATGAATATAACCATGCAAGATTGTTCTGCGAACACGTTCGCATTGACGGACTGTAAGCAGTAAATCTAGGTAGACTGTGGCTGTACTATTGTATCAAATGAGTAGCAAGTGCTTTGTTTAGTATGTCAGCGGAATGAGATAACGAGTGGTAGGCTTCAAACTGATGGGTGCTGTTTGCGTCTGGAATCGTCAAGACATACATAATTATACATATGACGTGGATTGCAATAGTAGCAGTCATTTGTGGTCATTTTTGAAGTGTCTGTGTCATGTTTATTTGCAGAACAACAAGTTAATAAATAGATGGAATGAAAAACCGGCCAAGAGCGTGTCGAACCACGCACAATGAAGGGTTCCGTAGTTGGGAAGAATTTATCCCATAGCCAAACTTAACTATGTAGTTGAAAAACATTTACTCCCATACATTACGACTGCAAATGTAAGTTTGTACGCACAATGTTGAGTGATGACCATTTTATTTTAAAACCATAGACTTCTTATAGGTTTTCCTGTAATCTATAAGTATAGATCTATTTCCTGTATATATTTTAATTTTAGACTCTGTAGTTTCGGAGAAAATGTTAAATTTTCACATATTTTCTTAAATATCGTTAATTTCTTTTTAAATGTTATTTTTTTTTTTTGTTTTTTTTAAATCCTCACAACAAGTCCTTTCATTTGATATGTCACACAGTACAGTTTGCAAAACTTTTTATTATTTTACTAACTATTTATTTTCATTACACGTCCGTATTTGGGTCAAAGAAATTGATAGAATAGAATAGAATAGAATTTTATTTTGCAAATATGGGTAATACATAATAGTTCTTAAGATTACATTTAGCTCAGCCACATTTTACCAATCGGCATGCAAACATTTGAAATTATTTATATCACTATTATTACAATTATCAATTTCTAAATTACCATTATAAAATTCTTAAATCATCAACTTAATTCAAAATATATGTTTGTATTAAAAGAAAAATATAAATTAGTATCATAAGATTAAATATCATGTCATTACTATTACAAATATAATACCATTGTCATTACATCATTTAACATGTCATTACTATTATATAGTACTGAATTTCAATTTAATCGGTCCATTAGATTCGGAGCAAATTGGCTGTCACAAACGGACAGACAGATACACGAGTGATCCTATAAGGGTACCGTTTTTTCCTTTTGAGGTACGGAACTCTAAAAATGACAATAAGTAAGTACTCTGTTAACTATGCTTTAACCAATCAAAAATGTAATGGCTATTTATACAGAAACTACAACTTAACAAGGTTCTACTAAGTATTTAGTTAACTAAGACCACAGAAACTGCCCTATTTTTTCCTGCTACAGCTGCATAATATCCTGATCACTTAAAAAATATCACGAATTAATAGTAGCAACAAAATCGTAAAGATATCAAACCGCCGATCATATAATCATAACAACATCAATTTCGTCAACCGTAAAACCGAGCTACCGACGACATTGTCGAAACTTATCGTGTTCCTCGTTAAATGGTAATCGATACCGTATCGAGCAAACTTGAGTATCGCATGACGAGGAAGCAACGCAAGGTCAGAGCTGAGAAGGTTACCGAGGTGATGCAGTGTCTATGTATTTACTTCGTTTGTAAAAAAAAGCCTGATTAGAGGAGCGTGTGGCTAAGTAATAACAGCCGCACGGGTCGATCGATCAGGTAAAGCTACGCTTGCCGCTGTTGGTCCGTAGATGGGTGACTATCTCCACATACCTAGACGGAAAACTGTGCCTCGGAAAACACGTTAAGCCGTTGGTCCCGGCTGTCATTCATGGATCTTTGACAGTCGTTACGGGTCGTCAGAAACCCGAAAGTCTGAAAACCAGTCTTACCAAGGGGTATCATATTACGCAGTAACTAGGTTGTGGAGGTCAAATAGACAGTCGCTCCATGTAAATTTCTGATATTTAGCTGCATCCGGTTAGACTGGAAGCCGACCCAAATGTAGTTGTTGAAAGGCTAGGCAGATGATGTAAAAGAAGCTTCATTTAATTTTTATCCGGGATAGGTGGATGGGTGACCATTACTTATACTACAAGCCGTATTTAAACCACCAAAGACCAAATTCGTTTCCTTACGCATTTTTTAAATGAAAACTTCTTAAGGCGTGTTGGGCATTTTTGAGATGGGACTAAACCATTGATTTCGCGACACCGTGATGACACCTTTTGACCATTAAAAAGACATCAACGCGTTGATTACCGCGGTGCCGATTTTTTTTTCCCGAAGTTTTTACTTCTGTTGGCCGAAGTTTTTACTTCTGTCGGCACTCCCGGAGTGCCACTGTTTTCTCTATCTCTGTTTCTGAGCCGATTGTGCTCTTTATTTATATTAAGTTACGGATCAATGTTCTATGCAAGTATTATACTTTAAAGGTTTTGTAAACGCGATTTTGCTCTTTATTTAAATAAGGGCTACTGCCAGACTATTGATTTCCGAGCGTTGTATATATACTCGTCGCGCGGTAAACTCTGCTTGCGCGATGCAGGATTTTGCGTGACGTCATTGTGATGCGTACTTCGCAAGTGGCGTTCTAGATACCGCCACAAAACACTTAAACAATATTATAGCACAGATAGTGAGTACTTTAAGGAAAGGATTTTTCTTGCAATACGTAACATGTCTAAGAGCACTGCTTTTTGCATCAAACCCACAGCCAAATTAAATTAAATTATCTTTAATTTTGATAAGCAACATCCATATAATATAACAGAGATAACTTATATCTATGTTAGTAAACTTATTATCTATTTCGAAACAAGGTTGTTGTTCGATATGCATCTTCGAACAACATCACCTAATAAAGGAGAATCGTACCTCCACGCTATGGTCTTCAGGATGGAATTGGAGCTTTCCCGCACTCTGCAGAGCAAAGAGGCAGATTTCCGTCTGACGATGGCGTGGAAGCCATCGACGTGCGCTTGTGCGAACATACCTGATGCACTGCAGAAACGGGGCAGCCCCATCAACATCCTGAACCCGTTATTATATTGGACCCGTAGGGAGCTGATAGCCCGCTGACTATAGTTGGTCCACAGGCTGCACGTGTAGAACACTTGACAATAAGCTTTAAAAAGCGTTACCTTGACTGCTCTGCTACAGCGAGCAAACCGGCGAGCCAACATGTTACATCGGACTGCCAGCGCCCTACGTTCCCTCTCAATATCCACTTGGTCATTAAGGTCGTCGGTGACATAAGCGATTAAGCGAGTTAGTTAATGTTTTGGATGTTCAAACTGTTCTTTTTCTTCTAATTGTTAAAATTTGCTTAGGAAATTAGGTACAAAAACATTTTTAAGGAACAGATGTTTTAAGGCATTAGACCGTAGTACCGTGTAATGGTTTTTATATTAGATCCAACATTATCCTAATGATCAAAACAGCCTATCTGTGCCTACCTGGGTACCTACATTTGTGATTATAATATCTCCTGTAATTAAATTCGAATCGTAATACTAATTAAAGGAATGGTACTTACAGCAACCCGTCAGTTTATGTGCAAATAATCTTAAAGCTGATGAAACACATGTTACTATAATTTGAATGTAGACGAAGAGATCATAAAGCGCTTTATTGCTTGAAGTTTATTGTCTGTGGACTTCTATTTGAGGTTTTAATATGTTCAGAACAAGAGTCAATGATTACCTTAGTCGTCTAGAAGTCTTGGGTTTAATACCCGGGTCAGGCAAAGTGTTATTTGGTAGGAAGAACCTCTTCGAAACCCTCGGTAGTAGCTCCGAATAATGATTTTGCCCAGTTAATGGCACGTCTCCTAGTAGATTCGAGAACCTGACGACTTGGCTTGTTACCGGCAAAAACTAGCAAAAACTATGTCCTAACCCAGGACATGGTCCATCCATGTGCCAAATTTCATCGAAATCCGTTCAGCTGTTTTAGCGTGGAAGCGTAAAAAACAAACAAATTCACTTTCACATTTATAATTTAAAATATATAATTTAGAAGTCACAAACATGCCAAATCGCTCAGCTTGTGCATTTCTAGGTATTATTCAATTAAATCTATTATATCGAATACTGCTCCAATTAATTTATAGTATCGAAATAACAACACTATTATTGGTATCGAGTACACTAGATTTAGCTTATTAATAGTCAAGTTACCTCTATTGTAAGGAAGGGTTCAATTAACCAGATGAATGGAAAGCACTATTTCACACTAAATAACTAAAGCAAATTGCCTTTTGAATGAAATCATTAGTAACAGAATATTAGGGTACGGACGGACTACGCATAATATAACTTGGTATAGTTACAACGACTTGTTACAAAGAATTATTTTTCAAAGATGAGAACGGATGAAGTTTATCTTTTTATTATTTTACATCGACCTTGCATTATTTACTTAGAAATTTGAATGTAGCCTGGAAGTATTGAAACAGCAAAGTGCTAACATAAGACCGTTAAAGAAGATAGAAGTAATCCTCTTCTAGCATACATTTCTGTGTGACCATAGTATATGTGTTATTATAACATATAGAAAGATACTATTGCTCATCAATTTGAGAGGATTCTTAATTGTCTCTAAATTCAAAAGGAGTAGCATACTTTTTACCGGTCACAAGAAACAACACCCATTTCAGTTATGCTTGCCTAGTACCTCCTCTCAATACTACTCAAACTTTTCATTGTTTTCTTCCACAATAAGTATAATAAGTTACTTATGAACTAATACTTAAACATATCTGAGTGCCTCACTGTAGGCCATAACTTTAAATTTGAATATTGAAGTAGCTGCTAAGTTTCTCGAGAACAAAGCGCCTGATATAAATGAGTGAGTGAGTTTGTAGACAGGCATTCATCTCGGCACCTTATTTTTTAAAACATAGTTTTATGTTTAGAACAAGTTTTGGTTGTTATTCTTTTTTTTTTTAAAGAAACTTAAAGGCGATACGAGAATTTTTTTGAAGAGAACAAGTTTAGTTTTTTGCTGAACAGATTGCCAAAATGCGGCGAGGGAGAGCTGAGAAAAATACGTAAATATATTATTACTTGAAAAACCAGCCAAATGCGTGTCGGACCACGCACAATGAAGGTTTCTGTAGTTGGAATGAATATATCCCAAGAACAAACGTAGCATTGTAGTTGATTAACATGGTCTCCCATACATTCCAACTATAAGTTAGTTATATATATAGTTAGTAAGCAAATGTAAGATTTACCATGTGAGTTAATTGATTCAGTCGTGACCTTGCAGAAATCCATTATAAAATACAATAGACGTGAACATATTTAGTTACCTATTCCGCTTAGCTATTTCTAAAAATCTTTAAAAAACACTGAAAGAAATCGACACGTGTTTCACGTCTCAACGAGGCATCCTCGGGATGACGATTGATTTGTCGCGAACTCGAACACGGCGCGTTGCCACACCGACCGCTGAACGCAGACTCTGTATGTGTTTTTGAGTCTGCGTTCAGCAGTAGATTCGGAGCAAATTGGCTGCGACAGACGGACAGACAGACAGACAAACAGACAGACAGCCAGCCAGTCAGACAGACACAGTAGTGATCCTATATGGGTTCCGTTTTTTCCTTTTGAGGTACGGAACCCTAAAAAAACATATGTCGGCTAATTAGAATTACACCCAGCACAAATTGCTTAGATTGTAATGGCTTCCAAAGATTAAATTATGGAGATATTATATTATTCATTTATGAGTGACTTTTGTTACTTATCTTAAAATAAATATAGTACAAATATTTACATCAAAATTTAGGTACGATCGAAGAAACGCATATCTAAGCAGTTTGAAAACAAAATCCCTTGCCGTGTGCAAGGGATTTTGTTTTCACCTTTTTTTTTTGTAGATAAGCGTTTACTATAGCAGCCGAGCGCTTCAAGCAGAAACAGTCCTTACGGCATTTCTTCGATGGTACATACATTTTAAATGGTTAGAGTACTGTACTAAATAAGCCTACCATATTAATATTTCAACGTAAAGAGAGACAAACGCACCTCAAAAACGCAACCGTGACACAATTAACAGCAGAACAGCTTCATTGTATTAATAAAACGTACATAATTATATTTATTCAAAGCACTTTATTATTCGGGAAAGAAGTCGGTATAATGGAATCTCTCCTCTCTGGGACAACCGACTGGTTTCGAGGTTTCAAAGGACGCGGAAGTGAAACGAGTTGACTGTAATAAAATATTTTTTACTAAAATGTAGCGTAGATAAAATGTGTTGGCATTTTTTGTGGGGCTGAATTGTAAAGATTGGCTAGTCAGCATTGGCCGTTTTAGAGCTAACTAAGGTGTGCCAAATGTACTTCGTTTTTGTCACTTGAAGAAGGTTTTTCTGTAGGCACTCAAGCCATTTGTATTTAGGTATTATTTACGTATTTATTTTGCGTTTGTTTGGCGAGTTTCAAAATTAAACGTAGATTTTAGTCTTAACTCTTAATTGTACCTGCTCAATTGTTCAGTTATCTTAATAAAATGAGGATACTTTCTCACTAAAGATTTTCCACACTGGCCCAGCATTGGGATACATGCACACATAAACTCACGTTTTCTATGAAGGTAGGCAGAAACTATAGAACACCATCTGCTGCGCTCCTTACATACTCCTTATGCAAGTTTACGTTCCTACATCTGATCATACACGTAAGCCGCGCGCCGGTTGCGAGTACTACGCACATGACCTTTATCACCAATTAGGTCACTATATCTCCTCCTCTGCCGGGGGTGCGAAGAAAACCGAAAGGGAGATCGTGGGGGGCCAAGATCTCCCTTTCGGTTTTCTTACCTACCCGTGTGACACACGGTTGAAACACGGGTGGGTTTTAGTCAGTAAGAGTAGAGATAGTCTGACACGCCCTCCCGCTCCGCCCAGAGCGGGAGAAGTTATTTGATAATTTCCCACCCAATAAAGAAAAAAAATATCTCCTCCTAAGGCGTCTCTTAGCATTGGGATTATGCTGTATGCAGTGTGCTGTATTATAATTAATTATTTACAGTATTTTCATTTAACCTCTCACTGATCAGTCCCACAACAATCATAGTTTGTATTTCCTTCATATTGGTATGAAAACGTCCAGTTTTTGCGTAGTTTTCCAAATCAATGGAAAAGAATTGTCGAAAGTTTGGCAACATGTGGACTGCACAAAAAATTGGCGCAAAATTCACGGGTGTGTTGTGTGGACGGACGCTGGCGTTTGTTTGGTATTGTTTCTGGTTTGAATGTAGAACACTAAAACATAAAAATAAGACTTCAAGACGATGGCGATGCTTCCTTAAATAGCACAAGTTTCAAAGCAGCAGCAGTGGTGGACCAGTGGTAATGGCCGCGACTTACCGACTTCGTAGATTCAAACCATGACAGGCATTTCACTTTGTGTAAATTATTTCATCACCACTGCTCTTAAAACGGTGAAGGAAAACATCGTGAGGAAACCGGCATGTCCTAGAACCAAAAATTTGAAGATTGTGACATCTACCAACCCGCACTGGGCCCGCGTGGTGGATTACGGCCCGCTCTCTGTCACAGAGAGGAGGCATGTATCCCAGCAATGGGAACATTATAGGCTGACTATGCATGTATGTATGCTGTAAATAGCGCGATAAAAAGTACAGTGTAGCAATAAAAAGAAACATCTAAATGAGGCTTTAAGATCTGATGGAGCTTTGGTGTTGTCACAAGAAAGCCGATATTACTTGAAAGGCAAAAATGTCAAGAAAATAAGAGCAATAATCTTAATGAACTTTCATAATATGCTCAAAATATGAGTCAGTAAATTAACCAATGGTTTGTAAAATGATTAATGCAGGTAAGAGTATTTACAATATTTCCTTAAGTAACAACCGTGCCCACACCTACCGACCGTTGTTACTACCTTAACAAAAGACCTTTACGTAGTTCCATCAATCAGTCACAAATGTTCCCACAACACTAAACTTTATCACACATTCAAACCTACCCTATTTGATGACAAAACTAACATGAAAGAAACTTGTCTATACAAAAACATTATCAAAGTTGACCAGACAGTGTCAAGACTTTTAATAACGTTGATTGATTACTTTCAATTGAAATGGATGATAAATAAACGATTACAGGGATTTTAACGATTACATTATGCGTATTGAAAACCCTATTTGTGTTTGTGTATAGAAAAGAATATGATAAATCACGTCCGTTTTTAACGTACTAAATGTATCGAGAATATTCGAACAAATTAAAGTTGATAAAGCAAGTATCAAAATTAAAAAGAATATTTTACTGTTCATATTTTTATTTTTTATTTTATTTATTTATTTGGCACCTCAACGACTAACTCACTTAAACATACACATACAAAAATCACATACAGTTTTAGGTATTGTGAACTCGTCACTTATAGAAGTGCACAGCACTAGCAGAGAACTTGATGATTGTTGGACGTTTTAGTTAACGTTAGTTGATTTAGTTGCAAAGAATAAAAAATAATTATGTTCACAAATACGATGGAAATTACAATGGAAATTACAGAAATATTTAACTACATAACAAAAAAAAAGACTTAAAAAGATGGAAATGGAAGTGGATAGAATTTTGTTAATAGGCGGCTTGTGTCGCACTGAGGTCTTGAGACTCCGAGCTGGTTAAAATTCTCGAACGGAATTGACGAAAAGGGTTAGAGAAGATGTCGATGCTATTGGTTCGTGTAGCGATCTTATTATAATTTCCCATTAGACGATTCATGGGAGCGGTGCTACCAAGATAAGTACGACTTGCAGTTGTGGCAAAGGTAATGGTCTCGCTACCAGATCGAATAGCATTCTGTCGAGGTACAGCTATACTTAATTCCTCCAAAAGCCGTGGAACGTAGATCCTCGCGAAACACAATGGCTTTTTAATTGTTTATGTGATTATGGCATACCTACGGTTAAAAGAAAATAAATTAAATTCAAATAATCTACGGTGCTTACTGTAAAAAAATGTGTCCTCTTCATGCTACCTGGTCGCCCGGAACTCGTAGCACATGACGCTACGCCGCAGATAATCCGTGATTCTAAAAACAGCAAACGTTTTGATTACCACAATCGTTTTAATTAAATCTCAAAATACCACAAACAAAGTTGAAACAAACTTGAAACCTCCTTTGTTAACGCCATAATCAAATCAAAAAGTTTTCATCCACTTAGTGACGCAAACGCAAATAAATCTTCACTCCGTATGATACAGACAAAATCTCTTTGAAACTCGTGTGAAGACTTCAGAAGTTATACAAAGAGTTGCTAAGCTATTCGTATCGTGTATCCGAATTATATTTTGTACACATTTTTATCAAAAAAGTCGGGCTTCACGAGTTTTAGAAGGTTTAGCAAAATCTTTTTGGCAAAAGTTTTATCTGGAGTGTGGACTTGACGATTAGGTTTTTAGGGGGACTGTTGCGTTACTATGTACGAGCCCAAAAACAGTGTAAGTCGATATGGATATGTTTTAGGACTATGTAATTACATACTTATAGCATAACTAGCTTTTGTCCACGGCTTAACCCGCGTGGAGGTCTGAAATTATCCCACGGGAACGTCCTGCTGGGATAAAAAATATTCTATGTCCTTTTTTAAACACAACGGTGAAGCTCTTGGCCTACATTTCACCTGATGATAAGTGATGATCAGGATGAAGGTGGAAGCGAGCTTCACCTGGAATCCTCAACGCAGAGGAACTGGCTATCTTCCCTCTAACTGCCGAAACACAACAATGCTGTAAATGTTATGGCGACAGACTTTGATAGTTGGTGGTAGCTAGTCAGGCGGCCAACTAAAACCTATCTCTATGTCCTAACCTAAATCATGGTCTTTTTTTGTGCCATAATTCATCGAAATCTGTTCAGCCGTACATGCGTAAAAAGGTAACAAAGTTATTTTCTCATTTATAATATTAGCATGAAAAGCATGAATTTTATTAACATAACACTTAACTTAGTTAGAGGTGTATTTCTCTTTCTTCATTTTTTAAATATATATGTTATTAATTATTAATTTAATTTATAATTATTTATTAATCACATTTTTTTTTATAAAAAAAAATATAAATTATATATTATATATGTTAAAAAATTACGTAGTAAAAGTTATTCAGTTCGATGGTCTAAAGGACTTCTTAAAGTTTCTAAAGATATTTTTTTAATACCTTATAAAATACCTTCACATTTCACCAGATATTGTTGAGTCCCACTGAAAGGAAGCCAAGGCTATTTGACTCAACTTTATTGAAAATTAACCAAACCCTTTATTAAATTGGTGCAAAAAATTCAAATACGTCAAGATTACGAAACAGCCTAAATGGAAAATTTCCCACCTACCTACATACATACCCATAAGTAGACAGATACTATTATATCCCTTTCCCATGTACAGTAAATACTTCAGACATATACTGTAGTACCGAACCGTCTCCGTACGTACACTGAAACGTAAATCAGTGAGAAAAGTTTGACTAATAACGCCTTTATGTCCTAGCATTAAACGTGATTTTCGTAGTGCAAGTGATGAGTGATGTGCGGTTGACTGTACGTAGCAGTCGTAAAACACGTCCTTTGTACGCGTACGGAGAGACAAACTTTTTTTCATAATCACGAACATGAAATGCTCCCCGAGACGCAGTTTGTAAGGTTTATGCTTTCTGTAAATATGGAAGGCGGTGCTCAAACCTGTGTTTATAGAGGGAGAAGTTGACAGGAATGTAATAAACTGTTACATATCATTTTGGGAGAAAAGTTTATAACCAATACAACCAACAAGACTAGCTGCGCCCCGCGGAATCGCCCGCATAAGTCTCTATCCCGTAAGAATATCGTTCTTTTATTATTTATATAACCGTTTTAGCGTGAAAGCGTAACAAATAAACATTACAAATAATCAAATATTTACTCTTTATTATTATATATACTAGCTTCCGTCAGCGGCTTCACCCGCGTGATATCTTTATAAATGTTACTCAGTGATAACATAGCATTATACTGGTGAAATTTTTTTTTAATCGGTCCAGTCGTTTTTTTTTTTTTTGTTTGTTCATTACAAAACAAACACACAAAAAATCAAATCGTTTCTCTTCATCTTTTCTTTTTTTCAATTTTATGTTTTTTTTTTTTTTTTTTTTGTTTTGTTGTGTTAATATTGTGTCTTAACCTGACTCAAATAAATTTCTTTTCTTTCTTTCTTTCAAACAAACATACAAACATTCAAAAAATTAAATCTTCTCTATTTAAAATATTAGTTTAGATGTACAGATTGGATTGGTGTTTCATGTATAATTTTTACATAAAATAAAATCACGCTTGTTATCCTCAAGGTTAAGCAGAGGTGAAACTGTACACCCACATTTCGCCAGTTGTGTATATATCCCATCATCCCATGTACTAAGGGACGAGCGTATCAATACACTCATTCCCTATTACAATCATCAGCTGGGCACAAATCTAGACTCCAGGCTGCTACAGAGAAATCCCTGATGGAAACACCCAATAACACTGCATGACTTTGAAATTGAGCGCATGACCTCATGGTCAGTACTTGCGTTTGTGACCACTAGACCAACGACGCGGGAATATTCATTGATGACTAGATGACCCGGTGAACATCATTCCATGTTGGCAATTCCCTAACAAAATTTAGTTTTCTTTAGATTTTTCGGATTTTTCCCAATTTTAGATTTTCTTAAACCATCCCAGTGAGAAGAACAAAAGAAAAAAGCGGCCAAGTGCGTGTCGGACTCGCGCACGAAGGGTTACGTACCATTATCTATAAAAACTAGCAAAAAAAACACGTTTGTTGTATGGGAGCCCCCTTCAATATTTATATTATTTTATTTTTTTATATGTGTTGTTATAACGGCAACAGAAATACATTATCTGTAAAAATTTCAACTGTCTAACTATCACGGTTCATGAGATACAGCCTGGTGACAGACGAACAGACATACGGACGGAGTCTTAGTAATAGGGTCCCGTTTTACCCTTTGAGTATGGAACCCTAAAAATAATTAAATCGGTCCAGCCATTTTCGAGTTTTTGCGAGACTAACGCACGGCAATTTATAATTATGCAATGCCGCCCGAGGGCATGTGACCGCCCGTGTTTTTCAGAATATTCATGAAAAAATAACGAAAATTAACTTTAAAACCTTTGGCTATGTTTTTTTTTTTTTTAGAAAAAAATGTCTTCGCCTACGTTATTCTTTCATAGTCGACAAATTTTAATAAAAAATGTTAGTTAATCCGATAAAATAATTCACAAACTATTAGAAATAATAAACAGAATCCAAATCGAGTCAAAAGCTACTCAAAAAATAAAAAATTGAATAACATGAAAAATATTAAATATAAACCCACCTTTTAAAGTTAATTTTCTATCATTTTTCATGAATATTTAGAAAAATACGGGCGGTCACATGCCCATGGCTGACATTGAATATAAGATAAAATAGTTCATGGAAATGAACTTTTATCTTCCATTTTGATTATCGAAATGGGTTAAATATTGGTCTTAAGAACTACTCTCGTGTATGGAATAAATAATCTCAATAGGGGCGGGAATTGCGTGAAAAACTGATCCGCCTATTATAAATGAAGAAGCATATGGCTTAATACCTACAAGACATCATAGCTAATGACTTTTGCCACTTACCCTGACATAGAAATAATCCCATTAAAAAAAAAGTAATTAAACCATGAAAGAAAACGTATCACCACCTTATTACTGACTACCATGAAATAAGCCTTTTCATAATAAAATCTAAGAGAGTTCACGTTCGCGCTCGCTAATCCCCGGGGACAGGCTGTAAGATAGGTTGAACTAACACGGAATGAATGAAGTGGCAGGCGGCTAATCGGTAAATTGACAGGCGATTGTATACGAGCCCGGCTTAGGTATCGATTTAATTGGATTCTCGATTGGGTTGTTGGTTCGGCGGTGCTGTGGGGACTTGATGAATGGGTATATTTTACCATTGTATGCCAACTTGCCAGTTTTTTTGTCCGCGGATCATTTGGAATCGTATGGAAAACTAACGCGCACGTAAGACTGACTTTGACTTTGCCATAGTGATAAAACAAATTGGTGTCTCAATGAATATATTTAACCATTGCAATGCTGAATTGGCGGGTAACACTTTTTTTTTGGGTGGGAAATTAATAAATAACTTCTCCCGCTCTGGGCGGAGAGAGAGGGCGTGTCAGACTCTTTCTGACTAAAACCCACCCGTGTTCCTTCGGTTGCCCTGTTGCTGGGGGCCTCGATCTCCCTTTTGGTTTTCTTCGCAACCCCGGCATCGGCCCTAGCGGACCCCGTCAATTTAGTTACTATTTTTAAAAAAATATAGTGAGTGTATGTGCGCCACACTCTGTGCCTGGCATCGGACGCGGACGGACGTGCTGCGCTGCTGATCGTGGTTCCTGATCGTGGTTCCTGATAGTGACTCAAGCGATCCTGTTCCTGAGTCATCGTTCCGTCGCGTACTGCGACGCTCTTCATAGTCGATTTTTATTAATCGACTATCGTCGACCAATTAATCGGAGTCTTTTTCAAGATACGATTAATTATCTGTTTCTTTTTTGGAGTATCGTCAACTGACTCTTCAAGTCATTTTGCCCCTTCAGGGAAAAACCACAGTTTCGTGGTCCTCGGTGGAAACCATACGGTGCCAACGAAACCGAGGGGGTGTTGACCCAATCACACCCGCCGAGCCCCTTCAGGGTTAGGCAGTCAATTGGCCGGGTCCCAGTGTTCGGCCTTGGGGGGTCTCCTAGTCGGCATTGGTGACAGTTTTCCTTCCTCAGCAACACACCTAGTGTCGGTCGGGTGTGTCTACACCCGGCGCACTAGACTGGTCAGGACCCCGTTGCACAATAAGATAGGCAACGGGCAAAAGCAAGCTTAGGGCTCACCATTAGGCACACAACCTCCCTGTCTACACCCGACAGGGAGGGTTTACACATCCCCGGTAGTCCGCCCGGGGAATTAGGTTGTTAGGATTTTAATTAGGGAAAATTAGGTCCCAATTTTAAATAATCACTATGGAGGCCGTACAGAGTGACATTCAGTCACTCCGTAACGACCTCATTTCCCTCAGGAGTGAAAACTCCAAACTCCTCGACCTCCTTAATAGAGTCCTTAAAAAGGACCCTACCCTCATAAATGAGTTCGGTAACGAACTCGAAGGTCTCGCTGCTTCACAGCAGTCCGTTACTAGGTCCCAATCCATCGCTGACTTCAGCGACGTAATCGAGGCTCAATTTAGTCCCTGTCCCTCAGACAGCATGGACGTAGTAGAAGTCGCTACCGCCATAGCCCGCGCCCCGACCCCCCATCCTTTTTATACCCCCGACTTAGAGGCTCAAGTCTCTGCTCATTCCTCCTCCTCCTCCCACTCGGATGACGAAGGCTTCACCCAAGTCACCGGGAAAGGGAACAAGAGGAAGAAAAAGAAGCAGAGCTCGTCCCAAGCGAGTAAAGTAGTCGTCATTGACGACTCACTCACAGTCGCCCCTCAGGCAGCCCCCACCATTACTCCCGCCGCTACTTGCGCCCCCGTAGCTTCCCCCTCCACCGCCCCTCGCCCGATTGCGTCATCATCGCAAAATGACGCACCGCGTTCCGCGCCAACCTCCGGCCCTAAAAAGGTCGCGCCGCCACCCCCTGTCTTCATCCAAGACAAGGATAAGTGGACGGCTGTATCAAAGTGGTGTGTAGACCTCAAAATAGGCTACACTAGCGCCCGCTCTACCCAACAGGGTATTAAAGTTCTCGTCCCTACGTCGAAAGACTACAGGGACTTAACCAGGGTCCTGAGAGAGAGAGAGGTGTGTCATTCCACACCTACTCCCTCCCGGAAGAAAAACAGATTAGGGTCGTTATAAAAAGGATCCCTAAGGAAATTCCCTCCGCGGACATTCTTGCCGACCTTCAGTCGCAGAACATCCCCGTGGATGAAGTGCACCGTATGCACCGCTCGCGTGGCAGGGAAGCATACGACATGGTCATCGTCGTGTGCTCCCCTACCGAGGGGCATCACCCCATCTTCAATGTAAAGACAATATGTCAATTAGTGGGCTTCTCCATAGAGAAGCCCTGGAAAAACAGCGTCATAGGGCAATGTCACCGTTGCCAACTTTACGGCCATAGTCAGAAGCATTGCCATGCGAAACCCAGGTGCGTCAAGTGCCTGGGAGACCATGGCACGGCAGACTGCACTCGACCAAAAGATCGCAACTTGTGCGCCACCCCGCCAAGTTGCGTGCTGTGCGGCCTCGAAGGCCACACGGCTAATTACCGCGGTTGTCCTAAAGCCCCTAAGGCTAACTTAGGGCGACTTGCAGCAAAATGATACAAAGCTTGGTTTAATTAAATCTCGATTTTGCCCTAAGCTCGACTTAACTTAAATCTCATTAAGCATGTCTTGCACAGTCACATTTCACATTCGATTTAACTAAACTGAGATTAGGTCTATATTTCATTCACCATTCATTCTATGCGTTCCGTTCCCAAATAAAAAGTGATGGCAACTCAGTTCTGCGTATGGAGAAAAATGAATTTGATTTATCAATAATGTCAATGTTAAAACTTCAAAAGTCAGTTTAGTCCATAGACCATTTATACTATCTCAATGGTTTAGTCAGTGTTGGTTAAAATATTGTCATTGGCGCTTTGTTAGTTTATGTATGTGGGTTTTATCATTAATATAAATTATAACTGAAAGCTTACCTGTTGAAATCACTTGGAAACTTAGGAATAATTTTATCATAAAGGAGCTTTGTACTATGTTTACTTAACCGGAACCGTTTCAAAAATTCGTCATCACGTAATGTACTAAACAAATCGCTTCTAATGTACACTCTACTAGAGAAAAACGGAGTCTCCAAATATTGTACGATCTCCGCGTCATCATCCGATAACAAATCATGATGGTCAAATGAAAAGAAATTCATTTTTGCAAATAAACAGAGAAATTTAATAAAACTGTAATGACGTCTGTATACAAAATCGAGATTTAACAAACTTAAACCGACCCAGATGCCAGTTTAACTTTGACGTTTATTTAAATCGAGATTTAAGCTAAATCGATGACATGCAAACCGTTAAATTAAGTTTAAGCCTAAGTCGAGTTTAAATCGAGATTTAAGTAAAAGCTGCAAGTCGCCCTTAGCAAAGCTGTCTAAGCGCTTAGACTCTAGACAGCAACGTCAACAGGCTTATCAACCTTTCCCCTCGTCCCAGATACCTCAGAGGCTTAGTCCACAGAGACCTAGCCCTTGGTCTCAATTAAACTATAACCACCAGCAGACCTTCCCGGCTCTGGTTACCCCGCGCCCCCCTCCCCCTCATACCCCGCTATACTCCCTAATGGACCCGCGAGTCCGCCCTCCTCCTCCCCCCGGCTTCCCCGCTCCCCAAGTGCCTACACAGCGTAGCACTCCCCCCGCACCCCCCGCGCCCCCCGCAAAACCCAATATCAATTTGGCTACCCCGCGTCATGTTCCCACTCCCGTGGCTACTAATAATAATAATAATATATACTCGGATCCCGCTAAAAATGCATTCAGCATTATTAGCTCCACTTTTATGACCTTTTGCACCCCCAGGGCTCAACAAATGGCCTTAGACATTGTTGAAGCTAGAAAATCAGGATGCTTCGAGCGAATCCAAAACGTGTTCCTAGCTTACGAGGATATTACCTCCGCCCTCACTTCCTTCACTAGACCCTCATAATGTTTAACGCCTCTTATGAAAGGTTCAAACCCCGATCCCTAAAGATAGGAACTTTCAATGCCAATGGCTTATTCAATCAGAAAGATGAAATCGCGGAATTCCTCCGCGATCATCAGTTAGATCTTCTCCTTATACAGGAAACCTTCCTTAAACCCCACAAACGTAACCCCTCAATAGCAAACTATCGTTTAATTCGAAATGATAGGACGCGCTGTCACGCGGGTGGCACTCTCATCTATTATAAAAAGGATCTGTATTGCATCCCTATGGACCCTCCACCTCTCTCCCGATTAGAAGTATCAGTCTGTCGTCTAGGCATGACTGGTCACTCGCCGATCACTCTAGTGTCGGTCTATATCTCTCCCATCCCAGCTCAGGCCTCAGAAAACTACCAACTTATTTCTGATGACCTACAGCTACTCTTCGGCATGAGCGACTCTGTCATTATGGCAGGGGACTTCAACGCCAAACATCCTTCTTGGAATAGTCAAATCACTACCCCCAGGGGCCGACACTTGTTCGACCTCTCTTCCACTCTTAACTTCGACATCATCGCTCCGATGAATCCCACTTATTATCCCCATATGGTTAATTACACCCCTGACGTCCTTGACATAACGCTCCTTAAGAACGTGAACTTACGACTTGACTCGATAGAAACGGTGCACGAGCTTACCTCTGACCACCGCCCAGTTATCATTCATCTTGTATCCCGCATAGGTCCCTCTGACCCTAACCACCCTCTCCCCACTAGAAAGGTGACGGACTGGAAGAAAGTAAGCGAAAAGCTGAAATCCAACACGTCCCCCTTACTAGACTCTATTCCGGACCAATTTGACTCAATCGCTAACACGACAGCTGCGATCGACTCACTCACGGAGCACGTGCAAACCGTCCTGAGCGACTGCTCAAGGGAGGTTCCGGCAACAGATCCCTGTTACCTGAAACTCCCGGACGACGCGCGCGCCCTGCTGACTGAGAAGAACGCAGCTGTCCGTGCCTACAGCAGCTTTCCCTGCGCCGCCAACAAAGCCCACATGCGCTACTTACAGAGATCTGTAAGGACACGTATGGCGGAGCTGCGTGAAACGGGCTGGAACAAGATGCTGAGCGACCTTGAGCCTACTCACCTTGCCTTCTGGGAACTCCAGAGAAAACTCAGATCCCCTCACTCAGGCCATATGCCCCCCTTAGTCCGCCCGGACAAAACATTAGCCTTTGACGACATCGACAAAGCCGAGTGCCTAGCCGACAGTCTTGAAGCCCAATGCTCTCCCAGCACCCTACCAGTAGACAAAGCTCACCTCAAAGAGGTCGACGCCGAAGTCGAACGTAGAGCCTCTATCCCTCCCACTGAAGACCCTGATTTTCCCCTGCCCCCCATCGAACCAGATGAGGTACATGAGATTATCAAAGGTCTGAAAAATCGCAAAGCCCCCGGTTCAGACGGACTCACCAATAGGGTGGTCCAACTATTCCCAGCCCATTTAATTATGCTGTTGACCACCATCTTCAATGGTGCGTTAAGCAATAACATTTTTCCCCAGACGTGGAAAGAGGCCACTGTCATAGGTATCCCTAAACCCGGAAAACCCAAAAATGAGCCATCCAGTTATAGGCCCATCAGTCTGCTCAAGGTTCTAGGCAAGATCTATGAGAGGCTTATTTATAAGCGTCTCAGAGACTATGCAGAGACCAAGGGCCTCATCCCCAACGAACAGTTCGGCTTTCGAACTCAGCACTCTAGCGTGCATCAGGTCCATCGTATTGTCGAGCTAATCAGCGGTGCTCTCACCCATGGCCGACAAACGAGCGTAGTATTCTTCGACATAGCAAAGGCGTTTGACAAAGTCTGGCACAACGGCTTAATTTATAAGCTCTACAAACTCGGTGTGCCGGATCGTCTCGTGCTCATCTTACGAGACTATTTGTCAAATCGCACCTTTCGCTTCCGCATCGAAGGAGCCCTTTCCTCCCCCCGCCCCATAAGGGCTGGAGTCCCTCAGGGCTCAGTATTAGCCCCCCTCATCTTCACGCTATTCACCAGCGACATCCCCAAACACAGATCGACGCAGTTGGCTCTGTTCGCAGACGATACAGCGATCATCTGTAAGGGAAATTCAGCTACGATGCTGCTAAACCTCCAAAGGGCTGTCAACAACCTTGGCGCCTGGTTTAGAAAATGGCGAATAGAAGTAAATCCCGACAAAAGTCAAGCGGTTAGCTTTTCTAAACCGAGAACTAGACCCCCCCCGTTCCCCCGACCTATCACTATGTTCGGCAAACCAATCCCTTGGGCTAGGCGCGCCAAATACCTAGGTGTTATCCTAGATCATCATCTCTCCTTTTCTGAGCACATAAAGACGGTTCGTTCGCGAGCCGCTTTCGCTCTAGGTAGACTCCATTTCGTTCTAAATGCACGCAGCAAATTGTCACTTAAGTGCAAACTGCGCATCTATACATCGTGTATCCGACCCATTATGACCTATGCGGGTGCAGTATTCGCCCACGCCAAGTCCCATTCCATCCATAGGTTGCAAGCCTTACAGAACCGTTTCCTCCGTAAAGCCACGGGAGCTCCCTTCTATGTCAGAAACGAGATCCTCCATCTCGACTGTAGAATCCCTACGATTCACCAGTTCCTAAAACGCATGTCCAAGCGTTACTTTGACTCCGCTCCTAGACATCGTAACCCCTTGGTTGTCGAAGCAGCCAATTATGTCCCTTCTAGAATTAGTCAGATCCGCCGTCCACGGCATGTACTTTCCGACCCTGATGATCCCATCACACTCCTCCAAGAGCAGAATAGGGCCACCAGCACAATACACAAAAACAGACGCCTCCCGTCATTCCGACCTCGCCGCCGAGGTCCTTTGCGACCGCGACCGTGTCCCTCAGTAGATAATACTCCTCCCCGACCCTTGCTCGAAAACGAGGTGCCAGCAAGTTGTTGCCGCTGAGCACGTAGCTTTAAACTACCCCGTATAATAATCATGATTTAAACCAATTTTGATCCAGCCTGTCCCTTCTTGCTGTCCTCCCCTCAGCGACGCCCTAAGCCGAGGTTCGTACCCCACAGGGGGTGCCCTTAGCGAGCGTTCGCCTAGTTTTAATTTAGTTTAGTTTTTTTTGCCCCTGGCTGGAGGCTTTGAGTGTAGCAGCTTAAGGCACCCACAGGAAAGTCCGGTTAAGCAGCCAAGACCTTAGTGGTCAAACTGCGAGATGCCCGTTTCAAAAAAAAAAAAAAAAAAAGAGTGTATGTGATGATGATAGTACCTGGGCAACCGATTTCTGCTCTGGTGCAAATAGAGAATGCTCATTTAATAGTATAGGGATGTTCATACGAATTCAATGTATAGTACCTACCTACATACTAATTTCATGCTGCCATGATAGTATGTAAGTACTTACTAATTACATGCTGCCATGTCATTATTAAGCCATCTTGTTCTAAATTTTGGGCGACCGAGCTCTGTTCGGGTGAAAATACGGAGAAAACGAATTTTCCCAGATATGAGACCTAGCTAGATCGATGTTTCGCCCGCGTAAACCCCTATACTGTTACTTTCTCATCGTAATCGTTAGAGCCGTTTTCGAGAACGTGATATACAAATATTGCTCGTGTAATAGTATAGGATAGGATGTAAATTGCATACAGTAACATTATATAATTATAATGTAAAATACAAGGTTAAACTTAAATCAATAATGTAAAATTATAATAGGTGAACAAAAAGGGTCTACAATAAAGAAAATTATATCCCTATCTTTAAAATTATGTCAATACAAGAGTTAATATTGTGGTTTTTATGTTACCTAAAAAGATGTTCTAACAAAATATCGGTAAAAAAAAAAGTTAGATTGTCGCATTTATTTTTTTATGCGTAATTTTATGGCAGCTTTAAAATAACACCGTGACGTCACCATGTGAACCTATTTAATATTTTATGTAAAATTCTACTCTTACTTCCGTCCAACATATCGCTTTTTATATTTAATTAAATGTAGCTTTGCCGTGTGAAAAAAGAATATAATATTGACAAAAAAATACTGTCTGTAAACCTGAAGTCATAATGTGAAATTGCTAGCATACAGTAACATAGATAAAGCGGCAATGCTTTGAGGAAGTCTATCTCCAGCAGTCGACGTCTTTCGGCTGAAATCATGATGAATGATGAACATACAGTAAGCAAGCGTGGTGATCTAAGCTCCCTTTATGTCTGAATGAAAAAATATGGCGACTGTGTGCGTGGCGACGCGCCAACAGAGTCGGTCTGTCGGTTTGGCCCGCCACTATAGATATTTCACATCAAAAAGCCTTTTTTTTTGTTTGAAATTATCAAACAACTTCTCCCGCTCTGGGTGGAGAGGGAGGGCGTGTCAGACTCATACTGACTAAAACCCACCCGTGTTCCTTCAGTTGCCTATATTGCCTTTATCCTGCATTAAGACAATTACTTACAAACCGCTATTATTATTTGCCATCACAAACTTTTAATCTGTCCCCAACTTCCCTTGACGTTTCCCTCCACCCGTTTGGGTTGACAACAAGGAAAATTATAATCGCTCGCATAAGCCTAATAAATCTTGATAAAAATATGCATTGGAAACTCGTAAGTAAACATTTATTCATGGCTGTTTAACTTTTTTCTGTTGTTTGCTGGGGATCCGTTTACGAAGTCAGCATCAATCCTTGTCAGACTTGAGGAGTTTGTATGAAATACACACATCAAAAGTGTCTAGGGATCAACATATATTTTTGCAATAACTTTTCTCCTGATTGATATTAATTAAAATTTTCTTTAAGAATTCATCAAATAAAGTGTTTTCGTTTGTCACAGTAACGATAAACCAAGTCACCTTTGCATTAATAAAGAAATTTGCCATTTTCCTAATAAAGGGATTTTTGACATTTGAACCACTAACATTAAAGTTCGAAAAAAAGACTGAAATAACAGTTTTCTTTAAAATTTTATTGGGTAACTTAAACAATTAATAATCCGTGTTTCTACCGCGAACACTAACAACACAAGAACATCGGTTTGGCATACTCAAAATGAGTTCATCCAAATCACGCTGTGGAATGGCCGCCCATGTTCGTTGCAACAACAAAAAAAGGTCTTCTTGCGACTGGATACCCTCCATATTCGGCAGAGCTCTTCTCTGTAGCATATCCCATGCATGCTCAATCGGGTTCAAGTCTGGCGACTGAGCAGGCCAGAGCAGGACATTGATGTTAGCTGCGGCGAGAGTCTGTCTTACAACTCTTGCGGTGTGCGGTCGTGCATTATCATGCATTAACTGAAATAAGGGACCGATTTGCACTTGTAGAGGAACGATGACGTCAGATACAATCGTCTCAGCATAAATTTGAGCGTTGAGGTTGCCTCTGATCCAAATCAACTCAGTTCTTCCGCCGATCCAAATACCCGCCCATACCATGATGGTTCCACCACTATAAGGATGGACTTCCTGGCAGGATTTTAATCGCTGTTGGCGTCCAGGGGTTCTCCAGTGTCGTATACGTCTTGTATCCGGTCTCATACCAAAACGAGACTCATCAAAAAAGCACACGAAACGCCATTGTTCTTCTGCCCAATTTCTGTGTTCAAGAGCCCATTGATATCGAATCCTACGATTGGGCATTGCTATAGGTGGTACCCGTAGCGGTCTTCGGGAATGAAGGTTCACTTCATGCAAGCGGTTTCTGACTGTTTAGTCGCTAATTAAGTTCCCTGAAGAGTGATGAAGCCTCACGGCTAACATCATGGCGGTTATTGTTGGAGCTCTTCGAGTTAAGATTTGAATGTATCGGTCTTGTCTCCGTGTGGTGCAGCGATACCGTCCTCCATGGCGCTCAGCCACGGTACCAGTGCTTCGGTAACGTGTCCAAAGTCGACTGATAACACTCTGACTTGTATTCAGAGCTAAAGCCACAGTACGTTGCCGGGAACCAGCTTCTATCATTCCCACGGCTCTGAGCATTTCTTCCCTGCTTAAATGACGTCGCCGCTCCATAATAACGTTGGTTTTAATCAGTAGTAGGGAAACAGTAGCACTAATAATGTCTTCAATGCGTTGTATGTTTTTATAGGGAAAATATTGACAGCTGATTTTCATCTTTTACTCGAATTTGATTAACAGTTCCTGTTTCAAATTATGAAATGCACCAAAAAGGATCCATATAAATTTATATAATCATAAATTTATTACAAAGCCACATCTCAATCTCAAGAAATCCGCATAAAAATGCTTGATCCCTAGACACTTTTGATGTGTGTATATAGAATTATGTTTACAGGGATCGCTTTGGAATTGATTTGTGTTGTGTTAAGGATAAAGTATAGATAGGTAACGATTACTAATCAGATCATGACAGTGCTCAGTGGTATTTGTAATAGCATTAGCTACGCACGTTCTACTAATACTTTGTATACAGGGTCAAATGAAATTTGTTAGCGAAACTGTGCAAACTTGATAGGTATCTGAACACGATCAATTAAAATCCTAGCAATCGTGTTTTTTAGATTTTTTCATAGATAACGCTAGTTTTAATAATACATCTATGATTTTTTTTTTCTCAAACATGCTTGGAAATTCGAACATTATTTTGACAACCTTCTTCGAGATAAACCGAAATTGCGGTACTGGTCGAATACATGCGTACGCCCGGCCGGCAATGTTTGTATGAAAATCCAAATCTGTCGTATTTAGCGGCTAAATAAATTTCTATGAAAAGTCATATCTATCGTGTTATTTAAAAATGGAACGAAGTTTTTACGTCACACATGTCAACCAGAGAGGTAACTTATCAAAGATTTTATTTAAATTTCGAACTGGTTTAGTAAATAGAGCTGTTTAAAGTAAAGAAGAAACAAATAAACATATTGGCGCGTGAAAATTTTTTCTTTATTCGTCATTGAATCTGGAATTTATAATTAATTTACTTAGTTTGAATTTCCGCGCATCGTTTAACAAAAGTACTATACCAGCCTTGGCCGCAACCAGGCATTGATGGACTCGCGTATGTGATAAATGGAGGAAGATGAAATGTTTGTTTTGCATATACAATTGTACAGGTACACCCTATCTATGTAAAATTTATGCCAATTTTTTTTATAGTTTTGAAATGTGCTCATCAAGGCCTTCAATTCAATACGACCCATTGTAATAATTAAAGTTTTTTTTTTCACATATGAAAATGGAGGTTTACTGGCGCCATATTTTTTTTAGCCATTGTCACTCAGGATGATGTACGGATTCCAACAATACCCCATTCATCCAAATCTATTCAAGCATTAAAAGTAAAGGTGGAACAAAGAAACTCACATACATACCTGAACCCTCACAACATTACACTCCTTTTTTGCAACTGTCGTATAAAGTCGTGTAACAACGTTTTCTTTTTTTGTGGTGTTGTTACTTTAAATTAATTTATTTTTTCTTCTATCATGTTTAGATATCGATACTCATCACGTCTGCGGAGTTTTGCTAGCTAATTTAATTTGACTCTGTATAAGTAGTGATGTTAGGGCTGTTCTATGACAAGGAAATTTCATGTGTTTAAGAATGGTGGCATATGGAATTAGTAAATACTTCTTTATTCATATTTCCATATGCATAACCAACCTTAAGCCCGATTTATACAATTTAAATTTCTTGTCTGTGTCTTACAATAAAATTGAAGCAGCGAATGACTTACATCGTCTAAGTCTAAACACTATTTAGTCGGTGCAACTTGCATTGTTGCTTCAACGTATGGCATGCCACAAGCAATTAAATCGCACCGTTTACACGGTGCGATTTACATCAGGCTTTAGAGATAAAGTCGAATTGTCGTCTAACTTCCGACACACAGATCCGAAAAGGTTTAAAAATCCAGCTTTCGCTAAGCTATCGCCCCGGAACCATTCCACAACGGCGCTTCGTAGGAAGGTTGCTTTAAATTCTTAAAAATTGTCATGCATTGCATAACATCATGAAACCGAAGAGAGGGAAGAGGGTATATCTATACGGAAACTTGAGGCCTACTATTAAGTAGACACAGTTATTTAATAGATAAGAGCAAGATTTTTGAAGTGAAAACTTCTTTAGGCGCGTTGGGCATTATTGAGATGGAACTAAACCATTGATTTCGTGACAACATGCGACCAACACCAACGGGATTATGCTCTTTATTATATTACGTTACGGATCAATGTTATATGCAAGTATTTTTACTTTAAAGGTTTTGAATTTTTTTTTTTTGTAAACGCACTTGGCTCTTTATTTAGATAAGATTACGGTACAATGTTCTATACAAATATTTTTCTTCCACCAAGGCGATCTTGTTCAAGTTTTCACTTCTGTCGGCACTCCCGGAGTGTCATTACTTTTTTTCTGCAGTTATAATTTGTTATATGTACCAGATTCTAATTATTAAAGAGTCAAGGAAGGTCAAACAAGAGATAAGTTTTTTTATGAAATCTAGATCTCTTATTTGACGTTCTTTCTCGTTGGACGATCTCTTGTTTGGCGTTCCTTCTCGTTGGACGATCTTTTGTAAGGCCTTCCTTCACGTCGGACGATTTCTTGTTTGGCCTTCCTTCTAGTTGGGTGATCTCTTGTTTGACCTTTCTAGACCCTCCTGCCTAAAGGTTTAGGTGACTGTACCTAAACCTTACCAGCTAAAATATTCGTACTAAGGAATCTGTTTTACCGACTCGGCATTATTATATTGCTTCATACTGGCAATACTGCAGAAAGAATTTGAAAACAGTAAAAGATATAAAAGAATAGAAAGAACCTTAAAAAAAATTGAAGAAAAATCCCGCTGGGCCTCGTTTCATTCTAAGTAAGGTGTTGATATGATTCGTTATTTGGCTACTCACTCAGCGTAGAATAAATATGTTGGGTTATGCTAAAATCTAAGTAAACATGGCAACGCAACATGTCTGTATAATATCCTGTTCTTCCTAACGCTAACGTGACAATTCGACCCTCAATAATATCCAATTTGCATGCATATTTCCCTCTGTAGAGCAATTTTCTAAAACAGCGTCAACCCACAAAATGAAAGTAACAACATCACAAAAATCCTAAAACGTTAACATAAAATTGTCATAACGAATTATAATCAAATACAAACGTAACCAGCCATTGAAACTCGTACTTTGACTAAACTAGAATAAGGTTGAAAGTCTGTTGTCTAATTTTGTCTTTATCAGGACCACAGGGCAATAATCTGGCGTTTCTCATATCTGTTGGGTGAGCGGTATTCATTAAGTGTACCCTTTTTAATATATTCATTTTAGGGCTCCCTTAAATCGTAAGGATGCGGATGTCCATAAAAGATGAAATTAAACCTATTTATGTAATTTAATAGGTTATTATAATTTTGCTAAAGTTAATTTGTGGACACATTATACACCTTATGCTGATTTTATTCCTGCTAATACAATCTACATAGAAGAGTCCAAATGTTAATAGACTCAAAAATAATCGAACCATTAATTGTTTAACCTCTAATTTACACAATCTTAGTTACCAAGGACCCAAACATAAAGAATTGTGTTAAAGCTTCCATAATGACTATCACATAGTTTGTATCGAATTGTTGACAAGAGGCACCCTTTTTGAACGACCATATAATATGACATCATTGTTAGTTGTAATCAAAGCATGCATGAAATGACACATATTCCAATTATGATAACTGTCTTGATTAAGTCACAGTTCAACTTAATAATTTATAGTGATAGCTGCGCCCCACGGTTTCACCCGCATTAGTCTCGATCCCGTGGGAATATCGGGATAAAAAGTATCCTATTTCCTAACCCAGGTCATGTCAAATCAAGTGCCAAACTTCATCCAAATCTGTTCAACCGTTATAGCGTGAAAGCGTAATAAATAAACAAACAAATTCACTTTCGCATTTATAATATTAGTTAGGATAGCAGATTTACATTCTTATTTGTTTATTTCGAATATGCTGGCCCGTAGATTCGCCCAATGTACAGATGCGGTCAAAATCACGCTTTTTAAACCATACTACACATCCCTGTACTCGAGCGCTCTATAGATTATCTGTACCAAACGTGCCGCAAATGCGGTGCGTATTCAATACAACAACGCTTTTAGGGCGCTGCGCTGTTGTTGCAGTGCTTCTGCAATGTTTACACAAGCCAGAGTGGATAGTTTCTCAGCTGTAGTACGGAAAAAGAATGCTTCACTTCTCACAAGGTTGCGGGACATTGGCAACAGCCACCTGAAAGCTATGGTTGATGAGCCTGACGAAAGCCCCATAATGAGGCATCTTATTAAAACCACTCTGTCGGTAATAGAATATAAGTACTAACATAGCCAGTAACTTAATTACTTAATTGAACTAATTAATAATTAATTAATAACATAATTAATTAATAACTAATTAATTGGATCTAGTTGCCTGTAAAATAAATAAATAATAATAATAAGGTTTCTAATTTTCTTTACCGCTAAACCAAAAAAAAAAAACAAAATTGCGATAGAGCTACATGGGTATCTAAAAAAATGGGATGATCAGAAAATCGTCAGATAAAACATTAATCCGTTCAAAAAACATATAAGGTATTATTAGCTTTTATATAGTAAAAGATATGCCATAACAACAGATAAACCATGGCGCTAACACAATATGTCAGGCTGTTGCGTTAAACCACATTGATAACCGGATACAACCTAATATAAATGAAGCCGTTAATGACGCTGAAACGGGTAGATAAATGAGTCATCCTACTGTTAATAATATTGTCGGCTACATAAACCTTTACCATAATTCTAAACAGAGCAGGCCAGCAGAACAGGCAGGCTTTTTACAAGGTAGATGTGAGTGGAAACGCCGAGAGGGGACACCCTAGGAGGACATACCTATAGTGACCTTATTGGTAATGTTCTTCAAAAAGATCTGTACCCTAATTGCGTAACTTATTTTCGTAAACAATTTTGCCTAGTTTGTTTCATTTTGACAATTCAACAACATTAATTGCCTTATTTACGTTGTTGAGCAGTTTTTTTTTTTTCCAACTTATGAAGCAATGGATTAGCAATCTGTTTCAAATCGAAACAGATTGTGTTGTATTACGCAATTAGGTGCTCAGTCCTCGCTACCGGTGTGCGTGTATAACCAGATGTATGAACGCAAACGAGGCAAAAGGTTTATGTAAGGATCGTAGCAGGTAGTGTTGTGAAGTTTCTACCTCCTACATGGGAAGAAAGCGAGAGTTTATGTATGTATACATAAACCTGCTATATATAACCGCAGCAGGTATAAATACATAGATGATATATAAATTAATAGCTGCTATTTTCAGCGATGAGCTAAAAAGAACCACTGATACGGTGCCTTTCAAAGCTAGGCAACATCGCGATAAACCAAGATGAAGATTGAGGGACGAACTTGACTCCTAACCAAGGCACAAATTATTCGCCATGCCTTGGAGTCGAACCGTCGCTAAAGCCCAGTCTCCTGTCTCTCGCACACTGTCTACGCTCATCGCTCCCTTCAACGCTAAGCCTGACTGTGATGTGTTCACGGATAAATGGAAGAAGATCCTGTCAATATTTCTGAAGTATTGTGAGACGAGCGTATGACTTTAGTGTAGTTTGTCTTTAACTAATGTAATTGGCCTTGGCTTTTGATGTTAAAATAAATAAACGGATTGGCCTGCAATGGCAGAAGACAGACATATATGCAAAAATGAGATGAAGGTCTTTGGCAAGTAGTGTAACATAACGGGGTAAAAAGATAAGATTAAATCAATTATTTTCCTGGGGAACATAATGGTCACACTACAAAACTTGCCCGAGTTGCAGAACTTGTAGAAGTTGGAAGGCTGCAGGAATCCGGTGGATGCGAGAAGCACAGAACCGGTCGGTCGAAGTGGCGGTGCTTGGGGGAGGCCTATGTCCAGCAGTGGACGTCTTACGGCTAAAATGATGATGATGACAAAACTTACCATAACCATTATAACAATAGGTATTTAGCCTATAATATATTATTGCTGGACATAGACTTCTTTTCAAGTCCAAACTAAAAAATCCGTAGCTAAAATATGGAAAGGCAATTCAGGAAGTTAACTGTGAAGAAGAGAGCAGTGATGCGCTAAGAGCATAAAAGGTTCAGTCAGCGACAAAATTCGATTAACACTTCAGTTTTATAAATTTTAATTATTGAGCTAAATATTAAAACAAAATCGAAACAGAAGTAAAATTAAAATAATATAAACTCGTAGCTCTTATATGAAATAAACCGTACCTATAATATGCCAAAAGTCTATACGAGTAAGATTGTTTTGAACCATAAAGCAAAAGGAACGTTCAAAATGACGGGCATCGGGCATGTCAGTCAGATAATCAGAAACATTTTGTTAACATCCCAACATTATCATTTATTGACATCGCATTATTCATGAAATGACAGCAATACGTTAAAGTAATCGGTTCCATTTACAATCTGCCAATAAAGTCAGAAAACCAAAGCGTAGTTCAGTTCTAACTTTACACACGCAAAGATTGTGTATTTTAAGACAAAGAACGACTAACTTTCGGTAGAAAGAAAATATAACATTGTGTCCTTCAGAACATTACATAACACCACGCCTGTAATAACCGAAGGGTTAAACTGAGGTGTACATATACTAAACTCACATTTCGTCAGTTATGTTTAAGTTCCATGTACTAGTGGGTGAACCTATTACCATCAACCGGGCACAAGTCTAGACTCCGGGCTGCTACTGAAAAATTCCTGATTGAAAAACCCAATAACACTGCCTGACCTGGGAATCGAAACCAAGAATCTTATGCTCAGCAGTAGCGTTGACGAGCGCTAGACTATGAGACTGTTCTATAAGTGAGTAAAACTTGACTTTAAATGTCAAGACAAGATAACTAGACAACTATGGAACCAACTTAAAATTATTATACTGTCGGTGTTTGTAAACCAAGATTTTATATCAGCTTAAGTAATTGGTATCAAGTATTTATTCACGAAGATTGCAGGGAAAACCTGGGTAAAACTCGCACAGACCAGGGAATCATGGCACAAGAAGGAGGAGGTGTATACTCAGCAGTGGGTGGAATAAGACTGGAAGATGGTGATGATGATTAATTCAAGATAAACAAAGCTGTTCCATTCAGATATAAACAATTACACCGGTGAGTAGCAGAAGGAGATGAAGTAGATCGCATCTAGGTATCTACTTAATTCAATCAGTTCGGCAACCATGCAGTGATAGCCTAGTGGTAGTCTGAAGGTCACACCGTCAGATTGCCAAGTCGGGTCTCGACTTCGAACCAAAGGCACCCACCACTGACTTATCGGATTCATGTGCGTATTGTATAATTATCACTTGCTTCCAAAACGGTGAAGAAAAACATCGTGAGGAAACCTGAGAAATTTTTTGAGACATATTTCTAGACGGCATGTGTCAGAGACTCATGAGTGGCTTTAAAACTCTGACACAAGGTTAGTCACTAACCACTCGAAAAGAAGAAAAACCCTTTCATAGCTGCACTTATCTCGGTATCCTTTGAACACCATAGCAAACCAGTTGATGTAAAATTAACACAGCTTCATAATGTTTATACAAAACTGCAAAAAAAACCATGAGCCGGTTTCGGCAGCGGATAGACATGAGTCAATACCCGAACGCCACAAATATTTGCCAACAGCCATCCCCCTTTTAATTGACAAATATACCACCCGCATTCTATTATTGAGTTTTGCGATATCAAAATATCATAGTCCATACTCGGTTGCGAATGCCGATTTAATTTGTTTAAAAACTTTTTGGTTACAAAATTACTCGTGGACCAAAAGAAACCAATGCTTTTTTTAAATGTAAAACAGCAATTATTGTGGAAAAGCCGAAAGTATTTAGTCTAATGGCTACCTATGCCTACCAGCATTGGCGTATGAGGATTAGAAGGTTCGGAGGTCAGTATTTGTACGGGTTAATTTTTATTCATTTTTAGGGTTCCGGGCCCAAAAGGTGCCAACAGAACCCATTACTAAGGGACCATTATCGGTTCGTCTGTCAGAGGACAGTATCTTTTGAACCCTATTAGGCAGACACTTGAAATTTTCACCAAGTGTGTTTACTATAGCCGCTATACAACAAATAACATAAATAAAAGAACGTTAAAAATTAAAGGAGGTCCTATGCTTTTTCGGCGTTTAAAAAAAAAATGTGTCTAATATTGTGCGGTAGTACTGTATCCGTGTGCGAGTCTGACACGAATCCAGCCGCTTTTTTAAATTATGCTGTAATTGAGAATAGACGAAGTAGTACAAGAAGCAAAGCTAAGACATAAACTTATGTAAAAGCAAAGCCAGACGCTAGAATGAGTTCATTCAAAGTACATGAATTGAAACCTGTCCAATATTTTCCACTTGCATGTTGCAAAAACAAACAATACAAAGGCTTTAAAATTAAAACAATATTTAATAACTTAAAATCTCACTTGAGTAAATACTCGACCAAAATCATCTGATATCGTATTAAGTATCAGTTGGCCGCAAATGATCGAATTTACTGTCATTTACGGGACACCACTGGTCGGAAACCGCAAAACGTTTTATGAACAACTAGACAGTGAGTATCTTAGACTCTATTTTGTAAGCCATAAGGTGGGAAACAGGTTGTGCTGGTTGATCAAAGTTTGTGGGAGACTGCCGGTAATCAGGTTACTAACAATATTCAATTAGTGACGCAACAGTCTGGTGAAAATGCTGTAGGGGACGGATATTTGGTAAACGAAGGGTAAATATTTTTTTTTAGACATATGTTTTGCATTTTACATTACAATGCCTTTAATCTATACATAATATCGAATAAAATAGAAACTAAGTCCAAACGGTATAATAAATATTTTAAAAGAGTCTTTGCTAGAAGGGAACGAGTCGGATGACGAAAATATAGTATTTAGAAATTCAAAATTCATTCGAATTTTCACTATTATTGATGATATATATATAATAGTTTTCTGGCGATCCACAGCGTGGAAAAAGTGATTTTATCAGCGACGCCCGGATATCACGTTCTTTTCCTAGACAAGTTCAATGTTATTACATTTGGTTCCTGGGCACCACCTCATACATACATGATCCAAGCACACATACAAAACATTCATGAGAAAAAATAATATGAATTCCCTTTTCACGGCAACAATACAGCAGAAAATTGCGTAACACATTTACATACTTCACAAGAAGTAATATTTAGTACAACGTGCGGGTCCAAAAGCTTTTTGCAGCATTAAAAATGTCGTTAGCAACACAAAATCGTACGTACACATATATGATATTTATTGGAACTGTGAAACTGCATGATTTTTTAATTTTTGTGGCTAGGTTTCACTCGTATTTGGTTTGTATACTCCGAAGTATTTCCCGAAGGATTCGGCAGAGGTGTACCCTTGTACACCCACATTTCGCCAGTTATATTTAAGTGTCATGTAATAGGGGGCGAGCCTATTGCCATCAACCGGGCACAAATCTAGACTCCAGGCTGCTACTGAACCGCTCCGGCGTTGCGAAGAAGTCCGAAAGAGATGTCGTGGCCCCCGGCAACATGGCAACTGAAGGAATACGGGTGGATTTCAGTCAGTAAGAGTCTGACACGCCCTCCCGCTCCGCCCCCAGAGCGGGAGAAGTTATTTTATAATTTCCCATCCAAAAAAAAAAGGCTGCTACTAAATAAATTCCAGAGGCAAAAACTCAATATCGATGATCTCGTGTCGATGGTTTTTTGAAGTTTGCTGTTGCATTGACTGAATGAAATGCAAGGTAATGATCATAAATGCTTTAAGCGACAAGATCAGTGAGATAGTTTAGATTCAAGTTAAACGGCGTATAAATAATTTCCTTCGGAGCTACTTTTTTGTGGTAATCTCCTGGGCACAAACTGCAAGTAATAAAGTGAGCTATTAAATTCAAAATATTAAAATAATAGCCTTTCTTAATCTTCTGAAAACGGTTCTACTTCACGGCTACATTAACATTAATTTATCAATCTTCACCTCATCTCATCTCATTAATGCATCGCCAAAAAAATTTTAAAATCCATTAAGTCTCATAATCCCAAGTTGACGCATACTGGATTACTTAAAACTAAGTTTAAACTTGGCCACAAAGAAAAACTTACCTATTACCTTTCGAATAAAGTTTGAATTCCTTTATCAGGGGCAAATTGAAGGGTGTCTGCGTCAGGTGTATTGCATGCTCAGTTTCTGTTGATCCCTCAGAATGCTCATAAAAATACATTACATATATTCATAATGTTGTAGTACTAATACTGGCTCGTAACTAAATGATAACAGCCGCAAGGGGCTATCGAAGGTTAAGCTGCGCTTGTCGCGGTTGGTCCATGGATGGGTGAACCATCCATTACATATCAAGACGCCGCCGTTTGCATCGTAAAGCTCGCTAAGCCGTTGGTCCTGGCTAACATTCGAGGATCTCTGACAGACATTACGATTCGTCAGAAGCCCGAAAGTCTGACAACCACTCTTACCAAGAGGTATCGTATTACCCAGTAACTGGGTTGTGAAGGTCAGATAGGCAGTCGCTCCATGTAAAATATTAGTATCCAGCTGCATCCGGTTAGACTGGAAGCCAACCCTAACATAGTTGTGAAAAGGCTAGGCAGATTGATTGATTTTACTGTAGTAGTAATTAATAGTAATGAAATGAAATTGTTTATTCTGTAAATAGGATATCGGAATCACTTTTTCACGTCGAATATTTAAAAAAATATTAAAAATAAGCTAGATGAGTTGGGCGTTTCCTATCTGACGACTTTGAGAAGAAAGGCTGAAACAAACTGAAAGGTCGAAGTCTCTTTTAAAGCCCAGACATAATGTTGATCAGGCCATATGAGCACCGTCTGAAATGGTCTTTTGAGTAAAACCACACAGATTTGAGTGGACCTGTCCAGTCAGTACAAGCATTTGTCAGTAATCGTGGAGCTCAACTCAGAACTTAAGGAGCTTAACTCGACGAACAATACCAAAGAAAGGACATTTGAGTAGGACGCATAAACTACTCAAACTGCCAGATCATCATTAAAACTAGCTGAGAAATAAAATTAATAATAATATTCACATAGTCCTCACATTCACAATAATTAAAATAATATAATACTTTACAAAGTAATCATGTCATTTTGAACATAATTTTCAACAATCTCAATGTGTGGGCAGTACAATTATCTATATGAAGAAGCTCGTCCAGAGAAGTATTACCACCATACCTATTTCTGCAGCCAAGCAGCGTTGCAAATGCCGATATAGCAGGCACATGATACAATGGAGCTTTCGGTACCTCTCAGTTAGTAACGCACCTGTAATGGCACCACTAAGGGGCTGCGCAAACGTAGACACTTTTTGTTACTGCCACGGCACACCATCACAGGAAACCGTAGTTGCTGTGTCCGGTAGCGGCATGCAATCGGACATAGTCGCCGGTTGCCGGTAACCGACACGGCGCACCACAGGAAACTATAGTTGCTGTGCGTCGCACTTTTCGCCAGTTATGTTTAAGTCCCATGTAATAGAGGGTGACTGGGTGACCCTATTGCCATCAACCGGATACAAATCCAGACTTCGGGCTGCTACTAAGAAATTCTAGATTGAATAACCCGAAAAACAATTTACACGACCTGGGAATTGAAATCATGCTCAGCTGTAGCGCTTGCAATTAGACCAACGAAGCAGTAAAACGTCTAGTGCCCGGTTAATGACACTCGCCTCTATGTTCTATGTTAGAGAGTTTGGTTTCCGTACTTAGTCCTACAGGTGGACAGTTGTGCGTAGGCCATGGCGGTTGTCGGTGGATCCAACCAACCCATCTCCCTCTAGAAGGCTCCCCTATTCATTAGACGTAAACATAACTGACGAAATACGGGTGCCATAGATTCTAAAATTCAAATGTAATTTATTCAAAATAGGCTGAAAATCAACACTTTTCAAACACCAAAATTACATAAGACAGTCCCCCAAAAACGCCCACCCTTTACCACTTCCTAGTGCTTTAGCTGGGAAGAAGAAGTGGTGCCACAAACTCCCCAGCAGCACAGCTGTATGTTCAGTTAGAAAAACTTGATTCTATACAATAGTGCTTATGCAAAATAATTTACAATATGCAACACAAAACATTAAATTAATGATTTGCTATATATCAGCTACACACAATTACCCAACAAAAACCATTGAAATCATATACTCAAGCGAAAATAAAAACTAAACAGAACGTAATACGCAAGCCAGCAAGATTAATATGAAAACGTAAAGGAATAAAGGACGTGCCAGTTTACATATAGCCATTAAAGCTGTAACTCTACCTTTCGGGAAATGCAGTCATGATGTTATATCGTGGGAAAAAACAAATATCTACTAGTTTTGCGGAGGTGTGAAGGCCAGCTTACACTGGTGTTACACCCGTGTGTATTTCGACGCGTTACAATAGTCAGCCGCAGACGGCTCTGACAAAACCGGCTGCATTTTGTCCGTTTAGACGTCAGCAAACGTCAGGCCTTTTGTTGACGTTCGTGTTATTTGGTTAATTTAATCCGTCTCGTTTCGCGGTTTTGTTGTTTTGTTAAAGAGGTATCATTTCGAGTATTTTGGTTTGTATGAGTCTTTTGATATATACAACTGTTTTGATGATTCAACTTTAGCGTAATGCTGTACATGGTTTTGTTCTTTCATACAAAACAATAATTCTGTTGTTATTTCCTGTGCGTGTCCCAATTTTTTTTTTCTTTCTTTCTTTTCTTTACATAATTTGAAACATGACCTTTCAGTATGACCTGAAAATATCTTCTTTTTTATGATGTTTTTCTACTTTTGTTTTTTTAACTAATATTTCAAGTAACTAGACTATCAGATATCGATACCCATTTCATCTGCAGTTTCGCTAGCTAATTTTATTTGACCTTTTATTTCTACTGTGATTACCTAGCCTCTAAAAATGGTGACACGTCTTTAATTTTTCCTATTGTTGAATTGCTAATCACGTTGATAAGAATCATCAATACACATAGATCTTTCTAGAGAATCTCAATAAAAACTGCAAAATCAAACAGACATAAGTGTTCTATCAAACCACCCACAAGTGCTTCAAACCCAACTTATCCGAAGTCGTAAACCCTACAGTACAGTTTTATGACTTGCTCAAGAATCTGTCGTCCCCTGCCCCTGACAGATGTCACTCTGTCCGTTCCAGACAGGGTAAGTATACCGCTCATAGATTCCGTTCTGATTACTTGTAGTAGATGTTCTTTTTCTATCGAGTCTTATTGTAGACAAAATGTAGTGCTTTCAAACTTTAAACGAATGAAAATTTTAATGAAGATTTATAGAAGAATTTATAAAGAATATCTGAAGAAGAAGATTTATAAAAGAATATCTTATGGCTTTAGACAAAGTAAACGCTTCGATTTCTGGAGCCACGGAAAATGCGAAGAGAGATTCTTCATAAATAAAATTATGCTTAAACAGCATTGCATGACCAACTGATCGTTAATTGGACCAATGACCTGGTGAAGGCCGCAGGAGTCTGCTGGATGCGGGAAGCACAGAACCGTTCGAAGTTGCGGTGCTTGGGGGAGGCCTACGTCCAGCAGTGGACTTCTTTCGGCTGAAATGATGATGATGATGATCATTAGTGTGTTTTACAAGTATTGTACCTACCTATTTGAAAAACACAAAAACAAAAACTTCTTTAGGCGCGTTGGGCATTTTTGAGATGGGAAATCATTGATTTCGCGACACTGTGACGACACCTCATTTTTGTAAACACGATTGTGCTCTTTATTTATGTCAAGTTATGGATCAATGTTCTATGCAAGTATTTTTAATTTAAAGGTTTTGTAAACGCGATTGTCCTCTTTATTTATAGTATACTAGGAATCAATGTTCTATGCAAGTATTTTTACTTTAAAGGTTAAAATATATCCTAACGATTACAAAAATACACACGTAATTATTCAAGTTTTCACTTCTGTCGGCACTACCGCAGTGTCACTGCCATTATATTTTTTTTGTGAATGGGAAATTATCAAAGAACTTCTCCCGCTCTGGGCGAAGCGGGAGGGCGTATCAGCAACGTTTATGAATAAAAGGATAAACTTACATCAATCTGCCTAGCCTTTTCCCAACTACGTTGGGGTCGGCTTCCAGTCTAACTCGATGCACCTGAATACCAATATTTTACATGGAGCGACTGCCTATCTGATCTCCACAATCCGGTATGTAACTTACGATACCTTTGATGAGACTGGTTTTCAGACTTTCGGGCTTCTGACGACCCGTAACGACCGTCAAAGATCCACGAATGACAGCCGGGATCAACGGCTTAACGTGCTTTCCGATGCACAGTGGAGTCTCGGTATGTAAAGATGGTCACGGAACTCCGTCAAGCATAGCTTAAACTGTTGGATCGACCCGTGCGGCTGTTATTACAGGGTTATTGGTTATATGTTGGCAATCCGTTAAGAGGATGTAGGAGAGGTAATTTGCAAGCAAATTACCTCTGATGACCCCTATGCCAATGCCAACAATTTTCGAGTAATTTGAACAATAACCCTTTATAATAACGAAATATCTATGGTTTTTACTTTTCATTACTATTCAATAAGATTGTTTTCTCAAACAAAACACGAAAACTCACATTGAACCTCAATTATTATCATGTTACTGGAGAAACGAAAAAATATAATTCTTTATAAATTTAAGACAAGAATTTCAAAAAAATAATTTTATCACTTTAAAGTACGTACCATATCGAGTGAAGACACAATCTTAATAACTCTGTAGAACTTGACGACGATTTCATGGCTGGTTGAAAGCCTTTCCATTACATTAATCCCGCCAACGACTGGAATTTGGATAAAGTGGACCGCTGAAAACCAGTTTTCAGAGTACGGATGAGTATTGCAATCATTTTCGACTTGTCCAGTAATTTAATTTGTAGTTTTGGTTTTAAAATTGTCGTTTTTCATGTTTAAAGTCTCTTGGTTAGTAATTTTGGCAGTTTTTTGGGTAGAATTGAAGTTTTCTTTGCGGAATACGTAATTAGCATTTATAAACCAGTTTGTTGTTTTTTATTACTACTAACTCGGTTGATTAGTTGTTTTTAGTCTCAATTTATTACACGTAATAATTCTGAGACATTGTTCCTTAATAACATTATTCTTAGTTAGTGTCTATCAGTTATGGAAGCCAGATAAGCATTAAAATACTGGTATTGAGCTGCATCCGGATAGACTGGAAGCCGACCCGCACATAATTGGGAAAATGCTACCCAGATTTTATCTATCAACTATCTATATTATATACTTACGCTGTAGCTGCAAAATGCACTGAAAATTATGATAATAGTAAGACATGTAGGATTTTATATGAGACAATAATTATAAGTACATGGAGACCTTTTCTAACAGAGATGTCTTTAATACCATGTTTGCATGGTTGCAATATGTACAAAGGTTCACGAAAAGACTAAATTAGTTTATCTTTTATTTGGTTATCCTATTAAATCGTTGTTCTAGGAAAATTATCGTTATTGATACCTTTGTTCCACACACTACTGAGTAAAAGAAAAGAAAAGAAAGAATGAAAACGTATATTTACAGTTCGTGAAAAGATTCTGTGGTGAATACGCTATTCAAAGATTGCGACGGACGTGTTTCGTTATCTCAAAAATACCTAACGCGCCTAAATAAGTTTTAATTTAAAAAAAAACAGTGGCCCTCTGGGAGTGCTGACAGAAGTGGAAACTTGAAAAAAATTGGCACCGTGGTAATCAACGCGTTGATGTCTTTTACTCCACGCACCGCGGTAATTAACGCGTTGATGTCTTTTCAATGATCAAAAGCTGGTGTCGTCACAGTGTCGCGAAATCAATGGTTTAGTCCCATCCCAGAAATGCCCAACGCGCCTAAAGAAGTTTTCATAAAAAAAAACTTGTTACTTTTTTTAGCTCGATCCAGTTCTGTCTCGCCAATAAATTCAAAAAGGACCTGTATATCTTTAGGTAATATAGTGTACCAGTTAGTTGCATAAGGAAATGTATAGACAAACTTGTATAACACGATGTTATGACCTATATTCTTCCTCGCCTTCCTAACTTTAACAATATTGATATTAATCGTTCCTCTTTCAAAATAATAGGAAGCTACTAACGAAGACAATCATAATTTTGTTTCAATATTGTGCAGTGGATATTGTAGATACAGGAAATTCAATCCTTTGGAAAATATTTATTAGTGTAACAAGAATATAGGCAAACAGGATTTATAATAGAACCGGTGGGAAATAAGACAGATTGCAATAATATTCATATAATACAAGCACATATATATCATTAAAATACATAAAAAACACGTCTCAAATTATATTCAGCACGTTTAAAAATATTCCTTTAATTTACATACTTAGCTAGCACAATCAAACTAATTTAGGAATTACAAAATAGTTATGACTTATGCACATGTCGATACTTGTTACCCTTTTTCACAGACTGTAGGTGAATACCTTGTAGACATTTGTTGACTCTTATGAGAACTGCACGCAGACTGGGGCGCTCCACTCGTGAAACATCTAAACTCTCGATTGCAGCGCGGCGCCGCCGCCGGCGGGCCGTCAACGGGCAGACGTGATGTCATGCTGCCTTGTCCAAATACCGCAGGTAACCGCTATCGATAACAGATCTTCTATTTTTTACCTATGAGAGAAAAAATAAAGATTATTTAAAAGTGGATTTTATATGGATTGATTTTGTAAATACTCTCGGTTCCGAGTCTAAGGTGTTTAGTATATAAAAGCAAATTATACACTTTACATACTAAATACCCATTTGAAGCTGTAGTTGAACAATTTATATTAAGTGGGCACGAGTGAAAGTTGATTATTCGATTGGAAATTATTATCATTAACAATTTTTATCGATATTTATTTATCAGAGTTTAACTTTAACTTTTAGCTAAAAGTGTGGCCTAGAGATTTATTGGCCTAATCAAAAGATATACAGGAACTAATTAATAAATCAGGCTTGTTAAATGTTTTCAATAAACTAAATACGTCCCGAAGAACCAAAATACTTCGGCAGACGATAATACAAACAATTCTTACATGACTGTAATTCTACATCACATAAATCAAACAAACAGTTTTTATGTCATATTTTCTTGTAGTGATCCGGTACTACAAGAAAATATTACATAAAAACTTCCATACCATCACAAAAATATCAAATGACCCTGAACTCATAATACCCCTAGCAACATTTCAACAAGTATTACAGCCCTAATATTTTGTACTTACCTTTTAGGTCCCGCTAACGCAATAAGATTTGTGGTTACAGCTCGAGACTTTGATTTTGACGTGGCTAGGGTTGTCAAGCGTGGAATTTTGTTGTGAGAACGGTTTAATGATGGAAACATTTTATTAAATAGGTAGTTAGATATTTACATAAAAATTATTTTAGTAGTTTTGATTGGACCTTTTTCCATTAGTCCAATCCAATGTCCAATGTTATTGGATCCTCAACATTTATTTTTTCGAATACTAACCTAGACAATTATTTTTCTCTCTGCCTCTCATTTTGTTAGACTGGGAGAAAATCTTGAGGTCGTGAAATCAACTGTCTTTCACTTAGCTCTTATCGTTAAAACGTTTCTTTGATTCCGCGGTCAAACATCGCAACCCCCTGAATGTCAAGGCTGCCAGCTATATCCCAAGTAGGATTAGTTGGACCCGCCGTCCTAGTCACATTCTCACAAACCCAGATAACCCCATAACCCTCCTCTAGGAGAGCAATAGGGCCACAAGTACAGTACACAGATACAGGTACCTCCCGTCATTCCGACCTCGCCGCCGAGGTCCTTTGCGATCGCGTCCGCGACCCCGAGTAAATGATACTCCTCCCCGACCCTTGCTCGAAAACGAGGTGTCAGCAGTTGTTGCAGCTGTGTACGTAGCTTTAAATTCCCCGATTAATAATCATGATCAAAACTTTGATCCAGCCCGTCCCATCTTTGATGTCCTCCCTCCGGTGACGCCCTAAGCCGAAGCTCGTACACCACAGGGCACTTAGCGAGCGTTCACCTAGCTTCTTAGCTTAGTTTGTATGCCCCTAGCTGGAAGCTTTAATTTTAGCAGCTCAACCACAGGATTGACCGGTTAAATAGTCATGACCTCAGAAATCAGCTATGAGATGCCCTTCAGAAAAAAAAAAATGTTTGCAACAACAAAGTAACAGTAAATTACAAAAAAACAAGGTGTGTGCCATGACGACACGATAGAATTGAATACTTACTACTGGAAGCGAGGATACGTGATTCAGTGTCGCCGACCGACTGGAGCCGAGTATAATATCCGATTCAGTTTCGTTAACTGTTCAGAAAGAGTGCAAACAATTTTTCACTTGAAAAATCCTACACGATCTGCACACAGCCATCGATCTTTCTTACCACATATTATCTTCCCCAACATTATTACCATACTTAAATTTTTCTCTATATTGTGACGACCCTACTGTCATGAAGCGTGTCAGTCCTGACCTTGAGCTGTCAACACGCGACGTAACCTGGGTTGTCTCCAAACAATGTCGCTGTATTTATTCCCCGCTACAATGTTGTGGCAGGCGGTTGTATTTATAATTAGGTAGTATTGAAAGCAGTTAAGTACCTACTTGCATGATTTTTTGGGCCTTGAAGTTTTTAGTATAATTTTAGTATAGTTACTGAAATATTTAGAATACTTTGTCGTAAGCCAAGAGGCGATAGTTTTTCTAAAAGTTCTGTTTCTCAACCAGAAAAAGACTTGTAAATATGTATGATAATTAAAAAAAAATGTTATTTATATTAAAATTATCAGTTTCACCATCCAAAATATGAATCATAAGCAAAATACAATAGTAGCAACGATTTCCCAGCTGCCGGCAAAATATGTAGAAACATGCTCTGCCGGAAACGATTAAATTAATAATCAGAAAAAAAACTTGTGGAATCAGACTGAAAAACCTGAAAATTCAACTCAATTACACATCTACACTAATAATATTATAAAGAGAATAGGTTTTTTTGTTTGTAATGAATAAACTCAACAACTGGACCGATTTAAGAAAAGTGGTGGCACTCTGGGAGTGCCGACAGAAGTGAAAACTTAATTAAAATCGCCTTGGTTGTAGAAAAATACTTGTATAGAAAATTGATCCGTAAATTTATCTAAATAAGGGGCACGACCGCGTTTACAAAAATGAGGTGTCATCATGATGTCGTAAAATCAATGGTTTAGTCCCATCTCAAAAATGGCCAACGCGTCTAAACAAGTTTTCACTTAAAAAATCTTTCACCAGTATGCTTTATAACGCTATCACGCGATCGAAGCCGCTGGCAGAAGATAGTCGTTAATATTTTTAATATCTATAGATATCAATTTATCAAATTGACAAGACCATAACAGACAACAAATCAATTATCGTCTACATTACTACAAAATTCAAAATACTCTTCAGACAAAACTTGTAAATTCCGGAGCTCCCTAACGAGCCTAACCCTAAAACCACTAAACCTACACCACATCACTGATAAACAACTAGGAACAACTAATAACCGACTAATATCCCCAGGTGTTTGCCAGTTGCCGACAAGCAATGTCCTTATTGAGTCGGAACCGTCACGACCTCCAATCAACCTGTTGATTGGCCCTTAAGTGGCTGTCGCTCTATCTACTGAGTAGCACCAAAGAATAAGAAACAGTTAAGAACCGAAACTCATTTAGGTATCTACTTTTGATCGATCAAGTAATTTATATAACTAGTGGTCGCCAAGTGATCGAAATTCGATCATAATTCATTTAAATTTTAAGTCGTATAGTACATACTAATTCCATGCTACCATGATAGTACATGCTAATTCCATGCTGCCATGTCATTATTCTAAGGTAGACATCTTGTGTCAAACGCATGGTTGTGTATGTAAAGATTTTTTTATTAATTTAATTTATTTCTAATCCATATTATATAAAATATTAGCTTTCTGCACTCCTTCTCCATATAAACTTTAAGTGTGCCAAATTTTATAGGTACTCCTCAATACGCGGAATTTTCATAAAAAATGGTAATAATAGTATTGTAACACTTCATACTCATTATTTACACACTACTTAAATCTATTTTCACTTTCTATTGTGTTCTTACATCAAAATTATCCTTACAAAACGAAATCAGCGAATTAACATTGGGTTTTTAAATAATTTTCACTATTTATTTAAGAATATGAGTTAAAAGATAACTTAAAGGTGCGTACAGACTATATAACATAACATGTTATACAACATTGCTATACAACATGTTTCAGATAATGTGGACACTGAATGTTATAAAACATGTTATTGATATGTACCACAATGTTATATAATTTACTTAGTCACGTGTACTCAAACGCGCTCTGGCCTGGTCAATAAACTAGGACGAACCCAGCATCTACGTTTTTTTGTTTTTCTTTTGTTATTTAAAATTACAACAGTCGCTGCCGCAGCCAGCAAAACGTCCTTTCGTGTCGACATTGTGGATAGCACTGGAGAACGACAAACGACAATGGTTATATAACATTGTTATATTGCAATGTTATTCTAATGTGTACAGTATTGTTTTATGTTGTAATGTTGAAAAACAAGGTTACATAATGTGAACGTGTTATAAAACACAAGTTATATAATATGTTACATAGTCTGTACGCACCTTTACAGTTTTTAACACAACACAACTAACTATCTGTATAAATAATTTTTAATAATATTTAAATCAAAATAAAATTTATAAACAATATAAAGTAAATATTTTTTTAAATTAATCTGTAATTTATTTACTTACACATTACGTCACTTTTTCTGAGGTGACATTGTTTTTCGATAGCGCGGTTTTTTTTTTTTAAATAACACTCAGACGTAGTTCTTGGCAAATATTATTAAGATTTTACGAGTCTAAATAGCTTACAAGCTTTAACAGCTTTAATATATTAAGCTTTTGACTGCTTCGGTGGTCCAGTGGTCACAAGCACTACCGCTGAATATATATATACACCTCTGCCTAACCCTTCGAAGATTATATAGGCGTGATGTTATGTTATGTAATTAAGCTTTAAATACACAATGCAAAAAAGGCATATAATTATAATATCCATTGTGGTTAATTTTAAGCACTTCCTAAAATAGGTATTGTCCGATCCCCTATTGTACAAGGTTGTCAATATTGTCGTGATCGCGCGCAGAATTAAGGAAATAGCACACATATCAACTCGGAAAGGGATCGTCAACTTTGTGTGAAACTCCCTACTGCAATGCACACTAATCAGAATCGTAACGTCATCGCCTCGCCTCGGAACAAGCTCACGAATCGCGGCGATCTTTAACGTCGCAAGCGGTGATAATAAGGAAATTGTCAGTATTCATAAAACGTTTTGATCAGGAGTTTAGCTTCTACACATTCTTAGTCTATGATATAACTATTGCCAGTTAATTACTAGGCTTTAGATGTGTGGCTCGACTTGTAGCTTGGATTGGGTGTTCTAGCCATTTTGTAATTATAATGACGCGTGTTTTAGGGAACGAAGGGCCTTGTGGCTAAGTGATAACAGCCGCACAGGGCGATCAAGTTAAGCTACGCTTGCCGCGGTTGGACCATCTTTACATACCGACACGTCTCCGTGCCTTGGGAAGCATGTTAAGCTGTTAGTACTGGCTGTCGTGGATATTTGAAAGTCGTTACAGGTCGTCTGAAGCCCGAAAGCTAGACAACTACTCTTACCAAGGGGTATTACCCAATAACTGGGTTGTGCAGATCAGATAGGCAGTCGCTCCATGTAAAATTCTGGTATTCAGCTGAATCCGGTTAAGCATCCGTTTAGACTAAAAACGGAAAAGGCTAGGCAGAAAGTGAACGACGCGTGTTTGACTACCTATAACTGTTAATGTTATTCAATACCACTACTCACTCACTACGATCTTTACAGGTCGTAATCGCACTCACAGGTTCTGTAAATTAAAATCAAAAATATTTTATTTCACATAAACCTACATGGGCACTTATGAAACGTCAGAAGCTAGGTGCACGGTTCCAATTGGTCGTTTCCTATGGAGAAGAGCCGGCAAAAAACTATGATTAATCTTTAAAAATGTAAAATGAGTAAGTTAAAGATGTTTGAATGTTTTCTACTCTATTATGCATAAAAACATCTTGTACTTATGCTCGATTAATACAAGAAATAACTACCTTTATCAGGTTTATAATGAAGTTCCCATAGGACAAGTTAAACCAATAGGCAATAACAAGGTTTCAAATAAAAAAGCTTCATCATCATCATCATTATCATTTCAGCCGAATGACGTCCTCTGCTGGACGTTGGCCTCCTCCAAGCACCGCCACTTCGACCGGATATGTGCTTTCCACATCCAGCGGATTCCTACGGCCTTCACCAGGTCATCGGTTTACTTTGTGGGAGGACTGCCAACGCTACGTCTTCCGGTACGTGGTCGCAACTCCAGACCCTTTGGGCCCCATCAGCCATCTGTTCTGCGAGCAATGTGCCCTACCCACTGCCACTTAAGTTTGGCAATTCTTCGGAGTATGTCGTTTACCTTGGTTCTCTTGCAGATCTCTTCATTTCTGATCCGATCATGCTTCCTTTCGCTTTTTGAATAGAAAAAAGCCTACCTTACTTTCAGAATAATACCTAATAAAGATTCCAAATCTCCCAAAATTCATCTTTCTCAAAATAAAATCGTAGGTATCTACTTAAGATTAAAATATTTTTTTTTATACATATTTTTATATATTTTTTTTTTATATGCGGAATTATATTTTTTTTTTTATTAAAATGAAAAAGTACGAGAGTTCTTTTTCCGTCATAAAAAACATAATGTACTGTAATGTACTGTTGATAATAGTTCCATCGGGTATAAAAAGTCAAATATTTAAATGACCCCAAGCACACTTAAGTAAGAAATCGGAGCCGAATGAAATAAATTAATTTCCGTCTGTGTGAAATGAAATCCAATTCCAAACGAAATAAATAAGGTAGAAACAAGAAAAAATACTGGAATGAAAAATGAAAGAAAATCTCGTCGACACACTACTTGACTTGAAGTGCTTTTTGTTTATTAAATAAGACAATATGACTGGTTTTTATGAGTATACTTAATACAGTAATAAAGCTCTTGTTTAAACATGACTTTGCATCAGATTGAATTATGTTTTGAAGTGAAAACTTCTATAGGCGCGTTGGGCATTTTTGAAATGGGACTAAGCCAATAATTTCGTGACACCATGACGACACCTCATTTTTGTAAACGCGATTGTGCTCTTTATTTATATTACGTTACGAATCAATGTTCTATGCAAGTATTTTTACTTTAAAGGTTTTGTAAACGCGATTGTACCCTTTATTTAGATAAGGTTACGGACCAATGTTCTATACAAGTGATTCTTCCACCAAAGCGATCTTATTCAAGTTTTCACTTCTGTCGCCACTTTTTTTTTCATGCCCATAGAAAATGGGGTCATATCAACAGTATTTGATTCCTTTCAACACCATTCCTTTCGTGCGTCTATTGGTATTGCAATAGAAACTTTATGTCTGAAATATAAAGTGGGTTTCTATTTATTACAATTTGAAACTGTCGTCTGAAAGTCGTGACGTGTCGCGCTCTGATTGGCGTTACATGTCTCTTGACCAATGGCTTTATTTTCACGCAATTATTTTATTTCTGAAAAATATAAATTAATCTAAAATCATTAATTACAAAAAGAAGTTGATTTTTAATATTTTTTAGCTCACAACCATTCTACAGTGCAAAATTCATATTATGGTATTTTTCTTACTGTCTACTAGCCTATTCGAAATCGAACTCATTTGTTTTAAAAATGATTAACTTAAAAAAAACAGATGAAGTCACTGATTGAACGGTGTCGATAGTGTGATCGTGATGGATTCACACCTCGACACATCGTTCAAGCAAAATACTGGTTTTGCACTATGTACAGTAGACCAAACTGGGTGTGGTATCACGAAATCGCTTCTTTGCCAAATAAATCGCTGCAATTAATAAAATAAAGCGGCTGTAAGCTGTAAACAAAGCTGAAAGTAAATAGGTATGCAATGCCGCAGAGTAAACAGTTTGTAACAATACCAATGCATGCACTACGATGCATCTCGCAGTCAACGCGCGCTTGTCCGTACTTATCCGACCACAGACCATGTTAATGAGGATAAGAGTTTTTAATGTAAGGTTTTTTTATTAATGTGCCCTTTATTCATCTACAATTCGAAGCGAGCAACTAACTTTCTTATTGTGGGTACACTTCATGTGAAACGTATCATGAAATGTAACATAAGTACGTTGAAACGAACATACCCTCCAAATATTATTTGCAATCATGAAATGCAAAACACGTTGATTCAAATCCCCTTGTTGTTGTACGTTTCCCATATGTTTAGTAATAGTGAGTTATTACTGATGTTTTGTCAAATTGACAGACTTTTTGGGAACACAAAAGTGTAGGAAAGTTTGAATAATAACGAAATTTTGTGTATTGGTTCAGTGCAACAATTAAACCTACGCCAAAATAATTCGTGATCTTGGATAAAATGGGCTTTTACTTTCCAAATTATAAAAACAATATTCACGACCTAATATAACTAATATCACACCATGTCCCATCCGCGTCAACATATTCCAAGATATAAGCGAATCGCTTCTGAGTAGCCCGTGTATGCACGCAGCGAATATTGAGTGGATTCCCATGTTCCCTATATCGGTGTATTATGAATATTTAAAAAAGCTTTTTATTTTTATTTCAGTAAGTAGGGTCTTGTAAAGAGTTAAAGGAAATCGAGAAATGTACGAGTGACTAGTTGAGTGGTTATTAAAAGGTGATGCGTTAGAGTAGCTTCCACGAGTGGTTTTTTCTTTTTCATGTGGCTAGTGACTAACCTGGTGCCAGAGTTTTTAAGTCGCCCATGGGCCTCTGATTTGGCTTCACATGCCGTCGAGAAAATACTCTCCGGCATGCCGGTTTGGGTGTCATTATTGTGTGGATTGCCCGGAGGATACGGTGGAGCATACGGTGAAAGTCTGCCCGGCTTCGGGGAGCATCGCTGTGTCCTCATGGAGACGATCGGTGGCAGTGATCTCTCGTGTCCGGCCCTAGTCGTTACGAGTCGTCAGAAGACAACCATTCTTACCAAGGGATACCGTATAACCCAGTTACTGGGTAGTGCAGGTCATAAAGGCAGTCGCTCCATGTAAAATACTGATATTCAAATGCATCCGGTTAGACTGGAAGCCGACCCCAACATATTTGGGAAAAAGCAAGACTTATATGTAATTGAGTATGTTGGTGCAACTTGAGCCATCAGCACCGCTAACTCCTTACTTTCTGGTTTACCTATACCTAAATATTATAGAAACAAAGTCACTGTTCGTGTCTTTTCCTGTGACCGTGTGTGTGTCTGTGTATTGTTGTACTAAACTAGGCTACGGATTTTGATGCAGTTTTCGTCATCTATAGATTAAGAGAGAATATATTCTGAAAGATTTTTAGGCTTCGCTGGCCGCCCTCCACTCCTTTGTTTTGTCAGAACCAAACCAGCTCGTCCCGTCATCTCCTACGTGGTCTGCCGCGACCCCGTCATTGTCTCAGGGCACAAGTTCTGTGCTATTGAAGCCCATTTTTTTTCCCTATTTTTTTTTTCCCATTAGACCTACGTGTAATACAGAAATCTCAATGTTTTTTCAACGTCAAGTCGCGAAGCAGGGTTGCTAGTATTAACTGTAATAACTGCTAAGGCGTGAACTGTTCTTGTACATATAGTTCGTGGCGTTACAATAAAATGAATTTAAAAAACCACTGATGAAGATAGCCTAACAAACACCATTGTACATTTTGACGATGTAGCCATAATAGTAGTCGTTTTGAATATTTTTTTGTAAAAAAAATGTAGTATTTACCTACTGCAAAACGAATTTGGAATGATTAACAAAAAGTGGCATTCAAAACAAAAACCTTTGTGAGCATGAAAACAAACATTTTGCAATAACGAACTCGCGCCCAAAAGCCCAGCTCAATGGTCTAGTGTCCATTTGATAACCTAAAAAACCTTTATTCACAACATACATTTTAAAATCTCAAACGAAACCAAACTAAATGTCACCACACCACTCAAAACTCAACCTTATTTTGTAGGAAGAAAGAGTGTTAAAAGGTGCATCTTTTTTATCTTTGAAGCGGTGGCGGGAGAGATTGCATTTTGTTCATACGGCGTTCATCTAGAGGTCGACGGGGCAAAGCTAAGAGTGGTAGGACGCAAGCCACGGGCGGATATCGGCTATTTCCTTTTAAAGCACAAAGGCTAGGTCGTGATAAATTGTGTGTGAATAGGTCTTTGGGTACTCCAGAAGCTTGCCTATAGATTTAGTTCTAAAATATTGTAACCTACTGCTATGTCATTGAGAATTTGGTAGTTGACGACGGATCTTAGAAGTAATTATTTTATTGGTGCAGGATTTTAGTTTTGTGATAAACATAAAGATTTATTTTTATACACCTGTATTGTCCCACTGCAGGGCAAGGGCCGCCCTTCCCTCTATCCACTTTTCACGGTCTACTTCAATTATGGGTCCTTTAAGAAGGAGTCCAGCTCATCCCACCACCTCTTTCTGGGCCTGCGGCGTAGTCGTTTCCTGCTATTTGAGATCCAGTGAGTGGTAGGTTTTGCGTATTGCTGCTCCGACTTGCCACAGATGTGACCAGTCCAGTTCCACTTTAGCCCAGCAGCTGTGCGGCCAGCGTCCGCTATTTGTGTTTTAGAACGAACTATAAAATTCCTAATGCGGTCTGTGAATATAACATATATTATTGAATAGCTTTCAGTAGCATTAATTTAAACTAATTAGCAGTCAAGTGCCTAAAAAGATCAGTGGGTCTAGACAAGTGGCAATTGGTTTCAAAGCGCTTCATTTTTTTAATTCTATTACAATGAAACTAACCTTGACAAGCAATGGTGCCGCCATGATGACGGCAAGGGACAAGTTATAGTGAGCGGTCTCTAGAGTCTAGCTAAACGCTCAGGTAAAAATACACTAGCTACAAGGAAAGAGTAGTTAAAAAAGAGAGGTGAAAACATCCAATACAACTAACAGTAATCTCTAAAATAATGTTTGCCGACCTAATCAAGCTTAATACCAATTATTAAGAAATATATTTATCTTACCTTCACTGATCCTCGCTGCAAGTCTCTACCTTCAAACCTCCAACCCCTTCCCCACTCCGCCGAAGCACGTGGAATCATATGAATACGAAAACAGGCCCTTCATTCAGCCCCCAAGAAGAGCCTCGTTACGCATCTCCGGCTCAAATGGAAACTATTATCGTGCTACTTCGCGCTAGATCCCGCAGGAGGCTTCAAAAGGACGGGTTTTTTGAGCTGTAGTTCTCTTTGGGGACTGATTATAAGTGGCAGTACCTAAACCCAAGTATGCTAATGAGGAGGGTTATTATCAGTTGGAAGGTGTTCGAACCATTTTAAACCATACTGCATGCATATGTGTACTTATATCTGTATATGTGTGTGTGTGTGTGTGTAAGAAACGATCCTTTTGAAATCTGTATGAACATAGCTAATTAGTATGTAAATAAACCCATAAGAAGCAACACCTCTTATCTACGTCCTTACAAACAAAACTAAACCGTATAAACAAGAAACAGAAGGATTGATCAAGAGATGTTGAGCTGGATTTGCCAAAATTTCAAAGATTATTCTTGGCATATCGAAGTAATTCGACGAATTGATAAGCTGACATAAACCGTCTGTACTTGCAACAAAACTGTCTGTCAAAACAACAATTCAGTCAAAATCCGAGAGTGAAATATTAGGTCTGACCCAGGACATCAGTAACAGATCACAACCCAAGGCCAATAATGAACTGTACAAATGAATGAAGGAAGAAAACATAGATGTGCCAAAAAGTACTCGTTTCTACATTTTTTTTTATGCCAGTAATATGAATCCACAATTTATACGTTTTTTGAAGAATTTAGGTGCATTTTATTTGCAGTAATTTATCAGTAGCAGCCGTGAGTCTAGATTTGTGCTGAGTCTGGTTGATGGCAATAAGCCCGCCCCCTATTATAAACATAACTGGCAAAATTTGGGTGTACCTCTGCCTAATCTTTTGAAGATTACAAGCGTGGTGTTATTTATATTATTTTCTTTACAAAACCGTTGGCTATAATTGAAAAACACAACAAAAAAAGGTTTCCTCAAAGCTAAAGTTCCATATACACTTAAACATAACTACTCAGTCGAACTGCGAGTGGTTTTCCAGAAGGAATACAAACGAAAGAGTTAATACATTCGCGTATTTGCCTCAATGAGCACACGTAAATATGGCGCTGAATATTTTTAACAAACGAGGATTGAAATGTACAGGAATATGAATTCGTATTGCGCTCAAATGCTATGCAAAAGGGCTATATTCGTGTATCATATTCAAAAAACTACTGATGGTAAAATAAAATGAAATGTATTAATAAGAAAATAAGATACATAAAAATCTCGTTAATTTTTATTTTTTTGTACCAGATCTATTCTTTCACAACCCTGAAAGAAAATAACTATAAGTGAAAAGAAAAATGAAAAAGTAAATTTGAAAAGGAATATCAGGTAAAAATCATTTTCATTTCATTATGGATACTCAAACGTGTTGATAACGAAAAAACTTTCACAAATAATTAAAACGAGTTACTACAAATTTTACCTCTACCAAAGCTGCTCAAAAGACAACAAAAGGTACTTCAAAGCTTAGAGCCCCAATATTTCGCAAAGTATTTAGGTCAAATTTAATAGTTAAAATACGAAATAAGGAACGCTCATCAGTGAAGACTCACCATTTCCATACCGTCCATTCTCTTCAATAAAACGTTTAAAGTTGGGAATAACTAACACATCGCCAATAATCCCAACTTGGCCTGTAATGAGATTCCAGTCGGGATTCAAGCACCATTAGGTGCCCTAATTGACTCTCAGGGTAATGGCGGCGTGCACCTGCCCGCAATTTAATACTCCCAGAGGAAAAAATAACAAAAATTTTACATTAATCATAAAAATTTACGGATTGTACTACGTTATAAAGTTTTTTGTTCTCTTTAAGTGGTTTGTGGGAAAGATGGAATTTAATTTTAAGGAGTTGATTTAATGTCTTTTGCCTCAAGTGGCTTTGAATGGTCTATTTGGAAGTTTCTAGCTTCAAGGTATTTATATCTAAAATCAAATATTTTTTGTCTGGTAGTTATTAGGTTACCTACTCTTACCACGCCAGCTCGATATTATTCGTCAAAGCCGACCAGAAATAATTATTTCTTCCGTGAGCGGTCTTTGAAGATCTGCTGTCACTTACACAATAATTAGAGGATTTCCTCTCATTATTTTCCTCAATGGTTGGCGAAAATGCGTAATTGACCATCGTAGCGTTCAATTATTTTATATATACTGGATTGTCAGTTATTCCTGAATGAAAGTTTAACTGAGTGTCAAGGGAAACATCGAAAATTTCTTAAGGGTTAACAAAAATTATACAATCGAATGATTACATGCACAATGGCAGAATGTATTAATAAACGTTTTTAGAAAGAAAACTGCCGTTTTGCTTATTTGAAATATAATTTAATCAAATATAGACTATTCTGTCTATTTTTAACCGACTTCGAAAAGGAGGAGGTTCTCAATTCGACTGTATGTTTTTTTTTTAAATGTATGTTACACGATTACTCCGCCAATTATAAATTGATTTTGATGGTTCTTTTTTTTTGTTTGATAGGTCATACTTCAAAGGTGGTCTCATATAAATTGTATTAACTTTACTCGGGCAGTTTTTGAGTTAGCTTCAATAATACGTATTTTTTACCATTTAGTATGTGGATGATATGATAAGTTCCTGTCGCTGTTATTTACATAGCAGGTAACGGTATTCGAATTTGTGTTGGGTAGGTACCACAATTAAAAAGTGAACAATAAACACTTTTTACAAAAATTAAACAACCGTCTTCGAAAAAAACACTACATAGTGAAAAATAACGTTAATTTCGGAAGTCGGTGGCAAAAAACGAAAATTCAAAACCAAAGACAACGACTTCCGAAATTAAAGTTATTTTACACTTTGTACTGTCTTTTTGGAAGTCGGTTGCTTTTTTTATATTTGAAAACGATAATTTTTACAACAGTTTTACTCCAAAACGAAATACAAAACGAGATATGAATATTCAATACTGAAATATATCTGTAGTGAGGCTTATGTGCTTTTAATTTTAATACTTTAATATCTAATAAAATAATGCGTATATAATCTGCTTCGACTTACCCTAAAGCACCGCCATTCGTTTCAGAGTTGTGTGAAAATAATTACTCCATTATCTTCATATTCCGAGCGAAAATTTGACTTTTTTAATGGACCAGAATTTGTTAAATGGCTTTGCAAAGGATTCGGTTATTATTTCGTTTCTTAATCTTTGTACTCTGTCAATTAAATTCATTTTATAAATATTATTTATTTATTTATTTATATATACTTTATTGTACACCACAAAAATACATAACAAAAAAATAATCAAACACTACAAAATATACAATGGGCGGCCTTATCGCTTTCCGCGATCTCTAATATGTAAGGAAGATAATTTAATATATTTTAGGCTAATACTAGCAGCATAATGATGTAACTTTAATATCTTGTAACAATATCATTTAAAAGAGTGTGCATGGACTTTCTTGCCCGCTCTTCTCCACAGAAGAGCGGGCAAGAAAGTGACACCTATGGAGGTGCCTACTACGCTTTGGAACGGGCAACTAACTTCATACGTCTAACTGATTGACTCCTTGACAAATCAAAAGTGCCTGTAAATGGTTTAATTGAAATATATGCTTTGAGTTTGAGTTTGAGCTAGGCGCCAATGAGCCACCGGCCACAGCCACCGGTAGCGATAAGCAGTTCACATGGTTTTTCATACGTTTTGTATGGATTCGTTGCAAACGTGTGGCTGGTGGCGGCCACCCGCTACAACAGTAATCAACACCGCAGCAAGAAGCGACAGCCACCGGTGGTTGTGGCCGATGGCTCATGTGTGCTTATCCTTAAGAAGCAATAATGAGTATAAATCCTAACTGAAAAAAAGCGAAAAAAAGAGTTTGTTTATTTGTTTGTTACTCATTCACGCTAAAACGGCTGAACATATTTAGATGAAATTGGGTTAGGACAAAGGATACTTTTCATTCCGATATTTTTAAGGGATCGAGACTTATACGAGTGACACCGCGGGGCGCAGCTAGTTAAATATAATTAGTAGTAAGAGATTTAGTTCCTAATATCATAAAAATGTATGTTGTGATATAACCTAATTTCAAACTAGATAATATCACAACATACATTATGTCAAGTATAACCTAGACATAGGATAATGTGACTTCTATCTGCGTCCTAACAGGGCGACGTTTAGCCTATTAGCCTGTAACTGTGTGTACATTGTGCAATAATTAAGTAAAAAATAAACTGAAAGAAATAAAACATTACTTTTTTGAGAATTATTTGTTTTTTCGGATGGGGTTTTGCAGTCGGAAAATCTCAGTAGCGGTCCGGACTTTGGTTTTTACCCGATTTATAGCAATAGGTTTATCCCCAATTGTACTGATCTTTAGCCTTTAAAGGAAAATGTATCGATATTAGGTTAAAATATTTATGTATAATTATGTTATGGCTAAAACCCGAAGTGCGGCTATACCTAGTCTTAGCCGGCTACAACGAGGTGCGGTCGGTAGCAGTTGGTTAAACTTGCCTAAATTGACCCTGACAGGTGCCGGCCGCTGCCACGGCACCGCTCGCTTCGCTCGCTCGGCTCGTACGGTGTGTTATGTGGTCACAGTTCTAACCTAACCTATCTTTCCGCCATTTTCATTTGATACAACTAAATTTAACAAACTGCTACCGGCCGTACCTAGTTCTAGCCGGCTAAAACTAGGTACTAGGCCGCACTTCGGGTTTTAGCCGTGATATATATATTAAATTCTAAATTTGAATAACCGTAATAAGAAAATCACTACCTACACTCAAACAATACAAGAAACAAAACACAATTCATTTGTTTTCTCAACTCGTAAACTTGTTTTATTCGTAAGCAGTAAACGATATACCGATTGAAGAGCACTGTTAGATCAATTTCTTAGACTTGTGTAAAGTTTGCAGTTTATAGTGATTGCTTTAGCTGCTACCACGATGAAATCTTTTATAGCTAGCAAATAGTTTTACAAATCTAAAGAAAAAAAAAGTAAGAAAATACGTCCTTTTAATGTTAAATCTACACACATCAAAAGTGTCTAGGGATCAACATATATTTTTGCAATAACTTTTCTCCTGATTGATATTAATTAAAATTTTCTTTAAGGATTCATCAAATAAAGTGTTTTCGTTTGTCACAGTAACGATAAACCAAGTCACCTTTGCATTAATAAAGAAATTTGCCATTTTCCTAATAAAGGGATTTTTGACATTTGAACCACTAACATTAAAGTTCGAAAAAAAGACTGAAATAACAGTTTTCTTTAAAATTTTATTGGGTAACTTAAACAATTAATAATCCGTGTTTCTACCGCGAACACTAACAACACAAGAACATCGGTTTGGCATACTCAAAATGAGTTCATCCAAATCACGCTGTGGAATGGCCGCCCATGTTCGTTGCAACAACAAAAAAAGGTCTTCTTGCGACTGGATACCCTCCATATTCGGCAGAGCTCTTCTCTGTAGCATATCCCATGCATGCTCAATCGGGTTCAAGTCTGGCGACTGAGCAGGCCAGAGCAGGACATTGATGTTAGCTGCGGCGAGAGTCTGTCTTACAACTCTTGCGGTGTGCGGTCGTGCATTATCATGCATTAACTGAAATAAGGGACCGATTTGCACTTGTAGAGGAACGATGACGTCAGATACAATCGTCTCAGCATAAATTTGAGCGTTGAGGTTGCCTCTGATCCAAATCAATTCAGTTCTTCCGCCGATCCAAATACCCGCCCATACCATGATGGTTCCACCACTATAAGGATGGACTTCCTGGCAGGATTTTAATCGCTGTTGGCGTCCAGGGGTTCTCCAGTGTCGTATACGTCTTGTATCCGGTCTCATACCAAAACGAGACTCATCAGAAAAGCACACGAAACGCCATTGTTCTTCTGCCCAATTTCTGTGTTCAAGAGCCCATTGATATCGAATCCTACGATTGTGCATTGCTATAGGTGGTACCCGTAGCGGTCTTCGGGAATGAAGGTTCACTTCATGCAAGCGGTTTCTGACTGTTTGGTCGCTAATTAAGTTCCCTGAAGAGTGATGAAGCCTCACGGCTAACATCATGGCGGTTATTGTTGGAGCTCTTCGAGTTAAGATTTGAATGTATCGGTCTTGTCTCCGTGTGGTGCAGCGATACCGTCCTCCATGGCGCTCAGCCACGGTACCAGTGCTTCGGTAACGTGTCCAAAGTCGACTGATAACACTCTGACTTGTATTCAGAGCTAAAGCCACAGTACGTTGCCGGGAACCAGCTTCTATCATTCCCACGGCTCTGAGCATTTCTTCCCTGCTTAAATGACGTCGCCGCTCCATAATAACGTTGGTTTTAATCAGTAGTAGGGAAACAGTAGCAATAATAATGTCTTCAATGCGTTGTATGTTTTTATAGGGAAAATATTGACAGCTGATTTTCATCTTTTACTCGAATTTGATTAACAGTTCCTGTTTCAAATTATGAAATGCACCAAAAAGGATCCATATAAATTTATATAATCATAAATTTATTACAAAGCCACATCTCAATCTCAAGAAATCCGCATAAAAATGCTTGATCCCTAGACACTTTTGATGTGTGTACTTTGTATTCACTATGGTTTCCGTCTGGGTAGGCCACCATATTTCTGGTTATGGTTGTTGTAAGATGTGACTAAGGGATTTAGTCAAAAATATGAGTAGCAGATTCCTTACGCTTGCTACTAACAACATTTATTGCAGATAGTTAATTGATTCAGGCGTGACCTTGCGGAAATCAATTATAAAATACGAAAGACGGGAATATATGTAGTAACCTGTTTCGTTTAGCTATTCCTAAAGAGCCATAAAAAGCCCTGAAAAAAATTGACACGTGTTTCACCTCTCAACGAGGCATCTTCAGGATGATGATTGACTTGTCGCGAACCCGACCACGGCGTGCTGCCACACCAAGCGCTGGACGCAGAGAGTATTGCTTTATAAAAAACGCACGGTTTTAACGACTTGAAAAACATCGAGATTTCTTTAACTATGTAAGTCAAAATCTGTTGCGTAATTTAAAAGTACAACGCGGTCACACAGACAGATAGACACGAAAAGCGACTATAATTTGTATGTCGGAAATAAGTCAATGATTTGACTAATCGGAGCACCAGCGCTGCCTAGCGGCGCTCGACAGAGTCTACAACATAATGATTGGACAGGCCGGAGTTAAGCAGAGTTGGTCTGTGGCGGTCAAGCAGTAAATACGTTTTAAAACTGTTGTGCGTTCCGTATAGTTGTGTCGTGTACCTATAGTGTGTGAAGTGCTGGTAATTAATTTGATAGTAAATTATAATTTGATCTGAACTGCAAACGGTTTTTCTATTCCGCAATGACCAACGCTACCCATAGTACTCATAGTACCATAGTACAGTAATTAAAATATTGCTGATAAACCGACCCTCCTCCGTCATGTTTACTTAGCGCAATACGTAAAATATGTAAAATGCTAATAACAAAATAGTATTTCGGAATGGGAAGCCTGTAACCAGAAGTAACTATCCATTTTCTGCGCAATAATGTTAATGATTAACATTTTTGCATACGAAGAACGATCCACAAAACTTAGTTTCAGTACTTAGGCGAGTCACCTGTAGACCTTGATTTTGTGGGATACTTAGGTATCCCACAAAATTTATTTATTTAGGTATCATTGAGATTAAAGTACATTATCAGCTTACTAAACAACGTCAATTCAAATTCTTAACTAAATACACAAAGCAGCTAATCCGCTGAAGCGGCGGTTAACCCAATATGTTAAATGAACTGACTCTAATTTTGAAAGCGGATCGTACATTCGCTGTAAGCGCTGGAAAGGTTACACACGAGCAAATGAGTTGTGGAACCTTTTTTTAGAAGTTAGAGTTAGTTAGAAGATGTCAATAAAAGCATACTTTGCATGGCCCCAAAAATATTTAATAAATTGCCAAATGGAATTAAGGACTTAAATATTATTTAATTTAAAAACAAATAAGAGAAATATTATTGGATAAATTTTATTAAACTATTGACGAATTCCTTCATGTAAAATTTTAAGTTTTTTGTCATTGATATTTATTTAATTTTGAAATTGTATTATTATCTTTATTTCCATGAATTATTTTTATGTATACTCAATTGTTGTGCTTGATTTTTCTGACTTAAGTTATGTTGTGTTTCGTTGTAATTATTATATTTTAATATGTTGATTATTCTTTTTAATATAAATAACTAATTATTTGAAAGAGTGTACACCTTTAAGGTAGATTTTTGGGGAATCAATTATTTATTATTAAGATTTCATGTAAAATGTACCAAGAATCACACCAATAAATGAATTTGAATTTTTCAATGTCCTTGAGAATGTTAAAATTTAAAAATGTGTTAAAATATGAAAAAAATACTTATTACTGTTGCCTCTCTCACCACGTACCTCGGCCTAAGCGATGCTATACTTGGATAGTTAGAGGAAGTCCTTTAATAACGTGAGGTTCGAAAAAGAGGGAGGGGGTAAGAAAAAATCACGATTAATCAGGATGGGTGGGGAATGAGACAATGATGAGACATGTAGGTACTTTTTCATGTGACGAAAAAAATTAATTTAACGTGTGACGTGTAAAATATTGTTAACCAATAAATAATGAATGAGCCTGGAAATGTTTTATATCATAGTGTTTAGTTTCAAATGCAATAAATACCAACTAAATTCTCAATTTTATTAATATTTATTATAGTTTTTCAGAATCTTTATTTTTTTTACTTTATTAAAACATATTCTAATAAAATCTGATCTTTTCAATAATAAAAAATACACGTCATGCTAGGAGAGGTAGCCTTAAACCTCACGACGTATAACGAAGGGGTGAAAAGCAGCAATAATTTTCCATGTAGTTAGCGATAGAATCAATTTCGATTATAAACACTAGGATTCCACACTTGTAAATACAATAGACTACATCAAGTAGCCTATCAACGTGCTACGAAAACATTACGAAATCGCTACGAAAACCATATATCCGTAGCGGTGCCCACAACTAAATTTATTACCCTAATTCGCTTTAATTAACTTTCCTTAACTGCCAATTTAAATTTTAAACTCACGTTGTATAACTTCAAGCTCGGTGTATCACTCATAATTAATTTACATTGGTGGAACGTGGCTCATTTGACAGGGGCTAAGAACGGCTATTTGTCATCAAATGCTGTCTGCTCAGAATATTAAATGCTGTTAATTATTTTACTTTAATACTCAATTATGAATTGTTTAATGGAGGTAAAAGGAGTGAAGCCTTTTTATACATTTTAAGGGATTATTTATAATTAGTGGATTTATGAAAGCTAGTACAGGGATGATGCAAATAAAAACGTGAACCGTTAGGCATTTTTTTATATAATCTCGCTAAATATCAGAATAAATGATCAATCTCATCTGGTCATCAAATAAAAAAGGTTGACTGATGCAGAGTTAGGGGTAAAGACTCGTAGGAGTCGCGGGAAAGTCCGAAAGGTATACCGTGGCCCCTGGCAATATACAGGCAACTGAAGGAACATGGGTGGGTTTTAATCAGTAAGCATCTGACGCCCTCCCGCTCCGCCCAAAGCAGAAGAAGTTATTTGATAATTTCAGAACCAAAAAAAAAGGGGTAAAGACTCGTCTGTCTCGTCCGTCGTCGACTTACCACTACAAAATTAGAGTCAGAAAAGAGATGTTATATTTGGCATGTTACTCGACTCTGTTCTCAAAGTTCACTATTATTGCCAGCACACATTGCACTACTGAGTCAAATGTAAATACATAAATCCCAATCCTAAAGCGCAGGCCACACTGGGAACAAAGCTAAGTTCGATTAGATTCGCTCATTCGCTCGCGTGTTTTCATACTTCGGTTCGCACTGCGAACTATGAACCAAAGTATAAAAAGACGCGGTAGCTACATAAGCGAAGCTAAACGAACTTAGCTCGGTTCCCAGTGAGGCATGTGCTTTGCAGTCTTGAGCTTATAAGAACCGTGTTTCATTTGTTTTTAGTGGCTCATTCATCTTCTTTTTTGCAGTACTGCTTTGCAGCTTTTAGCGCATAATTTTCAAGAAATCTTTACCTTATTGTGCATCAATCATTATAATGACCACCAAGAAAGTTCAGGTTAACATAACTGGTAGAAAATTGATTACAAATCCTGTCCTATTTTTATAATGTACTAGCTGCGGCCCGCGTTTTCACCCGGATAAGTCTCGATCCTATAAGAATATCGGGATAAAAAGTATCCTATGTCCAACCCTAAACCCAAGTCATGGTCTAATCATGTGCAAATTTCATCCAAATCAGTTCAGCCGTTTTAGCGTGAAAGCGTAACAAACTCACTTCGCATATATAATATTGGTTAGGATTTGGTAGGTGCCCCCAACTATGTTGAAGTCGGCTTTCAGTCTAACTGATTGCAGTTGAATACCAGTATTTTATATGGAGCGATTGCCAATCTGACTTCTACAACCCAGTTACTGGGTAACACGATACCCCTTGGTAAGACTGGTTGTCAGACTTTGATCGTGGTAGGTAGTACCTATCCCGGTATAAAAATAGGCCCTAAATGCCACCATATTTTGAAGATAACACCAAAATCTCCCAACAAATAGATAACAGTTCGAAACTAGTAACTGATACCTACAGGATAGTCATTCACCTGCCTATCCCGAAATCCTCACTGTGTAGTGAAATTAGATTGAACGGCTCGAGTGGTTAATAGCCTGTGGCAATCCAGAACAGTATTGTTACATCGGGTAACCCTTAGAGTATGAATATTATAGAGCGAATATATTAAAGTACAAATGTGCACGTAATTTTGTAAGTACCTCTTCCTATATTTGATCTTTTAAATGTAATTCGAGAACATTGCAGTTATTTACATTAAACACAGACTTAATTATGAAAACTAAAGAAAATATAAATACTGTTTTTTTTTAAGGATTAAGATAAAGGAAAATATAGTCAACCTATGAAAAAGTGATAATGCCAGTAGTAACAGCATTAACTTGCGAGTTGTAGGTCATGGATTCGAACCCAGGCAGGTGGATTATTTAGTGTCAATCATCACCACTGCTCTCGAAACTGCGAAAGAAAACATCGTTAAGAAACCGATGTTCTAGAACCAAAAATTCAAAGACATGTGACATCTACCAACCCGCACTGGGCCCGCGTTTTGGATTATAGCACTCCCTCTCGAAAAGGGGAGTCTTGTGTCCCAGCAGTGGGAACATTAAAGCCTGTTTATGCTTACGCTTATGCTATAAAAAAGTTGTTGATAAATTGAAAGCCCAGTTTAGACCCACCCTGTCGGCTGGGACATTGATTTTCTTTGTTATATAATATCCTGTCTAATTTTATCTGTAACTGATACTAAAGGCAAACTTGTGTTAATTGTAGTCTTTCGTGCATCTACCCATGTAATGTACTGTTTGACGGTTATTTTTTTCGTGCGCTTTATGTCTCATTAATACTCTCTTACCTGCCTACTACTCTATACAGTGTACAACGTATTGTGTGGCTACACGCGGAGTGGCTTTTGTTAGGCTATACCACAGGTGCCTTCAAGTGGAATCAATAATTAGATGTAACACTATATATATATATATTATACACTAACTAGGAGAATACTAAAGTATTCTCCTCGTTCGTTATAATATATAGTATACTATCTTTAGATAGTATAGTGAAACGAATGGTTTCAATGTTAAATGCAGATTTGGACTTTATAGTTATATTGAAAAAAAGCCTATCTTGTTGAGTATAAGTTTAATTTTTCTTTGACACCACGACATAAAATTATCAGTTGTTAATGTTTCTTTATACGTGTTGGTTATCCGATTTGTAAATCATTAACTAATCACGAGAACCTACTCTAAAGTCTTAGTAAATAGAGCAGGTAAAAAATTCCTATTGTTTACAAAAAACAACTGACACAAACTCAAAAATAAAATCGATAAAAAATACCGCCAAAAAAAACCAGAACATACGTTAGAAAAGCGAACAAAATGTCAGTGGCCAGCGAGAAAAAGTCTCAACTCCAGCAGCCGTTTTGTACGTCACGTCATTTCGTTACCGCGATTCGGTACGTCGGAGCCGGCAGCTGACTGGCCGTCAGGACCGTCAGTTGAAGCCTTTGTCATGCAAATGTGCGTCAATCGGCCGCTCACTCCTTCACGGCAAATTGGCCGTGTCGGGAAACCGCGCGTCGGTAATTGTTTGTCAATGGAATGATGCTAATTAAGTTAGGTGGACGGGATTGTTAGCCGTTTAGACGTGGGCTGCGGAAAGGTTCATGTTGATAATTGATTTGGGGTAGTTTACAAATTAGTGGAACTCGTTTAAGATATGTTTACGGAAGTTTTTGTTTATTTTGTAGTTCATTTAGAGTAACAACAAATAAGAAATATTATTTAAAAATCGGAATTCCTTGAAAATAATCATCTTAAAAAGACTGTGATCGCAAAATATAAAAGTTTGAGAGTAAAGGCTCTTTCAAAAAGGCGCGACACGCGACGCGACACAAAGACACCGCGCGTCGCGCGACGAGCGGTGTCTTTGTGTCGCGTCGCGTGTCGCGCCTGTTTGAAAGAGCCTTTAAGATATTTTATGAGAGTGATACTTACTTTTATCCATTATGATCGGTAAATGTTTCATACGTATGACTAAATCTAGTTTGTTTATGACCTGCTTTCCCAATTAGGTGAGTCTAATGACACTTTTGCTTTAATTAATTTTCAAAAGGACTGTGTAATTTGCTCCTAATTTAGGGCCCAGTTTGGACGTTGATTTATATGAGATCTAAATGAAAAGGGCTTACTTCTAAGGGTATATTTTATCTTCTTTAGTAATTTGTGGAACTTATTGATCTCTTGTTTTGAATCTAAAATATTCTTATGGCTTTTAGAAAAAATGTAAACAAAAGAAAAGATATCTGGATTTTGTGAAAAATTATATAGCTAACAAGGAAGTTAACACGATGGATATTCTCATACGTAGACCCTAAATTGATTGTGTAAGGGCAGAAGAATAGTGAAGGATCTAAAAATTAGGCACAATGAAGCCGTGTCTAATAATCAGCAATGGAGATTTTAAAAAATCAATGTATTTTCTGACTCTTTCTGACCACGTACCACTCGACTATTGTTTAAACGATTGTCACTCGCATAGAGTGACACCTGCACTATTGTGACGACGCTTCAGTCTAGTCTGTCGTATCGGTCTAGGTATACATGTACAACGTGTTCCTTTGTTTTTTGTACGTTTTCATTTTTGACTACTACCGCTGCGCCCGCGTTACGGTCAACCATAATTACATTGTCACGCGTATTTATGAATCTGTGGCTGTCAATAACAATGAAATTTTTATCAAATTCTAAAAGATAAAAAAAAATATTGCGAGTCATCCTTAGAAGATAGACATATGCTATCACAGACTTTTTTGTTGAACTTCTTAAGATGAACAATACTGTAGAATATAAATTTTATGTTACTTTTACGATATCCGCGGCGCACGCCAATAAAGTTCAGCAGGGACTTTGTTTTATAAAATGTAAGGATAACCTTAGAGTTAGGAGATATCAAAAGGAACACGTTGTAATAAGGGTGTATCACAATATCTCTTCCAGGTGGAGGTATTTAAACTGATCTGGTCGATCTTTGGGGTAGAAAAGGCAAATAACATTTAAGATCCTAAGCAGGTTGAGCACACAGGCAGAATTCAACAAATGCAACTACTTGGTCCGTGCAAGAGTCAAACTTGCATACCATGGCGTACATACCGAATCAGGCGACTGGTTACTTAAAAGTCTAACGCTTAGATCAGAAACAAAAGAATAAATCAGAATAAATAATACCTACCTATCCCTATTACATGGGACTTTTAAATATTACTCGCGAAATATGAATGCAACTCTGCCTATAGGGGTGATGGAATGTTAGTCCAGAATTTCAAAATAAATATTAAAAGTAAAGTTATTATAAAAGTAAACACTTGTATATCCTTGTTTTGTAATAATGTGTTATAGTTAGATATCGATATTATTTATGCACGGTGATGCCTGCGGATTATTTTTTATTATTTTTAACAATATTTATTCTTATATCTCCTTGTGTATTTGTCTTTCATTCCAAGCACTGTTTATTTTATTTTATTTTATTTTACTACCTGCCTATGTAATAAACAAATCACTGTACCTGACTTGATTTCCGTACGTCTTTTCTTCTTTTTTTTTTCGGGCTACCAGTGAAAATCAGCGCTGTGCTGTGAGTTCCCCATAGCACTGCATCATGCTGAGTGGAAGCCTTCTTGTCACAGTCATGTCTTGCAGCTGCCGACTAATTTCTGTTTTACGGTCGTGATTTATTATGTACTTTTTGTTATTTTCGTTTACTCTTGTCTTTTATGTATGCACGTGTCTCTGTGACAAATAAACCTATTTTTCCTTCGTTCTTTCTTTCACTTTAGCAAACATTTTAAACGCCTAATTATAAGTTTCATTAAAAGCAATGACACTCATTTTGTTTAGCCAACTAAATCAACAACGCCGTCCTTAATCTATGCGAGACTAAATGAAATTTTCATTCTGAAAATTATTACCTTGTTAAAACGGGAAGATTCATTAGGGGGTGACAGACGAGTCGTGACGAAAGCGCTGAACCCGGTACACTTCCCCATGGTAATGATGCCCTGAACACAATTGAGGAGTCAGCAGATTACAAGGTCTTACAAATTATTATGTAGATATTGCATGATAATGCAAAAGGAGTATGTAAGGATCGTAGCAGGTGGCGTTCTTTAGTTTCTGCCTACCCCCATAGGAAGAAGGTGTGAGGTTATGTACGGATTTTGTATATATATATTGCAATATCTACTTAATAATCCTACTGACTGACTGACTGTAACACGAAAGGTTACATTATATTCTTGATTCATTATTAGGCAAGACGGAAATAATCGTATCATTTCAGTAATAGATAACGTAAGGATGAGTATCCATCTATATCTTATGTTGATTTTCGCTACGTGAGAAGATTTTATAACAAAATGGATTATCTTTATATCAAATATATATTTATTTAAAGTTTTCACACTCAAAAAGGTACAAAGGCGGACTTAATGCCCTAGGCAGTCTCTACCAGTCAACCAAGAGTGGTGAAGAGATTAGATGGCAGGTTTTCTGTTTGAGAGGATCAAAGAAAAAATACATGCAAGATCCTAGAACTATAAATAAAATGCTGTGTGATCCCAATGTAGTAGCGACATTGTGCATAGTGAAGAAAGACAGACAGTGTCAGTTGGTTCCGAGACACAATGAAGAATTGTCCGGAGTTTTAATAATGTTTTTCGCAGTAAGAAACAATGTAAAAAGAACATAGTTTTCCTTTTGTTAAAAACCATTGCAGCACACTTAAAAATAATACCTAGGCACATTTCCTTCAATTATGCGGCACTTGATACAAATTACGTGGTGTTTACCACGTTCCAAACTCATTTACATAACGATTGCGAACAAAGCAGGGCTTGCTACGGTACTGAAAACGCCTGAATTAAAACGGTAAATACCGGTATTATTTAAGTTGCTATATAAATACCGGTACTTTACCGAAACCCATTGCTTTAAAGTATCGGGCTTGCCATATCGCTGTAGCATTTTGAAACAACAGTTATATTAAATACGTCACATGATACAAGTATTTTTTTCTATACCAGTATATTGCCGGTATTATACCGTTATTTTATAACGGTACCTACTCATGAAAAGCAGCCATATTTCATACCATTTCTCCGGTACCGGTATCCAGGAATCCGGTCACAAACATTAGAAACGGTTCCTGAAAATACCGATATTCCAATCCTTGCTTCAAAGTCAAATAATTTGACCTCTAACGACATTAAAAATAGTGTACAATAATCAGATTATTGTGTTCCTAAAATTACCCCTAATGTTACACAAAGCCAAGGTGACGCAAACAAAATGTAGCTAATTTAACAAATAACTATGAGTAATTAAGGTGGATAAAGCATTATTTAGAACACATTAGGTTATAATGGGGTATTTAACTGGTAATATAAGGTTTTATCATTTTAGCCTGTTTGTTTTGAACGTTTAGGGAACCTAGATATTAAAATGACTAAAAATAACGGTAACTGTTTTTTTTTAAATTCTGTTTGTGTATTCTCTGTCTATATTTTATTATATTTGTAACGTGGTCGAACTACAATCGTCATGAAAAGATGTTTTGCCAACCTTATAGCCAAAAAAAACTACCGCCTGTAATGTAATTCCACAATAACGCAGCAACACCTAAACTAGATTTAAATTACTTGTACAAATTCAAAATTATCAATCATGTTTTAGGTAGGCACCTATGCAAAATAAGCACTTAGACTATGACAAGACTATGATACCAGCCTGTCTTTTTACTACTACAATATTTTTATTTCACGAAGTGACGCACGCTTTACTTGTGGTTACCAAGTGTATAAACTGTGAATGTGTGCGTAAACTCAGTACCGTCCGAGATAGTGGCGAAGTCGGAAATGTGTGTGGGTGTGTGCGTGTGAGTGTAATGTGCTGACGTGACTTGTCTTCACGCACACATTCACCGACGTATTTATACACTTGGTTACCACAAGTAAAGCGCGCGTCGCTTCATGAGATAAAAATACTATAATAGGTAGGTATCTCAGAGTGTATCGCAAGTCATTGTCTTCTAAGCATTAACGATAGTAGTTATTCCTAATTACGTGTCTATGTATAGGATCGACAACATCAATTACCTGTGTTTATGTAACATCATATATCTACCAATTAGTGGGGAATCTAATCAGGGTGGAAGATTACCACCCATACCTGCTAATAATCCCCAAATAAGTATCTCTAATTGTAATATGATCATCTAATACCCAGTTTCGATGACCAAACGGATCAGTTTGCTTACTGATTGTAGCTTTTATGTAAAACTAAATAGGTACTTGGTTAATTTTAGGTTTTAGAGTCCGCACTTTTAAGTACTCACATGACGACTAATACTAATGTTCAATATATTCACGACAGAAACGTTTTATTTAATAACCACAGATTAACTAAATAATTAATTATATTAATTGAGCAGTGGTGGCCAAGTGGTAACGGCTGCAACGTAAGAGTTCTAAAATACAATAGACGTGGATATATTTAGTAACTTTTCCGCTTGGCTATACCGACCGCTTAACGCAGACTACAGCTTCTGCGTTCAGCGGTCGATGTGGCAACACGCCGTGTTTTAGTTCGCGATAAGTCAATCGTCATCCTGATAATGCCCCGTTGAAAGGTGAAACACGTGTCGATTTCTTTCAGGGTTTTTTATGGCTCTTTAGAAATAGCTAAGCGGAAAAGTTACCAAATATATCCACGTCTTTGTATTTTATAGTGGATTTCCGCAAGGTCACGGCTGAATCAATTAACTATCTTAAGAGTTTTAGTTCGCAGGTTTAAACCCTGACAGGCGCTTCACTTTTTGTAAATTATTTTATCACCACTGCTCTCAAAACGGTGAAGGAAAACATCGTGACGAAACCGGCATATCCTAGATTCAAAAATTCGAAGACGTGAAATCCACCAACCCGCACTGGGCCCGCGTGGTAGATTACGGCCCACTCCCTCTCCCTGAGAAAGGCCTTTATCCCAGCAGTAGGAACATTATAGGTTGATTATGCGATTATGCAAATCATTCATCATTTATAGATGAATAAGGTCATTTTATTTATCTTTCAATAAAAACCGGCCAAGTGCGTGTCGGACCACATACAATGAAGGATTCCGTAGTTGGGATGAATTTATTCCAAAAACAAACGTAACATTGTAGTTGAAATACATGTTCTCCCATACAAATGTATGGGAGAACATGTATTTCACTGCAAATGTAAGTTTGTACGCATAAAATTGAAAGATTTACCAAGTTATTTTAAGACCATAGACTTCTTGTAGATTTTCCTGTAATCTATGGGTTAAGAACCATTCTCAATTATTTGTTCAACATTTTAGGCTCAGTAGTTTCGCAGATAAAAGGGCCAATGGAAAATGTTCATCAATTTTCTTAAATATTTTTAAAACTATTTATCTTGAAATTAAATTTAAAATATTTTTAGGATTTTCGCATCAAGCCCTTTCATTTGATATGTCACACGGTACAGATAGCAGTCCTTTTTTAAAAATTTCTAATGAAAAAGAAAAATTATCATAATCTTATGAAAAATAATTGTCTTATGAAATTTTCTTATTATTCCCCAAAAGCCCACATTATTTACTTTACAGAAGAAATTGATTAGAATCTTAGTAAATATAGAAGAAACCGTCAGCTGTAAACCCCACTTTCAGGAACTAAAATTATTAACCTTACCCTGTCTCTACGTATACATTTGAAATATGTAAATATTGTTCATAAATACCCGGAATTCTTTAGTAAACGAGAAAATATACAAACTAGAATTACACTTAGATATAAAAAGTGACTAAACATACCAACTTCGCGACAAAAAATGAATTCGTCCAGTACTTTTGTCATGTCTATAAAAATATACAATAAGTTACCAGAACAAATTTTTAAAAAATATATGTATAAAACTTTTATTAATAAATTAAAACTCTTTATATTGGGCAAAACTTATTATAGTATAAAAGATTATTTAGACGATAAATTATAATTTACAAAGAAAAATACATACCTAACTAAAAATGTACATATAATAATTGATATAAAATACATAATTAAACAAATAAAACAATCAATATCTAAATTTGAATTCAGAATAAATATATTAAACACAATGCAATAACATATTTTCAATTAATAATAAATTCTAGTCATAAATAAATAAGTAATCATGCAAATAAATTCAGTTTAATAACCAAATATCTTAAGTAATTTAAACAAATACTGAATAACAGGAATAACTAACTAAAACTATATCGGCAAAGACCTACTTAGGCTCCTTACAAACAGGCGCGACACGCGACGCGACACAAAGTTACGTCGCGTCGCACGACAAGCGTTGTCTTTGTGTCGCGTCGCGTGTCGCGCCTGTTTGAAAGAGCCTTTACTCTAGCAGGTATTATTTACAACGTATAGAAATAAAGCGAACGTATTTAAGAAAAAGTAGTAATAAATTAAAAATACAATTACCAGAAGACATACTTAAATAATATAAACGCTCTTCAAATAAGCGGTCTTCCTCCTCTCTCATACTATGCTGTGCCCGACAGAGTCCATAATTGTTTCAATAATTTAAGCCTACCAACTGTTTTACCAACATTATGGAATGCAATACAGAATTTTGAATTGTGAAAGTGACCCCTATATTTACGTTACACGTCCGTGTTTGGGTCACAAAAATACAGATGCTTACTAAAAACTAAATCGGTCCATTCATTTCGGAGCAAATTGCCTGTGACAGACAGACAGACGGACACACGAGTGATCCTATAAGGGTTCTGTTTTTTCGGAACCCAAAAAATATTTAACCAATGTTTTTGGTTTAAAACGTTCTATTATTTAATTTTAGGTTCGTGTTTGGTTCTTGCGTTTTAGCATGCCAATAGACCCACCTACATTTTGGTCATTGACCCACCTACATATTCTAGATTTTTTTCAATATCTATCGTGATCCTCAACAAGTTCCAATAACGAAAAACTATAGATAATTTATTATTGTTTGGGTTCCTACGAAGAGGTATTAGGGAAAGGGCAATGACCGTTATTGCCATGCTAAAACGTGACAACCATAGTACATACTCCTATTCTTTCGTGCAAAATGCAATAACCGACACAGACAAAACAACAAGAGTATTTCATCTCCTATAGAATTCATATCACCCATGTCCGCTATCCAACTCATCGACACATTCCCGTGAAAAATGTTCTTAAACGCCAATACTAATGAAAAAGAACAGATCAATTATATTCCAATCATGAAAGCTGAAATGATATGCGATTCTGTTCGTGTATTGAATTCGAATATTGAACAAATAGTTCAATGGATTTTAAAATATGTATAATGACATTATGAATTGTTCTTCTTGGTAATAATTGTGAACTGATTTAACAAGCTTTTAACTGCTTTAAACGGAAATTAATTTCGTCTACAATGTCTCGTGTTCCTTAAATACAGAGTGATTACTGTGCATCGAATTGTAACGAAGTTAATAATGCACCGAATTTAAACGATTAACTTAATGATGCTACAAACTACAGTGGACTGAGCTTTAATTTATTGCATGTAAAGTCATCAGTAGTCAACCATTCATACGACCGATCGTCAATTTGTCATTAAAAAATAGGGACAAATATTTTATTCATTATTTTTTTAGGGATCTTGGGGAATTCTGCAATGCATCGAGAGTGCACGCAGAATGGAATACTCTCCATTCTACCTTAAGGCGACGATAGCCGACTTTTAATGATTTTATACCGAAGATCACGTCTAAACGAGTAGTGTTAACGATTTGAAAAAAAAATGTTTTAAAGCGTTTTCTTTATAACTTAAAATAGTGAAATTCATTTGTAAAGTTATTTCTACGCGGATAAAAAACTGAGAATCACGCAAAATCTATCAAGCGTGTTTTTCTGAAATCTTCACCATTTTAAAAATAATTAATTTAATTACTGATCTTTTAATATACGTGTTTTATTAAAATACCTTTTGTTTTATGTAAAATAAATTAATAATACGTCTAATTTGGTACAGTGCTCCTTGATGGGCGAGTCCTAATACTGGCTAGACGGACGATGGGTTGCGTGAGCTCAGTACAGAAGACGCAAGCTAGCCACTCAAGGTCACTGGCATATATATGCGCCTTAAGAACAACAGTGTAAAAACAGTCAGTAGACTGTACACCGTTGTTCATAAGAAATGCGCATCCCCGCTCTGCAGGTGCGACCCAGCCCCTATCAGCGTCAGGTCGATGACAGCGGGTCGCCTGGATTTTATTTCTACATGAACGCTGCATTTTTAAAAGATTCCAACAAAAATCCCGATAGTATAAAGTTTTTTTGGTGTTTGTCATGTTTACTAATATATTTAAAACACTTTATGGTTGCCCCAGTAAAGAAATTATTATTATTAATGCGCTGGCAGCCGTGGTTGCAATAGCCAGATATGATCTCCACTGTTCGTAAAGTCTTCATAAAAGAACCTTAACTTACACTTACTTACCTTAACTCAGTAGTTATTACTGTACAAAAGGGTCATCGCTGCTCCTTATTCGTCTTCTGATAAAGCAAGCCGCATCGTAAATACTTAGATCACGTCCAGGTGATTAACGTGCGCGATACTGCGACTGCGAGATAATGTATTGGCCAGTATTTTAGATAAGCGCGTCTGTACAGCGTATCCCTTCAACTGACAGCTGTCAAACGCATTAAAACCGGCCAAGTGCGTATCGGACCAAGCATAATGAAGGGTTCTGTAGTTGAGATGAATTTATCCCAAGTACAAACTTAACATTGTAGTTGAAAAACATGTACTCCCATACCTTCCAACTGCAAATGTAAGTTTGTACGCACAATATTGAGAGATTTACCATATTATTTTAAGACCATTGATTTCTTACAGGTTTTCCTGTAATCTATGAGTAAAGAACCATTCTCTGTATATTTTTTTTTTTCAATTTTAGGCTCAGTAGTTTCGGAGATAAGGGAATGGTCAAGTTTCATCCATTTTCTTAAATATAAGAGAAGAGGAGGAGAAATAGAAGGAGGTGACGGCTTGCCATGCCCTCTCGCTCTGTACCAGGGCTGGACGCGAGAGATCACCACCTAATACAGTCCTAAAGATAGATCACCTTGTGTGTGACAGAAAGACGGACAGATGGCCTAGGCCATATACCCTAATGGTGTCCTGTATTAGCACCATTTGGGAACGCACCCTATAAAGTGATCCAACCTCATCCTGATATCATAAATAAGACCAGAGCGTACCAGATATAAATAAAGCAATTTGAATCGATAGTCAGCCAGTTAGACTCGCAAATTAAATGAGTTGAAACTTAGCCAGCAAGAGTTGCGGTTTGCTCCGATAGCAAGTGCCTACCAATTGATCTTGCATTCGCGAATTTAATTTTTGAGTAATGTTGAGGCAGTTTTAGTACTCAAACTTTTGCTTAACATGCAAGAGTCTGATGATTTTATTACAAGTCCCTAGAGGATAGGTCATAGATAAATATCGTCTAGGTATACCAACGTTGTATCACATTCCCGAAGCTGTGAAAATAGAGAAAACGAATTTTTCCAGATATTATTATTATATATCGAGAACGTGATTACAAATATTTAAAAAAATAAAAATAGAGAATGCTCATTTAATATTATAGGATAGTACCTACTAATTTCATGCCGCCATGATAGTAGGTACTGCAGTGTTCCCCTGCAAAATAAACCTTTTCACACGAAAATTGTTTGTCTAATTTTGTCTTTTTCGCGTAATATTTTTTGACACCGATTTAAATTTTTTGATGGAAGAAAAAGATTAAGATTTTTTTTTTTTTGTTTGTGAACCCTTAGTCGTCAGCTACCAGAGATCTGGAATTGATTTAAAATTTCATTCTGTTGACATTTTTATCCAGTGGTCATAAGTACAAGTCGTGCCATTAAAGATGAGACTTGACGCACCACGTGGTTTGACTTGCGCAGTAGACGTTTTATGGGTCTCTGGAAGGTCCCCGCTGGGGCGTCATCGGGGCGGGGGAAAGAGCGGCGGGAGGCGCGGTCAAGTTTCAACTTTAATGGCACGACCTGCACATTTTTATCGTGAACAGCTACGTGTGGAAGTCCTTACTGGGAGTTGTGACATGTATGCCCTTGCTGCTACATTGTGCCCATTTCCGGGACCAATTGGGAATATTCTCCCAGATTCCAAATTCCTAAATACCACATAGGTAACATAATAAACATACAGTACCATAAATATAACACATTCATTTTACACACACGTTATCAATTAGGTAATCGCTGCAAACTCAGTTCTAACCTCCATTTACAAACGCTCCTCCCAAATTGAGTTTCCCATTTTCTCTTATTACTTGAGCCTTTTACATTCGCATTACGAGCCAATAAATGGTCACGAATAACCATATGACACGTAACAATATAATATAATAGCCTTGGAAATTGGCCCATTTCCCTCATTCCCTATCACTGTATTTATTTCCTTTAACACCTTTTGACACGAAAGGAAATTGAATATGGTGAATTTATGCATAATTTGCGTTTTGGTTTTAATAACTGGGTGAGAATTGGAAAAATTATAATCGCAGATTTCATCGATTTTTTTTCAATGATAATGTATTTATATTGAAACAAATTTGGGTATGAGAGATTAAGAATAGAGGAGGATCAAAGAAAATGACAGCTGATAGAAATGCGTGTAAGAAGAAGACAAAATAGTCAACAGTATGCAATAGGGATAATGACAAAGATACACAGAAGACAAGAAAAAAGATACAAGACATTTTTTTTTGTCTAATCAAAAGATTACTGGGTTGAAATATGGCATGACGTCACTAGTATGTAGATTTTATACTTACTTGTGACGAAGCGACCCCCATTCCCCAATTTTAAAGCGTTTTTAAGTCATTTTTTTTTTAAATATGATAAAGTAAAAAGTACGTGTCTAATATTTTTTTATTAACTGACTGACGGACTAAATACAATGTGTCCCAGGGATAAGTGACCGCCCGGCGTTTTTTGAATATTTGTACAAAATTATTAATAATTACATTGATATTTGTGACTTTAGTTTTTTTAGATTTATTTTGAAAAACTGAAGAGTTTTTTTTTTTCTTCGAATTTTGATTTTGTTTTTTATTAAATAAATGTTTTACTACATTTAAGTTATGTTTAATGATTTTAATTGATAAACTATGATGTCGGCTAGTCAGTAAAAAAAAAATAATGGAAAAAGATGAACAAACTTAGGATATATCGTAAAAAAACTGCAGCACGTCACGCGTCTTTACAAAAAAAAGAAAAAATATCATAAAAAACACTAAAGCCGCTAAATCACAAATATAAATGTAATTATTAATAATTTTGTACAAATATTCGAAAAACGCCGGGCGGTCACTTATCCCTGGGACACATTGTATAATTTTTTTCCCATGCATCATGTTTAATATCATAATACTAAAAAAAACAAAGGAGAATGACCACGATAATATGGACCACGGTACAGAGTTGCTTCAATTCCAAAGTTGTTTTAGATGGTTTATAAATTAACCAAATAACCATCTACAATTGCCATTTTGGAATCAAAACCCGCATTTCCAAGTTTTTTTAGAAAACGTAACTTAACCTCAAAATAGAAATATTCGTCGTGTATAGAGGTAAGTTTATAGGTCGTAGTTTGGAGAGCAGATAATTAGCATATCTGATGGGATAGAGACTTAAATAAATCAGTACCTTGCCTTTATATTTCCTGTTAAAACAGTTACAAATACAAAAAAAGGAGAGCTGTAAAAAAAAACAATAGAATTCAAAGAGATCTTTAATTTGATCCAGTGACACTGGTAGCACTTTAAACATGTAGGTAGGTATATAATCATAGTATATCTAACCCTTACAGTAAGTAGGTAGGTACCTATACATATAGGAACAGCGAATGACTTCATTCATCATTTTCATTAAAAAAAACATCTAAATAAGAAAACCACACCACTGTCAGTCATTATGTGAGCACAGCAGCCAACAGTTCGCTTACCAACAAGACGGTTGCAACAATATCCTACTATGGCTTGTAATGTATTTGCTACAGCATCGTCTCTGCTTATTAATAAATATGTGTAATATGTTCGACTGTTCACATGCCTGGATTTAATCCTACCTTTTAACAAATAATTATTTAGGCCTAAAATCAGAGGAATATCCTCATCAATTTCAGTATTCACTTCCACTGAATATATTCCAGACTGACGAACATGTTCCCCGAAGTAAGATCTGGCCTGTTTTAATTGATATGTACCTAGAGCAAACCGCTTAAGGTCAGTAATTGTGAGTCGTGGGAATCTATCCAAATGAGGATGATTGCCATCAATTGTTTGGAAGCTAGCTCTCCTTCTGTTAAGATTTTCTTGCTCTACATTTATGTTACCAGATGGTTTACTAGAAAAAGTCTACTTTTAGCTATTGTAACATATTCCAAAGCCTCCGGTGGGTCATCTATGGCAACATGAAACTTATTTAATAAGGCACAACAAATCCTAAAATCATCATTGAGGTGCATAGCAGCTCTATTATTGAATACATGACGGAATAGTCTATAGTCTCTTTTTATCCTACCATTGACTATTTCTACAACCCAGCGACACATGGTTACTAGCCGAGACCAATTTGCCTACTGGGTTGTTAATTGGTGTTCATTTTCGAGGAGAGACTCTGGCATGTGGGTCACGAAACCGTGTTCTTGGAGTTCATTTATAACATCTCGAAATCCTCTCTCAAGAAGAAAAATATCACCTCTTCTAAAAAATGATCTTATACAAGATCCCTCATTATTTAAGTTTAAACTTGTGATTGTAGCATCATTAAGAGTGGCTTTGTATGGACCAAGACATTCCACAATGTGGCCATCGCAACACACAATCAAAAATGGTTTAACTAGGTTGTCTAGTTTTTGTAAACTGTAGGTTTGTTTCTGAAACAAATAATTTGCACAAAAACATAGGTAGCATCACATATAACTATTGCAGGTTAACATCTGGTGGCAAATCAGGATTACCAAACAGTCCTTCTGGTATAATCTTATTTCGAGAAGCAACATCTTGTACAGTAAGATGATTAAATCCTAAGTGCAAGGGGACAAAATCACTCATTAAACAATTTCTTGCTTTTGACATCCACCATTCTAAAGTGGTTCGAGGTTTATTAAAAAGAGTAGCCAACCTTTCATTACTGTCACCAGTTCTTAACTAAATATATGCACAAGGCTATAGAAGCATTTGGTGCCTGTTTGCTAGATTTGGGATACTGTTAAGTAAATCATAAAACTGGTCAGCATTGAATCCAAGCCAATAATGACATAAATATGGAGGCATCATCCTAATATTTGAAAAATCAAATCTGTTATTAGCTGCTCGCTGCATCATAGTCATAATATTATCAAATTAACTACCAGTAAAATCCCTCAATTGGGAGGTTAATTCATTCCAAGAACCGTGATCCAAGTGGTGATGACAAACACGTGCACCAGATGGTACATAGAATTTATAATGATACAATAATAAATCTTTTATAGCACATGGTACAAGTAGACGTTCATTTTCAAAACAATTAACGAATATGCAGTGGCCAGATGTGTTTGCAGCACGTCTATATAAAGATGATGTGATTTTTGGTGCCGCTAATTGAACTGCTACTGGTCTTGAAGATGGAAGAGGAGGTGGCTCAGTAATATTGAAATCATCACTTGACACAGCATGTGCTACAGTAGGACGATTTGAATCATGCTGCTGTTGCCTCTGTACTTCTCTCATAGCTGATCTCCAACATGCAGCACATACACGTTCCATTCTGGAAACCTAAAAAAAATAAGGTGCTTAAATATTTTTTCTGTTAGCCCAAGTAGACAGATTCTGTATTAGACACTCCATATTCTCAATAAGATACTAATAAATATTTACCAAGTGCAGTGGAACCAGTCTCATTAAAATGTTTCTTTCTTGTGGATCATGTTGCACAGGGTATGTTCTTGGTGCTCGTAAAATAGAGTTTCCACAAGGAAAGCAGATTCTTCTATGTCCAAGAGCAGGCAAAGGCATAGCACTTCCTTCGCTCAACTCGATTTTGAAGCAGTCCAAAACACTCGGAACAAATTATACTTCCTGGAGACAGCTGCAATCAAAAAAATATATTTGAAATGAAATATAAAAGAAAGGTCATTAGATTATAGTATAATAGAATGAGCAAAGGAATGTCACAATCACCGACTTCAAGCCTAACTGAATGGGCCGCACAACATAATTATATTTTGTGCTTACAGCATGGAGTGCTTCCAATTTCAGCATTGTGACATTGATTTTATGCTATCATTTGTCTATAGTTTTTAATATGCGATTTATAAAAAGCAAAAATTAAAATATAAAAACGAGAGAATGACTGGGTAGGTTTAAACTGTCTGAGAAATCAAGAAATAGACTGATAGGTATGAAAACGTCAATAGAATGTTCTTACCTGAGTAGGAGTTATCCATGACTGTAACACATTGATCATCTGAGTAGTAGCTTGTTCCAAAGAATACCTGCGTTGGTTTCTTAGGATTGCAAAAAAATCGATTATTCTTGTTGTCGGTACCTCACGCGAAGTGGTCGACATTTTCAGTAGTCGCTAAGTAGTACAGTACAGTCATTGATATATAAAAACCCAAGATGCACACTCAACGTCTAAAAAACGTCCCCAAAAAATGAGCGCAACATTCTAAATTGTGCGCTCATTTCAAATAGTCTCGCGTCGCTCGCGTCTGGAAGCAGTCGTTAAAAATGCTGAAGTGTTCTGTGAGAAATTGTAAAAATATTACGTCAAGAAGGTTAAAAAAGGATGGGATATCGTATTTTCGGTAAGTAAAAAACTTATTCACTAGTTTTTGTTGTTTTTATGACCGATTATAACAAGCAATGTGTGATTTTGATTTATTTTTTCTAAAAACTTCATTCAACGCTCAAAGTAAAATACGGCTAACTTCAATGGCTGCTTGGTCAGTGTTAGAACAACGCATTACAGTCTCCTTTTTATTTTAGTCGCATTATAAAAATGACCCTGTTCTAATAAGTGGAGTCGATTATTTTTTTGTTTGTGTTTCTTTTTATTAATAAATTTATGTACTTTTGAACCTTTTTTGTATGTAGTTTTTGAAAAATATATATATTTACGTTACATAACGTGTAGGTCAGGAGGTAGCCAATTTAACATTTTTATAATGTTCGTAAATATTATGATGTATAACGATTCATTTATGGGCCAACTTATGAGTTCGCGACATGCGGCATGCTAAGGATAGACTGAAGTGTCGCGTAGTCTGTAAGTGTCACATTAGAAACTTCATGGAAACTTCTTATTTTTATATTTTAGTTTTCCTCGTGACCCAATACGATGTGGAGAATGGACATCAATCGTCAGCCAACAAAGGCGAGAAGATTTTTTAAAGTCGAATAATTCAAGCGTCGTTTGTTCCGAGCATTTTTGGATGAAGATATGTATGTCACTTTAAAAGGCATAAAACGTCTTCGTAAAACGGCTGTTCTTTATATTTAATTAAACAATTTTAACAGTTATTATTAGTTTTTTGATATACCCATAGGCTACCCAAAAACATATTTATGCAGAAATAAAAGTATATTTATGTGTTTAAAACAAAATTTTACAAACTCTTAAAATACTAACTAATAACGTAAGATGAAAAAAAAAAGTCATGTTCGACTCCACTCAATACCTTGTCCTACCGACCACGATCGGTCGTAAAATTTTATTGCTTTAAGTACCTGCGTTGTAATAACAACTTTAAACAATTGGCGTAAGGTTGAACTTGCAATAATATATGCTTGTAGCTTATAGAAAGAGACAGAAATAGAGTTTTGGGACACTTTCGAGCGTTACTTTTATTCGAGACTGTGCATCTTGGGTTTTTATATATCAATGAGTACAGTACAACAAAATACGAATCGCACACAAACTTCAAACAAAGTGAAAACTTCCTGGCGTAAGATTCGCAATTTCATATTAGTTAGAGATAGTGATTGAAAACAAGAAATAAACAAATAGTTACAATGAATATCACAATTACTGTGGAGAGTAGGACTCGATCCACACAAAAAAAACTGTAATATTTATCGCAATGAACAAACTTAGCATGCACCGCACACCATTGACATTGGACTTTTTGACAATGACAATTCAATTTGAGACACCAACACCAATGTTGCCACTTTAGATTTTAAATGAAAATCGATTACACGAATAAATACATTCGACACATAATTATTTCAAATGACTGATTTAGTTCTATAATCATTAATTTATTGAAAAGGTTCGATTTATATCAAACCGAAGCAAGATAATTAAAAAAAAAACTATGCAATCATTCATAGGTATCGTTAGCCAACAAAGTGAAATTGCTTTAAAAAGTTTTGAAAGCATAATAATACGACTACTGTGTGTGTGAAATACTAATTATTACACACCATAGTAGTATTATCTCGCTTTATTATTTATAAAAACCCCGCGATTTACCTTTCCAATGACTTTACATTTATATTAATTTGTAATCGTATCCAAAAAAAATCGATTAGAGTTGTCAATATATTTACTTATTTTGATTATGGCAACACTTTAACGTAAGAATAGCCGGCAGTAGGTAATTCATTTTATCAAAACAATTTCATAACTTATTAAGTTACAAAATAAACCCCTATACAAAATTGGCATTCTAATTGCAGAATGACTTCAAAAATAAAGAAAATAATTTTAATATAATTTTTATCTTGATGCATGAGAAAAACCAGTACCGTTGATGGTCATGATTCTTTAAACATCATTTATTTCAATCCAGTTAAATCATAATATGTTTTACATTTGAAATAAAATTAAAACGTTAATCACAATAAATATACATAAAAATAATACACCAGGTCGCTTCTCTCTCTTCTCATATAGAAAAGTAACAAAAATTGAACATCACACTAGCTAACTGCGTGTTGGTGTTTTCAGTCTCTATTTCCATGATGTTTTTTATCATCAAAACTAGTGTCTTTCGAAGTATAAAACTTTCCTACTAATTTTACTGTCTTCATAACCTAATTAAATTATTTATTACCAATAAATGTTTGATACCAATCCATGAAATTCCAATAACGTGTGACCACTAATCTATAAACTGTCTTGATTAGAATTGGTTAGCTGTTCAATTACATGGAAAATTGACTAGACATGATTATTAATCTAGAAGATCTCTGTTACTGTTATAATTATGTATTTGTTGCAAACATACCAGTACTTTTATTATGTTATTCTTCTGTTTAATTTTTTTATTTAAATAAATAAAATTTAAAAAAAAATGTTAGTAACCCTATTAGGACTCCGTCTGAAATAAAAATATTCTATTCTATTCTATAAACATTTTAAGAGAATCAATCTTTGAATTAATCTTTTCAAAGAATCAGTTTAGTGGTTCATGAACTTTCGTTTCTCTATTTTTTCCCTAAAATTAAAATAACCCTTTACCAATGCGAAACGTGTCTCATCAAGATTTACCTCGCTAAGTGCATTAAAGTGCAGCATTCTGAAGAAAATTAAATTGCCTTGCAAGAAAAAGTAGCAGGCATTTGAAATAGATACTCGTTGCGTTGTTTTTTTAGTAATAGTGCTGGAAATTTATTTTACCGTCGATCTTTTAAACCTGAAGCACTTAAGGTACGGCAACATTGCTCGAATTAAAAAGGCATGTTTTTTTTTTTACCGAATTCAAAAACGGAGGTTCTCAATTCGTCGGATTTTTTTTTGTGTTCATCGATAATAATTCTTAATACATTACACATACATAACATCACGCCTGTAATCCCCGAAGGGATAGGCAGAGGTGTACCTATAGTACACCCACATTTCACCAGTTATGTTTTAAGTCCCATGTAATAGGGGGAGAGTCTATTGCCATCAACCGGGCACAAATCCACACTCCGGGCTGTTCCTGAGAAATTCCAAACACTTTGCCCGACCCGGGAATCGAACCCAGAACCTCATACTCAGCAGTAGCGCTTGCGACCACTAGACCAACGAAGCAGTCTTAATTAGGATAATTCTTAATAATTATTGGGTAAATTACATTCCTAATTTAAACCTGTTGTGTTATCATAAATACAACTTATACATAAACTCACGACTTCTTCCCACGGGTGTAGGCAGAAACTACAGAACGATCCTTACATACTCCTTTTGCTTCGTTTACGTTCGTACATCTGGTAAAGGGGCCGCCGGTTGCGATTAAAACCATTAAAAAAAAATTGGTATTTATTTTATAACTGCGCTTAAAGTTATAGACTGTTATTGTCCCTGTAACCTTCGTGTGTCTCACTGACTACTAACTAAATAACCATTTTCCATTGACTCAGAATTTCATCTTATTATTTATACCTTACAGCCAGCCACGCAATGTATTCTTCAAAATACACCAAGAATGTCGAAAGATCCCCAATATCGTAAGTTATTTCCTTGCCATGTCGTTGTGGGAAGCCGACAAAGTCACAATCGTCACCCGCTGAGCTAGCGTAGCGTAACGCAGCGTAGCGTAGCATAAGGCCTGATCCGTATTTGCGCAATTACCTTCACGGTGGCGGACGGGTGTAGGTACACGAACCAAAATAACGTGAACCTGCCCTACATATTAGCGGAGCGTTTGTTGTGCCTGCAAGTTTTAAGCGGTGACGGGATAATCTTTTTTTCGAGATGCATATTTATTTATTTATTTAAACTTTTCACACTCAAAACGGTACAAAGGCGAACTTAATGCCTTAGGCATTCTCTACCAGTCAACCAAGGGTGGTGAAGAGCTTGGATGGCAGGTGCTCTGTTTAAGAGGAACAAAGAAAAAAATATTAAAAATATATAATTAGAAAAATATAGGTAGGAACAACAGTACATAAATAGGTTATAACTTATAATACACATACATATTTAAAGTAATATACATATATTTATTATATATATACATATATATATATACAAATTTAAGGCAGAGAGATGTTGAGATGACTCTATTTGTTTTGAAAAAAAACTCTGCAATTTCCGCTTAAATGCATACCGATATATATTTTGCAATAAAAAGTTCGTTCGTAGTCTGCTGTTAAGCCTGCTTCTATTCAGTTCATTTGAAGCCTTGCTCTACAATGCAATTTCTGAGGCAAGCGAAGAGGTTTTTTTTGAGCTTATTATTTTTGTTTTTTTTTTTATCTTTTTTTCACCATTGCTCTGGTAGCATCATCGATTGCTTAATAGAGTAGTAATAAAAAAGCGTTTACTAAAAAAACCAGCCAAGTACGAGTCGGACTCATACACGAAGGGCAAAAACGCCGAAAAAAAACACATTTCTTGTTTCTCCTCTAATTTTTTTATTTTTTATTATTATTATTATTTGGCCAGAAGCCAAATAATTTAAAAAATACACAACCTGTGAAAATTTCAACTGTCTACCTATTAAGGTTCTATTCTATTCTATTTTTCTCTATGGCAATGGTGCCGATGTCGACAATTCTGCCAATGTCAGTTGTGTTATGAGAAAACGTGGGAGGGAAACAAAAAAAAAATCGGCTCCCGATGCTGACAGATAGACGGACGGACAGACTGACAGCGGAAGCTTAATGATAGAGTTCCGTTTGATATCCTTCGGGTACGGAACCCTAAAAACAACAGAATTTTTTACATAGGTATGACACGTGTAAAATATCGTATACAAGTTTAGAGTTTTCGAATTTCCGGCGCCTGTTTTGGGTATAAAAATACAAAACATACAGTATACCTGCGGAGAGTTACAGAACTTAGTCTTAGGTTAGGTCAGGTTTAGAATTTTCGTTTTTTACCATCGACTTCCGAAATAAAAGTAATTTTTCACTTTACAGTTTTTTTTTTTTTTTGGAAGTCGGTTATTTTCTTTTTTTGTGAAAACTAAAAAAACGTTTTCATTTTTTAGTTGTGGTACATATCCCACACAAATTCGAATACCACCACCTGCTATGTAAATAACAGTGACAGGAACTTATAATATTATCCACATACAAAGTGAAAAAAAATACATATTATTGAAGCTCACTCAAAAACTACCCAAGCAGTTTTAAAATTCATGAAGTTTTTATCTAACATCTACTCCTCCCGCTTTTTACTTGGCCCACGCACCAAAAAAGCAGTGTGCGCCGGTAGCGTAGGTGACCCATCTACATCGATTAAGCTACACGGAGCCATGACATTGTTTAGTATGCGCCGCTTTAAAAGCAGTGCCCTAAGCGCCTCGCTAAACGGTTTAACTATTCAATTACTAGAGTTTTGTAGGCTGGCTTGGAAGGCTGTATAAGTTTATGATATTCCCGTTTGTAATGTTTACTATGAATTACGGCAGCAAAATCTTAGTTTTTGTTGCTATACTTCTATTTTTATACCCAGTAAATACTGATGTGGGTAAGTTTGTAGGTATATGAATCCGTCGATAGAAGATAACATACATACCCACCTAGTAATGACCAACTAGCTTTATCCTTCTAACTGACCGACCCCTTGACAATTTAAATGTGTGTGTAGGCAGTTTTCACACAAAGCCGCTCACCGCCGCCACTTTCTGCCTCTTTAAAGGCCGTGAGCGCGCCTGTCCGCGCGGATGAGCTTCTAGCAGTGCGCCGCGCGGATAGGCGGCAAGCGCGCCTAAAAAAGTGCTACACCGTGACCCACGCTGTAGTGCGGTTTGCGGTGTCTCGTATGCCAGGCGCCGCCATGCTGCTATACCGGACGGTACCGGCGGGCGCAGCGCGAGCGCTGCTCGTCCGTATATTAGGACGGTGTACGTGTGTGAAATAATTGCTTTAAATTTGGGTACATTACAGACTGCATTTCTTCGCCATCTTCAACGTATTAACACCCACTAAGAACATAAATGACACCACTAAGTATCATTCAATTCGAGCTAAATTATCTTTGCCAATGTGCACGTGTTTCGGTGGCAATAAAGCAAATTTTCTTTCTTTGTAATATTTTCTGTTGACACTGGCCCTCAAACCCCGTTATATCATCAGTCTTCCCCGAATACGGTGAAAAGGTTACTTCAAGAAAAAAGAAAACTGTATATAGCAAACTTTAACAGGATAGAAGAATATTCACGTAATTAATACTTTGAAATAAACCTTATACAAATATATTGTAACTACATTTTTTAAACTACCTATAATCCAAATCCTATGCCACTGATTTGAGTAGTAGACGTCATCACGTCAACGCCGGCTGTTGCTAGAAACTAGCGCTGTGGCTCTGTCTCGCATAGGGTCGCAGCATTATGCTGAGCGATGGCCGTTTTGCGTGGATGTTACGTATATTTTCCCCCAAATTGTTATTTTCGTCATGTTTACCACAAATAAATGTATTTTCATTCTTTTTTACTGACGTCATACCGGTAGAAACTAGACAACTTAATAAAGGGAAACACAGCGACGTTCAGAAGTAAGAGAAGAAAATCTTTAAAGTAGTCCGCAAGGCGCTGGTAACCGTTTCCGTTCCCAATAAAAAACGTCGAGACTCCCGGTTGAGGAGGAAAGTAAAAGGCTCGGTCTTTTTAGAAAATTTTCGGAGAAAAATGTACTTAAAGATAAATAAAAAGCGATGGGGTTGGTTTTTTAGTTTTTACGTTTTTTGCTCCGTTGGTCTCGTTGGGTTCGATTCCCGGGTCGGGAAAATTACTTAAGTGTTTTTCATTAGGAATTTCTTATTAACAGCCCGGAGTTTGAAAGTTGGCGGTGTAATAAAGCACGTTAAGCCGTTGGCCCTGCGCCTGATCTCTCTCCGGTCGTGTCAGATCACCAGCCCACCGGACCATGAGAGTGCGGGAAGAGAGAGTGCACCTGTGCAAACAGTTTGGCACTATAATATCTCCCGCGCCGAAGGCTGGTCTCCGCTAAGATTGGTCGCCATGGCCGAAACTCGGTCTGCAGGACTATTATTATCATATTTTTAAAGTAATATTATGTGTGAAGTGTGAACTTTTTTTCGAACGAAGCTCTTTATTGAACGTTATACACTGCACACTTGGCGAATGAGAGCTATTCCCAAAAAAGTGTAACATTTTAACCGTCAAGACATGTTACGTAACAAAAGTGTTGTGACGGTCAAACTGTTTCACTTTTTTTGGAACGAAGTTCCTTATCGCACATTTTGACCATCTCAACACTTTTGTTACGTAACAAAAAAAGTGTCGTCACAGTCAAAAAGTTACACATATTTCGTTCTAGCTCTCATTCACCAAGTGTATCAAAAGCGAAAGGAACTTCGTCCCAACCGTGTGTCCCACCACACCTCTCGTTATTTACTAACATTAATTAATCACAATACACATGCTGCAACGAGCCCAAATAAATTGGAATAAGGGCAATTATGACTAGGAATTACAAATCTTTCTGCGCCACTGACTATCTACCTACTAACTTACTTTGAATAACATACCGCTGCTCTTGTAAACTTTTATTAATTATTTTTATTTATCAGCTTTCACGGATAATACAGTTTCGTTACGGGTGCTAGTTTTTTCAACGCTTATAAACAACTTTGTTTTCACCTTTGATTATTTACATGTCTAGATAAAGTGTCGCTCTGCAAAAGAACTAAAACAAACAAGCAAATTGTTTTAATGCTGGTGTACGTGACAGCTACGTCTTACGCTCGCGCCACGTCATTGCGCTACCATTGTACTTTTCTAGTGTGTGTAAATTTAGCGTCCATCTGTTGGACGTTATTTTTTTTTTTTTGATTATTTCACAGCTTTGTCTATCTAGACATATTAATATCTTTGGATTTTTTACGATTTAAATAAAATAAATATTTTCTGATACCTTTATCTGCAAACACAACATTTTTCATCAAAGAAAGAAAGAAAGATTTTTTTTATAATTGGGACACTCACAGGAAATACAAACAGTAATAACAACTAAAAAGGAGCGTCTAAAATAACAATATTTTTTCGAATAAACGTAAAGAATTAAATAATAATAAACGACCTGTGCGAGGCCAAAAAGGCACCTATCTCAGCATAGGCTAGAATAGAATAACAGCATCAGTGTAGAATATTCGAATAAAGTTCAAAAACTAATAAGACTACATTGAATTAAAATACGATAAATGCCAAAAATAACTAAAATCCTACCCCAAATCCTCATGAATGTGGGGACTGTTCAATCGAATTATTTGAACACATAAGTCGATTTGAACAACTCGATCAATCTAATAATCCAGATTGATGAACATCGATTTGCATGGTATTGAAAAAGCTTTTTAATTTTATTTCAGTCTTTGGAAATCCTTTCGTGTGGGAGTGATCGAATAAATTAAGTATACCTTTCATTTACTCTGAGGGCTTTTAGCACAAAAATGTTTTCTTCCCCTTGGGTTTGAACTGCAAAGTATAGCAGTACCTACGGCCCTTTATACACACATTGAGTTAAATGTACTCATTTAACTCATTGTATACACATACGTTTTACATGCCGTGAAAATGTTATTAACACGGTTTATTCACCGTCAAAATCTGGTCACTATGGAAGTTTGTTGACCGACACGTTTTTTCTACGGCACGGTTTATACACCGTACCGTAAGAAACCGTGCCGTGTACAAAGGGCTAAGGGAGAAATAACTTAAACTTGATGATAAATATGTAAGTTTACAACACCGATTACGACACATTCCCTCGCTCGCAAAAGTACTAAAAAAAAATCAACAGTATCCACTGTTGTTGTTTTTTTTTTTGGAACGGTTCCCAAACGAATGTTCAAATTATTTCTTTTTTCTTTCTTACATATTTACGAAATACTTCACACAACACTAAAGATATTAAAAAAGAAACAGCAAATTCTTCTATACCACTCTCTCCTATCGAAACTATCCGTCTGTCCCTTTTAATATACCAAATTGCTTCAAAAACGAAAACAGCGAAGCATTTCAGCAAATACGTATCTTATTTTTCATTAAAAACCCCGGCTATAAAGCGGGCTATTCACAGCAGTCGGCTGGCCGACAATAATCGCGACAATAGTATCGTATTGTGCCTGCTACGGAGTTTCTGACAATGCGACATTCATTTTTTTTTTTTGCAACGTGGAGTGATGCGATTGTTGTAGCATTTTTAGTGAGACTAGTGTACTGTTAAAATGAGAATAAAATGCGCGAAAATGTGCCTAAGTAACTCTTTTGCATAACATTTTGTTGAGGGTGTTAGAACACGTAAATGTCCCACTGCAATCGGCCTCGCATTTATCATCACGCTCGCTCGTCGTACACAATATTCTGTTAGCTGAAGCTGATTTACACGATGCGATTTAATTAAGTGTGCAATTTAATTGTATGGTATGCCACAATGTAGAAACTTGCATCGTGTTAATGGTGCTCTCGTGGCAGTTATAGCCTAGTGGTGTGACCGTCGGACTGCCAAGTCATAGACCTCGAGTTCGAACCCAAGGCACGCACCTCTGATTTTTCGGATTCATGTGCGTATTGTATAATTATCACTTGCTATAAAAATGGTGAAGGAAAACATCGTGAGGAAACCTGAGAGATAATTTTCGACGACGGCATGTGAAGCCAAGTCAGAGGCCTATGGGCGGCTTTAAAACTCTGCTACCAGTACCCTAATTGCGTAACTTATTTATTTTCGTAAACAATTATGCCTAACTTGTTTCATTTTGACAGTTCAACAATATTCATTGCGTTATTTACGTTGTTGGGCATTATGAAGCAAAGGATTAGCAAACTGTTTCAAATCGAAACAGATTGTGAGTGTGTTTACGCAATTAGGGCACAGGTTTCTCACTAACCACATGAAAAGAAGCAGAAGATTAGTGCTCTCAACATTTTATTCCCTCCATTATGTATTTCTTCAACCCCTTTCTCGTTCTAACAAGAAAAGCTCCTTGAAACCCAATCCTACCAGCAATCAATCCGTATTTCCTACTCTATTTGCCCACAAGTGATCCCACTGCGGTTATTATTTTTGCCCAACTAATCGGAATCTAGCATGACCTACATCCTTCACTCTTCAACGGTAGATCTAAAATTAATTAACAGGATTTATGACATAGAGTAAAAAATAGATTTTAAATTCAGTTAGACCAAGATTAGTTTAGCTTATTTACGCAAAAGATATGAACTATTTTTTTACATTGATACGGGTAAGCTCAAGTCAGTTAAATTCAGTGAATTGGTTGATAGCAAAATACTTATAAACCAACAAACCATTTTCCGTACAAAAACTATAAAATATCTGCTAAACTCAAAATGGTTTAAATGCAAATATTTTACTAACAATTTATGGATCTTTTTGTTATCCAAAATAAAATGATTTTATTTATTTATTTTATTAAAATAATTCTAAAAAATATAGGAAATAACTTGTAAACATCAATCGTTTGAAGTTTCCAATGTTGCAGAGGATATGAGATAAAGATTCTGATGGTACGGAGACCCAATAAAAGTATGAGGGAACCATCAAATTGGAAACAAAATCTTGTCCAACTGATTTTTCTATGCTGTCTTCGGTGAACAGTGAACGACCAATTAAGAATTGATTTGGAATGCTGACGACTTCGGCTTCAGATGATTCAGTTTGTGTTATAGAAAACCAATCGATTCAATATGAAGAGTTCGTTGAGTGAACACAAAAAATGAAAATCTTTCTGGCTAAGTTAGGTTAGGTTATTTATTATTTGTTTTAACAACGAAATCTTTTGCATATCTATATTTCTTTCATGTGGTAGGCGGAATGATGCCAAACGACACTTTTTAATTGAAATAAGACAGGTCTATCACTATCCTACCGGGGTTGCGGTTATTGTCCAAAAGGGTTACCGTGGCCCCTGGCAATATAGGCAAATGAAGGAACACGGGTGGGTTTTAATCAGTAAGAGTCTGACACGAAGAGCGGGAGAAGTTATTTAATAATTTCCCAACCAAAATAAAAAGGTCTATCTATCACTATGTCTCAAACGAAAAATTATGGACATGTGAATTCACCCCATTCTCACATATGGTGCTCAAACCTTTTATTTAACACTTCAGCAGAAGAATTAAAGGTTAAACAAACAAACCCATATAAAATTTGACCATAATTACCTACATCATGAGCGCCTGCATCCGAAGAGTTTTATAAATCCGCCCAACCCTGCTTTTGCAAGATATTTTAATTATTTTACGTAAAAAGCCCTCTAAAACGCACGCAGAGGTGACGGTCTCCCACCGATCTATGAAATTTCTTCTTTTTATTTAACGTATCTCTAAAAATTGTGTTCGATGCCTACTACATTTACGAGTTTACTACCTGGTTAATTATGTTAATTTCGTAAATGCAGCGTCGAATTGTACTGATTGGTGACCACCATTTCTCCTTTAAAGAGCACATAACCCAAGCCCGCGCGCGAGCCGCATGGGCTCTTGGAAGGCTTCACTCTATCCTAAATGCATGTAGCAAATTGTCACTACGGTGCAAATTGCGTAGTAAATGATACTCCCCCCGACCCTTCCTCGATCACGAGGTGCCAGCAGTTGTTGCAGCTGAGCACGTAGCTTTAAATTCCCCGACTAGTAATCATGATCAAAACTTTGATCCTACCCGGGACATCCTTGATGTCCTCGCTCCAGTTGACGCCCTAAGCCGAAGTTCGTACCCCACAGGGAGTGCCCTTAGCAAGCGTTCACCTAGTTTTAATTAGCATAGTTGAATAACCCCTGGCTGGAGGTTTTAAGTGTAGTAGCTTAAGGCACTCACAGGAAAGCCCGGTTAAGTAGTCATGATCTCAGAGGTCAACTACGATCTGCCTGAAAAAGCGCGCTGTTGACACGAATTTCTATCGTAAATAATATCGTATGATCGTGGTCGTACAAATTGCTTGCGCACATTGAATAGGTACGTTCTTCTTCGTCAAATAGGTAGTGTTTCGGTGATAGCGCATTAAACACATGAAAAATCCTAACGAGTTCGGATCGTTTTCCGACTACGAGCTATACGTACGTATACGTACGACTTACTCGCACTCAGTCTGCGCGCTCCTTTAGTACTTGGAAGGTCGGGATCTTTCATGCGTGTTCGTATATGTTCGCACGAGTTTGCACGAGTAAAATTGGTACGAAAATGCGCCCAAGTGCGCACGGCCTAAGGCACGTATGGAATCGTCAAACATTTTGAAACTCCCTCCCAGGGCCGGATTTAGGGGTCCAGAGGCCTCGGGGCAACAAAGGAATGGAGGCCCCCTTGCCCCAAATTATTTTCCAAATAAAATGAACAATTTTTTTCAGTCGAGTTTTTCAATAAATAATTTATTGTGAAACCAAGTAGATTCGTCTTAGTATTTAACGAACACATATAAATATAATCGGAAACAAGAATTATTTGAAATTAAATTTTAGTGTTAACGAACGGAACCTTTCGAGCTTTTTTTGCCGAAAAATCGTTGATGATTTCGCTGAAATCCAGTTCTCGGAGTAAATCGCTTTCAATGCTCAGGAGAGAAAGCTTTGATAGACGGTTTTGTCCCATCGTGGTTCGAAGCCTATTTTTTATAATTTTCATTTTTGAAAATGAGCGCTCTCCAGTGCAATTTGATACCATCAAAACCAAATACATTCTCAATGCAATTTCGAGGTTTGGGAATGTAGCTCTGAAATTTTGATCTTCGAGAATTTGGTAGTAAAATAGTTCCGGCGATTGATCTTTTCCATAGTCCTTTTTGTATGAATCAATCAAAGTCACAAATTGAACCAACTCATTACCAAGACTAGGCTCTAAATCATCCGTATACACTTTCACCAATGCCTCTGCTGCAGCGTGCAAATTTTCAGCATCCATCTTCTCGATGTGATTCAGAAATCCAAATCTCGAACGTACAGCTTCATAGGCATGCAATCTTTCAGTAAGAGAAACAGATAGCTGGTCAACCACTGGGATGAAGGCGGATACTTTGTATTTCTCCTTGGGTGACAGATTTGCGTTTTGTGCTTTCCCGTAATCGAGTGGATTCAACCTCACGTTTCTCGTTCTAGTGCGGGTGCGTGATTGTACATATTCATCAGTATGGGATATTTTTTTGGCTGCTTCCTCGTATTTATCGAAATCATTTCGTTTGGATTCCACAAATGATTTCAATGATTCTATTGCACGCATTGCCGATTCAAGAATCATTTTCGGGTCTTGTAACATCTTGTTTGTAGCGTTGAATCGTTCCAAGATATCGTTCCAAAATGTTGCAAACAAAGCGGTTTCGAGACCACTCATCTTCTGTAGAAGGTGCGTTGCTTCATTCCTCACGATGTCTTTTTGCTCTTTATCGGAAGATATGCTGGTTAGAGCTTCTTCGATTTCTGAATAGCCGTTGACTAAGGCTTTCGTAGCTTCAGCTCGACAAGACCAACGAGTGTCGCTGAGCTTTTTCAACACTAAAAACTGGCCGCTTTTTTTCTCCGATAATTTCTCGATCAGAATTCGGTGTCGCTCTGTACTGGCTGTGAAAAACGTGTACAAATTCTGCACGAAATCAAAGAATTGAACAGCCGATGGACAAGAGTTAGCAGCTGCCTTTCCCACTAAATTCAGAGAATGACCACAACAAGGTACAAACGCCGATAAATGATTTTTCTCCAAAATAAGAGCCTGCATCCCCTTGTATTTGCCACTCATGTTTGCAGCATTGTCATATGATTGACCGCGGCAATTCATGATGTCGTAGTATGACCGCAGTTTGGTAAAAAGGTGAGAAACCTTTCTTTTGGCGTCGATCCTTCCATATATCGAACAACTATCGTTAGTTGATCGATGTGAGCTTCGTCGGGAGTAGAGTCCACTGATACGGAATAATATTTCGATTTTTTAATCCTGGATACTATTTCAGTTAGTACCTTATCACCCATAGAACCGATCAGTTCTTCGCAAATCGTAGACGAAAGGTAACTGACATGACCACTCCCTTTGTTTGCATGCTCTTTCAAATGGGTTGCCAGGATTGGTTCATACTCGGCTAGCAATTCCAAAATTCCCAGAAAATTTCCATTTCTTGGTGAGCCAACAATTTCATTGTCACCTCGAAAGGCTAATCCACGTTCAGCAATGAATTTGATGGTACTAACGATAATTCTCAGGATTTTTCGCCAATACTCGATTTGATTAGCTTCTTGCATCGCTAGCTCTTGATCGATGCGTCCTGTGACTTTTCCCCGTTGCACTAAACTCATTACTGATTCCAAATGAGTTTTCGAAATCTCATGTTCATAGAGACGATCGGATGCATGCTTCCAGTCACTGAAGCCTTCTCCACTGAGTTTGTTGTTTTGAGGGGACATCAATTTACACGCATAACAATATATTTTCCCCGTAGTTGGAGAAAAGCAAAGCCAGAATCGATTGACGGTCTCTTGATTTTTATTGTGGCGTGTAAACATGTTCTTCGTACATTTCCGAACAAAGTTGGAATTATCTCGCGGCTGATCTTGATGAACCGAATTTTGCAGAGATACTTGATCGCAATTTTGAAGTTCTGTGGAACTTTTTTTCGCCCAATATTCGATCATTTCCTTTGTTATTTTAGCAGGCCAAAGACCGATGTCATTTTCGAGACCGCAAAATTTTGCTTCCTCTTGGGTCTGATATTCGCTTATAGAAAATTGTGTGGTGTTGCCTGATGAAACCTCAGCCTCAAGATGATCTTGAATACTATCGACGACATCTCCATCTACTGTTGAATCTCCTGCTGTTTTGTTAGGATCTTCAGAGATTTCTTCTTTATTTGACGACGTAAAAAAACTGGTCAATTTGGGTGTTTTAGCTAAAGTTTCTTCGGATTTCTTCATACGTTCTGCTTGCAATTTCCTCTTCTGAGAGCCACTAGCAAAAACTCGAGGAGTTTTGTGACGATCACTCATGATTCCGCTGTAAAATTAATTAAGAAAACATGCACCTGAAAAAGCCCTTCACCAATACGAACACAGTCGTGGAGCTGATAGTCGAGAAAAATAATATATTCGCAGAAACACCAAAAAGAGTTACGAGCAGTGCACATGAAAAAAGAAAAGAATAGAGAAGCTGCAAGCAATGTACTGAAACCTGTCCAGTTATGTGTATGCACTCAAAAAATAAGAGACAAAAACAGAAGTGAATTGAGAAAAAATTATTTCAAAATTAAATTAGGAAACGTCAATTTACCTATTAAATATTAGGATGTTACATGTTATGATATTTCAGTCGCCTCATTGATTAAATAATTAACTTACGCAGAACCAAACAAACGCATGATAAACAATAAATCATAACCTCTCCGTAACCGTTTTTTATGTTCTTTTGTTCTCTGCATATATTCCATATATTCTATTATATGTTAAGAAAAAAAAAAACACGTTTTCGTAATTGCAAAATCAAATATGACATTCGGTTTATATTGTAGATTACAAGATAACGATGAAAATACTTACGTCTTAACGTCTGTGGTCTATCCGTAAAAATTCGAAATGATTTACATTTGTTGCACAATGTTCGCAAGTTCGTAGCTTCTCAGACGCACGAGAATGTATCAAATTCTGGGATTCCCTGCTACAAGCACGCCACTCAGCGGACACTCGTCAACGCTGCGACAGGTCGTACACTCGTACAGACAAAAAACGGGGGAAACAGGTACCGTCGGTGCCGTCGTATCTCGTATCGATACGCAAATACGAAAAATAGGCTGAATAGGCTTGTAAAATCCGCAGAATATACTATAAATTCCCGATCCAAACTGGCAATTTTTATTCTATCGTATTCACATGGACAGGCAGAGGGCACAAAAAACTCACACTCGCTCGCTGGTTAAAGAAAATTATGCTTTTGGAAAAATATATTAATAAAAGAATAGACAACTACATGAAGACGAAATTACGCACGGAAACTTCAATGGACACATTCTTTCCTCGATCATGACTCATGACTCGATTGTTAATGTTAGCGTTCGACTCCTTGTCACGATGAGGTGGGTTTTGTATGACAATCGAAATCGATATTCTTCAATAATTATACAAATAATTATTGATCGACTATGATTTTTTGCAATTTCTCGCATATGCAGTAAAGTTCGTGAATAATTGATGGCATTTAATTGTGTCACAATAATAATTATTTGCCTATCAAACTGCATACCTTGCTGCATAAAAAAATATGAAAAAAAAAAATTACCAATTAGTCAATAATAATTGATTTGTTTTCATTTAAGAATTGAAGAACACCAATTGTTCACATACTGCAATTAATTTATATGTATATATATATATATATATATATAATATATATATATGTATATATATGTATATTTTTTTTTAATGGTCGAGACACGGAGTGAACAAATATAGATCAATGATTTCTGTTTCTGTTAATATTTAAGATTGATATAATCAAATAATCATGTATGTATAAAGTACTTTAGGCTGTAGGTAAAGGTAAAAGCGAAAAAAAAATATCAAAGGAAAAGATGTTTACTAGGTTTACTAGTTGAAATTTGAAAGATTTTTTTTTTCCGAAGTCTCTATTGTGGAGGCCCCCTGCTTGTGGAGGCCCCGGGGCTTTCGCCCCGGTTGCCCCCCCCCTAAATCCGGCCCTGCTCCCTCCTTTTATTTTCTCAACAGGTTTCCCCCAATGGATCACTAAACCTTATCTACTACCCTCAATTTATCATGTACGAACAATAAATTTGTCTTTACAATACATTAATTTTTCTTATCGGCAACAGCGATACTGCTGGAGGTAATTGAGATTGCATGATATATCGCCACTTGGTCTTATTCGCACCGACTTTCGGAGTCGTGTTCGGTCTACTGAAAGTCGGCTTGAGATTTTGTGGATTTAAAATATGTATTATTGTGATCAAAGTCAAACTCAAAACATTTATTTCAAATAAACCAATTACAGGTACTTTTGAATTGACAAGGGGTCGGTCAGTCATAAAGATGAAGCTAGTTGCCCATTCCAAAGCGTAATAGGTACCTATGGAGAAGAACGGGCAAGAAACTCCACGGACACGCTTTTAAATCAAAATATTGTTTCAAAATATTGGTTACATCATTCATGTGGAAATTATATACGTACATGTGAGAACAATGTAGAAAGACGTGCACGTTAAAAGCGTCCGTAATAAAACATCTGACGTATGACGCATGGATCTACGGATGTTAGTAAAGAGTGGATAAGATGTAACTAAATAGAAATAGCTATAGATATTTCTACTGAACCACACCAACGGACAATTTAATGCAAGTTGGTAAGCGCGTCACTTGATAACGACTGAACCGATTTGGCTATTTTCAATTTTTAAATTTTCATATTAGTTCGAATTGGTACGTATGGAAAGAAAAAATGGATAAGATTCCCGGAAAATTTTCAAATTCGGGAATAACTTAACGACCTTTTTTCTAAAAGGTTTAAAATTCGACAGGAATAATAAAGAATAAAAAGGAAAAATATTGTTGTTTTGTCTTTTTTGTAGTGATTTTTTTTTTTGTTTATCGAGTGATTTCTGGTAAAGATAAGCCTTTAAGTATTGCCCGCGGATATTCAGCAGTCTGACAAGCATAGACTTTTTTTTACGTATTTTGTCATTTTTTGCAACCATAGCCAATTCGATAAACATTTACAAGTAAAAAAATAAACATTTACAACTAACGAAGCAGTCGCAGGTGGGCTGAAAAAATAGAATATTTTAAGAACTTTACCTTAGCATGTCCCAAGGGAAGTACTTAAAAATCTTCCCTATCCGTAACCGTCTTCACTATGGAAATCTATGGGGAAAACCCGTTTTCAAACAGCGAATATTTCTTCAAAAGAAAATCAGGACGAAGCTAACATGCATCGTCCACAAATATGGAAAACATACTAAACGAACCGAACTACAGAAATCATTATAAACAGTCATGGGGACTGCTGACAGAAGTGGAATCTTAAAACTATGAAACAACAGTTTTTTTTATATAAATTTTTAAATTAATTGTATTAAAAAAAAAAAAAAATTAATTGAGCACATGTCATGAAGTCAGAAAATAATGAATGAACATCACGTCTGTAATTCCCCGAAGGGTTCGGCAGAAAGAAGAAGGTACCCACTCCACCTTAGTATGTAGATACCACCCACATTTCACTGCTTATGTAATGTCCCAAGTAATAGGGGGCGAGCCTATTGCCATCAAACGGGCACAATCCAGACTCGAGCTGTTAAGTCTCTAGCAAACTGGCGCGATATCGCGGGCGCTACAGGCTGCGCGATCCTTGTAGCGCCCGAAATATCGCGCTGGTCTGCACGAGCCTAGAAATTCCTCATAGAAAAACCCAATAACACTTTTCCCGATCTGGGAATCGAACCCAAGTAGCATTTGCGGTCGCAAATGCTGAGCTTTGGTCTATTGGTCACTAGACCAGCGAGGCAGTCAGAAAATAATAATTAATCATATGAAAAATAACTTGAACGAATCATCATCGGCCTAGCCTTTTCCCAAGTATATTGGAGTCAGCTTCCAGTCTAAACAGATGCAGCCGAATACCAGCGTTTACATGGAATGACTGCCTATATCCACAACTAGATACTGGGTAACACGATACCCCTTGGTAAGACTGGTTGTCAGACTTTCGGGCTTCTGACGACCCGTAACGACTGTCAAAGATTCACGAATGACAGCCGGGACCAACGGCTTAACGTGCCTTCCGAAGCACTAAGGGGTCATAACGATTAACTTGAATGGAACTTGGTCGGATAATATAAAAGGGGATTAAGTACCTTATAAAATTCAATCACAAAGCGTAAAAAACGTCATGGACTGAATAAAAACGTCCCAGATCTGACACGCAGTGATTAAGCGCAGGTGTGCCAACCCGAACATGTTCCGTTAATGGAAAAAGTCGATACATCAATTTATTTGCTGGAACTGAAGTGAATAAATGAGTAAGAAGGGATGAAAAGGGCAACAGCAAATCTTTTTGCTTCTAAATCTACATGCGTACGTACTGACTTATTAATATGGCGCTGGTGGCCTGCCACCACCATAAAGAAGTATTATTTTAACTCTACTTCAGTGTGGGAAAGAGATGGAGCTATATATACATAAAAAAATATTTTTTTACTAATAGAGGGTTAGTAATATTGTCCTATTATAACTAAGTATTAGAAAACGGTGATACATGTAACTCACAGTGGTGAATTATATATGGACAATCCACTCTGCAAGCTATCATTTCCAGAACCCTGTTAGGGCTGACCATGACTTGCGCCACCGCCATACTGCGCGCTTGCGGATTATAATATAAAATAGTTATAAAACGTGTTTAAATCGCACAGATTTCGTGTGAACCCGGATTTTTAATTTGTATATTTATGATTTCTTGTTTATACCTTTTTATACGACTTTTTTTGTCGTAGTTGAGTTTCAGTTTTATAACTTTTATTTTTGTTTAAATTATTTAGGGTTCATTTTTTTTAAATGTGCTAATTAAGCCCTTTCATTTGATACCCAACATGTTTTTTTTCGTTCATGACTTCATACCTTCAAGGGCCTATAACCAGCGCACGATCAAGACGCTTCCAACGATACGTAATTTGTCAAATTATGATGAGTAGTTTAGAAGTTATGAGGGAACAGATGAACATATATACATACATATATGCATACCGGTCAAAATCATAACCCTCCTTTTTACTTCGCTGTAGTCCAGTAAAAACAATATGTACAAAAACAAACATCCCTGACGCATTACGACATCATGGTAACCCCATCAGTTTTAGGAACGCGTTATTAAATTGGATACGAAGTCCATACGATGCCTGCGAATATTTCTTCCAGCCTAACCGGATGCAACTGAATACCAGTATTTTAATGGAGTGACTGTCTATCTGACCTCCACAACCCCGTTACTGAGTTACATAATACCCTCAATAAGACTTTCAGGCTTCTGACGACCCGTAACGACTGTCAAAGATCCACGAATAACAGCTGGGATCAACAGCTTAACGTGCTTTCCCAGGCACGGAGGAGTCTCGGTATGTAATAGATGGTTCCCCATCCACGGACCAACCTCTGCAAGCGATGCTTAACCTTGAAGTTCGACTCGTGCAACTGCTATTATTTAGCTACGAGCATATATCCGTATCTGAATAAATACAGAACAAACCTACATAGAATTTATTCCTGCGTAAATTTTTTGAACAAGTAATAACTTCCAGGGAGTGTGAATTCGGCACACGTTAACGTCTTAATGGAATACGCCACACACATAATTCAATCAGTTGGCACCGAATTTTGCTTTGTGTACTACCTACACATTACGAGAAAAATATGTTTATTTCTTTACGTGGTACCTTTGAGTCGGGTTTATTAAACTTGTGAATGGTATACAGGGTCAAACAGTTGAAGATTTTTGTTGGGGTCAAACACCAATTTACCTCGTCTGCTCGACGTCTGTATGTCACTGAAGGGATCCAGCAGAATATCAGCCTCAGGTATATTTGCCTGGCACATGCTGAGCTGGACTCCCATTCGATGCAACCTTGAGACGCACACCGTACCTTGTATATTTAATTATTTTGAAGTTTGTCATAATGTCAGTCCATTTCTATACGTATGTTTTTTTTTCTTTTTTTGTATATTGGTATTTTATTTTTATATATATTCATATAATTTGTTATCATTTAATTGTGTCTTTTGTGTGCACTGATTTTTTTTTTAAATCTATCTATCTACACGCAAACAGTAAGGCAAGGAATAACCCTTTTTTTTCAAGCATAATCAATTGCTATATTCTCGACATTATTTCCGGCATTATTTTTACTTTATTTTCGGCTTAACATAATCAGCCTCTAATGTTCCCACTGCTGGGACACAGGCGGTTTTATGACATGCCGGTTTCCTCACATAGTTTTCCTTCACCGTTTTGAGAGCAGTGGTGATGAAATAATTTACACCAAATAAAGCGCCTGTCTGGGTTCGAATCTACGACCTACAACTCGTAAGTCGCGGTTGTTACCACTGGCCACCACTGCTCATAATCTGCCACCACTGCTATCAATACGCTTACAGTGTTTTATTTCAGTGTGATTCATTACTAAATTAGAATAACTTCTGAGGTAGTACATTAATTTGAAAGACGTGTACACGGTATACCCATATTGACTCAAATACGATAAACTAGCTGCGCCTCGCGATTTCACCCGCTTAAGTCTCGATCCCGTGGAAATATCGGGATAAAAAGTATTATATGTGATAATCCAGGTTATAAACTATCTCTGTGCCAAATTTCATTGAAATCCGTTTAGTAGTTTTTGAACGTGTAACAAGCATCCATACATCTATTCTCACAAACTTTCGCCTTTATTATATTATAATAGGATAGGATATTAAATAGTAATAAAATAATAATATCATAACGTAACGTCACGACTGTAATCCTGGAAGGGTTAGGCAGAGGTGTCCCTATAGTACACCCACATTTCGCCAGTTATGTTAAAATCCCATGTTATAGGATACTGCCTCGTTGGTCTAGTGGTCGCAAGCGCTACTGCTGAGTTTGAGGTCCTGGGTTCGAGTCCCGGGTCGGGCAAACAATTATTGGGTTTTTCCATTTGGAATTTCTCAATAGCAGCGCGGAGTCTGGATTTATGCCCGGTTAATGGCAATAGGCTCGCCCCCTATTACATGGGAAAATAATAATATTAGTAGGATAAAGTCTGTTTGTTGGACTTTTCAAAAGGAAAATTATTTTCATGCTGATTTATTTAAACAATTACAAAAAGCATTGAAAAGGTCTTATCATCACTGGAACATATATTCACTAAATACTGCAATAATGACAGTAAAATGATTTAATTCAATTCATACGACTGTATTTTATTTCATTGTCGTTTTATTTCAATTAGCGAGTGCCTGCAGTTTTGTTTATTTAGGGAGACCAAGCAGGTAATGATGGTATTTACACCATTGTCCTCCATTGATTAAAAATCATCAGTGATTGCGGTGGCAGTATATAAACAGTTTGACCCTGTTCTTCGCCAAAAAATGAAAGTCCTTCCCAGCTTCCCACCCAGCAATGTCATCTACGCCATCTCAGGTATGACGCGAAGCCTGCCGGGGTCGCGGGAAAGTCCGAAAAAGATACCGTGGCCCCCGGCAACATGGCAACTGAAGGAACACGGGTGGGTTTTAGTCAGTAAGAGTCTGACACGCCCTCCCGCTCCGCCCAGAGCGGGAGAAGTTATTGAATCATTTAAAAAACGCGAAGACATGTGTAATAATATATTTTCGAAACATTCTCCCATATAAAGGCAGGAAATAATGTAATTTTTTTTTATTATTTATCTAATATTTTGCGATTTTTCTTACATGAAACCTTAATAAAACATTACTCACAACACTTTCAACATAAAAAATCTGACTGTAATATTAACTTCCTTAAAAATCATAAATTCAAGTAAAAAATTCACATTTGTAATGTCGGAAATACAATTTTCATATTTTACAAGAACGCATTAGAGTGAAATTGAAAATGTGGAGTACAAGGAATTATGGAGTAGATTAGCTACGCGGTCGGAGCCTCGTAGGCTGTAGCTACGTGAAAGCGTAGCGGGGTGCTACGAAATCCTTCACCCCGTTTGTAATGATAATGTAACTTGTAGTACAGTACCTTGTTTCGTATGGAGGCATCTACCAAACTACCTTTTGGAACAACAACATCTAGAATCAATTCTATTTTCTCGTAAAAGTTTGACTTTCCAAAGTGCCGTTTTATCTTTGACTAGAAGCTGACCGCGGTTCAACCCGTATAAGTCTCGATCCCGTCGGAATATCGGGATAAAAGTATCCTATAAGTGAAATCAGGTTATAAACTATCTGCGTGCCAAATATCATCCAAATCCGTTCAGTAGTTTTTGCGTGAAAGAGTAACAAACATACATCCATCCATTCAAACTACCGCGTTTATATTATTACTACGATATATTCTAACTCTAAATTATTATTATTGTGGATTCACAAAAATACTAACACATGAGTAAAAGTCTACAATACACTCATCGTCATCTCGACCAATCAAATCTCGATATATTCAACGCTCAATACTTACATTCTGCGCAACACATCGTGTTCGAGCTCGCGACAAGTCAATCGTCATCCTGAGGATGCCTCGTTGAGAGGTGAAACACGTGTCTATTTCTTTCAGGGTATTTTTAAGACTCTTTAGAAAAAGCTAAGCGAAACAGGTTACTATATATATACACATCTATTGCATCTTACATCCTTACTAAACCTTCAACATCTAAATATCATAACTTAACTAATATCCAGTAAGACGGTTAAACTCGCGCTGTTAACTAGGACAAGCACAGTAAGCTTAGTTGAACACCTTAGCAGGAATATTATTATAGAAATAATCTTGATATAGCAGGACTTGACTCAATGTTCCAGACAAGGAGTTTTCAAGAACAGTTGCTAAGTATAACAGCTAAACGGGTCGATTCATTAGGTTAAGCTACGCTTGCCCGGGTTGGTCTGTGAATGGGTGACCATATTTACATACCGAGACTCCTTTGTGCCTCGGAAAGCACGTTAAGCCTTTGGTCCCGGCTGACATTCGTGGATCTTTGACATTCGTTACGGGTCGTTAGAAGCCCGAAAGTCTAACGACCAGTCTTACCAAGGGGTTATTCCCCAGTTACTGGGTTGTGGAGGTCATATAGCGTGTAGTCTTACACCGTCACTCCATCCTACCCCTCGATTCAAATATTCTTCTAAGACGTCGAGGTCGACCGGTCTGTGACTCCGTCTAATGTAGTTCCACATTTGGTAGCCGCCATTACTCAGGTCTAAGCGCTTGCTTTATAATGGGGTACATCAGTTAATTGATATTTACACTTTGACCATCACTGAAAGCGAAGCTGACTAATTGGTTGCAGAATTTGTCTTACGACGATACAGAAAATATTCTAACGATCACCTCATCAATACATTTTTCAATACTGACACAACCTGTAATTACTGAGTCACTTTAACCTGATTGCATTTTAGTATAATAATCAATTTTTGTGAGGACTAACGGCATAACAATGTAAATGTCTATTAACTGCTCCCCAATTACGATGATTATTTTATTTTACTTTTTACATACTTCCTTAACATAATCTTTTTATTATTTGACATTATATTAAATACAATTTTTTTAAATCAAATTAGATTTGTTACAGCTGTAGTGGCAATCATGTCATTTGGTTTAAATAAGTCCTTATTTTTATTATTTCGTTAATCTTTTATATAGATTATTTTCTTTTAGATTTTGTGAATGTGAGAACGTTGTAGGCTGTAAACTTTTGGACCATTTTCTATTTTTCTAAGTACCTGGCACTTGTTGGTAGGCCTACACTGTCCTTTCATACCTATTAAGTTATTATCACTGTAATTTAAAAACATTGTAGAAACCATTTATTTTTAAAAGAGTAACCGTGGAGTTTCTTGCCGGCTCTTCTCCATAGGAAGAGCCGGCAAGAAACGGCTCCTGATTTACAAGTACATTTTTGCTTAGTTCAGGAGCCAGCTATGTTCTACCCGATTTTGACCTCCACTTGTAAAATCATGTTTAATGTATGACTAACTCATGTTTTCTTTTTGTACAATAAACTTATTATTTATTATTATAGGCAGTCGCTCCATACGAGTGTTCAGCTATAAAGGCCGTGCAGACTGACGTGACTTGTCGCGCGACGCGATTCTGGAATATAAATATATCTGTAGAACAATTTCTATGAAAACGCGCACGACACTGTATACAGGAGCGACCTGTCGCGCCGCGACACAGAAAATACTCTTTTATGTCGCGACGATATCGGAGTGACGCCATACAAAATGTTCCTTTGGCGTCGTGATGCCTGTCGCGCCCGCAATATCGCAGCGCGCTAGTGTAAAAGTGTTGCGTGGCAATCATATCGCAGAATCGCCAAGCGCCAAGTCGCGCCGGTCTACACGAGTCTTTAAGCTCATGTAAGCCAGAACGTGCAGTGGTGATATTTTTGTACTCCGAATTCTTTATTTTTTTCCAAATTAATTGAAAAAATTATAAGAAAATTAAATATTTGGTTTCCTCGGAGGAAACCAAATATTGAAGTTCCTTATTATTTTTGATTTGCTGATTATTTTATCCCTGATTTGCTGGATTTGTTTTCTCCTCTACCTATTGTTATTCCTCCTGACAAAATTTATTCGGTTTATATGTATATATATATTTGTATGTATTTTTTTTTCGAGTTAACTATCCCTAATGTTGCACTTGCCATGTTTTGTCTCTGCATCACCCTAAGGTTGACTGGTAGAAAATGGCTCAGGCATTAAGTCCTTTGTACAGTAATTTTTACTTGTGCATAAAGTTTTAATAAATTCGGTCTAAAAGTATACTTGCTTAAGCTAAGAACTTGACTCAAAATTTACCAAGTAGTCCTAAGGACCGCCACTTTAAAGACTAAAGTCCCTCACGCAACTCAAAAATAACGTATCACAAACTCATATCACCAATGAGTAGCCAGAATGTTACAGAACTACCATTTTAATGGCGACTTGTACACGACGCAAACGTCGAGGACGATGGGCCTAAGGAATGCGCACAACTACTTTTTTACGAAAAAGAAGTAGTTCTTGGTGACAAAGAAACTTCTGATATATTTAAGCATCTTTACTTCTTTAAACAGTATTCCCTGCAGCCGGCAGTTCCTGGTCAGGTTTCTGACAGGCTTGGGCTCCACAACGGTTGGGACAGCACTTGAGCGCTCGGGGGCAGTCGGAGTCACTGGTGCACATGTGGGTACAGACCCAGGGGCCTCGGGGGAACTCTGGGCAGAGGCCTGGCTTCACTAGAATATTGAAGAGAATTGTGAATTAGTAGGATAAGAATAGTATTCATTAAAAAATATACACATTGGATAAACTTCTTAATACCAACAAATTATTTAAATAATAAGAAAAACAATATCATATCCTAACAGGCCGGACTCCACCAAAGCGAAGATGTGCCGAAATGTCCGAAGCGGAGAAGAGAAGAGATGTTTTTCAGCTAGGGTGTATCCACCGAATCTGTGCGGAGATGTGTGCTGGCTAGATCAGAAATGATTTGCGTGCGGCAAGCGTTAGATGTTGACCGCTCACTGCACGCCACTCAAATTTCTTCTCGTCTTCACTGCACGCCGTCACCAGCTTGCGAGGCACACCTCACATCTCCGCTTCGATCGCGCCATACAAATATGATATATCTCCGCTCAGTGGTATCCACTGACGCTGAGTGGAGACGAGATGTTTGAATAACGAAATTATATTGGTTGATTAAAACACATCTCCTCTCCTCTTGTCTCGTCTCTGCTTTGGTGGAGTCCGGGCCTTAAGATGGATCCGCAGCAATAGCCCGCGAAATTCAAATTTTCTTAAGTTTTTTGCAATTTGCAAGTTTCTTGTATCTTGATCAAAATACGAACCATAACAAATATCTATGTATTCACAGAATTATAATCATTAGAATCATTAATACATCTCTCAAGTTTCATTTGTTCCATTGAATGACTTCTTCATGAAATCATGACAATTGAGAACAAGTCTTCGCCTCGTCACTTGTGGGGACAATTGTGTGATGGAAAAGCAAGTGACGTGGCACAGTCGCCACGCCACTCTAGTGACTGTATAAATACAAAGATATTTGCGAACAAATCAAGGATTTTACGTATATTGAGCGTAAGCAGTGGTCAACAATACAGGCACATGACTCAACATGACATCACACCTTGTTTCCCAAAGGGTTACGCAGAGGTGAACTACACAAGAGGATGCGTGCACATGACATATTACAGCTTTGTCTGCGAGATTGCAATGTCCAATGTCTCTGGTATTCTCATTAGGTGGTGGTTATCACTTGACATCAGCACGCGTAGCATGACCATAGATAGAAACGAGTTTTGTCGGCGGAGACAAAATCACAGATTCACAATCACAATCTGTCATTTTGTCTATTGTTCCGTCGACAAAACCCGGTCCTATGGTGGTTCATACTTCAAGTGCAGATAGGCCATCGGCTTGCTTACCACCCAATAAAACTCGGCTAATTATAATGAATCTAACTAACCCTGGTCCACAAAGTGCCTCTGCGTCATAGCATCAACGCACATGGCTCCACCACATGCTGTGGGACAGCACAGCTGCTTCTCATTGGTGCAAGCATTGTCAGGTCCACAGGACGCATCACACACGTCCACTGGTAACGTCGGGGGACAGGAACCGGTGGTGGTCTCACATGATGAGAATCCCACCAGAGATAAAGCTGGAAAATGAATAAAGAAACAAATTAAATTCGAACGCAAGACTCTTTACTGTATCCTAACCGAAAGCATCTGTCGAATACGCGATCATTTATATCAATTATGACGTACAAACGCGATTTGATTGATCGCACGAGTAAGGCATATAGATAGAATACTCATTATTGTGTATACCATAAAAAATGCTGATATAAATTTTTCATGGGTGACACAATCATTATGGACGGTCTTATCGCTAAAGGCGATCTTTTACAGACAACCTTTTGATGGATTAAAGGAAGAAGGAGAGACTGGACATCGCTTAGCTGCCACGGCTATTTTTTTTTTCATATTTTAATTGGTTTTTGTCTTTTTATTACGGACGCTTTTAACGTGCACGTCTTTCTACACTGTTCTCACATGTATAATTTCCACATGATGTAACAAATATTTTGTAACAATATTATTATGATTTAAAAGAGTGTCCGTAGAGTTTCTTGCCCGTTCTTCTCCATAGGAACGTACCTACTACGCTTTGGAATGGGCAACTAGCTTCATCTTTCGACTGACCGACCCCTTGACAATTCAAAAGTGCCTGTAAATGGTTTAATTGTAATAAATGCTTTGAGTTTGAGACAATACTGCAGATAGCCAATGGTGTACCGTTTACATGTATATCTATATAATATATAATTATATATATCTGCCGTGCGTTATTCACGCAAAAACTCGAAAATAGCTCGACCGATTGTGATGAAACTCGCATGACGGTCGCTTTCCTTTAGGGCACGGCTTTAGGATATCTAAACGTTAAGTCGATCTTGTAATTACTTCACTAACCTAACGTTGAATGTCACTTGCATGTCATAAAACATCAAGGTCTATTTTGGCCTGAAGACCAACGTGACAGTTAAATAGTTTCAACCTTAGCGAATTTTCAATTTACTGGAAATTTTTGTCAAAGCAAAATAAGAGGTTGATTATACGTCATACATCGGGACAACTTTATAGGATAAAAATCCTTTGAGTAAAATGTCATGTTTCAGAATACCGTTTGATCCACTGCAATGATCAAACCACCCACGATCCTTCTGTGGGTGTTGTGAACTGCGACAAAAGGATAATGACAAAGGGATGGGCTGAATATTTCTACATGCGAATAACAAAATTTTGCAATGGCACACAGGAAAATAATTCTAGGATAGAATATCATATTTGTGTAGGATGTAGGTAGGAATGTGCAATAAGATGGAGACATAACATTTAAGCCTTCTGCCATTTTGGCATACAAACATGAATTAACTTGAAATCGAATTTTAGAAAATGATGATGTGGATATATTTAGTAACCTTTTCCGCTTAGCTATTTCTAAAGAGTTTTGCCGTGCTCGTGTTGCCAGACCAAGCACCGAGCGCAGTCTGCGCTCGGTGCTTGGTGTGGCAACACGCCGTGTTCGAGTTCACGACAAGTTAATCGTCATCCTGAGGATGCCTCGTTGGGAGGTGGAACACGTGTCGATTTCTTCCAGGGTCTTTTCAAGACTCTTTAGAAATAGCTAAGCGGAAAAGGTTACTAAATATATCCACATCATCATTTTATAATGGATTTCCGCAAGGTCACGCCTGAATCAATTAACTATCGAATTTTAGGTCAATTAATATCATTTAAAAATAATACTATTGAAGGGCTTTGTTTAAAACGGAGCCATTTAAGCGCCAAGAAGGAAAGAAAAACAGGTAACAATCTCTTATTACAACAAAGAGCAAAACAAGGTATTTAATAAACCGTTTCAATGGATAAACAAATAACAATCTCAGTAACGATTAAAAGGTACTACGCCATTCACAAATCCAGCTACTTCATTTCCATAATGATTGCAAAGGCAAACGTACTCCGATAAACAATTTATAAAGATCTCAATATTCAGAATTTCATAACTTTTGTTTTCAATTCGAATGAAATATTCGGTGCGAGGTGCAAAAGTACAAATTATTAATGGCTTTGCTTAGGTACCTCTCCCATCTCAGACTAGTAGCGAGAAACGAGTAGAGATAGTAACTAGAAACTAGTTGGCGAGCAGCTAATGTGTAGTTCGGATAGTTATGTCGCTGGGCGAATGCGCGAGTACGGCGAGTAGAATGACTGCAGAATCCCTTATTGGTATGTATATGTACCAAGCGAGAGTCTCAAAGCGAGTGTTCTGCCCATCAAAGAAAGTTGCTGAGCGAGTATTTTCCTCGATACCTCTTGTCGTTGCAACAGACTAGCGAAGAGAGAGTTTAGTGAAGTGAGTTCAGTGGTTCAGTGCAGAGTGAACAGCCAGCGATCAACTATTAATATATACATATTTTTTACTGGATCTACATCTATTGTACGTTTCTTGGACGAGAAAAAAGTCGACAGCTAGACGCTTCCTCGTCTGTGCCTTATGAAGCTCATTGCTATTCCAGAATGTTCAGTCAACAATCGTCTTAAGTTGAACAAAACGTTGACTTAACATTATTCCTAATAATAAATAAGTAAGAGGTGTTTCCTAAGATATATGTAAGAACTTTATAATCCAAATAAAAACTTATAAGAAAGACACTGGGGTCAGTTTTTCTTACTTTGAAATTTCAAAGGTGTACTTATTTCTTGGTGGACACAGTATGTTTAAAAAGTTATACAATGTGATTAGAAGTTAGACATATTGGGTCTTACTATAAAAACTTAGACACTTGCTCAACGTGTGTCTAATGTCAGTCTTACGTCAAAATCCATTCATAAACGCCGTGTTTAAAAGATGTTTAGCATAAACAACTGATAAACACTGTTTTGTGGTAGTAAGTCTTTTGAAAGGTTTGAATTGCGTAATAGGATTTTCTTTTTTTAAATTTTGTTTATTTTAACTACTAGTCATTATGGACGTATGGTCCGACGACACAATAAAAAAATCTACAAAAAAAAAACAAAGACTAAACCAATTGTTTTGGTCACAAAAACATTGCTGCTTGGGATCAAACGGAAATACATAATAATGTTTTGTGGGATCCAACGCCAAAAATATTAAACTGGGATTCAAAAGTGGGTTCCAACGAAAATAAATGATCCTCTTGATAGACCACACACTACATAAAGAAACCATGAAATAATAAAACACATCAAGTAATTTAACATTCATTTGTTTTGTTTCGGTATTCTACATGCACAAGCAAAGACAAGTATTTTAATAGCAAAAAAATGTAGTTTATTATTAATTCTAAAATATATAATTAAAAGTTACAAACTCACCAATTAATAATACACAATAAGACATTTTGTACACACAGTGGTCACAAACGTTTTGTAAATGTCACTTGCTTTGATTGCGTATTATCGCGAACGAATGACACAAATATTAACGTGATTTACAGATGAGGCGGATGGACAACAGACTAACAACGTGGAATAAACTGTATAGGATCCATTTTTGATATTGTTTTTAGCTGGACGCTCATAACACAATAATTAATTGTTTTGGAATCATTACTTTTTAAGACCGCGTTTACTCATTCGTTGCGCCATTTCCACGAATATGTAAATTCGCTTTTAGACTTTAATGGTTATATGGTTTATTGTTATCCTGGATGTATTAAAATGTGATACCAAAAACCATTCCGATTTTCGGTAGTATAAGCCTAATTATTTACGAAGAAATTTATTTATTTTATTTGAAGCTGCCTAATACGTAAATATAGTAAGGATGCCCATTAATGTTTTTATTAAATATCATTTTGTTAAGCTTTATAAGTTAACCTAATGTTGGTAATTTTTAAACACTGTGTGTGTCGCACGTTAATGTCACCGTGACAACTCCGAGAATCCGTAAGTAATAACTACATTACACAGAATACCAAGAACCTAAATAAACTAACACTAAGACATAAATGAGGAAAACCACGTTGCTAGAATAATAACGAACTGTATTCATTCAAACTAATTGGTCAAGGTTAAACATGTTCATTTTAAAGTTTTGGTATGGAAACTAAATCAACACAGTACGATGGGCTGGAGCGTTTTCACGTCCTTACGCGTTGGAGTGAGGGGTGAGGCAGGGTGGATTGAGCTCACCAACGCTTTTCAACCTTTACGTGAAAGAGTTGATTGGCGAGCTCAGCAGTACCGGGCTCGGATGTTATATAGACGGTACCTGCGTCAATAATATCAGTTACGCGGACGACATGGTACTGCTGAGTGCGTCAGTCTGCGGCTTGAGAAAATTGGTTGCTCAATGTGAGGCGTATGCTAAAGTTCTTGGCTTGGCACACAACACTAAGAAGTCGGAGGTCATGGTCTTTGAGGCTGGGGGTAAAAGTCCTGATGCGGTACCACCTGTATTACTTTTTGGTCATATATTGACTCCCAACGACAAAGACGATGATGACATTGAACAGGAGCGGAGGGCGTTGTCGGTTAGAGCGAACATGCTGGCTCGCAGGTTTGCACGATGCTCACTTCCTGTAAAAGTCACGCTCTTTCGAGCCTACTGTACTAGTTTATATACGCCTGTGGGCTAGATATACGCAAAGATCGTATAGCGCTCTCCGCGTTCAATATAACAATGCGTTTAGGATACTGGTGGGGCTGCCCCGTTTCTGTAGTGCGTCAGGGATGTTCGCAGATGCGCATGTAGATTACTTTTACGCAACAATATGTAAAAGGTGCGCTTCCCTGGTGTGCAGGGTGTGGGGCAGCTCCAACAGTGACTTAAGTATGGTTGCGAATCGCCTGGACTGTGAATACGTGGGTCACTGTTGTGCCCTCTCTCATGGGATGTCGCAACGGTGACCAACCGTTATTGATTGTATTGTTTTCCATGTTTTTGTTTAGTGTCAGTGCTTACTAACATAGTCGTAAGTTTTACTAACAATCTTGTTGAGTCTTACTCGAATAAATAAATTATATTCTATTCTAAACAAAAATGGAGTCTATCGACGATTTTTATTCGACACGGATCGATGATTTGTTTCACCCGATTGACCCGATGATGCATCGAGTAACGAGTTATCGATAATCAAACGACTTTGATTCAATTATTATCCGCTAGTTTATGTCGACCAACAGCAGTTTTAATTTACCAAGAAGATAAATTACAACAGCAGTTTTGATCCACCAATTGGAGCTCCACATTATTTGAACTGTGCTAGAAGAGAAAAACAAAATTTAAAAAAAAATACCTAGAAGCACACACAATTTAGCTTGTGAAATATCATGATCTTCTGTAATCTACATTAACTTATAATAGACCTCTCGTATCAGTCTTCATAAGGAATATCCCAGTCATCATCTGCCTGGCCTTTTCCCTAGCTATGTTGGGGTCGGCTTCCAGTTTAACAGGGTGTAGCCCAGTATTTTACATAGAGCGACTGCTTATCTGACCTCGACAACCCAGTATTACTGGGTAATACGATACCCCTTGGTAAGACAGGTTTTCAGATTTACGGGCTCCTGAGTACCCGTAACGACTGTTAAAGATCTACAAATGACAGCCGGAACCAACGGCTTGACGTGCTTTCCGAAGCACGGAGGATTCTCGGTTTGTGTATGGATAAGTGACCATACTGACCATCTATGAAACGACCGCGGCAAGCGTAGCTTTACCTACGATCGACCCGTGCACCTGTTATTATTTAGACACAAGCTCCTCTAGCAATTTCTTAGTTCAAAAGTAATATCTTAGTTCAGAAGATAAGGTCGTGTTTGCTTGCAGCGGACCCCTCACATCGCCAAACATGCACAACTTAAGGCAATGACTACCAAAACTTTAATAACTGTATGCTGAAATTTCATATCTGCATGCTACTCCTTAGCAGAACCTCTCCAAATGAGTTTCCACCTTAACGCGTTTGAAATAGGTTCAAACTTGAATGATCACGTTCCATCTGATTAAACTTAAGACTAATGCACTAGATATTCATGTCGTTTCATAGTGATTTTAGTTTCGTTCCTACTGTTAGCTTTCTATTAAAGTTTCGGTGTATGCGTTCAGTTTCTTCGTATGAAATTGAAGAATATAAGCTAGGTCCTGTTATACGAGATTTAGGTATTAAAATATTTTCTAAACAAGAATCTATAAGTACTTATGTGATTTACAGCATTTTTTTTTTTAAATAAAGATTATCGCCAAGCAGATTGCTAGCCAAGAGGCTGTTTGCTAATGACAAAAAACTGCTTTAAGCCAATCTGAGATATCTGAAAGAAAGAAAGAAAAATAGGTTTATTTGTCACAGAGACACGTGCATACATAAAAGACAAGAGTAAACGAAAACAACAAAAAGTACATAATAAATCTAATCTCATCTCTCTCTCTCTCTCTCTCTCTCTCTCTCTCTCTCTCTCTCTCTCTCTCTCTCTCATCTCTCTAATCTAATCTGATTGTAGCTTAGCAATAGGTAGACTTACGCCCAGTTTCTGAAAACGAAAATGATCGACGAGTCAAAATTAAATGGAAGGCAAGTGTTGCAATTGTCAACCAATCACAGCAGGTTATACGCGCTTCGCAATAATGTTATCAAATTTTTGTGTATATTTTTATTCCAGACCGGGTTAGTAGGCGCCGGGCTGGCAAGGCTGGGCGTTAGTCAGCCTGAATACATCAGAAATATATTAAAGGATAAGCCAATTGATGGTTCAGTATTGCCCATGAAGCGACATTTCCACTTATCCAAGTTACTGATAGCTTATTTGGTTAACTTGTAACATTTACACTAATCTTTACGATCACTACAGCTGACATAAGATTTGACACCTAATTTGCCGATCGGGGACTCGATGAAACATAACTATTTTTTTTCTTAATTCTTTCAAACAAGCCTGTAATTATCCCAATGCATACCTGATCATGTTTGATGTTAATCCGTAATTTCACCCTTCAAAGTCCTCATTAGGTAACTAAAATGTCCTAACCTTGCTCCCTAAAGGTGAGTCGCAGTCGACCGTGTAAATAACAAGAGTGTGTGACGAGCGTAAAGCCGTGTTCTCAGCGGCAGTGGGAAGCGGGGCGCTGCCGGCGACAGCGGCAGCGGTGCGATTGCGGCGCGTTTAAATGCATAGTTTTATATGAAACTGTTCTCGCTCCCCGTTCCGCTGCCATTAAAAACAGTTCCATATAAAATTATGCATTTGATCGCGCCGCTGTCGCCGCCGCCGAGAATACGGCCTTAAGGTCAGGCTACACCGTGAGCTAAGCTGACTTAACCCACGTAGCTAAGTTTGCAACTAGCTATGCGAGCTATATGAGAAACCGAGATACTAAAACATGTGAGCTAATCAGCTAAATCATCAAATATCAACGATTACCAACGAATTTCCAAAATTACGATAATGATAAATGATTTTATTTCTATAAATAGGTTTGTACAAACACTTACTCGTCAGTCATATTTTTAAAACTAGACGAGTTCGGCGTTTTCTATCTGACTACATTGAGAAGAAAGCCGAAACAAACTCAGAGGTCACAGTCTCTTTTAAAGTCCAGACATAATCTTGGTCTGATCATGAGAAGACCATGTGGATTGGTGTCTGAAATGGTCTGTTTAGTAAAGAACCACACAGATTGAGTGGACCTGTCCAGTCAGTGTACGCATTTGTCACTAATCAAGCACCTCAGCACAGAACTTAAGGAGCTCAACGATTCAACGAACAAATACCCTTTCTATTGCATCAAAGCACCTCATAGATATAGTGACAGCAAAGGCACTTTAAAATTCGGTCGTATGTTGGCTTGCCAAACACAGAAATTATAAGAACAAGAATTAGAAGACTAAAAAAGATTTTCACACCTTTCTACCTCAGCTAGGATGGTCGGGTAGCACACATATTTCAGTAAGCTCACTTAGTTTAGCAAGGAAAGATGACGCAGTTTTCTTGAGGTGTGCCAAGCTAAGCCAGCTTATCTTGCGGTGTGACCTCTTCTTTATTGTCATAAAGGTTATCTTCAAAACCCACATTATTTTAATACTAGGAATCGGTTCTTTGAATGTTTGAGGCCAATCAAATCTTTATCTATGGAAGGTCACTGGTGCAGAGTTCGTTGGTTTGCGTAATGTTTATAATTAAAAACGTAAGTACTAACGCATTATTTTTTTTTTTTTTGTAATTGATAAGCATGGTGTGAGTTTGTTGAAAGATGCGTCATCTCTAGTAGATAAGGTGACCGCAAAAATAAACATATTATCTACTTATTGTCAGGTGGTTCCATGGAATCCAACACCACTTTGTCAGGAATCCTTCTACCTCTGATCATATTTCCTGAAAGCTGTTAAAAGTAGTGGATATCCTCAGATAAATGTCATGAATAATGATTGGAGATGTGAAAAGTAATCAATTTCTAAAGCGTCAATGCTTTAGTAGCATGTTACCATGTTGCGCTACTAGATGGCGGTAGTAGTAACTAGAGATCATTTTAATATCAACACCTCGACCCTCAATATCCAATCTTGGAATGCCTTAGTCTCTCTGGGCTATTGCCGCTCATTTTATAGAATGATTATAATCATTCTATATCCAAAAGGTTTTTTCATAATAATTATTATGAAAAACACTTTTGGATTGAATAAATCCAATTCATATATTATTTATTTATTTATTTATTTATTTATTTATTTATTGCACAATGGACACATCGTTACAAGCATAGCTTTACAAAAAACTTACTTAAAAACTAATGGAAAATAACTGTGTCTGTCTGTCTGTCTGTACCTTTTCACACCTAAAATGTGATCAAGCTCATTAGGTTCTAAGACCACATGCAATGCACGCAATTCTATATTCAACATTGAATCGTACATTTTGAGAGAAACTTATGATTTTCTAACTCCGGCTTACTGCCGTATTTCGTATAGAAAAAGAGGAACCTCGTGCAGTTGCACTGAGTTTAAAAATCTACAAGAATAAAGTTGCTTTTCACTAACGATGCTTTTTCTATGACCAAGTCTCAGACAAAGTAAATATTTTCAATGTCAAGTTATTGTCTTTTCCACATTCCTTCCTGTTTACTTTTTTGAGATTTTCATAAGCACAAAATGCAGGTCTAAGCTGTAGTAATTGTCATTTATTTTCATTGGATCCCAGTTTTAGACCCCATTTTTAAGTAACGCTGGGTCCCATTTGCTATTTCCATTGAATCCTACGTTATAAAAATATGTGTACTTTCCAGAAGAAAAGTGATTTACCTTTATCAAACAATTAAAAATGTAAACAACAGCGTGTGTTCGGCCCACTGACCTATACTGCTGACGTAATGTTTTGCGGTTAGATCAACTGCCATGATCATATTACTTTGGGACACATTAAAAAATCCAACAGCAAATAAAACTCCACTCTCTCATAAACCTATTTCGTAAAATAATATATTACTTAAATAAAACAAAACAAAATCACATATTGATAAACTTATCATCTTTAACATCACTACTGGCTAGATACGTGTCCAACCATGCTTCAATGACTGGTAAGTTTTGTGCTGACCACTCTGCTTCTACCCTGATATTCCTCATAGACTTCTCTATGATGTGCTCAGCGGAACCGAACTGTCCTTGATGACTGACGTACAGTTGTGTTACTAGTTCCAGACCTTCTTCTGTTTTGAATTGAGATGTGGCTGAGGTGATGAGGTTGTCCCAGAGGTTTGTTCTGCTTGAATATCTGTGGAATATATTAAAATGTTACAGCAAGTATGGTGGAGCATATTTTTGCTGTTGCCAAAAAGTATTTTTCTTCGCTCGTATTGAAGCAAATTATTTTAAATAGTTTATGCTGTGTTAAGAAAAAATACCGTCAGCAAAATTTTTGCGGGGCTGATTATCTCTCTCTGGGTTTATTTTAATGCTTTCAAAGAAGTCATTGGCTAGATATGTTGAGGTTGTAATGAGAGCTAATGGATCAAGGGACAAATTCCAAAATCTTTTTGGGTAAAATCCAGGATTAATCAGGGCAGACAGAAGGAGATATGGCATACATTTAAATGTTAAAGCCCGAACTTACTAAACAAGCTCGCGAAACTTCCACACAAGTTGACTTTGTTTTGGCTCGCGCTTCCGAGCTAAATTATTCAGGCAGACAGGGCTAGACACAAATGAGGAAAATTGGCGGCTGTGGTGCATAGCCATTAGCCTGGCAACCTCTCTCTACCTGTGCACTCCGCTGCTAAGCCCTTTGAGTGATGCAAACGCGATTATATGGGAGGCTGCGACCAAAGGAGATAGGCTGAAGCGATGCGATGAAGCAGTTCGAAGAATTATGTAACTGATATTTGTAATTGACGGTTAAACATAGTGATGTCTATACTTTCAACTCTGTCTACTACTCTGTCACTATATCATCTTTGTACCAATGTTCTCTAAATAAAGGTTTTTCTGTTCAACTCGTGTTCTTGAGCTGATATCCTGTCAATCTATTACTTAAAAGTCTACAGTTTTTGTTTAAAATAAAAACTTCTTTAGGGGCGTTGGGCATTTTTGAGATGGGACTAAACAATTGATTTCGCGACACTGTTACGACACCAACTTTGGACCATTAAAAAGACATCAACGCGTAATACATTATTTCCTGCACAATAAAATTTTTCAAGTTTTCACTTCTGTTGGCACTCCCTTAGTGCCACTGTTTTTTTACAAAGCAGTCTCTGCGTCCCTAAGTGACTCAGTATTGGATAGTTCTATGAGAAAAGTAACTGCCAATTGTAATAGACATCCTCATAGCCTCATGGCTTTGAAATTCCCTTTAACAATGAATTTATTTTTAAGAGTCTGCTTGTTGGTATATTATGTCCATTACTTTCAAGACGTGTTAGTTTCAAAAAGATTATGGCCATTATCATAACTGCAATGACTTGCAATTGGAGTTTCCGCAGTATTTTGAAGTTTCTAAGAATTACTTATTTACATCACTTACCTGATAAAAAACATCAATATTATATTAAAGCATATAATGACGGTCATTATGTAATATATTTTTATCAGAAACTTTAAAAACAAAGAATTAAAATACTTACTTTTCCTTCAACACATCCCAATTGTTGCAAAGGAAGTTGAATAGCGTAGTGTACCCTGTCGCGGACCCCGTCAGCATACTGAATATTAGGAAAGCGTCCGTCTCCGTGAAATTCGCGTGACCCTGCAGCAGCGTAATATTCAAGAGCCTGTTAATCTTTTCCTCAGATTCTGGGCATCCAGCCAAGGTCTTCAGGAGGTATGTCCTCTCACTCTGCTTCCGTGATGGCGGAAAGTTTATAACCCTCTGCAGACCGAACTCCCATTCCTTCATGGTACCCCATTTGAAGACGGGGCAGATGCACTGGTTTGATAGGCTGGAATTAAATGGAGTTAACGTTATTATTTTGCAAAGACGTTGCGATATTGGAGTGGAGAAGCGGATTGCGTAGTGATTGGCTTCTGGGCTACGAGTCATGTGTTCGATTTTATTACGAATCTAGCTTCTGCCTGCGACTTCGTCCGCGAGCCTATAACCTTCCTCAAAAATTGGGCTATCCAATGCAAAAATATTTTTTCAAATCCGACTGGTAGTTCCGGAGATTACCCCCTACATACAAACTTACAAACAAATTTACCTATTTATAATATTAGTATAGATAACAGGTGTACGTATCTAAGTCAAGAAAAAATAAATTGGACCATTTTATTTAAAAAAAAACCGTATTGAGCAAACCGATATTTATGAAGAAAAAATTAAACTTTTGGCGTAAGAAAATGGACCTCATAACAGAATACGGCTGGTATATTTACATCCTATAGACCAGTCCTATTACTACATACATCTTAAACATATTATTTGTAAGCAGAGGCGACTAACCTATTATATCAAGCGTACACAAAACATAGTCAGCAAGACAATCAGATGACAGTACAATGGAGGCAGACGCCATTTTGTGCTTCACGGAACACATACGTCCCTAACATGACGATTTTAATATGTTTTGTAAAGTCCACTGTTAAATGTGTTAGCAGGAATACAGTAAGATAGGTAATAACCAAAAAGTTCGTAGTTAATTATAGGTATTAGAATATTGATGTGTGTGAATCAGATGAGTGATTGACCTCACTCCGATCCAGGGTTTAGATATATACGGCCTGGTTCTGGGTTTATTTGTACAGCCAAGAGAGTGGACCACTTAAATTGTCAATCCAGGGGTTTATTTTAAGCGAGAGCAGGGTGGCCCGGTGGTATCGGCCCCGACATACGAGTTGCAGGTCGTGGGTTCAAATTCGAACCCAGGCGGGCGCTTTACTTTTTGTAAAAATAATTTCATCACCACTGCTCTCAAAACGGTGAAGAAACATCGTGAGGAAACTGGCATGTTCTAGAACCAAAAGTTTGAAGACGTGACATCTACCAACCCGCATGGGCCCGCGTGGTATATTACAACCCACTCGCTCTCGAAGAGAGGAGGCCAGTGTTTTGATATCTCCTAACTTTAAGCAACGATTATATAAAGGGGTCAAGTCACAGCTGTACAACATCAACAAGGCAAAGCTACATAGTGCTTCGAGGTGCTTATAAATAGATTTCCCTGACAGTACGGATCAGAGAAATTTACAGGAATGATCCACATTTGATGTTAATTAAAAAACACGAAACCTTATACTACGTGACAATGAATTTCGGTCACTTCAAACAATTTGTCTCTATTAATACAGCGTTCAATGAAAAACATGGAACGCTAGAGGCTTATATAAAACGTAATAAACAAAATCATACGCGTCATAGAATTCAAAAAGAAATCTATTTCGGCTTTCATCTCTCTTTATGCGGATGTGGGTCGAAAGGGACCCACTTCAAATGCTCTGCGGGTCACATGTTCAAAGGTAATTGAGTTAAATATTTGTAACCCACAAAAGTACAGTGGGCGGAAACGATTTACTCGATTTTTATCACTGAAAACGCCTTTCCTACTTTAATTTTAATACATGGATTGCCTGATAAGAGGAGCTCGTGGCTAAGTACTAACAATTGAACGGGTCGATCCATCAAGTTAAGCTACGCTTGCCGGGGTTGGTCCGTGGATGGGTGACTATTTCTACGTACCGAGACTCCTCCGTGGCTCGAAAAGTACGTTAAGCCGTTGGTCCTGGCTGTCATTGGTAGATCTCTGACAGTCGTTACGGGTCGTCAGAAGCCAAAAAGTCTGACAACCAGTCTTACCAAGGGATATCGCATTGCCTAGTTACTGGGTTGTGGAGGTCAGATAGACAGTCGCTCTATGTAAAATACTGGTATTCAGCAGCATCCGGTTAGACTGGAAGCCGACCCCAACATAGTAGTAGTTTTCTCAAGCATAGCAAAATATTTTGACACTATAGATAGTGTCAAAATGTACCAGTGTTTTACATGGAGCGACTGCCTATCAGACCTCCACAATCCAGTAACTGGGTAATACAATACTCCTTGGTAAAACTAGTTGGCACACTTTCGGGTTTTTGACAACCCGTAACGACTGTCAAAGATCCACGAATGACAGCCGCAATCAACGGTTTAACGTGCTTTCCGAGGCACGGAGGAGTATCGGTATGTAAAGATGGTCACGCAGCATACACGAACCAACCCCGGCAAACATTTGGAATAAGCTTTGGAATGGGCAACTAGCTTCATCTTTCTGACTGACCGACCCCTTGACAATTCAAAAGTGCCTGTTATTGGTTTATTTGAAATAAATGCTTTGAGTTTGCATAGCTTAACCTGATGGATCGACCCGGGCGGCTATTATTACTTAGCCACGAGCTCCTTCAAATCCAATATGCACGTTATCGCTGATCTTAAAATACAATGAATTCTTCATTGAATATTCTGTCATTGTGTGTACTTGAGATATGTGCTAAATTGACATATTTTCTTTATTTCTGTTCATAATTATTACGGAGAGAAATACATAAATACCTAAACTGACGCCTTCTTCCCATAGGGGTAGGCAGAAACTACAAAACGCCACCGGCTACCATCCTTACATACTCCTTTTGCTTCGTTTACGTTCATACATCTGGTCATACACGCACGCTGATTGCGAGAACTATGCACCTAACATTTCTGAAGGAAGGCGTTACCACTCACATCTGCCTTGTAAATACCTTTTGTTAGTCGACTTTCATTCATTCTTGCAACAGGACCAAACCATCTAAGCATACTCATTTGAATTTTTGTCAATACATCTTCTTTTACGCCGCAATGTTGTCTTATCATAGAGAAATATCCACAGGTTATCAAAATAAATCTGTACCAGTCATTCTTTTAACAACTCAATCAGATGCCGCATCTCCAGACATTTTAACACGGTTCTCGCACAAACTTTGCCAATTAATTTTTCCTAACATTTTTATTTCACGTTCCACGAATTCCACAATTTTTTATATTGAATTTCTGATTCTGTATTATTCTGAATTTACAACAAAAACTTCGTTATTTTTGTAAATTTGATAAATGAGATCAGCACCCTAACTGCGTAACACACTTGCAATCACAATCCGAGAGTTTTGAAGGAAATTGCTAATCCATCGCGTCATAGGTTATAAAAATTCGTCTTCTCAGCAACGTAAATAACGCAATGATCGTGGCTGAACTGTCAAAATGAAACCCATTGTGATCAATTGTCATTTTTTGTGTGTGTGCAATTACAGCTGCACTATTATAATACCTTATGAATTAAGTGACATAAATTAGGAATAGTCTAAGGTATTATAAACTAGAAATACAACTACACAAATATGCCATTAGCCATCTAGGTATTAAAACTTTTTTTTGGCAATAATAACTCATAGAGACTTAATATACTTGCTTTCATTCTGCAAAAATCGTTTATGTATCGAGTTTGGTCTTCTAGAGAATGTATGGGGAAGTGCAACTAAGCAATCACCTTAACCGGCATTAGAACAAAAACACATAACATCACGCCTGTAATCCCCCGAAGGGTTAGGCTGGGGTGTACCTTAGAAAAACCACATATCGCCAGTTATGTTTAAGTCCCATGTAATAGGGGGCGAGCCTATTGCCATCAATTGGGCACAAATCCAGACTCTGGGCCGCTACTGAGAAATTCCTGATAAAAAAACCCCAATAACCCTTTGCCAGACCTGGGAATCGAACCCAGGACCTTATGAATTTTAATTTGACTTTGTGTAAAACATGATGCACTTACGGATTCCCTTCATCAGGGTTCTTAGCTTGCATCCACTTGCTGAACTGGTCCTGTGCGTCCCTGATGCAGGGCTTGTACCCAGCTTGACAAAGGAATGTCTTGGTCAAGGACCTGAGGTTCTTGCGCCAAGGTTCCTCGTCTTCCTTCTCATCTTTAGCCAACTCCTCGTAGAGAGGACTGAGGAGTACTCTGACGTAAGCCTAAAAGTAATAAAAAGCTATTACAGTAATGTCTAATAATATGTACATTTGCCCCAAGTTATTAAAAAATTAAAAATGTTGATCTAAAAGGGCAAACTTACTTAATTACTGTGTCTTTGGATCGAATCAGTATTTAAGTTTTTTGCCACCGACTTCCGAAATTAAAGTTATTTTTCAATTTCTAGTTTCTAGTTTGAAAGTCGGTTGTATTTTTGGTTTTATTTTTTTTTACTTTTTATTGTGTTGGTTTATAATTCATCAGTTCCACTTTAGCAAATGAAGCTTTTCGAGAGCAAATGCACGAGTTACTATAAAGAATACCCAAATCGCTATAGATGTACCAATAATATTTGAAGAATTCCCTCGATTTCTCCAAGATCCCACCATCATATCGTGACCCGATGACAGTGAGATCAACTTGGGAGTATACTCTTTCAAACAAAAAAAGAATTGTTCAAATCGGTTCAGCCGTCTTCGAGTAATCGGCGAACATACATAAAAAATAATAAAAAATATTCCGACGAACTGAGAACCTCCTCCTTTTTTTTGAAGTCCATTAAAAAGAAAGAATGTTGATCCAAAAGGGCAAGGTGAACGTACTTAAAAAAAGAATCACACCAAAAACTTTTAAACGGGAAAGGAGAAAAACTAAAAAGATAATGATACATTGTTTAATTTTAATTCTTAAGGTAGAATTAATACACTACTCTGTCGGGTTGTGTCGTGTCGCGTCAGAAACATAGCGGTTTGTTTATTGACAACACATTGTAATAATGTGTTTCTAACCATACTAAATGTATGAAACCGATATGGTTCTGACGCGACACGACACAACACGACATAGTAGTGTGTTTGAAGCTGAACCACTGAATCATAATACTAAGTAACAGCTAACATATTAATATTATTACTTATCAATATAAGTCTGATATCACCAACACGTCTTCAGCAAGCATGGTAATCAATGCTCGTGCCTCCTCTGAGAGAAGAGTGAGAATGAGAAGAGGTCTTCGCCCAGCAGTGGGACAATAATAGGCTGGTATTATTTTATTATTGTTATAAACAGATTACCTGGAACTTTCCATGCAGACATTGACAGATATGTCTGCCAAGGTGGTCAATCATCGTGAACACGGGATCCCAAACGAGATGGTGCCTCTCATTTTTCAAGAACAGCGTCATATTGAAGGCAGTGACAAAGGACAGCTCCCCAGCATAGGCCAAGTTCCATGCATCATGGAGTAGCTTCGCCCTGGTCAGTTCTGGTATAATCGTCCTCTGGTCGCTTTGGAGGAAGTTTGAAAGGAGGTTCCAGTTGTCCTGGTCGTAGTTGACGGGGTATGGCGCTAAAAACATTTGAAATTGGAATTATTGGTTCTTTTGTCATACTGGCCAGGTGAGCTAATTTAAAACATGTTTTTGATGAAAAACCTTATGTATATCTGTATTCTGCAGTATGCAACCTATTTCTCTGATCTGGGGAGCATCTCCCCAGCTTGGCCCAATAGAATCTCAAAAGCTAGGGCACCTAGCGAAGATCTGTTTTCTTACAAATTTTGTCGCTAATTAGTCGAAATTTTCCGCCTCGTCACAAATTTAGTCGGGTCTTTAGTTTAGAAGATATAATTGGACCAGACGATTCCTTTGTGTCATCAAAATTAAAATCCCTGATGGCCTGGCCTGGTAGCCATGCCTGTGTAAGTCACACACATTTGCCTGTAATAAAACAATCCAAGATTCCATAAGATTCGCATTCATGTCACTCACTGTAATGCTCGGTTCTCCTCACTCACTGATGTAATGCTCGAATCTGAACCGCTACATTACAGAAGAATGCTCCCAGCGAGGGAGCGCCTTTAAAAGCATTGCATATGTTTATAATGGTGGTGACCATTTACCAGGAGATTTTTCTATCCAGCAAAATGCTAAGTAACGTGTCATTTGAGCAGTGAGACAAACTTGTATTGGAAAATATTGTAACTATAAACATTAATTCTCGTTAAAAAATCACATGGGAACCGTAAAAGTTTAAAACAACAGTAATGGGTTAAGTTTATTAGTCCCCAAACATTAAAATAAAGAGTTATAATTTCATTATTTGGAAGTTCGTGTAGCTTGGTTTAAAATATTAAAAATGTCTCATGTACGAAAATACTTTCAAGTAAATTATGTGTGTGAACCTCCTAGGGTTATCTTATCTGGCAGATGTTTTTTGTCTATTTAAGTATCTTTTTTTTTTCTTTTTATTTAACTTCAGAATTCAGGAGGAGCTCGTGGCTAAGTAATAAAAGCCACACGAGTCGATCCAACAAGTTAAGCTACGCTTGCCGGGGTTTGTCCGTGGATGAGTGACCATCTTTATATATCGAGACTCCTCCGTGCCTCGGAAAGCACGCTAAGCCGTAGGTCCCGGCTGTCATTTGTAGATATTTGTTACGGGTCGTCAGAAGCCCCAAAATTTGACAATCAGTTTTGCCAAAGGGTATCGTGTTACCCAGTACCTAACTGGGTTGTGGAGGTCAGATAGGCAGTCGCTCCATAATGGGATTCAGCTCCGATTAGACTGGAAGCCAACCCCAACATAGTTGGGAAAAGGCTAGGCAGATGATCATGATTTAATTGCAGAATGGCCTGCTCTTCACTTCGATCTCGCCTGATGGAAAGCTATAGTTGAGTTAGAGATCTTGATCTAGAGAGATCTGTAAGTACTCATCGATATATAGCGGAACAGGCCTCTTACTTACTGACTAATATTTCCTCAACCCCACAGAGAGTGTTTTACTCAAAACAACATTCAAAATATCAAAAATTACAAATATTTCACAGTATCGCCCACCCGAAACATTACAGCCTACAATATTCAAAGCGCATTGGACCGTCTTCATTGAGTCAGAGGTGCAATTAAGTCGAGTTTCTATCAACATTCAAGATTACAATACAAAGATAAAGATATGCTAAGGCCATTCCTCTATTCCGCTTTGAACAAAGAAGGTGAGAGAAATATATTAAAGTGGGTAAGTAGCTCCTGATGTTTCTGTCGTCTACAATTTTGTTTCATAATTAAATGGAGGATATTTACTATTGTATTTGGAATATGCTTTGATATTTTCTTTCAGTACTCTATGGTGTTTCATCTTTCATGACCAATTGTTATAAACACAGACGCACACTCTCTCACATCACACTTACTTTTTTTTTTTTTTTTTTTTCATACTTTGTGCATACTTTCCACATAAATTCTGACATTGCAATATTTTTATCGCACGCTTAATCCAACACTGTCACTATCCAAAATTTAACCAAATCGACTTTTTAATGCCATCTGTTGGGAAACATGGAACTACGTGTAATCGCGCTTACACTATTCTGAAGTAATAGAAATAACCGCTAGATGGCAGTGGTCCGCTTCGTCACTAAACAAAATATTCCCCTCCCCTCAGGGCAACACTGACCTTCAACGAAAAATTTTGTGTCGTCAAGAACAAAATGGACGATTCTTGAGTGCAAAAGTGTTATTTCAGTGATTAAACCGGTTTTTACTAGTGTTGTTAGTAAGTTATGAATGATTTTAATTGAAATATTACATTTTGTTTTTAGGTTCACATTTGAACAAAGTTTTTCTCATATTTAGATCATTAGTTAAACACCATTATGACATTTTTTGCTTAGTGTCACGTTTGCATTAATCACTTTAATAGTTCCATAATTTGACGTCATATTGACACTTTTAAATTTGTGTCAGTTTGGCTTTAAAAAAAAAAAACAAAAAATAATGAAAGTAAAAGTGACATTATAATAAAAATAACGATATAATGTAAATATATACAAGTAAATGATTATATTTTTGTTCTATAATTTGAGATACAACCTTTACCCATAATTTCTATATCAAAGAATAACTTAATTGTGCATAGAATATTACGTATCACTCATATTCATACCACAAAAATCGTTTTTTGGCTCTCCTGAAAAGTTAACTTAATTGGATAGTGACAGTATTGGTTTAAGAGTGACAACTTTAAACATGACTACTAAATATTCACAATTTATATAAGGGGATCAAATGTAATCCGAGATACAGGTTTACCACCTAGTTCGAATGCAGATAGTCCTAAACTTTGTATATTAAAAACTGTAAGCCATTATTTACTGTATATTGTCAAATATTAAATTTTGTAGTAAGTGTTCTTATTTTGGTAAAGAAGTTATTTATTATTATTATTGAATAGCACTAGCTATAGAATGTAGTCATCTGGAAAGATGGTCGTGAGATACAAAAACATGACGCAAAGAAAGAACAGTAACACAAAAAATAACAAGTTGGGGGAAAATATGCGTTACATCCACGATTCCACGCAAAATGGCCATCACTCAGCATAATTCTGTGACCCTGTTTACACCGACAAACACCCCAAAGTCCTCGTACTACACATGGGGTTCTGTTTTGACCTACTAGATACGCAATCCTATAATAAACTGGCTTCGAGTTTCGTACAAGAGACTAAAGTGAACACTTAAAAACCACCAGGACACTGACATTACTAACCGCTTCTTATACCTATTCCTACAGTCCTTTGACAGTTATTTTTTCTCAGATTTTGTATCAAAGTGATCTTTATTATCGTTGATATAAGGTAAAATCATTTTAAAAGGAAGTCTACAGTAATTGCTCCTTTTACTTGATCCAAATAAGTAATGCTACCAATGCTTTTTACTTACCAATTTCTTCAGGGTTGATAATCAGGAACTTGTCCTTATCAGGCACGTCGCTGATCACCAACGCTGACTTTTCCTTCATCCAAGCTGGTGGGACGGTCTTCTTCGCTTTCAGGTTGCATTCTCGAGTGACTACAACGGGTAACCACCACGACATGGTATCGGCTTCAGGAACATCGTGTGGTCTTTCACGGAGGTAAACTTTCTGTGAAATATGGGAAACTATAAGTACTACAACTGCTCCAAAGCGGTGTAGGAAAACATCGTCAGAAACCTTGAGAAACCATATCCTATTAAACCAATTTAAAACCCATTCATATTTTTTAAAGTCATCCCTAACAAATTGAAATGATACAAGTAACGCCATCTATTGTTTAGGGATGGAACTACTGAAGCAAGGTAAAGACGTGTCGTGCACTTCGCAGGATGTTCGCATACCGGGTTCAGTCAGTTCCATTTTATTCCTATTTAGACCTTGTTTGAATATTAAAATAACTTAAATAAGGTTAACATCGAGAATTTCTACTAATTTGAGACTTATGTAGGCCCAATGAATGTACCTGGTATATGCTTTTGGTGTATATGATTTATGACGTGGACATGCGAACTCTCTTTGAATTCAAATAATTCACGTTACCAGCTGGCGCCACTTTGAGGTCTTCCATTTCAATAATGAATTTATAATAAAATATATGATGTTCATCATTCGTTTCATTCATTCGTTGCACTGAGACGTCAGGTGCCCGAACCTGACGTCTCAGTGCTGCCACACAGTGAAGATCCTTTCAGAAAATCCTTATTCATGCGTATGATTTTGCTTATAAAATCAGTTTTCAATCTCCCAAAAGCGATAAAACAAAAAAAGATCTCACCTGAGTAACAACAGCTGTATTATTCTCATAGTGTCTCAAGACATTGACCAGAGGTAACCTGTCCTTATCAATCCAGCTTTTAGCCACGGTCTTAATGTCCACCCAGTCCGGAATCTTGCTGTCTTGTTGAGCGGCCGTGTTCAGTGCATTCCAGATGTCATCGCCCGAAAAGGTTTTGAATTTACTGTTGGAAAAGTTTATAATCATTCAAATAAAGTAGGTATTCAATTATTTTTAATAGGCTCGGTATGTGCGGTACCTAAAGATGGAAAATTGGGTTATTTACTTCAGGTACAATATCTTGGCGCAGGCCGTATCCTTTTTATAAGTTTTTTATTAACTTCAATCAACTCAGCCTATCGTAGTCCACTGCTGGACATAGGCATTAACAGGCTTGATTCGTATGTGTTTTTAATTACCCTGTTTTTCATGCTGACGATGCGTGGAGAAAGAAGAAGAAGCCGTGTCTTCATTAAAGAAGAAAAAACTTCTTACAATAAAAACAACCGACTTCCAAAAGAACACTACAAAGTGAAAAATAACTTTAATTTCGGAAGTCAGTGTCTTTGGTTTTGAATTTTCGTTTTTTGCCACCGACTTCCGAAATTAAAGTTATTTTTCACTTTGTAGTGTTTTTTTTTTTTTGGAAATCGTTTTTATTTTTCACATTTTAGTTGTGGTACCTTACCCATACAAATTCGAAAACCACTACCTGCTATGTAAATAACAGTGACAGGAAGTTATCATATCATCCACATACTAAGTGGGAAAAAAAACGTATTATTGAAAATAACTCAAAAACTATCCAAGCAAAGTTAATAAGATTTATATGGGACCACCTCAAGAGCATGCATACTCTTTCAAACAAAAAAGAATTTTCAAAATCGGCCCACAATTGACGGAGAAATCGGTGGACATACATAACAAAAAAAAAAAACTTACGCTACGAACATATAACCTCCTCCTTTTTGGAAAAGTCTCGCAACACGTGTCCCCAGAGACATGACGAGAAGTGACGCAACGTCGCCCCACTTCGCAAGATATGTATGACATCGAATACGGTAAAAAAGAGTGTGTGATAAGATGTCTGACGACGTCGCATGACTTCTCCTGATGTCTCTAGCAAAACGAGTCGCGTAATATTTGTCCCCTAGCAAAAGCGCAGCTGTAATTACCGTGATTCCAAGAAAATCCTGAGCCCTTTCTTGAAAGTCTCCTCTCCTAACGTATAGTTGAACATGCGGAACAGCAGTTCGATCTTCGTGCAAGCCGTCTCCTGCTTCATGCCGGTGATGCGGGAGTGAGGGTAGCGCTTGCTAAACTCGTAGTACAAGGAGTACAGGACCGTGAGGGGCCACTTGCCTTCCATTTCGGAGCCGTTGTTGATCTGTTTGGGGAAATTTTTATTAAGAACGTTTATTCAGAAACTGGTCAACGTAGCAAATAGTTGTCAAATATTTCACTGTTGTGATTAATTTTGCTATATTACTATATGGAAATAAGAAATATGGTTAACTATTGAACTAAAATATTGATTATGAAATGCAATAATTAATTTCGTAACACCGAATATTTAGTTTTAGATGTAAAAAGTTATTTGGAAACTTTCCAAACGCCTTTTTTATACCTAAAACGGTTACCATGAAGTTCAGTGTTATAATTGCAATTCATTATTAATATTCTAGCTCACTTACTAGCAGCCATATTTCTAGCCATATTTTTTATTTCCATATAGTAATATTGTCAAATTAATCAAAACAGGTAAATATTTGACAGCTATTTGCGACGTTGATAACTAATATTTTGGTCAACCATTGGTGGTAGATTTGTTAGATCCAAAACGTAAGTATGAACATAATAAATAGTAACTTTTCTGGTAAAGTCAGGGAAATTAATTTGTATTCACTACCAACTCAGATAACCCGTTTATTCGAATCACAACTGTCAGTCATTGACAGTTGTATTTAACGGCTTTAATACGGTTGTGTGAATTTGATAAACTATGAATTTCCTTAAATGTAAATTAATTGACATTCAGTATTTTTCTTAAGGTTTATTCAGAATTAACCATGAAGAAATACCAGAGTCTTGTCTATGAAAATGTTTGATCAGCAGGTTTGGTATTATATGTAATATCGGTAACTAATACTACAGTGTTCATACTTAAAGTCTCTCAAAGCAACTACGGAAAAAAATTATATATATTTTTAGTGTTCAGTTACCTTGAATGCAGTAGCAGCAGAGATATACCCAACAAGGGCCTTGTTAAGATGAGCATCAGTCCACCACGCGGGTGTGGTGAGTGCGCCGAGCCACTGGTACGACAACTCCTGAGCGAGCTGGATGTAGCCACGGCTGCTGAGGTCACTCTCCCTGAGAACATGCGGGATAGAAACATCTTGCCATTCCTTTATTTTATTTAAGCATACTTTATACGGTGCGATTTTATTGCTTGGCATACCATAAATTGAAGCAACAATAAAAGGTGCACTATCTAACTAAACAGTGTTTAGACGATACAAGTCATTTGTTGCTTCAATTTTATTGTACGCCACAGGCATCGTGTAAACGGGGCTTCAAAGAAATCCTTTCCCCTTCTCCATATACAGGTTGAAATTGAATTCATGAGCATCCGCTTAAAATGACGAAAAAAGAAAACAGTGGCACTCCGGGAGTGCCGACAGAAGTGAAAACTTGAAAAAAAATCGGCACCGCGGTAATCAACGCGTTGACGTCTTTATTATGGTCAAAAGCTGGTGTCGTCACAGTGTCGCGAAATAAATAGTTTAGTCCCACCTCAAAAATGCCCAACACGCCTAAAGAAATTTTCGCTTCAAAAATCAGCTGTTCCCTGCATTTTGACGAGCTTTGCAAACATAAATGTAGGGAAAAGCTAATTTTTTTTCTCGATTTCAGGTCAGGTCCCATAGTGAAACTTGTCCATAATAATGAGTACAATGAACTCTTACGAGGATGCCAATGAATTCAATGTCACCCTGTATATATAGTGCCATCCACGAAGACGTAGTGACCTTATTGGTGATGTTCTTCAGAAAGGTCACGTGCGTAGTACAAGATGTATAATTAATTATACAGGATGTCCTTGAAATTGCATATAATAGAATCGAATACTGCGCTGTTCTAAAAAAAGACCAAAAAAAACGAATATTTTTAACTAACTTTTTACCACGATCGATAGAATGAATTCCATCGGTTATTTTTGTTGTTGTAATATTGTACGTTAACTATGCAGACAGAGAGGCAGTAACTAATGTGATAAGAAATAGCACAGTATTTTTTCAATAAAATTGTATCTTAGTTACTACTACGGATTATATATTTCAAGGTCGTTAGTTTTAGGTCTATTGTATGCTATTTCAAGGTTATCCATGATTTACCGGACATCCTGTATATAAACGATGCAAAAGGAGTATGTACGATGGCCGTTCCGTGTGCATGTGGCGCATATTTTCCCCCAAATTGTTCTTTTTAGGGTTCCGTCCCTCAATAGGAAAAACGGAACGCTTATAGCATCACTCGTGTGTCTGTCTGTCCGTCCGTCACAGCCAATTTGCTCCGAATCTAATGGACCGATTAAATTGAAATTTGCTACACATATGTATTTCTGTGACCCTAAAACGAACGTGTAACGTACATAAATTAATTTTGAATATAGGGGTCACTTTTGGGGGCAAACAAGAAAATTTAAAAACAGTTTTGCTGACAGTACCGTGTGACATATCAAATTAAAGGGCTTATTGCGAGGATCCTAAATATATTTTCTATATAATTTTAAAATAAATACTTTAAAAGATATTTAAGAAAATCGATGAAAATTTACATTTTCGAAATTACTGGACCTAAAATTTTGAAAAAAAAAAATAGTATGGCTCTTTACTAATAGATTACAGGAAAACCTATAAGAAGTCTATGGTCTTAAAATAACATGGTATATCTCTCAATATTGTGCGTACAAACTTACATTTGCAGTTGAGATGTATGGGAGGACATGTATTTCAACTACAATGTTAAGTTTGTATTTGGGATAAATTCATCCCAACTACGGAACCCTTCTAGTCCGACTGTTTGTTTTATGATCTTTCTTTGCGTCATGTTTACCGCAAATAAACGTAGGTATTTTCTTTCTTTTTTCTTATTTATGTAAGGATCGTAGCAGGTCGTGTTCTGTAGTTTCTGCCTAGCCCCATGGGAAGAAGGCTTGAGTTTATGTAGTGTTCAAAACAGCTAGTTAACTGTATGATAAGCATTAGTTAGAAAATTGAGGTGAAGGTTTGCCATGCGTTGGCATTGAATTATATGGCAGTTTGTTTACGATAAAAATACATTATGTGGTACACTTTACATATTACTTGCTATTCGAATTTTAAAAGGTCTCAATATAAGAAAGGTACGCGAAATTAGACGACATAACATCACGCCTTGTTTCCCCGAAGGGTTGGGCAGAGGTGTCCCTGTAGCAGGTTCACCCACAATTCGCCAGTTATGTTTTTTAAGTCCCATGTAATAGGGGGCGAGCCTATTGCCATCAACCGGGCACAAATCCAGACTGCGGGCTGCTATTGAAAAATTTTAGATAGAAAAACCCAGTAACACTTTGCTCGACCCGGGAATCGAAACCGCTCAATACCGCTCAATACTAAGCCACGCTAACAGTACCAAGCTACACTGCCAAATTGCTTCTCTATACTAACTTACCTGAACACAATAAGTCCCCAGTTATCAGCAGGCTTGACTCCCTGATAATTGGGCAGTGCAACGATGTCCAATCTCTTCAGAGGTAAGGGCACTCGCCAGAACGCAGACAACTCTTTGAACACTCGCACCACCTTCTCATTGATGCCTGCTAGCGCCTCTAGGTATTCTGGACGACCCCACACGCGAATTTCTAGGAGGAAAATAATACAGATAATAAATCTAATAAACTATGCTCATATTTCTTTTAGAGTGGCCTATGGGGGGTACAAAGAAGTTCTTTACAATCACATCCTATTGCACAAAGACAAACATTAATGCCCCATTACATAATAGATTAATTCTAATGATTTCATTAATTCAGTCAAGGAACCATTAAAATCGAGTTTAACGTTGCTTTCTGCAACAAGTTAAAACAAGTCAATGGAAGATTAGTGTTTAAGGGGGAAGCGCTAAGGTAGCCCGCGAAATTCAAATTTTCTTACGTTTTTTGCAATTTGCTAGTCAGTATTAAGTTGTACATCGATCAAAATATGATTCGCGGCCGTAACAAATATGTATTTACAGAATTATAATAATTAAAGTCATCAACACAACTCTCCAAGACCACGTAAGTCCAAAGAATGATGATTTCATGAAACAGTTATTCTTTGGACTTACGTGGTCTTAGAGAGTTGTGTTGATGACTTTAATGATTATAATTCTGTAAATACATATTTGTTACGGCCGCGAATCGTATATTAATCAACGTACAACTTAATACTGACCAGCAAATTGCAAAAAACCTAAAAAATATTGAATTTCGCGGGCTACCCTGGCGCTTTCGCCTTAATGACGCGGCTTTAAAAGTTAAAGTTCGTTTCTGCAACTGGCTGTTAATTGCTATTAGTTAAAAGATAAGTTTAATTTTGTGAGTTTTGCACAGTAACCAAAATTTACGTCAAATTGTGCATGCAAAATACAGTCAAATATGGCATGAAAAACACTACGTGTCTACAACACATTACAAACACACAAAAGACAACAACTATACATAATAATCTAATCTCATCAAACACATTTAACACAACATATATATTAATCTCTCACCAATATCATTGCCAGCGTCATCCTTCACTTGCGTTGAGTTGTCCAGCTGCTTCAGGTTTGCTATGACCAAGCCGAGAGTGAACGTAGACATCGGAGGCGTCCTCTCAAAGTGGTCGCATACTGCGTCCGGTTCATCAGGACTGTTGGAAGAATTTTTCATCACAGAAGACTTTTAAGACTAGCTGACCTGCAGTCCTACTTAGATGCAGTTCCATTTGTTGTACTTACGTACGTAAGACAGATGCAGTAGTAAAATGTAAAGCAACCAACTTACATATTCTCAGTCCTTGCTACAGGCACATTGCTGAGCGCGATCATGTCTCTCGGTCGAATTACGCTGAGTTCAAACGGAGTCTTGTATCCGGGTTCATCGAAACATGGGAACATGCGACGAGCGTTGTTCGGACGAAGCTGGGTGGCTGCTACGATCCTGAACAAATGAAGAAGAATTTTACTGTTATGTTTTGCAAAAATCAACTCATTCCATATCCAAATCTTTTAGCCTTTCGGACATGACCCGCATGAGTCGCCCGCACACGGGAGACCCGTACGGATAGCGCCCGCAGTGCTCTGAAACGAGGGAGTTAGTACGATACGGTTGCTAGCGTTGTACGGGCTCTACCCGGAGCGGGTCGCGTACGGACCAATCCGCATTGCTGTGAAACAATATTCTAGCGCCTCACGTGTCTCTCTCTGTTCTGGGAGCCCGTACGGGCGGCCCGCACGGGTCTCCTGGACATCTGAGAAACCAGCCCTACATTTTTTAATTTTTTAAACATATTCTTTCTTATGGCAATCGTGGGCTGCAGCTAAAAATCAGCGTCAGGTGGTATACCTTGTATTTTAGTTTTTTTTTTTAAATTATTTTTCAGGTATTTTATTTGTATTTATGCACTTTCTTTCTCTCTTTATTTCTAGCCAATTCCAAAGTGTTGGAAATAGATAAAACAAAGTTAATTAATAAATGAAACGAAGTTTTTTTATGGATTAAAGAAATGGTACATCTATGATTATTATTAAATTTCAACATCTCATAAAACTTCAGCAGATGTATTTTATAATTTAAATTAACCTCTTCATAACTTACCTTTCCACCTCCTGTTCGGTCATATAGCTACTCTTGAAGAACGCTTCAGTGGTGGTCGTCTCCAGGATTCCCTTAAAGCTGAACTTCAAGACCCCGGTTGATCCCGTGGGGACGGTCCTCTCTAGGGACAGAGTCACTATCGGTTTCTTAGGATCCGTTGATAATCTATTGATAGTGATTCTTCGGGACTCTTTACTAAAAAATGCATAGAAATTGGTTTATGCTGTCAGAATGTTGTTTCTTTATTGAAGAACGTGAAGATCAGGATTTTACCGCTAAAAATATTACGAGCGTGCATTCTGAAAATGGGCAAGGAACGTCGCAAATAGATGTCAATTATTTCACTGTTTTGATCAATTTGGCAATATTATTGTATCAAATATGGCTAGCTAGTGAACTAAAATATTGATTATGAAATGCAATAATTAATATCGTATCACCGAATATTTAGTTTTAGATGAACACATTTTACACCTAAAACGGTTACAACATCAAAGTCAGTGTTAAAATTACAATTCCATATTAATATTCTAGTTCAATAGCGATATTTTATAATTCCATACAGTAATATTGCCAAATTCAACAAAACAGGTAAATAATTGACAGCTATTTGCGACGTTGCCAACTTTTTGAATGAACGCGTTTAAAGACAGTCTTTAATGGTAATAGTCATGGGGGATAAATAAATAAAAATAGCCTGGTGCAACAATGCTTACTATAGGTATTTCAGTAGTAAAATATTTTTTAATATATTCGAGCAACTTGGTGAGCATTGGTATGTCTGACAGATTGCAGACCAGACGACCCCTTCTCTATACTTTTAACATCTTAAGACTGTTTCTAAAAGCGTATCACAAAGAACTAGATTTAGGGAAATGATTACAACATCAACAACTCACGTGTCTCCAGGAAAATGAGCTCTAACTTCGGACTCCAAGATCTCAATTTCGTGTGCGGAGTGCACAGAGATCTCATTGCTGTCCTCCAGCCAAGTGATATTGATGGCCACATGGCCCTTGAAGAGTCCGTCTTCGAGGTAAGGTTCCAGGTCCAGGCGGTAAGCAGTGGGCTTTACTGTCTTCTCGAGTCGGGTTTCCATCGATAAACCATGGGCATTGTTGAGGTCTATGCTGCGGGCTTTGATTATGTGAACTGGTTGAAGAACCTGGGGTTGAAGGTCAGATTAAGATCTCTTTCGAGTTATGTTGTTATCTATGGAAATTTCGTACTTAAAAAAGTAATTGGAGAAATGCTTATTGCAATAAAAGTTGGTCACATGAATAGTGGGGGTGTTCTGTAAGGGCAATGAAAAAAAACTTTTCCCCCAAAAATCTCGCCGTGCCGTAACACTAAAATTCCCTTTCTAAGTTGCCCAATGATCACAGCTTTCAGTCGGTAGATCTCTAATAACCGTTCACCTTTCGTAGAAAAATGGTATCCGTCTTTATGAACTGCCAAACGAATCAAATACAATGAATATATTTACAATCAAATTCAAAACGTGTCTTAAAATGAATTTACGTACGTAATAATAAGATGTTCAATTAGAACAAACAAGGTAAAAATGTGCCTATTTTACAAATGAATCAAATTTATGTACCTTATGATTTCATAATATATCGTACTTCGAAACAAATAGTTGCTGAATACCTCATTATTATACAACATGGTCAACAAAACATTTTGAGGATAAAAGGATTAATAAAGGTTAATTCATTTTACTTAGTTATAGGCTAACGATGAATATATACCTATGAACATAACATAACATAGCATCACGACTGTAATCCCCGAAGGGTTAGGCAGACGTGAACAGCGACATTTCGTAGTAACAGGGGGCGAGCCTGTTGCCATCAACCGGGCACAAATCTAGACTCCAGGCTGCTACTGAGAAATCCCTGACGGTAAAACCTTCACTGTTGTTTTATAAAAACTATCGACGCATATTCAATTTTGAAACTGGTTCTAGATTCGTTTGAGTGATCGAATGCATAGCTTAGTCAGCCTATAATGTTCGCACTGCTGGGACAGGCCTCCTCTCTGTGAGAGGAACTGGGCCTTAATCCACCACGCGGGCCCAGTGCAAGTTTGTGGATGTCACATGTCTTCGAATTTTTGGTTCTAGAATTTGCCGGCGCGACATCTTCCTTCACCGTTTTGAGAGCAGAGTTGATGTAATAATTTACACAAAGTAAAGTGCCTATCTGGGTTCAAACCTACGAATTACAACTCGTAGGTCGCGGTATTTACGACTGGGCCACCACTGATTGAATGCAACCAAAATCATTCGTCTACCAGCCAGCATGATATAAGGTTCCCTTTTGCAGACAACCTTTACAGTACGTACTAAGTAACGTTTATTAATCTTGGCCTAAAGAATTGTTCAAACTGAAGGAAATCCCGCGAGGGATACGGGTCGCAACTGCGCGCATCGACTGTTTTTTTAACTTCAAACAAAGGAGTTTCTCAGTTCATTTTCTTTTTTAACCAACTTCATTTATTATGCTCTCCGATTACTCGAAGACGGCTGGACTGATTTAGAAAATTCTTTTTTAGCTTGAAAGGGTCCCATATTTTATTAACATTGCTTGCTTTCAAAATTAAAAGTTATTTTTCATTTTGGAGTAATTTTTTTAGAAGTCGGTTGTTTATTTGTAAAATAGTTTTAAAAAATCACGATTATTTACGCCAGGTAAGCACCACCGTACAAGTTAGTTGACACAATAGGCACGATCAACTTTCGTCCCGCATCCCACGCGGGATTTGCCTCAGTTTAACCAGAACTTAATACAAGCTGAAGTAATGACTGATACGATCATACAATCAAATGCAACCTTCTTTCTAACGACTGACGTTTACATTACACAAACCCAGGTTGCGGAACGCATATCAGTTATTTACTGCAAAATGTAGTGCAGCATAATTTGAACATAATGGACTATCTTTAGTTCAAGGTAATGTTAACAAAAAGCGATCAAACAGTTTAGATTTTGAATTCTAAACACTAACATCGTGGTCTGGGATTCCCCACCCATCCATGCTAATTTTATAAATCCGAAAGTATGTCTGTCGGTCTGTCTGCTTTCACGCCTTAACGGCTGTATGGATTTCGATGAAATTTGGCACACAGGTTGACCATGACCTGGATTAGGATATAGAATACTTTTTATTCCGGTTGCTCTTTCCCGTGGGATTATTTTTGATCTCTACGATGGCGAAGCCGCAGGCAAAAACTGGTTTTAAAAAAGTCTGGAGAGCCGCCAAAGTATTCCAATGTTTGTTTATTGTCGATGTATTTAGAAGCTGGAAGGTGACTCCCCAATTTTCCGCAAAAGATGTTTAGTTTTACTAAACGTTTTTCCAAAAACTTTGCGTTTGTTATTGCTTACTTTGGGATAATTCATGAAATCGCACGGATTTCGACCAGCTTACAAAGAATTTACACAAGCGATGGATGAAATGTTCGATGGGTTCTTTAAAAACTAATTTTAAAAAGCCAGTGCTATTGGGTTTTTCCATTAGGAATTTCTTAGTATAAGCCCAGAGCCTGAATTTATACTGTAGTATTTACTGCATTTGCTTTACCAACCTTCCATGTTCTAGGGGGCAAGCCTAAATAGCCAAATTCCTAATAATAAGCATGACTTATAAGTTACTCCTGTTGCCCGCGATTTCATCTGCAATCCAGAATGAAAAGTAGCCTATGTACTTACCCAGATCATGGTATATCTGCGTATCAAATTTCATCCAAATCCGTTCAGCTGTTTTGACGTGAAGCGTAAGAAACACACAAACAAATTCACTTATGCATTTATAATATTATTATTATACCATCTGCGCCCCGCGGTTTCACCCGCATAAGTATAGATCCCGTGGGAATATCGGGATAAAAGTATTCTATGTCCTAATCCAGGTCGTGGTCTACTCATGTACCAAATTTCAACCAAATCTGTTTAGCCATTTTAGCGTGAAAGTGTAACAAATAAACAACCTCTCTTTTGCATTTATAATATTAAGTATCTGGGCGACCGAACTCTGCTCTGGTAAAATGAAAATAGGGAATGCTCATTTAATTGTATAGGATAATGCCTACTAATTCTATACTGCCATGATAGTAGGTACTTCCTAATTCCATGCTGCCGTGATCATTATTCTAATGTCAATAATGTCATGTCATTATTCATTATCTTGTTCTAAACTTCGGGCGACCGAACTCTGCTCGGTTGAAAATATGGAGAAAACTAATTTTCCTAGAATGAGACCTAGCTAGATCGATTTTTCGCCCCCGTAAACCACTATATTGCAACTTCCATCGAAATCGTTAGAGCCGATTTTGAGAATTGAGTAGGTACAAATTTATATAAAAACAAATATATATATACATACAAATATTGCTTGTTTAATAGTATAGCATATAAGTTAGAATTAAGTACATAAATGTCAAAATGAAGATGTAGAATTGTAGATCGACCTGTACCTACCTACACCCTGATTTTTGACTGAGAGGTGTACTTCTGTCTACCCTTTCGTGGCGTGATGTTGTTTGTATTGCCAATTCATCGCTCCACGTTTAGCAGCCAGTTATATTTGCTGCAACTCTAACAATCGCTAACCAGACTAAATTAATGAGCCATGGTCAATGTTTGCTCTCGTCTGCTGTGACGTCATGCGTGGAATGCCTTCACTTTAATTATGGAACTACAAAACGTTTTTACAAAAAAAAAACAACCGGCTTCCAAAAAAATCACTAGAAAGGCAAAAACAACTTTCATTTCGCAAGTCGGTGTCATTGGATCTGTATTTAAGTTTATTGCCACTGACTTCAAAAGAAAAGAATACATACAGACGAACATAACCTCCTCCTTTTTTGAATTCGGTTGCATTCTGTTCTGTTTTTATCAAATGTACAAACTATGTCAACGGACTGTTTCAAGTTTGACATAAAATATACGATAAAGTAGTTATTGAACCAAATTTACTTCTTTTTTTTACATAACATAAAATCACGCCTTGTTTCCCCGAAGGGTTGGGCAGAGGTGTCCCTGTAGCAGGTTCACCCAGATTTCGCCAGTTATGTTTTTAAGTCCCATGTAACAGGGGGCGAGCCTATTACCATCAACCGGGCACAAATCCAGACTCCGAGCTGCTACTGAGAAATTTCAGATAGAAAAACCCAATAACTATCCTACCGCTAGGCAAAAGTCTCCATAAACTTTCCAGGAAGCAACCAATTGGAACCGTGCACCTAGCTTCTGATATTTCATAAGTGCCCTTGTAGGTTTATGTGAAATCAAATATTTTGAATTTGAATTTGAAGCAACATAACAATAAAAACTGTGGCACTTATGGAAGGGGTAGATGAGTGTTTCACAAAACTTTGACAAGCACTAAGTAATTATGGTTTAACCTTAAAATCCGTCTTTAGGTACTATCCTTGATGTAATAAGCCGACTTTATCACCTTGTATACATTTATGATGGCTAAGCTATTCTAGGAAAAATTAAGGCGAGCTTTAGCTTGTCATATTTTACTAACACTTTGGTCAATATTTGCGCTGAATTTGACCAATGACACAATTTGAAATGCCTACACAGTGACGGTATAACAAACCATGCAGTTGTTTGATTTGAAGGAGAACAGAAGCTAAAAAAAGTGATGGCTCTCCGAGAGTGCCGACAGAAGTGAACTTGAACAAGGTCGCCTTGGTGGAAGAAAAATACTTGTATAGAAACTATAGAACATTGGTCCGTAACCTTATCTAAATAAAGTGCACAATCGCGTTTATAAAAAAAAATACTTCCGAAACCTTTAAAGTAAAAATACTTGCATAGAACATTGATCCGTAACATAATATAAATAAAGAGCATAATCGTGTTTACAAAACTTTAAAGTAAAAATACGTGCATAGAACATTGATCCGTATTCTAATATAAATAAAGAGCACAATCTCGTTTACAAAAATTTGGTGTCGTCATGGTGTTGCGAAACCAATGGTATAGTTCCATCTCAAAAATGCCCAACGAGCCTAAAGAAGTTTTCGCTTCAAAAATGCGCAGATATTTACGCGGAGGGATCCAACACTCTCATCTGCTTAGTCTTTTCCCAACTATGTTGGAAACGGCTTCCAGTCCAACAGGATGCAGCTGAATACCAGTATTTTACATGGAGCGACTACCTATCTCACCTCCACAACCCAGTAACTGGGTAGTACGATAACCCTTGGTGAGACTGGTTGTCAGACTTTTGTATTTCTGGCGACCCGGTATACAACTGTCAAAGATCCAAGAATGACAGCCGAGACCAACGGCTTAATGTGTTTTCCGAGGCCCGGAGGGGTCTCGGAATGTGAAAATTGTCACCCATCCACGGACCGACCGCGGCAAGCGTAGCTTACCTGATCGATCAACGCGTGTGGCTGTTATTACTTAACCACGAGCCCCTCCAACACAGTATGGAAAATAACTGCGTCAAACAAGGAACCTACTTTTTCAGGCTTTTTAGAAGTCCGTTAAGGGGCCGTGCACGAAATCGACCGATTTTGATCAATTTTGTTTATTAGTTTTGAGAAAGGGAAACAGAATTTAAACAAAATTATTTGTGATTTAAAAAGTCGAATTCTTCGTCTTGTACATAGCGGAAAGGGATTTTTCAAATAAATTAAGAATTCGTGGAAAATCACTAAAATTCGCAACAAGTTTTCCGAAAATTGACGCAAGACTGATCGTGTCGTTATAAGAAACTTCTTTTGATTTTGAAAATTAAAAAATATCATCAGTATGGTCTACTTGTACATAGGGGAACCACTTTTTTCAATTTTCATACAAAATATAGCAGAAAAAAATGCAGCAATAATCTTTTTTTTTTAACCCTGTCAGTAATGTATTTTTTACTATTATTTAGCAAACTATATAGCCATAACCATCAAGAAATTAAAAAAAACACACATTAGTCTTCGGCTAACTTTGAAATAAAATCAAAATTTTATTTTATGATTATACTATATCTTAATTAAGTAAATCAAAGGCGAAATAAACCATATTTTCGAGAGCGCAAAAGTGATGCAACTATTAACAGGTGCTGTGATTGACACGAATGGTTTAGCACCACGAAAACTATACTTTTATACTTACACAGACTTATTATTTCAATGATTAAAAGCTTTCTTACAATTACATAAGTTATCGACGAAAAAGGGTTTTTTTCGTGCACGGAGCATTAAAGAGGTGTCATATTGTGAAGGTACTAGCTAATAGTTACATGAAATAAAATAAGTAGGTACTTTTAAATGTTTCTTTTTAAGCGCAAATTTCGCCAATAAAACTGAACGCGATCAGCACATACACCACGTTTAAGAGCTGTCAGTGTCTTCATTTTGTTTAGAATATTGACACTGACAGCTCTTGAACTCGGTTTAAATGTGCTGATCGCGTTCAGTTTCATTGGTGAAATTCGGACTTAGTTGGATGCACGAGCGCCCATATTACCTAAGTAGTAAATGAACCTGTGATGACACAACAAAGAGGTAAAAAAAATATTGTTAAGTTTGTTTTGCTTACAAAGTAAGAATAAAAAAACGACTATTGTCCGTTATCATCGACGCGTGACAATACTAAAAACACTTACAAAAACTACGTAGTTATAGATTAAGTTAACGTTACGGAGTTTTTTACTAATTGATCTGGACTGGAATTTTGCCCGGTTGATGGCTATAGGCTCGCCCCCTATTACATGGGACTTAAAAACATAACTGACGAAATGTGGGTGTACTATAGGTACACCTCTGCCTAACCCTTCGGGAAAACAAGGCGTAATGTTATGTAATGTGATCACGGCAAAAGATTTTGGAATGCAGGCAAGAAAAAAACATCTTAACAGTTCTCATAACAGCAGCAGCCTGGACTTTTAACTTTAGACTGCCTCGTTGGTCTAGTGGTTGCAAGCGCTACTGCTGAGCATGAGGTCCTGGGTTCGATTCCCGGGTCGGGCAAAGTGTTATTGGGTTTTTCCATCTGGAATTTCTCAGGAACAGCTCGGAGTCTGGATTTATGCCCGGTTGATGGCAATAAGCTCGCCCCTGTATATGGGACTTGAACATAACTGGCGAAATGTGGGTGTACTATAGGTACACCTCTGCCTAACCTTTCGGGGACTACAGGCGTGATGTTATGTTATGTGTTATGTTAATGGCAGTAGTCTCTAGTCTTATGCAATAGGGGAATCAAATTGCATGAGACTAAAGCCTCATTTACACGGAGCAAATTTATTGCCTGTGCATACCATAAAATTGAAGCAACAATTGACTGGCACCGTCTAAACAACGCGTGCAATTATTGCACGTTAGTTGCCGTTCAAAACTGGTATAGGTGTAAACAGTACGTACAATAAAATCGTATTCAATTCTGGCATGAATATTTTCTATCATTCAAACATGAATGCGGAAACGAACGAAATAAGTTTTAAAAAATCTTAAGAAGACGTTCAATAGCATTTAATGAAATAATTGCTGCACAAATACGGCAGTACTTGAAACAAGTCTACAAGATCGATCAACTCTTTGTTTACACGAGGCAAATCTTGGATGCAGTAATAGCTTTGGTGTAAACAAAAGTTGCATGCAGTTATTGAATGACAAAACTTGCATTCAATTATTGTATGCCATTTTATGGAAATCGCACGCGTGTAAACACTTGCATGCTATTCTTGAATGGCACTAATCGAACGTACTTTATGGCATGTGAATATTGCTCTTGAACGTTCCAGAAACTTGCACCGTGCAATTAGGGCTTTAATAATAACAGACGAAACGTATACAATGTGTACTATTCAACACTATATTGCCTACCCCTGCAGGAAATGCAAAATATAAAGATAATTTTATTTTGCAAATATGGGTAACTGCAAATGATGACAAAAAATATACAGACGATATTATGTGTCTGCATAACACACAGAAAATACAAGCCCTTACAAATTCATCACCATTCTTTCGATGTAAGCTATACCGTGTGTACCTATCATCTACTCTGTAAATATATATAGGATATACTATGTACAGTAATCCGCGTCAATATAAGTTAACAAGGAGGCAATCAGGATGTGTCGTCACGTACCTTATCCGGCGGCAGAGAGTTCGCGACTTGAAGGCACAGGCACACTAGTGGAAGGACGTGGCCCAACATAGTTGCCTTTATGTCTTCTTTTTTATTAGAACCTAGAAAAATAATGCGATCTAATGTAGTAACGCAATAAAATTCACCACATATATATATATTTTTTAAATGTAAACTGATAATACTGCTGAATATTGTAGACAGGACCAGTCGTTACTATTAAAGAAAATAGCAAACAAGAGCCATTCAGTATTCTTTGTATGAAACTCCCTACTGCAACGCACACTAATCGGAATCGTAACGTAATCGCCTCGCCGCGAGACAAGCTCACGAACCGCGGCGATATGGTGACGATCCCTTTCCGAATTGATATGTATGATTCCTTTATAGACAAAGGGAAATGCTTGCAATAATTGCCTTCTCAGTAGAATATGATCATCTTGAAACTTTACCAAAGGAAGGGTTGTATAGATTCACACATGCACTGATTAAAGCTAACGTTTCGAAGTTACAATAGCTGTTTTCTCTAGAAGATTTTTTTTACTAAACATGTCTGTCTGAGCTATATATATGCAAAGATCGTAGCTGGTGGCGTTCTGTAGTTTCTGCCTACCCCCCATGGGAAGCATGCGTTAGTTTATGTATCTGAAATGGATATTACCTATTGTCATCATAAATATAGAGTAAATTGCAACTGATTTTATTCACAAATTAGTAAAAAGTTATCGACCTCATTTCAACATTTGATGTTCGCTTTTGAACATAACAGACGCATATTTTATAACTGAACATTCTGAATCAATTAACAACACATTGCTATCAGCAACCCTAGTCTGCTGACAGGAAAATGCTTCTCCAATCCTCTAAACAAATAATTAAAACTTCAAACTTGAAAATGCCAGGTGAAAAAATCTTTGATGGGAAGCACAATTTTTCATAATCATACAAGAGCAAATCAAACGCCTAGGTATTCAAGGAAGGATTTTACTCACTACGATGCTCGATTGAGCAAGCAAATTGTGACCAAACCTCTTGCAGCGATTGCACAATAACACCTTAACTATTTTAGTCTAGAACAGCCTAATTCTGCACAAAAGCCTCCTCAATGTCCTAACTGCCTGGTTTAATTGAAAGTCACATCTTCAACTAAAGACCAACATCGCTTCACGTGTAAGCAAATACCCAGAGGACATAACAATGCAAATTACCAAAGAGGTTACTGGTCCACAATAGTAACCTACTTCGAAGGACACTCAAAAATTTTACCCGAAAAAAAGAAAAAAAAATTTTGAACCTCCCCAAAAAACACTGGCTAGAATTTCCATCAAAAATATTTGAATTAGGAAACGGATTTAGAAAAAATATAAAAAGGATTTAAACCAAAGAGGTTTTACTTACGTGTTAGGTTGAACGTGTACAGATTGCCACTGTAGTGTCCCAAGCGTTGGTCCCCCTCAATTGTCAGCAGGATATGCCTCATTTGCACTGACGATTCAACTGTTGTGAACCTCTTACACTCTATTGCTAATGTTATTTACGCGTCATATTGTACCGACAATTTGTTTTCAATGCTCCTATCACGCACTATTCGTGAGGATGAGTTATGGGTATGGGGAAGAAGAATGCGGGAAGGACAGAAAGACATATTGGATTGCGCTAATTTGGTACGTGCGTACGTAGTAGGTTCCACCACCCAACGAATTGGTAATGGCTAGAAATAGACTTGATGGTTTCCCACGAGTATTTAGTAGATCTAGTAAAAGGTAAAATATTGATTCAATTTACTTGACGTAAGTCGTCTCCTAGGCCGTGATTCACACTATCCTCAAGAAACTCGTGGACGATCTCATAGTTCCTCAATTTATTATATGTGGTGCAACGTGGACGACATCCAATTATGCCCTGCCCTACTCTGGATTTTTCTGTGTTACATAGCATTCTTGTCCATTTCCTTTCTCAAGGCTTAGGTCTTCACACTGTACACAAAGAAGGTTGCAATATCCTGATCTTTATATCTTTAGGTAGTCCATGTTCAGGATAGTTTAAGAACCTATAAAATTCAAAGAGAAGAACAAAGCGTGACTTAAAATCACAGAAAATCGCTAGAGTTTATGCTCCCAAAATATTATTAGTGTCCCCGAAATCTCTTATTCTCGGATCACTTTGAATCTGAAAATAGAGTTACTCAGTCAGTTATAATTATAAAATATCTAAAATTAAAATAAATATTCTGTTATGTAACAAATGATTGTTTAGCATAGCGGGAGGCTATGAGAGACTTTGTTTTGAGAGTTCATATTATCAATAAAACACAGACAATACGGGAGAAAACACAATAAATGATAGGAATGGGCCGAACGTGGTATGAACTGAATACGAATTTCGGCCGAACAGTCGGCGAAAATATAAATCGGTTATTTCACTAAGAAATAAAAATGATACAGACTCTTGCCAGATAACGCAGAATCCTTGGTGTTTTTGCACCCATAACCTGCCCTTGGTAAAAAATAGCGGTATAGGTAGGTTATAGGTAGGTAATAAGATTTAATTTATAACTTTATAAAACTTAAAAATAGTGACTTTTGCTGATAAATATTTCAATGCTTAGATTAAAGTTAGAGTTCGGGCAAAGATATCCACTATGGGCAATGTTGGCTAGTTTTACTGTATACAAATAATTCAAGTAAAAATTTATTTAGGCGCGTTGACCGATTTTTGGTAGGGGATAAACTTATAGATTGGCGTCACCGACATGCTCGCGCCGTAGTGCTGTACCTACTATAGAATATAGATGGCGCTAATGCCAGTTTAAAGTTTTCACTTCTGTCAACAGCCCCTATGACTGCCTATTTTTTTTTTTTTGTAGGACAAGAACTGATTCAACGATAGTTAAAAATAATTACTCGTAAACCGTCTGTAAAGTCGTTTTTTATTGCAATTTAATTTGATGCGGTTTTAATGAACGTTAATGACTTTACGTGTAGCTAATACCATTTGATGGAAACGCTTTGTGGTTTCATTGTGATTTATAACGGGAAGGTCCAATATTTTTGGGAAAATTCGGAGAAATAATGAGTTTAAAAATTCCTGAAATCGCTCCCACGATTAATACCATGATCCATCCATACATTCTTAATTGGATAGAATGTCAAAATTTTTATTGACCTTAAGCCCCATTTACACGATACAAGTTTCTTGCCTGTGGCATACAGTAAATTGAAGCACCAAATGACTTGCATCGTCTAAACACTGTTTAGCCAGTGCAACTTTTGCTGTTGCTTTAACTTATGGCATGTCACAGGCAATAAAATCGCACTGTGTAAATCGGGCTTTCTTTTCAGAAAAATAATGTATAAACGTACGATTGGTTTTATCCTTGAAATTATGACAAATCTTTGGTTTGAATATACCTTCCAGGGAGAGATATTTCAACAAGTGCAATTGCTAGGAAAAACAACAGCCTATAACTATCATAGTATCCTTCAAGTGCGTGCTCCGCCGGAGTCAGTGCCCCCCATTAACTTATACCTTGTGCGTGAATCTCCAAATCTCGACTGAATAGGTTACACTTAAGGCGAGGTTTTCCGGGTCTGTAGACCTTTGCAACGCTACCTCTGCCTCCCCCGAATGCAGCGCTAGGTATTTATTTACGATGCGCCGCCGACCATTTCGCGCAAAATCCATGCCACAGTTTAAAATATTTGCAGTTGATCAACTGAATTAGTTTTTCTTAGCAACTTTTTTTTTTTCCCATAGGCTTACATTTTATTGTACCTGTACGGATAGTGAAATAAAATTATTACAAAGCAAGCGTGCACCATCGTCGATGCATCATCTCTTACGATCAAACGAGATAGATGCCCCAACGCAATCCTAAAAAAACTTTTTTACAAAGTCGTAGTCAAATTATTTATTTCAAATAGGCCTATGTTTCAACGTCAAAATTTACAAAATAATTAATTCTAGTCGCCCCTTCCAAAAGGTAGTTTTTGTATTTTAGTTATTTGCCACCACTACTGACTTCCGAAATTTAGTAATTTTTCACTTTGTAGTGTTCTTTTTGGAAGTGGATATGTTTTTTTTTTTTTTGTAAAAATGTTTTTATTCCTCGCTTTTTAGTGGATAGTTTGTAATTTTTCTAAGTTACAAATAGCCTTATCTCAACTGCTCATCACCTTTTTACAAAATATTGCTTTTCTCGACGCAGGGACGTTATCGTTGAGGAGTTCTCCTGGTACTTCACCATCAGCTCCACTTCTCCATATGCATTGTGACGAGCATAAATTTCATTGCAACCATATTAAAGTAATCGAATCGCAACCCGTGAAATACTTATTATTGAGTAATTCCGGTCGCCATTTGTGGTTTTCATCATCAGTTCCACTTCAACAAATGGTGCTTTCCAAGAGGAACTGCAAGAGTTACTATAAAAAATACCCAAATCGTTATAGGTTTGCCTATAATATTTGAAGAGTTCCCTCGATTTCTCCAAGATCCCATCATCAAATCCTGGTTTCCTTATCATGGTACTACCCTTGAGATATCTCCTTTCCAACAAAAAAAGAACTACGAAGTTATCCATGAACACACATAAAATATATATATAAATACGGTCGAATTGAGAAACCTCCTCCTATTTTTTAAAGTCGGTTAAAAAAGTAAATACGCTTGCCTATTCAAACACAATGACAAAAGGATTAAATTACTATGATAAAGTCCACTTTACATTGCTAGAGTGACAAGTGACGCATTCGTGACATACGAGCAGCTATCAAAGTAATTTTCTAATTAAAATCTCAACGAAACGAGTGGACTCTCTGAACAGATTCATTGTACAGTCAGCCTACAAATAGTCTTCCCATTTTTTTGGGTGGGAAATTATCAAATAACTTCTCCCGCTCTGGGTGAAGCGAGAGGGTGCGTCAGACTCTTACTGACTAAAACCCACCCGTGTTCCTTCGGATGCCCTGTTGCCGGGGGCCATGATCTCCCTTTCGGTTTTCTTCGCACCCCCAGCAGGCATCGGCCCTAACGGACCCCGTCAATTCTGCTGACATCTCTTTGAGGCGCGCGTGGAACACAAAGCGCCGTCGACCCGGGCCTGATCCTTGTCGGGCGGCGAGCTACCCATTGCTCACCGTCCGCAAGCCCGCGCCTACGGTGGCCGGAAATCGACCTGCGATTCCCGACGCCCTGGGCGTCTCCTCCTGCGGCGGTTAGGGACGTGAGGACGCGAAATTTGCCTTTCCCTCACGCGTTCCGCCTCCTCCTTCGCGAACATTACCGCTTCGCAAACGGAGGTGCCGGCCTCCTATTTCCTCTCGCTCCGTACCATGGCCACCACGAGGACACGGCGATGCTCCGCCCAAGCTGGGCAGACCTCCACCGTATGCTCCACCGCGTCCTCCGGACGATCCACACAATGGTGACACCCGGGCGTTTCCTCCCGCCTTATCCTGTACAGGAACCTCCCGAAATAGCCGTGTCCGGTGAGGACCTGCGTCAGGCGGAAGGTGAGGACACCGTGGCGCCTCTCTAGCCACTCCTCAAAGAGGGGTCTTATCGCCGCAATTGTGGCGTGCCCAGCGCTGGGTTGCGACAATCGCACTCTCCATGACGCCATGAGATCCCGCCGGAGCTCTGTCCACTGTGCCGTGATTTCTCGCGGCAGCGAAGTTAAGCCCCGGCGTTTCGCCTCCTCGCGCCACTCCCAAAAACTCAGTGGACAAACAAAGAACGTGTGACGTCACTATCACCATGATTACCATTGTTCAGTGGACCCTTAAATGGTAATGATGGTGATAGTGACGTTACACGTTCTTTGTTTAAATTTCCGAGTCAACCATAGAGATATTTTCATTTGCAAAAATAATCTCATAACTATTAGACCACTTTCTTGGCCGACCGTACTTAGATATATGTACGTACGTAGGTATATGTATGTGAGATGTGTGAACCGTTCCCATTGAACTTGACCTGCACAAATAGTACATACATATGTAATTGTTATTGCATTTCCCGGTATTTATGTATATGAAAACAAAAAACATATTATATAAATAAACAGATTTTCCTCATCAATTATTGTTTGCGTGTCGAAAGTGCTTATGAAGACACGACTTCGATTCAGTAATGACAAGAAAATAATAATGATCCCACACTGGCTATTTCTGCCTACTGGTAGCACGAAATATATTTTTTTTTTTTGAAGTGAAAACTTCTTTAGGCGCGTTGGGCATTTTTGAGATGGGACTAAACCATTGATTTCGCGACACCATGACGACACCTCATTTTTGTAAACGCGATTGTGCTCTTTATTTAGATAGGGTTACGGACCAATGTTCTATATAAGTATTTTTCTTACTCTAAGTATATCTTGTTCAAGTTTTCACTTCTATCGGTACTCCCGGAGTGCCACCACTTTTTTTTCTGTTGAATAAGAACTAAAGTCCTTAGTAATGGATTATTATCTGGCCTAATAGGCTAATAAGCAATTTAACTCTAACTTAATATTTTACGAGACAGATTATGTTATAACTAAGAATAGTGTGAATTTGCATTTTTACACAATTTCGTAGCACTTTCTTAGTGTCTGATAATTGTTGATAACACTTTGTTCATGTGTTACATTTATAGAACAGCATTGAAACAGCACGAAGTTTATAAGAAAAGAAAATCGCTATCGTCAATTTTGACTACCCAATGAAAACAAACTAGAAAAAATTTAAAAAAATTTGACGAACTGAGAACCACCTCCTTTTTGAAGTCGGTTACAAAGCCCAATAACACTTTTTCCGACCTGGCAATCGAACCAACTCAACAGTCACACATGTCAATGCTACATTATTAAAATTCATCTGCTTTAGCAAACGAGGAACAAGGCAGGGTCATTTGCCAAGGAGATTGGTAGTTCAGCTAATGTATTCATATAGCTTAGCTATTGTTTAAAGAAGGCGAACATTGGCATTAGACCAAGCATACTAAATCATCCGTGACTAATTATGTTTCGATGTTCATCCCGCATTGGAACACTCACAAGGCTTTGACAGCTCTTTGAAAGGACTTTGAAGACTAACGGCTCAATTTGCAAATCAACTAAATTTTCACCGTTTGGTGTCATCATGTCACATAATATATCGTCACGTCGATATTCACCCAGAGGTGCTTCATGTCACATAGGGACCCATAAAAACAAATATATTCAAGGGGTTTTAGGGTACGCACTGGTAAAATAAAGGTAGGGAACTCGATCCCAGCCCGTTGCATTATGAATGCAACCCGTTTCTTCAATGCTTTTCACTTTCACTCAAGATAGAATGAAAGGAGAAAATACATTTATTTAACACAGACTAAAAGGCCCACAATGTAATATACAAAAGATTTTAAAAAAAGTGGTGGCACTCCGGGAGTGCCGACAGAAGTGAAAACTTGAACAAGGTCGCTTTGGTGGAAGAAAAATACTTGTATAGAACATTGGTCCGTAACCTTATCCAAATAAATACACACAACAATCGTGTTTACAAAAAAAAATACTTCCGAAACCTTTAAAGTAAAAATACTTGCATAGAACATTGATCCGTATAATATAAATAAAGAGCACAATCGCGTTTACAAAACCTTTAAAGTAAAAATACTCGCATAGAACATTGTTCCGTAACGTAATATAAATAAAGAGCACAATCGCATTTACAAAAATGAGGTGTCATGGTGTCGCGAAATCAATGGGTTAGTCCCATCTCAAAAATGCCCAACGCGCCTAAAGAAGTTTTCACTTCAAAAATTAATTAAAAAGTGTAAAGTACGATGTAAGAAATTAGTAGGAAAGCGTGCCTCACGGCTGCGCCAAAAAGAGCCAGTGGGTCTAAAACAGCCACATTAAGCAATTCCTCTAAAAGCAATTTTCTGAATTCCCAGCAATTCCTCTATGGTGACACATATTTTAGCTGAATTATATTCAATTCAGTTCATATCAGAATCATATTTGGTGAAATTATTGCCGTATGAAAAAATGAAGACCGTAATTTTGTCGGATAATTTTTCTTTACAGTTTTTATTAATTTAATTAGATTTTTATTTTTTATTTCTACAGTTTAAATGTTATTTCATTATAATACAAAATGTCAAACAGATGACTTGCGTAATGAATTGAACGCAGATAATATTCTGAATTGTCAGTTTGTGTGATTCATGAGATGATCATATTATGATTCTGCCAAAGCGGCCGTTTTAAGCCCCCAGTTCAGCAAAAATTCCAGACAACTATGTATAAGTGCCTGACGCTGGTTTTCAACTGAACCTGACGTGTGAGATGACAGATGTAAATCAGTTTTATGTCAGTTAAGAAAAAATAATGAATATGTGCATAAATACTGTGATTTTAAATATGAGGCGGACGCAAGCACGTACGCAAAATCACAGTTTTAAATCCAGCTTAATCAAATTATTATAACTATTAAACAATAAGCTTGTTGATAGAAGTTCATTACTTACTGATTTTCATGTTATTTATTTGTTAAGATATAGGTTTTCTTTAATCACACTTCAGTCTGTAATTCATGAGCTGAGTCTTTTCCACATAATTTGCTACCAAGGGCAGACGCGCAATTTTTATCACATTAGCCGCTAAGTACTGATAACGGTTGAAATTTCATACTAAAGATCACCTTGGAGGAAGAAGCATCCTTCCTTATTGACGGTATACATAATACATTGTTATTAGCTTTAAGTAGGCTTTTGATAGCATCATCCTTGAATCTCCGTACATGTTCCAAACTTCTTAACATCATCATTTCAGCCGAAAGATGTCCAATACTGGACATAGGCCCCCCCAAGCACCGCTACTTCTTATCATAATTACAATATAAGTGAATGAGTGTGTATGAAAGCAATAGCCTGCTCTCTGTTATTGACGTAAAGGCTCCACGACTCTGGTGGAACAATTTCTATGAAAACTTCACGGAAATTATTCTACCGGTGTCTACTTCGGTAACCCAGGTACCCTACGTGACATTGTCAATGACACCAAGGCGTTGCTGGCCTTCTTTAAGGAGCGTCTTGGGGTGAATCGAATAACCAATTTTCTCACCCGTACGCAAAATACGCGCTTTGACGTGGAGTGCGGACACCAGCCCGTGTTACTTATTACCTATTCTTCCGGGCGGTGTCACGTCGCGCCTGTCTGCGGTAGCCTTAAAATGGCAATAATCCAACAGAGGGTTAAGATAGGTGGCAATCGCTTTCAAAGCGTTTCATATTTTTACAACGTCTTTTAGCGGTATTCATAAGCTTTTCGGTAGCTTATAAGTACAGTCAGTCCCATATATTATTGACTTTTCCATCATTGTTATCATTGATAGAATATCACCTTGTGTAGGCCTTCAGGTCTGTATACCAGCAGTAGGAACTAATGTTCTCACTGATTTGACCTAATCTTTTTTTTTTTTTTAAATATATCCATATATATAATAATATTTTTTTAAATTTATGTCTGTAATTTTAAATAATAATAATAATAATCGGTTGGTGCCTCATTCCATATAAAATCGTCTGAGGGGCCGCTGCGAGTTGGCTTCGGCCCCTCGTACGCCTTCCAAAAAACTGGGACCCTAAGGTCGCGAGATATATAAATATGTAAAAAAAAAAAAAACTAAATTTGTCTGTAGTTTTTAAGGTGTACATAATAAAGAATATTCTATCTATTTATCTCTATAACATTGTGATTGGATCGCAATACTTGTAATCCACCACGAAGACCCAGTGTAGGTTAATGTGGTGGTGATATAGATAGATAGTCACCGTTTATAACACCTGAAGAGTAGATGGCTAATTAGGCCAGATAAATAAAAAATCTTCTACGTTAATGCATTATCAAAACAGTTATTATTATCCCGCAAATTGCAAGTCGATCGCAGTTTTCATAGGTCGAGGTAGATATTTCATAATAATACGTTCGAGAGCGGATCGATGATCGAAATATGTTCGCGGTGTCTATTTTTACCCAAAGCACGCTCCACGCACTGGGATTCTTTTTATTTTGGTTGTGGATGCCAAACTCAACAATCGATTCATGGAAATCCATAGGAAAAAAATTAGGGAAAGATTTGTTTTTTTTTTTAATACTTAATCTTTTTAGAAACTCACTTAATTAATTAACTTGAAATGGGAAAATATTAGGTAACATTTTCACTAGAGATGCCGCGAACACTCGTTATTGTTCGGTATTCGGCATTACTGGACATTACTTTGTTATTCGTCAAATACCGAATAATAGTGTCTATTATTCGACATTCGACGAATAGGTGTCTAAATAAAAATAAACTATTTACAAACGAAGGAAAACTATAGACTTAAAAATAATTAAACTTATATTAATCTTTAAAAACAAAACACTTTTAGTATTATCATCATTAATATAAAAGTTTTCCAAAAATCACTCATGGAAATTAATTAGTTAGGCTTTTTAGTTAATAATTTAATATTAAAAGTCTTAAAAGGGCAGCTTTTAAAATTACGGCGAATACCTTGTTTTATATAACGTACTTAATAAAATATATTACGTACAAAAAAAGGGTGAAAATAGTGTATAAAGGTGGAGAAAATATGAGACTTTTCTCATAATCTTAAATTTTTCTTAGATTACGGTAATGATTGATAAATTCAAGAGACTACAAGTGTAATATTAATATTTGAGTATTCATTATTTTTTACGTCGAGTAATAATGGCGAGTATTCGACTATTCGCCATAGAGAATGGCGATTAATCGGTATTCGACTATTCGCTTTAACAACTATTCGCGGCATCTCTAATTTTCACAACTTTTCTAACGAACCCTTTTCGTTTTTAATTAGATTTTGCTTCGTGGAATTTGGCTGAAGTAAAAGATTTCAATTGAATTAGGTTTGAAAAATTAATTTTAAGATTAGAAACAAAATAAACCTAATAAATAAAATAATATTTCGGTTCTGCTGGTTATTTTTTTATATTTTTAGGGTTCCGTACCTCAAAACGAAAAAACGGAACCTTATGGGATCACTCGTGTGTCTGTCTGTTTGTCTGTCCGTCTGTCACAGCCAATTTGCTCCGAATCTAATGGACCGATTAAGTTGGAATTTGGTACACATATGTATTTCTGTGACCCAAACACAAACGTGTAACGTAAATAAATGAATTTTGAATACAGAGGTCAGTTTTGGGGGCAAAAAAAAAGTTTTGCTAACAATATCGTGTAACATATTAAATGAAAGGGCTTATTGCGAGGATCTTAAACATATTTTTTATATAATTTTAAAATAAATATTTTTAAAGATATTTAAGAAATTCCATGAAAATTTACCAATCCCCCTTATATCCGAAAATACTGGACCTAAAATTTTGAAAAAATACATTGTACAGGAAAACCTATAAGAAGTCTATGGTCTTAAAATATCATGGTAAATCTCTCAATATTGTGCGTACAAACTTACGTTTGCAGTTGGAATGTATGGGAAAATATATTTTCCAACTTCAATGTTAAGTTTGTTCTTGGGATAAATAAATTCATCTCAACTACGGAACCCTTCATTGTTCGAGTCCGACACGCACTTGGCCGGTTTTTTTTTAATATACATATTAAAAAAACGGAAGACGTAGCATTGGAAGGCCTCCCACAGTATGGACCGATGACTGTGAAGGTCGGAGGAATCCGCTGGATGCGAAACGCACAGAACCGGTCGAAATGGCGGTGCCTGGGGGAGGCCTATGTCCAGCAGTGGACGTCTTTCGGCTGAATGATAATGATATACATATATACTTTATTGCACACCAGAAAAATACATAACAAAAGTAATTTAAGGACTACGAAACATACGATGGGCGGCCTTATGGCTTTCTGCGATCTCTTCCAGGCAACCTGGAAGAGATTCCCATTTACCCAGAAACAAAAAATAATCCATCAGTACCCACTTACTCTAATCACAATGACACAAATCATCTTCAGCCTACCTGGGCCACTTAACAAATTAGTAGTTAGACAAAGCGTAGGTTCCATACATTGGACCCACGCAGTTGAATACGCACAGTACAGTCAACACCACGAAAACCGCTCTTACTGCAACTAAATAAAGACACTGTCAATGTCTTATTGTTAACAAAAGCGTGCGGTTGACTGTATATCTCAAGATTAACCGCGATAAACAGTAATGAGGAAATGAATAATTACAAAGTAGGTTGTGTACCTTGAGTCACTGGTTCTGATTAAACCTCATTGATTAGGTATTTGGCCAGACTAGGTCATTAGGGCATCAAGGTGGATGTATGAACTGCAATGTCACATGCCACCATGCATATTTACAATTTCGAAATTATGTATAAACCTATGTTCTGTAGGTACTCAGTATTAACAATAAAAATATAGCAGTGGCTTTTAATAAAAGATCAATTTTAATGGCAGAAAACGTTTTCTGACCAAATAAAATATCTAGCTATCTGCCCCGGAATCGAGCAGTTAAAATCTAATAAAAAAAAGAATAAAGCAGAGCATGGCCTTACTGGTGCTATTTAATCTGTGGTGAAACTCCTTACAAGAGAAAGACCAACTGGGGCAAAGGCAACAAGCCAGAAAGCCGGAAATATGATTCATAAAAAGAATATGTGCAAAGTCAACGGAGTTTTTACTCTCACAGACGGTTAAGAAATATAAAAAAAAACGTGGTTGGCTGTTACCGGCATTGTCGTCACTAATTGGTTTTAGCCGAAAAGGTATTCGTCATCGTTACACTTTCTTAGAACGATAAGGAAATAAAATAAAAAGAAACCTGGTTGAAGTTTCATCTCCATTAAAGCCTTAAGGCTCTTTGAAACAGGCGCGACAAGCGACGCGACACAAAGACACCGCTCGTCGCGCGACGAGCGGTGTCTTTGTGTCGCGTCGCTTGTCGCGCCTGTTTCAAAGAGCCTTTATTCTGCGTATCAATGTTTTGGTATTCCCCACCGTAAGATATCTATCTACCTGCCTATGGTCCTAAGAAATAAATTAATGCCTATAATTATAAACGTCAAAAAACCAACATCATATTCTTTCTCTAAAATCACAAAATATTCTGCCTGAATTACTTATATTATGATCAATTTTTGTTACGTCTTTCAGTAGACAAAACTATGGCACAAGGTCAACGGTAGCTACTTCAGAGCATTCATTGGCCAGTTAAAAAGAACTCGCGATTCAATACCTACAAGTTTATATTGATACAGCTGTGGTTTTAAACACAGGTGTGCTAGGGATCAACTTATAATGGTCTCTGAATACGTAAATTACACTCACGTAGAATGGTTCATATCGCCATAGATTGGAGTCGTGTACGCTCGCTGTTTGGTTTATTTGAATTTCGAATTTTGTTTTGTTTTTAATTCCAACAAGAATTTTTGTGCTTAATACTTTTTTTTATTGGAATTGGAAGTGACAGTGTTTTTTTTTTTGGATCTTCACGTTGGACTGTGACGGTAGGTTTTATTCCTTTCATGTTTTTATTACTAAAATGTTTTTGGTCGAATTTTAGTTACTTATTAGTAAGTTACAAAATGAAAAGCATTATCGAATATTATTGTTTATAACATTATTAGTGTGGATTATGTGATTGTTACAATGTCCTCCCTCTTTGTATTCAATGAATCAGTCACTGTTCGATCACGAAACAATTGCCAGCTAAAAATAGTTAGAAAAATTGTATTAAATTATATAACGAATAAATGAATAATGTAATTATGCCATTGACTGAGTCACTTCACTGTTTAAATCGGTATCATTTAATTTGATTAAAGCATTCGTTACTTATTTTGAAAATACTGGTATTAAAAAGATCTACTTATAATTTGTTAAAAATGTGTTGTGTTGTGTGGTAAATTGATAATACTTAGTAAAAGTATAGTAATACCGACTAAAATAGACTAGCTATCGTAAAAAATCTCATTCGTACCATGATATAAAGGTGGGTCCATTTTTTTTTCAAGAGACAGTTCTACCCTTCATTATAACCTTTCGTTTTGTGCAATTGTTCATTTAACTTGCAGCTGAACGGACGTATTTTATATTTAAGTATATATGTATAAATTGTTAGGTATGTTTACCTACCTTGTCATATTAAATGACCTCTTTTATTTTCTTTTTACATTATTTCCTATTACCTACTATCACTGCACTGAACCTGCACCCTAATTGCGTAAAACACTTTCAATCACAATCTGAATTATTTTGAAGGATATTGCTAATCCATTGCTTCATAATGTTCAAAAGTTTGTCTGCTCAACAACGTAAATAACGCAATGAATGTTGTTGAATTGTCAAAATGACAGTCATTGCTTTTGCCAGTGTGATACGCAATTACCCCGCAGCTTACATTTTCTCACTATCATTCTCTTGCCCTTATCAATTTATTTGTGGTCGCAAAAATCACGTCTGTTCTCCCCGAAGGGTTGGACAGAGGTGTACCTACCTATGATACTGTAAGGTTTTATACAATAAGCAACCTTATGTTGTGCAGGCTATTAAGAAAACAGCTCTGCGTTCGAAAATTCGAATATAGTGTCCAAACACGTCTGTGTTTGGTCTGTCTAGACCTTATCGACAAACTGTCCCCAAAAACTCAAAACATTTTCAACGAAAGGTTTTTTCACGGCAATTAATAGAATCGCATAGATCTTGTAGATGTTCTGCCATGCTCCTACCTACCCACATATTTCTCGGCCATCTGGTCCAATTAGCTATTCAATTAATCTATTCGTAGCACCATGCAATCATCACTACCAAACAAATACTTGTAAACGAAGCGTAATTTAACATTTTTCACACCCGCATCGGAAAAGTAATCAGATTTTTTTTCTGTGTTAAATATGGACCGATAAACATCTGTATGGCCATGTTTCTGGTTTAAGAGTGTATATTCAGAAAGAGATCAACGTCGCAAATGGCTGTCAAATATTTCACTGTTTTGATCAAAAAATAATAAATAATCTAAGTGGCCAAACGCCTCGTAGCCGACAACAAAAAAAAAAAACAAGCAAATAATATTGTTCTACTCCCGATTTACTTGATCAGAATACAGGCGTTCAAAGATAATGTCTTGGCTGCATTAAAAGAACGATATTTGAAATAAGAAGCTTAATTATACCTGGAAGTTGGTGGTAGCGACTGGCGCCAAGATGGCTGCCCCCCTGCTGTTAATAGTAGTAATCACCCAGTTGGCATAGATTTTATTGTTGTTTTGGTAAAGTTGTAACCGCAGTCAATGAAACACGACCTAAATTATAATTACAGGGAAATAACACTGTTTACTGAAGGAAAATCGTCTAAAAATAATAATGAATGTCACTGTTAATTGTTATCAAACCATTTTACAATCGTCACATTGGTTTACCACTACCATAAATGTCATCATAATAATAAAAAGTTGGCTAGAATTTTGTTATTATATGATATAACTTATCCATTTACGCAATAAAGTACAGTTACCGACGTTAAAGTTACATAAATAAGGAACCCGCAATCTGCCTAGCCTTTTCCCAACTATGTTGGGGTCAGCTTCCAGTCTAACCGGATGCAGCTGAATACCAGTATTTTACATGGAGCGACTGCCTATCTGACCTCCACAACCCAGTAACAGGGTAATACCCCCCTTGGTAAGACTGGTTGTCAGATTTTCGGGCTTCTGACAACCCGTAACGATTGTAAAAGATCCACGAATGACAGTCAGGCCCAACGGCTTAACGTGCTTTGCGAGGCACGGAGAAGTCGGTGTATGTAAAGTTAGTCACCGCCGCGGCAAATGTAGCTTAACTTGATGGATCGACCGGTGCGGCTGTTATTACTTAGCTCTAAATGAGGAACCCTATCGACATAAAACTACCGAAAAGCGTACTGACGTTTCTTAATGTTACACCAGAGGACGTCAGAGATGATAATGAAAATAAAGATAATCAGCCGGAGACACGTTAAGACGAAAAAAAGAAGCATTAAATGCATCCTACCTAAATATTGGAAGCTGTACGCTATCCATCCTACGCAAGTATCGTTGCTGTCACTCCCGTTTATCCACTAACTGACTTTGGACTGCCAAACGTAAACATTTCAGTCTTTAACTCCTTTTTGAAATCTAAATCAAAAGTAATTTATTAACATAATTCAAAATTACATAAGATAGTCCCCCAAAACGCCCACCCATCAGCATCTCCTAGTGCTTTCGCTGGGAAGAAGTGGCGCAATTGACGCTAAAAGAACTTTAGACGGAAATATTCTCTAAGACGATCAAGAGACCTTTGTTCAAGAAAATAAACTACAATAAAGTGAATGAGCTAACTTTAGCAAGAAAACTAGTTGAAGGTCGAGGACCTGTCATGAAAAAAAATAAGCCGCGAAGGTAACATAAAGGTGTAACATAAAACATTCCATAATCCACATAAGTGAAAGAAAAAAATGCCTTTGAGAGTGGAATTTCCCAAAGAAGAAGCAAAGACATAATATGGTACAAGTGCATGCTTCACCCCGCAAGCTTTGGAATAAATGAATGAATAACTTTTTAAAGAAGAATTTCCCAAAGAAGAGGAAATGAGATAATATGTATGAACAGAATCTAAACTACTGTACAGTGAAGATAATCAGCTCATTTCAGCAAGGATACTAGTTGAAGGTCGAGGACCCATCATGAAGAAAAATAAGCCGCGTAGGTATAAATGCATTCTGCATCCCACCAATGGTAGTATAAAGGGAAATGAATTATTGGCCTCAAGTAGATGATATCACTACATAAGCAGCTGTAATCTTGGGACGTACTATGCGCAATGCTTTAAGTGATAATAATTGCCTGTTTGACGCGCCTGTTTTATCCGGAAAACTGAAGGAAGACATCAAAATTGTACAAGAATGAGAATAGAAAATATGAAAGATTGATAACTCATGATTAATTGTTTTCAAATACGAATTGAAAATTTCATAAGGCAGGTCACTGAGCAAAATATTAAAACAAGATGGCCACCTTTTGGTCTCATAGGTACCATCAGACAGAAGCAATTGAAGAAGATGCCAAAATCAAAAAGAAGAAATAATCTGTTTAGCTGCCAAGAGAGCTTGATTTTTCGACGCTAGATTGCTTGGAACAATCCTCTAACAACTGTTCTTTACGTCCCTCGCCTTATATTTTAAGATCCCGCAGTCCCAGTAGGAAGGAATGGGAAGTTATCTTTCCCACACCTATTACTTCCTCTTGACAACGAAATTGATCAATTTCGATGCGGGTTCTCTAACAGTTTAGTGTTAGGGATACATTGTTTGTTGCTTGGCATTTTCCATTGGTGGTTCTTGGAAATATGGATTTGAATAGTTAGCAAAGAAAAATAAAGTAGATCTATAATCAATACAATAGACGTGGATATATGTAGTAACCTGTTCCGCTTAGCTATTTCTAAAGAGCCATAAAAACCCCTGAAAGAAATCGACACGTGTTTCACCTCTCAACGAGGCATCCTCGGGATGACGATTGACTTGTCGCGAACTCGAACATGGCGTGTTGCCACACCAAGCGCTGAACGCAGACAGGTTACTAAATATATCCATGTCTATTTTTTTTTTATAATGGATTTCTGCAAAGTCACGCCTGAATCAATTAACTATCTAGATCTATAATATATTAATTTAGTTAGAGCCAATGCCTACCTATCTTCTTATCTTAGCATCCCTTGCACTACTTGCAACCATAAAGGACTTAAATTCCTTAACTACTAATTACTTCCTCACACACTGACTTATTAATTATAAAATTTTAGGAAAATCGTCTACTTTTAAAATGATTGTTAATAATATGTGAGCACCATGTATGTATCACATAATTTAATTATCTGTCGTTGCTTCATTTTTAATTATTTTTACCTATTGTGGTATAGTAATTTTATTCTAGGTGCATCGTCTTCACATATAATTATTTAACGAATGTAGGTACCTATACAAAATATTGTAAAACATTTTAAAAGAGTAACGATGGAGTTTTCTTGCACATTCTTCTCCATACGAAAACTACCTTTTGGAAGGGGCGACTAGAATCGATTCTATTATTTTGTAAGTTTTGACGTTCAAAAGTGCCATACAAGGTGCTATTTGAAATAAATTATTTGACTTTAACTCTTTAGTTAAAAATCATCATAATCAGCCTATTATGTTCCCACTGGGGATACAGGCCTCCAATCTATGAGAGGGGGTGGGCTGTAACCCACCACGCAGGCCCAGTGCGGGTTGGTGGATCTCACGTGTCTTCACATTTTCTGTTCTAGGACATGCCGATTTCCTCACGATGTAAACATACATAAGTGTAAACGCCGAAATATATGTATTTTTAACAAATCTTTCAAAGGTATCTTACTTTATTTAGTAGGTAATCTGACATTGGAATTTTGATAGCATTTTTACATCTACTGTTGACGAAAACACTCTTAAATGCCAAAAAAACTTTAACTATTATGAATTCTCTTCCAAAGTCTGTTCACAAGATATCACTGGAATGAATCATAATATCTTATTTTTTATAAAAAAAGTCGCCACAGTGCGTTGTTATCAGAGTGGCCGTATGCACATTGGACACAGCGACGCATTGGACACAGCCCCTACGATATCGATTGATGGCTGTTCTGCTTATTATATCGTGATGGTTGAAATCTTTGGATTCGTTGTAATTTGATTTCAAGGTCAAGTTATGAAAAAAAATGTTGAAATAAATGAGAGAAATAGACCGTTCTTGATAAAAACTTCCTGTCCACAAGAAATCCCTTGCCGAAGCGCACGCGAATGAAACTTTTAATGTTGATAGCCTTATCGTCCCTATCATCTTCTTATAACAATCTTTAAAAAAACAATTCTCACAAGACGAACAACTAAACTAATTAAGGGGGAAGGGCTAAGGTAACTCGCGAATATCATATTTTTTTACGTTTTTTTGCAATTTGCAGGTCAGTGTCAGGTTTTATGCTGATCAAAATATATGATTCGCGACAACAACCAACAACGGTGTTTTTACAGAATCAGAATCATTCATACAACTCTCTCAGTTAGAATTGACCTCAAATGTCATGATTTTATGTAATAGTAATTCAATAGAGTAATTTGGACTTAAGAGTTGTATTGATGATTTTCTTTACTATAATTCTGTAACTACATACTTGTTTCGGTCGCGAATCACACTATGATCAGCATAAACCCTGATACTGACCTGCAAATTGCAAAAAACGAAAGAAAATTTTAATTTCGCGGGTTCCCCCGGCGCTTTCGTTTCGCCATAAGGGGAAATGTTCCGAATTTAAAAAAGCCAATTCCTTCCGAATTTAGTAAAGTGGCAACACTTCGTGCCAATTTCACCATTAAAACTAAACCCGATTAGCACATCTAAACTGCGTTCGGGAGCTCTCAGTGTCGATATTCCACAACAATGATGACACTGACAGCTCTTGAACGCGATTGGAATGTGCTGATCGGCCGATCATGTTCAGTTTAATTGGTGAAAAAATCAGCCTTAGAACTTTACTTATATCAGTATAGCACGAACACGACACACATAAATCTCTAGAATCAAGACTAGTTCTTTTCCGGATAACAAACATCAAACGTACAAAAACCCCAGAAGATGATGATTACTGAAACTACAAATATAAAAACAAAATAATGTGTTCAATATAAATCATAAAAGTCAATACAATACTACGTAAACTTAGTTTTCGATGAACATGATGGCTCTCGTTTTGTTTCGTATTTTTAACATCACATTATTTATGGGTTTCAACTACGTTTTAAAATAAACTATGGTTTTTAAATAACATAACATCACGCCCACTTTTCCCAAAAGGGAAATTCTTTCAAAGAAGACAAATGTGTATATTCTTTTTTATGTTTTATTTTTATATTCTAATATTAAAAAATATAATTTATAAGTATTTAAATGAAATAAAGGAAAAAATAATAATAACTTGCTCGAGAGTCTTGTTAAGCGGTTAGATCAGGGGCCTGATTCAGAAGGCAGTACTCCTTAAAGGCTCTTTCAAACAGGCGCGACACGCGACGCGACACAAAGACACCGCTCGTCGCGCGATGAGCGGTGTCTTTGTGTCGCGTCGCGTGTCGCGCCTGTTTGAAAGACCCTTAATACGGTTCGTACCGTGAGCAAGTTCCTGTCTCTAGAGCACTTTTTTTTTTTTGAGGGTGGGAATCATCAAATAACTTCTCCCGCTCTGGGCGGAGCGGGAGGGCGTGTCAGACTCTTACTGACTAAAACCCACCCGTGTTCCTTCGGTTGCCCTGTTGCCGGGGGCCACGATCTCCCTTTCGGTTTTCTTCGCAACCCCGGCAGGCATCGGCCCTAGTGGACCCCTTCAAATCTGCTGACATCTCTTTGAGGCGCGCGTAGAACACAACGCGCCGTCAACCCGGGCCTGGTCCTTATCGGACGGTGAGCCACCCATTGCTCACCGTCCGCAAGCCCGCGCCTACGGTGGCCAGAAATCGCCTCGCGATTCCCGACGCCCTGGGCGTCTCCTCCTGCGGCGGTTAGGGTTAGGGGCGTGAGGGCGCGAAATTTGCCTCTCCCTCACGCGTTCCGCCTCCTCCTTCGCGAGCATTACAGCTTCGCAGAAGGAGGTGACGGCCTCCCATTTCCTCTCGCTCCGTACCATGGCCCGAACCAGGGCCGGACGCGAGAGATCACCGCCGCCAATCGCCTCCACGAGGACACGGCGATGTTCCGCCCAAGCTGGGCAGACCTCCACCGTATGCTCCACCGTGTCCTCCGGGCGATCCACACAATGGTGACACCCGGGCGTTTCCTCCCGCCTTATCCTGTGCAGGAACCTCCCGAAACAGCCGTGTCCGGTGAGGACCTGCGTCAGGCGGAGTCTCTAGAGTCCTAACCACCGATAGCTTGGATATTTTTTTTAAATATTTTTAAATGTATTTTTTTTTATTTTTATTTAAAAATTTATACATTATAGAAACAATGAATAAACGACATAATAATCATAATAATCATCCCATGCCGATTTCGACTGCGGTGACTGTTTGTTTCTAACAACACTGTGATTATTATGCGAGTCTCTGGTGTGGCAGATGTGTGAATGGCGAAAATTCCTAATACAAAAACCGCTCAGAAATCGCAGTTGCAACCTCTGCACCAACGAGGTAATCAACTATGTCTTTTTTTTAAATGAAATAAATAAACCAATATTTATTTCTAAACTACCAACTTTCTTGACCTTCCGATTTCGGTACTAACGGATTTCTAATTGTTACGGAACATCAACTTACTGGTTTATCTGACTAAACAGCATTTCAAAACTGACCACAGTATGGAACCAATCCAATAAGTATCACAAAGTGCCAATTTGGCATGCAATGTGAATTTAACAGTAGATACAGTACGTAGTGACAAGCAAGATTGATATTACAGCTATAATTATTTACGCCAAAAAAAATATTAGTACCTGGGCGACCGAGCTCTGCTCTGGTGAAAATTGAGAATGCTTTATTTAATAGTGTAGTAGAAAAGTTCATACTCATTCCATGCTGCCATAATAGTGGGTACTTACTAATTCCATGCTGTCATTATTCTAAGATAGTCTTCTTGTTGTAAACTTTGGGCGACCGAGGTCTGCTCGGGTGAAAATACGAAGAAAACGAATTTTCCCAGATATGAGACCTAGCTAAATCGATTTTTCGCCCCCTATATTGCAAATGTCATCGAAATCGTTAGAGCCGTATTCGAAAACGTGATTACAAATATTGCTCGTTTAATAGTATAGGATAGGATAGGATATGGCTCGATTAACAGGATGTATTTTCAAAGACACCGTTAAAGTATTAGCAACCTATGAATTGTCAAGAAATCGGTCAGTCATGCTAACGTGCCCCTTTCAAAATGTAATAAAAAAAAATAAAAAAATTGTAAATCACAAAAACACGTGCATATAAAAAAAAACCGGCCAAGAGCGTGTCGGACCACGCACAATGAAGGGTTCCGTAGTTAGGGTGAATTTATCTCAAGGACAAACTTAACATTGTAGTTGAAAAACATGTACTTCTATACATTTCAACTACAAATGTAAGTTTGTACGCACAATACTGGGAGATTTATCATTTTATTTTAAGACCATAAACTTATTATAGGTTTTTCTGTAATCTATAACTATATTCTGATTTTTTTTCAAAATTTTAGGGTCAGTTGTTTCGGAGATAACTCCCCTCTTATCTCCGAAACAACTGAGCCTGGTAATGGTAAATTTTCATAAATATCTTTAAAAGTATTTATTTTAAAATTATTTAAAAAATGATTTCCTCACAACAAGCCCTTTTATTTGATATGTCACACGGTACAGTTTGGAAAACGATTTTTTTTATTTTTCATTTTCCCCCGAAAAGTGACTCCTATATATAAAATTAATTTATTTGCAAGAGAAATACATCACCTGTGAAAATGTCAACTGCCTAACTATCACGGTTCTTGAGATAAAGCCTGGTGACAGACGGACAGACAGACAGCCAGACGGACAGCGGAGTCTTAATAATAGGGTCCTGTTTCACCCTTTGGGTACGGAACCCTAAAAATTACTGTCCTACTGAACTTGTACTGTATTCATAAAGATTTAAAAAAGTAAGTTTTACGTGAGTTAAAAAATGTACGCTATAACGAATTACTTAATTGAGGATCTTCATCAGCGCAATGTACGGAACTTCGAAATCTTGCTATGACGAATTACTAAAACTCCGAATGTTTACCATCGAGATTCCGACGGAGTATTTCGCTTTTATGTGTATAGATAAGGATAATTTAATAAAATTTGGTAGAGGTTAAGTTAAGTTCATGTTAATTTTGTGTAACTATCTACTAACTTGTTAATGTGTGAAATTTAATTATTACAAATTAACTACGTCATGGCAAGATTTCGAAGTTCCGTACATCGCGATTATAAAAATTCTCAATTAGGTTAGTAATTCGTCATTGCGTACATACGATGAATACAGTACATCGGTATTTTAAACTTCGAAGTTCAGTAGGACAGTCTATAAAAATGTCATCAGTTTGTGGTGAGAGTTGACAAAAACCTAGTTGCAGTAGTTTCTGGAAGAAAATTAAATCTCTTCCTTTTTCAAGTTAAGTGCGATCATTACAAAAAAAAAAAAAATCAGTGGGTCTCCGGGAGTGTCGACAGATTGAAAACTTGAAAAAAAAATCGGCACCGCGGTAATCAACGCGTTGATGTTTTTTTAATGGTCAAAAGCTGGTGTCGTCACAGTTTCGCGAAATCAATGTTTTAGTCCCATCTCAAAAATGCCCAACGCGCCTAAAGAAGTTTTCACTTCAAAAATGGGCGACATCCTGTCACCTATATATATGTTATTTTTGATATATTATATTATACTGCCTCGTTGGTCTAGTGCTCACAAGCGCTACTGCTGAGCCTAAAGAAAGAAAAATGCGTATAATGGCATTAAGGCTCGTGCAGAACAGATATCGCGGGCGCTACAGGCAGTGCGACCCTTGTAGCCCCCGCGATATCGCGCTGGTCTGCACGAGCCTTTACAGCAAAAAGAAAAACGGAAAACAACGCCTATAATTCCAAAAGGAGGTCCTTTTTTTTTAGTTGAGCATAATGTCAGATGACAACACGACATATACCACCAGACGTTTATTTGAGGTCTTGTGTTCGAGAACCGGTACCCTAATTACGTAATACACGATCAATCACAATCTTTCACAGATTGCTAATCCATTGCTTCATAAGTTGTAAAAAAGAATCTGCTCAGCAACATAAATAATGCAATGAATGTTGTTGAATTGTCAAAATGAAACAAATTAGTCATAATCTTTTTAAGTTACGTAATTAGGGGGTACTGGTCGGGCAGTGTTATCTGAAATTTTTCAGTAGCAGCCCGAAATCTGGATTTGCCTGGTTGTGCCTGGTTGATAGCAATAGGCTCGCCCCCTATTACATGGGGCTTCAACATAGAAGGCAGAAGCATTATACAGCCGTAATGTTTTTATAACAATTTTTTGCCGGTGTCGACGTCTGCGTCTCTTTACTTGTCTCAACGATGCCTAGAGTACCACAGACACTAAAGGCATAGACAAGTAACTGATGGTACGTCGGGTGCAGACACGCGGACTACTTCTATTTAATTTTTAAAGTATTTCACACATCTATTTTTTATTTTATTTTATTTAATATTTATTTCTGTATCTATCTATCTGTGACATCACTGCGGGCTCTATCAGAATACCAGCGCTGCGACATTAGAGCCTTTTGGCCTCATACAGGACTTTCTGTTATATTTTAATTTTGTTTTTTTATTTTTTATTAATGATTTAATGAGTGTGTTTTAGTTTAATTTGTGATTTCCTGTACGAGTCTCAATAAATACTTTTTCTTTCTTTCTTTAAACATAACTGACGAAATGTGGGTGTAATACAGGTACACCTGTGCCCAACCCTTCGGGGAAACAAAATTATGATATATAACTGGCTGATCACAAAATCTTGTATAATTGGTGTAGCTGCGCGAATCGTCAAAGTAAACCGAGTGAAATGGATTGCTATGGTGGCTGTAGACAATACCGACACAAATCGTAATTACAAATTTCTATGAATTTAACGAGTTGCTCGTATTATTGTTCGCATTACTGGGTATCACAAGGTCGTGTTTGCAGTAACTGATACTGTAATTGTTTACAATGGTCGTCCTCCCTTGTCGCGTAGGAGAATTTAAATTTTATACCGACGACACCTGCTGATAAAGTGTGTAGTGTGCGTTTGCACTGGCGTAACATTGACAACAAAACATGTTGAAATCTTTACTTTCTGCGAATGCGGCGAATGTTTGGCCAGTGCTTGCAAACGCACAGTAATAAGTACAAATTTTTGCATACCAAATGGTAGAATGTACTTAGTACGAAACATAATTTTTAAACAACTAACCTATATCTACATTCTATCCAAAAAAAAACTATTCTATTCGTATATGACGGATATGACCAGCACGATGTGAGATCCTCAAGTCATCACCTCTCTATAAGCTACCTACTCGATTTTGCAGTTTCCCCTTGGTCACTTCTTTTACCACGTTGCCTTCGTCATGATGTCTTCTCCTACTTGCGTCCTCTTCTTCATCTACTCCAATCTATTGTACTGCAATACGCAGCGTCATTGAATCTGCTATAACCTGAGGAAAAAAAAACCACCGCACCGTACACGTGTCAGAAGAGAAACTTCATAAACAAAAAAAAAAATAAGAGTTAAAATATCAAAAATATGAGGTATTCCACTCAGAGCACTGATTTCAACAGCGCTTGTACGAACCGCACCTGAGCACTTCCACTAACCGCACTGAAACAAAATTTAGATAAGTGCGGTTCGGTGGAACAGTTTATTATTTTTAGTCTCCGAACGGCACCTGCATACAGTTTGTAATTGGTAACAAAAGAATATACTGTAGAGAATATTACTGAATAAGGTGTAAGTAAAAACATACCCAGTACACATACAAAAAATACTTATCCACTTTTTTCTTATTTTTTTCTTTCTATTTGCCATTATTGTCCCACTGCTGAGTAGAAGCCTCCCTACTCTTTTTCCACCTCTCTCTGTCTAGAGCTGCCAACGACCAATCTTTGTTAAAGGAGCCCAGCTCATCCGGGCATCTTCTTCCTCACTTAATCCCTCATAAAATTGCGACAAGAACGTCAATTTTCTACTAGAGTCAAATACATACTACAATGTGTGTCCGTGTTCTTTACTTTTATATAGCTTTTAGCACATAGTCTTCCCAATAACTGTCACATCACAACCCTCGTTTATTCAGAAAACAATAATATATTAGGTATTTATACTAAGTATCTCTGAGGTTATAAAATTTAATTAAATTTCTTAGACAACAATAGACAATTTGCATTGACGACGGACTTGATAATTTTTATTTTTATTTAAATGGGCTCTAATTTTAAACAATTTCATGATTTTGAATTGAAACTTCATCTTTTGTGATTTATTATACGACACGAAACAAGTTTCCATTTAATATTCTGACGTCTAAACACATAACATGTCACTATATTAATTCAGAACTCTCACAATCCGTTGTAATAAAATGTTTACTTATTACAGTAAATAATCTTTTTTTTTAAAGTGAATACTTTTTTAGGCGCGTTGGGCATTTTTGAGGTGGGACTAAACCATTGATTTCGCGACACCGTGATGACACCAGCTTTTGATCATTAAAAATACATCAACGCGTTCATTACCGCGGTGCCGATTTTTTTTCAAGTTTTCTTTTTTTGTCAACTCGTGATCAGTGATGATCAATCCGAAGGTGGAAGGGAGCTTCACCCGAAATCCTCAAGTACATAGAAGCTACCTTTAACTGCCGAAACACAACAATGCTGTTAACATTGTTGTTATGGCGGCAGACTTAGATAAGATGGTGGAAGCTAGCCAGGCGAACTTAGAGGAAGCCCTACAACCAACCAAACCGTGCAATTTTTTGCCCCAGCTAGGAATCGAACCCGGAACCTGTGGGTTTTTTTTTTGGTGGAAAATTATCAAATAATTGCTCGGAGGGCATCTCAGACTCTTACTAAATAAAACCCACCCGTGTTCCTTCAGTTGCCTTGTTGCCAAGGGCCACGGTATCCCTTTCGGACTTTCCCGCGACCCCGGCAGGCATCGGCCCTATCAGACCCCGTCAGTTCTGCTGATATCTCTTCGGGGCGCGCGTGGAACACAACGCGCCGTCGACCCGGGCCTGGTCCTTAACGGACGGCGAGGTACCTATTGCTCACCGTCCGCAAGCCCGCGCCTACGGTGGCCGAGAATCGGCATGCGACTCCTGACGCCCAGGGCGTGTCCTGCAGATAGGTTGTCTTACCACAACACCACAGAGGCGGTAAATTTAAAAAAAAATCGTCCTGTGTCCCAACTGTGGACACATTAGGATGATTACTATGGTATCCTATCATCATCGTCAACACCTTGCCTTTTCCCAACTACATTGGAGTCGGCTTGGCTTTACGGGATATCTTATAATTGCTACTTTAGAGGCATGAGGAAAAGGGTGTAAAGTTCACTCATGCACCATAGAAAAGGGAGGATCCTCCGACCAGACGAGTGTTGTGTCTGGCGGCACAGATAATATAATACTACGTATATGTCGTGCGCGCGGTAAACTCTAACTGCGCGATGCAGGATTTGTGTGACGTCATGTCTTTTTGATGCGTAGTTCGTATATGGCGGTGTAACCGCTACACCAGTATGTTATTGTTTTAAAATGAAGGCAGAGGCAGTATTTTATAATGTAATAATCAATCTTCAGAATCTGCTGGGAAACCCATATTGCATACGCCCCGAGAGCAGAAATACGTCATGATAACATTCCTTTTATTCTTAAAATTTGTTAGTTAAGTATAATAAGTAATCATAAACCATAGAAAAAGTTAAACTGTTTTTATTTTGGCCTTCGGATTTAACCGCCTAAGTTCAAACTTCTTGATTGCTTTTTTTTTGTATACAGTTTAAAAAATAATCAGTCATGTCGCTTCTTTACCTAATCTTATATTCTTTTAACTTCAAATTTTGCAACCAAAAAGCAAAAGTTAAACAAATGGACGAAGTTCTCATAAAAAACCTGCCAAAATGACATAAAGTTTACGCGCCGTCACAAAATTTTTAAAACAAAAAGGACACAGCAGTTTTTGAGAAACGATCGGACATACATACAGACGTCTATCGGCTGTCAATCCTGAAAATTAGTTCAGGTTTATGTTAATTTGCGACTGAAAGGATGATGAAGGTTATTATTGTAATATTGTACCTATGACAATAGATGTTATCATGTAATATGAGAGTGACAGGCGTGATTTGGGATTTATTTTTGTGGATAAATGAGCTATCACATTACTACACGCGGTGATAGCAGCCATACTTGTCACCTAGACACATGGTCAATGTTATTGGCTCAACTGTTTTTAATCATTCGGAAATCTCATTATATTTTTAACGCTCTCGAATTAATGCTGCTTTTTATTTATGGTATCTACCACACAAATTCGTATACCTACTTGCTTTGAAAACAACAGTGACAGGAAGTATTATAATATCATCAAAATACACAACGTGAATTAAATACGTAAAAAAATAAAGAAAATACATTTATTTAGCACAGACCAAAAAACACACGATATAATTAACAGCAGATAAAAAAGACGACGTACGACGACGTATCGAACGACGGACGAACGGTGCATCGTTCGATGTATTATCAAAGCTAACTCAAAAACTATCCAAGGAAAGCTAACAAAAATTTATAATGGGACCACCGCGCAAGCTTCCTCTACTAAATGAAAAAATAATGTTCAAAATCGGTCCACAATTGACGAAACTATCTTTTTTTTTAGATAGGGCATCTCGTAGTTGACCTCATGACTACTTAACCGGGCTTTCCTGTGGGTGCCTTAAGCTACTACACTTAAAACATCCAGCCAGGGGTGACGAAACTATCGATGACTAGCTTCGTCACGACCGGTTAGTCCCGCTATGGTATGGTCCCGGTATGGCACCCTCTTAAAATACCTATCAAAAAGTCCCGCTATGGTACCCTTCAGTTTTTGGTACTGTTGTAAAGAAAAGTTATACAATGCGTTAAGAAAAAAATAGTATTAATAAAAAATATCTTTTCTTAACTATTATAGTTAAGCAAGATAATATTTATTAATACTATTTTTTAAACAAATCACGCTCGGTAATTGTCGTTTCACTTCAGGTAGTTACCTGACCAACCGGTTTTTTCGTAAAACAATAGAGACGAGCCCTTCCTCGAATTCGTATCTAGCTCTTCCCTTTTGTTTTTATGAAAATAGAGAGAGACAGTATTATTCCGGGTTTAGTTTGCTATTTGCAGCTGTACTTTTGCGATATGAGTAATTAGGATAGCTTGTTAGTTTATCTATTGCAATGTCTGGGTCAAGTAGTTCACGTGGTGTAAATTTAATAATTATTGACAGTCGACGCGGTGGAAAAACTTTATTACGTGCCGGACATAAATATATTAAACGCAGAGAAAATAAAAATTCAAGTACTTGGCATTGTGTAAATAGGAGAAATAGTATTAAATGTAGTGGATATATAACTATTGAGAATACCAATAATACAATAATTAAAGATTATAAACACAGTGATCAGTGCGTGCCACATTTTGAAGACAATGAAGTTCAAATGGCTATAAGTGAGTGCAAAAAAGAAGTAAATTCAAATTACGGATCAGTACAGAAAATTTTCGAAAAACACATGGGTAACTTAAAAGACAAAGGGTTACACCTTACAGGAAATGTTCCTGACTATAAAAAATTAAAAACAGTATTATACAGACACCGAAATAAGTCGTTGAACGTACCAAAAACACAATTTAAGAATGTGGAAGAAATTATAATACCAGAAGAATTTAATAAGTATGTATTGGCTGATTATTGTAATGAAGACTGTAATCGAATAATTATATTTTCCTCGACAGAAGTAAAGGAATATATAAAATGTGTAACGCATTACTTTGGTGATGGCACTTTCGACGGCTGCCCAAACCCATTCGAACAAGTTTATGTCATTCATGGAGACATGGGAAGCACTGAGTTATCCACGAATGTAGCACCATTATTTTATATTCTGTTAAAAAACAAAGAAGGGAAAACTTATGAAAAAGTTTTCGAATTGATTAAACAAACTTTGCCTGAATGGCGTCCATCGAAATTTACCTTCGATTATGAAATAGGAGTAATAAATGCAGCAGCGAAGATTTTTCCTGATATCAAAATAAATGGATGTAACGTACATTTTCAAAAGAACGTTATCAAAAAAGCGAAATCTTTAAATCTCATGGAACACGAAGAGTCCTCGAACCATGTTAAGCAATGCATAGGCTTGGCGTTTTTGCCAAAACAAGATATTGAAGACGGCTGGCTGCATATAATGGAAAATAGGTATAATATCTTGGTTACTTTCCAAAATGATGTTTGAGTACTTAACTCTAATTATATGGCAAAAAAGTAAAGAACAACAATATCAGTAAGGACCTGTTAATTTCATTGCTTTACAAGTACGAACGTTTAATAAGTATTTTTTTCAGTTTCGACGATGAAGCTATGACCAAATTCAATGACTATTTTGTCACTCAGTGGCTTGAATATCCAGACCTCATTTGGTGTTGCCATAATGAACGCCATAGAACAACTAACTTGGCGGAATCATGGAATGGCAGATTCAACAAAATTATTGGAAAAAATCCCAGTTTATTATTGTTTCTGCAAACAATTGGCAACGACACATGTCACTTTGATATAAAACAAGCCAAGTAAGTTGTATTTTTTAGACAATATTTTTAAGCAGATATAATATTTTTAAAAGCAGATATATATTTTTTTACATAATACGAGTACATAGAAGAATTTGAAAATGGATTTGATTTTATTTATTTTGGTAGATATTATTGGTTGTCGCCTTCTATTACAGACGGTTACTGAAAAAAATATAGCTTAACTTAAATAACTGATGATTTTTGTTATAGCTTTCGACTAAAAAGATCACCTATAAATTCAAGAAAAAGAACAAGTATAGAAATCGACCGCCAGATTCAAAAGCTAACAAAAAGTTACGAAAATAAAGCTATCTCCATTGGTGATTTTCTGATTAACATATCAAAGTCAATATTTCGATCAGAACATTTAAAAAAATAGTTTATTTTAATTTTGTTTTTAGCCTATTAAAATGTTTAATACTTTTTCTCGATGTTGATTATTTTTTGTAGTTTATGTTTACAATTTGCGCCTTTTTCTCCATGTTGATTATTTGTAATTAATATATTTGTCTAGTTGGTTGTTGATTATTTTTGTAGTTTATATAAATTTACAATTACTGCCTTTTCTCAATGTTGATTATTTGTAACTAATATTTATGTCTGGATGTTGTTTTTATTTGTAGTTTATAATATTTACAGTAATACTTTTCTGAGATGTGGATTTTTATATTTTTTTTATTGTTGATTATTGGTAATTAATATTGTTGATTATTTTAAAAATTACATTGCAATTAATATTTCGTTTTACTGTTTGATATTTTTTTATAAATATTTTGAATTAATAAAAGACTGATTTAATATCGCAAACAGACGTTTTATTGATACACTCCTAAAAGTATTTATTTATAGATACACTTTTCTTTTCAGTTGTACCTTCTATTGTCTAACGTAGATCTAAAAGATGGGTACCATAGCGGGACTTTTTGATAGGTATTTTAAGAGGGTGCCATACCGGGACCATACCATAGCGGGACTAACCCGTCACGACTTCGTCCGCGAGCCCATAACCTTCCTCAAGAATTGGGCTATCCAATTTTAAAAGAATTTTTCAAATCTGACTGGTAGTTCCAGTAGAGATTACCCCCTGTATACAAATTTATAGACAAACAAATTTTACCTCTTTATATTATTAGTATAAATGTAGTTATTGATATAATCATCATTATTATTTCTTTTATTTTTAAATATTTCGCCGGGTTAAAGGCAAAACCAATTATTCAGTCCAAAAAAGTCAAAATGAAAAAAAATTGGACTAATTTTTTTTGTACAAATGAAGCTAATTTTTGTGTTTAGTACGTAACTGTTTCAAACTTAGATAATTATAGAACACGCTTTTACATTTGCGACAGACATAGTTTTATTATTAAGGACTTAATTTAAATAGTAAAGTTTCCAAATGCGCTTACGGAAAAATTTACATTGACTTTTTTGGACTAAATAATTGGTTATGCCTTTAACCCGGCAATTTGTACATTTAAAAAAACATAGGCACAGACGAACATAATAACCTTCTCCTTTTTTGAAGCCAGTTAAAAAATCATTTCACGATATTCGAGGAAGGTTCAACTTTAATAACAATACTGTTGATCTTCAAAAGCTTCTGCTACTAGATTATAAAAAATCTGCTCCGTTCGGGAATCGGACACTTTGGTGGATAATGAAGATGCCAATCATACTCAGAAACACGCAATTCGACCCGTCTGCGTCTTCATCGGTACCAAACTGATCAGCAAAGATATTTATAAATATATCTAGACGGTCATAGAAAGTCAAAGCTGTGAACTCGTCGAAAAAAAAAGCGCCTAACCGTTAGCCGCTAATTGCATGCACACTAGAAAAGCACAATGACAGCATTGACAGCACAATGACGTGGCGCGAATGTAAGACGTAGCTGTCACCTGACACGCACACCAACCTAACCAAGTTGGCTTGTTTGTTTTAGTTCTTTTGCAGCGCGACACACTCTATCTAGACATATTAATAATCAAAGCTAGATAACATAAGTTTTAATACCAAAAATAACAAAGAAAAAATGCAATTTTTATCAAGGTGGTTGGTGACACGGATACTCTTCATTGCCACATAATTATTTAGAATAATTAAAAAACTGGTACTTTTAGCTTACTGGGGAAAACTGTGGGTACTTCTTTAGAAAGCGGGCATTTTTTTTTTCTGTTCTGGAAGGGATTATGGTAGGGTTTATCATCAAATCACAGACATCATTAGATTATGTCAATGTTCAATACCAATTCAGCACCGCTACCAGCTCTGACTGGCTTTTTTTTGCCAAAGCATCACAAGCTGGCATCTCAAGCCGTTCTACAGATCGTACGGATATGAGAGAAGATAAGAAGCATTAAGATCGGAATTAAATAGGTACGGCATTTGCAGAAAGACCTCATAAAGTAAACCGCCCATAAAAAAATCCTAAGTCAGATTTTAAGGAAACCCGATACAAAATAACATATTTAACATAACATCACGCCTGTATTTCCCCGAAGGGTAAGGCAGAAGTGTACCTATAGTACACCAACATTTCGCCAGTTATGTCCATTCCCATGAGGGGGCGAGCCTATTGCCATCAATTCCAGATGGAAAACCCAATAACACTTTGCCGCCGACTATACCCTGCCGATTTTGTTAGGCTGGTGTGCGTGACAGGTGACAGCTACGTCTTACACTCGCGCCACGTCATTGTCCTGTCAATGCTGTCATTGTGTTTTACTAGTGCTAACAGATGGATGCTATTTTTTTCGACGAATCGTACCCGGGACCTCATACTCAGCAGTACCTAGTACTTGCAAGTACTAGACCAGGCAGTTAAATATAATAATATATTTTAAAACAAATTGTTTTTAGTTCCACAAACATTTTTATCGTTCAAACGGTTATGAAGACGATGAATCATCATGAACAATAAACCACAACTGTGTGTAACCACAGAGTAAAATAATTGTATACTATAACGTCACCGCATGTAATGAGTTTGATAATTACCTATCTGCACTGTGGCGTAATGACAACTTGACTGTTTATTAGGAGGGTTTAAGGCTCCTACAAACAGGCGCGATACGCGACGCGACACAAAGGCACGGCCGCGGCGCGGCGTCGCGTCGCGCGACGAGCGGTATCTTTGTGTCGCGCCCGTTTGTAGGAGCCTTTATCCTAAAAGTTGGCAACGTCGTAAATAGCTGTCAAATATTTACCTGTTTTGTGAAATGCAATAATTCATATCGTAACACCGAATATTTAGTTTTAGATGTAAAAAAAAGTATTTGCAAAACTTTCCAAATGCCTTGGTTACAACATCAAGTTCAGTGTTATACCTAATTGCAATTAATTATTTATATTCTAGTTCGCTAGTTAGCCACATTTCTTGTTTTCATACAGTAATATTGCCAAATTAATCAAAACAGCGAAATATTTGACAACTATTGGCGACGTTGCCCACTTTTAGAATAAAGAAGGTCCGAATGTACCTAGTAGTACACACAGCGTCAGTATGTGCTAGCCCCTCAAGTTTTAAATGTTACACTGCTAAAACATAGAATTCGCTACGAATAAATCTAAAAAATACTTCAAAAATTGTTCATTGTTTCGATTGGATTTGGATTCGAACCATCGCACCACCGAACGTCGCCAAAGTCATACTGGCAGTTTGACGAACTAGCCAGCGAGCCCATGAGAATTGCAATGAAATTGTTAAAAACTGTCGTCCGAGTCACTTTATCTTTGGGTCTCTGTCTAATCGGTAGATTTTATAATTTGAGGGTATTCATTAACGTTTTCTTTATAAAAATTAATCCATACCCTCAAATTATAACTACAATGTTTGATGTATATACATTCACTTAAAACTATTGTTTATTTCAAGCGCTTCCTATTCTATCGTTGGCGTTAATGGGTTGTCACAATAGCTTGTCACTTGTTTAAGGACCCGGTTGTCAATAGTTTTTTTTTTTTTCTGTAAGGCATCTCATAGCTGAGCTCTGAGGTCATGAGTAACCGGTCAATCCTGTGGTTGCCTTAAGCTGCTGCACTCAAAGCATCCAGCCAAGGGCATACAAACTAAGCTAAATAGCTAGGTGAACGCGTGTGGGATACGAGCCTCGGCTTAGGGCGTCACCGGAGGGAGGACATCAAAGATGGGACGGGCTAGATCAAAGTTTTGATCATGATTATTAATCGGGGAATTTAAAGCTACGTGCGCAGCTGCAACAACTGCTGGCACCTCGTTTTCGAGCAAGGGTCGGGGAGGAGTATCATTTACTCTTGTCAATAGTGGCGTTAGGGCCCTTTATATACCCTCACTCAGTACTAGCGTTAGGGTAGGGCGCGTATGGGCACCCGCCCAAGACGCCAGACATGAAGAGGCGCCCAACGCGAACCACCGGCCTTTTATTTCTCTATCTTTTCTGTTATTTAACTCTTTTTTACCCGACTGCGGGAAAGCAAAGATAGAGTTATATTTTTCTTACTTTTCTGTACAATTCGACAAAGTTGAGGTACTATTTTTATATGAATGGGCAAAAAGAAAGGAAAGCAAGTATCAGTCAACTGTGTTAAGGCCCTTAACACAGTTGACTGATACTGGCTTCCCTAATTAATTGTTTTATTTACAGCTAGGTACCTACGATGTATTTCCCATGTGTTTTTCCCACATCACTACCTATCATTTATGTCATGCTTTAGGTACCTATATCAAGCCAATAAAAAACGTGTTAAAGGACTACTAGTAAAGTACCTATAGGTATATTAGAGATAGGTAGGTACGGTACATTGCATGGGTTTTATTTCGGTAACAGTAGAGTCCAGTGCTGACCCTTTGTTTTACTAAACGCTTGATTAAGGGTAAGTACTATCGATGAAACGCATATTGACGCAGTTTGAAAAAATCCCGTGAACACGATGACCACATCTGTTTAAGGCGACGATAACAGACTTTTAATGATTTTATACTGAAGATGACGTCTAAACGAGTCGTGTTAATGATTTGGAAAAAAAAAATATGTTAAATTAGAGAATTTTCTTAATATGTATTTTAATATAGGCATATTTTGGATTATGTACCATTTTAAAGATAATTTAATTATTGATATTTTAGTATACGCGTTTTATTAAAATACCTTTTGTTTTATGTATAATAAATTAATAATGCGTATAATTTGGGACAGCGCTCCTTGATGGGCGATTTCTATACAGAACACGCATGCTAACCACTCAAGATCACTGTCATATATCTATGTCTTAACGGGCACTTTCTATAGTGGCCAAGCGCTGTAAGCAGAAATAATCCTTAAGTGGTATAGATATGCGTTTCTTCGATAGTACATCGAAATAGCATTCATCATCATCATTTCAGCCAGAAGTGATAATAAATAAATGGTAATAAATATTAAAGCCCTACTGCTGGGTATCGGCCACCTATCTCCTTCTGCCATTTTCCACGGTTCCATGTGTCCCTCGTCCTGATATTTTCCGCAACTCTGGCAATGTCGTCTACTCAACACATTTTTCCCAGTATATTAAAGCCTTTATCCACGAACTTGGTATTCCCCAAATATATCAAGGTGGGAACATATCTAACTATGTATTTAAATCAAAATTATCTAAATGCCAAGTAAGAAGTGCCCCATTCACCCCGATCAATTCAATAGTTACTGTATATTCAATAGTTACAGACCTGCAGTAATAGTTACTGTCAATCCTTCCATTATTGAAGTAAAACTATGAAAATATTATGATCACATCATCATTCCAATCACCATCAATGTCACTATTACTTACTATACGCCCGATCGGGGTGAATGGGGCACATCGATCATTGAATCAATTCAAATAACACGCATGTTTCGCATAAGAACTCACGCGCATCCTTCATCGTTATCGCTTCGATGTGCATACGTGCGTAAGTCTGCTACTGATATACCATAATGCACAGATTTTAGATTCCCATAGACATGACGTGTAATTAACAACACACTGGTTTTCATCAACAATAGTGATTGTTCGGTAGGGCAGCTGTTCTGCCGGATCCTTCAACTTAGTTGAAGTAGGTACATGATACCTAACCTTTAGATACTGTTCCGTTGGCGCATTTATTAACAATTTAACGCTAATCCAAGACACATTACTTTAATATGATATTGAGTGGTTAGCTTGCGTGTTCTGTACTGAGCTCACGCAACGCGTCGTACGTCCAGCCAGTAATAGGACTCGCCCATCAAGGAACACTGTCCCAATTTAGACGCATTATTAATTTATTATAGGTATATAAAAATGTATTTTAATAAAACACGTATACTCAAAGATCAATAATTAAATTATCTTTAAAATGGTGAAGGTTTCAGAAAAATATGCTGCTATACTAAGTTATTAAGAAAATACTCTTATTTAACATACCTATATTTTTTCCAATTCATTAACACTACTCGTTTAGACGTAATATTCAGCATAAAATCATTAAAAGTCGGTTATGGTCGCCTTAAACATGTAACTCCATTCAGTTATTGTTAATCATGGCACATTTAGAACGTCGAAGGTACCTACGTGCTCATATACGCGAGCGGCACGCGCCAACAGCAGAGGCAACTGCAAATGCCGCTCGTGTATGCGGCAACTGCAGATGCCGACGAGTGCCGACAGGTGCAGTTGCCTCTGCCGTTGGCGGGTACCGCTCATGTATATGTGTATATGAGCACTAAAGTATCTTTTGACGAAAGACCTTCGTTATGTCCCCAAAAACTAGATAGGTATTCACGGAAAAGGGCCAAGTTGATTATTCGACTTCCCGATGCTCTGCTTCCTGGCTAAAAGTTTACCCTACTGTTTGTTTGAAACATTGAAAAGTCAGTCTGAACTAGAAGCATAGGTACTGAACTATAATGAGCTTAATTATAACCACAACATACGTAAAATTATGCAATTACCCTCATGATAATATCTACCCACAGTGATGATAATATCTAACCATCAATTCGAAGCACTACCCACTATTATACACATCACGTATCTTTGTAATCGAAAAGATATTGCGAATCACGTCAGGTGATTCACTTAATAATACTTAGTAAACCTCTAACAGTTACCAGGAAGCTCAATAAAATTAAATAAGTATTGAGAAAAACCGGGTGACGAATTCTAAGGCTTTCTTCACAACCGTTGGCAACTATTAATTTGATTAAAATTTAATGTAAAACAAATCTAAATAAACGAAGAGTTTTATCACCTAATAATTAGGTAGGTGAAGGTCTTTAAACAGCTATTTACTTAATTAAAATAAAAGCCCGTTAAACTTAATAGGCAACTAACGGTATTGATTGTACGAAAACATTAGGTAACAACGCTAGTTTCGTAGACATCGCTCATTTCACTATCGTAACGCTAACTAGGTAAAGTAGTGCAAGTTAAACTCCATGTTTCACCTAGAAACACGAATGAAGTTCTCTTATCGATATGCTAATGGAGTAATTGTTTCAGAATGAATTAACAACATGGCGCTCTCAACGAGCCGGCAACAGTTCCTCGCGTATGAATCTCAAACACCAGAAGATATCCAATATGGAAGAAAAGGCGGAATTTTCGTGTCTAACTGCATTTGTGTCACTTTCATCATTTTCGCAGTGATAGTCGCAGTCATAGTGGGCGTCATTGTGCATTTTATCACCTACTTCAAGGTAAGTCCGATCTTAATCACGTCATATGTTTTATGTTCGTTGGTACTATTTATAAATGTGCTCAAGCCGGCTGTTATCTAATCTACCACTAACTCCATGAGACGTTGCCCGATTTCAAGTTCAATTGCTATCTTGTAATAATATTTCTTATCAACTTTAATTAAAAGCTACCGTCTTTTATATGTATTTTTTATCGAACTTAATTCCGCAGTTACACGCTATTCCCGCCTTTTGCGGATGGAAGCGGTATGAAAAATCATAATATAAAGTATTTTGTTCGGAGTAAACGCGATCTTTGCCAGATAGACTAAGCTCTGAAAAAAAATAAACGTCAAAATGACAATCGATGTTTGAGTGGTTGAAAGTGTGTGGTGTGTACATTGAGATAGAAAAAACGAATATTCTAAATAAATTTAAAAACACCAGTTTTCATCGATAGTGCAAAGATGAGAAACTTATAGCTTAAAGTTTTCTGTAATACTAAAGCATTTTATAACCTGTGATATTTTTAGTTAACGCACAAAATGTTTTTGAAAACAATTCTCGTTTTATTTATATTTAATGGAGTTATTATTAGTGGAGATCAGAAAGTAAGTATTAGCCTTTCCTTTTTATTATTACAATAGCACTGTGTTGTAATTTGTCGCAATTTTGAATCTTTTTAGGAAAATTTATCTATAATAGCAATAACTGCTAACAATAATAATTATAATCATGATTATTCAAAAGTCTAAAACAAAAGTCTAATTCAAAATAAAAATGTGTGTATAATAATGTGTGAATAATAATTTGTTGTGTAATAAATACGGCATAATTTCTATGTTTTAGTTAAATAAAACCCGTTTAAATTATCCCATTTATTTTACTATAGTGGTTCAAGAACCTACAACATTTTCTTATTTATGTATTACATTATAAAACTATTGCAATTATTTATTATTTTGCAACGGGATGCTCCCCAGTTGCCCAAAAGTGTTTGTGATATTGTGATATTACATTGCATATAAAAGCAGTAAATATGTTCTTAAAGTAAATCTATTTCAATCAACATCAAACTTCTATGTTTTTTCCTGCACACTGGCAAAGAATTAACTCATTTTATTTTTTCTGTACTTAATGTCTAGTAAACTGTGGAAGCTGTCTGACTGCATATTTCCCTCTCATTTATGAAAGAAGTATTCCTTAAAACAGTAAAGTCATTTTAAATCTGCTCTTGTTTCAGCTCTCACAAAAAACTGTAGACTTTTGGGATGAAACGGAACCATTTGGACAAACAAATTCACCATCACCAGACCTCAGACTTCCTTCTATAGTAGTGCCAAGTTTCTACAGATTGAAACTAAAAGCTGAACTAGAAAATTCAACATACTCCGGCGACATATACATAACTATACGGGCCAGTAGGAGTGTCAGGGAAATAATATTACATTCTAAGAACCTCAGTATTAGTAGCAATGCTAAACTTACAGAACAAATATATGAGAAAGTTGAGACTTTACCGTCTACTAGAGTCAAACGTGAGGTGAGTGAGACAACGGTAACAGCAGTGGACAATGTTACTGCCACCGATGTTCCTACAACTACAGCAGCTGCTGATCAAAACACTACAACGGCAACTGTATCAGAAACAACTCCAGTTGTCAGCAATGAGACAACTTTAAGAACTGAAACAACGCAAGCACCCGTACCAGTGGATACAGAAATAACCCACAGTGCAGTACGGACCATCAAAATATTGTCCATAGTGCAAGGGACAGGGGACAGACTGATACTGCCATTAGAATCTGCATTGAAAGCTAACGTAGACTACGTACTGCAGTTGTCCTTTGAAGGAACAATTTCCAATTCCATGACTGGATTTTATAAGAGCACATACATTAATGATAAGCATGAAGTCAAGTAAGTTTTTCTTTTCATATTACTATTAGTATGTCCATCAGTTAGTTGGCTAGTTATTTGAATAATTAAAATGAAATATTGACACCAACATTATGGCAGTCATTAGGAAATCTGCATGACAAAAAACTTGGTAACAAGTAATAATATTAAATAATAATAAAAAAAAAAAATAAAATAAAAAAAAAAAATATATATATAATTATTTAATAGTGCCAAATTTTTCCTATTAGTTAATAGCATAGGGTTTTATCATAAATTATTTTAGTATCATAGAAATCCTGATTATAGTATAAATCAATGAAAATTGACCACGTCATGTAAATATAGTAAACAAAGATCTCCTTTTGTGGCAAACTGAACTGAATATGACGTAATACGAGAGATTGTTTAGTAAACCGCTTTATCATTCAGAAACTGTACTGATAAATCTAAGTTGAATCATTTTCTTAAGTGACTTGTAGAATTCATTCATAAATATTACTTGTTTGCATTAATTAGTTGTATGGTTTATGAAAGATACAGAGATAATTCTTAATTATTGATCAAAAAGCAAACAAAAATAAGTTTTTTTACACAACAAAACAGGGTCATCAGTTCCTTGCCATAGCTCCTAGATATTTTTCTATTTTAGGTATATAAAATACAACTGATGACTTATGAGTTTATGACCGATCCGAACTTTGTGCAGAAGGCTGCGCAATAATATTTTTTAGGAACCAGATTGTGACATGAGATGAGTGTGAGTGAGAGAACATGCACGAAAGTTCGGAGAGCGTATATTCAGACCGGCCATGATTCGTCGGCCGTACCCTAGGAGAAGGGCAAGAGAATGATGACCCATGTACTGAGCACCTACAGCAACAGCACTATTCTGCTCCATCATATTGAAATATTTATTGCCAGTTTGCCCACAAATATTGGTGCAGGAAGTACAGGAACAATTCCTCGCTGAAAATATTACAAAATTCTTATCTTTCAGAAACCTAGGGGTCACCCAGTTCGAGCCGACATCGGCGCGGTCTGCTTTTCCTTGTTTCGACGAGCCAGCTTTCAAGGCCAAGTTCGAAATCAGTATTGGTCATCCAGAAACTGTCACTGCCTTGTCAAATATGAAGATTGTTACACAAGAACCCATGTAAGTTGTGTTTTCATCGTAAAATATTTAATCTCAATGAGACAAAAATAAAGTTGCAGTAGCTCCATGAAATACTGGTTAGACTGGAAGCCTACCGCAACATAGTTGGAAAAAGGCTAGGAAGATGATGCCAATGAGTTAAAACAAATTGAGAGTAATTTGGCCTAATCAATATGTTTAGGGTAATTTAGTCTGACATCATGACTACGATTTGTGAAGCTTTGGGTTTGACAGCATCCGGAGGTCAAGCAAGTAACTTCTAGCCTATGAAACTACCATGCTTTGAAAGTACTTAACAGAAGCTTTGAATCCCTAATTGAGTGTGTGTCAGTGTGTGACATTTTCTATGAATCTAAATCAATAAAAACTAAGTTAATTTGTTCACCTCAAAGATAAAAATAAATATAATTTTATTTTGCAAATATGGGTAACAGCAAATGATGCCAAATACAAGAGTTCAGCCATAGTTTTAACACATAGGCATGCAAAATATTTAAAACATTCAACTTATAACTAAGTATATAATTAAATACTATTTTAAAATTACACAATGAACTAAGTACAAAAAATAATATAAAACACTAGCTTAAAAATTATTTCTCAATTAGGAACTCCTTAATATTATAATAAATAATATAACTTTTAAAATAATGAAAGCGGAAGCTCTTTCCATGTCTTTGGAAATTTGTTGTAAGGAACCCTAAAGTGGCCAAGTGACTCAGAGAAACTATAAAATCAATTGAATACGCCTCGACGCACAAATTGTTTTATTAATCACTACACACAGATATGGAAATATGTACTCTCATAATCAAGTTTTTTAATTAGTTAATTTCGAGACTTGTCAACTCATTCTTCCAAGAAATCACATCAATCATACACGCGATATTTTTGATTGTTTGGTTTCAGAAAAATCTACGAAAAACATTTATTTTAAAATCGATTGTATTTTACTAGCGATCGATATTTAATTTTCTTTTTACCAGTTTTGCACTTATCCAAACTTTTAGAATTTTGAACAAATAGAATCCTCTTGAACTTTTTTGTAAATTATGGTTCCCGATTTTGGGTAAACTCCAAAATAATTGATACGAGCATTATATCAGTCGTCAACTTGAAGACAAAAGACTGGACAAGGATGGTAATCAAAGACCAATATTCAATTGAATTTAAAACACATTTATCCCTTTTATGATGATGAGAGATTTCAAAAGACGACCCAGGAAAGGTTACAAGATTCTTTTGGCGCGTGGACAAAATTGGAACTAGCGCCGACAGTTTCTGTCCAAATTTCACAAATGTTTACCAACAACGCCGCCCTATCAATGTCATTCAAGCGCCAAAATATCCTTGTAGCACTCGATTTGGTGGAAAAATTACAAAGACAGTACATTATAATACAATTTCTCCTCTCACAGTCCCGAACAACCCGGCTGGCAATGGACCCACTTCGACAGATCAGTCAGCATGTCAACCTACCTAGTCGCCTTCGTACTCTCAGACTTCAAATCTCTAGAAACAAGTTACACGAGCAAAGACAACGTCACTATTCCTATCAAGATATGGACGAGACCCGAACTAATAGCGAAAGCGAAATATGCGTCAACCATAACGCCGAAACTTCTCGCGTACTACGAAGATGTTTTTGGAGTGCCATACGCGTTAGACAAGATGGATTTGATCGCTATTCCTGACTTCTCCAGCGGCGCTATGGAGAATTGGGGGCTGGTTACTTTCAGGTGAGTTTTGTTAAGTTTTGTCTAGCTTGTTTGATATGCCAGCTGTCCTTGACATTATCCAGTTCTAAACCTCGGCTATACTTATCAAAGAAGATGTCAAAAATACATTCAAATTTAGACCCATGTTTGACTGTAGTCCGTAGTCTCCCACGATAAACATTTAGCCCTTGTACGCTCGGGCGACTTTTTAACGCGAAGAGTTTTTTATCGCGCTCTGATTTCTCAAGTCTCTATAGTTGAGGCGAGCATTGAGAATCCAACAGAATGTATACCAGCACGTCAAAAAAAGGACACTGTTGGATTTTTAACTCTCGGTGCTAAACAGTGCGTCGAAAATCCAGTGCGCGATAAAAAATGGTCATTGGGTACGAGGCTTATGCTGTCACGATATATGGCCAGCATATTTGCCAAACACGACACATGTAGCGGGCAATTTTGATTAATACGATGTTTCTATTGCAACACGTTCCCGGCTTCGCCCAGTTCTAACCAGCTGACTTGAGAGAAGAAAGGAAGATGTAACCGCATAAGTACCGAATTTCTATTGTAACAGGTCGGTATGCTTAATCATGACAACTTTGTAGACTAATATTATATTTATAATACACCTGTGTACATATAAAGAAGTTATGTCACGCGGAAAATACGGTAAATGGAATGACGTAAATAATGACACAATGATATAAATTCCTATTGTTTTACAAGCGTTATCGTGGCATGCCTGACAAAGTTCAATTACTTTGTGACATCATGAATGGTGGTTTATGAGTTAAAATTTAACGTCAATTCTAAATATTCAAATTCATGTTTCCTTCTTCTTCTTATTTCTCAGTAGCAGCTCGGAGTCTGGATTTGTGCCCGGTTGATGGCAGTAGGCTCGCCCCCTATTACATGGGACTTAAACATAACTGGCGAAATGTGGGTGTGCCTGCTACAGGGACACCTCTGCCCAACCCTTCGGGGAAACAAGGCGTGATGTTATGATGTTATGTTTCCTTCTTTGGCCTATTCGCGTTACGCGGGGTCGCTTTCCCAATCTTGTGACGCCATTTATTTTGGTCTTATGCGTCATCTTCCGTAAGTCCCATCTCCCTCATATCCTTTTGGACCTTCGTCATCTTTCGTTTACTGTTTTTAATTAATGTAATTGATTTGGAACAGTTTTAATTATTAAAGAAACATCAACATTATTTCAGTGTAAATTAAGTTGATTTTAGAATGACTAGTACTATTGTAAAGTCCATATTTGCCAAGTGTTAACGCAAACTAAATCTTGTGTAGGTGTTAAAGTTATTTTTCCAAATACACATATTTGTTTACATTTTCGGAAACAGATTGCTAACCCGAAATATTTTATTTTACATTGTTTACGAAGGTGATGATTTTGACGCCAAACATTTAAAACCGTTCGTATATAAGAGCTTTGAGTGACGTCTCTGAGTGTGGAAATTGCGACAACATTGTTGTATTGGGTTCAACCTGAAAAAAACAAATGTAGTAACAGTAAATAAATATTACACATTGAATAAAAAAATATATTTAGATTTGACCATAAACCTTCCATAGGCATCTTTTTTTTAAAAGTGCTATATTATGTCAAAAAAATAAAAAGTAACTAGTACTGGTTAAAACCGGTAAAAGAATAATATTTCATACACATTTCTTGACGCATGCGCAACATCGATCTAATCGCAGGAGAATTTTAACTCGGCGTAGCGATATGAAACCGTTTTTAACGCCTTTCAACGAGTTTCAGTAGCCATACAGAACTAAGTGAGCGTAAGTCAAAGGAATATGTATTTTAGCAAACGTATATTTATTTTATTATTTATCTGGGTGGTACGTATTATTCAAGATGTTGATTCTCTTTGGTGAATCTAAACGAGACGATGACTCATTAATTAAGGTATAGAGGTATGAGGAACAGTGTGTAAAGTTCACTCATTCTCCATAGAAAAGGGAGCATCCTCCGACCAGACGGCTGTTATGTCTAGTGAGCTACTGCCCGACGATTGATGTTGGGATGTTGTATATATGCTAGTCGCGCGGAAAACTCGGCTTGCGCGATGCAGGATTTTGCGTGATGTGTATTTGGCATGTGGCAATGTAGATGGCGCCACAAAAGCATTAGACTGGTCGCCGATAAGAGTAGATGTTAATACAAATCCCACACGTTCCACTATTGATTCTTAGCACATATTTAATCGAAATCCGTCTATATCTACTAACTACGTAAATAAGCAAACGAACTGCCCACATGATTTTAAGCAAACAATCGATTAGTATTTGAGATCAAATTCGAGGACGAAGCACCGATCAAGGCACATTTAACTAGTAGACTCTCAGACAATAATACAGGGTGGTAGGGACATCGACGCGAAACCTGTTACCATGGATTCAGTACATGATTCAGAAAGCCCCTGCGTTGAAATTTTTCGTCGGTTATTAAAAAAATAGCTGTTTCATAGAAAAGTGCAATAAATACCTACGCGGTCAAAATGTATGGAACAGCAATGTTTTTCTTTTAACGAAAAATTTCACCGCAGAGGGCTGCGGTGAAATTTTTCGTCGGTTATTAAAAGAAAAAATTATCCTGAACCCCTGTTCCTGAATCCATGGTAACTATTTTTGCGCCGATGTATGTCCCTGCCAGCCTGTATAAGACCTGTACTGTTCACTTATGTGTCATAAAATAAATATAATATCTAAAATAGTAAATATCTAATATGTATCTTTACAATCATAAGACAAAATGGACGTCCACTGCAATGAGCAGTCAATTGAGAACTGGTCATATTTTCCAATTTGCTGATGGATAGTTGGTCACAATTTGTTACTACCAGCAATATCGCATTTCATCATGGCTCTTATCACCACGGACCGGTCGGTATTATTCGTACGAATAAGGGCGAAAACACCATGCCCTAAGCACTGCTGGATAAACCTATCTCAAAACACTAAGGCCGCGCGCACTTTGGACATGAATGTGTATCGTACGTAAACGTATGATTGTGGTCGTACGAATTGATTACGCACACTGAAAACGTTTTTCTCCGTCAAATTGGTAGTGTTCCAGTGATATCGCATTGAACGCAAGAAAAATCCCAAAAAGTTTAGATTATTTTCGGACGTCAGAACTATACGTACGTATACATAAGACTAACTCGCATTCAGTCTGCGCGCTCCCATAGTACTTGGAAGATCGGGATCGTCCGTGCGTGTTCGTATGTGTGCGCACGAGTAAAATTCGTACGAAAACGCGCCAAAATTGCGCACGGCCTAACACTGTATTCTTTCACTGAAGTCAAAAAAGCCGGTAAGTTTCTGACAAGGTCATCTCCTCATTACATCATGTACCATTTATCATAACGTTATCTAAATCATTATGAGTTTTGACGTATTCTAAGGCCGTGAACAAACACTTAACCTAGGGTAATTATACTTTACCAGTTCTTATCTCCGGAAAAGATAGTTGAAGTTGTAAAAGATATGTAACGCATATAGAGATAATTTTTTGTGGCGTCTTCGTCGTCGTCATTTTGTCTATCAGAAAATTAGGATAATTTTAGAGGTTATCACCAACTGTTTTCTATTAGGGAAATGAAAAACATATTCTATTCATGTAATAACTACTACATAATATCATAATTATAAGGAACTTAAGACATATGTAAAATACTCTTTTTCTACACCGTAATAAATTACACATAAGAGATGTTATTCTGTTTTTACCACATGTATATCAGATGCTTTCTAAATCTATTTAAATTATGACAGCTAACATTAAATTAAGTAATTGATTAACTAACCTGAAACTTCCCCATTTTCATCACCCACCCAATGTTAGCTATAAGCCTCGTTTCTTTTTAACCGACTTCAAAAAAAGGAAATGGTTGTCAATTCGGTTGTGTTTTTCTTAAAATGTTTATTGCCTAGAACTCCGTCATTTATAAACCGATTTCGTTTTTTTTTTTTAACGTCTTATGCTCCAGAGGCAAAAAATTAAAAAACCAGAACCAAAGACACAATTAAAGCTATTTTTATTTACTTTGTAATTTTTTTTTTATGGAAATTGGTTGGTTTTTGTAAAAAGATTTTCCTGATCTGCGATTTGATTAGAAAAATCCATATCCCACTCTGCAATTATTAAAATTATAACATTTTTTTATTTCCTCAAACAGAGAAACAACCTTACTCTTCGATGAAGAAGAGAGCGTTCCCCGCGACAAGCAGAACGTAGCCATCGACATAGCGCACGAGCTCGCTCACCAGTGGTTCGGAAACCTCGTCACCATGCGATGGTGGACCGATCTCTGGCTCAACGAGGGATTCGCAACTTATATCGAATATGTTGGAGTAGATCATGTAAGTATTAGCAAGCAGACTATAGTTCTGTGGCGGCATCTACATCGCCACATGCGAACTATGCATCAAAGACCTGACGTCACACAAAACCTTCATCGCGCAATTAGATTCACCCGTATGATCCTCCCTTTTCTATAGGGGATGAGTGAACTTTACACCCTATTCCTCATGCCGCTAGACCAGTCCAGACCGAATTTTGGCCATTGCGACCAATCGCAGCCGAGACCAGCCTTCGGCGCGGGAGATACTATAGTGCACAAGTGTGTGCGCACACACAGGTGCACTCTCTCTCATAATCCGATGGGACGGCAATCCGACACGACCGGAGAGAGATCAGGCGCAGGATATCATACCGCCAACTGCCAAACTCCGGGCTGTTACTAAGAAATTCCTAATGGAAAACCCAATAACACTTCGCCCGACCCGGGAATCGAACCCAGAACCCCACGCTCAGCAGTCGCGGTTACGACCACGAGACCAACAGGGCAAGCAGACTATGTAGTAAGAAAAAACACTTAAGTTTTCTCAGCGACATACGGCTGTCCCAAAAGCTAATGTCTTGCACAAGTCAATATTACTGCTCATCGATTCACTCATATCAGCTAGTTGGCTTCTATCCAGACACCCAATAGTTTCTAAAACAGCATTGCGTTTAATTAATTAAAAATTAAAACCAAAAAATACTGGACAGCCATGGGTTTTTATTTCAAAACCTTTTGAATTATACAATTTCAAAAAGTGCTGATAAACAATTTATTCTAGAAATTGTCAATTGTCCAGGTGGAACCCGAATGGAAGATGTTCGAATCGTTCTCCCGTGACAAAATGGACCTCCTTCGTTCCGACGCGCTGAAGAACACCTCCCCTGTATCTCGTAAAGTGGAGGACGCTTCAGAGATATCGCAGAAGTTTGACGAAATATCGTATACTAAGGGGGCTAATCTTATACGGATGCTGAACCATACGATATCTGAAGACCTGTTCCATCAGGGACTTGTTATTTATTTGAATCAGTGGTGAGTATCATACCATAATATTATGGAAAATTGAAAAGTCTAAATTACATGCACTGAAAAATTTAAATATACTCAATTTTTATTTCATTTGCGTGTATTTGTCATTGAGAACATGTAATCAAATTTAGAATTTTAATCAATATAATTATAATAGTATGCTGTACTAAACGCGAAGTCTTGAGATAGTCGCGGTCATAAAATATGGGAGCCAGACAACATAAGACTCAAATTCCATACTAAACATTTACCGTGCTACCCACACATTTTTTTAAATGTCTTGTCTGCTGCATACTACCACACCCCTCCATACACCTTTTATATGAAAGTCCAGTTTTTTATTATTATTATCCTACAATGTGTCCTAATGCTGGGCAAAAGCAAATTCCACTTTAACTTCTTTTAATCATCTCTTAAATGTTCACCAGGAAATACTCAAACGCTGAAGAGAACGACCTCTGGTACGCGATGGCTAAGGCTACTCCATCAGACCCGTCGTTGAAAGACCTCAACGTGGTCGACTTCATGAACTCTTGGACAAAGCAGGCCGGGTACCCCGTCGTTAATGTTAATAGGAACTATGAGAAGGGACAGGTTGAGTTTGAGCAGGTAAGAATTAAGACAGTCATCATCATCTACTTTATTCAAAAAATAGTACAGAAGATTAATTCCGCAAAATCATTTAAATAAAAACCGGCCAAATGCGTGTCGGACCACGCACAATGAAGGGTTCCGTAGTTAGGAAGAATTTATCCCAAGAACAAACTTAACTTTGTAGTTGAAAAACATGTTCTCCGATACGGAATGTATGGGAAAACATATTTTTACAACTGCAAATATAAGTTGGTCGATTAGCCCGACAAGACGGGCCCGCTGCGTACTTGTAGCTTCATACCTAAAATGCGGAGTGCGCCATCTATACTATTCAGTGCTTTAATTTATCTATTTACAAATATTTATCTATACTAATAATAAAGTCGAAGAGTTTGTTTGTTCGAACGCGCTTATCTCTGGAACTACCAGTTGGAGATGAAAAAATCTTTTTTGCGCTTGATAGCCCAATTCTTGAGGAAGTCTATTGGCTACTGGACTACGACATGACAGAAAGTTTCCTCGCTTAAGTAAAAACTCACACTATACATATTGACAATTCTCAAATACACGTGCACTCACTAACATAGGTACCTATAACATACAGACACTCTTAAAACACCAACAAAACTAATACAAATCTCAGCACCATGCATACTCTCTTTTTTTTAAATTTAAAATTGTTAACGGAACGAAGGAGTCTTGATCTCACAACACAGGGAGTCCTAGTGTGAGGTCTAGGAATTCAATCCACTTGAATGCAATCTTTGCGAAATAAACTTATTATTTTATTCTTATTCTATTTAACATCACGCTACGACCCTAAGAAGACGAGCAAAAAAAACGCTACGATACGGAGTCCCAGAAGCTGAGTCCCAATAAAGGTTAGAGTTGGCTTCCAGTATGCCCAGATGCAATTTTTAAATGGAGTGATAGTGGCTACGATAATAAGTCCACAGCCCGATTTCTGTGCAACACTACAGTTCGAGAAGTCGTCTGAAGAAGCCATAATATTCTTTTAGCCATAATAATATTTTTTTACAGAAATGCTGACAAAGCATTAAAATTTACTTTAGGTGAAGCGTCAGGGTAGCCCGCGGAATAAAAAAATAAGGCCGCGAATCATATTTTAATCAACATACAACCTGATCTGCAAATAGCAAAAACGTACCTATGAAAATTTGAATTATGCGGGCTACCTGAGCGCATCTCCCTTAAATCTTTGTAATCCATCAAAAAAAAATACCAATATTTCCATGTAAAAACAATTTTTTCTTTTTTATTCTTTACATCACGCCATTTAAAAAAAAATGATGATGTGGAAATATTCTTTTCAAGACTCTTTAGAAATAGCTAAGCGGAAAAGGTTACTAAATATTTCCACATCATCATTTTATAATGGATTTCCGCAAGGTCACGCCTGAATCAATTAACTATCAGCCCATTTATTGCATTGTATCAAAAACATAAATAATTAATAATAATCACCCATTGTTCCACAGCGCCTCTTCACCTCCGCAACAGACCCGTACCAGAAGATGGTAGACCAACTGTGGCACATCCCCATCAGCTACACCATAGTGGACTCGCCCATAGACACGTGGACCACTAAGCCCAAGTCCTGGCTCAAAGGACGCATCAGTACTGTCGATGTACCCATCAATGATACGCAGGCGTTGTATGTTAATGTTGATGCTATCGGTAAGTTTTTATGCCGTTGAAGTGAATTAATATCAGCTGGCAGCTTATTAAGGATGATTTCCAACCAAACGTATTTAATCAAATCGGAACGGATTTTACAATCTTTATGAAATGAAATGAAATTGTTTGTTCTGTAAATAGGATATCGGAATCACTTTTACACGTCATATTAAAAAAAAAAAAAATATTAAAAATTAAGCTAGTTGATTTCGGTGTTTCCTATTTTGACTACTCTGAGAAGAAAGGCCGAAACAAACTCAGTGGTCACAGTCTCTTTTAAAGTCCAGACATAATCTTGGTCAGGCAAAACGATCTTAAATCGTGTACACAGTATTTAAAGTCTATATTACCAAGCCGCGGACTGTAGTTGGCGTCTTCCGCGACACGCGATCGTAGCCGAAAGTATGCTGCGACGCGCGATCGGCTCCCTTCGCCTGTCGTCGTATCCGATCGGATCCTTTCAGCTGTCGTCGCGTGCGGTCAAAGCCGGGGCCGGGAAATAAATCATCAAACCAAATTTTTCCTTTTCTTTTCTGTGTTTTATGATTATTTTCTTCTTCTAATGTAATAGCCAACAATACTACGTCAACTTCAACCATATAAAAAAATTAGAACAATAATAATATATAGGAATGAAACTATTTGACTAAGCGCAGAAACGGATACGTTCGCAAGCGACGGTATGGAGCCTATCGTATGCGTCGACATCCTGCCAGACGCGATCGGCTGTCGCCGCATCCGTTCGTATCCTTTCCGATCCGATGCGATGCGAGCCGTTTGGTGGATATCATCGTTATAAACTAAATTGATCAATTTAATTATACCACGACAGTCATACCCCGCGTCGTATTTAAAAGCGATCGTCGCGCGAATACACGGTCATTCCAACTTTTTGTTCGGTGAACCTGAACGCGTGGTCGCGCCGACAGAGGGCGCTTTCCGGTTTTTAGAAAAAAAAAACTGACACATGACCGGGATCGATCGCGTATTAACGCGACGATCGCTTTGTAATACGCGGCCTGATTCGAAGAATCGATTAACCAACTCAATTAGACACAGTACGGTCAGCAACGAAAACAATCGCTTTTATTTAACCTAACGTCCTAATTGACAAAAAAAATCTAATCTAAATAATCTGTTCAGCATTATAAGTAAAACTCGAAAAAAGTTATTTCAAAATTAAATCTGTTACAATAAAAAAAAAAACATGTTCAGATATTATGTAAAAAACTTTTTTTTGGTAATCGATGTCTTTGAAAGTACCAACGAAAAAAACGAATTAAAGTAGCACCGAGCAAGCTATCTATCCACATAGAAGTGTAACGTAACTAGAAAAAGATGCATACAACTTTTTGATGTGTAACATCTTGCCTCTCATTTTTCTGCAATCTGTGGGAGTGATTTCGTCAAAAGCGACGGAAGTGTGTAACAGGAAGGAATGCGCACGCTATTTGATTTAGCCAATGTGCGCGCGCGGTGCTAGAGTTGGCCGTCAGGAACGACCTTGACGAGGTCCTGCCCCTTTAATGTTGCTTATTATCAAGGTTTTTGGGTTTTTCTATCTGAAATTTCCCAGTACCAGCCCAGAGTCTGGATTTGTGTCCGGTTGATGGCAATAGGCTCGCCCCCTATTACATGGGACTTAAACATAACTGGCGAAATGTGGGTGAACCTGCTACAAGGACACCTCTGCATAACCCTAAGGGGAAACAAGGCGTGATGTTATGTATGTATGTATTACCAAGGTGAGATGTCAGATGTTACACATCATATGCGACTACTGTTAGGCTCGCTCTTTTTTTTGCATCTGAAATCAGCCATTATTCATTCTCAAATTTATTCTCCAGGATACTACCGAGTAAACTACGACAAGAAGAACTGGCAGTTGCTGAGCGAAGCTCTGAAGGCCGGCAGCATAAAGTCCCCCATTACAAAGTCACAGCTTATCGACGACGCCTTCAATCTGGCCAAAGTGTCCCAGCTGAACTATAGTTATGCACTGGGTTTGACCACCTGTGTCATCAACGGTGAAGACTCGAAGATGGTCTGGGATCTCTTGTTGAATAATATGGCGTTTTTGAAGCATAATTTAAGGGCGACGTCTGGATATGTGCAATTCCAGGTGGGTTGGTGATTTTTTATCCTTGATTTCTCATGCTTGTCTTATCCTAGATTATTGGGCTAACTTTGCAAATAAAACTAGGATGCAAAATCGCCCCTACTACTGTGAAATAAAGGCGCTGTGAAATTCAAATAGCTATCATGGCCGTGTGGGTTGACTGAGGAGCTCGTGGCTAAATAATAACAGTCGCACGGGTCGATCCATCAAGTTAAGCTACGCTTGCCGTAAAATACTGGTATTCAGCTGCATCCGGTTAGACTGGAAGCCAACTCCAACATAGTTGGGAAAAGGCTAGGCAAATTGATTGGACGTGTGGGTTGACCATTCTATGGCGGCTATGATGATTATAATACAGGGTCAAATTAAATTACCTAGCGAAACTTCAAAGACGTGATGAGTATCGATATCTAAACTTTTAAACCAAAAAGTAAATAATTTGATGTTTTGTTTGGTTGTGAAGCTATGTGTAGCAGAAATGCTAGGACCTCAAAATTTCGTCGTAATAACCGGTGCGTCGTTTTAAGCGAAGTCGTTATAAACGGTTTTCACTATATTTCCATTAGTTTTATCGTGTATAGATATGGAAAGCCATCACGTCTGTGAAGGAAACTACTTAACATAGTTATTGGCTATAACAACCGTAATCCGACGATCCCTTCGAAACCATTGTGAACGGTTTTCACTGCAGATTTTCTCAACTTAACTTCAAGTAACTAAACGACCCGAGTTCGTTGACCCCAAAAAAAAAAAACAAAAAAAAAAAATTATCTTGTTAGATATGGATACCCATCACATCTCAATTTACTATCTAATTTAATTTGACCCTGTATATCCCAATGCAGTTAGCCGTGACGAAGGGTGAAATATTTCATATGCGCTCCTCTAATCTATGGCCCATCGCCATAAAAAAAAACATATTAAATAATGAAAAAAAACTACTTTTCTTTCTTTCTTATTTGCCGTTGCGGAAGTGGACCGATAATGGGAGCATAGAGAATAGAAAACAAAGATATCTAAGCAAGAAATACTTACCATAATTACCTTCAAAATCTTCGTTTCCAGGACTACATGCGAATAATTCTAGCTAAACAGCTAGAACGAGTCAACTACGGCCTTACCAAACCTAAAGACGACAATGAAGCGTTCCTTATAGAGAACCTTGTAATGTGGGAGTGTTACGTCGAGTCACCTCGGTGCCTCAACTGGGCCAGGGAGCAGTTCAACAACTGGACTAAACAGGCCGATGTTAATAATAACCCGTAAGTAATAATGATAATAACAGATGAAGTTGTAAACCCCGTCGAAGTATGAACAGCAATCATCACGCTTAGCATAACAACCATAGAAACGGGTTTTGTCTGACGAGTCGCCGCGTACTTGTAGCTTCATACCTGTTTTTGAAGTGAAAACTTCTTTAGACGCGTTGGGCATTTTTGAGATGGGAAAAACAATTGAACTCGCGACACCGTTACCGACACCTCATTTTGGTAAACGCGATTGTGCTCTTTATTTATGTTAAGTTACGGATCAATGTTCTATACAAAATAAAAACCTAGTACCTGATATTTTTTCATGGTTTATTGTTTAATTCCAGCATCCCCAGCTACCTGCGCTCGCTCGTGTACAACATGGTGCTCCGTCACGGCGGACGCACCGAGTTCGACTTCCTGTGGAACGTGTTCATGAACTCCACCGACCCCAACGTGAAGAGCCTGATCATCAACAACCTGCCCAGCACCAGGGAAGAGTCGCTTATTACTATGTGAGTACTGCTTTTTTATCTACCTTTAGTCTGTACAAAAGAAATGTATTTTCTTGCTTACTTTCTTTCTTACTCTATTTTTACCTGACTATGGCATGCATGGTGGTCTGGATTTGTGCCCGGTTGATGGCAATAGGCTCGCCCTCTATTACATGGAACTTAAACATAACTGGCGAAATGTAGGTGTACTATAGGTACACCTCTGCCTAACCCTTCGGGGAATACAGGCGTAATGTTGTGTTATGTGTTTTTATGGCAGAGAAGAAGGGTTATGAATATCATTGGCTATTTATAAATGTATGTAAATTTGTACCCTCATACAGCCTAACTATTATGCCGATTTTGACAAATAAGGTGACGCTAGATGGGTTTTGATCCAGAGAGTTCTCCAGGGTATATGAAGTCAGAAGAAATCCAATATTTCGTACTACTGGCGTCATCTCGTATCTCAATAATCAACCGAGTTCTAAAAAGGAGGAGGTTCTATGTTCATAAAATCGTGACTGCATCACATATACTACAATCCGTAAAGTACGTATATTTTAATTTCCACAGGCTTCTCGAAAAATCCCTATCAGAGATCCCTAAGCAGTATGCAGTAGCGGCGTGGAGCGTAGAAGCCCCGATAGGCACGCGCCTGGCGCAAGATTTTCTCATACAGAACTTCCACCAAGTGTACAACAAATTCACCGAAATGGACGCATTCACGTTCCCCGCAGTATTGAGCGGATCCTTCGGGTTTATTTCTACTGAGGAAGAACTTAGCAGGGTATGTATACATCATGTAAAAAAACCCTGTCCTATCCGAAAGGGGCACATAGGTACTGCAATAACATTACCTAAAAGTAATAAAATCTAATTATTATTGAAAATATTAAGTTATAAAACGTAAAAAGTATACGTAAAAGTATATGAAAATATAAGAATTTGGTGTTATTTTAGTTAAAAATCACATTTTTAGTACTAAAATAAACCCCAATTCATAAAAAAACTAGCAAATTTTCAACAGGGGTCATAAGTTATGACTTGTAGACACCCGCTTAACGACGTAGTAGTAACCCGGTAAAATAAAATGAGACTACATCATAAGATGTATTCTGACTATGTGACCCTTATTGAGACGTGGTAAGGTAAAAAATTCAAACATAAGATGGAAATGAAAATAACATTGAATTATAATAAAACTTGTCATCCGGATAAATCTTTCTTGAGTTGTATACGCACATACGAACCGAAAGACCGCGTTTTAAAACATGTAAGAACGAAGAAAGTTCATTTAAGTTTTACTAATTAATTGTTACTTGGATTGTTATGAAAAGAACCTTCAATCCATGTTTTTACTTTAAAAGATGGTTCCTCAACACTAATAAAACTATTACAAAGAGAAAAGATTTGCATTTTTGTTTGTCTAAACTAATATTATAAAGAAAAAAGATTTGATTTTTTGTATGTTTGTGTGTTTGTATATTTGTTTGTTTGTTTGTAATGAAAAAACTTAAAAACTACTGGACCGATTTTAAAAATTATTTCACCATTGGAATGTTATATTATAACTGAGTAACATAGGCTATTATACTCGTACAAATTTATAAAGATATCACGCGAGCGAAGCCACTGCCGTAAGCTAATGTTTTATCAATTTCTAAAAGCCTTTTAAACTTTATCTCCTTTAAAATCCCTGGTCATTACATGTTGTTTGTTCAACAATCACTGTAGATTAAAGAGCCAATTTATTTATCAGTTTTGTGTGCAATAATATTGCTTTTTACATCTTTCAGCTAAAAAGCTTCGCTCTCAAACACAAGGAGCAGCTGATGCCGATGTCTCAGACTCTTCAGAAGCTGGTAGACACAGCCACCTTTAGAATCGACTGGCTCAGGAAACATGCCACCGGTATCAGCAAGTGGTTCCAGGATTATGTTTCTGGTACGTAATAACACGTGAAACCCCCTGTGTTGAAAGTATTCGTCGGTTATTTAAAAAAAACAGCTGTTTCATAGAAAAGTGTAATACGTACGCGGTCAAAATGTATGGAGCAGCTGTTTTTTTTTTAAATAACTGACTAAAGTTTTTAACAAGGTAACAGTTTTCGCGTCGATGTCTCTACTACCCTGTAGAATGTAAATCTTCCTACAATCTGTATGGTGTGGTTAAAATAAAGACTCATTCAGGCGTTAGGTTAGGTTAGGTTAGAAATAGAAACGTTTTAATTCCTCGAATCATTATTTTATTTATATTTAATTTAACAAGTAACAAAGACTCAATATGTTAGTACCATCAGCATATTTTTTACGTTTTTTTATGGGTAATAAAACTTCGACATAACGCGACTTCTAGCAATTCACGTAATGTCAAAGTAAGTTTCGTAAAATTATTCATATTTGTATCTGGTGTGGTTCCACGTTCGAGAAATATATTAAGTTAAATTTACTTAAGAAAAATCTTATATTAATTAATTAATTCACTGACAGACAACGCATAGCATAAACCACTGGGTCTAGAAATAAGAAATTTAACGCAAGCATTCCTTATATAACGAAGCGCTAAGGAAGGGTTTTTGAAAATTCACCCCTTAAAGGGGTTAAATTTAACATCTAATTTTCTATGGAAGTTCGTCATTTTTGCGCGATGGAACTTATTAACTTATATGGGCGACCATTGATTTATTTTTATCCCTACAGGTAAATCCTCACTATCACAAGTAACTCCCGTCCCACCAATCGCTCGCTCCGACAACACAACCTCTGACGTCACACCTCCGTCTGACGTCACCACTGCTGCGACCAACGTCACGGCGGCCGCGACCGACGCTCCTGCGACCAAGTAATAGTATGTCCACATCCTACTTGTAGGTACATGTAGTGAGAGTAAACGTTCCTATGTAGATAGATAGATGTTGGTAAAAGGTTAAGGCTGCGCATTACGAAAGTTTGGCAACGTCGCAAAGAGCTGTCAATGCTGACCTGTTTTGATTAATTTGACAATATTGCTGAATGCAAATATGAAATATCGCTCTAAAGTGAAATAAAATATTGATTATGAAATGCAATAATAAAATTAATATTTTGTTTAGAAACTTTCCAAAAGAAATGTAAAAAAAGCTTTTACAAACTTTCCAAATGATCTTTTTACAACTAAAAATGCTATAACACCTAATTCAGTGTTATTATTGCAATTCATTACTCATATTTTAGTACACTATAGATCGATAATTCCATTATTATTTATTTAAAAAAGCAGGTAAATATTTGACAGCTATTGACGACGTTGCCAACTTATAGAATGCACGCTCTTAAGTGCAGATCATTTCATTCTAAGAGATGAGAGTGTTCAGAGTGTACCAAAGTCATTTAATTTGCCATACCGAATATGATTGTCTTCCAAAGTAATTAATAATGAATTTATTAAATTAATAAATTTAATTATTAATTTAATAAAAAATACACCATTTTCAATCAAAGGGTATTCTAATGTGATTTTATTTCCTTATTCAATTGTGAACCTTAGTTTAAGTGAATAAAGTTGAGTTTTAATTATTTCACTTCAATGGTCTGCGCTGAACCTCTGGCAGTTACGTGAAACTATACAAGTTGCGTTTCATTAGAAAACACAGTTGTGATAAGTAGCGGTTACCGCTTTACGTCAGTCAATAACCAGCAATTTACGTCGCATAGTTAAATAAATTAAATACCTAGTAAAAACTGATCCGTGATTATTTATCTCCCTTGTCATATTGAGAATCCAACTCGAAATAAGGATCTCATTTTTACAAAGTTACGGCTGAAACTAATTACGAAACCTAAAATCTCCACGGACGAGAGAATATCGGCGATAGTCACGCTTTCAAATTATCGCTGCGATGATATCGCCGTGTGGAGATTGATTCAAAGATTTTATATTGAATCTCGCCCGTGAAGATGGCGCTTAAAATGAAATAAAGAAAATAAAAATATCTCTAGTACAAACGCAGCCAGAGAGGCACGGAATTTCAACCAGAATTCTCGTTGAAACAATTTGTGTTCCACTATTTAAAATAGTATAAAATAAAATGATGTAAAAATAGACCTTAAACTATTGGTAACTTTTAGTTGTTTGTCAAAAGTAATATTATTAATTTTATTTAGCAGTATACCTAAGAAGCGAGCTAGTCGCTACATAAAATAGGTCACCGATTAATAAAAAATAAATCATGCTTCTTCATTTTTAATAGCAATATTTTTTCTACATATCTCTTTTTAAAATTTTACGTATAACAACGTAAATCAAGTCGTAATCTTATGTGCAATACACGATATGAATAACATCTATAGGTATTAAGCTTCGGCCAAACTTGCTCGACCATAACGCGAGACGCGAAGCGGGAGCGTCAACAACGCGAAACTTAACCGTGTAAGTCAGTCTCACTTTGCCGACGCGGTGTTCCCGCGGTACGGTCGCGCACATGTGCGGTGTGCCCGCTCCCGCTTCGTGGTCGCTCAGGTTTGGACGAAGTTTTACAATTACACCTACTTTGTAAAAGGCTCTTCGTCAGTCAAATTCACTTACTCTCATATTATTACTTCTCCGTAATCAGGACAGTATGTTCGAGATTTGATACTGACGAAAATATATATGTAAATAAAATTAAGCATAATCGATAAAGTTCCAACTCGATAATCCTTCGAGTATCGATTCTTTTTAGTGGAATTTACGATATTTTAAGTCTCCTATTTTTTAAATAAATGTCTTTTCTCTATTTCTATCCTTTTATGTATTTCTATGGACTTTTAAATACTTAAGAAATTATTTATTAGCGTTATTTTAAAGTGTGTATTTTATAATATTTGCCAAATTAGATAGTGCATATGTGGAGCCAAAGCTAAATACATAATGTCACAAAAATAACTATGTTATTAGAATATTATTCGGCAAAATAACTGTACTTATTGAATAATTTTAATAAAAATGTTGATAAATTATTTAAATTAAAATATCCAAAATGTTGGTTTTGTATTTAAACATCACGTCTTAGAATTAGTACAATTAAATATATTTAATGTTACTATATTTATGTGTGGCCATACTTTAAAATTATTATCTAGAAACTGGATCTGCATACAACATACGCACAAAATTTTAACTTAGACTGGTTAAGTTACACCTATTAAGGCGCTGATAAGAGGAAAATGTTAAAAGTAGGCTTGTCTTAAAACAAAAATTGCCAAATCTTTATGGTAGCGGAAAAAAATATATGTTAATCTTGAATATATTTTTCAGAACATGGTTGTTCCCTAAAAACGTACCTATTGAAAAAAAAAAATCTCGATACAAATTTTGGGTAAACTAACCTTTTACCTTGAGTTCCAATTCCAATCCAAAATTTCTGTATTAAATATCAACGTACGATGGTATTTAATTAATAACAAGAACCTCTTTTTGAATGCAGAACTTTTTGTTTATTATTTTCGATTACTCAACAATTTTTTGAGTAAATAGATAATTGCTTCATATTTTGAAATAAATTACAAGCGTTGTGTCCTCGCGCTTGTGTTTCTTTTCTATGCAGTCTGACAGTGACCTCGGTTTAGCTCCTGTCAGCGTTTTAAGGCTAAATACTATAACAGCTAAAATGATAAATACGACAAAAATAATGCGTAGGTATTTAGCATAAACAAAACGGCAATTGTCTAAAAGTAATTAAATCAAATCAAAATGTGGAAAATTTTGAGAGTCTATATTTAGTGAGTTTGTATACAATGTTAATATGTAAGATTGTATGAAAAGTATTGATAGCATTGGATGGAGTTGCAGAAATAAGGAAAAGAAATATGATAATCTCGATAGTAGACGACACCATTACAAAAATACAAGTATAATTAACTAGCTTCCCTCAGCGGCTTCGCCCGCGTGATATCTTTATAAATTATAGCCTATGTTACTCAGAGATAGAATTTTTAAAATTGGGTCAGTAGTTTTTGTGTTTATTCATTACAAACATACAAAAATCTAATATTTTCTCTTTATTAAAATATTAGTTTAGACAAAGTAGAGTTCAAAACGAAATATGCGATAAATTAAAAAAAAAAACATACATATTGGCATGACAGTCGTCGCCAATCGAAACTACGCATAACCCTAATTAAGAGAACTCTTGAAAAAAATATGCATAGTTAACTTTAAGACCACCAATATAAATAACGCCTGACATTCCTTTTTCGTTTTGTATTTATTAAGTACAGTTGGCAACACAATCTACTTAAAAATCCTACTTTTAATGTCCCTAGAAATAAATGTATCAATGTGTGTTGTGTACTTTTATACCACAAAATCTACAAGAATAATAAATTCTGGTAGGTACAAATGTACATTTTAAGGTACACCTCTGCCGAACCCATCGGGAAACTGTTGGCGTGATGTTATGTAAATTCTAGATTTTAAATTAATTGTGTTGCTGACTGTAGGCACCTACATTATTATTTATATAATTGTTCCTATTTATAATTTTAAACCACTCGAATTTAGATAATCTTATTTGTTAAAAATATTTGTCTAAACTTTTATAATAAGTGTTTGCATGTGAAGGCTTAATGTTGAATAAATATTTAATTATTATGCAAGTATTTTATTACCCCACTTCTTAAAAAGACCAGGGACCTGCGTACACTACAAAGCTAAGCCACATAATTGTAACGGAAAAACCTTGCAAATATGTAAATTGTAGTGACAAGTCTACAATTTACATATTTGTAATCTCTGTGTGATGGCGGTTTTCTACGGTGCGTGATATTGCGGAATGACGCGGACCAGCTAGCACGGCCGACGACCACGGACATCCACGCAGCGCACACCACGACTGTTCCCACTGTCTATGATATGGCGGACGGCCACAGACCCATTCATCGCATGTTCTCATTCCGAAATGCAAAGTGAAAGAAGCTCGCACCGGACCGGACGCAACGCGACGGCCGTGTCTGCGCTACCACAGACGATACCTACTCTTCCCATGGTGCGTCGGTGCGGGCTGGTCCGCGTCCTTTTGTAATATCACGCACCGTCTGCCGCCTATATGCTACGGCTACATTGTCATAATAAGGCAAACTACACTATGCGCGGTCTCTCTTACACATCGCTCGACGTCTCGCTGAGAAATAGAGAGAGCGTTAGGATAACTCAATATTTTCTACAATCTAAAAATTTTGTAGAATTATATACCTGTAAAGTTTTGCGGTATACGGCCGTGCACCCTAATTGTGTAAAACAGGATCTATTAAAATCGGTTTCATTTTAACAGTTCAACAACATTCATTGCGTTATTTATGTTGTTGAGCAGACAATTTTTTCGAACATGTGAAGCAATGGATTAGTAATATCTTTAAATGATTCAGATTGTGATTGATCGTGTGTTACGCATGTAGCGTGCTGAAAACGGGTTTTCTATGGGTTTGGCGGACAGAAGAATAGACAAAACGACACATTATGATTGTTTATCTGTCGTTTTGTCTATTCTTCCGTCGACAAAACCCGTTTCTTTTGTGGTCATGCTAAGCATGCTGGTAGGTAAATAGTAGAAAGTTTAAATATACCAAGTTACACAAATTTGAGAACTAAGCAGGAAAACTTATGTGACCTTATGGCATAAATTATGTTTGTAAGAGAATAATGACTCATCACCTGCCTAACCTTTCCTCAATTGGTGTCCAGTCTAACCGGTTGCCGATGAATACCAGTATTTGATATGAAGAGACTGCATATCTGACCTCCACAAAGCAGTTACTAGATAACATGATACCCTTTGGTAAAGACTAGTTGTCAGACTTTCGGATTTCTGACTACCCGTAACGACTGTCAAATTTCGATTCAAGTAAAGTAGTTTTAGACAATCGTCATCTATTGTCTAAAAATACTTTTGGAAAAATCTATGCATACAGTATGTTCTAAAAACAAGGCATAATTAAATCATGGAATTTCCCACTAGATGGCGCTAGAGAAGTTCATTTTGTACACCCTCATAATTTATTCCCCTAAAATTTACTAGTACCGTGTTTATAAAAAAATGCACTTTAGCGAAATAAAAGTTCATTTAACTAGAAAAGGTAAGCTGTAAAAGTCTCAATAAAAACCGAAAGTAAACCAAAATATCAATACTCACCTTTAAATCTATGGAGATAGAGCTTCTAATACAAATCACCACTTACAGGCATTGCATTTATACAGACATTATTATGTAAACTGTAACTCGATACATTCTCGATGCCTCCCGCATGCCACGTCATTTTCCCTCCCTATCGTAAAGTATGGCAGCACTGACCATCAGCGCGAAAATCAATAATCTGCTTGTAAACAACTCGAATCAAATGTAGGGCAAACAAGATCCTTACACAATTTTCATATTCCGCAATTATTGTTTCGTGTAACCTTTTCATTTAACCACATTTTAGTTCTTAGTGAGTGTAAAATAATTTAGCAAAGATGGATACGGCAAATGTCGGATATTCTTACCATTTGCCGTCAGGCGGCTGGAACTATAAGATCCGTAACACATTGTCGCAATTCAGTGATTTGTTCAGCGAATTTAATAAATATATCGCACCGGCATATCATCACGATCGATGTGAAAGGTATTTTATGGTTATTTTTTACTATTTTTTGTAGTACCTATGTAACTGCGTAATTTAATATTTAACCCCTATATCTAAGATAGGATTATTTTAAAATGGGGGTAAATTTTTTTAAAGTGTACCTTACTCATTGTAGTTACCATTACCTATTTATATTTTTTTAATAAGACGCATTTAACTTGTATTTATTTTATTTTATCTCCTCAAGTACCGTATCTACACTTAACATGTTTTTTTTACATATTTTCAGATCTGTTCAAATGAGAATATATTCGATGCACAAAGGGGAATTTGTGATGGTATTTATTGCGTTTTTCGCTTGTTTCGGCTTAGGAGTATTTATAGGACTGGCAGGTAAGATGTTTTACGTTTTATTAGTTAAGGCACATTTATACGAGCCAAGTACTATGGCAGTACAGTACGGCTTAGCGCGCACTGCGACGCGTTGTGCTACCGCAAAATCTAAACAGTAGAAGCGCGCGCTGCGACGAAAAATCACATCGCAAGTCACCACACCGTAGTGCGCGCTAGGGCTTAGTCAGTCCAGCGCTGAATTACAACTGGGCTCGTGTAGACACTAGTTTCAACCCAGTCTAGTGCTGACTTCCCGTCTATTTTCGGGCCCAGTTCCCCCACCTGACTTATTAACTTACTGTCGATCTCGTCTACATTTATCCACTGACTGGGCCTGAAATTCATAGTCACTGGGTCCAGTTACTGCCATTGTATAAACCAGGCATTAGGCTTAGTAGTTTTTATCGGTTTTATTACCTAAATGTTTAAGTATATTGAAATTACCCAATATTAAAAGGTCAAATAGCTTATTATGAACTTGCCTAAATTACGTCTTGTAATAGCTACCGGTATTAAATTTCATTGGAATTCCTATCTGAAGACTAATTAGTTACCTACCTATATTTTTTTCTAAATAATATTACGTACTTAAATGTAACGATTCTTATACTTGTAATTTAAATTTACGGCTTATAATAAACGCGTAATCACTATATAATAGATAGGCATTATTAACATCGAATTTAATTTATTGGTAAGGCAGTCTTTCCAATGAACTGTATTCATGTTAATATTTAAATAATCTTTTAATTAAATTATTCAGTTGCGATACGTAAATGAGTTTGCATCGGAACGAGCAGTAAGTACGATATTTTTATAATAGTACGAATGCAATCTAATTGATTCCTCGTTTCCTTCTATGGAAGTTATAGGAGTAACCAAGAATCAATTTAACGCTCCTCAACAACAGTCTTTATCATAAAAACTACATTTCAGCGGCTAAGTAAAAAAAAAGTTCTCAAGAGGGAAATATTTAATCCTCTAAAAACTGATTCAAATTCTAATTACATACGCCTTTTAAAAAAATGCGCCTCTTAAACAGACACTCTCGTCGAGAAAAGGCCAGAAAGTTAAAAAAAAGCATTTATTATATTAGTGTCCATTAATATGTTTAGGTCAAAATGGAAGTTATTTGGGATTGGATTAAATACATGCCTTTTATAAATATCTTTAATTATTTTAGGGCCATCACCGACTATGACGACCTCAATCACAGCCTCCTCCGTGCTAACGAACGGTAGCACTATATACCAGGGCCCGTTCCACCTGCACAGCAAGGCCTTAGGTCTTCGCGCGCAGCAACTGTGGCTCATGGCGGAGATACTGACCAACAATGATGACGGTAAGACTTTCTAGTCTCTAGCACTATATACCACACAAGAGAACTGTATAAAAGGGTCCGTTCCACCTGCACAGCGAGACCTTAGGTTTTGCGCACAGCAACCGTGGCTCATGGCGCAGATACTCACCATCGATGATGACGGTAAGGGCCTGCACACACGGCGGATGGCAGGGGAGAGCATCGAGGGGGATTCCTCTATCCGCCAGCGCACACTGACGACAAGAAAAATCCTCTGCGATGCCACGAGCGTCCGTCAGCTTACCGGAGAATCTGCCGGTATGCCGTGGTATACGCCGGTATGCTCCAAGGTCGATATTGCACCGAGCATTGAAATATATAGATACTTTATTTCGATTAGATAAGCAGACTCAAGCGCATACCGGCGCATACCTCCGCCTCCCGCCGCGGTACCCTCCAGCGTGCTCTTCGATGCTCCAGAGTAAACTACGCTGCAATGCTTTTTAAGGTCGATCACTGAGCATTGAAATATATACCTTATTTCGACTGGATAAGTATTAAATTCAATTGATAAATTTAAAATCCTCTGCCGTCCCGTCTGCCAGTCTGCGCAGGCCCTAAGACTGTAGACTATTGAGCACTATATACCAGGGCCAGTTCCACCTACACAGCAAGCCCTTAGATCTTCGTGTGCAGAAGTTGTAGCTCATGGCGGAGATATTCACCAATAATGATGACGGTAACTACAGTTTTTATAAAATGGTTTCCATGTGATCTCCTACCAAGATCAGAACTGGTAGGAACAGACGAAACTAAACGCTACTTTTCAAAGACATGTTTACGGTGTATTCTAATTGAAAGAATCAAACACATAAGCGAAAAAAAGTAAATAATAGTGGTTCCTCTTGGCCTTGGCCCTACGAGCTTGTGCTGTCGATACCGGACATATGGCAATAGAAACAAAGGGAACATTCTAAGAAAAAAGGTTAGACGATTTAATGTTTCGGCAATTCAATACGGTGTTAGCACTAATAGGTACTTTTTGACTGATAACCGTCATTTCTAAACTTAATTAGAAGTAAATGGTTTCTATTTTTCAGAGGAGATATTCGATAAGAGCTTCCAAGTTAGTATTTCAATAGAGGGCGTGTTGGCAGACCATAGTACGGAAGAAATACTGTCCGAAGCTGACGCTCCTAATAGGTGAGACGAAAAGTTTAGTTTACTAAGTACAATAATTATGATTTACTTCTGTTTGCGAAAGAGTACGTAAGCACTTCTAAGTTTCAAAACTCTAGGAGATAGTTAGTAGCTAATACCTATGAGGTGAAAATTAAATACAATAGAATCGATTTGTGAAATTGTGCAAATATTTCCCGACAACAATATTATCGGAAAAATTGTTTATTTCAGTTATTTTTTCAGCTTAAATCTTTAAAAGTATTCGATCAAATTGCTGAAAATCAATCCTTTTAGCGGCCTGGTTGCCCAGATTTCTCTATCTCTAACTTGCCAAGAAACACAAAACTTAAAGCCTTGTTTCAATTTCAGGACTCAACATCTCAAATGCAAGAAGCGTGTCTGCGACGAGGTTATGATCCTACACATCTTGTGGCTGGACTACATGCACTATGTATTTAATATTAACTTTTTTGGACTCAAGGAGTTCCACCACCGATATTTTATTAGAGACATTATATTCTATGTGAGTATCGAGACTTAAATTGGGCACAATTCAATCTTTATAAGCTAAGTTATATGAACATTTTAGAAAAGTTGGCGTAGATATTGCCAAGTCCATTTTAATAATGCATCCAGAATTAGTATCGTTACACAGTACATACCCGAAGAACAGACAAGAAAAAGGATTAGCAGGCCAAAGTGTGGGCTAGGCGATCTAGAGTTTTTTGAGAGACACTGGCCAGAAACGGCGAGGACTAAAAGTACTGTGCAAGAATACCTAATAAATAGAGAACCAAGGTTGTATACAGTTTTGGGACAACAAAGGCTACAACCGACACTTCGGAAGAATTTGGGTATTTCGTGGTAGCCTAAGCCTGCTGTAAATGCGACAGTCTTTTATTCCATCCCTAAATAAATTCGAATTGACCATTAACTAAAGATATTTACTTCAGAACTTTATTCCAACTTTCCTTATAAAAACTAACTTTTTTTTTCAGTTCAAGACCTACAATCCAGCATTTACACAAATGGAGACTTGGTTTAGGTTTATATTCGTGATGACGTCATTCTTCATGACGGTAAGTTTGAACAAAAGATCTTTGTTATTAGCAGACAGCCCATAGTCTGAAGTCAACCCTTTACCACATATTAATACAAATGGTTCACTCCGCTAAATCATTTAAATAATAAGCGACTCCTGTTACGACACAATAAAGTGCAATTCAGGTCGCTCAACGCTAAATACCTACAGTTATGTTCATGCCTATCTTTCTATCGCGTAACTCTTACATCTTCTGAACACCTTACGCTCACTGAATTGGCACACCTAAAATGCGGAGAGCGCCTTCTGCAGTAGTCTGTGTCCTTACGTATGTCATTTGCTTAAGAGAACATTGGTGAAAAGATAATCAATTAAAGTCAATTCACTATGAAAATTATTGTGTAGTGAGTCATTTCAGCCCAAAACTAATGATCATCAATTAAAGTCAATTCACTATGAAAATGATTGTGTAGTTAGCCATTTCAGCCGAAAACTAATGATACTTGGCGGGACATCAATATTAGTAAAAAAATCTATTCAATCGAAAGAACGAAAAGACATCATCGGACTGTCTGTTGAACACCCCATTTAATTGTCCTGTGTTGAGCTTGATAAGCATGTTATAGTACGCGTATACAGACCTCCAAGTTACCAGAATCTATCCGTATGTTAGAGTCAGTCAGTATGTTACAAAATATTCTAAAACTTTTAAAAGTGTGTGCAAAATAGCAATAGCTAGCATTAGCAATAAAATAAAATCAGCTGATGATAAAATCAAAACTACCTGGCAAATAATTAAACAGGTAAGAAAAAACAGCGTAGTAATTAATTTAATTTAGAGACTGCACATGGCCCCTTCAACTCAGGTGTAAAAATAGCTCAGGAATTTAAAAACTTTTTTGCTAATATTCCCCTTAAAACTAATGAAGCTTTAAATTCCTCACCCGCGCTTTCTGCCACCTTACTTAGAAATAATGTAAAGCCATGCCCTTTAGAGTTTAGGTTTCAGCATACAATCCCCAGGCTGTTATAAAAACTTTTAAAGATCTTAAAATTAAATCAACAGACGATCTATGGAGAATGTCTGAAAAAGTCTCTAGATCTATCATCGAAACCATTGCGCCCTATTTAGCTTCCATATTTAATACCAGTGTAGACCAAAGAGTCTTCCCGGATCTCATGAAACACAGTAAAGTAAATCCGGTGATAGTAAAGAACCCAACAATTATACGCCTGTGTCAATTCTGCCAGTTCTCAGTAAAGTGTTTGAAAAGTTGATGCTCAATCAAATGTCTCAAAATCATTTTAATAAAAATTCCATCCTTCATGAACAACAGTACGGTTAACCAAAGGGCGTTGTACCACTGACGCCGGTGTCACCCTAATAAAGAACTTTTTAATGCCTGGAAAGAAGCATAAGATGCCATTGGAATCTTTTGCGACCACTCGAAGGCGTTCGATTGTGTAAACCATGAAACACTTGCACTGCTGAATCTAGAGCACTATGGGATTAGGAATACAGCTCTTGATTTACTAAGATCATACCTGAAAGATCAAAGGTTAACATTCAAGTAAACGGCATAAACTCATTAGGGTCTGAAATGGCAATGAGCGTTCCTCAAGGATCGATATTGGGTATATTTATCTTTTTAGTTTACATTAAAAATTTACATTAATTACTTCAAAATCAACCGAAGATGGTGTTATTTGCAGACACATCATTGATCTTTAAAATAGACCGACGGTCACAAAATCTTGACGACGTGAATAACTATTCTTCAGGTCCAAGATTGATTTACGGTTAATAATTTGGTACTAAATGAAAAAAAAAAAACGAAATGCATTAGATTTAAATTACCGAATGTTAGAAGTAGCGAATGTGACATCAAAAAACTGGAATTTATTAATCAAACGGTTTTCCTAGGAATCACACTAGACGAGAAATTACAATGGGGACCTCATATAACATCTCTTGCGTGGCGGCTAAGCTCGGCCGCTTATGCTGTTAGAAAGATAAGACAGTTAACGGATGTAGAAACCGCGCATTTGGTCTATTTTTAGCTACTTCCCCAGCATTATCGTATGGTATTTTACTGTGGGGTCGGGCTGCTAACATTGAATCCATCTTTATTTTGCAAAAGAGGGCTGTCAGAGTCATCTATCGTTGCGAATCGCGTTTATAATCTATCGTCGCGAATCTCTCAGGGAACTATTAAAAAAAAAAAATATTATGACGTTACCTTACCAATTCATTTATGAAAATATTATGTATGTAAGAAAAAATCTACATCTTTTTAATAAAATAAGTAGCATATTAATACTAGAAATAAAGATAGAACAGATCAACCAATTTTCAGATTATCTAAAGTACATACATCTTTTATGGGGTACTGTGTTAAATGTTACAACAAAATACCTTGTGATATATTACAATTAACTGAAAGAAAATTCAAAAGTCATATTAAAAGTACACTTTGTAAACAAGTATATTACAAATTAGAGGATTATATCCATAATAATAAATACTTGGAAACATGCTGGTCCTACTCCATAGAAAAATTTAGAGTCTAGACAAAATCAAACTGGTGGCCAATTTGATTGTATAATTTATTATTTTCATAAAGTTGATTTTACATTCTGTGATAACTTGAACTCACTCACTGACTTATTAATATTTTACTTGTAAAAATTGTAAGAATATCGTATACTTTTACAATGTTTGTAAATATGAGAGCACTATGTATCTATCACATAATTTGTTTATCTGTTATTGCTACATTTTTAATTCTTTTCACCTATCGTGGTATATTAATCTTATTCCAGGTGCATCGTCTTCACATATAATTAATGTATACAAAATATTGTAAAACATTGTAAAAGAGTAACGGTGGAGTTTCTTGCCCATTCTTCTCCATACGAAAACTACCTTTTGGAAGGGGCGACTAGAATCAATTCTATTGTTTGTAATTTTTTACGTTCAAAAGTGCCTTTTATGTGTCTAAATAAATTATTTGACTTACCAAACAATAAGAAGATAGCATATGTTTTACTGTCTCAACTGCAGCCTCTTTGGTCTTACTAATAGTCGCAAGTGCAACTGCTAGTTGAGTGTTGTGTCCTGGGGTTCGATCCCCGGGTCTGCAAATTTTCATAGGGCATTGCAATTTTCAGAAGCAAGCTGGATTTGCATTTGCCGATTTTAGAAATAGGCTCGTCCCCTATTTCATGAGACTTCTAATACCTATAACTGGCTCCTACTATCCTCTGCGGCTTCGGTGGGACGACGATATCCTTTTTAACAATTGGTTTTATTTTCAGTTCTGGTTTGCTTACATGATGCGGAAATATCCCATGTCCGACTGGTCAATAGAACAAAGATGGATCTACATTTTATTGCCGTCCTTACTTACTTTCAACGGTGAGTACCAAAATAATTATTATTAATAATAAACGATAAAAATGTGAAAGTCATGTGTAAAAGTGAGAAGTCCTCGAGGCCGCTCTATAATAACAGTGGATGTATCTAGGCATAGAGGGCGTATGCGTATATTTAAATAATGTGGGTGTAAACCGCTCACAAGCACACCGCTTCTTCGAGCGTTGCGGTATGCGCAAACTGTAAAGGCATCCCGACACTCTTGTACGAAAAAGGTTTTAATATATACACGGTGTAGGGTACATCGACACGCAAGTATTACCTACCATGGTTCTAAAAACCAACTGTTTCTCTCATTTCGACCATGTTTTAGAACATATAGTACCTATTGCACTTTTTTATAAATCAGCAGACGTTTTTTTTTTTTTTGAATCATAGTAACGGTTTGCGTCCCTTCCACTCTGTATTTTAGTCCACAATAAATGATCAGATTGTCCCACGTCCAGCTTCTATATTTAAACAAAGAGAATCTACAATCGAAACTATAGGTCCTACTGTACCTGAGCTGTCCTTATTTAAAATGCCGGGACGTGCGCGATTGCCCGGGAACCGGTTTGTGTCGCCCCCTCGGCACATTGCACGATGCTCGAAGCGACGAGCGATGCACGTACGTCAGTGGTAACACTTGAACTACGAAAAGCGCCCTTATTGCTAGTTTGTTAAAACACTGTCATTATTAAATTGTGAACATAGACATGCTGTTGACGTACGAAGTTCACAGAATACTCATTAGAGCTGCACTCTGACAAATCGAATCTGAATGTTCGAGACGTTTGAGTCACTCGATACTGTGACTGTGAAGACAGTTTACGCTTGTCTACCCACATGTAGTACGTACTGCGAGTTAAGGCAGAATGAGTAAGGGCCTTTTTGTGAGCTCTCATCAAACTAAAATGTCAAATTCCGTTACTCTTACTTAGCTTGGAATAGGATTTAGTCTTGCTTGATTGACACTTCTAATTTTTTGCCATCGATAGTATCGATTTAATTGACGGCTGTTATTAGTATCGATAGATGTACTATAGGTATCTATTGACTCGCAACACTATTCGTGCATTTATTTTAACTGTAAAATAATCCTTTTTTGAATACCCAAAATCTTTTCATCGCCGTGCTCACTCTTCTCAAAACTAGCTACAAAGATTTTAATAAACATGTGTGAACTAAACCCTTGCAAGCTACCAACTGTCCTACCGCACCTTGCTATTCCATAAATAGAAACCCACCGGGCGGACCCAACCTCAAGCGTACTTTATTTATCCATGATTCTTTTGCGACGGCATTAGGTAGACAGTTCCCTTTCCTTTATGGAATACAATAGGGGAGCAAGCTGCCACTAGAAATACCTTGGTAGCGAATATTGTGGTTATAAAATGTCGATGCACACAAACGATGCGATAATGTAATCTATAGTATCTGCGGCTAAGAATGTACTGCCTTAGATATTTTTCTGCGCTTTAAAATGAAAAGAAAAGATGATAGGTAGATAAATTATACCTACTTATTCGAAAAAACAGTCTGATGTATGGCGTTGCGTTTCACCGTAGCAAAGCAAGGTGCAAAGAAAGTTGTGAAACGCATAGAGAAATTAGTTCTCATAGAGACACAGTTACCATAACAGAGAAGTTGTTTTGAGGCACTATTAGTTGCACCTTCGAGGAATAAAATAAGCCACAAAAAATTTACATGGTGACTTTGTATCAGGGTCACAACTTAGGTCGGACGTTAGAAAACAATTTTTAAGTGAGCTAGTTTGGAGCATTCTGTCTCGGAACCGGTTTCAAATTGGAGCGAGCGAAGCAAGCTTGAAAATTAGAGCATTGGACATTGGACCGGGAAAGGTTAAGTTTTTATTGCGATTTCAAGAGCGACCGAAATAAGCTCGAAAATTGGAGCATCCCACCAAGGATACGACGTTAAGCTGTCAATTGTGAATTTATTAAGAGTGAGCGAAGCGACCTCGAAAATTCGAGGACCTTGATTTGGATAGGTTAGATTTTCCGTACGATTTAAATCCAAATTAATGCAGTATTTTTATGCTATAAATAACTTATGTAAATTTTCATATTTTTTTAGGTATTCACTCATTAATTTGGTTTTGAATAATTTTACAAATTTTTGCTTTATACGCAATTTTTTTTTTGCTATAGTATAGGGGTCCTATATCATTGATACGGTGGGTTCCCTATCCATTTGCATAAAATTATAAGACATAGTATAATATAGCATACAATTGTTTATCTTAATTAATTGTTTAGCATAACACATAAAAGCTTATGCTTAATTTTTTTAGCATAATTTCAGTAATCATAATAATGTTCAAGCAGAACATTCTAAAGCATACATTTATTGACGCATGAAGATATTAAAATTTAATTTTTATAGGCATAACAAATACGCATAATAATTAACTCCTACAATATTAGACACCAATATCCATTTTTATATAATATTGTTCTAATGAAGTATATATGTGAAACATATTGGCGGCTTAGGGATGGCGCAAGGGCCTCCCTCGCCGCACCTTAGCCTATTGATATACTACATTACATAAATAATATTGGTTATAGTTACTACTTTTTATTATTCAGATTCAAATAACCATCAATAGAATAAAAAATTATGCAATATTAAATAATTTAAATATCTTTCCACTATTCCTATTAATTTGTATTCTTTGACACTATTATGCTAATAGTCATTACGCCTAATCAAATACAATAACATTTATGCGAATTAAAGTTTTACCAAAACATATTAGCCTACAAGATAATTATGTCAACACAAACTATATGCCAAAAATAACTATGGCAAAGTATCATTATAACAAAAAAAAAAAATACAAAATAGTCATGCCAAAGTATATAAGGAAAACTAAACATTATACGAAAAGAAGGGGGGATCCCTTCTTTTCGTATAATGTTTAGTTTTCGATGATACGGTGTTACGGCGGTAGCCACGTCCCTGTACTTACAGCATCATCATTATTTAGATTAGTCATCGTAGGTCAGTTGGCGTAGCCAGAACCATACTGCGACTTTAACCTTACCATAGGTACTCGATTGAAGATGACGTAATTATTTCTTTTCCTTCACGGCCTACTTAATTAGGGCCATCAACCAATTAACTGGACCTACCTACATCTCACAATTTGTGCCACGAGATTAAGGTCCTCCACCTTCTTATAAAAACATGTCACCAATTAAGTCTATGTATTTTATTTTCAGATCCTTTGTACCCCTTGAGATTTTTCCCGGGGGCCGTCATGGCGCCTCTAATCGGGAACTTCTTTCAAACTGCATTTCTGGCCGTAGTTATGATATCATGGCTCTCACAGTATCACGGACTTAGACAGGTACGTAAACATAAGTTATCTAAGGCCATTTTTAGGGTCCCGTTCCCGAAAGGTGCCAAACGGAACCCTATTACTAAGCCTCCGCTATCCGTCCGTCTGGCTGTCAGCGGCTATAATATATCTAATGAACCGTAATAGGTAGACATGAATTGATGAATGAAAGAAATGCACTGACCCCAGCGTGGTTTAACCATACTCGATAAATCGAATGAACCCCAAAATTTGCACTAGCCGCTGGAGCCTCATGCTTCATGGGGCTACGGAGGCCATTGCATATCAAGGAGTAGACCGGGGGCCGCGGTAATGGTAGGGAAGCCGTACCGGATATGCATCCTTGAGTAGGCTATAAAATAGTGGAGAGACGTGTGATATTTATCTATGGATGGGCATCTTTTTGCGACGTCGCTCGCCGCTATGTTGGTTCAGGTCCATCTTCACCGGTGAATCTTTTGACAGGGTAACGCTGCTTTCTCGGCTCTTTTCTCTATCGCTGCTGTGCTGTTACATTTAGCTGTTTCTGTCTTCGTCAAAAGCCTCGCTGCTATCCGTTTCAGGTTTCTTGTAGATCTTGCTGGCAGCCTTTATAATCTTATATCGATCTGCAGCCGTGTCCATCCAAAAGTTGAATTCCTTATCGAACGTCAAGTCCTGTTTAAGGTTGTCGTTCCATGTGTAAATAGGACGGCCTACTTTCTTGGATTTGGCCTTGTACTGCATTGCTGCGTGTAACAGGTGTGGTTTGCCGCGCCTGTGAACGTGTGTGAGATAGCTCATCCTGTGATTCTTGATGCGATTGGTTACTGTTTTTCCGTATAAGATTTCGCGCAGAAGAAACCCCTGCATTCTTTGTTTTCCTTTTGGTGTTTAGTCTTTTAAGTATTGCCTGACATTCTTTTACACGATTATGTCTATTTGGGATATCTAGTTGTATTCTTTGTAAGAATTTAGCCTTTTGGAGGTTAGCAAGAGCTATACGATGATCCCTAGAGTGACTCGGCTGAAAAACCAAGGTTTCCTGGGCAGCAGCTTTTAATACTCCAGTTATGTTAAACCATTATATTTCAATGTTTTCATCCGTTGAGTCGATTTCTGTTTTCCAGTTTTTTGGTTATGCAGGCTTGGTATTTTGTTTTGGTGGGTTTGATATTGAGAGCGGCATAGCAACATTGTGTCTCATTATTTTGTGTCTTATATTTGGTGCTGTCATCACAGTTTATAATTCGACTTGTTCTTAGCTGCCCCGAAATTATTTTATGATCGGATATGGCCTTACCTGCCCATTCGCTTTTAGTATAATTAAAGAATTCTGTTATCTGTGGCGCAATAATGTGATCCAGTGAAATGTGAAGGATCTGGTTGCTTTAGAGGTACAGCTGTTGATGTGAGAGTTAATTATATAAAGCGGAGCGGGTTTGCCACTTCCCCTACCAACTTTAAGAGTTATTGACATCACGTCGGTATCATTCTTCCTGTTTATTATTTCAATTTGGGCATCCTTTCTGATTACAATTGCAAGACCCCGGTGAGCTTTACCTGCGGTTTCAGATTGGTGCCATTCGTAGCGAGTGGAGTTTTATGTTCCTAAGTTTATCCCTGTTTCTTGGAGGCAGGCTACTTGAATTTCCCTATTTGAAAGTTCCGCATGTATTTTATCTTTTTTGGCTGGTTTCCAGGCCCCACGGACGCTGCAAGTTGCAATACGCAGGTCTGAGCAAGTGTACTTTGTTGCGGCAGAAGGCTGATTTCTAAGTATTGTGTATCCAGTGTCATCCGCAACTTCATCCGATATCGGTGTACGTAATGTTAATGCAAATTGTTCACGCGGTGTTGAGCTAGCTGATTGGGGGCTGTTCAGGAATTGGGGTTTTGTAGATTGCCCTTGTTCGTATCTTTTGTTGTATTTGTTACCTACCGTTTCGGTATGTTGTGTTGTTATGTTGTTGGTTATTTCTTGCGTTAGACGTTACATGTTATTGTTGTACTGTTCGTCGGCAATCATGACCCAGTTATCATAATGATCTTTATAAAGGATATGTATGTTTCCGGGTACTGATTCGCCGGCAGGTGAATGCACCAGTGTGTCCTCGTGATTTATGTGCACATGCACATTTACGAGATAGAATTCAGTCGCGGCGACTAGGATATCTTCTCCTCCCCAGACCGTCTCGTTAAACTGCGTGGTTATGTATTTCGTAATCATTTGTTCCTGAGAAAGCTTATATGTATTTCTGTGACCCAAACACGAACATGTAACGTAAATAAATAAATTTTGAATATAGAGGTCCATTTTGGGGGCAAACAAGAAAATTTAAAAAAAATGTTTTGCTAACAGTACCTAATGAAAGAGCTTGTTGCGAGGATCTTAAACATATTTTAAAATCAAATGTTTTAAGATATTTAAGAAATTCCATGAAAATTGACCATTCCCCCCTTATCTCCGAAACTACTGGACCTAAAATTAAAAAAAAAAAAACATAGTATAACTCTTTACTCATAGATTACAAGAAAACTTATAAGAAGTCTATGGTCTTAAAATAACATGGTAAATCTCTCAATATTGTGCGTACAAACTTACATTTGCAGTTGGAATATATGGAAGAACATGTTTTTCAACTACAATGTTAAGTTTGTTCTTGGGATAAATAAATTTATCTCAACTACTAACCCTTCATTGTGCGTAGTCCGACACGCACTTGGCCGGTTTTTGTGGGAGTTAAGCTTGATGTTATAATTATCAGTTTTATGGAATATGTTTTTGTACGGAATCAACAGCGACACTGTTAATTTGTTAGAATCATACAGTATGTTATTTTACCTTTCATTCTACTTTTAAAATGCACATATAATCTTATACCTTTTTTTTTGGGAAATTATCAAAAAACTTCTCCCGCTCTGGGCGGAGCGGGAGGGAGTGTCAGACTCTTACTGACTAAAACCCACCCGTGTTCCTTCGGTTGCCCTGTTGCCGGGGGCCACGATCTCCCTTTCGGTTTTCTTCGCACCCCCGGCATGCATCGGCCCTAACGGACCCCGTCAATTCTGCTGACATCTCTTTGAGGCGCGCGTCGGACGGTGAGCTACCCATTGCTCACCGTCCGCAAGCCCGCGCCTACGGTGGCCGGAAATCGGCTTGCGATTCCCGACGCCCTGGGCGTCTCCTCCTGCGGCGGTTAGGGGCGTGAGGGAGCGAATTTTGCCACTCCCTCACGCGTTCCGCCTCCTCCTTCGCGAGCATTACCGCTTCGCAGAAGGAGGTGACGGCCTCCCATTTCCTCTCGCTCTATACCATGGCCTGAACCAGGGCCGGAGGCGCGAGATCACCGCCGCCGATCGCCTCCACGAGGATATGGCGATGCTCCGCCCAAGCTGGGCAGACCTCCACCGTATGCTCCACCGTTTCCTCTGGGCGATTCACACAATGGTGACACCCGAGCGTTTCCTTCCGCCTTATCCTGTACAGGAACCTCCCGAAACAGCCGTGTCCGGTGAGGACCTGCGTCAGGTGGAAGGTGAGAACGCCGTGGCGCCTCTCTGGCCACTCCTCAAAGAGGGGTCTTATCGCCGCAATTGTGGCGTGCCCAATATAATCTTATACCTGTAGCTTAACAATAAAACTTGATTCTGCGCTTGGCATCAAACCTCCCAACTTAGCCAGTCACTACGTAACTTCAGATTCGCGCTCACGATGTTGTACCTTAATCTATCAAATAATATACCGAACTTTGCCACTGAATTTTAGCCATGTGATCGAAATAGAGCCCCGAGAATTGAACTCAGTCTTGGTCGCTACACTTACTAGAAGCAATTCAAAATGCGAACCATTTTGATATCTGGATCTATCGTTGGAGTTCACGATAACCTTAAGTTTGAAATATCGGAATTTGTTTTATTGACTGAGTGATTAGTAGGTAGGTAGTTTGTGAAATAGTGAACTCCGTGCGTCTATTGACGCAGTCCTGCTCAGGTCAAGGTGTGTATTTTACAGAGGGAAGTAACGCCCTGAAAGTTCTGGAATGATCTTACCGGATTATCCTGGCTATCATGGCGTTCAGTGGCTCTGGAACCTTCAGCAGACGATAAGACCCTCGTATGCCCTGGATTGCTCACCTGGGATCAGAAACGCATGTAGGCCGCTAGGTACTTGTATGTATTTATTATAATACACATGTATTTATTTATCGACATGTATAGCCACGGCAACATCAAACAAAAGAAACACTGTTCGATTTCGTTGACTAGCAATTTAGCGGCGTTGCAATATGTGGTGGGCACAAGCTGCGCCAAACGTACAATAAAAATTAAGACGCAGAGTGCTCGAGACGTTCTTCCGCTATGACGTCTAGTCAAGCAATCTCATGAACCGTAATAGATAGACAGTTGAAATTTTCACAGATTGTGTATTTTATTTGCCTCTATAAGAAAAATATATAAAAATAAAAAAGTTAAAAATTAAAGCAGGATACAAAAGCATGTATTATTTTTCTACTAAATTAAAAAAAAGAAGTGTTAAATATTGTACGGTGGTACGAAACGTGGGTCTTTGGTCGTTGGCCTATTTGGGGACCAGCTATATATTGTATGTATATTGGTTGATATGTTGGCCTAGCAGATCTCACTTTCTGGACGATTTAAAGAGACCAAAACGAGTTTTGGACGTTTTTTTCGTTCATTCTTCGCGCCTATAACCACATTTTTTTTTTCTTCGGTATTTGCAATTGGTCGTCAGACCATATAAAGCGAATTCGTTCGAGGATTAAAAGAATAAATCCTAATCCTAACTAGAATAATAAAATATCCTAACTAATATTATAAATGCGAAAGTGAGTTTGTTTGTTTGTTACGCTTTCACGCTAAAACGGCTGAACGGATTTTGATGAAATTTGGCACATGGGTAGACCATAACCTGGGTTAGGACATGGGATACTTTTTAACCCGATAGTACGTTTCCGTGGGATCATTTCTGACCTCGACGCAGGCGAGGCCGCGGGCAAAAGCTTGTACAATGTAATATAAAAACTCGCCAAGTACGTGTCAGAATACGTACGTTGAAGGATACCTAGTCTAAAAACATGTTCCCCCATATATTTCAACTGCAAAGCTTTTACGCACAATATTGAATGATTTACCATGTTATTTTAAGATCATAGACTTCTTATAGGTTTTCCTATAGTCTATGGGTAAAAAACCTTATTCTGTAATTTTTTTTCAATATTTAATGCTCTGTAGTTTCTGAAATAAGGGGCAGAATGGTCAATTTTCGTCTCTTTTCTTTAATATCTTTAAATATATTAATTTTAAAATTATGAAAATAAGTATATTTGAAATTCTTGCAATAAGTCCGATCATTTGATATGTCACACGGTATAGTTTGCAAAACCTTTTTTTTTATTTTCTTGTTGTTATGGGGGTCACTTTAAGGGGGCAACCCCTTAAAGTGACCCCCATATTCAAAATTCATTTATTTACATTACACGTCCGTGTTTAGGTCACAGAAATACACACGTGTACCAAATTTCAACTTAATCGGTCCATTAAATTCGGAGCAAATTGGCTGTGACAGACGGACAGACAGACAGACAGACAGACCCACGAGTAATCCTATAAGGGTTCGCTTTTCACTTCTGTCGGCACCGGGGCGCAAGTTTTTTTTTTTTTTGCTCCAAGGGTAAGTACAAGCTTGCCCTCTGAGGTCATGATTACTTAACCGGGCTATAACCCGACGATTGATGTCGGAAACTAATACAATATATTATCTATGACGATCACGTGGCGCACGTGTATCTCTGATAGCGCGATGCAGGTCTTGTGTGACGTCAGGTCTTTGATGCGTAGTTCGCATGTGGCGATACAGATGCCGCCACAATACCTATCAACTATATTTATAATAAACTTATTGTATTTCAAAAGTCTATAATTTATTTCAGAATGACAGAGGCCTCGTCTCCTTCTACTTGTTCAAGTTCGTGCTGGTGGGTCTGTGCGTGATACCCGCCTTCATGCTCGGCAACTGGCAGAAGTTCAACAGCTACCTGGACCCTACCTTCAACTACATGATGGACCCAGATTATCCAGTAAATGATACTAAGTATTATTTTAACGTCACTCTGTGAAACTGGCGAAGTCTGGGGCCAACTTATGATTTCCACCAAACGGCTCGCATCGCATCGGATCGGAAAGGATACGAACGGATGCGGCGACAGCCGATCGCGTCTGGCAGAATGTCGACGCATACGATTGGCTCCGAACCGTCGCTTGCGAACGTATCCGTTTCTACGCCTAGTCAAATAGTTTCACTCCTACCGTGTTGACGTGTTCTAATTTATTCCAAATGGTTGAAGTTGACGTAGTATTGTTGGCTATTGCATTAGAAGAAGAAAATAATCATAAAACAGCCGAAAGGATCCGTTCGGATACGACGACAGGCGAACGGAGTCAATCGCACATCGCAGATTACTTGGCTACAATCGCGTGTCGCAGAAGACGCCCGCGGTCAAGCTACTGTCCGCAGCTTGGTAATATAGACTTTAAATACTGTGTACACGATTTAATATCGTTCAAAGATTGCAAAATCCGTTCCAACCCGATGCGATGCGAGCCGTAAAGTGGAAATCATCGTCAGACATACTGTCGTGCCAGCGTCACGAAGAAGAAGAATTTTACATTATTTGACATTAGTTAAGTACAGTGCGTTCATTATATCTTGTCCCGTGACGCGAATGGAAGCACTGTTCTGTCAGTCGCCATTTTAAACTCTATTAGTATTAAAACTAAGCTTGACGGCAAGAGCCATGATAAAGTGAACGGTCTGTAGCGAGTGAAGTTCCTTGACGTCTATACGTGACACTTGACAATAAAAATCTGTCAATTTTGAACTGACATTTGGACGCATAACTTGCTTTGAACTAAAGTCGCTACTAAACTAATGCAAATCACCCATATGGGTAAGCCGAGGTGTATTAGTACCCTGTACGGAGTACAGAAAGATGACTTCTTTCCGTCCTCCGAAGTACACTCACATTTCCCAATGTAGAACGCAAAGTTTGGCACAAATCTTTACTGGTTTTGAGAATTGGTGGAAAACACTAAAACACCATCACACTAATTGCGTAACATACATTAAATAAGAGTCCGAAAGTTTTATAGGCATGCCATTGCTTCATAGGTTTGAAAAATTCGTCGACTCAACAAAATAAATAGAATCTGGCCACGCTAACTCTGCATAAGTAAAAAAATGATGGAATTTGAAAATCTATAGATGGCAACACCGTCTGTACTACGAAAAAAGAATTTTATACTTTGTTTGTCTTTTTTTTTTTGATAGGTTATTTTGTTTATATATAAAGGTAAAGAATAGTCTCTTTATCACGATACAGTATGGATTTTATACAGTTTTGTCATCGTATGGAGGTAGACCATAGATAAGACATAATCTATTATGCAACTATCAAAACCTTAGATCTACTTACACGTCAACTTTTCGATATGTTGTAAACATTGTCGTTTTTGGCTAAGGACGACATCGTGCTGTTCCTTCACATCTTAGAATTTACATATCATATAACAACTCCCGCACTCTACTTTTAATAGGTTTAAACCATTTTTCTACTTTATTTTGTGAAAACAACATAAAGCGTAAGCAATCTGACAGCTCAAGTACCAGGAAAGTGACTGATGTAAAAGTATCCCTACCATATATAAAACTTTTTGGGGTTGTCCATTTATTCAATAAAATTCCAATGCAGAGTTAGCGCGGCCAGACTTTAACGCAATGGACGTGGGTGAACTGTCAAAATGAAACCCATTGCGATCAATTGCCATTTTGTGTTAGGTACCTACGCAATTACCCCAAAGGGCCCAAAGTTCTAAAGTCTACTTCTGAAACTGACGCAGTCAATTTTTCCATTGATCGCTTCTAGGAATCGAAATTAAATCAGCTCTTACCTAATTACTTTTAAAATACAATAGACGTGGATATATTTAGTAACCTGTTCCGCTTAGCTATTTCTAAAGAGCCATAAAAAACCCTGAAAGAAATCGACGATTGACTTGTCTCGAACTCGAACACGGCGTGTTGCCACACCAAGCGCAATGCAGTCAGCGTTCAGCGCTTCATGTGGCAACACACCGTGTTCGAGTTCGCAACAAGTCAATCATCATCCTGTGGATGGCCTCGTTGAGAGGTGAAACACGTGTCGATTTCTTTCAGGGTTTTTTATGGCTCTTTAGAAATAGCTAAGCGGAACAGGTTACTAAATATATCCACGTCTATTGTATTTTATAATGGATTTCCGCAAGGTCACGCCTGAATCAAGTAACTAATTACATTTTTATTTTAACTTTCAGATCGTGAAATTATGGTTCTTCTGTGCAATCACGATGTACTTCTTATACCTAATAATATTGATCATAAAGGCGTATAGTGATTTGAGGAATATGCCATTTTTCGGTAAGTCTCGCAATGATATCTTACCGCGTTAACCTACAGCTTCCGTGCGTTAACGCCCAAAATACTGTTTTTTTATTTAAAACTTGTTCTCATAACATCCATTTATTTCTTGCAGACATCCGACTCCGTTGCTTATCAATAGTGGTGGGTACTGTGACGTCCATCATAACAGTGCTGGCCCTACAAGGATGGGGCCCCGCAGCGTTACAGGACCACTGGGCGTGCCAGCCGAAGATACACTTCGACACCTCAGCACCTTTCATGGCCCTCTACGGACTGTTCAACTTTTATATTTACATACTGGCCTATTTGTTCTCTCCTGGCGGCGGAAATATTCATGGTAAGAAATTCTATAAATTTTGAATTTAAACCAGTGTCAACGGTAGCCCGCGCCGCTGAGCCTGTAGCTTTAAATTCCCCTAATAATTATTTTAATCCGATCCAGCCTGCCCCTTGCTGTCCTCCACCAGCGCCGCCCTAAGCCGAGGTCTGTACCCCACAGGGGGTGCCCTTAGCGTGTAGTCGCTTAGTTTCTATATTTATGCCCTGGCTGGAGGCCTTAAATTATTGAGGCAGCCACAGGAAAGTCCGGTTAAGCAGCCGACAACCTCCTAGGTTGACCTGCAAGATGCCATTAAAAAAAAGTGTTAATTGTGGAAGAAATTTGTTTGGAGCTCGACACTTAGACTTGTAAAAAAAATTAAACTGGAAAGACTTGCCTCACTACATACTTTGGGAAATCAAATAATATATGAAAGTTTATTTTTTAATCTGAAAACGTGTAGCTATCGCGTTTTAGGAGTTCCTAAACATTTTAACTAGTATCCGACCGAAACACGATAATTATCCGAAATCGAAACCGTAACCGAACCTTCGGCTCCTCTTCTAGTTTTGGCCGAAACCAAAACTTATGAAATTAAGGAAAAGTTAGTATAATTAAATTACAATATTTTCTGACGTTTTTAGTAGATTTGTTGAAAATAATTTGATTAAGGACTGATTTTGCAATCATCAGGTTTCTTTTAACCACAGAAAAAAAAAATTGTTTTCCAGATTTTGTGTGAAACACTGTCAAAATTTCAGAATGAGTCCCAACTTGAATAAGGACCTTAGCACTTAGCAAATATGCTAGTGCTAGCATTTGCGATTAGCGATTTAGTATTTTTTCAGATGCTCGATTCAACTCTTAACACCTCATAAGTTTAACATTAGCGATCAGCGATTTAATCGCTTTTTGGAAGCTCGATATACCTAGCAGCAATGCTTTATCTCTCTGGCACACACATTTCAGCAACGTTAGAAAATGCATTAAAACCGTACTCAAACGGAGCAAGTCGCCAAAACGCGATGCAGCATCGAAGTGATCGCTGACACGTGTGATTTAACTATTACGACCGAACGCACTGTAGCTAAGATGCATCTGCCGTTGTCCTTAGACCTTGTATCAATCTTTCAGAAAGCGCATAAATCCCTACTCACTGATACTAACAGCAGCATGTCCATTTAGAACCTAAATGACTTCTATTTACTTTTATGTAAACACTTTTTTTTTGTTTTTGAGACCCCATTATTAAGTCTACGCTCTCTGTCCATCGTTCGTATATTATCAAAACCAAAAGCTCAAGAACGCCACACGCCAGTTTCGTTCGGGCCGAAGATTTCGCCACTTTTTGGCCGAAACCGAACTGCGGCCGAAACCTGTTTTTTTGTCTGATGCTGGCCGAAATCGAAACATTCGGTCGGCGTCGGAAACTAGTTTTAACGATGCCAAGACACTGTTATAATTACCCTAATTCCGAAGCCAACCCATTCTAAAATATACCATAATGTATTGTTTCAGAAACGGCCATAACCAAAGACAACCCTGCATTCTCTATGATCAACGATTCAGATGAGGAGGTTATCTATGGTTCGGATGAAGAGAGCAGACGTCCACTCAACTCCCACCATAGGATTACTACTGACGAAGATCTATGAATAATTAATTATAAACTTAAAATAATATTTTCCGTAAATGTAATTTTTTCTTGTTATAAAATTCTAAAACTAATATTAGAGGAAACTTCTTTTATTTAAATATCCCTCTATCTTCTACTTTAAACCAACTTTGGGTAATCAACATAGATTATGTAAGGTTTTCGTTCGTTCTAATTTACCACAATAGGAGCTTATTTAGGCTAAAGGCAACACCCATTACGCCCACTTTTAATAGACAAAGACGGTGCTGCCGCTCGACGCATGTGAACAATTCCTTCTGATTTCTCGGCGATTGGCCAGCTTGCCCAGTCGCCCGGTCAAAATAATTCAAGCCTTCTAAATTGCCGCAAAACTCCAAATAAAACTAAATGCGTGGCACTTACACAAAGGCTAGTCATTAGCTACTGACATTTTTATCTCAAGTAGGTACCTACCTAATTAATGTATGGATAAATTGGTCAACAAATTAGTCTTACCGAAAAGGGCATTTATGTATTAGATCGATGATAAAATCAAAGCGAAGATGGCTTTGCAATACAGACATGCTTGTTTAACAAGCCTTGCTATGAGAATACATCTACTTTATAGTAACTGCGTCAGCATTCTGATCCCTAAATGAAATCTACGACCGGAATTCTATGAAATTTGCTCAAAAAGAGCGCGAAAAGAAGCCGGGCTCGTTTATTGTTATAGCAACATATTAATAACTATATCCACAACATTTTATCTATAAAATTATTTAGATAGGCATCTTCATTCAGAAAGTAATGTATTATTCAATGCTGTTTTAAATTCATATCTCGGCATGGCGCTCTGACGTAGCAAGAGATATGTAAAGCTGCCCTCTGATAAAATAGAAAAACTAATAACCCCTATGGATGAAACATGTAAAATAGAATATTGTTATTTATTTATTCACTCAACGTCAAATCACGACGGTTATTAGTCATGGAGGTAAGCCTCGCAAACTGCCAACGCCAGCGGTGTCAATGACCTAAGTTCCTGGTTGTTTGTAACGTACCCAGCGTAGTGTTACTGAGAATTAAGTTACTAAGTAATCTCGGTAAGTTGCAATAGAACGTCACTTGCTACGCTAGAAAACCGACCTATGCGTAGATACTTAGTTGATAATGTAGTATGGACAATTTCCTATCTTGGTTCATTCGCTACATATAATTGTTTTAAAGTATTAAAAGCGCCCGCTGCTTTTAGATCGAACGCGCCTCAGAGTTGGAATCAAAGGAAGGCAAAGGTTACCTTTTCTCGAAACCTAAAACTCTTACATGTAAGATAACAAGGTTGTCCTCTTTCAAATTGGACATCAAACCAGACCGGCAAACTACACAAAGATGATATGATATGCCTACAAGCTATTCGCTTACTCGATTTAAGGCTAGGTTTACCATATCGGAAGATGCGATCGTCGATTGTCGAACCTTACATACTGCACATAAAAGCACTGCGGCCTGTAGACTTGTAGGTACCCATTCTGCCAGAATTAAGAACGTGAATTCTGAAAGTGGGCAACGTCGCAAATAAATATCATAAATTTTGCTTAATTTGGCAATGTTACTGTATAGAAATATGGCTAACTAGTGTACTAAAATATTGATAATTAAATGCAATAATTAATAACGTAACACCGAAAATTTTGTTCTAGATGTAAAAAAGTATTCCAAATGCCAATTTTACACCGAAAACGGTTACGACATCAAGTTCAGTGTTATAATTGCAATTCATTATTAATATTCTAGTTCACTAGTTAGCGTTTTTTTTTTCCATACAGAAATATTGCCAAATTATTCAAAAGAGGTAAGTCATGTGTATGTGAGTCATTTGAGAGATATAGATTGTCCCAGATGGACACAGACTATCCTAGATCGACACAAACTGTCCCAGATAGACACAGACTGCCCCAAATCGATACAGATTGTCCCAGATCGAAACAAGCTGTCCCAGATCGATACAGACTGTACCAGATCGAAACACGCTGTCCTAAACCGATACAGACTGTCCCACATGGACAGAAACTGTCCCAGATAAACACACACTATCCCAGATCGACACAAACTGTCCCAGATAGACACAGACTGCCCCAGATCGATACAGATTGTCTCAGATCGAAACAAACTGTCCCAGATCGATACAGACTGTACCAGATCGTAACGCGCTGTCCCAGACCGATACAGACTGTCCGACATGGACAGAAACTGACCCAAATGGACAGAAACTGTCCCAGATAGACACAGACTATCCCAGATCGACACACTGTCCCAGATAGACACAGACTGCCCCAGATTGATGCAGCCTGACCCAGATAGACACAGACTATCCCAGAACGACAGCTGTTACAGATCGATACAGATTGTACGACATCAATACAGCCTGACCCAGATCGACAGACTATCCCAGAACGACAGCTGTCCCAGATCGATACAGACTGAATCAAATCGAAACTCGCTGTCCCAGATCGATAGACTGTACCAGATCGAAACACGCTGTCCCAGACCGATTCGTTTAGATAGACTGTCCCACATGCACAGAAACTGTCCCACATGCACAGAAACTGTCCCAGATAGATACAGACTGCCCAGATCTATACAGACCGCCCCAGATCGATACAGACCGCACCAGATCGATACAGACCATCTTAAATCGATAAAGACTATCCCAGAACGACACAGACTATTCAAGAATGACACACACTGTCCCAGATCGACACAAACTGTCCCAGATAGACACAGACTGCCCCAGATCGATACAGATTGTCTCAGATCGAAACAAGCTGTCCCAGATCAATACAGACTGTACCAGATAGAAACACGCTGTCCCAGACCGATACAGACTATCCCACATGGACAGAAACTGTCCCAGATAGACACAGACTATCTCAGATCGCCACAGACTATCCCAAATCGACACAAACTGTCCCAGATGGACACAGACTGCCCCAGATCGATACAGATTGTCTCAGATAGAAACACGCTGTCCCAGACCGATACAGACTGTCCCACATGGACAGAAACTGTCCCAGATAGACACAAACTATCTCAGATCGCCACAGACTATCCCAAATCGACACAAACTGTCCCAGATAGACACAGACTGCCCCAGATCGATACAGATTGTCTCAGATCGAAACAAGCTGTCCCAGATTGATACAGACTGCCCCAGATCGATACAGATTGTCTCAAATTGCTACAGACTATCTCAAATCGATACAGAGTGTGTCAAATTACTATACTGTCTCAAATCGATAAACAGTCTAAAATCATAACAGACTACGATTTATCGATACAAGTTGTCACAGAACAAACCAAGCTGTTCTAGACCGAATCAGTCTAACAAAAACCAAAATTCTCCCCAGATCGATACAGATTATCTCAAATCGATACAAACTGTCTCAAATTACTCTGTCTCAAATCGGCACCAACTGTCTCAAATCGATACAGACTGTCTCAAATTACCACCCCAGATCGAAACACGATGTCCCAGATCGATACAGACTTTTCCACATCGACACAAACTTTCCCAGATAGATACAGACTGCCCCAGACCGATACAGACTGTCTCAAATCGATACAGACTGTTCCTGCTTGATAGACGCTGTCCCAGACTAAAACAGACAACGATAGATCGATACAGAACAAACCAGTACCCTAATTGAGTAAATTATTTTCGTAAACAATTATGCCTAATTTATTTCATTTTGACAGTTCAACAAAGTTCAACTACTTTCATTGCGTTATTTACGTTGCAGAGCAGATTTTTTTTTTCCAACTTATGAAGCAATGGATTGGCAATCTGTTTTAAATCGAAACAGATTGTGATTGTGTTGTATTACGCAATTAGGGTACAGGCTGTTCTAGGCCGATTCAGTATACCACAAACCAACATTCGATACTCTGCTTACCGAGACCGACCCAGGTAGATACAGGTGATGCCACGAATAATAGATCCAGGCCGAAATACAGTCGCAAAACAGTTACGTGTTCTGTAGTCACGTGCGCATAATTCAGTCATATTTAAGTTTATAACAGCACGTGCTTATAAATGTCATATAAAGCTTCTTTAAATTACCAAAATTAAATGACGTCGAAATATTTACGTTATGGTCGAACAGATTAATAAGTTATCTGCAGCAGTATATTGATGTCTAAACTAAACACCCTCCATAATCACGTTGAAACAAACGCTTACCATACAACCGACTTTAAAAAGCAAAATTTTAATGAAAGTACAAGTTAATCAACGTGGAAAACAAAGGTTTAGAAGTGACCGGATTTGGTTGGAACTGTGTTAAATAAACCGCCAATTCATTAAAAAGTTTTAAAATTGGCATCTGCACAGCCGTGCGCGTGGAAAACGTGCAGCGATTATCTGCCCGATTTGGTGATTACCAATTTTTGACGAACGAGGTCTCCATTCCGAAGTGTAATTTTTAGGTCCGAAGTCCAAACTATCCCCAGCCGCTTATCCGCTAAAACCATTTAAAAAATTTCCATCACTGGAGAACACAAACAAAATATTCGTAGCAAAAAATCGCATCTGCCAAGAAGTACAGCCATCATGTAATATAACAAAGAGAATTACGACGGTTACGAGCCTTGTTCTAAATAAAAAGTAGAAGAAAAAAGTAAATGTAATCATCACGATTGTAGCTCCTGCACACAATGGATCAGATTGCAACATCTTTTCAACATCCGTCGCTCCCTTCTCATGCAAAACAATCTCCAACCAATTTCTAATGCGTCGCTGCCTTCTTCTGTTCAAAACATCAATGGGCCGAGCAAGGCATTCCGAGCTGTCTGAAGACGTCAGTAATTGTGGTGTGCACCTGAGACTAATGCGAAAATGATCCGTCAGTAACTCCGTACATTTTCGATGCTAGCTGCTAGGTCATCTTTTTTGATACAGCACTCTCGCAATAACATTTTAGGACCATCCTATGAAATTAGTTTGCCCTATACTACAATAAGATCCGAATCCTCATATCGCATTTCGTTGTAGACCTTCTAATTACACCCTTGTGTATAAATAAACTTCTCGCATGAAATTTTGCTCAGAATAAATGTAATACGAGGAGCTACAGCTAAATATAATGCAACACTCATGAGGAAATCGTCAGCAGTGATAATATTCACATCAACGCGTCATCATAGGTAAACTTTAAAACTAGGTCTATATTATGTGCCAGCCTATCATTACGTATTAAAAAAAGAAACCACCTCACAAAATTTTAATACCACTTCAAATTGGCGCCATTTTGGACATTCTTTTACAATATAAAATGGCGGATCTCACTATTTGCGAAATGCGCAAACGCACTCCCCCAGCACATGAATGGAAGAGTGTCCGCCATTTTTATTACAACGGTGCCATCCCTAACACATGCCTATCCGCCATTTTGTAATGTTTCGAGTTTTTTACAAAATGGTGAACAACAATGCTTCTCAAACATGGACTTGAAATGAAACCTTATTCTTGACGTTAAAATTTTAATCTCGAAGGAATAATAAATAATAATTAGCAATGTCCCTAATGATAATATTATTACAATTGGAAATTCAATCTATGGATATAGTCTGTAAATTGTTCAGAGGATGCGTGTGCGCAATGAGAATGACGGGATGCGGTTGCAGCACAGCAGCGGGTAGAGGGCGCTGGCGCGCACCGCAGGGCTCCGCGGGCAGCGCCTGCGGCGTCGCCGCCGTGCGCCTCAACACTGCGCCGCCGCGCATCACGCACGTCACTCCCGCACGAGGGTCACAGTTCTCATTAACACTAGAAGTCTCATCATCTGAACACAAGTCAATCACTTCACAATCATTGTCCAAACGCTTCAACGGGTCCAACATCATCTCCGAATCGGCTGGCTGATCGCAGTCCAGTCCATCTACAAAAACAATGTCCTTATCTTCCATCTGTGGTTTACTCTCTCTTTCTTTTCTCAAGTTCTCGAGGTATTCCTCTATACTTTCTTCTGACATCCTATCTATATGCACAGTAACCGGTTTACATTTGAGGAGAAGCAACTGAGCTTTAATATCAAGTGGCCTTTTATTTCTCTGATTAGGAAATACATAGTTTCTGTTCCAGTAGCTCAAGGGCCGTCTGTACCTCACAGGGAACTGCTGGTTTTTTACTTTAGCATTATAATTTTTATTAAAAGGAGTTGTGGTGCAGCAATACCTTTCAACCCTCTCCCTAGAGAAACTTAAGTCCCTCTGGGCATTTGTTTTAGCATTCCGTCTGTAAGCCAAGGAAGAAAATGGATATAGTATACCCCGGTCAATGCTGGCATTATTTCTAAGGTGCTTTGCAGTGATCTTCTGAGGCTTACTGTCAATATCAGTATAAGAATTCACGGAATCCTCAAATTTTTGACCCGATGGGTGAAGCTTTAAAGCAGAAAGAAACTCTGGTAACCCACTGCTACAAGTACTTGTTGGGATGGTTGCATTATTACATAGCCTCTCATGCGCTCTCAGTACATCAGGATTGTCAAAGTGGCTGTCACAGTTATCACACAGGTATATATCAGCAGATTTAACTTGTGTGTCTTCAATGGTCTTCGGAGTTATTTTGTCATAATGTAGATTCTCATTTCTGAATGTTACTAGGAGTCTCCCATTGGGCCGGTAGTAAAGAGAAGTGGTGTGGTCTCTGTTGTCGACGTACCTGAGCCTGTTGCGCGGGTACCTCGCGAGTTGCGCAGAGAACACCAACAGGAATGCACTCTTGTGGTACTCGTAACATTTCCTCACTAAAAGCTTCAATTTTATGGCCCACTCCTTGGGCACCTCGCTGGGTCTCACAAAGGGGTGCGAAAACGCGACATCTTTAGGCCACCACGGTGGTTGACGAATGTCTTTCGCAGTATCATGTCCCCAGGAACAAGTCACCATGAATGTTATGAACTTCTCCAGCTCAGCCGCCGTGATCAACGACAGTGCTGTCGGGTTGCCGTTAGCAAAAAGAAGCGGCAAGTTGGCGATCATGGTTCCCGCTGACGCTTATGGTCATCGAAACCTGAGGGAGGCCAGCGCTTGCGATGTCAGTCCGCGCAAGTTCACAATAACGGTTATTGCGTTACAGTCCATTTTAGCGGTGGCAATCGGGAACATTTATCACTCATAAGGATCGCTACAATTGTAGGAATACTCTAAACACTATTACTAAACACAAATTGCAACTAAATTCACGAAATTGTTCAGAGCGAGAGCGCTAACTAAAAAGAGAAAGATCCATAGATCCACCACAGACTTCACAAATCTTTGTTACGCTGATTTTGCTGCACACTGTACGAGCAGCGTCGATCGAGACGAGTACGCGACACAAAACGACATCGAGTTTTATAAAAAAAAAAAACTCAGTCTCCATAGCGCGTAATAGAAAGACGCACCACGCACAATTCGTTCTTTTTGTCAATAATCCTCCATTTTGTATTTTTCAAAATCATTCCAATTGGTGATTATTTTGATCATATGGTCAACTAACCAATCACAATTCAGAAAGAAGTGAGTCTCCTATGTTTTTCTTCGTTCTGTGTGTCATATTTATTATCTGTATGGCTATATGCCTTTTTCTTGTCACTGTGCTTTTTACGATACGCAAATTATGAATTAGTTTGGAAAAAATATAAAATGTGATAAAGTTTTTTTAATTTTTTGTCAACATTTATTTATTTTTTATAATAGAGATGATGCCTGGGTAAAAAAAAAAGAAATTCTATATAGTCCGTCAGTCAGATAGATATTAATTAAAAAAATATTAGACGTATTTTTTGCTATAACATAACAATAAAAAATTATATAAATAAAACGCATTAAAGTTGGGGAGTGGGGGCCGCTATGTCACAAATACGTATAAAATCTACATACTCGTGACGTCATGGCTTGTAACTCTATCGCCGTAATCTTTTGAATACGTAAAAAACGAAAATATACGTATCAATATTTTTGATTATCTACCTGACGGACAAAATAAGAATTTTCATAATCCTTGCAGGGCAAATAAATAATATGTAGCTCCCTAACGTATGTTAGGTAGAAAATATCAACACATACTTTTAATTTTACTCGTATATTTGATATATATATTAGTATGATTGAGATGGCCCTGGTAGAGAATACTTGGAAGGATTTGTGGTAGGCCTTTGCTCAGCAGTGGGACAGGGCTAGTAAAAAAAAAACAATCTTGTGTGGATGACGTAATGCATGTGACCCTTGCCGAAAAAAGTAGAATTCACTTATTTCACTTTACAACTTTTTACCAAAAAAAATGAGTTCTGTAATGAAGGTTACGTACGCACGTACATTTGTGCCGTTTAAGGGACGTGGGGCATTTTTTTTACTTTTAGTTAAATAAGCACCGATGCCGCATGCGGTACCCCACGTCAAAGGAACGGACATGTGTGACAACCAACGTTGCTTATATTCTGTAGTAACCAGCTATCACCCAAATCAAACTATCGATAATCGCACATCTTTTCTAGCACAGCCCTCTCAGCCCTCTAATGTCATTGTCAAAAATTTTGATAACAACCGTGGAAATTTGACTTGTCTGTCAAATGTCAACGTTGGCAACTTCATGTTTTATTCCTAATCTCCTTCTCTGTTGTTATCACATTGATGTACCAAGAAAATACAATAAAACCAAAAATAAAACAGAACAGAAATTGTAAAAAATACTCCCATGATCTTCTTTGTTTGATACTATTAAAAATGCATTCCCGAAATTAGAAAATCTTGAAAATGGTCGGTATAGACAAGTGTTTGCCATTCAAATTTTATTAAGAATATTCTAAGTCATAAATATAATTGTTTCACAGGAGCACAACAGTGCTGACAGTTCTCCTAATTCTCCATCAAAGAAGTTTCCGGAAGTGACTGACTATCAGTAAGTATTAATAATGCCTCCTTGAACCAAAACCAGAATGTTGTTTTTTTTTTCTTTGTTCAAGGTTCTTGCTGTAAATCTCTTCGACTTTTCGAAAGTCTACCGATAATATTTATGACACCTAGCTTTATTATTTTATTTAAAGTAATAGAAATGAATGTCCACTGTCTTTTGAGATACCTATGTGGAAAAACTCACTTTAACTACATAAGTGATGAGCCCTATTAACAAATCCTTATTTGCAATAGGTTGGAGCTCCCAGCATGGAGTATGGACAGCCTGAAGGCTATTGCCATACAACAAAGGTTGCCTCGCCCCCGCAGCTTGGCGTGGGCCATCCTGCTGAATGCTCTGCCTCCACCAAACATGGATATTGTATCCAGGTACTATTTGTGTTGTCATTTAAACTTATATTCAATTACAATGAAAACAAATACAGTCAAAACTATAACAACTTCGCATAAAACAACATACCTAACAATGAAAAAATTTTAAGGTTCCAGCATTTTTGTTAACTTAACATAGATTTAGTTTTAAAGACTATTGGCTGTCTTAACATAGTTTTTGATTTTAAAGACTATCAGTGACAAACATAATCCGACGGTCCCTTTGAAGTCGTTATAAACGGTTTTGACTGTAATATGCTTATACTTGCTACAGTTGATTGAAGTATCAATGATAGATTATATACAGACACCTACTGCCTGTTTCCGTGTCAGTATAGACACTATCTACTACACAAATTAAGATATAGAGCAAAATTTGTACCAAATTATCTACAGACTACAGTTAAATTTACTAAAACTTATCTGTGTTAACACATTTATTTTGTCAACTACATTTTTTGCAAAGAAATTCTGATCCTGAAACAGGTCATAAAACTCAGAATTTAAATAGCTAGTTTAACATCTACTGCCGAGGAAACAGTTCACTTTCCTTTAAAACTGATTTGCTGTAGCAGATAACACAAACTCTAAAAAATCAATCTACCAGATGCAAACAAATACCAATATTATACATGGAGTGACTGTCTATCTGACCTCCACAACCCAGTAACTGTATAATATTACCCTTTGGCTTCATTTGACCCGTAACGACTGTCAAACTGTAACATTAACTGTAATATTTCTTTATTCCAAAGAGGGATGTGAATCAACAGTGGGTAATATTGTTGTTAATCTGAGTCACACTCCTTTGAAGTTCGAAGTTTAAAATTTGTAAATATGAATCATGATTATTTCGTGGATTTAAAACACTATACACAAACAAATGCCCATTTAAACAACACTATCTGTTAATTTAAGGCCTGCTTACACCACAAATTACTAAATGCTAGACTTATCTTTTTTTGAAGGGAAAACTTCTTTAGTCGCGTTGGGAATTTTTGAGATGGGACTAAACCATTGATTTCGCGACACCGTGATGATACCAGTTTTTGACCATTAAAAAGACATCGACGCGTTGATTGCCGCGGTGCGTAGAATAAAAGACATCAACGCGTTGATTACCGCGGTGCCGATTTTTTGTCACTTCTGTCGGCACTCCCGGAGTGCCACTGTTTTTTTTACCACAACGATGCTCTTGGCCTGCATCTCACCTGATGGTAAATGATAATCAGGCCGAAGGTGGACCCGGAAATCCTAACCACAGAGGAACCCGAAAGAGATGATGATACACGGATGAATCGAAGACCGACTATGGTACCGGAGTCGGAGTCTTTTCATACGACCTCAATATAAATATATCTAGCCCGCTGGGAATGTTCAACACCGTCTATCGGACGGAGTGTGTGAGCATCAAACAAGTGGTTCACGCCATAGGAGCCAGGAGTGTTACGGACACCTACATACGTATACTCTCCTACAGCGCCTCGGTTCTCCAATCCTTACGAAAAAAATATATAACCTTGAAGCTAACACTAGAGTGTCACAATGCACTAAAACAAGTAACGGTATCTAGCCGCAACACGGTGATGCTGCAATGCAAATGCCTAGCCCACGCACAATGGTTCAACTGAGGGACTAAGTGCGCAAACCAAACTTTATAACATAGAACCACAGAGGAACTGGCTATCTTACCTCTAATTGCCGAAACACAACAACGCTGTTAACATTGTTGTTATGGCGACAGAGTCTTGGTAGCTAGCCAGGTGGACTTAGAACAATCCCCACCACCAACCTAACCGAGCAGAAAACAAACCAAAGCGGGACCTCTGAGTCGTAAGACAGGTGGTCTAACCACAAAAGCGGTTATCTTCAAAAGATTGACAAAAATAGAATAATATTTTAAATGTTTACCGCTAAACGAATTTAGTGATTTGGTTTGCAAGTCGGTCAAGAGTGGTTCACACTGCGGCCTTTTTAGTTTACATTGATTCAGTTACGATGCAGTTGCGGTTTACACAAACGCAACGCGCGTTTGCATCGAAATCGTGTTTTGCTACCAAATAAATTCGATGTGTGAATCTGCTCCTAAAAAAAAAAAACTGGCATCCCGGGAGTTCCGACAAATGTGAAAACTTGAAAAAACAAAAATCGGCACCGCGGTAATCAACGCTTTGATGTCTTTTTCATGGTCAAAAGGTGGTGTCGCGAAATCAATGGTTTAGTCCCATCTCAAAAATGCACAACGCGCCTAAAGAAATTTTCACTTTAATAATTGACTTTCAGAAATGATTACACACCCTGGTCCTGAGTTTGTTCACTTATATATTACCTGTCAGTCGAATACAAAATAATACGTGTTTTACGAATTTGTACTTTATTTGTTCCCAATCGTGTCCAACTGAGAGAAACGCATTCTCTCGGCAGACGAAGTTTAAAGGAAGTCCTTGAAGTCAGAAATTCGGGGTGCCTTAATTCGTCCACACGAATTATGCGCACGTAATTCCGCTGACTTGGCATCTGTACTGTTTTCCCGTTCAGATATGGCACTTTCATAACATTTTTAACTTGCTACGATGGAGCAGAAATACGCTCGCGAAATTCCGCTTTTATTTGTCCCTAGGTAAACTAACTACACTATACGCTATACTTATGTCTTTATCTTTCTCCTTTCAGTCTAAAATCTCATAGGAATTTCTACAATGATTTGAGTGACAAGCTTTCAATGGACCCGAGGGCGGTCATCGGCGACGATCCACTCTCACAGGATGATGAGGTAGGTAACAACTCGCTTTGCGATTCCAATGAGATTGCTTGATTATGTAGCGAAGTTGCGCGGTGTGTTACGGTGTGAACCTTATATGGTACACTTTAAATTACCAATTCAATGAAGTTTCGAGTAGTTTTGAGTAGGTTGGGTAGCCCGCATATACTTCGCCATAGCAATTACCACAAGAATTTGCAGGCAGTTCGATGATCATTTTTCGATGTGATACTGTTATGTAACCTATTTTACAGAGAGTTCAATAACTTATACCACATGTTACACTCGTCAAGGTTAAATAATATTTGTTTTAAGTTATCGGATGTCTGTGATACTCATTGTTTAAGTCAAGTTATAACAGCAAATATGTACCTATGTATGTACCTGGCTGTAAATAAGGCACACCGAGTTTAAAAAATAAAGTCGGGAGGTGTCGTGGGACACTCGGTTGAAACGAAGTTCCGTTCGCTGTTTATATTAAACTTATACTAGAAAATCAATCTGCCTAGCCTTTACCCAAATATGTTGGGGCCGGCTTCTAGTCTAACCGGATGCAGCTGAATACCAGTATACATGGAGCGACTGCCCATTAAACTTACACTAGATGACTGTATTAAAAAACCAACACATGAGGTCTTGAAACTGACTTTTTCGAACATAACGCTTTTTCGTTACGTGACGATTTCTACCAGTCTATTCGTACGAAAGTGCCAGACGAGTCCGCGAAATTCAATTTTCTAACCTTTTTTGCAATTAGCTGAACAGTATCAGGTTGTATTTTGTGTATTTAGAGAATTATATTATTTAGAATCATCAATACAAATGTCAAAGTTAGAATGGAGATGATGACAAAAAAAAAATTTGTACGTATTCATTGAATTAATATATGCCACGACGTCACGAGTATGTAAATTTTATACTCACTTGTGACGTAGCCTCCTTATGATGAAGCAAAAAATACGTGTCTAATATTTTTTTATTATCTGACTGACGCGGACGGAATAAATAGTTTTTTTTTGACCCAGGCATCGTCCCTATTGACCTCAAATGTCATGATTTCATGAAATAAGTAGGTAGTCATTCAATAGGGTAATTTGAACTTGAGAGTTGTATTAAAGATTTTAATGATTGTAATTTTGTAAATACATGTACGTATGTTACAGTCGCGAATCTTATATTGGTCAACATTGACACTGACCTGCAAATTGTAAAAAAAACGCTAGAAAATTTGAATTTCGCGGGCTATCACTACGGATCCTATTAAAGAACTTCGTTCCAAAAATATTTGCCTGTATAGAGCGTCATTGTGAAAGAGGCATTCTGAGCTATAAAAAAATTTCGAAAGGGATATTTTGCGAAGTGATCATTTTGCGGAATAGATATTCTGAGAAATGGATATTATACGTCCGGGAGGCATATTGCGTCTGAGCCACCTCTGTTACTCATATCTGCGTGACCAGTCTCTTTCAGTTCGATGTGAGATTTTACGCCTGGGGGAGGCTTTTATTCAGCAGTAAATGTCTTTCGTCTCAATGATGACTGTAGTATGCGTTTTGTTTCAGAGTGTCTGGAAACAACATTTCTGTGATAATGAGCTCAAAACTCTAATACTCCAAGATGTGGTCAGGACGTTTCCTGAGGAGCTGTACTTTAGAGATAAAGATGTACAGGATTTGATGGTAAGAGTGTGTTCCAATTTTATAGCATCTAACTAAAGGGTCGTTGTTCAAACGTAACTAAGCATAAAGAACCAGCGCGTAAATAACTTGTCCACTGTTTAGATAACAGATAGCCTATGTTTACATTAATTGATTGACATCTCAAACATCATTTTGGAAATGAGGAAGTGGTGTACCCATTTGTTTCTAAAAGATGGACTGCCTCGCTCATAACCTAAGCGCAGTAAGGATGGCTGTCAGGTAGTTTATTAAAAAATATAAGACACGGTATTTTTTTGAAGTGAAACTTCTTTACGCACGCTTGACTTGGGGAGTAAGCCGCGTGACGTAAGCGTTACGAAAAGTGTGATCGGGCAAGGCGAACGGAAGTTGAGTGGGGGATATAAGCAAGAGACAGCAGTGCGCGCGCACATTTTCTTTCTCTCTTCCTCTCATAGCCAAATACGTTCCGTATATCTAAGCACACTGCAGGCCTATTGTCTGTATCACAGTGTAGGAGCAAGAGAGAGCAGTGCGCGCGCACATTTTCTTTCTCTCTTTCTCTTATAGCTAGTAAATGAAATATTTATATATTTCAGTCAGTAGTTCGTTTGCGAGTTTACTAGCGTTACGCGAACGGTGATTCTTTGGTTATTTTTCGTAATTCTATTTCGTTTTGAACAATTTTATGAATTAATATTTTGTTCAATACATTCAATATTCTACGTTTAAAGTGAATAAAACTGTAAATTCATTTTAGAGTTCATGTATACATGTATATACATACAGATGGAGCGAAAGAAGTTTCACTTCAGTCGTGTGGTCATAAGCACACTCGTTTTTTTTTTCCTTTTTTTACTTAAGTAATCAAAAGATTACGGCGATACATTGACTTAAAATGTGCCATGACGGCACGATTATGTACATTTTATACTTACTTGTGACGTAGCGACCCCCACTCCGTTTACACTCGCGTTTTATCTAAATCATTTTTTAAATATGATAAAGCAAAAAATACTTCTCTTATTTTTTATTATCTGACTGACGGACTCAATAGAATTTCTTTTTTTACCTAGTCATCGTCCCTATTCTCACTGGAACCGTGGCTCGGTTCCTCCCAAAATGTACGTTCCTCTAGTGACAAACTTTCCTACAGGCATTATGAAATCAGTACGCGTAGCATGACCACCGTAGAAACGGGTTTTGTCGACGGAATAGACAAAATGACAGATTGTAAATTACAATCACAAAACAAAACGTCGATATAATGACAAAACGCCAGTCATGCTACTCGTGCAGGACAAGAAGGTTGATGTTACAAGAGATGTCTAGTTGTCTACTACTATCAAATTATTTTAACCTTATTTATAATATACTATTATTTATTTTTTCCACCCCTGTTCGTCATTGGCAAATTCGCATTCATCAAATATTCTCTCCTTTGTCTATGACTGTAGGTCCGGATCCTATTCTTCTGGGCGCGTTCCCACTCAAACGTGGGCTACAGACAAGGCATGCACGAAATCTTAGCTCCGGTGTTGTTTGAACTGTATCTAGATAGGAAGTTTGCGCCTGATGATCTAGGGTAAGTATTTATCTTTTTACTATTTTTTTGGCAATTTTTGTCTCGGCCAGAGGCCTCAAAATACTCGACGGTTTTATAAAAAGTCTGTTTTTTTTTTCTTGCAGAGAGAAGTTAAAGTTTATACTAAAAGAAGACTGTTTAGAGCACGATAGCTAGTAAGTATTTATAATTGTATTTTAGCTTTTTTTACACGTCGTCCGTCACTAATATTTCTCGCATCTGAAGTGCACAAACTTGCTGATCCAGAACCATTATCACAGCTGTAAGCTATGTCAATATTTTTTCTGTGCACGAATCAGACTCGGAACCCATCCGCTGAACTCCTGCGTCAAAAAGGTCCATCGGCCATCTTTGTCATTGGCGGCAAAACATTTTTTTTACGTCAACCAGTATGTGATACGATTTAATGTAAAAGCAGTTTATTTAATACGCATTAACGTTGTTTTCAGCATTCTTTTCAATGCAATAATGAAAGGTTTAGAAAGGTTCTACACAACAGGCGATATCGTTCCCACGTCATGTGGCAGACTACCCATCTCTAACATGTCTCATGTGAGTATGCAACAGGAAAAGTAATATTAATTATGAATTTACGAACACAAATATAATTGGAAAACTATGAGGGAGACCGTTGCCCGTCAGTGGAACAATATAGGTTAATCATTGAAAAGAAAGTATGGGCCTTAAAATTCGCTACTACTCAAGCCTAAAAAGCTTAGTTTTTGTAAGACCGCTGTTCCGCGCTTTAGGTATGTGCGCGGGGCGACAGGGGGCAGTGCAGGCCGCTGATTCGTCAACGCTGCCTCGCCGCGCATTCCAAAGGCGCGGAACAATAGTCCCGGTCCCACTATAGAACCGTAATGAAGAATTGTCTGTGTAGTTTTGCTAGCAAATTTAATTTGACCCTGTATACCTTTTTATTATGATAACATTTATGTTACAGAATCCTAACGAAGTAATAAGATATTTGGATAAAGTGAGAGAAGAATATTTAGTGCCGTTGGATCTCGAATTATCTTTACATTTAGTTGAATGCAATATATCTATGGAGCTGTTTGGAATGTAAGTTCACATCCAAACTAATATTTTAAATTAAGTATCTGTTGGAGCAAATGATTTTCCGACATTGTAAAGTAAACTTTATTATCAAGGTCATAAAGTGCAAACAAACCAAGCAATCACCTTAGATATCTGTGTCAATGTTCGTACAACTTTGCACTTTATATCACTAAAAATAAAGTTTATTTTTCAAAGTCTAAGCCATACTTATTTTTACCTCTCCTTTTTCCAGCCGATGGTTGAGACTGCTATTTGGGCGAGAATTCCCCAGATCTGAGATCCCTAATCTATGGGGTTTTTTGTTTGCTGACGGACCGATGTTCCCCAACCTGCACTATGTTATCGTCGCCATGCTAGTCTCTATGAGGAATACTCGTGAGTTATTGACTACATATTCGGCTTACTTATCCCACCTCTGATACAGGTCCTATTTTAAGCTAGTTCAAAGAGAAATGAATGTAAAAGAATGAGAATTAATGTATTAGTATTAGACATAAGTTGCTCCTGCCATATTTTGTCTCTGCATCACCCTAAGGTTGACTGGTTGAAAACGCCTCAGACATTAAGTCCGCCTTTGTACAGTATTTTTTTACTTGTGCATAAAGTTTAAATATCCTTACATATTATAAAACAAAGTCCCCCGCCGCGTCTGTCTGTCTGTCTGCATAAACGCGATACGCGATAAGCTCAAAAACTATTTGATTTCAATTTTTTTTTTTTTGTTTTATGTAAATTGGCTGTAATTTTACGATTATTGTTGAAAATATCATGCCGACTGGGAACTTTATTGGCGGTCGCCGCGGTAATGGTAAAAGTTACATAACATGTATGTTCTACACATTGATATATAAAAACACAAGATGCACAGTCTCGAATAAAAGTAACGCTCGAAAGTGTCCCGAAACTCTATTTCTGTCTCTTTCTATAAGCTACAAGCATATATTATTGCAAGTTCAACCTTACGCCAATTGTTTAAAGTTGTTATTACAACGCAGGTACTTAAAGCAATAAAATTTTACGACCGATCGTGGTCGGTAGGACAAGGTATTGAGTGGAGTCGAACATGACTTTTTTTTTTTTTTCATCTTACGTTATTAGTTAGTATTTTAAGAGTTTGTAAAATTGTGTTTTAAACACATAAATATACTTTTATTTCTGCATAAATATGTTTTTGGGTAGCCTATGGGTATATCAAAAAACTAATAATAACTGTTAAAATTGTTTAATTAAATATAAAGAACAGCCGTTTTACGAAGACGTTTTATGCCTTTTAAAGTGACATACATATCTTCATCCAAAAATGCTCGGAACAAACGACGCTTGAATTATTCGACTTTAAAAAATCTTCTCGCCTTTATTGGCTGACGATTGATGTCCATTCTCTACATGGTATTGGGTCACGAGGAAAACTAAAATATAAAAATTAGAAGTTTCCATGAAGTTTCTAATGTGACACTTACAGACTACAGACTACGCGACACTTCAGTCTATCCTTAGCATGCCGCATGTCGCGAACTCATAAGTTGGCCCATAAATGAATCGTTATACATCATAATATTTACGAACATTATAAAAATGTTAAATTGGCTACCTCCTGACCTACACGTTATGTAACGTAAATATATATATTTTTCAAAAACTACATACAAAAAAGGTTCAAAAGTACATAAATTTATTAATAAAAAGAAACACAAACAAAAAAATAATCGACTCCACTTATTAGAACAGGGTCATTTTTATAATGCGACTAAAATAAAAAGGAGACTGTAATGCGTTGTTCTAACACTGACCAAGCAGCCATTGAAGTTAGCCGTATTTTACTTTGAGCGTTGAATGAAGTTTTTAGAAAAAATAAATCAAAATCACACATTGCTTGTTATAATCGGTCATAAAAACAACAAAAACTAGTGAATAAGTTTTTTACTTACCGAAAATACGATATCCCATCCTTTTTTAACCTTCTTGACGTAATATTTTTACAATTTCTCACAGAACACTTCAGCATTTTTAACGACTGCTTCCAGACGCGAGCGACGCGAGACTATTTGAAATGAGCGCACAATTTAGAATGTTGCGCTCATTTTTTGGGGACGTTTTTTAGACGTTGAGTGTGCATCTTGGGTATTTATATATCAATGGTTCTACAGTATTATTCATCTTAAAAAGTTCAACAAAAAAGTCCGCGATGGCATATGTCTATCTTCTAAGGATGACCATTTTTATTTTCAGAATTTGATAAAAAAATAATTGTTATTTTCGAAGCTATTTTGACCGGTATTATATTAATCCTTATCCAATAAACTATGTTACCTAAATGAAACATTAAATTTAGATTAAAATATGCCTTGACATCATTTCATTTAAATGAATAGTTTAAAAGATATTCCAGATTCAAAATTACGCGTGACAAAATAATTATAGTTGACCGTAACGCGGGCGCAGCGGTAGGAGTCAATGACCTTTTCCTCGGCTTTTAGGTATGTAATCCCGGTATCGGTAGTACGTTCCTGAGGGATATTTTCCGACATCCACACGGGCGAAGCCGAGGGCAAAAGCTAGTAATAAATAAATACGTGAGAGTGTATATAATTTGTTACTTTTTATTTACAAAAGCCCAGACATTTACACAGAAAGCCGCTATTTTGAGAGGGGTGAGCTAAGTATTAAAAAGACACTTCCATTTGGGATCTTCTTGTTGGTTTTAATGATGATTTCTTGAAAGTTGATTAAATGCTTGCTCACCTTTGCACCTTTGATGAAAATAATATATTGTTGTGATAAACGCAGGATCGTTTTATTCAAAAACTTAGGTAACGATTGAGTGTTGTAGTAGTTGCTGCGGAGGCTATCCATTTTTACATTCCTAGATCTTGAGATAATACGGGCAAAGAACCTCAACGCCCAGACCTAAGTCAGCTATCTGTAGACCATACGAATATTTATTAAGATCGAACCAACTACTGCGTCAAATGCCTAAAAATGTTTGTAGTAATTTGATTTAATATGTTTAATTGTGTGCGGAATGATATGAAAGAGAAGGGAGCGAATGAAAGCGTGACGGTTGATAGGGGAGATTGGAAGATCGAACGAGGGCAGGAAGATGATAAATATGTTTAAATATTTTTTATATTATTTGGTTTTATGTACAGTACTAGACCCAGACCCTGGCGTGATCCTATCAGCGCTGATGCGTCCAGTATGTCTATGTGTGGGCTACGTATGTGCGCTAGCACTACATCTACGCGCACCGCTAGAATACCCGCGCCCGCCGCTTAGACAAGAAGTTAATAACCAGAAGTAAGTAATACCGCTCAATAGAAATATATAGAGTGTAGAGAGAATGAGAATGTCATGCAATTCCTACTATCAGTTGACTGGGAGTGTTCAACAACAAGATAGATATAGAATACTCTTTATCATATGCATGTCGCAGATGGATTGACTAAGCCGCTGTTTTACAAAACAGCTCCGTTATGTAAAATAGCTGAACGATGTTTACCGATTTTTTATAATTACTGAACACGCAGCATTGTATAAACGTTTTGCATTTATTAATGCAGCAGCGGGTCAACGATTAGTGGTGTAAAACAGCGAGAAATGAAACGACAGATTGTAGTTCTAAATTTTGACGCTCGCAATAATAATGGCGTCAAAAATAAATAAATAAAACGAGTCATATGAGTGAAAATTACCCTAACTCAAGTGAAAACACAGAGTTTTATGAAAGTCACTCCTAAAAATACTAAATAGCCAACTAACTGCGACCAACTTTGAAGTAGCGCTCGCCCGCCGCAACTCACGCGCAGTTGCTTCTAACCTACCTAACCTAAATCTTTTGGCTGACCAAAAGATTTAGGTTAGGTAGGTTAGGAGGCACCCTGAGGTGCTCTAGCTTAGTTAATGGCAGCATATGATAAGCCGCTGCAGCAACAAGTCGTGGCTTTTCTTCTCAGCCTGAAAGTTAGCTAAGAGCACGCAGGACTTTTGGTTAAATGTTGTATCCTATCGTTTGCAGAACTACTCTACATTTAGGCTTAAGGTTGGAGTTGTCGATGAACCTCCACCTGAGCAGATTGTCATATTTCGAAATTGTTCTCCTTAGCAACACAGACTCCATCCCTAAAACCATGGAGCAATATCGAGCAACTTCCCTCGTCCGTTCGTTCAGTGGGAGCGGATGGTGACTCGGGCTCGGAGGGCGCGGATGTGGCGCGCTAGTTAGCTGCAGTTACAATACTGAGAATTCTTGACAATTGCGGTTAAATCAATATGACGCTTCGGCAGCGCCGAGTAATGAAGGACAATATAGCAAGATCGTATAGAAAATTCTAAGAATTGCGCAATAGTAATTGCTTATGCAAGCGCACCATTAGCGCGGGCTACGGGGTTATATCCAAGCTGCCGCCAGGTTTTTTATAGGCTTTTCTTCATGATCGTTCTCAATTATTATTTTTCTAACAGTACTGAAACACAAACCCTAAAACCATGGAGCAGTATAGAACATATTCCCTCGTCCGTCCGCTCAGTGGGCGCGGACGGCGACTCGGGCTCCGAGGGCGTGGCGGAGGGCGCGGACGTGGCGCGCGAGCTGGCCGCGCTGGCGCTGTTGCGGGCGCAGCTGCCCAGCGCCGCCGCCGCCTTGGCGCGGGCTATTCCGAAGCCTCCGCCTGATGTACAACAACCGCTGCAGCAGATATTACAGGTGCGTAAAAGCAAGGGAATACGTAATGTGGGAAATGGAGATAATTAGGTCATGACTCTAAGACAAAAATAAGGTCACCCGTATTCATAATGTGTTCGTGAAACAGATGTATTAAGAAAGACTAGAAAACTTATTTAAAGAAATTTCATATTTTACTTTATCGTCCATCTATTCTGATCGAGGTGTCGCTCATCTGTTATGTTGGAAAACGTCATAATATCGGAAATCACTGTAGACTCTTTGTGTGCCTATGTCAATTCAGATAGACTAGAACCACAGTATAAATATGTACAGTACAGAAACTACGTAGTAAACGTTCAACACGTCACACTCACTCAGACGCGTTCACTGACGAGACCCAAAGCGATTGTCGCGGTGCTGTCAGTTGCGGATACCGTGTCGAGACGAATGGCTGCCGCGATTTTTTAAATATAGCTTAGGTAATTATTTCAACAATTAGACCTAGTTTCCATACTGTCCATATTTACATTGTGCTACAATTATTCTTTGTTTCGGTCAGTAATGATTTCTGTTAAATTTCCAACCAACTTTCAGTATTTTTTCCTAGAAAATTGCGTGTGCGTTCTATAAACGAACCAAAAATTACTCCACAGCTGGCAGCCCTCCTCCAATGCCGGAACCACGCGCTAATCGACGTGGAAACAGCATTAGAAGCAGCCGAAGGTCAAACAACAGAAAAGGTAGGCCGTCGCCAACTGGTCCCAGTAGCCATGATCACCAACAAACGAGGTCCATCCAAACAGGTCATGAAGCCAATAAACAAAGTAAAGGAGGTCCAGTTAAAAGTGTTTCATCAGGGAGAGTGCGTTAGCAGTGATCTGCCGTGCTTGGACCCTCTAAGACTGAGGACAGAGTGACTAAGGACCAAGTTGATGTTGTACAGTTATTATCATTGATTTTAAGGGTAGTTGATGAGTTGTTTTTGTCGTATGCTTATTCGGCGGCAATTTTGTAAAGTATTTTGTCGACCGAGACTTATACACGGTGCGATTTTATTGTCTGTGGCATACCATAATTTGAAGCAACAATGAAAGTTTCACCGTATCCAAACTAATATTATAAATGCGAAAGTGAGTTTGTTTGTTACGTTTTCACGCTAAAACGGCTGAAGGGATTTAGATGAAATTTAGCACATGGGTAGATCATGACCTGGGTTAGGACATAGGAAACTTTTTATCCCAGTGGTACATTCTCGTGGGATAATTCCCGATCCCCAAACGGGCGAAGCCGCGGGCAAAATCTAGTAAACAATATTTAGACTATGCAAGTCATTTTTTGCTTCAATTTTATTGTATGCCACATTTATGAAACTTGCATCGCATAAATGGGGCTTTATTTCATGTGGCTCTATCCGAGGATATGCAAGATATATTTGAGAGCTCGATTGTGCAATAAGTATATGAATAAAAGGGTTTAAGTCTACTAATTTACAAATGTTGCAATGTTGCCATACTAAATCTGTCGGAAACTCGCAATGGCGAGACCATTGCAACGTTTGTAAATTAGTAGACTTATGCCCGTTTTCACCTACAACTAAGTGACACTTAAATTAATCCCTAAATAAAAGTGCTTTGTTGGATTTTCAACTCTCAGCGCTAAGCCTAGTGTTGAAAATCCAACAGTGCACTTTTATTTAGGTATCCATTTCAGTGTGACTTAGTGAAGGTTAAAACGGGCATTAGGACCTATTCATATACCCATTGCACAATGTTAAGCGGTTTGTCCATGAGCTCTCAGACAGCTGGCCCCATGTTGCTTGTCTTTGAGACTGCTCTTACTGTTATAGGTGAAGTTAGCAGTTTATAGCTATTAAACATGTTTCTATTCATACCGTTCTAAGATTCTCATTCTATAATATGTTTAAATCTATACTTAATAATATTATAAAGAGGTAAAATTTGGTTGTTTGTAAGTTTGTATGTAGGGGGTAATCTCTGGAACTACCAGTCGCATTTAAAAAAATCTTTTTGCATTGGTGGCCCAATTCTTGAGGAAGGTTATAGGCTCGCGGACGAAGACGCTGGCAGAAGCTAGTAAGTAGTAATATGTAAAGATGCAAAAGCAGTGTATGCGTGTAAGGTTCATTAAGTATTTTCTGACTATCCCCATGGGGAAAGGCGTAATTTTATGTTATGTATGTATGACTGCCTACTTGGTCTAGTGATCGCAAGCGCTACTGCTGAGTATGAGGTCCTGGGTTCGATTCCCGGGTCGGGCAAAGTGTTATTGGGTTTTCCATCTGGAATTTCTCAGTAACAGCCCGGAGTCTGGATTTGTGCCCGGTTGATGGCAATAGGCTCACCCCCTATTATATGGGACTTAAATATAACTGGCGAAATGTGGGTGTACTATAGGACCTCTGCCTAACCCTTCGGGGAATACAGGCGTGATGTTATGTTATGTATGTATGAATATTATAGTATGACGTCTATCTATCCGTGTATAGTCAGCAGCATATATTTTGTATATATTTTTTTGGAAAAGTTAATCTATTAGGGAATAAATAATCATTGAAAAGTTTTCATTCGTGTTCAACTTCTGAAACATTGCCAGCGAAAATATTTGTTTTTATGTGGGCCGTGTGTGTGCCTCAAAAGCCTTGGTCTCGAAAATTTGTGGTGTCGATTTTATTCCTTGTGTATTTTTTCTTTGTTATGCGTTTTAAAACTTCATATAGTTTCTAAAAATAATATAATTGTTTTCATAGAAAATAGTTTAGATTAGACTAGTCAGGTCACAAATAGTTATAAGTTTTACTTGTCAACATTTTAAAGTTATCAAATGGCGGAATGCAATTTTTAGTTTCTAAGAGTTTGCCAATGGAATAACGCTGCGTATGCATTTAATTTTACAATCGTTAATCAACTAAGGTGATTATAATCGACGTAAGAAGAGTACTTTTCCAGTACTCTATGGATGTGTCTGTGTGAATCTATGGTTAAGAGTGACCAATAAATGCATAACCAATGAATTCTCGGATTAGAATTCACTGTTTAAACCAGTAGTTACCACATTTGGAATTATTTTAATTAAATATTCATGGTGTTATCAATTGCATAAAACATGTATGTACCAATTTACCTTAAGGAAAATATCTCTTTTGCTTTATAACTCCTGTATATTATAAAATTTAAGTAATCCCAATGTTTGCCTCATCATGGCCGCACTGCCATGCCGATATCGAATACAAGATAAGCAGTATTTGTACTATCCAGTATTTTATAGTCGGTTCTACAGTTTGTTGTAGCCATAAGTTTTACCCAATGACAAGGGCAGGGGGACCTCTGACTAACCCTTCGGGGAATACACGCGTGATGCTGTTATGAAAGGGGCAAGAATGCTCAGTGAAAAACTAAGTTAATTAATTAATAAACTACATTCAATACGCACCACGAACGATGAGACTTGACCGCGCCTCCCACGCTCTTTCCGCCGCCCCGATGACGCCCCGGCGCATCGCTCATACTAGGGATGTTATAGATATGAAATTTCGGATCGGGATAGGGATACGGATATAGAAATAATATTCTACCGGTTTCGGATACGGTTACGGATATGAAATTATTTCTGATTATCCGTTAGTTTCGGATAGTTTCGGCATGGGGTCTCAACTCGAACAAATTATAATTAGTTTTGAAAAAAAAAAATAGATGGCAGCATAGGTAACAATTATGAAATTAACAATCACTAAAAACTGATAAACGGCAGAAATTGGCTGAAGTAAGATTAGCAAAAATCAAAACTTCCTTGTTTAATGCTGATTTATCCATTTAAACTCATAAATCACGTATTTCCAACAAATATGATAAGTGAAACCTTTTACTTGAATTCGAACCTATAGAATGATAAAGTGAATCATGTGCTCTGTCTGTGTGTGATGGCGTTTTACTCAATTTGTCATCACATACTGTGTAAACGTTTAGTAGGAAAATCAAACCACATATTTTTATAATCTACCTAGTACCTACTTTACATAGAACACGGCGTGTTGCCACACCAAGCACCGAGCAAAGAGGCGCGCTCGGTGCTTGGTGTGGCAACACGCCGTGTTCAAGTTCGCGACAAGTTAATCGTCATCCTGAGGATGCCTCGTTGAGAGGTGAAACACGTGTCGATTTCCTCGAGGGTCTTTTCAAGACTCTTTACAAATAGCTAAGCGGAACAGGTTTCTAAATATCCACATCATCATTTTATAATGGATTTCCGCAAGGTCACGCCTGAATCAATTAACTATCGAAATCTATTAACATGTTTTTGGCAAATACCTACCTACATAATTATATGTTTTTCATTTTACCAATACCTTTCTAAAACTTTCTATAAAAAACCGGCCAACTGCGAGTCGGACTCGTGCACGAAGGGTTCCGTACCATTATCTATAAAAACGAGCAAAAAAAAAAAAATCACTTTGTTGTATGGGAGCCCACTTAAATAATTATTTTATTCTGTTATTTAAAAAATTGGTGTTATAGCGGCAACAGAAATACATCATCTGTGAAAATTTAAACCGTCTAACTATTACGGTTCATGACGGTTCATGAACCGTAATAGTTAGACGGTTTAAATTTTCAAATCTATCTCATGAGACAGAACCTGGTGACAGACGGACAGACGGACGGACAGTGGAATTTTACTAATAGGGTCGCTATTCTCTCACAAAAATCACCAAAATTTTGTTTATTCCTGTCAAAACGACGATTTCCAATTCTGAAATAGACTAAAGTGACACAAAACTATATTTTAGGTTGACAGCACTAAGATGGCACCGAGTTAATAATTTAGTGAAAATGGCAATTTTGCTATTCTGAATTTGACGTTTTTCACCTAAAATTTTAATTGTCTCACTAAATTTGACTATTTTTAATCGGGATTAAAAAGGTGTGGAATAAAATTAGTTGTCATGAACTAAAATTCACACCAACATCTCGAATGTTGGTGTGAATTTTAGTTCATGACAAAAAAAAAAAGACTTCAGGCGCAATTTTTTTTTTGTGTTCTTTTGCTTATATCTCGAAAATGGTGTGTCCTATCGAAAAAATAATGAAAATCTCGACCCCCTTTATAAAATGCTTAAACTAATGGGTTTAACTCAACATTTTTCATATTTTCCATACAAAAAGTGAAAAAAACGTCGAGGCTGCCCTGCCTGCGCGTCTACGGCTCTAATTCACAGGGTAGGGCAAACAAGTACCACATGGAATCGCGATTGTCAAATTCCATTTTGGTTGTGACAAAATTATTTTTAAATTAGAATTTTTTTTCCAAAATAGTTCAAGATTCTCATAGCCAAAAGGTTTTTTTGTGATAGTTTAGTTCGGTGTACAAAACGATCGGCACCATTAAGCTTTAAAAAGCTAATTTTTATTAGACTCAAGTGTCCCCCCCCACCCTGCCAGCTTGGTTTGTGTGAAAAAAGATCACAAGAGTATTTATAACGAAATTAAAAGGAAAACTATGACAACTAAGTAGGCTCTATAAATAAGTTAACGAGTAGGTAATAATCAACCATCTTAAAGCGGTTACAAAGTTAAGTTTGTTCTTTGGATAAATTCATCCCAACTACGGAACCCTTCATTATGCGTGGCCCAACACGTACTTGGCCGGTTTTATATGATATTTTTAAAAACATTAAGCCGTCGTTCGCATGGACGTAATTAAATCGCGACGGGATTTTATTGCGCACTGGATTTTCAACTCTCGGTATCTTGGTAGAGCGTTGAAAATAAAGAGCACGAAAAAAAATCGCCGCAATTTTATTACATCCGTGCGAACGTGGGCTTACTATCAAAAAGGGTTCGGACGAAGACCGCGTGATTTCAGTTTTAGAGTTTTAGCAATAGTAGATTTGGTAACGAGGAGATGAAAATCTAGATTTAAGCATTAAAATACAAAAAAAAATACATAAAGAGGCATTCGCTGCCGTGTGAAAATAGCTAGCCCACTCACAAAAATGAAACTATTGCGCCAACTCGCGATATTTTTGTTGTATTGTTATTATACTTGTCCTTGAACGTATCGTGCGATGTGCGATGTAGAGAATCTATCTTTATGCCATGAGTATCTAAGTCGACTTCTAGATGGCGTTATAAAACTACAGTCTCTGGCAATTTATGAGTGGCCGATGCTGCCGTCTGAAAAAATGGAGGAATAAAAATAGCCAGCTCAATAGCCAGACTTAGGGAGGTATCATTTATTTGTATGGGATTGGGTATCTGTACTAGTATTATATCATCTGTGGTTTCGGTTACGGATATTAGATTTTTACGAAATTATAAAAGTAAAACACAAATAAGAAAAAACTTGCAAGTGACGCGCGCGTCTAGTGTGTCGGCTCGGCTGGGCAGAAAAACCTGTCATAACGTGTCTGATTTAGACTCCACCCGAAATTATATCAGATTCGATTACGGTTACGGAGCTCCATAATATCCCTGCCTCATACCGCTTACGAGACCTATTAATCGTCTACTGCACTAATCAAACTACGTAGTGTATCAAGTCTCATCTTAAGTGGCACGCACTGTAACTGCCGTTATGATACTTACATGTAGTTTAAGAGATTTTATCTTCGTGCTAAAAATCTATGTAATCATTTATTTTATTAGGTCAATTCATTCAAACTTGACTACTGAAAAATATTTTTGTCGCTAGTTGTACTAGAGTCCAAGCATTTATTAGTGCGTTAACAAGTTGCGACGTGTTCGGACGTTTGATAGCTAAACAAAAATTATCGCGTCATTTAGTCATGGATCGGCAAAGAGGCATATCGTCTGTGACCGACACTGAACACCGGGGATTTATTAAAATTCACGTACTCGGTGAGGCTTCCGCTTCCGAAATTCATCGATTATTGCAGCAAAGTCTTGGCAAGACTGCTTACTCTCTTTCTGCTGTAAAATTTTGGGTGAAGCGTTTTCAAGAAAATCAGTGGGACATTAGCGAAGGCAGAGGGGGGGCTCACCATTTTCACCTTGATCGCGATCAACGTGTTGAAGCTGTGAGGCTGGCACTTGAGAATAAAAGAGACTGGTCGGAGATGGAGCTTGCCGAAGTTTCTGTTTCTGTTCTTATTCATCAATAAACTAATTAAAAACATGTGGACAAGTTTGAATGAATTGACCTAATAATTCTAGTCCTTTACACAGGAAAATGGCTGAACTACGGCAATGTGCCAATTTGCTCTTTGATGTTATGATTTCTTCGTAAAGGACTGGATCCTTCTGTAAAATACTATACTATTTTCATAAAGAAGAAGTTGTTATACAAACTAACATAAAAGCGCATTTATGGCAATGAAATTGGGTTACACTCTTTTGCAAAAAAAACGGGCATCTAAGGAAATTTACGTTCTAAGGTCGATTTGAGTTAATTAAATGAAATTTATTTCTTTGACGTAGTCTATGTATACTTATAATCGTGTAAATTAATACGCGTGAAGTGAATTGGGGCAATTTAAAGAAAAAAAAAAACGATGGATTCTTTAAAACCGATGTACATGCCCAAACAATAAGAAGTGGTCGGCAATAAAGACAAGATTTTTGTTTTTACTTTTTTAATTAAATAAAGTTACAAATGTAAAAACATAATAACGAGTGTGACCTCCTCTTGCCAAAATCACAGCTTGAATCCTTCTGGGCATGCTTTCCACGATGTTTTTAATAACGTTTTGAGGAATACATTCCCACTCTTCTGCAATGACCCTTTTTAGCTCCCTGATGTTTTGTGGAGCAGGTTGCACTGATCTTACCCGTCTCTTTAGAACATCCCAGACATGCTCAATTGGATTGTGGTCAGGACTTCGAGCTGGCCAATCTAAACGACGGATCCCAACTTCTTGCATGTACGCTTCCATGTCGCCAGAACGGTGCGGGCGAGCATTGTCGTCCATATGGAATTAGGACTTCCATTATGTACCGGTGTGCATTTAAAGTTCCATTTTTTATGAAAACTAACTCCGTACGCTCCGTTGAATTAATTGCTGCCCAAAACATAACGGAGCCTCCGCCATAAGGAGTGATTTCTTCGAAACACACTTCCGCATAGCGTTCCCGTGGTCTTCGCAGCACTCGCCGGCGTCGGTCCTCTCCACACAAAGAGATTCTAGCTTCATCAGAAAACAATACTTTATTCCAGTCCTCCAGAGTCCATGAAGCACAGTTCCGAGCAAACTGAAGTCGAGCAAAACGGTGCTCACCGAGTAATTTAGGGCCCCAAGCTGGGCGGTAACTCCTGATATTGGCAGCCAAAAACCTCCTCCTGACCGCCCACAAGCTAACTTCTACTCCCCTTACTTCTTCAAGGCTCTTCTTCAGGTCCACACTTGACGCCTTACGATTCCGCAACGCCTGACTCACCAAAAAGCGGTCATCTCTTGGTTCTGTGCATCGTTTTCTTCCCGAACCGGCTCTTCTTTTGACCGAACCGGTCTCTTGATACCGTTGCCAAGTCCTCTGGACAGTTGAATGACTCACATTTAGCCGCTGAGACACGTAAGTTTGCGAACAACCTTCTTCAAGTAGGGCTATAATTTTACCGGCCCTTATCGCTTTATCACTCATATCAAAAAAGTGGTATTTAATGTAAAAAGAAAGATTGAATTGTTTAATTTGCAGAAAATAACCAAAAAGTTTTAAAATATCGTAATCAGTTAAAAATCGTTTCAGCAATTCGCGCCATTAGTAAAGCAATTTTAGAATAATCTACAATAATCATTATTTTTCTTTTATTAATTTTAAATTTGGAACGTAAAGAATCATGCCAAGATGCTTTGCCAATACATCTTCAAATTAATAAAACCTATTTCTTGTTCTTCTTTCTTGAAGTAGAGAAAAAAATCTAACGTGCCCGTTTTATTTTTGCAAAAGAGTTTAGTTTAAGGCCGTATTCTCGGTGGCAGTGGGCAGCGGGCCGGCGGGCGGCGGCGACAGCGGCGCGATAGTGGCGCAATCAAATGCATAGTTTTATATGGAACTGTTCACGCTACCCGTTCCGCTAATATCGATAACAGCTACAGCTTTTATATTTTGTAATATTAACCTTGTATGTAAGTAAGTACTAGTATTAAGTATGGCAGTTATGTTATTAGAATAATGCTTTCCATATTGGGCCAACATTTAGCCAAAGAGTCTTCAACAAACGGGGCATCTTTCAGGCTACTATAGTCAGCTTTGGCCCAAATGTTGGTCCAATGTAACATTAGCATAGAATATTTTAATTTGTGATAGTTACATGCTTCATTATAAAATGTTTGAACAAATATTGGCTGTTATGAAAGTGATTGATTTTCGTACAATGGACTTAGTGCAAGATAAGTGTATATTTGCTCTTTAGATGTAAGCCAAAGAACAAGATGTCATACGTATAAAAATGTATATTGATGAGCCTTTGGAATTTATAAAAAAGTGATTAAATTATATTTTTTCGCCAAAATTTGTTTCCTTTTGCATCCAATCCGATCCAGATAATAATAATGATGGTTATTGTCCTGAGTATTTTATACAAAATATTGTTCAGGCAGGGGCCATAGTCTTTTCATAGTTCCAGGTAACCAATCCATTATAGGAATCCATAGCCCAATACGTTTTGTTTCCATGTTCTGTACCAACCGGGGGTTGTCCTTGGGTGCACTTGTATAGTGCATACAGGGATAATCGTTGATTGGTGTCTCATTCCATTTAAAATTGTCTAAGAGGTCTCTGCAAGTTGGTTTCGGCCCCTCGTACGCCTTCCAAAGGTCCGGGAACCAAGGGTCCCGAGATGTGTTAATGATGGTTAATCCACATTGAACTATCTGATCAGTTGAAGTCAATCGACTATCCCCTAGATAACATGTTAGTCATTAAATAAAGCCTTATAAGATCACCTGTTTACCTTTTGGCTTATTTAATCAAGGTTCGGGTAGCACAATAATCAAAGTATAATTTGAGTCTCGAACCGTCGCACACTGTACGTAGAACAACCTAGATGGACAATAGGTATAAAAAAGTTAGGTTCGAAACGGAAAACTTTTATAAATTATTTATAACAAATTACAGTAGCATACAATCACAGTATTTAAAAAAAACAGCCAACGAAAAACAGGCGTTAGAAAGAGACAAAGTCGACATTCAACAAATTTGACTAACTGAAGCCGATTTAGTATGCACCTAAACGTGTCTCGTAAAGGTAGTTGAGATTTGAGAATCCAACTATGCACTTTTATTTAGGGATTATTTTAAGAGTCACTTAGTGAAGGTAAAAACGGGCATAAAGTGTTATGTGTAGAGAACACAAAAAATGTCCCTATCACCTGATAAAGCTTAAAGCGCAGGGGCTCAGGATTATTAGTCTGAGGCCAGGGGGCTACTTTAGCTGGCCGAAGATAATAACATATTCACCACAGTGTGTGTTGTTACTTGAATTGATATTAGTTTATAGGTTTAATTATTCAGCAGCCTTTTATTTCATTCGTACCACTAAAGGCTTTCAAGATGTTGTCTATTTTTTACAAAATTATTATTGTGTTTTATCTAGTTTACTTCATATTACGTAAAACTAATTTAGTAAGTTAAAGTTGAAAAGTCATCAAAGTCATCTTGTCTAGTTGTCATTGTCAGTGTCACTGTCAAACGTAGTCAAACAAAATACGAAGTCAACACCAAGAGAAATCAGTAAAATGTTTAAGGTTTAGCTATTTACAGTATTGTTTTCACAGTCTTGGTCGTCGTGATATAATTTAATTCCTCCACAATGGCAGAACCAAAGGAAAAGGAGGAAAATCCTCTGGATATAGACGGGAGTAACTTTAACCCCGACATGTATTTAGACTGCTTGCTAAAATGTGCAACGTTGAAGCAAGTCATGGATAAAGAGGCTGAAGTGGTCACCCAGAGCCAGTTCCTACAGTCAGAGATGCAAACGTTAGTCTACGAGAACTACAACAAGTTTATATCGGCTACAGAAACAGTGCGCAAAATGAGAACAGACTTCAAGATAATGCAAGAAGAAATGAACAAACTGAGCGAAAACATGCACAAGATCACGTCGTTTAGTGCCCAAATATCCGATTCTTTGAGAGAAAGTGGAAATAACGTCAGCAGGTTGTGTGGAACAAGGCAACTGTTGGATAAATTGCAATTCTTGTTCCTGTTGCCTTCTCAACTGAACAAAGCCATTGAAGATGGTAGATATGCTGATGCTGTCCACGAATTCACTCACGCACAAAGAGTACTACAAAAGTATGGCAATCAACCTTCATTTCAAAGCATTCAAACAGAATGTTCAGAAATTATTTATGGTTTGAAGAAAACTTTGCGAGAAAGACTGCTTAGTCCAGAAACATCAGCATCTGAATTAGCCGAAAGTGTAGGTTTGTTGAGACAACTGCAAGAAACAGACTCTTCTCTCCAGGACATCTTCCTAAGCTGTTCTGAAAGTAGGCTTGACCAGCACCTACAAGGTTTAAGTGCTATGGTAGAGAGCACTGATATCTTAGAATGGGTTGAAAAATGCAATAACACCCTTTTAGCAGACCTTGGTATTATCATATCATGTTACCATGACATGTTCCAAGATAAAGACAGTACCAACATTCCAGATTTTGCTGACAAAATCATGTTACAAGTATTTCATCTTTTTGAGGAGGTTGTGAAGAAACCAGACAATATTGGAACTGAAATTTTGATCCGAGGACTTGATAAGTTCTTTAGAAAGTTACAGGCGATGACTGAGATCATTTCAAGTGATACTATGTCCAGTAAAGCTATTGATGTTGTGATACAATGCATCAATCATAAGGCCACAATACAGTATCAGTCAATCCAATCTCAGTTCAAAGATAGTCTTACTAAAGTAAGGCAATCTTTGGCAAGCAAAGGTACAGACACCACAGACTTGAAGGATATCCTGAATTCTCTCCAAATCTACTTGATGCAGAAAGTGCAAGCATCACTTTTGGATCTCATGGCTTTCTTACAAAACAATCTCTCTTTTGGTCTCAAACCATGGTGTGCTAAAGCTGTTGCCGACACATGCTGGAAAGTAATTTCAGAGACTATGGTCAACCTCTCTGATATGGTCAAGAAAATGGCCTGCTTACAAACATCGAATAACAACATTCCCTTTGAATTACTGTTAATATTAGCTAAGCTATGTTTAGAAATGCAAGAGAGTGGGGTATCTACATTACACACTCATTTACTGAAGCTTTTGGAGGAATCTGCTCCTGGATTAACAGTTGAGAATAAAGACCAAAACAGTCCTATGGTACATCTGTCCACAGCTGCTCAAGCTGCCTTAGATTCTGAGGTGGTATTTATTGGGCAGACAGCAGCACAGATGTTGAGGGTGTCTGTGCTAGCTAGAGACTGGTTGAGAGCCCCTGAACCGCGAGGACCAAGAGCCGTATGCCGCAGAGTAGTGGAAACGTTAGCAAGTGCAGACAGTGCCGCATCGCAACTATTCCCGACAAGCATCAAACCATCAAGCGATTCCAGTCGACGCACTATCTGGTCTCGCGCTCCATCGTCATTCTCGCCTCTGAACAGAATATTCTCAGAAAGAATTGAAGTATTCAGTCCAGCTGGAGCAGACAGAGCTGCTCTATCTAATGGAGCATTAAAGGTGGCTCTGAAGGCGTTGGTTGAGTGCGTCAGACTGCGTACGTTCGGCAAGCATGGCCTGCAACAGTTGCAAGTCGATGTGCATTTCCTTCAACAAAGGTTGTCGTGTATGGGGAATGATGAACGACTACTGAACGCACTGCTAGAAGATGCGCTCGCGTCTGCGCAACTGAGATGCGTTGACCCACAGCTGATGGAACCTAGCATTGTAGATATTATTTGCGAAAGAGGGTAAAAATGTTAGATTGTAGAATTATTTTCATTATTTACCAATTGATGTATATTTATGAATGTCTGAATATAGTATACCTAAGTAAAAATAAATACAGTAATAAATTTTAGACAATTTATTTATAACCCATTAATCAAAATTGCATCATCATATTAAAAATAATGATATCATCTACATATATAAAATTTTATGTTAAATGCTTCTAAAACATAAATCTCACAATACGGACTACTCTTTTTATATTTTAGCAATTAATTACATTTTACACTGTTAGTCACGAGAGTAGAATAAACATTATTTAAAATTAAAAACAACATAATATATTATTACCATTAGAAACAGAGAAATTGATATATTTTGGTCCTAGTTCACTATAAATTTTGGGGAGTATCATTGTATGAATACTCGTAGACTAACAAGACACCACACATTGGTCAAAATTCAGCGAAAAACTTCGACTGCTAACATCAAGCAAGTAAACTTCAACGGTGATATATTTGAAAACGATTTGAAACTAAAAACCACGACATTTGTATTCACAATAAGGCCCTTTGTACACACATTTTTCTTGCCGTGAAAAACTACGGTTTATTCGCCGGGTGTAGGCGGTCGTCAATATTGTATGGAGTGATCCATAGCTTTTTGACAGACACGTTTTATCTACGGCGCGGTTTATAAATCGTTCCGTAAAGAAACCGTGCCGTGTACATAGGACCTTGCGGCAGAATAATTGATTTAAAGAAGTGCTAAAAATGTATTGTAGCTAATGTAGCTATGCTTAATTAATGTATATGGTAAAACAATTGCAAATAGCTCAACAACTTGGTAAAGTGCTGTGAGGAAACCCGAATTGATATTTCGAATAATTAAATTTTCCTACTATAGATACGGGCAACGTTTAGGAAGCGCCATCCTGATTGGCACTCTCGAGACTTAGTTGCAACACAATATTATTCGGAATATCCCTAATTCGCGATGCCTCCAACGCACCATTTATTATAAAATAGCAACTCCGGTACTACTCTCGAATTCTAAAATATATCCGAATAGAGGTGTGCTGTGCTTATTAAATATTATCTGGTATTGAAATTCCTCTAATCCCTTATAATAATGATGAAAACATACTACGAAGCACTAAATAACCCAAAGTCCGCGATCGGAAAGCTCAATAATTCATTATTATAAGCATTGTATACAATTACACTTCCATTCAAATCAATATTCAAAACAATTTCAATAATAAGCTCATTTAAAACCCACCAAACATTATTTATAAACTTCATTAAGAACTCTGTTATTCTAATATAAATTTTACAACATAAGTTTGCACCTTCTTGCAATATATTTAGGCTTATCATCTCGAAAACAATCAGATAAATCATTGAATGGCGAACATTTACAGTTTAACTGAAAATTACAGCATACTAACCGATAATGCCAACGAAAATTATTATCCCTAGATCTAATAAAACATAAATATTTACTCTTATACATACATAATATCTAAACTCTAGAACAAATTGACAAAATATACTTATTCTTTTAAGTTCTCATTTACATATAGACAAGATCAACGCCTACCTAAATGACTCACGATAAAAATATTGATTGTTGATGTAACATTTCATCAAACGTGTAAAAATATTTTTATTTAACAATGGTCCGTTTGTTACGATTGTGAGCCTTGTGATGCGTGATATTATCTAAACATACTAGCGGTCCCCTTACTAATAACATGTCGAAATCTAAGGGAACTTTCAGTCCAACTTCGAACTCGATCCAATCTCTATTATTAAAATATTTATTTATTATTTTTTTGCATAAGTTTTCTCATTTTCTCAGGCACGGGCACGCCGCGGTGCGCGGGCGTCCGTTTCGGTTTGACGCTCGATTTCGCCTCAGACTTTTCAGGTTTGGGTTTCCTCGTGGCGGCGGGGGTTTTTGTTTCTTTGTCAAGCGATTTCCTCGTAGGTTTTGTTTCACTTTTGTTGGGTTTAGTGTTAGTAGAGGTGCTGCTATCGCTTCGCGCGCTGGATTTCCTGGAAGCCGGAGCTTGCTTGGGTTTGTCGGCGAGGCTGGACTTGCGGGGCGCTGGCTTGTCCTCGGGCGGCGGCTCGCGCCTGCGCCGTATCCTGGGCGGCGTGTGCGCCAGCGTGGTGTGGCGCGACAACAGCGCCGCGCTGCTGAACAGCTGTCCGCAGTCGCATCTGTGCTCCGCCTCCAATATTCCTGTGGAAATGAACGTTACAAAATAGAAAATTTAAATTGATATAGTACTCAATATCTAGATATTATATTAAGCTCAATATCTCACATTGCATTAGATATTAAAATGTATAAGCTGTAAGTTTTCCTAAAACAAAATTAAAAATGCATTCCACAATGAGAACTTAGATGGTAGGTTCCACAAACATGATCATTGTGGACCCAGCCGAGCACAGCAAAGTAAGAGAGGAAGAAGGCTTTGATTGTTACCTATATCTACTATAAGGAATAAAAAATATATTTTACAAAACATGCAATCTAAAATTTTCATTTTTGAATGCATTGATATTATAATAGCATTTATTTAATAGAACTTGTTCTAGTTTATTTATGAATGTACTAAATTTTTGTTGTTTTTTAATTATTTCCAGTAATTTATTTTAGTAATATAGGAAAAAGGAGCACAAATTATAATGTTACTTACTTCTCTTGATCTGTTTGACGGGCGTTGGCGTTGGTTTATGCCTGGCAGTGACGGCTTTCCCCAAAGATTTCCTCTTTGCTATTCCACTCAGAGACTTTCTCTTATCAGCTAACGTTTTCTTTTGAGTTTTCCTTTCTGTAGTTTTAGGTGTGCGCTCTTGTGCGGGTTTCGATGTTTTTTCAGGAATGGTTTTTGGGAAAGAGTATTTTATAGTTTCGCTATCGTCAGAATCTGTAGAAGGCACTGGTTCTAGTTTAGGTGCTTTAGATACGTTTTTAACAGCTACCGAGTTGAGTTCGACGGCTTTTGGCTTCAGGCGCGGTATTTTGGGCGGGTGCTGTAATGATGTTCTTCTCTTAACTAGGTCTTTGGAGTTCGGCCGTTCTATTTGGAGCGAGCTGCGCTTGTTCGCTCTCACTTTCATGAAGATTTTCTCCTCGGCTGGCTCCTCCACTTTGAAGTTGGGATTGAGCATGTACCTAACTTCCTCGTCGTCGCTCGATTCTACTACTGGTTTAGTTTCTTCGGGAACGGAAACAGGAGCTGTAGTTTTAAGACGTTTGCTTGCACTACCTGTAGATTTCACTTTGATGGATGTTTTCTTTTTAGGTGTTTCATGAACTTTAATTGCTTCCCTAATTTCAACTTTCTTTATTTTCTCCGGGACTTCTGGCTTGGCTTCTGTTTTGACAACTTCCGTTTCTGAGAAGTCTCTCTTTGCAGGGATAACTGGTAGTTCGACGGGTTTAATTTCTATTATCTGAGGAACAATCTCTTTTTCTTTTTCTACCTCTTTCACAACTTCTACTGGTTTTTCTTCAGCTGCTTTAGGTATTTCCTTAGGCAATTCTATCTTTTCAACAACCTCCGTTTTGTGCTCGTCTTCTTTTATATCTTCAATAATAACTAGTTTTGGAGAATCGACGTCATCTAACTTTTCTTCAATCTTTGGACTCTCACTCGCGTCTTCAACTGATTCAGCCGTTGCCTCAGATTCTTCAGCAGGTTTAGCTTGCTTCGACTGCCGTTTCTTTCGTTGACAGATTATGGTGTGTTTGTTCAGCGAGTGCTCGTTGGGGAACACCATGTAACACAGTGAACACTCGTGTATTATGTCTCTGGTTGATAACGAGCTCTTGACACTCTTGTCATCCGACTTTTCAGAGCTGGTTTCTACATGCTGCTCCTTGTGTTCGATCAAGTGATGTAGTTTCCTGAATGTTTTCTTACAAACTTCACACTGGTGCAAAGTCACGGGCTTCTCAACGTTGTTAGGTATCGCCGTTGGCGTAGTCTTCTGTCTGTTTATACCGTCGTGGGTTTCCCTGTGCTCCACTAAATGGTGCAGTTTTCTGAATGACTTGTCGCATGGTTCGCAGCGGAAACCAGCGCTTGGGTCTTCGCTTAGTTTAGAACTACCTGGTTCTTTTTCAACCTTTGTATCAGACTGCTCTGAAGAACTCTTTCGTAGCGACCTCGCGGGTGCTGAACTAGGGTTATGAATAATGCGATGTTGAACCAGATGATGAAGCTTCCTGAACTCTTTCTTGCAAACCTCGCAGCTGTATACTGATTTGTTTACGACAGGAGCTTCCTTTTCTATTTTCTTTGGCTCCTCTCTCTTGTGCTGTAATTTATGGCTGACCAAATAGGATAACTGCCTGAACGTTTTTCCGCAGAACTCGCAAACCAGATCGTTACTTTTGGGGAATATTTTGGCTCTTGGTTTTCTAGATTCGTGAATTTTTCTTTCATCAATCTCCATTTCTTTCTTTTCAGCCTTTTCCTTGACTGGTGGTGTATCTTCTATGACAATAACTTCGTCTTTATCTTCCGATTTAGAAATTGAATCTTTGGATTTACGTTTCTTAGGAGTTTCTTTCCTGACGACAAGAGGCTTGTCATCATCAAGGTCCATATCATCAGATTTACTTCCTAGTGACTTCGAGTCTGATTCTTGTGATAGTCTCATTCTTCTGGGACTTCTCTTGTCCGAACCAGATCGACTTGGCGAAGGGCCAGTACAATGTTTCACGTGTTTAAACACAACGTTCTCAGTTCTGAATAATTTGTTACAAATCGGACAAACTATGTTCTCATTAATTTTTCCCATCGTCCAATTTTCTTTGATGATTTGACCATCGCTGTCTACATCATCATCTTCATCATCGGTACTTGTCACGGTATAACGTTTTGGTACTTTGGCATCTATTAACCGTGGCTTCTTTTGTGGGCTTGGTACTTTATTCTTTTCAACTCCTCCTTCGGGAAGAGGATATTTTCTCGGACGACCTCTTCCTCTCTTAACAGGAGTACTCTGCTGAATATCAAGACTTGGAGAATCAATAATGTTCATGTTTTCTGATTGTTGGTGTTCAAGTAACTCAGCGGCTTTCACCAAACTGTCTATAGCTGAGACAGCGTTCTTGTGAGCTACGCCATTGTCGTTACGATTGACGGTCTCTTTGAGTGGATTTTTAATAACTTCTGTTGTATGTGTATATTTATCCTCCGCTGCTGTGTTAGAGCCAAGAAGATAATATTTCTTGCGCATGGGATATTTAATATTTTTATCGGTTTTATCGTCATCGGTTTTCCTTTTCTTTTTTGGTGACACTTCAAGGCCTAAATCTTTTGGTTCTATCAGTTCTAATTCGGGTTCGTCAACGGGAGTTAGAACTTGTTTTCTCTGATGTTTAGATTTTATTTTAACTTCTTCTTGCGATTTCGAATCATCTGTAGTATCCAACACGTCGGAATCTAAAGAATCAAGAGTGCTAAGTGTGAAGCTATCTGGTTCGGTGCTTGGTTTCTTGGCAGGTGAAAGTTGTTGACCCTGCATATTTAATGAACTGGGAACAAACTCCATGTTATCCATAAAAACCACTTTTACTGGTTTATCTTCAATTATAGTTATAGGGCATTCCTTCTGACGTTTGGCTGATAAAGCTGATTGATAAGCTTTTTGTAACTTAGATTGATTTCTACTAGAAGAGTCTTCAGTAGCGCCTAATTTGTTTGCAGCTTGCACTTTAGCCGGCTGGATGGGTTGGCGCGCATTCTGATATTTATACGGCATCTTGGGTTTATCGACACGTGCGATATCATTCCTAGAGTAAGTCTTTGGATATGGATCTTTCTCCACAACCGTCTGAATAACATTGTGCGGCTCTTTGCTGTCGAAGTTCATAGTGAGACAATTCTCATATGTCATTGAATTGCGTCTAGCGAATTTGTCAAAGTCTTTTTCTGTTATAATAGCTTCTTTTTTAACAGCATCAGTATTAGATTTATCTGTGTTAGCATACGATAGTACCTTCTCCTTTGGTGGTACCTGAGCTGCTACAGTTTTCTTATTTTTATCAATATCACCTGTAATAGGCTCATGCTCTATTATTTCATCTTCAGAATCAACCTCTATTACACTTTCCTTGATAATCTTTTGTTGAATTTTATTTGGAAACGGTAGAAGACTTGGTATTTTAGTAGTTTTGGTAGGAACTGATGGTTTTTCTTTTTCCGCTTTAGAAATGGTTTTTTGTTTCGGTTCAGCTAAAGGAACCACAGGTAATTCATGTGGAGGTCTTTCGATGAAAGGAATACCGTGTAATTCGTTCATCTTCATTTCTATTTCGTCGAGTGTGGCTTGGTCAGTTGGTTGATAATTTCCTGGGAATTTACCAGTTGGTGGAGCATTCGAATCTTTTGCTGTCGTCTGGTTGGGTTCATCTTGACCCGATTTTGAAGTCCCAACTGTTCTGTGTATCATACCTTCAATCGTTTTATCAATCAAGTCTTGGTAATTGACTTCCGTTACTTGAGCTTCTTTCTTTAGACTAGTCGCTTGTGACACTTCTTCATTTTGAACATCATTTGTTACATCTTGTTTGATGGGAACTTTTTCAGACTCAGCTTCCGATGTTTCTTTAACAGTCTCAACCTTTAAAGGAATCTTGGTTTCTTGAGTATTATTATCTTTATTTTGATTGGCTTTGCTCACAAACGCAGTTTCGTTTTTAATAACTTTGTTGCCTTCTTGAGTTTTCGCTAAAGCTGCTGCTGCACTGCTTGATTGTTGCCTTTGACTGTCAATTTTTTGGAGAACATCTCTTCTGTTGAGATCGTTGGAATTTTTCAGCTGATTGCTACTGGTAGAAGGCACGGCAGGTGCGGGGGCTGTGTTTCTATTCTTTATTTTGTCTAAGAACTCTTTCCTGTTAGTAGCAGTCCATTTACCAAAAGGCACGGCTTTTTTACTTCCGCCTGGTTTAGGTTCTTCCGAATCATCTTCGCCTTCATTCCTACTATCGTTATTCGGAAGACTGTCTGTTGACGTACTACTGACGTCTTGTGTGCCTGAGCAACTAGGCTGTTCCTCTTTTGGCACTTGACTTACTTTAACATCCTTAGCATTGACTTCGTCAGAAGTAGTTGGTTTAGGTGTTATCTTTGTTTCCCGCTTTTCATCTTCTATGGTAGCCACTTGTGGTTTTACTTCAGAGGAGGTTCTGGCGGATTCTCGGGCCACAGGTTTTTGTTCTTTTACTTCACTGCTCGGTACTTTCTCACTGCTGACTGGACATTTTCCAGAAGTTTCCACTTTAACATTGGTGGTACTGTCAACTTCCATCGGCACTACATTGGATTGAGATTCAGCAATTGGAATAGGCTTTTTACGTTCCTTTATAGGAGATTTTTCAAGCACATTATTTTCTTTTTTGAGTACGGCCGCTTCCGTTTTAGCAATTGAAGGAGAAATATGAATTGGTGTCTTGTTCGCAGGCACTAATACTTCAGGCACAACTTTTGGTTTTTCAGTTTTTACTGGTTTTTGGGATTCTTCCGGCGTACTGATTGGTTGTGGTGATTCTTTATTCAGTACGACATCTTTAGCAACTTCTTTCGGAGCAGTACCTGCTTCTTTTAAAGGTTCAGGTTTCAATTCAACTTTTCCTTCTACAACATCAATGGCTATAGAAGGATTTAGTGTTATCGAAGAGTCGTTTAAAGTAGGTTTTGTTACTTCTTTCTTAGTTTCTGGTTTTACTATAGGTGTTTTTGACTGATTGTTTTTAACAATGTCGCCTAAGGGAGGCGTCTCGTCGTTTTTAATTTGTTCTTTGTGCCTTTTAGGAATTACTGCGGAAGTTGAATCAGCTTGAATATTTTCAGAATCTTTTTTATTATCGTCTTGAACACTATCTTTAATTTTTGATTCATCTTCTTTATTCTTTGTTGCAACATTTAATTCAAGTTTCTCGCTTTCTTGATCATTACTTGTAATATTTTCATATTTTGAATCATCTTTGTCAGTTGCTGAAGTTGGTTCTTCAATTTTGGTTTCATCTAATTCACTATCATCAATAATAATAATTTCATCATTTTCTTGGTCTGTTACATCGTAAATAATTTCTTCAACTTTGGTCTCATCTTGTTTATCACATTGAGTATTGTCTTTAACTTTAATCGCCTTATCACTCTTATCAGTTGCATCAACTTCTACGTCTCTATTAATTACTTGAATAGGCTCAGAAATCTTAACTTTGGGTTGACTTATTTGAATATCATCATTCACCTTTTCCGACAGTGATAAACTATTATCACTGTCAGTTTTAATGAGATCTTCAGTTTTTGCTTCACCTTTATCAACTAAATCTTCAGCAACTGTTTCTACAATTTCAAGGTCTTCATCCAAATCTTCTTCAATATTTATTATATTCCCAATGTTTTCGTCTTCTTTCTCTTCATTTACAATTTCACTTTGTATGTTGTCGTTAAATATTGCTTTAACTTTAGTCACATCTTTTTCAGTAGAATCAATGCTATTCTCTTGTTCAATTGTAACTGATGTGTTTTTAGCTATAGGTTTTTCTTTCGACACTTCATCATTACTCGGTTCCAACGGTTTAATATCCTTATTAATAGTCTTTTCTTTTATAGTTTCCTTCTGAGTTTCTTCAGCTACAGTAACTTTTTCAACTGATTCATCAATCACCATCTCCTTCTCAGGACTCAACATCGAATTAGTTTTGTTGTCATTACCATCTTTATTTTTAGTTGGTGTTTCAGGAGTTCTTTGCTTACAATTATCAGTATGTACTTCTATTGTTTTCTTGACATTATCTGAATGCCTGTTAGGATGCAGTTGTTGGTCAACCATTGTTTTAGTTAATGGTATGGGCTCTTTATTTGGTGTTGAGTGGTATGTCATGGGTGTGAAGCTGCCTATAACTGGAGATTTTCGTGATTCACTGAACTTTATCATTTTTCCATTTATGTTGAATTCAGATTTTCCATCAGGCGATGTTTCTTTATTTACTTCAAGTTCAACTTCAGTAATCTTAGTTGTTAAAATTGGTTCTTTTCTTGGAGCTTTAGTTTTTCTTTCAGCAACTTTTTTGCAAGCAGACTCACTTATGATTTTATTGATATCCTTTATAGGCACATGTGATGATATTTTCTTATCAGCCATCTTCTCTTCTTTTGCAGGCTGTAAAATAAAATGGAAGTATTATAATAAATATAATTGGCAAATTCAGTTACTTTATTTAAACAACTAATGGTTTGTCATAATAAAACAATTCCTTACCACTTCTTTAGGTACTTCTATCTCTATTTCTTCATAAACTTCTAAATTACCCTCTGCATTTTCACTGAAATACATAATAATCAATATTACTAAGTATTCTATCTTTCTAACTGTCAAAAATGAAAAACATGATGAATCATCTCATCAGACAGCATAAACATTACATAAAAAATATACTAGATTGTTCAGCAAATTAACACCTTGTTTAGGTAAACTCAAGGTGCAGTGGGGGTCAGCTGACTTGAACAGTTCAACCTAATAAAATTGTTATCTCATCATGCTACATTTACAAATGAACAGGGTTCTGTTAATGAGCACTTAGGAATGAATGCCCATTCTTATATGGTCATGATGGTGGTATGTTGGTATTTGCAAATTGGGAGAATGATGCTGGTCCTCTGGAGATATTTCCTATTCATGAGGTTGTGCTACAAATGCTTAGAATGGGGGTTTGAGTTTGATCCCAAGATTAGGCAGTGTTGTAATGCCTGATTTCTGCTCAGCCAATGGCAATAGGCTCATCAAACTTAGACATAACTGGAGTAATTCGGGTGTGTTATAGTAACACCTCTACCTACCATACCAGGGAATTCAACTATAACATCCTTATAACACATCAAAGATCCAAACAAAAGTCTCAAGTTTTAAAACTAATTTTGAAGGTGACTAGGTGAATATTAGAATTTGTTCAGTTAATTAATACTGTCTATACAGACCTACTTGCAGTCTAGTGTGTAATATGAAGTCATGATTTCATGTACAACTTGCATAAAAGAATGATAATAACAATTTTAACACCCTAGTACAATTTTACAGCTACTTTAATGATAGGTTTATTTTTAGTGTAGTAACGCATTATTTATACAATTCTATCTCATTCATACAATATTTAGATTAAACTGTTCAGATTGGTCTCTTCCTCAATAACAGCTTAACCAAATGATTTTTAACACATTCAGTGCCGGGAGCCTTCCTGAAGGGTTCACATTAACGAAAACGTAATGCCGGACACAGCACTGGAAGGTCCACTATATATGGCGCGTATGTATGGTGGCATGGTATATGAACTCTATGAAAAGTGGGTGGACTCGAATGTGTTAATGAAATGACAAATTTAAGTCAGCTAAATGGATGCAGGAACCACAGAACTGGTTAAAGTGGTGGTGCTTGGGGAGGCCTATGTCCAGCAGTCTTTCAGATGATGTTTTAATGATAGTCAGTTATAGTATTTAGATTCAAGTTTTATCACAAAACTAAGTACTTAATTACTTAAAAAAAGACACAGCTAGGACAATACAAATCTGGGAACAAAAGTATTGTTGGCACAAAATGTTCAGCTTGAATGCAACAGATAACAAAAAGTATAGATTTTTTGTAAATATGGGAATACAGGCACACAATACTAAAATAAAACCTACAGAAAGCATGTTAATTTTTCTTTTACGTAAAATTAAACTATTGAAAGACAATAATCCCCAGTTTCTGAAATCCTGTTCAGGATTGTTTGAAATCCTGTTGATACATAGGTCAACTAATCAGAACAGAAATGTGATATTTAAGAAACAGCTTTGCTGATCACAAGATTTCATCTAAGTTTATAAAACCAGGACATTTGTCTATTGGAATGGTTTAGTCCCTGGATTTTTTTATTTAAAGTATCACATTCAATGATACTTTATTCACATTACAATCTAGCCAATTAGCTAATAAGTAATTTAAATATAACTTTAACTGCTTAGTGATTATCAGGAAGAATAAACATTATTATTTGCAATAAGTACTAAGAAAAGCTTCAATGTGAAGATGCCAACATTTGTAAGAGTGAAAGCAAGGAAACATCTTAGTTCTAATTAGGTCAAATCATGTTTATGTTATAGTTACACCCACAACAGTTTATTTATAGAATAAATAAGGAATTTTACTGTTACTTATAAGAAGTATTCTTTTTGTCTAACAAAATGAGATTGAAGTCAAAATTTCTTCATTTTTAACAACAAATAAATGAGTCATAGCCAAAATTGTAACTCAAACACTTTCAATGTTATATGATAGCCAATACATGACGTGTTTCAGTACTTTCTGATAACTTCTGCCTTACAGATCATTCCCAACAAATTGTGGTTGTATTTTTCGAATTTATCTCCCATTTATATCCTAATCGTTTGTATTAGAACAGACACAAACAGGCTCTTAGTGTCTACAAACAACTTAATTTGCAAATATTGTTAAAAACTCAGAATTATTAATCAGCCATTGCGAAATAGGGTTTGTAAAGTAACTAGACTCACCGCACTTTCAGGAACTTGAAGCTGGTCTGCTGCTGGTCATCATCAATTATCTGAACAGCGGCCAGCTCCTCCTGACCTTCCTTCCTATACAAGTACAATCCATTACCAATATCTATTGCATCTACGTTTTTACCATCAATCTGTAGCACCACTTCTGTATCTTTACTAGCTATGTCTGTCTCTTCATTTATCAAAGTAGACTCTATCATATTCTCATCAGACTTAAACTCCATTTCTTCTGGCTGCTTCAGTTCTGAATTAGACTTGTCATCATCAGCATTGTCATCAATCACCAGCTCATCGCCATCATAAGAATTGTCATTATCATCAAATATGTCAACACCGCCTGATAATATGTTTGCTGCCTCTATCTGTTTACCAATTTTGTAGCTATCTAGCATATCACTTTTTTTTCCAATTGGCGACAGATTCGATATCAGCTCATCGGCGTTCGTCATGGTCCCTTCGGAGTCAGTGGTGGTACTAGCCAGCGACACATCTTTTATAGAAGAAATGTCGAATGTTGAATCAACAGAGTCAACTTCTGACAGAGAAAAGTACTTGGAAGAGCTCTCGTTGGCTGTCATGAAGGACTCACTCGGCGGGGACGTGGTGTCGAGCGTGGAGTCCCGCGAGCCCCCCGCTTCTCCCCGCAAGTGGCTCAACCTATCCATTTGCACACTTCATCTGCTGCGACAACAGGAAAACGACAATTTAGTAACAATGCACATTATAATCACAGCGCGAATCCACTTCATCGATTATAAGAAAGCGAATGAAAACATTTGAAGGTTGGTCGATTAATTAGCACCTAGGTCAATAGCAAAGAACAGTGAAACTTTTAGAACAAACGATTATGATACTGTGACACTTTCGATAAAATTTTAATAAATCATATCATACCAAGTTATTATTTTAAGATATAGGTGTCAGACAAAACCCTTGAATAGAATTTGTGTATTAAATTAATTGTAGAAGTTATAATAACAATTTTATTACAATTTTGTTAAAATAACACAACACATCAAAAGATTAAAGATGGACGCCAAATAGCAATGTTGCCGTTATTTTGCATGTCATTATGTTGATAAAAAAGTGCAAAATTAAATTCCTTACATTATTTTTCCATATTTTCCGAATCAAATGTTATAGTTAGACACTAATTTTATCTGAAAGTCAGAAATCAACCATGATTAGCCCATATTTTACATTATACGCTCCGCTTTTCGTAAATTTCTTTTAACATTTTTTAAGTTGGCAACAAGTTTACTTTAATGGATGCTGCTGATAATGCAAAATACCTATCGCTTGGCAATGTCAATGACCGCCGCGGTTATGAAAGTATTTCAATAATGATTTCAATTCATATTTATCATAAAATGCGAAACATTGCGAGGTAAAAAATATTTATTCGATTAATAAGTTCTCTAATGGGTTTAGAATAGTACGATTTGGATTCATAGACGCAAAATGCATTTTGAGTTGGAAATCGAATTTCCCGCTTCATTCCCTTAGTAAATAATAATAATTATGAACAAGTTTTCTTTGCCAAAATACGTCAGACTTGTTTTGTTTATACTAAGAAGAATAGCCTAGGTGTTGTTATTCTTTTATGAATATTAATTTTACTTCCTTAGAATTTATTACGAAAATGAAATACCTAACCCATCATTTTGGCAAGTGTTTATTCTATGCTTTTGGCACTGCATGGGCCTCAGACCATTGATCACAAAATATTTATTAAATACTCAAAAGAGACTAGGACAATACCCGAGACAATCCACTAACTAAACCAACACTGCATTGGATTGTCCTCAAGCCATTTTGCCTTTTTATTTTACTAGCATTAATGGATGGCTAATGGATTGGCTGAGTGGACTGTTACATGGATTGGCCTCGTCTAAATCACAGAGTACATTATAATATACTTATGGTCTAAATGATCTACAAACTAACTAACTAAAGTAACCGTCACGAGAAGCTATAAATTTTGTAAACAAGTGTTCAGGAGTTCACAACATTTGGACCAACAAAAAAAATGAATTTGTTTAAGATTTAATAAATTATTAAGTAACAAATATTAATTAACATATATTATTTAAGAATAATTATTCGTCAGATTCAGATGTTTCCATTTCTGTGTCAGAATCAGTGACATGTATCACGAAGCTGTCTACAGTTTTATCAATCATCTCATCGATTTTGGAATAAAAATTATCGTCTTCCTTGATAACATGCTCCACACAACGCTTCCAATTTTCCGAAGTAATCTGCTGCTTGTAATCATTGTTTTACCTCGTCAAATTTAAAATTTGTATTTTGTTTACAATCCCTGCGACGGACGCGTTCCGGTACCAAGAAACACAAACGATAGCGCTTTGCGTCGTTAAAATATGATCCTACTAAATTAAATAGGTTGATACTTTCATATAACCTGTCTATATTTCATGTCGATTGAATATGGTCAATTTATTATTATCTCGCAGTATAAAATGTTTACTTAGTAAAAGATGTTTGTTTACATAATTTATAGCTTCTCGTGACGGGTACTTTAACTTTATGCGACCTACCCAAATGTCCTTTCTTTGGTATTGTTCGTCGAATCATTGAGCTCCTTTTAAGTTCTGAGTTGAGCTACATGATTACTGACAAATGCGTGCATGGAATGGACAGGTCCACTCACATCTGTATGGTTCTTTTCTCAAAAGACCATTTCAGACACAAATCTACATGGTCCTCAAATGAAATGCTCTGACCAAGATTATTTCCTGGTTTTTATATACACATTGACATTAATGAATTTTATATACTTTTAAAGTATTATATTATTTAAATTATTGTGAATGTGAAGACTATGTGGGTCATTCCTTTTTCTTTTTAATTTTTTCTCACTTAGTTCTAATTATAGTCTGACAGTTTGAGTAATTTATGCGGCCTACCCAAATGTCCTTTCTTTGGTATTGTTCGTCGAGTCGTTGAGCTCCTTAATTCTGAGTTGAGCTGCACGATAACTGACAAATGCGTGCACTGACTGGACAGGCCCTCTCAATCTGTGTGATGCTTTCCTCAAAAGACCACTTCAGACACCAATCTACATGGTCTTCACATGATCTGACCAAGATTATGTCTGGACTTTAAAAGAGACTGTGACCTCTGAGTATGTTTCGGCCTTTCTTCTCAGAGTAGTCAGATAGGAAACGCCGACCTTATCTAGTTTTTAAAATATGATTGACGTGTAAAAGTGTTTGTACAAACCTATTTACAGAAATAAAATCATTTACCATAAATAATCACACTTGCGAGGCATGGGCTTTGCCGCAGTCGATGAGGCCGATGAGGCGAATAAAATAGAAACAGACCGCTCTAGTGCTCCAGTCTGGAAATCAAAACCACTTTGTAAATGCCATTGAGTTAGAAAAAACATGGAGGCGCCGCGATATTCTATACATAAATTTGCTTATACAAATATGGGTGAAATACGAACTAGAATATGAAATATCGTGTTATTTCACTCTTTCTAATGTGGTAATCGTATTTGATAAAAGAGACAACAATATTTCAGTTGTTCCTCATAATGGCAACATTTTGTTGAGACGTAGTAACAGTTGTAGGTTAGTGCCATATTCGCCATAATATGCGACAATTTCATGGTAGTTCTGCTGTCAAGTGGCTGTTTACTTTTGGTTTTATTGAGATTTGTGAGAAAATTACGAGGAGTTTTCCTTTAAAACTATATATATACGTTGGAAAACACCAATTCAACATGCCTGTGTGTTGTATTGTGAAGTGTGGTGCAAGAAAGAAGGAAAATCAACCTCAATTGTCTTTGTACAGGTTAGTAGCCGGTTTTCATGCAATAGTACATAAACTGATAAACTTTCGATGAAAAAATTGCTAGGCGATCATTAAATACGGCTTAAATTTTAATATATGGGTTTATTTCCGTCCAACAGACCTTTTTATTATTTCATAATTTCATTCGTTTGTTTACAATGATATGTCATGGTGGAATAGTGTTGTACCGTTGCCGTAATAGTTTCTGATACTAGTTCCTTCGCTGCGCTGAAATGATATTAGGTCCGGCCCGTGGTTTACAGCAAACTGTACTCTTTGGTTCATAGCACCGAGAGACCGTTCCACAGAGTTTTATGATGTGTATACGATTTTTTGTTGAAGTTTTTAAGATGAACAATACTGTAGAACATACATTTTATGTAACTTTTATGATTTCCGCGGCGCACGCTAATAAAGTTCCCAGTCCGCATGATTTTTTCCGACATCTTCAACAATAATCGTCAAATTTCAGCCAATTTACACAAAACCTTAATGAATTATACACTAAAACCTTCCGCATGAATCATTCCGTCGATTAGTGAAAATTGATCGCGTTCAGACAGACAGAAAAACAGACAGAAGCGGCGGTGGACTTTGTTTTATAATATGTAAGGATGTGTATTATTCCGAATGTTCATTTATGATAAAATTGTTAAAAATTTAATTCACTAATGCCCGATTTCACCGACAGCTAAGTGACACTTAAATGAATACCTAAATAAAACTGCACTGTTGGATTTTCAACTCTCAGCGCTGAGTCTACCGTTGAAAATCCAACAGTGACCTTTTATTAGGGATTCATTTAAGTGTCACTTAGTGAAGGTGAAAACAGGCATAGGACTTGCATGCTCGCTCGATACTAAATATTTGGCTTTGTTTAAACGTTCACTTGCCAAACATTAGGTTTGCGTTACAAATATTTGTGAAAACTTTATTTGCTAAGTAATAATTCTATAAATGAAATTATAATTATGCGGAAATTGTTTGGGAAGTGATAAATTGTCAATCCTCTTTTTTTTCTGTTACAACGGACTATTAGCTAATATTTTTTTAAATATGATTCAACCGTGATATCTAGTAAGACTCGTAATACTATTACGTACTAGTATCGATACTCGAAATAGTAACACTATGTTCCCTGAATGACACAACCCTAGCATTGGCAGCCATTTTAAGAAACATTTCGAGTTGTAGGTATGCACCTTTTTTTTGTAGGTATATCCAGTCCATACTTATTATATGTCTATGGTAAATGCACCTTAGCAACAAGTGCTTTTACAGCATAAAAATAAAACAAATATTAAAAAATATTATTTAAGCGTGTTTATCATTTAGATGATTTTATTTTTTATTTCCAAATCGTTTTATTTTGTATTTGAAAAACTTGCAGGTGTCCAATTTCATTTTATATGCACATTCTAGTTTTGTCTGTCACTTCTGGACGGACACTACCCTGACCTGACAGGCTGTCAAATTGTCAATATCAAATAGAAAACGTTATTTTTGAAAGTTAAGTTGTTGGTTGAAAAACTGCGCTTTTAGCTATATTTTATGTTTATTAGTTTTGATAAAGATAAATACTTCTCAAATAGTAAATAATGGCGCCCCGAGAAACTCCTAAACCCACGACAAAGGTGCAACGCTCCGCGAAAGAGATGCCAGCTAAAGGCAGGGCGTCACCAGTAGGAGCGATTAAAAAGACAATTTTGGTTAAAAAGCAGGTGGATAAAACTCCCCTAAAAAGTAAGTAACATATACCATTTGCCGTCTACCATTTAGGAAGAAACAATTTTCTTCTGGTGAGAGGTCGGTTACTGTCTATTTGTTGAACCTAGAGATGGATAGAATGTTCTTTATTAGAGATATAAATCGTTGAACTTAATTTTTTTATTAGATAGTCATTCATCAGCAATTATCTATGACGCCGTCGTTCCCTATGGACTCCGTCTGAAATAAAAATATTCTATTCTATTTGATTCTATAATTAGTTTGGTAGCGAAAGAACTCCTAAGCAACTGACAAATTCCCTCATTTCCATCATGTTTTATTCATGTAGTTTGTAGCTGTAAAACATTTTAACATTGGTGTACTAATGCCCCCCTTTGGATCAACTCAGTCATAGACAATTAACTACAACCTCTTTCTGGCATTACCATTATTTATTATTACTTATATATGAATACTTACATTATTTTCAGTCAACAACACCACTGAAGGAAAAGCAACGAGGCAGCGAACCAGCACCGTCCCAAAGGTTAATACTCCAAAACCAAAAGATAACCGATCAGTTCCTGTACCCAGCAGTGTGACCAAGAGTGGTAAGAAACCGTCCTGGAAGAGGCGCCCCAAGCCTGCTCACTCTGGAGTCCCGATCCCAGAGAAGATGAAGAAGTTAATGGAGAAACAGTTTTTGGATTCAGAATTTGCACTATAAGCTTGTGTCTAATTTTATGATTAATTTATTTTATCTACACCCATGCTATAAAACCTCTATAAAAGTTTCTGAAACAGCTTATTGCCAACATTAAAACAGTTAGTGTCATAATAACCAAATGAGTGTTATAATGTTGTACAAAATTTCATTTTGCAACTCAAATTTCAAAAAAGAACACTGTCATGTATGCACCTCCTTCTTTCAACTTTTGTAATGGAATGTTGTAGCAGGGGACAGCGGCACCCGCTGCACGCACGCGCGGGATGTGCTGCTGCAGGCGACACTCACACGTGCACGTGTACTGAATTTCATGGGTTTTTTTAAATTCTTGATCTTGAATTACAAACACCCAATGGTTTCCGAACCTTTTAAAGAGGACTTATATCATGTGTGTAGATAAAGTCTTGTATGCAACTGTACATAATTAGGTATTAAAACACTTGTGTGATACTATTATCACACTTGGCTTTGCCTCGTGTGATAAACCCACATTCATGTTTTAATACCCCTTATTATACAACAGTTGCATAAATAACTATTACAGTTTTAATTGTGTTCATGTTATGGTTTGCCTGATAATGCACCTACTCTTTAATATTGCTAGAGGTAGGAGGTAGTTATTCTGTGCAATTTCAGAGGTGTATGTCCAGCAGTTCTCTTATATACTGATGATGACTTGGGCCTTGCGTGTGTTATTAGTAACACTGGAAACAACAGCAAACACGATTGTGATTTAAGAAAGATATTATTTCTTTTAGTACTTAGATTATATTAGTTTTTAATGACTTGATACTTAGATGGTTTTGTTTAATAGGCCATAGTTGATAATGCTTTTTAGATTGTGTCTTCATATTAAGGAATCTATAAACTCTGTACAAGACAAACCTTTTTAATATTTAAAAAGTTATTGACTAAGCTATTTGCAGTTTTTAATAATTTCTGGGAATTTTACTTGAATTTGATATGTGTATCTACCTAATCGAGTATACATTGTAACAGTGAATAAATTTTCAAGGGGGAGGCCCCTTAAGACGTAGGTCAAATATTTTTTGATATTCGGACATCTCATGACCTGAATGAATGTATGGCACTTTTGACGTTCAAAAGTACACATGGGCCTAATTGAAATAAATGATTTGACTTTGACTTTGAAGAGGTGCCATAAAGAATATGAATAAAAAATAAAAACTGCCAAATTTCGCGGGTATTCTGGTGTAATTACACTGCAGAAGAAATTGTTGTTAAATTGTTGAGTATAATATTTAAAATAAGTCTTATTAAAAAAATACAAATAACAACTGTGGTCATTCTACACTTTTAAAAAAGGTACTATGTTTGCCATACACGTTCTTAACATGGTATCTTGCAATTTTTAAGATGTTTGTACTTACTTAGTTTGTTTCTAATTAATAATGTATCATTATTAAACTAGAGAAAAACTAGGTACTCTATAGATTTAAAATGCCTTAGAATAAGTACAAGATTTGTGCCAAAGTAGACTATAAGGTAAAATAAAACAAAAAAAATATTCTAGGATTCTATACAAACATAAAAAAAATATGATTAATATAAAAGCATGCCTTGCTATTAGACAATTACTCTAAAATTAAGAAAGTTGCATTTTTATTATGATTGTATTACTTATCCCACTGAATAAGTTGCTGTAATTGGGTACCTGGCTACTACATAACGGATTTATAGTTACTTATAGTTGTATTCCTTATTGATAGTTATTTGTATGCTAAAGTAAGATTTTATGATAATAAATGAATATCATAATTCACCCGTTTTTAACTTGCCATTGACAATTTTGGAAGATGCCCCAATCAGCCAATCATACCATATTAGATGATTGGTCGTTTGGGGATTAAAATGCCCGTTTTCACTGACACTAAGTGACACCTAAATGAATCCCTAAATAAAAGTGCACTGTTGGATTTTCAAAGCTCGGCTCGTGAGTTGAACGTGCGTAGGGGGTCACAGTTCTAACCTAACTTTTTTTGCGAGTAAAAATATTTAACCTAATCTAACTAGTTCGGTTCTTGATAACTGAAATATAGAAATGATTGATTACGGAAATATATGAATCCCGCATACCTACTCCATTACTTAAGCCGAATTGCCAACCCCATTTTACGCTTTTTTTCCCAAAACAGCGCCGCCACGTCCCGGCAACCAATTCAGCAACCGGCGCCGAGGCACTTCCTAAAACTTTAGCATTATCACTTTAGAATAGTGCAGTGCAGCATGCACGATGTGATCAAGATTGTACCTCTATTAATGGATAAGTGGAGTACCTCCCTACTATAAGTAAATGGAACATAAAATCACGCCTGTATTTCTGGTAGGGACAGGCAGAGGGGAACAGAGCAACTCCATTTCGCCTGTTATTCTTAAGAGTCCCAATGAATTTGCGAAAAGTAATCCGAGGATGCTTGTAAGATGTTGTGCTTTTTTAGTATTTACTTAGCTTAAAACCTGCCCTCATCAGCAGGGTTAAGCCCCTCCTAAACGACAACCCTAGACCCGCCACTGTTGGTACCTATTGGAGTACAAACACGAAGGCTCTTCTGCTTTTACCTACATAATTATGTAGGTCTTATGTATTTAATAACTGCCGAAATGTGGATGTACCTACCTACTACCTATATCTACCAACTTGTTTGAGAAATATAGGTGTACAGTGCGTGCCACTAAAGATGAGACTTGACACACCACGTGGTTTGACTTGCGCAGTAGACGATTTATGGGTCTCTTTAGCGGTATGAAGTCTGCGCCGGGGCGTCATCGGGGCGGCGGAAGGACCGGCGGGAGGCGCGGTCAAGTCTCATCTGTCGTGGCGCATATTATACCCCTATGTTATTTAGGACTTATGATCACTCGCGTTGACATTGAAAAATATCCCACAGAAACGTACTACCGGGATCAAAAGAGTATCCTATCTGTTAATCTGTGTCCCAAATTTCATCCAAATCCGTTTAGCCGTTTTTTTCCGGATTGAGTAACAAACATTCAAGCATACAAAATTTTACTATTATTATACCTATTAGGATATGGATATTAGCATTTCAATGGTTAGGTATTGTGGTAAAATTCATTGCACGTGCAATGGACCTCAATGGCCCGCATGCATCTTAAGCTGTTTATTGTTTTTAAACCTATGTTAATCTTAGTGCATTGGTCTTGGCTTCCGGTGTCCGGTCATCAGGCTAGCGACCGCTTGTAAAACTCCCTATTAAGTAGTGTGAAACAGCCTCTAGGTATACAAGGTGTAATTGAAATAACTGAAAAGGGGTCATTGCACTCATCATTATGACCTATTTCTACTACGCAACTTACTCAAAAATCGAAAAAGATATCACTATACGTGATATCGTACATTTGGGTATGTAAGGAGCAGCTGTTTTTTTTACATACCTGATAAAGTATTACGTGGTTATAAATAATGGGTAACAGTCGTATGGGCCGATGGAGCAGTACCCTAATTGCGTAATACACGATCAATCACAATCTGTTTCGATTTGAAACAGATTGCTAATCCATTGCTTCATAAGTTGGGAAAAAAAATCTGCTCAATAACGTAAATAGCGTAATGAACTGTCAAAATGAAACAAATAAGTCATAATCGTTTACGAAAATAAATTACGCAATTAGGGTAGAGGTTAAGCTACGCTTGCCCCGGTCGGTCCGTGGATGGGTGACCATCTTTTCATATCGAGACCTCCGTGCCTCGGAAATCACGTTTAGCCATTGGTCCCGACTGTCATTTGTGGATCTTTGACAGTCAGACCTTTCTTATATCTATGGTCGTTACCTATTTTTTATATTTTTATGGTCGTTATAGTTCGCCAGAAGCCCAAAAGCCTGTCAACCAGTCTTACCAAGGGATATCGTATTACGCAGTAACTGGGTTATGGAGGTCAGCTAAGCAGTCGCTCCATGTAAAATGCTTGTATGCAGTTGTATCCGGTTAGACCCAGAAGCCGCCCTAATTCAAAGCATTTATTTCAATTAAACCATTTACAGGCATTTTTGAACTGTCAAGGAGTCGGTGAGTCAATAGTCGATGTAGTTGAGATGCTAGGCAGATGATGACCAGACCTTTACATTATATACCTACAATTTTCTATATTTTTTTATCAAATTAGATTTGTTACAGATGTAGTGGCAATCATGACATTTGGTTTAAATAGGCCCTTATATTTATTATTTTATTTATCTTTAATATAGATTCTTTTCTTTTAGATTTTGTGAATGTGAGAACGTTGTAGGCCGTAGACTTGTGGACCATTTCCGATATTACTAAGTACCTGGTACTTTTTGATAGGCTAGGAAACTGTAATTTGAAAGCATTGTAGAAACCATTTATTTTTAAAAGAGTAGGTAACCGTGGAGTTTCTTGCCGGCTCTTCTCAAGGAAGCGACCAATTGGAATCGTGCACCTAGCTTCTGACGTTTCATAAGTGTGCTTGTAGGTTATGTGAAACAAAATATTTTGAATACCCACATTTTATTTTTTAACTTTTTTGTAGTTGACCTCTGAGATCATGACTACTTAACCGGGCTTGCCTGTGGGTGCACTACAACACTTAAAACCTCCGGCCAGGGGTTATTCAACTATGCTAATTAAAACTAGGTGAACGCTCGCTAAGGGCACCCCTTGTGGAGTACGAACCTCGGCTTAGGGCGTCAACCGGAGGGATGGGACGGGCTGGGAGACCCACAGGAGTTCCACTTTTTGGATTCCGACTGTTGAGTGCGACTATTCTCTTAAATCAACCCGAAAACATATTCATTACTAGCTGACCCGACAGACGTTGTTCTGACTTATCTATGTTTGCAGCGCGCATGCACATTCACACTTTGTTTGCGCGCTGTCAATCGCGCCAACTGTCAAACGACTGACAGTTATGTCAAAAGCGCTAAGGTTACATTAGAAAAGTTAATATGGTCGATAAGTTTTCTTAATTTTATAAATTTTCCGCGCAGCTTTCTTATTTTTTTTCTTTCATCTGAACCTTCTCCTAACAGTAAGAAACACAAAAAAAAAAGAATTTGCGAAATCGGTCCAGCCGTTCTGCTTGCGACACGTGATGCCGTTACCGAGGGAAATAGGGATTTATAATTAGGGATTGTATTTTCAAACTCATTTCATAGGAGGAGTTAGGTGACAAACTCATTTACAGCAGAATTATATATATAAAGAAGATTCATTTCAACATTTCAAGTCTCTAAGCGCTTTGTGCAATTTATACTATCTCTTACTTTTCCATTCTCTACCACGAGATGTCGACCCGAAGATTACGCAGCATAACTAAACATCTTTGTAGCTCTGCCTTCGCGATAATTATGAATTACTTACATAGGTACTACGAAGGGTACGCGACTGTGTACGCTAGACAAATAACCGTTACGACAAGGCTACGTACGACATACCTACCTATTATATTTTTGACAGGAGTTTGTATATGCTCTGCTGCTGTTCATGAGTTCGTCTCTCTCTTGGTTTAACTCTTAAATCTAGCTGTGTTGGGGCGGTCTAGTTCAATCTAGAACTGTAAATTGACTGAACTTCTTCAAGCTCACTTCAGAATTAAAACCAGGATTATAAAACATGCCTGTTTATGTAGTATTTTTAACGGTCATTGCATAAAAGTTTAACTAGGGCAAAGAGTAACGCTATTATAGCCCGTATGTTTCATACTCTTAATGCTTATAATTGCGAAAACTGCAACACATTTAATTCCACCCAGTAAATAATCGATGTAATTTGACGTCATCCGTCAGAAGATGTCGCCAATAAATTGTGTCCGGGAGATTGATGGATTTCCCATAAACACGGCTTGTGCTTGTATGTCTAAATGTTAGACAATAGGATAATCTAAAACTAATGAGACTTAAGGGGATGTCTAGCATAATGGTGTATTAAATTGGGTACGGATTAATTGACTAACATAAGTTTAGGTGTTCTTTTGAAATATTCTCGCGTATAGGTAGTTCGGTACCAACTTTTCTCGCATAATTTAAGCCATGGTTCTATTTGGCAGTCAGCAAAGACTAGGATAGCAGTGCTGACTGCTATGGGTGTATCGTGGGGGGGACAGGGGAGGGCCCTGGACACGAACTGGCTCAAGGGAGGTTTGAACCCTTCTGGCCTCTCATACATATAGCTGGTAAATTACTGTAACTAGTACTTAAGTAATTTATGTGTAAGTACCATAGGATATTGTTGATTTGTCCCCCCTTTAGGCCAAAAGCTCGATACGCCCATGTACGCCACTCGTGGTTTCACGGCGGGTCTTTGGATGCACCGTTTCAGAAGCGCAGCAGATATTTAGTCACAAATCTCGAATCTGTGACGAATCTATTTGCTAAACGCGACGACTACGGAAAATATTCCAATTGGAAGGAGTCTATCGAAGGAGTCCCATCCAAAGTAACTCGATTTTGTAATAAAAATATCTCATAAGCATTTTTAACGCAACTTTTGAGCTTTGCGCTAAAAGGAGGTTCCTATAACGCAAGGGATGAGGTTTCCAACTTAAGACCTTTCGCTTGCCAGTCCTAACTCTTGGGCTATTGCCGCTGCAATATTAAAACACCAAGCCTTATCGGCTGCCATCACTTAAATACACAATTTACTTGCATTTAGCACTGCCATAGAGTCTATCATAAAACAATTGATGGTGCCAACACATAATCAAATCGATTTAGAGATCGCTATCAAATATTCGCCTTAATGAAAAAAAATAATTTAAGATGCGCACCGCGAACACTTTATTTGAAAACCGTCTGGCGCCACTACGTGCTGGCCATTCTAAATTCGTCTCCTAGTATTTTATGTTAGTTTATTACACAATTCATGTCATAGATAATTCCTAGGCATTGTAAAGTTGCCTGCATGTCTAGATGTCGGTTCGAAGTTATTCCGGTTACTATGTGACCTTTTAAATTAATCTTCAAAAACCGACTTCATTCCATTATGAATTTCTCAGTAGGGGTCCGAATTCTATGTTTGTGCTCAGTCTACATGGTACCATACTTAAACCTCACTGGTAAAAAATGGTTAGATATATATACCTACCATAGGAAGGCACAGTAGCGGCGTAAGGGTAGGGCGCGGTTGGGCGACCGCCCAAGCCGGATATGAAGGGGTGCCGCTGGCGCTCCTTTATATCCTCTCACTCAGTACCGGCGGCGGCGTTAGGATAGGATGCACAAGGGTCCAAAGCGCAAACCCAACGCGAACTACCAGCCTTTTATTTCTCAATTTTTTCTGTTATTAACTCTTTTTTTAGGGACAGCAAAGACAGTTATGTTTTCTCTAACTTTTCTGTACAAGTCGACAAAGTTTAGGTACTATTTTGTATGAATGGGCCAAAGAAAAGACGCAGCGGGGTGCTAATAAATTTGGAGCTGAATTCTCAAAGTCTGAATTCTCAAACTTTTCTGCATAAAAGAAATCCTAAGTTTTTCGCTCGCTTTAGCATCCTGTATTATCCTATTCGTCAAACTTGAACAAAACCTATAATTTTCACACCTCTACTCTCCAAGAGTAGTGAGGGGCTACAGAAATCACGCCCGGGGCGCCGGTATTGCTGGGAAGGCAAGTACACCTCTGGCTAAAACTAGCTTGTTTTTCCATCAGGAATTTCTCAGCCCGGAGTCTGGATATCTGCGCGGTTGATGGCACTGGGCTCGTCCCCATTACACGGGACTTAACATCAGTGGTGAAATGTTGGTTTACTATACCTACAGGCCTCTCCCTTCGAGAAATAAGGCCGTGATTTTTTGTTGTTTGGGATTGTACCCCTGCTTATATTTATTAAGTAAGTAGGAACACGGCACGGTTGGCGCAGTGGTTAACCGATTGAATGCTGCGCTGCGTGTCGCGGGTTCGATTCCCGCACGGAACAAATATTTGTATGACCTACAAGTAGTTATTCCGGGTCTGGGTATTTGTGTATGTCAGTTTAAATGTTTGTAAACGCACCCACAATACAGGAGCAATTCCTAGTGTGAGGCATCTCCTGGAGTGCCGACAGAAGTGAAAATTTGAACAATTTTATTGTGCAGGTAACAGTGTCGCGAAATCAATTGTTTAGTCCCATCTCAAAAATCCCCAACGCGTCTAAAGAAGTTTTCACTTAAAAAAAAACACATAACATAACATCATGCCTGTTTTCCCCGAAGGGTTAAGCAGAGTCCTATACAGGATTGCAGGGACATCGACGCGAAAATTGTTACCATGGATTCAGTACATGATTCTGAACCCCGCTGCGTTGAAAGTTTTCGTCTTTTATTTAAAAAAAAAAACAGCAGTTTCATAGAAAAGTGCAATTCCTACGCGGTCAAAATATGGAACAGATTTTTTTTAAATAACCGACGAAAAATTTCACGGCGGGGGTTTGAGAATCATGTACCTACTGAATCCATGGTAACAGTTTTCGCGTCGATGTCCCTGCCACCCTGTACAGTACACCAACTTTTCATCACTTATGTTTAATTCCCATGTAATGGGGGCGGCCCGATTAACAGCCGGGAACAAATCCAGACACCAGTCTGTTATTGAGAAATTCCGGATGGAAAAAACCCAATAACACTTTGCCCATCCTGGGAATCGCATTAACACTTGCGTCGACTAGGGTAGGCATCTAGACCAAAGGGGGTACCTACAAAACAAAATCCAAGACCTACCGTCTTGGGTTTTGTTGGGTCTGGCCGTCTGGGGATCTGGGTCCGGTGTGTGAATGTGTTTCAGTGTTATTGAATTTTTCAATAGAGATGATGACAATTTTTTTATTTTGTTTGTTAGGTAGATTAAAAAAAATAATTGGAAACGTATTTTTCTTTTTTTACGTACTTAATCAAAAGATTACGGCGATGCACTGAGTTAAAATGTGCCATGACGTCGTGAGTATGTAGCTTTTATACTTACTTATGAAGTAGCGACCCCCACTCCCCAACTTTAATGCGTTTTATCTAAGTAATTTTGTATTAATATAAAAAGCAAAAAATACGTGTCTAATATTTTTTTTTATTATTTGACTGACGGACTAAATAGAATTTCTTTTTATTACCCAAGCACCATCCTTATTATGAATTTCTTAGTAGCTGCTAGAGTCTAAATTTGTGTACAGTTAATAGCATAATGCTCGCCTCTTATCATAACCGAAAAGTGGGAGTAGATACTATACCTACATGAATCTGCGTGAATCTGGGTTTGTAGATCAAACAAGCTAGGTAACATCGCGGTAACGCATATCTAACCAATTTGAAAACAAAATACCTTGCACACGACCCTGTTTTTCGTAGGTAAGCGTTAATATAGCGGCCGAGCGCTGCAAGTAAGAATAGTCCTTACGGTATTCAGATATGCGTTTCCTTGATAGTTCTTACTGCAATGTTTGGTAATTGCAAACGTAATCGCCGATAGCTATTACACTGAATTCATCATTCATCATCAAATCTGGCGAAAGAAGTCCACTGCTGGACATTGGCCTCCGCATAGGACTCCTGCGGCCTTCATAAGGTCATCGGTACCCCTTGTGGGCCTTCCAACGCTACGTTTTCCGGTACGCGGAACCTTTCGGCCCTATCGACCATCTATTCTGGGAGCAATGAGTCCTGCCCAAAGTTTGGCAATTCTTCGGGCTAAGTTAGTTACCTTGGTTCTCCTGCGGATTTTTTCATTTCTGATTCGATCACGTAGGGAAACTCCAAGCATAGTCCTCTCCATTGTGCTTTGGGTGACTTTTAGCCTTTTAATAAGGCCTATAGTGAGCGACCACGTTTCAGTGCCATAGGTCATCACTGGCAACACGCACTGTTCAAAGACTTAGCACTGAATTAGCACATCAGATTCAATTCAAATTGAAAACACACTGAATTAGCAGCGACCTTGGTAACTTTACACCTATTGAATGAACACTTTATTCTACTGAAATAGTCTGGATAATCTTAGTTTAGTCTGGGATTAATTCACGGGATGAAATAATCTTTATGAAGTGGGTTCATTGACTACCTATGACTAGTAGGTACTCCACAGTTGGCGCCTATTTGGTAGTTATGAGTTAGCTCTATCCGCATGTTACGTTTTAATTGTTATGTATAGAAACTAGCTGCGCCCCGCGGTTTCATCCGCATAAGCCTCGATTCCGTAGGAATATCAGGATAGAAAGTATTATATGTGTTAATCCAGGTTATAAACTATTTGTGTGCCAAATTTCATCCAAATCCGTTTAGTAGTTTTTGCGTGAAAGAGTAACAAACATTCATCCATCCATCCTCACAAACTTTTGCTTTTATATTAATAGGACTAGGGACATTACAGGGCCTAGATGTCGTTTTCTCAGTCGGCAAGCTAACTCTCTACTTGCCAGTTGGTCAGGCCTGTGTTTGACACCACAATCAACATATTTTTGTCAGTTTTTAGATATCCGTACCTCAAAATGGAAAAAACGGAACGCTTGTAGCGCCTACTGACCAATTTAGTTGGAATTTGGTACACGTTTTAATTTCTGTGACCCAAACACGGACGCAGAACGATAAATGAATTTTAAATATGAAGGTCATTTCATCGGGGGAAAATTGGATGATTAAAAAAAAAAGCATTGCAAACTATACCGTGTGACATATCAAATGAAACGGCTTATTGTGAGGATCTCGCATATAAAAAAAAATTTTAAAGATATTTATATTAGAAAATAGCAGAAAATTGACAATTCCCCCCTTCCCTCCACCGAAACTGCTGAGCCAAAAATTTTGAAAAAGAAAACAGAATGGTTCTTCATTCATAGATTACAGGAAAACCTATAAGAAGGCTATGGTCTTAAAATAAAATGGTAAATCTCTCAATATTGTGCGTTCAAACTGATATTTGCAGTTGGAATGTATGGGAGAACATGTTTTTCCACTACAATGTTAAGTTTATTCTAGGGATAAATAAATAAATTTCAACTACGGAACTCTTCATTGTGCGTAGTCGGACATGCATTTGGCCGGTTTTTTCTTAGTTACACTTCTGCCGAACCCTTCGGGTAGGTATTACAGACGTGATGTTATGTAAACAATAGTTAATTAGCAAGCTATTATAATCATTCCATTTTAAGATACTGATTAATTGAACTAACATAGTACAATTAATCAGCATCTAGATGGATAATAGCGACATTAAGCTTGTTCAAGAATTTAAATTGCTTGATTTTCATTGATTGATGATTCTACGCATCTCATTTTCGGTTGCTTATTCTAATCGGTCGGCGTCATTACCTCGGCGCCGGCTGTCGCTGAAAACCAGCGCTGGGCTCTGTCTCGCATAGGGTCGTAGCATAATGCTGAGCGATAGCCGATTTGCGTGGATGTGACGCATGCTTCCCCCAACTTTTTCCCAGTTTTGTATTTTAAACTATTTTTTGCGTCATGTTAACCGCAAATAAACGATTTTTCTTTTTTTTTCTTTAATGATTACCAACCGCAATCGGTATTCACATAAATATACCTAACTTGCTTTTGCCCGCGGCTTCGCTCGCGTTTAGGTCGGAAATCATCCTACGGTGAAGTACTACTGGGATATTAAGACGGTATGCTTTGTACTAACAAGCTCATGGCTCATGTTTTGCCATGTGTGCCAAATTTCATCCAAATCCATCAAGCTGTTTTTGCGTGATTGAGTTACAAACAAACAAGCTCACTTTCCCATTTATAATATTGAGTTAGGATCCGTACGCTAAACATCAAAATCCGTTCTGCCGTTAAGGAGTGAAAAATTACAGACAGACAGACAGACAGACAGTGTTTCTTCCGCATTTAATACGTAAGTAGTATGGATAGACGAACAATCGACCAATTTATCCTCTTATGTCATTCTGATCCACCCATCAATCATAAAAAGTGTATAATAATCAAACCCCGCCCACAGATAGGAATCTTCGCGCCATGCGCCATGTTGGCTGCATTTACACCATATATAAACCAATTTGTATTCGGAACAAGTTTATGAGTGCCATTAACAATTAAGTTTAGCAGTGAGCATAATTTATAGGCGGCTAGACTCCGCCTGTCCGGTGTGATAGACGCCGATTCTATTCGACGGACGCTGAATTTTTATTGGGATTTCGATGTGGTGCAAGGGATAAGGTGTAGCTGTTTCTTTTATATCTGGGAGGAAGAAGCTTCTAGGTACTTCAAGTTTTTCCATGTTCCGTTTCTTAGCATGGTCCCAGCTGAAAACATTCATTCAAATACATATGTATATGGTAGGAGGTAAGTAACCCTGTCTGTCAGTGTTCTGATAAAGTGTTGTAAAAAAAACAGTGGCACTCCGGGAATGTCGACAGAAGTGAAAACTTGAAAAAAAAATCGTCACCGCGGTAATCAACGCGTTGATGTTTTTTTAACGGTCATAAGGTGGTGTCATCACGGTGTCGCGAAATCAATGGTTTAGACCCATCTCAAAAATGCCCAACGCGCCTAAGGAAGTTTTCACTTCAAAAAAAGTATACGCGCCTACACCTGCTTACTTGATTTTTTAACGTTGATCAAATGCTTAAACACCTCAATCAATCTGCCGAGCCTTTTCCCAACTATGTTGGGGTCGGCTTCTAGTCTAATGGGATGCAGCAGAATACCAGTATTTTACATGGAGCGACTGCCTATCTGACCTCCACAGTAACTGGGTAATATGAAACCCCTTGGTAAGACCGGTTGTCTAACTTTCGGGCTTCTGACGACCCGTAACTACTGTCAGAGATCCACGAATGACAACCGGGACCAACAGCTTAGCGTGCTTTCCGAGGCACGGAGGGGTCTCGATATGTAGAGATGGTCACTCATGCCCGGACCAACCCCGGAAATGGATCGACCCGTGCGGATGTTATAACTTAGCCAAGAGCTGAATACGGGTCTCGATTTAATTAACTGGAAATTACTGAAGGAGGCCTATACACGTCGAATGTTTCTCAATCTACTGAGTAACACAATATATTAGTTCATTATATTACGAGTTGTAGGTCGTAGGTTTGAACCCAGACAGGCGCTTTACTTTGTGTAAATTATTCATCACCATTGCTCTTAAAACGGTGGAGGAAAACTTCGTGAGGAAACCGACATGTCCTACAACCGAAAGTTCGAAGACATGTGACATCTACCAACCTGCGTACCAACCCACTGGGCCCGCGTGCCGCGCGAGAGGAGGCATGTGTCCCAGCAGTGGGAACATTATAGGCTGATTATGATTATTATACTAAAAGTTTTTACAGTTTTCTTTTAACAGTATTTCTTTTTGGTTTGGGTTTTGGTGGTTTTTCGGTTTACCTTTAAAATATTTTACATAACTAAGGCATATTAATTACGTATATATATCTATTGTAAAATCGGTAAATTTTCTTAAAAGATATAGAAGAGCGAAGTTTTTGACTTGCACCACATCCCAGCGATGTATTTATTGACATCATTGTATGAAAATGACGACGCCTCTTGTTTTAAACACGCTTTAATCGCACTAATAGTACTTTCATGGTTTGATCTTATCTGTTAAATCATTCTGCACATATAAATATAAGACAGAAACGCAAAAACTGCTAGTAGCGAGAAGTTTTTTGCGTTGTAGAGACTTTTAAATGACCTGCGCGTCATTGAAAACGATACTATAAGCCGGTAAGTTAATCCACGTGGATGAATAAAACTCAACACAAAAAAAATAGTAAACTGTATTTTTCCGTAGTCGGATACTACGGAAAAATGTAAAATGACAAAAGAACACGTTGATAAATATATGTCTTACGATTGGCTACGGGGTTGCTACGGGTCTACGGGGATGCTACGGTGCCTACGGGGATGCTACGGGGCCTACGGCGTAGACTCTATTGGAATGTTAAAAAATCTGAATTATTTATCGAATCTATTTTAAGATGAATATGACCGAATATTGTTTTTTTAGAAGTTGTTTTAGGTATTATAGGTATCATATAAACCTATGGTAAGGCCAAACTCGTGAACGGGTGTCAGTCCCGCAGTCGATCAACGGATAAGCGCCTTTGTGCTTTTTATCTTTATTAATTTTTCAGTACTAATCTATGTTTTGTGTGTACTTACATGAATAAATAAATACCTAATTATAGTTCCTAGTTGTTACGGACGAATGAGTTAATCCCATAAATCAAACAATTTATTATAAATACGTTAATTTATTTAATGATTTATGTACTTGTAAGTAAAAACCGCACAAGGCCTCAGAGGCAGCAGCTGTCTACATCATGCCGCTGGGAAAAAGGCATCCAATTACTATAACGCCGTTTAAGGTAATGAATACAATACTATGAAATGACGTTTACAGTATTGTGTCGTCACAAATAACTAACTCTACGTACCTATACTTCTAATAAAGGCATACATAATAGGAGACGATGCTTGTGGTTTAAGGGGCATTGGGCTTCCTCAGATTTTTCCTGAGCAATAATGTGGTCACAGGAGACCACTTAGTATTGTGGTTAGAATAATTATTTTACAATTACTATTTCAATATTATGGATTGCAGGATTCATGAAATAGAAAACTAGGTTTTAGTTTTTAACAGGTTTTGAACGTAAACGAGGCAAAAGGATTATGTAAGGATGGTAGCAAAACTCAAACTCAAACCATTTATTTCAGTTAAACCATTACGATTTAAAAAAAGCCATGGCAGCTAAGAGATGACCAGTCGCATCTGACGGCAGGTGCAGGTAGCAGGTGGCGTTCTGTAGTTTCTGCCTACCTCCAAGGGAAGAAGGCGTGAGTTTATCTTTGTACGAGTATGTATGTAATCGGTATATTGTGTACGTAATACATAATTAATCACACAATGTACGCTTTTATTATTGATCATCATCATCATTTCAGCCGAAAGACGTCCACTGCTGGACATAGGCCTCCCCCAAGCACCGCCGCTTCGACCGATTCTGTGCTTCCCGCATCCAACAGATTCCTGCGGCCTTCACTAACTCATCGGTCCATCTCGTGGGAGGCCTTCCAACGCTACGTCTTCCGGTACGCGGTCGCCAGTCCAGATCCTTTCGGCCCCATCGGCCATCTTTTCTGCGAGCAATGTGCCCTGCCCATTGCCACTTAAGTTTGGTAATTCTTCGGGCTATGTCGGTTACCTTGTTTCTCCTGCGGATCTATTCATTTCTGATTTGATCACGTAGGGAAACTCCAAGCATAGCCCTCTCCATTGCCTTTTGGGTGACTTTTAGCCTTCTCATAAGGTCCATTGTGAGCGAACACGTTTCAGTGCCATAAGTCATCACTGGCAACACACACTGGTCACTTATTATTTGTAACGTGACGATATTATCGTGCACGACCACGTCCATAAAATGACCACGATTGTTATACCGTTATCGTAGACGAAAATTTGAAAGCGTCTTCATATATTTCTATTCATTTTACTTCCTTGTGTTATCGTGATGCCGTGGACGTCAACGATAATATCGTCACGTTAAAAATAAAAAATGCACAATAATTCGATATTTCGATCTCACGACCTCTTGCGACTACCAATTCGACACTGGGTATATCAGGGTACCTAATATCTCTTCGATTAACGATTTAATTTAAAGCAATATATTGTTTTGTCTATCAGCTGCATTCTTTGTTAATCCGAAGCAGCGCATTTTGTCCATTTTGCGCCAGTTTGCCCATTTTCCAATTTCAAGGAGTCTTACTCAGATGCTACCTTGACCCCTCTTTCCCACTTAACTTTTAATTCAAGTGGTAAAGAGGGAGTTTTGAGTCACTCATGACGTATTAGAAACGAACTGGCCCCACTACTGTCTACGTTGAATTTCCTGTTACGTGTAAAACGCCATCACTGTCGCTATGCATACCTTCCTTAATACTGAAATTGTGTAATGTGATTCATTAATACGTTGCTAATTAAATGGAGGAAACCTAACTACTATCAAATTAGTGGAATCCTTCGCCCCCGTTTTTTTAATGAGTTCGGTAGAGAGACGGCAGTTCAAGGACTACTTAGGTCGTCTTCCAATCGCTTGTGCCTACACATGCAGTCCACTTATACAGGTGATGGCGATTTAGTGACCTGCATCCGTCAAGGGGGTGATTCTACCTGTCATATTAAACAACTTTCGCTATGAAACACAATTATATGATTCGTAAAAAAACCTTTTCATACATGAATCGAAAAGTCTGTCTAAGGTTGAATAGTTTTTTTTCAGGAGTTGTATATGCCATAGCGTCATATTGAATTTTTTTAGTATGGCGGGTAGAATCATCCCTTAACGGATGTAGGTGACTAAATCCTGTATAATCCCATGGTTAAGTACATACCTTTGAAGGAATAAGGCCGTATATTTCCTATAGCTTGTATACAGGGTGGCAGGGACATCGACGCGAAAAGTGTTACCATGGATTCAGTACATGATTCTGATACAGGGGGTACCGTCGAAATTTTTCGTCGGTTATTTAAAAATAACAGCTGTTTCATAGAAAAGTGCATTGTGTTACCTACGCGGTCAAAATGTATGGAAAAGTAGTTTTCTTTACAGGGTTCAGAATCATGTATCTACTGAATCCATGGTAACAGTATTCGCGTCGATGTCCCTGCCACCCTGCACATGTTACATGCAGGATAATTTACTGGACTGTTTTATTTAGTTTATCATGACCATGACCTATGAGTTATGACACCTCATATAGGTAGACGTAACTACGATAATAGAAAACGGCATGGCCCATTGACTGCGTTGAATTTCATGTTACGCGACAACGAATGAAATCAAACACACTGTTGTTATGAATTTCTTCCTGAATATTGAATGTCTAATGTGACTCAGTGAATTAAATTAAATAAAGTTTGTTTAACAAAAAGTAAAACTACAATCCATCATCTGTAGATATAATTATCATTTCCGCCGAAAGACGTCCACTGCTGCACGTAGACCTCCGTCTAGTACCGCCACTTCGACCGGTTCTGTGCTTCCCGCATTCAGCGGATCCCTGCGAATAATACAATCCTTAAATTCTATACTAATATTATAAAAATGCGAAAGTTAACTGTCTGTGTTTGTTCCCTTTTCACGCCGTTATAAATTTGTTACACGGATAGAATATGACCCAGGTTAGTATGTACCGATACTTTTTATCCCGGTAGTACATTCCCGTGGGAATATTTCCGACCTTCACGCAAGCGAAGCCGCGGGCTAAAGCTTGTCTGACATAAAATAATATTAACGAGTCACAAACTAAACTATAGCTTGTAATACAAAGAACTGAGTGATAAGTGAGATTCTTCGTCCAAGTTTCCCTTTCAAGTACTTCTTAATTAGGTCGTATTACCATATGATGTTCCAATCTTAATTTCAAGCTCAACGAACTGTTGGCGTATAGTCAAGATAAGGGCACGTCTGCATTTATTACGATGGACCCGGACATTTCCAGCTTTTTGGCCCCCTGTCCGGACTTGGCGGACTTTTATAACATAAAAACATTTAATGACTACTGAAAAAAGAAAGATTAAAAACTAAAATGGGACTTTTCAAATTTCGAAGTTCCAACCCTACTCACATAGAAAAGAACACGGCCCCTTGACTTCGTTGAATTTCCTCTATGTGTTTCAACGTCATCACTCGTCACTGTCGCTATGCATAATATCTTCCCTAATATCGGATTTAAAACGTGACTCTTTAATACGTAATGAATGACCATCACACAAACGAGTAAAATTGCTCTATTTCATGACGTTCCTATGTTACGATTGGTTACTATGTTCACCCCGGATTCCCCTAAGGTTCGCCTGGTGAATCAGATTGTTCCCCTTTAGATCCTTTCGTCATATTCTATGTAAGTGCGCCGTGTAGTTTTACTTGGTCTGAGATACCCTGTCCCGCCTTTCCCAGACTGAGGGTATCTGAATGAGTATTGAGGATGAGAGATACCCTTTCCCAGACTGCGGATATCTTATTGAGAATTGAGAGCGAGAGATACCCTTTCCCAGACTGAAGGTATCTTAACCAACTAACATATGGATCATTGTTGTCTAAGTTAATAAATTAATTTAATTTAATTTTAATGAGCATTGAGGATGAGAGATACCCTTTCCCGCCTTTCCCAGAGTTAGGATATCTATGAGTAATGAAGATGATGCCAAAATTGATTTAAATTCGAAGGGAATGGCAAATAAAAATGGTATGACACCTCATGTAGACGTACGATAATAGAAACCGGCATGGCCCATTAATTGCGTTGAATTTCCTGTTACGCGACAAGGATGAAACGTCATCAAAATAGAATACGCACTTAGAATCATTACTGTGGCTATGGATATCTTTCCTAATATTGAAGGCTAATGTGACTTTACCAAGTCAATAAAGTTATGTTTATTAAAAAACAAAAGTGATAATATCATTGAGTCGCAAACTAAACATACCCACATAAATAGGTAATATAATAGTTTGTAATCCAAAATAATGAACGATTTGTTAAATATTATAAATTCTGCTTCCAAGGGTTGTATTACCAATCGCCTATTATGCAACTCTAATCATAATTTCAAGCTCAACTCAATGAACTGTCTAATACTGCTGGTGCTGTTTGCTACTGCAGCGTTGCTTCTGGCTATTCCGTTGTCCATGGTTTATGATAAGATACGTACTCCTATAGAAAAGAACATGGTCAGTAGACAGTATTAAATTTCCTCTACGGGTGCGACGTCAACACTGTCGCTATGCATAATCTTCCCTAATAATTAACGTACCATGTGACTCAATAATACGTAATGAATGAATACCATCACACAAATTAGTAAAAAAGCTCTTTTTCATGACGTTTATACTATACTCATATAGAAAAGAACATGACCCTTAACTGCGTTGAATTTCCTTTATGGGTTCGACGCGACGTCATCACTCATCACAGTCATCATTGTCGCTATGCATATCTTACCTAATATCTTTAATACGTAATGAATGAATACCATCACACAAACGAGTAAAATTGCTTTTTCATGACGTTTATATATGTTACGATTGGTTACTATGTTCGCCCCGGATTCCCCTTATAAGGTTCGCCGGGTGAATCAGATTTTTCTCCTTTAGATCCTTTTGTCATATTCTAAGGGCGCCCGTGTGGTTTTAATTGGTCTGTGATACCCTTTCCCACCTTTCCCAGACTGAGGGTATCAATGAGTAATGAGGATGATGAAAAAAAAATTAACATCTTCGCAATAATTCCTTTCATTTGATATATCACACGGTACAGTATGCAAAACTTTTTTTTTGTGAGCTCCCAAAAGTGACCCCCATTTGCAAAATTCTTTTATTTAAGTTACACGTCCGTATTTAGGTCACAAAAATACATATGTGTCCCAATTCATTTCGGTTCATTAGATTCGGAGCAAATTGGCTGTGACCGACAGACAGACAGACGAGTGATTCTATAATGGTTCCATTTTTGCTTTTGAGGTACGGAACCCTAAAAGTATTGTATATCCTTGGAATTTCACAATACTGTGCGAAATTATAGATATCTAAACATGACAAAAAAATGGATTGTGGTTTTTTTTATAGGGGTCAACGACCGCTAGTATCCTTGATGAGTTTCATTTTATCGTTAAGATAGCTATCGATACCCATTACATCTGCGGAGTTTTGCCAGCTAATTTAATACGCCATAGTATAATTAGATCAATCCCTCTAAAATACTACCCTCTCTCAAAATAAGTTCTCAAGGGAAGATCTCAAATTCTACCAGCACGCTTAGCATGACCATATTAGAAACCCGTTTCTATGGTTGTCACGCTACGCGTGCTATACCAACCTGACTGCGGCGGAGTCCAAAAGGGAGGTAATATTTTGGTTGGTATATGTAGGTAACGGGATCCTGCCGTTTTGCCGAAAAGATTTAGCCAAATTTTCATTACCCAAACAAATTTTAGCAACCTTTTTTTATACCAATGTAATATTTGGAATAATTTTAGTACGCACATTTTCATTTGGTCAAATGTTTACTTGGCAGATTGTTACCAAGGATAATGTCATTTAGGGTTTTTTTCTTTAATCAAATTATTTATTACAGCAAACAATATTTAGACAATAAACGTTTAGTCAAATGATTTGTTATGACAAAAAATATAAAGGCAAAAATAAGATTTTTTGGAGAATTGTTATTAATTTTTAAAAAAAGGCAAAAGTTAGATTTTTTGGGGAATTGTTATTAATTTAAAAAAAATGGTTAGGTTAGGTTAGGTTAAAACTGTGACCACCTACGAAATGACTAGATTATATAGAAAAAAATATGGAAAAAAGAGATTATTTTTAGGAGGCTATCGAGAGAAATTATTTAATTTTGCGTAAAATATGTTATACCAACTGAAATATTTGACTAGATAAAAAATGGTAAAAGTACTAGTTGGTGAACAAGTTATTGTTCAAACTTTCACTTGCCAAACATAGGTTTTCGTAACAATTATTTGTAAAGAGATTTTTTGGTAAGTAATAATTTGGCAAATGAAATTATGCGAAAATTTGTTTGGGAAGTGATAATTTGGCAATTTCTTTTCGGTAAAACAAGGGAGACCCGTAGGTAACAAGTACTATTTGATATATTAAGATTCGGCTTGAATATTGTAGTACGATTAAAGTTGTTATCGATATACATGTTGAATTAATGACATTTTCATTTTTAACAATCGTCATTTAAACTTTCTATGCTGATTTGATATCAAGATCACCATGAACGAAATATATGTTTGAGATTTCATAAAAAATGTAGAGAAGAGAAAAAATACATAGGAAGCAGACCAGCTGCGTGCAGACGTGGAATTTCAGAGGTCAAGCAGTAGAATACGTTGAGTTGGTTGGCGTGGGGATAATACAGTGTAGGGACATCTATGCGGAAATTTTTACCATGAATTCAGCAAATGATTCTAAACGTATAAACGCTTCGTCGGTAATTTAAAAGAATCTCAACCCTCCTTTTGTTTCGCCGTAGTCGGGTAAAAAAAAACAGCTGTTTCATACAAAAGTCCAATTATTATAATAAAATATATTGAATAACTGATGTTTTTCAATGTATGTTATGTCTTGAACGCCAACCGGTGACCGCTGACATATTATTCTAAAGTAAAGTCTTGCTAACTGTACTTTGGCCACTGGGCAATGGGCTGGCCATGTTTGTCGAAGGACTGATGGCTGGTGGAGCAGACGAGTCGAAGTGGAGACCGCGTATCGGCAAGCGTAGCGTGGGACGCCCCCAGCTTCATGGACCGATGTCCTTAAAAAGGTGTCTGGGACAGATTGGACGCGGAAGGCGGAGGACAGGGGGATGGCGCAGCCTGGGAGAGGCCTATGCACAGCAGTGGACTACGAAAAGCTGAGGTGATTGACAGTCAGCAACAAAAACAAGTGAAGAGGACTAAACCACACGAGTTCTTGTCTGTGCAAAAATTTTAAGAGTACAGCTGAAAAAAATTACAAGTGACTGTTATAAAATAATATTTAGGTTAAGGCTTATCAAATATCGATTGTCCAAAAACAATGGGCGAATGATTTAATGAGTTTATAATTAGTACAATGATGTTTTATTATCAAAGTTACAATCATTAAGTTAAAGTGTTTAATAATTGAAAGGAGAGTAAGATACTGATGTGCCATCCACGAAGACGCGCCCCACTGAAATGAAATGAAATGAAATTCTGTAAATAGGATATCGGAATCCCTTTTACACGTCAAAAAAAAAAAATAAGCTAGTTGAGTTCGGCGTTTCCTATCTGACTATTCTTAAAAGAAAGGCCAAAAAAAACTCAGAGGTCACAGTCTCTTTTAAAGTCCAGACATAATCTTGGTCAGGCCATATGAGGACCATGTAGATTAGTGTCTGAAATAGTCTTTTGAGGAAGAACCAAACAGATTTGAGTGGACCTGTCCAGTCAGTGCAAGCATCATTGCGAACTATCCGATTACTGTACTGTAAGCTGTAGGTATAGAACGGAGCGGATGACACTATCTATAAAAATGTTATCATACTCTCTTGCATTGTCAAATAAGTGTCACTTCAACAGATCCTGTACATACATTAAAGACAGGTTGCATTTACTTTTATAACTTTCATAATTTTCAAGTACCTACCTAAAAATGCTTGTCTGTCTGTCTAACCTAACCCTTTGACAAATTATTTGACACTTGGTCTAATTTAGTTTAACCCCAAAAATAATTACCTACAGTCCGGCCGTCGAGAGAGTGCGTTCTTGACACCTGTCAGTTTCATATTAACGAATATGTGTTTTGCGAATTTGATCCTTATTACTAATAGAAATAGTCCAACTGACAGGTGTCAGGAACGCACTCTCGACGTCCCGACTGTACTTAGGTGTTTTCTTATAGGTTTTAATTGTACAGTATGCCGTACGTCAGTGGTAATAAAAAAACAGTATAAGCAGGCCTCATATTCTACTGAAATCCGTACTGCACTAGGTCTTGTTCAGTTTGATGGTATGTGCCACACTCTTAAATATGACCACACCTTTCTGATACATGCTGTATACGGGACGAAACGGGAGGGAACCAATCACCCATTAGGTACCTACATCTGTTTTGTTCGATCTGGGCGTCGAACTCACCCCCTATAGACAGCCCTACATCGAGCACCGATTTGCTGTTTATTTGGAATTGGGCTAAAATGATGGATTTGACAGCTGCGATAAAAAAAAACGTAAAATTAAGGGCTTTATTGATCCCGCCCGCATATTCTTTCAGGGTATGCATAGATAGTTTGTTGATCAGCTCAGCTGCGAATACTCATGAAATTACAAATCATTGACGAAAAATGGGTTATTTCGTACATAGCACTGCTGCTTATAAACAATACAATACTTATGCATCGGCACAGTATAAATAAGTAACAGTATTATGTCTTTATAGCAAAACGACCGAATTGACGAGCTTCGAAATCTCGTCAATTCTGTGTACTACGTTCCGAGTACTATTCTGTGGTACCGTCAAGAAATAAAAATATTACCCTCCTTTAGACTCCGTCGCAGTTAGGAACCATAGTAATTTTAAAGAAGCCTATAGCAGCAGGTACTTTCTTGTTTATTTTATTTATCTAATTAGGTACTTACCTAATCTATACAAATAAATAAAAAATGTATCTTTGTAACGTCAAAATAACTGTTTTTTACTAAATGCCTACGAAGTTTATACGGTACTTCCAATATAAAAAAAAAAACAATTTAAAAATGGTTTCTATCTCTCTGTCCGTATGTTACGGTGAATCTCCAAAACGGCTGGGCCGATTTTGACGGGTCTTTTGAAAGAAAGAAATAAAATAGGGTCCACGCGGGTGAAGCCGCGGGCAGCAGTTATAAATAAAGAAAATGAGTTTAGACATGTCGAAAGAAAATTAAGTATATATTATAGTAGTGTTGTTGTAGTAGTTTATTGTAGTATTTATATATTTATATATAAATATTCACTTAATTTTCTTTATATAGGTAGAACATGCATTCAAAATGCATGATAGAAGAGAAAAAAAAAACGATAAATGATGGTTTTATTTTACCACTTTGTCGACATGATTAATAAATAAGCATACCTACGCCAAATTACAGCTTTCTAGTACTAAGAGTCTCTGAGCTAAGCCGCGGACAGACAGACATCAGAAGGACATGGCGAAGCTATAAGAGTTCCTTGTTGACTACGGAATCCTAAAAAGTTTTATCTATTTGTTACTCAATCACTTATGAAACTATTTGCTGCAGAATTAGAACTACTCTGATTGCTTAATACTTTTTTGTAATAAAGGTTTACCAGCTTTGTATATAGGGTGGCAGGGACATCGACGCGAAACTGAAACCATGGATTCAGTACATGATTCTGAACCCCACTGCATTGACATTATGCTTCGGTTATTTAAAAAAAAATCAGCTGTTTCATAGAAAAATGCAATACCTACGCGCTCAAAATTTATGAAACAGCTGATTTAAAAAAAAATTACCGACGAAAAATTTCAACGCAGGGGGATTCAGAATCATGTACTGAATCCATGGTTTTAGTTTTCGCGTCGATGTCCCTGCCACCCTGTATACAATATCTGTATCTTAAATATATGTGACAATTAGCCTTAGACTAACCTACCATAGAAAAAAATAAACTAGTATCTCATGAAATAAGGGCATGGCAAATTATGTTGGATTAGGAGTGCCTTGCTGTTGTCTTTCTCAGGAGAAAGGCAACAGCAAGGCAAATCATAGTTAAGCCTTGGCTACGGTACACAACTACCTACCTACAATGAGCACTTTTTTGAAGTGAAAACTTCTTTCGACGCTTTGAGCATTTTAGAGATGGGACTAAACCATTGATTTCGCGACACCGTGATTACACCAGCTTTTGAACATTAAAAAGACATCAACGCGTTGATTACCGCAGTGCCGACTTTTTTTTCAAGTTTTCACTTCTGTCGGCACTCCCGGAGTGCCACTGTTTATTTTTTTATACAAAGTTTCCATCATACGGAATATAAAAAATTGAACTTTTGAATTTGTCCCGACTCTCAAGTCGTGTCGACTGCAAATGGACACAGTATAATAAAGTAAGAGAATTATATCTCGGCAGTGATCTTGAAATAATTACCTACAGCCGCTCTGTAGATAAAACTTCCGCGTCCGTGCGTAACTGCCGCGCACGTGAGACTGTTGCTGCGTACTTTTATACACTGAGATTTCGAAGCGCGTTGTTTCTATGAGACTGATTCTTATTTATACTGTGACATGGACAAATGTCGTTAGGTTTTACAGTTGATTTTATAAAACAATGACACCCCTATTTGTTTAAATTCACGCTTCCTTTCAAGTTATAATTTATTAAAATATTTATATAACAGCTTGCCTTCTTACTGAATGTTTTTATACAGGTACTCTCACTGGTCCTCATATTATGGACTACAGCTCTATTGTAACATGCACATACCTACTTAGTAAGCATAAACATAATCATTAGCCTATAATTTTCCCACTGCTGGGACACAAGCCTCCTCTGAGATGGAGAGGGCCATAATCCACCACGCGGGCCCAGTGCGGGTTGGTAGATGTCACATGTCTTCAAATTTTTGGTTCTAGAACATGCCGGTTTCCTCTCGATGTTTTCTTTCACCGTTTTGAGAGCAGTGGTAATGAAAATAATAACACAAACTAAAGTGCCTGCCTGGGTTCGAACCTACGACTTACAAGTCGTAAGTCGCCTTTCCACTTGGCCACCACTGCTCTCCAATCCAGCCCTTTACTTAGTAATATTACGGGTTATTGTTAAGTACCCAACGACTCACGGCAAGAAAGGGGAAAACTAAACACCAAAGGTGATAACGACCATTGGTTAGGAGGCATAAGTCCTTGATTCCTTTAAGTCTTTAGTCCTTTGACCCATCACCGTAATAGGAGACTGTTCGAGGACCATTTCAGGAGGATAAATAGAGGGCAATAAAGAATCGTAACGGTGGAGAATCTTGCCCATTCATCTCCATACGGAACTACCTCTTGGAAGAGGCAACTAGAATCAACCATATTCTTTTTGTTGTTGTAAATTTTTGACGTTCAAAAGTGCCTTATATGTGCCTGTTTGAAATAAATGGTTTGACTTTGACTTCGTGGTCAAGCGACGTACAACTAGTAAGTACAACTATATTACACTTAATTATGCCCGTTTTCACCAACACTACGCCTCATGTAATGCGTAAATAAAAGCGCGCTGTTGGATTTTCAACTCTTGGCGCTGAACCGGGCGGTGAAAATCCCAAAGTGCGCTTTTATAATAAATAAATAAACACTTTTTAATTCAGACTTTGAAATCCATAGAATGTTAGTACAGTAAAACTTATGAAACTTACTCCTTTATTTAGGCATTCATTTCGGTGTCGTTTAGTATTAGTGACAGGAGCGTAAGGATAATTCCAGGAGAATGAATAATAAGGCAATAAAGGATTGTGGTCAAACGTCTTACAAAAGACTTTAGATACGGTTAATTTAGTCTGTACTCTAATTGCGTAATGCACGATCAATCACAATTTATTTCGATTTGAAATTGCTAATGCATTGCTTCATAAGTTGGAAAAAAAAACTGCTCAACAACGTAATAATAACGCAATGAATGTTGTTGAACTGTCAAAATGAAACAAATTTGTCATAATCGTTTACGAAAATAAGTTTTAGGGTACTGAATTTAGGAAGAGAAGGACTATTTAGAAAGCTTTTGATCACAGTATTACACCGAATTTGTTACTGAATCCGTCTGCAAATTATAATGCAACAGAGACGGACGTATCGCGACCTTACGTCTTTCTAATAAGGTTATTTTTTAGGAGTCTAACTGGCTGAATGCGAATCGGTTGTCTGAATTCAGTAACAACCATTTATACGCCAAGTAGATTCAATGGATGACTGATGTTACATATTAAGCTACGGGGCGCCAGTAGGTCAGTCGATACGAGCAGTCTGGAGCAGTCAAAATCAGTGAAAATCTATCAGGTGAACTTGAAAATCTTATGACCAAAATGTATGACACAGTAGAATGCATGCTATAGCGGAGGTGTACGAACTCTTCCGTCCTAGCAGACCTCTGTGCCGGACTGTCACTAACGTGGCGGTGCCCAACGTGGAGCGTCAGAATGTGGTCGGGGAGGGGTCAGCTTCAAGTTAATAGAAAAAGCTTCCATTGCCTTAGCCTCTTGCCATGAGGTCGTTAATATGCACGTTATGTTAAAAAATGTGTGGCAAAAATATAAAGGTACACTATAACAACGTAACTGGCGAAATATTTTCCTACGAGAAATTATCAAAATCAGTCCGAACTGAGTTATATCAGTTTATACAGAGTGATTTTTGCGATGGCACATCAGGGTTAAATCCGAATCTATGGAGAGTAGAGCATAGTGGTCAAAGGAACAATGACCTAAATTTTTGAGGAAAATAAAACTGCATTTTTTGTTTTTTTAAAAGCTTCTGCCTGAGCCAGGAATCGAAGCCTGACCTCGGACTGATTTTAAACCTTTGCCGCTAATTTCGTTCTTAATATTATTTTAGTTTTTAGAAAAAAGAGAACAATTTTGGTAATTGGTTTTTTTAGGTTATGCAATGCCCAGGCTAGTTCTAGGAGCAGATAAAACAATAACTTACTTATCCCATTTATACATCAAAACTTAACAATCCTTGTCATTTTCGTATGAATGGAGTAAAAGAACAATGGAAACAATAAGTCTGTCGGTACTAAAGATCTGACCCAATCGTGACACTTGGAACTGTAGCAGCTAGGTTATAGGAGTTATCCTTACTACTACTTGTTTGTTGATTTGTTTGTTACGCTTTCACGTTAAAACAGCTGGATAGATTTTGATAAAATTTGGCACATGTGAGGACCATGACCTGGGTCATCATACCCTATGTCTTACATAGGGTACCTTTTATCCCGATATTCCCACGGGATCGAGAGATATGCGGGTGAAACCGCGGAGCGTAGCAAGTGCGTAATAGAATACATACCTACATACAACCCCAGGAATCTCTTTAGGGCGATAGAAGAGTACTAATGGAAATTCAGTGCTAATATAAGAGCGTTTGCGCACTGCATCCGAGCCGAATCCAATCCTAACCTGCATGGTCCTCATCTGGCCTGACCAAGATTATGTCTGGACTTTAAGACTCTGGAGTGTGTTTCGATCTTACTTCTTAGAGTAGTCGGTTCGGAAACACTGAACTCATCTAGTAAAATATTTTTTTTACGTGTAAAACTATTTTCTGAACCAAGTTACAGAAATAAATATTATTATCATTATCGAATCCGAGAAAAGTCGATCCGAAGTAGCCGTAATAGGTATTTTCTACTATAATTTGTACTTATAAAGGGGTTGTGCACTAGATCCAAACACGGGCACGGCGGTGTACGCCAAAATGCGGTCTGGAGGAGATTTTTTTTTATGATACAACGACACAAGTAGGTACTCTGATTTTCTGCTTTCCGCAACTACCACTAGGTGTAGCGAAAACCCTCACCAAACCAGAGGGAATCTGGAGAACCTTGACCCATGTGACAACCTCAAAAAGTGGCAGTAGACCTAGTACTATGGAATAAAGTCTAGTTTTGAATGTCAACCTCGTATGAACGCGACAACTCACCCCAAGGCTACGAAGGACAAAAGTTAGACAAAAACTGCTGGCTTAAGGCAAGTTGTACTAAGTTAGCCGAATAAGGTAAGGACGCTACAAATTGTAAAAAAAAAATGATTAGAATGTTGAGAGCTACCCTGAGTATCCCCGCCTTACCGTGAGAAAGGGCTGGCTGTATGAACAGCACCTTAATCGCGTAACTCGTTCAGAACGACAATCCCTTTCATTTTGACAGTTCAATCGAAATTAGACGTGAATGAATGAATGATCATTTTTGCGCCGACCGATGCCGATAGGTGCGAATGGGTGGCTAGTGATTTCATCACAAAGGCACATCAACGATGAAACATTGACAATGAAAGCAAAAATGAACTGTCTAATTCCGCGTTTAGGTTGCATATTAACTACCCAGTTCTCCCGGTAACTGTAAACCTCGCGCGTTACGGTTTGCCGAACAATTTACCCTGTAGCCGACCGAAACCATGCCATGATCACATCGAATCTCAATCACGGTGAGATGTAGACTTTTGGGTATGATAAGCCTAAATTCCATAGGTAAACGTAAGGTAGGACGCCCTCAGGCTAGGTGGAGCAATCACAGGCCGATTTCCGGCCACCGTAGCCGCGAGCTTGCGGACGGTGAGCAATGGGTAGCTCGCCGATCGATAAGGACCAGGCCCGGATCGACGGCGCGTTGTGTTCTACGCGCGCCTCAAAGAGATGTCAGCAGAATTGACGGGGTCCGCTAGGGCCGATGCCTGCCGAGGTTGCGAAGAAGTCCGAAAGGGCGATCGTGACCCCCGGCAACATAGCAACTGAAGGAACACGGGTTGGTTTTAGTCAGTAAGAGTCTGACACCTCCCACTCCGCCCAGAGCGGGAGAAGTTATTTGATAATTTCCCACCAAAAAAAAAAAGGCAAGGTGGAGCGATGATCTTCACAGGGTGGCTGGTAGTAGCTGGATGAGAGTTACCGAAAATCGATCTGAATGGCGTGCAATAGGAGAAGCCTATGTCCAGCAGTGGACTGCTGTAGGCTGGTAACCACGATGATAAAATTCGACAATAGAAAAAAATTCCAAGAGCCCTAAATACTCACCCGAGATTGATAAGTTAGCGCGCCTATCCAAACGAACGCCATCTTCTATAACGTAATTTATAACTTCATGAATGAACTTTGAAGGAAAACACGATTTATCTAATAACTGTTATCTTAAATCTAGAAGTATCTAGCCTCAATGAATGACTGCAGCGATGCCAGCGATTACCCGAGTGCTTGCTGCCGCAATCAGTCTTCGAATGACACCGCTGTCGTCCATTTTGTTAGAATCATTTCTATAATATTTTGGTTCTAATCAATGGAAGTATTATGACAACCAGCCTAATAATTTACATCATCTCTCCGTTATGTTATCATGTATTGTTCAATGCATTCGTTCATTTAGGCGTTTAACCCTGAAAATGCAGATGCTCTTACTTTTCATGAAAAGGTAATATGGGGTACAAGATACCCCGAAAATATTACATGTTAGCAAAGGACAAGATGAATAGTACCTAACCAGTTTATTTGAGGCAGAATTCAGTTATTGTTATTTTAAAATAAATTAGCATTGTATGCGAACTGAATTCTTAAAAAATCCTAAAATAAAAATATGTGCACCTAAACGCGATAAATAAATGCATTTGTGCTGTCTCGCATATATTAATCCTTGTTTACAAACCTGATAATTGAGCGATATACACGCTTCAGGGATACTGACCATTCAATAAGATGAAATACGACAGGTACTTATTGAAAAATCCAAAACAACAGCGTTCGTCAAACCCCCATTGAATGCAGATATTTTATGTTCTGAATACTGATAGCGCATCATTATGCAGTCACTAAATATGCGATTAGTATCCTGAATACTATTAAAAATACTAATTAGGCGGAAGAATTTTATATTTTTGCATTGCTTAGTTCCAGCACTGAACAGTAGTTCGTAGTATACACAAATCTTTTCATAATTTAAAAACCACATTTCAGGACAAAATGAAATGAGTGCCATGTTTGGAGAAATTTTTCATGCTTACTAGTTTAACATTGAAACAGCGAGGTCGCCAAAATTGCATAGGTAGAACTATTATCAACCATGAAAATGTAATAAAATAAAATACTTTAACTATGTACGTGTAAAATATTTATTGTATTAAAATCAATTACATAGGTATCATTTTGCTCTACCACACTTTGTTGTTCAAATTGCAGGCATTGAATTATTATTGCCTCAATTTATAATGATGTATGTGACGATAGTCTAAAATATTTGGTTAGATATTGATGAATATCAGGACAATTTTTCATCTAACTCCCGAGGAAAATACGCTCAGTAGTACTGAAACCAAATGTGTCACTATTGGAGGGTTAATTCTCACGTCGATGACGCGTTAGGCCATTGAAAACGCAGTGCTCAAGATGTGGATGTGTAGTATATAAACTGCGGGCTGCCAGGCAGGAAGCATCGAAGTGTCCAACACTAATCATCTCATCTTTTATTTTATCTAGTAAAATAATAAAGTTAAACATGAGATCTGCTGTGCTTACTACTGTCTTCGCCATTTTGGCGGTAAACGGTGAGTTAAAAAATAATAATAATATTTAAGTGTTATTTTAAAGTTCATTAAATCATTATCTATAAAAGTTTATTAAGTGGTGATAAGAAATAATATAATAATACTTGATAAAAAAATATATAAAGTGCAAATATAATTATTAAAAATAATTAAGTGCTATATCGAATCAAAAATCATGAAATATTCAATAGATTATAAAAAAATAATATTTTTGTGCTCCAGACAACCATCATTTGAGTAAGTGCAAGAGGATAAAAAAAGGAAAAAGAAATCGGGATTAGCACCTATTACAAAACACTAATTTATCAGCCAATCGTAGGCTGCATTTAATTACAAGATTGGACCATAATTTCAAAATATATAGCTAAGTAGAGTGAGGCCGAATAATTATAGACTATCATAAAATATAGGTACACCACGTGAAGTTAATCTACAGCTAGGTAATTGAAACATGCGAAAAACGCAGTATCTTCCTCTGGTGCGCCGGATCGCACAAACATCCGACAGCCGGACCAAACATTGTCTTAGCGAATACAAAACTCAAATAATTCGCTCTGCATTCTATCTTGGCCACGTACTCCAAACAATTTGTAACTTAGATACTTGTAATTATCAAAATACATTGAATTAACACTGAAAAAGTTTTGGACTACATTTCCTTCACATGTTTAATATCTCTGGCAGTTTTCATTTCCTAGAAAAGCAATCAAATTTTTATCGACTTTTAAGTCATCATCAATTAATTACCTGTTAATGATTGCTCGATAATTTGTCATGGTATAAATGGCAAACAATTTTTGTAATTTTCCATAAAGTTTTACTGTTACATACCTATGCATTATGCAGCCAGCAATGCAATAGGACATCATTTTTATCGCACAATTATTTTGGTAGAATTAAACGTGTAACTTGTAAACAGCGGAACATTAGCAGTAATTGGAATTTGCAAACCAAAACATCAACAACTCATGTGTTTATTGTTGAAAATAAGCCTATAATAAAGATCACTTGACGAACCGAATTGTGGAAGATATTCCGATCTTAAAAACATCATCAACGCGAGAACTAAACTGATATTATTAGAATACGGGAAAATTTCACATCCCATAATTTTAATACAACAGCCGCCAGTTACGTGTATTAAACACGAACACCTAGGGAAGGTGACTGGTCAACAGTCTGGAATAGATTGCCAAACCCATATTATGGCATTTTAGCACGCGAACTAGTCTAAATAATAATAATAACTAACTGAGTTGAAGGACGTTTTCCCTGATGGTAAATATAACATCGTGTGACAATGACAATTAGAAATAAACAAATTGTCTACACGTAGCAATTCATTTTCTTGTAAATCCAAGATAAAAGGTAAAAGCGTTATACAAAATCAGTAGGTACTTTCAGGCCCACAGTTTCCGATTTTCCGCTTGTTAATCAGAAACGCGACGTGCGAAACTACAATCATTTAGTAAGCATATCGCGTCAACTCTAGAATCAATCAGCAAAGTCGTAAAACTCATAGACTCATAGACATAGACAAGAAATAACGAACCCAAATAATAACACCGTTTCCAAAACTTTGTAGATAATTAATCAGAACTCCACACAGGCCACACTACGGCCTTTAATAGAATCAATCGCACTCAAAATTGCAACATCTAAGCATGTGCAAACATAATCTGCATACTTGACCTCAAAACTAAGTTAGATAATATAATCTATCAGAGGTCAGGTTATATTTGACAAATCAATTTTCTACTAAATGAACCGATCGTAAATCGATAAAAAAACATGTAATGTTATGAATTTACTAAGGAATTCGGCCCACTAGTCACGAATTTATCTAGCAAGAGATAAGTTAACAGACAAGGATATTTTAATAATAGACTGATCTAGGAATTTTTTTCTACAGTTAACATGCTAGATTATAATATTGCGACAAAAACTTGTATGTAATTAATTAAACATGCATATTACTTCGCTTCACTAAGAGGGTCAACAGGTTCTATGAAAGAAGAGTACTCCGTCCTTCTCTAACGTGTCAGGAATGTCAAGGATGATAAATAAGATTCTTCTTCCACTTTAAGGTAACACACCAGCAACAAGAAAGGGTAATTTGATTAAAGTTCTAGTTTATTGCATGCTAGATTTGAGTTCTCGAATGACATTTTATTTTTATTGAAAAAGATGTCGCATTTGTAGGGTTAAAATGATAATTCTATAAGAGTTAGCCATATTTTAAATCTCTCTCATTTCATTACACAATTCAAAGCATTACACATTCATTAGAATTTCGCTTTTTTTTAAATTGTACTGTTTTAGTTTATTTAATATTTCTATATTAATTTCAACACCTAATTATGTACAAAGCTAGGGGCATCTATTGCCTTCTGATATTATATAATTGCATGCAAATTATTATCTATATGACTGACATATTTTTTGGTCATTAACTTCCGCGACATTTTTTGATATCGTATTGCACATAGACATGTTTCAGTATCGATGTATTAAAAAACTGCTCTATTTCTATGATATTAATTTAAATCACCGTTTGATTGACAGTGGAATAAATCTACATGTGCATAGCTAAATGGCAAGTGAATTACGATATAATAAATTACCATTCACACATAGATTATGCATGACCCGTTCAGCATAATTCGACATTCTTGTTGTACAAAAAATTTATGATTGTCACAACCAAAAAGGATACTCCCGATCGCATATAGAATAATAAACAAGGCGCCTATGGATTTAAAATTCATTGACGACTTTTTATTTGTAATCTGCTAATTTGTAATCCCTTTGCGTTTGATTTTAATGGCGTCTAACGATCAGTGTTTATTTGGGTTAAATGACCATTTGAAAAAATAACAATTAATTCCCACAATAATAATATGAATCATTTGACAGTCATAATGTATGTGTCAGAGCTGTATTAAAAACATCCAAAGATTGTTGATACGAATACCGATTTATTTATATTGTTTATTATATCATCTGTAAGAAAGGCGTAACAATGAAGCAGTATTATCAAAACATCAAATGGCATGAGATAATTCAATTATTATTATTTCATCTTGAATGTTTTGATAACATGCTATACCTGTATGGAAACAATGCTCTGGGAACATTAACAGAGAGTCATTAAACTTTAAATAAACATTTGAAATTTTTCAGCAGAACGAATAGAATTGCACAGGTAGCAATTAGAGGGTTAAGTGTCAAAATTGTTTACTAAATACAACTACCTCACTAGAATTTATGTAAACCATACAGTTTCTGGCTAGCATAATTATATGACGCTAAACTCGCATGGATGATATGGTCAGCAACGAAAGTCGGTTTACATTCTTTCTTTTACATAATATTGTTATCTACATCAGCACAATATTAAATATTATAAAACTTCTATTGTGCACAAAATAAGAAACATAGGAAGCTACTCACCAAATCGTCGTATCTTCGCTTCGTAGGCCTCGAATTGTAGCTTCCAATGCCAAAAATCATCACGGCTCACATTTTCCTTCCACAGTATCTACAGTCTTCGGCTGGGGCTACAGGGCCTCCGATCAGAGGCGCTGGGCTGTCCTCCACCCCGCTTGCGGAGGCCGCCAACAATCCCCTATTGCCATTGCTGCCCGCCAAGCTATCCCCATCTCAATTCCCGCTATGGAACTCATCGGCTACCAGAACCCACTGCCTGGACCTCTTACAATCACCAATAATGGACATTCAGGTAAAGATTTATACAACCAATAGGGGATGTTAATGTATATGAAATTATGAGTGATATTAAATGGAAAAATACATCAGTCTTAAAGCTTATAGGGCTGCCTTGGTGGTAAAAACGAGACTCACCCCTAATGAGACTTGCACCTAACAATATTCCTATATATTTCCAGTGGCACTCACCATCCCCAAATACAGTTCTGAAGAAGAAAAGAAAGGCTTCCGCCTGCCCTACATCTTCGGAGGACCCCTGGACAATGAGTACGAAATTGAAGGACTCCACTTCCACTGGGGAGACAAGAACAACCGAGGTTCCGAGCATACTCTTAATGATATGCGCCTGCCTTTGGAAATGCATATCATCCACAGGAACAAGAAGTACAGGAACCTCGCTGAAGCTCTCCAGCATCCCGATGGTCTTTGCGTGCTTGCTTTCTTCTACCAGGTAAGGGTGAAGAGCAGAATTACTAAAAAACCAAGAGTAGAAGAACCCACTACAAAACACTACAGTTTGATCAACAATAGAGAATCTATAAGTTGAAAAGCATAAACGCTTTAGAAAAATATTGCATCAATGCAAACTTTCTCATAATCTGATTATTCCTTACAATCATTGATATCTGCCTAGAGCCCTCTTAAGCAACTCTTCACTAATCACTATCTTGTTCCAGGTCGTAGAATTCGACGCTAAGCTCCTCACCCCCATCGTCAAGAACTTATCTGCCATCGAGAACTACAACACCTCCATGCAGCTGCCCCATACCTTCTCCCTGTCTTCCATCTTGTCTGGTCTTGACACCGAAAGGTTCTACACCTACAAGGGATCCCTGACCACCCCCCCCTGCGCCGAAGCCGTCACATGGGTCGTGTTCTCTGACTACCTTCCCATCTCCGTGTTCCAGGTAAGAAACAACATTGAGCTTTATTCATATTGGTAATAGGACACGATGTGTCTAGTTCAGTCAGCTAGACACATCGTGTTGGTTTAAAGATATATATGCATGAGTGTTTGACCTTCTTCAAATCACCAGCATATACTCAAACCTTAACTCCCCCACAGATGGACAACTTCCGCGGCCTCCTCTCCAACCTGAACCTGCCCCTCGTTGACAACTTCAGGCAGCTGCAACCACTATTCGGAAGGCGCATCTTCGTCCGCATCACATCCAAGAACCCTAAATTCAAGAAGACCAAGCTCCATTACTCCAAATGGGACTGGGTTGGACACAAGAAGGCCGAAAATGACGTCGCTGAGTTTGATGAATAAATAACCAATTAACTCGACTATCCCAACTCTAAACTAATCAATCACGATGTTTTCAATACGGGTATATAAGTAGCTAAATTTTTATTGATACCAAATAGGTATTTGTTACCATTATGTTTTTTTAATATTTTTTATAAATATGGTTGTGTGCACTGTATAATGTATATTTGTGTGAATAGAAGTATTATAGTATAAGCTTGTTAATAATCTTTTAAATAAAATGAATTACAAAAAATAAGTTTCTTTTATTAGAAGAATATTATAGATACATATAAATATATGAAGAGGCCAGTTGTTACAATAATTCTTGGAATATTTTAGTTAATTCGAGAAGTTATCTTGTCCAAACGTTGACTGTAAAAAAAAACATTATTTTTAGGCACATTTTCAACAATTCAATAGTATAAAATATAAACAGCGTACTCACTCAGTTTTTCACAAAACACACTGAACAACTCAAAAAGTAACCATTAGTAAAAAAAAAAAATTATAAAACACTGGATATAGACAGTTAAACAATCCACACTTATTTTTCATTTTACACAGGACTAGGGTACAATTCTCTTTGGGCATATAGCGCAGCACTATTCTATGTTCCTGAAGCCGAAATACACGCATAATGCCAAGAATCACAGAAAAACCACACCTCTCGCATATTCTGAACACATGCTTATGTTAAAAGTAATGGAATGGATGGAACACCTTATGCTTAATTAACATCGAAATAAATAGTGGAAAAATTTAACAATTTTTTCATGGTCTTCAAAAAATTGTGGCAGTTTATATTTAGAAAAAGAAAAAAGAAAATAGTACCTACATATCTGCCTAACTCCTTCGAATAAACAAAACCGTTATGGTTATAAACACGAGTCAGCACGGTACAGTCAGCAAATCAAGACGATTCAAAAGTAACACTACTATCTTCCTAGCACGGCGGGCTGTGCTGGGGCTGCTGCTGCAGGTGCGGAAAACCTCAAACGGCGCAAATACTCCAATCTTATTGGGACTTATATGTTTGAGCCGTTTGGGGTTGAAACACTAGGGCCATGGTTTCCGAGTGCCCACCTAGTTTTTCAAGACATCGCCAAGCGGCTGGTCGACTCTTCACGTGACCAGAGGGCTGGCTTATTCTTTGGCCAAAGAATCAGCATTGCCATACAACGTGGCAATGCTGCCAGCCTTTTGGGCACTTTTTCTATTGACAGCGATGCGGATGAATTTTTTATGCCCTATGATTATTCCCCCCCCCCCCCCCCCTTTTTACATACTTATAAATGATTATTTTTTATATTTTAACAAATCTCGGGACCATGGATCCCGGTCCTTTGGAAGGCATACGAGGGGCCGAAGCCAACTCGCAGAGGTCCCTCAGACATTTTTAAGTGTTGAGGCACCAACCGACGATTATCCCTGTATGCACTATACAAGTACACCCAATGACAATCCCCGGTTGGTGTAGAACTATTGCAGGACATGGAAACAAAACATATTGGGCTATGGATTTGGGTGGCTATAATAGATTGGTTACATGGAACTATGGAAAGACTATGGCCCCTGCCTGACCATTATTTTATATAAAATACACAGGAAAATGGCAGGGGGTGACTTGCACACTCAATAATGGGCCCCCGAAAACGATCGCTAGCACAAAGTATCGTAGCGACAAGGGGACATCATGTCTTGAGGTGCTTGAGGAGTGGAGAGGTATTCCACGGCTATCGGGGCAATCCCGGAAGTACGGTCAAGATCCCTACCATCATCTTACTGGAATACTTCCTTCCTCCGAGCACGTTTGCTCTTGCGAATCTCCACTCAAGCCGGTCAATTAAGGCAAGAATGAGGTGGGAGCTCCGTTTCTCGTCAGTGTTCACTCCAGCCGGTCAATAAAGGCAAGCCAGAGGTGAGGAACAAGAATTCTCCCGGGAGATAGGATCCGTGGGGTCGCTACTCCCCAACAGCTCGCCATATGGCGCTCTGCCGGTTTCTGTATCGCTCTTGGTCTAACTTCTCACCCCAGACCTGTTCCGACAAAGTAAACTCTACCGGCTCAGGCCTAGAGTTCGGAGCGCGCAAGCCCCACCACGACGTCAACGTAGAGATACGGCGGTGGGGCTATTATTATTATTTTAAGTCTTAATTTTTTAAATCATGTAAATACGTGCGTGTAAATAAAGTATTGACTAATATTAACATTTTATTTTTCCAGTGGACAAAAAATTCGAAGACGCGACAACGTCTTCGAATTGTTTTGTTGTAGGACATGGCGTTTCCTCACGATGTTTTCCTTCACCGTTTTGGAACAGTGGTGGTGAAATCATTTACACAAAGTAAAGCGCCTTCTTGGGTTCGAACCCACGACCTACAACTCGAAGTCAGGGCCGTTACTACTAGGCTAGCACTGCTCACTCATACTGCTATTCAGATTTTAAATAGCAAGAATAAGAAAAAACAAAATAGTTCATTTGTTTTTTTTATATTATGTTCAATTATCAAGATTTTAAAACTGAAGTGTACCCCTATCGACTTTTGTTGCTAGCTGTACCTGATCGAATCAAAATCAAGTCAATATGTTTTTGCAAGAATGATTGGTAAAATTCCTAAAAAACCCGAGTTTTAGACATCACTAGCCACTAGTCAAGATGGACTCATTGACTTCTATCCATATATAATTTCATTTTTAAATGCATGATTAGCATGGAATGCTGTTCACATTCTTTCGCATTCGATTCTATATTGGGAGTACCGGTTGATACCGATCGATTGGCGGCGGTAAAATTAATTGGTTAAGGTCATCAATAAGAGTGCGTCTTTAGTCTTGCTTGACCCTTGGGCCTGAGAACACGATTAGCAAAATGCTCTCTCGAGCATTTTCATTGCGTCGTATAACATAATTTTCGTTGATGAAGTACTAAATCGCAACTACAATAGCAAACAGCATAGGTGAGTGTAGTTGCTACACTTCTTGGACGGGCAACGCACGCCTCTGGCAATTATCACTTGCAAGCTATTTTCAATTCTATTTCAGCCGCGATAGAGTTCATCGATCTATCAATGAAAAAGGCTTGAACATTTTATTGCAGTGTGGTCTGAGTATATAAGGGGAAGTTTAAAAGTGGCGCCAGTGACAGGATAGTTTAAATGAAATCGTTTGGCATCGCATGTGACTAAAAGAGGGATGAATATAAATGTTGATGGATGGAACGGGAGAGGAAGGCCAAAGAAAAGATGGATGGATTGTGTGAGGAATGATATGAAAGAGAAGGGAGTGAATGTGAATGATAGCGGGACGGTTGACCGGGGAGAACGGAAAAAGGAAACGTGTAGCACCTACCAAAAGTAACATTTGTCAAAACTGCTACTATTTCATAAAAATTATCACTATTTATTTCTTTGTTAGTTAAGCAACAAACAATCACTCAAAAACGGAAAACTCAAAAAAAATAAAACAACAAACTGGTATTTTATATTCTATAATACAAGTTCAACAAATCTATACAATAAATGATTGATTAATACTCTGTAAATTTATGCTGGAACCACACTAAAGTCGCATTGGAATAATTTATAAAAAATATTTAGTGCCGACGTTATAATAACATGAATAATTTATTAATTTTATGACACAAAATATTTGAGGATGGCGCGATCCACTTTACTGAACTTCCAACCTTACATATTTGAATAATTTTATCACATTAAATAATGGGATCATTCACTGTAACAGTTAAAATAAATGTTTCTCGGAAGTGGAATGTATTTGTTAACTGCTTTAGTTGAAAAATAAAATTGCACACTGAAAACTGTAAGGTGTATACACTTGGCAATTATTGACGCTCAGTAAGTGACTATCAACATTTTGAAAAAAAAAAAAGCCTGCAATTTTTTAAAATCTTGTTGTTTCTGGCCATTCTACATGTTTAGAATCATCATATTACCCTTTCAATATGTATAATCTTTATTTTAGGATCGGTTTAATCCTTTATTTTTAGGACATAAATTAAAAGTAGCTGTAAATCAACCACTTTTAAGACAACACTGTCCCCATTTCGGCGATAGAAAATGTGGAGCGTCAAATGTTGCCAAGAGAATAAACGGTTGAATGTGGATGGATGGTCACATTAGAAGTTAGTTTGTAACGTTGGTACACAGCTGGCTTATATACAAGTGCCGTCTGATACACGGACAACTATATCATGCAATAAATTAGTTTTAGCGTACCAAATCCTCGGGATTGAACATGCCCTGGAACAAAGAAATGAATAATTAGATTGAATAAATTTATGGGTCAATGCTGTGCCAACCCCAGATAAATAAATTGGGTTATGGGCAAGAAAATTATGAGTTTAAGACGAAAGCTCCAGGGTAGCCCATGAAAATCAAATTTTCATACGTTTTTTGCAATTTGCAGTTCAGTATCAGGTTGTATGTTGATCAAAATATGATTCTTCCCATTGGATAATATCCTTTAGAGGTATGAGGAACAGGGTGTAAAGTTCACTCTCCCTATATAGGAAAGGAAGGATCCTCCGACCAGACGGGTGTCGTGTCTGGCGGGCAACTGCCCAATGATTGATTGTTTTTTTTTTTTTTTTTTCTGTTGGGCATCTCGTAGCTGACCTCTGAGGTCATGACTACTTAACCGGTCAATCCTGTGGTTGCCTTAAGCTGCTACACTCAAAGCCTCCAGCCAGGGGCATACAAAACTAAGCTAAAAAGCTAGGTGAACGCTCGCTAAGGGCACCCCCTGTGGGGTACGAGCCTCGGCTTAGGGCGTCACCGGAGGGAGGACATCAAAGATGGGACGGGCTGGATCAAAGTTTTGATCATTATTATTAAAAGGGGAATTTAAAGCTACGTGCACAGCCGAAACCACTGCTGGCACCTCGTTATCGAGCAAGGGTCGGGGAGGAGTATCATTTATTCGGGGGCGCGGGCGCGATCGCAAAGGACCTCGACGGCGAGGTCGGAATGACCAATGATTGATGTCGGGGAAGTTATTTATATATGTTGTTCGCGCGGTAAACTCTGCGATGCAGGATTTGTGTGACGTCAGGATTTTGTGTGAAGTCAGGTCTTTGATGTGTAGTTTGCATGTGGCGATATAGATGTCGCCACAGTCTCACCTTCACGTAAGCGAAGCCACGGGCAAAAAACTAGTAAAATATTCACCTTAGCACGTCGGAGGATGGAGTCCTTGCTAGCATCATACGGATGGTCCTTTGAGGGAATCTCAAGCACAGCGGGTACAGGGGCGACGTGGGAATCAATCACGTGCCGGATCAGCTCAGCCACGTTCTGGTTGATCAGGATGATGTCGATGTCATCACGCTTGATGAAACGCTTGAAGCACTCCTCGATTTCACTCACTGGAGTATCTGTGGATTGTGTTAATGGAGGATTTAATACCATTTAATAAATATGGGGTTGGCAGAGGTGTACCTATAGTCAGTTTTGTTTAACTCCTACTATTTAAAAAAAGCGGGCAAGCCTATTGCCATCTACTGTGCACTAATTCAAACTTGGATCTACTACTGAGAAATTCTATGTTCATTAATCTTTATTACAGATCACAAGGAATCCATACAGTAGTGTTAGTAAAGAAAAATGTTAGTATCTTAATAATAATCTTATGCTTAAGTCTGTAGACGAATTTTACAGTATCCAAAATGTAAGTACTTTTGAAGCCCGATTCAGTAACGCAGCATTGAACAATATCACATAAGAAATAATGCTATTATTATGAAAAACTCAATAATTATGTAAAATACATTGCATGAACTGAGAATTGAACCCAGGACTCCTTTCTTAGCAGTTTGGCTTGCAACAACTATAACATAGGGGCAGTCACATGGATGATTTAAGTATTTAATAAAAACAAAGCAAATATCTTATCTTATGTTTCAAACTAACTTCAGGAACAATTAATCATTTCTGTCAAGAGGTAGTATACATTGACATTGGCAAGTAAATAATAACATTGGGATAAAAGAAAATTGAATAGGCGAATGAAATTTTTTCTTTGATAGCTGTTCTGACATTAACTTGCCTTCATGACCTTGGATACTAATAAAATGTCATCTTTTTATCAAAATAAGATGACATCTAGGGTTTACAATGCCAATTAGCATATCTTTCACAAAAAAAAAAGATTTATGGGGTTTTCCATCTGGAATTTCTCAGTGGAAGCCTGGAGTCTGATGGCTATAGGCTCGCCCCTTATTACGTGGGACTTGAACATAACTGGCGAAATGTGGGTGTACTATAGGTACACTTCTGCCTGACCATGCGGGGAATACAGGTGTGATGTTATGTTATAACAAAAATTTTAAGACACTTGTGAAGTCACACAATGGGGTGTCAATAAAAAACTGTAAACTTTGAAATTTTGTAACATTTATGCCCGTTTTCACCTTCACTAAGTGACACTTAAATGAAACCCTAAATAGAAGTGCACTGTTGGATTTTCAACACTAGGCTCAGCACTGAGAGTTGAAAATCCAACAATGCAATTTTATTTAGGGTTTCATTTAAGTGTCACTTAGTCATCAGTGTAAACGGGCATTACAATTAATTTAAAATCCAGGTGAGAAAAAATTGCAAGTAAATGAAAGGAAATGGCTACTTTCCACAATTTCCTTAATTTTCAAACAAATTTTAAATATATATTTATTCACAAAACATTTATTTTGGGCTAGGCCTTGATGACATCACTATGACGGCTACATCTACAACTTTTTTTTAGGCACTGTTTTAAGTGGAAAATAATATTTATTTGTAGCTCTGCTGAACTAGCTAAAATAGCCCTATAGCTAGATAACTAGCTATAGGGCTTTTAGCTATATTTTTTACTAGTTCAGAAATAACAAAGACAATATATTACCCTCACAAAAGAAATAATAATGTTTCTATGAAATTAGTTTTCAAATAAAGTCTGAACTTGCCCATTTCTATTATTATTATTACAAAATACTGTGAAGCAAACGAAGAATATATATTTTGTAAAATGGAAAACTTAGGGAAAATGTACATACACAGCTTCAAGCACAGATAAACTTAGGTTCCTTCTAGGTATATCTGAGTTTGCTTCTAGGTTCATCTTAACCTCTTTACAGGGATTTTGGATATCTGATTTATAGAACTATTGAAACATGAATTAACTTTGTTTTCTGGTAGTAAGAACCAATACTTACTTTTGTCAACCACCATGAAGTTGGGGTGTCTGTTTTTGTTGATTTCACCAATCCCACCCAGCAGGAAACCAACGCAGGTGTCCTGGAATCAGATATACGTTTCTAGTCTAAATAACGCACTAATTGCATGAAAACAGAGCGATTTTTGATTTATTAGTCAAACAACGACATGACCTATAAATATTGGTTGCACGATTTTCTTACCTCGTCTCCGATGACGCTGATTAGCTTTCCCTTCATTGCTAGTGCGATCATCGACATGATTAGTGTTTTTCTTGATTTTTATTGTTTTTAAAAGAAATAATGTGAACTGTGACAAAGGTTCGTCACCTGACTTGAATAGATTTTTTGCAGCGTTCGGTTGGTAGGTACGTGTGGGACAGATGGTTACTTGTCAAAAAACTTGAGAAAAAAAAACTAAATCCGTAAATTCTAGGTAGTCGTACTGATAATTAAATATTTTATTAAATTATAATATTTTACTGTTTAGAAATTAGTTTCCTAAATTCTTCTGCATCTTAGTTTTGCTTAGATGAAAAATACCTAAAAACACACAACGTGGGGGAATGCAGAGGAATGAGGAATATATCGTGAATGGCCATATGGGAAAACTAAAGCAAGGATGGATGGACTCGAACTGTAGGAAAGATGATCTGGAAAGATGATATTTATGGGGGTCTACATTTTTTTGTTTTTGTTGAAATAGTTTTTGAACGAATTAATGCTGTCACAGTCACAGGAAAACAACGTTCCAGTTAGAAAATATTTCTATCTTTAGCCTAATAGTCGTAAGTCTTTGTTTCACCTTTCCGATGCAGGTCTTTTATCTCTGTCTCTTTGACATTTACTTCCAAGACGGTTCGTATTTCGTAGCAAGGAACCACTTTGTTTTATTAACACATTGTTTTGTTATGAAGAAATTATAATAGTAGAATAGAATTAAGTTAATTAGACGCTCAAAACAATGTTGAATATACAAAACTACGGTAGTAGTTCTGAGGACGAAGGAGACAGTGAAACCGAGACTATCAAAGGAGAGAGCAACGAAAAGTTACTGGCTCATCTGAAACCAGTTGATACTAACTTCTCCGTGGCTAAATCAATGCAAATATGCGCAGCACCCGTCGTTATGCCTACAGTAAGTATTATTATTTCATAAAGAACTTAAACTTGGAAATTAAAAAAAAATATATATGTCTATTTATCAATGTCTGTTACCTATGATTTTACATGGTTCTCCTGCTCTTCAATTTATTTATGGTCGTCGCAACATTCCCTTTCTTCTAAACTTGTCTAATATTCGTCATCTCGGTACTCACCCCCCTTTTCTAGCCATATCATCTTTCACTCAGTCCATCCATTGGTATAGATACCATACATGTTTACAATCAAATAAGGTTATTTTGTAAGTAATCAATATTTATCTATTCAATGTCCTATCTAATGATAACTTAGTATAAACAAATTTTGTTCTGAATTAGTCCATAATTACATTTTATTCTTTAAATCAGGGTGTTTTTCAATATTTCTTATGTACATATTATCTGAATATTTAATGTCAACCAACAAGGTGGCTACAAACTCTGTGCTGCCATTTCAACGTGACGCTGGCACAATAGTCGATACAGGCTCACTGCACAACTAAAGAAAAATGTTGGCTACAAGTTATTCAATAACAACTACTATTTTTTATTTCAGAACAGTGATGACACTAGAATACTATTACCAAATAGTCAAGAGTTAATGCACAATCCTAAGTATGAAGAACTCTTTGCTCCCTCATTCGGACCAGAGAATCCATTTCAAACGCAACAAATGAGGGCTAATAGAAACATGTTATCCGGCTTTGTAGAAAAGGCACATATCAGTGACTTCCAGTTTGAAAATCAGAGGAGAACATTTACAAGTTATGGGCATGCTGTGGACCCATCTACGGATGGAGATACGGGGAGTGGGGATGCTATAGTGGGTAAGTAGTGGATGTTATACTAAGGCCTGATTACAGAACTTCATTCAGGACTCAAGGAATCCTTTTTTTAATGTTTTTTATTATTACTTTTTTTAAAAAGTAATGCTTGAGTTTTTCTTTAACACATTACTGAAAAATGGCCAATTAGCCATAATATCTGCTGCATATCAGAGTTCCAAAACATATGTAAAGCAGTGGCAGTAAATAAAGAGAATAAATGAAAATATAGATGGAAGATCCCTTTCTCTTAAATCAAGTATTTCTTAAGGGGGTAGGCAGAAACTACAGAACTCCACCTGCTACGATCCTTACATACTCCTTTTGACTCATCCACATTCCTTTATCTGTACCCTAATTGTGTAATACACACACAATCTGTTTCGATTTGAAACAAGAGCGTCACCAATAAGCTCAGTGGATGTCTTTCTAGGTCAAAATAGAACACAATGATTAATAAATTACATCCATTTACAGTATCAGCAATGGTGGCGCCCCCTGAAGAAGCACTAGGCAAGTCAGTGTTCGAGACAATTAAAAAGAGACCCCTTGACAAGAAGAAGAGGACCAAAAATGATAACCCTGAGGATATCACCGGGTTCCTTGGACCCTGGGGAGGATATGTGGGTGAACAAAGGTAGACAATTTATTTGTCTCTAAAGTTTTCTAACCCCTGACGGAAAAAGAGTTGTATTATAACTTTAATGTAACTGTGTGTTTGTCTGTGACATCGTAGCTCCGAAACGGCTGAACCGATTTTTTTTCTTTTTTTTTTTGTTAATTTTATAAGGCACTCGGTTTAGACTGTGCGTTGTCTGTCGGTAAATTCAAGAATTTTATTAAGTAGATGTGTGCCTTATTTGGGCAGAGTAAACAATATTTCTTTTTTTTTATAATAAAAATTCGTGATATTTTCAGGGTGATGAGGCCAGAAGGTGACGAGGCCAAAGAATTACAAGAAATTGTCGCCAAAAGACAAAAGAAAGGCAAAGTTGATGATGACAAACCTCTGGAGGAGAAATCTATATTCCATAGTAAGTTATAAATGTTTATTACATGCCATGAACACTATCTTTGATGTTAACAACATAATGACCAAAATGAGATATAGTTATTATCAACCATTAGGCCCATTGTACCATGGAAGAAACGCATATTATCTATACACCGTAAGGACTATTCCTACTTGTAGCGCTCGGCCAATATAGTAACGCTTACCTACGAAAAAAAAAGGGGGGTGTACACGGGATTTTGTTTTTAAACTGCTTAGATATGCGTTTCTTTGATAGTACACTCGTTTTTCTTGTGGTGAAAAACGACTGTTTGTTCGCTGTGTGTCAGCACGGTCCTCAGTGTTGTATGGATCACTGTTTATAGTCCATTATTGCGCCTGGACAGGAACGGCCTGCGCCTGGTTACGGGGACCATCACGGGCCACTGCTCGCTAAACAAACACTTCCACACAATAGGCATAACGGACAGCCCTCTGTGCAGAGCGTGCATGGAGGCTGAGGAAACTGTAGCGCACGTGCTCTTTGAATGCACAGGCGTCACCCAGATTAGAACAGAAACCCTCGGGTCACCCAGATCCTACACAGATGTCCTGAACAGACCAGGAGACTTAATTAGCTTCTGGAGGGAGGTGGGCTGGTTGGAGTAACCATCTAACGGCCGCCATGGCCCACGCACAATGGTCCACTTCACGGACTAAGTGCGGAAACCAAACCCTTTAACATAGAACATAGTCCATTATAAAATTCTCCTAAACAACATTTTCCGGTCTCTGTCTGTTTCAGTTGACAACGCGACGGACTACCAAGGCAGGTCGTGGATCACTCCACCGCGCAGTGAGACACAGCTGCGAAGCGACACGCCGCCTGATAAGTGCTTCCTGCCGAAGGTATGTTTCTATTATCCGGACAACCACACTGCTACAATGATCTTTTGGCACTTCAATGACATTGACATGGGCGTTGTCGGTACACAATTTTGTGAAATTGTATTGATGAAACAAGGTGGATAGTTAGTTACGTTTGTTCCGAATTTAGTGACCCGCCTAAAGATCTATGTACATATACAACTTTAGCTATACTGCGTTCACGATTTAGTTTCCAAAAATGAAAACAAATATCTGTTTTTGGAATAACCACTTTAAAATCGACGCGTAAAGTTCAATTTCCGCCACAAATTCAAACACTTTTTCAATAGTACGAGTCATTCTGAAATCAACTTAATTTACACTGCTATAAAGTTGATATTCGTTGGAAAAAAGATTTTGGCAAAAAAGATGTTGGAAATAACATTATTAAATTTTAATTGAAAAATCATCGACGAAGATTGAGCTTATAAAATTAACCTCAATCGTCACATGAAAAACATCTAAGGTGATTTAAAATTACAATTTCGAGTTGAAGTACTTAAATAATCTCGTTATGAATCTTAAATGATGTTATGCTATGTTAATTATGCTAATATGAATTTTTCAAATACTGCCTCATCCTCGCGACTCTTAACTTTGTACAAATTAATTACTCTTACAAAAATAGTACATTGCTGTCGCGGCCTGTAACTGGGGCATTGATCGGACGATCGTGAAAATGTGGGCTGAGGCACATATACGTCATCCAATGCCTGTCCATCAATGCCTGGTTGCGGCCAAGGCTTGTATAGTACTTTACTCAAATATTATATTTTAAGGCGCGGAAATTCAAACTGAGTTAATTAATTATAAATTCCAGAATCAATGACGGACAACGATAATTTTTAACGCTTCAATATTTTCATTTGTTTCTTCTTTTCTTTAAACAGCTCTATTTACAAGCCAGATCGAAATTCAAATAAAATCTTTGATAAGTTACCTCCTTGGTTGTCATGTGTTGAAGTAAAAGGTTCGTTCCATTTTTAAATAATACGACAGACATGAGTTTTCATAGTAATTTATTTGGTCGCTAAACACGATAGATATGGATTTTCATACAAACATTGCAGCCGGCACTCGCATGTATTCGACCAGTACCGCAATTTCGATTTATCTCGAAGAAGGTTGTCAAAATAATCTTTAAATTTTCAAGCATGTTTGAGAAAAATAGTTTTACATAATAAATTCTATTCAATATTAATTCCAGGCCCACATCTACACATGGAAGGGTCACACGAAGGGCGTGGCCACAGTGCGCTGGTTCCCGGGCACTGCGCATCTCATGCTGTCTGCAGGCATGGACTGTAGGGTCAAGGTAATGTATTCACTTATTGTTAGCGACGCTTATCATAATCCTTTGATACTCTTTAGTTTTACTATATCGTCGTTGACAACTGTATGCTTAAGCTATTTTTTCTGTCTGCCATAAAATTTTGGAATGAACTCCTAGTTATTACCACAATCCACATTTGGTTCTTCGAGCCGGATGATGTTTAAAACGCCGCTGCCGCCACAACAAAGTCAAAGGTGCGGCAGGAACCAATGTTGGCGACGATTGAATATTCCTTTTCAAACTCAAACTCAAACCATTTATTTCAATTAAACCATTTACAGGCACTTTTGAATTGTCAAAGAGTCGGTCAGTTAGTCAGAAAGTTGAAGCTAATTGCCCATTCCAAAACGTAGATCTCTATGGAGAAGAACGGGCAAGAAACTCCAAGGCCACTCTTTTAAATATAGATATTACAAAATCCTGGGTACATCATTCTTGTTGCTTCTATATGTGAGAACAATGTACAAAAAATAATCAAAAGCAATTGAAAATATAAGATTAAAAATAAGCCCTGGCAGATAAGAGATGACCAGTTTCAACTGACGGCGCCCGTTCACGAACATGACGCGTGGATCAGCACCATCCAGCTCAACCATTTTGTAGGGAACCGAATGATCCAACACACTCGCCACCATCAGCGAGACATTTAAGTGAGCATGACATATTCTCAACTGCCATGCTATTTCAAGTCAACATACATCTTAATAAGCTAATAAACGGCTCCATGGTCTCACATTTACAAAAATAAAAATGCTTCTAAATTATACAAAACTATAGTTTGCAATGTATCTAAAAACATAAAAGAATTTAACCACCAAAAAGAAAGAAAATCATTACTTAATTGGAGCATTCAACAATTAAGTTGGTAAAACAAAAATGAACATTAAGTTCCTAATGTCAAAATATTTTTTTTTTTTAAAAGGGGAAGCAACTCTTCCAAATATTAAAATTTTAACTAGTGAGCCCAAGCGGCTGTGGAGCAGGACCAGCATTAAGCCAAGCATTTTAATCTACGATATAATCATCTAACTTATAATACGCTTGTCTACATAGTGTGCGTTTAATGCATGTTTTAAATTTATTCTCATTTAGTTGAAGAATATCGAGTGGTATTTTATTATAACATTTTACACAGTACCCATAAAAGAGTGTGTACTTTAGACAATCTAAAACGTGGTTGATCTAATTTGTTCCTATTTCTAGTGTTAAAATTATGCCTGTCACTTATCTTACTAAAAAGATGGAGATTTTTTCGAACATACATAATGTTCTCATATATATACTGACAAGGTACCGATATGATGTTAATTTTCTTAAACAGTTCCCTTAGAGACTCGCGTCTGCGGTGGTTGTAGATGGCTCTGACGGCTCTGACGGCCCTATTTTTGGCACTATTTTATATTTTTAGTGTCATTGAAAAATTTATGGTTCTTTTTTTGTCTGTCAGAAAGCCTTGGAAAAATAAGGGTTTTTATTTTGTTTTGGCTCCTAGCAATTCCTCAGTCCATACTTATATCTTCTTGCTATAGGTACTTATTTCTTGAAGATATATCGATATACAGAGCGCCGATATTTCAAATACGAAATTTATGAAAAATAAAATCGATACTAGATTCCATTATAGTGAGTGCAATATCAGCTCAAATCAAATTGAGCCAACCCTGTCATTAATTGTAATCAAGCTCTCTTAACAACAGCAGTGATAGCCTAGTAGTGTGACCGTCGGACTGCCAAGTCATAGGTCTCGAGTTCGAACCCAAGGCAAACACCTCTGACTTTTCGGATTCACGTGCGTATTGTATAATTATCACTTGCTTCAAAAATGGTGAAGGAAAACATCGTGCGGAAACCGGCATGCATGAGAGATATTTCTCGATGGCATGGGAAGCCAAGTCAGAGGCTCATGGGTGGCATAAAAACTCTGACACCAGATTAGTCACTAACCACACGAAAAAGAAAGAAAGAAAGTTCTCATAAACGTCTATTGGCAACCAATAATTTATTTGTGAAGCAATAAATATAAATAATCATGATTTATATTTCAAGTTAAAGATTTAATTTATCTGTAAATCTTCCAAGCAAGAAAAAATAACTTACATAAGACCCCAATTAACTCGAATGCCTGTTCATTTAACAATATACCTCTCTGTTTCAGATATGGGAGGTGTACGGCGACCGTCGCTGCATAAGAACATACTTCGGGCACCGGCAAGCTGTAAGAGATGTCAACTTCAACAACACTGGAGATAAATTCCTATCAGCTGGTTAGTATTCATATCTTTTTACTAATTGGAAGCTAATTATGGTACTCTATTTCTTAATTATTAGAGTCCAGAGATCCAAGTTTACTATAACAGTAATACTATTAGAGTTATGCGCTTCGGTAGTTATCGTCTATTCGTCTAACTTCGGAAATATGAAAGCACGATGATAATATTTAAATAGAGCTGTTACAGCATTAACACAGGGTAACTAGAATAAATAAAAATGTGTCAATATTAAGCTCATGTCAAGTAATCTTATTATAGTTTGACCGAGACCGCTGTTCCGCGCCTTAGGAATGCGCGGTGAGGGGGGGGCGGCAGCGTTGACGAATGAGTGGCAGGATGCCGTAAGCGTTGACGAATGAGCGGCCTTCACTCCCGCACATACCTAAGGCGCAGTACAGTGGTCTCTGTCAAACTATAGCTGTTGATTCAGTCAACAGATCACAATGATTGAAATGCGTTTGATTTTTTTTTTAGAAATTCTTGGGTTATTTTCGTTCAGAAACCGGGTACAAATTTTGTTTTTAATAATGGTTTGGGAAATGACGATGGAAATTACCTTTTTTATTCTAATCTACTTAATAAAATCTTAAATTCACTGACAGACAACGCACAGCCTAAGCCGCTGGGTCCAGAAACTTAAAATTTTGCACTTGACAAGAGTTCCTTATATACAGGGTCAAATTAAATTAACTAGCAAAACTCCGCAGACGTGACAAAAAAAGATTTGATGTTTTTTTATTGGGTTAATGACCGCTGTTGCTGTCGCGTGTGAGTTGTCAAAATCTGTTTCATCGTGTTGAGATACCCATTACGTAAGTGAAGTTTACCCAAAAAAATAATTGATTTATAAACTGATATTTTAAGTGACTACCGACGTCGATGACTCTAAAAGAAGAAAAAAACATGATCAAGTTAATTACTTCTTTGTTTTATCATGTTTAGATATCAATACCCATCACGCCTGCAGAGTTTTGCTAGCTATTTTAATTTGACCCTGTATAATAACGAAGGAATTAAGGAAGTACTAAGGAAGGACATTTGAAAATTCAACCCCTTAACGGGTTTAAGAGCGTTCATCCAAAAAGTTGGCAACGTCGCAAATAGCTGTCAAATATTTACCTGTTTTGATTAATTTGGCAATATTACTGTATGGAAATAAGAAATATGGTTAACAGTGAGCTATAATATTAATAATGAATTGCAATTATAGCACTGAATTTGATGTAACCGTTTTAGGTGTAAAAAAGGCATTTGGAAAGTTTCCAAATACTTTTTTTACGTTTCAAACTAAATATTCGGTGTTACGATAGTAATTATTGCATTTCATAATCAATATTTTAGTTCACTAGTTAACCACATTTCTTATTTCCATACAGTAATATTGCCAAATTAATCAAAACAACGAAATATTTGACAGCTATTTGCGACGTTGCCCATTTTCAGTATAAACGCTCTTAATGGGAAAAAAAATTATACGGAAGTTCATCATTTTAGCCGATGGGACATCCTATCGGGTACGCGGCTTATCAGCTAATAAAACCACCGAATTTTCTCTCCCTAGCCTACGACCGTTACATAAAGCTCTGGGACACAGAGACGGGCGAGTGTATATCGCGGTTCACGTCCCGCAAGGTGCCTTACTGCGCCAAGTTCAACCCCGACGAGGACAAACAGAACCTCTTCGTGGCCGGCACCTCCGACAAGAAGATTATTTGTGTGAGTATGAGTTAAAATTATACCGCGTATACCACTAATTCCCCACAATTACAAGTTTAAGCCTCGTGTTGACCTCAGGACAAGCTGCTTCTCATACAGACAACTGTACGTCGCTTGCTTCTGAGTCACCATTCCTGACTCTCTGTATATTTTGGCTTCTGAGAATAAAACTACAAACATAGTATACAGGGAAGTTTTATAAAAATGTGGCTGTTATTGTATTATATTGTGGTGTCTTACGACTTCCACGCGAACGGAGTCGCGGACAGAAGCTAGTAAACAGTACAAGAATAAATAATACCTTGTTTAAAATACTGTTGAAGCAAAATCTTTCAATATCGCGCAACTAGCGTACTACCGCATCAGCCGTATGATACGCCGAATTTGAGTTCTTCACTATACAAAGAATAACTAATTTGACTATTTGCCCGTTTAAAAATTGTTTATTCTAATAAGAAAAAATGAAAATTGTTATGTAAATTCAGTGTGTATTCTGTTTAAATATATACGGCAACAGAAGTAACAGACGTAAGGTGTATTTATAATCTTGTTCCCCATTGATGTTATTTTTACTTAAATAAATATCAACTTTATTGTATTGTAAATAAAGTTGATTTTAGACTGACTAGTAGTGTTGGAAAGGTCATAAAAAATATAAAGTTGTAGCGCAAACTGAACCTTATGTGTAGGCATTACAGTTCTTTTTTTCCTAAAACTCGTGTTTGTTTACATGTTTGGCAGATAAATTTCGAACGCATATTATATAAATAAATTAAACTTTTGCACTTAATCTTCGGTTCCTTAAAGCTGTTCTGCCGATCCGGATTTATATCAACCACAACAGGCACTAAGGTTTGCTGTGCTCATGGATCTGAGACAACGAATCCTACAATACTAACTTCTATTATTGTTTCCTCAACAGTGGGACATCCGTAGCGGTGAGATAGTTCAAGAGTACGACAGACATTTGGGCGCCGTCAACACAATCACCTTCGTGGACGAGAACAGAAGATTTGTTACCACTTCTGATGACAAGAGTCTAAGGGTTTGGGAGTGGTGAGTAAAATAGACCTTATTTTCTACTGGACATCACTTTTTTTGGGTACTGTACTTGAAGGGTGCTAGGTTGCAAGGAAATCAAATATAAATATGAAAATATAAATACACAATAAATAACATAATTGAATAATAATGAAAATAATTGTAAGAATTTACATAATAATTACCTACATTATTCTTATTCAATACATTAAATTTAAAATAACTGATATACTATACCTATATAAACAAACCTAATAATATATATAAAAATATATATATATATATAATATATGTACATACATATACATATTTATACGCCCAATTAAACATATCTAATAATTTATAACATTGAATTGCTACTTAGCCCTCTTCCTCTCTCCTAATTTTGCTGTGCCCGACGGGGTCCATATTGATCTTTTATTTTGTTATACCATCTATGTAATACATATGGAATGCAATAAAGAATTGAGTATTGAGAAAAACTTTATTGGCTAAGCCTACGTCGTCAGTCTGTATGTCACAGGGCGATTTATTTTCAACTATAATAGGTGGCCAATGGAATACTCATGTTACTATGGGTATAAAAAGAAAGCAAGTTAACACTTTCGACTCCACCCACTTTTCATAGAACTCATACGCCATGCCGCCATACATATTGGAAGTGAACCCTCCGGGAGGGTTACCAGCATATATTGGCGCTAAGTTATTCATCGCGGGCAGTCAACGGCATTAGATTTAAAACCGTGTTATAAAACACTGTATAACGAAGTAAAATATTGTTTTCAGGGGGTCTTGTCGCTATACGTAGTTTCCAATTTTTAATTTTTTTTATGAATATTTGAAACCGAGAACATAAAAAAAAATGGTTTTCAACCAACGCATTGTTAAAATATACATCAGATTTTATTTCACGATTTAGAATGCTGTATTCGCTATGAAAAACCTACATTTAAAATGAGCCCTCCGCGAGGGCTCCCAGCATCCCATATGCGACTAGGTGAACCCTCCAGGAAGGCTCCCGGTACTGAACGTGTTAAAGTAGTTTTAGTGGTAGTGAATCTTTAAGGGGGATGCGCTAAGGTGGGCTACCCTATCTAAATTAAATTTATTTACGTTTGCTGCAATTTACAGGTCAGTGTCAGGTTGTATGTTGATTAAAATATGATTCCCGACCATAACAAATATGGTTTTACAATATGGAATTATAATTATTGGAATTAGCAATAAGACTCCTTAAGTGAGAATTGGCCTCAAATGTCATGATTTCATGAAATTGTCATTCAATAGGGTAATATGAACTTAGACAGTTGTATAGATTATTTTTATGATTCTATAAATAAATATTTGATACAGCCACGAATCATATTTAGATCAACATACAACCCGATACTGACCTGAAAACTTGAATTTCACGGTTTACCCTCGCCTTAAGGGTACACTAGTCGGTCATTCTTCCATACAAACGTAGTATGGTGATTACTCGTCTGTTCGACGGTGTACGTGTGACCAAAGCAAAAATTATATCAGTTTGCCTTGTCATTATTTAGCAATTTTAGCCGACTAATTTCTGTTTTACGCTCGTGATTTATTATGTACTTTTTGTTGGTTTCGTTTACTCTTGTCTTTTATGTATGCACGTGTCTCTGTAACAAATAAACCTATTTTTCTTTCTTTCAATTGGATGCAGAATTGGGAAAAAAGTATTGGTTTGGAAGTTATGAGCGTCGAAACTTCCATATTTCAACACTACGTAATTTTATCTCATCTTTGGTCGTAAATAAATAATTTATGTGGTATGAAAATTGCAAGATAGAAACCGTACCTACAGGGATAGATAATTTATTGAAAAGTTCAAATTATTTTATTTTGAGTAGATACATTCAGAAGTTTTTCCATAATATCTACACGCCCAAAGGTCTGTTCCTGAAATTTTACGCGCTCGTTTTCGTTATAAATCATCGTCTATTTCACTAAATAAATAAATACAAACTAGATAAATAAATAAATAACTTTACTAAATAGCATGTATATTAGCCACGCCAACAACGAGTTCGAGCCGTCGACTAGTGGAACCTTAAGGGCGTGAGTTCGGCAAAATAAAGGCAGTCCATTTGTTGGTTAGTGGTCACTAACGCAGATGGACATCTGCAATTCCAAAGGTGTTACAGCTGCGGAAATAAAGCTGAAATTACTTGTGTGCCTATGTACACATCATTACTGCATGGCGACCGACAGATGTATGGCCTGGTCTCTTTAATTATATTAGCCGTCCTTAAAAGAAGTACTACACTGCCAAATCCGGCTGTAAATGGCGGTAGGCTCGCCGTTCATTTCTACCATAATAATGGGAGTCTCCTTTTGCTACATATGTTTTACAGTTATAGCCGATGATCGTTGTAGGTAGATTGATTTTACGTACTCGCATCATGAATAGTCATAGAAATCATTCACTAAATTAGTCATATTATGTAAGTTTCGAATGGACGCACAACATGGATAACCCTTTTTACCGGAACTTTTTGGTACTTACGGGATTGAATCAAATATTGTAAAAGAAAAGATTTTTAAACTATTACATTAGAAATTTATAGAATGCGATAGATAAACATTTAAAATAGTTTTTTTTATTTATCAAGTAATAAATTTAATCTTCAGACTTCAGGCTGCTACTGAGAAATTTCAGATAGAAAAACCCAATATCACTTTGCCCGACCTGGGAATCGACCCTAGGACCTCATGCTCAGCAGTAGCGCTTGCGACCACCAGACCAACGAGGCAGTTATTATAATTACACATACAATCATAAAATTAGGTTAAACTAGCTGCCCGGCCCGGCTTCGCACGGGTGGCATTAAGAACTTATTTACGGCGCACCTAACTACCTACCCTACCTACCCTACCTACCCTACCTACCCTACCTACCCTACCTACCCTACCTACCCTACCTACCCTACCTACCCTACCTACCCTACCTACCCTACCTACCCTACCTACCCTACCTACCCTACCTACCCTACCTACCCTACCTACCCTACTTACCCTACCTACCCTACCTATCCTACCTACCTACCCTACCTACCTACCCTACCTACCCTACCTACCCTACCTACCCTACCTACCCTACCTACCCTACCTACCCTACCTATCCTACTTACCCTACCTACCCTACCTACCCTACCTACCCTACCTACCCTACCTACCCTACCTACCCTACCTACCCTACCTACCCTACCTACCCTACCTACCCTACCTACCCTACCTACCCTACCTACCCTACCTACCCTACCTACCCTACCTACCCTACCTACCCTACCTACCCTACCTACCCTACCTACCCTACCTACCCTACCTACCCTACCTACCCTACCTACCCTACCTACCCTACCTACCCTACCTACCCTACCTACCCTACCTACCCTACCTACCCTACCCTACCTAAAACCTCACGGAGCCCGAGACCTTTCCAACGAATGCAAAACCGTGGAAATCGGTTCGTGCGTTCTGGAGTTATAGCGTCAGGAAGGAAAACCCGACTTATTTTTATATAGTAGATTATAGGCAAAATTTCTTGAAATTAAATTAATTTAGTCAAGATTAGGCTAAATTAGATATAACTGGGATAAAAATTCGCGTTGATTACCGCGGTGCGTGGAGTTAAAGACATCAACGCGTTGATTATCGCGGTGCCGTTTTTTTTTCAAGTTTTCACTTCTGTCGGCACTCCCGGAGTGCCACTGTTTTTTTTTAAATGTGGAAGAATATTAATGTCAATTCTATACCTTTGCATACACATGAAGGAATAAGTTTATCGCATTGCACCTAACCTTATGGAAAATAAAATAAATATAATAGTAAATAGCAAAAGTTGCTGTGTCACAGTGATTATTTACTATTGAAAACTACGTAGTAATTTTTTAAATTCTTATTGTTTATTGTATTTAAATTATTTGTATGCAAAAGTCATGGTTATTTTCAATTCTTCTAACAACAATACACAATTATTTCTTAGGGTATCAATGTTATCATAAGTTTGTATTTTAAATACCTACTGCATTGTTAACTAAGAACACACGGTTAATATCAGCCGCACGGGTCGATCGATCAGGTTAAGCTACGCTTGCTACGGTCGGTCCGTGGATGGGTGACCATCTTTACATACTAAGACCCTCTAAGTGCCTCTGAAAGGTCGTTAAGCCGTTGGTCCCGGCTGTCATTCGTGTATTTTTGACAGTCGTTAAGAGTCGTCAGAAACCCGAAAGTCTGACAGACAGTCTTACCAAGGGGTATCTTATTACCCAGTAACTGGGTTGTGGAGGTCAGATAGGCAGTCGCTCTGTGGCGGCATCTACATCACCACATGCGAACTACGCATCAGAGAACTCACGTCACTCAAAATACTGACGTCACACAAGTCGTCAAGCAGGGTTTACCGCACGATCAATATGTATATAACTATCCAACATCAATCGTTGGGCAGTTGCTCGCTAGACACCACACCCGTCTGGTCGGAGGATCCTCCCTTTTCTATAGAGGATTAGTGAACCACTCTGTTTCTCATACCTCTAAAGCTCCATATAAAATACGTTCTCACATCACAAAATCTAAATGGAAAGAATCTATATGATAGATAAATAAAATAATAAAAATAAGGACCTATTTAAACCAAATGACATTATTGCCGCTACAACTGTAACAAATGTAATTTGATAAAAAAATATAGAAAATTGTAGGTTCTCTCACAGAGAGGAGGTAGAGAGGTCTGTGTCCGGGCAGGGGGAACGTTCTAGCTTGATTATGCTACATGAAACGAAATAGCCGTAAAAGTGGGTAGTTCCCCAATATCATCTAAAAATTCAAATACATCGTGATATTTATGTGAAGCCACTTTTATGAGGGTAGTAATGAAACATCTAAAATAAGCCTGGAAACAAATGAACGTGTTAAGTTACAACCATTCTGTACCGTTATTTAGGACAAACGCATTTTTGTTTTTTCCGATATATGTATTATAAGTGGTGTAGTTTACAAATCGAAACAAAACGAATGAACTTCGACAGCTAACTAAAACTTACTGAACATTCATGTGAATATACCGCGTAATATTTACTTAGTTTTCGTGAAACAGTGTTCCGATTTCATTTATTAGACTTTGAAAAGTAAATTGTGAATTCAACATGGCTGACGCGAGTTCCTTTACGTCCTTATATGATTTAGTAGACAGTCATTTGTCTCAATACGATCTTTATGGCAAACCCACTGAGCAAGATCAAAAGAAATCAATTTTAAATCTTCCACGAGGATCTGATACTAGGCCCAATTCAACTCCAAGATTCCCTATCCCGATCTTCAATTTGCCCGAGGGTCCTACGGTTAATGTGCTATCAAAACAATTGACAAATGTGCTGAAAGCAAAAGAGCAACAAGAAATTGTACAAGATATGAGATCTTTAGCATTTGAAGAAAAAACTGATGGTATTGACTTGATTCAAGCCTTGCATAACTCTGGGCAGGGGAATTTCAAAGACAGCAATGCCATCCGACCATTGGATTTAGATTTCAAAGAGATTTTCAAGTACACAGTTTCAGAATTTACCTTATCATCACCAAGAGTTGATGAACTATTATTACCAATAAAAACAGACTTTACGTACATACTGAAACAGAAAGTTAAAGCAGCAAAATGTTCAGCATTTGGAAAAGTGTTAACGTCACGCTTAAAACCAGTACCTGCGGTATATTTCAGAGAAAAGGTTGTAACAAACATAGTCAGGTTTGATTTCAGTACTAAATCCCCTTGTGATTTGATTACGGAGAAGTCGAAATGGAAGCCGATACATAGTGTTAGTAACTCATACTCTTGTATGAGCGAAGTTTGAGTTTTTGAGACTCTTGGGCTCAGCTGTAAAATTATGAATTTGTGAATGGTGGGTGACTATTTAAATTTAAACTATGTGTACATTTTAAAAGTTTCGTGTACCTATTCTAAGTTGATTTTTGTGTGGCCATTTCTATGAAATAGACCTTAAAAATTTTTGGATGCAATGCAACTTGAGCTTTGTCTTGTATGACATTGAGTTTGTTGTTCCAAAATTTAATAATTATCTCAGATTCTGAATTATAGTTGTTAGTTTTCTTCAGATTCTAGCTAGGGTTCGGTTTGTTACCATTTTGAGGGATGAAACAAATAGATTTCAGTTAGGTAATGATATAATTATTTGATGACACGGTTGCCCAGTAAATAAATCCCATATAATTTATTTATTTAAGGATTACCAACGAGTTACATTACAATTATTATCTTGTACAATAATAAAAACTTAGTTATTATGTAATGTACGCTCAATTACAGGTAACCACAGCTTACACATTATCGAGAACATAATGCTCTGAATACATAATTTAAATTAATAAAACAATTTAAAAGAGAATCAATATACATGCTATTATAAAAGTATTAAGTTACACGAATCCAATATAGTAAAACCAATCAACTTGATTGTCAATATTATGTCTGAATGAATTAATATAAAAAAATAAATATATAATATAATATAAATAAAAGTAAAAAATTGAATTATAAATTAATTTTGATGTAAATTAAAAGTATACATTATTTAATTATTGGAATGATAAGTCAAGTGTTAAAAGTCTTATGCGATTGGGAATTTACCCTAATTTTGGATACCAAAGGGTATAATTAACATTCCAATGTAATCATTGCTATAATCTCCAAACAATTGAATTAACCACCTCTTTTCTTCCACAGGGACATACCAGTAGACATGAAATACATAGCAGACCCGTCAATGCACTCCCTGCCAGCGGTCACCGTGTCACCCAACGGCAAATGGCTGGCCTGCCAGTCCATGGACAATAAAGTGATAGTCTTCAGTGCATTGAACAGGTTCAAGATGAACAGGAAGAAGACTTTCAGCGGACATATGGTGGCGGGGTACGCGTGTTCTGTTGACTTCTCACCTGATATGAGGTAAGGGATATTTTTTGAATTTTGGACCTGTTTTTGTCTGCGATTTTATCCGCGTGGATGTAGAACGTAATTACAGTGCGCGGCGGTATTGTGTGTAACAAAAGTATCTGTTGAAAATGTAAACAAATGGATCGGAAAAGGACAATAGATGTTTTTCATTTGACAATTGAAGTTAATTTTATAAAGTCAAAGTCAAAGTCAAAACATTTATTTCAAATAGGCCCATGTATGGCACTTTTGAACGTCAAAATTTACAGAATAATATAATTGATTCTAGTCGCCCCTTCCAAAAGGTAGTTTTCGTATGGAGAAGAATGGGCAAGAAACTCCACCGTTACTCTTTTAAAATGTTTTACAATAGTTTGTATTAGTACGTACATTAGTTAAATAATTATATGTGAAGACGATGCACCTAGAATAAAATTACTATACCACAATGGGTAAAAAGAATTAAAAATGAAGCAACGACAGATAATTTAATTATATGATAGATACATGGTGCTCACATATTTACAAACATAGTAAAAGTAGACGATTTTCCTAATGTTTTTAAAATTAATAAGTCGGTGTGTGAGGAAGTAATCACAGAATGTAAAATCAATGTCATATATATCAAAATTATAAATTTAACAATTAAATTAGCAACCTGTTTGATTTTGTCTTGATTCTAAATTGTCCTATGGAGCAGGACCAGCATGTTTCCAAGCACTCTTATCTTGGATATAATCCTCTAATTTGTAATATGCTTGTTTACAAAGTGTACTTTTAATCTGAGTTTTAAATTTTCTTTCATTTAATTGCAATATGTCACAAGGTATTTTGTTGTAACATTTAACACAGTACCCCATAAAAGATGTATGTACTTTAGATAATCTGAAAAATGGTTGATCTAGTTTATCTTTATTTCTAGTATTAAAATGATGTCTATCACTTATTTTATTAAAAAGATGTGGATTTTTCCTTACATACATAATATTTTCATAAATGAATTGGCAAGGTACCGTCATAATATTAATCCTTTTAAATAGTTTCCTGAGAGATTCGCGGCGACGTAGATTATAAATGGCTCTGACAGCTCTCTTTTGTAAAATAAAGATGGATTCAAAGTCAGCAGCCCGACCCCACAGTAAAATGCTATACGACATAATGCTGTGGAAGTAGCTAAAATAGACCAATCGCGCGGTTTCTACATCTGTTAACTGTCTTATCTTTCTAACAGCATAAGCGGCCGAGCTTAGCCGCCCCGCAAGAGATGTTATATGAGGTCCCCATTGTAATTTCTCGTCTAGCGTGATTCCTAGGAAAACCGTTTGATTAATAAATTCCAGTTTTTCCCCATTCAATATGATGTCACATTCGCTACTTCTAACATTAGGTAATTTAAATCTAATGCATTTGGTTTTTGTTTTATTTAGTACCAAATTGTTTACCGTAAACCAATCTTGGACTTGTAGAATAGAGCTATTAACGTCTTCAAGATTTTGTGACCGTATAACCAATTAAGTAATAATTTATCAATAACAACTTAAAAATGTTATTAAAAAAATATAATTCGAAAAAAATATGTTGAAACTTTCTAAATACACATGAAGTGTTATTTAACTTGAACAGGGTTTGTTTATACTATGATCAGATACTTTCGGATCAGAGTGTAAATACATACAATAGTAGAGGGCGTTATAGAAAAAGTTGGGTTTTGTAGAGGTCGTCATACAGTCAGTCTGCATGCTATACTGACATTTGATCTACGGAAACCGGCCCTTACTGCTACGAAATAAAGGCGCTTTTAAAGTAACACTGACAATGTTACCGTGGGCGTGAAAATTGACTGTACCTGTGTGGTGATAGTCTCCGGGTGGAATAAATACATTCGTATTGTTTTTTGCTTAAATTGGTATTTTCTAGTTTCCAAGTACCTACTTCTTACGTCATATAAATTACTAGAACAAAATGGCACATAGTTACAAGAAAAGTGAATACCTATTGTTAATTTACTAGCTACTAAAATTAGTTCTGCACTCTTATTTGCCTGTCTGTTCTCTTCAATAATATCAGAATCGATTGGGTATTTTGGCGACGAAAACTTAACATAGCTATTACACATAAAATATAATTACTTATAATAACTTCTAGAGATAATGTATGCAGGTATCTACAAAATTAAAACATCTTTGTATACAGAGTGGCAGGGACATCGACGTGAAAACTCTTACCATGGATTCAGTACATGATTCTGAACCCCACAGCGTTGAAATTTTTCGTCGGTTATTTTTGTTTAAATCAGCTGTTTCATAGAAAAGTGCCATACCTACGCATTCAAAATGTATGGGACAGCTGATTAAAAAAAAAAAATTACTCACGAAAAATTTCAACGCATAGGGGTTCAGAATCATGTACTGAATCCATGGTAATAGTTTTCGCGTCGATGTCCCTGCCACCCTGTATATAATATTATGTTTTACTAAGTTGCAAAACAGTGACAGTATGCTATTCAGCAGACAACATGGTATTGTTAGTCATAACATTGATCCAATAATATTGAAAAAGTTGTCTTTTAGTGTGAGAAAATGGTTGTTTAAAGCCTGGCTCATATAATGTGTCCGGCGAATAAATCGCACTATTTCAAACACGTTTATTATAGTTTGACCGAGACCGCTGTTCCGCGCCTTAGGTATGTGTGTGGCGAAACGGGGGCAGTGCAGGCTGCTCATTCGTCAACGCTCGCGCCGTCCTGCCGCTCATTCGTTAATACTGTCCCCTGCCGCGCAGCGCATTCCTAAGCCGCGGAACAGCGGTCTCGGTCAAAGTATAGCTTTGCATTTAGTCCAAAAATAGCTTCATCAGTTGTCTAGCAAGCGATAAAATAGCTAGCAATTCGATTCAACACATAAATGATAGATGATATTTATTTATGTATCTATGTAAATTGGTTTTACCAAACACTTTTACACGTCAATTAACACTGGCGGACAACGCGGTGAGCCGCAGGTGCAGTCCGCCTCGGGCCCCTGGTCTTCTCGAGTAAAGGCTTAAACAAGGCCAAAATATGTTGGGAAAGTAAAAGGCAGTTTGTAGTTGGTGGTTGTGTTGTTTTTTGTTTTAAGCAGCTGTTCCATATATTTTGACGAGTGTTGCGAACATAAACGCAAAGAATAGCAGATTTTTATTTCGAGATTTCAGGTTTGGGCCCATAGTAAAAAGCTGTTCATAATGATGAGTAAAGTCACGTGTTTTAGTATCGGTCACTAATTACTAGTCACCCTATATACTATTTCTCAAACTTAAACATACCTGGGCGGGGGGCCCCCATTTAGTTTTGCCGCCCCGGGTCCCCATCAGGCTTAGTCCGCCACTGCGTCAATACAAAAGTAATTTAAAACTAAATGAGGTCGATGTTTTCTATTCGACTAGTTTGAGAATTACCGAAACAAACATCTAAGAGGTCACAGTCTCTTTTAAAGTTTAATCATTATCTTGGTCAGATCATATATGAGGACCATGCAGATTAGTGTCTGGTCTTTTGAGTGTGACCATACCATACATGGTACTAATACCTCTTCTCAATTATGAACCGATTAATTACGATGCCATGTTTTACTTCTTTCATAATATCTTCTTCATGTTTGCCTGAGCACAGATGAATACAGATGGCTTGTTTTGTCGGGCCAATTCAGCGAGCGCAACGGAATCAGAAGATATAAGAGTTACACGATAGAAAGAGAGGCAACTTCTAGGTGAATATAACTGTAGGTTAGCGCTGTGCGACCTGAATTGCACTTTATTGTGTCGAAGCAAGAGTCGCTTTTTATTTAAATGTTTTTGCGGAGTGAACCATCTGTATTCATCTGTGGCCTGAGTTTACTTTCACGTAGGATATGCGTGGTTTCGCTGAATTTTTTATGTGTGACATTGTGTTGTGTATAGAGTACGCGTGAACTTTGGCTGTTTGCCGCTTTCCCAACAGTAACGCGTAAATAAACGTTTTTTTTCTGCCAAACGCCTCATATGAAACCGGTTTAACGTAAAAAAAATGTTTGTGTAAATGAGGATTTTATACAGCTGTTTTTATTCAGTATTTTGGAACAAAGCAAACACTTTGTTCTCATTATCATAAATAATTAATTTGCGTAGTTTATATTACGTGGAGGTGAGTAGGTAACTACGTACCTACCAACATTTAACTTAATATGCATTGTAAAGAAGTTTAATATTCTAAACAAGTGGAATATTTACGCGTACTTCTGTCATGTTTTGTCATCCTAAAACCCTGCCTTTCCTCAGAAATCAAGGGTATTCTCACACACAACTCTCATATCCAGCCCCGGATTTACGCCTAGGCACACAAGGCACTGGCCTAGGGGCCCAGTCAGCCTAGGGCCCCCCCCCACCCAGCTACTCCGACAGGTAGCTTGACTATAGTGACATACTTAGCGTAGACTGCATTATTTATGATGTTTATTTGTAGTACTTAATTAATGTCAGACAAAAATTTGTAGAAAATATTATTTTTATATTTTTTTTTATTAAATTTGCAAAATGGCTTCGGAATGGGCGGGCTCAAAAGTCGAAGTGCCTAGGGGCCCTGGGTCTCTAAATCCGGGCCTGCCCATACCCAGTTACTGGGTTGTGGAAGTCAGCTAGACAGTCGCTCGATATAAAGTTCTGGTATTAAGCCGACCCCAACATAGTAGGGAAAAAGCTAGGTAGATTTTGGAGTTGTGTGTGAAAAATCATCTCACACACAACTCCAAAAGGCGAGCCCTTTGGAGTTGTTAAGGGATGACAATGAATTTCCCATTCAAAACAATTATGTGGATAGTGGACATTTACTGAATAATGCCATAAAATCTCCAAGAACAATGTCTTCTCATCGATTACGCAATCAAATAAAATAAACTAATCCTATCGACCGATGGACGATTCAAGAAGCCAAATATTAAATTACAAACATCTACTATCTCTTCTATCTTCTTCTTTCCGTGTGGTTAGTGACTAACCTAGTGTCAGAGTTTTATAGCCGCCCATGGGCCTCTGACTTGGCTCCTCATGCCGTCGAGAAATATCTCTCAGGCATGCTGGTTTCCTCACGATGTTTTCCTTCAGCGTTTTTGAAGCAAGTGATAATTGATGTGATTCTGTGATCTCTTCTATTATGTCATCTTCTGCCTCCACAACTTTGTTGAGTTCAGTTTCTAGTTTAACTAGATGCAGCTGAATACCTGCATTTTACATGGAGCGACTGCCTATCTGACCTCCACAACCTAGTTACAAGGTAACACGATACCCCTTGGTAAGACTGGTTGTCAGATTTTTAGGCTTCTGACTACCCGTAACGACTGTCAAAGATCTACAAATGACAGCCGGGATCAACGGCTTAACGTGCTTTCCGAGGTACGGAGGAGTCTCGGTATGTGAAGATGGTCACCCATCCACGGACCAACCGCGGCAAGCGAAGCTTAACCTGATCGATCGCCCCCTGCGGCTGTTATTACTTAGCCACAAGCCCCTCTATTCTATTATGTAGTACAACGTAATGTACAAACTCCAATCAGCTGATCTACAGATCTATTTACACTTATCATTACATATCTATTCTTATGTCAGTGTCTTATTATGTAAGAGGAGTTATTAATATCTTGGTATTCGGAGATGCGATGCACGTATGCGTCGCAATGGTCGTAGTAATGTATGAAATATGTTTTTTGATGGCCTTATGGTGACGTGATGCTCATGTGATCTTTGTGGGGTGGGGTTCCACTGAAAGATGGTACGTAAGGCGTCATCTCAACAGATAATAAAATCGCAAGGATTGTCATGCTGTGCCTTCAAGTTACCGCCGCGATGATGTCGCCGTGTGCATATTGATTCATAGAGTTTCTATTGAAGTTGACGGCACGTCTCGAGACTATTGCCGCGATTTTCTCGCCCGCGGAGATAGCGCCTAAGTGAAATGTTTGTTGTTTCTAGATTTTTTAAAGACTTTTCTCAAGTTCGGAAACATTGACGAGACATAGAATTGACTTTGACTACTCTTTGGCCATTATTAGTATTGGAAGTCCAACTAGAGTACGCAAATCTTGATAAACAGTGGTGCCAGAAGTCAAGTTACATTTAGGGATCTCGCACACGTGACGGCCACGACCAATGGTCGCACCGACCAGGTAAACTATAGAAACGCGTTGGTCATTGCGGCCAAGCGCGCGATTCGTATCGGTTTCTATAGTTTGCCTGGTCGGTGCGACCACTAGTCTTGGTCGTGGCCCTCTAGTGTGTGAGATCCCTTAGGCCACGGACTTGAAGTCAGCGGGCAGCGGGGCAGCGGCGGCAGCGGCGCGATCAAATACATAGATTTATATGTAACTGGCCTCGAAGGCAGCGGCGCGGGGAGCGAGCCATATGAAGCTATGCGTTGCCACGTCGTCGCCGCCCCCGCCCCGCTGCCCGCTGACTTTGAGACCGAGGCCTTAAGGTCAAAATTGGCAGAACAAGTACTCTTTGTTGTGGCAGGCCTCCATTAGCGCAGTTTTCCATCAGTTTAAACGACATCGGCCTCTTCGCTAACCGTTAAAAAGTCAATTACCTACAGCAAATCCGATAACTACTTATGAGAAAAAATTATGATGCAGTAAAAAGTGAAAGTATTATAACAATTTAAAAAAAAATCATTTTATGTTCACTAACTGTATTTGCAGTTAAAAATTTTATTTGAATCATAAAATACAACCATTTTATTTTTACATTCTCCATTACTTTCTCTAAACGGCGTTTATATCTTTCTCTGTGTATATCAGATAGTATTAATTACCATTTATTTACAAATAAATAAAAATTATGTGATCTGGTAATGTTCAGACTCAAAGTTACAGAAACCGATCTTTATTTAAAGAAAAGCCGCCCAAGTGTGAGTCGGACTCGCACACGAAGTGTTCTGTATTATCGTACGTTTTAGCAAAATCGCCAAAAACACGTTTCTTGCATGTTTCTCCTTCAATTTTTAACTTTATTTTATGTATATAATAATACAAATAATTTTTTGTTGTTATATTGGCAATAGAAATACACAATCTGTGAAAACTGTCAACTGTCTACCTATTACGGTTCATGAGATACAGCCCGCTGACAGACAGACGGACGGGTAGCGGAGACTTAGTAAAATTAAATTCTCTAATGAATAACCTCATCTGACCCAAATGATTCACCAACAATAGAGGGATCTCGCTCGCCTTTGCGCGTTAATGGTCACTGTTCTAACCTAACTTAACCCAAATGACCCAGCCCGTCCCATCCTTGATGTCCTCCCTCCGGTTGACGCCCTAAGCCAAGGTTCGTACCCCACAGGGGGTGCCCTTAGCGAGCGTTCACCTAGTTTTAATTAGCATAGTTGAATAACCCCTGGCTGGAGGTTTTAGGTGTAGTAGCTTAAGGCACCCAAAGGAAAGCCCGGTTAAGTAGTCATGATCTCAGAGGTCAACTACGAGATGCCCTACATAAAAAAACCCAAATGATGACGTTTTAAATTATATTAAACGTTACTTATAGATTTTGAATATTATAGTAACTGAATATTATACTAATTGAATATTAATTCAAATGTGCATTATAGAAAATGTTCATTATACCATATAAAATTAGGTAAAATGAAATTATATAAAAAAATCATTATATCATGTCATCGTTATATAAAAAAAAGTATATGAAAAATTAGGTCATATGATCATTAGAACTTTTGTTATTATTTCAAACGTTACATTTCGTATCCGAAGGATGCCAAACGGGGGTGCCGTTTGGCATCCTTCGGGTACGGAATCCTAAAAACATCTCTTTCTGATAGTTATTACTTTAAGCATAATTTTCCTTTCTCTTGTAAGCTCATTCTAAAGTTTTTGTTGACGAATACATTCTTGAAGCTGAACTTGCTGATCAAATATAGATTTTCCTAATTTCAAACTGTTAAAAAGTGTATCACTATAACTCTGACCAAATAAAAAACCAAGATAGAGCGCTGCGAACAATACAGTGAAGCATGCCAAAACTACAACTCCGCTCTGTGTATACACGCAATCAAACTACACCTCACTAAGTTCACACATGTTTACGAAATCGGCTTCACGTTACTGTTGATAGCACTATGTCTTGGTTTTTATTTGGTCTGAGCACTGCATCAAGTCTTGCTATAATATGCCGCTGTCACTACCACCATACCTTTGTTCCTCGCAGTACTTTGCCTTGTACGTATGTTCTCATAACAGTGGCTCACACAACTTTCTCCCCTCGACCTCGCTCAATGGAACTGAACCAAGTCGCCTTAACCATATTTGTGCATATCTACATATGTGCAGAAGATATTCTAACATCCTCACGTACACATAGACAGTTTAAACAAAAATCTTGTTTTTTTTTTTTCGTGATAGCGGAACTAAGCGGTCATGTGCGGGTTTTTGGCTCCTCCACACTTTGTCCGGCCTATTCTACATAAGGGAATTTAAAAAAAAGAATAGTTTAATAAAAAGAAAAAGAATATATTTTTGGGACAACTATGTAGATCCAAAGGTATACAAAAAATGTAGACACTATTACAATTAATTACAAAGGACAACACTCATAAAGGTGGATCCAGACTTGGCGAGGCATGCGCTCCGCACGGCGCACAACGCATGCCTACGTGCATTATGTACTACAAATACTCCATTTGAAATAAGATTTGACATTTAAACAAACGTTTTTACAGTCCGTTCAACCGATTTTGACTTCGTAGCTCATGCCTCGCCACGAATATAAAGGTACACACCTTGCGAGGCATGCGTTGTGCGCCGTGCGGAGCGCATGACTCGCCAAGTCTGGATCCACCTTTACATACATTCTATACACAAATGCCCCTGTGCTGAGACATCCCGCCCCGTCAAGATAACCAATAGTGAGATATTGTACCTCCCTAAAAGATCACCAGACGAACGAAATGTCTCAACACAGGTGCACGAACATCTTCAGCTATAGTTTTCAGGATGCTGTTGTGACTCCGCCGCAACCTCCTCATAAGTGACACGACTTTTTTTATGAATGCTAGCAACTCGTTTATAACAATGTTACACGTATTACATTTAACGACGTCAGATGCAATTTTTACACTATTTACACACTCGTACGTACAAGCGCGTGCGCACGGTAGCTCGTAAAGTGATGAACTGATGTCTTCTCAACAACGTTAATAACGCAATAAATGTTGTTGAACTGTCAAAATGAAAGCCATTGCTAACCTATACTTGGCAGTAGATGGAACAAGGCTATCAATGATGACGATGATAATGTTGTAATTTGCATAATGACGCTGCTACGCATCCCCCTTTTTACCCGACTGCCCCAGATTGAGGGTAAAGATTTTCGAGAGTATGTATGTATGTATGTATATCTATTTCTATGGCACGCTCTGTAGCCTAAACGGCTTGATGGATTTTAACTTATGAGGTGTCGTTAGATTCGTCTTAACTGTGGGAGTGACATAGGCTATATAATATTTATATATTGCATCTGCAACTAAATAACAAAAGGAAGGGTTGGTTAAAAAAAAAGTACATTATTGGTATCAAATAAAAGCTAGTAATGGGCCAATCAAATATATATATATATATATATAAATGAAATTAAAAAGCTTGAAATAAAGCAAATTATTTTAAAAAACCCGACGGCAAAAATACATAACTGAAAAGACAAAACCAAGCATTATGATATAATCTATAAAATTTTGGTATTGCAGGCCCGGGGACAAACAAAAATTATATCATCATTCCAGGTTACTGGTTTGTACCCCGCCTTCAATACCAAAATTTTATAGATTATAATATAATGCTTGTTTTTGTCTTTTCAGTTGTGTTTTTGCAGTCGGGTTTTTTTTCATGGTTTTTCTCGACGGCATGTGAAGCCAAGTCAGACCGGCCACGAGTGGCTTTAAAACTCTGACACCAAGTTAGTCACTAACCACACGAAAAGAAGAAGACGGTTTTTCTTCAGTGTTAGTAAGGATATTTCCTGCTTTACCTGTCTGTTGTGTTACTTAATTGTTTAAGGTTATGCAATAGAGTTCAGTTTTGTTTTTGTTTTGTGATGTGCCGGATGTGTGGGCAGGTGATGATCCCGCCTTCTTTTCTTTTTTTTTGTCTTTTTGGTAATCTTTTGTTGTGACCTAGCTTTATAGGGAACGTGATCCTTTGCTACGGAAAATTGGTCCTCTAGCACTATTGTTACTATTTATTTCATAACCTTTTTTTTTGCTTCGCCTCCGTCGGGTAATTTTATACTTTATTTCGGATATGATTTTCAAGTCACGCAGACGCATTTGATTAAATATCGAAATAAAAATGCCTATCGTTCGTCATTGAATATATTGATATCCAAAATTAAGACGCCAAACAGCAACCTGTTTGCGTCTTAATTTTGGATATCAATACCAATTTCATAAGATTCTAGTTCTAGGTCAAGTGTTCGAAGTATGAAGTATCAAAATGAGCGCATTCTACAAACCGGTCAAGTGTATGAAGAGCATAAATGACCACATCATGAAAAAAAAAAATCAGTTTCTTAACATAATATTATAAATGTTGATATAACACCATTCACTTTTATATTCTCATCGAAATAACTCTAAAAATACACACGGGTACACTTGAAAGGAGGTAAACAAAAACAAGAGACTGTAAAGATTAATACTGCAATAACAGTGGAATATTGCGTAGTGACAAGTCTTTGGCATATTGCCCAAGAGTCGAAGACACTGATCTAAAAAACATATCTTTAAGAGTTACGGACACTTATATATTTTTTTTTTGTTTTCTAAGAGGAGGAGAAACTATATGGTATTCTAACCTGCACCTCTTAAAGCAGTACCACTTATTTTAATCTTACTTTAGTGGGGGAAAAAGATGGAGCTATATATCCTATAGAGCATCATCTCTTTCCTACGCTGAAGTAATATTAAAATAATACTGCTCTTTGACTTTGGTGGTAGGCCCTGGCTTGTACGGTAGGCCGCTCGTAAGTGGTAACAAAACCAGTATAAGTTGGCCTCTTCTTCTATTCAAACTTCGTACCTACTACGCTAGACCAGCTCAAGGTCAAGGTCAGGTCAGTCTCAAGCAAAATGTTACCTTCGACGTGCAGTAGAATGTACCCTTGTCAACTGGATCATTCCTTTTTGTTTTGTTTTTAATTTTTTCTCAGTTAGTTCTAATTATGGTCTAACAGTTTGGGTAATTTATGTGGCCTACCCAAATGTTCTTTCTTTTTTGGTATTGTTTGTCGAATCGTTGAGCTCCTTAAATTCTGAGTTGAGCTGCACGAAAACTGACAAATGCGTGCACTGACTGGACAGGCCCTCTCAATCTGTGTGATGCTTTCCTCAAAAGACCACTTCAGACACCAATCTACATGGTCTTCACATGATCTGACCAAGATTATGTCTGGGCTTTAAAAGAGACTGTGACCTCTGAGTTTGTTTCGGCTTTCTTCTCAGAGTAGTCAGATAGGAAACACCAACCTCATCTGGTTTTTAAAATATGACGGACGTGTAAAAGTGTTAGTACAAACCACGTGTAAAAGTGTTAGTACAAACCTACTTACAGAAATAAAAAATCATTGATCAACCTTAGGGACTTTTGTGCAGATTTTTAATACTTAATTGCAAACCAATATTTTTTCTTATCAAAGATCAGCTCATTTACATAATCTAACGCTTAGTTGGCGCTGATTGGCGCATTGGTTGGCATTTGGCACAGTGCATGTGCTATTATTTACGACACTTGACCGATAGATGGCCCGATTTCATTTAAAGTCCTCAAGGTGACTCATCTATACAACATGTAAAGAAAACCGTGTCCGATCCGTGAGGGTGTTGTTAGGTATCGTACTGAGAGTTTATTTATGGGGTAACTCTCAGGAAAATCAAAAAAAAAAAAATTGGGGAATTTTACCGGTTGATTTCATGGGACGCGGTGTCTAAAAGTCATAACCCCTGTTGAAAATTAGCTAATTTTTAATGGATTTGAGGTAATTTGGGTACTGAAAAGATATTCCAGAACCATTGTATACAAATTGGAAGACTTGTGACATCTACCCACCCGCACTGGGTCCGAGTGGTGGATTATGGCCCCCTCCCTTCCACAGAGGGGACGTCTGTGTCTCAGCAGTGGTAAATCATCGCCGAAGGAACTCATGAATAAAGGCTCAGTTAGACTCAAATTTGTGGACATCGACGCGAAAGCTGTTACCATAGATTCAGTACATGATTCTGAACCACCCTTTTTTTACTTAAAAACATCTGCTGTTCAGTACATTTTGACCGCGTAGGATGGCCCGCCACCCTGTATAATATTATTCATAATATTATTTATAATTTTATTCACCAAAATAAGAACACCTATTAAAAAATTGAATAATGACAATACATTGCATGTTGTGTTAGCTCGTAAGTAATTGTTGCACTTATAAACGTACTATTAAGAAATTTATTTTAAATGTATTGTGTAAGCAATTGTTGGCTAACCTAAATAAATAAATAAAATACAGACTAAATAATGAATTAAAGTTTGGAACTATCTGCATCCGAATTAGGTGGTAAACCTGTATATCACATGGCTGGCTTACATTTGATCCCCATAAATAAATTGTGAATAAATCCATAAACATTAATGTCACTTGAAAGTTATCACCAACCTTGCTTCCAAAGTGCAAGACTAGCAAATCATAAACTTGTCATGTTTTTCACATGTGCAAATGACTTTTAGAATTTACTAGCTTATGCCCGCGGCTTCGCTCGCGGCTTCGTTCGCGGCTTCGCTCGCGGTTTCACTCGCGGTGGATGTAGGAAAATATCCCACGGGAACGTGCTACCGGGCACAGATAATATTATACTGTACGTAGTTATTGGCTTACGCGGCGCACGCTTACGCAGCCCCCAGGCGGCATGATTTTTTCCGACATCTAAAACAATCCTTGTTATATTTCAGCCAATTTCCAGAAAACCGTAATGAATTATATACTTAAACCTTCCTCATGAATCCCTCGGTCCATTGATCAAAACCGTATGAAAATGCGTTTGGTAGTTTTTGAGTTTATTGCGTTTAGACAGATAGACCCGACGGGGGACTGGGAACGAGGGGATTTTTTTAATGCAAATACCCAGGAGGAAAAGTAGCCTAGGTATGTTCTTCGCCAGGTTGCAGGTAGAGTTACTTTCATATTTAGAAAATTTGTATAGTATGACTATCGATAAACAATATTAACTCTGCAGTTTTCCTATTTCCTTAACTGTATTGTAATTACGATTTATCAACGTTGCATTTACAATTTTATCAACAAACAATAGTCTTCAGTCATGTAAAATCGGGGAGCAAATTTTCCTACGATGAGATGCATTAGTCATTGTTCTTACTTCTTAATATTCAGCATCATAATGAGTCTGAAAGCCATATCCATGAGGAAAATGCTATGAAGATGGCGAAATCATGTCCTTGTTTTGTTCATAAATAAGTTACCAAACAGTGTTCGCAGACGATACTACTTGACTGTTGCAATGTTAAACTACACACATCAAAAGTGTCTAGGGATCAAGCATTTTTATGCGGATTTCTTGAGATTGAGATGTGGCTTTGTAATAAATTTATGATTATATAAATTTATATGGATCCTTTTTGGTGCATTTCATAATTTGAAACAGGAACTGTTAATCAAATTCGAGTAAAAGATGAAAATCAGCTGTCAATATTTTCCCTATAAAAACATACAACGCATTGAAGACATTATTAGTGCTACTGTTTCCCTACTACTGATTAAAACCAACGTTATTATGGAGCGGCGACGTCATTTAAGCAGGGAAGAAATGCTCAGAGCCGTGGGAATGATAGAAGCTGGTTCCCGGCAACGTACTGTGGCTTTAGCTCTGAATACAAGTCAGAGTGTTATCAGTCGACTTTGGACACGTTACCGAAGCACTGGTACCGTGGTTGAGCGCCATGGAGGACGGTATCGCTGCACCACACGGAGACAAGACCGATACATTCAAATCTTAACTCGAAGAGCTCCAACAATAACCGCCATGATGTTAGCCGTGAGGCTTCATCACTCTTCAGGGAACTTAATTAGCGACCAAACAGTCAGAAACCGCTTGCATGCAGTGAACCTTCATTCCCGAAGACCGCTACGGGTACCACCTATAGCAATGCACAATCGTAGGATTCGATATCAATGGGCTCTTGAACACAGAAATTGGGCAGAAGAACAATGGCGTTTCGTGTGCTTTTCTGATGAGTCTCGTTTTGGTATGAGACCGGATACAAGACGTATACGACACTGGAGAACCCCTGGACGCCAACAGCGATTAAAATCCTGCCAGGAAGTCCATCCTTATAGTGGTGGAACCATCATGGTATGGGCGGGTATTTGGATCGGCGGAAGAACTGAGTTGATTTGGATCAGAGGCAACCTCAACGCTCAAATTTATGCTGAGACGATTGTATCTGACGTCATCGTTCCTCTACAAGTGCAAATCGGTCCCTTATTTCAGTTAATGCATGATAATGCACGACCGCACACCGCAAGAGTTGTAAGACAGACTCTCGCCGCAGCTAACATCAATGTCCTGCTCTGGCCTGCTCAGTCGCCAGACTTGAACCCGATTGAGCATGCATGGGATATGCTACAGAGAAGAGCTCTGCCGAATATGGAGGGTATCCAGTCGCAAGAAGACCTTTTTTTGTTGTTGCAACGAACATGGGCGGCCATTCCACAGCGTGATTTGGATGAACTCATTTTGAGTATGCCAAACCGATGTTCTTGTGTTGTTAGTGTTCGCGGTAGAAACACGGATTATTAATTGTTTAAGTTACCCAATAAAATTTTAAAGAAAACTGTTATTTCAGTCTTTTTTTCGAACTTTAATGTTAGTGGTTCAAATGTCAAAAATCCCTTTATTAGGAAAATGGCAAATTTCTTTATTAATGCAAAGGTGACTTGGTTTATCGTTACTGTGACAAACGAAAACACTTTATTTGATGAATCCTTAAAGAAAATTTTAATTAATATCAATCAGGAGAAAAGTTATTGCAAAAATATATGTTGATCCCTAGACACTTTTGATGTGTGTAAATAAAATATGACTGTATGCAACTCTAGATCATATCTTTAGCTTTTAAATCCTTCTCTACAGTCCATCCGCCGAGACAATGCGTTCCTAACACCTGTCAGTTGGACAATTTGTAGTAGTAATAAGGATCACATTAGCAAAACACATATTCGTTAGTATGAAACTGACAGGTTTCAAGAACGCATTCTCTCGACGGCGGGAGTGTAGTCACATTAAAGATTACCTAATAACTGTCTTGAGTGATTCATGCTTGTATGCTATGGCACCGAAATTGGCAGACGGCTTGTTGGTTGCAGTTAAAAGTGATTAGTAAACACGAAGGCGCCATTATGACTCCTACCTCTGGTTCTACAGTACTATGGTGTGTATTGTCATCATTATATGCCATTGTTTTCAAGTATATCGCCTTCAAGCATCCTCATATCCTATTACTTATTCGTCGTTGTTAATGAATGACTTAGCTAAACGCGTATTACAGTCGCATTGGGCCGCAGCGAATTGCATTTCAACACAAAAAAAGCATTGTGCCGCCCGCCTGTAGTGTGCGATGGTTCATACAAAATGTATGAAAGATGTAGGATTTTTTTTTAATGTGGTGCGGCTCGCCTATGTCTGCGTTTGCCTTTACTCTACGTGTCCCGATATTTCCAAATCAGATGGGAAAACACACGTTTTGTTAATTTTTATATTTTTTTTTAGGTTATCCAATTATACCTACTACTGTATATGCTTTTAAACAGTCCTTACTGTTATCTAGAGCAGTGCAGTGGTGGCCTAGTGGTAACGGCCGCGACTTACGAGTTGTAGGTCCTAGGTTCGAACCCAGACAGGCGCTTTACTTTGTATAAATTATTTCATTACCACTGCTCTTAAAACGGTGTCGGAAAACATCATGAGGAAACCGGCATGTCCTAGAATCGAAAATGCGATGACATGTGACATCTACCAACCCGCACTGGCCCGCGTGGTGGATTACGGCTCACTCTCTCTCACATAGAGAAGGCCTGTGTCCCAGTAGTAGGAACATTATAGGCTGATGATGATGACATGACTGTTATTTGCAATAACACATTATGACGCAATAACTTCAAGTAAAAAAAGAAACAAACGGCGACCAATTTTTCAGAATCCTAAATACCGTCCTTACCTGCCTGTTTTTTCTCCATAATGTTATGTGCATTTAAATCAACATCCGTTGTTTTCGTCTGTCTTCTGAATAAACATTATTCTGTTAGGCCTTGCATTAAATTGATTGAATCTCTCGATTCGGTTCGAATTGCTTTCGTAAACAAAAACTAATTAAACTTATATTTTTCTGACTCGTGTGCCTGTAATATTTCGTAAGGCTTATTTCTAGAGACAAACATCGATTTATGGTAACTGCTATTTGTATGCGACTCGAAGGACCAACAATATTAAGATTCCATGACGTGCATTTCGTGCAATTTCCATCACTGGTGACGAGAATAATATTGTTATGGCCACAGCATGGTGGGCGGGAAGCCTGTTATCAATTTTTACTGAATGGCATTAACCAAATAAATAAAAAAAACATCAGAATATTAATAATGTACTACTGCTTGACCAATTTTTGTGTGCAGACACAACAAAAACATTGAAGGCGATCTACTGGCAGTACACACACACTGACAGTACACATGAACTCGAAACACCAATGACATGGTTGTAATTAGTGTGTCTAATCTGCCAAGACGTAACTATCTAAAGTGCAGTTTATTGAAGGCTGTGACCTATAGTGTTACGATTTAGAGGCGTGTCTGTGAATGTTGTTGTATGTTGTGAATGTTGTATGTTTTAAGGTTACTTTAACTTAACTTATGGTGTAGATTAACCGGTTAACCAGTATCAGTGCAAGGTCTGTTATTTGGTTGGTGGTGGTTCAAGGTTAAGGAATTATGAGTGAGATTGCAAAACAAAAACAACTGTTATGACTGTTGATTCTGTTTGGTTCTGGACAAAGGTATTAGAATATCAGATTCAGTAAAATACCGTTAAATATTTAAATACACACATCCATGTGCTAAACATTATGAAATATGTATGTTATCGTGTTAACATGCATCTTGGCAATGATTCCGCATTCGGAACTTGATGGCCTCACGCAAAGTTTTATTATTGAGTGTTCAGGGAGTAGATCCAAGTTTGATGAATTATCTTGTGTATCAATTGCACTTTAATATTATAACAATTCATGTTGAAATCATGGCCGCAAAGTTCCTAAAGGAAAATTTTCGTCTTGAGAAGCCCAAAAGTCTGACAAATAGTCTTAGGCTTCCTGTACATGACGTTGGAGCGCAAGATGAAAAAATCAGAATATCTCAGAATGAGTGTAAAATCTACGCGGCGCTGGATCTTCATTTGTATACAAAAACATGCAGTCTGGCGCCACCGGTGCGGCTCCGGCGTCATGTACAGGAAGCCTTACCATCGTGTTACCCAGTAACTAGGTTGTAGAGGTCAGATAAGCAGTCGCTCCATGTAAAATACTGGTATTCAGTTGCATCCGGTTAGACACGAAGCCGACCCCAACATAGATGGGAAAAGGCAGGCAGATAATAACACAGTTAATTGATTCAGGCGTGACCTTGCGGAAATCCATTAAAAAAATAGAGATTGTAAAAATAAAATAGCTAATAATAGATTATAAAATAGCTATTTCTAAAGAGCCACAAAAAAACTCTGAAAGAAATCGACACGTGTTTCACCTCTCAACAAGGCATCCTCAGGATGACGATTGACTTGTCGCAAATTCGAACACGGCGTGTTACCACACCGACCGCTGAACGCAGACATTCGCTGTTTTTTTTTTAGATGATAACACGCTAGATGGCTACTCATACCGGACAGGTTTATATCCGAAATCACGGTGATACTCATAAAAACACAATCGCTTTATGAAATCAAAGTTGATCTTGAATTGTAAAAAACAATAATATTTATATATAAGTAATGTCATAATCATAATGAAACAACAAAATATTAATAAATCTGAACATCTCTTCTTGAGTCAAAACAAAACAAACAAATAATCTTGTATTATTATTATTTTTTATGTCAAAACTAAATCTGTACCATTGTGACATTGCGATTATACTTCCTGTCATCATTACATTAATTTTATTATTTAATCGTACCTAATTTAAAAAAAAAAAACATTTGAACAATCGTTTGACATTTGCAAAAGCTATGAACTTAGGGGCCAGATTTTTTTAATTTTGTTTTTCATATCTTATCAACAACATTAGAATAATTTAGGCACTGACAGTTCAGTGACCTAGCAATGATTTTATTTTTTTTAAATATTTTTTTAATTTTCTGTTTCTTAGGTCGATGCTTCTCATCCGGATCGAAGGACCACGTTTTACGCTAAAAAATGTTTTTATAATTTGACATCAGATAATTATAAAGAGGCATATTTAATGTGTGTAAGAGCACGCTTGATAATCAGGCATGTTTTTCTGAACTTTCTTTTATATTAGGTACTAGCTTTTGCCCGCGGCTTCGCTTGGGTGGATGTCGGAAAATATCCCACGGGAACGTACTAACGGGATTAAAAGTACCCTATGTGTTAATCTAGGTTGTAAACTCTCTGGTAAATTTCATCAAAATCCGTTCAGCCGTTTTTGCGCCAATCCGGAACATATATCCAGACAAAAACTCAAAAAACTATATTTTCGGTGTCAGATTCGTTCCCAAACCTCCCATTGACGTTTTTTTTTAAATTTACAGTTTTGACTTTGTAGCTATCTTGTTATATGTAGAAACTATGTTTTTAATTATTGAAATTGGTTCTTAACCGTTTTAATTCATGTAAATTTTGGGTTTCTTATGTCACTAACCTTGAAATTATCATAATTAGTTAATTAGGCGCCCTAAATGTGCAATTATTTAAAATACTAACCGTGTTATATTTGGCCATTGATAATTTTGTTCTCATGCATCATCCAACACGTTGAGGTTTTGTGTTCCAAAGCACATTATCGACAATTCCGAGTCTATTTAAAACAATTACGTTCTGGGGCCGTGGTAATTGGTAACCGAAACCAAATTAACCGATAATTATTAAACAAGCAATAATTATAAAATTAACAAGAAACTTTAATAGAAGAATTTAGTTTAATATTGTTTATATGTATTATAGGTATAGTGCTAATTGGCTTTACTAATTTATTGGCTCTATTAGGTTAATCAATTGCAGGAACCTGCTGGATGTGAGAAGCACAGAACCGGTCGAATTGGCGGTGCTTGGGGGAGGTCTATGGCTAGCAGAGAACATCATCATCATTTCAGTCTTTCGGCTCGAATGATGATGGTCTTTTTAAGCCTCGAATTTCGTGTGTGATGACATATTATTTTGCTATTTAGTTTATACAAGAATGTGCCATAACAGGACTTGCAACGATACACTACTAGATTGAAACAATCCTTCATCTTTAAAAAAATCCGCATTAGGTGTTTATGAAACGTGTTTTATGACGTAAAAATTGATTTGCAATTCAGCGTGACCTAGCAGTTTGGTTTACACACTAAAATTACTGGTTTATAAAGCCGATAAAATGTTCACCGTATTCGTAGGTGTAACTGTACTAAATACGTCCGGAATGGCGTTTCAGAAAACCCACCCGTGTTCCTTCAGTTGCCTGTATGTTGCCAGGGGCCACGGTATCCCTTTTGGACTTCCCCGTCAGTTGTGCTGACATCTCTTTGAGGCGGGCGTGGAACACAACGCGCCGTCGACCCGGGCCTGGTTCTTATCGGACGGCAAGCGACCCATTGCTCAACGTCAGCAAGTCCGTGCCTACGGTGGCTGGGACACGGCTTGCGATACCCGACGCCCAGGGTGTCTCCTGCGGCGGTTAGGGGCGTGAGGGCGCGAGATTTGCCTCTCCCTCACGCGTCTCACTCCTTCGCTAGCATTACTGTTTCGCAGAAGGAGGTGACGGCCTGCCATGCCCTCTCGCTTCGTACCGTGGCCTAAACCAGAGCCGGACGCGAGAGATCACTGCCGCCAATCGCCTCCACGAGGTCACGGCGGTGCTCCGCCCAAGCCGTGTCCGGTGAGGACCTACGTAAGGCGGAAGATGAGGACGCCCTGGCGCCTCTCTAGCCACTCCTTAAAGAAAGACTATATGCGCCTTGAGTTTTAATTGCAATGAAATCGGTATTGTCAAAAAAAAAGATTATGATATCTAGTCAAAAATAGTTATAGACCAGGCACAAATCAGGGGAAATTCAGATAAGGATCTAATAGTTTTCGAAACCTCATGCATGTTTTTTTTACCGTAGAAAGTATAGACAATTTCACAAACCGCCGATTATTTAGTCCAAAATATTATCTCAAACTCACTGCTACCGAGTTAAAATTACAATTAAAACCTCTTAATTGTTTATGACAGTGAGGTCAAAATTATACCACTATCGCCGCATCCGACTCAAAAAAATGGTCTATGTACATATTCCTCATGACTGCCATTCTCGTCGTGTTTATCAAAGACTGCTAAATTGTTTCAACACGTGATCGTAACCTGAATCGGAATGACTGACGTCGGAACTTTGCATAATTACGATGGTTCGCTGTATAAATAAATATACACAAAAGTATCATTTTATTTAAGTTTTTGTGAAACATTTCCATATTACAAGTTCCAAGTCCAAGTTTGTTTTGGACTGCGCAAGGTTTTCGGTTGAATACTTAACTTTTTCCTGTTTTGGGAAGTCAACTGAATTAAGTTTTTAGCATTATTAGAAAAGTAATTTAATTTCCTACAATGATATGATAAATATTTAGTAACAGTTCAGGACTTCAGGGTGCGGAACATATTCAATATTTACATACGTTTACAATACTTAGCGAAATAATTGTCTACATATTAATATATGTATACAATTAATATTAATAAACATTTGCTCGAAGTTGTTAATTCAAAACCAGTTAAGTATAGTATCATTAGCTTATCGCGTCATCAGTATTACGAGGTCAACAATTTCATTGAAAACGATTTAGACGTAATTATAGCATTTCTAGTTTATACCAGAGTTGCGCCAGCAATGATGCCTCTTGATATCAGTTGTAAAGTGATAAAGTCACCCAAAGGGCAATTGAGAGGGCTATCCTTGGAGTTTCCCTATGTAATTGAATCAGAAATGAAGAGATCCGCGGGTGAACCAAGGGCACCGGCACCGGGCAGGACACTGCTGCACAAAATTCTCCCAAACGTCGAAAGTTCACATCATCGGCCTATGTCCAGCAGGACTTAGCCTCTCCAATTGCACACCATTCAGCTCGGTTTTCGGCATACTCATCCAGCTGCTACCAGCCACCCTGCGAAGATCGTCGGTCCACCTCGGTTGAGGACGTGCTACTTTACGTTTGCCAATTCGCGAACACATTCGAACGCGAACGGTCATCGCTTATGCGGCAACTTTTATGTCGACAACTTTGGTTCTCTACGGATCACCTCATTTCGGATTTTATTCAATGCCCGGTTCTCGTTTATTTTAATAATTCTAATAATGAGAATTTGTGTGAAACTTTCCTGTAGCACGTTGTACTATGGAGGTAATTTATTTCTATGTAGGTAAACTATGCTATTACAGCATTTGAGTCATTCAACAAGATGATGCCCCGTGCCTATTCCGAAGAATTTGTTGACTTTCCTGTTAGGTATGATAATTTCTCAAAATTTGTTCCTTTTTTTCTGAAGCGTAATAAGACCAATATTAAGATTGTTTGAGATAAGCGCTGGCTACGACGACAATTACAGAATTTACTAGGCTTTGACAAAATCAAATTAAATTAAATTCCTTCCTACAGGTAAATAGGTAGTATTACAAATACACTAATTATAAATTATTAGAAATACACTAATTAGAAATACAATAAACTTTTTTGAGGATGATATTCTCGTAACTTAAAATAAAGTACCTATGTCTATTTCTTTTTGTTTTTTACATCTATTTAATATATTGAATCACATTTTAATTTTAATAAATTATTTTTCTTTAAGTACGCTGTACTGGTACACCGTCTAAATATTTGTTTGCTGCACCGGTCGTCGACGTCATTACGTCGGCGCCGGCTGTCGCTGAAAACCAGCGCTGGGGCTCTATCTTGCATAGGGTCGTAGCATAATGCTGAGCGATAGCCGATTTGCGTGGATGTGACGCATGCTTCCCCAACCTTTTCTCATTTATGTATTTAAAACTTTTTTTTTTGCGTCATGTTTACCGCAAATAAACGTTTTTTCTTTCTTTCTTTCTTCTTTCTTTCTTTCAAATAAAAAACCTGAGGGTGTAATATTCGTGTGTTGTAGTATCTTCCATGCAACTTATCTGAGTCGAGTAGCGGTGTATGTCATTTTACTGCATAACTATAAAAAGATCAAGACTACGTGATTAATTTAAATGACTACTGGTGTTACGAATAATGCAATCGTTTCAAAACATATATTTATTACAGTTCGATTCAAATTTATTGGCGGCTTGGAAGTGCGCTACTCGCTGCGCAGTACCTTACCCCTCAACCCCGCTGACACATGAATTCGATACTGCGCAGCGACTCGGCTCATGTTCCAAGCCGCCATTACGTTTGAATCGGGGTGAAATCAGTTAACTAAAAACGTTTTCTAGAACCATTTTCTCTTTAATGACAAAGTAAACAGAAATTTAATTGGCAGTCAATTAAGACCTGCACTGGCACTCCATTGTTTGTATAATTTGTAATGCAACTGGCAATGTTAGGGTAAACAGCGTTTAGTTTGATCCATACCCATCATAATATTGACAGCCACATAACACACACAATAGGTAACACATACCTAATACATTATGGACACTTCAAATTCAATAAATGCAATACAGGCTAACTTTATAAATATAATCGTCCCGCAGTTGGGGTAAAGGCATCCTGTCATAAAAACATTTCTGAATACTGAGTTCTACTTACAAAGATACACATTTTTATACTTGGTCTTTCAGACCACATTAGGATCAACTTTACTTACGATTCTACTATCTTTATGAAATTGAACTTCTAATAGCCCCGTGGTTTAAGAAGTCGGTCCGAAAAATCAGAGGATAATACGATATGGTATTGTTTTAATTATTTAATTTGTATTGTGGTATATGTAACTGGTCCTTCTGATTCTCGTGAGGATAGTAATTGACTGAAAATATTCGCATGCATCTTTTTTTATTTCTTTATTTGGTACTGGTTTTAAAAAGTATAACTGAAAGAGTGGGTTATGAATACTCATGAATCACGAACACTCTTGTGAAGCGGAGGGAAGTGGCTTGTAAACCAAAAGCAGTAGCACAGAGTTCCGTTTCTATACTCGTGTGGCAATAAGTACAAATTCTTTGTAATAACAGGATAACCAACCCAAACATCTTCAACCGACTCCATGGAAATATTCTTTTGGTGGGATTTTATACCACACTGCCCGAATCTATCTACCTACAATAGTGAATACTTTGTAAAATTCAGAACATTTTCATTAATTCAGATTTTTGACCACCAGTCAATTCAGTCAGTTATTTCACACGAGTTCACCCGTAAAGTTTTTGAAGGATGAGTTAGCGTTTCATGTCGAAATTGCTGGTCATCTCCTAGATTACAGTATATTGATAATAACAAAGTTTTGTAATATAATATTTTGTGTAATAAATAACTGCCGATGTCCCGTGATGAGGCATTGTATTGTTCCTGTAATGACTATAATTTATATTTTAAGTGCAGTGTGTAAACTGTTACAAACATGTTATATTTTCTGACACTTATCAGAAGTTAAATCGAAGCATTTGATTTGCACATTTGACTCTATTTTATATTCACCTTACAAACACCCGATGTGTTATATAACGGATTAAGTAACTTTTGTTTTATTTGACGAGGATGAGTCTGAGATGATCTGACTGAAACTAAAAAATGGAGTCCATAATACAGCTCAAATTCACTCCACAATACTGATATCTCACTCGCACAATACTGCTCGCGAACCGAGTGAGAGCGAGACTAAGAGACGGGAGAAGGCTCCAAGGCGCCAATAGTTTAGGTAATTTCTTTTTATGGCGAAAATAATGGTAACTAAATTTAAAAAAAGCAGTGTCTGCTTTATAGTTAGTTCAGTTATTATGCAAATTTTCATGATTTTATTTGAAGTATTTTTTAACACCAGCGGTTTATTGTTCGGTTTGGAGGTAACTTTGTTATTTTTTCATTTGAGAAAATTTTATGGAATCGTGTTTTCGTCAAACATAGTACTCAACATTATCCTCAACTTTACCATGTATTTATTTTAAAATGATGTTGCAGTATTTTCGATAAAACGCAGGATGATGCTAAGAAATTTGAGGTATTCTTGCCGTCACGTCTACCTTAAATGCGTCATACGTCATACAATACATAATGTGTCATTGAATTGCACACGGTACCCATAGACAATAGACTGAGAAGAATACCTACTCATGTGCAAGTTACGTAATAAAAACCTTTTATTTTATTTATAAAACATAATATAACATCACGCCGGTAATCGCCGAAGGGTTCGGCAGAGGTTTATCTATAGTAAACCCACATTTCGCATGCAGTTATGTTTAAGTCCTACAGTGGCGGATTCACGATTGTTGTTTGGGAGGGTCTTGACCTCGCTGAGGGTAGGTTTTTAGCAAAGTAAACACTAAAAAAGCACACAACATTTTACAAGCTTAGCCCCCCCCCCCCCTTTTTTTGGTGGGAAATTATCAAATAAGTGTCAGACTCTTACTGACTAAAACCCACCCGTGTTCCTTCAGTTGCCATGTTGCCGGGGGCCACGATCTCCCTTTCGGCCTTCTTCGCAACTCCGGCAGTCCTTTAGCCCCCCCCCTGGAATAGGGGGCGACCCTATTGCCATCAACTGGGCACGAATCCAGGCTCCGGGGAGAAATGCCTGATGGAAAACCCAATAACCATTTGCACAACTTGGGAATCAAACCCAGGACCTGACGCTTAGCAGTAGCGCATGCAACCACTAGACCAACGACAATTATAATTTACAACACAATAACAACGACAACTATTTTATTTATAGAGTATTTTTATAGAAAAACTTCCAACCGTCGCAATCGTGGTGACTGGTCGATCGTTATCAAACAGTTCTATAGACTTGGAGCACTCAGCACGCGTGATTCCTTATCAAACTCATATCAGATTAGATTAGCAAGAACTACTGGCATTCGGACAATAAAAAATGTCTTAGATAATAGTGTGTCAGTAACTTTGTTACGTGTGACCTACAAGTTCATTTAATGGTATGCTTAAAACAAATTGGTCCTTTCACGCTAATTTTGTAGTAAAGAAAATAAACGCTTTGTATTCGCTACAATGTAGAGCGACGCGTCTTCGGTAGAATAATTTCCATGAAGTTTTCATAGAAACTGTTCCACAATCTACCAGAGTCGCTTCGCGCCGTCGCGTCGATCTGTCCGCGAGAGCCTTAAAGGTCCGTCAGTACGCCAACGCCACACAACAACAACACAACCACGTAACATTATGATCGGAACGCTTTTATAAATTTTCCATAAGCAATGTGCTCCAGATAGTACAAACAAATCGATCCTTTGACTCTAATTTGGTTGAAACGAACAACAAAGTAATAGTTCCTATTTCAATAGTGAAAAAGGTAAAGGCATTATTGTACGACTAAACATTGTTTTGTTAACGCTTATTTACTAGTAATACAATTTGCTATACAGGATGTCAGGGACATTGACGCGAAAATGATTCTGACCGACGTACATGATTCTGATCGACAAATAATTTCAACGCAGGGGTTCAGAATAACGTACTGAATCCATGGTAACAATTTTCGCGTGGATGCCCATGCCATGTATATCGTCCAAAAAAGTCCTTTTGCCGCAGTTTCTTAACACAAAAGAATACTTGTTAGTATTATTTTATTCGTAAATTGATTAGCTTCCACTTTCAGTCTACCACATTGATGTCGTCTCGATAAAACAGCTTGGCCCTAATTTCATGAATTCTTAATTGTGAGCGTGTGTTACCTTTTCCTAGCTACTTGAAGTACAAGTGGTTCTCCCTCAATTGGTTGGTAGGAGGTCAAATATCTAGGACAAACTCGTGACCTGGGTTTTTTTAGGTCTTTCTTCTCTTGTAGTATTTCTGTTTTGACATCAACATGTGAACCATAAGGGCGCGTTCCCACTATGTCGTGACGACAGATTATCGTGTCGTTTAAAGCGTCGTGGCTTGTGTATTTAAATGGGGGTGTTCACATATAGGACGACGCGATTAACTGTCGTCCACGACATTTTTTACAATTTTTGCAGTTACGATAGATTTTGATAGATTTTCAAGCTAATGGGAACGGCTAGACACGACAGTCGTCCAACGATAAATTAATCGTCACGACATAGTGGGAACGCGCCCTAAGAGCTGATGTTTGTTTGTACACGGGTTTTTTGAAAATTGACATATTGGAAAACGAGATGAGACAGCTTGGCAAATGGACTGATTTATACACGGTGATTTTTAATTACGGGTAAATATTGCATTTTTGTATGAAACAGCTGATATTTTTTTCTATATTTCAGAGTTGGTCTCACATTGAAAGTTGCTTATAATCATGAGTAGTTTCATGCCCTGAAAGGTTAACAGTGAATTATAATTCACCGTGTATATTGGGCATGATTGACAACATTGTATTAATTAACAGATTTTATCAGTTCAGCGTTTAAAATAATATCAAACAAATTACCTTTCCTTCATTCTGTTGAAAAACTCTCGAAGAGAAAATATGCGACAAAGCACTCTATATTAGATCAAATCATAGTTTTCCTTTCGTGTCCAATTGATTTGTCACTCGGTCCGTAAATGTTTTGTAATCTACGGTCGCGGCGATCGACCTTTGCCACTGTTTTGGTTATAACTAGTATTGTATTTCGGGAACGTTATTCTTGGCAACAAAGTAGGCCTTCGATACGCAAGTCAGGCGTGAATCCAAATAATGTGGGCGCTTAAAACAGCTAAAACTCTTAAAACACTAACCCAAATATATTTTATTCTCATTGAATTGAAAATATTTGATGTTCTAATTAATGGACTATTTTGAATGAAGTAGACATAATTTCGTATTACTTTTTTCGATTTTTGTGTGGTTTTGCACAAATGAGCTCTTATGTAACACGTTTGGGTTTTTCCACTACGGTATTAGCAGAGGCGTAGGTTTTTAAAGACGTCTGATACAATTCTAAGCAGTATAAACTAGTACTGGGTTCAAGGATATAATTACTACGCTTGTAAACAGGTCACACAACTGGACACAAAAAAATACTGATTAGCGGGGTACTTGCGTAATACACTAACAGTAGCAATAACTTTCATTTTGACAGTTCAACAATATTCATTGCGTTATTTATGTTGTGTTGAGCAGACAAAGATCATGTCCAAAAATGTTTTTTTTATTTTTCAATAATTCTAACCAGGATATGTTAAATACATTTGGATAGACATCCCAACAACTAGTGGTTCTAACTATATCATACGTTTTAAAGACCTCCAATTTTGAGAAAAATCGTTTTTTATTGTAGTGAGAATTTTTACTCCTAAAACGAACAACCCTTTCTAATTATCTAGGATAACTAGCGAGCACACCCCAAAAAATAGTAAGCTTGTCAAAATTTACACATGTTACTGTCATCACTGTCAATTCTTTGACAGTCATGACAGTGCCATGTGTCAGTTTATATCATATTTGTCATAGTTGCCAAAAACAAATAATATTTAAGTACTTTAAATAGTTTATAATTTTTCTCTTAAATGGAGGAGTCTAAAAATATTATTTCAGTGGTTCCCAGTTCCATATTTTTGTCGTAGTTAGTATTTGTAGTTTGATGCTGGTTAGATTTTTCTCGGAATAAAAAAACAACGTTCCTACAAAAAGCGGACATCTCCTTTTCGAACATTATAAAGCAATGGATTAGCAATATCCTATACAAAATCATTCAGATTATGATTGAAAGTGTGTTAAGCGATTAGGGTGCAGATTTAATCAGCCTGGAGGAGTTCGTGGCTAAGTAATAACAACCGCATGGGTCGATCCATCAGGTTAAGCTATGTTTGCCGGGGATGGTCCGTGGATGGGTGACCATCTTTACATTCCGAGACTCCTCAGTGCCGCGGAAAGCACGTAAAGCCGTTGCTTCCGGCTGTCATTCGTGGAATTTTGACAGTCAGTATCGGTCGTCAGAAGCCCAAAAGTCTGATAACCAGTCTTACCAAGGAGTATTGTATTACTCAGTTACTGGTTTGTGGAGGTTAGATAGACAGTCGCTCCATGTAAAATACGGGTATTCAGCTGCATCCGGTTAGACTGGAAGCCGACCCCAACATAGTTACTTTGAGAAAAGGCTAGGCAGATTGATTTAATTTGCCTACACTGTGTGTTGACTTCGGTAAACATGAAAAAATTAAAGGTGACATTTATTGACGTCTTGTACGGCTTATTTTTGAACGCGTTGAAATTGAACCATGTCCTAGGGCGTTGACCGATTGACCAATATAATACCAGAATTGGATTATTGGTTTACTTGCGGAAGTGGGGTCTGTTCCGGTGTTTAACAAGCCGATTTTGTATACCTTCATGTCAAGAGAGAGAGAGAGAAGACGGGACATTTTTTGGCATAACTTTTAGAATTTTTAGCCAAACATCTCTGGGTAAAAAAAAATCTAGTTTTTTTTAAATATATTGTATACCTGTACCTATGTATGTCTTTTAGGTGTAGTTGTTTGACGGAACCAATTGCTAGTGACGCATATAATTGTTTTTTAGTTTTATGCAAACCTACAATATGTCATCATCATCTATCTGCCTAGTCTTTTCCCGACTATGTTGGGGTCGGCTTCCAGTCTAACCAGATGCAGCTGAATACCAGTATTTTACATGGAGCGACTGCCTATCTGACCTCCACAACCTAGTTACTAGGTAACACGATACCCCTTGGTAAGACTGGTTGTCAGTCTTTTGGGCTTCTAACTGCCCGTAACGACTGTCAAAGATCTACATACAAATGACAGCCGGGACCAATGGCTCAACGTGCTTTCCGAGATACGGAGGGGTCTTGGTATGTAAAGATGGTCACCCATCCACGGATCGACCGCGGCAAGCGTAGCTTAACCTAATCGATCGACCGTGCGGCTGTTATTACTTAACTACAAGCTCTTAGAAACCTACAATATGTATTATGCTAAATTATTAAATACATATTTACTGCTCTTAACTTCCAATGCCGTATTAGATTATTGAGATTCGAACTCATTAAGGTCACTCTAAATGAGAACGCTTTTAATCATTTTAGGAAGCAGTTTTCGTCTTTATTTTAATTCTTAACATAACGTAATATCACGCCTCTGTTCCCCGAAAGGTCGGGCAGAGGTGCACCTACAGTACACCCACATTTCGCTAGTTATGTTTAAGTCCCATGGAACAGGGGGCGACCCTATTGCTATCATCCCGGCACAAATCTAGATTCCGGACTGCTACTGAGAAATCCCGGTCGAAAAACCGAATAACACTGCCGAACCTGGGCCTTGAACCCCAGAATGGACGGGGTCCGTTAGGGCCGATGCCTGCCGGGGGTGCGAAGAAAACCAAAAGGGAGATCGTGGCCCCCGGCAACGGCAACCGAAGGAACACGGGTGGGTTTTAGTCAGAAGTTATTTGATAATTTCCCACCCAACAAAAAAGGACCTCGTGCTCAGCAGTAGCGCAGCAGTAGTAGTAGTTTAATGCTTATTTAGAGGGTATGTTTTTTTTACTTATTTCAAGTCTCTGAGATAACTTTTTAGTTCTCGGCGATAATAACTTCATAAAACTTATTTGTGCTAGTTTTAATAATTATTTCTATGTAGGTGCCATCGCGGAAACCCATAATTAACCACCGTAAGGACTATTCTTGCTTGTAGCGCTCGGCCGCTATAGAACCGAAGCAGTAACCGATGTGGTCATCGTGTGCACGTAATTTTGTTTTCAAAGTGGTTAGTTAATGGCTTCCGCGATGGTACCTACCTACGTGTAAAGATAAACAGATCATTCGGTAAGACAGATTTCAATCTCATCAGATGAAACTCAGATATTTCAGTATCCGGCCTGAAATATCTTAGTTTCATCTGATGAGATTGCATCAATTCCTTTTCCAAACACTGCAGTAATTATGCATATCGAACGTTTCACGGAAATATGCATACGTACGTAATTCAATTCAGCACTAGTGGCTCTTGACTAAAGTGTTCAGGATGTTATTATAACAATGTAGCCTCTCTTGTTGTATGTAGCCTACATGTATCTATTCAAACATATTTCTTGCTTTTCTGCGAACACGTTTATGTATCTGCTATAAATGACTCCATGCCATGAATGACTTGCTTGCTGTCATCATATTTGTTGTTTCATCAGCCGTAGTTACGTAACACATAAAATGACAATTGATTGCAATAGGTTTCATGTTGACAGTTCACCCACGTCCATTGCGTTATTTACGTTCTTGAGCAGACGAATTTTCCAACCCTATATGTAATAAGAACAATCTTCCGGGATTGTCCTGATAGCCGTGGAATACTTCTCCACTCCTTATAAGCATGTCGGCACACGCGTGAGGGAGAGGCAAATTTTGCGCCCTCACGCCCCTAACCGCCGCAGGAGGAGACGCCCAGGACGTTAGGAATTGCAGGCCGATTCCCGGCCACCGTAGGCGCGGGCTTGCGGACGATGAGCAATGGGTAGCTCACCGTCCGATAAGGACCAGACCCGGGCCGACTGGGCAACCGAAGGAACACGGGTGGGTTTTAGTCAGTAAGAGTCTGACACGCCCAGAGCGGGAGAAGTTATTTGATAATTTCCAATAAAAAAAAAAAGACATGCTGCCCCCTTGTCGCTACGACACTATGTGCTAGCGACCGTTTTCGGGGGCCCATTATTGAGTGTGCAAGTCTCCCCTTGTCATTTTATCTGTGTATTTTATATAAAACATTGGTCAGGCAGGCAGGGGCATAGTCTTTCTATAGTCATAGATAACTAGTTCACTTTAGCCACTAAAACCCATAATCCAATATCTTTGTTTCCATATCCTGGAATAGTCCTAGACCAACCGGAGGTTATCCTTGGGTGTACTTGCATAGTGCGAACAGGGATAATCGTCGGTTTGTGGCTCATTGAATCAAAAACGTCAAGTGGGCCTCTGCGCCGGCCCCTCGTACGCTTTCCAAAGGTCCGGGACCCCAGCGTCCCGAGAAAGGTCAAGAGACGTAAAAATAATAATAATTGTCTTTATTTACACTTCAAAGTCACACATCTAGCTCTTGTACTAGGAGCTCCTGTATCACAAGAGCCAAAGCCAACTAGAGCTTATGAAATAGTTAGCATAATGCTTCAAAAATTTCGTTTTGTGATTCAAAGTGTGTTACGCAATTAAGGCTCTGTTCTAAACCGGGTGACAACAGGAAAAACGAAGTCAAATTTTTTCCAGATAGGTATTTAGTACCTACTGTTCGATAGTTTTTGTTACAAATAATATTTTGCATACATACATAAACTCAAGCCTTCTTCCCATGGGGATAGGCAGAAATTACAGAACGCCACCTGAAACGATCCTAACATACTCCTAATTGCTTTTGCCTTGTATTTATAAAAAAATATCCACTCCTTACATTAGAACGTGATTGAGTACCTAATTATGTAAAATAATTACAGCAATTTTTGTCTTAGTAATAGAACTATAATGACTTCACAACTTGCGTTGCAGTAATTTTATTTTAGCGCGTGTATTCGTGTTATATGTTGGTTATAAATGTCAGTCTGTCCATCCCTCTTCCAAGCGTGGTGAGTCGTAAATTGTAAAAAAAAAATCTGATTGGTTTTTGTAAACTTATTTAGGAAAGTTTTTATTATGAATGTGGTGGCTATAAGAGTGGGGGAAGACCAAAGAAACAATGGATGAACTGTGTGGAAGATGATATGACTAGAAAGACTACCGAGATGTCGAATAAGCAAAGTATGGAAAAAGGAGACATTGCGGCGACCCGACCCCAAATAAATTGGGTAAAGGACAAGAGAATTATGAGTTTTTGGGAGGTTTACGGGTACTGCGACTACATCATCGAGCATGCTTGATTGTCTCATCCGAAACTCTACCTCATGCCACACTATGCTCCTCGCGCTGCCGCGATGTTGCACTCTACCCACACTGTTCTACTCGCGAAATTAATCGCGACGCTTCGCACTACGTCCTTTGATTCGCGCCCAAAAACCGACAAAAGAGGGAGCAGTGGGCATGACGAGGATAATGACGTGCGGCATAACGAGTAACGTTGCCACACTACGTCCCTGCCTACTTTCGTCGCTACTTCTCATGCCACTCGACGAATCTGTGGCAGAGGCATAAGGTATAAGAAAGTTGCTCCCGACAAATCAGCAACTACCTATATATATAATCTGATAATATAATCTACTTAATCTAATTATATAATCTACTTAATTCATCTTCAATAACGGAAGGGCTATCGAAAATCAATCTGTTTGCGGATGTCGTCTTCCTGAAACCACTACTTTTCTTGCCAAGAATTGCATTAAAATTGAAGATTATGGCATTGCTCTTGTTAGGTCTTCTTTGGTATTTTTTTGTTGCTAAGCTCAGCAGCGGAAAAATTACAGGCCTTGATATCTAATAATCTTTTTATTATTTATGAAAACGTGTACGTTAGGTAATATCCATATAATTAAGCAATTTCTAATCGAAAAGGTCAAAAAACAAGCAAAGTTTATTTAGTTTATCACGTGTTTTTGTAACAGAAAACTAATCAGGATGTTTTTCAAAAAAATTATTATACTTTTGTAGATATGTGGCTCATACCTATTTCGACAAGGTATACCTAAAAATTCTGTTTAAGATTTAAATTATTTTAAATAATTTAATGGGAATAACGGTTTCATCCTTTATCGACAAGCTTAGTTTTTAACCGACTTAAAAAAAGAAGGTGGTTGTATGGTCTTCTGTATGGAATGTTTCCGTCAATTGTAGACAGATTTTGAAAATGATTTTTTCATTTGGTAGATAGAGGAAGTTTGCGTGGGGGTCCAATATATTTTTATTATTTTTGCTGGGTAGTTTTTAAGTTAGCTTCAATAACACGTATTTTTCCCACTTAGTCCATGAGAATGATGTTATAACAACTTCTTGTCACTGTTATAAATAACAGTGACAAGAAGTTGTTACTGCGTGTTATGGAAATTTACATAACACGCAGTGGTATTTCACACAACTAAAAACAGAAAAAGAAAACGTTTAAAAAAAAAAACACTACAAAGCGTAAAATATCTTTAATTTCGTAACCAAAGACACCGACTTCCGAAATTGAAGTTTTTTTTCACTTTGTAGTGTCTTTTCTTTTTGGAAGACAGTTGTTTTTTTTTGTAAAAAGTTTATGTCCTTTTCATTCATATTTGTAACTCAATAACTACCTAGTCTTATGTCAGTAGATAGGAAGTACCCTAACGTCTAGCTAGCTAGTTTGATTTGTATTTTTTTTTCGAGTATTACTGTGCTGTTGTATTTGTGAACGTTCTTACAAAATTGTTTTATTTCCTGGAAAGAACTGGTTCTTTGCGCACGTCACTGATGCAAGGTTAGCTCTCTTACTTTGCATTTTTTTCTTTTAAATTCTTATTTTTAAAGACTAGTTGCAAGTACAGAAAACCCTTGAAACATCTCTAAAGAACATCACGGGGTATCCCTATGAAATCGAAATAATACATCAACTATTCGAGATTTCGATTTTACAGGGATACTTCGTGATGAATCGACTGGTATCTATGTCAGTCGATTTGGAACCTTTGTATATTGTGAGATAACACAATCAGTAATCTTTAGCGTGACACATATTGTTTGTTTCCCTCCTAGGTATATCTACTACTATTGTCAATATAGTGATTGATTAGTGTCTAGCAAAGTAGCGACAATCTTTAAAGGGATTATCGCATATTTTTAAAGATTAGGTGTGATAAAATAACTACTTATTTTTATATTTATATTCTGGATTGTTCTGTTACTAGCCGGTCCTCATAAAGTAACCTGAAGATTGGTTAAGGCGACGATAACCGACTTTTAATGATTTTATACCGAAGATCACGTCTAAACGAGTAGTGTTAAATGATTTGGAAAAAATATATGTTAAATTAGAACATTTTATTATTATTTTAATATAGGCATATTTTGGATTATGTTTATAATACATAGTGAAATTAATTTGTAAAGTTAGGTCTAACGTGGATAAAAAACTGAGAATCACACAAAATCTATCAAGCGTATTTTTCTAAAACATTCACCATTTTTAAGATAATTTAATTATTGTTCTTTCAGTATACGAGTTTTATTAAAATAGCTTTTATTTTATGTATAATAAATTAATAATGCGTTTAATTTGGGACAGCGCTCCTTGAAGGGCGAGTGCTATTACTGGCTGGACTTAAGACGCGTTGCGTGAGCTCAGTACAGAACACGCAAGCTAACCTCAAGGTCACTGTCATATATCTGCGTCTTAAGGCGAAAGCGTCAGGATAGCCCGCGAAATCCAAATTTTCTTACGTTTTTTTTTAATTTGCAGGTCAGTATCAGGTTGTATGTTGATCTAAATATGATTCACGGCCGTGCCAAATATTTATTTATAGAATTATAATCATAAAAAATATCAATACAACTCTCTAAGTTCATGTAATCCTATTGAATAACTATTTCATGAAATCATGACATTTGAGGATTATGCTAACTTAAGGAGTTGTATTGCTGATTCTAATGATTATAATTCTGTAAAGCTATATTTGAAACGGTCGCGAATCATATTTTAATCAACATATAACCTGACCTGATACTGACCTGCAAATTGCAAAAAAACTAAAGAAAATTTGAATTTCGCGGGCCACCTTAGCGCATCCCCCTTAAACCAAACGAGCGAATCGACATTCTATTCCCATTCTTCCAAATTCTTGTTTTGTAAACAGGGATAGAGCATTTTTACGTTGGTCTATCCATACAAATTTTACAAAAAAAAAAAACAGAAAAGGATACTCTTGCTCTTGTTCGTTTCTGGTTCTATGTTCGTTTGGTCTTAACCCACCTATATACTCAAATTACAAGCGATAGTTTATGCTACCTTTTTCTGTTATGATCATCAGCTTACCAGCGAGGTGGACCTATATTGAGTTCTCCTCCCATGCGTTTAGTTAGTGGTCCTTTGGTCGAGATCCATTGAAAAAGTTTTACCTACTAAGTTATTGAATTACTGTAGGGAATATAAAGTTCTTGCTCTATCGAGACTCATCGTAATTTTGGGTTGTCTGTCAATCTTTTACATTTATGCCATATAGACAGATAAGTACCTATCTATCAAAATAATATTAATTTGAGCTGGTTGCATCGTTCACTTTACGTATAAGAATGTCCGGGACGTTTATCTCATAGATTTTCCATTGATGTGTGGTTGATAGTGTCATTTTTAACACACTTTTTCGTGTTATCATGTCAAGATTATAAAAAATATTTTAACGGTGAAAATACTCAAGCAATGGAATGTTCAATATCGCGTATTATTAAAAAAAAACTGACAAAAGGCTTGTGCAGACCAGCGTCCCATTTTTTTTTTTTTTTTTTTTTTGAACGGGCATCTCGCAGTTTTGACCACTAAGGTCTTGGCTGCTTAACCGGACTTTCCTGTGGGTGCCTTAAGCTGCTACACTCAAAGCCTCCAGCCAGGGGCAAAATACTAAACTAAATTAAAACTAGGCGAACGCTCGCTAAGGGCACCCCCTGTGGGGTACGAACCTCGGCTTAGGGCGTCGCTGAGGGGAGGACAGCAAGAAGGGACAGGCTGGATCAAAATTGGTTTATATCATGATTATTAAGCGGGGTAGTTTAAAGCTACGTGCTCAGCGGCAACAACTTGCTGGCACCTCGTTTTCGAGCAAGGGTCGGGGAGGAGTATTATTTAATCAGGGACACGGTCGCGATCGCAAAGGACCTCGGCGGCGAGGTCGGAATGACGGGAGGCGTCTGTATTTGTTTATTGTACTGGTGGCCCTATTCTGCTCTTGGAGGAGTGTGATGGGATCATCAGGGTCGGAAAGTACATGCCGTGGACGGCGGATCTGACTAATTCTAGAAGGGACATAATTGGCTGCTTCGACAACCAAGGGGTTACGATGTCTAGGAGCGGAGTCAAAGTAACGCTTGGACATGCGTTTTAGGAACTGGTGGATCGTAGGGATTCTACAGTCGAGATGGAGGATCTCGTTTCTGACATAGAAGGGAGCTCCCGTGGCTTTACGGAGGAAACGGTTCTGCAAAGCTTGCAACCTATGGATGGAATGGGACTTGGCGTGGGCGAATACTGCACCCGCATAGGTCATAATGGGTCGGATACATGATGTATAGATGCGCAGTTTGCACTTAAGTGACAATTTGCTGCGTGCATTTAGGACGGAGTGGAGTCTACCTAGAGCGAAAGCGGCTCGCGAACGAACCGTCTTTATGTGCTCAGAAAAGGAGAGATGATGATCTAGGATAACACCTAGGTATTTGGCGCGCCTAGCCCAAGGGATTGGTTTGCCGAACATGGTGATAGGTCGAGGGAAAGGGGGGGGTCTAGTTCTCGGTTTAGAAAAGCTAACCGCTTGACTTTTGTCGGGATTTACTTCTATTCGCCATTTCCTAAACCAGGCGCCAAGGTTGTTGACAGCCCTTTGGAGGTTTAGCAGCATCGTAGCTGAATTTCCCTTACAGATGATCGCTGTATCGTCTGCGAACAGAGCCAACTGCGTCGATCTGTGTTTGGGGATGTCGCTGGTGAATAGCGTGAAAATGAGGGGGGCTAATACTGAGCCCTGAGGGACTCCTGCCCTTATGGGGCGGGGGGAGGAAAGGGCTCCTTCGATGCGGAAGCGAAAGGTGCGATTCGACAAATAGTCTCGTAAGATGAGCACGAGACGATCCGGCACACCGAGTTTGTAGAGCTTATAAATTAAGCCGTTGTGCCAGACTTTGTCAAACGCCTTTGCTATGTCGAAGAATACTACGCTCGATTGTCGGCCATGGGTGAGAGCACCGCTGATTAGCTCGACAATACGATGGACCTGATGCACGCTAGAGTGCTGAGTTCGAAAGCCGAACTGTTCATTGGGGATGAGGCCCTTGGTCTCTGCATAGTCTCTGAGACGCTTATAAATAAGCCTCTCATAGATCTTGCCTAGAACCTTGAGCAGACTGATGGGCCTATAACTGGATGGCTCGTTTTTGGGTTTTCCGGGTTTAGGGATACCTATGACAGTGGCCTCTTTCCACGTCTGGGGAAAAATGTTGTTGCTTAACGCACCATTGAAGATGGTGGTCAAAAGCATAATTAAATGAGCTGGGAATAGTTGGACCACCCTATTGGTGAGTCCGTCTGAGCCGGGGGCTTTACGATTTTTCAGACCTTTGATAATCTCATGTACCTCATCTGGTTCGATGGGGGGCAGGGGAAAATCAGGGTCTTCAGTGGGAGGGATAGAGGCTCTACGTTCGACTTCGGCGTCGACCTCATCGAGGTGAGCTTTGTCTACTGGTAGGGTACTGGGAGAGCATTGGGCTTCAAGACTGTCGGCTAGGCACTCGGCTTTGTCGATGTCATCGAAGGCTAATGTTTTGTCCGGGCGGACTAACGGGGGCATATGGCCTGAATGAGGGGATCTGAGTTTCCTCTGGAGTTCCCAGAAGGCTAGGTGGGAAGGCTCAAGGTCGCTCAGCATCTTGTCCCAGCCCGTTTCACGCAGCTCCGCCATACGTGTCCTTACAGATCTCTGTAAGTAGCGCATGTGGGCTTTGTTGGCGGCGCAGGGAAAGCTGCTGTAGGCACGGACAGCTGCGTTCTTCTCAGTCAGCAGGGCGCGCGCATCGTCCGGGAGTTTCAGGTAACAGGGATCTGTTGCCGGAACCTCCCTTGAGCAGTCGCTCAGGACGGTTTGCACGTGCTCCGTGAGTGAGTCGATCGCAGCTGTCGTGTTAGCGATTGAGTCAAATTGGTCTGGAATAGAGTCTAGTAAGGGGGACGTGTTGGATTTCAGCTTTTCGCTTACTTTCTTCCAGTCCGTCACCTTTCTAGTGGGGAGAGGGTGGTTTGGGTCAGAGGGACCTATGCGGGATACAAGATGGATAATAACTGGGCGGTGGTCAGAGGTAAGCTCGTGCACCGTTTCTATCGAGTCAAGTCGTAAGTTCACGTTCTTAAGGAGCGTTATGTCAAGGACGTCAGGGGTGTAATTAACCATATGGGGATAATAAGTGGGATTCATCGGAGCGATGATGTCGAAGTTAAGAGTGGAAGAGAGGTCGAACAAGTGTCGGCCCCTGGGGGTAGTGATTTGACTGTTCCAAGAAGGATGTTTGGCGTTGAAGTCCCCTGCCATAATGACAGAGTCGCTCATGCCGAAGAGTAGCTGTAGGTCATCAGAAATAAGTTGGTAGTTTTCTGAGGCCTGAGCTGGGATGGGAGGGATATAGACCGACACTAGAGTGATCGGCGAGTGACCAGTCATGCCTAGGCGACAGACTGATACTTCTAGTCGGGAGAGAGGTGGAGGGTCCATAGGGATGCAATACAGATCCTTTTTATAGTAAATGAGAGTGCCACCCGCGTGACAGCGCGTCCTATCATTTCGAATTAAACGATAGTTAGCAATAGAGGGGTTTCGTTTATGGGGCTTTAGGAAAGTTTCCTGTATGAGGAGAAGATCTAACTGATGATCGCGGAGGAATTCCGCGATTTCATCTTTCTGATTAAATAAGCCATTGGCATTGAAAGTTCCTATTTTTAGGGATCGGGGTTTAAACCTTTCATAAGAGGCGTTATACATTATGAGGGTCTAGTGAAGGATGTGAGGGCGGAGGTGATATCCTCGTAAGCCAGGAATACGTTCTGGATACGCTCGAAGCATCCTGATTTCCTGGCTTCTACAATGTCTAGGGCCATTTGTTGAGCCCTGGGGGTACAGAAGGTCATAAAAGTGGAACTAATTATGCTGAATGCATTTTTAGCGGGGTCCGAGTAAATGTTATTATTGTTAGCCACGGGAGTGGGAACGGGACGCGGGGTACCAGCGTCCCAGTTTGCACGAGCCTTAAATCTGGTTTGAGTGAAGATAGTAAAAACTCTAATTAAATTTTGTTTTTCAAGAGAGATGTCAATAAATAATCACAATTTTATTATACAGGTGGCAGGGACATCGACGCGAAAACTATTACCATGGATTCAGTACACGATTTTGAACCGTAGAAATTTTTCGTCGGTTACTAAAAAAAATCCGCTGTTTTATAGAAAAGTGCAATACCTACGTGGTGAAAATGTATGGAACAGCAATTTTTTTTTTCATAACCGACGAAAAGTTTCTACGTAGGGGGGTTCAGAATCGTGTACTGAATCCATGGTAATAGTTTTCGCGACGATGTCCCTGCCACCTGTATATTTTTTAATGTGATCACCAGTGATCGGAGTAGGTATATTGATTTTACGTACTCGCATCATGAGTAGTCATAGAAATCATAACATAAATAATAAGCCTTTTTTTTCGGGATTTCACTTTGGTGCTTACGGGATTCTCACATATAGAAGCAATAAGAATGATATACCCAGGATTTTGTAATATCTATATTTAAAAGAGTGTTCTTGGAGTTTCTTGCCCGTTCTTCTCCATAGAGATCTACGTTTTGGAATGGGCAACTAGCTTCAACTTTCTGACTAACTGACCGACCGACTCTTTGACAATTCAAAAGTGCCTGTAAATGGTTTAATTGAAATAAATGCTTTGAGTTTGAATCAAATATTGTAAAATTAAGGATTTTAAACTACTACATTAGAAATTTATAGAATGCGATAGATAAACATTCAAAATTGTGCGTCCATCCGAAACTTACATAATCTGACTAATTTAGTATTTATTTCTTGTAAGTATATTATCTGCTGCTTGTAATTGTTACTATTCTTGAATAAATACATTAAAAAAAATCGCATTCAATGCAATAACAGCAAAAGGGTTAAATATTATTGATGTATTCTTTATTCTACATATTACAACATTTGCAATTCCTTAAAAAAATCTTAATAATTTCAAAACGCCAGATTCCCGGAGGCATATCCATACTAATATATACGTGCCAGTACATTGACCCCAAATCATTCTACCTACTCCGATCATTGGTGAGCACACAATCCAAAAATGGTTTCTGATGCCTACAAAAAAAATTGTTCTTAAACAAACAAAAATAGGTACCTATTTTTGTTTGTTTAAAAACAATTTTTTTTTCGTATTAGTTCATATTATTTTCGATTTTCTTTATCTCGAGTTTGACTACAAATGTTTAATTGTTACTAAGTAAGTATTGATAATAGGTACCAATTAATTGTTATCACATGTCACGTAATTAAAAAAAAAAACATCCGATAAATTGATTCAAATATTTTTTGTAAAACATTTTAACACTAAAGGGTTACTGACATTTTAAGGTCGTTGAAACAAGAAGGTGTAAAACAATTAAGGTCTGTTTACAAGAACGTATGTGTAGGTAACTCAAACTCAACTATAAAATATCCGAAATAGATTAAGGTATGATTTAATTACTTAGGTCCTCGAGTACCCTTTGTTTGGTCCTCAGATGGAAATGATTTGAACGGTATGGATACAAATTCAGGAGGATCAGGCATCATACATTTTACGAAGATCAACTAGTTACCTACCTTTTTGTGTGGGAAAATATGGGTGGATTTTCGGTAACTCTCATCCAGCTGCTACCAGCCACCCTGCGAAGATCATCGCTCCACCTAGCCTTTTTTTTCTGGTGGAAAATTATCAAATAACTTATCCCGCTCTGGGCGGAGCGGGAGGACGTGTCAGATTCTTACTAACTAAAACCCACCCGTGTTCCTTCAGTTGCCATGTTGCCGGGGGCCACGATCTCCCTTTCGGACTTCTTCGCAACCACTACCTAGAGATCAGTTGCAGAGCTAAGACCCTGTTATGTCTCACGAAAGATCCTTGATCAAGGCCTGAAACTTTATTTGGTAGCAAACCATTAGTTTGCCCATATCGATAAAAATTCTCCATTTGTATTCCCACATCGTTCGGAACACCTGTACTGTTGGAGTGGGGTCCTCATAGACAATTAGAGTAGGATATACCTTGTTAAAGGTCACGTAGAGGGGCCGAGGACTGTACAGGACAATAACAAACTAAAAATCAAGTCCAGTTATAATAAATAAAGAAAGAAAGAAAAAAGAAAGATTTTTTTTATTTGGGACACGCACAGGAAGTACAACATTAAAACTAAGATAATAATAAACTTGCTCGGAGGAAGGAAGTATTCCAGTAAGATGCTGGTAGGGATCTTGACCGTACTTCCGGGATTGCCCTGATAGCCGTGGAATATCTCTCCACTCCTCATAAGCACCTCAGGACATGATGCCCCCTTATCGCTACGACACTTTGCTAGCCATTATTGAGTGTGCAAGTCACCCTCTGCCATTTACCTGTGTATTTTATATAAAATATTGATCAGGCAGGGGTCATAGTTTTTCCATAGTTCCATGTAAGCAATCCATTATAGCCACCCAAATCCATAGCCCAATATGTTTTGTTTCCATATTCTGCAATAGTTCTACACCAACCGGGGGTTGTCCTTGGGTGCACTGGTATAGTGCATACAGGGATAATCGTCGGTTGGTGCCTCAACACTTAAACATGTCTAAGGGGCCTCTGCGAGTTGGCTTCGGCCCCTCGTATGCCTTCCAAAGGACCGGGATCCATGGGCCCGCGATTTGTTAAAATAAAAAATATAATAATCTTGAGAAGTCCTAATACATACTGTAAAAAAAAAACTGAAATCATTAATTGCAATAACTTCCTTGGTATTGCAGATTTGTTGTTAAATTGCTAAGGTACCTAACGTCAATATACAGGGTTATTTTAAATTGGCTAGCTAAACTCTGCAGACGACGTGGGTCTCGACATCGAAGCTTATTTATATGCAGTCAAAACAGTTTATAACGACTTCGGAGAGACCGTTGGTTTACGGTTGTTATAGTCGAAAGTCGTTATAACCAAATAATATGTTAAATAAACAGAAATGCTGGGACCTCATTTCGTTATAACCGGTACGTCGTTTTAAGCGAAGTCGTTATAAACGGTTTTGACTGTATATAGGGTGGCAGGGACATCGACGCGAAAACTGTTACCATGGATTCAGTACATAATTCTGCTTTGAAATTTATCGTCGGTTATTAAAAAAAAATCTGCTGTTTCATAGAAAAGTGCAATACCTGTGCGGTCAAAATGTATGGAACAGCAGATTATTTTAAAAATAACCGACGTAAAATTTTAAACGCAGTTCAGAATCATGTACTGAATACACGGTAACAGTTTTCGCGTCGATGTCCCTGCTACCCTGTATGTATTAGACTATGATAGAAATTCGAAAAAAAAAATGTTACGGCTGCTGTTAGTGTTGATACTTGAAGTACGACTTGAGAAAAACTGTTTTCTTATGTGTTATCGTATTTAGATACCGATACCGATCACGTCTGTGAAGTTTACACGAAAATAAACAGATTTTTTAAACTGATGTTTCAAGTGACTACAATAACTGCGGCCGATGACCACACAAAAAAAAGAAAAACATCAAATTAATACATTTTTTGTTTTAACATGTTTTGATATCGATACCCATCGCGTCTGCGGAGTTTAGGTAATAATAACAATAAAAAAAAAAAACAAAAAAAATAATAACCCTGTATCTAGGCACCTAATATGCTTCTAAAGGCTTCAAATGTTCAGAGTTCATACAGTAAGTCAAGACAAAATTGTAACGATTTTGTACTGTCGCATGTCGCCGCCGCCGCGCCGCCTCGCTCGGCCATCGCTGCTCGCCGCTGGTTTCGTGCCTGCGCACTAAAAGCTATCGCGGACAGAGTAGCACACATGTTTCTGTTCAATTCAATTACACTTGTGCATTTTATCTAACGGAACCCGAGCAAAGAAATCAAAGAATAGCTGCTTATATTAATTCAATGCGAATGCTTACCATATATGAAATACGTCATAACACTACGTTGAAAGTGTTCAAACAAATGGGCAGGACCTTGGCCCGGAGGTCGGAATGACGCCGACGATTCCATCGCCTCTATTTTGTTTTGTTTTAGTACTAGTTTGTTTGATACATTATTTACTATCAAATTGTAGGTAGACAAGGACTCAGACCAATTTACCTCGAACATGGTCGATAGGTAGGTAATGGACGATAATGATGGAAGTATCTTACACCTGTTTTTTTAATTGAAAATTTGTCAAACTCTACTTTAGCATTATTTAAAATTACAACTTTAATATAGCGAAATACAAAATTTATTTGCAAAAATCTAAAGGTGCAGTGGCAATCAGGTAGGGTCGCTGGCGACCCAGTGGTATTGGCCACGACTTAAGGCTTATGACAAGGGCCGAGCTGCCTGTCGCGCCCGCGATATCGCGCTGGTCTGCATGAGCCTTTAAGTGTTGTGAAGGTCGTGAGTTCGAACCCAAGCGGGTACTTTACCTTGTATATTTAATTTCATCACCACTGCTCTCAAAACGATGAAGGAAAACATCGTGAAGAACCGGCAATGTCTTAGGACGAAAATTTCGAAGACATGTGAAATCCAACAACCCGCACTGGGCACGCGTGGTGGATTACGGCCCACTCCCTCCCATAGAGAGGAGGCGTATGTCCCAGCAGTGGCATCGTTGTACGCTGATTATGAAAGCATAATCAGCGTACCTACAACGATTTTTTTTTTTTCAATATTGATATTATGATCTTGCAAAGGCAAGAAACATAAGAAATATTGAAAAAAAAAATGGAGTTAAATGTTATTGAATGTCGCGGGCAAGCACCTTTTAGTAATGCTAGGTAGACTTGACAAGTTCTTAAACTTCAAATTCTCAATTCAGAAACCGGATGTTAGTTAATTTAGAATGAACTGCATTATAACTTTATGTCCCAGACGCCTGAAACATTGACCCAATCTGTTTTGTCCTTTATAAAGGTCAAGTGCGTACTACTACTATAAAATCTGCAGTCGTTGCGCAGGTCTAAAAAGATGAATGAATTCCTAGGCTTATGAGGCTAAGTTTTTTAGTTGGATAAATGTTATTGTGGGCATGCAAATACCTTGATAATTATCTACCCACTCATCGTGATGACTCCATTTCGATATCATTGTTATGTGTTATCCGGAATTACATTAGCTAGATAGGCACCAAACTCTATCGTAACATTGTTAACAAACTCGTTTTACCACTTCATTACAATATTTCAAGCCTTTAATTGCTACTGATTGGTACTTACCAAAATCTTGATATTCAAGAGTTGTTTCAGTAAGGGATTCACCTAAGTTTGTCTATAAAGCAGACACGTACAAGTAGCGACACGTGTATGTAGCAAATTGAATCTGTCTGCCCAACGGTATTTTTTTTTGCTTGGTCAGCCAACATTCGATTACCGATGAGGAAATGCAATAAAGAACTAATATTGTACCTACTACCGTTCTGCAAGTTATTTTTAGTGCTGAATCACTCTGTTTTCATTAAGGCTCGTGTAGACCAGCGCGATATCGCGGGCGCGACAAGGGTTGCGCTGCCTGTAGCGCCCGTGATATCGCGCCAGTTTATTTTAGAATTACTACGAAAATAAAATGTTTTAAGGGATTTCCTATACCTTATTTGGGTAACCTATTTCTGATGAGCTATTCTGCTCGGTCTAAAGTACCTATGGATGTTATTGCAATTTTTTGCTGTTACCAACTAATCAATCATAGTAAATTGTATTTTTTTTTTCTTCTTTGGTTTATGTTTTTGTTTTATCTTCTACGGTTACACACGTCTACATCTCATTTTTTATAATTTCCTGTCGCAGGTATGCTGGAAGAGATTTCTTTAGAAATAAGCATTGCCTCTGTACGTATTTTTCTGTTCCTTTCTTCTTGTCTGTTTATATGTGTGTGCATAAATGGTTAAATAAAGAAATAAATAAACAATCGGTCTCCAATGTTTATGTTATCATTTTAGGCGGACATTACATAACATCGTTTGTTTGTTACAGTTACCTCGTGTCCGGCGATGCGGACGGAAAGTGTTATATTTGGGACTGGAAGACCACGAAACTGTACAAGAAATGGAAGGCGCACGACGGCGTCTGCATCACGTCACTCTGGCACCCTCACGAACCCAGCAAACTGCTCACGGCAGGCTGGGATGGCGTCATCAAGTACTGGGATTAAATAAAATGACTGAGCTCCATGATACCACGTTTTAATTTCAACCTAACATGAACCACGAACCGTAATAGAACAACAACAAAATATAAACATACATTTTTATAGCTTAGCTTTACATTATACTTTTTTTAAATTATATCAAGTGCCCAATGTCATGGTCGATACACGGTCATGCCAAAGTCAAACTACGCAACTTGCGTATACTTGAAGGGCTCTTCGTACGCGATATCCACCTTGTACTCCATGCTGCACTCGCGGCATGTCCCGTTCTTCATGAACTCATTGAAATTTATATTGTTCTCATGGAATGCTTCGGTTAGGGCTGTGATGAGGCTGTCGATCATCTCGGGCGTGTGGTAGGGGCCGGGCGCGAACCTCAGCCTCTCCTCGCCGCGTGCCACCGTCGGGTAGTTGATGGCTTGCACGTAGTGGCCCCTCTTCATTAGGGACTCGGCCACGGCCGCGACTTTGTCGGCGCCCGTGATAGGTACAGGTACGATGTGACTGACTGAAGGCATTTGTGGCAGACCGGCCACGAGGAGGGACAGCTTCAAGTATCGCACAATAGCTTGGTGCCTCCCCCGCAGGCTCCTGCCCTCCTCGCTTGCAAGGAGTCTAATAGCGGCTAAAGACCCCGCCAGCACGGGCGGCGGTAATGCCGTCGTGAAGATGAAGCCGGGGGCCAGAGATCTCACTGTGTCCACCAATAGGGAAGACCCAGCTATGTAGCCCCCAACATTGCCAAATGCTTTCCCTAATGTTCCAGATACTATATCTATCTTGTGCTGGATCCCTCTCTCTTCTCCTATACCAGCACCATGTTTCCCATAAAGCCCCACAGCATGGACTTCATCAACAAATGTTAGAGCACCATACTCGTGGGCTATGTTACACATTTCATCTAAAGGACAGATTGCTCCACTCATCGAGTGGACAGTCTCAAATACGACTAGCTTGGGAACGCCTTCTGGCGATTCAGACAACAGTTCTCTCAAGTGATTTGGGTCATTGTGTCTGAATATTTGCTTTGGTGATCGACCATTTCGAATACCCTGTATCATAGATGCATGGTTCCCAGCATCAGAAAAGATTAAACAGCCTGGTAGGATTTTTGCCAATGTAGACAATGTTGCATCGTTTGCAACAAAACATGAACTAAATATTAAAGCTGCGGGTTTCTTGTGCAGGTTGGCTATTTCAGTTTCAAGTTTCTCAGTCATCTGAGAGTTTCCTGCAATGTTCCTGGTTCCCCCTGCTCCGGTACCATAAGACTTGATGGCATTGATGGCTGCATCTTGAACTACAGGATGGCGAGACGCGCCGAGGTAGTCGTTGGCGCACCAGACAGTCACGCGATGGTTGTCGGGCCCCTCCAGCGCCTGCGGGTACACACCATCCGCAGCTAACCGCGACACTTTCCTGAAGATGCGGTACGAGTAGTCTCTCTTCTTGGCGCTGATCTGCTCGTGGAAGAACTTCTCGTAGTGGTACGACTGCGCGGGCTCCGTGATGTCCTCGGTCATTTCCTTGGGTGCTTCGGAGATACCCACGTTCTGCTGGATGAAGGGGCACTTGGTCTCGTCAACGCCGAGAGAACGGAATCCGCGAGTTACTATGGGGCAGTAGTTTCCGTATTGTTTCATCAGAGTCGCCCCGTAATTCTTTACGAAGGCCTGGTTCAACGATCCTATGAACGGGCACCGCATTTTTCCTTTTTATGTAATCAATGACACACCAAACACTTGCGACACAAAGTATAGGTTTGTTGTAATTTTACGAGATTTGTGTATGAACGTTGGCTCGCACTGTAGCCGAACGTCTCACAGTCTTCAGTCAACTGGTGGCACGGCCAACGGCACCTTTCATTTATAAAGTTGGTGTCGTCATATCGATCACGTTTGATACTTCATTCACTTCACGTTCACTGCGAATTTTACGGAATTTTATTATGATTTCGCAAGAAAAATGTTGCCTTGTAGAATTTTATTTTGACGTTTTGTTTTCTAGTTGCCATTTACGAAATTTTTATATTTTACATGAAAACACTGATGCACTACGTGCTCTGTGCGTGGCTTTCCAGTCCCAATAGTCGCCTGCATATTACAAAAAGCGTAAAGCCTGCATTACACTATTCCCGAAGTTAAGCGAAAAAGAGAGTGTAGAAGTGCATTAAGAACTACAGGAAGCTTCGAGTCCTTTGACTTGTGATCGACACAAAAGTAAACATAAAAACAACAATGTCGATTTAAAGCCGTACAACTGTGCTGCCACCTGTTATCTGCTTTCAGTTTTTAACCTCATTATACCTAAACTAGATAAATATGTATGAGACTTGGAGTGAAGCACTATTAAAAAGATAGGAGAAGCGTCTACCACTGGTAAAAAAGCAGTTTTAGTGGAAATCATTGAATTATGAACGTTTTTTAATTTATAAGTTATTTTGTGTTTGTTGACTTTAAGTTCGTTTTTTGTTAAAGACTGCAGGCGTACGATAGAAGTAACCTGATCAGAGTTGAAAACCAACTCAGGCATGATCTTCCTGACTGAAAAACCTCAGAGATAGCACTTCTAGCACTGATTTAATATGATAATAGAAACACACACATACTTCACTATAATTTACGAAATATCACATCACAAGTGCCTGTATGTAACGAAAACAGACTTAGTTTTCTTTGGAGCATCACCTGTAAATCATTTTCTCCCATAAAAGGCTTAAAGGATAGCACATCGTCGTGACGAAATATCGTATTCCAATTTTTTTCGTAGAACTTTCTCCCACAGTTTTCTTCTTTTAATATCTTTAGCAAATACATGGGTCCTTGTATTTTTGCAGTAAACAGCTGCGCAACTGGGCTCAATAATAAATTAAGGGTAAAAGAAATCACTTGTTTACAAAAAATGTATGGCTAGCTGTCAAATTATCAGACGCTGGAGATTAGCGCCATCTGTAATGAGCAAGTAGCAGTTTGTAACCCCGTGGGCTGAGTATCGTGTACATTAGGCTTTAGCGACCGGTTTAGGCATTTATTGTCATTTATAAAATACAGTTGCTGAAATGTCAAGTATCAGCTGTGCACACGCCCAAATGTCACTGTCAAAGCGTAAAATTATCAACACACCAAGTCCACCAACCAACAAATTGACAATACGTTTGTCGTGCATTTGTCCAAATCCCAGAAGTGAGGGTTTTTACTTTTTATGTTTTGTGCTAAATAAGAAAAAGGACATGTTTTCCTTAAACGATCAATTAGAACTACGAAAAGTAACAATATCTAGTTTGATAACATGCATTTATTTACCGAGTATCATCACATTTATATCGTATAAAGGGATTCTTTATTCAGTCGGCAATGGCTCATCCTGCTTTATTTTGGGTCTTATTTTCGTGGCGGAGTTGTTGAAATCATTCTACTTGAACTCTAGCAATGATATCCACGGAAGGAAGAACAAGGCGAGCAAGAATACTGCTGGAGACATCCTGAAAGGATTCGTTTATCTGTTGTGTGCCAAGTTTACATACTTTATTGGGATTATATTGTTCGGAGCGCCTGTGCTTGAATGTCACGAGGAGACGTTGATGCTGTCATCATTACTTACTTTACTCACAGTATTTCCCATGTTACTTCACAGTGGGATTGAGTCATCTTTGCAGCTGTTGTTTGGAGTCAGAACTTATGGAAAAGACACTATTATTGAGATGCTTGTCAGCAATGCCATGATGACAGTTTGCGGAGCATGGGTGGGGGCTGTAGTTATCCCTCTAGATTGGAACACTCCCTGGCAGAAGTGGCCAATACCATGCTACCTCGGTGCAGTAGGAGGATTCTTGCTTGCCAATGTCCTAACAGTATTAAAAGTAACACTCAAAAGTGGTGCACAGAAATATCCATCATTAAATATACTAGTCGAAATGCTTAATGTGTGTAAATTACCTAAGTAATCACTAAATTGTATTGTATTCAATAAATTATTATTAAAATGATTCAGTCTATACCATGCTGATTCCACAACGGATGAGCATTGTTTTTTTCTGTCCTCATCTACGTAACATGACAGGCAGAATATCCAGCTCAACAGCCTATCCTGTAGTACTGCAAGGATTTAAGTTCTGCGTAGGTCACTGTTCCATAGGAATACTTACGAGTTTGTATAAAGATTTCTGATTAAATTAGATTCAGGTGTTCTTATGTTTGTGCAGCACCCCTTTCAACCTCTGTGGATAGCTAGGCTCCTTGAATTAGAAGATAGCTTTCAAGTCAGATTCACCTACGAAAATAAAAAAAAAAACACTTTTTTTCCAAATTTTTTTATTTTTCCCTATTTAGTGGTTGACCAAGGTTTAGAGGTGTTTTCCCTTGGACACCACACCCTTAGCCAGTATCATTAAGCCAGGCTGTCGCACTTTGGGCACGCCACAATTGCGGCGATAAGTCCCCTCTTTGAGGAGTGGCTAGAGAGGCGCCACGGCGTCCTCACCTTCCGCCTGACGCAGGTCTTCACCGGACACAGTTGTTGCGGGAGGTTCCTGTTCAGGATAAGGCGGGAGGAAACGCCCGGTGGAGCATACGGTGGAGGTCTGTTCGGCTTAGACGGAGTACCACCGTGTCCTCGTGGAGGCGATCGCCGGCGGTGATCTTTCGCGTCCAGATGTGGTCCAGGCCATGGTGCGGAAAGAGAGGGCATAGGTGGTCCTCCTGCGAAGCAGTAATGCTCGCGAAGGAGGAATTTCTCAGGCCTCTAACCGCCGCAGGAATCGCCCTGGGCGTCGGGAATCGCAGGCCAAATCCCGGCTACTGTAGGCGCGGGCTTGCGGACGGTGAGCAATGGGTAGCTCACCGTCCGATAAGGACCAGGCCTGGGTCGACGGCGCGTTATGTTCCACGCGCGCGCGCGCCTATAAGAGATGTCAGCAAAACTGATGGGGTCTGCTAGGGCCGATGCCTGCCGGGGTCGCGGGAGAGTCCGAAAGGGATACCGTGGCCCCTGGCGACATATAGGCAACTGAAGGAACACGGGTGGGTTTAAGTCAGTAAGAGTCTGACACGCCCTCCCACTCCGCCCAGAGCGGGAGAAGTTATTTGAACATATCCCAGCCACAAAAAAAAGGCTGTCACACTTACACATATTAGTCCATATCTTGAAAACTACTGAACCGATTTTGATGAAACTGTTCCTGTGAAAAGTAAGCCAATAAAAAAACTCACAATCCGATTATAGTTTCGGAGAAATACATACCTACACCTATAAATATTTGTATATTTATTTGGTATAATATATAGATTATCTCATATGAATATATTACAGTTACAATAATATTATAATATTACATACATACGAGTAGAATGATAACCTTTTTTTAAAGTCGGTTTATAGCTTTTATTTTAACTGGGTGACCATTGTAATGGTTGTTGAGAGTATACCTTCCGCACGCATCGCACTATGTGTAGTGTGCATATCAATTTTGCATTGCTGCACATTTGTTACTTACTATTTATATAAAACAGCTGCATGCGTTGCAATGCCATTTCTTTTTTAATATACATTTTTGGCTCAGAAACCCTCGCGGGCGTCCTCAGAACACCGAACCAAAGTTTCATCAAAATCGGTCCAGCCTTTTCGGAGTCTATAGAGCACAAACAAATAAACAAACATACATTGATTATTTATAAAGATTCAGCTAAACAAACAAAACAAATGTACTTACATTTTACTTTACATATTTTTACTTAACTATTGCGGCGGGGATCCAAAATTAGTTACACTAGTTCGTAAAATACCTACGGAGTACTGTGTAAGTACTAACTTAATGCGCTATTATTTTTCATTGGCATTTTATGTTTGAAGTTCAGTCAGATTCATCATCAGAGCTAAATTAGGTCGATAAGTTTCCGTTGCGTCTTTTCGTGCTCAAGAAACTATGTTAAATTAAAACTAGGCCAGCGTTCGTTAAGGGCACCCCCTCTAGGGTACGTACCTCGGCTTAGGGCGTCGCTGGGGGGAGGACAGCAAGATGGGACAGGCTGGATCAAAATTAGATTTTCATCATGATTATTATTCGGGGAATTTAAAGCGTGCTCAGCTGCAACAACTGCTGGCAACTCGTTATCGAGCAAGGGTCGGGGAAACCGATTGCGTGGATTCACCAGGCTTTTATAACACGGTACATGCCCATTAAAACCGTGTTCAGTTTGCGAGTATGTCCGTGTGCGCATGTCACCTTATCTTAGTAGGTAGGTAGATACGGTAAAAAAAAAACAACTAAATAGTTTATTATCTTATCTAGGTGTGTTACATCTTAGGTACCTACCTAATGTACTATGGAACAGAGAAATAAAGTGTGTATGTGACATGCATAGGCCGGTATAGTTTAGGTACTTACTTATTGAACTTTTCTATGCATATTAAAAAAAAACTGCTATTTAATACATAGTGCAAATACCTACAAGGTAAAAATGTATGGAACCACAATTTTTTTTGTTGAATTCGTGGTAACAGTTTGCACATCGCTGTCCTATACACCGTATATTTTACCATCTTCATCTTCGCCATTCGAGCTGTTACCTTCAACTTGAAAGGCGCAGTGAGTGTCTGAATGTTGTACTTTTGCGCTACAGGTGGACTCAGGGAATTCGATAGGTTTTAGGTACGGTAGGTACCTTTAGGTAAAGCAGCATAATTTTTGTTTAGTAACTGTTACAAAAAATAAATAAAACCACAATTTTAGTAAATTAATAATTTTATTTTGTATTTGTTAAATATTTACATAGCCTATTTAATGCTCTATTTTATTAATAAAATATGAAACTTAACCAACATTCGCTTGATCACATATTTTTTGTTTAAATAACTCCTATAATATAATTAGCGTTATGAATACCACGTGTTAATTCACAAATGTTTAACAGCAATAGACTTTGCAACACAAAGGTACGTTAAAATAACAATAGTTAACACATCTAAGGCCTTGTTTTAACTCTCAGGTTTTCTAGTGCGAACATTAAACATAATCACGAATTTTAATTAATAAGTAGATTGGTTTCACTAATCTCTTCTAATTATGGCATTCATTCTCTCGCTTGATGGAGATCGTCTTGCGAAAACAAATGAAAAAGAATGCCATGATTGATTTTCGGAGTGAAGAGGAATCGTTTTATATACCATTTTATACGTATTATTTTGCTAAACTGCTGCCTTATTACATTCAAACCTAACGGATCTCAAACCACACTAGTGCCATCTAGCGGAAACTGCTAGAAACAATTCCTCTTCATCGCAATTATATCAAAATACCCTACATCATAATACACCATCACGATATACATCACACAGCTCTACATTGCTTTATATAATCGTCGATTAATATTGAAGACTAACATTATACTCTTCAGAAAGATCACTTACAAATATAACTGTATTAAAAATTGCAACAATTCGCTCCCATAATGACATACAGAATGATTCATATACATTTACACTCAAACCCGCAAATCAGTCGTTTCCTAAGGTCTATTGCGGAATGCGGTAGAATTATTTGCATTAACTTCAGTTCATGTGTGTTTAACTAAAATGTGGTGCTGAAGTGTATAGTCAGAACTCCTTATCAACCAATCTTCTGAAAGTATGTTTAAGTATTATTAACATAACTGGCGAAATGTGGGTACATACTATAGGTGGTACACCTCTGCCTAACCCCTCGGGAAATTCAAGTGTGATGTTATGTGATTACAAATATCTCTACCGCTTACACAGATCTCTCAGGCAAGGACCTTAGTCTACCGGTAATAATAAATATTTAAAAATTGTTTCAAACATGGTGGCACAATAGTTTCGGAAAACAATAAAACAGATTTATTTTGTTTGTAAGTGGGTACACTTTATTTAGTGTTTTAGTTAAGAAAGAAAATAGAATCGTTCCACGAAACGTTGCCATAAACAGTAAACTACGGGATTGATAAATATAAAGTTACAAATGTTTTACTTTTTCCTATTTCTATTATAACAATAGCATTTTTAACAATATAGAAATTCATTTAATTATTATAATATGAGGTAATTGGCAAAATCGCTACTTGAATACACTCCGTTCAGCCTAACTCACTCAAAAAATCTAACCACAGTTTCGTGGAACGAGTAACCTGTCATAAAAACGTTCTATTTAATATAAAAATATTTTAAGAGTTCAAATATTCAAAGGCTACGAACGTCACATGTGAACACTATGGCACATCGCGAGGCGTGTCGCTATGCCGCTACTTGCGAGTGGCAGTGAATTATATTTTAACGTTGGCAACACTACTGGGGCCACATCACCAACTTTTGACCATTCAAATTACTGAACTTTTTCGCCCCACTGTATCTCTAATTCAGGTAAAAAGTTGGTAGTGAGCCCTGTTAACCACAATGCACACGACTACTTCAACATTGATAACCTCACAATGCTTCCCGAGAAAGTGAGCGTTTGTACTAACATACGTTTGAGCGCTCGTTGGCCTTTCCTATCTCTATTATTGGCCTCTTTTAGACTACGATACTATCATAATCCACCCTCGACTTGTATGCAGTGACAATATAAAGCAGCAATTAAATAGTTGCGTGCTAAACCTCGGTATAGGCCAAAAATACGTTATGTAACGTCCTTATTATCTTGCCAATTAAATTCTCTATTAATTATCTAAGCCAAAAGTACAAACGCACTTTCTCATTCAGCGATATATAAAAATCTACATTACCGTAGTGCGAGATTAGTGAATGCTTCCGCAAAAAACTTTAACAGCATACATATTTACAATTCTCTAACATTATGTACCGTCTTTAAGCCTATATTAAAATCTAAAATATGTAAAAAATTAAAATCTCAATATGCAAAAATTATCAAGCACCTTTATGTAAAAATTAATTGTTAAATATCTAATTTAGAGAATGGGTGTGTTATACGTAGTTTTCTAAATGATACCAAATCTACGCGGAAAGAGATATCTTAAAAAAAAAACTTTTTCTTCTTCTACTACTCGCTAACCGAATACCCTGTCCCTTGAACAGTGAAGTTTCAGAGAAATGGGGGCCGTGTGAAACAATGGATAGTGACAAAAATGGAAATAAAACACTATAGATCATACGTAAGTACTGTCTTTAAAGGCGAAGAAGATAGTAATGATAAGGTAGGCGTGCTTTGACTGCAAGTGGAAGTGTCCCGTCAAAAGTAAGAGTAGAACGTATTTACTTCTCTTTCTAATAAAACAAGGGTGCGATATTCAATAGCTTGTCTACACTGGTGACTGGATCTTTCGTAGGTTTCCCAAAAATCACTCATGAGCACTGTAAGCATCAAGATTAAGTAGAAAGGTTACATCAATAAAATGTCAGTTTAATCTATTATTTTTATAGGAAAATATAGTATACAAAAAATAGCACACAATATACCGTCCACAACTAAATACACAGACAAAATATAAAAAATCTAAGTACCATTCTTATAGGTGGTATAGATATATCGGGGTTGCAAGAGTTAAAAATACAGACGTAATAAGAACATCTAACGATCGATAATATGTCTTATATTAATTATTACAATTAAATAATATAAAATGCACCGCTAATACTAGATTACAAGATATATTCTCAACAATTTTAACTTTTTTGTGGATCTTTTATTCAATGTCTGACATATCTAAGTTTGAATTTACGGTAGTTCTTTGGTCAATTCAGTAATTTTAACTGTAGGTACACTTTTATACAATAGGAATGGTAATATTTTATTATCAACAGAGTCGCTATACCATTTACATTTTTGGCGTGTTCTAACATCTAAGTCTTACGATCATTCGCATTTCTGGACCCAACAGTTATCTGATATGTCACTGATAGGAATCTGTAATTTACATTACTCATAATATATTTTATCCTACGCCAAATTCTTCCGACACAACAGTTGATCCAAATGGAACTATTCATATTTTTGAAAACGAGATTCGTTTTAAATGATAAACGTCAAAAATCAGACATTGAATAAAAAGTCCATAAAAATACTATAACAGCGGCCTTAAAAAACGAATCACCATTTTTGACAATCGGCAATGACTTAATTTTCGCCGTGCATTGGTCCGATTTCAAACGGTCACTCGAATTCGAATTGCAGTGTTGCCAGCATATCTTTGTGAAATCCTACGAATTGATTATAAAATGTAAGCAAAATTTTATTTTCCGCCGACTTTATATTTATTACGAAGTTTATACGAAATGCTAGTTTTATGTGCCGGCGCACGCTTTTATGAGAAAACCGTAAAAATCACGACATCTAGTCCTAGACAAACTTTAAAACTTAGCTGTGGTGCTAGCAATATCTATGAGAGTTATAAATATTGCTGGAACTCAGCGTAACCAGCGAAAAGCGAGTGAGATACACTCTAAACCCTTCCTTCTAGTCGTTTGAAGCGTTTTCCTATTATAGTGACACAGAGAGATGTTGGCAACTGGCCCAGAACATGTTATAACAACGATCAGAATGTATAGCTAAGGAACGACTGCTGCGTCTTACGTGTTGTTCGTATCCGGTTGGAAGTAATGGAGACCGTTTATCTGAAAAAAAAACAGAAGGATTTTAATTAAAATTAAGATAAAATAATCAATAGGTATTGGGCGGCAATAACCTGTCGCCTCTTCAAAAAATTGGCGGTGTTAAATAAAAATCTGCCTAGCATTACGAAAAGTTTAATTACATTTTTCCGCCAGAAGCTGCCACGCTGAACAGACTTGATTGAAATTGTTGAGGTAGAACCAAGGCAAAGATACAAGAATTTAATAGAAAAAAAGTATCATCGCTAGGAATCCCAGTTGCTGTTTGACAGACCCCTTGCAGTTTACAATGATTTATGCTAACATCTCAATAGGATCTTAGACATATTTTACCTTTTAATAGCTTCCAAATATCCATTGCTGAACATGAACCTGTGGCGGCATCTATATCGCCACACGCGAACTACGTATCAAAGACCTGACGTCACACAAATCCTGCATCGCGCAAGCAGTGTTTACCGCGAGCGCGTTTTCCGAGTATATACACAACGTCCCAAAATCAATCGTGGGACATTGACCGGTTAAATAGTCATGACCTCAGAGGTCAGCTATGAGATGCCCTACAGAAAAAAAAAAACAATCTTGGGGCAGTAGCCCACCAGACACAACACCCGTCTGGTCAGAGGATCCTCTCTTTTCTATGTAGGATGAGTGAACTTTACACCCTGTTCCTCATACTTCTATAAACCTTCCAATGACAGCTACAATGTACGTTCAAGGGTGAGCACAATTTCATAGGTACCAAATTTCATCCTAATGTAACGTACCGTCATATCATACTCTGTGACGAAGGCAGGCACGTCGAGCTGATCCCGCGCCATCACTGAGTACAGGTACTCTACTCCGGGAAGATTGTGGACTTTCGCCTTGATCGCCGGCGCCATGAACGTTGTGAACCACCACGTCATCATCTGAGGATAGGAGAGATATCTAGTTAGACGTTAATTAAACATGACAGAATATTAATGAGTAGGTGTTAAATGTAACATGTCTGGGAGATTGTTGGAGGAAGTTTTGTGACAAAATAGTTATAAATCAGCACTAAAAGTTCATTAATGTGAATAACCTATCTAATTGCGTAACACATTTTCGTAAATGATTATGATTTTCGCGTATTACGCAATTAGGGTAAAGGACATATCAGTTTTAATTACCTTTGTCCAGAATGTGGGATGTACGATGTAGAATGCTTTCAGGTTCTTCTTATATCTGAAAATATATAAAATTGGCATTAAATAACTAAATAACTACTACTAATTATGCAAATTGTTTGGAGAACCTGGAGATAAGTTAAGAAACTACGTAAGCTCCCCGTTGGTTCCATTGAGGTCTAACTATTGAAGAAGAAGAAGATATTGTCAACTATTAACGAAATTTAGGTATGGTATGGTAAAACAGGCTAGTGTCCAAGCGCGTATTTTGCGTAAGGTAACTATGATAAGTATTGTTATTTTGTTTGACTAATCACAGCAATGAGACACGATAGTAGAAGATCCAAATAAGAGTCTTGCTCAGGCTTCTAAAACTTTAGATAAGTATGTAACTATGTATTTACTTGTAAGGCAGCACGGTGTACACCTCCTTGAGCCAGGAGAAAGGCGGGTGGTTGCCGGAAGAGGCGAGCGTGTGGAAGTATGCTATGACATAATCGCCGCGCACGATCGGGTCCAAGAGCTTGATCAGATACAACAGCGCCTGAAAATTGAGGAGATTGAGATTAGTAAAATGTGGATGCTGTTATGACAACGGATCGATTAAAGCGTAGCTTGTTACGCTTGATGCTTTAGATAACTCTATTGGTTTCTTCAACTAAAGGATATATCATGTAGGTAGATGACTAGCAGAGGAAACTTCATACTTTCGTATAGTAAATGGATTTTTTGATTCTATATGTTAACTTGTTTGAGACTGAGGAAGGTTTGAAGAATGTATGTGGATGGCTATAAGAGTAGGGGCAGACCACAGAAAGGATGGATGGACTATGTGAAAGATGATAATGGCTAGAAAGGGAATAGTATGGAAGACGAAGACAACGTTGTGCCGACCCCAAATTAAAAGAGATGAGAAAATAATGACTATGAACTAGTTAGAGTCTTTTGCGAGCGGTAACTGTCCAAAACTCGAACTTTTGTTAGTTACCCAATCAGGGGTGTAGAGACACAATGTAAGTACATAAGGCAGAGTGCAAGGCAAACAAAATGGAGTACAAGCGAGACGTATGTACGGCCGACTAGTTACTGCGCACTGGTCCGAGCCAACGGTTCTCTTGGGGGTTCTGAGTATAGTGCTTATACAAACTATATAGCCTTTCACTAACTCTTACAACCGAGCAGTACTCCTAAATAGGGTCGTATCTTGAGCCGTCTACACGGCCAAGGTAACCCTAAAGGGGTAATGAGCAAATAGGTAAATCTCACCTTATCCAAATCGATGTCTCCAATAGGGAACCACTTTCCGATGAACACGACGACGGGTCTGCCGAGCCGGTCCACTCCGCTTTGGTACAGGCAGCCAATGCCTGAGATCTCGCTCAAGTCTTCAGTGCGCGCGCGACGCAAGAGGCGTTCATATCTGGAGAAGAAGAGAGGATATCGTTAAAACTTGATGATTAATAGAATGGACTCCCCATTGTTGACTTATTGGCGTGGTTTCTATGACAGTTTTTGATCCACACCATTCTGGTGAAGAATCTGTCTGATTCAGTCCAAATCTCAAGTTAAAAGAAACTACCTATGAGTCCTTGTTAAAAGGTGGAAGTGTTACCATACAAAATGAAACAAAACAAAATAGTAGAAATATTATATCAGTTGTGTAAAGTAATTTCGATGACTAATCACACGGTTTTTATTTTTAACTGAGCTTATTTATAACTTCGAGGAAAATTACAACACTAAACACAATATTTGGACACGTGGCTGGCTGGTTCAATAAAAATACCGTAAAAATTACAAAATACTCATTTTCCTTATATCACGCATCGAATTATACATATTCTTAATCTTAATGCAAAACTAATAAACAGATCTATTTATTTGTATTCGATGTTTGCTTCTCGCCCTTGGCCTAAAAAGCTTCTACGGAGTGGCCAGTATTGTTAGAGCTCTAGTCTTTGGTGGTGTAACACAAGTGTTGGGTTCAATTTATGTTGGTGGATGGTCATGAGCAAACAGGTCTATTTTGATCTGTAATATCCATCACTGACGTAGGGGAGAAGTATTAAAAGGAATAGCTAAAGTACGTTAGGACAATAACATGCTTTGTTGCCTCCTGGTTTGTCAGTAGATGTATTATTGCCTACTGTTTCGTGTTATCCTTGTATTATATGCGTAAACGTTGAAGTGTTTCCTAGGTACGAAATCCAAATTAATATCCCTGTTATTTTCCCCTATTTCATTACATACCTAAGGTACACCTACATATAATAACTTAGTACCATATGGTTCAGGCATTGAGTCCGCTTTTGTACAGTATTTTTTTACTTACGTAAGTATAAAGTTCTAATAAATAAAAAGATAAATAAATGGCCATACTTAAATCATTATCTATAGAAATGTGCAGCATAATCAATATGACCATAGGCCACTAAAAAATAATAATAAAGCTATATTCACGTACCGTGAAACATGCCAACTTTGCTCACTTTTTTCGAATAATTACAATTTAAATACGATTTTTCTACGGAAATGAAAGTATTTTCCTTCATGAGCTACAACTGTATGATCGTGTGCATGTGTCAGTATCGCTAAATTTACTATTATTTAACATTGAATTCAATATTTGTTCGATTTTGTTGGCGGGCAAAATTATGTGGACTTTTAGCCAACTTTGCCCATATAGCTTTTTTTGACGCAAATATGGCCTTTATGTAGATGACATAAAAAGTAAAAACCAGTACAAGAATTTTGGTGAAGATGGCGTTTGCCTTAGGACTGTAAACGACACTATGAAAAGTTTTTTACTAAAATGACTGGGCAATGTTACCCTGACATTGCACTAAAATTTGCCCGCAAAAATAAGCACCTCATTCGACGAGTTCCAACAAGCTATTAAGCGAAGTTAGCAACAAACACGATAGTCAGTATTGTGTACCTACATATAACCTATTTTTCACCTAAGTCAATTAATGTAGCCATAATATTAAGATATTTGCACAACAAAGATATGCTTAAAAATGTTTTTTTGGGCAAAGTTCTCCTTCCATGATTATTATTATTGAGTGCTATTAGTGCACAACGCAGCAATTTGCAGTCGCGTGCCACAAGACCTAGTAATGGCCACTAGCCCACTACAAAATACTGGCTGCCAGCGACTCGTCATGTAATAGGTTTTATAATAATATCAATTATTATAATCTATACAGTTTACATTGCATAATTTTTCGCTCTAGTTATCCTGCATTATAATGTTTAATATAATTATCACAAACGGAACTAGAAAAGTAAAAGGCTAATATAATTAAAGATCTGTTTACAAACAGACGTTAATAAAACCCACCCGAGTCTCGTGACTGGCATTTTATTGCTAACCAAATTTGTACTTTAACAGTAAAAAGAATAAGATTTAAAATTGTATGCCCGTACACAATTGACGTCTTTAAAAATATTATGACGAGGAACAAATACGGACGCAACTAGGATAATATTTGTTTGAGAATTAAAATATTTTAATTCCAAACACGAGTGTGTTCACAGAATCGCATTGCGGGCTCATTATGTTGTAGAATTAACCTTGTAAGTAGGTACTCATAGGTAGGTATCTATGTACTTATTTAAAATAACAAGTGGTGATCGTAAGAAAGATTTTAAAAATGTAGATTCACTATTGCAATACCTAATATATCAAGTGGGGTTTACATTTTGAAACTAATGTCGCGAAACAATAGCTTGTCTGTTCTGTTTCGGGCTATAGCAAACTAACACCTGGTTTTTGAAAAGCTGATGAAAGTGCTGCTGTCGGTAGAGGCAACTGCAGACGCCGCCGATGCGTCGTCGGGTGCAGTTGCCGTTGCCATTGACAACGTGCTGCTCGTGTATATGAGTACAACACGCTGTCATATAGAGAAAAAATAAAAATGCTTTCAGCCAACTAATCTGAGCAGTTAAGGTATGAAATTTATCAGCTTTTCAAAAAACGGCTGTTACCTGTAGTACGAAACAGAACAGTCAAACTACTGTGTCACAATATAAACCCCGCTTGTGTAAGTGTAGCAATACAATTTTATCGAGGTTTTACCGCAAAATCATAAAAGTGAAGAACATTCCGAGCAAGCTGACTTTTGAAGAAATACCTACCCATACTTAGTAAATAGGTACCAAAAGAAAAATACAAACATAAAACAGCAACTGGCTTGTGAAAACTCATTTTGCATACCTAACTGTGTATGCAAAATGAGTTTTGCAGTTGCCATAAAATGCGTTCGTGCCAATTTCAGCAACAATTTTCTCGCAAACAAAAATCGTGAACATTCTTTCACAAACACTCGACAACAGCAACATTCCCTTCCAAAGTTCACATTGAAACAATGATTAATCGACATTTTGTTCTAATAATAGATTTTATTTTTAGATCTAACCAATGAAACAACAACAACAATCAATGAAACTGTGAACCAATGACTCATGTTATAAGTGTTGTGATATGCTTTGTTTCAATCGATGGAGTCTCGTATGTACATTGTATTTATAGTGAGGTGTTCCATTTCCGTGCACGTGTGGGGTAGCATCGGAATGGTTTATGCGTTTGACGTCAGAAATTCATTGAAACTGTGTCATGAAGCTTTGTGACCGGAGTTATGGCTGTTTGAACTCAAATTGTGTAAAAACTATATACTTATATGGGATATGACGGCACTGCTTAAAATGTGTGACTGGTCTCACTGGAGTATCGAAAGTATGAGACTGTATTTGGAATGAAATATTCAAACTGCGGTCTTCAAACCAAGTGCCAAGCGTGGCAAATAATAAAATTACCTTGTTTGTTTACAAACAATTGCATCAATGGTTTTCCAGCAATGGTTGAAGCTAGCAGTCTTTAGAGGGTAGGTACACCACATTTACCGCAAAAAAAGGCCTATGGGGTATAAATACCAAGACAAACAAACCCAAAGATATTGCAATAATTTCCACTTTTAGATTGATATGAATAACTCGTGCGTGGTTTGGCTGGAGTGGGTTTCCATTTCGAAGATATAATATTATAAGATTTTGACGGTAAAAATAAAGTATAAACATACTCATGTAGTTAAATCCGAATGTAGCAGACACGACGTCAGTAAATCCAAAATTGGATGCGTGAATGCCATTTTGTGTGTTTAAGAATAGTGTCGAAAGAATCGAAAGACATTCTAATGATTAAGTACTGGTACTCATAATCCATGTTACTTGGTATCAGCGGAACACGTTTTCTTCTTCCACTTTCCCCTGTCAACTGTCACGCTATCATTCGCTCCCTTCTCTTTCATATCATTCCTCACACAATCCATCCATCTTTTCTTTGGCCCTCCTCTTCTCCATTCATTAAGAATATTCATCACTTTTTTACTCACATGCGTTTCCTCCCTCTTTTCGCTATGGTTAGGTACGTTAGGACAATTCAATTACTACTGAATTCCGAACCAATAAGAAATTGATTGAACCCATTGAAAATTAACACCATTGGAAAAAAGACATCATAATCAAATTGTAGTTACATGATGCTTCTGAGCTGCAAACTCATACGTTTCTGTCTTTCTTCTTATAGAAGCTTCTTTTTCAAATTACCATACAGTCAACCACTTTGTACCGCCACTCCTGGCCATTCAATAGCCATCATATTTACGACCACCAGACTTACTATAATAACATAAAACTGCGTTAGATTCGTGCTATCGTTTTATGAGTAGAATGCTTGTAAGCGCTTTATGTGCATTTTATGGTCATTCTATATGGGTTCGGCATTGACCGATATATTATGTATATTCCTAGATTTTTTCTTTGCATTTAAGATGCAAACAAGATGGGCAATTGACAGAAAACTGTCCTCAAAAACAGAGACGATTAGGCCTGCGTCGAATTTTTTTTTTTGTGCCGAAGGTAGATTAATAAAAAATATTGGACACGTATTTTTTATTTTGACATAATCAAAAGATTACGGCGATACATTGAGTTAAAATGTGGCATGACGTCACGCCTTGCTAGATTTTATACTGAGTTGTGATGTAGCGAGCCCCCACTCCCCAACTTTAATGCGTATTTTCTAAGTTATTTTTGATTAATATGATAAAGTAAAAAATACGTGTCTAATATTTTTTATTATCTGAAAGACGGACTAAATAGAATTCCTTTTTTTTACCTATCTAACTACCGTATTAAATGATATAACTGACATACAACGCATTGCCCTACTTTAAACCCAGTATGAACCAGGTATAATCCGTATTGGGATTAGCCCAATGCCACAGTCTACTACATAATCCAGAATCCTGCCACGACCTCACACATCTATTAATAGCGAGCACTTACATACGCATAGTAAATGCCTCGTTTAGATACAACTGGCAGAGCCTCAGTTATATCTGGTCAGAACTGGCTGCCAGTGTCAATGCTAAGTGCATTATATGTGACGTGTGACGCAGCTTGCTCGGTGTTTAAGCTGCGTTAGCAGGGTGGTGGAAAACTACTGCGTTTTTTGTCGGTGGTCCGGTGATGCACAAATTAATGAGTGAAGATGGAATTATTTGTGTGGTATGAATATTGTGGCTGCGAACTAAATTCAACGCACCCGAAAGACATCTTGACCCATTTATTATTCGTTATCTTCTTCTTTTTCGCAATAAAGTATTGAGTATTAAAAAAAATACCGGGCAAGTGCGAGTCGGACTCGCGCACGAAGTGTTCCGTACCATTATCTATAAAAAAGACAAAAAAAATCACGTTTGTTGTATGGGAGCCTTCTTAAATATTTATTTTATTCTGTTTTTTGTATTTGTTGTTATAGCGGCAACAGAAATACATCATCTGTGAAAATTTCAACTGTCTAACTATCACGATTCATGAGATACAGCCTGGTGACAGACGGACGGAGAGCGGAGTCTTAGTATTACTAAGAGTCCCGTTTTACCCTTTGGGTACGGAACCCTATTAGAGGATTTCTTATAGGAATTTTGTATAAATTATTGAAATTTGGACAACGTCTGTCGTGTCAGCTATTTGTAGATATTTAATAGACTAACTATGCCGATGGAGTGAGGTATATTGAAATAATGAAACCTTTAAGTAACACGATAAGTAGAAATAATTAAATAGATATTGGAAAATGTTTGTCTTATGAGTATACCTACAATAAAACAAGTGAGAAGCATTAAGCGATAAATTAATTAATTACAGAGATGAAAACATACCCAAGTAGCAAAATTTTCCTATAGTCATCGAATTATAAGACTAAACATCTTATAGGAATCTAATAGACGCTTTGACTAAAAACACTGATCTTACAACAGCATTTTATAAGACGATCTGCGCTTTTGATACTATAAATGCTTTTAATAAGTTTGTTTACTCTTCATAACGTCTTATTTCATTCTTCTGTAAGACATGCACTTCTATAATAGTCTTAGATATAACTGCTATAGGTCAAGGATATTATAGGATTGATTTGTCTTAGTCGTGACTTCTAACGGATTGTTAGCACCAAACTAGCATGCCCTCCGATTTTTATAGGTAACATTTTACTTATACGTGTCCTTCATTTGTTTTTACTAGAGTAATCGGCCTAGAACCCTAAAACTTTAATATGGCGAAGTAGGTATGTCCTATAGTAGTCTTAACTTTGACTAAATTGTATTATAAAAGTTTTGATAATGCAATATTAGGGCATGTGATCCAGATCCAATGGTGGCTTAAGTTTTTGTTAAGATTATCGAATAAATAAATAATAAATATGTTTAGTTTTGAAGGGGCATGAAGATATGTTTATTATCATCGAACACTTTATCAATAAAATTAATTTAGCATGTTGAATAAACATTCTTTACGCAACAGTTAAAACACAAAAGATAAATATTATGCTAATAGATATTATATTGTGGATTACTTTCCCTTTGAAAATAACATATTTTTTAAGACACCAGCACATCATCGTTACAAAAAGAATGAAGAACGAATGCTCTAGTAATGGCATCACACTGACAACTGTTGGAATAATCACACCAGTAAAAGCACCTACTAAGATAATTATAAAATCGAACTGCATTTTACCGGACTGTAACAAAACGACTATAAGGCGTAATATTCCTATAAACTGCGCCCAAATACGGTTTTATAAACATTTATATGGTTTCTATAGGACTAAAAAATACATACTCCTAGGATACTTACAGGAACAGATTTTGCTACTTGGGATAGAATTATGACATCATTGAGACAGCAGAGATTTATAGATTAAGTACCCTGATAAGACTCAATGATTTCACTCAACCAAAAGTTTATTTACTGGGAAGCAATTATGGGAAAATGCAGAAGAGATTTTCCATGAACACAGCCGTACAGTAAGACAATAGATACGGGTGGGAAAATTAAAAATAGAATTTCCACGAAGATTGCAAGAAATAGAGGTAAGTCACGCCAATTTTTATCTACCTACGATCGATCGAAGCATTTACAATAGGAGACGTTTATGGAAAACCATTAGAAAATAAGTTGCATCGGAGCATAGTCATGGCGCGCCTTGTCGTGTCTGTCTCTGTGACCGCGTTGTTCTTCAAAACTACGCAACGAATTTCGGTGCAGGTTTCACTATAATTTAGAGAACTTATTCGGGAAGGTTTATATGCACTGCACAATACATTCATATTAAATTTTACATATAATTAAAAGAAATATGTCAAAGATGTTTTGTTTTTTTACTCTTTTTTTTTAAGTTCTAATCATTTTAGATGTTCCGTTAGGAATGTGAATGTCGTGTATACCTGTAATTGTTCTATTCATCAGAACCTATAACTTTATCAATTAATGTGAAACGTATATATACTGTAGGTGTACCTATATAAATATATAAAATAAAATAAAGATGCGTTGAAATTTTTCGTCTGTTTTTTTTTTAATCTGCTGTTCCATACATTTTGACCGCTTCGGTATTATTGCACTTTTCTATGGAACAGCTGTTTTTTTTTTATAAACGACGAAAAATTTCAACGCAGGGGTTTCAGAATCATGTACTGAATCCATGGTAACAGTTTTCGTGTCGATGTGATGCCACACTTTATAATTAAGGGACAAGAGGAAGAGATTGATGATCTCCATGTTTTGTTAGGTCGTAAGAACCATGCGTTACTTATACTTAAAAGTAAGGCAGGGCTAATTTGATATAGACTAAAACATACACACACATTTTTAGAAAATTGCAACCACTCTCTATAAATGAGACAGGTCAAGCCCTTTCCAGAGGTCGGACACTAAGGCTTAAAGTGCCTCAGAAGTAGTATAGAGTACGACTCCCGACAATGCATTGTGAGCCGAGGGCTGAGGGGGTGACGTGGGGGTCGGAAAAGGGGGTTGTCTGGCGCCGCGCTACCGCGCCGCCCGCCCATTGACTTGTGACGTCATCGCCGTCATTACATACCCAGCCTACTTAGACGCATACCCAATGAAGTTTGAAACGCGTTTTTATTTGTAGTCGGTACTGGGGAAACTTTAGGTTTATTGTTTTTGGATTCTTTTGTTTTACAGGCCTTGAACTCTACGTCTAAGGGTAAAAGGTCTTCTTAAGCTAGGGTTTTCAAGGGAAGTGGGTCCGTCTATTCAAACGTTTTCCATTCCGCAAAACTGTTTAAGGGGCTAACTCCCTAGTCCCAAGACTTTGCAGACTTCTAAACAATAGGGATGGTGCCTAGTTAAAAAATAAAGAAATTCTATTTAGTCCGTCAGTCGGATCATAAACATAAAATATTGATACGTTTTTTTGCTTTATCATTAATAAAAAATGACTTAGATAAAACGCATTAAAGTTGGGGAGTGAGGGTCGCTACGTCACAAGCAAGTATAACATCTACATTCTCGTGACGTCGTGGCATATTTTAACTCAATGTATGGCTGTAATCTTATGATTACGTAAAAAAAGAAAAAATATTTTTCAATAATCTACAAGACGGAGAAAAACATTTTTAGACATCATGCTTATTGTAGATGACCAATAAATTAATGAGAATTTATAATTTTTACTAGTATTTGACATTAAGGTGTCTAAAAACGGTATAAGAAAATCTATTAACTTCTTCAATTTAGATAGTTTATAAACATCGTGTTTATTTTTACAATCAGATAGTAAGAGTATTAAGAGAGGAATCCTCATAAGAATCCAATAATTAGCGTAAGTTCTAGTTATTTACGCTAATTCACGGAGTAATGTGAAATCGTGCCAAAAGACATTCTGAGCCCATTTTAACACTATCTAATTAAAAGAAAACGTCTTCATCAACTAGTAACATCACGCCTTGTTTCCCGGAGGGGTTAGGCAGAGATGTACCTATAGAACATCCACATTTCGCCAGTTATGTTTTAAGTCCATCAATCGGGCACAAATCCAGACTCCGGGCTGCTACTGAGAAATTCCTGTTTGAAAAACACAATTTTGCTTTGCCCGACCTGGGAATCGAACCCAGGACCTCATGCTCAGCAGTAGCGCTTGTGACCAATTGTCCAATGAGGCAGTCAATCAACTAGTAATCTGTTCTTTATTTTCTGGAAAATAGAAACGTGTTTTTGTGACCACTGCTCCCTTTTTCATGGCAGCACTTTTTACCTCTCTTTCTCGCTTATTTGTAAACAAATGGTTCCTATCTTTCTTGTACCGACCTTTTGATAAAAACTGGCCACGCTAGGCCTGTAATGGAATAAATGGGCAACCCCAAAAAGTTTTATATAAGGTACTTATACTTTTACATTAGTCAGTTGTAATTAGATCTAATGATTTTGATATTTTGCCCTTAGATTTTGCGTAATAGATTATGTGTTATAGGCTATGTCGTACCTATGCTCTAGCTCCATACGATGACAACACTGTATCAAATCCAAACTGCCTCGTACTAAAGTGACTATTCTTTAACAGGAATAAATCAGAATATAAACAAAATAACCTATCAAAAAAAGACCAACAAAGTATCAAATTATTCTTTCGTAGGACAGGATGGTGTTGCCATCTATAGATTTTCAAATTCCACCGTTTTTTTACTTATGCAGACTTAGCGTGGCCAGACTCTATTTAGTAGTATTTCTACTTAAATCTTTCCTGTTAAATTACCGGCAATAAGAGCACATTCAGACAAAAGTTTGCATAGATATTGTGAACGTGACCCGAATGTAAATGCTTCACAATGCTTCTGTGATACAACGCTCAAATGAAAGGGAGATAGTACAGAGGTACCTACAGGACTTTTGTTATAAGGAATGGTGTTACAGGTACCTATGAATAGTGATTGTTCTTGTTTATATGAAAGTATTTGGTTTTAATCAAAAGAGAGAGAAATTAAATAACCTGTGCAGAACCCCTACGATTGATTGGTGTTATACAGACAATTTTAGAAGTAGTTAGGTACCTCGTTTTCCGTGGTTAAGCTAAAGAAAGAGAAAGAGAAAGAGAGAGAGAGAGAGAGACTGGGTGAGCATGTTGAAAAAGTTTTCCAACAATATCGAAATGCCGTTTCCGTCAAAAAAGTAATCGAAATCTATGGAAAAGCTCATTCAGACGTAAAATAACAAAATTTAGAATTCCGACACATTGCTTCAAAATTCAATCAAAATACACTGCCATTTACAAAAACAATCACAAAATACACTTAGACAATCTCCATGATCAGTTTTACAATCTTAAAAAAATTATTCCAAGTCCAATTTTCCAAGGCTGCCTCTAGGCGAACGACATGAGGCTATAAAAACCTTTCAAACGAAAGTTACTGAGTATAAATTCGAATGTAAAACGTTCGCCGGCTATTGGACCACTGAAATTGATGACGTCATAAATGTGTTAACGTTTATGTAGTCTAGCCTTTATGTACCTATCAAGGCACGAAAATGCGTCGTAGAAATTTTTATTTGAAATATGAATTGGATATTAGATGGCCGTTTCTATTGCTTAGGGTCAATTTAGGCGAACGATCAATTTAACTGATAGAAAACCTAAATATTTAGACAGATTTATCGAATGTTATTATTAATTATATTTTAAAAAAAAATATATAAATTATATATATTTATTATTATTATTATTTTTTTATTATTATTATTATTATTTTTTTTCTGTGACGGTATATACAACGCCACATGCAAACTACGCATCACACTGACGCCTCGCAAAATCCAGCATCGCGCAGAGTTTACCGCGCGACGAGTATGTACACACGGCCACACATCAAGCTATACATTTCCAGTATAAGCTGACCTCGCATTGTACGGAAATCCTATACAATGCGAGATCAGCATAATCTGGAAATGTATAGCTTGATGTGTAGCCGTCTGTACACAATGTCTCGACATTAATGGTCGGGCAGTTGCCCACCGGACAACACCCGTCTGTTCGGAGGATGAGTGAACTTTACACCCTGTTCTTCATACCTATATATAACATCTATGTATTGACATATCTTCTCTACTTAATAAAAATCTTAAATTCATTCATTCATTCACCCTGACCGCCAACGCTCAGCTTAAACTGTGTTTAGAAGCATGGAAAGTTTCATTGAAAGTTCCTTAGATAATGAAGGTGAGTACTAAAGAAGATTTTTTTGAAAATTAATCCCCTAATTGTGTTTAATAGGGGATGAAAGCTTGTACGGCAGTTCGTAATTTTTTTGCCGATAGGAAATCCCGTGGAGGCCATGTGGCTTATTTTTTAACTAGCTGACAGAGAATGGTTCTTTCCTCATAGATTACAGGAAAACCTATAAGAAGTCTATGGTTTTAAAATCTCTTAATATTGTGCGGTCAAACTTAAATTTGTAGTTGGAATGTATGGGAAAATTTGGTTTTCAACTACAATGTTAAGTTTGTTCTTGGGAAAAATTCATCTCAAGTACGGAACTCTTTATTGTGCGTGATCCGACACGCACTTGGCCAGTTTTTTTTATAAGTACTACAGTCTAAGTACTAAGAAGTACTAAGTAGTAGTAGTACTTTCATATGCATTTAGTAAAAAGCTGTTATTTTGACGTTACAAACAGACACTTCAATTTTATTAATTTGTAGTATGTATGTATAGAGTAGGTGTAGATTCTTCTAATGAACTTCACAAGAATATTGATGCTACTGTCTTCAGCCTAAAAGATTAAAAAAACGTAAAGTGAAGGAGACAATTTAAGAGGAACACCCACTACTTTCTTAGATTACTATTCGCTAGAAAAGGAGCTTGCAATAGTTACTCATTCATTCTTAATGAACACAGAAGAAGTTTAATACTGATGTCCTAGGATTTTTTTCAAATAAATGCCATAATAATTTGAAACAAACATTAGCCCATGTCTTATATATCGTCTATTTCCTAAATGGTCAGTTAAAACTTAGAGGTGCTCTGTAAGTAGCATAAGTTTTGTAGCTTTCGTGCCCAACTTTACCAAATAGAGCTTTAGCATCTTCCTTCCTTTTTGCATGCATATATATATACAGGATTATTGATTATTTGTCGGCAATCCATTAAGGGGATTTAGGAGAGGTCATTTACAACCAAATTACTCCATTTGACTTTTATGCAAATGTCATCAATTTTCGAGTCATTGGACATTTTTATTTAATTCATTTTAAAATATAATATTTTAAATTATTCGAAAATGGTTGCAATGGCATAGGGGTCATGAGGAGTCATTTAGTTGCAAATGACCTCTCCTACATTCCCTTAACGGATTGCCGACATATGACCACTAAACCTGTATTATACGTTTATTATTCTTAGATGCAGTAGAAGTATAAGTTTGATTGCACTACTTATAATCAGCCCTCCTTATTATTGCCTTGAAAGTCCAGAATTCTAGCGTTAAAACCTATGATCAAACAAACACGAACAACAACAATATTTCTTCCTTTCTACATCTTCGTAAATACAATACTTCGACAATTTTATAAAAACAAGACAAGCAATAATGTAATACGATCAGTGTTCCCATTCCGCTGAGCCGGGTCAAGTTTGCCCGATTATTGAGTTTTCGGGACAATGTTTTGGTAAATATTTTATAGGCTCGCTACGGCGACGGTGTTACGTAACATTATGGACAGTTATTTGAAATTAGAAGCAGAATAAACGCTTTTAAAAGCTTTTTTTTTAAGTTAAAAATAAAAAGGTTAAAGGTTGTTGTAAATACATGTAATATTTTTTTTATTAGGTCTTTTGAAACGCGTGCCTATGATTATTATTTATTGTGCAAATTGATTTAGGCTGCCACTTATTTTCTCAAAGTGTGAAATCATGAATTTTCTTTCCAGCCATTTATTTATTGAATTATTGCCCTTTTATATATTCAGGTGACTCAACAGCTAAGCACATATTTAAAAAGTAAAGTGTAAAAACAATAAATATTTTTATATTGACCATTTACTCTATAACAATATAGAATAGAAGATAATATAGAATAAATGGGCATTGAATGCCCAAAATTCCTACTGGAATGATTCCATTCAAATACGGTTAGCTATCGTAAGCATAAATGCAAACATTGCATAAATAATTATGCAATAGACGCGTAACACTGCTCCACATGTGCCAAAGCTTAACGGCTAACATTGACCTATAAATAAACTGGATTGATTAATATTACCCAAGTACGCATAGATATATAGAATAAACACACTTGATGTATCGTAAATAATGATTCGAGAGAAACTAATAGTAAAAAGAATAGAATCATAATCAATGACAATTGTTGCCAATAAGCCTAATAAAGCGGTGGTCTGTTAGTGGATCGAGCGGCGCGCAATGATTGTCGACTATTCCGCATGACGCAAACGTCGTGAAAGTCGAGAAAGATAAACAAATAATAGAACAGAAAAAGTATTTCACCATTTAAAAATAAAACATGTTTTAAATAACGCTTATCGGACATAGGGGTCTCACAATTTGAATAACAATACTTGGTTTTTCACCTTCCGAATCTATAAGATGGGCTGTATTAAATTTAATAATGCAACAAAGCTCAACAAGGCCCTTGAAATCGAATGGACTGATTTGTTTTTTAAATTATTTTGAGACCAACGACTTTTACTAAAGAGTCCTAACCTAAATCAACTGTTTTTTTGATAATACCGTTCTGTTCATTAAAAAAATAGTGAAATATTTTATTTTATCAGTCCATTTACGTCAGTCAATAGGGGAACCGGTTGGAACATTTATCGCTCGTTTCTGCCGTGTTTTTGTATTTCCTTTTAATGGATATTTTCATCGAGTTGTGCTGATAGTAGGTCCAGCCTTTTTTCCTTTCAGTAAGTATAAGATGAGTTCGAAGTTATTTCAGGTGTGTCCAGGGCACCTATAAATATCGTTAAGGTATCGTTACGAGACAAAAATAGCTGCTTGGGGTCTTTGGGTTAATATTGACAGAAGCAAGTACTCCTTGCATCTTGGATTACAGAATTAGTAATGATTCCAAAGAGTATTGTACTTATTTGCTTGGTATTGTTTCCGAAAATCGGTCATTAAAATGAGTTAAAGAGGATTACAGAAATGTAACTTGAAAATATTGAAGGTAATATATATTTACAGTGAACATTATAAGCTAACACATTTTTTTTATGGAATTATGTACAAGTATATAAAAAAGGGAAAAGTGCTCAAAAGGCTGGCAGCATTTGTGAAAATATCGAAGTTAAAATCATTGTTAAAGCGTGTATTCTGAAAGTGGGCATCGTCGCAAATAGCCGTGAAATATTTCGCTGTTTTAATTAATTTGGCAATATTACTGTATGGAAACATAAAATATCGCTAACTAGTGAACTAAAATATTGATTCTGAAATGCAATAATTAATATTGTAATACCGAATATTTAGTTTTAAATATAAAAAAAAGTATTTGGAAACTTTCCAGCTAAAACGGTCCTTATTACACCTAAAACGGTTACAACATCAAATTCAGTGTTATAATCGCAATTCATTATTAATATTTTAGTTCACTAGTTACCGATATTTCATATTTCCATACAGTAATATTGCCAAATTATCAAAACAGGTAAATCTTTGACTGCTATTTGTGACGTTGCCAACGTTTAGAATGAACGCAAGACAAACCAGAACTAGTATAGTTAAGAACTATACTAGTTCTGGTTTGTCTTGCCTTTCTTCATATTTCGCGCTGTACAACATAACTTTATTCAGTTAGTCAGTCAGAACGTTTCTTGTAAGTGAAAATGCCTTGGAGATCCAATTAGGGATGTATAAAATATGGTGTAACAACATTGTTATCGTAAAAAGGCTCCCTGGGGGACTGGGGGGCAGCCGTCTTTAAAGTAACGTCTCTTTTTGAACCGTCGGAATGACCTTAAGTTTTAATGTAACGTTTGACGCTGTTTGCTGAGGTTTCACGTTTTTATGGAGCTGAACAGCTGAATTCAGGAAGGTCTTAATCTTTTATGAGCAGAAGGCAAACATTTCGTACGGGTTTTAAAATATTTGTGGACGAGTTATGGTTATTTATAATTTTCAGTTTGCTTCTAAAAAACAACGTCCTGCTAAAAAAGGGTAAAAGAACTGGTTGATAAAAATCCTAAGATGAGATCCAAACAACTATTTATGAGTAGACACTAATCTGACATAAAATAATGTAAAAAGAATCTAATAAAGAAGAAGTGCATGAGCTTGCACGCAAAATCGAACAGTAGAAGGAAGAAACGAATGAACAAAGATAGTAAGAAATAGTTTATTGTCTAGGTAATAGAGTGAGCAGGTTTACAGGTTAACACCAAGTTGAGATGACATGAGTAGCTTAAAATATTACCCATAGCTAGGTTACAAAATATTAATTACCAGTGAGCCTGAGACTAGATGGTTAGTCTGTATCTTGGGGCTCGGAAAGATAAGCACGTCATACAAAAGAGCGACAAACTATTGATCGATGAGACCAGAGAGACCGTGAGATCATAATCAACATTCATAGATACCTACTATGAAAGTCCATAACACTTTTATGTGAAACCATACAATTCGCCATTAGCCTAGTCCCATTAATTTTCATACTGCGACTGCTCCAAATAAAAAAAATAACTACTCCACATAAATATAATTTTGACAGCTGACTTAATTAATTACCACTTTTAATGACTACATGAGCGTTAATTGAAAAGTCACACTTATTTCTGTTAACAATGAAAACACTATTAAGTCGCGGAAACGGTTCTTAAGGGCTTAACATATTAATTAACTTTCTGTTCGTTGAACACAAATAGAATGGAAGCTCTGTTCACCCTTAAAAAGGATTGAACTAAATAGGAGTGACGGTTTAATTTATTTTGGGGATTGATTGAAAGAAACGACAAGGAAAGGAAAAAAAAAAGAATTTCGAAGTTACTTATCAAGACCTACGCATACATTTTTATTCTTTACAATACTGGACTCTTCGGGCTATCAAGAACATTTATCGTACATTCGGGATCGAAACGCCTCATGTCAGTATAATCGTAGTCGTGAATTCGAATTTTGAATTCATAGATCTGCTGAATTCTGGCCAAGGTTTAAAATCTAATAGATAAATAGATAAGTGAAAATAAATCTAATATTTAAAACTTACACACAATATCCAACAAATCCTAATAAAAGAAATCGTTAGAGCCCATTTCGAGAACGTGAGTACAAATCTATATACAAAAAAAATATATAACATAAAACATACATAACATCACGCCTTGTTTCCCCGAAGGGTTGGGCAGAGGTGTCCCTGTAGCAGGTTCACCCACATTTCGCCAGTTATGTTTTAAGGCCCATGTAATAGGGGGCGAGCCTATTGCCATCAACCGGGCACAAATCCAGACTCCAGGCTGTTACTGAGAAATTTCAGATAGAAAACCCAATAACACTTTGCCTGACCTGGGAATCGAACCCAGGACCTCATGCTCAGCAGTAGCGCTTGCGACCACTAGACCAACGAGGCAGTCAAAAAAAAAAAAAAAAAATATAAATATTGCTTGTTTAATTGGATTTCACGACAACTTTGTTTATACGAGTAAGTTGGACAAAAAATCGAGATTTCTTATATATATATGTTAGTTCAATATAAATGAATTATACACATATGTCATCCGGAATAATTTTTCTAAATGATTGTAAAAACCGCATTAAAATCCGTTTTGTAGTTTAGAAGTACAACACGGTGTCACAGACAGACACAAAAAAGTGACTCAAAATAATACCTATGTATAGATACATAAGTACTGATCAGTATTACAGTGTATAAACTCGATGAAATAGCTTGGTTCCCTCGTGAGTTCTCCACCACCAGCTTTATTTACTTAGTTACACACGCAATCCAATTTTCCTTTCCTTGCACACTGTGCTTGAATGCGGTTGAAGCTATTAGCAAGATCTTCGATAAAGTGGGCGTCAGGTTTCTTAGTACCTAGTGCAATTTTCCGACTCCATCGAAAAGCAATGACTACGATATTGCAGGCACTGTCAAAAAATCGTGACCTAAGTGATCTCTGTTTTGCTGCTGATAAAGCCGTAGACGTAGCTAAATTGGATTAATATCATTTAATGAAAAATACCATCGGCACGATGAAAATTTCTAAAAGAGATTGGTAACTTCATTAAAGCCGTAATTGGTTTAAATATTACGTACAATAGCAGATTGCTAAATCTTCATCTATTAAACTATTTACCTACTAAAGATTAAGACAAATCCAGTCTGGCATAACAAAAACAAGGTATCAAAAAGCCTCGCATTTTACATCCCTAGACCCGTAGCTTAATTAAAAACAGAAGCCTGTTGCTTATTGGTGGCCTGCCAATCTAATCACTCAACTAAGTTTCATAACCTATGGTCCTATTTTTACTTACTTTTCTTCAGCTGTCTCTTCCACAGGTGGCTGTGGTACATGTGTTGATAAGTCCGGCAGTTCAACTGCCATCGTATCCATTGCCATTGTTGCACTGTTGATTTACACTTGTGTTCTTATAGTCACACACATGAATAGACCACTAATTGAGATTTACTTTTATTTATTTTCTTAGAAGTCACGATCTGTTTGAGTTAAAAGTTTGTTATACAACTGAGCTTAGTCAGTCACGTTAACGTGGTAAGTGATGTTTCAAAAGTTACTGTTATCTTAATATTTTGGTATGAAAAAATTGTTTGAATATTCATGTGTCCCCGTGTTATCACTGTGAAGTACAGTGAATCAACAGTGTAGTGTCTGAATATCTAATTTCGAGATAATGTCATTCAGGAAGCTGTGTTATCATTATCAAAAACTACAGTTATTGCATTATCAAAGGCTGTTGCTGACTCATGGTCATAAATAACAGCATCCTTTTTGGCAGTATTTGTAGTAATAGTACCTACTTGGTTCATTGTAAAATATAGTTATATGGTATTTAACTATTTACAAATAGTAGATAGTTGGCGGGCGGTTACTCAAAACTTCAGACGACCCGAAATGGTTAACGTAAAACAAAATCGATAGTTTGAAATTCTTTGTTTGTACGACGTCGTAAACTGGCGTAGTTTTAGAAGCATTGGTTTTGAAATTTATTATAGATTGGCCATCGAATTTAGCACGACGAGAATCTTTATCATTATCGTTACCAAAGGGTGATCTCGTTATCTATGGTGATGATCAGCTGGTTTATCATGATCATTTTGAATATGCAACCACCCATCAAGACTTCTCCCAAATATGCGCTGTGTTCTTAAAAATTATATTAATTATATCAAAAGCGTTAAAGCTATTATTTATTATTATTTTTGATCCGCCTAAAGCTATGTTGAATCGGTTATTCACCTCTATTAAAGTAAAAAATCGAATGCTAATTAAATAATGCAAGGATTACGTACAAGTAAAAAAGACACTTGTAATGAAATTCAAATAACTTTTTCACGAGTTGAAGATGACATGCAAAACAGGTTCAAGTATTTTTAATGTCGGCACACAGCAAAAAGCATACAATGCTGATATGATATTCTTGAATAAATTATAATAAGAAGTATGTTACACAGTGCGAGTCTTTATAATGTACACATATCGAAATGAGGGAATCTTTGCTTAACCTTCGATATCGACGGAAAAATATAAATATATTTTTTATGGAATTTAAATATGTTTTTAACAAATCGGTGTAACTTTTAAACTAAATGATATATTGCGATGAAACAAACTCAATGATGATTGAAAATAATTAGGCGTTCTCATAAAATGAAAATCGTGGAAAAAAAATTACCCTCAATTGAAAAGAAACCTGATTATTTAAAAAAAAATCCGTCGATAATATTAAACGTAGATTCCCTCATTTCGATATGTGCACATTAAAAAGACTCACACTGTATATTTATACAGTGTGAGTCTTTCTCTGGCTTTATCTGGCAACGTAGGTTGATTGAAAACCAAAGTATTTATTTATTTTATAAAGTATTGGTGTTCAAAACATAAGGGGCGCCCGAAACGATCAATTGCCATCAACTTGTATTGTAGTAATATTGTCAATCACTAGAATTGCATTTGGTAGTCGATCAATTTGCGCATTAATGTGTATACATCACGTAAAAAATTACAATTGCAATTTGATCGTTTCGGGGACCCTTAACTGGCAATTGTGGGTGTACTATAGATACACCTCTGTCCAACCCTTCAGAAAAACAGGCGTGAAGATTTATATTGTCTTTTTTAAAGCACGGACAATCTTAGTGCTACAGTCAAATGCCATCTAGACTATCGGTGTAATAAAATACTGCAGTAGGTATTTCATTGGTCTAGCTTCGAGTTGGCGGACGATTAGGTCATAGGTCCGAGAGCCAGGTCAGGGAAAAACTACCTTTGGATTGTGACTGAAAAATCTAGAATGGTAGTCGATAAATTGGTATGGGCTAGCCAAGATATAAGTTTGTTAAAATATAGATTTACTAGATAAAAAGCTTTACGGAAAAGAATTTGAACGGTTTCCAATTGTCAAGGCGACGGTATTCCTGAGAATGTCAATATAAACTTGGAGCCAAATGAAACTGCTCTAATTTTGAGTCATCTGTAAAGAAGCGAAAATTTTGAAACACCCCAAATAAGTAAACACCACGTGCACTAGTGGGTGTTCAAAAACAAAAAAAAAATGCCTATACTTCCGTTTCAGACAAAATAATGCGAACCAACGATCCAAAAATATCGAGAACATAAACAATATTCGTTTGTTTTTGTTTACTGCACATCTTTAGCGCGCAATAACCGCGTGGTGCGCCAACGCAAACCCACTCATGTTTACTGTGAGTAACATTACTATAAAACGGGTACAAAATATAACTCATGTGTTCCCAGAATACGTTTGAAAGTGTATTTTTAAGTGGTCTGGTAATCGGAAGTCAGTGATTTGTTTACTGAATTGTAACATTTTTTGTAATATAATGGCGCGTAAACATTTTTTCGTGAATAAACAGGAAAGGTGGAAAATTTTATGCCTATCATACATTTTTGTTCATGGAAAAATTGTTAGCTGAAAATCTACTGAAATACTACGACGGACACATCGTTTGAAGATAGAAAGGAAACCACTTTAACAACCATAGGAATGCAGAATGATAAGGTATGATAAGTAGATCATACTCATATTCCACTACAAAAGATACAAGAAAATGATAAAAATGCAGATACTCAGTAACAACTCAGCTAACAAAAGACTACAACAGCACCTAATCCTGATATACATATAACAAATGAAAAACGACCTAACAGCGCTGATACTACACTATCTATTCATAAAAACTACTGGCTATACTCTCAATTACAAGAGTTTGGATCACAAAGCGCGGAAGGCCGTAATTCTTTCAAAGATTCTTTGATAGCATTGTATGAAACACGCGCAAATGCATATCCTTTCTGTCACCTTGACAGGTCGACACAATTATTTACGTCATTATAGTTAGTACTATTGACTGCGGAAGTCTTATTGTCATTTGTTAAAAATTCAATGTTTAAAGTTGTTTTTGTTCTAAATTGTTTAAATTTTGTTTGAGACAGTTTTTTTATTAACTTTCTACACACAGCACCCTAATTGTAATTGCGTAATACACGATTAATCACAATCTGAATCATTTTGAAAGAGATTGCTAATCCATTGCTTCATAAGTTCGAAAAAAAAAATCTTTTACCGAAAATGTTTACGCAATAAGATAGCATTCATTCAGTACAAGCATGCTTTAATAAAGTCATGTTGAGCATCAAATGAAGAGACATTTTGCTAATTAATTTTAGTATACATGGTAGGTATATTAATCGTCCTAGATCCATGAAGGCTGCAAGTGGTACTTTTTATTAATTTTCTTTCGTTGAGAGTAATAACTTAAAACGTCGGCCGCATCGGTGACCAGCGTAGCTTTATTGCAAAGTTTTTATGAAAAATACTTTTTCGCAATTTTGGGAAATGTGAGCTTTTTTATGTAATGAGTATATGAATGTATGCTATCTGCTATGTCCAGAAGTGAACATTATATTCCCTCTTATATGATGAATATTAGTTTTGTAATTATTTACCAAATCGCAAATATTTTTTCCTTTAATTTTACCATGTTTGCTTCAATAGCGCAATACATTAAAATTGTTTATTTATTTGTTATGAAAAGCACAGACACGTAATTACAGTCCACAGAGTACTAAGATATTAAACATACCATTATGAATAATATGAATTAATCATCAGAATTAAAATGATGGCTCAAACATGCAATGCAATTACGGTGCAATTATGAATTTTAGCAAAGTACATAGTACAGAATGAGTGATTCATTGAATGATGAATATAACGAAGCTAATAAATAATGAATTTAACAGCTCTCTCATCGACCCTTTGCTTTTTAATTCCTATTTCACTCATCTACTATTTAATTTGGGTGAACTATGCTGGTTAAGCTTTACTTAGGACTTTAATGCCCGTCGAATTTCAGCTTATTTGGGTTTCGACTTGAAATCAGTCGGATTTGGGAGACTATTGAAGTTTAAATCCAACCCCTTTTTAGGTTACATATATTTTCATTCATTTCCATCGTGGTCGAGGAAAATCTAGAAAGGACTTATAAAACTATATCTCATCTACATAAGACTGACGGAAATGTCACTTTGAATTACCGTCCATGTCATTTCCCATAGGATTATTCTAATAAGATGGGCAGCTGTGACCTCATGTGTAATAATAATGTGACTCTCCTATCTTATAATGTGATCAATAGTACTTGCTTTGTGAGTATAGCTAAGGGAGCATTTATTATAGCAGATTTTTGGGGAGACTAATTACAAGAGAATCCTGTTTTACGAACAACGCGAGATTTTTAGGAATAGGTTTTGCAATTTTGTCAACGATGAAGATAATTAACTGTCTACTGTGTTTAGAAGAAAGAAGTAAAGAACTATTGCAACAAGATGATGTGATACTTCTTCTTAATTATAATCTAGAGTTTAGGGAACTGACGTTATATGACCACATAACCTTCTACAACATCAATTCCACCCATTGCTTTGTCTAAACCTTCATCATTTTCACCATAAGGACTGAGAGCCCTATTATGGGGATCTACTACCCTGATTGGTTCCCCATAGGTGCTATTTCCGTCACAATGACCACGATACGCAATAACGCGCACGGCATTAACTATATGGTGTTCGCTTCGAATGAATGCATGCTACGCGTCAAGTCTTCTGTGAAATCGCTCGTTATTCACACTCATTTGACTGACGAGTGAAAATTAACGTAGGTTTTTGCTAATATTGTTATATATGGCTTGAAACTAGTCTGTAATGATAAATGGATATGATTTTCATTGATTTTGTCAGACACTAAATAGCTGTTGCCAGTGACTTCGTTGGCGTGTATTTTGTATTTAATAATTTTTAATACAAGTTTACAGACTCAAAAGTAGTCTATGTTTTACCTATAAGTCAAACATAACCATGGGTTTAGGCTTAAAAAGGTAACAGCCAGACAGACAGACAGAGTTACGTTAGCATTTTATAATATTAGCATTTATAATACTAGCATTTGTAATATGGATAACAAAAAATCCTGACGATATTCAAATTTTCGTTTCTTTTAACAAAACCTTGATCACAGGTTTTCGCCAATTTTCAGTTTCGAATCCAATTTACTATGCTCTCACAGAAAATTCATTCAGTTTTAAGCCCAGCGCCTCTGTCGTCGTTTGTATCAATTATTTTTAGATCGTTTATTTTTAGCACATTGTAGGTACGTCGACAGTCCATTGAGACAAGTCTTAGATAAGTTTCTGCTATTTACATTTTACAGCTATCTAGACCGGGAACTAATTCTTCATATTATATATTTTTTAAAGATTATTTAAAGATAACTTCTAGCTTGTTAACAGATTTATATAAATTGTGACAAGTTGAAAATAACATATCAATCAAATTGTTCGTAACATTTTGTGAATGTTATCGTTTCACTTTCACGATTTGCTATTTTTATGTTTGTTTCATGGGTTCTCATGTGGGTTAACAGTTTCGAGCCGTGTTGCTTGCCAATTGTATCAAGGTTTATGGTTTTAATATTAGTTCATGTGTTGTATCCAAACTGCATTTTTTTTAAAGTTTATTTCTTTAAGTTTTTTGTAAGAACCATGTATAATTTTGTTTTGCGTTGCAGATACCTATATGTATAACGACATTTTTGTTTCATACATATGAATTGAAAAGTTGTTACCAATACCCTAGATTCCGAAATGTGATCGTTTTAAAGCCCTGAAGAAAATAAGAGAAAATGCAGAACTAAGAAACAACGATACGAAAGAAAAGTTCAACAGTTTGTTGTTCTTCAATGTTATTTTTAAATCTACGAAGAACCTTCACGGCAAAGTGAACTGATGTAGAGAATTTGTAATTGATGGAAAATTTTTAACCAAATTAATTTTAAAGGCAAGACTTCAGTCTAGAACAATGTGAGTGACGGAACTGATAAGCATGACTGATGTAAATTTTGCTTTGGAGCATATAAAAAGATACTGCTTCTATATTACATCTAATGAGAATTTTTTATCGTCCTAAATGTTCTAAAATGGTTGAATACCTTTTAATCAATGTTTCGTTAAGGACATTTTTTTAAATAATAATATTCTCGTTTGTTTATAACATTATCCATTTCCCTTACAATTATCCTGGCTTAATTACGTATCAATAACATTCCTCTTAATCATCTGTTTCTATACGTATTGTTTCATTTACACTATATTTCAGTTCGAATATGTAAAGTCTATTACAATAAAGTTCAGCGGATGTGGTTGTTTGAGCGTTATGTGATTGTTTCATAATGGGCATTACATCGGTTTTACAACACTGCTCGGCAATACGCGTCTGTGCAAGTGTTGCATATGTGCAAGCAACAATAAAAACATTCTAAATATGGACATTATGTGTCGACGCGATTCGTCAGTCGTTCTCAATTTCAGTGAGTGTAATTACTTGAAAGTACTATATGAGTTAACGTATACGTTGTTTTATTGTGGTCGTTAATTAAAATTGTTTCCATAACTCATGAATTAACTGTTCAGAATTCGTAGTAATCGAAGGTGACATTAATAATGAAATACCAACAGATGGATTAATTTCTACTCCCTTTTCGGTAAAGGTTTGGCAGTAACCTTTCGAAATGTTAAAACACTACCCACATCCTAAGCAATATTCACTAAACGAGTAACGTCTGAAACATTTTTCTTGATACCAACGGTTAAGGTGACATCTAAGTAATCAATCGTGGAAATACACAGTTGCAGAACAAACGATTCTAGAATGCGACATCAAATAATGAGCGCTTATTACACTTCACATTCACTGGATTGTCGATTAGTGTTGGATATGAAACTATGTTGTTTATACTAGGTTGCGGAGCGAGCGTACGTGTGGCTCGGGCGACTGTCGCGGCGCTACTGAAGGAAGGGGGCGCAGAGTACCCGACTAGAGATGCGCGTCGCGACGCCCCCCACAGGGTAAATTACCAGATAATTTGGGTAATTTATGTGTTCTCCGTTCGGAAAATTCGTGTTTTTAAGCGACAACGTGAGTTTATAGTTTACAAATATTTCCGGAGTGAGTAGTTTTAGGTATTGTTCAAGATTTAGAACTATAGGCGGAGAATTATGACTTTATTCTGACCTAGATAGTAAACCTTGAACATAAAATCAGAATTACAGGAATTGAAAAATGAATCAAACTTTCACGAGGAAATTAGAAGGTCAAAAATCCTCAAGGCAGTGCACCGAGAAAAACTGAAAATTAATTTCAAAGTTTTCCTCAACTGCAAGATAATTAATCTTGATTAATTATCGTTCGCAATTTCCTTACAGTAACAATAGAGAAAGCTGGTAACATCGTCGTTAAAGAAATAAAAGTAAGGTAGCAGCTTGGGGTTGGTCGCGCCCGCCCTCTCTTTGGGCGGATTATCGGATCGATCCGCACACTGGTCGCACGACCGCTCGCGACCACCGTGACTGCTTGCGACCAACCTACGTCACTTGTCATCGATATTCAAATGCTGTGGGTACTTTGTTTTGATTGTTTTGTCAACAGATTCAAATTGTGGTTTGGCGTCGGTATGTTGGTATTGAACCAGTTTGTTGAGCATACCTACCAACACAAAATACCTGCCAACCCTAGTGGGGCAGAATCCATCAAGATTTTAAACTAGTAGAATCTGCCATATCGAACTAGCGCGCTAGTTCGATATGGCAGATTCTACTAGCGGGGCAGATTCTACTGAAATGTTTTACGCATTCCACTTTGTCTCACCAGTGGAGCAGCTTGGTTGGGCAAAGTGGAATGATTCAGTTTTATAGGTACTCATTGTTTTAGTTACTGACATGGGTAGGTACTTAATTTTGGTCCCAGTTTTATTAAGAAGCGGGGGTTTAAGTTTCGCCACGTTAAATTTTTTATGGTCTTTTTAATATCCTATTGGATAAACGATCTCTTATTGCTAGTTATTGGCGCTACGCTTTCAATTTCACTCACAATCAATGAAAATAATGCCCCTGATTAATAACACCTTGTCACAACGGCAGGATTCATGCTCATAATTGCGAACTAGACAAAATTGATTGTAGGCAGTGATTATCCATTTAAATGTCAGGTTTTTACCAACATTTGGTGTTTAACTCGTCTGTATTTGAGTCACGCTATCAAACAAAAGTAAACACCTAATCGGAATGGACTTGCGTCAAAGCATTTCTTTTAAAGCCTCTCCCTCACAGGCGCGTCTATCAGTCGATACTAACGCAAGCGTTATTGCGATAATGCGTCCCGATTCCTTGCACACAGCTGCGTTTTCGTGCGATATTTCTAACGTCTGCGTATAACCTACACTACCGGCCCCCGCCCGCACTGCACCGTACTAATTAACGCAGGTTTTTGTAAGATCGCATGCGTCCTAATACAAAATGTTCTAAGAACACATCGATATCGGAATATCGCAGGACGGAGGAACGCAAGCGTCCTACTTCTATTGCGTCGTTATTATCGCAGTAATGTGTAATTTCGTGGCCTTCCTAATACAAAGTGTACTGAAAACAGATATCGCAATAAGCCTACGTTCGCACGGACGTAAAAATATCGCAGCGGGATTTTATCGCGCACTGGATGTTGACTCTCAGTGTTAAGCCGACCTTTGAGAATTCAATAGAGTGCATCCCAGCGCGTTGAAAAAACACACTATTGGATTTTTAACTCTCGGTGCTAAGCAGAGGCTTAGCACCTTGCTTTTTTGACCTCCGAACGCGAACGTGGGCTAAAGCTTGCGTTATTATCGACCTATAAAAACGCGCCTGTGTCGGAGAGGCTTTAAGCTGGCTTGCCTTGGCTTTGTTACGTCTTGATGTAGCTGCATAGCTACCATAGAGCACGGAAACGCCTCGGCAGCCACTACTAGAGGCGGCATTGTCAACACCGTTCATACAAACCAAGCGTTTACTCGCACTATGAGACTAATCTACATTAATATTATAGAGAGAAAAGATTTGTATTTTCGTTTGTCTAAACTATACAGGGTGGTAGGGACATCGACGCGAAAACTGTTACTATGGATTCAGTACATGATTCTGAACCCCCTTTAATTGACATTTTTTGTAAGTTAATTTAAAAAAGAACTGCTTTTTCATGGAAAAGTGAAATACCTTCGTGGTCATTTTTTTAAAATAACCGACGAAAATCTCAACGCCGGGTTCAGAATCATGTCCTGAATCCATGGTAACAGTTTTCGCGTCGATGTCCCTGCCACCCTGTATAATAATATATTAAATAAAAAGAGAAGAGATTGAGTTTTTGTATGTTTGTTTGTTGCGCTTTCACGCTAAAACGGCTGAATGACTTTGGATGAAATTTGGCACATGGGTAGATTATGACCTGGGTTAGGACATACGATACTTTTTATCTCGATATTCCCACGAGATCGAGACTTATGCGGGTGAAATCGCGAGGCGCAGCAAGTAATGAATAAACTTAAAAACTACTGGCCGATATTAAACATTCTTTCACTAGTAGAATGCTATATTATTACTGAGTAAAATAGGCTATAAGTTGTAAAGATATTATGTGGGCGAAGCGGCTGGCGAAAGCTAGTGAGTTATACAGCATGTAAAAAGACTCATAACATAGTCTTTATCCACGTATTCTGTACATCAAATTAAGTAACATTGACTTTGAATTTTAGCTGGGAAAGTACTTTTATTTTTTATATGAAAAATTGCTGTTTATGGAAGCACGCAATGTAACGCACGCAAAATATTGTGCAACAGTACTGGAGTTTTTGTCTATCTTTAAGAATTGTTTTAGTGAAAAAAAAAAAAAAAAAAAAACAGTGGCACTTCGGGAGTGCCGACAGAAGTGAAAACTTGAACAATTTTATAGTGCAGGACATAATGTATCGCGCGTTGATGTCTTTTTAAAGCTGGTGTCGGTAACAGTGTCGCGAAATCAATGGTTTAGTCCCATCTCAAAAATGCCCATCGCGCCTAAAGAAGTTTTTAAGTTGAAACTTTGACCTTCATATCTCCATAACCATAAGGTTCCCAGATATCATGACAAGAAAATTATCACAATGATGGGAAGAACAAGTGACTATCGGCTTCGTTAAGCGTCTTCTTACACCCATTTGAAACTGATTGCTTTGAAGGCGGCCCGTGACAGAAGTGCGCTCATCCGATTTAAGTAAATATAACCCGATTTTTCTAATTGTGCGCCTATCAAGGTCAAAATATGTATTACAGTGTATGTAAGTTTTAAATATTATCAACTTAACGAATAATATGACAGAACTGTAGAGACGTTGACACAAGTTGTGTAGACCGTGTTAAGAGGCGTCGGGGCACTGAGGAGGTAACCGGGCGGGTGAATCCAATACTAACAACCTACCACTTTGACAACTCCAAGCGCACAGTTAGTAAAAATCGAGTTATACTGTCGTCTCTAGACGGTGCCGGCGCTTCCGTGCTCTGTGATCGCTTCCAAGAAAATGGAAGCAGAAGACCTATAGCCACGTATAGCTTTACATAGCTCGCTTCTCCTTTATCGGAGAGCACGTGACCGTTTTATAAAGTCCGATCTTTGATCGAAAATACAGGGTAAATTTTTCACCAGTGCGCAAACTTAAACACGTGACTTTACTCATCATTATGAACAACATTTACTATGGGACCAAACCTGAAATTGCGAAAAAACATTTATGTTCGCATCACTTGTCAAAATGTAGGGAACAGCAGACTTTTTTTTTATTTACAGTCGCCTGACTGTAAATAAAATTATATTGTGCGAGTTTCTTTTGAAAGGCTTAAATCGAGGAGAAGCATTGAAGATTAATGTATAGAATATTGCACGATCAACATGTTCGAGAAAGCGATTATTACTAAATAATAACAAAGTAAATATGAAACTAATTAACTACAGTTTTAGACTCAACTATAAAACCGCTTTTTTTTAATCGGCATTTTGGCAGCTTGGTATCGGGCAGAAAAAGGCTTTGATACTTTTCATCTCGGAAAATACAAAACTTTAGATACAGGCCCAGCGATATTTTTGTATTAAAGTTCGTTTTCAGAGGTAAAAGTTTTCAATTCTCTAGTAAAAGTAAATAATTGCTGTACAAAGACCTTTTGGCGCGTCGCCATTTGTTTGTTTTTATTATATTTCACAAAACTATTGCACAAAATATGTTTACCAAAACCGCCCCAAGTCGACGTCATCCGAGCGCCTTACCGTCTTCGTAGCAGTGTATTTAACTATGGCTACAAAGCTACGAAGGACCCAGTTTTTAAAACAACTGGCAAACTCGAAGCTTTCTGGAACACCATACAATATTTGACACTAGATATTATTTTAAAATATTTATTTTGAAAAAAAAAAACCACGTTTCTTGTAAGTGGAACTTTAATCTTGAATTTTTAAGTTAATACTTTTTTATTATTTGTTGTTACAGCGGCAATAGAAATACACAATCTGTGAAATTTTCAACTATCTATTACGGTTCATGAGATACAGCCCGATGATAGACAGACGGACAGCGGGGCTTAATAATTCCTTTTTAGGGTTCCATTAGGCTCGCTTCGGGTACGGAACCCTAAAAAGGAATATTTCAAGCGTTAAACCACTTGCTAGTCCTTTGTTTTTAAAACAAAAGAGGGACCTGCTTAAGGGCGTTTTTCCACTTAACCATATCCGGTTCGTTATGGATTCGTGTTCGTTTCTGATCCGGTTTGGCCATCCTAGTAACTGTACGATCCGTATACGCATGAGTGTACAAACGACCATACAATTACTAGGATGGCAAAACCGGATCAGAAACGAACACGAAACGAATACGAACCGGAAAAGTGGGCAAACGCCCTTACACAGTAAGTAGGTTACACCATCGAGACAAGTACCACATAGTCGATGGAAACATACAACGAGTGGAATTAATATCCGCTAGACTGTCACGCTGTCAACTTGTGTGGAGTCTGTTCACGCGGGCGTGTGACAAGGTAATATCGCTTCTGAGAAAATGCTTATGGGATGGCGTAAATAGGAAAGAGTTAATTAAGAAATGAGTTAATTAAAAATTACAGAGTTTGTGCTATTTCGCCACCTCCAGATTTATTTAATAGACATATTTCAATAGGTATGCCACAGCCGTCTCGAATAGTTGCGTTGCGCCAGCAAAAGCTTACATCTCCGACCGATTCCGATAGTGTAATAGTGTATTCGAGGTAATAATGGCAGCAGTGAACAAGTGCACTGTGTTCTCTGTCGATATCGGCACGACAATCAATATCGGCGACGAAACCGTGGACTACACCGACACAGTGTGAAACCGTTTAGTAGTCATTGCATGAAACTATCAGTCCGATGATATCGTGTCGTTATTGTTATTGCCCAATGCGAAAACGGCCAATGGGCTTTCAGTATTCAAACAAAACTTGCATATCATGCCCTATACAACAAGCTGAAACACTAGCATTCTATTCACAACGTCAGTCCAAACTGGCAGGTATTAATATCCGCATGTCGCATCAAGCTGTCATATTGTCAACAAGCGTGCTACGATGTCTTTTCACTCCATTTATTGTGTGTTATGTTCTGTGTTGCAGCTGCTGACAGGACTGAAGCCCCTTTCAGGGACTTGCATAGTGACGGGGGAAGCGGAAAAGCGTTTTTGTAAATTGTGTCAAGAGGATATGTGTCAAATACAAATTCAGAGCCGCATTCGATGGCTTAGTTAAACATTGGGGCATGTGCTGTAAATGTAAGTGTGATTAAATATTTAAAGGTATATAATTTATGTGTATCTTCTATATATAATATAAACCAGCCTGTTATCTTGCTACTACACGGCGAAAGTCTCGAGTTGAAACAAAAAAAATTCACTGGATTAATAGACTCACCGTGTTTGAGCCATTGCAGAGTTTTACGGTTCACGAATATTCCTTCAAGACTTTCTTGACACAACAAAACTAACCTTTAATACTTGCATTCCGCAAAAAATAAACGAGAATGGAGAATGGAGAATGTTGGGATCGTAGCAGGAGGCGTTCTGTAATTTCTGCCTCCTCGCATAGGCAAATGGCGCGAGTTTATGACTCAAACTAAGATACTTTAGTATGTTCCTGCATACTTGGTAGCACTTTTGATCGCTATTAGTATATTGAAACTAAGCTTGACAAGCAATGACGCCAACATGACGGCAAGTTATAGTAAACAGACTGTACTTAAAAATCGCGTCTCTCATCACTAACGCACAACCTAACACAACCACATCCTCTATGCGTCACAAACAGGCCGAGTATTGAATTATAGAAGCAGGCTGCGCTCGCCAAAGAGTAGTAATTAAGAGCACGGCCACACGAGCACACGATTAATTAACGAGCAGAGCCGGTTTTGTTTATGCTTTCGACCCATTTTAGAGCAGGTCGAGTGCTTTTTGCAGGAATTTCTGATTGACAAACTGTGGTAGTGATTTTGCTTTGCTTTGGTTCCGTATGATTTTTCATTTTTTGGGATATAAATATTGCATATTTTACTGCAGCTGCATTGATTGCAATTTTGTGTATATTATATTTTTATGTTACGAACATAGTATTTTGAAACACATAAGTATACAGGTATTATGAAATAGGTCTCATTTCAAAGTTGCATTCGGTAGGTATTCTACGAGAAATTAACTTTTGAATTTTGCTAAGTGTATACTAAGTGCTGGTGACTGTACGATATGTCTCCGCTCTACTCAACGAGTCGGTATGTTTTCAAATTTTATCGTTTTATGCGGCAAATTAAGTTTCTTTGCTAATGCGATAGGATTGTTCGAGATCAAGTAAAAATAATGGGGTTCGAAAATTGTGGGCTGCTTCCTGGAAATGCACCTAAAGGAATAACGTCCAAGATAAATATACCATACATGTAGGTATGGCTACTTTATATTCTCTTGAAATCAAGCTACGTAAAATATCCGGTTTCTTAAGACCATTTCCATACAGTAATATTGCCAAATTAATCAAAACAGCGAAATATTTGACAGCTATTTGCGACGTTGCCCACTTTCTGTGTAAACGCTTAGAAGTAACCTTCTTCTCTTGCAAACGAGATACTTAATGATACAATAATATCTTATAGGTACGTGGAAATGTTTTAATAAAACAACACCTAATCCCAAAATGTGCTAGTAAGCCAGACGAGAAGATTAAGCTTAGCTCATTGGCTATTCAAAACGAGCACTAGGTTGGTATGTAATATATATACATAGGTATATTTGATACATGATTTATTTATTGCTCGAGAATGTTATCGAATGATTCAGGTAGCTTAGAATATCTCGAGTGTAGGACGAACAGTTCGATATAAGAAAAAAATAACCAATTGCAGGTCGGATGCAGTCAGGTCGAACCAAAAAATTTAAGTCAATTTAACTATCAACAATCGCGAGTTAACTAACTTAAGCTGAAAATAAGAAGTCAATTGTTCAGATTATTTTTTTTTTGTTTTTGATTGTTAAAAGGGATTGATCTTCAGTTAATGTCAATTAATTGCTCTTAATGTAGATAAAAGTACGCCTGTATTCAACGAAGGGTTAGGCAGAGGTTCACTTATAAGTACACCCATATTTCACCAGTTATGTTCGAGTTCGATGTAATAGGGGGCGAGCCTATTGCCATCAACCGGGCACAAATCCTCTAAATATCAAATGTTCTCAATTAATTCACTTCTAATAGCGATGTTGCACAAAATTATTGAAATCGAATGTTGCTTCCCATTTTACGCAAAATTAAAATGGATTCAAAATTTCAGTAAACTCAAGTGCAAGGATGACAACATAGCGGCCATTATGGAAAGTTCTCGCAGCTGAAGTGGCTGCGGATGACATAATCCTGTAATCCAATCTAATAATGGAGCCTCAGACCAGACTGATAACGTCATACGGGAGGGAGGAGGGAGCAATTATCTTCCTTTGAAATACGATGAAAAGAATCGAGATGTAGTTTTTTTGTTGAAAGTCATTTCTAACTGCATTCAAATTGAGTTGTGGGAATTAATATGATCAGAGGATCTAGAGAAAGTATTTCTATTAGTTATAACGATGATGGAAGCAGCAATGATAACATAGTGCTGTGACCATCGGACTGCCAAGTCATAGGACCCAAGGCACGCACCTCTGACTTTTCAGATTCATGTGCGTATTGTATAATAATCACTTGCTTCAAAAACGGTGAAGGAAAAAAAACATCGTGAGGAAACCTGAGGGATATTTCTCGACGGCATGTGAAGTCAAGTCAAAGGCCCATGGGCGGCTTTAAAACTCTGAAACCAGGTTAGTCACTAACCACACGAAAAAAAGAAAGAACTATGATGGAAAAGTCGAAAATGTATGGGACTAAAAATTATAAGCTACCAAAAAGCTTTTATCAATCCTGTTGTTAGTCGTTGTAGAAATACGAAACGCTTTGAAAGCGATTGCACTCAGGTACTGAAAGTAAGACCTTTGTTTGTATTTAGATATGTTTCAGGTTAGTGATCGATCGTCTTCACGACGCGGTAAGCGCAACTGGAAACAAAAACCAACTTCGCAAAGTTTTCGCCAACGCAATTGGTTCACGCGATGCTTTGTGCATGATAATTCTAAAATATAAACTCATATACCTATACTATTAAATAAGTAATATTTATATATATGCATGTACATATATATATTTGTAATCACGTTCTGGAAAAAGGCTCTAACGATTTCAATGAAAGTTGCAAAATAGGGGTTTACGGGGGCAAAAACGATCGATCTAGCTAGGTTTCATATCTGGGAAAATTCGTTTTCTCTATTTTCACAGCCTCGGGAATGTGATACAACGTTGGTATACCTGGATGATATGTTTATCTCTTTTTAATCGAGCAGAGCTCGGTCGACTGTATCATAATCAGCCTGTAATGTGTCCCAACACAGGGCTCCTCTCTCCGAGAGGAAGTGGGCTGTAATCAACCACGCGGGTCCAGTGCGGGTTGGTCATTTACCAACCCTCGCTGGACCAGCATGGCCTTTGAATTTTTTGTTCTAGGACATGCCGGTTTTCTTACGATGTTTTTTCGTTCACCGTTTTGAGAGAAGTATTCACTTTCCTTAAAAGTTCCTACACTCACGGCGCAGTACTGACCCATTTTTTTAAGAGTCATGTAGATAATTGTTCTCGGTTTTCCCTAATTTTACATTATGAACAATTCTCGTACAAAAGCATAATGCATTAGGTTATAATTTACAATAACGATAACAAAGAGCGGATGTGTGACGTCATTAATGGATTCATAATTCTCCGTTTCAGTTTTCAGTAAAGTACTGTTTGGGGAATAGAATAACGATTTTCAGGAGTTGCGAGTAGTTTTACAGGAATTATTACGTAGTTTTCACACAAAGCGGATTTTTCGTGAAGTCGAATACCTACTTTTTTAGGAAACGTAGTTTTTCTATGGAATTTTCTAGTTTCGTGGTATTTACTAGTTTCATGAGATTTAGTGGTTTTTTATTTGATTTTCTTCTTTTTTATTTGATTGTGGGTCTTTTAATAAGATATTATTTTTGTTTTACTTTTGAATGTTCAGTTTCTAGTAATTATTTCTGTCGTGACATATGCTTGTTCTTGCATCACTTGCATGACGTCAGCCGGTGAAGCGGTGACTAATAATTTCTCCTAGATATCCGGATCATAATTGTTCATAATAATTAATTGACGCCGATAGAGATTAGTAATAGCAATTAATTATATTTTTACATGTAATTACCTTATTTTCTCACGTAATTAAGTCATCTTACTTCAATGCGGTCATTTTTAGAAAAATAAAAATACCATACAATGTTTTTGATGTAAAATGAAAGAATCTTGGAAAGTGAAGTTATAAAAGAGAGAGAGGCTTGGAACAGACGTAAATAGAAGACCTAAAACCTTTGTGAGCGAACGTAGTACGACGTATGAGATCACAGTACTGCAACTATGTTATTACCTATTAGATTATTATTATACCTACAGGCTGACTATGAAATCATTGGCAATCTGACATAGGCGACAATATTCAGGAATATTAACAACGATTATTATGTCTGCACTTTACTGAGTACGTTTCGCCATTTCTTTTTAGAAGATGTCAGATGTCAGATGTCAGATGGGAACTGTCGACTCCAACTAACATTTTTTTTTTTAATATGACGTGTAGAAGTAATTCCGATTTCTTATTTACAGAATACAAAATTTCATTTCCTATCTAACGAACTTTGAGATATCGAAAACATATCAAATTCAAATCATTTATTTGCTTGAATATGGGAATTTAAATGAGGTGATACATACAACAAAAAGTCTTTAAACCATATCCTAACTTAACAGGTGTGCAAATATCTATTAAAATAAAAAAAATATTTTTCAAAAATTTTCCAACGAAAATGCAAGAAATGGATGTTTTTATTCGTAAAAAATTGAACATATTCATGATTGGTAATGGCTATGACAGCCTGTATATTATTGACATTGATTAGTCATTAGTTACTAGTTAAATAGGTGTATTGTGAATTGTAATGAAATTAACAGCTGTTTTAGTTAAATAATTGTAATGAACGTATTTGTATATTACATTCGTAATCTCGATTGAGTCATTATGTGATCTTTGACTAATTAGTTTATTTGAATAGCAAAGTAAGGACATGGAAACAAAGTTTTAAATCACAAAATACACGGTTTTCAGTAAATCAGCATGATTAAACAGAAAATATGTTACGTAAATATTTTTCTTAATAATATTAAATTGACATTAACACATAAAACACATAAAATAACATAACGCCTTGTTTTTCCGAAGGGTTTGGCAGAGCTGTACCTATAGTAATATGTTTAAGTGTACCTATTTTTAATTGTTAGAATATTTTCAACATAATTTCAACATAGAGGTAGATACGAACTGAAACCTATGTAGATCGTGTAAATATTTGTTGTATGAGCAAGCAATGAAGGTATTTTTTTTACTACAATAAATTTGATGTTTACAAATTTCACGTGCCTGCTTATCATTTATTAAATTGTAAATACATTTGTCAAATATGATTTATAATAAAGGACAAAAAACATTTAATTGTTTATTACGAACAAACATAACAGAGGATGTTTGAAAGCAAGTTAGTTTGGAACCTGAAGAAGGAAATGGTTTATAAGGGTTCCGTACGTTTCGGAAAATTGAAAAACTTGAAATTTAGCTACCTGAATAAGGATATGTAACCCATATTAGAATAGTTTTCTTTTAGGAAAGTTGGTAAACGGCAGGGCTTCGTTGAATTACCTAGTGAAGGCTCCGGTAGAACAATGTCCATGAAGTTTTCATAGAATTTGTTCCATCAAAGTCAAGTGGTGCCTGCGCCTGTCTGCAGGAGCATTCAAAGTTTCAGGTGTTTCCTAGCTACAGCAAATGATATTAGTCGTACGATTTTTAAACGATATAAAAAGGCAGGTTTTAGCTTCGTCGCATCTTTGTTTTACGTCGTTATCCTCCATAATAACTTTTTTTTAAATACCCAAATATTGTTATTAATAACAATAACATCAATCACAAGGTTTCCTGTTTAGAATCAAACCTTCCTGTTCATCACATGATTTACAGTTGACAGTAGATAAGGGTGTCGTCACACTGCGGCTATTCTCGTACGAACGCACCGATAGCATTGTTTGAACGCGGCGACGTTTGACATGTTTACACAAAGCTTTATTTAGTCAAAATATGTAGGACGCTAATGATAAATTGTGGAGAAGTGGAGGTGACATTATATATGTGTTATTTTGTAAATGTTACTTTTACAAATAGACTAGGTTAACTTAGTGGTAGATGATTTCTTTGTTATCATTTTAATCGTATTTACTCGACTACCCGGCTATGAAGGGTTATGTTTTGAAGATTGAGGACACTGAGACTGCCTAAAAAGAGAATGACAATTAGCGACACGTTGCCAATGGGATGCTTTGCACTGAAATCTGCTGAACCCACGCTGTGTAAACTATAATCATTTCAATCTATTCTATTTATGTATATGTGTCACAGTAACTACAGTGTGTCAGATTGTATGTCATCCGTATTTCCGTTATCTTAATTAAACGAGTAGGTATTATCAGTATAATTATTTAAAAGAATAAGGTAAGTCATGAGGAATAATCTAAATCGGTGTTTGATAAGTTGATTTTGGCTGAGTTTGTAGTGGCATAGAATTATTTATACTACTAATTTATGTCTTTACGTCAGGTATTCAATTTAGTGGTAAAACTTGACACTCATGAATGTTTATGAGTGATAAGTTTCACTCAAACGTAAGTCTATCAATAAATGACGGTGGAAAAATATACCTACACAAGAACTTAAAAAAGATGACAAAATGATAATATTTTTTATCCATCCTACTAATATTATAAACGCAAAAGTTTGTGAGGATGGATGGATGGATGTTTGTTACTTTTTCATGCAAAACTACTCAACGGATTTGGATGAAATTTGGCATACAGATAGTTTGTAACCTAGATTAACACATATAATACCCACGATATTCCCACGGGATCGAGACTTATGCGGGTGAAACCGCGGGGCGCTGCTAGTTTATTCACAAAAAGACAAATAAAACACAATAATTTATATGCGGTAAAACATGACACAAAGAAAAACCACAAACATAAAAAAACCTAGTTTTTATCCCGGTATCCCCACGGAAGATCGAGACCGCCTGCTATCTGTTTCTTTTTGGTATTTATCATCACGAGGCGATACAACTACAAAGCCGAACATTTTCTAAAACACTGTGTCATATTTAAGGTCTCGATCTATTCTATAAAACTTAGGTGAAGCGAGCTGTGAATAGTCTCAATCTTTATGATCAGGTGGAAAGTCAGCCCTTACACGGAACTGTGTGGGAAGACCTTTAAGCAGTTTCTTGATAAAATTCCTGGTCGCCAAGGTCTACCGTTGAATGCACGTAAAACAATAACAAGATAGAATCAACCAAGAAATACCATTGTTGTGCCAGGATCTAGGTCAAAAACATAGCATTTATGCTAAGTAGTATTTGTTATGCTTATTAAAAAACTAGACAATAAATCGTTATTAGTCTATCATCACCAGTGATCGAAGTAGGTAGATTGATTTTACGGATGCGAGTAGCATCATGAATAGTCATATTGTAGGTAAGGATTTTTAAACTACTTCATTAGAAATTTATAGAATGGATAAAAGTTTAAAATTGTTTTTTTCTTATATAATTAAATAAAATCTAATTTAATAAAGTGAATCTTACTGTTGTGCGTTCATTCGAAACTTACATAATATGACTAATTTAGTAGTGATTTCTTGTATAAAAGTGTTATACATGGGCCTATTTGAAATAAATGATTTGACTTTTGACTTTTTTGTAAGTATATTATCTGCTGCTTGTAATTGTTACTGGTCTTGAATAAATAAATGAAAATATCTTTTTATACTTAAATTTTTTTCGCATTCAATGCGCATCAATGCAATGCAACAGCAAAGGGTTAAACATTTCTTATTCATATTGATGTATTCTTTATTGTACACATTACAACATTTGAAATACCTTAACAAAATCTTAATAATTTCAAAATCCCGGAATCCGGAGGCATATCCATACATAAATCAATCTGCCTACTCCGATCACTGATCATCACGCAAGCTGATAAACTTGATGTTTTGGTAGAGAAGTTTAGACTGATGGTAGACGATTGTGCTGGTTTCTGATTAGGTACATATCGTGAGCCAAATCTATTTTTCAATTTACTTTTTGTTAGTATTATTTTAATTTTGTGTAGAATCTTGTTATTATGAAGCCAAATGGTGTTAAAAAGGTACTAAGGAACTACCTCAAGCAAAACGTCATCTTGTCTAAATATATTTAAATATTTTTTGCGCTAATATAAACACAAAAAATATTTAAAACATCATCTCTGTCAACTTTATATCATTGACAGAAATGGAACGATGTTTAAAGTTCCTTTAGTGATTTGTGGTGAAAGTGGCCTTTTGTTTTTACCGATAAATAAGTTTTCTCAAACATACTTGAAAATTCGAACATTATTTTGACAACCTTCTTCGAGATAAACTCGAAATTGCTGTACTGGTCAAAAACAAGCGAGTCGGCCGGCAATGTTACTATGAAAATCCATATCTGTTGTGTTTAGCCGCAAAATAAATTACTCTGAAAACTCATATCTGTCGTGTTATTTAAAAATGGAACGAACTTACTTTGACCCATGGCAACCAAGGAGGTAACTGATCAAATATTTTTTTTCGAAATCGAAATTTAAGATTTAAATTTCGATTTAGCTTGCAAATAGAGCTATTTGAAGTAAAAAAACAAACAAATGAACATTTGGCGCGCGCAAAATTATGGTTGGTCATTGATTCTGGAATTGAAAATGAATTTAATTAGTTTGAATTTCCGCGCATTATTTGAGAAAAGTACTATATAAGCCTTGGCCGCAATCACGCAATGATGGACTCATGTATGTGTGCCTCGGCCCAAATTGTCACTATGGCCCATCAATGCCTTAATTGCTGGCCGCGACAGTAATGTACTATTTTAGCGAGAAAGATAAACAAATTTACCATAAACTGTGTGGCGAATTCATTAAATTACGGAACATGGCGTGAAACTGTTTGCGTACGATTGGCCCCATCTATCTTTGGCGATATTGGTGCATTGACCGAACGAAATATACGTTCAGTAAAAAGTTATCATTGGTAAATAAAATAGTAATTAGTTTTGTACCAGGCATTTTAGGCAGAACAAGATTTAACCTCTAAGTCGTTATTCCCATTTATCTATTGCTATAGTACAGTCATACTCTAGCAGCATTTATCCATTGTACCGAACATGTTACAAACTTCTGGCAAGGTTTCTTGAAATAAACCCGTTAGTCATAGTTTCAGAATACACTAGAACTATACGTAGGTCGTTGGTGTATTACCTATTACAGTTGTAATTTATGCTATTTAAAGCTTCCTCAAATATAACTGTTACTCATTGTTGCTATCATCGTGGGTTGATTGACGCACGCGATACTGCATTGTGGTATTTGTTTCTGTAAACCTTATACAAAATTATATAATTAGATAATCAACCTATAATGTTCCCACTGCTGGGATGCAGGCCTTCTCTCTAAGCGAGTGAGTGCGGGTTGGTAGATGTCACATGTCTTCGAATTTTATGTCCTAGGACATTCCGGTTTCGTCACGATGTTTGAATCCTTCACCGTTTTCAGAACAGTGCAGAATTATAAGTAAACCTTATAGGTATATAAATAAAAAGGGAATTAAAATACAAAGTTGTTTGAATTTGCTGCTGAAGACCGAATTTACACCAAGAATAGTCCCATAATAAATTTGATTGTAATATCTACTATTTGAGCCCACGAAGTAGAGTGGGATGTAGAACCGTCAGTATAATGTTAACCTTTCATGTAAAACTTCCGGTTTAATAAATAATTCATCTTTTCTCAAGGACGTAAATAGTTCAAAATAGTTATTGTTAAGGTCGTATTTAAATATAGGTACTTACGTAAATATAGTTCTACTGAAATAAACATGAACCATATTCACAAGCTTTAAAAACTACATTATTACCATCGGACACGATTTGTTAATCACCCAATAATGTTCCCACTGAAGGGACACAGGATCCACCACACGGGCCCAGTGTGGGTGTGCCGATGCCATATGTCTTTGAATTTTTGGTTCTACGTTCTTAAGATGTGATCCTTCACCGTTTTGAGAGCAGTGGTGATGAAAATAGTTTTTACCCAAATTAAAATGCCTGCTTGCGATCGAATCCACGACCTACAGCTCGGAAGTGCGGCCGTTACTACTAGGCCACAACTGCTCCTAATTATAAAAATAGTTAAGTGCATATTAACAGCATTTTGCCTTCAGTTTTAAATTACTTAAAATCACCTGGAACAACGTCTGAAAGTTTGATCTAAAATAAGACATCCTACCACTTACCTTGGTAGTTGAAGACGCAGCAACTTAGTATAGACTAATACCGTCCAACGTTTAGGTTAGGTTAGGTTAGGCAACAGAATCATTGGCACAAGACCTAGGTTTGATAACCAACCCTATTACCTCAAGCAATGTATTGTAAGATGTTATTGATAAAAATTCATGTTCCAAAATAGGTTTTTCAGTGCAATCATTTATTTTAGAGGTATGAGGAACAGGGTGTAAAATTCACTCGTACTCTATTGAAAAGGGAGGATTCTCCGATCAGACGGGTGCGTGTCGATTTATATTGGGGAAGTTATGTAAATGCTGTTCGCGCGGTAAACTCTAACTGCGCGATGCAGGATTTGTGTGACGTCAGGTCTTTGATGCGTAGTTCGCATGTGGCGATATAGATGTCGCCACAGTATCATATGATCGGATTGAAAAATTTGCTATTTTGCTTGAGGTAGTAGGACTCTTTCCGATGTATTTTTTTTTTTTGTAATCTTCTTAAAGCAATAGACTGCATTTGACGTGATATTACTTGGGGATTCATCTACATTATCAAGAATACAGTGGCTTTTGGTCCAGTCGCATGCTTCTGCAGTTAAATTAGGAAATGACCATACTAATCGACGCAGAATCGGCTTGAGCTATGCAATAAAAGAAAATAAACGGTCAGTGTGAGTCGGACTCGCACAGGAAGGATTCCATACTACCGTACAATATTTAGCCCCCTTTAATTTTTAACGTTATTGTATAATTTATTATTTGTTGTCATAGCTGCAATTGAAATACACAATCTGTGAAAATTTCAACTGTCTACCTATATCTACCGGATCATGAGATACAGCCCGCTGACAGACAGACGGGCAGCGGAAGCTTTGTAATAGGGTTCCGTTTGGTACCCTTCAGGTAGGGAATCCTAAAAAAGGCGTTATTTGCCTAGTTTTGTTCGGACGAGGCTACTTGACACCTCATTTACACCTATCCGCTTTTATTGATTGGATGTAAAGCTCTTTCAGACCGGCTCAAGTCAATTCCGCGTCGATAAGCGTGGTCACTCCCTTGAAGCCAATATACAACATGGCCATATTCTTATAAAATCAATAGTATTTAGTATGTAGGTACTCACTGGTCATGGTTGTCGATGCGCGGCCTCCGCTCGTAGGGCGCGCGCGCGGGCGCCGGCGCGAGCAGGCGCTGCGTGTCGGGCGCGCACGCGCGGGCGAACGCCGCGGCCGCCTCCACTGCCGCCTCCTCGTCGTATGTTGATGTGTCATCTTCGGCTGTAGGAGGAAAGATTTGTTAGTTGTTGAATATGTTCAGGCAAATGTAACCTAACAGATATATTTTTATTTAAAAGAGTGTCCATGGAGTTTCATGCCCGTTCTTCTCCATAACAACCTACTATTTGGAATGGGTAATTAGCGTCAACTTTCTGACCAACCGACTCCTTGACTATTCAAAAGTCTCTGTTAATAGTTTAATTGAAACAAATGTTTTAAGTTTTGAGTTTGCAGACCTTTTTCCTATCTTGAGGAAATTCAATTCAAATCCTCGTGGTACTTATGCTTGGATTTCTTTGTCTAGAGAGGAATGGGGGTTGTGTTGAACTTTCCCACCGACTAAAACGCTACTGATATTCTCCTACTACCAAACTGTTCCTTACTACAGTAATCGTCAAACTTTAAGGCGATTCTGAAGTGTCTCGCTGCGCAGTTCCCCGTCCCTCACCCCCGCGGTCACATGAATTTGTTACTGCACAGCTACTCGCCTCGTGTTCAGAGTCACCATAAAGTTTGCAACGGGCTGTACCATAGTTGAGAATGCGGAATTACTTGCACATGCCCCGCAGATACAATCCCCAAGCAAGACGCGACATGGTGATGAATAAATATAACCATATTACGTCGTTTCTGTTAAATATACTTAATTCGATTTAAAAAAAAATGTAAGATATATTATGATAAAAATACTTTTGTAAGAGGAGGAGGTGACATTCCAACGGCCGGAATTAATCGTGATTCCGGATGAAAAACATAACTGTTTTACTTATCATTAAATCAAACATTTGTTTATTTTACGATAACAGAAACGTTGTATTAGGTACGTAACCTAGTTTATGTTTAAGGGGGATGCGCTGAGGTAGCCCGCGAAATCCAAATTTGCATTAGTTTTTTTATAATTTGCAAAAACAAATTCAATTTTTTTTACTGAATTATAATCATTAGAATAAGCAATACAACTCCTTAAATTAGCATAATCCTCAAATGTCATGATTTCATGAAATAGTCATTCAATAGGATTACATGAACTTAGAGAGTTGTATTGATGGTTTTTATGAATATAATTCTATGAATAAACATTTGATACGGCCGCGAATCATATTTAGATCAACATACAACCTGATACTGACCTGCAAATTGCAAAAACGTAAGAAAATTTGGATTTCGCGGCTACCCTGACGCTTTCGCCTTAAGACGCAGATATATGCCAGTGACCTTGAGTGGTTAGCTTGCGTGTTCTGTACTGAGTTCACGCATCGCGTCGTACGTCCAGCCAGTAATAGGACTCGCCCATCAAAGAGTACTGTCCCAAATTAAACGTATTATTAATTTATTATACATAAAACAAAAGGTATTTTAATAAAACTCGTATACTAAAAGATCAATAATTAAATTATCTTAAAAATGGTGAAGGTTTTAGAAAAATACGCTTGATAGATTTTGCGTGATTCTCAGTTTTTTATCCGCGTTAGACCTAACTTTATAAATTAATTTCACTATGTAATATAAACAAATCCAAAATATGCCTAAAATCATATGCCTGAATTTCGCGGGTTACCTTGACGCTGTCGCCTTAAGGAAATTATGTAAAATGGTAGATATACACAAAAATCTGCAATGCGCAAACGTCAAGTGATAAGATTTGTTGTTTTAACTTACCTACATGGTAGATAAAGATTGCCAAGTACAAAAAATATAACTAATGATTATTCAAACATTGTAAATAGCTTAGAAAAGTAATGACATAATAAAAGGATTTTTGGCAACCTTGCTGGTGGTAAACGTCAAAGATTGGATTGAATGACTACGTGCTATAATGCGTCTAAATGGCAATCGCATATTAGTAAAAAATCTGAAAGTTGTAAATAGTTTTCTTGAAATTATTGCTAATGAAGACCACGTCGTTGTACATTATTTTCATACTTTTAAGGTAATATGAAAAATATTAAAAGTCGAATAGTGCTAAACACTTGGTCATCTAACAGAAGCAGAACCAGGTGCAGAGAGATCGTGAGGCGAGTTACGACTACACCTGCGATTGGACACAGTTCATTGTGACGACGACTGCTCTGTCAAGAGCGAAGCGAAGAAGAAAAACTTAAAAACCACATGGAAACTATTTCGGATACCTACTGCATTTGAGAATTATTGAAACTTTGGAAAATCTTTGCAATAAAAACCAACAGTGGCACTTCGGGAGTGCCGACAAAAGTGAAAACTTGAATAATTTCACTGTGCGGGAAATAATGTATCGCGCGTTGATGTCTTTTTAATGGTCAAAAGATGGTGTCGTAATATTCTCGCGAATTCCATCTCAAAAATGCCCAACGCGCCTAAAGAAGTTTTCACTTTAAAAAAATGTATGAATTGATCATAGGTATCTACTTGTTCTATTGTGGCTTATGTATGTATGTATTCATTAAACATTAAGATAATTCACAATACCATAATATACGAGTACATACATGAATGTCCTTTGTTATAATATCAAGCAGTGGCAACCCTAACAACTTACGATCGTATTCAAATGCTTCGTTGTACATCGCTATCTGTGACAGCTTCCAAACGTAACCATAGACAATGCAAGATGGCGTCGAGGCGGGAAACACCTGTCAGTTTACGAATACGTACTGTTTTAGCTTCACTGTTAGTTTGAACAATGATATTGTTTACTGTAATGTTTCTTCATTATGAAACCATGTGTGGACCTAAATTGATTAGAATGCTATCTTATTTTACAGGTCAATATTATAATTTAATTTCATAACGTAAAGCTGATCCGGCAAAACATTTTTCAATGCATTCACAGTTTATTTGAAAATGGATGACCGTTTTATTTTTGAAGATTTTATTTATTTACTTTACGCTCTTTATTATAGCTTTTTACTTTACGCAATTTTTATGAAAACTTAAAGCACATGATGCAAGAGATCACTTTGCGTAATTCGGCCATATCTATTTTGATTTGGTTACAGGCGCAGGCAATCAATCCCGTCATCCTCAAAATACACTATCTCATGTTCACTGAAAACACAATATTTGTCCACCATCTCGAAAAACACTCGTGAAGTTTTCAGTTCCGTAAAATTGCAGAATATTAGTGGTAAATTCACTTTGGGAGCACTATCTCCCTACACTAGTGTAATGTGTAACTTTGTCAAGAGGATCAGTGAAAATGAGCCGAAATTGTTGAATGTTTGTATACAGATAGACGCATGCGTTGTTTGTATAATTTATTTTAGAATATGTTTAGTGTGAGATGAGAGAGAGAGTCTATCAAATCTCTGTTGCGTTTTGATGAACTAAGATGATATAATATCGGATTTTTAGGGAGTTTATGTTTGAAAAAACCATGTTAATAGAAAGTAAAAAAAAAAAACTAATTATTATTAAGTTATCTGTCCTTACCGAGGAGCTCGTGAGTAAGTAATAACAGCCGCACAGATCGATCCATCAGGTTAAGTTACGCTTGCCGGGGTTGGTTTGTGGATGGGTGACCATCTTTACATAAAGTGATTCCTCCGTGGCTCGGAAAGCACGTTAAGACTTTGGTCCCGGCTGTCATTCATGGATCTTTGACAGTCGTTACGGGTAGTCAGAAGCCCAAAAGTCAGACAGCCAGTCTTACCTAGGGTATCGTATTACCCAGTTAAGTATTGGCTGGGTTGTGGAGGTCAGATAGGCAGTCGCTCTGTGTAAAATACTGGTATTCAGCTGCATCCGGTTAGACTGGAAGCCGACCCCAACACAGTTGGGAAGGCTAGGCAGATATAATCTGTCTTCACCTACTTCCCTGAGATAGTTCCATTGTCATATAACATAAGTGGATGGGAATTTTGCATAAATTGAAAAGTTGGCCTAATTTACTGGTTGACGAGTCTAGTTGCACTTTTTAAAACATAATTAAGGTCAATCAGGACTTTCAGGACTGTCAAAAGAAATTAAAACAAAAGAGAAATGTTATCTGTAGATAAAAATATTTGTTCTACTTCAATCAAATGAAATATTTTCAGCTCATTAATGTACGTGACTAATTTGAGTAACTACTGATAACAGAAAAAGCTTCTGGTCTTTATCCCTACTGCTCTAGATTGCTAGTTTAGATAAAAATTAAAATGGGCATGGCAGAACAGAGATAATTTTCTTTTTCTTATTTTGGAGTCTACAGTAAATGTTCATAATCCTAAGTATATGTAAGTGTCAGTGTATGTTTGTGGTGTGTGTATGTGTGTGCGTCTAAGTGTATGTGTGTGTGTATTATAAATGCGAAAGTGAGTTTGTTTGTTACGCTTTCACGCTTAAATGGCTGAACAGATTTGGAAGAACTTGGGCACATGGATAGACCATAACCTGGAGAAGGACATAGGCTACTTTTCATCCTGGATCGCAGACGAAGTCGCGGACAACAGCTAGTATTGTAATAAATTAGCTAAGCCCTGTAGTTGGCTATGCCGATTGCGGCATCAGCGGCGTTTTGAAGGTCCTCAGAAGTGCTGGTGCTAGGACAATTTGGATACTCCAGCAGATGGGGCATATTTGAAGATAACGATCGATGTGTATTAGTGCTCCTTGAAAAGGGGACAAGATTGGGTATGGTCTGCAGCCAACAAACGCAGGCAGCCAGTCATAACATCCACTAGGCAAAGAGTAGTTTTTTTTTTAAATGTATTTTTGGTTTTATTTTTTAAGGAGAACGAGAAACGGTGATCTGTTACTAGTCAGTCACAACGTCTCCTTCTACATAACCAACCCTTAAGGGCGCTCATCCTAAAAGTTGGCAACGTCGCAAATAGCTGTCAAATATTTACCTGTTTTTATTAATTTGGCACTATTACTGAACTAAAATATTTATTATGAAATGCAATAATTAATATTGTAACACCGAATATTTAGTTTCAGATGTGAAAAAAGTATTTGGAAACTTTCCAAATGCCTTTTTTACACCTAAAACGGTTACAACATCAAATTGAGTGTTATAATTGCAATTCATTATTAATATTCTAGTGAAACAGCGAAATATTTGACATCTATTTGCGACATTGCCCACTTTCAGAATGAACGCTCTTAATCTCCACACAGTCGAAACACATATATAACACGCCGTTACTGGCTCTGCAAAAGGCCGCTTTTCATACAGAGAAAAACCATGAATCAGAATATCATAGTTTTTTCTACGTGTTAGTAATTTTATGCAATAAGTATTTAAAACTTTGATGCTATAATATTATGCAATGCTAGCATTGTAGCGTACTGCCTAAGAATTGGGTCTTTTAACTTCAAGCTTACCTAACACCTTACTGAACCCCCGTTTTTTTATTGTTAATCGTATTTTCTTCCCCCTGTTTGTGAATAGATAATGCTTGGTATGGAGGAAGATGATCCTTTTATATACAATATGTGATAAAAATCCGAATGTGGCACATATGTACTGCAATAACATTACCATTTTTTTTTAATTGTTATTGAAAATAAAAAAGTTATTGCTATTTAAAAATCACATTTTTAGTACCAAAATTACCCCAAATCCATAAAAAATTAGAAAATTTTCAACAGCGCTGATAAATTATAACTTGAAGACACCCACCCTCTAAACGACGGCCACCCGCGCCCCATGTAATAACCCGGAAAACTTACCCATTGGTAAAAAAATGTGATGATTTTTTTTTCCTGAAAATTACCACATAAATAGACTCTTAGTACGATACCTAACACCCTCATGGATCCGACAGGTTTTTTTTTTAACATGTCGTATAACGTAAGAATAATCAAACTACCCACCAGTAGGTCGCGCCTTCATCTGCAATGTTGTCACTTTCTTTTCAATTTCCATTGTCACAATCACTAATAGAACTGTTTAGAAAAATACTCTTTCACGAAACAACGTTTTACCGATGATCGATAATACTGAATGCGTCAATATGCCGATAACCCATTTATATGTATGCTTTATCTAAGATAAGCTTGCTGTACACATGGTCACATAGGTATGACATCCTTACATTGTTTTTCAAGCTAATATCAGCTTTAGCAGTAGTAGCTTTATAGGTGCAATTTGCATGTATGTTTTCATCCATATGTGTGATTTAGGGCTGAATTGTCCATGTTGTTTCGATTTTATCCTGATATTGTTTTTAAGTAATTTCGGACCTGATTAAAGGATGTATTGGCCGATGTTTATGCGTTGTACTGTTATCATATTTTTGGTTATTAAACTAAAATCATCCTGATGCGCAATTGTTAGGTGAACAGGCATGTTTACCTTTTTATGAATCATTTTTGATAACTAATATGGGGTATGTTGAAATAGGGTGACGTATTGATGAAATTCGGTACATTTCGTGATGATTCCATCTCATTCTAGGTAGATCATTGACAGTCATTCTTTTCCTTTGATGAAGAGGCTTCTACTATCTCGCTTTACCTACGAAATGAAATGACATTGTTTATTTTATAAATAGGATATCGGAATTACTTCTACACGTCAAATCAAAAAAATATTAAAAATAAGCTAGATGAATATAGTCTGTTGGGAAAATGAAGATTAAATTGACCGACATCATACTTGGCCTCCATAAATACAGGCTTGCGAAATTGTGACCTAGGTATGTACGCTAACATGTAGTTTGATTCTTAGATTCGCTGTCACATGGCTATTTAATAATAATAATACCTAAACACCTCCATCAGTCTTTAAAAACACTCGATTTACTACCCTACACATATCAGACTCTTCAGAAAGCTGCAATCTTGCACTTGGCTTCGGACCGTACATACCCCATATTATATCCGGCACAACACCGAGATACGTAAAACTATATGTATATAAAAAAAAAAATACTGCAATAATCTGTTACCATCTGTTTATCTGTAATATTTGCTTTGCAATATTCTTCTGAATCTTGCAAATCGATTGATCAATCTATTAGTATTTTGTTTACTGTATTTCCAGAACTATTATCGACTGCGTATAAAACCCTTATCTTTAATTAATCAGGGCCACCCTTTTTATACTTTGTAATTACGGTTCATTAATCTTTATAATTATGTCCTTATCGTTGGTACATCGTAATTTCCAATGTGGTTCATATCGATGTAAACAATATTTCATTAAATATATTACACACGCACACGTAAGGACGAAACGCTGCGTCACCAAACGCTATTAGCGTAACTAAATTTTGGAGCAAACTTTAAAAACAAATATTTTATGTGTTATTTTGCTATCGATACGTTAAGGAGAATTCTTGCGAATATTTTTGTAACACCATAGAGCGACCCTAACTTACGTATATGTAAATAAAGTCGTAAATTGATCTTGTTTTGCCTGAACTTACATTTTTTAAGCAATTGACGTTAGGTAATACGGGCTGGTATTCGCAACATCACGTCAAAGCGCGTATTTTGCGTATGGGTGGGAAAATCGGTTATTCGATCCGTCCCAGTTCCTCAAAGAAGGCCAGCAACATTTTGGTGTCACTGATCTCATGTAGGGTACCTGGTAGTAGTAATTGACGTTAAACCTGCGTATAAGTGGTCATACTCACAATCGGCACGCGTCAACGGCAGAGGCAACTGCAGGCATTGACGCGTGTTGATGGCTGAATATAGGATTTTTTAGCGCGGTAAAAATTGGAATTCACGCCGCTATATTGTTTTTTCAATACCTGCATTTCACAAAACGATGTTTCACCAATATTATTACTAACAGTGCCTATCGAAATCATTCGAGCGCTCAAAGCACCTCGTAGCAGTGAAGGCGTTGTTGTGGCATTCAGCGTCGTCAGTGGACGCACTCGCTCGGGGCAAACGTTAATAGGTCCATAACAACGTACCCGTGTCAGAGTGATGCGAGTGCGGGTTGTGTATGATGCGGATCCTGCGGTCGTGCAGCGCGGGCTCGTCGGGCAGGCGCCAGCGCGCCGCGTCGGCCTCCTGCGGCGAGCGCGGGAAGTACAGCGGCGCCAGCGCGGCCAGCAGCGCGGCGCCGGGCGCGCGCGCGCACAGCAGCACCAGCGCCGGCGCGCGCGCCTGCTCCAGGTGCCGCCGCACCGAGCCTGCACCGTTCAGTTTAAATTAGGAATGTTTGACGACTGGCTTTTGTTTTTTAAACATTGAAGACAGACACATACACACATTACACAGACACATGGTACATTTTCACTAGAGCCGGACGTTTTGGCGATACTTGAGGGAGGCCTATGTCCAGCATTTGACATCTTTTGGCTAGATGATGGTGATGACCCTACATTTAGATGCAAGCTGCTAATACAGTTTTAAATTAATTTTTGTTTTGAACTTTTCCAGTTCAAATTGTTCTTTGTCGGTCAAACACAGAATTTTACATATCTGCAAAATGTTAGTACGGTTTTTATTTCTTTTTTTGATCTGTATCTTAAGTTAAAAAATTTTGCTACAGATTGATTCACGGAAAACGAACATTTTCGCGCATGTAAGCGTGACGTTCACTTTAATGGCGTCGCTCCGTTTTTACTTGCCCTTTTTTTTTTTTTTGAGTTTTCGAAATCATCAAATAACTTCTCCCGCTCTGGACGGAGCGGGAGGGCGTGTCAGACTCTTACTTACTAAAAACCCACCCGTGTTCCTTCGGTTGCCCTGTCGCCGGGGGCCACGATCTCCTTTTCGGTTTTCTTCGCAACCCCGGCAGGCATCGGCACTAGTGGACCCCTTCAATTCTGCTGACATCTCTTTGAGGCGCGCGTGGAACACAACGCGCCGTCGACCCGGGCCTGGTCCTTATCGGACGGTGAGCCACCCATTGCTCACCGCCCGCAAGCCCGCGCCTACGGTGGCCGGAAATCGCCTCGCGATTCCCGACGCCCTGGGCGTCTCCTCCTGCGGCGGTTAGGGACGTAAGGGCGCGAAATTTGCCTCTCCCTCACGCGTTCCGCCTCCTCCTTCGCGAGCATTACCGCTTCGCAGAAGGAGGCCTCCCATTTCCTCTCGCTCCGTACCATGGCCTGAACCAGGGCCGGACGCGAGAGATCACCGCCGCCGATCGCCTCCACGAGGACACGGCGATGCTCCGCCCAAGCTGGGCAGACCTCCACCGTATGCTCCACCGTGTCCTCCGGGCGATCCACACAATGGTGACACCCGGGCGTTTCCTCCCGCCTTATCCTGTGCAGGAACCTCCCGAAACAGCCGTGTCCGGTGAGGACCTGCGTCAGGCGGAAGGTGAGAACGCCGTGGCGCCTCTCAAGCCACTCCTCAAAGAGGGGTCTTATCGCCGCAATTGTGGCGTGCCCAGCGCTGGGTTGCGACAATCGCATTCTCCATGACGCCATGAGATCCCGCCGGAGCTCTGTCCGCTGTGCCGCGATTTCTCGCGGCAGCGGAGTTAAGCCCCGGCGTTTCGCCTCCTCGCGCCACTCCCAAATGTGCGCGAGGACCTTTACCTCCAGATCCCATGGCGGTAATCCGGCAAGGAGGCTCGCCGCCTCGCAGGAGACCGTGCGGTATCCTCGGGCCAGCCGGATGGCCATGACCCTCTGGGACGCGTTCAACCGGCGGGCTGGCCGCAGCCTTAGTGAACGCGCCCACACCGGTGCCCCGTAAAGGGCCATGGACCGCATGACCCCCGCGTAGAGCCTCCGGCAGGAGGCGTTTGGATCCCCTAGATTGGGCAGGAGCCGCTTCAACGCAGCCCCGGCCCGCTCCAGTCTGGGAGCCAAACGTCGGAAGTGTTCGACGAAGTTCCACCGGCTGTCGAGGACAAGTCCCAGATACTTCATCGTCGACTCGACGCCGATGTGAACCCCTCCCGCCATTACCTGGGAACCCGACGGTGGCGCGTTCCGAGGTCCATGAAAACCCATGGCCTCGGACTTGTGCAGTCCCAGCTGCCGGATCCTGTCGACGATTGTCGCAACCCCGCGTGTCGCTAGTCCGGCCGCCGCCTGGTACGACCCCCCCTGTGCCAGGACCAACGTGTCGTCAGCGTAGCAGACGACGCTGACGCCGCTAGGGAGGTCGGCGCGCAGCACCCAGTCGTATCCGATGTCCCACAGATGCGGCCCCAGGACCGATCCCTGTGGGACACTGCACGACATCTCTCGCCGGTTCTACTCTCCTTGGTGACCGGGGTAGATGACGGCCCTGTCCGTCAAATAGGCCTCGATCACACGACAGAGGTAGGTCGGCATCCGGTGATACCGGAGTGCCTCCCTGATGCAACTCCAGGGCAGGGTGTTGAAGGCATTGGCGATGTCTAGAGACACCGCCAAGACGACCCCACCCCGGGCCACAGCATCCCCCGTCGTGAGGGCCCGCACGCGCATGATGGCGTCCACCGTAGAGCGCCCCCTGCGGAAGCCAAACTGGCTCTTTTACTTGCCCTGCTTACTTGACCTCAACGGAGTTCAATTCCGACTTGTTACTATTAGGTATTCTGTGACAGTATTCGTCCTTCGTGCATCGATCTGTATTCAGGGGTTTACTATGAAATATAAGCAGAAAATATTTATTTCAATCCAATTTGGACTAAAAAACCGAATTTGAACCGGAAAAGTTCAAAACAAAAATTAATTTAAAACTGTATTAGCAGCTTGCTAATGTTTATAGCTCGGTTTTTCAAAGGTAAAGAACATGTAAAACAAAAAACCGAAACTAAACCGTTAAAATTCAAAACCGGTTAACTTAAGTGGTTGTAACAGCTCTATGATATGTCTCGCTGCAAACTTTAGGTATTTTCACACACCCAATCCAAATCCAATCACAAAATCCGATCTCTGATAATTAGGGACACTTATCTCAAATGCGTCTGGGATAAAAGTTTTCCCAAACATGCTTAAAAATTCGAGCATTATTTTGACAACCTTCTTCGTTTGTATGAAAATCCATATTTGTCGTGTTTAGCAGCCGAATAAATTACTATAAAAACTCATATCTGTCGTGTAATTTAAAAATGGAACAAACTTTTTACTTCAACACATGACAACCAAGAAGGTACCTTATCAAAAATTTCATTTAAATTTCTATTTGACTAGCAAATAGAGCTATTTCTAGTAAAGAAGAAACAAATGAAAATAATGAAGCGTGAAAATTTATCGTTTTCGTTATTGATTCTGGAATTTTTAATTAATTTACTAAGTTTGAATTTCCGCGCATTATTTGAAAAAAGTACTATTCAAGCCTTGAAACCAACCAGGCATTGTTCCTGTTGCAGGCTGCGACAATGATGCACTATTTTTCCTTGCTAATGGTATTGGCCATCTGCAAAGGTGCTCAACTTAACTAAGAACAAAAAAAACTTGTTGAAATAGTACCTAGATTTAGGTAGTATGGAATCGCTCTCTCACTGGCACCATTTTAACTTTGGCCAACTTGACCTAGCAGATTTATGTCGAATATGACTCGAGACATGGTTCTTTCTACCATTCGTATAAATTATTAAAAAGTATTAAATATAATAGCATACTAACGCAGAGCCACATGAGCAGCTAGATCAGGCGGGAACTGTGTGTGCGGCGCGGAGATCAGACACAGCGCTAGGGAACGAGCGCCCACCTCTGCGGCCTTGCATAGCACGTTCCTGTAATACAAATAAAAACAAATTGTCTTTAATAGCAATATGGAAGACGACCAAATATTTATTTTTTTGTTCGTCCGGTAGTGTATTAAAAAATATTGAACACATATTTTTTCTTTTTTTAGCCGACTTCCAAAAAGGAGGAGGCAAAAAACGAAAAACCAAAGACACCGACTTCCGAAATTAAATTTTTCATTTTGTAGTGTTTTTTCTGGAAGTCGGTTGTTTTTTTTTTGTAAAAAGTACGGCGATACATTGAGTTAAAATGTGGCATGACGTCACGAGTATGTAGATTTTATACTTACTTGCCCCATCCACAACTTTAATGCGTTTTATCTAAGTAATTTTTTATTAATATGATAAAGCAAAAAATACGTGTCTAATATTTTTTTATTATCTGATTGACGGACTAAATAGATTTTTTTTTTGATTCAGGCATCATCCCTATTGCAGTCTTCTTCCTTTCGTTTCGACGGTACATCTATGTTGGTTATACTGTTTGGGATTGGGCCCAGTAGGTGGCCACGTTTATTAAATTATTTTAGACGGTTATTTTTGAATTGGCAGTTGGAGGAGGTCTTTGCCAAAAGGCACACCGAACTGCGGAACTTTTTTTTCTTTTATTACAAATGGTTCCTGCTAACAAACAACGTACCCAAATTTCGGAAATAATCCGGTTTATTATCATAAAAATCGTTAAGTACGATATTTTTGGCTGTGATCTCGAAAAATAGCAAAGTTTCAGATTTATGTATTTCTATACAGCTCTAAAACTTTGCTGTTCCGCTGACGCTGTGCCTTCTCCCGTTCACATTTTTTTTTTCTGAAAACAACGTGCAGCGCCTCAATAATTGTCTGAAGAATGATTGTATCCTAGGAAGACGAAACTTGCTAGGTAAAGTTGAATTTTCCTCTGAGTTGCCTTGCCCTGGGGAATATAGTTATAGCAATTGTTCTAGTTTATATAGTCTCTTGTACGGTTATTAAAACTATAAAAGCGCCTTTTGAGTGGGACAGAATGTAAATCCCTCATTATTATCAGGCGTTCACATTTAAACGAAATAATATAAAAGCGCCTAACGAATACTTAGGTACTATTTTGCTATCTTATGTGAACGCATCATTCATTGTCAGGCGCTCACAATGAGGGTTTTCTGAAATGACGTTTACTAGGTGTAGTACTGAGACGTCAAGTCCAGGCACCTGTCAAAAGTGTCAGAGCGCCTATATTTTCTTTGGTCGTGACTGAATGACAAACGAATGATGAACGTCATCAAATTTAATATTCATTGTCGAAATGGAAGACCTCTTATCAACTACTGGTGGCGTGAATTTTCATTAAATCCGGGCAAGTATGTACCACAACACATATCTAAGCATTTTGAAAACAAAATCCCGTGCACACGACCCTTTTTTTTCGTAGGTAAGCGATACTATAGCAGCCGAGCGTTGCAAGCAAGAATACTCCTTACAGTGTACAGACATGCATTTCTTCGATAGTACCAATGTGACTTTCCAAATTTATCTTAGACATTACAGACATAGGTAGTTAAAGGAAAACGTCGTGAGGGAACCTGGACCTATAATTAATATACGTCTGCAATTGTCAACCCGCCTTGAGAAAGCGCGATGAGTTATGCTCGTGCCTTCTCTATATGAGAAGAGGGCTTTTTTCTGCAGTTATGGGCTTGTATTTTAACTATAATAATATTATAAATGTGAAAGTGAGTTATTGTTTCTTTGTTACGCTTTCACGTTAAAACGGCTGAACGGATTTGGATGAAATTTAGCACATGGATAGACCATGACCTGGGTTAGGACATAGGATAGTTTTTTTATCCCAGTATTCCCACGGGATCGAAATTTATGCGGGTGAAACCGCGGGGTGTTGCTAGTTTTTATAATAGTTACCTGTAACAGTTATGCAGCGAGGTGTCGGCCGCGGTGTGGTACTTGGCGACGTACTTGGGGCTGACGGTGTGAATGATGTGCCGGCAGCGCAGACCGAACCCGGGCGTCAGGACCACCTCGCCGGTGCGACACTCTGGAAAGAACGAAAAAACAAAATAGTAATTTTTTGACAAAAACAATCATTGAATCCGGTCCACTTACTGTAAAATTATCGCTAAACAAACATTTAAAAAAAAGACGTATTGACAACTTCCTACTTTTTTAAAGTCGGTTAAATATATTTTTTGTCTGTAAATGTAACCGAAAAACAGAAGCTGTGCTTGTCAGGAGAGCAAGATTTAATCACAGTGATATCTGAGGAATTTCTTTGTAAAAACAGGTCAGTGCGGCTCGGCTTATCTAAGCTTTTTATGCGGTCACTAACACATAAACACATTAAGTAATACAGTAATAATTGCTTTATCAATAAATAAAACCACATACATTCGTTGACCTCATTGTGATTACAGATGAATACAGACACTCTACATTTTAGGCATGAAACTACAAGTACTATCGAAGAAACGCTTATTTGTGCACTGTAAGGACTATTCTTGCTTGCAGCGCTCGGCCGCCATTGTATCGCTTACCTACGAAAAAAAAAGGATCGTATGCACGGGATTTTGGATATGCGTTACCCCGATGGTACGCGGCGGACCCCGTCTTGTCTAATTCAGTGAGCGAATTAGCTCGCCAAGACGAGCCCGCCGCGACGTGACATATATGAGTTGCCGACGTAATAGAAAGAGAGGCAATTTCTAGGTGATTGGCATCACCCTGCGACAAAGCCCCAAAATCACACCAATTTCAAAGGCACTACAACATAACACTTACAGAAGAACAGTGTGACTACTGAGGCTCTTCATATAAACCTTCAAGAGCACTTATGAAACGTCAGAAGCTAGGTGCACGGTTCCAATTGGTCGTTTCCTATGGAGAAGAGCCGGCACGAAACTCCACGGTTACCCTTTTAAAAATAAATGGTTTTTAAAATGTTTTCAAATTATTGTGTTAATAGGTATGAGAGGATAGTGTAGCCAGGAGAGTTACGGACACCCACATACGTATACTTTCCGGCAGTGCCTCAGTTCTTAAATTCTTACGGAAAAAATATGTTACTTCGAAGTTAACGCTAGAATGTCACAATGCACTAGAACAAGTAACGGTATCTAGCCGCAACACGATGACACTACAATGGATAAAAAGACACAGCGGATCGCTAGGTAACGACGCAGCTGATGAACTTGCTAGAAGAGGATCCAGCACGGCAGTCTGTGAACCCGAGCCTATCGTACCAATCTCCTTCAACCAAATACGCAGGTGGCTACAGTTCACCCTCACACAAGCGGTGAACTGGTGGACCTCGATACCGGGCTGCAGGCAGTCCAAGGAACCCATGCCATCCTTGGATAGCAGGCTAATTAGGCGTTTATTACGCCTGGACAGGAACGGATTACGCCTAGTGACGGGGACCATCACGAGACACTGCTCGCTAAACAAACACTTCCACACAAGGCATTACGGCCTCTGTGCCGGGCGAGCATGGAGGCTGACGAAACCGTCGCGCACGTACTCTTTGAATGCACAGGCGTCACCCATAGTAGGAAAAAAAAACCCTCGGGTCACCCAGATCTTTCACAGATGGTCTGAACAGACCAGGAGATTTAATTGACATCTGGAGGAAGGTGGGCTGGTTGGAATAACGACTAAATGGCCGCCATGGCCCACGCATAATGGTCCACCTGAGGGACTAAGTACGGAAACCAAACCCCATAACATAGAACAACATAGAACTATAGGTAATTAGCGCTGTGCGACCTGAATTGCACTTTATTGTGTCTTAGCAGGAGTCCCTCTTTATATAAATGATTTTGCGGAGTGAACCATCTGTATTAATCTGTAATGAGATTAAAGTTTAACATTGTTTTACATTGCCGCCAATAGATGGCGCTTGTTGTCATTTACAAAACACCTAACTATCTAAATCAATCTGCTCGGTTTCTAGTCTATCCGGATGCAGCTGAATACCAGTATTTTACTTGCAGTGACTGCCTATCTGACCTCCACATCGCAGTAACTTGGTAAGACTGGTTAGCAGACTTTTGGCCTTCTGACTACCCGTAAAATCTCGATATGTAATGGACGGTCACCCATCCACGAACAGACCGCAGCTAGCGTAGCTTAATCTACGATCTACCCGAACGGCTGTTATTATTTAGCCAAAATTTTGAAGCGAACTAATTTCCATTCATAATAGTTACTTGTAATTTTCTTTTATTCTTTTTCGTTCGTAATTTTCTTTTCCATCCCAAAGATGCATTAAATTAGCCTACTAGAGTTATTTTATTAAGGTAGTCAGAACATTGTTTCACAGCGACGCGGGCTGGTCCGTACGCGACCTGCTCCGGGTAGACCTCGTACAACGCTAGCAACCGCATCGCACTTACTCCCTCGTTTCAGAGCACTGCGGGCGCTCCCCGTACGGGTCTCCCGAACAGCTGTGAAACCAGCCTTACTGTTTTGACTGGCTAATACATATTTCCATTTCTAACAAGAAAAGAAGATTATCGTTTCCTTACCATATCCCCTGGTAATTATCTCCTCCTTGAGCTCAGGTCCAGCCACTTGCAGGATGCGCTCGTTGACGGCATTGCACTCCGTCAGGGTTTCATCAGAGGTGTTCGTGATGGCGTCAGCTTCCAAAGCCGATATGTCACCTTGCCTGAAACGTGAGGAGTGAGGGTTATGCAGAAAATCGTACCGTGTGATCAGAGGATCTAGAAAAGATATTGGCCATCGACGTGTAAATGCTTTCTTAGGCCTTATGGCCAACTTCATTTAATTTGAGGAGGTTTTCTCAGATGTAGCGATATTAAACCACAGGGCAGAACATAGAAACAGGGTTGATGGTAATTTTGAGAAATTTATTTTCCACAGGATCATGATATTTCTTTGGTAATTTAGAGTCGTCTTTGACTCTAATGGATCTGTACCGTTCAACTCAAACAATGGACAGTGAAAAGTTTCTTATTGTCATTTTCTTTTTGTAAAAGAGTCAGTTAGTAAATGCTTTGAACTACATTGTCAAAATTATTTTTTAATGGTATGCGTAATAACCTTTTACTCTTGATACACACTTATAAGAGTGATATAAAAAACATGACAGTACTCAGCATACTAACAACATTGTTTAAAAGTATAAAAAGTAGGTACATACTTGCAAGTTAGTTGTCTTCATATAAATCTCTTTGTTCAACTGTACTTACCAGATAGCAAACCGGCTGTTAATATGATCATCATGCAGGAACACGGGGTGGGTGTGGGCGGGCACGTTGTCGTACTCGGCCTGATGCGCAGGCGCCGAGTGCGACCAGCGCGGCACTGCGGCGCAGGACACGCCGCCCGCACCTGGCGCGCGCATCACGCACTCCTCGGGCTCTGGGGAGAAGAGAAACAGGAAATAAGTAAAACTAGCAGAGAATAGTACGAGGATAAGTATATGATAGAAAACATTAAGAGCGTTAATTTAATAAGTAAGAAACGTTGCAAATAGCTGTAAAATATTTACCTTAATTAATTTAGCAATATTACTGTATGTAAATAAGAGATGTGGCTAACTAGTAATTAACTTTTTTTTTACGTAGATGTAAAAAATAATGTTAATTAATAATGAATTGTTATTATAACACTGAATTTGATGTTGTAACCGTTTTGGGTGTAAAAAGGCATTAGGAAAGTTTCCAAATACTTTTTTATATCTAAAACTAAATATTCGGTGTTACGATATGAATTATTCATTTCGTAATCAATATTTTAGTTCGCTAAGTAGCAATATTTCTTATTTCCATACAGTAATATCGCAAAATTAATCAAAAACAGCGAAATAACTGACAGCTATTTGTGACTTTGCCCACTTTCTGTATAAATGCTCTTAATGACACGATACTAAGGCAGTTGTCCCATCGCCGGCGAGGAAGCGACTAATTATCGGGCTTTTTCTCGCTCAAGAAACGTACAATAGAAGTACATTCCGTGTAAACAAAAGAGATGCATATATTAATAGTTGATTGCTGACTGTCCACACTGCCGGCGAGGACTCGTTCCACTAGTTGGTCGCTGAGCGACAAGAGCTATCAAAGATAATACTCGCTCAGCGATACTTGCTCAGCAATGCTCGCTTGGCGGTCAGAACTCAAGCCTAGAGACAAGTAATTTCGCCCCGAGCGAGTGGTGCAAGTAATCGCCCGTCGCACTCGGACACTCGCTGATAGCCCAGCGACAAAACTATCGGAACTACACACTCGCTGCTCCCCAACTCGTTTTCAGTTGCTAGCTCTACTTGCTACTCGTTAATCGTCGGCGGTGGGATAACAGCCTAATTCGACTTGAAAGTAAAGCTGAGCTTTATGTAGTCTGACATACAGTAACACTTTCTAGATTGCAGTGATATAAGCTGGCCTCTATCATGAGGTTAGCTTACACTGGTTTTGTTACCACTGACGTGCGGCCTACCGTTCAGCTCTTGGGCAATGCGTCGTCAATGGGTTATCAATTAAGATAAGGAATCTCTGGTATCATATCATAAAAATTGTGTGTCGCTTTTTGTGGCTGTCTGTTTGACCGTTAGATGCTTCGAAACTACTGAATTTTGATGCGGTTTTCAGCATCATTTAAAGTATTTATATTTAACTTAGATATAGCACAGAAATCTTGATGTTAATGTCGATAATGTTGATGTCGCCTTAACTTATTATCGAATGATAGAATACTTTTTTATGCTTTCCTGCTGAGTTGTTTCGGCGTGTGATGGGCATAAGGTACGATTTGTAAAGTATGCTAAGAGGTAAGAGTGAGGTTGCGCTGATAGCTGTGATAGCTGTCCTTGGCTTATAACATCATGCTGCTATTAAAAGTGACTATTTAATAAAGGCAGATACAGGACTAACCAGTAAAGTTATGATTATGGTAATATTTTGATAGCAATAATTATTGCTATCAAAATATTAGCATATCATCCGTATGTTTCAATTTTAGGCTTTTTGATGCACAAACCTAAAACAGACCAGTCATTTACACTGTCAGTTTAGACTGATATGGCGCTAACAGCTTGCTATTAGAGCTGTAGTTAAACGCAGTCCATTCCAAGGCTTTCGAGTTAATGCAATCGATGACAAAGTCCAAGTCGTGTTACAAGAAAATGATACTTGGACAATAAGTATTTATACGCGTACTTTGGCTAACAACAACTATAGGTATTGTTTTCAGGGTTTAGTATAAAAAAGAGTGAAGTTTTTTCGGCCTAAAAAAAGTGTATTTATGCCTTGTGCATGACTCACAGACTACCAAAAGCTGTTTTGATTTCCAGTTTTCTTAGTTTTGTCTATGCACCAAGATAAAAAATATAAAAGAAATCCTTGAATGCCTTTTGGGAAGTTTTAATACGCATTGCATTAAATGTTCTCTCTAATCAACAGTCCTCAAAAGTGAACTCATCGCATTCACATAATAGCTCAACGAATGCCCAGAATTGAGCTATCAAAACTTGTAACATGAACAGGAATGGCTGTATTAAAGCCCGGGTATTCACAGAGGCTTAACATTCACAATCAAAAACGTTTGAAACCCTTCAAAGGGTCTGAAAACATTTCCGGACAACATTAAACTCTCCGGATTATCCCATTAGTACCCCCATCAAACTCCATTTTACAGTTCAACAGACCATTCATGGAGAAATCGATCTACATTCCAGACTCAAGTACTAGGGCCGCAGAATCGAACGGAGAATAAAATTGTGCAAGGGAAAACTGTAGCAGTTTATACAACAACAGACTTTGAATAGTTGAAGATAAGGGTGATTCCGAATGCACAGTTACCTGAAGAATACGAGACAATGAAATTGGATTGTAATTTAGTTGGGGTAATAAGTAGGACACGCAAAGTCCTGTGACGTCATAAAGTGCACTATCTCACTCGCACGACGTTGAAGAAAAAGATGGCAGATTCATTGATGTTGAAAAATCTAGTTCCTTTGCAGTGTGAGTTGTGAGTGGATTGTTGCGTATCCTAGACAGTTATAGTTGAAACATCACTCACTCCGTATAGGAAGTTTTGTCAGGACTGTTAATTACTTAATAAACTCTTTTTGTGAAGGTATGAGCACGACTCCTTACGCCACGTTTGGTTGTACATTTTGGTGATTTTAGAACAATTTTCGATACCGAGTACTCAAAATGAAAAAATCTTGGTACCACTCTACAATACGGGTATTTTAAGTGTACGTATGTGAAGCTAAATAATTGTGTATCTAATCGAAACTAGTATTTTAAGGAGGTACAAGTTTGTTTGTTGATCTACCTATGACCAACTGATCGATACCGATGACAAAATTCACTGATAGCAAGCTACGTTATTGGCGAATGCCAGAGGATTTGTTTTATGGTATAGTTGTCTTCCACGCGGATAGAAGTCGCGACCAGAAGCTAGTTTCAAATAAAATATGTAGATTTCTGGAAACATTTATTGTGGCGTCTCAAGAACTGTTTGGTTAGTAATACCAAGCGTTCAATCTATGAAACTTAAAACTAGGAATTCATGACATTCAAGGACCGTTGAATTATTCATGAAACGGTGTGTTACAGAAATTGCAATATGTACCTTTGTCCCTATTTTAGTTTAAAAAGGTACCTATTTTTGAGGCATGAAATTGCTACGAAATAGGCAGTTTGTTTTTGTACTTTGACCTAGGCTGGTATAATAAAAACGTTGGTAGTTTGCTACTGTTTACAGTCTCGGATGATCGGTAATGGTTTTTTAACACGATATCCCTAGTTGAAGACTAGGAGTTTTTCCGCAATTTAGAGTAATGTCATCAATTAGATGAAGTCTGTTTTTATGATTGAATGTAAGACAGTTGCCACCGCCTTTCTATGGACATTTGCATTAACAGGCTTTGCAGATGCTTGCCATCCCAGAAACAAAGCCAGAATGTCTACTGTCCCAAAAATCACTACATGTTCCCGAACGAGCGCCTTCACAAAGACCTCTCCAGTACCGTTTGGACTTGTCCATAATTCGGGTGAACAGAGTATGTATTTTCGTCAACAATGACTTGCACTATTACCATCGCTTTATTTGTTTCTTTATGTCTGACGTTTAGTGCATTTATATGTGTTTTTGTTATTTCTTTCTTTCTTTCTTTCATTTTGGCAATGCCGCCAATCTTCTGCAAGGGGATGCGCTATGATTGAATATTTGATTTTACATGTAGCGAGCAACACGAGCTTATGTAATCGGATTGCCATACTAATCATAGTATTAACATTTACGTTCGTGACTGCAAATAATTACCTATGTTAGTTATTGCATCTTGCTTTAATGGCCGAGCATAATAAGACTACATGTTAGTAAGTAAAAATTGTAATGAAAGAAAAGAAAAGGGGGAAAGAGATGACGGCTGTAAGAAATGTGTGGAAGAAGAATAATATATGTACTTAAATTGGGATAAGGACAGGAGGATAATATTTAAGAAATTTTGTCTGAGTGTACAGAAAATCCTACACTAATAATATTTTAGGGTTCTTTTATATATACAAGTCTTTTGGACCCCTCGGAGATGTGTGATTTAATGCAACCAGACAATGTCTTAAGAATGTAAGTCGAAAGGGAGCGGAGAGATTAGCTGAAAGCAACGTATAACAATGTTTATAAAATCTTCATTTATGTGGCGAGCTTATAAATAATGCAGGATTTCTGATACCGATGAGAATTTGATTTCGTAATCCATCAATTTATTGATGCAAGACGCAAGGCATTCATTTACAAATGACTTGCGTATCTGCCGAAGCTCGGAACAGCTGATTTATGACCTCAGAAACATTTACATACTAATAAACTACAATCGTAAGTTCCTATCCATCCTTTATCTTCTGCATATTCAAGGACAGTATTTAAGGTAATTTTACGAGCGAACGCAAAACTGAATCGATTAACATTGCCCACGACACGAAACATCGCGATTTCGTACCGAGTTACCGAAAAAATGTCTGTCAAGGGACACATGCAAAGAAATCAAACATAGAAGTTATGTAGCCGTACTTACGCGTAATACGTACAGTCGTCTGAAGGTCACATTTATGGTAAAAATGTGTTACATAACATGCAGAGGGAATTTTTGGTGTGGGTATTGCGTGCTCGTTTACAAGGCGTTTTAAGTACACATTCTTTGTTAGAAAACTGCGTTAAATATCAGAATAACTGAGCAAGAATTAATCACATTTAAATTATGTTTGTTTTAAAACATTACGTACGAAAAGTAAATAAAATCTCACCAATAATCGTCATCACAATTCGATCACTGAATCAAAATCACACAAAACACTCACTGGTATTAAAAGTTAATTAACAACAGAGACGTCCGAACGGCGCGGAACGCGAGCGGCATGTGACCTCGAACCGGCGGGATGGGGACACACCCCCGGGGGTGACGTGCGTGGGGTTGGGGGTGGGCCGGCCGTGACGTCACACGGTCGATGACCCGCGGAAGTGGGTCATCGGGTTGGTCGATCTGCCAGTTTTGATAGTCTTTTGTAATTGTCGTTGCGTTACGTAAGTTGTGTCATTCAGATTATCATTGAGGATTCCGTGATCGATATTGATGATTTGAGTACAAGGTCGTTCGAATTAGTAATTACCTACTTTCAGAGTATTTCATATTTATGTAATTGTATCTAAAAATATGACGTTGAGTTTTTAATTAATAATGGGCGTACTTTTACGGTTGGAGTGTTAGATAAGCACGTAGAAAATGCACTTTCATAGAACATGAACGTCGACTTAGGTACTTATTATTTAATTTTCTTTAAACATAAGTTGCATGTGCCTGGTCTCATCAGTTTTCCTGCAACCAGTAATGTCTTAGTTATCAATTGTTTTTCATGAAATAAATGAAAAGGCATTGCTATCATGTATATCAAACACACGCACGAGCCAATTTACATTAAGTAATAGAAATTGCATATTTGCTGCTCTGGTGACATACTTTATTATTTTAAATTGTCTTATTATAAGTAAGATAAAGCTTTCACTAAACAAAGGGGAGTTTTTGAATAGCCGATAGAAAATGGGGAGATTTCATGTGACGTAAGAAATCCACCTAGAGGAAACTAATTATGAAATTAATAAATATTTAGCTAGCATAGTGATTTCTCTACAAAACATCACCCTGACCTACCAACTAATAGTTCATAAAACCTTATTTTTTTACAAAATCAACTGAATCTTATTCCCTTATCATAAAGCCGTAATGGCGCCAGATACGCGCGAAAATACACCGCCATCTTGGAAAAAAAGGCGCGAAGCCGTGAGTTCTCCTCTTTTTACTAAATATATTCCCATCGATTACTATACTCAACCATGTTGCATGAAACTTTGTTCTTCCTATTTAACTTTGCCTTTAGCTACATTGTATTGCGGAGTCAACCGTATTAAGAGTTGATAGACCTGTCTGGTTTGTAACTGGGTTTTTAAAACAAGTTACGAGTTTACAGAGTTGCTTTCCGAAGTTGCTCTAGAGCAAAATAACTTGAAGAAACTGATTACTGCGTGAACTATGCTATTGTAACTTTATGATAGGTGTTATTTTCGAAGACAGGCAGATAGTTTTATTGATGGAAACTGCAACATCATGACTCGCTGACTAAGTTGAAATTTCTCATTTCTCATATCATTACACTTCAAACCAGAATACAGAATTGCTAGTTGGAAGCATAAGGTAGGGTGGTAGCACCTACTTCCTTCTGCTAAAAATTTTCAACATAATACATTGCCTTTGAAGCCACTTATGTTATCAATAGGTCAACTAAGATGGCGGATAAAAGCCAGCATTCACGAGTGTACTATTAAACGTACTCCAATCATAAATCAGACTATGCTTAGTTGTACCAAGTGCGGTCAATATAGCCCTATCGGGACCATTTGTTGGAGCGTCCTACATCGAGTAGGTAATGGATATGTTCCGGCTGATACGGCCCTCGTTTTGCAAGCGTTTTGTCGGTTAAGCCCAAAATATGACAGCGCATTTTGTTTGCCTATAGAGCCAACTTTATACTTGTACCCTGCTACATCATCATCATCAGTGGTAGCCTTGGTCGACCAACTGCTGAGTATAGGTCCACTCACTCACACACACTGTGTGTGTGGTGTGTGTGTGCGCGTGTGTGTGTTTCACTTTGTGCCACTAGATATGCTGAATCCAATAGTTATCAGCATGATCTGGTAGCTGGATTCTTCATCGAACTACCTACATCGTTTTTATCTTAATAAAAACGAATTCCTATATTGCACGCTATTAATTGATCTGTATTCTGTCACGCAATGCTTGTAAGTGTACATGAATACAACTAATTGTACAATATTTTTAGGGTTCCGTTCCCGAAGGGTGCCAAACGGAACCCTATTATTAAGCCTCCTCTGTCCGCCCGTCCGTCCATCCGTCTGACAGCGGGCTGTATTATATGAAACGTAATAGATAGATAGCTGAAATTTTCACAGATTATGTATTTCTATTGCTGCTATGACGAAAAATAATAATAATTAAATAAACGTCAAAATTAAAGGGGTACAAAAAATTTATGATTTTGAAAAAAAAAATCTTGCTCTTGCTTGTAAATATAATTTTAATATTTTTATCTTTGAAATGAAGAAATGGGCCCCCCATTTAAGAGAAGAAATGGGGGGGCCCGTAAGAGTTGTCGGTTTTAGACCATTTTTGTACAGCTATATCTCAACAACTAAACAAGTTAGGAATTTGAGACTTCTGTATATTATGTATCAAAAACTGTATTTAATCAACAAATATTTAAGAATCCGATTCATAAAGCATTTTATTAAAAAATGGACGATTTTCTGCAACTGCAAGAAATAACTTTGTAATTCACGGTATCATTATGAAATACAAATGTATCTTTGTGATTTTTTAAATTAATTGTCCTTAATCAAGTACATACTGTTAAATCTTGTACGATATGGTACGAACCCTTCGTGTGTGAGTTCGACTCACACTTGGCCGGTTTAGTTTCTTAAAGCTAAAACCACAAAGGGGAGGAATAATGTTTGTGTATCTTTTTGGTTAATTTTCATAGAGAAACAAGAAAACTAATGTACATAGTCAGTTGTGTTAGTTATTTACAATTGTTTACACTATAAAAGACTTGTATGAAAAAAAGAAAACTATTGAACTGAGTTTGATGAAATCCTATAGAAGGGGCCGTAATAAAGAAATTTTCACAATATTAAAGGATTTTTGTCAGCAATACAAACAAGATACCTCTCATTTTCCGGAATTAAAAAAATTTCAAACAGACAGCACAGATACTATTTATTAGAAAAAAGTTATGATATGTTAAAACGCTACTGTTGTCCAATAAGTTCGGAAATTTTCAGCACAAAATGTCCAAGGAATGTCAATGTTATGAGCGCCTGTTCATTTATTAAATACTTCACCTTTTGTATGTGGAATATTGAAATTAAAAAGTGTCTCCAACTTTTGGTCGAAAAATGCCGAGTAATAAAGGAGCCGGCGTTGACAGAGGTAGTACGGATTTTTGTAAACGAACATTTTTTAGAAAGTTTTGACCTTTTTTTACTCAATTTTGTAGGTTACTCGCCCAGTTTCTAAAAGCTTTTGAATCTGGGTCCAGTTATCTGTGAAATCTCAAGTTAGCTTTTGTGATTTATTAACCACAATGTTCACCCACATTCACTTTATACTAAAGCCAACGAGACGACATAAATTTCATGCTTTGGGATTAAAAACTTTAACTTATTTGCGTATGGTTCAGTTTCCATTGCAAATATAATTATTTTATGACTTTGATAAAGTTTTTTCACTGAATTATCAACTTAGATAACTAGAGTTTAATGTTGATATTTGTATAAGTTGCAATTTTATGTATTTATCTCGTATCATTGTTGATATTTTACGTGGTATTTCAGAGTTCGCTTAGTTGGCTTTTCAGATATCATAATGCACTGTCTGACTTCACCCATTGCCGTGCCTCTCTTTTGAGTAGAAGAGTGGCCTGAATATAACCAATGTTGCTACGGTGGCCATCATATCTTGGCAGTTCAAGATGGAATTGCTTGCCAAAATAGTAGGCCCTTCGCCGAAGTTTTAGTATACCTGAATTAGTTTTGTTGAATGAGTATTAAAATTTCCCGCCTTACCATCTCGTTCAATGTATGTCTATGACATAATCTTTACAAAACTGTACTCTGTCTACATTAGAAATACCAGTATTTTACATGGAGCGACTGCCTATCTGACCTCCACAACCCAGTAACTGGGGAATACGATACCCCTTGGTAAGACTGGTTGTCGAACTTTCGGGCTTCTGACGACCCGTAACGATTGTCAAAGATCCACGAATGACAGCCGGGACCACCGGCTTAACGTGCTTTCTGAGGCACGGAGGAGTCTCAGTTTGTAAAGATGGTCACCCATCCACAGACCAACTCCGGCAAGCGTAGCGTAACCTGATGAATCGAACCATGCGGCTGTTATTTCTTAGCCACGAGCTCCTTCTAAGATAATAAACGACATATTTACATGTCTACAATTTATGGTATCAACGAGTGTTTCATTTTATTTCCACTATAAAATAATAACGTTGATTATATTATATCGTCGCTCCGTATCCTATACCGCGAATGTGAAATTTTAAACGAAAATAATTTTTAAATACAGGATCACGTATTTGAACGAGTAGAATGAAATAAAGCAAAAATCTGATTTTCGTCAAAAATGTCACATTCGCGGTATTGGATGCCGAGTGACGATATCAAAGTTAACAAGTTTCCTACTCTACTGCCGAAACGTGGGGTGCGCGTCTGCATAAAAACCTTCGAGAAAACAGACTTAATGTAATGTTGTAGGTGTTATTTCATCTTAATCGTGGTCTAAACTGACGCTGTGTATGACTTCCTTTACGTGACATTTCGTACCTTCCTTCTAATCATTTCCACACACTTAGCGCAGTCAACAGTCGGTAACATTTAGTCATCATTCCAAAACAGAACATGACCTCATTACTATCAAAGTTGTGTAAAAACAGACAAAGCGGAGTGTTGAATCGTAAAACTGTGTCTTTGTTGTAAACTGAGATAACAATGGTCGGATTCAGAGGATAAGCTTAATTAAAGCCATGTTTGTACTTCAATTGTTTACGATTAACAAGATGGATGCTGTTAGTTAGTACTTGGTTTTTATGTTTGGTGATCGAAGATCGAATGTATGGAGCGTTTTGTGTTTAGTGATCAAGCTCGAATGTATGAGACGAGGGGTTTCACATAATACAAGATGTTTTTTTGAGCTGATTTGCATTGATCCACATACATAATATGACGCCTGTAATCCCTGAAGGTTTGGCAGAGGTATTCCGATAGTACACCCACATTTCACCAGTTATGTTTAAGCCCCATGTAATAGGGGGCACGCTTATTGATCCATTAATCCATCCAAACCTTTAACAAAGGAGCGGCTATTAGCTAATTAGCTGGCTGCTCTATTCAAATAAGGAAACTGGAAAAGAGCTGTATGCTCGATACTGGATGCTGGACTGTATTGAAAAGTAAGAACATTGTCATACAGGACAGCACAAAGACAATCTAGTGCAAAGTGAAGTGCTACAAACAAGTTTGTAAAGTACGTATCTATGGGCTATTGGAGCCTGAAATAAATGTTTTATTAATTGTATTGCTGGTCAAATTTCAAGTGTTACTAGATTCCAGCAGAGGATTGAAATACTGGATCAACGTAAATTAGCCTTAATTGACTTATAGTGGAGGAGAAATTTGTAAGCAAAGTTGGGCTAAATGGTTTAAAATCGCCCACACGCAGCGAACAAGTGTGCAATGTTCTTTCCTTTGGTACCTATATAACGAGGCCTTCGCCCTGCAATAGCAACAGCCTGCCTGGTGTTATGACAGTTTTTACAGTAACTCAAATAATGTTTAACAAATCCTTTGTACCTTGTATTTAGGTAGTTATTATAAATTCGTTCCCCACCGTTGTGATCGCGGCAGCACTTCCTTTCGTCGTTCTACAGAATCTCTTTCTAAAACATCATGACGGGACGTTGGCCACAGTGCCAAGATTGAATGGAACTGGTTAAATCTGTTACATTTCGTTAAAGTCATGGGCGTAACAAGGGGCTAGGAAGAGATGGTGGGATGAGATGAGCACAGTTTAGCATAATCAACCTATAACGTTCCCACTGCTGGTCTCCTCTCTCTGAACCTGTGAGAGAGAACGGGCCGTAATCTACCACGCGGGCCCAGTAACTTCGGTTTGGATAATTGATCTCACTGGGTAAAGGCTTCTACAAACAGGCGCGACACGCGACGCGACACAAACGTACGTAGCATCGCGCGACCAGCGGTGTCTTTGTGTCGCGTCGCATGTCGCGCCTGTTTGTAGGAGCCTTAATACGACACCCCTTGGCAAAACTGGTTCTCAGACTTTCGGGTTTCTGACGCCCCATAACGACTGTCAAAGATCCACAAATGAGAACCGGGACCAACGGCTTAACAATTTTTTGAAGCACGGAGGAGTCTCGGTATGTAAAGATGGTCACCCATCCACGAACCAACCCCGGCAAGTGTAGCTTAAGTTGATGGATCGACCCGTACGGCTGTTATTACTTAGGCACCAGCTCCTCAGGATAAAGCTTTACTTAGTAATAGGTACTTAATAGGTACTTTATATTTATCTTACACGCAGTTGCACAAAGACAAAAATTAATATAATAATAATCATTTTATTATCAGGCAACTGAGGTGTACAACGAAGTGAAATCATTAGCGTTAATGGATCATTAGCGCTAACGATTTCACTAATTTCGTCAAAGAACCATTAAAATCGAGTGTAATCGTCATCTTCTCACGATTTTTTCCTTCAACATTTTGATATATGGTGAGACCATTACCTAAAGAATTAGCACAAATTAAAATAGTTTAGAGCTTAATGGAAACTAGAAGAGATGGTCAGCAATGGACACCACAATCAGTCTATGTACCGTCGTAATTTCTTCCTTTTAACAGAAGGTAGTTTATGAAAAAGCTGCCATTATAATAACTACAAAATTTCCCAGTATTCGTCACTAAACATCACTTTTCTTGAAAAAATATAAGAATTGGGTTTTCTCAAATCCCATGAATTTTCGCCTAGGCTTTATGGGGTGCTTAATTGTTGCAAATGGATCACACTATCACGTCCTAGAAGGAATACGTCAAATTATGTCACCCTGAATATAGATAGAGAACTACATCCAGCTTCAGAACTACAGCCAGAACAACGGATAGTTGCATAAATTACTTTAGACAATCAAAAATTCTAACTTTACCATCTTTGTACATTTTAGAAACTGCACTTTTCGTAAAAGCAAATCCACAATTTTTTCATAAATTTTCTGACGTGAAAAGAACCCCAATTCGTTCTCAATATCAGAATTTGTTGTGTCCAATCAAGTGCAAAACTGCCTTACTGAAAAAGAGCTTCTTTGGTAGGGCACCCATTATCTATAATAAAATACCTGATGCTGTTAAATGTTTACCTTTAACCAAATTTAAAAAGTCCGTTCAAGGGTTTTTACTGGAAAAGTGCTATTACAGCGTAGATGACTTTTTAAATGATAATCTTCTGCAATAGAATTTGGAATGTGTACCTGTGTTATTACTTTTCTAATCTGTATTTTACTTAAATTGAATTTAAATTGTTGACATTTTAATTTAATCCTATGTTTTTTTTTTGTAAGTCATTGTTTTAATTTATTACTAACGATTTTATAATTATCTTTTTGTAATAGTTGTCTTAGTGCGACTAATTTTGTACGCCATGATTGGCAAAACATGTAGCTACCTCTTATTATTTTTAAGACCTGTACAATTCTACACTCATGTTTTACAAAATAAATATCTTGTATCTTGTATCTTGTATCTTCGACAGAACTAAGCTATCTCAACTTTATATAGCCTATAGCTTTTCTCATGTAGCTATAGCTATTAGTCGTCGTGTCATTTATTAAAAGCGTCTACAGCTGACTGCCAGCTAGCCTGGGGCGATGACTCTTGAACGAGAGGTCGTGGGTTCAATCTCGGCCCGATGAACTGTTGAAGTGAACTCGGTCATGTTATACGCATATTTAACTAACTTCAAATTAAATAATGCGTGAGGTTAAGAGAGATATAAAGTACCCATTAAATAAAGCATTATCCGGAGGAGCTCGTGGCTAATAACAGCCGCACGGGTCTCGGGGTCACGGGATCCATTAGGTTAAGCTACGCTTGCCGGAGTTGGTCCGTGGATGGGAGGTCTTTACCTGCCGATACTCCGCCGTGCCTCGGAAAGCACGTTAAGCCGTTGGTCCTGGCTGTCATTTGTGGATCTTTGACAGTCCTTACGGGTCGTCAGAAGCCCGAAAGTATGACAACCATTTCTGGCAAGGGGTATCGTATTACCCAGTTACTGGGTTGTGGAGGTCAGATAGGCAGTCACTCCATGTAAAATACTGGTATTCAGCTGCATCCGGTTAGACTGGAACTCGGTTAGACTTTTTAAGTAAACCTTTATCCGTACTATTAAAAAAGGTACTGCTGCCTACCCCTTTAAAAAGGTATGAATATATACAGTCAAATTCGATGCGCCATATTTAATTTAACACACAAAGGGCGTGTTTGTCTTGTCAGTGGTTTTGCCCGCATGTAAAGTTTAAATTTCCGTACTGAAAATTACTCCATTTTTCGGGTTTTAAGATGTTTAGGTACTTGTTTGAATTTAAATGTGTTTTTAGGGTTCCGTACTTCAAAAGGAAAATACGGAACCCTTATAGGATCACTTGTGTCTCTCTGTCCATCTGTCAGCCAATTTGCTTTGAATCTGATGGACCGATAAGTTTAAATTTGGTACCTGTACATAAATATGTACCTCTGTGACCCAAACACGAACGTGTAACGTAAATAAATCATTTTTGGATATAGGGGTCACTTGTGGGGGCAAACCGGAAAATTAAAAAAGAAAGTTTTTCAAACTGTATAGTGTGACACGTCAAATGAAAGGGCTTGTTGCGAGGATCTTAAACATATTTTTTTAAATAATTTTAAAATATATACGTTTAAAGATATTTAAGAAATTCGATGAAAATTGACCATTCCCCCTTATCTCCGAAACTATATATACATAGTTATAGATTTACTCATAGATTATAGGAAAACCTATAAGAAGTCTATGGTCTTAAAATAACATGGTAAATCACTCAATATTGTGCGTACAAACTTACATTTGCAGTTGGAATGTATGGGAGAACGAGTTTTTCGACTACTATTTTAAGTTTGTATTTAAGATAAATTCATCCTAACTACGGAACCCTTCATTGTGCGTGGTCCGACAAAATAATGCTATAATATCATTTTATTTTAGCATTATTTCGTTTATTGTACGCGAGAAATTTGGGTATTCTTATTTGAGTAGATAAAATCGATACCCTAGTTCACACTCGTACTAATTACATTTACACAAATTTTACAGGAGAGCAATTCTTATGTTCGCATATGATGAGTATCGTACTATATTTGTAATAATTATTTGATAATTTTAAAGTCTGCATGCTGAAAATTGATGTCTTAGTAGCTCGCCCCTCAGTTAATACTAGTGCACGTCGAAACGATGAAATTAATGCAGTAGGACATAAATGTCAAAAAATATCAATGGTAGCAAACGATAATAAATACAAAAATTTGTCATAATAGTTTTAAATATCATTGTGACACTTTTTTTTAATAGAAGGAGAAGGCTTTACGTAACTATGATAATATCAAATGACGCAGAATTTCATTTAGCATAGGAATAAAAAAGACAAAAATGAAAAAAATGTAATGAATACGAGTGTGAACTAGGGTATCGAAATAATGATATACAATTCACCTTTGAAAAGCATAAATAAACCAGAAAGTCTAATTCCCTTTGATTTACAGCTAACATGATACACTCCTTCATCAATCGTAATAATCATGGGACTGAAACCTTTAATTACAAAAACTAGTTCGAACATGATTTCAATCGCGTTGATTTATGGAAGCAGTCAATGGGAAATTGTAGTGTTAAGTGTACCAAACCAAATAATTTCACGTGAAATCAAACAAAACCCTAGATTATTAGTATGTATAATAGTACTAGCCACAGCCGGTGATTTCGTCTACGGTCTAGGATGAAAAGTAGCCTATGTCCTTCTCCAAGTCATGGTCTACCCATGTGCCAAATTTCATTCAAATCCGTTCAGCCGTTTTAGCTTGAAAGCGTAATACACAAATGAACTAATTTTCGCATATAATATTAGTTAGGATTTACATAATATATATCTAAGCTAATAGTCTTAAAATAATAATCATAACATTATGTTCATGTAGGTTTATTAAAAAGGTGGGGAAAGAACTGAAAACAGAAAAGTGCCCAAAAAGCTGTCAGCATTCCCACGTTGTTTGGCAATGCTGATTCTTCTCTGATTCTTTCCTTGTATAATAGTTATTCCTTTTGTGGTTAAAAAGGTTTGTCATTAAAGTAAATTACACTGGACATTTCAACTTTGCTTTTAAGGTTGACAATGCATTGACAAAGTCCTTGATATAACTGATACTATGGGCCGTGAGCCCGTGACCACATAAATAAATCGATACGTTGATCAAGTAAAATATCGTCCTCATTGTCTCAGAAATAACGTTTTCTTCATAGACTACATTACCCTTCTTCTGAGGCAGTCGGGTAAGAATACACTGAGTAGGTTTATATACCCTTGGCATATATAAGTAACATAGCGATTGCGTGAATATAGTATCATAATGTACTCGCGTGGTAGAGGCCCTTCGTCAAATGACAACTGGTTTTATAATTCATCAACAACGACGATCTTCCATGATCCTTTAAATGTCACCTGTGATCCTTCTTTATCCTCCAAACATGTAACCTCTGTGATCTTCCGACAGGTGATTAAAAGGTTATGTTGCTTGGCTTAGATAACAGAAAATTAACGACAGTTAATTAAAAACAAGACTGTTATCGAGCGTTCTGAATAAACATAAGTAAGGAGTTTTAAAATAACTCAGACTTATTGGAACTGGTTATATTTGGCGAAGACAAAGCATTTTCAGGTTGTTATTACGGTGTTTTCATTTGTCAAATGGCTTGGCTTGAAAAGGACATTAGTCCTTTCCAAGCCAAGCCATTTTGAATACCTATTGCTATTATAATTAAAATGGGACAAGGAGTGGCAAACGTAAGAAGAGTTTTAAGTTTGAATACGCTTGGTTACATGAATACGGGAAGACCAAAGAAGAAATGGCGAGATGACAGGAAATAGCGAAGTTAGGATGGAAGCAAAAGTAATGCTGCACCGACTCCGAATAAATTATAATACGTACAAGAGGATGATGACATTGGTATTTTCCAAGTCTATCAGCAAACCGGTGACAAATTAAAAGTAAGCCCTTCGATATTTGGTCATATGGTATGTACTCCTGCAAGCCTTAATATTGATCGTTTCAAAAGTAACTTATTATGTGAGGGATAAAACGGAAAACTATTTCATACAAAACTGTACAATGTATTCAATTCCCGTTCCATAATTCTAAGAGCTGTTCCAGATATCGGCGACAAGCATTATTTCAAATGAAGCCGGGACTAGTCAATACTCTTGCATAATTCATTCGCCAGCCATGATCCGACCGTTGACTGAGGGACTATTTTAAAATGCCAGCGATACTAAAATGTTAATGTTGTCATGACAAACTGTTTGCATATTTGCATTGATCCATATTAAAAATAGCTTGCATCATTTGTTTTATGGGTTTTTTATTTAAATAAATATGATGAGTGGGATCATTTAAACGCATCTGTGTTTTCTGCTTATGCATACTGCTAAGCACTTGAGATGTACCGTTTCATTAACTTTCTTGTTGATTTATTAAACTTAATGCTTTGGTTTTCGTTCTCTGAGAGTAGAATCATGCCAAATTATTAATGATATTATGAACAGATTTGGAAACTGTCTAAATTCTGCGTCATGCTAAATTTTCAATGTTATTTTGTGCATAACAAATAATAAAAACTTCGTGAGATATTAATCATGTGTATTTGCAAAAGATGTAATTAACACACAGTAGTGTTTATTTAGATTTATGACAAAATAAAAAGATTTAACTTTCAGACGAAAGGAAAATTATTATTGTAGACAAAGAAAATGTTAATACTACTTTAAATATAAGAGATAGTATGGATTAACATGGTTTATTCAAGGACAATACATGAGATAACTTCATTTGTATGACTAATGCGAGCAAAATGTTGAGTTTGGAGGAGTAGTACCTATTTTGCGGATGAATACAACTAGTTATAGGTTATGTCTGTATTCAAAGTTAAAAGTATTTATTTCAAGATTCTTTTCAAAGACACAAAAAGTAGTAAGTTTACGTTATTATATTCAAGTAATTTTATTCTAATTTGATCGTAACTTTACATAGTTAATGAACTATTAAAAACTTATACTTACTATACTACTTACTTATAAAACTTTATTTCTATTATACGAGCACAAAGCTTTCGTCTACATACATCTATGACCAAAATATGACTGGAATTCTTTGTGTTACTTAATTCTTTATAGGAAGTTTAACAATTTCCCACTTTACAAACTTCACATTGTCTGAGATTGGCTAAATTGAGACTTTCTGTTTAGTTGTTTTATTTTATTATCTACGGGAATCTGCTAAAATCCACGGTGTGAAGCCAGACGGAACATGCGTCACTTAATGGTAAACTAAATAAAGAATACACAAGAGAGCAACGTCCTGAGCTATTGTTGACGCAGCTTAGCTCTCGTCAGACAATTGTAAATGTTTGGTTGTTTTGAAACTTTACCTAACAAACGAAAGGAAACATTTATGTACTTATTACGCAGTGAAATTGTGAGTGGCAAAGAATAGCTTCCTGAAACTTCGTGGGAATAACACGGTTGAAACAGTTAGGTCTATCCTATTATGACGTGATAACAAGATCGGTTTTGTGATCGCCAGTACGATTGTCGAGTTCGGTTATTCTACCAATATTTTCGCCAGTCGTTTGTTGCGGCAGTTTGTAGCAGTTACAATGTTAATTTGGGTGCATTATTATAACCTTCACCAGTTGCAATATTCATATGAATGTGCAGCGCATCTTAAACGGTTAGTCTAACCACCACACTGGTGAATATTTTAGCTATGCTATTATTTCGAATTATCAAGAATTACACCTTGTCAAACAAAATTATCCTTGTGAACTAGCTATTCAGGAGGTAGACGATTAAGAGACGTTTGTATTATGACCATAACGTGAATGTAAAACTAAAACTGTGTGTCGTTTGGAAATGTTGGAGTCAAACAAAGAAATGAGCGTGGTAACAAAGTTAATATTACCGGCGACCTCGATACACATAATTTAGGGTCTACGGTATTATTAACAATACGGATACCTCCTACAAAACTAGTGAAAACAATATAAATTCCATTTTAATGCATACTAATATATTTGTAATGCATAAAATATTGATATTGATAAGTAAATAAAGCCATTTTAAATAGTAATAAAGGGATTTCTCTCTAAATATGGTTTATAAATAATTTATGATTTTCACGGTTCAGATCCTGGAACAGTAGTAAGACACAACTTAGATGTAGCATCGGCAAAATTCCTAAAACCGATCACCATCCGAACTGAGTGCACTTCAAAATCACCGATCTTTATTACTGCTTAAGGTGAAAATGATCTTGTGAAGTCATATAACGAATGCAAATTTTCAAATTTATGCTACATCCAAGTTGTGTGTGTTCTGGTTACTAAGTAAATTACTACTACAGTCGGTAAAAGAAACAACTGCGGGGAATACCAAAACTCTGTATAAGGAAAAGCATTTGCCCCGCAGTGAGTCAATAGCAACGAGCTGATATTTAATTTTTTATTTGACAAATTTAAATTATATGCAAAATAAATACCATGTACCTACTGGGTTTTGTATAATTGCAATAACAAGGTATCCAATATGTAAAAAAAAACTTTGTCCGATCCGTGAAGGTGTAGTTAAGTACCGTACTAAGAGTCTATTTATGTGGAAATTTACAGGAAAAAGAAATGGGGAATTTTACCAGCTTATTGTTGCATGGGGCGCAGGCGGCCGTTGTTTAGCGGGTGTCGACAAGTCATAACTTATGATCCCCGTTGAAAATTTGCAATTTTTTTATGGATTTGGGGTAATTTTGTTACTAAAAATGTTAATTTTAAATACCAATAACTTTTTATGTACAATAATAATAATTAGATTTTTTATTACTTTTAGGTAATGTTTTTGCAGTACCTATATGCCCCTTTCGGATCGGACAGGTTTTTTTTATATATTTTGTATTAAGTTCTTTTCTATTTTTACATATTATTATTTTATTATCATCATCCTCTTGCGATCCCAATTTATTTGGGATCAGCGTAAAATCTCTAACAACCGTCATCTTTCTTTTTTTACCCATTTCACCTTTCACACAATACTGATTTTTTTTTGCATTAAGAGTAATCTAAAACACTTTACACAAAGTACTTAATACAATTTGTATTCCCATAAAATACACGAGTATTTCAAAATAAAATTACCTTACCTACCATTACTTGTAAATCTTGTAATACAGATTAGGCTTATTACACAAAAGTGATTATCTGCGCACATAAGCTTTTACAATTGCTTTATATTCCTTTTGTTCTCTTTACGGCACTTTATAACAGATAATGCGATGATTGCAACTCAGAATGGATTATCCTTATTCATAAACATGTACTCCAATAAAGCTGTGTTCTCAATGGTGACAATGACGGGCAGCATTGCCTGCATAGAGCAATCGATTGAAACAAAGCAATCAGATGTACTTATGTTGACTTGGAACCGTCAGCAGATTAAATGGCATTTCAGAAACCGGGGCTGTTTCTAACCGTTACACCATCTCAGTACACAATATGTATGTCAATCTCTAATCTTTCGTTCGAAATAATGATACACCCATTATTTTACACAACATGTATGTAGATAACAACATCATAGTCAATATATAGTTTAATAGTTATGTCTGACTGCAGCCTAACAGTTATGATACTTAATTTAAATACAGTTTAATTGACTCGCTTATATAAAAGGAAATCGTCAATAGTAAACAAGAATTCTCAACCAGACGTTGATATTACTTATGAGGTTTATTATCTTAGGTTTTGTCTAGCAGATGTTTTATCTGAGACTAAAGTTTTATTATTCTTACTGCTGTCATCCTGTCATAAACTCAATGCTTGTTAGCATTTGTGACTACCTATTTTGGACCACATACCGTATTTTTAAGAACGGTCTTATTCTCGTCTCTTTCACAGTCAGTCAAAATACCTTTTTCTAGTTTACCAGTTTTTGTTCTTTGAAATGTTTTTCCTTCAAAATTCAATTTACTAAGGATGCAACTATTTAGAAATTCAAAACGTCACACTACTACTGAGGGAAGCAATGTAGAGATTATGAAATATTCATCAACTCAGCGTGTTATGGAGTAAGTGCAATGAACTACATCGGGGTTAAGTGCTGAAATTGATGGGATCGTGCTAATGACTTCAACAGGCAGTGTCAGCATCTCGTTGGAATAATGAAGCTTCCGACTCATCTATCTTGCCATATATACCCATAGCTGTATATCTTAAGGCACAATTACATGGGAATTTACATAGACGGTAGTACAGAGATAGACTTTAGGACAATTGTGACTAAATATTGTGAATAATTGTGTAGTTTTAAGTTTAGCTGGATATTGCTAATATAGGTTAAGGAATATATCGTGAAGAAATTCGGATTATAAATTAGTAATTAATTATAAATTAATATAAGTCTGAAATCGCCAATCCGCCTTGAGGAAGCCTGGTGATTAATGCTAATTAATGGCTTCTCTGTATGAGAAGAGGGCTTAGCCCAGTAGTGGGACACTAACAGGCTGGTATTATTATTATAATTATGTCGTTTAGTAAAGTACTTGTACAAATACAAGTAATGTACAAGTACAAATTATTTTAAATTAAGCTATACAAATGAATTGCACGCAGATGAACCATAATGCTTTTACAAATAATAGATAGATCGCAATTTACATTTGTATGGTACAAATCCTGTTAATCTATTGTGTAAATACTGCAATTCTAATTAGCTAAGCGAACAAAACGTATTCGGTACACGTAGTCAACCAACAAACGATTTGGACAATTTGTGTGCCGTAAAAATTGACAATCAGTGTACAGTTACCGCCAATTATCATCAACGACCGAACTGAATTGTGTTCAGAGAAAATTGTAATCACAGCGATCACAATTGCTAACTGTACCTATATACTATCTTACTATGTATATGTATCTAACCACTATTTGAAACTGTATGATGTCATTTCATTTGTTTTGCGAATGTGAACTCTGTTAGTGCGTCTATCGCATAGCTTAGAGACTGTAGTCATAACATTGAGGTGAGAAGATATTTGATGATCGTGTAGTCTAAAGATGTTTTATTTTCATCTGTCGAGAAAGAAAAATATAAAGACATTGATACTCAGGCGATAGTTGCAGTAGATTGTGTTACTCAGACATTAGCATGGAGTAAAGTTGATAGAGATGATGTTGGAGGGACTGTAAATAAATCTAAAGGAAGAAATATAGATAGGCTAGAATGTCTAGATGATAAAGATCTAAGGCATGACAAAACTCTAGGATAAATAGTTGAAAAAACATTGACTGCAGAAAATGATTAAATGGTAGTCAAAGAGAGAACGTTAAACTTTCTAGAGAAACAAGTCATTGCAGTATTCAAGGAGGAACACAATAGTGCATTCCAACACAAAAAATGTTAATACATAGCAAAAGCCTGTCAACTTTACTTAATTGAGACTGGAGGAGACATGTCTGGCGTACTTAGACCAAAATAACCATCGAGTTTTCTCAAAAGAGCAAAGGGATATATAAGATACTGGTAAGGATAACTTGGAGCTTCAATGTATTTGATAGTAAGTTTTGTTCCGGTTTCATATTTATTTCAGCAGGTGGAATGAAACTAAAAGAAAATAAAAGGATACGGAGTGAATGATAGCGTGCTGGTTCATGGGGCAGAATGAAAGAAAGAAACGGAACAAGGGCTGGATGATAATGTCGATTTATGAAGGTACTACTATAACTGGTAACGTAAAAAAATGGATGATTGCATTATCCAGCATTGAGTCAAATTCTAAGCACTAGTAAACTTAAAGCTTTTTGAGGGACTTCGAATGTGGTTTTCCAATATTTTGAGCCATAACGACGAGTTCATTTCCAAAGAATCCCAACTTTGCCTGCAATGCTAAATAGATTACAGAAAACCTCTACAAATCTGAAGCTAGTCTTAGAATGGTATGCACAGCTATAGGAATGCTCAATAGCTTTCTTTTTCCCTTCACGCTTTCTACCCATGTACTAGGTACTTGAATTTCCCTTAAAAAAAATATAAAGAAATAAATATTCTGGCACAGTGAGAGATTCCGATATCCTATTTACAGAATATTTTTTTTTACCAAAAATATAACCGACTTCCAAACTACAAAGTGAAAAATAACGGTGTCGGTGTTTTGGATCAAACAGTATTTAAGTTTTATGCCACCGACTTCCGAAGTTAAAGTTATTTTTCACTTTGCAAGTCGGTGGTATTTTTGGAAAAAGAACACTTTTTTTTCCTTTTTAGTGTATTGCTTTGAAATTAATCAGTTCCACTTCACCAAATGGTGATTTTCGAGAGCAAATGCACGAGTTACTATAAAAATACCCAAATCGCCATAGGTGTGCCTATAATATTTGAAGAGTTCCCTCTATTTCTCCAAGATCCCATTATCGGATCGTGACCAAATGACAAAAATCGGTTCAGCCGTCTTCGAGAAATCGGGGAACATACATTAAAAAAAAAAATCCGACGAACTGAGAACCTCCTCCTTTTTTGAAGTTGGTTAAAAACAAAAATACAATAAATTGCCTTGTACTAAAGACAGTAATTATTGATCACGTCGTCATAAGCCTAGGTCAGGGTGATAATATAGCCATAGCACACATGGTGTCCTACAATTGACATTTACGTGTGAAGATAGGCATCTGATATTAGAAACCACGTGTGAAACAAAAACAAAACTGGTATTCTAGATATTTCCAAAGTGCCTGCAGATATAATACGGAATCTCTTAATAAGGAAGGTTTCACCATCTCTGGATAAAAATATGTTAGTTATCGCATTTGGAAGCTAATTTAATTAAAATTCAGTTGCATTCTTCTATTTATCTGGCAGTTTGTGCTTTTCCAGAAACTGAATCTAATCATCATTTTGACAAGTGACTGCACTGGTAGGTACACTTCACCTAAATATTTATTTATTTATTTAAATGCAAATTGAAAAATAATTGTACAAATGCGGACTTTATGCATGGTGTTATTTTGTTTCTTCCACAATTTAACATAATGAGAAAGAAGCCTTCGAAAATACCACTGCAACTAAAGAAACATTGAGAAAAAATAAACAAACGCAAAAACTTCAAAAGCAACAAAACATTCAGAAACCCGACAACAGAGTCAAAAAAATAACAAAATATATGCAGAAACCTTAATTATAATTAAGGATAAATGAACATGCGAGGGTAATGACCGTTTTTTTTTTTTTTTTTTTGGGTGGGAAATCATCAAATAAGTCAGACTCTTACTGACTAAAACCCACCCGTGTTCCTTCGGTTGCCCTGTTGCCGGGGGCCACGATCTCCCTTTCGGTTTTCTTCGCAACCCCGGCAGGCATCGGCCCTAGCGAACCCCGTCAATTCTGCTGACATCTCTTTGAGGCGCGCGTGGAACACAACGCGCCGTCGACCCGGGCCTGGTCCTTATCGAACGGTGAGCTACCCATTGCTCACAGTCCGCAAGCCCGCGCCTACGGTGGCCGGAAATCGGCTTGCGACTCCCGACGCCCTGGGCGTCTCCTCCTGCGGTGGTTAGGGGCGTGAGGGCGCGAAATTTGCCTCTCCCTCACGCGTTCCGCCTCCTCCTTCGCGAGCAATACCGCTTGGCAGAAGGAGGTGACGGCCTCCCATTTCCTCTCGCTCCGTACCATGGCCTGAACCAGGGCCGGACGCGAGAGATCACCGCCGCCGATCGCCTCCATGAGGACACGGCGATGCTCCGCCCAAGCTGGGCAGACCTCCACCGTAGGGTAATGACCCTCATATTCAAAATTTTGCGTAATTTAGACAGAGATGACATTGAAAAACCATTGGCTATTTTGAATGTAGTGTAGTGTGTTTTCTATGTATGTGTTTGTTATGTTTTGTGTACATACGGATTGTTCCAATCCTTTTTCATGTTGAAAAATTACATTGCGTGTTTGCTTGTCCCCGGAGAACCATGAATCGTTTAGGAATTCGGGGGTACATTCGATCGGTGATTGGAAAAGCTTGGATTTGCTTCCATTACTTGATTTCTTTATGACATAACTTTTGCCCATAAAACTTCCATGTTTGTGTGCTATTTTGGCCTTAACATTGAGTAATTTGTTTGTAAAAATAACCGATGTATTTGCATTATTGTAAAGGTCACGTCAATTCGTGAACATTGATGTGTCTAGTAGTCTTGTGAAATCTATTCCTGTGTACAAGTACATCTTGTCAATCCAGCAGCCTTATTTGCTATTGGCTTTCAATTTAAACACAGCACACAGAAGACACAAATCTATTCCGGAGTAACTAATTTATCTGCATGTAAAGAGGAAACACACTTGTATCTTTAACTTTAGATGTTCCAGCTATTCCTAGGCCATAAGGTCAGGATTCCTAGGCCATAAGGTCAGGAGTGCAGGTGGTACCCCGCTTAATTCAAATGCCAGTTTTCATTTCAATGTTGCATAAAATATTTTCTCAAAGGTTGTCATTGAAATGTTATGATTTTGTTCGTAGTGTTTATCTACGAAGTAACTACTACTTAAGTTGTATTTTGTTAATATTTTTAACAAAACTGTAAAGTTCTGATAACAAAGTGGATACAATTTTGAGTAGTGATTTTAGAGCGTTAAGCCATTGGCTGTCATTCGTGGATCTTTGACCGTCGTTACGGGTCTTCAGATGCCCGAAAGTCTCTCAACCAGTTTTACCAAGGAGTATCGTTTTTCCCAGTAACTGTATTGTGGAGGCCAGATAGGCAGTCGCTCCATGTAAAATACTGGTATTCAGCTACATCTAGTTATACTGGAACTCGACCCCAACATAGTTGGGCAAAGGTTAGTCAGATGACAATGAATTACTTGCATACAAACGTCAGGTGTTATCTTGAGTTTCATTATGAATTTAAATGGATCGCGTTTAGAACTGTCGTGCGAACAATCAATATAAGGTAGGTCATGTTGTACCGTCGCAAAAACTTGTTTCATATTTACAACACAACTGTCTGTCTGTCGATTAACTTGTTGTGTTTATTTGTCCAATGAGACATTTCAATATACATTTCCATTTACGATTTTATCAAAGAAGATATTATTCATCTTGTTCAGTCTTTAGGTTAGTAGTACAACAATAAATTCAAATATGACTGGGTCAGTAAGTAAATAGGGTGTAACTGTGTAAGTAATTGAATAAAAACATTGTACATTTTAATAAAAATTCTATCTTTATTGATGCAGTTAAAACTGTTTTTTATCGATACATAATTGTTATAAATTAAGACACTTTTCGCGTCTCTCGTTGTTCTTCTTAATTCCATATCGGATACGGTTTTCACCATCATTTAGGAAATTTATTCCGGAAGATCTTACATATTTTAATAAAGAAATCGCAATGTTTTGTCATGTTGTAAATACCGTGCGAACCAGGGGAAAACCGCTAGTAGAATGTAATTTCTAATTCATCACGGCATAGTTCATGATTGACAAGCAAATTTTGGTTTTGACTGTAAAAATCTGCTCCACATAGACTTCTGCCAAAGATACCTATTACGTTTCACCTTGAAGTTGAAGCAAAGTGACTTTTTATCGTCTAAACGTGGTGATTACGAAACGAGTAATAGTAACACTACGACGCAGTTTGGTTGAATTAGTAAGAAACGAATGAAAAACAAAGAAAAAAAAAACGAGCGAGTCTTACAGTAGTCGCATTAGATGTGTAAGATCTGACATCTCACCTTGGTAATAACCAACATTAAAGGGGCGGGGCCTCGTCAAGGTAGTTTCTGACGGCCAACTCTAACACCGCGCGCGGTCATTGGTCAAATTAAGTAGCGCGCGCTTCCCCGGCCCCCTGTTACATACTTCCGTCGCTTTTCACTCCGACAGATTTCAGGAAAACGAGAGGAAAGATGTTACAAATCAAAAATTAATGAAAAATAGGTATAGAAAGCAAGGCTCTAAATAACTTCAAAGGAGCATCTCTTTGGAAATCTGTCAGTTACTACTCGGAGCAGTTGCGGTGCAATTCATCTAAGTGCATTAAATAAAAATTAATAATTTCTAGTGTTGTCACTTGTCGGCGTAAAAATGGATATTTCTGCCTGTTTGAATAAGTGCGATTTTCATCTGCTAACACGCACAACAAATATTGGACGATTCGAATGCGGGGCAATGTTTACAAAAACAGTTTATGTTCAGATTTTCATCTGCACTAGACACTCACAAATCAAAACAAATTGGCGTATGTGCCAGTGTAAAAGAATTGATGTCCAAATTATGATGGTTAGTAACACAATCAAGAGGACCGAGGAGTTTTGCCGGCTCTTCTACGTAGGAAATGACCAATTGGAACCCGTGCAACTAACTTCTGACGTTTCATAAGTGTAAATTTAGGTTTATGTGAAATAAAATTCGTTGAATTGAATTCAAATGTTAGAATGATTCTCCACCAAAATACTCAGACCAAGTTATTTAATAATGAGCAATATTTGTATATATATATATATATACATATATTTGCAATCACTTTATCAACAAATACGGGGCTAACTATTTCGATGAAAGTTGAAATATAGGGGTTTACAGGGGCGAAAAATCGATCTAGCTAGGTCTCATATCTACGAAAATTCGTTTTCTCCATATTTTCATCCGAGCAGAGCTCGGTCACCTAAAGTTTAGAACAAGATGGCTACCTTAGAATAATGACATGGCAGCATGGAATTACTAAGTACCGACTATCATTGCAGCATGGAATTAGTATGAACTTTCCTATACTATTAAATAAACATTCTCTATTTTCTCTAGAGCAGAGCTCGGTCGCCCAGGTACTTTAATAATAAAGTAACCTCTGATAAGGACAAACTTAGTGCAGTCGCTGACAGTTATCGATTGAGGTGCACGCAGACTGGAAATACTAACAAATTGTTATGCAAAGTGACATTGAGTACGTTTCAGTAGGACTAATGTGGTATAAACGGTTACTTACTTAATATTATGCCTATATTCCCCAAAGGGTTAGGCACAGGTGAATATTATAGAAAAAAAAAAAATACTACCTACAAAGTAAAAAATAACTTTGATTTCGGAAGTCGGTGTCTATGGTTTTGAATTTTCTGTTTTTGCCGAAATTAAAGTTATTTTTTAAGTTGTAGTGTTTTTTTTTATTTTGGAAGTTGCTTGTCTGTTTTTTTTGAAAAAGTTTTTTTACACTTTTTAGTTGTGGTACCCACACAATTTCGAATACCACTGCCTGCTATGTAAATAAAAGAGACAGGAACTTATCATATCATCCACGTACTAAGTGGGAAAAAACACGTATTATTGAAGCCAACTCAAAAACTACCCAAGCAAAGTTAATTTTATATGGGACCACCTCTGAAGTATGATCTACTAAACAAAAAAGAATCATCAAAACCAATTCATAATTGGCGGAGTAATCGCGTAACAAACATAAAAAAAAAACACAATCGAATTGAGAACCTTTTGGAAGTCGGTTAAATACTCACATTTCACTAGTTATGTTTTAGTCTCATTAAGTAAGGGGGGGCGAGCCTATAGCCATAATTGCTGGTACAACTCTAGACTCTGGGCTGATAGTGCTGCCACTAATTTTTTATGGAAAAATGCAATAACTCACTTTGCCTCACCTGGGGACAGAAACCAAGCCCCCAAGCTGGACATAGATGGTATCATATTGCCTGTTCTCGTAAAATAGATAGGAATTAAATCTTTTACCGGCCATACTAGAAAAATATCGTGGAAATCTGAGCTTCACAATTACAATCTAAAATTGCCATCAGTGAGTAATGTTAGTAATGAACACTCGTTCCTTTTCTATATGAGACAAGGCAAAATAACTGCAGGGGTGATTGGAAAGAATCTGCGACGAGTATTTCCCTCATGGTATGTATGTTGTATATTCGAGGTGTAAAACCACCTTGAATATACAACCACCACACACCAAACCACCCACCGGGGAGGCGAGGCGTGGATAGGATGGGCGAGAATTGAAATTTGTATGCCAAAATATCTATCTACGCCCTGCCCATCTGACTAAATGCGCGAGGCGAGGATTGAAATATTTGTTAGTAAAATATTGACCTTTATTGCTGCAAGAATAGAGTATTTATTTACTATGTAAAAACGGATATACAAATCTCGCACCGGCCATCGAGGGCTCGCACTGATATCGCGAGCCGGCGCGTGGTAGCACTGGCCGTCGCGAGACGGCGCGGTATAGCGATGGACGTCTTTCGGTATAAAAGGGTAAGCGTGATTTCATCCATACCTCGCCTCGCCGGTATAAAACCACTTTTACTCTCGTTTCAAGAAACATTAAAACTGAATCCTTTGTATACAACCAAGAAATATCACAAAGGCGTTAATAGTGACATCATAAAAATAATAAATAAAGTCACAACTAGTCTTTTATGCCAATACCTGTCTGAACCGGTCCAATCAATAGAACCTGCTTTTATTAATAGTATGCTGCGTTATTAATATTGTGATAATGATTACCGCAGTTTATTATTATTTACTTGAGCATTTACTTCGTTATGCGGAAATTATTAAGTACAAGGTAATTGGGGTAGCGAAGCCTGCGATAGCATGGACATAGTTATTAAAATTGAATTTTTGATATAACTACTGATATGTGATTTATACCGTAAATTGGTTCTCCGAGTCTGGGCTCTTGCGCATAATAGATACTGGTGGGATATCTGTTTTGTGCGGTCCCCTAGGATTTAGGAAATGTTCCCAAAATCTACCGACTGAACCGACAGAAAAGTTTCATTTACGTCCCTTGAAAGGCGTAGCTTGACTGATAACTTTTTGGGTTTTATTATAGTCAGCGCGCGACTGCTAGTCACCGCCAGAGGTATGTGAGCGGTGAGACGGGGCAGGGCGCTATTGACAAAAATGGCAGACTGAGTTAGATAGGCCTTTGTCTACCTCCCTGTGTCACCGCTAACATATTTGAGGTGGTGACTAGCAGTCACGCGCGGATTATAATTCAACATAGAGAGTGCCTCTGCTGCCGACGCCGGCTCCCGAAAATAACACCATTGAGAATCGGCATGGCATTACTGCTGGCAGCCGAGGTTAAAAACATCGGCTGCCGGCACCGCCGGCTCCCATAATGGACACTGGCAGACCTAACACCAGCAGCGCGGCGTTTATGGAAATAAACGCCGCGCTGCTGGTGTCCATTAAGGGTTTCCACCCTTCCAGTATTCAGAACTCCAACTAACTATTCTAACTAAAGTATTTTTTTCTATATATTCTAGTCGTTTTGGCGTAGGGGGTCACAATTCTAACCTAACCAAACCTTTTTTGCGAGTAGAAATATTTAACCTAATATAACTAGTTCGCTTCCGTTTACTTAGTACTCGATTACTGAAATATGGAAATAATTGATTATGGAAATATATTAAAGGAAAAAAATTATGCTTTATTATACGTTTTTTCTTAATTAGTATCTACTCCAATTTGCCAAATTGCCAACCCCGTCTTCCGCTTTTTTTTTCGAAACTCAGCGCCGGCAGCAAATTCAGCAACCGGTGCCCTTAAACATAACATGACATCACATTTTGTTTGTCCGAAGGCTTAGGCAGAGGTGTACCTTTAGTAACAATCACACTTTTCCGGTCATGCGTGCCGGATTTTTTGTTTTTATTAATTAAATTCCCCAGAAATTATACCTTCGATATTGATTTTAGTTTCTAGAGCTAAACTAAGGCAACAAAGACGTACAGTCATCCTCAAAAAGATGTATACAATACATCGGCAAGAATTCATTTGGTTGTGTACACACGGCTACATATCAAGCTTAAACATTTCCAGTATAAGCTGATCTCGCATTGTATAGGATTTCCGTACAATGAGAGGTCAGTTTATACTGGAAATGCATAGCATGTACATATAGCCGTTTGTACAATAATTGTAGACAGTCAAATTAATTCCTTGTGTTTCACAAATTACTTGTAATTCATAATACTGTATCAATGTGAGACTACAATAAAATACCCAATTTGTAATAATATAATTTATGGCTACACATTGGTACAATATTAAGGGATACAAATTTTAGGCAGTCAAATAAATTCTTGCCGATGTATACTATAAATATTTTTGAGGCTGACTGTACCATTAACTAAATTGATCACTTAAAAGGACGTACCTATTCCTACCTATACATGTAAGGTACTCCCACACGACCAGAATAGATGTATTATGTCGATAGTCAAGGACACGCGAATTATACCTACACTGCTACTTGTCCACTTAATGGATAGTCTAAATATAGATACAAATGTCAGGCACTATTAAAACTGTTAATTGTATATAAGATATGTCATCTGTGTATAAAATAAAAATGAAAATAATTCAAAAACCATCTTTTTAGATAGATTACTTGGGCCAGGTATATGGAACAGTTATACTAACGTGCCCTACGTACGGATGCCAAACGTGGTCGTTGAGAATAGAAGACGAGGAGAAGATTGCCAAATTCCAGAGGAAAATGGAAAGAAGTATGCTTTATATAAAGGAATCGGACAAAGTAAAAAGCGAAATAATGAGGAGGAAAACAAAATTAACGGATGTAAAGCAAAGAATTAGATTACTGAAGTGCAATTGGGCAGGGCATTTATGTAGACTGGAAAGTACTAGATGGACAAAGAGGGTAATAAAATGGATCCCATTAGAAGGTAAAAGAAAGCAAGGGAGGCAAACAATCCTGCCGGAGGCTCTACGCGGGGGTCGTGCGGTCCATGGCCCTTTACGGGACACCGGTGTGGGCGCGTTCCGTGAGGCGGCGGCCAGCCCGCCGGTTGAACGCGTCCCAAAGAGTCATGGCTATCCGGCTGGCCCGAGGATACCGCACGGTCTCCTATGAGGTGGCGAGCTTCCTTGCCGGATTACCGCCATGGGATCTGGAGGCAAAAGTCCTCGCGCACATTAGGGAGTGGCGCGAGGAGGGGAAACGCCGGGGATTAACTCCGCTGCCGTTACAAATTACGGCACAGCGGACAGAGCTCCGGCGGGATCTCATGGCGTCATATTTACTTGGGCCTTCTAATCAAAAAGAATTAGCAACGAATCTGAAAGGCATTTAAAACCTAAGACAAAAAAAAAAAACTTAGTTACGTTGACGTTACTTACGTTGTAAGTTTTTCCACGTTACTTGGCGAAGCAAGTAGTTCTCCACTAGATTTGGTTATTAGATTCTTCTGTTTGTCGAGCAAACCAAAACTTAACTTATTTAGTTACGTTTACGTTACTTTACAATTATAACTTACTAGCTTTTGCCCATGGCTTTGCACGCGGGGACGGCGGAAAATATCGGGGATTAAAAGTACCCCATGTATTAATCCAGGTTATAAACTATCTGTGTGCCAGATTTCATCCAAATCCGTTTAGCCGTTTTTGTGTGATTGAGTACCAAACATCCAAACACACAAACATACAAACTTTCACATTTATAATTAGTAGGATAAGTTTTTCCACGTCAACTTGTTCTCTAATTAGATTTGGTAAAATAATCTTCTTTAGACACAGTGTTATAATCGCCTCATTAGCGTTGGTTAAAATAGGGTGTGCCTTTTGTCACTTGTAAGAGCGGTTTCGCACTACGTCCGATCCAATTCCGAACCGAATCTGAGAAATGTCGGTCCGAAGTAGCCATGGTACTATTTGTATGAGGGTTTGTGCACTAGATCCCATCTTTGTCCGTCTGAATATAGAACATTCCCCATTCGAATTGAATTCGAATCTTGAATTCGGATTCGGATCGGACGCAGTGCGAAACCGCTCTTAGGCTTTAAAAGTTCGTGAATAGTGAATACTTAATGATTTTCAGTTGGAAAAGCTCCGTTTTAAAAGGACTTAAAAATTGCTTGTTTTATACTACATTCGACGTAACATACACTGCTGAACACAGTTTTGCCATAACAAAATGAGCATTAGTATTATGACCCAAGGGTTGCTTTTTGAGATGACGCTCACATTAGTAGCTACCGTCAGGTGTAATCGAGCTCAAAGTTCGATCTATTCCGTTATACAATGGATCATTAGCAATTTTATGTCCTCATTCAGGTACCTCTAGGTACATAACGTGCTCATGTATCAATCATCGACAGGTACCTACATTAAAATCATAAGTATGATTTTATGATTGCCATAACAAAGCTATATATTCTGTTTATTACCTACATGCAAGAAAGATCATACGTAAAGGCTCAAACAGCCGCGACGACGCGACTCTGCACGCGTAGCATGACCATCGTTGAAACCAATGATATTTTAAGTAAAAAGACGTAGATAGGTTACCTACCGTACATTCGTTCTTCAAAAACGGCACAATGTCATGCTATTAGATGACACGTGTAAGTAGGACAGCATGTCGTAATTATCGGGAGTGAAAAAGAGACAAGACGAAGAAAATGTTGACGTGCCTCTTGCGAAGCGTGTATAACCAACCTATCTACCTCTTTTTTTACTTATAATATCATTGATTGAAACGGGTTTTGTCGACGGAAGGATAGAGAAACTGACAGATTGTGATTGTTTATCTGTCATTTTGTCTATTCTTCCGTCGACAAAACCCGTTTCTACCGTGGTAATGCTACGCGTGCTGGTGGAACAATTTCTATGAAAACTTCGCGGAATTTGTTTAGCGGTAGCCTTAATAGCTGAAATAAATCTAGCTAAGAATACAGTACAGGTAAGTATTATAAAATATCGCATCCCAAGTTGGAACTAAGTTTGCAACTACCAAACCGTGCAAAAGCGCCAAGAATTTATTGGCTAACCAAAATTTGGGCAAAGTTTGCCGTGTGCGCTAAATAAACTAAGCCTGCTTAACTTGCATCAAATGTAGAAACTAAGTTTCGGAGTTGGTCAAATGTTCGTTCAATCATGACTAACACAAATAATTTTATTCACCAACATTTGGTCCATCTTGGCTTTAGTCTGCAGACAGACTAGCAAAAACAGTATAACAGATTACTCAGTATGCCAATGTTTAAAAAAAAATACTATTACCTGGCAAGGCGTCATAGATACAGAGTTTTTATTGCAGTACACCAAAAGGTTTACCCGACCATGCAAATGGGTGATGTCATTGTCCCTAGTACACGCTCAAGGCTATGCACCGAGTTACAAACCATGGCTCATTCTGTAGTTTTGACAAACGTAATAATATTAAAGATTTAGTAGAATCTAAGTTCATTTTCATGGCGATTGTATTATGTATTCGGTACAAACAGTTTAGGATTTTATTTTAAATCGATAACGGTAATTTGTTTCGACTATAAATTTTCAATGGGTTACGTTAACAGCGTGCACTTAGTAAATATTTTCATAAATGGTCTTTTAATTGAATAACTGTACAAATAAAATATCTATTTTAGATGCACTTTTGTTTGCAGGAGATTAGCGTTAAGAAAAAGACAACTTTTTGTCGAAGAGCATCAATTAAATTTTTATAAATCTCATTTTTAAATAATTTTATAATTAAAATAATCACTGTGATTTTACTGCAAAAAATTAATGTTCATGATCATTCGTGTTTTGCTTACAAAAAAGGAAAATTCCTTTAATTAAGGAAAATTATATCCATTTTAGCAAAAGCCACTTTTTTAAATCCATTCATGGATTCTAAATACAATCGGTATAGGTCAAACAAAAAATCCGTATCCAACTCAAAACGCGATAATAATTTACAAACAATTGACAATAATAGTTTCCATTGCGAAACCATTTAGTCCAGTAGAGATAAAATATTTTCCACAAAACCTTATATAATTCTTAAGTTTTTTTTTTATTTTCGCTGAGTGGATAGCTTTACTGAATTCATTGCTATGTACAAAAATGCTAACAGTTTAGAGTTATGCAATAGCTATAAAGTAGGTATTTCCTATTTTTTCGTGCTACAACAGTAATAAAAAATTTAACTTAAAATTCTTTACTGTTTCTTCATTAGTACTATCAAAACTTTTTATTCATGAAAATGCTAACAGATAGGTACTGTGGAACAATGGAAAATATTGAAAAAAACTGAAAATGTCTCTAGCTATTCCAATAAAAAAAAAAAAGTATTTCAGATCCTTTCCATTTCCTAAATCATCACCTATATCACCCTTACAACAAAAGTTCTAACAATTAAGTAATATGTACTGCACGAGTATGCATGCGCGTGTGCGTGCGTGTATACGTTTTACTTTGCTGTAAGCGAAATATTTAATTTAAATTAATAATTTTGCGCCTACATAATATGCTCTGCTACCATACAAACGTTTAAACATATACGTGCTATGCCTTTTCTTTAATAAATAAAATACAATTTGGATATTGCGGGGCGCGGTGATGATTCGACAATTCGTGTGTCTGACCATTTCGAGGAAAATCCATGCCACAGTAAAGAATATTTGCAGTTGATCAACTGAATTATTTATTTATTGAACAGTTTATGTACACACATATATATAGACAACAAGAAAGGAACAGAAAAATACATACAAAGGTGATGCTTATTGTTATTTCTAAAGAAAATTCGTTTTTCTTACGTTTGCTTTTTTTTCCTTATGAAAATTGTTGTTGGAAAATTCCTAGGGTTGCAATGATTACAAATATTCTTATTAGTTGAAAATATTTCTCGATAAAACCTTTATATTATTTTCAACAGCAGGAAGTGTACAGACAGAAAAAAGGAAAAACTTGTAACGATTACGTTAGAAAAATAAATGTACCTATGGTTCATTTTAATTATACAAATACTGATATTAGATTTTTTTAAATATATACAAAAGTAAAACACATATATCAAATTAAAAAAGAAACCGGTCAGGTGCGTGTCGGACCACACACAATGAAGGGTTTCGTAGTTAGGATGAAATTATCCCAAGAACAAACTTAACATTGTAATTGAAAAACATGTTCTCCCATACATTCAACTGCAAATGTAAGTTAGTACGCACAATATTGAGAGATTTACCATGTTATTTTAAGACCATATACTTCTTATAGGTTTTTCTGTAATCTATGAGTAAAGAACCATTCTCTGTATATTTTTCAAAATTTTAGGCTCAGTAGTTTCGGAGATAAGGGTTGGAAAGGTTCCGTTTTTTCCTTTTAAGGTTCGGAACCCTGAAAACACGCCAATGACGCGCGCGGTTAGTGTGCCGGCTCGGCCGCGGCCGGGCAGAAAAACCTGTCATAACATGTCTCGTTTAGATTCCGCCCCTATCCGAAACTATCCGATTTTTTTATATCGTGTTCGGTTACTGGTACGGATCGATTTTTATTTCGGATATCCGATAGTTTCGGTTACGGTGGCAGAGCTCCTAAATTACCCTGCTAAATACTATTGGTTCTACTGTATTCTATGGCTTTGTGGGTAACATGTCTATAATTCAAAATATAAGAAAGTAAGCAAAGGGCTCGGTGATAAGTAATGGGAAATGCTTTGAGGTCAAAGATGCGTTATCACACTTGTGTCTGATAAAACCTAATGGGCTAGGCATCTGGAGTATTAATTTACACAACTTTCTGAAACTAGTAATATATATGATTGAAAGGAAGTTCAACTGGTAGTTTGCAAGAGCATTTAGAAAAAAAACGGAAAGAATTCCACAGCCTACGAAAATCTCTTAACCGACTAAGAAACCTGGTGGGCCGCTGCAGGTACAACTTATTCAGGATTAATCCCGCTCCACGAGAGTGTAGAGGGAATATTCGTCTATATTCTCATTGTACTCTCTTCTTGTTCTTCTCGGCAAATGTTCTCGTCCAGACGTCCCACAGATAATGTGGAGCAGGCTTTAGTACTCCGATGAACCACAGTACGGCTGTTCACATCGCAAATGACCTCTGTCGTGCTCTCCGTGGTATGCTTTTTTGCACCTTTGCAAGGCCAACGATTACGTTGTCGAAATGGTCGAATTCTGGTCGAAGCTTATTTAAAACAGATAAATGGAATCATCGATACGACGAAGAAGAAGAAGAATACTGGTCAACTCATATACATATATCTGTTCTTTGAAAAACAGTCTGACAGGGAAATTACGCATCATCATCGTGTAAAAAGGTCCCAAATTAAAACTCTTAGTTACAATAACCCGCCTTTTCCTTCCACTCAAATCAACATAAACTTTTACCATCACTTTTCTTATTAACCGATGGTTCAATTACTAACAGCCGAATGTTCAGGTCAGTGTCAAACTATTACAACATTTAACTGTTTGCGTAGACATCATAAACCATCACGTTAACTGTCGCGAAAGTCACGCGAACGAATGCAATTTATTATCCTTTTATTTGGCGAGACATCCATTTAATAATACAGTGGTTATGTGAGAAGTATATCTTCAGAAGGATTACCTTGTACAAGACCATCACAAGCTTACGCTTTTGCACCTATATTGTGCACAAAGTTTAATTAATCAAATAAATAAATTAATGGGTCTGATAGGTCCAGTACTGACTGTTGATAATGGATGGATGTTATTCACTCTCGAAAAGCATAATGTTTCATATATCCCACTATACTAGTACTCTCTTACATACGAGATGAATTCAACAGGAGGTTGGGATCTCTAGATGGATATATCGACCTCCGAGACCGACATTAGAAAGATCACTAAGGTTACCTATTTAGAATAAGATCTGTTTTCAGTGACCTGCGCCCTAATTTAATTATACACACGATAAATCATAATCCGAAAGAATCATTTTGAACAATATTGTTAATCCATTGATTCATATGTTCGACAAATTTGTCTGCTCAACAACGTAAATAACGCAATGAATGTTGTTGAAATGTCAAAATGAAAGATTGTGACTGTTCGTGTGTTACTTAATCAGGGTGCTGCTTGCAATCAAGATGTTGCTGGTCGTGTGTGTTGTCTACGTGTTTTAATTTTTTATGGACCTTTTGCTTTTCTTTTTTTGTGTCACCCGCATGTGTGTTCTTCCATATTTAAAAAGTTGGCACGCCGTTGTTTGGGGTTCACGTAAACACGTTAATAGATATACGCTTTAGCGCAGGTTACTTAACTTTTAGTGCCGCAACGTGGGTGTTGTCAAATTAATGGTTTGCGGTAATTTATGGAAAACAGTAGCTGTATATACTTCACACATGATAACTAAACTTCGAAACTATTTTGCAGTCGGCAAACTCGTAATTCGATGGTGTTTAGCCACAAGATACTTAATACGCACGATATACTAGAGAAACCAATTGCTATTCATTGGGAGGATAGTATCCTGCACCATGCAGTATTTAATAATTGTCAATTTTATGCAATATCGAGGTGGCTTTTCGATTAAAGACAAAAAAAACCTAAATGGCAAACAATTGAACAGTTGGGACTATTCGAAATATAAACCCGCAAACCCGAATGTCACGTCCCGAGTTCCCGAAGGCCACTTGGGAATACTCGGGATAATAGCTCTTAACATTGCAACTCGTGACCTCCCCACATTTCGACCCTCACAATGACCTAGAGTTGGACTGTTTAACAAGTTCCCGGTAGACCTTCTTACTATATGGACGCTATTTCATAGCCAAGGTTTCCTAATCCAATAGTGTGCTATCAAGCGCTTTCAATGTCACAACTTCTATAGAACCAAATGTATGTGAAAACTGAGGGACAGTATCAACCAAAGCTATGATAATGTCAACGTAATACATGGAAACAAACACAAGGACAATAAAAAGGAAATCGATACAAGAAACAGCAAAACAGTCATAAAGAATAAAACAACAAACATTCGTAGAAAGCATGGCTTATTTTGATGACGTATCTATAATTGAAGCAGAAAACCAAATATCGAATACCTTAAGCAGCATCGCCATCACAGACAACTCTGAACATCTGCATAAAGACGTGTAATTACGTATATAGTTACGTGTGCCATCCACCCGTATTATTCTGATATAGAAACGTTCGTGGTTACCGTCAATACACTTCACCGGCTTCCGACATGGCCAGGAGAAGCCCTGCCGGATTTGTGCCTATCCTATTTCCAGTTTATAACGTTATTTGTTGTCTATTATTAAGTAGCTTTGAAGATTAACTGGCGCAAATGTTTTGTGAAGGTTGTGTGGAACAAGGTCGAGGTTGGTCTTACGGCAGTACGTTCTAGTAAGCATGAGAGTTTTGAAGTAAGAGTTATGATTCAAGAAAAGTTTTATTTCAGAATAAATTCTGAGAATGCGAAATGACGTAAAGTAAAAGAAAAACGAAGGAATCTTAAGCGTAAATGAAACATTTGTAACAACATAGTCAGGTAAAAGGACAAATAACGATACAAATAGAAAGAGAAATGGTAAAAATTTGAACCATCTGTTCAATCAATCCGCTACAAAGCGTTCATATGAAAACCATCAGAAACAAACACGAGCCGGTATCGCACGATGAACATATGCGGCTAACGAAACGAATCACCACGTAACGGCATTACAAAGCGAGTGCAGTTCACGGGCCAACGGGTCGACACAAAGAATGGCTGCACTAATTCATTGGCCGCCACTGTACTGTGAGAATTCATATGAATGAGGTTTGCGAAACTGTATATTGTATAGAGTTGTTGAAGAATTTATGAATGGTCATTATGAAAGACAATGCTTTGGTTTGTACTTGTGGCTAGAGGAATTTAGAAGAACATAATTATATATTTTCAATAGAAGGAATAAACACCATCATCATGGGATTGCATAATGACATCAATAAACAAAATACTGGAATAGAATATCATAGAACTAGCTAGGGTATAACTAAATGATATCATTTATATTCTCTGAGATGTGAAAAGCAGACTCCATGTTAATTGTGCATATAAATATTTACCTTAAGGTAACACCCCGTTATGCATTACCAATCTTTTTGAGAGTTATATATTCATTATTGAGAAAACAGTTACGTTCGATTTCAGACGAATTGTTAATGACATCTTGTATATTATCTCCGTTTCGATATCTTCTCGTATATCTTGTCTAAATAGTGCACAGTAGTCCTATGATAGGTGAAAAAATTATCCCAAAAACTTTAAAAGAATCACTCTGGGCTATCTTGGACTATTTATTAAGTAGTAAGTAGAACGTCGCTTAGCGCCGTAGCTGGTAGAGCATAGATGTCGTTGTGATAATATGACAGCAGTCATAAAGATAGTAAACTGTCTAGAATGGAGCCCTTAAACGATCAGGGTAATTAGCAATCGTGACGTCGTTTACATTAAAATGCATGACACATCATTGCTAACTGCCTGCAGTATGTACTTAGATAAGAAATTTAAAAGAGAAAATAATGCAGTACGATTCAACGATGAGTATTAGTAATAAAGCAAATTAAAAATTGCGATAAGTGGTTAATGAGTATAACAAATCCACTATGGAAATTCCAAGTAAAACTGGGTTAACTTTTGGCTCCAGTAAAATTCCGTCTGGATCATATTTAGAAGTGATATAAGCAAACATTTTTGAAAATCCGTCTTATATTTGAGAATATATTTTATCACATGAATATCTTATTTTCATTTATATAATTATGACGCATCGAACCGAGAGGCATTTTAGCAAATTGCACAACAAACATAATATGCAACATTGATATTTTATCTAAATTGGTCGGGCAAAAAATTTAAAATAGAACTGTGAATAGTTAAAAAGGTGAATTCATGGATGAATAGGTAATTATGTACTATTCTCTGATGTAAATATTAATTTCCACTTACTTGCACCTTAAACATCATTCTATATCTGTCATCTTCAAACGATTGAGAGGAAGAAACTGTTTTACTGAAAATGTTTTATATTCGTATAGCGCTAAATGCATTTAGTGATTTATGATGCAACTGGGCCGAAATATATGTAAGGTCTTGTTCGACTCATACAAAAACATCGTCTAAATCGTCACAGTGATGCATCCAATCGTATAATTAGTTTTTGCCTTCACCCTTTTTTGCCTCCTTTAGTATTCACATTGTTTTTGAAATTGCATTTATCTCTCAACACTTTATAGTTTTTTCTTTTTGTCTGTTTTGTTGATAATCTCTATTACTGGGTTTTTCTATCTGGAATTTCTCAGTAGCAGCCCGGAGTCTGGATTGGTGCTCGGTTGTTGCCTAAAGACTTGCCCCTTATTACATAGGACTTAACTATAACTTACGAATATGGTTATATTTACTATAGGTACACCTCTGCCTAACCCTTTGGGGAAAACAGAAATGATTTTCTGTTATGTCTATACTATACTGTACTCCTGAAAAAATATTATTGATTATCCCAATCCTAGCTTCTAAGTTATCTTTCGCAACATCGTTTCCATCCTCACCAATATTAATAAGAAGAACTACCAGCAGTCTCACATCAGACTATCTAATTATGCACCACGTACATTGACCCAGATGCGATACTACGAAAATTGCCATCCGCATCCATAAAGGGTAATGGACATCAATATTCAAGAGATGATCAGATAGTTTGCCATTAATGCCGCACACGTATCTAATTGGCGTCAGCGATGCTAGCGGGTACGTGCGTTATGGTAAGAGCATAACTATCATATACATTTGCTGTGGAACATTCACCTGTATTAGTTAAAGAAATAAGAGTTTGATTACCAGTTGGATTTTCTTCAACCATTTCATTATTATTCAAATCTACTAGCTTCTCCCCGCAACTTCGTTCGCGTGGAAGTCGTAAGACACCACAATATACTACAATAACAGCCACATTTTTATAAAACTTCCCTGTATACTACGTTTGTAGTTTTATTCTCAGGAGCCAAAATATACAGAGCGTCAGGAATGGTGACTCGTGAGCAAGCGACGTACAGTTGTCCGTGTGAGAAGCAGCTTGTCCTGAGGTTGATACCCGCAGCCTTCAGCCTTGGGTGTCGGCCCCTGTGATTTGTTGATCGTTCAAATCTATATTATTTTTCTCTTCATTGTTGTTTTTTATTACATCTTCAAACTCATTTTTTAATAAGTTTGGTGTTCAAAAACAACTAGCACAATAAGTTCAAACTTATTCTTATTTATAGTAATATTTCAAATTAAATAGCTAGCAAAACTCCGCAGACGTAATGGGTATCGATATCTAAACATAACAGAACAAGGTTAAATTAAAAAAAAAAGTTTTTGAAGTATATAAGTAAGATTTTTTTTTTGTTTTTATCTCGATACCTATCACGTCTGTGAAGTTTATACTAAGAAAACTGTTTTTTTTAAACTGATATTTCAAATGACTACACAACCTGCGATAGATGACGCAAAAAAAAACTCATCAAATTAAAACATTTTTTGTTTAATTCAATTTGCTCTGTAGTGTAAGACTGTTTAAGAAATATCTGTAAATACTAATACTAACGACAAATAGGCATGGTCGCTGTAGAGATAAGACTGCATTGTCATTAGCTTAGATAAGTGTTAAATACACTTGAGCCAGGTAACATGAGTTCAGAATAGATAAATACGTTCATTTGGAACGTTTCAAGCAACTTTTTTGTAAACAGTTTGTTGGACAAAAACTTGAATTCGAATTGGAGGGCATCAATGAAGCAGTGAATGAATCATCGCGCCATATAACGACTATTTTATTGTGGCCTCTATGGAATAACAAAATGTTTCTTTTTAAAGATTTTATAATTTGCAATGTTGTGTAACGTTTGTGAATTCTTTGATTAGGAAATCTTTGTGGTATTTCAATATTCAAAGCATTTATTGAAATTAAACCTTTTAACTGTCAAGGGGTCGGCAAATCAGAAAAATGAAGCAAGTTGCCTAGTCCAAAGCGTAGTAGGTTCCTATGGGAAGAATGGGCAGGAAACTCCAAGGACACTCTTTTAAATCAAAATATTGAGGAGTTTGAAATATTTATTTGTTAAGGCTGTTGTTTTTGTTTTGAAAGATTTTACAATGCTGAACGGATCATCTTTTAATGAATATAAATTACTCAGTCACAATAACCTCAAAATTTGAGGTAACTGTGTCTTTTAAAGTATCTAAAGAAGGAAGCTAAGCTAAGGTGGGATTATTTGGTTACTCTAAGCCAACAACAAAGGGCTGAATGCAATTACGACAGAGGTGAAGCTGCAACTGCGTAATCAATTATGAAATGTTTTTGAACGGTAAAGAAAAAATTATGTAAAGCAGCACCTATTCATAACTTGAAAAACTGATACTAAAGTTCGCTAAAGTAAGGTTTCTTTGTTCAATACACTGTCAACTGCCTTCCTCTATTTATATCTCAAGAATATATTGCGGTTGCAAGCAAAAGCAGCTCGATCGCTGGTAACAGGTTGGACACTGGGTCGATAAACCCGACTCAGGTCAAGCGGCTCGACATCCGCGCCGCTTTTTACTAATTTAGGCCGACTGGCTATAGTTATCGGATTTATTTATATTTTATACGGTGCTACTGAAGGGTTGTGGCCAGTATCAGTGTTAATATTGTAAGGATTTTCGTGGATTTCAATTTGGTATACTGTGATGTTTTTTTGTTCAATAATACAGTTAGAAATGTAGTTGATGATATAGTGGTCGTCATAGCGGTTGATATGCAGGTTGGTGACCCAACAGTTATGACAGCGGATTAAGCTTAACTATATGCATATCTTTGAAGTATTACGATGTAGATTTGTATGCAAATATTGTTTTGTTTCGTTGAACGTTTTACCCACAGCGCTTATAAACTAACTTGTATTTCACACAGAGCTGTATTTTATGAGGCATCATAAAAATGATCTAGTTTTTGTACTTTATCAGATGCGTGATACAACCGACGGATGTAACAACCGATCCATCGCAGGAAGTCACGAATTCAAGACGATCTAAAATAACAATCGTGGAGACATTAACTATAATGTACCCGTTGATAAATCAATCTATCCTTGAACGATAAACAAGGTCGCCAGTTATTGATACGAAAGATAAGCAAATATAAAACAAAGTTGTAGAAGCTGTTTTGCTAGCGGCTTGGTTGGGATTTAATGTTGAAACTAATTGCTATACATATATAGGCTTCGACTGACATATTTGTACAATACTACTCGTGTGTATGCAATAATGTTGCAAAGTATACAAAATTACTAGGTACAGGATAAGATCTTCGAACCAGTTAATGAAAACATTCTTACCATCAAAATTGAAATCCAGGGTGAAGATGTAAGTAACCTTTGGAATGAATCACCAACTATCACAGTCTCACTCACAGAGAAACTTAAAAAGTTTATTGACACGAATTAGTTTGAAACTCCACGCAATACTTTGAATCGAGTAGCGCGTCCGTTCTCTATGAACGTCCAACAGTGACTGAACGCGCCTAAGATGCATCGCACTATAGCCTTCAAAGTTTTATGTATAGGAATATGCACTTTAGATCAAACAATTTAAAGTTATTTTTTGCATAACTGAAGATAGTTCAATTAGTGTAGGCTTTTCTAATGCAGTTTTGACATCAGCTTGAACCCACACCTTGTTCGCATTTAAGGCAAATGCCGCTATAATATATCCATCTACTAGGGATACAACATTGTTTTCAAAACTTAGTTTATCTGAACTATTGCCTTTCATTAGGGATGTTAAGGAGCTCCGTAATCGTAACCGAAACTACCGGATATTCGAAATAAAAATCTATCCGTAACCGTAACCGAATCTGATATAAAGTTTTCGGATAATTTCGGATAGGGGCGAAGTCTAAATCAGATACGTTATGACAGGTTTTTCTAAACGGCCGAGCCGACACACTAGCCGCGCGCGTCACTTGCATGTTTTTTAATTTCTTATTTCTGTTTTACTTTTACAATTTCGTAAAAAAACCGTAACCGAAACTATCCGAAACTAATGGATAATCAGAAATAATTTCATATCCGTAACCGTATCTGAAACCGGTATAATATTATTTCTATATCCGTTTCCCTTTCCAGATCCGAAATTTCATATCCATAACATCCCCACGTTTCATCAATGTGTTCATCATTGGAAAACGTATATTTAGATATGAACATAATTTTAAAATACAACGTAATTATTAATTTTGTAGCATTGCAATTTAAAACTGGTTTCTCAAGGTTCCATTCAATAGATCGTATAAGATCGTTGCTTTATCTAATAAAATTACGATCATTTTAAAAGGTAAACGGGTACAGACAACGTCACTCCACCAAACACCCCAATTAGAACTGTTATAATCATACTACAAACACAGATTTTGATATTAAATTAAATTATTTATACTGATTGTGGGAGAAAATTGTGGTCACATTACAAATCTACGCACGCACACAATCCCACACTTATACGAGTCTAGCGTAGTAGGTAAATGATAAATGATTTTATTTCTGTAAATAGGTTTGTACAAACACTTTTACACGTTAATCATATTTTAAAAACTAGATGAGGTTGGCGTTTCCTATCTGACTACTCTGAGAAGAAAGGCCGAAACAAACTCAGAGGTCTCTTTTAAAGTCCAGACATAATCTTTATCAGATCATGTGAAGGCCATGTAGATTGGTGTCTGAAGTGGTCTTTTGAGGAAAGCATCACACAGATTGAAAGGGCCTGTCCAGTCAGTGCACGCACTTGTCAGTTATCATGCAGCTCAACTCAGAATTTAAGGAGCTCAACGATTCGACAAACAATACCAAAGAAAGGACATTTGGGTAGGCCGCATACATTACTCAAACTGTCAGGCTATAATTAGAACCAACTGAGAAAAATTAAAAACAAAAAAAAAAGGAATTACCCACAGTCTTCACATTCACAATAATTAAAATAATATAATACTTCATACTTCGTCCATTTTGGTTTGTTCTGACTGTACAGCAGAATAGTGACTGTAATTTACGTAGTTTTAATTATATTTGGGATAAAAAAAACCTATATTACAACTGACAGAGATCTATTCAGTAAACGATTCTGAACTACTTTCATAATGTGCATTAATTCAGTTACAAATTGTACATACCTACCTAGTAGTAAGTACTTGAAGTTTTATCAGGTCAAGAAACCCCAATATTAGTATTCACGGGAGTAAATATGCCCAGTTGCCATAAAGATTAATATGAAGGTTAATTCTATAAGCTGATCATAATTTAAAATGACTTTACTAGGGCTCATCAATAAATAAGCCATTTCTGGAGGGTAATTAAGAGTACCTGGTATCATTAGGATGTAATAAAGTACACGATGAAGCTATCCTAATGATTTACCCACAAATTATCATAATATAAATAACTAGCCCGCCCCGGCTTCGCACGGGTAGAACTAAGTACTTATTTACGGCGCGCCTACCTATCTCCCTAGCATACCTACCTACCTACTTATTCTACCTACCTAACCTACCTACACCTACCTATAAACCTTGACCTGAGAATAACAAACAAAAAAAAAAAGAATTAGCGAAATCGGTCCCGCCGTTCACGCGTGACTTTGTGACCAAGGGAAATAGGGATTTATTTTTATATATTATTAATATATGTATATAATGATAATATAATAGATAGATAGATAAGTACAAAGTATGGAATACAATTTATTTCATACTTTACCTGAACGTTATAGGCATTCTATAGAATACCGAATTATACAAATTGCCGATAACATATACATTTACATACATATAAGTCAACCAGCTGCTGTCCGCGGCTTTGCCCGCGTGGACCCTAATAAATACATTGAAAAAAATTAATGAAAAAAATGCTTGGCTCAATGCTTGGCCTGCTCCACAACCACAACGAATTGAATACTGTTGGAGCTGCTGAAGATTGTAAGACCTTCTGTGTATTGTATAAACTCAATCTTTTTGTATTATATCATTGCATAGCACAGGTGTGAGCACAATGTACTAAAGAGTTACCATTTACAGGGTAATATGTCTTGCATTGATTTAAATGTGCCCTGGCAGCTGTGAGTAATGCTCACTCAAATTTTCCGCTGACGGCGGCGCGTGTGTTGGATCATTTAGCTCTCTTCAAAATAGTTGAACTGAATGGTGCTAATCCATGCGTCATGTTCGTGAACGGGCACCGTCAGTTGGGACTGGTCATCTCTTAGCTAACATGGCTTGTTTTAAATTTATTCTAATTTTTGAATTGTTCTTTGTTTTATCTTTCTAACGTGCACGTCTTTTTACATTGTTCTCACATGAATAATTTCAACATGAATGATGTAACCAATATTTTGTAACAATTTTTTTTTTTAAAGATTGTTCGTAGAGTTTCTTGCCCGTTCTTCTCCATAGGTACTTATCTACTATTATATACATATTTCTTACTGATCGATTCCTTGACAATTCAAAAATGCCTGTAAATGGTTTAATTGAAATAAATGCTTTGAGTTTGAGTTTTGAGTTTGACCTGTACCCTTATTGAAAATAATTTCTAAAATAACAATATATAATATCAGCTATCTGCCAGTGGAAGTCTCGTCAAAATCGGTCCAGCCGTTTCGGAGATTACCCGTAACAAACAGACAGGCAAAATAATTTTTTTTAGTTTTTTTTATGTGTACCGTATATATTTTCATATGCATTTAATAAAAAGCTGTTATTTTGAAATTAAAAACAGGTATTACAATTTTATTTATTTGTATTGTATTCTTGGCTTGATTTTCTTCTGTTTCTATTTTTTTTTAAAGATAATTGTTTGCTGAGGAATATGTAATCATCTACGTAATCCTGTTTGTTAGTATTTTTGTTTTCAGGGTGTTAAACGTTCGAGGTCGTTTATTTTTTTTCTAGTTGTTTAGCTGATTTAGATATTAAAACAATGTCGTCTGCGAACCTTAAGCGACTGAAATGTTTACCATTTATGAGAATGCCTTTTCGGTACCAATCAAGGTTTGACGTTCTGTGCTGTGCTTCGGTCAACAATCATTGTTGATCGAAGGTACTGTAGGTCAATAATAAAAAGTTTAGGAGATAACGGGTCCCCCTGCCTTACTCCTCTTCCTATGTTTATAGTATCCCCAGTTCTATCCAGTTTGACCATACTTCTTCTATCGCCACAGATTACTACAGAACTTTGTATACCACACCGAAAACTACATAAAGGCCCACACGGAACGAAAAGAAGAGGCAGACAAGCAGAGCGTTGGCAAGACGGGATAGTTCAAGGACTTTTATTTATTTACTCACTATTTCCTATGACATTTATTTAATTATTGACTACTAGATATTTGACATTGAAAAATAAAATGGTTATAATGATTTCCAATTAAATAATTTTGTAATATATATTGTTATTCAGCATGGTATTTTGATAGTAGATTGTAATTTATGTGTAAAATTTTGCAAGCCAAAGTGACGGTAGAGGATGGAGAACATTATCAAAACGTATAAAATCTATACGCCTACCAATGTTGGCAAAAAAAAAGGAATTGAATAGATTGGCAAATGGCTAGAGAAAACAAAAAAACAGAAAAAACCTGGAAGTTACTGGAGGAAGCCTACACCTGTCCAGGGGTCTTTAATAAGTTAATAAATTAAAATGAAGTACTTTATTTAGAACTTATTTTTTATTTTTATTTATTTATTATGTATTATATAGATAGGTCCAAATTCAAATTCAAAATATGTTATTTCACATAAACCTAACAAGGGCACTTATTAAACGTCAGAAGCTAGGTGGACGGTTCCAATTGATCGCTTCCTATGGAGAAGAGCCGGCAAGAAACTCCACGGTTACTCTTTTAAAAATAAATGGTTTCTACAATGTATTCAAATTACAGTGTTAATAGGTATGAGAGGACAGTGTAGGCCTATCAACAAGTACCAGGTACTTAGTAAGATAGAAAATGGTCCACAAGTCTACAGCTTACAACGTTCTCACATTCACAAAATCTAAAAGAAATTAATCACTTAGGACTTATTTAAACCAAATGACATGCTTGCCACTACAGCTGTAAGAAATGTAGTTTGATAAAAAAATAAGAAAATTGTAGGTATATAATATCAAATAATGAAAAGAATATGTCAAGGAAGTATGTAAAAAAAGGAAAATTAAATAATCATAGTAATTTGGGAGCCAGGATCCAGTTCTCGATATCATTATTATTATCAGTAAATAACAATTGTACATTTAATTAATCCATTCTATTCTTTATCTGGCGTTTGGGCTGCGATAAACTAAAAACTTAATAGATAAAAAAAGATATTCAAGGAATTAGTGAGAGATAAAGGAAAATAAAAAAAATACGAAAAAAAGGTTATATTATATTATTATATGAAACGACGAGATGTTTAGTGAAATAAAAACAATTTTTCCCAATTTCAGAATCAAAACCGTGAAGCTAACCTGAGAAGTTAAACCATACTAATACGCAGTGGTTTGAATTTGCAATAATGAATCTCACAGATGAAAAAAATATCAATACATAAACATCGGCAAAAGAGGACAGAAACAAATTCTATTGTGACAACTCTATCAGAAAATAAAGTTAATTTGACTAACAATGGTATCCGAAAACGGTTTAATAGTTCATTGTTGTAACGCGATGGCGTGTAGTCGTTAGTAAGGTCGAAACGCAACGCAGTTTATAAACTAATATCTTTCACAAAAAAGATTATCGTTAAACTTGAGCGAGGTTACTTTGTTCGTGATGAATTGCCAGTAACTTGCAAAGAGTTAAAGTTCAGCAGGAGAAAAAAGGGTGAGTATTTTGTAGAACCTGGCATTGAAAAGAACAATTGATCGCAAAATGCAACTAAGACGCTGATTAGTCTAATTTTGCTTTTTATTGGGTACTTTATCATTGATCTATAAGAAGTCAATTATAAGGCAACCCATGGCTATTTTGCAGAATTACACTGGAAAGAATTCTTCATTAATTGCACTAAATTGGGCTACATCACGCGGTTGACCTACTTCCAGATACAGAGGATGAAACAAAAGAATAGCCATGACCAAAAAAATAAACAGAAACAGATCTCTTTTACAAAGAACAATAATTACCTTATCTAATCCCTATAGGGTGTCGTAAAAGCGAGATAGGCAGCAGCTTCCCCTGCGTTAATAAGATCAAACTGCGAAAATTTGCCATCCCTATTATTCACTGAGGTCTCATGGCTGCTCTCTCGTATAAAATAAATTTCGCTTGCAAATGTATCCATAGTCTTTTACAAAGCCTTCAGACAAGATGGCTCAGTGATGTTACTCCGCAATGTAATTTTGGTTCAGTATCGGTGGAGATAACTTACCGAACGCTCGTTTTGATAAGATTGCTAACCACGAAGTCAGGAAGGTTTTTTAAAAATTATAGCGGTTCGTGATTTTTGGTGTCGATCCCACTATCTGATTAACCGAAGATTATTATTTGTGCTTGGTTTGCCCTGATAGCAGACTGATATTGAATTTGTTAACAGCATTTAGGTTACAGCAAATAAAGCTTTTGTTAGTATGATAAATCCATATAATGTAATAACTAATAATAACCAGATGTATTAAGCAATTGACTAAATAATACGTGAATACTGCCATGCTAACTCGTGCAAGTCATTAATGATTCAAAACAATACACAATATATATTCAATTACAATACGTGTGTTTCTGTTCGTAACGCTTAGGGAAATCAAGTTAAAACGTAGTAATAATAGATAGGAAAACAAACCAATAAAGAGGAAGAACGACCCAGTGAAGGTCGCATTTAGAAGATGGATGCAAACGATTCATAACTATTTGCTGTGGAAATCTATGAGAGTGACATTTCGATGAAGATGCTGCCGTTTTGGTGTTAATGATTCATGATGTTATGAAGGTAAAAACCAAGGTAAGCAAGGAGCATGTGTTATTTGGGTTCGTCAAAGAATACATCCAGCATGACGCAGTAGAAAATGGAGAAGATAATCTAGTTCATTTGTATATAAATACATTCGAAGCTGTTTAAAACTGTTTTTCAAAACGGAAGTTTTGAATTTTAAATATGTGTGAACATTACATACAATAGAGGAGACACAATTCTATAGATTCTTTTTGTGAAATGATTTACATAATTTTTAAATATGTGCATATGTGTCAACTGTTTGTTACACAGACAGTCTGTGTAACAAACAGTTGAACAAACATAAGAGTTGAGAGTTTTCTAGGTTATAATGAAAACAAAAGTTGATACTGCACCGTCATTCTTAGGATAGAATACTGAACAAAGATGCACTGAAGCCTTTCTATAGGCTGCCGACCAGTTAGACCATTAATTAAAGTGAAAAGTCACAAAGGGTTGTCAAAAAGACGTTGCTATAGTGACGCCGTGTTCGCCATGTTATCCTATCCTATACTATTAAACGAGCAATATTTGTATACAGGGTGGCAGGGACATCGACGCGAAAACTGTTAACATGGATTTAGTACATGATTCTGAAAATTTCAACGCAAGGGAGGTTCCTTGCGTTGAAATTTTTCGTCCAATACATGATAAAACAAAAAAGAAATAATTTGATGATATGTTTTTTCGGGTCATCGAACGCTTTTAACGTAGTCACTTGTAATATCAGTTTAAAAATATGTTTTCTTTTTGTGTACTTCACAGATGTGATGGGTATCGATGTCTAAACACGATAAATAAAAGAAAACAGATTTTCTCTATAATTTAATCATTTTTATTTTTATTTCATCGCATTTTGATATTGATACCCTGTCACGTCTGCAGTTTTGCTAGATGATTTTTTTGTCCCTGTATTTTTGGCGTACTGGAGTAGGAGCTCGTGGCTAAGTAATAACAGCCGCACGGGTCGATCCATCAGGTTAAGCTACGCTTGCCGGGGTTGGTCCATAGATGGGTTAACATTTTTACATACCGAGAATCCTCCGTGCCTCGGAAAGCACGTTAAGCCATTGGTCCCGGCTGTAATTCGTGGATCTTTGAGTCGTTACAGGTCGTCAGAAGCCCGAAAGTTTGACAACCAGTCTTACCAAGGGGTATGGTATTACTAAAGTTACTGGGTTGTGGAGGACAGATAGGCAGCTTCATGTAAAATACTGGTATTCAGCTGCATCCGGTTAGACTGGAAGCCGACCTGAACATAGTTGGGAAAAGGTTAGTCAGATTGACTTTTGGCGTACTGGTATAGGTGTCAAAAATCGCCAAATTGAGGGTAAACTATATTTTAAAGCTCGTAGATGAACTATTTTAAGAGATTCAATTTAATCTCAATCTGATACATATTCCCAAGGCTTGCATTTTACGTTGCTATTATTAACAGTGTAATTTCCATATCTACTTTGGGGTAGCTTTGCTTACAGAATTAGTTGTGCATTAATAAGCATGTAAGCAAGTCTTAATGTACTGCATGCATACTAGTACTAATAGGAGGATATTGTTCTATGCCACCTGCTGCTACAAAGGTTAGTTTGCATGCAGGAAAATTGTTGGAAGCACCCACAAAAAGGTGACACATGCGGATATGTAGTCGCTATTGTGCTGTTTTTTTACCTGTATGCTATTATTTATTTAACGGTTGTAATTTCACTGTTGAGGATTTTCTTTTAAGGAAACCAAGACTTAATATCGCCAAACACGCAGTGAGCATCCGAGCTCATAAATGCTCCTTTCACTACTGTATGATAGAAGACTTTTGCGCAGAGGGTGATCAAATGAAAGAAAGAAATAAAGGACGAAGTTACAAACATATAAAAAAAAACCAACGGATTAATCTATCTGGAGGCACGGCTGTGCCACGCAATGGATTTGATGCAGTTTATGTATTTAATACATTAAACTTACTCCGAATAAAGAAATCGCGATGTTTTCTCACCTCGTAAAAACTGCGAAGCAGAGCTGCTCGCGAGTTGAGAGATAAAACATAAAAGAAATCTATAATAAACCATCAATTTATATTACACACACACACAAACACACGCACACACACGGGTTACACTACAGGTGTAATACAAATTGATGGACAACATTCCTCCTGTCGATTTCCGACCCTGATGTCCCCATTACACTCCTCCAGGAGAAGAATAGGGCCACCAGCACAATAGACAATCAGACGCCTCCCGTCATTCCAACCTCGCCGCCGAGGTCCTTTGCGATCGCGACCGTGTCCCTGAGTAAATGATACTCCTCCCCGACCCTTGCTCGAAAACGAGGTGCCAGCAAGTTGTTGCCGCTGAGCACGTAGCTTTAAAATACCCCGCCTAATAATCATGATATAAAACATATTTTGATCCAGCCTGTCCCTTCTTGCTGTCCTACCCTCAGCGACGCCCTAAGCCGAGGTTCGTACCCCACAGGGGGTGCCCTTAGCGAGCGTTCGTCTAGTTTTAATTTAGTATAGTTTATTTGCTCCTGGCTGGAGCCTGTAAGTGTAGCAGCTTAAGGCACCCACAGGAAAGTCCGGTTAAGCAGCCAAGACCTTAGTGGTCAAAACTGCGAGTTGCCATTTATAAAAAAATAAAAATAAATCCTCCTGTCGAACATTCAATAGCAATATTATACCTCAGGTCAGACAGTTGCATTGATTTCCCGACTGCAATGCGTTGATAATGTTCCATTGTCACGTGAGACTGAATATGAATGGCTTCTGAAAGCTGTGGTACATTGTAAATTGTGAATTGAATAGTTAATTTATCAAATATTTTGCTATACTAACAGCCAGTCGCAGATACGAACTTTAACTTTTAAAGCTGTCATTGAATACAAACTTTCCATTATGACTCCATGCACGAATTATTTATCCAATTGTGAGAAAGCTTTAATAATTAAAAGATTAAGTCTGTCTGACTATAAAAGTACAGTTTTCATGGTGCTAAACCATTCGTGTCAGTCACAGCACCTGTTAATAGTTGCATCTCTTTTGGGCTCTCGAAAATATATTTCGCCTTTGATTTACTTAATGAAGACATTGTATAATCAATTTTTTTTAAAGATTTTATCTCGAGGATAGCTGAAGACTAATATATGATTTTTAAATTTCAAGATATGGTTAGCAAAATAATAGGAAAAAATATATTACTGACTGGGTTTAAAAAAGAGGATTTTTCAACATTTTTTTTTCTGCTATATTTTGTATGGAAGTTGAAAAAAGTGATTCAGCCGAATACAAGTAGACCATCATATTGGTATTGATGATATATTTTAATTTTCAAAATCCAAAGTGGTTTCTTGTAACAAAATGATCAAATGTCAGTCGCGCGTCATTTTTCGGAAAAATTGTTGCGACTATTAGTAATTTTCCTTGAATACTAAATTTATTTGAAAAATCCTTTTCAGCCACATGCAAAACAAAGAACTAGAATTTTCAAAACACAAATAATTTTGTTTAAATTATATTTCCCTTTCTCACAACAAATGAACAAAATTGACCTAAGTCAGTTTTCGTGCACGGCTCCTTAACTTGTTGCAGAAAGCAATATTAGACTCGAATTTATGGTTCCTGATGAAATTTATGAAAATGATTGAAAAATGAATGAATTTAAGAGAAATGAATTAAATGATTAGCGTTAATGATCCATTACGTAATGGGGCTTTAATGTTTGTCTTTCTGCAACTGGGTGTAATAATAGAAAAATATTTAACTAATTCTCTAAAAACTAATTGACCTACTTATGATATACGCTTTTTTGATGGATGAACCTCCAACAACTTTTTGGGCTTCTAATTATGCACACTTTTTAATTATTGAGCCTCTTTTTTAATTTCCTGGCCTTTTCTCACACTTGGTCGCAGTAACTTAGCTAGGGAAATCCCGATCAAACGGGTTAGGTTAGAACTATGACCAAATTCTACACTGCAACCAAACATTATATCCAAGTTGGTCGCAGTTATTTAACTATTTAATATTTTCGGACCCCAAAATAGGAATTGTTTCGAGGTTCACAATTTTTTAAACTAAAAACTTCTTTAGGCGCGTTGGGCATTTTTAAGATAGGACTAAACCATTGATTTCGCGACACCATGACGACACCTCATTTTTGTAAACGTGATTGTACTCTTTATTAAGATAAGGTTACGGACCAAAGTTCTATACAAGTATTTTTCTTCGACCAAGGCAATCTTGTTCAAGTTTTCACTTCTATCGGCACTCCCGGAGTGCCACCAATTTTATAGCAGCTATTCTATTTCCCTTCGTGGTATGAGGTATGCATATTTAATAGCGTTTTTATAATTGTGTAATTTATGAAAGGTGGCAATATGTCAGGTCATGCTGGCTCAAACAAGAGATAGGTGCTATGTAGGTATGTATTTATGCATCTTGTTAATTTGTATCTTCTTTCACCTTTTATTATGGTGCACCAACAAAGAATTGTGACGTAAAAAGACCTTTGCAAGTAGCACCAGCCGATCTATTCTGTAAAAATCTCAAGCTTGCATTATGTCTACGGCGTGTGAGTAGCCGGCTGAACGAAATGTTGCCATTTTAAATATTATATTTGTATAAACATTTAGGACTAAGTATTGCATTTATTTTATTTTTGATTTGTTTTTTCACTATTATGCTGCACCGGTTGACGTCATCACGTCAGCGCCGGCTGTCGCTGAAAACCAGCGCTGGGGCTCTGTCTCGCATGGGGTCGCAACAATAGCTGAGCGATGGCCGTTTTGCGTGGATGTGGGGAAATATACGATTTCCCCAGTAATTTGTTATCTACGTGTTTTTTTTTTATCTTTCTTTGCGTCATGTTTACCGCAAATAAACGAATTTTCTTTCTTTCTTTTTTAAGCTGTTTTAATTGTCTCAAGCTGTTTTAGCTGTGTTAATTCTGTAAGTTAGAAGTGAACTGTCAATAGTGTCGAACGCTCATCTGGTGAAATGACAGCTCATTTCAACCTAAGTTCTCACGGTGCGATTTTTAGAGAATAAATTGGCTGAAGTCAAGTCAAGTCAGAAGATATATCTATTAGCTGAAATGTTTGAACTTTTATTATCTGCACCTTGTTAATTGTCTTAAGTAAATGTCTTGTATGTTATCTTACGCATGTTGTACCTTCTTAGTTTTCTTAACCTTGTTAGTTGTCTCACCTTATTTGTTGTAGTTTTGTTAGTTGTCTTAAGTTTCATTGCTTGAGTGTGGTTTTAGTGTATCCGAAAACATCATCATTCTCTTGCCATTATTCCAATTTATTTAGAGTCGGTGCACCATGCTTTTCTTCCATAATTCTCTATCAGTGTTCTTATCGGTAGTCACCCCCCTTCTAGTCATATCATCTTTCAAACCGTCCATAATTTCTTTGGTTTTCTCCAACTTTTATAGCCATCCACATTCTTACTCAAAACATCCTTCACGATATTTTCCTCAGTCTTCTCACTCTTTAGCGTTTCAACTGAATTAATTACCAAAGCATCAACTAGTCATACGTCTATATAACTGTACGACATTAAAAATGCTTTATCCTATACCACTATATGAGCAAAACTCTAAAATGGTTGACTTTGGCATAGGGGCCATCAGGGGTAATTTGGTTGCAAATGACCTCTCATACATCCCCTTAATAGATTGCCGACGTCTAACCAATAACCCTGTTCACTTGTGTATCACGTTCTCGAAAATGGGTCTAACGATTTCGATGAAAGTTGCATTATAGGGGTTTACGGGGTGAAATATTGATGTTGCTAGGACTCATATCTGAGAAAAATCGTTTTCCTTATTTTACAGCCTTGGAAATGTGATACAACGTTGGTATACCTGGATGATATGTTTATCTTTTTTCACTCGAGCATAGCTCGGTCGACCAAGTACTAATATACTATAAACGTATATTTAACTCTTAATCTCTCAACCCGCATCAAATTTACCCGCCATCAATGTATTTATAGACCGTGGTCAGAGGTCAAACCTATTACCCCTTATTTATAACAATTGTCACTTCGCGCTCAATAAAGACGACATCTAAGACTAAATCAGCGACACGGCTGACATATTCGTGTAATCACGTCACTTACCCTAGGACGCAGGTGCGATTTTTTTAAACGCACTCGATTGGCAACGCTCTGTATAGCGGCGAGAGTTCAAAATCCAACAGTGTTTTCTTGACGCGCTGGGATGCGCTCTGTTGGATTCTCAATACTCGGCTCAATTCCGAGAATTGAAAATCCAGTGCGTGAAAAAATGACGTCATGTAATAAAATCGTCTGTACTCTGTGCGTACATGGGCGTATAGCTCACCAAGAGTATCTTCACGTTAGAAGACTAACAAGAAAACGTTACCAAAGTTAAGTGAGAATGTATTTATGTATAGTCGGCCATAGATTGCTATACCGTCCTAAGGTTGGATGTCACTTGCAGTTGCAGATTATAAAACGACCAGTGACCTGTCAATAGTGTCAATCGTCTGCACATACGGTTTTATAAAAGTAATGTACACAAAATATTGTAAAACATTTTTAAAAGAGTAACGGTGGAGTTTCTTGCCCATTCTTCTCCATATGATACTATCTTTTGGAACGGGCAACTAGAATCAATATATCTTTCTGTAAATTTTTACGTTCAGATGTGCCTTTAGATGCCTATTTGAAATAAATGATTTGACTTTGACTTTAACCATCCCAAGCATTAGGTAGAAGGACAGTTCAGTTCAAGCTTACTTCAACTGTTTCCATGGTGACTTTTTGACCGGCTGGTCTATTTTTCCTTTAAGACCAATGTCACAGTAAGATAGTTTCAATATGGTAAAAAAATTACTGGATCGACTATACCTACCCTTTTTTTTGCACAATCAAGAGTATATTTTGCACCATCAGGAGTATGTTTTGCACCATCAAGACTATGTTTTGCACCATCAAGAACATGTTTTGTACCATCAAGTTTATGTTTTGCACCAACAGTATTTTTAAGTTCAGTCAACTGTAGATAAATTAAATCAAGGTAAACATACGATCTTGCTCTTTCTGTTATATCTGTATTGTAATCTACTTCCATAGTTTAATTATGTTTACGTACACTTTTGGTTGGCTTTTTTTTGAATGTGGTAAGATTACCTACGGAGTACATTTGGTTTCAAACAGTAGAAACTTGTAAATTGCCTTTAATTTTCTATTTTTACAAACATTGTAAATGGTAGCTGGATGTTTTCTAAATATAATAAAATGAAACCAGTACGCTCACAATCCGAGGGTGTTGAAGGAAATTCCTAATCCATTGCTTAATTGGTTTACCGGAACCACGCAATAACGCAATGAAAGTGGTTGAACTGTCAAAATGAAAGAAATTTCCATTGATTGCCATTTTACGTGTATTACACAATTACACCGCAGATATTAATTATATCTCTATTAAAAACCCTCAAGTTCCAATCCGTTCTATGATATTAATTAATTATACGGATGGAAATATACTCAAAGCAAAGTATTTAATTTTCCATCCGAGCAAAAACTACTGAATGAATAATATCAGTAGTCTTAAAATATCCTCATCAATAATTTATAGTCTTTTTACTAGACCGAGGAGTATCGAGGTTCGATCCATAACATTTTTTTATTTTGAACTAGTAGTTCAGGCATATTAGCAATAAACGTTTTTAACCAACGTTTCATCAAGTTTATTTATCGTGTAAAAGTATGCTTGCATAACTAAGTTTTAATGACCGATGTTATGTGGAGAGACACTGACAAAACAGTGGAGGCAGGTAACAACGTAATAATTGTATATAATAACGCTGACAAGGAATTAAAGGAACGGCAAATTCGGTACATAGGAGATGTTACATATTTGACAAAAGTACTGTAAATTGGATCAATGACAATAGAGATGCAGCAATAACAACAAAATTATGGTTGGCCCAAACACACTGCCTTGACGTATCCCTCCCTACTACAAACCACCTTGCATTTGAATTTTTTACCAAAACAAAAGTTAGAATATAGGTTTGGCCTTTAAAAATTGAAGGAGACTGTAATGCACACCCTTGTAAACGAAATCACTAAATGTATATTGGACATATTTACAGCATTAACTGCTCTACATGTTACCGATTTTATGTTACTATTGCTGCATTATTTCCTCTTCATATTTCCATGATGCCTAAACAACGAGACATGACTAACCAAAAACCGAAAGAGCCAAATCCACCATTTCATTCCATCAAAATCTCATCCTAATCCTCCCTCCCTAATAACGCTTAAACGCATGTCAAGGACAACAATCAAAGCATAAATCTCCACAAGGTTACATCCATCGCAAAATCTATTAATATCGAAAATAGGACGGGCGTATATCGCATCTGTATTGCATGACGTTCAATGAATGAAGTAGTGGGCTAAAAATAGGCACTGTGTGCAGGGATTAAACCTGAATGGGACACACCCCCCCGCCACGGCCGCTTGGAAAATAGGGCACTGTGTCATTGGTGACGTCGCATTATGACGTCAGGACGCATCCCAGGTGAAACAGGGAAATAGGTCAGTTTGTACGTCAGGCGCGTATGATTTTGTAAGTGGTGTTATAGGATTTTAGTGGTGTTTGTATGGAATGTACGTCAGCTGGAGATGAATTGACAAATAGGTATAGGGTCCTAGACTTATAAGTAGCATTAATTTTTTGGAATCAACTGAACTCGTGTAAGCTTTTTACAGTTATTATCTGGCTTATTACGATTCTCATCGGTACTTTTAATCGGTGATGTATTCTCCCAATATGCCTTAATTTACCTAACTATATTCGGTGGTTTGTTATTGAAACTTTTAGTGATAGTAATGATAAAATCGACTCTTAGTCTTGCATCTTTGAAGCGGTTGGTATTCAACAAAAATTCAGATGCACGTATCTGAATTTTTGTTGAATCGATCTGACCTTTCCTCAAAATACATTTACCATAATTTTGTTTGTTGTTGTATTATTACTTCATGCTCCGTTATTCCAAGTTTTCCTCTACTCTTTATTCGACTGGTTCGTCGTCATACTTAATTCAGAGCGAAATAGCCGTGAAGATAAGAGTTTCTATTCTCAATTCATTTTGTATACAGCGAGACTTAAATTAGGCACGTGCTGCACTGTTTTAAAGTGCATGTGTATTTTGCTCAACTAGATACACGTACATAGACGAAACTGGAATTAAAATTGATAGCAGTTGTTTCTTTGTTTACCGTTTGAATTGGAATATCAACGAATTTATTGCTCTCTTTAAGAGATACCTTTAACATATAAATATATACTTTATAATTTTATTGAAATACATGTTTTTATTTTTCATATTTTAAACAGGTTAATTAAACAATTGAGATGGTTCGTATTATTTACGAATTCACAGAAATTTGTTGAATCTTAAAAAGTGTTTAGAATGAACAAATGAATGATTGTTTGTGGTCGTTGCGAACTACCAAGATCTATGATAACCAAATTCCATCATGATAACACAAACTCTGACTATTGCATAAACTTTCAACTTGTACGAAGTAATTTTGTATCGAATTAAACTTTATTTTAGACGTAAATCTACAAGCTACTTCCTTAGGGCGCGGTCCTAGGACACGCGCACTGTTCGCGTTCAGCAGTCTTTGAATCGTGTACACGTACTGGAGTCGCCTTTAAAATGGCGTATCAAGGCAAAAAAAACCGGCCAAGTACGAGTCGGACTCGCGCACGGAGGGTTCCGTACCATCTATAAAAACGGCAAAAAAAAATTCATCACTTTTGTGCTCTTGAAAATATAATTAATTTCACCTTTGATTTACTTAATATATAAATCATAATGAAATGCTGTTCGTCAGTAATCTCATCACTTGAAAACGGCTGGACCGATATGGCTGATATTGCTTTTTAAAATGTTCGTAATAGTCTGAATTAGATTATAATAAAAAGGCAAAATACATTGGGAAACCATCCCCGGAAAACTTTCAAATTCGGGAATATATGAACGATCATTTTTTTATGGGATTTTTGTATGAATTATTGTTTGGACAGGACAACGTCCGTCGGGACAGCTAATAATAGGATAAAATACGTTAATGAAAAGATTGTTTAAAAAAAAAGGATTTTTCAATGTAATATATTTTTTGAAGTGAAAACTTCGTTAGGCGCGTTGGGCATTTTTAAGATGGGACTAAACCACTGGTTTCGCGACACCGTGATGACACCAGCTTTTGACCATTAAAAAAACATCAACGCGTTGGTTACCGCGCTGCCGTTTTTTAATGGATTTAAAAAAAGTGGTCAAGCCACCAGCAAGTGTAGACCATATTATATAATGATGTCGATGATATTTTAATGTTCAAAATCAAAAAAAGTTTCTTGTCATCATCACCGTCATTTATCGGATTTTTTTGCGAATATAATTAGAGATTTTCCATTAATACTTAAGTTATTTGATAAATCTCTTCAAGCCACCTGCAAAACTAAGGACTTCAAATAAGAAACAATTTTATTCAAATTCTTTTTCCCTTTTTTATAGTTAGTGAACAAAATTGATTAAAAGCTGACGATTTCGTGGACATAAAGTATGAATTCCAAAGTCTCTGAGGAAAGAGCGACTTTATTCCTTCAGAGACTTTCTAAAAATTAAAAAAAATAATGCCTTAAAAATTCGCGCTCGTGTGATCACACCCTTACTCTCCATAACGGTACATTAGGGATATGCTAAGATGACCCATTTGTGGACGAAACAGGTGCGTTATAAATAAGTAATGCCCGTTTTGACTAACACTAGGAAACAGCTAAATATTATTACACTGCATTTCCAACCATCGACGCTGAGCTGAGCGTTGAAAATCAAACATTTCTTTTTCTGTAAAATGTTTTCAACTTATATAGTCCTTCTATTTCAGTATTTTCTAATGAGTGCTAACATGAAGATTGTTGGCGTAGCTGCAGGGGTAATCTCCTCTCGAGACTTTGCCGTACAAGAAGAAGCCGTTGATTACAATATTCTTCGCGTGTCAATGGCGATCGAAATGAAGTCGGCCCTAAGTTTGACTACGAGCTTTACACCTTTAGTAGCGTCATCAGTTGGTTGTAAAAATGTTACCGTGAAAACTAAGCTGAAGTGAGCTGCCATTGGTGACGATTCTTTTGTCACAAATGCCTCTTAACTAGACTAAAAATCACCAAAATTTTGTTTATTCCTGTCAAACGACGATTTCCCATTCAGAAATAGACTAAAGTGACACAATTATATTTTAGTTTGACAGCACTAAGATGGCACTGATTTATTAATTTAGTGAAAATGGCAATTTTGCTATTTTGAATTTGACGTTTACTCCTAAAATTTAGATTGTCTAACTAAATCTATTTTTAATCGCAAAACTCAATATGTAGATGATTATTTTCATATTTCCATACAAAAAGTGAAAAATTCCATATAAAACACGTCGAGGCTACCCCCACAGCCCGATTGTCAAATTCAATTTTAGTTGTATCAAAATTATTTTTAAATTAAGAGTTTTTTTTTGCAGAATAGCTAAGTAATAATAGGTAAGGAATAGCGGAGTCAAGCGGTGTCAAGCCGGGCCTGAGCGGTTAAGATTCTCATAGCCAAAAGTAAGAAATTTTAGTGATAGTTTAGTTCGGTGTACAAAAGAATCAGTACCATTATTATCAATCCCTAGCATTAGGTAGGTAGAATGACAGGTCAGTTCTCCTATGTAACGTGGGGATAAGAGGACATGCGCACGCAGGATCATAGTTTGTGGAATAGCACCACATTTTCACCCTAGGGTGGATAGAAATATCAATGGCTGATTAAATTCCTGAAAAATAAAAGCCTACCCTTTTAGGGTAGGCTTTTATTTTTCAGGAATAATAAGAAAGGCTTTATAAAAAATACATACATGCTCTCAAAACGATGAAGGAAAACATCCTACCAACCCGCACTGGCCCCGTGTGGTTGATTACGGCCCACACTCTCTCATAGAGAGGAGGCCGTGTCCCAGCAGTGGGAACACTATAGGCTGATTATGCCTATGATGCATGCTTTGTAATAAAATACATAAAATATAGAGCGTTTCCAGCAGTACGTTGCCACTTTGCTATCGTCAATCATATCGAGTTATTCAATCGATGCTCATGCAGCTATTGCGACCTTGAGTAGTATCCCCCAAACTTGAATTTAAAATGTAACTCTGATTCGATTATTTTACAATGGTTCATACATCGCTTCAACTCGATCATACTTACTCAAGAACCGTTCACTGACAAACGGTGCGCAATTATGTTTATCTATTTTGTATATCCACGAAAGCATGGTTTATTAAAGGAAATAAATATGTCATCAAAATATGGCATGATAAAAAAAAAAATATTCAGTTTTTTTTTTTTTAAGTATCTATTTAAATTTCGGTTGGAAAATGGCTGTTGGCCGCGTCACCACGCCAACAGCCGGTCTGACCCGCTGCATTATATAAAAACTTTCACATCAAAAAAATATAGGACATTAGCGACACACCCCTGCTTCGTACGGGTGCAATCTGGCGATATATCAAAACGGATGTTTAAGGTGTTATTCGCATAAAACTTCCGGAATAAAAAAACCTTAATGATGCTGAAAACCGTATTAAAATCCATTGTGTAGTTAAAAAAAAAACTAAGCGGTCACACACAAAAAGCCATCTTGCTTTAGCCCAGGTTCGCAAAGGCGACTTTTTCCCGCGGCAATTTTTTTTGCGCACTGGATTTTCAACCTAACTATTAGCGCCGAGAGTTGAAAATTCAACAGTATGTTTTTTCGACGCACTGCTCTCGGATGCTCTCTGTTGGATTCTCAATGCTCGGCTCAACACCAAGAGTTTAAAATCTAATACGCGATAAAATCCCGCCGCAATATATTTAGTTTTTACGTCCACGCCGTACGTGGACTTATACTATGTTTAGATATAGATTTGGAACTTCATACACTTACACATTCAAAGTCAAATCATTTATTTCAAATAGGCCCATGCATGGCACTAATGAACGTCAAAATTTGCAAAATAATAGAATTGATGCTAGTCGCCCCTTCCAAAAGGTAGTTTTCGTGTTGTTCATTAAAACCTACTCATATAATCTAATATCTTGCTGGTCTCTACTCTTATTCCTTTTTGACGGAGAGCTTGTATTTAGTCAGAAATAGTGGATATGCTAATGTGCAACAAATTATATAACTTTGTTTCAGATGATCAGTGGTAATATTTTGGGATTCGCTAAACCAAATGACAGAATCCGTCTCTGCGCTTTTCTGTAGCAAATTCAATGTCGAAAGGGCGCGAAGGCGCAACGTTTTATATAACTGGCGACCTTGTTCCCGAGAAACCGGGACAGTTGGCTGCCTCCGATATGGGATGGAACGGCTCTTCCTTATCCCATAATGTGTGATAGGATCAAAGGACCCCGAACTTTCTTACTTAAAGTAGGTAGCACTTTGCTTTTACTAAGATTTTGGAGATAATAGGAAAGAGGAAAATAGGTAGTTAGTATTGTACCCGGCCGGTAAATATTGTTAATTGAGTTTTAAGGAAGGAGAGCAGTGGTGGCCCAGTGGAAACGGACCCAACTTGTCCTGTAAGTCGTGGGTTCGAACCCAGACAGGCGCTTTATTTTGTGTCAATAATTTCATCAATACTGCTTTCAGTAAACGGTGATGGAAAACATCGTGAGGAAACGTCTTTGAACGAAAATTTGAAGACTTATGACATCCACCAAACGCGTGGTAGATTCCAACCCACTTCCTCTCGAAGAGGGGTCTGTCCCCAGCAGTTGGAAAATTAAAGGCTGATTATGGGTTTAAAGTTCAGCTTTTTAAAACGCCCAGCTCTGTCACTAAGGGCGATTAAAGTAAGCTTTTCATGCGACTATGAAAATTATTCGTGTGAAGAAAGGTTTGTTCACCTTCGCATAAGAAATTGAACATTAAACTCATAAGACACACACTCATCCACATACCCCCACACACACACGTCACACACACACATCACACATACGCACACACTCATTCTTACATTTTTATTTCTGCTTGAGCATAGTTTTCTATGTTTGTGTTGGTATACTTGGTATAATGGCGAGTGGTAGCTAACATAAGGAAAATAATTTAATTTAATGTTTTGTTTTTTCTTTGTTTTGTTATGTTAATTACATTGCATAGGTACTATTGTATAAAATAAAGTTCTTCTAATTGAACAGACAGACAGCTTTGCTGCTGGGGAGCTTGTTGCTCCAATTCTTCTGCCTAGCTAAAGCCTTAGGAAGTGGTGAAGGGCGCTCCTTTTTGGGGCACCGTCTTATGTAATTTTGAAATGATATGAAATCTCCAAACGACTGGTTGATACTTCTTGTGACCTAAGGGCTGGCTTTTACCCTGGTCGCAGGCTAAGCATTGCCATACAACGTGCTAATGCGGTCAGTCTCTTGGGTATATTACCAGTCGACAGCGATGCGAAGGAATTTTTCGACGCCATATTTTAGTATGTTAATAGTTTTAATAAGGCCACTAGGATATTATATTTTGGAAGAAGACTGTACATTATGACCAAAATAAAAACAGTTTTAATTTTGACGTTTTGAATGAATGAGTTTTGATTTTATGAAACACTCATTTAGCTTAGCAAAGCAAAGTAAAAAGTAGGGTCTGTAAATTATGCTTTTTATATACCTTTGTGGCAGTCTTTTTCTAAACAATGTGTAATATTATCGCCCGGTTACTGTACCTACTGCTTCATGTGGAGTACCTTTCTCTCTGTCCCATCGTTCGGGGATCAAAAGAAGGACAGTATAATATCGATTTAACTTGCACTTCGCCTAAAACAGATACCATGTATCTCCGTTTTATGCAAGCGCCGGTTAACCCCTTTCTGCGGTGTCTTTTGGCTAGTTTCCAACCGATACGGCCCGATGTCATTTTATTTTACATTCAACTAGACATGGAAGGCGGATGATGTCGCCAGTTTGCATGTCTGGTTTAGCCTTTGGATTTGTGTTCTTGTATTGATTTTCTTCAGTCGTTGCGGGTCGTCAGAAGCCCGAAAGTCTGAGAACCATCTTACCATGGGGTATCGTATTACTCAGTTACTAGATTGTGGAAGTGAGATAGGCAGTCGCTCCTTGTAAAATACTGGTATTCAGCTGCATCCGGTTAGACTGGAAACCGACCTTAACATAGTTGGGAAAAGGCTAGGCAGATTGATTGGCTTTCCACGGGTGCAACTTATATATGTGGCGAAATGACATCCAGACTTGTCTGCTATATCTACGTTAAATATTAGTGTATGAACATATATCTTTCTAAATGATTTAGAAGAACTAGGCGTAAGAAAACCCATTTTGTTATATATTATTAGATTGATATTTTGTAAAGTAGATAAGTTCTACCTCAAGTGTTTCTTTGATCAACGGTGTATATGTGAATTTAATCACTTTGAAGACATCCACACCTTGAGGACGAAGATAAATTACAGCCCCTCCTAATAAATTGTCCACTGAAAAAAATACAGAACCTCATAACCTCGTGTGGTTAAGTAACCATGACGTAAATATCCATCACGTTAACACCAGTTTCCGAAAGACGTATCTAGGTAACACGCCCAAAAAAGCAAGTTCAAGAACACGAAAATAAAACCAATGACGCGAATTCAAATCTCAAAGAATGGCTCTCATTCAAATGTTCATTCAGATGTTACCTTTGTCTTCGTAACGAGAAGTCAAGAAAAAAAAAAAAAGAAAGGCACTAAAAAGTAGGTCATCTAGCTTATTTTTAAAAAACAGAAAAGGAAGAAAAAAGAAGGCTTTCGTGAGGCTGCGCTAGTTAATGTTTGCTCCATGCATACAGCAAGAAGACTTGATGAGGTCGACTGAAATGAGGTCTTGGTACAAAGGTGGAGGTATCGCAGAGCGGAAAAATGATGTAACAGCTTTTAGGGTACCGTGCCAAAAGGTGTAGGGGATGTGTTGGTATGAGGCTCTTATGTAAGCAACATGGAAAAATTATCTGCGGTCTTGGGTATTGCGTTGTGCATATTTTTTTACAAGCGACCCGCCCTGGCTTCGCATGGGTGTAATGTACTGATATGTGGCTCTCAATGTCTTAACACTTTCCGGAATAAATTCTTTAAATATTAGTGAAAACTGCATCATAAGTCTACTGTGTAGTTCACGAGAACTATATTGACACTCAGAGAAACACGAAAAGTGAATTTTTATTTTGTATTATGTTATAAATGGATATAGATATTTTACTATCCTGGCTTATGTACTAGCCTGGTGTGGCCGGCGAAGATAGTACAATCGGATCATTTTACTCTCTAAGGCTGCGTTTCCACCAGAGATGTGCGAGGATGCGTAGTGAGGGATGTGTTTGTTAAGAACCAATAGAATTGCTTCATTTACCTAGCCTCGCTCAGCGCAGCTCCGATGGAAACGGCTTAGCGGTGCGAGGTTTTTGTACGTACAAACAAGCGAGGGATAGGTGCGAGGGATCTGTGCGAGAAATGTGTGCGAGGGATGTGAGCGAGAGATGTGTGTTAGGGATGGACGCGAGTGAGAAATCGTATCTGAAAAGAGCTGGCTACACATACTCGCAGTGCTCATTTGCGCACTGTTTCACAGCGTCGCTACACATTCTCGCACCGCTCAGCGGCATAGCACATCTCTGGTGGAAACACTCACATCGATTTACAGCTTCGTTACGCATCCTCGCACCTCAGCTACCTCGCACATCTCTGGTGGAAACATCTCAGCCTAAGTCACCGCAATGTGGCAATGGCTTAAAATTTACTAGCATCATGTAATAGCACTAGCTTGTGCCAAGCCAGGACAGCAAGCTAGCATAGAATACAGAGGTTCTAGCTTGCTGTCCTAGCTTTGAAAAAAGTATTAAACTAGCCTTGTGTAACCCGGGCATTATAGATGAGCAACGCCGTCTTTTTTATTTCGGGGTAAAGTCTCGCCTCTAGTTTAGCAACTGGGGCGTACACTTGAAAAAATATTTTAGCTCTCAAATAAAATATGAATGCAGAACGACAAGAGTATTTTAGGGTTGGTACTATTTTGAAAGCTGGAAAATAAAATGAACCACGTAGCTGTGTACGGTTACAAATTCCGTACCCTTGGTTACTAAAAGGTAAAGGAGGAGCTCGTGGTTACGTAAAGTAATAACAGCCGCACGGGTTGATCCATCAGGTTAAGCAACGCTTGCCGGGGTTGGCCCGTGTATGGGTGACCATCTCAACATACTCTTCCGTGCCTCGGAAAACACGTTGAGACGTTGGTCCCGGCTGTCATTCGTGGATTTTGACAGTCGTTATGGGTCGTCAGTAGCCAGGAAGTCTGACAACCAGTCTTACCAAGAGGTATCGTATTACCCAGTTACTGAGTTGTGGAGATCAGACAGGTAGTCGCTCCTTCGTATTCAGCTACATCCGGTTAGACGGAAAAAGAAAAGAGAAAAGAAAAGAAAAGGCAGAAAAGGCTAGCCAGATTGATTGGTACCTAGCTAAAAGTCTACCTATTGATCTGTTTACAAATACATCTTATCTTAAATATAAAAAAAAACGAACTCAAAACTGCACATTGAATATTTTGATAAAGTAATTGTTATGAGGTGTGGGAACGAGTCTGATGCCGAAAATATAGGTTTTAGAATTTTTGTCCATTTGTCTGTTTGGTGTAAGTATATTCTGAATTAGCGCAAAAACAGCTGAATGGATTTGGGTAAATTTGACACACATATAACCTGGATTTCATACATAGGGAACTTTTAATACCGGTGGTACGATTCCGTGGGATATTTTCCGACATCCAAGCGGGCGAAACCGCGTGCAAAAGCTAGTTCAATATGAACTGATCATTATGAATGGTTGATATTTCTGGTCAAACAACTGCAATAGTTTTCAGTGTTTTCACAACAGATTTAGGTATTAACTAGAGGCTTAGAATTATAGGCTGATCGGGGTAAGTTTAATTTGTATAAATAATTTCAGTACCACTGCTCTCAAAACGATGAAGGAATACATCGCGAGGAAACCGGCATGTCCAAGAACCAAAAATTCGAAGACATGTGACATCTACCAACCCGCACCGGGCCCGCGTGGTGGATTACAGTCCACTCCCTCTCGAAGAGAGGAGGTATGTGTCCCAACAGTGGGAACAATATAGGCTGATTACTAAGTGATTACGTTTTACGTTAAGGGTAAGTTTATTTACTTGTTCAAGACACTTTATAGCCTCTTAAACCTATTATTTTTGTTCCATAATATGATACTATGGGAAAGGGAGAAGACTAATGTAGCGAGAATTTAAGCGACATTATAACCTCAGTCTAAGGGTTTGACGAAGTTAAAGAGCCTCTTTCAGAATTATATATTTATTTAATAGTAATGTAAAAATAATCGTAATTTAATTTGAAACACAAAAATGTTATTATGTAAAGGTATGATGTTATTAAAAATAAATAAATGTCGTAAGTTTTTAAGTGTGAAGTCTATGAATAATTAAGCACCTGCATCGATTTCCAATATGACAATATTTTCCTATATACCTACATTAATGTATTGTGTTAACATTAAAATCTTTACCAATGAAACTAGTCTACCACGCATTTTTATTTATTCAAAAAATAACCACGAAATGAATTCATTAGAGTACCTATAATAAAGTAGGTACTTATAATTTATCTTTACCAAATTTAATAACAATATAATTTTTCCTAACAGCAGAAAAGTACTCAAAACTATAAGTACGTAAGTATTCGACAAAACTAGCAAAAACACGCGAACATCAGACAGTAAACCTCAATTCTCAGAATGCACGCAACTCACCATTCTCACCCCTACAAAAAGGCTGACATTGGCCTTTGCTTGCTAACACAATCAATACAACTTGTAAAATATACATTGTAAAGAAAACAGGGCGAATACTCACATTTTATAACACGAAACTCGAAGGAAACAACACCAGCACTAAGGAACAAAGCCGTGAGTACAAAATATTAATGTTATTACAATAAAATATTAGGAAAAATTCTACTTGAAACTATCTAACGACGACTAGCGGCCGCCCATTTTGTTTTCTGTCAGTTGTCAAGTTGCCAGAGTAAAAAAATACGATGGAAAATTGCGAAGGCGTTCGGAAACCTTGTTGGGAAATTGGTGTTCTGCGAAAATCCTGAAACTTTTCATTTTGTTACGGAATACATTTTAAAACACGTTGTTTGTTTTAGATTTATCTAAGTTTTGATTTTATTTAACATGTTTAGTGAAATTAATGGAAGAGCAAACAATTTTCACTATTAATGTGTAATCTTGTCTAAACAAAACCATTTAGGCAAGACTGGAAATATCTTATCATATTTAGCTGATAATTTCTATTATTTTACAGTAGTTTGCCTTTGTTACCTTCAAATGCTGATGTAACGTAAACCATTAATGCCAGTTTACTCGTATTAACCTATTTATAATCCGCAATTAGATTTAAACGTTTATCATTTTAAACAAATCAATTGGCTTAATATAGTCTTTAAAATAATTATTAGTACCTGTTAACGTCAATATTTCTTAACTTATAAAATGAATTAATATCTTATTATTGTTAATTATAGGTGCCATACTATGACTTCATTGATAAAACATACCTTCATGAAAATGGTGAAGAAAACTTTGCACTCGTTAAAACACGTTTCAAACATAAATGTGGCGCCATCTAGCGAAGACTACAGTAAACGTTTCAAGAACAACGCTTTCCCTCATGTACTCGCCAACCTATGTGTGCAGTATATAACTGAAGTTGGTATTACACGTATAAGTACTTAGTGACTTCGATAGATGTCGTTACGTAGCTCATGTAAGACCATGTAGTCCGTTCAGCACGCGTAGCATGACGCTTTCTATGTCTACGAAGAATAGACATAGCTCTTTCTATACAAATTGACATTTCGTCTCTTCATTTTTGACATCGCACCGTCGAAATCATTCTACAATCTGTCATTTTGTCTTCCGCTTCTAACGATCTTTGTCTAGGTCCTTTTACATGTAGACTATTTCAGAAGAAAGTTTTCTATCCAAACTGTCAAAATCACTAAGTAGTGAAGACAATCTGATTTTGTAATCGCCATGCTAAAAACGGTAGAAAACTTTTTACTCGACGGCCACAAAGTATATACGGTTATCTACAAAATCATGAAACGCTTGCGTTTTGAACGCAAAACTGTGATAAGTAATAATTATCATAATTAAAATTCACACCAACACCTCGAATTCATGTGCAAAAATAGTACTGTATCTTTTTTTTCTTTTGCTTATATCTCGAAAATGGTGTGTCTAATCGCAAAAATAATGAAAATTTCGACCCCCTTTATAAAAACCTCAAACCCCTAAGACTGAACATGTAGGTAATAATTTTTCTTATTTTCCATACAAAAAGTGAAAAATTCCATATAAAATACGTCGAGCCTTCGCGTCTCCGGCTCTAAAAAAAATCACGGGGTAGGACAAACGAGTACCACGTGGACTTGGTGCGATTGTCAAATACGATTTAAGTTGTGTCAAAATTATATTTAAATTTAGGGATTTTTTGTTGCAGAATAGTTTTAAGATTTTCATAGCCAAAAATAAAGGGGTTTTAGTGATAGTTTTGATAGTTTAGTTCGGTGTACAAGAGAATCGGCACCATTACCAAGGAAATGGTTAAATCCAATATTACTGTAATATGATTTCTTCCAAAATACGATACTTCGACATTCTTAATATCAATAAAAATTGAAAATCAACAAAGAAAAAACATCCTATGACAAAACAAACAATTCTGAGTCGAATTATGAAAAGAGTGAATTGCATAAAAAGTGCAGTTGTGTCTTTCTACTTTACTGCCGTCCTGTCTACACGGAACGTTATTTTTGTCTATTCTTCTGTCGACACAACTCGTTTCTACGGTGGTCATGCTACGCGTGCTGGGGTTTTTACTAGAAAAGTGCTATTACAGCGTAGATGACTTTTTGAATGATAATCTTCTGCAATAGAATTTGGAATGTGTACTTGTGTTATTCTAATCTGTATTTTACTTGAATTGTTGACATTTTAATTTAATCCTGTTTTTTTTATGTCATTGTAAGTCATTGTTTTAATTTATTATTAACGATTTTATAATTATCTTTTTGTAATAGTTGTCTTAGTGCGACTAATTTTGTACGCCATGATTGACAAAACATGTAACTACCTCTTATTATTTTTAAGACCTGTATAATTCTACACTCATGTTTTACAAAATAAATATCTTGTATCTTACCCATGATTCCCTAATAGGGGGCAAGCAGAGAACAGTATGCGGACTAACAACCAATAATCTCCTTTTTAGGGTTCCATACGTCGATATGAAAAACGGAACCCTTATAGGTTCATTGGTGTGTCCGTCTGTCCGTCTGTCACAGCCAATTTGCTCTGAATCTAATAAACCGATTAAGTTCAAATTTGGCACACATAATTATGAATCAAATGAAAGAGCTATGTTGTTATAAGAATTTCAAATATATTTTTGTTGTTCTTAAAAATAAATATATTAAAGTTAGTAAAAAAAATACATGAAAAATTATCAGTCCCCCTTATCTCCGAAACTACTTAATCTAAAATAATGAAAAAAAAATCTGAGAATTGTTCTTTATTTATGGATTACAGGAAAACCTATAGGAAGTCTATGGTTTTAAAATAACATGGTAAACCACTCAATTTTGGGCGTACAAACTTACATTTGCAGTGGAAAAGTATAGGAGAATATGTTTTTGAAATGTTAAGTTTGTTCTTGGGATAACTTCATCCCAACTACAGAACCTTTCATTGTACTTGTCCGACACGCACTTGGCCAGTTTTTTTGTAAATATTTATTTGAATATAGTAAGTGATGGTTGAAGTATTGGTTTTTTCGTTGGTGGATGATGGTGGTGGTCGTCTAAGATGTTTTTTTTATTACTTGGTGTTTTATTTATATTTTAATATAAAAGAATGGCCTTTCTTCCTTCTTAAGGAGTTCAGGTGTCATGTCGACCTTACTTTAGATAAAATTAGGCTAAGCGTATGTTGATACGCAGGTGATGCAGCACAGCACAGTACAGATTTTGCAGGGTAGGGCAGTCGAGGCAGACATAGGCCGCGAGCACATGCTGCGACGCAGCCACACAGACACATTCGCGTCCTAGCTAGTACATACAATCTGTCATTGAAACAAAATTATGAATCAGTAGTAGTAAAATACAAGTGACGATCTGCACGCGTCGCGCAGAAATCTGTGCCGGCTCTACAACGAGATGCAGAGCAGGTCAGACACATGTCTGCGTCGCACTTGCCTGCGCCGCAGCGTACACAGTTGTGTACTGACATTTCATGCATTCCAAAATCTGCTCTGCCCTGCGCTGCATGGTCCTGCGTCACCTGCGTCTCAACATACGCTTAGCCTTTTTGTTTGTGCGACGCTGGCGCAGTATCTACGCGGTGTCAAAGCCCGACACCCTTTTATACACAGGAATAATAAAATTATAAAATAAAATTGTCAAACCATTTATTAATCAAACAATATTATCGATCTGTATAGGTACAGGGTGAGCTTTTATAGTGAAATTAGGGAAGATATACAGCTTGGCGACGTCAAAGCGTCGGCCGGTGCAGAACTGGTCATATTGGTCGTAGGCTAGCTTGGTGCCGATAAAGGACACTGCGAAGATACACACAAGGAGGAGAGCGCAAACTGTGGGACATAGAATAGCCCCTAACTTACTTGCGCGGTCCGCTCGGATCGACCCTATCTCGGAGTCGGTTATGCTTTGTCTTGCTGATGCTTTTGTCATTACTGTGAAAAAAAAAATGAGACAGTAGTTGCTAATGACTTTCATGGCTCCTGTCCTGTTAACTGTAGGTAAAGAAAAGGTGGTTTATTATCTCGATACAAATAAATTATTCTCTGTGACAAATAAACTTATTTTTTGTGGAAAAATCTATTTATGACGCCAAGCAGCTTTCCTGTTTCCACTGAGAAAGATATAGATGCTAGTGGCATAAGCATAATCAGCCTTAAATGTTCCCAGTACTGGGACACAGGCCTCTCCTCTTCTAGAGTAAATGGGCTGTAATCTACCGCGCGGGTGTTTTCCTTCACCGTTTTGAGAGCAGCGGTGACTGGGCCACCACTACACATGCCAGTGATAAGCCATAATATGTTATGATTGTATCATAGTAGTTTGAGAAGTTAACTACTATGATATAATCCACCATTATTGGTCATTGATGGGTGTATGACCCTCGCGTGTCACGCAACAATGGATAGGTATTCATTGTGTCTCATTCATTACAAACTTCTAAGTCTTAGTCATCATAGGCGAATGCTCGCGGTGAGGGAACACCTTAAGGCTGCCTGTCCATTGGAGCGGAGCGAGGCAGCGGAGCGGAGAAATGTGCCAATTTAACCAATAGGTGCGGAGTTCTGAATCGGAGTTTAGATTTTATTGGTTAATATTTGCACATTTCTCCGCTCCGCTGCCTCGCTCCACTCCAGTGGACAGGCAGCCTTAGGATACAATCAAATAAACGTCTATAACAGTTGTTGTGACATGCCTGTTTTCCCCAAAGGGTTAGTCAGAGGTGTACATACAGGACTCCCACATTTTTCTAGTTATGTTTAAGTCCCATGTAATAGGGGGCGAGCCTATTGCCATCAACCGGGCACAAATCTAGACTCCGGGCTACTATTGAGAAACTCTTGATGGATAAACTCTATAACCCTACCTGGGAATCGAAATCAGCACTTGCAACCACTAGGCCAGCGAGGCAGTTCATTACTTAAATAAGTACCTATAATTTTGATAAAGTATATTAAAAAAACTACAAGTAGGAGAAGACACGTGCCTCACTATAATTATACAAATACCTTTACATACCTACTTTTTAGGTACCTCTTATGAAGTAAATTTTTAGTTAATCAATATTTATATCCAATTACAAAAACATTTTCTGAAAAAATGTATAAAAATGACAATGTCAGTGTTCTTTGATTTAATTATAATTTTACAGGCGACTATTTCTTACAGAGGTTTTTATTAGAATACCTAATAGAGTTTTTATTAGAACCTATTCCACCAGTCCTGAAAAGCTTTGGTTTCCTAAAGGCGTGAACGCACGAACGAACAAGAACATGGTGAACACGAACATCGAATACTTTGTACGCATGTGCGTATCGCTAACCAACATCAAATACTATGTTCCTCAAAAACGAACCTGGCGATTTTTAGGTGTTCGAAAAAATCTTTAGCTTCTTCGATGTCGACCACTTCCAACGGCGAATCCATGGCTACTAAAAAGAGCGGGGTGGTTGAGCGTGAACACAAGTACAACCACAGAAATATAAAAAACAGGTGAAGTGGCACGGGGCAAAAACAAAAAATCGTAAAATATTTTTTGCCTTTACTACGTTATTTTTGTTTTCATATATCGCAGCGACTGTACTATTTTTGCAGTAAATACATTGCTTCTTAACCACTACCTAAGTAAGTCGCTTACTAACTGGACAAGCAACATAAAAATCACAAAACGATACTTTAGTTATGCGGTTGCATCGCGTAGTAGACTAGCAAGTGATGTGTTCGTGCAGATCCACTAACGTAGAATATCGACAAAAATGTCGATTGTCGTATGAATGACAAATGAAGAATAAACTTTCAAAGTAATATAATACTTTGAAAGTTTATTCTTCATTTGTCAACAGTTGTGAAATCTTGTTTTATTCTCATTTAGATTATAATGTTCTCATAATGTTGAAATTAATTGATTGACATTTTTTGTGTCGTTTTCTTTATTTATATCGTTTTTTAATACAATAATTATTGGAAGAATCGATTTAGTCAATTTCTAGCGTATATGTAAAATAAATTACTTTTGTACAGCACAACGATAGCCATTGATGTTTTCGTATGAGTTAGTTGTACGGTGCATGGTAAATGCACGCTGTGTTTGATGGCATAAGGTTTATAACTGATTGTGTAGTGTGTGTTCTGATTTATGAATTGCAAGTGTGAGCGCGACTTCGTATCTATTAGGTTTACTGATTTGCATGTGTAGTTGTGGCGACTTGGTGGGGACAAATTGGAGACATTGGGTTTCGATACATTTTACATAACTACCGGGCATATCTCCTTCTTTCTTATATCTATGAGTCCAACTGTGTTCATATGGTGCTTGTGTTCGCTTTGCTAATTTGCGACCACACGTACGAACCAAATGTTCGATGTTCGTGTTCACCATGTTTTGTTCGTTCGTGCGTACAGGCCACCGATAAAGCCTCACCGTGTCATCGGTTCACAGTCGGTACACGCGGCTTAAATTGCTATTTTTACTGCTAAATAAGGTCTAATATCGTCTGTGGGCTGTTTCGCTCTATGGCCTGATGCATATTATCGTCAATTAGAACAAAATTATTCAAAAAATGACAGATAGCACCGATTTCAGATGTGGAGCGCGCGTCAATGTCAAACCGCGGGGCTTGACAGTTACAACGTTACATTAGGGTGGGGGCCAAGTGGAGGCTTTATTGGTTAGGAAAAGGTTAGGAAAACAATAATGGCTGTCCAAATACAAGCGTTTTTGACACCTTAAAATGTCAAATACTGGTGAAAATTACAGATTTTTATGACGACCGTCATAAATTATGACGGAACCCCTTTCCTAGGAGACCAAATGTAATCCAAAACCTGCACTACACTACTCGCGAAGTTAATCGCAGTTATGTGATTATGAGAGTGTAGAAGGTCACTTCGGTTTTATTCGTGCAACCTCGGTTCGGTTCGGGCGAATTTCAATAGTTCTTCGGTTTTTGCGCCCGAGTTAAAGGATTCGAAGCATCCTGTAGTTCTTTTCACGCGTGTATAGTCATGTACTTCGGACTTCGCGAGTAGTGTAGTGCAGGTTCAAGGTTTGCTGTTATCAGAAGCATGTCAAGTGTTGGGTCGAATACATTAAGGTCAGGGTCGTTTCGATCAGTGCCAAGAACGAAGTTATTCTCTCTGAGACTTATCTGCCAAGGTTTAACCTAAAGCTTAAGTACCAGCAGTAAGTAAATGTTAGGTTAGATTAGTACCCTAACTTATCTAGAAAAGTCTCATCCTTATACGAAACTGCATCGATTAGCATCATAAAAATTAAACGTGAGAATTGGTTTTATAGCTGACTGTTTTTTTTTTCACAAATCTGTGAATGCAGTTAGCAATCACTCAACAAGTTAAGGACAAACTCCTCAATACGTATTCCTGTAGCCGCAATGGTTAAGGTACTTGTCCTATTGCAACGTCTCAAAAATTTATAGCGCCATGTAGGTAGCGGTATGGCTAAATACAGTAAGAAGTTACTGGTTTACCTACTTGGAACAAATAATGATTTATTGAAGTCTTGTTCCCGTATTCTCTATAATTTTACAACAATATCTAAGGCCGCGTCCTATTTAAAAGCGATCCTCGTCACGCGAATAACCGACCGTTTGCGTGCATATATCACTTTTTTTGTTCGGAAACCGGAAAGCGCCCTCTGTCAGCGCGATCACGCGTTCTGGTTCGCCGAACGATCGCTTTTAAATAGGACGCAGGGACGCTTTCGAATGACACGCGTTGTAAGCGTGGGTCTTCCACTTGTTATTCTAGGGATACCCAACTTAAAGGATTTCAAAGCCCTTTTCTGGGAAAACTTGTTAGTGATCAAGATCAAAATAAATATCTTTTGACACCGTCTATTTATGGAGCGATTTTATTTTTACTTTTTAATCGAATGATTTTTATTTAATCATAGTATTTACATAGTATATATTTTAACAGACTTATAATAATAATACGTATGTACATGTATATATAAAAAGGGAAAAATAATATTACTTAATTAAATTACTAATGACCTTTTAATACAAAATCTAGCTGAAGAGAGTGACTGTAGATTTAAAAAAAAAATAGGCAGTATGGGGACTGCTGAAAGAAGAGATTTTCGCCAAGGCACCCAAAATTGCTCATGGCACCTAAAGAAGTAATTACTTTAAAAAAGGAGTGTTCTTAAAAAAAAAAAACGATAATGATAAATTATATTATTTGGATTCCTGTCAGAACTGGTCTGGCTTAAGAGAACATACCTACAATATTTTACAAGTATGTGTATACTTGGGTTTTGGGTTAGAATGATATGTAATGGAAAAGTTTTTTTTCTCACTTTAGTTTTGATAGCGATACTTTTTGATGGCTCTTCTTCAACTTAACGCAGTTCACTGCTGGACATAGAGCTCTCCCAAATTGCATCACAGCAGCCAGTATTTTAAGTAAAAAGCAAGAAGCATTTAATACTTTTTGTCTCTGTGTTTGGCCTGGCAGAACCATAGATAGTACACTACGTGTCTCTGTGGAACGTGTCATATTGTCAATATAATTTTTTGAGGAACACAAAATAATGAAAAGGCAATTTTCAGTTTAAATTTTCTACTACTATCGATTATATTTATATAAACATTTAGAATTAAGTATTGTATATTTATTAAATAATTATGCCGCTTATCATTATATGCTGCACCGGTCGACGTCATCACGTCAACGCCGGCTGTAAACCAGTGATGGGGTTCTGTGTCGCATATCAAATCAAATCAAATCATTTATTACTTTGCATAGGGTCGCAGCATTATGCTGAGTAATGTCCGTTTTGCGTGGATGCGGGGCATATTTTCCCTAACTTGATCTTTTTTATGTTTGTGTTATTTCTTTGCGTCATGTTTACCACAAATATCTAAACGTTTTTTCTTTTTTTATAAACGGTAAATAAAGTGGGAAGCTTTTAGGATTGTAAGTGTAAGGTTTGTGTTCGTTTTTCAAAGATTAATGCTTCTTTGTCTAAGATTTTGATATGTGTTCTTCGATTATTCACCTTAATTTGCCAGTCATTATGGTAGGCAGATGGTATAGATAAACTACCAGAGCACAGGATCGCCGCGCCACGGAACGCCATCAGAATCGTTTGTGACTGTAGTGTCTAGGTTAGGTATTAACAATAAAACACTGTTTTCAATATTACTGCGTTAGGCGTGCTATCACTACGACTGCTTGGACAAGAATCCAAGACCTGGTCACTCCATCTTGACGGGCACGACGCATCGTCCTGCACTCCCTTTACCGCGCAACCCCCACCACAGCACACGTAACTTATTTATTGAACGTCACAGTGCCTATAAGTTCCTATAGTGGTTTGTATACGTCATTAGGGTGCCTGTCCACTGGAGCGGAGCGAGGCAATGGAGCGGAGAAATGTGCCAATATTAACCAATATAATCTAAACTCCGCTTCAGAGCTCCGCTTCTATTGGTTAATATTGGCACATTTCTCCGATCCGCTGCCTCGCTCCGCTCCAGTGGACAGGCAGTCTTAGTGTTTTATTGCTAGTAAATGGTGACACGTTTGGTTTACATGGAAAGTGCTGTCAATACCGCCTCTAGTAGCGGCCGCCGAAGTGTCTCCGTGCTTTGTGAGATAAACAATTACAATAAATTTTTATTATTTTTTTCTAGCTAAGAGAAAATGCGATTCATCCTCTACTTCCTAGTATACTCCTGCCTGGTTATTAGCCTGTTCGTCACGTTCCTATACCTGATGACTGTGGTGGACCCTGGTCTACTGCAGCTCAGGGAGAAAGCAGCAAGGATGGTGAATACCAATGCTGAAGGTGTGCGCACTGGTCTAGAGAAACTGGTAGGAACGGGGTTCATCTGTGGATCTTTCTTTTTTTAGCTCCCACTCCCAGAGTTGCCAACCATACTGTAAAAACATAAACGTAACTTTGCTATAGTTTAGTCAAGTAAGAACAGTATAAATACTTTATTTTCCCTGTTCAGTAATAATAAAGTATCAAAAATACTATTTTTGACAACTATCCCTAGTATCCTAACCTTTTATTAATAAATTAAAATTGAGCTTCGTGGTGAGGACACCATTGTTTTAAATGTTTCGTAGTATTAAAAACAACGCGAAACTACAAAATAAGGTTCTTAGTTTCCCAAAAGCTCTAAAAACTGTTCATTGTCCATTGTTTTGTATTAATAAGTTGGCAGCCCTATACACTCCATCCATCTACTGGATAAGTGGATAAAACACTTCTGCCTACAGTGTCCATAGCAATAACTTGTCCTTTTTCGAATATTGTGAGAAAGAGATGGAGCTATACAGGACGTCTAACTCCATCTTTTTCCCACACTCAAGTAAGATTTAAAATAATACTGCTTTTGAGGTGGTGGTATCGGTCGCCGCACGTCACTGGTAACAATAAGCTGACCGATGATAGAATAAGATTCTATTGAAACTTCGTACTACTCTAGGCCAGCTTAAAGTCAAAGTGTTAGGCTGACTGTCCAATGGAGCGGAGAGGAGAGAAGCGAAGACCAGATCTGTGCCAATATTAACCAATGGAATTGCATAAAATCTCTGCTCCACTTCAGTGGACAGGGATTTGTGAACTAGTTTAAAAATGATAAAATTATACAAAACCGGGAAGCGAAGTTGGTAAGCGGATCGGAAGTGCAGCGGGGAATCGGAAAAAAACCGGCCGCTAGTCATTGCAGTCCGCTCAAATTACTCGTCGTGTGAAAGCGGCCTAGCTCCGCACAGTCCGCAACTCCACTCCGCACTACCTCGCTCTGCATCAATGAACAAACACAGTCCGCAACTCCGCCCCGCATTACTCCCTCGCTCTGTGTCAGTGGACAGGCAGCCTTAGGTCCGGACTCCAACAATGCGGAGACGAGACGAGAGGAGATGAGATGTGTTCTAAACAACCAATAGAATTTCGTTATTCATACATCTCTTCTCCACTCAGCTTCAGTGGATATCACTGTGTGGAGATGTAACATATTTGTATAGTGCGATCGACGCGGAGATGTGAGCTGTGCCTCGCCGAGATTGAGCTGGGCGGCGGTACAAAGCGGAGATGTGAGCTGTGCGTCGCAAACTGGCGACTGGCGAGATGTGAGCGGCGAGCAGTGAGCGGCGCCGCGAGTCCCCCCGCGTCTCATCAGACACATCTTCGCTGCAGTCTAGCCAGTAAGCATTTCCGCACAGCTTCGGTGGATACACCCTAGCTGAAAAACATCTCGTCTCCGCTTCGGACATCTCCGCACATCTCCGCTTTGATGGAGTCTGGGCATTAGACAAGCGGTTTTCTCTACTTTAATGTACTATTCGATATTATCTAATAACCAAACTTATTTTTTCTTTTTTTTTTTTTCTTTTGCAGCCTTCAGAAATGTACATTGACTTCTCCGAGCTTTCGAACAGATCCAGCAACATAGTACATGTAAATTAGATTTAATTATGTATCTGATATTAATAGTTATGTGAAAATAAACTTTTTATAGAAAACTCGTCTTTTATCCCTCGCAGAACTGCAGCGCTGTAGCCACGCTGCTGATGGCTGCTAATCTGAAAGCGCCTTAAGGCGGACACTGACTTGCAACGTTTGTTTGTAATCTATCATTCGAGGCGAGCTTGGTTATAAAGGCGAAGACTGAAACTTTATCTAAAAACAAAGTTATTTGTTTTTAGATAGTTTGAAACGTACAATTTGTTTGTCAGGGTGTAAAAAATAGTATGTATCAAATTACGCATCATAGACATTATTATAGTAAAAAATAAGAAATTTATTTAATTAAATATACTTTTCAAATCCATTTTTTATTGTGGTAAATCAAAATTCTTCGAACCTTTGTGATGGTATTACATTTTACAAAATTTTTTGGTCACGGATAGTCACGGTATAAAAACACAACCGTAATAGTGATACAAGTAGTATCAGTATTATCGTCAATGGGAAAGCTCAACGGGAATAGTGAGACCCACCCAATGTATCGAGTTTTTGTAACTTGTTACAGTAGTCGGTGCAGCGAGCCGAGCCGCTCGATGCGAGCGCCGGATTTTTCACTCGACTCGGCTGTTTCGTGAATTCTATGATGAAAAACGAAAATTTCAGTGTGCTCGAAGCGAGCGTTCGCCGCATCTTGTGTATCGTCGTTTTGTAACCAAGCTCGCCTTTAATGATACATTACAAACAAACGTTACAAGTCAGTCTCAGCCTTAAAAAGTCCATATACGAGACGCGGCGAACGCTCGCTTCCAGCACTTGGCTCAAGCGTGCTACATTTCTTGTTACAAAACGGTAATACATTAAACGTGACAAATGCTTACTTTGAGCACTTGACTCAAGTGTGCTCCATTTTTATTCAGAACAGCGGACGTAGAGGTTGACATGCGCTCCCAAGGCTCGCCCCGAGCGGGTCGGCTCGCTACACTGACTACTGTAACGCATTACAATAATTCGATACATTACAAACAAACGTTGCAAATCAGTCTCCGCCTTTAAAAGTAGCATGGCCCTTAGGCTATGGCTATGGGTTGCGCCTATGGCTCGGCCAGGCTGAATATAGATTGTATTCTTGTCTTAACTCTAGATTGTCTCCGGTAATTCTTCAGTCTGATCTATCACGTCACTGTGCTACAATGCGCAAACTCACCTTACGGCGAGGCAGTCTTTAAGGTTCCGCTAGTCGTCGGCTCGAACTCGTCGGTGGCGCACAGTGGAACGAATGTATGGGAGCGGTTGGACGTAGACATGTCCGAAAAAAAAGAGTAAAATTATGCCAAACTAATGATGCCATCTTATTCGATTACTTAATGCCTTCATAACTTGTGGTGATGAATTTCTTCATAACTCCCATATTTCGGGAGTAATTTGAGAAAATGTGAAATTTTACTATGAAAATGAGTGTATCGAGCTCTCTCCCTCCTGATTCCGGGCTTGTTTCAAGTAGCGGTCTCTAATATCATAATGCTAATACTAAGAGCTATATTTAATACTAAGACACATAGTGCGCCAAATGTGCACTTTCTGGGATAAAGAGTGATGTTTATTTTATAACACAATTTTTTAATTTTTTGTTTATTTTGTTGATTAAAACCGTTTTTCTAAAGGTTTACCTTATTACAATAACATTTCTGATCAGCCAATTAGAGAAGATATAAGCTAATTAGGATATATAATTAGGGACTTAAGGTTTACATATAAAACTGATGCACTAATGATTACTGATAAGAACATTGCTATTATTTAATTACTAAATGGCTCTTAATACACTAATTTAGCATGCATCATTTACTAATTATCACAATAACTAATTACCTTGCAATATTTAACAAAGGATACCTGGGATACCTGGATTTTATATAAATAGGTCACTATTAGTAACTTTAAAATCAGTGTTGATTTACACCTCGTTGTATCCAAGCTAATCTCGCAATGTATTTTCCAAATTTTAATACAAATCTTGATATTCACGTTGCTTTATGCGCACGCGCACATAAAGATTTACGCGACTTTAACTATTTGTTCAGTGTTTTAAAAGATAACAGTTGTGTTCAGTTATGTGAAAGTGCTGAAACAAGTTTAAAAGACTGGTGTCGTCGATTTTGCTACCGCATTTATGCAAAATGGACACAGTCTGGAAGAAGCACAGATAAGTTTCGGAAGAAACATGAGATTTGGCTACAGGCTGCAATTCAATGGCCGGAATTACAGAATGAAAATATGGAACCTTCTACAGAAAATATAAGTGACGTCATCGAGCCCATAATTTCTCCTGCTAAATCTGATGCTTCAACTTGTACACATCCTAGTCCTCGTAAATCTTTTGAGGACCTTAGTAACCGGCAAAAAAGAAGACGCACCACTGAAGATAGTCTTTCATGCAGCAGTAGCAGCGCTGAAATTATGTTTTCGGCCGAAAGGGCGCTTCAAAAGGCAGGACAAAGCGATACAGCTTATGTTATGAAATACTTGACGGAGAATCCAGAAGAGGCCTCAAAAATCAAAGCCTTCATTGAAGGTAAATCAATTCAGGTACGGGAAATATCCCCTTTGAAGGCATTGGCTCTTTATGTATCGATGAACTTATCGAAATGGCGCTATAACACTCTTCGGGATTTCAACACTCAAGAAGGAGCTCTTCAATACCCGAGTTACTACATGTTGGTTAAAGAAAAAATTAAGTGCTATCCGGCCAAAGAAGATCTCACAGTTACAGAGAGCTCTGCAAAAATCAAATTACAAGCCTTGATGGATTTAACCTCAAGAAGACTTATTAGGTCGTTAGAAACCCCTGTTGATCCCAATCAACAGCTCGTATTGACCAGCAAATGGGGTTTTGACGGATCATCTAGCCAAAGCATTTATCATCAAAGGACGAGTGAAGATGAGCAAATCGATCTTGCTAGTAATTTTATGATTAGTCTTGTACCACTGCGGCTCGTCTCAAAAGGTGTAACAATTTGGGAAAACGAGCGACCATCTTCCACTTCATTTTGCCGGCCAATATTGTTTAAGTTTATAAAGGAAACCAAAGAAAATGTGCAGAGAGAGATGGCTGAAATCGAAGCAGAGATTGAAGCCTTAACTCCATCCACCATCACTGATGGAATTAGTGTCAAACACCAACTGCTGTTGACAATGATTGATGGTAAAATTCATTCCATTATATCCAATACAGCAGCTTCAGTGTGTGACATATGCAAGGCTTGTCCTAAAGAAATGAATAATTTAGAGTTAATCAAAGATAAACACGCAAACGAGGACATGTATAAATATAGCTTAAGCACCCTTCACGCTTGGATTCGCTCAATGGAATGCTTATTACACATTTCCTACAAATTAGACATAAAATCATGGCAAGTAAGGGGTGATATAGCAAAAAGGCAAGTTGATGACAGGAAGAAAAGAGTTCAAGAGGCTGTAAGAAGAGAAACGGGCTTACTTCTCGATGTTGTGAAACAAGGCAGTGGATCCACCAACAATGGCAACTCGGCAAGGAGATTTTTTGAAAACTACACTAAATCTGCTGAACTGACCGGAATAGATGCTATGCTTTTAAGAAAAATCTGTGTGATCTTGCAGTGTATTTCATCAGGAGAGAAGATCAACGTAACTAAATTCCGAGAGTTCTGCTTTGATACTGCTAAGCTTTACGTGGAGTTATACCCATGGTATTATATGCCTTCTTCACTTCATAAAATTTTAATGCATGGGCCAGACATAGTTCAGAACATGTCAATTGTGCCCATTGGTTTTCTATCCGAAGAGGCATCTGAGGCTAGAAATAAAGATTTTAGAAAATATAGAGAGGGGCATTCTCGAAAGCATAGCAGTATCTCATGCAATGAAGATATTATGCACAATCTTTTACTGTCTTCTGATCCACTTGTTACAAGTATCCGTCCAAAAGGAAATAAGTTTGTAAAAAAATCTTCTTTTAAGGAATTTTATGAGCTTACGGATTCTGAGAAAAGTGATATCGAATTTGTTAACATAAATGATTTAGCGGACATCGATTCTGAATTTGAATTAATTGATGATGATGATGATGACGAAGATAATTAAATGATGTTATTGTTTTAAAATGTGTAACTTAGTAAATTAGAGCTTACGTCTTAATTATTTATTGTACTTTTAATGAAACTAGGTAATTTATTATCAACTTACTTAAAAGTCATACTCTCATCAGTTCTTGTGAATATTTTTGTTAATATATATTTCTGTATATATATAATATATTTATAGACCTCTTAATAAGTCTGTCTGCGGTTTAAAGTAAATACAAATGGGGAAAAAACGTTTTTTTTTTTAAATTTTCATTTCCTTTTATCCCAGAAAGTGCACATTTGGCGCACTATGTGTCTTAGTATTAAATATAGCTCTTAGTAATAGCATTACGATATTAGAGACCGCTACTTGAAACAAGCCCGGAATCAGGAGGGAGAGAGCTCAATACACTCATTTTCATAGTAAAATTTCACATTTTCTCAAATTACTCCCGAAATATGGGAGTTATGAAGAAATTCATCACCACAATTTATGAAGGCATTAAGTAATCGAATAAGATGGCATCATTAGTTTGTCATAATTTTACTCTTATTTTTCGGACATGTCTACGTCCAACCGCTTCCATACATTCGTTCCACTGTGTGGCGTGGCTAATATGCATGCTATTTAGTAGAGTTATTTATTTATTTAGTTTTATTTATCTAGTTTTTATTTATTTATTTATTTAGTGAAATAGACGATGATTTATAACGAAAACGAGCGCGTAAAATTTCACGAACAGACCTTTGGGCGTGTAGATATTATGGAAGAACAACTGGATGTATCTACCCAAAATAAAATTATTTCAACGTTCAAATAAATTATCTATTTTATACAGTTTCTATTTTGCCATTTTCATACTACATAAATTACTTATTTACGCCCAAAGATGAGTTAAAATTAGTTTTGAAATATGGAAGTTTCGACGCTCATAACTTTCAAACGATTTTTTTTTCCAATTCTGCTTCCATACAGGGCTAGATAATGACAAGGCAAATTGATATAATTTTTAGTTTTGAACGTATACCGTCAAACGGACGAGGAATCACCATACTACGTTTGTATGGAAGAATGACTGACTAGCTTAACCTTAAGTGTATTATCTATGGCGGAAGTGCCATAGATAATACACTTAAATTTTTGAATTGTCACTTAAATGGCAGTACGCCACTGCCAAAAAGTGACAATTCAAACCGATTTTTTTAATATAAATTTTTATATTTAATATTGAATTTATTTTGTATAAAATATATGAAACCAGTGGTGTAACATCTTTTCAGGTAAGCGATGTGTGACGATTCGTTTGCGGAAACAATGTAAAACTGACTGACCTGTATCTTTTGAACATATTATAAGGGTAACAAAGTGCAAAGTGTACTCTTGTAATCGCTTTAGGGTTCCGTACCAAAATGGTAAAAAAGGAACTGTTGCAACTTCGTCCGTCTGTCTGCCACAACTGCTTATTTCGGGAACTACTTAAATTAATGCTTGCCCAACTATTTTGCAAGTAAACGAAAATTATAAAAATATTTATAATCGCAGGTGTGGCCACTGAGCGTAGGTCTTGGTTTCTATCCCTAGGTCGTGCAGTGTCATTGGAATTTTCTATTCAGAATTTCTCTCAGGATTTGTGCTCGATATACAACTTATATGACAATAGACTTCCGCCCAATATCCCAACCCTATGGAACTTAAAGATAGCCTTTTTTTCTTTCTGTATTAATAAGAATTGACGTTCTTAGTAATTGATTACAATCTAGCCTAGTAGACTAATAAGTAATTTAATTCTAACTTAATATTTTACGCGATATATTATCTTGTAACTAAGAATAGTGTCAATTTGCACATTTTACACAAGGTCAATTTCGCAGCACTTTCTTAGGGTCTGATAATAATTGATAAAACACTTTTTTCATGTGTTGTATGTAAAGCATAGCATTGTTACTATTTATTATTAATTGACTATTTCCACACTACACTAACTCAAATGGTTTAGTTCTCTTTAGCTAACGCACTATGTCCGTGTTGTCTAGCAGATGAATTGCCTCGACATTCACATGTCGGTGGAGTCTGTCTGTGCGAACTTCAAATAATCCCCATTTTGCATCCTTAAAAATATTATTAAAAACTAATTTAATGAACGCGCCTCTTTTAGTGAACCTCTAAAAAAACAGTGGCACTCCGGGAGTGCCGACAGAAATGAAAACTTGAAAAAAAAATCGGCACCGCGGTCATCAACGCGTTGATGTCTTTTACTCCACGGTGTCGGAAAGTTGCGACAATGTCGCGAAATCAATGGTTACGTTCGATTCAATTTCATCTTAGATTAGTTCCATCTCAAAAATACACAACGCGCCTAAAGAAGTTTTAATTTCAAAAATAAAAAATAAATGGAATCTTTATGTTGGTCGCAGTTCTAACCTAACTTAACCCATTGGCTCGTGGTATCCTAGCTTAGTTACTGCAACTTATTGTGGTCTGTTAAAGCTAAGAAGAAGCTCATTTATTTAAAAAAATAGTTTGCATCATTAGATGCCCGAAATGTTTTTAGAGGTTCATTAATTTAAAAAAGCATAGAACATTGGAAGGTCAATAAGTTTTTTGAAGGATCAGTTAAATATTTCCCGTTACATAATGTTATTGAATAAGTTTCCGTAGTCTAGCCCTACCTTTTTTTATCTATATTTTATCATTGGACAAATAACGGCTAAATAACGATAGTTATTGTGTAATATTGTTGAAATAACTGCACTTTAAAATTATTTTACAAATTTAAATTGCTTTGTATTTATCGTGAAATAACGAAGTTTATTACCTATACGTTTATATCGAAATATCGAAAGGGTGATTGATAACCGTTATTTGTTTAATGTTATCTTCTTTTTTCGTGTGGTTATAGACTAACCTGGTGTCAGAGTTTTAAAACCGCCCATGGGCCTGTAACTTGGCTTCACATGCCGTCGAGAAATATATCTCTCAGGCAAGCCGGTTTCCTCACGATGTTTTCCTTCTGCGTTTTTGAAGCAAATGATAATTATACAATATGTGCGCATGGTATGAATCCTAAAAGGCAAAGGTGCGGTGGTTGTGGTGGTGGTAGGTGGTGTCTAATGTTATATATAATAAATAAGCAAAAGCTAGTAATATTGTATTTCACTTCCTTAGCACGATGGGAAAGTTTCAATCGATTGTTGCTGTAAGCTGCGTAGTTACATTTGTGGTATTCGGATTAATGCTGTTTCTCATGACGACCGTTGATCCACCGCCACTGCCTAAGAACAAAGAAAACTCTAAACAATCGGTAACAGAATCTTATTACTTTATGCTATCTTTATAAATTTATTTTTATAAATTATTTGTTTGAATACGCTAATCTCTGGAACTACCAGTCGGAATTGAAAAAATATATTTGTATTTGGATACCCCAATTCTTGAGAAAGGTTATAAGGCTATTTAACATAATGCTACGACTCTAAGGAGCTGAACAAAAAGAAAAAAAGGCGGAAAGGAAGCTCTATGAAAAACGAAGTAAAGGGCAATTCAGACTATGCTATACTATTTCGCTATGTAGTAAAGCAAATTGCGTCATAAGTTATAACTATATAACATAACGTTCACACTACACGCTCTAACGCAAGCCGGTCTACTGTATAGCAAGTTGTTTGTCGCCGATCCGTCATAAAGTGCACACATAATGGCTTTGGTAGCGTGGAAAACTCACCAAGCGATGACGTTGATATGGAATTTGACTCTTGGCGTATTGTAAATTTAAAAAAAGAAAAACAAAAAAATAATAGGTGAATCGCTTAAGTTTATCGCGTACAGCAAGCCAATCCTACTTTCTACTATCCTACTAACTATTATTATTTATTTTTAAATATTTATTTATATATAATAATATAAATGTGAAAGTTTGTGAGGATGGATGGATGGATGTTTGTTACTCTTTAGCACGAAAACTTCTAAATGGATTTGGATGAAATTTGGCACAATGAAATTTGGCACACAGATAGTTTATAACCTGGATTAATACATAAGATACTTTTTATTCAATTTTTTTTCTTTTTTTTTAATTTTCTTATTTTACTTTTGTTCTGAATGCACTTAATTGAAACAATAACTTTTTGCAGATTAAAATTAAATATTTGCACACCATATGTAATGGTAGAATGTAAAGGGGCCATTATAGTTTAAGATCATACTTTGTAAACCTACATTCTGGCAAATAAATAGATATTGTTTTTTTTTTTTTAGACATTCTTAGAGGATCGAGACTTATGTGGGTGATACCGCGGGGCATTGCTAGTACTTTATAGCATAGCGTTGTGTGAATGTGTCCATGTAAAATATATGCTGAGCAATATTGTTGTGCTATAAAATATTTGCCTTATGCTATATAATAAAGCATAGTCTGAACTTCCCTTTATAGCGCGGATGGGCGGTGCGCAGAGATGCAGTGGGTCGGGGGCAAAATTTCAGGCGGACGAAGTCGCGGGCAGAGGCTAGTATTATAATAAGACGTACAGATGTTCTATGTCACGAATTCCGTTTGGCTATGAATGTTGTCAAGCGTGCACATGCACATTGTTTTTGTGTGCGTAACCTCGAGAGCGCTCAGTGTCGATCGGGACACGGTCCGGATCAGTAGTGGTTTTTAGTTCGCGCCAAATTGTTTCACGGAGTAAGGTCAGCATGGCAACAAAACGAAGAAGAGTTGTCCATAGTGAGGTAATATTTATTTATACGTTTTCAATTAAAATGTTATACAAAGATACTTAATATAGCAATAGAAGTATTTATAAAATGAATGTTTTTGTGTGTTATAAAATGTTTATATTACTTAATTATTTTAATCACATTTTGTTTTAGGGTCGAAACATGATAGCTAGTGTTTATCATTTTCTGCGAGAAGAATATGAATTTACAAAATCATTAATGGAACTCAACTGTGATTTGTCTCATTTACGAGACATTACACGCCGTACAGCTGAAGCTACGGGTGTGAGCCAAAAATAGTTCAAAGAATATTAAAAGAAGAGAAGGAATTGCCATCCACTTTATCAAAATTCACTTCACCTATGAAGAAAAGGAGAAAGCGAGATAATAAAGTGGATATAGATAATTTTACAGCCGATGTGGTTCGCAGTACTGTGCAAGATTTCCATATTGTCCATAAAGAAATTCCAACATTAGCTAAGTTAAGAACAGCATTGAATGAAAAAATCGGATTCGAAGGTTGTTTAGAAACTGTTCGCAAGTTACTGTTGAAATTAGGTTACAAGTGGCGCAAAACAGAGAACAACCGTAAAGTCTTGACGGAGCGTCATGATATACAAATGTGGCGTTTAAAATATTAAAAAAAATAACACAGAGTACCGCTCTCAAAGTCAGCCCATTGTCTACACCGATGAGAGCTACGTCCTTTCGACACACGTGTGAAACAACACCTGGGCAAAAAAAAAGGAAAGAACTCCGTTTTTAAAAAAAAATAGCACAGGCACTCGCTTTATTTTAGTGCACGCGGGAACCAAGGATGGTTTTATTGAAAATGCTTCCTTGGTTTATAAGGCCAACTCAACAGCTGGTGATTATCATTCAAATATGAGCTATGATAACTATGTAAAATGGCTAAATGAAAAGTTGCTACCCAATTTACTTCCGCGCTCTGTCATTGTCTTAGACAATGCATCTTATCACAACACACGGGCTGAACGACTACCGACGCAATCTACAAAGAAAGCCGATATGCAGCAATGGCTCAGGGATAAGGGTATAGCATTTGATGAATCTCTTCTTAAATTGGAATTGTACGATACAATAAAGAAGTACAAAGCCCAACACATAATCTACAAGAATGACGATTTTATAAAAAGCAAGGGTTTTGATGTCTTACGCCTTCCCCCTTATCACCCAGAATTAAATGCGATTGAAAATATTTGGGGGATCGTTAAAAATTATGTCGCATCTAAAAATATCGAGCAAAACATGACGAATACGGAAAGACTGATCAATGAAAGTTTGGGCCAAGTTAGCAGTGAAACGTGGCAAAAAACTTGTGCTCATGTTGAAAAAATTGAAAAAGACTACTTGAAATATTTTGATCTCGATTTTGAATTTATAATCAATGTACAAGATGATTCTGACGACAGCAAAACGGAATCGGAAATCGAAAATTTATCTGATAGTGATTGAAAATACTGAATAGTCCTACTTGTTTCGTTTCCATTCTGTAACACCAATGCTTAATTAAATGCCTACATATTCTTAATATTTTTGTATTTATTGCAACCTAATCTAATTTATTTACAAAATGTATATACTTTTAAAACCAAAATTTTATTTAGATTATTAAATCTCGACTTGAATATATATCAGATTTTTTTGCTAACGTTACCTACTTTTACACACACAAGCGCGCTTGTTGGGATACGTCACTACTACATTCAAAGCCGAACGGACTTCGTAAAATAGAATATCTGTAACGCATAAACGACTGAACTGATTCTGATAAAAGGCTTAGTGAGAGAAACAGTTTAAAATTAATGTTTTCTTCGGAAAATGGCAGAAATTGGTACGTAGGTTTAACCGTTTTGGCATAACTAGGCCCTTCTAGTTTTGAAAACGGGTTATTAAGCTGAATTGTAATCATGATAATTAATACTTAATCTTAACAACGATATTAATATTTTCAGCCAAAAGACGTGCTCAGACGCTTAACGTGGGGTCCACAAATGGCTGTAAAGTTGGATCCACAAACGACCGTCAATGACACCAAAAGCTTACAAAGAGATTATGAAACTGAAAACGATAAAAAACTTTTAAAATATTCGATACAAAGAGTCGTGCCTCCAATTTGGCCACCTATCCCTAAGCCACCCATTAACGAGACAGTTGGATCTCCAGAAAATAGAGCTTTGAATGAAACAGAAAAGATAAACGACAGCTTTTCAGTTATTAAAAGATCCGTTAATGATGTCAAACAACTTGGAGGTGATCGAAATTCTATTGTTTTAAAGATTATCGATGACAGCGGGCAATTCAACATTGAAATTAAAATAGGCTTAAATGATGCAATCGTAAAGAAAAAAAATGAAACTAGGGAAGATAAAATCCAATTGAAAGATAAATCTAATAAATACAGTTTATTTTTGAAGACAAAAGATAATGATCAGTTTAAAACAACTAAACTAGCAAAAAATACGATAATAAGAGTAATGCCGAAAGATTTTGTCACTGTTGTTGAATATGATGAACATCTAGAAGCAAAAAATAAAACCAAAAATAACAATATCCAAGCAAGTATTGTAACCTTTAACAATATCACAAAATATAACATTACAGAAAACAAGGCTGCAGTAAATCCGATTCACCAAACGAAATCCATTTATCATTCTGATACAAAATCCAAAAAAAATGAACGAAGAGATTTATTAGAGAAACCAGTTGACGCAAGCAAAACGAATGTTAACAGCTTTAAGACAGCAAATAATACAACTGACAATGTAACAACACAGACAGAAAAAGGGGACAAGAAAACTGAAAAAGGAGATTTATTACAGAAACTAAATGACGTAAGTGACGAAAGCAAAACGAATGTTACTAGCTTTAAGACAGCAAATGCTACAACTTACAATGTAACAACACAAACAGAAAAAGGGGACAAGAAAACTGAAAAAGGAGATTTATTACAGAAACTAAATGACGTAAGTGACGAAAGCAAAACGAATGTTAATATCTTTAAGACAGCAAATACTACAACTTACAATGTAACAACAATAACACAAACAGAAAAAGGGGACAAGAAAACTGGAAAATGAGAATTATTACAGAAACCAAATCACGCAAGCGACGGATGCAAAAGGACTCTTAAAAGCTTTAAAACAGCAAATAATTCAGCTTACAATTTAACAATACAGACAGAAAAAACAACATTATAACATTATGTCGTAGCAAATAGGAATGAAAATACAATAGTTAAAGCAGAAAAGTTTCGATGAAACTTCAACGACGTTAGTAACCGGTAACAGTATTCAGAACGATACCCGTGATCTAATTGAAACGAAAAAGTTGTGCAAAACAAAATAACAATTTAAAATGTCGGAACAACACTATTTCCAATTCTATACGCTCTCTCGATATCTCATGATATTTTAATCAATAGTGAATAACATCAGATTCATAGCACAATCAATCTGCCATTTCCCAACTATGTTGAGGTCGACTTCCTGTCTAACTGGATGCAGCTGAATATCAGTATTTTACATGAAGCGACAGCCTATCTGACCTCCAGAACCCAGTTAGGGTCACACGATACCCCTTGGTAAGACAGGTTGTTAGACTTTTGGGCTTCTGACTTCCGTAACTACTGTCTAAGATCCACGAATGGCAGCCGGGAGCACCGGGCTTAACGTGTCTCGATATGTAATGGATGATCACCCATCCACAAACCGACCGCGGTAAACGTAGCATAACCTTCGGCCGACCGATATTATTTAGACATGAGCCCCAGGTTCGTAGCACAATAACGATTAACATAAACCTGCTGTGTTTGTTAAGAATTACGTAATTTTATGACGATGTACTGTGACATACAATTTTGTTAATGTCTGCTGTTCGTTGGTAAGCGCATCACTTCAGAACGGTTGGACCGAATTGGAAAAAAAATTGTTTTAAAATGTTTGTAATAGTCCGAATCAGATTTTAACGATGAGAAAATTTGGGAAAATTGAAAGTGCATTTTCTATGGAAATTTTGTATGAATGATTAAAATTTGGACAGGAGAAAGTCTGTCGGATCTGTTAGTTGGTAATAAAATAATCATGTTATTTGGTCAAACATATTGTATTTTATTATATTGTGTCTCTACAGTCGAGTTAATCGTATGCTGATGATGGAAGCAAGGCTCTAAATCGAGCTGTTACGGATCTCCTCAATGCTATTATTTATGTACACAATAAAATACATAGGGATACGACATAATTATTGTGTTGAGTACAAAGGTACTGCTTAATTCTTAAGAAATTTCTTCCAGCAGACCTGCAAAAGGAGAAATGAAAAAAGAAATGTACACTAAAGTGAGTGAGAACAAGAAGAGAAAAATATAAATTTGCGAAGTATTAATTAAACATATTAAATACACTTACACGTATAATGCAAAAAAAACTGGCCAAGTGCATGTCGAATCACGCACAAATAAGGGTTCCGTAGTTGGGATGAATTTATCCCAAAAACAAACTTAACTTTGTAGTTGAAAAACATGTTCTCCTATACATCGATATACGTCACGGTCAATTCTTAAACTGCAAATTTAAGTTTGTAATCGCAAAAACATATTTTTTGATGTGATAAAACTACAAATTAACAATTTTCGAACTTTTTCCTTTAATTGTGCTGTAAAACCTTGCTTCCTGCTAAATTTTATGATTCTAGGTCAACGGAAAGTACCCTGTAGCTTTTTATTTATTTGCGAGTATCAAAATATGTCCCATAAATGGCCGTATTTTTTATTACATTGACTTAGAAGCTTGATTTTTTTAGAGCTCCAAGGCACCATAGATCTACGTATTTCATATTAATTTCAACTTACATAATACCTCCACGCGTTACTAGAAAATGGGTCTAGACAGACAGAGAGAAGCACGGACAACGAAGTGATCCTATAAGGCTGCCTGTCCACTGAAGCGGAGAAAGGAAGCGGAGCTATGTGCCAATATTAACCAATAGAATCTAAGCTCCGCTGCTTCGCTGCGTTCCAGTGGACAGGCAGCCTTTTTTTTTTTTTTGGGGGTGGGAAATCATCAAATAACTTCTCCCGCTCTGAGCGGAGCGGGAGGGCGTGTCAGACTCTTACTGACTAAAACCCACCCGTGTTCCTTCGGTTGCCCTGTTGCCGGGGGCCACGATCTCCCTTTCGGTTTTCTTCGCAACCCCGGCAGGCATCGGCCCTAGTGGACCCCTTCAAATCTGCTGACATCTCTTTGAGGCGCGCGTGGAACACAACGCGCCGTCGACCCGGGCCTGGTTCTTATCGGACGGTGAGCCACCCATTGCTCACCGTCCGCAAGCCCGCGCCTACGGTGGCCGGAAATCGCCTCGCGATTCCCGATGCCCTGGGCGTCTCCTCCCGCGGCGGTTAGGGGCATGAGGGCGCGAAATTTGCCTCTCCCTCACGCGTTCCGCCTCCTCCTTCATGAGCATTACCGCTTCGCAGAAGGAGGTGACGGCCTCCCATTTCCTCTCGCTCCGTACCATGGCCTGAACCAGGGCTGGACGCGAGAGATCACCGCCGCCGATCGCCTCCACGAGGACACGGCGATGCTCTGCCTAAGCTGGGCAGACCTCCACTGTATGCTCCACCGTGTCCTCCGGGCGATCCACACAATGGTGACACCCGGGCGTGGACAGGCAGCCTAAGGGTTCCGGATTTTCCTTTTGAGGTACGGAACCCTAATTAACAAATACTTAAATAAATAGTTAAGTACATAAAGCTTAAATATAAAATGTACATATATATTATACATAATTACGCACAGTTTAGAGGAAAGGTAATACTAACGATTTGTAAGGTTGATAAAACGATTGTCTCGTTGGTGTAGCGGTTGCTAGCACTACTGCTGAGAATGAGGTCCTGCGTTCTATTTCCAGATCTGGAAAAGTGTTAAGTATTGGGCTTGTCCATCTGGAATTTCTTAATAGCAGCGCGAATGAATGAATGGTTTATTTATTTGCAAGAATATAGGTAGCTAACATAAGTTCTTAAGTTAAGATTTTACATCTTGGTTTTACTTTTAGCATGCAGTAAACATTTAGTAATTAGCAATAACATTAAAATACTAATAATAATTTCATAATTTCAATTTAAATTACAATGCAATTAATAAAATCAAAATTAAATACAATATTAATAATAATTTATATTAAAAGCAATATTTTGTAAAAGGTGATGAGCAGTTGAGATGAGGCTTTTGTAACTTAGATAAATTGCAAACTACCCACTAAAAAGCGAGAAATAAAAACTCTTTTACAAAAAAAAAAACCGACTTCCAAAAAAACACTACAAAGTGAAAAATAACTAAATTTTCGGAATTCGGTGTTTTTGGTTTTGTATTATAGTTATTTGCCACTTTTATTTAGGTTACACTACACTATTATGTCAGTTACAATAGCCTAATCTCAACTGCTCATCACCTTTTACAAAATATTTGTTTTCCCGATTCAGGGACGTTGATCGTTGAGGAGTTCTCCTGGTACTTCACCATCAGCTCTACTTCTCCATATGCATTGTGACGAGCATAAATTGCATCGCAACCATATTAAAGTAATCGAATCGCAACCCGTGACATACTTATTATTGAGTAATCCCGGTGGCCATTTGTGGTCTTCATCATCAGTTCCACTTCACCAAATGGTGCTTTCCAAAAGCAACTACACAAATTACATAAGGTTTGCCTATAGTATTTGAAGAGTTCCCTCGATTACTCCAGGATCCCATCATCAGATCCTGGTTTCCTTATCATGGTACTACCCTTGGGATATCTCCTTTCCAACAAAAAAAAAAAATCATCAAGATCTGTTCATAAACGACGAAGTTATCCGCGAACACACATAACAAAAATATATATATATATACGGTCGAATTGAGAAACCTCCTGAAGTCGGTTAAAAAATACCGATCAATAATAATGATGTCATGTCAATAAAAAATAGCTAGAATAATGAAAATTGTTCAATGTTATTTAAGTAATGACAATTTGTAGATTATATAGAAGTTGTTTGGAATTGCGCCCGGTTGATTGAAATAGGTTCGCCCCCTATTATATGGGACTTACACATAACAGGCAAAATGTGGGTGCACTTCGTTATAAAATGTAAGTTATAAGAATCTGGAAATGTCAATTTACAAAGAAACCAAAATACAAACGTAGTGCATTGCACAAACAACCAGACTTAGCTTTTCAAACTACATTTACGTGCGTACTCGGCCTTGCAATACATTTTTAAACAGTTTTGTAAGATAAAATTTAATTTGTACTATAAAATTAAAATTAATAGGTGTTGTGCGAGACACGTGTTCAATGCCTGTTGCCAGTAGAACTTGATCAATCAGTGAATGTTGGAGCGAATGCTTGCGAAATATTGTACTAACCTATGTTTAAATGTTTTGCTTTGATTGGCCTTAAAATACGTTATAAGGTTTTAGGTATACTTAACCTTATAGCTGTTCATCGCCTCAAATTTTAATGTTTTCTGAGGGCCGGAACTATAACAAGTTATAAACTATATCGATGTAATATTAATATGTAAGTAGCCAGTTAACATAACAAACAACATCACGCTTTGTTTCCCCGAAGGGTTAGCCAAAGGTGTACCCATAGCAGGTACACCTGCATTTCGCCAGTTATGTTTAAGTCCCATATATAAGGGGCGAGTATATTGCCATCAACCGGACTCAAGTCTATACTCCGAGCTGGTACTGTGAAATTCCTAATGGAAAAAAATCCCTATATCACTTTGCCTGACCTGGGAATCGAACTCAGGACCTCAGTAGGAGCTAGCAGAATAGTAGAGCTTGCGTCCACTAGACCAACGAGGTAGTAAGAATGTTTTAAGACGTTGAGTGTCCTGTCTATTTTGGGTAATTTCGTGGTACGTCCAATGAGATATTTTTTATAAACAGGTTTACGTTCCAAAGAAGATGCTGATATGTCGATGACTGCGTAATTATACAGGAGGCCTGAATTTCAGCATGTATTACATGTAATGCATGGACGTCTCAACTAGATTTTTGTAGATTACATAACTAGATCTACAACCAATGATGCAAGAAAAAAGGCTACACAAGTCATAACTGAGTATCTTACTTGCAAGAAAAAGAAAAAGCCTAACATGTTTTAAAGAAGCCCATTAAAGTTTTATTCTTCAGATTAAGATGTCCATAAAATAAAATAAAACACTAAAAAATCGATGGGACATTTGAGTTTTATTTTCGCCAATTAATTGTTCATACGTCCCTCGAAAATCGAAGTTCTGGCTCATATGTCCGGCCCAGGAAACGCGGTTCAATTGGCTTTGGCTAATGCATTACATGAAATGCACGAACGTCACAGCAAGACCTAAAATGCATTACATGTAACACACGGACAGTCAACGTGTTAGTGAATATAGTTAGTCCCAAGTTATACAGGTTGACTTGTAATTTGACGTATTCCTTCCAGGATGTGGTAGTGTGATCCATTTGCAACAAATAAGCACCCCATAAAACCTAGACGATTTTATGGGGGGCTAGAATTCATGGGATTTGAGAAAGCCCAATGTTTATTGTATTTTTTTAAAGTTCCCAGAATTCGTCACTAAATATCACTTTACTCCAAACTCTCGAATTGAATGGCCTTCATTTGATAACTAAAACCTTAACAAACCTTCGGATGAAACCAAATTTTCTAAAACAGTTGAAAGTTAAAGGAAGTAGTTTATTAATCATTTTCAAAAATCATCTACGTACATGAACTTTGACACCAGTTATCTCAAAATTTTATTAAGGCTTTAAGCGTAAAAATTACGAAGAAGACATCTTCATTTAATCAGCTATCTATCGATGTACATTAGTTTAAAAAATATTAAGAGGTGCCGATGAAACAGTCGATAATGCTAGTAAAGGTCGAATTTGCGAATTGTTGAAATATTTAAAAACTGTATGATAATCGAATTTATTAACTGGTTTATGCCATCAATCCATCACACGTTAGGTATCCACATAGACATGATCAGGTCACAAGTTGGGGAGCGGCTTTTGAGTTTTAACAGGACTCACGGTCTACTCGCTAGTCACGGTTCACTTGTCGCTAAATTTGCGTGTATTTTAACATACACCGCACTCTAATAGTTTGAGAAACATCGCTTTTTGAAAAAAATCCTTCATTCATGACGTTAGCCTTAGTTTCAGAAACTTTCCCAGAATGCGTCATTAAAATATGAATTGAAGGGCCTTCATTGCTAATTTATTTGAAAGCTGATACATTGACAAAGCTTTTAACGTAAACAAAAAGTTTTGAGGGGCCATAGTCGATATGCCGAAAAAGATAGAATTGCAAATTGTTGAAATAATTTAAAACCTGAACCTGCTGTAGGTTACTTAAAGGTTTTGTTCGAAATGGGCATTGGAAACCTCTGTGCCTTATACAAGCCCTACTCCTCCCTAGCTTTTGTCCTGGTTACTTTTGAAGCGAAGTTAGTTCTTACGTGTTCCGCTGCACACGGAAAAAAAAATCTCGTCAAATTTTAGGCTCAGTAGTTTCTCAGATAATGGTCAATTTTCATCTATTTTCTGAAATATCTTTAAATTTATTTATTTTAAAATTATTAAAAAATAAATATTTGAGATCCTCGTAACAAGCCCTTTCATTCGATATGTCACACGATACAATTTAAAAAACTTTTTTTTTCATTTTCTTGTTTTCCTCGCAAAAGTGACCCCCATATTCAAAATTTATTTATTTACGTTACATGTTTGTTCGTGTTTGAGTCACATTTCTTTGACTCAAACACGAACAGAATATGTGTACCAAATTTCAACTTAATCGGTCCATTAGATACGGAGCAAATTGGCTGTGACAGACGGGCAGACAGACAGACACACGAGTGATCCCAAGGGTTTCGTTTTTTTCCTATTGAGGTACGGAACATTGAAAATACAATAATGACTAAATCCACGTAAAGACCAGTGGTAGTCCATTCTTTACCTGTTACCTCACATTCAGTTTGATTGAAGACTTCTACAGGCATAATAATATACAGCGTTTAATGTTCCACAAAACAAGGAGTGTCGGCTACTTGCCAATAATAAAGTGAATGTAATAAGTACCTCTTCATAAAGAGTTACGTTCAATGCAGTTAATGATATATATTTGACGGAGAGGGTATGTGTCTTTTTACATGCTTTATATTAGCTTCACTTGTATGTATGTTTGTTTGTAACCCACTCCTTAGGACGCTATTTTGACCCACTTTAAACGGCCAGATTTCATTCAAATTTTGCACATCTGTCAAAGACCGATGACTATGCAATAATTCGATTAAAATATTCGATTTTCCTGATTAGATTCGCCAGGATACATCAATTTCTTTCTGCATTCTTTGCATGAGAGTAAGAGAGACAGAGCGAGTGTGCGAACTACGCATGCGTGCAGTTTTAGAGACTTTATCCATAATATAATGATAACCGTGATTTACAAAAAAGGCTTCTTATATACAACAAAACAAAATATTCAGGACAGAAATCTCAAATTATTTATTTTGCGGAATAACATTTAGTAATAATAAGCATAGCCTAGGATCTACAGTCGATAAAGTCATTAACTTTAAATAAGATAAACCTTTCGGATAGGGAACCTGAGAAACGGCTGCCTCATCTGAGGAAGGCAGCAGGCGCCCGATTTCCCCACTTCCAAGATAAAATACTGACTTAATAAATTATTTAAAAAAAAGCGTGGGGTGCTTTATTAAGATATTATCGAAATGATAATCCTTCTTCTCGTATCTGTCAATAAAATATTTATAACTATTGACACCATGCACCCCACGATTTTTTTAAAATAAAATATTTTTTTCTTATTTACACTATTATTAATTTATATTTATTAGAATTTTTTACACTGTTCTAAATTCAAATTTGTTAAAATTTATTTTCTATTTTTTAGTTTGGTTTTCTATTTAAAGCGTGTTTTTTTAGTTTTTTAAACTATTATTTTCGTTATTATCAGCCATATTTTATCTACTGTAGGGGTGTTAGTTATTGCGTATTCGAAAAACCGTTTGCAGCTCAGATAACATTATAATTTACTATCAAATTAATCACCCTAGCAGAATTGCTAGGGTGATTAAGTCGGTCGTGGTCGTGTACCTATTGTGTGAATACACACTATAGGTACACGACACAATTATACGGAACGCGCGACAGTTTCCAAACGTCTTCACTGCTTGACCGCCATCCATGAACTCTGCTTAGCTCCAGCCGGTTCGAGCGTTATGTTGTAGACTCTGTCGAGCGCCACTAGGCGGCGCTGTTGTCCCGATTAGTCAACACAGTAACGTATTTCTGACATATTTATTTTAATATACATTGTTGTTTTGCTTTAATTCGTGTGACGAAATTTATGGATGGTCTCGTATCAATTCAATGGAAGCCTCAGGTATGGATGGCGCATTGAACATTGGTATAAGAACAGCATTGGTATATTGGTATTATGCAGTAGTGATATTACGGCAGTTTGACAATGACAAGTTGATGACCTATCGTTTTACTATCATTACGTTAATGCCTTTAAAACCCATAATTTAATGGACTTTTAGAAACAACCTGTGAAGTATCAATAGTGAGAATACATTATTATGTTGTCTCTCGATCTGATCTAGCAAATTGCTGTGAATGGAACCGCCTATATTCGGAAATATTTATTTAGTAAATAAATACTCCGAGAGTGTTGACAAAATTGAAAACTTGAAAAAGAAACGGCAACGCTGTAATCAACGCGTTGATGTCTTTTTAATGGTGAAAGCTGGTGTCTTTACAGTGTCGCGAAATCAATGGTTTAGTCCCATCTCAAATATGCCCAACGCGCCTAAAGAAGTTTTCACTTCAAAATAAAACATTTCTTGTTTCAAAATAAGTATTTGATCAGACAAACTAACAAATTATTTAGGCGCGCTGGATGACGCGTTAAAATTGTTTTAATTTCTGACTGTTATTTAATTCGCCAAAAAAATTTATAACAAAAAACTTCAAATAAAAAACATCGTTTGGGCACTCAACATTCAGAAACGCACGTTTCTTAATCATAAACTTCAAAGAAATTATCTCCAATCTAAGTAGTGGCAGAGTTTCGAAGTGAATTGTGAAATAAGTTGCGAAACATTCGAAGTGATGAACGCTCACTTCGTAAATACGAATTGGGACCATTGTTCTCTTAGCTTTAAAGACGTATCTTGTACTAAAGTGTGTTACAGTGTGTTACATATTGCGAATATACTTCAAATATAAAAGATCGTACCACAGAGCCCTGATGCCACATTCACTCTGCGCCCGGCACCGGTGGCGGACGGTCGTGTTGCGCTGCGCTGCTGTGTACAAGAGTTCCCGATATTCCGGCTCAAGCGTTCCTTGGTGGTTCCCGAGTCGTCTCCGTAGTCACCCGACTACCATCACGTCTATTAATTGGGGTCTTTTTCAAGACACAATTAATATCGACTTTCTTTAAGATTGTCGTTCAAAACGTTCGTCGAGGCAATTTTGGCCCCTTCCGGGCAAAACCACAGTTTCGTGGTCCTCGGTGGATACCTTACGGTGCCAACGAAACCGAGGGGGTGTTGACCCAATCACACCCGCCGATCCCCTTCAGGGTTAGGCAGTCAATTGGCCGGGTCCCAGTGTTCGGCCTTGGGGGGTCTCCTAGTCGGCACTGGTGACAGTTTTGCCTCCACAGCGACTCACCTAGCGTGGTCGGGTATATCGATACCCTTCACACTAGACTGGATAGGACCCCGTTGCACAATAAGATAGGCAACGGGCCAAAGCAAGCTTAGGGCTCACCCATAGGCACACATCCTCCCTGTCTACACCCAACAGGGAGGGGTTACACATCCCCGGCATACCCACCGGGGAGTTAGGATTGTAGGAAGTTAGGAAATATTCACGCGTAGGCTCTCTTTTCCCCCGTCAATATGAAGGACCCGGTAAAGTGCCTAGCGCTCTTTATTAAGTTCTTCCAGGGTGTACTCGAAGAAGAGCCCGCCCTGAAGACTAAGTATGGAGCTCGGTTCGCCAGGCTCCAAGCTGAGTCTGAATCTCAGTCCTGTCCCTCTGACAATAGCATCGCTAACTTTAGCGATGCACTAGAAACCCCCCCGGCTACAGAGCCATCTAGACCCCCCAGTCCGTCAGAGTCTATGGACACTGACGCTCCCATCAGCGCCGCTTCCTCAAAGCGGCCCACTACCCCGTACCCCTATGGTTCGGACGACGACGAAGCGGAGTCCGCTGCTTCTTCTTCTTCCTCATCATCCTCCCAATCCGACGACGGTTTCACAACCGTCCAAGGAAAGGGCAAGAAGAGGAAAAACAAGAAGCAGAGCTCGTCCCAGGCCAGCAAGGTCGTTGCGCTTGAGGACTTAGACTTTGCTCCCTCGTCGCCCGCACCATTAGTACCGTCCTGCAAAATCTCTCCCGCTACCCCCGCGACTTGCGCTATAGTAGCTTCCCCCACCACCTCCCGTCCGATTACGTCATCCGTAAGCTGCGCTACAGTAGCTTCCCCCTCCACTACCCGCCCGATTGCGTCATCCTCCGCGAAGGATACCCCCGCGCCTAACGCTAAAAAGATCCCTCTCCCGCCACCCTTGTTCATTCAGGACAAGGGAAAGTGGACGGACATCTCGAAATGGTGTGCCGAACACAAAATCAATTTCTCTAGCGCCCGAAATACCCAGCAGGGTATCAAAGTCTCCGTCCCTACGTCGCGCGACTTTAGGGACCTAACCCGTCTTCTGAGAATGAGAGGTGTGTCATACCACACCTACTCACTCCCAGAGGAAAAGCAAATCCGCGTCGTGATTAAGCGAATCCCACGCGAAATCCTCCCCGCCGAGATCCTCAGCGACCTTCAGTCGCAAAAAGTCCCCGTTGACGAGGTCCATCGTATGCACCGCTCTAGAGGCGGTGAATCTTACGATATGATACTCGTAATCTGCCCGCCCGTCGAGGGCCACCACCCGATATTCCAAATTCGTTCCCTGTGCAATCTCACAGGGTTCGAAATTGAGAAACCCCACAAGAGTGGCATTGTCGGTCAATGCCACCGCTGCCAACTATACGGTCACTCTCAGAGGAACTGCCATGCCACACCCAGATGCGTCAAGTGCCTGGGTGAGCATGGCACTTCAGACTGTCCCCGTCCAAAGGATCGTACCCTTTGCACTGACCTTCCCAGCTGCGTTCTATGCGGCAAACAAGGCCACCCGGCCAACTACCGTGGTTGCCCCAAAGCCCCTAAGGCCTCTTCTCCCAAACTGGCCAAGCGTTTCGACGCCCGCCAGCAAAGGGAAGCTCCCTCCTCTTATAGGATTCCCTCATCCCATTTGCCCCAACGTCTAAGCCCTCAGAGGCCTAGTCCGTGGAGTTACCTCCACCACCAGCAGTCTTTTCCTGCCATGGTGCCCTCTCAATTTTCAAATTTCCCTCCCCCTCCCCCCCGCTCCCCTCCCCCGCCTTATGGATCCCCGTATTCGCGCCGCCGCGCCACCCGCGCCCCCTGCGCCCTCTGCGCCCCCTGCGCCCTCTGCGCCTCCAGCGCCCGCCGCGCCCCCCGCGAAACCCACGTCCGCTCTTAAAGCTACGCGTCCTTCTCAATCCACTCCCGTGGCTACCCCCAACGTCTCCGTTGACTCGTTCAACGTAATTACGTCAACCTTCTTGGCCTTCGTCTCCCCTCGCGCAAAGACAATGGCCAACGAAATCCTTGCGGCCCATGGCAATCTCCTCCAGATCCAGGCCATCTACAACGCGTATCCGGACATTACGCAAGCCCTAACCTCCCTCGCTACTAAACCCCATTATGGATAACACGGTCTTAGCTAGGTTCAAACCGCGATCCCTAATAATAGGTTATTTCAATGCAAACGGCATTAAAAATCAACGCGAAGAGATTGCGGCTTTCCTCCGCGATCATCAAATAGACGTCCTCTTAGTCCAAGAGACTTTCCTAAAACCTTGCAACCGTAACCCATCAATAGCTAACTACCGGATAGTTCGCAACGATAGGTCACGTTGCCATAGAGGAGGTACCCTGATTTACTACAAAAAGCAGCTTCACTGCATCCCAATTGACCCTCCTCCCCTCTCACGATTAGAAGTTTCGGCCTGCCGCCTCGGCATGTCAGGCAACCAGCCGATCACTCTCGTGTCGGTCTATCTCCCCCCCGCTAATACTTCGGAGAATTTCCAACTCCTCTCTGACGACCTCTCGATTCTACTCACTATGAGTAACTCGCTCATTTTAGCGGGCGATTTCAATGCCAAACATCCCTCCTGGAATAGTTCGGTAACTACTACAAGAGGCCGACACTTGTTCGACCTCTCCCACTCTCTGACCTTTGACGTCATCGCTCCAATGACTCCCACCCACTTTCCGGTTAACGTAAATCATGCCCCTGATATCTTAGATGTGGCGCTCCTTAAGAACGTCAACCTAAGACTAGACTCCATAGAAACTATTAACGAGCTCGACTCTGATCACCGTCCGGTAGTCATGAGATTAGACCCCCGCATAGGTCTCCGCGACCCAAACTCTCCCCCAATCACTAAGAGGATCACGGACTGGAAGAAAGTAAGCACTCAGCTGAAATCCAACACGTCCCCTCAGTTAGACTCTATTCCCGACGTGTTCAACTCTATCGCAGACACGACGTCCGCGATCGACTCACTCACTAATCACGTACAAACCGTCCTGAACGAATGTTCAAGGGAGGTTACAGTGACGGACGACCGTCACTGGAGCTTGCCGGACGATGTGCGTGCATTACTGACTGAGAAGAACGCGGCCGTCCGTGCCCACAGTAGCTTCCCCTGCCCCGCAAACAAAGCCCATATGCGCTATTTACAGAGATCTGTAAAGACACGCATACAGGAGCTGCGTGACGCGGGCTGGGACAAGATGCTTGGCGAACTAGAGCCCAACCATCTGGCATTTTGGGAACTTCAGAGGAAACTCAAATCCCCTCAAACTTCCTCCATGCCCCCCCTGACCCGTCCCGATAAGACCATAGCCTTCGAGGACGTTGAAAAGGCAGAATGCCTGGCCGACACCCTCGAGGCCCAATGCTCACCCAGCTCCCTGCCAGTAGACCAAGCTCACCTCCTAAAGGTCGACGCTGAAGTCGAACGTAGAGCCTCTCTCCCTCCTGTCGACGACCCTGATTGTCCACTGCCTCCCGTCGCTCCAGACGAAGTGCACGACATTATCAAAGGTCTTAAAGCTCGTAAAGCTCCCGGTTCAGATGGACTCACCAATAGGGTGATCCAATTATTCCCTGCCCACCTGATAATGCTTTTGACTACCATCTTCAATGGTGCCTTAAGCAACAACTTCTTTCCCCAGTCGTGGAAAGAAGCCACCGTCATAGGTATCAGAAAGCCCGGTAAACCCAGTACCGACCCCTCTAGCTACCGTCCCATCAGTTTGCTCAAGGTTCTCGGAAAAATCTATGAGAGGCTTATTTACAAGCGTCTCAGAGACTTCGCCGAGACCAAGGGCCTCATCCCCAACGAACAGTTCGGCTTTCGAACTGAGCACTCTAGCGTGCATCAGGCCCACCGCATCATTGAGTTCATAAGCGATGGTTTCCAACGCGGCTCTTTGACGGGTGCAGTTTTCTTCGACATTGCGAAAGCATTCGATAAAGTCTGGCACAACGGCTTATTATACAAGCTGTACCAACTCGGCGTGCCGGATCGTCTCGTACTCATCTTACGGGACTATCTATCGAATCGCGTATTCCGCTATCGCATTGAAGGAGCACTTTCCTCTCCCCGCCCCATTCGTGCAGGAGTCCCTCAGGGCTCCGTGCTAGCTCCCCTCATGTTCACGCTATTCACTAGCGATATTCCAAACCCAGGTAGAAGGACGCATTTCGCTCTGTTCGCAGACGATACGGCCATCTACTTTAGGTCTAGATACCCCGACAATATCGCCCACACTCTCCAAGGCGCAGTCAATCGACTCGCTGCCTGGTTTCGAAAGTGGCGCATAGAAGTCAATCCCGAAAAAAGCCAAGCGGTTCTCTTCTCGAAACCGCGCACAAGGCTTAGAGACCCCCTCCCCCGACCTCTCACTATGTTCGGTAAGCAGATCCCTTGGGAGAAGCGAGCCAAATACCTAGGTGTTTTCCTCGACCACCATCTCACTTTCGCTGAGCACATAAAGAAGGTTCGTTCGCGAGCCGCTTTCGCTCTCGGTAGGCTCCATTCCGTCCTAAACGCACGCAGCAAGATGTCACTTAAGTGCAAATTGCGAATCTACACAGCGTGTATTCGTCCCATCATGACCTATGCGGGTGCCGTCTTTGCTCATGCAAAACCCCATCATATCCATAGGTTGCAAACGCTCCAAAACCGATTCCTCCGTAGGGCCACAGGCTCCCCCTGGTATGTTAGGAACGAGAGTCTCCATCTCGACCTTAGAATTCCCACGATCCACCAATTTCTAAAACGCCTTGCAAAGCGTTACTTCGATTCCGCGGTCAAACATCGCAACCCTCTGGTTGTCGAGGCCGCCAGCTATGTCCCAAGTAGGATTAGCCGTACCCGCCGACCTAGGCACATTCTCACCGACCCTGATGACCCCATAACCCTCCTTCAGGAGAGCAATAGGGCTACTAGTACTCTACACAGATACAGACGCCTCCCGTCATTCCGACCTCGCCGTCGAGGTCCTTTGCGATCGCGTCCGCGCCCCCGAGTAAATGATACTCCTCCCCGACCCTTGCTCGATAACGAGGTGCCAGCAGTGGTTTCAGCTGTGCACGTAGCTTTAAATTCCCCGATTAATAATAATGATCAAAACTTTGATCCAGCCCGTCCCATCTTTGATGTCCTCCCTCCGGTGACGCCCTAAGCCGAGGCTCGTACCCCACAGGGGGTGCCCTTAGCGAGCGTTCACCTAGCTTTTTAGCTTAGTTTTGTATGCCCCTGGCTGGAGGCTTTGAGTGTAGCAGCTTAAGGCAACCACAGGATTGACCGGTTAAGTAGTGTTATCGACTTCCGGTCCAGCATATACCAGCTCGACTTCACAATTAAATAAATAGTATTTTAATAGGTACCTAATTCTTATAAAATTATTTAGCCAAATGTTTGATTTATTTTGAGTGATTTAAATTAGAGTTGTTGAATATCCGCTATGGCGCCCTCAGTTTGTCAACTTCCGGCGCGCTAAGTATTAAGTTTAAATTAATGATTGCTTAAGCTAAATTGATTTATATTCATTTATTTCTATGTTATTAATTGTTATTTAATTTTACCCATTACTTTAAGTAATGCCATTTAAATATTAAGTTATTTGTGAAACCTATAAATACCAGTGAGGCAGGTAATTTAAGTCAGTCGTTTTGTAACCGTCACAAAGTGCAATCTTCAAGTGGAAACTAATAAATAAATTATAGTGCAAATCATCGTTTGTTGTGACCATCCTGACTGTGACTGCCCACCTTTTCACAGTCAGAAGTGGGATATGTCAGGCCCATATATTGATGGTATTGGCGCCAAGAAAAGGAGACACTATCAAACAGCGTCGTCGGAAAATGATGAAAACACAGATTTTTTTTCTTCCGATGACGAAGAGACCGATAGAAGACACCGTCGTCGTAAAAGACACCGTGTTACCCAAACCGATGCTGAAGTTATTCCAAAGTTCCGGCCGGATGAAAAATCAAGCAACGTCAAAGGGTGGTTGCACAAGATCGACCAATTTGGCGACGTGTATGGTTGGGACAACAAGGATCGGCAGTTCATCATGCAAATTCGTCTTCGTGGATCCGCACGTGATTGGTACGACGACTTAGAAAATTACAATCTCACTTGGAAGGAATGGAAAGACGCATTAGAGACCGCCTTTCCACGTTCTACCGATTATGTTGAACTATTAGAGACTATGCTCGCTCGAAAAAAAAACGACTCGGAAACAATGACAAAATATTTTCACGACAAAGCATCCCTACTCAAGAAATGCAATATTATCGGTGAATCTGCGATTTCATGCATTATCAAAGGTTTACCGGTGGAAATAAGAGCCAACGCTAAAGCCTATCAATGCGAAACCCCGACGCAGTTGTACTATGGCTATTTATCATCCCTTGAAAACTACAAGCAAGTGGAAGCAAGTAACTCCAAGCGACCGACTTCAACATGGAAGAGAGGGGGCAATATTGCTCCAAACTCTAAAGAAAACGAACTGCTGCCGAAGAAATGCTATGCCTGCAGAAGACAAGGGCACGAGGCAAAGGACTGTAGGATTCCACGCTGCGAGGTGTGTCATCGTCCGGGCCACACTGCCGCCAGCTGCTGGTTTGCCGCCAGTTCTTCACAGCAACAGCCTCAAAAGGTTAGTAACGTTATGTTTACAAGCTACAATATTTTCATAGACTTGTACAAGAAGGCAGTGGTGATTAATGGACATAATCTTATTGCATATATCGATACGGGCAGTAAATTAAATATTCTCACAGTGTCGCAAGCTAATCATTTAAAGTTAAAAAAATTGCCATCTGTAGTTACAATGAAAGGTTTTGGTGGTGCATACTCAAATTCTTTGGGAACATCCCATGTTGATGTTAAAATAGATAATATAATTTTAAGTGGTTTTGTTGAACTAACTAGTAATGATCTAGCTGATATAGACTTAATAATCGGTCAATCAATGATAAACCAGAGAAACTTAAGCTTAGTTATTTCAGAGAACTCTGTTAAGTTTATGTGTAATTTTGATTTAAATATTGAACTATATCATATGCAGTTAAATGAAACGGATTTCATTTCAAAATTTCCTGTATATTTAAAATATCATAGTGTAATACCACAAAGAAGTTCCTCTTTTGTACAAGTTTATATCGATGTTAATTCTAACCATACTTTTCTTATGCGTTCTGTTTATTTTGAGCTAGGAAGTATGTCTTATGTTATTATAGGAGGACTTGTAAGGTCGAGGGATTGTTTTTTAAAAATAGTTAACATTGGGGATGATACAATAGAGTGGCAACCAAATAGATTAGTAGCGCGCGCGGAACTAGTTGGTGACATAAATAATAGTACGCATATGCATACGAATATAATGACAATTGCTCAAACTACTGACAATAAATTACAGTTATCTGATTTAGATGTAGGCGATTTAGAAACCGATGACAGCAATCGATTGCTACAGCTATTAAATAAATTCCGACATTTATTTGCGAAAAATACCAAAGATTTAGGATGTACCGACGTGCTGGAGATGCATATTCAGACAACAACCGAGCAACCTGTTTACTGCAAACCTTATCGACTCTCTTATAAAGAAAATGAGATTGTGAACGAAAAAGTTCAGGATCTTATTGACGCAGGTGTTGTTAGGGAATCTATGTCTGACTATGCAAGTCCAGTAGTCCTTGTAAAAAAAAAAGGCGGTGATTATAGATTATGTATAGATTACAGAGCACTCAACGCACGCACTATCAAAGACCGTTATCCGTTGCCTCATATAGATGACCAGGTAACTCGTTTATCTGGAAAGTCTTTATTCACTACTTTAGACCTTGCACAAGGTTATTACCAAGTTAGAATAGCTGAAGACTCTGTTCATAAAACGGCATTTATAACACCTTCAGGGCAATACGAGTTTTTGAAAATGCCATTTGGTCTGGCCAATGCGCCGGCGGTGTTCTCACGTCTCATTAAAGTAGTGTTGGGTAGACTGGGCAATGACGTAGCTTCATATTTAGATGACGTAATGCTTCCGACAATCTCGGTCGATGACGGACTCAGATTATTGGGCGATGTGCTGCAATTCTTGTCAGAAGCCAATTTAAAACTGAATTTAAGTAAATGTTCGTTTTTGAAGAAAAGCGTAAATTATTTGGGGCATGAGATTACAGCAGGTACAATACAACCGGGACAAGCTAAAATTCACTGCGTAGCTGAATACAAAAAACCCCGTAATGTGCATGAAATCCGACAATTTATTGGTTTGACATCGTATTTTAGGAAATTTATTCGCGGATTTGCAGAAATAGCTAGACCCCTCACACAGTTAACAAAAAAGGATGTAGAATGGACTTGGGGTTCTGCCCAAGAAACTGCTTTTCAGACTCTAAAAGAACGTCTCATCGAAAGACCGGTTTTAGGCATTTACGACAGAAATGCACGTACTGAGCTTCATACCGACGCAAGTAAGCTAGGACTAGGCGGTATACTCTTGCAATACCAAACTGATGGTGTCCTGAAACCGATTGCGTATTATAGTAGGGTCACAAGTAGAGAAGAACAGTTTTATCATAGCTATGAGCTGGAAACATTAGCAGTCGTAGAATCTCTCAAACGATTTCGAATTTATCTCGTAGGTATTCCTGTCACTGTAGTGACAGATTGTGCCGCGTTGCGAACTACCCTAGTTAAAAAAGACCTGATTCCTCGCATTGCCCGCTGGTGGCTTTCAATTCAAGACTACGATCTACAAATCGAGTATCGATCTGGTGATCGTATGAGACACGTAGATGCTTTGAGTAGGAATCCAGTACAAAGTCCTGTTTTACTAATTGACGATTCCGACTGGCTGGTAACGTTACAGTTGCAGGACGAAAACATTCAGTCGATCCTGACCCAGTTGCGTAATGGCACAAACAATAATGATATAACTAGTAATTACGTACTGAAAGATGACCTTCTCTATAGGCAAACAATAAACGGACATCGTTTTGTTATTCCCAAATTAGCAAAATGGGGCTTACTTCAAAAATTCCATGATCAAATAGGACATGTTGGCTTTGATAAGTGTGAAAAGACCATTAAAGCACAATTTTGGTTTGAGGGCATGACTAGATTTATTCGTAAATATATCAAATCCTGTCTTCGATGTGCTTACGGAAAAGGAGATCATGGTAAATTGCAAGGAGAGCTACACCCAATTCAAAAGGCAGCTGTTCCCATGCACACACTACACGTTGACCATTTAGGTCCGTTCGTTAAGACTCGTAAAGGAAACTCTTATATACTCGTTACTATAGACTCGTTTACAAAATTTGTATTTTCGAAACCGTGTAAAAGCTGTAGTTCTATTGAAACTATAAAGAATTTGAAAGATATTATCTCTCAGTTTGGAAATCCTAGCAGGATCATAACAGATAGGGGAAAAGCATTTACAAGTAGGTATTTTAAAGAATTTGCTGAAGAGATGCAATTCAAACATGTCCTAAACGCTATTGCAAGCCCTAGATCGAATGGCCAAGTAGAACGTGTAAACCGAACTTTGATTAACGGTTTAAACACTATGTCTGACAGCGAGTGCACCTGGGATGATCATTTGAGTGATATAGTTTGGGGCATAAATAATACTCCTCATGCAACAACCGGTTTTCCCCCCTTTAAACTATTATTCGGCCATTCCAATTCACAGTTACCGGCATATCCGACCGAGGAAGCTAACGATTTTGCGGGTCAAACACAGGCTCTTGAGGAACGGCGAGGTACGGCTAAATTGCGTATTGATAGAAATATGACCCTTATGAAGGACAGATTCGACCGATCTCATAAGCAATGCGTTAAGTACTCTGTAGGGCAATTAGTGTTGTGGAAAGGAGGTATTACTAGGGAAAGCGCGAACGTGACTAGGAAACTTAACGGTTTGTATACAGGGCCCTATAAAATATGCAAAGCTGATCACACGTTAGATCGTTACACGATAAGTAGTATAAAGGGTATGAAAGGATATAGAAAATTTACAGCAGTTGTACGTGGTGAAGTCCTCCGACCTTATAATTCATCTATACCTGATGAAAGTAGTGGTAGTGACCATGAAGTCGATAGGGATGATCTGATAGACCTGTTAGAAAGCTAATTTAAGTTAAATGTAACTATTCATATTTACATTGTACTAACAAAATACGTAGGTACATAAATTATTAAAATGATTAATTTATAACAGATTTAACACTAAGCTATAAGCAAAAATTAAACACATGTTTAAAGACTTAGTTTTATTTATTATATATGTAACTATGTTGCACTCTTCCACAAATTACAGCTACATAAAAGCTTATCACTAATTAAAGCTGTGTGACTAATTAAAGCTGTGTGACTAATTAAAGCTGTGTGACTAATTAAAGCTGTGTGACTAATTAAAGCTGTGTGACTAATTAAAGCTGTGTGATTAATAAAAGCTGTGTGAGTAATTGAGGCTATGTGAAATTAAATCTGTGTGAGCTGTGTAAGTAATAAAAACTGTGTAAGTAATTAAAGCTGTGTGAGTAATTAAAGCTGTGTGAGATAGTAATTATTAACACTGTCTTAGATAGGAGTTATAAATACAAACTGAGCTATGTGAAATCTTATGAACAACATAATAATATAAAAGCTGTATGAACTGAAATTGCTGCACCTTTACCATACCTCTTAATAAGAAGAATATATGTACTGCCCATACTGTTTACTATTTCAGATGCCGAATACCAGCGACAGACCAGGCGCAAGTGGCAATTCTGAACGCCGTGGGACACGTCAAACACAGGATGGCCGAGTGTTATCGACTTCCGGTCCAGCATATACCAGCTCGACTTCACAATTAAATAAATAGTATTTTAATAGGTACCTAATTCTTATAAAATTATTTAGCCAAATGTTTGATTTATTTTGAGTGATTTAAATTAGAGTTGTTGAATATCCGCTATGGCGCCCTCAGTTTGTCAACTTCCGGCGCGCTAAGTATTAAGTTTAAATTAATGATTGCTTAAGCTAAATTGATTTATATTCATTTATTTCTATGTTATTAATTGTTATTTAATTTTACCCATTACTTTAAGTAATGCCATTTAAATATTAAGTTATTTGTGAAACCTATAAATACCAGTGAGGCAGGTAATTTAAGTCAGTCGTTTTGTAACCGTCACAAAGTGCAATCTTCAAGTGGAAACTAATAAATAAATTATAGTGCAAATCATCGTTTGTTGTGACCATCCTGACTGTGACTGCCCACCTTTTCACAGTAGTCATGACCTCAGAGGTCAGCTACGAGATGCCCTACAGAAAAAAAAAAAAAAAAAAAAAAAGCCCTGATGCCAGTTGTTAAATATAATGCCTCGCGTTGCTAGTAGCTATTGACAAATCCAAAAAAAATGCATAAAGAAGTTTCTTGTAACAGAGTTTTACCATCTTCTATTAAGAAATTTTTGGAAGACTGTATTGTACACTAGCGTCTGTCAGCGGCTTCGCCCGCGTGATATCTTTATAAATTTTAGTCTATATTATTACTCATTGATAATATAGCATTCTACTGGTAATAGCTGATGAGCTAAAATAATCATGAAGTTACGTTATTTTGTGTCAGTGTTCGGTGTAAGACTAATTAACATTAATCGATTATTAAGTTTATTGATTATTATTATTGGAGGAGGTACGATCAAATGTTTTATAGAGTATCGCTTCATCTACACTAATATTATTAATAGAAAAGATTTGTTTTTTTGTTTGTATGACTCAATAACTACTGAATCGATTTAAAAAAATCTTTCACCAGTATAATATCATTGTCTATACTAATATTACAAAGAGGATTTTTTTTTATCTGTTTGTACCGAATAGGCTCCGAAACTACTTAACCATTTCCATTTATTTGTAACCATTTTTTCACCAATACAAAGCTAAATTATCAGGAAGTAACATGGCTAAAATTTATTTTTAAAAAAATTAGAGATCCTTAAGAAATTTGCAATAATGTAACCCAAAGTAGCAAAATTTTGCCTATAAAATTCATTATTTGGCGTGCGCTGAGAAAACTATTGATGATACATAAAAATAATGAACTACATGATTAAAGTACTAATTATTACCTACATAAAAGTCTGCGTGGAAATATATCTAACTATCATAGTTAAGTCACAATAGTAGCTTTTCTGTTCTAAAATTTAATTAGATCGCCGGTAGAATCAAAAGTTGGTTACATTCGTATCGTAGTATTAATTCTTATTCAAATAAATAGTTAAATCATCAAGGGTATTTATGTAGCAGTAAAATAAAATATGATGTAATACGCAAACCATTCGCCGCCGCCGTCGCCGTGTTCCCTACTCTTAACAGTAGGTGTTGCCGAGGTGCGGGAGAATCCCCGTAATTATATTAAGAATATTAAGAAAATTAAACCCTCCAAGGCTGTGTAATAGCACACTAGTTTTAAACAAAGAACTTCGAGACAATGTCATTGTAGTCACCATCATCACCGGGCCCGCAGCCGGACAGCTCGCACACATTCCGCGTATCTCAATGATACCGACGGATTTGTCAATAACATTTATGAGACTTCAGTTCCCGGTTAAAGTATAATTTACACTAAAAATTAATAAGTCCCAGGGACAAACATTTTCACTGGTCGGCATCGATTTAAGAAAAGAGTGCTTCTCTCATGGGCAACTATACGTTAGTCTGTCGCGTGGGATCACCGGAAAATCAATTTATTTAGCTTCAAACGAATAGCACATCAAATATAGTTTACAGGGAAGCCTTCCAATGATTCTTTATAGGTATTTACATTTCATTCCTATTTACTTTCTTTTTTACTCGATTGCGGAAAGCTTATATTTTATTTAGTTGTATTTTCCATTTTTGTTACCTCCATCCAAAGTGTCTCCATTAATCCTACTCTAGTTGTGAAATTTGTGTTAGTATGTACATAATATGTTTGTTACTTCTTCACGCAAAAACGAATGAACCGATTGCGATGAAACTTGATCGGTAAATAGCTGTTACCTATAGCTGGTACTTTTTATCCCGATATTCCCACGGAATCGAAAGTTAAGGCTCGTGCAAACTGGCGCGTCCAAGTCCTTGTCGCACCCGCGATATCTCGCTGGTCTGCACGAGCCTTTACGCGGGTGAACAAGGTGAACAACTAGTAGCATTATATAGGTTGTAATTTATAAAATATATAATAAATGTTAAAATATCACGCGGGTGCAAGCGGAAACTAGTAGTTAATAAATTAGGTATTCTCAGGTGATCATAAAAAGGTAAAATAAAACCAGAAAAAGTATGGGCTTCGATAAACTTCGTACTGTTGCAACAGCTCTTATCAGCCCTAAATATCTCCTGTCTACTTCATAATCGCGCGTTCGTATTTTCGAAGGTACATGATTGCCAACGCGCACATTATTGCTGGCAGATCCATAAGTACGTTTTATTTGAATTTTGGATTTGAGTGAGTTATATTATAACGCAACATTCAAATATATATGTATAACCTAAGTCATAAAGTTCTTATTACCAAAGCTAAGGTTTGTGAAATCTTTCAGTTTCGAGATGGACGGCTCTAATGGCATTACCAAGCTTGACTCTTAAGTTTATAGTCCTTATAGTTTCCACGTAAATTAAACCAAATTACTTTTAATTGTATTAAGTCAGTCATGCTGTTATATTTCTTTGGATCATAAGCAGGTTTTATTTGAGAAATACTAGTTTCAGAATAGATTTTCCTCTTATTAAAATATTATCATATGAAGAAGATAATCAGCAGCATCAAATGTATCACAATCTGCATCAACATTATAGCTTAGAGATAACTAGGTACCGGTAAACACAGGCCTCCCCAAGAATCGTATTAAACCTAGTGAATACCATTATTGTAATTTTAAAGCCTGGAGTGCGTCGGCAGGCACACCTTCCACACATAAATTCCCATAGATGACATAAAAAAACCCAGAACATTAGTCTCTTAAACATCTCAGAACAAATACTTTGTGTTTAAAACACACTGCGACACAAACAAAATTATTTACCACATACAATATCAGTCATTCTATCCTTTATCAACTACCTCAACAAAAACTGCACACAGCCGAGCATAGCAACAAGACGTTCTTAAATAATTTGGGTGTACCTATTTGCCTTTTCAACATCTCCAAAACAAAGACTTTGTGACCGAAACACACTTCAGACTCTAAGTACAAACAAAATCATTTACCACATACAATGCCACTCCTCATAATCCGCCATCAATCATGACTACCTCAACAAAAACTGCACACAGCCGTGCATAGCAACAAGACGTTCTAAAATAATTTGGGTGGCGCTGCGCCGCCGCCCGCTGCCGCCGCGCAGCCGAGAGAGCGGCGCGCGTTCCCACGTGCGCGGCCGGCCTGCCTTGAACGACCTTGCCGGTCGCCTGGTTTTACTTGTAGCGATTGTACGTTCGGATGATGATGGAGAACGCTTTTATGATTCATGTTTTTTTTTGCACTTATCCCAATTTATTTGGGGTTTACGTAACATGTCTTCTTCCATATTTCCCTATTAGTTGTTACCCACCTCAGTAATCACCCCCTTTCTAGCCATATCATCTTTCACACAGACCATCCATCGTTTCTTTGATCTCCCTCTACTCTTCAGCCATCCTCATTCATACTAAAAAAAATTCTCACGACATTTTCTCCATTCCTCTGCATTACATGGCCGTACCATGTCAAACAATCACAAGCATCCTGATCATCAGCAAATAAAGTATTTATTTATTGATTTGAGATGCTTCCAGTATCATCGTCAACCGCATCATTTTCACTTGAAGTATGAATTTGGATGATCCAATTAAAATAATACGTGATAGAAGAACGAGAAGACTAGGAGAATAGCTTCACAAGAGAGGGAGAATAGCTTCATGTGATAAGTTTAGGAAAGCAAGATATTATGAAGTAAAAGAATAATGTGTTACTAAAATCTGGAGCTGCTGAAGATTTTAAGACCATCTTGGCATTGTATAAACTCAATCTCCTTGTATTATATAATTGCATAGCACAGGTGTGAGCACAATGTACTAAAGAGCTATCATTTACCGGGTAATATGTCTTTTATTGACTTGAATGCCATACTCACAGCCGCCAGGGCGGCGGCTGTGAGTATGTCATGCTCACTCAGATGCAGACATCTAAATGGAGCTCATCTAATGGAGCATCTAAGGGAGCTAAATGATCCAATATACGCGCCACCATCACCCAGAGGTGATGGTGGCGCGTATATTGGATCATTTAGCTCCCTTCAAAATGGTTGAGCTGAATGTTGCTAATCCATGCGTCATGTTCGTGAACCGGAACCGTCAGTTGGGACTGGTCATCTCTTAGCTGCCATGGCTTGTTTTAAATTTATTTTTATGTTTGAATTGTTCTTTGTTTTATCTTTCTAACGTGCACGTCTTTCTACATTGTTCTCACATGTATAATTGCAACATGAATGATGGAACCAATATTTTGTAACAATTTTTGAAGTGAAAACTTCTTTAGACGTATTGGGCATTTTTGAGATGGGACTAAACCATTGATTTCGCGACACCGTGATGACACCAGTTTTTGACCATTAAAAATACTGTTTTTTATTTTTATTTAAAAGAGTGTCTGTCGGGCAACTCAAAGACCTTATACTTGGGCAACTAGATTCATATTTCTGACTGACCGACTCCTTGACAATTCAAAAATGCCTGTAAATGGTTTAAATGAAATAAATGCTTTGAGTTTGAGTTAAAGGTTTATTTTTTTTTAATCCATAGAGAATACGACGGGCGCAGCCGCCTCTACCAATAGACATTATAGTAACTTAACCCTACACTATCAAGTAAGGTAACCCTACAATAAGAATTAGTCAAAGGATTAAAAAAGTACAAATACCTAATTTATATTAGCCTCGGTTTGAACAATATGGTGTACACTTAAGCAAAAAAAAAAGAGGTCAACCTTGGAATGAGAGATAATAAGCTGGAAATTAAAAACACCTTCATTTTGGCGTTCTAAAAGTTGTCTCAAAAGTCTCATAAAATCTCGCGTCTGCGTCGTAAGTTATTCGAGGTCAAAGGTCAAAAAAATCCGTTTTCTCGATTATCTACGTTTCTATAGCTCCAATGGTGTTCCAGCTTATCTCTCATTCCGGGGAGAAATCCCTAATATGACTGGACTTTTATTTTACACCAGCATTTGAAAGTTGAAAATACATTGGCATACATTTCGAAGAGAATATCCATAATATTGTTTCATCCATTCATGAAGGGGCTGAAGAATTTAGTACAAACAATTTCGACTCTAATAATATATTTCCGTCGTCATCATTACGGAATGAAACAAAAGCTAATAATACAAGGTATGTAGTACATATAATAGGTGGATTGTGGCGTAGGAAAAAAAAGATATATTCTTTTGCCGTTCCCCGTGCCAAATGGGACGTGTGTGAAGCGTGGGTGTTGTGACGTTGTGGATTCGATATATTGTCAAAGTACTCAGAGAATGAAAGATTTGTGGTCGGAAATCTTCTCTTTGATGTTGTTTAAATATTATCTGATGTCATATTACTCGCTATAAGAGCTTGTTTTGGTTGTTTTTAATAATAGTTGGTGTTTACCAAAAACACTATCATCTCGAATCTAAATTAGCTTCTCAATCCTTAATTGATTAGTAGTTATTATTTAGTGATTTAGCTCAATATCAACACCAACAGCTCTGTATCAACTTAGCAAAATTTAAGAGTCAGCTCGGCAGTAGTAGAAAGGGCCACTGTGAACGTTTTCCGAAAACCATTTAGAACGGCATTGCTCTAAATACCGTTCTAAATAGTTTTCGTGTAAAAGACTGGATATTTGAACCAACATTTTGGTCGATTTACCTCTGTGTCTGGTACCCGAATTCTTCACACTCATTAAAGTATGTGGTAACGTAATGACGCATCTCGCGTTTGTTCAGTGGCGTCTAATTCCGTGAGTCACGACTGTCATTCGTGCCAAATTGTCCGCTGCTGGGTCATCTCGTAAAGACACATGACTGATTCTAATTTCATTCATTATTATTATCAAATCCAGACAAATGTTTGATCTTTTTGTGGACTGTAAACGTTGTGGTGGCAGTCTCATTGTTTAACAGGATTTTAATTTTATCGGCGTAAGTGTACCTACTATTTTTTAATGATATCGTGTATTGCTGACTGGTCTGATAGCAGATTCCATAAGGCACCATCATGGAAGGTCAGACAATTAAATTTGCGACGGTATATTCAGTTTTCCACCTGTAATGTCTACCAGCGTCCGAGAGAATCAAGAGTACCGAAACTTACTAAAGTATTTTATACTTTTTTGTTATACTTGGTCATTAGCTTAAAGAATAGCAATAATGTACATCATAATGCTTTGTAGGAAGTCTTTTATCATTTTGCAAACAGACCACTACATATCTATTTATGATCCCTTATAATTCCATCCCCACCTTTTTAACCCCCGACGCAAAAAGAGGGCTTTAATTATATAAATGTAGGTAAATACTATTGTTTTAAGACTGTTGGCTTAAATAGTAAAATATCTTGTTGTAAAATAAACTGTTAGGCTTCCTACCGTGTAGATTTTACAATATCAAATCAAATCATTCTGAGATATTCTGAATTTTTTTCATCTTGCGGTCCGGCACCGGTGCTGCGGGCGGGCGGCGGTGGAGATGCGGCGTATGGGTGATATTCATTCGTATATACACAAACATGCGGTCATATACAAGAAGCCTTAAAATCCTCTAATTGTGTCCCTGTTTTTCAAAATCTGCCCATTGAAAACGAACCGTTGAAATCACCTAGCGAAAAGAATGTGAAACTTTTAAGTGCAGTCTTATTTAGCGAACGTATTTTAATGCAAGTTGCTGCTAATGGAAAATAACCGTCGCGACCCCCTTTCTTTGTCTTAATTCTTATTTTTGCGGCTGGTGTCGTTATGTCAAAAATAATAATACTGTCGTACTGTCAGAACTATTATTTTTCATTGATTATGATATTAAAATGTTAATTAAGTAATAGTTTATTAATCGTTTTTATGTTCTTAAGTTTGCAGCTTATTTATTTCTTTACAGGTTAGGCATTTGTTTTGTAATAAGTCTTTGAAAATAATCATTTGTAAGGCAAATACTTTGTACTTTATGTACTTATCAGTCTATATGTTTTCTGTGAGAGGAAGCGGGCCATAATCCACCACACGGGCCCATTGCGGGTTGGTGGATGTCACCATGTCTTCTTTTTTTTTATTCAAAGACATGCTGGTTTGGCACGGCGAAGGACATGAGGACATGCGGGTATCCTCATGTCCTTCGCCGTTTTGAGAGCAGTGGTGATGAAATAATTTACACAAAGTGCCTGCTTGCGTTCGGAACCACGGCCTACAACTCGTAAGTCGCGGCCGATACTGGGGTTACTGAGCCACCACTGCTAATTAGCTTTAAATACACATCTGCGAAACTCTATGTTTTTTCCTATTAAGATAAATTTCAAAACTGAGTAAACAAAAGCCTTGTATAATTTTCTCTCTAATATATTTTTTCAGGGGTTGTAATTGGCTAATTAAAAGTTGTGACCATTTTGAGAGGTTTCTGTTTTGATTATTACGTAGTATGGAGCGGATACAAGGCTTTGAGTGATGAGCAAGCTGTGAGGGAGAACAACAACCTATGGAAAGTTTTTTGGAGTTCCCTAGGGCTTGACCCACGAGCTCTGCAAATATCTCACAACATTTTATTACAATATGACAGCGTAGGTACTACAAGGCAGTTTGTTTTGTTTTCTAAATAAGAAGTAGGATTTAAAGAATCTGTACAATATTTTACTAAGTTCATGATGTTACAGTGGAATGTAAATTAATAAATTTTTTGAACTTATTTTTTGTTGCTGCTTTTTATAATTAGGAAGTGATACTTAATACCAACAATTGTTCGTAATAAACGTAGAACAATAATATCTTTGTTATTTTTGTTTTGATAGCATAATAATGACTGAAATATCTGTGGGTTTTATGAATTAGTTTCCTGCAAGTGGTAAAGGCATTTTGATCGGCCATCTCCTAAGGCCATCTCACACGAGTAAAATGCAATAAATTCATAGGAAGTCATCTGGTGTAAGTACTGATATATATATGATAGGTGCGTAAAAGTGAGCAAGTCCTCTCGAAATAAATAGTGAAAATTCAATATAAAATTCAATGCTTTTTATTTTCTTAGCAGCGCCTGCCCCACTAAGTTTTCGGTACAGTTAACGCGTATCTACAGGGTTAATATCACCTATACTACATTTGAAATAAGATTAGACGTTTATATAAACCATTTTTACAGTCCGTTCAACCTATTTTGACTTCTATTGTGTTGGTGGCATGATAAATTGCAGCGCAGTAAACAGTTGGTAATGTAACTACTTTTTTGCTTTTAAGCCATCCTTATGCCTACGGTATAGAAGTCAAAATCGGTTGAACGGACTGTAAAAAAGGTTTGTTTAAATGTTTCATTTTATTTAAAATGGAGTGTATATGTGTGTAAGTATTCAAGTTATTTTTAGAGCTCATAATATCCAATCTGTTCTTGTTTACAAAAAATACTTGTATTGTACATCTAATTTACACTTTTTGGTGCTAAACGTCCTCAAATCAGTTCAGTGAATCCCGAAATTAGATCAGTAAATAAAAAACATAAGGACCTACAAGATAAATTATTTACAAGTAATGAACTTCATAACATTTTCGGTAAACTGACAATTTTTTATTTGCATAAGACTCAATATCACACCAAAATGAAAATTACATTATGTGAATACCTTGTTATACACATTTATCTACGCTCATAACGTAAAATTCTTATTTTGAAAACTACTAACTCAATAGATGTACATTGTATTCAACTGTATAAATTTTTAGTTAAATTTTAGAAGCACATTTAGACATTGGCCATTATTAACATTGGCAGAATGCTTGCCATATTAATACATAAAAACGTACCAAATACAAGTTTTATAAAAACACACTCGCTAACAAATTAGTGCTTTAATTGTAGTTTATGAAACTGTTACATAGTGAGGGGTATTAAAACACGTACGGCTCGGTTTTTAATAGTATCATCACACGAGTGTTTGTGTATCTTTCATATCAACGAAGAATTATTGCCTTGGAAAATACCTTGGTACTCATTTACAATTCACTTTGAAAAATATCATATAAAGGTACCTACAAGTCCAACAAAATGAATGTAACTTTTAAAATCTTTCCAAATACAAAGTCACAGCCAGAGCCTTCACACAAATAAGTGAAAATGTTGTAAGAAAAATCACAAAAATAACTGACGCCTCCACGTTTGCCAAAGGCAAGCCATTTTCAAAAGATGGGTGGGTGTCGCACGTAACTTTTTCAATTTCCACGAAGGCCACGTTTCAAAGCTCTCACCTTAAGAGATGGATGTTTTATGTACCACTTTAGTTTTTATTTTGAGGCAGCGTGATTTATGTCTCGTTTGAAAATTGGAACGTGTATGCACACAAAAGTCGCACTCTTTTGTTTATTTTTGTGTAATCTGGATGGTACATGTTGAACTCATATCCAAGTATGGATTGACAAATTGGAGAAATAGCCCAGGGAGACGATCCAGGCAATTTATTTCCAGAGCCAAAACAGGATGCACTATCTCCTTCCTATCCAAGTATGGATTGACAAATTGGAGAAATAGCCCAGGGAGACGATCCAGGCAATTTATTTCCAGAGCCAAAACAGGATGCACTATCTCCTTAAAGTATTTTATTGAATGCTAAGTGCTTCGCCTGCGACTTCGATCGCGTTGTTTTGGGATTCCTTCGAAGCAAACTTCAACAACCCATTTCGCCCCTTAGAAATTATTTTTTATAAACAGCCTGTGATCTGAAAACGTGTCAAACATACAGACAGAGACACATACGCATTATGATACTTGTTTAGAAAGTTTTCTCTACTATGATCAATTCACAAATAATAAGATACGGAGCTCTTAAAGATAAAAAATCTATTTAAAACATAATTTCATATCAATAGGGGCAGGTTTCAGTCAATGATCTGCAACATGTTATTGTAAGACTGATGATCAATATATAAATAATCTGTATACCCTATCAATTAAAGATAAGGTTAAATTGCAATGAAAATGTATTTTGTTGCAGTTATCAGTAACTCGTGTTGATTTACAGGTCAGAAGATTCGCATTAAGGTCAGATTTGAGGTCGAAATTACTGCTGCATCTACACTGCACTGTGACACATTACGTTGAATGCATAATATTATAATGATTTTACTATTATTCGAAGTAGTTAAACAGCCTCTTTAGTCTAGTGGTCGCAAGCGCTACTGCTGAGTATGAGGTCCTGGGTTCGATTCCCGGGTCGGGCAAAGTGTTATTGGGTTTTTCCATCTGGAATTTCTCAGTAGCAGCCCGGAGTCTGGATTTGTGCCCGGTTGATGGCAATAGGCTCGCCCCCTATTACATGGAACTTAAACATAACTGGCGAAATGAGGGTGTACTATTGGTACACCTCTGCCTAACCCTTCGGGGATTACAGGCGTGATGTTGTGTTATTTTAGATAAACAGCTACGTAAAAATACAATAGACGTGGATTTATTTAGTAACCTGTTCCGCTTAGCTATTTCTAAAGAGCCAAAAATAAAAAATAAAACCCTGAAAGAAATCCAACAACAGCTACGTATAAACATTTAGGCTTTTATATATAAGTAACATATTTCATAATTTTATTATACAATAGTAAACCACGATCTCGATTGCTTTGATTCAGACAGATCCTAAAGCAGTGATTTATAACATGAAAATGATTTCGATTGCATACATTTTACACTCGATATAAATAGTTACGTACTTATAAGTTGATAAAGGATAAAAAGACAGGGCATTCAAAGGCTTTATCCCAAAGGTCCAGCCTCTGAACCGCCTCATGTTGCATGTAGTGCTAGACCACAGTCGGTGCTAGGTATCAGTGCCGGCAGCTGCTAGGGATTGAGACTATTGACAACTCGTTTCACTAAAGTTTTCAGAGTTTTTACAGTATAGATTTCCCAAACAACTATTCCGTTTCTAACAGGGCTTGGAAACGTTGTTTAAAATAACGTTTTTAAAACGTTTCTAACAATTCTCGTTCTAAAATGATGATGTGGATATATTTAGTAACCTTTTCCGCTTAGCTATTTCTAAAGAGTCTTGTTGTCTTGTCTTGTCTTGTTCAAGTTAATCGTCATCCTGAGGATGCCTCGTTGACACGTGTCGATTTCTTCCAGGGTCTTTTCAAGACTCTTTAGAAATAGCTAAGCAGAAAAGGTTACTAAATATATCCACATCATCATTTTATAATGGATTTCTGCCAGGTCACGCCTGAATCAATTAACTATCAATTCTCGTTCTTCTTTGTACAACATTTTCTTTGGAACGAAAACGAAATGAATACGTTTTCAAAAACCCGTTTATTCCACAGGACGCAGCCGCACACGGGGCTTGCGCCGACAAGCATGGACTTGTTTAGTTAAATTGTACCTTATCTTCATTTCATTACATCATTGATTCGAATGTGCTTGCCGCTTCCATATTGAGTAGGGTTGTGTTGCGAGTTTCCTATCGATCAACCCAAACATGGAAAAAAACCGGTAAAAACGTTTTATTAACCGAGACAGATTTAAATTTTGTTCTTCAAAAACGTTTTTATAACGTTCCGTTCGAATGTAACCGAAACAAATCGTTTCTTATGTTTTTAAGACGAAACCGTTTCGAAAAATATACCGTTATCCGAGCCCTGGTTTCTAAGGAAGCGGGCTTTCAATTTCTAATAAAACCGAATCGGGATATTAAACAGTGAAAATGCTACAATGTCAGCAAGTTTCATTCAACTTAGTATCTTGTGAAAACCGACGGAATTTGTTTTGTTCATCGTAAAAACGAATGTTATTCCTTGGAGGTCGTGTTACACAATTTTCACTTACAACTCTCGCGTTTGTACCAAACCTTATAATAAGTTGTGCAAATATCAAAGTTCTAAATGTAAATATTTTCGACATAGTCCTTCACCTACGTCATACGATGACGTTATTGTAAAAGATATTTAGTAGCTCTATGAAAATAGAAAATGCGCCAAAGATGCAATTGCGATTTGATTGCATCATGCTTCTAGAGAGGAGTGTGAACCGCCTTGAACGTTTCACTATCTTAAGAGTGACTTGCTAAATTTCGATACGGTTTTCTTGAATATAAAGTTTTTATATAAATATCACAGATCCTTAAAAAAGAGAAAAATTAAATGAACGAAATGGGAGCAGTGGTGGCCCAGTGATAACGGGCGCGTGGTCGGAGTTTCGAAACCAAGCAGGTACTTAACTATTTCAAAATGATGAAGGAAAACATCGTGAGGAAACCAGCATGTCTTTGAATAGAAAAATCGAAGACATGTGATATCCACTAACCCGCACTGGGCCCGCGTGGTGGATTACGGCTCACTCCCTCTCACAGAAGGCTGATTTATGTTGATGCTGCTTAAAAATTAAGTCGTTGTTGTCTAAAATATGTGCTTCAATAACTGCGCAGTAGTTTTCGATGTTTGTCTTAATACTGCAGACAGCTGGGGGCTGAATGTTATCAGATCTCACAGTCGTTACGGATAGTCAAGAGCCTAAAACTGACAACCAGTCTTATCAAGGGGTATCGTGTTACCCAGTAACTGGGTCGTGGAGGTTATATAGGCAGTCGCTCTATGTAAAATACTGGCATTCAGCTGCATCCGGTTAGACTGTAAGCCAAGCCGACACTAACATAGTTGGGGAAAAAGGCTAAGCATTTGATTGAACCGAATGCTTTTTATCTGATACATTTTCCACATTTATCCACATAGGTATTATGCTCAATTACAGCATATTTTAAGATAATTTGAAAGTAAGGCCGACATTGAATTAGTTTTAAAAACATAATGGTGATGAATTGCAAATTCTTCATCATTAAATAAGTACGGTCTTTAGTGCCACTGAGAATTTGGTAAGAGTTTACTTGAGATTAAAATTATTTCTTAAATCTTACATTGATATTTGGTTACTTATAAAGTTAATAACTTTGTTGAACTTGAACGAGTGCTTCTTTAATATAGAGTTTTCTTATTTTAGAATGGATAGTTTCTTGCCGAAAGTTATTTCCTGGAAAGTTGTAGGTAGGCAACTCTAAATCTGTTTTCTCAAATATTGTTACAATTTGTCAATAATTAAATTATTGACTATATTTTGCACTCGACTCTAACTTTATGTAAGAAATTGTCATGATTAATTAATTTATAATAGCTAATTTAATTAATAACATAATATAAACATTTTGCACGCCGAGTGAGGCAAAACATGTTGGTCCGTTAAAATTATCTTCCATGTTACACGTTTGAACAAATAAATTTATCTTTATCTTTAATGGCCGTAGAAAAGGTCATCGACTCCTACCGCTGCGCACGCGTTACCGTCAACCATAATTATTATGTTACGCGTAATTATGAATCTATTAATAGATTTTAAACTATTTATTTAAATGATATGATGTCAGCATATTTTAATCTAAATTAAGTGCCCAAATTAGATATACATATTTTATTGGATAAGGATGAATTATAATACCAGTCAAAATAGCTTCGGAAACAATTTTTTTATCAAATTCTAAAAGATAATAAAAGTTACTGTAAAACTGTAAAAACCTTCCGCATGGATTACTCCGTCCATTGGTGAAAACCGTTTGAAAACCTGTTTGATAGTTTTTGAGTTAAGCGCGTTCAGACAGACAGACGCGGCGGGGGACTTTGTTTTATATATGTAAGGATATGGCTGCTAAGGCCAATAATAATATAATGGGCAATAGGTAATATATTCTCCCAAAATGTTACACGATATTAGCTAATACTCTACGTCTTCTTTTTAATAAATGCTAATGAATAATTTGGTGTTTTGGCATTGAAACTATAAGTGATAGTAATTATAACATTTCAGAGCTGCAGGAGAACCAAGTTAACCGACGAAGCCCGAGGAATTGCGAAACTTAAGTGCACACAGAACAGATGGCCGTTGGGACCAAAACGTTCTGGAGTGGCGACCGCGAACCAGAAGATGTAGCATTCGAAGAGATCGATGACCTGGTGAATATCGCAGGAATCCGCTGAATGCGAGAAGCACAGAACAGTTGAAGTGGCGATGCTTGGGGAAGGCCTATGTCCAGCAGTGGACGTCTTTCGGCTGAAATGATGATGGTGAACTATAATATTTATCGATTGTCTACCACACATAAGTTTATCAAGTTGTGAGACAACTGCATTTTATGTTTCTCAATAGGTACATTTTTATTAAAATAAGATGATATTGTTAACTATTTTTGTATTTGTTCAGCAGTGTACGTACTCTTATTTTGTCAGCATGAAAATGATGTTTATATTGAGTAAAGAGGTATAGGATATTGAAACAACTGTTTTTTTTTATAAGGAGTTGAAAATTAAGTGCAATTTGGTATTCATAATTTAAGACGTTTACTTAGTTATTCTGTGAGTGACTGAAAGAAAATGCGTAGCATAAAGCACGTAAACAATGAATTTGAAAATATGGTCCTTAGGTATATAGTGTAGCTACCTTTTTTATTGCTGCGTTGTGCATCTGAAGAGCGTTTTTACAAATATGTTGGAGCAGCTGAATGCCAGTATTTTACATGGAGCGACTGCCTATTTAACCTCCATGACCCAGTTACTGGGTAACATGATACCCCTTGATAAGACTGGTTGTCAGACTTTTTGGGCTTCTGACTACCCGTAACGACTGTCAAAGTTCTACGAATATCAGCCGGTACCAACGGCTTAACGTGCTTTCCGAGACACGGAGGGACCTAGTGCCGTATATAATTTCATACTGAACGATAATGAAGTCTAGTCAACACCTACCTCATTATAAAAATAATTAGTAATTTTCCCAACTGACTATTACAGATTTATGATGATTATGACCCCACACACTTGACCATGCCTCACAGATATATTAAGATCTATTAATGCCACAATTAACAACAATAAAGTAACTGATACTAATTGCATTTGAACTACCAAGCAATCATAACAACTAGCTGATTGAAGAAAAGGACATCGCTATACGAGTTTTCTATCCGCATCTCTTTCATCACTTCATTGTACAGGATAAGGTTATCAAAAGTATCAAAGTTTATCAATATTTGGACTTTAAGTTCTAGTTTGTAATTACCATCATGGACTGCATACTAATATGTATGTTTATCGTAGGAAACACGCGCGATTAGCTTAACGCAGCATGTATTGTAGATAGTTTGTTAAGACAACACGTGTCCCTTATCTTAAGTTTATTCTAAGCAGGAAATCATCATGTAGAAGGTCAATAAACTGTAATTGTATTTTCCTGTGTGGCTTACTTACTGTCTACAATAAGTTATTTATTTTTTTATCAAATTAGATTTCTTACAGCTGTAGTGGCAATCATGTCATTTGGTTTAAATATGTCCTTATCTTTATTATTTTGTTAATCTTTTATATATATATATATATATTATTTTCTTTTAGATTTTGTGACTGTGAGTACGTTGTAGGTTGTAGACTATTTTCTATTTTACTAAGTATCTAGTACTTGTTGATAGGCCTACACTGTCCTCTCATACCTATAAACATTGAAATTTGAAAACATTGTAGAAACCATTTATTTTTAAAAGAGTAACCGTGGAGTTTCTTGCCGGCCTTCTTCATAGGAAGCGACCAATTGGAACCGCGCACCCAGCTTCTGACGTTTTATAGGTGCCCTTGTAGGTTTATGTGAAATAAAATATTTTGAATTGATTTAAAAAAAAATTGTTACCCTCCTTTTGTTGTGTTGCACTGGCTGGCTAGAGGCTGGGGTGAATAGTGTAACGATTGCAGATAGATCAATATATAAATAAATGATGTAATAACAGCCAGATCTTAGAATTGACCATTTCATGAAATGGCCAGCTGAAATTGACCATATCGAGTAAACGTCAACGTTTAATGATATGTCAGTGGACGTTTGGCCGTATCATTAATTAAAGTATCAATGGCTTAAGGTGTAGTAAAAATAGCCTAATAACTGCTACCAATTTGGAAATACCGCTCGCCGGCCGCTGCCATGGCAGCACTCGCTTCGCTCGCTCGGCTCGCGCGCGGTTGGTCACTGTTCTAACCTAACTTCACCTATTTGTTTGCATAAGCGGCATAAGTTTTTAATTTTTTTAAACTAATTTTAAGTGCTATTCTGCATTTCACGCCGCAGCGCTAGCGGCCAGCGAGCGCTACTTTCAAGTTTATCGCTTTCCATAATGTAATATTCGGAAACCCAATAAAAGTCCATCGACTTTTTTGCGTGGTCAGGTTACTTTGATTCGTTGTATGCTGCCGGGATGTACAACAAAAACAAAGCGACATCACCGGTGGATAATCTAACTATTTTACACTAACTAATGCATACACTAATGTTTTGAAAAATCATGAAGTAGTCGTGCGTTTAACTGGTCATATCGTCCAACGTTGAGTATTCAACGATCTGGCTGTCGATGTTCATTTCATGAAATGATCTGACCACGACATCTATATTATCCTCTCAAAACTTTTCATTTTCAATTTCCATTTCTTAACTGAAACACATTATCTACAGCTGAATAGGATCAGTCATCTTGGAAATGCCGGTGTCATCTTAGTTTTACAATATTTTCCAAAATAAATTTGTGTAAATGTGTCTTAAAAGATCTACTTACAGAAATAAACATCATTTCAACATCATTCATTTTAAGACTCCCGCAGACAGGCGTGACGCGAGCCCAGAAGCACAATTTCTGTGAAGTTTTCATAGAAAGTGTTACACCAAAGTCGCATCACGCCTTCCTTTTGTTGCATTACGTCGTAGTAAAAGTCTCAAAATAGAAATTACTATTTGACTTTCCAATCCAATAAAATAGTGTAAACAGTCGTATTCCTAAAATAGATTCGAGCTCTAGTCTGTTCCTTTTGCCCCGAATACTGAATCACACATTCGGAATATTAAGATCTTCTACGGTACCAACCGTATCCCATTATGCTAAAATGGCCTAGATAAATAAAGAATTGCTTGAACCGACCGTTGAACCTGAACTGTTAAACAATAATGTATGGCATAAATATCCTGAATGTAAGGAGTTTACGTGTGGGACACGAAAAGGAGCGGCGAAGGTGTGGCGTGTGAGCTACTGCGTGATTTATCTGGCGTTTTTTTGGGCTAACTTGACTAGACCAGTTTACAAAGCTGCAGTAATCGTAAGCAGTTAATAACAAATAAAATTAGACCTCGAAGACTTCCTAATAAACTGTTAGGTACCAAGAAAATGAATTAATTTTAACACATACGTTTGTTTAAAGTGAAAACTTCTTTAGGCGCGTTGAGCATTTTGGAGATGGGACTAAATCATTGATTTTGCAACACTGCGGTGACACCAGCTTTTGACCATTAAAAGACATCAACGCATTGATTACCGCGGTGCGTGGAGTAAAAGACATCAACGCGTTGATTACCGCGGTTCCGATTTATTTTCAAGTTTTCACTTCTGTCGGCATTCCCGGAGTGCCACTGTTTTTATCAACAATCGATCAATCGGGAACAATTCCAGACTCCGGGCTGCTATTCTCAATTTCCAATTCGAAAAACTTAAAAACCCAACAAAATAGGTAAATTAAAGAAATTGTTGATGAATAGAACTATACTAGTTTTAGGTCTTTTTTTTAATATTAAAACATTTTTGAAGACAACAATTCGATACGAGCGCATGATTTTTTTCGGAAAAATCCAGCGATGAATAATTTTCGGTAAACCAAAACACCTTAGAAGTTTTCAATAAGAAGATATTCTTTAACAGTTTAAAAGTATCGTATGGCAATTTAAAGTACGCCTGAATAATAATAACGTCGAAGTTAAAGCGTTAACACTTCACGGATACGAACTTTTGAACTTCTTCCAACTTAGTGAGAGATAATGAGTCTTGGCTTTCTTTGGCTGAATCAAACTACTTAATAAACTTCTCGCTCACAAAATATTGTTATTTTTTCAAATGCTGTTTCAAAAATGCTATTTCAAAAATGTTCCTGTGGGATAGACCAAGGGAGCGAAACTACGTTTTTTTTTAGTTTCGTTCCCTTGTCTGTCCTACAGGAACCTAGCATTTTTCTGGGATATATAAAGTAATATATTTTGTCACTCCAGTCTGTCGACTATATAATGTCAAAAATTACGTTGCTGAGTATAAGAAATACAAAGCATAAAACAAAAAAAAAATACTCTTTCGCTTTCATAATATTAGTAGGATAGGAAAAGTTTGGTTCAGAAACTTTCTCAAATAACCAATGAAAAATTTTATAGCATAACAACAGATTTAGGTCAAAATCCATGATTTGCTGTGCCCCTCACGTATGCTTCGAGGGCTTAACTATCGAAACACGACTTGGTAAAACTCGTTCAGGGCCGCCATGTTTACCCGATATAAGGCATTGGTACTTGCACGACTTAAATTCAGGATTGAAGGATTTGGAAGTAGCTTTATAAAAATCTAAATGAGCCAGATATTCATCAATATCATCATCAATAACATCAAATTATTCAAATCAAGACTGACTATTACTTGGATTTCAAATCAAATGTTGTGACTGCTACTTTCATTAATTCGGATTTAAACAAGTGGTGTCATCCTAGGTAATATGGTAGTTGCCTAGGTAAAAAAAAAACTATTTAGTCCGTCTTTCAGATAATAAAAAAAAATATTAGACACGTATTTTTTGCTTTATCATATTAATCAAAAATAACTTAAAAAACACGCATTAAATTTGGGGAGTGGGGGCTCGTTACGTCACACTCAGCATAAAATCTAGCAAGGCGTGACGTCATGCCACATTTTAGCTCAATGTATCGCCGTAATTTTTTGATGATGTCAAAAAAGAAAAAAATATGTGTCCCATATTTTTTTATTAATCTACCTTCCAGACAAAAAAAAATGGACACAGGCCTATTGTGAAATATTAATAAGATTATTAATGAATTCCACTTCTAAGTATTCTCTTGACATTATGTGTCTAATATTATTCACATTATTCTCTAAACCCAATACATGTTCAATGTCATTCTCAAAAACCAAGGTTCAATCGATTATGAAAGTAATGCCTCTCTAATGACGCAATCATAATTATAGCAATGTTGATAGATATCATCTTTCTTGCAGTCTATATCGATTATATTATCGATTCATCGATGCCCTATCGAGTCGCGTGTCGGGAAGTGTGAACTTCTATTTTAAATCGATTGGATGATTGTATTTAGGCCACTGTACAGTTACATCAGTTGGTTCCCGTTATTGGATTTCAATAAAATTGTAATTCTAATGTAATAGTGATAACAAAAACATTAGATCATCTTTTCATATTTTTGCTTTTATAATCTCTTCCCAGGTGCTATTTTTGTTCCCTGTTTGTATTCGAATTACCTAGTAGTATTTTTTTACAAGAAATGCTTTGGCCATGTAATGTAAATGATTGCAGATGTAAAATTTTCAGCACGTTACTTCGTATCATCATCACGATATAAATACCTTGATGGTGCTTTCAAGGCATGTTTTCTCTATTTCTAAGAAAATATCACAAACCGGTAATTTAATCATAAAAACCAATGAGAGAAATCCTGTTACTTTGGCATATATTCTTCGAATTGCTTATCTATGCACTTATTCAATCGTTTTGATTGATGTAAGACGATTCTTCTAGTTGATACTGAAGAGGTGTGATCCTTTTTGTTATTCATAGAACATGACATCGTGATATCATAATTATTATTAAGAATTTTCGTTACAGCTTTTAATTTACGTATCAGTGATACTTATCAATGATTATCAATAGAATCTATCTGATATGACTAATCTGATAAAGAAACAGGATAAGTCATTCAAAAGTCTCCAAGCTAATAAAAATTGAAACCTTTCTTATCTTTATGAAAAAGATAATTGATGCCATCGGCATTTCCATAGTAAGTTAAGGAAACATCTCTTTGTAACTCTTACAATACAAATTGCCATTTAATGAATACAGTCAAAGAGTAAAGTTAATTCTGAGACATTAGAGTCTGCGAGATGATCTTTGCCAAGGCGTAGATTGGGATAGACGACTAACAGAATTACACTGAAATAAATTTATTTACTGTAAGTAATTGAGTTATAATTGTCTGAGCATTAAAAGGATCTCAGTAAGTAATTAATTCAGTTTCAACGTATAATGTATAGTTAGTAGCCGTCTTTGTTAATTAAGCAGTCTTAATTTATTATAATATTTGCTTGACTTCTACTGATTTGTTTGTGCTGTGTTGCGTAAAGTCAGAGAAATTTATTGTTAAGCAAATTGACTTCTAACTTAAATTGTCCGTAGATGTATTTAAATCATTCGTGACAATTGTATGAAAGGGATTCAGCACAGCAAATGGAAGTGAAGTGTCAATTTGCTTAACAATTAGTTTTCCGGAGTGTACCTACATTGCACTGAAATCATTACCAATAAATCTCGAATTGCATGTTTTATAATGCATTTTCAACGTTAATAATTGATTGTCTTGAAACTTTTCATTATAGCTTGATATCTGTGTGCACAAAAAAAAAAAACTTTTCAGTTGCCTTAGTCCCAAAATTGTAATATAGAGCTAGATATTGATTTTATGATTAGGGGCATCCCCTTTTTTTTTGGGTGGGAAATCATCAAATAACTTCTCCCGCTCTGGGCGGAGCGGGAGGGCGTTTCAGACTCTTACTGACTAAAACCCACCCGTGTTCCTTAGTTGCCCTGTTGCCGGGGGCCACGATCTCACTCTCGGTTTTCTTCGCAACCCCGGCAGGCAACGGCCCTAGCGGACCCCGTCAATAGGGGGCATTTCTAAATTCATTGATTATGTGTCACTAAGTGATATCGAATGTTAATAATATAACTTTCCGGTACTTTCTATTAAGTTTTGATTAAATTGATTACTTTGCCAACTTTTTACTATTTGCATCATCGTTAATTTATTGACCAACCAATCAGCTGTACAAAATCTGTGTAGTAGTAAAAATTGCTTCTCGTTCATTAAATTCTGTAGATTGTAACATTACATTGCGTTCATTATTCCGCTTATGAGCACGGCTATTTACCAGTACCTCAGGTCAGCTGTAGTTAACTGCTCATAGACCATGATAGGTCATGAAGATCAGTGTATCGTTTCATAGTTTTTCAAGCTTATCCAAAAGGACTCTCCCTCCCATCGGACATCAAATAAAAGACACAGATTCACTGTTTATATCACTTTTTTATAATTTATTTTCACAACATTTTTTATTTCTGTAAAATTTACAATAGCTTAAAACTCCTCACAAATATAATAGTAATTATGTATCGTAACAACACATCGTCGCGGCTCGTGTAACACGAAACAGGCAACTTGGAAGAGAAAGAAAAAAATAATAACTATAATGTAATTATACTTGATAATAACCTAATATAAGCTTATTTAACGTAAGGCCTAGCAACCCCTAAACTAGAGAGTCGGTGTGTCGAACATTCGCTTTTAACATATGAGCGAGGGCTGCGACACGCGCGCTTCGGAGAATCTGGAGAGTGGGCAAGAAGCAGCGCTGCGGAGAGCTGGTGGCGTTGTTGTCACGGTGTTTGTGTGAATGTGGGTTGGAGCTGCTGATATTTTTGTGATTAAAGATGAAGTTTGGTTAATCGGAAGAGCGTTTGCAACATTTGTTTAGATTCGGACTAATTACTTAAATTGTGTTCTAGATTGATAAAAAAATATGGAGTCTGGAGAAAAAATGCTTTGAAATATTTATTGAATGGTTCATGGAAAATTACGTATTAATTAATAAAATGGATTCTAAAATAATCAGTAGCTTCTGTCAGTATAGTCACACCCACATAGTAATTACAGTCGTAAACATTTGTACTGATAGATTGTAAAACAGTATACTAAATGCCACACCGCTGCTAATTGCCGACGCCTCCAGTTCTGCGAAACCACGCTTTTAATTACGGCGTTCACGTGCTGTACTTCCACAAGAATCAAATTTTCGTACACATAATTTTATTAAGACCAAGTTCTATATTCATCGAAACAAAAACTCAGAAAATCAAGTACTTGGCGTCAGCTTTATCAATGAAATCTTTATCAATGTTTTCGTTTCGTTGAACAAACAATTCAATCTTAGTACCAACATTTTATAAATAGATAAGTAAATGCTTCTAGTGTTTGATTGTATTTAAATTATAATAACTTTTGCATATTAAAGTTTCTGTTTCGCTAAATTGCACGCTTCATGTCATCGAAGTAAACAAAAAAAAAAAAACATTGGCACTCCGGGATTGCCGACGAAGTGAAAACTTGAAAAAAAAAAATCGGCACTGTGGTAATCAACGCGTTGATGTCTTTTACTGCACGCACCGCGTGAATCAACGCGTTGATATCGCGAAATCAATGGTTTAGTCCCATTTCAAAAATGCCCAACGCGCCTAAACAAGTTTTCACTTCAAAAACTGAGTAAATATGCTGAGCATCTCTTTACATAAATATAATGTATTGTATTGAGTTATGCAAATATAATGGGATCAAAGCCAATAATTTATTTTATTTCGAATTAAATAATTTTTATAGAGAACCGCCATCTGATAAAAACCATTAGGCAAGTCAACACTTTATTTTACTTTTTAATAATGGAGGCAAGTATCGTTTGGATGCCCAACATAAAGACTATCATTAAAATAGTAAAATAGTAAATTCACGAGACAAGTAACAATATTTATTAGAAAACTTGGTACTTTCAAATTCAGAAACAAACTCCAAGCGAAATCTCACAAAACTTTAAGATACTTATTCTGATTTATCTCCTTAGTTCTTCTGAGCTCTTGTGATACCTTGCCTTTTGTTTGATTTGAAATATAGAAAGTTAAGTACAATCCTTCAGAAATTTGTATAATATCTCAGAAAAGTATCTCAAATTCACAAAACCATTATCCAACAATATATACATATATAACAAACAACTGCTGCACGAGAACGCCTTTGACCAGTGCTCATTAGAATTAAAAATTAATTATAAAATAAGGCTAGCTGAAAACTGATGGTAACTTTAGAAAAAATAATAAAACCCTAAACTATATTGCAATGTCTCTCTTTGCAAGGAATTTAAAATATTTAGACCGTTGTTTTTGGAAGCGTTTAGCCACGTCACGTGGTGTATATGGAAGAGCTTTATGAGCTAACAAGCATCTCTCGGTACGTTTCCACTGTTCTCGAATTGAACCCAATATTTACGCATATTTTCAAAATTTAGAATAGTGAACTCGGCCCAGACCAAAGAAACAATTATGTAGATGAGCCAAGTTTCTGTGTAGAAAGCATGTCATTTAGAGTTCGTGATTAAAATTTCTACCAACACGTTTGAAACTACGTTTTTAAGAACTTACAGACAAGACTGGTAAATAACTAGTATGGTACCCTACGGCTAAAATACCTACATAATTATCTCCATAGTTGTAGAGAGAAAAATCACAAAAAATATACCATCGAATATCGTTTTTATTTCACGCGAGGAGGTAGTTCTTAACGGATTTTGCCAATAGCTTTATAATATAGATATAACAATCACAGATATTATAATAAATATAGTGACAATAGAATGACATTTAAAATACCTGTCGAAAAAACTACAAATCACAACTTAGACGCCTGTCTCGTTATAGCAAGTAACACTAGTGATAATTAACATACACTCACTCTTATTACATATGGAATAAAGTTTAGATTCAGTTAACTATGTTTATGTACTTCATTTATTTCTAAGTACAGACGACTGCGTACTATTTCTAATTTTAGGGCTACCGTTTGACGATTACCGTGTTCCGTTGCACTCATGGTGATTTGCTTCGTATCGTTAATATTCCAAAATGTTCTTTCTAGTGCTGTTACTATACGATTCCCATACAATTTGAAGAAAATATACACAAGACGAGCTGCACTAGACTGACGCACAAGTGGAACGGATCACTGAACATGCTTAACTTGCATCAAATGTTTTATCACCTCCAAGTCATAATATGACGTTCAGCCAAGATAACAAGCATATGATAACAGTTAAAGTGTTTACAATACAACACTACGATCCCAAAAGAATTTTTGAAGAGTTTAAAAAATGAGATCTTAAATTTTGGTTCGACAGTGAGCAAGTCGGGAAAATTCGTTCATAAACTCGATAAATTGTTCCGAAGTTAACAATAAAGGTTAACTCTATAAGATGATTGTACTTGATTACTTCGAATATATCTTCCGCTACTCAAAATATACTACATAACAAACTGCTTAGTAAAAGCCCTACAAAGTTCATGCAATGTGTATAAATATAGTATTTACTCTGAATATGCATTTGGCAAAATATCTAACACATTCTCGTATTGGCCGGACACTGTTTACACCATCGTTCATATATTCTCTATCTCATTAAAATACAACAATAATAATATATCTCTCTATTGGATTTAATCTACATAATGTTATGTAAGTAGATAATATAATCATCGACAACATGGTTAATTAATACAACAATTAAATCACATTTTCCATACATCTACAGCTTTAATATAAACTGTAATTGATGAGACGTTAAAAGTAAAAAAAAAATGTTCATAAGTACTCTGTTACTAAACGTGACTTCGCTACTTGTAAATGTTCTTAAAATATTTTTATAATGGTATTTTTATATTATTTAAAAAAGCGTGAACTTTAATATTGTACACACCTTAGTAATATTTTTTTTGGGTTTTTAAAGTTTTTTTTTATATTTTTAGGTGTATCTTAATTTGTTACTCGTTCGCCAAGCCGTATACAATACTAGAGCGATCACGAAACGTGTAAGTGTATACATACATCCTTTCAAATTGATAAATACATAGTAAAATAGTTGTTTACGTGCGAGACAGTGAGGAGCGGAGGCGACCGCGCTGGGTACGTTCTAACGTTCGTGATCTACTAGGTACTACTCAACGGATTTTCTTGCGTTTAAGGCCGTTTGACAAGGCCGGACTTGTTATTTTACAAATTGTTCCTGCAAAAGTCCGCACGCTCCTCCGTTAGCATCCGTCGTTCAGATGAACCAGTTAACATTTCTCGCAATAAATTTACTCACTTAATTAGCAATAAAACTCGTATCCGACCGTCCGCTTCTCGGTGATATTTGTGACGGCGAGAGACATGCCACTACTTTTATGGAGACGATTCTATACATAAAAGCTTAAAAATAACTAACTAGTCTTTTTATATAGGCAGACCATCGACTCGGACTCACTATCTAGCGGCGCGTCCGTCACAATCCACGTGAACGATAATTTTCGTACTGCTAGCATATTAACTTATCAACACGAAAGGAGTACGACTAGAAATTACTTCACGTCGCGGCGAGCCGAGCGGCCGCGGGGACAATTGACGAGCGAATTGATCGGCGGACAGTGAGCAACTTGACGCGCGGGGCGCCGCCGCCCGCTCCTACGCGTACATACTTTTTTTTTCATCCGTATTATATACATTTGGCACTAAATTCATCGTCGGTCGAACAGGAGGGCCGGTCACGCCGGGCACGACGCGGCGTGGCAGCACTCGCAGTAGGGCGCGGGCGGCGCGGGCATCGCGCACTGCGCGCACGTGACGCACTGCGCGCACGCGGCGCAGCCGGGGCAGCCCGCGCACGCCGCGCACACGCACACGTAGTACTGCGGTGCCATCATGACGGGCGGGCGCGCGCATAGCTCGCGGCACGCCAACGCCTCGATCAGCGCCAGCGTCTGCCGCCGCTCGTGCCCCATGAGGCACACCGTGGACTCGCGCACGACGCCGTGCAGCAAGGTCAGGTACCTGCACCGAGCGACACCGCCAGTTAACGTCAACTGTGTTATACAGTATCTGCAAATATGGACAAGAAAGTTAATAACGCACTGAATACATTCAAGTCGTGGTTAGTTGACACACAGGGACCCAAAGTTAGCCTTAACCCAGATGCAAAGAGTTGATCTGCAGTATGATTCTTCGATTTTTCAGTTCTAATGTTAAAGCATTATAATATAATTATGTGGAAAACCTAGTAATTTTTAACATGCATTATGGAGAGAAATAAATCGTTAAGACGAGTTTACCTGGCGTCAAGTTTCAGAACAAATGACAGAAATAAAAATGATAAAATCCAAGTTGTAGTTACCTATGCTTTAGAGCTTCCTCCTCTCTGCCGACGAAGTGGTTCCGCAAGTAGGCCTCGAGCTTAGCGCGCTGCTGGCCCAGCTCAGGGAAGTCGATGAAGAACCTCGAGCACATGTATCGCTCGAGGGTTTTGATTTTGTCTGGCCGCGCCGGTCTGTAGCCCTTTGCGAGGAGAGCACAGTATTTAAGCAGACCGCCGCCACGGATCTCTTCAGGCTGCCGCGTCGCGATCAGTTTCTCGGCGAGATGACTCAGAGCCTCATTGAAGTCGCCGTACACGGACTCGCCAACGACGGTCGGGTAGAAATTCTCGCCAATGGGTAGTTGAGCGCACTCGTGGAACGCGAGGAGCGAGTCGAGAGCGATCTGGAACGAATCCACGGAAAACTCGAACTGGCGACGCATGTTGTCCACAAACTTGAGCTCGACGGACTTGTGTCCGCGTGAGTGGCCGAGTGATATCAGAGACCAGCGGTCGCCATCTGAATTCACCCGGACCATCTTGGAGACGTAGGCCTCCTTGAGACCGGCCGGGGAAGCGCGGCGGCGCGGGGTGGCGGGTGGCATGAGAGTGGACAGATGTCCGAGCACGGCGTTCTTGACGCGGTCGCAATGACGGGCGGTGGGCAGCTCGGCCGTGAAGATAAGGTCGATGTCGGAGTAGGGCTGGGCCCTGTCGGCCAGTACGTGGCTGGCAGCGCCGCCGTTGAGGCGCACGTCGTGCACGTTGACGCCGGCGCCGCCCACGCTCTGCGGCGCCTCCAGGCGCGCGCGCACGCCCGCCACCAAGTCGCGCAAGCGCACGTGCAGTGTGGGGAAGTTGCCGCGGCCGTGGATAGCGACCACCTCGTCCATGACGTCACCGAGCCGCCTCACTTGCTCGTAGCTGAGCACGGCGTGACGCTCGCCTCCACCGCAGCCTTCTTCTGATGAAGTATAGCTCGACTCGCTCTGTAACAAAAATAAACAATATCTTATTAATATCTTCGTTTTTTCACAACTAAGAGGAATTTTGGAGTAGTTTGTCCACAGTAGTAATGAATCAGGCCCGTCGTCACAAGGTAAAGTGTAATATAACAGGAATGTTAACCATACGAAAAGTTAGTAGTATTACGATATAAATAACACCGAGAACGAAAACGAAATCTCTTGGTTACATTACAATTTACGCATTGCGATGAAAAATACGCGCGAAACAGCTGGTGACTGTACGGTTACGACAAATTATCTTAACCCTAGTAATCTTTGTTTGTGAACACGATGCGTCGGATTTATTGAGGAAACACAATGTAATGACTCTAGATTACCTATTAAGGAAATATAGAAAGTAATATTGCTTCGTTATTTTATCTATTATTGGCCACCTTTGGTCTTTCTTACCTAATCTTATCTTCACGTAAATTCTTAGGACTTTTTGTTACTCCAAGAGATTACACAACGTTGTTATTTAATGTTTATGAGTATACAAACAGTGCTAATAAAAGCCTAAAAATAAAAGTACGTCGCAGACAAATGAATGACATAATTGAGGAGCTTCCGAGAACTATTGAAATGGATGGCTGACGATATTTTTTTTGCTTACGATTCATTACTTAGCAATGCTATCAAGGTTAGCAATAAGCAAATAGGATTTGGGTGCGTTATTTGTATAAACGAATGCCATTATTTGGTGCACAGTGATAGACTATAGTTTTACTGCGCAGAATTTTTTTTTTCAATGTTTTTTGTCGCTTCATAATAGTGATAAATGTCAATTCAGCCGAAGCGCTTCCGCTTCTAAACTGAGCTCGGTAACTTTGTGCTTATTTTTGTAATTTGAATGCCCTCACAAACTTATCTGACACATTGCCATGTCCCAAAATTCAGGATTACCCACATAGTCCAATAAAAACTAACATATTTGTTCAATGACCATGCTTTTTATGTAGTCTAAATGGTTTATTGTGTCTAAATAAGGCAGCATTGAGACCAATGAGTTAGTAATAAATCTTTGTCCATTAGACGTTGTAAAGCGATTCTATTAAGTGGTCCATTGTTGGAGTTCAATGGTCTTTGAACAAAAATTGTGTAATATTAGTCTCGTCTGCTTCTGTGTTTGTTTGATTTCTATTGATTTTGTTGCTGACACGTTTATTGTTGTGTATTGTTTTTCTATTAATATTCTGAACGAGAAGATACTATTGTACTATTTTGCCAATTAAACTTATATTTTCTTACAAGTTCTACTAACGTTTTGTGTAGATCTAAAATAAAACCATCAACTTGCTTAAAATAACTTTCATAATAACAACAGACAACTTCGGTCGTAAAAAAAAAATTAAAGGTCCGACATAAAAAAAAAATAAGAATAGCTCATAGACATCACGACTCTTCATAGCAGTCTTAAGTGCACACGCTTAGTAGCACGAATATAATATGTATTATATGTATTAGTTCTTTCACCTCTAACTAGAGTTCTTTAACTACCAGATTATCTCCTAGTATTGAGTTTGTATACATTTTAACTCTGATTAACACACCATGGGTCAGCTCCTTCTATGTATCTATGTATGTACCTAAGTGTCACAGGTCAACACATTAGTAGTATACAAACAAGCCAGAAAATTACATCTCTGAGGTAATAATACTCGTAAATAAGATAATGAGTCGACTGCGCAATGAAATGGTACCTGTTGACTACTTATAACAAAATTATGCGTGAGACGAAACATAACAAATTACTAACAGAAAAAAACAAGTGTCACAAATTATTCTTCTTTCCTTAAAAAGGTTAATAAACATCTTTTATGTGCATCTTTAGTAGTTATTTTGTTTTAAAATGAATTGGAAGCGAATTTTTATGTTAATTTTATTGACACTTTTCAAAAAGTTCTGTAAGTAATACTTTGGATGTAAATTAACCCGAAGATGGTGCCGATACTAATAAAATAATCAATAAAATTAATAGTAATTACAATATAGAGACAGCAAAATCGACAAATGACGAGACTGGTAACAGACCGAAAACAATATACCTTCGAAAAACAGACGTTAAAACCCACCACCTGTTCATATTACTTTTAACTTTATCTAGACAAAGTATCGCCCGCTTACGATACCAATCTATCATGAACTGCCCACGCCAACACACTGGCTTTATCAATAATTCTATCCGCCTCGTTTAGGCTATCGTAATTGAATTCTTGTCACACTGGATAATTATGTCCTGCTGCCCTACTTCCCATTTTATTGGTGTCATTATTGATAATAAATGCAACAGGATTCGTGAACTAGAATTTCTAAAGTCAAGTTTGTGCGATTAGATTCTGTGAATGACTAATGTCCGTTTGAGTGCGAGGTTTATTTTTCATTGTCATGAGGTATATTTTGTTCATATCTATACCTACTTATTGCATTCATTTTGTACATACACTGAAATAATATTTTATTATTTGTATTCCATTTATTTATTCAGCTGATGTTCTAGCCAATATAAGTTTGAAAACACTGAAACCCAATTTAAAGTCATCAAGTGCATGCTCATGGCTCATGGCCCATTGCAACAAAATATTTCGAAACATCAAAGTATTGCGTAAGACAAGTAAATGGCGCCGTCTTTTAGAAAACTTTGGAGAACTATGTCTTCATAGCTGATGCAATTGATAATACTATTTCGGTGATATACACATAGCAGTCCATCCCAACCACAAGCTAATAATAAACTCTAAGCAATAATTATCTATATCTATTTATTGAACCTTCAAAACAAATGTCAAGAATACATTTTAATAGATTGCCAAACGTTTATCTTGTTTCAGAACGCAACCTTAATTAAACCACCAATCGGAAGCCTTCGCCGATCAATCATCGTGAATTCAAAAAAACCTGTAAAAGTGTCATTGTCATTGTCACGGCGGCGGCGAGGTGCGCGGCTGCTCTCATGAACTATGCAAAGTGACCTCGTTATGGCGTCCGATTAAAATACGAAATTTTGTATTGTTTTTCCTCGTCGATTTGAAATCAGTCGGTAGCTCGTTGAGGTCAAATGCGCAATCGTAACAAATCGTATCGGACACGAGCCGTGTTCTCTATAAACTTGAATAAGAATACTTTAACTTTTTTACTGAGACGTAGAAATCAGCTGTTCTCTCAAGGTCGAATGTTGCGTGTAGTTATTTTGTTTTACAGTGAATTATGTATAAACGCTGTCTCAACTAGAACAATTCGTGAGCAAACTGAGGCATAATACGTTATACTATTTGTAGAGAGAACAAAAGAGAGACTGGTGAACGCAAATTGAAATAGGATTCAAAAACAAATCCGAGGTTAGGCCGTTCAGCTTATAGATTGGATTATGAAGGTTGTCGTCACCATGTTCATTTATAATATTTAAGGAGTAACATTTTAATATTGTCCAGACTTCTCTTGAGTTTAATAATAATGTCCCTTCCCTGATTGAACTTTAGACCTGTCTCCAAAGGATCAATAGTTTTTCATTTGATACTTGTGTGCCATTTTACTGAATATTTCTACGTAATTTTAATTACTTATTATCATTTATGAAGTTATGCGAAATTAAATCACTTATAAAGTGTGAAAACGTTTAGTTTTTCCAGACAAGTTTGAGTCAATACATTAATCAAACATTGGTCAAGTCACGGCATTCGTACATACTATAAAAATAATTATATGTATATTAGAGGCCAATAGTCTGTACCCACTGTGTGTGTTTGTTTGACATGGATTCGTCACGCAACCATTAAAATAATGTTTCATTTTTCCGTAACACTGACGTTTTAATATTTTGGTTGATTTTATGTAATTAGGGTATATATTATGTTTGAACATGGATATGTTTTTAATTGAAGCCGGAAATTAAAGTATAATGAAAAAGAAAATTCGAAAAAGATGACTGTTTTAAATCGGTAATACCAGAAGTATAAAAATAGCAGCCAAGCCTGGCGAACAAAATACGTTGTGTAACAACAGTAATATCAAACAGTCACAAAAGTTCCATGTATTATTTAAAAATCATAAACAGTAGCGAGAAAACCCGTGACTAAAGCCGCATGCCGCGTGTCACACGACATAGATCGTGAACTTGCCAGTTTTTGCGTGCGAAACAGAACGAGCTCGCGAATTCGCGATACGGAACGGGAATGTGAAATTATGAATTTATATTTTCGAACTGCTCAATCGAATTCCTTACAACGAGAAAGTTGGTTTTATAATCGTCACATTAGCTGCCTTGCTGTCAAAACAATTTCTATTTTCACTTTATGCGTTTTTCTGGCGCATTAAGTATTCATTCACGATATCAAAATTTAAGCCGCAGTTAGTCTTCGCAGTTAGATGAAAAAATATTTTAGGTATAATATTTTAAAAATAGATTACAAAACATCTACGTAATCTTTTATATAATGTACCTACGTATAATTGATTCAGAGCGGATGTTTACCGGGAAAGTGTTTATAGATCTTCGCACCGTTATCAGATCTTAGTACAACCTAATATGTGTTACCGTTAAACTATTGTTATCAGCCGAAGAAGAATGTGAGACGTAACAGTCCGCGTCACCGTGCGCGACACACAGGTTCAAAACATCATCACGCGGCAGCGTAGAGTACAATAAATACAATATAAACTGGACTAACATTGAACAAGTGGTTTTACAATGAGACAGGCATCTACCGTACGTATGTACTTACGTTCATAGCATATCTTGGTCATTATCATAACAGCAGTTTAAAAATCTTTTTTGGATTAAAAATATTCAAGTCAAACAAAGCATAGACTAGGCTAGACTGTTGTAGGCATTCCTTAGGAAATGCCAATATGGCGCCGACGCTCGTCTGTCAAAAGTTAGCCGTTGACCTTGGAATGGATAGCGTGATCGTGAGCAGACATTTTGAAGCAGACAAAAAACATCGCAGCACAACAAATTATCTCGGAAATCCGCAATTAGAGACTGACGTTCGAAATTGAAACAATTTCGATTTGATCTCAGTTTCATTAAGATTTCTATCAATTGCTCGTAACATATATCGAGCGAAAGGTCAATTGTATTACCAAGCGTTGCACTCATGTTATTGATACTGTCGAGAAAAAAAAGCTTGCTTGTTTATGAGACAAGTGGTATTTAAATTTAGTTTTATTTTTTATTTACGACTAAAGAGAACAATACGCGATCGGAATATTTCAAAGTAGGATATGATGTTACGTTTCTGTATACGTTCGCGTCCTACATCTAGACAATCGAGTGACTTTCGATTTCGTGAGGCTAGTAATTAGCATGGCCTCGGCATACGTGTGCTGCGTAACACGGAACGGAACTAGCTTACGGCGCGCGGGATCCGTCATGGCGCGGGAAGGAAGCCATTTTCACTTTCTTTTTAAATTATATCAACGTTTTATTATTCGAATCGATTCATTAATATTGCAGACAAGGTCTTGCTTGCGTCACTCGGCCTATACAAACGAAATTAAAAGTAAGTCTTGTACATTTTAACGAAAATGTTTTGTAACAAAGATTGTATTTTACGGCTACCTTCATTTGAAAGTCTAAAAGTAACAGTTGGCTGGGAATTCTTTGCTTTATTAACACTGGGAATAGAGAATTTTAGGCTAGAGCCATTAGATGAAGTCCTCCATTTAGCGGTAATCATTGTCGCAATGGAATTTATGAAGCGAATTGTCTGTTAATTACGAAGGGTCGCGCGACGAGATACCTTTGCCTCATCTAACTATAGGAAAAAGGTTAATTACTTTTTTATGGAAATTCATCAATTATGTATTTAACGTCGGAGGACGCTTAGCGATAAATGTTTTATAATCACGATGATACCGAGATGCTGCTGACTATTTTATTTATAGATAATATTAGATTATCATACACTTGCCGTTCATATAATTAGTACCCAATACCTTAGTGGTCCGTATTCTAATTAGAAACATGAAAAGTAAAACTATCATAACATAACTTCATGCCTGTAATCCCAGAAGGGTTGGGCAGAGTTGTTCCTATAGTAAAACCACATTTCGTTATGTTTAAGTCCTCCTATTGCCGTCAACCCGGCACAAATTTAGACTTCGGGCTGCTACCGAGAAATTCCGGATGGAAAAACCCAATAACACTTTGCCCGACCCGGGAATTGTACCCAGGACCTTATGCTCAGCAGTAGTGCTTGCGACCAATAGACTGACAAAAACTAATCAAATTGAAATCTATTATTAAAATACATACTTAATTCAAGTTACTAAATGCTGTATCCGTTGAATCGAGGTGATAATAAATTTCAATAAATAGTAAAAAATACTATATAATGTATTGCCGGGAGGCTTTTCTGACCTTAACCAACTTTTAAATTTGAATTTGAATTAATTATTTTCCGTATAGTTGTTGTGGTGTTTTGTTGGTCTATTACAATAATAATAAAAGTTTTGTTAGTGGTTTCGTAACTTAGTAAATCTAAATAAATAATAGTTTTCAAAAAAAGATAACCACTAAAACTACTAAATACTATACTAACACTAACTACTAAATAACTAGTACTAACTACTAAATTGAGTTCGAATACGATTAAATGATAAAATCGGTAATATCTACTTCTATTGTACAAAATGACCTTAGTTTCTCATTCAGTTGTCAACCAAAGACAATTATGGGCGGCGTCATAATTAACAGATTAAAACCAGAGACAGAAAACAAGTTTTTTTTTTAATATCTTTATTTGTCGTCTTGTTGACATTTATTTCTATCAATAAGTACGATTTTAATTGTTTTAATTGTGTGTGTTATTCATTGCACATTTATTTATTATTACTTTATAGTTTACCTACTTGCTTGAGGCTTTACATTCACTTAACGACATTTGCATTTTTCCTACAGTGTTCTACGTGAAATTGAACGTTAGAATTTTTTATTTTTATTAATTCGTTCTACTTCGCGGTGGTTATGCGATTTCTGTTACCTAGCGAGTATGTAGGTTTTAAATATAGTCATTTTAAAACACCACTGAATCGTATAACTTTTACTTAATTAAAATATTAAATCATTCATTGACAGACAACACACAGCTTAAACCGCTGGGTCTAGAGGCATGACATTTTGCACAATAGTTCATTTTGTAACGAGGGTGAGCACTAAGGAAGCATTTTCGAAAATTTATCCCCTAAAGATGATAAATAGGGGTTAAATTTGAAAGCTTGTATGGAAGTTCGACATTTTGCCCATAGAAAATTCCAGCGGGCGTAGGCTTATACCTAGATAATTTTAAATAAACATTATCTACTTATGTCGATAGAATTCAAGCTTTTTACACCTACCAGCACGCTTAGCATGACCACAATAGAAACGGGTTTTATCGACGAAAGAATAGATAAAATAACAGATAAACAATCACAATCTGTCATTTTGTCTATTCGTCCGTCGACAAAACCCGTAGAAAACCCGTTTCTATGGGTGTCATGCTTTGCGTGCTGACTGATAAATCTGTTTCCAAAATTGAATTACACAATAACGTTGATAACCAACACATTTTTTTTTTCAAAATGAATAGAAAACAATTTACATATTGCGTGTATGATATTTTTTTTCAAATTCGAAAATGTCAATGAACTTTTAGAATATTAATATATTTTCAAAAACAGACTTATGTCACGGTCGCCATGTTACGTTCACAGATAACATCCCGTGATTTGACCGATTGTTAAACAATAGTTGCGTCCAATGACTTTTAGTTCACCATTATGTGAATGTAAAACTATTTTTATGGCTTTTTGTGGTAATGAAATGGTAAAACAATTTAATGATTCCTTTTAAATGTTGGCCCTTGTTTTAATTCTAGTTGTTGCTTGTTAACATTGGCAAACAAAACCAACAACAAATCCCTGTTCAATAAAAAAATAGCAAATATTGTCACAATATTTGTCAATCCGACTAGCTTTTTTCCAACTATGTTGCGGTCGGCTTTTAGTCTAACCGGATACAGCTGAATACCAATATTTTACAGGGGTTGATGGCCTATCCGGCCAGTTACTGGGTAACACGATACCCCATTCCAAGACTGGTTGTCAGACTTTCGGGCTTCTGACTATCCGTAACGACTGTCAGATTTTACGAATGACAGCCGGGAATAAATGCTTTCCGAGCCACGGAGGGGTCACCTATCCACAAACCGAATGCGGCAAGTGTAGCTTAACCTTCGATCGACCCGTGTGGCTGTTATTATTTAGCCACGGGCCCTTCACGTTGGCAAAATATTTTAAATAAGCATAAAATGGTATGCTACAACCTCGTAAGTTAATGTTTCCGACCGGCGACCATATACCATTATAATACCCGAGAAAAAAATAAATCGATTAACTTAATCGACAATTCTAGATCAAGGGCTTATCCAGTAGAAGGCTCGGGTATCGAGCACAGCAATTATTAACATTAGTACGTCAGTGAGCGCGCGCAACGTCGCATACAAACTACGTCCTCCGACATTCCCTTGTGAAGCAACCGTTGGCAGCCCATACGTGTTTTAATAAATTCTCTGTAGTGACGACGTGAGGCTTCTAGTATTGAATGCTTGTTAGTTCTGTGGTGTTTTAGTCGATTTATGCTAGCCTTCAATGATCGGAGGATAATCGCTGGTAATATTAATGAACTTAGATTTGGAATAAGACGCGTAAAAGTGGTTAAATTTATTGTGTGTAATATAAATTTATAGGTTTTTTTTTATGAGCATGATTTATTGATTGATTGATTGTTTCAAGTTCAAGTTTGATTGATTGATGGAGACAATTTTTCTTGTGATGTTTTTGTTTGAAACAGCAGCTCATTTTGATTGTTTTTCATGCATCTTGCTATGTTTTGATGTGAATGCACTTCATTATCTAAGTATGTATTAGGGGTGTGTCTCTCGACCTCGACAATTGTATCACATTAAGTTCGTCATGCTCCCGTAGATGTCACTGTTTGCGGTAGCGTCGAGAGTCGGGTTTCCTCCTTCCCTCAAATATGGCGAGGGGGATAATGACTGATCTTTGCGTTATGCTCGTGAACGGGTGCTGCTTGTGGTGAGTGTTCGTCTTGCTTACCATGGTTTTGTTATTGTTATTAGTGATAAACTGTTTATTTATTTTACTTCAATGGTCCTAATTCATTATTTGTGATTACAATTTACAGCTTTTATAGATATATGTAAGCCAGTACGCCCTTTATGCCTGTAGGTTTTTATTCGAGTATTAAGTTTTGTTTAAGTTTTATTTTCGCTTGAATATAGATTTATTTCGATGTTTTTTATTGGTATATTGGCGTGTGCTAGCTGATATATGGAAAATAATTTAATTTATTAATGTTTTGTGTTGCATAATGTAAATTATTGTGCATGCTATTGTATAGAATTATGTTTTTCTAACTGAACAGACAGCTGTGCTGCTAGGGAGTTTGTTACGCCACTCCTTCTTCCTATATAAAGCACTAGGAAGTGGTGAAGGGCGGACGTTTTGGGGGACTGTCTTATGTAATTTTGACGTTCGAAAAGTGCTGATCCTCAGCCTAGTTTCATTAAATGATTTTTGATTTCTCACTCTAAATGAATGACTAAGGGGTTAACAAACAAAAATTGGATTGGTGTGAACAAACATTATTCTAACTAAAATTATTTAGTATGTATAGTGGTAGTACCTATTGGTACAACATTCTTTTATAAAAACATGTTTTTTTTATTTCACAAATGATAACCAAGAGTTTAATTAGTAAAAATAAAAAATAACGTTAGAAACAGATAGTAAATTTTATTTTGAGTTCAGAGGTTACAAGATTTTGGTTTAGAATTTTTTGTTACAATATTCTTTTTCATAGTTACCTACATGATATTTTTCAACAATATTGTTGTAATTTATTTTTAAAAAAACCTTCCCCTCCCTGTTTTTGTATTTGAAGATGCAATTTACAAATATAACAATACAATATATAATTAATAGCCTATGGCACTCCCACAATTAAGACTATGTTAAAATCCATCAAGCCGTTTAGGCTACAGAGCGTGACAAAGACACACTCATACAAACTCTCGAAAAACATTACTCTCCTTCTGGGGCAGTTGGCTAAAAGTAAGCCTTATCTTGTTTTTTGAACTAGTACGTCCATAGATAGGTCTGTTTTGTTGGTATGTAGGTATTTTAAGTGAGTGAAAAAACAAGTCATAATGAGGATTTAACGCCCTAATAAATTATAGTGACAATCTTAATTAAGTACCGATTGATAAATACATTATGTCGGGTAATCATACAAAAAGGAAAATCCAAACAATACCTAATTCTAATAAATGATATAAATAAGCAAAAAAAGAGTAAGTGAAAAATTTGTACCATAAGAGGGTTGTATTTTTAACAGACTACGGCTAAGCAAAAGAAGGGTTTTGGATTTTGACCGGTATGTATGTTGATCTGTTCCCTCATAACTTCGAAACTGCTTATCAAAATTTGAAATATGAGGTATCGTTGGAAGCGTCTTAATAATAAATGATAGATATCGAGCTAAGAATTCCTAAAGTAACATGGTACTAATAATTCCTAATGAATTTAGTTTTGACCGGTCATTAGTACAATTTGTCAGGCTGAAGTTTAGAAACTAATGATGACACTTCCAAACTAAATTCACGTGTTTCAGCAAAGCGTCTTGTAATTAAACGACATGTACTAATTAATTAGAGCTAGATTACCCGAATACCGTCAATACAGACTTGTCAGTTTTGTCAGAAACGTGACAATAACAATCTAAGACAAAAACACTAAACTGTGAATTGTTGGCAGCTTTTGAATTTAGGGTTTTCCAAAAAATGCCTGAAGTGCAGGTGTTAGTTAAACTAGATAACACCAGAATTTCATGTTTTAAGTAAGTGATACAAAGATTTGTAAGATTCGATTAGAATCGCGAAGATCGATTTAGATCGCTCTACCGCGTCAAAAAATGGTTTCGTTGGTTTGTTTTGACTTACAATGTCTCAGAGACTTTTCTTGATTGTCATGGAAACACCATTATTATTGTGAGAACTCACACTGCTCAGTATGAACCATTTTTCACGCGACTTGGTATGGTACAGTGAGGGCATATCAAACGATTTCAATCTTTGAAGTGATATAAGCTGTTTCTCAAGTCACATAGTGACCTTATGCTAACAGAAAAACCTGTTAAAATAATTGATTTTGTAGCTCAACATACCTTGGTTGCAACTACTTAGGTATGCTACAAATTAAATTTTTAACTTTCATGAAAACTATACGTACTAATACTAATTTGTTTTAGTAGGTAAAGATAAACAGAAAATCATTTCAAAATCGAATGCTCGCACATGTACTTTATAAAAATAAAGGCATAGCAACACAATCAAAACTACATCACTATGACAACATTAAGGCCCGCGCCCACGTAGTGTCAATCACCACAAAACACAAAATGTCGATAATTCCCACGCACCGTCCTGTTTGACCGGTCACTTTGACATTATCTGTTCTGACCGCCATTTATCGTGGTGTGGTCTATTGTGGTGGGAAATAGGTTAAGTGATTGTGATCTGTGTTACTTGGTAAGTGAATAAAAAGTTTTTAGTTAAATTACAACTATCCTGAATCAGCTTCCTATAAGTACTAATGAAAACGTATTGTGGTATATGTATGATTATTATGGTCGGGGGTATATATTATAAAGATCAATCAAGGTTTGGCATTTAAACTACAATTTAAAAAAAATGAAAATGTATAAAAATATTTTTTAAACAGTTAAGGATAACACCAAAATATTTTCTACCGTCTGCGAGTTTGTGTAACTGCACTGCTGCTGCTTTGATCAAAATGTTACCCTTTTATTATTTTAGTTTCCTTATGTAAATGTTATTACTATTAGGTATAATATCGCTCAAATACGCATTTATACACATAAATAGGCAACCTACCTTTTGATCAAAGTAATCAATTGGATATTATTTATAATAGCCGGTGATTACACAGTAATTTTCAACACATAAATGGACAAAACCTCGCACATCATACAGTATCATAATGGAATTTAATTATCTTTTAGTACAATATTATAATAATTACTAAATTTCATATTTTTCCGATATAAATGAAATCGGAAAACCTTGAAAGTCGTGATATGCAGTTCGAAAGTTGTGTGTTGATAATGTCATGTATGATCATACATGACATTATCAACACACAACTTTCTATTCCCTATCTTTATCTATTCCCGCTGTTTATCGTATGAATGGCATACGTTCTTATTTGATTGTTAGTTGTGGCTTGTGGCGTTCTATGGGGGAATCGGAGTCGTGTAAGTAGACATTAATATTTCAAAACAAATCTTCACTTAATCACGATAGGTGTTCGTAAGTAGGTGCAAACAAAGATAAGTAGAATTTTAAAACGCCGCATTATGTGTTAATAACCTTGAATTTTATACAAAACCAGTTTACGACTTTATCAAGTGAAAGTAATTTATTATCACGCGGCGATAAAACTGTTGATAAGGTTATATTATTAATAATAGTACCTATATATAACTCGACATACCGCGGTGTTAATATTTGTGAACTAAATTAAACTTGAACCGAACATGCCAGGATAAAATGGTTACTTGTGAACACAAAAATTATTAATCCAATCCAATTTTAGATTATAATGTCTGTAATAAGGGATGTGTGATAATGCGCATAAATGTGATATTATCAATTCAATCTGCGCCTGTGATAAAGAATTATATAAGTAAGTAAATTCATAAACGGCCAAGATTAGCACTGGATTGGTAATTAGTTATAGCAGTTTGTTGATATTAGTTTAATTATGAAACTAGAGAAAATTGCTGCTCATTTTCTCAACATTGTTCAGATATCCTTTAGCGGCCTTTACATTACCAGGATCAAGCAAAGCTAAGAAAACGGCGATAAAATTATAACAACGGTTACATGGCTAATTCCTACCTGGGATATTGTGAAACTTTCGTCTTAATGATTTAATTTAATTTCCATTCTATTTTGGGAACAGATTAACTTTATAGTTGAAATTTTGAGATTCAAGATTATAATGAACCACTGCAAAAGCAAAATAGCACTTAATTAATTAATTGAAAGTGCCAGTTTAGGACGCTTATTTTAATAAATTGTCGCTGTAAATCATAATACAAATTAAAATCAATCAATTCATGTCTGAATTGAATGATCGATTGTAAAAGTTAAATAATGAAGACTAAACGAAAGTAAATAAATGTATTATCGATAGTTAATCATTCTTCATTATTTTACTTTTCCACTTTTTTTAACAAAATACCTACTAATCAAATGTATTTTTCGATAGTCCCATTAAAATACGTTTGATTAGTAGATACCTACTTTGTTTATAATTTTTAATACAATCAATCACTCGACCAATCAAAATACTATGCTTAGAATGTGGGTATCCATATGGCTACCTGTATTAAATATGTATGTAGGTTCACGCACAATTATACAAGTAGGTAGCACTTAGAACTTAAAACTGTCATGTATAATGTATCAACATGCATACAATTTGTCCCAGATACATAACATCTAAGCTCTCAATTTGTTAGTATGATATTAGACTAGGCACCTTTAAATTATACAGCTTTATGTATCATACACCTAAGAGTGTACTATCTTGATTGCTAATAATCAATTCGAATATCAAAAGACCTAAAGGCCACTTACTAAGTATCTTTTAGGATACCCACACATTGACAGATGACACCGACGCAAGAAAGGGGTTGTCTAATAATAGGCGAGGACCACACCTTCATTGTATACGAATATAAGAAAAGATAAAATTGATAAGGAATCTTAACATTGTCAAACGGTTAGATAATCAACAAAACTCCTGAATTTTTTTTCTGTACTAGCGTAGAAACTTCTCTCAAAGTGATCATTTTATCTCAAAAGATAAGATAATGTCGTTTTTATAAATATTATGTCAAGGCCTAGGTTGAACACAACTTTTACTTGAGTACATGAAACTGTGTGTGTTCAATGATTAGCTATACGAGTGACATACTGCGCATACTGGTAGGAATAGGTCAAAAGCGACGGGTTGCCGATCGATCACCTAGTTACTAACAATTTTATTTTTACTGTTATAATTTGGAGATTGAGGTGTTTATTTATTTAGTTAACAGTTTATGTGCACACATATAAACAGCCAGAAGAAAAGAACAAAAAAATACGAAAGAAGTGAAAAAAAAAACTATTCACTAATTCATTAATATGAACAACTTTTTCCCGAAATTACGCACCAGCAGGGAGTCTGAAAACATCACAAATTAATAATACGCGCTGTTGGATACGATAATAAATGAGATAATTTTAAAATGACGACGCATTTCCATTTTCCTAGATTGAGATTTCTAGCAATTTACTGATAGTAATAATAAGGCAAACTAAATAATATTAATAATAAATACCGATTGTTTATGGTTAAACTGGAAACCTATGCAGACATAGGTAAATGTTAAGATAATAACTCGTCATAATAAAAATAATGTAACATGAAGTGAAGATTGTGACCAGCCACCTGCCACTTTACTTTCAAGAATTTACTTTCAAAGAGTAAGAAACGAATTTTTACAAACCCACAGTTAAAATGATATCAAAAATAATTAATCCAAAACGTGCATATTTACCAGCAAGGCGCAACGCATACGAGGCCGCGATAAACGCTGCGACATTGAGTTGTTTCAAAACTCATCGCGACCCACATTCTTGCTGCATCCGCGAGTGCGGGCAATATAGAAAATGCTTCAGTTGATAATATCAAGGATGGTAAGCTCACGAGTCAGCGTGCGCGAGCGGCTGTGTGCGACGTAGTTAAAACACGTTTTGTTGATAAGTGATTTTGACTGGAAAATTCAATAATGCCGTAAGCTTTGTGAATGTAGGCTTGGAATATGATTTTGAAGAATTTTTGTGCAGTCAAATACAGGTCCATCAAATAAGAACGAAGTGTAACGAATTATATTGCCCTGTATTAAAAACGAATTGGTTTTGCACACGCACCATTAGTCTACCTACATAATGTCTATAACGTAAGCGATATATGAAAGGACTATAATAATATCTGAGCTATGTACCATATGTAAATGTTTCAGTAGAATGTGAACGGCTGACCCGATTAGGACGAATAAGGCTAGGGGTTAGGTTGAATAGTTAAACATTGTACATTATCAATCAGAAGAAGCAGATATTGAAGAAAATAAGTTTTTTTTTTTTAATAATCCAGTAGTAGGAGTATTGTGCTCATGATGACACAATAGAAAGTAAAGCCTTTGACTATTTCAATGAAATCGACATTATTACAAAATCAAAACCTAATGAAATACAAATAAAATGACTAAGAGGAATAAATTATAATTAATTGTATGTAAACCAAGGTAACATTTCGTCTGTATTATTATTGTCTTCATTTATATCACACTAGACAGTTTTATGGCAATCATTATACCCATCTTTAATTAAATTAATGTCACAATTATCACCACTGTCACAAGTAATAAAATAATTCATATTCAAATCAATCAGCCCGACGTTTTTATCAAGTTTTTCAAAAATATTTTGTGTAATGTCAGAGCGTTTCTAAACATCTGATGTATTGAATTCCGTTGAACATGCGTTTTTAGCTTCATCTAATTGAATGCATCCGTTTGTAGTACATACTAATAAGAGTAAATACAGGAGCGTTTAGGTACGTAATTGCTTAATTTGAATCAAATAAATTGGAAAATTTACGACTTAATTTAGATCCTGTTGCTAACAAAGAATAGAGACAAGATATAGTTAATAGTGAAGTTAGTTACCAAACTAATGATGCTCGAGTCGATTATGTTAATAGTACCCAATGATCAGATGTTGAAATAATAAAACAAAGAGATAAAAATAATGCTAATTTTAATAGATGTAGATGTGATATTTAAAAAGAGTGTTTCTAATAAAACGACATTGAAATAATCCCACGCACTCACGTGTTATGTGCACATGTAAATTTTTCTCCATTCAACTACGGTTTGCATGAGTGGCAATGCGAAATACCAACATGTTAGGTTAGACTAGCAAATGTATTGGAAATTGTAACGAGAAATCAGCGGAAAGAAATCGAAGTCCAACTCGTAAAGACAAAGAAAAAGTAAGAATATTTGTGAGTATTGAATGTTTAAGAACCGTGTAGTATGAAATCGTAGGACCGTAAAAATTAAATTCATTCGATAAGAATTCCCAGAACTTTTTTGTCACACTAAAAATACATAAAACGAAATTAATTTCGAAGGTCTGCCATTTAAATATAAAAAAGCAAATAAAACTAGTCAAGTCTAGTAGATCAAGTTAAGCAAGAGACGAAAAAATCTGGAAAAGTAAAAAAAACGATAATGTAGGTAACTAAAGCCAGCTCGAACGCTCCACGAATATCAATATGTTTGAACACACACAAACATAAAATTTATCTTTCGATACCAATGTATTTTTATTACGATATTATGTAAATGATATTAATTTCGAGTCCGTACCTATTGTATGCTAAATATCTTTAATAAGCGAGCGTTACGTTTCCATATTTTTATTCGAAACGTTTCATTAAAATATTTCCAAATACGTTCTCATTTTGACCATGAAAATGCAATAAATCGAAGTTGTTGAAACTAAGGAAAAAAAATTAAACACAAGGAATCCTCGCGCATGCGCACGAAGCGTGCACTGTTGCTAAGCATTGCGTGCAAGACAACACACTCGGCTAGACACGAATTCCTACGATTTACGCATATTGTAACATCGTTGCTATGAACGATATACGATGATTCTATTCTACTCTTCGATATCAAATTGCTCTTTTAATTCTTTATTAATTTTTACGTTTCGTCATTTTACATTTTGTTGCCATTTTACAATAGAAACTTTTCACGCATTTGCTATCACGAGATTACATTATCGTCAAACGGCCTGCCTAGTCCAAACTAGCATATTCAAAACAATTTTTAACGACATTGCGTCATTGCAACAATCTCCGGATCTCCGTGTCGTCTACCATAAGCTCCAGTGGTTTTATTACCATGAATCATTTGTTATATGTAGGGGGGAACTATCAACATGAATGTTTTAGTTCATGTTGATATTGTTACCTCGAAGTTCTCGTCAAACGTTACTTTATTCAACAAAAAAAAATCCAACCCACTTTTATTTAATACACTTACGGTGGGTATATGAGAAATAATTTCTATCATCATCAGTTCACGTTTTATGTACAAAATCATAGGCTAAAAACTATGTGAATGGTCTCACGTAGCAATTCTAGTTATAGCAATCATGTCACAAACAACTGATAAGGGCACCCGCTTCCGTTGACCGTACGACACGAGTTTTCACCGCGGGTAGAAAACGCGCGCGATCGGCATTAAGTCGCCCGGCGTGTGCGTCGCGCCGAATTCCGCCGCGTAAAAGCGCATAACATTTAAAATTACGCTATACGTCGCGTAAACTGACGAGACGAGACAAATTTCTGCGACCACGCATCGATTCACAATATTTTTTTCACTAATACGGAACTAGCCGGTTGGAACGACGCCATCGCAGTCGCTTTTGGATATCACATGATTTTCTCTCGTAACACTTACCTTCATGTCGTCGAGCATGTCGCAGGCAGAGTATAGGGCCACGGCGTCCGGGCTCACTTTAATGACGCCCATGTTGCTGCCGGTGTCAGTCAGGAGTGAAGATCCGAAGTCTACAGGAGCGGTAACACACGGAGGACCGAGCGGGCCGTTTGCGTGTGAACTATTTTCCTGACGAAAGTTGGCTTCGATATTTTTTACGTATTCTTTTAGCGAGTGACGCGTGAGTCGGTGAAGTTTAGGAACACGAAGCGCGAGACGTGCTCACGTTGTGACCGAGCCGCGCGGACTGAAGTCTCCGATGCCAGAACACAACTTCGGGCAGTGAAAGGGTCGTGACGTCATGGACACGATAACGCGCCCCCGCGCCTCGCGCCCGCGACTTGTTGCTACACTTCTTGTCTTCCTCACACTCGCTAACATGTACGTCTGTTTGCTTCACTCACTAATGACATGACACCTAGCCGTTTGATTAAACATATTCGTGCCTCCACAATACGCGCGGTTTGTTTTATCGTTTTGTATATAGTATAACATGTTCTACTCTGCGATTTTATTAATTTCGAACAAAGAACTAAATGGTATGCAAACGACCTTAACACTCCGTTAAGTGTTTTAAGCGGTGTTATTTTTACACCGATGTACTTGTATGAGAAACTAGACAAATGAGTGTAATTTGTTTACGTAGTAGGGCTTCAATGTTAGCAGTAGTTACTATGACGTCAGAACAAACAAATACTCGTAGAGTGCTACGTTTCACGTAGGCGTTGTGTGCAGGGTCCGCTACGAGCGTAGGCGACTACGGACGTAGAGGACTCGTAGCACTTTAAAAACCACCCTCTGAATATAGATTGGATGTTTTATAAGTTACAGTACAGTTTGTTTGAAAACCTAATAACGGTCTTCGTTATAAGGTTGTCAAACAAATTATTATAAATTCATAATATTAAAAAGGAGCGATGAGAATATTGAAAAACAAATTAAATTTAATATATTACGAGGTCAGAATAATAAAGACGAGGGGTAAAAATAAGCAGCGAAAAATAGAGGCTTTTTTATTTTGAAATTTTCCTGTTTTTTCTCTCGCTGGCTCTTCGGAATATTCAATTAAAGTAAGCCGTTTGGTAAATAAATTTGTTGACGCTTTCATTTTTTGTTTTCGTATTGTGTCGCAAATACAATGGGTATATTTCGGCGAAAATTAATTTAGTCCTTATCTGATTGTTATATAAAACAGATTATTAACCGACTTAAAAAAAAAAGCAGGTGTTTCTCAGTTCGTCGAATTTTTTTTTTTAAATCTATGTTCTCCGATTACTCGAAGATGGCTGAGCCGATTTGAAAAATTATTTTTTTTGTTTGAAAGGGTATACTTCAAAGTTAGTCTAATTGTCATTTGGTCACGATCTGATGATGTGATCTTGGAGAAATCGAGGGAACTCTTTAAATATTATAGGCACACCTATAGCGATTTGGGTATTTTTTATAGTAACTCGTTCATTTGCTCTCGAAAAGCACCATTTGGTAAAGTGGAACTGATGAATTACAAATCAACCCGCTAAAAAAGAAAAATAAAAAATATTTTTACCAAAGATACAACCGACTTCCAAACTACAAAGTGAAAAATAACTTGATTTCGGAAGTCGGTGACAAAAAACTTAAATACTAATCCAAAGACACCGACTTCCGAAATTAAAGTTATTTTTCACTTTGTAGTTTGGCAGTCGGTTGTATTTTTGGTAAAAATATGTTTTAGCTTTAATGTTTGGTAAAAAAAACCAACCTGGAAGGGTCCAGGTTGGTTTTATTAAGAGGAAAACGGGTATATTAGGTATTTTATACCTAATAAATATGAAGGACTTTTATATTTTATAGGACTTTATAGGACTTTCTGTATTGAGTGAAAACGATTCTCTGGAATGTGTCTTACTCCAGAAAATGTATGTAGGATACGGTTAACAAATAAATATTATACAATTTCATCTAAAAATTGCTATGAGTAATTAAGGGCTTTAGTTATTCTGTTTTAATTGTCATTCTATTGATTATTAAGTATTCAATTGTTTTAATAACTATACACATTGCAAAACAGACTATTTACATAAACGATTTCTATCACTAAGCATTTATTGTAAAGTTATTTTCTACAAAATAAAAGAAAAATATGCACCCACACAAAAAAGGCAAGCCACAATACAAATAGAGAACGATTTCATAGCGAGATAGCGTGAAATAGATAAAATTAAACCAGTCTAAAAAAGTATAACAAAAACCAGTGTCATTCCATCGAAACATAACGAAAGACCAATTCTTGTGACCCTGACCTTATCGTCGGTACGCGCGAGCTGACACACACAGACTCACAAGCGCACACACTCACCTCACATGCTAGGGTCGTGCGTCGTCTCGGAAAAGTCACACACACATAAAAATAGTTGCTGTATTAGACAAGTTGATACAAGTAGAACTTTGGATGGATCAGTCTGTCAGTTATTAAACTTTAATATGCCAGCATTGTTTATTTGCGTGGATGTGACGCATATTATACCCCAAATTGTTCTTTAAATGTTTGTGTTCTTTCTTTGCGTCACATTTACCGCAAATAAACGCATTCAAGCAAGGTTTATTAATGATTTGGTTTTTTTCTTTTCGTAAATCGTTGTCGCTCACTGATGCCGTGGTAGACCGCGGCGAAGGTGGTGTGATGATCTTGTCCTGGTTGCAAGGCCAACTTGGCCAGAGATCGCACAAGACAGAGTGGTTTAGAAGGAATACGGGGAGGCCTTTGTCCAGCAGTGGGACACAAAATAAGCTAGATGGTCGGTATAACTTTTCCTTTCAGATTATGCCTGTGTGGGATTAGTATGGTTACGATTCCCAAAAAAAGTACTAAGCATTATTGATTAATGTAGATGCGTTTTTTCCTCAATATTATTAGATAAAAAAAAAAATGGGTAAAATTGGGGGATGCGTTAAAATAGTCTGCCCGAGTGACTGAATTTCGGCTGCCGACCCTGGGCAGTAAGTCCTGCTCAAAATATTGCTGACTAGCAAATATTTATGCCATAACACAAAGTGTTATGGCATAAATCATAGTTCCTGTTTTAATTAACCGTTGCTTCGCCCCGTTTCGTGAATTTTCGCAAACTCTCGGAATGATAGCGTGATAAGCAACACGTGAATTTAATGATTTATAATTTTAATTAAGGATGTCTGGTCATCGGGGAAATCAATTTAAGCGAATGATAAAAAAAAGATTAAAAAAATGATACAAGCTATCTATGAATGCGAGTTGCCAAATGGGGAACATCTTTATTTTAATAATTATCTTTTTGTAACAAACGTGTTTGGATGGGTTTTGCTTTTTAGTTAATTTTTATTTGAATGGGGTCAAAAGTGCAGCGTGTAATTATATGTTATGATGACTGCATTTAATAGGTTCTTTGTTTTGGGTATGCATGGGGCGCCTAATTAATAAAATCGTGATATCAAAGAATAAAAATATATAATATAATATAAATGTTATATAAGGGATTGTTTTTACATAAATGCTTATATAAATAGAATCCTCGAAAATACTAATTAATTCTGTGTTAATGCTGTTGAACCATAGAACTTTAATTGACCGACTGCCTAAATTTAGCTCTTCAGCTTGTTCTTAGTTCGAATAAACAAAATAAAAAATAAGCTTGCGTAACTTAGCTACCACAACTTATAACTTGTCAGCAATGTAAACCACAATTTGAATACTTGAATGAAGACTTTGAAGCGTCAAGTACTTGAATACAATTAATGACATTATCAGAGTTTCAAGTGTAGGTAAAGGTGTGTCCAAGTAGGCATGTACTTGTTTGTAAATAATATTTTTATGTCATACTTACCTACAGACCGCAAGGTTGCTGTAAAGGTTAATTTTTGTTACGGAATTTCAATAGGTGTTAAGTACTTGATGTATTTACAAATATGCTGTTGCGACATCGTGCACATTTGTCAATGTTTCAGTGCTATTTTTGTAAATATTGGTTTAAAAAAATAAAATAACAACGCTCACCACCATTCGGAGAACTTAAACATAACTGGCGAAATGTGTGGTATAGGTACACCTCTGCCCAACTCCTCGGGGAAACGAGGCGTGATATTATGTTAAGAAAAACGCTCTTCGAAATATACCTATTTCATTTGTTTATCGAACAAATCTAATCTTTTCTTTGTTTTTGAACTTCATTTGGAAGGTCATTAAGCAGTTCTCAAACATTTTACTCGACTGAATGTTCATATTTGTTTCACTTCACGTTCACAAGACACCGAATAAATTACATAGGAATGAACGTTCATCTGCTTCTTTCATTTAATTTTGTAATCCGGTAGGCGAGTGAAAGATGCCGAGTGCCGATAGCCCACATCGATGGATCGGTTCACTAATGAATTAATCTTCATTGTGTTCAGACGTTTTACTTCGAGTGAAATATGCTGAGTGAACGACAAAAATGAACAAAAAGTGGAGCGTCTTATATCTGCTCTAGATATTCCTTCCCTCATATATTAGACTTATTTAAACTAATATTAGAAAGAGAAAAGATTAAATTTTTTGTATATTGGTTTGTAATTAATAAACTCAAAAAAAAACTGGACTGATTTTAAAATTCTTTCATCAGTAGAAAGCTTTATTATCACTGAGTATTATAGGTACTAATTTATAAAGATATCATGCGGGCGAAGCCACTGGCGGAACCTAGTGTCTTGATAACTAATTTAATGTTTTTTAAGTGTAAAACCCATATTTTTACCAGTGCATCGTTACCAATCCCTGTCGACATTTTCCTTGATAAAAGTATAGTTTGCCAACATGCATTCTAGCGGCAACAGAGCACAATAATGACTAAACGTGACGTAGGTATTATTATTACGTAGTTCCAGGATAATAATTAAAAATACAAATAATTGGCAGGTCATGTCATAGGAATATGTAACACGGAAAATCCATTTCAAGTTTTTCCTTTCTGTTTTAGAAAACAATGGAGAATTCAAGTAATGTAGTTTATCTGTATAAATATAATTTTACCATTATCAAACATAATGTTATTTTTTATGTAGGTATGGGTTGAAACCGGACATATTAGAATATTATAACTAACAATGAATTTGAACACTGGTTAAACTAAACATGTACCGTACCTACTATGCCAAATTTGAATGCAAATTAGGCTTACATAGGTTTTTCTGATTCATTTTACAATATATAATTAATTCACCTGCTATAATTTATAATACATGCAAAAAACCTAATTCGCTTTGTAAGCACCGTACAGATTTTTTTTTTATCGCTGTGTGTATGATTTCCGAGAATTGATGTATCAATAAAATTAGTGAGTTCGATAAAAGTATTTCAGTTTAAACATTATTCATTATAACAAACAGGTCTGTTTCCTGATAAAAAGTAGATAATGGTGATGACTAAATTAATGAACTTACTCCTTTTTTTGGGTGGGAAATTATCAAATAACTTCTCCCGCTCTGGGCGGAGCGGGAGGGCGTGTCAGACTCTTACTGACTAAAACCCACCCGTGTTCGTTCGGTTGCCCTGTTGCCGGGGGCCACGATCTCCCTTTCGGACTTTGCCGCGACCCCGGCGGCTTACTCCTAAGGTATAATAATCCTAATCCTAACTATAATAATATAAATATTAAAGTGTGTTTGTTTGTTTGTTACGCTTTAACGCTAAAACGGCTGAACGGATTTGCATAGTTGGCACACGAATAGACCATGGACCTAGGTAAGAACATAGGGTACTTTTTATCCCTGTACTACCTTCTCGTGGGATTATTTCCGACCTCTGCGCGGGCGAAGCCGGAGGCAAAAGCTATAAATACTACTCAATTAAAAGAGGAGAGGATTGATGTAGGTTCTACTCTTAAAAGGGGCTTGAGAATCCTAAAACCGAGATCTCTAAGCGTTCCTTAGGACGTACCTTGCTGCTGTGCGTTATTCTTGTTACTGTCGCACAACTCGCTGTCCCCGGAGAAAAAAAATATAACTGCCATGATCTTAGTTTTAGTGTTATGAGATTTTTGGGATCTGTGGGTGCTTATACATCTGCTCAATTTTTTTCGTAATTTTTATACAGCTAATTACGAAGTTACAAAATATTACAATAGTATTTAAAAATTTAACGCAGGAATAAAAAATTACGAGAATAAAGTGTTCATATAATATTATCAAAATGTATTCCCACTTGTTAGTATGACAAACAGTCATAGAATTATGTTCTCGTGACAAAAAATAACTTTTTTTCAAAGCTGACAATTATCTCTCTACGTCCATTACTTATGGAGCAATCGACGAAAACATGTTTTTTATTTTTCCTGAAAAGTTGCGATTTTGTAGTTATAACTTTATTCTCCGGGGACGGCGAACTGTCAAACTATAAGTACAAGATAGAGACGGGAACATATCTAAGCCAAGCACGTGCTAAGAGACGTTTATAGATATCACCCTAAGGTCTATAGAAACAAACGATTCAAACTTTACATATTATTCTCAACTTAATTTCACATTTATTTTACTTAACTTTTATATGTATTTTTAAATGCAGCGTTTTGAAAATACATCAATCAACAAGTAAGATCATTAAAATTCACCAAAAATAAATTTGTATATATGTTTTAAGAAATCAATCGGTCAAGGTGGTGCCGTGGGAAACACAGTACATTTAAAATATTTGCATAGGTATTATGATAGTAAATCAAATGCCTTGTATTCTAGACTGCACTAGCTTCCTTAGGTCGGGTCTCAACATGAATCCAAATTTACTTTATTTTGTTGTAGAGCAAAAAAAAATCCGTATGGATTTAACTTGGTCTGTCGAAGTACAAAAGGGAAATACAAATTGTGACAATGGAAAACCCGAACATTTTTATCATTAAATAGAAAGAATTTATCAACCACTAGCGATTTACCCACTGATTATTTGCGTAGGAAAATTGAAATGGAAAGCTGAGAATAAAATATATTCAAGTGAAGATATTATTTGCATTTCAATGTTGTTTTAAAAATTAACAATAAGTAATTCTATATTTAATTTAATTTCTAGAACTTTTCTTAATAAAAATAGCTCGTCATAGTAAAATTTAACGTAGATTTGTTCCTGAAAAACTATGTTATCAAAAATTTATGTGGACTTGAGGGTTGTAATTTATTTGAAGAAGACCTTCAAATAAATTACAATCATCTAGTCCACATTCCTCTTTGTTAGAAAAATATTAAGAAAATGTTAACAGTTCGACGTCCAAAATGTGCCTTACGTCAAAACGAGAGGGATTATCGACCGAAATCGAAAGTACTATCTATTAATCTGGGTCAGTGCCGAGTCAAGGTGAGATATGTTATGTTGATCATTTACGTTCATTCAGTGCGTTTACTAACAGGGCTGGCATCCATATTAATATTATATATTAATGCATAGGTAACTTTGTCGGTCTGTTTGTTATCTTTTCGCGCTACGGAACCTATTGATATTAAATCTGATAGATAGGTAGCCTCAAGATAATTATCTGTCAAATTTTACATATCCTCCTCTAGTTCCCAACCTGGATATACTTGTATTATAAAAAACATATGATAAACTATAATACACGCAATAGTTACTGAGTTATAAGCTGATCCGAGCTGCAGCTCATTTTGTAAAAACTACTGGTTTAGTCCAAGATAAAAAATTATTTGCCCTGTCAATACATGGCAAATCATTTTTATTTCTGTGCGAGAAATTTTTTGTCAGGTGTCATATAGATGTCATTAATGGTGACTACGATCTTGGGTAGCAGTAATTTCAATTAGGTGCTTGCGATTCAAACTCCATTTTCCAACTGTGTATTTTCAGCAGTGCACTTTCGTTATCAAGGAAGGTAAGAAATACACAGACGCTTAACAAGAAATATCCACCCATTTTACATTTGGTCTGTTTTTTAATATATAATAAAACAAATTCTGGTTTCTGTATTTCTTCAACACGTGGAATGTAACCAAAAGCAAGTCTTATACAAAAAATATGCTGATGAAATTAGCCTACATTGCCATTGCTAGCCCTACTAGTACACACACATACTGGTCGTGTTCATCGTGACACGCTTGCCATTTCGGAAGACGCAGGTGACTATTAAATAACATTAGAACGATCGTGGTTATATTTTTGTGATTTATTGAGGTCATTTCTATAAAGTTCGGCTGTATTTATGCTTTCAAGATGAACATGTGCTAGTAGTTTATAATTATAGACTATAGTGCAAAATGTTTTGATTCGAATTCACTGTTTTTTGTGTGATCAATCAAAACCTTACGACTATTTATCACTTATCGTCAAACAATCTTTGCCCACAGGCCCAGATCTGAAATATCTTTATTCTGAAAAACCTTCGTGTCTAACCTAACCTAGTGAGTTTTCTCCCAAAATTTAGCAAAATACGTAATATGGCACACTTCAGCTTTAAAATTGACACATAGCTAGTTACGCATTCTTACTTATTACATTAGCAAGAAAAAGAGTGGTAATTTTTCTGCATATAAAATATGTAATGTTGCTTTGCAAATAGAATTTAAAGTGGCCAGGAAAATAATGATATACACTTTTTTGCTTACCCTTTTCCAGATGGTTTAATGAAAAACAACGTCATAAATAACAAATTTATTATTTTTATTCACGATGCATCAAATGCGATTTAAATTAATCACGCAATAAAAACTTAATTGCTACTACTTAATTATATTAGTTACCTTTAAAAAATTGTTTATTCTAGAAATAACAGACATATTTTTAGAATATAACAGACAGTAATAAATACCTATCACATGTGACACTTGAACTATAAAAACCGCCCTTATTACATAACATCACGCCTGTTTCCCTGAAGGGTGAAGCAGAGTACCCATAGTGTATACACATTTCGCCAGTCAAACATGACTGGCGAAATGTGGATGCACTAAGTCCCATGTAATAGGGGACGAGCCTATTGCCATCAACCGGGCACAAATCCAGATTCCGGGCTGCTACTGAGAAATTCAAGATAGAAACACCCAATAACACTTTGCCCGACCTGGGATCGAACCCAGGACCTCATAGTCAGCAGTACTGCTTGCAACCAACGAGGCAGTCAAGACAGAAATAAAGGCGTTGTTAAAGTCAAATTAGACATAAGGTGGACTATAAAGCTCAACACACATACAAAGCACGACGGCACGGTTGGCGCAGTGGTTAAACGATTGACTGCTGCGCTGCGTGTCGCGGGTTCGATTCCCCGCACGAAACAAATATTTGTACGACCTTGTTGTTCCGGGTCTGGCTAAATGCACCTACAATACAGGAGAAATTCCTAGGGTGGGGCAACGTTTTTAAAAAAAAAAAAAAAAAAGCGGGTGCTTGTCGGGTCGGGTCAAGAGCGGGAGGCGCGCAGGCGTTTTGTGAAATTCATATAATACAAGGAATTACAATATATACAAGCCCGCCGTACTGCCGTCCCGACCCGCGACCGATACGCACCCGCTTTGTGTGTGTTGTGCTTTAAATTTGCTTTTGGTCACGTGCAAGTAAAAAATATTAAAATCAAAATTAAATCATACCATTTGTATGGAATATGGAAATTATGAAGATAAATAAAAAACTCATTTCCTATATTAAGCTTAAAAGTCACCAGGAAGGAAACTTTGTAGACTAGTTTGATTAATTGACATGACAAAATATAGATTTGAGAAGGTTACTAAGATTTGTATTGTTAAAGAACATCTGAATGATGATCAAATATTCCAAGATTTCAGAAAGGCTGTATTTGTTCCGAAACTTATCACGGAACAGGAAACAGTTATGATAATTTATCTTATAAAAACGTAGGATTAGCACTCATTTGCAAAATTTCGATTTATTCGATTTTTCGGCCGTTCCTTTGGATTTTTTTTAAATTTTATTTTTTGCTAAACCATCCCAGCGATGAGGCGAACAAAACAAACAAAACAATATTCAAATCAGTCTAGCTAGTTTTTGCGAGACTTATGCACGGCAATTGATTTTTTATATAATTATATGCCGTGTGTGTATTTATAATGTGCACATATCAAAAAGAGGGAATGTATGCTTAATTTTATAGACGGAAAAAATATTTAAAATAAATTGTAACAAAATAGTGTAACTTTTAAACTAAATGGTCCATTGCGATGAAATACTATAACTGAACATGAAATACTTAACTCCATAATGATTGGAAGTTATTGGGCGTCCTCATAAAATGAAAATTGTGGAAAAATAACTACGCTCAGTTGAAAATATACATGTTTATCAGCAAAAATCTGTCTTTTTTCATGAATTTTTACAATAATCGTAAAAAAGAAAAAGAAAAAAACCCTCATTTCGATATGTTTATATTATAAAGATCCACACTGTATACAGAAGATTGTCAAAAAGCTTTGATAACGACACTAATCCTCAACGAGTCAACGGTCAAACAATCGAAACAGGATATAGTTTCAATGCAGATAAGGCGCTGCAATGTGGCTATTGTAAACCATTATCCAAACGAGCTACAGACTTCAAACATCTACATAATTTATTTTATTCTAATTCCCGGACCTACTACATTTAATATCCCGGATCTTATTAATTAAATGTTTCCAAAACTCAGACAAAAATTCCCCTTTTTTTCATCGTCCGCGCAAAGTGGACCAGCGTTTGGTGTCCTTTCTTTCTGTCGCCATGTTGGGCACAAGGTCATTGGGTCTTTGTGCTCATACGGATTTGGTCTAGGACCGGTTGACGGATGGCGTCACCCAATATACCGATGTATCGATGCAATGTTGTAAAATTTAGAGTAATATTTACTATGATTTCCTTGTAGAGTTAGATATTTTTGTTTTAATACATCTTGTAGTAGCAGGATGTGAGAATTGTAGTGAAATGAAAATGTAGAATTAGCTGCTAAACAATTTGTGCAAAAAGTATAAGTTGACTATGACAAAAGAAAAGTACATATTAATGATACAAAAACGACAGTAGTGATTTCAAGTTCTACTTCAGGAGCGTTAGTAATGAGCTATTTTCGCTAAACATGGCTTATCATTCTGTAATGTAGTTCATTACTAATTTTACAATAATCGATAATTGTACAGCAAAACCGTACGCGTAGCAACACGTATTCATCAGTAGAACGTCATATTTATTTAACTCTGTGGCAATAACCTGTAAAAGAATCCTAACAGTATCACTATTTTAAATAATAACCGTATGCATTCATTACGAAAGGTCTACAATTGATGAAACAGTTCAATATGTTGCCGTAGCTTCTTTACTGTACAACTGGTTTTGTTAAAAAATCTTAGCTATAATTTATATATCAAAATTTGTAGCTTCCTCTAAATCATTGTGATTATTATCTATTGCCACCATCGCTATTTCAATGTATGTAGTATATATGTGCGAAATAGTTTTTAAATACGAGTGTGCGAAATGTTTTGCACATTTCTGTCTTGTTAATTGAGACTTTATATGCGAAATTATTGCTGCGTTTTATCGTGTAATCCAGAAGATAGGTATTAAATATTTGATCACTATCTGTTCGATTAAGTTGATGTTGAGTAATTCATTTATTTACGCATTTGACCCCCAGTCTTAGCTTATACTTGATTAAGTTTGTATCAACGTTATCAGAACAACTATATTTCGAAATCAGCTCCATCCTTGCCTTTTCCCAAATACGTTGGTGTCGGCTTGCAACGAGCCTAATTTTATATACCAATAAATTACACCTACAAAAAATCTCCTTACATAAAAACTGAGTGCACCAATTCCAGTAGAAGTTTAACAAGCTTGATGCCATATACGTATAAACTGATTGGTACGTATGTATAATAAACAAAAAAAAAATGTATCCGTTGCCATGTGGCCAATTACTCGAGATCCGTAACGGAGTATACGTAAGTACGACTGAATGTCGGACCGCTGGACGACCAAATCGGCTCGTTAAGAAAGTGGTTGAAGGGTCAAATTGAAATCAATGACAAACTTGAATGAAGCAGTGACGATTGACTTAGATACGTTGAGTTTTCTTTTCATCGTCATATATTTACGGCAGTTCATAAATCAAGATTATTAGTACGAATCAAAACGCCTGAAGATGTAATTAAGTTTCCATGGCTGAAAAGCTGCAGAATATTAATCGAAATTAAGTCAGCAACAAACAGAATGTGGATGATTTGCAATATTATTCGGGTCATCTAATACTAGTTTTAATACCTTATCGCAGTAGTTTTACGGCCCTACGACAAGAACGAAACGCATCCGTGAGAGGTCTGGATAAAGCTGTCACAGACACTCGATTCCTATATTTGTCATCTCGCGGATAAAACGATCATTTACAAAGAATTCAACTGGGAAGTAAAGAGACTGGCTTCAAATCCGCTCCAAATTCCAAGTAAAGGCCTGTTTCATGTATGTGTGTGAATGTATAGCAAGGGTGTCAAGTATTTTGTTTAGCAATCCGTGTCTATTACACCTTATCGAAGTAGTTCGGCGGCCGGCCCTGCGTCAAGGACGGCCCACATCCGTGAGCGGGCAGCGCTGCCTACATACATTTTATAAATATAGACCGCTTAATATGTTGCAGTAATACCCACTACCTTTATTTTGTTGGTTAAGATCGTATATTGCAATTAAGGAAGACGTTTTTATAACAATTATGTTGATGGGGACGAGAAAGGAAGTTGAATAATGAAATAAATACCAAAATTATACAACAGGTACGGCGAACGTTTTTGCATTTCAATGCGTACTGCGTTTCAATTTAGAGGAAAAATATATTTTGCCTAATCCGTGCCATCGTTACCTATTCAAGAAAAGTAAGGCTAAATTATGATTTCTGAGATAAATAGATTAGAAGTTAAAAGATCTAAAGGAAATCCAAATTGTATTGAGATTTCGTACTTCAGTCAGTTCCATGACCAGTATAATATGTCGTGTGCCAACGGTGGCATGCGTGCCGTAGGCTCGCCATCCCTGGGCTACGAGATCACGTAGACATCTTACGAAGCAATTGTAAATATTGATAAAGCCTTATTAAAACAATCTGCAACTGCAGTTCCATCGTTAAACCGATTTCAATGGATTCACCTACGACTGTTTTATTATTAACCGACTTTAAATTATATATGTAGAATTTTGGTATCGCAGGCGGGGACACTCAAAAGTTAAACAAAATTTCAGTTTATTGGTTTGTCCCTACCTGCAATACCAAAATTCTATAAATTATAATGCTTGTTTTTTTCTTTTTATTTATGTTTTTGCAGGCAGGTTTTTTTAATAATAATTTGTTTTGTTTCAAACTTTTTAGTTTTATTCATGTTTAATAGTTGGAATTTACTCATTACTATCTTTTATTTGATACCAATTACGTTGTTTGTTTTTTTAAACCTACCCCTCCCTTTTTTGTATTTGCAGATGCAATATATAAATATTATATAGTCTATGTCAATCCCACAATAACGAAGAATCTAACGACATGATAAACATACAGCCAAACATACATACTCTCAAAAAAACATTACCCTCCTTCTGGGGCAATCGGGTAAAAAAGAAGGAGGTTCTCAGTTCATCGGAATTTTTTATTTTTTATTTTATGATCACCCTTCTTATTTTTATTATTTCGCGTAACCTCAGACTTAATTTTGTACCAAAAGACTATAAACATAGTGCAGTTTTCACGGAAGTCATATTAATATTCATGTTGTTGAATCGAAAAACGTAAGTAAATGGCCCACTTCTGGCTCATAAATTGAGGGAAAAGGATTACTTAGTCGCTCGTGTAAGCCCTTTAAGTTTTGCCGAGTCATGTCCAAGTTCTTGTTTAAATCCATTTAAATACAGATACTTATAAATCCAATCTTGAGTTTAATTTCAAGGTTAAAACGGGAGACACCATTTTACCCTTGAAATTTAATTCATCTTACTGATAAATGCCAAATCGAAATCAATTTAATATAAGCGGTCGCGTTACTAGGCAAGAGTAGTACCGTAATTTCTTCCAGAGAGTATTTTCGTAGATCCTATTGAACTACGTATAACTCAGCATTTTTCCAAACAAGGATAAGGCTTCAAATCTTATAAAAGTATGCACTAAATCTTGAAACAATAACACATTCATTATTATGAATAGTACAAGTATCGACTGATGCGTCCCTATCGTTTGTTTACTAAAAGATTGCGTAAACTTAGTGCCATTGACTTTGGTTGCTAGGGAGCTATATTGGTAACTACTATTACATACACAGCGTACGTTAGGAAAAAATGTGGTGACACTCAACAGAAGTGAAAACTTGAACAAGATCGCCTTGGTGGAAGAACAATGCTTGTATAGAACATTGGTCCGTAACCTTATCTAAATAAAGAGCACAATCGCAGCACAATTTACAAAAATGAGGTGTCGTCATGGTGTCGCGAAATCAATGGCTTAGTCCCATCTCAAAAATGCCCAACGCGTCTAAAGAAGTTTTCAATTAAAAAAAAAAACAAGCGTAAAAAATGTCTGACGAGTATTTTACGAGGGTGTGCAGCAGGGGACAATACTAGGACCAGTTTTTTTAGCGTACGTATTACAGTTTCGATTATTTTTGATGCCGGACCGAAGCTTATTAATTCAGCCAGATTCTAAATTGAACAATAAAAATTGAATCTAAGGAACAAGGATTCACGGAAGTGTCTGCTAAGAGACGGTTCCCATAAAGCAAAATGAGTTAAAGCGTTTTCAGAACAAGTAGCAATAAAGAGTAAAGTTAAAAGTCTATAAGGCTCCTAAAAGTCTTAATGGGATATGTTGTAAGCCATATCTTACAAATTACGATCGACTTCATAAATAATAAAAAGGTATCGGCCTTTAAGAAAAGTCTTGGCCCTGACAGTGAAATTTATGGAGACAACTTTCGGACTGCTTATTAAATGGTTTCGATTTTGTATTTTAATAATATATTATGTTTTTTTCCTGACGCTACTTTATTTCTTGTTTATCTCTTACTAGCGACTCGCCCCTGCGTTGCACGGTTGCAATTGAAACATGTCAAAACATCGAGATTTCTGTGCTATATCTTCTAAGTTCAATATTAATGTATTATGCACGTAAACCTTCTGGAATAAACGCTCTAAATGAAGGTGAAAACCGCATCAATATCCGTTGTGTAGCTTAGAAGACATAAGTGGTCACACAAACGGGTGTGTAACGTTTGAAGTAATAACAAAAGTTTTAATGATCATATGACCTAATTTTTTTTTTTATAGATCGAAGAAATGATATAATGAATTTTTGATATAATTTCATTTTAACTTATTTTATATGGTAACATTTTCTATAATGCACATTTTAATTAATATTCGATTAGGATAATATTCAGTAACTATAATATTCAAAATCTGTAAGTAACGTTAAGTATAATTTCGAAACGACATCATTTGGGTTAGGTTAAGTTAGAACAGTGACCATTAATACGCGAAGGCGAGTGAGCGAAGCGAGCGTGCCACGGCAGCAGCCGCCAAACGCCAGATCCCCCTATTGTTGGTGAATTATTGGGATAGATGAGGTTTTTCATTACAGAATTTTAGCAGAAAATTAGTAAATATGAAAATTAGGTTAACTGAACGTTATAAAAAAGAGCATTATACAAATTGAAATTATATGAAATGAACATGATACTAAATTTTATTAGAGCAAAAAAGGTTATATGAAATATAATATTACACGCGACGCGACACAAAGACACCGCTCGTCGCGCGACGAGCGGTGTCTTTGTGTCGCGTCGCGTGTCGCGCCTGTTTGAAAGAGCCTTCAATCACATGAAATTAGGTTATTTGTTTTTATAGCATATGAAAATTATATTATGTGAACATTATTTCAAGTGATATTATACTGTCTGTTATTATACCATACTATATTACACACCCCACACAGAAATACTCGAAAAGCGACTTTATTTTTTATTGTTTTTCTTATACTACTATCTGTTATAGTTCTGACAATGCTTGCATAAATTAACATTTTTGTATCAATAAACAAAACTCAATGTAATTTGTAATGTTGTGTTTTGTATTATCTTATCGTTGTATTTATTATATCTTTCTTTCACATTATCTCACTGTCAAAATATATAAGCTGCTTTATGAATTGCTAGAAAATTACCAAACTATTCCCAATTTAAAATTAATTTATTGATTTTGTTTTAAAACAATTCATAAACACCAATCTCCTTCTTTCTCCCGTTCCACCAGAAATTCACTTTCATTTTAATTCAGCTAACTAGTTTGCATTGTAATTAACGTTCTCAAATTCAGAGTATTAACAAGGCGGGTCCGAATCTCACATTGAGCCAGAGTGAATGTTATCGAGAGCTTGTTTGAAATCACCGAGTGCAATCCAAGTGCGACCCGAGTGTGTGCGAGTGATTTGAGATCGATCGAAGAGTTCATTTCGGTGCAATTGAACTGGTTCTTATTTGTTTCGTGTGTTTGAGAAATAAGTGCAGGATATTTTTACGTATTGTAAAACGCAACTTCTTTTTATCTGTTCGTACCAAATTTTTCTTACAGATATTTTCCACTGCATAGTTTTCAGAATAATATTTTTCTGGTAGTTTTATATATATGTCACGGCTAAAACCCGAAGTGCGACTACACCTAGTTTTAGCCGGCTACAACTAGTTGCAGCCGGTAGCAGTTGGTTAAATTTAGATGTAGCAAATGAAACTGGCTGAAAGTTAGGTTAGGTTAGGTTGGAAAAAAGCGAGCGGTGCCGTGGCAACGGCCGGCAAGTGCCAGGGTCCATTTAGGCAAGTTTAACCAACTGCTACCGGCCGCACCTAGGTGTAGCCGCACTTCGGGTTTTAGCCGTAACATATAAATATGGATTAATTTTTATATAGCTAATAATACAATGTACATTTTTGTTGTCATAGAATGCAAAAGCAGACATTTTTTTTTGTAGTTAATACGTATTTAATGTTTTATCGTCAATTTGTTTATGACGACATAATTGCAAATTTACACCAACACACAATGTATTTCATACTCTATAGTTTCAGTATTAAAGTTTTCTATCCTGTAGTGATATTTAAACAATAATTTCCTATAAATCGTAATGCACAGTTGTGTCATGGATACAATTCGATTGCTGTAAACAATGTGAAATTAATTGATGACCTGAATACTGACGTGATGACGATAAACAACATAATAATTATGCTGCTGGAAAGGTATTTGGAATAAATATAGGTAGGTAAAGAGAGGTGTGTCTTTAAAAAATATCCCAGATAAATTAGAAAGATGATTAAAAGGTGAAGGGTAATAGTAGAGTAAGTAATGTAATGACCCAGGGTTTAAATAAATGTGGTTCTTTCAATTCATATGTACTTTCTCAGTTTATCTTGGACATTACTGAAATGGAAAGAGAATCGAGATAGTGGAACAATCCAGGTTTATTAATACCGAATGTTTTTAGTGAAGTCATAGTAATAAATAGTAATCTGACCGTTGTTCAATAGCGTAATAATAGTAACAACAAAGTAATACAATACAGTGTGTTTTGACGACCATTGCCTTTGATAAAGTTATCAGTCAATGTTAAGAAATATACAAATTTAATATTGATAATGTTTTACTGTTTATTATTTAAATGTGACCCTACTGGCACCGGTTACTGAAAAGTTGTGTGGAAATCGGTTATCATGGCATGCGCATATAATGTGGAGCAATGAGGAAAATGTTGTGAGAATGGTTTTTAATATAAATGTGGATGGCTATAAGATAGAGGAAGACCAAAGAAACGATGGATAGACTGTGAAAGATGATATGGCTAGAAAAGGGGACGACTACCGAGATGACAACTAATAATGAATATCAAGTTGCACCAAGCTCAAATAAATTGGGATTAGGGCAAAAGAATTATGTAAAAGAGTTATATGAATTTTGGATTTAATATTAAATTGTGCTTTAAAACTTTAGTTTTACTTTTAACCTTATCATTGTTCACGTCAATATGTACATTATCATGCCTATATACACAATCAATAGCATTCATGTCAGATTAATATAATCCAAATAAACATGAAACTATATCAAAAGTATGATTTTCGTTAGACACTTGTCATATTTTGTAAACGTACATAGGGTACTAAAATATCAAAATTGAGAAAAACATTGTCTTTGAAAGGTTATTTCGAAGCTGTTTTATATCTTTCATTACGTATGTGTTTCTCACAAAGATCGAAACAATCACACCTAACATAAAAGAGTACGATCGGTACGAAATGTCATGATTTTAGTGCCGTAGGTATTTGTTTACCAAATGGGGCATTTAAGGAAAAGTGTATTTTTCCTAACCTAAACTCTTTGCCATTATTCAGGTATTTCCCAAAAATGTCTTTATCAGATTAATATGATTGGTTCATTATCGAAATACACTTATATAAATGTAGATAGGCTAATAGATTTCGTGAATACGATTTAGTCACGGTATTGCCTTTGATATTATATTTCGATTATTTTTGTTTATTTATTTACGTATTTTGCACACAGTCGCAGTCTGCGGTAAGATAGCGGTAGTGGAATATTAACAAAACGTCAATTGGTCGGACGTAAAGCTAGCGTTGTGGTGAATGGTGGTGTGCAAAACGTAACACAATGTTTTATCGCTAATTCTGTATTATTAGACTGTAAACGTCACTGGTAACTATGCTTGTTAAAAGAATGGTAAGCAGAGTAGGTTTTCAGAGTATACTGATAGTAATTAATTACACTAATTCAGTGAGTTATAAGTAGATTATACGAATTATCTGGAATTTGTAATATAGTTACATGAATTGGTCCTTTGGTCGGCTTCCACGGTCTAAAACCAATCGGTAGCAATTACTAGCACGTAAGAAGACCTCTTTCTTCTGGTGGCATAGAATTGTGCAAGCCCACAGCCCCACGCGGCTAAATTATCTATTCTAAAAGAACTTTTTATCAGTAATAGAAAATATATCGATATCTCACAAAATAAATAAAAATAAAAAAACACGTGCTTAAGACACGTGCCTTTAAGATTGTGTATCGTGAATTTCGTCTCAAATAGATAGAGAACTATTACATAATTTAGATAAATAATATGTCAGACGTAACACGGCTTCAGTGTATCCGTTTGTACTTGAACTTGACATAACAATCAATATTTAAAAAAAAAAACAACTTTTCATTGTCTCCAGATTATTTATTTATTAAACCTTTATGCACAAGTAAAAATAACCGTACAAAGGTGGACTTAATGCCCGAGGCATTTTCTACCAGTCAACCTTAGGGTGATACAGAGAAAAAACATGGCGTTAGGTGCAACATAAGGGATTGATAACTATAAAATACAAGAATAAATACACAGATACATACATGCATACATACATAAAAACAGAATAAACTTTCAGGAGAAATAACGATCAGTAGAGGAGAAAACGAATCCATTAAATCAGCGCTGTGATGTTTCTGCCAACTTCTTACGTATATGCTCACGTGCCTTCACTTTAAAAGTCAACCGACTGGTTGCCGTCCTGATTTTCAGAGGTAGAGCATTCCAAAGAAAAACCGCCTGGACAAAGAAAGAAGAGCGAATGAAACCAGAGCGATGAGAAGGACATCGTAAAAGATGATTGTTGGTGGAACGAAGATTTTTACTATGGGCAGAGCAGCAGTATTGAATATGGGAAATCAGGTAAGAAGGAGAAGTGGGAATAACGTAGACGGAGCCCTCACCTCTTTACGCTGACGAATGGGTAACCACTTTAGAAGCACTTTAGATTATTACAAGACTATTAAGATAAGATTTATAACTTTAGTTTTATTTTTCATAATAGGCAGAGTGGTTTTCTTTGAGTGCAACAGCTAAAGGTACCGGTTTTAGTCTGACAAAGCCCTCCGCCCCAGGGTGGAAGACATCCACGAGGAGTTCCACACGCAAACAAAAAGATTGCTACATAACTGGGGTCGATTGACCTGCTAGATAGGTCTGCTAGATAAATCATTTAGGTCTTTCTCTCGTTTGCTCTATGGTGGACACAAACGTCATTTGTGTCCGCATTTGTTCAAAATCATTTGTTTCAGTCAGTGACACATTGGACAGGCTATAATTCGGCCATGACTTTAAAACGTGAACCGATATCAAAATGGTTTGATAACGAATACATAACTGATAAGAAACGAGTGCAAAATGGTGTTTAGTAAACAAAACTTGCAAATTAAAAATAGCCTGGTTTTGTGAAATTTTTCTACAGATTATCTATTGTAGATTCAGATATTCCAATGATATATTTTTGCCGCGATCCATGCGTCACCTTAGCATATTATTATGCTTCTTGCACATGCTAAGGTGACGCATGGATGGCGGCCTCTTTCTAAAAGGTGATAGAAAGATTATGAAAAGGGAATGGAGGCCTTCAGTTACGGAAACATTGCTCTGAAAAACTCAGCCTCATGCTTTGTATTGTACAAAGCATGAGGCTTGATCTGAGTTTTTACACAGCTACATGAATCTTTTGGCGCTTGAAGGAGGAGGAGGGGAGCGTTGTTGGTAAACATTTATGAAATTGTTTCGTAAAATTGCTTCGATCACACATCGCTCTAGTGGCCGCGATTGCTTATAACTTGATTATAAACCTTAATGCTCAAACATAAAGTTTATTATCGTTTGCAATATATTTACTACGAGTACTTCGATTGAAAAATAAATATTTTTTAAAATAAGAACAAAAATATTTATGGAAAAATAAAACATTATTTCCAAGCAATTAGTTTGAAAGAACTATGTCGCAAAATAAAACCACAACATTATTTGTAGTCTTATTTTTCCGGCCGTTTTTGATGCGCTCATCAGAAATTTAGTACTATTGTTAATCGAAGTGAAATTATATTGAAAAAGAAGATGGCGGCGTTATTTCTGATTTTGGTCACACGCCGAAAGATCCTTGTACATCTTTAGTTGTTGTGATTGTTTGACCATAATAATAAAAAAAACAATCGTGTCAGTTGACATGATGTGATTTGAAATTTGACCGCACACGAACAGAGTCTATTAAGATAATAGTTTTTGGGATAATTTCCACCAAACGACTCGCATCGCATCGGATCGGAAAGGACATGAACGGATGCGGCGACAGCCGATCGCGTCCGGCAGGATGTCGACGCATACGATCGGCTCCGTACCGTCGCTTGCGAACGTATCCGTTTCTCCACCTAGTCAAATAGTTTCATTTCTACCGTGTTGACGTGTCATTTTTGAAAATGGTTGAAGTTGACGAAGTATTGTTGGCTATTGCATTATAAGAAAAAGAAAATAACCATAAAAAACAGAAGAGGAACACATAAATTTGGATTGATAATGTATGGCAAAAACCGAAAGCCGAAAGGATCCGATCGGATACGACGACAGGCAAACGGTGAGAGAGAGCCGATCGCGCGTCGCAGCATACTTTCGGCTATTGCGTGAACATTGTTTAAAGATTGTGAAATCCCTACCGATCCGATGCGATGTGAGCCGTTTGATGGAAATCATACTTTATGGCTTCGAAAAAAAAAAGAAAAAAGTTGATACAGCTGACCACTCGCCAGTGCAGCAGTGGTAAAAAACCAGTGTAAGCTGGCCTTATATTGAAACTACGTAGTCAGCATCAGCTCAAGGTCAAAGTTTTACCACGGACGTGCGTTCTACTGTACATTATTTAAAGATAATTCTGTCAGCCACAATAAGATGATACACTCGAGAAAGACCTGCTAATTATTTAAAACGTGTCGGTATACTGAACTTTGCAATGGAAAGGTACAGCACGAAGGCCGACAAGCAAGGCCATGCCTTTATACACCTGATAGTAATGACCGTATATTTAACAAGTGTAAAAAAAAGATCGAACAATTGGGGTGTTATTTTTTTATTTGGACTCTTTAAAATTAATCACCCTGTATTGTAGGGTTTGTTTAAAGGTGAGAACATTCAAAACGAAGCCTGGCTGTTTATCGCATTGCAAATAACAATGACAATTTATTTATTTACTTTAATTGACACATACACATATAAAATAAAATAGAAACGTATAAAGTTGAGGTTTTATGCATAAACATAATAAGCCTATAATGTTCCCACTGCTGGGACACAGGCCTCTTCTCTGTGAGAGGGAGTGGTGGGCCATAATCTACCACGCGAGCCCAGTGCGGGTTGGTAGATGTCCCGTCTTCGAATTTTTAGTTGTAGGACATGCCGTTTTCCTCACGATGTTTTGAGAGCAATAGTAATGAAATAATTTACACTGGATAAAACATATAAAAGTTAACAACACTTTTATAAACCCTCTTTCATATTAGTGTGGGTCTAAGAAGTATCTTCTAGTAAGTGCCAAGTCAGGAATTATCTTTTTAAACAATTTCGATTTATATTTTGTTCACCTGTCGAGTGGTACAATGACTTTTGTAGTTAATAAAATATATTTTGTACGTCTCTTCACAATATATTCACATCTTTGTGGAGTTTCTTGCCTTCTCCATAGGAAACGACCAATTGGAACCGTGCACCTAGCTTCTGACGTTTCATAAGTGCCCTTGTAGGTTTATGTGAAATAAAATATTTAAAATTTCGAATAACGTTTTCATTATCATTGATTATTATTATTAATATCCTAAAGTTTCACACGCCTAAAACTCTGTTTGCATTACAGATACAGAAGTAAGTTGTTACTGTAAACACTGCTGTTTGCAGGTCAAACGTTTTACGCAATGTATCGCGCAACTGTAGAGATATCGCAAGGTCATGCCACCACCGACAAATAAAACAAATTGGTCGACATTATCGAGTTTTAAACGAAATAATTGTGTTACACGCATCTCTATTTATTTAATTATGTATTCATTTGGCAATGTTTAACGACCTGACTCAATATTTTGAAGAATTTGTATGTGTTTCAAATTAGGTTTTATTTCATTAGATGTGTGAAGTCGGCCTTACGTGCCAGACAGGTAGAAATAATTAAACGCGAGTCGAGCTGTGATTTTAAAATTTTGGTGAATTTGAAAGTAAATGTGAATGTGGCAGTAGACTTTATTTAATCTGGATATACAGATCATACAGATACATTTCCTTTTATGATATTAAGTACAGCTAGTAAATTATCCGTTTTAACATTTGTATGGTAAACATTTTTTTAGAAGAGGTGAATGAAGTTGGTGTTGATTGAATTGATCATTAAACTTATGTTTACTCGTTTAATTCAGTATTACCGTGATGATGTAAAGGTTGCGTTCTGCACGCGAAGGAACGTATAGAAATACATTGTGATAGAAATAGAAACTGTAGTATATCGGTCAGTGGCCTACACGATACGTAATAATGAACGCTTTATTATGCGTCAGAATTACATAAGGATTTAGTAAAAAGGTGGGATATGGCTGTATAGGTTGCACTGTAGTATGTAAAATGTCAAATCATTGATTTTAATTAGGCACGTAAAAGGCACTTTTACAAAAAAAAGAATTGATTCTAGTCCAAAGTTGAGTTGAGGATCGGTATTTGGCGAATATTAAATAATTCCAAAAATCAATTAAGTAATTGAACTGTCTTGTTCCAGGTCTCAGCACAAGAACACTGTGACAGATTGAAATGGAACTATTTATTAATAAAACTAGCGTCAAAACATTGAGATTCCCTTTTTATATGAAAGTTGAATATTAATGTTTAGTACACAAATAAACCTTCTGAAATAAATTCTCTAAATAATGGTAAAAATAGCATCAAAATCCGTTACGTTTTTTTTTCTTTTCAAATAACACCGACTTTAATTTATAATATATATAGATAATGACTTTATAAAACACGTCGGCAGGTTTATATGTTATAAACAATAATAATAGGCGCATAAACGTTATATTTAAAAGTTCAATCAGGAAACCAAAACGGAAGGTAAGCAAACGTTTAATAAATTAATCAATTAAATTGTATTATAATAGAGCTTTAAATTAATTTGATTTTAATATGCCAGTCAGCACTCTATTATAAAAATAAATCTAAATATACGAGCCTCCAAACAGTAATGAAAAAAGTGGCAACATAATTAAATATCAACCTTGGTCAGGACCTGTCTAAACTAAAAGAAATTCGCTCTTATTTTGTGAGAGATAAAGTTTATTTTGTATAAAAAGAAGTGACCTCGAGAACAGTACTGAGTTACTATGAAAGTTGACATGAAAGAACTGCTTTCGGGTGACAAAAGGGCGAGGTAATATAATACGCAAATTTTTCAAGGGTCAAAGTAACCCTATCTTTCTGCGAGTAAAAGAGGAATTTCATGCAAATTAGAACATGTACCGGTTTGGGTAACTGTCCTTTTTTGTGAACAGAAATGTACATATATCGTACTATTGTGATGAATCGCTCAACCAAAATGCTTGAAAAAACATGGCCTGCTACTGTCATGCTTTGCATGCAGAAAAACATAAAATAAATTGGACTCTAAGGACCACTACGATAAGATATTCGCTTACCCATTGTATTATTTTTTTTTTTCTTATTAAACACTGTCTATATATATATATATTTTTACAATAACAGTTCGACATAATATCGTCTACTCAATATTATGTGCATTCGCTCTGTCACATAAATTACTACTTCACATAGGTATATAAACATAATTATTAATATTATATACTTGTCCAACGCACTTTATTGTCGATAGACCGAAATTTTCCCGCACAAATGATTGCACTACATTACTAAAAAAAATACCAACTACACACTTGGCGCCAAAAGTACGTGTACCAAACTGTTGCATCCAAAATCACGATTCTTTCAGCAACGCGGTACAAAAATAAACCTTACATTATCAATAAGTAGTTCAATTTCATTAAACAAATGAATTAAGATGCGACGTTCTAAATTCGGAACCTATTGGGCGCATTGCCAGACACCTAGAAAAAATTAGGACTAATATAACTTGGTCTTCATGCGTTTGGTGAAGTTTTCCCGTAGATCTCGAATTAGTTGAGGTAGAAGAGGGTTGGAAGGTCAAAGAAAGCTGGTCATCTGAATTATTAGGAGTGGAAGTATTGAGTTTATAATGGTCTTTATAAGAAGTGAGTTGAGAATAGAATGCATGTGCAGTGCATAGTTCTGGATACCAAGCCAAAATATTTATTGTAGTACTTCAATAGTAAAATCACGAGGACCCGCCATTATGTTTGCTGTTGCGTTTAGTTCAATTTTTGAGCCAAAAATTTGTAAAAATGTTTATGGCTTACATCCTTGTGGATCCCGGTTGAGAAATTTGTCTTTTGAATCTATCTTTAGGTAAACGAATTACATTGAGGTAGATATAAAAACATGGCAATGAACTGAAGTGCACGATTAGTTCATGCTTCTTATAAACCATTTTTTTTAAAACAGCAGTGCCTTGTGCGTGTCTTAAAAATGCCCAACGCGCTTAAAACTTATTTTTTTGAGATGGGACTAAACAATTGATTTAGCGACACTGTTACGACACCAGCTTTTGACCATTAAAAAGACATCAACGCGCGATATATTATTCATTAATAGTGCCACTGTTTTTTTTAGTTGTCATGCCTATTCCATTGATGTTTACTACAGTTTTAATTAGTTCTATAATTGTATAGCAAAGATGTAATTAAGTAGTTATTTTTATACTGTTTATCAAACGTGAGCCGATAACAGGTCTCATGTGTACCTACAATAATAATTATAAATAGGACATTGTCAGTATCGTGTGCCGTTTGTCATTATAAAACTGTTACATATATACAGACATATACTTACGCCTTCTTCTCATGAGGGAAGCCAGAAACTACAGAACGCCACCTGCTACGATCTGTTCATACTCCTTCTGCTTCGTTTACGTTCATACATCTGGTCATACATACACGCCGGTTGCAAGTAGTAAGTAAGTTACGTACTTGACCTTTCTGAAGAACATCACGAATAAGGTCACATATGTCATTTTAGGGCTTCCCCTCCCGGCATACCCTGTCACATCTTCCTTGTAAACTATTGTATTAAATGTGTAATACTTTTATCCAAGTTTCCAATATTCGTCTCCATCCAAGCAAATTCTGTCTAATTACATTTAAAAATGGTTGAGTATTTTAACCGTGATTTTATAGACAGCGTTATTTGGCAACCATTTTCGAATAATTTTAATTTTATTTCATTCTTTTTTAAATGGTTGCATTTGCATAGGGATCATAGGGTGTAATTTGGTTGTAAATGATTCTTTAATTATCATATAAGATCTCTTACAACCCCTTAATGGATTGACTTATTACAAATAGCCCTGTTATGACAGATAAAAAGATTCATGTTCATATTAATAGATAACCCAACTAGTGTAAATTATATTCACACTAGTTGGTTATCTATAAAATATTAATTCTTTATTAACTTTGTTTTCGTTAATCGTCGGTTTATCGATGCCCTCTGTCTTTTAACTGTTGTTTGTACTTTTTGAATCGACCTACCGGTTTGGTAAATGAGATCAATGAGATATTATTGACGTTATTAATTGATTTAATTTGAGAACTGATAAAAACAAATATTATTAAAATTTTCACGACGATAAAAAGCTCGTAAAAGCTACTATTGCAATAGTAATTTACCAGTGCAGCAAATATTCAAATCATAATTATTGTCGTTCCTTATAATCAGCTTATAATGTTCCCACTGCTGGGACACAGGCCTCTTCTCTTCGAGAGGTAATGGGCTGTAACCCACCACGCGGGCCCAGTGTGGGCTGGTAGATTTCACATGTCTTCTAGGATATGCCGGTTTCCTCATGATCTATTCCTTCACCGTTTTAAGAGAAGTGGTGATGAAATTACACAAATAAAGCACCTGGCTGGGGTCGAAACTACGACTTACAACGCGTAAGTCGGGGCTGTTACCACTGGGCCACCACTGCTCTAATGTTTTTATTTCCTAATAAACCGATAAGTTAGTGAATTTCTTAAGTTTTCTTTTGGTATTTATAAAGAAAACTTAAGGAATACCTACCCACATTTCGTTAAAAGTTTGGGTGTTACGATACTCTTCTGCCTTACCCTTCGAGGTATACATGCGTGATGTTATGTGTGATAAGGAATACCTGCGATACATATACGCTAGTACAGTAGTATATAAGAAATTCTCCCTTATGATTTTAGGTAGCTACCTAAAGAACCGCAATTTCAAACTTTGTATTTCCAAAAAAAATTTTTACAAAAATTACACCCGACTTCCAAACTACAAAGTGGAAAATAACTTTAATTTCGGAAGTCAGTGGCAAAAAAATAAAATACTGATCCAAAGACACCGATTTCTTCCACTTTTTAGTGGGTTAGTTTGTAATTTATCTGAGTTACAACAGCCTAATGTCAACTGCTCATCACGTTTTTACAAAATATTGCTTTTCCTGATGCAGGGACTTTAATTGTTGAGGAATTCTCCAGGTACTTCATTATCAGCTCCACTGCACCATATGAATTGTGACGACCATCAGTTGATTACCAACCATATTAAAGTAATCGAATCGCACCCCGTGAAATACATATTATTGAGTAGTTCCACTTTGAGCATCTTTGGCCATCTGTGGCATTCATCATCAGTTCCACTTTACCAAATGGTGCTTTCCGAGAACAAATGCACGAGGTACTATAAAAAATACCCAAATCACTATAGGTGTGCCTATAATATTTGATGAGTTCCCTTGATTTCTCCAAGATCCCATCATCAGATCGTGACGAAGTAAAAATGGGACCAATTAGAAAGAATAACCAATCAAAAAAGAAAAAAAAAATCAATTCGTTCCAGCCGTCGTCGAGTAATCGGGGAACATACATAAAAAGATTCAGATGAACTGTGAACCTCCTCCTTTTTTTGAAGTCGGTTCAAAATTAACATTACCTTCACGATACTAAGATAACTATATTTACCAAAGTCACCTGCTATCCTAATTCAGTTACGTACAACTTCGGAGCTCAGAACTTAATTAAAAAATTACTTAATTTAAATTTGTTGTAAGTAAAAGGGCAGTTAGCAGTTTAATACAATTAGTATACCTGACTGTAGGTACTGTTCACAATTTTCGATGTCACGATCCTGGGATGAATATTCATTTATACCTGTAACAAAATTAGTTGGATTAATTAATGAGACTCAAGAAAATTTAGGATAAAAGGACAAGGTTGTGATTGAAGACCAGGATTTGTAATTAGTAAAAACATTAAAAAAATATATCTTATGAAATACTGACTTGACAGACTTGATAGGGATACTCGCAAGATACGAAAAAAATGTTGTAGGATGTAATTATTTTTATTATAAACTAGCTGCGCCCCTTGGTTTCACCCGCATAAGTGTCGACCCCGTGGGGATATCGGGACAAAAAGTACCCTATGTCCTAACCCAGGTCATGGTCTACCCATTTGCTAAATTTCTTCCAAATCCGTTTAGCCGTTTTAGCGTTAAAGCGTAACAAACGAATAAACAAACAATCTCACTTTCGCATTTATAACATTAAGTAGAATTTGCGAACAAGTTATCCTGGCGTTGATGTTAATATCAATATCATCCTACCAATATTATTTATATTTCAAGTAGATAGCTGACAATTATTTTCTAAGTTCTGAACCACACATCGTCAAGATCGTTTCATAACCGTGCCAAAAATACATGACGTAGTGTGTACCCCAGAGGCTAAAACCCAGATTAAATTTCTTACCTAAAGCAATTTTGAATTCCAAGGTTAATTAATAATAGAACGGCAGCGATACCTTCGTATAACAAGTAATCACGTTTATAAAATGAAGAATATTCAAGAATTTTCTCTTTTTTTATCTTCCTCCCTTTGTAGGGATAGTGCGTGAGGTTAACTTTTAAATGGTATTAGTTTTTGGTAGTATGGCTGACATTTTTGAGGGAAAATTCTTGACCGAGTATGTCGTAACAATCAAGTGAGGGAATTGGATAAATGCCATGCCCGTAACCTCAGATGTAATCGTAAAAACATGTTGTGAATGAATGAGATATTTGCGTTTGTACAAATTACTGTAAATCGGTAATTTTTCCTAAAAACTAACGTTATGCCGGAAAGAACGAGAACCTATGAAATACACACGAAAGGAGTAGGTTTATTTACCGCTTTGACCGGAAAAGCGTGGTTGTTTTTTACCAACCCCATGCCTCGATAGCTACCGTTATGCAAATGGCCGCTACGCCATGGACACGCAACGCAAATCGCAATTCCCATGGTGCATCTAAGAAACGATGGTGTATCAATGTAGACCTAAGTATGGATTGTTAGTGTATTATCGAATTTATTATAATTATTTAAAAAACACAAACAGTACACAACGTAATATATTAATTACTTACTATTTTATGTTTTCAATGTATTAGTTTATTTATTTTTTAAATATTTAATTTATGTTACGCAGAAATACAGATAAGTATGTTCAGCTGAATGACACCTATTTCAGTGGAAATAATACTTACCGATATAATAGAAAGAAAAGAAAGAAAGAAAGAAAATATTTTTATTTGGCACACGCACAGGAAATACAACATTAAAACTAAGAAGATTATACAAACAATAACAATTTCAGAAAAACATTTTTTTTAATAGGTCAGACAGTGAGACGTCATTACGTCATTCCTTGGTTAATTTCTGAAAACCAGCGTTGTTGACGTTAGGTTCGTCCGAATTCACAGCTTTTCGCTGAGCACTGACTTGTTCTTGCACAGATGCGACGCACAGCTTAATTTTTGTTGTTATTTGTTACAAAAGTAGTTAACTCTGCAATCGGCATTTTGTTTTGTTATGTTTTTGTTTTCATTTGCCAATATTGCAACAGTAATTACGCAATATTGTCTTTGGTCCGTGGCCTTGACGTCAACCAATGACCAGTGTTATAATTACTATGAACAAAATTCTCAATCTTTTTTGTTTGATTGAAAACGAGGCTTTTGGCTACTTTTGTTTTTGTGTGTATTTTGTCTAGATTTAAAAAATGTGCGTTTTGTTTGTGCAAAATAAACAAGTTTTCTTTCTTTCTTTCTAGGCACTGATATACTTTGTTTATTACTTTGCCTGTCAAATAAAGTCCAGAAAAGATTATTTTGCTAATCAAAATATATTTAAAACCCTCCTCCTCCTCCTTTGCTCCTTTGTTGAGTATCGGACGCATTTTCATTAGTAAGCAAGGGTTTGTAAAGAACATAAAGTTTCTCCCAAAGCCGAATTACGAGACGGTATTATTTTTCAACCTGTAACAAATGTTTAAACTGAAATAATAGATACTATGTATATCGAATCACAAATCTCTCTCGCAGCGCAACCACAATCCGACACAGCCTCCAAACAACCGTAAAATGCTCATAATTGACTTCCGAAACAGCCTAATAATAACTTTTAAAACAATAGAGAACATATTGAGGTAACTATTATTAATAATAATTGGAAGCTTTTTACCTAACAAAGCGGTTCGTTACTAGGAAATCATGTTTTTTTAATGTGACCGCCAAATGTATGGAAATTAATGTCGAATGAAGTTGTTCGTATATTATGTGTTGTATTGTTCCTACTTCTGTATTTTATTGACTTTTGAATGTGTTATTTGTCATAAATAACATATTTAGAAGCTTGTATTAATCATTGGGCATAGGCAGAGGTGTACTGTTTCAAACTTTTTCATTTACTCCTTCTGAAGCGTTAAGTATGAAAACTCGCGGGGAAAACTAGTATAATATAAGTGTAAAAGTGTAGATTCCAGAATTGTTTACCAACTAGTAATATGGGTAGCAGTACCTTTTTTTGCGTAATGTCATCCGAAATGAGGAGATTCGCAAGAGAACGATGGCAAAACCCTATGCTATTTATTTATATTAATTTATTGCTTTTAGCAGGCACAGTTCGACGACACACACTTCTAGGTATTAAAAGTTTCTATAACGAAAAGCTCAAAAACTGAACCTTTTTTATGGCCCTTTCAAAGGCGATGTCTGCTACAACGTCTTCGCTGTTCTTTTCAAAGCAGCTTATAGCGTCCACACGAAAGTAACACTACTTGTCCTTATTTAATCACGGCCGCAAAAACAGAAAAAATACCTCTAAAATGTCGCTTCAATTTCCAAGATTAAAATGATTCTTTTTATAAAATGCAATTTTCATTCATTCAAAAATAGCTGGCTGGTTTAAAAATAGCGCTAGAATGTCGCTTTACCGTAATTAGTGTTACAATTTGTTAAGTAATTAATCCACTATGCAGGCAAGTGGAGTGTTTTGTAAAATGAAACAAAAGGCAGTAGCGAGGCATTCACGAACTTCGGGACAGAGGCGCAAACTTGTACCGTATTACGTTGTAAATAATGCTAGCGAGGAAAGTAGTGGGGAACGCTTTTTTAACGGGAGAAAAGCCATTTATAAAAAAAACGTTCACCAAGGAAGTTCATGGAAAGGTGTGGTTTTTAATGGTTTACACGAAGAACCGGTAATTAAGTAGTTATTTGAGACCGACACTTTATAAAAAAAATCGTGTAGGTATGTAGATTACATTGAAGCTCCAACCTATTGTACCTATTGTTCTACCTATTGTAGAGGTTTCCATCTGTTTTCACCATATTATATCATTCATCGCGTAAAATAAAATAGGTGGCATTAAGAATTTTCCAAAAGAACAAAAATTCCACGAAAAAAGAAAAGACCAATAAGATTGCACTGCGAATACAAAGCGAATTTTCGATTATGAAGTGCTACATTTAAAAAAGTACGCCCCATTTAATATACCCCCCGGATTGCAGTAGAGTTTGTCATAAAAACGTCCCGTCGCGGACTGGCAATAAAGTCCAATTTACTGGATTCTAAGTTAACGTCCTTGCTCTAAATATTCCATCAGACTTAAGTTATCATGTCCTACTTAAAAGTATATAAACTTGGTCTGACTGAAAGCAACATCGACTTCGTTTTAAGTATGAATATTTTTTGATCTGTGTAGTAGATAGACTGGTCCTAACTTTGGTCTTTTGAGTCTTGATCTAATTTTCCTGATGAAAATTGGAATGTTTGATAGAATGGGTTGGATGACGATAATCTATTTAGATAGAAGTTGAACTCCTTCCGAGATAGACAGGCAGAACACATTTAGTGTATAAATAAATCAAGTAGGTACAGTACGACACATCCTAGATGTAGCATCGGCAAAATTCGTAGAACCGATCACCATCCGAACTGAGTGCGCCTTCAAAAGCACCAATCTTTATTACTACTTTAGATGAAAGTGATCTTTATCCAAACGCAATAAATTGTAAAGTCATATAACCTGTGTCGTAGTGTACCGAAATAGTTTTACAGCTTGAATATAGAATTTGAATGAGTTATATTAAATCGCAACTTATCATGTCTCTCATCAGGTAAAACAGATAACCAATTAATACATCAGACGTGAAATGAAAATAACAAAACAACAACTTGCTACGCAGTTCACAATTAAATCAACGTTCTATAAGTCAAAGAAGTAATAAGCCACCAAATAACAAAAAAAAAAGTACATCCAAATAACCAAAACAAAGCTACAACCCACACAAACTTCTCAGAACCCAGCTTCAATATCAACGCACAAACAAACAAAGCTACCCCTGTCCAAACTCAGCAATAGTTACTGTACTCAGATACCGAAACCTGAATGAACCGTCTGTCCTTACAAACTGCGCAATTTGCACAAAAGACCGCAACCATCTCTGGTATAAAACGGAAATTTCTCGAAGTTCCCGCATAAATGCAGCTATGTATTTTGTGTTTATTTTTGGGTCGTAGTGCCGAACTTTGGTATTTTGTGGTGTGTGGGCAGTAGCATAATGTCGTGGGTCAAGGTGAAGGTCGAAGGTCATTGCAATTGCGCAATGTAAGCTTGGGGGTTGCAACGGATCGATTTCGGCCGTACTACTGTTTTATGAATGTGGTCCGTTTGTAATTTTGTATTACGTGTTGTGAATGGAATACCAGTTTCTGGGAAATGACGAGTTGACTGGTTGTAGTTTGTTTGATGGGAATTATGTGCAACAGAAGAGTGTTACGTATCACAAGCTTAATTATATAGAGTGCTGATTCACTTCAGCACTTTTAAGGTTCACGCACACACGTCAGTCACGTCAACGTCAAGTCACCGATCAGTCACGTCAATTTGAGGGACGTGTGTAAACAGGTAGTCAGTCAGTTAACCTACGTTCGCACGGACGTATAAATATCGCGGCGGGATTTTTTTGCACACTGGATTTTCAACGCTGCGAGTTGCAAGCGCCGAGAGTTGAAAATGCAGTGCGTGAGTACGTGGGCTTAGTCATCGCGTATCGCGCATCAACGCGTTTTGTTCGTAGCAATACAAATGTTGACTTGCCAGTGACGTGACGTCGAGTGAGACGCGCCGTCGATTGAGACGCGCCGGTACCTAGGTAGTGACGTGACTGATGAGTGTAGCCAACGTCCTACAACTTCCTACGCTCTAGATGGAGCCCGTACAACACTAGCAACCGTATCGTACTAACTCCCTCGTTTCAGAGCACTACAGGCGCTATAAGTAAATAGACCTAATGAGGAAACAATCGTCACTAGATCCATCATGGATCTGGACAATGGATCTTCTGAGATTGAAACTCCTGTGTGCAGGCGGCTCGTGAGGGTCTCTCGGACCGCTGTAAAACCAGCCTAATAAAAGACGGAGGTTTGGTATTTGAAGGGATTTTTTATTGTTTAGAGATCCATCATAAATACTATTTGCCAATAGTCATCAATGGGTAATGTATTCAAAGTCACGTGGTGTTCCATTAAGTATAACAGTTAAGCACTGAGAACTAATAATTGAATTCGCACTTTCCCCATTCTACTGTATTATTTCAAACCTTGAGGTTTCATTTACATATTTTCTCAATGACCCAAAAATGTTCAACAAATTGCTCAGAACCGTAATAAATAAAACCTAGAGGGCGGATAATTAAAATTACTTTTTCCCACAATCTAATCTGTTTGACCCTAAAAAGCAATTTCACCCATTTTACTATAATAACCAAAACAAAACATGTGTGTTACCAAACAATAGAATACCATATTTTGTTAAACCTTTTTGTGGTCACCCTTTGTGGATACAAGTTTAATAAGAGCTGCTTTTTCATTTAATTAATTTCTGAAGCTTAAAAGATAAGTGATGAATGGATTCCGTTTAATCCCCCTTTTTGTCATGTATTAGCACAACTTATCAGATACCTCATTCCTCGATAAAAAAAATTGCCAGCCACTAAAGCGGTTGCGAAGTTGACTGCTTAGGGTACGCCAGATGTACCTTTTCGTAAATATTTCTATTCCTGGATTGCGCCATTGTATCTTTTGAATGTATCGTATGTTGAGAGTGTAAACCTACATAAACAGTTAGCACGTCAAAAGAATATTTTGCAGCAATGTTAATAACGACCTTATATAATACTTAAATCATAATCACGGTACTAAGAACATCAAATACGTTATTAATTGGTTCTCCAAAACAAATACTTATTTTTAAATGTATTCCATTTTTACCCTCAATAAAACCATGTATGGTCCGCTAACAAATGAGAATGACCACACTTCATGCTCGATTTTTTATGTTATATGCTCGCAAACCTAACATGAAGGGGTTAACTAGGCGCCGGTCGTACGTACCCTCTATTTACATAATTACGTACAAGCCACGAATTTAGTACGTCACATTTGCATATTCAAATCACCACCAAAATGTATTAGTTAATTTCTTTCAGATGTTAAAGTGTGGTTGGGATTTTGTGATCCCGAATATTATTGTAACCAGGCTTGGTAAATGGGTAAGCAGTAAGGTTTTATTACAACAATGGAGAATTTACTCGTCTGCGGCGAAGCTAAAAAAGAGGGTTATGTGTTTGATTTGTCAGTAACTCATAACGGATTAGCATTCACTGGTGACCTGTATCACAGGTTTTTCTAAATTTATATCGGCATCAGCTCTAACAATGTGCATTTATATAAATAACTGGTTCAAAACTGTTACATAAGTGCTGCAAAAACATTGTGAAAAAAAAATCCATCTTGTTTGTGCTGTAAGCTACAGCACAAACATTATTTTAAACAATCATTGTTGTGTTCAATGCATAAATAACCCATTTAACAAAACCAACTGTTCCCAACCACATTTGTGTTATATTTATTTATCGAATTGTGGTCAGTATCGTTACAAATATTATCGTGGTCGCATCGCCTATGCGAAATAATAATTATGTATATCCCATTACAATTCCTGCGAACTTCATTAGGAATGTTTGTGGCCAGGACACATAAAGCGTCGTGCAGATTGGCGCGACGCGACACCGGTAATTGTTCTACCATGATGTTTTGTTAGAGACGCGTCGTGCTGTCGCGTCGCGCCAATCTGCGCGAGGCTTAATTATTACATTTGCCAAAACAAACCATTTATTTATTATCATAATCAGCTTATAATGTTCCCACTGCTGAGACACAGGCCTCCTCTCGGTGAGACAGTGGGCCGTAATCCAACATGCGGGCCCAGTGCGGGTTGGTATATGTCACATATCTTCTAATTTTTTGGTTCTAGGAAATGCCGGTTTCCTCACGATGTTTTCCTTCACCGCTTTGAGAGCAGTGGTGATGAAATTATTTACACAAAGTAAAGCGCCTGCCTGGATTCGAACCCACGACCGTAACTCGTAAGTCGGGGCCGTTACGACTGGGCCACCACTGCTTTCATTTATTTATTAATTTTATTATTTATGTACAGAAAGTAAAATACACCGAGATACGAAATAATTATAATTATTAATAATAATTTAATTTTTATTAATACATGAAATATTTATGTAAAACTAGCTTTTGTCCGCGGTTTCACCCGCATGGATGTCGTAAAATATCCCACGGGAACGTACTACCGGGATTAAAAGGAACTTATGCGTTAATCCAGGTTATAAACTATCTGTGCACCAAATTTCATCGGCATCTGTTCAGCCGTTTTCGCGCCAATCCGGATAAAATAACCAGACAACCAATTTTATTATATGTATAGATATTGCGTTTTGCCGTAATCGTGCATAATCTATCAAATCGATTATTATCTGATAATGTTATAATAATCTAGTGATACAAAGGACATAAAAAGGATAAAATTATTTAATTTATTATTTCGTGATTGTCTGTTGAGATAACAAACAGCCCACGCTGACTGTAATTAAATAGCTAACATTTATACTTTTGTGTTAAGTGCTTGAAATTAAGACCATAAGTCTATGAAAAGTATGATTAATAAATTAAGTTGAAACAGAAACTCTTTAGCCTAAGATTTAATACGTGTAAGACCAGCAGATTTTGAAAGATATTTAAATCCATTTTTTTCATATTATGTTCGAAAAATTTGTCTGCTCAAGTGCTCAACAAAGTAAATAACGCAGTGAATGTTGTTGGACTGTTAAACCGTAAGTGTGTTACGCAATGACTGCGCAGAAGTCCAACGTTCAATATCAAGTGGCAACCTCATCTCAGCGACAATCAATGTAGGTAAATTACAGGTTTTTGACAGATTGAGTTTGAGTTTAAAACGTGAATGTTCTTAAAGATACGGAATTGCCCCTCTAATGTATGCACGTGAACAAAGCAAAAAGTACATAAACTACCTTCATCCCAGGGTTTCGCCGGCATGAAAGTCGGCAATCATCCCACGTATCCTAAGGGAAATTCTACAAAAACGCTGAAACACGTAATTCTTTATTTTTTACCAAAAGCATAAATTTGAATGTTCATATCCCCAACTTAAGAAATGCTGGGTTTCCCATACAAACTTTCATCCCCTACATCACCCCCTTTAGGATTATTTTTGAGATATAAAGTATCCCATGTCCTTCCCTAGGATGCCATGTATCGCCTTAACAAATTTTATCGAAATCTATTTAGTGGTTTAGACGAGAAAAGGTAACATACAGACAGACATCGTTGCTTTCAAATTTATAATATAATAAATATAATATATTATTATAATTAGTATCTAATAATTACTACACTGTCCCACTGCTGAGCAAAGGCTTTCTCCAAATCCTTCCAAGTATCCTTTTCAGGGCCACCTCCATCCAATCCTTGCGGTATGCATCTAGGTCATCTCGTCACCTCTTCCTGGGCCGGGCTCGGCGCCGCCTTCCATCCTCAGGCACCCACCGTGTGGAAACTGTTGCCCAACGGTTACGATGCAAGCGGCTAACAAGACCCGACCAATCTCATTTTAGATTGGCAGCCTTTTTGCCTACGTCTAAGATCCCCGTTTTGGAGCGTAGCGTGGTGTTGCGTATTCTGTCAGTTCATTTTACACCCAGAATTATAAAATTAATATTATAGGATACAGTATATATTTATTTTAAAGTATAGTATGGATAATCAAAGCAAGTACCTCGCTTTGTGAAGTTTCTGCCTACCCACATGGAAAGCAGACTGTATGCAATTTCAGCCCCTATGACTACCAAAAGCGATATCAAACCATAACTAATCCCCCTATCCCTACAATAAATAATACCCAACAGACCCATTTCCCTTCATACATTAGAGGAAGGAAACTCGCTCATAACTCAAATAGCCGATGAACCATCTACATACAATACCATACTTGAATGGAACGTAGGCGGTGAATGAAAGCGTGGGCAGACAGAGTAGGATGGCGATATGGAAGAGTACCAAGTGTAAGACAGAGGGCGCGAGGGTGGCGGGTGGCCACCCACGCTTCATACTGAATGGGTGACGCAAATCTGTTGCTTCGCTGCTTTTCACGTTATAATTTTTTGTGGCGCAGTTGGTTGATTAGTATGGGAGAAATTTTGCCTCACAGACGTAGGTACTGTGTACCAAATGAAAATTATGTGGTATGTTTTCAAATTACAGGTTCTGAGGAAAACCCATAAGGACCATTTTTCCGGAGTCTCGAATCCTACCTAGGACTACTGTCGTGATTGAATAAATGAGGCAGTCTGAATAATACATTCTCTTTATAATTGTAACAAAAACAGGCAGGTAAAAGAAAAGTTTATCGATTAGTCCCGTAGCGGGCTACTACGTAGTAGGTTTTCGGCTACGGCGTAGCTGCGTAGGCCTCGTGCTACGTTTTCCGTGTTAATTTGCTACGATACTATGTTTGGCTATTTTTTGATACTATACTACGCTAATAATCGTAAAACCGTACTTTTTCCCAGCATTTGGAAAACGTGAATTTATGTGGTAAATAGTACATTACTACCTGGTTGCGGCCAAGGCTTGTAAAGTACGTTTTTTAAAATACTGCGCAAAAATTTAAACTAAGTTAAATAATTATAAATTCCAAATCAATGACAAACAACGATAATTTTTCACGCGCCAATATGTTCATTTGTTTCTTTTTCACTTTAAAACTCTATTTGCAAGCCAAATCGAAATTTCAATAAAATCCTGTGTTGAAGTAAAAAGTTCGTTCCATGTTTAACTAACAAGACAGACTTTTCATAGTAATTTATTTGGCCACTAAACACGAAAGATATGCATTTTCATACAAACATTGCCGACCGGCGCTCGCATGTATTCGGCCAGTACCGCAATCTCAAAGAAGGTTGTCAAAATAATGCTCAATATTTCCAAGCATGTTTGAGAACTAATTATTTTCTTAGATTATTGTTATGAAATCGAAGTCATATTAATACGTAATGAACGAAGAATGATTTGTTCTTCATTTAGTATCAAATATTTAGGACGATAACGTAATCTATTGTTATGTTGATGTTCGTATGTAACGTTGCCTTTGAGCTATGTATTGTGTATTAATTGGGGTTAATTAACGCATGACATGTGTTTATCTGAGCAATTTACATATTCATATCGAGAGATTGGTAATAACAAGTATAGCCATAATTACTTGATAGATGTCTACTGTAACACTAATTCCTGTATCTGTCAAATAGTGGTACAATACAACAGATCCGTGCGAATTGTCGTTTTCAAAGACAAGGCAGAGAACTGGGTATCGTGGCAGAACTTGGGAACGGCCTATGTTCAGCAATGGACTGTGAAATTCCGAGTTAATTGACTGTGAAAATAGCGTATTATCATCATCATCGGCAGCCTAGTTCCTCCAATTTCTGAGCATAGGCCTTCTCCTTTTTGTGCCATGCTTCCCTGGTCTGAGTGAGTCTCATCCGAATCTTCCCCAAAAAACGTATATTTTCTTTTAGGTACTTGGTCGACCGAGCTCCGCTCGGGGGGGCATAGAAAATGCTCATTTAATAGTTTAGAATAGATCATACTAATTCCATGTCATTATTCTAAAGTAGCCATCTTGTTCTAAACTTTGGGCGACCGAGCTCTGTTCGGGTGAAAATACGGAGAAAACGAGATAGAGACCTAGACCCAGATATGAGACCTAGCTAGATCGATTTTTCGCCCCCGTAACTCCTATATCAACTTTCATCGAAATCGCCGTTTTCGAGAACGTGATTATAAATACATATATATATAAATAATGCTTGTTTAATAGTAGGTATAAGATTCCTAAAGAAATATGAAGTTTGAAAGTTGATTTTTCCCAGACATCTCTAAGATCCCGCAAAATATAAATCCACCATTAAAATGCCAGAAGTGTACCTAAACCCTCAAAATATCGTGCCCAGAATTAAGCACAACCGACGCGGTAGGTGTTAGGGTTTGTACCACACCTGCTTTTAATTTTATTATCGGGCGACGTAAACTTTATTACACTAAAAGCTGCTGACATTACCCTGTAGTTGCGGCTAAGTCAGTAACATTATTATGTCAAAATAAGTGTCGAATATTTTGATGGAGACGTTACATTTATGTTTTTAACCTCAACCCAATTTTCCCATCATCATCATTTTCATCCTCTTATCCCAATTGATTTCTGCGCAGCAACTTGTTTTTTTCTTCCATACTTCCAATTAACCAATAAAATATGATGTAAAAAAAAAACAGTGGAAATCCTTTGAGAATAACACGTATTCTGAAATGCGGATCAAAGGACCTTTGCAATGATCGACCAAGCTTTTAACTGTGGGATCAGTAACGCGGACCATTTTCTTCCTAACCAAAATATAAAACGTCGGATTCCTAAAATGTCCACAATATTGGCTATAACACCTTTTAAAACTGTTTTTTGGGTTCCGTACCTCAAAAGGAAAAACGGAACCCTTATAGGATTACTCGTGTGTCTATCTATCTGTCTGTCCGTCTGTCACAGCCCATTTGCTCCGAATCTAATGGACCGATTAAGTTGAAATTTGGTACACTTATGTATTTCTGTGAACCAAACACGAACGGGAAACGTAAAAAAATGCATTTTGAATATCACTTTTGGGGAGCAAACTAAAAAAAAAGTTTTACTAACAGTACCGCATGATATATCAAATGAAAGGGCTCATTACGAGGATCTTAATATATTTTTTATATAATTTTAAAACAAATGCTTTTAAAGATATTTAAGAAATTCGATGAAAATTGACCATTCCCCCTTATCTCTGAAACTACAGGAACTGAATTTTGAAAAAAAAAACTATGTCTTTACTCACAGATTACAGGAAAACCTATAAGAAGTCTATGATCTTAAAATAAAATGGTAAATCTCTCAATATTTTACATAAAAACTTACAATTGCAGCTGGAATGTATGGAAGAACATGTACTTATTGATATTATGATATGTAGTGATAGTGGATAGACATTCAGTTCCAACCCATTCCTAAGTTTTAGTATAGTTTTACATTCGTTTTACGAGGACCCCATGTTATAAGGTCAGTATTACTTCACCCAATTGGAGTGCTCTATAAGTCGGAATTAGGGTAATGCACTTAGTTGGAGAAGGTTATATAACTGCTGAATAGGGAATAAAATGCATAAGTTAGTGAAGGAATATGTAAATGCCATTCGGTAAAAGGTAAATTGCAGAGTATTTTTCTTGTTATTCGAGTTGAGTTTCTTCGTGGTTACATATGAGTTGTTTTTCCGCCCAGTTTCTGTTAAAGCGGGCTTTTGGTGTTTTGGTAATCAGGAAGATTATTTATCAATGGTCGAAAATAAATGAACAGCCCAATTAGTTTGGAATGACATCAAAACAAAAGTTACTGCGCATCATGACATGATCTAACATGCCTTGATGTCTCCGTCTAATCCCACGTCATCTATACAAGACAATAGCTTACTCAGTTAGCCGTATAACATGTCAATACTAAACTAATTAATTGCTCTATTGAATTGGAAATTATCGGACGATTAATCCCATTCAGGAATTAGTACATAAACAACCCTATTAGGATATATATAAGACATCTATTACCTATTTGGGGCTAACATTCATGTCTTTTGTATTTCACATTAATCGGATAGCTTCGGTCCATATTACTACCTCTTGTAACTACAGTCATCTTGCTAAAGAGTGTAGATGACAACCGAACGACCTAACCACCTAATTTACCCGATTATACTAGAACCTATTATTAAGACAAACGATATTAAGACTTGTGCTAAAAGGTCTAAGGTTCAATATTGCTTGGGGTGAGTTCTTTCACGAATTGTGGTGGTACTTTTAAACGACGCATTTACGCAGTACGCAGCTGCCTCCCTGTTCTTTGGGTGGTGACGTCACGCCACGGAGCCTTCTGACGTCATCGTCGCGTCACTCGCAGAAGACTATCGCGATTTCCTTCAGGCAAACATGGAGATTGTTTGTATGGGAATTGGAAGTGATTTTATATTAAATCTTATGTTTAAGTTGTAGAGAATATTATGCATTAATGAAGATGAAACAGAGGCCATAGTATGATGAAAACACTGAAGAAGAACGTAGTAAGTAACTAATGAAGTCAAACTTGGAACCCAAAAAATTGCACGATAATTAACTTTAAAAAATAAATCTAAACAAAGCTTCACTAAGCGCTTCCACAATACGTACCTATATAATGGGTACAACAAAAAAAACTTCCAAAACACATTTGACCACAATTCCACTGAAAACTTTTGAATAATATAAGGCCTAGTGAAGTTTCCAGAATTAAGTAGCTGTTTCTGTACACGAACCCTTATTTATTTTTTAAACTAGAACATCACATCGCCATTGCTATGCTGAAGTGGAAATGAAAGACAAACAAAAAGCAGAAACTGTTTGTTTCAACACGAACGAAGAGCCTTTGGAATACTGGTCCTTCTTTAAACTGATGGTCCTTGTAGACTCAAAATCTATTTAACCTACCTTTTTGTAGACAGCAATGAATTTGAAATTTCTTAACATAATTTTCAAAATATAAACATTTTTATTTTATTTTATTCGTTATACGTACGTTTTTATTTTTCACTTTTTAATTGTGGTACCTACCCCACACAAATTCGAATATAGTGGTATTGATATGTAAATAACAGTGACTGGAACTTATTATAACATCATCCATAAATAGACTAAGTGGGAAAAATACGTATTATTTAAATTAACTCAAGCACTACCCAAGCAAAGTTAATAAAAATTATACAGGACCACCTCTAAAGTACCAAACAAAAAAAAAAAAAACTTCAAAATACATTCATAATTGGCGAAGTAATCGCGTAACATAAAAAAGTCGTGGCACTCCGAAAGTGCCAACGAAAAAGTGAAAACCTGAACAAGATCGCTTTGGTGAAAGAAAAATACTTGTATAGAACCGTAAAGTAATATAAATAAAGAGCACAATTGCGCTTACAAAACATTTAAAGTAAAAATACTTGCATAGAACATTGATCCGTAACATAATACAAATAAAGAGCACAATTGCGTTTACAAAAATGAGGTGTCATCATGGTGTCGCGAAATCAAAGGTTTAGTCCCATCTCAAAAATGCCCAACGAGCCTAAAGAAGTTTTCACTTTAAAAAAATCATACAGTCGAACAGAGAACCTCGTCCTTTTGAAGAAACCCTTACCTACTTATGACTTTTTTCTCCTCATCTTTGTTTACAATTCACCGTCGTAAATAACATTTCACACCTTCAATAAATTACCATTTATTCATCACCCTACTGTTTAAAACAAATCGCTTGGGGGACATAGGTTCTCTTTACATTGCAATAAGCCCGTCTATTAGACGTGTACGGACTTACGTGCATGTGTTGCATATGTATGTAGGTTTATTTCTATTACTAGTGACTGAAGGCGATTGCAGGCTAACAAGATTATCTGTAACTTCCTTACATGGGAGCTGAAGGTGATTTCAGGATTGTAAAATAGTAATAGCTTCTATGGTCATGTTATTTTTTAATCCTGTTTAAGATTTACAATAGTTATTTACACGAAATTAACACCGATCAAATTAGTATTATTTATTGTTGTTTTTATCGGTCTTTTTGACCAATTTCTCTTAGATTTAGAGGAAACAATATATAATTTTTCAATAGAAGTTGATCAACGGACAATCAAAGCCATAGAAACAAATGAAAATGACAACAACAAGAAAGATAACCTCAACGAGAAGAAACACAACACATTGTGTACCCAACGTAACCAGACCAAAGAAACATTTCTCAAGTCAAATAAACGTCTTAGCAAAAAGATGTGTGTAGAAGTAATTGTTTATCAGCGTAGGCACAGCTTGTAGCGACCTCTAACGACATAACCAGTGGGCGAACTAACTCAATAAGTGTTCGAGGAATAAGTTTGAGGCACTATGTAGGCGGATTGCAGTAAAAAAAAAGTACATATATGCAAATAAAATTTTCTAATAAGTTTATTTATAGAATTTCTTCATTCCCATATATCATCATTCCACGAATAAAGAAAATCTTCAAATTGATGTATATTTGTGATGATAAAACCATTCTTAGAATTTCATTACGATTTCAAAAAGATGCTCATCACGTCTTTAAATTGCATAATTGTCGTTTCATTTCAAATAAATAAATCTCTTGTGATGTCAGTTTTTTTTTTTCTTAAGTATGTATACGTTGCAAGACTAATACAAATGAACCAAACGATTTTCTTTCAATTTGAGCCGTAGATATTTACGTCTCTCCTATCTGCAAAAGGAGCCAGAAATACTAAACAAACTCCACCTTCTGCTACCAAACTCCTCGCTGCCTTCACAGACAGGGCACGTAGAAGACGCGTTTAATATTCAATCGGGCTTCACACAATTACTGGTCCTCAGGCCTCCGTATTGTTTCCCTCCTCCCAACGTAATGCGGTTTAGATTCTTGAAAAAGACTGGAATATTATTTGAAAGAACAATAAACAGAGTGATTGATGATGGGTAAACAGCTTATTTTGGATGAAAAGATTGAAGCTGTTAACAAGTTAAATTGGTGTCGTTAGAATTTGAATAATTAACATAACCGTTGAAAGTTTTGATGGGGATACGTTTGTCAATTTGGCATTTATATTTCCTAAGATATTATATCCAACAAGGAGCCTGTGGCTAAATAATAACAGCCGCACGGGTCGATCGACGCTTGCCGCGGTTGGTCCGTGGATGGGTTTTGTGTTATGTTTGCAAACCAAGACCCCTCCACCGTGCCTCGAAAAGCACGTTAAGCCGTTGGTCTCATCATTTGTGGATTTTTGTCAGTCGTTACGGGTTGTCAGAAGCCCGAAAGTCTGGCAACCAGTCTTACCAAGGGGTATCGTATTTCCCAGTAACTGGGTTCTGGAAGTCAGATAAGCAGTCGCTCCATGTAAAATACTGTATTCAGCTACATCCGGTTAGAATGGAAGCCGACCCCAAAATAGTTGGGAAAAGGTTAGGTCGATGAAGATATTATGTCGAATATATTTTCGGTGTAAAACGCTTAAATAATTAATAAAAGTAGCACCCCTAAGCGACTCTCACGGCTCCTAATAATGTAATCGCATGAATTAACACCAAACCATCTACACATAATGAATAAACTTCTGCTCCTTAACTTAAATACTTCCTTCCCCGTTCTAAAACTCTTCCGCTATCACTCCAACCATTATTTTCCGTCGTTAAATAAACTCCAACTCTTAATAAGTATCTCCTCAAAGTTATATAACAAATAAATTTCAAAAGCGTAGCCATCAGAAGCTGTTGTACAAACAGACAATGAGAGCGACCGACTTTGTTCTAGTGAGGGGACGCTATCGCAGCTAATAAAGCTTGAGGTTAAATATCGATACAAACAAATACTGATACGTTTCATCGAGCGCTCGGAAACGTAACGTAGGGATGGAGTGTGTGAGACTTGTTTTTTTTATCGATACTGTGAGACTTGTTTTTGTCAATTCTTTTTTAAAATATGGAAACACTTTCAGCTTTAAGTCTTTACTACTAAAGTGATAAAGTCAAAGTCAAATAATTTATTTCAATTATGCTATATGCATAATTGAAATAAATTATTTGACTTTAAAGGCACTTTGGAACATCAAAATTTCAAAGCGTTAGTACATTATCAAGGTCTTAATTTACCAAAAAGTGTTATCCTTTCATCAACACTAAGCTACGCAATGTTAATAAACCCAGTATCACGAAAAAGATCCCTAACGTCAGCATAAAATGTAATTAAAAATTCATTTTCATCGATACCTCGCCCTCCCTGAGAGTCGCCTGGTGTGAGGTTCTATATAAAGGTTCTCCTTGAATGGTCCGCCCTCTCCCCTCGAGTCGACAAAAGGACCGTTACACACAAAACGTTCCTTCATCAATTTGTACCTTAAACTTCAGTTTACTCAGTTGATTGATCTTAATATTTTTTATTTCATATTTTCCTGTTTAAGGATAATGGCTTTTGACGGGATTTTGATGTTTTCCGATTGAAGGTTTGTTTGTTTATTGCCTCACTTTGAAGCAATCGCAAAAATATTTGAATTGATGATTATTGGCTCCGTAACAAAGGACCCGTTTTTGACTTTTATACGATTGCTGACGAAATAAATAAAGGGTCTATTTTTAACGATCTAAAAAGGTTTTTCCGAAATTCGTTTTGATTTATTAAAGATTTAATACATCAGTCCACGCGCCGGAACATGAAGACATTCATGGCTTTTATGTAGATACGCGAGCCAAAATATAAATCCAAGTTTTTGCAAGAATTTAATAAACTGAATATGTAGTGGCTACATCCTGCACATTTTGAATATTCCTTGCTTAGAACTTCGAAGGAATATGATCTAAAAATAGATTACGCTCAAATATTGCAAATTATGACAATTAATATTAATAAACATAGATTTTTTTGAAATTCTTCATAACAGAAAAATATAAAGAAAAATAACATTATTATTTTTATTCATTTCTATCTTCAGCTTCGAACAACTAAAAACCTCATTACCAAACGATTACTTTTTCGTCTCTAGAGACATCAAAATAATGTGGTCCTTATTACTCCAATTTTTTCTGTGTATTTTCGATTGACCTCAGAGACCCACAAATAAATAAATAGAAGATTCTGAGCACATCAATCACTATAACATGCTATTAGGGACATCGGATTTCATGAGTATCCCTCATGAATACACTAACAGCCAAATTTACTGCCCTCTAAATATTACTTAAGGTGAAATGTGTCAAAAATAGCCTTTATGTCTTTCTACTTCAACAAAAAATAGTTTTTTTTTGACAAATATGTTATAAGACTAACCCACTAGTACAAGCCCCCGAGAATAGACGAAAAGTGAGAAAATAAGGTTCAAGTAGGCATATATGTAATAGAATTTTCTAGACCGTTGGGTTCGAGATAAATGTGTTGAAGGGAAAGCTAACATTGACAAACTTGTTCGAATACCCAACGGAGGCGTTGGAATTCCATTTGATTGAACACTATCTATAATATTACTGGTTAAAGTATCCAAAATAACAAGAGTCTAATATTCTGCGCCTCATCCCTCTATAAATATTTAAGCAGTCAATTATGAAAGTCTTTTTAATGAAATGGATGTTAAATAATATCTTTGCAAGTCAAAACCGCGGCACAAAGGACCAGAAAAAAAAAAAAAACTAAGCAGACAGATAAAAAGCAATTTAAACCTTAGTTTTAACAATCCAACTTATTACAATTTTTTGTTTCCGTAAATTGCTAAAAATAGCTCGGCAGTTGTGTGACGTAGACGGGGTGTGGGGTTCTATTCTGAGTTGTGCGTGGGTGTACCCCAACTGGGGATGATAGGGATTGGGGCGCGGGGGGCATAGTAGGCCTAATGGGGAAAGTTGGCTAGCTAGGTAATAAGTGTGATTTTATGTATGATAACGTTTGAAGTGAATTTTTTGTGCCATTTTTTGTTATTCCATTTTTTCCGTTGTGCTGTTATGCAATATTTATGGACAACATTTTTTAAGCGCAGCTGTTGTAGCTAGCTTTTTTCTTTTTGTCGTACATCGACAATCATTATTCTACTGTTCTGTCGTAGTTTCCGAGTCCTTTGAGGCGAAAACGTATCGATTTCAGCGATAGAGTGTGAATTGATCCTAAACAATCCGATACGCTCTGTAGCCTTTAGAGACTCGTACAAAAAGGTACCAGGGTATTAGGATTACGTAGATAAGATCAGTGTTGATAGGGGTCCGAAACAAAAACAGAGAGAGTCTACACGAAGTAATGGATTAGGAAGGTACTTGAGCGGACGAGAGGCTCACATTCGCGATGAATTTTGGATAAGGGATTATTCACAGTAGGTCCAGTGAATTTTTTTTCCCAACACCAACAATGGCTGTTCAGCCATCTTTTTTCATGTAAGTCAAGTGCTGAAGTAGTTTTAATTAAATTAAACGAGTTTAACAAAATGAATTGATTTTGTGCACAAATACGTGTGAATGTTCTTGAAAATTACACAGCTGTATTTAAATAGCTGTTAAAACAATGAGATTTAATCAGATTTTCGGTCATTGATTGAACATTGGTGCGTATGCGTACTATCTATAGAAATACGCAATGCCTTTGAATGCCCAAAAATTATTTGAATTTCTTTATGAATTTTAAAGATAATTTGATACGGTAGAGTAAATGAACTGGTGTTATTTATTAATCCTATTTCATTTTCAAGTTTCTTGAATGTTTTCGTAAAAATAAAAATTAAAACCAAGTTCTAATATTTCATATCCAATAATTTTCCTCCGAGAATTCATCGTTAATCGAGAGCGATTTTGATTTGCATCACAACTCGAGTTAAGTTGTTTAATTCGGCAAATAGCTTTAGAAATGCTACACTATATTTTAGTGGAAAATATCGTATAACTTTTAATAAATATGAAAATAAACTTGTGTTCTACCGTCTCTCCCATTGGCAAACAAAATGCTTTATGAAACTGATCGGGGGCATTATATGGGTTCTTATAGAAGCTTATAATTTTCGGTTTCTTGTTGATAAGCGCGGGTTTGGTTACATTTCTGGTACGGCTTTGTTAATACCTTCAACCAATATAATTTGGTGATAGGTTTAAGAGTCAGGCTGATATTTAAAATTGTTGAGTCATTAGCTCATTGTAATCTGTTTCTTGAATCATTGAAAACGGGAGAAAAAACGGAATTTTCGCTTCCGCTTATCACGATATATATGAAACTTCAAGGTATGAAGGTGATGATGATATCACTGATGATGACGATAGGCATACCATAACTTTCCCGGAAAATATAGTAAAGGTCACTTCCGAAAATATACGATAGCAATGAAACTTTTAAAAGTTCTCAACTATGACCTTTAAGGGCACAAAGTTTAATTAGTTCTATTGTAATCCGTAGACGTGTATAGAAGTGTACACAGCGCTAAATTAAATTTATTACAGCTTACACAAACTCGTCAGTGTGATGGATGGTCAGTATTAGAAAACAGTTTTGTCTCCAGAGATGTTCTAGTTTCAAAAGTTGTTAAGCGTGGGTAATTACTGGCTGAATATAATTGATATTGTGTTAAAAAGCCTATGTTAAGTAGAGGATTTGGATAGGTGAATTGAGAGACCAATAAACGATCTATCTGCCAGTTAAGCTCTACATATTAGTCTACAAGGATTGATTGAACGCTACAATGAATAGTCTTAGCCGCCGTTAATCCGCTTGGCTAAGTGATGGGCCATCGCGGTTTGTCGTCACACCAAAACGAAGACACAGTTACACATCTTCATTACCAATCTTTATAGTTGCCTTAGTGTTCTTTACGCATGGAAAATGGATTGTCACTGGAGGAATCTCAAAGCTTGTTCGATTTAAAGTTGCACAACCAATTACAAAGTTAATTAACTACCTCGTTAACAAAGTTCTGAAACCATTTATGCGTATGAGAGGGTAAGTGATCCCACGGGGGTACATGTGGTCCTTTGGATATGAAAGGTTACTAGTTTAGCAATACACGTGATTGAAGGAAAGTAATTGATGTCAGTGAATACATACGAGTTAAGATTTGTGCAGACTGGTGTGACGCGATGGCGCGACTCGACACCGGTAATTGTTCTAGCGTGAAGGCTTTCTTAGAAATTGTTTTGTTAAAAGTCGCGTCGCACCAAGCTGCTTTAAAGATGATTTTGGCTTCGTTACTGAAATATGGCTCAATTTGACTTTGATTTAATTTGTTAAAGGCCAATAAAGATACAATTCAAGCGCTTGCTTATGTTCCTTACGTAACCAAGCGCTTGAATTGTATCTCTCCTAACTTGTCGCACGGCATTTTATTTTAAATTAAACTCTATTTCGGAACAGGAATTTAGAATTGGAGATGAATTTTTAAATCTTTCTTTACCTGGAAAAGTATATCTGTACAAGCAACAAATTATTTCTCGGAAGGCCTCTGCAATAAAGGATACTAAAGTAAGTCACAAAGTCGAGAGGAGTTGTAACTTTGTGTGTCAACCGATAAAACGTAAACATGAATAGATACGAGAAGGCCAGAATAAACGAACCGTTTCTTGAGTTCCTTGGACAAACCGTCGGTAAAGTATAGACGGTTTACGTCTACGTTACGTCCAAGTATTCTTTTGGATGAAACGCAGATCTCTCGAGGACTTGGTATATTTAAATGTGTTACTTTAATGGCTTTGTCGTTTAATCGATTTATCTAGATTAATTTTTAAGTTTGAGAAAAAATAAAGATGCCACAGACTACGAGCATTTCAAGGCAATGGCACGTAAAATTTTATCGGAGAGGCAACTGGATAGCGAGTGGTAATCTAAGTCTTGAAGTGATACCGAACCCCCCGTTCCGTCCAAATGGACCCAAAATGGACGCGGGTGGAGATATGGGGGGCAGGGGAAGTTTTTTTTAAAATGGCTTTCGTAATTTAAGCTCTAATAAGTGCAAGGAATTTGTGTGTATCAATGCCATCCGGTTTTGATAAAATTTTCCCTCATTTTTCATGATAAATCATTGGTAAGGATTAAAAAAAATATATACAGCGTAATTCATTATTTCCATTATAACGATGTTGATGATGTGGCAATTTTTAAAAATTAAATAAATAGTGTTCAATTAAATAAATAACTTCAAAGCAACCGCATATCCGGTCGCCTCGTCAAAAAAAAAAAAAACTAGTAACTATAGGTCAGCGGGTTTATTAAATAATTACTTAATTTATATAATTTATAAAAAAGGTCTACTTCTACTCGTGCACCCCGTCGCGACTCAAAAGACCAGCATTGTTCCCAAGTAAATTAACTCGTAAAAAAAAAATTAAAAATACACCTACATAATGTTATAATTTTCATGATTAATACATGACGGACAGCATCATAAATATTAATGGAAACTAAAGAAGACGCCACGTTTTAAACTTCTAAAATAACATTTAAATATATTTTCATATTTATATTTAGACAAAATTCGTCCTCTCATTATGAAGATTGTTGTCTGTTGATGAATAGGCAGAGTTCTGAGGCTGTTTTTAATGTTAAGAAAACTCTTCAAGAATTTAAATGGGTAATTTTGCTGAAGCGACATTAACCATTAAGCCCCATTTTTTTTATTAACAAAAAAACTGCGAAAAATAAAGGAAGAAGTCCAACAATAAATTCAAATAGTAAAATGCGTACTAAATCATAATAATATACGAAAGCATATTCACATTCAATGATTCAAAGATGATAAAGAAAAGCTGCAAAAAATTGTCCCTTCAATTAAAAAAATAATTACTCAAAGCTTTCAAATTCAGAATTATTACCGTTCCTAAAACAAAGAATTAAGATGATTCGCTTTTGAAAGGAAAAGGTTGAAACAATAAAAAAACTGGCTGGCAAAGGAAAAAAATACACGGCTCCCATTCTGCCTCTTACAATTAGCTAAAAAGCTTTGCGGTTTATCTCTGGCCGGCAATATTGTTCGTATCCGGGTGGCAGACTGTTTTTCTAGTTAATTTATTTAGTTTTATTGTATGATTTCGATTTCTGTTGTGTATTTTGTGGGAAAGAAGAAAGGCCGAAACAAACTCAGAGGTCACAGTCTATTTTAAAGTCCAGACATAATCTTGGTCAGATGTGAGGATTATGTAGATTGGTGTCTGAAATTGTCTTTTGAACCACTTTATTTAGCATACGTTGGTAGCAGTAAGTTGTTTTACGACTAGAAACTGCGATTATTCATAAATAGAATTAAAGTATTTATGAATAATCGCAGTTTTTAGTTAATCACTGATCAATCATTAAACTGATGACAGAAAACACAATTACGGCATAGTAGGTACAGCCTGGTCGTTATACGTATTTATACGCTTTGTTTTATACTACTTCACAACCCAAGCTTTTTTTCTTGGAGCCTCATCTCTAATAACTTTGCACACTAATTAAAATTTCCTGAAATCTTTGTGAACGAACATTTATTTCTAGAAAAGAGTACCAGCGCTGTATTTAATATTGGTCTTAACAACATTTTTTCCAGTAATTCTGATTCAATTTCAATTTTTTGTTGGTACAGAAATAGGGAATTTATTAAATTAGGTATGCTTAATTTTTTTCACTTTTACAGGAATGCTGGGTTTTCTCTCTCTGATTCGAAGATAGCTTATTTTTAGATGAATAATCAATGTTTATTTTTAAGTTCTTCAACTATAAATAGTTTAACTTTTATTGTTCTAGAATTCTAGGTTAAAAAACTTTGTAGGTACATTTTTTCTTCATTGACTCTTGTATTTTTATGTTAATGTGAGACTTAAATGGGAAAACCATTCAAAATAAAAACAAAATCACCAATCGTTTAATTTAAATAATTAAATCACACTTGTATAGACGTAGCCCCAAATTCTTAAATGTTACATGCTGAACTAGCCATTGGCTAAATGTCACCGTTGCAAGCTTTGTCTTCAAGAATCCGGTTATTTTTATAAGACACATTACATTTAAATTAAACCCTATTTTAAGGACGTAGCGTAGAGAATTGTCTTGTAGAATGTACGTGAGTTGAGCCGTTGTGTTTGTGTAGTGTTTAGTCAATGAATGTCAAGGGTAGAAGAACCTACGACCGGTGTGAAATTAATGTTTGTCGCTAATAATTTGATGGTGAGCGCTTAGTGATGGGCGGAGCGGGAAGCATGGCGATTACCTAATTATGTACCATCGTGGACAACTTTAAAGATTAAAAATAAGGGAAATAGGACCTAAAAAGTCAAGTTGATTTTATTTCCGTATATGCGATAAAAACTGAAATCTATACCATTTCTGGGTTTTTATTATCTTTAAATTACCATTTATCTTACGACAGTTGTCAGTGTCTTGAATGTATCAAAATATTTAAATAAAAACTTTTAATAGATTTTATTGAGATCGTAAAATAAAATTAAATATTAAGGCTCCCACAGACAGGCGCGATGTGACTCTGGTGCAACTATTTCTATAAAAACTTCACGGAAACTGTTTTGTCGGTGTCGCGTCGCATAATCGCGTCGCGCCTGTCTTGGGGAGCCTTTAAAACATTGTGAAAAAAGTAGGCACGTGCTCGTTCGCGTGCCATACCAACTGCCATGTCACATGCATTAGATATTAAAATAAAGTCGAATAAATTATAAACATAAATTAATAAGTGATTTCCTACTCCGCTAAGACAATTCGTGAAATTGCTACATTAATCAACCAATATTTTAATTTTTCAATTAATTGATAATACATAACAGAGTGCCAAAATATCAATTAATGTCATTTGTTATTAATGTCTGTTATTAATTATTATTACATGCAGATTTATGCAGTTTTTTTTTAAGGAAAACTTGTTGTGGTTGCTGTAAGATTTATAGTTTGATTTTCAATTTAGTGGAAACTACAGAGTTGAATGTATTCTTAGATACCTGATGGCTTAAGAATGAACGCACTGGATCTTAATAGAGAAGATCTTGATTAATATTTTGTTAAATGTGATTATGCAACTTTTGTAACTAAAAAACAGGTTTTGTTGCTGAAGCTTTTGATTATTTTTAAATAACATGACGCCTTGTTTCCCCATAAGGTTGAGCAGAGGTGTGTACCTATAATACATCCACATTTCGCCAGTTATGTTTAAGTCCCATGTAATGGGCGAGCCATCAACCAGGCACAAATCCAGACTCCGGGCTGCTACTGAGAAATTCCAGATAGAAAAACTCAATAACACTTTGCCCGACCTGGAATCGAACCCAGGACCTCATGCCTAGTAGTGGCGCTTGCGATTTCTAGACCAACGAGGCATTCTCAACGAGTCGAAGCAACTATACCTACTTATGTATAAAAGTAGTTCTGTCGGACCAGGATAAGCGAGAGTTCAAGGGATCACGATGTCTTTTCGCTTATAGTGGTTTCTCTCTTACTCGAGTTTCTAGCTTATAGAGGCACAGGCGTGGCCTTTCTCACTTATAGAGGTTAAGACTGGTAGAGAAACAAAAACAATGTTAGTTCCACGAAATAAAAGAATGAGTCATAAATATCAGACGTTAAATTACGCTCGATTGGCGCTTACAGAGGTACAGGCAAGTAGCAGTCTCAGTTATAGAAGTTCACGAGTGAACAATGCCCTTCTCTTATAGAGGTTTCTGTTTATCGAGGTTTTAGAGGGTTAAAATGACGGGACCTGGCAATTACTCTCATTTATAGAGTTTTCTCGCTAACCCAGTTCTCACTTACTCAGGATTGACTGTATTTTTTCATTCCATTTATTCATGTCTTAAAATCGCTCATTCTATCCCACAATAACCACAACCTTCCCGGATACAATCAGTAGAAAAGTCACTACACTACACAATAACTCACGGTAAACCCATCGTAGTAAAGATTACTTGTTCATAATGAGTTAAACGCACGTTGGTGTAAACATCAATTACTGCGATGATCAGTCAGTTGATGGTATTATGAAAACTCAAAGCATTTATTTCAATTAAACCATTTACAGGCACTTTTGAATTGTCAAAGAGTCGGCCAGTTAGTCAGAAAGTTGAAGCTATGAAGCCCATTCCAAAACGTAGATCTCTATGGAGAAGAACGTGCAAAAAACTCCAAGGACACTCTTTTAAGTATAAATATTACGATATCCTGGGTACATTATTCTTGTTGCTTCTATATGTGAGAACAATGTACAAAAAATAATCAAAAGCAATTGAAAATGTAATATTATGTGGTGGTAAGCGGTAGTGAGTGTGCTGGTACCGGTCGAGTGGAGTTTGTTCAAGAGGATGGCCTCGCCTATTGACAATCGCTTACAAAGTGTTTCGTATTTGTACAACGACTAAGGCTGATTTCACAGCTGTCCGGGAGACCCGTGCGGGCTGCCCGTACGGGCTCCCGGAACGGAGAGACACGTGAGGCGCTACAACATTGTTTCACAGCGACGCGGATTACTCCGTACGCGACTCGCTCCGGGTAGAGCCCGTAGAACGCTAGCAACCGTATCGTACTAACTTCCGGGCGCTATCCGTACGGGTCTCCCGTGTGCGGGCGGCCCGTGCCTGCTCCGTACCGCTGTGAAACCAGCCTAGGCATAACAGAATTGTTACTTTGTCGCTGATAGAATGTCGCTTCATCTACACCCTTCGGTGTCTACAAATATCTTCTGTTCTTAGGAAAGCCCCAGGCAAAGAATATGATTTCCTAAATTTTGTCTCGAATTTTAATTTTCGTAGATAGAGCAACTATTATCAGAACAACGAAGCAGTTATTATTTCATTTTAATAATTCAAAGAAAAATGAGAAATAAGCAATATTCAATTTTCAGTATAAAAACGCTCTGTTAAGGCTCCTACAAACAGGCGCGACACGCGACGCGACACAAAGACACCGCTCGTCGCGCGACGCGACGTACCTTTGTGTCGCGTCGCGTGTCGCACCTGTTTGAAAGAGCCTTTTGCTCAAATCAACCATGTAATTTTTAACTGCGGATAATATATAACACCATAAATTATAAATTGATACCAATACATAATCGCTTCAAGTTATCGATCACGTTATTATTTAATTAAAAAACTAGTAGACGTCGACATTGATTATGTCAAAAGAATTTTAATAGGAGCAAAAAACTTAAGTGTTGTTAAACTTCTTGTAGAATTTAATCTTTCCCGAAGGCTATCAAGATTATATGAAGAGTAGAATAAAATGAATATTATAATAATAACACAATATCATACCTGTATTCAGTAGCGGTGTAGTACACCCACATTACGCCAGTTATATTTCAGCGAGCCTATTGCCATCAACCGGGCACAAATCCAGACTCCGGGCTTCTACTGAGAAATTCCAGATGGAAAAATCCAATAACACTTTGCCCGACCCGGGAATCGAACCCAGGAGCTCATACTCAGCAGTAGCGCTTGCGACCACAAGACCAACGATGCAGTATATTATCCTATACTATTAAATGAGCAATATTTGGGCACAAATCCAGACTCCGGGTTGCTACTCAGAAATTCCAGATGGAAAATTCAATAACACTTTGTCCGACCCGGGAATCGAACCCAGGACCTCATTACTCAGCAGTAGACTCGCTTGCGACCACAAGACCAACGATGCAGTATATTATCCTATACTATTAAATGAGCAATATTTGTAAATATATATAGTACCTGGGCGACCGAGCTCTGCTCTGGTGAAAATAGAGAATACTCGTATAATAGTATAGGATAGTTCATACAAATTCCATGCTGCCATGTCATTATTTTCATGTAATTATTCATTATCTTGTTCTAAACTTTGGTCTACTGAGCTCTGCTCGGGTGAAAAGACGGAGAAAACTAATTTTCCCAGATATGAGACCAGATATTTGTTGGTATATATATAAATATAAAAATTTTGCTCGTTTAATAGTATAGGGATATATATTTGTTGTCACGTTTTCGAAAACGGCTCTAACGATTTCGATGAACGTTGCATGAGGGGTTTATGGGGGTGAAAAACGATCTAGCTAGGTCTTATATCTGGGAATATTCGTTTTCTTTATTTTTACAGCTTCGGGAATGTGATTCAACGTTGGTATACGCGGACGATACGTTATTTTCACCCGAACAGAGCTCGGTCGACCAGTTACTCTATTTGAATGTAAGTAAGTATATATGCAAATACTCGAATATTATTAGATAGCTCATAGCCTAGCCTATATGAAACTGCTATCATTACTCAAAATGTTAATAAACATTAATATTAAACGGGCACGTTAAACAACAACAATTTTCACAATCCATCGCCGCTTATATTCTAAGCTCTAAATCAAAATGCTATGAAAATACGGCAATGTAAAACGTAGGATACTAAAACTTCGTTCAGTCCAGTCGAGTCGGTAAATTCATGTCAATCAAGGGCTGTAAAATTTGTCGGCGTTGTTTATCGTTTACTGGTGATAAATTATTGCACATTAGACTGTAGCAAGGTAAAGATATAGTTCGCCGATAAGGCGGCAATGTAAGGCTTTACACAGAAAATGTAATTACTCTTAATATGAGTACATACATCAGGGCGGGGCGGTTGAGATATTTCGCTGAGATTAGCAACTTGTGTGATGGTATTTATTTACTTTTATTATGCTAATTATAGTTCTTAATGTGGGCTGATTAGATATGAAAGATGCAAGTATAATAAATACATACATATTTCTCCGATGGCGCGTAATAACTGCCGCTGGTAAGAACAGCATCTGACCGTTATAAATGGTCCATGTAGGATTCTGGATCAAAGGACCAATTTTATTTTTAGTAACTTCGTTTTCCATTTTTAGGGTTCCGAATACTAAGGGTGCCAAACGAAATCCTAAGTCTCTACTGTCCGTACGTTTGTCTGTCAGCGGGCTGTATCTCGTAAACCGTAATAGGTACACAGTTGAAATTTTCACAAATTGTGTGTTTCTATTGCCGCTGTAACAACAAATAATACAAATTCAACATACACTGGTCATCAAAAAAATCGACCCACCCACTTTTTGTTTAATATTAGTCGATTGTTTCACTGATAAGCTGTTTCACATGTTTTTTTTATTTTGAGGGCCGATATGATGATTGACTTCTTGTTTGTCATAAATCTTATTGCACTTGAAGGTACTTAACAATTTTTTTATACACAAATACTGTTGAGTGCTGATTTGACGGTTTTACATCGGAACAAATCGACCCGTTCTTCCAGTCAGAAACAAACATTTGTAGGGATTTCATGTGCATATCGTTAAGTTTAATTGCTGAGGCTGTAGTTTTGATTAACTCTGTTTAAAAATAATGGACACTACTCAAGCTGAGGCGGCCCAAGTTGTGGCTTTGCTGCAACAAGGCTTAAGTCAACGTGTCGTGGCCAGGAGGTTAAATCTCAGCCGTTCTGCAGTTCGGCGAGTTTACCAAAGGTTTCTGGAGACTGGGCAGTATCGAAGAAGATCTGGATCTGGGAGACATAGGGTGACAACTCAAAGGGATGATCGATTCATAGTGGTATCAGCTTTACGAAATCGACACCTTTCTGGCGTTGATCTCCAGCGACGCTTACGTGAAGATCGGGGCGTATTAATTGAAGGGGATACAAGAAACGTATTTTTTCAGCCAGACTTTATTTGAGTCTAGGCTAATTGAAAATTCAAGTTTTATTTAGTAAATAAGTCGAGTGAGAAAAAGAAGCTAAATAATTCATGTACTCCTGGTAACTAGGTTTTATTATAACTTGAACTAAACAAGTTTAGTGTGTCGGCGATATCAAACGCGTAATATTTACGATTTGTTTTAGTTCAAAGTGCCGACGACGGTGCTGTTGTCATAAAATGTTACTTGAGAACTAAGTAATTGGTGTAATACTATTTATGGGCAGTTGGTGCACAGATTGGCTGCTGGTCTATGTGGCCAACATTTGCTGAAGTTGGTAAGAAGTTTTCAATCATAGCTGAAACTGTTCTTTTGTAAGAATACAGTTGTAACCACGTTAAAAGTTAGTGAAATAAACTCGTTTCACTGAACCACATTCATCAAAATTTTGTTTCAGTGCGGTTAGTGGAAGACCTTGGGTGCGGTACGAACAAGTGCTGTTGAAATCAGTGCTCTGAGTGGAATACCTCTAAATATACTGTGAATGGATTACGCCAGTGGGATACAGAATCTAATAAAGTAATATTAAGAAGGTACTATACTAAAACAATAAGTGAGCTGCAGTAGATATCAAGTAAAAAAAAAAAACAAAAATCCAACATAAACTGCCAATTATTTAGCGCAGGTCAGTGTTTTCAATTAATAAACCAATCAATCAAATAAAATTAAAAAGAGACGTGTTAAGTGTACCTCGTGTTAATTTGTAGACAATTGATTGACGGGCATTCTGTTATAATGATACCATATTATAGGAAATAGAAAACCCCTTCAATATTTATACCAAACTAAATTACCTATATGAACGGACATTTAAGAGCCTAACCATGCTAAACAATGTATGTCATCACTATCATCGGCCTAGCCTTTTTCCAACTATGTTGGGGTCGGCTTCCAGTCTAACCGTATGCAGCTGAATACCAGTATTTTTCAAGGAGCGACTGCCTATCTGACCTCCACAACCTAGTTACTGGGTAACATGGTAAAACTAGTCGTCATAATTATAAAAAAAGTGTTCTGTTTTTAAACACTAGTCTGTTTACCGATTGCGCACGCCGACTTGCGCAACCGCACGAAGGCTTGTGCTGATAAACGGCGCAGTGATAACGAGTGGCCGGTCGACCCCGATAGCGATTTGAAAGGCACCTGGCCACTACCGAACTATTTTTCCATACCATATATGTATGGGTATATGCATTTTTATGTGAGACTGAGTTATGCCCGCGGATTTGAGTACCAAAGGTTTTGTTGTGGTAACATCTTGTCATATCATATCATTCAATAAGTCACCGAATAAACGTTTTATAGAACACAAGGAGAACTATGAAGACTATGAGGGATAGCTCAGTCTACGAGTGGGAAATACAACATATTCTTAGAATTCTTAATTACTGGAATATTATATTCATATCCAATAATAGACTATGCACAATTTTTATGAAATTCTGCCAAAACGTTGAGCTTCAAAAGGGTCACTCGATGTAATACCCATCCGGTTGTTACCGGACAATAAGGCTAAGTGTATGCTGCGCAGCTACACAGACACATTCGCGTCCTAGCTAGTAGAAACAATCTGTCATTGAAAGAAAACTATGAATCAATGGTAAAAAAACAAATAACGATCTACACGCGTCGTGCTGAAATCTGTGTCGGCTCTACAACGAGCCGCAGAGCAGGTCAGACCTATGTCTGTGTCGTACGTGCCTGCGCCGCAGCGTACGCAGCTCTCAGTACGTTCATGCATTACAAAATCTGCTCTACCCTGCGCTGTGTGAACCTGCGTCACCTGCGTCTCAGCATACGCTTAGCCTTAATGTTGACAACGGTTCAAAGGTTCGGTTTTCGGTCAACGGTAGTACCGGTGATATCTATTGCTGTCATGGTTGGAATGTCAAAAAAATCACCGGCAGCTTTATAATAACTATAATCAAATCAGAGTTGCTTATATAACTAATAAATATGTATACATTTTTTACTCCATTATAATTCAAATCGATACTTTCAATACTCATTCTCAATAAAGATTAATTCGATAGGAGTAGTTACAAATAATAAATTGACAGACACCACGCCCTTATTTATTAACATTGTTGTCTGGATTTAATAAAGTTATTTTATTACAGCAATATTAATAAATCATTACAAGTCCTGTGGACCGACGACGCACAGTCTTGGTGGCCAAAAAAATAATAGAAACCGTTACAAAGAACCATGATCTATATCTATCTGTACGTGGTGGAATATGAAACTAAATGGAAATGTATTTAATTTGACGTACTGTGATTGCAACCAGCGCCATCATTAGAGTGTCTAGATATAATAGTCGCTCTGCAATCTTGGTTATTTGAGTCTAACTGGCGCCAAAGAGATTATTGTGTATATGACCGTGACCGGAGTGATTGAGCTCAGCTACAGCCTACAGAGACCGATTGAATGTAGATCCGTATCCTTTAAGTAATAAAGAAAATGGAGTGTATTGAATGGATAGATAGCCCAATCGATATCGCCACAAAAAAAGGGCAAATGTCGCAAACCTGCATGTAACTATGATTTTTTTATATGTTGTTAGGTCCCCTAAGAGTAGTTTATACCCAAGTTTGCAACCCTGAAAACCTTTTGCTACTCCCATGGTGCTCGAAAAACTGCAAAATTCAGTGGTCTAATGGTTGCAAAAATACAGTTTAAAAAAATGGGTTCTTTTTTTCAAAAAGTGAAAGTTATCGGACTACACATGTCATTAATTTACTAAAAAAGGGGTATTTTTCGCCCACATACATGGTTAATTGCCGTGAACGTTCTAAAAAGTCCTTTTACAAGTTTATCGTCCAATTCAAAGGTCGTTCTAATAAATCGTTTAGATTTACAAAGCGTGGGACTTAGGAAAATGTTGCTACAACTTTTGCAAATATCTCGGTGTACTCGGTACAGGCGATACCGTCGATTAATATAATTAATGTGTGTGTTCCAATTCTGTAGTTACTGCGACCCAGATCGATGTGTGTGTGTTTTGTCCATCCAAAATGAAATGGCTATAAAATATTAAGTATATCTTTACTTATTTAATCCAAGACTCTTATTGATAAATATGGTTAAAGAAAATATCGTGAAAACCTGAAGTTATGAGACTTAAAGCTGCAAACAGTCAAACACACAGAAAATAGTATTTTAAACTTGTTCATCTCCAGCGGAGAAGAATAGTTTAGTGTAGTTATCTAAACTTATAATGATGAGAGGATTAGAATTTTTTATATGTATGTTTGTTTTTGATGCTTTCATGCTAAAATGGCTGAACGGATTTGGATTGAATTTTGCACATGAGTAGACCATAACCTGTGTTAGGACATAGGATATATTTTATCCCAATATTTCTACGATATCAAGACTTATGCGGGTGAAACCGCGGGGCGCGACTAGTTATTTATATTTTGCCCACAACCATCAACTCTTTCGTTGCGTGAATATACAGCTTTAGCTACAGACAGTATATGTCTCTTTGTGTGTACGCATATACGGTTAATAGAGATCTGTGTGCGTGATGTGTGTGTAATATCAAGGCCGTATGCTAATCGATGTTAAATAATAAACATCGATAAAAACGGTTTACCTACCTATATTTAAACGTGCTCTCGATTTAATGGGTTTTGTGAAAAAAAAAATTTAGTCAAAAATGTGCGTTGAGATCTTTTTATTGCTAATTGATAGGCGGGTGCCTAAAAACGATTTTACATTTAAAATTACATTGTTATTGTTGACATTTCTATATTTTATGACCGATTGCCCTAGACGGGTAGTGACAGAACAAGAAATGCAATCACTGACGCTAGTGATCCCATAAACTGTGTTCAGTTTTGATTAACACACAAAAAATTATAGCTATACTGAAATAATGAGATTCTCTAACTAACTAAACAAGCGAACAAATGTCAAGCTTTAATTATTTTTAACAATTAAATATTTTAACATGCCTATTACAAAACTATAAAAAAATCATGCTCCCAATCATTTATTTGTTCTAGTCTAATAATCTAATGATTATCAATTTTATGCAAATGTGAGTTTCTTGGGCAAAAACGTTATATTTGCGTTATTATGTGTTCTTAATGCGTTTTTGCTATTTGTAATAAATAGTGATGTCCTATAAAATGATGGAATTATTGCTGATATATCGGTGAAGCAACTATTGATTGCTTATGATATGAAAATTAGGTAACTACATGCAAGAAGTAATAGACTTTAATAATCGACCTAAATCTCTATTAAATAATAATACTGTTCTTTATTATTCTGATAGTAAAAACTGTTTTTTTTTAATTAATTTGATTTTCACCATCGGCATAGTTACTATTTTTTGTGCAAAAAATAACATTCAATTATGTTTACTATTTTCTATACGGGGCGTATCGATATTTTGATGGAGTCTCTATGGGGTGAGGTGATACTAATAAATTGTTTCCTTGTATGTTTAACAGTTAGGCGTCATGTCCACGGACGAAAGAAGCGCGGCTATAGTCACATTGTGCCTTCAAATTATCGCCGCGATGATATCGCCGTGCGGAGATTGATTCATTGAGTTTCTATTGAATTTGATGGCATGGCGAGACTCACCGCGATTTTCTCGCCCGTGAAAATGGCGCCTTACGTTATATTTGTATGTGTCTCACATGACAACGGTGTTTTTAAATCATTACCTATTTAATTAAATTTTATGGCATGTAATATTACCAATAAATTAAGTACGGGTTGGAATTTATTAAGCTCAGACAGTGCTTCATTAAATAAAAAAAACCGGCCAAATGTGAGTCGGACTCGCACACGAAGGGATCCGTATCCTACCACCGTACTATAGTATTAGGCTTATGAAAATAAATTTTGTTTAATTAATTTAATATTTTGCAAAAATCGCCGAAAAAAACCCCTCTCTTATATGGTGATCCCCTTTATTTTATCTTTATTATTTGTTCTTACACCGGTAAAAGAAATAGGTACACAATCTGTGAAAATTTCGACTGTCTACCTATTACGGTTCATGAGATACAGCCCGCTGACAGACAGACGGACAGTAGAGGCTTAGTAATAGAGTTCCGCTTAGAACCCTTCGGGTACGGACCCCTAAAAAGGCAATAGGCACAGTTGGATACTAATATCGATATGCATATCTATTTACTTTTATAAAGCAACGGCGTAGGAAGGCTTTTAACAAAATTCCTGCACTGCCCACGTGTGTCCGTGTGTGAAAAACATTAAAATGTGTAACAGTTGCATAATGCATGCATGTGAGCCGAGTGGCCGGCGTCCTTGCCGCGCCTCTTGTGCAATGCGTTCGTTGTAATTATAGGCACTACCTTGCCTTAACTAGTTTTGTTATAAATATCTTTTAAGAAAATGTTGTTATTTTTGAGATTTTGTTTTTACTTTTCAAGTGACTGGTTGTGAGTGGTTCGTAACTTATTATTTAAAATAACAAAAAGTTTTCGTATAGAAGGACCAATACCAATATTGAGACGGAAGATTACCCTTAGCTTGCAGCTATAATCTTTGTTAATATTATCAGATCTAGTTGATTGAAAACGATTAGCGATTATACAAGGTGAAGATGACAATACGACAGTAAATTAAACTACGCATATGTTATGACGTTCCCAGTATGCATACGTAAATTCAATCAAAGATTTCCTGTAGTTTATTCACTACAGCTAGTCAAAGATTGGCAAAATTCATAATCGCCCCATCACTACTAGGTAATAGGTAATACGGGCTGGTATCCACAAATCCACATTAAAGCGTGTATTTTGCATTCGGTTGGGAAAATCGGTTATTCGATCCACCCCAGCGCCTCAAAGAATGCCAGCAACGCCTTGGAGTCACTGACAATTTCACGTATGGTTCCTGGGTTACCGAAGTACTTTGCCCTGTATGTGGCGACCACCGGGCAGTTTAACAGCACATGAGCTGCTGTCTCGTCATCCTCCATGCAGGCTCTACACAGCGGACTGTCTGTGACTCCTATGAAAAAGAGGCGTTTATTAAATGACTCATGGCCAGTTACAGCTGTTGGAACTGTACGCAGCTGCTGTTTTGTTAGTCGGAAAACCTGTTTCGTGAGGCGGCCCGCAATTATAGGAAGTACCTCCTTGGCCTGCCCGCACTCACCGTGGTCCAACCGTAGTTTATGATGTTGGTCCCTGGTTTGTTTCGTTACCAGAGTGTGTAGGTACCCGAAAGGGAGTCGCGCGATGGGTTCAGTTCAGGCCCCAATGGTGCAATGCTCGACCCCCTTCTGGCAAGTTCGTTAGCTGCGTCGTTGCCTCGCGAACCGCTGTATCCTTTGATCTATCCCATCACTACTACTAAGTTTGTTTATAAAATTCACTTTTTTAATAGCTCACATTGAGCCTCATTAGAAGGCTGAAAGTCATCCAAAAGGCCATGGAGAGGGTTATGCTTGGAGTTTCCCTACGTGATCGAATAAGAAATGAAGAGATCCCTAGGAGAGACAAGATAACCGACATAGCCCGAAGAATTGCCAAACTTAAGTGGCAGTGGGCAGGGCTATTGCTCGCAACACAGATGGCAGATGGGGCTGATAGGTTCTGGAGTGGCGACCGCGTACCGAAAGACATAGCGTTGGAAGGCCCCACACAAGGTGGACCGATGACCTGGTGAAGGCCGCAGGAATCCGTTGGATGCGAGAAGCGCTGAACTGGTCGAAGTGGCGGTGCTTGGAGGAGGCCTATGTCCAGCACTGGACGTCTTTCGGGTTAGGTTTATTTGATAATTCCAAAATACTCTTATGTCAGTGTTTTCATAATTTTCGCATTGTTGTCTCCACACTGTGTGTCTTAAATTATAGAATCTAATTTTAAAACAAGTATATTGTTGGAATGAAAAAGTTAAACTATCAAAGTTTAAATGAACATGTCATTTACAATATTTCTTTCTCTATCTGACATAATTTCGTAAAAGTTATGTTTAATTTACTTTAAAGTTCAAAAACTAGTTAGCCATTGTTTCTAAGTATTTCGAGAACTACCTACAAGTTGCCGTAACTAAGTCTAGATCGTGCCCGCCTACACTATATCGATAAGGCAAATTGAAATTGTCATTTCCATTTTAGAAACCTTTATTAATAAACATGATAAGCAAAAAATGTTGACGTTCAAAAGTACTTTTTATGTGCCTCATTGAAATAAATTATTTTATTTTGACCAAAAAGTGCGTGAGACAGACCTTGATAATTACATAAATGATGAATTCAAAAGTTTCAACAATTCTTCCAGCAACGAAAAATGTTTGAAAACGACATTCAGTACTTAATCCATAAATATGTTCAAAAAAACAGTCTATCATCCAAAATCGCTATAGTCAATAAGATGAGGTATTAAAAATTAAATGTGCCTACTCAAATAGGGAACCAATTACCTAATAATTTGTGTATCAACTTCTTCCCTTACGCGTAACTATTCCATACATGTGTACATGTTTATATTCTAGTTCTATTATTAATAGTTTCCTACCAAGTAGCCACTCTGAAAGAGAGTGGCTACCACTCTCTTTCATTAAGGCAATATCGCCAGTTCATCTAATGGGAAATTACTTTCTACTAACCTAAATATCTCAACGTAAAAGGGATTCCCTAAATACCAAACAGTTGTCACAGTAAACCAGCATGTATAACTAATGTTTCAGATAAGACGCATAAGTGCAAATTATATGATAGCGCTCCATTACCGCCTCGCTGATATCGGGTACATTTTCCGCAATGTTATGTACCTGTAAACAAAACATAGTGTCGTTAGTAGCTTATCTAGGTGTTGTAAATACTAGCGTAATAGGGCATGCAGTGTTGGTTTAGTTGCGCGAATATTTGTAGCTAATTCTTCCTTGTAAACGCAACGTTGTCTTTTCAATTATTTAGTTCTGCTTCGACTGCTACTATGCAATATTAGTTCTGTGACTTACATTGCGGGGTATTGAAATTACTTTCGCAAATTTGAATTAAAAAAAAGAGTATTCATGTATGAAAAGGGGTTGTTCTGATTCAGAGTGGCTTCCCAATTGGTCCTTTGTGGCGCAAGAGTCGACAAAAGGATCAGTATCAGCACCTGACCAGTTCCCTTTGTCACCTCCACAACCGGGACATACACCGATCATATCTTATCTACTGGTCGAACAGGTGTGTTCCACATGGAGGTCGAAACTCATGTATCTATGGACTGGGGTAGGCTCGTGTGGCTTTACTTAAAGATTTATGATAAAACAGAATAAGACCCTTGATAAATATCGAAATTAATGAATGTTTAGTATGTTACTTTTAGTTCGATAAAGATCATTTATTTCTGTTTATATTTCAATACAGGGTAGCGGTTTAGACAACTGCATCAATCAAGGGAGTGATTCTACCCATCATACTAAACAACTTTCACAATAAAACTCATATCCCATTCCTGAAAAAAGTAATCTAACCCTATACAAAAGTAGACAAGACTGTTTCGATACACGTATGATTTTTTTTTTACGAATATTATTCATGTATGAATTTCACAGTGAAGTTCTTTAGTATGATAGGTAGAATCACCCACTTGACGGATGTATGTCACAAAATTGCCACCCGCTATATTCCCGTATCTTAGCAATCGTCATAAATACTACACGACAAAAAGCAAAATGCAAAAAAAGCTAAAAGCCTAAAAACTCAATCGAGCGAGACTCACATTCCAATTTAATGACCTTTATCCACGAGAATCCCCTTTCCCGTTACGAATAAAAATAAATAAATATCCAAATTATAATTACGTGTAAAAAAAAACCGTGCAACGTAAATCAAGTATCGCGTTGTATCATAAATTTCATTTGATGCTGATATTAAATATCTCCCGTGGGTACGTGGGGATTCCGGCCGATTGGTTTCGATTCAGAATATATTCCTCCGATTCGCTGTAATTTCAATATGGCCGACGTTTGGTATGTACTTTTGTGCCTGTATTCAGAGAAGGCAATTTTAAAACGTTGTACCTACTTTTAATCTGAACCTTAAATAAAAATGTAAGGTTCAGATTGTAACAATCGTTTAATGAAAGCTTTCTCATGAAAGCAGAACTTTTTTTCTCTTGTATCGTTATGTATTTTGCTCTATTATGTGTCCTTGAATAAATGTAGGTAGGGGAAAGGTATAACTGAATAATTTAATAAATTTTGGCCATAAGGACCAGACCTATAAAAGACACTCAAGAGAAATTAATCATATGGTAAATACATTGACAATGCAGATTGGCAATTCATTTCCATAAAAATACGTTATATTATTTCACAGCCCTATTTTATCGAAAACTTTCTACTACACTGAGCCACGTGTCTGAACTTAAAATAGATGGCACATATTTTCCTACAAGGACGGAAGAAGAACCTACGTAGAACTAACCACAATGTTAAAATTGTTAAATGTGCTATAAAACTGTATAACGGCTCGTATCCACTATCTCTACCGAACACACCGGTATAAAAGTAGAAATACATGTAGGGTTGCCACAACCAAGTTTTCCTTTATTTAGTGAATATTTTTTTTAGCAAAATGGTCTGTATTAATATTAGAATTTGTTCTGCTTTCCAACAAACTTTTTTTTGCTCTCTGTTTTAAATATGTTTTCTTTCTTTCTTTGTCTTTCTCCAGCTTCATCAAGTGCTTTTAAATGGATAGTCCTACATACACCGACCACCGGAAAGCAAAATTTTCGAAGTAATTTAAGATCGAAATACACATATCAGCAATTTTTTTATAAAATTCTAGTTTTGAGCCGTTCCATTTCTCATCGGGTTACCTAAGTATCTCACATTTTGAATTTTCTTACCTACTTAATTATGAATAGATATGCATGGAAGACGGTGTTAATATCTCCTAGATTAAATTGTTTGTTTATTATCATAGACCCTATCACGTGTCCTCTAGTCAAATATCGTATTCAATTAGTGCTATGAACTTTAAGTTAAACATATTCAATTACATTTAGGTAAGTACACCAAAATTATTTGCATAATTAAATGAATTTTTATCAGAATATGAATCCCGTTACCATTTACGTGCATATTTAATAACAAAAATCAACTGCATTAAATTATAACGGTACTGCAAAAAATCGCGACAGCCCTGAACGTTTAAAGGTCATTTGATTCTATTTTTGGACTCGTTTGTAAGATGTCCGTTTTAGTGAAAAAAAAAAGGTACATTTACTGTGATTCTCCTTGTTTTTGAAACCTAATTCGATAACGTGGAAATTATTGGTGGACTAAAAGTTTATGAATCAAGCTACGCCTTTGGTGTTGTTGAAACATGAGACTTTTTTCTTCTTTATTTCTTGAAATACCTATTATTTTGAGTTAACTAGAAGTGGGCAGGGTAGATAGAAAATTTGGATCGTTTGAAGGAGATCTGTTGATTCACATAGGAATTATTTTCTATGCAAAAGCTGTCAATTCACCATTTTCATTCCTCAAATAATAGTTATGTGATGATTGAGAAGCCAGCCCTTAACCTTTCGTATTAAACGTGACTCCACGCGAAACAGCATGACTTTTAATTGTTTCTGTAATTACGAAGGGTTAATCTATTAATAATTACATTGTTTTGAGAAGTTTTTTATGTGATTATTCTCATTAATTTAATTTGTATTACATAATCGTTATCTTTTTCTGAAAAAGTGTAAAGGAGACGGAAAATATTACATACAATGTTGGGCCTGCATGTAACGAGATGAAAATGGTGACAATGAATAGATTTAAACTTATCAGTCCTTCGTGATCCATAGTTTCAACAATATCCAATCCAAATTAAGGCGGCCGTAAAATCCAAAATAACAATTCGTGTGAGCTATCCTCGGTATCCAATGTGAAAGCAAGTTTCGTACAGCTTTGTCTTTTACGGATTCTGACCCTGCCTACCCAGCAGGGTCAGAATCCGTAAATAACAAAGCAGGTCGTTAAAAATGAAAAATAATCGGGAAAGCTCACAAAACGCATCAGAAAACATAAAACCAGTGAGCAACCAAGAGCAGTTGACAACTGTCTAGTGTCAATGTCAGACAGCTTTCATACCAGTGACATAGACTAAAAATATAAGACTGAGTATAATCGATTTGAAATTGATTATTATTATATTGGTTTTTCAGAAATTAATAAATATTTTATTTATTAATACGACTGTTGTTAAATGCACTATATTGTATATAAATTAAAGTGCATTTAATTTCTTTAAATTAAATACCTAGTGCGAAGGTTTTGTTTTTGTAATTGTGTAATCGATTACTCAATTAATCGATAATCTCACGAAAACTATCTTTCTCATATTTCTCAGCTTTCAGATTGAGAATTGAGCTGATTTTTGTAATTCTAAGATAAAAAAATATGATTATTTTTTTAGATAATATATCAACTTATTACATTTGGGCCCAGTTTTCCATCGCCTTTGACTTGCGAGAGTAATTTGCCAATACATATCTATTGTCTGTGAATGATCATTCCTTTGAATATAAATTAATCCAATTAATAAATTCATCGCTTGTCTAATGATAAATTGTTTGATTAAATATTGGTTTAGGTTCACAGAAATAGCTTTTGAAACTCAAACTCAAAGCATTTATTTCAATTAAACCATTTACAGGCACTTTTGAATTGTCAAGGAGTCGGTCAGTCAGAAATATGAAGCTAGTTGCCCATTCTAAAGGCTCTTTCAAACAGGCGCGACACGCGACGCGACACAAAGACACCGCACGTCGCGCGACGAGCGGTGTCTTTGTGTCGCGTCGCGTGTCGCGCCTGTTTGAAAGACCCTTAAAGCGTAGTAGGTACCTAATTACCTATGGAGAAGAACGGGCAAGAAACTCCATGGACAATCTTTTTTGGTTTTATTAATTAGCATAAGTCAAGTGTAGAGATGATAATATTTAATGTTAACATGTTATTTGATTGAATAAATAATAATTATTATTATTTTAATTTAAAAAACTGCGAGTCTAAATGCGTAACACATTTGCAATTGAATCAACTTTCATTTTCACAGTTCGAATATTAGAAACACTGTTCTGAAAATACAAGGAAAATTGTTACCATGGATTCAGTACCTACATGATTCTGGAACCCCCTGCGTTAAAATATTTCGTCGGTAATTTTTTTTTAATCACCTGTTCCATACATTTTAACCGCGTAGGTATTGCACTTTTCTATGTAACAGCATTTTTTTTTTTAATAACACCGACTATGCTGTGCTTAAAAAAAATCGACATGAAAACACTATTTAGAGTCCAGGTGAGTGAGTAAGACAAAAGAGCTGGCAATATTGGTCGAATTATTTAGTTATGTCAGCCAATGGTGCAACTAAAAAATCTAATCTAACTCATTTATTTCGAGTAATTCATTAAAAGGCAAGAAAATTAATTTGATTCCAGCTGCCCATTCTAAAAGTTTAGTTTCGAATGGAGAAGAATGAGCAATAAACTCCACAGTTATTCTTACTTAACTTACGTACCTAATATACCTATACGTAAAATCCCCTAGGTACGTCCCCAAGTCAAAACTCCAGTGGGTACATACCTACTGGAATTTGGACTTGGGGACGTCCTAGTTAGCAGTAAAGCCCCGTGCTCCTTACTTATCGACTAAAAGTTAAAAAACCAATCATAAACCAAAAAGTAACTACACCAGTAATGTAAAAAATGTTCCACAACCGCAGAGCGCCGTAAAGTTGCCAACAACACCGCTTAGGCGCACTGTATACAAAACTCGAACAAAGACAACTCCTGCCTGATACTTAAGGCGGGTTCTCATACTGTGGTGTGGTGTGTTGTGATGTGTTATGACGTCATTTGATGGGTATGCATGTATGTAAAACAATGATTGGTTCATCACACTATTCTTGTATATTGTGTCGTGTCGCGATTAGTGAAGGAAATATGACGCGGCACAGCACGCACAATACACCACACAAGCATGGATGGATGTATTTTTAGCAATTTTGGAACAGTTCTGTAAAACAAAAATAACATACAATCCTCATTGGTGTAATCAGAGTGTCACAATACACGAATCACAAAGCACCAAACGTGACATTTCTGATGTGGATCTTTGATCTGTAAATACAGCAGTGAAATGATTTCTAATAAAATGATGACATTTCACACCACTAAGTGTGATCACGGAGCTGAGTGTGGACCACACACAATCTAAACCCACCTTAAAAACGACACGACAGGAATACCCGACACGTATGTGCGTCCCGACGTCTATTGCGTCGCGAACTTGTTTCACCTAATCCACGTTAAAGGCACGGGCTCACAGAAGCGTTACTTATTTCACTTTAAATAAAGGTCTTATTTTAAGTGAGAGAGTGAGATACTCAAAGAGATGCAAATGTAAGGAAGGGAGAGAGAAGGGGGGATCACGTCAGACGTAAACGTTCGGAGCACTCTTTATTAAGGTGGGTTTGCTTTTGATGAGAATTAAAAAAATACATACATATAAAATATTACAAAGGCACACAATACATGTGTGTGTGTCTTAGAAGAATATATGACAATTGTGGAAACTCAGTGACAAAAATGAACTTTAGATGAATAAAATTGAATAAAGGAAGAACTTCATTTATTTTGAAAGTTAAATGTTTGTAAGCTTTTTAATTACCTACATTTTTGTGGTAGGTATGTGAATATTGAAAATGAAGAAAATGTCGTGAGGAAAGTTTTGAGTAAGCATGTGGCTATAAGACTAGGGGAAGACCAGATAAGCGATAAATGGACTGTGATGACTAATAGAGATGTATGCACGAAGACAAAGGAAATAAAAGCAATAGAACGATGAATAGTAAATAAATAATAACAACATCATCACTTCAGATGCAACGAAAACGATTTCAAAAGAAAAAAATAACAATTCGGGGAAGTTAAAAATTGTTCCCAGTATCTACGTTATAACAAATATTCTGACTTTAACGTTACAGTTTTTCTGTACATTTTCGTGTTTCTTGGCCCGCGGGTAATATCGCCAGCAATCATGTCGACAGTCATGTACGGTATATGTGTTTCTTTATTACGACGTACGGGTAATATGGCTCCATGGATTCAGTTGTAAAAATGAAGGTTCATTTCGGTAAAGATAATAAAACGTATTGCTTGGAGTTACGGGTTTATTTTGTTAGTGATTATCTAAATTGTTTTGTGGAAGTTTAGCTTTTGCAGTTATTATTTGATTTTGGATGGAAACGGAAAACCAATATTTCAAATACATTGTATGCGGTTTCTTAATTATAAAGGGCCTTTTGATATATCCTATACTATTAAATAAGCAATATTTGTATACATATTATATATATATATATATTCGTATATTTGTAATGAAGTTCTTGAAAACGGCTCTAACGATTTCAATGAAAGTTGCAATGGGTTTATGGGGGCGAGAAAATCGTTCTAATCGATCTAGCTAGGTCTCATATTATCTAAGAAAATTCGGTTTCTCTGTATTTTCACCCGAGCAGAGCTCGGTCGCCTAAAGTTTAGAACAAGATGGCTATCTTAGAATAATGTCATGGCAGCATGAAATGAGTATGAACTATCTTATACTATTAACCGATTCGTTGCGGATGGCACGTTTCAGTGCCATCACTTCTTTTTAAGTGTGGCGTCAGGCACGGATATGTGTCATTTTGAAATCGATGATAACTCCTTCAATTAAGTTTTATGGAAGTTTTACCTGAAACCAAACTATCTTCATTTTTCACGTATATTAAGCTCGTAGCCTTCGTTTCTGGATACTGTAATATTTTTAAAAAAATAGGGGGCACCAACCTTTTTGGAAGTTGAAGTATTTGATATTAAATCATCATATGATAATAAATTATAAATGTATTACAGTAAAGCAGCTAAATCACTTTGCTGCGGTTGTCTTTAGCTTGTCTTCTATAAAATTTTACACCCGCTCTAAATAAAGATTTATATTATAGGTTCCTGTGGGACAACGGGAAACAAATTCTACGCGGGTGGAACCGCGGGCATCGGCTAGTATCAAATAATCATATAAAATAATTATATATTAGTACTACTATCATTATTATTACTATTTAATCTAACTTAGCAGTTTTTATTTGCGTAGTTTAATTATAAACAATTGAAATTTGTTATGCAAAAATTTTTAGACCCAATTTAATACCTCATAATCAATCAAATTACTAGGAAATGCAAAATAAGTTGAAAAGGTTGAGCACATCTGTATTAAATAAGTCACTTACCTTCCATTTCCACAAATACACTTGTTTCGCCACTTTTTATCGCTTAAAACAACGTGCCTGACCGTTCACGTTAGATTTCACATGTAAACTAAAAGTATTCGAGCTTTGAATACGTAAAAAAATGTCAAAACACTGTTTTCTTTTCCGCATGGCTGAAGACACAGATGAGTGTCATTTAATCGTATGGCGTTGGGCACTGATCAGTGTCACGTTATTTTTGTTCGACGCCACGGCTAGAAGTTAGTGAAATTAGGCATCGCAACGAATCGGAGCATTTTCTATTTTCACCCGAGCAGAGCTCGGTCGACCAGGTACTATTTAAACGTTATATAAACACAAGAGGCTTCGTGTGGTGATGAGCCAGTGTAGTGATATAATCAGCTTCAATACGGGATCAACAGGATTGTAGGCCAGTTTCAAGGTCTGTATGAATAAGTAATATTTAGAAGGTAAACTGTAAAATGGCAATTTGTATGATATTATCTCATTTCTGCTACGTAGATTATCGAGAACTAATAGCTAAGTAAAGCTGGTATACCTATTAGAAAAATGCTCAAATCTTGCTTTATTTTCGTTAAAGCCTTGATACTATAAAACTAGGTACAATCTCCTCCGATTAAGGTAGCAACTTGAACATAAATGTTAAGCCCACATATTTAGTGATAACATCTAACGTCTAGCGGGCTCCTTTGAGACTGATCTGATGTAAGTTGGCTTCTGTTCTGCATGAACTGGCTACGTGACACGAATATTCAAGGTTTTATTTAGTTAAATAACGTGGGTGTATCGGCTAAGAATTATTTTACTGTGTTTTAATGTGGGATATTTTGTCATATACGTAGAATGACGAGCAAAATTTTTAATACAAATTATGCCATCACGCCTGTATATCCCCGAATTGTATCTATAGTACATAGGAATTTCGTCAGTTATGTTTAAGTCTCATGTAATAGGGGGCGAGCCTATTGCCATCAACCGGGCACAAATCGAGACTCCAGGCTGCTACAGAAAAATCTGAAGTTTAAGAATACAATAAAATAACATTTTCAGGGCACTGTTGCGGCTCCCGTGTTCTTGCAGTGCTTCAGGCATGTTTGCTGATACGCATATAGATGATTTCTATACAATTATGCGGAAAAAAACCGCGTCACTCTTGAAAAATGTGCGGGGGAGTAGCAACAGCATCCTGAAAATGGTAGCAGATAGATTGGATCAGCAAATAAATGATTTCTTTCTTTCTTTCTTGGACGCGGCAGTGTTCAAACAATTCATCAATCTGCATGGGAGAGGTGCGGGTTGATTAATCGACATTATTAACCGACTTCAAAAAAAAATGAGGAGGTTCTCAATTCGTCGGAATATTTTTTTCTTTTTTTTTATGTATGTTCCCCGATTACTCGAACACAGCAGAACCGATTTGAAAAATTATTTTTTTGTTTGAAAGGGTCTTCTAAGTTGGTCCCGTTGTCATTTGGTCACGATCTGATGATGGGATCTTGAAGAAACGAGGGAACTCTTTAATATTATAGGCACACCTATAGCGATTTGGGTATTTTTTTTTAACTCGTGCATTTGCTCTCGAAAAGCACCATTTGGTAAAGTGTAACTGATGAATTACAAACCAACACACAAAAAGTGTTTTTTTTTTTTCATCAAAAATACAACCGACTTCCAAACTATAAAGTGAAAAATAACTTTAATTTCGGAAGTCGGTGGCAAAAAAATTAAATACTAATTGATCCAAAGACATGACTTCCGAAATTAAAGTTTTTTTCACTTTGTAGTTTGGAAGTCGATTGTATTATTGGTAAAAAAAGCCACTTTTGTTTATGTACCTACCAACATACTTTTTAAGCTTTTTGTAATTAACACTATGGGCCTTGGACGTCTGTTTTTCTAGTAGGAACGGACGCGGGACGTCTAGTAGGAAGTACTTATCCGGACACTGTGATAATTATGCCCTTTTACTGAAAATTGGTTCAGAATACTTTGTATTTGACTGCGTCGTTGGTCTAGTGGTTGCAAGTACTACTGCTGAGCATGAGGTCCCGGGTTCGATTCCCGTGTCGGGCAAAAGTGTTATAGAATTTTCCATCTGGAATTTCTCAGTAACAGTCTGGAGTTTGGATTTGTGCCCGGTTGACGACAATAGGCTCGCCCCCTATGCCGTGAGACTTAAATATAACTGGCGAAATGTGGGTGTACTATGTCTATACGCCTCTGCCCAACCCTTCGGGGAAACAAGGCGTGATGTTATTTAAGACCTTTATGTACCATATTTTCTGCAAAATAAAGATAGGTATTCATAATAATCATTACTAAATTAACTATTAAATAACAGAGTTACCATGAGAATTTTATAAAATTACTTTCCTCATCACCCAGACATAAATAACCATAATAAAACAATAACATTCCCATTGACGAAAGCAAAAAATCCCGCAATAACAAGCCACATCGGTTTTTCCGACACTCGATTCAATATTACCAGTAATTCAGAACTGAAGATAGCATTCAAATGACTTAAGTGGACAAACAATGAGTTTCTAAGAACAAAAAAAAAAAAACATTTATTTATTTCATTTACTTACGTAAATTGACTACTATGTACACGTTCATGTTGTTAATGTCTCCAGCTGAATTAGCGATGCGGTGGCGACCGCATTAACCGACTGTAAGTTAAAATAACATACGCATCTCGCAAAAAATCGTGGCGTGTCTTATGATAAGAGAAGATAAAAATCAGCTATGTTCATATCCTCTCCGAGAACCAGTGGTATAGTAATTTTATTCTAGGTGTATCGTGATATCGTCTTTACATATAATTATTTAACTAATGCAGGTACCTATACAAGCTATTGTAAAACATTTTAAAAGAGCAACGGTGGAGTTTCTTGCCCGTTCTTCTCCATACGAAACCTACCTTTTGGAAGGGGCAGCTAGAATCAATTCTATTAATTTGTAAATTTTAACGTTCTCAAAGGCCTATTTAAAATAAATGATTTGACTTTGACCGTCACAGAAATGGTGATTACAGATAATCTTTATTTTATTGGCAACACAACCTTTTATACGAAATCTGTTCAGGTGAAGATTCACAGACTGACTTCGACAATTTTAGCTTAACCTTTGATCGACCTGTGCGGCTGTTATTATTTACCCACGATCCAATCAGTATAGACGGGAAAACGTTTAGATTTTCTATCAGGAGTCACTTTTAATACCTAGGGGCCATCCAAATCGTCAGGAATACTCTAATATGTAGCATAGCTTAGCATGACGTACGCATAGCACTATAAGCTATGATGACGTCAATCAGGGAAGTACCTATTTATCGGAAATGCGATAAAACCACTCAGCAGCGGCTTAGGAACTGAGTGCCGTCGAGTAAGTGACATTTGACCAAATACTCTCGACTTGCTTGTTATTGATTTCAATGTATTATCATAAAACTAAGCTGTTTATGTTAGGTTACTAAATATGTAGGTCGATTGCCCAACAGCTATGGATAGTACGTAGTTCTTGCCCCTTTTTTTTGGGTGGGAAATTATCAAATAACTTCTCCCGCTCTGGGCGGAGCGGGAGAGCGTGTCAGACTCTTACTGACTAAAACCCACCCGTGTTCCTTCGGTTGCCCTGTTACCGGGGGCCACCATCTCTCTTTCGGTTTTCTTCGCACCCCTAGCAGGCATCGGCCCTAACGGACCCCGTCAATTCTGCTGACATCTCTTTGAGGTGCGCGTGGAACACAACGCGCCGTCGAACCGGGCCTGGTCCTTATCGGACGGTGATCTACCCATTGCTCACCGTCCGCAAGCCCGCGCCGCTGGAAATCGGCCTGCGATTTAGTTCTCGCCCCTATGTATAACTGGATGAATAGAGGAATAAATTCGGAGATACAATTTCGAAATTTTAGAGCCCTTGAAAACACAGCAATGCTACTTGGCCTATGTCCAGTAGAGGGCTGCTTTAGCCTAATGAAGATGAAGAAGCTACTTGGTGGTTGAAAAAGCGGTTTGGTATTGGTACTCCAGGGTGTAGAAGCAAAAATACTTAATTTTAACACAAGCAATACAATAAGCTATAATGACAGCCGGATTCAAATTAATCAATGGCCTCATCTATTCTCAACATAAAATGACGCGTAAAACAGCAAGATGTTTCCTACTTAAGGCCCAATCAACTACACCAAAACGACAACACGTGGACGGGCGCATGAGACGTGTATGAATATGAATAGTTTATTCGCACGGACCACACGTGGTCGTCAAAATCAACCGTGAAGGGTATACCGACCACATCAAGGCTACGTCGCAGCCACAACGCAACCGCCATCGAAATCTGCGATAGGGGGCAGACCACATAACAAACACACAACGCGATCTAAGTGTCTACACTAGCCACATTGTCACCACATATAAATTTTGTATTTACCACAACGCAACAGAAAAAAGCTGCAGCGACACTATTCACACGTAACCACTGCTTACTGACACTTTGTCGCTTCGATGTGCTGTGGTTGTTGTACGTGTGATCGGGCCCATACTAAATGAAGATCGATTAATAAACAATCCCTCTTTTTGCCTACATAACATTCTATTGTCCTAGGTCAGGCTTAACTCATTACATTAAACACACTTACATTGTGGCATCACCATTCATTTCTCGATGACATTGAGGTACCTAACTGCGCAGAATAGTCAAATGATGTAAAGGCTCTTTCAAACAGGCGCGACACGAAGACACCGCTCGTCGCGCGACGAGCGGTATCTTTGTGTCGCGCCTGTTTGAAAGAGCCTTAACGGAGATTGTTACAACATTTAATTTTTTATGTATGTTTGTTTGAGTGAAGATGTAGCGGTTTTTTAATGGGAATTCCTGTGAAACGGTTCTTCTAATTGATTTGTTTATTTGTTGTTTGTATGGAATAAGTTAAAAAATGGACGAAGTAAACTTGAAGCAAAGAAGTAAATAAACTGGTTTCACGCAAATCGAAGTTATTTTTTATGAGATGTAGACAAATTACTCGTAATTAATTTGCGTAATTGCTATCCTCTTTATTATAAATGTATCCAGGAACTTCGATCATGTGCCACTATAATATTAACCCTTCAAACACACTTGTTCAACAGACAGCTAAACAGGATGTACCACATCATTCGCTAATTAGGCAGTTCAAATCCACTATTATTTAATAATAATCTGGATAAATTCATAATCACCAAAACTCAAATTAACATTTGTCATTAATTCTATACGTCAAAACAAGTTTGAAACTAATAAAGACATCAGAAATTATGACATAATTAGTACTGAAGTCAATAATTTGTCGGGAACTATCTGCAATCGAAATGGTTCGCTAATTCGATTATACAGGCGCCTAATTGTTGCGGTGAACTTATTAGCTAAAGGGAAGTTCACAATAGTTTTAACGTTAAGTATTTGATTTTAAACGACTTCAAAAAAAAAGGAGTAGGTTCTCAGTTCGTCGGTTTTTTTTATGATGTTCCACGATTACTCGAAGACGACTGAACCGATTTGAAAAATTCTTTTTTTTGTTTGAAAGGGTACACTTCTAAGTTAGTTCCGTTGTCATTTGGTCAAGATCTGATGATGGAATCTTGGACAAATCGAGGGAACTCTTCAAATATAAAAAAAAAGTTATAAAAATATAAACTGCAAAGCGAAATATAACTTTAATTTCGGTAGTCTGTGGCACAACACTTAAATAGTGATTGATCCAAAGACTTCCGAAATTAAAGCATTTTTCACTTTGTTGTTTCGAAGTCGGTTTTATTATTGTTTTTTTTTTTCTAGGACGTCTTATTCTGGAGTATTCATTTCAGACAGAAAAACTAAACAGTTTTTTTTTTAGTTTCGTTTTACTCATAATACGTAACATTCTTTTCAGAAAATGATTTCTGTTTAAGGCTCCGTTCACGGCCAAACCCATACTTTAAAAAACTCTTTTTCGTCAATAACTTATCTAATTGCAAGAAAGCTTGAAATAATTGAAACATTAAGTCTGTGTAAGTATAAAAGTACAGTTTTCGTGGTGTTAAACCATTCGTGTCAGTTAAAGCACTTGTTAATAGTTACATCACTTTTGCGCTCTCGAAAATATGATTTATTTTGCCTTTTATTTACTTAATGAAGATATAGTATAATCATAAAATAAAATATTGATTATGTTTCAAGGATAGCTGAAGACTAATGTGTGATTTTTAAATTTCTTAATATGGTTTGCTAAATAATAGGAAAAAGTACATTACTGACAGGATTTAAAAAAAAAATGGTTATTTCAACATTTTTTTTTTTCTGCTTTCGAAGTTAAAAAAGTGGTTCCCTTATGTACTAGTAGACTATATAATAATGTTGATGATATTTGTTAATTTTCAAAATCAAAAGTAGTTTCTTCTAACGAAACGATCAAACGTCAGTCTCGCGTCAACTTTTGAAAAACTTGTTGCGATTTTAGTGATTTTCCACGAATCCTTAATTTATTTGAAACATCTCTTTCCGCTATGTACTAGACAAAGAATTCGATTTTGAAATCACAAATAATTTTTTATTAATTCTGTTTCCCTTTCCCACAACTAAAGAACAAAATTGATCAAAATCAGTCGATTTCGTGCACGGCCCCTTAATTGAGAAGGTAGGACATTCTTATTCAGTAATGTTTAAGTAAAAAGGAAACCAAAAAAATCGTCTGTCCACAAAATTGGATGTCATATTGAAATGGAATCGTAGTCTAATACTTACGAATCGGTAGGATATTGGAATCTAGGATATTAATGACTATAGCTGTAGAAGTGATTTTATTTTTCATCACAATGATCAAACCCTTAGTATGGATGAACGTGGTAAAAATCAACATAATCGTAAACAAGTGGTTTACGCACCAGTAATTACAGCAATAATGAGCCAACTGCATTAATAGGCGCATTGTAGTGACGCAAAAACATAGGTTTCAACACCAGAGTACGAGCATTTTTAATTACTTTACGTAAACTGTGCTTTGTTTTATTTGTTAGGCCCATTGTAAGCATTATTACTTTAATTTATAAATATAGTTTCGATCCGCCCCTGCTTCGTACAGGTGCAATGATGTGGCGACATGTCAAAACATCGACATTTCTGTGCTATATCTAAGTTAAATATTAACGTATTATACACATAAATCTTCCGGAAATATAATAAAAATAATAAAAGGAAAAAGGAAAAATAATAAATCTTCTCTGAATGATGACGAAAACCGCATCGAAATCCATTGTGTAGTTAAGATGGACTAAGCAGTCACACAGAGAGTTACGAAAAGAGACTTAAAACTACTTATACAGAAGATTGTAGTTTACGATTCTTCGTAAACTACAATCTTCTGTATAAGTAGTTTTAACATGCAACGAATCAGTCAAAATATTCCTTTAATCTTCTGATTAAAGGAATATTTTGACTGATTCGTTGCATGTTCCACTGATCTCAAGAAATATTGTTGAGCATCTCGTTCTGTCAACGGGTCGGGTTCTTGATCATTTAGAAAGTTCTCAAAAGCAGCTTGCAGAATTAGTGGTCGGTTATTGGTCCCCTACCCCGATTACATGGAATGTTAACTCGCCAAATGTGGGTGTTCTAAACATCTCTGCCTATGCTTTCGGAAAATTCAGACGTAATGTTATGTTATAACATTATATTGCCAAACTTAGTCCCGGTTATAACGCTAGAACAACTGGAACAAACAGACAGAAGTGAAATAATAGTTTGAACGGCGCAGGTGTTGGAACTGAAAAGAAATCGATTTAGCAAACGCTGGTACTAATTCCACTTATCCATTTATTACAAAAAGGTTACAGACTATTTTTAGAAGTGCTATTCATGAAATTGTAGAGGAAAATATTTCTTAGAAGATACATGTGTAAACAGGTAAACAGATCAGTGGACCTAGCGATGCGCGGAGTTAACGTTAACGTAAATTCAAACGATTTTACAGTTGGAAATACTCGTTTCGGATACAATATTTACTTCGTTTTAAGACTACTAATATCTATGGGTGATATTTATTGTGATTTTAGATAGATAGATAGAATATTCTTTATTATGTACACCATAAAAATTACTGACATAAATTTAGAAATTTTACATTGAGTGACACAATGGGCAGTCTTATCGCTAAAAGCGATCTCTTACAGACAAACTTTGGATGGTTTTAAATGGAAAAGGAGAGACAATACTGCAGGTAGTCAGTATTGAACTATTTACATATACAACAGATACATAGATACATAAAGCATAAACTTACCTAAATATTAGATAAATAACAGATATACATAAAATTATAAACACGTACCCTAGTCATCAAGTATGATCGAGGTAGAAAAGCATGGAAACTCATACCTTTCTCAACCTTAATTTTTCAGTCGGGCAGAAGATTGCTCTTCTATCTTATGGTTTGCCATGTACAAAAAGGAGATAATTAATAGCCTAATATGGTGATTACAGGTTACCTTATGAGGCTGGAGTAATTACCTAATCTAAGCTCTTATTGTACATTGTTGAGCAAAAATGGACGAAACTGAGGTAAAATCTGTCGTTACCATGTCAACCTAAAGTTTATCAATGCTCTCATTTTCTCAAATTCTGTGAACGTTTACAAGTTTTTCCACTCACCCTCAAAACTTACCGCCTATAATCACAAATACACGAAAACAGTTTGTTAACTATTCGCCGGGATGTACCTAGTTATACCACGATGAATAGAAAATTAAGTGATTACATTTGCTAATTCACGTACCGCCCGCGTTTGAATAATCCATAACTTGGTGTTTGGCGCCTGTTCACTGATTTATAGGCAGTTTAGTGAGAATGTTCTGAATAGATGTGGTTGATTGTCTATATTTGTCACTTCAACTAGAAATATGTTGAACAAAACAAATTGAGAAAATCGTCAATCATTTTGAGCTACGTTCTGTAGCTCAAAATGATTGACGATTTTCTCTCGATTTTTTTTTTCATTACAAACCATTTCACTTATAAGAATTATAGCATATGATAAATATTTATTGAAGATGTAACAGAATTAGTAGATTAAATCAGATGAATTAATAAAAAGAATGATGACAGAAAGAAAAAGAAACGAACCGAGAAATTTGAAAGAACTAACGTTGAGGTAACTGCTAAAATAGATGAACTGAAAAAAGAAACAAGAGTTGAAACTTAAGAGCATCCAGAAAGTGGTACATAAACTTATCAATTTGTAAGTACTAAAAATACAATTAAACATCCCTACACGGAATACACACTGAATATATATGAATCATAATAAGAAAACCAGTTTCGTATTACACATGCTTTTCAAACTACATACCTTTCCTAAGAAACGCTTTATCAAATGATTAAATTATAATGTGAGAGTATGTAGTTTTGATAAACACTTACTTTCGAGTGTTGAATCACAGCCTCTTACACTTTCTTGAGTACCTTCTGTAAGATTATAAAACACCTGAGTTCAAGAACCCTGTCTTTCGAAGATACTTCTATAGTCTACATTTCATAGACACAATGAGGCAAATTGTGAAAGAAGATAAAAATAGTAGTTCAAGTTAGTTGAACTCACCTTCGGTTTTCGTGAATATAATAGTCATGGCTGAGACTATGAAGGGCCTCAGTACAGTGCTCGATAACCTAAGTAAAGCTTTCGAAAGAGTGGATCTTAAAATGAACATGGACAAAATGAAGGTCGTGACAAATGCCCATATAGCAACCACCGCCATGAAGATCAGAGACTCTACACCCGAAGTAGTGGACGGCTATGTTTACCTACGATGAACTGTCTAGTTAGGTAGGTCCAACATCGAGAAAGAGGTCAATCGTCGAATCGCTTCGTTGTGCAGCTTTCGGGAATCTACGTTATATAGTCTCATCACATATACCACAGTGTCTCGAGACGAAAGTCTCTGACCAGTGCGTGTTGCCAGTGATGATTTATGGCACTGATATGTGATCGCTCACTCACAATGGGCCTCATTAGAAGGCTAAAAGTCACCCAAAAGGCAATGGAGAGGACTAGGCCTAGAGTTTCCCCATGTGATCGAATCAGAAATTACGAGATCTGTAGGACAGCCAAGGTAACCGACATAGCCCGAAGAATTGCCAAACTTAAGTGGCAGTGCGCAGGGCACATTGATTGCAGATCAGCTGGCCGATGGGGCCGAAAGGTTCTAAGGTGGCGACTGCGTACCGGAAGACATGGAAGGCCTCCCACAAGTTGAACCGATGACCTGGTGACGGCCGTAGGAATCCACTGGATGCGAGAAGCATAGAACCGGTTTAAGTGGCGGTGCTTGGGAAGGTCTTTCGGTTGAAATGATGATGATGATGATGAGTTAGTTGAATAAATATCAAATGATTTTTCACGATACTGCCGACGTATGATAAAATTCACATAAGTATATATTGTTGGTACTCAATTATTTTTAATCAAAATCAGTGCATGCACGAAAACTTCTAATCATTTCCTTAATTACAAAATGGCGTTTTAATCATGAACTTCAAAGTCGTGATTTAATCCTTTTGCCACAAACAGCAGACGTGACATGAAATCGATTAAAACCATCTTAGATACATGTTAAGGACGGGAAAGTAAAATAAATTTTCATTCTTTATGTAATTCAAAAATGTATGTTCATTCTTTAAAAATCATCTTTAAATTAAGTGAGTTCTATTAAACCTATAGATATAAAACCTATAGATCTTCAAACGGAAGGTAAGGAAACAGACATAAATGACGCAAAGCTTACTGACAGTAAATTAGTTAAAGGAACTCATCATCACTATGTTCGCATCATAATAATTTCTTGATGTTATTAACGTTACGTTAGTAACTCCTAATCAACATGACGTTATGACAGGAGTACTCATAATTTTATTCTAGAATCATAAATTCTGCGTAAAACGTGACCTGCTCTAGTCGTTCATATCCAGAAAAAACAATTTTCCTTGAGTACTCGCTTCTCATGTTTTCGCTAAGTACTTCGAATTTTTTTCCCACTAGGGCCGATTTCTACCGGGGGTGCGAAGAAAACAGAAAGGGACATCGTGGCCCCCGGCAACAGGGCAACCGAAGGAATACGGGTGGGTTTTAGTCAGTAAGAGTCTGACACGCCCTCACGCTCCGCCCAGAGCGGGATAAGTTATTTGATAAATTCCCACCCAAAAAAAAAGAGGTGTCTCTTCTAATCGAGAATTATATGTAAATCAAACCCTCGAAAGGCTTTTGTGGGAATACTAGTATAAACAAGCGCCTTAAGCAATTTATTTTCTTTATTTTAATAACTGTTTCAAAACTCCATAGTTAAGCTGTTGATTTCCTAATTACTCCTCCAATAATGCTAATTGCTATATTATTCTACTGGCGGTTCGGCAGGATGGGAAAGCGAAGGTTGGCGAGACCGACATACAAACACCTCTGTTTAAACCAAGATTGTAGTCCTAATTATTATTCGAATCCTAAGGTTTTCCTGACGTGATTGTAATCTCCGCCTAATTTGAATTAGTGTGTATCATAATCCGATTGCCTCTTCTTCTTCTATTTCTCTGGTCCCTCTTGCTGAAGTTTATTTTCAAGAGATCTTACTTCTAAAATTCTGATGATGAGTTTTAGATTTTTACGATCTTTTAGGTGACAATCAACAGCTACTTTAAAATTCAGTATACAGTTAATCTGCTTTATTAAGAACATCCTTTTCATGCACAAATATCCTTTTCAATGGATCCTAGCGTTCTTATTCAGTGGAAATTAACTAACATAATAATTACTAAAGTTATTCCCTGTAAAAACACGTATTTTTCTGACAAGGATCTCAAATAACACTTTGCTTCTATCATTTGCATTGTAGACATTCCTTGAATTCTTACTTATCTAGTTTCTGTACGACCATACGTACGCAAATGCTCAGCATTGCATGTCCCGAGCAATAAAACAAAGGCATCATCACAATTGTTGCAAAAAAACGTAATTCTAAACTATTATAGTGTCGCGGAATTGTACGTCTAATCACGTGTCCCGATAAATGTACGGGCTTGCGTATATGTTTATTTAATTTATTGTTATTTTTAGTATTAAATTTTGTTGGGTTTTGTGTAAATTGAAACTGACATAATGCACTCAACGAAAGTGAATCGAAGGGTGAAACGAATGAATTACCGACTGTTCTCTTACTAAAAATCTGATCAAAACCTCAAAGGAATATTCCTGATTTCTCTCTAAAAACAAGATGTAAGAAATTAAAAGTATGATACATTTTTCTAAAGTAAACAAATCGTTATTTCGATCATCGAATAATTCGTAATCACTTCATGCCAAAAATTCAAACACCGGTTTCAATTATAGGGAGTAGGTACGTTCAAACACAAATCAATCAATTTAATTAATTAAAGACCTAACAGTTACCAAACGCCATTCATTTACAATTTACATGAAACGTTTATACACAAACACTTCATTCGTGGCATGTTCAAATAATCTAAACCTTATAAAGACCATATAGGTAATATTCAAATCAATTCTGAGCAACTTTCTAATCATAGTTGGAATAAACATTTTGACCCCTGACTGGTTAGGACATCAAATATTTGTAGAGATGAGTCGTCGGGTCATTTAGACCTATGTAATTGGTTTCTAAGTACTTTAACCAGGCGTTCATTGGATACCAATTAGAATTAGTGTCAAGATATGCGAGTTATTAGGTATTATAAGGTTACTTTGGAATTAGTTAAAATGTTGGACTGTGTATCTTCAAAGTTGCCCTATCGACTTATATTTAGCATTTCATAGATTAGCGCAGACGACAGTTTGATCCTATAGACGTTAAACTAAATGTTTATAGATATTGGCACTAGGTGACAGTGGATAACAGCAACATAAATAGTATTGTGAAGTAATTCAAGCTGAAAATCTGCCTGTGAAAACCACAACTTGGATTCTAAAGTGGGTTCCCCAGGGCGCAATGTTATGCCCATGTTTAGTTAATGACCCATACTCTTACTAAGAAGTCAACACTATCCCACAAGACAAAAATCACATCGTTTACCTATAAAACTTCAGATAGTCGATTTACAGTATTATATATAAATAATGTATGCTTGCATTTATGACCATGCCATGATCTCTTTTAGTATCTTCAAGTTGACTAAACTAATACAATTTCATCAGAGAAGAGGACCGCTTTCATAATCTCAGTTCATCTAAAAATATTCCGCGCAGGCGTTTCCTTAAAGCCGTAAACATTAAACAAAGAGCCGCGAACGTTCAGGGCTGTGCCATAAACTATTCGCTTTTTCTCGTAAAAATGTGTACCAATCGAAATAAACTCCTGGTCCCCTAAATGAAGCTCCTACGCGATACTCGCACGCACACACAGACTCGTATATAAAAGAATGAAACAGAGACAGAGAAAGTCGCAAGTCGCATAAAGCTATTTCCTTACGTGACGTTTCTACTAGTCAACTCCTACCGCAAGCCGCGTTCAGGAATTTCGTTCCAAAAATACAGGGTGGCTCTATTCACAAGTCCGGAAGTGTACACCTGCTGCTCATGAAATCCTCACGGACTTCTTAACAGTGTAGTCTGTAATATTTAGGCTGTAACCCATCCTCACCGATGAATAAATCTTGGAAGTGGTTTATAACTAGCGCGACTTTAGAGGTAGATTTGTTATTAAGGACTCCACAAGTTTTTAACGTCTGGTTTTAATCTCTGCTTGATTTAAGAATGGGGATAGGAGAGAAAACCCTTAATATTTTCATATAAGCAAGAATTACAGCCTCCAGTTAATAACCTCTCGCCTGTCTAGCCTCATAGTCTGACAAATAAATTCTCGCATAGTTTAAGGCAGCACCCCTACCAATCTATTCCGATCACGTGGTGTACAGCGGCAGACTCAATACAGCGAGACTCCTCTTATTATGCGCAGTCGCAACTTATTACTATAGCAGCGATTAAAGGAGATTTATATGACATAAGTGCGTCGTACTTAGTAAAACGAAGACTTGATTGGGTGATCGTGATCGAGGGATGTTGTGAAATCCGGGATTATAATATTGTGAGACTTTATTTGAATACGAGCTTTTACATTTTGGTGAGGCACTAAAATCCATGTTTGTTTTTAAGCAAATGGAAACTAAACTATTATATGAACCCTCTAAGCAAATACTTATTGTGAAAATAAATGAAAACTAATTGATTTGTGATTTCTCATTTTATGGTGGAATAAGATTTATAACTAGGTGTTACTAAAATGTTTTATTTTATAAGTAATTTCCACTATTTCAAACTGAATCCGAGTTATTGTCATTAAAAAGCTATAATCGTTTCTGATTTCACGAAGGCCAAAGGTTCTTTGAAAAAACCATTCCTTTAATATATGTTAATTCGGAAAAGCAATAACAGTTGAGTCGTGATGTGATCTTAAAGCAATAGTATCCTGTCTGTTGCCATAAACGGCAATCAATGGGCAATCACCTCAATTGCATTGTAATTTAGACCTGACGATATTGTTAAGATTTCTTCACTGCTGCATACTTTATATTGGCAAGTAAGTATTTAATCGAATATCAGTCACTACTCAGGAGTTGGTTAGTGAGGAACAAAATAAACATATTTTTGATTTTTTTCATCTCGATTCCGTGGGAATATCGGGATAAAAAGAATCCTATGTATTAATCCAGGTTATAAACTATCTGTGTGCCAAACTTCATCCAGATCCGTTCAGTAGTTTTTACATGAAAGAGTAACAAACAAACAAATATCCATCCATCCTCACAAACTTTCACGTATATAGCAAGATAGGATAGGATGTGTAACATCTTTCCTCTCGCTTTTCTGAAATCTGTGGGAGTGATTTCGTGAAATGCAACGGAAGTTACAGGAAGCCGGAGAAGTGCACGCTATTTGATTTAACCAATGAGCGCGCGCAATGCTATAGTTGGCCGTCAGAAATGACCTTGACGAGGCCCCGCCCCTTTAATGTTGCTTATTACCAAGGTGAGATGTCAGATGTTCCATATCATATGCGACTACTGTAGGGCTCGCTCGTTTCTTTAACCAAATGATATCTACTAGTTAATACCTAGATAGTTGTTTTAGAATATTCAAGCGGCTGTCATTGTTAAAAAATATTACTTTTAAACCAAACCAACTTTATAGTACGACTTTTAATTTTATTCGCTACAATGCCCATTTCGCCAGAGATGTCATAGGTTTTAATTGTAGTTACATAACATTCACATAATAACGATATCACGCCTGTAATCTCCGAAGGAAAGGCAGAAATGTACCCATGAACTACGACATTTCGCCAGTTATGTTTAAGTCCCATGTAATAGGGAGCGAGCCTGTAGCCGTCTACCATCACAAATCCCCACTCCGGGCTGCTACTAAGGAATTCCAATCACACTAGAGCAAAGAGGCAGTAAATTAGTATTTATCTCGTCATAATTTAACTTTAAACTCAAACACTACTTTCAAATAACTCTGTTTACAGTCATACATAGATTCATCTCAGTTAAATTAGCACCTTGTTAGATTTTAAAACTTTGAAAGAAAATTGTATTTTTCCTTCAATATTTTCGCAAACGTATATTACATTATATTACGTTAGAGATAGTTACTTGATAACGAGTTTTCCTTAATGATTTAATCTGGACTTACGATTTGAATAGGCAGGTAAAAGAGAGCCGTAGGAAACTACAACATTACGTAGTTTTTGTTTTTAATTCTTAACCCAACAATTACCATTTTAACAGTTAAAATTAAAAAGTTAAAAAAAAACAAAAAAAAAAATTCATTTCTCTTTCCTATTCAATCACCAGACACTGATCACCATTTATCTATAATCTATTCATTGAGACCATTCCAATGAGTCCAAACACGATAAGACAGGTGTAGCATCAGTTCGAGGTTCCTATGTTCTTCTAATATAATTGAAGTAACTTAATACAAAATTTCAAAAATCAATCAGACCTTCGGAAGATACTCGCATCCATTCATCAACTAGAAAAGAGCTGGTAATCTTCAAACGGCAGAACCGATTTTGATAAAACATGTCTAAAAACCATTGATAGAAACCCTGCTTTCAAGTAAAAAGGTCTATCTATAATATTTTTCATGTTATTCAATTTTATATGTTTTGTGTAGGCATTGCCATATCTCCGATGTTAATGGTTCGATTTGGATTCTGTTTATTATTTCTAAAAACTTATAAGTTATTTTATCGGATTAACTAACGTTTTTATTAAAATTTGTTGACTGTGCAAAAAAAAAACGAAGGTCAAAACATTTTTTTTTTCTAATATAAAAACAGTGTTTTTTAAAAAAACACAAGTTTAAGTAGGTACATAAAATCATAGGGGTATTTAAAAAAAAAAAACGAAAAAAAATAAAGTTATATTTCGTTAATTTTTCATGAATATTCAGAAAAATGCAAAAAACTGGCACGTACCCATGGGCGATATTGTTTACCATGTAGAAAGTTTTAAGTATGAATGTTTATAGAGTAGAAAAAAACCAAAGAAACGATGACTAAAACATGTTCATAATACTTTTAAATAATAGACGGACTTAACGTAGCCTAATTTCCTAGACATTTACAGCCTTCAGAAAGTAATAAACAGTAATATCAAGAAGTATTTAGTAGCACATTAGGAACGCGTAGTGAATTAGGCAGTCGAGCGTTTTGCGTTCAGATAAACCTAATTACAAAGGTTTAAGTAAAAGATTGAACTGCTAAAATAAGGAAAAAGAATGTGGGCATTTGCCCAGCAGTGGCAAAAAAAAAATGATATCTCAATTGATGTTTTAGAATCACACAATTTCGTTTAAAATCGTGGAAGAACGCGTGTGATCATATTTTTAACCAACTTCAAAAAAAGTAAAATATTTTTTTATGTATGTTCCCCGATTATTCCAAGACCGTTGGACAGATTTGTTTTTTTTTTTTTGAAATGGTATATTTAAGCGAAAATTAATTTAGTCCTTATCTGATTGTTATATAAAACAGATTATTAACCGACTTCAAAAAAAGGAGGAGGTTCTCAGTTCGTCGGAATATTTTATTTTTATTTTTTTATGCATGTTCCCCGATTACTCGAAGACGGTTGACCCAATTTGAAAATTTATTTTTTTGTTTGAATGGTGCAATGGAGCTGGTGGTGAAGTACCTGGAGAGAGAACTCCTCTACGGTCTCTCTAAGTCCCTGCATCGGGAAAAGCAATATTTTGTGAAAGGTGATGAGCAGTTGACATTAAGCAATAGTAACTTAGATAAATTACAAACCAACCCACAAAAAGTAAAACAAAAACTTTTATGTTGGGAAGTCGGTGTCTTTGTATCAAAGTTTTATTTTTTTTTCCACTGACTTCCGAAATTAAAGTAATTTTTCACTTTATAGTTTGGAAGTCGGTTGTATTTTTTATATAAAAGTTTTTTTTTTCTACTTTTATATTATACACTCCTGCTAATACACAGAATCTACTTAATTTATATACCATTGTATAGATAATTTTATAGAGATTAATTCTCTATTTTTATTGAATGCAGCAGAAACGAAAAAAAACATGAAAATAGTTTTAAAAAAAAAGCAGTGGCACTCCGGGAGTGCGACAAAAGTGAAAACTAGAACAATTTTATTGTACAGGAAATAATGTATGGCGCGTTGATGTCTTTTAATGGTCAAAAGCTGGTGTCGTAACAGTGTCGCGAAATCAATGGTTCAGTCCCATCTCAAAAATGTCCAACGCGCCTAAAGAAGTTTTCGCTCCAAAAATCCCGTCAATCAAGTATGAAACCTGAAAACATTGTAGCTTGCGAAAAAATAAATTAATTGAGTCAATTGTTTTTAGATATCTATGATAAATAAAGAATTAAATTGAATCGAAGGCTTTTAAGCGCTATTCTCAAAGCAATATTTACGAACTCAAACACGTACCAAACAATTCCTAAGTACCTACATCATCACAGCCTAAAAAGTCGCAGTGCACTAAATGCACTGATATTTTGTATTCTACGATCCGCCGGTACACCGCTCGTATTTAATCGTGCTCGTAATTACGCCGCCGTCTCGCCGACTGAGCCGAAATGTCAATAAATCACCACTTCAACCACAATGGCGCTAGTATCGCAAAATAAATGCAGAAGGATAATAATCTAAGACAATAAAAAACAAAGCTAAAATATTGCAAAACATATTTTTTGTTTTTCCATATCATACTCAACTCACTCAATGCACTTATTTCAATTAAAACATTTACAAGCACGTTTTCCAATTGTCAAAGGAGCCGATTATTCAGAAAGATGAAGCTAGTTGCCCATTCCAAAGCGTAGTAGGTTCCTATGGAGAAGAACGGGCAAAGAAACTGTCCATTCCATATCCATACGGGGCAGCCATGTGAAAGAACTTTGGATGCCGGAGGCATATCGTTGTTCCTATTCTTAGTGCAGTGTCCAGCAGTAGACGTTTATCGGCTGAGTTGATAATGACGTACAATGCTGGTTTAGATCCCATCTGGCTGACACCTCTTGTACAATCCGTAGTTAATTAATGAGTCACATTCAATTGTCTTCACCCCGTCTGGCATATCTTTCTCACAACCCCGTAACTAATGTATCAACATTACTATCTTTACATCAGCATATAGACGTTTATTGTTGGACATGGGGCTTACCTACTAATCTGTTATGACTGTTGTACCAGGACACAATGATATTATAAGTAAAATGAGATAGATAGGTTATACACGCTCTGCCAGAGGCACTTTAAAACTTGGTTATTTAGTAAACCTGAACTGAGTGCCGCTACGTTACGTTACGTTATTTATGTATACATTGGTGTGCCGTTTTTGAAGATCAGATGTTGCGTAGGTGATCTATTTACCTCAACATATGATATCATTGCATTGACATATGAAATATACAATCGTATTGCTACTTCTGTGCAAAATCCTACGCTATTCCTGCGCATACCGACCTGGCGCAATTGCGAAACTAACAATTTTTGCACGCCTCCTGATATTTAAGGCTTCACAATGGATTCGGATTGGTATTTCTACGGTAGGTATAATATTTTAGTTAGACGCAACCAGATCGAGGTGATAAAGGGAACATACAGCATTGTTGAAAAGGTCTATTAGGATTTATAGATAAAGTTTATGTAAAGAGATCGGCGTTGAAGACATACGGCTTCAAGGAATGTATGAATCCAGGTTCATTAACTAAATGTCGAAATGCTTCTTCAATAACGAACTACAGAAGTGGCTCATACAGTTTAGTCTTCAATTCATAATTCCTTCTAAATTAACACCGTATTATTTGAACCTATTAAAAATTCTTAATACCACGTCGGGTATACACAGCAAAATGATAATGATGACTGGCGAATTTCTGTTGACTCGCAAGCATCTGTAACTGCATTATGAATCAAACAAGCTTTTTTTTTGGGTCGGAAATTATCAAATAACTTCTCCCGCTGTGGGCAGAGCGGGAGGGCGTGTCAGACTCTTCCTGACTAAAACCCACCCGTGTTCCTTCAATTGCCCTGTTGCCGAGGGCCACGATCTCCCTTTCGGTTTTCTTCGCAACCCCGGCATCGGCCCTAGCGGACCCCGTCAAATCATGCCTATAAACCAATTTTTACCAATCGTCTTGTCTCACTCACAGGAAAGAATAACATCATCAATGAAAAGTTCAACAAAGATACAATTGTTTAATCGCCATACCATCTCAATCTGACACACAAATCTCCTATAGATTCACCTCTAAAATACCCTGGGTACGTAAAGACATTTAAACTAGGGTCAGTCAGTCAGCGCAGCGTGGCAAATATGTTATTTAGCATGTTGCGGCGCTATGTCATGTCAGAATGACGGCTAGTATTGCACATTAGTATTTATTAAACTTGGCTATTTCTCCATGATTCGAAGGCGATAAATATTAATTGGTATAGGTATATCAGGTTTAGGTACAAACACGGATTGACTGGTTTCTCAATTGATCCTTTCATTTTAAAGCCTGCATGTCTTTAAAATTAAATGGAAGCTAACTGTCCATCAGATTCCTAGGCTTCTGTATATCCGAATAAAAAAACGGAACCTTTATAGGGTCACTAGTGTGTCTTGTCTGTCTGTCCGTCTGTCACAGTCAATTTGTTTCAAATCTGAAGGACTGATTAAGTGGAAATTTGGCACACAAAATACGAACGAAAAAGGGTTAAAATACAAAGTTTACGAGTGTGGTTCATGCAGTGGAAAAGAGATAAAGAAGTCAGCCAGCTGGCTAGCTACCCAGGGTGCAGTGGAGGTACTATCGAAGAAACGGATATCTATACACCGTAAGGACTATTTTTGCTTGCAGCACTCGGCCGCTATAGTAACGCTTTCCTACGAAAAAAAGGGTCGTGTGCACGGGATTTTGTTTCCAAACTGCTTAGATATGCGTTTCTTCGTTAGTAACTAACTTATTACTCACTAGCTTTCGCTCGCGACTTCGCCCGCGTGAAATTGCGACCCCGACCCACCGCGTCGCATCCCATCGCCTGCCCGCGCTTTTACTTCGTTTAAGCTTAGCATTCTTTCTGACTTGCTGGAACGAAGTTCTTTAACGCGGCTTGTAAACTTTCAGAAATCGTCACACTAAAAAGTTTTAATACTTGCGACTGTCTTCTTCTAGTTTAGAAAGAAAGAGAGAGAGAGAGAATGCTGGCAGAAAAAAAAAAACAAAAGAAAAGAGTAAAGTGATTAGTGTCGTGGGATAAAATTGTACACATCGGCCCGAATACACTGAATGAGAGAAAGAGAGCGTGAATTTGGTCAAAATATATAGGTATCGTTTTCATGGTTTTCGAAGTTGTTAAAGCCGATGATGAAATGAAAATCCAAAATGGCGGCTCCGATTTTTTTGCTTTTTATCATGGGTATCGTTTTCATGGTTTTCGAGGATGCCAAAGCCGATAATGAGGTCAAAATGTAAATCCAAGATGGCAGCGACAGACATTTTGTTTTTGTTTTAAATCATACGTGAGAAAGAACTTCATTCCAGATGGGGGTCCCCTGACCACACACGTTTTTTCGTTCGGTCGTAGCGTGTTACATAGCCTTAAGCCGAACCTAACCTTCCTCAAGAACTGGGCTATCCAATGCAAAAACAATTTTTCTAATTTGACTGGTAGTTCCGAAGATTACCCCTACATACAAACTTACAAACAAATAAACTAATATTACCTATTTATAATATTAGTATAGTATAGACTAGCTGTTGCTCGCGACTTCGTCTGCGTGTATTTTGTATTTCATAATTTTAGTATACAAATATCCTTCTTCAGGTCCCAGGCTACTTGGATCATGGATCTGACAAATGTCATAACGATCGAAAAGGCATGAAAAGGTAACAGACAGAGTTACTTTCGCATTTAAAATATTAGTATGAATAAAGGCTTATCGCCCAGCAATCAAGTTTCCTTACCGAGGTAACACCTTTAGCTTTTAATCTTTATCATACATCAACACCTCTTTACCACTTATGACCAAATCACTTGAAACATTACATCTCCAGACCTCCTTTCACAACCCACTGCTTTCAAAGTCACCAGTTCCAACTAAACTCATTGTCAGCGCAGTCATTGTCGTTACATTGTGGTCTGTAATGGTCATTATCGTACGCCAAAACGTCTCGCTGTGACGAATCATCGGTTTAGGAAACAATAAAACCGTTACAAATTGTTGAAAAAATGTGCACCCACTGTGTTTAGGTTAGTTGGGTAATGGATGATATGCCAAGCAATTTTTGATGACGAAAGACGTCTTTCGTCATCAAAAGTCGCCTTGATCAAAATCTACATATAAATAAAATTAAGTGTCTGTTTGTAATGTCAAAATAACAGCTTTTTACAAAATTCATATGAAAGTAAATACGGTACTAATAATAAAAATAATAAAAAAATTACCTGTCTGTCTGTTTGTATCGGCTAATCTCCGAAACGGCAGGACCGATTTTGACGGGACTTTCACTGGCAGATAGCTGATGTTATAAGGAGTAAGTGTTATTTTAGGGTCCACGCGGGCGAAGTCGCCTGCAGCAGCTAGTGATAAAAAATAAATCTGTTCCCTACGTTGCACTTAATAGAGAGGTTTTTTTTTTTTAAGTGAAAACTTTATGCGCGTTAGGCAATTTTGAGATGGGAAAAAACAATTGAACTCGCGGCACCGTTACCAACACCTCATTTTTGTAAACGCGATTGTGGTCTTTATTTATATTAGGTTATAGATCAATGTTCCATGCAAGTATTTTTGCTTTAAAGGTTTTGGAAGTATTTTTTTTTAGTTTCCACTTCTGTCGGCACTCCCGGAGTTCCAGTTTTTTTTAAATATATTACATGGTTGCTAAAAAAGCATTTTTTTTAATTTTCCCTCTGTCCCTCGTTAACTCTATGCATAGTTTATTACAAAGGCTCAAAGGTTTAATAATTAGGCTAAAGTATCAAACAGAGAAATATTCACATTCACATTAAGTAAATAATTAAGAATGAAGCAAGATGGTTAATTGATTAACTAAACGAAATAACTTTCTCATCGGTATTTACTTAATTGCACAGGGGAAAATCACGATTGACATTATGATGTTATCAGCACAAGTAGGTGCTCACCATTTAGCTGACTTAACCCTAAGTCACCTCTCATGATAGTTCGGCTAACGACCGCTTCGACCACTCGCTGTGAATCTGGCATTTCCACAGTTTATGACTATTTTACAATTCCACCTTAAAATTTTACGGTAAACTAATGAGTTTCAAATTAATATTGAATGAGGAGCTCAATAGATAATCTGTGGGAGGATAAATTATATCTTGCAACGCATTCTATGTACTGAAGTCTAACAAGCATTTGGTATACAGGCAAAAATAAATCTTTTCACAACACTGCCTATATTGTGTGCGAAATAACTTTAAAAACTTATGGCATACTTAAGAGAGTGTCCTCCGTGCCTTGGAAAGCACGTTAAGCCGTTGTTGGTCCCGGCTGTCTTCCGTGGATCTTTGACAGTCTTTACGAGGCCTAAAAGTCTGACAACCAGTTTTACCAAGGGGTATCGTATTACCCAGTGACTGGGTTGTGGAGGTTAGATAGGCAGTTGCTCCATGTAAAAATGGTATTCAGCTGCATCCGATTAGACTGGAAGCCGACTCGAACATAGTTGGGAAAAGGCTAGGGAGATGTGTGGCATACTTGATGTAAAACGACACAATGTTCAAAAATAGCTGCAAGTTTTAGCTGCCTTGTCCGACTGTACGAGATCTTGCCAAAGGAAGGCGAGATCGTTCAGTAAAATCGACGAGGCTGCACAGCTAGGTATTTACATCCGGCCTTGCCTGCAATTTTAAGAGAGCGTCTCGTTTCTTGCTAAAATCAAATCCGACCTTCGGATTCCAGAACATCTCACAACAGTGATTATAAAACGGTCGTGTTGTAAGCTTCCTAAAGTCAAGTGTTGGAGCGGAACGATGAATGATTATTTTGTTAAATTTAATTATTGGGTCCGGTGGGTTTGTGTTTCATAGTTGCTGATTTACGTAAAATGAAAGGTTGGCTGTGAAATATTGAAGGAATTTTTGTCGAATACTTTATTAGCGAAATACAAATACTTATTTAAAATTAGGAACCTAGTGTTTAGTTTCAAATAGACAGATAAGTAGTGCTAAGTGCCAGCTGTGTATTGACAATAGGTAAGTTGTCGTTAATAGATTTATTTTTAGAAAATTGGGATGTGTTTTCACTGTTTTTAATTATTTCGTCTCGCTATAACAGTGGGAACGAAAACTTAGGTAATTAAACTGGACTACAGAAAAATATTAAAATGTAGTTCATCACGAAAAATTCCAATAATAACGAACACAAATAAGTAATCTTCAAAATAACAAAGAAAAAAACAAAAGAATAACAACTAAACGAATAATCAACACGTTGGAACAAGTTAGAAACATTACGACATTGGATTCAGAATTCAGAGCCGGGGGGAAATCAGGACGTGAACGTGACGTGTCGTGGGCGCTGAGATTACAATGCAACACAAAAGGCGAACTTCAAACAAAACGTAATGTCTTAACATATTCCACGAAACAGAAATGTCGGTAAAATGGCAACAATATTAACGTGCAGGAAATATTTACCTATCCGCTTTCAAACTTATCATCGAATGACAATACGACCTAGGTTTCAAGCATTGTCACAACTTGTTAACTGACTTATCTATGCACCATGGCATGGGCAAAGAACTATTCAGTCTTTCAAGCAGTCTTTCAGGGCTAATGTCATCCGTAGAATGACAGTCATTACGGGTAGTCAGTAGCCCGAAAGCCTGATAACCAGTCTATGCAAGGATTATCTTTTTTACTTTTTTTACATACTTCCTTGACATAATCTTTTCATTATTTGACATTATATATCTACAATTTTCTATATATATATATATATATTTATCAAATTAAATTTGTTACAGCTGTAGTGCTAATCAGATCATTTGGTTTAAATAGGTCCTTATTTTTGTTATTTTATTTATCTTTTATATAGATTCTTTTCTTTTAGATTTTGTGAATGTGAGAACGTTGTAGGCTGTAGACTTAGACTATTAAGTACCTGGTACTTGTTGATAGGCCTACACTGTCCTCTCATACCTATTAACACTGTAATTTGAAAACATTGTAGAAATCATTTATTTTTAAAAGAGTAACCGTGGAGTTTCTTGAAAACTCTTCTCCATAGGAAGCGACCAATTTTATTGGAACCGTGCACCTAGCTTCTGATGTTTCATAAGTGCCCTTGTAGGTTTATGTGAAATAAAATATTTTGAATTTGAATTTTGAATATCGAGTTACTCAGAACCTAACTGGATTGTGAAAGTCAGATAGGCAGTCACTCCATGTAAAAAACTAGTAGTCAGCTGCGTCCAGTTAGACTGGAAGCCGACCCCGCCAGCTGGTATTCAAAGAAAAACGAATACCGGCTGTTTACTTTGAAATATTTTATAGACTTAGTGTCGCGCAATTTTAACAGAAATGGGCCTTCTGCATTTTTCTTCACTGTGCCAAGAGGTCCGCTGGACGTCAGAGCTCGGACCTCGTATTTGACAGCGCCGTAATAGAACATTCGCTGAGATTACGACCATTCGTACATGTTTATTCTCCAGGGGACCTTAAACTGGGATATTAATGACAATGATTATTTAGACAGATGGCTTTTCTCGGGATATCACCAGGAGTTTGTTTCTATGTAAATGTATTAAGGTAACATTTTAGTGACCAAGATTTGTGTCCGGGCAAAACATGAATTTATAATACTCTACTGTTACTAGAATGATGGGGATAGGATGTATTTTTGAAGATATTAGGAAAACTACACAAAATTAATATCGACGAGTAATTCGTTTCGTTCGTTTTTTTTTGTACTTTTTTAACCTCTCTATATTGTGGCGGCATCTACATCGCCACATGCGAACTACGCATCAAAGACTTGACGTCACATAAAATCCTGACGTCACACAAATCCTGCATCCCGCAATTAGAGTTTACCGCGCGAACACCATATATATAACTTCCCCGACATCAATCGTTGGGCAGTTGCCCACCAGACACGACACCCGTCTGGTCGGAGGATCCTCCCTTTTCTAAAGAGGATGAGTGAACTTTACGCCCTGTTCCTCATACCTCTAAAATATTATCCTTGTCACTTTACATGACACTTCGGAAATAGAGAGTGTTAGCATATCGGAAAGTAATAAGAGGTAGCTTCTGAGAGCCGCAACCAATGCTTCTTAATATTTTTACGACAAATATAGCTTCTAGCTAATGGTCGTACACTAATTATAAATCAACTGAACACCGCATGTTATTACTGTGTAAGTAACCTTAAGCCACAAGTTATCGATAGTAAGTTGTGATGCTGAGCCAGGAAACATTAGCTGTTTACTACTTATTCATAATATTATTGAGAAACTGCATATTGCCAAAGTTATAAGCCGCTCTCAGCATCACTCTTACTGAGTGATGTCACTCAGGGCGCAGCCAAAATAAAAATGTCATCTCAATAAAAAATATTTATTTGATGATAATTTCAATCAAGATATCACTATTTTTCAATACGATTTGTTAACTTAATAGAACATGTTTTTGATAAAATAAGAACATCACAGAAAAATATCAACGAATATGAAAGTAGGTCAAATAAGCTTCAAACTTTAATTACTCGACTACAGCAAAGCCAAAGGAGGGTTATGATTTTCATTAAAAAAATCTGTTATAAATTAAAAGGGAAGAAAAAACTCAACATACTGAGAAAATCTTTTTAGAAATCGAAGACAAAGACGGCGGCAGAACATTGCTCATCACTATTTACGTATAAAATAATACAAGAATAATAAAATACTATAATTATATTCAATTTACCTCATTTTATGCGCTTTTGACATTTCCTAAATGTCAAGCGGTGACGGCGACGCAATATAGTGATGATTATTACCTGCAACAAAATAATAATAACATTAATAATTACGTATTTGAAAAAAAAAAACAAGATGTAGAGGAACTATAATAATTTTAAGAAATACGAAAGTAATGTCAATGAATGATGCAATGTTGGCAACTATGGTAAGTGTCATAGTGCCCTACCTTATTATTTTATGGACAGTGTCTGAGCATTGGTGATAATTCGTGTGACACATTCATCTACTTATTCTAGAACAAATAGATAATGTTATACACTTTTAAAGAGGTAAATCGATATCGATAATAAGTAGGAGCATCGAGTAGGAGCTACGTCTGCCAAGAAACTGCTATGAAGTTTGGCAGAGGTAAAAAAAAAAAGAAAATCTGCGAATAAACACTTTGTAATTCTTTTTTTTTTTTTTTCAACTAAGTAGGGAAAGGAACCGACACTAAATAAAGTAAACTGAATTAATGAATTGATGTGAATGTCATCACAGCCCTAAAACAAGATTTGGTGTCATACAAAACATCATAAAATTAACACAGAAAATAGTCACCATGTTTCATGAATACGGACAGGTTTTTTTATGAAATCCTTATTTTGTGCATTTAATTATTGAGGTTTTCTTGACCTACTTCTAGACTGTACCATCAGACGACAGTATCCCATGCTTCAAATATCTAAATAACAAAATTTAACACAAAATAACCCTAGGACATTGAACCGTTACCAATACAGTAACAAAACGGACGATAATCACCGATAGGAACACCGCGGTCTATGAAGCACGCCCGATTTACGTAACAATACCACGAAATCGATGAGTACAGAAGATCAGCTTCATACAATGAACGGTAACAGGAGCACGCACACAACCAAGGCATAAGCAAGCGGGGCATAAAAGCGCCAGTACGGATATCTCAAACGAATGTCTGTTCAAATCGTACAGAGTGTACATAAACCCTGCACCCTAATTGCGTAATACACGATCAATCACAATCTGAATAATTTCGAGAGATATTGCTAATCCATTGCTTCATGAGCTCAATTTTTTTTCTTCTTAACAACGTAAATAACGCAATGAATGTTGTTGAACGGTCAAAATGAAACAGATTAGTCTTAATCGTTTACCAAAAATGTATACTCAAGTAGATAGCTGTTTAGGTTAAATTCTTACGCAATCACTCTATAACGGAATTAGTAACACATTAATTCTGTATTGAGGAGGTTTTAACTTTCAAGATGTTGCTTCACCGGGAGCGTTCATCTGTAATGTAACGTTACGGATTCGATTTTGAGCATTAAGTGACAATACTAACTCACTGACTGACGAGCATTCACCTGTAATGCATATGGAAATATAATGTAATGTATATGACCTGTAATGTAATGTATATGGTAATGTATTAATGTTACAAATTGTAACAAAATATTACAGACATTGCGCTATGTAATGCTCGATTCTCGTCCCTCACTGATGAATGCTCGACTCTGTAACGTTACATTACAGGCGAATGCTCCCGGTGAGGAAGCACCTTTATATCGCAACACTTTTTCCAATAAATTTTGTTTGAATAACATTATTAAATTGTAATCGAAAAATCACCAACATAAAAATAATTTTCATTTGACAATATAAACTATATTGTCAAATGAAAAATATATTTCAGGTGGTTTACAATTAGAATTTCAGGTTTAAATAATCAAATAAATGCACTCAATTTATAAGTGGCACAAAAAATTTGCATCCACGTGTACGTTTTCTGATCCCATTGCTTAAATTTTCCTCAGATACTTTTGCAACAGACCATATTATCTCAAACGAATACCTGTCACAGCACACCCGCTGTACCTACGTGAAGCGTGTCCATGTCTGCATGCGTTGTCGCTCGTCGTACAGAATCAACCTTCTGTAGGCAGATAATATTCTGTGACAATACCATTCACTGTTTGTTCTCAATTTATATTGAACAATTAATTACACCTGGAGTATTTAATTACTGGGTTGTGCTTAAAAATGTATATTGTACGGTTCGTGTAAAATAACGAGGCGTACGGAAGTAATTGAGCTGAAATTTAAATGTTGAACTCTGGCATTTATTTATTCAGATTGTCGGTGCGTATTCAGTTACCAATGGTTATTGATTAATTTGTCTATAACAATACCAGAAAGCCAGGTGGCCGAGTGGTAACAGCCGCAACTTACGAGGTCGTAGGTTTTTGAACCCAGACAGGCGCTTTACTTTGTGTAAATTATTTCATCACCACTGCTCTCAAATCGGTGAAGGAAAAGAAAGAAACATCGTGTCCTAGAGAAAACCGGCATGTCCTAGAACCAAAAATTCGAAGACATGTGGCATCTACCAACTCGCACTTGGCCAGCGTGATAGATTATTACGGCCCACTCCCTCTCACTGAGAGGAGGTCTGTTTCCCAGAAGTGGGAACAATATAGGCTGATTATTATGATTATGAACACCAGAAATTGTTAGTGGCATAATAATATTACCTTGAAATTACGAACACAGGATATACAGTCAGTGGTCAGGATATACCGTCATTATCTCCAGAAAAGCCAACTGATTCTAATTGCCACTTAGCAAAGACAGCGTATGTACGTATACTTCATATTCAACTGAGTTCAAGGCATAACTGTATACGGTTCTTCATTTTTTTTACCCAAAGCTCTTCTGCTCTAGTTGGTAAATCAAAGGACAAAAGATTTGCCAATCAGAAAAATTGGTAACAAAGTTGGCTGGCCATGGTAAGCCGGATAAGTAAGTAGGTTTCGCCATTCGCAAAGGCTATAATCGATTCACACCACACACAAGACCATCAGTCTCGATCAGGGAATAAGCCTCATCACGTTCTCAAATACCTCAGTATCGATAAAAAATTGAGGTGTTTGTTATGTTAAGTGAACGCTTGTATAGAAACGTTTTCGGTGCCCGCATTACGATGTTATCGTGAACCGGGCGGAACGTGTGCTGAACTTTGAACAGGGAATTTTAGGTAACAAAAAGTTTTTTACAAAAAAAGCATCAGCGTCATAATTATAACGGGATATCCTTCTTTCATTTCGACATGAACCACAGACAGAGAATTGAACTGAGCGTTTGCCTCACTAAAGTGACCACTCTCTAGAAAGAGACAAAGTTACTGTGCGGCCAAAACCTGTAGTAAGAAAACTACTGGCCGCGAATTCGCTTCGTCTCTCTCGTACTTTTCGGTCTGTGTTCACTGTACAATTGAATACGGAACGCAAAAACAACCAGTCAGCCAGGTGATAGCTTGGCTGACAACCCAGAGTAGACAAAAAGATATACAATGTACCATTAAATATACCCACTCGTAATCGTAATCGATATAGTAACAAATTGACACAGAAACGCTAATTAATATCGACTGCAACCACTCACTTTAAATTACGAAATCGAAAAAAGACGAGTAGCTACAGAGGTTGTTATAAAGAAAAAAAACCAGCCAGGTGCGAGCCGGACTCGCGCACGAAGAGTTCAGTACCATTATCTATAAAAACGGCAAAAAAATCACGTTTGTTGTATGGGGACTCCTATACAACCAACGTGATTTTTTGCTCCCTTCAATATTTATTTTATTCTGTGTTTTAGTATTTGTTGTTATAGCGGCAACAGAAATATATCATCTATGAAAATTTCAACTGTCTAATTATCACAGTTCATGAGTCACAGCCTGGAGAAAGATGGACAGACAGACAGACGGACGGACAGCGGAGTCTTAGTAATAGGGTTCCGTTTTACCTTTTGGGTACGAAACCCTAAAAATGCACCGTATTAAAGTTACAAATGAGCGATTAACGTTTCAAAACTATTTAAGCAATATCCCGATTCATTACCTCCGCTATCATACCTAAATAAGTTCTATATATACGCTAATTTGCGCTGTCAAATGAATTGAGACAAGTCTTAAAACAGATAACACAACAGAACATGGCGCTTAAAATCACGCTCAGTTTAACATGGAAACTCGTTTGACTGCTTAAGATTTTTTTCCGTATCATCCTTGTTTGTAATATATAGCGATATTATATTTACTTTAGTTTATTTAGTCTTCTTTTTCTTTTCGTATCGACAGTACTTTTATGGGGTCGTTCAATGAAAGGCTTATTTAGTTTTATCGCGTAATTAATCATCTATCAATATACTTATTAAAAAAACCGGCCAAGTGCGTGTCGGACTACGCACAATGAAGGGTTCCGTAGTTAAGATGAATTTATTTATCCCAAACTTAACATTGTAGTTGAAAAACATATTCTCCCATACATTTCAACTGCAAATGCTAGTTTGTACGCACAATATTGAGAGATTTACCATGTTATTTTAAGACCATAGACTTCTTATAGGTTTTCCTGTAATCTATGAGGAAAGAGCCACACTATGTTTTATTTTTTTTTTCAACATTTTTGTTCCAGTAGTTTCGGAGATGGTCAATTTTCATCGAATTTCTTAAATATCTTTAAAAGTATTTATTTTAAAATTATATAAAAAAATATTTTTAAGATTCTCGTACTAAGTCCTTTCATTTGATATGTCACACGGTACAGTTAGCAAAACTTTTTTTTTTAATTTTCTTGTTTGCCCCCAAAAGTGACCTCTACATTTAAAATTCATGTATTTACGTTACACGTTCGTGTTTGGGTCACAGCAATACATATATGTACCAAATTTTAACATAATCGGTCCATTAGATTCATTGCAAATTGGCTGTGACAGACGGACAGACAGACAAACACACGAGTGATCCTATAAGAGTTCCGTTTTTTTCCTTTTGAGGTACGGAACCCTAAAAATCATGATGACGGGTCCTGTAAGCTCTGTAGGCTCATTGTACACACGGCTTTCTTGCCGTGAAAACTGCGGTTTATTCGCCGTGTGTAGGCACGGTCGTCAGTGTTGTATGGATCACCATAGAAGCTTGTTGACAGATACGTTTTCTTCTAAAGCGCGGTTTATACCCCGTACCGTAAAGAAACAGTGCTGTGTACAAAGGGCCTTATGCTAATTTACATCTTTATTATAATGTTTGGGCCCAGTAGGTGGCCACGTGGATTGCGGTGTCAGACTTGTTGTTCAGATCGTCAATGGTGCAGGTGGACTGACATCCGGGACACCCAAGCACATGGTACATATAGTCTGATCAGCGACACCGCAATGTTGGATGAATGGATAGTACCCCATTACGGCAGCATTATGTTTGTAACAGCCTACTTGGGTATGCAATCGATTCTTATAATTAGTGTCAAATCAAAATTGGCGCCACACTAAGCCCTAGATTGTCCTTTGAACACTATATTTATTGTGTTTCGAAAGAACGATTAGCATTGCATATTGCATGGCAACGAGACAACCTTCTATGTTCTGCCAAGTTTCAGCTATATGCCATACATATGCATGGTTTTCTTAAATATCTGTCACGATGTGGATACTAAAATTATTTTGTAAGCTGATGAACCTTGCATTAACTGATTAGACAGGTAAAGTTATGTACAGTAGTTTGCATTAATTGAATACCACCTTAGCACTAAGATAATTACAAATACGGGGATAAAGTCTGTGTAATTATGATTTTCGTGAGGAGTTTCCAATAAAATTTAAATTTATTATGACAATAACGAGTCTATTGCCATAATAAATTTTACATTAATTGAATACCACCTTAGCACTAAGGTGATTACAAATATGGGATATAGTTTGTGTAATTAGGATTTTCGTGAAGAGTTCCCAATAAAATTTAAATCTATTATGACAATAGACTCGCCCCCAATATTTGGAAATTTATCATTGGCTAAAAAGTCGAAGTCAAATCATTTATTTCAAATAAGCACATAAAAGGCTTGAATAAAGGTTAAAATGTCGAAATTAAAAAAAAAAAAAAATATTCTAGTTGGCCCTTCCAAAATGTAGTTTCGTATGGAGAAGAATGTACAAAAACTCTGCCTATCTCTCTAGGGAATACGGGCGTGATGCTATTTAAGTCATTATTATTCATGCCTATTTTCTTTTAAAACACTCTAAATCGTTGAAGAATTGAAAGCTTTCAGATCAACCTCACATATAATCTAGTTTTGTCCACAGAGCGGGATGGCTATTAAAAACTCATTTCCTTGTCTTTAAAGAGGTTTCATTTTCTATCTTTTTTATTGCTCGACGTTTGAAATGTCTAGTTTTTTTTTTACTGATATTCGCATTTGACGAGCTTTACTTATCAGATGTTTCCCTTTTGTTCATTTTTGGAACGAAGTTCTTAAACTCGGCTTGTAAACTTTCAGAAATCGTCATGCTAAACAGTGTTAATACTTGCAACTGTCTTCTTCTAATTCAAACAGAAAGAAATAGAGAGAGAGAGAGATAGCAACGCCGGCAGAAAAAAACGAAACAAAAGAGTAGTGTGTGAAGTGATTACAGTGTCGTGGGATAGAATTGTACACATCGACCCGAGTACACTGAATTTGGTCAAAATGAAAACCATGACGGCGGCTCTGAAAATTTTCAAATTTTTTGTCATGGTTATCATTTTTATGGTTTTCGAGGGTGTTAAGGCCGATAGTGGGGTCAAAATGCAGAAAATTTGTATTTTTTTTAATCGTACGTGAGAAAGAACTTCGTTCCTGACCGGGGTTCCCCAACCGCACACGTTTTTTTGTCTTTCATTTGGCCTTTTTCACCTAAATTGAAACTTCTGAACTCAAAATAAATCTTAAGTGCAATTTTTTTTCTTCGGTGAGCTAATCCTTCGATACCTATTGCTTTCGGCAACATTCACTTCCGTTCCGAATTATCGAGAAATTTAATGAAATGAGCAAATTAACGTTAATTTCTATGTAATTTTGTCGTTTGAATGTAGAATGATTCACTTGAGAGAACCTTCAGTCGATTGAAGCGTCTGATATCAGCTTTACGTATCACAATGTTCGTCCGTTCAGTGAGAACTAAAGAATATTTTTCCAACAATTTTCCTCTGCCTTACTGTTGACCTTTTCAACAAAAAAAAAATAGAGCGATCTATTATAATCCAAGTCCATAAATAAACCTGAAAACATCGACGTAACTATTGTCTACGTAAAATAGAAAGGGCACGCTAAACAACAGATGAAACGGATCTGAAACGTGTCTCACGAAGGGGTCGAATCGCAGCGGGGTGCCGCGTGGTAGTGAGATTCACGTGATATTGACAGTTGAGAAAACTGGTGTAGGTAAGTAAGAATTTTGATAGTGAATGTTAGAACAGATGGGGGGTTTTAATTCTGATTTGTAGTTGTAACAGTTTTTTGGAAGGTATAAATATTGTTGTCTTTCTTCTCATCTCAATTTTATACTGTACAGAGAAGGACTTTAAAAAAAAATCAGCTTTGCAGAGCGTCGTCATTTAAACTTATAGGCACATGCGTGACAGTTTCTATTTAAAGTCCATCTACCCGCTTTACGGCCGGATACTGCAGGTTCTATACACAGTATCGCAGTATCCGGCCGTAAAGTGGGTCATACTCGTATCGCCATCTATGTGGATGGCGAGGCAACTCTAAAAAATTAGTACTTAAAATAGTATCCATTAGTGACTATTCTTAGTACATCTGGCCCATCTTTTTCTAGTCATTTCATCATGCCTAAAGCTTGGTATTCCTGAACGTGGACCGAGAGAAGATGAAAGTGAAGTTGGTGACTTCATTCAATTTTCGGGATCATTATTAAAATTAAACCAATGATCGCTAAATACGTTATAGTGGTTAAAGGTTTGTCATAATGACCATGCCTGGCAAAGAGGTTGGTGATAAAAGATAATGATAAAAAGGACGTCAAGTGAATGCGGTTACATAGCCATACATAACCTGAACGAAAAGATCAGTAGACAATCTAAAACCTGTTTCAAAACAAAGTTGCAACTTTACTACAGCAATGAACAAAAACAAGTTGCAATATTATTCGAACAATATCCAGCTGAATTACGTTGACCTACCCTGCTCCTCACTATGGTACTAAATATAACTAAGACGAGAGCAGTTCACCAAACCTTCGGGGATTTTCTTAAATTGGCTTATCTTTTCATAGTGTGCGCGCAATGTAGGTAAATTGACTATGTGGGTGGATTCGCGATACTTCGAATCCATTATGCCGCCAATATTTGGGCCAATAGGCTCATCAGGATAACTTGAAGCCGTTTTGTTAATAGGTTGGCTGAACCTTTGCACAAATGTTGGTTAATGGCACCAACACATCGAGTTCGTTGACCGGATATACGGGTGATAATAACCTCCCGGAGCGTAGTGAGAGGATATTAGTCGATAGAAAATCGTTTTATCGATAATTAATTTAATTTAGTTCTCATTTGTGTGATCAACAAGGTTTTCGCCTTATTTTTAGAGCAGAAAATAACAATATTAGGTAACACTGTACCGACATATAAAAAAGATGTAAATAGTGTTTTTACATTTTAAGAAAAAACATTTGTGTCAAAATGTCTTATATTTTTGAGGAAATCTAAGTCAAATAGCATTAATAACTTTGTCCACTCCGCGGATCATTAATAACCATTCTCTTCATAAAACTTAGATGGATAAACTTAAGGCAAAGAGTACTAGAAAAAATGCATAAAATTCGTAACGAAGTCAACGTCACTAAAACTTATAATATTACAGTTTGCTTCAGTTTCAACCAATAAAAATAACTTATGTTTATTAACTTTCTTTGACGTAAGTTGAACTTTGTGTTCATATTTTTGAAAATATTTGGGCTTTGATCCTTTTAACTTCACATTGCGAGATTTTTTGCTCTTCCAGCAGTTCTTCGATGGTTTTGTAAATATATATTTTTTTGCGATTTAATAGAACTTTACTACTACTAATTCTACCACTACTTCTTGACTTTTTAGGCTTTTTAATTATTCGATAGATGGAGTAACTAGTACTTTACATTTTTGTCGTATCTGCTATTAGCAAAAAAATATTATAGAAACGTTTGTAGTGCGTCAATCAATAGTTTCGTTTACCCATCGTTTGTCGTGAAAACAATCAGTCGCGCTAATGTTCTTCGAGCTGATGTGTTGTCGCACTACTGATGGTCGACATATCGTACTATCGCCCTAACATTTGTCGTGTATTTGTTTGTCGCAACAATGATACGGAGTCCTATTAACTACCTACAACGTAATAAAGATAAATTGTTATTATGTAGCTCTTTCATGAAAGCTTATTTATTCACGTGGGCCATGCATGTTGTGGGCGGTGTGTTGGATGTATGGATGCATCAGGACAGATGAGCCAGAATCGTGACGCAGTGGGAACCAGAAGACGGGCGTCGTCGCCGAGAGAGGTCGAGGAAACGTTGGCGCGATGATTTAGAGGCGTTTACGGCAGATTGGCTGAATAAGGCAACACACAGGGAAAAGTGACACAAACAGTGGGACAAAAAGGATGAAAAAAAAATTGAAAAGTTCACTACGCTTACTCACTACATATTCTTTTTTTTTATTAAAAACCATTCATTTGATCCTCCATTTTATGAACTCTCGTATACGTTACAATTTACCTTAAATTTATGTATTAATGGTATTATAGATTTACTTGAAAAAGTAACTTTGGTAGGTACTTGACAAATCAAGTTTTGAAACGAACAATTAATGTCAGCGACGATCCGAGCGCAGACCTCCCAATAATATTAAGTAAAATGAAAAGAGACATGAAATCTTATCATCATTATTTGTAAGAAGTCCACTGCTGGACATAGGCCTCCCCCAAGCATCGCCACTTCGACCGGTTCTGTGCTTCTCGCATCATGTGCTAAAATCTAAAATGTTATACTATCCGAGAATTACAAAGGTCGTACGAAAAAACGATTTTTTATAAAAGAATCTATGCTAATTGCTTATTCCACTTAACATGCAGTTGACATTTCTAAATGACAAAAAAGATTTTGTCAACCTGGGAGTGGTTGAGTGAGGTCCGTCAATGGATTGGGTTCTTATACTTATTTAACTGCTTCATTAACGAGTCGTAGAATTATGGGGAAAATGTCGGTGTCCGCTTCTCTTCCTACGGATGTCTAATTAAAACATAATATTTGGTATACCACTATAACTTAAAAGTGCTAATTGCTAGTGTAAGAAAAAGACTGGAGCCCACTAACGTTCTTTACAGTGAGAAAAAACTGACAAATAAAATTGTCTTTGATTTTTTTTTATAGGGTTCAAGACGCTAACTAAACCTTAGTAAGCTTCTTACGAAAGTCTCCTCTAAATTTTCTCTAGCAGCTTAAACTTTATGCCCTTTCTCAAATTTCCACCCTGTATAACCCAAAAGGCAAGACTAATTACACTCCTTAACGCATCACAAATCACAAGTTTTCATACCAAAGGATCCAAGATATAATCCAATAATTCAACTAAGTATACTCCACTATTCACCTAATGCAGCTTACTTAACTTGCTTAGTTAGTTAATCAGCGTCTTTCGTCTGCGTATAATAATTTAATTAATTACTCGGTAGGTATTACGCAAAATGCAATTATGAGTCTGACTGGCGACTGGGCGAATATAATTAGGAAAATGTTTTCTTTTTAGCACGCCTCTGATAATAATCTAAACACTTTTTTGTTACACGTGGGTTTTAGTTCTTAGGGTTCCGTACAAAATGGTAAAAAGGAACCCTTATGGTGCGACTGACTCTGTCTATCCGTCTGTCTGTCACAGCTGGATATCTCAAGAACTACTAATGCTATCAACTAGAAATTAGGAATAGTTTTAGATGAGGTTTGCCCTACTATTTTGCAAATAAGAATTTTTTGCAACAGCGTTTTTACGGGGGTCTTAAAAATTCGAAGTGGGGCTACTACTGGCGCATGTGGGATATCATATGAAAGGGCGCTATTTGCACATTCTCAACCATTTTTCTTTTTTTTTTTTAGGCCGCATACTTTTAACGAAAATGTGATAGGTATACGTTTATGTAAAGATTATAGGAAAAATAAAACGATGTCTCTAAATAGAACACTTTTAAGAAATCATTAAAAAATATATATTAGTTCAACTATCGTTCAAGAGATGGCGCTAACCTAAAACTGCAATATTCTACACCGCAGTGTTAAAATTCTCTGATGGTTAAAGGCCACGCCGCGCCGATAAAAATTTTATATGATGGTACGGAATCCTCGGTACGTGAGTCCGACTCGCTCTTGACCGGTTTTTTTAGAAATAGTTATAATTGTGTGTTGTTTTAGTCTCAAAAATTAAAGAAAATTATTTGATAGGTCTCCTGTCAGATAAACAAAAATCTAAATAGGTGGAAAATCTCCGAAGCCCGAGTGAACAGGTAAACCAGCATCACTGTCAACCTCTTTTCTTAAATTAAGTGATAAGTATAGTATTAGTCAAATGTTACACAATGTTCACGGCATTGCGTAAAAAAACCCGCCGAATGATAAATGATTTTATTTATGAATGCATAACTTCTTTCTTTTTTAAAGTCGTAACTTCTAATGCTTGAACTCCGTTGATATCTATGGTGATTTTGAATTGGGCCCTTCATCGATTAATTTTGTACTCAACGTCTCAGAACCAGAATGAACCAATAGACTCAATTATGGTCTGTCTGCTCTCAATACTTAAATTAGCAATCGTGAATTATATAATTATGTGAAATAAGATTTAAAAATAAATTAAGTTTAACATGTTCTGTTTTACCCGGATAAGGGTTGTTAGTTGTACTAGTTACTTAACTCCGGTAGATAATGAGTAGAATTTTTTCTTTATCTTTGCATTATTTTTCTTCGTAAAGGCCAGCACCAAGCGGTCTTTATCTTAATGCAGTTTACACAACACAGCTTCAAATTATATAAAGAACAGAAGTAAAAACAAAGATAACACTTAAGTATTTAAATCTAGAAAGAACTAAGTAAGTAATTAACCTTTGTTGCGAGTGTAGAGAAATGGAGACATGGTTTTAATTTTAATTTTTTTAAAGGTTAGAGGATGGCATACGTTACCTATTGAAAAATGTCACCCAACAATACCCAGGAATTCCGTTCCCAGACTAAATAGACGAAAGACGCGATTATGCCTTGCAAGTTTCCGACTCCCTTACAGAACACAGCAATTGTGCATAGCGACAGAAATAACAATGGTTGAAGTAATACTCCAGGCGACCACTTCTTCGAAAATGTTTAAATATACCTAATTGTTGTTAATAGAGATCAATAACAATTAGATCATCACCATCTGCCTAGCCTTTTCCCAACTATGTTGAGGTCTGCTTCCAGTCTAACGGAATGCAGCTGTCAATATTAGTATTTTACATGGAGCGACTGCCTATCTGACCTCTACAACCCATTTACTGGATAATACGATACCCCTTGGTACGACTGGTTATCTGTCTTTCAAGCTTCTGAGTATCCCGTAATGACTAATAACAATTAGGTATAATTGAATATATTATTCATCCTAATGAAAATGAATTCAAAAACACCATATGTTAAATCAAAAGATTTTACCGTTGCATACAAAACAATCACATTAATAACGTCATTTATTATATTAGTATTAGCTACATAACTCAATATTATCGATATCAGTGGCCCAGCACTAAGCACTTGATTGAAAAACATCGCAGGCTGAAACATTAAGAAATAAGATGCAAAAGGACCAGTCTTTACAACAAGGGTACTTTTATCACAAGTAACCTGTGCGTACTGCGACAAGTTTCACAAATAACATCACGACTATATTTCTCGAAGGGTTGGGCAGAAGTGTATACCTTATAGTACACCTACATTTCGCCAGTTATGTTTAAGTCCCATGTAATAGGGGGCGAGCCTATTACCGTCAACTGGGCACAAATCTAGACTCCAGGCTGTTACTGAGAAATTTCAGATGGAAAAACCCAATAACCACCACGGGTGGTTTCGGGGTTTCGGGTGACCACTGAAAAATCAGCGCTGTGCGGTGGGTTCCCATAGCACAGCATCATGCCAAGTGGAAGCCTTCTTGTCACAGTATTGACTGTAACAGAAATACTCGCTGCTGCGTGCATGCCAATTACGTGCCAGCAGCTGCCGAGTATTTCTGTTTTGTGTCCGTTATTATTAGCTACATAATTTAATTTAAATCTTTTGTGTTTTATTTTATTGTTCTACTCGAGTAATTATCTTTTTTTAAGCATGTGTTTCTGTGACAAATAAACTTATTTTGCTTTCCTTCTTTCTTTCTTTCATAACACTTTGCCCGATCCGGGAATCGAACCTAGAAGCTCATACTCAGCAGTAGCGCTTATGACCACTAGGCCAACGAGGCAGACCCGAGTCTCACAAATAATGTCCTAAAATCTTCTCTTCTTATACAAAGTGTTATGTTGTTGTTGTGTTGTAAGGTAGACCGATCTCATTAATTTATGTACGACATCTTATACATGTATCTACTCAAGCAAATATAGTTCTGATTCTGACACATGACATTCAACTAAGTCGACTTTACATCATTCAATATGAGGTATTCAAATTCAATATCAGGAGCACAAATAGGTTCACAATATATGTAAATAAATTATAGTGATAAATACGTCGTGAATTATCATGTATTTTTTTTGTCATATTTTTCTTTGCCGCATGGCCGCATCATTATGCGGCCATGCGGCGAAGAAAAAATACAGAAAATACAGAAAAAATACATTACATACATTAAACATTCACTAAAGAAATATACAGAAGGTCTAATCAGACCTTCTGTATGTTTCTTTAATGGCATCGATTACCTCTCAATGACGTCACATTGCAATAACAACATGCGTCCACGCATCTCTTGCATTGCCTCAGTTATTGATGAACTTGTTACTAAGACTAGTCTGCGATGACATATTATATATAGACTAGCTATTGCCCTCTGCTTCACCCGCGTGGGTGTCGGAAATTATCCCACGGGAACATACTACCGGGATAAAAAGTCTCTATATCCTAAAACAGTACACGGTGTACCTGTGTAGCGAATTTCATCAAAACCTGTTGAGCCGTTAAAGCATGAAAAAGTAATAGACAAACAGACATACAAAGGTACTTTGGCATTTACAATAATACTACTACTACTAGCTGCGCCCCGCGGTTAGACCCGTATAAGTCTCTATCCCGTGGGAATATCGGGATAAACAGTAATCTATGTCATAATCTAGGCCATGCTCTACCCATAAACCCAATTTCATCCAAATCCGTCGTTTTAGCGTGAAAGCATAACAAACAAACATTATTTTTTTTCGTATTTGTATTAGTTAGTATGGATTGAAATGTAATAATGCGTGTATGGGGTGTGGGTGCAAAAACTGCTGGATAGTAACGATTAAGATGCTGTACGCTTCAAAGATTACGATAGTTGAGACTGCGTCTAATGCGTAAGAGTTTGCACACCTGTAAACGCAGCTTTCTCGATGTTGGAGGCACCATGGTCATTCTGTGCATATTAAGTGCGATTAAAGTGTGATTTTAGTTCGCCTTCGGTGCAATTTTTGTGCGATCTAAGTGCATTAAGGTCACTTTGGGTCCGTTTGTAGTTCGTTTTTGGTTTATTTTTAGTGTGTATTTTTTTAGAGCGCATAAGAGTTGTAAGTATGACAAATAACCGCTTTATGGAAACGATAATTTTCTAAGATTTTCTTTAAACAGTTTTTCTATGTAAATAACGAAAGCTAGTTCTAACCAACCACGTCAAAATTTGCATTGACAAAGCAATCTTGAACATTGAAATGTAATTTCAGTATGAAACAAATCCAGCTGGAATCCATCTTTTCACGAAGGATTTTCCTTTATTACTATTATGATTCAATTCGTGGAGCGAGCGCGAAATGCAAATGGTTTAGAACAACGAAAACTGAATACAGGGCCTTAGGGATCTTGCCTGGCGTCATTAAGGCGGTTTACATAGTGGCGACTTTTCGACTACCCTGCGTCGTAACCAAAAGCGGCTGTACGCGATCGTTCACCTAAAAAAATTCCGTACAATGAGAGGTCAGCTTATAATGGAAATGTATAGCTTGATATGTAGCCGTGTGTACATATGTGCCATGTTTGATCGCGCGACTAAGCCATATTCATGCAAAAGAGCACGACGATCGCGTACTCGCGCGACAATCGCTTTTGGTTAGGTTAGTGGCCGTAGTGTTGCGATTTTTGTCTCTCCAGTTTGTGTGTTAAGCATGACTACCTCGTTGCTTCGAAAAAATATTAAGAATACGAAATAAAATTACAACACTGGTTAAGTTGATCTATCATAACTGGAGCACGCCATTTTTAAACCATACTAATACACTGTACCTAAATACTAATAGAGTTAAAATAAAGCAGCTAGTAGGAACAGACAATATGCATAAGTTTCTGCTTCTCGAAAGCGGAAACAAGCTCAAATATTACCACAACATACACGATGCCCTATTTTATATTGAACGTGCACCTAAAACCCCACAACATGTCGCATAGTAGCAGTTCTGTAGCCGCCCTAAGCCCCATATTAGTGCAGACTGAAACAAAGCGGAGCTTACACGTAATGGTAGTTAATGAATCTTTCACTGAATTATGTATGTCGTGTGTCCTCGCCTTAGCTTTACAATTTACACTTCATTATTGTTGTTGACTTCAATTTATGTGTGATATCTGATATCATGTGGACTAGTTGTAAGGGACTATATTTCAACACACAATAATGGTACCTACTGATTTTTAAAAGGTTTTAGTTAGCTGTGCCCGTTTCACAGAGGGATAGGTATTAGCGATAATATTAATATCTATCTGTGCCCCGCAGTTTCACCCGCGTAAGTCTCGATCCCGTAGGATATCGGAATAAAAGTACCCCATATTCTAATCCAGGTCATGGTCTACCCATGTGCCAAATGTCATCCAAATTCGTTCAGCTGTTTTAGCGTGAAAGCACAAACAAAACATTTATTCAAAAAAACTCAAAACATTTCTCTTTACATTAGTTTAGATAATAAGTTTGTTTGAGTCTGTAGGAAACGACGGCGTATGTTTTTAAAAATGGCATGTCCGATTGTGTGCTGGATTCCACAATAATCGGACAAAGCGTAAAATAAAGCCCACCAAAAACCTTTATAAATCATTGTGGACTAAAACGTAGGTTTACTACGTATATTTCTGCCTAACCCTTCAACGAAAACAGGCATGATATTATGTTGTTCATTATGAACAGTAAATATTATAATATAAATAAGTTTATATTATATACATATCGTATATTATATAAATACAAAATATATGCATATTATATAAAATATAGTGTATTATTATATATTGAAAATATACATAAATAAACTTATTTTAGTGTCTTCAAGTCATGGGGCAAACAATTTTGCAAGTTGATATTTTTTGGCTCGTTTTATCCGCGAAAATAATTTATTATTCTTTGTTTCAGACATCACATGCATCAAAATGTAAGTCACTTTCTAAAACTCGCCTCTATTGTATGTGAACTTTCTCAGAATCTATGTTAAAGTTTAGATTCAGTTTCCACGTAATGCCTGAGCACACTGAAAACTATGTAGACGTAAGATGTGGTAACTTTACATATTCCATTTTATAGTTACCCGAGATACAGAACTCTGTGAGACAAACCACAAATTAGTTTTTGCTGTTCACTGCCATTTTAAAAAACAATTCGAATTTACTTTGACGTAGAATGCTTGGCTTTGAGTAACTTGCTTAGAGTTTCTAATAAATAGTATTTTTTTATTTTATTTAAAAATAAACTTTAAAAAGAACTATGTATGGTAGCGCAACAATAGTTCTGAATTTGTTTTTGTTAGACGCAACCATATCTCAGCATCTGTCATCCCTTATATAGTAATAATAAGCCCTTTTTATTCTGAACATCTTTGCGTTGTGGTATTTTTCTAGTTTACAGTATGTCTCTTAGTTCAGTGTGCCTTTTGGCAAAGGCCTACTTTAACAACTTCCACTGAGTCCTATCTCTCGCAACTCTTCTCCAATTTGGACCCGCTGTAGGCTTCAATTGGGCCCTTAGTCATGTTTATAGATAAATGTATGATTAATGTAAGATTTATTATTTTTTATTGTGATAGATATTTGCTCACCTATTAAGGTGGGATATGGTTTAAAGATTCTCTGTTGTATGTATCACCTCATTCATGTACCTACCCGTATTCAAGCAAAATTATTTGAATTTGAATTTATAAAGTACCTAACGTTATCGAAAGATATTTATAGAAAGTATGTAACGCTTAACATTTTATAAACCGGTCTTACCTATTTTACCCAGGGTCATGTGGTAAATAATGGCAAGAAATATAAGGACCAGAAAAAAAACATTCCCGTTCCCGTATAAGGACCAAACACCAATTTTTGATAATACAGATCAGTGATATCTATCACGGCAAATATAAACCTAAAAACTTCAATTCCTATAGCAGTGGGCAGAATAATACACACATCAAAAGTGTCTAGGGATCAAGCATTTTTATGCGGATTTCTTGAGATTGAGATGTGGCTTTGTAATAAATTTATGATTATATAAATTTATATGGATCCTTTTTGGTGCATTTCATAATTTGAAACAGGAACTGTTAATCAAATTCGAGTAAAAGATGAAAATCAGCTGTCAATATTTTCCCTATAAAAACATACAACGCATTGAAGACATTATTAGTGCTACTGTTTCCCTACTACTGATTAAAACCAACGTTATTATGGAGCGGCGACGTCATTTAAGCAGGGAAGAAATGCTCAGAGCCGTGGGAATGATAGAAGCTGGTTCCCGGCAACGTACTGTGGCTTTAGCTCTGAATACAAGTCAGAGTGTTATCAGTCGACTTTGGACACGTTACCGAAGCACTGGTACCGTGGCTGAGCGCCATGGAGGACGGTATATCTGCACCACACGGAGACAAGACCGATACATTCAAATCTTAACTCGAAGAGCTCCAACAATAACCGCCATGATGTTAGCCGTGAGGCTTCATCACTCTTCAGGGAACTTAATTAGCGACCAAACAGTCAGAAACCGCTTGCATGAAGTGAACCTTCATTCCCGAAGACCGCTACGGGTACCACCTATAGCAATGCACAATCGTAGGATTCGATATCAATGGGCTCTTGAACACAGAAATTGGGCAGAAGAACAATGGCGTTTCGTGTGCTTTTCTGATGAGTCTCGTTTTGGTATGAGACCGGATACAAGACGTATACGACACTGGAGAACCCCTGGACGCTAACAGCGATTAAAATCCTGCCAGGAAGTCCATCCTTATAGTGGTGGAACCATCATGGTATGGGCGGGTATTTGGATCGGCGGAAGAACTGAGTTGATTTGGATCAGAGGCAACCTCAACGCTCAAATTTATGCTGAGACGATTGTATCTGACGTCATCGTTCCTCTACAAGTGCAAATCGGTCCCTTATTTCAGTTAATGCATGATAATGCACGACCGCACACCGCAAGAGTTGTAAGACAGACTCTCGCCGCAGCTAACATCAATGTCCTGCTCTGGCCTGCTCAGTCGCCAGACTTGAACCCGATTGAGCATGCATGGGATATGCTACAGAGAAGAGCTCTGCCGAATATGGAGGGTATCCAGTCGCAAGAAGACCTTTTTTTGTTGTTGCAACGAACATGGGCGGCCATTCCACAGCGTGATTTGGATGAACTCATTTTGAGTATGCCAAACCGATGTTCTTGTGTTGTTAGTGTTCGCGGTAGAAACACGGATTATTAATTGTTTAAGTTACCCAATAAAATTTTAAAGAAAACTGTTATTTCAGTCTTTTTTTCGAACTTTAATGTTAGTGGTTCAAATGTCAAAAATCCCTTTATTAGGAAAATGGCAAATTTCTTTATTAATGCAAAGGTGACTTGGTTTATCGTTACTGTGACAAACGAAAACACTTTATTTGATGAATCCTTAAAGAAAATTTTAATTAATATCAATCAGGAGAAAAGTTATTGCAAAAATATATGTTGATCCCTAGACACTTTTGATGTGTGTAGTTAGTAGAGGAAGGCTTGAGGCAGTTTTAAAGGCGTTAATAATTATTACCACTCACACATTACCCAACCCATTACTATTAAAACTCACATTATTATAATTGGCGCCCAACCCTATTATTAAAACTAACGTTTCATTGCCTCACCTGTCGTTTCAATTCAAAGGCCCATCAACCTTATTCTGCGGTGATAATTACTGTGTTATCAGTAGGATATTAGACCGGTTGTCACTGATAACTGTTTAATGATACCAGTACGAGGTAGGTTTAAGTGTATTGGGGTAATGTTGTAACTTGAAAAGGTAGTCAACTGTTAAGTGATTGTGAAGAAATTGGTATTTAAATGTATTCTGTTTTCTTCTTAAAAGAATATGCTAAGATGATTTGGTAATATTAACAGGAAAGATGCGAAACGCCGGGCCGACGCCCTAGAAGGATATATATATTGGATACCTTATTGGTGATGGTTTTCAAAAACATTTGGTTATTTCTTGTATTAAAACTAGGCTGAAAATCAGCACTTTTCGAACGTCAAAATTACATAAGACATTCCCCCAAAACGCCCACCCTTCACCACTTCCTAGTGCCTTTAGCTGGGAAGAAGAAGTAGCGCAACAAACTCCCCAACAGCACAGCTGTCTGTTCAAGTTAGAAAATAAATGATTCTATACAATAGTATGCAAAAAAATAAATAAATACAAAAGCAATGTTAATATTGAAATATCGAAGTAACAACATAAAAACTACATAAGTTATAATTTACAAAGATAAATAAAAATATATTTCTAAAGAAAAACATACAAGCATATTAATCATTTTCCTACGCTTATTTTTCTTTATATACAACGGGCTATAAAAGTGCTATAAATGCTATTCAAATAATACTGTAAATCACTTTGGGCCGATAATATTGTGTGGTTTTATAAAGAAAACATTGTTCGATTTTGTTGTTCGACGTGCGTGTGAAAAAGACATTTATAAGTGAACTCGTTAGTTTTACATAGAAACTATATATAAATAATAAAGCTGAAGAATTAGTTTTTGTCTTGTTTGTTTGAAAGTCTGAAACTATCTCTTACGAAAATTGCTTTAAAACTATTAGTGGAATTTGAAAAAAAATTTTTGCATTTCATAGCCGAATTCTTGAGGAAGAATTCGGCTATGAAAAATACCTATTTGGTCAAAATGTATGGAACATCGGATTTTTTTAATAAACGACGAAAAATTTCAATGCTGAGGGGTGCAGAATCATATACTGGATCCATGGTAACAGTTTACGCGTCGACGTCCCTGCCACTCTGTATAACTTACATACAGTTATCATTTAATTTTTAAAGGAAAAAATAAAAAAGTATCACAGCTTTGGAAAAACCCTGTAAAACTGAAAACAAATCCTTTCATCCGAGAACCCTGTAAATGACGAATATAAATTCGTATCGGATACCGTTGAGACGCGACACCCAAATAGTGGTCCCGACTGGTGCTATAGTACTAGGGTTGGCACTGCGGTAAAAATATCAAAAATATTCAGGAGTCTCTATGAATATATGTGTAAAAGATGATGGCTAGAAAAGGGGTGACTACCAAGATGACGATTAATAGAGAAGAACGGAAAAAAAAATGTTAGTTAAGTTAGTAAAAACGAATGTTAGTGAAAAATGGCATCACAAGTGAACAGAGATAAAGCAGTTGTGGCCCAGTGGTAACGGCCGCGACTTACGAGTTGCAGGTCATGGGTTCCATCTTAAAAGCAGGCACTTTACTTTGTGTAAATTATTTCATCATCACTGCTTTCAAAACAGTGAAGGAAAACATCATGGGGAAACCGGCATGTCCTAGAACCGAAAATTCGAAGACATATGACATCCGCCAACACTGGGCCCGCATCGTGGATAATGGTCCACTCCCTCTCACAGAGAGGAGCCCTGTGTTCCAGCAATGGGTGCATTAATTAAAGGATGATTATGCTATGTGAACAGAAACCTCCTTGACCAAAACAGTCTTTTTCTGCTTTACAAACAGAATACATCAAGTTTAAATGCAGATTGTGTACAAATTAGCAACCAAACACCTCTTGTTTACTGCTACAATTTACAGGCGACCTAGACTCTTCTTAACTACGGTAAGGTCGGCTGCAGTACAAGCCATAACAAATTATTCGAGTAAATAGGTCAAGGAAGCTAGCTGCATTGTCTTGCCCTATTAAATTAAACTTTTTTTTTTTTTTTTGGGTGGGAAATCATCGAATAACTTCTCCCGCTCTGGGCGGAGCGGGAGGGCGTGTCAGACTCTTACTGACTAAAACCCACCCGTGTTCCTTCGGTTGCCCTGTTGCCGGGGGCCACGATCTCCCTTTCGGTTTTCTTCGCAACCCCGGCAAGCATCGGCCCTAGCGGACCCCGTCAATTCTGCTGACATCTCTTTGAGGCGCGCGTGGAACACAACGCGCCGTCGACCCGGACCTGGTCCTTATCGGACGGTGAGCTACCCATTGCTCACAGTTCGCAAGCCCGCGCCTACGGTGGCCGGAAATCGGCTTGCGACTCCCGACGCCCTGGGCGTCTCCTCCTGCGGCGGTTAGGGGCGTGAGGGCGCGAAATTTGCCTCTCCCTCACGCGTACCGCCTCCTCCTTCGCGAGCATTACCGCTTCGCAGAAGGAGGTGACGGCCTCCCATTTCCTCTCGCTCCGTACCATGGCCTGAACCAGGGCCGGACGCGAGAGATCACCGCCGCCGATCGCCTCCACGAGGACACGGCGATGCTCCGCCCAAGCTGGGCAGACCTCCACCGTATGCTCCAACGTGTCTTCCGGGCGATCCACACAATGATGACACCCGGGCGTTATTAAATTAACCTGAGTTTGTACTGCAGAGCGACCTGGCAGGCAAAAAAAAACTACGTAAATCAATTTTGGAGTAGAAAAACAGTCCTAGATCTTGATGGAAAGGCAAACGATACTTTTCATTAAATCAAAATATGTACACTATTATAAAGATAAAATATTTGTATTTTTGTTTGTAATGAATAAACTCAATAACTACTGAAGCGATTTAAAAAATTATTTCACTAGTATAATTATTTATTAGCAGTGAGTAACATAGGCCATTATTTATAAAGATATCACGCTCGCGAAAGTTAGTTAACAAATACATTGACAACTTTTGGCATGATTCAATATTGTTTTCGTAGCGTAATAACTTTTTGAACATAAAACATACTCAGACAAGCGACGCCCATGATTTACTATGTGCTACCGTTGGCTGTACGTACATTTGCAACATAATGTGCATCTCAAACAATATCATCGAAAAAATTCATAAATTTTCCTATTATTATTTATTTGATTAGAAATTTAAAAAATATAACATTGAACTTATATTTAATTCCAATACGAAATAAGTTGACTGCAGAAGAATATACTGTGTATAATATAAATAACTATTGAAGTACTTCATAATTAAATTGTAATTAAAGTTAATCAATCTTTATATTGACATTGTTTATCTTTATTATTTATGTATTTAGCATCTTTAGTGTATTTTGTACTTCTGCATGCCTTCTGGTTAAATATGGCTGTTGCTAATTATATTTTTTATATCACCGTGTTTTGTACCCATATTTGCAAAATAAACATCTTACCTATTTTTCTCAATTGTACCAGCCCTAGGCTACAATCTATCACATGTCAAATCTCGGTGGATTTTTTCAGAAGCCGATTTTCAGCTAAATTGATTGCAAGCCTTTGGAAATATTGCTCCATGTTTTGTTTCTTATGAGCTTCAGAAGCGGAGATTTAAGGCCCGGTTCGACCAACGCGATTGTATGTTGCAACAGATGGAAAAGATCGATTTTTGTAGCTTGATAAATGGCTGGGAATAACTTGCTACAAAATGTTATTAAGCTAAAAATTGTATTTGTCTATTCATCGTAGATTTTCTCAGTAACAATTTTTGTCTAGTTGGAACTCATTCGAACGAATCAAAAGCATTGTTATGCTTATATTATTATGACCATGTAGTTTATCATCATTAGTTTAAAAATAATGTATTCTATGTTAATTATTTCCTCTACAACTCCAAGGGTCTCCTATAAAAACATTAATAACTGTGAACAATAAAAGAACAAAGCAATTAACATTGTGATTGACATATGACAATCTGCCATCCGTTATCTATCAACTAAACGATTATTCTTAAGATTGATGCTTGAAATTTATGCGGAACGAGGCGATGCGCGTGTTAGGACTCAAGTTTAGTGATGGTACGAAAAAAAGTATTTTTTACACCACTTGTTAGATATTGTCAAATTATGTCATGAAAACCTAACCAGAAGTAAGTCATCATAGCCCTAGGAACTAGCTGGGCGATAACATTGTACTGAATTTCACTATTATCTGCCCCGTCGATAATGTGGTTTGAATTTAGAACCTCAACAAAAAAATCTTATGAAAGCTTTTACCAACAATAATTATTCGAAAATGATTATTGCTTTTTATTATCTCGCAGAAGGTATGACTGAGAAGTAGATTATTTTCCTCGGGAATAAAGATGTCTTCAGTTGGGTGAGCTAGAGTCCCTTGCTGCACTGAGGATTAAATTTAGCGCCGTGACATGAAACACTGTTTTATCCTCTTGGTGAATAATCTACTATTATGTAGTTCATGCTACTCTGTATCTGTGGCACAGATGAGTGAAAATTTATGTTTAAATAAACCAGCTGAGCCTCGTCACAGTGTAACATAAGTCATGCTGCACCGCGTCTATTATGTAACACTATTTGTGAGGTTCGTTGTCAGTGCCAGCGTATATTTACTGACGACAAACGGTCAAACCCGCGCTCGCTCCGCATGTACCTAAGACCACAGCTCTACCCCTTACTGAATGAAATCACAATTGACAGTCGACAAAAAACAAACATTAAAGCCACAGATAACTACTACAATGAAACCCATCACTCATTAAGAGACAAGAGAAGAAATAAATCGAAAACAATTACTGTCAACCAGATTAATTAATTACAATATAATTACCGATTGATTCGATAACTAGCGAGCATCCTTGTTTTACCGAGGTTTTTCTAGACTATAATTATAAACAGCTAGTTATAACGCAAACAAATTGTCTATGATTCGTTTGCTCTAGTTTTTTATGTATTGATGCTATCGTCAAATTGTTTGATTTACATAATCATGGATAAAAAAAGAAGATGAATTGCGTTAACGAAGGCCGTGCATGCTGATTAATTATTTATTAATTAGATTTACCGGGAATCATGCTAAACAGGATCTGAAAGAAATCCGGGTTGGCAGCGCAACGTATAGGCCCGTACTCACCAAAGCGGAGGTGTGCGGAGAATTCGGAAGCGGAGACGAGATGTTTTTCTGCTAGGGTGTATCCACCGAAGCTGTGCGGAGATGCGTACTGGCTAGACTGGAGCGGAGATGTGTGATGGCTACAGTGGAGCTGAGTGCTGGCTAGAGCGGAGATGTGTGCTGGCTACAGTGGAGATGTATGCCGGCTAGAGCGGAGGTGTGTGCTGGCTACCGTGGAGATGTGTCCTGGCTAGAGCGGAGATGTGTACTGGCTAGATCGGAACTATAACAGCGCCGCTCACTGCACGCCACTCACATCTCTTCTCGTCTCTGCTGCGCGCCGTCGCCAGCTTGCGAGGCACAGCTTACGTCTACGCTTTCTCTCACGTCTACCGCCGCCCATCTCTCGGCGAAGCACAGCTCACCTCTCCGCTTCGATCGCACCATACGAATATGATACATCTACGCTCAGTGGTCTCCACTGAAGCTGAATGGAGACGAGATGTATGAATAACCAAATTCTATTGGTTGTTTACAACACATCTCTCCTCTCGTCTCGTCTCCGATCTGTATATTAGGGAAATATGATACGAAAAAAGTTTTTATCTATCTATCTATCTTTAACATAACATATCATAAACATCACGCCTGTAATCACATATGGGTTAGGCAGAGGTGTACCTAGGTGTATAGTACAGCTAAATTTCGCCAGTTATGTTTTAGTCCCATGTAATAGGGGGCGAGCCCATTGACATAAATTGGACACAAATCCAGACTCCGGGATGATATTGATAAATTCCTAATGGAAAAACCCAATAACACTTTGCCCCCAACCTAGGAATCGAACCCAGGACCTCATGCTCAGCAGTAGCACATGCGGCCACTAGACCAACGAGACAGTCTATCTATATTTATTTCTCGATATTGACACACCTAGATATCTATGAGTTATCCAGCGACCAATTACTATTGGGAAGATAAACTTAACCAAGGGTTATTGCAGCAATTGTGTCGTCGAGGTAAATAAAATCCCATCAAAAACATAACTTGTAAAAAAATGCAAGTCTCGCAACGCAGTTCTTTTACCGTAAAAAATATTTTTACCAAAAATATAACCGACTTGCAAACTACAAAGTGAAAAATAACTTTAGTTTCGAAAGTCTTTGGATCAGTATTTAAGTTTTTTGCCATCGACTTCCGAAATTAAAGTTATTTTTCAGTTTGTAGTTTGGAAATCGGTTGTATTTTTTTTCACTTTTTAGTGGGTTGTTTTGTAATTCATCAGTTCCACTTTACCAAATGGGGAAATGCATGAGTTACCATAAAAAGTACCCAAATCGCTCTAGGTGCGCCTATAATATTTGAAGAGTTCCCTCGATTTCTCCAAGATCCCATCATCAGATCATAACCAAATGACAATGGGACCAACTTGGACGTATACCCTTTTAAACAAAAAAAAATATTTTTCAAATCGGTACAGCCGTCTTCGAGTAATCGGCGAACATAAATTTAAAAAAAGAAACTGACGAACCTCCTCCTTTTTTTTTGAAGTCCGTTAAAAAGATGTGAGATCTAATGTAAAAGCAAGTCTGTTAATTTATTCAGTACCTATCTATTTGACATCTTTATTTCTTTAATAAATTGAATGACTTGGCCAACGCACGGCAACATAATCACTAATTAAATAAAGCGCAGCGCTAATATTAGATAAATTTTGTTTTTGTGCGATTGCCTGATATTAAACCTGATGACAATATCCACATCAGGACTCAAACATGAAGATCATACAGATTGCTATAAGGTTTAAACTAGGAACTATAACTATTTTCACAAAAAAAAAAAACTAATCTCAAAATGACAGCTAACACACAGTTGCAAACTGTTGTAACAGTTTGAACAATCAATTTACAAACCCAACTTTAACTGTCCAAGCTGTTAATGTTTTAATTGCTAACATACATCCAGTATTTCAAAAGGCGGCCGACATGAATGTTCAGTGTTCGATTTTATACAATGTTCAGTAAATAAATAATTTTGCTCAACATAAGTGCCTTACATTCACTGTTGCACAAGGGTGATGATTGTTAGGGTGGGTTCACATTACAACGCGCACCTTTCCTTGCAGTCTGCGAGTCGTTTAGAAACTTTGTTTTAGTCAAAAAATCCAAAGAAAAATAAAAGAGAAAATACGTTTATTTGCGGTAAAACATGACGCAAAGAAAAAACCCACATAAAAATAACAAATTGGGGTAAATATGCGTCACATCCACGCAAAACGACCATCGTTCAGCATAATGCAGTTACCATATGTGAAACAGAGCCACAGCCCTGGTTTTCAGTGACAAGCAGCTTGTTGACGTGATGACGATTAACTCTTTTTTAACGATTTCTTAAAAACACGCATAGTCTATTTCTGCCTGCTGCATGCAAACTTATGCTGAATTTGTGCAAAAAAGCAAACAGTAGAAACACTGGACAAGTGAATTGGTATCCATAGATATATAAAACAAGAGATCATTGCTTCCGTGATGCTGCAACCCATCATTGAATCAAGTTCACTAAGCTGCCATGTTTGTCGACCTTCACATTTTGGTGGTGGTAATAATAGAACCTTGTCAGAGTAGTATTCATTTTTTCATTCTTTTTGTATGGCTTACCTGAAGGACCCAGGTAGGCCGAAGCAAAAAAACCTGCTCAAGTTGAGATTCACTGATGACCCCGCCCTGGAGTAACGTCGTGCTTCCCATAAACAATGAGGCAATTAATATCGTGTCCGGCGTGTCCTGTTGCCTGTAGGTTACAGGAACTGATGGACTCTACTGAAGGTGCCAACCTCGTAGCCAAATACTGAGCCGACTCTATATAGATAGCCGACGACACGATAAGAAGAAAACTGTGTTAGTGCATGCGTACAGACCCTTACGATTCATTATGTTTTATTATGCTGTAAGATGTATTGTTAGTTTTATTAGCGTTTAGCTTTAATGACAAGTTACAGTGTTACTGTACAGTATATTATAAAGTTGATTATTATTTATTCAATTATAATTTTATTATACCCTATCTTAATTATTACCTTGTGTTCCTCGTTACAGAATTGATTATCTTGTTTTTTCCTACAGTTATTGCGAACGAGCAATCTTTGTGTAACAATACAAAATAATGACTACGTATAATCATAAAATAATATTCTCTAGAGAGAGATGACAGTTCTTACGAAACAAGAATATATTAATCAACTCAGCCTATCGCAGTCCACTGCTGGACATAGGCCTCTCCCAGTTTTCGCTACAACACCCTTTCCTCCGTCTTCTGCGTTCACCTTGATAAGGTCGTAACACGCTACGCTTGCCGATACACGATTTCCACTCCAGGACTGGTCTGCTTCACCAACCATCGGTCCTTCGACAAACATGGCCTGCCCACTGCCACTTCAGTTTGCTTACTCTGCAAGCTATGTCGGTAACTCCGGTTCTTTTCCGAATAATTAACAAGATAATTATTACCAAAATAGATTTGAAACAGGAATTTGTTTTAATGTTTGCATTGTTTGATTTAACAAATCCTAAACCGTGAATGGTTAAAGTTTACTATGCACAAAATTAATGGCAAGCCCGAAATAATAGATATAGCTACAATAAAAAGATAGATACTATCAGTTGGAAATGAACAACAAACCAACTCAATTCTCTTTTTCCCATACCAACACAGTTGAAAAAGCCTTGAAAAACTCTATAATTTACACTCTAAATTACTTCGCAACAGCAAATGAAAGTGGTCCGACCAAGGCAAGCGGGTGGCGCGAACCTCTCGCGATAACACGATACCGTACCGATATATCGATATCGTAATTAGTGAGTTACTAGCTTTTTGTGAAGCGGTTAAAAAGGCGGGGCGGTGAGCGGTGGCGGAGCGGAATCGGGGAAGACATTTTGGTGAAGTCGTGGAGCCTGCCGTGACTCTTTCCACCTACAATACTGATGAATTGAGCCAAGCCAGAGTAGTTGCAGACAAGATAGGGGGACTAAATAGCATGGTTCCTTAACTATGGAAGAAGACTGCAAGAAGCAGGGCATTGTGAAATGTTGAAAGAATAGTGGGAGTGATGGCCAGAATTTTCCCACTCCGCCTGAGGCTTCGAAGCCTTAGGCGTATTGAGCTTCTTTTACAACACCCACAAGTAGAAAGAAGGTTCTTTTACTCCTTGGAAAGTTACGTAAACGCCATTCTAAATGCCCTACACTGAATAGGACCGGTGTTGAAGTGAATTAGCGTGGATACACCTCACGTTTTAAATACGTACTGACCCCAGTGTAGAGTAGCCATAATTTAAGTGCAAGTCATACATCTTAGAAGTTATCTAGGTGCGAACCATGTGAATAAATTTTTATTAATAGATAAATTATTGGGGTCATAAAACTAACAAAAAGTATCGTTAGTTTTTTTTTCTAATAAGCAGAATTGTTATGAACTACAAAGTATTTTAGGCTGAGGACAATATCATATAAATCAATTTAAGTATAAATCAAATTTTACTCTATAAAGTTGCAAACGGATTTGTAAAATGTAGCGATCTTGTCGAGCGTATCCAATATTTAGTCTAGGCTTGCAGAAAAAATATCGAAATATCGATATTTTTAGGGTTCCGTACCTCAAAAGGAAAAAACGGAACTCTTACTCGTGTGTCTGTCTGTCTGTCCAAAAATTCAAAATTATTTTTATTTCACATAAACCTATATGGGTACTTATAAAACGTCAGAAGCTAGGTGCGCGGTTCCAATCGGTCGTTTCCTATGGAGAAGAGCCGACAAGAAACTCCATAAGCTAACATGGTAAAAACAAACACAATAGAAGTTCATAAAGAAAGAAAAGATATATTTTTGAAGTGAAAACTTCTTTAGGCGCGTTGGGCATTTTTGAGATGGGACTAACCATTGATTTCGCGACACTGTGATGACACCAGCTTTTGATAATTAAAAAGACATCAACGCGCGATAAATTATTTGCTGCACAATAAAATTGTTCAAGTTTTCACTTCTCTCGGCACTCCCGGAGTGCCACTGTTTTTTTTTTTCGTTTTGATTTTCAAGATGATTTTAAGGTCGATATATGGTTCTTTTTTTTTCAATATATCGAAATTGATATTGCTTTTTTTTAATATCGATACGATATACCTACATCGATACTTTTGTCACTTCTTGCATCCCTAAAATGGTCCCTTCAAAATCTCCCAGCATCCCATCATCAGGTTGTTTCATATCCCTTTCCGCAAATCCAATCTTAGTCTCAACGCTCCCTTGATCCGAATGTGAAGAAATTACAACGGATTTTGTAAATCGTCAGAAACCGACTTACACGGTGTATCACTTAACAAGTTTAGAAGATCAGATTCGAAGAGTGCTTAAACTAACCAACAAATAAATGTTTTTTGTAAATTCATATTCACAGTTCAAATCTTAGATATCACTCACACTCATACCCTTTCACCTTCTACCTTTCGCGGTAACCTTATAGATAATTTTATTTAGTAGGTATAATGCTTAATATCATTCATTTAGAATTTTGTTTCATAATTGTATTTTATGTTGTCTTGTTTCTTTTAGATAATTATGATGTTGTCTTATGGTGAATGTTATGTATACCTATAATAGGCCTACATACCAGTACTTATATTATTTCTGTCGGTGTACCAAATAAATAAATACGTATTAAGTAATGGTAATCACAAACCATAAACTAACATACAAGAACAAACTTTCTACTCGGCCTACCAAAGTCCACATAGGGACATATCGCTCTACCAATTAATGCTGGTTAATTGCACTCAGCCTCCACAGGTCAAATTCCTATAAGTCACAGACGAAGGAATTCCACATATCGGCCGTACCCTACTAATATACTTAGCAACGGCTAATACCTTAATCTACGAGTGAGCCGTTTACTGTTGCTAGGCAACCATTAAAACTAGTCACCAAACATGTTTGCTAAGGCTACTTGTCCAACTACCGGTGATCAGCGAGTAGAGCTAGGCAATTAAAACGAATTGCGATGAGCGATTAATCGCTGGTATGCGTATGTCAAGCATGAGTCTCTCAGTGAGCCTTTTGTCCGCCAAGCGAACGTCGCTGAGAGAGTACTCTCCTCGATATCTCTTGTCGCTGCGACAAACGAATACTCGCTGGTCGGCGGTGTGAACAGTCAGCGATCAACTATTAATATATGTATCTATTATCTATTTTACCTCAGACCAACTAAAAAACCAAGACATGGCGCTGTCAACAATGACGTGAGGACGATTTCTTAACATGGATGCACTTAGTGAGTCTGATGTGTAGTTTGATTGTAGATGTGTGCATGTGAGCGTGTATGCACAGAGTGGAGGTGTAGTTTTGGCATGCTTCACTCTATTGTACGCAGCAGTATGTCTTGGTTTTTTATCTGGTCTGAGTCTTTTAATCACACGGGATCTTTAGTACGTTTCGTGAGCGAGAAATTTGGTAATATAGTTAGTCGCTTCGTCGTCGGCGCGACAATAGGAAAGGTGCCTTAATCTAGCTTAGTGAGCCGTTTATCGATGCTAGGCAACCGTAATACCTAGGCTCCGAACATGTTTACTAAAGACCTGACAATCTACGTTCCCTTATGTTGTAAGTAGACCGACCGAGCAAGTACAATCCCGCACAATTTACATAGTATGTATTTTTTACTTCCCTTGCGTTAAAATATAAATATTAATTTTGTGGCAATGTAAGTTAAGTGCTTACTAGTTTCGCAATACGAATTGTTTATTTAAATTTGCTTGCGCGTAATCTTGTTCCGGTTATTTGGAGGCTTGTATTTTTTTTTGTTTGGCAATTAAAACGAATGGAATCTCAAGGTGATCTGTTTATTTGACCAATGTGCGAATTGATTTTATTTTATTCCGATTTGTGCGCGGAAATGGGGCAAACTACGCTTCGCAATAAATCATTACTTTTTAAATGGGACTCAGAAAGAGACTGAAAAACAAAAAGGCTGTTCCTTCCGACCACACGACATTAGAAATTCCTGTTTTATTGGACAAGCACTTTGATCGGTAGATTGGCCGGGATATTCATTCATCCATCCTTGCTTTGAAATTGAGACAATCTCGCGGTTAGAATGAGAGAATAATAGAAAGGTTCCAGTAACTTTACTGAAAACTGTCATATTGGTAAAGTTATCGTTTTGAAAATTTTGGTAATGGTTATTATTTATTTTATTCATCGTAAACAAAGTTTATAATAAAAACCAACCTTAATCTTAACATGAGAAAAATGCCCCGCAAAACCGTTTTAACGTTTTGTCTGTTTTTTATTTAAAGAGTCATCATCTGCCTAGCCTCTTTCCAACTATGTTGGGGTTCAACAGTATAGTGGTTCAAGTCATAAAATGGCAATAGTGGTTCAAGAGCCCGTCGATTTATTTCTAACACTTTACCCACCGACAGTACGAACCGACACTTAATATGAAAATTCAACGCCTCAATCTTATAATTTACCGACGCAATCTGACACCGGGTTTTATACATTTTAACACAATTACGACATAGGAATTTTATACTTAATGTACATTTGATAACATAGGTAATAATAGCAACATTACCATACCACCGTCTCACCTACTATGTATGTAGGTCACATCGTATAAATTCATATTTCTAGAGCTAATAATGTTCTACTTAAGAACTGGTAATACTTGCTCTAGATTCAAGTACGTAACGTACGTAACGCACGTTTTCTTACATTTTCTTCAAGGATTTCGTGTTGCCAGCTATATAAATATGAACGTGTGAAAATTCTCAATTTTATTTTTGTGTAATTTGCTCTCTGGTACCTACAAAGAATTCAAAATATAACCTAATAGTACATACATTATCCTATCCTATACTATTATTAAACGAGCAATATTTGTTAGTATATAGATTCGTACTCACGTTCTCGAAATCGGCTCTAACGATTTCGATGAAAGTTGCAATATAGGGGTTACGGGGGCGAAAAATTTATCTAATTAGGTCTCATATCTGGAAAAATTAGTTTTCTCCGTATTTTCACGCGAGCAGAGCTCAGTCGCCCAAAGTTTAGAACAAGATAATTAATAATGACATGACAATAATGACATTAGAATAATGATCAGCATGGAATTAGTAAGTACCTACTATCATGGCAGTATGGAATTAATAGGTACTATCCTCTACAATTAAATGATCATTCTCTATTTTCACCAAAGCAGAACTCGGTCGCCCAGTCCTTTCAATTGATAACAGGAAAGTTACGGAATAAGTTCGGGGTTTTTAGGGCTCTGTCCGTCCGTCTGTCTGTCAGCGAGCTGTATCTCATGAACCGTAAAGTTATTTTTTTTTTCGCATATTTTATTTTTAGTGCCGCTATAACAATACATAATAAAAATTAAATTAAATTAAACATTAAAGGGCAGACGTGTATCTATAGTACAGCTCTACCTAACCCTACGGGGAAAACAAGCGTAATGTTATGTAACATTAGAATAATATTGTGCTCGATAGCTGGACAAATACTACTCCCGGGGCATTTAACCCAATTTTCGATTTACCCACCTATTAATCACAAGACGATTCAACTATTAACATTATGCCAATTTAACTCTATTTACGACCATTCGCCCTTCAAAACATCTTGGAGGATCGCCGGCACCGTACTGTTTAAACTAAGATTAATACATCGCACAGTTAATCGGAGTTTCGGAATGCAAACGAAGACAAATTAACAACGCGTAAGTTTTAAAGTAAATTCTTGGATTAATTTGAATTGAATCTGTTAATTGGAGTTTAACATTTGAATAAGTAGATTTGAATATGCATGCGTTTTAAATACGAGTATTTAAGATTGTAGTTCAGTGTAAGATTGCAGTAGCTTATCATGAGTGTTATTCATTTGATAGTTTCATAGTTCTAATAAAAACTTCATTTAATGGTAATTCTAATAATAAATACCAACTTGACATGACCTAACAAGGATGACCCTTTTTTGACCATCGTTCCTACACTCCTAAGATAAATTTACCACAGTTTAACCCCACAGTGCCATCGAACCGAACTGATCTCAAGTTGTTATTGGTCTGGGACCCATGTTTACATGAGATAGGCAAATTGACACCGATTTGTACACTATTACTTAGTATCTAGTAATTCGGAATGAATACAGAAATACGTACAAGATTATGTAAAATACAGCTGAAAATAAACAGAATGGAATGTTTTATTGATGGAGTTATGTTCTGGCTTGTTTATATTAGGCTGTACTTAACAAAGAATAGTGTAAGGAATGAGCCGTTTAGAGTATCAAATATTGCATGAAAAATCTTAACGCCAAGCTAAATATTTCTTAGGTAAATATTGCTAAAAACTGTCGAGCTTTGAAGTTTTCACAAAGTTTTTGAAGTGAAAACTTCTTTAGGTGCGTTAGGCATTTTTGGGATGGGAAAAACAATTAAACTCGCGACACCGTTACCGACACCACATGTTTGTAAACGCGATTGTGCTCTTTATTTATATTACGTTACGGATCAATGTTCTATGCAAGTATTTTCTTGTTTAAGTCTTCACTTCTGTCGGCACTCACGGAGTGCCACTGTTTTATTTTTATTTTTATTTGCTGTAGGCGAAATAGAAAATATTTATGAAAAAAAAAGTTAAAGGCAAACTGGCTGTACTGCGTTCCACTATCAAAATAGTTAACTTTGGTAATCACAGCCACATTGAAAAAGGATGAAGAGCATGTTCACGTCAATTTGACATTTTATCCCACTAACACCCTAAACTGAAAGGTAGGTCACTTTTTTTTTCTCCAAGCTCCAAGGGATCGTAGACCTACATATTTGATATTAATTTCAACTCGATACCTGCTCGCAGTCCTGAGAGAAAGGGTCTTGATAGACTGACAAACAGACGGACAACGCAGTGATCCTATATGGGTTCCATTTTTAGGGTTCCGTACCCAAAGGATAAAACGGGACCCTATAACTAAGACTCCGCTATCCGTCAGTCTGTCACCAGGCTGTATCTCATGAACCGTGATAGTTGGACAGCTGAAATTTTCACAGATTATGTATTTCTGTTACCGATATAACAACAAATAAATATTTAAGGGGGCTCCCATACAACAATCGTGGTTTTTTTGCTCGTTTTTATAGATAATGTTACGGAACCCTTCGTGCGCGAGTCCGACTCGCACTTGGCCGGTCTATCCTTTTGAAGTACAGAACCTATAAAATATGATGGTGGTGTTAAGATCCTTTTACAGCTACTTATATTCTAATCACCATTCTCACACATTCCCACCTCCTGACCTTCACAACTCAATCTCAGCAGCGCCTGACTCATGAACTGCGACACGTTAGCTAAAGTGCTGTATGTTTCCTGATGAATTACTAAGCATTAGTAATTAAACAGGAAACATAGAGAACTTTAGTGTTTCCTTATTAACATTGCCAGATAATAAATCCTAGTACAAGATAATGGCGGCTGTAAATCAAATTATAATATAGCTGCGACGGTAAACTTATTAAAATTAGACACTTATGCAAGTACGTTAATTATTTGTAAGATTAAGATTACTTGTTGAAACCGTGCCATATCTAATCTACTTTGATTTTCTTACGACACCGAAGTTTAATCTTGAAATATCCCTTATATTTGTAGAAGAGCGTTTATTCTGAAAGTCTCAAATAGATGTCAAATATTTCGCTGTTTTGATTAATTTGGCAATATTACTGTATGGAAATAAGAAATGTGGCTAACTAGTTCCCTAGAATATTAATAATGAATTGAGATTATAACACTGAATTTGATGTTGTAACAATTTTAGGTGTAAAAAAAGGCATTTGAAAAGTTTCCAAATACTTTTTTCACATCTAAAACTAAATATTCAGTATTTAGATATTAATGATTGCATTTTTTTTATTAATATTCTAGGGAACTAGTTACCCACATTTCTTATTTCCATACAGTAATATTGCTAAATTAATCAAAACAGGTATTTCGATATTTGACAGCTATTTTTAACGTTGCCAATTTTTAAGATAAACCCTCTTAAGTTTAGAGAATATATGAATGTTTCAACCCAGAGCTTGTGTTAAAGTAGTGAACAACTTATATTTTTATTTAAAGTAATTTTACTATCTACTTAGCATACCTACCTGTTGAGTCTGCAACAAAGATTGAAGTTTCTTCAGTGTTCCCTTTGCAACGTATTCGTAAACACCCTGATCGGTACGGCTTTACTAATGTATGCGTAAGCAGTGAATTAAGTGCTAGTGATAAATCTCTTGAAGAAGTGTTGAATGGAGCCGAAAGTGAACAGTGGAAATTAGCCATTTGGAGTGAACTTAAATCCACTACTGCTGAAATGCCCGCAGATTTGTTAACCAAGGCTTTTTTAAAATTTACGTAGCATTGCCGACTTTAAATTAATAAGACAGGTTTATTTGGCTTTGTGTCAATCTATTATTACCTACTGCATAAAGTCCTGGGGTGGTGCCGCTAAATCAATTTTACTGCACCTGGAACGCGCCCAAAGAGCAGTTTTAAAGGTTGCTACTTTTCGTCCATTTAGATTTCCTACCCACCAGCTCTATATGGCATGTAAGGTGCTAACAGTACGTCAGTTATTTGTTTTGAATGTAGTGTTATTACAACATACTGAACTTTATTTTAATCCCGTACCCTCAGATAGGAGAAGAAAAGATTTGGTTTGTGCTAACTCTCAGACTAAACATGCTTTTACTAATAGATTTTATTTATTTTTAGGACCCTACTTGTATAACCAGTTTAACAGAGTGCTAAAGATTTATAGTTTAAGTTATAATAGGTGTAACTTACTTGTACAAGAATATTTGGCAAAACTCAATTATGCAGACACGGAAAAACTACCAGAAATTTTAAAATAAAATTTCTATCTACCTACTCTAATATAAGTCTCTTCCTTTACCAAATTAAGAATACTTTATTTATTTTAATGCTATTCGTTAATTTATTTAAACATAATATATCTTACATAATCTAGTTTTAAAATAATACACCAAATAGTTAATGTTTAAGTAATTGAAAATATTATGTCTCCTTTTTAATTTAGCTTCTAATAAATGTATTGTTGTCTTCTATATAAATGTTTGATGTAAATTGATGGCCTGAAACACAGGTTTTCATAAACCTAGATCAGGCAGGTCTACGTTACAGTTAGAATAAAATTTTCCTCGATTGTAATTAATGTAAATCATAATTTTACTTTATACTTGAATATTTTTTTATTATTATTATTATAAGGGCTTGTGTAAAAATAAACACTACAGTTTTTCAACTGTTTGGTTTACTATGAGGTGAAAAAAAAAAGTGGTGGCACTCCGGGAGTGGCGACAGAAGTGAAAACTTGAACAAGATCGCCTTGGTGAAAGAAAGATACTTGTATAGAACATTGGTCCGTAACTTTATCTAAATAAAGAGCATAATCGCGTTTACAAAAAAAAACCGCCCGAAACCTTTAAAGTAAAAATACTTGCATAGAAAATTGATCCGTAAAATAATACAAATAAAGAGCACAATCGCGTTTACAAAACCTTTAAAGTAAAAATACTTGCATAGAACATTGATCCGTAACGTAATATAAATAAAGAGCACAATCGCGTTTACAAAAATGAGGTGTTGTCATGGTGTCGTGAAATCAATGGTTAAGTCCCATCTCAAAAATGCCCAACGTGCTTAAAGAAGTTTTCACTTCAAAATATGTTATGTTATGTTGAAATATACTTAAACTTATTTTGTTAAGTGTTGATTGCATGTAACAAAATGAGGTAACATCTTTGTTAATGTTTAAAAGAAATAAATATAGTCTTTGCCTGAATTCTGCTGTTTCACTATACTACCTACGCCACACAAAACCTATTGTGTGCGACTACAAAGCATTTCAAAACACAAAGATCGACATTCTAGCTCAAAAAATACTCGCACTGATTGTCCGCCGCGGCGGACAATCAGTGCGAGTATTTGATCGAAAATGTAAGAGACGGCGCGCCGTCTCTTACATTTTCGATCAAACACAGTTTACTCGAAATCGTAATTGGTGTCACAACAGCACACAGGTAATAAATACCGGCCAAGTGCGAGTCGGAGTCGCACACGAAGGGTACCGTAGCGTACAATATTTAACACATTAAAAAAAAATTACTTTATTTAATTTTTAAAAAAACATGTTTCTTGTATGGGAACCCCTTATTTTGTTTACTTTTTTTCTTTTTTATTATTTGTTGTTATAGCGGCAATAGAAATTCACAATCTGGGAAAATTTCATTTGTCTACCTGTTACGGTTCATGAGATACAGTTCGCTGACAGACAGACGGACAGCGGAGGCTTAGTAATAGGGTTCCGTTTGGCACCCTTCGGGTATAGACCCCAAAGAACAAAATCCTTGAAATTCTTCATAGCTTATACTGCGACAGGAATTTGTTCCAGTTTTGATGCTTGTACTATTTTACGCACAAAAAAAGCGATAGTGGTCAAATGAGTTTATCGAATACATATATTAAAGTGGTCATATAGTGTTCATATTGTGGTCTAAAGGATAGCTGTCCTGGGTTTAGTTCTAAGGTTTGACATCCTTGATTTACTGTAAAAAAAAACAATGGCACTCCGGGAGCGCCGACGATTTTTTTTCAAGTTTTCACAACTTCAAAAAAAATCGGCACCGCGGTTATCAACGCGTTGATGTCTTTTGCTCCACGTACCGCGGAATCAACGCGTTGATGTCTTTTTAATGGTCAAAAGCTGGTGTCATCGCGGTGAGGCGAAATCAATGGTTTAGTCCCATCTCAAAAATGCCCAACGCGCCTAAAGAAGGTTTCACTACAAAAACAACACAAGGGAACTGAAAGAAGGGAACTAAAGGAAAGAACCTAACAAAAGGTCTGCAATCGTCAACATGGTGATCGCTGTTTGAAAACCTTTTTCCCTGAAGTGGGGCAATATAGGGCGTTACCGTAATTATTCATTAATTATATAAAATTAATTTAAAATATCTTTAACTCAGACATATCTGCGCCTTAGGTATGATGAAGATATAAAAACCTGTTCAGACATCATCTTCATTATTTTGCGAAGACCTCATTCAAAACAAGACAAACATTACATTTCAATTAGAGCATGCAAACATACGACCTTCAAAAAGACCTTGATTATTAGAAGTTCTTCCTGAACCAATAACTATTGGAATTCCACAAAGCGATATGATCTCGACGCGAACGAGATCACCTCAGGCACTCATTACACAGCAAGCGATACTATAGATGTAATGGAAATATGCCTTTATTGATATTGTGGGTAATCTACAGGTTTTATGATGTGCAAATTGAGAGAGGAAATGTGTTATGGTCTGATGTGACGTCGTTTTAGTTCTAGGAGAGATTATGAAACGGTTGGAAGAAAATGAAAACGATATTTGAAATCAGTTTGTTGGAAAATATTGTTAGCGCCGAAGTTTGGGAACGAAGTATCGTCTTCGTGTACTGTTTATTTTTAATGTGACGTGATAAGTTTAGTATAAGAAAAATGATTTACTTTAGAGGCTTTTTAAAATTTTCTTAATATGCCTTAATCAATCAGGTTGTTTCCGACTTTTATGGAAGCAAAACAAATAACAGGTGGTAAGTTTAATTTCAGTTAATGAAGACTCACAAACTGAAACTACTAAACTCCTCTCTATACTGGCAAGAAAACAACTCTAGAACAGGTCCTAGGTGTATTAGATAAGACTTACAGCTGGTCATCCCGATAACTGGCACATTGTGCCATTTATATTGGCAAGCACATTATTATATGATGTTGGTAGTGGAATATATTAGTTTCCGCGTTTCATGTTTGTTGTGGAATAAATGATGTGGAAAATGTGTTTTGTATTGTAAATATTTAAGTGGTTTTCCGATCAAGTTATTTAAATGGTACGAGTATTTTCTTAGATAAACCGGTAAATTAAAACTGAGAGGTCAAGAAGGCATGAGCTAAATTACAGAGCCAGATTAAGGTTATGTTGTTATTGAGAATCTGGCTTGGTTGATTTATTTTGCTTTCATCAAAAGGATTGTAAATAAATAACTTTTTTACAAAAAATGTAACAGACTTCCAAACTAAAAAGTGAAAAATACCATTAATTGTGGAAGTCAGTGGTCTTTGGATCAGTATTTTAGTTTTTGGTCACCGACTTCCAAAATTAAAGTCATTTTTCAATTTGTAGTTTGGAAGTCGGTTGCATTTTTTGCATTTTTAGGCCTCCTCTCGGTGGAGTGGGCCGTAATCTACCACGCGGGCCTAGTGCGGGTTGGTCGACGTCACAAGTCTTAAAATTTTTAGTTCTAGGACATGCCGGTTTCCTCACGATGTTTTCCTTCATCGTTTTAAGAGCAGTGGTGATGAAATAATTTACACAAAGTAAAGCGCCTGTCAGGGTTCGAACCTATGAACTACAACTCGTAAGTCACGGCCGTTACCACTGGGCCACCATTGCCTTTATCTCATAGCACCCAGTTTTATCATAATAAGTACAATATCAGTCATTAGGCTATATATAACAAAGCTATAAATTCCCGTCTGACTTGCACTGGTAAACCGACCTTAATATCAATTACTTTTTAAATCGTTATTACTCGTACACACGTAATTGTTACATGGTAATTAACGGCAATCCAAGCTGTTATTTATAATGAGACGGGATAATAAAACTGATCAAGATGGAGTCTTGTAAACAGGTGTTACGAAAACGGACATAATGAGAAGAAAAGTTTTTGTGATCATTAAAATGACTTGCCTTGGGATATATAAGAAAAACTCTTTTGGCGATTCTGGTAAATTTTAACTGATACTTCTACCACAGTATAATAAAGTAACAGTATTATATCTCGGCAGTGACCTTGAAATATTTACCTACGGCCGCTCGGTATATAAACCTACCACGTCCGTGCGTAACTGCCGCCCAATAGAGACTTTTGCGTACTGACTGATATACACTGTGATTTCGAAGCGCGTCGTTTCGGCCGTTTTCTATGAAGACATAATACTGTTACTTATTTATACTATGCACTGCTGCTGTGTACTTAAGAATAAATAAACTAAAAATACTGTTAACGATCTCTCATAAGTTAAGGCCCGGTTCCACCATACATCACTAAATGCATTTAGCGCTAAAACGAATATGAAACATCGTTCTATTTCTGTCAATATTTTGAAGTTGACGGATACAGAATATTTTGTTTAATAGGTACTATATTTTACGCTAAATGTTAATTTTTAGTGCAAAAGTTCAAAGTTCTAAGTGCAAACCATAGACGAAGAGATTGGACTGAGCGTTCCATCTTCAGTTGTGCAGTAAACACAAACCGAAAAGTACGAGAGAGACAAAGCGAATTGGCGGCCGGTAATTGTCTCTTTAGTAGTACTACAGATATTGGCTGCAAAGTCGCTTTATCTCTTTCAAACTCAAGGCATTTCTAGAGAGCGGTCACTTTTGTGAGGGTAACGCCCAGTCCAATTCTCTACATGTATGGTGCCAACGAACACAACAGTTGTTAAAACAACACGCAACAGATTTGTTTTTTGGTGGATAAAGAAACTTGTACACAATCTTCTAACATATTTCTTTCTCCCTACATCACCATAAAACACGGCGCCTCCATTATTCGTAAAAAATACCGGATAAAGCCATTAATCTTGTTACTAGAATGTAGGCTAGTAACCGTCTAACACTCCATTAGAGTCGTGTTCTGACACTGTTTCATACAAAATAATATATTCCTGAATGGCAAAACGTTGATGAATATTGACATGATTTGTTTACGGAAAAAATAGAACTACTGGTAAAACAGCGGACAAAATACAAAATAAATATGAAATGGGTCGCTGTTTTGTCTTTTCCTATAAAAAAACAACCAACAACGCAACGGATTACATTGATTTGTTCCTTACTCCAGCAATGGGACGGTATAAAGGCAAAAAATAACCCATTATTGTTTTTTTAATCAACCTTTAAGAGATAATGGTTGATTTAAAGTCAAAGTCAAAAGTCAAATAATTTATTGCAATAAGGCTCATAAAAGGCACTTTTAGACGTCAAAATTTACAAAAAAAAAGAATTGATTCTAGTCGCCCCTTCCAAAAGGTGGTCGTATGGAGAAGAATGGGCAAGAAACTCCACCATTACTGTTTTAAAATGTTTAATAATATTTTGTGTAGATTCAATTTTAAAGAAGCAATAAATTGCGGACTATTTTTAGAACGATGTTCTCTAACGCGGCTTGCGGAAGAAGTTGACTGCTAGAAATCGTCACGTAACGAAAAAGAGTTTTGAAGTTCAGGACTCAGGAAAACCGAAAGGGAGATCATGGCCCCCGGCAACAGGGCACCTGAAGGAACACGGGTGGGTTTTAGTCAGTAAGAGTCTGACACACCCTCTCGCTCCACACAGAGCGGGAGAAGTTATTTGATAATTTCCCACCCAAAAAAAAAAGGTGTCAAGTGCAAAAGTTTTTGTTATTGTTTTTTAATACAGAGCCATAAAGTATAAGTTTTTAGCATAACTTATACTGGATGGCTCTATACTAATACATAATATTCAGTGAAAGGAACTTCGTTCAAACCGGATGCCCCACAACTTCTCCCGACTTTTTTTTAATTATATAAAAACAAAGTCAAATAATTTATTTCAATTAGGCACATAAAAGGCACTTTTGAACATCAAATTGATTCAGACAACATCGTTTTGTATGGAGCAGCAACGTAAACGCTTACATTAAGGCAGTATACAAAAAACATCGTCTTGATACATTTTCCTAGGAAACCACTTAATTTTTATTAACGCCTGGCGTCCACTGATCTACGTCTAATGGACGTATTAATGTATCTTTTATTGACTAGTGATCGGTCGCTCGAGGTGGGGTAGAGTAGACCTTAGTGGGTGAGTGTTATCGATAAAAATATGCCATTGGCGCTTAGATGGTTTTAGCTCTTATGGTTACTAGGTGAATATGTGCTTTAAGTTAGATGATGTCATATTATTTGGGGTTAATGGTACGGAAGTGTGGAAGATTCTTGTAGCTAACTAATAACAGCCGCACGGGTCGATCGAAGGGTTAAAGCTACGCTTGCCGTGGTCGGTTCGTGGATGAGTGACCATGCATTACATATCGAGATCCCTCTGTCTCGGCAAACGCTTTAAGTCGTTGGTCAGTAACTGGGTTGCGGAGGTCAGATAGGCAGTAGCTACATGTAAAATACTGGTATTCAGCTGCATCTGGTTAGACTGGAAGCCGACCCCAACGTAGATAGGAAAAGGTAGATTGATTGATTTGAAATAAGTTCTTTATTAACATTCAAAGAGATCGAATAAATTAACATCGTGCTATCAATACCTAATTATTTGATTTAATAAATATCACGTCATGACTAATAAAAATATTATGTTGTAATAAAAATATTATCACGACCATTTAAATAAAGACATGCTTCCTGCCAGTAATACGATACTCATTAAGCTTATAAATATCAGGAAGTAGAGTTCTCAGTGATTCAAACTACATTGTCGTAAAATTAGCTAGGTATCCGGATGACCTCATTGTGTTTCAAGAATAAAAATTGAATATTTTGTTGATGAAACAGGACTTAAGTATATTATCACGCTTTATAACCTACTATAACATTTTTCTGAACACACTAAATATTATCTTGAAAACGTGGACACTTAGCCCTGAAACTTAGCCTTGAAAATTCAGTGCGCGATAAAATCCGTGCGAACGTGAGCTTACCTCAGAGTTAGCCCTTCCGCCCAAAAAAAAAAATCACGACATCACACCCAAAATAGCCGAACAAAACAATCTATCAACCGACAACGAAAAAGAAACAATAACATGTCACAGGCATCAATTATGAGGGAACAGCAAAGGTCATGATCAAAAGCTGAATTAAGTAGAACATAATTTATTCTTCGGGCATTACGCACGGCGACAACATTTCGGCGCCGGCGACGCTACCACCAATTACGCCCACTTGACCTTAAATTCACACCCTGACACCCTTCGATTATGCCACCCTGTATACGTAGAAAACATATTCTGTACATCTTGGATAACGTTAAGGGAGCGTTTAGACCCGACTAACAGAGAGCTGGAATATTAATTATTGAAATACATGTAGAAGCCTCATTTGTTTCATGTTCTGGTATCAAGTGTAAAAGCAACTTACACAGACACATAATAAACTAGTATATTTCTATAAGACAAAAGAAACGAGCAGTCTTAAAATATGAACGTATGAAAAACTCGATAACGACAACTCCTATAGGGTTTTAAGGATTAGGTCCATTTTCCAATGACAAATACAACATTTAAGAGTATATAATACCTCATATTACTAAACATGATCCTCCGTTATATCGAAAATATTTCAGCATTAATTTTGTAATAAATATTATATTGTAAACAACTTTAACAAAATAATATTTATTACAAAATTAATGCTAAGTACTATGTTTGTAGTTTAGTTGTAAAGTTGAGGATCATTGTTAAGTACTATGTTTGACGAAAATACGACTGAATAAAATTTTCTCATAGAAAAAAAATACAAAGTTACCAAACCGAACAATAAACCACTAGTATTTAAAAAAAAAAAAACACGTACAATGTTTTTTATTATTTTTTATTACCATGATTTTGACCGTAAAAAGAAATTCCCCACACTATCGGCGCCTTGGAGCCGCCTGCACCCCCAGTTTCGCTCTCACTCAGTCCGCCAGCAGTATGGTGCGAGCGAGTTTAAAAAATTCATTTGAGCTGAGGCACTATGGGGCTCTTAAAAATATAACTAAGCAAATGATTACACACTAGTTAGATTTATGCACACACCAGTTAGATTTATTCACAATTCATGTTACCCCCTGTATACGTAGGGTGATATGGACCATTAATTAACACTGATCTCAGTATTTTCAGAAAGCGTGGGAAGTCTGTAGTCTTGTACTTCTAACTATGTAGTATTAATTCTGGCATGACCTAAATTACTTCAGTAAGGGTGTGCGAAACTGAATATGTAAGAGAAAATATGAATTTAGAACTTAGTGTTGAAGATACTTGGGTTAGATAATAATTTGACGTGTATGCGAGAAGATTTCAGTCTTGAGACAATACAGCATCATGTTTTTCAATTGACTTGGTATTATTTTATCATTAATGGTGCTTACTGACTTAAGGGAGAATCTTCTTTATCTTGCATTGATTATTATTATTGCTAACCCAATATACCTAATTATTTTAACTACACTCAATTACTCTTCCATGGGATTTTTTGCCAAGTCGGATAATAATTTAACGAAACCCTTATGAGGTCTCTTTTTAAGCTTTTTTAAATTGCCAAAAATCTTTAACACCCTACCGTCTAAAACCAGAAACTATTACTTATTCATTCAAGAGGTTTCGTAGTAACAATTCTTTATCGTACCTGCTGATATATTTATTTTTGGATCAAATGAAGTTGGAATGATTATGCCTGAAAGTTGGTTGTAATTCAGAAGTGACAAGAACTACGAGCCATATGTAGGTAAAATCTTAAGTAGTTTTAAGAATTCTTTAGACTATTCATTATTTTTGTCCCGATAAGTTCAGTGAGCAGTGAGTGTGGTTAATGGTGTCGTTTCATGATTCGGTAGCAATCATTGTGGGGTATTCCCGAAATGGTTAATATTTAAATAATAGTAATTGGGCCGATACACGTGTTACCTTTGATCGAGGCAACACCTTTTTTTTTTTTTTTTTTATTGATATTATCAAGAAACTTATTAACATTACAATTGACAAAATATACGTTCCAGAAAACCACAGAGGTTTGTTAGGAACGTTGATTCAGCTAGTAGGTCATAAAAATAGAATATAATATTTTTAAGTGATTAATCGGTATGCACATCGTGTTACCAACCAATCCATGCAGTTCATATCGGCGCGGCTCTGTCGTCAGTCAATAAGTATAATGTTCATTAGAGTTGGTTTCGAATTTATCTGTCTGCATGGTTATGTTGGTCGCACTAGTACTACAAACAGTAATAGATAGATACAACATGCTTAACTGGGTACGGCACACATCTATGGTTTGCTAATAACCAGTTACAATATTGGCGTTGTCGTCCTTTAACTTCGTTATACAGTATGATTTTAATTTTGATTTTATATTGGATTTCGTTATACTACTTCTAAGCATAGGATTCATTTTATTTAGCAGTCGAGGAATTAAATAAGCAGAGGTTCGTTGTCCGTAAGTGTTCTTAGCATAAGTTGTCACTAGTTTTTTTTGTGATACGGAGCGCGTTTGTTTGCAGTGCGATACTTCAGTTTGTATGTCAGTGTTAAAGAATTGTTCATTTAGTAATGCGTATTCTATTTTAAGATGGATGGGAAGAACATTACAATGTTCAAACAAAAGCGCTTCGTTACCCGTACATTTGAGTTTGACATTCTGAGAGACTACTTGTTTGAGAATGCGAACTTGAAGTCGGTATATATTTTGCAGGTAAGTTTTGTAAGTACGGCCGTAGCTTGTTAACCCGTAGGATAAATAGGAATCTGCTAGGGCATTATAAAGAATTAGTCTCGTTTTAAACGGTATTTTGTTCCTGATAATTTTCATATTTGCCAAAAACGCTCTTAGTTTGTCGCAGACTCGATTTATATGGGGATACCAATTAAATGTCTTGTCGATGACCAGGCCTAGGTATGTGTGTTTGTCGACAATTTCAATGGGAGGGCATTTGCATTTATTTGTAATAGTTGAGCTGAGAGCGTGCATACAGGAATGGCCGTGAGCGATGAGGGCATTATGGGGTTTTCTTTTAATATAAGGACTACTAATTAGGACAAGTTTTGTCTTCTGGGCGTTTAGGACAAGTCCAGAGTCGTGACACCATTTGCTAAGGTTATCGAAGTCGGTTTGAAGTTTAGAAATGGCGAGATTGGGATCTTTGTCGGCAATCAGAAGGCAGGTATCGTCAGCAAACTGATAACAAGTGCTGTGTTCAATGACTTTATACATATTGTTGACATATATTAGAAAGTGCAGAGGTCCGATTACGGAACCTTGTGCAGTGCCCTCTGTTACGTTGATAGGATCGCTAAGACTATCACCAACTTTAACCCGGTATGACCTGTCACGTACGTAGTCTTGACACCAATTTAGTAGGGGGCCGCGTATTCCTGTGTCTTGGAGTTTCTGTACAAGATGACTATGGTTGAGAGTGTCAAAAGCGCGGGAAAAATCTATAAATAGGGCTAGAGCTACTTTCCTATCATTTAAGTAGCTATTGACTGTGTCGGTAAAGATGGACAAGAGGGAAGATGTGTTCTTATTTGGTTGAAATCCGAATTGATTGTGATAGATAATATTGTTTTTACGATAGAAGTCATAAATTTGAGCAGTCAGGTATTTTTCTATAATTTTATCAATTGTTGAAAGTAGCGTTATAGGACGGTAGTTAGTAACGTCATCATGTTTTCCTTTCTTATAGATTGGTCGAACACAGCCCTGCTTCAGTCCAGTCGGATATTTTCCCGTAGCTATGCAAGTGTTAATCAAGTTAGATATAACAGGGGATAGTTTGTCTCTTATATTTTTAATATCAGCTACTTTAATGGAGTCCGAACCTGGCGCCTTCTCGGTGTTGAGTGAGTTAATTATTTTAACTACTTCCTCCGGCGTTGCTTTAGAAAAGCGCATGCTAAGGTTGATCGGTTTGTCAATACAGGTGTTCGTTAGCAAAGGTGTGGAGCAATTTGGTAATATACTTTTGATGGAAGTGTCAAATCCTTCTGAAAATTTGTTGGCTATTTGTTTATCGGTCAAGTTGTGAGCGTCAAATGCTCTTTGTATTGCCTGGTCTATAGACGAAGTTACGCGACCTAAGATGTTATTAATTATTTTCCATATTTTCCTATTGTTTGTAAGATTGTTTGTAATTTCTTTATTGTAGTATCTATTTCTGTGATATTCGATTACTTTATGAACTTTGTTCCGCGTTTGGTTATATTTTTGTCTAAGACATTTGTTATTAGTGTCGGCTTTCCATTCATTAAAGAGTTTATTTCTTTTATCACACAGATTTCTGATATTTTGATTTATCCATGGTAGTCGAAAGGTTTTGGATTTGATATCGCTTTTTTTAATTATTTTTTTTGTAGAAGCCTGGTATGCCCGGTTAAAATTAGAATTTATAAAATTATATGATTCGATAGGGCAGGTTAATGAAGTGGCACGAGACCAATCGGTTTTATTTAGCTCCTCGAGTACAGTTTTATAGCATCGGGTAAACAAAGTTTTTGTATCAACCTGTATATGCGTCGTCGCTTGCGCATTGTTATTGATGAAGCTAAGTACGACGGGGCGATGGTCCGCCAGTACGCTGTCGATAGCCGCCGTGCACGGATCCAATGTAGTGGTCATAGTGCGCGCGAATATGTGATCTAAACACGATTTTGTTAATTTGTTTAGCCTCTTCTCAATGCGAGTGTAGTCAGTTATACCACACATTAGTCCGTGCCCGGCGAGCATATCTAAGTAGGAATCTCTGCAATTGGAATACGATCGAAGATCAATATTAATATCACCAAGCAAAATTAAGTCATTGCATGGAAATTTATTCAACACAGAGTTTAGTTCACGTGTGAAAATAGTTTTGTTAGTGGAAGGTGGCCTATATATTGCACACACATTTATTATTTGGTTGGATATTGTTTTGATTGTGCCTGTGACATTTTCAAAGGTGTGGGTAGTGAAATTACACGGTGTAAATTTAAGATAATTTTTAATATACATTATAATTCCACCGCCTTTTTGATTTTCGCGTAATTTTGTGTGCATCCTATAGCCAGAGATGTTAAATAGGTTTGATATAGCTTCTGAAATATTTGCTTCGGTCACAACAATCATATCAATAGGTGTAAGACAACTGTTTATTATTTGAAGGAGCTTGGGATAGTTTTTGATCATCGACCGTATATTTACATGTAGGCAAAGAAAGTTAATGTTGAATGACTTAATGATTTCCAGGAAAGAATTTACATTTACACAGTCAAATAATTCACTTATTTTAGTGGAATTACTACACATATTGAATATAATAAGATAAACAGACAGAGACTTGTAATTACTACTGCTTACACAACAGGTAGATACCCACCTATGCTGATGACTCAGCTAGAAGTTCAATATCTTGTTTATTGCGTACAATCGACACTTTAGTATCTTTGCCTGCATCCTTTTTAACGTATATTCGACCATATTTGCACCAGATAAATTGATAGGATTCTCGCAGGCGTTGCTTGGCTTCATACAGGATAGCTTTGGTCTGTTGTGTCAGGGCTTCGCGAATGTAAATTCTATTCGTGGCCAAGTCCTGAGGCACACCGGAAACGACATCTCCAGCAGTTAGCTGCAAACTTTTCCCAGTTGAAATCCATTCGTTTCGGCTTGATTTGGTTTTCATTTCTAGAACCAATGTAACGGGCTGCTCCTTGCGATGGCGTGATAGCTGGCGAATGTCCAGCACATCTTTGTCACTAACCTCCAGCTTAGAAGCAACCGCCTTTACAGCGGTTTGTACGTCCTGTTTAGGTGTGTCTGGCAATCCAGAAATTTCCAAAAATGTAGCCATAGACTTCTGGTCGATTTCAAGGATTTGTTGTTCTAGGGCTGCAATCCTCAGTTCGGAATTTTTGTTTTTGTTGGTTAGGTCTATATTTTTTCTTTCGAGTGCCTTGATTTTTTCGTCTTGATTTTGTATTGTTTTATCTAGAGTGAGCACTTGATCACTTACGAACTCTATAGACGTTTGGACAGATTCCAGGGCATCCTGAACTGCTTTTCGTACATCCTTGCTAATATCCTGCAGCAGTTTTTTGACATCAAGCGTAGCAGGTGGGTTTTCCTCACTGTTATCTTGCTCGTCACTGTCTGAGTCATCGTCAGGAACGAAGAACGAGGATCGCTTGGACATGTTCGTCAAACAGTCTGGACAGCTCCATTCTAAGCCGTTAGAGTTCCGTAGGGTAGAAACTTGCTTGTTAGTTAGTTTAGCGCATGCAGGGGTGGCATGAACGGCTTTGTTGCATCTGCTACACTCTAGACCTGGTAATTTCTTGGTTATATTCTTATTGCAATTCGAACACTTTTTTAGCACCATAGTGAGGGTGGTAGAGGATTTTTTTTTTTTTCCACTATCTAACACACAACCGTTCTATGCGACTGACTATGCTGAACTCGAACCTCGATAGGTATCGTTGAGTTGGACTACTTATAAATAATAAGTCAATAATTGGACCAGTGCACCTGGTACTCTTTGTCGAGGCAACTCGATAGAGCTATAATTGCATTGGACAACTTGGAAAATAAATAAATTAGAAATTGTGCGAGTGTATGTTGGGAATTTCGCCACGAGATTTCATTTTAAATAATCTGAATAGGATTTGAAGTTTGTTCCGTTCACTGAATTTTCTGAGCAGTCGTCTTTTGATTGTGAAATAGTACAGTGGTGTGGATTAAAAGTATTAGCAAGAGAAGAGTGTTTCCTTGGTTGTTCTTTGGTTGTTGTTGGTTGGTTGTGTTGGTTGTGTTGGTTGTTGTTGGCTGTTTTTTAGCAATAAAGTTTTTTTTTTTATAATTGCTTGGCGGACATCAACTACATAAAATATTCCAGTTTTAATTAATGTTACCCTATTGTGCCAATTCTCAATGTTTTACCCTAATCGCTTTCACTTCCTTCCTCGAAACCATAGATAATAATATTTCAACCCTCGTCATAGTTTTAGTGATAAGTTTACATTAGCGTCATTAGATTAATGAAAACACGTAAATTCTGCGATGACCCAGATCTTGCTACCCTCAGACTACTGGAAAATTCAACTAATTTTATTTTATAAAGTTAGTAAACGACAAGGGATTTAGATATATTATTAATCATAATATTTAAAAAGGCTTCTTAAAAAGCTCTCACTCAAAATTGGTGAACGTAGCAACAGTTAATATTTTTATAACAGCGTTGATTAGTTCGAAAGTAAACAAAAAAAATATAACTCTCTAACAATTTCCAAACTCGTGACCATTTCCCAATTCTTATGTAGAACAATTCCCTCGGGGTATAATCACGAGTTCTAAACAAAAAGCATGTGACATTGGAATATTTCCACAACTTCTGGACTTGTTGATTCTTTTACATACATTTCTGATTGTTGGATCAACAAGTATTTGAACAGACTTTGCCCGTTTCAATCACGTTTTTGCGCACCTACTTACTTTTATTATTACTACTACTTACATCTTTATCAACGGACAAAAATAAAACTTTCTACGCATTGATATTTGAGATGGTCTCATTTGTCTAAATCAACAGAAACTATTGTTATCTCTACTTTACAATCCAGTACATAACCCTATTATATACCATCACAAATAAATAACAAACACCATAGATACATAATAGAGGGCGTTGTTAATTGTCGTTGTTTCAGCGTTGCCTATAATCAGGGGGGCGACGTGTTGGCGCCAGCCGCCATTTGCAATGTGACACATCCACTGGGGATGAACGAGATAACGCCAGGCTGTGATCATGGGGCATTGATCTCAATTTGCTGTTGATAACTGGATTTTTCCGTACCTAAAGCTACAGTAAAAGTGTCGGATGTTTCAAGAAAATAAATTGGCCTAGAATGGAACCTTGTGGCATTCTTATGTGGAATGTTGTTTAGATGTTTCAATATGGAGATTTTCTTATTTTTTACGTTCGAGACATATGAGTTTTTCAAATTATTAAAACGGAAGGATCTCATTACTATTAATTTTGTATTATTCCAATCAATGTCATAGCTTCACTGCAATCAAAACCTTTGTTGAAATTCGTAGTTCGAATTTAGCGGAAAACAAAGAAAGAAAATCAATGAATCTCGGAAGATATTTCAGATTTAAACGTCCCTATAAAATTTTATAGCCATTTATCGATATAATTTTTCTTGTTTGTCCATCTTTTATTTCTTTGTTTGTGGTAATCATACCTCCTTCTATCCTCGTTACCAAATCAAGCACCCACGCATCACCTATTACCTTATTTTCATAACCCCAGCCTAGTAATTCTTCGTAGCCGCTAAAATTAGTGACGTCACTGCCACAGACAGCACGTCATTGGTTCAAGTGGCATGGCGTCACCGCAGCAGCCCAGTGATAAATAGCAATCAATTTCGCGGCTTATCACTTATCAGTTATCACCCACACTTCTAATGATTGATGTGAGCTTTTATATTTATACAAGGTTATTGAATTCATTGATTTTTTTACTAATGATTTGGTGAGTTAACGCTCATTCTTTGGTATTACCTAATTCGGATTCCACAAAGCGGGCTAAGTTATGTTGTGGATGATTCAAGAATATCCAAATTGCTTTTAATCTAAGTAACATAATGTAGCTCGCAAATCTAGGTATCTAAATTAAAATTATTCATATGAGAGCCTAATGTATAAATGAGTGTTTTGCAATTTAAACAAACGTTTGGTTAAATGGATTGAGTGCGATATATTCGATTTTTATTTAAATTACTTAATTTGTATTATAAGTTTCAACAATTTGAAGATTAAATCTTGAACAGATACAAATGTACCTTTCAAGATATTATGCAAAAAATATTTTTTTAAAGTTAGCAAGTAGCAATCATTTACAATGATTAATGAACATGCTAAACTTGCACAAAAATAAATAGACGATGATTGATGACCGAGGCCGCATTACACCAACTTTATACCGATGAAGGGGATTTGCGCACAATGTTTATATTTTTTATTAAACTTGGTGCCGAAATCTGAAAGAAAATGTATTAATTTGACAGTAAAAACTTCTACAACAGTTTACTGGAGAGAGACGACATTTCATCTCTGTTCAAAAGGAAACTAAGTAATGTATTATTATTTATGGTAAATTAATTCTGTTTTCTAAGATGTTAGTCAGACGTAGAAGACGTCGTGAAAATAGTGAAAGGTTCACGAATTTATCAATTGTGATTATTATTACTGTCGTAGAATGTTGCCAGTCCATATTGGAAACATTTACTTTTCATTTTTGCTCCCGAATCTTTTATAAATCTCTCAATTGTTCAAGGACGAGTATGAAAGTGCATTTCTCGTTAGCCTTGTATACCGAAAGCTTGTTAACCTTGGGCTCCTGCATTCAATTCTATTTCAAGAAAAAATTAAATGGATTTTTCTCCAATAAAATGGTAATGCTTGCGATTAAATTTGTTGTAGACAAATTGCTGACATATGGGACTCTTAGACAATACTTTGAGATTTAAATCGTTACCAAAATCTAGCGTACCTACGTCTTTTTGTATCAAGTAATATTCATTATTTACCATGAAATATTTATATTTTACACTTACAATTCAAGAAAAGTCACCTTGAATAACCAACACGCGCAATTCTGTGCAAACATTTGAACAAATAAACATTCGTGATTATTTATTCATTTACATTTATTGTAACTTTTGTTTACATTTTTATGTTAACGTGAAATTTTCTTGCTTATTTTCACAGAATTTTTCCGTAAATTAAAGTATAAAATGATTTAGAAGAAAGAAAGAAAGAAAAATCAGATTTACTTGAAAACATTTAAAAACATAAGTTTACACGAAATAAAAACGAATTGGATTTACGACCACAGAACAGAAAAGGCTTTAATTTGATTGATATTTGAGTGCAGAAATCGTTTGAATCGGATTTAGTTGACTAGTTGAATGACGCATTTCACGATAAAATTGCAATTGTTCTGATATAACTCTTTACATTTTACAAATCAACGGTATTAAAAGACGAGCCTCCACACTGCCTGTAAAGGTAATCCGCCTTGAACAACCAGTTTTAGTCCTCGCATCTAAATGTAAGGCATTAACTTTTCAACTTATATTGCAATACGTACGCACGTAATGCCTATATTAACTGAAATTCTTTTGAATCGTGTGCAAAAATCACAATTCATTTTAATAATTTATTGTTTTTACAGCCGTTTTGCAAGGCAATATCAAACAAAGCGAACATACTGCTGCTTATTGAAAATATGGCCGTGAATCGTGCAAATCTGGTCTAAAAATTGTTCACAGTGGATACTTTGAAAGTGTCATAGATACTTTTGATCGTTACCAGCCTCCAAGGGCACGAACCTAAACAAAGATATGACATTAGCTTTTAAGCTTTGTAAAGACCTTGCCTATTCTTTTCTATCAATTTTCTAAGATTAATGAAGGTCTAAGGTTCAATGCACGCAACTCATCCAAAACATAGACAGTCATGGGGACTGCCGACGAGAAGTGAAAACTTAAAAACTATGAAACAATGTTGCACAACACGTCACCCTTAAAGGTACAGACAGATATACTGTTATTCAGCATGTCGGTGATGCGAACCCATAAGATTTTCCCCTATCAAAAATTGCTCAACGCGCTTAAAGAAGTTATGACCTTATTTTTTTTTAATTGATGGTCAAGCCTATAGTCATCAAACGATGACTATAGGCTTGACCTTACTTCAAGTGTAAAAGTTTTTGTTTTCGTTTTTTAAAAACTTGTACTAGATGACTTAGTATTAAAAAAATAAATAATTCTGATATTTGAAACTTGAGACCACACTAGATGGCTCTGTATTAATACACAATATAGAGCGAAAGAAACTTCGTTCCAATTTAAAAATGTCGGGAGGTATAGTGAGACACCTTCCCATGATACCTACTGACTTTTTTAAATTTTCACTGTTGGTCAAACGCCATAAGATTTCAAAGACCCTTTTGTGTGTAGTAAATTATTTAACATCGAATTTTGTTCAGTAGGCTACTGTGAATCCATGGAAACCATGGGAAAAATATTAAGTCCCTAATTATAAGGTGTTTATAAAATGTAGCATGCAGCTTGACAAATACGAGTTTACTACTGTCTCTACTATAAAATAAAACGTGTGCGGTCTGGGGACCCCGATCAGGAATGAAGTTCCTTCTCACGTATGATTTAAAACAAGAACAAAATATATTTATATTAGACTTATATTAAAGTCGAAAGTGAGGTCAAAATGTAAGTGTAAAATTGCCAACACGTCTTGAGCAAGCGTGGTGATCAATGAAAACCTCTTCTCATACAGAGAAGGTACGAGACCTTCTCTGTATGAAAAGAGGTATTTGCCCTGCAGTGGAATAATAAAAAAGGCTGGTATTATTATTTTCAAATATCTTTGACACATCTCGGGACCCTGGGGTCCTGGACCTTTGGAAGGCATACGAGGGGCTAAAGTCAACTCGCAGAGGGCCATTAGACATTTTTAAAGAATATTATTATCGACTTTAGCACACTCGAAAACTATGAAAACTACACCCATGGCGAAAAACGTTAAAATTCGCGCAGCCGCCATCTTAGATTTTCATTTTGACTTTATTATCGGCTTTAGCACCCTCGAAAACCATGAAAACACACCCAAGATGCAAAATTTGAAAATTTTCGCAGCCATTCTGTTCGTTCAGTTCAAATTCTCTCTGTTTCTTATTTAAAATAGAAAGAGAGAGAGAGAAAGTCACATGAAGGGGGTCATAACGCTTTTTGGAGCCGATTTCTACCAGTTTACTCTTACCGCAAGTCGGGTTAAAGAACCTCGTTCCAAAAAATTTGCACGTTAAACTTAACAACTAAATGAGTTAGAACTCACCCACTCCAAAGTTAGTATCATAAAACAAGTTGTACATAAACCAGCAACACAAACATACTAGTTCGATCACACAGGGGATTACAGATTGTGAAGCAATAGCTTTGGTACAGAACTCAAAGTTCGCTACAGTGGCTGTGGTTGCCAGTTTTGTAAGTAGGTTATTTATTAGCATTGTGTTGGATGACCTGGGGTTGGGCAAAGGTCAGCTTGGAAAATTGAGATGGTTTTAAAGCAAGGCAATGCTGTGATATTTTGGGTAATCCATATTATTTTAATCTAGCTGCTGCACGCGACTTCGCCCGCATGGAACCTAATTCTTTTTCTAAAATAATAGTATTTAATTGTAAGTTACTCCTTATAACATCAGCTATATACCACTGAAAGTCCCGTCAAAATCGGTCCAGCCGTTTCCGAGATTAGCCGGAACAAACAGACAGACTTTTTTTTAACTTAGTACCGTAAAAACTTTATTTATTTAACCATTTATGCACACATAAACAGACAAGAAGAAAGGAACAGAAAAAATACGTATATTTTATGCATTTATTAAAAAGCTGTTATTTTGACATAACCAACATACACTTCAATTTTATTAATTTGTATGTAGTATTTATTATACGTATATGTATAGATTGTTTGTCAGCTAACAGGACGCTTATGGCAGATTTATGTGAAGTTGTTGGGTATAAAAGTTATAAGTTATAGTCCGGAGGTTGAGAAGCCATATTTTAATTCATGGGCAAATGAATTTCCTGCTTTAATGCTAAATAAAAATAATAAAGTAAAATATGATATTAATGCCAAACTAATACTGTGATGAAAACTGTTCCATTTAAGGCGATTCGCACACTGCATCGCATTATGCAGCGTGGTGCGGGGCGGCCCTAGCAAACAATCTGCGCGCGGGAGCGCGTCGCGCGCGCCGTTTGTGTTTTCTATACAAACTGGTACTGTGTTAAATCTGCTGCCCCGCACTACGCTGCGTGATGCGGTGCATCAATCGCCTAAATCTTCCTACTTACACAACTAGCGCCGTCTTTACCCGGGGGTGCAAGGGGTGCGTAGCACCCGGGCGCAAGGTCTTACGGGGCGCAAGGCGATCGAGTCGATCGATTTGTTATGAAATCCTACGTGGATTTCAAAACAGACTGTCAGTCAGTTTGTCAACTTAAAAGCCAGAAAAATTGAATTTGGTGTTTGAAAATGTACCTTATTTTATTGTTGAATAGGTACTTTTACTTTTAAAAAAATGGAACACAAAAATTTAGTTTTTTTTTTCGTTGGCAAGGGCAGACTGATTTTTGCACCCTGGCGCCCAATATGGTTAAGACGGCCCTGTACACAACAATCAAAATTCCTGATTTTCAATCCATTTAAAGTAGCAAGAAAAATCTCTGCGACACTAATTCTACCCTCAGACATTACAGTAGGTACTAGTCTCATATCAAGCACCCTCCAAACGGGTAGCAAACACTCAAACACTCGCCACTCGACCACTCGACACGAACACTCGATCGTCTCGCAAGGGAACTAACTGAATTAAATATTTAACTAGGGTCTAAAACTTAGAAGAAATGGGTCACGTCACGTAAGTTATCTTTCTTGATAAAAGTAAAGATTTTATGGTGTTGTTAAATCTTTTAGAGGTTGGGTAGAGGTGTTTTATATCGCCGAAAGTGTGCTAAAATCTGTGAGTTCAGTGTTAAATTGTGTTTTTTATTTGGTTCAACTTCAATTACATGTTATTCGTTAAATATAAGCATAATAAGAGCATTTGCAAAAAACTGCAACACGAAGAATGACAAAAACTGTTAAAAAACCAGAAAAAATACCTGTTTCCTCGATAATATGTGATGTTATTATGATGTTTTAAAAAATGACAGAAACCTTTTACGGCTTTGAAATTTTTCCATACTTACATATCACTCGAACAATAATATTTCACAGAAAATATCTCAAAAGCACGTCATATCCACGAAAGCTGAGTATAATTTACTTTTTCCCCAATACCGATGATTGGATCCCACTTTCCAATTATGTAGATTTTCCATTTATTTCCACAACAGTGCGTAATGTAACGTTGACGTCAGCCTAGAATTCGTCACTCCAATCAATATTTATTACGTAAAAATTGCTTGTAGAAAAAAAATAGAATTCCATGGGGAAGTATCTTATCCACCCGGTAATGATACGCATGCGGATAGCATTTTTTTTTCTATAAGCAATGTCTTCGATTAATTTAAGAAAAACCTACTTCATTTTTTTTGTAGGAAGTGTAAGTTAGACCTCTCACTACAAAGAAAAACATTTTAAAAATTTGAAGCACTATATTGAGTCTAAAAATTGCCAACAAAAATTTGCCTGACGTGGAGACCTCCTTCTTGAAAAAAAAATATATATATATATATATATACTGCCTGAAGAAGTCCCATTTTTTTCATATTCCACCTTTGTTTCATTTCTATTTTAAAATAGCCGAAGTAATTCGCCCCATAATGATACTGAATAAATACAAATAACCCCAATTTTTCATCAAAACAAATTGAATTTAACTGCTAGTTTATTCAAAATGAAACCAGATTTGAATAATAAGAAATTAGGGTGCGGTTTAAAATGGCTCTAAATGAATTTAGTCGTTAAGGCAAAAGGGATGCGTATTAAAGAATTTCAAATACTTTCGGGTATTTTAGAGAAATGGGAATCTCGTCGGTATGCAAATTAAAGGTGTGGGTCCCAAAAATAAAACCCTTTTTCCCCATTCAAGGCTTCTATGTTGCTTCTAATGAGAAACTGTGATGTTATGTGGTATGGTCAGCGTAATTTGCTGAATAAAATCAGACCATTGACTATTCAATCTTAATTAAATTAGTGACAAAGCACTACATTTCATAAATAAGTTAATAAATGTGCACTATGATGTTAAGGACATTATAAAGTGCGTTTGAATTAGCTTGTGACTGACAGCCCATTAATTAGCACCTTTTAATAAGATTGCCCTTATTGCGTACATGTCCACCTATTTCAAAATGTTCTAGACATCGGATTATTTTCGTATTTCATACTTGAACGGAGCCTTTATTCACGAGCCGAACACTTGGCAAGTTTGTGAGACGAATTGAAAAATGATCTACTGAAATAGGTGTTGTTTTCCCACAACTATCCACACTTTTACTATACCTACTTAGTTTTAATATACTTTCGGCGTATAAAACTTTCCTACAATATAAGTAACTACATTAACTACAACTTACTGGACAGTTCCGTTGGTTAGAGGCGTGATAGTACGAACTATAGTCCACATTCACATCAGACTCTTTTATTATTTATCACTCTGGCATGTTGCGTTGTGCCAGCTGAGGGTTCCGCAGTAAAAAGGAAAAACCGCAAAAAGTTTTCAGTTACGCCGAAAAAAAATCCTTTTTACGCAGTAACTAACAAAAAATAACAATAATTACAAAACAAAAGATCAACGGTTACACAGTTAGGCATATTTATAACATAATTACAATTTAATTTAAACATTATACCTCGAGGTCCAAAGTCAAATCTTCCAAATTTAATTTAATCTAAAAATATCATAAATTGGTTCAAAATAACCGTCTGTTGGCGGAATATAAAGTACTTTGCGAACTTTTAACTATGGCGGTACCTAACACGAGGACCGAGGCAACTAAAAGTTGAAGCAGTAAACTTGCTATGTTTTGCTATAGGATCGGGTTAAACTTTACTCAAGACTACCGTGAACTACACTTATGATTTCAGAGAGTAACCGTGATTTTATAACATTGGACAAGAAATGAAAGCCCCCTCTTTTTGTAGGGGTAAATAAAAGTATCACAGACTGCTGTATCAGCATAATGGTGCCGTTTCTCTTGTACACTCAACTAAACTAAAATTCTTTACTTATGACTATGAGAATCTTAAAGCTATTCTGCAAAATAAATTCTCTAAATTTCAAAATATTTCGAAAACTAAATCGAACTTGACAATCGCGACTCCACGTGGTACTTGGTTACCCTACCCCGTGAATTTTTTTTAGAGCCGGGGGCACGCAGGGAGGGCAGCCTCGACGTATTTTATATGGAATTTTTCACTTTTTGTATGGAAAATAAGAAAAATTATGACCGACACGGTGAGTTTTAGGGGCTTATGAACTACTTAGAGGGGGTCGAAATTGTCATTATTTTTGCGATAGTACGCACCATTTTCGAGATATAAGCAAAAGAAAAAAAAGATTCAGTACTATTTTATTGCACCTGAAGTCGAGGTGCTGGTGTGAATTTAAAGCTCATAACAACCAATTTTATTCCACACATTTTTAATCACGATTAAATGTAGTCAGATTTAGTTATAAAATCAAAATTTTAGGTGAAAAACATCAAATTCAGAATAGCAAAATTGCCATTTTCACTAAATTAATGTCTCAGTACCACCTTAATGCTGTCAAACTAAAATATAGTCAAGTTGTGTCACTTTGTCGTGAAATCGTCGTTTGGCATTTGTTTCATTGTTTTCATTTCCAAAGCGATAGAAAATTACGTTTTGACCAGGATCTTTTAATTGTGCATAAATCATCAATGTAGCTAGAGTTCATTACCATGATTTGGTTTCTACTGAGTACTGTCTAAGCATCCTAAAAGCAATAACCAAACACGGAATTAAAGGCGGTAAATTCGGCTTACGCAAATATAAACACTAAACACCGACCCCTACCTAAACCGTGAATATTAATCGAATTAAGTAAATGGAAAATACTTTACACGTGTGCCTACTTCTCCAAGAAAATTAGGGCCTGACCTGACATTAATCGCACAAAAGGGTAAGTAGACATTTTTTTCTTGGAATATAAAAGTTCCCCCTTGTCTACAATTAGATTTTTGCTTGTGTGATTTGTAGATAACAAATCACACAAGCAAAAATAATCTACAAAAAAACAAATTAATATTATATACGGAACCGCTCCCCAGTTACTTCCCATACAAAGAGAGTGGTGACGTAATGGTTCCCTTTGTCAAATTACCGTATTGTTACTTTATAGCCTTACTTACTTTTACTTAGTCCGACGTATTTCTGTGCTTACGGATGTAATTGTTTTTGTTTCCCTTTTCCTTGTGAGAATTGATGTTATTAACATTTTTATGTGTGTTTAGATTGTGGGTTTTATGTGTGCTTTATTAACGGGATATTCAATTAGAATGGCTTTTGCTGAAAATTATGTCTATAATAAATCACGTTGGAATCCGTTCTTTGCTATTGGCAACATTTTTATCGTGATTTATAACAACTACGCTTCTTAGGGTCACATCAAACTCAAATCAATAATAATTGATCTATTGCCATTAATTTGTATTGTAGTCTTATTGTCACTCGCTTCAATTGCATTTGGTAGACGATTAATTTGCGCATCAATGTGTATCAATCACGTAAAAATTGTCAATTGATTGATCGTTTCGAGGCCCTCATTCGATCGAAGATCATTTTCCAGAATTTCCGTCCTCGTTTCTTTCCTCTTCCTGTATTGACCCACATGATTAAACCCATTTCTTACTTAAATGTGCTGAAGTTCTCTCAGAAACACATCGCCTTCAATCAGAAGGCTGCCCCCATATTAATTGATCAATTTGACCACAACCACAACGATATAATTATCTAATTCAATAGGAACTAATTCTAAACTAAGCCTGTAACACATCACAATCACAATTTCTACACCTCTGTCCCCTCACACGATCCAACACGAACGACATAATATGTACAACATACAAAAACCCGTATATGTACGCTTTCTGCGTCCGCGAACTATGAGTAGATATGATTTCACTTCAAGTAAAGTGATAGCCGACGACAGTGTTCAGTTACGGGTTTGTGTCGTTTATAGGTTAACGAGAACACGTGTTGGCAAGGGTTTGACACGAGTCGTGGGACGAATACAGACCCGTAAGTGATTTTTCGATTTCGTATTTTTGTTCACGGATAAAGAAATTTATGTTTTGGCAAAGTGATAAAATCGAAAAGGTTTTTTAGTGTAGTATAATGATAACAGAATATTGTCATCAACAGGTTTAGTCAAAATGTAATTTATAAGACTTGTATTACATAACTTTATTCAAAACCCAAGCATTATTTAAATCTAGTTAAAGCCATTTGATTGGTTCAATCTAGTTTAAAGTACCTACTCATGCTTGCCTCTTGAGTTAGGTTCTGTAATAGTTTTAGACCGTTTTCATTATTTTACCTTTACCCATTATTGTAAATAATTTGGTAATAATGGCCGATTTTCTGTTTATGATTTGACCAGTTTCAGAAATCTTTACGATCTCTAGGAGTCTAAAAATGTGACTGACAAAAATACCATTTTACTGTTCAAACATTTACATCTCATTCAGACCAAAATTAACGTTACATTTTATAAATCGATTACAAACACTACGGCCTTCACTGAGTTCAATTTAAAGAGGCTCCTTATTCCAGACGAAAATAACGCACGAATCCAAAGGCGAGAAAATAACACGATTACCGCACTTCTTTGAACGTGATTAGACAAGGCGAGTGTTGATTGGTCGACGCCCACGACATTAATGTTGTACATAATACAACATTATGATAAGGTATCATGTATGGGGAGAGGACTTAGACTCGGTCTTAGACCAATTTGATGGTTTCCTGCCACGTATCATCCGCATAACTGCTTACTTATAAAATTACAAGCGACCCGCCCTTCTTCGCGCGGGTTCACATGTCAAAACATCGAGATTTCTGTGGTATATCTAAGTTAAATATTAATGCGTTAATTACCACGTAAACCTTTTGGAATGAATGCCCTAAAGTATGGTGAAACCCCCATTTAAATTCTTCGTTTAGTTTAGAAGATCTAAGCGGTCACACAGACAGACACAAAATGTTTCTTTATTCTATAATATGCATAGATATTACTGAACATTGGCATACCAAATATCTGAGGAAAAAATACTAGCAACTGACTGAAAGTATACGTCTGTATAAGACATCATCTTTACTACATCCCCAGTTGAGTTGGAAGGGGTAAGCATGACTAAGCAATGGCTGACTTCGCAGAAATAGATGGAATTTGTAACACTGCAAAGAATTTGAAGAAATCTTATATCAATGAAGGTTAAATACCTATAGGATATGAAAATAACTAGGTCGTAAAGAACTGACAGGCAGTCGCTCCATGTAAAATACTGGTATTCAGCTGCATCCGGTTAGACTGGAAGCCGACCAACAACATAGTTAGGAAAAAAGGCTAGGTAGATGATGATCTTGATGATGAGAGTCAAAAAGATCTTCCGAAGAAATAAATGCGACCAAGGAATTTGAATCTCAAATGAATAAGCTACAACCAGGGTACTGATGTTCCTGCCCATTCTATTAATATCATTCGTCCATCGCCTCTTGGAACCATTAGCGAAAAGAGGTTTAGTCAACATTACAACGATAATATTTTAAAAATAAAGATGAAACCCAAAACCCCGGAACTTTGAAACACTGAGAAATTAAAACACTCGTTAATAACTTTTACGGGATATAACGTTATACATAAGCGTTTTTCTGAGTACATATTTTTATTCATTAACAAAATTGATCTTGTTTAGTTTCAAGACTTATGCGTAGTTAATCGGCGCCACAACATCCTCGATTCACGTCTCGCTCACTTGTGGTATTTTGCCCAACGACTTAAAATAACATACAAATTGCTAACCAACATTAGTCTCAATATATCCAGTTTACACGTGTATAATTTTGGCCTCTTCGATTTCGTGTTGACCTTAGTAACTTAGGACATAAAGACTGAAAGCTAATTTGCTTTTTAAGTCATCTAGATATTTATTTATAATGAACGGGTATTCTCTACAACTATCCATAAATAATCTAGGTGGTAACTAACTATTCATTCATAAGGATTCATAATTTATATTTGCCTGTCTTAAATTTTAGTAAGTAGGTTATATTCAAAGAAAGCTTACATGTTATCATAATTTTAACGACAACTAGTAGATGTTACCTAAATAGACAAAACGTGCAAGGTACAAATTAATATTAACAAACATCTATAAGCATTATTATAAAGTAAAGTTTGTTTTCGTGTCTGTCTATGTGATTGCATTATTCTTCTAAAATTCGCATAGGATTTTGATGCGGTTTTCACTATCATTTAGAGAATTTATTCCGGAAGGTTTACGAGTATAATACATTAATATTAAACTCACATATAATAAAGAAATCCCCATGTTTTGTCAAGTCATAAAAACCGTGCAAAGCAGGGGCGGGTCGCTAGTTCTCTATAAAAAAGTTATCTAAGATTTTAAACCGATTCTAAATTATCCATTTCAATTTATTCTTCACGGTTCCATTTGAACTTAAAATTTCTCTATCAAGTCTAAATCGAGGGTACTGGAACATAGCTCGTGCTACAAAAACGTTGCCAGACGAAGCAAAGGCAGTTTTCTGTGAAATAGAAACACCCCCACTTGTTGCCGACGTGACACTGCGACAATTAATCACGTTTCTTTTGAAGTAAAGCGTGAAAATATACCTACAGACTCAGACCAAATAAAAATCCAAGACATAGCGCTGTCAACGGTGACGTGAGGCCGGTTTCGTAAACATGCGTGCACTTAATGAGGTGTACTTTGATTGTAAATGTGTGCGTGTGAGCGTGGATGCACAGAGCGGAGTTGTAGTTTAGGCAAGCTTCACTGTATTGTTTGCAGCGCTTTGTCTTGATTTTTTATTTGATCTGAGCCAAGAGAGCTTGTGTTTCATACAACAGGCGAATAGAATAGAAAAAGTTTATCTGCCTAGAATGCAGGTATACCATTGAGTTGTTACAAAATAATGCTTGGTTCTAGCTAGTGCGTTCTACTAACTGCCATGCAAAAATTAGATACGATATAACTACTTATTGACGTTTTCGCCAATTAGGTTCACCAATATCAAACTGGTGCTATTGGTGTTTACGCTTCCTTTGTCTCCATTTAAACCACTTTACTAAGTGCAATTTCTGGTCAGAAATGGTTATAACTTAAACTTTTATCGGCGTTTAGTCTAGCCCAAGGAGGTTTTATGTTTTGGGCTACCCCAGTACTTCAATCACAAGACAAAGGCAGCTTGCGTTAATACAGCGTTTTCCCGGGTCTCTTAAAAACAGTGATTGTTTGTCGTGGAATGGCCCTTCTTTACGTGATTATTCTACGGTATAAACCTAGTTTTTAGAGGGCATTTTTCAAGACAAGATTTCAGTTTTTTTGGTAAATGTCATCTTCTCGTCACAAAACAAACCCACGGCCGAGCGTGACATTCTTTGGGCCAAGTCGCATGGGGCCACTAAATTTTATAAAAAGCAGATATAAAATACAATTTTTAAATAAATAAAGTAGGCTAACACAAATTATATGAACATACCCTTTACTTTGACAATTTATCTTTTATCTAATGTAGAATAATGTAATAAGTGTATGTTTGTGTGTGTGTGTGTGTGTGTCTGTGTGTGTGTGTGTGTAATCTGTATGCATGTGTAGTGTAGTATACAGTTGCTTATTTCATCAACCGGTAGGTGGAAAATCCATACAAATTAGGATTTTGCACCTGTCCAGCACCGAAAAGAGGTGCTTAAAAGACACCGAATACATCATTTTGTTCAAAAGATGTATGCGGTGAAATGGTCATTGCCTCTTCCAAAATTTTGTCATGCATGAAAAGATGCAAACAAATGGGGTCACTGTACAGAATAAATCTTCACACAAATAATTAAATACTTATATATTAAAAGAGACAGTTTAACTACATTTCCCTGTTATTAAAAGAGACAGTTTAACTACATCATTCACTGATAACGTCATTGGCTACGCTATCCTAGGACAGCCAATCGGAAACGATTATTCTGTTAATGACGTTTCTTACGTCATTTCTTCTAGCATTTGAATTTCCCAAGTGATGCACAAGACTTTTACTCTGACGTCATAATTAATATACCAAGTATACTGTGACTAAATGGCTTTGATACTTGAATGTGGTTTGATGACGTATTAACCGCGCTCAATCAAAATCAGCGCTTGCTCCGTTTAATTTGAACAAAGATTAAACTACTCGTAATTAGTTTTCCTTTACGTCATATTATTTTAGTTTTGAAAGTAAGTCATACGTATTATTTAGGTCAGCATTTCCCACAGAAGTCAATGCTAAAGCTATAATGACAAAAAATTGGAAAGAAATATATCTCATTGAAATAGCACTCCTTGTATTTAATTAAAGTATTACTATTTTCGATGGTAACTGAATGTTTTTTTTTTCTTATTTGAACAGTCGTTCATTCCTATAGTTATGCCCCATCTTTCTCCACGAGAACCAAGAGGTGAGTCCCGAATTTGGAAGTTTTTGTTAGGTGGGTCGCGGTCCAGTCAACTTTGGGAACCACTGATCTAGGTAGGTAATTACGGTATAATTAGTTCTTTTTTTAGTTCTAGTTTTTCCTACCTCAAGTAAACTCTAGCTAAATCAAATGTTTTATGGGTTAGATTCGTAGGAATATATTAAGTGTTCCTCATATTGAAGTGAATATGAATATCTTTTTTTTTGAGTCCTATAATGTATCTTAAACCGTTTAAAAACTATAGAAAGGAATTGTAAAAAATGTAATTCATAGGTATATAAGAATTTATATGTATTTTGTGGAAAGATATTTAATTAATATAATAATATGATTTTTTTAATCACCCAACTTTTCGTCACAACGTTTTTGTTTGTGTTAATATTTATGTATCATTGGTTTTAGAAGACTCATGCGCTTGCAAAGTTTTAAAGTTGTGTTATGGTACGAATTAAAAAAAAAAAAAAGGTAAAACAATGTTGTTCTAAAAAATTACATTCCCAATCCCTCAAACTGTATCGGCTCTTCTACTAAACATCCTGTATATCATTTTTTTTTTTTCATATCGACCATAAAAAGATCGATCGATTTCGTTTTTTTCCCTATATTATTGTCACTTCACAAATCTTACCGCCCGATGTTACTTAAGTGCTTACATATAGTACCTACTATGTATTAGAGTTGTAAGACGAAGGAGAATAGTCTCCACGACATAGGGAATCCTAGTGTGGAAGCTAGTGCTATTTGTATTTGTATTGCTTACTTGAACAATAAAGTTTTTATTATTTATTTATTTTTATTTATAATTATTATTATTTTGGTTAAATAAGGAAACGTATCTGCAACGCTAAACTTCAGGTATTCACTACTAATTCGCACAGATTTCATAGCCCCACATTCATAACCAAATAATTACATTTCAACCGCTGTCCTTATGGCCATTTGTCAGCTCGTAGAACGTGATTCGACTAACAGAGAACATTGTAATTAATGGCTTGGACGCTGTACGGAGACTTCATCACTCACCATACTAATCTTCAGCTTTATAGACACTTTCTGTCCCTTTCTAACAAAGGAAGGAAGAAAGAGAGGGCGTGTGTTTAGAAATAAGGGCATTATTAGGTCTAAGGACGTGAGGGTAAGGTTATAGAATAAATATTTGAATTAGGAATAGATTTATGTAGCTAAAACTCGACTTGTTTTCCTGAAGGGTTAGGCAGAGGTGTACCCATAGTACATCCACATTACACCAGTTATGTATAAGTCCCATGTAATAGGGGGCCAGTCTATTGCCATCAACCGGGCACAAATCCAGACTCCAGTAACACTTTGCACTCAAAACCAATAAATAACACTTTGCACGACCGGGAAATCGTACCCAGGACCTCATGCTCAGAAGTAGAGATGGCGACCAAAACAATGTATTATTTTTATTTTAAATATTTTTATTAAACTCATTATTTATAATTTACAAAATGGAATCACCCTGTCTCAGCAATTTGTTAGCAACCGATAACTGAAAAGACAGCTGTCAACTCTCAATCAATTTTAATATACGAAAATAAATTAATGAAAATAATAACTTGAAAGTAAAAGTTCACTTCGAGTCTTTGTCAATTTGGAATTACAGTTTGGAACAATCAACCAATTTCGGTAAGTATTTTAATAATAATTAAATTAAGCTGAAAATACAAAAAAAAAAAATAAGTTACTCCACTGATTTTACACAACCATCACTTTGGATGTCGACTGTACATTCGGAAAAATTTCGAAATTAGAAAATTAAGTTAAAACTACGAGACTCGACTATAGGTACTGAAATCGAACGAAAAATTCAAAATATCCAGTAGTAAAAAAAAAAACAGTGTCACTCCGGGAGTGCCGACAGAAGTGAAAACTTGAACAATTTAAAAAAATACTTCCAAAACCTTTAAAGAACATTGCATAGAACATTGATCCATAACGTAATATAAATAAAAAGCACAATAGCCTTTACAAAAATGAGGTGTCGGTAACGGTGTCGCGAGTTCTATTGTTTTTTCCCCATCTCAAAAATGCCCAACACGTCTATAGAAATTTTCACTTCAAAAAACGAAGGAGCGCTCGCAAATTCACAAACGGGACGACAATATGTCGAATGTTGATCTTTCCTTTTGCGTAACTCACTGGGGAATTTGACTAACAGCAAGTACTAGTAGGATCAGGAGCCATTCCTGAACAATACAGGAAAATTGGTTTTTACGAGCGCTCGAAGACTTGTAAAGAACTTTTCACATCTTTTATACTTTTTATTTGTACTTGCGATAAAATTATAAACCATTGTTTACTATTAAATAAGCGTTTGTAATTTAACATCTATTTTAATTTGGAACTTAAAGGTTACACATAATTTGTGATTATAGTTTTTACTTAAAACCAAATTATACTAAAGAAAATCTGAATTTCAGACTGTCAAAATACCTTATAACATTAGACTAAAACTCAAAAAATCAAAAATAATAAACCATGAAAATCACTAAAACCACAATTTGGTATCACCCAATGAAAATTCACGAAATATAAGGCACAAGAAAATTCTGTCACAAAATAAGGGTCAGGTTTTTGTTACGCGTCGCGTTGCTAGACGTAAACGTACGGCGTGCGGCGTGGGGAGTCCTGATTGGCGTCAACGGTTTAGCGAATTCAACAGCTTAGGGTAATGTAAAAGCAATTTTCGCAGTGACAAGGCACTTTTTCGCATTTCTAGGCGAGATGGTTCAAGATTTTATGAAACAAGGTCGACGTGTTGTGTGGGTGTTTTTCCGGGGTTGTTGGTTTTTTACACAGAGGCGTATACTTAAGTTGTTATTCTTACAGTTCTTTGTTACTATACTGTACTGAAACTACCTAAGTAGTCAGAGTCTGTTCAGGTTCATGACCGAAATACATAATTATAATCCGTAGCAGTGTGTACGATGGTACTATCATACGCATTGCGATTATATAAGTCCCTAATTAAATAAATAAGTAATCTAGCATAATAGCTATGCATAGCGAGAAATCCTAGTTAGAAAATTAATAAAAACCCTTGATTCGAAAACAAGCGTACCATTTCACCCATAAAAAAACAACCAGAATTTTCATAATGATAAATTACACAGGTATTATTAAAATAATACATTTAAATAAACCAACAACAAATAATAGCGTACCGGCAACAATGTTCATGTGTTCTACAAGTTTTAATAAATTCGCTGAGTAACAACAACACACGTTACGGTTTGCGTTTGTTATTTAGAAACGTACTCAGGGAAGTGTTCTCATGAATTTGGAAAATTAATTCTAATGTTTGTGTTACTGAAGAGTTTTGAATCGAAAGTGTTGTAATTATTATTTGCTTGAGGACTCCAAATGATTAAAGTTTAAGTACATATATACATAACATGATCAGCGTATAATGTTCCCACTGCTGGGAATGTTACACAGGCCTCCTCTCTGTGAGAGGGCATGGGGCGTAATCCACCACGCGGGCCCAGTTGGTGGATAAAAAAAGATAAAAGTTTAAGTAAGTCTTTTCAAAAATAAAAAAATAAATAAAATAACATTGTTATTAAAATGAAATCAAAAATTTAAATGAACCATCTTTTTCTTTGAAAGCGTATGATAGCAGAAAATTCGGACTACTTTGTCATAAACAACAAATTATCTTGAATTTAGTAATATAACAATAAAACCTGAGCTTGTAAGAAAATCTTTGTTGCAAACTATTTTGATAACAAACAAGTTTTTCTTGAATTTTCAATGACAAGAAGAAATAAATACAATTTACTCCCATTCAAAAATTTCAGTAAGACCCACGCACAGGGAAAAACCTTACAACTGGAGCCGAGTATACGCGATTCTGCGTCACCGACCGACTGGAGCCAAGTATAACTGATTCAGCGTTACCGATCTGAGCGTGACGGTTCAGTTTCGTTCACTGCGCAAAGTGCGCCTAAAGAAGTTTTCACTTCAAAAACGATTCTTCACCATGTATTTAGGTCATTCAAACAATAAAGGTATAATTTCTTCTACACGGCCCACGCGAACCTACATCTGCAGTCTTAGTACTCACACGTTTTTCTTGCGGTGAAAAACTACGGTTTTTCGCCGTGTGTATGCACGGTCGTCAGTGTTGTGTGGATCACTGTGGAAGCTTGTTGACAGACACGTTTTTTCTTCGGCGCGGTATATAAACCGTACTGTAAGGCTGGTTTCACAGCTGTCCGGGAGACCCGCACGGGAGACCGGTCCGCACACAGGAGACCCATACGAGTAGCGCCTGCAGTGCTCTAAAACGAGGGAATTAGTACGATACGGTTGCTAGCGTTGTACAGGCTCTACCTGGAGCGGGTCGCGTACGGACCAATCTGCTTCGCTGTAAAACAATGTTGTAGCGCCTCACGTGTGTCTCCGTTCCGGGAGCCCGTACAAACGCCCGCACGGGTCTCTCGGACAGTTGCGAAACCAACATGAAGAAACCGTGCCCGTGCCAAGCCGTGTACAAAGGGCCTTATTCGTCGCAAAACGTCGCATCAACCTATTTGTAACATAATAGTTGACAAAGTTGTTCCAAGTAAAGCTTTTATTGTAAAATGTCAAAGGGAGGATGATAGAACTGCGAACTAACTTTCAACGTGGTTTTGTTCGCAAAGTTTGAAAGTTTTAAACTGCGTAACTAACTACGATTGTTAAAAGTATTATGTGGGTCTGTAGGTGATTCAAAAGGTTAATCGTGCAAAATGTCGTATTGTAAATATAACGTAAATTTGATGCATCAATTCTGTTTATACCTAGGATTAATAATGACAAGAAAATAAACGATTTTGTACTATTATATGCTAAACTTACCAAACATCTCATCAGGGCGCCCCAATATTTTGTATAGAACGCAAACATACCTGAAAACAAGAGAATAAAACATAAATATCATTGAAACTCAAAAGCAAATAGCGGGTGAATAAGTTTAATAATAGACTAGCAGCTGCCCGCGGCTTCGCCCGCGTGAACCCTAATTTTTTTCTTAAAATAAAAGTATTACCGCGTTCAATAACTGTCAGTGACAATATTCCACAGGATGTCACTGCACTTGAACGCGGTTTTAGATGTTCTGAGAGCGTTCAATTTAAATTTCGTGAAATTCGCCCTTAATTACCAATAGACATGAATTCTATACCAAAAGAGTAACAGATTTTAAATCATCGAAAATTTACAACCACAGTGTCTAGTTTAGAACATGAGACCAAATTGTAGTATGCTGTTACAATGTAACCACATTATATTTGACAAGTGGTTAACCGAAGCAACACCTTTTTGACGATAGTTATTTAATTACACTAGCTAGGAACATTCATTTATTTCAGTATCTAAATCAGCAATGCTGTCTATAGCTTAATAGCTCTATTTACTACATCATTTCTATTTTTTTTTTAAACATAATGGTAAAATACTTTCCTACAAAAAAGATGCGCTCCGCTTAGCTGTTCCCACGTATTAAGTTTCAACAAACCCGTATCAGACGTCGTCGTTTCAAAAAGCATACCAAATAATTTTATTGAGAAATACAAAGCATTTTCTCATCTTTATTTCAAGAATGAAAAGCTTAACCACTGAAGCCCGTAAACCTATCTCAGTGCTGCTCCGAAGAGGTATTAAAATGTATCAAACTGAATCGAATCTACAAAGGCGTTCAGCGGAAAATTTTCTATAAATATGCATCCAGTGTGACCATTGTGCATATGATCCGATGCGCCGCCACCCTGTGGGCGGGACTATTATACTTTACACCCTGTATTCGTCGGAACAGCCTGTATGATCTATAAAAGGCTTAGTGTATTTCTCACGTATTTCGTTTGAGAGATTCAGCAAAACGCTTTGGTTGCATATGTTGATAAAAATGAAAAAGATATTTTCTAGAAAATAAAATACAAAAGATGGTTTATACACGTTAAAAGATTGTCTGTAAATGCACGTGGGTGCTCTGGTGGGTGATTTTTCATAAAAGTATCTAGGATTGCTCCTGTTTCGTGGGATACAGAAGAAATCTCAGAAACTTTTATGAAAAATAAATTGTACTGAAACGACCGAACTGTGGTCTAGTTAGAGGTCACTTGAAGACCGAGTAGGGGCTCAAATTGTCTGTGAGTTCTTGAAATTTAATAAGCCAAATAAATCCTGTAAAAGTATGAACACATCTATTTATTATTAATATATTAATTTTCTATGTTAATTTACCGTCATGAAGCATCAGATTTCCAACAGTAGAGCTACAAAGCTAAAAATATTTATAGCTTCAGATAAAAAATAAATCTGACGTTTATAATATAACCCCTTAGAAAACTAGGTATCTAGTTACCTACACCAGCGGGGTAATTGCATTACACACATAAAATGACAACTGATCGCAATGGGTTTCATTTTGACAGTTCCAATGGGTTTCATTTTGACAGTTTCACCCACGTTGAATGAAGTAATAGATTAGTAATATCCTCAATACGTTCGGATTTTTATGGAAAGTGTGTTATGCAATTTCGGAGCAAAAGACAAAGAATAAAAAAACGGGGGACAGTCATAACTATCAAAACAAACAGTTGTAACACAGCCTAGAAACGAAAGCTATTATCCTCAGCAATAAAACGTCCATAGGTTCACAGCCCCGTCAGCTAACGATCATGCGCCTCCATTTGCCTAAAAGCCTGTGAACATTATGTACGAATCAGAATCCGGATAAGTACTGCCTTTTATTCCTTATGGTGAGGCGTAAGTATAAGTTCCTTTGCTTATTGCGTTTGGTTGGGTCAAAACTGGACTCGGAAAGTACATATACAGGCACAGCTAGATTCATAGCTAATCCTTTTTTCTTTCTTTTTTTTTGTTGTCAATGGTACATCTATGACGCTTATATTGTTTGGGCCTGGTGTGGCCACATTTATAGCAGCGTCAGAGGCGTTGTTCACATCGTCAAGGTTACATGTGAACGGACATTTGGGACCCTAGCAAATGGAACATAGTCTGTACAGGAGCACCGCAGCCGCACTGGATGTTGAATGAATCGGTAATGCCCCATTTCACCAAATTATGTTTGCAGTGATCTACTTGGGTACGCTTTATAACATTGTGTCAACATTCTCTTATCTTTATTTGGGGTCCACGTAACATACTACTTCTTCCAAACTTCTCTATATCAGTCGTCATCTCATTAGTCATCCCCTTTCTAGCCATATCATCTTTCACACAGGACATCCATCGTTTCTTTGGTCTTTCCCTACTCTTATAGCCATCCACATTCATTCTCAAAACTTTTCTCACGACATTTTCCTCATTCCTCCGCATCACATGCGCGTACGATGACAACCGATTACCACATTGCTTTTTAGTTACCGGTACCACTTTCAGACTACCCATTATTTGTATACCTACTCATTTCTTATTCTATACATACGCATAATACCACACATTGTGTCATCATATCTATCAGACAATCATGTGGGTTTAAAGACGCATCTTCAGGAAAAGCCAAATCTAACAAATAACACTTAAGTTCGTTTGGATAAGCGTTGTTCATCGAGGACCTCGTGGCTTAGTAATAACAGCCGCACAGGTCGATCTATCATGTTAAGCTACGCTTGCTGGGATTGGTTTGTGGATGGGTGACCATCCTTACATACCGAGACTCCTCCGTGCCTCGGAAAGCATAATAAGCCGTTGGTGCTGGCTGTCATTCGTGGATCTTAGACAGTCGTTACGGGGTCCCAACATAGTAAGGATAAAGGCTAGGTAGATTGACAAAAAATCGTTTGACAGTTAGGGCAGCCAGCACTACTATCAATATTGCTGAATCGAACACTCCAAAGCAGCCGTTCAGCCGTTAATGCGTGACAAGATAACAAGAAAAGCAGTGTTTATTTTCGCATTTATATTAAGGATGAAATGATACTGCCAGGAGTCTATTACGCCTGAACAGGAACGGCCTGCGCCTGGTGACGGGGACCATCACAGGACACTGCTCGTTAAACAAACACTTCCATACGATAGGCATAACGGGCAGTCCTCTGTGCAGGGCGTGCATGGAGGTTGAGGAAACCGTTGCGCACGTACTCTTTGAATGCACAGGCGTCACCCAGATTAGAACAGAAACCCTCGGGTCACCCAGATCTTTCACAGATGTTCTGAACAGACCAGGAGTTTTGATTAACTTCTGGAGGGAGGTGGGCTGGTTGGAATAACCCCCCAAGCGGCCGCCATGGCCCACGTACAATGGTCCACCTGACGGACTAAGTGCGGAAACCAAACCCCATAACATAGAACATAGATACTGCTGTTCTAACCACACACCTACGTTAACAAAGAGAAACAGAAGGAAAGAGTGTGGGTGTAACCGCTATTTAGCAAAATGTTTTAACCAAACTTTAAACACAGCTGTGTTCAGAAACTGCTTCAAACAAATAATATAAAAAAGGTCAAAGCAGGTGTTATTACACCTGTTACAAATAACCTACATTGACCTTTTGAAAACCTTTCTTTAGGACCCACGTATTTCTTTGTGAACACAAACGAAGAATCATTGCGAATAGTTTCCATGTGCACCTGCACCCTAATTACGTAACACGTTTTCAATCACAATTCGAACGTTTGGAAAGATATTACTAATCCATTGTTTCATCGGTTTCAAAAATTCATCTGCAACGTAAATCACGCAATAAACGTGATGAACTGTCAAAATGAAACCAATTGCTTTCAATCGTAATTTTATGTGTGTTACGCAATTGGAGTACTGATCCATTGAAACTCTTAATTACCTATTTTGTCATTAGTACAGTCAAGAAATTTATTAAATTGACACAGTACATCAATCTGTCTGTGTTATAATAACCATTTCATACATACAACCGTCAAAGAATTACAGTCTGTTGTGATTCGAGTATACGGACAATATAAGTAGTCGCTTTTTACAACTCACTTTCGACATTGGCAGAATAGTCGACATCGGCTTTGCTTGCCATTTATTAAAAATAGAATATAAGTAGTCAATTAATTACTCTGAATTACATGTGTATCTGCCATTATTAAACTTATCTTTATCTCTGGCTTTATCAACCAGATGCCTACAAACAAACCCAATAAACAGTTCTAAACACCGAAAGTAAACTATTTAAGACTAAAACAGGTATTTCATCTATTCTATTGTCTAAGTCCTTGATTCAACACTTAAAAGCCTTGAATTACGTAAACGAACAATTCTTAATCTCGAGACAGATTCGTCTCTGCCGCCATCTTGTTTTATTTAAATACCTAAATGGCTAAATGGCTTAAGCTACAAATCTAGGTTTCAATGTCATTCGAACAGGTTCTTCCGACTTGGAACTTTTTATCCTTTTATGGGTCGATTCAAATTGGTTGGCAACAGGTTGAGAAAAACAGGATGATATAGCAATTCTGTAGTCCTGTCTCCAAGCAAAAATAATAATTAAAATTGCACTAATCTTATACGTTTTGATTGAATATAATTGTTTCTATGACGTAATTTGAAAAAGATTGCCCATAATATATCTACTGGTTTGAAAGGGAAAATGGATTTAGTTAATAGCTAAGACTGGCACAATTTACTGTGTCAATAGTGGGTACAAGTCTCAAACTTTTCCACACATCTCTGAATTACCAAAAAAAAAAACGCCATCATTATGCATCAGTCATACCTATCTATGCTCCCCATACCTTAAATAATTTTCCCCGATTAGAAATTTGTATCGGGAACCAATTGGTAGACAAAGCAAGTTCTTTTTTGTCACACACGGATTCAAACTGTCAAATCACAAGCCTTTCATACAAAGGCGGATGTTATGGCCATTGAGGGCATAAAACAACCAATTACCATACGTCCTTGTCCAACCTTGACGAACAAAAAATTACCAATAGTAAAAATTAATCCAAATACATATCAAATCAATGACTGTGCACGTTAAACAATCAATTGAGACTTTTTTTGTCAATGTTTGATAAGTTTAGTTTTTTTATCTGACAATGATAGATGCAGATTTTTAAATAGGAAATGTGGATTATCTACGGGTATTGTTGATAGTTACATGGAATTTAAAACTGTGAAACTGTGGAGGAAAACGTAAAGGTTGTTCCTCTTTTTATTAATCTGAAAAGTCATAGATTTACTTGGCAGTTAACAAAATTAAATGCAAAGTCAGGGAAACTAATTAATAAGTAAATTGACACCCTATACGGCAATTTGCGGTTTTATAGCAATACAACTGTGAAGAACTGTCAAATGACAGTCTGTTGAGTATTAGAACACACGCATAATTTCAGTTGGTAGTCAATTTGCTTAGCACAGACACACATTTAACATATGAACAAAGTGTTTTTATTATTCTATCAGGCCCTAAGAAAGTGGAACGGACTTGTGTAAAGTACAATCATCACTATTCTAAGTTTTAAAATAATTATCACGTAAAAAATTAATTTGTATTAAAATTGCTAATTATTCTTATAGGCTAGATTGTAATTAATTATTAAGAACCTGTTTCTTAAAGAAAAAAAAAGATAAAAATAAAAAACGTAAATTCAAAACCAAAGACACCGACTTCCGAAATTAAAGTTAATTTTCACTTTGTAGTGTTTTTTTTGGAAGGCGGTTTTTATTTTTCACTTTTTAGTTGTTGTACCTACCGCACACTAGCAGGTCATATCATCCACATACTAAGTGGGAAAAAATACGAATTATTGAAGCTAACTCAAAAACTATCCAAGCAAAGTTAATAAAATTTATATGGAACCACCTCGAGACCACACCGTTTCAAACAAAAAATTTTTTTTTCAAAATTGGTCCACAAATGACGGAGAAATCGGCGGACATACATAAAAAAAAATACGCTACGAACATATAACCTCCTACTTTTTGGAAGTCGGTTAAAAAATAAAATTTCGTAGCAATTATTATTTTAAACTTTATCACAAAAATCTGATAATCAGGTATCAAAAATACATAATCTATTCTCACGAGAAAAGAAGAAGGGAAACAGCTTTATCCCTTAAAAATTAACAGGGATTCTTAATAAACAATACCTCATTCACCACTAAGGCTACCAAAAAAAAAAAACAAATAACACTCTAAGTAGATTTTTGCAGTAAAAACGCCACAAATAACAGAAAATTGCTTTCATAGACAGCACAAGTTCACTCTCTTCTTAAACTTATAAACTGAGTTGTGAATTGAAACTGACGTCTTCATCCAGTTCACTTCGTTCTCACCGGTCTATTATTTGCTTAGTCTGTGAATACTAAGAAGTTTCTTTGAGACGAGTTTGTTTATAAATTATTGGAGAAAAAGTATTGCGTGGAAAATATGATTATAAGGTTGCTATTGGTTCTCTTAACACTGAGCAGTAGGTAAATAACAAATATAAAGAAATCAACAGTTTTCCTGCAAGAAACAATCCTTTCAATTATACGTTTAAATAACATAACTGTAGGGCTTTCTCTAAAAGACAAATTTTACGAAAAGCAAGTTTTCTTGAACCTAGTTTTAGACGCAACTTTGACTTTCAAAGCTAGATTAATCTCCAAAAGGTTTCTTTAGCAGCAAAATATCCCATCTGTATCCTCAAAGAGGCAGACAAAGTGGTAACCCTTATTTTACCAGGTTTATTAAGACCCATGAATGTACCTAATAGGGTTATGCCTAATGTCAAAAGCAAAAACAGGAAGAAAACCCAAAAAAAAACCACAATAACCCTATCGAGTACCTACTAGTCGTTTTACAGTTATTATCCTTGCCAGACCTGTCTCTTAAAGAGCAGCATGTCTAAAAGCCTAATACGTCGATGTGCGGTCGGCGGCGCGTGGCGCTCACAAAGGGTAGGCTGCGCCGGCGCCGGACCGCGCTACTTACGCGTTACGCTTTGCGCTTACGCTTTAAAGGCATATAGTTAGTTACCAACATAGGTAAAGAGGTGTTTTGTGACTAGATTTGACAGTTAAAAAACTCAGTAGGTAATTAAAGATATCTACATAACATATTTGTACATTTTTGGCGTAGAGGAAGCCCATGTACCTACAGCAGAATACCGATATAGGATAAGTTTTAAAATAAATAATTTAAGACAGTCTTTATACTAGATATAGTATAAAGACGTTGATGATATACCCGCTAAGTGAAGATTTAAAATGTTATTATGGATACAAGTCCATAATGGCGTGTATATATAATCTTTTGTAAGAGAAGAACTTACGACCAAAGGCCTCAAATATCTTCCGAGTCCAATTTAATGATTAAACAAAAATGGTGGATCATGAAACCATAAACATAATTTAATTTAAATTAATCATTTCCCCAAAAAAAAAAATAGCCTTCGAACTTTTACAACTTCATGAAAAGTATTCCTAAGATACAATTCAATTCGCCAAGTTTCTGTATACTTCCCCATAGAAATACAATTAGAAAAACAAAAGACTAACATTTTGCTACTAATAACTGTTCAGCAATTTCAAAATGAAAGTAAAATACTTCATTACATGCAGCTCCTTAGTTAACGTTTCCAAGAACCTTTGCGTTTCTTAATTAAACCAGCACGGACGGTGCGACTCGATAATTGAAAATTTTCATCCGATGCCGCCCTGTATATTGCATAAGGGTGGACCTCGAACACGCATCTAATTTGTTCGAACTCGTGTGGAGAATGGTAATAGAGTTTCAGAGAATAAAAGCTTACAATTTTTTTTTTATTTGTGATAAAGAGCTTAAAGATACATATAAATAGTTTATCAAGATATGAGACGGCTGTATCTCTATTTGTTTTGTTTTATACAAATAATTTAGCTGCACTACTATAAGATTGTACACCTAGTAGATATTATTAAGAAGAAACTGCTGTATTTACCTATACTTGTTTGTTCAATTAGTTCTTTACTTTCTGTTGCTTCCTGTAATTTCTGTAGTGTATATGTTGCAGTAAGGTGGTTGAAGCCATTACATAGTTATATCCCTGGGGATATAACAAATATAACGTACAGTGGTTCATAACTCTCGGAGTGCCCTAATTTTGCTACTGTGACCATTTCGACGCAGCGGTCGCCGGCGGCTGCCGCGGCACCGCTCGCTTCGCTCGCTCGGCTCGTGAGTAATTGGTAATAGTTCTAAAGTATTTGGTCGGACTGCTCTAAAAGTTATACATATTACTAGATCGTGTTCGTATCATAGTTATATTCCTAGTATGACAGTTATGAAGCGCTTGCGCCACTAAACAGTGTGAGTCTTTATAATGTGTACATATCGAAATGAGGGAATCTATGCTTAATTTAATCGACGGAAAAAATATAAACATTTTTTTTATATTCTTTATGGAATTAAAAAAAAATTGTAACAGAACGGTGTAACTTTTAAACTAAATGATCTATCGCGATGAAACAAACTCCATAATGATTGGAAGTAATTAGGCGTCCTCATAAAATGAAAATTGTGGAGAAAAAAAACTACCCTCAATTGTAAATAAACATGATTTTTAGCAAAAATCTGTTTCGTTTTAGATATTTTTTTACAATAACCGTAAATTTCTCAATAAGACGCCGAAGAGAACAAAAAAATAATAATGTTGTTTTTTTATTGTGTTTTTCTGTCGATAAAATGACGCATAGATTCCCTCATTTCGCTATGTGCACATTAGAAAGACTCACACAGTACTACGGTATATATCTATATCCCTAGATATCCCTAGAAATATAACTATATCATGAATTCAACCACCTTACTGTGACATTTACATACTTTGGTAAACCTAAATAAAATATCTAAAAAATACTATACATATCGAAGAGGTAGGTCACTGAATGCTTTGAAAACTCTATTATAAACTGACATTTAAACTATCAAGAAAATAATGTAATTAAGAACACCTGCAGTCAATTATACTCTGATTTGCGTGTCCATAAATCACAGCAAAAATGCGTCCCAAAATTCATTAAATTCTTAACAGAACTACAAATCTGCATTTGAAAGACAACACACAGTCGTTAATTCCAATCGTGTCGTGAACAGCACCCTTTAAAAATTTGCATATTAATATTCATCTAGCAATATTTATGGCTCAAAGGAAAAACCACATCGAGATATCAAATGACGGATGGTCCACAATAACTAACGAAACCGCAAAAAAGTGGCAGAAAACTGTTTCATTTTCCAATCAGTGTGGAACCTGGAATACTATAAATTAGACTGTTGTGAACGATTGCGTTTTATATGTTCGTTGAATTTTGCACTTCTACGTTGTCGTTTTGATTAGTCACCGCTTTTATGGCTTGCTTTAAATTAGTTTTGCCGACTTGTTCCCGAGTGAGTACAGAACAGCTCGTTACCTACGAATTCTAATACCTGTAATAAATTTCATTCAATATTTCTCTTGAGATAAGAATTTTAAAAGAAGATGTATTTCTAACGCTATTTTAATATAATTTTCTCTGAAAAGCTGTCTCTAATTGTGTTGACGTATTTCGTTGTAAAATTATTTTATGGCTGCAGCATCAGGTCAAAGTCGTCAAATTATTTTACTGTCATCGTTTCCTAAAACATAATTCCAATAACTGCAAAATTCTGTTGCAAAATATTTTTATTAACTACACACGTCATGTTTCATACTAGTCGAGATATTGGATTATATAGAGCTAGATAATTGATTCAGGCGTGACCTTGCAGAAATCCATTATTAAATACAATAGACGTGGATATATTTAGTAACCTGTTCCGCTTAGCTATTTCTAAAGAGCCATAAAAAACCCTGAAATAAATCGACACGTGTTTCACCTCTCAATTAGGCATCCTCAGGATAACGATTGACTTGTCGCAAACCCATACTCAGAGTAGCACTCTACGTTCAGCGCTCGGTGTGGCAACACGCCGTGTTCGGATTTGCGAGAAGTCAATCGCTATTTTTTATAGCTCTTTAGAAATAGCTATGCGGAACGATATCGCGATATCGCGGGCGCTACAGGCAGCGCGACCCTTGTAGCGCCCGCGATATCGCGCTGGTCTGCACGAGCCTTTAAACGGCCGCTTTGGCAGAATCATAATATGATAATATTATGAATCACACAAACTGTCACAATCTGACAATTCACAATATTATCTGCGTTCAATTTATTATACTACGCAATTCATCTGTTTGAAAGTTTTGTATTTGAATGAAATAACATTTGAACTGTAGATTTAAAAAATAAAAATCTTATTTGATTAATAAAAACTGTAAAGATAAATTATCCGGTAAAATTACGGTCTTCATTTTTTTCATGCGGCTATATTTACACTAAATATGATTCTGATTGAATTGAATTGAATATGATTCAGCTAAAATATGTGTCATCATGGAATTTCTGGAAATACAGAAAATGAATTCTTTTAGAGGAATTGCTTAATGTGGCTGTTTTAGGCCCCCAGGTCACTAAATATATCCACGTCTGTTGTAATTATATAGAGCTGATAATGTCTCACCGTGGAGACTGAGGGGAGTGTTATCTATCCACCTGATGCTAAGGATTGACATTATTGATAGCTCACTTCAAGTTCACTTCAACTAAGATATCACGGCGAGATTAGAATAGACCAGATCAAGCGTGTAAAAAACGCGTCTGTACTAAACTCATTAATTATAAGATACAGACAGGCAACACCATTTATTTGTCCACAATGACGGGTTACAAGTGTTATGACACCTTTATGAGAAATGAACGCACTGATTCGCAATCCATCAATCTATCGACACTTAAAAACAAATCTGTCTCTGTCTCGTCATCACGGCTGAAGCGCTGAACCGAATTTGATGAAATTCAACATAAAGATAGCTTGAATGAACACTAAGGAAGAACATATGCATACTTAAAATAAAACAGTGGCACTCCGGGAGTGCCGACAGAAGTGAAAACTTGAACAATTTTATTGTGTAATCTATCGCGCTTTGATATCTTTGTAATGGTCAAAAGCTGGTGTCGTAACAGTGTTGCGAAATCAATGGTTTAGTCCCATCTCAAAAATGCCCGACGCGCCTAAAGAAGTTTTCACTTCAAAAATAAAACGAGCTAGCCTTACAGTAGTCGCATATAGCATCTCACCTTGGCAATAAGCAACATTAAAGGGGCGGGTCCTCGTCAAGGTCGTTTTTGACGGCGAACTTTAGCACTGCGCGCGCTCATTGGTCAAATCGAACAGCGCGCGCTTCCCCGGCTTCCTGTTACACACTTCCGACGCTTTTCACGAAATCACTCCAACTGATTTGATTATTTTGATCTTTTTAGATTTAGATTTGAAATTTTGATTGCAGGAAAACAAGAGGAAAGATGTTACACATCAAAAAACTACCTCAAGTTTCGATGAGAATATTTTAAATTTACGTGAGCGAAGTCGCAAGCAAAAGCTAGTTCTAAATAAACGTTCAGTGGTTTGTAAAGACAATGCATCAAACGTCTGGTTAGCCTATCACAAAGGCATTAGCCCATAACATGATAGATGACTAGTGCATAATGATTATTCGCAATTCATAGGAGATGCTGTGATGAAAGAGTGGTGTAAATATATGACATAGGGGCATTATAGTCCTGAGTTAGATTAAGATAGATCGGTTCATTAAGGGCTTTTGTGTAGAGACATCATGTGTTGTGTCGAAGGTAATAAGACATGCGGGAGGTCAACGATGAAGTCGACCGATCAAATTAAATTCACAGTTTGAGGCCCTGTTAATGAATGCGCCAGACTGTCATCTGACAGAACCAGATGGAGAGCGATCCATCTAGCTGGAGGGCGTCCCACACTACACTTGCCGATACACGGTTTCTTTTCCAGGACTCGTCTGCTCCACCGGCCAGCGATACTTCGATAAACATGGCCAGCTCACTGCCACTTCAATTTGCTTACTCTGCAAGCTTAATCGGTAACTCCGGTTCTTTTTCAGATAATTTCATTCCTGATTGATATCTGACACCTGTGATTGGAAACAATTCATCGTGGCAACGACGAACTGTGTCCAATTACAGCACAGTCACGGGCTAAGCGCGAGCAAAACGAACAAGAAAAGAGATGTTGTATGTTTTGACTTGTGAAGTTGTGATGCATCCGGCTGGTCCAAAGGTCATTGTGGAAGCCGTTCTATGTAATATGGATATGCATCTCATCAGACTGGAAGTCGACCTGTCTTGTAGCAAAACGGTAAGCTACATACCTTCATCAGCCTCACCTTTAATGTCACAAAGACACAATTTAACTACCTACCGTTATGGACATAATTTCAAAGAAAAAAAAATATCGCAAGATTTTACTAAATATAAATGACCGCGTGTGAAAAACGATAAATAGCAGTTGTGATAACATTACAGGTCCTCCTCCCAAAACAATTCCTCTCTACGAAACTCACAGTAAGAAAAGTATACCTACATTATTTTCGCAACTGTGCAAAACACACCAGACAAAAAAAAACCGTAATACATCCACAAATGTTACACCTAGGTTTAAAGCAAGAGGAAGGTTTGCAAAACAGAGTTGCGCCACGGAACGATCTCTCCGCATTCCTGAGATGTCAGCCTTGACGCGAACATCGGCTGTCGGTTATGACTGCACTTTTAGATGCACCCGCCACGAAGGTGAACCGCCTAAGCGCGAAAGGTACGTGTGTTTAGGGATATATTTCTACATCAGACTACGAACCGAAAGTAATAAAAACCTACTAATATTATAAATGCAAAAGTAATTTTATTTGTCTGTCAGTCTGTCTTTCTGTATGTCTATTAACTTTCCACGTCTGAATAGATTTAAATAAAAGACACACAGTTAAACCATGACCTAGCTTAGGATATAGGATACTTTTTATCCCGGTAATTAGTACGGTTCCGTGGGATAATTTTTGACTTTCACGCGAACGAAGCCGCAAGCAAAAGCTAGTATGTTTATAAACAGAAACGCTGTAAACAGGATTGTCATCGCATTGATGAGTCCGAAGCTCTTTATAGAACTTGATAACAATGTAAGTGAGACCTAGTTGATGATACCTTTCGAAACAACAGAGTATTTCTTGGTGGAAGGCCACTACTGATCATGCCAAGAATATTGCTATGACCAACTACATATTTCACATGTTGAACTTTAGCGATTAAGTGACCTATTCGGTAAAACCTGTCACCAAAACCTGTTTAGATTACCTTTGACCGCTTGAAAATTTCCTTCGTCTCTTCCTTGTTCATCTTGAAAGAAAAACATCGCAACTTTAGTCGTCAGTCGGCAAACATCGAGGCCAATGTCAACTAAACGCAGCCACCATTTTGTGTCACTAGCTCTAATCGGCGCTAGCGCAATACTAACAACCTGTCATTAAACAAACACCGCTTCTAAACACTAAAATCTATTGTCAAGTACTTCGTCATATTATCTGTGGGCATAAAAAACCCGCGTGTCATCCACAACCACGTGACCCGGCCAAGGTCTTCGGTAAACTTGTTAGAAGTCCCCCCTCTTGCATCCCCCCTCATTGAGCCCTCATTATGTAAGACTTCGTTGCATGCGTCCTACGATAACAATGCATTATGAGTCATAAGCGACTAACATAACATGATCTATACGCAAATAGAGACAACTTGAACAGGTGAGTCAAACGGTGCTGGTATTTGATCTTCTAGCGTACATTCTTACTGTTGCATTCTAGTTAGCGAAATTTCAACTTAAGGACAAGGCAGTAAGAGACAACATGCTAGCATAAATAGTGCGTGGGTGGATGCAGCGTGCGTAAGATCGTAACAGTTGATGCGTAAAATGTAGAAACAGGCACATGACATGTTCGAGAATAAAATAGTGTTTATAAACTGCGTGCAGTAACTGAACTGACATAACCTTTATTTATATATGGATTGAAGTTCTTAGAGCTATAGAAATATTGTTCTAGGGAAACTTATTTTTGACCCAGAAGTCACCTATTTACTAGACTTGAAGACTTCTATTTTGTAATTACCGGTAAACGTAGACTCCGACAAAGAAGGAATAACTGGCGAAATGTGGATATATCCACTATGGCTACAAGTCTGCCTTACCCTTCGGGAAAAAACGCGTGAAGTTATGTTAGTAAGTTGTATGATACATTCAATTGATTACCAAAAGTATGTGTGTTAAGCAGTGTAACGCAACTTCAAAGGTGTACAATATAATGACATGTGTGTATGAATGCGTGTAACGTATTGATAGTTCAGTAGATATTATTGTGTAGTTTTAAGCCTATTGGAGTTCATTACTAGGTTAACAGTTACAACGAACTATGTAGTAGTAGTTGGCATCCAATCTGACGAAATAAATGACTCAATATTAGTATTTTCTGCAGAAAATATGCTGTCTGATCACTTGGAAGAAAATAATTTCTGGATGTGGCTAGTAAAATTAAAAGGTACCTACTTACGTTAAAGTAAGACTCATTGTAAGATTTTCGGGCTAATAACTACCCGGTACGATGACATTGTAATTAAGAATAGTGTTTAACGTTTTTAAGAACAGTAGCGGAAAATCCGTATGTAAATTTTTTTGGCTGTCCACTACTAACCTCACTTTAATAATGTTTTTTTTTATTGTTTTTTATTGAACTGTACCGTCAGTGTTAATCTAGGTTATAATCTATCTGTGTGCCAAATTTTACCCGAATGCGTTCAGCCAGTTTTGCGCCAATCCGGAACAAGCATCCATTGACGGGGGCCGATGCCTGCCGGGGTTGCGAAGAAAACCGAAAGGGAGATCGTGGCCCCTGGCAATAGGGCACCTGAAGGAATACGGGTGGGTTTTAGTCAGTAAGAGTCTGACACACCCTCTCGCTCCACCCAGAGCGGGAGAAGCTATTTGATAATTTCCTACCCAAAAAAAAGGCACAGTTCAAAAAACTATATTTTCGGCATCAGACTCGTTCCCAAACCTCGTAGCAACTACTTTTTTTTTTCATAAATATTCAATATACAGTTTTGACTTCATAATTATTGTATATTTATTAGGTTTATAATTTTATAATTTATTGGTTTAATCAAATAACAATGTTAACGTTAAATAGCATCATTTGTACATATATGACCATATTTGCAGAATTCAGAAATAACAATTTAAAAATTTATTTGATATTTGGATTATTCGTGTGTGTGTGTGTGTGTGTGTGTGTGTGTGTGTGTGTGTGTGTGTGTGTGTGTGTGTGTGTGTGTGTGTGTGTGTGTGTGTGTGTGTGTTATAAGGTTATAATAGGTTCAACTTAGCCCCTATTCCAACGACATTTTTGTATATAAGGTGGTTTATTAACATGTCAGATTAGCAGTAGCTGCAAATAATATGTCAGTTTATTATGCACGTATTAAATTAAAGTATGGGCAAAGTTTCTTAACAAGTTTTGCAATTTCCAAACAGTTATTAGTACTTGAACAAAATGATTGCGACTTATCTTACAAAACTGACCGGTCTTGGTCGTGGTAATTATTGTGTATTACTTGATTTATGAATACATGTAAATTATACTTGTCACTAGCTTTTGAATAATTAGCTATATGCACAACTGGACACTAGTGTTATAATTTGTAATAAGTATTGGAGATTATGTGAACATTATTTTGCTTCTTGAATAATATTGATTTAGGTGTCATAAAATGTCTGTTTGCTGATGAAGATGATAAATTATGCCTTTGGAATTGCAGGCAGAAAAGACTATTCAACTTTGTCCCAAGAGTCAACAACGCATCAAACTTATTTTTGGCGTTGTTGATAATTATGTAGCTACACTCTCCATTTTTTTAATATAAAAGCTTACTCAGTTTATCAAAAAAAAAAATGCTGTTAGCTGCGCTTTCGTGTGCTTGAAAATCGACCACTACTCGATTCTAAGAAACACGTTGATATATCTCGCCAGCTATTTTGCTCACTCTTTCAATACCCTCGCAGAAAACTATCTGATATTTCATTTTATGCTTTCACTTCAGCGGCAAAAATAAGATTTAGTATCTGTGACACTTCAACAGTCGCTTTTAGTTCTCAAGTGGATTCCGCTGAAGTGAAAGATATTTCAGTACATTTTAGAATAAGAGCTAGTTTTATTTCATTTACTGTATGTACTGAAGATACTTTAGAGAAATATTGTGTGTTGTGTTGTTTTGTCGTGTGTATTGTGTTGTATTTGTATGTTGGTCTAGCAAATATAACATAACGCCGGTTTTCCACGAAGGGTTAGGCAGAAGTATACCTATCTATAATTTGCCAAATAATGTTGGAATGACTTCTAGTATATCAACTATTCATGCTTAACATTTCTAGGTCAACTATTTTCTGGCGCCCACAAATCAATAACCACGGAATACCGATATAATTAAGATCAGTTCGGCAGGTGTTGACCTTGGCATTGTATCTAGAGAAATACGGGACATTTCGTGAGTAGAGGAAGACCAAAGGATCGTTTGATTGATTGAGTGAAAGATGATATTATGATAAGAACACGCACCTCTGTCTTTTCAGATTCATATGTGTATTGTATCATAACTTGCTTAAAAAACGGTGAAGGAAAACATCTTGAGGAAACCGGCATGCCTGAGAGATATTTCTCGACGGCATGTGAAGCCAAGTCAGAGGCCCATGGGCGACTTTAAAACTCTGACAACACCAGGTTATTCAATAACCACACGAAATGAAGAAGATGACAATAAAAGGTGGTGAATACTAAGATAACTATGGATAGAGATATATGTACGAAAAAAGAAAACTGCATCGACCATTATTAGGTAAATTGGGACGAGGGCAGGAGAATGGTGATTAAGTAGGTAAGTAGCTTAATGCTACGCTATATTAATCTGGTAGTAGTTCTTTACTTGGTCGCGTACTTCATTACTGAAGTTGAAGGTCATGTCCTTGAAAGGCCTTCATGGGTTTTTATTATATTTATTTATTAGCCATTTATTTCGTTTCATTTTATTTATGATGTTCTTCCATTTCGTTCAGTTCTCCGCTTCTCTCAGGCCGGTCGTAACAGAGAGTCCAATAAGCGGTTACTTGGTCTGACCAGCGGTTAGGTGACCGGCCGCGAGGTCTTTTCCCACCTACCTTGCCCATCACCACCAACTTTTCAAGGTTATCTGATTCCCGACAGGCAATGCGACCAAAGTAACCGAGAATCCTTTGGTAACAGATTGTGGATACTCTTAAGCTGCGTGCTATTACTTAAGACAAGACATTATGTCAATGATTACTGGATTCATAAGTGACGATTTTTGCAAGTCCATTATTCTTCCACCTGTTACTTAATACACAAAGTTAATGTCATCTAGGTTTTCCTAAAAGACGGAAAATTACCTAAAATATTAAAAAGCAACTTTGTCGAGAGTATTAACGATGTAACCAATCTACCACAATCGCCTTTTGATTACTCAAACAATAATGATAACATAACAGAAAATAACAATCATATTTCACAAAAAATACTTGGTAATTGAGTATATTTGAATATTTATTATGAAGACCGTACTTTTGGGTACGTGGAAACATATTATTTTCTAGTGATATTGAACTAAACTAATAAAGATTCTCGGAAGCAATGGTAAATTCATGGAACTGTTATTTTAAGGATTTTTGAGAAGGATGTGAAGTTTAGGTGAAAAATATGAAATAGGTAAGTTTCAGAAATTACATGCCGCAAGAAGGAATACAATTTTATTCTAAGAAACTGGTTTGCCAATAGGTATCTATTCGGTCTGTCTAGCACTATTTGTAAAAACTAGCACATATTACCAGTTCTGTTAAAAATCTATGCTGGACGTAATGCTGACTTCATCAGCATTATTACGTCTTTATCACCGAAAGAAATTGACAGATGAGGGTGTGAACGTCAATACATTCTCACCCTCGTCTCGCCAACTATTCCAGGTCCGTTGTTATAAGGTAAGGGTAACTTTTATAAGGTAGGGGTAACTTGAGCATCCTAATCCTAACTAATATGATAAATGCGAAAGTGAGTTTATTTGTTACACTTTTACGCTAAAACGGCTGAATGGATTTAGATGAAATTTGATAGATAGGCAGCCAGGGACCTGAAGGAGGACATAGGCTTCTTTTCATCCTGTATCGAAAACGAAGTCGCGGGCAACAGCTAATTTATCAATATCACTGATAAAGTTCTTTACAGCAAACCCACGCAGAAACAAAAACAGCCATCTATTTTTGGTATCCCTCGGGCCTCTTACCCTCTTACAATTTCTGCTCCAATAACTTGAAACTGTTCAATGAATACTTGAATCCACTTAAAAGTCAATGCAAAGATTCGGTGGTTTACGTTAATTAGTTAACTTTATGAAAACCAAGTCGGGCATGCGCAGAATCTGTGAGATCAGGGACATCCTCGCCTATTATTATTCATCGCTGACTACATAATTTATTTAGTTAAAGAAGCTATGGAAATTGGCTAGACGGGAAATATATTGCGGGACTAGAGAGGGATGAACAATTTTGTTTTTTTTTTTTTTTTTTTTTATATGACATTCCCTGCACCCTAATTGCGTTACACACTTTTAATAACAATTCGAAGATCTTGAAGGAAATTCCTAATCCATTGCTTCAAAGATTTGAAAAAATCGTCTGCTCAACAACGTAAATAACGCAATGAACGTGGCTGAACTGTCAAAATGGGAAGGAATTTCAATCAATTGTCAGTTTATGTGTGTTATGTAATTACCTCGCTAGGTTTTTATAATCTGCGTTGATTAATCTATGGATGAGTGGCACAAGAGGTTTAATCTTCGTTCACAGATGGCATACAAATATTTATTACAGCAGTTAGTAGTATTCAGGAACCCGTAAGTTAGATGGTTGCTCAAAAATGTTAGACCAGCCATCAAGCCATATAAGCTAAGTTACTAGATTATGGAAATTCTCAAAGTCAGTACAAATTATCATAGCTAATGTTAGCCGTATCTTCATTTTATTCAGTTGTGAACTTTGGAAAAGGATACATAACACGCCACTCCCAGGTAATAATCAAAATAATTCTTAATAAACACGATCTAAATGACAAATCCTAGATTAGCATAATTATTAGGCAGCTATATGTTTGTAGCCCACGTCAAATGTCACTTGTTTTACCAGCGGTCAATACGTTACAAATAATATTATTTGTAAGCTTATTTGACCAATCACCCACACATAATTAACTAAGGTTAAAAGTATTTGAATAATTACGTGCCTGCTACACCTTATACGGAGGTTCTATGAAGATTAACAGATGTTAATCGATATTAAAATTAAATGATTGTTTAGTCATGGGTTATTTTGAATGATAACATCGGGCTATTTATTTATTTTTATTTATTTATTTATTGTAATGAGTGTTTGAAAATTATTAATATGTGGGTATTGTTTAGTATTTTTATTGTCGTGTACGATTTATTGTATAATAAACCAATCATAGCTTATTTAACTATTTATATGACCTTTTGAAGGCCGCAGGAATCCGCTGAAGGTGGGAAGCACAGAATCGGTCGAAGTGGCGGTGTTTGGGGGAGGCCGATGTCCAGCAGTGGACGTCTTTCGGCTAAAATGATGATAATGTTAAAGTATTCATATCTGCATGTTATGTTACCTAGTAGGTACCACCTATGTGCTTGTTTTTTATGTGTAAAATAACACATAACATCACGCCTGTAATCCCCGAAGGGTTAGGCAGAGGTGTACCTATAGTACACCCACATTTTGCCAGTTATGTTAAGTCCCATGTAATAGGGGGTGAGCCTATTGCCACCAACCGAGCACAAATTCAGACTCCGGGCTGCTACTGAGAAATTCCAGATGGAAAAACCCAATAACACTTTGCTTGACCCGGGAATCGAACCCAGGACCTCATACTCAGCGGTAGCGCTTTGCGACCACTAGACCAACGAGGCAGTCTAAAATATTTATATTTTTTAATTTTGCACAAAATACATACAAAAATAATGCATGATGTTATTTAACATATAGATTCTGTCTTGCTTGAGTCTTCTCTCTCAGAATAACTCAATTAAAATTCACGTTATCAAAGTTAGAAACTTAGACCTTCAGTTACATATTACAGATCTCCATTGCAAATTCTAGCTTACCAACAACAAACTTTAATTATCCAACCTTTAGGAACGACTAGCTGCGCCCCGCGGTTTCACCGGCATAAGTCTCGATCCCGTGGGAATATTGGGATAAAAATATATATATCATATCTTATGTCCTAACCCAGGTCATGGTCTACCCATGTGCAAAATTTCATCCAGATTCCTTCAGCTGTTTTAGCATGAAAGCGTAACAACAAAACGAGTGTGCTTATGACCACACGACTGAAGTGAAACTTCTTTCGCTCCATCTGTATGTATATATATATATACATGAACTCTAAAATGAATTTACAGTTTTATTCACTTTAAACGTAGAATATTGAATGTATTGAATAAAATATTAATTCATAAAATTGTTCAAAACGAAATAGAATTACAAAAATAACCAAAGAATCACCGTTCGCGTAACGCTAGTAAACTCGCAAACGAACTACTGACTGAAATATATACATATTTCATTTACTAGCTATAAGAGAAAGAGAGAGAGAAAGAAAATGTGCGCGCGCACTGCTGTCTCTTGCTTATATCCCCCACTCAACTTCCGTTCGCCTTGCCCGATCACACTTTTCGTAACGCTTACGTCACGCGTTCGCCAGCTTACTCCCCAAGTCAAGCGTGCGTAAAAAAGTTTCACTTCAAAAACAAACTCATTTTCGCATTTATAATATTAGTTGGGATACCGTGCGTCACCATCGGGACCTTTACTTCTGTAGCTTAGTACTGGTAATGAGTACAAGCAGATATATAGGGCCGTAAAATACTAATAAACCATCGCTCTTTTGATAGAACTTTAAAACGGAGAGCGGCCGTCGGTCCTTCACATTTACGCAACAGTTATCTTTTTAACAAACATTACTTTAACTATCACTAAACTCCACGTAACACCCTATTTTCAACGCTCCAAGGTTCATAATTGTTTACCAATTAGTTATGTGAACGCAAAGCGTGAGTTTGTATTATATCTGTAATATTTTTCGATGACATTAATAAAGATTATGGGATATTACGATTCGGATGGTGTTAATTGGTAATCTATTAGAATAATATCCGTGTGAACAAATATTATCTGCTATAAATATATATCACTCTATTTCGTGTTTCATAACCAATTTGTAAAGTTTATGTACCTATTTTACGCCTATTGAATATTTTTACGCCTTGAAAGGCAGTGCATAATGATATAATATTTATTTATCTTATAACTCCAGTTACCATGACATTATAATATATATATATATATATATGTGCCACATATAAATAAAAAAGAACTTAAACGAAAAACATTAGAGAAAAAAATTTAGTTTCTTAAAAATATTTTCCTGTTTCGGAAAACTAAAAGGGTTAAAAATCATGAAACTCACGCTGGGAAAGTTCAAAATGCTCCAAAACAAAAAAAGTAATTCATTAATGTAAACTTTCAGTTTACTGATCGTAACTTATGTTTGACGTTTACAGAGTTGAGCTCCTTAACTTCTGAGTTGAGCTCTACGATTACTGACGAATGTTTGCACTGACTGGACAGGTTCACTCAAATCTTTGTGGTTATTTGCTCAAAAGACCATTTCAGACACTAATCTACATGGTCCTCATATGGCCTGACCAAGATTATGTCTGGACTTAAAAGAGACTGCGACCTCTGAGTTTGTTTCAGCCTTTCTTCTCAGAGTTTTAATATATTTTCTTAATATGACGTATAAAAGTGATTCCGGTATCCCATTTACAGAATAAACAATTTCATTTCATTTCATTTCACCCCCCTGAAGCCCAGGCTCATTCGCTCCGCTCATGTTGTTACCGCGTTTTCAAATCAAATCAAAATCAAATAAAATAATCATTTATTTGCATAATACATGTTAAAAAGTGTTACACGTATTAAAGGCTGGCATCGTATCCTATACTATTAAACGAGCAATATTTGTATATATTTATTTGTTTGCATATAGATCTCTACTCACGTTCTCGAAATCGGCTTTAACGATTTCGATGAAAATTGCAATATAGAGGTTTATGGGGGGCGAAAAATCGATCTAGCTAGGTCTCATATATGGACAAAATTGTTTTCTCCGTATTTTCACCCGAGCAGATATCTGGGAAAATTTGTTTTCTCCGTATTTTCACCCGAGCAGAGCTCGGTCGCCCAAAGTTTAGAACAAGATAATGAATAATGACATGACATTATTGACATTAGAATAATGATCATGGCAGCATAGAATTTGTAAGTACCTACTATCTATATTCTATACTATTAAGGGGCAGTGCACGAAATCGACTGATTTTGATCAATTTTGTTCATTAGTTGTGAGAAAGGGAAAGGATTCGTAGATAATCACTAAAATTCGCAACAAGTTTTCCAAAAATTGACGCGAGAATGGTTTTTGATCGTTTCGTTAGAAGAAACTACTTTTTATTTTGAAAATGAAAAAATATCATCAACATCCATTATATGGTCTACTTTTACATAAGGGAACCACTTTTTTTCAACTTCTATATAAAATATAGCAATTTTTTGTAAACCCTTTCAGTAATGTATTTTTTCCTATTATTTAGCAAACCATATCAAGAAATCATTAAAATCACACATTAGTCTTCAGCTATCCTTGAAATAAAATCATTTTTACTATGATTATACTATACTCGTATCTTCATTAAATAAATCAAAGGCGAAATAAACCATACCATCGAGAGCATTAGAGTGATGCAACTATTAACAGGTGCTGTGACTGACACGAATGGTTTGGCACCATGAAAACTGTACTTTTATGCTTACACAGACTTAATGTTTCAATTATTTCAAGTTTTCTTTAAATTAGATAAGTTACTGACGAAAAAGGGTTTTTTTCGTGCACGGAGCCTTAATTGAGCATTCTCTATTTTCACCAGAGCAGAGCTCGGTTGCCCAGGTACTTATAACCTAATGAGGTGTGCAAAATTAATATATATATATATACATCGCAACATTACATATACAAAATAAATTATAAATTGAGTTACATTAAAATTTTAAATTACAAAACATCAAAAACACACAAGTCAAATCAAAATTTCAATAATAGTTATATTTGTCATTATAAAATCAATCATCTTTCATTTAAATAATCATTAATTGAATAGTAACATTTTTTCAACTGGGAATTCGTGCAAACCTAATTTGTTTTCATACATCAATCAGTTCATAGATCACTGTTTGAACCGAAGTATGAAAAGACGCCGTTCTATACATACTATATTTTTTTTTTTTTTCATTAAAATTCTTATTTATACAATTTGTAATGCAACCGTCTTTATGAAATTTTATGGACATCAATCACGAAGGTGTAAAAAAAAAGACAATTAAATGCTAATTAGATGACCTTGCTAGCGATACGGACACGACACGATGTGAATGATTTACTGCATGAATGCTGAATATTAATGAAATTAGAAAATATTCATGAATGAATAGGTACGTAAAACACCTTAGATTAGTTTGCGGCAAAGTTTTAATAATATAGGTGCATTTACACCAAGACGTTGGTAATGATGTTTTCCTTATACATTAGGAAAGACAAAAAAATCATGGTCCTCCTTTGGCTTTGCCGTAGTTGGGTAAAAAAAGGTATTTTGTTCACTTTTTTGCAAGTGTGCTATCATGGCATGAATGTTGAAGAAAATAACCATAAGATTTTTGAACTGAAAACTTCTTTAGGCGCGTTGGGCATTTTTGAGATGGGACTAAACCATTGATTTCGCTACACTGTAACGGAATTTTCCGACACCGTGGAGCAAAAGACATCAACGCGTTGATTGCCGCGGTGCCGATTTTTTTTTCAAGTTTTCACTGTTGGCACTCCCGGAGTGCCACTGTTTTTTTTTTTCTTGTTTTGCCTTACTTTCTTCTATCATTCACATTTTTTAAATTATGCATAGAGAATACTCTGCAAAGAAAAAAGAAAAACAAGTAGGTAAACAGTCGGGAAATTAATTCAACAACCTCAATCCGCATGGTAATAAGAAATAAACTTAAACGACGGAATGGAAAAATAAATAAGTCTTACAACTCAGTCGATGACATAATTATTATTGGAATCTAGAAAAAGTAAAAGGCAAAATAACTGTACAATAATGTTAACAGCATGCGATTAGAGCGCAACAAATGATTACAATTCTGTGTTTTTATGGTAGTTCGTTGAAAAGGAATTCTTTATTATGGACCTGGCTATATTACCAGTTAGGTATCTTTTTCTTTGCTCATTATTATGTACTTACAGATTAAGTTTCCTTTTCTTTCTAGAATGGTCGTTTAAGTTGTGTCATATTGCTTACATTGTAGTCGTTGTGTTATTTTCTAATTGGCGCATTTCTAATTGAAAAATAACTTAAAAAGTGTTTTATTATTTTGTTGCCCCTCGAACTAAGAAAATGACGGTATGTACAATCAGTCATATTATTATGTAGGTACAACGGGTGTGCTTTGAACTAACGATCACCTGCTTGGCAAACTCAAACTGTCAGTGGTTGCTTTGTTTTTGGCATAATTATATTAATTTAAGGGAAAAAAAGGGAAATAATTACGCCAAAAAATAAAACATGGGGATATGGCAGTGGTAGTTAAACATTATATCGTTAAAAATATTTGGATTAATATTATTAACTAGAAAGAAAACAGAGAAATACGTTAGTATGGAATGAACGCCAACGACCACGTGACCGCGTTTCATCTTAGAGGTCCCCGAAACGATCAATTGCCATCAATATGTATTGTAATAATCAATCGCTTAAATTGCATCAATCGCTTAAATTGCATTTCGTTGCTCGGCATCCAATACTGTGAATGTGCCATTTTTGACGAAAATCATTTTTAAATGCAGGATCACGTATTTGAACATGTAGAATGAAATAAAACAAAAATCAGATTTTCATCAAAAAAGGCACAGTCGCGGTATTGGATGCCGAGCAACGATTTGGTAGACGATCAATTTATGCATTAATATGTATCAATCACGTAAAAATTTACAATTTCAATTGATCGTGTTGAGGAACACTTTAAGCCCAACCATTAAAATTAGGCAAAATATTCCCTAATCAATCAGTCACCATTCAGGTCTTTTAATTCAAAAATAGACAATGCTTAGGTTTCCTAAAACGTTGAACAATGAGACAAAACAATTTAGCGTACCTAATTTCAATGACTTTTCTTTGTTTAATGCAATGTTACGAAAAATCTAAAATAAACAATGATTACGTTATTCTTTTAAATTAAGCATAAAATAGGTCCAACTACATGTCAAAAAGGTTTATTAGTGATTCGCACGAATTTACTCTTACTTTTAAATAATATTATTTTTTCTTCAAGCGATTCGCACGAAGTTTATATTTTTAGGCGAATCGACAACTCCAGAAATCAATTCGCCTACAAATATTAACTTCGTGCGAACCGCCTCAAGAAAAAATATTATTAATTAAAAATGTCGATTCACTCGTTTCGGGCAAGTGTTTCGTGCGAATCACCAATAAGACGTCAAAAAGTGAATAGAGATGGTCCAATATTGATTTGTTTGTAGATGGGCATAGAAATCGCATTTTTTTGCGTTTACTATTTTTTTTTTCTTTATTTTTTTATAGAGGGTTTGATCAGTATGATCATGCCACCCCCATTGAAAATATTTAAATAATCGTTTATGTATGTAATTGTAGGTAGCCAGATTATTACAAATCGCTAATCAATGCGTAAAGAAACAGTTAATGAAAATAGGTTACTAGAGAGTCAATAAAGTTATTGTTATTGTTCTCATAAATAAGTGTTATCGTGTTATTAGCTACGCTTTAGTAGTAACGCATTATATACCATGAAATAAGTGCATTATTTTAATGATTTTAAAGTTTTGCAGTTAATAATATTTTCAAATTAAACTTGGAACTAGTTTATTTACTACTTCTAATTGTTATATAATTATTTTAATATTATGGTAAAAATATTTAAAAAAATTGAAAAAACAATCAAATCATCCACCTCCAATTTATAATTATTATACTTCGGTGTGACAGTCATCCACTTAACAAACAGTAAGTTGTATTAATTTGTAACTATTAATACTACACACGCTTTGACACGTACTACATCTACGTATTGGCAGAAAAATACTGACAGTAAATATATTTTTGAGAAGTCAGGCTACATTTGAAACAAAACTTGTGTCAGATTTTTTCGTTTTTGACGCCATCTCAAGAGTAGCGGTAGTACGGCTTAGACACATCAAGCTATACATTTCCAGTATAAGCTGACCTCGCGCCGACCTATAATATGCACTAGATTGTTTATAATCTATATCTACCTATACCTATATATTATTATTATAAATTAAAGTCGCTTTTCGTATCTGCTGTGTGACCACGTTGTTATTTTTAGCTACCCAACGGATTGCGATTCGTTTTCACTATCATTATGAGAATTTTATAACCCATCATAAGCTTTTAATGATACCCAAATTTATTTACAACATCGGAACATAACATAACATAAGACAAGCTCATTTTATCTATCGCGATTTATTGCAATCGATGTTTTCTCAGTTCATCGGCCACATATACATCAGTCTTGTCTAGGTCGGGCTGCTCCATCGTCGAAGCCGAATGACTTGGCTATTGGTTTAAATGTATGCCTTGTGCCGCGAATGCACATGCTAGTCAGTGGCACGAATTATTAAGATGATGATTCTTGATCTTAACCTGTTCCAGTGGTCAGCGATTGCGGCTCCAAGATGTTTTAAGAAGGTCGACATTTGTGGGGCGATGATTCCGTCAACAGATGCAACGAGGGGGTGAATGTCGCATGTCGCATTTCGCAAGCGTTTGAATATTTCCTTATTTTTTCTTCTTCGGCAGATTTTAGTACAGAAGCGACAGGGCGTGAAATATAAGAAGGACAAACGCCTCGGCAGGAAAGGTGTCCGCATAGTCCGCAATCTCCTTCGGAGATTATGAGTTCTTTGACTACGTTTCCCAATGCGTGTTGACATAAGTCGCAGAATAGATCTCTAATTTCATTGTGACGACGTGTTATTGGACCACCATTTTTACAGCATAGAGCATGATCAACGTTGAAATCATCACAGCCACAGCCATCATATGATTTTGGCATAGAGACTGGTAATCTGTGGTAACGTGAGAATTTTATACCGGAATTGTGGAAGGTGTATATAATACTTTTATATTAAACTTACTAAAAATATCGAAATGTCAATGTTTAGTAAAGCCGTAAAAACCGTGCGAAACAGGGCCGGATCACTAATATATTTGGTTATAATAATTTAATACAGAATGTAAAGATACTAATGAGACAAAAGTATGCTTTAGGCTGAACGCGAATTCCACGATGTATTTTGGCAGACTTTCAAAAGTATTGAAAGGTGACACCTATTCTACCATAGTATAGGGTCCATATTAGGTAAGTCAATACTATCTTATTGATCAAAGAGCTGCTGAGAAAATAGAACTGTCGGCTTTTCAATTTAAGGGCTCGGTACCTCAAAAGGAAAAAATGGAACCCTTATAGGATCAGTCGTGTGTCTGCCTGGCTGGCTGTCTGTCTGTCCGTCTGTCACAGCCAATTTGCTCCGAATCTACTGGACCAATTTAGTTGAAATTTTGTACATAATATGAATTTCTGTGACCCATCACGGACGTGTAACGTAAATAAATGAATTTTGAATATGGGGGTTACTTTTCGGGGGCAAACAGGAAAATTCAAAGTTTTACAAACTGTACCGTGTGATATATGAAATAAAAGGGCTTGTTGTGAGGAGCTCAAATATATATATTTTTTTATAATTTTAAAATAAATGCTCTTAAAGATATTTAAGAAAATAGATGAAAATTGTCCATTCTTATCTCCGAAACTACAGAGCCTAAAATTTTGAAAAAATACAAATAATGGTTCTTTACTCATGTCTTTAAATAACATGGTAAATCTCTCAATATTGTGCGTACAAACTTACATTTGTAGTTGGAATGGAGATCATATTTTTAACTAAAATGTTTAATTTGTTCTTGGGATAAATTCATCCCAACTACGGAACCCTTCATTGTGCGTGGTCCAACACACACTTGGCTGTTTTTTCTTAAAACACCCGACAACCCGCCACCGTTTCTCGGAACAGTGACCCCTCGTATACACAATACTTCTTTACTCGTTAACTTCTATAACTAGAATCAATTATATTATTCTGTAAATTTTGACGTTCAAAAGTGCCTTACATGGGCCTATTTGAAATAAATGATTTGACTTTGACTTTGACTTCAATTAAAACTTCAGTTTTTACTTGATTTTTCTGTTAACGAGTTTCTCACTGACCTATAACTGAAAATAACAATGGAATAATCCCATTACTTTACAAAAACAAGTACCTTAGTAGGCATAGTATTATTGTAAAACAAACTTAACTTTTCCTCCTTCAACTTAGTTTCTGTAACCTATTATGTCAATAACGATTATCTTAACTTGAGCAAGATATTAATCATCATTGACAGCCTTGTACCACCGACCAATTGAGTAGGTATAGGCCTCCTCCCTTGAGTAGCATGCTTTCCTGGTCTGGGTCATGGTCCTTTGAAAGCCACCCACGCTGGCTGTTGGTTTGTCAAAACACACTTTACAGTTTCAGCAAGAAAGACAACGACGCAACGATGTTTTGGCGCGTGGCCAAAATCGGAACTAACGCAGCCATCTTGTTTTTCCATACGATTTTTGTGACAGTTACACAAATGTTAATCACCAACGCCCCCCTGTCAATGTCATTCAAACGCTAAAAGATCTTTGCGACACTTTCTTTAAAGGGCTATGTCGAATTACATTAATAGGCGTTTTGTAATTTTGACCAAATCCAATCCAATCCGTGACAAATGTCACAGTATAATGAAATAGCTCATCAGGCTATATGACCTCGCTAAGCCCCAGTATTTAATAAAAGTACATTCCTTTTAATAAAGGGTGGCTGGTGACAAAACTGCGGTCGCCACTGGTATGCGTGGACAGAATACCACCACAATATACCACTAGCTTCAAAAACGGTGAAGTAAAACATCGTCATCCTTTTAATTTCGTTGTATAAACTACTGTCGTGATTTTTTTTACATATCAAAAACCAATCATTTAGCTGGCGGGGGGGGGGGATTTAATTTTTTTTTTTTTTACCACTTTGTCGAAGTGATTAATATGTATACCCATTCCAAATTACAGCTTTCTAGTACTAAGAGTCTCGGAGCTAAGCTGCGGACAGACAGACAGACATGGCGAAACTACATATAAGGGTTCCTTGTTGACTACGGAACCCTAAAAAAACGGAACCTGCTCGAAACTTACCGAGATGCAATCAGAAGCAGAGGTTCCCTAGGAGTTAAGACTTATCTTGAAAACTATTCCATGAAAATTAAGTTTTTTTTTGCCATAACGTTGTAAACTGTCAAAAAAACCTGCATTGCAAAATGCAGAATATTTTAACAGTTTTTCAGTTAGACAAATCTGTGGCGAGACAATTATGTCATCGTATCAACAATTCTGTTTAGGTTCTGATAGTATAATAGTAGCAAAAGGTGCAAAAAATTCAACGTTTAATGCTATTTTGAGGTTCAAAGATACCTTATAAACTTATCGAGAACAGATTCTTCGAAAACCATAACTCCAAGCCTTATTTGCACGTAAGACTTTTATTCTTTTCCACTTCAGTTCAACGTTCCAATTACAAAAATAAAGTAGGAAACGTAGAGCCACTCTCAATTTTATGAACTCCTAATTGAGATACAAGTGCTCTAACAAACAAGACGCACGGCAGACCCACGGGACTCCAAATGTCCTAGCCGCCATATCAGAACAATTTTCTTTCCAGACGTCTCCTATTTATTCACATTAAGATAACAATCCCCCAATAAAAAACCAACTCTATTTTCTCCACTATATAGTACAAAATTACCTGTCAATTGTTTGACATATTCTTAGGGAAAATCCCAATGGAATTTGTTCTTTATAAATTGATTTTTAGAGTTGTTTTTAAATTGGACGTGTTGTTTGAGGTCGGTGGATCATTTCCACACCCTTCGCAACAGGTTCTATCGATCGTGGCGCCATCTACTGTCGTGGGACAAGTTGTGAGAAGCTGCCAAGATTGGGATAATTATTGTTGGGACAGTTAAGTTATTTGTAATTGTAGGGCAATTTAGTCGCGTCCGGTAAACTACGATAGTTCATTAGTTGCTTGATTCATTTACAAACAGGGTTGTTCGCCATACAGTGATACTGACGTTTTGAATAGCTGTTACCGTGGCTTTAATAAAACAACCTGTAGCACCGCTAATATAGGGGATGATTTAAAAAAACCGGTCAAGAACGAATCGGACTCGCGCACCGAGGGCTCCGTACCTACCCATTATAATAAAATTGGTAAGTATAATTTTTATTGGTAAAAAGATATAGACAAATTTAGATCTTCGCGAAAACTAAACATTACCAAAGTACCAAAATCTACAATTGTGCTGTAAGACCTTGCTTTTTGCGAAATTTCGTGATTCTAGGTCAACTTTCAACTTCCGACCCAAAACCTATAGGGTACTTTTAGTTGATCTAGAATTGACAATTTTGGTTAAAAGTAAGGTCTTACAGCACAAGTAAAGGGAAAATTAAGGTAAAATTCAAGTTTTCGTGAAAATCTAAATTTGCCCATATCTTTTCATCGTGTTGATCGAAGACCTTAATTTTCATACACCTAATAAGGATGAAAATCTAAATTTGCCCATATCTTTTCATCGTGTTGATCGAAGACCTTAATTTTCATACACCTAATAAGGACTATAGACCTCAGTATCTGGTATAAATTTCAACTTACTAGGTCCACCCGTTCCAGAGAAAATCGGTGGTGACACACGGGCAGACGGACAAGAGAGTGATCTTATAAGGGTGCCTTTTTTTACCTTCTAAGGTACGGAACCCGAAAAAGAAAGAGGCAAAAAAAATATTAAAAGAGTTAGAAAAACAATGGTGTATGGAGGAACAACGCATGTCCGATTAAAACACGTATAGTTAAAAGCTGATAGCAGTGTTTGACAGGTTGTCAAATCATCGCTTATCTATAAATTGACTGATTTGTTTTTTTAATGTAGGACATGTAGATGTAGGCACAGTCAAAAAAGCAGGTCAGGCGATTAATATCAAACAAAACTACTTTTTGAAGTGAAAACTTCTTTAGGCGCGTTGGGCATTTTTGAGATGAGAAAAAACAATTGAACTCGCGACACCGTTACCGACACCTCATTTTTTACGGATCAATGTTCTACGCAAGTATTTTTACTTTAAAGGTTTTAGAAGTATTTTTTTGTAGTTTTCATTTCCGTCGGCACTCACAGTGTGCCCTTTTTTTAAACAAGGTTGTGCGGGTACTACAAACTCTAATCTTTGATATTGCTATTCAGTGTCAGTACCTAAAAAGTATTACACCTAAAATAACAAAAAAAAAAATTGTGTAATGCAAAGATTTTTATTGACTCCTGTGTCATCATTGTCTTGTCCTAATCCTAAAGCAACGTCTCTTCTTTTCCCATATTTCTCTTTTAGTCGTCATCTCGGCAGTCATCACCTTTCGTCCATTCATCGTTTAATGATGCCTGTGATACTAATATATAGTCAAAAAAGAAATATCAGAATGGAATCAAATTATTAACCTAGAAGGAGCTTATCGTTAACTTAGTATTTCTCTTTTTTAGATCACCATTAATATCAAATTTTCTATTTTCTGCTCTCAGAACCCTAGACCCAAAAATTCGAAGACATTTATGACATTAAACAACCCGAATTGGGTCGCGTGGTAGATTTCGGCCCTCTCCCTCTCGAAGAAAGGTTGCCTGTCCCAGCAGTGGGAACATTATAGGCTGATTAATCTACAAATTTTCTATTCCCAAATCCAACTTTCAATATCCTTTTACCAAAACACTATGCAACGTCAATAGAAGAGGTTCCAATTATGACAATCACTCGACAAACACCCCGATTAGCGAGTCACGATTATATCGATCGGTATTTGTACAGCATCACCATTATTTGTGCTAAACTATTGTGTATTTGTATTGCGAACGAACAAAATAATATCGTTTACTTTACAATTTGCGTAGTTTTTTGTATCGCGTGATTTTTTTGCGAGTATTCGATTGTTTGACTGCGTTGTGTTTAACCACACACTACAATATTTGACTTTTATGTGCGGTATTGACTGACGTGTTGCTCAATTTTGGAGTACTGTAAATTTTTTATGAGAGTGTTTTTGGTAATCGGTATACCTTCCCTGATGAGGACTTTTATTATTTTGGTATCAAATAGATGGCATTTAAGCGCTGATGAGAGATACAAGGGTAGAATTTCCTGATAGTACGTATATACAGGAATAACGATAACATTGTTGATATTCCTGCTTTTTAACTGACTTCCAAAAAGGAGGAGGTTATATGTTCGTAGCGTACATTTGTTTTTTTTTTTTATGTCCACCGATTTCTCTGTCAATTATGGACCGATTTTGAAAATTCTTTTTTTGTTTGAAAGGGTTTTCTCCCAAGTTAGCCCCATATACATTTTATTAACTTTGCTTGGATAGTTTTTGAGTTGGCTTCAATAGTATTTTTATCCCACTTAGTATGTGGATGATATGATAAGTTCATGTCATTTTTTTAGCATGTAGTGGTATTCGAATTTGTATGGGGTGTGTACCACAACCACAACCAAAAAGCGGAAAATAAAACTTTTTACGAAAAAAAAAAAACAACCGACTTCCGAAATTAAAGTTATTTCTGACTTTGTATTTTTTTTTTTTTTTGGAAGTGGGTTGATTTTTTTTTTCTAAAATTTTTTTCTGCAGCGTTTGCGAAGATTCTCACAGCAGTGTAAGTCAGTGCTTACTTAGAATTAGAGATGTAGATGTAGAGGTTTTAAATTTGACTGATCTGAATCAGAACCGGCGTCGGAGTCGGAATCGGAACCAGAATGGAAGACGGAAATAAAAGAAAGATGTTTAAGACTTCATGTTGAAATTTGCTTATCACAACAATTAAACTACATAATACACCGCTCTTAACTTAATTTAACGCACTAACGTGACGCATCTGACATACATGAAACAATAAACGGAGACTACGAGCGCAAGCGTGTATAAAAATTACCCGGGTGACAAGTTAAAACTTTTTGGACGCGCTCTAGTCACGTGCATCGCTGCATTTCGATCTTCGGTATAAGTCCGATACAAAATTATCGGAGCCGAAGTCGGAGAAGCGGTCTAATATTAATCAGACCTTTCGGAGTCGGAATCGAAACTCCGTAACATCTCTGCTTAGAATAGCGAATCGTAACTTCGTAAGTAATATAAATAAAACTCCAACGCTGCAATATTTTAATAATAATATATGATAATAATAACATGTACTTATAAAGGCTCGTACAGATCAGCACGATATCGCGGGCTCGACACTGGTCGCGCTGCCTGTCGCGCCCGCGATATCGCGCTGGTCTGCACGAGCCTTAATCCTTTATAAAAATGTAGTTACTTTTTAATTGGAATAAATAAAATAATGATCACAATTATTGTTAAATACCACTAGATGACAAGACGTATCAAGCCACATTTGGTTTTGTCTAAAAATAATAACTATAAAAATTATAATTATAGTTTTTAGACGTCATTCAATGACGACTCTTACAGATAGGTAGATTCTGTAAAAAATACCTATTTTCAAACTATAAATATATGATGAGAATGATGGTATTTATAAGGTAGTTGTGAGTGGAAACGCCGGGAGGAGACGCCCGAGGCGGACATATACTGACCTTATTGGTGACGTTCTTCAGAAAGGTCAGGTGCGTAGTACTCACAACTGGCGTGCGTGTATGACCATATGTATGAACGTAAATGAAGCAAAAGGAGTATGTAAGGATCATAACAGGTGGCGTTCTGTAATTTCTGTGTATGTGTGTATGTATTAACTACGAATCAGCATGCTTGGCTACTTAATCTGTAAATCAAACACGAATAACTATAATTATTATTCCTGAAAACATAATAATATAAAAAACAACAGTTTCTAGTAAATCGTAACACTTTAACACACGATAAGTTAATCATTGGTTATTATTTGAGGCGATGAAGGCTGACCGGTTCAATCAGTCAATTATGAACAAATTAATTTATTATTAAAGTTATTTATTATATTAGGTCAATATGGGTGCTGTTTTAAACAAACGATTATTTAGTTCTGAATTATTTTAGTAGATAAAAGTGAAGAAGACAAGATGAAGATGAAATGAAAATGAACAGGATTTAATTTCCAAATCTAGAGAAAAGTTCCTTAATCTGCAATTTTACTAACACCATAGCTAGTGCAGCATACTCTTAGGCCTAATATACATTGCCGCGGAACGGCATGGAAGCGATTTATTTTTTTACAACGCATAATGAACTTTGTCAAATATCAATAAATAAAAAAATAATCATTTATTTCAGATTCATCCTACGATTACATCCATATTTGTTAGTACAATTGCGAGCTTACAATCTAGTGTAAGTAATAATTAATAATTGATTGACATATAATAAAAATGTGTCAATAGTGTAACGTATAAACTAGGTATCTACAAGCCAAATAACAGGTCTTGCGTTTTCTGGAGAAGTCTCGCGCATTCTCGGTAATTCCCGCAGTCACAAGCTCGTATCTAGTATGCACGTTACACAATTGACATAAAGTTCATTTTGCTATCGTTACAAAAAATCGGTTTCAATATTTATTAATTTATTATTTTAATACTTCAAGCACAAAAATGTAGTAAGGCGGACTTAATAATGCCCTAGGCATTTTCTACCAGTCATTTCCATTCAGTTTACATTATTATTTTTATTCCGTTCCGTGGCAGTGTAAATTGAGCCTTAAAGTAGAATACAGTATTTGCATCAGTTTGGATAACAATAAATACTAAGTATATAAAACGTGTAATAAAAACTATGTAAGTATTAATAATTATTTCAGTAATATACGTAATACCTAGATATCAGAGTGACTTAGCACTTTTTATTTATAGACAAAATGTTGTTACGTAATCAAACTGATCACGCACTGTTGTAAGCTCTTCTTTACCATCATTATAAGTTTTTTACTTAAATCAATTAAAAACGTGACGTTCTTGACGGTTCTTATTCGTTGGTTTTCCTTCTGACAATAAACGAATACAAATCATAAGATAACACTTGTTTTTTATTGACAGTTTACTATTTTGATACCTATCTTTGTGTGGCACACATAAACTGTCAATCAAAAAAAATTACGAAAAAGTAATAACCACACGTGAAAGTAGCAATCACGAACCGCATCCGACAATGTCGACTCCAATTACATAAACAATCGTCGATTACACGAAATATATCGAGTGTCGCATCGACGCTCGACCTTGACAATGTCACGGTTGTGAACACGCTAATAGTCCCCCGTTGCCTGCGCACTTGCTGATGTACTGACAACTGCATGTCTATGGTAACTTTTGCAGACGTTTGCACGAACGTAATAAAATCATTTTTTGTGCCCTGGATTTTCAACGCTCTGCTTAGCGCCGAGCGTTGAAATCCAATAGTGTTTTTTTCTAACGCACTGGGACGAGAGTGAATCCCAGCGCGTTGGATTCGCTCGGCTTAAGGCAACGATAACAGACTTTTAATCATTTTTTACTCAAGATGACGTCTAAACGAGTAGTGTTAATGATTTGGAAAAAATATATGTTAAATTAAAGCATTTTCTTAATATTTTAATATAGGCATATTTTGGATTATTTTTATATTACATAGTGAAATTAATTTGTAAAGTTAGGTCTAACGCAGATAAAAAACGGAGAAAAAGCAAAATCTATCAAGCGTGTTTTTCTGAAAGCTTCATCATTTTAAAGATAATTTAATTATTGATCTTTTAGTATACGAGTTTTATTAAAATACCTTTTGTTTTATGTATAATAAATTAATAATGCGTTTAATTTGGGACAGCGCTCCTTGATTGGCGAGTCCTATTTCTGACTGGAGGTACGACGCGTTGCGTGAGCTCAGTACAGAACACGCAAGCTAACCACTCAAGGTCACTGACATATATATCTGTGTCTTGAAAATCCAGCGCGTGATAAAATCGCGATTTCATTCATCGAAAAATTAAGCGATTTGATTCAGTTAAAAAAGGATTAGTGTGCCCCTTGTGAACCTTATTCCAAATGAAAATGTAAACAAAAGGGTGAAAACGTACCGGTAGATGCATATTCGTATTCTCATTTACAAATCAAAAGCTTTTATTTGATTATTTGAATACTTAAACCCGAAATTGTAATTACAAATTAACATAAAAATGTTTTTCGTTTGACAATTGAAGTTAATTTTATAATTTAATTCGATGAATACAAATACAACTTAGTCATATTTTTGAAACAATATGTAACCTTTTAAATACAGATGAATATGTTATTCCCTTTGTGAGAATTTTACCTGAACAAGGCTAAATACCATATTTTAAGTGTTTTGTGTGCGGTTGACCGTACTGAAAAATGTTTCCATGAAATTTTTTTTAAAATACATGTGTGTATATGGGATGTTTTCTCTTCATATTATGTGTGGTCGGGTGACTGCGGCTTGCGACGTGTTTATTATAATCGTTCTGTTTTTTATCTAGGCTGCGGATATCGAGCGAGTTGATAATAGATTTAGAGCAAATATTTATAGATATTTAGTGATAGTTTCCCTTAATACTCGCACTCCTATTTCAAGGACAACAGAATTGAATTGAGAAAATATATGAAAATATTTCAAATACACTACACTGCGCGAACTGCAAGGGCAGTGCAAAGGTCAATTGTTTTTAGGAGAACAGTCTATTTAAGTCTTTGATTTTGTGGAAACACGGTTTTATTTAGACTAAGCTACTGCTTAACTTCCGACTAACCAGTTACAAATTCTTGAAAACTACTGGTCCAAATAAAGATAGAAAACTAAAACAGAATTCATATGAAATGATCCGCTTTCACGCCAACTTAGCTGAAGGTGAAGAAACAGGACCCCAATTAAGTACTAAGTGTCATTAAATAAAACCTCTGATCACATGACTACTAACACAAGTCTTGAGCTTCAACACTGGCCCAAAAATTGCGAAAGAACCCTAACTTTAATGTCCGTCGTAAGTAACAACCTGAAACTAGCACAAATTAATTTCTATGAAGTACAGGCACGTCTGGCAAAGAATGACGAGGAGAACCGACCCTAAATGAGGTGGAATATGGCTAGGCAGAAAGGGAAGAGTTTTCATGAAGTTTTACGTTTTGGTATGCAACTAGCTTCAATGTTCTGACTGACCGACTCCTTGACAATTCAAAAGTAACTGGTTTAGTTGAAATTTATGCTTTGAGTTTGAGGGAGAGTTAATAATATCCCTATACAACATTTTTAGACGTTAACAAACAAAAAGCCAAACAACAACAGTAAAGTGTCAACGCGCTGCGCTGCGCAGGCGCGGGGAGAGCGGCACGGGGGCGCGCGCGCACGCGACGCGGCTCGGCCTTGTGCCCAGTTCCGTGAAAGGCGATCGGCTTAGCCTAACACCAGTGTAGGGTTGCACTCAAAAAGATCACACTCTGCGCCCGGCACCGGTGGCGGACGGTCGTGTTGCGCTGCGCTGCTGTGTACAAGAGTTCCCGATTTTCCGGCTCAAGCGTTCCTTGGTGGTTCCCGAGTCGTCTCCGTAGTCACCCGACTACCATCACGTCTATTAATTGGGGTCTTTTTCAAGACACAATTAATATCGACTTTCTTTAAGATTGTCGTTCAAAACGTTCGTCGAGGCAATTTTGGCCCCTTCCGGGCAAAACCACAGTTTCGTGGTCCTCGGTGGATACCTTACGGTGCCAACGAAACCGAGGGGGTGTTGACCCAATCACACCCGCCGATCCCCTTCAGGGTTAGGCAGTCAATTGGCCGGGTCCCAGTGTTCGGCCTTGGGGGGTCTCCTAGTCGGCACTGGTGACAGTTTTGCCTCCACAGCGACTCACCTAGCGTGGTCGGGTATATCGATACCCTTCACACTAGACTGGATAGGACCCCGTTGCACAATAAGATAGGCAACGGGCCAAAGCAAGCTTAGGGCTCACCCATAGGCACACATCCTCCCTGTCTACACCCGACAGGGAGGGATTACACATCCCCGGCATACCCACCGGGGAGTTAGGATTGTAGGAAGTTAGGAAATATTCACGCGTAGTCTCTCTTTTCCCCCGTCAATATGAAGGACCCGGTAAAGTGCCTAGCGCTCTTTATTAAGTTCTTCCAGGGTGTACTCGAAGAAGAGCCCGCCCTGAAGACTAAGTATGGAGCTCGGTTCGCCAGGCTCCAAGCTGAGTCTGAATCTCAGTCCTGTCCCTCTGACAATAGCATCGCTAACTTTAGCGATGCACTAGAAACCCCCCCGGCTACAGAGCCATCTAGACCCCCCAGTCCGTCAGAGTCTATGGACACTGACGCTCCCATCAGCGCCGCTTCCTCAAAGCGGCCCACTACCCCGTACCCCTATGGTTCGGACGACGACGAAGCGGAGTCCGCTGCTTCTTCTTCTTCCTCATCCTCCTCCCAATCCGACGACGGTTTCACAACCGTCCAAGGAAAGGGCAAGAAGAGGAAAAACAAGAAGCAGAGCTCGTCCCAGGCCAGCAAGGTCGTTGCGCTTGAGGACTTAGACTTTGCTCCCTCGTCGCCCGCACCATTAGTACCGTCCTGCAAAATCTCTCCCGCTACCCCCGCGACTTGCGCTATAGTAGCTTCCCCCACCACCTCCCGTCCGATTACGTCATCCGTAAGCTGCGCTACAGTAGCTTCCCCCTCCACTACCCGCCCGATTGCGTCATCCTCCGCGAAGGATACCCCCGCGCCTAACGCTAAAAAGATCCCTCTCCCGCCACCCTTGTTCATTCAGGACAAGGGAAAGTGGACGGACATCTCGAAATGGTGTGCCGAACACAAAATCAATTTCTCTAGCGCCCGAAATACCCAGCAGGGTATCAAAGTCTCCGTCCCTACGTCGCGCGACTTTAGGGACCTAACCCGTCTTCTGAGAATGAGAGGTGTGTCATACCACACCTACTCACTCCCAGAGGAAAAGCAAATCCGCGTCGTGATTAAGCGAATCCCACGCGAAATCCTCCCCGCCGAGATCCTCAGCGACCTTCAGTCGCAAAAAGTCCCCGTTGACGAGGTCCATCGTATGCACCGCTCTAGAGGCGGTGAATCTTACGATATGATACTCGTAATCTGCCCGCCCGTCGAGGGCCACCACCCGATATTCCAAATTCGTTCCCTGTGCAATCTCACAGGGTTCGAAATTGAGAAACCCCACAAGAGTGGCATTGTCGGTCAATGCCACCGCTGCCAACTATACGGTCACTCTCAGAGGAACTGCCATGCCACACCCAGATGCGTCAAGTGCCTGGGTGAGCATGGCACTTCAGACTGTCCCCGTCCAAAGGATCGTACCCTTTGCACTGACCTTCCCAGCTGCGTTCTATGCGGCAAACAAGGCCACCCGGCCAACTACCGTGGTTGCCCCAAAGCCCCTAAGGCCTCTTCTCCCAAACTGGCCAAGCGTTTCGACGCCCGCCAGCAAAGGGAAGCTCCCTCCTCTTATAGGATTCCCTCATCCCATTTGCCCCAACGTCTAAGCCCTCAGAGGCCTAGTCCGTGGAGTTACCTCCACCACCAGCAGTCTTTTCCTGCCATGGTGCCCTCTCAATTTTCAAATTTCCCTCCCCCTCCCCCCGCTCCCCTCCCCCGCCTTATGGATCCCCGTATTCGCGCCGCCGCGCCACCCGCGCCCCCTGCGCCCTCTGCGCCCCCTGCGCCCTCTGCGCCTCCAGCGCCCGCCGCGCCCCCCGCGAAACCCACGTCCGCTCTTAAAGCTACGCGTCCTTCTCAATCCACTCCCGTGGCTACCCCCAACGTCTCCGTTGACTCGTTCAACGTAATTACGTCAACCTTCTTGGCCTTCGTCTCCCCTCGCGCAAAGACAATGGCCAACGAAATCCTTGCGGCCCATGGCAATCTCCTCCAGATCCAGGCCATCTACAACGCGTATCCGGACATTACGCAAGCCCTAACCTCCCTCGCTACTAAACCCCATTATGGATAACACGGTCTTAGCTAGGTTCAAACCGCGATCCCTAATAATAGGTTATTTCAATGCAAACGGCATTAAAAATCAACGCGAAGAGATTGCGGCTTTCCTCCGCGATCATCAAATAGACGTCCTCTTAGTCCAAGAGACTTTCCTAAAACCTTGCAACCGTAACCCATCAATAGCTAACTACCGGATAGTTCGCAACGATAGGTCACGTTGCCATAGAGGAGGTACCCTGATTTACTACAAAAAGCAGCTTCACTGCATCCCAATTGACCCTCCTCCCCTCTCACGATTAGAAGTTTCGGCCTGCCGCCTCGGCATGTCAGGCCACCAGCCGATCACTCTCGTGTCGGTCTATCTCCCCCCCGCTAATACTTCGGAGAATTTCCAACTCCTCTCTGACGACCTCTCGATTCTACTCACTATGAGTAACTCGCTCATTTTAGCGGGCGATTTCAATGCCAAACATCCCTCCTGGAATAGTTCGGTAACTACTACAAGAGGCCGACACTTGTTCGACCTCTCCCACTCTCTGACCTTTGACGTCATCGCTCCAATGACTCCCACCCACTTTCCGGTTAACGTAAATCATGCCCCTGATATCTTAGATGTGGCGCTCCTTAAGAACGTCAACCTAAGACTAGACTCCATAGAAACTATTAACGAGCTCGACTCTGATCACCGTCCGGTAGTCATGAGATTAGACCCCCGCATAGGTCTCCGCGACCCAAACTCTCCCCCTATCACTAAGAGGATCACGGACTGGAAGAAAGTAAGCACTCAGCTGAAATCCAACACGTCCCCACAGTTAGACTCTATTCCCGACGTGTTCAACTCTATCGCAGACACGACGTCCGCGATCGACTCACTCACTAATCACGTACAAACCGTCCTGAACGAATGTTCAAGGGAGGTTACAGTGACGGACGACCGTCACTGGAGCTTGCCGGACGATGTGCGTGCATTACTGACTGAGAAGAACGCGGCCGTCCGTGCCTACAGCAGCTTCCCCTGCTCCGCAAACAAAGCCCATATGCGCTATTTACAGAGATCTGTAAAGACACGCATACAGGAGCTGCGTGACGCGGGCTGGGACAAGATGCTCGGCGAACTAGAGCCCAACCATCTGGCATTTTGGGAACTTCAGAGGAAACTCAAATCCCCTCAAACTTCCTCCATGCCCCCCCTGACCCGTCCCGATAAGACCATAGCCTTCGAGGACGTTGAAAAGGCAGAATGCCTGGCCGACACCCTCGAGGCCCAATGCTCACCCAGCTCCCTGCCAGTAGACCAAGCTCACCTCCTAAAGGTCGACGCTGAAGTCGAACGTAGAGCCTCTCTCCCTCCTGTCGACGACCCTGATTGTCCACTGCCTCCCGTCGCTCCAGACGAAGTGCACGACATTATCAAAGGTCTTAAAGCTCGTAAAGCTCCCGGTTCAGATGGACTCACCAATAGGGTGATCCAATTATTCCCTGCCCACCTGATAATGCTTTTGACTACCATCTTCAATGGTGCCTTAAGCAACAACTTCTTTCCCCAGTCGTGGAAAGAAGCCACCGTCATAGGTATCAGAAAGCCCGGTAAACCCAGTACCGACCCCTCTAGCTACCGTCCCATCAGTTTGCTCAAGGTTCTCGGAAAAATCTATGAGAGGCTTATTTACAAGCGTCTCAGAGACTTCGCCGAGACCAAGGGCCTCATCCCCAACGAACAGTTCGGCTTTCGAACTGAGCACTCTAGCGTGCATCAGGCCCACCGCATCATTGAGTTCATAAGCGATGGTTTCCAACGCGGCTCTCTGACGGGTGCAGTTTTCTTCGACATTGCGAAAGCATTCGATAAAGTCTGGCACAACGGCTTATTATACAAGCTGTACCAACTCGGCGTGCCGGATCGTCTCGTACTCATCTTACGGGACTATCTATCGAATCGCGTATTCCGCTATCGCATTGAAGGAGCACTTTCCTCTCCCCGCCCCATTCGTGCAGGAGTCCCTCAGGGCTCCGTGCTAGCTCCCCTCATGTTCACGCTATTCACTAGCGATATTCCAAACCCAGGTAGAAGGACGCATTTCGCTCTGTTCGCAGACGATACGGCCATCTACTTTAGGTCTAGATACCCCGACAATATCGCCCACACTCTCCAAGGCGCAGTCAATCGACTTGCTGCCTGGTTTCGAAAGTGGCGCATAGAAGTCAATCCCGAAAAAAGCCAAGCGGTTCTCTTCTCGAAACCGCGCACAAGGCTTAGAGACCCCCTCCCCCGACCTCTCACTATGTTCGGTAAGCAGATCCCTTGGGAGAAGCGAGCCAAATACCTAGGTGTTATCCTCGACCACCATCTCACTTTCGCTGAGCACATAAAGAAGGTTCGTTCGCGAGCCGCTTTCGCTCTCGGTAGGCTCCATTCCGTCCTAAACGCACGCAGCAAGATGTCACTTAAGTGCAAATTGCGAATCTACACAGCGTGTATTCGTCCCATCATGACCTATGCGGGTGCCGTCTTTGCTCATGCAAAACCCCATCATATCCATAGGTTGCAAACGCTCCAAAACCGATTCCTCCGTAGGGCCACAGGCTCCCCCTGGTATGTTAGGAACGAGAGTCTCCATCTCGACCTTAGAATTCCCACGATCCACCAATTTCTAAAACGCCTTGCAAAGCGTTACTTCGATTCCGCGGTCAAACATCGCAACCCTCTGGTTGTCGAGGCCGCCAGCTATGTCCCAAGTAGGATTAGCCGTACCCGCCGACCTAGGCACATTCTCACCGACCCTGATGACCCCATAACCCTCCTTCAGGAGAGCAATAGGGCTACTAGTACTCTACACAGATACAGACGCCTCCCGTCATTCCGACCTCGCCGTCGAGGTCCTTTGCGATCGCGTCCGCGCCCCCGAGTAAATGATACTCCTCCCCGACCCTTGCTCGATAACGAGGTGCCAGCAGTGGTTTCAGCTGTGCACGTAGCTTTAAATTCCCCGATTAATAATAATGATCAAAACTTTGATCCAGCCCGTCCCATCTTTGATGTCCTCCCTCCGGTGACGCCCTAAGCCGAGGCTCGTACCCCACAGGGGGTGCCCTTAGCGAGCGTTCACCTAGCTTTTTAGCTTAGTTTTGTATGCCCCTGGCTGGAGGCTTTGAGTGTAGCAGCTTAAGGCAACCACAGGATTGACCGGTTAAGTAGTCATGACCTCAGAGGTCAGCTACGAGATGCCCTACAGAAAAAAAAAAAAAAAAAAAAAAAAAAAAAGGGTTGCACTAGCTTGCCTTATTACTTCTACAGATACAACTGTTTTGATAGATTATTTAAAATAATGTGAGTTTGGAGCAACGAAAAAAAAAACGTGTAAAGCTTTTTTGACAAAGCTTGATGTAAGTAGTTATTAAGTAAAATTATGTTTAAATAAATTAAACAAAAGAAACAGACGAAAAATAATAAGAATGGCAAAGCAGATAAACCTGGTACTAATATTGCATTATTTAGTTTTCCGTCTATATTAAAATCCGCAAACCGTTTTTAAAACGCAAAGCAGCTTCTCAGCTGGCTCGACATTAACTAAATTATGTCTCGGTCTGACGGTCTACAAAGGAAATGCAAAGGCCTCCAAAATTCTAAAACAGCTCCACACTTAATAGGGCTGCTACAGATTTAGAAATCTATTTATAACTTGAGAGCAGTTTTGGGTCTTTTACGGAAAATTAAAGTATGTAAATATTAGGCCCTTATAACTTTGAAACATCTTTACCGATATTGATCCTCACGAAACTTCATCCTGAATTAATTAGTTTCTTAAGCTATAAATAGTATAAAATAATGTCGCTTTTCGTGTCCGTGTCTGGAATGAATATGGATTTTGATACAGCTTTAACATAATTTAGAACATTTACGTGTAGGTGTAAAACATTAAACTTAAATATAATAAAGGAATGTCTATATTTTGTCGAGTCTTAAAAGCCATGCGCGACGGGTGGGTCGCTATTAAATATCCACAAATTATAAAAGAAAGAAGGAGAAAGAAAATACGTTTATTTGCAGTAAATATCATGCAAAGAAAAAACAAAAACACTGAAAGAACAAGTTGAGGGAAAATATGCGTCAGATCCACTAGAACTTTTTACTCCGAATGTACTTTAACGTGTGCTCAAGTACGTAATATCTACAAACATAACCAACGTGTATGTAGAGTTGCCAAACGGGAGCGTTGTCAGACGGGAGTAACCCACGCAAAACGGCCAGCGCTCAGCATATTGCTGTGACCCTATGCGAACCAGAGCCCCAGCGCGGGTTCAAAACCGAAAGCTCATAAAAATTGCAAAACGTGGAAAGTTTGATAGCGAACTTTTTTACCCTTCATAGATAACATATTAATTGAAAAAATAACACACAATAACAAACTCATGTAGAACCAAATCATACACCCGAAATTCTATTTACATATCTCACAAACAATTGTATTTTCAACGCAGTTAACCATTTTGTAATTATTCACCTTTTAGCTGCAGTACAAAAAGTTATTACAAACAAAATTTCCATCAGGGAAATATCACTGAAAAATTAACCTGTGTTTTTTGTACGCTCTCATGGAAATTGCGTTGGTTTTTCAATACGTTTTTAACAATTCAATGATGTACACACGTGTATCAAATTACTTTCGCCCACAAATGTTTAAACAGAAGACTGGTTGTTTTGGGCCAAATATGGTCGATTGAACTTAAAATAAATCTATCCATATTATAAATAACATAGCATAACATCACGCAAGTTTCCTCGAAGGGTTAGGCAGAGGTGTACCAACAGTACACCCACATTTCGCCAGTTATGTTTAAGTCCCATGTAGTAAGGGCGAGCCTATTGCCATCAGCCGGGCACGAATCCAGACTCAAGGCTGCTACTGAGAAATTTCTGTTAGAAAAACCCAATAACACTTTGCCCGACCTGGAAAACGATCCCAGGACCTCATGCTGAGCAGTAAGCGCTTGCGACCACTAGACAATAAAGTAAAGTCATATTTAATTTACGTCATATTAGAAATTAAAGTCGTTTTTAAGTTCGTGTCCGTCTGAGTCGGCATTGCTCTGTTAAACTACTCAATGGATTTTAACCATTGAGACAATTTATTCCGGAAATTGTATGTGTTTAATACATAAATATTAAACCTATATCTCATAAAGAAATCTTAATGTCTGGTCAAGTCGTGAAAACAGTGCGAAGCAGGGGCGGGTCGCTAGTTTTTGAACCGCTTTACCACATTTTTGCACAAGCAAGATACGGTAAGAAAATTTTTGGTTGGTACCGAAGATACTGGCTTGCCTACTTTGGGGCCAATGTAAAACCTCCTGTAATATCGCTAGCAATAAAGTTCAAAACACAATAAGGATTATGTTCCAATTACCTCAACTTCTAACTAACCAGCCAGCCCTATTCAGTGCAGCTTAACAATACGTACATTTCGTGCGGCGGCACTGCCACTCGTTATATTCACTATTTACTTTCGATATCGAGCGCTGTCGAGATTAGTATCAACTTGCCGAACTAAATTTCCGTCGTGTGCTTAATGTTATGTTAATATCATTGGCGTCTATTATTTCCTTGTTCGTTTTAGTTGTTCAGAGGGTCTTGTGGCAGCTGCACGGGTCGAGCTACGCTTGCCGCGATCAGTTCGTGGATGAGTAAACCATCTTTAAAACGCAGATATATGCCAGTGACCTTGAGTGGTTAGATTGCGTGTTCTGAACTGAGCTCACGCAACGCGTCGTACTTATGTCCAGCCAGTAATAGGACTCACCCATCAAGGGGCGTCGTCCAAATTAGATGCATTATTAATTTATTTATACATAAAACAAAAGTTATTTTAATAAAACACGTACACTAAAAGATCAATAATTAAATTATCTTTAAAATGGTGAAGGATTCAGAAAAATACGCTTGATAGATTTTGCGTGATTCTCAATTTATTATCCGCGTTAGACATAACTTTACAAATTAATTTCACCATGGAATATAAACATAATCTTAAAAAAGGCAATTTTTTTTTTTCAAATCATTAACACCATTCGTTTAGACGGGATCTTCAGTATGAAATCATTGAAAGTCGGTTATCGTCGCCTTAAATGTCTCGCGGTATTTAAAGATGGTCACTCATCCACAAACCCCTCCGTGTCTCGGAAAGTACGTTTAATCGTTGGTCCCGGCTGTCATTCGTAGATCTTTGACAGTCTCACAGTCGTTACTGGTACCAAATGGTATCGTATTACCGAGTAACTTGGTTGTAGGGGTCAGATAGGCAGTCGCTCGATGTAAAATACAGGTAATCAGCTGTATCCGGTTAGACTGGAAGCCGATCACAATATATAATAGTTGGCCAAAGGCTAGGATGAGTTTTCAATTATCGGATTATGGTACTCACTGAAGATTGAGAAGGAAAACGTCTTTTGTTTTGAACGCCATAGATACACGGTGTGATTCTCCGAGGACATGTATTGTCTGCGTTCATTGTAAATAGTTATATTTATGAAAACATCATGTAAGTAAGAAAACATTTACATCTTTTTAGTAAAAGAGGTGAGAGTAAAGAAATAGGGACCTATTAGTTCAACAAGGTTTCAGACTGGCTAAAGTAGACTCATCTTTCATGGGATACTGTTTAAAATTTTACAATACAATTCCTCTCCACATAATTTAACTGAATGAAACAAAATTCAAATCATTACATATTATAAAACAAAATCCCCTGCCACGTTTGTCTGTCTGAACGCGATAAACTCAAAAACTACCGAACGGAATTTCAAACCGTTTTCATCAATGGACGGAGTGATTCATGCGGAAGGTTTTAGTGTATTATTCATTAAGGTTTTGTGTAAATTGGCTGAAATTTTACTATTATTGTTGAAGATGTCGGAAAAAATCGTGTGGACTGGGAGCTTTATTGGCGTGCGCCACGGAAATCGTAAAAGTTACATAAAATTTATGTTCTACAGTATCTTAAAAACTTCAACAAAAAAGTTCGCTATGGCATATGTGTATATTTCAGAATTTAATGAAAATTTCATTGTTATTTCCGAAGCTATTTTGACCGGTATTATATTAATTCTTGTCCAATAAAATATGTTATTTTCGACATCCTCGGGGGCGAAGCTGCAGGCAAAAGCTAGTACTGTATAAAACACACACTATGCAGACAGGCATATTATAAGTTACGGATTACATCGCTGATAAAAAGACTTGGCTCAATGCTGGTCCTGCTCCACAACCACAACTAATTGATTATCATTTGCAAATACTGTTGGAGCTGCTGAAGATTGTAAGACCATCTTTGCATGGTATAAACCCAATCGCCTTTGTTGTATTAAATAATTGCACAGCACAGGTGTGAGTACTATCTACTAAATAAAGAGTTACCATTTACCGGGTAATAGGCTGTGAGTATGCTCACTCAAATGTCTCGCTGATGGTGGCGCGTATGTTGGATCATTGGTCAAAGGGAGCTAATCCATGCGTCATGTTCGTGAACGGGCGCCGTCAGTTGGGACTGGTCATCTCTGCTGCCATGGGTTATTTTTAATTTATTTTAATTTTTGAATTGTTTTTTGTTTTATCTTTTTATTACGGACGCTTCTAACGTGCATGTCTTTCTACATTGTTCTCACGTGTATAATTTCGACATGAATGATGTAACCAACATTTTGTAACAGTTTTTTTTATTTAAAAGGGTGTCCGTGGAGTTTCTTGCCCGTTATTCTCCATAGGTACCTACTACGCTATGGAATGGGCAACTAGCTTCATATTTCTGACTGACCAACTCCTTGACAATTCAAAAGTGCCCGTAAATGGTTTAATTGAAATAAATGCTTTGAGTTTTGAGTGTTGTGGATTCGCTAGACTTACATAAACATGTTTTTTTGCTTATGCATCTTTGGCTGCCCTTGCATTGATTAATTAATTCCTAACCGAAAAGGAATTAGGAATTTACAACTTCAAAACTTAAAACCAAATATGAAGCTTCTTCTTCTTTAAAAAAAACAAAGCGAAAGTGTCTCTTGATGTGATTAGCTTCTAGCCAAAGAACATGGTGGTAGCCTGGGTGCGAATATAGATTAAAATTAGTATCATCACTAGTGGAGGCTATGTCATGTTAATGCACCAATAGAAACCATCCATATTAAATCCGATAATTATACAGATTAATCCATCTACACTGCAAGAAGCATCCATTCATTCACTACCTTCATAATGTCTGTTCTCAGACAAGAACATATAACTTGTATGAAGGAGTGTACTTTATAGAACCCACTTTACTAACGCGGCGGAGAGCGCCATCGCTCACACGTGTCGAGACCGTTTTGTAACCGCTTGGGTAATGTTGCACCTTCGTGAACAAATAACTATGTCTAAAGAAAGTAGGGTTTGTGTTCTAAATGCACTTATAACAAAGTGAAGTAGACTAGACCTATAGAAAAAAATCGTCCAAACTGAGTTCAGGACCCTAATTGCGCCCTAATACCTTCATAGGTTTGAAAAATTCATCTGAATAACGTGAATAACGCAATGAACGTGGGCGAATGGTCAAAATAAAACATTGCCAATCAATTGTCATTTTATGTATGTTACGCAATTACCCCGGGTTTCTTGCTTTGTCAGTTTTCTAAATTCTTAATGGTTGGTACATAACTAGAGAAAATTCTTTCTGTTTTTGTTTTTGTCTCAGCTTCGTTCTTAGTGGGTGTAATAAAATAAAAAACCAGCCAAGTGCGTATCGGACCACGCACAATGAAGGGTTCCGTAGTTGAGATGAATTGAACCCAAGGACAAACTTAACATTGTAGTTGAAAAACATGTTCTCCCATACATTCCAACTGCAAATGTAAGTTTGTACGCACAATATTCGGAGATTCACCATGTTATTTTAGGACCACAGACTTCTAATAGGTTTTCCTGTTATCTATAAGTGTATTACTATTTTCTGTATATTTTTAAAATGGTCACTTTTCATAAATTTTCTGAAATTTATGAAGTAGTGAAGAGTGATCTCTACACGCATATATATTAAAATGATAAAAAATAAATATTTGAGATTCTCACAACAAGCCCTTTCATTTGATACGTCAAACGGTACAGTATGCATAACTTTTTTTTTTAATTTTCCTTTCTGTCCCCGTAAAGTGACCCACATATTCAAAATTCATTTATTCACGTTACACGCTTACACGTCCATGATTGGGTCACAGAAATTCATATGTGTACCAAATTTCAACTAAATTGGTCCAGTAGATTCTGAGCAAATTGGCTGTAACAGACGGACAGATAGACACCCAGCCAGACACGCGCGATTCTATAAGCGTTCCGTTTTTTCCTTTTGAAGTACGGAACCCTAAATGGGGAACAACACTTTTCATAAACAAACAACAGCCTTTATAACAGGCCATTGTTTCATGATATTTCTGAAAGGTTATTTTACGAAAAAGATAAAAATGAACAGTAGGGTATTTCTACGAACTAAACCTATGAGATCAACGTTAAAAGCATCCAGACAAATCTACAGAAAATAGAAAGATCCACATAAAAATGAATTCACTTACAGAAATATGTCTCCGATATGAAAATCCTTCACATTTTTCAAGCGGAAAGCGCGATACAGAAGTTATCCCTCCATTCTCGAGTCGCTTTAAAATATCATCAACAATATTGAAATCATATTGAATTCATGAATGTAATATCGAGACGTGGGAAAAGAATTTGAAGAGTTGAATTTATTACTTAACATACATAAACTTGGACGACTTCTTCCCATGAGGGTAGCCAGAGACTACAGAACGCCACCTGCTACTCCTTAAATACTCCTTTTGCTTCGTTAACGTTCATACATCAGATGGGCAATGCTCGTAATGTATAAGAACGTTAGCATTCGCATCTCATTCGCTGTCAAAAAAACAATCTATTCTATATTTTATTTTTATTAAATGGCAAGCAAAGCCGATGTCGACTATTCTGCAAATTGTCTAAAGTGATTTGTTGAAATTTTTGACAAGTTTGACAGATTGCGACTTGTATGTGAACGTTTTCTATGTACGAGGATCGGCCTTCTGGTGCACGCGGCGTGCGCTTTTTGTGAAGAAGCTGCAGAAGTGCCGCCGCGTGTTTCCAAAGAAGTCAGGACAATAACTAACAACTTTATATATGGGTCAAAGAGCTCGACACTATTCAAGAAAATTGCAAGAAGTGCAAGAACCCAACCCTACAGAATTAATAAGTTCAAAGACCTTAGAACTAGCGAGTTTATTCACATGGATTAAACGGTTTCTTTTTTCAAAACTCCTTTTGAAAAGAGAAACTGTGTCATTTTTAAGACAGTTAAACCTGCAGAGTCAATTTTTCTAACCCTCTACTAAAAAACACTACAGACCCTTCAAGGACTCAAATTGGGCTCTTATGCGACCTGAATCGGCCAAAAAAAACGATCCTTAAACACCATTGCTCAACGTATCAACAATTGTGCATCAACAGGCACTTTGCACGACACGAAACGAAGACTATTAATACGAACAGAACACGAACAAAAAGTGAAAACAGACAATTATTATATAACACACCAAACGTTTTAATTAATCATTTTCCTGTTTACATCGTTTAATACATAACTTCAAGGTCAGTGCCGTTTTTGCTCCAATATTCTGCAGTAACTGTATTAATCGAGTTTTTTGCACATGTCCGTCTGTGGTCGAATCCTATACGGTTATTGATATAAAATTATAAATTAATTGGTATTTCTGTCGTTACGATTGATATTGCAACCAAATTTTATTATATTGGACTCAGTCACCATCAATCATCATAATTTCAGCCGAAAGACGTCCACTGCTTGACATAGGCCTCCCCCAAGAGCCACGGGAACTTGGAATTTGCCAAAAAAAAATACCTTTTTACTTTTGTCTCTCAATTTTAATAATCCTATCTCAAGAGGGCACGCCCGATTAAGAGGCCTTCAACTGCTGCATTTAGGAACTATAGAACAGCAAAAGAACTGCATAAAACTAGACTCATCTTCGCACCCAGTCCGGCCCATATGCATTTTAGTCACTAAACTGTAAGAATTTTGCTAACTGTTAATTCAAGACTGCCATTAATATCATAGGCGCCAAATCCATCAGACACTTGACTTCTCATCACCATCACTTCTCGCAAAAAATACTAATTACTTCCGAAAAAAAGATTTATTAATAAGTTTTTATCGTAACCACTATATACATTAGTAAGCTTGTTGCCGGTTCCAAAAAAAAAAAACATAAATGCCTCATGGTTCCAAGTCACAACTTTGCAAGCGCAACTTCAAAGAAACTTAGTTCTGACAACTAAGTTCCAATAAAAAGGTGAATGTAAGGTCTATAAAGGATAATGTCTCCTGTTGTAGCCTAGGTGCTTTTTCAGGTACACAACAATAGTCTTTAAGGTCTTCTCAACTACATAAGTAGGGGTAACCTTCAAACGTTTGCATAAATACGAATGGAATCATAATTATAATCCTCTCTTCAGCCAGTCTTCATCCAATACAATGACAGCTACAGATATTAACACACGGCTGACGTCACGTCCGGCTCATGATGGCCGCTACACACCACACTGTCATTACGATGATTGATGAGAGCGTCCTTCGTCAAGTGCATCGTGCGTATAAATTGTACGACTTTTTATTCTTTTATTAGATGCAGCAACATGATATGATTGAAAAATTGGATAACGGAAAGTTTTTCCATCCTTTAGGACCATCGTTTACGTCGCTACTCAACAGTAACATGTAATAAACTCAAATCATCAATGGGTAGCCCAAATGCGTTTAGTCCACTCTCGGCCCCTCGACCCCTAATACATAAATAATGTGTCCACTAGACCCCTAATTATAGTTTATTCTCGACCCTTTAGGGTCAAGAGTGGATTTTATTTTCTAGCCAAATTTTAGTTTCCTTTCGTCCCTGAAAGTACAGTCATCAGTCTACCCTATAGTTGCATACTATTTAACTAAAATACCCTCTATATAATTGACCGAGCGGGCGAAGCGAGCGAAGCGTCTCTGCTTCAAGTCTGGGAAAATTTTCTTTCGTATCAGTTTGTACATACTCCTCTACAAGTCGTATTTTACAACCGATCTGGACGAAATGACGATGACCATTTATGCCCTAATCATGTCCAGCCTATTCATATTTTGAAGTATCTTTCATTTAATCATACTAGATTTAAGATAATAGTCTAAGAGTCAATCTAAGCATTTTTTTAAGATTAAGTATAAATAAAATATTATTTGTAGTTCCGGTTACATTTTCGGTTTAATAGCGACGATAAAAAAATATTACAATTCATTCCGTTTATTCGGTCAATGTAATCAGATAAATGGTAGGACCTTACACCCCCTGGGGTTCGAGTGAGAACTATATTTAACGGTTGAGAGGAGGAAATAAACAATTTTTTTTTTCAGAGGTCGAGGTGTCGAGAGTGAACTTAACACCCGAATGTTACACAGCACTAGTATTTCAATAGTGGTCAGTATACGATGCAACCAATTACAAACTAGTTACCATAATCAGCTTACAATGTTCTCTCGGCTAGTCTACAGGCCTCTTCTCGATGAGAGGGAGTGGGTCGTAAATCTACTACGAGGGCCCAGTATATCCGTGGAGAAATTGTATTATCAGTCTGTAATTCTATCACTGCAAGGTAAAACATTCACTCAAAGAGAAGGAATGATGTAGTCCAAGATACCTAACAATGTTTTCCACTTTATTTCACCAGTGCAAAAAATGTCACATTATTTGCATCTGTCCGTAACCTTGTTAAGTTTGGTCAGCAAAGCACTTAGGATGGATTATGGACTGGTACAAGTACAGAGTACCAAATAAACTAAACAAATTACAGGTGCTTATTTCCAAGCCTTTGAGAGATAAGATACCTACATTATCACCAAATAACGTTTCAGTAAAACTTGTACGAATTTATTCATGTTTTGGATAGCAGAACTAGGATCGCAAAATATCTTTTATGACTAATAATTAATCATTTAGTCGTAGTACAAATCGAATAACATATTTTTAGTAATGTGACTAAAGCTAAACAAGATAGCGACATGTCTGAACATGAGAAAGAGATAGATCGAAAGATAAATGAGGTTAAACTGACTGTATGGCACATAATCGATAGGAATAGCATAAATGAAGATAGAAAAAAGTGGATGACTATAGGTGACATTACCTTCGACGAGGCTGACTCGAACTTCCACGATGGCGAATAACAGGCCAGCCCACTCCCTCTCACAGAAGCGGTCTGTAGCATTAAGAACATTATAGGTTGGACGTGGGAACATTATAGGCTGATCATAATCTCGAACTTGGTGAACTCTTTCACGAAGAAGACGAAGAGCTAACAATAAAAAGAGACTCAAAGAGAAACGATAAAACGACCGTTCAATGCTTGTACGGGATGTCCTACAAGACAAATACTTAATGTCCATCCTGCATATTACTCGCATTACTCAATTCGAAAAAATTCTGAGCATATAAAATAAACTGAAACAAGTAACAAAACCTTACGATCAGGTCCTTAGGCTCACGACTTGTTGCGTACACTTTTATTTTTTTTACCAAAGTTTGATGACCCGGAAAATCGTAAGAGTATTACGTTTAATACCTACATACTGTTTACCATATGTTTATATTTCATAAGTATGAAGGCCTTTACGCGTAGGTGGTTTATTTATCTTTTTTGCAAATGAGGGTCCTTTTAGGATGAATATATCAGGTGGAAATGTAAACAATTTTGGGATAATACTCCATTGAAAATTGGATATTGATTGGGAATTGGGGAGGCATTTGCTCTTTGACCTTTACAGTGGAATTTTAGGAGGGAATGGTAATAAGAATGGAACAGTGTTAAATCATTCGTGATAATCTGGCATTTTGTGTTGAAAATGTTAAATCTGTCCTACGGATAACGATCCTACTCCTTAGCAGGGTGCAGCAGCTCAAGAATTACATACGGTATATTTTTACCTCTCTCTTGTTACTTACTACTTTCCCTTTTGCTTTAAATATCTGGCTGGGTGGCCAGAAAAAAGTCCATTTGGCAAAAAAAAAACTGCTTATGTCGCAGGTAAACAAAGCATACAATTGGACCGCAGATGACAGATATAAAAAAATAATAACACTTAAAATATATCCGCGATTGGATTGGCGTCGTTAGCCAAATGTCAAGGTTATTCATATATTTAAATCGCACTATGTTTGGACTAGCCGTTTTGCATACACTTATTATTTATTGTCACACAGATATTGACAATGCATTCATTGAATGATGTTGGAACAGATAAATGAAATAAAAAAGGATATTCATGATGATTATGATGATTCATAATATGTCAAAATATGATTAGGTTAGAAAAAGAGTAGAACAGAAAGAGAGAAGAAATGTAAAAGACCAAGAAGGAAGCCCTCACTCTTTCCTCAAAAGTTCAACTAAGAGATGGGTTAAAGTATCCTTTTGTGCTACATATACAACAAACGAGGATTACGCAGTTCATTTGCAAACCAGTGTAATTGCAAGAGTATTTCTCTCTGGGGTTATTCAACTGCAATCTATTTCTGTCCTTGTACTGTAAAGTCACATTTGCAACCAGCTTATAAAGAAATAATTTACCATTAAAAGGAAATGAATGAAGCCTTATTTATCAGAAGCAATTCATTCGGGTAACAAGAATTGGAGAGTGCAAGATGGGTCGATGGCATTATAGATATTACGTTTGTCGGGAATACCTGGACAGTAAGGCCGAAAACAGGAAAGTATGGCATTAAAGGTAGGTTTTTATTGTGGACAGAGAACTGTGAACATCATCTCCAGTATTTTGTCCCACAACGAAAACCTGTCAACAATGCTATGAACGACAATTTTATACTAACAACTGTGCTTTAACTATAGTTCATAAATTAGTAACAGAATTTCATATCAAAAAGTCTAAAGCACTGCTGCGTATCGACACAACTTCAAAACGTAGTAACCACAGTATAATTTACCAAGCAACGAACGATTGCTACAATTTCTTCAGCGTACCTTTCCCTTGCGTATCAATTGCTAGTACTAACCAACTTGCACCTACTTCACAACGCGGCAGAGATTGGAAGATCTGGATTCTAGCCAAGCACATTGGCTCACTGTATAGTTTAGTTACGTGGCTACTCTGTTATATTTTTGTATTCGATTTGCATTGAGGTAAGTTAGTGCTTGGTGACGTCAGTAATAGGTTTTTAATTTTTTAGCTTGTTTGGTCATCGTTTATACTTTTCATGACATCATCTTCATAATATACAGCATTTTCGTCCTCTTGCAGTTCAAAAGCTTAAAAGTAGGACCATTTTATGTATTTATTGTTCTTGTTTTGGACCTATCCTGTCCTAGTCCAGACCTTCCTTACAAGTTTAATCTATTATATCATCGATCCATACTTCTAACAGTATTTCTAGTCATCTTAAGTACTCTTTATTAACTAAGCTATCATTTTGCAAACAGTCCTCGCAAAATCGCCTTGCGTGTTTGTGTCTTTGTGTACTCGAGACCATGTAATGCACCTTTATTTATAAATTAAGGCGTTTATCACAATCTCTTACCAAATAGTGTGGCTATTACACAAATGAAACGTGTCACGAAGTGGCTCTGTGATGGTTGCTAGGAATATACTGAAAGTGAACGTGAACGCGAATTGTCTTTGTTTGTCAATAGTTACTAAAAGGAGCAACTATTGATGTCTTAACTCGTAAGTGGCGAACTTTTAAAAGATTAGGCCTTATTCCTTCAAAGTTAAGATTTACCTTTTAATTGCCTGTGGCATACTTTAAGTTGAAGCAACTATAAAAGTTGCACTGTCTATAGTTTCAACGATATCATCTGTTTTCAATGTTATTGTATCCCACAGGCAAGAAACTTGCATTGTGTAAATTGGTATTTACTACAGAATACCACGTAATAGAATATAATTTTTTTATTTCAGACGGAGTCCATAGGGTTAGTAACAATTTTACTTAACATCTAGTGTTAGTAGGTACAACACAGATTATACAAAAACAAAAAAAAAAACAAAAAAAAATTAAAATTCAGCGTGGAACTGCATCCATCTCCGCAACATCGGGGAATCCCACCGATCTGCGAACACACTGAGAATACTGTTGGTGCTGCCGCGAACACGTGACATCAGGGATGCACATCTTTTTCGAATAATAGCGGCAAAACCATCAATATTATTGTCCGCAAACATCCCTGATGCACTACAACGCCACGGCAGCCGCAGCAGCACCCTCAGTGCATTATTATATTGAACGCGTAGGTCGCTGTATGCCCGCTGAGTAAAGTACAACAATAAACAAAGTACAGTAATACAATCCTTGCATAATTTGCTTCTTCCACGTTCATATATCCATTTTGAGGTGATTTTTTTTTGGGCAGAAGCCTTAGGCAGTTACTTTATTGACCGTTTTTCCGACCACTTGTCATAGTCTGTTTTCGATATTGTATTCCCGGACAGTTAGGTTGAATAACACCGGTCGCGGTACACTATGACGGAGAATAAAAGATGGCGTGAGAAAGGTATGTAATATATGGCGGGATTCTGGTTATAGAACTCGCAACATTATTAACCTTAATCACAGTATTTAAGAGCGATCCAGCTTCAAGCTTGCTTGAACGTTTTAATATAACTCTGGAAGTACATAAGTACATTATCATTTTGGAAATACCAACCTAATGCCAAAATGCAAGGGCGGTTTAGCGAAACAGCGCATCGGCAATTGTTTACGTCTATATCCTCGGAAGCAACTTTAATTTTGCGTTGCCATACTATCCCCTGTGTTTCCACTCTCCAACTGAATGCAAACAATATTCCTCATCAAAGCGACTTGATCACGAACTGTTCAATATAATGCAGGCGTCGTGATTCACACTATCCTTTACCATACACTTTATTACTGCACATATCAATTCCTAATTCTAATATGAGTTAAATCCTTTGCATCGACCAACTGAAATTCAACCTTAACTTTACAAAACCAGGGTTTGGTTTCCAGTGAATTATTATATAAAGGTTAGGTTTTATTGTTCAATGAAATATAATAAAAGGTTGGTTTTTGTGTGTCACAAAAGAGGTTTGAAATGATCACACAGTTATCGGGGACCGCAACGCGGATAATAATTGGAAGTCTCTTTGCGAAATAATCGTGTGATGTATTGTTGACAACGGCTCTATAACCCTTTGTGTGAAATTGGAACGTTAATACGATTTTATTTTAGGAGCAATATAAACATAATTATAATTATGGTTTCTGAAGCGAAGGAGCAAAGGTTTCCGAAATGATTCAATATTTCTTTTATGGATTTTCCAAGTACATCTTTCGTCAACAAAGTTGAACGTTTATAGTTACATCTCAACGTTTTCAAATGTCTCTTTACAGAGGAAAATTGTAACAAGCTATAAAAACGCCATTTGCTAACTCGTCGGCTACAGCATCCAAATACTGAAAAATAAAGAGTTCCTGTTTTACACAGTGCAACTTAGTTTCATGCTGACCATGTGCGAACATTGTTGCACGTCCTGATTATGACAACTGTTCTTGAAGAATTTGATAAAAACTCACACACATACATACATACGTGAACATAACACTCCTTTTTTTGGACAGTCGTGTAAAAATGTCTTGCAATTTCGACCAAAAACCGAAACCAATCAAATAAGTTGTTTATTCCATAAATTGCTTTTATATAATGACGGTTTTTTCATATTATTCTTCTGTTGGCTAGAGGTCGCTGTGACGAGCGTTTGACCTTTGTGACTGTCATACTGTATTATTCGACGGGATATGCGATGACACTACATTAGGTTTTCATTTTATAAATACAGGTACCTATATTGTGAGGTTGGTATGATTAAGTGTAGATTATACAGAAATAGAAACGACATCGAGTTGATGGATTGGTTTTTGTCTGATTAATGTACCTATTTTATTTTATAACATTTCAAATAAAGCGTTGAATTCCATATTCCTATCTCACTTGACAAGGTGACAAGTTGTTCGACGGTCAACCAGATGGTAATCGTTACTACCTATAAACACCTTGAAATGCCCAGGGTTTTACCGAAACCTTAGTAACAAAGTAAACATGCCTGATGTGCTTGTAATTTCACCAGCATCTTTACCTTTCAGTCTAGCAGATAGCAGTGCTGGTTGGTGGTTGAAATATCCTTATTATGGTCGCTAATAATATCTCCCCGAACAGTAATGATTCCCTAATATCTACATCATTCCTGGTCTTATGAGGGCATCATCTACATACTCTCCTTCATCCCTCTCCCCAAAATTCTTAATTGCCCCAATTATTCCTACCGCTCAAAAACATCGTGCTCTACAAATGGCCGAACGAAAACAAAATGTAATCCTATTAGGGACTATCCCCACGTGCTAGCTAACTACGTATGTATAGTAATCACGCCGGGATCCGCCTGGCGATACCTCAAGGTCCATGGTGCTTGTGGGTTTTCACTGAATTAACTGTTTTGGTGGGAACGTTTGAGGATGTAAATTTGATAACGGGTCCTCGCTTTGGGAGAGAGATTCTGAAATTATGATTTCTAGCAAGTTGGGCAATCCACTTTGGGTCACGGCATCTTATGACTATAGAATAGTAAGAAAAGGGTAAAGATTGAATTAGAAAGAAGATCCTGTCTTTACGACCAGGATATCGTTACAAATGGGGTGTTAATGTTAGCCTGATTGATGCTGTGCCAATTGAGTAATCTTCGATTGCCTATTTTGTCGTGTTTGTTTGTGGGAGCATTCATAAAATAATCATCGTAGTGAAATAATAACTTTAACTTGAATTCCCTTATAGGGCAAAAATATTAATCAATTTTACCCAAAATAATCTACGAATAGTCTACGATAGTCACTCAGATACCCTGAAATAGAAACACCAAACTAAAGGACGACAAATCAATAACAACAATTCCACATCCCCTACCGCTTTTCTTAGCCCAGTATTGTCGATAGACCAAACTTAACGCGTAATGTACATCAAACTGATAGGAAACCTACCCACGTTAGCTACTGATAGGGCATGCAAACCGCTCGATTGAAGAGTACTTAATACGTTTCGCCCTTGAGCGAGCATCCGCCAACGCAATATCGATTTTTGCGTACATAGATTCATTTACAATAAGGCTTCACTGTCCACAATGTTTCTGTTACAACATCTAACTTATCTTACAATCACACTCAAGGGAAAATCTACCTTGTTTCTCAGTCACAAAGTTCAGATTTCTAAGGGGGGTATGCCACTTAAGATGTTTCAAGATAACAAAGCACTTACTAAGTTGTGACCGAGCAGCAGTAATTAAGTATAGGCATTAGTGCTCTAACATATGACCTTGTGTAAGATTCGATTTCTACGAGTAACTGTTTGAAAGAAAGATATTTGTTGGTGAACTTTCACTGATGAGGGGCATATTTCTTCTGGAGAAAAGGAAACGGGCCACTCGTTCTAATTTGTAAGAAGCTACATACACTAACCCTCGACATATTAAAACACGGGTGATTTGTGCATATCTTCGGCTATTCTGTAAGAAAAGGAAACAAGGAATTATGGAACAAGACATCAAATATGAGCAATGACCTGCCAGAAACGTTACTTATCCCCCATTATTTGTTATTTAAGGATAACAGTGAAAAGAGACATCTCGGGTCAACGAACCGTTTACTCAACGTGACATGGATTTTTTGAGCGTATCGATTTATATAGATTTTATCAGGAGCTTAGTCAGGCGAAGAACCTGATGTTTGGACAAAACTTGATGTTCTATGTTCTGAGGAAATCTACATAAATAAAAATTAGATGCTGTTCGTTGGAAAGTGCAGCATTTGAGAACGGCTGGATCGATTTGGCTATTTTTCTATTTTAAAATGTTCGGGTAAAACTGATAGTGGTTTTTTTCTAAGGAATTTTTGTTACAGTTGTTGACATTTGGACAGGGCAACATTAAAAACAAAAAATAAGACAGGCCTATGCCCAGCAGTGGACGAATTCGGGCTGTGACTGATGATAATGAAGGTTGCTAACTATCATAAACTTGTAAATTATCACTACTTATTGCCTGTAAAAATATTTGACGAACCATAGAAAATCCAAGGATATATTTATTTCAGCTGAAGTGTTCCAATTAGATCTGGCCTGATGGGGTATAATCGACCCATTCCAAACACAGTGCGTGAGTGTGGAGCCCCGACACAGGATATCTACCATCTCTCGGTCCGGCCATGCACAACTACCTGCACCCTCCAGGACTTAAATGACGAAAACGACAGAGCTGTCCAGGTCACTAGGTAAGTACTGGTCGGGCAAAATATACATTATCGACACGACACAATACGAGACCAGCAGACAGCCTATGTAGTGGTGTGACCGTCGGATTGCGAAGTCATAGTCTTGAGTTCGTACCCAAGGCACACACCGATTTTTCGGATTCATGAGTATTCGGAGTATTGGATAAATTATCACTTGCTTAAAAAACGATGAAGGAAAACATCGTAAGGAAACTGGCATGCCTGAGAGATATATTTCGACGGCATGTGCAGTCAAGTCAGAGGCCCATGGGCGGCATAAAAACTCTGACACCAGGTTAATCGCTAACCACACGAACAAGAAGTAGAAAGTAGATCGACACGATAAGAAGAAGCTCTAATGTTAATGTTAGGTCCCAATAACATGTTACGTAATATTCCTCAAAGGTACATAAACCTGAGTATGCGCGTGATCAGATTACCGGCACGTCGTTTACATTTCTCTTTACACGGATTCGTTCAACATTTACAATTTAAATGATAAAATAAACAGATGCTTTAACCGGGAAAGGTTGAATTGCCTAATTTACGTAATGAGAGGATGCAATTACCGCTTCTAAGATATCAGCATAATTAATTTAAAAAAAGGCTTTAACTTAAGTCAGGTGAAGCAGGTCTTACTAGTATGCCCATACAATAAGACAGTACGTAGAGTCAAAACAGTTTATTCTGCAGTAAAACTAAAAGTCGTGTCTCAGCAAATATTTTTAACTCCCGATGCAAAAAGAGGAGTGTTAAAGTTTGACCGCTATGTGTGTGTGTCTGTCTGTGGCACCGTAGCTCTTAAATTGGTTAACCGATTTGAATGCGGTTTTTTTTATTATTTGAAAGCAGGTTGTTTTGCGATGGTTTTAGACATGTTTTATCAAAGTCAGTTTAGCAGTTTGAAGTTAATCAGCTCTTTTCTGTTTGATGAATGGATGTGAGTATCTTCCACAGGTCTGATCGATTTGAAATTTGATATTGTGTTACTAGAATGATATTAGAGGACCATAATAACCTTGAACTGATGCTGCAGTATCACCTGTAATTTGCAGGTTACCGAAGTCCCTTACCACCTTTCAGCACAGGTATCGCGTTTGGGCTCATTGGAATGGTCTCAATGAATAGGTTATAGATAGATGGTGAACAGAGGCTGGTGATGGAGTAGGAAAGAGAAATGAGGAAATGTTTGTGTCGGAGGCTTTTTAAATTTTAACTGTTATAATTCTACGTGTTGTTAAATGTTACTTTATTTGATGTACAAAATGTGTAGATGCCTGCCTTGTGATGGGTATTTCACGCACTGTATATCAAAACAGTTTTTTCGGTGTTTTTTTGTCAACATTGACTATGAGCAGTCTCATAGTTTTGTTGCACACTGTCATTGTTTTCAATGAAAAACTAGTCTAAACAGTTCAATATCGTTGGTCTGTCACCTCGTATGCTAGCTAACTACAAAATGACGTCCGCATCGTTCTTTCATTGTAAAACCATAACAAAAACTTTAATTCAAATTGTCACCTTCAAAAACAAACATAATGAACATTAAGAAACAAAAACATTGTTAAAAACCAAATAACGATCGTCGTTATAAACATGAATGATGGGTACAACTGATTCATTAAAACTTTAAAATATTAATAAGATCATGTGTTACTAATTACAAAAAGTATAAACATAAATTTCGCGCCATAGTGTTAACTGATATTTGGAATAATCCATTTCGAATTAACCGTAACATCTTTCAACTTTTGTATGTGTCATTTTCACTAGAGACCCACCCTGCTACGCACGGGTGTGATCTACTGATGTGGCCACATATCAAAACATCGAGAGTTCTGTTACACATAGAAGTTAATATGTATTATACACATAAACCTTCCGGAATAAATTATTTTAATAATGTTAAAAACCGTATCAAAATCCATTGTGTGGTTTAGAAGAACTAAGCGGACAAACACATTAAAAGCGACTTTGTAACTAAATTCGATGTCCCTCCCGCAAGAAATGTTTCATGTATCGAGAGGTTTACAGACACATCTGAAATGAATAAAAACAACAAAAACATTAAAAACATAACCCAGTCAGACCCGAAACAATTACCTATGACGTAATAGGCAGATATACACATTTCAACCTTGTCTTTGACACATTGGCCGCATCTCGGATAGATGCGAGCGTAATCACTTATAATGAGGTATTATAAACGTATTAAGCTGATGTTACCGCAGCTTAGCAGGTGATACATGTGCTAGTTTCGAAACTAGCACAAGCAACATTAAAGCGTGGGCATAGACTTTACCCGCGACTTTCTCACGTGAAATTTCTTGTTTAAGGGAAAACTTCTTTTGGCGCGTTGGGCATTTTTGAGATGGGACTAAACCATTGATTTCGCGACACTGTAACCGACACTAGCTTCAAAAGACATCAACGCGCGATACATTATTTCGTGCACAAAAAAAAAACTGTTCAAGTTTTCACTTCTATCGGCACGCCCGGAGTACCAATTTTTTTTTGACATAGGATATATGAAACTCAAAAATACTGTAGCTTCTGTTAGTGAAAGAATTTTCGGAATCGGAACAGTTCTTCCGAAGATTACCCCCTACATACAAACTCACAAATTTTACCTCTATATTATATTAGTATAGATTTGATGAGGCTACATCAAATCTGCCGCTCTATGTATAGCTTGTATCATTCATACTCAAAGACCAATACTCATTCATCTTTAGAACTACGTCTTACTGCAAAAAATAGGACAATAGACTGTATTTACCCACCTCAGTAAAAACTATGTTGTGTATCAGAATTTAAAACAATAAGTCTGTTTTTTATTTCAGTCCTGTTATCTCTATTTTTATCGCCGCGCCAGTAGCTACACGTGGTTTATCTGTGACGTGGTGAAGGAAAAGGGAATATTTGAATCATTTGTGTATTTATTTACCAGCCACGCTAGGGTGTTGCCTCGTAGTCTATTCAGCCGAGACTTACGCGAGAAAATTTCGCCATTACATTACAGTAACAAATCACGGTCACTTCTCCTTTCGGCGCGATATAATGTAACGACATAATTTTGTCGGCTAACTAACAGGCCTCCCAGAATTAGTAAGTTTCACAGAACGACTAATCCTGATCTTCGAAATTTAGTTACTAGGCAATATTCAGTTTGACAGGCTTTTAGGCATCTGAATACTAGTGAATAGTTTCATGCAACCCGGGACAGAGAGCGCTAAATTTCTTACAGAAACTGATTTAGATAACAATTTGATTATACCTACTTGCTACCTGTTACCATGACAACTATATGTTCGTTCACAAACAAAAACCAATTTTTGATACAGAACCTTGAACGTAGTATAAAACCCTTGTAATACTAGAATGTTTACATTCAAAACGTAGATAAACACACTAAAACCTTAATTGAAAAACATGGGAGTAACTACCTACTTACCCTCAGGATGTCTAACGATACCTACGTACTTCTTACAAAACATTAAATTTTCGAAGGTACATAAAATAACAGGAGCCACTAAAACCCTACTAAGTACAAGCAATTCTTTTGTCCCGAAATACTAAATAAAGTCCTATTTATAGGTTGAACACAAAAGGATTGTTAGACAAGAGGTCTTCATGTTCTCGAGTTTGACACCGAGTGAATAAGTTTCAGAAGGTTTAGAACAATGCTTGATTTCGCGCAAAATATACCACCTACCAATATTCAGGGGAAAATCATTACGCATCTCTAACATTCTACGCGTCTTTGCATTCTGTATCCCGTAAACAGGCTCAGACGGAAATGGGATGACCATTTGACTGCAGCTGATACCAAAGTGCGACTATTTTAAAAACATGTTTCCTCGTATTTTATGCTCATTTTCATTTGGTGGTATTTCTGAATTTACTTTTCTTTGTACAGTCTGAAGGCGGTCCAATATTTTGATAGCATTCATAAGAAATGTTCGGGACGAGCTTTCAGGAAAATTAAATTAATATAAGCCATTAGCTACCTTTAGTACAGGTCATTCAAGTTTGGGAATAGTATTAATCAATCAAAGAAAAACCGGCCAAGTGCGTGTCGGACTACGCACAATGAACCCTTCATTGTGCGTCCGTAGTTGGGATGAATTTATCCCAAATACAAACTTAACATTTTAGTTGAAATACACGTTCTCCCATACATTCCAACTGCAAATATAAGTTTGTACGCACAATATTGACAGATTTACCATGTTATTTTTAAACAAAAGACTTCTTTTTTCTGTAATCTATGAGTAAAGACCTATAATACTATGTGTTTTTTTTTTCAAAATTTTTGGTTCAGTAGTTTCGGGGATAAGGGGGGGGATGATCAATTTTCATCAAATTTCTTATATGTCTTTAAAAGTATTTATTTTAAGATTACATCAAAAATATTTTTAAGATCCTCGCAACAAGCCCTTTCATTTGATATGCCACACGTTACTGTTAACAAAGCTTTTTTTTTATTTTCCCATTTGTTCCCCAAAAGTGACCCCTATATTCAAAATTCATTTATTTACATTACGCGTTCGTAATTTGGGTCACAGACATACATACGTGTTCCAAATTTCAACTTAATCTATTCGATTCGGCGAGATTCGGAGCAAATTGACTGTGACAGACGAACAGACAGACGGACACACCAGTGATCCTATGAGGGTTCCGCTTTTTACTTTTGAAGTACGGAATCCTAAAAAACGATTACAACATTATTCAAATACAATATTTCATTTCAAGGAACACTTTAATTCGTCATTTACAAAATCAAAAGTCATTTATTCAAACTAGGCTGAGAATCAGAACTTTTTGAACGTCAAAATTACATAAGACAGTCCCCCAAACGCAACATATACGTTTAAAAAAATATTGTTTAATACAATTTATTTTGCACAATTATTCTGATTTTTTCAACATAATTCCAAAATCAATGTCCATCGTCTCATTGCCTATTCCACAAGTGAGCCAATAACTGAACTTTAAACAACTTTTCAATCGAAATACCTTTCAATTGACGTAACCACGACCTTTACCTACCATACAGATATGAGTTCAAAATCGATATAGTAACAAATTGACACAGAAACGCTAATATCTACTGCAACCACTCATTTTAAATTACGAAATCGAAAAAAGACGAGTAGCCAAAGAGGTTGTTATAAAGAAAAAACCGGCCAAGTGCGAGTCGGACTCGCGCACGAAGGGTTCCGTACCATTATCTATAAAAACGGCAAAGAAAATCACATTTGTTGTATGGCACCCTTTAATATTTATTTTATTCTGTTTTTTAGTATTTGTTGTTAAAGCGGCAACAGAAATACATCATTTGTGAAAATTTCAACTGTCTAACTATCACGGTTCATGAAACACAGCCTGGTGACAGACGGACAGACATACAGACGGACGGACAGCCGAGTCATAGTAATAGAGTCCCGTTTTACCCTTTGGGTACGGAACCCTAAAAAGCGCCAAGTGCGAGCCGGATGCGCACACGAAGGGTTCCGTACCATCGTACATTTAAAAAAAAAAAACGCTGAAAAAAACACCTTTCTTGTAAGGCTCTTTAGTTTTTAACTTGATTTTATTTTTATTATTATTGCGACGGAAACAACAGAAACAACATTCTGTAAAACTACTAAATGTCTACCTATTACAATTCAAAAGCAAACATACAGCCCAGTAACGGACGGATGACGGACGGACAGCGGAGCCTTAGTAGAGTCCCATTAGCACCCTTTATGTACGGAACCCTAAAAAGACGAGTAGCCAAAGAGATTGTTATAAAGTAAAAATATTCTAAGGCCGTGAGTACATTGTTGAATGTCGAAAGTTGGTGGCCGACTACATCGAATAAATTAAAGAGAGATTGCGACGATTGCACCCGCATAGTTTTTGCAATAACAATGACGAGTTTATCGATTTGCTATTAGCGGGGAATTAGCGACCATAGCAACTGAAGAAATTGAAGTTAAATAAAATGCGAATAAATTGAGAGTCAGTTTGGCTGCGAAAGAACAACAATGCATGATTTTTCAATACCAATATTTTTATCTCACGAAAATTGGAACAGACAGTTTTAAGGAAAACGAAATGACAACAATGGACATGGAAGATAGCAGAAATTCAATATTATAAAAAATAAGATATTTTACAAGAAGTATTTTTTATGATGGCAATTAACAATGGATATGTGAAAATTTTGCATTCTCAGGTCAGGATTACCTTTTTCAGAAAGATTATGGTTAAAAAAAAAGTAACACAGAATAGAGAATGGCCTTTTCCTCTCATATTCTTTCGTCGATATTCGGCTAACTTCGTTGTACACTCGGCCGGATGATGCATCGCGATTGCCCGCCGTTGCATAAGATACGTTCTCTTGTAACATCTCAGTTGCTTAACAACAAGTGAATTCTTTATGCAAATTATATTTTTAAATTACGTCAAATGTTTCAAAATTATTTCGAGCCTTATCGGTGGTATTGTTGCTATTGTTTTTTTGATCCTCTTAACTCATGGAAAATAACAGAATGCCCAATAAAAAAATACCTATTGCATTTAAGAATAGTTGTAATAATAATAATAATATTTATTTCTCTCTTCACAAAGGTTCACATAGTTATAGACAGAGACAAGAATTATAGCGTTTTGACAAAAAGGAATAAAATATGATCCTTTGACAGATACTGGTGTCCATACTATGATACCCTGTGTGACGGATCACCAAGCTCTCACCTCGAATTTAATCTTATTAATATTACGATGGTGAATTTTCAAACTCTAGACAAATTATTTATTGATGACGGAAAAAAACAGACATGTTTAATTTAAATAATGAAAAAAAAAATGGAATAATAAAAATAAAATATAGTGTAATGCGTGTGTAGTGTGCAGGTGAAGTGTCAAGTCTCACTCACAGTCAAGAACTCAAAATTATTATATATTACGAGAATAACTCTTCAAATAAGTACATTTATTATGTTATAAAAGAACGAGCAAGTGAATATTTTACATTTCATCGAAGTGTTTTTTGCTCGTTAAACAGTGAAGAGTAAGACAAGTATCATTAAGATTCAATTTATTTCAGATCTTTTTTTATTTTTATTCACCGTAAATTTATTTTTCAGGTCACGTATACATAAGCCGATTAAAATAATGATCCATCATTTGTGAATATTACTTGTGTTAAAAACAATAGAATCCCTAACTCACTTGAAACTATTAAACGGTGCTTGGTGTGGCAACACGCTGTGTTCGAGTTCGCAACAAGTCAATCGTCATCCTGAGGATGCCTCGTTGAGAGGTGAAACACGTGTCCATTTCTTTCAGGGTCTTTTTAAGATTCTTTAGAAATAGCTAAGCGGAACAGGTTACTAAATATATTTACATCATCATTTTATTAAACGGGATTATTATCAGGAATTGCAAACTTTATTTCTACTCTCATTAAGATTTTCTTTATTCATCACTAGCTGCTCGCGGCTTCGCCCGCGTGGATCCTAATTATTTTTCTAAATTAAAAGTAGCCTAAGTTACTCCTTATGTTATAAAGAGTAACATCGTTATGATATCTAAAGCTAAACCACTTACTAGCGTGATGAAAGTCGATGACGTAACGATATGCCCTAGTTCGATGCTACATCTTAGCTAACGCCATTGATTTAATGTTTTATAGTTCAGTTTCTATGGCTGTCCCATGAGTTAGCGTTTGTATTGAAAAATGGTTTTGTATGGAGGTTGTTGTAAAGATTATTCATACATACAATTTATTATTGTTGTTGTTGGATTGTTTGTTGGTCTTTATTTTATGCGCAGTCACACTATTTTTGTACCTACATATTCGTTATTTTTATTTTTTTTATCTGACGCAAATTTATTTATTTAAGTATGCCTAAACACGTTCCATTATAAAACTGATTTACATCCGTCACATCACACTTTCAGGTCCAGTTGAAAACCAGCGTCAGGCACTTATTGTTGTCTGGCATTTTTGCTGAACTGGGCCTCTTTGGCGCAGCCGTGAGACACACTCCCCTGCTAATATCTTACATCGCACTACACTTTTATTTGCCGTTAATTAAATTGTGTTGTGGGCTTTTTGGTCTGTACTAAAGAAGTTATATTTTTGTGTTACTAAATAAGGTATATTTTTGTTTAGTTGGTATAAGTTTTGACAAAATGACAATTGTTCACAAACTCAGCAGCAAACTAACATTGTTCTTTGCAGTGCCCTGACAGGGTTCATGTACAAAAACCGACAGTAAATATTGTAAAAATGTGTTATGTGCATGAGAGCAAATAAATAAATGTATTTTCTTTCTTTCTTTAGGATAAAAACTTCTACACAAATCACACAAGTTGTTGAAAAATTCCTGAGAACGATCTTTTCGCATTGCTCGATGTTGATACGAAAATAAAATATACAAAAAAGGCATAGAAACATAGAAATTTAAAAAAGTACAATTGCCAAAAGGCCAACAGATCAACAAAATGCCAATGGCACTGGACACCACTAAGTACCTGACGCTCACTTTCGGCAATAATCCACTAAGAAGGATAAAACATCCGAATACAGTTCTATTTGATAACAGAAATATTAACTTATGCATTTATGACGTTACTAGCTGTTGCCCGCGACTTTTTCTGTGCAATTCAGGATGAAAAGTCCCATGTCCTTCTCCAGGTCATGTTCTACCCATGTGCCAAATTTTATTCAAATCCGTTCAGCCGTTCTAGCGTATAACAGACAAAGAAACTCACTGTCGCATTTATAATATTAGTTAGGATGTTACAAACATAATGACAAATTAAAGTAAATCAAAATCCACCTGTAGTTTGATTACATCATATAACTAAAAACTGGTTTCAAGACCGAGAGCAGACGCTCAATACAAAACCAGAAAATCTACTTCTCGAGGATGCAGAAGATAATCTGTAGTGTTAAGCCCGATATCTATATCTTCGAGATCGTCTTTAGTTCTTACAAAGCTCTGGTAATTTCTTTAATTTATGACATTTCATTACATGATTTTATGTTCAGAATGATTGACGCCACCATAACATAACTGATGAAAATGATGAGGCCAAGCAGTATTTACAAAGCGTCTGTTTTAATGTCAAGTATTTTATGTGAAGTAATATTAGTTGAGTTAACCTGCGTCAAGCTGTACAACAACATTAGATTAGAGAACAATAACAAAGTGTAAAAAAAAATTTTTTCGAGGTAATAAAAAATAATTTGATGGTAAATAAAAAAAAAAATGACACATAACTTGATATTATATGGACGAACTTTGAAGTCACTTTCACTAAAAATGACGCTACATCATTATCTACGTCAGAATGTGAGAATGATGACTATGTGCTATCACAGGCATAAAGACTATTGTGATGTCCATGATTATTGAGATAATTACTGTCACAATACACAATTATTCTTTATTGCATTCAATAATGTTGGTAAAGCAGTTCGTAGGTTTAAATTTAATGAAACAATTATGGAGCCTGTCGGGCACAGCATTATTGGAGAGAGGACCAAGCTTATTTGTGTTTATATTATTTATGTATCTGGCAATTGTATTGGCTGTTTAGGTAGTTCTATCATAATAGGCAGGATTAGAAAGAAAAAGGGGAGGCTTTTGCCCAACAGTGGGACACAAGGGAGACCGACAAAAAAAGAGCGAGCCTTACAGTAGTCGCAAGTGATGTGTAACATCTGACATCTCACCTTAGGAATAAGCAACATTAAAGGGGCAGGGTCTCGTCAAGGTCGTTTCTGACGGCCAACTCTAGCACCGCGCGCGTTCATTGGTCAAATCAAATAGCGCGCGCTTCCCCGGCTGCCTGTGACACACTTCCGTCCCTTTTCACGAAATAACTCCCACAGATTTGATTATTTCGTTGTTTTTAGATTTTCTTGATTTTTATTACAGGAAAGCGAGAGCAAAGATGTTACACGTCGAATAGGTAGTTGTATTGACTCGATCTTGTTGTAGGACAAGTTTGAGCTTCGACTAGTTGACTGGAGGAGGCTAATAACAGATATACTTGCAGATCATCAAAACTAATTAATGCCCCTTCTGACAACCGACGTGTGTTCTATGAACGTAAACGAAGCAAAAGGAATATGAAAGAATGTTTTCTAGTTTCTGCCCATGGGAAAAAGGCAAAAGGAAGATGGCCTGCTCCAGAACTCACAGAGTCACAGCGCATGAAACGAGATTATGAGATTCATGATGACGATTTTAAATGTCAATTTTTTTGTCAACCCGTGTATATTTTGAACCAACTTTTTCCTCAATCAAATTCAATTGAAACAATCCAAAGGCACAATTTGAAGCGGCAACAAAAGCTAACAATGTTACGTAATACTAATATAATCCATCTCGACACAGCACACGACATTAAGAGAAAGGTACTCCAACTGAGCTAAACATACGTTTTGTAACAAAGTTAGTCTTATATAACTATTTCATGTTATATTCACTACACTGTGTACTGTTGAAAGAACTCTTAAAGGATGAATACTGGAATTGTTTGGCTGGTTTTGTTAACTATTTAAGACCAGCTTCTGCACGCGACTTCGTCCTCGTGAAATTTCTTGTTTTAACATAAAATTATATGCTATAATACTCGGCAATACTGTAGCTATCTATTAGTGAGACAATTTTCGAAATCTGATCAGTAGTTCCGAAGATTAGCCCCCTAAAGACAAAATCACAAAATTTACTTCTATAAAATATTAGTATAGATATAGTACATTATTATTATAAAATAATGAAATTGCCAGTGATATCAATCAGACAAATTGTCTGGAAATACCTCTAACTCCCAAACTTAAAACAGCCTGTAGGATAGTAGCCCTGATTACAGTTTAAGATAACTAACGGCTAAACATAAAATGGCAATTGATCGCAATGGGTTTAATTTTGACAGTTCACCCACGTTCATTGCGTTATTTACGTTGTTCAGCAGACGAATTTTTATAACCTATGAAGCAATGGATTAATAATATCCTTAGAAACTCTCGAATTATGGTTGAAAGTATGTTACGCAATTGGGGGCTGGTGCTTTATTTGAACTAAGCTTTACTTGAAACTGCAGTGAGCAACGGGTAACAGTTCTTGGACACCATCTACGAAGCGAAAGCATAACATAAACAAAATGACCCAGAAAAAAATTTAACTGAACGTCAGCTAAAGCTTGCCACATTAAATCCTAGATTAATAGGTATAGCTTGTTGTTATTTATTGGTAACCATTTTTTGATCAGACTTTCACAAACTGTCCTGACTAAGGACTATGAACCTTACTAAGCAGATAAAAAAATAGGCAATAACATTTGCAAACCCAACAGAAAAGAAACCATTCGAATCATATTAACAAATATCAGTAATACCTACTAATTTGTATAATTGAACGATAATTTATGGCTAAATTAAGATAAAAATTTCTCAATTTATTATTAATAGTTATAGACTAAGAGGTCATTCCGCTGCACAAAGATTTTTATTAAAAAAATTGCAATATCGTAATTTGGAGTCCGGATTTAAAAATAGATATGCAACCATATTCTTTGCAATGCTAAATAAATTTCTTAGTAACATCGTTAATGTGAATTTGATGTACATTTTATCTTCCATACTTATAGATTAAATTGTAGGTAGTTACACCAAATGATTCAGAAGGAGGCTGCCGATCGGGATCGTGAGAGGTCTGATCCCGCTCGTACGAGAAGGCGTCGGGGAGGCAACCGCCTCGACGCCTAACACGCCGAAACCCCGTCTGCAACCTTTAGGGCAGGCGGGAATTAGGGGTCACGGGCGCTTAGAGTGGGGACTCTGTCCGCCCAGAGTGACCTCAGGGTAGACGGCGCACAGTGGTCACGTGCTGCCTTGCACAGTTGGTTTCGGGGAGAACCCTTTACAGTCTCCCCAGAGATGTGCCATAACAGGCGCTGCACAGAGGGGGTGCCGGATTGGTCTTTTGAGAGGTAACGGTGCCCCTTCCATGTGCAGATGGTGACCACCGGGGTGGTTTTAGTGAGGTAAAAATCCCACACTCCCCGGTCTTATCCCCAAAGCCCGGGCGCCTTTTGAAGGTTTCCCCCCGAAAACAAAAAAAAAAAAGGTAGTTACACCAAAGAGCGAATAATATGAGATACACAAGAAAAAAAAGAAATCCTTACGAAATATTACGCAAGACTTGCAATTGCTGTACATTTTTCACATTATTTGAAACCCCTAGACTTAGAGAATAAATAAAATACTAGTTGGGTCTGTACTAGTACCGTTTCTATGTTAATGACTTTAAAATGTGGTTTCTTACAAGAGCGCTTTAAAATACAACAGGTTCATAAAGTAAAAGAATCTATGCAGGTACCTACTATGATGTGCTAAAAACTCACTAAAATCACCTCAAATGTTTCACAATTGGGAATGCCACTAACTTTGTACTGTAATCTAATTACACATACAGAGTATAAAACTTCTTTCCATATTGTAATACCAGTAGTCTTTGCTTGTATTTCTTATTCTGTCATTGTCAAGAGATCGTGCGGAAATAGCTTCGTTCTAATTGAGAGAGCAAATGCTTTGCATATTAAATTGAGAGAGCATTGAGATCGCTTGCTACATATCTATGCTTCCCTGGTACACGATTAAGTAATCCTTGTATTTTTTTGTTTTGTGTATATGGTTAGACAAAATGCTTTTATATTGTAAATAATGTAAACAAAATTAATATACATAAACGAAATCATTTCTGCAATATTATTATATTCTTTATATTTTTTTTTCTTTTCATTCTAGCGTTTAAAGAGTGGTAGTATCATCACAGGCCTAAGTGCATATTAATCTTGTAACCTTCATTATAAAGGTCATTTAGATAACTAGGGCAAGACAAATGGGGTGCCTATTACCCTAGATAAATTGGCAAAAACTACGTCCAACATTCTGTAGCGAAATACTGCTTCCAACTAACACTTACGTTTCCTGGCACTTAGACAATAATATGTTTTTACGTGGTAGATTGTAGATCCCTAGAACCAGCTTAATCCCGATCGTAAAACAAGTTACGTCGCAATTGTAGATCAAATGCCCACTCGCATCTACAAGTAAATACCAAAATAAGTGCTAAACTAACCTGAACGAGAGCATCCATAGCCAGTCGCTCGATGTCCACGTTGTAGAAGCTGAGTTGAGGTACATGCCGCCTCCTCGGACGAATGTCATCGTAATACGCCACCACATCATTGATCGACACTACGGGACAGTCATCGGCGACACTACAGCCACTGCTCACACCATCCACACCACTGTCCGAGTCCCCTTCGCCCCCGAAACCCTCTTTCGAATCCCTACGGTCCCCATAACTTTGTTCAGACCCCTCCTGGTACCCAGATTCGATCATTTCGTCCGGGGCAATGATGTCGGGGATCTTTGTCGTATCGTAATCGTAACCGAGGTCATCGTCCACGGGGTCGATTTCGAGAACGTCGGCCATCTTGTGTTTAGTTAGAACGCGAGTGAAAAAAATTGTGGTTTTATCGTTCACTGACTGCTACATGCTGGTACGGGAGACTTGATCACTGGTAGCGCCCTGTGGACAAAACGATATTACATATAAATAAGTTTGATATTCAATTGTTCTTCTTGGGTATTAATTAGCAAGCGTAAGCACAGCCTCTTAATTAAATAATTATAATTTACATTAATAACTAAACCCTCACATCTTAATTACACGCCTGTCTAATTTTGTAACATAGGACACAATATCTTTGCGCATTTAACATCGATAACCTGTTCAAAAATGATGTCACGACTAGTCACGAGACTAAGTTCAACACAAAAAAAAAACAGACGGCCGCAAATAAACAACAACTTATAATAACAAACCACACCCACATTTGGCAAACATTTAGCAAATCAGCCAATATGCCATTTCGAGTAACACGAAGATGACCCAAAAACAAATTGGGACCAATTCGCAGTCAATTCCTTTGCAAATTCTTCGTAACCAAACGGAAACGTCCAATCCATTGCAGAATGAGGAATTAATGCAGAGCAGAAAACGTGCAAGTATCTATCAAGGACGAAGTTTTTCTAAAGAGTACAAACGAGAGATCAAAGTTATATCCCGAAACACAAGATAAATTCATCATTTTAACGCTTAAAGGCCATTCCATATCATGAGCCTCCTAATGACCTCTTATTAAAGGGTCAAAAAGTACATTTTCAAGAACATTATACTTGGCGGGTAAATTGATGATCGCAGTATGTTTTTATTAGCAGACAGGAAGACGCTGCTTAATGTTCTTGACTTTTACGAAACGAAGGGAGAAATGGCGACTTCAACATAAACTGAAGACTTTCTCCCTTCAAGATGTTATGAAACATCTTGTTAAAAGTCCATATAGGAACTAATATGAAGAATCTTCAAACATAAACATTATAAACAAGGCCAAGAGAAGTGGACAAAACTACCGAGTTTATTTTATCGAAGGCTATAAGGATAATCCGATCCAACATCCCTGGGACAGAAAGGAAAAAAAAACATCAAAGAAATAAGGTAAAAATATCGCAAAGGTTGAAACAGGTTAAGCTGTGATCACCGATCTACTGTCCTGTCATATTCTTCGTTTCATGTACTCCTGGTATGAGGAAATTAGATGGTTACATACAACACGGTACTGGTAGTGTTATACAGGGTTTATTGAAATGGATATTATTAGCTCGTGGATAAGTAATAACAGCAACACGGATTGATCCATCAGGTTAAGCTACGCTTGCCGGGGTTGGTCCGTAGATGGGTGACCATCTACATACACAGACTCCTCCGAGCCTCGGAAAGCATGCAAAGCTGCTGTCATTTGTGGATCTTTGACAGTCGTTACGGGTCGTCAGAAGCCCGAAAGTCTGCCAACCAGACTTATCAAGGGGTATCGTACCCAGTTACTGGGTTGTGCAGGTCATGTAGGCAGTCGCTCCATGTAAAATACTGGTATTCAGCTGCATCCGGTTAGACTGGAAGCCGACCGCAACATAGTTGGGAAAAGACTAGGCAGATTGATTGAAATGGATATCATTAGACTCTAAACCGTTTCTGGTATAGTATAATGTTAGCTCAAAACCTCAAAACGAAGATTTAGAAGATTATATAGCTTTGCGGGCTATGAAATGTACCTTTGTTATAGTGACAGTTTTATGGAAAATATGTCTTGTAGTCAAGAGTGAATAGGTTGTTTTGTCTCCTTAAAATAATTTTTCTCATGATGATTGCAAAAGAATTTAACAAGCCTCATCAAACCACATATCTATCCACATAAAGTCAAACAAAACGTCCATGTCACTCAAAATTATGAATTCCCATTTAAAAAGGCATACATACCGATATATGTGTAGGTAATAAAATCTATAGTAAAAATTGAATACTGCCTACTAATGAGGCCTAATAATACTTATTTTTTTACAAGGCGAGACAAAGTAAACAACATCTACTAACAGCACCCATTGACGTATGTCATAGACAATTTTATGCATTGACATTTAAATCTGTGAAGTATTCTGCCATGGAGGTCTTTATACCATTATGGTAGCCTTTTTATGAGACGCACAGTGGCGCCGTTTTTGTGACGCACTAAATAAACTGAAAATGTTTTAGCAAAACATCTTCATAGAATTTACTATGGAACTATCTTTTACATGGACGCTAAATAAAACCGAAACGGAATAAATTTAGAACTAAACCATGCTGACAAACATGGCTTCTTCCCTATAAAATTAATGTTAGTATAAAACTTAAACGGCAACGCTTGGTATAAAGACGTCTAAAAGAACGCCTTTGTTGACCTATTGTACTCTATTATAACCTGCAACATGCCAAGTGCTAGGCAAAAAATCTCCCCTAGATTCCAACCTGTTCATCATCTTAACATAATCGTATTACATTCAATATTACGTCACAGGAAAAATTCAAGCTAACCCAATCCTTCTTCACCTAAGAAGCGGTTCTTCAAGATATTACTTGCTAATACCATGGGGTCTCAACTCGAACAAATTATAATTAGTGTTGAAAAAATAATCATAGATGGCAGCATAGGGAACAATTATAAATTAAAAATCACTAAAAACGAATAAACGGCAGAATTTGGCTGAAGTAAGATTAGTAAACATCAAAACTTCCTCGTTTAATGCTGATTTATCCATTTAAACTCGTAAATCACGTATTTCCAACAAAAACGATAAGTGAAACCTTTTACTTGAATTCGAACCCATAGAATGATAAAGTTCTGAGTTGATGAGCTCTTTGCAATAGATGGCGTTTTACTCAATTTGTCATGACATACTGTATAAGAGTTTGGTAGGAAAATCAAACAACATATTTTTATAATCTAATACCTACTTTACATAGAAATAAAGGAATTAAAAGAAAAGTTTCAACATGTTTATGGCAAATACCTACCGACTTAATTTTTTTTTCATTTTACCAATACCTTTCTAAAAATTCTATAAAAAACTGGCCAAGTGCGAGTCGGACTCGCGCACTAAGGGTTCCGTACCATTATTATCTATAAAAACGAGCAAAAAAAAAATCACTTTGTTGTATGCGAGCTCCCATAAATATTTATTTTATTCTGTTTTTTAGTATTTGTTGTTATAGCGGCAACAGAAATACATCATCTGTGAAAATTTAAACTGTCCAACTATCACGGTTCATGAGATAGAGTCTGGTGACAGACGGACAGACAGACGGACAGTGGAATCTTAGTAATACGGTCCCGGTTTACCTTTTGGGTACGGAACCCTAAAAAGGATTTGTACGAAACGTTTTAAAAGTACATAGGTAGCTAATGGTGACGATTTTTATTAGAGTCAAGTGTCCTCCCCCACCCTGCCAGCTAAATGGTTGGTTTATGTGAAAAAAGATCTAAAAAAGAGAAATTAAAAGGAAAACTATCACAACTAAGTAGGATCTATAAGTAAACGAGTAATAAATCAACCAACTTAAAGCGGTTGCAAAAACATGTTCTTCCGTATGTTCTCCCGTATACATTCCGTATGGGAGATCATGTTTTTCAACTAAAAAGTTAAGTTTGTTCTTGGGATAAATTCATCTTAACTACGGAACCCTTCATTATGCGTGGTCCAACACGTACTTGGCCGGAATCCAACGCGCTGGGACGTACTCTCGTCCCAGTGCGTTGAAAAAACACCCTTGAATTTTCAACTCTCGACGCTAAGCAGAGCGTTGAAAATCAAGTGCACGAAAAAGTCGTTGCAATTGTATTACATCCGTGCGAACTTGGGCTTACTGTCAAAATTAGTTCGGATGAAGAACGCGTGATTTCAGTTTTAGGGTTTTAGCAATAGTAGATTTGGTAACGAGGAGATGAAAATCTAGATTTAAGCATTGAAATACAAAAAAATACATAAAGAGGCATTCGCTGCCGCGTGAAAATTGCTAGCTCACTCAAAAAATGAAACTATTCCGTCAACTCGAGATATTTTTGTTGTATTGTTAATATACTTGTCCTTGAACGTACCGTGCGATGTGCGATGTAGAGAATCTATATTTATGCCATAAGTATCTAAGTCGACTTCTAGATGGCGTTATAAAACTACAGTCTCTGGCAATTTGTGAGTCGCTAATGCTGCCATCTGTTGAAACAATGGAGGAAGGAAAATAGCCAGCTCAATAGCCAGACTTAGGGAGGTATCATTTCTTTGTATGGGATTGGGTATCTGTACTAGTATATTATCTGTGCTAATACTAACTTAGTCAAAAACTAGTTCACAAAAGAACCAATACAAAACAATCTGCATCAATACTATCACCTAAAAAACATCCAAACAATATTCTTTCGTAGTACTTTCAGTTTCGATTGACTACTACCTGCTAATGTTCCGGCAGACAAGCAGTTCCACTTTCGCTCTTAGCCGAAACAAGTGACCTCGCGTCATGGGGTCATCGGCACACTGCTACGATTTGGGGCGAACCGAAATGTTCTACGATATAGCTGACTTCTTGAAGTAGATGGTTTCTTATATGGGACTTCAAGATTTTTGGGGTTACGTAAGAAAATATGGAATGTTTTTTTTGAAGTGAAAACTTCTTTAGCGGCGTTGTGCACTTTTTTTGTAATGGGTAAAAAATGTTAAACTCGCGTCAGGACACGTGACCTGATCGAAAATTCGTAAGACGGTTAAAAAGACGTCAACGCGTTGATTACCGCGGTGCCGATTTTTTTTTCAAGTTTTCCGTTCTGTCGGCACTCCCGGAGTGCCACTGTTTTTTTTTTCTGGTTGTTTGTTTCGTGTTTAAATATAACGATGGCCCTAAAATAATAAACGAAAGTTTCACAATAAAAACGCTTTGTTCTGTGATTGCGAATGCAACCTGTTTTTGTATTTAGAAGATTTTGACCATTTTGACCATATTTACCCTTACATCTAAGCCAATATTTTGGTACTATTTTTAGCTTATAATCCAAATTCTGGTACGTATTTAATAAGGATTTTTACTTTTTCTAAAATTTTGAGTTGCCAGCGAGTGATTGCCAGTTCAATCATGTTATCTCGACATTATTATCTCCACCGGTTTTTTTTTAGTTATGGTTTTATTAATGAATGAATTCATTTGATTATGTTAAAACATGTTATGTTATATAATATTCAAAGTGGGGATGATTATAATGCGAACGGACGGAATTTAGAAAGGTTCATAATTTTGTGTTACCTCAAACTTAGTCAGCCTCGATTGTCTTAACATTTATGTAATAACCACGCAAGATTATAGCTATTAAGGATATCGGGAACAGATTATGTTTTTGTTTTTTAAAATTATGCTTTAGCCTATAATTTTCCCACTGCTGGCACACAGGCTTCCTCTCAGTGAGTGGGAGTGGGCCGTTATCCACCACGCGGGCACAGTGCGGGTTGGTGCGGCACATGCCTTCGAATGTTTGCATCTAAGACATGATGGTTTCCTCACGATGTTTTCCTTCGCCGTTTTGAGAGCAGTGGTGATGAAATAATTTACACAAAGTAAAGCGCCTGTCAGGGTTCGAACCTACGACCTACAATTCGTAAGTTGCGAACTTTACAACTGGGCCACCACTAATCTTAAATCCTTTTGCTTACTTTGACTAAAATATATAGATAAAACAGGCATTTTTTTTTATTGACTATTCGAATGGTGGCTAATGTCCTTTCAGTGTTCCTAATGGACTTAAACATAATTACTTGGACATATAAAACCATTTGTTACTAAATGATAGAAAGTGACTTATGCATGAGTAATAACTTAGAACTCATGTAAATAACCTACCTAGTCAATTCTCCGCATGACTAATAATCGTTTCCCAAAGAAACCGCAATTAAAAACTAACCACAACTCAATTGTAATTAATAAGAACTGTGACAGTTTTTTACCCATTGTTTACAAACAATAACATTCAGGGTCAGGGTTGAGGTTTTTCTTGTAATGATACAAACCATAATAACTTCTAACCTAGATCCTTTTTAAATCTGTTTAAAAAACGTTGTCACAATAACGGCGATATTATTCCAATCTTATTGGGAGTTACATATTCGAGCCGTTTGGGGTTTAAACACTAAGGCCATGGGGTCCGAATGCCCACTTGGTTTTTCGAGACATCGCCAAGTATTTGGTCGACTATTCACGTGACCAGAAGGCTGGTCTATTTTTTTGCCAAATAATCAGCATCGCCATACAACGTGGCAACGCTTTTTTTTTTTTTTTGTTGGTGGGAAATCATCAAATAACTTCTCCCGCTCTGGGCGGAGCGGGAGGGCGTGTCAGACTCTTACTGACTAAAACCCACCCGTGTTCCTTCGGTTGCCCTGTCGCCGCGGGCCACGATCTCCCTTTCGGTTTTCTTCGCAACCCCGGCAGGCATCGGCCCTAGTGGACCCCTTCAATTCTGCTGACATCTCTTTGAGGCGCGCGTGGAACACAACGCGCCGTCGACCCGAGCCTGGTCCTTATCGGACGGTGAGCCACCCATTGCTCACCGCCCGCAAGCCCGCGCCTACGGTGGCCGGAAATTGCCTCGCAATTCCCAACGCCCTGGGCGTCTCCTCCTGCAGCGGTTAGGGGCGTGAGGGCGCGAAATTTGCCTCTCCCTCACGCGTTCCGCCTCCTCCTTCGCGAGCATTACAGCTTCACAGGAGGAGGTGACGGCCTCCTATTTCCTCTCGCTCAGTACCATGGCCTGAACCAGGGCCGGACGCGAGAGATCACCGCCGCCGATCGCCTCCACGAGGACACGGCGATGCTCCGCCCAAGCTGGGCAGACCTCCACCGTATGCTCCACCGTGTCCTCCGGGCGATCCACACAATAACGTGGCAACGCTACCATGCTTATGGGTAATTTTCCTGTTGACATCGATGCGGACGAATTTTTTGATGCCCTGTGTTTCTTTTCCTTCATTTTTTATTTAGCGTTGGTTAGCTTATATATTATGAACATATCTTGTTTGAAAACAAATACTAATATTATTTAAAAAAGAAAAAGTATCTTGAATACACGTAAATCTAACAAAATTAAATTACTAAAACATAAAAATGGTAAGAACACATACATACATACATACACTCACGCCTTCTTCCCATGGGGGTAGGCAGAAACTACAGAACGCCACCTGCTACGATCCTTACATACTCCTTTTGACTCGCTTACGTTCATACATCAGGCATCCATGCCCGCCGGTTGCGAGTACTACGCACCTGGCCTTTCTGAAGAACATCACTAATAAGGTCAGTAGATGTCCTTCTAGGGCGTCCCCGACCGGCCTTTCCCTTCATATCAGCCTTGTAAGAACACATACATTCGTATAAAGATGTCATAAGGCTTATAAAGTTAAATAAAAGACAGCATAAATGTCACTATATAGGATTTCTTCTATATCGCGGGTGCATTCACAGAGAGGTATGAACACACGGCAAATATTAAATCAATAAATTGTGATACTTAAGCACATTTTCCACATAAAACTTAAGCCCAAAAACCAATCAATTTTCACCAAATAACATTCTGAAACAATCTTCCCTTTCCCAAAAACATATTGTTCTAACCCAATAAAAGTTATACGGCCATGTTTGATTATCACGAACACTTTCACCGGGAGTGTAAGTAGACTCCCACTTGTTGCTCCGGGAGGCAACCTTGACACATAAAGTGGGTCACAGCAGCTTACACCATTGATAGGAAAATACGGGCAGAAGTTCCACTTGCACCAACGTGTAGGCCAGGCATCGACGATGAACGATACAGAATGATCGCTGAAGAGAGTTACATTAGCGTTTGTCATTTGTTTCACACGTGTTTCTTACTGCCACACTCCCCTGAGTGTGGCAGCATGTTCATGTACATGCTCAGCATGTATTGGTGTGTGCATGATCCCTAACATGTTTAAAATAATCTTTAACTTTAATTAACTAGCATATCCTAGGACAATTATTTCAACAAAAAAAAAATTTTTTTTTCCTCAATTCTCTACATCTTTGACAGATCATAGCGTTCCAAAATATACTTGGCCAATTAAAGTTAATCATTTATTTGAAGTGACATCCCTAAGGTGATACTTGCCAAGGTAAGATTGTTTTCAGAAGGGGGTTGAGTACTGAGATGACGGCTAATAGGGACGTAGGTAAATTGGGATAAGATCATGATAGCTATGTGCTTCTGAATAGGCGATTAAGATGAGGGTTAATAGAAGAAGACGTGCTGCGAAGACCCCAAAATAAATTCGGATAAGGGGATGATAGCAAGAGGATGACGATGTTTTACAGGTGATACTTCTGTGCTTCTTTGTATTAGTAGCTAGGGTTACCACTTGTTGCTTTATGGTTTTCTTATTGGTGTTGGGCTGAACCTTGAGTTATTGGAAAAATCGGTGGAATGTTTTCATTTGTGTGGGTTATGTTTTCAAAGGATAGATGTCCTATGCACTTGCCGAAACCACTTTGTGGGTCGTAAGCTTTGATAGCATTTTTGATTTGTTGGACCCTGCGGCTAGAAGAGTGTAGAGGGAAGATCTGTGTCCAGTTATATGATAACATTGTACACACGCTATATATCAAGCTATACATTTCCAGTATAAGCTGACCTCTCATTGTACGGAAATCCTATACAATGCAAGATTAGCTTATAAAAGAATTGTATAATTTGATAAGTAGCCGTAGGTTTCATGTTTTAGTTTAAAAGTTTATCATTGAGTTATAAAAGAAAACACCTTTCCTTTAATGAAGCCGTGTCAAAATATGATATGACAATGTTCAAAAGAGAGGATTTTAAATGAAAATAGCAAAAAAAGTGGCAACAAAATTATACAAAAAAAAATCTATGATGATGATTATTTAAAACTCTACTAAGGGAATGCTACGTGAAACATCCCTTAACTAAAATTAAGACAATAACAACAATTTTCTAACCATCAAATCAAAAGCCAATCCAACAGACACACAAGCAACCCAACAAAGAGGAGCGTGTAAAATAGCATCTGCGCTTCAATATTTATGGCTACGAGTACGTGCAAATTCTAACAGACGTAATGAAAAATCCGTATTGATTGAAAAACTTCCATCCAACTCCATCGAACCGCCTCGAGACCGACGATCCGTGAAAATGAAAAGTTATAGATGTTTTCTTGTATCCCCTGTTCGGGTCTATTGAAACAATGTTTTAGCTTGATTTTATGGACTGTTGATTGTCTATGCGGTGATTGGGAGTAAGGCTTGTTTTTTGTTCAGAGTTATTGGGACTATTGTTTTGTTGGTAGATAAAAATTTTCCCGGATGGCTCGTGTACAAATTCAACTTAGATCTTAAAATTGCAATTGGTTACAAGCAAACAAAGCACTTCTTCTTTTTCTTCTTCTTTGACCTCGCCTTTTTCCGTTACGCTGGGTCAGCTTTCCAAATCATGCGACGCCATTTATTTCGGTCTTTTGCGTCACCTTTCTCAAGTTGCATCACACTCATGTCCTTTTGGACCTTGGTCGTCCATGTGGTTTGAGGTATTCCTCTTCTCCTCTTCTTTGTAGCCATGTAAAGGTACTTTTTCACGACATGATCAGATGACCAGATGAACAGATGTTCGTCGATGTATATGACTGTACCACGCAAACAGAACACAATGGATGAACAGAATCTCAACGTATAACTTTTCAATATATCCTCTACTAGCTGCGCCCTGTGGTTTCACCCACATAAATCTTATGAGTCATCCCGAAGAAATATCGGGATATAAAGTATCCTATATGTTAATCCAGGTTATATACTGTAAAACCAGGCTATTAAATCTGTTTGTCAAATTTCATCCAAATCCGCTCAGCCATATTTGCATTTGAGTGGCAAAAATCCAAACAAAAACTTTCACAATTATAATTATAGTAGGAGTAGGATATTAGGATTAGTAGGATTAAGAATTTACCATAGAAATTATCATATAGCAAATAAAATAAACTTATATAAATCAATATATCTTCCTGATATAGAAAGTTTATCCAACGTGTGACACGATTCTTACACCCTCGTTAGGTAAATCGCACACACAATTTGTAACTATTGATAAAACTAAAAATACACTTTTATCTTTTACCACTTGGCTACTAGCCAAAATGAGTTCGTTGTCATTTTAACAACAGTCGCACTCTTACCTCCCATTACACAATGTTACATAAACCATTCCCTCTATTATTCGAACATAGACTTTATGATGTCGAATAAGGAGTTAATTTAGAGGTGAGATGAATGTAAGACGCATTCAGTTTTGGCAAGACGCCATCACCTGTTGCATATAGAGGTGTTTTGGTAGCTTTTCGGCTTTCGGACTTTTAGAATTTACTTGAATGCTCCCTTTACCGTAATTCTAATGAATGGAAACATTCATTGTGACATTTATAGGTTGAGCATTTCACCATTTCGCCTCGATGGCATGTGAAGCCTTGATATCTCCATTACTGTTATTGCTTTTGATTCTTAGGTGACCTTTCAGCATGGAAACAGTTTCATAGCTAAAAATTTTCTCAATTTCTTTATTCTTAAAATAACAGCTACAAAATATCCTCAAAAAACTACCGTTTCCAGCATTACATGTAAAGATAAAGCTTATTTACCTAAATCAAGGTGAACATGCGCCTTTTTCTGTTCCTTCATAAAATCATCACTCAAAGGTTCAATCAGACAAACCAACAATTAACAATTTAATGAACTGCATTCAAAGCCAAGGTTCCTTTGAAAGTCTGCCTGGCGCCGACCCAACATTCGAGGCACGCCGTCCATTCATCCGGCCATTCCCCACTATAGCCAGGTTATAGTAAATTTTATTGAGGATTTCGGCAGCTTCTGGAAATTGGTGCCAGGTTTCTTTATAATATATTGGATTTTAGTATCGGATTATATTTTGTGAGAAAAGTAAAAGATATAATATTTTATGTAAAGCGAGGAGAATATAATGGAGATTTATGTAAATACGATAATCGGTAGAGCTGGATCTTTTAAGAATTAAAGAATTGGACTTCTCAAACGTCAGATAGTTAATTGATTCAGGCGTGACCTTGCGGAAATCCATTATAAAATGATGATGTGGATATATTTAATAACCTTTTCCGCTTAGCTATTTCTAAAGAGTCTTGAAAAGACCCTGGAAGAAATCGACACGTGTTTCACCTCTCAACGAGGCATCCTCAGGATGACGATTAACTTGTCGTGAACTCGAACATGGCGTGTTGCCACACCAAGCACCAAGTCTGCGCTCGGTGCCTCGTTGAGAGGTGAAACACGTGTCGATTTCTTCCAGGGTCTTTTCAAGACTCTTTAGAAATAGCTAAGCGGAAAAGGTTACTAAATATATCCACATCATCATTTTTTTCTCAAACGTCCATTAAAAAAGAAGAGGCCAGCTATAACAAAATGGTGAAGACAAAATTACGTCAAGCCAATAGTCAAGCCAAATCAATGCACAAACTATTGTAATTTTCAAATCTCTAGTCTTTGAATATATACCAAATTTAAATTAAGTATTTACATAAGTAGATAAATACCTATATGGAGGGATCTTTCTATCAACTACAGAACTTTCCAACCATTTCTCATCTAATCAATGTCTGCCATCTTATAAATGTAACACAATGTGATCTCAAACAGTGCCAAATCCCAAATGGCACGTAAGAAGTAAGAACCAAGATTTAAAAGATTAAGATCTTAAAAATTCAGAGCCAACCTTTCTATCCAATTTACTAAGGCTAGATTGAAAAGTGGAGACATAACAGCTAAAACCTAAATGTTTTAGTTTTATCCCACAATCGTTTTAACAACTTTGAAGAAAAATCAAAGGCAAAAACTAAAGAGAAGTTTGAATTCATTCGTCACAGATTAATTTATTTCGTAAATAGTTAGAATCAATTTACACGTCCGTACAGATTTGCATACGATTGAGTGCATGCCTTTCGGTCAGTCTACATTTCGCATACCAGTTTAAACTAGGGGAGATAACATACTAGACAGGCTTAAAGCTAGACGTGTTAGTCAATTCGATGGCTGTGCCACGGAGTAAGGAAGAAATGGAGTGCCGATGGAGGAAATATATTACGAAAATTGGTCAACGCAAGTGTTCGTAAATGTCACCAGAAAGAGGACGACGATGTTCCAAACTTGTTGACATTCAAAGTCATCTTTTGAAATTGTAAGGACTTAGTGGAATATGATCGACGTAAGTGAACTTTGTGAACTTTTCAATTAAGTACTTGTCATAGTAAGTAGTGTGTGTGATCAATTAGGTACCTAGGATGTGTGGCCACTTCAACTCTGGGTAGAAAAAACAACTCTTCCATCTTTATTACTCTTTGGTGTCGGTTTCTATCCGATGCGTATGTTACGTCAGCCTGCTTCGCCAGTCCGTTATCAGCTTAAGTGTAACCGTTGGGGCAATTCGAGGAAATTCTCAGCCGGTTACAAGAAATCCATTTTAATAGCAGACGTGGCCATTTATCATGGAGAGTATGCAGTGGCTAAATTTAGCTCTGTGTTGTGTTTATTATTATTAAACTATTTATAATGTTTGGTATTGTTTGTAGTAAATTTTCTAGGCTTCTGTATTATTGTTTACTCGGCCTGTCCTAGCGGTGTTTTGTTTATTCCTTCTTTCGTCACGTTCGATTCAGATGATTTCCCATAAATACGACTTCAAATCATTGACATAAAAACATCACAATTGAATGGGTTTTAGTGTCCAGATAATCTTACGAGAGTCACTCAACCGACACATTTTTACAATCGTTTTTCTTTACGACTTGGCGGCCATTAAAAGCAGAATTGAATTCCGAATAGATTACACACTAATGGCATCCGTATCTCTAACGAAGTGATAGGTAAAAGATTAACGGTAGGCAGAAATAGTGTTCAAACATCAACAGGTAGGTTATTGAAGATGAGATATAGAAAACTTTGTATGTGGGAGAAATGGAACTTAAAGACTGAACTTGACACTATCGCGAAAAAGTCAACTAGGAATTAAAGTTAAGATCTACCTCACAATAAAAGCAATTGTTATTTGTTACGTCTAGGAATTAAAACAACTAGAAAGTCAAGAAGAACTTTAGCAATGTTGAATAAAAATATAATCAAACAACTGACTTAGACATATGATTTAGATACAAAAACAAACCATTACTTGTAAGTTTACATGATCAAGACTACATAAACTCCATCAACATATCAATTCAATTCATTCACTTCAAACCAATCACCACCAGCATTCAAAGCAATACATATCTAATTTAAAACCTTTAATTAAGAACTTGATACGCAGGCAGGCAGTGCCGAAAGTTACGAAACATATCGATCGGTGTCCGATATCCCGCGAGGCCGTACGACTAGCCCAGATATTACGGTTGGTACACTTGTACGTACTTGTAGGGCTGAGGACACAAGTGAAAGAACTTGAGATAAACTTAAAAATGTTATAGTAGTTAAGTTTGTAAAAGATGAAGCAAATATTACTAAAGAAGTAGGAAACGATGGGCCAAGTAAACGATATAACAGATAAAAATTAAATAACGTTATCATACAGATGTTTTTTTTTTGGTGGTGAGAAGAGGGAAAATATATCAGCAAGGAATAAAATAAGATTGTATAATTAGAAGTCACGCACTAATCCCTAAATTGTTTTAAAGTTACAACCACAGACTGCAAGAAGAAGGCTGGGATTTAATCTTAAAGATTATCGAAATTGAGTATATAAAGCTAAAAAATCTTCATTGAACACATTCAAATGATCACAAAGAAACAGGTGCAAACCACGATATGCCAATCTATACTAATAATACTAGTATACTAATACCTACTAATATACTATAAAGAGGTAAAATTTGTTTCTTTGTTTATAAGTTTGTAAGTAATCTCCAGAACTACCAGTTGAATTTGAAAAATTATTTTCTCATTGGATAGCACAATTCTTGTGGAAGATTATAGACTCACGGATGAAGTCGAAACTAGTATATTATAATGAGATGAGAATACATGCAAATTAAATATATGCATTATATTTTCTTTCTTTACAAACCCTAAAGTACCAACCGCACAAGCCATGCAATTCATCCATAAATCAATAAACCATTAAAATAGCCCACAGTTGTGAATAAATCCTATAGCGAAACGTGTTCTGTCTCTACTAAATTTATTAAATTTATAAGGAAATAATATCGCGCGTGCGTAAATACTTGCGAAATATACTCGCTGCTGCCTTTATATAGGCGGTCGAATTAACATCGGAGATACCTTTCTCCCTTTAGATACTGCGGTAGAAAATGTGAGTTTTAGAACAAATAAAGGTTGTAGTGCACAAATCAAATGATAATCTCTGAAAAACCCAACGGAGAAAAAAGTTATACGAAACTGTTTTGCTATAAGAAGATCCCGGATAAGAATTAGCTGAGACTCGCAGACCAGCAAGACAAAAAGAGAGGAGGCCTAATACTCATCAGTGGGTGGAACAAGGCAGCCAATGATGATGATGTTCTCATGTCACTGTATTAGGATCTACAAGCTGTACCTTAAACTATGTAGTTTAAAATTGAGACTAAGTACGTTTCTTACAAACCCAGCCTCAAAATCGCCATTAGTGTTTAAAAATCGGTTGGGTAAAAAAATAAATTTTATTTCTGCTTTACATTCACATCAAGACAATGCAATAAATATTCAAAAGCCCAAAATAATTTACTAAAACAAAATGTACCTTTTTGCAATGCAAAGTTTTGCAATAAAACCGTCAAGGAGGCAGATAAATTGCTAATTTTGTCCCATTAGCAATATGCAATAACCATTAGGCCAAGATTGATGAATTGGAAGAAAAAGATGATGAACGATGCTAAATTCACAAAACATGACGAAAGCCTACTTACCTACTTAGGAATTGCTTTTGTATATATGTAGTTTCATACAACATTACGAATAATATGGAAAGATCAACCTAAAGATTAACACCTAACTGCAAAGAACAATGTCACGCCAAAAGCATGGTAAAGATTTTTGAAAAGCCAATATGACGTTAAGTAAGCTTTTCATAACACGAAGCTTCACAAAACATTACAAAGAAATATCAATCGAAAAACCAAGATCTTTATCAAAATATAAATAAACGTTCAACTAGTCTTTATAGATAGACTATAGACACGGGCCCACGGGCCACAAGCCATGAAGGAACTCCCGATGGCCACATAAAGCTTTAACACCTCATTTCATAGAGTGGCTTTACCTAACTGCGACCTTCCATACGGCCGGACATTGGGCAATAATGCTTGGAATTTCATGGTTCGAGTTTATTGATCACATTTTATATATCAGGTCATATATTAAGCTTAAGTGTAGTATACCACTTGTTTGGAAGTATTTACGGAGATGAGCAAAATCAGGAGTTAGGGTGATGTTGGGTCAAACTGGTTTCATGTGGTATTTCGGGTAATAATTTAAATGAAGAAGTAACACAACAACTCATTCTAAAATTCTAAATTCTTATCGTGAAAGCTGAAGATAATCTATGTGCCAGAAGGACAAGTGGAATGTCTGTCCTTAATATAAAGTCAATCAATAGAAATATAGTCAAGAATTTTCAAATTTTCTATTAATTATATTCTTCCAAGAGAATTTTAAGTCAAAAGTTTTTCATATTCCCCTAAAAAAAGATTTAATAATAAACTAGGCCGAATTTCCGGTTCTTATTGTGACGCAATCCAATTACTTTTTTTTCCTTATCAAAGTGACATTTGCAAGATCGTGAAGCATAAAATTATCCAGATACCTTAGGGAATGTAAGGATATGTAAGGGTCCAATAGAAGACCATTATTTCACAGACACTGAACAAAGCCATATGAGATTATTACGGCGACATGCGACATAATGTGGATTTGATGAGACGCAGTAAATAGCTGAAGCTACAGTAGGTCAAGATATGCAGGAATGAAGTAGTTCTGATTTTTTTTTGGATTAAATATTGTTTAGAATTTCAATAATGAGGTCCTTATTGAAATTCTAACCTCATAGGTATGAGGTGTTAAAATATCTTTTCACTCCTCTTGCTCAAAAAGTCCGTCATTGTAGCGTACCAGAGCGGGAAAAAAATAGCATATCTTGCTCTAGGGGAAAGTTTTTTTTAATTTTTGTCTGTAATCAACAAGCCTACAAAAACGAAAAAGTCTTTATTCTTATGTAAAATTAGCTTTTTCCCGCGGCTTCGCTCGCGTAGAAGTCGGAAATTATCCCATGCCGAAACATACTACCGCATACCGGGCCGGGATAAAAAGTTTCCTTAAAAATTCAGATTGAACAAGTTGTATATTTTTTTTAAAATAAAACAAACTATTTAATATTGTATTGGATTATTTTATTTTCTCGCAGTCGTAGTGAAAAGTAGAGTGTAACTTACGGTACTAAAACCCATTATAACTCGGTTTCTATTTACTCAAAAAACTACCTGGATCGAATGGGTTATTTTAGCCCCTTGTATAATCTAATATTCCAAAATTCCGGTTTTTCTAAAAAATAATCCGCGAAGGAAAAAAAGTCGGCCTATATTGAATTACTTTCTGTGGGAGTCGATTGTTAGAGGACAAAAAAGTAATTAATACTATGAAAACCTTCAAAAAACATTGTTGTATTCTAAAAATGGAGATTGATGATCTAAATTCTTCTAAACTGTTTTCCTAACTATAATATTATAAATACAAAAGTGAGTTTTGTTTGTTTGTTAAACTTTCGAGCTGAAATCGGCAGAACGGATTTAGATTAAATTTGGCACATGGGTAGACCATGACCCCGGACCCCCGGACCCCGGACCCCGGGTTTAAGACATAGGATACTGTTTATTCCGAGATTCCCACGGGCTTGAGACTCAAATGGGTGAAACCGCGGAGTGCAGCTAGTTATTTTATAATATCATTCATATTAAGATGATTGACACGCACCTCCCACTTTACGGATTCATGTGCGTATTTTATCATTATAACTTGCTTAAAAAAATATGAAAGAAAACATCGTGATGAAATGTCTGAGAAGTATTTCTCGACGGCATTTGAAGCTAAGTCAGAGGCCCATGGGCGGCTTTAAAAAAATGACACCAGGTAAGTCACTAACCACAGGAAAAGAAAATTAAGATGATTTAATTGAATATAACTAGGTATAATATTATTCGCATTTAAAAAACGAGATCACGATATGGTAATAATATTTAATTCTGCAGTATATTGTATCAATTTTGACTTTAAATAAAAACATTTCATAAGAATAGGTAGTATTTTTTTATATTATAAAAATAGTTCTTATCTAATTAAGCAAAAACCGTAAGATTTATTCACGAAAGACGACATAAATTACTATAAAAAACGTATCTCGACTAAAAATAGATTCCCCCATCATTTCCCATGGGGGTCGTATCTAATGGCGTTCTCCAATGGCGGTGCATCGATGGTGACTTAATTTGGGGCTTTCGTAATTCCCTTAGGTCAGAATTAAGTTAAAGGAACAAATTGCAGAGCAACATGCAGCAGGTACTTACTTCAAACAGTCTAATTAAATGATCGGAAAGATAGCTAAACTCCACATGAAAAAAAAAAGTAAGTTGCCCTACTGTATAACACTACGCTGTGGCAGATATCCATCAGGTCAACTGTGAAAACTCGAATAAGCGTGGAAAATAATTATCCTTACTAAACTCCAGTGCTTCAGTCGTTAACTTACACATAAAGTTCCCGGTTTGATGTCAGGCTAGCACTAACATGGTAGGTATGTTGAAATGTCCTCAGTTATTATGGCGCCTTTTATAGGATTGCAAAGAGAAGAATGACAAAATTTTCTATTGTACTTAGGGTGATGGAGGAAAAAATGTGTCATACTTCTTTTAAAAGTTCCGGCTGTACACTGTACGGTAAGCATAGGTTTCATTCTGACGCTTCAATTAACGATGTTAAGGAAACTCGTAAATTACATACCAAAGGGTACCTATATCCAAGTAAAACTGTCTTTAATATAAGGAAAGGGAAAGAAAGAAAGAAAATATGTTTATTTGGCCCATGTCATTACACAAAACTATATCTGCATGGATTAAGTATTTTTTATGTTTTTATTTTGTGACTGAAAATCAATTTCATTCTTACAGTAAATAGTGGTAATTTTTATTCCTATTTAAGAGATAAATGAAAAAAATATATATATATTTAGTGAAATGTTAAAACTATGGAACATTCATAAAAAACTAAATGGAAAAGAAAGCTACAGTTTAATATTCAATAAAATGTTAGCTACATGGATTGATCAAAATGAAACGTTCTGAACTTGATACGGTTTCAAGGTGTTATCGACGAGCAAACACCCGTAATAGGTCACGGCGTAAAAGATTCTTCGTTGGTACTGCTTACGAAATACATTTACCTACAGAAATTGTAGGTATGAACCAATATATTCATACTGACATAATCAGAAAAAACACCCCATTAGGTACCTACATGACACGAAGATAAAAATGTCCACAACAAATAACTAACACAGGTTTTGAAAAAAGTAGACAAAATAAACCGGGCAAAAACTATGTCAAAGTAAGCATCTTTATCGGACTTTATTATTCTGAAAAGTTTTCTTCTTGAATTAACTAATCGACACTGAAATTACGTCGTAGATAAGGTTCGTTTATTAATAACTGTAAGTATACCGCAGGTCTATATTATTTCCTTCCGCCTGACGCAGGTCCTCACCGGACACGGCTGTTTCGGGAGGTTCCTGCACAGGATAAGGCGGGAGGAAACGCCCGGGTGTCACCATTGTGTGGATCGCCCGGAGGACACGGTGGAGCATACGGTGGAGGTCTGCCCAGCTTGGGCGGAGCATCGCCGTGTCCTCGTGGAGGCGATCGGCGGCGGTGATCTCTCGCGTCCGGCCCTGATTCAGGCCATGGTACGGAGCGAGAGGAAATGGGAGGCCGTCACCTCCTTCTGCGAAGCGGTAATGCTCGCGAAGGAGGCAGCGGAACGCGTGAGGGAGAGGCAAATTTCGCGCCCTCACGCCCCTAACCGCCGCAGGAGGAGACGCCCAGGGCGTCGGGAATCGCGAGGCGATTTCCGGCCACCGTAGGCGCGGGCTTGCGGACGGTGAGCAATGGGTGGCTCACCGTCCGATAAGAACCAGGCCCGGGTCGACGGCGCGTTGTGTTCCACGCGCGCCTCAAAGAGATGTCAGCAGATTTGAAGGGGTCCACTAGGGCCGATGCCTGCCGGGGTTGCGAAGAAAACCGAAAGGGAGATCGTGGCCCCGGCAACAGGGCAACCGAAGGAACACGGGTGGGTTTTAGTCAGTAAGAGTCTGACACGCCCTCCCGCTCCGCCCAGAGCGGGAGAAGTTATTTGATGATTTCCTACCCAAAAAAAAGGTCTATATTATTTTGATAAACCAATCACAACATGATCATCTGCCTAGCGTTTCCCCAACTATGATAGAGTCGGCGACCAGTCTAACCGGATGCAGCTGAATACCAGTATGATCAATCACAACGGCTAATTCACAATATTTACAACTAGCTGCGCCCCGCGGTATCACTCGCATAAGTCTCGGTCCCGTGAGAAAATCGGAATAAAAAGTACCCTATGTCCTAATCAAGGTTATGGTCTACCCATGTGACAAGTTTCATCCAAATCCGTTTAGCGGTTATAGCGTTAAAGCGTTACAAACTAACATACAAAAAATTTGATCTTTTCTGTCTGTAATTTTAGTTTAGATTTACATTGACAGCAGATCTACAAATTAAACTTTCAGAAACCACAGTCTCAATCAGGTTTTCCCATTATTTCACCCTTCCCTTTACCCAATTAACCAAAAGACCCTACTAAACCATTCCGCAACCACAGTACCCCACACATTTGACCGGAAGCATGCGGTACATGCGAGCACACGTGCCCATTCGTCACGAGTCACGCTCCACGGGCACATCTGCGTATTTAATCAGCACCAACGTCCATTTAAAAAACACGATAAATACTGTCATGGACGAAAGTGTTATGCCATGGATCGAAAGCGTACGATAACATTATTGCGTGATTAGATTTAGTGGAGAAATTAAAAGAGTTTTATTTATAAAATTTATTAGAAGATAAAGTCATCTTTAAATAGGCTGCAATTTACTGAAAATAATACTGAAACTGGCGAGACCAGATAAAGATAATTTTATTTGTCTAAACATGCGTATACACGCAAATTAAGCATGCAGGATGTCACATATTTCGTTCCAAATTCCACCCGTAAGTCATAGAAATTTATAAAATTAACAAAAAATAAAAAACTAAATTACAAAATAAAACTAAATTCTAAAGGCACTTTAATCCAAGTAAATAGTAGTGTCATTCAAAAAATCACATATCATAATAACACTTGTTCGTTAATAAATCTCGCACCTTTTTTTAAAACAAATTCACTTGCAATACGACTGGGGTATTTTATAATATATTTTTGGAGCCATACAGAAAACACTTTTCCCCATTAATGCCGTCTTTGACGTATGCAATCACAGTTGATTTTTATCACGTTTGTTACGGGGGAAGGCGTCAGTTAGTCGTGGAAATAGAGATTGATTTACCCTAACAAATGTCGCAATTTCAAGAACATACAGAGATGGTAGAGTTAATAATTTGTGTTTTTTAAATAATCGCATACGGCTGTCGGTCGACTTCAAATTGAACATACCACGAATGCATCTCTTTTAGGCCTTAAACGCTATTTCTTTGTCTGTGGAATTCCCCCAATATATAATACCGTAGCGCAATAACGATGCTACTAGACGATAGCTGTCTAAGGCGTCTGTGTTTAGCTCTGGGGCCAGTTTATATAAGACGAGCGCAGAGGAGCTCAGCTGTTTACTTAGGTATTCGGTGTGTGCCTTCCAGTTCAATTTTTAGAGTCAATAATAATTCCTAGAACTTTTGTGGCGTTGACTTTATTAAGTACAGTGTCCTTGAAAATTGCGTTAAGGTCAAATACAGCCTGGATCCGTTGCCTAAAATACATAATAGTTGTCTTATCTAGATTTATTTATAGGTTGTTACTATTTAACCCTGAGATTATTGATGTCAAAGATTAATTTATGTTAGGTTCATATGTGTATTTATTTTTACATGCTACAGTCATAGTGCTGTCGTCGGCAAAGAGAGCCATGGGGTGGTCATTAGCACCAGGCAGATCATTGATGTATATTATGAATAATAATGATCCCACTACGCTGCCTTGAGGAACACCGTATGTAGGTGTGCGTTCGCTTGATACATAAATTCCCTCTTTTTTTGTCCTAACATTAATTCTCTTAGTTTCTGCGATATGGATGCGATTTCATGTGATATGGTAACAACTAGTAAAAGTATGGCAGTTGAAAACGTTCTACTTGGTGATAAAATTACGTTATATTCACTTTAGACTTTGGTAAAAGTGCAATTCAGAAATTAATAGTCACAATAAGAATTTTAATTCACTGAATTAGACAGACAGAATTACACATACAAGAAGTTCTTGGCTGTAAAATCAATCAGATATACCTTTACGATCAATTTAACTTGATACCGACACAAAGGCACTACAGTACCATTCTTTGGTTATGAAAGGTTTTGACAAACCGATCGATTCGTAGGCTCGTAGGAATGACAGTAAAATAGTAGTTTGTTTTACTACTCACAAGGGAAATACCTCTCGACAAGATAGAAGGGGATTATGGAGGATACCTAATCATCTTCATGAAAGTCAGAATGGATGAAGAGATTTTGGATACGAAAAAATGTTTAGAAATTGTGCCAGGATTAGCCAAATCTCTCAATGTTATACCTACAGACCACTTAATTAATGATCACCAAAACCACTGGTTTTATAATGAAAACCATTGTAAGAACAGGGATGATGGCTGGATGGAAACTCTTTACCTAAATCAGCCAGACAGTTTTCTTAACTTTTATAATTTTAAGTAAGATTACAATCAATATAAATCTATTATCCTTCGATTGATACAAGATATTTGTAATAACATGATATTTTTAATTGAATTAAAAGATAACGCCAATGAATCGTCATAGAGGTTATTAACATTTTGAATCTAAAATAATTTCAGTAAAAAAATATCCGTCATTAATTTCATAATAATTAAAACGTAGGTACACAAATCAAAATACATTGCAAATAACATGTTTCCAATTAATTACTAACGAAGCTAAAATTAGATGGACCTAATAAACTGATTTCGAAGCAATGACCATGGAATATGGAGCAAAACAGCAACAATTCCGCCACGCGCCGCGGTTTAGTGCATGCTGGCAATAAATATGACACTGTGACACATGAACTGAAATGCAGACGTAATGACTTTAACAGTTCATTCGAATAATCAAAGTTCATTAAACATGCTAACGCGTTGTTTTGGGCGTTGGGAATTGGGATGTTACAATTTTGAAAGGATGTTTAAATTCCAAACGCAGATAGAACAATACTATCGTACCTAACTAATGAATCTATGAATTTATTTTCATTCATTTTATCATTATCACTGCTATTTATAAATATGATAATAATTTATTTCAAGCATTCGTAAAAAAAAAACACAAGTTAGGAACCGACCATAAGATGATTTGTGAAGAAATATCTGAACACACTGTTATAGGCAGTCCCTACTGAAAATGTAACAGAGTCCACACACTACACAGAAACGCAGATAGACCAATACTAACGTACCTAACCAATGAATCTATTAATTTATTTTCATTCATATTATCATAATCAACGCTATTCATTATCAGTTAAACTATTTTGTAAATATGATAATAATTTATTTCAAGTATTCGTAAAAATAACACAATTAAGTTAAGAACCGACCATAAGATGATTGGCGAAAATATATCTGAACACACTGTTATAGGTAGTCCCTACTGAATATGTAACAAAGTCCACACACTACACAGAAACTATGCTAATAAAAGATGACTGGCACATACACAAAGTAATGACATAATTATTGACAGGTAATGAACGAGTAGCTGAAGATGCCATATCATTTGATCACTACCAGGTATTTTTAAACTAGCTGAAATTCTCGGAACTGAAATAAACATAGAAAAATTCTATGTTGCTCCGGGTAAACTACCGATTATCCCCATCCGTTAGTTACATACACTGAAAACTAATTGAAACATAAAAGACTAGATAATGCTAAAGAATTAAATATTAATACAAAAGACAGAAATGTACATAAATATCCCAACTCTTTTACAATTGGAATTCACGGACTGCTTTTCGACAATGGCATCAATATGATCGAGTTATTACGAAATGCCAAATTGCCTGTTATCTATCTCCTTTATAGTCTCTCAAAAGATAAAAAGAAATAACAATTTCAATCGAACGAAGTATTCTTTTCTACTTTTACATCTGTTTTCTAGGAGCATTACGGCGACGGGCGGCATACCTTTCCGACTGAGTCTTCTTTTTAATCCAATTGTTTGTACAATCCTCTACAAGTTTATTGTTAGCTACTAGAAAAAGGGAATTCTAGTAAAGGAGTTAGTTTTAGTAAGTGTTTACTCGTTGAAGTTTGTCTCTCTGAATTGCAAAACTTGATCTTTATCAAATGATGATGAGTGGCAAATTGCTTGTGATCGCCAACAATCAATACAATTACCCATTTCCTTTAACCGATTATAGAACTGCGTAGTGTAATTGTGATACTATATTTTAGTAGATTGCCATCTATTCGATTCCGCTTAGGTTTAATTATATTTTTAGCTTCAATTCAAACTATGTAAATCAATTCTCAAAAGCTCAAAGCTAATTAGACCATGTTTCCAAATTGTCAAAAGCAGTCTAAACTAAACCCAGAAAACACATTTTTTTTTAAATCGAAACTTAGTACAGCCAGTTAATCCAAATCCATAATTTTAGACCAGAAAAAAAATGAGGTAAAGTTTTGTAGTAATAAATCAAATACAAAGACTGGCAAGGAAAGCTACCTCCATAAATGGCAACGAACTATCGTGGTAGACAAAAACCTATAGGGTGACCTACAAAAGGTATTCAAACCTTACAAGTATTAGAACAAGGTGTATATTAGTTTGATAGTAAAAATTCGAGCACACGATAGTAGCATGAACAGTATGAACACCAGTCAGCCTTGGTACACTCACTTTTGTATATAACTATTTTATTTATTATGAATGCTGATTTGTAGAACGGCAACATTATTTATGCAGTTAATACAACCTTTAATAATAAAGACAAAGAGTTGAAAATTGCTAATTTAGACGGCATAATTGTAAATATGTAGGCCAATATTGATTGACATTTAAAATCGAGTTACGCAATTAGGTATTTTGTTGTTAGATTCTTTTGTTTTACTCGATCATTGAATTAATATCTATCAATTTGAAGCTGTTATGGTATTTGTAATATAACTTAATTATATAGCTTACATTTATTTTCATATACATTTTATTTTATAGCTTGACAGCTATTTATAAACCACTTAATCCAAGAATTATATTCAAAAGTCTCATAACTGCAGCAGCCACATGGAAAGATAGTCTACATTGCGGAATGTCAATCTGTAAAATGTATATTGAGAACAAAAGTACAGCTTTCTATCTAAACATAGTGTCATATCAAACCTTAAAACTATAAATAACAGAAAACAATGCAAATAAGGACACAGGAGACCAATGCCTAAATCAGTTTTCTAGGAAAATGAAATCCATTGTACTTCATCCAGAACTGATTTCCAGTTCATGATCATCATTCAATACATGAGTTTCTATTTTTGAAAACCTGGCCGTATTTGAAGGAGAAACCTTTTACAAGCCTTGTATTTGAAAAGAGAAAATCAGAATCCCGTCACAGTTCTATTGAACCCAATTGAATTACGGCATGAACATACAATGTAAAATTGTAAATATTGATTCAGACCCAAGAGGCCATCGGTTATAATGATGACATTGTTTTAATCACTTTGTATAATACGTCCTTTGTTACAATAACACGGTTTACTAAGACTCCTCACTGATTTATTGGAGACTAGAGATCTACTGATGTCTCGAAAACCACGGGATGTCTGTGCTATATGAAAGCAAAACAAGAAAGATCGAAAAATAGATTTATTTGTCACAGAAACACGTGCATACAAAGACAAGAGTAGGTAAGTAGAAAACGAAACAGGTATAACTTAGTACATAATATGCAAACATATAAAACAGAAATAGTCGGCAGCTGCACGTCATGGCTGTGACAGGACTTCCACTCAACATGATGCTGAGCTATGGGGGACCCACAGCACAGCGTTGATTTTTAGTGGTCACCCGATATATCGAATTTACATATTAAACAAATAAACCTCCCGGAATAAATTCTCTAAGCAATGGTGAAAACTGCATCGAAATCCATAGTGCAGTTTAGAAGAACTAAGCACACACACGCACAGACATAATATAAAAATTAACAATTAGTTTAATTGTTTTAATTTATATCTTATAGGTCAAATTCGTCTGATTTGTGAATGAATGTAACATTTCCTTAAATTTTGGCTCAGATTTTGTTAAACCAAATTGTTAATGCGATTCGTCGTTATTTTCTTGGTTTTGATGGTTTTTCCTGTTCAAAGTTCACTATACTGTAGAAGCATTTATTTTTAGTAGTTTAGGGGTTCTTCGAGTTGTCAGTTGATAATAATGTTAACTATAGCTCCTACAGATTCTAATATGATATTTGGTGCAAGTGGAAATCTCTTCAGGTAGCAAACAAATGAACGTTACACCATAAGCATAATTACAAGACAACCACAAACTCCACAAAATCAAACAAACTGCCAACATTTATAATAAACAACAGACTCTTACAACAAAGAAGAATATCAAGATCCAAAGAATTCGCTTGAGCAATAATTGTATTTACCACATTAGCTTATCAGCGAATCGTTGAAGCGATTATGTTGCTACATGTAGTAGAGTCGCGATCAAGCCATCATTTTGCAAGGAGTTGCCGTGGCGACTTCTCGCAAAATAATCGCTTGATCGCCTCGGCAGATCCACGAGGCAATTAGACGCTCATGCGAAAGACAGCAGTCGGTATAATCGCATACTAATGGCAATATTTTCTAGGAATATGTACGAAGATATTAATTGGTGCAGTTCTGGAGAAATACATCTTACGCACGTGATGGCGTTGTTAAAGTTCGAATTTTCAACATGATCACCAAGTTAGCTCATAAGTTAGAAAATAAGTCAAATATTGATTCATCTATGTAATTATGATTCATAAAAAAAATGTTCAAACTCTGGAAAAGAAAATTACAGAAAATGACAACCAGCAAGAGGAAGATATAAGGCACAGGACGACACACAAGATTGGTCCTAAACATAAACAGTTAAATAAGTAAAAAGGAAAGAGATGGAAGAAAAACAGGAGTACCTGTCTCGATTGCCTATTTAAGAAACCCCATTACGAGAGCAAGACTGTTCCATATGTATACTCCTAACTAGATTCAGATCCAATTGAAAGTTTACATAATTTCATAAACAAAGTCGTGCGACCCTAAACAAAACCCGATCAACACCGAGTTTGTCCGAATATTCAATACATGAGATAGAAGGCTCATTTCTATCAACAAAGGTAACAAAATCCAGCAGGTATCAAATTAAGAAATAGCTGAAGTTGTTAAAATAATTGTTATCAAGTGATGTCAATAAGTTTCACTTTTGAGAAATTCCTTCCGTTTGTGATACCAGTAACAGTGCAAATGCTAACAAAAGAACGGCTATGGTCTGATCTATCAAATTAGTCTATCTTCATAGATAGAAGATTACTTTCTATCTTCCAATTAGAAGGCGATTGCATGTCTACTAACGGGACAGATAGTTTAAGTAGGTTTGACTTCTCCCAAGATAGTTAGTCCTCTTTTTTACCAACCCAACGCATTAGAGTTACCCAGTGGAAGGAAACCTTGTCATATATTCACTTTGGTGAACCCGCATATGAAACATGTGAACCCACACAAGAACCAGATGAAGCTGTGGACTAAGTTGACCAAGAAGATGACGAAGTAGATACAAAGAAAAAAATGGTTTAAATATACATATATATACAGTTATATATTAAGGCTAAAACGAAAGGAACTAAGGTAGTAAGTTCCTTTGTTTTTAGCCGTTAATTTGTGTGGTATTTGCTGCAGTTCTATACAGCGTGTAACAAAAATCCTGTCCAATCCGTGAGGGTGTTGTTAAGAATCATACTGAGAGTCTACATATTTGTGAGGTAATTTTCTGGAACAAAGAAAAAACAAAATTCACCGCTTTTTTTGTTTTCAATGGGGAATTTTATCGGTTTATTACAAGGGGCGCGGCCGGCCGTCGTTTAGCAGGTCTACAGCTCATAACTTATGACGTTGAAAATTTACCAATTTTTAATGGAATTGGGATAATTTTGATACTAAAACCGTGGATTTTAAATAGCAATATTCATTTTTCAATAATAATAAGTTTTATAAATTACTTTCTGGTAATGTCGTTGCAGTAGGTACTTATGAGCCCTTTTTGGATCGGACAAGGTTTTTGTAACACATTGTATAGAATGGTCCTTTTCAACTTTTCCATATAGTGGTATCAGCGTGTCCGAGCGTTGCGTCAGCGCAGCGCAGTGAAAGTTAGGCGACAGCTTATTGGTGCGCGTATATTATCTACTTCTAGGTACTTATTGCCGGCCCTTCCCGCTACTTGTTCGCCCTTTAGTACTCTCAGTAAATGTTGCGGTTTTTGTTAAGCGGCCTTCAGTTGTTTTGATTAGTGTGTCAGTGTGGCTTTTGAGTTGTTTGTAAGGCCTGTTACCTACTTAGCTTTGTTGAATATATACCTAAGGTACCTGGCGGATTCTGACTACGGCACTTAGACATTGTCACCGGATACGATGGATAGAGCAGTGATTATATTATGTAAAAATCCACCAAGGCCAAGGACCAAGGTGATTGGATTTTATCAGAATTAGCAGATTTGCTTTTGCATCGATGTAATGCATGTTTTCCCCCAACAATTTTTTTGTGTTTATGGGCTTTGTTTTTATTCTTTATACACGCCACGTTTAGTGCAAATAAATGCATTTTTATTTTTTTAACTTTGTAATTAGTAGTTTGTTGGACTAACCCTAGTGACTGACAAACGATAGGGCACGCCGTGCCTCTTTTCTTTCATGCACTCAGTCAAACCAATACTTATTTATGAAAATCAACCACTGCGATCTCGGGAGGAACGTGTTCTATGCTTCGCCTATAGGTTGTCTTGCCCGTCTCGTTACCAAACCGGTACCGGCAGTGTTACAGGTGCCTTAGGACTGGCTCTGTAGTCATCAACCTGCATCCCTGCTCTGTGACTACTCAGACTGTCTCAAAGTTAATGATTACGATAGGTTAAAGCCATATAATATATGTGGTTAAAGCAGATTAGACTTGTGTATATTTTATTCATTTATCGTAAGGAACATTTATTAGGTTTTTCCATCAGGTATTTGTTAGCAGCAACACGGAGTCTTCATTTTTACTCGCTAAGTGGTAATAGGCTCGCCTCTATACGTACACTGACTTAAATCCTCATTTCTGTCTGCGACTTTCGGGACTTGCAAAAACGAACTTATATCAATTATTGACAGTCAGAAAGAATGCAATACGGACTCAATATTTAAATCAATTGTGTCAAGTAAAATGTGTAAAATGCCTGCCGGGGTTGCGAAGAAAACCGAGAGGGAGATCGTGGCCCCGGCAACAGGGCAACCGAAGGAACACGGGTGGGTTTTAGTCAGTAAGAGTCTGACACGCCCTCCCGCTCCGCCCGAGCGGGAGAAGTTATTTGATGATAATATGGTATTGCCCCACGCATTTATAATAAAGTAGGTACCTAATGTTATTGAACATTATGACTGTTTTAAATTAAAAGGGGCATCAAGAAAAATAATTGAAAGGAGTTATTACCTAAGTAACAGAATTGACGACTTCGTTAATGATGAATTACTGACTGATTGACATACTATTATTCCATTTCACATGTTTTTATTTATTTTTATCAATTTCAAATTTTTACTGTAATTCGAACAATTTGACATTAATTTGTATTTTGTCTTATTATAATTTCCTAATTGTTATTTAAAATTATAATATTGGTTTTGTGTAATCATTTACAAACAGTTCGAAAAGCGATATATCGACATCGCCGATGTATCGGCTTCGGAATCGGAATCATTACATCCCTAGTAAAAAAAATAATAGTGACGAAAATTGTGTATCTTAGAACAACGATAAACTACATAAAGAACAAAAACTGACGCTTTTATTTAAAATTGAATATTAAATTAACAATTTCCATCGCTTATACACTATTTAATATTTATTTCTCGGAAACAGAAAATTCCCAATTGATGTGTATTTTCCGTTAATTACAACTATCGAATAATTAATGTAGGTACCTATTTGTTGTTTTGTTGCATTGCATTTTCAGGTCAGATAGAATTTTAAATTATTTAGGTAATACATAATTAGTAAGAGAGAGAGAGAGCAGTGGTGGCCCAGTGGTAACGGCCGCGACTTTCGAATCCTGACAGGCGCTTTACTTTGAGTAAATTATTTCATCACCGCTGCACTAAAAACAGTGAAGAAAAACACTGTGAGGAAACCGACATGTTCTAGAAGCAAAAATTCGAAAACATGCGACATCTACCAACCTGCACTGGGCCCGCGTGGTGGATTACGGCCCACTCTCTCTCACAGAGAGGAGGCCTGTGTCCCAGCAGTGGGAAAATCATAGGTTTATCATGTTATATAGATATCTTTTGCAGTCGACAGCAGGGTTTTTATTATCAAACGGATTAGTAGCAAAAAAAAAAAACATGATAATTTCTCAAGTTGCGTGAGTGTCATCACAAACAGAAATCTCTCATGCACAAACACACACCCGGAAAAGCTACCTCACTGTACTAATGAAGCCCTGATCAACATATGACCCAATTAGCAAATGAAATAGTAAATATATACAATTATACTAACAATTTCACGCCTGTCGGTATTCCTCTAAAGGATAGGCAGAGGGCTTTAGTACACTCACATTTGGCCTCACCTCAACTCAAAGCATTTTCTTCAAATAAACCAATTACTGGCACTTTTGATTTGTCAAGGGGTCGATCAGTCAGAAAGATGAAGCTAGTTGCCCATTCCAAAACGTAGTAGGCTGTAGGTAGGTCCACGGACATTATTTTAAATTAAAATATGGTTACAAAATATTGGTTACATCATTCATGTATACATGTGAGAACGATGCAGAACGTTAAAAGCGTCCGTAATAAAACGATAAAAAAAAACCAATAAATTAAATAAAAATAGGCCGTGGCAGCTAACAGATGACCAGTCCATACTGAAGGCATCCATTCACGAACCTGAAGAATGGATTAAGTAACCCTGGAATATAATCCAGACTGCGACCGGCTGCTGAGCAATTCCTAATGGAGAAACCTCACAACGCTAAACCTGACTAAGGAATTGAGTCCTTGAGTCCAGGGCCACATGCTCAGCATTTTTGCTTTCGAACAATAAAATTTGCGAAAATGTATTTATATATATATATATATTACTATACTACAGACATATCAGTTTAGGGAAACTATGTTGTTCAGTTCCTCCGGGAGTTCCCCGAAGTATCAAACGCAAAGCACGAATTTCACTGTTGCATTATATTTGCGGTCAGCTGGTTTTTAATGCTGAGAATAGACGAAAATACAGATAGGTTAGAAAGGAGGTGGGTGACTAACTGACTACTAAGATGACGACTAATATATTATGTATGGAAGAGGAAGACATAAATGTTGGGCCGACTCCAAATTAATTGTCACAAGTTCAGGATAATGATGATGAGACTCGAAAAACGAAAACACTGTTTGAGTAATTTTTTTACTTATGACCATTTCATTATCCTTCTAATCCTCGTAATAAGTAGAAATTTGTAATTATTGGCCTCAATTCTACTAAAAACTGTTATCATACTTTGATAATCGTTTTCCGAATAAAAAAATAAACTACATATATGTATACGTAAATAAATAAATAATTTATTTGCAGAAAACATTGTATACAATGGTGTTAAAATATAATTATAATGGCACAAACATATTTAGCTAGGATAAAACAGCATGCAAAATAAGAGGGTATTTAAAAAATACAAAATTTGAGGGTATTTAAAAATGTATACCAACAAGTAACCACTACAAAAACTACTTTCAAGATCAAAACTAACTTATCTAAAAATACAGCTATGAAGGAATTACCGGGGCTATAATATGCGTGTCCCAATCGATTAACCGTATGCAACGTGCGTTCAAATACGATAATTAATCATTTTCTACACTGACCGTATTTAAAATATGGACTTTAATTTTAAAATAATCCGGTTCTTATACATTTGTAGAGAAAAAATGAACACGTACCGGATTATTTTAAAGACGTGACTCGGTGTTAATCTGTAAATTTGAAAGAAACCAGCTCCACGTGCTTATAGTGCTCTACAATGTTGCAGTTTTACGCGGAAGTGTAAAACTGCAACATGTGATTATGACATTGAACGGGAGACCTTTCACTGTCTGGAGTATGAATTGGCATTTAATTCGAATCGAATTTGATTCATTCAGAACTCAAAGCTGTCGGGACTAAGGCCCCTGAATAAAGTAGCTTCTTTGTTATAATGTGACGTTTAATTTCGATCCAACAACTCGATAATCAACTGTCAAATGGCGTGTGGAGTACATACTTGTCGATCCTAACGAATCTTTTGACCGAAATTAGTTTCGCTTCGAACCACCGCACGATCGTGCGGTAGTGTCAGATTCAAAAGTATGAATTGGCATTTAATTCGAATCGAATTCGATTGATTCAGAACTCGAATCTGTCGCAAGTAAGGCCTCTGATCTTTGTTTGGTCAGAGACAAGTCAACAGTAGACATTCGGCACCACCAAAGAAGTGTATAATCTATATATGTAAAAATGAATCCCTATTTCCCTTGGTCACGACATCACGCTAAAACGGCTGAACGGATTTGGATGAAATTTGGGATATGGATAGACCTTGACCCGGAGAAGGACATAGGATACTTTTTATCCCGATATTTTTACGGGATCGAGACTTATGCGGGTGAAACCGCGGGGCGCAGCTAGTAAATCATATAATGTAAAAAATATATTTAAGCGAAGCGCAAACAAGCGTCGCAGCAAAAAGGCTTTATAACGATACATTTATTAAGGATAAGTACGTACACATAAATAAATAAAGAACAAGAGATAAATCTAAATAACCAACAAATATTAAGAAATAATTACAGGATTTTAAAAACCCTGGTGGAGTCATTTCACGGTTCATTCTTGTTTTTGGCTGACGCGCAATCAACCATTATGACGTTACTTTGTCCTTTTTAGTTGTCAAGTATTTTGATTTCATGACATGGTTTGAAGAACTTATCAACAAAAACAATGGTTAGTGATAATAAATATGGTGGTAGCAACACAAGAGAGTGTTTTGATAAAATCTATTACATTTCCTAAGTCTTAATCCAGCTCATGCATCTAGTGGCAGAAACAAAATATTACTCGGAATAAAGAGAACACATTTTGCACAATATTACTACCAAAAACCTATTTACATAAACAGTACCGACCACCTACATACTCGTCACAAAATATTCAATAGGTGTTCCAAAACGTAGGAGATAAGATATGACACCCACGCCAACATCCTGCCTTACTGGCACACTCATATTGATGACAAACTGACATTTTATATCTGTGGAATATGCGTGGGTAGAAGTAGGCTTCAGTGCTTTTGATAAAGAGGTGGAAAGGATTATTAATCCTGCAGTATTCAAACTCAAACTCAAAACATTTGTTTCCAATAAAACAATTACAGGTCCTTTTGAATTGTCGATTAGTCAGAAAGATGAAGCTAGTTGCCCATTCCAAAGCATAGTAGGTACCTATAGAGAAGAACGGGCAAGAAACTCCACGAACACTCTTTTAAATCAAAATATTGTTACAAAATATTGGTTACATCATTAATGTTGAAATTATTCATGTGGGAACAATGTAGAAAGACGTGCTCGTTAAAAAAGCGTCCGTAGTAAAAAAAAACAAAAACAATTCAAAAATTAAAATAAACCGTGGCAGTTAAGAAATGACCAGTCCCTACTGACGGCGCCCGTTCACGAACATGACGCATGGATCAGCACCATTCAGCTCAACCATTTTGAAGGGAACTTAATGATCCTTTCACCATTCGTTGGTGAAAGGACCACAACATTCTAAGCGAGTATGACGTGAAACCTTCCTTTGCAAATCCTACTGGTGAATTCTACGCTAGAACTGATTTCATAGTTCTAAGAAAATAATTGGACCCGTTACCGTAGATATACACATAACATCACGACTGTTTTCCCCGAAGGGTTATGCAGAGGTGTACCTATATAGTACACCCACATTTCGCCTGTTATGTTTAAGCAGTAGCAGTTGTATTATGTGTTCGTACCGTAACTATCTTCTGTTAAAAACAGCAATTTACCAAATATGACTACCAACTACTTTCGAAAATTCATTCGTTTCGTGAGCGGACCAAACTACAAAAATAAATGAAGATCAGTCAAGAAGAGATGGGCACCAAATGCTATGCCAGAATCTGCGTGACTAATCAGTAGCATTATAAACTTGATAGCGACCTTGCGAATCAATTACAAAACCTTTCACAGATTCTAATTAAATGTCTGATTGATAGAGCTGCCTCTATTAATAAGAATCTAGAACTTAACCCTAATAGATTTAAACTTCAACAAGTGGTACCGTCCTACCTCAAGTATTGATTTAGCTAAAGCTTATCAGCGATATTAGCACTTTACACGTACGCTTTTCAAACGATATACACGCACTAACTCAATGTAACACGTTTGTTATCAAACTCTTATCTAGACAAGTATATAGACACACAGTTTTAGGTTCAGAAGTATTGGGTCAGACAGGGACCTGACGGATCTTGTGACGCATTATGAAAGGTTTAGGTAGATTGTCTGTCGAATCAATAAGGACTTAAATGGGTCATGTTTAGCATCTATCTACAGAAGGGGTTTGGTTATAAACTCTTATATCATCACTTTTGATACAATTTTATAAGACTGTAGTAAGATTTCATTATTGCTTTTATCAAAATTTAGAATATCAATTCGCATATTCATTCATGTTACTATTTGTATATGATATACAAACATCAAATCATAATGGTTGCCCAGACGGTATCTGTATCTGGTGAACTGATTTTTGCACCAACACGACAAAAGAGATTAGATAGGATCTGCCGAGGAGGCAAGGAATAAATAGTCCTAAAATCGCCGAAAGACCAAAAACAACCACAGAATAATTATGTCACCGTAATTACACAAAAGAATCAGAATTACAATTAAAGTTAAAAACATAAAACTAAATAACAGCAAAACAAATAAAACCGTAGAAAAAATTCAAGTAAATTGACACCGGAAGAATCTACAAGGCGTATCACAGTCGCATGTCAAACCAGTCTTTAACTACACAAAATAAAGCAATTTCGCATTTCCCACAACGCTTGTGAACGAACGAATGAATGACTGTATTTGAACGCTTTCATTCATCAGTCATTCCCTTGTAATATTATTACAATGAAATTACTTCATTTCTCTTTTTATCCTGGGTTTCCCGACGTACTGGTAAGGTCGGTGATCCTTATGGAATGTATAACTGTACTGCCATGCGACTTTGCTTTGCCCACTATATGTTCTTTGGGTTTTAAAACAGGACGAAACGAGTTAAGGGAACTCGGCTTTTATAGGGGAGATTAGGAATTAAAAGCAGATTGTATGCAATTTATCAACTCCATGGAAAAATTTGAGACAATTTTATGCAGAACTGAGTGCAAACCAAATACAAAAAGTAAGCAGAAAAAAAAAGAATAAATTAATAAGGGCACTAAGCTGTCACATTAAATTGAATTAAAACTTCCAAGCAGGTTTAAACGGTGAAGTTCTACAAATTTGGCACCAATTTTCGTCTCGACAAGTCTAAACTTTCGCCTCTTTTTATTTTGTCCATTTGATCACTCAACTCGTTGCAAAATGTACATTATTGGCAAGAAGTACATATAAACAATGCAGATGAAACATTTTGCAAGTTGCCAATGTAACAAAACTGTTTTAATTACAGATTGATGTTATTAAGCAATGTCTAAAAATCATTACGCCACTATTTCTAACAATAATTAATCAAGAAATAACACTTATTTTGTGTGTATTTCTTATCTTAATGAGAATCTCTTTTAACGTCTTCCGGGCATTTTGGAACGACTTATTATACAATATTTCGTGTTTCAGTGAATATTTAAAATTTGTCACTTGTCTCGTAATGTTTATGTCTGAATTATAATATTATTAACTGTCTGCAGTTTGGCTCTGAGTACATGCTATATATCTGGCGGAACATTTATATCAATATTTGGGTTCCAATAGAGGTTGAGAGATATTCAGATTACCTAAAACTAAAGAAGTGCTAATTAGGATTATTATTAGGAGTGCTAGTGAAAATTTAAGGTCGCACAGCGCGTACCGGAGCGGGCTATGCTCGGAGTTTCTTTGAAGGATAAAATCAGCAGTCCGCAAAAGAACCGCAGTTACCGACATAGCTTGCAGAGTAACCAAGCTGAAATGACATGTTTATCGATGGACCAGTGCCCGATGTAGCAACCGAGTCCTGGAGTAGAGACCGCGTTTCGGCAACCATAGTGTGGGACGCCCCCCAGATGGATCGAGGTGGCTTGGACAGACTGGATGCGGAAGGCGGGGCACATTGTGTTGTGGCGAAGCCTGGGAGAGACCTATGTCCAGCAGTGTACTGCGATAGGCCGAGTTCATTGAAAGGAGAGCTGCTTAACATTTCCAAATCAAATAAAAGTTCTCAACGAGATTCACGGATGTTTATCTACCGCAATTTAATCAATATTTTTAGTCGAATTCGTTAATAACTATTTGATTAGTCTAATTATTTTGTTATCATTTGTTATGAACGTTATATTTCATTCGGCATATTATTATCTTTACACCCTATTTCCTTTATTAGTACGCTTGTACCTACCACGTTTGGGGTAGTAGGAAACCTACAGGTTTACCTTAATAATTTTGGGTTTTTATTATCGAAAAACCAAGAATTATAAAGTTACTTTTTTCAGAAATGGTTCTCCTTATAGAACGAAAAGAGATCCTTCATCTTAATGTTATATATGTTGAAACATTCGTGTTTTTTTTTTTTTTTAGAAACATTTACCCTATGTTATTTGTTCCAAAAACAGAGTTACAGATAATTTTTCTACCAGTTACTGATAAGCAGAAACTAAGCAAAACAAAACAGTTCTTAACTTTAGTGGAAAAGATCACCTGTATCCTGAACTAGTTTATAAAAAAACTGTATCACAGGTTTTAGGTACTCTGTCTAAATTACATTTCCCTAATTGCGTACCACACTCGAAATCAAAATTTCAATTATTTTAAAGGATATTACTAATCTATTGCGTCATATATTCGAAAAATTTGTCGAAGTCAGTAACAATACTGTGTTACGCAATCAGCCCGCAGGCGTAAGTATCAAATGCGGTTAATAGTAATTTATTGTACTAAACATTTTTGAAGAAGAAGGTTGCTAAGCCAAGTACCTGTATAATTTAGTAAAGAGATTCTTAGAAGCCCGAGCAGCTAAATTTGGTATCCTTCAAGACAAATGGATAGTGTTGTCATCAGTGCTATAAGTATGGACACATGTTACTGCGTCTTTCTCCAATTCAGTCTACACAGTTCTGCTTACACCATGTCTTCTTTAGACTTTTATATTTCAACTAGTTTCTGCCCTATTCTATGTCCTAACCCTGGTCATGGTCTACCCATGTGCCAGATTTCATTCAAATTCGTTCAGCCATTTTAGCGTGAAAGCGTAACAAACTAACTCACTTTCGCATTTATAATATTACTAGCTGCGCCCCGCGGTTTCACCCGCATAAGTTTCGATGCCGTGGGAATATCGGGATAAAAGGTATTCTATGTCCTTCCCCAGGTCATGGTCTACCCATGTGCCAAATTTCATCTAAATCCGTTTAGCGTGAAAGCGTTACAAACAGACAAACAAACTCACTTTCGCATTTATAATATTAGTTAGGATATTATATATAGTTAGGATTCAAAACCTCCCAATAAATTAAAAATAACTGTTAACTTTTATAATTTTACTATGCGTTGTAAACTAACACACATAGAACGGCTACTTTATAATATTGTTCTAATCTGCTAACTGGTGGAGAAAATGTGCGACCTTGACATTCCTGATTCGCCCCGCACTGACCATTATCGACTTCGTTCTGTTATTACAATCATTGCTTATTGCGTATCAAGGAGTTTTCTACCTTAATACATAGTTTTAAACTGAACTAGCATATTTCTTACGTCTCTCAGGCCGCGCGCACTTTGGGCGCGTTTTCGTACGAATTTTATTCATGCGAACACATACGAACACGCACGAACGATCCAAACTTCCAATTACTAAGGGAGTGCGCAGACCGACTGCGAATTAGTCGTACGAATACGTACGTTTAGTTCCGACTTCCGAAAACAATCCGAACTTGTTGGGATTTTTCGTGCGCTCAATGCGATATCACCGGAACACTACCTATTTGAGGGAGAAAAATGTATTCAGTGTGCGCACTCAATTCGTACGACTACGGTCATACGCTTACGTACGATACAAATTCGTTTTCAAAATGCGCGCGGTCTTAGACTGTGGACCTGGACTGATAGTCTTCTGTGTTACGGGTTCTATGTTCAATACTCAGATAGAATAGGAATTGTCATGGTCTACAGACAGTTATTCGGGTATTTGTGTGTGTGAGATTTGTATTTGTAAATGCACCCACAAACAAAAAGATAAATAAAGTTGATCGCTAACCAAAATTTGATAATATTCAAGGGTCTTTTCATTACTTGGAATTGTATCTGGTGACTATTAATGTTACTTAAATCAAATCATAAAGTCAATGATTGTAATAAATAATGTTTTATAAGCTTAACTGTTTACCGTATTACGTTTTTTTATGCTCAATTCTTGAACTACCAAAATAGCCGTTTACGAAAATACGTTGTAGTAACAATTACAAATATTCTTCGACAAAAGTATACAATTTTATGAAACAGGAGCCACAAAACACTTCAATTTAATACAATACGCGAAAGAAATTCGCGATTATGACGACCATTGTACTGAATTCGTACTTAATAAACGAATACATAATAATGACTATTTTGATCGCCGTGGAAGTGTAGAAGGTCACAATTAATACGCTCTAAAGGAATTTCAATTATGGAGGAAATTATACCAGATGCCATTCAGTTAGGAAACTAAGGGATTGTTGAACGGATATTGGCAGTAGAATTTACCTAGGAGCTCGTGGCTAAGTAATAACAGCCGCAGGGGGAGATCCATCAGGTTAAGCTACGCTTGCCGGGGTTAGACCGTGCCTCGGAAAACACGTAAAGCCGTTGGTCGCAACTGTCATTCGTGAATATTTGACCGTCGTTACGGGTCATTAGAAGCCCGAAATTCTGGCAACCAGTCCTCTCTCCAAGAGATATGCAGTCGCTCCATGTAAAGTACTAGTATTCAGCTGCACCCGGTTAGACTGGTAGCCGACCCCAACATAGTTGGGAAAAGGCTAGGCAGATTGATTCGCAGTAGAATTTCCTGCAGCAAGAACAAAGAAACAAATTTCCTCTAATGATTTTTTTCGTGGATATCAAGTAAGATTATATTGTATTTATTTGTCCACTTTGTTCTGGGTAAGATACCCGGGTATTTATTGTACTAATAATTGGTCCTAGAAGACCAATCTAAAATACTCTCCACCTTAAGGCCAAGCGGCCATCATATTTTATTTTATTTTATTTTTATTTTATTACTTTTAGGAAAACTTACATTAACATACATTTCTATAAAACTAGTACAATGTGTAAAAGATGGCCAATTACAAGTTTCCACAACTGATTAATGTGAGTAACATTGACAAATACACGCAAACAGCGACGTAAGAGATACGCAAATGATATAACTCACTCTCAAAAAAGTACAATAATAAAGAGAAGAGAGAAAAAAAAATACATGGTTATACATCAAAAAAACAATCGTTCAAACTTTTCTTTACTTTCTTAACGCTACTACAAAACAAATCCAAATCAATGTCGACATTCTGACACACCATATTGAAAGTACGACAAGCTCTTATCACGTACGAGTTCTGTCTGTAAATAGTTCTGACTTGAGGCACATGAAGAAGACGTGGTCTCCGAAGAAACACACTTGGTACACGAAGCCCAATCTTGCCCACCAACTCAGGGACATCAGTAGATCCGTTCATAACGCTAAACAAGAAAGCAAGATCTGCGATTTTCCTTCGCTCGTGTAGAGGAAGAATATGAAATTTTTTACACCGACTCCTATAATTCTGGAGATAGGTATTTGAGCGATATTGAGTGTACCTCAAAAATCGCCTTTGTATACCTTCAAGCCTATTAATGTATACATTATAATTAGGATTCCAAACCTGAGAAGCATATTCAAGGTGGCTACGGACAAACGCACAATAAAGAATTTTCATTGTTTTAACATTCTTAAAATCTGAAGAGACCCTAAAAATAAAACCCAAGGCTTTAGAAGCCCGGTTAACTATACTATTAATATGTGCATCAAACAGAAGCTTAGAGTCAAAATTTACTCCAAGATCCCTGATGACACTCATATATGCTTTAAAGCAACATATCCTTGTATCTTGTCTAAACAATCCCTCCTTTTTTAGCCATACCAGAAAAATAGCAAAGACCTCATACCCAGAAAATAGTACCAAACCACAACTATTCCAAAACAATATTGTGCAATTCTATTGAATTATCCTCGGATCCGGGTAATTCAATAGAATTACACCTCAGTGTCGACAGGTAAAACCGCTTAACACGAAGATATTTAATACCGAAGTGGCGTAGATAGATCGGATATCACGCATTCAGCATAATATCTGACATTCTTTGACGTGGCTGTGCTGATTCTGCATATGAATGTATATGTACCTGAATATGTAGCATGAACATTTATGGATCAACATGGCCTTGCGTAGTCTGTTCTACATAATCTGAGCCATGATGGGTCTGATGTCGAGCATTTATTTGTGGTGTGTAAAAGAACATCCTGTGATTGTTTATTTCTTTGTTTGTTACGCTTTCACGCTAAATCGACTGATTGGATTCGGTTAAAGCTTTGCACATCAGTAGACCAGGACCTGGGTAAGGAAACAGGTTACTTTTTATCCCGATATTCCCACGGGATCGAGACTTATACGGGTGAAACCGCGGGGCGCAGTAATTCAGACATAAATGTGAATGGCAACGTCTGTATTGATTGATAAAAAGAAAAGGACCCAACTAAAAACTAATCATTTTGACATCTAAACCTTAATGTAGGTATAATCATAGATCTTTTATCATACATTTATAGGCATTATCATCGGTATTCTCACTATTAACAATAGAATGTAACCAAATTAGCCTTCCCAGATCTTACTAAGCTATCCTAAACAAAAAGTCTGAACAATCATAACCTAACATAACACCCGTGTTTCCCGAAGGGACATGCTGAAATGTACCTGTAGTACGATCAAAAACAATCCTCCAGCGAAAATCTAACATGAATTGTTTTACCTATAAACTCTGAACTCTGCCGATGCTACTCTTAAAAAGCGTGATAGCCGCCTATTAAAGTCGCGGTCAAGCCAAACCAGGCTCTTTGAAGCAATAAATAAAGCCGATAACAGCTGAAGCCTTTAAAGCTGATGATAAAAGTCGTTCGGACGTGATAAGGAGAGGGACGCTGTAAATTTTAGACCCTTTTGAGACCTAACAGTGGACAGGGTCAAGAATAAATAAGGATAAGATGAAATGTAAAAGATGACATTACTATCGAAGGGCTCTTTCAAGAGAGACATAAGTATACATTTCAGTTACTTATGAAGATAAGAAATTGATAGTAATTAAAAGTGAGTTTGGCATATAAAGCTATGAAAATAGAGGTCTCAAATCCACGTCTAAGGATAAAACATGTAAAGTAAAACCGGGTTTTTATTGTTGATACAATTAAATACGACGTTGGTATAGTGGTTGGTGGTGGTGGTAGCTGTTCGATTCTAGCCGATGTTCTAATTGAAAACAATTTTGAATGATTTTACGGTACTAATCAGTTAGGGGTTAAAATTTCTGGCAAAGGGGCAGTCTCGTTTTACTGTTGAACTGTCTAACTTTGTCTAATTTCAGAAAGGCCTATTTCCTATAATTCTACAAATTGGAAGTGAATTTATAGATAAACTGGACGATCCGGGAACTTCGTACCACGTGAGATCGATGTTTTTCAGCTTTTTCTTGGGGTTTTTCTTATTTTCTTTTTTTCTATCCCGCCCCAGTATAAGGCGAACAAAAAAAAACTTATGGGTTCAGCCATTTTCGAGTTTTTGCGAGACTAATGCACGGTAATTGATTTTTATATATAGATAGATAAATCATCTAAGCCTTCGTGATATCAAAATAATGTAATCATTTAAATTACTTTCTTCCTATCATTTCTGTTTAATAACAAAAACATTTTTATCTTATCATAAAAGTTAATGCGCAAGAATTATATAAAGCCAATGAAAGGAATATTACTGCGATAATAAAATGTAATTGTAAGTAGATGACGATTAGACTATATTTCTCAACTAGCTGTGCTGAAACGTCGATTCCAGTCACTAAGCACGGAGATTTTATCACACGACTGAAGATTTACGAAGACCAAGCAGCCAAAGACCAAGATATTATTAATAACGGACCCATTTCTAAAGTTACCCATCATAATTCACAGCATATCAAACGTGAAAATCAAACATTACCAACCAACAACACTGCTACAAAAAAAGTAGGTCACTTATTCGCACTTGCACATCGCATTTCTTTCCGGCCCGACGGAAAAGTTTGCACCAGTCCTAGAGTAACCAGTATCCGCTTAGCGTAGTCATTGCAGCCTATAATGTTCCCACTGCTGGGACACAGGTCTCCTCTCTGTGAGAGGGAGTGAGTCGTAATCCACCACGTGGGCCCACTACCAGTTGGTAGATATCACAATTTTTGGTTCTTGGACATGCCGGTTTCCTCACCATGTTTTCGTTCACCATTTTGAGAGCAGTGGTGATGAAATAATTTTCTCAAAGCGGCCGTTACCACTCTAGGCCACCACTGCTCTTCTTACGTTTAACAATAAGCATAATAATTAAGTAAGTTCATATATTGTTGATAATTATCTCACGAAGATGATCACACTGGCAACTTGTCAAGGAGTGTCACTAGTTTACATAGCTGTATCCGGCTCAGAAAAGGTTAGCAATAGGTCAGCTGATGTCTTATAATAAGACGAAAAAGGAGGACACAATCAGATCTTCCAAGGTTGAAGATATAAAAGATGCGATGGAAAAGGGCATGACCTCTTTTTTGATAGGTTTTGTAGTTTAAGACTATTCCTAACATTAGAAATAAATTTAGATTTACAAAGACCTTTCAATATTCATCTGCATGCGTAGCATGACAATCATAGAAACTGGTTTTCTACGAGTTTTGTCGACGGAAGAATAGACAAAATTACAGATTGTGATTGTTTATCTGTCATTTTGTCTATCCTTCCGTCGACAAAACCCGATTTTATTGTGGTCATGCTACGCAAGCTGCTTGATTAACTTGCAGGACGAAAACCTCTTCTCATAAGGAGAAGGCACATCACCATGCTCCCTGTCTGTTGGCGATTTTAGAAAATTAACCGACCTTACAAAATTAGTAATCCCAAAAATTTTAAACCATCACTAACATTGCAACAATTAACCATTCAGCTATAAAAACTCTAAACACTATACGATTTTACGAGCATCAAGGAAAAATTCAACCATTCTCGCTGTATCGATTTGAGGATCATCGACTTCGCTTTGAATTCTGCGAATCGTAACTCCTGCCCACGATTCTAACCTTTAAAGTTAGATAAATCTGATGAGAACGGTGAACAGGGTTTAAAGCCGAGAGACTTCAAAACTCGCTGAATATCAAAACATGCATAACACATGATTCAGCGCTTAGGATGGATCTACTCGAGAACAGAAGTTAAGGAGTGATTAAAGATGTATGAAATATGAACTTCCGTGATAAGTAGGAAACAAAACTAATAAACTATTGGTTAACTGTCATTCTGCATTATACAATGTCTTCGATGACACAGTTATTGCACGGTTTCAATTTCAGAAATAAATCACAATTAAAGGAAGTAATATTCCAATTTCGCGCATAGAAAACTTCTATATTTAGTCGTATTTAAAAAGCCTATTTATACTTCATTTTAGCACGTTTACGTAGGAGCCTCGTGTATCAAATTAAAGCCTGTCTCCATCTATGTTAGGGTCGGCTTCCAGTATAACCGGATGCTGAATATTAGTATTTTACATGGAGCGTCTGCTTGTCTGACCTCCACAACCCAGTAACTGGGTAATAGGATACCCTTGGTAAAACTAATTGTCAAACTTTCGGGCTTCTGACGACCCGTAATGACTGTAAAAAATCCACGAATGACAACCAGGACCAAGGACTTAACATGCTTTACGAAACACGGAGGATATAAAGATGGTCACCCATCCATGAACCAACGCCGGCAAACATAGGTTAACCTGAAGGCCAATTCTCCTACTTAAAAAACGTTCACATTCAAGACGCAATCTGTCAAACTTGTCAAAAATGTTGGTTAATAGATTGTATTTTTGACAGATAGCGAATGAGATGCGAATGCGTTCTTAAAACTACGAACTACGGGAATTGCCCTTCTGATGGATCGACCCGTGCGGCTGTTATTACTTAGCCCCGATCTCATCTTACAGTTACAGTTAAGAATATACGAATCAGGCGAAGACGGAACCATCTTTCCATCTGACATACGTAGGTAATATAGACCGGATGTAAATCAGTAACGACTAACGAGTAAGCAACTGAGTTCAATCAAAATGAGATCTGATTCTGATGTACTGATAGCAAGTCAATTCAATACGACGAACAACTAGACAGCACATTATCTCACATCCGGTGTTACACTATCATTATTTTAAGTAGTGTATGTTTTTTCCGAAGTATACGTCTTTGTAGACATAAGGATTGAAAATTCTATGAATTAAAAAAATTACGACAAAATTCGAAAACGCAACCGTGCAGGTAAGATGAACGGCCTTGAGCAATACTAACCTAAACGGATGAATGATTGCAGAATTGAAATTTCTCACTCTGTTCAATGTATGGGATAGAACAGATTACTTAATTAAGTAATTGTCAAGTTGGTTGATTGTCAAGGCTGTCCTTCAAAGAAAACTAACTATTATAGGTAATGTATTCAGCATCAGGAAATAAGGCTTCAACATCCACATAGGAAAACAGGTAAACTAAAGTATTGTAATGAGCCGGTAACACAGAAACCTCTCTACAAAGAAGATTAGCTTGGTCACGTTTTAGTAACAGGATTATACATAATCTATAGTATGTCATATGGAGATAAATTGTGAGGTTGTTCAGGTAAAGGAATACTATCATAGATTATACACAAAACACAAGATGACACACAAAAACACAATCATGCACCATAGTGCATGATTGTTTTGTATGTAATTTTTTTTCATTTGTATGTTTCTGTTTGAACTGAATCAAAAAGTCCGGATGAATGATTTCAACTAAACTTTATTCGGGTTTTCGATGAAGGATTCTCAATTCACCTTCTTCTTTTTTATTCGGAGAAGAATCTTTTACACTTCCAAAATCAATCAACTTACTTAGTCTATCTTCAACTGCTGGACATAATTATGTCTCTCCCAGGCTGCGCTACAACACTCTGTCCTCCGCCTTCCACATTCAGTTTGTCCCACCCACCTTTTTAAGTTTGTTGGTCCCCATGTAGTATCTAGCAGTCTTTTCGAACTTAATTTCAGCCGAAAGACATCCACTGCTAGAAATAGGCCTCCCCAAGCACCGTCACTTCTACCGGTTCTGTGCTTCCCGCATCCAGCGGATTCCTGCGGCCTTCACAAGATCATTGGTCCATTTTGTGGAAGGCCTTCTTCCAACGCTACGTCTTCCAGTAAGCGGTCGCCACTCCAGAAACTTTCGGCCCCATCGGCCATCTGTTCTGCGAGCAATGTGCCCTGCCCATTGCCTTTTACAACTAAATCTCTACAATTTTGTTAATTATTTGCGATATGTGTCCTATGTGCCCAGTATTCCCAGTAATATTGATTCAAGTGACCTTAACTACATATAACCTTCTTTAAATCCTTATCCGTATCTCCCTATCCTTGCGGGTAATAGAACTTTGAAGGTCCAACGTACTAAATTTCCATATTTTCTTTACTACCGTCATTTTTTTTTCTCATCATGTATCCAAGTTTACTTGTACATTATGTTTAATCCTATTTCATCGTAGTCCTTTACTTTATCTGTTGTTTTTTCTTTACATGCTCTTTCTATTTTCGCCCCGTAAGTAAATCTATTTTGCTTTTTTGATTGGAAATTAGTCTGTTTCTCATCTGCATCAGCTGTCAATAGGATCAAATGAATTTGTGAGGGTCGATTATATTAAATGATATTTATTTTGTGCCTTTATATTAAAAAATTAGAATATTAATTAGAATATTATTTTTTGAAGATTATTAAAAAAATAAATTATTAATAGTAAATTTATTGGGTTTAATAATTGCTTTACCGGTGCGTTATTTTTTTGCAATAATACTGAAAAAATGTCACAAAACACCAACATAGTAACTCATTTAATTACATTTTCCTTGGTTATTATTTTATCCTATTCCAATTATTTTATTAAAACTTCCACACATTTCACTATCAGAGTTATATTAAATGTTTTGCACAGTATAATCGTTCGGTCGTTGTAAATCGTTCGCTTTCGATCCACTGGCCTATCGTAATCATGATTATGATCGACATTATTTGAAAAGATATAGAATTAGTAGCAATTTAAACAATTGCAAAGTTCACACAAACTACAAACTACCACCCGTAGTTCAAAAATTGATAATGACGGTCGAAGTCCAGAAAGTACCTTATTCAAAACTGCGTAGGTAGGTAGCTTGAATTGAGAGATTTATTTTCAGTATATTCTCAACATAACAAACAGTAATGATTGAGTAAAACCATAACAAAGCAGACTCAAATAAAGTATATATAAGTCAAAGATTACTTAGCAGCAGCTGAAACAATCCTCGTAAGAACGCACAAGGTTCCTGCCAGCCGGAAAATCGCCATAACGAGGAGTCCGCATCATTTAACGTACCTAGGTACTTACCTACTGTTAAGTTCTAGAAATCTGCCGAAAAATCTACATGTTTCCAACTGTTTTACTGAATAAAAATTGCCGAGCGAAAAATATCCAGTTTTCGAGACAAAATCAAAGTTCAAGTTCAATGAAAAAAAAAAAAAGAAGCGATAACAAAATTAACAATTTTAGGCGTCAATTTTCTTTGACTGTTTTTATTGGGGTAAAGAAAATACGCAGCCGGTTTTCTAATATATTCCGTTTTATCATATCTACGTTTCCGTTTTGAATATTAGTCCCATCACGGTCATTTGCAAATCCTTTAGGAACGTTTTTGTTCTGTTTAGGCTTCCTGCCCTAGAGGGATCTTGTCCTAAATATTATTCCGGATCACCTTAATTTTCTTCTATTTCGTTCACCTTTTCTATATTATGGAAACATTTTTCACCGTAATTACTAGAACAGGAATCAAATTATAAATCATCATATGTTTTTAGAGGGCTGTTTTTCTAAAGTAGCTCGGCAAATTCCATGATGCCTGGATTTCATGAAATTTGTTATATAATTTTATTCCAAATGAATAAGAAAGAGCTCCAATAATTTGATAATACAGAAATTGGATGGATTAATCATTAAATAATAGCAATAAGACTAATGTTTTGGTAACAATCTCCTGGCATCAGAATCATTAGATGCATAGTGTTCGTTTTTGGTGCCAAAATCGTATGGGGAATTCGTCGGATGCCGAAACAAAATGAATCGGCAACGCCGCAGATCGCCAAGAATCAACAAGTGCAAGGCGCACCAATAACATCTCCCGGCGGTAAACAAAGAAAAGCAAGCAAGCCATGGAATTCGTTCGAGACAGAGACAACGATCGTGAAAACTGGGCCGGACATGTGTGCCTCGGCCGTGACCGCTTTACAATCACTTTTCAATTAATAAAGAACAAGCAAGCACCTGCAGAATGCAACAGATTCTATCACTCGCAACAAACAAGCAATACGCACGCGTTTGATGCCGCTCCAAAATATATCCGGACCGCACTTTCACAGGTAAGTTAGTGTGTTTTGTTTACGTACTTTTAGGGTATAACACAGGGCACAGGCACACAGGGTAGCACGAGTCGAGTCGCGGACGAGGGCGCGTAGCGCGGCGTGCGAGTGATTCGCGCGGTGGTCGTCACGGCACTGGCCCGAGCGGCGCGCGGCGGTCGGCACGGCGCTCGGCGAACGGCAATTCGCAACTCGAAATACCTAACGTAACGTAACTTAACTCCATAATATTTTATAGTTTCGTAATCGTGTTACTCGATTACTGTGCGCCGTTCGCGTCTAATCGATGTCACGATTTCGGGAGCGGTCCTTGGGACTGAGAGAATCGAAACTCACATGCATTCCATGTTTGTTAAATGCAAGCCTCTTAAGAAAGGTCAAAGTGTGCGGTTCGTAACAATCGCAACGTATATGTTAAATTGTATACGTTCGTCCTCCCACGTAGTTTGCGAAGGAGAAGTGGGAAAAACTTTCAATGCCAATTTGTGTGCTCATTAGTTTTGGCATCAATTCCTTCTCGATAACAACATTGCTCGCGTCAATGGTTAGATGGATAATAATACAAAAAACATGTTTCCTTGTAGGTATTTTGTGAAAACTTCACGACCGATTTGCGTTACGTCGCGTCGCGACGGTAAACGACGCATGAATATTCAGAGGACTGGCACTGAGCAGTCGTTCCATATTTCGCTCATCTGAATGACTCTTGTCCAACACATCCTTGCTCTAATTACGTGTAATTCAATAATGATGATATAAAACCTGAAGCCCTTGGGAATTTGGGCCAGTAACTGTCTAACCAAAAATCCCCAACAGAACAAAGCTGCGAAGGAACAAAGGTATAGTTCACTAAAGATGGAATTATTACCGAACAATATTGGGTGACCTTATCACTTTTATTAAGCCCAGTTCCAATTTGTATTAGGTGCGGGGTATCTATACGTATGTATGCGAAGATCTAAAGCTTTTGTTGCCCTTGTTATTTGGAAACAGGATCTTTTGGGAGGATTCCGGAACTGGTGCGTTCGTCCGAGATATTTTCAGTATTAAGAATGTCACAACGCGTGTCCTAATGATGTTGAAATACTGCTTTGGATTAGTAATTTACGTGTTTATTTATGAGAACAATTCAAGCAAAACAATTTATGGCATATCCAAATTACTTTAGTTTTAAGGCTCGTGCAGACCAACGCGATATCGCGGGCACTACAAGGGTCGCGCAGCCGAGCCTTGCACGAGCCTTAACTTAATACGTTTTTGACAATCCACAGCGTTTACTCGTGCTGTTTTTATATACTGTATTTAGGATTATTTTGAATTCTTGTACAATCAACAAAAGAAATAAGTATCTTTACACTGTATGTAAAGACAACATTCCAAGCGTTAATATTACAAGCGTTATAAAAATATGTAAACAAAATCTACACAAAAGGACAACACAAAGATTTTGATACTGAACATACGCACAAAATGGTTTTAAAATTACTTACATTTTGCTGCCTGCCGGCTTATCTCTTTTTGTTGACTGTACAAGAAAACTCCATTATTCAAAGTTATTTTAATGATTTCACTAACGATAAATTGCTTTACCATCAAAATTGTTTGCTTCATTTTTTTGACGCCCTTTCTCCGTTATTACCGAGCGCTCGTCCCACGCAAAAAGCTGTTCATTCAGACTTCACGGTTCTTGGCTGAGAGCTAACATTTTACTATAATTATCATTCGGTGTTTATATTTAGCGTAGCTATGATATCAGAATTACCTTTCTTATTTATAGATTTTAAGTAGTTACTGAAAACGTTTAGTTCATGGAAAAATATTTGGGAAGTATGTTTACCTATCTGGTTTTGTTATTGTTCGTCCCATAAATCGGATTCATTCTTAACCTTTGAATATTTTTTCTACATACCATCACGCCTATTTTCTTTAAAGGGTTAGGCAGAGGTGTACATATAATACGCTCACATTTTGCCAGTTATGTTTAAGTCCCATGTATTAGGGGCGAGCTTATTGCCAACCGGGCACAAATCCAGTCTCCGGGACTGAGAAATTCCTGATGGGAAAACCCAACCACACTGCCCGACCCGGGAATCGAACCCAAGACCCCATGCTCAGCAGTAGTGCTTGCGACCACTCTATAATACTTATCTACCTACTCTTTCATATTTAATTTTATGCTGGCCATATTGTTTGGGGTTTATTGTTTTAAATTACTGTGTTGGAAATAACATCTTTAGGCTTACAAACCGACTAAATACCTGAACCTAACTCACTTATCGGCACCAGCTACGCTTTAGGAAGAACATTAACCTAACAGAGAAACATTAAAGTTTATTGTAGTATTAAGTGTCGCCAACATGTGTGTATTGACTGCGATATTGAAGAGAAGGGAATATTCCGTTGAGTGTTTAGATAATTTCTGTTAAGGACTAGGCAAGATTGTAGGACCTGTAGTATGAACTTGGATTTAAAAAAGGCTACAATATTAAAACATAGGTAGTAATACCCTTGGAGGAGCTTGTGGGTAAGTAATGACAGTCGCACGGGTTGACCGATTAGGTTAAGCTACGCTTGCCGCGGTTGGTCCGTGGATCATCTTTACACACCAAGACCCCTTCGTGCCTCGGAAAGCACGTTAAGCAGTTGCCATTTGTGAATTTGTGAATTTTTGTCATATGTGAATTTTTGTCCCGGCTGTCATTTGTGAATTTTTGTCAGTCGTTACGGGTTGTCAGAAGCTCATAAAATAGCCCCTACTAGTAGCAATACTAAAACTCAGATCTGGTGAACTCCGGGTTGTTGCCGCTAGTACCAGCTTGCAGACTGGCAAACACATAATTTAAAAATGGTTTTGAGATGAGAAAAAAATAAGAATATTTGCTAAAACACTCAGATATTCTTTTTTATTAGACATAGAAAATGCTTAAGAAAACTCTTTTCCTTATCATAACTAGTTTATTTAAAAGTTATGACACTTCACGGAAACTTCTCTCATAAATAGACTAATAAAAGTTAATAAAATTGCAGTAAATAGTATCGTCTTGGCACCCTATTCACTTCAGACGGCTAAACAATAAGCGTAGGTGTGAAATACGCCCACATACGATGACGTAGTTCCTAATCATAGTGGGCGAGCTTTATTCCTACAATTTTTGCACACACAACACCAATTTCCGAATTTCGTGTCGGCAATTTTCGCAATTTTTCGCTTCACTATTTTCGTTTGACACTGATAATAATGCTTCGTATAATGGGAGAAGTCACAGGATAGGAAGTTACAGAAAATCAATTGTGGTTTAATGTTTTTATTTAATTGTGTATAGTTTGTATGTTGATTAATTTAATTGATAATTTATTGAATCATGTAACACAGTAGTAAGTTTTGTCTAAACTAATATTATTAAGAGAATATATTAGATTTTTATGTTTGTTTGTTACACTTTCACGCTAAAACGGCTGAAAGGATTTGGATGAAATTTGTAAATGGTAGACCATGACCTGGGTTAGACATAGGATACTTTTTATTGGGATATTCTCACGGGACCTAGTTTGTGATATTTTTGAAATATACATATTTGATACAACGTGTGATACGATAGAACAGGCCTAGCCTTATGAGTTTTTGCCCTGTATTATCAGAGGAAGATCTTTTTATTTAGGCTATATGGTGTTTGGATACCTTGTCGTTGATGTTCAACTGCTATTTGGAGTTTTACAATAGTTTTTGCATCATGGGAGGTCAACAGTTTTGTTCTGTGTCCGTTTGAAGATGGACACTCGGAAGGACATTCAGGAAGAGGCACCCTAGTGCATGCTGTTTGACGACATCGTCATTCATATCATCATATTATGGTGATGATTGATGGAAGGAATTAATAAAGGGTTATGTAGAACTTTTCAAGGAGTTGTCACCTTCTGCTGTGACTAGGCCTTCTGTCCTCGTCATTCTGTGGTACAGGGCAGTTATTGCAAAACCTTGTCTGAGGGAGGTACATGATAAAGCAATATGCAAATACCCGGGGAGTGAGCCGTACGCACCGAATACTTTTAACGGCTGTTTTTGTAGTTGCTAGGAGGGTAAGCTAGCGTTAAGGTGGGTAAGGTTAGCACTTTAGTAAATGTCTTGCTGGTGAAGCTTTGATTTCGTAAAAAAATCCGAGATACTTCTTTCAGTTTGCTCGTGTGAGATTTCTTGGGATCGATTCCCGGGTCAGGCAAAACGTTTTTGGTTTATTGGAAATTTTCAGTATCAACCCGGGATTCAGAATTCTTTTAGCAATAGGCTCGCCTTTTATTACATGGAGCTTACAACATGCATGTTTGTGATTTTTATGTTATTATCATAGCAAAAAAAGGCCAGGCTGATGATTGTTTTACCAACACACCAAGCAACAAGTTAAAATCATTTTAATATTGGATTATTTATTACTATTTAAATTACAGTTTTACACACAATCACAGTAATTTAAGCGTTGCCATGCATAAAAATCACATAAAGCTACCTACAATTACGTTCAAGGTTATTTCATTCAAGTATTTTGTTATTAATCACCGATGAATGATCACCGGTTATGAAAATAGTGATTGGTGATGTCGTAACGGTGATCACGGTTAATCAATTCGTGTTGAATTTTGGTTTTGGGTTGCACAAGCTTGTGAAGTTAAGATGCGTACTAATACTGGTTTTAGATTTTAATAAGCTGTTAAAACGATATTGCTAATATTTGCTCTCGCAATTGATGATTAAAGTGACATAATTAAAGTTAAGAAACTACAACCCATCCATCCCTACAATAAAACAGCCGAAGCCAATAATATTAGTTAAAAACAAAGACAAAGGCACAAACACATTATTAAAGTACAGTACACAAAAGTATACAACTGAGGCATCGAGGTTGTCGTCATAGACTCACTCCAGTCAGTGCCGGTTCGCCTGTTGCGCAGGTCGGATATGCGCTCGATAAATGCGATGTCCCACAGTACTCCAGACATACTGACAAGATCTTCTTCCATATATCCGCGAACACATCACAGTCAGGCTTAGCATCCAGGAGAGCGTTGCAGTAGAGAGTGTGCGAGGGACAGGAGACTGAGCTCGAGCGACAGTTCGACTCTGAACAATCTATGCCTTTCGCCATGGTTATAGTTTATCGGAGCAAAAAGGTTCAAGACATCCAGTCTTGCGTCATGCAGTTCAGGACATCAGGTTCAGGTTCAGGTTCATCTGTTTTTTCGTGATGGATCTCACACATATTAATAATTGGTGGTGTTGGTGATTTTTTTCTTCTAACCTCGAGATAATTGTATCCTAAGAAGCCCAAAAATTCGCCCACTACTACTCACAGCGAGAAGGCCTGTGTCCCAGCAGTGGCAACATAATAGGCTTATTATGTAAGTACAACCCATATGACTGCTTGTCATCTCATGCACAAATCTATCGAGTGTAGGCACAGGTAAAGGTCTGCAAAAGAGAACTGTACATCAAGAAGACTTGCAGAAAACGATTCTGGTTGCTTTCGATCAGTGAAGCGAATTTAGAATCAGTTTCAAAATTGTAAAACGTGTGTTTGTTTTAGAATAAGAAATAATGTTTTTAGGCTTGTAAAATTGAACACGTCCTCAGGAAATAAATGGATCTTATTGTTATGTAGCGGCAACGCCGTATCTATTCTGTTACCAAAGCTCGTATAAGCCCTTATAGTACCTAATACTACTTAGCTAGCGGTAATTAGACTTAATTTTATGAAGCGTCTATTCGTTTGTTGATTAACTTGAATGCGGCTTTCAATTACTTATGAATAACATGACACCTTTAATATAAAACTGAAATTGGCGATATGTCACAAAAAAACCGGCCAAGTGCATGTCGAATTACGCACAATGAAGGGTTTCGTAGTTGGGATGAATTTATTCCAAAAACAAACTTAACTTATTAGTTAAGAAACATGTTCTCCCATACATCGATATAGGTCACGGTGAATTCTCCGACTGCAAATGTAAGTTTGTATTCGCAAAAAAATATGTTTTATGTTTAAACTACAAGTTATCAATTTTCTGACTTTTTCCTTTACTAGCAGTAAGACTTTGCTTCCTGCCAAATTTCATGATTCTAGATCAACGGAAAGTACCTTGTTTTGATTTATTTGCGAGTATCAAAATATGTCACATAAATGGCCGTATTTTTTTATTGCTTTGATATAGAAGTTTGGTTTTTTTAGAGCTCCAAGGAAATATAGATCTATTTGTTTGAAATTAATTTTCACTTCATCTCTCCCTGCGTTCCTGAGAAAATGGGTGTTGACAGACTGACGGACGGACAACGAAGTGATCCGAGGGTTATTTTATCCTTTTGAGCAGGTGATGGCAATTGTGTTCCACGCGCGCCTCAAAGAGATGTCTGCAGAATTGAAGGGGTCCGCTAGGGCCGATGCCTGCCGGGGTTGCGAAGAAAACCGAAAGGGAGATCGTGGCCCCCGGCAACAGGGCAACCGAAGGAACACGGGTGGGTTTTAGTCGGTAAAAGTTTTACACGCCCTCCCGCTCCGCCCAGAGCGGGAGAAGTTATTTAATGATTTCCCACCCAAAAAAAAAAAAGGCTTGCTCGCCCCCTATTACATGGGACTTAAACATAAGTAGCGAAAGATGGTTGTACTGTAGGTAAACCCACCCCTCCACCTACCTCTCCACCGACCCTTTTTCTTCAACCAGGCGTATCTTATATTATGTACTAATAAACGATTTTAGGCGATACTTATTAACTCCTAAGCGAACATTCATCAGCTAAATGCTTCCAAATCAGTGCCCACCTTTAGAAGCGTATCAACAAATTTTGTTTAGCAACGTAACTTAAAGGTCAAACTTAAGTAACAGACAGCACAAAGTTAAGTAATGAGGTCCAATTTGTTTGAAGTAACACCCAATAGCGTATTTAATCGAACTCATGGAAATGACCGCTATTCTGGTGGTATCAATTTAAGTACTAAAATTATGTAAATGTTGCATTTACAAATTAAATTAGAAAGAGGTGTAGGTTTTTTTAATATTTAGAGGTGTGGGGAGCAGGGTGTAAAGTTCACTCATCCTCTATAGAAAAGGGAGTGTGTCTGGCGGACAAGTGCCCAACGATTGATGGCGGAAACTTATATGTATGTTGGTCGAGCGTAAACAATGCTTGCGCGATGTAGGATTTGTGTGACGTCAAGTGTTTGATGCGTAGTTCGCATGTGGCGATGTAGATGTCGCCACAAACACTTGAGAATATAGAAAGTAACGAAATCGACCAAAATTAAAAACATTTTTCATATACATACTAGCTGCGCCCCGCGGTTTCACCCGCATAAGTCTCGATCCCGTAAAAATATCGGGATAAAAAGTATCCTATGTCCTTCTCCGGGTCAAGGTCTATCCATATCCCAAATTTCATCCAAATCCGTTCAGCCGTTTTAGCGTGATGTCGTGACCAAGGGGAATAGGGATTCATTTTTATATATATAGATTTGGCATTTTAATTCATCATATTTTACCATACCCACTTCCCTTAATAGAGTTTTTCCTTAGAACCGCAGTTTCGACAAATCGATGTATTTATTTATATCTCTCTTTCTTGTAAGGTCGTTAATCTTTGACAGTCGTTACGGGTCGTCAGAAGCCCGAAAGTCTGAGAACCAGTCTTACCAAGGGGTTTTGTATTACCCAGTAACTGTGTTGTGGGGGTCAGATTGGCAGGCACTCCTTATAAAATACTGGTATTCAGCTGCATCTGGTTAGACTGGAAGTTGACCCCAACATAGTTAGGAGAAGGCTAGGCAGATGATATCTTGTAAAGTTGTATGCGGCAAATCTTTCATTTATACATTTCCTGCAATCCTTGGTCTCCTAATGAGACCTGTGAAATAAAAACAGAAATACATTTGGTATGATGTTCATTAGTTTTCTTCTGTTTTTCATCTTTCTGCTTCCATCTTTCCGCGAATGGAATTTCATTTCCAAGATAAATTAATGTAATTTTGAAATGAACTGTCATACTTTGTCAAATTAATCAATGACAACCTAATTGGACAATCCTTATTGGAACAAAATTTTATTATTGAGGGATTTGAATATTATCTATCTTAAAAAAAATATGTACTAAGTTCTGCGAATAATACACCACCTTTCGTCAAGAGAATGCAACCATTTTAATATCTGCTGATATTAAAATGGTTGCATTCTTTTCAGTGTAGTTGCTTAAATTTTCACGGCTATACCGCCAAACTGGAAAAATATGAAATGTTATATAAATGAACTTAAACGAAGCAAAAGGAGTATGATAGCGTTCTGTAGTTTCTGCTATGGGGGTACCCATGGGAAGAAAGCATAATTTATGTATGTAGCTATGTGATATATAAGGTAAGGCAGATTTTTTTTTAAATATTTACAAACATGCAGAACCACGCGTAGAACTTATACACTAATAAATATAACCCATTTTCGAAACAATTTGACCAAACCACCAAAAAAAACAATATTTGCAAATTATGATTTGCGGTCACGCACGTGACTTTTGCGGTTGAGTAGAATGCCAGTGACTGACAGATGGTAATGTCATAATGTCAGAAATTACTTCACCCAGACTAGGATTTAAGAGTTACATCATAATGATGGTTTAGAAAGATAGAATTAGTTTAACCTTTATAGACGTGACGTGGTGATAAGGTCAAAATGATATACAACCTCCAACACCTCGGCTTGGTGCTATGATAAAAATCTTTAAAAAAATTGATGGAATATCAGTCGATCATATCAATCAAATCAAGCAATTTTAGGTCATTATTAGAGTGCGCGCAAGATATCTCTGCGCGTGACTGGTGGCGCTGGTGTGCTTAATTCTATTTTGTAATATTTAAAATATTAAATTTAATCTAATTCATCATCATCGTCATTTCAGCCGAAAGACGTCTACTACGACCACGTTTCAGTGCCTTAGGTCATCACCGGTAACACGCACTGGTCAAAGACTTTCGTCTTGAGACACTGTGGTATGTGGTATGAGAAGATACTGGCTTCGTAAACGTAGCTTCCCGAACGCCGCCCAGCCGAGTCGGATTCAACGATTGACCTCTTTCTCGAATTTGGACCTTCCTAGCTACCCAGCTAATATTATTAATCTTATATTAATTCATTAAATAATTAAATACTTAATTTGAGCTTACTTATACGATAAGACTGTGGCATACGATTGATTCCGATTTTAGCCACGCGCAGACTTATCTTGCGCGCAGTTTAAGTAGCTTCTTTAGATTTATTGCCAATAATCTTCGCTACACCTGCGTTCAATCAAGTTCGTTAGGTTATAAATTTCTTAGAAGACGGTATCTTGTAAGCATCAAATAACTAACAAACACTAGATTACTGACTCTAAACCTGACAAATAGGTATGAAGCGATGCTTTCAATTAATCTAAGACACCAGTGTTCTTCATTCTGCCCTTGTTCTATTCATACAATTCGTCTATATTTTCTTAGGTCAGATCTCCAACTTTCTATCAGCATTTGTATCCATCAGTCTTTTAGTCACATCATGTGCTTCATCTGAAGACCAATTCTAAATCTAATCCATAGACTAAAAGCTCGCCATCATTGTAGGTATTTTTAACCGATTTAGACTAAGATTAGTTCATAAAAATACGAGAATTGCTCCTCTGATCACATGCACATACCAACATAAACGATTGCTTTTCAACTTTTCTGTCCCATTTCTTATTTATTCTTTATTTTTTCTTTGGTAAAAAAACATCGCCAACAAGCAGGTTACAAGTGCGATGCATCAATGCCTGTTCCTTATCTGTATTATAAGTGGCTTTTTTCCCTGTAATGGGACAAAAACTGACCACAATAAATGCTAATATCGTTTTTCATTTCAACGAGATAATTTCTATCTCTTCAACACTAAAGTACAAGGTTTAAAGATCAAAATAATAAATAACTTGGGACAGGTTTATTATCCCATTTCCTGGACGCTATGAATCATTTCCTTTTGTTGATGAGTCCTCGGAAACCTGCTAGAGAACTGGTCCTATTCAGAAAAGGACTAGATTTGCACATAGAATCATAAATTACATCTATAAACATGGATATTAACTACTAGTGACCCACCCACCCACGAGTATCTACTAATGTTGCGACATATCAAAACACGAAATTTTTGTGCTATAATCTAAGATTACTGTATAAACACAATAAAACTTCATGAATAAATTTTCTAAATATTGTGGAAAACTATATCAAAATCCATTGTGTAGTTTAGAAAAGTGAAGCCTTATTCATTTGTCTATAAAAACATTTCGCAGTCAGCAGCTTCCTTCTTACGACGTGACATAACATTTAGCGACTTCAATATTAAATTCGGTCTATTAAGGTACTTCATGAATGACGTACTTATTACTTCTTAAAAAAAACTCGCTTCGTTAATCTTCTAATTCTAAAATGAAATCTCATATTCATCAAACTTCATGTTTTGGTAATTCCAAAATGTATTGCGCGTTCGTTAATATTAAAATAATCAACAAAATGCTGATGAAATCTTTTCAAATATTAGACTTCAAAATTCAGATTTTTCATATACTTATCTAAATGTGTGTAGCTCGTAGCATTTCGTAGCAAATGAATTCGTAGCCGACGCGTTGAACTCTTTTTCTCGACCGCATTCATTATTGAGTTGTATCAATAACATGAGTGACTAAATTTTACACAATCGCTTCTTGCTTTAGGTATTCTTAAGTTACGTTCAGTATTTATTTCTTGAGGCTGTTTAGAGAACATTTTAGAACAAACACTTAGGTCATACTTATTTTAAAATAGGTACTAACCTTTATAGTTTATTTTCTCATCGTCCCCGTAAAGATATCGACCTATTCTTTGAGTATCAGATTGCAGGTTTGAAACCTGTTAAGTACCAAGACTCCTCCACTTCTGACAAAAAAAATCTAATCTATCATTAAAACCTAATTGACAAAAATAATCTAATTCAACGTATTATTAATAAAACCTATCATTTACTTATATACAAACTGTTATTTCGTAATAATAATGACACATCTGCTACATTTTTCTCGGTTGGGTTAATAGAAAACGTATTAAGGGTTCGTTAGAAAACCAGCGTCAGACAACATCTGTCTGGCATTAATGCTGAAATGAACCTTTTTGGCGCAGCCATAATGCACACACTATTGTTGTTAAAACATTATTTTCAGTATATTATTTGTGTTTCACGAACTGTGTCCTAATAAATGTTTTTCTTTCTTTCTTTCTTATTAATAATGATCTCTTATATAACTCTAATAGAACTGCAGTATATTCTTATTTAACTGGACGCTGCCCTCGGTTTGGCCTGCGGGCAGATGGTAAAATATCTATGATATTAACATAAACTGGTTTTAGTCTAGTCAGGTTTTTATCGCTCATTAAATAGTTAATTAGTAGCAGCTCCTTTACTTCAGTTTGAAGGCTATAGATGAAATTCCAGTCACTTGAAGCTTTTAGACTTTGTCTTTGAGCCTTGCAACATCTTTTAAAATCTGTTTAGTTTGGCTAGACTATCCTTTTTTTTTTTTTTTTTTTGAGTGTGGGAAATCATCAAATAACTTCTCCCGCTCTGGGCGGAGCGGGAGGGCGTGTCAGACTCTTACTGACTAAAACCCACCCGTGTTCCTTCGGTTGCCCTGTTGCCGGGGGCCACGATCTCCCTTTCGGTTTTCTTCGCAACCCCGGCAGGCATCGGCCCTAGTGGACCCCTTCAAATCTGCTGACATCTCTTTGAGGCGCGCGTGGAACACAACGCGCCGTCGACCCGGGGGCTAGACTATCCTGCGTTCAAAAAATTCTAACTGTCAATAAGCCGTTTATCTTAATTTCAGCCGAAAGACGTCCATTGCTTGAAGGCCGTTCCCAAGCACTGCCACTTCAACCGGTTCTATGCTTCTCGTATCCAGCCGATTCCTGCGGTCTTCACCGGGTCATCGGTCTACCTTGTGTGGGGCCTTCCAACGCTACGTCTTCCGGTACTCGGTCGGCACTCCAGAACCTTTCGGCCCCATGGTCCATCTGTTCTGCGAGCAATGTGCCCTGCCCGTGTATCAACCTAGGTGCAAAGGTAAACTATGAATACTGTCTTAAGAAACAATGTGCCTGCTCAATTGGTAATTCATTTAATTTAGTGATCGTCTTAAACAGCTTTTTTCCATCCACTGCAAGATATAATCCTCCTTACTTCTTCCCTGGTTCTAGTGGATTACCTCGTTGGTCTTGTGGTGAAAGCCCTACTGCTAAGCATGAGGCAGGACCTCATGCTTAGCAGTAGGGTTCGATTCCCGGGTGGCGAAAAATCTTGTTTTTCCATCTGGAATTTCTCAGTAGCAGCCCGGAGTCGGGATTTGTGCCCGGTTGATGGCAATAGGCTTGCCCCCTATTACGTGGGACTTAAACTAGTGAAATATGGGTGTACTATAGGTACACCTCTGCTTAACCCTTCGGGAAATACAGGCGTAATGTTATGTGTTCTTCCCTGGTTTTCGACAATTTTACCCAGATCTTTCCGACGGACCTTAACTATGTGATCAGTCCATCTTGCAATCACCTCATTAACTGCAACATCGCAAATAGATAACATATAATTCGATTAGTAATAAATCCTATACTATTAAACGAGCAATATTTGGATATATTTATTTGTTTGTATACAGCTGTACGAAAACTGTTACCATGGATTCAGAACATGATTCTGAACCGCCTTGTGTTGAAATTTTTCGTCGGTTATTTAAAAATAAATTAGCTGTTCCATACATTTTCACCGCGTAGATATTTCATATCATTTTTTTATGAGACAGCAAATTAAAAAAAATAACCGAGGAAAAATTTCAACTCAGGTTTCAGAATCATGTACCGAATCCATGGTAACAGTTTTCGCGTCGATGTCCCTGCCGGCTGCTACCCTGTAGAGATTTCTACTCACGTTCTCGAAATCGGCTCTAATGATTTCGATGAAAGTTGCAATATAGGGGTTTACGGGGGCGAAAAATCGATCTAGCTAGGTCGCATACCTGGGAAAATTCGTTGTCTCTATTTTCACAGCCTCGGGAATGTGATACTATGCTGGTATACCTGGACGATATGTTTATCTATTTTCACCCGAGCAAAGATCGGCCCACCAGGTACTGCTAAATTAACGTTCAACACAAATGCAATAAAAACGCATGGGATCAAAGGTCTGATATAATATAACTATAACCTATGGACGCAAGATGACAGGTGTAGCAGCGTCATTACGTATTGCTGATTGGTCTTTACTCTTAAGCAAGCGGTTTACTTGACTTACAACATAGATAGATGAACAAGTAAAGCGGTTGTCTTTTCACAGCCTTTGCCCTTCATACACACACGTTTTTCTTGCCGAGAAAAACTATGGTTTATTCACCGTGTGTAATCACTTTCGTCAGTGTTCAATGGATCACTATGGAAGCTTCTTGACAGACACATTTTTTCTACGGCGCGGTTTATATGTCGCACCGTAAAGAAACCGTGCTGTGTATAAAGGGCCTTATGTTACCTCTGATTTTGGAAAAATCACAGTGATCTTTATATAAATTGCAATAAGGTTGCTATTGCTGGTTATGTAGCTGGCAGAGGTTAAATAACTATGAAAGGGCTTCAATATAGTGTTTGTGCTAGAACTCATGTTAAGTCTTTAAAATTATCTATTGGAATAAACGTTAATTATGTTTAAAATCTACAGTTGCAAACTGTTTATTAATAATCTTCATCTAACAAAATGCGAAAGTTAACCACACTTATTTTACAGAATGGAGATCGGCTGCTATGATTCCAGATTGGTCTTAGAAGTCAGCTCGTTAGGAAGAAAAATATCGTAAGAAACCCTGGACATAACGGGCTGATATTACAGTGAACAAGAGGACAAAGGGGCAAGTCTCATAATTTTCAAGAACGTTCGCATTCGCATCTCATTCGTAATCTGTCAAAAATACAATCAATTTACCAATATTTTTGACAAGTTTGACAGATTGCGACTTGAATGTGAACGCTTTTTAAGTACGAAAATTGGGCTTCAGGTTTTTGTACTGCCAGCACCTCAATCAGTCCGACATTTTGAGACCATTTTGTAAAACAATCTTAAGATTGGTTGGTTGTTAAATTGATAAAGCACCTAAAAATTTTGAAACAGAGCGGTTGAAATGTTAATGTCCTCTAGATTTTATCCATCTCACATCCTAAAATAATTTTCAACATCAGATTCTCGAGCCACAACTAAACTTTAATGAAATCTCTCAATTGCACTTAAATGAGAGCGTTTTATTAATACGGCCTCAGTATGAGGCGTGACGATTATACAGCTCAGTGTACAAATACGTGGATATCGGCTGCGCAGGAGTCATCGCCCGTGCGGCTCTCGTGATCGAAAGTAAAAGTGACAGCTATGTACATAGAGTAGTATGTATGCGTAGATAGAGTATAGGAATAGACAAGTCACTAAATAACAATAATAGATAAATATGTATGAAACTTGGAGTGTAGTAGCACTATTAAATGACGAGCTAAGGACAGGGGAAGCGTCTACCACTAGTAAAAAGCAACTTTAGTGGAAAGTCATTTAATTATGAACGTTTTATAATTTATAGGTTATTTTGTGTTTGTTGACTTTAAGTTCGTTTTTTATTAAAGACTGGAGGCGTACGATAGAAATAACCTGATCAGAGTTGAAAACCAACTCGGGCATGATCTTCCTGACTAAAAAACTTCAGAGTTAGCACTTCTAGCACTGATCTAATAAGATATTATAAATACACACTTAATTTCCTATAATTTACATAATATCACATCACAAGTGCCTGTATGTAATGAAATCAGACTTGGTTCTCTTGGAAGCATCACCTTTAATCACTTTCTCCCTTATAAGTCTTCAGGTTTAAAAAGAATAGCACATCGTCTCGACGAAATATCGGGTTCCATTTTTTTTTCGGAGAACTTTTCCCATAGTTTTCTTCTTATAACATCTTTGGCAAATACATGGGTCCTCGTATTTTTGCAGTAAACAGCTGCGCAACTGGGCTCAATAATTAATTAAGCGTAAAAGAAGTCGCTGGTTTAAAAAAAAATGTATCGCTTGCTGTCAAATTATTACACGCTGGATATCAGCCGCATCTAAAGTGAGCAAGTGGCAGTTTTATCCCCATTGTCAATGACTATCACTATCTCGAGGTATACGCTGATAGGCTAATCTATACAATTCTCTATCTCCGTATGTATGCGTCAACTTTGTGCAGTGGTAGCTGGGAACAGTATTGACAATGAGATTGAACTACGTTTGTTTGACGTTTTGTGGTGATATGGATCCGTTGTTAAACAAAGCCGATTTCTATGTACAAGCTTAGAGGTGGTTGAATAATCAATACGTGTTGAGATAACTATCGAGGCGACTCTTTCATTGCCGATATCAAATAGACAGATAGAATACTCTTTATTATGTTCATACAAATCTCAAAAAAAAAAAACTTCAATACAGTAGTACATAGCTGTCTTATGTGTAGGTTACAGATAAAGCGCACTAGTAACGTGTTTTCCTATGCAGAACACAACCGCAGGACGTCATTTTACGTTGTGTTCCACGCGCGCTTCGTATAGATGTCAGCAGAATTGATGGGGTCCGCTGGGTGTGTCAGACCTCTTACCGGCTAAAACCCAGCCGTGTTCCTTCGGTTGCCCTGTTGCCGGGGGCCGCGGTATCCCTTTCGGACTTTCCCGCGACCCCGGACGACTTTAACCCCTAACATTCACATAATGTATAATTTCAAAATCGCACGATACACCTAACAGAACACCCTGTGCTGCCCGCCTTCGACATATTTTGATAGTCATTGGACGAGAATATTTTCGTCGTAACCACTTCAAGTGCAAACTAGAATTTTAATCGCTGGAGTCAAGTTTCTGTTACCAACACATCTTGGATAATAAAATCCCAACGGATGTTAGCAGCCAATAAAAATAAAGATCCGACGACAGCACATATTCCAGAAAAAAACTCGTACCATTTTAATACTCCAGAACATTAAGGTCTAAAAATAACTGGACTTGCCGAACTGGTATCGTTTACTCTGTGGCAAGTTTTGTTCATGTGTATTACTTAGTCTTACATGTATTAAGTTTGTTTGTGTGAATGGTATGTCGGTTAAGCTTGAACTAGTTTGGTGGTTGTTAGCTCTATTTATAAGCGAATGCTTTATTTTTTCGTTATATAATAAATATGTAATTATTAAGTCAGTTGGCCTTGGTTTTAACCGTTTCTTACTATAAATGTTAACGGACTTGGGTCACTTGGGTTATTGGTATATTGAAGACCCATGCAATTATTTTATTAAATGATAAATTTCTTTCCTTTTGTTAGGAGTATAATAGCCTTAACCGGTTTTACCTGGCAATTAAATAAACTGGTTCCAGAATTGAATCGCTATTCAACAATTGAGCACCATTCAGTGGTGGCTTTAGGTGGTGGCGAGCAGGGCAACCGCCCAGAGCCTCGAACTTGCAGGGGCCTCGCGCAACAACCCAGGTAGAAAAACGTTGACATTTAAAACTTTTTGTTTATATACTTGTATTAGTTAAAACAAACAATAAAACAAGCTATAACCGGAGCTGAGAGGTTAAAATGAACAATTAGTGACAGATTTGAAGATTAGAGAGAACTAAATGTTTATCCATGAATATGAAAGAAACGAGGACATTATCTCAGTGCAGAAAAACAATGTTTCAAGTGTACCCCACTATCGGTGTAGTCCTAAGTGTGAGAGTGAGTAGTTATTGTCACCACACCTGTGACAGTCGCGTCAGTGCAGAAAAGAGTTTTTCGAGATTAAAAATTATTAAAACATATTTGCGGAATTCAAAGACACAAGATCGGTTTTCAGCTCGTGCTATTATAATATTCTCAATTGAAAATCACGTAGGTCATTTGTTACAATACATTGCTTTTTTAGGGTCCCTGGTCCTGGGGGGCCTCAAATCTTGAGAATAATTTAAAGAAATACTTATACGAGGCTAAAACATGTTCAGTACCTAAGCAAAAGGCAGTTTGTAGTTGCGAAGCCCCCATGTATGCAAAATATAAACGTAAAGTGCTAAAATTGTATCCTTCAATCTCTTAGTTGATTGATTCAGGCATGACCTTGCGGAAATTCATTATAAAATACAATAGACGTGGATATATTTAGTAACCTGTTCCGCTTAGCTATTTCTAAAGAGCCATAAAAAACCTTGAAAGTGATCGACACGTGTTTCACCTCTCAACGAGGCACCCTCAGGATGACGATTGATTGTCTATTATATTTTTTTTCTTCAATCTCTTGTTTCTCAAACTTTTCTACAGAAACTGTCAAAGTATCTTATATTTCTGTATGAATGGTCAAAAAACATAACCTTTACGGTTCGCTACGCTCGCCATTGAATCCTGTATTCATAATATTTGCGTTGCCTATCGGGACGGGGTGACCCATTATTTACTTTCAAATTGCGTTTCTCATCAATTATCAGAAATACCTACTTTCAATACACACACTTTACTTACGCAAAGGACAAGGGCCTCGCAAAAATTTACCGCCCGGAGCCTCGCCATGGCTAAGGCCGCCGCTAGCACCATTTTAGGCCTTGGACCGTAGAATCGAAACATACGAATGTTTTTCATAGGCACTTTGAGCCTATCCGCCCATAGCTGTTTATCTGTTTCTCCCAATCTTTTAACTATAGGCAGGCACAGCAAGATAACAGAAGTTCCCCGGCACCTAACTAGGCACCTGTTGCCCTAGAAATAATGTCACTTGATGGAAACATGAGGAATGTTGCGTGCGATGGCGATAGTGAGAATTGTTGAGGAAAACACATTGTTTTACAATAATGCAAGTATGCAGGTACTTATTGAATAACTGGTTCTACATGGTTACCATGGTAATCATAACACGATTAATTATGTAGCTTGTATATAATCGATATTTATGATAAATGATAAATGATTTTATTTCTGTAAATAGGTTTGTACAATTACTTTTACACGTCAATAAATGTAAATACTAGCTATTTATTTCTCGCAGCATCGCAAACGTGGACGTCGGAAATATTCCACAGGATCGTACTACCGGGATAAAAAGTATCCTATATCATGAAACCACCATGTAACCTAGGTCATGGACAACCTGTCTGCCAAAGTCCAATGCCTGAAATTGACGTGTTTTTTTTTTTCTCGCGGCCACCAACCAAATCTTATTTTTCTAGTAGGTACAGAATAGTGTAACGAACGGAATTTATTTGACATGCATCTCAGTTTCAAACTCAGTCCAAAATGAGATATAAGAGTTAGAAGTTTGTATGTGTGTTAAGTATGTCAATGAAAACTTGAACAGTCACGAACAAAAATATGCATAGGTACACTTAACAAAATTCAAAATGATTTTCTCTTCGAAAAACGATTGCAACTTGACATAAGCCCTATGTAATGTGGAACTGTGGGATCCAAAATACTATATTCCTAACAACATACAATGAATAAAAAGTTGATAATTGTATACATATTAGTGCTCCTGAAGTCGTGTCTGTACAGCGCCTCTAGTGGCTAGTGAGGTACTAAAATGAACGGAATAGAAAATAGTGCTACATGCTCTGAGTTTACAATTCTTTACGAGTACCTATTTGGGCTCTGAGTTGAGAAGATTAGATCTCGCAAGTTAACTACGAATATCGAATGTGTGTTACATAACGCCCATGCCTAATTGTGAAACTCATACATTGAATAAAATAATTTTTGGCGGAAAGTCGCGTATCAATTGTCTTTTATCACAAGTTGAAGTTCGTCGTCCCTAGCAAAAATATAATAAACGCGAAAAGAATACAAACCTGTTCATGCTCGGGGGCGCGCGAAATGCACGGGAGGGATTTAACGACTATTCAATGTCCCACAGCATTTAGCGGCTATCTATTTTGTGGTAACTTAACACTAATAACCTTGCACCTAGGAGTCAAAAATGACTTGCTGACGACTCGGACACAATATATTCGGACAGTGTCCAAATTAGATTTTTTTACTGATAATTTGTACATCAATAAAAAAGCTGTTTTGTACAGTCAGATAAAAACTTCTAACGATACCTCAATTTTATTGTAGAAATCCGTCCTTCGCCCAACCTGTAGTTGTAAAACACAGTTTTTTACCGGATTTTAACGAAAGCAGACGTTTTTAATAAATAATAGGTACTACAAACTCACATACATAGATACGCGATTTTTTTTAAATGTAGTGTAATGTGGTGACTTACAGTGATACGTCCACAAAGCAATTTATTACCGAAAGATGCCGCCTTAAAGCCACCCTAAAATAGTTTTGGTAACGCTTTTTTCCACAAAATATATTTTAAAACGTTTTTATCTGACTGTACTAAATAAACATCTTCAATAATTTGAGTGTTCGAATTGTCAGTGAAAATAATATTGAAATTAAAATGTGTCAATTCGGACACTGACCGAAAATATTGTGTCCGGGTCGACAGCAAGTCTCAAAAATTCCCAAGGTACAAAGCTAATAAATACATAGGTACCTACAAACTTCTAACTCTTATATCTCATTTCGGACTGAGTATAGAGATTATGCATGTCAAATAAGTTTCGTTTGTTACACTATTCTGTAGTAGAAAAACAAGATTTGGTTGATGGCCGCGAGAAAACAAAAAGATGCTACCTTCCTTATTAAAATCGGTATTGTCCTTTCGTCGAAATCCGTTCAGCTGTTAAGGTGTAAAAAGGTAATAAAGAGAGAAAGTTACTTTCGCATTCAAAATAGTATAATAAATAATAATGTATAAATAGTATGGATTATAGATTTTAAGATATGTTAATATTATTGGAGGAAATAGGTATATTGGACTCATAAACCTGTAATGTGGTAAGCTCTGGCTATGACCTTACTTCAAGTAGGTACTTGATGGGTGAAGTCAGACCTATGGGGATTAAAATTAAAATTAGTTCGCTAGTGACAATCCAGTTACTGGGTAAGATGGGCTTCTGACTACCCGTAAGGACACACTGTCGTACTGGGGCCACACCAACGGGAAACGCCGTTGATTATCGCGATGATGGACTATTCCTACGGGTTAAGGTTCATCATCACGATAATCAACGGCGTTTCCCGTTGGTGTAGCCCCAGCATTAAAGATCTACGATTGATAGCCGGGAACTTTCGGCGTCATGATTATTTCACAATATGTAGGTAGATAATCCTCGTCTGGACAAGTATCGGGTTGAATAAAAGAGGTTAATTTTACCATTGCAAGTTGAGGAAAATATCAGCACTGTTTGCCCTTGTGATAACATCTTTATTACGCTTTACTGACAGGTGCCGATCTGTTAATTTCATTGCAGTAAGCGATAATGATCTTTCTCGGCGACATTATTGAGAAATAACTGCCGTTATCGTAAACTCCTTGAGTAAGTAGGTTGTTATTCATTAATTTGTAAAAAAATCAAATCGTAATATGTCCCAATTATGGTAATGCATCCATTACCATTGATCATCATCAATACAACAATATTGTAAAAGAGAAAATACACCACTCAAGCGTCGTAACATAGAGTAAAACAACTCAACCTTAAGCAAAAGTAAACAAACCTATTTACGGAGTGTAAAAGAAAATGGCTATAATAAAAAATAAAAAAACAAAATAAATTAGTGCTTGCTTTACTTAAAAATTAAAAAAAAAAAAAATGTCGTCACAATAAATTGAATGTGTTCTCGCAATCAATGGTTGCGATAAAAATTAAACGAAATAAAATAAATATTTATGCAATGCAAGACAATTAAGATTGAAATATTTTAATTTTATTGTTCATAATGTTTTATGAACGCGTGGAAACGGGTTTTAAGTTTTAATTAAATATTGCAACGCGTTATTTATCTACAGCCGACCTGCATTGTGCATCGCCTTCATAAACTACAAGCAGATCTATTAGACACAAATACTGTTCTAAACTGCTAAGCAGTTTAATTACGAAGATTGATAGTAAGGTATAGACAAAAACGATTTCATCAGTTGCCTACCTACCTGTTAAAATCTGGTGCGAAGACTACTGAAATTGCAACACTTGATGGATGCAGCAATAGATAGGTAAGGGCTCATGCAAACAGGCGAGACGCGACTCGTATTAAGACAATTTCTAAGAAAACTTCACGGTAGAATATTTATTGGTGTCGCGTCGCACCGTCACGTCGCGCCTATTTGCGGGAGCCCTTATACTGCACAAACGTTGCCTGTAAACCTATCTACCTCCAAATTGTAACTTCACATTATGTACTTACTTTGAATTTAACAATAACCACGGCAAGCATTTACGCCAAGTGGATGACGAATCGTTTAAATCCTTTAATCATAATTAGATTTGAGATTTTTCAGCTCATTTAACTACGGTGAAGTCATGAACGATAACGACGAAGTTTATCAAATTCCAAAAAAAATCAGTAAAAAAAAAAATGTACTTACAAAATAAGAATGTCTTGTGGCAGTACGAACGCGTCCATTTAATTTGACAGAATTGACAGCTTTTTAATATGTGACATTGACAATGACAAGTAATGACAACCACTGTCTTGTCATAGAGTTTGATAAGTTATGTTTTCAATTTATTTAAAAAGTTTATTTCGCGTATTTATCCCTTATCTGCTACGAACAAGGTTTAAAATGGAAAAAAAATACACGTAACAAAAACATTATCATCGATCACCAACGTCAAGTTGAAATGAAAACAAGAATGTTTTGCCTTTCGTCATTCGACCTCTTATCAACGAATTTTAATCAAAGCACAACTAATTACAATTGTAGATAAGATGTATTACCTAATGTATTAATCGTTTCCACTGGGGGCACTACGCACGTCGCCATTAATGTTAAAATGGCCAGTTTAGTAACGAAAAAGAGCGGTTTGCTTGTGAAATTAGTTAAAAATGTGAATGATTGTACAAAGAGACTTTCCTCTCATTTTATTTACTATCCTGACAATGAGAAACCCGTGGAAGGTAAGGCATTATTCGTGTAATAGCCATAATTTAATACAAAAAGTACCACCACCCAGTAGATTTACAAAAGTTGTAGTATCAACAGAAACATTTAAAAGTTATTTTCTATCCGAAATAGTGAAATAATATTCTTTCTGTTTACCTTATAATAATATCTTTATGATCAAAATGAACTGCACTTAATACATTACTCACATTCTACTGGTTAGTGTTATTATTACCTTTGTATAACAACAAGATAAAGATAGCAGTGATTGAAATCAGTATCAGCAATGTATTGACATTTTATAACCCAATAAAAATCAATTTACTAATTATATGTACTATAAAATTAGTTACCTACTTAAGTAGTGCATTGTTCTCCTTAATATGCCAATGCTTTATTATTTAAGTTCCTATATATCAACCTATAACGTTCCCACTGCTGGGTCACAGGCCTCCTCTCTGTGAGAGGGAGTGGGCCGTAATCAACCACGCCGGCCCAGTGCATGTTAATAGATGTTACATGTCTTTGAATTTTCGATTCTAGGACATGTCGGTTTCCTCAAGATGTTTTCCTTCCTTGTTTTGAGAACAGTGGTGATGAAATAAATTACACAAAGTAAAGAGCTTGGGTTAGAACCCACAACCTATAACTCGTTAGTCAAAGCCACCTGGGCTAGGCTACTACTGCTCTTTAAGTTCCTAATTATTTCATTTGTTTTAGTATTTCTACATAGTTATATCCATTCTCACTATAGCTAAGGGCAAGCTCCTTAAGTTCTGAGTTGAGCTCCACGATTACTGATAAATGCTTGCACTGACCACTCAAATCGGTGTTGTTCTTTCCTCATAAGACCATTTCAGACACTAATCTACTTGGTCCTCATATGGCCTGACCAAGATTATGTCTGGACTTTGAAAGAGACTGTGACCTCTGAGGATGTTTCGGGCTTTTTTCTCAGAGTATGGTAGTCAGGTAGGAAATGCCGAACTCATCTAGATTCGCTTAGTTTTAATATTTTTTAAAACATGATGTGTAAAAGTGATTCTGATATCCTATTTACAGAATAAACAATTTAAAGATGAGTAGGTACTGGTCATTGGTCATTGCCATGAGTTATTTCTTTAAGTTTAGGTTCAGTGATGTTCCAGATCTTTTTAGCGCCATAATGCTTGTTTACTGGTCTCGCATTAAACCTGTACTCAATAAATATAGTATTCTGTTCTATTCTCTGTAATTTAAGGATCAACAGTCAAAATATTACTGAACACTTTCCGGGACACTGAATGAAACACGGAAAGTGTTAATTATAAGCTTCCTTACCATCAACATTATTATTTTAATCAAGATGTTGGTTTACCATCTTTCAGGAGAGACCACCAAGATGAACACGATGCAGGCCATCAACAATGCGATGGACCTCACGCTCAAAACTGACCCGACAGCTGTACTGTTTGGTGAAGATGTGGCTTTTGGAGGAGTGTTCAGATGTGCACTAGGGTTACAGGTAAGGAATGATTATTCACATCTTAAGGTGGAACCTTCGACCATGCCCGCAAAATTCAAATTTTCTTATGTTTTTTTCATTTTGTAGGTCAGTCTCAGATCTCATGTTAATGATTGATTGATTGGCGGTCATAAAAGATGGCCTCCCTCCATTTCTTCCACATCTCACGGTTACCTAAATAACATATCAAATTATTTGCTGCTAAGAATGTCAATTTCGTGAATTTATGACATTATACACCATCACTGAGAATTGTATTTACGATTTTAATTATTAACATTCTGTAAATATATATTTATTATTTTTACGACCGCAAATCAATCAATCATTAAGATGAGATCTGAGACTGACCTAAAAAATACAAAAAACGTAAGAAAATTTGAATTTCGCGGGCAGGGACGGCGTTTCCGCCTTAAATAAAGGAATCTATAAAATAATAAAGGAATATGCAAGAGTATTAACACCAAAATCCCTTTAAGCTAATAAAAATTTAATAAGATTGTAGTAATTTCCTTGAACTTGAACTATTTAGTGTTATAAATACTTATTGGAAGGCTCATGTACTACACTTCAGCAATACCTGTTATTACCATGGAGTTTCTTGCCGGCTTTTCTCCATAGGAAGTGACCAATTGGAACCGTGCACCTAGCTTCTGACATTTTATAAGTGCCCCTGTAGGTTTATGTGAAATAAAATATTTTGATTTTTTTGTTTTTTTTTTTTTTTTTTTTAATTATCCCCTGTTATTTGCTTCACTGCATGTAAACCACAGCTAAAAGTACTGACAAAGTTGAAAAGTTGAGTAGCACTTATGTATAGCAGACTTATGCATTAGGATGCTCTCATAAAAAAGAGGATTTTTCGGACCGACTCTCGGTACAAATTGCTGCTGGTTGATCTTTGGAAAGAAACAGTTACATATTTTAGCTTATTCTTTAAGTGTGAGTCTGTGGTGTGATAAGTGAACACGGGACGATCTCACCCACACCAATCCATTGTTATTATTCAGGTGTATAATGTCCAGTTTTGTCGAATTGCAAATAGGTCCTACTAGAATGTTTAATAAATAATTTTATTTATATTTTACCTATTTAACAAAACTTGCCCTGTTTTTTTCCAGGAGAAGTACGGTAAAGACAGAGTCTTCAACACTCCACTTTGCGAACAAGGCATCGCAGGATTCGGCATCGGGCTGGCCACAGCCGGCGCCACAGCTATAGCCGAGATACAGTTTGCTGACTACATATTCCCAGCGTTTGATCAGGTTTGTGTTACCCAGTATATACACTCGCGTCAACCATACGAAGACATTGGAAACAGCAAAGAGCAGATCCACCGGTGAAGCTGGACCTGAACCAACTTGCGGCCACGTCGTAAAAAGATGCCCATCCGTAGATAAATATCACCCGTCTCTCCACTATTCCATTGCCTACTCTAGGATGCTTATCCGGTACGGCTCGCAAATCCTTCCATATCCTAAGGGCACGTTTCTGTACCATTACCGTGCCTCCGGTCTACTCCTTGACGTGCAATGGCCTTTGCAGCCTCATGAAGCATGAGGCTCCAGGGGCTAGTGCAAATTTTGGGGTTCATTCGATTTATCGAGTTTAGTTAAAGCACGCCCCCAGCGTGCTTTAACATTAAAAAAACGTGTAAAAAAAAGTGCATTTCATTCATAACATTAAAAAAACGATACCGATCCTTGGTTTTTAATGTATTTTAGTTATTTGCCACTGACTTCAGAAATTTATTTTTCACTTTGTAGTGTGTTTTAGAAATCGGTTGTTTTTTTTTTTTTTTTTTGTAAAAAGTTTTTATTTCTCGCTTTTTAGTGAGTAGTTTGTAATTTATCTAAGTTACAATAGCCTAATCTCAACTGCTCATCACCTTTTACAAAATATTGCTTTTCCCCATGCAGAGACGTAAATCGTTGAGGAGTTCTCCTGACTTCTCCATATGCATCGTGACGAGCATAAATTGTATTGCGACTATATTAAAGTAATCGAATCGCAACCCGTGAAATACTTATTATTGAGTAAATCCGGTGGCCATTTGTGGTCTTCATCATCAGTTCCACTTCACCAAATGGTGCATTCCAAGAGCAAAATCGCTAAAAAATACCCAAATCGCTATAGGTTTGCCTATAATATTTAAAGAGTTCCCTCGATTTCTCCAGGATCCCATAATCAGATCCTGGTTTCCTTATCATGGTACCACCCTTGGGATATCTGCTTTCCAACTAAAAAGAATCATCAAAATCGGTTCATAAACGATGAAGTTATCCGCGAACACAAAAAAAATATATACGGTCGAATTGAGAAACGTCTTTTTTTTGAAGTCGGTTAAAAAGACTTCGAAACAGTTAAAAATTATTAGGCTTGTTCTGGTAAATTGATGCTTGTAAACTGAAAACAGTCTTTTGTTTTTTTTTTTTTGTCTACACAACATAAACACTTATATCACAAGAGCATAAGCAGAAACTAAACTCAGCTCTTCTCCCTTATTTTTTTTTTTTTGGTTACTGCATTAGGAAAACCTAGTATTTTTAGAGAATTTCTTAGAATATATATATTAATGCGCCCGCGCGAAGTTGGGGTGGGTAGCTAGTTTGTTATTATCATACAGTACATAAAATTATCACACGACTTCATGTGTTTATTTGTAACTGTTGATGAAAACAACTGGGTGCTTGTAAACATCATGAAAATAACATGTGTTATTCTAGTGTAACATGACTAAAAGCTGTTGTTTCACACTTTGACGTCATAGTTTACTATTTGTAAACAGCTTTGTTTGTAACATAATACTCTTAGAGAAAAACATGATTAATAAACCAATCTATTCTTATTACTATGAAAGGAAAGGAGATTTCAATTTTTATTGTATTAAGATGTATCCCAATTTTACTGTGCGTGACACGGTTGTTTTGGGAGGTTCCTGTTCCGGATAAAGCGGGAGGAAATGCCCGGGTGTCACCATTGCGTGCATCGTCCGGAGGACACGATGGAGTGTGGACTATCTTATGTAATTTTGACTTTGGAAAAATGCTCAGATTCTCAGCCTAGTTTAAATAAATGACTTTTGAATTTTGTTTTTTTTTTTAAATTTTGGAGCATACGGTGTTGGTCTGTCCGGTTTGGGCATCGCCGTGTCTCCTGAAGACGATCGGCGGCGGTGATCTCTCGCGTCCGGTCCTGGTCCAGGCCATGGTACAGAGCGAGAGAGCATGGAAAGCTGTCACCTCCTGTGAAGCAGTAATGTTCGCGAAGGAGGAGGTGAAACGCGTGAGGGAGAGCCAAATATCGCGCCTTCTCGCTCCTAGCCGCCGCAGGAAACGCTCTGGGCGTCGGGAATCCCAGGCCGATTCACGGCCACCGTAGGCGTGAGTTTGTGGACGGTGAGCAATGGGTAGCTCGCCGTTCGATAAGGACCAGGCCCGGATCGACGGCGCGTTGTGTTCCACGCGCGCCTACAAGAGATGTCAGCACATTTGACGAGCCACATCCTCTAAGGCCGTTGCCTGCCGGGGTCTCGGGAAAGTCCGAAAGGGATACCGTGGCCCCTGGCAACATACAGGCAACTAAAACCCACCCATGTTGAGTGGGTTTTAGTCACTAAGAATCTGACACGAAGTTATTTGATCACTTCCGACCCAAAAAAGAAACAAAAAGGCTGCTACTGAGAAATTCCAAAATAGAAAAACCTAATAACACTTTGACCGTCCTGGGAATGGAACCCAGGACTTAATGCTCAGCAGTAGAGCTTGTGACCACTACACCAACGAGGCAGTCATTCTGCAGCGATATAGATAGTACCGTGAATAATCACAAATGTTCTATAACCCTTTTCAAGGCGTATTATACAACACTGTACTCGGGAGCCATGTGGTTCAGGTATACCCAAAGGGCTTGCAATGCTCTGCATAGCTAATATAACAATGCGTTGAGGGTGCATGGCATCGGCGATGTTTGCCGACGCGCACTAACAGCTTTGACGCAGTATGACGCAAGAAATCTCCCTCGTTATTTGGCAGGTTGCGTGACAATTCCAACATCATTCTGCACTCGATAGTCGCCCGGGCTAGTAGTCCGTATGTGTGGGCGTTAGCCTATCGAACAAAATCTGTTTAAGTTATTAAGTACTAACATAGGCTAAGTAGGATTGTTACTAACACAACGGACCTCATTTGTATTCTGAACAAATAAATAAATATGGTATTATTATAACTTCCAGATAATAAACGAAGCAGCTAAAGCCCGGTACCGCTCGGGCGGGCAGTTCGACTGCGGCGCGCTCACCATCCGCACGCCCTGCAGCGCCGTCGGCCACGGCGCGCTGTACCACTCGCAGAGCCCCGAGGCCTTCTTCGCGCACGTGCCGGGCCTGAGGGTGAGAGCTTACTGTACAACTGGCTGTGCTGGTGCAGCTTGGCCTTACTTTTAGCACGAGTAGATTGATTGTAAATGATCAATCAGTATCAATGTACGAAAACATAACATACTATGCTCCCTGTACTCCCAAAGAAGCTATGCAATGCAGAGGAGTACATTTCGCTCAATCCGCAATAGAGCGTGTCCTATGTGTAATTTAGCGCGTAATGTAACGCGAATTCTGCATGTGGATGGCAATACGCACACATATAACACTCGTAGGTACCGACTCTCGCTTATGCCCCGGGTGCTGGTTTTAACCCGAATACAGAAGAATGTCTTTTTCTTATATCATTCTTGTAGAGGGACAGAACGCGCACTTTTTATGACTTCTACCACCAAAGATCATACAAACTGTTGAGCGTAATTGTTAAAAATGACTAATATACAAAGTGTGCAAGTTTATAGAGGTATGAGGAACGGTGTAAAGTTTACTCATCCTTCATAGAAAATGAAGGATCCTCCGACCAGACGAGTGTCGTCTCTGGTAGGCTACTGTCCGACGGTTAATTTCGGGATGTTTTATAAATGCTAGTCGCGCGGTAAACTCCGCTTGCGCGATGCTGGATTTTGCGTGACATCAGTGTGACGCTATAGATGCCGCCACAAATTCATAAAAAATGGTGTAGTACAAACATAAAATCCTAATTTCCAGGTGGTAGTGCCCCGCGGCCCAATCACAGCCAAAGGCTTACTTTTGGCTTGTATCAGGGAGAGGGATCCCTGCCTGTTCTTGGAGCCCAAGATCTTGTACCGTTCAGCCAGTGAGGAGGTGCCTGTGGAAGACTATACCCTGCCGCTTGGGAAGGCACAGGTTTTAAGAGAAGGTAGATATTCGAAGGTTTATTTAGAACTTACATAATATAACGCGTGTATTATCCCCGATGAGTTAGGCAAAGGTGTACTTACTGTAGTGGTATGTAAGCCACACATGCACACAACCTGCGAACTCAACTTCTTAAGACGTGCGTCGCCCGTTTGTCGGCTTAGTCAGTCTGTCAGAGAGACAGTTCAAATACTATACGACACGCAACTAGTCACTAACTGCGTCCCGCGTCATCTCGCGTCACTATACATTATACCTACTTCTTATTCATGTTTTTAAACCGTGTTTAGTTATGGTAACTCCATCATTAAATTCAGTGTGTTTTACTTAATGAACATTTCATTTCAACTACTATAGAAAATATAACACACCCTTACAAAATTTATATAGTACAGTACACCCACATTTCTGCAATTATGTTTAAGTCCCGTGTAATAGAGGGCGAGCCTTTTGCCACCAACCAGGCACAAATCCAGACTCCAGGCTGCTACCGAGAAATTCCGGATAGAAATACCCAATAATTCTTTGCCCGACCTGGGGATCGAGCCCAGGACCTCATGTTAGCAGGGTTTGGACTACTAGACCAACGAGCAGTACTTTCTTTACCATAAGGGCACACGGGGACCCCGGAACGCCGATACAAAGCTTGCACTCAAAAGCATTTTTTTTTCTATTTTTACCCATCCACGGAACAACCGCGGCAAGTGTAGCTTAACTCATTGGTCAACCCGTGCGGCGGTTATTACTTAGCCAGACAAAGTACTTTGCACTCAAAAATCTCTTTTTTACAGGTGACGCAGCGACACTAATAGGCTGGGGCACACAGATACACGTGTTGTTAGAAGTGGCACAGATGGCAGAAGAGAAGCTAGGTGTCAAGTGTGACGTCATCGACCTGCAGTCCATCCTGCCCTGGGATGAAGATACTGTCTGTAATGTAAGTAGTTTAACGTTAATTATTAGGCTGGGGCACTCAGATCCACACGTTACTAGAATTAGCACAGATGGCTGAAAAGAAACTAGGCGTCCATTATGGGTGGGAAATGACTAAAATCCACCCGTGTTCCTTCAGTTGCCATGTTGCCGGGGCCACGATCTCCCTTTCGGACTTATTCGCAACCCCAGCAGGATTTCTTCTTTCTTATTATTGAAAATTTTGAAGACTGTCCGTTTCACAAAATCAATTTTATTATTGTAATTAGATACCTTGTTTAACACGTCCCCGGAACCACAGAATATTACAGAAGGCGCACACCGCTTTTTACGTATGAAGCTACAAGTATGCGGCTGGCTCGACTTGTCGGGACAATTCAGTGAGCGTAACGTAGTCGAAAGATATTAGAGTTACGCGACAGAAAGAAAGGCAACTTCTAGGTGAATATAACTGTAAGCTGTGGTAATTAGCGCTGTGCGACCTGAATTGCACTTTATTGTGTCGTAGCAAGAGTCGCTTTTTATTGGAATGATTTTGCGGAGTGAACCATCTAAAGTAATCTGTGCCGGAACGCAGAAACAGTAGATCTATCAAGCAAACAAGTCTTCAAATGGGAGGGTTCTTTATCTTGGTTATAAATATCAATGTTTTCTTCCAGTCCGTAAAGAAAACTGGTCGCTGTCTGATCGCTCACGAAGCGCCGCTGACGTCAGGGTTTGGTGCTGAACTGGCCGCTACTATTCAGGTAACATCATGAAATAAACCTAGAAACCTCCTCTCATTAACAGTGAAGTTCCTCAAAGATGGGGAATGTGTCTTAAATTGATCAGCAGACTACTTCGCAGACGGATTGGTGATGGCAGATTGTTGTCTTTAGCAGTAAGACGCTCTTATTTAGTTGTAGCCTTGAGAATTACACACCTTATTGACCTTATTTTATGTGAGTTATTAAGGCTCCGTGCACGAATTCTTTGTCTTGTACATAGCGGAAAGGAATTTTTCAAATAAATTAAGGGTTCGTGGAAAACCACTCAACAAATTTTTCAAAAATTTACGCGATCTGACGTTTGATCGTTTCGTTAGAAGAAACTCCTTTTGATTTTAAAAATTAAAAAATATCATCAACATCATTATATGGTCTACTTATACATAGGGGAACCATTTTTTTCTACTAACTTTCTGACTAACTGACCGACCGACTCTTTGACAGTTCAAAAGTGCCTGTAAATGGTTTAATTGAAATAAATGCTTTGAGTTTGAGTTGAACTTCCATACAAAATAAAGCAGAAAAAAAATGTTGAAATAACCTTTTTTTTAAACCCTGTCAGTAATGTATTTTTCCTATTAATTAGCAAACCATATCAAGAAATTTAAAAATCACACATTAGTCTTCAGCGATCCTTGAAATAAAATCAAAATTTTATTTTATGATTTTACTATATCTTCATTATGTAAATCAAAACCTGGAACCTGTTGCATGGAAGAGATCGCGGAAAGCGATAAGGACGCCCATTGTATATTTTGTAGAATTTGATTTATTTTTTCTTTTGTATTTTTGTGGTGTACAATAAAGTATATATAATTATATATATATATATATAAATAAATCAATATCGAAGTAAACCTTATTTTCGAGAGCGCAAAAGTGATGGCAACTATTAACAGGTGTATTAACTGACACGAATGGCTTAGCACCACGAAAACTGTACTTTTATACTTACACAGACTTAATGTTTCAATTATTTCAAGCTTTCTTACAATTATTGATGAATAAAGGTTTTTTTCGTGGACGGAGCCTTAAGGTTTGTTCTATATGAACTTTTCCTGAGATTTGTTCTTATGGAACAAATCTAACTTAGAGAGATATAATCATAATTATTTTGATCGAGATAAAACCTGACACTGACCTGTAAATTGCAAAAAAATTGAATTTCGCGGACTACAACTACGGATCAACCAGTCTATCTTAGGTGAATATGCTTGCGTTTATACTATTCCCATCGAGGGTGTGTGTTTAATGTGCTCACGCTCGCCGGATGCAAGTTACTTATCTGGCTGCAGTGATTTCAGAGACCACGTCAGTATATTTCCATAGCAAGCATCTTGACACAGCGAATGCGACCGATGACGTTTATAGAAGACTTAATCTTTAGGCTATTGCTACCTTCACTAGACCAAATTGTTTCTACTTACAGGAGGAATGCTTCCTGCACCTGGAGGCTCCCATCTCGCGCGTGACCGGCTGGGACGCGCCCTTCCCTCACGTGTTCGAGCCCTTCTACCTGCCCGACAAGTGGCGATGCTACCAGGCACTCACACAGACCCTGGAGTATTAGTGTTATAAGAATATTGTATGTGATGGATTCAAATAAGTTACACTTTTAATAAATGTTTAATTTTTATGCTCAGGAAATAAGTATATTTTCTTGTGCGTAGGCCATAGAGTCGAAGATATGAACTCCCCCTGCTGTGGACGTCCTCAAACAGTTGTAATGGTGGGAGAATTAAAGCAAACAAATAATTTACTTATCAATTTATTAAAAAATGAAAATCAATCCATAAAAATAACTAGATATTAAGAACAGTGAAGTTAGTAGAAATACTTAAGAACAAAATGTCAATTTATACGAAATTAAAACACACCTAGGTCTCCTTGCGTTGTGCTGCCGCATCGACAACCTACAAATTATAAGAGAAATAAATCAAATGTGTGTATGCGTCGGATATATCCTATGAAACTTATGTCCTACTTAAAACTACCGTTTTTAAACAATTTGTTCCAAAACTTCAGTAAATTCAGTAACAAATTTATGCTCTTGAAACTTCGTAACATAAATCAAACAGTAGAAATTACATTTGATCCTTGTGATGTCAAATATTTACAACAATTCAAAAGAGCAGATTTCATTTCACATGCTTAAACTATTGAAAAACATTTTTCCTTCCAATCTAAGGCTTTATGTTAAGACCAGCACCTTACTATAAGGAAAATTATCAGATCAGTGACTACAGTCGTAAAAAATTTAATTGACAAGTACAAGGATTTTTAGCTTGGTACATGCTATGGGGCACAGCCCATTTTTGGGATATAGTTTTTATAATAATAAAATATAACACAGGTACAATATATTACAATCATTGACGTATTCAGGCAAGACTTCGTACAAACCAAATATTTCATGACTCATTTTTTTTTATGTTACCAATGTTTTACAAATCTAAGATGAAGTTTAATGGAAACAAAAAAAAATATGAAAAATTATTATGCAGTATATTTATTATGAGAAAATGTTAGAAAACGAAGGCTGATGAATTTGGAGTCAATTCACATGCAATCTTCAAAATTACATCCACCCTATGCCATAGTCAAATCAGTTTCTAGACCAGAAAAATGCAACGAAATCAACTTAACTGCAGACAACAATCCTTGAAAGTTACTCGCAATAAATAAATGAAGCTTACAGGTAAAGTTCTAAAACTTCCTTAACACAAGTATAACATTCGTGAAGTGCCGCTGCACTGCCTAGTCGTCGCCCCAGGCGCCGCGCCGCGCGAGGCGCGCCAGGAAGGGCCCGGCGGCGGGCGAGGCCGGGAAGCGCTGCATGTAGCGCTCCAGGCGCAGGTACTTCACGGTGATGAGGCGGCCCTCGTACCACCAGCCGTGCAGGCTGCGGTACACCACGCCCGCGTCCTGCGGCGACGCGCACTTCACGTACACGCAGCACGACGTCCTGTCGATGTCGATGTGCAGGATGTTGCAGTGTGCGTCGCATTTTTCCAAAATAGCATCCTGAATCTTAACCCTCAATAAAGAGTTGTCGTCGTTTTTGTCGAACATGTGTCGTATTTTGAGGCAGGGCGTCGGAGAGACCACTAAGTTGTTGACGGAGCCTTCCTGGGTTTCAAAAGCCTGTCCTTGCCATGAGGCGCTGCGCTTCGGGCTGCTGGTGGGTGAAATCCACCTCCAGACTCGACAGTCCTCTCCATCAACAGATTGCACCTCCATGCGCACTCTGCTCTCATTCCTCTGTATGAACTTCACAGCGGCGTCCCAGACAGACGCCATCTTCTCCCTGTTTTGCGGCGAGATGAGTGTGTCTCTCACATGGTCCACAGATATGTATGGTTCTCCACTATCCTCAGTCTCTTGAGATATCACATCAATAATTTGTTCCACCATAGAGTAGATCTCTTCACTTTTCCTCTTCTGATACATCATATAATATTTGTAAGCTCTTTGGAGGCCTAAGCCTAGTAAAGTGAGGAGGGCAACAATAATAAGACTGGACCCGGCAGAGTATAAAGTGTTGATAAATAAGCAAGAGAGAGGTGTTGATGGATCTGTGAGGGTGATAGCAACAGTGCCTTTAGTTCTTTGTTGGACAATCAAGTCTGTGGAGCTGATAGGAGAGTATTCTACATCCTTAGTGTAGAGGCTTTTCAGTTGGACAACATTGAGTCCCCAACGAGGATTGCTTATCAGTAGAACTTGTAAGTTATTCAGATCTGTGCGACATTGGCTAGCATCAGCAGTCTCTGCCCTAGCACTGGCAATGTCAATAATTTCTCGCTCAGTGAGGTAAGGCAGAATTCCTGGCTGGCCACATTTGTATGATGCTATCCTACTTGTCAACTCAGGATGTATGACTTTAAGAAGATCTTTAGCATAACTGACTTGTTCTTTAGGCACACAGTTAATCCCTGGTCTATTGCCAGGTATGTTCAACTGACAGATTGGTATGACACTGTTCTGATCATCCGCCACTGATGTGATGTCGTTTTTCTTAACTATATACATGAAAAATAAGCAAAAAAAAAAAAGAGCAACTAACACAACCAGAGCAAGGGACACAAGATTGTTCTTTAAAAATTTCTTGTCAGTAGCAGATTTATAGTCCACTACATCAGACCGGTTAACTCCAGTGATATAGGATCTACGTGGTAGCACAGTGCTTCCATTATTTGTGTCCCGGTCAAGATAAGATGTGGGTTTTGGATCTGATTTGAGTGCAGATAGACGCCTAGTAAAGTTACTTAAATATGGAGATTCTACCTCGTCAATAGTAGAAGTAGACGGCTGGTAAGTACTTGTTGTATAGTTGGAGCTATAGTTTGATGTGGGTATAATAGATGGACGGTCTGCCATTGAAGATGTCAAACCCAACCGTGAGCGTATTGAATTGAGATTATCAGAGGAAGTCATGCTGGGTGAATATGTAGATGAATAGTTAGTGGGTATGATAGATGTTCGAGAGAACACTGGCTTTGGGGGGTTTACATCGACGGAGGGTAAGGTGCTCGAGATATAGTCGCTCGACCTAGAATTGCTTCGGAAAGGACTGGACGTCTTCTTGTCGCCGTCGACGTCGCTATCAGAGCCAGTCTCATAGTCGTCCGGATCGTTCGCAGCATACGTGCGTTTTATAGTGCGAGTTGTCACTGTTTCCACTTCTTCGCGCGTCCTCACGGGTGGTTTTTCTTCGTCAGACTCAGAACCCTTGTCGGAGTCCCGTTTAGCGGGAGAACCTTTTTTAGGAGGCGGGCGACGTGTTTTGTTAGCTGCGGGCGGCAACATCGCCCCGCCGGTCGTGGCCCGGCGGCCACGTTTCTCTTTAGCATTCGTAGTTGTGTCCAAATCGGACTCCTCGCCGCTCGAGTAGCGTGCGAGCGACCGCCTTGTATCGGCTTTGTTATCGACGCTAGGTCTAGGTTTACTTTTGTTATCTAATACTAATTTCAACTTTTTCACCAACAACTTCCTTGTGGACGCCGTAATAGGCATTATAGGGAACCCATGCTCTGCTAGTTTCGTTCGCAGCTCCGCATCTGACATTGAGTCGACTTGATCGGCCATTGTGAAGTCTGCAAGCACAATATTACAGGTTATTTACACATGCACTCACTAGAACACTGTTTATGTAACGCTATTAGTAATAGTTCACCTTATTTTCGAGATATGCACTGAAGAATTACGTCAAATTTATAATAAAATTCACCGGCGCGTCATGTCGCACGCACCGCGAAAGAACGTCGTTATTTAGTGTTGCCATAAATATTTTTAATTTACCCACTAAATTGTATTTCTAACGATTACTTTTCAAAATATTGTGTAATAATTATGATGTCACTGTTCTATTTATAAAAAGCTACAATGCGTATTTCGTATTTCATTACATAAATGAATAAATATTTATACTTTTATTGACGTAACGAGATGACTAATACGAAATAACCTTGAACCTATTAGGATGTTCAATGCAACAAACTAGGTTGTCCTAGTTTGTTGCATTGAACATGCTACCTAATAAAATTTTATTATTATTATTTAATTGGTCTTTGACATTTCTCGGAACCCTGGGGTCCCGGACCTTTGGAAGGCGTACGAGGAGCCGAAGCCAACGCGCAGAGGCCTGTTAGATGTTTTTAAGTGTTGAGGCACCAACCGACGATTATCCCTGTATGCACTATACAAGTGCACCCAAGGACAACCCCCGGTTGGTGTAGGACTATTGCAGAACATGGAAACAAAACATAATGGACTATGGATTAGTTATTATTATTATTCTTAGCATCTGTTGGAAATACAGAGTACGGAATTAAAGAATTATTCTGATTCATTTGATATAACTCCATTCCACCAATGAAATTACTTTTTGTTACTCTGACAACTATAATTAAAATAATTAAATTGTAATCCTGATTATTAAAATAACGGAACTCAGTTTTAAGTTATTGTTTTCATCGTTGTTTTAATGACTAATCGATGTCAACAAAGGAATATTCCTTTCCGGAGGGGAATAATTTGTCGAGTTACCAGCCTACAAGGATCATATTGAGGTGAGGTGACGAGGTGGCCCCGGCTGCACCTGCATTTGGCAGTAATGGTATCAAGGTCGTGGTTTATCAGTTCAATCCGTGTATACGTTCATTAATTAGGTATATTTAAATGTGAGGAAATTCATTCTGTCCATCCGAATGACGGTTACGAACGGGATAAGAAGTTTCGTAGAGTACATACTAATTTCGTGTACCTATAATATAGACAGAAGAGAGGTCTGTGTCCCAGCAGGAGCATTATAGGCTGATTATGCTATGCTAATACTGACATGCAAGTAAAGACACCACGCCACATCCTGGTTTCTTCTACTACTAGGCCTTAGACCTAATGCAGAATGCTCGACGGTTCTAAATTTTCCGAGTGTTGCCAATAAATTAGGCATTGACAAATCAAATCTTTTCTCTTTCTGCCCCTTCCGAAATAAAGAAAATTGTGGTATAGAAAATATTATGTTAAGTCAGGTAAAAATAAAACAAAAAAGGAAAACAAAGGAAAGGAAACGTCGAAAAAAATAAAACAACGTGCCTCGCACCACTTCATTTATTTGTTTTGCTATAGCCAATTACAATACAAGGGCGTGCCAACAATAGTCAACTTATAAATCTATAAGAATTATGTATTAAATATTATATTTTTAAATTAAATTATGGTTTTAAACTTATATTTAGTTGTGAACTAAATATAAGTTATAAAACCATAATTTAATTTAAAAATTGGAATGCAAATTGATATTGAAATAATTTAAAGCACCCTTCCCAAGTCACTATAAAACACCCATTACCAATATATCCTTGGTTAGGTAGGTTTATATTAACTCTAAAATTTTCAGCATACATACAAACTGTGCAATATTTTATAAATAAATTATAAAGTAATTACATTACATGCCTAGAAAATTTAAAGATACAACAATAATCCGAAAACTTTATGCGTTTTTAATAAATAGCACATTAAAATACTGTTACAATGAAATCCAGACTTATAAACAACTACCTAACAAACAAATTCATTTAAGAAACAAAATGACACACAGGTAGATAATATTTGAATAGCTAATGAAATTGGGTGCTCGACTATTTTATTTATTAAAAGTAATAAAAAAATACCCTGACATGTATAAAAAAGACAAAATGTTTGTAAAGACAACAATCCTTACTAGTACTTACAAATAGAGTCATATTCCGTTTAACGGGAAAAAACAGAAAATTTTACATTTCAAAAGCTTTTTTAGGTATAACAATTTCAAAAATAGTCAAGTACCCGATTATTTATTTATATTTTTATAACGAATTTTATAGAGTTTACTATCACATACATTTATATACAAAATAGATAGAATAAAGTAATATGAAATTTTCTATTACAATTCTATATTATTTTTTCTGGTAAAAAAGATAAACCACGCCATACATGTGGTTTGTTTAACTTTAAACGTATTTGGTATGTTTCACTTAGGTATATTACTGGGGCAATTTCCAGCCACCAAAGCCGACTTCCAGTTGTTTGGCCACTGCTAAACATAGTCTGTCTTGATTTGGCGCTGCTATTACCTGAAACAATAGTAACACAAAACCTATTTAAAAAATCTCGTTCGAATATTTACAATAATAACCCTTGTGTTATCTATGTATAAGAGAATATGAAGAAATCTAATACGTTTTTGTTGTTACAGGTTATCACAATGATTATTATAATATCTGAGGTCGTATTTCTTGCGATTAAAAACTGACCCCCTGACTGATTAAAACTCGGGACTTAAAATTTAACTGGCGAATTGTGGGTGAACCTGTTACAGGGACTGCTCTGCCCAACCCTTCGGGGAAACAAGGCGTGATGATAAGTAAAAACTGACCCGGTATTTATAGTTGAAACAAGTTTTGTTTTAATTTAAACCTATTCAATTTTTAAGTTCAATTCAGTCGGTGAACTGAGATATTTGCTTGTCACTCGCTCATTATAAAGTATAATAATAAAAAGAATTTTAATTTACCCACACCAAAAATCTTTTTTTTTTTGTCTTACCTGTACGCCAACTGGCAGTCCTTTATACAGTCCCATAGGCACAGTAGTGGCTGGCATGCCGAGGATGTTGAAAGCCATCGTGTACATGACGCCTGAAGCCTTCAGGAACACCTGGTTGTGATGGTGAGCCTGACTGATGAACACTGGATAGATGAACACGCCGTTGTCGCCTAGGACTCTCTGGAAAACAGAATAGGCCGTAAAGTTTTTGTTTTTTCATGTTAGGTAGCACGGTAAGCAAAAAAGTGGTGATTCATAATTGTTTAATCGACAAATATTGAGCACACTGAGGGCCAATTTTAAATTAATCTTCTATAACATACTGATACCCATCACGTCTGTGAAGTTTTGCCAAATATTAAAAAAAAACCCTTGTATAGGTACATATATATTAATTTAGGAAAAAGTTTTGCCTAACGACCGCAGATATCAGACAAATATTTGCACCGTTAAAATGCTTTTCTTTTTTTGCCATTATTGTCCCACTGCTGGGCAAAGGCTTCCCTACTCTCTTTCCAGCTCTCTGTTCAGAGCTGCCAAGGACCAATGTTTCTTAAAGGAGTCCAGCACATCCCGCCATCTCCGTCTGGGCCTACCGTAATGAACGTCTGCCATTAAGCGGGATCCACTGGCTCGTAAGTTTGGTCCATTCATCGTTTGACATGCGGCAGATGTGTCCAGCCCAATTCTATTTAAGCGTGGCAGTTTTCCGAGTGACATCAGTTATTTTAGTGATGGAACATATTGTTGTATTCTTAACCCAGTCCACAAGTTTAATACCAAGAATACACCGTTCTATAGCTCTCTGGCAAACCCCGAGCTTCTCCATCCCGAGGTGAACCTCTGCTGAATTGTCAAAGACCATGTTTGAGAACCATACGTGAGGATGGGAAGAATACACATGTCGATGAGTCTTTTCTTGATGGATAGAGGAAGATAGAAGAAGGATAGAAAACTACTTTTTGGTAATTATTGCATAATGGTCCACATTTTGATAATGTACTTATAATCTTGTCATAATGCCATTATTTACCTGCATGTGTTCACGTAGTTGATTCGCTTTTCCGTTGTAGTAACCTCTCCGTGAGTCTGGTATGAACAAGTGACTTCTATTTATAAGAGAGAAGCTCAGTCCTTGTAGTGATCGCGAACCGCCACCGAACATGTATTTTATTAGTTCCACGATTAAGCTTTTATCGCGCTGAAAAAATAAACAGAAATATTTATTCAAACTATTTAATAATATTTAGTGGAATCATTACGTATCTGTGGAAATATATATAAGAAAAGTATCATTAACCGAATTTCCCAAAAATATGGGAATATAATGTATGTCTTCTGGCAACATTGTAAAAAAAATGGATGCGTTCCGTTTCGCGGCACTTACTTTCGGATTGGCGGGATCTTGCAAAAGATTCGGAATGTCCTTCATCGAAAAAAATACTGACACCGATATTTCGACAGAGTCTTCTAAATCTTTGAATTTTTCCTGTAACAGAATAAAATAAATGTGATTTTGTAACATTGTTTTATTTACTTATGTAATAAGTACAAATATTAAGGTAGCATTATGATTTGATTTAAGTACCTATTCAATGAAGTCAAATTAAAATTTATTTTTTTAAGGATACATACACATGTCAGTCATTCTTCCATACAAACGTAGTATGGTGATTACTCCTCTTATGGCGGTGTAAGGTTAAAACTAAAAATTATATCAATTTCCTAACTAAAAATTAATCAATTTTCCTTGTCATTATCTAGCCCCGTATGGAAGTAGAATTGGGAAAAAAGAATTGGTTTGGAAGTTATGAGCGTCGAAACTTCCATATTTCAACACTATACGTAATTTTATCTCATCTTTGGGCGTAAATAAATAATTTATGTGGTATAAAAATGGCAAGATAGAAACCGTACAGGGATAGACAATTTATTGAAAATAATTTCAAATAATTTTATTTTGAGTAGATACATCCAGTAGTTTTTCCATAACATCTACACGCCCAAAGGTCTGTTCATTAAATTTTACGCACTCGTTATCGTTATAAATCATCGTCTATTTCCCTAAATAAATAAATAAAAACTAGATAAATAAATAGGTACTAAATAACTAAAACTAAATAAATAAATAACTTTACTAAATAGAATGCTTAATAGCCACGCTACCAACGAGTTCGACCCGTCTATTAGTGAAACCTTAAGTAAAAGTAAGTAAGAAAATCTCAAGAATTTTTAGTTGTTATGGCCTAACCATCAGAATGATTTGCACGGCGGATCCAGATTTTTTTTCTAGTTGGTGCACATGGGCCGGACACTTAAGAAGTGCCTCCCACATCTAGTATTGTACGAGGCTGTTTCTGGGATTCATTCTTTTTCAATGACATTTAAGAATAACTACAAAAAAAAAACCGGCCAAGTGCGTTTCGGACTACGCACAATGAAGGGTTCCGTAGTTGGGATGAATTTATCCCAAATACAAACTTAACATTGTAGTTGAAATACATGTTCTCCCATACATTCCAACTGCAAATATAAGTTTGTACGCACAATATTGATAGAGTTACCATGTTATTTTAAGACAATAGACTTCTTATAGTAGTCCTGTAATCTATGAGTGAAGAACCATTTTCAGTATTTTTTTTTCAAAATTTTAGATTTAGTAGTTTCGGAGATAAGGGGGGGAATGGTCAATTTTCATCTATTTTCTTAAATATCTTTAAACGTATTTATTTTAAAATGATAAAAAAATAAATATTTGAGATCCTCGTAACATCATTTGATATACAGTCACAGATACAGTTTGAAAAACTTTTAAATTTAATTTTCTTATTTGACCCCCGAAAAAGCGAAAATTCATTTACTTACGTTACACGTCCGTGTTTGGGTCACAGAAATACATATGTGTACCAAATTTCAACTTAATCGGTCCATTAGATTCGGAGCAAATTGGCTGTGACAGACGGACAGACAGACACACGAGTTATCCTATATGGGTTCCGTAACTACGCTACGTGCTGCTGAAGATTTAGTAAGTACTTCTTCCGTGTTCATCATTGAAGCAATGTTTTGATGGATATGCATTCAGGCCAATACATTCAGAAAATTCAATTTTATTTTACTTAAACCGTTGACTTTCAGTAATTTGTCCTTTCATGAATTAAGGCCTAAGACAAAATGCTTACTTTCAAGAAGAAAATTAGTTAACTTATTTTACTTTTCACATAAGAAAGTATTGGTCTCACCTCACTAATTGTACAACCACACTCCTCCAAGTATTTGACTGCGTTGCGAATAGCATCTCTTATGCAGTTGTCCACTTTCAACAGGGCTACCGAGTTCGTTGCCTCGAACATGTAGTGAACCTGCAAAAAGAAAGCGGATTCATTAGAAAATGGGATTTGAAAATATGAAGGTGATGGTTGACCCCAATGACTAAGGTTGCAATGGTAAGTAGAACCCATTTTTAACGGCTGGCGATTTAGGGCGAATGACACCGCCCAAACCGCGTTCGGGAGCTGTCAGTCAGTGTTAAATTTGTTACAGAATATTGACACTGATACCTCTTAAACGAGTGTGTGAGAAGTGCTGATCGCTTTCAGTTTCATTGGTAAAATCCGCGTTTAGTGACATAAACATAATAACATCAGTTACGTTGAAGTCACATGTAAAATCTCAGTAGCAGTCTGGATCTGTGCCCAGTTCGTGGCAATAGGCTCACACCTAAACATAACTGGCGAAATGGGGATCTACATCTTTGTCTGTCTGTGAAATCTTATTTATACGTTTTTAGATGACTTTTTATTTTAGTTGGGTTTTAGTTTTATAACTTTTATTTCTTTCTATATAAATAGTTTGTTAGTTAATCCATATCCAATGTAGGTATCTATACATTTTTATCGTATAAATATAATCATCTAAAGAGTTTGTAAGATAAAAGTCCAAATAACTTCTTACTTTAACACTCTTGATATCGACAGGCTCATCCAAGTTCAGCTTATTATCCTCTCCAGCCATGATGTTCACGAGGAGTGCTAGGTCTTCGGCGCGACGGGTCATGGGGCCCACGGTCAGGAACTTCGGGAAGTCTTCGTCGCTTAGCGTCGGGATGTGGCCTTCTATTGAGATTATTCCTGGAAGATTTAAATGAGGAATACATTTTAAAAAATAGCATTATCACATAGGGACTGAGACTATGAAGAACCTTAGTACAATGCTCGATGACCTAGGTAGAGCTTCCGAAAAAGTGGGTATTAAAATGATCATGGAAAAAACGAATGTCATGTTGAATGCCCACGTCACCTTCATGAAGATCGGAGACACTACACTCGAAGTTATGAACGATTGTGTTTAGCTAGAACAAACTGTCCAGTTAGCTAGGTAGTTCCAACTTCGAGAAAAGGTCAATCGTCGATTCCGACTCGAGTGGGCGGCGTTCGAGAAGCTGCGTACTATCTTCTCGTCTCATACCACAGTGTCTCACTCAACACGAAGTTTTTGTCCAGTGCGTGTTGCCAGTGATGACCTGTCTATGGCAGTGAAACGTGGTCGCTCACAATGGGCCTCATTAGAAAGCTAAAAGTCACATAGCCTGAAGAACTGCTACAGTTGGCAGCGGGCAGGGCACATTGCTCGCAGAACGGATGGCCAATGGGGCCGAAAGATTCTGGAGTGGCGACCGCGTACCGGAGACGTAGCGTTGGAAGGCCTCCCACAAGGTGCATGTATGACCTGGTGAAGGCCACAGGAATCCGCTGGATGCGGGAAGCACAGAACCGGTCGTAGTGGCGGTGCTTGGGGGCATATGTCCAGCAGTGGAAGTCTTTCGACTGAAATGATGACTCGGTTACTATTCGTTTCCCAAAAAATATATATTGGGTAGGTATCTAGAGCAACTTGATCCTCAGTAAAAATAAAGAAGATGACAAACTATAAAAGTAGTTTCATGGGCTGTTTTATCGGTTTTTTTTTTTTTTTTACTAATGGCCTTCAATGGAATTTTAAAATCTCACAGAGTGGACAGGTCTACACAAAAATGTGTTGTACTTTCCTCAAAAAACCTCAATTTACAAGGTCCGCCTCACTCACATGATCTGACTTCATCTGATATCTGGACTTTAAAAGAGACTGTGACCTCAGGTGTGTTTTTTTCGGTTTTTCTTAGAGTAATCCGATAGGAAAGATCATCTACTTTCTTATATTATTGACGTGTACCTATAAGTGTCTGTATAAAGCAAATTACAGATATAAATCATTTAAACAAAAATCGATATGACTCACCAGGCGTGGGCTTGTGCCCGAACACCCCGCAGAAGGCGGCGGGCAGGCGGATGGAGCCCGCGATGTCTGACGCCACGCTGAAGGGAGACGCGCCGCACGCCAGCAGAGCCGCCTGCGGGGGACAAGCTGATGGTATAACTAATACCCGTTTTCACTGGATTTTCAATTCTCATCGCTGAGCGTAGCATTGAGAATCCAACAGTTCACTTTTATTTAGGGATTAATTTAAGTGTCACTTAGTGTTGATGAAAACAGGCATTGATATACCTAACTGTAACTCTAAAGGCACATGATGAAATAATCATGTGCTAAAGGTATGATTCCGATCCCCGCTGCACGAGGCAGTGCTGCCGCAGCAGTTCTCCCGCGTCACTACTGGTCCCCACACATTTTCTTTATATGTGAATGAGATTAAATTCCGAGCACGGCAGCATTCATAGTTTCCAATATTCATAGTTTAAATACCAGGAATAAACACAACGTTGCTGTACATCGCACACGTCTCCACAAAGTAGGCAACTCGTTCATGGGTCAATGTATACGCTTTTACAGCAAACTTCCCATTGACATTCGAAACTTACCCATTAAACGATTTAAAATCTGTATTAAAACCAAACTTTGTGAAAGAGGGTACTATAAAATTTCTGATTATTTAGAAGATAAAAAAGCTTAGGATTGAGCTGCTCGCTCTGCTAAGCCTTGTGATAAAACCATAAAACTTGACATTTTTATTGTTATCATGTAAAATCATCAAAATATACCAGTTTTATGTACACATTGACATTGTTGAAAATTATATTCAAAATGATATGATTACTATCTATATATTATTTTAATTATTGTGAATGTGAGGACTATGTGAATATTATTATTAATTTTATTTCTCTGCTAGTTTTAATGATGGTCTGGTAGTTTGAGTAGTTTATGCGGCATACCCAAATGTCCTTTCTTTGGTATTGTTCGTCGAGTTGAGCTCCTTAAGTTCTGAGTTGAGCTCCACGATTACTGACAAATGCTTACACTGACTGGACAGGTTCACTCAAATCTGTGCGGTTCTTTTCTCAAAAGACCATTTCAGACACTTATCTACATGGTCCTCATATGGCCTGACCAAGATTATGTCTGGACTTTAAAAGAGACTGCGACCTCTAAGTTTGCTTCGGCCTTTTTTCTCAGAGTAGTCAGATAGGAAACGCCGAACTCGTCTAGCTATTTTTTTTATATGACGTGTAAAAGTTATTCTGATATCCTATTTACAAAATAAACAATTTTATTTCATTTCATTTCATTGTCACGGCAATAAATGTATGATTCCGAATCCCGCTGCGGCAACACTGCCGCAAGCATACCGTAACGCCCCCATTGCGGGAAAAAAGTCTTCTCAAACATAGGAGGAACTTAAACTCATTGCTTAATAGTTACTTCAGATCGTTCAGGAGGAGATAGGTATGTAAGTACATAACAGTCGAAAAGAAGCGATTTAGTATAGCAGTAGCTTACTTACTTGCAACTACTGTTTACCCGACTACGGCGAAGCAAAAAGGAGGGTTATGGTTTTGATGTATGTATGTTCATTTTTTACCTCATAACTTCTAAACTACCAGCGTCTTGATCGTCCGCTAGTTATAGGCTATGTGACGTCACATTAAATGCAATATGGAGCCCTCTAGCTAGAGGACATAACGTCATGAACTAATCTATATATATAAAAATGAATCCCTATTTCCCTTGGTCACGGCATCACGCTAAAACGGCTGAACGGATTTTGATGAAATTTGGGATATGGATAGACCTTGACCCGGAGAAGGACATAGGATACTTTTTATCCCGATATTTTCACGGGATCGAGACTTATGCGGGTGAAACCGCGGGGCGCAGCTAGTAATTAATATATTCTTGTTTCATACTTTTTAGAGCGTGATTTTTCAGTAGACGGGTTTTAGTTTTAGAACTTATAAACAATGAGGTGTGTTCAGTACCTAATTAGGTCTTAGTGAATTTTTTTACATCACTCTCTTAAGTATGCTATACGTAAGCTTAAAAAGTTATTACGCACACAACAATAATCAATCTCAATCTGCCTAGGTCGGCTTCCAGTCTAATCGCATGCAGCTGAATACCAGTACCTATTTAACTTGGAGCGAATGCCTATCTAACCTCCACAACCCAGTTACTGGGTAATACGATACCCCTTGGTAAGACTGGTTGTCAGACTTTCGGGCGACGACCCGTAACGACTGTCAAAGATTCACGAATGAGAGCCGGGACCAACGGTTTAATTTGTTTTTAGAGGCATGGAGGAGTCTCGGTATGTAAAGATGGTCACCCATCTACGGACCAACCCCGGCAAGCGTACCTTAACCAGATGGATTATTCCTTAGCCCTAAGCTCCTCCACACCACATTAAAAATGTGGCATCGCTCTTATTCGTGGTATTTAACAGTTATGCCATCAAAACCACGGTATATGATTCAAGACAAAAGGCATAGTTTCTGCGGACTACAATGATGAGTTCTACAAAGTCGTAAAATCAACAAACATTAAATCATTGTTTACAATGATCAATGCGTACGAGTGGCCATTAGCGAGTAGGAACGCAAATACGATGGCATTGAAAAGGGCTCTGTTTGCGAATTGCGAATAACCAATGAATCTGCGATTTCAGAGCTGCATTTTCTGAGAAAAATGATACAATTGACATTGTTAGAATCAAGATGATTGTGATTTGTGATACTTAATATTAAACAATGCTGTCTTATACGTCAAAGAATTTTGTTGAGTCAAAGATTTCAAAACTTCGGTAGGTAGAACTCTATGACCAGACCCTAATTGCGCGCTCTAATCATAATCTGAATGATTTTGAAGGATATTGCTAATCCATTGCTTTATATGTTCGAAATATTTGTCTGCTCAACGTAAATAATGCAATGAATGTTGTTAAACTGTCAAAATGAAAGCCATTGCTACTGTAAGTGTGCAGTTACACCACAGTTCTTATTGAAAACAAAAAAACCTACCTATCAGAAGCGAAGTGTTAAACTTAAAAGGCTCTCAATCTGCCTGCCATTTCCCAACTATGTTGGGGTAGGCTTCCAGTCTACGCGGATGCAGCTGAATACCAGTATTTTACATAGAGCAACTGCCTATCTGACCTCCACAACCCTGTAACTGGAAAACACCCTCTTCGTAAGACTGGTTGTCAGACTTTTGGGCTTCTGACTGGGTAGTCAGAAGCTGTAACGGCTGTCAAAGATCTACGAATAACAGGCGGAACGCGTAAATACAAAGGCGGATGACCAGACAGTAGCTGTTATGTAACGCAGGCGCATCCGTATGAATAAAGTATTACAAACACGATTACAGACATTTGAAAGCTGGCTGCAATGTGATCGGCTCCGAAAGAGGAAGTTTTAACAGAAACGACTGCAATACTGCTTATAAACTATTATAAGCCATATTGCAGTCGTTTTTAGCGAATACTAATTCGCTCTGTCTATACTGCAGGTATCAAACTTGCTTGCGATGTAACGTAACGCACTTTGCGTTAATACTAAATAGTCTGCCTAGCTGCGAGCAACAAATTAGCGCGGTTGGTCACAACCTAACCCATTTCACCCAGTTCACAATTTTACGACAGTTTATTATCACTGGAAATAATGCTATGGGTGTCTGCGTTGAATCCGCTTTTTCATTGTTTTATACAAACAAATGCCGCTGCAGTATAAACCGCTGTGTTGCTGCTGGGTTCGGAAGGACTATAACTGCTTTAAGCCATTCGCAAGATAATGCAGTACAGACTATGGGTGTCTGTGTTGCATCCGCCTTTGTATTTACGTATCCGAGACCAACGGCTTAACGTGCTTTCCAAGGCACGGAGGAGTCTCGGTATGTAAAGATAACTTAGCATAACCTTCGATAGACCCGTGCGGCTGTTATTAGTTAGCCACGAGCCCCTTTAAACTTACAAAGCTCTATTAACATATTTTACAACGGCATTAACTATTCTCATATAATTTGTGCTGATACGAGAGAAAAACATGAAAAGTCGAGCAAATAAAAACCCGATGATTGTCGATGCCTACGATATTACATAATTATTCAGCTGTCAGCATTTTTAAGCCCAATTCGTACAGCCTCGGTCTGTTTACATGATGGACTCAAAACAAACAGGCATAGTTTTATGATCGAAATTCTGCTTACATGGCGATGGAGTTAGCATTTCATTCCAAATGGAAGTATTGCGTCATGTATATAGAATAGTGTGTAGTAGCACTGCCATAATAGATATGACAAACATTAGTTGGGACTATTACGGTGTTGGAGGTGTAAATTGTCAATACTGTGTCCTTTACTGTAGAAGTAACAATCCACTTGAACATACCAAAACATATTTTTTTGAAGTCAATTACTCAGACATTTTTTAATTTTCGATGAGGATTTTTTAATTTTGTAAGATGACACCCTACTCACATCCTTGAGCACGAAATCCGTAGTTTCAGCTGAAGTTAGAGGCGATTCCTACCCTCCCAAACTAACCTTACCCCAAACTAATCTTATGTCACAAGATAGGTTTCGAACTACTAACCGACCCGACCTAAAAATGAATGATAGGTATCCTATTCTCGATGTTTTTGACCGTCCAAAAAAGTTAATTCATCGAGTGTAGGGAAGTGTAGGGTAGTGGTGTAGGGGGTGTGTGTGTCCGAAGTTTAGAACTACTTTCGGACGGGTCCTTATATTCGTTGACGGACTTAGAGAGTAGGCCCCCACCATCGGTCTTCTTCAATAAGTACAGCATTATTATGATTCACTCCATATTTATTTATACTTATCCCTCACAAACTCATTCAGATTTATATTCAATTTGGGGATAAGTTTATCCCCCATTCATCAAATTTATCCATACTAATATTATAAATGCGAAAATAACTCTGTTTGTCTGTTACTACGAATAATAAAAGTCGTCTGTTACTTTTTCATGGCTTAACGTCTGAACGGATTTAGATGTAATTTGGGGGGATAGACAGTGACCTATGTCAGGGCAAAGGTTTCTTGCCGACCTCCACTCGGGCGACGCCGCGGGTAAAGGCTTCTCTAACTTCTCTTCGATTTCTTCTTCTAGCTATAGAAACATAACACATATATTGTATTTAAAATCTGTCTCACCTCACCCCCAGACGATCCCCCAGGCGTCCTATTCAAGCAGTAGGGGTTGTTGGTGGTTCCTCGCAGCAGGTTGGTGGTCTCCCAGCCGAGGCACAGCTCGGGCGTGTTGGACACCAACAGGGGGATGGCACCCGCATTCTTCACAAGACTTACGACGCCGCCGTCCGTGGTGGCGCGGCGACCTGCGTTTTCTAGGCATCCCACTGAGTTTGACAAGCCTGAAAAGAAGATGTGGAAGACATGACATATTATCCACCTTAAAATAAGGCGTATGAAAATGGATACTTTCTATCACAATCAGAAAGTTTTTGAAGGAAATTCTTAATCTATTGCTCACTGCGTAAATAACGCAACGAATGTTGATGAAGTGTCAAAATGATCGGCATTGCCATTGTAAGTATGTTACTGCAACTACCCCGCAGGTTTCCACACAGAAAGACATGTGGATGCCAATTTGTGGTGCCACTTACAAGTTGAGTGCTTTGATTTGATTATTTGAATACTTAAACCCGAAATTTTTATTTCAAATCTCCTTATATGTAGATGTTTTGCATTGACGATTTGAGGTTATTTTATAACCTCAATACATTACAAACAAACAATAATAATATTCATACAATTGGAAAAGTAGTGAGATAAAAAGTTGAAACCTTCTAAATACAGGCGAATGTGTTAATAATTCCATTTGAAACAGATTGCTAATCCATTGCTTCATAAGTTGGAAAAAAATATCTGCTCAACAACATAAATAACGCAATTAATATTGTTGAACTGTCAAAATGAAACAAATTAGACATAGTTGTTTACGAAAATAAGTTACGCAATTAGGGTATTTGTTTACACTTTTATCAAATACTTTTAGAACAGACATTAAGTATGTTATTTGCTGGCATTTACATCAAATTGGTTTCATCATATCTTTCAATTTCATAGGATCAATCGCTTCTAACCTTATGGTCACACAGAACAGAACACAAATTCCACTATAATCTTGCAAAACCAATAAATACTCACCGGTGAGCGAACAGCTCTCCTTCACAGTGAACGGCACACCAAACAGTGGCTTATTCTTTACCAGCTCTTCGAACGAGCCAGTCTTCTTGGCCTCCTCGATCTGTCTGTCAATACTCTTGGCATCCTCAGTCGCGGCTCGGTACCGCTCCTCCACCACAGCGTTGAGGAACGGGTTCACTTCCTTAACGCGGTTTATGAAGATTGTCACCAATTGCTCGCTCGTTATCTGGAGTGAGTTAAGGATTTTGGTTCTATTTAGTATTTATGAGAGTTCAAAATTAGAAAAAAGCTAAAGGATTGACGAAATAATGTTGCGAGACGCTATTCTCATCACTGAAGGATGAAGAGGACGGATAGAAGCCTGCCTGCTTATAAGCACATGATGCATCTGCAATCTGAATCTTTTGGTTAGTTCCATCTTAGATATCATCCATCGCTTTCCATCTGGCGAAATCGAAATCAAGAGCAAAAATTTGTTGAAGGAACGTTGACGACTAACAGCTAGGTGGGTGGATGACCTATAGAAGATTGTGGGGAAGATTTGGATGAGACCAGGGATACATGGCACAAAAGAGAGGATGCCTATACTCAGTAATGGGTGGAACAAGGCTGCCAATGAATGAATGAATGAATGAATAAACCATCTGATTGCCAAGTGATGAATCCAATTTGGGTTGAAATTATCTTGCACAAAGAAACATTGTACGTTGTTTTATATCCAACTATAAATAACAGCATCCGAACATTACTCAACAGTTACAACGTAGTACTATTGTCTTAAATCTTAACAGCAGGAAAGCAAACAAAATAAACGTAAGTGCAATACAGGACAAGCCCTTGAATTGTTCGCCTACAGTTCAAGGCACAAAATCTGTAGTCAACACAGGTGTGACGGAGAACGCAATAAATCAACGTCAAAGAAAATAATGTATTTTGATATATTTGTACGCCTTTGTTTTATTTGGCGTGTTGTCTTGAAGCCCGGCTATGGAGACAAGTCTGACTTTTAGACTTTTGCGTAAGGTTATACTGCGGCTGCAAAACAAGTTCATAATGCCATAATTATCGTAATAATCACCATGCCTACGGCTTGGAAAAAAAAATCACATTGCACCTCATCATTATCAAAAGTGTATAGATTACAGATGGATTACAGATGGCCCCATGAAATGTTTTTTTTTGCCTTTCACGACATCCAAGAAAAAATAACCTAGCTCTTCTTTGAGAACCAGCACCCTAACTTCGTAACCCACAATCCTAATCAGAATGATTCTGAAGGATATTCAAAATACCTATAAATACCTATGTTTGATAAATTTGTCTGCTCAATAACATAAATAACGCAATGAATGTTGTTGAACTGTCAAAATGAAAGCTATTGCTACTGATAGTGTTTTACCCAATCACCCCACAGTTTATTCATCCAATAAAGACAGTAGTACTTAAGTGGTATATAAATCTATTTACGTACTCGTAACTCATTTTAGGAGCATATTAATACATCATAACACCTTAATACGTAGGTACAATTTCATAATGTAATTTTATGTACTTAGGCTCCGCGCAAATGGGCCACCGGTGGCTGGCGACAAGCTGTTTACATGATTTTTAACACGTTTTGCATGGAATCGCCACACACGTGTAGCGCGTGGCATCAACTCGCGACTCAGTGTCAGCGACATGTCATCAGTGACGGCCACTCGTTACTTCGCTTTGTATTCGTTACAAATTGAAGCGGCCACCAACTACTAGTGGCGGCCACTGGCCACTCGAGGCCGCAACCGACCACCTTCGTTTACGCGGTACTAAAGGACGTGGCGCGCGACAGCCACTGGTAGCTGTGGTCGGTGGCCCGTTTGCGCGGAGTCTTAGTAGACTGAAAATGTTCCAAAATTCGGTTCAGTGGCTCCTTTTGATTGTACTGTGAATTTAAGTATCGAATACCCTGGGAAATAAATACCAATATAATTGGGTGAAGCTTCATTGGCGGATCAGAAATAAACATTGACACAAATATTTTGTTAAACGTTTGAATGCCTCGTTGGCTTATTGGTCGCAAGCGATACTGCTGAGCATGAGGTCCTGGGTTCGATTCCTGGGTCGGGCAAAGTGTTATTGGATTTTGCAATGTACGAAAAAATCGCGTCGGCTTAAACAACACGGTACAACATTTTACATTACGTCTGTATACCTCGAAGGTGGTCAGTAGGTGTACAATGCCCCTATATTTCGCCAATTCTTTTTCTTCGTTGTTTCGATGGCACGACAGCGAATTAAATAAGTTGGTCCAAACGTTCGCAAATTCCACGGCTTGTCGGTAGCAGCGCAGAGGTCACTAAAGCTGCATTTTTGTGGATACAGAGGGCAGGATAAGAAGTGGAAGATAGCTTTCTATCATTCTAAGTTTCATGTTACCAGGTTCTCCAAGTTAGTCACTAATCAATCTGCCTAGCATTTTCCCAACTATGTTGGGGTCTGCTTCCAGTCTAACCGGATGCAGTTGAATATCAGTATTTCATATGAAGCGACTGCTTATCTGAACTCCACAACCCAGTAACTGGATAGTACGATACCATTAATGACAGCCGGGACCAACGGCTTAACGTGCTTTCCGAGGCACGGAGGAGTCTCGGTATGTAAAGATAGTCACCCATCCAGGGACCAACCCCGACAAGCGTAGCTTAACCTGATGAATCGACCAGTGCGGCTGTTATTATTTAGCCACGAGCTCCTCACCAGGTTAGTCACTAACCACACGAAAAAGAAAGAAGTTTATGTAATAGAGGGAGGGGTTTAGTCTTTTTTCAGTAACCACGCACAAATCCGAGCTCCTGGGCTATTACTAAGAATTCTAATGGGCATTCAATTAAAAATGTCACAACTGGTTATTATAGAGTTGTCTCCAGTGGGCAGTGTCATCACACTTCGTTGACTGCCCAACTACAATTCTGCACAACTGTGTCAAACAACTGATAATTGACAATTGTGGCTGCAATTAATAAGAATTGCAGTCAGTTGCAGTGTTGCCATTTTATGGGCGTTTGTCAGGATGTGGCAAGTATGTCAATTGGTGTGTAGCAATAAAAGGAGAGGACTTGGAATTGTTATTAGCTTTAAACAATGAATGAAAGACACTGGCAAATTCATTATTCAAGGCTTCAGGAAAATCTAGTTTCAGAAAATAAGACTAAATGCGTCATAACATAGCATCATTAAGAAAATCTTCTTCGGTTCGGATTTCGTTTTTTATTCGTTGTTATGTGGTTGGTCCCGGTTGTCATTTGTAGATCTTTTTAACAGTCGTAACGTAAAGTCGTTATAGTCACAAGCTCGAAAGTCCGACAACCATTTCCCCGACTAATAACCATGATCAAAACTTTGATCCAGCCGTCCCATCCTTGATGTCCTCCCTCCGGTTGACACCCTAAGCCGAGGTTCGTACCCCACAGGGGGTGCCCTTAGCGAGCGTTAGCGTCACCTAGTTTTATTAGCATAGTTGAATAACTCCTGGCTGGAGGTTTTAAGTGCAGTAGCTTATAGCACCCACAGGAAAGACCGGTTAAGTAGTCATGATCTCAGAAGTCAACTACGAGATGCCCTACTTAAGAAAAAAAAAACCGACAACCAGTCTTAGACAAGGGGTATCGTATTAGTAACTAGGTTGTTGACGTCAGATAGGCAGTCGTCCATGTAAAATACTGGTATTCAGTTGCATCCGCTAACACTAGAAGACGACCCTAAACATAGTTGGGAATACGCTAGGCAGATGATGACGATCGCAAGTCCAAAATAAGCTCCCATCCCATCAGCTTTTATCCTTGAATACATCCATTTTTTCTGGCAATAATGACACGAGAAAGGACAAAAACAAAACCATCACATCCTTTTTAACCTCCGCCGCAAAAAGAGGGGTGTTATAAGTTTGACCGCTATGTTTCTCTCTGCGTGTCTGTCTGTGGCATCGCAGCTCTTAAACGGGTGAACTGATTTGAATGCGGTTTTTTATTTGAAAGCCAGTTTTCTAGCGATGGTTCTTAGATATATTTTAAAAAATCGGATTCAGCCGTTTGAAGATTATCAGCTCTTTTTTAGTTAATGAATGGATTTGCGTATCTTCCACAGGTCTGATCGATTTGAAATTTGGTATTCTGTTACTTGAACTAATGCTACAGCATCACCTGGGATTTGCGAGATACTCAACTCCCTTACCAACTCACAGCACAGGTATCGTGTTTGGGTTCATTGGAATGGTCTCAATGAATAGGTTATAAATAGATTGTGAACAGGGTCTGGTGATGGAAAAGGAAAGAGAAATGAGGAAATGTTTGTGTCGGGTTTTTTTTAATTTTAACTGTTAAAATTGTACTTCTTGTATATTCATAAGTTTTCTGTTATCTATGTTTCCTAATTGTGAACGTAAATAATATAGTAAATAACACAACATAACATCACGCCTGTATTTCCCGAAGGGTTAGGCAGAGTTCATCCAAATTTCGTCAGTTATGTTTAAGTCCCACGTAATAGAGAGCGAGCCTATTGCCATCAACCGGGCACAGATCCAGACTCCGGGCTGTCACTAAGAAATTCCAGATGAAAAAAACACTTTGTACGACCCTGGAGTCGAACCCAGGACCTTATATTCAGTTGCGCTTGCGACTACTAGATCAAAGAGGCAGTCAAATTAAATAAAAATAAATAAATAAAAAAACCATAAAACAATGTGTACTTTCTTCTCAACATTCTTGATTTTTAGACTTTGACCTAACTATTATGTACTTCAATATAGATAATAAGATAATTAACACTTACGTCACCATTCCTAATAGCAGCAGCTAACTCGGCAGCACTCTTGACCAGCACGGGGTCGGTCGCCGGCGGCAGTCGCCGGGTGTCTCGCGCGCGGAACCAGAACAACGGCGCCAGCAGGAAGTTGAGCAGGCGCAGAATTATACCCACCAACTGGACTCCTACCTCCATCCTGGGTGAAAAGGGGAAGCATTATTAGAATTATTTATTTTACTGCATTACAAACTCATGTTAGCGATCGAAGTTTATCTAGACAGTTTGGCTGGAGACTTTCTACCCCATCTAGTCAGGGGCAGTTATTTCTGGCCTAAGTTTTTGGGGTCTAAGCATTTTCGCGATCAGCATTTTAGGATTGCATATTTTCGGATGGACCTTACATTTCGCACCTATGGCCGGCAGATGGTTGTTCTGAGTGACACTTGTATTTTAGCACGTGAGGCAGTAAAATTAAAACACCATACATTCCATTATTTTGAAATAGAAAAATAGGCTTTGTTTATGTAAATTAATTGATTTGCTACGTTCCTATTGACCCCACACGTGCCTCTTAGTCTCATTCATCTACAACGACTTCAAAGAGTGATTGACGTCCCTTGACTACCGTATTCCATTTGATCGGTCATATAAACATGATAACATTGATAATTAAGTATATCAGTGCCTTTGGCTCATAGTTTATCCTGTAGTGCATTGAGGATGTTTCTCCTAAGCAAATCTTAGTCACTCAAGTGTCCATATTAGACAACTAATATTAAGCTACTTATTATAGCAACTTTAATGGCGTGTAGTGTGATTACTATACTATGACTTGTGATTATTATACCTCATCTTTAACTGAATACTTTCAGGTATGACGGGAGAGGTCAACAGTTTCTCCCCGTTTGCTAATCTCAAGAAACTGTGATCCCCATTAGGTACTTTGTAAAGGATGATTTTGATAATATGGCTATAGTTAAGGCAGCACACCAATTACTGTACAATCACTTACAATAAATTCAAGTAAAAAACAACAAAAATTGTTATTTTTTGGTTATGTAGCTATCTATAAACCATAATCTTAGTAAGTTGGAGTAAACATTGCTACGCTGTGTAGCGACCCATCCAAGTTACTAATATATTAGCGAATACCGTAAATGAATATCCGATACTAAAATTCTTTGGCATATAGAATTCTGGAAAAATGTTAAGTGTACGCACCTCGAATAGGTGTCACACCATTTTTGGCTCATTCAATCCTTGAAACAGTAGTACTATTTTACAATGATCATTGAAAATTATAATTTATACGATGTTCCGAACAGATTAAAGTTAAATTCTCGTGTGAATCAAACGGTAATGTTTACGTAAGTATTAATTACTCTGTACAATTTGTTATAAAAATTTCACCATTGTTGATGTAGGTAATGTGTTTTGACGTTTTGTCATATTTTGGATTCTTGTCACTATGGCAGACGATTATTGTCTGACCATTGAGAATGGTTTAGAATGATTGGGAGACAAAAAGGTCCCCGGAGTGAAGTACGAATTTGATGGCAGACGTTAGTAAAAATAAGCAATAAAATCTAGTGCTTACGATAACGTCTTTTTACATTGTTTTCACACGTATAATTTCAACATGTATGATGTAACCAATATTTTAATTATAAAGAGTGTCCGTGGAGTTTCTTGTCCGTTCTTCTCCATAGGTACCTACTACGCTTTGGAATGGGCAACTAGCTTCATCTTTCTGACTGACCGACCCCTTGTCAAAAGTGCCTGTAATTTGTTTATTTGAAATAAATGCTTTAAGTTTTGAGTTTTTTTGAGTGGTATGGAAGCTCCGGAATAGTTAGTAACTACTGTATGTAATCAAGCGGCGATTGGCAATCATTTCGATGGCATTAAAATCACAATTAAGTACTTAGTTAATAAAGCCATCATTGGCAATACGAAATCCTTTTGAAACTTCTGCAAATCCTTATCGATAGAACAAGCAAGTTCTCTACTATAATTTTAGATATACCTACATACTTATTTATCACGGGAGCTTTTTTTTTTTCAAAATTAATTATACCTACAGTTAACGATAATGAATACACTACTAATGTTTCTAAAACTTAAAATTATATATTTAGTTCCGGGAAACTGAACGATACACAATTAAAGTTTTATTGTTATCACGACCATGGGCGCTTAGTGTCCCGTCCGTGTTTTAATGAGATTTAAAAGGTTTCCTTACCTCTTAAATCTATTGTGGTGGTAATTTTGAGTTGATATTAATTTAAAAGTGTCAAAAAAAAAAGTAAAATCCATTAACTTTTCGGGTTTATGAATTTCAACTCTTTTGGTGATTTCGATACTTTAAGTAGGTACCTATTGACACTCGGTGGCTCTTTTATTTAAAAACAAAGTTATAAACTCAAAACATTTATTTCAATGAAGTACTTAAACCTTTTGAATTGTCAAGGAGTCGGTCAGTCAGAAATATGAAGCTACTACCCGTTCGCGATAAGTTGGGACCTGCTTGGAATGTGACGCCACCGCGCTCAGGTCCCAACTTATCGCGCTCGGGTAGTAGTTGCCCATTCCAAAGTGGAGTAGGTACTTATGGAGAAGAATGGGCAAGAAACTCAACCCAGCTCAACCATTTTGAAGGGAGCTAAATGATCCAACAAACGCGCCACCATCAGCAAGACATCTATCTAAGTACTTGATATTCCTTAGTGGCTTAACCCAATATGTAACTAACACACATTGTATGTAACTTTGAATGATCATACATAAGGATAAGTACAATAAAACCAGTAAATCAGCACCTACTTAATTTGAAGGACTTTTCCCGCGTTGTGTTCGACTTCGAACCGTCTATGTACCTCATTGAAAAACAGGCCAAATGCGAGTCGTACTTGCACACGAATGATTCCGTAAGCAAAACCATTCGCGTATAGCGGCAACAGAAATACGCAATTGGTGAACATTTCAACTGTCTACCTATTACGGTTCATGAGATACAGCCTGCTGACAGACAGACGGACAGACAGCGGAGGCTTGGAAATAGGGTTCCATTTGGCGGGTGCCAAATGGAACCCTATTACTAAGCCTTCGGATACGGAATCCTAAAAATGTGCTAAATTCTAGTTTTATAAAATGACAAAGCAGGTATAACGGGTATAACTGCTTTATTAACTCATTGAAAAATGCTTTCGTAGCGTTCTCAGGCCCGTATTTATAAAATAATCGGCGCCTGAAATTTGAATTTCAGTGAGAAACAGCCGTCAGGTAACTGAAATTCAGCTGAAATTTCATCCATCCATAATCATGGATCATGTTCAAATAATAACACTGAGAGTTAGTTTCCACCTTCAATAACGTGCTACAAGACGTAAAACGTAAAACCATTTAAATTGCAGTACAATTTCATCATCATTATGAAAACCCCAACATGTAAACCGCGAAAAAGGAATCGGCTTCTCCACACATTAATGTTCGCATATCTCGACAAATTACGCTGGTTTTTTTTTTGCAATTTAACGTAATTGAGTCTAATGATGATTTTGATCAAATTAGAATATTTCATGGAAAAAAAAACGAGCGAGCCTTGCAGTATTCGCATATGATGTATAACATCAGACATCTTGGCTGACAGTACCAACCTGTCGGAAAATGGATTGGTACCATCTGACGGCCAACTCTAGCAACGCGCGCGGTCATTGGTCAAATCAAATAGCGCGCGCTTCCCCGGCTTCCGCGAAATTCAAATTTTCTTATGTTTTTTCATTTTGTAGGTCAGTCTCAGATCTCATATTAATGATTGATTGATTGGCGGTCATAAAAGATGGCCTCCCTCCATTTCTTCCACATCTCACGGTTACCTAAATAACATATCAAATTATTTGCTGATAAGAATGTCAATTTCGTGAATTTATGACATTTTACTTCACGGCGATCTGAAATATAATTCGTTTAACAAAGTAGTAATTCTTATGCGCAGCGTAGACATCGCGTTTGTTTAGATATAAATATATTTTTTTAAATAGAATTATCGTCCTTGGTGGCAACACATACAGGAATGTCACTTTTCTTTCGCGCGCGTTTTTTCATCGCGAAGAAAAAATTTGCTCTCGTAAAATTATTCATTTAAAATAAGTTTACGGAACTTTTTACTAAAATAACAAATGTTAATTATGTTAAGTGATAGAAAGTGCAATAAGTGCATCGTTAGTGAAAACCTGAGACGGACAAGGCGTCCATCAACGATATTAACAGGAAAGCTGATAAATTACCTACATCAGAACTAACTAGAAGCAGCTTTAGTCTTGAGTTCCTGACCCACATTAGATGTACTTAGATCCGGAGGCCTCCCACAATCCTAATGCGCGAGAATGCCTGGCTTTAACTGACCACTTTGTACGTGATACTGACAGTGCTTTACAAACACTATGGTGGACATTAACACAACACAACTTGTTAAAGCCTTACCTATCTCTCCAGTGGACACGAGATGTCTTTAGTAACGTTATCTCCACGTTACTAGCTGGATGAGAAGATACCAGAGAGGCACGTGATGCCCTTAGCGATGTAACTGTACATAGCTAGCTGGTACGCGCTTGTCAGCATTACCCCTCCAGTAAGCACGAGATGCTCTCAGTAACGCAAATTCTACGTTACCAGCTGAATATGAAACTACCAATGTAGCACGTGATGCACTTAGCGATGTTATTCTACATAGCTAACGCTGGTATGTACTCGTCACCAGGGGTAAGTCACATTTCTATGATCTTGGCTAAGGAATTGTCAAAGGTGGTTCTATATACTTTTAATTGACAAGCATGAAGGTTGCGAGACAGCCTTACTTAACCCTGCACACTGTCTGTGTGTTATAAACTTACAAAAGCATTATACTTCCTATAGTGAGTGTGGAATTCTGCCTCACTAACTAGATTGTTATCAACGAGTACAAGGTACTCTCAACAACATTGATTCTATGTTGCTAACTGGTACATAACTGACATGGTGTGCACATGCTTAGCACGAGATGCTTATAGCATGTTATCTCAATACTACGTGATCTAGCTTTCATATCGAGGATTGCCATTTTTAACAAACAAAATATAGCTAATTAAAAGATATCACTGTGTACGAGATACTCAGTGACTTATCTAGCTCTAGGTGGCTTAATTATCCTGCCAAAAACTGATAAATGATATCTACTTTGTAAACTAAAACAATAATGCAAAATTGTGCAACTTTTACAGGCATACAGTTAAATACACAAGATACTTTGTAAACATGATTCTGTGATACAATGTCTGACGACAAATGCTACCTCTGGAAACTCTTGATTTCAGATACAAGTGCAATGGACTAAACCTAATACAAAGTATTATTCCATGCTCCCATTCTTACTCATCCCATTTAGATTCCTCTAAACTGAGGAAATAAGGGATTGAGATATTCCAGAAACAAACCATACTGGTTATTACCCCTATCATAGGAAAAGCAGTGACTGACCCTATGCTTATGAAGAACATAAGACAAACACAAATTGTTGATTAACTTGGCTGATGCAGCAAAACCAGCTGGCAATGCGCACTGCCACCAAACTAAAACCAGAACAAAAGTTATATAATCTCTTCAATCATCCTATTTGATAAACAAACCGAAACAATCACAAACTTGAGTACACAATGTTTTAGCTACAAACAATAACAACTATTCAATAAATATTAAAACCGCAAGACATTCTCATGATAATAGTGAAACTTACCAGTTCTATGGCGAAAATGCACAAGCACAACATTAGTTGATTTACTTACTTTTGTAAATAACAAAATAAAACATCCTGCTATCGGGTTAATAACAGGAATCACACCATTGAAAACCACCACCACAATATCTTATGATGTTTTGGTTTAATCTAATCGGTTGGAATGGACTATGTCTGAAAAATAAATGAACTATTTTTGTCACTGAAAATAAAAATCAATATCTATGGTTGACCTCAACAACAACCCGGCTTATATTGCAAAATAACAATTCAAGAAGACCAATACTGGAATAAATGCTGGCAAAGCAGTTATATTCCTCTGATTCTGCTATTGGCTATGGACATAGATAAGAAAATATTTGATACCTACCAAATTCAATATCTTAACCTCTCAAAGCCATTCTCTAGAAGCTGACCCCAACATAGTTGGGAAAAGGCCAGGCAGATGATGATCCTCTCAGTACCATCAAAGAACTTATTAAATATTGAGATGCATCTCAATACAATATTGGTCACTGGAATAAATGCTGGCAAAGCAGTTATATTCCTCTGATTCTGCTATTGGCTATGGACATAGATAAGAAAATATTTGATACCTACCAAATTCAATATCTTAACCTCTCAAAGCCATTCTCTGGAAGCTGACCCCAACATAGTTGGGAAAAGGCCAGGCAGATGATGATCCTCTCAGTACCATCGAAGAACTTATTAAATATTGAGATGCATCTCAATACAATAGATAGATCTACAAAGAATTTATCTGAAAAATCATAGCTTAGCCAATCATAGCTTAGCATATCAAAATAGATAGGTATAATATACCATATTACCTTTATGAAATCATATTATGATTTCATCCTATCCGTACAGGGGTATCACTTAGGACTATCTGGAAGATAACATTACCTACCAAATAACCAATAAAAGGTTAATTACATATACATTTACTAATACTTTTCATACTTGAATAGTCTCTTATCTCTATTTTACCTACTAAATTACCAGTAGTGAGTGCCACTTACAGAAAACAAGGTTTTATTACAATCTAACTTGACTGTTTATTTGGTAAAATATCGAGACTGCGATAAGACATACCAATAAATACCACTATAATTGTGTTTAAATGTTTGGGCTTGAAAACTAACAATGCTATTTGTTAGGCTTGATTATTAAGTTTTATTTTTTCACTTTAAACAAACCTTGAAATACCAGTATCTAAAAAAAAAAAAAAAAAAAAAAAAAGTTGTAGTCAACTTAGTCGCATTATTTAACATTACGCCCGGACTTCCCGAAGGGCTGGGCAGAAATGGGTGATCTTATCCAAAGCTCATAAAATCAAAATACCTAATTAATCATTTGATTGCCAACTACTAGTCTACATATTTAACAGTAGATTTGAATGATAATTGCAGCACTAAAGTGAAACTATCAAGGAAACAAATAAAGGAGGGGGGGGGGGGAGAACATTGAGGACAAAGTAGGTATTGATGGATTGTGAGTACAACATGAACAAGATAAGGTATAATACAATAAATTTAGGTACTATGAATGAATTATCTACAAATTGCTTTACTCTAAAACTCTCCATCTGCTCACCAAGTGCACATCATAACAAGTTCAATTATACAACTCCCTCACTTAAAAATGCAACTCATTACACAATCCCAATTTTGGACATATTATGAGGTCAAGGAAAAGAGTTCATATCTTTATACTTCTAAAATGAATCTAGTTTCGATTAGCTCTAAACTCGTCAAGTAATGACTGCTAACAGAATATGTGAAACTCATATGGAAATTAGTATTGTTGAGGAAAAACCCTAAGCATCTGAAATAGACCCTTTCACCTCAAATTTGTTCAAACCTCTCTCCTATCCAGGGCATAACATACTGCCCTTATTAATTGGTGCTTACAAGTTAAAAGCCTATTCCGTATTTGAAATTCAGTTTCCAAAATACATTTAATAACTAAAGTTATGCAAAACTAGTCCATCCTAAAATGAAATGAAACCATATCATAAAGCATATACTTACCTAAGCAGAAATAACATCAACTGATCACAAGAATTTGACCAAACAATCCTAATACATTTTTCAAAAAAAAAAAAAAAAAACTAAGTTTGTCTGTCAGTACAATTTAGGTACAATACAATTCCACAAATGCTTACCAAAAATACCTCCCTGCTTACAACATTCAGGGGCTAAAAGATCCTGTTACACCCTATGAAAGTTTAACAACTAAGGACTTCACAGCCATGGTGCCTCTTATTCAGATCACTAGATAACTGACATTCTTTAAAATACCCTAATGATAATCTTTACAATTCATCTTCTAGACTCACTGAGCTCGACACTTACCTTGACAGCAAGATGTAATGTGCAATTCAATACTCACTCATTAAGCACAACAGTATCCCAAATAATTTAACTATTTACAGACAGATCTGAGAATGCTATTCTCAATCATGGAAACTTCTAAAGTAACATCATAACATTATGCCTTGTTTCCCCGAATGGTTGGGCAAGGTGTCACTGTAGCAGGTTCACCCAGTTTCACACTTTTAAAGTATTCATATCATAATATCCTCCTGGTATATTAATTCAGAACAACTTTATAAAATTTGCATAAACACAAGCTGGGTTAAATGTGGTAGGAAGTGAGAGTGATACTAATAATTCACCTCCCACAGCACAAAACATACAGTAGCTCAACTTAGTGCTGGCATCAATTGAAATAGACACAGTGCCAACCAACATTGTGTTGATGATTATACCACATTACTGATGAAAAATAGTTAAACACTATTAATTAAGCAACGTTATTAAGAATTTATTTAAAATGGATACGCCAACAGCATATATATTGTACATTAAATATTAAATGTTAACAGTATGGACTTATATACATACCAATTACAGATGTACATGACATTCACATAAAACAAAGCAACCTTCTTAAATTACATAAAATTAAAATATTGTATTCAGAAAGAATGATAAAAGTACCTAATAAATCAGAATATGCCGTAACTTATTAACTAACTAAATTATTGCAGACAACTCTGAACGTCTACTTTGTTAAACGAATTATATTTCAGATCGCCGTGAAGTAAAATTGGGAATCAAACGAGCTTACCTGTTAAGCGAAGTCTTGATTCTAATTTTACGAACGGCGATCTGAAATATAATTACCCACCCGCCACTAGCTAATAGCCCCAAAGCTGCAATAATTAGTCTACTTTATTCACTTATCTTTCCAGGAAAACCTAGTGAATGTAAGTATGCGGAACTACTCTGTACAGAAAACAGAGCTTGTTCTCCATCATAAGGATCTCTAAAATTAGTGACATTCCTGTATGTGTTGCCACCAAGGACGATAATTCTATTTTAAAAAATATATTTATATCTAAACAAACGCGATGTCTACGCTGCGCATAAGAATTACTACTTTGTTAAACGAATTATATTTCAGATCGCCGTTCGTAAAATTAGAATCAAGACTTCGCTTAACAGGTAAGCTCGTTTGATTCCCAATTATACACCATCACTGAGAATTGTATTTACGATTTTAATTATTAACATTCTGTAAATATATATTTATTATTTTTACGACCGCAAATCAATCAATCATTATTGTAACATGAGATCTGAGACTGACCTAAAAAATACAAAAAACGTAAGAAAATTTGAATTTCGCGGGCAGGGTCGGCGCTTTCACCTTAAAACGTTGTACCGGATCTACGACGAAATTTTGAGGTCCCAACATTTTTGTTTACTTAAAATTATTATTAAAATTAAAATTATTTGGTTAAAACGACTATCGGCTATAACAACCGTAATCCGACGGTCCCTTCGAAGTCGTTATAAACCGTTTTCGCTGTAGTTCAATAGAGAACACATTGTGCTCCACACTTTTCATTACCACAACTACTAATTGATGTGCAACTGATACAACCTTGGCAAGAACAAATATCGTCCATGTCAAGTTCACAGTCGCATTCAGACGAAGTTACATCATAGTGTCGTTTATTACTTGTTAAGTACATATGTGCTTGAGTTTTATGTATCTTTTAATTTGTGATTACCTACGTTACACTATGTACTGTTTATCATGCTTGTGGGTCCTGAAAGGTTATTAAATAGTAGTTAGAAGTAATCTTGATACACGTAAATATGTATAATGATACTCGTACTCTTAGACCAAATAAAAAGCCAAGACATAACGCTCTCAACAGTGACGTGAGGCTGGTTTCATAAACATGTGTGCACTTAGTGAGGTGTAGTTTGATTGTTAATGATTGTAAATGTGTGCGTGTGAGCATGTATGCACAGAGCGGAGGTGTAGTTTAGGCATGCTTCACTGTATTGTTCGCAGCGCTATGTCTTGGTTTTTTATTTGGTCTGAGCTCGTACCTATAACAGTCGGAAAACGACTGTGAAACGGAAAACAAGAACAGTGGGGTAATTTCGTAATACACATATAGTGTTTCATTTAGACAATTCACACATGTTCATTGCGTTATTTACGTTGTTAAGTCGAATTTTTCAAACCTATGAAGGAATGGATTAGGAATTTCCTTCAAAACCGTCGGATTGCGATTGAAAGTGAGTTAAGCAATTAGGGTGCTGGACTGGTCTCCAAGCCCTTCACATTCAGAGCGTGGTACTTACTATTCTTAGTTAAAATTACTTACGTCTACATTATTTCCGAACTGACGTAGCAGTGAAAGCCACACTTAGAAAGAAAGAAAATACGTTTATTTGCGGTAAACATGACGCAAAGAAAGATAAAAAAACACGTAAATAACAAATTGGGGGAAAATATGCGTCACATCCATGCAAAACGGCCATCGCTCAGCATAAATGCTGCGACCCTATGCAAGACAGAGCCCCAGCGCTGACTTCATTTAATGGAGTCACGAAAACCTTATAAATATCGTTGTTTATCACCTTAATAGTTAAGATACGTAAATACGTTCAAGGGTAGCGCGAATTTGTCAAATCCTCGCCAATGAAAGTAGTACCTATTAACTTTCAGTGCTAATAAAAAAAAACTGTCGGACATAATTTATTTAAATACTAGTTTCTGCACGCGACTTTGTCCGCGAGTCTATAACCTTCCTCTAGAATTAGGCTATCCAATGCAAAAAGAATTTTTCAAATCCGACTGGTAGTTCCTGAGATTACCTCCGCCATACAAACTTACAAACAAATAAATAAACATCCAAACAAACAAATTTTATCTCTTTATAATATTAATATAGATTTACAAGCCGTGCCCCGATGGGATTATTCATCGGCAAAAATAACTAATTTCCCCTATTTACCTACCATTAGGAATGAATTTTCTAAAATCCCTCCTTAGTGCTCACTTTCGTTAAAAAGGAACTTTAGTGAAAACTTCCATGCTCCTAAACCCAGCGGTTTAGGATGTGCGATGTCTAGGAAAGAGACCCGTTGAGAAAAGCGCGAATAAATTCTAGAAGTTTAATCTCAAACTAAATAATGGTACAAACGGTTTCCGTAACGGGGATCTTGGAACTCGTGCCAATGCTAAAGACTTGCAGTGTGAGGAATAAAAATCTCAAAACCTGGGAATTATGACTGAGATTTTCATTCACAATTTTTTTTGCAGAAAATCCTGTTTCTAAAGAGAATTTTAGAAGCTTGTCTCATATATAAGAATACAACTCGTCCATTTTGTAAAATTTCACGGTGAAAGCTTAAGGGTGAAGTGTGCTAGGCTAGGGATTGACACTATTGACCATTCACTTCAAGCAAACTTCACCTAGGTTTTCACTTTTCACAGTAATTTTTAGGGTTCCGTAGTAAACAAGGAACCCTTATAGTTTCGCCTTATCCGTCTGTCTGTCTGTCCGCAGCTTAGCTCAGAGACTATTAGTACTAGAAAGCTGTAATTTGGTACGGGTATACAAATTAATCACGGCGACAAAGTGGTCAAATAAAATCTTGTTTTTTTTTTAAGGTCAACCTCCTCTATACGTAAAGTAGGGATGTTTTTTTCCTCATCTATCCCATAGTGTGGGGTGTCGTTGGAAAGGTCGTTCAAATATATTACAAGTTTGTGAAAACCAGTTTTGGATTCAGGGATCCGTTTTCGAAATATTAAGCTTTAAATTGCAATTTTGCACTAACAATACAAAAATTGCAACAACAAAAATTGCACTCCTGCCAGCGAAATGGTTGGTTTTGGATATGTGAAAAAATTCACAGCAGTAGTACTTGTATAACGAAATTAAGAGAACTACACACATCAAAAGTGTCTAGGGATCAACATATATTTTTGCAATAACTTTTCTCCTGATTGATATTAATTAAAATTTTCTTTAAGGATTCATCAAATAAAGTGTTTTCGTTTGTCACAGTAACGATAAACCAAGTCACCTTTGCATTAATAAAGAAATTTGCCATTTTCCTAATAAAGGGATTTTTGACATTTGAACCACTAACATTAAAGTTCGAAAAAAAGACTGAAATAACAGTTTTCTTTAAAATTTTATTGGGTAACTTAAACAATTAATAATCCGTGTTTCTACCGCGAACACTAACAACACAAGAACATCGGTTTGGCATACTCAAAATGAGTTCATCCAAATCACGCTGTGGAATGGCCGCCCATGTTCGTTGCAACAACAAAAAAAGGTCTTCTTGCGACTGGATACCCTCCATATTCGGCAGAGCTCTTCTCTGTAGCATATCCCATGCATGCTCAATCGGGTTCAAGTCTGGCGACTGAGCAGGCCAGAGCAGGACATTGATGTTAGCTGCGGCGAGAGTCTGTCTTACAACTCTTGCGGTGTGCAGTCGTGCATTATCATGCATTAACTGAAATAAGGGACCGATTTGCACTTGTAGAGGAACGATGACGTCAGATACAATCGTCTCAGCATAAATTTGAGCGTTGAGGTTGCCTCTGATCCAAATCAACTCAGTTCTTCCGCCGATCCAAATACCCGCCCATACCATGATGGTTCCACCACTATAAGGATGGACTTCCTGGCAGGATTTTAATCGCTGTTGGCGTCCAGGGGTTCTCCAGTGTCGTATACGTCTTGTATCCGGTCTCATACCAAAACGAGACTCATCAGAAAAGCACACGAAACGCCATTGTTCTTCTGCCCAATTTCTGTGTTCAAGAGCCCATTGATATCGAATCCTACGATTGTGCATTGCTATAGGTGGTACCCGTAGCGGTCTTCGGGAATGAAGGTTCACTTCATGCAAGCGGTTTCTGACTGTTTGGTCGCTAATTAAGTTCCCTGAAGAGTGATGAAGCCTCACGGCTAACATCATGGCGGTTATTGTTGGAGCTCTTCGAGTTAAGATTTGAATGTATCGGTCTTGTCTCCGTGTGGTGCAGCGATACCGTCCTCCATGGCGCTCAGCCACGGTACCAGTGCTTCGGTAACGTGTCCAAAGTCGACTGATAACACTCTGACTTGTATTCAGAGCTAAAGCCACAGTACGTTGCCGGGAACCAGCTTCTATCATTCCCACGGCTCTGAGCATTTCTTCCCTGCTTAAATGACGTCGCCGCTCCATAATAACGTTGGTTTTAATCAGTAGTAGGGAAACAGTAGCACTAATAATGTCTTTAATGCGTTGTATGTTTTTATAGGGAAAATATTGACAGCTGATTTTCATCTTTTACTCGAATTTGATTAACAGTTCCTGTTTCAAATTATGAAATGCACCAAAAAGGATCCATATAAATTTATATAATCATAAATTTATTACAAAGCCACATCTCAATCTCAAGAAATCCGCATAAAAATGCTTGATCCCTAGACACTTTTGATGTGTGTATCTAAGTAGGCGTACCATAGATTCCGTATGGGAGAACATGTTTTTCAACTACAAAGTTAAAAGTTTGTTCTTGGGATAAAAGGATAAATAAATACATTCCATCCCTCAAATCCCTGCAAAAGAACCCAAATTGACGGCAACTCAATTAATTAGTGCATCAATATGCTTTATGCAATCAAAGTGAACAATGGGCACGTACGACGGGCCGTATTTGTACGTGCAAACACCATACAAGACTTGGCCCCGTTAAGTGAGGGGAGCCAATACCCAGGGCCTATTGTGTGGATGACACTTACATGAGCCAAATGCACATCTATCATTGTGTATATCCGAGAGGATTCCAGTGTTTGGTTGTTCTAGGACTTAGGCAGTGTTGTGAATACAGCACTGTTATATCTAAACTAGAGATGGGCCGACTATTCGACATCGTTTGTAGTCGGCGACTAGTCTGCGACTATTCGGCAAAACTGCCCATTATAATCGGCGCATAACAAATGAAATAAAACAAATTATTTGTACTTGTTTCATAATTTCTAAAAATTACTTAGAGTAGGTATCTAAAGTTAGTCTTTACAATATAGGAACGGATTAATCAGTCAGCTCAGCGGCCGCGCGATTACCAAGCCGAGTGATGACGAAAAAGCCCGAACACCCCGACAAGTAGGTATTAGAATGATCGGCATTGAAATTTGAAAACCGATTAGTCGGCTAGTCAGTTAGTCAGCAAATACTATAGTCGGCCCATCACTAATCTAAGCATAGTACCCGGTCGTTTAGAGGCACACAATGTTACCATAAATTCTGCACATGATTCCAGACCCCGGTGTGGCCCTGTGGTGTAGTATCTACCTAAGTACATTATATTACAGATGTGTGTGTTTGTATTATCTTTGAAAGAACCAAATACAAGCAGTATCAAACCAGGATTCAAGATGTTTAATTGTGTTTAATTCCCGTTCTTAAAAATCTGCTCTATCATACAAATTTAAATGCAATACTTGCCTGCAGCCTTGGAGCCTCTCTGAGGAATCGAATCCGTAACGAGGTGATCCGGCACAGAACCAAAGGTATCGATATAGCTCACAGAATAATCAAGTTGAGGTGGCAGTGGGCCGGCCATATCAGCCGTAGAACCGATGATCGTTGGGGTACACGTGTTCTTGAGTGGAGACCGCGAATTGGCAAACGTAAGGTAGGACTCAGGCTAGGTGGAGTGACGATCTTCGCAGGATGCTGAATGGCGTGCAATCGGAGAGGCCTATGTCCAGCAGTGGACTGCTATAGGCTGATGATGATGATGACTTGCCTGCACGGTCGGCATAGAACAACAGGTTTTTTAGAAATAATCTTTCTAGATTCGAGTGTTAAGTTTATGGCGCGTAGATTATGCGGCTTTTATGGCGTGTATGTCCCCTTCCTTACACCCTGCATAGACAACACATTGTGTTTTAAAAATAACTCGATGTGATGTATACTGTTTCAATACGAATATACCTTAGGAATATACAGGTCCCCAGGTCTCAGAAAAATTAATCATGTCCCTAACAAGAAGTTGCTGTTACTGAACTGCTCTGCGGCACTGCTTATTTACTTTGATTAGTTACTATTACTCTCAATTGCCTATTGTTAGTTTAAACAGCATCTTTATTTTTTATAAACTCTTCGTTCATTTCAATGGAATGATCGCACAAATAATGCAACTTTAAGTTGTGATCCTAGTTGCATTATTATTTACTCCGTAGCGTACGGTAAATATCTGTACCTGCCTGCAGAGTGTAGACATTCAAAGCATGTTATGTCAAACATATTCACATAATAATTAACTAATCAATGGAAAATCATTGGCTTGTGATAGTATTCATTATACCTTCGTCAAATAAAACCTAACTAAGGCTGGACCTATTCGGAATAAACTAATATGATGTCCCTACGTCCCGACACAAGCTATCCAAGAGAATAAAAATCAGTATAGTGGGCGAGCATATAGCAATTTACCTCCGCATAAAATAAACATAAATGACAGCAGCATTCAATCAAGAAAACCCTCAGTATATAAGTAAAACAAAAGAAAAATAATAGCCAAGAGCTCAACTGAAGGTGGATTACTCGTAATTTATCTTCTGCAGAAGTCTACTACAAAATAACTTGTAATTTAGAAAACCTAAGGTTTTTTTTAAGCTAATTTGAGCTTTGTAGACTCCGACTGAGAGGATCCTAATCCATGATGGCGGTTCGGCCAGCTAGAACATCAACTGTAGGTGGTCATTCGACAACCTTAAATGCAAATCATCGAATTGTAAGTCCAAGGTTGGCAGCGAACTCAGTTGTAAGTAACGTACGTGATACTAACCCACAATGGGGATATTACCCTAGATTGAATAGTTTACGGCAGTAGCTTTAATGCCTTGAGGCTTGCTAATCTAATCTTGAGGTAGAAACAAGAGCGTACTGTCGTAATGGGTTATGGTCAATTTTCTTTTAATTTCTTAAATATCTTTAATAGTATTTATTTTATAACCATAAAAAAATAAGATCCTCGCAGCAAGCCCTTTCATTTGATTTGTCACAGGGTACTGTTAGCAAAACCTTTTTTTTTAATGTTCTTGTTTGCCCCCAAAAGTGACCCCTAATATATTCAAAATTAGTTTATTTACTTTACATGTTCGTGTTTAGGTCACAGAAATATTTCAACTTAATCGGTTCATTAGATTTCGGAGCAAATTGGCTGTGACAGGCGGACAGACAGACAGACACGAGTGATCCCATAAGGGTTTCGTTTTTTCCTTTTGAGGTACGGAACCCTAAAAACAACGCACAAACAATCCTCTTGATAATGCAAGTGTCTTGAGTAGTGAGCCGATAACAGATGAGTATAACAATGTACAGGAAGTTCGACAATTGGACGCAGTTGTAACGCCTGCAGCAGTAGGTCATACAGCAGAGCACCTATTGTTCGGAACAGAGCGTCTATTACTTTGTAAAATGCTGCTCCTAATAGAAAGATTGGCAAAGGCTAACAATACAAATCTTGTATGAAAAGCGACGAAGATATAGTAGAAGAGTGTGTATATGAAGGGGGAAGTCGAGAACCGGAAAACGGAATGAAACGGAAAGGCACCAGGGCGGGAAAGTGAACACTTACAGAAACTTTATTCTAGTAGAGAAAAAAATAAAATAGGTATTATCCTTACAATATTATGTCACAAAAAGTAAGTTCAAAAACTAAAACCCGACTACTGAAAAATGCTCTAAAAAGTATGAAAGAAGAAAATATTTCAGACAGTAATCAAGACATAGGTACAAAAATGGTCAAGGTAAAGCCGTGGTCGCAAGCCATTATAATTTTGTAGGTGTACAGGCATGCGACCACGGCTTTACCTTGACCTTTTTTGATACTTTTTAGAGCAATTTTGAGTAGTCGGGTTTTATTTTTGAACTTACTTTTTATTTAAATCATTTTTTTTGGGTTATAATTTCGTCATTATTAGCAGAGCAGCTTTACATTTTTTTTGTTTGAAAACAAACAAAAAAAACGGCGCGGCTGTAAAATAACTACCTAATAAAAATTAGGTAGACATTTTACAGCCGCGCCGTACGTAGCATAGTGTGAGACTATGCTACACTTTTGCTTGTTTTTAACAATTTTAATAACATATTTATTTACTTAGACAATATGATATACTATACATATTTGTAATGTGCTCGTCAAGCCCATTCATTTGATACCCAACAAGGCAACATTTTTTTTAGTTCATGACTTCGTGTCCTCTAGAGGGCGCCATATTGCATTTAATGTGACATCACATAGCTTATTCTTCCAATGATACGCATTTGTCAAATTATGATCGGTAGCTTAGAAGTTATGAGGTAACAGATGAACATACATACATACATTACGGTCAAAATCATAATCCTCCTTTTTGCTTCGCCGTAGTCAGATAAATAGACTATTGTTAAACAATAATAGTGATTTGCGTAAGTTCAAGTTCACTGTGTTAAATCATCACTATATTTTAATTATAAATGCATTTATTATCGGTACGTACTATGTACCGGCAGAACAATATTCTTTCAATAGCTTTGATAACAAAGCAAGTCGTCTCATTACTTTCGAATCGGATTCATGACATGCTAAGCTTAAAGTTATGAGGATGTAAATATATAGCAAACACTTGACTTGTAAAGCATGATACGGTTTAGTTCTCTACTTTCTGCTAATATTTATATCTTCTCTTTATTCTTTCTAAAATTACTGTACGTAATGTAATGAGTGCTTCAGCAGTTTATGTTTGGATTTGATCTACATACGCTTCAATCACATAACATTCTTGCACACCAATTCAAAAACGCCGGTTGTATTTTCAGAATTTCAATTACCACTGTTTTGTCTAGGCGTTTCATTCTATAAAACACAGGTCTAGAGCAACAAGTGTGATCGATACGATGTCGTCAACCTTCCGTGAAGCAGACGGTCATGTTTACCTTTAGGGCATTCGCCTTTCAAATTGTCTGATGAAAAATGGAACCCGAAGGCCCGAAGTGTATTAAAAGTGTCGAAGGCTTGGCTCTGTTCCGCGTTTCGGGAGCATTTCCACCGAATTTCATTTTTCCAGGGTTTGATTTAGATGCTTCAAAAGGTCGGGTTGTTTGTTTTTCTGTTGGACAAATGGATTGCAAAATTGACCTTTCATATTTTAGGTAAGGTATTTGTTTGTTTGGACAGTCCGTTGTAGTTTTTGTGGAACATGAAAAAACATCAAAGGTCTTGTGAGTTTCGAATGAAATATTTCGTTTCAGCTCGTGCAGGCTTAACTTTTTTCTAGCTCTCAATGATATAACAGAATGCAAATGAAATAAATAAAAACAACAAACAAACAATGATTTAGATACCGTTAAGCTGCTCCCAAAAGTTGGCACGATGCCAGCGAATTATCTGCGTCCATCAGCTAAAGGTCATCTCAAATGTTTCAGGTCAGTGACGGGCAAAAGGCTTATCGTTATCAACGCCGACGATCATTCAGCTATGGAGACTAACTGGATATAATATACTAACGAGATACCATATGTAACTTTGTTTAAAACAAGATTATTCCCAATTTCGAGCTGTCGTGTGCAATTTGTAAAAGGTGACTGAGTTACGCAGTAACAAAGTTAAATCAGACTGAAAATGAGGGTAAATGCTTTTGCCATGTTTGATGGCTATGCCAATAATCGATAACGAAAGTTCATTAAAGGAGTTAAAAGGTCTGTGATCAGTATTGAACATTGGTATGTTGATAACTTTGATAGTGATTCATGGTCTTGTTTTGACTACCGTAGATTAGGTAATTCTATTAAGATAAAATAAACAGCTGTATACGAATTCATAAAGAGCAACAATACTTTTGATCAGTTACAACTCGATGGACCAAAAAAACGACCTCTTAGCATTATGTTCGAATATATTTGCACATGGCACATTGGTTTTTGCAAGTGCGATATTCTTGTCTGACTTTGTCTCAAGACTTTTAAGTCTAAATTCATTATTAACTATTCGCGTTGTTTATTTCAATTGATCTGTGGCTAAAATAAATAGGTAGGTACACAGCATAGACGATACTGTTATGGAAGACGTCAAAATATAAATACTCTTCAACAATTTTTTTTTCTGCACCATCCATCCAGCATTTCTCTATTTCGGTTGTAAGGAGAGTGTGCCTATTACAATAATAATTATTATTTTCTGTCACCTATACTAACACTGTCGGTATTAGACCTAAAAATGCAAAATATAGCTTTCACAAACTAGTTTAGTGAAAGCTAGGCTCGACTGATGAAATGGAAACATACAACATGCTAACAGCGAAACAACTATATCAAGAAACAGTAAATCGACTGTTATGTTTTCCGTACACAACAACCGTAATGTATTAGTCATAAGAATGAAAATTGCATGATAATAGGGAAATATAATAACATTAGCTAAAAGTATCATAATCGAAAATAAGGGCGCTGTGTGTGCGTGTTATCTTAAAAACCATAATGAGGTGTATTTAGAAGGAAAACTACCCTATACAAAGGTCTTCGTGTACGTGGAATGGACTCTATAGGTACAACAATTACCTTGGTCATGAGTACATGGCCTTTGATTTTCACTTGGGTAGATAATAAAGACACGTGCCGAGCATAAGAAAACGTGGACTAAACTCAAAGGCAGATTTAAAACCGGGCAAGTGCGTGTCGGACCACGCACAATGAAGGATTCCGTAGTTGGGATGAATTTATCCCAATAACAAACTTAACAATGTACCTAGTTGAAAAACATGTTCTCCCATACGGAATGTAAGGGAGAACATGTTTTTTGCAACTGCAAATGTAAGTTGGTAGATTATTACTCGTTAACTTGTAGAGCCTACTTAGCTGTGATAGTTTTCCTTTTAATTTCGTTATATATACTACTGCTGTGATTTTTTTTCACACATCCGAAACCAACCATATAGTTGGCAGGGGGAGTACACTTGACTCTAACAAAAATTTGCACTTTAAAGTTTAAAAACATCCCCACTTTACGTGTAGAGGAGGTAGTACCATAAAAAGCTACAAGTTAAAAGACGAAGCAATGCCACTGCTGAGGAAGAGTGCGCCGAAGTTGTGCAGACTTCGGATGTTATAAAATGAACGAGATAGGTTATTTCACAATCTTCATTAATCTAATGAACCAGAACGATCAGCAAATAAGCCTTCAAAGAAGGAAGTATATAGGCATCGTGGCGACGTCAATCAATTTAAGCTTCAAATAAACTGAACGAGAAGCCATAGTGACGTGATATTATGTAGGTATACCTAAGTGCGAAAAATTGCACCTCATAATTATATTAGTAGGTACACACGGCTACACACCAAGCTATACATTTCCAGTATAAGCTGACCTCGCATTGTACGGAAATCCTATAAAATGCGAGATCAGCATAAACTAGAAATGTATAGCTTGATGTGTAGCCGTGTGTACAGGTACACATCGGTAAAGGATCATGTAAAATTATACGCGTTGAATTTTTCTAGAAATACTTTATTACTTTGGTTTTATATTTAACGTAATAATGAACAAGGTTTTTCATATCTCGGATGGTTTATAATTATTATGTTTTGTTTCTGCCAATCCAAAAATAAATGTTTGGTAAAGCTTGCATAAGGATGTCTGATTCTAATTAGCAGGGTATTGCATATTGACTGGAAAACAACCGCTTGTAGAAGTTTGTATTTAGCGTCTCTTCTGACTTTCCTGGAATCTCACAAAATATAATATATATTTATATAAATATTTATATGGAACGGTATGATGGAAATGCGTCTGACTCAGCATCAAAGATAGGAAATTTTAAAAGTTTTTATAAGGATTTTACAACCCTTTATAGTTTCAGTTCACTCAACTTTTGGTAGAACCATTTTCGCTAAATCGACCCCAAAAGCTACTCGAATCTCACTAACGTCGATTTAACCTACAACCTTAGACTTCAGTTACAATAAACCACTTGCATTATGCTTTGCTACTCCCAAGTCTCAAGTAGGTACAACCATGCAGGCTCTTGGCAGTTACATGAATATACTCTATATTTCATGCAGAAAGCTTTACTCCGCTGCCTTGAAAAGTATTAGAGAAAATCGGAATATAGACATCTTAATTTAGCTTGACATTTATTCACTTTAGGGTCTTTGGTAGTGTGGTAAACCTCGTGTGAAGTAGTAAATGTGGGTAATAAAGAATAACTTTTTATTATTATAATTATTGTGTGTTTATATTAGTCAATGACAGACAACGCAGAGCCTCGAGCAGTGATTGGCAAACTCATTAGTCAATAGAGCCAAATATCAATACTATAACGATTAAGATTTCTTATGAGAGCCTATCCTTTCTTTGTGTCCAAAACTCCAAATCCAAATTTATTGTCTCAATACACTTTTTTTCCTTAAAACTCCCATCCTCTTTCACTCCACAACGCTTCCTAAAATTATTTTATATGAAGATGGATGCCTTCATCATCTTACTTATTAATAAGTTAACCTTGGGCAAATTTCGCGCCCTCACGCCCCTAACCGCCGCAGGAGGAGACGCCCAGGGCGGAATCGCGAGGCGATTTCCGGCCACCGTAGGTGCGGGCTTGCGGGCGGTGAGCAATGGGTGGCTCACCGTCCGATAAGGACCAGGCCCGGGTCGACGGCGTGTTGTGTTCCACGCGCGCCTCAAAGAGATGTCAGCAGAATTGAAGGGGTCCACTAGGGCCGATGCCTGCCGGGGTTGCGATGAAAACCGAAAGGGAGATCGTGGCCCCCGGCGACAGGGCAACCGAAGGAACACGGATGGGTTTTAGCAGCATTATTCGGTCAGACCGTGAAACAAAATAAAACGCTGAATCCTGTCGGGAATTGAATGAACAACTGACAGAACTCAACTTTGTCACACAGCTGTCCAATTTATGAGATCAAAAGTTGAAATTAACAATGTTTGTGCGGATACCAAGGTCATCAAAGCCTTTTGAATACCGAAGCAGTGTAGGTAGATTTATTTAGGTTTGTTTAATTAACTTTTGTTGAGAATTTACATAATTTTAGGTTTTCATTCTTTACCACCGTTTGTTATAAAAAGGCGAGTACATTATTTACTTTACTTTTTTAAACAGTGTTGCTCATATCGGGATGCTGTTTATAATTTGGTTGTTTTTTGTATTATTTTAAGTACTTATTCATTAGCATTATTAATTCCTTATCAAGAGATAGGTAAGCTGTTATAAGAGTTTTAATAAACATTTTAGTATTGTTTCCAAATTCAATAAAGCAGCTAGGTATCTACCAGTGACGAAGGGTGATTATATGGAGAAGGTAAGCCGGAGCAGCAAAAAAAAAAAGATTACTTCAGACTTTCGTCGTGGCCGCGAAAAGTTACCTCTTGTTTACTTATCAAAATAGCGGTGTCAATAAACCGTGTCATTAAATTCCGATTTCGATCTACTTTTCTATTATGAGCTTCATGCAAATCTACGAATATGTTTTTCAGTCTGCACATCTTTTTTGATGAATTCGTCAGATTAAATGTAAAAAACCCTTTATTCCATAAACAACTAGAATCTAAGAAAAGTAAACACGGGAATTTTATTTAATTGACGACTGCCAGTCAATCATTGATATTTATCGTAAAGGGAAACATTAAAATGTTTGAAAAACCACCGTGGCGTTTGTAATTTATTAAACAATAAACTATGAATCCTTCCTACGGAGAGATATTAGGGAAAGGGCAATGACCGCTATTGCCAACCTAAAGCGAATCGGGTATAGCAGGCACTTTAATACTGAAATTACCTATGTTCTGAAAAATAAATAAATAACATGAAACTAATTAAAATATTGCAAATTGTAGGAAAAAACTGCTGATCAAAACATGCATGCAATTTATTATCGAATACAAACGCTGAAATAGTTTTAAAAAACAACCGACTTCAAAAAGAAAAAAACAGTGGCACTCCGATAGAAGCGAAACCTTGAAAAAAAAAAAATCGGCACGCGGTAGGTAATCAACGCGTTGATGTCTTTTACTCCATGCATTGCGGTATCAACGCGTTGATGTCTTTTTAATGGTCAAAAGCTAGTGTCATCACGGTGTCGCGAAATCCATGGTTTAGTCCCATCTCAAAAATGCCCAACGCGCCTAAAGAAGTTTTCACTTCAAAAACACATAAAGTGAAAACTAACTTTAATTTCGGAAGTCGGTGTCTTTGGCTCTGTATTTTTGTTTTTTGCCACTTGATTTCCAAAATTAAAGTAATTTTGCACTTTTTTTTTAAAGTCGAATGTTAATTTTTTATTTTTCACTTTTTAGTTGTGATACCTACTCACCACAAACTCGAATACTACTACTACCTGCTCTACGTAAATGAGAATGGGAAAATACGTATTACTGAAGCTAACTCAAAAACTACTCAAGCAAAATTAATAAAATATGGGACCACCTCTGAAGTACGACTAAATCTATCTTTCGTAACCTCGTAAACATCGCAAAAAATCTGCAATAGGTAGGTATATCTACCTATATACAACGTCCGATTGGTGGACACGACCTTTATGTTATCAGTCAAATGATAAGCCTTGCACATCATTAATGAAGGTCACATATCATGTTCGTTATAAACAAATTTGTCGTTTGCATATAATTAAATGCCATTGAATAATTAAAACCGAGCGGGGCTCGTGGCTAAATAATCCACCGCACGGATCTATCGAAGGATAAGCTCCGCTTGCCGTGGTTAGTTCGTGGATGGGTGACCATCTACTACCGACATAACGAGATCTTAACGTGTTTTTCGAGGCACGGAGGGGTCCGAAAAACACGTTAAGATGCCGATATATGCCAGCGACCTTGAGCTTGCGTGGTCTATGCTGAGCTCACGCAACGCGTCGTACGTCCAGCCAGTAATAGGACTCGCCCATTAAGGAGCGCTATTCCAAATTTTATTATACGTAATTATTAATTTATTATACGTAAAATAAAAGGTATTCGAATAAAACCTGTAAACTAAAATATACAAAATTAAATTATCTTTAAAACGGTGAAGGTTTCAGAAAAATGCGCTTGATAGTTTTTGCTTGATTCTCAGTTTTTTATCCGCGTTAGACACAACATTACAACTTTTAAACATAATCTAAAATATTCACAGATTAAATTATAAAATGCTCTAATTTAACATATATTTTTTCCAAATCATTAACACTACTCTTTTAGACGTGATCTTCAGTATAAAATCATTGAAAGTCGCATAGGCTAAGCGTATGCAGTGACGCAGGTGACGCAGGTCCACGCAGCGCAGGGCAGAACAGATTTTGTAACGCATGAACGTACTGACATCTGCGTACGCTGCGACGCAGGTACGTGCGACGCAGTATATGTCTGACCTGCTCTGCGTCTCGTTGTAGATCCGACACGGATTTCTGCGTGACGCGTGCAGGTCGTCACTTGTTTTTTACTACTGATTCATAATTTTGTTTCAATGACAGATTGTTTGTACTAGCTAGGGAGAGAATGTGTCTGCGTCGCAGCATGCGCTGGCGGCCTATGTCTGCTTCGCCTGCCCTACCCTGCAAGATCTGTACTGTGCAGTGCTGCGTTACCTGCGTCTCAGCATACGCGTAGCCTGAGACTAAGTGTATGTGTCGTCCCAGTGTCGCCTTAAGCCGTTGGTCCCGCCTGTCAATCGTATATCTTTGACCGTCGTTACGGGTAGTCAGAAGCCCAAAAGTCTGACAACCAGTCTTAATACCAAGGGGTATCGTGTTACACGGTAAATGGATTGTGGAGGTTAGATAGGCAGTCATACTTTTGTTATCATCTTAGAGGTATTGTCCTGCAATTCAAAGGCCTGTCTTCCCTTCTTTCTGCCTTTGTTTCTTTTATGAACTGTGTTAAGAAAAAATAATGTGGATAAATCCCACATAAAATTAAATTCCTAATTTAACGTTCAAGTAAAGAATGAGTAGAGAAAGCAAAAGTGTAACACACCGGGAAATAGCTACATACTTTCACACTTCAACTCACGGTAACATTTTTCTTTGACTATTTATTAGAAGCAATTTAAAAAAAAAATCTTCTGTCGTAGGTACACAATTTGGGTGCTTACCTAAAGATAGCTACGTCCATTGATAGTAAAAGTAGTTACCTACGTCCTCAAGCAAATATGGCAACTTTGGACCGGAGTCGATGGATGCAGATTTTTTGCTTAAAGGGGTCCAGTTACCACGATCCTCGGTAATGAGGGACCGATTGAAGAAAACTTAAAGATGATAAATCTTTATTATCTTTTAGTATAATTTATGAATTCTCTAACTAAGGACATATACATGGACAGTTTTAAACACGACCCCAATTATGGGCGCCTTTTAGAGAAACATGACAAAACGAACATTAATCAAAATAAATTATCTCATAACTAAAACTACAGGGTCAACAGTTTAGTCTCCATACTTAGTAATCTTTTTATTTTTAACGACATTTAGATTTAAGAAGATGAAGTTAGTAAAATGCCACATCACAAATTATATTATAACTAGCTGCGCCCCGCGGTTTCACCCGCATAAGTCTCGATCCCGTAAAAATATCGGGATAAAAAGTATCCTGTGTCCTTCTCCGGGTCAAGGTCTATCCATATCTTAAATTTCATCCAAATCCGTTCAGCCGTTTTAGCGTGATGTCGTGACCAAGGGAAATAGGGATTCATTTTTATATATATAGATTTAGTCCAATGTTACAACTTACGAGCTGAAGGTAGTGGATTCGAACCTAGGCATGCGGTTTACTTTGTGTAAATAATTTCATCACCACTACTCTCAAAACGGTGAAGGAAAACAGCGTGAGAAACCCAGCATGTCCTAGAAACGAAAATGAATGAACGAAGAAGACGTGACATCTACCAACCCGGACTGGGCCTGCGTGGTAGATTACAACCCACTCCCTCTAGAAGAGCAGAGGCCTGTGTCCCAGCAGTGGGAGCATTATAGGCTGATTATGCTACTCCAATGTTAGGTAAGTTTTTGTCATGCCCACTGCTGGGAAAAGGCCTTTCCCGAGGCTTTTCCTTCCAAATCTCTCTGTTTTGTGCGATTTCAGGTCATATGGGCCCCGCAAACATGATTAAATCGTCGCACCACCTTCGCCGCGGTCTACCTAGACGGCGATGTACTCCTTCAAGCGTTCAGTGAGTGACGATATTTGCCCATCTCTCCGGGTGCATTCGTGCGACGTGGCCGGCTCACTCTCACTTCAGCCGGGCTGATTTTTAAGGCAGACAGGTAAGATCAGGCCTCGGATTTTTTTTTTTAAAACGTTTCTAACAGTTCTCGTTCTTCTTGCATGTATTTGTTTAGTTCAAGTGTACCTTATCTTCATTTCAGTACATTATTGATTCCAATGCACTTGCCGCTTACGTATAGATTAAGGTTGTATTGCGAGCTTCCTATCGATCAACCCAAAAATGGAAAAAAAACGTTTTAATAACCGAGAATGATTTAAATTTTGTTCTTCTTCAAAAATGTTTTTATAACATTCCGTTCAGATTCTATATTGCTGATTATTTTTTCACGATTACGATATTTGTCCAAAGAAAAACATTGTACAGTTTGATGGTGCCGTAACCCACATTAAAATTTGACCACACCTTTATGATACACCCTGTACCAATATGTCAGATTTCCAAGTAAATATAGATCTGTACTTCAGTTCATCAGATGTTTTTCATTCATTAATCAAAATTCATAAGTCATTTATTCAAACTAGGCTGAGAATCAGCACATTTCGAACGTCAAAATTACATAAGACAGTCCTCCAAAACGCCCACCCTTCACTACTTCCTAGTGCTTTATCTGGGAAGAAGTGGCACAACAAACTCGCCAGCAGCACAGCTGTCTGTTCAGTTAGAATCATTAAAACATTCTGCCTACGTCAAGATGATCTTCCTTGATACTAATTATGTTAATCTACTTTAAAAAGGTGGTTATAGAAAAAATCGTTCATTTAGGACGTGTGCAACAAACCGTATTATAATCCTCCAAAGTCACCTTGCTTTGCAGATTGATCAACGTAATGTGTCATTAAAAATAACTAATTAAGCAGCCACAAAAATTCCAAACAAAATACCTATTGGGTATATTACTTTTAGACACACATGATAGTTTTTAAACTTACCGGGACTTGGAAACTTTGAACTTCGTCTCCAAATTCAGAAAACCAGCACCTTAATCGCGTATTTTCGAACGTACGAAGCAATGGAATAGCAATATACTATAAAATGATTCAGATTATGATTGATTGTGTGTACCGTCGATGTTGCAGATATCTGTAAGGGTCCATGTTACCAACCAATGATATACTAATATTATATACTACCCTAAAATACATAATCTTAAAAGTCTCGCTCAATAACGTTTGATACGAGTATATAAGATCATGATGAAATAAATAAAATTGAAGTGTCTGTTTGTAAAGTCAGAATAACAGCTTTTTACTAAATGCATGAAAATATAAACCTATGGTACATATTGCAAAAAAAAATAAAAAATCTTTTGTTCTGGCTCATCTCCGAAAGGGCTGGACCGATTTTGACGTGATTTTCACTGGCAGATAGCTGATGTAGCTGGTGTGCTGTGTGTGTATACATATTTATAGTGATTCAGAGGATAGCCGTGGTCGTATGCCACCTACCCGACCAACACAATACATTCTAACAGTAGTAAGCGATCATAAGCAGGGTTGTAACAATATTATGATTTAAAAGAAGTTCCGTGGAGTTTGTTGCCCGTTCTTCTCCATAGGGACCTAACTACGCTTTGGAATGGGCAACTTCAAAAGTGCTTGTAAATGGTTTAATTAAAATAAATGCTTTGAGTTTGAGTTGGAAACAATAATGACTACGATTTTTTAGATTTATTTTAATTTTTCCATACAGTAACTATATTTCTGCGTAAAAGGGAATGCGCCCTTGGGTGTCAGAGAAAAGGGGAACCCCTGCGCAGTGTTTTGTAAACTTCGCATGCAATTACCATAGTATATTAAGAAACCGACTAGGAATTGAAAAAGCTGGTAAACTAGTTTTTTTGTTCAAGCATTATAATAATGTTAATGATATTATTTCAGATGTAAAATTATTGAACATATAATTTCCAAATCTGTTTTTTATTTTGATTTCTGTTAATGAAAGTAATATTAATGACATTTGATGAAATAATTGATTTCATTTGATTTAAATTGTGATTTAAATCAAAATGATTTAATCGTGCCAACCCTAATTATAAGCTTCAGAGCAAAGTGGTACATGACCACGGCTATTCTCTGAACATCACTATGAATACATGTATATTAAATACATTAATATTACGTGTAGGAGTTGTTTATTTAGTAGACGATAAATAAAAATATAGAATAGTTTGTAAATAACAATTTCAGATGAGAATATTTTCTTGTTTCATACTTTTTAGCACTAGAACGTTATTTTTCAGTAGTCGGGTTTCCGTTTTTGATGTTGTCATGTTTAGATATCGACGATACCCAGCACGTCTGTGGAGTTTTGCTAATTTCATTAGACCATGTATAGCTCCCGGTATAGCTACTTATAATATATATGTAGCTATACCTGTAGTATATATAGGTGTGAACCTAGACATGGTACGTAAATGCTATTTTACATTATTTATTTAAATCACATGGATACACTAGCCAGTCGTAGGAAGAAACTGGACTGCATCATCTTTCACAAGATAATGAGTGAAACGATAGATTGCAGTGAACTTGAGCTCATTAGAGTTAAAATTCCAACTGGGATTCCCAGGCATAACACATACATTGAAGTGAAAACTTCTTTAGGCGCGTTGGGCATTTTTGAGATGGGAATAAACCACTGATTTCGCGACACCGTGATGACACCAGCTTTTGACCATTAAAAAGACATCAACGCGTTGATTACCGCAGTGCCGATTTTTTTTAAGTTTTCACTTCTTTCGGCACTCCCGGAGTGCAACTGTTTTTTTCTCCTCGCATTTGCACATTTTTTACAATTTATAACAGCGCAATTAAGCATTTTCAATATTTTAACTGACGTCCGACAAGCGTGGCACCGATGCAGACTGAGCGCGAAAGTGACAGCTTACGATTATTGTACGTAAGTGCACGCGAATGGCACGCGAAGTAGTTGCTCTTGCGTTATCTAGGTCTATCTATATCTATGGTTTTAACTTTGTTAGCTTAGTTTTTAACTTGTTGTGCATGCTGTGGTCTCCCATAAGTCAAGGAGTACACCTACTTAATACCCGATGTTGCCCTTTAATTATGTGTCATGTATTGTGTCCCTACATCTTTTGTTGGAGATCATAAATAAATAAATAAATTTATATACATTTTTACACGACAAAAATACATAACAAGAAATAAATCAAACACTACAAAATATACATAGGGCGACCTTATCGCTTTCCGCGATCTCTTCCAGTAACCTAATACATTTTCGATAAACAATTGAGAGAAATAGCTTTTATTTCGAGTTGAATTTATTTTATTTTACGACTTTGGTATTTCGTAACTCAAATATTTCTGATACCAACTGCGATCTGTTTGAGACGCTAAAGAGTGAACGATATGCGTCTAAAAAGGCTCCCGCCCTATTCGCGCAGGAGTCCCTTAGGGCTCTGTGCTAGCTCCCCTCATGTTCACGAACGCTATTTACTAGCGATATTCCAAACCCAGGTAGAAGGACGCAGTTGGCTCTGTTCGCAGACGATACGGCCATCTACTTTAGGTCTAGATACCCCGACAATATCGCCCACACTCTCCAAGGCGCAGTCAATCGACTCGCTGCCTGGTTTCGAAAGTGGCGCATAGAAGACAATCCCGAAAAAAGCCAAACGGTTCTCTTCTCGAAACTGCGCACAAGGCATAGAGACCCCGTCCCCCGACCCCTCATTATGTTCGGTAAGCAGATCCCTTGGGAGAAGCGAGCCAAATATCAAGGTGTTGTCCTCGACCACCATCTCACTTTCGCTGAGCACATAAAGAAGGTTCGTTCGCGTGCCGCTTTCGCTCTCGGTGGGCTCCATTCCGTTCTAAACGCACGCAGCAAGTTGTCACTTAAGTGCAAATTGCGAATCTACACAGCGTGTATTCGTCCCATCATGACATATGCGGATGCCGTCTTTGCTCATGCAAAATCCCACCATATCCATAGGATGCAAACGCTCCAAAACCGATTCCTCCGTAGGGCCACCGGCTCCCCCTGGTATGTTAGGAACGAGAGTCTCCACCTCGACCTTAAAATTCCCACGACCCACCAATTTCTAAAACGCCTTGCAAAGCGTTTCTTCGATTCCGCGGTCAAACATCGCAACCCACTGGTTGTCGAGGCCGCCAGTTATGTCCCAAGTAGGATTAGCCGTACCCGCCGTCCTAGGCATGTGCCTAGGACGGCGGGTACATTATTTATTTAGGTAGGTGAAACTTTGACTAATACCAGCTTTTAGATCAGGATTATTAATCATGATAAAGTTATTTAATTTTATAAAGTTGGGTGCAAATGGTTGGCAATTTTTTTCAAAATTTATGGTGAGTAACAAAATCATGTCTTTTAGTCCTTCATTTCTGCATTCAAACATTGTTTAGTCTTATTTTCTACACGTTTGACTGTACATAAGTACATATACAACGTGTTCCTTTTGATGTCCCATAACTCTAAGGTTTTATGCTATAAGTAATACCAAAAGTCTTAGAACAATTGTTACAAAAATACATAGTTTCGAAGATAACATAACACGTGTGTTTCTAAGTTTCATTGGTCCAAGTAAATAATTTTCATTCAAAACATATTTAAAGCTATGAAAATGCGGCGTTGTAATTTTTTTTGTGGAGTACGATAGTCTTAAAAACATTTTTTTTTTAAATATTTTTTATTTCACGTAAGGGTGTTTTACATACATAATCGAGACTTTGGCGAAATATTTTGTATGAAAAATGAAAAAAAAAATTGTTTTATTGAAATATAATTCATATGCCAGTTGATTCTTTGACATGGTCTCATTAATTAATACCTGGAGTTATGGGATATCAAAAGGAACACGTCATAGAGATACAGCATACTAAAAAATTGCTAGCACAACGCAGACGAAAGACAAAAGCCGACTCTGTTCCAGTTAGACCATTGATGTAAATCGATGAGTTTAACTAGTTTTACGTAGTAACACCTGATGAGTGATGATCACATATGGCAAACAAACAATAGTACAATGAAGCAATAACTGCAACTGTCTCAATATTCTTAGATGTTCCTAGGTTCCTAGTAGGTAGGTATATCCTAGCCGGATTTCGGAAGCACCAAACCTCATTGATTTATATGAGCTGACCACAAACGGAATTTGGACCTGTGCGAGCACCCCGCTCAGGTGTGGAATAATACTGAGCAAATTCCGGATACATCGGACAAATTGGGCCAGCTACATTTTGGTGCCAATTAGGAAATTGATTGGTTTGGTGGCTTTTGCTGGGTCATCTATAATTGGATGCTCCTGCCCGTCGCAGAAGTCGCAGAGTAGAGATGGGAAAATAGACTTTTGAAGTAAAGCTTATTATAAACTTTCTATGAGAATATTTTTGCATAATTATGATTTCCAGCTATATTATTGCTACTTACACAATTTATTGTTTACACACAATTTATAATATAAAATAGTAAAGGTAGAACTTACTTTTATTAGGTAAAAACTCTGAATCACAACACTTAAATTCAAAACAAAACAGCACGTCGCAATAAAATGAAACCAGCTTTCAAATTACAGGCGAGAAAATTCGATAGGTAGATAATTTTACGCGGTTTATTTGTTACGGAAAGCGCGGGAATGTGCGCGCGAGCGTTGCTTGGCGGGAAAGGCGGGTTTTCCTTACGCTCGCTCAGCCAAGACTAACGTATCGTTCATTCTGCCTCTCGTGGAGCTACAAATTGAAACTGATTGGAAAACTCGAGGGAAATGCTCGCCCGCCAACAACAAGACTGAAAACTATTATATTTCTTATTACGCTTTTAAACTGTTTTGATTGAGTTGTTTGTTGTTGTTACCATTGTTTTCTTACGCCATTAGGTATGTAAATAAGTCTCGGAAACTTTGCTGTAAGTAGGTACATTTTACTGTCTGCAGTAAAATGTATCTAAAGCAAACTTACGAAAACGATCATCCGGGTACTTTCTGTGAACGTAGATAAAAATTGCGGATTATAATAGGTAGGTAAGTACTAATAAAAAATAGATTTACTTGTCACAGAAACACATGCATACAAAAAGATAAGATAACTCGAATAAAAAACAGAATAACAAAACAGATTAGTATTTATGAACACAGGACATAAATAGTCGACTGCAACTGCACGCCGTGTCTGTGACTAGAAGGCTTCCACTTAGCATGATGCTTTTCTATGGGGGACCCACACTCAGCACCGCTCTGATTTTCAGTGGTCACCCGATGAAGGTGTTTGCAGAGTTGGTTGATTTAATCACCATCACCTATCAGTGAGAAAGAGTAGTCCTCTAAAGTATAAACGATTTCCCTAAAGCCAGGATAGTTATACACTTAGCTATTTCTCTTGAAAATTTTAATACTTACCTACGTTAATTTTCTAACTATAATGGAACGAATCAATATTGACTTGATCTTGGACGTAGTTTTGTACCTACCTATGACACAATAACTAACAGTGTGGTTACAATTTTACTGTTTGCTCTTTTCATAAACCGGCGATGTTTGTAATACGGATATGTTCTTTAAGATTCCGCGATTGTTTCATTTGTCGTTAAATGGAACTGCGAACATTTTAGAACCTTATGTTAAGTATTCAATTCTTCAAAGGATTATCTCAAAATAATGGATAGTAGGTACTTACCTATTACTTATAAGTTTACCTATTTACTTAATGGTTAGCTACTTTTTTGCTTCCACTATTATATTCAGTAGAGTCTCCAAAATTCAACCATTTTCTAAGTAATGTGATGTTTAAGTTAGTATAGAGTTGACAACATGATCTTCGTCGTTCGTACCCACGTAGGTACCTATTAGAATACGTAAGTATTCAAAATGACCTACCTAAAGGCTGCCTGTAGCGCCCGCGATATCGCGCTGGTCTGCACGAGCCTTAATTCAAAACTTGCTGCTTCAAAAATTACCGACTTCTAAAAAAACATTACAAATTGAAAAATAATTTAAGTATATTTCGGAAGTCGGTGTCTTTGGTTTTTGTATATTCGTTATTTGCAACCGACTTACGAAATATAGGTTACTTTTCACTTTTTAGTGTCTTTTTAGAAGTCGGTTGTTTGTTTTTTTTTTTGTAAAAAAAACGTTTTTATTTCTCGCTTTTTAGATAAATTACAAACTGACCCACCAGTTTGTAATTTATCTAAGTTGCAATAGCTTAATGTCAACTGCTCATCAACTTTTACAAAATATTGCTTATCCCCATGCAGGGACTTTAATTGTTGAGGAGTTCTCCTGGTACTTCACCATCCACTTCTACATATGTATTGTGACGAGCATAAATTTCTGGGCAACCATATTACATAATCGAATAGCAATCAGTGAAATACTAATTGTTCAGTAGTTCTGGTGTCATCTGTGGTCTTCATCATCAGTTCCACTTCACCAAATGGTGCTTTCCGAGAGCAACTGCACGAGTTATTATAAAAAATACTCAAAACGCTATTATAGGTGTGTCTATAATATTTGAAGACTGCCCTTGATTTCTCCAGGATCCCATCATCAAATCCTGACCTGATGACGAAAATCCGTCTATATATCACGGAGTTATGCCCGAACATACATAAAAAAATGTAAACATCCGAATTGATAACCTTCTCCTTTTAGAAACTTCCTTTGAAAACAGACTGGCTTATTATAAGCACAATTGCACAAATTGAGCTTGTTTAGGCAAAGTTTTAGAAGTTTTTGCATTCTAGATGACCGCTCGATGCTCGTGCTTACCAAATTGAACAACAATCCGAGCAGAGGCAGTGAGGCAACTATGGAACACTTTGCGAAAAAAATGAATAACATTTTGTGTGAAAACTGGAAATATATTTAATAATGACAATTATACGGGAAATGGAGTGACGAAGTTAATGATAAACAAGCTCAGTTGCAAGTAATGTATTGCATAATGAGCAGGTACGACTATTGCGTTTCGTCGCGACAAAAGTAGGTACATTTTCGTAATTACACATTCGTATTGAACACTTTTGATCCCGGAAGAATTAATTTAATTCAATTTACGACAAAGTTTTTAATAAATGTTTACTTGATTTGATGATTTTGAATTATGGACGAATAATGTACAATGGAACGAAAATATATGGGATTCCTAAACAATAAAAACTGGCATGGTTTTGGTTAACAGTATCTGTGTAACTTTAATTGTAAATAAAATATAAACAAGTACTTACATCTACTACATATTTGTGATTTTTTCCCGATATTAAACAGTCTCCCACTTTGCAAATTAAACAGACAATGAATGTTTAAATAAGTTAGGCTGAAAATTGAACATTGGTCGGACATTGAAAGTCGACAATCCAGTTCACAGACCCTAATAACACCGTCTCTCCCCACAATACATACCACAGTGATAAGATTTACCACGTCTACAGTATACGCCGCCGTAGCTAAGGACAGGCGTGGGTTCCCAAAGGCAGTAATTTCAAGAGTGCAACGTACCAAGGCAGGGTAATGTGCTTGTCCCACCTGGAACATTGACAGAGGGTGGACAGAGGGGTACGAACGAACAAAAGAAAGATAAAATGATACTGTTGATATTTGCTTGACATTTCGGACTTTTGAGCGAAGTATTTCTAAACAGCGAGTGTACGTATTTGTTTACTGAGGACTGAGGACTGAGGACTGAGGACTGACAAGTGTTTTCTTTTGTTTCAACGACACTTTGTTTTAGCGGATTTTTTTCTTTCGAATAGGTCCTCGTAAAATTCTGGCAGAGAAGCAAAATAACCTTGTATCGGTGGAAAAAATCGATTCGTTTTTGAGAAACATGATGGGAATGAAGATACTTACTTAATTAAGGTAAGTAATAGGGAAAAATAGGTATTGCTATCTATTTGAAAAATGTAGCTAGATAACCGCAAAGGCATTTTCTTCTTATCTTCGGGGGCGTCAGCAGTCTGTTCATGCTGGAGACTCTTCGTCAAGTTGGTGTGATCTTGCAGCTGGCGTCCCTCAAGGCGGTATACTATCTCCTCTTTTGTTCTCCATGTTTATTAATCTCATTACCACCGTGCTTCGGACTGCGTATCATCTCTTTGCCGACGATTTGCAGCTTTACTGCCGGGCAAGTGTTGATAACATTTCTGATACGATTGAGTAGCTAGACCCGGATTTAGGTGTAGTCATAAATGGTCTGAGCAATTTGGGGTGACGGTTAACCCTACCAAGTACCAGGCTATCATAATAGGGAACCCCCACAGTATAAGGAAGCTGAATCTTTTACAACCCGGTCATTCCTTTTAGCACCGATGTTAAGGATCTTGGTCTGCATGGCAACACTTGTCTTGACTTGCGAAAGCAGGTCACAACTGTCAGCAAACAGTCACCAGAACATTGCGGTCGCTCTATCGATTGAAAAATCTTCTCCCATCACACATAAAGGCAATGCTTGTACAGTGCATCGCCTTATTCCTACACGCCTTCTCAATAATTGTATTCGATTCGTTTTCAATCTTCGTAAGTATGACCATGTATCCGAGCACCGATTGCTTTTAAAGTGGTTACTCATTCGTCAGCGCATAGAGGTGAGGGCTCTGTCTATGTTGTTTTCTATTCTCGACAGACCCACTTCTCCTTCTTACCTGACTTCTCCTATTTAATATTTATGCTTTGCCCATAGTAAAAATCTTCTTTCCACAAACAATCGTCTTCTACGATGTCCTTCTCAGCACTCTGGTTTCATTCACTCTTCTTTCTTTGTCCAGGCGGTCTTTCTTTGGAATGCTCTACCTCTGAAAATCAGGACGGCAACCAGTCGGTTATCTTTTAAAGTGAAGGCACGTGAGCATATACGTAAGAAGTTGGCAGAAACATCACAGCGCTGATTTGATGGATTCGTTTTCTCATCTACTGATCGTTATTTCTCTACCGATCATTATTTCTCCTGATAAAGTTTATTCTGTTTATATGTATGTATCTACGTATGTGTGTATTTATTCTTGTATTTTATAAGTTATCAATCCCTTATGTTGCACCTGCCATGTTTTATGTTGACTGGTAGAAAATGCCTCAGACATTAAGTCAGCCTTTGTACGGTATTTTTACTTGTGCATAAAGTTTTAATAAATAAATAAAATTTTCCGAACAGAAGATTGTCGAGAAATACTAGGAAACTATAGCTATCTAGATACTCTGCATTTTGCCCTCAATTCAGATGTAAATGTCAGAGTTTACAGCTTTTATTATATCGGAACTGACGTCACAGTGAAGCTCTCGTCGGAATATGATGGATATTGTTTGTACAGCCTCACCAGGGTCGTTTTCATTCGGATTTTAGTACTTTACCTACCTTTTTAATTCTCCATAAAAGATTTTCTCAGATACTCATTGTCTTCATTGACGTAAATCAGTCGTATCTTTGCCTACATGTGAATTAATCTGTACAGATATTACGAAATGCACGTCACATACATAATTCTGAGATAATACACAATAACAGGTCATCAGCCCGGCTTAACCTAGAGTTTACAGGTCGTCGCTGAAATTGGTAATTAACGTCATGTCACTGGGTGTCTGGTGCACTCTGCGTTACATTCAGTGGGCTACATAGAGTACCTACATATACGTATAGGTATATAGAGGTGTTGGAATATGGCTCGAAGCTCGGGTAATAGAATAAAGTAGCTTAGTGTAGTAAATAAAGTGGTTTCTCACTGTTGGTGACGTGATAAAAAGTTTTGTCCACATTAGGGCACATTTATTACAAGGTATTCTTTTGGAGCAGAGCCTCAGAGCCTAAAGACTAAACGTCTTCAATCAGTGCCTCCTGTCTGTTATGACTTACGAAGCCAAAACGTGGACAATCACGGTACGGCTGGTCCATCAATTCAAGGTTACTCAGCGAGCTATGGAACGAGCTATGCTTGGAATCTATCTGAAGGATAGAATCCGGAACGAAGTAATTTGGCACAGAACCAAAGTTGTCGACATAGCTCACAGAATAAGCAAGTTGAATTTGCCGGCCATATTAGCTGTAGAACCGATGACCGTTAAGCTAGACGTGTTCTCGAGTGGAGACCGCGAATCGACAGTAAGGTAGAACGTAGGACGCCCTCAGACTAGGTGGAGCGACAATCTTCGCAGGGGGGCTGGTAGCAGCTGGATGAGAGTTGCCGAGAATCGAGCTGAATGGCGTGCATTTGGAGAGACCTATGTCCAGCGGTGGACTGCTGTAGGCTGGTGATCATGATGATTCTTTTGGCAAAAGAGCTCGCCAGAAGTTGTGAGATTTAAACAACCAATAAATATGTATCAATCATTGAACATGGAACAAATGTGTTTCAGTCCAAAGTGCCCTAGTGCAGACAAGGGTTAAAATCATTTACCGAGAAAACGCGATATATGCGAAGCTTACGAAATATCCCACAACTAATGCCACATCCCACACCGCGATTCCTTCTGATCGTGTTGCGCCTTGATGTAACTTCGTGTGAGCTGATTTCAAAATACTTAGTCCAAATTAAGACTACAGGAGAATGAAAGTATTCTGTGGATGGACCAGTACCCTAATTGCGTAACTTATTTTCGTAAACGATTATGACTAATTTGTTTTATTTTAACAGTTCAACAATATTCATTGCGTGATTTACGTAGACAGATTCTCTGTCTACGGTTATTTACGTTGTTGAGCAGATTTTTTTTTTCCAACTTATGAAGCAATGGATTAACAATCTGTCAAATCGAAACAGATTGTGATTGATCGTGTATTACGCAATTAGGTTTAGTTTATCCTATTCCATCCACTGGATAGTTTTATTCACCTGTCCATCCGGGCATCGGTAATAACGAATCCTCTACTATGCTAAGGTCTTCACCTATTCACAAGAAATAGTCTGACCGTTTTCTCTAACACGCCTAGTGTTAAGGAAAACGGGCATACTATTTCTTATTAAGTAAGATTCCAACATGGTACTTAGTGCCATGGCTTTTTTAATTTGATTTTTGAATTGTTTTATTTTTTATTACGGACGCTTTTATCGTTGTGCATCGTTCTCACATTTATAACTTTAACATGAATGATGTAACCAATATTTTGTAAACATATTGTGATTTAAAAGAGTGTCCATGGAGTTTCTTGCCCGTTCTTCTCCATAGGTACCAACTACGCTTTGGAATGGGCAACTAGCTTCATCTTTCTGACTGACCGACCCCTTGACAATTCAAAAGTGCCTGTAATTGGTTTATTTGAAATAAATGCTTTGAGTTTTGAGTTTTTTTTTTGAGTGTCTACCTGTACCCATTTGACTTGAATAGGCCTAGTTCTAACACATTTTTTTTATAGAAACCAGGCTTCACACAAACAGAGGGTCATGGCCATCCGGCTGGCCCGAGGATACCGCACGGTCTCCTGCGAGGCGGCGAGCCTCCTTGCCGGATTACCGCCATGGGATCTGGAGGCAAAGGTCCTCGCGCACATTTGGGAGTGGCGCGAGGAGGCGAAACGCCGGGGCTTAACTCCGCTGCCGCGAGAAATCGCGGCACAGCGGACAGAGCTCCGGCGGGATCTCATGGCGTCATGGAGAGTGCGATTGTCGCAACCCAGCGCTGGGCACGCCACAATTGCGGCGATAAGACCCCTCTTTGAGGAGTGGCTAGAGAGGCGCCACGGCGTCCTCACCTTCCGCCTGACGCAGGTCCTCACCGGACACGGCAGTTTCGGGAGGTTCCTGCACAGGATAAGGCGGGAGGAAACGCCCGGGGGTCACCGTTGTGTGGATCGCCCGGAGGACACGGTGGAGCATACGGTGGAGGTCTGCCCAGCTTGGGCGGAGCATCGCCGTGTCCTCGTGGAGGCGATCGGCGGCGGTGATCTCTCGCGTCCGGCCCTGGTTCAGGCCATGGTACGGAGCGAGAGGAAATGGGAGGCCATCACCTCCTTCTGCGAAGCGGTAATGCTCGCGAAGGAGGAGGCGGAACGCGTGAGGGAGAGTCGAATTTCGCGCCCTCATGCCCCTAACCGCCACAGGAGGAGACGCCCAGGGCGTCGGGAATCGCGAGGCGATTTCCGGCCACCGTAGGCGCGGGCTTGCGGACGGTGAGCAATGGGTGGCTCACCGTCCGATAAGGACCAGGCCCGGGTCGACGGCGCGTTGTGTTCCACGCGCGCCTCAAAGAGATGTCAGCAGATTCGAAGGGGTCCACTAGGGCCGATGCCTGCCGGGGTTGCGAAGAAAACCGAAAGGGAGATCGTGGCCCCCGGCAACAGGGCAGCCGAAGGAACACGGGTGGGTTTTAGTCAGTAAGAGTCTGACACGCCCTCCCGCTCCGCCCAGAGCGGGAGAAGTTATTTGATGATTTCTCACCCTCAAAAAAAAAAAAAAAAAGGCTTCACACAAACTAAGTATTCCACATTGAATACTGTGAAGTGTAGCAGCGCGGATATAACGTTTGAAGCTAAAACTCAACAACTTGTTTGAATGGGCAACTTTGACTAGTAGTGTTGGCACAACTGCTCACACTACCAACTTTGTCTTGGCTTAGATTGTGACTGTGTGTGTGAAGTAAGTAAGCAACTGAGGAAATATTACATAATAAAGGGTTTATTCATGGGATTAAAGTTATAAGAGACGTTTAACCGTCGAAAATGTATGGCTAAACAGTCGCAAATCATTACTTTTTATGAATAAAGGGGTTAAGGTTTAATATTTTTGCGCTTCTGTTGAGCATTAAGTCCTGAGTTGGATTCCCATGTCGGGTAAATTGTTATTTGAATTTTCTTAATTTTCTCTAAATAAGTAATAGTAAGTAATAGGATTGATTACTATTTACCATCATAAGATTCAAATATCAAACTCAAATAATTAAAGTTGTATCTAATTCAAACTGATTTTGCCTTTTAGAGAATTTTATAAGATACTATTTATTAATGTACATGCATGCTACAAACATTTAGTAATAAAAGTGAATTAGGTAGCAGAATAAATGGCTTTTAATTTATTTATAATATGTATAATTGTTAATACACCTACACCTCGTTACTAATTCTTCGGGAATTAGGGTAGACTGGGTAAGGTTAAAACAAAGGACGGTTGAACAAATATCTCGCGAATGGTTACTCGAGCAACGAGGAGTGCAAGGGGAGAACGAAGCGGACGACAGGACCGAACACGTATCTCAGTGTTGCGTGGCTCCCCGCGCGGTGTTGTTTACAGAAGACCGTATTGTATTTTGGTACGCAAAAGTAAGTATTTTTCTTCTGAGATTTATGCTAATGTCGTGTGTTATATTAAGTCAAAGTATTGAGTGTATGTTTGTGGTTTTTAGGATGCTTGTAGATTACGGAATAATAACTAGTTTTAATGTGTTATTATTACCATTACTATAAACTGTATTTTACCAAAGGCGGGGTTGGGGACCGTTGAAACAAGTTTTTTTTTCTTGTTTTCTAAATGCCGAGAGTTCGCGTAAGAAAGACTTCTTTACATATTCAGAGAACAGATCCGGAGAAATGTAATTGTAAACAGTGGGCTCACAAAAAGTGCAGAGAGGCTGGTCTTAGTTGTTTGCCACAATTGCGAATCAGATTGATCCCTAAGCCAAATTTTTATTTGATTGAAGAAAGTTTTCCTTTTAGTTTTTCTGTTGATTTTTATTATTTTTGTTAATTGTTTATTACTCGTCAAGGCTGATTAGAAATTAAAACCTTGAAGACTGATTACTATCGGCATACGGTCAATTATGCTTATAATAAGAATTAATGACAAACAAAAGATGTTTAATATTATATTTTGTATTATTTGCATGCGTTTTAACCGACCCCAATCACTGTTTCAACCGCCCCTGGCATGGCGACGATTGAAACTGTTATGTTTAATTAATAAGTATCAATGTCTTCACGATCTGTCAATAAGTGAACTGTCATTTCGGGAAAATAATATATAGCTCTGCTTCCAACCGGAATCCCTGTTGTATCTTTTAATGGAGACTGATTTAAATAAAAATCTCTGACACTATGGAGTGTCCTCTGGGCGATCCACACAATAGTGACAACAGGGAGTTTCCTCCCGCCATATCCTGAACAGGAACCTCCCGAAACAGCCGTGTCCGGTAAGGACCTGCGTCAGGCGGAAGGTGAGGACGCCGTGGTGCCTCTCTAGCCACTCCTTAAAGAGGGGACTTATTGCCACAATTGTGGCGTGCCCAGCGTTGGGTTGCGACAATCGCACTCTCCAGGACGCCATGAGATCCCACCGGAGCTCTGTCCGCAGCGCCGTGATTTGTCGCGGCAGCGGAGTTAAGCCCCGGCGTTTCGCCTCCTCGCGCCACCCCCAGATGTGCGCGAGGACTTTTGCTTCCAGATCCCAGGGCGGTAATTCGGCAAGAAGGCTCGCCGCCTCACAGGAGACCGTACGCTATCCTCGGGCCAGCCGGATGGCCATGACCCTCTGGGACGCGTTCAACTGGCGGGCTGGCCGCCCACACCGGTGCCCCGTAAAGGCCCATGGACCGTACGACCCCCGCGTAGAGTCTCCGGCAGTAGGCGTTTGGCCCCCTAGATTGAGCAGGAGCCGCTTCAAGGCAGCTCCGGCCCGTTCCATTCTGGGGGACGGTTTGACCCTGCCAGAACCCTGCGATAGCTGTTTTCGTTGGATGTGGCTGAAGTGTCTAACGATAACCTAGAAAGAGTGCGATATACATATTTTTGTCGCAGTGTGAGAAAGAAGCATTCCTTAATTGTTTCCCTGTTGGTGCCGCGGCGACCCTCAGAAGTCGCATTCAAAAACATTCTTGCAGTGTTAGACCATTTATACAGGGTGACTTGTAATTTGACGTATTTCTTCCAGGACGTGATAGTATGACCCATTTGCAACAATTAAGCACCCCATAAAGCCTAGACGAAAATACATGGGATTTGAGAAAATAGAAGTTTTATGAATTTTTGAAAATTTCCCAGAATTCGTCACACTAACAAAAGAACCTACCAATCCCCCAATCAACCAATCCTCCTATTCGTCGAATATCACTTTTTAAACTCTCAAATTGAATGTCCTTCATTACTATTCCTAATACATTAAAAAATATTTCGATGTAACCGTGCGCTGTATGTTTAAACACGCGAACTAAGGAACAAGTGGACCGTGACCAGCGACTAGACCGTGAGTCATGTCCATCATGTCCTTGTCATGATGACTTGGGTGTCTAACGTGCAATGGATTGCTGGGAGGTTTGAAAGTAGAGGAATGGCATAAACCAGTTCATTAATTTAATTATCACTATTTTTTTTAAATATTTCAACAATATGCAAATTCGATCTTTGCCAGCATTATCGACTGCTTCATCGGTTTTTTTTTACGTTTATATTTCGTTAGATAGCTGATTAAATGAAGATGTCTTCCCTGTAATTTGTACGCCTTAGTAAAATTTTGAGATATCTGGTGTCAAAGTTCATGACCGTAGACAATTTTTGAAAATAGTTGCTAAACTTCTTCTTAGTTAATTGATTCAGGCGGTGACCTTGCGGAAATCCATTATAAAATACAATAGACGTGGATATTTTTAGTAACCTGTTCCGCTCAGCTATTTCTAAAGAGAAAAAAGAGAAAATAAAAGAAGAAAAAGAAAGAGAAGACTTTCTTTAGAAATAGCTAAGCGGAACAGGTTACTAAATAATTATATCCACGTCTATTGCATTTTTTTAATTTATTTCTATAACTTGTAAGTATTTGATGTTTTGGAAAATTTGGTTACATCGAAAGGTTTTTTAAAGTATTATGTATCTGATGGAATAGCATTGAAGGCCATTCAATTCAAATTGAGTTTGGAGAAAAGTGATATTTAAAAGAAAAGAAAGAAAAATTGTTTATTCTGCACAAAATAAGAGCACATTAAAAAAAAAATCAGTGTCACTCCGGGAGTGCCGACAGAAGTGAAAACTTGAAAAAAAATCGGCACCACGGTAATCAACGCGTTGATGTCTTTTTAATAGTCAAAAGCTGGTGTCATCACGGCGTCGCGAAATCAATGGTTCAGTCCCATCTCAAAAATGCCCAACGCACCTAAAGAAGTTTTCACTTCAAAATTTTTCCATAAAATACACATTCATTAAAAGCCTCGTATTTATTCTAAAACTAATAAAAGTTTGACAAATTTTGTCGAAAGCTTATGTCAAGGTCAGAGACCAAAGGCAATTTACAATTTTGTTTGCTTAAGACAATACCAAATGAAAACAAACAAACAATCAAAACATAAACAAAATGCCGATTGCTGAGTGGAATAATAACAATTTTTGTAACAAGCAAACAACAATAACAAAAACAATTAATCCGTGCATCGCATCTGTGGAAGAATAGGTCATTGCTCAGCGAAATACCCCAACTTCGGACGAACCTACGGTTACGGCGCTGATTTTCAGCAAAAACCTCGCGAATGACGTAATGACTTCCATCTTTGTGACAATAATATATCGGGTATATAAGCAAATTTTTTTACGGAAATTAGTGTGAATATAACTGAACTTAATATGTACATAAAAATAACAATTAAAAAATGTTATACAGCGTGGCGCTTTAATGGCGACATTAATTTAACACACGTATATGGTTTCGAGTTTTCGTTTTATGTAGATATTTTATTGTAGTTAATTGATTCAGGCGTGAACTTGCGGAAATCCATAATAAAATGATGATGTGGATATATTTAGTAACCTTTTCCGCTTAGCTATTTCTAGCAGACTTGCGACTGCGCTTGGTGCTTGGTGTGGCAACACGCCGTGTTCGAGTTCACGACAAGTTAATCGTCATCCTGAGGATGCCTCGTTGAGAGGTGAAACACGTGTCGATTTCTTCCAGGGTCTTTTCAAGACTCTTTAGAAATATCTAAGCGGAAAAGGTTACTAAATATATCCACATCATCATTTTTTTTTTAGATATTTTATTTTCAAAAACACATTATTATTTATTGATTTATTTACAATTTTCAAAAATAGCATCTTGGTGCAATTTATACTTAAAGAACTTTAGCGCAGAGGTCATTTGCCGGGGTCGCGGATCATAACATCGCATCAATGAAATTAAAACGAATAACGTGCAAACCGAAGGCGAATTGAAGGAAAGAAAGAGGCCTATGTGCGCGAGAGTTTACAAATTAAAACATTTCAACTGACGAATTATTATATCTTATTATATTTTTTTATGATTACTGACCACTAGCCCATGTGTAAAATTAATATCGCCATTGTAGCGGCACGTTGTATACTTATCTGTATTTAAGCATAACTTATAAAAAATAAAAGATACTTACATAAACTGAGAGTTATTATAATTACAATGAAAATAAAAATAAAATACTAAGTAATTATGTGGTGTGTGTCTTCCTTAATCCAATATTTTAGTAGGTAAGTAGGTAATTATAATTTCATGCACCATGGGAATTGCGATGGCATGGCGGCCATTTGTAAAAGGCATGGCGTTGGCGAGTGTCAACCATGCTCTATTCTTAGTTCAGTAAATGTTATTAAGTATTATTTTATTATTTTAGTGAACCGTGGAATGGGTCGTCAATCCTTTGATGTAAGAAGGAGCTGGATGTAAATCGATGGAAGGAGTAAGATCCATCGACATACTTAAGAAATAAAAAACCAAACCGCCTTCCAAGGCTACTGATCTTAATGGTTATTACAATAGGTATTTGTATTGCTTTACTAAACAAATTCAAACAGTAACCAAGCCTTACACTAAATAAAATTGGTAACCCTTCTAACACTATTGCCTTATACCCACCCATTGTCCCAGCTAGATAATACAGCTTCGGAAAGACACAGCAAATACGCCCCAGATGACTAAGGACTACCATTCCTCCTGTACAGACCGGACCTACACTGGGAGGAATCAGACAGATGCCACTCACACTGTTGTAAAGCCATATCCATTGCTCGTAGGCCATGACCAAAAAGATAAGACCAAAAAGAGCAGCTATTGTTACTAGTTCCAGTTCTAAAATCATGTGAATTGCTGTATCTGGATTAAGGCTCGTCGCGCGACGAGCGGTGTCTTTGTGTCGCGTCGCGTGTCGCGTCTGTTTGAAAGAGCCTTTATATTATAGTGACGAATTCTGGGAAATTTGAAAAAAGAACGTAAAATTTGTATTTTCTCGAATCCCATGTATTTTCGCCTAAGCTTTATGGGGTGCTTAATTGTTGCAAATGGGTCACACTATCACGTCCTGGAAGGAATACGTCAAATTACAATTCACCCTGTATGATCCAGAATTTAATTAAATATTTCAGGCCGGAAAGTTTCATACTCGTGTACAAACGGACAAAGAACGCGTGCAAGAATTTGTGGCAGCCATTGGTGTACTTGGTGCAAAAGGTAATTTTACAAACTTAAAACGTCAATAACGGGACCGATTAGTTTTGTGTGTGCGCGATGAGCGCTTGCGTCGCGAGCTATTGAGGAATAAAAAGCTAACATATGAAACGGCTGTGCAACTATGTCTTAACCATCAGGCAATGAGGTTAAAAACTGAAAGCTCAGGTGGCAGCACATTTTGTCTTTGAACCGCCATTATTGTGTTTATGTTTACTTTTGTGTCGATCACAAATTATACGAAAACTAGATAAATATGTATGAGACTTGGAGTGTAGCACTATTAAAAGACGCTAAGGACAGGGGAAGCGTCTACCACTGGTAAAAAGCAGCTTTAGTGGAAAAGTCACTAATTTATAGGTTATTTTGTGATTGTTGACTTTAAGTTCGTTTTTTGTTAAAGGCTGGAGGCATACGATAGAAATAACCTGATCAGATTTGAAAACCAACTCGGGCATGATCTTTCTGACTGAAAAACCTCAGAGATAGCACCTCTAGCACTGATCTAATATGATAATATAAATATAGTATAATATATATATTTTTTAATTAGTCTGAATGTGAGGACTATATGGGTCATATTTTTTTTCTCAGTTACTTTTAATGATAATGTGGTAGTTGTGAGTACTTTATGCGACCTACCCAAATGTCTTTTCTTTGGTATTGTTTGTCGAATCGTTAAGCTCCTTTTAAGTTATGAGTTGAGCTACACGATTACTGATAAATGCGTACACTGACTGGACAGGTCCACTCAAATCTGTATGGTTCTTTCCTCAAAAAACCATTTCAGACACAAATCTACATGGTCCTTGGACAGGAGATCCGTTTCATGCAGCGCTGCGCTAAGCAATCCTTGAAGGAGCCCTTCTTTGGCTGTCTGAAGAAAGTATTTAATAGTCTTCTATCAGGCAGAAACAAGGTGCGCGCCTTCAACGGTTGGGTCATGCTGGTTTTGGTGTACTCTTTCGGCATACTCAAATGGACTCAGACCGAACTCGACGTCTTGGATAGGAGGGTCCGTACGCCACTGATCGCATATCGAATGCATCACCTACGGTCATCGGTAATGAGACTGTATATCCCGCGAAAATGTGGAGGTCGAGGCTTTTTAAATGCTAAGACCCTCCACAATCGCGAGATATGCAGTCACAGGGAATATTTTCTAGAAACCGACGTGGGGATGCTTGCAGTGGATAAGGGGCTTACCCCGCTCTCTAAGCCTGTAGTGCTTGACACTAACGATTGCAGGGGGCTATGGCAGAGTAAGGGGCTTCACGGGCGCTACTTTCGGGCCCTGCATGGGCCCGACGTAGATTTACTAGCGTCCGTAGCCTGGCTGGGTTTTGGTGATCTCTTTAGGGAAACTGAAGGTTTTGTCTGCACAATTATGGACGAAGTCATGATGACGAACAGTTACCGGAGATTCATTGTGAAGGACGGCATGGTTGACATCTGTCGGACATGCCACCGTCCGGGAGAATCAATCCGAAATATTATGTCCGGGTGTTCTCATCTAGCTAACGAAGAGTACTTACATAGACTTGTGTCTATGTAAGTACTCTTCGTTAGCTAGCTTAGATTTCAGAGCAAGTTGCTGATGGATAATTCTGGCTACAAGGTTGTCCTTGTAGCCAGAATTATCCATCAGCAACTTGCTCTGAAATACAGCCTTGTGGAATCGGAAATTCCGAACTACAGGTATGTGCCCCACCCAGTTCTCGAAAATGGAAATATCACATTGTGCTGGGATCGATCCATCATCACTGACAGGACTATTGTTGCCAATAAGCCTGATATAGTGGTGGTAGATCGAGGAGAGCGGCGCGCAATGATTATTGACATAACGGTCCCGCATGACCCATGAGAGTATCAACAAAAGTAGGCTTCAGATTTTACCAAATCATACTGGATGACTACTCACATTTTACTCAAACTTACCTGTTAGTAAACAAATCTGAAGTAGCACACAACTTGATAAAATATGTATGGGAAATGGAAAAAGAAATAAAAATAAAGAGAATCCGTTGTGATAATGGAGGGGAATACTCATCAAACTACTTTAGAAAGTTTTGTGAAGAAAAAGGTATTAAAATAGAGTATAGCAAGAGGCTAAACAGATCCATTTATGACAAAGCTCGAACTATACTGGATGAATCATGCTTACCAAGACATCTGTGGGGCCATACTATCTTGACAGCAACCTTCTTGATCAATAGATGCCCATCAAGTGCAATTGATTTTGAGACATCAGCAATGATATTTGAGAGAGAAATCGTGCTCAATGAATTGAAACCATTTGGATGCAAAAGATGGATGGTCAAGAAGAGATAAACTAGATTCGAAAGCAAAATAAATAAGAATGATTGGCTATGCTAGAAACGCATATAAAGTGTGGGATCCAATAACAGGTACTGTTATTGTGACTAGAGATGGAAGATTTAATTAAAGAGATTTTAAGTACCAACAAGCCTAGATTAATGAACAAGAAGATGATAATGTATACATTGAAAAAAAGATGAGGAACAAAACAATGAAGTAGAAAGAAAGAGAAAAGATGAACAAGAAAGAAAGAGGAAAGATGAAGAAGAAAGAAAGAGGAAAGATGAAGAAGAAAGAAAGAGAAAAGATGAAGAAAAGAGAAAAGAAGAAAAAATAAAGGTTAAGAGAGAAAGACAAATGAAGAACAAAAGGCTCAAGAAAGTACTAGCCAAAATACGAGAAGTGGTAGATTAATTAAACCAAAACATCTAAGAGAATATGAAATTTATTAAGCATACTGCTTAATAAGTTCAGAAGAAGATCCCCAGGACTTTAAAGAAGCTATGGAAAATGGATGGGAAGAAGCCATCAAAACAGAAATACAAGCTCTACAAAAATGAATACATGGACAGAAACGGATTTACCTAAAAACAAGAGAACCATAGACATAAAATGGGTATTTAAAACTATAGAAAAGAACTTGAAAAAGGCTCGATTAGAAGTGAAGGGTTTTCAACTAAAAGAAGACTCTGACTCTGGGAAAAATTATGCTCCAGTAGCAAGAATATTTTCAGTTCGAACAATCCTGGCACATGCAATACAGAAAGGATGGAATATAAGAAAACTGGATGTACCCACAGCGTTTTTGAATGGGATGCTTGAATCTGAAGTGTACATCAAACCGCCTGAAAGTGTAAAAGCAACAAAGTACAAAGTTTTAAAACTGAATAGAGCATTGTATGGATTAATAGAAAGTCCCAAATGTTGGAACCATATATTTAATAGCTTTGTAGAAGAAAAGGGTTTCAAAAGATCTCAGTACGATGTCTGTCTATACAGAGGAGAAACAATAAATGTGTGGATGTTGATATATGTTGATGATATTATTCTAAGTGGTACTGAAGAAGATATAGAGAAGGTGGTAAAATATCTGAAAGTGGAATTTCAAACAAAAGATGCTTTCCTAAGTAATTTTTAGGAATTGAAATTGAAAAGAAAGAAGATGGTCTTAAGATTAAACAGAAAAGACAAATAGAAAATATATTCATAACATTCAACATGCAAGACTGCAAGAGCTCGACTACATTATTAACAAAAGGATACCAATTTGATGAAAAGCAAGCATGCGTTTCGCTATCGACAGTAGAAGCCGAATATGTAGCAGCTGCGACTAGTACATGTGACCTACTCTACATAAAAAGACTATACAGTGATTTGAATGGACTGTACAATACACACAACACATCAGTTGTGATGTGTGTATTGTACATGGACAATAGAGGTGCAATTCAAATATCAAAATCCTTTGAAAATAGTAAACGTGCCAAGCACATAGATATAAAACACAATTTTTTTAAAGATATTATAAGTAGAAAATTATTTGAATGTTGAATATGTCTCTACTTATAACAATGTGGAAGATGTATTAAGAAAATTATTGTCTGGTAAAAAGCTGCACACCATGAAACAAATCTTAAATATTGTTATTGTAATGTATCAATAGTTTTGAAACGATTTTAATCTATGACAGATTTAAAATCGAGGGACAGTGTTTAACTTTTTGATAATTTAGATTTCTGAACGCAGCCAGCTCTATCTATGAACGTCTAATGACATTCTTCCCCCACGATTTTACTTTTGTGAAAAAGCGTGGGACGCGTATTTAAAAACATAAAACTCAAATTATATTTAATTTCATCAGCTTCTGGCTTTAAATAATAATATAAAAGAGTAATTTGGAAAAAATATATGTTAAATAAGAACATTTTCTTAATATTTTAATATAGGTATATTTTGGATTATGTTTTTATTACATAGTGAAATTAAAGTTGTAAAGTTAGGTCAAACGCGGATAAAAAACTGAGAATCGCGCAAAATCTATCAAGCGTATTTTTCTGAAACCTTCACCATTTTAAAGATAATCTAATTATTGATCTTTTAGTATTAGAGTTTTATTAAAATACCTTTTGTTTTATGTATATTAATGAATAATGCGTTTAATTTGGGATAGAGCTCCTTGATGGGCGAGTCCTATTACTGGCTGGACGTACGACGCATTGCGTGAGCTCAGTACAGAACACGCAAGCTAACCACTGAAGGTCACTGTCATATATCTGCGTCTTAAAATTTCGTTACGCGGCTTACTATTTTTTTTTTTTTTTTGTGCAAAAAATTATTTAATTCCATAAATAAATCGATATGTCTACATTAAGAAGAACTTGCTTACACGATCCAAATAGTTTTTGTGCTGTTTATGGTGAATATATGTTTCGAGAATGTTGTTTAAGTGCGTCAGACTTTATATAAAAGGCCTACTTGGACTTCTTTGGGATGCCATTACAAGTGTTTAGTAAGCCATAGATCCCGAATTTTGTATGTGGTAGTTGCGTAACAACATTGCGTTTATGGGCTAGTAAAAAAAACCTACTTTGAAGTTCAAAAGTCCTATGTTTTGACGTGAACCGACTAATCATCACGATGACTGTTATTTTTATGTTGTGAATATTACGCGAATAAACTGCAAAAATCGTTCCAAATGGACTTAGGTACACGAATTTAAAATCAGCTATATTACCATTATATTACCCCCTCTCCATATAAAATTAGGTGTGATAAAACAATTTGTAAAAGCTCTCAACAAGGATGGGGAATGTTTTAAATATATCAGTGAAATATTCCCGAAATTGAGCACAGAAAAAATAAAAGCTGGTATTTTTGACAGTCCTCAAATCAGGGAACTAATAAAGGATCAAAGTTTTACTGACTGTATGACAGATAAAGAGAAATCTGCATGGATTGAATTTGTTTGGATTGTGCAAAATTTCTTAGGAAATGAAAAGTCTCCAGACTACATTCAACACTTTGAGTAGCTCATATTGCACTTTCAAAGACTAGGATGTAACATGAGCATCAAGATGCTCTCCTTCTTCAACCATTTAGACCGCTTCCTAGATTTAAGCGCGATTTAAGCGAAGAACAAGGAGAACGGTTTCATCACGACATTCGCACGAGGGAGGAGAGCGATACCCTGCTGGAGCATTCAAAACAAGGCTGAAGTTTCGATTCATGCAAGAAAATCTTATTAAAAGAAAGTTTTTTTCATGTTAGGTTAAAGAAACTTTTTTTTTTTTCATTTTGTAATTCGAATATTTTTCACTTAAAATGTAATACGTTAATATTTAAAAAACTAGAGCTTCTAGAGAAAAACTGACAACAGATTTGGAATTAACGTGGCAGAATCATACAAAATCAGGTAAAATAAAACAAAACTACTGCTTACCAGTGTAATTGATTCTCCCTGTTACACTGCAATGAACCATTTAAATGGTCAGTGCTGAACAATGTTTTTCAACTGTCATGTGTGTCAAAGTCAAAGTCAAAGTCAAAACATTTATTTCAAATAGGCCCATGTATGGCACTTTTGAACGCCAAAATTTACAGAATAATATAATTGATTCTAGTCGCCCCTTCCAAAAGGTAGTTTTCGTATGGAGAAGAATGGGCAAGAAACTCCACCGTTACTCTTTAAAAATGTTTTACAATAGTTTGTATTAGTACGTACATTAGTTAAATAATTATATGTGAAGACGATGCACCTAGAATAAAATTACTATACCACAATAGGTAAAAAGAATTAAAAATGAAGCAACGACAGATAATTTAATTATATGATAGATACGTGGTGCTCACATATTTACAAACATAGTAAAAGTAGACGATTTTCCTAATGTTTTTAAAATTAATAAGTCGGTGTGTGAGGAAGTAATCAAAGAATGTAAAATCAATGTCATATAATACAAAATTATAAATTTAACAATTAAATTAGCAACCTGTTTGATTTTGTCTTGATTCTAAATTGTCCTATGGAGCAGGACCAGCATGTTTCCAAGCACTCTTATCTTGGATATAATCCTCTAATTTGTAATATGCTTGTTTACAAAGTGTACTTTTAATCTGAGTTTTAAATTTTCTTTCATTTAATTGCAATATGTCACAAGGTATTTTGTTGTAACATTTAACACAGTACCCCATAAAAGATGTATGTACTTTAGATAATCTGAAAAATGGTTGATCTAGTTTATCTTTATTTCTAGTATTAAAATTATGTCTATCACTTATTTTATTAAAAAGATGTGGACTTTTCCTTACATACATAATATTTTCATAAATGAATTGGCAAGGTACCGTCATAATATTAATCCTTTTAAATAGTTTCCTGAGAGATTCGCGGCGACGTAGATTATAAATGGCTCTGACAGCTCTCTTTTGTAAAATAAAGATGGATTCAATGTCAGCAGCCCGACCCCACAGTAAAATGCCATACGACATAATGCTGTGGAAGTAGCTAAAATAGACCAATCGCGCGGTTTCTACATCTGTTAACTGTCTTATCTTTCTAACAGCATAAGCGGCCGAGCTTAGCCGCCCCGCAAGAGATGTTATATGAGGTCCCCATTGTAATTTCTCGTCTAGCGTGATTCCTAGGAAAACCGTTTGATTAATAAATTCCAGTTTTTCCCCATTCAATATGATGTCACATTCGCTACTTCTAACATTAGGTAATTTAAATCTAATGCATTTGGTTTTTGTTTTATTTAGTACCAAATTGTTTACCGTAAACCAATCTTGGACTTGTAGAATAGAGCTATTAACGTCTTCAAGATTTTGTGACCGTCGGTTTATTTTAAAGATTAATGATGTGTCATCTGCAAATAACACCATCTTCGGTTGATTTTGAAATAATTGGGGTAAATCATTAATGTAAACTAAAAAGAGGAATGGACCCAATATCGAACCTTGGGGAACGCCCATTGCCATTTCAGACCCTAATGAGTTTACGCCGTTTACCTGAACTTTAACCTTTCTATCTTTCAGGTATGATCTAAGTAAATCAAGAGCTGTATTCCTAATCCCATAGTGCTCTAGTTTCAGCAGAAGTGTCTCATGGTCTACACAATCGAACGCCTTCGAGAGGTCGCAAAAGATTCCAATGGCATCTTGTGCTTGTTCTAAACACTATATAAAAATTAGGGGTAAACTTATGGATTCGTGTGCTATACTATAGAATATAGATGGCGCTAATATCAGTTTTAAGTTTTCACTTCTGTTGGGTTCCAGTCATGGGGTTATGGTCCTTGTAGATGATTTTCAGGATAACTGGCCTTTTTTTTTTTTTTGGGTGGGAAATCATCAAATAACTTCTCCCGCTCTGGGCGGAGCGGGAGGGCGTGTCAGACTCTTACTGACTAAAACCCACCCGTGTTCCTTCGGTTGCCCTGTCGCCGGGGGCCACGATCTCCCTTTCGGTTTTCTTCACAACCCCGGCAGGCATCGGCCCTAGTGGACCCCTTCAATTCTGCTGACATCTCTTTGAGGCGCGCGTGGAACACAACACGCCGTCGACCCGGGCCTGGTCCTTATCGGACGGTGAGTCACCCATTGCTCACCGTCTGCAAGCCCGCGCCTACGGGGGCCGGAAATCGCCTCGCGATTCCCGACGCCCTGGGCGTCTCCTGAACTTTGGATGTAGTAAATGTAAATTCGAACCTGTACCCTAATTGCGTAACTTAATTTCGTAAACAATTTTGCCTAATTTGTTTCATTTTGACAGTTCAACAACATTCATTGCGTTATTTACGTTGTTGAGAAGATTTTTTTTCAACTTATGAAGCAATGGATTAGGAATCTGTTTCAAATCAAAACTGATTGTAATTATGTTGTATTTATTACACAATTAGGGTACTGATATCAAAAAACTTGTAAAAAATCATCAGATTCATCCTTCACATTAGATTACTATTAAAATTAAAATTGATTGTTTGTTTTAATTTGATTAAAAGATACTCTAAAAATTATAAAGTTGTGTTTGAATTGCTGTCACTGGCAAAAAAGTCTAGTTGAGAATGTATGAATTACTTATGTGTCTGTCTGTCCGTCTATCTGTCTGTCTGTCCGTCTGTCTGTCTGTCTGTCTATCTGTCCTTCTTTCACAGCCTATTTGCTCCGAATCTTATGTTCAAATTTGGTTCACATATGTATTTCTGTCACCCAAACACGAACATGTGACATAAATAAATGAATTTTGAATATAAGGGTCACTTTTGGGGGCAAACAAGAAAGTTAAAACAAAAGTTTTGCTAACAGTACCATGTGACATATCAAATGAAAGGGCTTGTTGTGAGGACCTTAAACATATTTTTTAAATAATTTTAAAATAAATACTTTTAAAGATATTTAAGAAATTCGATAAAAATTGTCCATTCCCCCCTTGTCTCCAAAACTACTACTGGACCTAAAATTTTGAAAAAAATACATAGTATGGCTCTTTACTCATAGATTACAGGAAAACCTATAAGAAGTCTATGGTTTTAAAATAACATGGTAAATCTCTCAATATTATGCGTACAAACTTACATTTGCAGTTGGAATGTATGTTAAGTTTGTTCTTGGGATAAAGAAATTCATCACAACTATGGAATCCTTCATTGTGCGTAGTCCGACACGCACTTGGCCGGTTTTTTAAGGTTCAATCATAAAAGGAAAAACAAAACCTTTATTATGAACACTTTCCTGTCCGTTCTCACAGAGGTTTTTTTTTTTTTGTTTTTATTAGTAACAAAATTTGAAGTACCATAATATATACGTAGTTTAAATTCAATTTAGACTATGTACATAACTATAATGTGAGTAATGTGTTGGTAATAAAAAATAATAAAAGTACCTACCCACATACTTAATAAAATAATTTAAAAAAAAAACAAAACGAACTTACTAAAATGGAACATTGCTTCTCTGCCATTTCTCTTACTTTCTTAGTCTGAATCCCCTGCGAGTAATAAAAAAGTAAACATAAACAACAACAAAAAATTAAGTCGGTAAAAAATAAATAAGAGAAAAAGATCCGCCCGTGACCCGCGTATACGAGGATTTCCGTATATTTAGATTATAATTTAAATATTTACTTACCTTACAGATTTTCCAGGACACTATTGCACTTGAAATTCCTACAATTAATAATTAAATGATTGTTAAAAACAACGAAAACACAACAAATCCACTGTGGGTACGACGTTTTAATAGCATTTTATCTTACTTTGTCCGCCAACAACATTGCTAGTTGGCTACCGGAAAACTCGAATTATATTTTGGCACATTTTTATCACATATTTCGAACTAAACACCATGTTTTTCATTTACACGAAATTCCCGCAGTTTTTACAAGGTCCAAAATTACGAACATCAATCAATCTTATAATAACGTTCCGTTTGCATTTCACATTTTATATAAATATTGATTTCATGGGAATGTCAAATACAGTTTTACGTGAAACGTATCGCGTTTGACAGTTACAACCTTTCGTTCGGAAATAAATTGTAAAGTGCCTTTGTTCTTGTTGTGTGAATTTAGTTTATTTCTATGCTTATCTAAGGAGTAGAGGAGCGAGATTTTTCAATATTTTTTTAAAGTTTTGACAGAATTTCATCTCGAATAGAATAAATCAAGTCGTTAAGCTATAAAACACCTATCAAGGTGATTTTATACCGGCGAGGCGAGGCGAGGCGTGGATGGTACGGGCGATAATTGAAATCACGCTTACCCTTTTATACAAAAAGATGTCCAGCGTTATACCGTGCCGTCTCGCGATAGCCGGCGCTGCCTCGCCGGGTCGCGATGTCTCGCGTCGGATCAGCGCTTGACGGAGAGAGACCGTGCGGGTCCTCGATGGTGCAAGATTTGTATATCCGTTTTACAAAGCAAATAAATACTCTATACGTACAGTAATAAAGTTCAATATTGTACTAACAAATATTTCAATTCTCGCCTCGCACGTCCTCGCGCATCTAGACCTTTTACACCAAAGATGGGCAGGGTGTGGATAGAATTTTTTCCATTCAAATTTCAATTCTCGCCCATCCCATCCACGCCTCGCCTCGCCGGTGTAAAACCACCTTTACACTGACTTTTTGACTCATACATTGTTTTATTTATGAAGGTATGTTAAACTGCTCTGCCTGTTGTGTAGGTTTTGGTTTTGACCGAGAAATGAGTCTTCTGATTAAGGTGGATCTGCAAAGGTAACCCGTCAAATTCAAATGTTCTTACGTAATTTACAGGTCAGTGTGAGGTTGTAAGATATCTTGATCGAAATATGATTCGCTACCATATAACTATGTATTTACAGAATTTTATCATCAGAATTAATACATCGCTCTATGGTGGGTATTACACTATATCATATCTAGGATCACAGATCTATGAGTCATATTTATATGATAGGTAATATAATACAAACTGAATCAAATCGTCTTTGATCAAAGATTTTTCACATTTGTTATTAGATAGGATCATAGAATCAGGTCTTGCCATATTGAATATTACTTATTAAATTTTCAGTTTATTTTTCATAATTTCCTGATACAAAATGCGTCCATAAAATTATGTAATTTTGCCTTTTCAATTTTGCTACGGTTATATTCTATATTGACGGTTTTATTGACGTATAAAAAGTAAGTACAACGAAATTTTGGATTAAGTTCACAATATAGGTACTTAGTGGAATTCTAAAATTATTGTTGAAACCACTGCTGTACTTACTAAAAAAAAAGCTTCTGCCGGGCGGCCGAGACACATTGTTTTGAATAAATTGGTGTTCTTCAGAGTTCTATTTGTTATATTGTGTACCGAAAGGCTTCAGAATTTGGTTTTAATAAACGATTGCAACCACATATGACAAAAAATAGGATCCTAGATATAAGATAATGTAGTACACAGATACGATTCCAGGGGTCATGTAAGTTCGCGCACATCTGGGAGTGGCGCGAGGAGGCAAAACGCCGGGGCTTAACTCCGCTGCCGCGAGAAATCGCGGCACAGCGGACAGAGCTCCGGCGGGATCTCATGGCGTCATGGAGAGTGCGATTGTCGCAACCCAGCGCTGGGCACGCCACAATTGCGGCGTTAAGACCCCTCTTTGAGGAGTGGCTGGAGAGGCGCCACGGCGTCCTCACCTTCCGCCTGACGCAGGTCCTCACCGGACACGGCTGTTTCGGGAGGTTCCTGCACAGGATAAGGCGGGAGGACACGCCCGGGTGTCATCATTGTGTGGATCGCCCGGAGGACACGGTGGAGCATACGGTGGAGGTCTGCCCAGCTTGGGCGGAGCATCGCCGTGTCCTAGTGGAGGCGATCGGCGGCGGTGATCTCTCGCGTCCGGCCCTGGTTCAGGCCATGGTACGGAGCGAGAGGAAATGGGAGGCCGTCACCTCCTTCTGCGAAGCGGTAATGCTCGCGAAGGAGGAGGCGGAGCGCGTGAGGGAGAGGCAAATTTCGCGCCCTCACGCCCCTAACCGCCGCAGGAGGAGACGCCCAGGGCGTCAGGAATCGCGAGGCGATTTCCGACCACCGTAGGCGCGGGTTTGCGGGCGGTGAGCAATGGGTAGCTCACCGTCCGATAAGGACCAGGCCCGGGTCGACGGCGCGTTGTGTTCCACGCGCGCCTCAAAGAGATGTCAGCAGAATCGACGGGGTCCGCTAGGGCCAATGCCTGCCGGGGTTGCGAAGAAAACCGAGAGGGAGATCGTGGCCCCCGGCAACAGGGCAACGGAAGGAACACGGGTGGGTTTTAGTCAGTAAGAGTCTGACACGCTCTCCCGCTCCGCCCAGAGCGGGAGAAGTTATTTGATGATTTCCCACCCACAAAAAAAAAAAAAAAAAAAAAAAGGGGTCATATAAGTAGGATCCTATATATGATCCTAGATATGATAGTGTAATACCCCCCTTATGTTAGATTTGTTACTGAACATATCGCTTACCAAGAATTTTGAATTTCACAGGCTAACGGTGACGGATTTCAAATTATCACAAATCCCGGGGAGTATTTTGTTTTATTTATATTATTTTACATAATATTTACAGACCGCAGATCATTACAAAATACTGCTCAGGTTTCTGAGCAACGTCCATCACACACTGGCACGGTTTATGTCTCCTTTTGCTTGACAACTAGTGGAAGCAAAATCGATGATGAAAACATTCGCTCAGACAATAAACACTACATAATTTACTACACAAAAATAAGCTCATTAGGCCTTATTGATTATTATTTATTTAGATTATTAAACCTATAATTTGTCATAAACTTGTTGTTGTCAATCAAGTTCCTTTTAGTGTCCTACAATAAAAGCAGTGTATTCCTTATAACTTCACTTTTGTTTAACATTCCCATCTAATTCCTTATTAACTTCAGCTAATATTGTAACTTCTATTTGTTAACAATTCAATACCTATTTCTAAATTAAATTAATTCTTTTTTCTCTTCTACCTCCTATTTATCTAAATATTAGAACATCTTTTCTTACTTTGTTATTTAGCTGCATAACTTTACACATTCCAGGCCATTGACATTTCAAAGAAAATGATGACCCGCAGTGCTACAATCAGGGATTTGGAAGCAAAACTAAGAGTTACCTTAATGGAGCTCGAGGCTTCTAAAGCTACATGCCAACAGCTGCTCCAGGAAAGAGAAGACAGTGAAGTGGAAGTGGAAAACATTAATTTAAAGAACACCTCCCTCAAAAATGAACTGTCTCAGCTACACATACAACACATGGACTTAACCAACCAGCACAGTCAACTACAACATCTAGTGTCAACGTTTCAAGAGTGCAGTGACACCCACGAACTTGCTTTAAATAGAATTACAGGACTTGAACAAAAATTGTGTGAAGCCCAAAAGGCTCTATCTCTCTCAGAGTGTATCAAGGTCAGCAAACAGGTTGCTAGCACCAGTAATCTGTTTAGTGAGTTAGTGGGTAGTAAGTTAAAATCAGTGTGTGAGCCAGCTGTAACAATAGATTTGACTGGTGATGATACCATATCATTATGTCCTATTATTGTGAGTCATAATAAATTAAAAAAATACATTAAAATCAAGAAATTAATTAAACGGTCACAGAGAGCAATCAAAAAGAAAAACCTCTTAAAATTAAATCTTTCACTTAGAAAGGACCGTGTTGTCTTATCAAAAAGTTTAAATACTTGTACTATTGAGTTAGATAAATGTAGGGAAAAATATGATACTGATATCCAGCTCCTCTATAATGATATACTACACAAGGAGCACTTGATGAAGGATATTTTTGAAAAATATGAGACTTCACAACAGCAAGTAAGTGACCGCTTGCTTGAGGCTGGGGAACTACTGGATTTGGTGAAGTGCAATGCTGAGATGTATGAGTCCCTGACTAATAACCTCTCATGCAGCTGTGCAAACCAACAACTGCCTCCTCAGCCTCAGCCTAACTTGCCCCCTCCGGTGTTGGCTCTTCCAGCAGAGACTTGTGTTAAGTCACAGAAAAATAAATCAATATTTTTTTGTGACGAATTAGGTTCAGGCTTTGGGAAAATTTTACTCAATTACCTTAGCCATAGTTTTACCAATCATAGCTATCATAACATAAGTTTTAAACAAATGATTAAAAGAATTGTAAACACAAACCTAGATCATTATTCTACAATGGTTTTATTATTAGGTAATAGTACTGGTATTACCAGAAAGGACATAGTGGATGGTGTGGACACCTTATTAAAATTAAATGTAGGAAAGCTCATGTTGTGTGCTTTTCCTTATTCTGATACTTTATCCTATGATGAAAATAACTACATTTATAAGTTGAATAGTACTATTCACAGGCTGACATGTTGTCATAGTGACAAATTATTGTATTTTGACACTAACCAGTTTGTTAGTGGTTTTAAGTTAACTCAGAGAACTTTATCTCTGTCTTGGGAATGTAGAAATTTGATTGCTATGTTGATAGCATATAATATTAATGAGGTTATAGATAATATAACAAAGTGTAGTATTAGTGACGAATCTATGTTGTCTAGTTATACTAACAGCATAGTGAATAATTATGTTTTACCATGTACGAAGGAGGATCCACCTACAATAACAACATACTTGGAGGCCACTACCAGTCAGATAGGATATTCCTTTCCTGCTGGAACTCATACGGGCATTTTAGATTCTTCTGTTGTAGTTGTGGAGGTCACTCCGGATAATTCTTTAAACTAGGCAGTAAGACAACAGAAGTTACCCCTTCAATTAACCAATTATTATTAGAGAACAATAAAATGGTATCTTCTGGCAATATAACTCATAATAATAAACCAAAGGGAGTGCAACATACTTTAAAATTATTTAATCAAAATATCCAAGGTTGCTCTTCCAAATTACTGGAAATAGAATTGTTTTTAGAAAATACCAAGTTTGATGTAATTTGTTTAACAGAGCATTGGTTAAAAGATCATCAAGTGATGTCAATTAATTATGAAAATTATTGTGTAGTTAGCCATTTCAGTCGAAAATGTATGATACATGGAGGATCGTTAATATTGATTAAAAATTCTATAAAATCGAAAGAAAGAAAAGACATCATCGGACTGTCTGTTGAACACAACATTGAATTGTCCTGTGTTGAGCTCGATAAGCATGTTATAGTATGCGTATACAGACCTCCAAGTTACCAGAATTTATCTGTGTTTGATTCTGTGATGGAAGATGTATTAAAAAAACTTAGTACTAGTAGTAAGTCAATAATCATATGTGGTGATTTTAATATTAACTTATTAGAAAATAACTCGAACACTGTCAGATTACTAAGTCTTTTTAGGTCATTTGATTTGTCAAATGTTTTTATTGAACCAACCCGAGTGACAGCTTCTTCTGCCACTTGTATAGATAATATTTTTTGTAACTGTGATTACCTACACAAACAAATTGTAAATAAGTTGCCATCAGATCACAGTGGACAAACAATAACATTTTGTTCCTACATACCTTTACAAAAAATTCAAATAAGGTTTAGGCCAATTACATGTAAAAGTTTAGAGAAATTAAATAATTCTTTGGCCAATAAATTATGTGTTCAGAGTTTTAATAATATAGATGACCCAAATGAGTTCTACGCCGAGTTCTTTTCACTATTAAACACGCAATTTAATGACACTTTTCCACAAAAGACTAAAAGTATTTACACAAAGTTCTTATTTAGTGATTGGGCGACTCCAGGTATTCGTAAAAGCAGGGAAAAACTATTTGAACTTTATGGCCTAAAGCAACATATGAATAATACAAGCTTTCATAAGTATGTTGCAAAATATTCAAAAACTTTTAAAAGTGTGTGCAAAATAGCCAAAGCTCTTTATATTAGCAATAAAATAAAATCAGCTGATGATAAAATAAAAACTACCTGGCAAATAATAAATAATGAAACAGGTAGGAAAAAACAGCGAAATACTGAATTTAATTTAGAGACTGCACATGGCCCCATTAACTCAGATATAGAAATAGCTCAAGAATTTGAATCCTTTTTTGCTAATATTCCCCTTAAAACTACTCAAGCTTTAAATTCCTCACCCGCGCTTTCTGCTGCCTTACTTAGACAGAATGTGAAGGCTTGCCCTTTGGAGTTTAGGTTTCAGCATACAAACCCCCAGGCTGTTATAAAAGCTTTTAAAGATCTTAAAATTAAATCAACAGAAGATCTATGGGGAATGTCTGTAAAAGTCTGTAGATCTATAATCGAAACCATTGCGCCCTATTTAGCTTACATATTTAACACCAGTATAGACCAAGGAGTCTTTCCGGATCTCATGAAACACAGTAAAGTAGTTCCATTGTTCAAATCTGGTGATAGTAAAGAACCCAACAATTATAGGCCTGTATCAATTCTACCAGTGCTCAGTAAGGTGTTTGAAAAGTTGATGCTCAATCAAATGTTACCTCACTTTAATAAAAATTCCATCTTTCATGAACAACAGTACGGTTTCACCAAAGGGCGTTGTACCACTGACGCCGGTGTCACCCTAATAAAGAACATTTTTAATGCCTGGGAAGAAGCACAAGATGCCATTGGAATCTTTTGCGACCTCTCGAAGGCGTTCGATTGTGTAGACCATGAGACACTTCTGCTGAAACTAGAGCACTATGGGATTAGGAATACAGCTCTTGATTTACTTAGATCATACCTGAAAGATAGAAAGGTTAAAGTTCAGGTAAACGGCATAAACTCATTAGGGTCTGAAATGGCAATGGGCGTTCCCCAAGGTTCGATATTGGGTCCATTCCTCTTTTTAGTTTACATTAATGATTTACCCCAATTATTTCAAAATCAACCGAAGATGGTGTTATTTGCAGATGACACATCATTAATCTTTAAAATAAACCGACGGTCACAAAATCTTGAAGACGTTAATAGCTCTATTCTGCAAGTCCAAGATTGGTTTACGGTAAACAATTTAGTACTAAATAAAACAAAAACCAAATGCATTAGATTTAAATTACCTAATGTTAGAAGTAGCGAATGTGACATCATATTGAATGGGGAAAAACTGGAATTTATTAATCAAACGGTTTTCCTAGGAATCACGCTAGACGAGAAATTACAATGGGGACCTCATATAACATCTCTTGCGGGGCGGCTAAGCTCGGCCGCTTATGCTGTTAGAAAGATAAGACAGTTAACAGATGTAGAAACCGCGCGATTGGTCTATTTTAGCTACTTCCACAGCATTATGTCGTATGGCATTTTACTGTGGGGTCGGGCTGCTGACATTGAATCCATCTTTATTTTACAAAAGAGAGCTGTCAGAGCCATTTATAATCTACGTCGCCACGAATCTCTCAGGAAACTATTTAAAAGGATTAATATTATGACGGTACCTTGCCAATTCATTTATGAAAATATTATGTATGTAAGGAAAAATCCACATCTTTTTAATAAAATAAGTGATAGACATAATTTTAATACTAGAAATAAAGATAAACTAGATCAACCATTTTTCAGATTATCTAAAGTACATACATCTTTTATGGGGTACTGTGTTAAATGTTACAACAAAATACCTTGTGACATATTGCAATTAAATGAAAGAAAATTTAAAACTCAGATTAAAAGTACACTTTGTAAACAAGCATATTACAAATTAGAGGATTATATCCAAGATAAGAGTGCTTGGAAACATGCTGGTCCTGCTCCATAGGACAATTTAGAATCAAGACAAAATCAAACAGGTTGCTAATTTAATTGTTAAATTTATAATTTTGTATTATATGACATTGATTTTACATTCTGTGATTACTTCCTCACACACTGACTTATTAATTTTAAAAACATTAGGAAAATCGTCTACTTTTACTATGTTTGTAAATATGTGAGCACCATGTATCTATCATATAATTAAATTATCTGTCGTTGCTTCATTTTTAATTCTTTTTACCTATTGTGGTATAGTAATTTTATTCTAGGTGCATCGTCTTCACATATAATTATTTAAGTAATGTACGTACTAATACAAACTATTGTAAAACATTTTAAAAGAGTAACGGTGGAGTTTCTTGCCCATTCTTCTCCATACGAAAACTACCTTTTGGAAGGGGCGACTAGAATCAATTATATTATTTTGTAAATTTTGACGTTCAAAAGTGCCATACATGGGCCTATTTGAAATAAATGTTTTGACTTTGACTTTGACTTTGACTACCTATGCGTATTCACCAGTATTTTTTAATTTTCCACGACGTCTTCGCGTAATTATATTAGATGACTTATATTTTGAATTTTGCTTATTTCACTCTGTATTGATGCCATTCGACAGCGCGCACCTAATAACGTTAGTTGGCACCCTTAATTTTATCAAAAGCGACTTTGGAATTTTAAAAATAAAACTACTTTTTGCTTATTTCGCTCTGTCATTGGTGCCATTCCATAGTGAGCGCTATCGTCTTTCAGAAGTCGCAATTTTCTGTTCAGTTTTGTGTGTATAGATTGTGTGTGTCACGTCACTTGACGTCAGGTTGTTTCTTACTCTATTGAAATAAAAATAATTTATTTTCGAAATATTTTATTTTCCACTTGTAAAAACTGTACAAGTCCTAACAAACTTATAAATTAACATTACATATGGACATTGCATGGCACTGACGATAAAGCCACAACTTTCAACATGTCGGATTGTACTCCTACATTATCGCAACATTTCAACACTTGCCTACAAAAATCTTCAGTCGTTCGTTAAAGTTGATATTAAAAGGTCAATAGGTGTTTCAAAAATTTGTATAAAAGTTGATTGTTCTAATGATTGATAAAAGGCGGAGCTACATTCTCTGAGCAGCTATAAATTGCTGGCAATATGTTGAAAGTGGCCCGTCATTATAAACATTGTTAAATAAAACTAGTTTACACATATTTTTCATAATTCCACACGCAAGGAGCACGACATATCGAGTTTCCTTTCTCACAAAAGTTAAAATGATAAAATATTTGAATCGTCAGTGTTGCCTAACTATTATTCATAATTTTGGCAACAGGAAACATTCTTGGGTTGTTGAAGTTGATTTTCAAAATGGAACACAATTCAAACCGTCTTATTCTAAATATATGGGATTAAAATGTAAAATATATAAATTATGTACACTTTCAAAGCACCTCATTTGACACTGGCGTTAATATCAATGTTTGTTCTGGGCACATAAAGTCTGGTATAATGTCAATATTATCTTCAACCTGAAGATATCTATAAATAAGTAATTAATTCCATTATGATATAATTTTCGAGACATTAACTTGGTTTATTTATTACGAATTTGAGCGTTTCTCATTAAATACGCGGCTACATTCAAATTCGTATCTTATTCATAAACATCTTCAGTCGAGAACCTTTCATTCTGATGTTATTCATAAGCACTATTTTATAGTTAGTATCTGATTCTAATACAGTTAAATTTAACAAAAAAAATATAAACCTACTTAAACAGAAAAACTTGTTTATTCAAAAGCTATAATATTCGATTGATTTAGTCCCTATGTTATATTAACAATATGATAATATGGGTTCAACAAAAAACTAAAATCAATTTTATATACATTAATACTTAACCTTCTATAACGATTATATGTGTTAAGACCTCGCTTTGAAAATGCAATCAAAAATTGAAATGAAATGCGTTGTCGGAAATGTAATAATATAAGAGATTGGAAGGCGAAGTAATGGTATATAAAAGCAGCTTTTAAATGCTGCAAAGGCTTAATAGTATAATCTCATAATTTAATCAAAATTGTAAAGCAGCTTTTTTGCTTTAGCTTATTTTGAGGAAGCGTTAATTTTTAAACTCGTAAACACAATACAAAAAGACATTGTTATATCAAAGAAAAAGTGGACCAGAATAATAATATAAAATTGATATATAATAAATAATACTGAATACATACTTTGATAACTTGAAATACTTATTCGAATTTTTCGTCAATAATTTTCATTCATTAATTTAAAATTTTAAGGTCACTTTAAAATGTAAAATATTTATTTGTTACACATGAGCAATTTCGATTTTAATTATTATACAATTTAATAATCGTTGAAGATTATTGTCATAAATATTGAAGAAGAATCGAGGAGTAGGAAACACACTTGATTCTTATGCTTGTCACCATAGTCGATATCCGTGCTTGTCACGGTGAATCAAGAGAAATATCGTGATATACATATTTGCTTCACTCATCAGCATAAACTCGTGACTCTTATAGCCTTCAGATACGGTTCAAATTAAAAAAGAATAACGCGCTTTCGCAATTATAATGATTTTGATTATTTTGTCAAAGAAACCGATTCTTTACATTCTCAGCAGTGTTTCCTACTACAAAAACGTGACATGGAATAATTAATAAGTTAAATAATATTTTAACCCTACACCGAGCAGTGACTAAATGTTGATACGAAGTTACTCATACACTGTATATACAAACGCTGTTAAACGGTTACGATTTATCATAATTCGTTGTAATACAACACAAAAAATAATAAATAATATATAATCTATTAACATTCAACAACTAGACTAAGTTATAAACATAGATTTTTTGAAAAATAATGATTATTAAATCAAAATTATACGGTAGAAGAAAGTTCGTAGTAAAAATCGGTTGTTACGGTACCTATGCTATCGAGTTAGGTCACGTCACCCATAGGGCCTGTGGGTCTCGTGCTACGGCGTGGTACGTAGCGTGGCAGCGTGGACTCTGTTCACTTCATATTGGTCGCGTGAAGTTCGCGGGGAACATTCCCTTTTCATTGGATGATTCTTTGATGCCCATCAGCCAGCCCTCCTCCTGTAATTAGAGATGGTTTTGTTTTAGATTACGTTTTTTAGCCTGGAATTTATTTTAAGTTGAAATTTAACAAATGTAAATTGTTAAGACGTACGTATTACAATTTAAATTGTTTCATATATTTATTTTCGTCTATGCATACTATTCTTTTTTGACGATTGCTGTCAGTCGTGAACAAAGTCACTACTGCCAAACAGCCCAAAGTTTTCGCGATTATAGAAACACGTAGACATCCTTATTTTTATAACTAGCTCACACTGTCGTACTGCTGGGCAAAAGAAGGGACCCGGACACCATTCTACTCTACTTCTTGCTTTAGCAAAACTGGCCTCAGAACTCATCCTAAGGAAGACATAAAATAAAAATCGCGAGATTTAGTACTTCTTGAAAGAAAAAATGACATAAGCCCCGATAATACCCGCTTTTAGTGCTTTAGTTGTAGACATAAGGATCCAAGTCGTCCCTTCACGGTACACGTGACCCCATATCGCTGTTTCAGCATACCAATACCCAACTCGTTCAAGTCTCTATATAGTGTAGTGTCCCCATGTCAATCGTCCCAAATCGTTCTTAATTCAAAAAAGTTCATCAAAGAGGTACTAACTACCTGTTCATCAGGATCGTCATACTCTACGACGCGTATGATCTCGCCGACGTCGAAGCTCAGCTCGTCGGAGTCCTCGCGCGTGTAGCGGTACGTGGCGCGCACGCGGTACAGCGCGCCGGGCGGCAGGCCCGCCAGCGTCGCTCCTGCGGAATGCGTTCCGTGAGGGGAGGGGCAGGGGGACGGTGTTTTTGGGGTTAGTTTGACGAGTTTACCATGGGAAATTAGAGAAGTTGGTGTGTGGTTGAAATACTCAGCCAAACGACTCAAACTTGATATAATGTCATAGATATTACGGTCGAATGGGTCGAGTACACAAATACGACTCAATTTTAATTCACCGTTTAGTCTTATACAGTCTTTGTCACTGTAGTATAGCGACTTTGTATCGCGTCTCAAAGAATTTGGAAACGAGAACAGTTTTTCCGTCTTATTGCAAAACAATATATTTTTAGACCGATGTATAAACCATCAAGCCATTTTGAATCATGAACTTTACCGTAGTTGGAATAAGATTCGAAATACAAAAACTGGCTGAATGGTCGCTTGGACTAAAGTTAGTCGTTTTGTAGTAAGACGGTTTGTTTAAAGAGCGGTCAAACAAAAACAAGAAACTTGTGAACAAGAAAGCTATAAGTTTCCCACGGTAAACATAACTAATGGATACATAATATTTAAAATACCAAAAGCAGTATTAATGGTTAACAAATACACGCGTAAAACAACTAAAAAGCGAAATAAATTGCACACAAATTAAAAGTAAAAGCCATACATATTGTAAAATATTTACATACGTATATTATCAGCCGGAAAACCTATAGAGTGAATATAAATACAATATAGCATTATAAATTAATTATACATACCAAATAGAGTACAAAAAAATCGTCGATAATAAATTGTATCGTAATTTATCCAACATTTAACTAAAAACAGCTCCATTACTGTACTCCACTTGGGTAAAAATACAATTTAATTTATCGATCGAGTACATACATATTTTTATAATTATAAATATTAAAGTTGTTATTGTATAACTTACGATATAAGCGAAGAGCTGTTATGTCCCCCACCGATGAGCGTTATTTACTAAGATTTAAGAAGACCTATTCACACTTAACTAGTTTAGTTATATTTTACTTTTAAATGATTGATTTTTATATAAGAAAATAAATAAAACCAATTAGCATGCGAAAGTAACACGAAAAAATGCGTATCTACAAAGTTGTGTATATTTTTCAATATTTTTAATCTATGTCCAATTTTTTTAAATCAAACTTGATTTATCTGGAATTCTGATTTAATGGTTCAAAATCTGCCTGTTAATGCTATAGTGTGAACAGGCCTTATGTATAAGGTCTGCTAGCTTATTATGAAAATATACATAAACGAAATAATTTGATGATATTTTTTTATTAGATATTCCAATTCCTCCGTTTATATTTTCTCCAGACCAACACTTACCTATTGGTATGTCGTAAACCTCGTCGTTCTTGTTCTCACTGTCATTCTCCTTCCCTTTCTCGTCCTTTGGTTCTACATCTACTTGTCTCTTTTCTTCCGAGTTATTATTTGACTTCTCCGGCGGTACTGGCGACCCTGAGAGAATTGTGACTTTCTATTTGTCTACTGGTACAGCATAACAGTGTTTGTGTAAGTTTTTGCAAATAAATAGTTGTTGGACTACTGAATGAAATACTCTGTGGCTGAGTGATTGAATTGAACTTTTGAATTATTTATGCTGTGGCATAGTGATTTTAATGATTTTATATATACAGTGGGGGTGTTTCCTGCATATTTAATTTAATTAGAAGTTAAAGTGATTGCATTAAAAATAAAATTTTGCATTATTAAGATTTGAGTTGCTATTTAAATAAAATAGCTATAGCCATGCCTCTATCTACTACGACATTAAAATTAATACCATCTAGCTGATCCGGTCTTCACCCCTCTACTCACCATAGGTAATACGATTGTTAGACAATAAGCTTGAAGATAAATAACCTAAATAAACGTATTAGGACTTCAAAAACCATGTAGAGTTCAAAAAATCAGGGTAGAGAACTTACTGCTAAATCTCGGGAACAGAATTGAAGGGCTTGAAGATTCATCACTTACTAAAAGTACTAGGACTCCATAATCTGTACGGAGTTCGATGAACAGCTGGAGATATCTTCTTTCACACATTTCGCGGCTAACACAATCTACTATCAAAAGTACAAGGACTCCATTCGAAATTCAAAAACTGCTGAATCTTTGTGTCTCGAGCAGCTAGAAGTACCAGGGCGGCATACTCACCGACGGGTATATCGTACAGTTCCTCGACCTTCTTGTCGCTGATTTCCTTTTCTACGTTATTGTTGGTGACAGAGGCTGTTAGAGCCTTTTCTTCTCTCTTGGCAGGCGGCGTGGGTGCGTCGGTCTGTTTAGCGGGCGGCTCCGGTGCGGAGCGGCTGTCGTTGCGGGATTCAGTGCGCGATTCGTTGCGGGAGTCGCTGCGGGTGTCGTCACTGGTAGGCAGCACTGCGGCGCCGGCGGAGGGCGAGGGCGGCGCGGACGAGCCGTTGAGCGCGGGCGAGGGGGGCGCTACACACACACTCGGACATGCGGTACATTCTACATGTTAATGTTGCTCTTGGGAGATGACAAAGATGGCCAATGGAAGGCTCAAATATCAAAAGGCAGGATAAGCTAGTGTGATAACGGCTTTGAATCATTTTCAATTTTTTACTGAAATTGCTTTACCCCATCAAAATATTTAGCATTACTTTGTCATCCCCCAATCAATTAGAAAAATGCTAATAGCTTAAGTTATTTTATAGTAAGATTATTTATAGAAAGCAATCACTCAAAACATTTCAATCCAATTATTTACTTGAACACAACACAAAAGCAAAAACAACGTTTTGAGATTAGAAAGAGAACTTTTTTTTTTAATTTTCCAACTTATGTTTTTCAAAATTCACAAAAATATATAATTTCAGCTGTACTGTCTGTATTTAAAAAAAAAACATTTTGTCCTAGTGGTACAAAAATATGACTTACATCCCTAAAACTTGGTACACTACACGCACTCACTCACATTCACACTCTCTCTTTTTTATATTTATTTAATCCGTAATGTTATAGTTTTTTTTTATACAACACCTGCCAAACTGCAAAGCAATTTGTCGGCAGTATGGATATTGGATGCCTACATGGTGAGTCTATATTAATTAACCCTGAATATTCGACATCAGAATTAAACCCTTAAGTCCTTCTCTTTCAACACATCCTATTAACTATACAATACAGTATTTGCAGAATGTTTATCCCTTGATCCTCTTTCTATCCAGATTATCACTATACGTCTAAGAGCTAATTTTATCAAAAAAACTAAACGCGATCAGCACATCTACACCGGGTTCAAGAGTGTCAATATTCCACAATAATGATGACACTGACAGTTCTTGAACGCAGTTTAGATGACATTTTGTTTCACAGACAGTACAACTAAAGCCCAATTTTCCCAATATCCATAGCCATATCTCCCCAACTCACTCTGCACGGTGTCGGTGGGTGAGGCAGGTTTTCCGTTGTGCGTGTTGAGGGTCGCGTTGGGCGAGGAGGCCGGGGAGATGTTGTTCATGTTGATGCTTAAGTTGTTTGCCTTCTTGCTGTACGAGCCGCGCTGGCAGTCCGTGGCTAGCTTGTCCGTTATCACTTCCAGTTCGCCGAATACCTGAAATGGGTAAGGTGATAAAAGGTCAATCAATTTACTATTTTTAACAATTTTTATACAGAAAATAAAATACAAAGAAATAACAGAAAGTAAAGAACAGAGATACTGATAAGAACATAACACAAGAAATAATAAAGATTCGTGTTAGAAAGGTATAATACGAGAAGTAGCGGAGATGATATTGATACTACATCATTAGTTATCAGTTGTCGCTAGTTTACCTTCCGATCAAGCTATTTCTGTTCCGCTGCTTAGGAAAACATTTCTTCCCAAACCTTGCAAGTCAGTTGACTATCAACACATTCTCACGGATGCTCTCAAAATTGTCTAGCTTCGCGGGGAAGATAAGTTTTGGACTTTCTCAATCGAGAATAGGCACTGGCAGCTTAGTAAAATCATTCTAAGTCATTAGAATTTTGGAGGCCACGTTTTTAACTGAATTAGTTACATATGGAGTTCTAAAGGGGCGAGTTTTAGGTAGTGCCGAAATTAATTCATGAATAAATTGTACCGACCCCAGCGTGGTCTAACCAGACTCGATAAATCGAAAGAACTTCAAGATTTGCTCCTGGAGCCTCATGCTTCATGGGGCTACAGAGGCCATTGCATAGCAATGAGTAGACCGGGGGCGTAGTAATGGTAGGGAAGACGTGCCTTTAAGATATGGAAGGATTTGCCAGGAAAAAAATTTAAAGTAGGATTTAAGGGAAACAAACAGAAGTAAGAAAAGCATGTTCGTACCAAGTCTCTCACCTTATGACTTTCAGAATGGAACAGTTGTTCAGCCGAGAAGAGTGTTTGCAGATTGTTGACGTAGAATAAAACGCGGGAGTCGTAGAGTGCGGGCAGTTCGTCGTGGAGTTCAGAGTTGAGGACTTCGTATGTGCGCTTGGCTTCTTCTAGTTGTTCTCGGCCTTTGGTCACCTGGAAGATACACAGTATTGGGTTATAAGATGTACCTATGTATAATTTCAGTTTTCTTGATCTCAATTCTCCACTGGTATTTTTCAAAATCACTGCAACGTCATGTCAAATATTTACTTGTTTTTATTAATTTGGCAATATTACTTTATGGAATTAAGAAATGTGGCTAACTAGGGAACTTAAATATTGATCACGAAATGCAATAATTAATATCGTAACACCGAATATCCTATCGATGATAGGGAAATTGAAAGCCTGCACAAACATAGTTTTCGTCGTATTAATATTCTAGTTCGCTAGTTAGCCACATTTCTTATTTCCATACAGTAATATTGCCAAATTAATCAAAACAGCGAAATATTTGACATCTATTTGCGACGTTGCCAACTTTCAGAATAAACGCTCCTAATCGATTCCAATTAAAGTTCTCTCATGATGTATCAAAGATTTTAAATTTTCCATTATGGTTTTATTTTATGCCAGAAACTGGCTGTCATTGTTAACATTTAAATAGTCATAGAAAGAGGGTATCTATACATACAAATAAGAACAATTTAAGTGTCTGTTTGTCAATATAACAGCTTTTTACTAAATGCATATGAAAGTATAAAAAATATAAATATATCTGTCTGTTTGTTCCGGCTAATCTCCGAAACAGCTGGACCCATTATGACGGGACTTTCACTGGTAGATAGTTGATATTTTAAAGAGTAACTTAGGCTATTAAACCCAATAGCCATGCGGGCGAAGCTGTGGGCAGTAGCTAGATATAGGTAACAACAGATGAAGTTGTAATTACCTTAACATCGTCCCTTCTTTTGGTTGCGTTCGATTGCAGATTCTGGAAGCTGTGCCTTTGACCGTCGTAGTCTACCAACTTGCGGCCACGTTTCTCGATCTTTTTCTGTAAAAAAAACATCATCACTTACATTAATTAAAAGCATTTTGCATTAGAAGTATAATTATTTCGGCATGTTTTAACTCCTGGTTGAAACTGATGTCGAATTCCTTTAAAAGTAGTCGAGCGGAAACTCGTATATGTAAAATGTGATTAAAAAATATCATGTCTAATTAACCTCGTTTAGACTCAATTAAAATAATTAAAAGGTTAATAACTACATTAATTTGATTCTCCCAAATCATATAACTCGTCAACATATTATTTATGGGATAATTATCTGGTCCTAAATCACAACTTGATTTACTCAGTTTTTTTGCTGCATTGCACGCGTGGCTAAGTAATAACAGCCGCACGGGTCGATCCATCAGATTAAGCTATGCTTGACGGGGTTGGTCCATGGATGGGTTGGGTGTTTGGCCTCGGAAAGCAAGTTAAGCCGTTGGCCCCAGCTCTCATCCGTGGATCTTTGACAGTCGTTATGGATCGTCAGAAGCCCGAAAGTCTGACAACCAGTCTTACCAAGGGGTATCGTATTACCTAGTTACTGGGTTATAGAGGTCCGTAGGTAATGCCCACAGATTTTTTCAATTAACAACGGAACTATCACTAGATAATCCATGTTCATCGACTTTGAATGACAGAATCAGAATGTGTTAGTATGCTATCAATCAATCCGCCTAGCCTTTTCCCAACTATGTTGGGGTCGGCTTCCAGTCTAACCGGATGAAGCTGTATACCAGTATTTTACATGGAGCAACTGCCTAACTGACCTGCTCAAACACCAATCCTACTTGCTGCAAAACCTTTATTTATACATTCATAAAAATTATATCTTCACAACAACTCACCCTGACTTCAGGAAACTGGTTGGTGTACGTATTGAGTGGTATGAGCACTTGGTCACCGAGTTTGTGCGAGAAGTCCTGCCACAGCATCTCCAAGTTCTGCGCTTGCACGTACAGCAGGTCGTGGCCGGACCACCCGCTTTCGTAAACTTCCGTGATGGCTTCCATCAACGTCTTCGACGCTGTTTGCACCGCTGGGGAAGATCGAACAGAGAAATGAAATAAAAATTCTGATTTGGAAATGTTGTAAGGATCTGACGGTAGCATATTTGTAAGAAGATTCCTTTGGCCAGTAAAAGAAAATGTATAAATTATCCTACAGGCCGTTGTGGCAATTGTAGGGGAAGCTTGTGCCTAGCTGTGGATGTTATTCAGCTGATATGATGATGATGATCATTCATCGCTCAGAAAACTGGCTGTGTCATTTCTATATTCGGATTTCCGGAGGTTTTCCGCCGTTTTATAGCGCAACTCATTTAGTTTTTAGACTACTCTAGACCTAATTACAAGCTGAGAACTATTTGTCGTAGCATATGTGCACACACTTGGCACGCACCCAGAAGAAGTTCAAGAATCTCTGCATATCCGAATGGTAGTTATTCGTCATTCCTTTGATCGAATTGACGCAATTTAGCGAAAGTCTATAACTGGAGTACCAGGAAGAGTGCTTTAGAGCTCAAATGCTGGTTCTTTGTGTTCATACAATGGTATAAAGGATGTAGAGATGAAATGATCAGTTACGTCCTGCCTCTTAGTTCGCGGTTTGGTCAAACTAGCTGCTAAGTATTATGAGAACACTGGCGGTAGAGTTTCGTACGTGTCGACAATTTTCAAATCTTTTCTATCGTGGCCGAGGACGATGTCTTGATCGGTATTTGAGATTGCACTAAATAGAAAAGTCGTCTGTATAGTTTTATCCAAAGTAGAAAAGTATACGTCGAAATAGCAAGTACACTGATGGATGAAAATAGTAATTCACAGATAAAAGGGATAGGAAAGCCTAACATTCTAAAGATAAACGGCAGTCAAAAGTTATTTGTGGAGTAGACAAATACGTCATGACATGACATCCTGATCAGGACAGAGTTTTCGTCAATGAATGAAAAAGGTCCTCACCTCGTATACATCTTATATAGTTGTTGAATTCCTTTTGAAGCCTGGTAGCCTGCTGGTGTTGCCTGTTGAAGTTCTGCAGGTGCTCTTCAAATATGTCGTCGAGGGTCCGGTCTACCTTGCCCAGGTTTTGAAGGAGCTGTGGACAAAGAAAGAGGCTTATTAGATACATGTGTTGACAAAATATTTAACAATATTTTTCAGTATTGACGAAGAGCTAATAATTTCAATAGAGCTATTTGCCATTTCAAGGATAAGTACCGCATACCCTCATAAACTTTTCTCATTCAAACAGGTCGATACTTATTCGCCCCCGAATGTTTCTGAAATAAAGTAAATCGATGGTTTTATGACACAGTATGAGAGAGAGTGGCCGAAGAAGGTTTGGGACGTGTAATTGGAAAGTCAAAGTCAAAGTATTTTAAAGTATTTTTTTTTTAAAGTATTTTTTTTTTTTTTGTGTTTTTAAGTTTTTTTTTTTTTTTTTTTTTTTTTTTTTTTTTTTTTTTTTTTGTTATTTTAGTTTTTTTTTTTTTTTTGGAGTCTTACGTCTACCAGTAGACTGCTAACAGCTTGACAATAATAAATATTAATATTTGTAAATTAGGAGGATATTGCTGGAACTGTCCTGCAATAATATCCAGTACAACACGAATATATTCCACCGATTTTATCATACCTATACCGCGTAACCCTACACTGGTTGGTACCGCAAGGATATCTAGGTTTAGTACGCCGCAGGAATGAGTGCAACAATTATTATTTAATCTATTACCATTCCAATTTTATTACTTTGTTCCTGTTGGTGCACCGAACGGTGTGCGGTGTTTGTTTTATGTAGGCACCCGTTCAGTGTATTTTTATAACCAGACTCGGTTTCTGGGATCAATAACCAAATTTCTTAGTAAATCTGGCGTCACATCTAACGTTAGCTGGTAGTGGCAGGCTAATAAACCAATAAAGTTTTTGTAGATAGACCTTTAGGTTTGACCGGTTTGGCAGTTGAGTGGGTTTTATACATTTTTCGAAAAATTGCTCATAGACAGAAATAAATAAATATATGAAGGTAGTAGAGCCAATGTCAATGATTCTACTACCTACCTATCTACTTACTAAACATAACGCAATTCCTAATAACCAGTTATTACCTAATTAAAAGGTAGTACATGCTAATAAAATGCGACTTATATACAGCATTAGCGATAGTTGTCACACCCACATTAGAACTAATCAGCTTATCATCAACTAATTAAATGTTTGCTCTTATTATTGTGACGCCATGTTTGAGGACCGTGAAATAAGCTGAAAATAATTGTTGGTTTGTTTTATAATAATGAATTTGCTTTCAATGACGTCATGCGTATGTCAATTGCGGGGAACGGTACCTAAGCTTGTAATTGAAGGTATAATGATTATAAACTTATCATTTCAATTTACAACAGTCTAGATACTTCAAAAGGAAACAGGCGCTGAGGCTTTTATAAAACAATGAATATTTCAATATGTCTGATATTTTGGGATACTACTGACTGATGATTAATGTCAAAATGTTGACTTACGCGACGATGGCCCTATATGTCAAATCAAAACGTAGTATCATCTTTTAGATCAGGATGTTTACGTGGGTAAATAGATTCATCTGTTGTATGTAATAAGCGCTTGGGAAGAGAATCCTGAAATGAGTTTAAAAAATGAAAACATCATCTAAATTTTAAAATAGTAATAATTCTTGTTCATGATCGTAGTCGACATGTAGTTTAACATCATAACTTCTATGCTGCGAACAATGCATTCAACTCTCAAATGAACTAAACATTCTCAAAGACACACAATATTATGTTTCAAGACGACAGCATACGTTTCATAAGAGCACTAATACTATCAGTCGCTCTGTGACCTTGTAGCCTTCAGCACTTAGTGCTGTATTGTTTGCAAAACATGCATACTTCGCACCTGAGCACACTGTGATTTGTTCAACGGTTGCGTTTCATACAAGGCTGTTGGTAGATCATCAAATTTTACAAATGGATATTGCAATTTGCATTTGTTTTCGTAATTACTCCTTGCATTAAAGTTTTGCTTTCAGTAATTTTTTTTTACATTGTGTCGAAATGTCTATAACTAAAATAAATTCCTTATTTCAATATCTTTCAGTACCCTAATTGCGTAACTTATTTTCGTAAAAAAAATTGCCTAATTTGTTTCATTTTGACAGTTCAACAACATTCATTGCGTTATTTACGTTGTTGAGCACATTTTTTTTTTCCAATTTATGATGTGATGGATTAGCAATCTATGTCAAATCGAAACAGATTGTGATTGTGTTGTATTACGCAATTAGGGTACAAGTTAGTTCAATCGATCCATTTCGGTGAACACAAACTTTTCCAGTATTGTACAAAGTTCATAAACCATTTCGGGGAATATAAATAGTATTCCATTAGAATAATGGAAAATTATCCAAACCTACGTATAGAACCAATATTTAACATTCAAATTGCAGCTGTTTTAGTGATGGTGATGGTTTAAGCAAGTATTGCCAGATTACGAAATGCCCTAGAATTTAGTTCAAAAATTCCAATTATTGACTGCAAATTAAAATCTTGTTAGAAGCACACCATGACCAACCTGACACCGGAAAGCAACATGCCCAAAGAAGCAATAAAACAGTCTTTACAAACTTCACAGTTCTAAAGTCTGCGACATATAACTGATAATCCATTGGACATACCAAACGTGTATAATGTCATCGACCGGCCACTACTCCCATTGTTCCAGCTTAATGCGCGCAACACCATGAAATGGATAAAGCTTATTATATTAATTTGATTAAGTTTGTTTTAATAAAGTTCTTTTATTATGAAGAGTTATACTATACGTTGTAAGGGGCTTTTTAAAACCATTGGTAGATTCTACTAGAAAAACAGAAGTTATTCCAATAGTTGGTCCAATTTCAATATTGTTTGCTGATGTGTAGGTATGAAAATTATTTAATAAGGTGGAGAAATCAATATACCATAATGTGAAGCTAAGTTCGAGAAAGAAATGCATTTTATGGTAGAGTCCGCCTGCTTAGTGCTGCAATTAAGCTGGTTTTAATTCCAATTTACATCTTCCATAATATATAACTTACAAGCCTATGGAAGATGTAAATTGCGTAAAGGCTAAAGCAGTAATGGAGCTAGTTGGATTGCCATGTTGTATACTTCTATTATGGAATTAAAACCAGCTTAATTGCAACACTAAGCAGGCGGACAAGGCATTTCTTTCTCGAACTTAGCTACACATTAAGAACACAAGGAACATTTTCGGAAGTGACAATCAGGTGTAAAGCGGTTACCTCGGTTACGTCCGTCGTCTATCATGACTCGTGTGACGTCACATCCGCGGCCGCTTCCTTTCGATTTCGATTGTCTTTGACCGAGGCTTCTAATTACGATCATTGTGTATTGTATATAATGCAGTGAATATTAAGATGTTTTCTTCTTTATTTTGCACCTTATCAGTATCGGAATAAGGATCGTTATTATTCATGGCGGTTGCGATGTTTTCTGTTAATTTTATTGATTAATCATCAAGAGAGTTTTAGTAATTAACGAATTATTAAATTACTATTGTCTTCTCTATTTTCTGCTTTTATCATTGTTAAGTTTAATTGAATTGTTCCTACTTCCATTAAGGACGTGACACCTCTACAAGGCTGTTTTACCGCATTCTTTGTTTATACATAATTCAATCAATTCCGATTACATATTTGTAATCGGAATTGATTTACTTTTCACATAGTTCCTTGGACCATCCAATCAGATGTTACAAGCAGCTCCATAGCGAATTATTCAAATTGGAATATGAAACGTGGGGAGATAAACTGGACGAACTTGGACCGACGATGCAGTAAGCAAGGAAGATGCTGGTGTTAACGATAAAAGTGAGAAGGTAAAGATTCAAGAAACATATGTAGGTACATCTAAAAGTAATCGTTATGAATTGTAGGTTACAAACCCAATAGAAAAGTTTTAATTGTCATGTCGACAAGCATTTTACTTAGAATGACACAGCATCTGCATGCTGCCGTCGTAGTCTTTTGAGGAGAATAGGTTACCACTACGCTGGTAAACAGTAGGTCATCAACCAATCAATACGATTGTAATTCTAGACCCGTTATCGACGTTTATGATATTTATTCACTTTTTATTACGGAAGAAAATAGAAGAACCGTGTGACGACATACTGATCTACAAAATGTCGGGAAGCAAGAGGTGTAACGAGACAATCAATGAATTAGTAAGTCATAAAGTAAAATCCAGCAGTCAGAGAAGTCGGGCTGTGGATGATTATGACGAAAGTAGAATCCGAAGATTTCAATCAACTATAGAAAACTTTGATCCAGGATTTGATAAAAGCAGAGGGAGAAGATAAGGTTCATTAACAAAGATAAATAAATTAAATTAAACATCAATGGTGTTTTTGTCACGATGCATGCCAATGTGTCAGACGTCATCCAATCTATTAAATGAAAATGAGTTATTGTTCTATTGTGAATAATTGTGATTTATAAGCTGTGCACGATACTAATATACATGCAGGCAGGCATGAAGAATTTTATGTTGTTATATCGAAGAACTCCGCAAGTCCACAAAGTACTTACTCTACTGAGAAAATAAATACAAGTAGTAAAACACCATGATACAATAAAATATACGTTGTAAATCATAATACATATTACAATTGCAACATCTATTGTAATATGTATTGCGTTTAATCAAGATTGGCACCTTCCAGGAAACTGATGCGATTTCCGAAACGTTCTGCATCGATGAACTTGATTTTTTGCATCCTAAACTACGGCTTCTATTTCGTAAAATATTACGCTAACAATTAGTAGAAAAGCTATATTTGCATTGTCGTGAATCTCTATTCCCACATTTGAGTCTTTTATGGACAAGCCGCACTGCGAAGCACATTTATAGAGTTGAGATTATTGAATAACAAAATTGACTTTGAATCAACTTTGATATAAAGAATAATCACTACGCGTTTAAATACCTCTTCTATTGTACTGTTTTCTCAAGACAAAACGTTGACAAGAACGTTTATTAAGGGGCTGCAAAAATTATCAAATACCAAGAACCGTCTCGTAGATATCCTGGTAAAACTAACCAGCATCATAAAACAACTCATGAATATCAAAACAATTACTGCCTCATCGCTTGAGTCTCTTAAACGCAGTCTAGGGAACGATAATACTAAAACTTAAGGCGAAATATCCCTTTGAAATAAATTCTATTCAGATTCTCATCTCGTTCAGCATCGGGTCCCCTAAGCGCGTGTGCAAACACGTTGTAAATAACGGGCTGTCACAAATTTGTGTATTTGATTGTAAATCAAATATTGAGCTCGGTTTCACTGAGATTTTTAGATTTCCAATTTCCCATGATCTTAAGGTGACACTAGTCGCGGGCTCGAACTCACTAGTGGGCATGGCCGAAAAGCACGCTGTGTCACCTGGCATCGTGTCCGACAGAGATAGTGTCAGTGATGAGCAATTAGACACTGGTCTACGTGCACAACGTCTAGTTTGCACGCACACAAACACCGTTCCGAACTATTTTAGTAAAACGAGTGCGTAAAAAATTACGAAAAGTCCTTTTGAAAATAGGGTTTTATGAAAAAACCACTGCATAAATCAATTACAAATAAAGTTTATTGAACTCTTCGACAATTGAGCTTTGTCGGTACCGACTTTGTTTTGGAGATTTTACACTTCTTTTATTGCTTATTTACCCCCAAAGTTGCGTTAAAATTAGCAAGAAAAAGGAATCTTTGTGGGCTCCTAACTTTTTAATGGCTCATTATTTTACTATTCTGTTTCCACACAGACAAAATTAATAATGAACCAATACGATATCATGTTTAACTTTGGATGTACCATGTCAAACAGTGGAGTAAAACCCCCCTGAAATTTGTATGGAAAAAATATCAACTAGTGCCACCTTAATACAAGATTTAAAATTTTCTTCTTCTTGTTACGTATTTACTTTCCGTAAGTGATGTTTGGTACTGTATGTTTTCTTCAACATATTCTTATCAGCATCTTTCAATTCGAATTCTATGTCTGTATTGTTAAGTTTGTCATATTTATCAATATTCAATGCATACCACATACAGTGTATTATTTGTCATACTTTAAAAACTGTGTAAGAATGAAATTGAAAGCTGCCGGCCACACAATTTCAGTCATCGTCATACGATCTCTTGCTTTTATTTATAACTTCTTAGTTCGGTTTCATATTAATTAGAACCGTCGCCTCGACTTCCGTTGCACTAATTTCGTGTTCGATTTTTACTTACTTACATTTCTAATTTTTAATCTCTGGGTTGTCACAAGTATTTTTTAGCTATAGAATTTTAACCATTAGGTATATAAAAGACCAGTAATATTAATAATAATAAAATAAGTAGCTTTTTAGAAAGTTATACAAAAACTTATAGACGAAATTCAACAAACAGGATAGAAAAGAATAGAAGCAGAGTAAAAAAAATGCATGAAAAAAAAACAAGAAAAGTGGTAAGTATAGCCACTGGCCATTCAACTACTACCGCCTATAAAATAATTTTAAGAATAAGTAATAATTAAAATATACTTCTAATGAAACTGCTAGACGGACGGACGACAGTTTGAATATGTATATTGCACTCGGCGCGCCCCGGCAAACATGTGCTGTCTAAAAATAGGCGTCGATAAGTCCGCTTTGTTTGCTTGCCTAACTTATTTGTTTTAACGTTTTTCACTGGAAACTATTTTGTTGGTGTAGTAAACATAATTTCTTGTTTCGTAATGTTTTTCACTATATTATTTTCTATAGCTATGTACGTTCTAACGGTTACTATGTACTTTTGGCTTTACTAAGGGAAATCCGGCGCTGTTCATCGTTTATTTGGATTTACCAGTTTTATATGTTTCCTATGTATATTTGGATTACGCTATCGTCAAGATCTTTCCTATTTCTTTTTTAACATATTTTAGGTAGACATTCGGCCTCAAAGAAACTTATGATGTGGTTTTAGCGGAACATGTTTGACTAGAAGATTATCATTTACTTTTACCTCGATGTTATGGTGATTTGTAAAAGCGGATATTTTAATTATTCGCATAAATATGAAGTTCATTCATCTTTTGTGTATTTGTATGATTTGTAATGGCATTTGGAATTCCTTGTATACAATTCTTATCATTCATAGTTTCTGCTTTCTCTCTTTCGATTTGTTGGGCTTGAGACAAGCTTGTGCTAGTTTCCATTTTAGCATCAAGTATCTAATCTCCATTTTAACTGTAGTCCATGTTTAGCAACAGGTGTGCGGTGAAACTTCGACATTTTTGTGCAATTTTATATTCTATTGATTTTATGCAAATAACTGATTCAAACTTGGAGCTGGTGTGTTGTTTCACTCCAATTATTAATGAAGTTTATAAGCAATAAATAGCACTTGATCGGAGAATTACTGTTGCAACGACTGTAAATCTCGTAGACGTTTAAATAGTGAGTGATCTAATGCTGTCTCAGGTGGACTTAGAAATCCAGACAAAAGCAATAGATAGATTGGCTGCTTACTGTTGAGTCTATTCGATATCATATCATTCGCTAATTTGCTTCGGCGAGGGATTTCTGGCTCGCCTTCAAACGCTACCATGCAGACTTGAATAAACAAATTGGATATAAATGATATTTAATAATAAATAATAGCTGAAAAACACATAAACAAATACGCAGCTAAATACAGACGTGCGTGAAATCTAAAATTAAGCAAGGAAATAAGGACTCTTTCAATATTTAATAAATATTAGGGATAATAATCAAAGCACTAACCAATAATGAATTTGCAAGTCAGTGTATATAATTTGCATGTCGCTGTACGTAGGTACAGAATTGTAATAAGAAGGAAAAACGAGGGCTTCCTTCAACGTAGTTTACGGCTTTACGTGTGAAACCGTCTGATAATGCATGTAATCGCACATGATTCGTGTTTCCGATTGTTAAACGCTTCACAGTTATTCGGCTGTAGGTTTTGGGGCCACATCATTGATTTCACATGGCTTTTATCATATCTAGAAGTCACAACAAGGTACCATAAAATCTTCATGGGTACGAATGTTGCTCTAACTTTTTGGAATTCCACAAGAGCGAATCTTCTCGAAGACATCAATGGCATACTCTGCCTACATTCATGCTAAGTATTCCCGTGCAGAAATATTTGACATAACGCGGCAGTTACTCGAGCAAAGGTTAACAGAATACGCCACGGTCGAAGCAACATTGTAATTGATGTTCCCAAGATGACAACCGACGACAATCATGCAATAAAAACCTGAGATGAACGTAGCGGCCTATGAAATACTCGCTACTGCGACGTGAATGAGACTATTCACCGTCGGAAACTGAATGATCGAGGGAGTACTTCTTTCTTATGATAGCTATAATTAAAATCTATTTGCGAGCCGTTCTTCTGCGTTTTGATAATCTTTGTATTGAGATCCTTAACACTATATGTCTTTACAATTGTTAAAAATGCAATTCTTTCTACGTTTGTCAAAAGCCGACAATTCATAGCCAAATTAAGTGTGGTAGCGGACATTAGATGTGTCAAATTGTGATAATGTGTGAAAATAATTTGAACAGTTAGTCACACGTTACCTTTAATTAACTTACACCTGTGCAGTACCGCTATAGATAACATTCTCCGCATTCATTTCCGGATTACTGCTATCTTTCTGAGCCCCGATTTATATTCATCTAATGAATATTTAATTGTTATTGTAATTGACGGATTCCCTAGCATTGACCTCAAAATGTTAATGTCATTGCCTTTTTTTAAATGCTTGTTAAATTCGATATTAACACTGGCATTCGTCGACAAAGTGAAACGTTTATTGATAAACTATGTAGTGAGAAATGGCAAACCCATTACTTGTCTGTCACAACATCAACTATATTGTATTGGACATTAATTGGCTAATAAGCACATCTATCCTTTCTTGCTCCTATATGCAGGGAAGCCATAATACCATCAAATGATTTCGTTACAATAGGCACAACGGTCAAACTATCTCAAAGATCCTTCAAGACTTGACTGATGGCTGCATTGTCAGGCTAACAATGGACAGGTCGTTCGTTCCACTGCCAGATATACGAAACATCATTGCTTTGTTTGATTCACCTGCAAGTTTTTCAAGTGGTACTGCGAAACATGGAGAACCTTTCAAATAAGCCTCTTTTCGTTTTAAACTTTCACTAGGCTTTACATGCGATGCTTTTAGGGATTTTGAGCTAGGCTCTCTTTCTCAAGGAGGTTAGTCAACGAAATCCAACTATCTAAATCCTCGGCCTTGGACACTTTAAGTTCGTATTTTTATACACAAAAAAACCATCGCATCCATCGTCCAAAAATACCTAAAATCTGGTGAACCAAATTAAGCCTTGTATATTTCCTTGATTAGCAATAGCATAATGATTAAAATCTAATAGAATATCGCGCTTCTTCCAAAATCAACAACTTTCAATTAAGTTTTTTATCTTCAATTAGCTTTCAACATCAAGGCTTCCTTTACAACTGTTTGCGGTTTACCGTTGGTACACTTGTATCCTATGATCTAGAAATATCTAGCCCTTGTTATGAAACCTAGCCGGCAATTGGTCACGTTTGCTTCTAGCTATTTATTTTAGACCGTTGTTTGTGTAACGGGCATACATACATACTGGTTGGTGAAGTCATTATATCGGAAATTTTTGAAACGGTAACACGTGGAAAACTAACAATTTTCTTGAATGCAAGAACGTAACGTTTATCCAAATCAATGAGTTTTTTTTTGTTTTTTTTTTATACTGTCCTGTAACAACTGTTTTAGCCGTTATCAATTTATTTTATGTACGATTTGATATTATTCAAATTGCAGGTCAGGTTGTAAATAGTTCAGAAAGTCAGTGTTGCGTGTCAATTAGATGTAGATCGTTATCCGTATATTTAAACGTAATTGATTACTGACAACAAACAGATTTAGACAGAAGCATTTAACACTTGTACATAAACTCTATGTAAAGCTGATATATGAATACAGCGGAACTAGCGGCATGGGGGCCTTTGGAAATTTTATATAAATGGACGATGGGATTACCGTATCTCTTATCTTTTGAAGATAAGTTTAATATTTTTTAGCGTTCTTTCAGGAATTCAGAATCATGGTGAAATAATAGTCATGCCTAACTAAAACCAAAAAATAAGATTTGAGACTTTGGGAGCATTTCAAATTGCAAATGGACGGAAAAGAAGGAGTCAGACAAAACAGGGAAACGAAATTCTCACTAAAGACGAAAACTTAATACAAAGTAGATTGAAGAATCAATTACTTAATACACATACAATAATAGGTTTGTTACATTATGTTGTGAAAAGGCGAAAGTTTTGCATCGACGCCAAATTGTCATCAACATAATAGCATTTATAGCCTAGTAAAAATAAATTAGTACATACCGACTGCCACCCAGCGGCGCGTGTTGTGATTTGAAAGGATTCCGAATTTATGATATACTCAGTTGCACCAAATAATAAATTTAAAAAATGTTTATTTGAATTACAAAAGGCATTTAGATACAATTTAATTGGAGATCACCTTTTAAGGAAGCATTGCTTGTGTTAAGAGATTCCGCGCTTCCACTTATCATTATCTTATTTGCAATTGAATGTAGACCATGTAAACATGCAGAAAAATAAATATAAATGGGTAACTTAAAATTATACAAGAAAGAAAGAGTGAATGATTTGTAAATGAGTGAGCGTTATGCATAGAAAATGGCCAAGTCGCGCGTTTACGTGTGATTATGTGTGAGTATGGGTGAGGGTGTGTAGTGTGTGAGTTATAATTAGCATATTTAGTTGTACTATCCTTTAATATACTTTAATATCTTGCCCAATATTAGATATTAATACGAAAGTGTATTTGTTTATTAGGTATTTGTGTGATTGTTTGCTTGTTACGCCTTCACGCCAAGAGAGAGAACAAATCCGGATGAGATTTAAGACTTAGGTAGACCATGTCTGGGTTCACTGGGTTAGGGCACAGGACACTGCCATCCCGAAACTCCCAAGGAACCGGAACCTACTCGGGTGAAACCAGAAGGCGCAGCCAGTATAAGTTTAGGTGTAAGTGCAAACTCAAGTGTAGGTTGTAGGTTAGCCCTGCGACAATGTCTTGGGATCGGAAGAAACCAAATAAATCTTCTTCCACTGACCATGCACACAACAACCCGAAAGCACATAATTTGGTTATTGAAGCGTAGATACGAAAGACTCAACATCATCGTAGGTTTTAGTCTTAAGCCAATCGATTACAGCTTTCTGACAGTCGCGGAGCTTCATGAAGTATATACGTAGTTCTTTATACAGCAAGTTGTATATGTAGGAAGATTGCCTTGAGTATTGTCTTTTAGCGAAAGTAGATCTAACCTTGACAATTGGAGCGACTAAGCAGCTCCTTCTCTTTCTAGGCTTAGAGGTATCATATGGGTGGGATGTGTGGTTTTTTAGAATGAGTAGAAGCAAATAAAGTTTTCTTACAGACAAAAGAACAGATATAGGCTGGAACAGGTAGAGGCTTTGGGTAGGGAATCTATAAGGTTTAAAGAACACGACTTTAAGCAAAGAAATACAAACGAACAAACACTGATTGAACAAGGTCATAACTATGCGGTAAAATAATTTTCATTTCTTCAGAAGAAAAACAAAACTTGGAAAAAGAAGTTAAAAGCAACAAAAAGCAGATTTTTAAATCCGAGTCAAAAATTGGAAATTCAATATACATTACAATATTGAATACTATATTTAACATTTAATTAAACATACGAAACGATCTCCGCACTAAATAAATACGAAGACATGGCTAAAAAAAATTTTACATTGGCAATGTTCCGAGTTTTTGGTACTCGGAACGCACTAGACTGGCTGTCAAGTGTTCCCGTTTGATATTTGGAGCATTCAAATGTTTTGTAGGCGCACTCAGGAGACCGTGATTATTGGAGTAATTGGAGTGGGATTTTGCAAGCTCTTAATGTAAAGAGGTGGAACACAGAGATACTATTGGAATCGGATTTAGAATTTACAATTCTAAAGCTTCTACGGAAGCCTCAGCGCTAATTGACTATTCAATTAGAGAGTGAGTGCTGTTAGGGGTATTCGTTAGAATGACAGATAACTCGTAGCATCTGTAGGCTGATAATTGAATACCCAATGCATATTTTTCAGTTTTATTTACTGCTGCTTTTTTGGGATAAATGGCATGGTCATTGAAGAGCTCCATTTTCGTAATATTTACAAATTCTATTATAAAGAGTAATGAGGCATTATGAAGGATCACTAAACCACTAATGTGTTACGCGTCATACATAATACCCATAATCTGTTCATGGAACCTCCAAATTAAAGTAATATGTAGTACTCATTCGTTACTACTCGTAATTTGCTCGCGTTGAGTTAGTTGTAAATTATATTAATTGTAGTACATAAAATTTTGTTAGTATCGGAGCCAAGTAGAACAATGAATTATAATAAGCTGCAATGCTGAGAGCGAATTACTTCAGGAACTGATCGTGCAGTTTAATGCGTCGTAATAACGATGAAATGGAGGAGAAAATGATGTTGTTTTACTGTCGATTATCCATTCGTCATGCTCAATGTTGGTCTATTTGCAGATTACATGACAACCATGACCCAGTCTTGTGTTGGTCAGATCAGCACAGTAACAAATCCAATATTCCTGAAATATTTGAAGCTGGTAGCGCCACATTAATGCACATTAGACACACATAGAACCTGACGATGTCATTGGCTCACACACAAAGGTGGACGTAACATTGCACTGCGTAGCAACAAACAATTGGGTCGTTAGCTCACGCACACATTTGTAATAATAGTTATGCATGTATGCGCTAATGCAGTAAGTGCATCTGATTTGCTTGTTTGCTGTCATCGTGATGTGTCTATTTATGAGATATTAAGCTAAGATAAAATACAAACAAATGAGTCAGCTGGTCTGAAACAAGTTATATTATTTTGCAGCTGAGACGCAAAAACACACGAATTGATTTGTAGTTTTGCGTACTGCATATTTATTTGGAACCTACAAACTAACCATTATAACATACTATAATATCAGTATAAGAAAGCACACTAGACATGCACATAGATATAACAGGTTATAAAAGTAGAAATTGTCAGTGTCTCACTTCTTCACAAACATGTCTTGACATCATTCAAATTAATCACTAAGATTTTGCCTCATTTAGTTGCATCCATATCTCAACGTGTGATGCATGGACCGGTCGACCTTGCAAGCTATGGGTGTGTTAATTGTATGTAATTTAGTACACAATGTACTTGCGTACTGGGCCAGCCCATACGACCGTTTAATTCTGCCGTATTACTTTCCAGTTGTATTGTTTATTGTTGTGATACGTCGCGTTCGGATCAAATGAATCAAGCTGATGAGAATTGAGAGACCCTCAACTGAAGTTTTTATAAAATGTTAATTTCTTCGAGAATAGCCTCAGAATAAATGCACTAGAGAAGCTCAGATCAACTTTATGTAGTTATCTGAAAAAAGCAGGTCACAAAGGCGCTTTTAGTGATCACAGACAAGATGTCAGGTTTTCATGTAGAAATGCAATGAGCGAAACTAAAAGTTCAATTTATTAGAAATGTTTGTTGAACATTCTATAATGCAGTCTGCTCATTCCACAGATACTCAATGTAACAGCGCGAAACATGCCTTATTGTGACGAGAATACCCACAACACTAACGTCTGTCTCCTTCGCATTTTATGCCTAATAACGCTTCAAACAGGGCGCATTATATCTTTGTATTTTGTTACTCTACGGTACCGCAATACAATTTTGAACTCATTCATGTGGATAAATGCAATGTCCTAACGGGTTGAACAGTTACGATGAGCGCAAAATTACTGCTTGTGAGTACGTTTTGCATAGATATGGTTAGGGGTTAATACAATTGCATAATGAGTTAATAGTAGGAAATGATGATGTAAGAATTAGTTACGAAGTGACATCCTTTCGTTTTGGAAGGTTTTTATTGTCACTAAACGACAGGCACTGTCTCTCAAAAAGCTTTTGTCTCCATGCTAGCAATTAATTGCCAATCAACAGGGTTAATAGTAAGATAGCGTTCAAACGTACTTGAGGGGCTTGTGGTTAAGTAACAACAGCCGCACGGGTCGATCGCTCAAGTTAAGCTACACTTGCCGCAGTTGGTCCGTGGATATGTAACCATCTTTACATACCAAGACCCCTCCGTGCCTCGGAAAGTACGTTGAGCTGTTAGTCCCGGCTGTCATTCTTGGATCTTTGACAGTCGTTATGGGTCGTTAGAAGCCCGAAAGTCTGGCAACCAGTCTTACCAAAGGGATATCATATTACCCAGTAACTGGACTGTGGAGGTCAAATAGGTAGCCGATCCATGTAAAATACTGGTATTCACCTGCATCCGGGTACACTGGAAGCCGACTCCAACATAGCTGGAATAAGGCCTGGCAGATGATGACGACCTTTCAATCCTACTTTAAATATTATGATGACTTTAATTTTCTGATAGTTTTATAAAGAGGCGAAAACTTTTTGCCCTTTTCTGCACTAACTAAAATATTTTAGCTTTAATACTGGTATACTCAGACAAAGAAATTCTATCTCAGCAAATCAAAGAGCCAATTGCCATTTCTGGATATAGATATTGTAGCGACTCCTGCGCCAACCGGCCATTCACCTGCAGTTGGATGCCGTAAGCAGTCGGGTGACCTTCATTCCGATGCAATTTAATTCAAATTCTTATTGAATCTTGTACTTTAGCCGCATACTGATCCGAGAATGCGAGGATACAAGATCATTAACTTGTTGTTTATAAAAGTGGAAGGTGATGAGCTTGTTTGTTATTAACTTATTACAATGACTCTTGTCTCTAAAAAAAACTACACAACACTACACTACAACATTCTATCTGTAGGGCGGACTAGCTAGTATCATGAATTCTAGGAGAGTTTGGTCCGAAGTACGGTCTGAAGGCATGATCAATAATGATGAGATTGAACAAGAACTAAACTATGATGCCATTGTTAATGCGACGGTATTCACAAGCATAATAAATCTCAGAAAGAGGATACGTCTATGCAATGATCATAAATTCCAATCAGCGCAACTCATTGATTTGATAAACAAAAATCGATTTGACGTTCCTGACAAACATACATTAGATGGTTTATTTTTTAAATCTTACTTGCGTAATCGCTGTTAATGTACAAGATAATAATAATTGTGATTGTAAACAGTAGCAACGTAGTAAAATCAGTGCACTAAGTGGAAGCATTTCCAAGGACGGTGGCGACGAGGCCGCTCTCTATACCGCTGCAGTAGAAGGAAATAAATCAGATAAACATAATAATATAATTCAATTAATGCAATATTGCAAGTTAATATTATAAGAATGGTACTAAAATGTATGGGATCTCCTTAGAACCTTCTCCGGCAGAATGAATTACGACAGATAATTCAATTGATACTATAATCCTATTTAATATAACCATAATAGCAGTAACTGGCGAATTGTGGGTGTAATAGAGATACACCTCTGCCTAACCCTTGGGGAACATATGCGTGATGTTATGTGATGTGTGTGCAATAATAATAGTAAAAAGTATGGGTAAACTGAATGGAGATAGAAAAGACTGGATGCTAAAGCAAATTGAGAAAGGTAATACATATGTATAACAAGTTGTTGCAAATGAGGTGAGGCTTTTAAAACATAAAAAGACTATATTTGGAGGAACTAAATGTAGCGGATAATACTGACATTCCACAGTCAATAAAACAGTTTCCGATGACAATACAACATTAACCTTAGTTAATAGAAACCGGAATAGCCTACGGAATGTCGTAACGCTGATTAATTTTACGACCAACAAACAGCTAAAGGACGTGATTACTAACAATATGAAACTATTTTAATAATTACCAATTACTTATATAATGAACTATTCGGAGCATTTAACTTCCCGGTAATTTTCTATTTATCAATTTCATTATTTGTTCAGAAATAAATTCGTTAGCAATTATTTATTATCTACAGGAAAAAAATTGTTGTTTTAATTGAATTGGTAAGTTTGTAGTCAGTATGGTTATGAAACTACAACTAAATAACTGACCTAGTATCTACAGAGGATAGTGCAGATCTTACTATAATCGCCATGTCTCACAATATCAACTGCCGGTCTTACTGTAATCCCCATGTCTCACAATATCAATCAAATTAGTGACCGTCGCCGTACCGCTTACAACTCCGTGTCATAGTGTAATCTTATTAGTGCACGAGCGGATATTGCCACTCCATTTGATACAATCCTTTTCTTACTCTCATCTTATGATAACAAATGTGCTGTATTTCCATATGTAAATAAGATCTACTTATAGTTGCCTTTATATTTTGATCCTTAAGCTCACCAGATCCTACGAAAATTACGTACACCAAGCAAATTCCCAAAGGAATTGCCACTCCAGCATCAGATATAATCGTTTCCTTAGTCGCTTCTTACGAAAGGAAATGTTCCGTATTCATAGTTGAGAAACAGTCATAACATTTTAGTCCTTAGGTAAGCCAGAGCCACTGAATATAACATACACCAAGCAAATTCTCAAAGGAAGGAATTTCATTGGTTAAACTTACACGAAGGTTATCCTCAAATAACTTAGATAGTGGTAATAACTTAGCAGCAAACTTTGCAACATAGATTTGATGTTCGTGTAGTAAATAGTGTAGTCAAAAGAAATAAAATACCTTTTAAAGCTGCACCTGTTAAAAACTATGCAGATTAATCGAAGAGTTAAATGTAAAAGTAAGTGCCAATACGTAACATGTGTTCATTGCAATAGACTAGTGGCAAGGTGTACTAGATGGCTTACGTTAACGCATCCCTACAAATGCAATTTCCAACAATACACTGAATAACACAGACTACGATAGTAACAGTTTTATCAACTATTCCTATTAGATATAGTGAAAACAGATAAATAGGGGCTTTCTGAAGCCGTCTCAAATTTTGGCAAGCTCACATTCAAATGCATTATTTTACGATGTGATAATATGAATGGTTGTGTTAATCAGGTGTTGCCATTCATATTTATCAAATGGCGTAATATTGCACAGACAGTATACTATCCAATTTCATTTACTTATGTTGTTTTTTATTCACTGTCTTCACTTTTTAAAAGGTCGTTAGCATGATAGATCTTTATAATGTCGTTCCTGTTGATTCATGAAAGACACTAAATTGCCTAGAGCTCCAGAACCGTCTAGAACGTCATCTTCGCAGCGTTTTCCGGTTTTAACAAGTGTCCGCCGTGCGTCATGTTCTTATACGAAAGCTACCGTATGCTCTCAATTCTTTAGTCTAGGCTTTACATAAAAAGTCTTTCGTCTGACATCGATTTTCTAGGCAAATTCTTTTAGTACCTTGTTTATTATAAACCAATGTATGGGCCGGCCACTATTTTCTACACACGTTTGCCTTTTGCCATGTTTTGACCTAAAACCCGGAGCCTAAGAAAGGATAAGTGGCACTTACATTAACATGCTACTTTGTAGAAAACAAGGAGGCCTCGATACAAAATGTAGACACGACCAAAGGTGATGCAAAACCATGTGACCCTGATTCAAATGCTGATCAGCCAACGCACTTATTACGTTCTTGACTTTCACAGTCAAGTTCAACATGATCATTTTAAAAACGTTGACCAGTGCAAAAACCCGTCAATGGGTTACGCAATATTTATGATCCGCGGTTTTTTCATTCAGCGATTTCTCTTCCATTAATGTTTCAGGTTTGGTAGGATTAATTTTATGGGTAAATTGTTCCTGGTAGTGGCGGCAAAGTGAGGTGTTTCTACTATGTTAATATTTTACGATTCCAAATTAAGTCTTTGTTCAAAATATTAAACATTGATTCGCTTATAGCCTGATAGCCCAGGAGCACATACTGAAAAACACTTTGTTATACGTTAGGTCATTGGCAGTGTGTTAACGTCGTAATGTCGCAAATCCTGACGATAATCGATAAACATGTCAAAGACAGAGTTTTTAGACCTCTTTCTGCCAAAATGTCATTTCAACCTAAACCATCACTTTCTGTAATACAGAACATTACTTTAACTCTACAATAGTCTTCACCCGTCAAGTCAAGAATACACTCATCGTTCAGTAAACTAGATCGACATGTCCAGTGACGGCTATTTTGAGCTCATTGTTGACGCTGAATACTATTGAGGACTGACAGATCACGAGGCTTGCATTTACAAGTGTTCGGAATATATTGTCAGCTTTGTATCCCGGATAGTATTTGCAAAGATCCATGGAATGGTCTTAGTGAGATTTGACCCAGTTTTGGAACGAAATATTTGTTTCTAGGTAGTCAAATTTTAATTACTCGAGTCCTTAGCAACTTTGAATATTCAGAATTATTGGAATTTCAGAAGAAAAAGTTCTGTCAATTTAAAAAATGCAAGATAATATGTTGTAACTTTTTAGAATGTTGGCAAAGTCACATTGTTGGATACAAGGGGTACACATCCGATAGTTATGGAAATTATATCCTACTCTATCCAGAAGAGCTGTGTTCACCAGTGGCAGCAGCGGTAATCTCTGTTAATGTTGGTAGCATTGAGAAACATCACTGGACATTAAATTTACAAGAAATAATGTAACAAACATACAATATGTAGTCTTCAAATAAGTAGGTCACGAACTTTGATTTCACAGATTTTACGATTTCTGCAAACGTACTGTACATAGTTTTCTGAATTAAAATATCTTATTATTACAGATAAAATTTCAAAACCAGACAATTTTGACTTTGAAAAAATAACATTGTGCGCTCAATTTCAGAGACCCCAAAGAACATTTTATTTTATTCGTCAGAAATATAGCTGCGCCGGGTTTAATTACACCTCCGTGAAGGGCATCAGGGGGAACAGAGGAGCCCACAATATAGTTGAATGGAACGCTGCCTAGACGGTTAAGCAGATTATATCTATTTTTAGACTTTTGTGTTGGGGACGAATTAATAATACAGAACACCTATTTACTTGTCCTTATGATGGAGTAAATACGCCATTTTCAGATTATCAGCCCAACTAGTATCAGCTGATAGGTGCAAGTGTCAAAAAATCACAATTACCACACACATGCTAGAGGCGAAATTAATCTAGAAATTACCGAATTTAGCACATTCTTTTTTTAATTTAGTTTGCAATGCAACATTAAATTGTGAGACTATAATATATGGTAATTTAAGAACTTAAGCGAAACCTATTCTCAAAATTAACGGCCTACAAAGTACAATTAACCTAAAGACACAAATACAACAACTTCGAAGAAATATGAATATTAATGTAATAGCGTAACACGTTACAGGAAATGGGGAACGCAAATTATTTCCAAACTCAATGCTACACGGCCGTACGAAACAAACGATAAAATAATATGTAATGCTTTCGATCACGTTTAGTTGCGGGAACTGAAACAAATTGGACAACGAATTTGGTCTAAAAACCCCTTTTAAGTTTTTGAGAAGTGCAAGCTTAGGACAGAATATTGGAAGATATTTCGAATAACCCTCTAGAGCAGGCTATCACACAGATGTGAGTCAGCGTTGCTACTAAGAGATCGATGAAGATATTGTAATTGTAATGACCCAATAGGCCAATAGGTTGAGAAGAACAACATATATTTTGACATGGAAAACATTGTCTTAAAAATTGTGCTAGTCAAACTTTAAAATCACAGCAGCAACAGATTTCGATAAGAGTACTCCATACATTCCCATAACCCAGTTCAAGATTCGAGATCAACAACACAACCCAAAAAGCAAGATACCCATGACGCTAAACAAACTCCGTAGCCAAAATCACATGAAACGCGCTCCAATAAACATGTCGTAATAAACCCTTAGTCCGAACGACCTGTATGGCTAGTCACCTGTGAAGTACAAGCCAAGTTTGTCAATACGCGTCAACTACAATGACGCTCTCAAATGAAATCAGCGCTAAGCTATCGCTCATTGATGTAGGTTGCGTATGAATAGCGGGACGACTGGTTATTGTTGACGTGAATGGTAAGTGAGACAAATGAGATTGTAAGGCTCTGAATCCTGATTGTGAATGGGTAATCCCAGTAACCTAAAGAGAAGAAAGCACGGGACATTAACCTAATAATAGAGAAAACTGATTTTCTCCAATGGGTATGAAGAGCAGGTTTATGAATGGAGGAACTGGTCACCCGCTTAGTTATTAGCGAATTACAAAGTACATCCTGATGAATCTAGGAAAACATTGGGATGAACGAGAGGAAGTCGACTGTTCTTAGAAGATTGGTTACCTGCCTGCACTATTATCATCTTCAATTTAGCAATTACTGATAGCTGCGGTCAAGGATGTAATTACATAGACATTCAAGGCAATCTACGGAACTTCTAACCGAAGGAGTCAACGAAGAGTAACGGGATACTGATTAAGTTTTATGGGGCAAAAATATTCCTGCGATAGTCAATCTCTGATAAGCATCAACAAAACATTTCTGATAACACGAACAAATATGATAAGCTACCTGCAAGATTAGGAACAATAGCTTTATTAATTTATCAGTGCACTGTAATCAATGTACAATGTTACAATAAAGTCAGCACAAATGAATTCTCAACAGTCATCACTCCATAATACAAGAGATGTGATAAACGATAATATGCATGGAAAACTGAAACAAAGAACAACAAAAACGCACGTTAACGAAGTTCTAGTAATTAAAAATAATCTCATAGTATAAGATTCACATATACTAAAAACAAATCGAGTGCGACAAGCGAAAATAGAAAGCAATGGACGGAAGATGTGTGTCGCGACTCTGGCGCAGGTGGACGCGAGGCTGGGGGCAAACTAGACGGAGACGGCAATATACACGGAACTAATTTTACGCAAAAAGAAAAGGGACAGGGCGTACCGGCCAGTTTAACAACATCCACACATAGCAATATCTGGCTTTCCAAGCAACTAAAGAAATGTAATATTGATGGTTCGAGCAATTAGGAACACGATAACTTTGGACTTTAAACAACATTCCTAGAAATACTATGAAAATAGTGAGGTCTTGGGAAGTTATAAATCCACGGAACATACGGGCCGTGTGCGGTATCAGCTAAACACACAAGACAAGGACGCAACATTGATTATAAAATGAAGCTAATGGCTTACAAGCTGCAAATATTATCTCAGCTGACGCGCGTATAAATTAGACAATCGGATTCAAAATGTACGCATGTTGTGTGAAAACTGAATTAACAACGCAGTTTCGTCATTCCGTAGGCGGGAATCACGCTTTTGCCTCCATGACATTTGGCACATAGCTGAGCGAGGCAAAGGCAACGCTCCGGGGATGCCTCGGGCTCGACTCTTTGGACGTTCACTCGCCGCATTCCAACTAAACAGACTACGCATTGCGAAAATTTGAAACAATCTTGAGTAAACAATGTTATTTTCACGACATGAGAATGAAAGTACAAATAGCGGTTTAGTGTATATATATATATATAGTAGATATAACGTTTTGTTTACTTCTAATTAGTTAATTTAGAAAAAAGTGGCAGTGGGCGATAAAATATTCAAAATAAATGTGAATACATTTGTTCAACAGGCACTGCCACTGAAGTGAAAGATAAAACGTACGAGCTGAACACTAAAACAATTTTCACATTGATGACTTTGATGAGAATAAATTTGCAACTGATAAAACTTTACAATAACCGATTGTGTCGCTTCAATAAGTCAACGACACGGCTGATAAAGTTCCAACAAAACTTCACTGACAATCATTCATGAATTATACGAACAATCGTAATAGCCTCATGGAAGAACCGAAGGCTGTTACATAAAAAAATATCTACGGCGGAGCTAATCTTGACCTCATTTCTCTTTTAAAACTACGAGCGAATACGTCAACCGAAATGTGCCGTCTTTCGGTCTTTATACGACTATTAAAATTATATGTTACGTTCCCGATTCGAGTTTTACGAGTATGTACACCAAGCTGTTAGTTTTAACAAAGCATGAGGTTTAGGAGGTTGACATTGAAACACATTCGCAGAGCAAATCTAGCTTTTAAGTGATTCACTAGCAAATTATTGATTTGAAGATCTTACTATAAAAATTAAATATCCAGGATTTCAATGAGTCTACCGGTGTCTCTAAATACATTACGATGAAGTTTTCTATTCATAACAAAAAAAAACACACAGCTACAACCCTTTTCCTAATCCATAAGGGAAACGACCGTCAGGACACACATTCAAATTTCAAACCACGATTTAAATAATTGTATGTGTCTAGCTAGCCTATAGCTGACAGACAACACAAATTAACTTCCCTGGACAACTCTCACAACTTGCTCATGAAAATTCAAATGAGCTGATTGATACTCTGATAGATTATAATTTCGCATTACTACTTGCTCTGAAATTACACATTTCCATGTGTAATTTCAGAGCAAGTTGTTCAGATTAGAGCAATTAGAGCACAGACAGCCCAAATATTCAGTATCTGTGACGACCTTGTTTTCATTTTCGTTCACCATCGCTTTACCGTCATGCTCATTGGATTTGATACTTTTATTATAATAAATGACATAATGAAGTGGAAGATCATAAAATATTAGAGATTCATCTTCTCAATAGATATGATTGATTCAGGAAAAACCTGAATCAATGTGATCAGACTCATCAAGTCGACTCGACTCGACTCGACTCTCTAGGTACTTCATATATTACAATTCACATTGCAAAACCATTAAAAATTAACATGTTTGAAATCGCCCAAGTTTATTTCAACTGCATGTATTAATAAAACGTTCTGAATGTAATCCAAATAATTTCAAAGAGATTAAAATCTGTATGTTTTCATCATGCCCAACTTTACGGATAGCGATATGAAATAACATGATGAAAGTAGAGCGTAGTTTTAAGAGTTATATTGCAATGCTGACGCTTCGCTTTAACATAAAATAGACGAGAGACGTCATAAAACCTTCCGAGATCGGACAGTTAGTATCATCTTTGATATAAGACATTGAGGCTAAACACATAAAGAAGTCAATTTGCAATAAACCATTGAATATTATTAATTTTCGAAACAAGAACAAAGAAGACACCAAACAGATTTAATTGAGCATGTAATTCATAAGGCGTGTAGTTATCGAGACCGGATTCCACCGATCGGATCGTATAGAATGCATTGGAAAACGCATTATGTATGTAAGTGTACACAAATGGTACAAAACTTGTTCGGTTAGAGCAAGCGCCGTGTTGACTTTAACATAGACAGGTTCCACGGCGCTCTTTTTGTTCAACAAGCTAAAGCAATATCAATAAACTCGTTTATCTTGTGAAAGATAGCTCTCCTTTAATGGCTCAGAATCCATTAGAAAGGTATATTGAATCGATTGTAGTGCGTTAACTATTAAGTAGCATCAGGAACTTGAATAACATGAGTACCTACAAACTTGGTCTTGGACAAAAAAACTGACATGATGTCATGATGTCACCAGTCACCATCATTGATACTTAACATATTAATGATTATTTATTGTTGTCAACAAAAACAGTTGCCAAATATACGCACACACATGCCCAAATAAATCCCGACTAAATATTAATGGGCAGCGCTTTAGCGCCAAAATACAATTCAATTAATTAATGACGCATAACGATCGTGTTACACTTGTTGCGCCGTCTAAACATTACAATGAGCAAGTAATTACTGCGCTGCATGCCAATCAAGGCACGTGGAATCAGGCGACACACAGTGGAACGAATGTATGGAAGCGGTTGGACGTAGACATGTCCGAAAAATAAGAGTAAAATTATGACAAACTAATGATGCCATCTTATTCGATTACTTAATGCCTTCATAAATTGTGGTGATGAATTTCTTCATAACTCCCATATTTCGGGAGTAATTTGAGAAAATGTGAAATTTTACTATGAAAATGAGTGTATTGAGCTCTCTCCCTCCTGATTCCGGGCTTGTTTCAAGTAGCGGTCTCTAATATCGTAATGCTATTACTAAGAGCTATATTTAATACTAAGACACATAGTGCGCCAAATGTGCACTTTCTGGGATAAAAGGAAATGAAAATTTAAAAAAAAAAACGTTTTTTCCCCATTTGTATTTACTTTAAACCGCAGACAGACTTATTAAGAGGTCTATAAATATATTATATATATACAGAAATATATATTAACAAAAATATTCACAAGAACTGATGAGAGTATGACTTTTAAGTAAGTTGATAATAAATTACCTAGTTTCATTAAAAGTACAATAAATAATTAAGACGTAAGCTCTAATTTACTAAGTTACACATTTTAAAACAATAACATCATTTAATTATCTTCGTCATCATCATCATCATCAATTAATTCAAATTCAGAATCGATGTCCGCTAAATCATTTATGTTAACAAATTCGATATCACTTTTCTCAGAATCCGTAAGCTCATAAAATTCCTTAAAAGAAGATTTTTTTACAAACTTATTTCCTTTTGGACGGATACTTGTAACAAGTGGATCAGAAGACAGTAAAAGATTGTGCATAATATCTTCATTGCATGAGATACTGCTATGCTTTCGAGAATGCCCCTCTCTATATTTTCTAAAATCTTTATTTCTAGCCTCAGATGCCTCTTCGGATAGAAAACCAATGGGCACAATTGACATGTTCTGAACTATGTCTGGCCCATGCATTAAAATTTTATGAAGTGAAGAAGGCATATAATACCATGGGTATAACTCCACGTAAAGCTTAGCAGTATCAAAGCAGAACTCTCGGAATTTAGTTACGTTGATCTTCTCTCCTGATGAAATACACTGCAAGATCACACAGATTTTTCTTAAAAGCATAGCATCTATTCCGGTCAGTTCAGCAGATTTAGTGTAGTTTTCAAAAAATCTCCTTGCCGAGTTGCCATTGTTGGTGGATCCACTGCCTTGTTTCACAACATCGAGAAGTAAGCCCGTTTCTCTTCTTACAGCCTCTTGAACTCTTTTCTTCCTGTCATCAACTTGCCTTTTTGCTATATCACCCCTTACTTGCCATGATTTTATGTCTAATTTGTAGGAAATGTGTAATAAGCATTCCATTGAGCGAATCCAAGCGTGAAGGGTGCTTAAGCTATATTTATACATGTCCTCGTTTGCGTGTTTATCTTTGATTAACTCTAAATTATTCATTTCTTTAGGACAAGCCTTGCATATGTCACACACTGAAGCTGCTGTATTGGATATAATGGAATGAATTTTACCATCAATCATTGTCAACAGCAGTTGGTGTTTGACACTAATTCCATCAGTGATGGTGGATGGAGTTAAGGCTTCAATCTCTGCTTCGATTTCAGCCATCTCTCTCTGCACATTTTCTTTGGTTTCCTTTATAAACTTAAACAATATTGGCCGGCAAAATGAAGTGGAAGATGGTCGCTCGTTTTCCCAAATTGTTACACCTTTTGAGACGAGCCGCAGTGGTACAAGACTAATCATAAAATTACTAGCAAGATCGATTTGCTCATCTTCACTCGTCCTTTGATGATAAATGCTTTGGCTAGATGATCCGTCAAAACCCCATTTGCTGGTCAATACGAGCTGTTGATTGGGATCAACAGGGGTTTCTAACGACCTAATAAGTCTTCTTGAGGTTAAATCCATCAAGGCTTGTAATTTGATTTTTGCAGAGCTCTCTGTAACTGTGAGATCTTCTTTGGCCGGATAGCACTTAATTTTTTCTTTAACCAACATGTAGTAACTCGGGTATTGAAGAGCTCCTTCTTGAGTGTTGAAATCCCGAAGAGTGTTATAGCGCCATTTCGATAAGTTCATCGATACATAAAGAGCCAATGCCTTCAAAGGGGATATTTCCCGTACCTGAATTGATTTACCTTCAATGAAGGCTTTGATTTTTGAGGCCTCTTCTGGATTCTCCGTCAAGTATTTCATAACATAAGCTGTATCGCTTTGTCCTGCCTTTTGAAGCGCCCTTTCGGCCGAAAACATAATTTCAGCGCTGCTACTGCTGCATGAAAGACTATCTTCAGTGGTGCGTCTTCTTTTTTGCCGGTTACTAAGGTCCTCAAAAGATTTACGAGGACTAGGATGTGTACAAGTTGAAGCATCAGATTTAGCAGGAGAAATTATGGGCTCGATGACGTCACTTATATTTTCTGTAGAAGGTTCCATATTTTCATTCTGTAATTCCGGCCATTGAATTGCAGCCTGTAGCCAAATCTCATGTTTCTTCCGAAACTTATCTGTGCTTCTTCCAGACTGTGTCCATTTTGCATAAATGCGGTAGCAAAATCGACGACACCAGTCTTTTAAACTTGTTTCAGCACTTTCACATAACTGAACACAACTGTTATCTTTTAAAACACTGAACAAATAGTTAAAGTCGCGTAAATCTTTATGTGCGCGTGCGCATAAAGCAACGTGAATATCAAGATTTGTATTAAAATTTGGAAAATACATTGCGAGATTAGCTTGGATACAACGAGGTGTAAATCAACACTGATTTTAAAGTTACTAATAGTGACCTATTTATATAAAATCCAGGTATCCCAGGTATCCTTTGTTAAATATTGCAAGGTAATTAGTTATTGTGATAATTAGTAAATGATGCATGCTAAATTAGTGTATTAAGAGCCATTTAGTAATTAAATAATAGCAATGTTCTTATCAGTAATCATTAGTGCATCAGTTTTATATGTAAACCTTAAGTCCCTAATTATATATTCTAATTAGCTTATATCTTCTCTAATTGGCTGATCAGAAATGTTATTGTAATAAGGTAAACCTTTAGAAAAACGGTTTTAATCAACAAAATAAACAAAAAATTAAAAAATTGTGTTATAAAATAAACATCACTCTTTATCCCAGAAAGTGCACATTTGGCGCACTATGTGTCTTAGTATTAAATATAGCTCTTAGTATTAGCATTATGATATTAGAGACCGCTACTTGAAACAAGCCCGGAATCAGGAGGGAGAGAGCTCGATACACTCATTTTCATAGTAAAATTTCACATTTTCTCAAATTACTCCCGAAATATGGGAGTTATGAAGAAATTCATCACCACAAGTTATGAAGGCATTAAGTAATCGAATAAGATGGCATCATTAGTTTGGCATAATTTTACTCTTTTTTTTCGGACATGTCTACGTCCAACCGCTCCCATACATTCGTTCCACTGTGCGACATGGTGAGCTAATCTGCTCAAACAAATATTTTAATACAATAAGGTTCACGACTTTTAAAGGTCCCGCGACATCGGTAGACAATAAAACGGCGCCAGAATTGAATGACACGTGCCAAAAAGAAGTTCGCATGCCATCGGACATAGAATCCAGCTTACTAGACGGGAATAGTCACAGGCCTGGCCTGGCGGCCGTCCATACGCGAAACCGCTCTAAAATGTCCTAACTCAATCGTCGCCTTATCGCAATTTTCAATCTTACACGTAAGTATTTAGGTGCCTTTTACTCTGAACTGTTTGTGGATGTAGGTCGGGACGCTGATCATGGGACGGATATAAGTTGCGTCTGCGCCGGTCCTTACGTAATTTTTGGTTGACGATGAACTCAATACGTCACTATGGAGCTTCCGGAAGACAGATGGCCGATTTTGTATGTCTCTATTGTAAAGCAGTGCACAAAAGGTATGGTCGAAGAAGAAACGACCTTGTAGGTACTGATCGCGGTGTTTATATTTAGACAGAGCCATTAGATAGACTCCAGATATTTGATGTATTGGTTGTTTTGACGGCACTTGAACTTCATATGGAGTATTTGATTAAAGAAAGCGACGGTGCGGTTTGAATCAGTCCGGAAAGTGTTACAGATAAACATTGAAGACCATCCTCCGGTTGATTCCGCACGACTCACGCACGAGGTGTATTATATTTTCAGTGAACACAGCTTGTTTAAATACTGCCCGCCAATTACGATATGACGTATTTCTTGGGAAATCATATTTTACTCCTCTGACTTCGATTGTATAAATAAAAAACTGACTCTGAATATTAAAATGTTACGTATCGTTGAGACTAATGAATGGAGACAACATATAAATCGTGATATACTAGATGTTTTTAAAACTTTCAGTAATTGTTTCGATGCTGTAGACACCTAGTAGGAAAGAGACATAATAGCGGAAGCTTCGTGGCTTTAAACGAGGCAAACTCACGAATACTGAAGTCATCCGAAGCGAAGAGAACTCATAACATAAATTCCCGAGGAATATTGCTTCTATTGAGAAATTAAGTGGGAACGTAGTTTATAAGGTTTTATTTTAATATTCAGAAGTAAGGTTTCGTAACAAATTAGCACATGGTAGCTAAGAGTTACCCGATACTATGGCCTTTTTAGGCAGTGGAACTATCGTGATCGCTTTATTAGGATGTGAGGACATGCGTGAACGAGACACGATCATTCGGCAAGTTACGATAAAAATTATGAAACTTTACATTTTTACTTACTTGATGATTGCTATTGACATATTGAAGGTGGTATGTGTCTGCTTTATATAAAGTAAAGATGAAAACCTTCAAAATGATAAGCGCAAATTACAAATCTGCACAACAGTTAGTAGTTAAGGTACTAGCTAAGCAAGTTCAGGGTAAATGTAACGGAGCTAGAACAGTCTTAGATACATTATTATTCAAAATATTTATTGAGGATTGTCTAGCAGACACCGAATAAAATATTATCATGATGAAAACGAGTCAACTCCTGACGTAATATAAACAGTACCAAAAAAGGACAACCCAGTAAAGCGCTAAACAAAAAGAGACAGAATATACTAGAATATGCTACACATGTAGCGATTAAATTATTTACGTCAAAGCATTTACACCATCGATGGGTCACGATGTAAAAAGTAGAAAATGTTGTTAAGGAGGATTCAGAATCGAGTCACGTAGGTATATCGACACGTAGGGACCTTGATCCTGAACCAGTCTTAGTAATAATGGCCATAAAAGAACAGGCCGGGGAAGGGTTTCCACAGACGCTATGTAAGTTAGAGTTTAGTGTCATTTTGGCAATGCGTGGGAATTCAGGCCGTTCACCCGTGGACCCTGACTAACACGAACGTTTTTGGACCTTCTCCAAAAACAGCAAGTTGTATTCACAGTATGGAGACATACCAATCGATCAACACAGCGACGGAAATATGAATTCACTGGATGTTTTGTTTTCTTGGATTTTTCCACTACGCGTCGTCGATAAAACGAGAATGATCGATATTAACGTTAAAATAAAAGCATTAACGCCACTAAACAATAAAATTAGTAAAGAAATGAAATATTAATGAACTACCCGTGTTTCCTGTGCTCGTTGAACAGAAATACAACGAAATAGTAATGATCGTTGAGACCTAAATACTGAGCCAATACATAACAAAGAAAACAACGGCGTCAATGAATATAACGATATGAAATACGAACAAAGCGAAATGCCCGACCATAACAATATTGAAAAAGGTAAAACAGACGCAGATCAACAAATGGTACGATAACAAGAGATAGTGATATCTGTACCGAACAGCAATGTGCAAATACATGATGTAGGTAAATATTCAGCTGATCGCACACGCAATGCTCTGCAGACTTGCTTTTTGTGGCAGTTTCTTGTAGTGTCTGGTATACATTATTAGTGAAAGATTGAAAAGGAAAGTAGCATTGGTTGACAAAAATTTATAGAGGCAAGATTTTTTGCCATGTCAATAGATTTGGCATCTTTTATTTCTAAATGTGTCTTGTTTTTGTAGCCTATTCCAAATATGCTTTTCTAACATGTGGCTCTTAAGGATTTTAAATTTTAACAGTAAACGTTACAGTGACAAATGTTCCATACATCAAGCCAAGGCCATTAGAAGAAAGTTACAACAAAGTTAAATGTTACAACAAAATACCTTGTTAAATTTAAAAATGAAAACCGTTTTAACTTTTACTTTAGTTGCAAGGTGGACGAAGACAGAAGAAAATGGAAAAAGATAAGACTTTAGCAAGATCAATATATAAGGGGGAACCGACTTATGTTAACATAATTAGGAAAAACTAAAAAAAAAATCAGCCTAGGCTATTTTTTTACCCTAGGCTGATATAATTTTCGTTTTTCTTAATTACGTATATATAAAAATCAATTGCCGTGCATTAGTCTTGCAAAAACTCGAAAATGGCTCGAAGGATTTGAATTTATTTTTTGTTTTGTTCGCCTGAATCCTAGGGTGGTTTAGGAAATAAAAAAATTTGGAGAAACTCAAAGAAACAGCCGAAAAATCTAAATCGAAAATTTGACAAGACAACGTCTGACGGGTCAGCTAGTCAACAATAAAAAATCATGAAAGACAGGATAAAATCTTGAAGTTTTAAAATAAGATAATTTAAATTACATAATAAATATCGCCAAGACATGACTTCTACACCAATGGATGTATAAGTCGAGCAATTTCTCTGAGACTCGCTTAGGATACGGGAACAGCCGCTTACCGCTAATCTTGTGTGTGAGGCCAGAGGTCACAGCATTAAGAGCTGTCATTTGTTTAGTCATCTAACTTATTCGCTGTCTGAAGATGTATAAAGTCAAAGTCAAATCATTTATTTCAAATAGGGCACTTTTGAACGTCAAAATTTACAAAATAATGGAATTGATTCTAGTGGCCCTTCCAAAAGGTAGTTTTCTTATGGAGAAGAATGGGCAAGAAACTCCACCGTTACTACATACATTACTTAAATAATTATATGTGAAGACGATGCACCTAGAATAAAATTACTATACCACAATAGGAAAAAAAAGAAAACGAAGCAACGTCAGATAATTTAATTATGTGATAGATGCATGGTGCTCACATATTAAACAAACATTGTAAAAGTAGACGATATTCCTATTTCTTAAAAAATAATAAGTGGGTGTGTGAGGAAGTAATTACAAAATGTAAAATCAATTCATATAACACAAAATTATAATTTTTTCAATTAAATTAGCAACCTGTTTGATTTTGTCTTGATTCTAAATTGTCCTATCGAGCGGGAGCAGCATGTTTCCAAGCACTCTTATTTTGGATATAATCCTCTAATTTATAATTTGCTTGTTTACAAAGTGTACTTTTAATATGAGTTTTAAATTTAACAAGGTATTTTGTTGTAACATTTAACACAGTACCCCATAAAAGATGTACGTACTTTAGATAATCTGAAAAATGGTTGATCTAGTTTATCTTTATTTCTAGTATTAAAATTATGTCTATCACTGATTCTATTAAAAAGATGTGGATTTTTCCTTGCATATATAATATTTTCATAAATGAATTGGCAAGGTACTGTCATAATATTAATCCTTTTAAATAGTCCCCTGAGAGATTTGCGGCGACGTAGATTATAAATGGCTCTGATAGCTCTCTTTTGCAAAATAAAGATGGATTCAATGTCAGCAGCCCAACCCCACAGTAAAATGTCATACGACATAATGCTGTTAAAGTAGCTAAAATAGACCAAATGCGCGGTTTCTACATCTGTTAACTGTCTTATCTTTCTAAAGGTGGCTTCCGACGCGTGCGCAATATCGCGCACGCACGCGCACCGGCCCGCACGACGCACCGTGGGAAGGGTTACGTGCGTGGTAGCGAAGACGCGTGCGTCGCGGTGCGTCGTGGTGCGTCCGATTTTGGATACATTTCCTTTGAAGTTACCGACTCGCCACGGATCAGCCCGCACGGACACGCACCATGGGAAGGGTACCGTGCGTGGTAGCGTAGATGCGTGCGTGGCGGTGCGCCCGATCCACGGCGAGTCGGTAAACTTCAAAGGTGCGCGCGTATGCCCGGTTCCTATAAACTAAAACAAATCGTTTTGCTTACCAATGGCAACGTTTTTTATTGCCTAAAAAATAAAAAATTAAAATATGCTTTAAATATGTATGTAAATTCGTAAGCAAATTTTTAAACATGGCCTTTTTTGGATTTTTACGCAAACGGTTAAATATGTATGATAATAGGTATGATATCAGATTATGAAATCGTTTTCAAAATTCGTTTTTAGAAATCAATTTCTGGAGCGGCTCTGGCGCCTCTGGCCCACAGTTTCTATCGTCTCTAGTAATATTATAATTCGGTTGTAAGTTCATCGATCAAAACTATCTAAACATAAACAAATACTTGCTTACGCAATTTACTCTTGCCGTGGTTTTGTGAAATCGGTTTGTCTAGTTTTGATTATCGATACGATACAATTTGTGACTGAAATCGGATTTTAGATACGTTTAGTTTCGATATATCTGATGCATGTCTACTAATTTTACCTTTGATAGCTAGTTCCATAATTTGCATAGTAGATGTAAAGCTATGAGGTCTTTGCTTCCGGTTAGTCCCCCTATACTCTAGTCCCTCTATGCTCAACCTAAAAAATACCTACTAAAAAGTATCGCTATGCACGCAATTATTTGATTCTACGTAAACAATGGAAGGTATAGTTGGATAGAAAAGTGTTTAACATACATAACATCACGCCTTGTTTCCCCGAAGGGCTAGGCAGAGGTGTCCCTGTAGCAGCTTCACCCACATTTCGCCAGTTATGTTTTATGTCCCATGTAATAGGGGGCGAGCCTATTGCCATCAACCGGGCACAAATCCAGACTTCGAGCTGCTACTGAAAAATTTCAGATAGAAAAACCCAATAACACTTTGCCCAACCCGGGAATCGAACCCAGGACCTCATGCTCGGCAGTAGCGCTTACGACCACTAGACCAACGAGGCAAAGTGTTTAAATTAAGGCAAAAAAAATTATAGCGTTATTCGTATAAGCGTAAGCGTCTGTTAGTTAAAATTTGTTTTGTCTCGTTCTGACAGTCAAAAAGTCAAAATGACAGACAAAGACAAACGAATTTCAGAACAATTCTAAGTTAAGAAATGTTTATGATTAGAGCTGTACTCAATACTGGATCCACAAGATTTAACGAAGTCTGTAGACAGAAAACTAAAAAAATCTAAAAGAGCGTAAATAAAAAGTCCGTTCTCAAAGTCAAATCACCTGTATTATAATATTTCTTATGAATAACACAAATAAAATACAAATAATCAATTACATAAAAAAAAAACAAATAGATAATAATGAGATGTAAGTGACTATTTCACAGAATGAGATATGACTATTACTATTTAAATCACAGACTTTAATACGAATCAAATTATTAGTACTAATTTAAAATTAACATTTATTTCTCGATAATTGGGTTTTGGTTTCATTATTCTTTGCTTTATCAAAGAGAACCCTAATTACGTAAATTATTTTCTTAATTGATTATGACTAATTTGTTTCATTTTGACAGTTCAACAACATTCATTGCGTTATTTACGTTGTTGAGCAGATTTTTTTTTCCAGCTTATGAAGCAATTGATTAGCAATCTGTTTCAGATCGAAACAGATTGTAATTGATCGTTTATTACATAATTAGGGTACTGGTAATGATTCACGGAAGGGCTCATTGTTATAGTCACCCTGAAAAAACCAGTTCGACACATGCCTCATCAAGCGCAAAGCTTGACCCGTTTTATTATAATAAATTTTCTTCTTATCGTGTGGTTAGTGACTAACCTGGTTTCAGAGTTATAAAGCCGCCTAAGGGCCTCTGACTTGGCTTCACATGCCGTCGAGAAATATATCTCAGGTATGCCGGTTTCTTCACAAATATAATTAATGATGATTAAGAATAGGAAAACATAATATATTTACATACTAGGTTTTCTTCATCACTGCCCACGAATATTATTTCGTGTATTAGCGAAACTTTTTAGTAGGTATTTTACGAGTCGAGCATAGCAGGACGAGCATAGAGAACTAACCGTTTGCTTCATTATTGGTAAAAATACAAACAAGTGGTGATGTATAAAATTTTGGCATATTTGATTTTTTCGTCGAATTTGAAAAAATCTTTTTTTTTTTAAGGTATGCTTTCTAGTTGGTCTCATTGTCATTTGGTCACAATCTGATGATGGGATTTTGGAGAAATCGAAGGAACTCTTCAAATACAATATTATAGGCACACCTATAGCGATTTTGGTATTTTCATAGTAATTACCTCGTGGATTTGCTCTCGGAAAGCAGCATTTGGTAAAGTGGAACTGATGATGAAGGCCACAGATGGCCAACGGAACTTCTCAATAATAAGTAGGTAATTGCTGACTCACTAAAAAGCGAGAAATAAAAACTTTTTTCCAAAAAAAAAAAAACAAACGATTTCCAAACTACAAAGTGAATAAATAACTTTAAATTTCGGAACACGGTGGTAAAAACTAAAATACTGATCCAAAAATACCAACTTCCGAAATTAAAGTTATTTTTCATTTTGTAGTGTTTTTCGCGTTGGTTGTTTTTTTTTTTTGTTAGGTTTATAATAATAATATTTGTTTATATGTCTATTGTAAAACAGCCCAAAATACTGGTTCTTTATTAAACTTCAACGAATTATAACGTTGCTAAATTGAAAAGTATAACTGTGACGTAGCATGACAACTGAAGGCTCTTTCAAACAGGCGCGACACGCGACGCGACACAAAGACACCGCTCCTCGCGCGACGAGCGGTGTCTTTGTGTCGCGTCGCGTGTCGCACCTGTTTGAAAGAGCCTTGAAGTGACAGGTACTTTGTTTAGTCAGTTAACTAAGCCTCCGCTGTCCGTCCGTCCGTCTGTCTGTCTGTTAGCGGGCTGTATCTCATGAACCGTAATAGGTAGACAGATGAAATTCTCACAGGTTGTGTATTTCTATTCCCGCTATAACAACAAATAAAAAAAATAGAATAAACTTTTAAAAAAACCGGCCAAGTGCGTGTCGAACCACGCACTATGAAAGGTTCCGTAGATGGGATAAATTTATCCCAAAAAGAAACTTATAGTTGAAAAACATGTTCTCCCATACATCGATATACGCCACGGTCAATTCTCAAACTGCAAATGTACATAAGTTTGTAATCGCTATTTTTTTTTAAATTATAAATTAACAATTTTCGGACATTTTCCTTTACTTGTGCTAAGACACCTTGCTTCTTGCCAAATTTCATGATTCTAGGTCAACGGGAAGTATCCTATAGGTTTTTGATTTATTTATTATATTGGGTTTTTGATTAAAAATACGGCCATTTATGCGATATATTTTGATACTTGAATATCAAAATATATCGCATTAATGGCCGTATTTTTCATCCTGCTCACTAAGCGAAATTATTTTGCCATACTACAGGGCCATCGGTTAAAAAATATTCTGCAAATCTATCTGTTATGGTCTTAGCAAAAAGATTAGAAAGAAAACAAGAACAAAAAGTTTTTTTTTTTTTGGGACACGCACCGGAAATACAACATGAAAACTAGGGCATGCTATCCAGATATATGGATATCCAAATTATCCTAAACCTTCGAAAATGTTATCCGGATATCATTTGTTTTACTATCCGGGTAAAAAGAGTAATACCGATAGTTTATTTTATTCGTTTTATATATTTTATTACATCAAAGTCAGTAATAATATAACATTGACGTTTTGTTTTAATAAAATAGGTATTCGCAATCATTACAATTCATGGTATATCATCTAAAATCCATTTGATGACACAATTACTAGATTCATCATAAAGATAATTCAAAAATGCTTTTGCTCAGAGCTCGACTTCAGTTGTCGACAGCGATGATGATGACGTAGTGCTCAGTGATTACCAGCAGCAGAAACTGAAAAATCATTTACTATAACAAAGAAAATAAGCATAAAAATTCATTTCGATATATTTTGATCGAAAGGACCATGCCAAAAACCCTTTCAACGTCCACTGGAACTGATCTCAGTTGCAGGGAACGTAGTGCTGTTAAAGTAAATAATTTTTTGAAGTAATGACCATCATCGCTCATCAACTGAAGTCAAGTGTGAGTCAAAGAAGATTTAGAAACTCTTTGCTGAGCACAGATGGCACACACCAAGAAAAATTCATCTTCGTCTTATAAACAACCTCCTAATCACATTCCTCCAACCAGCATCGAAGCTAAAAAGGTTTTTCCTCCACTGGTTACATCCAAGTGTAACAAGATTATATATAAGTATATATTATTATTATATGTAATATAATACGTATATAAAATCGTTACATCCACGATAAAGTTGCGAATGTGTCATTTTCGCATAAAACTATTTTTTTGTCACAACCCGCTCCCAATGTGGTAATACATACCGTGGCAAAGTTTCAATCGTGTCTGTAATATTATAGTTTACAAGATATCATAGTAGTAAATGTGCGAATCACAGATTTAACGAATTGCAGGTTTTCACGCCTGCATATTTTTAAAATAATTATCCTATTTCGTTTAAACCATTTCATTGTTTACAGCCCTATTTGATTACCGGCAGTCAATTTTATTCGAATCTTTTGGAGTTTTGTATTGTTCGGTTGACGTTAATTTTTCTTTCTTGCGACTCATGTCATTGTAGTTTTTTTTTTTAGAATGGACGATATTTTTTAGACTATGAAAACACCGAAATTTATTTATCCAATGCTATATTGCTTTCATTTCATTGTTAATTATAAATGCGCTCACTGTGATTCGGTGATTTATGAACCCAGTGTAGTTAAAAGTTGTCGTGCTGTGAACTGGGTACGTATTCCTTCTTTCTCATGTCACTGGCAGGTTCTCGAAATACTGGTGATAGCTCCTTGGTATTAGGACATCGTTACATAATTTTAGTAGATCTGTCTTTTTCACCTTCGAAATAGGCAATCGGCCACTATAAACAGATTCAGGTATTATAATTGTACTTTCCCTTTCTTCGCTTTTAATTTAAACTCAATAAAGCTTTCACTATTATAATCTTTTTTGATGAAAATGGATTTTGGAATTACTTTGCAATATTGCACACACACAGAATCTTAAAACTTTGGAACATCATTTTCAGTAAGGGTTTGGTGCCTTTTCTTTAGTGGTTTGCTTCTACTGCGAACTGAAGTACTTTGTTACACGATTTTTGGAGAGTTTTTGTAATAAAAATGTCGATTGGAAACTTAAATAAGTTTGATTTACCGTTTTACAGTGGTGTCCAAAATATCCATACTATCCGGATATATCCGGATAGTTGTCTAGAAGTATCCGAAATATCCGAGTAGTAAAATGTGGCGGATAATTGCATGCCCTTATTAAAACTAAGAAAATTATAAACACAATATCAATTTCAGAAAAGAATATTAAAATTTAAAAAATAATGTATTGAAAAAAGTTGCTCTTCTTGGTACATTCCTCATAGATATCAAGGAAGTATTTCCTTTAGGATCATTTGGCCATGAGCCTGGATGCACTCCACCTTCATTTTCAGTATCAAAAGTACCAGGGGGTGTATATATTCGTGGTGAATTTTTAGATCGCCTTAAAAAGTTGTGCAATAAACAACACTTCATAACAATATTGGATACCTTCTTTGGTTCTAATAAAAATGTATAAAAATGGTACCCTAAAAATATCCGACATTATGCCGAAAACGTTCTCAACTATTCTCAGAGCACGAGACAAACGATACTTAAAAATTCTTTCTTTTGTTCCCGTGGCGTGGAGACGGCTTCAACGTATTTTCAGTGAGAGCAAATGCACTATCTCCCACGAACACGTAGGGAAGTGGTTCCTCCTTGAAGGGCAAATTAGTTGATACTGGAAAATCCAGTTCATTTCTGTTTTTTTTTATACATCTCTGTATTTCTATAAACACCGCCATCATTTATTCTACCTTGACATCCGCAATCCACAAATGTGAAGTTATAGTCAGCATTTACCAAAGCTAACAGAATAATGCTAAAAGTGGCTTCGAATCTCAAGGCCCACACAGACCGACACGTAGCGTCGGAAAAAGCCAGGTGTGTGATGTGTAGGTCGTCGGCCGTGTGGGCTGGTGCGCGTCCGTGCGCAATATCGCGCACCGTGGGAAGGCCCTCGGTGCGCGGTGCGTGGTCGTGCGCCGTGCCGCCCGGTGCGCGTGCGTGCGCAATATCGCGCACCGTGGGAACCCGCCTTAACAGCATAAGCGGCCGAGCTTAGCCGCGCCCCGCAAGAGATGTTATATGAGGTCCCCATTGTAATTTCTCGTCTAGCGTGATTCCTAGGAAAACCGTTTGATTAATTAATTCCAGTTTTTCTCCATTCAATATGATGTCACATTCGCTACTTCTAACATTAGGTAATTTAATGCATTTGGTATAATTGGGCCCTAATGTGTAGGTAGGTATTCATCTCTTAATTCTAGGACGCTTTAAGTTTAACATGTAGTGCTTCGGAAATGTTGTATTGTCAATGAGTGACGGCATTTGTTCTAAACATCTTTAATTCGTGCGAATGAATCAATTGACAAGCTTTATCTATACATATTTTGGTGATATGGCTGGAATATTTATATCGTATTGATTTAAAATCGACACGCTAAGAAGAAAATGGATACAGATTTAGATGTCTTTTGTAACCGAGATTTTTTTTAAAACGTCATTGTATAAAGATTTTTTGATAGGCGCCAAATCAAAATAAGGCATGACCAAATAAGTAAATGGCCATAGGTTACCGGTAGACGCTATTTAACGTCAATTGAGAATATATTAATGATATTCGTTGTAGGTGTGACCGCAGTATTGCAAAACGCGTAGGAATCAATGAATTCCCTGTGCATCTTTATGTTTACAATAATTAATGGTTTAATTCAATAAGTTGTCTTGCTTATCTACTGCCACAAAGAAATCAGGTCACGAGTTAGCGAAAATATCAGCGAAGCAAGATTGCAGTAGTTTCTTTAATTAGATAGGTACTTACGTACAACCTTGAGATGGAAAAGATCGTCTCATTGAGATGTCACTCTTATCTGATAAACCTGATAAGGAAAATGTATGTGCGCTAAGATACTATGGTACGTCAAACGAGTAAACACTTAAAAAGAGGTAATCTGAAAAATTTGTTCTATTTTACTCAACTTGTTCTACGATTGTAGGAAAAGTGGAGGTTTATTTTTGCACATGACGTAATCGTCACGTTCATGATCATCGAAGCGAGATGTATTGACGTATCATCAGTGTACATCACTAATATTAGTTTTGATGAGACAGACAGCTAGGGCCACTTGTAGAAAATCTTCAATGCTACAAGTATATACAAAACAACAAATTTTTGCACAGTACTTATGCATTACCAAGATGAAGATCATTTTGAGGTCATACCTGAGAACAATAAGATACAAATTTTAGAAGATATATAATATAGAATAAATTTATATTTAATCTAACACTTATTACAATAAAAATACTCATATGGACTGTGGGCTTAAATTAAAACAGTACCTGCAACGTTAGTGCACACAGTTAAGGTATTTGAGTAAAGTATTTAGCATCTGCACAGTACGAAAGTTATGGAAATACAGAGGAATAATTAATAAAAGGTCAGGCATGCAAAATCACGTTGATTTATCATCTTTAGATTTCAGTCAAATGCCTCAACAGCCAATCATCATTTGACGAGCTCGACTCCAGTAAACAAACTACACAATTTACTTCATAGTCATATTAATTTACAACCTTACGCTAAACTTTTAATCTATACAAATAAATAAAATTGAAGTGTCTGTTTATAATGTCAAAGTAACAGCTTTTTACTAAAAGCATATGAAAGTATATACGGTATTTATACCAAAAAAAAACTATTTTAATTATTTTTGTCTGTCTGTCTGTTTGTCTATTCCGGCTAATATCTGAAACGGCTGGATCGCTTTTCACGGGCAGATATCTGATGTTATAAGGAGTAACATACTTTTATTTTAGAAAAACAATCCAGCAGCTAGTGAGTTTATAAAATTCATACTATGTCATTCACGACCATAATATTCAGAGGGATATAAATCAAGCAAACAGCAATGCCAACTAACTAAAAACTAACGAACTGTGAAACTGTCAACATCAGAAGAATACAACTAAGGAACACAAAACACCGAACGATCCAACCTCAGTAGGTCGTCTCGTTGGAAATGTCCGCACAAATACCGCGTCGCAAATTCAGTGTTACCACAAACACGCACCTGAGGCTACGTGCCGACTCGAGAAAGTACAAGTAAGAGAAGAAAGTGCGTGGACGCAAAAACAAGCGTCCGACTGACGATCGGAATTCAGCACAGCCCACCGTGCGAACAAAATATTGGGATTGTTGAGAATGATATGGGAGAAGATGGCAGATTGGCCATGGGATATGGATTTCTATCGTCCAAATTAGACGGAGTCAAACCATATGATGTGTTGATAAACGTGTTTAACTCTAATAATCAAAGAATTAGAAATGTTTTATTTTTTACCCCTAGATTGGATATTAATTCGCCGTTTCAGAAACACGATTATTTCGCTCGAACTAATCAAATCAGTATTAGCTTATAATCACAATAAAAGCACGACTGAAAATCGAAAACTAATCCCAGCGCCAAGTAGATTGGTACTCTATTTGAATAGGAGGGACAGGGATTCCAGCTTAATTGACTCGGCCGTTCGATAATCTTGACATATCCAACTATACGTACATATCGAACAATCAATCAATACGTATATGGTACTTTAGGTTGCGGCTTCAGTGCGACTAAAGTATCAAACGATTCAATCATGAACCTTTTCTCAAAGCAAATCATCATAGTGGACCTTTCTACGATCATATTATGTGACTTGTGAGAACTTTCCGAGCGATCACAAAGTCACAAAGTCATAAGCACTGCTGTCTTACTAATTATTTTTCTATACAATTAATGCTTGTGTACTCAGATAAGTCAACACCGTTATGATATTACAGGTTTTTTTTTTAAACTGTGCTTAGCATGTCTTCGAGATGGTTGTAAATGATTTTGATCTAATGTTATTGCATTAGCCTTCGGATGAAATAATGTGTAGGAATGCATTTTAATAAACAGTGTCACGACCAAATCAAAGGAATGTGCGCTCCGAAGGTGATCCAGATGCCTCTATGGGTAATGGGCATATTAATATACGTGTTAAAGCATAAAGACGGAAGTAAAAGCTCTTGTTTACAGGGCCAGGTAAGCAAACCATTAACTTGCTTTGGTCTTTATATTCAAGACGTTCATCATGTATATCTACTTCTTTTACAAGATACGGCATTGACACTACAGAAAAGAATTCTAAGAATTGTGACGATATTAGAATCACCCATTCCAGTTCCTTTTAACATAACCAGAATGCAAGGATACATAAACCTACATACAGATACAACTAATTTCCTAAAGCAATAAAACATTGCGACTATTTTCAGGTCATTTGAATCTTCAACTTTAATGTGTTAAATCTAAAATTATATAATGTGATGATGAGTCATCATAAGGAAGTCTCTGACATTGGCCATTATCACTATAACAAGAGATTTTATTTTCAATTTTCGTTTCAAGGTCCTTCCTATGCAAGTTCATAAAAATATTATAAATAAATCATTCCCACGACTGGGAAGTTATTTGAGTGTTATTGAATAAGTTATAATATTACATTCATTATTCATACTTTCTAAACTAGAAACTACATATTTTGATTAAACACATGTTTTGTCTTTTGCATTGTAGTCTTTTTCCTTATATTCTCCTTACTTAACTTCCAAATTCAACTTTAACAGTTTCTACTATGTGCGACAAACCTTTTAGAGCGCCATAGCCTTGAGCCTAAGCATTAATTTGATTATGCAAACTTATCTTCTAGTGCCCCAGTTTCAGTATGAACTTATAGTTCAGCTGTTAGAAGTAGCACTTTGGAGTTCAGCGATAATTGTTATATAAGAACTGTTTGATTCAGTTCACCATTGTTTTCCTTATGTCGTTGTTCTGTTATGGCATTTTTGGAGTATTGACTCTCTCTGAGTGTACTTTCTTTAGTAAGAAAACATTCTTGAAAGGACCATCATTCTCTATCCGCAGTTATTCTTTTTACAGAGTTCGGATCTGACAACGTCCTAGATTTTGGCCTCCAAAAATAAACCGAGTAGATGTATAGTACGTATGTTACTGGAGGATCAAAGGAGTCACTTCATACCATCTGTGTCATGAAAGCAATGAAACTCCAATGTTCCTTATATCCTTTATTAATATATTGAAAACCATTCATTACTATATCCATATTATTACTAGTGTAACAATAATTGGCAACAGCCATAGGAAGTGGGCGACCGTGGTGAAATATGTGCCATAGCTTTTTAACACGGCATTTTATATTGTGGTCGACGAAACCGATTGCGGTATTCCGATGTTTCGTAACAACATATTGCATTTGATTAAAAGTTTCCAATCAAAAGTGTGGAGTTTGAAATCAATCGACCTTTTCAGGTTAAATGTGTGTTTTTGCAATGCAATCATTCAAGTTGAGTAGGAGTTAATTGAGTTCATAATTATTACAGAGCACTATCACATGTGGCAGTTTTTTATCGACTGAGAAATTAGTCATCTGGGTGATATTTTCTTGGCAGGTTTTAAATACACAATGTGCGCACTCTCATATATCTTCATAACATTTATAAATCTAAATCTCTCGGTACGTAAAAACTGTACAGAAGTTATTAGCTCATTCGATGATTCAGAGCTTCAGAACAAAATAGACATAAATTATCTCAGCCAAGTCACAAGTTAAGGCACTACTCATGTGGTTAAGGGTTTAAGTAAACACGAGATAACACACGTCATGTTTTCCAACTTCTAAAACAACACGATCGACGAACAAAATTGAAGAGGATTTGATAATATAATATAGCACGAGATTTAACTGTAAGGTTAAGATAACCTTGCAGGTTTCAAGATAATAATGACTGTGAGCGATTTCCTGAGATTATTCTAGAAGACACAGAGCAAAAATACCATATCATAAACGTCGCTTTCCAAAGAGATAGTACTTACAAGAGCCATTAAGCATAGGTAATAGATGAATTTATGGCAACACGTTTTCCCCACATAAAACTGAGTATTAAGCAATGTGATTAAACGAAAGTGGTTGCTGATGGTAGGCGGAGCGTGGGATAGGCGCAGTATCTATGTGGGTGCAGTGATATCAAGGAGAACACCTACAGTTTAGTGACGAACTAATATGGTAATGTAAAAACTCGGCGAAATCGGATTTATAGTGATGTCACCGTAGACCCTCGGAATGTTGTCTTCTTATTGTTTAAAGTAACCAAAAAATCTCCTAATGTGTGGAAACCTAAACTCTACAGGTAATTTGATTTAAATCTCAAGAAGATACTAATAAACAGTTCGGCACACGTGATAAATGTGATAATTTGAGTTGCCTTAGCGCATACAACTTCTCTGTCACATTTTCTGATTTGTGACCATGAAGCAATAAAACAAAGGACATGCCACAATTAAAATTGAAAAATGGGTTATTGTAAAATTTATTTTTGCAATAAAAGAAGTTCAACACAGTAACAGAAATAATTCAGAAACGCAAATCAAAAATGAGAGTGAAACACTTTTATTGGACGTAATATCATTGAGATTTTATCTATGTAACTAGGTCATCCAAATATACACCATACTCGAATTGTTTCCCAAACACCTGTTCTGGTTCATACATAACAGCATCGTAATATAACATTGTTTGGCCTTGATTTACAGCTCACAATCCGTACATAATGACTGTGGACAAGTTTGTTGACCAAACAAAAAATGACCCGACCAATCACACCGGATAGTCGCAAGTCGCAAGATGCAAGACAAAAGACACAGTAGGTACAAATTAGAAAACTCTATTGTACGTATGAATTGCAACCTGAAACGTTTAAATTACCATATGTGAAGTATTTGTTAAACGATTGACAGTCGCGTCTCGTCTGCATCGGGGACATAGAAAGTTCTTCTTCTTGACAAAGTTGAAATTGACCATACACAAGCTGTTTAGGTGTAGATTTGCATTACAAATATTAGAATAAAACCATTAGAATGGTCACTTTCAACACGACATTATTTGGTAACCGTCCAAACTTATCAGAAGCTATTTCGCTGCGGTTGAAAACGAAATTGAATATTTGAAATGTTTGAAACCAAAACCAAACCACCTGAGGTTTGGTTTCGGGGATAATTTTAACCATGATACTAAAATATCGTAGCTGGAAACTGTTCTTAGTTTGACGTACGCTACAGATACTAATAGAGCCGAAAATAATGTAATGCAAACAAAATTTTCACTTATATACCTTCGTTCTCAATAGCTTGAGAAAGATTTGTTGCAAAAATGAAAATTCCGCCGGCACAACCATCATTTTGCCGCCTAATTGATGTTATCTCTTAAAACTCTCACTAATTTAAATTCCAACAGACATACAGAAATGTCTCTAGCAGACAATAAAAACTATGAGTTGTGGGCGTCAGTTGGCGTTCCCATGACGACTGCACAGTTCACAGTTAACCCAACTGTTAGCATTAAGCATTGTCACGTATCGACCTTTGCAAAACATGCTTACTTGGTGGTATCCACGAATCAAGTCCCTATGTCGACGCAATAAAGGATACGGAGGAAGTTAAGATGATTTTGCATGATACGTTTCAAGTTATTGGAATAGCAAAGGGCTTGCGATTTCCTCCTGATGGTTGCAAGTGGAATGCATGAATAGATGATGATGATAGAAACTTTCTCAAGAGTTGATTGGCTTTGTGTGAAGATAACGTCTGTGGGGACTTACTGGCTGTTAAACTACTAGATAAAGAAATAAACTATAATAAAGTATTCCAAAGAAACTATGATCGAGTAAACAAATCTAGCGCTTGAAGAATGTTCAAAAACTTTTAGATTCTCCTTTGTATATTTAATGAGGAAATATATCTGATTTAAAACTGTGCATTTTAAGTTAGAAATCATGTTTTTGAATATAATAACAGATTCCAAACTTTCATATCAAAAAGATTTTGCATAATATTATTCGAGAGTTTGAATAAGCACTAAAACTTATTGGTGTTGTGGCCTTGGTTATTTAATCATGGAACCACTGTATCATCATCACAGTATCAACATTTAAGGAAAATCTAATAAAGCAAACAAACCTATTCAAACTCCAGATGTTTAAGAACAATCTAACGTTCTCAAACGTGTTCGCAGCGCGCTGACAGACGATTAATTAGATGAAATCCTAAGCTTAGTTCACGTTTGGGGTCATAGACGTGAATTTCATCTTATTAATCACTTTAAAATAAATTGAATATATCCCAGAGTTACGTCTAATGGCCATTTCTCTTATATCCACGTTTTTGGTATAACGGTCTGGCATAATATGAAGATTGGCAATTTCGCGCCCGTTGTGTATCCATGTCCATGACAGAATGCCTAGTTGCCTTTTTGCTCTTTTCGTTCAAACGGCAAAAAACTTTTTGACTGACGTGTTTAGCTGCATGGTTGTCGGCGTGGCTTGCTTAATATTGCTGGTTTTTAGATTGATCAAGATTGATGACGCAATCCTCAAATTCCTTAACAGTACAAGCTAAATGTTTTTCTATATATAGCATTTTGCACATACGACGTATATTTATTCCGTAATGCGGACCGATTTAATATAACATTTAAAAATTCCTTATTGTTGATCAACTGAAATCGACTTCAATTGCTATTGAAATTATATAATTGCAGTCCGTGAGCATGACGCACAATGTCTCTAATTAGCTGACATTTAGGGCTACAATCGGCCCTACCTTCGACACGGATTCATTTAATATCATCGGGCATCCAACCTATTTTTATAAACCAGAGACCCTTAAATCTGACGCCAGTGTTGGAAATTCCCGCAAGATTATATAAATCTGACATAATATTAGCTGTTATCTCAGTGGCGTGCGTAACGTGATAGATAGGTTTAATTACTAGCAGTTATTAAAGTGAGAAGACAAATCGCATTTTATCATGGCAGGTGCCTTACTCAATTCGTACAATTTTTGGGGTCTTGCTGGGTCAGATTTTTGTTTTCGAAAAAGAGAAAGCTGAGGGAAATATGTGAGGCCGGTCATTTACAGGTTTAGTGAGTTACGGGGTTTGGGCACAGCTTCCAAAACATTGACAGTTGAACATTGGCTTAATTATATAAATTACTATTACTAACAATAGAAGCGGTAAAATAGCACTGACATCATTTAAAATTTTATACAATCGGTCAATACTAATTTCACGAACTTTTCCCCAAAGGTAAACTTGTTTGTTAAAACCTGATCATTAAAATGTAACTTTTATAAATGGATTGCCTCTAATTAAGATACATATTAAATATATGCTCCTGATTTTGTAAACAAATATGTAGGTACCTACAATCGAAGGAGGTAGAATCGTTCCAAACAACGCCTTGAGCACACATCAACTGCACACTGATATTTCCGAAGCCGAGAATGAACTAAAGGGCAGAACAAAACCGGTTGATAGTAAAATGTCCAGATTGCCGAATACCTTTGGGTCACGTTTTACGCGTTTTGTGTGGCTACGCGGCCGGTGTTCAGCCGTTAATTTGTAAAATTACCGTTTATATAACAGGAATATTATGCTGTGATGGCCAATAAAGTGGTTAGCTCGGCATGGTAGGTTTAAGGAAATTTCTGGAATACTTACTACACAATAAACCGAACGACACAGTTGATCGGTAATAAGTGAATATTTTGGGAGATTTCGTTTAAATTCATTCATCTTCCAAGATATTGTAATTTTTCACTAATAATATGAGACAAGAAAGTGTGAATTTAATCAATGGATTAGATACCGATGCCGGTGAAGATGCTGAGCATATATAGGTCGCTATTCAGATCTGGAATTTGGTCCAAGGCAGGTCTAAATTCTAAAGTTGTAATGTCTTTCTGACGGATTACGTATGCGAGCGGGTCTAGCAACTTGTTCAAGTCACAAGCATGCTCATCTCAAGAACATTCGGATGCCTACTTGATGCAGTCGCATGGCCACCGGTGATTCAAGCGCATTCGAACTTCGCCGTTTGACGCCAGTGCACTGGTTTTGGAAATTAAATTCCCTTGTGCTCTGTGCTAAATGAAGATCAGTCTTTTATATAAAAAATGTATAGGTACTGCATCGAAGAGGCCCAAGCAGCGAGTTTGGATGTGATGCTTATAGTACCTAGCAGTACAAAGCTGAGAGTGGGCCCGATTACATAGAGACTGTGATAGAAACTTCAGTGTAGTCACTCCTTGAAATCATCTTTACTTTAATTAGCAACATACTAAGGTAACAGCATAGACAACCCTTTTAGTGACAGTAGGTACCTATATATTATTCAATCCCGCTATTGAAGTCTGTTCGATCCGCCCCTAAGACGACCCACTGACCGAGAGCTTGCTTATTTTTAGCTGCAAATTCCCGAAGATGTTGATCAGAATTACTATGAAGATTTTTTTGTACACGGGGTGGTTTTGTGGAAAGAAGTCTACGATCCCTTGCGAGAATAATTACGCTATACTAAGACGCCATAGAACTTTGAGGGCACAAAATTGAAAGGCAGGTCGTTCACCGATTCAATTCAATGACCAGCGAGGGTGAATTATTAGTATTCAAATGACGTCATCAGGGGTTTCCATTAGTCAGACATTCCCATACGCCAGGACGTACTTAATGCTTATACCTGCGACCTAGAGCTACGAATCGGCGGGTTGAATGAACTTTTTACTTACGACTGCTGATGTATGACTAATTACCGTGATTGAGTAGGTAACAATTGATAGTGCAGAGGTTGTGTTGTTTATTGCCATTCAATTACTTCATTTAAAACTGTTATTAATATTACATTAACAGCTATCAACTTATCAGGTTTTATATTGTATCTGCTGTGCTTTTAGTCCATGACCTATATTTAGAACATTGTTTGTTTCAGTGGTACAATATTACAAATTAATTTTTTGCTCTCCTAGTTGATTGTTTACTGCTTTCACAGCAGAATGAAGAATGTTTCATTTTATCAAGTACATATTCATAATCAGCATTTGTGTCAAATAATCATAAACATGAATAGATAATAGGACTGAATGGTTTATCAAGCTGTTAAATTTAGAACATGTAGATAATTACTTATGCAAAATTTAATGTGGTGTCACAGTGTTTCAGGACTAACAAATTGTCACTGTGTACATTAAATTAGTGTTAATAAGCTTATTCAAATGAAATGAGGTAAATTAAATAATCTAGTTAATTCAATTATGTACCTAGAACAATTTTGATAATGAATACACAAATAATTTTTGACCATTTGCTTGCAGTATGATACCTATTTCACTATGTACAAACAGTACCTACTTTCAATTTGATCATAGATGTATAATCTCAATTAAGTATGGAGAACTTATAATTTCTTGATTCAAAACGCAATCTATTAAACTTGACATTGAAATAACGAGTTTTTAAATTCCATTAAATATGCAGAATTATTATTACAATATTAAACAGCCTGATTTCTCCGAAACCATGCATATAATTATTTATAGGCTCATCTTCATAAATTAAAAGAAAGTGTTACATTGATTTTAAATTATTTCATCAATGAGGTTTTATACTTTATTCTATGCTCAGTAAAACCAGTAAACTCAGTAAACCACGTATAATGGTCCACCTGACGGACTAAGTGCGGAAACCAAACCCCATAACATAGAACATAGATGCTCAGTAAATACTAATTGTTGGCAATAATTTCATTGTAGTTGATGATGCTGTTCGGGCCATCTGCCAGACTGGGTCAATAACCGACTCTCTGTGTCTATGGTAGGCAAATCAAGTTCTTTTTTCTAGGTAACTAGGTAAAGTTTATGGATCAAATAATCAATATGAAAACAAAAAAAAAAATGATTTTGTGGGACAATTTTGAAACTGTATATTTTATGATTCTTTTAATATATTCTCCTTTTTTAAATATAATGAAAAAGCTATACCTATTTCCATTCTAATTTTATAAAAAGTAGAATAAATAATCTAAACATTTTCTAATAAAAAAATAATTGAGGTCAAATTATTATTTTATCAAGTGTGAAAAGTAATTCACTAAATATTTTAACAAATAATGTTAGAGAAAGGTTCCATGGCAATAGTAACAATTCTAATTCACAGATCCACAGTCACAGCAAGACAGTCCACATAAAAATAGATGAGTTGAAATATCCACATTATTTTTGCGAAACCAGCACAACAGATCGGCTGTCTCTGTCTGCTCCCAACCCAGTGTTATTTTTAAAACGGTCCCAATTCCCTAGAACTGTCTTGTGTAATAAATGGGTTTATTAAATTAATGTGCACCAATCGAGTGCTACGCTAGTTCGCAAACTGAACTTGTCGTATCCTATTCAACTAACTGTTCCAATCCAAAATTATCACGTCTGCTCACAACTATAAATAGAAAATTAAATGCCCTGGAAATAATAAAACTGCAGCTCTGCAGCTCTGCGACGATACTGTCTGATACAATATAATACGTGTGCACTTACTACGTACGTAAACAAATATGAGGAAAAACACAGGTGTTTCTTACATCGCCTATCAGACAAGCAACAGGTGAAATTCGATGCACAAGGAAATCGTCTTACGGTTTAGTCGCAAGAAACCTGCCCTGGCGTGCCGATTTTCTCAAAACCATACTTTCACAACACATCAGCAGCTAAATACATAAAAAAATCACCGTCACCTGCTAACATCACTCTTTCCACGTAAGGTGAATAAAACAATAAGTAAATACCTTTTCCTTCGCACGTCCGGCATGTTTTTGCACTGTTTTCGCGATCAACGCACCTTTACTTTCAGCCATTTCAATCACTGTTTCATTACAAAACGTCTTTATTTCGATACACTATCAATCTGCAACCGAATCTGGCTGCAGCTGTTTGCTGTCACACGTCAAAATCCAAATGCGTGCTGTCGCCGTATTGTACTACCGCGAATGAGAGAAAATGTCACCCTAGCGCCTCATCGTAAACGATTTGCATCGTAAGTTACCGTTGTTAGTTCGTAATAAAATCAATAGGTGCCGCACTAGTAGGCCAGAACTTTCGCAATAGTTTCACAAAGTTATTGGTTAAAATAGCCAACGCAAGTTCATTTTATTATTTTCTACAAAATTGTAATGTATAAAAAGTGTAGTACATCATGTAAAATACCAATTTATTTACAAAATTGTATTTTGGTGAATTTATTACCATGCCATCTAGCGGATTTTATAATCAATCCAACAATCTGTTATCAACTAAAGCATCCGCCGACAGATGGCAGACAAATAATTATAATTTTCATTAAAACAAAAAAATGCAATAAATGGCTTAAAAGGATTATATAAATAAGTGGGTAAATAATCCAGATTCATTTAGTTTCATCAAAAGAAACATGGCTGAATTCGTTCCACAAAAAAAAAAACATCGCAACATAGAGTATAGCAGTGTTGCCAACCCGTACGATAATTATGGGGGCGTATGATAATTTGGCCTATGGTACGATGAACGATAATGAATGTCTAACGTACGATAATTTTGTGATTTGCTGAAAAAAAATCAAAGTTCCAATACCAAAACGTATTTGTCAAACACACAAGAAATGTCAATATCAACAAGTAAGTATCTTCCTCTCTTTCCCTCTTCAGTTTTTTATTTAATTTTACAGTGAAAACACAAAAAATAAAAACTAAAAATAAACATGTTCACGGTTTGTGCTACTAGTGCCACTACTGGTGAAACTTTGCTTACACTTCCCCTTTGACTCTTGTATAAAATTATTCATCGTTTTTTGATGGCAATTTGATATTTGATTTGAATTTAGGGTTTCTTTTTTTCTTTTGTACGATAATTTTGCCCAAAATACGATCATTTTGACGTGGGAAGTCGATAATTTTAACTTTTGGAGTTGGCAACACTGGAGCATAGTAATAGATTGGACATCACAATCACACACAATAAGCGTTGCCAGATTTACCGCTTTTCCGCTTTTTACCCAGCCTTTTTGACAAAGGATCCTTTTTTTTTTTGGTAGGGCATCTCGTAGTTGACCTCTGAGATCATGACTTCTTAACCGGGTTTTCCTGTGGGTGCCTTAAACTACTACACTTAAAACCTCCAGCCACGGGTTATTCAAATATGCTAATTAAAACTAGGTGAACGCTCGCTAAGGGCACCCCCTGTGGGGTATGAACCTCGGCTTAGGGCGTCAACCGGAGGGAGGACATCAAGGATGGGACGGGCTGGATCAAAGTTTTGATCATGATTATTAGTCGGGGAATTTAAAGCTACGTGCTCAGCTGCAACAAGACAAAGGATCTGCGTTCCACTTTTAACCTACGCGGTTCCGCTTTTTTCAAATCTGCTAGCTAGAACATCCCTTTTTTTTCTCACTCATGGACCAGGTTACTTGTCGAAGGCGTAAGGAGAAAAAGCTGCGTACAGTTTGATCGTCATGCGATGATTTCCGCTTATCATGCCATCTCTATTGCACGCGTTGAATTTGTATACACTTACCCTACTGTCAGATTTTGGCATTAGTAGTGAAGTGTATGTCCGTATGTGTTACAGTCTAAGGTTACAGTGTGTGCGTGTAAAGAAAGTTCGTATCGTGTTGCAGCTAGGCAAGTGTGCGTCAAGTGTCGTGAAGTCAGTTTGGCGTGATATTTATTTTTAAAATCTAAAAGTTGATTGATTCATCAGACATATCGTTTGTAAGTACGGTGTGGTATAGTAGGTATAGGTACTGTTTTAATCAATAAGCGTATGAATTGGACAAAAAAAAACGATGAAACAAGAAATTCCGCATTTTTTATTTCCTCATCTGGCAACACTGCACACAATCTTAGTGACATTGACACTTCGAATTTTGAAAATTAAAAATCGTCAAACGTTACGCTTTGTTTATTTCGTGTTATTTATTGCTTATTTAATGCTTCTGATTTGATTATTTATCTTGAGAGATTAAACTTTTTCCCACGAGATCATGGTAAGAATTACTTTCTATTAATATTTACCTTGGTTGCAGCTGTGAATGAATTTCTAACTCCATGCTGAACTTGGTTTTCAGGACGTAAAGACGGAGCTTCAGCGCAATGCCATTAAAGATGTTCGTCGTAAAGAGTTGGAAGTGTATCAGCGAGCTCTGGACGTACAATGGCTGAACAGCCGCATGGAGGATGGCCGTATGAACCGGTGTCTGGCACTTATACACCGGGAAGCTGAGATGGAAAAGAATTTCCAGGAAGTAAGTTCACTTTTGGGTTTTTTTGGACTCAGATTTTCCGTCTCGATGGCTAAATATCGACCCTTATGGTTTCTTAGTTATTCAGTCTATGACTCAAACATCCTGACTAAGTCTTTTTTAATTTAGAGAACAGACCATGCAGCTATAGTAAACGCCAGAGCCGAGAAAGAAACAAAACTTGGCATTGAAATAGCAAAGGTGCGACGTGAGGAGGTCTGTAAACTACTGAGAAGACATTACTTGAGAGAACGGGATCCCAGTCTTAAAGCACTGTCTAAGAAACTGCAAGCTGGTTACGTCTGCAGGGATTTACAGCAACAAATACTACACAATGAATATAAAAGACTGCAGGAAAAGGTATGACTACAATACATACTTTATTTTATGTAAAAGATCTGAAGACAGGCCTCCTGAAGTTATTTAAGCATAATTATCTCCAGTACAGATTGCTTAATTTGGAAATACCTGTCTATTGTAGTATAGTAATTTTATTATAAGTAGGTACATCTCAAACTCAAAGCATTTATTTCAAATAAAACAATTACAGGTACTTTTGAATTGTCAAGAAGCTAGTTGCCCATTCCAAAGCGTATTAGGTAACTATGGAGAAGAACGGGCAAGAAACTCCACGGACACTCTTTAAATCAAAATATTGGTTACATCATTCATGTTGAAATTATACATGTGAGAACAATGTAGAATGACATGCATGCTAAAAGCGTCCGTAATAAAAATATAAAAACAATTCAAAAATAAAAACAAGCTAAGAGATGACCAGTCCCAACTGACAGCGCCTGTTCACGAACATGACGACGCATGCATCATCACCATTTAGCTCAACCATTTTGAAGGGAATTTAATGATCCAACACATACGCTACCATCAGCGTAACATTTGAGTGAGCATGACATACTCTCAGCCGCCAGAGCACATTCAAGTCAATGAAAGACGTACCCAGTAAATGGCAACATCATGGAATGTACATGGTCACAGTGCTCACACATGTGACATGCAATTATACAACACAAACAGATTGAATTTATACAAAGCAAAGATAGTTTTTACAATCTTCAGCAGCTGCAACACTACTTTCGAATTTCTAAAAAATCGTCTTCACATAAAATACATATAGTGGTATAAAATTAATGTAAACAAAATATTGTAAAACCATTTTGTTTAAATAGTAACTGTGGAGTTTTTTGCCCATTTTTCTCCATACGAAACTACCTTTTGGAAGGTACAACTAGAATCAATACTTCTTTTTTTTTTTAATCGTCCATACATTTTTGGGCTAAATGTGAAAGTGCCAGCCAAACAAAAAAAAGTTATATTCCGTTATTTTCTTCACTTTTCACTATGAGACCAAATCTCTAGGGCTATTGGCCCTATGCTGTTATATGAGTTTGAAAAATACTGTTTTCAGTATGTTTTAGTTAAAATGAATAATAGTAATAGCTTTTATGGCAGTAAACATTACAGTTACCAGCTTTTACTTTGAAATTAAGGCTCCAGGGTTATTCTCCACATAATTAGTGTGCGAAATAGTTTTTTTTGCGACAGTACTAATATTAGCCGATTGAAATAGACAAAACGTAGTTTCGAGTGTCGCGACTGCATTGGCCAGTAGCGTGCTACCGTATGCAGTCGTACGATTTTCACCACTGTCTAAAGAGAAAGAAAGAAAGAACACAAAACCAAAACCGGCCAAGTGCGCGTCGGACTACGCCCAATGAAGGGTTCCGTAGTTGGGATGAATTTATCCCAAATACAAACTGAACATTGCAGTTGAAATATATGTTCTCACATACATTCGAACAGCAAATGTAAGTTTGTACGCACAATATTGAGAGATTTACCATGTTATTTTAAAACCATAGACTTATAGGTTATTATAGGTTTTCCTGTAAAGAGCCACACTATGTATTTTTTTCAAAATTTTAGGTCCAGTAGTTTCGGAGATAAGGGGAGGGAATGGTCAATTTTCATCGAATTTATTAAATATCTTTAATTTTAAAATTATATAAAAAATATGTTAAAGATCCTCGCAACAAGCCCTTTCATTTGGTATGTCAATACCGTGGTATTGTAAGCAAAACTTTTTTTTAAATTTTCTTGTTTGCCCCCCAAAACTGAACCCTATATTCATTTATTTACGTTACACGTTCGTGTTTAGGTCACAATTTCAACTTAATCGGTCCATTAGATTCGGAGCACATTGTGACAGACGGACAGACAGACAGACACACACGAGGATCCTATAAGGGTTCAGTTTCTTCCTTTTGTGATACGGACCCCTAAAAATAAAATAAATATCTAATAATTGTACATGCCTGTCAATTATTCCGCCAGCGAGCGTGAGTTTTAAATTCCGGGAGATTTTTTTTTATTTGAAATTCCTTCCGGGAGCCGGGAGATTTACATTTTCTTATTTGAATTCCGGGAGAGGTGGCAACCCTAATGATCTCCTTTGTGATGTTTAAGGTGCTTTATAATGGTCTAAGCTTGGGACCTTTGTCTTTTTTAAATCTCACTTGTCATTTTGAGAACTAGGCATTCTGCCCTTAATCCATTAAAAGGTCAAAATTTAGTCTAAAGGTGGTTTTACACCGACGAGGCGAGGCATGGATGGGATGGGCGAGAACTGAAAGAATAGCAAAGTTTCTATCCACGCCCTGGGTAGGGCGTAGGGTCTTTGGTGTAAATGGTCTAGATGCGAGAATTGAAATATTTGTTAGTACAATATTGAACTTTATTGCTGTAAGAATAGAGTATTTACATTGTAAAACGGATATACAAATCTCGCACCGTCCATCGAGGACCCGCACGGTCTCTCTCCGTCAACTGCTGACTCACAATGTCTCGCGCTGGCACGCGCCGGCTCGCTCCGACCATCGCGAGACATTGCTGCATATTAAATTCTCGGCTGACCGGCGCGCGAGACACGGCTGGCCGGGCGGCGCCTTATAGCGCGTGCCGGCGCTGGGTAGCGATGGTCGGCGCGTGACATCGCGAGCCGGTGCGAGGCAACGCTGGCCTTCGCGAGACGGCGTGGTATAGCGATGAACATCTTTCGGTATAAAAGGGTAAGCGTGATTTCAATTCTCGCCCATCCCATCCACGCCTCGCCTTGCCGGTGTAAAACCACTTTAACACCCCCAATATCAATTATTTTAATAATTTCACCATCTAGGCTGAAGACATGCGCACAAACAACATACTTCTCCGCGCTCTATATGACCATAAATCTGCTGAAGAATATGCGGAGAAAGAAAAGATCGAACGCACCACGCAGTATTGTAAGGACTTGCAGCAGCAGCTTGTGAACCGACAGCTTCAGAAACAGTGCCAGTACGAAGACAGTTTGATTGAGAAGAAGATGCTTGAAGAGATCATGCGGACTATTGCGGATGAGGATATGAAGTGGGTGATTGTTGATACTGTTTTAATTATAATAATAGAATCTTTGGTAATCTTTGGAGAAATTTGGTTCATCACTGTCTCGGTAATTGTTTGACAGTATTTGTGCAGATTCTGATGTATACCAGAATGTAGATTTACCCAATTCAAGGTTTCGACGATTCCAAAGGTTCGTGCAGACTAGCGCGACACCGGTAATTGTTTTATCGTTGCGTTATCGCGACAATGTAGCTGTAGCATTAGATATTGTTTTTTTAAGAGTTGCGTCGCGCCTGTCTGCACGAAGCTTTGCAATGAAAAGTTTATTGTGTCCATTCAAGCTTATGCTGAGGCTACATTGTCGCGTTACCGCGAACTAAGCTTCACGCGCTCTCTCTTGCACACCGCTCGACGTCTCGCTAAGCAAAGAGAACGCGCGAATTATAGTTCGCGTCTGTATCCGGTTAGATTGGAAGCAGACCCCAACATAGTTGGGAAAAGGATAGGCAGATTGTTTTTTGTTTTACTTGTTGTACAATAACCGTATGGAAGAAACGTAATCTCTATTCCCTGGGTGACATCGACGTATCGAACTGTTTATTGCTTTTACTTTTTGTAAGTAGGTAAATGTTGAAAAGGTATTTCTTTTTTCAAAATACTTTTGCATTTCTCTTTCGAAGTTTATTCTTTAATTCTCCAACCATCATATCTATAACTCAATTTTCTATCAGTAAATCTCGAAATTCTCGCAGATGAAATCAAAACCCGAATAAAAATTCTATTTCCCTTCGAGAAAATGTTTAGCTGACCGCTTTAGATGACCGCTAATTGACGTAACGTAGTGTGACGATTCGATAAACAATTAATTTCCATGACTGTACAGTATAACTATTTTCTTAATGTCCCTCGGCAAACTTCGTGTTTCGTCAGTCGTATTTCTATTAGTTGGCCTTTGTGCTTGGTGCAGACCGGGCGCTCTCAATCGACTTGGAAGTATATAGAGTTGTTAATAGTCTTTTAACTTAATATAATTTATTTAAAAAATGGGAGGAAAACTGCTAAAGTCGCAGGCACGAAAATAGTTTTACTCCTCTATACAACGTGTAACAGAAACCCTATTGCTATCCTTAAGCACTAAAGATAACAGCTGGTATAGAATCACTATACATAGTTTCAACTCAAAATAAAATACTCTAAGAATTGATACCAAATTTTCGGTTTCATATGTTTTTTAAATTCAAATCATAACAAACGCGTCACCGCACTACGTAAGTCAATAACTTTCCACGTTACTTGCTAATACCACGATAAATCTCTTCCTTAATTCTACGCGCCTAGTACCGTAGTAGCCTACCGCAGGCGGTGTTGCTTTGTCGGCGCGAACTAACGAAAAACTATGCCGCCACCGCGCCGCGGCGGTGCCGTCAAAGCTGCGCGCGAGTGCAGTAAACCATACCTACTTTATCGTGATGTAAAAATGAATGCGTAACTAATTATTGATTTACAGTTAACTCGTTAATATCAAGCCAGAAATTGCACGTAAAAACTGAGAAAACAAATCTTAATTACGTAAAAAATCGAAACGAAGTTTAGGTAGGTACTAGTTTCATCTCTTATTATTACATAATACCGAGTAAACAGTAAAATCTTAAAGCTTTGTTTATTAGTAATTTGACTTACATTTTTAAAGATGGGGTTCGATGTGGTGGCCTTGGTATTGTATGCACAAGGCCGCTCGCTTGTTCATGGACACCTGAACATTGCGTAGCATGTCTGGTGAAATTGTCCTGAAAGCGGCCTCAATCCGCACTTTCATTTGGTTCATTGTATCACACTGCACTGCGTACACTACATTTTTAATGTACCCCCACAAAAAAAAGTCCAACGGGGTTAGGTCTGGGGATCGCGGAGGCCAAGCCACGCTTCTACTACCACGCCCAACCCACTGGGGAAAGCGCGCATCTAAATGATGGCGCACATCTCGAGCAAAGTGTGCCGGTGCACCGTCGTGTTGAAATATTAAATTATTGTCCACCACAAGATTGATTTAACTTGCCGCTGGTAGCACTGCCATGAGGACATCGTCTAATTCATTCCTCAGGAAGCTTAAATAATTTTGGCCGTTTAAGCTTTGCGGCAAGAAAACTGGTCCTACAACGACGTCTCCAATTATACCTGCCCACACGTTCAGTCGCCATTGGTGTTGGAATGACGACTCTGTCGAAGCATGCGGGTTCGTGTGAGACCAAACATGTTCGTTGTGGATGTTGCTTATTCCCGCTCTCGTGAAGGATGCCTCATCGGTCCATAGCACTCTTGAACCAAAATCTGGCGAAGCTTCTACCTGGTTTCGGTACCACTCGCAAAAGGCCACGCGAGGCAAAAAATCTGCCGGTATCAGCTCCTGGGTGCGACGGAAGTGGTATGGGTGCTGACCGTCATTGCTTAGCACTCGCCATACCTGCATATGGTTAGAGGCACCCAGCGCTAATGCAGCTCGACGTGTGCTAGTGCGTGGATTGCGTTCAAAATGCTCCAATACGGCTTCTTCAAATTCAGGATCGCTAGTACTCGGGCGACCCTCTGAAGCAGGTGCGTGGAATGACCCAGTTTGGTACAGACGATGTACCATCCGACTAAAACATGCCGACGAAGGCAGCTGTCGACGCTCAGCATCTGGTCTACCCTCAATAAAACGGCGACGGTACAGTTCTCGGGCAGCTCGCAAATTACCATGTTCTGCTCCGACACACATCATCATTTCGTAATATTCGCTATTACTTAACGACATTTTGAAAACACAACAAAAATACGTCAATTAGGTGTAGCCGTACTGAACTATTGCGCGTATCACAGGGATGAAAACGAGGAGTGCACTACACGGAGACGCGGAACATCGACGACTGACGAGCAAGCAAAGCATTTAACAATAATGTTAAATAAAGCTCCTATACTCCTATTCCCTGCTATTCTGGTACCTAATATTTCGTTAAATTTAGATACCTATAGGGTAGCTGTCCTATTAGGGTCCACTACTATTACAAAATGTACAAGAATTCAAGATTATTTAACATCCTAACTAATAATTTCAACTTAACTCCGTTAATCTTTTAAGTAAATCTAACACACCAGAGCAGACTAATTAGGTTATTCAAAATGAAAAATCAATCTTTTTTTTGGCGTGGGAAATCAATGACTCAGCTCCCGCCCTGGGCCCTGTGTGGAGCGGACGGAACTGTTACGCTTACGACTCTTACCTACTGACTAAAAACCACCCTGTTCCTTCAGTTTCCCTAGCATTCCTGGACCGCGTTATCTCGTTAGAACATTCCCGTAACCCCGGAAATTCCCGCAACTCCGGATAATCATTAATTTCAATCCATTAAAGATCATAATTATTATGGGGCCCGTTATCTCGTTGTATTTACCAGGAGTAATTGAAACTACATGGACTGCAATTAGTTCACATACCCTTAGACCCTAACCCATTAGATTTACACACATTATGATGCTTACTTTGTGTGTGTAACGACGTAATCAGGGTTCTGTGAGCAAACGATTTTCAATTCGGCAATAACAATTCCTGTTACTCATGCGGTCCTAGTACTTTCATTAATTTCTTTCAGTTAGATGCAGTTATGCAACATTTTTTAATGACTTCATTTGAATTATAATAAAGACTAAACGTGCTCTTCAAACCAATCAAACCCATGTATGTACGTACCACTTAAACAGCACCGACAGATCGTGAACATCCGAGAATTTTTTCGGTTATTCCTAGAGAAAAAATATGCGTGCTATTATTTTTTAATTTAAAAAAAAAACTATTACCTAACTTGTTTTTAATAGTTTTCGTCATAATTATTTAAAAAAATAACCTTATTTTAACAATTATGAACGGAACCCACTGTGATTTTATTTGTACTAGGAGTAGAATAAGTTGCGAAGAAATGAATTGAAATGATGTTTTGGGTTCAGTTGAACATAAATTGTTACTAAATCCTTTTTCTATTCGAAATTCTAATGGCAAATAATAATGTTCATTTAAGCAATTAAATCCTTGTAGGATGCACGTAAGAATTCGATTTTTATGATCAATTCAATGGTAGGAGCTGACGATTTTTCAAAACAATTCGTTTTAATGCGATCTTCAAGCAAATCGATTCAATAGTAAGGTGAATCGAATCTCCTGGATCATATGTGTTGTTAAAATTTTTTAGCATTACGATTTTTGAATGAATTTTTAGAAGATCGATTCAAGAGCACGGGATTCGATCTGTGAATCGAATAAAAAATCGATTTAAAGCAAAACATCGATAATTCTTATGGCCACCAAAATAAAAGATTACTATGTAGATAATAATTATTATTTCGTAAAATTTTGATACCTAGACCAAATTAATTGTATTGTAGCTAGTTCACAAACATAATCAAAATTTAGGAAAAGTCAGTAGGTAATCATATTTTGTAAACAAAAAATAAACATGCGGAACCTTTTATTCAGAAATACCAGGAGTAAGAGGTTTATTTTTACTTACAAATAGTTCGCTGACACCGATCAGCTGACTTAGTGCTAGTGATGTGTTTATTCCAATTTGAAAAGTTCGGTTTCTGGTATCAATGTATTAAAAATTCTCATATCTTCCGAACATGTAGAGATAGGATTAAAAAACCCTTCCAATATCGTTTGATATCATCCAAAGAAGCCGTGCCCTTGGTATGTATATACCCTTTCCGATACACGTTGTATATGTAGTTCACACAGAAATCAAATAAAACAATAAAGTACTTAGTTCTGAATTCAAATGATTATACACGATAAATCTAATAATTGATGGACATGGAAATTAGTGTTTGTTTGTTTTCGGAAATGCATGAATCCCGAGGGGAATCATTAAGAAAATAGTCAGATTTTCCTAGGCTTTAAGGCTAAGCGTATGCTGAGACGCAGATGACACAGGACCACGTAGCGCAAGGCGGGCAGATTATGTAATGCATGAACGTACTGAAAGCTGCGTACGCTGCGGCGGAGGCACGTGCGACGCAGACATGTGTCTGTCCTGCTCTGCGTCTCGTAGTGCCGGCACAGATTTCTGCGTGACGCGTGCAAATCATGAATTAGTGGTAAAAAACACGTGTCGACGTTTTTTTACCACTAATTCATAATTTTGTTGCAATGACAGAACATTTAATTGAATTAGTTCGTTGTGAACCTTGTTTGTATGATACTAATCATCCAGACTATTAAAAAAAGACATTAACGTATATTGTTTGTATTAGCTAGGACGCGAATGTGTCTGTGTAGCTGCGTCGCAGCATGCACTCGCGGCCTACGACTGCCTCGCCTGCCCTACCCTGCAAAATCTGTACTGTGCTGCGTCACCTGCGTCTCAGCATACGCTTAGCCTAAAAATCCGATACGGCCCTACACAACTGTAATACGCGCTAGCCTATCAAAATTCTCACTTACATTGCAGAGAACTGAAACAGAAACACGATCAAGTAGACAAGATGCGTCATGAAATGAAGACGTTCATGCAAGCGCGCAACGCTTGGAAATTGAAGCAGAAAGAGATGGTCATCATTGAGGAACGGCAGATCGAGGAGCAGTGCAAGATGATTTCCGACAGGAGCTCTTCTATGTGAGTAGTATGATTGTTTTTGCAACAACACAAAACATAAAGCTGCGTTTACGCTAGGCAAGTTGAGCAAGAGCCGAGCACTGCGGAGGTAACAGCCTGTGCGCAACGAAGCATTACGGTGGCGGCGCGGCGCCGGAGCGGCGTTCTACATACTCATATCCATGTGATGTCACGCGGTGCGTTCCGCTTTGCGGCCCGACGCCGCTGCGGCGTTACAACGATACGGCGCCGCAGCGCCCGTGTAACCACATATGCGGCGAAATCTTTCCGGTGCGCTGCCGCAACGCATCGCGTGCACAGGATATTAGGCGTGCTCGTTTGAGTCTCCAAGTATGGCTAGTACTTAGGAGCCTCGAACGAGCACACCTTACGAAAATGTATGCTCTGTTCGCCTAGACGCAGCTTAATTCACTTATAAGCTTCGCGGCTTGTTGCGAGGATCTTTAACATATTTTTTTATAATTTTAAAATAAATACTTTTAAAGATATCTAAGAAATTCGATGAAAATTGACCATCCCCCCTCCCCCCCCCTTATCTCCGTAACTACGGAACCTAAAATTTTGAAAAACAATTCGGAGTATGGCTCTTTACTCATAGATTACAGGAAAACACACTAGGGCCTCTGCTGGGCTGTCGGCCCATATGCGCAGTGGGGAACTTGTATAACACACAGTAGCAATGGGTCACATTTTATTAGTTATTTACGTTGTTGAGCAGACAAATTTTTCGAACATAGAAGCAATGGATTAGCAAAATATCATTCAGATTGTGATAGAATGTTACGCAACGAGGGTGCAGTAGTTGACCTGTTTTGGCTGAAAGAATGTTGTATTATCATTATGATAACTTTATTATTTTTCTAACAGTCCAACAGCTAGCTCTGACTAACAGAAATTATCGCTACAATGCCATAAACTTGAAAAATTGCGTCACCATCTTTTGAGAAATAAAATAAAAACGCGCGCAATCGTTACCTGTTTTTAAGAGACTCGTGAAGGAACATTACTTGTCGTTGTGATCTTGTTCTCGTAACTGTAATTATCTATAGTTTTCATTTATTTTTGTTGCTTATATATTTAGTAAGTATGTATGTATTTATGTATCTATTATTTAGGTTATGTATATATCTGTGTATTTAGTCTAGTATATTGTATACTTATTATTTGCACCAACGACAGCCCCATTTTATGTCCAGGCAAATCCACTGTCCATTCCAAGGTTGCTTGGAAGAGATCACGGAAAGCGATAAGGCCGCCCATTGTATATTTTGTAGTGTTGGATTTATTTTTTTGTTATGTATTTTTGTGGTGTACAATAAAGTATATATAAATGAATAAATAAATAAATAAAATACACCCGTAACTTCAATGATGGTTATTGGTTTTCAGTGTGGCGGAAAGAGAGCGAAAACTGCGGGTAAAAGAAGAAATAAATGAAAAAATGTCTGCTAAAATACTGGCTGATGAGGTAATCAAATTATTAGTTATTTATAGGTACACACCGTTGATTGGTATCCTTATCCTTTTGTCCCGTCTGTTCGTTAGTGAGAACCACCATAACTGTGGTCTAGTCTTTTCGCCGACGTACTACAACGATTTCTTAAACTCTGTGTTTCATATTTATGGCCAGGTACTGTATAATTATTATCCGTAAGTTAGGGTCTTATCGTAAGAATACTCTTTACTCCGCTTCTACATCAAGTCTATAGCGACATCTATACCGCCACATACGAACTACGCATGAAATCTGACGTCACACAAATCCTACATCGCGCAAGCAAAGTTTACCGCGAAAACAGCCTCACAACCCCTTTTTCAAATTAGGGCAGATTCGCTTTAAGACAGATTTGCTTTACGACAGAAGTACAAGAAGTTATTAATAAAACATAAAACAAGTAAAAAAAAATGCTATTTATTATTTATCTTCTATTCAGCCCGCAAAAGCATTCTAGACATTCCAGAACTGAAATTTCGTTTCGCAGTACACTAGTAATAATCATGTCAACTTTTATATCTTTCCCCTTTAACTACGCCGTTTTCCTTTACAAGAGGTTTCCAACCTTTTTAATTTTTTGTCTTGATTCTGGTTTCCTTTTTAAGTAATTGTATGACCCGATACAACGCCGGTTTCAAAGGAATTCTGTTTTTAAGGCGGCCATGTCACCCTTTAACTGGGTTATTCGTTCTGAATACTTCTTTGTAGCAGCTAAATGTATCTGTAGTAATTAATCCCATTGCTTTGAGAAATAGTTCCAGAATGCTGAATATTCTTCAGAATCATTCACTGATTCTTGAATAGCTAAGATACCTCCAGAGATCAAAATTGGTAGTAAGAATACCAATTGCATATACATTTGTGTAATACGGTCTCCACCATCGACTTTGGCTTTTTTTTAGAGCGCTTTCCAATTGTGGAAGAAGCAGGAAACTAAAGGAGTTTTCTATGCTTGACAACATAACAAGGAAAACTATGTGGAGACCATTTCAACACGACTGTGCAATTTGTGCCGTAAAGCGAATTTGTCCTAAAACGAACAAGGGCTCACAATCACCATCGCGCAGTAGCCACCAGAAACAACACTCCTCCATTTTCAATGGAGGATGAGGAACTTTAGAACAAACTTACGAACTTTTCTGTTCCTTTCCTCTTGTCTGTTTATAATTATGTGTACACTAGCTGCCCGGCCCGGCTTCGCACGGGTAGCATTAAGAACTTATTTACGGCGCACCTAACTACTTACCCTACCTACCCTACCTACCCTACCTACCCTACCTACCCTACCTACCCTACCTACCCTACCTATCCTACCTATCCTACCTACCTTCCCTACCTACCCTAACAACCTACCCTACCTACCCTACCTACCCTACCTACCCTACCTACCCTACCTACCCTACCTACCCTACCTACCCTAGCTACCCTACCTACCCTACCTACCCTACCCTACCCTACCTAAAACCTCACGGAGCCCGAGACCTTTCCAACGAATGCAAAACCGTGGAAATCGGTTCGTGCGTTCTGGAGTTATAGCGTCAGGAAGGAAAACCCGACTTATTTTTATATAGTAGATAAACTGTTACATAAAGAAATATATCTATACATAAATTAAAGTCGCTTCTCTCACATTCGCGTTATTCTTCTAAACTAAGCGGCGGATTTTGATGCGGTTTTCACCGCCATTTAGAGAATTTATTCCGGAAGGTTTTTGTGTATAATGGGGCTCGAAGCTAAATAATAACAGCAGCACGTTCGTGAGTGGGCGACCATTCATTACATATCCCTCCGTGCCTCGGAAAGCACGTTAAACTGTTGATCGCGGTTTTCATTCGTAGATTTTTTTTTTTATTTTTTATTTTTTATTTATTTATTTTATCAACTTACATTTACCATTACAGGCATTACCCAATGCGATAAATGCGCTTATCCTAACTTAATTTAACAATATGCTTATCCTAACTTAATTAAAATAATTACACTAACATCTATAACTAATTACAAACAATGCATTCCTTGTGAATTCACTCAGACAACAACAAAATAAGTCCGTCTCACTCGCTATGAGGTTGAGCGTGCGGAGTGCACGCGTCAGGGGCGCCTCACTTAAAAGGTTGGTCCGAGCGCGCGGTTCCACTAGCAGTGGCGGCTGCCGTCGTCGCCACACGTACCTGTCCGGAACGCACAGACTCACCTGCCCTAAAATAACTGCATTGTGCACCTTCCCTCTCAGTAACTTAAATATATACGAGGTGAGTGCAAGATCTCTCCTCACCCTTAGCTCATGGTATCCTACCATACCTAAAATAAATAAGGTTGGATACATTAACGGATAAAATGGATAGACCCCGTAATACCGCTTATATAAATACCTTATAAATTTATTTTGTACCCTCTCCAGCATGAGACTATATTTAGCTTCATGCGGAGCCCAGATGACTGCATTACATTCTAACTGGCTCCTCACCAGTGCATTATATAATGCTATAATAGCTTTCACATTCGTGAACTTTCGGACCGTACGAAGCATGAAACCTAAATTTCTATACGCTCTTTTACAGCTACGCATTATATGATCGCGAAACGTCAAACCCGTGTTAAAGCCCACCCCCAAGTCCTTGACTTCTGTGACCCGTGCCATAGGCGACCCGTCAATATGGTAGGTATGTAAGATGGGTTTCTGTGCGCGAGAAAAAGTGATTGTCACACACTTCGAGCTATTAAACTGCAAGAGATTTTCTTTGCTCCAGCTCACTACCCTATCAATGTCCCTTTGTAGCCTGACACAGTCATCACAGCTTTTTACCTCGAGGGACAATTTGAGGTCATCGGCAAATAACAGACACTTAGCATCTTGGACTACTTCTGGTAGGTCGTTGACCATCAGAAGGAAGCCCAAAGGACCAAGGTTACTACCTTGGCTTACTCCGGACCTCGTAAAATATGGATCTGACACGTATCCCGCATATTCCACATATTGTTGCCTATCTCTCAAATAACTGGCAAAAAACTGGAGTGAGTGTGGGGTGAAACCAACACCTGCTAACTTTTTAAGCAACATGTCATTTTCGACTAGGTCGAATGCTTTCCTGAAATCGAAGTAAGCAGAATCAGTTTGTCCCCCACTATCCACCGTCGGCACTAGATGAGCCATGTGGCAGAGCAGATTACTGGTGGTACTTCTTCCCGGTCGAAACCCATGCTGAGCGTCTGATAGCTGTGCGTTCACCTGAAGGTATATGCTTTTGTGAATTGCAGTTTCTAATACTTTTGCCGGTGTCGACAATACTGCGACTGGTCTATATCCATCCACCGATTCTGCTGACCCTCCCTTTGGAACTGGAACAACGCGGGTTACTTTCCACCTCTCCGGAAACACGGCAGCTTTTAGGCACTGGTTAAATATATGAAGTAGCGGCTTAGCTAGCACTAATCGACAATCCTTGAATATGTAAGGCGGAATGCCGTCTGGCCCTGCGGACCGTTTCGGCTTAAGATCTTGAAGCGCACGACATACGTCTACTAACTGTAATTGGTCCAAGTGCACCCGCGCCGCTGCATTTCCGCTACCTGCATTTGCTATAGCCGCGTCCACATCTAACTGTGGTTGCTCTGCCCTGTACACAGAATAAAAATACTGCGCAAACTCTTCCACAGACCGTTGACCAGACAATGCCACCCCGTCTTTCAAAATCGCTTGCGGACTTCTCCCACCTCTTTTAGACTTGGCATAATTCCAAAAAGATTTAGGATCACTCAGCATTTGACTTTGTACACGGTTCCGATATTGTTCCTGTGCCACTACTAACATGTTTTTAATGTTGGTCCTACACCGAGCAAACGCTTCGTAATCCACCTTCGACCCGCTTGCTTTGTACTGTTTATGCAGAAAAGCCTTTAATCTTATGTCGCGAATTATTTCAACAGTGTACCACTCAGGATAAATGTACCTCGAGTTTACACGACTTCGCTTTTTTTTCGGAACACAGTCATCTATAATAGAATTAATAATATTATAAAAATAATTTAAACCTGCTTCTAAGTCCATTTCATACAATGGAGTCCAGTCTACGGTTGCAATTAAAGAATACAATGAAAAAAAGTTGGCTTTTTTAAAGTTCCATCCGTCGGGTGCACATGCGTTCACATCAGGTACAGTCGAGCCTGCTGAGCCGGGGTCCCGGCGCAGGCGCGTGTGCGTACTAACCGAGATCTCAAGCGGCGGGTGGTACGCGTCTACCGGTACGAGCGGCTCCTCCGCCGCGCGCACACTCACACCCCCTCCCTCCGCCAGTGTACTCAACACCAGATCCAAACAACGGCCATTGCAATTACTCACTGCGTTACTCTGAGTGAATCCACAAAAAGTTTGAAAGTATTCGTAATAATTATTTATGGCTACAGAACCCGAATACAAGTTAAAATCGCCCAAAACCAGCATATTCCTATACTTATTACAAAACTGTTCAATGATACGAAATAATAACATGTATTCATTATCATTACTACTAGGCGGAATATAAACAACACACAGTAAAAACATAAATCTGTTACGTAGGTACACAGTAGCACATACCAGTTCAAACACCTGCTCGTCAATATTGACGTCATCAGGTAGTGACACTCGCCGCAACTCAAAACGCGGTGTGGCCACGAGACACGCGCCGCCTTGTTTACGCCCATCTGCTCGATCACACCGCAAAATGGTATATCCAGATGGAATTATTTCCGCATCATGAATGGACTCATTGCAGCCTGTTTCCGTGATGGCGAACAAGTCTGCATTTGCGGTTGAAATACTGTCATAACATTCCTCCAACTTTGTTCGAAGTCCTCGCACGTTTTGGTACAATAACTCAACGGAGTTACTTATTATTTTTAGGTTTGTTGATTGCTCTACGAAACCACAGCCATTCTGCAAATTCAATATTAACCGCCCAGCTTTCAGGCTGACATAACTTTTCGTATCTACTTTCTGGGACTCCTATGATAAATGATGCATAATCTCTTTCAGTTTTGTGTTTTATTTTTTCGACTTTAACTGGTACTTCTTCTTCATAAATTTTCCTAACATGTTTTTCTAAACTTTCTATTGTTGTTTCTTTCTGTAAACGCCATACGTGTAAATATTTTTTCTTCTCCGTTCCCCGTATTTCAATTGCACTCGTGTTCCCGCCTTTTTTAACTTCACTGTTCAAATATCTACTGTTTTTTCTTGTTACAGTAGTCCAGTTTCCTTCTTTTTCAGGTTCTTCCAAGCTAACACCCTTCTTAGACCTCTTCTCACTATTTAATTCTTGCATCTGTTCCTCATTCGATACTATTTTCGCAGTTTTCGTGGCCACACATTCCTTCGCTGGTTCATTATTGCTAATTACCCGCTTTTCTTTGACTGCTTTTGCAAAAGTTAGTGTCGGTCTTTTAGACTCTTGTTCTATTTGAATAGGTACTGTTAACTGACGTTTCTTAAGATTTTCTTCTAAGTCTCTATTTTTTTCTATTAGGATTTTAATATTTGTTTCTAATATATCAACTTTACTTGCCTTTTCATTTACTACCCTCAATATTTGTTTTAATTCTTTTAACTCTGTTTCCGTATTGATAAATCTATTTTGCAATAGAACATATTCTTTCCGCTGCTCCTCCAACTGCGACTTTACTTCCCACCGAAACTCCCGTATCTCGTCGAGAACTTGGCTGTCCGTATCAATGATTACACTGGTATTTTGACGACTACCTCGCTCGGTGGTATTCACATACCTGCTCGGTGAAAAGATTTTGCTGATGATTGCAGTTCCTCGAACAGGTGTGTCATCATTACCCCTTTTCGGCATTGTGCATGCACATTCGGGACATATCCATTGACGCCTGTATTCCGGCGTGAAAGCTTCAACTTTTTCCTTCGTTAAGGCCAAGCACTTTAGATGGAATTTTTTCTTGCACTTTCCTTGTGAACAGTCCATAAACTGTGAGTCATCTATACCAGCCTCACAGCCGCTACATTTCGTATCCATTTAAAACTTCGACTAGTAAACTAGATAAATATTTTGTAATTTTGTGACACCCACGATCCGTAACACGTCCGTACGCTCGCACGCACGCACGAACATGATGTTTGACAGTCGTTACCAGTAGTCAGAAGCCCAAAAAAGGCTGACAATCAGTCTTACCAAGGGTTATCGTGTTATCCAGTAACTGAGTTGTGGAGGTCAGATAGGCAGTCGCTCCATGTAAAAATTTTGGTATTCAGCTGCATCCGGTTAGCCTGGAAGCCGACCCCAACACGTTGGGAAAAGGTTAGTAGGCAGATTGAGTAGTGTATGTGTATAATACATTAATATTAAATTTACTTATAATAAAGATATCTCGATGTTTAGCCAAGTCGTACAAAAACCGTGCGAAGCTGGGGCTGGTCGCTAGTAAATAAACTTTCCACTATTTTTCTTTCATACCTTGAAATTTTAGAACTATAACACAGATTAATACACATTAAAAAATTAACATTTAAATAAAAAGCGACTCTTGCTACCACAGAATAAAGTGCAATTCAGGTCGCACAGCGTTAATTAACTACAGTTATATTCACCTAGAAGTTGCCTCTTTTTCTATCGCATAACTCTTAGATCTATTGACTACGTTACACGCACTGAATTGGCCCGACAAGTCGAGCCCGCCACGTACTTGTGGCTTCATATCTAAAATGCGGAGTGAAGCATCTGTATTAACTTGTGACTATATTAAATTCACAGGCCGCACGCCTAGAACGAACGAACTTGATAAAGCTGCTGCAAGAACAAGAGTTATTGGAGAAGAACCATCAAGATGACCTGGCAGGAAAGAGGCATTCAGAGAAAGTGAGAAAGGAGACTATGGAAGCTCTGATGGGACAGATCAACGAACATAAGGCGGCTGCAGAGCATGAGAAGGAAGCTGAAGCCAAGTTTAGGAAGGAGGTATGTAGAAATAGAAATCATTTATTTTACTTATATTGTAAAGAAAAAAAGAAGAAAACGTTTATTTGCTGTAAACATGACGCAAAGAAAGATAAAAAAAACACGTAAATAACCAATTGGGGGAAAAGATGCGTCACATCCATGCAAAACGGCCATCGCTCAGCATCGACTCCATGCGAGATAGAGCCCACAGGTTTTTTATAACAATTCTTATAAATAGTCCCGATACATTTTACCTTACGCCATGTAAAATTTTTAAAGAGAATTTATTATAAACTAGCTGCGTCCCGAAGTTTCACTAGCATAAGTCTCGATCCCGTGGGAATATCGGGAGGATCCTATGTGTTAAGCCAGGTTATAAACTATCTGTGTGCCAAATTTAATCTAAATCGGTTCAGTAGTTTTTGCGTGAAAGAGTAACAAACATACATCCATCCTCTCAAACTTTCGCGTTTATAATATTATAAATAATAAATAAATCCGGACGTAGGATAAGATAATATAATGGAATTAATTTAATTATTAAAATATTGTCTGCCTCGTTGGTCTAGTGGTCGCAAGCGCTACTGCTGAGCATGAGGTCCTGGGTTCGATTCCCAGGTCGGGCAGTGTTATTGGGTTTTCCATCAGGCATTTGTCAGTAGCAGCCCGAAGTCTGGATTTGTGCCCGGTTGATGGCAATAAGCTATTACATGGGACTTAAATATAACTGGCGAAAGGTGGGTGTGCTATGGGTACACCACTTCCGGGATTTATACAGGCGTGATGTTATGTATAAGAATATTATTATTTACTCTTGGTAAACTAATAGTGTCAAATAATTTAAAATCCAACACCATTAAAGACGACTAGTATCCTACGTGAGTCTCGAAGATGAGTCGCTGAGGAGTATCTCACATAAATTTGTACGGTGATTCGCACACTTCGCTACCGGTATCCTACGCGTCCGGCATTAGTCTCACGATACCCGTCATGTCGCGTCTCCTACGAATCTCGGTAAAATGGCGGCGGAACAGCAGTTCCTTTCACAAGATGCGCGTAAGATTCTTTAGACGTTCGGTAAAATGAATTTAAAAAACTATCTTCTTGTTGTAGTTGTCTTGCTGTAACAAAAGCTATACAATTTATATTTCTGGTAATGTAAGGATGAGTCCAGTATTTTTTGAAGTGAAAACTTCTTTAGGCGCGTTGGGCATATTTGAGATGGGACTAAATCATTGACTTCGCGACACCATGACGACACCTCATTTTTGTAAACGCGATTGTGCTCTTTATTTATATTAAGTTATGGATAAATATTCTATACAAGTATTTTTCTTCCACCAAGGCGATCTTGTTCAAGTTTCACTTCTATCGGCACTCCCGGAGTGCCACCACTTTTTTTTTCTATTTCGTCTTTTGAATAAAAGATACTCTGCAAGTGCTTCTTGGTCACTGGAATCACTCGACATAATTAAAAACGTCGTAGCGGTGTGTGCTACAAATGCAAATGATGAAATTCTCTTGGTTTTCAGTAGCGTAATGTACGAACCTCGAGTAGCGAGTTCATTGGTATGCGACATAAGTATCGCCTCTTGTGAGTATCGTAATGTATGAAGGCCCTTTCTCAAACTATCTAGTCTGACTATTTTGTTAATGTCCCTCGGGAATCATCGCATTTCCGAATACGAACGAATGCTAATTTCCGTGTCCATCAATTATTAGATTTATCGTATATAATAGTTTGAATTCAGAACTAAGTACTTTATTGTTGTTTTGGTTTCCGTGTGAACTATATAGAGTTGTAAAGCTATTTTCGTGCCTGCTACTTTAGCTGCTTTCCTCCTATTTTTAAAATACATTTACATTAAGTTAAAAGAGTAGTAACAACTCTATATACTTCCAAGTCAATTGAGAGCGCCCGGTCTGCACCAAGTACAAAGAGCAACTGATACACATCCGACGACGACGACTAACGAAACACGAAGTTTGTCGAGGGACATTAAGAAAAATTTTTTTTTACAAAAAATGTAACCGACTTCCAAACTACAAAGTGAAAAATAACTTTAATTTCGGAAGACGGTGGAGTTTGTAATTTACCTAAGTTACAATAGCCTAATATCAACTGCCCATCAGCTCTTACAAAATATTGTTTTTCCCGATGCAGGGACTTTAATTGATGAGGAGTTCACCATCAGCAACAATTCATGCTCGTCACAATTCATATGGTGCACTGGAGCACCATATGAATTGTGACGAGCATGAATTGTTTACCAACCATATTAAAGTAATCGAATCGCAACCCGTGAAATACATATTATTGAGCAGTTCTGGTGGCCATCTGTGTCCTTCATCATCAGTTCCACTTCCCCAAATGGTGCTTTCCGAGAGCAAATGCATGAGTTACTTTAAAAAATACCCAAATCGCCATAGGTGTGCCTATAATATTTGAAGAGTTCCCTCGATTTCTCCAAGATCACATCATCAAATCGTGACCAAATGACAATGAGACCAAAAGTATACCCTTTCAAACAAAAAAATAATTTTTCTAATCGGTCCAGCCGTCTTTTAGTAATCGGACACACATTTAAGAAAAAATGTCGTAAGGGACATTGTATTCCCTGTCCCTTACGACATTTGAAATTTCCACCGTCAATATGTCGGTCGGCGCACGGCAGAAACGAAAAGCTAAATTTATTTGTTCATATCGCTGTCGCCGTGCCAGTGTGGCCCCGGCCTAAGTGGATTTTCGAGTGACCATCTATACATATTATAAATTAATCTCCCTTTTCATGTCTGTCTGTGTGATCGCGTTATTCTTCTAAACTAAGCAACGAATTTGGGAATTTATGCCTGAAGGTTCATGTGTAAAATACTTTAATATTATATTGACTTGTTATTATATAATAATCTAAACGTTTTTTCGAATTTTTTAATAAAAAGGCCCTAAATAAATGTGGTTGCAATGGAGTTTGAACTCTGTTATGAGTAAGACATTGAGTTGTTCTTAGCTTATTACGTTATAATTACGTAAGAATTAAAGTTTACATTATTATCGCTTTTTAGACCGAAGAAAAAATAGCCAAGGACCAAGCCAAAGAGCGGGAGAAAAATCAGAAAAAGAAAGACAAAGGGAAGCTTTACACTCAGGAGTTGTTGCAGCAGATTCAAGAAAATGCTCGCAGGAGGAAGATAGAATTTGAGAGGGAAGAAAACCGCGCCGTGCAAGTCTACGAGTATGATAGGAAGTGGTGAGTGTAACTTTAGGGATTGTTTTTGTCAGGACTCCGCAAGTTCGACAAGCAGTCCTACCAAGGGGTATCGTGGTACCCAGTACTGTTGTGAAGGTCAGATAGGCAGGCGCTCCATTGAAAAATACTGGTATTAGTTGCATCCGGTTAGACCAGAAGTCGACCCCAACATAGTGATAATAAGCAAGGCAAGAAGGTGCAGGTTCGAATGTCGAGGGGGGAAATGGTGGGTTGCTGGGTTTTTTTTTTTGACAGATGCGTTTATTTATCCTCTGCCTATTGCATATTCAAAGACAATCTTATTAAGGAGTAAACTACAGTCGTGCGTGGGAGCTGACATACTATTATTTTAAATATTTTTTATAACCTATTCTGTCCCACTGCTGGGCAAAGGTCTCTCCCATATTTTTTCAATTATCTTTATACTGTGCCTTCTCCGGCCAATCGGTTAGGAATGCTCTAAATCGTCACGTCAGCCTTTCTTAGTCCTGCCTTGGTGATAACGCTCGTCTTCAGGCACCCACTGTGTGATGAAATTAAACTAATTAGTTAATACAGACCATATCCTGTAGGTATTAGGGGCTACGAAATCCTCCCGCAGTACGCCGCCATAAATATGTTTTACTGTTAATCTTTTTAACTCACGAAGCGACGCGCGCTTTACTTGTGGTAACCAAGTGTATAAACATCCTGTGATTGTTTGCGTGAAGACGACTAGCGTCAGCACGGAACACACACACACATTTCCGACTTCGTCCGTGTCTCGGACGGTACCGAGAGCTCCTGCGCTTACTGATTTACATCCTCAGCGTGTTTATACACTTGGTAATAACCACAAGTAAAGTGCACGTAGCCTTTTGTTGTTATTAATGTGGACCCTAGTATCAGTACTCTTGCCCACATCCACCGAATTCCTCCCACTAACAACACTACAGCAAAAAATCCCAAATTTCAGGCAGGAGGAAGTATCAAAAGAACGCGCGAAGATGATTCAAGAACATGTTCCACAACTCCTTGGCTACTTACAAGCCGGCGTCGTGAAAAAGGAAGACTTGCCCGACGTAAGGGCGGGTGCAGACACCAAGCCCGAACTGAAGCACCTGGACATAGAGGGCATGGCCGTGTCTAACAGACCACGCCGGTTCTCCAAGTGTAATGCGCAGTGTTGGAAGATTAGGGATTATTAAGGCTCGTTTTCTTGGGAAAAAAGTTGAGAAACTTTTGCTTCAAGAAGTGCACTCTGAAAGTTGGCAACGTCGTTAATAGCTGTCAAATATTAAGCTGTTATTCTTCATTCGATACTAAATTAAATAAAATATGAAATATCGCTCTACAGTGTACTAACATATTGATTACTAGCAACTCGCCCCGGCTTCGCACGGGAAGCAGAGCATATATGCCTTAATTTTTGAAGTGAAAACTTCTTTAGACGCGTTGGGCATTTTTGAGATGGAAAAATAATTGAACTCGCGACACCGTTAGCGACACCTCAGTTTTGTAAACGCGATTGTGCTCTTTATTCATATTAAATTACGGACCAATGTTCTAAAGTATTTTTCTTCCGCCAAAGCGATATTGTTCTAGTTTTCACTTCTGTTGGCACTCCCGGAGTCCACCGTTTTTTTCCGTCTCAGTGTCGTATCAGACTGTTGCGTCGAGTATTGTATACGTGGGTTAGATTTGAATGTAACTGATGTTCATCATACTTGGAGTATTTTACATCGTCATATTTCAGCCAATTTACACAAAACTCTAATTAGTTATGCACCTAAACTTCCTCATGAATGACTCCGTCCATTGGTGAAAACTTTATGAAAATCCGTTGGGTAGTTTTTGAGTTTATGGCGTTTAGACAGGCAGACGCGGCGGGGAGGACTTTGTTTTATAATTTTTATATAATACTAGCTGTTTTCGGCGACTTCGTATGCAATCCAGGATAAAAAGTAGCTTATTTCCTTCTCCAGGTCATGATCTACCCATGTCCAAATTTCATCCAAATCCGTTCAGCCGTTTTAGCATGAAAGCATAATGCTGTGGCCGTATTTGCGTCTATCGTGACGATACAATGCGTGCCGAAGTTTAGTATGTTTCGTATACACGCTAAAAAGTTATCGCGCTAATGTGGTGGCTACATTGGCGGCTTCATAATTGTAACGAATTATCGTGCAATAATTCAAGATGGCTCTTCATTATTTCGACAGAGCGCATTCCGGAAACAACAGTCAAAATGACCAACGCTAGTCCGTCCCCGCGCTACGCTTATTATGTACCGCTAATCGGGTGATAAGTGCTACGCAGCCCGAACTATTGCGACGATAACCGATAATGGTTGGTCACATCTGCGTGTATCGTATCATTGTGCGAAGCTTCGTCACGATGGACGCAGATGCGGCCCTAGCAATAAAAAAGCTAACAAACAAGCAAATAAACGAACAAACACACTTTTGCATTTATAACATGAGTTAGGATGTAGTTTTGCAATAATAAAGTCTAATTATCGGTGCTGTAACAGTTTTAGATATAACAGAAACTAATTGATAATCGTTACGATATTATTAATTATTGCAATTCATCTAAACTAATATTATAAAAAGATTTAATATTTTATATGTTTGTTTATTACGCGCTAAAATCGCTGAACGGATTTGGATAAAATTTGCCACATGGGTTGACCTGAATTTTAGTACACTAATGTGCGATATTTCATAATTTATTTAGTAATATTTATAAATTACAACTATTTGCGACGTTGCCAGCTTTCAGAATGCACCCTCTATGTTGACTATAACAATTGTTGAGATATTGCAGGGTGTTCATTTGTTTAACATGAATATGGAACATTTATTTTGCATGTCGCCAGCAAATTGTCGCAACTTAATTTCCCAATGAATACGAACTTCTTGCCCCTACCCCACAGTATACACGTTTTTTTCTTCTATTCTCGGCTGTCAACCGACACGGCATTTTTTATCCTTTTTCTATCATATCCTCACACAATCATCCATATTTTCTTTGGTCATTCTCTCCCTCTTCATCCATGAACATTTATATTCATCACTCTTTTAGTCATATGCGTTTCATTCCTCCTCATTACATGCTCATATCAAGACAAACGATTCCCATGTAACTTTTTTGTAACAGGCTCTATTTTGCCAGCAAAATGTTTCTAGCGACACAAAATTTTGTTGCTGCAACAATATAGCGTAATTTTTGCTTTCCCACCATGGCTTTTGACAACATTTGATTGGTCTAAATTCTGTGCTGCTTTTTTCATACGTCTATTTTTATTTTTTGAGACATATTATGAAATTTAAATATTCTGCAGCTAACTGGTTATGACTTTGTATCGTATTTAATATGGTAACAATCTTTATACTGCTCTTGAACTGATGATAGGAGTACTAAAAGTGGAAAGAGATACTTTACAACTACCTTTTGGCGGTTTATTATGTAAAGCGATATTATTTATTTAAACTACTCATTCGTCACATTATGTATAAATCTCAACATACACATAACATAACATCACGCCTGTAACCCCCGAAGGGTGTACCTAGTACGCCCACATTTCGTCAGTTATGTTTAAGACCACCTATTACATGGTAATTTATGGTCCATGGGTATTTAACTATGTAATCTCCTTACATAGTTAAATAACCACATAATTTTGCAAATATACAGCGTAAAATCATACTTAGGTTCACACTGCGAACTATGAACTGAAGCATACTTCGGTTCATAGTTCGCAGTGTAAAAAGATGCGGTAGTAAAATGACCGAAGCTAAACGAACTTAGTTTCGTTTTACTTCGTCCTCAGTGTGGCCTGCGCTACATGTTTTAAAACTACATCGTTATTTAAAATGAAATTTTATAAGATTGATTGTAACAGCGGATGGACACAAAAACTTCCAGAATAATAACACTAACACATTTCTTAAACATAAGTGTCAAAACATGCAGACGGGCACTATTAACAGAATTATAATATTACTATAATTTTTGTAAGTATAGTAAAATTCTAAAATAAAATGTGTCATCATTCTGAATGTTAAAATATGACTGCTTATATTTCAAGAAGTTTGCAAATAAAAATACTTAGGAGGTTTTTGGTGTCCACCTTCGTTTATAATTCAGTACCCTAATTACGTAATACACGATCAATCACAATCTGTTTCGATTTGAATCAGATTGCTAATCCATTGCTTCATAAATTGAAAAAAAAAAAAAACAAATGCCTACAAATGCCTGTTCAACAAAGTAAATAACGCAATGAATGTTATTGAACTGTCAAAATGAAACAAATTAGGCATAATTGTTTACGAAAATACGTTACGCAATTAGGGTACAGGTTTGTATAAAGTTATGTTTTGTTGTGTATGTTTCGTTCAAAAACCTTTTGAACGAAACGATATTTACATTGCATTTTTTTTGTGTGAAAAATTATCAAATAACTTCTCCCACTCTGGGCGGAGCGAGAGGGCGTGTCAGACTCTTACTGACTAAAACCCACTCGTGTTCCTTCTGTTGCCTGTATGTTGCCAGGGGCCACGGTATCCCTTTCGGACTTTCCCGCGACCCTGATTTACATAGCCAGATTTGCTAATGTATTTTAAAACCATACATGTAAGCAACTAACTTAGGTATGCTATATTCAGACTCCACCGGAGACTAAGGTCGATCTAGTTAGACCGAGCGAGCGAATGGTCATTCTACCCCCACTCTGTCAAATTCTCTTATACTCCATTTATTATAACATTGCACAAATAAAGAAAATAAAAAATAAAAAAAAACCGAAAGCAGAAACACATAACTGAATCGAGAAAAACAAGCATTTTAATCTAAAGAATTCTGGTATTGCAAACGGGACAAACAAAAATTACACCATAATTTCAGGTTATTGGTTCGTCTCCGCCTGCAATACCAAAATTCTGATATTCTCATTCATACATACATACTCCCGAAAATCATTACCCTCCTTCTGGGGCAGTCGGGTAGAAATAGTTATCAACCTTTCACGATAAATACAAAGAAATGTAATCTATTTAACATTTACATTCAAAAATAACTTTAAAGTGCAGTTATTTCAACAATATTACACAATAACTGTCGTCATTTAGCCGTTATTTGTCTAATGCAAAAATAAATGCGAGTATAGTGTCAACAGAGACAGAGCATTCGGTCTTAGTTCTTTTTAAAATATTAAGAATAAGAAAATAATGCTCTCACTCTAGCTGTAGTTCCATGTTCATTTGGTCTAAACGAAACCTACCTTTATACCCCGTGTTCATTGGAAACTGTTGAGCATCAATCGTACATTATCTTCCGCATAATTTTTTGATGTTGCGAGATTCTTTTGATAATTATGAACACGGAGTATTACCATGTAGGCTGCAACACTGCAACGTTCCATGTGGCAATATGTTTATGTATTTCCCGCAACATAAAGATGTGTCTGAAACAATTCTGTGCATGTTTGTTTGCGGTATAAGTATAATGGGCTTTACACATGTTAGTTTGAACAAGAATGCCAAAATTTGTGTAATAAATTAATATAATTGACTGGCTAATATTAATTAATTAAGCTTTGGATATTTTTAAAACTAAAAGACTGACTATTGTGATTAACAGGACTGTTCACCTATTTTGTATTATTATTATAATGAATATTAAATAAACAATTTGAATAACAAAATATCCATTTTTATTTATGGAGGTATTCCGTAATAATGCTCTTTAGATTTTATCAATACTTCCTGTCATCATATTCACAACACATCACAACAACAAATGCTATAGGTAATTTCAATTCATTATTAATATTCTAGTTCACTAGTTAGCGATATTTCATATTTCCCTACAGTAATATTGCCAAATTAAACAAAACAGAATATTTGACAGCTATTTACTACGTTGCTAATTTTTAGAATAACGCTTTTAAGAATAAGTTTTTATTTTATTATATGAAATGAAATGAAAAGAAATTGTTTATTCTGTAAATAGGATATCGGAATCACTTTTACACGTCATATTAGAAAAATAAAAATAAGCTAGTTGAGTTCGGTGTTTCCTATCTGTCTACTCTTAGAAGAAAGACCGAAACAAACTCAGAGGTCACAGTCTCTTTTAAAGTCCAGACATAATCTTGGTCAGGCCATATGAGGACCATGTAGATTAGTGTCTGAAATGGTCTTTTGAGGAAAGAACCACACAGATTTGAGTGGACCTGTCCAGTCAGTGCAAGCATTTGTCAGTAATCGTGGAGCTCAACTCAGAACTTAAGGGGCTCAACTCGACGAACAATACCAAAGAAAGGACATTTGGGTAGGCCGCATAAATTACTAACTGCCAGACCATAATTAAAACTAACTGAAAAATGAAAATAATAATGATATCCACATAGTCCTCACATTCACAATAATCAATTAAAATAATATAATACTTTACAAAGTAATCATGTCATTTTGAATATAATTTTCAATAATGTCAACGTGTATATAAAAGTGGTATATTTTGATGATTTTACAAAATAATTAAAATGTTAAGTTTTATCACAAGGCTTAGCAGAGCGAGCAGTTCAATCCCATGCTTATTTATCTTCTAAATAATCTGAAATTTTATAAGGGTAGTATTTAAACGCAAATCAAAAAATATCCTTATTCTATGCAATAAGATTCCGAATTCCCATCAAAATTACTGATTGCACAGCAAAATATTCAACTCAAAATATCACTAAACACACTACAATTTATTTTCGCAGCGTACAGCGATTTTTCCTAAAGCAAAAGCTTTTTTATCAATGCACAGCTAATAATCTTAATGCACATTATACATGTTAACTCTTTTTCTTTTAAATATAGCTTCTATTTTTATATTATGTACAGCAGTTTTTCTAAATAAAACAGCATTTTATTAGTCACAGTCGTCTTATTATTTATTAATTACCACATAATGAGATCAGCAAAAAAAATATAAAATTAGATACAAAATTGTAATTTATTGAATTATTAAAGCGGGTCTTGCTAACCTAACCTAACCTAACCTAACCTAGACACCTACACTAACGAAATATTTCTATTTCGCTCTTACGCGCGAGATATACGGCTAACTCCCAACGACACGACCTAGCGCTATCTCTATCTTACTCGCTCGCGCCACTCTGCACTCCAGTGACGAAAAAGCGCGCGAAGCCGCCAACCTTTTATTCAGTTAATTTGTTCTGCTTTTAGAAATTATGCAATGTAAAAGGATTTTTTGTTATAATAATCATTAAATTTGCCGAGCATGGCTTCTTGAAAATTAAGACAAATATGATGAACAGGTTTTGTTGTACTTACTGGTTAATATGCGACTGGGATAGTTATTTTGCTATGAAATATGGAAAATTTGCTGTGCAGTCAGTATTTATGCTATGTATGTAGTATTTTTGTACAAAAATAAATTTAACTGTATTGCATTATGAGGAAAAAAGTAATGTTATATTGATGTATAATTTCGAATTATCTGCAGTTTGAGTTTTGTTAAACATTTAGTTTATTTGTAGTGAAGTAAGTTATTAGATGTAAATAAGAATATAAATGATGAGTATGTATTGATAGGCGATTATTTATTTGATATGCAATTTATAATATCCCATTTTATAATACCCTTTTTTACAAAGTTTGGTTTTAATACAGATTTTAAATCTATTAATGGGTAAGTTTCGAATGTCAATGGGAAGTTTGTTGTAAAAGCGTATACATTGACCCATGAACGAGTTGCCTACTTTGTGGAGACGTGTGCGATGTACAGCAAGATTGTGTTTATTCCTGGTATTTAAACTATGAATATCGGACATTTTCTTAAAATTTGATATATTTTTGTGTACATACAATAGGTTTTCAAAAATATATTGTGAGGCTACAGTCAGAATAATTATTTCTTTGAATTTTTCTCTAAGGGAATCTCTTGGACCTAGGTTGTAAATGGCTCGAACAGCCCTTTTCTGTAGAACAAAGATAGTATTCTCTGTCCGCACAGGTTCCCTAGAGAAGAATCCCATATGACACTTATGTCATATGGGATTCTTCTCTAGAGAACCTGTGCGGACCTGTGCGGCATAGTCTTAACTATGAAAATAACTAAAATAAACAATTCTGGCTGTATCCACATCAGTTATCTGTCTAATTTTTTTAACAGCATAGGCGGCCGAACTTAGTCTTCGTGACAATTTTTCTATGTGTGGGCCCCATTGTAATTTACTGTCAATAGTGATTCCAAGAAAAACTGTCGACTCAACAGGGTCCAACTCTGTTCCATTAACTTGAACATTGGTAGATAGCTGCCTGACATTTGGCATTGAAAATTTAATGAATATAATCTTATTTTTTTTTCTTTTTTTTTTTTTTCTTTTAGGCATCTCGTAGCTGACCTCTGAGGTCATGACTACTTAACCGGTCAATCCTGTGGTTGCCTTAAGCTGCTACACTCAAAGCCTCCAGCCAGGGGCATAATTTAAAAACTAAGCTAAAAAGCTAGGTGAACGCTCGCTAAGGGCACCCCCTGTGGGGTACGAGCCTCGGCTTAGGGCGTCACCGGAGGGAGGACATCAAAGATGGGACGGGCTGGATGAGTGTAATCACCAGTGCAAAAGTAGTTTGTCCAGACCCTTTTTATCAGGAACGCGTGGAGGTATCATGTTGAAATTAATATCAAATACGTCTAAGGGTCCCTTGGAGCTCTAAAAAAATCAAGCTTCTAAGTTAACGCAATAAAAATACGGCCATTTTTGTTGATCCTCGCCAATAAATCAAAACCTAAAGTAGGGTGGTAGGTACTTCCCGTTCACCTAGAATCATGAAATTTGGCAAGAAGCTAAGGACCATCGTTAATTTGTAGTTTTATCACTTTTTCTTTCTGAATAAAGAAAGAAGTTTTATCGCAAAAAAAAAAACAAAACATTTGTACTTGCGAGAAAAAGCATGGAATCGCCTACTTGTTACTTGTTCCGAGCGTTTTTAAAAACTAAATAAGTGATGAAAATTAATGAAAATGCTACCATTGTACCTGTGTGCTAGTGCTAGCTGAAATTTGGTATACATGTATTTCTGTGACCCAAACACGGACGTGTAACAAAAAATTCATTATTTTGAATATGTGGGTCAGTTTTGGGAGCAAACAAGAAAAAGAAAAAAAAAAAGAAGTTTTTCAAACGATCGTGTGACATAATCAATGAAACGGAGTGCGAGCATCTCAATTAAAAAAAAATACATACATTTAACGATATTTAAGAAAATAGATGAAAATTTATCATTCCCATAATCTCCGTAACTAATGAGCCTAAAATTTTGAAAAAATTACAGAGAATGGTTCTCGACTCATAGATTACAGGAAAACTTATAAGAAGTCTATGGTCTTAAAATAACATGGTATATCTCTTAATATTGTGCGTACAAACTTACATTTGCAAGTGGAATGTATGGGAGAACATGTATTTGTTTTGTATTTGGTATAAATTCATCCTAACTACAGATTGTGCGTAGTCCGACACGCAATTGCCCGGTTTTTGAAGTGAAAACTTCTTTAGGCGCGTCCGGCATTTTTGAGATGGGACTAAACCATTGATTTCGCGACACTGTGACGACACCTCATTTTTGTAAACGCTATTGTGCTCTTTATTTATATTAAGTTACGGATCAATGTTCTATGCAAGTATTTTTAATTTTAAAGGTTTTGTAAACGCGATTGTGCTCTTTATTTATATTACGTTACGTTGTTTTTACTTTAAAGGTTTCGGAAGTTTTTTCTTTTTTTTTTGTAATCGGGATCGTGCTCTTTATTTAACTAAGGTTACCGACCAATGTTCTATACAAGTATTTTTCTTCCACCAAGGTGATCTTGTTCAAGTTTTCACTTCTGTCGGCACTCCCGGAGTGCCACTTTTTTTTTTTGTTAAGTCTTGTACACAAATGTTAATTTGTTGACAAAAATAAATAATTTGACGAATTATAATGTTTATTGATCATATTTTATTTATTTAAATTATTTATAAATTCGCATTTTTAGGCTTAAAAAGCTCTATACTGAGATTTAAAAAAAACACATTTCTGACAACAGACTGATAGTTTTCTGAAACTTTTCTGTGGCGCCATTGTGGCAATGTGGCGTATCTACTGTCCCACGGAAATGCAAAGTAAAACACACGCCTGATGCGAACCTAAAACTGGTACATACAACCATTTATCGAGCAATATGTTGAAAAATAACGGAGTCGTGAAGAAAATTCATTTACCCGCTTAATATGAGATAATGTTAGTAGGTAGGCTATTACCTACTATAATAAAAAGTTGGCAAAAACCTGAAAGTAAACAGCAGCTAACTAGAAGTGATGTTCAAACAATAATTACTGGCCACTGCGGTCGCCCCAGAAAATATTTAAACGACTGAAATTAATTCCAAATACAGCGCTTGAATATTAAAAGGGTGGATTTTAGGTTGACCATACTTTGGTATTTTTCGGGGGACTAAAAGGTATGATAGATACCGAAGTGAAGTGAAGTCACTTCTCTTCAGTATCTATCATAGCTTTTGTACCTACCCTAGTGTACCTACGCGTTGGAAAACCTGAGGCAAGCGTGCTGCTGGATCCTGTGCTGCACAGACTAGCACGTGAGTACAGACCGTGAGTTTGACCGCGTGGATGTCGGAAAATATACCACGGGAACGTACTACCGAGATTAAAAATAACCCTTTCTGCTAATCCAGGCAAACAATGTATTAATTCCGTAATACATTGTTTTCCATATAAAGGCCCCTGCAAACAGGCGCGACGCGACTGGTGGAAAAATTTCTATGTAAACTTCACGGAAATTGTTCTACCGGTGTCGCGTCACGCCGTCACGACGCGCCTGTCTTAAGGAGCCTTAATTTTTTTGGTTAAAGCGGGGCACGCCAGTAAAATTCTCAGTCGGCATGATTTTTTTCGACATCTTCAACAATTATCGTCATATTTCAGCCATTATTGAAAACCATTATGAAAATCCAGTCGGTAGGTACGTACCTCAAATGTTATTATGCATATTCAGCCTATAATGATCTCTCTCACTGCTGGGGCAATAATCTACCACGCGGGCTCAGTGCGGCTTGGTAGATGTCATGTTTTCGAATTTTTTGGTTCTAGGATGATTCCTTACGATGTTTTCCTTCACCGTTTTGAGAGCAGTGTTGATGAATTTGCACAAAATAAAGCGCCTGCCTGGGTCCACGACCTACAATTTGTAATTCGGGGCCGTTACCACTGAACCACAACTGTTCCGTGGTATCATGCTTATATTTAATTAAGATACCATAAGTACTTACTGAATGAGGGGTTTATTCAGTATATTCTGTATCTATCTATAAATAGTATAACACAAAGTCGCTTTTCTTGTCTGTCTAACTGCTTAGTTATTCTAAAATATACAATGGTGCCGATTTTCTTGTCACAAATACCTCTAAACTAGACAAAAAATCACCAAAATTTGATTTATTCCGATTTCCCATTCTGAAATAGACTACAATGACACAACTTAACTATATTTTAGTTTGACAACACTAAGATGGCACTGGTTATTAATTTAGTGAAAATGACAATTTTGCTATTCTGAATTTGACGTTTTTCACCTAAAGTTTTGATTGTAATCCCTAAATCTGATTATTTTTAATCGCAATTAAAATGGTGTGGAATAGAATAAGATATCATGAACTAAAATTCACACTAACACCTTGACTTCAGGTGCAAAAACAGTACTGTATCTTTTTTTCTTTTCTTTTGCTTATATCTCGAAAATGGTGGTCCTATCGCAAAAATAATGAAAATTTCGACCCCCTTTATATGACCCATAAACCCCTAAAACTCAATATATAGGTAATAATTTTTCATATTTTCCATACAAAAAGTGAAAAATTCCATATAAAACACGTCGAGGCTGCCCTCATGCACTCCACAGGCTCTAAAAAAAAATTCACGAGCATGGCAAACAAGTACCGCGTGGAGTAGCGATTGACAAATTCGAATGTTGTCAAAATTATTTTTAAAATTAGAGAAATATTTTTGCAGAATAGCTTTAAGATTCTCATAGCCAAAAGTAAGGAATTTTAGTGATAGTTTAGTTCGGTGTACAAGAGAATCGGCACCATTGTATTTTGATGTTGTTTTCACCTCTTTGTAGAGAATTTATTTCGGAACGTTTATTTGAAAATATTTATGTTTAACATAGAACATAAAACTCTGTCATTTCGCCACATTAGTAGATTACACCCTTGCGAAGCAAGGGCGGGTCACTAGTTAAAATAAGAAAGCGTATTCCTACAAAATCCTTGCGACACAGCCACCCTTTTCTCACAGTGAAAGTTAGCATTTTTGTGCAATAAAGAAATAAAATCCGCGTCGTCAGCGTTCGCCCGGACACGTTATGTTAAGATAAACATCAGCCCCTCCATATCGACAGCAGCCCCTTTATTTGCCGCCAGCTCTTATCTTTGCAACGCAGAATAAAAATCGTGTTTATTTTACGCCAAATTGCTGGTTTAGTGATGTTTTTAATTTTGCGTTATGTTATGAATGTTGTGTGCTGTGGGGTGTGTGGTCTCATGTCTTTTTATGGTGATTTGAAAAGGTATTTATATGCGATGGTGAAGTTATCTACGATTAGATACCTACGCTTCGTATTGTTTGGCGGTTTATACAGAGCACTGTTTTCGGTTGTTGAAGGATGGCGTTGACAACCAACAATTACTTTATACATTAAAAAATCATCTCTATCGATGCAGAATTTATCTTTCCTCATAGTACTAACTAGATTCGTAGCAACCCGTTGCGTAGCAAATTGATGGCTATGTGCTACGACGCAGTTAGTTAGTTACGCAGCGTCGTAGCACTTGGACAACTCATTCTTGAAAACCTTGACGAGATTTTTGAAGCTTGACGTGAGGTCGCTGGATCGCTTCTATAGATTACAATGGATTCAATGTTACAACGTTTGCAGTTGAGTTACGTCGTCACTAGGGAGTGTTATCTGGAGTCAAGATTGGCAACTCGAATTCTCGCGTGCTAAATCTGTGACCGAAATTGGACATTACAATATATCTCGAAAAAATCTTGAAATCGAGGTTTCACCTCCTTTATTAAATATTGCGACTTTTAAATCTTTTTTTATATTTTACTTTAGTCACAAGCAATTTGTAGTAGAGTTGGGTCATTATAGTGTAAATAAATAAAACTTTTTTGAAACGAAAAAAGTCAGTTTACAGAAACCCTGTGTTCGATAACAACTGCATTAGTACAATACTGTGTCGCAGTCATTAACGCGCACCTCCAAAAAGTCTGAGACAAAAGCAAAACAAACAAGTCAAATTAAAAATAATAAAAACAACAATAAAATCTGAACTTCCTGCGGACTTCGGACTGCCTCGTTGTTCTAGTGGTCGCAAAGCGCTACTGCTGAGTATAAGGTCCAGGGCTCGATTCCCGGGTCGGGCAAGGTGTTATAGGGTTTTTCCATCTAGAATTTCTCAGTAGCAGCCCGGAGTCTAGATTTGTGCCCAGTTGATGGCAATAGGCTCGCCCCCTATTACATGGGACTTAAACATAACTGGCGAAATGTGTGTGCAATATAGACACATCTCTGCCTAACCCTTTGGGGAATACAGGCGTGATGTTATGTGTTATGTAAAATCTGAACTTAAAATTACACTGAAGAATATTTTCACTGTATTTGTATGGAAGGATTGTGGAGTTTTGAGCGTGTAGTGTATATGCGTGTGTGTGTGGTATGTGTGTGTGTGTGTGTGTGTGTGAGGTAGAGAGATGTAAGCACTTCACGAAAATAAAGGTTTCTAATAACAAATTAAAACCAAAATATATTTAAAAGACTAGTTTATTATTATCCAGTGGTACTTGCGGCAGTGCTAGCTGGGGCTGACTTAGCATTGTTCTTTTTCTTCTCTGCGAACTTCTGCACCGCAGCCTGGTACTCTCTCTGTTCTTGCAAATGCTGCATCTCTTTCATGCCCGCACTTGTTTTCTGGGTGTACCATTTCTGGTATTGCTCGTAATCCTGTAAAAAGTTAAATAAATGTCTCAGTTTCCGGTAAGAGGAAAGTTGTTGTTGCCTTTGAAAAAAATCTTCCGCAGAGAGCTGTTAAGATAATCCAAAAACTGTTAAGAACTTACTACTTTAGTTTCTTTGTCTTCTTCTAGTATAAAGTCATACACTTCCATAGGGTCGAGTCCAAACGCAGCTATTCTGAGAAAAGAAAAACAATAGCTGACTTTGTTATTATGTACGTACCTACTTACTAAATGAAAGTTGGTGCGATCAAAAACATGCAACATTATTTTCAATTCAATTTTTTATTGCTCGTGGTAGTACAATAGATGACCTGCCAAACATTATGATCTGCATGCTTATCATATTTAAAAAAAAAAACAATGGCACTCCGGGAGTGCCGACAGAAGTGAAAACTTGAAAAAAAATCGGCCCCGCGGTAATCAACGCGTTGATGTCTTTTTAACCGTCTTACGAATTTTCGATCAGGTCACGTGTCCTGACGCGAGTTTAACATTTTTTACCCATTACAAAAAAAGTGCACAACGCCGCTAAAGAAGTTTTCACTTCAAAAAACATTTAGGGAACGGGTCCTTACTTGGCAATTCTGTCAGCTGACAAGAACCTTTCAAGCGCCTTTTTCAGATATCCAAAGCTGTACCCTTGCAGCACATGAGCCAAGTTGGATACGTTGAACTTGGCTGGTATTACTTGGTGCCTGGAAAATTCAACCACGTTCGAACAATATTTTATTTGTTTCTGTGATTTAGTGATAGAGGCGGGTTAGAACTTCACTTGAAGCATAAAACCAGCGCTGGGGCTCTCTCGCTTACCTAGGGTCGGAGCATTATGCTGAGTGATGGCCGTTTTGCGTGGATATGACACATATTTTGACCCAACTTGTTCTTTTCGTGTGTGTTCTTTCTTTGCGTCATGTTTACGTATTTCTTTTTTATTGTTAAAAAAAGAAGACTTAACAAAAAAACTTACATACTATGAACTGCCCAATTTGGTGAGTTTTTCGATAAGAAATAAATAGAGCATTGGTTAACACACTACCCAAGGCTCAGCAGTAGTTCAGTGATGCCCGTTATCACTAACAGTAGGCGATACTAAAATTAATGCTTAATTTCAGTGAAAACGGGCATTAATGTAAGAACACTAACTTAACGACCCATTCCTTCAACATCTGCACGACCAGGGAGTACGTACAGTCTGGCAGAACAAGTACTACTGGAAACTGTTTCAGCAAAGTATTGGCTTTTGCCAACCATGGATCTGTACAGGTGCCTGTAAGAAAAAACAAGTTTTTTTTCTCGTCAACATCTGCCTAGCCTTATCCCAACTATGTTGGAGTCGAATTTGAAGTTCACAACCTAGTTGCTAGGTAACACGATACCTCTTGGTATGACTGTAAGTCAGACTGGCGAGCTTTTGGCTACCCGTAACGGCTGGAAATTAGAACTGGACTACTAAGTTAGAAGCAAGTTTTTTTATAACGTCATAGAAATAAATAACCAATACATATTAAGCAACTGCAAACCATTGATGAAATTTTAGAGGTACGATCACTTTTCCTCTATAGAAAAGGGAGGATCCTCCGACCAGACAGGTGTCGTGTCTAGCGGGCAACTGCCCAACGATGTCGGATAGTCATATATATATATGTCGTTCACGCGGTAAACTCTAATTGCGCGATATTGGATTTGTGTGACGTCAGGATTTTGTGAGACGCAGGTCTTTGATGCGTAGTTCGCATGTGGCGATGTAGATGCTGCCACAGGAATATTCATATAATAGAATTCAGAAACGAAATAATATAGGAACATGGGAAATAGTTGTCTTACCTACTATCGTAATTTTATCATTCTTGTTGATTTTTTTTATCAACTTCTGAACAAAGAAGGTCTTTAAGAGAGGTAGATTCATTTCTGCCTCCGCTGGTGGTACCTGTAAGGAGATGGGGCGACGAATATGTAAAATTCAAAAAGCGTGATCGAAAACAAAGCATAAATGGCTAAGCAGCAATATCTCTATCTAAAATTTTATTTAATTTTTAATTTTAGGGTTCCGTATTTTACAGGATGATTTCGTTGTCCGTCTGTCTGTCAAGACCCTTTTTCTCAGGAACGCGTGAAGGTTTCTAGTTGAAATTAATGTCAAATACGAAGATCTACAGTCCCCTGAAGGTCTAAAAAAAATAAGCATCTAAGTCAACGCAATAAAAACATACGGCTATTTATGCGACATGTTTTGATACTCGCAAATAAATCAAAACCTACCTCAACAGGTTACTGCCTGCTGACTTAGAATCATGAATTTTGGCAAGAAGCAAGGTCTCACAGCACAAGTAGAGGAAAAAATTTGAAAATCGCTAATTTATAGATTTATTATATAAAAATAAAAGCGATTACAAACTTAGATTTCTAGTTAGACAATTGACCGTGACGTTATCGGTATAAGGGAGAACGTTTTTCAACTACAAAATTAAGTTTGTTTTCTTTATAAAGTCGTCTCAACTATGGAACCCTTCATTGTGTGTGCGTGGTCTGACACACACTTGGCCGGTACTTTTTAAGGCTAATATAGGATATTTATCATTAAAAGTACCTTAGCGTAAAACAATTTCTGAACATGTTTTATATGTATGACCGAAGGTTGCAAGGCTTTGGCGCATGTGACCACCATGTGCACTAAACGTTTCAAACATTCCGGCGATTGCATGTCTCCTTGCACTTTGTGGGGGTCCAATACAAACAATACTGCATCTGTAATTGGAATAATACGCCCGATAAAGAATGTCAGAATAGGTATTACCTATTTTCAAAATTAATGAAACTGAATCTGTATGAAATTATGTGTCAGCTAAATTAAAAACTTATCCCGAGGTGGTAAAACGGGTCATGATTATATTGACAAAATTTTCTTGCTAAGTGTAAAAATTGGGAATTATTTGCAAAATAGGTCAATCAATCTGCCTAGCCTTTTCCCAATTATGTTGGGGTTGGCTTCCAATATAACCGGATGCAACTGAATACCAGTATTTTACATGGAGCGACTGCCTATCTGACCTCCACAACCCTGTAACTGGGTAATACGATTCCCTTGCCTAATAGGTATGCAATGATAAAATATTTCTAAACATAATTTGATAATTGCTTACCATTAATAGACGCCAAAGCTTGGACCAATATAGTCTTCCCACTTATTTTAGGTCCGACCAACAATATTTTGTGGAAGCCGAGGCAGACTTCGCGACATCTCTCCCACCAGAATTCTCGTATTTCAAAGTTAAATGGGAATGCAGGCCTAAGGGAAGAGAAAAAAAATACTAATTAGGTACATTATAATCAAGTAGGTAATTTTTTTGTTGCCTTTCTCAGTCGTCAGTCGTGAGTATTTCTTTCCAATATCGTATTGATTTCAAGTAATACTCTTCAGAATCTTTAATAAAATCTGTATATGGATGTTTACAAACTTATCTACAAACACTGGTAATTTCTTTGGACGGGATATCTACTCACAAAATTTGTCTACGGAGATCTTCGCCCCCAAAATTAGCATCTCCAATAAAGTCTTCTATTTTACTTCTAGGATATTCTATCATGAAACCTTGCTCTGCCAGATCCTGATTGAGGCAAAAATAATCAACAAACTTTAATCATTCTGGTGTAATAAATATTTATATATGATAAAAGATGTTAGGTTACTTTGTCATGTTATAAAGGGAGTCAGGGAGGCCATACGTCGAGACAGCATTTTTTTTTTTGGATGGGAAATTGTCAAATACCCGAAGACTCATTTCTGTTCTCTTGATTAGGTGTTTATTATTATATAAAGTTAGCTTTGTTGTCTCCTTCCTTAGTTTATATTCCTATCGGGTGACCACTGAAAATCAATGCTGTGCTGTGGCTCCCCATAGCACAGTATTATGCTGAGTGAAGCCAGCTGCCGAAAATTTCTGCTGCTCGCGATTATATTTAGTTCTATTGTGTTTTATTGTTTTGTTAATTATCTTTTTGTATGCATGCACGTGTTTCTGTGACAAATAAACATATTTTTCTTTATTTTTTTTAATCTACTTAGTCCGTATACACTGTTCCTAGACCACTTACAGTTAAAAAACTTACCTCAATCATTTGGACTACTTGTGCGCTTAAATCTTTGTTTACTTTCTTTTTCTTCTTTACGACTTTAATGGGCTTCATTAGATTAACTGGCATTTCTTCTTCGTTAGCTTTGTAGTCTTCTTTCAAAGCTTGTTTCAGTTGGTGAAGTTCTTTGCTTAAATTACACATCAAGTTATTAAAGTATAGAATCTATTTTAAATGTATACGGTACATTTTTGAAGATCTACATGTTTTTTTTACCGCATATGTTCGTCAGCTTCCGGTAAGACTTCAAGTTTCACTTCCTTTATTGCTTCTTCTAAATCTACTTTATGAACATATTTTACTTTCACATCCAAAGTTTCCCATTGATCATACCTATCCCAAGATTTATGATAATAATCTATAACCTGAAAATAAAAATTTATCAACAATTTCCCTAAGACACTAAGGCTTAAATTCATTATTACTCACGCGAGGTTAGACAATGTCGATCACGACTGTATGTACATGCAATTTTCATATTATTTTGTGCTATACTTAATTCGGAAATGAAACGAAAAAAGGTTTTGAAATCAACCTTATTTGTTTTTTTTTTTCATCGAGCAAATTACAATTTATCGTGTTTTGACTATTTAAAATTAATTCTAAAAGAACAGGCAAATTCGGATAACCCGGCGTTACTTAATTGTTAAAGATTGATTTCTCACCTCTAGAAGTCGGTCAGTCTGTTTTGAAAGCGGGAATTGATATCCAGGATGCATCGTTGGATTTTTCATCATTTTCTTCAGTAATAGTGCGTCTGCTTTTATTTTCATTTGTTCTTCCCGTTTTAGTAACATTTCTTGTCTTTTCGCTTCCTTTTTCTCGAATTTGAGCTGAAAAAGATTTTTTTAATATACTGTCATTTTTAACTTTATTGTTTCATTACCCATGTAAAGTTATCGCTCTCTTGCAAGGATTCAATTGTAAGCTCGATCAACTGATGTTTAAAGTTATCTTAACTTACATCTTGAGGACTTTTGCTTTTGTTGGCCTCATGTTTAATTGTAAGAGCTTTATTTTCTTCAAGCCATTCATCAGGACTGGGCACTTCGCCTCTGAAGATTGCAGCAGAACCAACTTTAGGTATGTCGTGAAAAAATTTTACCGATTCAAACCTTGAAATAATGACTGTATTACTGGTGGTGTAGCTAATAAATAATGTGTTTATTTCTCCTGTTGGTAATTTTTGAAATATTATGCTGATATGAGCTCAAAAGACCTGACCTGGTTTATTTTGGGCAGCTTTAAATTTTCCCTTATATGGCTCATCAAATATGTATTTTTTCTGTTACATAAGTATCCTATTGAATTTTCAACCAGTACTTAGGTTAAATTACTAAAATTCCTTTACCAGTCGATAAACCACTCCCTGATTTGATCTCTAAATTCTTCACATAGTTGGGCGCTTTTATTTTTAAGAATCTCTTGTTTTAAAGCCTCCCGGCGAGTAAACCATTCCTTTTCGTAACTTTTATATAATTTCGAGCGATTTTTAAGCATCTGAAAAGAAAATATTGTAAATTAAGTAATGTAGAAGTAGAAAGTAGTACGATGTGCTAATCCATGCGTCAGGTTCGTGAACGGGAGCCGTCAGTGGGACTGGCCATGTCTCGCTGCCACGGCTTATTTTTTTATCTATGTTTTATCTTTTTGTTACGAACGCTTTCAACGTTATGCATCGTGCTCATATGTATAATTTCAACATGAATGATGCAACCAATATTTTGTAATCATATTTTGATTTAAAAGAGTGTCCGTGGAGTTTTTTGCCCGTTCTCCTCCATAGTAATCTCTACGCTTTGGAACGGGCAACGTAATTGGTTTATTTGAAATAAATTCTTTGAGTTTGTAAGCACAATACATACTTCTTCTGCTTGTATTCTTTGGATGTCCACATTTTTTGTATCACAAATATTCAATCCCAATAATTCATCCCGTTTGCAGTTTTTGATTCGTTCCCTTTTTAATTCAAAATATGCTCTGAAATAAATACATCATGATTATCACTGCTGCTACCAAATCTATTATTTGTTTTTGCATTTCTTTTAAAATTACATATCTTATTACCTGAATACTTTGCGTATAAGTTCGGCACTTCTTACTCTAACCTCATATCTAGCTGGAGGTGGCAAACGGCCAGTCAGTTCTTTTTCCCAGATCTCTCGTTTTAGTTTACTATATCTAACTGCTCTCGTGACTTGTCTGTAGAATAGAATAGTTTTTTATTTGCAAACAAAGTAGGTACAAGTTACAGATATTAAGTTTAAAAAACAAGCATATTACAAATTAAAGGATAGGATCCAAGATAAGAGCTAAATGCTTAGAAACTTGCTGGTCCTGCTCCATAGGACAATTTGAAAATTAGATTAATTCGAAATTTGAAAATAGGAAAATAAGAATCAAGACTAAATCAAACTGGTTGCTAATTTAATTGTAAAATTTATTATTTTTTGTTACATGACGTTGATTTTACATACTGTGATTACTTCCTCACACACTGACTTATTAATGATAAAATTTTAGGAAAATCGTCTACTTTTACAATGTTTGTAAATATATCTATCAAATAATTAAATTATTTGTCGTTGCTTCATTTTTAATTCTTTTTACCTATTGTGGTATAGTAATTTTATCGTCTTTACATATAATTATTTAACTAATGTAGGTACCTTTACAAACTATTGTAAAACATTTTCAAAGAGTAATGGTGGAGTTTCTTGCACATTCTCCATCTAGAATCAATTTTATTGTTTTGTAAATTTGACGTTCAAAAGTGCCATACAAGGGCTTAAATGCTAGCTGAGATATGGCTAATAATTTATCATTAATATTATTTTTGTGTTGTGTAATGTAAATTATTTTGCATACTATTGTATAGAATTTTTTTTTCTAACTTGAACTGTGCTGCTAGGGAGTTTGTTGCGCCACTTCTTCTTCACAAGTAAAGGCACTAGGAAGTGGTGAAGATTGGGCGTTTTGGGGGACTGTCTTAGGGGGCGTCCATAAATTACGTGAGGTGTTTAAGGGGGGGAGGGGGTCGAGTCAAATCTCATCTAATCTTCCGTTGGAGAGAGGGGGGGTCTCGGCAAATATCACGCAATTTTTTTTCTGATTGAAACAAAAAAAAAATTATACTATTTTGGTCCATTTAATCCAGATTGTACATGCTTAAGATTTTATCTTAAGCGTAATCGTAATACGATTAAGATCATTTATTAATTCGTTCGAAAGAAAATAATTTCATTCATACTTCGACGTTATACATTTACTCACTGTCAAACCACCATATTTGTTTTATACCAAATAGCTCAATTTAATCTGAATTTACGGTACAGTGTAACCCGTCCTTTGTTTTCGCGCCACTATCAGCTGAACGCGCGACTCGATGAACGAGAGCGTACGAGCTGAGTGGCAGCGACACACGGACAGGTTCCAACCTGCTTTGTTTATTCTTGTAAATGTTTTACTCGACTCAGTGCATGCTCTTACTAATTTAAAATGAGTTATCAAGATTTTTATAACGCATACGTCAAAAGATACGTCTATAAGACGAAGAAATCCTGCCAGGACGATGTAATAAAATTATGGAATACAGCGAAGCAAAAATTCCCGAAGAAAGAAGAGTTAATACATCACATTCAACATGAGATTGAACGGCTTCTCAGGGAAGCCACTGAGAGAAAAGTTTGGTCTACTTTAGCATTCCTTCAAAAGGTAGGTTAAATATATTTTTTTAAGAAAATACTTTTTTTATATAAAATTAATTGTTACAATTAAGGAAGTCCTTTCGCTCCAGTTGAGTCACAACAACTGTAGTAGTCAATATTCGATAAATTAAAATAAAGAACCCATAAAAATTCCTAAAATTACAAAATAAATAGTATATGAGGCATTAATCCTTGAAACTTTGAAAATTAAAAAAAAAATAGTTAAATACAAAAATTAATTTGGCTCTTTTAAATCAGCTGCTAGTAACCTGTCCGTGATTTGGCAACGCTATATTTCGGTTGTTTAGATTTTCATTTGCACAATATAACCTCAACCATGTTATAGTTTTTGCAGTCAATGCAAATAAATAAATTAATTAAAAATGTTAAATCACAAAACTATAACATTCTTATGTCTCATGGCAGGAATGCTAGTATTTTTTAATTATATAAGTAATTTTATAAGTATGTATGAAAAACATAAGTGCATTGAAGTTTAGTTTGAATTTATTGAATGGTCTAAAGCTCGCGCGCTACGCAACGTTGCCAAATGTTCTGACGCTATTTAAATGCAGATTACTCAAAAAAATTCTGTGATTTTATAATTTTAATTTCTCTTATAAATTCCACGGCAACCTATTTTATTGCAAAAAATCAAACCTGAATATTTTGAAAACCTAATTTTGGGGTTTTTTTACCCCATCTAATCAATGGTTAATGCCATAATTTGAGAAAGTTGTTAAGGTCTGACTTTCTCGTAAGACTCGAAAAAAATATACTAACATTTTTAGTTTTTTTTTATTTTTTTTTATTTGCACGGTGAAAAATAAATTAAACTTCACTAGTAGATGAATAAGGACTTTCACTATTAGATAAAAATTAATTTTATGCATAATCTAATATTTTTTATTTAACATTGATGGCAAAAGGACCTCCTTAATAGCATTAAAAAAAACTGAAACAGTGAAATTCTTGATAAAATATGCTAAAATCATAACTACAAAATATTAGCGTCGTCATTTCCTTTACTGTTTTCACATAATTCAATATTTCTTAATTTTGTGTTTATCTATCTTTTTAATTTATTGGACTTATTTCTTTATTACAATATTTTGATTTCAGACTAACACTAAGATCTCTAACAGTTCTTCGATTCAGGCTGGTATAAGCACTGAGAGTGTTCCAAACGTGGAATGTGGAGGTCAGGTTCAGATCAACGATGATAATATTCAACACGCGGAATCTGCGGTTCAGGATGAGATTAATGACCAGCAGTCAGGAGATCAAGATTTGGACGGTGGCCCTCAACCGGCAGGTTAGTATTCGTCTTTCTTTCTATAGGTGACGTTTTCTTCATTTTGTCCTATTCTAAATAAAAGTTTTCTGGATTTCACAGGCGCTTCGAAACGAAAAAATCAGCCTCTTGTGATCAGCGATGATGAGAATGAAGCTATGTCGAACACTAGACCATCTAACGTACGTCCTACTCCAGCACAAGATAATATGAAGAAAAAGATTACTAAGCTGCATGCGGAGCTTGACTTAACGGAAAGGCGCAAAAGATCTCTTGTAGCTGACGGCACTGAATTTGATAAAGCATGTAATTTGCGGCGAGAAATTGACATTTGTGAGAAGAAGCTCAAGCTTAAAGAAAAACAAAGAGTGTACTCTATGACGCACAGAAAAAATCAAAAACAAAAATTAATTGAACTATGTTCAAAGAATCCCGATGCAGCTAAGTCGTTGACGCCTCGTGATGGCCCTGGACGTCCACGTTTAGAAAAAGAACAGTCTGAATTGCTAAAAACAATAAGTGATTTAGCCCTGTTTGGTGCTTCTGCTGAAGAGCGACGTCGTTGTGAGATAGTTCGTACGGTCCATACGCTTTCAGAACTTACAAATAAACTAAGCGAGCTGGGATTTAATATTTCACGAAGTGCTACTTATATTCGACTGTTGCCTAGACGGGCAAATACACGAGAAGCTAAGCGCCATGTAGTGACTGTGCCGGTGAAGCTGAGTCGTCCTGAAGCTGACCATCATAAGGCACACCAAGACCAATACTTTTCTGTGGCCTCCATAAGGTCGCTGGAAACGATAGCCTCAGTACTTGGTCCTGACTCCGTAACTTTTTTATCTCAGGATGACAAAGCCCGCGTCCCCATCGGCCTGACAGCGGCAAACAAGCAGGCGCCATTATTAATGCACGTTGAATATAAAGTGTCGTTACCAGATCACGACTTTGTGATTGCTTCGAGGCACAAATTAATTCCAAGCGTGTATGCTTTGTGTGAAGTGAAACCCAATGAGATGGGACGACCAGAAGCTGTTTCATACAGTGGACCAACTTACATAGCAATACGAAGTGGCAAGCACTCTTCGTCAACTGCAACTAGTCACGCTCAAGACTTGGACACTCTTTTAACAATTGAGTCTTTTTCCAAATTTATAAAGAATATAGACAGCAAAGTTAAACCTGTTCTTATAATTTCAAGTGACGGTGGACCTGACGAGAATCCGCGATATCGCAAAGTGATCGCACACGCCATAGAGCATTTTAAACAATATGATTTGGACGCAGTATTTATTGTGACTAATGCCCCTGGCAGGAGCGCATTCAACAGAGTAGAAAGACGCATGGCTCCACTCAGTCGAGAACTAACAGGCGTTGTTCTTCCCCATGATTCTTTTGGGACACATCTTGACTCTAGCGGCAGAACATTAGACGAAAGTCTGGAAAAGGATAATTTCAAAAAGGCAGGGGATATTTTGGCTGAAATATGGTCTGCAGTTTGCATTGACGGACACGAAGTAGTCGCTGAATATATAGACCCGAATAATGACACTTCCAGCGTTCCAGACCTGCCAGCCGAAGAATGGTACACTGAGCACGTTAGAGAGAGCCAATATTTACTCCAGGTACATTGGCAGTTGGTTTATATCAAATTTTTATGCGTGCCTATTTTTTTTATTTTTTTTTTAACGAGCACGAATATCAACAAATTTTTATTATGAGTTACAAAGTTACAATAAGGGAAATTGTTAATAATTTTTTTTAGGTTGTAAAATGCGCTGACCAGAAGTGCTGCAGCCCACGCCGGAGTGATCTGCATATGATTCTTCACGACCGTTTTTTGCCACCTCCATACCCTATCACTCAAGTTGATGGACATTTGACAATTCCGGACTTTAAAGAGCATGACGGAAAGTCATTTGCTCCATTTCTAATACGCCACTGCCTACCGATTCAACCGCTGAATGTTTTCATCAGCACGCCTTATGATCTCTATTGCCCAAGTGTACGTGATGATTTAGAGAAAAGATGCTGCAGTACATGCGGTATTTACTTTGCATCTAGCACAAGAGCTGCAGAGCACAGGCGATCAGCCCACATTGCACCAGCTAAGCAAGCGCGTATGTTCCGCAAAGTGCGACCCTCACGGATTGTCACAAGACGAGCTAATGAGTTACTTTGTGCAAGTGCCAATGGCTTAGAGTGGCTAGATCAGAACGAAGTTGAAGAAGCAGATGATTTTACTGAAAATCATATGGACATGTTGGTTCCAATAGTCTCTCTTGAGACCGTGCATGATTCTCCATGGACTGAATTAGAGTAGATATTCTTTTTTTAATCACAGTAGTTACGATTTAAGTATTCTATTGTTAAATTTTTATTACACTTATAATTAAACTCTCAGCAATATTGATTACTAGTCTTAAATAGTCGTAAATAAAAGCATGAAGCAAATTTGTTTTTTTCTTATTACAATAACAATCCAACGCGTTTACGTAAGAAACTCATATTTTGAAAAATCTCACGTGAGATTGGGGGATGGGGGAGGGGGTTGAATGAAATCTCACGACATCTCACCAGGGGGGGAGGGAGGGGCAGAAAATTTAAAAAAACACCTCACGTAATTTATGGACGCCCCCTTATGTCATTTTGACGTTCGAAAACTGCTGATTCTGAGCCTATTTGAATAAATGACTTTTGAATTTTGAATAAATGATTTGAATTTGACTTTGACTTTGAAAAACTAATTTGAACAATGTCTAATATACATGTCATTATTTTAAGTTATGTAAAAATCAAAGTCTCGTTTGTAATGCCCATAAATAATATAAAATTTTGGAAAAAAATCCGTTATTCATTTCCATTATTCTCTTCTAGTATTAACTTATCTTCCAAGATGCTGACGTAATCTATACTAGTCCATACTAGTATTATAAATACGAAAGTAACTCTGTCTGTTACTTTTTCACGCCTTAACGGCTGAACAGACGCACATTATAAAACTGTACCCTAATTGCGTAATACAACACAATCACAAACTGTTTCGATTTGAAACAGATTGCTAATCCATTGCTCCTTATGTTGGAAAAAAAAATCTGCTCAACGACGTAAATAACGCAATGAATGTTGTTGTTATGTCCAAACGAAACAAATTAGACAAAATTGTTTATGAAAATAAGTTACGCAACGGATGTAAATCTGTACCCTAAGGTACAGATTTACATCCGTCACATAACACTCTCAGTTCCATTTCTCAAAACCAGCGTCTGGCATTTTTGTTGAACTGGGCCTTTTCGGTGCAGCCGTGCAGAACACTCCCTTGTTAATTTCTTACATCGCATTTTACACTTATTACTTCATTAAAATGTTTAATCTGTTGTTTAATTATATTGTGTGCTTTATGGTCTGTGCTAAATAAATGTATTTTCTTTCTTCTTTCAAACATATGTCGCTATTTGGCACGCAGGTAGTCCAGGCCCTGGCTTAGGACATAAGATACTTTTTATCCCCTTATGGTAGTACGTTTCCTTGGGAGAATTTCTGACTTCCACGCGGTCGGAGCAAATGCTAATTTTAAGTGATTTTGAATGTAAGACAGGTAGGTAAGTATTTAATCATTTTGTTTCCTGATCGGCTAACTAAAATATTTCATCATCGTACCTAGTTTTTTCATGTGCTAATATCATAGTTAGATATTTCCTTGTCTTGCGTATTGCTTCTGGTACTACAAATTTTTCCTCCGGCATTTTTTCTATACTGTCATCTGTATCCCATAAGTTATTTAACTTTACAACGTCAATTTCAGTTTCTTCGGCTGAAATCGATTTAGAAATCATTTTTATTTAACTGCTTATTCAGTGCAGTCATTCACTTACACAACATGTAAAAAAGAAACCCTGTCCGATCCGTGAGGGTGTTGTTTGATATCGTGCTGAGAGTCTATTTATGAGGTAATTTTCAAGAAAATCAAAAACAAAATAAATCTTCTCATCTTTTTTTCAATGGGGAATTTTACCGAGAAATATATGCGGCGCGAGCGGCCGTCGTTTGGCGGGTGTCTACTAGTCATAACTTATGGGTTAATTTTGGTACTAAAAATATGATTTTTCATAGCAATAACTTGTTTTGTTTCAATAATAATTAGATTTTTTATTACTTTTAGGCAGGTTATTGCAGTACTTATGAGCCCCTTTCGGATCGGCTTTTTTACATATTGTATACAGAGCGATGTTTTAAGTCATTTATGGTATTTTTCAGCTGATTTTTTAAAAAGGAGGTGGTTCTCAATTCGTTCTGTATAGAAATATAAATCTTATAAGTGCTCATCGCTATTTTCGTCAATAGTGAACCGAATTTGAAAATTCTTTTTATACATTTTATTAACTTTACTTGGGTAGTTTTTGAGTAAGCTTCAATAACACGTTTGTTTTCTCACTTAGTGTGTTGATGATGTTATATTTTCGTCCTGTCACTGATATTTACATAGCAAGTATACGAATTTGTGTGGGGTAGCTACCACAACTAAACAGTGAATTTTTTTTTTTTTTACAAAAAAAAAGCAACTTGGTTCCAAAAAATACTACTAAGTGACAAATAATTTTAATTCCAGAAGTCTGTGGCAAAAAATGAAAATACAAAATCAAAGACCGTAATTAAAGTAATTTTTCACTTTGTAGTGTTTTTTTGGAAAAGGGTTGCTTTTTTGGAAATAAGTTTTTTTAATGTTTCATCTTACTCATTGTAATTGCAGTTTCTTTCTTTTGCTTTACTCTAGCCAATATATTATCAAGTTCGGCCTGTATGTGTTCCGGTCTTCCTGGCTCCTTTGGTATTGCTGTCATTTCAATGTCACATATTGTGTGGTGGACTTCGATCAAACCATGGCCTATAAATTCGATGTAACTACCCTCTAACTTCTCTAGTTTAGCTTTCAGTTCTAGTATTCTGAAAAACGTCTAGTGTGGACATTACTCTTCTATACTAGAAGTAAATAAAATTGAAGTGTCTGTTCGTAATGTCAAAATAATAGCTTTTTACTATATGAAAGTATATATGGTACTCATAAACAATTTTTTTTTTAAATTTATCTGCCTGTTTGTCCCGGATAATCTCCGAAACGGCTAAACCGATTTAGATGAGACTTTCACTGGCAGATAGCTGATGTTTTATGGAGTTACTTTGGCTACTTTTATTTTGAGAAAAAGAATTATGGTCCACTATATGGTATAATTGCTGGAAAATCAGATCTAAGGGCTTCACCATTTCCGAATAAGTTCTGCATGGCATATTATTTCATGCAAATACTGTTTAATTTTTTAATTTATTTGGTGTGTAGGTAGGGGTAATTCAGACATTGTGGAACAGGCTATCTAATTTAAATGAATAAACTAAAGAAACCATTAAACCATCTAGGTAACCAAATAAAAAAAAATAAAAATAAAATGTTATGCTGTATTATATTGCCACTGTATTAAAAAAAAAAAACTGTTGAGGACACCTTTTCATACAAGATTGATCATTGATCTCCACTTTCATACCATACCTACCTAGAAACTACAGCTTTCACAATATTGTCATAATACACAGTCTTCTGTACTTGTAGGTTCTGCTGAAAACATTCAATCACTTCATTGTACATGATCATGTACTGTCCCAAGATTGAAGTCAATCGCAGAACTGCTTGCGGTAGTGTTCGGTCGTGAACTTTTGTTACCTGAAAGAATCAAATGAAGTAAGAGATGATTATTATATTAGGATAATCAATAACGGGTAGAACCTGGATGAGGCTGGCACAGAAGCATGGAGATGGCAAAGCAAAGAGTGACTTATGCCCAGCAGTGGGTATATTCGGGTAGTGGGTGATAATGATTTTAATGATGATTATGAATCAATGATGTTGACTGGAATGCCTCATCGGAAAATATGTAATGGTACCTTCCTATAGTTTGACCAGGACCGCTGTTCCACGCCTTAGGAATGTGCGGTGAGGCGGGGGGCAGCGTTGACGAATGAGCGTTGGGCGGGACGCCGCGCGCCTTGAGTGATGACGAATGAGCTTTGTGATAGTTGATATATTTTATGAAGTGATAATAGGCGGGTCTCATATTTTACTCTACCTGATACTGAATGTCAACATCAACTAATTTTTTCAGATGTTTCAGAGTCTCTTTCCACTTGTGAAAATAAAAATCCTTGGACATTGTGAATTTTGAAAAATTAAATCAAAATAAATAATTCGATGCACTCAATATTGTAAGTTTCATGATAACCTACATACCTAATGATTTATTTTCGGGTCCAGTTGGCCATGGAATGAACCTGTCTTTTTAGAGGTCAGGTTAGAACCTATTACTAGGTCACTAGAGTAGGTACTACATAGAGTAAATCGTAGCTATAAGAAGGTTAAAGAAAAATTGTTGTAAATCTGGGTTCAGAAGCAGACATCAAAAAACCTCGTTGATCCCTACTTTGATTCAAAGCGCATACGCAAATATTCAACTTTGTGACCAGCAGCTAACCATGAAGTAACAAAGCCTGTTCTGCCCTATGAAAGGGCGAACGATACCATTACACCTTATCGCCACTCCGGAAAACTTACATCATATTCAATGCGGGAAATAAGCGATCGCACTTGACGGGAACGCTCTTACTTATTGCCTTCCTTTGTTATTTTGAAAGGGCTTATGTACAAACTTTTAGAAAACGATTGTGAACTTTATGCTTAGTAAAATAAGATAGTTTTTTAAAGGTTGGGGTGGTGGTTTTGATACGGTAGTTTTATCGTGTTTTTGGGCTCTCCCGCCGCAGTTTCCGGCTGCTCTGAACGCTTGGCCATCTTGTCACCGGAAGTAGTAAAGTCTTCCGCAGCGCCGTCTGTTGGCGGGTGGTGGAAATGTATTTTTTTTTGTCGATACGCTTTTTTTTGTTGTGTGAAGGTATTGTGGAAGTGTTCACCCTTTAATGTTGTTAATGATCGCTTGGATGGCATCGTTCTGCTTTACTGTTTGGAGGTTTGGGGTTTCGTATGGAGTACGAGTTTATAAAAAAAAAGTTGAAATGATTCTTTAGGAAACGTGTGGATTTATGTAAGCGTTTAGCGTGAGTCATAATCGACTAAGTATAGTTTGTTCATCGTCATAAAATGAACCAAGTTTAGTGCTACATATATTATATGCCTGTATAATTCACAATTATCGTTCTGCGTCTATCCGGATAAAGCTACTTCTAAACATTATTATTTTCCAAATAAATACAGAATTTTTCAGTTCAAAAACTGTTTACTCACAGGCCCAGTACGGCTGCCTCGTTTCGAAGCTGTCATCATATTTTTTGGCAATATCGCATTAGTAGCACCCTTGGGACGTCGACGGCATTCGATACTACGACGCTTAGCTCTCAACGTGTCATGCTAGCAGGATGCTTTAGAAAAACTCATGTGACTTTTATTGAAGCTTTTAACGCGATAGGTTTCCGATCTGCCTTTGAAATATGATTACTAGATGAGACATAATATTAGCTTACACTTGGGTAGTTAGCCGACTTAGTGTCGAACGATATTTAGGATGATGGTATAGCTGGTAGTAAGATGCTGTTATGCTACACAGGTTGCCAGGAGCCTCCCCTGGCATCTCAGTCTCTCACCAAGCATAAATAGGTGTGAACGACTATCATGTGAATGGATAGGTGAATGAGGTTTTTGTGAATTAAAACCTCATTTTGAGACCAGAGGTTCCCAAAGTTGCCCGGACCGCGACCCACTTAACAAAAATTTCCGGATTCGGGACACACCTCTTGGCTCAATGAATGAATGACTGTTCAAATTAGATTAAAACATTCAGTTATCTTTTTATTTATATTAATTAAAGTCATTTGAAATATATAGTAACATTAATAAAATAATTTTATACATAGATATATAACATTTGGGCTTTATTTTAGTTTCTTATCTTTCATAAACACTTTAATACTATAATAACTTTATCACAGTTACAATCGATTTTAATATTTAATTAAATACAAGGAGTGCTATTTCAATGTGAAGGATGTACTTGTTTCCTATTTTATGTCAATATAGCTTTAGCATCAACTTCAATTTTAGTTACTTTTAATGACCATAAGTTTGATGCGTCCGATTTATTTCGTTATTTAATTTTAAAATGAATCATAGCTGAAAATATTTTTTTCAAGGCCCACCCAATATTGGTGGTCATATTTTGCGAAATGATGCCTTAAACCATTGAATGAATTGTTAAGGCATCCGATACCTTACGGCAGGTGTCGGTTATGGTTATTGTCAAACCTACAAAAATATATGAGTAAAGGCCTCAATTTCTTCAAAAACAATATCAAAGACAAATTCTCTTATATCCATCGTCGTGCCAATATTCCTAGAATAATCCCTGACATATTGAATAATTTTAGCAACAAACAACATGTCGAAGCTCAAGGTAATAAATTCAAATCAAATTCAATCATGTATATCGTCTCCAATATTCTCTGTGACATCAAAATATCACTTACATCTTACCTTTGCTTCAAAAAACCTACCTCGTATGTTTCAAGTCATAGAGTTGAAAATTGCATGGCATAGTCTGAAACAAGCTTTCATAAAGTTGGTTTTTGTATCTCAAATATGTCACTTCATCATGTGTCTATTCTTTTAGAATGTTTGATGCATAAAATAGTTTTTTTCCTTCATTTTCGAGGTTCCCTTTGAGAGGTATCGTATTTTTATGTAGAAGCTTGAAGGGGCTTGGCTGGGTCCTTTACATTACGGTGTCAGTAACAACTCCATAGGGAGAAGAACATGAATTTCAATTTTTTTTAAAGGCAATTTTTAGGAAGATGTTTTAAAATATTTTAAGGTGCTACACAAATATAGTAGAGGATGTTAAAATTACTTTGAAGAAGTTAAGAAACATCAGCACCCTTCTAGAAAATATTGATTGAATCAGGTCTGAGGGCTTCATGGTGTTATCCTTTATAAGCAATGACTAGATCTGTTAAACGAATTATCAACTCCTTTAGCATAGCTTAGTACATACACGTAGTACATCCCCTAACCACTTTACACATCTGTAGAATAACAAGTTTCTGGAAAACAAAAGAAAACCAACCAAAAATAATCATAGCATGAATAACGATAATATACGCGTACCTCGAGCACAATACGTCACGAATAACAGCGTAATTTAGGAAATGTAGGCGACAATTTATTGGCGACGCAAACAAGTTGCAAATTGGTCCGTTGGAACGACGTTTTCGCTAAATACCTATAAAAATGTCCGTTTGCTGTGAAATATTGTAACTAGCTGGGTGGCGCGTGGTATGAGATGAGGCGATTGGAAAAATATTTAAAAAAAAACATATATACAGACGAACACGATATAGAGTCTACTCCTTTTTTGAAAATGTTGTATTTAATTGAATTGTTTATTCCCATGGACCATATTTGGCTGTCAAAATCAACCGGGTACCGACCACATCAAGGCCATGTCGCAGGTTCAACGCAACCACCAGCGAGATCGCTCACTAGTGGCCGGTCACATCGCAAACACGACGTTACGTCGACGTCTTCTTCTACGAAAGAGTTGATCTATCTGTCAGCAAAAATTTGTCACATCGTACCACTAGCGACACATTAAAATTTTGCAGTTACCACACTGCATCTGCAAGAAGCTACAGCGACACTATTCACACGAAGTCACTGCTTGCCCACATTTTGTCCCTACGCTGTGGTGTGGTTGTAGTACGTGTGATCAGGCCCTTAGGGTATGAATTTATAAAAATCCTTCCTTAGTGCTAATCTTCGTTATACAACGAACTCTAGTGCAATATTGCATGCTTCTAGTCCCAGCGGTTTAAGCTATGCGTTGTCGTGTCAGTGAATGAATGAATTTAAGTTTTTTTTTTAAAGTAGAATGGTAGTCAGAAGCCCGAAAGTCTAGCAACTAATCATACCAAGGGGTTTCGTGTACCTATAAACTGGGTTGTGAAGGTCAGATTGGCAGTAACTCCTGTAAAAACTGGTTTTCAGCTGCATCCAGTTAGACTGGAAGCAAACTCCAACATAGTTGGGAAAAGGCTAGACAGATTGATAGGGCCAAGACCAAAGGGGTTTGTCTCGACTGCAACTGTGAATTTGCGCTTGGTGTGCACTTTCTGTCTGTGTACAACTGCAACGTTCTGCCTAAACATATAGCTGCAAAGTCATGCAATCGACAGCAATTGAATAATTACGTAAAAATGACGTTCATTTTTTTCAAGAGTATCTAGCGAAAAGAAAACCATGATAGTGGTAGCATGGTGGTGTTAGCAATTCAATTCATTCTATGAGATCAAACCTCGGTTTGATTTTGTCTTTCTCGACATGCATATAGTGAATCTTTGGGATTAGATGATATTCTGTTTGTATAAAACTTCGCCAGGACATCTTCAGATGGTTCTGAGGATGTCTTGACCAAATCATATAGTTAAACTAGAATGATGTTCAAAAGCTCCAAATTTAAAAATAGCACCCTGCTCCTGCTCATAAATTAGACCACCAGAAAAGGACTCTAAATTGTAGTACTCGCAGCATCGGGATGGCTCATTTCGGCTGGTTGTAGCAAAGATACTTTATCGTTGAAATGTAAATTATCTCGCTCTTATCTGTTTTATTAGCTGCGAACGACCGCTGCGACGTACCGACTCCTAAGTCATATTTGTTTATCTTTGCTACTGTCGCAGAAGTGGCTGTGAAGTTTTTGAAGAACGTTGTATGTTAAAGAATAATCTTAGTTTTGAAATTGGAAAGGAACGAACCTAAAGGCATCAAGATTCTTTTATTGATATGTAAAACCTCAAGAAAGGCAACAGGGGTTTTGATGGTTCAAGTTTTGTAGTCTACACTAATAGAAACAGCATTCCCCGTATACAGTTTTAAGCTCACTATTGGTTTCTAGTTACCTCATCATTCTTCTGTAGTTACAGTCCCTTAAATTCACCTTAATCTTCGCCATGGGTCTTTGCTCTGATGTACTGCATGCAATTATTCTGGTCGACATTCTTACAGCTAAATTAATATACTCCTGTTAGGGTTAAAGGGGGAGCACCAAAGGAAAGGCCATTCTAAGGATTTCAATAATACGTTTATTAAAATTTTCTTTATATACAATAATAATAACCCCACCGCCGTATCTCTACGTTGACGTCGTGGTGGGACTTGCGCGCTCTGTACTCTAGGTCTGTGAGTTCACTTTGACGGAACAGGTCTAGGATCGGCAGCTAGACCAAGAGAGATACAATGAAAACAGATGTGACGAGCTGTTGGGCAGTAGCGAGCCCCCATGGGCTTTTCTTGGGAGATAGGGTCATCCCCTGCCAATTACTCACAGGCATATGAAAGGACTATGGTCCTTGGGTGCATTTGCATAGTGAAAACAGGCATAATCGTTGGTTGGTACCTCATTCCATATAAATTTGTCTAAGGGGCCTCTGCCAGTTGGCTTCGGCCCCTCGTACGCTGTCCAAAGGTCCGGGACCCCAGGGTCCCGGGATTTATTAAGACACAAAAAGAAAAAAACTTTATTTGCCAAAAGAATAACCTTACAATTTTTTTTACACTGGTGTGACGTGTGATCCCACCACACAAAGCTTAAATAATAGTACAGTCACTATGAGAAAGTAAGGATTCAGTCAAGTGTTTGAAGGCAAGCTCGGATAGATATTAATAATATTTATGAGTTAGAATGAAAAAGACTATAGTGTTGAAGTAGGATCTATTTGTTTTTGCTATACACCAACAACCCCCCAAAAATCACATCAGTCTTTGCCATAATAATGGCACTTTAGGACTCACAGACATAATAGCTATAGTAACACAATCCACTACCCCCACATCCAAGTGAAAACCGTAAACAATCAACTTAATAAGCCATCCCCCACCAGACCAAGCGCATCAATCATCGTACATCACTTCCAGAGTCCGCAAACCGTCGGCTAATCTCCTCTCCTGCTCGGAGCCCATATATCAGAGCGGGACGACGTTTTTACGATCTCTTAATCAAGAAATATACGATTGCGCCCGATTAAGAGCGTTGGCTTAGCGTTGCTAATGCAGTATGCTGTGATGTATTGGTATGGAATATGATGATGGTGGTTCTGGTTCATATTTTATGGGGAATGAGTTTATTTTGGAGTATATGGAGACTTTGGTTTTGTTTAGAACGGTACACTATATCAGTCAGCCCGGGTAGGTTGATTGTTTGGAATGTCAGTAGGTATAAACAAACCCGTCTGTATCAAAAGTCCTAAAATCAAATGGTCCTAATAGCAAAATGACCTTTAATTAAAACGACACTTTATCTAAATGTCCTATTATCAAATCGTCCTACTTGCAAATGGTCCTAAAAACAAAAGAACGGAAACGGTACATTTGTACCACAACGGTCGATTTTCATTTACCTGCCTTGTATACTTCTTAGGTAACCAAGTCACAAATCAGACATGTGTCTAATGGTGTAGAAAAAAATAACAACGTGGGATGGGGTGTCCTAAACAGAATTATCTCATAAACGTTTAAACGACTCGTGAAAAACTACTTCGTGCATAGATTGAAAAGCAAGGATTATCATCACAGAAAACTCTCATTAATGTTCTCGGCTCATATAGTATAGCCAAAACTGTTCTAGGCACTGTGTAAGATCAAAATTGACTAGAAGCTTTGAATCTAAGGTGCAGTAAACGTCGCTAAGACAGCACAAAGCTGAGCGGAGCATGTTATCCACTTACCAATTTAGTAAGCCAGTTAATACTATCGTCTTGAATTGACAGCGTAACCAGAAACCTCTTGTGCTGTTTCTCACAGTTATATGAAAATTGAAGACTAACCTTGGAGATTTGTCGGGATGTCACATACTAATTCACACAATTAAATATAGTCGAATAAGAATAGGGATGATGCCTGGGTAAAAAAACAGAAATTCTATTTAGTCCGTAAGTAAGATAAAAAAAAAATTAAATAAAAAATGACTTAAATAAAACGAATTAAAGTTGGGGAGTGGTGGTTGCTACGTCACAAATAAGTATAAAATCAATATACTCGTGACGTCATGGCACATTTTAACTCAATGTTTCGCCGTAATCTTTTGATTATGTTAAAAAAGAAAAAATACGTCTCCAATCTTTTTTAATAATCTAACAGAAGGACAAAAACTGTCTGAACTGACAAAATTCTGTCTGAATTTTTTTTTTTAATTTTATTTTTATTAAAAGTTAGTCGATACAATTTTTTATTGGTTTCTTCCATTGGTTACTAGATATGTGAATAGCTTCATCACAATGTTTATCAGTTCAAAAATATGACCCTCCCTTTGCCGCAGTCAGGTAAAAAGAAATTACCGTCAAACATGATTAAAGTATACCTACAGACACAGAACAGTCTACAGAAATTGACATTATTTACTCAAAAGGGTTGCCGTAGTTTGTTGTTTTTTTGAGGCAGCAAGCCCTGGAGCTTTTAACCCTCAAGATGACTGACATAAGTTAAGTAGCCCAACCTAAGTATGCCCTTGAAAATAATACAGCCTTCAAAGTTCTTGACAGCCTTTTATCCTACAAGTACAGGCACTAAAAACTAACACATCTCCAACTAACACGTATTTGTCGTGAAGGTGATTCTGTAGTGACGGATGGCTGCCCCTCCCGACATATTTCAACCCCCTCGCGCCGCTCCGGTCCTTTCCACCGCTGTCGGGAAGATTTACGAGCCGCCTGACGGAAAAAATGTGGACTCTCTAAAGATTTCACTGGTTTTTATTCGTGCCATATATTTTGAGAGAAATGACGCGTTGTAAGCTCGATGACTCGCGATTTATCCGGACGATTTCCTGATAGTTTTTATTGGTGCCTTGAGTATTGGTTTACTGTTTGTCTTCGTTTCTGAAAGGACTGAATGTGTAGCTATTATTGACTTTTGAACCTCACTGAAAAAATCTTCCATGAGCACTATGAGCAGCACGCTATCGTAGTTCACTCAGTTGAAACACAGTATGAGCTCCCAAATGAAAGTCTTTAAATCATCGTTTTTCATACTTTCATTTTAGGTATTACAAGAGTTTGTCTTGTTAACCACGGGCAAGGTAAATAAGAAAAAGTAATTAAAAATACTTTTTTATTGCGCAGAACTTTTTCAGTTTTACTTTTTTATTATGATAAATGGCTACAATTTCCTCTTTACTTTAGGTGGTGGGTAATGTAAATGAACCGTTTTTTCATCTCGAATTTGGCTCTTGGCTTGAGTTTCAGTGTATTTTAATGCAGTTAACTGAACTAGAATGTCTCGTACCATGAAATTAAAAACAAATTCTGTCTATTTTGAGGTTATTCAATGAAACTATGGATATTTCCAAGAAAGATTAATCGTCGACTAGTATAAGATAGTCACGAGTTGCTTCCATCCAGTTGTGGTCAGAGCAGTCCATCAACCATCTCATACAGCAGCTGTCAGAAAATAACAAGTATAAATAAAAATAAGTTTTCAGTAGAAAAACAAGGGTGTACGCGATGTGTCAGCGGGCTGGCCGTATTTTATGAAGGAAGTTGTTCATCGCACTATAAATCAGACGGACGCCTCAGAAAAATGGGGTACAGGATCCGGGGACACCGGGAATTCAGGGGTAATATTGTACCCGTTGAAGTATGTTTATGTTTCTTAGTTTAAGTGGTGACGGTGAAGGGGTTAAACGACGAATGTTATAGTAAGAGTCAGTAAAATATACACCTATCAAATAAATAAATACACAAGGAGTTTGGGCCGCTTACCATTCATAAAAGCATTTTTCGCTTGTAAAAAACTGGGTCGCAGGCAACGTAGAACAGGCCACATTTTTTTAAACTATTTACCTGCCCGAAAATAAACCCTTTAAATCATATATATTCATTCAACCATTTTGAAGGCATTCGACCAACAAACAAGGTTACAAAAACACAAATCAAAACAAGAAGAAAACCTTTCTAAATATTAAATCGCATACATTATTAAGGGTGCTCGCACATTGTGCCGTATTGCCCGCCCGGGTGATATATCGTAGGGAGGGCCGCTAGGAATCACACGCTGACAAATTCATTCTCCTCTTGACACCTTGCTCTGTATATTTTTACCCCCTACAAGTGGGGGGATTGTCTTGCTAATCTCTGTAACAGCATGAATTTTTCATGCGTAATGTGCCTCTCAGCTTTTTGTGACGTATCGTAGTTCGGCGTTCCTCTTTTGTTTATTTTTTCTTGTCCTTTTTTTGGGTAAAAGTAATTGGGGGTTGAATTAGGTGTGTCCTTGGAGTAATTTGTTGTTGTGTTTTTTTATATGGGACAAAACGTGGCCTTTCTCTTTGTAAGGTCATGGGTTGAAGATATCACTAACTTATGGCATCTGATAAAAACCAAATGGTTTGATTTTGTCAAGCAAGGTCATCATTTTTTTTTTCAGTACCTATTTAAGACGATTTCGCAGTGGGTCTAGAGCAAGCTGTTACTACCTACTGATAAGCTGATAAGGAAAAGAATAGGTAATAAATCTCCTTTAAATTTTCAAACAATCTTATTAGCTTTAAAATGGTCTGACCTCAAAGCTTCACAGTCTTTAGGGAAATCTAAATTCGCATGTTTTCTGTAAACAATTAGAGGGATGCTACTTCCTATTCAACAGAGAAGTGGCTGGAAGGACGCCTTTACAACACCCTCGGGATGTGATAAGATCCGGCACTCTATTCATGCAGCATTAATTGTCTTACAGACATATGCTGGACATACGCGCCCCAGTGCGCTGCAACGGGCAGTAATAGAGAAATCTCTAATGTAGATAAAGGGCCATATGCAGAACATTAAAGTAAATATATCATTTTTGATTGATTAGTATTCTGCATAAGGGAACACCTAAGGTTTTATTCTCTTGATTGTTACGGGATTGCCCGACTGGTTTCGGACTCAAACTTAGCTCTTATTTACCTGTGACGACATCGAGGTTGGTTACTTCTTGAAATACTATAGAAAAACTTTAACCAGTATATGTGTCCCAGTGTATGTATGTGTGTGTGCGTGAAGGGGTATGCCTGTGTGTGCACATATGTGTGTGTGTAGTTACATTGTTACTAACAAAATAGACACCATGGTCTGAAATAAAGTATTTTATTTATTATTTATAGGTTACTTTCCACCACAGATAAACCTTCTGCACCAAACACACAAGTTTCTGCTTCATGAAAAAGAACACTATTTCAGAAAAAAAAAAAACAGCAACACAAGTTTCTTTATCATTCGTTCTCGGTCCTAGTCTATATCATTCGGTCCTGGTCTTTATGATCGCATAAATTCACTTTTATCTTTATGAATATTCAGTCGGGCTGTTAACTGCGACGTTTCTTTGTTGTTTCTCTTTTATTTTATTTTATCTGTGGAATATGGCGTTGAAGACTTTTGGGTAAGCAGGTTAAGAGGTAGGTGTAGGCCAAACGGTCACTGATGAGGTTAACCGATCAAATAATATAAATCTGCGGTTGAAGGCCCTGTTATATTTATATCTGTTGAAGACAAATTGAACCGTTACGTGAAGTTTGAAATGGGGAATAAATACAGCATCATTTTTTCTCTGAATGCGGCAGACTGTCGCAGAGATCGCGAGACAGGCAACGATTACACTTGCGATTGGACACAGTTCACCGTGACCACGATCGCTCTGTTAAGGGAGAAGTGACGAAGAAGAAAAAAGTTAACAGGTGTGGTATGTCTTGATAGCTAAGCTCTTTGTAAAAGACAAAGCCACTAACACAAGACTAATTTTCCTGTTCCCATTACCACCAGCATTGCTGTTTGCCTGATTTTGTAATAAACACATGAAACTTCGTAACAATAGACAGAATTCGTCAAAAAGTCATCAGCTACCTCTCAATAAGTAGCTACTCAAAAAACAAAATTCAGGTAGATTTTATAGAAGATGCTGTATTATTGATATACTAATTCCGACCTATGTGTACTTCACCATGTCCCACTAAAGCGAAAACATGACAAGAAATTAAAAGCAACATAAATTATGTAGCCTTAAAAAAAAACAACACAGCTTCATCCAAGTTTCAAACTTCAACCACAAAAAAATGGCTGAAAAAAGAACTCGCCAAAAATCACGCAGAGGAAAACTTTAGCGGGCATTAACAAGCCAAAGTCTATGTTGGAGTAATCCTCGTTCCACCTCGGGTGATGTATGGCCGACCCCAACCCTGCCCCTGCGACCTAACCCTATAACTCACCCTGAAAAGTAACCTCTGCGAGTGTTTTATTACCTGATGAAATGGCCCGCCTCTGAGAGCTGTGGCCTTTGTGAATTGGACAGTTTTCGACTGGGTCTGTAGCTTTGATGGCCTGTAGAAATGTTGTAGGATTGTGTGTTTGTGTTTCGACGAACTGAATTTGATGGATTAGATTGGTTAAATATTTGTATGGCTTACATAAGTATTTATAATTTTATAGCATAATCTATGAAGATATTACTGGCATAAAAACTTCACTAAGTAATATCCAAGCGATATTCTATAATCATAAATTATTTGTGCATAAACATGAGGATGATAACGCCTGTTAAAATTCACTTAGCAATATTTTAAGCGCCTACAAAAAAAGAAGAAGCAATAACTTGACGTTTATCGCCTTGCTATCATTTTTAAGGCGAGTACACTTTTATTTTAATGCTTTTTAAGTACCCTTAAATGTAGCGTTGTGAGCTTAAGGACTCAAAGCTATTCTTATATAAAAATGACTAGTTATTCTCTTTTTAGCAATTATGAGAATTCCCAGTCTTTGATCAATAAATAACTGTCTACTTACTTATCTATTCCACTTCATAAGTCTTTCACAGTACCTACCTAATAATTAACATGTAAATAAGTAATGACAATACACTGTAAAACTCCATCACCTTTGATTACATCTAATTGAGACATAATAATAAGAAAATTGCCTTTAACTAGCGGTACTACTTTAGAAATTGTATGTTTCAAACGATCGGTCATATTGTTCTGTCGATTATGTTGATTTCTAAATCGAGACTTGGCTTATTCATTTATTGTATTAGATATCATTTGTTTGACGCTAAATGCATTGTAGGATAATCATGTAAGTAGTTATTTCTTTACTTAGCAGTGTTTAGGAAAGGAGTGTTGAAATTATAATAAAAACATCCAAACTCATTCAAACAGTGTATGGTATACATTCTAATTTTGGTTATTGTCTTACGTAGAAAAACTTTTAAGTCTAGTTCAAGGAAGTATTTATGTTAAAAAACCTAAATAAATGTCTAAGTGTATAACTTTTGAATTGTCAAGAATTTACGAATAGGTGCACACGGCTACACATCAAGCTATACATTTCCAGTATAAGCTGACCTCGCATTGTACGAAAATCCTATACAATGCGGGATCAGCATAAAATGGGAATGTATAGCTTGATGTGTAGCTGTGTGTACCTACCCATATTATTATTTAGGTATCTACCATAAGTGTGGATTTCAAAAGAACCATGAAGATTACCCCATGATTACACAATAAATCCTGAAGATATCCAAATCATAAGTCGAATCCTCCGATACCTCACCTCTTGTATTCCTAGCCGCTACAAAATCGATCGCACAATTTGTAGTGATAATTTGACGGTAATTAGTGACAAAAGGAATTGCTTCGTTTCTATTCGAGTAATAATGGTAGCTTTGACGAGCGTGTCATGCCGATAATTGAGTTTTAATGGTGAGGTGAGCTGACTGTAATTATAGTGCTCCTTTATTGATATGGACTGGGCTATAGATATGGGTAGGTAATGTATTGGTACTAAAGTACTTTTAACGTTAGTACAGTATTTCTATTTTCTTAATGTCCCTCGGGTATCAGCGGATTTCCGAATAAAAACGAATGCTAATTTCCATGTCCATCATTTAATAGATTTATCGTGTATAATAATTTGAATTTAGATTTAAGTACATTATTGTTGTTTTGTTTTGATTTCTATATAGAGCTTGTGGCGAACCAATTTCTTTGTTAATAATTATCTATGGTTGCCACTATTTTATAACTTGACAACACTAGAGTCTATGTGTGTCTATGCCCCACACTATTCTCCTCTCGAGAGACTTGTCGCGACCGGTAAATTCGACCTCAGTCCCATAATACTGTACTGCTCTGGAAATATATATCCAATCCAACCAAGTGTAAAACTAGCTAATAGTGATCATGTATCTCGTACAAACTATGTTCGTCCCGTCATTGTGAAGTTCTGATGTCTAATCTGTATTACATCTCATACACCAACTGGACCCGAGGTTTATTGAGCAAACCTGGGCGCGATCCAGCGCCAAAAAGCTGTAAAACTATTTTCCTATCCGTCGTGCCTGCGACTTTAGCAGCTTTCCTCCCATTTTTTAAAATAAATTACATTAAATGAAAAGAGTATTAACAACTCTATATACTTCCAAGTCGATTGAGAGCGTCTGGTCTGCACCAAGTGCAAAGGGTAACTGATAGAAATGTGACAACTGACGAAACACGAAGTTTGCCGAGGGACATTAAGAAAATGAGAACTACAGTATCTAGGTATCGATGCAGTTTATTTTTTAGATACCATTAAAATAAAAGTTCTCTTATAAAATACTTTCAGTTAAAGGAAACACGACTTAGTTATTGATAGAATAAGTTAAAATTAGCATGACTTGAATTCAGTGTTTTGTCCTTTAACATAATAATAACTATGGTAACAAATATGGAACCACGTACTGATCACTGCCTGTCAAAAATATTGAGCACGTATTTTGATGCGATCATAATTCTTTTTTTCTTAGAATCGCAGTTGTGTCAAAAAGCTATTAAGGGCTTCTAAAAGATGGGCAGTCTCTTCCAATATGACCCATTTCTCAAGCATTGTTATAACCTACGTCAATTTTTCCGTTTTGAGAATTCATTAGGACTATGTCTAGCAGTTGATTCGTAATAGCCTGGAGTTTTTGCATCTGAAGTTTTTACTGTCGAAGAAAAACAAAGTAGTTTTCAAGACCACACAACAAGCAAGGAAAACAAAACACTTATAACGTTTTTAGGCCTTAATATCGACCTCCTAAGGGAATAAAATAAACATAAAATAAATCTTACAAAAACGTCTCCCGTTGCGTAGTGATGTAGAATAACGATACAATGTAATGGATAAAGGAAAACAATGGTAAATCTTACTAATCCTAACCAGCTCAACATATTATATTGAACTGTGCGTAAAAGCTTCGTCTTTCAGTTCATCATCATCTCAGTAAGTGCACTGGATCAGGATCCAAGGTGTCTCTTGTCACCATTCCTATGTGTCGAAGCCATCGTATAGTTTTACTCATTGGGAGTATCAATATACTTTCCGCCTTCAGCAGTTCATGACTATTTCCGTACGTTTTTGTGTGTGGTGCAGTAGCTGCGTACGCGCGTAGTTATCATACTAGGCACTACATTTTTTTTTTCAAAATTCAATCCAGAATATAGCCTTAATTTCGATTTATCCGTTTCGTTAGGCTACTTTTGAGGATACAAACAGACCCTCATTCAGTTTTTGAGTATCTGCTGTGCATTAAATATCTCTTGTAGGTACAGTTTGTCAAAAATTTTGATATGCTTTCAGAATCATGGGATAACTTAAAGCTTTTTAGTCTGATGCTTGTTTATTGAAATAGAATATTAAAAGCAGACAAAGCCACAGTCTAAAGCAAGCAATAAATAATGGTAATTATACATAATTTATAGCTAATATATACCATCAGTCTGGAAGCCTGTCAGTAAAGATGGATGTGGTCTTGTGTATTGTATTACCATATAGTTTGTGGCACTTTGCATGCGAGCCTGCTCTTAATTGGTACTTGATGGTACTTTATTTGCAAGGCTATGTGATCGCATGTTTTTGTGGGGCAACGCACATAGAATCACGCTCTTTTGATGGGGTCTGCTGTAGTGGAACTGAATTCCAAAGTGCTGATTAGGAACTTTTTGGTATTAGGAAATCGTTTTGTTTTTTATTCATGTCGTAATGAACAAGCTTGGCAGACTGATTGATGAGCAATATGAAGGTATTTTTGTGTACAGTTCCTGTAATTTACTGACTGTTGCTAGTTAGCTAACGGTTCGAAAGTTGAGAGCGTTTACTGACTGTTAGCAAGGCACAAGGCAAGATTCTCCTTTTGTGCATAGAAGGAACTTGCACTGATTTGTCACGCTTGCTCACTAGGTGTTGTTGATTTCAGTGTATTAAAAGTTCAAGTTCCCTCACGATGTTTTTCTTCACCGTAGTTCAAGGATCAAAATCTGAAAGTACAAAAAGTTATTTACCTGACCCATAGACGTCCTTCCTGTCAAACAATAATTCATATCACATAGATAAAGGACGTTCAGTTTTTCCTTAAAATTAAAATTGTTCTTTCCATGAAACCTAATTTGAACTATTATGAACAATTAAAACTAAAAATAGCCAAATCGGTCTAGTTCTCAAGTGAATTGCTTACCAACGAACAGCATTAAATTTTTATGGAAGTACCTAGCATTTTCTAGGTTATACTGCATTTAACTACACTCGAGAGCAATGAATCCGGGTCACTTAAAGAATCCTAAAAATCTCGGAAACTAAAAATGCTAGGTTAATGCAATAAATTGTATTTAATAGACAATGTAATACTCCTTAAATGAAGGTATTAAAACTTCTTAGTTATTGTAAAGTAATATCATAAAAAAATCAAATTTGAAAAAGGGCCACTTTCGAAGATGGAACTACGAAATTACAGCATTTGGTTTTGCTTTTGTTTGTAATCTGTCATTTATGTGGGTACATAAACCATGTTGATAGTGCTCTATATTCATTATTCAAGCTGAAATTATGTCGCTTACGCCTGAAGAATGCACCAGAATACTTACAATGCTGGAAACCGGCCGGAGTCAGCGCGATACAGCCAGGACTGTCGGTGTGTCGCTGTCAACAGTACAAAGAGTTCTCCGACGTTACGAAGAAACTGGTTCTAACCTACGCAGACCAGGAACGGGCAGAACCAGGTGTACCACAGCACGAGAAGACCGATACTTGGTGAACACCATGCTTCGAAATCGCTTTCTCACAGGAACTGAACTCACAAATCAGTTTCGAAGCCTCGGAGGAAGTAACCCAAGTGCATGGACAGTAAGACGTCGGCTTGCTGAATCTAACTTAAAACCCCTTAGACCTGCAAACGGCCCTAAACTGGAGCGTGGGTATCGTATTTCAAGACTAAGATATGCCCAGAGCCACGTAAATTGGAGTATTGAAGATTGGTCAAAAGTTATGTTCTCCGACGAATCAAAATTTATGCTCTACAAGCACGATGGAAGACACAGAGTGTATCGAAGACCAGGGGAAAGATTCAAGCAAGCATGCATCGAAGAAAAAGTAGCCTACGGTGGTGGGTCTGTACTTGTGTGGGCCGGAATTTCTTCTGAAAGTCGCACAGAGCTGGTGATCATAGAAAACGGCTCTTTAACTAGCTAAGATATGTGGAAGAAATCCTCAATGATCACGTTGGTCCATTTATGGTCAATTTAGGTGAGGATGCTATATTTATGCATGACAATGCCCGACCTCATACAGGTAGGATTGTGAATGACTACCTTCAAGAGATGAACATTACTAGTATGGAGTGGCCAGCGCGCAGCCCGGATATCAACCCGATCGAGCATGCTTGGGACGAGCTAGGTAGATGCGTAAAACAACGAAACCCTCCCCCAATCACGCTTCGTGAGCTCAAAATTGCTCTCACAGAGGAATGGGAGAATATTCCCCAAAATCGTATAAGGAACTTGGTGTACAGCATGCCAAACCGCGTAAACGCAGTAATGGAAGCACGAGGAGGCAATACGAAGTATTAAAATTCAAGAAAATCGTAATAAAGTTCAAAAATTTCATGTTTCCTATTTTTGTTTTAAGGAGAGATCAGCAGTTTTTTTCTTTATGTAATTTTGTGTTAATAAAATGTATGGTGACTCATATTTTTTTTACTTTCATTTAAGGAGTATTACATTGTCTATTAAATACAATTTATTGCATTAACCTATCATTTTTAGTTTCCGAGATTTTTAACATTCTTTAAGTGACCCGGATTCATTGCTCTCGAGTGTATATCGAGTTAAATAATAGAGTGGGTTCACTTATTGGATAAAAAAAATACCATCGAGTGCAAATATCCTCACACCTCGTTGCTCTACACAAATAAATGAAGTCTTTGGCAGAAATCAATTTCATGCATCAGCTATCAGATGGTACAGCTGATAACAAATTAGATTAGCACATTATTTCAGTACTGTGACGATCACAATGGTGATGCGAGGAATTATGGGATGTGTGGGGATCCCAAATAAGCGGTCAGTGTGGCGTAGCATAGCGACTAGCGTAGCGCTACGCGGTTTGCTACGAATTCTACCTTAATATTTGTTATTTTTGACGCAGGATTTTTTACAATAATTTAATGTACTGTTCTGGGGTGGTTTGGTATTCTCAGATAGGTCTTTAAAAAGTGTGATGATGTAAGTTCGAACAGAAATCGAATACTAGTCAATTCTGTAAAGAGTATTTAATATGCAATTTTTAAACATCCTAATCTTTTTTTCACTTAATCTTCACGTGCCAATAAACCATTCTGCAATCATGGATTTTGCTAATACACAGTTGTGTCGGCCATCTTTGAAGTGACAATCGTCCACCACAGTCTTTCTTCTACTTAATCTTTATCCGTCAGTAATACCATTTTGAATAACGTAATCCGTTTCCTACTTACCATTACTAGAAGTAGGCTCGATTTTTTTTTTTTTTTTTTTATTACAATTACTTATTATTTATCTACTACTTACTTTCTTTCAGTAACAAGTAGGTTTGCCATCTGCTGCTCATGATCACCGCTAATTCTATGCCCTCCTAATCCGTCTATTGTCAGCTCAGCAGTTAGTAAGTGGAAACCTTGTATTATGTGTGTAGTGTGATAACATCTCGGTGCTTCAAACACGTTTGTGTGAAAGGGCAGGAAATGTCGTATTACGCGTTGTTTGTGGTATTTGGGGTTGGGGCAGCCCTAAATACTGGGTAATAGGTCTGTTTGTTTGGTGACATATCGGCAAAATATGTGCGTCAAATAGGTAGGTGCTAAAAAAGTATCTTTACTGAATGAATTTCTACCAAAATAAGGAAGCCTACGTAGACTTATTTAGTCCTCAACTTTTTATAGCTATCGCAATTGCTAGAGAAGTAAGAATAGACTTTCCAAGTTTCCTTCTCATAGTAATTTTCTTAATAGGTATTAAAAAGTGGTATAATTTTCTCATTTGAGTAACTTTTTCAAAACCCTACAATTAATCTAAATGAAAGCATGGTGACCTCTTGAAGCAACGGGGTTAGTGGATGTAAGGGGTTCATAAGGACTACATGCACTTAGAGGTAACATTAAATACTTGACTACTTGTGAGCTGCATGAGTCCCACAATGGTGAAGGGGTTAAAGCTTTACGCATTTGTTTTCCCCATACCTATACCTACCTATTGAAAACACAAATGTAGAATGTATTACTTAACAAATAACATTAAACACATACTCACACACACATACACACACACACACACACACACGCGCACACACACACACACACACACACACACACACTTAAATACTTAAACCACATATATGTATGTCCAGTCTAGATTAATTATAATTTTCTTTTTTCTTTCTTTTTATTGTAACTGTTCTGTACATAGAAAATAAGTTAACTTCATCACATTTTGTCAATTAATCTAAATTGATATGTACAAATTTAAGTATTGAGGGGCCTGGTGACCCGCAACACAGGTATTTTATGCCTTTTTCGGGCACCAGTCTCTCACAAATGTTAACTTAATTTTTAGATTAAGCACTTTCTGTCCAAACAACATTTGTGATGAGAAATAAATTGTTATTAAAAAAAGTTTGTGTACCTTACTCCGTATCAGAGCATAAGAAATAATAATATTACAGTTCAGTAATAATAATAACGTTATGATAACATTAACCAGAATTAAATAAAACATTATTGCACAACCGGAATTTTCTTTCAACAAAAATTGAACCCAACATCGCTGTATAAATACAACACCCTCTTTTCAAAAAGGATTAGGGCTGTCTCACAATGCCATGTATTGTCAAATAAATCTTTTCGCCGTTGACGAGTGATAATTACGCGGCTGAATGCCGCTTGACAGCTCACTGACGTGTACGAGACTTTGTTATTGTTACTGAGTTGACAACCTTGATTTTGTTCCCCCAAAATATCCAACATCAACCTTATTTAATAGCAGAGAAGGTTGAAAATTCAACAAAAAATCTTTGAGTTATTGTAAAGCTAGGGTTGTACGTCACAAAATACGCTTGTTTGGTTATCGGTTCCGATCTTAACCCGCAACTGATGTAATCGCACTAATTTATAAACGTGATATATTTTTTTATTGACGCTTTTTTGTTTTTAAGCTGTTTAAGGTTATGTTGTTATTATAATAGGGCCGTACTAAAGCGGTGCGAAGCTATATTTTATGAATATGAAATATGAATGATGCTATAGACAATAATAGTTAAGGCAATCTAGTTATTGGTTATGTCAACCAAACCTAATTTATTTATTACTTCTGGGGAGTCTGTTACACCACTTTTTCTTCGCAACTAAAGCACTGGGAAGTGGTGAAGGGCGGGCGTTTTGGGGGACTGTATTATGTAATTTTGACGTTCGAAAAGTGCTAATTCTCAGCCTAGTTTTAATAAATGACTTGACGATAAAGCGCTGCATTATCGAAGGTTTTTGAAATCTTCGATACTGCAGAGCGGATTTAAATATATTTTTTATTCTCTCTATTATTTTAACCAACAAAATTCCGAATTTCATCATTTTATAGCCTGTCATCGCCTTGCTTTTGTTAAGCACAGTACAAAAGCTTGCATGTCACAAAATATGGTATTAAAAGTCGCAATGAAGGGAATATAAATGTTGTAATTAATAAAAGAACATAACTCATGTACGTTTACAAAACTATGTGTTTTTATACTGCATAAGAATAAACAAAACTTTTATTAAAAACTTAAGTAACTACATAATTTGAATAATTATTTTAATGTGTAGAAAAATAAGTAAGTTAAAGGTAAGTAATTAGCTGCAAGAAAGCTTTTAAGATCAAATGAATTTTACAGAGAATTATTTTATAGCTTCGTAAAATTAAATACTCTTTTTTTTTTCAGGTGTATTTATGGCAGACTTTTTGCATAATGGCGTTATTGTTACTAAGGGAGCATTCAAATTCGTCACATTTCTATTAAAATCGAATAACATACTTTTCAGATGATACAATTCACGTTGTCATTCAATTGTATCTCAAATTCACAAACAAAAACATCATTGCACAAGTACATAAACGCCAAAAAAAAATTGTCCTTATTATGCCAGAGGCTTATTAAAACCAGGAAAATCCTATTTGTAAACACGTAATCTGAGCATATCGGCTCAAATGACCATCACTGGCTGTCCACGGGCTCATGATAGACCAACTTGCACCGACAATCCGAAAACCCTAAAAAAATTGTCATGTTCTACTGCAGGCTGGTAATAAGGTTGAGTTTCCTGTGGCAAGGGGTTTCGCAAATGAAAATAAGTTGGTTCTGTAGGAATAAATGCCATGTCAAGTAATCTGTGACGAGTGACAATAGAAGAGTCGTATGACGTCACATTGTATTGATAGGGAGTGGGCACATAATAGAGAGTTTAGTAGCCAATACGGAGTTCGCTTATTGTATGGGTGTTAGGCAAATATGAACTTCTGAGTACTTTTTTGGGTCTGGTTATGAGAGAGATGCGATTGCTATGCTATACTATATTTGCATCTTTTTCCTGTTGTCTGGTTTTGTTAAAGAAAAACGAAATGGAAATGATCTAATTACCTAAGTATCACAGATCTTGAAGCAAATACTTTCCTTACTTCTTTGTACTGAAGCATGTGAGTCGTACTTTAATAAAAATCGTCTGACAGTTATGCTTAATTCTTATGATTGACCAGTTAGGTTGATTGCAACTGCGCTTCCTATAATTTATACCGAAATATTCTCCGAAATATAAAATGATTATAATTCTTCAAATAGTTTCTTCGTAAAACCCATTTTCGTATCATCATGATACCCTTAATTTAAATAACATAACTTTTAGGGGCTATTGTCAAATTATAAAATTTTCTGGTGTAGTTTTAACATTGAAATGGTAGCCTTAATCATATTTATTACAATCACGCAATGTGTAAATCAACAGAAATGAATGACCTTCTTTCGGCACTTTAGAACCAAATTTTTTATGTGGAATAGGTACCTACCTTATGTTTTTGCCCATTTATGCCTTGGATTATTGTAATGTATGACTTTATTAACGTACTTTGTTTTTTGATGACTTTGGACGACTAAAGTCGTCATAAATACTTTTAAGATATTGTAAAGTTATTTAAGATATTTACAATGTTTTACATGGATTTTTGCTGGATTCTTTATTCTTATGTCCTCTTACTCTCTCATATCGTCTGTTTTCGACAGAATCCCCACCACAATTTTGCACCGCAAAATTGAACTCTCTTCTTTATAAATTTTTCGTTTAAAATAACGATCGATTTTGAGAACATTCCTTAGTTAACAAGTTTCATGCCTAGAACAGGCTTTTCAGGCAATGTCGTGTGTGTAGCTGGTCTGAAATGAATTACGTCCATTTATGATCAAAGTTGCGTTATAATGTACCAATCATTAATTTCACTCCATTGTGTCGTTTAGCGCAACGATCATTCATTACACTTTATTTGATGAGAATTAATCAAAGAAAGGACAACATACTCGTAATGGAGGAATGTCCTTATTAAATACGCACGAGTACAGAAAGTTTTTTTTTTTGGGACGCTAAGTAAGTTATTATTTGCTGGCACCCAGATACAAACAAAACTCTAGTTAATACATATATAATAGATATTTAAATATACGAGGTGTAATTGAAATGACAAAAACCTCATAAAGGGTCACTGTACCAGCTGTATCTATTCATCATTATTAATAACTTAGAAATACAAAAATCTGCTACTCCATACATTGAACTTCGCAAAGCTCAAAAATTCAGGTAACAGCAATTTTTTTTTTCGAGGTTACATTTTTGGTCCTATTGTAAAAATGTTTCATGAGGTTGAGTAAAAGGAAGTTTTCAGTTAAACCCCCTTACGTTCCCGTTCTACGTTACGTTTACATTCGTACGTTCGTTTTACGTCCTACGTTTGTGTTGAGCTTAACGACGTTTATCGACGTTCGATCATAAACATAATAATAATCACGGTGAAATTGTTAGCCAAGCAGCAGTGTGGCTAAATGACTAGGGCGTGTTCAATATGCTATAGTATCGTCCCAAACTATAGTTTTAAGAATTTTGATGACATTGCTAGAATCATCAAAACCCAAATAGGTAAACGCGAATGCTACATTTTATCTCCATCGCTCCCCACAGGATCCCAGCCCCATTCCCAAACCGACATTGTCCAAATATCAGCTTCCAGTCCCTTTGTTCGGCAGTCGCAACACTCACAATTCTTTTGAGGATGTCTGTTATTGGCAGCATTATACTCATTTGTAATACTACTCGCGTGTTTGAGGGCGTTACTCAGTACTTTATTATTACTGTTGAATTGAATGGAAATATGAGTTGACTGAAGTGGGTCTGATGTGAGGTTAAATTGGCTTTGTGAGATTAGAGCAGCTGTTGTATGTGATGACAAAAGAATTATTGAGTGACGACTTCATTGAAGGTGAAATTTTGAAGTGAAAACTTCTTTAGGCGCGTTGGGCATTTTTGAGATGGGACGAAACCATTGATTTCGCGTCACCGTGATGACACCTGAAACTGTGCGTGGAGCAAAAGACATCAACGCGTTGATTACCGTGGTGCCGATTTTTTTCAAGTTTTCACTTCTGTCGGCATTCCCAGAGTACCACTGTTTTTTTTTCTATTTTCGGACGATAGACAACTAAAGTGCATCAATGTAGAATGACTAAAATATTTTTTGTACACAGTCGAAAAGGCTGGATACATGCACGTGTTTGGATGTAAAGAAATTCATAATGTTCCAAAACGGAGAATCAACAAGAACATGGCTGTTAGGTACAGTCCAGCTGTTGAGAGAATGCGTTCCTGACACCTGTCAGTTGGGCACTTCCTAGTAGTAATAAGGTTCAAATTCGCAAAACAAATATTTGTTAGTATGAAACTGACAGGTGTCAAGAACGCATTCTCGACAGCCGGACTGTAGAGGAGATCTACTGGGCACAGGATATTAATAAGTCCTATGCCATTAATAAAAGCAGTTTGCAATTGAGGAGTTTGAGAATTCGTTGAGTGTGAAGACTAAAATATTTTTTGTAACTCTTGATTAAACACCATGATTAAATACGTAAAATAAAAACGTACAATTTTACTTTATAAACACCGCATTGAAAACTAACAACCCTATATTTACCCGACGTCAATCCAATAACTATTATTCAATACCAAATTATTTCCATAAATATTAAAACACAGAACTAGACAGAAACCTCAATGATGAATAGTTACGGCCTTTGATTGGCCTCAATCACTCAAAACACAAGAAAAAATATAAAGGAATCGATCAAAAATTATTATAACAAGCCGTTTTATCGTTCTAGGTACAAATTAGGAGTATAACCAACGTTTAGCGGTTACTGCCATGTTATTTAGACCCATTTTAATTACGTTTAATGTATACCGTTTAGACATAACTACGGGTAGTTGGCCGACGAGGAAAAAATAAGGAAATTATAGGTTGTATGTAGGTTAGAGTGCAATGTTCTGCGGCGCCGATTTTGATGGATAGGTGACTGAAAAAATTGGTATGATTAAAGTGTTTTTTTGAATGTTTTATCGTTCACAAAAAAGCTTCTGTTTTTGGCACTAATTCGATTTCAAGATCATTTCGTTCTGACCAACTTAACCTTGCCTCTATTAATCTATGCCTATACTTTGTTCCCTGGCAAGGCTGAGGATGCCAAACGTTGCACTGAAACCACAGATGTCACCGCTTGAATTTTAGATTCAAATCTTCCTTTCCTTTGCTTTCCGCTTTCATTACCCTCGTCAGTTCTGTATTGTGTTATTTCTTCCTAAAGTAAGTATATCAGAGTCCTCTCGCAATTACTTTCTACTTATTTGACCCTTATGCGAAGTTTTTACTCCAACTTGGTCTATAACCAGCCGCTACCAAAATACCTAATACATTTCTCATCTCTTTGTTTCATCACCCGCTTCATAAAAATATCCACCTCTACTGTCGCTACAGTTTACAGGATTGCACCTAATTTGCAATGAAAACCAATCGATGTAGTGCTGGGGGCAATTCTTTGCAAGTCAAATAGGACGGTGGTTAGAGGCGACTCTGCCGAGTGATTTTATGCTAATATCTCACGTTTATTATGCAAAACCGGGATGCTGCAGGGATGTGTCATGAAGTGGGTCGGTATCGATATAATAAATAGGTTTGTGAACAATATTTTATTTTTGTGACTTGTCTACATCTCACCGTAATTGTTTATCAGCATGTTAAACGTAGTGATTATGGTAATTACCTTAGAACGTTTATTTTTGCGATCATTGGAATCGTCTCCTCGTCAGTCCGTAAACGTCCAACGCACTAGGGTTTTTGGGATTCACAGCAATAATTCTATTGAAAAATAGCATGGATTTTACTAAAGAATCAGTATTGGCCAGTTGATAGGAACTGGTCAATAGTGATAGCGATTCTCCTTCTATTATCATTTCTAACTTTGTGCTACTCCAAATACTATCTTATGTTTCTCATGATAGCGATACATTTCAATCTTAGTACGGCAGCTACGCATGCCATCATGCCTGTTTTATACTAGTTGTAAATTTTATGTCCAATATATCGATACCTGATCACTCTGTCCCATCACTAAGTCCCTCGCAGGCCGGTGCGCGGTCGCCAATTTGCGTTTTAATTAAGTGTTCACATAACAGCTATGTTTTTGTTACAAATTGTTTTCTCTGCCGAATCTGCGGTTTGTGTTCAACGAAATGGATAATTGATGTACTTGCTTATGGCGTTTATCTTGCCATCGTTATTATTTTAATTAACGCGAGGCATTAAAACAACAACTAAAAAATGTATAATATGATTAGCAGGACCGCTGCTAATCATATTATACATTTTTTAGTTGTTGTTTCGTGGGAAGTCAGAAAGTATCTAAAGAATGAAAAAGATTTTAGCTCAGCCTATTGCAGGGTTGCCAGAGTCAGATGGCAGTCGATCTGAATACCTGATGACCAACTTTCTTTCTTTTTTTTTGTTGGGAAATTATCAAATAACTTCTCCCGCTCTGGGCGGAGCGAGACTCTTACTGACCAAAACCCACCCGTATTCCTTCAGTTGTCTGTATGTTGCCAGGGGCCACGGTAACATTTTCGGACAAACCCGCAACCTCGTCAGGTATCGGTCCTAGCGAACCCCTTCAGTTGTGCTGACATCTCTTTGAGGCGCGCATGGAACACAACGCGCCATCGACCCGGGCCTAGTCCTTATCGGACGGTGAGCTACCCATTGCTCACCGTCCGCAAGCCTGCGCCTACGGTGGCCGGGAATCGACCTGCGATTCCCGACGCCGCCCTTATCCTCATATCTCTTGCTGTAATACCCTGTCACGCGTCTCGAGAAATACATTCGTTTGAATTTGACATGGTAACATGTAGCCGTTGGGTTACGCCGGATTTCACAAGGTTAACTAAGACTTGTTCTTCGACGAAGAATGTACTGCTATCTTCTTCTGCTGCTTCTGGTTTTCGAATCTGCTAGGCATTGACTGGGCTCAATTTCAACGTTAATTGGTCTATTTTAACAGAACCAGAGATTAGTACAGATGGTTCACTCTGCAAAACTATTGAAATAAAAGCGACTCATGCTACGACACAATAAAGTGCAATTTAGGTTGCACAGCGCTAATTACCTAGAGTTATATTCACCTAGAAGTTGACTCTCTTTCTATCTCGTAACTCTTATATCTTCTGACTACGTTACGCTCACTGAATTGGCCCGACAAGACGGGCCCGCCGCGTACTTGTAGCTTCATACCTAAAATGCGGAGTGCGCCTTCTGTACTGTTCTGTGACAGAACCACAAAACCGCGATAATGACCAATTTGTGTTAAATACTCGTTAATTACCTTTACATTTAGTATATCGAATCATGTTCAATGTTATAAATTATCTGTTCGTTACAAGGGTAAGGTCAAAGAGAGATATTTACATACATTTTCCGTTTTATGGGTCTTTTTACGCCTTGCATGTTCCAGTGACAGTTTTTTTTAATGTTAGTATGCATTTTGTTTTTGTTGTGAATAGTCTAGTAGGTATTTATGTAAGGTAAGTAACAGTTACATACTTAAAGTTTTGGTAGATTCTTCATAAATAATATATTATGCTAGAGTTTCAAAACTTAAGAAGCCGTTTTAATTCGTGTCTTAGTGCACGCAAAATAGTGATGATTTTACAGCCAATTTAAGTATTCAGTATAGCCTTTGCAGTTGTAGGCCCTAGGACTATAAAATTGATTTCAAGTGACGATGAAAGTTATACCAAATTCTAAAAATATTCATATTTCTATAGCTCGGTTTTTTAATCCCAGATAGTAATTTGACATTTTAAATCTTTGTTGTTTGTTTTTTCAATTTGGAGTTTGACATTTGCACTTGTAAAATTACTATCTGAGATTAAAAACCTGGCGAAGTGCGAGTCGGACTCGCGCAAGAAGGGTTCCGTACCATTATCTATAAAAACGAGAAAAAAAAATCACGTGTGTTGTATGGGAGCCCCTTGATTTTTTTATTATTTGTTGTTATAGCGGCAACAGAAATACATCATCTGTGAAAATTTCAACTGTCTAACTATCACGGTTCATGAGATACAGCCTGGTTACAGAGGGACAGACAGACGGATGGACAGCCTTAAAAACGAACTATACCACTTTCTGAAGCTAATCAAACACAACATCAAAATACCAGTAGACATAAAACCATATCTAAATGATCACACAACCATACACCCATTACCCGGAGTAGCCTGGCACGATTCCAGGGTCCTTATAACCGTGGCTAGCAGGTCCTGTTGCAGCAACACTTTAGCGGCCATAAGTTACAAGGTAACGACAAAAAGCTGGGCCATTTAACGTGATATACCGTTGCGGGGCGGCTTTCATAAAAGTTAAGGCTCCGTTGATACATTGCTGTTTGTAGAATAAAGAAGGGGCAGATGAGTTGTGTAAATTGTCGTTTTGTGTTGGTAGGATAGGTTATTTTCTTGTTCTGTGGCCTTGAAGTTTATTAGTCGGTTTCACACCAGAACAGGGGTACAAAACGTTTCGAAGTTTTTAAAATGTAATATTTCTTTGATCATTAAGCCTGGGTGACACATGTAGCAGCACAAAAGCATTCTAATTGCAAGCAGTTGCTACCTGCTATCGCACATAATTAGTATGTATATCCGAAAGGAGTATGGTTATTCTATACACCCGGAGAGCGTGCTATAAATAAGCATGCTATTTAATAACATGTGTATTTTACTCTTAAAGTAATTTTTTTGATAAATATCAGAGTAACCAGTATTTAGAAATTAATGGAAATGTAAAATACCTTCAAGACAGCTTCTCATTTATCTGATATTCGAGAAAACTGAACAATATCATGACAATGTGTATTTGATAGGCAAATAATGAGGAACCGTAGTTGTACCAATTTTGGGCATATTGTAACTTAGTTATATTCTGGAAGCATAATCCTCTTGTTTTCTTAATCTGTGGCTTTCTTATTGTGGTGCTGCGGTTATGCTTCGGTTTTTGAGCGTAATATTTTAGGTTGTAGACTAGTTTTGACACACTTGTTATTACTTTGTTCTCATTCCATTATTTTTGTAACGTGTCTTTCATTGAGTGTCGTAGCAGGAATATTGCTTGTGAATACTCTTTATTTTATGAAATTATAATACTTATAATTATTTATATACATAATAAACATTTTATTGTACACACAAAAAACAAAAAAAGTACAGTAAACATAATTATTTCCTCTGAATTTCCGGAAGACAATAATGTTGACTCTATATGTGTTTTACATTCAATTTAGTTTATTTTAGTAGTAGATAAATGGAATTGTATAAATTCATGGTTCAAAAGTAGAACCTTGGACACTTTTATTTCATTGACGCTTTTATTTTTCGGTTTTTCCCAGATTAGCAGTTATATAAAACGGGTATAATCTGCCTTTTTTGAAGTCGAACATAGTTGTCATATATTGAAGAAGAAAATAGTTCTTCTATTATATAAATCATTTCCCTAAATGTTCTTACTTTTTCCAGTAGAGACTGGTCCTAACAAGATTCCTTTGGGCTTTTGAACTGTTTTAAACATGAAAATGACTAGTCTCTGTATTTTTTTTCACAGAATATATCTGATTTACCTCGCTAATGAAAGCATTACGTTGTTTTTAGGATTTTGTATGATAGACGACCTAACTTTAGAAACCGCTGGGCACCCAAATCTTACTCAATACTTTGTAACCTTAGCCGTATCGCCCAAAAATCTTGTAAAGCACCTTCCGCACTAAGTTCCACGATATCATTAGTAATAAAACATCTGAATCACAGTTGGGCGACTATTTTTATGAAATCTGTCGCCGCGGCTCGTAACTCACGTTAAATGGAGCAGTCTTTGGCGATATTACTGAGTTATGGCCGCCGAATAAACTCGATGAATGTGGCTGAATTTATTTTATGATTTTTTTGGGAATTTACGAGTTTTTGGAATTGAAAAAGGTAGGTAAGAAGCAGCAGTCTTGAACTTAAACTTCTAATATTTGAGTAATTATATAGATTACACATGTTTGTGCATGTGTGAACAGTCCCTATAATAATTCTCGTAGTATTTACAGGGGCAGACCTCACATGCACAAATTATTGTGAAAAGAATGAGTTATCTTTGATCAGCATTATGTACCGCTGAACACGATACCGTCCCAAGTCCATCACAAACATTTAAACTACGGGTACATATGTAAGTACTTAAAATATTGCTAAACGCAATATAGATGTTCTCTAATCGTTTTCATGAAACGTCACATAAGGATGTTCACTGTACCTAATCAATGCGCGTGACGTGCATAATGACAGTGTAATGATATTACTATGTCCAGTCCTGTCCATCCGTCCAGCTACTACTTACTTGGTCTATAATTTAGGAACCACATGTAATCATATAAAAGAGCAACCAAATGGATGGTTACTGGCAGGATATCACTACATTGAAGACGTATTTACCAAGAGTATAGTCTGCTCCTTAAGGGCTTGATCACGATGATGCGCGGGCGCGTCCTAAAATGCATTTGTGGTGAAATTCACGGAAAACGTGCATGTCATTGCGAGACGTTTACAACATTATCAGTTTCCTGAGTCGCAAGATGCCTTTTTTATGCCAAACTACCTTCGTAGCTTGAATATTGTCGCTCGTGATACAGATTACTTTTGACTTAGGTACTGACGGACTTTTTGACCACTCTTAAGTGGCTGTTCATTTTCCAAGGCTCATATAAATATTGAAGCAAAAAGGTAAGGATCGTAGCAGCTGGCGTTCTGTAGTTGCTGCCTACCCCCATCGGAGAAAAGCGTGAATTTTTGTGTGTATGTGAACAACATAAATTCTTTGATTTCAACAATACTTGAATTGTCGATGTGAACACGAAGTCGCCCGACAGCTTGCTGCGCTCGCTACCGCGAATTGTACACCAACAAGCACTAAATTAACGGTTTCAAGGCGTTCCTGCTCGCATACCGTGACGTAATATGGTATCCCTTATATTTTCCTTTCAATCAAACTTATATGAATGTATTATTATGGCAGACAGCAGCATATGTTTATCATGTCGTCGAAAGACAGGCGCTTCCGTCTATTGGTCGTATCTTTGCAATAATGGTCGGTCTTCCTGTCAGCAATTAGCAGGATTTTATTAATTTCTAACCTATTATTATTGTCCTACATACAAACTCGTGTGGTTGGTTACGATAGCCCTTTTCTTTGTGTGTTATTAGGGGCAGGATCGAAAGAGTGGGCGGTAATTACAAATCATTGCAACTACCAATTAGTTCATCAAGAGTGCGCTTCAGTAATCTCACATATTTCTTTTTTTTTCGTTCATAGGTAATAATGATTTTTGTCGTGTAAGGAGGTTGTAGACAATAGTTGTAGGTAAAGCTTCTTGTAAAAGGTGGGTAAGAGTTTTGATAAAAAGCCAGACTTATGAGGCACTTTGTAACTTGTCTTTAAGGTTAGCAATGGTTCAGGAAATTTCTTGAAGTATAATGTAACCACATTCCACCAGGCTCGGCCTGCCAAATTCTTACAATGGTCCGTGATATTAACGTCTACAGGCCGATTCAGCTTCTGACAAAAACCACTCGGTTTTGGCACAAGCTGTAACTCTGCTCATACTCTTCTATTTCCTCAATGAACATTAATGTCACACGCAATCAAACTATAACAATAAAAACACAGTTTCATCACAATTTCCGATCATAAATCACTGAATATTTTTATCAATATTTTCTATGCAATAAATCAAATGTTTTATCATCGACACTTATGACATGGAGTGTGAACGTACTATCATTGCGCTATGATTTATGGTGTTCGGCAGCATAATAAAGTATTTTTTTGTGGCCCTTATCTGTTTATTACTAAATTATGTATGTCATGGAAATATAAAAATAGGGTATTGAGTTTCGATAAGGATTGTTTTGTAATATATTTTAGGGACGGAAGGAAACTATTAATTTGATATGGGAGTTGTGTTTATTTAGATATGTTGTCTTTTTAATGATTTTACAATATATTTCTTATTTGACATTTGAAATCAAACTGGAGCAATCAGAGCAATAAATTGATAAGTTGTAAGTTTGCAACCATTTTCCTGTAAATTTTGTACTACAAATCAACCCTTAGACAGGTACACACCATTTGGGAGTGGCGCGAGGAGGCGAAACGCCGGGGCTTAACTCCGCTGCCGCGAGAAATCGCGGCACAGCGGACAGAGCTCCGGCGGGATCTCATGGCGTCATGGAGAGTGCGATTGTCGCAACCCAGCGCTGGGCACGCCACAATTGCGGCGATAAGACCCCTCTTTGAGGAGTGGCTAGAGAGGCGCCACGGCGTCCTCACCTTCCGCCTGACGCAGGTCCTCACCGGACACGGCAGTTTCGGGAGGTTCCTGCACAGGATAAGGCGGGAGGAAACGCCCGGGTATCACCATTGTGTGGATCGCCCGGAGGACACGGTGGAGCATACGGTGGAGGTCTGCCCAGCTTGGGCGGAGCATCGCCGTGTCCTCGTGGAGGCGATCGGCGGCGGTGATCTCTCGCGTCCGGCCCTGGTTCAGGCCATGGTACGGAGCGAGAGGAAATGGGAGGCCGTCACCTCCTTCTGCGAAGCGGTAATGCTCGCGAAGGAGGAGGCGGAACGCGTGAGGGAGAGGCAAATTTCGCGCCCTCATGCCCCTAACCGCCGCAGGAGGAGACGCCCAGGGCGTCGGGAATCGCGAGGCGATTTCCGGCCACCGTAGGCGCGGGCTTGCGGACGGTGAGCAATGGGTGGCTCACCGTCCGATAAGGACCAGGCCCGGGTCGACGGCGCGTTGTGTTCCACGCGCGCCTCAAAGAGATGTCAGCAGATTCGAAGGGGTCCACTAGGGCCGATGCCTGCCGGGGTTGCGAAGAAAACCGAAAGGGAGATCGTGGCCCCCGGCAACAGGGCAGCCGAAGGAACACGGGTGGGTTTTAGTCAGTAAGAGTCTGACACGCCCTCCCGCTCCGCCCAGAGCGGGAGAAGTTATTTGATGATTTCCCACCCTCAAAAAAAAAAAAAAAAGACAGGTACACACGGCTACATATCAAGGTATACATTTCCAGTTTAAGCTGATCTCGCATTGTTTAGGATTTTCGATCGTACAATGAGTACGTCAGCGTATGTTGGAAATGTATAGCTCGATATGTAGCCATGTGTACCTGTGTGAAAATCTTATATCCAGAAGAAACCTTTCATTTAAAACAAAATTTTCACCGAACCCTCCCCTTTTCTTGTTTTTTCTCATCGACAATGACAATGATTGATTCGCCCATTATTCTCCTCACTTCAAAACTCAACAATTGGACGCAACAGCTGGTATTTCACGCTAAAAAATAACTGTTAAAAATAACTGGGATTATTAATAACGTTGGAAAAAAAAAAAACTGGTGTTATTAATCATGTTGTATTTGCATTAAGAGACGGCCCTTGTTAATTTGTTGGAGAGATGAAAAGTTAAGCTATTAGAGTGGATGCCTCCCTGGCGTTTTTGTTAGATGTTTTTAATCTTAGAGTGTAATAAATAGCGCCCTTTATTAATTAATTCTGGATGAAAAACGGGAATGTTCTGCGGTTTGAGTATAACTTATGAGAAGTGTAAGTCTATGTTTGATTCTACCGATTTAAGTTTAGAGCTATCAAATAGTTTACATGTTATTAAATTTTCAGCATGTTTCAGGCGCTATCATTGGTGGTGTTCAAATAATCAACGTTTTGAAAATGGGCAACTAGCTTCAACTTTCTAACTGACCGACCCTTTGATAACTAAAAAATGCCTGTAAATAGTTTTAAACAAAGAAAGAAAGAAATCATTTATTTGCTGATAATGTAGGTATACATATAGGTTGGAATATTTATTAAGTGTCCCGATACATTTTACCTTACGGCATGCAAAATATTGGGTTTGAATTAAATATTAATAATTATAGATACAGCTATTTCGATCATTATTAGCCATAGTCGAATTTAATTGGTTGTTACAGATCAGACATCAAAACAAAAAAAAATATAAATATAACTAATGAATTACATATAAATCTCTCGCAAATCATACAATGAAGAATATAAATGTCGAAATGATTAATGTCGAAAATCTTAATGTCAAAATATTCCAAAATATTAACAACAATCACTATTATTATTAGATAAAAAATTTAGATAATCTCGTAATATCAAGATCTGTTATGTCAAATTACTATATAACAACAACCATTAAAAAAAATAAAAAAAATATCGCTAATAAATAATTAACCATGTCAATAAGTCAATGTCGTCAAAAACATTAAAAATAGGAAAGGTAACGTACATTTATCAAAAACATTTTCCTATATAGTTTTGTCATTTAAAAAGTCTTTAACTGTGTAATAACATTTCTCCAGCAATAGTTTTGAAAATTGTTTTTTAAACATTTTTATAGGTAGGTCTTTTAAATTTTCAGGTAATTTATTATATATAAGCGGTCCTATGGAAAGAATGCTATTTTTTAATAAAGCTGTTTTATGACCACCTGTGCGCAATTGGTTTTTGTACTGGGACCTCATTGGTGCTGTGCGTTGTCTTATGTCAATCATTGAGGTAAATAGGTGCTTATTTAATTTAACGAATTTAATTGAAATAAATGCTTTGAGTTTCATTAAATTATTATAGTGTTCACCTGCAATAGTTTTTTATTTATACACAGTATGAGTCTTAATAATGTGCACATATCGCAACGAGGGAATCTATGCTTAATTTAATCGACAGAAAAAAATTAAAAAAAAATCTTCTTTTTTTTTTAAATATTTTTTATGGAATTTTTAAACAAAACGGTGTAACTTTTAAACTAAATGATCTGTCGAGAAAAAATAAACTCCATAATAATTGAAGTAATTAGGCGTTCTCATAAAATGAAAATTGTGGAAAAAAAACTACACTCATTTGAAAATAAACATGTATTTTTTGCAAAATTCTGTTTTTTTATTCATCAATTTTTACAATAATCATAAAATTTCTCAATAAGACACCCCCATCGATAAAATTAAGCATAGATTCCTTTATTTCGATATATGCACATTATTAAGACTCACACTGTGTAGTACCTGGGCGACCGAGCTCTACTCGGGTGGAAATAGAGAAAACGAATTTTCCCAGATATGGGACCTAACTAGATCGATTTTTCGCCCCCGTAAACACCTTTTTTTTTTTTTTTGAGGGTGGGAAATCATCAAATAACTTCTCCCGCTCTGGGCGGAGCGGGAGGGCGTGTCAGACTCTTACTGACTAAAACCCACCCGTGTTCCTTCGGTTGCCCTGTCGCCGGGGGCCACGATCTCCCTTTCGGTTTTCTTCGCAACCCCGGCAGGCATCGGTCCTAGTGGACCCCTTCAATTATGCTGACATCTCTTTGAGGCGCGCGTGGAACACAACGCGCCGTCGACCCGGGCCTGGTCCTTATCGGACGGTGAGCCACCCATTGCTCACCGCCCGCAAGCCCGCGCCTACGGTGGCCGGAAATCGCCCCGCGATTCCCGACGCCCTGGGCGTCTCCTCCTGCGGCGGTTAGGGGCGTGAGGGCGCGAAATTTGCCTCTCCCTCACGCGTTCCGCCTCCTCCTTCGCGAGCATTACCGCTTCGCAGAAGGAGGTGACGGCCTCCCATTTCCTCTCGCTCCGTACCATGGCCTGAACCAGGGCCGGACGCGAGAGATCACCGCCGCCGATCGCCTCCACGAGGACACGGCGATGCTCCGCCCAAGCTGGGCAGACCTCCACCGTATGCTCCACCGTGTCCTCCGGGCGATCCACACAATGGTGACACCCGGGCGTTTCCTCCCGCCTTATCCTGTGCAGGAACCTCCCGAAACTGCCGTGTCCGGTGAGGACCTGCGTCAGGCGGAAGGTGAGGACGCCGTGGCGCCTCTCTAGCCACTCCTCAAAGAGGGGTCTTATCGCCGCAATTGTGGCGTGCCCAGCGCTGGGTTGCGACAATCGCACTCTCCATGACGCCATGAGATCCCGCCGGAGCTCTGTCCGCTGTGCCGCGATTTCTCGCGGCAGCGGAGTTAAGCCCCGGCGTTTCGCCTCCTCGCGCCACTCCCAAATGTGCGCGAGGACCTTTGCCTCCAGATCCCATGGCGGTAATCCGGCAAGGAGGCTCGCCGCCTCGCAGGAGACCGTGCGGTATCCTCGGGCCAGCCGGATGGCCATGACCCTCTGGGACGCGTTCAACCGGCGGGCTGGCCGCAGCCTTAGTGAACGCGCCCACACCGGTGCCCCGTAAAGGGCCATGGACCGCACGACCCCCGCGTAGAGCCTCCGGCAGGAGGCGTTTGGATCCCCTAGATTGGGCAGGAGCCGCTTCAACGCAGCCCCGGCCCGCTCCAGTCTGGGAGCCAAACGTCGGAAGTGTTCGGCCCCCGTAAACCCCTATATTGCAATTTTCACCGAAATCATTAGAGCCGTTTTCGAGAACGTGATTACAAATATATAAATACAAATATAACTCATTTGATAGTATAGGATAGGATTATTATTATTAGTATACGATTTATCTATAGATTAAAAGAAAAAAGAGTTAAGTGCAGTGCAGTTTTAAAAGAGTTAAGGCCATTTGTAAACCTTGTATTCGCAATATAAAAGAGTCATAATTTCCACAACTCGAGTGAAGATCTTCGTTAAAAAAATGAATTTCATACCGCTCCACTACAGTTATTCATTGTCATAACGTAACGCAACGTTTTGAAGTATCGTTATTTTAATTAGCCTTTGAAGTTACAGATGGTCGTTAGTTATTCTTTTATATCTCCGAGTATTTTAATTTAGATTTGTTTTGTTTATAATTTGTTGAGACAGCAAATTAATAATGTTTTTCTTTGTTTTTGAGAGCGGAGTTATGTTTTGTTTCGTTGATAAATGTGAGTTGGTAATTGATTCTTTTGGGGTTTTTTCTTTAGTTTTAAGTTGGTGTAACTTATATTGATGTGGGTATGAATTGTTTCTATCTTTGCATTCGGTTCTATTGTTTCATGACATGATATCTATATTTGGCGTTGTAAAATTTCAAGATTTTGCTCTCAGACACAATGGAGATTATTTTATCAATGTCAAGTCATAAAATAATTCTCAGACAATCAGTTTCACTATACAAACTTCATAAAATAAATCACAAACACACAGATACACAAACTGTCCACAACACAAGATATTTACGGACACATCACTATCGGTACTGACACCTTGAGAGACCGTTTAGCAGTTATACCGCAGTAAATATTAACGTTATTGTAGCGACTGTTAGAATTAATGGTTATTGTGCATGATAGACGCGACCACTGATAGCTTGGGACCAAGATTTGTAGCACATGGATGTGGTATTTTAAGTAGGTATACTACGAGATGTAGATTAAATGCTTCAAATCTTCTTGTCCATCACAATACAATTGTGTAAAAGTAAAAATTTAATATCATACTTGAATCATCTTGAATACAAAGAAGAACATTCTACTACTTATCCACTAAGTTCTTACTCCTAACCTGAAAATCATAATACCAATTAGGTCCGACATCATTGTCAAGTCGTAAGTCATATTTCGAAGTGGACCTGTACTTTTTACAAATGTTTGCTTCCATCTCACAATTAATCTACAGTCGGAGTTCTTGACACCTGTCAGTTTCATACTAATAAATATATGTTTTGCGATTTTGATCCTTATTACTACTAGAAATTGTCCAACTGACAGGTGTCAGGAACCCACGACAGTCGGACTGTAGTTATCTTAATGACAAATTTCCAAAACATGCAGTGCATTGGATATAGTGGAGTAGTCAAAGACAGTTACTGCTATTTTGATAGTTGTGTATATTGTGAGTGTGTTATGTAGTTCTGGTGCTGTTTTTTATCACACAACAAAACGAGCTAGAACAAGAAAAGTTATCAATATTTAAGCTTAACTTTCACCGCATCTACCTCAAAAATTTCCAATATAATGTTGTAGGAAGATTCAAAGAGTATTGTCTGGGATGCGCAGGAGTTACGACCAATCAGGATAGCGATACTTAACTGAAATGACTTTGTTTACAACACTAATGGTTATGATCGCACTACCGTAAAGCGTTATGTTTTCGTGAATGAGATAGGTGTAATTTAAGTAATAGGAAATACTTATAAAAGTTTTAACAAGATCGCTGTTGATAGACAACATTTTGACGATTAACAATAGGACAAAACTAGGAATCAAGATGAGACATACAATGGCGTACGAGGTGACAAATTTTGAGTCGACGGTTGCCGTCATTCGAGCGCGGACTGACCACTTCCCGTTTTTTAACACGTTCAAAATTTAGTTGCAATCTCATCTCTACGACTAAATCAAACGAATCAATGTCAAAAACTTGTAAAAAATGCAAGCAAATTAGGGGTAGGTATTTTTGATTGCTTCTGACGGAGATTAGAACGCGAACGTTCTTAAAAATACAGGAACCGTCGCTCAGTTTGCACCCATTATAATTAATGTGTAAATCTTTCGTCTTCTACAGAGTAAACGAAATGATTGACAACCAACAAACTGGGTTTCAGCGTTTGACAAAGAATCCGATTCTGAATATCACAATTTTACAATAAAAAAGCTAATGGACACCAGACATTACCAATCATCTTTTAATTTCCACAACACATCAATCATCGCCACACATTAACCAACAGTAACACATACCGGAAAAAAAACAATTCAAAATGGCGTAGGTGAAGGAAATATCTTCATGTGTTAATTAGTGTACATTTTAAAATCTTTATCTTTCATCTTACGGGTTTGTAAACATTACTTCCTGTTTGAATTTTGGGTAAAGGTTTATGTACATTGAATTGTAATGTTGTGAGCAATGCTTATGGACGACAGAGGCACGTAGGCAGCTTGTATGACATAGGGAGGGTCATTTGCATAGACGTGGTCTAGTGGTCTCAAGCGCTACTGCTGAACATGTGGTCCTGGGTTCGATTCCCAGGTCGGGCAAAGTGTTGTTGGGTTTTTTCATTAAGAATTACTCAGTAGCAGCCCGGAGTCTGGATTTGTGTGCGGTTGATGGCAATAGGCTCGCCCCCTATTACATGGGACTTAAACATAACTGGCGAAATATGGCTGTACTTACTATGGGTAGACTTCTGCCTAAGCCTTCGACGAAGCAAGCCGTGATGTTATGTTATGTGGTTTAGAAAAGGGTATTATATGAGAGGCGACGATCTCACGTCACCCTTAAAATTAAGAGGTCGAGTTGCCAATTTTACCATAGTAAATTTCGAGCCAGGAAAAATAATCAGAGTTGATGGCCAACCGTCATTTTAATTACAGAGGCACCAAGAGTTTTTTTGATGGAAGCACCAGAAGTTAATAATTAAAACTTTAGAAGCGGATAGGCTTTGAAACCTTTGATATGAATGTGTCTCAATACCAGTGCACCTATGTACAAAACAGACAAGGGAAAATAAAAATCGACATAAAATAACGAAAAAAGGGAAAACAAAAGAAAACTCTTATTCATGAATCGAGCTCCCAACGTTCAGGGTCGTGCGACACGTCACGTGACTATTTATGACAGTCACGTCGACGCCAGCCGACACCATTTATAAAACTCAATTACCGCCGTCTCCGTTGCTTCGCTCCCTAATAATGATAATTGATGACGAAATTTGCGAGCTTTTTGCGGGGATCCTCCGACGGCGATATTTCTTATTTCGCGGTGGTTTCCACTGTTTTTGCGGTACGGTATTTGTTTTTTATTGTAATTTTCCTCGTAAACTTTCTCTCTCTCTTACAAGTTACAAACTACAAACTACACACTACTCTTACAAACTATAAGACAGATTAATCTATTAAATTTTTCGGATTGCCAGGACTTCCTCTAAAACTACCTGGGTTCAGAGGAACTACCATAATTGCTTTTTGGATATATTTCCAGCTTATATATATTAGCAGTCCTCAAAGCTTTATTCCGGAATGGGTGTTATTCCTACGTGTGATGAACTATACGAGAATACTAATAACTATACTGTGGTGTGAAGATCAGATCTAGCATAAAGATCGTGTTTAGCTTTGGTGTAAAAAAAAAATCGACAAGACGATATTCGTGAAGCCAACGGAAATACACACTCACAGCTTGCGATATTTCTTCATAACACGGCCCCTGTTTAATTTGTAAATCGCTTGACGACTGATTAAAAACTCTTCTCTGAAATATTTACGACGGACGAGACGAAGAATTCTCGCCGTTTGCCACGCCACTTCAACGAGTAAATTAAAAAAAAAACATTCACAGAGATAAATGCGAAACCGTCTATTCAATTGCGGATTTGAGTTTAAAATGAGAATTTAAATTAGGGATGTATATTATATTGGCAGTTTGTAATCAATTTTATTTTTTTTACCTCGTGGTAAAATTTTACAATCGCTTATTAGTTTATTCTGTTTTTTTTTTATAATAAATACACTATTTTTATTTTGTACGATTATTATTTAAAAAACACAATTGTTATTATTATACATAATTGTAAAGGTTGATCACTATCATTAGATTATTATCATTTTTTGGTTTGATTAATTTTAGCAACATCAAACATACCTACTTTTAGAATTTCTTTGTTATGTCTTAACTCTATCAGTGCAAGAATTTAGCAAATCTTCATTCGAGACCGCATTTTCGACATCAGCCAACCGTTAGACCACAAAAATAAACCTTATTCAAAACAAGAACCCCACGATCAAATTCCAAAACCATCGACCAAAATGAGTGTTGTAAGTAACGAGCGGCTTGCCCGCAAACAGTCCACTTTACGGGCAAAGCAAATCGGAGGCATTCCCATCAATTTGCCACGGCCCGATATTACGGAGTGACGTGACGGCGCGTCGGATCACGGTAATGACCGGTGACTGGGGCTCCGGGGGGCTATAAATCTGTGGCTGTAAGTGGCTGGCTGTAGAGGTGGTTGTGGTATCGATTTTGTTGGTCGATTTGAACAACGATCGATTTCAAGAAGCTTATTGATCTTATAAAAATGTGTACCCTTTCATGGACAAGTTAAGTCAAGTATACGTAGCCTATGCTAAACATTCTTATTTTCGTTATCCTAAAAGATTTTGCCTCTTGGGCATTGAAAAGTGCAACGTGAGACTGCAAATCCTCTTCACACTAAGAATAATTCCGCATCTGCGTCTTCTCTAAATCTAGAAAAATGTATACCCACGATATTGTTGTCTAAAATCGTTCCCACCTCTATCAAGTTACTCGCGATTAGTCATCTCGCGTCCAGCGCTGCGGTTAGAGGCTGCACATTATACGCGATAACCATTAGTTAGACTGAAAGGTCTGCCAGGATTGCAGCTGATGATGCAGGGGGCTCGCGTTTGTGTGGTCAGTCTTTGGACCGATGGTTTCGTAACACGGAAAGAGGGTAAGTTATTATGTGAATGGTATTTGCTTAAATCGGTGGTTGAGAATTTGCTTTGGTTAAGTTGTTTCATGGTCTGTCTTGTTATAAACAATGTATGATAATAATAGAAGACCAAGAACTTGAAAGATAGGACAAAAGGTTTTTGATGACGAAGTCATTATTATAAGAGGAACAGTTTGTGGTTTGGATAACCAGAGCATTACTTGTAGGTTACTTGCCTTGCTTTGGGAGAGGTTGTTCAAATATATGTCAAATATTGAAGGTGGTAGTTAGGTAACACGCAAGTAACAGCTTGCAAACGACAAACAGCTTTTAACAAATTACCCTCGAAACAATATAAATTAAGAACAAAAGTCAGAAAATCGAAAAAGGAACCGACAACCGCACTTAGCACCCTCTAATTCCACACACATTACTTTTAAATTGACAGAACCTAGCGCACGGAATTCAATCACCCCATACGACAAAATTACATACCACTACCATTTCGTCATAATACACTTTTGTTTTCAAAAAGTTTTGAACACAATTACATGGAATTATTTAACGTTTCGAGTGTCGGGTTTTAAGTAACGGCTTCACTCGGCATTTACCTGATTGAGTGACTCGAAAGTGCCTCAAATTACAGGCTGGCTGCCACCGATGTGTTATTATATGTGCCTCTAACATGTTTAACTTAACGAGGAACGTTTTAAGCCTCGTATGAATTCTGAAGACTTATTTTTAAAGGGCTATCGGGTTTTCAATCTTGGGATGGGTAGATGATGGTAGTTCTTGTTTGTTGATAATATGGAGATGCTGTTGCTTCAGTAAGATTATTTGAAAGTAAAATATGTAGGTAAAGATAGAGCTACTTAATAGATATGTATTAGAAACGTTAATTACATGTATTTGATTAACATTATAAGCTGTGCACGTCCATAGATGTATGTATTTTTTGAAAAATAGTATTTTCAGGGATTTCAGGTTTTTGAATTTTGTCTAAGAATACGTCTTGATAAGCTACTGGTGTTGCTATTAAAAGGCTTCTAATTTTGTTTGCTACTTACTTAAATGTACTTATCTGCCACGATATCATAAGCAAAATGCCTTCAATGGACGCAATAAATTAGTGTAATAAACATCTTAATAGCGTATTAAAAGTAACGTTACTGCCAAATATTTACCATCTTAATGATGTTGCTTCGAGACGAAAAACATCCATTTAAACCCAAGGCAAATATGACTTGGCATCATAATGCAAAGGCATATTAATTTTTACGACTCAACATAGTATGAAAAATAGTCTAGTCGTGATCATAGTAATAAAGTGTGGCAACCTAATTATATTATTACAATGTCAAAATATTTTTACGACCTAACAGACAATAATTCAATGTTCTTTTCAGTGCCAAGGCGTTTGCTGACCACATGAGGTTTAATATTTATCATGACAGATATAATGTCGGAGACAGACATGAAGAAAACGAGGCAAAGCCAGATTTTGAAGATGATTATGTGGTTAAATCAATGGGTGCATTTGGACGATGGCAAGCTATAACAGTTACTCTAGTATCTTTGGGTAGACTGATTGCTATGTGGAATCTTCTTTCAGTATTATTCCTAACACCAGCCACAGAATTTATTTGTAAAACACTTAAAGATAATGCCACAATTGTTGTTAAAAACTCAACATGTTACGATGACTGTATGGAATATGAGTTTGATAAAGATATGATTGAACATACTTTAATATCAGACTTTGGTTTGATTTGCAATAGAGCTTGGATGGCAAGCTTCACGCAAATGGTTCTCATGTTTGGATTGGTGATCGGCATTGCTGCTTTTGGATGGATTTCTGACAAGTGAGATAACCTTGATCTTGAAAATTATTTTTCGTTAAAGGAAAATAAAGAGCCTTTAGACTTTTTTATAAATATTGACAGTTCTGGTACCATGTTCAAGTTGGCATTTTGTTTTTTCTCCCTTTTCAGGTTCGGCCGCAGCAAAGCCATGATCCTATCTGCTTCAATCGACGTTATATTCATGATAGGCACAACATTTGCACCAAACTACTGGACCTTCACTGCTCTAAGGTTCCTTGTGGGCTTGGCTAGTGGAGGAATCATGTCCATAACTGCTGTATATGCTTTGGAGATTGTAGGACCACAACATAGGGAATTTGTTGTACCTTTAGCATTACTTCCAGATTCTGTAGCCGAGGTTACACTTGCAGGTTTTGCGTACCTAGCCACGACTTGGAGAGTTTATCTTTTAGAGTTTGGTGGTATTTCTGTGTGTATACTGGTATTGTTATTCTTTTTGCCGGAGACACCGAGATGGTTAATGGTGAATGGGAAAGCTGATGAAACTGTTGAACTTATGACTAAGGCTGCGAAATTGTGAGTATTGTTGGTTTTTTTATATTTCAAATTCAGAAAAGATAATTTATGAGGTGTTATTCTATATTCAATTTCTATGCTAATAGGAGAATGCATACATAACTGTTGGAAAGATTGAAAGTATGTATCTGTCTAAGTATTGATGTAACTATTGATTCATTTAAATCTCAGTGTGGACGTAAACTTACTCATAATTGAACCGATGACTTTAATAATTATACCTTTTCCAGTAACAACCGCATTGCTACAAACATAAAGAACAACATTGTAAAAGCTCTGCAAGAACTGAAACTAAAAGAGAACGAAGCAAAAACAAAGAACTACTTGGACTTATTTAAGACAAAGCGACTATCTATGATAACGATGTCATCATGCACCGTGTGGTTTGTGACCGGGGCGTGTTATTACGGTATCAATCAATACAACACGGTGCTTGGATCGAATATATTCATCGTTGTGACTGTCATTGGAGTTATACAGGTCAGTCAGCTGAATTGATTGATGTCCGTTTGTCGTCGTAACGAACGAACGAACGAAGGGGACGTAGTGATTATTGCATTAAAAAATAGAAATATCTCAGTTTTTCAATATCAATCAATAATATTTCAACTAGCTCATAAGCTTCTTTTGTTTTAAATTTTTGCAAAAATATGTATTGAGTAACACAACCACAATTTTGTATTTTGTGAATATTATTTGTTTGGATGTAAAATTAAATTTTTAACTTAAGTTATTGTTGGATTTCAGATGTTAATAACACCATTAGCAACAGTCATCACAAAAGAATATGGCAGAAAATCATCAACGATTGGCTCGTATATCATCACCGGAGTGGCTATGATCATACTAGTCTTATTTCCCAACTGGAAATGGGTATCAACAATATTCGGCATAATCGGAGTATTGTCTGCTTTTATCAACTTTTGCGTCATTTACTTGTACGTAGTAGAATTATATCCAACACCAATAAGGAACATGGGCTTCTCTATAAGCTCATCTAGTTCAAAATTGGGAGCTATGTTAGCTCCTTTTGTCGCTAATTTACAGCCACGGTGGATACCATCCTTAATATTTGCAGTACTACCTTTCATTGCTGCGTTAATTTGTCTTTTGTTACCAGAAACAAAAGGGCGGAAATTGCGTGACACTGTGGATGAATGATAGCGTTAATAGCAAGGGTGGCTATAAATGGGTTTAAAATGATAATAAGGATGTTAGAATATACAGCGATGTGAAATGTATTCAAGGATAAGTGTGGAAACTGTATCGAAATGAAGATAAACGTGGTTGAGAATGTTTTTTCTTTAGTTTATGAAGAAATTGAAAGCAGAGTAAGTGGCAAGACAAAGGCGAAGTTAACGAAAATATAGGAAAGCTTGGCCAAATTGCGTTTATTGAACACTAGCTGCGCCCCGCGGTTTCACCCGCATAAGTCTCGATCCCGTAATAATATCGGGATAAAAAGTATCCTATGTCCTTCTCCGGGTCAAGGTCTATCCATATCCCAAATTTCATCCAAATCCGTTCAGCCGTTTTAGCGTGATGTCGTGACCAAGGGAAATAGGGATTCATTTTTATATATATAGATTAAACAGATAAATTGGCTCTTGAGTAAGCATACTCATGTTTACTAGAACTAAAGTAAAAGGTGCTTATTCGTCAAACCAATTTTTTTTTTTAGCGTTCGTCAGTCTCATACACAACGTCAAAAAAAAAAAAAAAACTAATTTGAAGAACCATTTATCAGGATGACCGGTTTTTTTTTGTAGTTTTCTAATAATGAAATCTAGCTAGATCGATTTATCGCCCCCGAAAACCCCTGCATCTAAATTTCATGAAAATCGTTGCAGCCGTTTCCGAGATTCAGGTTATATGTATTCATGTATAAAATAATTGCTCGTTTAAAGATATTATTAGATTAAACTCACTACACGTAAGTGAAAAGTGACAGGAATACATATTTTTATATTAAAAATTAATCATCAGACCAAAAATTACGTCAATAATAACGTGTTTTCGATAGTAAAAATGTTAAGTACATCCAAAATACATCTTTCGGATACATGATTACATAATTGAGCGGAGCCAAATTGGTCCAAATTACATGTTACACTACCGTGCATATTGTATCGGTCATCATTTTTAAAAGATATTCACTGTATTTTTTTTGTGAATCATCGTTAACTTAAGTACTGAGATTAAGAATTTAAAAATTATTGGTTTTTATGTTTGAAATTATCTTGGAAATATAGATTTTAAAGGTAATTGTAATGCAATCTGTCGACTTTAATGTTAATGGTTTTTATTTTACTCCTTTGGTACAGTTTGACTTCTTCAAAGAAGACACATCAAAATATGCAAAGGAACTGTCAAAGCAACGTTTAGCATTATTTAATTACGTAAATGCTTCACAACTAAACCATTTCAATCTATTGCTGGTATAATTAAGTCCAGCTAAACGGCCATCGATCGAATAATTGTTCTGCTTTGATATCCCCATAATAACTATTTCATACGAATAAATCGATGAACGTTGAAGTCGAGCTATCTATTATAACCAGTTACATTTATTAAATAGACGATGAAGTTGTGAAACCACCCTTTTTTGTACCTAATGGGGATATAGTAGCTTTTTAGTAAGTTGACTGCCCCGTTGGTCGCGTGGTCACAAGCGCGGCTGCTGAGAGGGTGGTCCTTCGTTCGATTCCCAGGTTGGGCAAAGTAGTATTGGGTTTTTCCATTTGGAATTTCTCAGTAACTGCCCGAAGTTTGGAACTTGGCGGTGTGACAACCCCGTGCCTTGGCAAACACGTTAAACTGTTGCTCCTGCGACCGATCTCTCTTCGATCGTGTCTGATTGCCGCCCCATCGGACTATGAGAGTGAGGGAGGAGTGAGTGTATCTGCTCACACACTTGTACACTATAATATCTCCTTCGTAGATACACTCTTGGCTGAAATTCGGCCTGGAAGACTATAATTAGTTAGTTTGAAGAACAAACACAAAAACTATCATAAACTTAAATTATTACATCCCCATTTATTATTATCAGGATAGTATTATCAAATCTTGACACTTCAAGAGTCTGTAAACCACAGGCAGATAAAAGATATATCTCAAGCTTCTGATAAGACTTATTAAGTGATTTGTATTAACGTTTCCAATAATCTGGGGTCATCGGTATTCGACTCGACGAAGGATGAGCCATCGATCATGGGGTCGGCTGGGTCACCCATAAGGGTGTTATCTGTTTTACTATCCATCTTCTATCAGCTTTTAATCACCTCTTTGAACAGTAGAAATATTACCAAACGTAAAATGGAGATTGTGAGCTTTTAACTCGGGTGTAATATGAGCGCTTTAGCTTGCTACAGAGGTACACCTAAAAACTCATAACTAATAGAAAAGACTCATGAGTGCATGAGTACACAAAACAGAGAGATTTGGAAGGAAATAGGGGAGGCCTTCGCCTAGCAATCTGGGACACATTATAGGCTAATGAAAAAACTCAAAATAAACATGAGTATGCTACTATCAATCCTCTTACCTTTACAAGAAGCGCGTTTGATATGGTTCAAAAGGAACCCTAAAAGAAGTACTTACAAAACATCCTCCTCAAAGTTTGAAAATCACACTTGTTACGTCGCAAGTTAAAAGGACCAATCATTTCATTGACCGTCGGTCCTTTGATCCGTGGGTCAGCGCTGCTCTCAAGAGGGGACGGCGACTTTGACCACAGATATGCTAAATTGAATCGGATTGTATTTGTTTCAGCCTGTAATGTGTCACTTAGGTTGGTGTTGTCTGATGTTGCCGGTTTAAAAATGGCAAGTTCCGTTTGTTATTGTATTCTGTAGACATTTTTATATTTGTAATAGTTATGACAATTTGAAACATCCTGAATCTTTATCATTAATCTACACGTTTTCATCATGTGGTAGTGAAGCAACGATTGCTAATGTTTCTATTCCTGCTTATCTATTTTTGACCGTGATCTTCAAGGAAAAGGTTAGGAATGCATTCGAAAAGATTTTTTTCAAGTATGAATTTGACGATTTTAAAATTCTTCAGTAAGTAAAACGCTAATATCAAGTTTATAACTTTGGTTTTGAAAGTTCAACTTGAAAATTACCGTCTCAAATCCCAATCTAAACTGTTCACGAAGTGACGATCTCTGTCAACGCCTGCGGCAAGTCGGGGTAAAAATAACTATGTAAACTGAATAGGATGAAGAACGTGATGCAGTTGCAACCAGACCTGTAGTTAGTCTGCGATAAGACCTACTATTTGGTTTATTTGACGGTATCTTACTCTCCAAGAGATTTAAGGTAATAGCGATTATATTGTGAGCGGATTTTGTTGGATGAAGTTCATTGATGGCTTAGGAGATTTAGGTATCTGTTTAAGAATATTTGAACTCTCAGAAACGTATTACTTATACAATTTTAAAGACCCAGTATGGTTTTCAACGTTGTCTCACCTTCAAATTATTTAAAATTACTAATGGACTGTCCATATTAAAATCAAAATATTATGATAATCACCATCCATCTCTACACATATATGGATAGCTGGAGCAAATGGTATAAAATTATTTAGAGGTTCCAAACAAATGAATTGCATCTGGTAAAAAAAGGCTAATTACTACACGTAGTAATGGTAGTCGATAACTAACATCTCGGCAATCAACGCATCGGCACTCAACATTAAGAAGAACAACAAACTCCTCAATGAACACCAACCAATCCTTTAACATCCCCGCAGGATACACCACATCTATTATAATGATTGATGGGAGCGACCGCCGGTAGGGGGCGGACGATCACTTTATCTACCATCTTTATAGCATCGGCGGTATCTGTACCCATTGTTTTACCCGTGATTTATGCTACGGAGCGTATGCTATCACATTGTGCATGTTTTTGATTTGCACTGTGTATGGTGTGGACCACCCCTATGGTTTTCTGTAGGCGTTGGAGGCAAGTGGTCATCATGTCTCGTGGATTGGCAGCATCTACTTTTGTGCTTTCAAATTTTTCTGTATGTTTGAGTAGCACGGCTAATATGTCAATTTTTACAAAGAGCTCAAAAATTAGGGTTTTGTTGTTTTGTTCGATCAAAAAAATTTAAATATTAACTTCATGATTTTTTGGTGTATTGAAAGATCCATCACCAATCATCTAACGGAAACATTTGTTTTCGGTTTCTGGAGGCCGAGCAAGTAAAAGTTTTTTACGTGATGCAGCTAAAGTAACGGTTTAGGCAAAATTAATGGAGAGAGAAAAAATATGATATAATTTATGAAAAGGAAACTGAATCGAGCAGCTCCTTACATTTTCTATTCCGACCATTACATATACGTAAACTGTTAGCTATGACGAACGTGAACATAATAAACCAAAGAATGTTATCTTCATTAATCTCATTCATAATTTTCATACACGATCGTGGATTATCAACACGTAGTTCCCACAATGAGGTCCCTGGAGCCGCCGGCCGGTCTAAGATTGGTATCTCTTCCGTTCGTGTGTGGTCTTCATTGAGTATGGTGCTGCCAGGATTAAGGTTGTGCTTTCAAAGAATCCTGGAAAATATAAGTTAAATCATAATCAAGAATCTCTCTTGAATATTTTGATATCATATGTAACTATCTTGTGGTTGCAATGGTAAAGTAAGTCCTGCATTTGATTGTCTGCAATTATATTTTCTTCTAAGTAGCAAACAATTTACCGGTCTATTGAAATTGGCCCCAATATATCGTTTGTAGGAGTCAGTTTCCTATGTGATTTCATATTTAATTTATGATTCTCCATTGTTTTTACTTTTATTATGTTTTCGCATTGTTGCTAGGATCCGCACTGGTCTTATGTTACAGCCATCTTTTACAATTAGATTATTGGCCTTAGCATTCACTTTCATAACATCTTGGAAATGTTTTACAGCCCCGCAAGGTCTTGTTTCAAGAAGTTAAGTAACGAGATATACCTCCATAATATGCTGTAGGTCTATGTCAATTCAACTACCGACACTCGAATAAATGCCGTGATCTTCACGTGCCCCTCATAAATCTTCGAATAATGTTTGCAGCCTTACGCGTCGTAAAGTACTTTACTCGTTAGTAAGACTTTAATTGTTATGTTCTCAGTTATGATCATGAATTGTGTGTGGTCCTTGAATGTCAAAAGAGCTGAATCAGTCATTATTAGATGAGAGGTCTATTGCTCATTGATGTAGCTTGTGTTGGGTGGAGATATTTTGGGACTATAATTTACAGCGCTTCCTTTGAGCGTTTTTGGCGAAAGTGATTTAAAAAAAAAACTTTCAGTGTTAGTAAACCAAGATCTTGATTCACTAACACTGAAAGATTTTCTTTGTGACATGAGAGCACTAATCTTTTTCCTTGAAAAGTGGAAATATCAACTTTTGTTTTCAAAGTCAACCTTTAAAACTAAGATTTCTTTGTCTTCATTTTATCCTCTTCAACACATAATTGAGTTATAAAAATGCAACGACCACCTAACCCTGTTGCAAACTAAAATAAATTGCAATCACGGATCGACATCGCTGTAGGTGACGCAAAAAACATGTACTTAGCATTCACAGTGTCAACCCACGGCCGGTGGTCGACGATTCGTATTCACAACGAGTAACGAATCGTAAGACCGCAATTATAAATTATATGGGCAGTTTTAAAACTACGCTTGTTAATTAGCTAATGTTATTTCGATTTTTATTTTAGGCAGGTAGTGGTGCTATTTGGGACATCGGAAACAACAGCTATATATCATTGATTGAAGTCGTGGTATCCTGTTAGTGGATATAAATCAATAAATTGAATGAATGTTTATAATTACAAGTTATGTCACGAAAAGTTTATTGATTTTTAGCAACAGTATCGGTGACGTTGTAACTATTTATGTGATGATTTTAAGGGTAATTCCTACTTCATAATTATAGTCATGTATTTTATCAAAATTAATGGATCAATCAAAAAGTTTATGAATTGCCGTATTTGTATGTAAACTTGAATAAAACCCAGAATCGATAAGAAAAGGATCTGTCGTTGAAATTATTTCTCGACACAAATCTATCCTTCGCTTTAAGGTCTTGAACATGATATTCGACAACCACCAACCTAAACAAACTCCAACGGAATTTTCCAATCCTAACAAGGATGCAAGCAATCAATATTCATTGTGCCACGGTAAACAGCGAACCAAATCTCTATCGACAACCCACCGGCTGGTCACGGAGGTCTGTCAGTAAAAATTCACAAAACGTAGGCCAGACGAGTTGCCCACTCGATTATTGGGCCCCGAAGACCCGGCCCGAATGGGAACGGGCTGATTATCCGGCCCGTTGAGGAACGTTGTGTAATAGGCCCGTTAGGAGATAGGACTCGGATCTTGTAACAGTTGGTAATAACGATTGTTATCTTGCAGTTTTAATCGGATTGGATCGACGAGTTTCAGTTTGAACTGAGTTTGGAGTTAGTTGAGGGAGGTGTGTCAGATAATTTGGTAGCTTCGGTATTATTGAGCGAAATTCGAGGTCCTATATAAATGTAAAGTTTTATCTTTAACAATAGTCCTCCCATCTTTGGTTATTAAAGACAACAGGAGCATATATTTTTAGTACGATTAGGAAACTGAAATGATAACAACGAGTTTTCTATATCTAAATTAGATGTTTCCATATCACTCTACGGCTGCTCCTAATATTAAAATCTACTTTGAGCTTTAATAGTTATTTCACAACCAATCAATAACTAAAGCAACCGAATACCTCAGCCAACACTTTTATTTCCTCACACGAAAACTAGATGTCGCGTCAATTTGCGTTAAGAGCTCGGCTCCAATATATTTTACTGCGTGTAATGAACGAGCGACGTTGGCGATAAAGATATGTATGCTATGTCCACAATCTTCTGTACTTGAACGCTTTATTACTTCTCAGATCTCTTTGATTTTATTACTTTTAAATGTGCAGTTTGAAGCGAAATTTTACGTCTCTGAATAATGGTTCGGATTAATTTGTGAGATATGCTAGTTTTTATGAGAGAAGTTTGTGATGTGTGATGGTGGTCTGTATTTTATACTTGGTTTGAGTACTTTTGATAACACTTGTGAAAGCTTGAAGATAGTTTTCGGGTTTTCGTTGATGTGACTTGGGGGATATATTTTTCCAAGTGGCTATGTATTAGTGTTGCCTAATATATAAAGGCAACTCTGCTATGCGAAATCGCACCATGATATATTTACATAAACACAATAATGTGCTAAGCTAAAATTGAGCGCAAAATAGAACGGAAATCGCATTACATTTAAAATGTGGCGCTCAATACAAAGCTTCAGACCGCAACACTTTGCTATAGTGACAATACATCAGATTTAACAATAACTATCTGAAATTCCTAGACTTCCTCAAACTGAGTTAACACTAAAACGCACAAGGACAGACGGACACTCATCGTGTCGAGCACATTAGTAAACATCCGTAAATTAAAGTTTTAAATGACAATAAAATAAATTAACGTGTTGCGCCCGCACTGACGTGTTTATGTGTGTGATAAAACGCGCCTGCGTCCGCGCCGATCGCGGGGATTTTATTGTAAGCGACCGATTTGATTGTACACACGGAGCGATTGTTTCAGCATTCTCTAATTATTGAAATCTTCCCGGTTTTAGCATGAGCATAAAGAGCTCGTGAGCTAAGGCATGCATGACTTGGTGTAAAGAGAATATAGTTAACTTTTTGAAATTGAGCACCAATGTCCCACTGGACATTTACACGATTTTCATTCTCGCCGCTGTTTTTGCACCCGAAGATGATTTTTTTTTATCCTAGTTTAGGGAAAATAGCTGAGGTCATAGTTAAAATACATCCATTAAAATAATATAGGCAATTCTATTTCAACAAGCAATTATCCACACAAAAATCAAAACCCAATGCTACAGAAAACATACCGACTTAAGAAGCTCAATAATCACCCAGTGTGCTCAACCCTATGTAACTTGACGCCGAATCAACACGAGTAGTCCATAAAACTGCAGTTAAAATCAACGGATTTAACATCGGACATAAACCGAGACATCGGCCGTTTATTGTAACAGGCGTTGTATTTATTCGTTAGTTTCCAGTTACAGGTTATGCTGCTATAGGAATTGTGGGGATTAGGTGGTCGATTTTCGGTGTTGTGGTTACTTAGAATTAACTTGAAAAAGGTGCTGGTTTTTCAAAGTCAGAAATATTTTTCAGAAGTGTTTTTCTGAAACGAGTCTCATGTAATGGGGGGTTAGCCTATTGCCATCAACCGGGCACAAATCCAAACACCGGCCTGCTACTGAGAGATTCCAGATGGAAAAACCCAATAATACTTTGCTCAACCTAGGAATCGAACCCAGGACCTCATACTTAGAAGTAGCGCTTTCGACCACAAGACCAGCGAGGCTGTCGGTTTTTTCAGAAATCATAATTTAAAAGCCAAAAATCACCTACCTACCTTATGGTGGTCAAGAGTTTTGATCCAAGATTTGCTCGGTCTCTAAGGACCAATCCTTATTGTGCGGATTGTGAGAGCAGACGTCATGTGTTTTCTATTGTTGCCAACTCATCTGAAAGGGGATGGTTTTCCGTAATCTATAAGAAAGTGATGGTTTTGTTTTACCACCAGAAGCTACTGTCCCATGAGGCGACTGTCAGTCTTCAAAAACTGTCATTGTTTAATCTGACAGTACCTAGTTATACGGGTGGAGTTAAATAACAGGTTTTATTAGCTTGAAATTTACGGAAACACAGACTCACGTGCGGTCCTTGCCTTATAATTTATCAATTTACTGCTGTGGTATGTCATTGAAAATGATACAGCCTATTTATTGAATGATTGCCTCTTGTTTTAGCTTTAGGCGCGGTTTTTACAGAAGAGACGTGGCGAGGGCGTGTGGCGGTGGCGGATAATCAAAGAAATCGTCGTCGTTTTGTCGGAAAGAGCGCCCGCGCTCGTCACCTGGAAGCGCGGGCGCAATTCTTTTCCCTATACTAACTATTAGGTTCATTTTAGTATTTTGATTATCCGCCGCCGCCACACGCCCTCGCCACGTCTCTTCTGTATAAACCGCGCCTTACGTATATTATGCGTGTTGCCAATATGATTGCGTTACATGAATAAGTAAAAATAGTTTTGCCAGCCCAGAAGGCCATACGTCATGTTGACAATACAAAGCGTTTAACTTTTACAATTGTTTCGCAATTTACATTCCCAGTATTTATTAACAACATTAATATCAAATATCTTAACATATTCTAAAACATGTTAATTTGACATTCAAACATAGTGCAATTCCCGACTATTCCTATGGGAAAACTTGGTAATATAAAGAGCACTCCACACTAGCGCGTCGTCGCCGCGACCGGCCGTATAATTTTCACATTCAATCAAACGTGAAGCCCACTTCTCGCAACGCGGTCTATTCATAGTGCTGCCTGTCTGTTGCAATTTCTGTCGCTTGAAAAGTCTGGCGGCTTCTTTATTTTTAAAGGAGTTGTGTGTTTTACGACTCTTTGTTTTAGGAGATGAATAGTAGTTCTAAGTGCTTCACGTAATGCCGGTACTGAGTAACTTGGTATCAACGGAGGTGGTAGGACCGCGTACGTGACTTTAAGTGGTCCTTAGCGACGCGAGGCTATTAAAAACTGTAAGAGATAACAGCTATATAAAAGCACGATAAATCATACGTAAACAGCGCTATAATAAGCCATTTTATTCGTAGATAATACAATTATTTATATATGTATATTATTATTATTTGTATATTATTATTATTATTATACAGTATGTTAAATAACAGAGGGCGTTCCCTTAAACGCGTTAATCTATATCATTAATACATTGAAATAAAAATATCAGCATAGAAAAATAAGTATAAAAAAAACCAAATGAAAAAAAAAATAAATGGAAATAAATTTGAAACGTCCTGTTTAAAATCAAAATAGTAGCGCGGTAAAGTACCTAGCGTATTCGCGCTGCCCAAACCGGCAACGTCGCTATTTTTAGTTCCGAATAAAATAAGGTGAATATTGGGGGGCGGGGGCGGGGCTAGGCGCATCAATAGATTGCCGCACACGCGAGTCGTCATTCATAAGTTTGTTGCGACATTGCCATACTTCCACATTGAAATACAAATGCGCGTGTACAGAGTGTTTCTTTTACGTATCAATTTAATATTTTTTGTGAATATTTTATTATAAAAAAAATATAAAACATTTTGTTTTTGAATGGTAATATTTATTTTAGCATGTATGGATGCTATACTGTTGCGGGTAAACGGGAACGCCTTTCGTTAATTAACATACTGTATATGTATTATTTATTTATGTATGTATAAAATACTATGAAAACTTTTTTGATGCTTAGTCAGAAAGCTTCTTGAAAATAAATACAACTTCATCACGACATGCAAAAGGGTCAAATCAAACTAAATAAAATTAAAAATAAACACGAAACAGGTTCTCAATTTTAACATTTTACTTAGTGACCCGCATCTGTCATCGGATTTCAACTCTGGGTCGACCTGTTGACTGAGTCGTACCATTTTGTGACGTCAGCAACTTGTCAGAGAAGCAACGCGATGGTATGTTTTAAATATAAAATGTTTTTATTGGGATGTGTCTGTCAAAGATTATTGTATTAAATATTTAAAGTTAATATTTTTTGACATGTGAGGAGCTTTTAGAGTGTTATGAATTTATTGTTCGGTTCATGTATTCAAAAGATTTTGATAATTCAAGGTGATTGCTTTTTTATGTGACATCTGCCAGCCCACACTAGGCCCGTGGTCCACCAGGGAGTGGGCCGTAATCCATTACGGCCCACTCCCTCTCACGAAGAGGAGGCCTATGTCCCAGTAGTGGGAACATCATAGGCTGATTATGCTAAGGTGATTGCTTTTTTAGGCACTGTTTTAATCGATAGCGAATTATTTGAACTAGACTTTGCGACAACTGGATTTCAGCAGCTGAATTTAGCAGCTATGTGTCCCTAATGAGCAATACTACGATGTATCTAATTGACAATTTTTGTGGGATATAACTATAACTTTGACATTTTCCCATTATATAAATTCAATCACGAAAAATCACCATGACAAAACTTACCCAACAATCCCTCCCCACACTATGAATACGGTCTTAAACAGCAGATTAGCTTGCGCGAGCGCACGACGCGTACTTCACATTTATTTCTTTATTTATCCGCGGCCAATAAGGCCTACATTCAAATAGTTCATTAGGCATAGCTGTGACATATCCAGCCCTTTATATGCGAAGCCCGTTTCTTTGGTTTATTTGACTGGCTGTTGATGAAAACGGACGGGACATACGGATGGACAGTTTGACGAGTACGCTGAATGTAAATGGGTAAACTTAAAATTGGTAGGCAGTGGAAAAATACTAAATGGCTTGTAAACATTTTCTAGTAATTGCGTTACACTGTCTATCATTGAGATTTATGTAGAAAGTTTTAGTGATCACTATTTTGTGTTAATGTATCGTATTAGGTGCGTAATATGGGCTCTTAAGTGCGTATTAATAAATCAAACTTATCATGAAAAAAACAAGAAAAAGAAAACTTAAAGCAAAGTTTTTCTTAACTACTATATCTCCAGCTCCACAAAAGAAAAACGGTCAAGATTAATCAGATTGGAAACTAGGTTTCAATTATCTAGGTATCTTAGTAGTAGAACTTAGATAAGACTGGCACATGAGCGTAATGATTGGCATGAACAGAGAGAAGCCTGGTAGTGAGCTGTGTTGGTCTGTGGAAGATGTTGGTTAGCTGGTATTTGTCAGTTTTGTACTCGCAGATTAAGAAATCTGTATCGGGTTCCCAAATCACAGAATGTATTTGTTCAGTAGATATTAGACCAAGCGAGTCAGTTTGGGTGGATTCCTTAAAAACTGGACAAAAGATGCTTAGGGTTACGAAAAAACAAAAAAAACTCCTTAGTCTAGGGAACATATAGAAAAAGCTAGCAAGAACGATTTTCGCGCATCCCTTCAGTCCGTATGTCCCACAAGTTAAGCTGCAAATCACTGCGTGAGGTGGTTATATACGACTGCTTGCAATGGGAACGTAAAATGATAGCACGTTACTACAAGATGGCCGGTCTTTCGAGATTGGTACATGTGTTGTAATCATGTAATACATGCTGTGATCATTGTGCGGTGAATATTGACGTCTGTTTAGTTGTGAAGGTCCTTAAGAAGGGATTTATTGGATGTCAGGTGATCGGTTCACTAAGTAGGTTGAGGTGAAGAAATGGTTACACTGCCACTGGTGAAATATATACAAGGTTGTAAGGGCAGACGGAAGCCTAAAAGTTTGATAGTCAATATAACATTGAAGACACTGACACTGAGACGATTATCACCCCGTTGTTGAGTTAGCCCAATACCATTTCAAAAATTATGATACCGAGTGTTTGCTGACATTTAGTCATTCTTATCCTAGGCATATTATTATGCAAAAGGGAGAGTAATGATAGCACTACTAGAAATTTTTAATTTTGGCGACCAATGGAGTCAGCTGGTGAAAACTTTAGATAGATGGCGCTAGCATAGCTTTCACCTGTCAAGTTTGTGTTGTGTTTTGGCTGTCCTTATTGACTACGTTTTTTTTATAATATTGAAAGAACTGTTGTGAAAAAGATGTATTCGACATGGCAGATAAGTGAGTTAAAAGCAAGGAAGGAAAGCAGACCTTATCAAATCAAATGTCAAATCAAAAGAGACGGAAACGATTACATGCAATCTTGGGCCTAAATGTAAGGTGATGAAAATGGTGTGAATTAATAGATTTAAACTTATCAGTCCCTCGTGATCCATAGTTTCAACAATATCCAATCCAAATTAAGGCGGCGGTAAAATCCAAAATAACAATTCCAAGTCAAACCTGTGACATATCTTCAGTGTCCAGTGTGAAAGCAAGGGTTGTACAAGATAGGCAGGATCAAAATTCGTCAAAGACAAAGCAGTGGTCTTTCAAAATGAAAAATAATCGGGAAAGCACTCAAAAGCATCAGAAAACACGAAACCAGTGAGCATCCAAAAGCAGTCGGCAACTATCTAGTGTCAAAGTCACATTAATTATTATATTCTTTGTAGTCAGCTTTCATGACAGTGATATAGATTAAAAATATAAGACTGTTTTACATTGATATGAATCATGGTGATATTTTCACACGACACGAGGTTTAAATATATTTTTCACACATAAAAATAATGACTGAGTATTAAGGTAAAAAAAAAACAGAAAACATCAATCCTTCAATCTTTACTGATGGAACATTACAGTCATCGATGACAATCACAATAACTTTAAACAATATTTATGATACCCTCGATCTTATTATTCTGGTCATGAGCAGACCTATGGAGTTATTGCTCAGTGTTTTGTAATTTGTATGTACTTTGATGTCGTTGTGAGAATATGTAATGTATTGTTGAGTTACCAATTGATCTGTGCATTTATTTGATAATCTGCATAAGTATTTGTCTGGAAGTTTTTGTTTCCGGCAATGAAGATTGAATTCACAAAACCTCCACCCCTCTCTCTCTTCATACCAACGCCTAACACGGAGCTTCTGAAGCTATTCTAAACCCCGCTTTAGTAAGGGCCAATATTTTAGCAAACATATCAGATTCAGATGATCAAGATGAGAAAACCAGGCAGAGAAAAAGGTCAGGGTGGCTTCCTTTCTTCCTAGCCAAGATGACATTATTTTTAATTCTTTAGACTAGATGAAATACGAAAATAAAAAAAGGCGAACTCAATATTTTGAAAAAAAAAAGCGAGCACGCCGCGACTCGGGTGAAAAAAATTGTCCGAAAACATTATAGAACTTGTTTCACCGGTATCGCGTCGTGCCTTTACATCGCGCTTGGCTGCAGGAGCCTTAAAGGTTACAGTGTCCTTAGTTCTCTTGTTTCCATACAAAACAATATACATCTCCATAATTACACACACAAATAGGAAAGCTTTATACAAAACCCAATTTACTTGTAAATAATACGTCGGCAATAAGTTCAGTGCCGAGTCTATCACTCAAGCCGTAGTGATGGGCATCGGCGTTAAAAATAATGTCGATAAATCGCGCCGAAGATCAAAGCACGAACAAATCGGTTGGGCGCGCCAATGGGGAGGAGCGAACGAGGTTGCGTGGATGCGGTATGTTGTGTTAGTCGATATTTAGTGTTTACTTTAAATAAATCAAACGTTTTGTTTCATTTTCTTTAATTTTGGAGCAAAATAATAGAACAGATTATTGGTTTGTTGACAATTTTGTGTTATTCGGATCATAACTTTTTGTTAATTTTTTTGTAGATCATGTTTTTACCTAGTAGCTTTGAAGGGGTTTCGAAGATTTATGGTTTTAAAATTTTGATAAGAATTTAAATTAAACCAAATAACGAATTATCTGTCTTTAGGAACTGACAACCAAATTAAATGCAACTTTTTCATTTAATACCAAATTTAAAATAATTACCTAACAATCCTATGATAAAATATCAGACAAATCTGACAATAATAACTATGATTTGAGTTGTGATATTTCAACATTCAGAATTTCACGCAATTTTGATTTACCACAGAGAAAATGACTTCCTCCACTAACCACTAAAAAGAGACCATCTAACCACTAATCACTAATGAACCATAATAAAATCGCAAAACAAAAAAATACCTACCGGTACCAAAATAAATTGACTTCCAAAAAATAATTTAGCACTTCCACAATTTCCCACGTCCATGGTTCCGCGTGATTTACTCTGTGCGAGCGGGCGCGGGGAGGGCGCGGGGATGCGGGGCCCGGGGCGCACTCGACTAATAAAAAACACCCCGACGCCCTCGTGACTGATGCGACAATTAATTTAATCCCATTTCTCTGCGTCTTTCAAGCCGTCAGGGCTGGTTCTGGTTTAAAAATTTGGGAATTCTTTGGTTGTGGAACAAGTTTTTAAGGTAGTTTCGGGGTATGTTAACGTTTTTCGTAAATTACGAGAAGTTTAGATTGATTAATCTTCTAAACTTCTTCTGCTACCCCAAGATACGTGCCCTTTAAAAAAAACAGTGGCACTCCGGGAGTGCCGACAAAAGTGAAAACTTGAAAAAAAATCAGCACCGCGGTAATCAACGCGTTGATGTCTTTTTAACCGTCTTACGAATTTTCGATCAGGTCACGTGTCCTGACGCGAGTTTAGCATTTTTTACCCATTACATAAAAAGTGCACAACGCCGCTAAAGAAGTTTTCACTTCAAAATTATTATAAAAATTGTTTACCGTTGTCTATAGCAACCAATTCATCGTACTAGCAAAATCTTTTGTAAAATGTTACTATTTAATCTGAAATAAACTGAAAGGACCAGTTGTACTAGGGGACCAATGTAAAATATCTACTTCAGGAGCTACAATTAAACGCTACTGTTTAAATGCTTTTAAGCTTATGGATATTTCTACGTCGAAGCAAAGAGCACTCCAAACAAAATGCCGCGCCATATTTCATAACCACAATAGCAAGTGCATAACTTGTGCAACTACACGCTCGTCTGCTCAGCACTTTTGTCTATCTGTCAGCTGTCCGTCTGTCCATGTCTCTGTCAGTTAAGAGGTCAGACGTCGCGACAGACTGTTTCTTTTATTAACTTCTTAAGTAAAATTGTAAATGCTCTGTATTTGGTCTGCGTAGTGGGAATGTTATTGTTTTTATGTTTACCTGTCAAGGATAGTTGAAGTTGGATTGACAGTTTTTGCAGTCGCCAAGTAACACGCTTATTAATGGAGTTTATTTCAGCTTGAAGTCTGAAGGTTGCGTGTTCCAGTAACTTTTTAATTAAACTTTCTATACTCAATATTAATATGAACTTGTCTCACGTCAGTTGTGTTGACAAGGTTGTCATTTGCAGGTAAAGTGACCTTTTAATTATGACAATTATTTGCATTTATAATTAGTCTAATCGATTTCACCTGTTCTGTATTAATCCAGGGAGCTTATTAAAAAAAAGCTTCTCGTTAGTGTTCAATTATACATTTGTATATTTAATTTGAAAACCTTCGCAAAGGTGTGTTATAGTTACGTGCCTTTGCGAATGGCTTCAGATATCTTAATAAACACCTCACAAAAGCTCATAAAATAAGTTTCTTCAGTCCGCGCCAACCCTGAAAGGCGCTAGAAGCAGACATCAGCGGAGCAGGCGGCTATTAAACAAGACTAATTGAGCGATAAATTCACGAGACGAGAGGCCGATATAAAAACGAACGAGAAACGAGAAAAATCTTAGATGAGAGAATATTGAAAGCGGTCCACGCGAAATTGATTACTGTCAATTAGGGACACGTCGGTGTCTGCGCCAGATGCTAACTCGATTCTATTAGGAGCTCTTTGATCGCTGTTTATTTACCCTTTTGTTCGATACGTGTTGTGATAGTTGAGTTGTTACTAGAGATTTCATTGTGATTTCGTGGCTGAGCGTAGTTCGAGTCAGGAGTTTAGCTTCCAATAATTGTCTTGCTAGCACGACGCTAGAGTTTAAGCAAATAAGGAAAAGAGGTAAATATCTACCTCACTATTTACCTCTTTTGTTTGATGAGTTTTGTGATGGTCGAAGTTCCGGAGGTTTTATTTTGATGTTCTGTTTTGTAGCTGAGCAAGGTTAAAGACAAGGTCTAGCTCGCAAAATATATAGTCTAGAATCACGACATTGAGACAAGTGTCGCAAGGATATCTTTGTTTGTCAGATTGTGACAGCTGTGTCTATCTTCTAGGTATTCGATACAGAAGCAGTTCTCTTAAGTGTAATGTGCGTTTTATTTGCTTAGAATAAACAATTTTTCTTGCTTTATTCTTTGTCTCCAATATTTTGTGATACCTATCCAAAGTATTATTCAGCGTTGATTTATTTATTAGGACCATCAGTGTCTGCGCCATATTCTGTTAAAAGTTTGCCTTTGACCAGTATTTGTTTATCTCTGTCGTTCGATGCGTATCTTGATAGTTGTAGATTTCATTATGTCTTTGTCCTAAAAGAACGTGTTACTCTATAAAATTCTTTTTGTCCATAAGCACCAAGCTTGTACTTGACGAATGTCGTTTATGGGTGTTGGTATCTCTGCCAGATGTTAACCTGATTCCATTAGGAGTATTTCTTTGATCTTGTTTTGTTTACCGGTCTTGTTCAATGGACTACCTACGTGTTGTGAGTGGCTAGAGTTCTGTTGATAGTGCGTTCAGGTAAAAGAATTCTTGTAGATTGTGACTCCAAAAATAATACTTGAAGTGACTGCTGATATTCGACATAAATGTCTTTTCGGTGTTTACAATAGATGTTGACTGTGTTCTATTTTCGTTATTTCACAAAAAGTAAACGACTCGAAACAAATATAAATATTATGATAATTTATAATTTATGTAAACTCATTAACCCAAACTTTTCAAACCAAACATCACACGTTCCCACCACACCATACAAACATGTGAAAAATATGAGCCCATCCCAAAAATTTATAGCACCACTAACGCAGCTTCTAATTCCCTCGACACACATTAAAATATCCGTTGCAACCGCCTTATTACACACGACAGTGACTTATTTCCATGAATAATAACACACTTTCATCCTTACAGAACGTATTATATGGATCATTATACACAGAGACGTTCGCGAAGCCGCAACAATGGCTTTTCAACCTCATTTTTGAATGAACATGACTGATTGCCCGCTGCTTCGAACAAAAGCCGCTAACATAAACATTCTACACGATAATTTGTCTGCGTTGTCAAATGAATGACGCTGCTATTTCTACCATCCTCCTTCATTACCCCTCCTGCATGTTATACTTAAATAAAACGCCACACATATGCGTCAATGAAAAGTTAACTCATCGATTTAGTCGCGCGTTTTTAGTTTGTAAAATATCGTAGTGATGGGGCGCATGTGTCCGGGAGTCATGTCGATTAATAAAGTTTACAAGATGAAAGCCGTTGAGCTGTTAGTCGCGATGCGTTCCAGAAATAAAAAGCAGCTTTAAACTCGGCTGGGGATACTTATATCGTGTAGTGTCACCATGTTTTAATGGAGATTACGTTGCGCATTCTTTGAAAGAGTGTGGTTTTACTGCTAGTTTTTGCCAATTACTTTGTTTTGTTACAAATGCATTGGCCTATGGTATCTGAAAATATGGTATGAATGAATGAATGTTCAAACACCATATTGAAGCATGAAAAATACTGGGGCAGAAACATGAACCTTTTCGAGTTTTACACCCGACTCTATAAAACTTCAATACCTAATCCTTCTGTGATAAATATAAACTGGCCAATTTTTAATTAACCAAAAAGCACTCGTCTAAATTTACGACAAGCAATAAAAAAGAAACTCCCTAACTGCCTATCAGCGACGAAATATGCCTACAACTGTTATAAAACGCATTGTATAAACGACAGCAATAATTGTCGCCCTACACGGCCGCATGAAATATACTGCGTGCAACTAATAGGTGGGACGGGCGTTAAGGAGCGCATAAATTAGCTGATGTTGTGACGGCCGCGACGGCCGACCATCTGTTTGTCGATATGTCACGGCACAACACTACGCATTTATATAGAGATGTTTATTCCACAACGCAGAATAATGTGACGTATATTTTTTATGATTTTTTGTTTGCACCTGTTGTTGTCGGCGAATTTAATATATTATTGCTGAAATTTTTAACGTAACTCCATATTTTATCGAGAAGTAGGTAATGGGATGTTGGGAGTGCGTTTTTTAATAATAATTCGTCATGAGTAATAAATTAGTTTGAATTATGACTTAGGTATATTAAATTATAAAATTCACAGAAGTAAGAGATTACAAGAAGTATGATTAATTAATTGTAGCAGTAACTAAATTAAGCTTATTAAAATTTGTGACAAGGCTTTGCATATAGAAATAGTTTATAATATATTTCTGTGTAATATAGAATTTTGATATTTATAAATTGTATCATATTCATTGGTACTTTTTGAACATTCGAAGAAATTTAAAATAAAAATACACCCACAGGAAAATTAGATAATGTAGAGAGGCTATTTAGAAAACTCATTACATTTGCTCTCCAATTAACTACAAAAAATTACAACAATGGTTTGTTATAGTTCACCTCATAAAATCTCAAGAATGTCTCGGTTGGCACAATAAAATGAAATGAAACACTCGTGCGCATAGCTCTACTCTATATGATATCCTAATCCCATAAGTAAGTATTATTTCTGATCTCGGGGCCCCATGCGATGATGGTCGCCGACATTTGCTTTCGTTTTTTCAGCTTCTTAATTGCTATACACATTTTAACGTCGACGAGGGCGAGGTTAGATGTCATGTTGATGGTTCGGAGAAGATAATAACTTGAGAGGAAATAATTATGGGATGGGAAAGTGAAAAATGGAATGGAAATGGTGTAAGTAATGTGGTTGAGGTATCTGATAAGGTTTAAAACAGAATAGCTGAAGAGAACGGGTTCGTAATGGAAGATGCAAGTAGCAATTTCTCACAAAATGTTTTACTCGTAGGTTTTCGTACTATAGATTTCTGCGGGGTAATTGCGTAATACACAATTAATTAACAATTGCAATGCCTTTCAATTTGACAATTCGACAACATTAATTGCGTTATTAACGTTGTCGAGCGACTAATATTTCCAACATATGAAGCAATGGATTAAGAATTTATGTCAAAGTCCTTCAGATTGTGAAAGAAACCGCAATTGGAGTGCAGAGCGTCGTTAGTTTGATAAGGTATCTAAAAGTATAAGATATAAAGCTATCTTATAGGAATCCTAAGTTAAATTACCTGAAATCGCCAACAAGGAAACGTGGTGATGAATTCTAGTACCGTATGAGTAACCTTGAGCTTGTTACCTACAGGATTCACAGCCTGTATCAAATTAGGATGGAAACCGATTAAGATCGTTATGTCGGTAATAATCAGCACTTAAATTATGGATAGATAATTTAATATACAAACGCACTTAATCTGGACAGTTCAACATAAATAAATAAGTACCACGTCAATAAACGAAGATTTTAAATGGCTCGTGAGACATCAACCCAAAATAACAGTAATGAACAAAAACTGTCATTTAACGCTTTACACGAATAAGATACTAATTGAGGGTGACACAAATTAAAATTGATTATATTCGCACGTCGAAAGAATTACAGATCGACGTATACACACATTTACTAATTGCTATCATATGTTAAACACATCAGAAGTATATTTGGATCACTTAAATTCATCGCATGAATAGTTTAGTGTATTTTCATCGCGCATTTGCGCAGTTATAAAATGGTTGTGAATCGATAAGTGGTATTTTACTGCGCTGACATTAGCTGGTTTGCCAAGATTGTCGTAAGTGTGTAAGAGATCTTATGTGGTTCAGAGTTTGTCAAACTGTGGCTTTTAGGGTTGCAATGTTGTGGGTTTTCTCAAGGCAAGATTATGGGCAGAATATTTGCTCATAAAATAAAATACACATACATACATACATAAAATCACGCCTTCTTCCCATGGGAAAATAATTAATAATTAATAATTTGTAGTAGTAGTATAAGTATGCAGAATATTAATTCTGAATGGATATTTACTAAAAAGCTTTTAAATTTTAAATTAATACTTTATAGCGCACATATTTCGCGACGGCATGCGAAGCCAAGTCAGAAGCCCATGGGCGGTTTTAAAACTCTGACACCAGGTTAGTCACTAACCACACGAAAAGAAGACGAAGAAGCTCACATACTCTCGCTCGCTTTTTAAATTTTATTGTATAGCTCAAGCTACTAGTAGGAATTAAATGAAAACTGGGTAACTTGAGCACCTTTTGATTCAAAACCTATTGAAAATGTAGCACGGAAACAAAAAGAAAAACAATTGAGCATCGCTGCTCTAATCCAAACACAACAGTAGCGACGGATAATGGACTTCTTGAAAAATTGTCTTACGGCCGTAAAGCTGTTAATTTACTACGTGTTCCACTATAAATAAAAGTGTTGGCCACATCTAATAGCACACACGTGTGGCACACTGTGTTATTGTCAAGTTATTTAAGAAATAATGTATTAATACTCTTATTAACAATTTGTTACATATTTTAGAGTTTGGGATTGTTTATTTTGAATGTAAGGAGTCGTAAATTATGTTTTTATTGCGTGTTGGCGTCAAATGGAGCGTGTAGTGGGGTGATGTCTTGTTTTATGGGCGAAGTGTGGTGGTCGTATTGTCTGTCCGTCAGTGATAGAGAATATTCTTTAGAAATTCATTTGGGAGGTCTTGGATACGAGAAAGCTTTCAATCTTTCTTTCTTCTTTATAATGGGCGTTTTTGGATTAATTAAAAATAAATCACTTATAGCGAAATGAATTAATTAATTGTTTAAAAACCAACAAATTAGACTTTTCGTTACTTTGGCATCTTAAAAACTATTTTTAATGTTGTATCTTGAATTAAAACTCTGATAGGTAAGAATCAATTGATATTGTAATCCACAACACTAGTAAAGCCCCTCCACCAAAAATAAACGAAAACCGTTCCACAATTAGCTCACAACAAATCACCAATCCATTAACAATGTGGAAGACAAGACAAACGGCTTGTCAGCAATGAGGTAACAATTATCCCGGGCTCGTTCCGGTCCCGGGATCCCGGTATGTCCGGGCACGTCCCGGGATATCCCAGGGGACGGTACCAAGGCATGGTCTTCCTACTCGATCGATATTTCACCGGTTTGTGAAAAATGTGCAGTCGCTCATATTTTGATATTTGATGTCGTCGGTGATTTTTTTTAATTGTTGTAGTTGATTTTGTTGTTTTTTTTTCGGTGCTGAAATATTGGACGCATAGTTAGAAGTTTTATCTTTTTGGATATTCAACCTTTACAATTCCACAGCTGGCCATGAAAGAGGACTTGTGCATGACATTTGCCTTTGTTCCATTCAGTTGAACCTAGGTACCTAGGCTCAGTACATACTATACAATACTGTCAATTATGTGTGTTGACTGTACCATCATATTTGTCTGTGGAATCTTTCAATTGTCTCCTGTAACTTTAATTGATAGAAAATATTTTTTTCTGTTTTAAAGTTGTATATTTCTTTTCACGAATTTACGCTTAAGTAGGTAAAGGTTTTAGTCAGTAAGAAGTCTGACACGCCCTCCCGCTCCGCCCAGAGCGGGAGAAGTTATTGGATAATTTCCCAAAAAAAGGTAGGTAAAGGTATCCATTATCTACACTTTATAAAAGTATTAAAAATAACACCACAATGATACGCATCAAAAATAACCACAGCACATTTCCATTTCACTAATTCGCATGCCCCACTTACGTCACTGACACATTAAACAGAAATGGTCAACATACAGTCCAGCATATCTACACACGTGGCAAAATTTGGAACTAACGCCAAAAACATACTAAATTTTGACAGTTGCCTTTGCAAGCAGCGCCACCCCCAAATGTCAAGATTTACTGGTTAGTCCCGATACGTCGTGCTTCGAATGGAATGACACTGCGCAGTCCACATCATGGCTGACAGTCATCGTTGTCAATTTAAATGAAACTGTAAACGCTGACAGCCGACAGTCGAGGGCTCAACAAAAAATAATTAATGGCCCGACTAATGAATATGAGTACGGTTAGCAGCGCAAATTTTGTGGGGTTATGTGGTTAGGGTAAATATTTTTTGGTGGGTATGTCTATTGCTTTGATGTTCTCATTTTAAACAGAGGTCATTTTAAGTGTTGACTGATTAACTGATCTGTTATGATGTAGGTAACCGAATTCTCTTATTCTCTTATTGTCTTTAAAACATTTGAAGAAAATAATGTAAGAGCTCTGAAATATACGCAAACTCTAAGACTTCTCGGGCGATAAAAACATATTTTGAAATAAAAATTTTCGTTTAACCACTTCAAATTACATAAAATAATACAACAAGAAACAAGTACAAGTAAGGTCAAATCGAAAAGGTTAACCTTTTTAAATGATTAAATTAACCTCACTTTGACCCATAAATAATCAAATTAATTTTACTTGCTCGAAATAAATCCCTTCTTCAAAGAAAATAAAATTAATAGCATTAAAAATCTGAAATTAAAACAAAGTAAACAGATCTAAATGTTTCTACAGACCGTACCGCACTCCCCCGGGTGGAGTTAAACTTGATTTATTCAGCTCATTTCCGCTCCTTGTGGTTGTTAGTCGCTCGAGCGAATTAACCGACGATTCATATGACCTTTCAAATGTTCATATGATAATGTGCCTGTTTATTGACAACTGAATTTGTCCTGAAAATGTGGGTAATGCTGAAGGATTTTACGATTTGACATTTTTAGATCAACAGTTGTTTTTTCCAGTTGTAGTTTATCTTTGTTAGCTTCTACAACTAGGTATATTTATGATAATCTCAATGTCATTCATCCTTCAGTTATTACAGTTTTGCTGAAAAAATCAGAAAATGTCCGAGAAAATTTTAGAGAGCACCAGTGAGGTTATAATGTGGTTAAATTTGGATACAAATGACCTTATTGCAAACTAATATTGCACAGTAATATAACTCTGATATACGTTTTGAAACTTAGGCTTAATTTCATAAAACCAGTTTGTTTCTCGGTGGGTTCGATCTGTCGGTCTTCTCTCCGATAGTTTATTTTTTTTCTATGAAAATTTATCACCCTTCACCAGAAGAAAACACAGAATTATGTCGAGTATCTCTAGCTACCATATTAAGCCACACAATGACTAACTTCAGCAGATAAGAACTTATTTCTGAAATACTCATAGGGCATCTAAAGATACGTACAAGTACAATTTTAACAGCAAAATTTTAAAAATCCCCCGATACAAATATTTCCTCATTTCCCTTTCCTACTCCATCCCCAGACCCTATATAACATCATATAACCATTCATTGAGACCATTGCAACTAACGATACCTGTGCTGTAAGTTGGTAAGGGAGTTGGGTATCCTGCAAATTCCAGGTGATGCTGCAGCATCAGTTCAAGGTTACTATGTTCTTTTAATATCATTGAAGTAACAGAAAATCAAATTGTGGAAGATACTCACATACAGTTATCAACTAGAAAAGAGCTGATAATCTTCAAATGGCGAAACCGACATTGATAAAAAATATCTAAGAATCATTGCTAGAGAACTAGCTTTAAAAAAAAAACTGAACCCGTTCAAATCAGTTCACCCGTTTAAGAGCAACGGTGCCACAGACAAACACACAAACATAGCGGTCAAACTTATAAAACCCCTCTTTTTGCATCAGGGAGTTAAAAACAGATTAAGAGGTATCACAAAAATTAAAGAAAAGTGCTAAATGTTTTTGCAGCGACTCTTCATCCCGCGGATGGAGGTAACCCTGATTTATTCGTGACGGTTTCCGTTCCTTGCGGCTGTGGATCGACGGCGGAATTAAACGGTTCACGCGTTATACCATCACAGATGAACGGATCCGTAGCTGGATTGGAAATTATATTCGGAAAGATAAAGAAGGAAATCCAAAATTTACTGGAAGATGAGCCTAATACAAAACTGAATGATAAAGAACTCATCGTTTAAGATGGTATGGTAAGGTGTATGCTTAAATAAACACCAAATTAACATAATGCAAAAACACAAGATCAAGTGAAGTGTAAATAGAATTTGAATTTCAAGTAAATTGTAAGTTGAATTTGTCAGTTACAGTTATGCTAGTCGGTCATTCTTCCATACAAACGTAGTATGGTGATTACTCGTCTGTTTGACGGTGTACGTTAAAAACTAAAAATTATATCAATTTGACTTGTCATTATCTAGCCCTGTATCGAAGCAGAATTGGAAGAAAAAAATTGGTTTGGAAGTTATGAGTGTCGAAACTTCTATATTAACAACACTAATTTTAACTCATCTTTGGCCATAAATTAATTACTTATGAAATGGCAAAATAAAAACCGTACAGGGATGGATAATTTATTTAAAATTTCAAATAATTTTTCATTTGAGTAGATACACCCAGTAGTTTTGCCCAAAGGTCTGTTCATGAATGTTATAAATCATCGTTTGTTTCAACTAATAAATAATTAAATATATAAACAAATAAATAAAAACGTCATAAATAAATATATATAAATAAATAAACGACTATTAAATAGCATCCTTATTAGCCACGCCACCAACGAGTTCGAGTCGTCGACTAGTGGAACCTTAAGGAAGCCAAAGCAAACGAAATCGTTTGCTTTGGCTTGACTGACAAATTCAAGCTTTAAGATATTTATTTTTATTTTAAATAAACGTAACATGGAAAGAAAAATACATACCTAAGTAACTTCTCAAAAGTGCTCGATTAAAAAGTTAAATATAATTAAAATTCATAACTGGCAACAGAAGCAAAAGTAATGCTTGTTATGTTTAATCAACCTTACATCTACTTACCGACCAACAACACTTATTAATATGCATAATAAAATTATAACACAAAAACACTTTTCATGTCGTCATAAAACGACTCACGATAAGGGAAAGAATTACCACATTTACACGCAAAAAAGTACATGAAAACACGACACCATAATGTGTCTATCTATGGCATTTTTTGCACGTTTCCTCCATAAAATGCCCATAAAATGACACATTGGACAAACATTGACTTTGCGTGCGCAAGAGCATCGCAGCATGAAATTTATTACTTCCTCAAGCAAAGGGAGATACCACTTAAGTTTTGAAGGCACTTGGCTTTTAAACCAGTTTTTAGTCGTGTGTTTAATTTGCATTGCAATGTAAAGTTAAGCTTTTAAAAACCCTGATGATTCAATCTAAGATTCGCGATAGGTAAATGGCGAAAAGCTCTTAAGTTGTACATTTTCGTCCGTACCCGTGGATGCTAATCAGTTATTCTTTGAATATTCCTAGATTATCACGCAATTCATGAAACATTTACTAATCAAATACTTAAAATCGTCATAAATAAATTATCATATGGATATGATGACGTCTTTAAAGTTATCACGATTAGCTTTTATTTGTTGTACGACGTTTAACACCATATTTACCAACCACAATCCTCCAAAATCCCACATAAAATTCAAAGTCAAACTTGAGCTTGTCAAAACAACGAGTTAACACCCAAAAGCGTCGCATCCTGAACCCGCTAACAAGCAACAAACGGCCTGAACAAACACCTAACTGAAATATCGCATCGGTCCCTCTAACTACCGCACAAATTGCGCCTTTGTACGCAAAACTAACACCGCAGTACCACCATACAACACCCCTAGCCATGCAAATAGTAACCTTACTACTTCCACTTAAAGTTTCACCAGTCTGCACATGTTTGGTAAGGTGTCTTCAAATGTTGGTAATCCAGAGGAAGCTGAGATTCATCACGCATCACTCATGTTTGTCTTGTATCAAGCTTTGAAAGCTGTTGGTCGTAAATATGGGGAAATCTTTTAATGTTTTCAACGTGGATGCAGAATGGCAATGGCAGGAAGCTGGGAGGATAGTGTTTAGTAGGATAGGATCTTGATTTCTTGCCTTCCTTATTGCTTCTGTCGAATTTTGACACCTTTATAAGCAGAGCTTTCATATGTCCATTAGACCCAAGACTGATTCCTGTAGCACTATTTAAAAGACATTCGAGTTTCTCAGCTAGCTATAAGCACTTCAAAATAAATATTGAATTGAGTCCTTTTGTGAATTTTCCTTATCCGGCACTATCGACGAGCAAAAAGAAACATTCATTTCTGTCAGGCACTTGTGCAATAATTTAGTTAAGCGCAAGCCCATCGGAATAAGATATTTATTACTTCCTTTCAATCGTTGTGAATTTTTTTTTCATCTGAAACACTTATCTTCTACAGGATACACATTGCCCAGCCGACGAAAATTGCAAGCCAAAAAACTGGTCTGAATAAATCTTTACTTTGACAAACACTTCTTGCGGCCGTCTTTTGGACACCCCAGAGGGCAGGTGACGACAGCTCTTTCCCAAAAATAGTTGTTAGTTTTTGGCAAAAAAAATCTTGCAATTTGTCAGTAACCTGATGCTTGACATAACGCCGGCGCCAAGTTCCCATTGACCATAAAATTTTATCAAGCAAAAAATTGTGTTTTTACTACGTAGTAGACATTTGCATGTGATTTTTATAGGAAACTAGGTTGTAAAAGTTTATACGCTTTCAGTTTTACAAAACATATGTGGGGGATTTTTGTTGGTTCGGAGAATATTTTTGTAGTGCTTTTAAATAAGCAATAAAACGGCTTGTACCAGTTTTGTTTTATTTTTATTTGACTGTTTTTTCCCTGTAAATGAGAAAATGTTAAGCTTTAGAAACTCTTCATACCTAATTAATGTTAATAGTGGTCAAAACCACATGTGACTGTATATTTGACGGGAGTTTATTACTTTGATAATTGCCGACTGCTGCGAAAAACTAGCGCTGGGGCTCTGTCTCGCATAGGGTCACAGCATTATGCTGAGCGATGGCCGTTTTGTGTAGATGTGACGCCTATTTTCCTCTAAATTGTTATTTTCGTGTATTTGTCTTTCTTTGCGTCATGTTTACCGCAAATAAACGTATTTTCTTTATTTCTTCAATTGTTTTTATTTTCCGTCAGGTGGCACATGATTTTGGTTTAAAACGGATGAACTAGAAGATAAAATAGTCCTACAATGGCGGACGCAGAGAAATATAAATCCATAGTTTCAGTAACACCATCCCAATTCTAAAAACCAACAACAAGAACACATCACTGTCAAAAGCTCATACAAATCAGGCTGCAAATAATAAATAATTTATGTGCCTATCTGTGTGCCAAGCGACGTTTACACAAAGATTGAAAAATGACGCCTGCCACGGACTACTATAGACCGTCAGACCGTTAGAGCCACGAAGGATTAGTGGGCTTGAATAATGTCCCACTCTTGAATGACTGTCCAAAGTGTTATTTTTGTGGGCAAGTAGCTAAGTCATGTTTATGATGGGTTCTTAGAAGTTAGAAGTGAGTGGGATTACATTCGGTTTAAGTTTGGAGTATGTTTAGTGATTTCATTTGGGGTTTGGATATGGATCTGTTCAAAATAAGTATTGATTTACTGTGTCAGAAGACTATTAATGTGTAAATAAATGAGAAGCAGTCTTATTGAACTTTGATTGGCAGGCCAGCATCTGGAAGACTAAAGAAATATTATTCGTTGAGGCTTATTACTAGCTCATTTATAAACAGTGACAACAACATATTTCGTAGTTTTAATTTCATGCGCAATCTAAAAAGGACATTTACGGACAGGGCCAAGCCTGCAAGCTTATTGGTGGTACCGGATAAGAAAATCATTGAATAAACTTTCCATTGATTTAACTTCCATTTAATTTCTTTTGACGGACAACAAGCCAAACCTCACTACCAAAATTCGCACGCGCACATTTATTCCCTTACAAAAATAGTCAATAAAAAACTGCGTTTTCGTATGCAATCAATGTGCGTACATTAATCAGGCAGCGGTCAGCGCTGTCAATCAGACCCACTGCGCTGACACAGAAACAAGTGAAGTTCTGCGTGTACAATTTACGAAATGTTTTTCTGTTATCGATGTGGTCTTTTGTCCAGAGATTGAGTTTTGGCGCACTGGGTTTGTGAATGGTTTTGTGTTCTGTTTAAGGGATTAAAAGGTTCGGTCTTTCTTTGTAAGGATAGACCACTGCTAGTGAAATAGGACAGGAGATGATAATGTGGCTCTTGAGAAAAGTGGTAAAAGATAGATAAGGCCCATCAATGGCATGATTTACAACATCCTTCCATCATCTTGGAATACTTCTACACCAACAATCCGCTAACTCAGTTAGGTGATCACGGCAATTGGGTCCATATTCAACAGCCAACATTAACGAAACTATATCAAAGGCCACCAATCATTACACCAAGAACTACATTATCAATCTGCACCGTGACGTACACGATAAAGGCTAAGCATTTGACTAGAAAATTATAGCAGTACATAAACTGCCATAAGTTGTGTCCCATCGCCTGAGAACGTCATATTGACCTTATTCCCTCAGTGCACGTTGATAAACATCTAATACATTCATGTATAATTTTATTGCCTGCTCGGTTAGAAAACTTATTTATTAACAACATAGAAATTACTTACTTGCCTACACGTTATTTTCTTTTATTGCTTTATTTGGCTACGATACGCTATAATAAAGCGACAAGTTTTATCGTTATGATTGTAATGAATGGTAGCGCGTTTAAGGTTAACAAAAATAGGGTATATGCGTAGTTTACAATATTTATTTACACCCGTTATAATTCAATATGATCGGCCAGTAATTAGCCTGTGATGATGGGTAAATAGTAGGAGCCCTTTGGGCCTAACACCACCTCTAATAGCAATATTTGTATCTGGGCGATCGAGCTCTGCTCTGGTGAAAATAGAGAATGCTCATTTAATAGTATAGGATGGTAAGTACATACTAATTCCATGCTACCATGACAATAGGTACAGTAAGCGTTCAAAAGTGCATAAGCACGTTAAGAATCATATTGCTGTGAACACGCGGTGTAGTCCGTATATCTGTATGTGTAAACAACACGGCACACACACCACAGAGTGCAAGAGTGAATTAAACCTCATAATTAATTTAACATTTTAAAGGCATCTTCTGTCTCAACAATACCTCTGTTCTATCAACAATACCTTTGATTAAGATTTATGTTTAGTAAAATATTTAAATGATAACACTCACACTTAGTCCGGTCTCATTAGATATTTGTGTAAATTACATTCACTTTTACGCAGCGCAATAATATTTGATCTCCCTTCAATATTTATATTTGACTGCATTTTGGAAACAATAACCACAACACCGCTAATACCTAAATACTCGTCACCAACAATAACCACGAACCAACAAAGTTTTATTAAGCGAATACGCGTAACGAACTGCGTCTGTCTACCCCACAGAAATCGAAATAATTTACTTAGTTTTCTGTGGTCTACCTGCTAAACCTTAATATTTATGTGAACAAGACGACCGAAATAAAAAACGAATGATTATTGAACTAGTCATTATTAAAAAATAACAAAAACTATGAATAGTAATTATTAAAAAATAAAAACTATGAATGTAATTATTAAAAAATTACAAGCAAACCACAGATGAGATTTGAACCCTCGCTCGGCTCGCCATAATCGCACATATCAAAGCACGTTATCCACTGAGCTAGCACGCCGTATTCTAAATTGATTGAAATTATGAACTACTATGAGTTGCAGACAAAGTGAGTGTGTGTGTATCTATAGTATTGTAACATCTTATAGAAGAAGGTCGTAAGTCAAACCGAAGCGTCAGTCTATTGCTTTGTGCGATTGCCTATGGACTTTTGGTCGCTACTGTACGTAGTAATTCCATACTGCAATTTCATTATTTTAATGTCATTATTCTCATGTCATTTTCATTAACTTGTTTTAAACTTAGAGCGATTGAGGTCTGCTCGGGTTAAAATACGGAGAAAACGAATTTGACTAGATATGAGACCGAGCAAGATCGATTTTTCGCCCCCATAAACCCATACATTGCAACTGTCATCGAAATCGTTAGAGCCGTTTTCAAGAACATGATTACAAATATCATATAAATATTGCTCGTTTAATAGCATAGGATTTTAATTTTACTTTAGTGTTGGAAAGAGTTGGAGCTATACAGAATAATGCTACAAAAAAGGTAGCGGTAGGCCCCCTTTTTTTGGGTGGGAAATGATCAAATAACCGTTCTGGGCGGAGCATTACCACATTGTAAGTGTATTGATCAGACACGCAACTAGCTAGAAATCATCACCATTTAAATATTATTGGTTCGCCACTAGAAACCATCCCTGGAGATCACTCGTCTCGCCCAAAATTGTTGAGCAGACCTGCATCCTGTTTCATTTTGACAGTTCAACACTGTTCATAGCGCTATTCACGTTGTTGAGTAAACAATTTTTTCGAAGATCATGAAACAATGGATTAGCAATATCCTTCAAAATAATTCAGATTTTGATTGATCGTGTGTTACGCAACTAGGGTGTTGATGGATACAATTGACAAAAACCAGCCAAGTGCGTGTCGAACTACGCACAATGACGGGTTCCGTAGTTGGGATGAATTTATCCCAAATACAAACTTAACATTGTAGTTGAAATACATGTTCTCCCATACATTTCAACTGCAAATGTAAGTTTGTACGCACAATATTGAGAGATTTATCATGTTATTTTAAGACCATAGATTTCTTATAGTTTTCCTGTAATATATGAGTAAAGAGCCATATTAGATATTTTTTCAACATTTTTCGTCCTGTAGTTTCGGAGATAAGGGTAAATTTTCATCGAATTTCTTAAATATCTTTAAAAGCGTTTATTTTAAAATTGTATAAAAATATATTTAAGATTCTCAAAACAAGCCCATTCATTTGATATGTCACACGGTACTGTTAGCAAGCCTTTTTTTTTAATTTCCTTATTTTCCCCCAAAAGTGACCCGTATATTCAAGATTCATTTATTTATGTTACACGTTCGTATTTGGGTTACAGAAATACATATGTGTACCCAAATTTAAACTTAATCGGTCCATTCGATTCGGAGCAAATTGGCTGTGACAAACAGACAGACAGACAGACACACGAGTGATCCGTTCTTTATAGGGTTCCGTTCTTTCCTTTTGAGGTACGGAACCCTAAAAATCAAGAAAGTAGAGAGATTCAATTGTGAAAACGTCGTGGCGAAACGGAGACTGTCTCCTTGTCTCTTTTTAGTGATGAGGAGTTACCACGCTTGTTGATCAGTGCAACCACTGCACTAGTTCAAGGAATAAGGCGTGGATATACAAAGCAACTCAAAACATACGTTTCATGTCCAATATAATGTGGATTAAAAACAAAACTCCATTGTTTTTCCACCTTTTCCTTGTTTCATACCCTTGACGAAGATTTGTTCGTATAATTTATGTAAAACTAGCTGTTATCCGCGACTTTACTCGTCCGAAATTAGAAATTAAATATTAAAATGCACGGGAATGCCATCTGTCGGGAAGGAAATAAAATGTTTGGTTATTCTCGCGGGGTTCGCTCAATTTTCCGGATATATTTGCAGTAATGCGGGGTAGTTTAAAAAAAACTATTTATGGAAGAACTTTGTGGCTGGGAAATTGTAGGTTTACGTGAGGTAAACAATAAAAATGATTTTTGTAAAGTTGTACCATGAATCGTTAAGGAAAATTGCCGTAAATAATGTCCTTGTAACCATATTGTAATTATGTTCTAGGTCGAGAAGAACACGCCGCGTAATCATACTGCTGTGCATACCTATCCAACACCAAGCCACAGATTACTAATACTAAGCTGGAATCGATTTTCCTCTTCAGTGGAGATAGGTAAGTATTTAGCTAATTGTATACGATTAACTCTTTCCAGTTAGCCATACTACTCAGCTAACTAAACCATGTGGACCAATAAATTCTTATTACAAACGATGACCAAAATAAAAGTCTAAAAGCTCCCAACAGAGCGTTGCCCAATAAGTTAGACTCTCTTGCCCACCGTGCGCCACTAAATTTTTATTTTATATTCACAAAAAAGGGAAACTGTTATATTTCCAGTGCGATTCGCGGAAACGAGTGGAAGGCTCGGTTTGTGTCTTGAAAACTCGTAAACTTTTGACTACGTTTTTGAGGGAGCTTTGTGGTTAGATCTAATGAAAATTGAGAAAACAAGTAACAAAATTGATTAGCACGCACAGTTAGCTAAACCGATCGGCATATATTTTTTTATGGAAACTGAATTTCGAGCCAATTTCCGTAGACAATATTTTTCCTTCTAAATTATGACGGACTAGCTTCCATCAGCAGTTTCGCAGCCCGCGTGATATCTTAATAAATTATAGCTTAGTGATAATACAGCATTGTACTAGTGACAGAATTTTTTAAATCGGTTCAGTAGTTTTTGAGATTATTCATTACAAATAAATATACAAACACAAAAAATCAAATATTTTCTCTTTATAATATTAGTTTAGATATAAGTAGAGATAAGTCACAAAAATGGACTCTATTCTTGGATCGCAAACTGCTTAGTTTTGAAAACATACAATGCTGTTTTGTGATAATAATACCACATAAATTAAAGGTTTTTTAGTCTTTAAAGGTTGCCGCAGACAGGCGCGACGCAACGGTGCGACGCAATTCTGCTAGAATAATTTCCATGAAGTTTTCATACAAATTGTTCTACTAGAGTTGCGTCGTGTTGTCGTATCGCGCCTGTCTGTGCGAGCCTTTAAGCATCAAAACAGGATTGTTTTTTTCAAACAACAGTATTCAGCAAATAACAGTATTCAGCCATTACGATATAATCAAAATCGAGCTATCTTTTATCAACACATCCTAATCACCATTCTAAACCCACCCCCATAACCAGAAACAACCCACTTCATAACCCCATATTATTAAATCGACCAAACTTATTACGGTCATATCATAAAGTAACCCTAAACAATTACAGTGCACTCGTTCGCGGCGTAAAGTCGTAAGTGGTGGTGTTAGGGTTGACACACACGAACCACTTTGCAACGACATACGACATTACGGTCTCCGTGCTGTTGCAGCAATCGGCTTTCTTCTATTTCTTCAATCAGTCCCTCATTACTGAGAATCGTGGTTACTGGACCCATTTAAGCGATCAATCTGCCTCCATCGACTCCGGTCCTACATTGCCATCACCACCTGCTAAAATTTGCTTGAGGACGTAGCTTCTTTTACTTGGTCAGACCATCGTGTTGGCGACCGGCCTCGTGCTCTCTTTCCTTCGCTATTGCCAACAATGACCAGCTTTTCAAAGCTGCTATCTTCCCTTCGCATTATGTGGCCGAAATAGGCCAAAATACGCAAAATAGATAAACTGTAGACAACCGGGTCTTGACATTGAGTTGAGAAAGATCAGACACATTGTGTGTTTAGCTGTCTATGGTATTCGGAGTATCCGCCTCCAGCACCACATTTCAAATGTGTCTATCCTCTATCTTTCTCTTACTCGGATTGTCCACGACTCAACTCCGATGACTTTAAACCTACAGTTTTGTCGGAGTCCTATGTGTAAGCTGATGAATCACAAAATAACCGCACTCCAGTCAGTTCAACAATAGATTTGAAGTGGAAGCAGTCGTCGGTATGTCGGGTATGAATTGGATTCAATACGCAACTGCGACAACTTTGTAGAAGAACTATCAAACATTGACTGATTGTCTTTAAAACTGAGAGCAATGAGTCGTAAATATGTGTGCTTCTATTATGTCACATCATCATTCTTTGGCCCTTATCCCAATTTTTTTGAGGTCAGAGATATATGTCATTTTCTTCCATATCTCTCGATTAGTCGTCATATCCGTCACCCCCTTTTCAAAAAAATAAGTTTCTGAATTCAACCGTATATATATATATATATATTAATGTGTGTTCGCGGACAACTTCGTCGATTATGAACCGATTTTGATGATTCTTTTTGTTGTAAAGGAGATCCCAAGGGCAGTAGATAAGGAAACTAGGATCTGATGATGGGATCCTGGAGAAGTCGAGGGAACTTTTCAAATATTATAGGCAAACCTATAGGGATTTGCGTTTTTTTATATGTATCTTGTGCAGTTGCTCTTAGAAAGCACCATTTGGTGAAGTGGAACAGATGATGAAGACCACAAATGGCCACCGGAATTACTCAATAATAAGTATTTCACGGGTTGCGATTCGATTAATTTAATATGGTTGCAATGCAGTTTATGCTCGTCATAATGCATATGGAAAAGTGGAGCTGATGGTGAAGTACCAGGAGAACTCCTCAACGAGTAACGTCCCTGCATCGGGAAAAGCAATATTTTGAAAAAAAGTGACGAGCAGTTGAGATTAGGCTATTGTAACTAACATAAATTACAAACTACCCATTAAAAAGCGAGAAATAAAAAAAAATACAAAAAAAAACCGACTTCCAACAAAAACACTACAAAGTGCAAAATAACTTAAATTTCGGTGGGAAATAACTAAAATACAAAACAAAAGTATTGACTTCCGAAATTTAAGTTATTTTTCACTTTGTAGTGTTTTTTTGGAGGTCGTTTGTTTTTTTAGCCATATCATCTACTGCTATGGCACATATCCGCACCAATTTGCTACTCCCCACAGACCACAACTTTTCATCCCGAGTCGTTGGAAAGTGGAGCGTGTGTGTTAACCCTTACAGGGTTGGCACGCTGGGGTTAATACCGGGTTACATTAACGTCGTGGTATCAGCGGTATTAATAGACTATCATCGAGATAGGATACCGCGCCGCGTTTATGACTAAGAAATGGAGGCAGCCTGATAAATTTTATGTACAGTGTAATATTCAATATACGGTTTTTTATGGTGAGTGGGGGTTAATTCTTTTATGCTGTCGTTACTCATTGGTGAGTGGTTGTTATGTGGTTTTCTGTTCTGAATAATGTGCTTTTTAAGGCTATCGTCAAGACTGGGTTCGGTTCATGGAGTTTCTAATTATTTTGTGATTTAATCCTTTTAAAATCATAGTAGTGACAGACAGCTAGCTAACTGATGATTAGACCAACCATTTTACATTCCGAAAAAGGACTTCATAAATACGTAATTTTATTGATGGAATTCAATGATCGATAATCCGCCCTTAAGGCGACGATAACCGATTTTTAATGATTTTATACTGAAGTTTAAACGAGTAGTGTTAATGGTTTGAAAAATAAAAAGTTAAATTAGAGTTTTTTTTAATGACTTAATATAGGAATATTTTAGATTATGTTCATATTACGTAGTGAAATATATTTGTAAAGTTATGTTTAACGTGGATAAAAATTGGGAATCAAGCAAAATCTATCAAGTATATTTTTCTGAAACCTTCACCATTTTAAAGATAATTTAATTATTGATCTTTTAGTAAACGTGTTTTATTAAAATACCTTTTGTTCTTTGTATAATAAATTTATAATGCGTTTAATTTGGGACAGCGGTCCGTGATGGGCGAGTCGTATTACTGGCTGGACCTAAGACGCATTGCGTGAGCTCAGTACAGAACACGCAAGCTTACCATTCAAGGTCACTGGCATATATCTGCGTCTTAATGATCGATCTTCTTTAGAAATCCGGGTGCTTGAAAGTCAAGGCTATTAAATCAGTACCGCAGTCTATTGTCATATTCGCTTTTCCTATCACCATCAACCTTGTCTTCAATCCACTCCATCTTCAAGACATCATTAACCCACTTCACCATATCCACTTACATGCGGTTGTGGTGAAGTGGGTTAATGATGTCTTGAAGATCATCATCTACTGCTATGTCACTTATTCGCACCAATTTACTACTCTCCGCAGACCACAACTTTTCATCCCGAGTCGGTGGAGAGTCACCATCAACCTTGTCTTCAATCCACTCCATCTTCAAGACATCATTAACCCACTTCACCACATCCACATGTAAATCAACACTCACACTAACGGGAAATGACACAACAGAATTCAAATTAAAATTACCGACACACGACAGGACAAGCTTTTTTAATTGTCACTTACCACTTTTATGTAAATCCGCGGTGACGGCTCCCACTGGGTGTCGGCACTGTCGACCGTCTGACAGCTCTGACAGCTGACAGCGCTGACAACTGACAACCGACAGGTCGCCGTTCACCGGGCAATTTGCGACCAAGCGGCTGCACCGGGAGTAATATTATTTTACTTGCTTTTTTTCCGCGGGACAGTGTGCGTCCTGTCAGTCGGACGGTGTTAATTTAATTAGGGATTGGTCTATTTTTTGTTTTTATGCTGGACTGGTGAGGTTCGTAAAGGTTGGAGGAAAAGTGTTGAGAGTAATTTGAGGATGCTGGGTTTAAATTCTGTCGATAACTTCCTTTCTGAAGTCGTAAATGACAGGTAGTTGATCCTACTTGTTGTGACGTTTCTGGAAAACCTTGGCCGAATTCGGTACGACTTCCAACAGCTCTTAGTTTTTGTAGGGTGTACTGGGAGAGGAATTCCAATAATCTAAAGTACCTGGGCGACCGAGCTCTGCTCTAGTGAAAATAGAGAATGCTCATTTAATAGTATAGGAAAGTACATACTAATCCATGTATGGTACTTACTAATTCCATGCTGCCATGTCATTATTCTAATGTCATTATTCTCATTTGATTATTAATTATTTTGTTCTAAACTTTGGGCGACCGAGCTCTGCCAGATATGAGATCTAGCTAGATCGATTTTGTGGCCCCCGTAAAACCCTTAAATTGCATCTTTCATCGAAATCGTTAAAGCCGATTTTGAGAACGTGAGTACAAATATATATACTTATAAATATATACAAATATTGCTCGTTTAATACTATAGGATAGGATATTGGTTTGTATTCGTATTTGTGATTTCTAGAAGTTTGTTCATACACTTATGAACTACTAGATAGTTTTTTGCATCAGATCAAATTAGCGCTGTACCTATCACTCAATTCTACTCATTTCTATTCAAAACCCACATGCCTTACAACCCAGCATTTTACTACCATTTCTACAACATTTATCCGAACAAACTCTCAAGAAAACATCCTTCTGTACAACACATTAAGCACTAAACATTCCCTATCTAAACTAACACACAATACGGGCCTTTCACACTGGCGCATTCCGGTATCTCAAACGGCTACGTCGGAACGGCCGTCTTGCGCGGCGTCTTTCATATTTTGAATACTTACTCGAGTTATAAGAATTTACGCGACGCTTACTCGGGGGTAATGGGTCGCATAAAATCTTATGACCACTCAACTCTTGTGTATTGACTTTTACAGCGGCGCCATTACACGGTATATTTTAAGAGGGGTAGCAATTCGCATTTTGTGGGAGCGGTGTGTCTGTTATTTGCGAAATAATTTTCATTTTTTTACTGTTATCCTTTTTCTGTTAATGTTTTTTGGTGGCGGCGAATTTGGGCCACGGGTCGGCTTAATGATTGCTCGTTTGTTAATTTGAATTTAGGGCATAAGCTATTATGTAATGTGGTTTAGGTTGGGTTGACTTCGTCGGTTAAGATTAGATTAGACATGCATGGCGATCATGCTACAGCAATGCACATAACAAAGAAATAGGCCATCAAGTATGCCTGATGGCCAATTTTTTTGCTATGTGCATTGTTGCAGCTTTTCTGTTCTCCAAGGAAGCTTTTATTTCTTTCTTTGGAAAGAAAAAGAACAATCACATGCAGCTCCTCAAATGTCAACAATCATACGCAATCCCTCACATGTCATCATCACTATTATCTACAGCCCGACTCCACCCACTGCTGGGCAAAGGTCTATCTTTGCGAGTGTCAATTTTCAAGCTCCTGTGATAGTTTCATCCACATCCAAGTTAAGTTTCATTTGACTTCCTCTACTACAAACAAATAAAATATTCCTCAGTTCCCCGCTCTCCGCCTCCATTAAGTCCCAACCCCACACGTGTTTACATGTCGCCATAACAATAAGTTAAATAAACGCCCTTTACGCTTCGTGACGACTGCTGTTTGAATTGCATTATGTTATGACTCGCTGGAGGAGCTCTCTTTGCGTGGATGTAGTTCTGTGTTATTGATTTAGGAGGGAATAAGTGAGTGTTACTATTTTCTTATTACAGTGATAATAAAGACACTTTGTGGAATAGTTATTGGAGCAATATTCTATTGGATCTAGCGCATGCTGGGCAGTTAGCGCTGCTAACCAATCTGGCGACTGGATAACTGGATAATTTGTCAGTACGACCAGTATGAGCTATTTGTGGTCACGAAAAATCCTCAAGCCGTAAGTTGCAAAAGCGGTCCAGCTTGACATCATCGAGAAATAAGGAAAAAACAAAGTCGTATCTACTACTCGTACACGTAGAAAGAGACTGGCACTAAAGTAGTTACCCTATTAGTAACCAGAGACCACAAGGAACTAACTTTATTATGATTAAACCGGAATACCAACAAAACTAGAACGGCCAACACGGAACTGATAACGAACATACACAATTAACAAATCAACACATAAAATAAACATAACAAAACAAATAAAACTAACAATAAACGTGGAATCTATTAACAATAAATCATATTGTTCGCTAGAACGCAACGATTGAGTAATAAATATCAATGAGTTTAATGTTCGGGCGTACACGCGATAACTGTCAGCCGCCATGTTGGTCCGCCATCTTGATTTATGACATTTTATTGTAAACTGTCGATAGATAGCGCGGAGCTATGAAAGAAGCTAATTGTTTTTGATTTGATGAATAGATTTTGATTTCGGGTATAAACAGAACATAATTCCTAACGTTGTTATTGCTATTCATTGTTGAACATGATTGTGTCCACATGTAATATTCAAATGGAAGTGACTTACATTAGAGATGTTCAAGCCCAAATGTTGATGTGCATTTGTTTTCTTATTGATGTCTTCATTTATTTTTTTTTTCTTTATCGAAAATCTATTTAGACCAATACAAACAACTGATAGGATTCCGTCTTTTCATTTTATTTCTACCAAAAAAAAACCTGTTTAGAATTACTAATTAATTCCGTCCGATGTTCCCTGCAGAGCCAATGACAGCAAAAACGTGTTAGATCAAAGATCACATTAGTTATACATACACAAGTGACAAGCCGTCAAGTCATCCGCTGTTTACCTTTAACTCCTTAACTTGTGTTGAAATGTCGTCTTACAAGTATTGTGTAAATATCATTGGTGTTTAATTCGTACTCACTGACGTGGTCATTTGCATAGGAATATGGGGAAATTGTGTCCAACGTCTAATTGGAACCTTCTTTAAAGATACTAATGCTAAGCATTGGGAAAAAAGGCCAAAACGAGAAATGGCCATTGATGTTATTATAACAGAATAGAACTTTAATAAATGCGAAAGTTAGTTTGTTTTTCACGTTAAAACGGCTCAACGGATTTGGATGAAATTTGGCACACGGGTAGACCATGGCCTGGAGAATAACAAGAAGACATAGAATATTTATTATCCCGATATTCCCATGGGATCGAGACCTATGCGAGTGAAACCGTGGAGCGCAACTAGTAGAAATATAATTATTAGCATGATTCCTGTCAAGGGCCAACATTAAAAATGTCATTGTTTAGCAAACTTATTTCAAACACCCAAAGGATGATAAAAAGTTCGAAAATTCGTAGACTATTCATTTTGTTACCACTTTTCTTTTATATCACCGGTACCTACCTTAAAAAAATAAGTATGTCAAGGATGGGCAATATTGACTACCTACTCTTTTCTACTGTGTACGATAAAACGATCACCTCGATCGTTTACTGACTCAGCTGTGAAAACTTAAAGCGTAGTTTTTATATGCTTGCTAACTGTCTCACTGCAAGTCAATCCTTTTCTTATAAATAGTAGAAGAGAGTATAGATCATGGCCCACCCTAGACGTTACCTTTTCCTTTACCGGTTATGTGGGAAGAAAATTAACAGTCTGCATTTTTGAAGTGAAAACTTCTTTAGGCGTGTTGGGTATTTTAAGATGGGACTAAACCATTGATTTTGCGACACTGTGACGACACCAGGTTTTGACTATTAAAAAGACATCAACACGTCGATTATCGCGGTGCGTGCAGTTAAAGACATCAACGCGTTGATTACCGCGGCGCCAATTTTTTTTTTAAGTTTTCATTTCTGTCGGCACTCCCGGAGTGCCTCTGTTTTTTTTTACTACCAATTAAGTCCTGGTCCTCAGCAGCGGCTCTTCTTATGAAGCGGATTGCCAATTTCACGAGTTTGACTGTCTCCTTCATAGATCCATGTTCCTATGACTAATTGCGCAACACATGAATAACTAGCTAGCAATGTCGCAGTCAATACCAATTAAGACAATAGATTTTCTATCAACAATCTGTTGAGTTTCAAACGCGGTTGATGAAGATTACCTTTGTGTGTTAATGGGTCAATGTGTTGCTCCAATTGTAGTCTCAAGTGGGTTTATGACCTATTGGGTAACAGTTTCAAGTTTTTTTAGTCCTAAATGAAGAGATTTCTTTGATGGTTTTAAAAAGAGAAGGAGCATTTTGACCAGTAAACGGAGATGTTGATAAGATTTGGTTCGTGAAATATTATAGTATACTCATAGTTTTTCATAATCTGCCTAGCCTTTTCCAATTATGTTAGGATCGGCCTCCAGTCGAACCGGATGCAGCTGAATACCAGTACATGGAGCGACTGCCTATCCCTGTGCCTACAATGTTCTTCTTAACCGTCAACATAAATTGATTAAGTTGGAAAGAACAATCATGAAACGGAAAGAGGCTTACTTGACAAGTTCAAATCCAATCTCCAGAATATCAATACTAATTCTGACAATAAAATGTTGCATGCATTATTCGATCATTTTAATTATAAATATTTGTAGAGTATTAAAATAATATCAGTTCCGATGAACTTTAATAAAATAATGAGGTGCCGAGGCCTCGATGTATCATTAGTCTTTACAATAAATTAACAGCAATAAAGTTATTAATTTATTGGCACTTTTTAATATTCATTATGAAATATTTATTTCATATTCCATTGCTTTGTGGTTATGTAATAATTATTAATTTATGAGTGTTTGTAATGCAGAAATGATTTAATTTAAATATTAAATTGTTGGTTCGTTGTTACGGAAAGGTGGCATTGAATGTAGGGTTCCGTAGTATATATAAGAAACAATACAACTGAACAAGGTCCGGATGAATCCCTAAAATGCAGACCCTCAGTTTAGGAAGAGTTCCATAGTAACATGATTAAACATGACATACTAGAAACTAAGTACCTATAGTATTTAGTAATACCTCGACTAATCACGTGAGCAGCCAGTCAACTAAAATACCTGAACTGCAAATAACAAACATGAATAAATACTAACTTTGTATTCTGGACACTAGAAGCGTATAAATCAACCTTTACAGCTCATAATGTTTCCACACAAAGTTTCCTCTAAATCAGTCATATCTCCATTTATTATGACGATATTCCTTCACCTTTAGAACAAGCGGTAACGAGCTTTATCGCATATAAATCCTTCGTTCTCCGATACGCTGCAATTTATTGATGTTGCTTCTCCCAGTCATATAATTGCGCAGAGCCCTGATTGATGCCTTCGTTCAAGTTGATCGTAACTCATTCAGAATGAACGGAGTGAATGTATCTGAATCTGTGTTGTTTGCTTTGTGTGGTGCGGATATTAAATTCGTTGAGAAAGGGATGTTGTTTGTATAGTTGGCCAAGTAATAGACCATTTTGGTCTGGTTCGTCGGTAGACTGATGTTTTTGAGAAATACACCGTAAATGCGCAGGAGTTTACATACGAAATAAACTATCGTTTTCCTAAATATTGACATTGTAGATGTTGTCTTCTAACACCCATTTACCAACTTAATTAGTCGCAAACTAGCGATCTAGCAATTCATCGCTCTATTAGATTCAGTAATAAATTAATTGTGTTGGTAATCCATCAAAAGTGACAGTTTCAAGCATTATTCGTTCAAGTTTTTCACCCAAAAAATAACCCTCACCAACCCTGAGCCCAGACTTCAAAGATAGCATAATAATCTATAACGTAGACTTAACCCTCCGAACTTCGTTCACTTTCAGAATATTAAATTTTAAACTGTCACCGCGCGCTGACTTCGTCAAAGTTTTTCTATTAAATTTTTCATTAGCATTTGACAGGACATTCATAATGTTCACGACTTTGATCAATGGGGCTCGGCAGCTCGGCTGTCAGCCAGGGAACGGCTAATGATATTTGCTTGAAACGCTTGATGTATGACGTCGTTGGTGCGTGGCTTACTGGTAGTAAGATACGCATATGAAATGGAGATAGATGTTGTACCTATGTTTTTGTAACTAGGGTACAAAATATTCGATTGTACTGTAGAATTTACAGAGCTAATGTTAAGTTTAGTTTAATTGTGCACGATTTAGAAGTCACTGGAAACGAACAGGTTCAATTGGATAAATAAAAGATTTTCTCAATTGTATTATACTATACCGTATAGATTAAGCAGCGCCCACGGCGTGGCAGTATTTAGTTAATTTCAGACTTTTTATTCACTTATGAATATAGAAGAGTATGAACTGAACAGGTTAACCGTATTAATTCCTAATCAAGAAATTGTTTTCGTTTTTGAACACCCTTGTAAGTGTTCTTACAAAAAAAAACTCAGCCTGTATAATGCCACCTACCATTAACATATTTATACCAAAATACTTTTCACCCATTATGGGCCATAAGCGTGACGTATGCAAAGAATGCGATCATAGATAGTCAACATTATGGCTATGCCTTGTTTTCGCAATATGGAAATCGCTGATAAACTTCTTGATAGATGTGCCTATAAAAAGTTAAATTATTCGGTGTAACAGCAAAAAGTATGAATAGCTGTTAGCCGTAACATAACAACTGTCTTCATGCAGTTACTTTGCAACTATGTTGATACGGTTACCGTGTTTGTAAAATTGTAATGTTAATAGTTGGTGGTCACGCGGTTTTGCTTCGATGGCAAAATCTCTATGTATGGTAATAGTTGGACTCTTATCTATAATGGGTGACTGTTATGATATTTATGTATACTTCGGTACTTAGTCATGATAAGTAATGAAGTTGGCAAAAAATGTGTGGTGGGTTATGTATGGAACTTGCTTCAAACTTTTTTTCTGACGATCTTGTTCTTCAGGAAAAGTGTCTGGGATACTGTTTTCAATGAAACTTGGTTACGTCAAACATGTTATTGATAACGTCAATGAGTTCTACAAATCTTTTTCTGTTGAAATAATTATGTATGAAAACAGTACCTACTTTTTTGGTTGAATCTTTTCACATATAACTGTGTTTTTACTATAATCTTATTTCCTTATTTGTATCATACCTAAGTCTCCCCCGCCTTGGTATATTCTAAGCCTTCAATGGACTTCACAAAAAAGCTCTTAGTATATTATCTTAATCCTAATTTAAACCATCCATCACCAATAGTAATACTGTAACAAAATGCTACATCAAAAATACAGTGGAGCCAGCGACGGAACAATAAAGTCACATTTAATACAATTACCTACAAAATATATTAGTGTTTATTTTGTAAGTCGGCGCGAATGTTTGCTACGACTGTACTGGGAGGAAGGTGCAAGATGTAAGAGAAAGCGAGTTTCGGGGGTTGAAAATTAGAAACGCATCAAAATTCAGACTAGTCTCGCAAGACGTGAGAATCGCAGTTTTTCAAGTATAATTTTCTTGAATAAAAGTTTTAAGTACGGTAAACAAGACTTTTGTGCATTCTTTGACTTAATGCCTTGAATGGCCCAACTAATTCCTTATCATCATATTTCGACAGTTCTTAAACTACTATAATTTTAACTTATCTTTTAAATGAGCAAACGGTAGCATCAAAATCTACAACCAAACAAAATGAGCTTTTTGTTTGTAAGTTGACTCAACATCGCATGTGTCAACAAGTGAAAACTTAATTAATATTTTTATTTTTACTTTTTTTTATTGTGCTATTTTTGGTAGGAGATAAACTCATGGATTCGCGTCACCGACATGCTCGCACCATAGTGCAATACTATAGAGTATAGATGGCGCTAATAACAGTTTTAAGTTATCACTTTTGTCGGCAGTCTTGCCAATTTTCCTTTGATAAAACGCCTCGCTCCCGCTCACCCCTTAACCCCTTCGCAGCTTACACACGATAGCTATAAACATACATCAATGATATTTATGGGAGTCATTCGCTAAAGCGTGTAGCACAACGATTACTAAGAACCAAACGTTAAGACAGCGGCGACGATTTGTGACGAACTTGCCGCTACAATTCTTTTTTTAGTAGACAAAATAACGTAATTTAGCGGCAAACGACGCCACTTTTGGTAGTTCGTGTTTTTTATGGCTCCACTTTTAGATTTAGTTTGGTGGGGTTGGTACTAAATGGTGGAAGGCATACAATGTGTTGTTGGGTTATATTTTGGGGTGTCAGGCAAAAGTTTTTGATGTATGAATCTTGGAAGGAATAAGTATAATGTTGTGGATGTTGCGTCTGACGCGGTGAATGGTGCATTTGGCTCCATTAGTATGTTTTAAAGAAGCATTATTTAGTTTTATGGTTGCCAAGTTGTTTAGATGTGTGATGAGACTGACTACACCATATAATTTCGTTGAAAACAGAAGTTACTAAAAAAAATTTGGAGGTTTCACGCTGTAGATGCAATTACAGACACGAATCTTGAATGCATTCAATGGAAGACGTAGTACCTAAATGAAAAAGAAAAAACCGGTCAAGTGCGTATCGGACTACGCACAATGAAGGGTTCCGTAGTTGGGATGAATTTATCCCAAATACAAACTTAACATTGTAGTTGAAATACACGTTCTCCGATACATTCCAACTGCAAATATAAGTTTGTACGCACAATATTGAGAGATTTATCGTGTTATTTTAAGACCAAAGACTTCTTATATGTTTTTCTGGTATTTATGAGTAGAGAGCCGTATTATATTTTTTTTTTTTAATTTTTGGCCCAGTAGTTTCGGAGATAAGGGGGGAATAGTCAATTTTCATCGAATTTCTTAAATATCTTAAAGTACTTATTTTAAAATTATATGAAAAATATATTTAAGATCCTCGCAAGAATCCCTTCCTATTTGATATGTCACACGGTACTGTTAGCAAAACTTTCTTTTTAAATTTTCTTGTTTGCTTCCCAAAAGTGGCCCCTATATTCAAAATTCATTTATTTACGTTACACATTCGTGTTTTGCTCACAGAAATACATATGTGTACCAAATTTAAACTTAATCGGTCCATAAGATTCGGAGCAAATTGATTGTGACAGATGGACAGACAAACAGACACACGAATGATCCTATAAGGGTTCCGTTTTTTTCCTTTTGAGGTACGGAACCTTAAAAATCGGAGGTAAAACTTTAACCCTTGGCAGAAAAAGCCATAATAATCGGGTCACCCAACTACAAACATGTTACATTATGGAATTAGTTTAGTTGTAGAAGTTCTATCAATAACTAAAACACGTGTAGCTTTTATCTTTCATTACTTATTCAATGGTAAGTAATATTTCTAATCCCCGCCTCATTTAATACCTGTCACTTAACCGCAGAACTTTAAACAACCTTCCCTATTCTAAATGAACCACCAAGAAGAATTCCTTACATTTAGCACTCACAAACTAAATACCAGCTTCAGCCGGCACCATTAGTTGGCTGTCACATCTGTCGACTGTCGCGACGCGTCACAAAAACGCGCGATGTCGCGGCGAATGCGCTCCAAGTCCCGACATGTTTACGATTGCGACGACAAAAATATCGCAAGCGGCGATTGTCCGTCGATTGAGTTACTGCGGGCCCTGTTCCCGGCTAATTTACCGACTTGTTAACTGAAAGTGTGCGAGTTTCAAGTCTTTGAAAGTTAAATAAAATTGTCGAGTTTGTTTTCGGCCTTTATTACAGATTTCGTGGGCGGATTAAATGATAATTTTGTTAAGAGGAATGTTGTTGATAGTTTTATGCGGTGAAGTGATTACTGAAAGGATTTATAGATATGTTTCTCAGAATCTTTTTGGTAGAACTGTAGCAGTCAAATTGTTTGGCACTTGTTATAAGAGAAAAAGTGTGTTTACTTTTGTAATGAATATTAAGATTAATAAAACTTACTATTGTAGTGATTTAAGTGTTCGATTTTTGGCCATTATACAATTTATTTAACTTATATCCCCACCCAGGCCTAAAACCAGGCATCAGAAAGCATCATGTGGTCATCACTATCTTACAAATGTATTACATGCAAAGTATTTGCTACTGGCAGAAAAGAAAATACACGAATAGGAGTATTGTATCGTCCGAACCACAGCACGTTAAACTTTCCAGTGCCTGCCTTCTATCTACAAAAATAAATCTGCTGTAAATGTAATGTAGGTAAACAATAGTAAAGCTAAACACTTGTAACAACAGAATTCAATCAGGCTATCGACGCGAGCTACAGACGTCAGCGCGACTGCGCTGCCGGCGACACCCGTCACTTGTTACTGCACCTCTAACAAGCCACCGCACGTCGCATAGTGTGGACACGGTTTTAGTTATTGTAGTTTCTATTGACTTGTTGTTCTTTATCTTATTTGTGTTTATCTTTTCCTTTACGAAAAAGCAGTGTGGGCAGTGAGCCCTGATACCTTCTTAGTTGAAAAAAAACTATTCTTTTCCACACGCCATATGAAGTTATTCTTAATAGGTTCGTACCAGAAAAGCTTTTCAGTATTATATTATCTGTAGCTTGGGTTTCCTTTGAATACGGTGCCGTTATAACACGGCCGAAAAATGGAAAAATCTGTAATTTTTCGCGGTGTCTTGACAATACGTGCGACCTATATGACGTCATTACTTTCTTAGGAAAATCGAGGTTTAAAGAGAAGAAGTAGCACTCTCTGTTAGACTGAATGTCTAAAGAAGAGTGCTGCGAAGAGAATTTGAATACGAAACTAAAAGGATGTTATTTCAGTCTCATTAATACCTTCATAATTGTTGTTTTACTTCCAGTTCTTACGAATTCATGACCGAGGAAAGGAAGATCAGTTTTATCTCCCAACACTCATATGAGACCAAAAGCCAATAAAAAATAAATCTATTTTAAATCCCTCTCCATACTATTGAACCGCGTCTCGAAGCTAAGACGCTTGTTACTCCAAGTTTGCATTGAACCCCGCGGCTCACCCCCCAGGGGATCAATGGACAATGTGGGTGATTCGTCGGGTGACACCTGCGTAATGGGATAGCGTTTGTATGGAGGATATGACGGGACCAGATGTGTAATGCGGATGTGTGGATGTGGATGATGCAGATGTGTGTTGGTTACATTGTGGGTGCAGTTGGAACAACGTGCGGGATATTTTGGTTTTCGATTGAGTTTGAAATCTTCGAGTGTGAAAAGAGTAGTAGTAAGTAGGTCACGAACCTGCATCAAAGTTTGACATTCTTAGGCTTATTTTTGCTATTTTATTTTATTTTATTTTAACAAGTTAAATACCTTTTTACACCACCTAGGTATTTGCTGAAATGAAGTAAGAGTAGCAATTGTGTAGTACAAAATATATCGTCACAAATTTTTCATGAAATACTAATTTCTGAATGAGAAATGACAACAACATCCTTAGAAGGTTTAGCAAAATTGTTCATTAGTTTAGCTAGTAAATTCTAAAATAAAGCATAATGTCACAAACTCTTATAATGTTATGCAAACACTTCTTCATAACATGCTATATGCTAACTTTGAACAATGCATATTTACTAATACTTTATAAACATCGCTTTGAAACGTGTCCATTCCATAAATTAACACCAACCGTAACAATTTATTCGTAAACTGAAAAGTGTATAACATTATATTTAAATACCGTAATATTTTATTTATTACACTGTCAATATACAAGTGTTGTCCTAGTAAATATATTGAACAGACGGCTCTCCATTATATTGAATAATAGCCGCCAGTGTAAACGAGGAAGTGCTAAAACAAATAAATTATTGAGAACAACTATCATTATGTTAACAGGTGCTGCAAATGTGGAAAAACATGCATAATTATTTGTTATGTCTCTTCTTGTACCCGTCATGACATGACTTACATACTTTCTGGCAACCGTATGACCAAGATCTTAAAACATAAACGACGAAAATGTACCATGTGTACCGTTACCTACCCCAGAAACTTTATTTGTTCTCAATGATGAATCTGGGATAAAAATGAGTAAGTAAGGAAAAAAGAAAAGTAACCATCTAAAAGGTTACTACCTAAATGGTAGGACTTGGCAGCTTTGAGGATGCTAAAATAATCTAAATAGTAGTTGAGAGAATTTTATTCTTACTTAATTCTTAATTACGTTTGCACGAAAGCAAAGACGAAATCAAGAACTGGTAGGCGACGGGCTGGAAAGAGGCGAAAGATTTCCCAGCCTAACCCACGACTGTGCTTAGTGCTTTTGATGATGACGATTATTTTCTTAAAGATTAGTTTTTAAAATACAAATGAAGGGCTAACTCTTAAGGTTACTCAGTTACTATGACTCCTCGCTGAAACAAATGCTTTCCTTTTCGCCATCCAGGTAGCTGATCGTTGAAAATAAAACATACAAATTCTTTTTAAAACTATCGCCTGTTCTGATCCAAAGCGTTCAGAAACAATGTTTATACGTGCCACATGTGCTCAAACTAATAAGATAAACAACACGTGTCGCGTTTTGCGAAAAATGTGCTTCTGTAACGAGGGCTCAGTGTCAATCACCTTTGCAGATCAGCGCCTCTAACTTTGAGAAGAGGAGATGCGAGGAGAAACCCATAACTATCATCGTTACTAGACAAATGTATGATGAGTTGTTGACGTTGCTTCTTTTGCCAGGATTACCGGCATGGCTGCAGGATACCTACATACATATCTTTTAAACATAATCCCACAGTTGTCGTATGTGATACTTAACCAGCTTGTCCACCACAAGCTGGTGCTCGATGTTTCACTTTCTAAGTACCTACGAGGTAATATATTTAATGGGCATTTTTGTAAGCCATAAATGTTTGTTGCTATATGTTTTTGCTTTTTAAATAGAATCATAAATACTATCACTTGAGTCACTTGAAAAGAAAAAGCTCCTGAGAAAAACATTGGACTTAAACAAAACTAAATCGCCAAACCCCACTGAGCACGCACGGTGTAAGGCCTAGCCCGCACTGCGAATTTTATTCGCTCGGTATATATTCAGTGTATGGCATTACAACGAGCGCGAATTTTAAACTGCCATAAGAAAACATTGTGTTTTATATACCATACGAAATTTCTCGCGATTTTTTATCGCAGTGCGGGCTCGGCCTAACTCTTGTAACTTTTTGTGTGAATAATCTTTCCTTGGTAATACTAAAATATAGTGGCACAAATCTTCAGACTGACATAATCTTTTTCTTCTTTTCGTGTGTTTAGTGACTAACATTTTTTTTTTTGGGTGAATAACCGAAGGAACACGGGTGGGTGGGGGGAGGGCGTGTCAGACTCTAACTGACTAAAACCCACCCGTGTTCCTTCGGTTACTCTGTTGCCGGGGGCCACGATCTCCCTTTCGGTTTTCTTCGCACCCCCGGCAGGCATCGGCCCTAGCAGACCCCATCAATTCTGCTGACATCTCTTTGAGGCGCGTGTGGAACATAACGCGCCGTCAACCCGGGCCAGCCTAGCACGAAAGGATATCGGACGGGGAGCTACCCATTGCTCACCGTCCGCAAGCCCGCGCTTACGGTGGCCGGAAATCGGCCTGCGATTCCCTTAGCGACTAACCTGGTGTCAGAGTAGTGACTAACCTGGTGTCAGAGTTTAAAAGCCGCCCATAGGTCTCTGACTTGGCTTCACATGCTGTCGAGAAATATCTCTCGGGCATTTCCTCACGATGTTTTCCTTCACCGTTTTTAAGCAAGTGGTATTTATACAATACTCAAATGAATCTGAAAAATCGGAGGTTCATGCCTTGGGATCGAACTTGAGATTGACATAATTAGAAAGGAATAAGTACTTTTTTTGTCGAAAACTCGAAGGAGCAAATTAACTACCAAGTTAAATTAGTCTTAAAATTTTATGCAACTGTTAAATACAGTTCTTTTACAACTTAATACATGCATTTAACATTTACCAGCTAACAAATTGAGGTATGTAACAATGTTATCAGACTTATCACCTAGCCATTTTAAATAGACCTGCTATTGAACCAACTGCCTAGGAATTTACGAGCATCTTATCTAGACATGTTGCTAGTGGCACTAATTTGATTATTAAGTGTCTTATTAAATTTTGAATAGGGTGTGTAGGAAGTTCAAGTTTTTCAGGAAATTATTGATTAGATTCATTAAAACTTGGGATTAAACTGTAACGTATAATGAAGGGAAAAACCGGCCAAGTGCGTGTCGGACTACGCACAATGATGGGTTCCGTAGTTGGGATGAATTTATCCCAAATACAAACTTAACATTGTAGTTGAAATACACGTTCTCCCATACATTCCAACTGCAAATATAAGTTTGTACGCACAATATTGAGAGATTCTTTTTTTAAATTTTCTTGTTCGCCCCCAAAAGTGACCCCTATATTCCAAATTTATTTATTTACGTTACACGTTCGTGTTTGGGTCACAGAAATACATATGTGTACCAAATTTCAACTTAATCGGTCCATTAGATTCGGAGCAAATTGGCTGTGACAGACGGACAGACAGACAGACAGACACACGAATGATCCTATAAGGGTTCCGTTTTTCCTTTTGAGGTACGGAACCCTAAAAACTGGCCAAGTGCGAGTCGGACTCGCGCACGAAGGGTTCCGTACCATTATCTATAAAAACGAGCGATAAAATCACGTTTGTTGTATGGGAGTCCTCTACCTACCTACCTTTTTTTTTATTATGTTTTGTATTTCCTGTGCGTGTCCCAAATAAAATATTTTCTTTCTTTTCTTTTCTTTAAATATTTATTTTATTCTGTTGTTTTAGTATTTGTTGTTATAGCGGCAACATAAATACATCATCTGTGAAAATTTCAACTGTCTAACTATCACGGTTCATGAGACACAGCCTGGTGACTGACGGTCAGACAGACAGACGGACGGACAACGGAGTCTTAGTAATAGGGTCCCGTTTTGCCCTTTAGGTACGGAACCCTTATGCCTTAAAGCTTAGAACATCATTCGTCAGATACGCTGGGCCTACTATACAGCCATTTAGTTATGCATCTTTCCGTTACTCGACATATTGTTATAACTAAATTCTAAATTTTTGGCAGTATTAGCTACATTTCTTGATACTCTCACTAACTGGTCTTTCAAACTTGGTAACATTAAATAACAATCTAAAGTAACGAATACTGCGTCGATATTACATTTCTGACACCTATCCTAAACCACAGGAGCTGTGGTTACCTAGTACGCCACAGCTTCTTAAAATGTTAGTCATGACATACTTAACAGTGAAATACTATATAGGTGCTGAAGTATTTTCAATTAGTTACAGATTTGCATATTAGTCGGTTCACAACTACCGAATAAATATATATGTCGGAAATACGTTACTGAGTTGACTAATAGGGACGCCAGCGCTGCCTAGCGGCGGTCGACAGAGTCTACAACATAACGCTCGAACCGGCCGGACTGGAGCTGAGCAGAGTTCATCGGTGGCGGTCAGGCAGTGAACACGTCTAGAAACTGTCCCGCGTTCTGAATAGTTGTTTCCTGTATTTTTTCCTTTTGGTGGGATATTATCAAATAACTTCTCCCGCTCTGAGCGGAGCTCTCTCGGACAAACTCGCAACCCCGGCAGGCATCGGCCCTAGCGGACCCCTTCAGTTGTGCTGACATCTCTTTGAGGCGCGCGTGGAACACAACGCGCCGTCGACCCGGTCTACCTACCTCTATCCGGCCTGATTCTTATCTGATGGCGAGCTACCCATTGCACACCGTCCGCAAGCCCGCGCCTACGTTGGCCGGGAATCGGCCTGCGATTCCCGACGCCCATGGCTTCCTCCTTAGCGAGCATTACTGCTTCGCAGATGCTGGTGACGGCTTCCTATGCCCTCTTGCTCCATACCATGGCCTGAACCAAGGCCGGACGCGAGAGATTACCGCCGCCGATCGCCTCCACGATGACACGGCGATGGTCCACCCAAGCCGGGCAGACCTCCACCGTATGCTCCACCGTATCCTCCGGGCGATCCACACAATGGTGATTCCTGGGCGTTTCCTCCCGCCTTATCCTGAACAGGAACCTCCCGAAACAACCGTGTCTTGTGAGGATTTGCGTAAGGCGGAAGGTGAGGACGCCGTGGCGCCTCTCTACACACTCCTCGAAGAGGGGACTTAACATAACATAACATCACGCCTTGTTTCCCCGAAGGGTTGGGTAGAGGTGTCCCTGTAGCAGGCACACCCACATTTCGCCAGTTATGTTTAAGTCCCATGTAATAGGGGGCGAGCCTATTGCCATCAACCGGGACAAGAGGGGACTTATTGCCGCAATTATGGCGTGCCCTTGTGTCGTGTACCTAATGTGTCAATTGCTAGCGTGATTAATTTAGTAGTAAATTATAATGTGATCTGAAATGCAAACGGTTTTTCTATTGCGCAATAACTTTCTTATACCCAGTTATTAAAATATGGCTAATAATAATAAGAGAGACATCCACCCTCCTCCGTCATACATAATAAATAACTTTATTTACATTCTGATAATTTTTTTCGGGTAGATGGTGATTACCTAGATACGTTCTAAGTGGAATTCAAATAAATAATGTCAAACTATTATGTACATGAAATGACACAAGAATTTCCATTGTAGGTATTTTCACCAACACTAAAGTACGTGGGGACACCAACAAAATAAACCGATTTCTATTAAATAATGAAAATATTTGTTCTCAGCGTTGACACTTGTTTACATTATCCTGCAAAAAAATACTTTTAATTGAGACATTGTAAGTTAATTTTAACTTAGTAATCGCTCATTTCCCGTACTTAAACTTAAATTAAAACGTTGGAGATAGATACGACAAACGAGCGTAGGGGTTAGGAAACGTATTTTATATGGAAAAGCGTTTCTTTTTAAATTATTTGTTTAAATCCTTATCTTTACCTACAATGTTTAGAGTCAAGTTGGGGTCATTATGCTCTAAGTTTCATCAAATACATGTGTTAAGAAAGTTTCTGGCGAAGAACTAGTGGGCTTTCATATCTTCTTGCTGGCATAATATCTTCTAAAAGACTAACGGTTGTTAAAGGGGCGAACTCCATCAAAGGATATGGATAAACCCGAGAAGGTAGCTGCGAGGTGAAAACCTGAGTGTCGTGGCACAACTTTGCAGACGCCTATGTTTAGCAGTGAACTGCAATAAAAAGTTACTGTACCTATAAATATACGCATTTATCATGTATAATAAATTATTGAGCAAAATTTAGTTTATAGATCTCTGTCAAATGATTTCATGCTACATTCAGAAGGTAAAAACCTGCTAACATATTTTATGTCTTACATTAGAATGCACATTACTTCAGATGCTCACATTAAAGTTTATGCCCCTATACACGACGCGAACTAACCCATTTTCCTTACAAATTATAATATTACAATGTAAATCAGCGAACAAAATGTAAGACACAACATTTACGAGACATTATAATTTCGCATTCACGACACAAAATAATATCACAAATTAAACTTGGAACATAAATCAGTATGTCAAGTTATGTCCAATAAATAACTTGGAACGGGTTTACCGTAGTTCTGAGCATGACCATTAGATAGCCGATTTTATGCGCTTGCACATCTATAATTTATGAGAAAAACATTTTAACTCGATTCTTGTTGAAAGACAAAAAGTTAGAGCTACTATTCTGTGCTACTCAGCCCATGAAAGTCAATGTAGAGGATGTGGATACTATGATTTGATATTGCAAAGACTATGAAGGGATAGAGACTTTGTTTTTGATCGGTTGCTTGTTGGGAGCATACTGTATAGTGTATGTAGCTTAGCACGTGTACTCAAAGAAAATCTATAATAAAAATAAAATTGAAGTGTCTTTTTGTAATGTTAAAGTACACAGCAACAGCTTTTTACTAAATACATATTTTCCGTATAATACAATATTGGCTAATAATCCATTAAAAACATAAACTTGAGAAGTGTTTCCATTTTTTTGATGAGAAGTGTATTATGAAAGTATATAGGGTGACTGGCAATTAGTGACACATTAAAGTCACATTCATGTTCGCAAAACTCGTCAAAATTTATTTAACAGCACATTTTATTTTTGCGATTTCAGGTTTTGTCCCATATTAAAAGTTGTTCATAATGATGAGTAAAGCCACGTGTTTAAGTATCGGTCACTAATTACCAGTCACCCTATATATGGTATTTATAACATTTTTTTTAAAATTTTTGTCTTTTTGTCTGTCTGTCTATTCCGGCTAATCTTCGAAACGGACCATTTTGACGGAACTTTCACTGGCAGATAGCTGATGATTTATGGAGTAAATTTGGATACTATTATTTTTAAAAAAGAATTAGGGTACACATAGGTGAAGCCGCAGGCGGCAGCTAATCATAAATGCATAAGGAAGATGATGATAGAGTTTTGATTCCCTTTCTGATTTTAATGTATTTCAGTAGGTAGATAAAGAAATAAGGAAAGAAAGAAAATACGTTTACTTGCGCTAAACATGACGCAAAGAAAGATTTAAAAAGAACACGTAAATAACAAATTGGGGGAAAATATGCGTCAAATCCACGTAAAACGGCCATCGCTCAGCATAAATGCTGCGACCTCATGCGAAACAGAGCCCCAGCGCTGATTTTCAGGGACAGGCGGCGAAGCAGACACTGTGTTATTCAAGAAAAATCTTAAGAAAATGTAATATAAAAAGTGTAATACAAAATCAAGTCTGTTTCGTTGCATTTTGCAATTCTTGGAATAGTGGAAAATAATAACACTGTAATTGATACACCTCTAGTTTCGAAACGTTCTCATTCCGACTATTTCCGACGCAATTTATTCGATTCTAAACTCGAATAGTATCGATATCAGAAAACTATCAGTTCTGGCGTACGAAATGAATGCAATGCCTGAACTATTTGATATTTGTCGGTAACGTATCGGTGCATAGAGCTCGATAGAACAATTTATGCTGTCTTGCCATTGGCTACAAACTATGGAGTGTATTGCTACTGTGAAACATAGATTAGCAGCGGCAGGACTCATAATATTTTTGGATGTTTATAGCATTTGATAAATAATAGGCTCATTTTCCGTAGTCTGATAAAATTCTAGATTCCATGTCTATTGTATTTTATAATGGATTTCCGCAAAGTCACGCCTGAATCAATTAACTATCTTAAAATTCTCCTTACCGACCCTGATAACCCTACTACCCTCTTCCAGAAGAGCAGTAGGGAAACCAGCACAGTGTACAAAAACAGACGCCTCCCGTCATTCCGACCTCGCCGCCGAGGTCCTTTGCGATCGCGACCGCGTCCCCGAGTAAATGATACTCCCCCCCGACCCTTGCTCGACAACGAAGTGCCAGCAGTTGTTGCAGCTGAGCACGTAGCTTTTAAATTCCCCTACCAATAATCATGATCAAAACTTTGATCCAGCCCGTCCCATCCTTGATGTCCTCCCTCCGGTTGACGCCCTAAGCCAAGGTTCGTACCCCACAGGGGGTGCCCTTAGCGAGCGTTCACCTAGTTTTAATTAGCATAGTTGAATAACCCCATTTTTTTTTTTTGTGGGTTGGACATCATCAAATAACTTCTCCCGCTCTGGGCGGAGCGGGAGGGCGTGTCAGACTCTTACTGACTAAAACCCACCCGTGTTCCTTCGGTTGCCCTGTTGCCGGGGGTCACGATCTCCCTTTCGGTTTTCTTCGCAACCCCGGCAGGCATCGGCCCTAGTGGACCCCTTCAAATCTGCTGACATCTCTTTGAGGCGCGCGTGGAACACAATGCGCCGTCGACCCGGGCCTGGTCCTTATCGGACGGTGATCCACCCATTGCTTACCGCCCGCAAGCCCGCGCCTACGGTGGCCGGAAATCGCCTCGCGATTCCCGACGCCCTGGGCGTCTCCTTCTGCGGCGATTAGGGGCGTGAGGGCGCGAAATTTGCTTCTCCCTCACGCGTTCCGCCTCCTTCTTTGCGAGCATTACAGCTTCGCAGAAAGAGGTGATGGCCTCCCATTTCCTCTCGCTCCGTACCATGGCCTGAACCAGGGCCGGACGCAAGAGATCACCGCCGCCAGTTGAATAACCCCTGGCTGGAGGTTTTAAGTGTAGGCACCCACAGGAAAGCCCGAGAGCCTCGAGATACGAGATGCCCTAACTAAAAAAAAAAAAAATCTAAAAATTCTAGATGTTGTAATATTTAAATAAATATTTAGTACCTTAAATGACAGCTTCGTTGGTCTAGTGGTCGTTAGCGCTACTGTTGAGCATGAGGTCCTGGGTTCGATTCCCGGGTCAGGCAAAGTATTATTGGGTTTTTCCATTTAGAATTTCTCAGCCCGGAGTCTGGATTTGTGCCCGGTTGATGGCAATAGGCGCGCCCCCTATTACATGGGACTTAAACATAACTGAGGAAATGTGGATGTACTGTATGTGCACCACTGCCCAACCCTTCGGGGAATATACAGGCGTGATGTTATGTTATGTAATAACTTAAATTGTTGGATGTATTTCTAGAAACTGTTAATGAGATGTCACAAGTAATGTTTGGAAGAAAGAGAAGAATTGAATTGAATATCCCAAATATTCAATTCAATTCTTCTCTTTCTTCCAAACATTACTTGTTAATTGATCCGATCAAGAAAAATGGAAGTCGGTACCTGTATGGACATTTTCTGATCTAGCTACCCCGCTACCTAGCTAAACTTCTGGTCCCTCTAAAAAATTTTACGTTGCATTATTTGTTGCTGGCCCATTAAAAAGGTGACCAGCATCCTAATTGCTATCAATCACAAGTTAAATGATTTTAAGGCTATTGGTAATCCATTGCTTCATTATGTTTGAAAAATGTATTTGCTCAATGACATAAATAGGCAGTGAATGTTGTTGAACTGTCAAAATGAAAGCCATTGCTACTGTTAGTGTCTTACGAAATAACCCCTTGAAAATACCCTGAAGACACCCTGTATATATGTATAATATTAAAAATAAAATTACATAGTTCTTCAGTAAGTAACAACTTAACAAGTTACCATTTCCTTGTCTGTCTACTAGTAAATAAACTATGTATACACAGTGAGTCTTTACTATCGGTTAGCAGTAGTTTTACGACTTACGTGGTAGCAGCTGATACATTTAACTGTTTTTCTTGAATTTCCAGAATCGCGTAAAAGTAATGCGTTGTGTGTTTTTCTTTTTATAAACTGTTCATAATGTTATGGTGGTAGTTAATAAGATGTAAAATTCTAGACGAGTTTTTGAAAGAGAAAACATGTTGAGTGTTTTTCGTCTGCAGGCAATTATTTAGCGATCACTTTACACAGGAGAGCAACAAAAAATAGGAAATGCCATCTTTATGTTGATTAAATTTAAGTTTTCATCCTTATTTGTTTTCTTATTCTCAAAGATACATTTTACATAGAATAGCTCGTTTCAACTAAGGGTGACAAAGGAAATCCATTCCTTGCCACAAAGAAATACACAGGCGGAACATAAACCTGTTTGTTTCTTTCTACAAAAAGGATGTAGGTAGGTATCGGTACTAAATAGCACTCCACCTCCCTGATACAACAACCGTATAGGCACAAACCTCCCCCCATTCCCATACTCTATGTCAAGACAGCGGCGTTGCCATTCAGTTAGATTTACAACAACAGTGACGTTTTAACGATAATGCGTATTTACGAGTATTTACGTGTATTTATGCGTATTTACGCGTATTTACTGCCGGCGAGAAAGCCCGCCTGTTTAATTGTCGAATAAAATTGAAATTTACAACCGTTGATTTATGTGAATGCTGCGTTTTACGAGTTTTTATGAGTTACCGTAGAGGAAGGATGAATGAGTTTTTTGACGGATTAAAAGGATTAGTTGTTGTACGCGTATGGCTGTATGGAACTGTGGACAGAGGAAAGTTCTGGTTTCGAATTACCTATAACATCATTTCAAGAGGAACTATTAAAGTCGCTAACATACACGAATAACTTAGAGAAAACCGCTTGCGCTGGTACGAACATGTTATGAAGTGAGATGACCATTTGACTAAAAGATTCATGAATATAGAAGACGGAAAAAGAGAACTTGGCTACGAACAATACAAAATGATATGGTAGCGAGCAACACAACAAATGTGATAACCCACGACCGTAGCCACAGAGTGGCGCAGAAGTACTAGGAGGGTTAACCCCAAATAAATTGGGATAATAGCCAGGAGAAAGAAAAAGAAGAGGCCATTTCAGGAGGAAAGTATAATAGGTAATCTGAAACGTTGCAGACAGATTAGGGTCTCTATCAATGATATGGAAGTTCAAAGTAGGAGTGATTTCTTACCATCGCAGACTCCAGGAAACCGTAGTAACCCTGCTTGCTTCTAATATTATGTTACCTGAGAAAGTGACAAATAAGAGCTCTATCGAGTGTTTTCAAAAGATAGATAAACAGCTGAGGAAAACATGTTAAATGTGAACAACTTCTATAAAGAAGGACATAATAGGAGTTGCTCATATTTAATATTTTCATAGCAGGGCTGAAATTGTAAGACGTAGAAAAATTTAATATTATGGCCATAATGGCACTTTATGTTCAGTAGATGCTGCTTTACATAACAATTGAAATTATGATTATTATTACAATGTTAGTGCTAGTATTATCATTTAAAATAGTGTATTTTTCTAGGTTGAATTCAAACGAAAAAATAGAATACATCAAATAGAACTGTCATGCCACAATTAACCCAAATCACATTGCTGACAGATCTTAATGATTAAAATTACGTGTTAATAGACAAGCATCATTAATTAGGGAATCTAAAGGTTGCATAGCAGCGGTAGTTGGCTTACTGCCTACCCACTGTGGTAACACATCGCAAGCAATGTTTACGACCACATCAAAGGGTGACGTCGTAAATATACAATTCCATTGCTTCATCGCGTATTTGGGATGTGGACTGGCTGTTTTCAAAATTGGAGAGATAAACACAATTCTTATGTATCTTTTTAAATCCTTCAAATATACAAGACCTAAGACTGGACTTTCTATTGTTGTGCTGACTTTCGACAACAGTTCTCAAACGACAGACAGCTTTGATTTTATGTCGCGCTCCAAAAGAACTAAAACAAACATGCCTACTTTGTTATGCTGGTGAGCGTGACAGCTACGTCTTAGATTCGCGCCACACCATTCTGCTTTTCTAGTGTGCGTGCATATAGCGGCCAACAGTTGGATGCTATTTATTTCGACGAGTTCACAGCTTTGACTGTCTGTCTAGACTCTAGAATTTTATATCTTTGGCAGATAGAATGAAACTTTATAAAGCGCATGATTAGTTTTAATTATGTTAAGCAATGTGACGCCATCTTTACTTTAGTCTCCCTCTGACTTCTGTAAGTAGCACCTTCAAGATGCTACAGGAACGGCAATATAGCACTTAACGCCGGAAACGAGGCTTTCCAGCTGACATTGTAGAGCTTACGGCAACCGTGAGGGCAAAATAAGGGTAGGAATATGTGACAAAATATGGTGGCAAATAAAAATCGGCTTTCACAATTTAAACCAGTAGGTATATTATTCCAAAATAGAAAAGCACATCCTACTTTTAAATCATCGCGATCGTCCTGAATTGTTCTAAAAACAAAAAATGCTGAAATCTTCCTAAATCGCTCATGTTTGGATTTTAAGTGCCATGTAATAGGGGGCGAGCCTATTGCCATCAACCGGGCACATCTCCAGGCCTCGGGCTGCTACTGAGAAATTCCTGATGTAAAAACCCAGTAAAACTTAGCTCGACCTGAGAATCAGTAGCGCTTGCGACGAGAGACGAGGCAAAAAAAAATAAAAATAAGAAAAGATTAAATATCAAGAAAATATAGTTTCCTACTTAATGATATTTGGAAACAAAGTAAAACTTACTTCAGCAATTACATGATATATGAGTAATTTTCGTCTCATCAAAGGCTTTAGGTTGTCCTAAACCCTACGAAAAATTACGAACACGGACCGCGGCGGTAGCAGCGACTACCGAGTCAACGGTCAAAGGCTAAAGTTATATAAACAAAACAAAATGTTCACAGTACTCTACGATCGTAATATTCCATTAATTCACGACGATAATAAAGTTCAATTGTTACGAGTCCATAAAAATATTCAACGCTAACTACTATCATAAAAATGTTAGGCTAATAAACCTATTTTCAATGACACAGTTTTATTACGAAACGTCCAATGTTTTGTTATTGATTGGGATGCGTTGTTTCGGTACCATTTTATTTATTGATTTATATGCGTATAATAGTTAAGATGATGGACGCAGATATATGTACTACAGTCAAGCTACATAAGTAGGTACGGTCAGGGTGAAAAAACTACCATTACTGCTACTTTTATCATCTAGATTGATACAATATTACTCTATGTAAATATTGTATTTCAGCATTTTCATATAATAGCTAAGATATAATTTTCTTAATTGAAAAAAATTAGATTTAAAAAATTGATTTAATTTTACTTTTGCTCCGATTTTAAGTAAATAAGATTTTTTTTGCTTATTTTAATATAATTAGGCCTATTTATTATATTTATAATTTGTAACAAGTACGTGTATCTTAATTTTTTTGTACTTTAATGGTAGAAAATGCCTATGGCATTAAGTCCATCTCTGTACATTTCTGTGCTTGCAATATTAAATAAATAAATAAAAAAAACTAAAGTGTTTATCGACTTTTGTCGCTGACATTTCAATAAGTGAAAAATTATACAATGACATGCCAACTTATAAATTATCAACTAGTTTCCGCCAGCCTATGTTAATCAGTGAATAGCATTCTACTGTTGAAATAATGTATAAAATCGGTTTAGTAGTTTTTGAGTTTTCTAATTACAAACAAAAATACATATATTTTCTCTTTGTATAAGTGTAGAAAAATCATTCCGTCAAACGTGTCTGTCAATATTTTTCTTCTTGTTGCTATTCATTGAAAATAACTCTACAAGATTTGTATCCGTAGCGTACCCTATTAAATAGGGGGTACTATGAAACTTCTGTCTAGTACTTCGGGAATACATATTTGACGGTATGTTATCATCAACATTACGGTACGTAGGCAAGTATAATTAAAATTTTCGTGTCGCATTTCATAGAAAATAACTCTACAAGATCTAAGGGTACTTAACACTAGCCTACTACTTCAGAAATACATAATTGACGGTATGCTATCTACAACATTACGATACGTAGGCAAGACTAATTATAAAATTGCGCAATCAATATAATAAAAACGTAATTATTTCTCAGTGAGAAATAGTTGTTAACAATTAAGTATTAACAGTAACTACTATAAATAATTACAAGAATTATGTCAGTTATTTATCACTGAGTTATTTAACGATCGCTGCGTACCTACTTTAAATAGTACTTAACTAAGTTTTATCTGTGTATTTAATTACATAACTATGTAGTTAATTGTGTTATAGTAATTTGTTCTTATTCAATAGTGCTAGGTGATTAAAAACATTCTTGAAAAATTCTTGGAGACAGTTGTCACTTCTGATAGCATTTGCGAAGGGTGACTTATATAAATTATTAGAGTACTTACCAACCCATGTATTTGAAGGTACTTAAGAATTTGTGCCTGTTTTACCCCATGAAGAACGACTAAGGAACTGCACATTACATCAACTAAACAGTTCATAAGCATGGTGGTGCATGGTTCTGCGATACTAAACTTAAAACTATTACCTGCCAGAGATTATTCCTGTCAAGGGCTATTTTTTATACAAAAGCTGCCAAAAGAAAAAAAAATACAGTTTGACATTAACCGATAAAAATTATCCTAATATTTTGAACTAAGATTATCATAAATGTTTTAACCTTTTTAAATCTAATCTATAATTACACCAACCAAAGATATATAACCCTAAAAATGAAACTCTTAGCAAAATAGGTCCTATCTAACGGTCCACTTATCCAGACGTGTAGAGCCGGCCATATTATCATATAAACAGTCAGTACATGCCATTAGGTCCCCAAAGGCTTTATTGCCAGAATATGTATAAATGTAAAACCTTCCTTAAATGGAGAATGGCGCTCATATATCGCGGTGTTGGGCCAAAGACGTTCGTTTCTTTGAGTTTTTTGGATGAGGTAACATTATTGGTGACTCTAGAGACTTTTTTCTGTCCACCAGCTACCACCGAGGGCATTTTATTACTGGCATGTGCAAACGCTATTGTTTTTTGAGAATACTTGAGATTGGTTAATAAATTCATTAGTAGCGACAAGGTATGTAAACATAAAGAAGCAATTACTCCGTATAATTAGCAATAAATAAATATATTTTTTAAGAAACAAAACAATAAGAAAATGAAAATGTTTTTGCAAACGTTTCATGAATTTTATGGCACCCAACTAACCAATCGGGTCACTACGTCTTTTTCAGAATTTTCCGCTAGAGGCTCTAGTGTAGAGTAAGGTCTCTAGAAATGTCAAATGTCACATGAACGTTCACTATTTGCGGGATTTTTTATCGCCAATTTTTACTAATTATTCATAATTGTTGTAAATATTGCGCCATTCCTGATTCATTATGGCATAAGATTTTAAGTTTTAAAATGTAATCAAATGAACAATATACGAAGTCGAAAGGTAGGTACTTATTAGTAAGTAAGTAAGTTTATTTATATAAACATGGTGTACATACATTGCACGCAAGATATTAAATACAGAAATGTTTTATCATGTTCAGCCGCGTATCGTGGCGTACAAATAGGTAAGAAGAGATGGTGCACAAACCGCGACTATATTTATCAAAATTACATTATAAAATTACTTATTAAATTATAATTACTTATTATACGTTATTATTACAATTCAATGTCCATACTTATTATTAATTAAGTCATCGCAAATTTTAATTTTATCAACAATAAAAACAATACATTATATAATGTGGAGTGATCTTATTATACAGTGGAAAACAACATTAAATAAAAGACAACATCATCATTTCAAAAACTAAGGAAAATTGTCCTCTTTCATAAACTCTGAAATATTATAATATGTTCTTTCAATTAATAAAGTCCTTAATTTGCATTTAAGAGCAGATATTCTCCATGCTCTCCATGATTTGGTCAATTTATTAAATATGGTCGGAGCCATGTAAAAGATTCTCTTGCGCACAAGAGCTGTTTTAGTGCCGTGAACACAGAGTTTGGAATTATCACGTCTATTCCTTGGGACAACATCAGACAAACGCTGAAATAAATTAGGATTAGTTTTAATGAACATTATTGTATAATGAGGGTAATGTTAATATGTTATGTTCTTTAAAATAAGATTTACAGCTATCTGTTGTTTGCAGTCTAAACATCGATCTAATGCATCTTTTGGGCCCTAAACACTATTTCATTGTCTGTGCTATTCCCCCAGAAAATAACTCCGTACCTAAGAATTGATTCAGCTAATCCATAGTAAGCAGTAATCAGTGCATCTTTGTTGAGAAACGCTGCGAGCTGTTTTAGAGCGTAGGCTGCATTACTTAATTTTTTGCTAAGTGCTTCTATTTGAGGTTTCCAATTCAACTCATCATTAATAATCAGTCCCAGAAATTCTGTTCTGTCAGTTTCATTAATATTATTAAGTTGGACATTAGGATTTTTAGCTGTATGTGTACGTTGTTTAAAATGCATTACATTAGTCTTTTTTAGATTAATTATGTTATTAAATTATTATTATTTAACCAGTTTATGATAGATATAAGCGAATCATTCATGTCATGTTCATATATGTCATTATCATTACAAGCTTTTGTCACAGTGCAATCGTCAGCAAAAAGTGTCATGGGTTGTTCGGTTGCTTTAGGTAAGTCATTAATATATAAAGTGAACAACGGGTATACATATACTTATCCATAACATAATTATCAAATAAAAGTACTGACCTTACTCGCCAGGTGGCGCCAACTGGTGAGCCCAAAAACGATAGCCCCGATGCATTTAGAAGACGCAATTTTTGCATAATAGTTATGTCACGTGCTTGACATAATAAGAATAATAATAATAAATAATAAAAATGTTTATTTTCTTCCACAAATAACACTTATTAACTATAACTTAAAAACGGAAAAAAAATAATTATGATGTAGGACAATGTTCATTTGTGGGAGACTGGTGCCTAAACTAAGCCGTGACTTGTATTTCAGGACACCAGGGACTCCCCCCTAGAGGCAAAGATAACAACAAAAACATTACAATAGAAAATTCTTACCGAAAGTTACATTTTCATGTTCTATGGGCAAACTATATATTGGAAGAGAATAATAATAAAATCTTAAATTTGTATGAAGTGTAGTGGAGTTCAAGGTGCATGTGGAGTGTGGTGTGGGTGAGGGGGTGATGTGTTTTGTGTTGTCCGTTTGTCTATGTGTGTGTGTGTGTTTGTGTGGTGTGTGTGTGTGTGTGAAGTGTTGAGGGGATATGTGATTGGGTTCATGTTCAACTAGACGAATGGTTCCCATTACGTTTTTATGACTAGTAACTCTTCTGTTTTTATGTAGTTCAATTTTAGAAGCCAGTTAGTCAATATAAGTTTACATTTAGATTTATTGTAATTAAAAATACCCAATTTTTTATTTAACTTATTATAGAGTTGAGGCCCTCGGAAAGTATAGAATTTTTGGGCAAAACCTGTATTATGTTTGGTCGTGCCACATATTGCATACTGCCTCCTCGTTGTTAATTTGGAAAGATCGAAAGACGATGGATCTGAATGTTGCCGCAGAATAGTAAAAAGGATGTAAATTTGCCTAACAGTTAACACCTCAGCTTCCTGATACAGTGCGTCGGTGGGATAGAGTCGCGGTTTTGAAAGGCCAACTTTGAGAATCAACCTTTGGGTTCTTTCTATTTGCAACATTTTTGTTTTACTGGCACCTCCCCAAGTTGTTACACAATATGTCAGTATAGATTGAACAAGGGCAAAATATACCATTTTAAGGGTTTCACCATTTGCTACCTGTCTAAGCTGTTTAAAAATATAAGTTAGTTTCCTTACTCTTTTACATAAGTTGTGAATGTGTTCATCAAAGGACAACCTTTTATCAATGGTAACACCCAAATAACGAATACTTTGTGTCGGTTGTATAGTTGAGCAGCTACATCGATTCAAAGGGGGAAATGAACACTGATGAACAAATATGGGAGGCTTATCTTGTAAGAAGTTTTCTACGCTCCTTATTGCAAAAGGAATATATTTTGTTTTATCTGCGTTAAGAGTCAGCGAGTTAGCAGCGAGCCAGTGGCAGACCGTGTTGAGGCCTGATTGAGCTAAAGAATATACTTCTTCCCAAGAATCGCCCTTGAAAGTAAGAGTTGTGTCGTCTGCGTAAGATATTATTTTGCAGTTTTCAAGATTAAGTTGACACAGCTCATTTATATAACATAGAAACAAAGTAGGGCCTAGAACACTTCCCTGAGGAACCCCGCACTCGATAGGAAGTTCATCACTTAAGTGGTCCCTGATCCTTACACGCTGTGTACGATCGGATAAATAGTCAGCTATTAATATCAGTTCATTACCCCGTATTCCCATATTACTTAATTTGTGAATTAGGGTGGGGATAGAGACTGTGTCAAAAGCTTTGGCAAGATCGAGAAAGATGGTAAGGCATTTCTTGTTTTGGTCTATGTTCCTTACCACAAAATCAGAAAAAGTGTGAACAGCCTCATCAGTGGATTTGCATGCTCGAAATCCATATTGTGTTTCAGCCAGAATTTTATTTAACTCTAAGAATTTTATTAGTCTATAATTAATAGTACGCTCGAACACTTTCGATAGTGAAGAAAGTATAGAGATGGGCCTATAGTTGTTGACACAGCCTGTATCCCCTGCCTTATATATGGGGATTACAATTGATTTTTTTAGTGCTTTGGGAAAGACACCTGTATCAAAGCAACGATTTATGAGATCAGCAATAACGGGAGCCACCACATTCACAACATTTTGCAATAGCCTGGATGAGATGGTGTCCCACCCAGGTGAGCATTCACTCTTTAAATTTAGGATAGCAGTTTTAACTTCCACAACATCCACTTTGAGTAGTACGAATGAGTTGCTAGGGGACGTGTCCCTGATTACAGCGGTGTTATTGAAAGATGGAACATTCGAGGGTATGCGTTGAGCTAGTACTTTTCCAATTGTTGAAAAAAAGGTATTGACATTATTAATAGATGATTGAGGGCTTTGATCTATATGTAGTAGTTTTTCAGACGGTTCACGATTTTTATTATAATTTGTTATAGTTTTAATAGAGTCCCATAATAATTTAGAGTTATTTTTAGCCATATTTAGTTGGTTTCGTTCATATTGTCGTTTGATTTTTTTAAGAAGATTATTGCAATAGTTCCTATATCGTTTATATGTTATACTTAATATTTCATTAGTCGGATTTTTTCTAGTTTTAATATGCATTTTGTCCCTATTTCTAATGCATCTTAGAAGTCCTGGCGTTATCCAGGGTTTTAGGGTAGTTTTATTTCGTGGCATCCTAAAGATCGACATATGTTTTAATATTAGATTAGACAATAATTCGATAAACTCACTGGTTGCCAGATTTAAGTCACATTCAGCATAAACTTGACTAAAATCCAATTTTGAGCAGTCGGAGATGATCTCAGTCCAGTTCAACTTCCTGATTTCTCTACTATCTAAGGGTTTTTTTGAACCTCTGTGCTTGAGACAAAATAGAATAGCATCATGATCAGTTATTGAGGTGTGAAGGTTGAATGTAGAAGCCTGTAACTTACTCTTAACTAAAACATGATCTAGGCAACTATTTCCTCTAGTAGGTAGGTTATGTGCCGGAAGTAAACCGTGAAATGAAGTAATATCTAGATATGATGAAACATTTGAATCAGTGTTCAATATATTCACATTAATGTCACCCACAATTATTATATTTTGAAATGATTGTAGTTGTTCAAGAATGTTGTGGAGTGATTGCAGAAAGGCATCCAAATTTTTAAAAGACGGTGACCGGTAGATTGCCACAATAACTATGTTAGTCCCAAATTTAATTAGCAAACAGTTGCATTCATAAAGAAGTGGTTCTTCTACCGTGTAATAATGTTCGTTACTGACCATGACTACCACTCCATCATTTTGATTAAAGGTTCGGTTCGTTTTATAAGAGTTAAATCCGTTTACAATAGGAAGATCTGATACCTGACGGAGCTAGCATTCGGACAACACTATAACGTCACATTTGAAGCCTAATCTAGACAAAAGCACTGAAAGTTCATTGAAATTGCAATTGATACTACGTATGTTTTGTTGTAAAATTTTAAGGTAGTTGGTAGCCGTTGGTATGTATTTGGAGCAATTTTCTGGGTCACAACTTATAGAGACAGAAGCATTAAATTGATCTAAGCTATTTAATAAATCATTTACCATAGCGAATTTTGTCACATAATAATCTCGTAGGACAATTTGAGAAGGAAAAAGAAAGTATAAGACTATTTTCAGTTTTTTTGCTTATTAAGACCAAAATGTAAGTTTTACAGATCTCGGAACTAGTGCACCTATTTAGTAAACATGAACAAAGATTGAAACAAACTGGTGTACGGGGACCATAGCAGGTGACCACTTGTACTATATTTTGTTTATCACCACGGAACCAAAACATGATTTTATGTAAGAAAATGTGTGTGTGTATGTGTTGTATGTTTACATTTGTATAGTTAATTTGCATTGGTGAGAATACGAAAAAATAGGTGGTATTTATGATGTATAGTGTATAAACATAAGTTATTAGACATATTTTAAAAACAATAGCAAATAGTTTAATTGAAAACAAGAACAGTCATATAATATTATCTAAATCTTCATTATTTTTAATGTGAATGTGAAATAAAGAATGTGTGTGATAATACAACTAACAACTCCAATTCTAACTAATATTAATTATAAATGCGAAAGTGAGTTTTTTTGTTTGTTTGTTACGCTTTCACGCTAAAGTAGCTAAACGGATTTGGATGAGATTTGGCACATGGGTAGACCATGATCTGGAGAAGGACATTGGATATGTTTTATCCCGATATTCCCAAGGGATCGAGATTTATGCGGGTGACACCGCGGGGCACAGCTTGTTTTAAATAAAAATGCCGCATCCACAAGTTTTTGGCAGCACAGCACAGCTCGACATGCCGTGGCCGCGATGTTTGAGCGCCGCGCTATTTTAATTGATATGTCTCCGCCTGTTCGCAGCCAATACCAATTACACGTAGGGCTGTGCTTCAAGATATACGTGGGCTATGATTCATTATGATCTGTGATATCTCCACGGTGCTTGACCAGACGGGTTGGGTTTAGTTGGAAGTTATCGCACCGTGGAAGAGACTACTGTAGAGAAAGTTTATTAGAATAATGAGGATGATGATCTAATTGGTTCAAAACCTTCAGAAAATAAATACATTTTCTGAAGGATGATTAATATAGGTTTTGCCTATGACAATAAATATATTGCCGCCCATTGTATGTTTTGTAGTGTTTGGTTTATTTTTTGTTATATATTTTTGTGGTGTACAATAAAGTATAAATAAATTAATAAATACCAGTAAAGTAGAAACCAGGAAACGATTATTTCCTAGATTTGTCAAATGTATAAAATAATTATTTTCTTATTTATTTTATTATTCTCTTTTTCTTATTCCATGTTTTGTAACCCTTTCCAAAACCAATTGAAAGATATATTTAAAGATTTTGCAGCTTTTAATTCTTTAAACATTACGTAAAAGAAGGTGTAAACATTGCGAAAAACATGACGACAATTAAGATAGTAATGTTACTTACCTATCACTAAAATCAAGTTACAGGTAGATAGATATCATGCATATATATAAAAGTATTGATATTGCGAAGGATGCAGTAGGATACCCTTTTATGGTAATAGTAGGTTAGCACATTATTTACGCAGTAATCAGTAAACTATACCGTACCTACCTTTTCCATTGCGACAGTAGAAGGTTTCGAAATTGTCAGAGAAATTACTTCGTGCACGTGCACACACTCGCAGCTAACGACATTTGGGACTATCGGTATGCAATTTGGATCGTCAGGCTTTTTCCTGCCATCCATTCAGTGCTGTCACCAGTTGAAGTTAGATTGAAAGGTGCCCGATACATTTGATCTAGATAAACTTGCATCTCTACGATGAAAAATGGATTGGAAAGAATCAAGAGTAGCTTTCTATTTCTCTACAAGGATATTTTAATTTTTTAAGTTGAAATCTGTTTTAAGTGTGATCAAGCTTGTGATTTTAACTGCCAGAACTTTTCATGAATCATGTTCTCGGATCCTAGGAATCATTCCAATGATTCTCGATAACGTAAAACTGAAGAAGGTTTTGTTAATACCTTCGTGGATGATAATAATCGCATCACTGGGATAAATAAAACTCTTATTACCAGATCTAAGATAAAATTAAATATTTGCTCGTATTATGGTGACTAAACGCTACTGCATTGCCTTGATCTAGAGGAAACATAAATTATTTTCATAAGTATTTTTATATCAAAACAATTTCTGATAACCATAGCTCAATAACATTTATGAATTCAATAAAATACTTATACGAGAGTGCGAACACAGTGAAACAATTCGAGCAACGCGCCATGAAAAATGCAGTATTACACTGACATAACATGTATGTATGTATATCGTGACACGCACAAACGTCTATACACGAACCAACATAAATATTTTTGAAAAAAATATGTTGCACATAAATATGTCCTTATCCGTCAGTGGGGTGGGGTGTGACTGACGGCGAGGCGCGAGAAGATCACTTGGCTTCATTTGTGTTAATTTTGGCATAATTCGGTGAGCGTAACTTCGTGCCAAAATTTTTGAAGGACTGGTGACTGTTCTGTTTGTTTGTTTTCTTTTGTTTGCATATGACTAGGTAATTGTGTAACGTGTTTATCTGTTTAGGATAACTGCAGGTTGGTCCAGCTTATAGCTGAGTAATCACTGTCTTTCAAAGTGTTTTGGCATGCGTTTACGGTCACCAACCGTAAATGCATGCCAAAACACTTTGAAAGACTGTGATTATTCGGTCAGTTATGTTTTAGTTTATACATGAATGGGATCAAGAGAGTTTTTTTTTATTTATGAGCTGGTCACCTATTCTTTGTCAATTGTTGTTTAAATTTTTTGAAGAAAGTAGGTAAACTGGCAGGAGTTATAGGTAAAATGTTTACAAGAAAATAAGTATTAATTTCAGTCTATAATTGCTTTGCTCTTAACTTATTTCAGCATGCAAAACACATTTTTTGCAACATTTTAATAAGTTCCTTTAGATTATATGTATAATTTAGTACAGTTTGTATTCCAAGACTACCAGAAGTTAGACTTAAAATGTGCGTACTTCGGCTATATTGTTAAGAAATTCGGCATTTAATTAAAACATAATTAAGGGTTATAAAAAACAAGGAAGCATCATCGATACTTGATATTATTCCCCATTACGACTTCCGTGTTCAGCCCCTTCTCATTTACAGCCAATTGAATTATTTTCTTTTCTCCAGCACTGTATTTAACACGCTCCCCGCTGGCGGCGGGACCACGCCTCCAGAATGCCGCCGCCTGCGCCCGTCACGTTATAATTATCATTTAAATTGTGCTCACCGCGCTACCGCTCGACACTTGACAAATGTAATGACGATAGACCGTCGCTTCAAGAATTTTTATACGCTCATATCCACCGTTTTATATGATCGTGTCAGATCCCCTTTATATGTACGCAATTTTACGTTTACACCCCGCATTCTATCAGCGGACTTTACGGCCCGATTTATAAGGCTGGTTATACAATGTCTGTTTATTTTTGTTAGGAAAAAATACATTTGTTGTAACATACAGAAAAACTAAAATAGGTTGCTTGATGAATACCCAACAATGGAAACTTGGTACACTGTGTTAAAGTCGAAAATTGCCTAAACAATTATTTTATTAGTCATTACATTGTGGTAATGATAAGTAGCATAGTCAATGTTTTGCTCATAAAAAGTGCGATACTGTGCTCATAGATGACGTGCTATATAATTTCCATTTGATTTGAAGCCAGTTTTTGTGTAGTGAGCGTTGACATTTTTATTTTTATTAATTTGTTTGGTATTATGGTGGGGAGCGATTAAGTTCTCGTTGAGCCTCAATTTATTTTTATTGTTGTTAGTTGAAATAAAAACTGTATCATGCTGCGTTTGTTTTACTTTGAAGACAGTTATTATAGCAATAGATCTAACGAGTGAAGAATACGTAATATTACTTGGTTAGGTACCTACCTAACCTTCAGAAAACATCACCATCTGAATGCATATTTTTTTTTTTGTTTTTCGTCTCTAAGGTCCAACTTTCCTCTTTTTCTTTAAGCTTTATTTTTCCTTAATCGATTATTCTCGTCATTTTATCATTAACAAGTTGGCATTCAGTCTTACTTAGATCAGTTTAGCTTTCGGCTTAATCTTTTTTGTATAAAGTTATTCCGAAATACATACACCCTACGTACGGTACAAGCACCAATTCATACGACTTCACACGCTTTCGTATCAGATTAAAATTTTATTGCGAAACGAAGAATTTATTATGCTCAGAATATTCTTAGATTACATTTTATTCGTAATAAAAATACTTATTTAAATTTTATACTCATTCAAACTGAAAATGAGTGTGTCAACGCGGCTGGCTCCTTTTATCGATCAAATTATTCGATGTATGTGATCGTATCGGGATCATTCTCTCACCATTAAAAACTCGAAAACTATACAAGTCTTGTCGTGTAACTCGACACCTCAGGTGTTGTAAGAAAGGTTGGTGGTACACTGAGGCTTACATTACCTTCTTGTATTTACAAAATTCATGTCAGCGTTTTTTTAATTTGATATCATTTTTTATGTTCTAGACAAAACTTTGCAGTGGTGATTTTATAAAATTATTTTATTTTCCTGCTTATGACATGAGTAACAGAAACAAAAATTTCACAGAATTTTTCTTAGGTAAATTCCCTTTCTTGAATGCAAAGTTCCAAACCTGTATGAGATAGATATTAGTTTTGCTTTAAGCGTCATATTCAGACAAGATTGCATTATTTATGCAAATTATAGACTGCTCCATAATATTTATAATCTTGCGATAGTTGTGATAAAATCGAATTTACAAGTCCAACAACATATTAAAATAATCCACATTATTTATATAAAATGTAAGCCAAGGAAAACCAATGTTAAATTCTTTGCTGGTTCAATGCTAATCTTGATGATACATAAGATAAGATTAATGGACTGATTGTCATTCCAGGCTGCTTGTAGGTTTACTGCGGGAAATAAATTATGTTCTGATGACTGTAATCGATCACTGGTTCGTGCATTTACTGTTACTGCTGTCGGCCTTATCAATTAGCTCAATGGTGTACTAGACATGTTAACTGTTCGCAGAACAGATGGCCGATGGGGCTGAAAGGTTTTAGAGTAACGACTGTGTACCGGAAGACGTAGCGTTGGAAGGCCTCCCGCAGAGTGGACTGTTGACCTGGTGAAGGCCATAGGAATCCGCTGGATGCGAGAAGGACCGGTCGAAGTAGATGGCGGTGCTATGTCCAGTAGTCGACGTCTTTCGGTTGAAATTATGATGATGATGTACTAGACAAGAAAGTTTTACGCGAAGATTAGCTTCCTAGTAACAAGAAAATAAGATTATTTCGTATAGATAGAAATAGATTTAGCAGACACATTTTCTGTTTTTATCATTTTCACCAGGTCGTTACTATATCAGAGGCTTCTCAGTAAATCAGTAAAAAATAAAATCAAGAAAATAATATTAAAATATTGTAATACACTATAAATTAAAATCAAACCTTTATCAAAATAAAGAAGCAGATTAGAGAACCGAAATTAAATTCGGAAAGGTGGGAAAGACAAAAGCTCCGCTTCCTTCCTATTAACATAATAATTAAAACTTAACCATCCAAAGTTCCTCTCAGTGCGCCTCTCAAGACGACACACAACAAATAGTGTCGATAGTAATCGCCGGTTGTGAGTGTAAATATCGTCGCGATCCGCGCGATAACGTGCGGCTACCGTCCGTTTTATGTACGAGTTGTGATCGAGATAATAGGACGATTTATACGTACGGGATGGCTACTTGAGATGTTTTACGTGATTATAGGTGAATGGTGGAGATGCGACGGTCTTTGCTTTGGTAAAAGGCGAGAAGTATGTCGTTATTTGATTACGCATAGAAAAGAGCTTTCATGCAAATTTTTATTTCCGTATTTAAATAACAGAGACTGCAGATAGATGACCTTAACAATTATAATGAACCTAACAAAAGAAAATGTTCCATAGGAACTATACAAGGCTGATGCATGTAATCTAGTTTTGATGAAATCTCCAGAAACATTTAGCATTATCAGAACTAGTAATACACTGGCTTTTCCGAGCTGCAGAGTTTCTGTAATAAAAAAAAAACTACGTATTACATATATCGCGCATCTAAATACCCAAAAAAACACCAATCTAATAAATCCCAGTTTAATTATGTGTGGGAAAACGAGCAGCCAAAACAGAAAGCACGAAATTCCTCACTAATTTATAAACCAACCGAACTAATGAAACGTTAATGGCGGATCTGTGTACCTAACCTTAATCTTTGCCACAATAACTAGTTGAAAAATCCGTATGTTGATAGCCGAATGAAAATAGACATTTGATATACGATCAGCTGATGTTCGTAAACACAATTTTCTTTCAGATTTATGAATAACCACTAGATATAGGAGTCAATGGAAACGTTGTAAATTGTAATAAACCATCGGCGAAGAGTTACTGGCTCTCGTAAAATATTAGTTTTATAGTCGTGTTATAACGAAATATGTTTCGGCGGAAACGTAAACGAGAGTAAAAATAATGGTTTACGGTTTCTTTATAATAATTTATGTTGTGTGTTAGTGTTGGGTAGGTGTGTTGCGTTTTGTTGAAGAGGGTTCAGACGGGGTTCTGTTAGAAAACATCGTGTTTTGGATGCTTGGATATGTAAGTTTAATCAACATGTGTCATAATCAGTGCACTTACTTTTAATTATTCAAAAGTTTATAATAACTGTTTTATTTTCATTTATATGTTTGGTACTTTTAACTTCTCTTTGAAGCGTGTTATTAATATTTTACTTGTATTCTGCGAATAACGCTGCTGATTTACATAATTGTTAATTTTAAGTTTTATGTCTTTATATTTTATTATGTAATTGTTTGTTGTTCCAAATAAAATAAAATAAAATTAAAAATAAAATAATGCACCTAAACACTAGTCAAATAATTGATTTACAGTACACACTTATTACTTAGTTGCCATGCCACGTTTACTGCCAAAATTATTGTAGTTGTCAATACAAACACAATTATATTTGAATGTACCCAAAGCCATCCCATGCTTTGGCCTTTTGAACATTTGGACTAAGAAATGCCAAAAGAACCACCTGAAAAATTCTCAACTAGATTTTCATAAAGAACTCCGAATTCTCGCATTTTAAGAAACATCAACACATTGCATAATTTGACATTGAAAGTAATTTACTGTTGTAATGTTTATATTTTATGTACGTAACGGATTTCTTTTTAAACAAAATTTCATCCATGAAAATTCCATTAGATTACTTTTCTACTGTATATTTGAATGTCTGTCAGTTTGACATAACTTTGAGAAGCAACATCTGCCAATCAAATTAATTTATAAAAATATTATTTTGAATCAATTATTTCTGTTATGACAACTAGTTACTTTTATAATTTGAAAGGTGGCGCCAAGATTCTTAACTTATGGCACTATAATTAGATAAAATATTTTAACGTGAGGCACATTATTTATTGATATTATACGGAATTTGTTTTCGCATTCAGGAAATTATAAGGTTACGAAAACTGATTCTGATGTCTAATATAAAATAAAATAAAAAGTATATATATCTATATATAAATTATATTTTATTTATTAGTATTTTTATTATTTTATTTATTATATATATATATATATATATATATATATATATATATATATATATATATATATTATACATAATTGAAAATTAATTAAAATAAAAAAAATCATCAGGCGACATGTAGCCTGATGAGCTTTCTATTCAATAATACTAGTGCTTTATGAAAAGAAAACTTAAGTTGTAAGAAGGTAGAAAAAAAATCGGCTAAGTGCGTGTCGGACTACGCACAACGGTTTCGTAGTTGGGATGAATTTATTCCAAACACAAACTTAACATTATAGTTGAAATATATGTTTACTAATTCATTCCAACTGCTAATGTAAGTTTGTGCACACAATATTGATAGATTTACCATGTTATTTTAAGACCATAGACTTCTTATGGGTTTTCCTGTAATCTATGAGTGAAGAACCATTCTCTGTATTTTTTTTTAAATTTTAGGGACTATTTATATCTTTACTTTACTTTTAAAATTATTAAAATATATATTTGATATCCTCGCACTAACTCCTTTTTCGATATGTCACATAATAGACTTTGAAAAACTTTTATTTTTTAATTTTCTTAGTTGCCCCCCAAAACTGACCCCCATATTCAAAATTCATTTATTTACGTTACACGTCCGTATTTGGGTCACAAAAATACATATGTGTACCAAATTTCAACTTAAATGGTCCATTAGATTCGGAGAAAATTGACTGTGACATACACACAGACTGACAGACAGACAGATAGACACACGAGTGATCCTATAAGGGTTTCATTTTTCCTTTTGAGGTACGGAACCCTAAAAAAGTGCTTATCGAAAGTGATTTCTAATATTCTCCGAATTTTATCTGACTACATTGGAACTGCATGAAGTAATATTATTATTTTTATTTTTAAATGTCTTTAACATATCTCGGGACCTTAGGGTCCCGGACTTTTGGAAGGCGTACGATGGGCCGAAACTAACTCGCAGAGGCCCCTTAGACATTTTTAAGTGTTGAGGCACCAGCTGACGATTATCCCTGTTTGCACTATGCAAAGGCTCACAAGGACAACCCTCGGTTGGTGTAGGACTATTGCAGGATATGGAAACAAAGCTCTTGGACCATAGTCCACTTAAGCCACCCAAACCCATAGGTTTGGGTGGCTTAAGTTGACTGGTGACCTGGAATTATGAAAGGACTGTAGCCCCTGCCTGATCAATGTTTTATGTATATACGGATAAAATGGCAGGGGGTGATTTGCACACTCAATAATGGGCCCCCGAAAACTGTCGTTAACACATAGTGACATAGTGACAAGGGGGCAACATGTCCTGAGGTGCTTGAGGAATGGAAAGGTATTCCACGGTTTTCAGAACAATCCCAGAGCCCGGAAGATGATCAAGATCCCTACGTGCACTTACTGGAATACTTCTTTCCTCCGAGCACGTTTGCTCTTGCGAATCTCTACTCAAGCCGGCAAATAAAGGCAAGCTAGAGGTGAGGAACAAGACTTCTCTTTCAATCTGCTAACGCCCACACAAGCGGACTATCTGCCCGGGCGGCCATCGAGTGCAGAATGATGTTGGGACTGTCACGCAACCTGCGAAGTAATGAAGCAGATTTCTTGCACCATACTGCGTCAAAGCTGTCCGCGCGCGTCGGCAAACATCGCCGACGCCCTGCAACGCATTTTTATATTGGATACGCAGAGCATTGTAAGCCCTTTGGGTATATCTGAACCACAGGACCCCCGAGTACAGTGTTGTGCAATACGCCTTAAAAAGGGCAATTTTAACTGCGACTGTACATCGAGAGAACCTGTGAGTCAGCATGTTCGCCTAGACTGACAACGCTCTGCACTATCTCTCCAAATCTAAATCGTTTTTCAGGGAATCTGTTACCAGATAGCCCAAGTATTTAAATTTATAGACCCTGTTTATTGGGTAACCTTTAAGTAATAAGGGACCGTAAATGGACATCTGGCACTAGACCTGAAGACGAATACTCTGTCTTTTAGGTGTTGTATGTCAACCTATGACACTCCGCGTTCGACTCACACACAACCAGGAACTTTCGGAGAGCATTGATTGGGGGAGCCAGCAGTACCATGTCGTCCGCGTAGCTTAGATTATTAATAATAAAAAACGTGTGCGGTCGGGGGACCCCGTCAGGAATGATTTTTATTTTCACATATGATTAAACAAAAACAAAATTTTCGCGGCCGTCATTTTGTATTTACATTTTGACCTCACTATCAGCTTTAGCGCCCTCGAAAACTATGAAAACGACACCCATGACAAAAAAAAAGAATTTTTCGCAGCCATCAACTTGGATTCAAAAATTCAAAATTCAAAAGTCATTTATTCAAACTAGGCTGAGAATCAGCACTTTTCGAACGTCAAAATTAGATAAGACAGTCATCCAAAACGCCCACTTCCTAGTGCCTACATTTATATACGATTTACATTTTGACCTCACTATCGGGTTTAGCACCCTCAAAAACTATGAAAACAACAAACCATGACGAAAATGATGACAATATTCGCAGCCGCCCCCTCTATTGGCTTTTGCACCTTGAAAACCACGAAAATGATACCCATGATGAAAAATTTGAAAATTTTCGCAGCCGCCATCTTGGATTTCCATTTTGACCAAATTCACACTTTCTCTCTCAGTGTATTCGGGCCGATGTGTACAATTTTATTCCACGACTCTGTAATCACTTTACTCTTTTCTTTTTTCTGCCAGCGTTCTCTCTCTCTCTCTCTTTCTTTCTCTTTAAATTAGAAGAAGATAGTCGTAAGTATCACCATCCACATAGCAGTAATACGCATGCTGCAGAGTCGCTCGACCAAGATATTCACATAAAGACCGAAGAGCAAGGGCGAGGATAGTGCCCCCTGTCTCACCCCACACTCAAGCCCGCATGATTCCGAAAGCTCTTCTACCCATATCACCCGAGATAAGTAGAGTATGTGTTTACACGATAATTAAATAATATAAGTAAAAAGAGACCATAATATTTTCGTCAATTGATACGACATAGAGTAGAAATTAGTGCAGATACGTCATTTTTATAAAGGAAATGGAAAAGTGCTGCCTACTGACTAAAAAAACAACTGAAAAGAAAAATTACAAACAGTACCTATACCTATCTAATCGAATATAACAGGGCCTATATTCGTTCACTCATAGGATATGGTTGTATACCTACATGTGGAAGGTAATTAGCAAAAATTTTGTTTGAAAATGTATGCTCTCGAGGTGGTTCCAAATAAATATTATTAACTTTGCTTGAATTGTTTTTGAGTTAACTTCAATAATACGTGAATAGTAGTATTCAAATTTGTGAACCAAAAAGTGAAAAACAAAAACTTTTACAAAAAAAAAAAAACAACCGACTTCCAAAAAAAAAACACAAGGTACAAAGTGAAAATAATTTAGGAAGTCGGTGGCAAAAAACGTAAATTCTAAATCAAAGACACCGACGTCCGAAATTAAAGTTATTTTTCACTTTCTAGTGTTTTTTTTTTGGAAGTCGGTTGTTTTTTTAAATTGTGTAATTAGTCTGTAAACTTCCTGTAAAAAAAAAACCATGGTTCCAATGCAGGGAAAAGGCGTCCCTCGCCCTTTCCCGCATAATTCTGTCTTTTGCTAGTACCTACCTGCACTAAAACAATTAGATTTATTTCTTTGAAATAAAGACATTGACTCCAAGCTAGGCAACCAGCTTGGCAAACAAGTCAGCCCTCCCACATAGGTGTTGGTGTTGTATTTACATGAACTGCAATATTTTCTAATTTCCCACTCTTTCCTGGACTACTGACTCAAACATATAAAAGAAATACTTGCATTCCTGTGCAATACAACAAAATACATAAATTGCACCGGTTTTATTTGTTTATAACAACAGTGTTGGCATAAAAATGTGGCACTTCTACACATTTCCACGAACATAATCTGCGCCAATGATCCACAGACGGACAACTTGTTTGTTTTACATACAATATTTACGACACCAATTAAGAGCCTAGCTTATTAACTACTAAACGAATTTATGCTTCAAAATAGCGGTTAACCAACGTACTGTTTGTTTTCATAGCTACACTGTGACTTGCTATATTTAACAGATTTAACAAAGAGTAGACCGCATCTGTTTTAAATTTCGAAGGCGTTAATTATTTGTGTTTTAAACATATACAGGATTATCTTGTCTGTACATATTTTAAGGTAATAATCTTTGATAATTTATTGTTAAAATATTGAGGATTTCACTTTATAATCTCCACTTTTAATTTATTAACAGAACGTAACATAACATCATGCCTGTATTCCCTGAAGGGTTAGGCAGAGGTGTACCTATAGTACCCACACCAACATTCCACCCACATTTCGCCAGTTAAGGTTCCGCTAGTCGTCGGCTGGAATTCGTTGGTGGTGTGGCTAATATGCATGCTATTTAATACTCGACGATTTATAACGAAAACGAGCACTTGAAACTTTATGAACAGACCTTTGGGTGTACAGATATTATGGAAAAACCACTGGATGTATCTAGTCAAAATAAAATTATTTGAATTTTTAAATAAATTATCTATCCCTGTACGGTTTCTATTTTGCCATTTTTATACTACATAAGTTATTTATTTACGCCCAAAGATGAGTTAAAATTAGTGTTGAAATATGGAAGTTTTGACGCTCATAACTTCCAAACCAATTTTTTTTTTCCAATTCTTCTTCCATACAAGGCTAGATAGTGACAAAAAAAATATATAATTTTAAGTTTTGAACGTACACCGTCAAACAGACGAGTAATCACCATACTAAGTTTGTATGGAAGAATGACCGGCTAGCGTAATCTTAAGTCCCATGCAACAGAGGGTGACCCTATTGTATTGCCATCAACCGGGCACAAAGAATCCGTTAGCCCAACCAAAACAACCAATCTGATTTATTATTCTACTAGTAAAAAAGGTCTAAGTAAGATAGTTAATTGATTCAGGCGTGAGGTCTAAGTATGTAAAAGACACAGTTACAATCGTTTTTAAGTGGAAAATCAAGTCGTGTGAGTATCACAGGTGAAAATAGATTTGATGGAGTGCAATTTCTTTAATTTGATTCGATTATACTCTTCGTAGAAATGTTGTGACCTGATTTTTACATTTTGCTTTCATGTCATGCTAGTAATTTAATAAATAATCCTCCGATTTGCATTGAAAAAGGCTCACGATTGAACGTTCACCGTAATCTATTAAGTACCGAAGTTTGTGTTTCCCGATAGAACAGCTTTATGTATTCTGAAAGTATCCCTGGGGCAAGAGTGAACGGTAAAGCAATCTTCCTAATTAACCATACCATCGTTTAAGATTTAGGTAAAGAAAGTCAGAAAAGAAAGAAAGAAAGAAAAGAAAGAAAGAAAAGAAAGAAAAGAAAAGAAAGAAAGAAAATTAGGTTTATTTGTCACAAAAAATCTATACAACCAATAAGATGAATAAATAGTATAAAATAACATAAAAATATCTGTAGTGCATAAATATGTACGTACTAGGTGAGACATTGCAGTGGACAAAACCTTTTATGAATAAAAAAATGCTATTTAAAACAAAATATAAGTAGGCACCGCTTTCGCTTCTGATTGAAAAATTAACCCCTCTATAGAAAAACAAAATCCTTTTTGCTTTACCACTTTGTCTACCTTGACATATTACCTCTTCCGTCGGCACCGGAAGTACGTCACGATCCTGCCATAGACTATCAGACACAATGCTTTATCAGAAGGGGTGAACTCGTAAACAGGGGATGTTTATGGCGGCGCCGACTTCCGGTGACGTCACACTGCTTTTTTGTGAAAGTAATAGTGTAGTTAGTCGTTATCTGTGTTAAAAGTTTGTAGGTGGTCTTGAATAAAAGAAGTCGAAAGAAAAATATTGGTTTTTGAGGAAATAATTTTGGAAAAGTAAAAAGGGTTCCATGGGCACCAAGCCTTCTTGGGTACGGAATCATAAAAAAGAAATCAATGACACACTACTGACTACTAAGAGGTGTAAAGATTGTTTGATGTATTTAGTAGCATAGTCAGCCTGCAACGATCTTACTGCTGGGACAAAGGTCCCCTCTCTTTGAGAGGGACTGGGCCATAATCCACTAAGCGAGTTCAGTGCAACTGGGTGGATAACACTTGTCTTAGATTTTTTTTGGTTCTAAGCAGACTGCTTACCTCGCGATGTTTTGCTTCACCGTTTTGAGAGCAGCAGTCAATCAATCTGCCTAACCTTTTCGCAACTATGTTGGATGCAGCTGAATACCAGTATTTTACATGGAGCGACTGCCTATCTGACCTCCACAACCTAGGAACTAGGTAATACGATACCCTTTGGTAAGACTGGTTGTCAGATTTTCGGGCTTCTGACGACCCGTAACGACTGTCAAAGATCCATGAATGACAGCCGGGACCAACGGCTTAACGTGCTTTCTGAGGCACGGAGAAGTCTCGGTATGTAGAAATGGTCACCCGTCCACGGACTAACCCCGGCAAGCGTAGCTTAACCTGATGGATTAACCCGTGCGGTTGTAAGTACTTAGCCACGAGCTCCTCGAGAGTAGCAGTGATGAAATGAATTACACAAAGTGTAGTGTCTGGATAGTTTTGAGCCCACGACCTACACGTAAGTCGAGAACGTTACCACTGGGATATTTTTTTCTCGTTTCTAATACATGTAGAGGTGTACTTGTACACCCACATTTCGCCAGTTATGATAAAGTCCCATGTAATCGGGGGCAAGCTTATTGCCATCTACCGAGCACAAATCCATACCCTGAACTGCTACTGAGAAATTCCTGATGGAAAAACCCAATACCACTTTGCCCGACCTGGGAATTGAAGCCAGGACTTCATGCTTAGCAGTAGCGCTTGCGATCATCAGACTAACGAGGCAGTCAAACACGAATCACTCAAGTACAATTTTTACTAGTGCAATTTTACTGTTAAAACCCGGGACACAAATATTTTTTCCTACTCCATCACCAGACCCTGTTCACCATCTATTTATAACCTATTCATTGAGACCATTCCAATGAGCCCAGACACGAGTATGCTGTAAGTTGGTAAGGGAGTTGGGTATTCTGCATATTCCAAGTGATGCTGCAGCATCAGTTCAAGGTTACTTTGTTCTTCTAATATCATTGAAGTAACAGAATACCAAATTACAAATCGATCAGACCTGTGGAAGATACTCACATCCATTCATCAACTAGAAAAAAGCTGATAATCTTCAAACGGCTGAACCGATTTTGATAAAACATATCTAAGAACCATTGAATGAAAACCTGCTTTCAAATAAAAAAAAACCGCATTCAAATCGGTTCACCCGTTTAAGACTAACGGTGCCACAGACAGACACACATAGCGGTCAAAGCGGTCGGGGGTTAAAAACTAAAAGATGGAAGCAGGTGTTTACTATTTCTTGAAGGTAGAATTATGATACTACCTGAGGGCTTAGACAATTGACAGTCGTTTTGGAAGCGTTTCGTATTTGTAAACGACTTACAACAAGATTGATACTTTTCGGTAGCTTAAGTCAGTCCCATTCATTTTTGACATTTCCATCATCGTTAACGCTGACAGCATGTCACTTTGTCTAGACTCTCGGTGTTTGCTTTTGACCAGTAGTGAACTGCAATGTTAACTTAATTATGTAATGTAACTGTTAGACCGTAAAATATTGAACCCGAAAAAGTGTTCCATATTGCTTTCATCTGAAACACATAAGTCAAAGCACTTGAATACACAATTAAAGACAGTGACATTAAAGACCTGGCTGTCAAAGAGCTTCACTGTCACAGAGGCTAGCTGTCAAAGAGACCAGCTGTCAATGTCAATCGGTAGCCTTCCTTTTATGTGCCGTTGGTAATTATAGAGTGAGAAACACGTTTCATTAAGACTGAATAGTCCGCATTGGAAATAAATTATAAGACAATTTTATTGTAGAGCTTTTTGTTAACTAGTGCTTTGAAAAGTATGGTATGTACTTTTGATAGGTATGGCCAATAATGGCCATGTAAAAAGCTTGTAATTCGAATATAAGGTGAAATTTCTCGAACATTCCTAATAAATTCATAACTTCAGCATCATTGTTGCGAAGATAACGCATACCGTAGTATTATATTATCTTTGCGCATACTAAAATTATGCATAAAGCAATGCTAATTGAAAAATACCTAGCTCAAAATGCTCCAGGTTACATTCAAAGTCTCCACAAAAGAGAAGTCATTATTTATTCGCATTTTTCCTTCCGAAACTTAAAAAGCGTGCCGTGTTCCCGTTCCCCCTCGCCCCCAATTGCCACCACTTGTTTGTCAATCTGTCTCTGAACATTAAAGCCAGTCTTCATCTAATGGATTTTAACGTCCAGAATGTTTACATATCAAACTCGAGAGAACATTATTTTTTCTTTAACACATTAAATTAAAACTGTTTGACTTTCCTCGGTATAAATTGATATGTTTATTTTGGGTGAGAAAACAGAGTGCCGCGAAGGGTTTGTGTTTTATTATTTTTTGGTTAAGTACTTGTGATGAGTACTTTAAACTGAGTACTGAAATATATTTCTAGCTATGTGGGGGGCACATTCTGATCTGTTTGGCTCAATGAGAAAAAAGAGTAATAGATAAGAGAGAGAGAGAGAGATAGAGAGTAGTGATAAGTAAAAAGAGGTTTTGCCTTAAGGCGAAAGTGCCAGGTAGCCCGAGAAATTCTATTTTTCTTTAGTTTTTAGGGTTCCGTACCTCAAAAGGAAAAAAACGGAACCCTTGTAGGACACACTCGTATTTCTATCTGTCTGTTTGTCCGTCTGTCACAGTCAATTTGTTCCGAATCTAATGAACCGATTAAGTTGAAATTTGGTTCACATATGTATTTTCTGTGACTCAAACACGGACGTGTAACGTAAATCAATGAATTTCAAATATAGGGGCCACTAGTGGGAGGCAAATAAGAAAATTAACAAGCTGTACCTTGTGACATATCAAATGAAAGGGCTTATTGGGAGGATCTCAATTATAAAAAAAATATTTTTGATAAAAATACTTCTAAAGATATTTAAAAAAATAGATGAAAATTAACCATTCCCGAAACGACTGAGCCTAAAATTTTGAAAAAAAGTACTGAGATAGGGTTTTTAGTCATAGATTACAGGAAAATCTATAAGAAGTCTATGGTCTTAAAATAATATGGTAAATCTCTCAATATTGTGCGTACAAACTTATATTTGCAGTTGGAATGTATAGGAGAACACGTTTCAACTACAATGTTTAGTTTGATATTGGGATAAATTCATTCCAAATACGGAACCCTTCATTGTGCGTAGCCGACACACACTTGGCCGGTTTTTTTGTAATCTGCAGTTCCGTATCACGTTTTATGTTGATCTCGATATGATTTGCGGCCATCACAAATGTGTTTATAGATTATAATCATTAAAATCATCAATATACGCATCGCATCCCCCTTAAATTGGTTAGGTATCATCACCAATTTCATCCTAAGTTTAGGTACCTACGTGTTCTCTGCAGAGTGGTTTTTAAGATGCCCTTTATACGTTTATGTATCACGGATAAACAGTAAAAGGTATCGGTCCTTATGTGCCTATAACGAATTTAAATTGCAATTGAAATTGGTCTTCAGTTTGTTATTGAATGATGTCACTCACTGGCCATCGCCTGGACATAGGTAATTCCTATTTATTTGAATTCCACTGTGCTGTGTACTCTAGAAGGTCAAATCAATTTGTCTAGCTTTTTCCCAACTATGTTGGGGTCGGCTTCCAGTTTAACGGATGCAGCTGGATAACAGTATTTTACATGGAGCGATTGCCTACCTGACCTCCGCCATCCAGTTACTGGGTAATACGATACCCCCTTGGTAAGACTGGTTGTCAGACTTTCAGGCTTCTGGCGACCGGTAACGACTGTCAAATATCCACGAATGACAGCCGGGACCAACCGCTTAACATGCTTTCCAAGGTACCCCTCGGTTTTGGTATGTGAAGATGGTCATCCATTGACGGACCAACCGCGGCAAGCGTTGCTTAACCTGATCGATCGACCCGTGCGGCTGTTATTACTTAGCCACAAGCCTCGCACTTTAGTAGGTAAGGTACTTTATCCTGAAGAAACATCTGACATCTGTTTAATTAATCATAACAAGATGATTACAAGTAGTTTTTTGCATCAATATGATTGATTGAAAAATTATTCATAATGAGAATCTTTTCTCTTTGCATTGTTGAAATGTAAATCTGTTAATAGAATATCTAGTCATCGCAGGATCATAAGTACTTGGCTCGTCGTATACAATAGCAGGGTTCACGAACTGACAGGTTGAGAGGCAGTTGTCGCGGTCAGTTTGTAGATGGGTGACTATTTGTCAGAAATTTAGGTCATAATTTGACTTAGAGAGCATGTTCAACTGCGTAATTGTCATCTGATAGCGTACTGAAGCCATTGGGTAGGTACAGATAAGTCAAAAGACTGAATGTGACTAATTGTCAGTGTAGCCTTACCATTTCGGAGATTGCTGAGAGGCCAGATGACAGTCGTTCCATGTTACCTTTGAAATACTTACGTAACTACTATTATTCAACCATCTCTTGATTGCCTGGAACTATATGTAATTAAAATAACAGTACTTACACTCATACCTCCCAAAGCAAGAAAACTGTAGTACTTATAACGTTTACCACCTGTTCCACCAACCAACCAAACCAATCACTAACTTAACTGCCAACACAATAAGAAATCGCACAGATTCATTCCGAGAACATTTTTCATCCCAATGGCTTCCGAAAACAAGAACAAAGCGAAACTAAGTAAATAACAATTTGTTCCACCGAAGTAACATCGCACACAAAAAGGTTAAACAAAAAAATTAAAACCTAGACACCAGTTCAGTAGCGGAGGTTAATCTGAGCTGACAACGCGCAGCGGCTTCAAAGTGGCGGGGCTACGTTAATCACTCTTCCACTCGACTGTACGATGCTTATCTGCCCATTGCTTTACCACTTCAGATTATTGACTTTGACTGTACCACCATACTACTCACGTTTCATGGAAAAAATATGGATATCTTTATGTAATGTAAATCGGGTGAGTACTGGCGAGGAGAGCGGTGTTATTTTTAGAAATTGTGCGTAGGCCTTAGGCACCTAAGCTACCCAAGTATTATTAATACGCAAGTTTTAACATTAATATCACAGATGATAGATATTGCCTTCTAACAAACTCGGTCATTTATAATAAAGTTTAGAGCTTGATTATCGCTATATATAACACAATATTTTAGACCAAGTGTTTATTTTTATTTATTTTTTTCTTTGGTGCTACTGAAATCTTTTCCTGGACATAGGATTTTCTCAAAATAATTGTAGATAATATCATTATTAATCTAATTATCATTTTGAACCGTCCAATGCGGCAAAACCACATTGGAGCGAAATTATTTTTTCCAAAAATTAACATTAATTTCACCTCCACACGTCGTACCACTTGCCGACTCATAAATAGCTGCGACAAAATGCTTATTTCGTTGACTTACTTACTCCACAATACATCAAAATCATTAACACCTAAGACGACAGGTCGTCAGTTTTTTACTTTGAAACTAGTGGGGCATGAGCTAGACAGCCTCAATTTGCCGTCACCGTGGGTAAACCTACATTTCTAGTGTTAGCTGACCCTTCATTGTACGAGAAAACTATGCAATGCGAAATCAACTTATACTGGAAAAGTCTGCCTGATGTCGTCGGGACTTCGCTGCACGGATGAGATCAGCGACGCTGACGGAGCGATGACCGCTCCTCCTGCGTTTTGTAAAACAATTACTGATTTAGGTATTTTGTTTTATTGGCTAGACTTGCTAATGTTTTGGAAAGGTTAATGTGTGTTTGCATTTAGATTAACCTAGAATAGTTATTTTCGTTTGGTGGGAAATTCGAAGTTGTTTTTTTTTTAAGGCGTTTCTTGTGGCATTACTCACCTGTGTGACACTACAGATATCATTTTAGAATAGGTAGTTTATAGGTATTCATTTGGTTATTCTTCGTTTCTTTCTTTCTTTCCGGGTGATATTCTTGTGTTCATAGAAACCATCAACTTACTTTAGACATAATGAATTCCACTTTACCTGCGCTATCAGCAGTACATAAGATTCTCCCAAAATACTGTAAGATTTTAATTTGGATGGCAAGATAGCTTTTCTAAATATGGACTAAAGCAACATCTTTTACAGGTGATTCAAATACTTCAGTTATGTTATTATGGTAGAAGATCCTCTTACCTATGTTTTCTTTTCTTAGTATGGTATGGGAGCTTGTCGCTAAGTAATAACAGCCGCACGGGTAAATCGTTCAGGTCAAGCTACGCTTACCACGGTTGGTCTTCGGATGGGTGACCCTCTTTACATACCAAGACCCCTCCGTGCCTCGGAAAGTAAGTTAAGCCGCTGGTCCCGGATATCATTCGTGGATCTTTGACAGTCGTTAGGGATCGTCAGAAGTCCGAAAGTCTGACAACCAGTCTTACCAAGGGGTATCGTATTGACCAGTAACTGGGTTTCTGAAGGTCGGATTAGCAGTCGCTCCATGTAAAATACTGGTATTCAGCTGCATCTGGTTAGACTGGAACCCGATCCCATCATGGGAAAAGGCTAGGGAGATGATGAGTGTGATAAATCCAAACATAACCACTATATCGACATTGATTAACGAATATGCAGAAAAATGTTGGTATCCAGCCTCCTGCGAATGTAACACTATTATATTTCCTTTACTTTTTATTTCTCGCATCATGTACCAATGACTGACAGGACAAGTACCTGACAGTTAACCATATAAGAACACGGAATATGCGGAGTTAAAACCTTTTTTTTTGTTTCATACGGAAGACAACCGTAAAGCAAAGGGAATTAAGTTAACCCACGTCATAAAATTGCAAGGCAATTACACAAAATATTTGTGTTTTTAATTAAACTATAGCTCCTACGTAGGTTGTAGAAATTATTCAGTGCTTTTTTTTCCACTATCGTTAAAAAGCATTAATTCTAAATGACGGAACTAGCATAAAATGAGACCACTTTATTTTCATTTCAATTAGGCAGCTCCATGGCACTCTGTAAAATATTGCCCCACATTAATTTTAAAAATTACCGTAAATTATTTTTTAACGTAACTCCCGACATTTAAATGTTTCGTCATCAACTAAAGTAATTACCGTCACCAAACTCATACTACGTAAACGCTAATTACTCTGAAATTATTGCCAATAATTTTCGCGTCAATAAAAATTAACATTTAAAAAAGTTTTGCACTTTTTAACTCGGGTGTACAAAGTGTCATGGCGTCGGGTGAGCGGCGAGATCAAAGCGGTCGGCGCCTTTGAACCGCCGCGTGTATCAACACTGCCGTGCCGTAAACGACACGTAGAGGAATGAGTGGTACGGTCTGCAGCGGAAATTAGCTGAGCGTCTGTTCAACGCCATTTTTTTAATACAAATTACTGGCTATTAGCAGTGGATGGAATATAAATGAGATGTATTTACATGGCCGTTAAATTAGATCATTTGGAACGTTCCACGGGATTTTATGTTTTAGTTTTAATCATTTAGGTGAAGTAGGTAGTTATGTATAATAATTTGATATTGAATACGATAAGGATTAAAATTATGTAGTATGATCTATATTTTTGCCAAATGCCATATTTAATGTAAAACGTTAAGATATTTTTTTTTTTAATACCTTAATTAAAGAAGGTAATGGTTTCTTTTCCACCATAACCCTGAATATGCTAGTCTTGTTGTCTCCATTTGCACTTCCACCTTTCATAATAATAGTACCTGGGCGACCGAGCTCTCCTCTGGTGAAAATAGAGAATGCTCACTAATAGTATAGGATAGTTCATACTTATTCCATGCTGCCATGATAGTAGGTACTTACTAATTTTATGTTGCCATGTCATTATTCTCATGTCGTTATTTATAATCTTGTTCTAAACTTTGGGCGACCGAGCTCTGCTCGGGTGAAAATAGAGAAATCGTTAAAACCATTTTCGAGAACGTGAGTACAAATATATAATTATAAATATATATACAAATATTGCTCGTTTAATAGAATAGGATTACAGTTCAAACAACGACACCAAAAACCGCAATTAACATTCACACTTTACTGTTACCGTTAACAAAAAAAAACAACCAACAAATTTATTAAAGAAAATTAATTTGCTGTCCCTCCTTCCTTACCTGCGATCTATCAAAACCGACGGGGCTTAGTTTAAATTATATTATATTATGTAGTATGTAAAGGACAGGTTGACCCCATTGAATGCGTACTACACCTGCTTACCAAGGTTCCGGGTCCGATTCGGTGTCGGTACATTAGCACATTTCCTTATCATAAAATATTAACCCGGTAACTCATAAAATAGTTGACATAATAAATGCTTGATAAGGTGAACAAGAGTTAATTATTTTCTTATAATTAAAATGAAATAGTAATTAAGTTATAATTCAAGGGTCGGTTTGTGTAAATAACTATACAGGGTGTTTATTGCAATGTCAATATACTTAAATAAAAAATAAACTAATGTTTTTTTTTGCTTCTTAAGGAAGGTACGCAGACTGTTCTCTGAACTTCTGACCCATAATTTAAAAAAAAAAACCCTTTTACTCTTTATATCTCTTTTATAGATTTACTGAGACTGACCAATATTTAAACTTACACTAAACATCTTCAAATATCTACTGAAGTTCTTTGGTCAGGTCTCGAGGCGGAATGACTCCATGGAGCGTCTAGCTGTGCAGGGCTGAGAAGAAGGTAAAAGGTCACAGAGGTCACCGATGAAACGGACTGATCAAATAAAATCCGCGGTTGGAGACCCTGTTAATAAATGCGCCGGACTGTCATCTAACAGAACCGGATGGAGAGAGATCGAGAGGCGAGCTACGACTACACCTGCATGACACAATGGTGACCATGACCGTTCTGTCAAGAATGAAGTGAAGAAGAAGAAGATAAACATCTCCACTTGATAAACTTACCCACGCATAAACCTAATTCGGTTCACCAGTCTTCAAACCCTGGTCAAAAATCGTACTTACAGATCCTGGGAGCCTCTTCTTTTCTGCAAACAGCGACTCTGTTGTGTATCGAAGCATATGAGTTAAGTGGTATGAGTTTTAGGGCCTTGTGGCTAAGTAATAACAGTCGCACGGGTCTATCGATCAGGTTAAGCTATGCTTGTCGCGGTTGGGCCGTGGATGTGTGACCATTTCTACATATGGCTTAACGTGCCTCGGAAAGTACGTTAAGCCGTTGGTCCCGGCTGTAATTTGCAGGTCTTTGACAGTTGTTACGGGTAGTTAGAAGCCCAAAAGTCAGATAACCAGTCTTACCAAGGGGTATCGTTATACCTAGTAACTAGCTTGTTGAGGTCAGACAGGCAGTCGCTCCATGTAAAATACTAGTATTCAACTGCATCCGGTTAGACTGGAAGCCGACCCCAACATAGTTGGGTAAAGGCTAGGCAGATATATATGGAATAATTCAAGAACTTTTCGACGAACTATTACAAAAAATGTCCACTGGAATCAAACAAAGGCTTTACCACGCATTTCTTTTAATAAATCACTATACCTTCCACCTCATGTCAAGAATTACAAAGTATGCAGTTGGTTGTAATGAAGCAATGTACAAACACTACCAACGCAGCGACCGGCAACCGGCAGGAACAATCAACAAAGACATTAGTGACATTACGACAACCCGACACGTCAGGTACAATCAGACACAAAACTGTTACAATATAATACCGAACAGCTTTAGAATTTAGAGTAATAAATTCACATAGACAGTCTAAAGAAGAGTATTTGTCCAACTGAACGGCTACGGCGACATGTGTGTAAAGGCTGAAAAAAAAAAATCAGGATGATAAAAAACAGTTTAAAAAAAAAAAACTGACTTCCAAAAAACACTACAAAGTCGGTATTTTAGGTTTTGTATTTTTGTTTACTTGCCATCGACTTACGAAATTTAAGTTATTTTTCACTTTGTAGTGTTTTTTGGAAGTCAGTTTTTTTTTTTTTGTAAAAAAAAAATATTTCTCGCTTTTTAGTGGGTAGTTTGTAATTTATGTAATTTACAATAGCCTCTATCTCAACTGCTCTTCACCTTTTACATAATATTGCTTTTCCCGATGCAGGGAAATTAATCGTTGAGGAGTTCTCCTGGTACTTCACCATCAGCTCCACTTCTCCATATGAATTGTGACGAGCATAAATTGCATTGCCACCATATTAAAGTAATCGAATCGCAACCTGTGAAATACCTATTATTGAGTAATTTCAGTGGCCATTTGTGGTCTTCATTATCAGTTCCACTTCACCAAATGGTGCTTTTCAAGAGCAACTGCAAGAGTTACTATAAAAAATATCCAAATTGCTATAGGTTTGCCTATAATATTTGAAGAGTTCCCTCAATTTCTCCAGGATACCATCATCAGATCCTAGTTTCCTTATCATGGTACCATCTCTGAGATATCTCCTTTCCAACAAAAAAAAAGAATCATAAAAAATTGGTTTATTAACGACGAAGTTATCTGCAAACACAAATTAAAAAAAAAATATATATATATCCGGTCGAATTGAGAAACCTCCTCCTTTTTTGAAGTCGTTAAAAAGTTCAGGGTACTCTTTCTAACTCACAGGAAGATTCGTAAAGAAATAAGTGATAATTTTATTATATTATTGCTGTATTTTTCCCACTCTAGAGCAAAAGTCTCTTCTCATACAGAGAAGGAACGAGCATTAACCATTGTGTCGCCGATTTCAGACAGTTGTAGGAGAATACCTACTCTATAATGTCAGTGATTTCTAAAAATTAACATAGAAAAACATATCTCCTTTTTCCTGGTTGGAACCCGCATCCTCTTGCTCGAAAGACGGTTGATTTTATCTCCAGGCTATAACGACACAATGATGACAAAACCATTTTACCACAGCGAAAATATTTATAATATAAATGGCCAAAGACATCCATTGTCGAGCCAAAGCGTCGCTAGAAATCAAATTAATTTATTAAAATTAAACGTGTGTATTCATTTTCATATTAAATTGAATGACAAATTGATGGTTATGCTAATGCTTGTTGGTTTCCGTTTTGCTTTATAGCTTTTGATTTGCAAGCGAATAATCCGATTTCGTTGTCAGGGGATTAGTGATTCGTAGTGTATCAGTTATTAGAATTGAGTAGTTTAGTAGGTTGATAGAATTTTAATTGTAAGATCATTAAAATTATGTGGTTTGTTATATTACAATATGATGTTTTCCCTAGACGGGTTAGTGTACCTGACATAAAAAGGAGTTAAAAACTTCAAGTTATCTATTTTTCTTACTCTTGTTGTAAAAATCCTGCTTGCTCGTAACATTCTCGAATTATTCGAGAATTTTTTTCTAGATTATCCACTTCACAAAATCCACATAGCAATAATTGTTGGAATGGATTTTTTGGTACATTACCAAATAACCCTACAAAGAGTGGATAAAGTTGATTTTTTTTTGTCAATATTTCTAGCCTTTACTTACCGTTAGTTACTATTTTGATAAAATATAAATTTCATAGCCTACTGTCTGACAGACTGTATGTAAGTTGATAGTTGTTAAATGGGTAACTGAAAACCCAATCAACTGAAAAATCTTTCATACATGTAACTGGCAACTGAATATCCGCCGTCACGCCACGCGCCTTTCATCGACCGATTTTTATTTATTTCAGTAATAGTTAATATTCTGATAACTATATTATATACCCAGTTCATAGGATATTATGAATAACTTGATTTAGTAGAGACCTCTTATCATTTTACTACGTAGAAAAGTCTCTTTCCACTGAAACGTCACATGATTTGACACTGACGTTTTTCGAAAGCATTTCTTTACCTAATTTATACCTTAAACTTTCAGGGACATATTGAGACTTAAAGGAGTCTTGAGTATTCAGCAGAAGTAACGGAACAGATATCAGAAAATAAACCATAAATTATTAAAATAAAATAAAATAATGCACCAATTGATGCGACATCTTACCAAGGTCTTGTATTGAAAGCTTTATAAGTGAATTGACGCCTTCCCTTTTATAAAATTTAAGAGGAACGCTTCCAAAACAGTGCAGCTACTTCGTTACATGAAAACATAAATAATCTACGTATAATGAACTTCAGTGCACGCAGTCTCAACATCTTATTAATTCAATATCTGGCAAGATGTATCATAAGTCTGCGCTCGTAACTCTAGGGTGAATGATGCGATTGTCGGACGGCAGTTCAACAGATTTATGTATAAGTATTTATGTGTATTAATGTCAGTTTTCTTTGACGTGGTTTAAATCTGTAGTGTACTTACCAGTTTTTTGTTCTAGAAGTTTTCAATGCTTTAAATAGTAGTGAATGATAATATTCCCTGAAGTTAGAGAGTACTCACCCGCAATTTTCGCCAGTTATGTTAAGTTCTGAAAAATACAAGCTAACCCTTTGGGCCGCTCCAGCCCCGGATCTAAGGGGGGGCAAACCGGGGCACTTGCCCCGGGCGGCAGTTTCATGGGGGCGTCAAATCCTTGAGACAAGAATTCGAAATATCGTACAAGTGAAGCTCCGTTTTCTTACAATCTCATAGGTTTTTATCAAGTAATCGAATCTTATAATATAAAGTTTGAAAAAAACTTTTGTATTTCCATACGCCCAGTTAGTTTTTGAACACATACTAAGTGATTTACGAAAGCATCTTAACAGATTAAAGGATTGTTATTTTATGTACATAAATGTATCACAAATGGTCACAAAAAATGCTACTCATTTCTCAGTTTTAACAGTTTTTCTTAAACACTGAAGGGAGGGGGCGCCACTATCAAGTTTTTGCCCCGGTTCGAAAAAATCGTAGATCCGGGGCTGGGCCGCTCCTAGATATATTCTTCATTTAGTTTTAATAATGCAATAAAAATCTGTATTAAGCATTCAATGATTGCCTTTAAAACAGTTTTTAGACTACACGTTACGTGGTAAAATGACTTTTACACTTGTGAGTAATAAGAAAAAGAATTCTGAGTTTCACCGATCGACAAATTGGGCTCCATTGAATTAATAGCGTTGAAATTCGTAGAAAAGAATAAACTATTATAGCTGACACTAAATAAATTGCTAACAGAAAACTAAATTGTTTTCCCGAGTACACAAAGTCATGAGCTGCCTTTTAACTATTTAAAACGAGAGTTTTTCTTCAAGAACAATCCAAAAGAGACTGTTGAACACAATAAAATGAATGGAACAAAGACATATTATACTCGTTTACGACATTAATGAATATAATAATGCGAGAATTATACTTTAAATATATGTTTTATAATTTTAATATGCTTCTTGGCATATATATTTCGAAATCAGCAGGAAACTATAAAGTTTTATTATACATAAGTATACATAAATACATACTAACATTGTTTTTGTAACCGCCATTAGTTATAATAAAATGAATGGCGTTATTATAATTTAATTTAATTTATTTAATGTTTATTATGTTTAGCGTCTGTAACGGCGTTTAGTATGTAATTTTAATTTATAATTTAATTTTGGATTGCTAAATAGGATGTTAATTTGATTTAGGGTTAGAAACTTCATTACTGATTCTAATTATACTGGTCACTGTATGTTTAGTCAGTAACTTTTTAAAACTATGTCACTGTATTTTAATTAATGAAAAGTTAACTAAATAAGTTAAAATTGAAGGTATATTAAGTACTCAGTAGAATCTATCTATTCCAGAAAAATCTAACATTGAAAAGAAACAAGAACCCGTATAATTAATTGCAACCTAAAAATCATTTCGCACGTTCATAATGTAGCATTTAAAGATAATACTTGGCCCGCTCGGCTAACAAATGGTGCGTCCACCGTGCACATTGGTCATAATATTTCAACGCTAGTAAATGCTGCACAGTTCGTGATGTATGGCGACAGACAGACAGATAAATTGCTTATAATTTATTGTAGTGGAAGCCGCAACAGTCCTAATTACGAACGACGTATGAGTCATGCCTTCTGAAAAATATCGTTTATTCGTTCTGTTGCATCATGTGTGTGGGTTGCTGCTATAGCTGTTCTTCTTTTTCTTATCCGTGTTGTTATTAATCTTCTTGGCTTGGAAATACAGCGAGGTAATTGCGGAACACACTTACAATGGCAACGCGTTACATTTAGTACAATATAAAAACAAAAAATGCGTCAATACGAATTTTTCAAACCTATGTAGAAATTTATTATGATATTTCCTTCAAATCCCTCGGATTATGACTGAAAACATATTACGCAATTATTTATTTATTATTTACTAAAACTTTTTGCACAATGGAAAAAAAAATACCGTACAAAAACGGACTTAATGCCCGAGGCATTTTCTACCAGTCTATTATGATGCTGGTCAAGTGTTGCCAAATATATTTTGATTATAATGTTCCTGAATTACAGGAGATGCGAAACTTACGAGATTTTTATTCAATGTTAGTCTAATAATTCTTTGCTATCTGTATTTTAGTTAAGATTGAGTTTTAATAATGTTTAATAATGGTTGTATGGATTTAATTTTATATATATATAGACAATTCTCGTGTCACAGTGTTAGTTGCAATACTCCTCCGAAACGGCTTGATCGATTTTTATGAAATTTTATATGTACATTCGGTAGGTTTGAGAATCGGTCGTAATATATTTTTCATACAACAAGTAATAAGGGTGGTCCACCCCGAACATTTGCCGGGTCAGCTAGCAAACCAACGTTTGCCGGGTCAGCAAGTTATGTATAAATATGCCCAATAAAGAGTTCTAGTAAATTAGAATCATTCTTTTTTCTTACATGGGTGTCTGCTGTCTCAACTTTTTTTGATCCCAGGCTGCAAGTTAAAATTTCATTTAAATGACCAAAGGTACTTTTATCTGATCTAGTAATTTTAATATGGATTTACTTTAGTAAGTCCAGATTAAAATTACTGAGATCATTGGTAGTCGGTAAACTCGAGATAATTCTCGATAAATTAAAGCTGCGAGAATTAAAATAAAGTTCAAGTTTTTCTCACACAGCGGTGTTTAAATATTCATAAGTTATTACCGTTTGCAACTTTGTGAATAATAATTAGATTATTTAGAACTGCAGTGAAAAATTCAAAGTTATATAGATCGCCATGAAGACGTATTCATGTTGGTTAGAAAACTTAAACAGCTTGTTTTTTTTTCCTAAATTAAGTGGCGAAAAGTTTTAGGGTTTTTGTGTTTTCACAAAAGTTAAATAGAAATTATGAAATGTGAACAAAAAAAAAATGAAATTGATGATAAACTTCATGATGCAGATAAACTTCATGATGCACTTTGACGCATATCATTTTGAATTCCTAATGACACTTTGATATTCAATCAGTGCTTTTGACCAGTATTTTGTAAAGGGTTTCAGTAATCAAAGTCTGGAGTTTCAAATTAAATATTTACGTATATTTTTTTCGCTTTATGCCCTTTATAACAACAAATTTTTATTTCAACAGTTATCAGTTGCAAGTATTACAGTGTCCATTACTTTATTATGAATGTTGTATTATACACGCATTCCGCTTTCACACTATTATAATTTGTGTCATTACTTAACATTCTGACAGTGTACTATGTAAACATTAATTTATAGTTACACATAAAAATATAACGTGCCAGTTTTGCAAGCAGTAGAATGTAAATTTTAAAGTAAAGTGTGTTCGTGAGATTCATCTAAGATCTTATCAATTTGAAAACTGAAAGTAGCAATTAAATAAATATAAATGAGGAATAGTTGCGGTAACATGTTATCTGTAACATTACTTTAGTTAGTGGGACTACCATGCGTCTACGAGAAACTTTCAGTCACAACGCACATAATTACAAAGATATGTGATAGATCAATGTATCGCCAAATCATTAAACATTCACTAAAAAAATACAAACACAATTAACAACCATCACTAATTAATTGCAACAACTTAAATTACAAAAATCAATTTAAATTACAATCTATAGATTTGGTACATAAAAATTTCGTTAGTCTAACTAGAAAATTAAAATCCGCGCACGCGCACGCGGTTACGACGAAGCGTTCAGTGCACTAATTATAATGATTACGAGTTAGAGATCACAGCTGTCGCGACCCCCACAGGGGCAAACACTTCCGTCGATGATATGAGCCGACTAGAAACCCGAAGAACACTAACTTATATGTACACATACTTCGGTTCCGAATGTCCTTTTGGCATGGGCGTTAGCGGTCGGCGCCCCCCTTCTTGTGTCCGTGGAGCGCCGACGGTCCTCAAGGGTGCAGGGGCCGCGGGCCAAACAGTGGGTACGGCGGGAAGTACGCGGCCAGTGAGGGGTGCGGGGGCATCGGGAACGGCAGCGGCGGCGACGATACCATGTGCGACGGCTTGCTGTACGGGTGGAAACGAGGAGTCAGCGGTGACAGCGGCGGTGTTGGGTACGTGCGCTGCAACAGCGGGTGTGTCGCGCTTAACATTGACAGGCTCGGGCTTGACTCGCCGCTCGCAGTGTGTGATCTCAAGTGTTGCAGCAGTTCGTCTGATGTGGCGAACCGCTTGCCACAGTATGCAGAGTCCCCTGCCATCCAACTGCACACGTAAGGCAGCTGTGAAGCAGCCGCTAAAGCGGCTAACTGTGCGTGAGCATACGCCGCTGCCGCAGGGTGATTAGTAGGTAACGGAAACGGAGTTTTGGCGTGATCGCATTGAGCACACCCAGCCGGACACACGGCAGATTTGAGCAAATGTGAGCTTAGTGAACAACCCGTGCAGTAAGGATCTCTACAGATTCCTAGATCACTTCCAGGCGCCTTCATTCTAGCGTACGCGAGGTACGGATTTAATCCATTCTTTAAAGCGTGGTGCTGTGCAGCCATCAGGCTACTGGTCATTAGGTCCATTTGTAAAGGAAATCCACTATGATGCAATCCACCGAAGAAGGCGGATGTAGATACAGGTATGCTCGGCTTGAAGCTCGAATGTTCTTTGGTGTCTGCGCTGGACGATAAAGAGGTGGGCGTGAACGGTAACTTGGATGCAGACGAGATGCTGATCGACTCTGAGTTAGATTTGGCCGGCACGGGCGAGCCGTGCAGTGGGCTGGACCTCTCTTCTGACTTCTCTGACGGTGTTTTCCGGTGAGCGGGAGGTGGGGTCCTCTGTGACGAGGAGCTCTGATTACTGGCGCAGCGCGCCTGTACTGGTGTTGTGGACGCGCTGCCTTTCGACGAGAGCGGAGTCTTAGACGACGCGTTGATAGACCCTCTATCGTCTGGTGTTCTAGTCTTTTCTCTCGCTGTTAGGCACGATTCGTAAGGCTTAAAGCTTGGCTTGTTGTCGGGTACGTGCGATTTCTCATCGTACTTCTTACTCGCTTTCTCGGCGGCGGAGATCAGCTTGGGGTTGGGCGAGTCCGCGCCGATAGCGCTGCAGGTTTGCGCTAGTAGCGCCAGCGGGCTTTTTTTCGCGTCGAGCTGCAACAAAGAGAGGCAGTTTATGAAATGAAATGTCGGGTCGAGGTTGCGAGTGACGGGCGTACAAAGGGACCGCGGGGGTGCGGGGCGGGGGAGGCAGGCGTCCAATCACGCGGCCGACGCGCCATTATCCGCGCGTCTGGCAGCCGTCGGCTCCGCTTGACATTTCACTCGGCTCCCGCATGATGTAATCTCGCAGTGAAAAGGGCAATTTGTGCCGCTGAATTTGCGGCACGCCTGAACTTGTGGCGTGTTGTCACGTCTATTGCCGCCGCTCAACCGTCGCTATGTGTCGGGAATATGTTTTCTGTGTTACTCACGTTGTTTTGTCAAAGTTTATTTTAGCGACGATACGAATCGTATTAGAGTCTAGTTCGAAATACTAATTGCTTGTTTGTTAGCGCTTCAGAGACGATGGTTGTTTTAATGTAGTAATTACGAGACTCTTTCAAAATAGATGGGTGGTAGTTAAAATATTTTATGTTACAAGTAATTTTAAATACAATGAAAGCTAATGGTTTTCGTCTGTCATGAAAGCAAAGCTCTAAAGATTTTGCAGTTAGTAAAGTAATATGAACAATGTTTAAAAGAATTTAGTAAAATGCTATTGAAATGTTACTGAAAAACATCTCTCTAGTTTGCTGAGTTTTAGTACCTACCAATTGATCGATTTTGCAAAATTACGTTCTCCTTCCGGAACTTAACTATAAAACAAACTTGATAAAATTTCATTTTGCCGCTATATTAATACATATTTACACATACTATTTTAGTATTTACACGTATGTGTTAATACTAAAATATTAATTTAATTAGCGTAGTTATTATAAAGGATTATGAGATCAATAGGTATCAATTTTGTTTTCATTTTCTTTATGATTTTCAATTGCAACCACTCTATTTTTCAGTTTGCCCTAACGCTTTTGCATTGCCTGAACTTTAATTAACTATTTTTATTTTTGACATAAATGGCGTCTTGCAGATCAACCTACGAGGTTGTCGGCTACTTAACCGGACTTTCCTGTGGCTGCCTCAATAAATAAGGACTACACGCTAAGGGCACCCCCTGTAGGGTACGCACCTCGGCTTAGGGCATCGCTGCTGGAGGACAGCAAGGGCCAGGCTGGATCGGATTAATATTATTATTAGGGGAATTTAAAGCTACAGGCTCAGTGGCGCAGGCTGGCTCGAGCAAAGGTCGGGGAAATAATTAACTATTTTAGTTTTTTCAACTTTTATACTTTAAATGTAATTTATTTTAATTAATAATTAATTTGGTAATTTACTTTCGTTTCTTTGAATTTTATTTTCGGATCTATGTCATCAGCAAGCAATAAAATTGATTCAGTAACATTTGATTGTTTATCGTCATAAAGTGACATTAATACTTGTTGTAATCCTCGTGACGCCTTTTCACGGAGCGATTGCTTCATTTTAGAAGGTTCACGGAAAATGAAGCCGTCATTTACTGAAGTTGTAACCCGATGAACTCTATTTGTTTTTGTTGAATGTCCTTCTTGGATACGTTTTTCAAGTTGGATTGTAAAGCTTATTTTTCAAGCATATCTTTTTATAGTTTCTTACTTTTATATTGTTTTAGGATTGTTTGTTTGTTTGTTGTCTATTTTTATTTTGTTGTATTCCATTATATTATGGAGTTGCATCTGTTCTTCTTGAAGAATATACGTAGTTATTTTAAAGCTCATGCATTATGTTGAAAAGTTCTATCGTCAGTTAAGAAGTTGTTTTATTAAACTAGCAGTCACATAATGACCGTGTTTCAAATGAGACAGTAATCCAACATAAATTCTCTTTTGATACAACCAACAAACTTTCCAGCAACGCTAATGTAAAGTAAATTATACCTAACGCAAGCGCAAGGATAAGAAAACACGAGTTTGTCATCATCAATCAAACTTACCGTTGTCGGAAGCGGCGACAGGTAATCCGGTCGCAAATACTGATTGCTTGACGTGAGCATGTTGCTCCACAGTCCGATATCCTTTTCCAGCTTAAAAAAATATTATCAATCCACAACACAAAATAATATCACTTCACAAAATCCAAGGCTTGGTGTCAGCACATGATACACAAGTCACTAGTCGCGGCGTGTATACGGAGCGGAACGAGACGTGCGGTTGCCGCGACGGACGGCTCTGAACTGAGGTTCGCGGTGTGACGTGCCCCCCTCCTGACACCTTGTCACTAGTCGCCTCGCCATTTTTGCATTCTGTGTGCTCTGCGGGAGCTTTGGCGTCTTATCCCCACCGCTGTTTGACACCCCGTTTGTCAGCGGCTTCCTTCTCGCTCGCTCACGAGAATTACTAAAAGCGCTTTCCGCGAACTCGACGTTTTGATGAAAGGATTATATAAAATATGCATCGCACAGTCAAAGGAGTGGATGCGACGACTGAGATGCATAGCATGGGAAATTGAATAGCTGCGAAGCTGGTAAACGGCGGCTTAGTAATAATTTAGTTTTAGTGTCATCTCGATGTGGGCGGACCTTTGTAGCTTAATGTGGGTCAATTTTTTTTTTCTGAACGATTTGTTGCTGTGGTTTGTTATTCACTTTGTATTATGGGCTGTTTTAGTATTATTATATTATAAATGTGAATTTATGTGTGTTTTAGAAAATTGGTCGCATTTGTCACCACTTTCTTTTGTAGAGACATCCTCATCATGTTATGTTTATCGCCCTGTTGGAGCGATATTAAAATTCCTAATGCCATTGCATAATCTCAGGTAAAGCGTGAGTTTACTTTTTAACCCCAAACTTGTATGGGTGGGGGACCACCCACTGGTTTTACGATTGTGAAAACGCATTCTCATTGTTTAGTTTTCATAAACAAATGGCTTAGTCATCGCAATTGCTATAATCTTTCCAAATCTTTTGTAGTTTTACTGTGGGTAGTAAAATTATACTTTTGCTAGTTTCAGACAATAGTGTGTTAATACTACTGCTTATCTTTATATTATGAGCAAAAGTTTTATGTTTTAAGCACTTCTTTGTGGGTTTTTTAGAAACGAGGATTACTGTTGTAAAGTAGACGATTAGGAATGAATGAGTAAGCAAGTAGTTGCTAGAAGTTTCACATGATATTGTTATATTCTTCGAAGGAATTTAAAATTGTTTGGCGTTTCTACTTAGTCTTTAGAAGGATTATAATCATACTGCCTCGTAGGTCTAGTGGTCGCGAGCGTTACTACCGAGCATGAGGTCCTGGGTTCGATTCCCAGGTCGGACAAAGTGTTATTGGGTTTTTCTATCTGAAATTTCTCAGTAGCAGCCTGGAGTGTGGATTTGTGTCCGGTTGATGGCAATAGGCTCGCCCCCTAGTACATGGGACTTAAAACATAACTGGCAAAATGTGGGTAAACCTGCTACAGGGACACCTCTGCCCAACCCTTCGGGGAAACAAGGCGTGATGTTATGATACGTTATAATCATAATACCTACATAACTAACTAATAAACATTTAAGTGTTAAATGAAAGCAACATTAAATTAAATAATACCTCTGTAGTTATTAATATAACAATGGAAGTCTGAATTGTTTACACTTTTATTAATATATTATCGCTATGCCACCTTAAGGCTTGTATAATTGAATGCATCTAAACTATTAGCGTCTATATTACCAATAATTTAAACATTTCCTAATTAAATACTTTATTCCGGGTTTTTATCAGATGTTGATTAATTTTTAAATTTAAAACAATATCGCAAAAAGTCTGTGTAAACCTTACAAATCGTATCATTATTGTGTTATGAATATCACAATTTGATTTACACTATTCTGTGACAAGATTTGTCAAATTATATAACATAACCAGAAGTAAATCGGCCCTCCCGCCAGAAACACCATGTCATCACCGTATGTTTCACGTCACGGCGGCTATGACAGGATCAATCGTGCCGACAAACGACAGAGCCCCGACTGTGCCCGACCGTGACGAGACAGACCACATTATGTCATGACTTGACGTGTCACGATTGAGCTACCTAATGGCTCTTATTAGATACACCAGAAATTATTGGATCTTATTACAAGCTTATACAGGGGGCTGCATCAAAACATAAGATTGCGGAAAGAGTAGACGTAAAGCTGACTATGTCTGGTGCTTTAAGTTTTTTTATAGGTATGAAACCTATTCTCATAAAGGAAAATTTCAACATACAAAAATGAAATTGATGCAACTCCCTGTTATTGTCTTATCTTTTTGTTTACGAGTGTTGAGGACTCGAAAATAAAAAAATAAAAGTTTAATAAAACACTGTAACCCGACGGCGGGAAAAATATAAATGATCCAAAAAGTACGAAACAAGCAAATATTTCAGAAAGAAATATAGGTACAAAAATGGTCAAGGTAAAGCAGTCGTCCTCACATGCCATTATAATTTTGTAGGTGTTCTTGGCACTCACATGGTATACAGGCATGCGACCACGGCTTTTCCTTGACCATTTTTGTACCTATGACTTGATTTCTGTCTAAAATATTTGCTTGTTTTATACTTTTTGGATCATTTTTATTTTCCCGTAGTCGGGTTACAGTTTTTTATTAAACTTAATTTTTTATTTTATACTTTTCCATTTTTACGCTTGATAAACGTTACAAAGTTAATAAGAATAATACAATAGGTCAGTAATTAACCTATTTTATTTAAATTCCAATGGCAGTGCATAGTGCGTTGGATGAAACCATAGTGCGATTTATTTCGACGCCAACACCATTTATCGAGCTTCAAAGAAATCCATAATATAAATATTTCTTTGTACTTGTTTTTCTTCATAAGAGTGGAATTACAAATTACATCTTGCGCTAGTAGCGCAGTCTCACTTTTGCTTGTTTTTAACCATTTACACATATTTATTTACTTTGAAAATATGATATTATATACATATGTACATATGCATATTACAAATATTTGTAATGTGCTCGTCAACACCTTTCTTTTGATATCAAACATGTCATGATTATCTCATTTTTTTGAAGGTTAGAAATTTACGTGTAAAGTCCACCACATTAAATTTAGGAAAAAAATATATAGCCCATGTCACCCGAACCATTATTACAAATCTATTGATATCTCATTCATCAAAATCGGTTGAGTAGTTTAGGCGCTACGGTGGAACACACGTAAAAGCAACAACACGTAAAAGCACATACATACTTAGACTGCTAAAATCATAATTCTTACTTTTGGCTTTGCCGTAGTCGGGTAAAACAACTTTGTACAGAAAATAATGGAATTTGTCTTCGTATATTAAACCAATGTGATCTGACGTTGGGTCGAATGGCACCAGGATATTTCAACACAAACTATCACAGTTAATAAGCTTCTCGGACTTCTCTTGTACCAGCTTTTTCAGTATGGTGGGAAATGACAAAAAGATTTTTTTTCTTAATTTTTACTGTAATGTAGTTGACGAAAGCAATAGTCTAAGTCAAGACAGCAGGTGCATTGTCATATACTCGAAATTCGTTCCAAGAGAGGAGGATTACCAAGAAACAGTTCAGAAAATTAGTGTAAGACCCGCTGCGTCTCAGTTTAAAAGCAGAGTTGCAGACCAGAAACATCAAACCGCTTGCATTAAAACGTTAACATAACACTTTGAATGCATTACACAATCTGCACGTTAATCTCAACTGGAGATTAGTTTTGGCATCGCTGCGTTTGAGCAGACTTGAGCCAGCCCGAGACTCAAGCCCAGCTAATCCCCAGGACTCGAGCCAGATAAGAACGATAACATAACTAGAATTTGCATACGTTTGTTTTAACGAGGTTTCTGAGGGTTTTGGTATGTAGAACAGTTGAATTTGGAGTGTGGAAAAGTGGTTTTTTTTCTGTTTTGTTGACAGAAGTACCAGGGTATCAGGTTTTAAAGAGATTTCGATCATGAGAGTGAAAGGGTGCTGTTCACAGTGTTGGTGCTTTAAACAACTGAAGCCATTCACTTTCAAAATACTTAAGCATTCATGCAGGTTTAAGTGGACATAATTGTATCAACCAGTGACGTTAGGAAATCTAAAAGCACTGACTAAAATCAGAGCGGGATCTTTTACATATGCAAGACCTGCATAAATTATTCAAACGTTTATTCACAAATAAAGGACACATTTAAATTCAATCGGAGACCAATGACTTTGCCCACCCCTTTACGACTAGCAGGCATGTTAATAGAATGGCGGTAAGTTTTAATTTGGATTTATGGGGTACTTTCAATTTTGGCTTACACGATTGAGTTATTTCAAAATGTATTTATTGTGGGGGATTCTTCTATGGATTTTTAGATACATGACAATGTGATGAATGGAAGAATAAACGTAGTACTACTTTCTAGCTCTTATTTATCTATATACAAATAAATAAAGTTGAAGTGTCTGTATGTAAAGTAACAGCTTTTTACTAAATGCATATGAAAGTATATACAGTACGTACTTATACCAAAAAAAAAAAAAAATTGTCTGTCTTTCTGTTTGTTCTGGCTAATCTCCGAAACGGCTGGACCGATTTTGACGGGATTTTCTCGGGCAGATAGCTGATATTACGCTACATTTTTTTTTTAAATTTGGTCCCCGTGGGTGAAGCCGCGGGCAAAAGTTTGGAAATAAAATTTAGATGATTACAGTTTTTAATGGTCACCAGTTTGCTTTGATAGTCAGCATTTCAAAAGCGAGGAAGTGTAATGAGTACTACTCCTGACTAAGAACTGCGTCCCTAAATTGCAAAGCAGACTCAATTCTCCAACTTACAACATCATAAATTGACAACTTGTCAACCAATAACCTGTCATATAAACACCAACGAACAATTGAAGTCCAATAAACAAACGAAAGTCGCCGCTGACAGATTTCAAACTAACAAATATTGTACACGTAGTATCTGATCGCCAAGCAAATACAGCGCTGTATATGGCGCCGCGCTCCACAAGCACTTAGTGGCCGAGTTGCTTGAAGCGCTGGAAGGTAGACTTAGAAGGGTCGAGAGAAGACCGATTCAAAATGAAAATAGTTTTATTTGTGTAAAATGTTTAAGCTTAGCTTTGTGGGTAGCGCTGTGGTCTTGTGGACTTAGTAAACCGCTTTATTTTTATGTCTGTCTTTGTATTCGGGGTGATTCAATATTGACTATAACTATTGCATAGTCAAAATAATTACTTTTTCTCAAACATGCTTGGAAATTCGAGCATTATTTTGACAAACTTCTTCGAAAATCAAAGCAAATCGAAATTTGCTGACTTGCTGTACTGGCCGAGTACATTATGCGAGCGCCCGCACTATATTTAAAAATGGAACGACCTTTTCACTTCTACTCATGGAAACCAAGGGGGTAACTTATCAAAATATTTATTTTTTCGATTTGGCTTGTAAATAGAGCTGTTTAAAGTAAATAAGAAACAAACGAACATATTGGCGCATGAAAAAATATTTATCATTGTTCGTTATTGATTCTGGAATTTATAATGAATTTACTCAATTAGAACTTCCGCGCATTATTTGAGAAAAAGACTCACGAATGTGATACATTTTCACGATCGTCCATCAATGTTTCAGTTGCAGGCCGCGACATTAAAGTACTAGGTATACCCGTGTTTCTTTTACAGATGAACAGCGAAAAATTACAAAAAAATCCTGAAAATTACCGAATCTATGCTGAATTTTTTAACTAGGCTAAATTCCTAGTTACTCAAATGCATTAATGGACATTTTAACACTAGGATATACACAGTCTAAACAGGAAATAAGATCCCAAGATAACATGATGAAAAATAAAATGAATTGTTCAGTAAACAATGACATATTGCTTTCGCCAATTCTGTCCAATTCTGTCGTCTATTTCAGTAACAGATCTGAAAGCGACCGTGTGACTTCCGTCGGCGCAAGTGCACGAACAAGATGTTTGGCTTCATACTATCTGTGCGTATGTAGTGTATGCTGGATTTATTTGTTGTAGTCACGTCGTGTATGTAATATAAATGTAAGCCAAAGAGGAACTGCTGTTTTTGAAAAGCTGTGGAGTCTTTCAGCGGTTTTATGAGCAAGCTGTGACATGACGTCTCAGCTGCTAGAAAAAGCTCCTGAAAATGATTTAGTAATGATATAGTTTCGAAAGATAGGTGGTGGGTGTACACAAAAAGTAAAAAAAAAAAACGGCACGAAGGGTTATACCACCAATGAATGATATATTTATTTGCAAGAATATAGGTAGCTAATATAAGTTCCTAAGATCTATGGTCTTCGCTAAAAAAAAACAAAAAAACCTACAAAATAAAATACCATATGAATCGGCGTTTTTTGTATTTTGATGATTATATAGGTATAGTATTATGGTACATGATGTAAAGAAGTTTCAAATTCCTAACTTGTTTGCTTGTTGAGATAGAGCTCGTACAAAAATAATCTAAAACTGACAACGTTTACGACCCTCTATTTCTTAATTTTTAAAGATTAAAAAAAATTTTCTCTACTCGATGACTTCTAGACAATGATACATGCTAGGGATAGAATTTATTTTTTTCAAATTCAAAAGTTGTCGTATCGAGACCCCCCTTTAATTTTAAACTTTATGTTATAGCATGCAACTTTATGTTATGACATGTGTAATTCTAGACGATCTTTTAAATGCAAGTTGAAATGGTGCCAAAACAATCAGCAACAAATTAAAATGAATATTATTGCTGAACACCATGCAAGTAATGCTTTTAATAAGTTTTGGAAGTCAACTAATCAGATGAATCTTAGACCGAGTCTTCCCGTGAGCGTGGCCGGGGTCCATGATTCTGGTAATATAACGAATGTATTTCGTCGCTATTTTAATGTAAAATCTCCTCTGGGGCCGGCTTCACCAACGATGCCCGATGCTGGGGCCCATGACTTGGAGGTAAGCGTAAGATTTACTGCGGCAGAAGTAGCCACCGTAATAAGGAAAGTTGTGAGTGGATAGTCTCCAGGGCATGATGGTCTCAGCATCGAGCATCTGAGGTACGCTGGATTCCACCTTCCAAGAGTGCTGTCATGGTTTTTTAATTTGTGCTTAAGTCATTCATATTTGCCTGAGAAATTGATGCAAACTGTAGTAGTTCCTATTATTAAAAATAAAACTGGCGACCCTTCAGATGTTTCAAATTATAGGCCGATCTCTCTGGCTACAATTATAGCGAAGGTGCTGGACAGTCTTATTGACCGACATTTAGGGACACACTTGAAATTAAACGATGCACAGTTTGGGTTTAGACCTGGCCTCTCAACAGAAAGTGCTATTCTGTCGCTCAAACAGACGGTCCAGTACTATACAGCTGGGAAAACTCCAGTCTATGCTTGTTTCTTGGACTTATCGAAAGCTTTTGACCTAGTGTCCTACAATAAGTTATGGGTTAAGCTTCAGGGTACCAGTGTACCCAGGGAAATAGTGTCTGTACTGATGTATTGGTATGATAAGCAGAAAAACCAAGTAAGATGGGCGGGCACACTCTCGGATGAGTACAAGCTGGATTGCGGGATGAGGCAGGGGGGGCTTTCCTCCCCACGTCTTTTTAATTTTTATGTGAATGATTTGATCGAGGAGCTCCGTAGCACTAGGATCGGTTGTCACATAGATGGTATTTGTATCAATAATATAAGCTATGCTGATGATATGGTGCTGCTGAGCCCTTCGGTCTGTGCATTGAGAGAACTTTTACGTAAGTGTGAATCTTATGCGGAGGCCCATGGCCTTAAATATAACTCGGAGAAATCTGAACTGATGGTTTTTAAGTCGGGGATTAAATGTTATAACAATGTACCTGAAGTTTGCTTGGGAGGTAACTCTTTAAAAAGAGTTACTAAGTTTAAGTATTTGGGTCACTGGATCACCGATGATTTGAAGGATAGTACTGACATTGAGAGAGAGCGCAGGTCATTGTCTGTACGATGTAATATGTTAGCTCGCAGGTTTGCACGGTGTACAAAAAAAAGTAAAAATTACGTTGTTTAGAGCATACTGTTAGTCCTTTTACACGTGCAGCCTGTGGGTTGACTATTTGCAGAGGGCATACAGTGACCTGAGAGTGCAGTACAACAATGCATTCAGGATGCTGATGGGGCTGCCGCGGTATTGCAGCGCCTCGGGCATGTTTGCCGAGGCCCACGTAGACAGCTTCGCTGCAGTCATGCGCAAGCGTTGCACCTCAGTCTTAACACGCATGCGTGCTAGTACCAACAGCATCCTGTGCGTATTGTCAGACCGGTGGGATTCTCCAATGCTCGAGCGCTGGATACGACTACACACGGTCTAGTAAACGCGCACGAGTATAGGAGTATCCAATAGGTAATGTTTATTTTATTTTTGTATTTAGTTTTTAAATGTCTCATGTCTGTCACTACTAACATTAGTTTCTCATAAGTATTTCTGTGTTACTAACAATTTTATGGATGTTTATCTGAAAATAAATGAATAATAATAATAATAACCCCACCGCCGTATCTCTACTTTGACGTCGTGGTGGGGCTTGAGCGCTCCAAACTTTAGGCCTGGGCCGGTAGAATATACTTTGCCGGAACGGGTCTGGGATGAGGAGTCAGACCAAGAGAGATACAAAAACCCGCAGGGCAGCTTGTGGCGAGCTGTTGGGCAGTAGCGATCCCACGGACCCTATCTCCCGGGAGAAGTCTTGTTCCTCACCTCTGGCTTGCCTTTATTGGCCGGTTGGAGTAAACACTGACGAGGGACGGAGCTCCCTCCTCATTCTTGCCTTAATTGGCTGGCTTGAGTGGAGATTCGCAAGAGCAAACGTGCTCGGAGGAAGGAAGTATTCCAGTAAGTGCTCGTAGGGATCTTGACCATCTTCCGGGCTCTAGGATTGTTCTGAAAGCCGTGGAATACCTCTCCACTCCTCAAGCACCTCAAGACATGTTGCCCCCTAGTCGCTACGTCACTATGTGCTAGCGACAGTTTTTCGGGGGCCCGTTATTGAGTGTGCAAGTCACCCCCTGCCATCTTATTCGTGTATATTATATATAATTGGTCAGGCAGGGGTCATAGTCCTACCATAGTTCTTGATAACCAATCCACTATAGCCAGCCAAACCCATAGTCAAATTTTTTGTTCTCATGTACTGCAATAGTCCTACACTAACCGGGGGTTGTCCTTGGGTGCACTTGCATAGTGCGAACAGGGATAATTGTCGGTTGGTGTCTCATTCCATATAAATTTGTCTAAGGGGCCTCTGCGAGTTGGCTTCGGCCCCTCGTACGCCTTCCAAAAGACCGGGATCTATGCTCCCGAGATTTAAAAAAAATATAAATAATAATAGCGGCAATAAAAATACATAATCTGTGAAATTTTCAACTGTCTTCTTATTACGGTTCATGAGATGCAGTTCGCTGACAAACAGAGAGACGGCCAGCGGAGGTTCCGTTTGGCACCCTTCGGGTACGGAACCCTAAAAACGAGTGTTTTTTGGAAAAAAAAAGGAAGGCATTGTAGAAGACATTGAACAGAATGTTTTAAGGTAAGCAACCCCACCTTTTAAAATGCAACTAAAAGCTTTAGACGAGTATAAGCAAACATGAAGGCGGATTAACTATAGGGTCATGGTAACTGAAGTTAACAGGCCTAGATCAGTGTTACTAGAAAAATAAGACTCTTTACATGAGGATAGTACCAGCCTAGTAACTAAACTTTAGCACCAGTGAGAGTTCTGCCAATACAAAAAGATGTACAATATTTACATTGGCACGGCCTGGATGATGGATGGGCGTGATTTATACCGGGCCATCAGCCGGCCCCTATTTATGCACTTATTGTGGAGGAAAGAGATCATAATTCATAATGGGGCAGGCGCGAATGAGAGGTGACGGCGATTTTTCAGAATTTTTACGTTACTACTACGTTTACGTTACCGTTACGTTTTTAAGCAAAGCTTTTGTCTTCCCTTTCTCTATTTGTTTGTATGTTTTCAATAGGTAAAGCTTCTTTTATTATATTCTCCGTTTATTCTTCGCAGCGTACACGTTGTTTTGGTTATGATTTTTTACAGTAAGATTAATTTATGAATCTTATTAGAAATCTCTTACGCGTCGAAGTTTTAGGGTTTCTGGAGTTTCTTTAACTAATTGCACCTCATAGACGTTCACTTTGTAATATGTTTTAGTAATTTCATCAAATATTAACGAAAAATATTTAGTTCAAAATCACGTTATCCTATTTTGAACTGGCTTTTAGTTCCAAGAAGATATGATTATTCTGACTACGACAAAAGTTGTTTTCAAGTAAAGTCATCTCTTATATCGCTTCAGGTTCTAGACTTAGACCAACCCAACAAGACTGGCGAAGCTCATTAGCCAGGAGATAATCAATCATAAAGAATTACCGGCTGCCGCCACGGCTGCCGATCGCCCGTCACAGCCGACACCGTCGTCTGCCGCCCCTACTTACGTAAGTAGCGTGATGTAAGTTTGTGATGTCAGCAGAAAATGGGAGGTGAAGGGTATTGGCGGATTTTTTTTGATTTGGTAGATGATTGTCAAACTAGTGATATTAGTCCAGCCCTTGTCAGGTTCTTGATAATGTTTTGTGATCCATTTGATTTTTGTTTGGTATTGTTTCATGTATAGATACTAGATTATCAGGGTCAGTTACTAGCCTACTGTAATGCTCTATTGGATATTGGAGATTGGCTTTTCCTGATGACCAGTCATCATCACCGTCTACTGTTTTGTTAACTAGGTTCTCTTAAATTGGTGTTCAGCTTTTGATCTATTGAGATACAGTTTCTAATTCTTCTGGTTATCTTATTTCTGTCGATACGAGACGTAATTATCTTTTACTGTCAGCAGAAAATACATAACTTAGATATTTTATGAATCTGATATCTTCTAAAACCATTGTTATACATTCACTTAACCCAAAACATTAATAAGACAATTTCAATCCGTATTAACACGTCGGAACATGTAATGAGCAATTAGGCCGGCCACACACGGCCGACACGCGATATTAAACGCGACCCCACTTTGTAATGAAAGAAACAATGGCGTTATATTTGCGCAGAAATTGTGGATCTTGCGACTAACGCGTGCGTCAAATTGCCGTGTTTGGATGTTGTTCGGTGTTGATAAAGGCGATAGAAGAGGTTTTCTTTGTGATGGAATCTGAGTTACCAAATCATTAGACTGTTTGAGCGTTCGTTTCTTGCCAACATGTTAGGTTGGTGAAAGAACAAAAACTAATAAAGCTTTGAGGTGTATTCAAGTTCTATTGGGTACTGTTAAAGCAATGTTCAAGACCTATCTTTAAATTGTTTAAACAGTAGCTTGAATTAAGAGATGAATCAAGTGTGATAAGTTTTTAATGTAGCTTAGATTGTATAAGACAAATGTTACAAAAGAAAGAATGACATCTCACCAGTTCCAAAGCTCTCTATATCTTCAATGCTCAACTTATGTTACCTATAAACAAAACCAATCATGTTAGAAATAAAAATATAAGCAATAGACTCTGAGACACGTAATTCAATCCCAGCAAGTGGGCAGAATGTTAGCCCACGATATTCCAACATCGGGAGATATGAGCGAGTGAAATGAAAGCAGTATTCTGTAGCAAATTGCCATGTTTGTCATATTGTCTCATTTGTAGCACGATGTTATTATAACTTATTTGATGTAAATAAATTGTTTCAAAGAAGGACAACGAAGGACTTACTTGCTATTTATCTCAGAATACAAAGCTTTATTTTTTCAAGCAAAAATATTATATGACAAGCCTGGATGAAAAAATGTTGAATTTTTAAATGAACGTCAATTTATTTTAGCAATGAAATTACATACCTTTTTAACTCAGAAGATATCATATTTAACAGAAGATAAGATTATTATTGTACATGCGAATACTGATGCCTTTTATTTTAATGAAATTATCATCTACTTAGTACTTAGCCAACTAGAACACCCACAGAAAGAAAAGGAGTGGCTATGTTCATCGGGAACTAAATGGCTAGCAACATTGTTGCACGATAGATGACCGCCCAAATCGCATTACTTTCCGTTGAAAACAAATCAACCAACCACAATACTTACTCAAACGAGCATACCGAAGAAAAGGGAATGACGATCCAGAATTTAAACAGTAGCAACCGATAATACGGTATACAAAAACTTAACAACAATGAATTTAAAAGGGTATAAATGCGTTATTACACTGTCAGTCACAACAAAGGAAGTCGACAGAAGAAAACATGGTTCGTTCAATGAAATAACATAAATTAATACCTTTGCTTCATGACGTGACGTGAATGACCCCTTTGGTTCGTTTTGCAATGGTATGAATACACCCAGCGATGCCCGCGGGGTCCTTTTTCGGTGAGAGTAATTTTCAAGTGTCTTTTTGACATTTCGAAAGTTTTTGAGTGTGTATGTGCATAATTATGTTCAAAATTTGGTGTGTGTTAGTGTTGGAAAAGTAGGTGTGAAAGGTAGCAAGGTTGTGGTTGTTAAATATGGTCAGACAAAAGACTATCTACGTGTATAGCATGTATTTTCAACCCTGAATGAAATAAATCTTTTGTAGTATGATGCTTTAAGTGCCTAAGTGGATAATGCTTCTTACCTCTCATTGTTCAGGTGTGTTTGCAGTTCTAGGTTATAACTATGAAGTTTTTTATAAAATGCCACCATTATTTTTGACATATTAATATACTTATATATTTCAACACACAGACTGACAGTTTTGTCCCTACACAAATAATGAGCTATAATCCATCAGAAGAATTGAATGCGCGTTATATGTTTTATGCAAACATAGAATTTCATGGCTCGTTGGGCACATGGTTACAATGTTAATGATATGAGTTCCGTTCTGTCTTTACTGCAGTGGTGGGGAGTCATGGTACGCGAATTTTAACTATATTCTGTAATGTATGAAATATAACAGTTTATGACGTTGATCGACAATAATCTTTACCTAATGATTATGAAAAAGAATGCAAATCTAATGAACCATAAAAAATCCCATAGTTAGAATGACGTATGGGATTATGCAGGTATACAAGAGGAGCAGAGATGCAAGTTATGCAGAAAACACTATAAAGTCAAAAGCATGAAAAGGCGTCGGTATCATGATCTATTCGTTAACTTATATATAATGCTTTCATAACCAGAGCTACAGGCGTTGATAGTAAAGAACCACCCAACAAGGCAAAAACAATAGAACCTTTTAGAAATAAGGAAATCTACCACAGCGGTCCTCATATTTTTCTAACAAAGCGCCCTTAGGCGTCTTTACTAGGACCCATTTCTCTAACAGCTTACCCAATATGACAGGTGTCAGAAACACGCTATCCTCCAATTCCAAGAAAACGTTTATCAATTTAAATCGAATTAAAATTCAGAATTCACATCGTCTCATAAATAAAACATGAATTAAATCACTCAATTACCAACGCCATAGTAGGCTTCGTCAAGTAGTAAACGACATAGATGGATGGGATCCCTTCAACGCGTCAATTGTCAAAAGGAAATGATCCAGTTTTTTTGCTTCCAAAACAGTACCGTCCTTTATCATCATGCTTAAACTTTATTTCTCTGAAAATAGAGACTATATTTGTTTGTCAATTTTAATGTTTTCTTCAACTAATTTGTATAAGAATAGCACAGTGTGATTCATGAAAGCTCCCGAAGCGTGAAGTTATTAAGTGCTATTGTGTTAAACTGAATTTAGCGACGAGCGTGTGATTGATCGGGTTAACGATGACAGAACAATGATTATATGCATGTGTGAATATTGATAAAGGTTTTCGTACGCTTATGTTAATTCAGGGGTATAATCGCTGTTACAATTAATGCCACAGCTCTTTAGACATCAGGTTTGACGAGATTTGGTTTCAAAGATTTAATCTTTCTATATTGTATTACGATTTCTTTTCCAATTAAATAATTCAAATAAATAATAAAAATAATTCAAATAACAGCTTATCTTTTAAAAGGTTGTTTACTCCCCGGGGTCAAGATTTACTCGGTATTTGATTTTAATTTTTAGATTATTTTAGATTTAGATTATTTTATGTAGTAACATAAAATACTACTGAAGCCAACTAAAAACTAACATCGTAAGTCTACCAAGCCTTTAAGATATTACCAGCTTATATATGTATATTTTCAGTATTTTTGAAGTGAAAACTTCTTTAGGCGCGTTGGGCATTTTTGAGATGGGAAAAACAATTGAACTCGCGACACCGTTACCGACACCTCATTTTTGTAAACGCGATTATGCTCTTTTTTTATATTATGTTACGGATTAATGTTCCATGCAGATATTGTCTGGTTCAAATTTTCACTTCTGTAGGCACTACCGGAGTATCACTGTTTTTTTTTTAAATGTGAAACATCTATAGTATAATTATTGTTTGAAGTATATTTTATTTACAGTTTCGAAATATTTTATTATTCTCTATTTAGAATACAAGCATGATCAAAATTCCTTACAATCTGCTGAGACTTTAAATAGATGCAAAAACGACATCTAGTATAAATAATAGTTTATCATCCCATACCGCCAGACACCCTAACATTTAACATCTCAACATCTTAGCGGTGTTATAGGGTCGTAACAAAGAATTAAACAGTAAAGCAAACACACATTATACTTACCCCTCTACCCTCGTGCTTACGTATGATAGCGCTAATCCTCCACGTCTGATCGTAGGCACGGATACAGGAATAAGTGTAATGAAGGACTTGTTGAAGAACTTTCTTGAGGAAAGGAGTATCAGAAACATGAAAAATTTAACAATGGAGTTTGGAAACCGAAGGCTTTAGAACTGGTGTGACAGCTAATAAATAGAGAAGAAACCAAACAGAACTGCAGATAGTTGAAAATAATGAATGAAAATGTCGCGAGAAAAAAATCAGTATGAATGTGAAAATGTTGAATTCTTCGAATGACGACTTGAAGAGAACACTGAGATGAAGGCTGTTAGATAATAGACATGAGTATGTCGTTCGTAGAAGAGTATACTTGCAATGAGTTTTTGTGTTGGAGAAAAATTTCTAGTCTAGGTACAGCTGCACACTGTTGAAATGTTTTTATTTACCTACCTTGACCGTTTTCATTTTAAAAAAGCTTTTAAACTGTTTGACGGTGTACCTGTCCCTTCTATTCTTTTTGCACCTCGTAAGTTTTAACGTTCGTATGTAAACTTTAATGTCTAAAATTAACTGCCCACTCCTAAGGTAGTATGTATTTAAAAGCCATCATGTGACCAATGAAAACGGTACGTTTTATTGGTGGTATCATTGCGGCGACTATCAAGGTGAGACGTGACTGCTTGGCTGGACAGGTGTCAGTTTACTAGAACCTTTGGGAATAAGGATTACATCGAATGGCAGGTGATTATTATTTTAGCGACAAAAAATTGTAGTACATTTGTAAAAAAAAAAAACCTGCTGTTAGTCTTCTTCTTTTCGTGCGGTTAGTGACTAATATTTTTTTTGTGCGAATTTATCAAATAACTTCTCCGTGCGGGAGGGGGTGTCAATCTCTTACTGACTAAAACCCACCAGTGTTCCTTCGGTTGCCCTGTTGTCTAGGGCCACGATCTCCCTTTCGGTTTTTTTCGCACCCCCGACAGGCATCGGCCCTAACGGACCCCGTCAATTCTGCTGACATCTCTTTGAGGTGTGCGTGGAACACAACGCACCGTCGACCCGGGCCTGGTCCTTATCGGACGGCGAGATTCCCAGTGCTCACCGTCCGCAAGCCCGCGCCTACGGTGGCCGGAAATCGACTTGCGATTCCCGACGCCCAGGGCGTCTCCTCCTGCGGTGGTTAGGGGCGTAAGGGCGCGAAATTTTCCTCTTCCTCACGCGTTCCGCTTTCTCCTTCGCGAGCATTACCGCTTCGCAGAAGGAGGTGACGGCTTCCAATTTCTTCTCGCTCCGTACCATGACTTGAAGCAAGCGATAATTATACAATACGTTCATGAATCTGAAAAGTCAGAGGTGCGTGCCTCGGGTTCGTACTCGAGAACTATGACTTGGCAGTCCGAAAGTCACACCACTAAGCTATCACTGCTATAATGAGTGTGTAGCTTTTGGTCTGATGGAAATAGAATAGTATAGTAACATAACAGTATCAACCACAACTTTTTCGTTTTAATCTGGTCTGGAATTTCTCAGTAGCAGTCCAGAGTCTGGATTTGTGCACGGTTGATGGCAATAGGTTCGCCCCCTATTACATGGGACTTAAACATAACTGGCGAAATTTGGGTGTACTATTATGTTATTTTGTAGATTTCTGCAATCAATGTGTGGTCTAGGAAGTGTAACCATTATGTTTGTCTCCTAGGTACAAATTATTTACAGTATCTACAAATGAGTATTATGATTAAACAATTTTATATTATTACTTACTATCAGTATTGTTATATCTTCTAAGTACAAACAGAATGCAGTTATTCAAAACAAAAAAAAAAGTTAAAATTAGTTCAGGCATAACCCAGTACCCTAATTACGTAACACATTGTCGGAAACGATTAAGACTTATCTGTTTCATTTTGATAGTTCAACAACATTCATTGCGTTATTTACATTGTTGAGCAGATTGTTTTCCAACTTATGAAGCAACGGATTAGCAATATGTTCCAAAACGATTCAGATTCCGATTGATATGTATTACGCAATTAGGGTACTGATGCCATTATAGTTTAAGATCATACTTTGTAAACCTACATTCTGGCAAATAAATAGATTTTGTTTTTTTTTTTTTTTTTGATCGAGGTCAAGAGCAGGCACATCCCGCAATAAAAACAAACCTCTCACAATATTTCCAATTTTTACCAAGACCAAAACAATTTTCCGGCTTGTCACTTGAAACACAAAAACGGCACCATTGCCAGGGAAAGCGAGAAAACTTCACATACAACAGATGTTTCCTATTGATTCTTGCATTCGTTCAGTATGTAAAATAGCTGGTTTTTCCTCACATAATAAGCGAATGATTTAATGCAGTTTATATGAACTGAATGCCGTGGGACCGCACATGTTGTGAAAGTAATTTTCACGGAGCGACCTTCAACTGATTGATCGTTTGCTTGGAAATATACACTTTTTTAATGTTTTGCATAATCCTGACTGACAAGCTTCCAATTGATGGGAGCGGGATAAAATATTCTTATTATTTTTACTTACTATTAAATGGGACTTAAACATAACTTGCGACATGCAATATCTTTGAGTAGATGATGAACAAAAGAAGTTCATAATCTATAATGCGGAAACAAAATAATATCATTCTACATTAGGGTGATAATGATTATTGTCACGAAAAATAAGAAAAAAATAATATACCCAAACACATTAATGATTCATAATTATGTCTATATTACATTCCCAAATATTTATGACTCATAAATCTATGATCCTAGAGTAAATACATAAAATAATGTAAATAGCCTCCATAAGAAAGATTTGTTAAGATATTATGTTTTATTCTAGAGCTAAGTCATCTCGATTATTAACGCACCAGGAAAATTATGAAATTGAAACTAAATACATAAATTTTAATATGTTTTATGAATATCCCATTAACAATGGTCCACCTATTTCCAATAACCTACACACAATTAAATAACCTCAAAATAATCCGCTATAACATAAAACTTAATTATTTATCGTCCATCCTGTAAAGCTTGCACCCAGGAGGATAGGGGCGGTTTTCGGGGATCGGGAAGCAATTTCCGAGCCCCGGGCGATTGTTACAAAATCACTGATGTAACGACTACGAGGATCGTCTGCCCCTTTGATGGTAGGTAATACGATTTCGAAATATTGCATTGACTTGTAGGTATGTAGGTACATGTAGTAGGTGTGTTGGTGTCGAAGTCTGTGTTGTCTTGTGTGGACAGTTTGGTGATGATAAGTCTGTTGGCTTTGGTTATGACTATCAGTGGAGATCTGAGTCTTAATTAAGGTAATACGATTTATATTTGAGATTTGTAGTAAAATGAGCCTGTATGTTTTCTACAGCAAGGGTGCCTAAGGCTTTTAAATACAGGGCAGCAAGGACATCGACGCGAAAACTGTTACCATGGATTCAGTACATGATTCTGAACCCCTCTACGTTGAAAATATTCGTCGGTTATTTTAAATGCGGTCAAAATGTATGGTACTGATCCATGGTACCAGTTTACGCGTCGATATCCCTGCCACCCTGTATAAAGAAAAAGAGGCAGTACTGATCATTACGTTGTTCACTTATCTGCTGACCCGTATGATGAGATTTAATTTGAAAACTTTGATGAGATTTGATGAATTTTATGTAAAAAGATTTGATGTATAAACATCAAATCTTTTTTCCTGAAAACAAAATAATGCTCTATTAAAAAAAAAAAAAAACATCCGTATTTAATTACCAAATTCAGTCTCTTCATGCGTAGGAAAAGTTGTTCAAATTCTGTTTCACGTGCTTGCGTGTTTTATTTTTTCTCACTTTCTTTGCTCAAGTTTTTATTTAAATTCCTACACCAGCTTAGTCACAGTAACAGTTAACGCGTTAACTAGAAAGTCATTTAGTCCTCAATTTATTTACGTTATTTATCTTCGAACAACAACAAACATATCTACAATACAAATGAACCAGTTCAATTAAAAAACCAGTCCAATACTTGTTTATTTGAGCAACACATTCATAAATCGTACATTTAATCGCTTCAGTAGCGTTTAAACTTACCATTGTGTACGTACACGTCCAATTTGAATAAAAAATATATCTATTGTAACCCAAATGAGTGTTATCGGGAACCGGTATCGAGACGAAAAACATACATGTAACTTGTTCACGAAATTCAACGTTAACCCTCGTAAGACGCGGGGTCTACGCGTACATTCCCATTGTGAGCGGTCGCCGCGACCCGAGTAATGATCTCACGTCCCGCGTGCGTGTCCCGATAAAGGGTTAAGTACACACTAACAACCTGACGTGAGTCACAAATCCACCATTATTATGTTATTGTGGGAGCCGTGTCGCACCGGTCCGCCATTTACATACAATTTAACATGAAATGTGGGCAATAATTCATGGCGGCTGTTGCGTTATTATTTCTATTATAAAGTGTTCAACTTGACGTTTTTCGTGTTGCCGTCTGGCGTGTTACCTTTTTTTCACTGTAAATGCTTTTCGTTTATATGTTAACGGCCCGCCATTAACGTCCAGTTTCACTATCTCGCTAGCTTGAATAATGATCGCTGTTTTGCATGAAATTCAGAACGTGCCTACTTTTTCTATTATACCAACTCGTATAGTTGAAATAACCCTGTATAATTAATTCCGTGCGAGCAAGTTTAACGATATTCGAGCATTAAGACGGCAAAACAAATTAATCAAGAATAATCGTCGATTAATTCGTACCATGCCGCGAAGTAATATACCTACGTGCTTATTTTTTGTTGTCGAATGAAAACAGAACAAAATAAAAACCCTTCCAATAGGTCGCCCGTCGACAAATCGACGAACAGCATTATCTACGCGTCGCTTAATTCGAATTCAAATGAAGGCATTCAGTGTTTAAAATATTAATCGATGCGAGAAGCTTATTGAATATTTTTACGACGATTTATGCCCAATTAGCAGCCGGTGCGTGAATTGAATTGTTTGTGCCCGAAATCTGAATAAATACCACAATATTTACGATAATGTCCGGCCGTTTGAATAGGCGGCACCGCGGGCGCGCCGCGGGACAGTCCGACCGAGTAGTTTATTATGCGGCGGCGAAGGGTTACTCTTTGTATGACGTTTTCATGTTAATTTACGCGCTAGCTGACAAGGTGGTCTCTCCGACCCGCGGCGCATTACGACGTCGGATTTTAAAAATGATATTTTAGTGTTAAAGCTATCTTTGAATGAAATTGCTTTTCGTATAAACGTATATTTACGAGACGTTTGTCTGATACTTGGTTGGTTATTGGCTAGTGTTGTGTTCACTGATTATTTCCGAGCGGTTAAACTTTTCATAATAGCTCATTATTGCCGTTATTTAATTACGAGTAACGTTTGTTCGGCTCAGTCGGTTTAATTAGTATGAAGCGGGCGGGTCCGTGATCAAAGCTTTGTGGAAGCGATCGCGCGGATACAAATCGTTTTGTAGATGGTTAGTCAAGCGGTCGCGTTGCTTCAGCGACTACTGCCTAAATATAGAGACTTAGATTTGTACGATAACTTTACTGTTATGGAATAATCTTTAGAATACCTTTTATTTACAGTGGAAAATGGTCTCGAATTTACGAGTACATGGTACCTAAGTTAAATGTATTCTCTTTGCACATCTAGTTCTAGCTAGTACTAACCTATTGACATTTTGGAATAGCGAAGACATAAAAAATTCTAGTTCGTTCTAATTCGTGGCTGAAAACCATAACTGAAAAAATAAAAAGGTACCTAAGTCACAATTATTTTCAAAACTTTTTGGCTTTTCAAAATGCTGGTTATTTAAAACATTCAAAAATATATAAATTAAGCAGCTGTACGGTGTTAGTTATTGGTTTTTCCTTGCACTCCTCAATTATTATAACAAAATAATTAAGCTCAGAACATTATTTATAAAATAATTCCTGTTTTTCCATATTTCCACAGAAATTGTAGGTCCAATTAAATAAATACATTACATCCAACTCAATTAAAGTTGAAACTTGCCATAAATACCGTGAAACTTGTTAGTGAGACTATCTCAAGCTTCAAACTGCTGAGGGCTCTGCCGTAATTTATCGTTGCGCTTAGAGATAAAAGGGGCAGCAGATTTGTTTTGTATTTATATGCTGATGGTTTATGAGCGACAGGTGCGGGGCAGTGATGTGGAAGTGTCGGCGTGTGCGGAAAATTGTCGATGGATTTTAGAAATCTATACATATACTAAAATCGTATCGAAGTCAAAACAGTACATATTTTTGAAAAAAAAAAATGTAATTGCTACGAGGTCTGGGATCGATTCTAATGCCGGAAATATATTTTTTAGAATTTCTGTCTGTTTGTCTGTATGTATATTCCAGCATGACGCAAATTGTACCGGATAGATTATGTTAAAATTTTGCAAAGATATTCCCTATAGGTCTGGTGAAAGTGTTAGGGTAGGTAGTAAAGTAGTTTAGTATCACAAAAACAAATATGCATGAAATACTAAACTTAACATTATCATCACGCTATACCTTTATGGAACTAAACAGTCAATCATGAAATATATAGAAATGCTTATATTTAGTAATTCTCAACGAAGCAATTAACTCAACGGTTGGACGATTGCTTTGCATACATGGGGTTGTAAGTTCGATTTCCATCCATTGTTTTTTTTTGTGGTGTCTTTAATATTTTTTCATATTATTAATTTGTTTTAAGTTTTGAGTACTTACCGTTTTCCATATTTCCGATGTTATTGGCTCGATTTGGCTTCTGTTTATTATTTGTAAAAGCTTAGGCGTTATTTCATCGGATTAACTAACATTTTTATTAAAATTTGTAGATTATGCAAAAAATTAAACTGAGAACATTTTTTTATAAAAAAAAAAAACAAAACACCAGTGTAAGTTCATAAAACTGAAGGTAGGTTTCGAAAAAAAAAGAAAATAAAAATGTCGAGGTAGATCCCCTTCTAAAGTTATTTTCCGATAATTTTTCATGAATATTCAGAAAAATGCAGGCGGGCACATGCTCATGGGCGACATTGTATAATAAGTTCGTAGAATGTATTAATTCACAAAAAAAGGAAAACTTCGTAAGCTATGCCCATACTACTTTACAGTCACAAAACATTCAAGGTTGTGTTCTGATAGTTTCAAAAGGATTTCTTATAGGTCATAGAATAAACCTAATGTAAAAAACACAATATTTCAGTGCTATTTTCTTTTAAAAGATAGGTGGTAAAGTAGTTCAGTATCACAAAATCTAATATGCATGAAATACTAAACTTATATGCATGTTTTTAAGCTTTTGGTATCAAAAATGAAAATAATCCAAAAAATACTGAAAAAAGCCGAAAAACATTGCCGCTCGCATTTTACAGTTTGCTTAAACTATTTCACGAAGTCCTGTTAGTTACTGCAATTTAAACCTTATGATTAACGTCATAACTGCGACATAAATTAACTGTACATGGTGTTTATATAGTATATAGGTATTAATTCATTGCTTGGTCTGATGTCTCAGCTTTGCGTAAGATTCTCTACTGAGACGGCGCCCGTGAAGAGTACCTACTTGGAAAGACTTGGGGAAGGCCTTGATCAGCACTAGCTAAAAAAAACTAGCTTAATTTTAAAATTTACACACAGATTTGACAGCAGATTTGTCCTAGCGATTTTAAAATCTGTGTGTGGATCCTCGGGAATCGCTGCCACACTGCTTCCTGATGACAAAACAGCGCACGCCATGTTTAAGTTTCCCATTGATTTATAGAGCAACGAAACGCCTGTTTGTGGAGTGTCACGCAACAGTAACAAGAGACGTGTGCTTAGGGATTGCGCTTCGTCGTATGGGATGAATGCATTATGGTAAATAGGCAAGCAGTGGAAGCTGTAAACAGAACCCTGCAGGACATTCGCAGGAACCAAGACATGATGGGTGGTGTCGCAGTTCTGACTGACAAAGTGAGTACTTCGTTAAAATGGTCGACTCTATGGTCGAGAGTTCATTGACTGCGCTTGACCATCATCAAACGAGCTTGGCTTGATGGGAATTCAAATACCCACGAATTCTCCGATGTTCTTCTAAAAGTTGATGAAGGCAGTCTACCAGAGACTTTTGGTAGAGTAGTTCCCATTTTAGATGATCTTATTCGTCTGGCGTACGGGACATTAGTCAAATAAAGTACCAAAAGAATTTTTGGGCGTATTCCCATTTTAACACCAAAATGATCAAGCTGCAGCGATCAACCACAGTATTCTCTCGCAAATTGTAGGGAGCTAAGTGATATATACCTCCATTAATACTGTTGTGGAGGAAGATGATGCTACACATTACCCCGTAGATTTCCCAATTCGTTAATGGCAAGTGGACTTCCGGTGGACATCATCCAGCTGATGGTTGGTGTCTCGATTATGCTCCTTCCGAACTAAACTCCGCCGAAGCTGTGTGATGGAACCCGGCACAAAGTCGTGTTTTTGCAGAGAAACCTCATCGAAGCGGATATTGGTGAGGCAGTGTTTGTACCGCGTATACCACTTATTTCACACAATTACCAGTTTAAGCGTGTGCAGTTCCCTGCGAGCGTATGATTTGCGATGATTATCAACAATTCACAGGGGCCGACACCGAGGGCTGAAGGCTGCGGGTGTCGTCCTCAGGATAACCTGCTTCTCACACGGACAACTGTACGTCGCTTGCTCCCGAATCACCATTCCTGACTCTGTATATTTTGGCTGCTGAGAATAAAACTACAAACGTAGTACACAGGGAAGTTTTGTAAAAATTTGGCTATTATTTTTAGTATATTGTGGTGTCTTAGAACTTCCACGCGAACAAAGTCGTCGGCAGAAGCTAGTTGATTAATAAAAGTGGACTCAAATTTTCTTTTAACATATTGTTCAGTAGTATCTATAAACTCTATTATAATATTCTCTTAATGTCTTCATTAGTAGTATCTAACATAACATTTTATAGATCAATAAAACCAGAAATTTCTGAAAGGAACATATAATTCGATATTAACACTTTTTACAAAAATCAATAGGTATTATATTTTTATAAATCAAATCAATAGGTAGGTAATAAAAAATAAAATACATGAATATATAATTTTTATTTTTTATTACCTAACTATTGATTTTAGATTTTCTCTAATAGTTATGCGATTTATGCAATTTTATAAAAATCCAAGAAGGCATAGAAGATGGTACACCATTGTGTTGTGGTAGAATGAATAGAACGTGGTAAATTATTGACGTCATACTATGTAAAGCTTTATTCTTACAAATAAATAAATTATGATTCTGAGCACATATTGCTGATCCGAACAAATTCCATATTAATAAAATAATATTCGTGTCTGTCCCTTTTTACCACCCACAAAATTAAATTATCGAAACTTTCCCGGCATCGCACATCCCTAGCCACTATTTCCACATGCCGTAACTCAGGTCTGCCCCTTATTAATGCATCTGTATCAAAGTGCGATGACATATTTAGTCGAATAACTCACAAAGCTACGGTAATTCAGTGGACTGTACTCCGTTGAGGACGGTCCAGTGAGTGGGATCATTTCACTTGATATGGGTGATTTGAGGGATAAAGGAAAAGTTGGCTGACTGAATAATGGGGTACTGGGTATTGTGGGCAGTGGACTATAAGAGAACTGTCGTATTATGTCAATCAATCATTTTATACTTTATTACTTAGGTACGTCATGAGCTGGTTTTTTAGAGCCTAAAACACTTCGAATATGTCATGTGTTTCACGACTAATAACGTAAATGATGTGCCTGTCGTTTCGTAATCTCTCTTTCTCATAGTTTCTTTCACGTTAGTAACTAGCAGCGTGTTTTTCGCTTTGAGTAATTCGTTCTATCTGCTTTTTCTAAGTAAGTATATTTTTGGTTAGGGGCACAAAATTTTTGTAACGTTACATTGTACACAAATGTAACTCACAAGTAAAAATAAAATATAAGAACGTAGAAAAGGATAAGAATATAAGGAATATAGAAAAATAGTTAGGAGCGTCAGCAGCGGAGTAGGTTCTGCTCCTGCTTCGCGTTTTTTACTTCAAGCTGCTGGTGCCCCTGCTCCACGTTTCTGGCTTCAAGTCACTGCTCTGCTCCTGCTTCACATTCCTGAATACAAGCCGCTGCTCTACCCCTGCTCCACGATCTTGACTCCAAGTCGCTGCTCTGCTGCTACCTACCGGCTTCGAGCATCTCGAGCTGCTACTCCGCTGCTGACGCTGTTATCTGCTTTCTATGATCCTTGTATTCTTGTCTATTTCTATGTTCTTCTGTTTTATTTTTACTTGTAACTTATATTTAGCTCCCCACCAAGCTAAACGTAACGTTACAGTTTTGGATGTTAGAATAGTCCAAAGGTATGTTACAATAACTAAAGGTATGCTTTCCAGTGTTCAAAACTATATAGAAAGTGAATATATTAAGATAACATAAGTGACGTATGATTAATAAGTTAAAAAAGTGAGGTTCATATTGCACGATACCACGTAAATGAACTAAAAGATGTGGTTCCGTGTAGCGGAATACCATAAAATATTGCAGGAATATTGTGAATGTACTCGTAAAAGAGATATTGAGAATGATCATCGCTTAAACTTCTAAGATACCATCTCTTGAAATTCTTTTCCAATCATGTTCCGTTAAGTAGATGGAGATAGATTAGTCTTAATCTGAGGCTCATCCTCTTTCGCACTTATAAGATAAGTCAATAGTAATTACTGTAATTTATTACGATTACCTACTAGATTACATTAATTAGAACTATTAACATCTTTGGCGCCTGCTGCTATAATTAAAAGAGGTCTATAAATTATGTTGCTTAACTCTTGTAAGCCTTTAAACATATAAATAAGATAGTATAATTAATAAGAATTAAGTCTTGCAGATTATAGTTGGGAATAGATTGACCAAAAATTTTCAACATATTCCAAAATTATGCTGATAAATTTATTTACAAAAGAAAGTTGCTTGCAAAACGGTACCCACCAATCGCAACAGGCAATTGTATTGGCATCCACATCTGAAAAGTGTTACTCTCAGCCCAGATAATAATCACTTTAAAATACAGAAATTACCATAAAATCTGCTTCACAAAGCTAAAGCAGATAAAACGCTAGATGATAAACACGGAAAAAAATTTAATACCCAACTTGTAGGTACACCCAACCAACATTTGAGTACTGACCTCACAATCTAGAACACTACCTAATAGGATTCCAACTAGAAGTCTAAAAAGGCATATACAAGAACATTAACATAAAATCTCAATTAGTTTCAATGACAGCCACCGCAATGTAGAAAAAATTATTTGATAAAAGTTAAATTACATGTTGCAGACAATAATTTCCATTGAATTATAGGGACAGTAATCATTGGGTACTGCATTGATACAATGTTACTACCTACTATTGGTAGTTCGAAACACGATCATTTTGATGAATAATTTGTTGGTTTTGACTTGGGCTTTGTTAATTCTGTGGAAGTTGATAATGTGTTTATTAAGGTAGAAATTGTGACTACTTTTAGGTATTTTTACGGATTTTGACGATGTTAATATTAATAAGCTTTGAAGCTGGAGGACAGAAGAAAGTAGAATTTGAATAGTATGACATTAAACTTAAAAATGATGACATTAATTGGTCTATTACACCTATTAGAAACCTCCTTAATATTAAAAATCATCTTAGTGTAAATGATTATTTACCTCTTTTTGAATCACTGCGGCAACACATACTTGAATGCTCAGATCGATCACTACAGCAGTTTATCTTAAACACACCCAAGGCTGCAACATTCATCCTTGTAAAAACAGAAAATATAATTCTATATGCTCATTCAATCAAATTAACGAACACAATAACGAGCCAACAGTTGATGTAAAGTATAACCCCGTATATGACGCAAATAGTCATCTAGCATGCGAAATGTGCATTGAAAACTTTGCATAAATAGATTTATATCTGGTTATCCATTAGAGCAGACGATGATTTATGTTATGTGGGCACGCTTGGCGTATCATAAAACTGTTTGTTCTGTTTTGTTAGTTAAACTAGCTCGAAACGTGGCTTTATTTGTTGCTGGGGTTCAAATATTTTGCACTCGATCTTATTCTTTCGGGTAAATTAATTTTGATGGAGATTCTTAATTTTCCTCTTCATGTTCTCTTGAACCTATTGATTAACTGAGGAAAAAGGACGTAGAGTTCGTGATTTAAATGGTTTTTGTGTTGGAAAATAAGGAAAAAAGCCCGTGGTAGGAATTTTATATTCTGTTTTAATATATAGGGCTATAAGAACTTCTGACTGTGTCTCATTGAATGCTTGGTGATATCGCAGTAGACGAAGATGGTGGTACGAATTTGACTCCTACCGAAAAGACTGTTCCAAAATGTTATAGCAAACAAGTTTACATTACAGGCTTTATAGATTAGAGCATCTATCGCAGGGCACTGTTGTCTATAGTCTTCTAGAATTCTTCTTCTAAAATTTAGCATTCTGCCTTTCACAACTATTCCATGTTCTTCATCTACTTCATTTACTTAGCCCTGCAATGAACAATAGACTTATACATCAGTTGTACAACTGTTAATAATAGTATATCATTCTTTTGTTCTAGCAATAAAGGTCAGGCAAGGATCGTTACTGTTGTGTACATAAGTTCATTATGCTGCTTTACGATCAATAACTTTATGCTTAATGCAATATCTGCTTTAATAGCTGAACGATAGTCATTTATATGATAATAATTATTGCATGGTAGAGTGGTCGATATTGAATTACTAATCTTGTGAATTGCTTCATCAATTATGTCTTACTTTATTTTTTTACTTGTCTCATGTTCAAAATTTAGCTTAGATTTGATTTCGAGTGTTTTACAGTCTACCTGTCTTATTAGAACTTATATGTCTCACTGGTTAGTGAGGTCGAAAAAATATTAATCCAAAACATCTCGGACGTTTAAAGCGAATTTAAAACATTTAATCAAATTCAAACTAACCTCATTCTTGATACTGATTCTTTGTAGTTACGATACTACTTCCACGTAGTAAACGAGTTGACAGCAAACGTAATTTTTATTTCATTCTCATGTCACCCACGCGGGAAGCAGGCGACACACTTTATGCCTTCCTTTCAAACCTAACACTACAATTCCGAACCCCATAAATATACCATCGCAATTTATTGAAATTACCAATCGTATAAATATCAATTATTTGTTCAAAAACATAAATTTTGTTCGTTGGACATCGCGTGCATGTCAACTCCGTGTTATGAGCCGATCATTATTGTGTCACTAGGCGATGTCACAACGCCCACAGTAATGATACCAACGATACTCCACACTGACGTTAAACGTCATAATTGAAATGTATCAACGTGATTATTACGAAATGGGAATGACGAATGGCTGACGGTAATGACACTTTTCAAGAAACGCCAGCCTGTAATCTATTTCATTTTAATAATATGCAGTGACACCACTTACTTACTGAACTATGAATAATGAAACGCTAGCCAATTCTAAAAGCCCATTATGTCTTTGAAGTTATTTTCACAATTTGCGGAGGCATTAAAACCGACTCTCTACCTATCTGGTTTTACCATCAGCACGAACAATGTTCTATTTGAACAAATAAACTGCACAAACAACGCGACTATCGTTAAGAAACAATACATTTTAACTAAGGGAGCCTGACGTTCCCTGCCATTCGCCGAAACCAAACATTGCTAGCGTATCAGCCGTATAGACACGATCCAATCAACCTTTACTTCACAGAGGCATGCCGCAGACGTCTCTCGATTCAATCGAAACTGCAACTGCATTTCCAGTTGGCAGTCCTTTGATACGTCCATCGCTTGTCTGTCCAAATGATTGTGCGACATGTCCAAACTAGCTAGAAACCTCGTTTCGGACCCACGCGCCCCCCGCGAGTCTACAACCAAAGGGTAACAACCAGCGCGGGAGCTCAACGTACGTCGGTCAAACGTCAGCCTCCTTTGAATACAGAATACACCATCATTTCAATTGTCAAGCCGTAACTCGTAAACAGGGGAGGTGATAAATTAATGCACTAGTACATTAGACGCCCGTGATAATAAAACACGCATTAAAATGTAATTGCTGACAACCGTCCCACCCTAATCGATTCTACACCCACAGTGCACGTTCATTGCTAGTTTTGTAAACATTACACGCAGCGTTACTGTGTATCACGGAGCAATGGTGTTGTAGTACATCGATGTGGTTGCGTAACATGTGGGGTGAATGCTCACATTGCAGGGCGCCTAACAGCAGAACCCACTCTGGAGGGTAATCGCGCACGAAAGCGTCTAGTAATAAAAGTGATCGTAAAATTGTAAGGTTACGAGCCGTGAGAGAGGAGAGTGCACTTGGATGGCACAGTGATACGTTTTTCGGGTTCAGTCGTTACCACTTGAACTAGTGTCATTTATAAATGATTTATGGATCTCCCGGTACTGACGGGTCGTATCGGCAACATAGCTGTGTTTATTAGGTACTTGTTTGTGTGTTTTTATTCAATAAAAAAATCAGTGCCATGTGTGCCAAAAAATGAGTCAAGTCCATCAATTCACGCACTTTATACATTTAATCACAATAATTCCAGTTTATCATAATTTAACAACAAATGTGTTCTGAATTGTTATTAGCTCTACCAGCCAAAGAGTCAATCTGAAAGTTCTTTGTTGTACCTACATAGTTTTTTGTGAAGCTCGCTTACAAACTCGATATGAAGAAGTCGAAATGAAACAAATGCCAATGTATATTTCAATATATTTCTATCTATTACTACCAATATTGTAAATGATAGATGTATTTTTTTTATCAGTTTATTGGCTAGTATAAAGTCTTCCAATTTCGCGACAAATTCTATGATTGAGTGTTTGGTTTTACAAAAACAAAATAAAAGTGTTTACTTCAAATAACTGCTTACTCCGTGTCCCAAGAAAAGTTATAGCCAAAAAAAAACTTCTAACCAATGTTAAAACACAATATTTTACCCCAGCACCCCCAAATTGTCTGTGTCGAGAAAAATTTGCTCCCACCAATAGACTACGAGATTAACTCGCGTATCAGACGGCAGCGTTTCATGGGTTTTATCTCGCGCGGTAATTGCTCGTAAGATTCGGGCTTTACAGTCGACACTGGCGTAGTGGCGTATTTCGTAGGAGCTTTTGTGCTCGGTTGTACGTGATTGCCACCGAAATGATTATTGAATGCCCCGATAAGGCTCGTTTCAGATTTATCGCTGTAAGTTTTGATCGTGCTTCAAATGGTGTTACATTTAATATTAGGGTGAATGTGTGGGAGTTATATGTTTTCAATGGTACTGTGATAAGTCTGGTTTTTCTTGTAATGATAGATTATTCTTGGATACATCAAACTTGGTTTTCAAATTATTATGTCTAGTCATAAACCGGTATAGTTTGTGGTTTGCCCATGACAAGTAACCGAACCTCATTTTGCATGATTGAGAACAAGGGCGTAGGTTCTAACATGAAAGCCAGTAGTAAATTTCTAAAAACCTGTTGTTAATGGTTATTATTAAAAGCGATGTTTAACCCAATTACTTTCAAAAACCTTCACAAAATGATAAACAGTCGGCACGCGTCACGTTATTCAACAGAATGTCACTAAAATACAAAATTATTACGAATATAATTTGTATAAAGTATACCCAAACACAGCAACTTTCATTTAAGATATAAATAATATTCTCGCAGTCCGTAAAGGCTAGTTTACGTTAACTTCAAAACTTTAAGTTGGGAAAAGCGAAAATTATAAAATGGTTCTTCTCGAGTTTTCACGAAGCACGGTAATGAGGCGACCAGCACATGTGACCCCTGCTCACCCTTTCAAAATTCCCTTTACGTTCCATTTTACAGAACAGTGAGAAAGTCGGGGAGGTCTTACAAACTGGTGGTTGTTGAAAATGTTTTTAATTTATTACACCACCGTGTATTTTTCGGCCATCTCTTATGAAATATTGTCCTCGAAGCTTTGTAAGCTGAATATGTTTTTACGAGCACAAAATGGCGGCAGGTAGGCTTTTAATGGTGAAAAATGTGCTCGATTATATAAACAACAATAATTCTAATAAATATGACAGTTTATTTGTTTGTTTGATGAATAGGGAATTAAAAGAATAATTTGAGTCATACTTCTGTAAGCTTTGAGTCGTAAAAGTGATTAAATTGTACATTACAACGCGCTATATAAGTTGTGATTTTATCGTTCGAGATATAGTGAGACTAATGGATTCTTTTGACGATAGTGTATGGAACCTGTTGCCAATTCTCTGCTACTAGTAAGAAAAGGTCAAAAAACATCACCTCTCTCTATTCCTCGAAAACGGAAAAAAAACCGTCGGTAGTTCCAAAAACGTTTTATCAAATAATAGCACAAGCCGTCTGTGAACACGTGTCACCATTCAAACTTACACGCTCAAAACTGACCATTAACACGAACAAAATGTAAAAAGACCTTTATACGTTCCTTTTCACGCAAACTCCCGAGCATAACGCGACGTCCCTAATGACGTGTGAAAGATTGATCGAGCTAACCTTGAAGGCGCGCGCAATTATTCTTTTATAATGTATTTTAACTAGACATTTTCGTGGGTGTACGATTTATGAACGTTCAACGTTGTTTTATGACGTTAAATTATAGTATGTTGATGGGAGTTGACAATGTAGGCGGAGGGGATCCGATGATCTGTTATTTACGATTATTCGCGAGGTCGTTAAGATTTAAGAGTCTATTAATGTTTGCGATAAAGAAATCTTGTTGGTGTCGTGTTGCGTTTGATTGTTCTTAATGAGAGTTGATTGCGTGTTGTCAAGTTAAGTGATTTTATTTGTATTGTTTAGCTTAGATTATGGAAATTACCTATTATGTTTTTTGTCTAAGTAAACATAACTTATCGATTTGCCGGAGAAATTGCTATTGATTAATCACGACAAGGTTGATGTGATCTATCTCGGCAGAGTGATCTGAAAAGATTTACTTAATGATAAAAAATCTTACCAAGGTTTTTATTAATAATGTGTGAACTGTGAACTTAGAAAAAATGGTACCGTACCGATGTACGCGTTAATTGAGATTCCCCACTTTAATTTATAAAATTGTTGTCTCACATTATTCTTTAATTATTTAAAACATTTTTCTACGAATATTAACCTTTAAACAGCAGCCCCTGTATCATTAAGCGCTTATTTTGTAGTCTAAAGATAACTTTAATTCCAAAATCTTTGTCTTTACATTTATCTACACAAAAGTTGCACAAATGCAACAGAATCTTAGCTTCCCTGCAAATAATACGGTAGTCGTAACCCTTTTAACTTTAGCGAACAAAGTTGACCCACTTCTTCGGTACAGGTACATCTAACGAGTCGTTCAAGCAGATAAGCAGATGATACCTTCTCAGCTCAAGTTGTTTGTGCTAAAAACTGTAGCTGAGTCTCTGTATTGTCTTTGTTGATAAGTATTTTGGAAATGAGTTTAAGAGAAAATGTGTTTCTGATTTTTTTAAAAGTGATTATTAAGTGTTCAGCTTTTACTCTCAAATTCTCTCATTATCGCAGGTTTAGAACCCGTTCAGGAAATACAGTTGTTTAGTCAAGACGAGGATCAAAAAAAAAATACACGTGTCTAAAAACGTAGGTGAAGTGTATTCAAATCCTTGTACCCAATTGATGTTATTTCCATTTAAAATGAATATCAGCTTTATGCACGTGTGTGTATATTAAGTTGATTTCGAAACGAGTATTAGGTACTGTGGGAAAAAGTAAAAAAAAAAAAATTGAACTAGAAGCTCAAATTGAATTTAAAGTATTAGAGTTGTTTTTCTAAAAACACATATTTGTTTACATTTTTGGAAACTTAATCACGAACGCAGTATAGGTGCAATGTTAAGCATGCAATTGTTGCCCCAAAGTGAACCATGTGTCCACTTTTGTAATCATACTCATATTATTGAAAATAATAACAGACCTAAAATAATTACACAAGCCCTGTGCCTGATGGAATTTCCCATCGGCAAAAATAACGAACTTCCATACAAACTATCATCCCCTATTTAACCCCCTTAGGGCTTGAATTATCTAAAATCTTTCCGCAGTGTTTTCCTTCGTTATAATATAAGAAACTCTTGTTTAATGCTTCTAAACCCAGCGGTTTAGGCTATGCGTTGTCTGTTAGTGGATTTAATTTTATTAAGAAGATGATATGTGACTGGTTGATCATAAGATCTCCTTTTTTTAGAGATATCTATCTTCTAATAGACGTTCAAATGCTGTCTGCGACATAATTACTTTCAATTCGCACATTAATAATAGCTGCTCTCATTAGTCTTTCAGCAGACAGAGAAAGATTAACGTCATCTCTCAAACGTTTGTTGTCACTTGCATCTCATCTACATCAGTCTACATGTCAATGTCTTGGTACGGATTTGTGCAGATTATTGGCATCTCATCTGGCGGAGCTTGTTGGTTGAGAGTAAGTAGTTGATATTTTATCTGCATTGTCAATTAAATTCATATAAATTTAATTAATTGCGTTTTATTAAAATAGGTTTTTATTTTTATTAATTAATTTATCTTTTGTATAGATTCTTTTCTATTTTGTTAAGTACCTGGTTATTGTTGAAAGACCTACACTGTCCTACCATACCTATTAACGCTTTTATTTAAAAATATTGTAAAATTTTTAAAAGAGTACCGTAACCATGGAGTTTCTTGCCGGCACTTCTCCATAGAAAACGACCACTGGTAACCGTGCACCTAGCTTCTGACGTTTTTTATGTGCCCATGTTTATGTGTGTGATTTTTTAAATTTAGAATATTGTTTTTTTTTATTTAGAATATTGTTTTTTTTTTTTAATTTTGAATGTCAACATACATTTTACGATCTTTTGTGTTCTTCTTCTTTTCGTGTGGTTAGTGACACAGTAAAGTGGCCCAAGGATCTCTAACTTGGCTTCACATGCCGTTGAGAAATATCTCTCAGGCATGCCGGTGTCCTCACAATGATTTCCTTCACCGTTTTTGAGGCAAGTGATAATTATACAATACGCAAATGAATCCGAAAAGTCAGAGGTGCGTGCCTTGGGGTTCGAACTGGGCAGTCCGACGGTCATACCACTAGGCTTTCACTGCTCTGCTGCTGCTGTTTGTGTTGAAATTACAATAATAGTAGAATAATTCTATAATCCCTACTTCTGTAAGAAACTTTTCAGAGATCAGTTCTTTGGCTCATCTTACACTAAAAGGTGATAGTTGTCCAGTCGTTCAATGATGCATCCAACTCATGAGGATAAGACAACTACGCTAAAGTTTACCACAACACAAAAAACGATCAAAATATCGCACCCAAGTATTTCATTCTCTCACTGCTTAATCTTCTGTCACTATTAACTCAAAAGGGGATCTGGCAAGAGAATCAGTATTAGCAGTGTGAGTGATATTAGCCGCCGTGACAAAGATATAAGGTTCGGTGAGTCACCGCTCTGTAACAACGTCCGAAGAAGAATATATTAATTGTATAACCACATAAATTGGGTATGGATTTGCGTGTCAACAGATTGTTCTCAACTTTGTTTTTAATATTAATGATTCATTCGAGACAACATAATTTACAGACTGTGAGAGAAAATGTGACAAGCAGTTAGACTGTTGTTGACGTTGATGTACGGATTAAATAAAAGAGAGAAATATAAAAAAAAGGACAATACAATTCGGGGCAAAAATGAAAACAAAATTCCTTTCAATCGACTTTCAACAGTAACCTGTGTTAGGCTTTCTGTATGTAAGTAAGATTGTATGACATAGTTGACCTCTTAGAAAATTCTTTTCAACTTTTCTTTGCAATTCTAAATTATGTGGACATTTGGCTGTTACAGTCACATATATAAAACTAAGCCAGCAATTTGGCATCCATCTTAAATTTAACCTTTCGACACAAGTTTAAGCATCAAATTTCGTCTTCTAAGCCAAAAAAACTTTGTAATATTCGTTTGGATTCAATACAAACATATTGCATCATAAATCCTCATAAATAACGATATTTGGCATCGATGCAGTGTTGCTAGTGTTATAAATTTACGGATTTGCACACAATTTATATGTTTAAAGTGTAAGGCCATTGTGTTTTTGGAGTTCAATGCCAAAAAGGTCTGGTGAAAAATTGAAATATATAATTCTGAAAAACAAAAATAATTTTGTGAAATATATATTTTGAATTGCTCAAGTTTACTTTCTACTTTAGTTAATTTTTTCTGCATTTAAATAGCCTTTCGTGATCCTTTTCTGCCACCTTCACAATTTTTTTGACAGTCATTGCATAAACATTCTCTTTATAAGCTTTAATGATTATTCGGCCTGTCTTTTATGTATTCTGTCTTTTTTTTTTTTTTTTTGGGGGTGGGAAATCGTCAAATAACTTCTCCCGCTCTGGGCGGAGCGGGAGGGCGTGTCAGACTCTTACTGACTAAAACCCACCCGTGTTCCTTCGGTTGCCCTGTTGCCGGGGGCCACGATCTCTCTTTCGGTTTTCTTCGCAACCCCGGCAGGCATCGGCCCTAGTGGACCCCTTCAAATCTGCTGACATCTCTTTGAGGCGCGCGTGGAACACAACGCGCCGTCGACCCGGGCCTGGTCCTTATCGGACGGTGAGCCACCCATTGTTCACCGCCCGCAAGCCCGCGCCTACGGTGGCCGGAAATCGCCCCGCGATTCCCGACGCCCTGGGCGTCTCCTCCTGCGGCGGTTAGGGGCGTGAGGGCGCGAAATTTGCCTTTCCCTCACGCGTTCCGCTTCCTCCTTCGCGAGCATTACAGCTTCGCAGAAGGAGGTGACGGCCTCCCATTTCCTCTCGCTCCGTACCATGGCCTGAACCAGGGCCGGACGCGAGAGATCACCGCCGCCGATCGCCTCCACGAGGACACGGCGATGCTCCGCCCAAGCTGGGCAGACCTCCACCGTATGCTCCACCGTGTCCTCCGGGCGATCCACACAATGGTGACACCCGGGCGTTTCCTCCCGCCTTATCCTGTGCAGGAACCTCCCGAAACAGCCGTGTCCGGTGAGGACCTGCGTCAGGCGGAAGGTGAGGACGCCGTGGCGCCTCTCTAGCCACTCCTCAATGTATTCTGTCTATCAACTCCATCGTCGTTCTTTGTGTTTGTCTTTACACAAGTCAGTGCCCAATATTAGATTTGGATTATACCAGCTAATGACTCCAATCTTTCGCGTAGATAAACCAATATTGATATCATGTCAGTATTTACTAAATGTTTGGCATAAATATATGTATGGTATGCCATATCTGGGAATAGCCCCCAAAGCTTCCTCGGATATTGTTTTGTTCCGAGTGAATCATTCATGTTTACTCAATAGGAATAATATTTTTATAATATCCGGTTCTACCACTTCTTTTTTAAATGAAAAATTACATTAGTAGTAACAAGTCCTCAAATTTGGATAGCACTGGTCATTACCATGCTTATCTCTCTTTCTCTCTTAAAAAATTACCAAACAAAAAATAATAAAAAATATGGTCTATTTATTTTATAGTAGTCGTGACTGCGGAACTTTCAATTTCCCAGCCAAACACTCTTGCCTTTTTAGTTGCCTAATTCAGGTATTTGCGTGTCGCGAGCCCACAATACTCTTTAGAAATTCAATTGTTACCGTCGCTCCTTTTTGTTGCTACTAATCCTTGCCCATATGGCTTTTGAAAACCAACCTTTTAATAAATTTACGATAGCTTTTATGTTTGAACATTAAAGTTTAATTTTCATTGATTAGAATGCACAAAATATTGGTAAAAGCTCTAAAGTGCTTGCAAATCTCGGAGTCTTTGAAATTTCCGGCTGCAGTAAAAATAATAAATGCAGTTTATTGAAACTTTTGTGTATTAAAATAAGGTTCATTTTTGTGTGTGTTTTACATTAAGCTTGATACGTTCAATGTTGACTCAGTTGGGCTGACAAATAGTTATGTCAGTGAGGTTAAATTGACGGTAGCTGATATTGATTTATTAACTAAATAGTTGCTGTAGGCGTTCTCTTATGTTTGAGATTAATAAATTACAGGAGTAGAAAAAATGTAGGTATATTAGAGGTATTTTTGATAGATTAAAATATAGAATGCTACTGTTATTAAAAATGATTCGGCGCACAATGCCACATTCGCAAAATGACATATTGACACAAAATGAAACATTCGCAAAATGTATTTTCTCAATATGCCACTCTATCAAAATGACACATTCTAAAAAAATCGTATCACAATAATGTGCAATTTACTTTAATAAAAAGACTTCAATAAAATATTGTTAAAGTCACTTAGTGATTTCTTGCAGTAGGCCGATGATTTATAAATAAAAAATAATACTAATTTAATTATTTCAGTACCTATTTAATCACATTATTTATTTATCTTCATTTATTTTAACATCAAAAAATACAAAAGACGTGGATATATTTAGTAACTTGTTCCGCTTAGCTGTTTCTAAAGAGCCATTTAAAACCCCTGAAAGAAATCGATACGTGTTTCACCTCTCAACGAGGCATCCTCAGGATGATGATGTGACTTGTCGCGAACTCGAACACGGCGTGTTGCCACACCGACCGCTGAATGCAAACAGCGTCTGCGTCTGCGTCTACGTTCTCCGGTCGGTATGGCAACACGCCGTGTTGAATATATTAACATACAAATGAAAAAAAAAAAAAAAACTGTGTCCGAAGTGACATTTCGAGAATTTGACATTATGCGAAAATGGCATTTTGCGAAAAGGCATTTAACGAAAATGGCATTTCGCTAATGTGACGTTTTGCGATGTGGCGTTTTCAGAATATGACAATTTGACAATATGACATTTTGCGATAGGTATTTTAATATGTCATTTTGCGAATGTGGCATTGTGCGCCGAATTCATTAAAATACAGGAATTCCCCCTCAGGTGATACTTTTATGGTTGTAAGTTTATTCTTATTCTTATTCTTACATATTATAAAACAAAGTCCCCCGCCGTGTCTGTCTGTCTGTCTGAATTCGATAAAATCAAAAACTACCAAACGGATTTTCATACGGTTTTCATCCGTAGACGGAATATTTTATGAAGAAGGTTTTGGTGTATAATTTATTAAGGTTTTGTGTAAATTGGCTTAAATATGACGATTATTGTCGAAGAAGTCGGAAAAAATCACGCACATAAAATTCATATTCTACATTATTGTTTATCTTAAAAAGTTCAACAAAAAAGTCCCCGGTGAAATATGTCTATCTTCTAAGGATTACCCACAGTAACCATTATTATCTTTCAGAATTTGATAAAAATTTCATTATTATTTCCGAAGCTATTTTGACAGGTATTATATTAATCTTTATCCAATAAAATAAGTTATTTAAATTTGGCATTTAATTAAGATAAAAATATTTCTGGTCATCATATCATAATTATTAGTTTAAAAGATATCACAGATTCAAATGACGAAATGACAAAAACGCTTAACTACATAAATAAGGATGACGGCAACGCGGGCTAAGTATTAGTATTAGTATTAGAGGAAAGGTCATTGACCTTTCCTCGGCTAGGTATGTAATCCCGGTAGTACGTTCCCGTGGAATATTTCGACATCCACGCGGGCGAAGCAGCGGGCAAAAGCCAGTTCTTACATAAATTGGATTTTGATCTAGGATATATTCCTAGATCAAAATCCGACCTTTCTTCAAGAACACTGAAAATGATACTTCTGCTGTCCCTTCGATTATAATTCCATGCATTGATAACCTAGTGGTGTGACGGTCAGACTGCTAAGTCATAGGTCTCGAGTTCGAACCAAAGGCACGCACCTTTGCCGTCCGATAAGGACCAGGCACGGCGCGTTGTTTTTCACGTACGCCTCAAAGAGATGTCAGCACAACTGAAGGAGTCCGCTAGGGCCGATGCCTGCCGGGGTTGCGGGTTTGTCCTAAAGGGTTACCGTGGCCCCTGGCAACATACAGACAACTGAAGGAACACAGACTGTGAGTGAGAGTGTGGGTTTTAATCAGTAATACACGCCCTTCCGCTCCGCCCAGAGCGGGAGAAGTTATTTGATAATTATTCAGCAAAAAAAAAAAGATACGCTCCTCTGACTTTTCGGATTGTATAATTATCACTTGCTTAAAAAACGGTAAAGGAAAACATCGTGAGGAAACCGTTATGCCGTCGAGAAATACGGCATGTGATGCCAAGTCAGAGGCCCATGGGCAGCTTTAAAACTCTGACACCAGGTTAGTCTTTAACCATACGAAAAGAAGTAGGATAATTCCTTTCATAAAAAGTATGAAACAGGACGGTATCTTCACTATAGTAACTAACCGACTACCTCGCGTAGAACAGTACAAAGGTATTTTTTACACAACATTGTTTTTAAATTCTCGCAAATCGTTAAGTACCACCTGCTCATTGCTTCCAATTTGAATTGCTAAACTGAATTCACGAGTGCCATGGCATGGAGATATAGATACAGAAGTCTCAGTTTATACAATGTGTAAATATCTCTTGATACCATTAAAATCATTCACGTGACGCGAAAGAAATTAATTAGACGCGCAATAAATTCACAAGACATTAGAGCCGCTCCCAAAGTAGACATCATGCTGTGATAGATGATAATCGAAGGGCCAGCAGTTCAGCACACCGCTCATACTAGACAGACACTGCTCAATATTCCGTAGCTATTGGCGTACAGCGCAGTGGTGGCCCAGTGGTAACAGCCCCGACAGCCGCTTTTCTTTGTGTAAATAATATCATCATCTCTGCTCTCAAAACGGTGAAGGCAAACGTCGTGAGGAAACCGGCATGTCCTAGAACCAAAACATTCGAAGACATGTGACATTTACCAACACGCTGTGGGCCTGCGTGGTAGATATATAACACAGCCCACTTCTTCTCGAAGGGAGAAGGCCTGTGTCCCAGCAGTGCAAACATTATGGGCTAATTATGCTATGCATAAGCACATAATTATATTAAACCTAGATCTGTCCAAAAAAGGCTACAATTAGTGTTAGATCTTCGCTAGTCAGACACACAGTGTTCAGTTGGCAACTCTTTTTTTAAGGGTGGTTGGGTTATCGCACTTTGTTTGAAGTGGAGTTACTGATCCTCATTACTCTACGGTGGTACCTTTATGGTCAATTAACTTGAACTTAATTGCTTTATACTTGATACCCAATTGTTTTATAAAGATGTCTATTGAATGTGAATGAAGGACTTTAATTTACTCTATTTGTAGAAATTTTTCGCTAAATTAATTCTTGTTTTAGTTTTTACGATTATTGCTTTTTAATTTAATTCTTATTTGCTTCTAATAAACTGAATAAACTGAATTCGATTTGCCAGGTTTAAGTAAAAAAAAGGTTATTTTTCTACTTGTTGTCTAAGTATATTCTATATTGATAATGATAACACAATTTTCTTGACTTATTTTCTTGCCTGTCTTTTCATTTTACAAATACCTAAATTGTGATTAAAGACAATAAAATAAAAGATAAAATGTAAATCAATTCATCGACTCTCAGAATCACCCACTTATACAATTACCTACATAGTATTTTATAAGGACCTGATGCGTGAAGTAAAACCATTTTTCTTAGAAGAATGCATAAATAGGAATATTACAAGGTGTTAGTAAGACATTAGCCGTTTTATTATTCATGTATGGGGCAATGTTCACGGTATTTTACCCTAACATGGCCAATTGAATTCTAAAGTCGTTTGAAGATATGTTGATGAGTTCTATAAAAAAGTTGAAGTCGAATACGAAGTGTGAGTGCTTATTGTAATATTTCTATCTTTTATTGAAGTGAAAACTCGTTTACTCGGCGCGTTGGGCATTTTTGAGATGGGACTAAACCATTGATTTCGCGACACTGTTACGACACCAGCTTTTGACCATTAAAAAGACATCAACGCGCGATACATTATTTCCTGCACAGTAAAATGTTCAAGTTTTAACTTCTGTCGGCACCCGTGGCACTGTTTTTTTTGATTGCACATGAGGTTGTAAGTCCTGTCTATATTACTGTAAAACGCACCACTTGAGGTTTTTCTTTGAAACAGTAAATGGCGAAAGTCTATATACCTATATACTCGTAACCTATGTGTTTGTATAGTAATGATAATAATGAACCTAAATATTTACAGATTTTGTTGTCATAGGCCTTTTTGCTCTTCTTAGCTAAGGCCCGCTTATTTTAAACCCTCAGTACACCAAATTCGTTTAATTTTATGATCCACCAAAAACACCTCACACACACCTTTTTCTTATTTTTCCTGTTTTTTTTTCTCTATTTATTTTTGATAATTTCACGATGCAGGAGAAAGTCCAAGTGAGGGGAAAACTTTTAAAAAGATAAACAATCTTTATGCTAAAATATTTCCAGAAAAAATAACACCAATTATTTTGATTTGCGATGTGTCAGAGTATAAACTACGTAATATAAACAGATATGTACCCCAACTCGCTGATTTCTCCACGCTTTCCTACATACCCACATTTCACCCTATTCAAAACACTCACGTTCTTGCTAATGGTTTTGAAGTATCGGCTTTGTATCCCGCGGCCCTAAGCTCTTTGTACCGCGTTATTTATGTGGCGAACCTATTAATACTCATTATTATAACAGCTGTGAATTCCCCTATACGTGAACCGACAACTGGGACGCTCGCCTTGTCACAGCCTAAAATATTTATCTTACGTCTTTTGTTGTACTGTTATTTTAATATTTAGAATGTAGGGTATCTTGTTACGCTGTGACAGAGTGTAAGGTATAAACGCCTGTTATGCGATATGTCATAAGCCATTTTGTAAAGAGCAGAAAGATCGGCTTTGTTGCACAAAGTGCCGTCGAGGTGGCGTGAGTGATGTTTTTACCTTTTGTGTCGCGGTACACATTTCTCATGTTAATGTCTTCTGAGAGCTCTAAATTATTTATTTAATGGTGGTCATAATTTCTGTTGCGTTAAGATATTTTGAGGAGATGAAATGAGTAAAAATGAGATTTCACATATTGCTTACTCGTATTGTTTATTTTTTTTGCTCGTAAAATAATCTTGAAAGCCGCACTTTGTGTTTTATTAACGACGTTGTTTCTCTTAAAGTTAATTGTTTTGCAAAATAATTTTAACTTTAGTACCTACCTATACGTCACAACTTGTAGACCAAGATTTAAATAATTCTTTAAAAATACACCAAGATCACCATTAAAACAAAACCATTCATAACCATTATCCCAGTATTCAGTATTACCCATAAACCCATCCTCATTTAACCCACTCTCACCACAGTACTTCCGAAATACCACGTCATAATACCCCACCCCCACACAGCGTAAGGATATTCAGCGTCCAATATCACGAGCAATAAGCGCCCGACTGCGCTCGTCACGTGTAATCGCACATATAAATCAGCCATTATCTCGCCTCTCGAAGGCAACAGTACAAAACGGTGACGCCAACAAATGACCGCCATTTTTCCCCAGCAGCCGTGGCGGAGGACTCTGTCAATATATCCGTGAGGTGGGGTCGAGTTGCGGCGGGGAGCGGACCATAAGTGGAGTATTCACCCTACGAAAACTGTCACAGTGTAAAAAAGTCACTCGTTAAAATGTTTTGGTTTTTTGGAAAAGCGCTTAAATTCGTCTCTCAATTATTTTCATCACTATTATGTTTTAAATACGAGGAAAAAAAAGGCAATCTTCAATTAATGCAGTCACTGCAAAAAAAGGGGTCACCCTCGCAATAAGCTGAAAATGCGTATACACCCTCATTTTAGTGTTCTAAAAGTTGTCTCAAAAGTCTCATAAAATCTCGTTTCTGCATCGTAAGTTATTGAAGGTCAAATGTCCTAAAAAAGCGTTTTTTGCGATTATCTTTCTATGGCTCCAATGAAGTTAACATCTATGGTAAACATTTTTAGCATAAAATTTGCGACAAATTTTGATTTTAACATTTTTTCATGCGCTCAACCATTTTTAATATAGAGAGCAGAGAGCTCGCAGCCATACAAAAATTAATAAATAAATAATACAACGTTAATGAGCCTAATATGATTTGACTAAATACCAACCCTACGCACCAAACGATTATTATGTCCTTGTAATATTAAAGCAGTCAAAACAACAATTATTTTTGTTGCAGTACTTTTGTTTCGCATAATAAATTGTAAATAATGATCGTTGTTTATGAAGAGTTGAGTCTTGAATGATTATTTGGCAAATGGCACACCATATGAGCTGTCGTCAAAATGTATCTTTGTCAGCGTGAAAAATGTTACTGTCGCTCATTACAAAAGCCAAAAGTGCTTTATTTCTGGATTTTTTATCATTCGTGGCTTTGGCAAAGTTGAGCTCACTGGCAGAGGCAATTTAAATGGTTGTAAATAATTCAATGTTGGAAGACATCGGTCAGCACTTAATTTACAGTACCTAATTAATTGAACGAGCTTCTTGATAAACTAAATTTTATAAAATAATGTAATACCTATCTATTAAAATAATTTTTAAAAACTTGCTCTTATGATCAACAAAATTATTTCATCTTATAATGACAATTGAATAAATTCCAAAAATATAAACGCTATTTATCAACCATATTGCGTAAAAATAAATTTGTTCTCTTATTGTCTTAAGTGTCACCTTATGTTTGAATGAAATAATATTTTTTTAAATTTTGTAGTGTACAGAAAATTGTCTTCTGAAGTGTCGCCATGAAATCTAAATCAACGAAGAAGCTCCCCGCTATCAGTGCCACTCCTGCCCGCCTCGCCCCATCTGCCGCCCTAACCACTGTTATATTTTATTTGCGCGATAAATTACTTTTTATTACACATATTTTGTCGTGTTATAATAACTAATGTACTCTCTCAATTCGCGTGTAATGCTGCGTAGCAATATTTTTTTGTTATTTATTTCTCCTTTTTATTGCTTTCACCCTCCTTTGTTTGATCGACGGTTAGAGCTTTGAAATTATTTGATTTGATTTTTTTTGTAAGGGGTACTTTTTGTCTCTTATTTTAACTTTACCAGTTGTATCATGATGTGGTCAACAAAAAGTTTTCGACCACCAACTCAACAACAGATTATTTTTACAACCAACGTGGCTCCAATATTATCAGCAAAGTTCCACTTGTGATTATTCAAAGTCAAAGTCAAAATTCAAATAATTTATTTGAAGTAGGCCATTAAAAGGCACTTTTGTACGTCACAAAATTTACAAGAAAATAGAATTGATTCTAGGCGCCCCTTCTAAAAAGTAGTTTCGTATGGAGAAGAATGGACAAGAAACTCAATAGTTACTCTTTTAAAATATTTTACAAATAAATGTTTTGTCTTACTTATGCCCTAATTATATTAATATTATAAATGTGAAAGTGAGTTGGTTTGTTATACTTTTACGCTAAAACGGCTGAACAGATTTAGATGAAATTTGGCACAACTCAATTCAGAGCATTTATTTCAAATAAACCAATTACAGGCACTTTTGAACTGTCAAGGGGTCGGTCAGTCAGAAAGATGAAGCTAGTCACCCATACCAAAGCGTAGTAGGTTTCTGTGGAGAAGAATGGGCAAGACACTCCACGGACACTCTTTTAAATCAAAATATTAATATAAATATACTCAGGTAGAACAAGACTTGGGTTAGCACTTATGATACTTTTGCCGACCACCACGCGGGTGAAAAGCTAGTTAATCATAATTATATGTGAAGACGATTCGATCTGCACGTCAAAATCATTTAATTATTTTATCCCTTGTGCTAAAAACGTCCTTTTGTTCTGTAATCTAGTGCAAACAAAGCTTACAAAATTCGCTATTTCGCTGTCAAGACTATCTTCTTCCCCTAATATTGTATTAAACATTTCCTTCTTTATCTTCCCAAACAGTGTTTCCTCATATTTTGTTTGGCAAGATGCACCTATTACCTCCAACAGTGAAATATACGTAAATATGTATACAAAAGTACAATACGCAATAAAGGGAACGAGCGAAATGCCTATACGAAACCTTAAACAAATAAACATAAAAACAGTAATAAACTTTAAACTAAGAATGCCATAATCCACCACCCCTATGTTCAAACTGTTCCAAGATCTAATCAGAGAGGACAGAAGTTTCACTCCTAACAACAAACAGAAGCTCCATTTAAAAAGCCTGTAATGAATTATGCATAAGTAAATTCAAAGTCCACTCGTCTCTTTTATAGAAATTACTATCTTCCATCCGTGGGTTCGCCCGCGTGGTATGTCAATAAAAAGTAGCCTATATTCTTTCTCAGGGTTTAAAGTATCTCCATACCAAATTTCATCAAAATCGGTTCAGCCATTTAACCGTGAAAGCGTAACGAACAAACAGACTCACATTCACATTTATAATATTAGTTAGGTTAACTACTTTACTAGTAATTAGTATCAGTTTTACAGCTCCACTAATGATAGCAACGAACATGACGAACAATGAAAGGCCGATGCAAATTCCCAACCTCATGAAAATCTCTTATGTTAACCAAGTTTTAGCAGTAAATAATAAAGGTATACAAAAACAATATACATTGATGAGACTTCCAACTTTCTTTCCAAGATGCATTTTGTATCTACATTCCTCTTGGTGTTAAAATCACTTGTAAGTTTACCATTTCATGATTTAGATCTTCTGCAACTTTCCATGTGGTGGTGCCAAGGCTCTATCCTCGAAGGCATGATCTTTGTTGTTCAATACGTCTCGCTCGCATCCGCATTATGTTCGCGGCCGCTCGTAAAACTTCGACAAATTCAAATACTGCTAGTGTTGTAGTTATTGTTGATCGGTTATTATCGATAAATGCTGCTTTTGTTAACTAAGAACGAACGTTTCGGTTTTCATGGAGTTAAAAGTCTTAAGAGTGGAAAGAGAGAAGAGAAAATATAAAGCAGAATATGTATTGAATTGACTGTTTTCCATTCTCCATTTTATATTATTTGCATAACTATTTCATTATTAAACTTAGCAATTTTACTTTCTCAAAAATTGTTAATGTGATATAATTTTTCTAAACACCAATGTTACACCATATTTTGATTATTGTTTTATATCATGGTATCATTTGTAGGTATGTTTGCCATATTGGTTTCATAAATTGTATGCTATGTACTTACGCTGTCCTTCAGTAAACATGTTGTATCTCATAATTGCGCTTCTAAAATATGACAAATGGTCTTCGTCTACAATTTTATTATAATCACCATTGCGTCGAAATTTTTTTTCAGATTCACGATACATTAAACGTGAACATTAATCGTGTCATAATTGCTGTATATAAGTACATTAATCATAATATTATGAGTGCGCTCATTAATCATACTTGTAACGGTTCCATCGAAATATATTCTTTTTTAATGTTAGTCGTCAAACTGACATTTTTGGGACAATGTTTTATAAGGTTAATGTATACGAAGCTTTAAAAATGTCAAAACTAACAGTCTTCACAGAAATGCGCAATAGTGACGACTAAATAAAAAAACAAAATGTCCTAATGAAAACAAAATAGGCAAAGGGACGTCTATGAATTTGCTAAAAAAAGAATAAAGTGATGATAAATTGCTCGTAGGATATCGATAAAATGAAATCTCCACACATCACTAGAGAAACGAAAAATACTGTTATTGCGATGGTCGGTGAAAAGAGTTCGTACGTTTTAAAATGTAGTGAAAATTTAGTATTACGGTAATAGCTTTTATTGTATTGGGGCATATAAATATAGGAGAGAGAGTTCTTTCGTGAATAAAACTTGGCTATTCTTTTAGAATCTTTATGAGGGTAGTTTCAGCTATACGAAGCCTTTTACTATTGTATTATGTACTGGGATATTCAGAACTAATGTCTTGTATGATAGTGGGGTCCATTTTGAAATCAGTGTGCAATGTTATTTTTATGTTTTCAAGTTAAACAGAAAAATGGCACATTTTCAAATGACTAAATCCATGTTGAAGCTGTAAAATGTTACAGTTAAACTATGTAATCGTACTTTTAATAACACTTCTGACCAGTCAATTAAAACAGTGATATAATACTACTGTTTAAAATTAATTTGATGATATTATTAGCTATAAAATTTGCACCTTGTTCAAATAAATGTTTTTCTTTCTTTCACCTTCTATTGAGTGATGGCTATCTACTAGTCCAGTAACAACGCCACACCATTCACAAATAACATCAAAATTCATCTCATTACACCACAAACCAAACGCGACAGCCTTATCACTATTGCCTTAAGCAGAATTAATAAAAATATTCCCACTTACATTTATAACGATAACCTCAAAGTTCCGCCAATACGTAAATAAATTGAAATGATGCGGAGTACGGGCGTCGAGACAGGGTGATATGTGTGGCGTGCCAGTGTAATGGCCGCTATCCATCTACTGGCAACTGTAAGGGGACGAGAGTGATTTTTCATTGGGACACTGGTGTAATGCATGAACTTAAAAGTTTTGCGTTCATGTGGGCTGGCTTGTGGATTAGTTTGCTCGTATTTTTGTGATATGTGATAGCAGCGCAAGCTTGTGTGGAATTTACTTGCTAATTGGCTAACGGTTATTGTATTGTTTGCCTATATCGTTCGATACAATATCACTCTAAGAAATGCAAGATCAAAGTTTATTTGCATTGTGTTAAAAACGGAATTTGTGAGTGATGCTGTAAAATTTTCTTAACTTATAATTTTCGTACGTCAAAATGTAGAATGATCGATAATCCACTTCAATGTTCCTAGAAATACGCGAGAAAATGTTATTAAAAATATATATTTTATCACTTAACTATGTAGCTATCGGCTATAACGTAAATCTAAGGCACAAATCAAAATTTATTCATACAAATCGCAACAGGGTCGTAACGGTAGGGACATGTGCAAACGCAAATAAATCGCAACAATTTATTAGTCGCACAATCCGAGAGCGATATAAATAATGATAATAACGGATGAAAGAATAAAATAACATCCGTTTGTAACGCAATGGAAAACATTTTAGATGTTGCTGTGATTTTTAGTGGCTGGAGTTATTTGGAAAGTTCTAAGTTGGTGATTATAGTTTTATTAAGTTTAAAACTTGCGCAAATTAAGGAGGTTTATTTTACTTTGTAAGTGCATAATTTTTTTTGTTAATTGTTTATCACAATGTTTAGTTAATGTACTCAATATGTAATCCATTTTTCAGATGTATCATCGTGTCAGGAAATACAAAAACAATTCCTGTCGCGTACGTCAAACTAAACAAAGCAGTCGCAAGAAAATACGAAACAAAGCAAAACAAATGACAATCACAATTGAAATAATTCACCCTGCAACAATCATAATACAAAACATAGATTACGAGATTGATAACAGCTCGACAGTAAATGACATCGTCGGTACAATAAACAATAATAAATCAATCAATCTCTATTTCAACGATCCGAACTGTCAGCAAAACAAGAAAGTAATTGACGTAATTACGCGTCGACCTCAGAAAACATAAATCGTTTGACCTTAGAACTGAACCTGGGACCTTGTACAGTTCCTCTCAAGTTGGTTGACGTCATTATACCAAGTGTCACTGCATCAGCCATTAATGAGACGCTCATGAATATTGGATGTGTTTGATTTTATGATTGTTTTTCTCTCGAAATGGTTCTACTTGTTCTCATAATATCGATGGCAATCTAAATTATGTGTGCTCAGAACCTCGCTGTGACCGCCATTAACTTTCTTTGAAAGTATAGCATTTAGAAGTTTCTTAGGCTGCCAACTTGATTAGTATTTCGTTGCGTTTAGGTTGATGTTGCAACCCATATCTGATATCCAATTTAGATAATTTCTTTATAGTTATTTATGAGACTACGTGAGAAAACTATTCTTTGCCTATGGTGTCGAAACTGAAAACATACGAACATGACCCAAAATCAAATAGATTGACATAATCGCTTACACATAGACAGTATCAAGTTAAAACAAATAGGATATCCAGTTCCCTTCCAAACCCACGTGTAACGATCAGACATTTATTCAAATGTCCATCAATAAAATTTTACTGCGACATAAAAATATCAAATGCTAGGGTGTCGTGATGGATGGTGCGGACATAATTGGCCGTCCCCTACATGTTAATGAATCGTGCGTAATGAAAAATGATTGTGCAACCGTGTCGGGACATGTCCGGTCGTACTGTGATGTATGGTCAAACTATTTCGTGTAACGAATCGAGTTACAAATGGCGCTGTTTGAAGTGTTTTTGGAAGTAGTGACAGAGGGGAAGGGTTGTAAATGATGGGCCGAAGAATATTTAAGTGGACGCAGATGTCCTGTTTTGAGCCAATGATAAGGTCTTGATGATATGGTATATTTAACAGTTCCAAAAATAACTACAGAAATAGGAAAGTTCTAAATATTCCAAACTAGTTGCGCCCCGCGGTTTCACCCGCAAGTCTCGATCCCGTAAGAATATCGGGATCATAAGTATCCTATGTCCTAACTCCTGTCATAGACTACCCATGTGCCAAATATCATCCAAATCCGTTCAGCCGTTTGTGCGTGAAAGCATAACCAACAAACCAACAATGAAACTCACTTTCGCATTTATAATATTAATTAGGATTATATACAAAGGAGTTTCTATTGAACTAGGTATATATTTGAACTGTAACAGCAACATTATTTAAAAAATCTGTAACATTTCTGACTGACAGGAAATTAGAAACTTTGCGAAAAGTCTTATCACTAACAACATGAACTACATTCTATAATTTAATAATACTATGCAACAGTAAATTACAAACCAGTCCTATAAAATTAAACTCAATTATAATCTCCCTTCACGAGAAACCGTTAAAACTTAACGCACGATTTGCAAAGCCCATAAATATTGTAGTAATATTAAAACTAGTCGTATATTTTGCATGGTAGTCCAGATAGCGATGACCATGGCCCCATAAAGCGTATGATGACAAAGTGCCACCATAACGAGGGATCCCCTGATATTTTTACGTGCTGGCGCATTTTACGCCTCTTATATTAGGTGGGGTGTAAGGGAGGAGATTATAGCGGTGGTGCTTATGCAGCATTTTCAAGAGGGTGTTAGATTAGCTATCGTTCTCGAAAGTCTAAGATGGAGTTACTGCGTTAGGTTATATAGGGTGTAATTATGTACACTTTTGAACCCACTACTGTCGGTTAGGGACAATAATGACAGTGTGATTTCAGAGTTGGTCTAGGGTTTATTTAATACATTGACTAGGTCCTAGGTGGAGTGACTGAGATAGGTTCTATTTAGTTATAAAGATGTATAATTATAAAAGTCACTTTTGGGCCCATTAAAGTCTAATAGGTCGGATTTAAAGTAGGTTTAGGGTTCATTGAATGAAGTGACTTTGTATTTGACAACTAGAAGGTGGTCAGTCTGGTAATTATTTTACATAGCCGGGGCCCAATTGAAAATCAAGTCAAATAAGTAAGTGTATTAAGATAAAATGTCTTGAGGCAAGGTAGAACCAATTTGTCAAACTTGCTGTCGCTTATAACTTGGCCCTGAGGGGCTACTGTCAAATTTGGCAATAAAAATTGCTTTTATGTATAATGCCCATTTATACCACCATTCAAACATAGTGGTGAGCACTAGTTGAGTTATGGATGCTGGGGACGTATATATTACTACGCTTTGTGAGCTTATAAGTCTTTAGTTTGATAGTGGACAACGTCATGCCGAAATAGACAGAGTGCTTAGTGAGTAGTTTTCACTTGGGTCATGCTGGTACTTAGGGTTCCTTCCTATTTTGTGTGTCCACTTAGATTACCATCGACACACTGAGAAGATATGAGGACAACCAAAAGCTCATGCCGTGATACCTACATATGCTGATAACTTAGGTAGCGGGACCGCCTACCCACACAGGGAACAAGAACATAAACCGTATTATTCCATTTTAATTTCATTTCCATTCTATGATAAAGTACTAATTAAACAAAAAAATAAATAATTGAAAAACCAAAGGAAATTAGTCCGTTTTATGAAAATAATAATCATTTAAATTTACACCATCTTCTTGAACACATAAAAAAATGTGACCCGAGTAAATTCTTCAGAACACAATTTAAGAAAAGAACTTATCGGATTCACAATTACTTATCAACAAAAGAACCCGTCATAAAACATAGAAACATCAATTTCAATAAAATAACTTCTCACATAAACTTAATAAACACACCTCATAGAGCCGAACTACAAAACGATTGAATCGAACAATACTTTACAATCGAATACATAATTCATACAATTCTGTTAAGCTTTCGACAATGTTATCGATACGCCCCGGGGTAATGTTAATTTATATATCGATGTTTGTCGGCGCTTTGTGTTAAATGATGCTCGATTAATTTTATCGAGTTTTGAATCGATTATAAAATGTGAAAGCGCATCTGTCGTGACTGTGAAGGGTGTGGTTATTAGTATTTATGGTAATGTTTTTATTTGTGCCTACGTGAATGTAAGAAAACTATTTAAAGTAAGGTTGCGGGCACGAAACGACAACGGCGACCCGCCGCGCACGGCCATCGCTCCTCACCGCTGGTTTCGTGCCCGCAGCCTAAGACTAGTACTGAATTTCATAAAAATCGGATGAGAGTTTCAAAGTAAGGTCTTAAGGGGTTGATTTATTTGATGCAATATCCAGTATAAAATGATGATGTGGATATATTTAGTAACCTGTTCCGCTTAGCTATTTCTAAAGAGTCCTAAAAAGACCCTGGAAGAAATCGACACGTGTTTCACCTCTCAACGAGGCATTCTCAGGATGATGATTAACTTGTCGCGAACTCGATCATGGCGTGTTGCCATACCAAGCACCGAGCGCAGACTGAATGGATTTCCACAAGGTCACGCCTGAATCAATTGCAATATCCAGTGTCAACTTTTAGTTTAATTTTAAACAAAAGAAAAACAAGAGAGAGATGAGAATAACCGTTGTAGGTCCTATGATGGTAAGTGTACCTCTAGAACCTCTAAAAATTGCTTCATGAAGTGTTCCATAGCTATTTATGCTATAAGTGCGGAAATTATCTTACGCACGTGTATCATACAACATTTTACTATGCATTGTGCGAGGAAATAAAAAAACCGGCCAAGTGCGTGTTGGACTACGCACAATGAAGGGTTCCGTAGTTGAGATGAATTTCTTTATCCCAAGAATAAACTTAACGTTGTAGTTGAAAAATATGTTCACCCATACATTAAAACTACAAATGTAAGTTTGTACGCACAATATTGAGAAATTTACCATGCTATTTTAAGACCATAGACTTCTTATAGATTTTCCTGTAATCTATGAGTAAAGAGCCATACTATATTTGTTTTTTTAATTTTAGGTCCAGTAGTTTCGGATATAACCCCCCCTTATATCTGGGGGAATTGTCAATTTTCATCGAATTTCTTAAATATCTTTAAAAGTGTTTATTTCAAAATTATATAAAACATATATTTAAGATCCTCGCAACAAGTCCTTTCATTTGGGATGTCACACGGTACTATTAGCAAAACTTTTTTTAAATTTTCTTGTTTGCCTCCCAAAAGTGACCCCTATATTCAAAATTCATTTATTTACGTTACACGTTCGTGTTCGGGTTCGGCACAGAAATACTTATATGTACCAAATTTCAACTTAATTGGTTCATTAGATTCGGAGCAAATTGGCTGTGACAGACAGACAGACACACGAATGATCCTATAAGGGTTCCGTTTTTTCCTTTTGAGGTACGGAACCCTAAAAACGAGTGAACCTTACAGGGTTCGCATATGATGTGTAACATCTAACATCTTGGCTGAAGTACATAAATAATATAAATAATGTTCTTTATCATCATCATCGCCATCGCCATCGCCATGACTTTGACTTTGACTTTGGCTTTGGCTTTGACTTTGACTTTGAAGTCATCGCTATTGTCAACGCCACTGACGCTATCGAAATCATCATCATCATCATCGTCATCATAATCTTCATCATTTAGTTTTTAAAACTTTTCTCAAATAATAATAAAATTTTTATTAAAAAGCACTGGTAAAAAAGGTGACACTTTCCGCCCAGTTTGGCTGCTTGGAAAACGCTCTTTTCGAGCACATGCATTATAATATTAATATTTTGAACTAAAAGCATTGTCAGTCTCATTGAAACGAACAACCTGCACCCTAGTAGGTAATGACCACGCGCAAGCTATTAATAGGAAACAAAAATAATCTCCATCTATCATTAGCTACAAGTGCTACGACGAGCATCTAACAATACATCTTCACACACAAATGAAATCTTAAAAATCAATCTACAGTCAATAACCTCATTACGTTTCGTCTGTCAAATCGTAACAACATTAGGAACCCCTTATTTTCGTATCCAATTCGTTCGCATCAAACGGCCCGACAAAAAGCTAATTCGAACGACTGTTTGACATAACAAAATCTGAAAGGAGAAAATTCAAATTGGATCACGTCACTTACTCGAAGACGTAACAGTGAAACTATAGCTGTCTCCCTCTCTCAGAATTAATGACTAAAGTCGGTTTCAGCTGTGACGTTTTTTTTTGCGAAATCTTGGCGCTTGGCGAAAGGATGGTCATTAACACGTTTGCCTCATGAAAGTTAAATTATTGTTTAAGTGGAATTGGGTTTTTATCGCTTGGCCTTTTTAAATTATGGCGTGAGGGAAATTTTTTAACAGATTCAGCAGCAGGGCTGGGTTGGTTGTTGTTTCTAGTCTCAACAATATAGCCTCTGATGATATTTTTATGGTTCCGTACCTCAAAAAGAAAAAAAACGGAGCCCTTATAGGCTCACTCGTGTGTCTGTCTGTCTCAGCCAATTTGCTCCGAATCTACTGGACCAATTTAGTTGAAATTTGGTACATATATATGAATTTTTGTGACCCAAATACGGACGTGTAACGGAAATAAATTAATGAATTTTGATGGGGGTCACTTTTCGGGATAAATTGGAAAATTAAAAATTAAAATCTAAGGACTCAAAATGACATGGTAAATCTCTCAATATTATACGTACAAACTTACATTTACAGTTGGAATTTATGGGAGAACATGTTTTACAACTACAATGTTAAGTTTGTTCTTGGGATAAATTCATTTACAAATTACGGAACCCTTCATTGTGCGTAGTCCGAGACGCACTTGGCCGGTTTTTTTTTTAAACCAATTCTATTAATTTATGTCAAGTAGGTTTGTCATTACAAAAAAAGTGGTCATCAAAATAAGTTTTCACTGAAAAAGAATACAAAAGAAAATTACAATTCAAAATCTATTTTCTGCATTAACGTTATAGCTTAAGGATGAGACTTTACTCCATCAGTTCATCCAAATCTCATTGCTGATAATCAAACACTGTACTGACATCTACAAGATTTAAACAAATTAATTTAATATTTCGACTTTCCATCAGTACCCACGCTTATACGGGCAATAAGATTATTATATTTGACAGGGTAATTCAGCGACACAGGCAGTGTCAGGCCAATCTTATTAGCCATGTAAATGAATATAGAATGAATCCATTATTTCTCAAACAAGTCTGAGGGTGGGGGCGATCATATTTTAGGGAAGGTGACCGTGGATTTGTATAGAGCTGTTTATACTTTGTTTGTAAACAAGAAGGTTTTTGGGGTTAGTATCGAGTCAAAAAGCGTTTGATTTACAAACTGATTCAGGATTCCTTTTGATTACACAGAGTTTCATAAAACTTAATCAATACAGGGTAAATCAAATATTTTTCACACGACTCATAGAACGTATTCGAAGACGTGAGACGTGTTCTCTCGTATTTCGAAGAGCTACAGTAAGAGTCATGTTTATGACATTCTTATTCCCAGTTTGTCATTTAAAATAATACCTACCGTCACTAATTCACAGAAAACGTCGTAATTATTTTGATTATATAGCCTTGTCACATGAACCTTTGCTTGGCATCTTCACTCTCTATGGTCCCATTTACTCAAAACTGACGCACAAATTTTTGTCCCACGTGACACAGCTCAAAGTGACTCATTCCTAATAAAACTTACAGTAAAACTACCTAATAACGTGACACTGACAGGTAATAACAACTCCGTACGGCACTTGAACCATTAAGTCGTGGCTATAATAAATGCGTTACCATATTTTCGGGTGTATTACGCGTTATTTATTGGCTTAAAATTGTACTCATCGCGTATATTATGTATGCTGGTAATTACCCTGCTAGCGCTCCCTTCTTGGGTCGTTCATATTGTGAGGTTGGGGCATAGAGTAGGTAGTTACAGTGAGACAAGATTTTTAGTGTAAAGTTATCATACTTTTTTTTTCTTTTAAATAATAATCTCGATCAAACCATATGTCTAAAAGCTTTAAAGTTTGTTTATTATTCTGCCTCTTCAAAAAAGTGTTTCAGTAAAAAACGCTATTATTGTATTGTTTATTAATTATTAACACTAATATCTATAAATAGTTTTTTTTTGTCATTCAAATTCTGAGAATAAGCTTTTTTTATATATTTTTACAAGTTAAAAACTCGATAGAATAAAGTTTTTAAAGGCTACTTAACTCTTTTTGCTGTACAAAAGCATCCATGGCCTAACTGTAATTTTTCTTCAGTTTTACCTTCAATTTTAATACCCAAGTTTGAACACATCTCAGCGCCCTCTTTTGAGCTCGATGACACTTCACTATGTTGACAGGTCGGTGATTAATTCATATTTGGGGGTAGACAGAATATTTATGCGCCACGATATTTATAGTGCGGGGGCTAGTGAAAAGTCGTGAATATGATTAAATTTTAATATCATTTTGGACGGGACCTTGTTTTTAGGGTAACGTTTTAATAAGAATACAGTTTCTGACACGTGAGCTAACATTTAGTGTTTTATGTTGGCATAATAAAGTAGATAGGCTCGTCTCATGTTTCTTTTATGCTTAGGGGAGGTATAATAAGCTTTTCTTTTTATAAAACATCAGTTCCATTTGTTTAAATGCTAAAAAGTAAAGCTTAAAAAAGGGCAGGGTAATTTATTTATCTCTGTATGTACCGCTGTTATCGTTTGAACATTGAGGTAGTGAATCGAAAGTTATGGTGTCAATATGGAGAAGTTCGTGGAATAAGATCGGTTAATTTGATGGCCTTCAACGGACACCACTAACAAAAAGAACAAAGAAAGAAGCCTGGCTTCTGAAGATTCCATGAACCGTAATTCCATACAGAGTCTTAAAGCACCAACAAACGACAGCCATTAAAACATCCCTACACATCACTACTGCCAAACAATTACCACACCGCATGTACAGCACACAAAGTCTACAAGACAAGCGTCGCACCGCGATTACTCGCTATTAACCCATAGCTAGCCCCCGTTTAATTTAATTAACACGCAACCGCACACCATCCCTTTCTAACACATGACTGAGCTATACCTCTATCTCTGTTCCACAGTAATCTGCACACAGCCTTGTGGTCACCCGAGGCAGTTAACATGCTGGCCATTGTTTCGGAGATTTCAGTGGGCCACAAGGATAAACTTGTAGGATTAGTACATTTGTCGTGGTTGGGGTGAGAATAGGTTGGGGTTCGTTCGGATAAGTCTTGTTTAGGCTGGCGGGAAATTGGTGATGGAATGCGGCTTTTGGTAAGGATTTGGGATAATAGTTAGCAAGTTGTTGCATGTTTAGGTCTTTCGACTTGGTTATTTTTTATTGTGACGAGATGTAGTTTAGTTTCTGTCTTTTTTAACCTTTGATCCACTCAGCTATTGACGCTTTAAATAGTTAGATTTGGAACCCTTTTTTAGTCTTGAGTGTTTTACGGAGTAAAGGCTCGTACAGACCAGCGCGATATCGCGGGCGCGACACGGGTCGCGCTGATGGTCGCGCCCGCGATATCGCGCTGGTCTGCACGAGCCTTAACGCTTCTGAACCTACCGCAAACTTCTCCAAATGGTTAGGGTTGCCCTTAATAAATTAAATCAGTATATAAATATTTTTTGTAGCAGATAAAGGGAAATTGCAGTTTTTGCAGTGGAAAAAAATGAACTATTTTTATGAATAGTCGTTTTGATTTTATGTATTTTACTTTCCCTCTATTCTTATACACAGTGTCTACTTCTCTTTTATCCTCTGTCCTATCGCAGGTATGCTGGAAGAGATTTATTTAGAAATAAGCATCACCTTTGTACGTTTTTTTCTGTTCTTTTCTTCTTGTCTGTTTATATAATAAGTGTGCACATAAATGGTTAACTAAAAATAAATAAATAAATAGTGAGAACAAGGAGTGCAATGATTGGCACTAGACTATCACTTGACAACTCCATAGAACAGTAAATATTAAACTTCCCAAAATTAAAGCCACGTTCGGTCTCCCCACAACCACAACGTCTGGAGCTCCTACCGTGCGGAAGACTATGCGGTCGGCCCTTAATGTGGCCCGTATTAAATTCTGTGTGTAACAGTTGTGGGCGCCATGTTAATTTGAGACCTCTGTATTACCTACTAATATTGTCTGCTTAGTTTATGATGCTGGGAATTACGATCTTGGGATCTTTGTATTGATTTTTAAGACGTTAATTTTCTTTCCGGAAAAAGAGGGCTTTTTAAAGGACGCGTTTTAAATCACAGAAAAAATCACCTAGCTATGCCAAGTTCACAACTACAAATCAATTTAGTTCATCTCTGATCTTATCCATATATCAAGTTTCATAATTTTATACACTAGTCAACTAGTTTCTACTCTTTCAAATAGAGAGCCTTCTCCTTTCTGTAAAATAATAACTCAATAAACCAAAATTCACTATCAAAACTCAGTCCGCGACCCCTTACCACAGATTCACGCCCGCATTACCCAAAACCAGCAAATCAACCAGAACAAACTGGCTTACCGAATCCCTTTAATTTCTCGCCACCTCATAGAGCTGACCACGAGATTTATAGTTTTAATAGTAGGCCAATATACCGCCTCCATTTATCTGGACTCCACTGTATTAAAGGGATCTAGTGACCCTTAACGGGTTTTAAATGGTCCTGGGCCCAGTTTAGGTCTGAATGCGAATTTGGGGTGGAGAATTTAGTTTAAGCTTTTAGTATACCTATATTATTTAAAGGGTTCGCGGTGCTTCTTGTATATAAATATGCTTATCATTTTGAATGCCAAAAGATGAGATGATTAATCATATCCAAACGAAGACTATGCGGAGGACTAATTATTTTTGTAAATGTTGGCTACCTCAATTATGTGGCAAGCAGACCGAAAATACGCAATTCTTTCGTATAACTTGCGCTGTATTTTAGTTAACCTAAAAGGCTTTTTAGAAATTATTCCTGCAGGTGTCGATTTACTACACTTCTGCCAAAAATTTATGCCAACTCAGTTAAGAGTGACTTGAACCCTCACTCAAAATAAATTCTCTCTGCTTTTGGCCACTTGTCAGTCACTGTCGCTTCTGTGAATCAAAAAGAGACCTCTTGAAAATTCTTTTGCAGAATTTTCAATTCTTCAGCTACCACAAAGCTGTTTCATTTCTCGCTCAGCTCCGCTTCCCAAAGTTAGGACAATGTGGGAATCACAGACGTTACCCGCCTGCATTAGTCCGGAGATTTGTGTGGGATTGAAGCGGGTGAGTTAGTGTTGGTCGTGCGGCTAGTGCTGGGATTTCACGGGATTCCGAGATTTTGAATCTGGGTCGAATTTAGTAGTCACCTGGGCGGCTATTAACGATGTCATTAGTGTGTTTATTATTTTGGCATTTTAATGCTTCAAACGGTGAACAATTTAATATGAAAAGTTCGCTTTATCATACGATCAATGCTTTCATCAAATCAAATATCAAATCTAATTTTGATAAATTAATTTAAAACCTAGTCTATGAAAATTATATTATACTAGCTTTAGCCCGCGGCTTCGCCTGCGTATAGGTCGAAAATTATCCCACGGGAACATACTACCGATATAAAAAGTCATAGGATACTTTTTAGGATACTCCTAACCCAGGTCATGGTCTTGTATTATGTGCGTTCAGCCGTTAAGGCATGAAAGAAAACAACTAGAAAGGCAAACAGACCGAAGGACAGAGAAACTTTCGCATTTATAATATTAGTATGGATTGTTTGCAAGTCCCCGGGTAACGTTTTGAAGCATCTCCAGCGGTTCTTTGAAATTTTGCTGCTAACCTTTCTGACCTGCTAATCTATTCACCAAAAACGGAAAAACGCGGTAAAAACTATCTCACTTAACCTCTAGGTCTAACGCAAGCCCTTTTAAAGTATTTTGTTTAAAGTTAATTTCGAGACACGAAAAGTAATGATCTTTTGCCCACCTAATACTATAGTGCCTCTTCTGAATCAGTTATTCAAGCTTTATTTCTAACAGGAAGCTACCCAACATATTACATAACACAAGAAAATCCCGGTAAATTCTAAACCAATCAATTCCGAGCTAAATCCGGCAGCATACGTAATTTCCTATCAAAACATTTCACCGTAACATAATTATGAAGCAATTTTACTACAGCCGTGTAATCTGTGGCTTTCAAAACATGGAGAATTATGCCAACTATCTAATATGATTAGCATACAAATTAGAGGTTTTTAACGGAGTAGGAGTAAGTTAGTTTATGGGTGTGTATGGTGAAGGGATTTTGAGCTTATGAAAGTTTGTTTACGGTGAGAAATGTGTTTGTTGTATGTGGATTAGATTTGAGTGTGGATGTGTTTTATTTATTGTTCTGGTTTTAATTTTAATTTAAATACATTCAGGAAAAACTGGGAATCAGACGTCAAGATTTAAGATTGATTCATTTTTAATGCAGCATAATTTTGTTTTTTTCGCTTTACATTTTTATTTCTCATACAATTAAAATACAATTATATGAATGCAAACAAAATTTTTCTAATTAACTGAATTTTTGAAGTATAACCTGTACCTAGTAGATCTTTGAATGACTCGTGAAGGGGCAAGAAAACAGTCATCATCATCTGCCTAGCCAGTCTAACCAGATGCAGATGAATACCAGTATTTTACATGGAGCGACTGCCTATCTGACCACCACAGCCCAGTTCATGCGTCATGTTCGTGAACGGGCGCCGTCAGTGGGGACTGGTCATCTCTTAGCTGCCACGCATTATTTTTTATTTGTTTTTATCTTTTTATTACGGACGCTTTTAACGTGCACCTCTTTCTACATTGTCTCCACATGTATAATTTCAACACTAATGATGTAACCAATATTTTATAACAATATTATGATTTAAAAGAGTGTCCGTGGAGTTTGTTGCCCGTTCTTCTCCATAGGAACCTACCTACTACGCTTCGGAATGGGCAACTAGCTTCATTTTTCTGACTGATCGACCCCTTACCAATTCAAAAGTGCCTATAAATGGTTTAATTGAAATAAATACTTTCAGTTTGAGTTCATCCAGGAAAATATTACACCGATAAATTAAAAATAACCTCAAAATACGGTGTCAAGAAAATGAAATAGATCCAAAAAATTCTATTCTATTAGCTAAAAAGTAAATACCGCTCTATAAAATTTGGAGTCCCACATAAAGAGCAGTAGTTTAACGGTGAAAAATGTACTCCGGAATGAATAAGGTCAGTAAAAATGTGTACCAGTAAAGGTCCATTTCTATGTAAATGTTATTGGGGGCGTCCGTTTAATCCTACGTTTTCCCCCGTTCCCGGGCTTGTATCCGGTTTAAACCGGATTAGGGCTGCTACTAAGTTAATAAACTGTGTTAACTAAAACTCTGATGGGTTTTGGGGCATAATTTTTGGAGGGTATAGTACGTTTTCATGCATGGTAGAACTAAATTTAAATTGTGATGATAGTGAAAACTGTTTAGCTAAGTAGATGTATATTTAATTGGCCATTTATGATAAACACTCTATTATAGGACAAATCCACACAGCTACAAAGACTTAAAAATTTAGACTAAAATATACGTTTACATAGTTCGAACAATGAACAGTCATATTTTACGTTTGAAACGATCACTATTTTTTGGGATAAAAGTAAATAAAGTATTTACTAATCCGAAATTCATTACATCTGTGTATAAGTTGGTTCGTATGTGCTAAAGATATTTAATTCCATTGCTAAACGCTTGCTAGTGAGTATGAAACCTATGGAAACTTTCATAATAATCATGTTTTTATATTTGTAAATAGTTTTATTTTTGTCATGCCATCCCTAAGCACCAGATTGGTGAGCAGATTCTCTGTTCATCTGATAGTTTGGCAACTCCGTTAATGTTTGTTCTGATACATATTTTGTTGTAGCCGTCGCGTTAGATCCCTTATCTCTTCTATTAGCTTACATTTCTGTGTTAAGGCATGACTGTATACTTTCTTAATTTTGACAGAGTAAGTTGTGTGTGTATCGATATAATCCACCGGCCTGTTCCCACTACTGGGACACAGGCCTCTCCGTGAGCATCCGCTCGGTGTGTATTTCATACTATGGAAATGTAGATTGCTCATGAACTTGAAGCTATTCTGTTTCATTTACATTGATTAAAAACATGAAGGGATTTTTTAACTCCATTTCATTGTTTTTTTTTTTGTAATTTTCTAAAGAATTTTCCTGTTGCCGTTTCTACTTTCTGCCTGTTTCTTTATACATGTTTTTCTTTCTTTGGTTTAAATTGGTACAACTGAAGATAATGTGTGGTACAGCCCGATTCAAACTTTATGGCGGCTTGGAACAAGAGGCGAGTCGCTGCGCATTAACAAATTCATATGTCAGCGGGTGTGAGGGGTGCAGTACTGCGCAGCGAGAAGCGCACTTCACAGCAGCCATAAAGTTTGACGCGTTCTTTAATACTAATCTCTTTAAAGATGAAAATCTCTTAAACCTAACCAAGTGCACAGCCAATTCCCACAACTCCAGACCCCATGCATTATAAAAACGTGCTTACCCAACAATAAACGTAAAACTGATAGTGTTGGAAATCCACAGCCATCCACGGACATCCACGGCGCTCGAACAACTTAATAGAGCCTTATTCGTTCTAATAACCACCTTCACGGCTTTATCTTTATCGATAATGGCGATTGCTCTAACACTATCGCCTTTGATTCGAAGTTTACGGAAAGTTAATGTGGACGGGAACGTTTGTGTAATATTTTGCTTGTTGCTCACTGAACTTGTAAGTTAAAATGTTTCTGATATTAAATGCAATTTCTGTTAGATATTTTTGTAAATTTGGCGTTGGACTTATTAGTTCATCCAAGAGTCATAATTAGTACAGATTTATTTAAAACTGACTATTTGAAATAATTTGAAATTATCTTATTTTAAATGACTATTTTAAATATTTGACTTACTTAGGTGACTAACAACGGAATAACATTTTTGATAATTCATGATAGAATTGTTTGGAGTGTGCTTGGCAACTGGATCAGCATACACAATATAATCATATGGACTCGTACGCTCTGAGAGTCTTCTCGTATATTTACACACAACACCTTACGACCTAAGACTTGCAACTATAAATGTTTGTTCAAATCTCAACTTTACCCTTTCCAAACTAGGTCTACTTTCACCTGATGCCTCAAAAATGGAATGTCCTGAATCCGATAAGGTTGTATCACGTTAACTATAGTCGCAAATTGGAACTATGCGACACTCAACGTTGTTATTCGCTTTGCATTCAACGAGCGTTACTATCAACTCGGCCATTCGGAATCAGGTATCGAATAGGCTCGCATCGAGATAAAATTGAAATCGTTAGAATCGAATAAAGTATCGATTGTCTGTACATGTCTGTAGAAGGGTTTTTAAATGATACGTCTTTTTTTGCGTTTTTATCGATTAATTGCAGGAATGTTGTGTGTGATTAGATCCGCTAGGGATGTACGCTTCATTTGGCTCAGTGGATTTTTATTGCATTACATGTACAAAATAGTAAACGAATAGAGTGCCAACACGCACATTTCTCTTTAAGATAAATCTAACTTAATTTATGGGAAGCGTAAGACGAAAATGCCTGTTTTATGAAGGCGCAGTGACTATTTGAAAGTCGAGTTAGATAACCATTAAATATTCTTCGATTAAATATGTATTTTATATTAAGTTCGTAACAGCAGTGGTGGCCCAGTGATAATGGCCTGTTATGAGTGATAAGGTCGTGGGTTCGAACCCAGGCAGGCGCTTTAATTTTTGTGTATTAAATTAATTTCATCACGACTGGTCTCAAAACGGTGAAGGAAAACATCGTGAGGAAACCGGCATGTCCTAGAACCAAAAAAATCGAAGACGTGACATCTACCAACCCGCACCGGGCCCGCGTGGTGGATTACAGCCCACTCTCTAGTTCATCGAGATGAGGCCTGTGTCCCAGCAGTGGGAACATTATAAGCTGGTTATGATTATGTTCGTAACAATGTGCTTTTTTAAATTTTGAGTACCTAATAACAATATTATTTATGAGCCTTTTACCGTCTCAAAGCAGGGTCAAGGCATCGAGAGCAAGATTGATTATACTCACTGTTATTTTTATCTTCACCACCAGTACTGTGTCACCTTTGAAATTTCAATTCCCAGTCTTATACGTCAGACTCATGGCTTGGACCTTAACCTTTAATCAAATCTCGTAAGTTAGCTAGCAAGGGTAATCTTTGATTCAGCCACAAATCAAATCACCAGTGTATCTCCGCCCTAACTACTAAAGCGAGAGCACTTTTTGTCGGCTGTCTGCAAACGCCACTACACCAGATCTATGTTCTTCGTCGTCTACATTTTTATCTCACAAAGTGCTTGGATAGACACCGGAGGAACTTTGCGGGATATTCATCACAGTGACTGGGTTTGAACGAAGCAAGATACTAAACAAAAACAATCAAAATTCAGCTCTCTAACTTTAGAGACTGGGTTGGTTTTTGTATGGAGGCGTTGATGTATTAAGGTGATATTTCATAAACTTCAGGCTTGTTGAACGGGAGAGCCACGTATAAATGTACGAAGGTACATTAATCCAAACAGACGCGCTTCTTTGTGGGGTATAGTTGAAATGGCGTGAAAATATGACTCGTTATTTATGTCCTGAGTACATGCTCCGTTTTGTAGCGACTGATTCACTTTACTGTTAGTTTTTGAATTCTGTTTTCTGTGTTGTTGAAGAATAAACTTATTGTGTCAGGTAAGAGATGTATCGTTTTTTAGGGTACCGTGGTAAAATGGTAAAAAGGAACCTTTGTGGTGAGGTTCAGTCTGTCCGTCTGTCTGTCACAGCTGGATATTTCAAGAACTACTAATGCTATCAACTTGATATTTGGAACAGTTTTAGATAATGTTTGTCCAACTATTTTGCAAATGAGAAAGATATTTTTTTTTTTGCAATGGTGACTGGAACGGGTGTCTGAAAAATTCGAAGCGAGGCTACTAGGGCATGTGTGAATATGAAAGAGCGCTATTTGCATATTATCAAACATTTTTTTTAGACCGCATCGTTTTCGACTTCTGATAAAAAACGTAAAAAAAAATACAGTTACCGTTACCTCTCCGAAGTTTGCATAGAGAAAAATCTGAAATTATTTTATGTGATAGAAGTTTATATAAAAATACAGGAAAAATAAAACAATGTCTCTATATAGCACACTCTTTCAGAAATCACCAACAAAAGTTACATTAGTCCCAATATCGGCCAAGAGATGGCGCTGACCTAAAATTGCAATATTCTACACCGCAATTCTCTGACGAATATAGGCCTAGCCGATGAAAATTTAAAATGGTACGGAAGGCCGCTATAGGCTAATAAAATGAGGGGCTCACATTCATGGGCCAACGTATAGCATCCGCGGGTATAAGGCGAAGCCTTGAACTCGTCGCGACATCTCATTTCAAACTGGTACGGATCCCTCGGTGCGCGAATCCGACTCGGTCTTGACCGGTTTTTTTATGTGCATTAGGCAGATGTAATTGTCTTGTCTCTTGTTTATGTGTGTGAAGCCCAAATAAGACATATTCAGAGGAATAAAAACATAGAAGCCTTAAGTACCTACAGGAGGCTTTGAATTGTGAAAAGAATCCAATGTGTATAAAGTTTGAGTATTGTACTGCAAGATAAATAAATAATAAATAAACTTATTGAAACGAATAAACTCAGTTTACAGAAACTGTGTGTTTGATAACAACTGCATTTAGTATAATACTGTGTCGCAGTTATTAGCGCTCATTTTCAAAAAGACCGAGGCAAAAGCAATACTAAAACAAATCAAATTAAAAATAATAAATACAAGAATAAAAATGAGAATAAAAATAAGAATAAAAAAAAAACAGTGGCACTCCGGGAGTGCCACTAGAAGAGAAAACTTAAAAAAAAAAATCGGCACCGCGGTAATCAACGCGTTGATGTATTTTACTCCATGCACCGCGGTAATTAACGCGTTGATGTCTTTTTAATGGTCAAAAGCTGAGTGTCGTTACAGTGTCGCGAAATCAATGGTTTAGTCCCATCTCAAAAAGCCCAACGCGCCTAAAGAAGTTTACACTTAAAAAAAAAAAAACTGACCATTATTTTCACTGTGCAATTTTATGTGAGATTGTTTGTTTGTATGGATGGATTGTGTAGTGAAGGTGGAGACGTCTTACTTTCACATTTCAGAAAAGAAAGAAAGAAATACATTCATTTGGAAACAGTTCGTGAAACACAAAACACAAATAACAAAGTGAAAATAAAAAATAATGTTTTAAAAACAATTGTGCGTGCCTCACGGCTGCGCCAAAAAGGTTAATTTCAGCATTACATAACATCATAACATAACATCACGCCTGTATATCGAAGGGGTGGGCAGAGGTGTACATATATACACCCACATTTCGCCAGTTATGTTTGAAGCCCATGTAATACGGAACGACTCTATTGCCATCACCTGGGCATAAATCTAGACTCCGGGCTGCTACTGACAAACTCCAGATGAAAAAACCCAATAACTCTTTGCCCGACTCGGAAAATGAACCCAGGACCTCATCATGGTCAACAACAACGAGGTAGTGACTTATAAGTAGGAGACCAAAAACTTCAAAAAGGTGATATGACGTTGGCGCACTCTTCCAGTAAAAATAAATCTTTTCATTGCAGATTATTCTATTTTGACAGGGCCCATGTTATGGCTGTTCTGATTTAGTAGACAAATCCTTAAAATAATCATTTGCTGCCTGTCTAATAAAAACACCCAAAATTCTAACAAAATCCTCGAACATTATTGTAACAGACACCCATATCTCACGCATCGCTTAAAGCGTTTCGTTCGAACATCTTCCAAAGCTAATACATAACAAGAATCTCAAAATAAAAAGCCGCTTGAAGCGCTGTCGGATCGCGATCACACAAGTTATGACGTCATTAGCCGCGTTCAACGTTGCAGCTTTTTCCAGCGCGGCTTTACTCCCAAATTTATTTGACAATTATTAAGGTGTCCGCATTAAAGGAGCATTACCGGCTCGCTGCTGGTGGAAATTCATGTTTTTCTTGGGATGTTTTCACCAGTAACTCAGTATAAAGACCGACACGTGCGAACTATTAGCCTCCCGACGTTCGGATTAGAAAATAATTCACCACTCTGAATGTTATTATGGAGGCAAGTCGGATTTATTTTATTGCTCCGTGAGATATATGTTAGTCTTTCGGCTTTATCCGTACGTTTCTCCGGTTTGTTTATCGAGAAAGCTGGAGATAAACGTGTGTAGCAAATTTTATAGTGAGAGGGGAGTTGAGGCTACGTGTTTAGACGTAAATCTTGTAAACGTCCTGTGCTCAGTAATTATTGCTTTATACGCTTGAGTAACTCGAGTTCTACATGTTATTGAATGTTGCTATAAAATATTATTGATAGCGCCAATAAAACGTTATTTATGTGGGTTCTGCGTTTTTTATTTTATTTTTCTGTTTAACTATCCATTTGTTCGTCTATTTCTGTTTCGGGGTTGCGTATTTTTATTTTTACGGTTGTTGGTCGTGGAATGGGCGAAGACTCATCCTTGTACTATGTAGTTACTCATTTTTATGAGCAGACACGGAACACAGTGACTATTGAGAGTAAATTGATAAGATGCGTAAATAGCCCCTGTACCAACTTTATAGATACTGTCATTGTAGACTTGTTGTCAAAATAACTTTGGAATCACATTTCCTAAAAGAATAAAATAAAAATCCACACAAAACTAAATCTAATTACCCCTGTCGCGAACAGTTTCTGCTATTTTTCACTACCCTCCACTTTCAGCGTTCCACATTATCCATGTAATTGCCCAGGTGCTCGTAAATAATACCTTACTACCCGTTACTCGGCCCGAAGACCGGGTACCCGGTTACCCGGGAATATATTGCGGATGCACCGACTGCATTACTCTGGCAGTCTCTGTTTTATTTCTGTTAATGGGTAGTGTGTTTTATAGGGTCATTTTGGGGTTCTGCTGGACAGTTTTATGGGTTGGCATTAGAATGGATGAGCTTTAAACAATGTTATGATGACATTCTTAAAAAAAATACACTTCCTTTGATGTAGACAATGGACAAAACCAAAGATTAACCAAGAGTGCCAAAAGGATTAATGATCGCGGTTTCGTTTTCAATAATGTAAATCTGATAATGAAATATTTTTGAATTTATCTGAATTAATTTTTTTGCCAACCCACTCGCGTATTCATCAGATATACATTTATTAGCCGCTCTAAATGTGATATAAAATACTTTTCATCGATTAAACAGATGGGTCTTCTCTAGGTCAGACATTAGACTATAATGCTGATGAAGAAAAAAAGTCCAAGGCCAATAACTTTTTCACTGAGCAAGAATCCATAAATTGAGCGTAAGGTCTTGTAAGCCGTAACTACCATAACTTTAGCCTCATAATCCGTTGAGGCCATACTTTAGCTTTATGGCCTAGTGGACGTGCGAGGCGCGAGTTACTGTAGGCGAGTAAGCTAATCCATTTTCGTTAGTGACTTCTGGGTGCAGTTATGAGTTTTTTTAGGTAATATAAACAGGTCCGAAAAGTTGCCTAAAGCTAGGGTCGGTTGTGTTATTTCAAATGGTTAGTAAACTCAGATGTGAAATACTTTGCTTTGGTTTTATGTCCGGCGCGGGCGTTGGACGTATTTCAACTGAAATGATAATAATAATGAATCTCATCTGATTTTTCTTGAATCTGGACGAGACAGTCGCCTATATATTTTTTTTAGTGATAGAGAAAATTAGATATGTCAGCCGACTAACCGCCTGCCGCCGGATAACTCCATCGACCCTCGGCGGCATTAATTACATTCGAAACTTAATATAAACCAACTCTGACATTTTCCTCAAGCACTCAAATTATTCCGCTTAAAATCCCATTTTAGAAACTTTGCAAACATATCTCAATCAACGCTTTAAGCATACGAAATCACAGTGCCCGGGTGTTTCAACAAATAAGTGCTTGAAGCGATTTATTCGAGCGATAAGAGCGCTAAGTGCTGCACGGTGCAAATATTTCGCGTCTAAGTCTTCCTTGCGTTAGTTAGCGCTTACTTACATTCGCTTACGTCGGAGTTTCGCGTGATATATGCGATGGGGTGGTTTTGAAGATAAGATTAAAGCGAGGACTATTATTTAATTTCTGTTTTACAGAGAAGCCTATTTACTATCCACGTCTCGCAAAACATCAACTTCGTCTTCATGCTTTTGTCCTAGTTTTCCATACAAAGCACCTTCGGCCACTGAAGGTGATCAAATCCAACTTGTCTCTCAATGCCAATAACTGGTAAAGAGTCTACATCAATTGTGCAGTCATCAATTTGTATGTATCAATTTGGCCCAACGCCGTCCACCGCTAGTTATCATTATTGCTAGATACACCTCCCTGAATATGAATACAGGCGCTTTTGCAAATAATTAAAGAAAATGTATCCGCTTTTACTTCATCATTTGCACCACCGTAGCGCACCTCTGTCAGTCTTAACTGGGTTGCTTACGATTTACGTACAACGTTACCCGACTATCGTAGGCACTTATTAACATCTATTTTAGTTAAACGCGATCCTCACTTACCTAGCTTAGAGTTAATAGCCAAGTAATGATCGAGGTAAATTTGAACTGATAGCAAGTTGATGTTGATGTGAGAACTAAATTGATGCTCGTTACCTTTTAAGTATGTAAGATATTTAATGATTTGTAACTTCAGGTTTAAAACGGAAATCATAGTTACATATTAGTTCTCGAAAGGATCTTAATATCATCACAATATACCTACTGACAATTTCAGATTAGAACTATTGTGACCGGTTATGATGTTATTTAGTCTTGTCTTGGTTAATATGTCATATGAATTTGACTATTTTACTATGGAGGAAGTGAATGATAGCGTGACAGTTGACAGAGGAGAATGAAAGAAGAAAACGTGTGCACCAAACCCAGGTAACACGGGACAAGGACAGAAAGATGATAATGATGAATGTGCCTATTTTAATCAAAAGACAATTCCAGATAGTCTTTTGAAACTTGACCTATGAAAACATAAAATAAATTGACTCAAATAAACCGATTACCTGATTGGCAAACCTGGCAACAAACGAGCCTGAACAAGAATATTGCCACTACAGCTTATTACCTTTTATTACAATAAAAAACAGTTAAGTAGGTACTAATAAAAAAGGACGGACGGATGGACAGACGAACCCTGCGGTATCAGCAACATATAATTTAATATGAAAACTACGGAGGGTATTACGAAGGGAACTGTGATTATAATAAGGTTATTATTACGGCAAATTGGTCTGTCGGTGTGTGTGTTCAAGATAATCGAGGATATAAATCAATTTTTGCCGACTGTGGTGGTGTAGAAGAGGTATAAGCAGAAAGTAATCAAAGACACTAATGAGTTTTATTTGAAAAGGCCGCAACAAATTCGGGGTTAGTGAAATCAGTGCAGTAATTGTTATTGACACGGATGTCAAAAGAGGAGTAAAATAGGAAAAAACTCATGGAAATACTAAAGTTTTCTTTTATCAAGCAATTCTGTTAGAAGAAGATACAAACTAAGATACTTTGATAGGTAAAAACTAGAAGGAATATAAACGTAAGTAGCAGAGGTCCTACCTGAATAACCAAGTAATTAGTTTTTTTCTGCTTTGTTATTTGGCTTGAGCAATTTATTTTTTAACCAAAATCACATTAGAATTTAAAAGCATCTCCAGATCACCATGCACTGTCACCATCACATACCGTTATCCAATTACGTAGACACAATAATCGATCCACGAACAAAGCGATGCATCGATTTCTTTTATCTGTCAATCAAAATCGATTGTTACGACCGATCGAAGCGGACACAACTTTTCATTTGCCACTAACCTTACGTTCTTCAACCTTATAGTCTTCAACTGAAGGATGGTAATTGAGTTGAGTGAGAGCAAATATAAGTTAGTTTTTAAAGTAGTGACGTGATGTAGATTGATTGGCGGTAGATCGAGATAACTCAAGCCTTTGGATATGCGGCTACCGGTCAGATAGCGACGCAAATAAAAGAGAAACATTTGTAGACAATGGTGATATTAATTCTGGATACGACAATCATACGGAGTAATAAATGTTCTGGAGTTATGGTTGTTGGGAGCCAGCGTGAAATGTGAAATGGCATGTGAAACAACAATGCTTTCGTTCGTCACGATTCATTTTCAGCTGCTTTTTATACGTTATTTCGTGAATTTAATTTTACAATTGTTCTCTCTTGCAATATGGCGGTGACTATAATGTCAATACAAAAATTTACGAGTGATATTTTCACAATGGCGTTGCAATACGAAATGTAAAATAAAGAGAACCTTGATCTACACCTAAACAAAGCGAAACTCTTGGAGAGGAACCATAGAAAAATGATCATAGTCTACTAGTAAATTATTATACGTGGAAGTAGCAATCACTTCATTTTAAGGTAGGTACTGCGAAAATTTAAATACTATAAGCGTTGCTGCTAACATAGATATAAACACTTGTAGTTTAGCATTCATAAAAAAAATATTAAAACCATTAAAACATTTTAACGCTGCTTCACAAAGTTATGGCATGAAGAATAACACAATATTTTAAAAACCATCATTACTCTTCCAGATCAAATTACAGTAATATCGTTCCTAAATCAATTACACCCAAAATGTAAGAGTAAAAAGAGGTAAGACAGAAGCTGTAAGGTCGATAAAACGCGCTCGTATATAACATTCATTACGATAGCATTAAAATGATGGCGGGTGATTCGTTAAATTTTATCCGGTAGCCGATTGGGATGTGGGTAGCGACAGAAGAAAAGTTTTAAAGAAATGACGATATTTTTGGAGAATTATTTTAACGATTAATGAATGAAGACATTTATTTGTAAAATACGGGTGACAGTACAAAAAAAAAACAGAAAGAAGAAAATAAAATGAAACAAAAACTATTTTTGCTGTCCTCATCTTAGACGATATAAAGGAATTGCTAGTGAAATGATTATTGGAGGTGTAGCAATTTTGATGAAGAAAATTAACTATTGGAAAATCAGGGGATTATAAAGTAAGTAAGGTATATATGCTTGAAAAATTATTTTTATAATACTGTCTGACTTTTTTAACTGTTTTTAACAAACGTATATAATATGGACGTAAGATTTATACGTATGCTTAATCACTAACTCGTTAAAATTCATTATTTTTAATCCATCACGAGGATTCCTTACGACATATTCCATCGTTCCCTGGCATAACAACCCACTTTTATAGACCATAAACTATACAACGCCAATCCAAGTGCTGTTGCAATTTTCTCGCTCATATTTCATATTACAAGTCATCAGTTTATTACTTGGTAATAAAACTACAGGTTAATTACACTATAATTACTTTAATACATTATGTGCAAAGGGATTACAACATGCCATGTTTGGCTCAGAGCTCATAACTCTTCGTCCAAGGTGTCATTAGAAAAACTGGCCAAGCGCGTGTCGGACCAGGCACAGTGAAGGGTTCCATAGTTAGGACGAATATTTAGGTACGCATGCAGTGTTGATTTTACCAACCACAAACATATTTTTTTCATTCATAGTATTTATCAAAAAAAAAAAAACTATGAAAAGCAAAGTAATGTCCACAGTTGTAATCGAATACATCCCTTTTCTCACAAACTATAGACTTAAATCAAAAAGTCATTTAGGACCATCATAATTTTTTTATTTTTCATTCGGTAACATATTTAAGGAAAGCCATCCGTAATTGATTTTTTTATCGTAAATTTACTAAACCATTGTTAAAGGATGCACAGAATACACCTTCTTTAAAATTTTACCTAGTAAAATGGCTGTGTAATCCGAACGGACAGACGGATATGATGAAATTGAGGGTTACGGTTTTGTCATTTGGCTACGGAACCCCAAAAACGTAATAAGTGTTCTTAAGTGCAGTCTTAAATTAGACAAAATTGGTTGATTGAATGTTAGAAGTCAGGGGTAATCGTTAAATGATTGCATGCTCCATAAAAATTATAATCGTTTCCCTATTTATGGTCACCATCAGGCATTTTCCTGGTGACTGACAGCGTCCGTTATACTTGAAGGGACAGGTAGGATTGCTTCTGAGGGCAATTAAATAAATGACATCAGTCTATCTTTAATTTTTTTTATCAGAAATCTGGTAAAGAGTATCTACATGAACAAAAAATAAATAAACAAGAATAAAGCAACATTTTAAAACGTAGTGGCTGTAGTACATAGGTCATGTATGTATTTATCCGGTTAGGTTGTTAATTCATTTCTAGTTGCCAACGCCCAAACACTAACATTACTAGCCCATAAGCCCTCTGTAATTTGTAATTATTTTAATCAATGTTGGCCTCGCAAGCTTTCTGTAATTATTACAGCAGTCATGATGTAACATATACAAGGTGACTTTGAAAACAATCGACGAAATTTAAGGGCGTGCTCTACCCATCAAATATAAACAAGTTTTACTATGGGACCAATTCAATTCGCAAAAAAAAATAAGATCGTCCCAAATAAAGGTACATACCCGATTGGACCATTTTGTATAAAAAGATCTATTTTTTTTCTTTTGTTTTTCATAGTAAAAGTTTTTTATATTTACTCGGTAGAACATGACGTACCTATAATATTTTAAAAACACTATTGAATCTAAAAGAAAACACGACCTAACCTAACTGAACAAAATGTGCAACATTTCCCTTTATTTTATTTCAGAATAACAACTTTTCTGCTAACCATCCACCCAAGTATATCAGCCGATCGACGCAGACCGCAACCGGTCGCCGACTGTCTAAATGATATACTTTTGACAGCACAGATACAGTTGTGATAACAGTGACAGCGGCAATCCGCTCACAATGCGCGCTGATAAAAACTAATGTATTGTCACTAATGAAACGAGCTAGATGAAGTTAGATTTAGATAGTTTATGTTTGTATGGAGAAAAGGCTTGGCGGATAGAGAAAAGATTTGAAATTGGTGAAGAATTGAAAGGGACTGAAGGAATGGTGCAGAAAACGAAGAATTTGGTGTTGTGCGTTTGTGAGGCAATCCAATGCCGATAGAGGGGTATAGAAAGCGATACCAAAAGGTGCTTTTGTTATAGTAGAGATAAAAATAGTATGGTAAAACTATGCTATGGAGTTTTTAGTCAATGGTTGTCATAGCTGTCATACAGGTTTGAACTTCTATGTCATGTGGACATAGTCGACTTTTTTGCATATTACAATACTCTAAGTACATAATTACATCTTCCAAACGTGGTAATTATGACACTGTTGAAGTCTAGGCCATAAAACACAATAAAGTTTTTTTTTTCACTGGTTATTCCAAGATAAAACTTAATGATTATTTTACCACATTAGGTACAAGCTACATAGTAATTTAACCTTACAATCATGTTCCGAACAATCATTTACAACTTAACATATTATAAGCTGTCAAATTAAAACACAGCTGTGTCCTACATATAAATACAATACCAACATACTTTTACCCCAAGAGCTCTTCAACCTTTTTTAGCTCTTCAACCTTGTCTCTGGGTAATAAGGACTATTTTGCAGATGTAACTAGTTCCCCAGCAGTAGTATTTAAGTTTGTAAGTATATGGAACTAATATTATGAATTAATCAGTCATGTAATAGATCAAAGTAGTGCAGGAAGTACTCAGTAACGTTGACAACTTCAAGTAAACTGCATAATAATGCCGTTTTCCATACTGATCAAGTGAGGGAAATCAATAAGTGATCCATATATACATGTACTTCATGTTATTGAATATAATAAATAAATAATATACCACTTACATTATACCCTCAGCTTTAATGAATTTTGCGGACAGTAAACAGATCAAGAATTGTAAAGTATTTTACAGTATTGCCTTCTGCGATCGAGGAACTGAACTAAACACAGCTCAAACTCAACCTTAATGAAAAAAAAAACTCTCTTGGTTTTAGTTTTTGCATGGGAAACTAACGACGAAGATAAAAGCAAAGAGCACTAAGAAAAAAAAAATGTTTGAATTTCTTATCAGTAATCACTAAACCAGCAGGGAACTGTAGATGATCGAATAATTTTATAATCAGTTCTTGCTTCTGCAGCGAAACAAAAACGCATGAAAGTGACTCTTCCACGTGAGCACACTTCAAAAGTTTCCTCTACAAATAACATTTTATATCCCGCTTTGTTCGAAGGATTTTAAATTGAATAAGAAATAAATCTTGTCAATGTTTTTTATGGGATGGTGACGGCGTCTCCATGTCGGCCGTCAGTCTTTCCATGGTTTATCTTAGTATATTCGTCGGGGAATCACAAAAAAATGTCACCATGACTAATAGTTATATTATGCGTTTATATAATCAGGTACTGTTTTCTAATGAACTGGAAAATAGAGACTGGAGTTTGCTGCATAGCCAGTGTTTGATAAGTTATAGTATCATTGAAAAACTGATTGTGTGGATCAATGATGGCCCCTCAGTTTGGCCCAAGTCATCATCTCATTCTCCTGTCTCCATATCCCAATTTATTTGGGGTTGACGCATTTTTGAGATGGGACTAAACCATTGATTTCGCAACACTGTGACGACACCAGTTTCTGACCATTAAAAAGACAACAACGCGTTGATAACCGTGGTGCCGATTTTTTTTCAAGTTTTCACTTCTGTCGGCACTCCCGGAGTGCCACGGTTTTTTTTTTCTATGTTTCTCTATTAGCCGTCAGCACTACCGGGAAACTTTTGGCATCTCACCTTATGGTAAGTGATGATCAGGCAGCTTCACCCGGAATCCTCAACCACAGAGGAACTGGCTATCTTACCAGCAACTACCATAACACAACAATGCTGTTAACATCGTCGTAATGGTGACAGACTTAGATAAGATACCAAACCGGGCAGAATTTTTTCCCCGCACTAGGAACGAACCCTGACCTCTGGGTCTGAGACAGGTTGTCTAACTACTAGACCACAGAGGCAGTTAGGTCCAAAGAGAGGTATATAAAAACAAAATAGAACAGTAGAAAAAGGTCCAGTTTTGATACTTATCTGGACGAACTCTATTATAAGGTTCTCAAGTCATAAGTAATATTTTTCTGTTATATTCAGTCCAGTAATTTAGGCGTGAAAAGGTAACAGACTGACGGACAGACATTGTTACTTTACCATTTTTTAATATTATTATGGATTGTTTTCCCAATAGTGTTGTTTATCACCATGGGGTCATGGTATATCGTGATACAGACTAATTGAGGAAGTGGAGAACAGGTAATGAAACATCAAGGTCACTGCTATTATATTTAGGGTCAAATTAAATTAGCCAGCAAAACTCCACAGACGTGATGGGTATTGATGTCTGAATACGACAACATAAAAAATTAAATAAATTTCATGATTTTTTTTGGGTTCATCGACCGATTGTAGTGTTGTTACTTGAAGTATGGGTTTTTTTGTTTTATCGTGTTTCAATGTGAAGTTTACACTGCGGTTGATGACCCAAAAAAGACAACAAAATAATTTATTTTTGTTTTATCATGTTAAAATATCAACACCCATCTTAGGATAATATCATGTGGTATTTTATTTATTTATATTATTTACATAATATATACGCTAACAGACTTAAAATAATAATAAGTACCTACCTGGTCGACCGAGCTCTACTCGGGTGAAAATATATAAACATATCGTCCAGGTATAGCTACGTGTGCTACATTCCCGAGGCTGTGAAAATAGAGTAAACTAATTTTCCCAGATATGAGACCTAGCTAGGTCGATTTTTCGTCCCGTAAACCCCTATATTGCAACTTTCATCGAAATCTATAGAGCTGATTTCGAGGACGTGATTACAAAAATATATGTGTAACAAATATTAAAATATTAATATTAATTATAAATATTAAAATATATTAAAATATAACAAATATTGCTCATTGAATAGTATAGGATAAATGTATTTAAAAAAGGGAAAGACTCATAGGGCATCAAACCCATCACGTCTAGGAAGTTTCGCTAGCCATTTTAATTTGACCCTATATAATTAGTTAACATCGAATACGGAAAATGGCTATTAATATGGAAAACGGGAACGTGGATGGGTAGTGATGCGACGCTGTGATGAATTTGCGCAATTCATGTGTGAATCCAAAAGAGAATATGAAGTGTAAACTGTTTCTCATATCGTGACTACTACAAGAGTAGATGTTTTCATAACAGCTAACGTAAAATCTCACCCTCAATTTTTGCCTCACTGAATTATTGTGATAATCATGGAACTTTTAAGCACAATACGTAAGAATCTATCAGAATAAAATCAAATACGGTGTTCATTGTACACTATATCAGATTGATCATTTATAGACAAAAGAACCATGTAAAACATAAGCAAAGCACAACCTCAAGAGGATCCATTGAAATATGGTGAGGAGTTCGCTAGAGAAAGATAAATAATGCGAGACTCATCGAGCAAGCAACATCACTGTAATGTATCAGTCTAATTACAGCTGTTGATGTAATATACTGATAAATAATTGAAGAGTCCCTTAAGTCCAATGCGGTCGAAAACCATTAACCTAATTACATACTAATTGTATCACACACGAATTTTCCTTTAGTTGCAAAAACAGCGTATTGTTGAAAGGACGCTAGGAAAAAATTGGCGAAAATGGAGTAAGTAAATGCTATTTAATTGTTAAAAAGTTAATGTGGTGTTTTTAAGGATAATATTTTTCCTTGATTTTATTAATTTTTGTAGAACTACTTGCTTTAAAATAACCTCTATTTTAATTAATTTATTTATCTCAGATAACATATTTATGTTAGTATACCTACTTAAAAATTACGTTAGTAGCCACAATAATAATTACTATAACTAAAATAAATAACTACATATAAATAGGAACATAAAATCAAATTGTAAAATAAATTAATAAGTTAACTACATATTTAAATTCATTAAAATTTTAAAATAAAATAATATAAAATAAAATAATTTACATTCTTTAAATTCATTAAAAATTAATGTCAATTAAAATTCTAAAATTCATTATAAAATCATAAATATTTAAAAAAAGTCAGAATCAGACAAAGTAAGTCAGATGACTGACCTAACAAGTGACCTCTAAAGCGGGGATGAGGCTATTGTCTTCAAGATTTCGTTCTATCACCACGTACAAGAAGATTATTTTCTAAACACTCAAAAATGTCCTCAATACCTCTCAGTATGTTAGTTGATCTTGTTGAATTTTTGGGCTCGTGTTACTTAATATTGATTCATTTGATTTAGCATCTCCTTGATTCGATTTACCGAAAAAATATGGTACCCTTGAGTTTAAATTGAAAGACTCACTTTGAATTGCTATTTTTATTGTAAAAGTTTTTGCATTGGTTTTACAATTTTTCTTCCTTCTCTAAAATCATGAACCATTTAGTTCATTTATCGATTCAATGTTATTTATATTATCCTCAATCCTTATGCACATTGTCTTATGTGATTAGGTTTTGTTACTAACACAAATTAAGGAAATGGCGGTATTTTTTTAAACATATTTGTTATTTACATGAAAAAAAAAACCCTTAAACTGTTTCCAGTGAAGATAATGAGGTGGTTATCGTTACCAACGTATATGGCGATATTTGTATTCGTAAAGCAAGGAGAAAACGGCAGAAACTGTTGGTGAAGGAACTAATGTATGACTATGCGAATAATACAACGCTGCATGGTCTTCCGTACGTCACCAAGACAGGACTTACTCTCATCGAAAAGTAAGTATTAATGCTTAATTAACAAAATCATATTCAGCCCATAATGTAACTGCTAGGACACAGGCCTCTTCTCTGTGAGAGGTGGCGGGCCGTAATCCACCACGCGAGCTCAGTGCAGTGGTTAGTAGTTGTCACATGTTTTCGAATTTTTGGTTCTAGCCTATGTCGGTTTCTTTATCATTTTTTCCTTTACCGTTTTGGGAGCAGTGTTAATGAAATAAATTACACAAACTAATCTAATCACCGTATTGTATTTGAACTAACAAGTTTTAATAAGTAGTTCAAATATGATATTTTTTCTGAAGGCTGACACATGTCCTCATACATTATATACGTACATTTTCTATGAACCACCGTAAACTACAAGCGGGCGTACCTCACTTTTCTGTTAGAAAATGCGTTGCGCTGCGACCCGATGCGGCTGTAATGTATCCTTAGCTGTAATCTTTTGATTTAGTAACTTTTTTCTTTTCTCTGTGTTTTCATTTCATGTTGGGATTTTTAGAATAACTAAGATCAGTGACTTTTGACCCCATTTTTGTTACTTTTCAGAATATTCTGGCTAATAACTTTTATAGCTAGCGTGTCCATGTGCCTGTTCCTGATCAGTAAGGTGTGGTTCAAATGGCAGACTAGTCCAGTCATAGTTACTGTCAGTGAGCAGCTAGTTCCTGTAAATGAGGTAAGGTAAATCATAGCTTCACCATTTTCATCATCATTTAGCCGATATTCAACAACTAGTCTTTTGCCACTCATATCCTGCAGATTCTGCCAGCATCACCAGGTTGTCTATGCTTCACTAAATTGCGTTTAAATGAGACCATCATGTTCATTCTACAATTTTTTCTAGGATGAAACTGTTAAAAATAGACTTATGGAAACTTGCTTATTTCCAGCAGTGTGTAAAATGATTGAAGAAGAAATAGATTTATTTGGTAACAAACTTACTTCGCAGGTACCATTTCCTTCAGTCACAATATGTCCGCAATCAAAATGTAAAGTGTCAGTCTACAACTTTACCAATGAAAAAATTATAGTAGATGCGTTCATGAAGCGTAATAATGCCACCATTAACGACACGTAAGTTTTATTTACACGACAGTTGATTTTGCTATGTTCTGGCCTACACAGTCAAAACTCGTAACCGTTCAAAACCACTTTTGACTGCGCAACTACTAATACTATAGACAACTGTTTGACAAAATTTGTCAAACTTTAATTAGTTTTAGAATAGTGAATACGAGGCTTTTGGCTAATTTGTGAATGTGCTTTGTATGTAATTTTTTTTTTGTAATGTGCGTTTAGTTTGTGCAGACTAAAATTTTTGTTCTTTCTTCTCTCTTACTACTTTTAATTTTTGATTGAAGAGGTTTGATGATTTTGCGCAGTAAAAAGTAGTTTTGACCGGTTACGAAATTTGACTGACATTACGGACTGATTACCTACTAACATTTAATCAATCGTAGGTTTTTTTTTTGCCTTTTTAAGACAACAGTTTTTTGTAGTGATTCTTTATAAAACTTGGGCTGGTTTTTTGTAGAGAAAACGCGTTTTAACCTAATAAGGGTTTTCACCCAACCCAGTCAAAAGTGGTTTGACTGAAAAATGCAAAACATTTTGATAAAAGAGTATGTTACTGATTATCACTCTCTAACTAGGTATATAATTTATGTTAACCCTGTATTTCGTTGTTACTTTTAAATCAGTCGTTGTTGTAAATACATAGATTTGTCTGTTTATTTATTTTTTTCAGAATGAGGGCAAGAATCGCTAAGTTTGACGGTATATCAGGAATTTGCAATTTTCCTCATGAATATAATTTATCTGAAATATATCCAACCGGTTATACTGATTCTTCTGTCGTCGAACATATTAAGGAGGTAAGATGATATATTAGTAGAAAAAAAAAAAAAAACAAATGGTGGTGGTAGTGGCGGTGGTAATGGTGGTGTGGTATGGTGTTAATGGTATGATTTGCTCGGTAGTGGTTATGATAGTAAACTGATTATTTCTTTATTTTGCGAAACGCTATACTCCATTTGAAATAAGACTAGATATTTAAATAAACATTTTTTACTGTCCGTTCAATCGATTTTGACTTTTATTGCGCTTGTGGCATGACAAATGGCAGCTGCAGTAAACAGTTGGTATTGTAACCACTTTTTTGGTTTTAATGCTATCCTTATGCCTATGGTATAGAAGTCAGAATCTGTTGAACGGACTGTAAAAAAGGTTTGTTTAAATGTCTAATCTTATTTCAAATGGAGTATAGCTAGATCGATTTTTCGCCCCCGTAAACCCCTATATTGCAACTTGAACGACTGTAAAAAGGTATTGTATGTAGGACAAACCAATAACCTGAAATACGGTGTAACTTCTGTTTTCCAAAATTCTATAGATTATAATGCTTTTTTATTCTTTTTTTAGAAGTGCTTTTGCAGTCGGATTTTTTAGGTTAAAAATTTTATTTTCAGCCTTATGGTTTTTTATCATTTCTCATTCCAAATTACATTTTTAAACATATAGGTAATTTGTAGGTATATATTTTTTTAATCATCTTTCAAAACACTTCATTTTGATATCCCATGATTCATTTTGTTTTTTTTTTTAAACATACTTTTTAGTGCCAAACATTCGCCATTTTGTTTTTTTATAATTCAAATATAGCCAGTGACACTCGTGCAATAAAAAAAAAATCTTACGACATATCATTCATCAAAATCGGTTTAGCCGTTTAGTAGTTACGAGGGAACATAGAGACGGACATACATACATACATTACTGTGTTTGACCTGTGTATACTACTGTATATACCAATTATTATTGGCTTCGTCGCAGTCGGGTAAGAATATTTGATGGTTTTGAGATGAGTCGATATTGTTTTAATTTTTTTTTCGTGTTAAGATATCGAAAACCTAACACGTCATGAAGTTTACAACGAAAAAAGAAAAATATTTTTTAAACCGATATTTCAATTACACTGCGATCGATGACCTCAGATCTATCAAAAAAAAAACTAATTTATTTATTTTGTGCTCTACCATGTTTAATTATCGATACCTATCATGTCTTCGCAGTTTCGCTCGCTAATTTAATTTGACCCTGTATTGTTACCACTGACGTGTGGCCTACTGTATCCTTATGCCTATGGTATAGAAGTCAGAATCAGTTGAACGGTCTGTAAAAAAGGTTTGTTTAAATGTCTAATCTTATTTCAAATGGAGTGTAACTAGATCGATTTTTCGCCCCTGTAAACCCCTATATTGCAACTTGAACGACTGTAAAAAAGGTATAGCGTTAGAGCGGTTTTCGAGAACGTGATTAGAAATACAAATATTGCTCGTTTAATAGTATAGGATAATAGTTCGGTAGTAATTTTTTAAAAATTTGTTTTCAGGTTGCTCCGAACTACACTGATGTATTTGGACAGTGTAGAGTTCAAAATCAAGATGCAAATTGTAAAAGCTTGTTTGATATGGTTTTAACCAGCGAAGGAATATGTTTCAACACGAATTCACTTGCAGCTAAAGAAATATTTAGAACCAGGAAGTAATATATTTTGGTATTTCTTTAATTTCAGTCGAAAGACGTCCACTGCTGGACATAGGGTCTTTTTTATTTTAATTCAATAGCAAACACCTTTTTATGGTTAAGTTTTGAGTATGAATGTCGATGACTAGAAGAATATGGAAAGACCAAAGAAACGATGTGAGAAAGATAGATGATATTATGGCTAGAAAGGGTGTGACTACCGAGATGACGTCTGTTAGAGACGTATGGAAGAAAGAGCCATGTTACGCCAACCACATATAAATTGGGATAGTGACAGCGAAAATGATGATAAGTAACTTTTCATGGTGAAACTCATTTTTGGTAAAAATAACTTTTTCATTTTCACCACTAATTCGGCATAATCTTTCATAGGACAACTTATTATCTGTACTGATTACTAAATTTTACTAACTCGATAACTCCAAAAGTTTAGTAATCAGTACAGTTAATGAGTGTTTCCGATGAAAGATTATGCGGAATTAGTGACGAAAATGAAAAAAAGTGATTTTTACCAAAAATGTCACTTAGTGAGTTTTACCTTTAAACCAACGATATGTAGTTTACATGAAAGTATAGTCTGGCCACGTTAAGTCTGCAATGGAATAAATGGGCAACCCCAAAAAGTTTTACATTTATGGTATACTTTTACATCAGTCAGTTATGTCAGTTTCGGGGTTGTAAGTAGATCTAATGATTTTGATATTTTGCCTTATTATTTTTGCATAATAGATTATGTGTAATAAACTATGTCATACCTATGCTCTACCTCAATACGATGAGAAAACTGTATGAAATACAAATGCAACGTGCTAAATTGACTATTCTTTACCGGAAGAATAGTCAATTTAGCACGGAATAAACCGGAATATACACAAAATAACTTATCAAAACAAAAGGACAAACAAAGTATCAAATTCGTTTTTCGTAGGATAGGAGGGGTTACGAAGAACCTGCCGGGGTTGCGAAGAAAACCGAAAGGGAGATCGTGGCCCCCGGCAACAGGGCAACCGAAGGAACACGGGTGGGTTTTAGTCAGTAAGAGTCTGACACGCCCTCCCGCTCCGCCCAGAGCGGGAGAAGTTATTTGATGATTTCCCACCCAAAAAAAAAAGGATGGTGTTGCTATCTATAGATTTTCAAATTCCACCGTTTTTTTTTACTTATGCAGACATAGCGTGGCCAGACTCTAGAATAAATGCTGTGGAAATGCGTTCTTTGCAAAGTATGTGTGGTGTGACTATGAATGATAGATTGGTGCATTCCCTAATATACATCATTATGTAATAAGGCAATATTGCGGTTTAAATGAACATATAGATAGTGATAATTTAAAAGATTCTATGAGATGGTTTGGTCATGTTGAGAGGATGAATGAAAGGCGAATAACGAAAGACAATTGCAAGGCAGATGTGAGTGGAAACATCGAAAGGGGATGCCATAGAAGGAAAATACGGACATTTTTAAAAAAAATATATATAGTAGTCCTCCAGACCGAATTTTGGCCATGGTGACCAATCTCAGTGGAGACCAGCCTTCGGCGCGGGAGATATTATGGTGCACAAGTGTGTGCGCAGACACAGGTGCACTCTCTCTTTGAGTGATTCGTCACGACCGGAGAGAGATCCGGCGCAGGTCCAACGGCTTAACATATTTTACGAGGCACGGGAGTATCACACCGCCAACTTCCAAACTCCGGGCTGTTACTAAGAAATTTGAAAACCCAATAACACTTTGCCCGACCTGAGAATTGAAACCTGCGGGCCAATTCTCTAAGTCCGCCACCGAAGGTACGGGTTCGTCCGAAAGTAATTCGAAACTTCAGAAAGAATCCTACACCCAGATAATTAACTTTTTCGAACAAAACACATTCGGAGTAGGGACAACTGTTGAATCGTAGTGTCATTCATTCTTAGGTCGGGTTCAAAACTAATCTTATATCCGTGGCGATTTGGAGTAGGAATCGGCCGAAAGTACGGATCTCGTGCTTAGGGAGTTGACCACGAGACCAACGGGTACGCAGTATGCAGTACGTATCCGTGTAGACGTACGAAGTTCGACCTAGTGAAGCAGCTTTCTGGCTTTAGAAAGACTTTTTGACTTTTACTTTCTCTAAAAGTATTTGGCACTAAAAGTCTATTTTGTAACTTTAACCTTCCCAAATGAAAGTGATAAAAACATTAGTTAATTTGACAGATTACAGAAAGACTATACATACTTGTATACTACAAAATTACGCAAAGGTTGGTCAATGGAACATGGATACAATGAGTCTATAATTACTTCTGAAGACTTATATGAAGATTCAGATTTTTATCCAGCAGCTGGAGCGGTAAGTTTTGAATCCTGAACAGGCTATCGATTATGAAAGAAAACAATTAAAAAATGTGAACCAGAGGGTCATAACCGAATTTATAGTGAATCAGGCGTTATAGAAATGGTAGAGCAATTTGTGACAACTTTACTAGCAAGAAATAAAAGATCAAAGCTATTGAATATGGATAATAATAATAATAGTTTGATAGTAAGTAAGCTTCAATAATAATCAATTTACTTTCACCTTTAAAAGAGTAACCGTGGAGTTGCTAGCTAGCTCTTGCTGATAGAAATCGTCCACCTAGCTTCTGACATTTCATGAGCCCATGTAGGTGTGCTAATATATTGATTTTGATTTTACGTTGATTATTTCAGGAAAATGGCGAGGCACCCGATCTTGAGGTTGTGTTGACAAATAACCACAGCGATCGTGACCGTCTCTGTAACGGCCTTAACGGAGGTTTCAGAGTAAGGTTCTTTTTCTATTATATTTTATAAAATTATAGAACTTTTTTGTCTGGACATCTTTATCACATGATTTTTTAAAACAGTATCTCTCAATAGGGATTACGTAAGTAATTCAAAACTTTTTCACTATATAAATAACTTTTTTTTGCGTTTTTTTTTTGGTGGAATGGACTGCAAACTGGAAATGCGTAATCTTCGCCAAAAGTGACGTAAAAAGCTTTGCGAATAAACATCTATTCTCTTCTATAAGAAAGTAAGTGCGGTTTCTGCTTGAATCAAGCAGCAGCAGCATAATCTGCCTATAATGTTCCCACTGCTAGGACACAGGCCTCCTCTGTGCACTTTTATAATTTCTAACGTGACGATATTATCGTGGATATCCTCGTCCATGTCACGGCATCACGATAATACAGGGAAGTAAAATGTTTGAAAACATGAAGTCGCTTTTAAATTTCCGTCCAAGATAACGTTATAATGTGCACTTATTTCGATACATTGTATGGACGTGGACGGCCACGATAATATCGCCACGTTAGAAAAGATAAAGGCGTACATCATCTTCATCAGCCGAAAGATGTCCACTACATGACATAGGGCTCCATGACCAGTCCTGTTCTTCTCGCATTCAGCAGATTCCCGAGGCTTTCACCAAGCCATCGGTCCTCCTTCTGAAATCCTTTCTATATTTCGAGTCACCTAGTACGATCATTAATTTCAGGTATACATCCAACATCCTACCGATCTGCCTCAGTCCTCGCTGTACTACTATGCTGTACTAAACAATCAGGTTTCATCAATGGCGCTGAGTTTTAGCGTACTTAATACTTCAGAGAGTTTGAGGAGTTATGACCCAGAAATGTGAGTTTTAGAAGAACGTCAATATTTAAGATGTTTTTACATAATCGATATTTAGGCCTGCAACTGAGGTATCGATGGACGATTGTGAAAACCAACCTGGGCTGACGCCGAAGCACAAATACGTGAGTCCATCTATGCCTGCTTGCGGCCAAGGCTTGTTTAGTACTTTTCTCAATGAATGCTCGGAAATTCAAATTGAGGAAATTAATTATAAATTCCAGAATCACGTCATTGATTCTGGAATTTATAATTAATTTAATTTAACAATGATAATTTTTCACGCCCCAAAATATTCATTTGTTTCTTCTTTACTTTAAACAGCTCTATTTACAAGCCAAATCGAAATTTAAATAAAATGTTTGATAAGTTACCTCCTTGGTTGCCGTGTGTTAAAGTAAAAAAATCGTTCCTTTTTTAAATAATACGACAGATATGAGTTTTCATAGTAATTTATTTGGCCGCTAAACACCGGTGAGTTATAGATTTTCGTACAAACATTGCCAGCCGGCACTCGCATGTATTCGACCAGTACAGCGATTTCGATTTATCTTGAAGAAGGTTCTCAAAATAACGTTCGAATTTCCAAGCATGTTTGACAAAAAGGAATTGTCTGTTTTGGTTTGGTTTCAGACGACAATGCTATTTCCCTGACGAGCGATACCTGAAGTATTTCAGCCTATACACAGCCAGCAACTGTAGGATTGAATGCTTGTCTAACATAACTGATGAACACTGTGGGTGTGTTGAATTCCACATGCCACGTAAGTATTTTTATCTCATATCCCCCTGTCCTAATTATAAGCAAATGATAACCAATCCTCGCGTGAATGATCGTCGCATTCATAACTTTCGGCGAACTTAAACGTGTCATCGCGCTGACAGAGGGCGCGTTTCCGTTTTTCGAACAAATGAATGACAAATTATCACGACGATCGCATATCTAATTACACACATCAAAAGTGTCTAGGGATCAACATATATTTTTGCAATAACTTTTCTCCTGATTGATATTAATTAAAATTTTCTTTAAGGATCCATCAAATAAAGTGTTTTCGTTTGTCACAGTAACGATAAACCAAGTCACCTTTGCATTAATAAAGAAATTTGCCATTTTCCTAATAAAGGGATTTTTGACATTTGAACCACTAACATTAAAGTTCGAAAAAAAGACTGAAATAACAGTTTTCTTTAAAATTTTATTGGGTAACTTAAACAATTAATAATCCGTGTTTCTACCGCGAACACTAACAACACAAGAACATCGGTTTGGCATACTCAAAATGAGTTCATCCAAATCACGCTGTGGAATGGCCGCCCATGTTCGTTGCAACAACAAAAAAAGGTCTTCTTGCGACTGGATACCCTCCATATTCGGCAGAGCTCTTCTCTGTAGCATATCCCATGCATGCTCAATCGGGTTCAAGTCTGGCGACTGAGCAGGCCAGAGCAGGACATTGATGTTAGCTGCGGCGAGAGTCTGTCTTACAACTCTTGCGGTGTGCGGTCGTGCATTATCATGCATTAACTGAAATAAGGGACCGATTTGCACTTGTAGAGGAACGATGACGTCAGATACAATCGTCTCAGCATAAATTTGAGCGTTGAGGTTGCCTCTGATCCAAATCAACTCAGTTCTTCCGCCGATCCAAATACCCGCCCATACCATGATGGTTCCACCACTATAAGGATGGACTTCCTGGCAGGATTTTAATCGCTGTTGGCGTCCAGGGGTTCTCCAGTGTCGTATACGTCTTGTATCCGGTCTCATACCAAAACGAGACTCATCAGAAAAGCACACGAAACGCCATTGTTCTTCTGCCCAATTTCTGTGTTCAAGAGCCCATTGATATCGAATCCTACGATTGTGCATTGCTATAGGTGGTACCCGTAGCGGTCTTCGGGAATGAAGGTTCACTTCATGCAAGCGGTTTCTGACTGTTTGGTCGCTAATTAAGTTCCCTGAAGAGTGATGAAGCCTCACGGCTAACATCATGGCGGTTATTGTTGGAGCTCTTCGAGTTAAGATTTGAATGTATCGGTCTTGTCTCCGTGTGGTGCAGCGATACCGTCCTCCATGGCGCTCAGCCACGGTACCAGTGCTTCGGTAACGTGTCCAAAGTCGACTGATAACACTCTGACTTGTATTCAGAGCTAAAGCCACAGTACGTTGCCGGGAACCAGCTTCTATCATTCCCACGGCTTTGAGCATTTCTTCCCTGCTTAAATGACGTCGCCGCTCCATAATAACGTTGGTTTTAATCAGTAGTAGGGAAACAGTAGCACTAATAATGTCTTCAATGCGTTGTATGTTTTTATAGGGAAAATATTGACAGCTGATTTTCATCTTTTACTCGAATTTGATTAACAGTTCCTGTTTCAAATTATGAAATGCACCAAAAAAGATCCATATAAATTTATATAATCATAAATTTATTACAAAGCCACATCTCAATCTCAAGAAATCCGCATAAAAATGCTTGATCCCTAGACACTTTTGATGTGTGTATGTTAGGACACGCTATACAGGATAATTGGTTGAACCATGGATATACTAAAGGAAATGATAAATGTATCCTTACAAAAATAACGAATAAAATATGTATAAATCGAGATAAAAAACCTTAAAATCTTAAGTGATAACATTTATAAAATGTCGCAGCACTTGGATGGGTAACTGCAATGGGCTTGAATGAACTGGGATAAGGCAGTGGGATTTGATCTGTACTTCAAATTGGCCTAAGAACAGCCAACAATGCGAGAATGATGGGTTTTATTGGACTATTGTACATGTTTTTACATGAGTATTTTTAACGATAATGTCAATATGTCCCATGGGGCAAAATGAAGAATATACAGCCTGTATATTCTTTATTTTGAATGTTCTCGGACTCGTAAAAATGTTGTTATACCAGATTTCTTCATTTTTTTTCAAGATGCAAGCAGTAAAAGGATTTGCACCGAGCAAAATAAAGCCTGTATGTCGAGTGCAAGAAGTAAGTATAAGGACAAAATATTGTTATGGAATTTAAACATAACTTGCGAGATGTGAGGATACAGGCGTGATTTTATGTGTATTATGTTATATTATTTTCTTTTTATTTCTTCATTCTTCATTCATTGTCAGATTATTTTATCTTCCAGGAAAAATGCTACGCCAGGAATTAATAAAAGATAGTTTCAAATGCCATTGCTTACCAGCCTGTAACAGTATGGACTATGATGCTGAAATACTGAAGACTGATTATAATCTCATGCAATTCATCGAAACCTATTATAAAGCTTACAATGTTACTGATGAGCGTTTCAAAGGGTAAGCAAGTTGACAAATATACCGGTATTTAAATTATAAAGTCAAACTCAAAGTCAAAGTCACATCATTTATTTCAAATAGGCCCTTTTAAGGCACTTTTGAACGTCAAAAGTTACAAAAAAAGAGAATTGACTCTAGTCGCTCCTTCCAAAAATTAGTTTTATGTTCATTTGCGCGGCAATATGTTCATTTCTTTCTTCTTTACTTGAAATAGCACTATTTGCAAGCCAAATCGAAATCTAAATAAAATCTTTGATATGTTACCTCCTTAGTTGCCATATGTGTAAGTAAAAAGTTTTCTATTTTTAAATAACACGACATAAATGAGTTTTCATAGTAGTTTATTTGGTCGCTATACACGGTAGATATGGATTTTCATACAATATTTCTCAATTCTCAATTCAAAGTCAAAGTCAACGTCAAATCATTTATTTCAAATAGGCCCATGTATGGCACTTTTGAACGTCAAAATTTACAAAAAAATATAATTGATTCTAGTCGCCCCTTCCAAAAGGTAGTTTTCGTATGGAGAAGAATGGGCAAGAAACTCCACCGTTCCTTTTTTAAAATGTTTTACTATAGTTTGTAAAACAAACTAAGTAAGGACATTAGTTAAATAATTATATGTGAAGACGATGCACCTAGAATAAAATTACTATACCACAATAGGTAAAAAGAATTAAAAATGAAGCAACGACAGATAATTTAATTATGTGATAGATACATGGTGCTCACATATTACAAACATTGTAAAAGTAGACAATTTTCCTAATGTTTTTAAAATTAATAAGTCAGTGTGTGAGGAAGTAATCACAGAATGTAAAATCAATGTCATATAACATAAAATTATAAATTTTACAATTAAATTAGCAGTTATGGCATGGGTAATCTGGAACGCTGAATTTTTTACTGCATTCCATAATGTTGGTAAAACAGTTGGTAGGCTTAAAATTATTTACACAATTATGGACCCTGTCGGGCACAGCATAGTATAAGAGAGGAGGAAGACCGCTTATTGGAAGAGCGTTTATATTTTTTAAATATGTCTTCAGGTAATTGTATTTTTAATTTATTACAACTTTTTCTTAAATATTTTCGCTTTATTTCTATACTTACGTAATAAATAATACCTGCTTGAGTAAGTAAGTCTTTATTATGTTATACCAATATAGTTTTAGTTATTTATTCCTGTTGTTCAGTATTATTATTATTTTCTATATCATTCCATTCTATACTTTTCTATTCTATTCTAACCAGGGTCAAATTCTCTAAGCTAGAGATGTACTTCAAGAGGCCCAGGTTCCTGTCGATGCGTCGTTCGGAGTTGTTCGGGTTGATCGACTTCCTTGCCAACTGCGGTGGTCTCCTGGGCTTATTCCTCGGGTTTTCATTCTTGAGCCTCGTCGAGATTTTTTACTTCCTCTCTTTAAGGTAACTGATATCTGCTTTCTTTGACATTAAGCAAAACTTTTTAGAGATCTTAGATTTTCACATTGAAATCTTGAAATAGAAAAAGGGCTGACTCTTCGGGGTAAAGTCATACCCAAAAGGGTTCAGAGGCAAGTGGCGCTTTGTGAAGATGCTTGCTATGAGACTGTTCTGATGTAGTCTTTTCGAAACATTTACTGAAACTTAAAAATACGCTGACTATGGAGTCAGCGTAAACTTCTCGGATTCAGAGTATTTTAAAGTGTGATTTTTTTTGTATTAGTGTGTATTGTATACATGGGTGTTCAGTACATAGCGTTTAATAGTAGACAGCCTTGACCTATCACCCACGCCATCAATTGGGATTTTTTGTTTTTTGCTTCAATGCTAAATTTCATTATTGGGAACTTTATCATCAGAAGTCACTTTGATTTCATCAACAGTTTTGTTGATTGATGGCGAATAATAATTGGCTGAAGTTCGGAGCCCATATCATGCGGGGTCGTTTTAGGCGAATCACCAATAAGCCGTTGAGCTGAACTTCAGTCTAGACTATAAATAGTAATGTGCTAACTTGATTGCTACTAACAGCATTTTTACATTTCAGATTATGCTGTACACTTAAGAAGGATCTGGAAGAAGAAAAAGCTCATATTGAACCTGGAAAAGAAATTCGCATGGATAAATACTAAGACAGATTCTACGATCATCAATAATTGAATATTTAATAAAGAGTATATTGGATTGTAAGCCAGTCTTCTAATACATATTACATCAAAAACTTCATACCTACATTTCAATAAATTTAGGTGAAACGTGAAAGATTGCTAAATGCATACTATTTTGATAAAATATTTTAGTTTATGCACATACCACAACTTTTCGTGGTTTAAAAAATAATATAAGTAATATATGTACAAGTATATGCTTTATGGATAATGCAATTTTCACCGGCAAATAAAATGATTGACTTTCCATGTATTCTGTATTTTATTAGTAGTTTTATACCCCTTGAGGAAGTAGATGATTATAAAGAGTTATAACAACTCTTTATAATCATCGACTTCCTCAGCATCGCTTAGTATGTCATCATCATCATCGTCAACCTAAAGCAATCCACTGCTGGAAATAAGCCTCCAACCGCGCGTCATCTTACTCGACCCTCAACCACTTACATCCAGCTGCTGCCAACAACGTATAAGAAATTTCACGCGGCCGAAGTCGCAGGCAGAAGCTTTAATATTATAATATAAGTACCGAAGTAGAGATGATCATCGAATCAATATAATCAAATACGTATATGTGTTCAAATATATACAAGGTTGGTGTTACAATAGTTATTTATGCAAGTATTGTATATAATAAGGGGTATTAAAACACGAACTTGGGTTTATCATAAAGCGAAGGGCGCAGCCGAGTGTTCTAATGGTATCACATGAGTGTTTTAATATCTAATTATGTACAGTTGTATACAAGACTTTATCTACACCCATGATATGAATCCTCTATAAAAGGTTCTGAAATCATAGGGTGTTGGGTGTTGTGTTTTTTCGAGTTTTCTGGTAATAATTGGTTAGAAATGTCCTTTGCTGCATTAGAAATATCTGGTGGTGTTAACACGCCACCAGATGTTTCTGCTTTCTTGCTTTGATAACTCAAAGCTTGTATCACTCATTTTTGTAAACAACAAAGTAATACATTTTTGCAATACTCGAACAAAAATGGCGGGATACGACGTTGGTTGGTTGATTGTTTTAATGTTTTCAATAAGCTGTTTCAGAAACTTTTATAGAGGTTTTATAGCATGTGTGTAGATAATAGTATATTGTTATACGAGGGCCTAAAATAACCCATTTTATCGAGGTAGTTTTACTCCCGAGCTTTAGCGAGGAGGTAAATAGAAATCGAGTTATAATAGGTTTTAGCGCCGTGTGTTACACTCTACTTTTCAATACGATTACGAGAAAATAAAATAATTCAATACAATATTAAATAGTTTATTTTATTTAAAAAATTATACCATTTGTTCAATCAAAATTTTTAAGGAAACTTTTATCCCGGTATGCAGTAGTACGTTTCCATGGGATAATTTCCGACTTTAGCGCGAGCGTAGCCACGGGAAAAACCTGGTTTTACATAAGAATAAAGATTTTTTCTTTTTTGTAGGCACGTTGGTCACAGCCATAATTTAAAAAGGAAATACTTTTTCCCCTAGAGCAAGATATGCTATTTTTCCCCGCTCTGGTACGCTACAATGACGTAATTTTTGAGTAAGAGGAGTGAAAAATATATAATGTATCTCTGTGTCTAGTCACAGAAAGTGATATACTTCGTGAAGAGACAGATAATGTTTAACTGTAAAATAACAAAAAACATGCTCTTAAAATATTTGAAAATATTCCTAATTTTCAAACTCAAGCGCTTTGTGCAACTGTACCAATATTAGCACAAACAGGACGTCAGTTCGACTCTTGCGCGTCGGATCAAAGACGCGATTTATGCGCCGTCGGATTACTTCGATTTATAGCGCGCTAACGAACGCACGTGCCCGACAACGATTATATGTAGACCTCGAGATGTGCAATGAGATAAAAAGGTTGTTTTAACTTTATTTTGCGATACCATTTTGTATTCAGCCAATATGGTGAGATTTTGTAAAAATCTAACTCTATTTACAATTATAAAATAGATATTTACTCTAGATATAGAAAATTACAGGCGTTATTTTCTTAAATCTAGAGGTAGAAACCCGAAGCTCTTATATTTTTCAGCCTCTTCTTTTGGATAATTTCAGTTTAATAAAAAAATAAAAAAACAAAATATTTTATTTCATGGGAACTTATGAAATGTCAGAAGCTAGGTGCACGGTTCCAGTTGGTTGTTTCCTATGAAGAAGAGCCGGCAAGAAACTCCACGGTTACTCGTTCAAAAATATATTTTTTTACAATATTTTCAAAGAACAGTGTTAATAGGTATGGTAGGACAGAGTAAGTCTTTCAACAAGGAAAATGGTTAACAGATCTACAGTCCACTAAGCCAACAGTATTCTCACATCCACAAAATAGAAAAGAATATACTCATATATTTTCTCAGTCGGTGCTAAGCAGAATTGGCTGGTTAATATTCTTATCTCTTAATCTCATATTATAACAGCACTCGATCATTATTCTTGATTTAAAGTAAGCAGCCGCGCCGCTGGTCTGACTATCTCTTTAAAGAAGTAATAAATCAGGCTGACCATCGAAATAAGAACGAAAAAGTTCCATTACTAAAGCCCCACTATAACTCTTACAAAACAATAAACACGAACATTAACAAATATCCAAACATCTTGTCTTAAACGTAAAGCGAAACACTTGAAGATCAAAGACGGCGCGGGCGCAGGAAACGAGCAATCTTCTATCAGTGATACAGAGCGCCTTTCAGTGCTACTTGAGGGTTAAGTGGGGCAAAAAATGACGTCATTGATTCTGTATTGTATCACGGAAAGATAGGAGACCGCCAGTGGCTTGGCTGAAATAAACGTTGAAACGTAGTGGGTATAGCATATCTATGAAGGCGTGGACTGGTAAGTGAGAGGTTGTGAGTTCGATCCTACTCCTTACACTATTGAAGTGAAGGCTTTCCTTGTGAAAACATAATTATTATTAGCTGTGGAATCAAGTTACTTTGAGGAAATCTATTATAACAATAGAAAGTTATGCAAACATAGTAGTTTTAATACCGCAAAACTAGATCCAGGTTTGGAAGCAGAATGCAGTACCTTATGTATTCCGTGCGCAAAAGTATGCGTATTTAGAGCATTTTTGCACTAGATCTATATGACAGGAATTTTGCCATCCGACATTCCTTGTCTGGCACAATTTTCAAGTAGTGCTGTATTAGTAGAACTTCTTGTGGTCTTCCACAGTTCCACAGACACTATGATAGTAGGTATTTCCTATATACTATTATTATTATTTTCTAATAAATCTATACGTATATCAGCCGTAGAAGTTAAATCATAATGAATGTTTTAGCTCAAACCTACGCTATTTAATTTCTTGCAAAAAGCACTGTTTCGGATACAAATATACTGGGCTAGCTTTGGAAGCAATGTTTTAAAAAAACCTCATCACAAATCCCTCAGAATCATAACATAACAACCTCACCTAAATTAATCCTAAGACATGATTATCCCAAACGGCGTCACAAGACGCGTCACAAGACGCAACCTACCGTGCAATTAGCGGCCAATTCTGCCAACTCCCCTGCGGCTAAAGGATAATGCAAGGGCAACAATTTGGTGGCCATTACAACGTTTGTCGGGTTAATGGGTAATCAAAAAACAGCTCGTAAGTGGCCAGCTCTTTGTTCCGCTTCGCCATTGTAATTGGTTAAGGTTGGATTATATGGTAGCGATACTGTACGGTTTTTTGTGAGATGAGTGCAGTTTTCCTCTTGCGTTCTTTAGCTGCAAGCAACTAAAATAGTACATGCTAATGTCAGGACTAACAGAAATCAAATTACAAAATAATTAAATATATTTAAATTTTGTGTAGAAAGTACATCATTGGTTATCTTTTAGTAAATATAAAAACCTGCACCAAGTCCATAGACAGTTGTATTTTTGAAGTGAACACTTCTTTAGGCGCATTGGGCATTTTTGGGATTGGACTAAACCATTGGTTTCACGACACTGTGACGACACCTCATTTTTGTAAACGCGATTGTGCTCTTTATTTATATTGTGTTATGGATCAATGTTCTATGCAAGTATTTTCACTTTAAAGGTTTTGTAAACGCGATTGTGCTCTTTATTTAGATAAGGTTACGGACCAATCTTCTATACAAGTATTTTTCTTCCACCAAGGCGATCGTTCAAGTTTTCACTTCTCGAGTTTTTTTTATAAAATACCATTTCTGCGGTGGTTATAGTATTCTTGCAGTAAATATTTTTTTTGGCGTATTCAAAGCAGTTTTTTGTCAATTAGGTTTTGTGATTACTTTGTTATAAATTCTAAAAGGAATGCAGCTCCTTCTGGTTAGTTTTAAAATAAGAGTATAATATTATTAGCGCGGCAGTAGATTGAATAAATACTCCATGTAAACCAACCCGACTCAACCATCCTACTTCGCTGTATGATTAATTTTTTCTTCAAAGTTTTTGCGTCAATTCTGTTCAAAATTACTGATGATTCGGATCGCCATCATTGTAAAGATGATTGATTACTGCCTCCTAGCCTCTGAAGTAATGAGGGGCCACCGTTGGATCAATGTCTTTGTTTGATCATGATCAGTGTTACAGGTTGGCAGGGAGGTGGGTTAGTATTTAAAGTTTATGAAGCAACTCTTTGGAAGTGCGATTGTGTTGGTTTTAAATTATATGAATTGAGTATGTTGAGTGAATAAGTATTCACTATGTTCTGCCAAATATTAACATTTCATCATAAGAAATTGGGTTTATGCAGAAGAAATAATTATTACCCTTTGTGTTTGTGGTTTTCCCAACTATGTTGGTGTCGGCTTCCAGTCTAACCAGATGCAGCTGAATACCAGTATTTTACATGGAGCGACCCTATCTGACCTCCACAACCCAGTACCTGGGTAATACGATACCCCTTGGTAAAACTGGTTGTCAGAATTTCGGCCTTCTGATGACTCATAACGACTGTCAAAGATCCACGAATGACAGCCGACACCAACGGCTTAACGTGCTTTCCGAGGTACGGAGGAGTCTCGGTATGTAAAGATGGTCATCTATCCACGGACCAACCCCGAAAAGCGTAGCTTAACCTGGTGGATCAACCCGTGCCGCTGGTATTACTTAGCCACGAGCTCCTCTTGTGTTTGTTGTAATTATTGAGTGAAAAACAATATCCATGCTACCCATTGACTTGGTAAAAGAAGCTGAATACAGCCTAAAAGGCTGATAGATGCAGAGCAGTCGGCCGCGACTTACGAGTTAAAGGTCATAGACTTGAACCCAGACAGACGGTTTACTTTGTGTAAATTATTTCATCACCACTGCTCTCAAAACAGAGAAAGAAAACATAGTGAGGGAACCCGCAATTCCTGGAATCATACATATTTCTATGCCCAGAACCAAATAGTCACAGACATGTGACGTCTACCAACCCGCACTGGGCCAGCCTGGTGGATTACGGCCTATTCCCTCTCACCGAGGGGAAGCCTGTGTCCCAACAGTGAGCATATTATTGGCTGATCATGCTAGGCTGGCAGATTGAAAGTTCAGTTGGATTTGGGAAGGTTAACACTCGTAAGTTTACTTAGAAACATTTCACAAATATCGTCCTATTTCTCAAAGTGTGTCACCGATGTATTAGTATTTGTGTACCAAACGCCCTACTTTCAAGAACAAAAGATATTAAACCACGCAGCTCGTATTCTGGCGCCCCCTCGATCCAGGACATACAAGGATCTAGGTTTCGTACCAAAGTGTTATTGTATGTCTAATGCGTTCTATTTTCTTCAGAAACTCGATACCTGAGCTGTCAATATGGAGGTGGTGAGATGTGATGGGTCTTTTGTGGAACGAGTGCAGAGATGACGTAAATAAAGTATTAGAAGAACTATGGAACTAGGGCTTTTGTAGGAACAGAAAAATAATCTGGGACAGTTTTCTTTGTCGAAAGTCGACTTTTGAGCTTTCGACAGGCTTCATTAACTCTCATTGTTTTGACTTTCGTTTTAAAGCAGCAATTTAGCACCGTTCTGTACATTGTAGAGGTCGTCTAATTTAAAATTGCACGCCTCTTCATTGTATTTTCTATACAAACATTTCAAATGTGTATGCGACAAGCGGTGGAGGGGCGTGCAATTTTAAATAAGACGATTTTTACCTACATATGTTCCTAAGAAAATCACTCATTTAGAATGACCGTGAACAATAAAAATATACATCTGCAGGCATTATTATATCTTCCTCGATATACTTGTCCATCAAAGCGCCATATTAGAGCTCCAGAAGATTATTACATCGACAGAATTTCAACTGTCAAACTTGCCGTGGAGTGTTTACACTGCGGCAGTCACTTGAACGAGTCTACTCGACCGCTGGACGGTAGCGAGTGTTTTGTTTACTCTGCTGTGCCAACAGTAATGTTGAGAGGAAGTGAATAATTGTGCGCTATTGTTGGGACAGATTAGAGACGGGATATCTAAGCTAAGATGTTAGTGGAGTCGATAATATTTTTGATTTAAAGAATGATTTGTCAAGTCGAATTTTCAAGCGTTTTGTGGTTTAAAAAAGCGCTCTATCAATTTGTACGAATTACAGTTCAGAAACTCATTTGATTTTCCATTGCATTGGAAAATCAGAATGCTTTTAGTGTATAAATTTTCCTCATTAAAAGTATTGCTGAACAAACTTATTAAATAAATAACAACATGGCTCGGCAGGAGCTCGGCAGGAGATAGGGGGAGTTCGAAAATGCAGCTCTTATCTTCTACCCTAATTAAATTTAGATAAATAGTTAGAATATGGTTCATTTTCGATAAAAACTCAGATTCCCAAATAAGAATATACCCATCTCTAAGCCATAACGAACACAAACACTCTATAGTGAGCATAGTTTTGTATGATCGATGATCGGAACGAGACTCGCGTTCAACTAATCGTGTTTACACACTCAACACTCGATATTGACATTTTAAAAATCCGCGGGTGGCCAGCTACTGTTTGCCTTTTACCTATGATTTGAACGCTCCTTCAAAATTAAACGTATTTATTTTAGACTGTCAATTTAATTTGAGCTTTATATTGTTACAATACGGTTGATTTTTGTTGCAAAGATTTTGTTAGAACAAAGACCTCTTAAGTCACGCGTGGGCTTATTTGGTGAAACAATAACTTGTGTAAATAGGTACTAAGAAATAACATTGAGTCTTGTAAGTATAATTAAGAAACCACAGAATGCTTTCAAGTTATACGGTAAACAAATGTTTTTCAGACTTTGAAAGTAGTATTAAATGCTACTTGTCGTAAATTATACGTTTATTTACAGCATTTTAAAATATGTTTTAACGTTAAACGACTTAATTACGGCTCGAAAAATAATCCTAAAACATCCGTTTGGTATTAAAACATGGTTTGCTGGTAGGGTGACTAATTGCACGACGGTTTTAGAAACTGTCCCATTAATAACGCTAGCTGATGACGATGATAAAATTGTTTTATGGGGCTAATGTAGATAAGTTGCTTTTAGATTAGTGTAATTATTTTATTGTGCATTTAAATTAAAACTTATTGAAATGTTCCTTTAAGTGTTTCTTAGGAAAAAAAAACTTAAGCATAAATCGAGGTTATTTATTTTTTGTATTTTCGCTAAAACATTAACCATAGTATTCAATGATTCATGGTGTTGGGCATAGAATTGATTAAAACTTAATTCATTCACCTTATTACGTTTTTCCAGCTGCAATTAGTACACAAGGCTGTCCTGTTATTTATGTTAATATAATTATAGTTAAAACCTTTCAACTTTTGCTAATTGCTTTGACACCTTTGCGCCATTGTAATGATTAAACTATGCCGCCGGTAAATTATGATACACTTCACAAAACATACTTAAGTAAAAAAACCTGATATGCAAATGAATAAATATGCTTTTTTGAGTTTATCGAGGCATGAATAACCAAGACACAGAGAAGCCTTCTGCACAGTCGGGTAAAAATAGGTGTTACAACTTTTTTGATGTGTGATATGATTAATGTACAGGAAATAATAAGAAACCACTATAATTCTACGTAATTGTATGTTCAATAAAGCTCGCTATTTTGCTTGTTAACTGTCAAGAATTATTTATCGTGTTTAATATGCATGAGAGGTTATGAATGGTTGCGGTAAAAAAGTATGAAGGTCGATGAATTAACTTTATTTTTATAATTTTTATATGCTACTTTTTGGTATAATTATTAAATGAAATAGTGTGTAATTAGATGGATATAGGATGGCATACACAACGCGAAAACTTTTACCATGGATTCGGTACATGATTATGAACACCCCCCTGCGTTGAAATTTTTCGTCGATTATTAAAAAAAATCTGCTGCTCCATATATTTTCACTGCGTAGTTATTGCATTTTTCTATGAAACAGCAGATTAATTTTTTTATTAACCGGTAAAAATTTCAACGAAGTGGGGTTCCATACTGAATCCATGGTAAAAGTTTTCGCGTTGATGTCCCTGCCACCCTGTATACAAATAGTCTTTAATGTACTCAAATGTGTCATTTGAACCTGAGCATATTTTTTTACAGTTATTAATATATATTATGTAGATTAAATTAGTTTATGTACCTACCTACTACTTTGAAGTCTGTATCTGAATTTGTCATCACTTTATTAGGAGACATGGCTACCACAAAGAATGGTAATTAAATAATTATTTAATTCTGTAATTTACTTCAACGTTAATGACTTAATGACCTAAAGGTTACGCCATTCTTTTTATTACTCTTATGTTGAAGAATAATTTACTCATCAAAAGCTATTAACTAATTTAGTCATTTAAAAATATAATTATAACAAAAAATACTCTTCTGCCCCGGTTTGTAGAAGCTAATAAATCGACTGGTGTTGTAATTATTTTATTTTAATACGTTGATTATTCTTTTTAAAATATTGTATAACTTATTATGCGAAAGAGTGTACACTCTTTCGCATAATTAGTTATATATATATTTATAATTATTTATTATTAAGATCTCTTGTATAATGTACCAAAAATTACACGAATAAATGAATTTAAATTTTGAATTTGAAGGAACTATTCAAATAGTTATAACCAACCAAAATTTTAATTCAGCTTAATAACATCAACCAAACATAATTATAAAGTAGACATATAAAAGTATTTAAGACCAGCACAGAAAAATAAATTATCCCTGATTAAGTATCATTGCCACCCTACCGTACGCATAATATTCTGTAAGTTCAATTAAAAATCTCAAAAATTCTCAGAGATTATACTTACAAAAGAGCTTTCAAAAGATAAGTTCAAGTCTCATAATTAAAGAGGCTCTCAAAAAAGCCGGTCGCTATCTTAAAATTTCTAAAATGTAACAGTTTTATCGAAATGTCGACACATGCTTCAACGGCGGCGCTTTGTCGATACCGATAAGACTGTTTAATCGATAAAAAATTATGCCGACTACATTATTTTGGGAATTAACTACTGGCGTTTGCGTTTTTATGTGCATAACGGATTTTTAAGTGTTGAATGGAATTAGGTATTTGCATTTATTTTTGGAGTTGCGTATATGCATTATTGGTCAGTAATAACATTTTAATTAAGCCTTTTTTATTTCTTAATTATGTCCTTTTAAACACTCAGCTGTCTGTCAATTGAGAAGCCGTAAACCTCAATCAAATACCTAGAGGCAATTAACCCTAAAGTGTGATGGCGTTCCTGGTAAACAAAATTTTTTTTACAAAAAATACAACCGACTTCCAAACTACAAAGGGAAAAATAACTTTAATTTCGGAAGTCGGTGGTCTCTGGATCAGTATTTTAGTTGTTTACACTAGAAATAAACAAAAGTTTTAAGTGAATGTATACATCAAACGTTGAAGTTATAATTGGTATGGTTGGTATGGATTAATTTTATAAAGAAAACCCTCAAATTATAACATCTACCGATTAGACAGAGACCTAAAGATAAAGTGACTCGGACGACAGTAGATATAAAAATTTAATCGCAATTCACATGGGCTCGCTGGCTAGCTGGCATCACTACTACACATACAAATATGTAGTAGTGATGCGATGGTTCGAATCCAAGACGACACAATAAACTCTTTTTGAAGTATTCTTTCGATTATTCGTAACGAATTCAATGTTGTAGCATTGTAACATTTTAAAACTTGAGGGGCTAGCACATACTGACGCTGGCGCTGTGAGTACATATAGTCAACCGCACATCAACAATATAAACGGTAAAAATTTAACACTGACATCGATTTTATTTCGTAGCACATTTTTTTTATTGTTTACAATAAAGTATTTTTGTTATTGTAAATAAGTGCAAAATAAACATTTATTTTCTTCTTTCTTTTATTTTTCTTCAGGAAGGGCGCTATTTTCGAAGTGAACTGATGGTCCTGATACTGTGAGTGACAAAAATGAAGTAAATCGATCATTTGTCTGCTGTTTTGTTCTATTTCAGGCAAATGCAGTATGATGGCAATATGTATACGAGAAAGTAGGTAGGTTCTTACTACTTTTTTAGTAATAATTCGTTTATTCATGATTGGGTTACATTTCGAAGCTCTAGGCTACAAAGAAAACAACTTAACGTCAATATCAATAACCTGCAACTTATACCAGGCCAGGTTGCAAGCCTATTGCCTACAGGAATCATTTAACATGCTATATCCTTGAGTGAAGTAGTTTAGCTAAATTACAATGTAAGTAAGTACAGAAGGTGAAATTTTGAATTTTAATGGAACTGGAAAGTGAAAGATATACAGACTTTTTCAGTAGGAACGCGGGTGGTAATGGTATCCTGTAGGCTTCTGCATCAATTTTTATATCAACTTCACGTACCTTCAGATGGTTAAGTACTTTCAGTAGCTTGGTCATTCTTTCACTTTCCATCGACCTTAAAAGGCTAATGACAGAACGATTAGAAGCAGCAATGAACATGAAGAATCTAATGGCGGAACGAGATGATAATCTTGGCAATAACTATTATCGGTTAGCTTCAGAAGTGGTAGACTTGGCCATTTTTGGGTCATTATCATAAACGTAGAGAGAAGCAAGAAGTCGCTGAACAGATGGCCGATGGGGCCAAAAGGTTCTGGAGTGGCGACCGCGTACCAGAAAACATAGCGTTACGAGGCCCCCTGCAAGATGGACCGATGACCGGATGAAGGCCGCAAGAATCCGCTGGATGCGAGCAGTACAGAACTGGTCGAAGTGGCGGTGCTTGGGGGCAGCAATATACGTCTTTCGGCTGAAATGATAATGATGAGAGAGAAGCAATAAAATCAAGACAATGTTATAAAATTTTAGGTATGTAAACTTATTCGAATTTTTCAGACGAAGATTGTAGGCCTTCTGAAATGCCACCTGCATACTGACCCTACAAGTCTTAACTCACTTACTTCCTTTACCCGACTCTGGCAGACACCGGAGGCAGTGAACAGCTGAATGGCCTTCACGCTTTAATTTGAACATGGATGAGCAGAGCCACAGGTGCAAGCAGGTGATGGTGCTGATCGAATTAACGTTAAAAGGTGTGACTGGCAGACAGACACTAATAGTTCATTTATAAAGCAGTCAGTTGTTTTGTAAGCGTTTTTATCTACACCCATGCTATAAATCCTCTATAAAAGTTTCTAAAACAACTTATTGCCAACATTAAAACAACCGGTGTCATAGTAATCATAATATCATCCAAACGAGTGTGTTACTTTTCGTTATGTTGAACTTAATTTCATTATGAGACTCGAATTTAAAAAAAATGGTGGCACTCCAGGAGTGCCGACAGAAGTGAAAACTTGAACAAGATCGCCTTGGTGGAAGAAAAATATTTGTATAGAACATTGGTCCGTAACCTTATCTAAATAAAAAGCACATCGCGTTTACAAAAAAAAAAAAAACTTCCGAAACCTTTTAAGGTAAAAATACTTGCATAGAAGTCATAGAACATTGATCCGTAACTTAATTTAAATAAAGAGCATAATCGCGTTTACAAAGAGTGCACTCCCGGAGTGCCAACACTTTTTTTTTGTTCGATATTAGTATTGCAAAAAATTATTACTTTGTTGTTTAAAAAAATGAGAGATACAAGTTTTGAGCTATCAAAGCGATGATGCTTTGAGTTATCAATATATATTTCAAATGCAGCAAAGAACATTTCTAACCAATCGATATCAGAAAAGTCGAAAAAACAATATTGTACAACACCCTATGGTTTCAGAACCTTTTATAGAGGATTCATATCATGGGTGTAGATAAAGTCTTGTATGCAACTGTAAATAATTACGTATACACTCAAATACGATTTTTTTATACCCCTTATTATACAACAGTTGCATAAATAACTATTAGAAGCCATGCAGATGAAGCTTTATGTTTTAGCCTACAGTGACTAGAAAATAGGGACTATTCATTTGCACCAGAAACGGTATCTTCTTTACATTGTAGGTAACTTTTCTACAAAAAATTCTGATAGTATAATCTAAGTTAATGTTGAAACTTTCCACTTGGTTAGTTTCTTTATAAAAATCTCCCTTAAAAAGTCATAAATCAACCCGTTTCCTGTAAATCGATAAACATCGAACCCACGTCTTTATTATAAAAAATCGCGCATATTAACTTCTACGCGTAACCGTCCTCTAGCTACAAGCTGTCTATCATCGTCTCATATGATTGATATCACTTTTTCACTCACCACGTATTGTGCGAAAATGTTGAGTGTTTGCCTTAACCGACTCTATAAAGACACTGAATTTTTAACCTTATTTTCCAACCACCAAAGTCAAAATTCCACTGATATTTATTTGACTTACTATTCTGATTATGTACAAGTAAAATTGAATTTTCTCAGGTTATGTTAAGGTTGATTTCAGTGTGTATTACAAGTTGTTTAAGGGGTCGTTTGCCGCGCACTTAACACAATGAAACGCAAGTTGGAGCGTTTTTGCGGTATTGATGGATAGGAGTCCACGGCTTATATTGTATTGATCATTTAGATAGAAACGTCGGAGAACACATAGTAAGTGGATACAATTATGATTTTTTATTTGTCTGATTAGAAAAAAGCTAAATGTTTCTAGCGTTTACGAGTAGGACGAAACCGTTGAATCGGGCTCAGAATTTTTTTCCGAATGGTTTCTACTCTTAAACTTCTACTCGGGAAGTAGCAAAGATAATTAATTTTTCTTTGATCTTTTTTTTAGATATTTAAAGAAATAGTTCTGAAGAATGTCATATCGCAACAACAGCCTATCTAGCAGCTCTCAAAAAAACACATTTAGGCAATCCCATGAATTGCATTTCCCACCTAAATTCCTCTGCCAAAGATGCATCATAATTCCACGCGCGTTCCCGACGAATATTTCCGTAGCTCCATTTGCAACTAAATGCGCATCGCGTACTGGCGCAAAAAACGCCCGAGAAACGCGCCGGACACGTCACACGGCGCAATGACACGCCGTCGGACGAGAAAAAATGTTTGACGCGCGGTTAGAAACTTGAGTAGTGACTGTTGTGAGAGATATTGAAGTGAATCTTTAATTTTATCGCGTCTTTTTAGTAAATGACGTGTTTGGCTTGAATTTTAAAGCAACTAAAATATGGGAAATTTTTCCAATACAATTTTATTGTCGATAGTTTATACGTACATGTCATTAACAATGTCAATGTAATGTAAAATAGGGTCACGTGATTCCACATTTCCATCACGGACTAGTGGAGATACACTTCAATGTTGAGAAAATAAAATTGGCTACTCTATGATAAATTGATTGTCAATATATTTTTCGCAGATCCCAAAACAATAGTTCTTTGAGTTTTTGTGGAAGTGTAACCATCTTCGATGAAATCACAGGATCTGGCTAATGTTATTTATATTTAATATATTACTTACATATAAGTAGAATTATTTTTTGATTTTTTCTACCAAAATCGCATGCGCCCCCTTAATGACGTCGTTTAACATCAATTTGTTTTTTGTTTTTTTTTAATATTTTATATAAATTATTTTATGATAATAATATATTATAATTTATGTGTTGGCATTTTTTTTTCTTTCTATGTCTAAGTAAAATTAAACGTTCTAAATATTAACACCGCGTACTGACGTAAAAAAACGCCCGCGTCATTTGCATCCGCCGCGGAACGTTGACATGCCGTCAAGCAGCGCTGAAAGAAATGTGTAAAGCGCTGCAAATGCTGCCAATCATTCAGCACCTACACACGTCTCTCATTTGATGTCCCTCGCATTCGTGGGTAGCTGAAAGAGTTATATGCGGTCAAAGCGGAAAGCTTGAACACATCACTTTCCGATGAGTTTTGGTTTTAAAATTGTTGAACATAATTTTACAACATAACCTTAGACATCATGACGTAGCTTGCAACTTGAATGATGAGAATGGGTGGAGACTTGGATAGCAGTATCTTATTGGTTTATATTACCTAGTATTTCAGTATTCATGCCTGTTTATAATTATTATTGTCTACAAAGTGTTACTTGATTACACCTAAACCTGGCCAGGCTGTGTCCTGGTTCAAGAAAAATGTAGATGAAATGCAAAGCTGAATAGCTAAAATTCGTGAAATTAATTAAGTCTACGAAAGTGCATTATTTATAAGGGCTATTATAGAATTCCTATGAGTAATCAGTTTTGCTTAATTAAATCTATTTGGAATAAAATAATTTATTGTATGATCATCTCATCTCAACAAAAAACATTCCCCTGTATCCTTACAATAGAATTATAACCCTACAATGCGGGCGGTCTAATTAGAGTTCCATTTACCGCTCAGAGACGCTATGAAATATGCATGCAATGATTTGCATCAGCGTCGGATAAACCGAGACGATTCGCATCAATCAATACGGGAGCGATTGTGGAGCTGATGATTTGAATATTTTGATGACGTAGGGGAGACTATTTTTGGAGACGAAATTGATAGGGTTAAATTTAGATGCTGTTTGTGTATGGAGTGTAATATGTGAATGAATGTGTGGAAGATAGGTTTTTTGAGGTTGGATTTTTTATCGATAAAATTGTTTATCTAAAGTTACCAGTCTCGATTATAGGAAGCACGAGAGAGATTGAGATTCTTTTCTGATAAAATTTGCCTTTTCTAAAGATTTATTTTCCATACAAGGCAGTCCTTGCATGGATTCTTTAGTAAATGCATTTAGCGACCGTTTCTGCCATTCGTGTAGATTTTGTATGGATGAATCCAGAGTAAGGAAAAATAATAAACATTCAGAGGACACTTATTCAGATCGACATTCTATTTTAAAATTCTATTGAAGAGACGCGACCCGCTGCTGAATAAACTTTATTTTTAAAACAATCTTATATTTTAAATCAGAATAAGACAATAGAATTGTGCATCACATAAATCTCTCAACTTTCCCGACAACGGATGATTAAGATTGACAAAAGAAACGGTTTCTGCTAGAGAAATTCACGAATTCCACCATCTATGGCCACCGAAATTCTGAAGAACCGATTTAGCGGTAAAAGAAGTGCCGCCCGAATAAATAATAGGACAAAACACGTCGGAAATATGCGCTGATACCGCCGACAGGGTTGCCGCCACGTCCGAAAATGTCAACTTCGCGTTTCGAACTCGTCATGGGTGGAGAGAGGCAAAAAATCAAGCATACCTAAGTCGGCTTCAGCGCTCGACGCCTAATTTCGAATGCTGCAAGCGCTTCGATCCCGAGACCTCTATTATTATTTCAATCAACGATAATTGGACACTTGTCACCGTAAAAAGCGCTGGAATCGCTGATTGGTAACCGCGAGTCACGAGCGCGCGGCGCTTTTGATTTTAGAGTCGTTTCGTTTGAAATTCAAATGGTTTGAAGACGTTCGGGCGTTGTAGGGTACGATCGGCTGAATCGAGCGTGCGTTTGAATGTTCAATAAAGGGACGTTAGCGACAAGTCTCGTCTCTATTGAGCTTTAATTAAATTTATTGTTCGCGTCCGATGATATTATGGATGGCTGTATACGGAGTAGCTAGCTGTAGGACTGTTCCACTGACATTCAGTAGATCAATCATAAATTATAATAAGAACTAAACAATATGGCAAAGGCAAAATGGGGCATTATGAAAAAAACCCAGTATCATGATAGGTTACTTAAATTACAATAGCGTCAACATCAAATGAAATGATTTATTTCTTAGCAAACATGGGTATAATAGATACATAGATGTTTTTATAATAAAGTTCTCCATATTTTATCGTCACGTGGGCATGCAAATGTTTACAATTCCAAATAAATAAGAATAAGCAGATCACAGCAATAAAAAATATAAAATAAAATAAGACTCTAAGTAAGCGAACCAGTACCCTAATTGCGTAACTAATTTTCGTAAACGATTATGACTAATTTGTTTCATTTTGACAGTTCAACAACATTCATTGCGTTATTTACGTTGTTGATCAATTTTTTTTTCAACTTATGAAGCAATGGATTAGCAATCGTTTCAAATCGAAACAAATTGTGATTAATCGCGTATTACGCAATTAGGGTATAGGTTCACAATAATTATGTCAATCAGAGTATGTGAATTAGTTAGTGAATCATCATTAAGAAAATTGTCAATCGTGTAATAATTTTTCAAAATTAAAATCAACTTAACGTTCAACGTAATTCATAAAGGTAAAATTGCTTTGCCTCAAGCTAAGCTGGTTAGCAACTTTTCTTTTTGTTACATTGCGAGACTAAAGTATAATATTATCAGTTGCTTAGTTTATTTTTCAGGAAACATAATTATTATGAATGCTTTTCGTTTTTTTTTGCGGAGAACTAAATAGCTTATACGCTAAAAAACATTTTTAAAAATTGAAACACGATAAGTACGGAGGTAGTTGTTGAATTACAAAAATAGATAATCCTTTTAAAAAGTCAAAAATGGTTTACACAATAGTACCACCTTAAACTGTTCAAAAGACCATGGTTAGTCGAACAATGGTCTTATCGTTTTACTGACGCCTACACTCATAATTAGCTTCCCAACAAACGAAACAAAGAACTCATAAAAACAACTTTCATTCATAAATTCTACCACCCAAGAAGTTACCGAAATTACTTTTTAAATACACAAAGACTCAGGTACTAATTATTACCTTGTTCCGGCGCCAACACCAACTTGGCGCCAATACCCACAAAACTTAAAATATCCAAATTGTTCACGAGACCATTCGTCAAATGTTTGACACAAAAATTTGCCAAATTCTCGCCTTAATAACTCCTGATGAATGGGTTGGCCCAACATCACGCGAGTGCTGATTAAGCGACCGATTTTCGTCCAACATCTGTAATTAGGAGATCGCCGCAAAGAATTGGCTTTTCTAATTGGTAACGTGAAATGGCAGCGTGATTGTCTGTCTGTGGTTTGGTTAAATTACATGTTATTTGGCCGGGGCCGAAAGCCGAAAGCCGAATGTTGGCGCCTCGTTGGACGACCGGTCATTATGTTATTGAGGGTCTGTCGAATCATGACTGGTGGACAGGACCGGATTTTGTAGAGATTTATTATTGGAATTATGCCTGTCTTCAGCGGTAAAATAAATAACAGAGTGAGTGTTATTTCCTTGTAATTATAAATAGCTAAATTGAGAAAATGGTCCTTTGATCCGCGGTTTGTATGGGTCATACGAAATAGCACCTAATGGATATATGATTGTGGAGCTGACATGGTAGATTTAAAGAGGAACTTTTAAAAGATTCAGCCTAGATTGATATACTAATTGCGTTTTCAATTAAAGCCAACTCATGCGGCTCGTAGGGTAATAAATGAGGTAAAGAGAATCATAATTAGTGCTAAAGCACGACCTAAATGCATGCTTAGCATAATGCTGGCGTAAAATTAGGGCAAACTACACCGACGGTTGCGATTTTGCGAAACACTCTATGTTTTTCTAGGCCAGTAATAAGTTTTATTTCATCAGTATTTTAAAGACTCATCATCATAAACATTATAGCCCGTCTAAATGACAACCTGTTTTCAATCGTCCGTCAGAATAATAAAGAATTACATGATTAGATAAGCCCAGCACTCGGTTACCTAGAGTATTTTACTGTATTCGTAATGGCTCCGGTAAGGTGGTTATTGGGGCTGACTGTTACTGCTAACCATACGTTATATAAGTAGCGGCCGATGAAGTATTACACGTATTAGTGGGAAATTCATAATTAAAGGGTTATTCCGTTGGATTTGATTTAACTCTATTTTTGTGGCCTAGGAGGCTTCTAGGGATTTGTTTAACCATAGGAAATATCAGATCAAATATATCAAGACTTCAAAGGCAAACATGGAGAAATAAGAAATAAAAATGTCTTTATTCACCTATTTTATATTATAATAATAGCTGCACCCCGTGAATTCACTAGTATAAGTCTCGATCCCTTGAGAATATCTAGTTAAACAGTATCCTATGTTCTAATCCAGGTCATGGTTTACCCATGTGCCAAATTTCATCCAAATCTATTTAGCCGTTTTAGCGTGAAAGCGTAACAAACAAACAAAATGAATAAACAAACTCACCTTCGCATTTATAATATTGGTTATGATAGGATAATACAGTACAGAGGGCACACGATGCAAAAAAGAAATATAAATCTTTATCTTTTTACATGGGACTTAAACATAACTGGCGAAATGTGGGTGTGCCTGCTACAGGGACACCTCTGCCCAACCCTTCGGGGAAACAAGGCGTGATGTTATGTTATGTATCTTTTTAGCACTGATGTGGCAATCTAAATACGTACCTACAGCACAACTATGTTCTTAATGTCCCTCGGCAAACCTTGTGATTTGTCAATCGTCGGATTTCTATCAGTTGCCCTTTGCACTTGGTGCAGACCGGACGCTAACAATCGGAAGTATATAAAGTTATTAATACTCTTTTAACTTAATGTAATTTATTTTAAAAATGGCAGGAAAGCTGCTAAAGTCGCAGGCACGACAGACAGGAAAATAGTTTTACAGCTCTACAGGGTGGCAGGGACATCGACACGAAAACTAAAACCATGGATTCAGTACATGATTCTGAACCCTCCTGCGTTGAAATTTTTCGTCGGCTGTTTTAAAAAAAATCTGCTTTTTCATTGAAAAGTACAATAATTATATACTCGGTCAAAATGTATGAAACAGCAGATTTTTTTTAAAATAGCCGACGGAAAATTTCAACGCAGGAGGGCTTAGAATCCGTTTTCGCGTCATTGTCCCTGCCACTCTGTATATAGTTCACACGAAAATCAAAACAAAACAACAATAAAGTTCAACAACTTAGTTCTGAATTTAAATTATTATACAAGATAAATCTAATAATTGATGGAAATTAGCATTCGTTTGTATTCGAAACTGCGATGATTCCCGAGTGAAATTAAGAAAATAGAAATACAGTAAGTAGTTTCAGCTAGATGTCAAGTCTACAACTTATGCTACGAGTTAAGGCTCTTTCAAACAGGCGCGACACGCGACGCGACACAAAGACACCGCTCGTCGCGCGACGAGCGGTGTCTTTGTGTCGCGTCGCGTGTCGCGCCTGTTTGATAGAGCCTTTAAGCAATATCATGAAGCGACAGCAATTACGTATCGGTATTATGCCACCGTGGTGTCAAGTGAGTGCTCATCGTTTTTGCGGAACAACTCTCCAATGTAATTGCGGTTGAGTTTGGATCCTAAAAACCTAAAACAAACCTCAATGTGTAAAAAATTCAATATTATTAAAGTTTTAGACGCTGGACTGGTAAAGCTGTCATTATTGTAAACGTAATTTAAAAAATCAGTAAGCATTCTTTGTTCACAATCAACAATGCAAAAGCTCGCCTACACCAATCATCTATCATTACACTCCAACATCCTAAAATCATTAACATCGAAACACGAAAATAATTAAAAAGCTCTCACCCACTTACTCTTCTGCCTACCCACAAACAAAGCAAGTTCACTCACGCAAGAACGTGCAGTTGCAAAGTGCAGGCGAGGCGGCCATGTTGTTGCGTGACGTCAGAGGGGCGGGGACTGCGGCGCCCCGCCCCCGGCGCCCGCCTCGCGCGCGTTTTTATAGCAACTTCATACGAAAGTTTAAAGCGCTGTTTTATTGAACAAAAGTCTTAAATTTTAAAGTGTTTAGTGATTTTAGGCTTAATTGTTTGTTGTATTGATGATGATCAGGATACAATACCTTTGCTTGCTTATATTTTTTTGTATTAGTTACACAACAACTTTTTAGGAGCTTTGGTATTTTTATATATTAGGAACTTTTTCATAAAATTCAAATAAACTTAATAGGCTGAAAAATCCAACTCATTTTTCTCTTAACAAGCTGAAATAAGATTTGAATATTATTATGAATAATAATATCATGGTCATTTATAAGAGGACTGCAGTCAGATTATTAAAAAAATTCTCGTCTACAATTTAATTTCTAACCTACATTGTTATGCTAGTCTTATTTTTTTTAGTTAAACAGATTCCTTAAAAAATGCATTCCAAGCACGTCATGCCACAATCTACAAATCACCAACTCATTAACGTTTAAAAAATACGACTCACGGTTACCGACAGTTACCAAAAAGTTAGCGTAACCCGGCAGTTTGAGACGCATCAAACATGTCGGCAATAAGTCAGAGGGGCAAAAACTGTGGCGGCAAGATCAAAGCCAGCGGCTCGTTCAGACGCCGACGAAATGACTTGTTTCTCAGTTAGGTTAGTGTAAACACACCGCTACATCAAAAGCGCCGGTCTGGGTTAGCGGGTGCTGAAGCGGATTTTTTTCGTCGAAACGTTTTTCGACAGTGCCGAATTTCATCGAAGTAGATTTTCGTATTTTTTTGTTTGGTAAGCTGTAGTCAATCTTGAACTATGTGCATAAAGATTTAATACAGGATAAACCGTATTTATTATGAAATATTGTAATAAAAAATAACACAATTAGGTATTATTTGCTTAGATATTCAAGAGCATTTTCAAGAGTCATTGGAAATTAATTAATTTTCTTACAAACCATAAATAAAGGTTATCCACAATGTTGGCTGTAAATTTGCTTGATTTTGATAAAGCACACTCAACTTTCCCACTGCTACAACTTTCCACTGTCGAAAACGAAAATCATTGCCAATTTTCGACGTCACCTTTCGACTCGACAGCACCTTTTTCCGGCTGTCCTATTTCCAGACGGAGGGGGGCTCTAAATTTTTTTACGACTTCTTCCGTCAATTTGCCAGTAATACAATATTTATTCAACGCCGGAGGCCTGTTATTATTATAATGAGACGCCCAAAACTATCAATTAAGTGGCGCCTGCCGGTACCTCAAAGGCACGGGATGAATATATGGGCCTTTTGATGCGGTCAGCTAAATGGTACGGTTTAATGTGGCTAATGATATAGTCTAGGTGAAGTAGGGAGGGGATTTTTATCGATAGTCATCTGATTTTAGAGTGTCGATGAGATTTTGAGTGACCGTGGTTATGCTTTTCTACTTCTTTTTCTTTTGATGGATAAATAGTGTCTGTAAGAAAAACGATCGACGGTATTCAGGTTAATATAGAACGTTTCTAACAAGGTGCAAAGAGGACAAATAACTTTCTATTTAAATTGAGTTTACTTCAGTAAAGGTTTCATGAGCAAATAACGTAAATGCATATTGCACAGCTCCATAAATATCATGTTTTAAACGGTATCGATAATTTTATCGACCAGCATCATCACTATAACTCATATTCATAATTTATATTTAATTTTACAACATTTTACGGTCCGTTTTAAGTGGTTCAAATGGCCATTTCCGGTGTTTTAGTGATTTCTAATGAAAAACGATCGTTTTTATGACCATCGATTTCAGATTATGGTTGCAAAATTATTTAATTATACACAATTTCAAAATGGATTTGGGTGTATTCGTAAAAAATACCCTTGATCTAATATGTTTTTATAATTTTATGACCTGTGGAGTAAAGCTAATAAAACTATATCGCTATAGGAAAATATAACAACTAATTTCATAGTTTTATTATAGCTTAGGTATGTCATAACCTATAGGAATTTGCAACACTAAGCAAAACTAAGGCTTAACATTTTCTAGATCAATCAGTCAAACTACTGACACTGACACGAGCTGGACTCAAACTGACCGACCTTCAGCGACCAGTGCTATGAGTCCATGACCTTGACTCCTGTGCTAATCCTAGCTTATCTGATGTAACTTACGAATGTTACGAAGCACCGTTGAAATATAAGGGTTGGGTTTACAAACGTAACATCTTGCTAGAAATAATGTGAGGTTATTTGGGGTTCTAGAGAAATAGAACTCTTCCGATGCCCTGACGTAGGCCAGTTATGTCAACCATAATAGGAATAAATAAAAAAAAAAGAAGTAAGTAGTTACGGATAGTCGGAAGTCTGAAAATCTGACAACCAGTCTGTCGAAGGGGTATCGTGTTACCCAGTAACTGGGTTGTGGAGGTCGGATAGGCAGTTGTTCCATGTAAAATACTAGTACTTAGCTGCATCGGGTTTGACTAGAAGCCAACCCTAACATAGTTGGGAAAAGGCTGGGCAAATGATGAGAAAGAAATAAAATGCGTTTATTAGAATAATTTAGAAATGAATAAAGTTTGCAGTTTCTAAGTACGTAGCGTTCATTTCAATTTGCTCATTTGCTAATTTTACTTAATTAATTATTATGTTGTGATGTAATGTTATATGACCGACGTGCAAGTATGAAAGTAAACGAAACAAAAAGAGTATGTAACGGTCGTTGCAGGTGGCGTTCTGAAGTTCCTGCCTACCCCCATGGGAAGAAGGTGTGAGTTTATGTATGTAACGTTATGTATTACATTCGTGTTATACATCTACTTACATAAATAACATAACAAATGCATTGCAATGTTCAAAAACGATTGCGTGTTCTAATCACATAACTTCATGTTCGTGTACAACGATGTTGAACACATGCCCTTGATAAGTTTGATTAATGTGCTGTTGAAATGTGTTGTGTTAGCTAACTGTTCAATTAATTATGAACTATTGGTAGTTCATGATTACATGTGTTGCTGTTTGAAAATACTGAGCGGTTCTTAATTTTAATTATCATGCATCGGATGAGTCTCAAAGAATTAGGGTAATCGCAGTTAAAGAATTAGGGTAATCGCGGTTAATTTGTAATTTGTCAACAGTTTGGTATTTGGTCCCTTCGCGATTCCAATAATATTAACTATTTAACACTTAAGTACATAGTATGCGTTACAAAATGCTGTAAAAACTGTGTGTGTATGTGTGTGCAGTGCTTGCTAAACTACTTCAAAATAATCTTGCATGTAGTTGCCATGATGCGGACAGACGGCGCATCCACTGTCGCCAATGCGTGACAGAGACATTGCACGAAGACTGGCTCTTGTCAACCTTCAGATGTTTAGAGTGAGGTTAGGACGGAGCGGGGATTTCAAATGTGGTTCTGTACAGAAAAATAAATTTAAAATCAAAATCAAAAGTCATTTATTCAAATTAGACTGAGAATCAGCACTTTTTGGATGTCAAAATTACATAACAGAGTCTCCCAACAAGCCAGTCAGTACTTTCTTGTGCTTTAAATGGGAAGAAGTAGAGCAACAAATTTTCCCCAACAGTACATCTGTCAATGCATTATAAAATACTAGAATATGTTAATCTCAAGCATTATATATTTACGTATAAGATTACTAGGTCACATCTATTTATTCACCCAAACAACCCAAGCGGTGCATTTGCCCTCGTCTCCATATAATTGCCATGATGCGGACAGACGGTGCATCCACTGTCGCCTCTGCGTGACAGAGACATTACACGAAGACTGGCTCTTGTCAACCTACAGATATTTAGAGTGAGGTTAAGAAAAAGCGGGAATTTCTGTTGTGGTTCTGTATGCGATACAATTAATTTTCCTGGGTTTTTAAAATGATGCTGTCTAGTTATACATAAATAAATAAATACGGACTACAGGATAGGAACCCACATATCTTGTTATAAGTTGGTCGTGATCTGAAAGAATCTTGAAGAATGTCGTCTTATTTTTTCAATTTCATCTGCATTAGCTTCTAGCCAGGAATATAATAGCAGGGAAAACCAAAAAACTGCCTTCTTAAAGAAGTCATTAATTTTAAAAATCGAAGCATTAACTAACCCTCAAACGCGCGCGGTACCCAAACAGCGTACTACTTCACAAAAATACCCGGTAATACCCGCGGAGATCAAAGTTGTGTACAATTAGGTTGCAACACGATACGCCTTCAAAGTGGCGGGTGGCGGCGTTACTACTAATTTCTTTGGTCCGTCGTAACGTGTCAAACCCTTTTAATGGTAAGAACACGCGTCAGCCACCCGCGACGGTAGGGCTGACAGATACGATCTACTGGTTTTGTTGACGTTTTAGATTGCTTTGATTTTTTATTGAAAATTGATGTTAAAACACGATCTATAGTATTAAAATATTGGGGGAGAATTAGAGAGATACAGCTGTGTTTATTTATTTTAAAAAGCCCTGCCATATTATATACATTTCACTTATTCTAAAAACAATCTTAATAACTTAAGCACTAATGCACATGATAATTATAAGGTTAGCGATCACCATTGTGTTCTGTAGTTAACACATTAAAACTTAATAAGTGATTACGATTGTGTCTGTGACTAAAGATAAAGGTTATGCAGTATAATCGCTACTTCGTCTATTTATAAATTAAAATAAAAGCGTAAACTGAATTTCAGAACGTTTATTTAATTTACTGAAACGAATACACACAAATGTTTTTGTATTGTACTATTCACAAGGGAGAAAATACATAAAATCTTAAAGCCCACACCTAATCGTTTGATCAAATACCGCAAATAACAACCAAAATTTCCTTACTCTTACCTGCCTACTAATTAAATCTTATATCCGCCGAACCTGCAACCATAATTAATAATTCCCGGCCTCCCAAATTAATTTGACAGCGTCAACCCTGTCGGCGTGGACAAAGCTTGGCGCTAACTACGCTCGCCGTGAAACGCGCCTAATTGAAAAACGCTCGGCGATTACCCGCCACAATGCAACCGCTTGGTAGCCACGATGAGAATTTTAATTGCTCTCTCTTGGCCTTTTTATCTGGCGTTGTTGTAGACGTAGTGCATTTTTGATGTAGCTTAGAATATTATAAATTGTCTAGGTGAAGAATTTATGAGAGGCGGAGGAATTGTTAGTATTATTTTTTTTAGTTTGCAGAACAGAACTGGTATGAGTCACGTCTTCTCAATTAAATTTCCTATCAAGAATAATAAAAAGAAGATAACATTGTGTGAAAAGTGAAACCAGTAACAGCTTAAGAGAAATCTTGAAGCGATAAGTGATGCCGCAAGTAAGTATTTCCTACAGTCACTCAAAAATAAGACACTCCATCCGTCACTAATATGAAATTACAACAGCATAAAAATAAAAGGTATTGAAACTATGTCCTAAAATATCCTTGCAAATTGCTGGGATGTCCGAAACAGTCGTGAAATCGAGACAGGATACGCATTGTAACATGTCCGATCGACGTTGGAGGGTTAAAATGTTATGAGTCCAAAAAAAAAATTATTATGAAATATTTTTTGAGCATTATTTCATCTGATGGATTTAAAGGCAGGATAGGATAATCTAAGTGTAACAAAAATAAATATGATTTTTTTTGAGTTTTTATGTTATTTGCGTGACTTAGGAAAAATATAAATTGGTGATTGATTTTGTATTGCCTCTTTTCCTCAACACTTCCTGTAGTGTTGAGGAAAAGAGGCAATACAAAATGAAAATCTTAAGAACTTATTAGCATAAGACCACCAATTACCGTTGAAGTAAAAGAAAATACCCAAAATCAATAAATGGTCAATTTTCAAAATATGTAGGTCTTTACAACCTTTCACTATTTTCAAACCGCTAACACTCGCCGAATTGCAAAATCCAGTTTCAAAATTATAATTACTGTTAAAACTGTCTTCATCTTTAATTGAATTAAAAGAACGCATTAAATTAATATCGCAATAATTTTAAACACGGTACCGTACACATGAATGTTACAAATATTTATAAATTGTTCGCTACATTTTTTTAAATTGCCGAACGAGCATTAATTGCAATCCAAATTGAGCTGAATATCAATTGATTTAAGGGCTGTTTTAAATTACGATTGTTATTTTTAGTGTTATGAGGTAGCAGTCAAAAATGAATTGTATAAAATGCTATTTTAATTGGCAAGTTCTCGATAGCTGTTAAGCCAGCCATGGCTTGCCGTTTTGGCATTCCTCGCGAGTATAGCAAGAAATTGATTGTGAAGAATGTGGGGCTATTACGCCATGTTTTCCGCTACACTCCTTTTAATTATTAATTTATATGACTGTTATTTCCACGTTGCCATTTTGAGTGATACTAAACGGAATACCTGGGTTTGCTCGTGCATCGCTTGTTTTTATTGTGTTTGGATCGCTTGTGTGGTCTATAGACCACCCTGTGGTTGATGTTTGCTATCAAAATATTGTAGAACTGACTTCAATAAACACTTGGTTGAGCCTATAAAAGACTACAGTCGCTGCGCTCAAATTTAGTAACTTGCCATAATATATACGCTCTTTGGAATTGTTTCGAAATATTGCAGAAAGAAAACTTTGTTACAAAAAGACAAACGACGTATTCAACGATATAGTGGATACCACCCGCAGACTGGTGGCGTTAATCTTGAATGACAACGTCCTGCTACAAATATTTGACGTCATAACAATTATAAACTTTAACAGCAAACTGTTAATTGTTATGGTTTCTGGTTAGTGCATGGCTCTTCCTCCTCGCTTTTAAGTCGATGTTTGCGGATGACCATTGGTGTTCTAGAATAAATATCAGATACAGCAGATGATCTTGGGGATACAGTTTTATATTTACTAAGAATTAAATTGAAAAAAAATTGCTCGGTTAGTTTGGTGCTGATTCAATCCAGCTGACTGTCAAGTCAATGTTTTCAACGAATGTAACCTTCGCGTTTCTAAGAGCGTAATCAAGCATTTGATGTTAAATTACAATGTCAGCTATCATAATATTGGTCAACCAAAATAATTTAATCAGCCACTTATAAAAATCGTATTGGATTTCACAATATTTAAAAAATAAAACAATCTTTGAGAAACTTGTAAAACTCATAAATAACACACTATCCTTATGAATAATAATAATATTCAAGAACGTTTACAGTGGTAGTACCAACTCACCCTTAACAATATTTTTTCCCCACTTTGAAAGAATAAATATCGAAACGATTACCATTTCAGGCGCATACATTGTTTTAGCATTAAACAGACGTCCCTTTAATACCTCAGTTATGAAGATGTCATAATGTTTTTGTCAGTAAATGTTACTGAAAGCCTTTGCCGTCTATAGGCCACTTTTATAGATGTCAACGTTTTTACCCACCCTTAATAGGTGATGGTAAAATGTTACATGGTAATATTTAATGTTGGATAATTTTTATGTGCTTAATTTTAACATAATTTGTGTAAGACTATTTTGTTGAGCGATATCAATAAATATAAAAAAAAAATAGTTTTAAAAACTGTAACCCGACTACAGAAAAATAAAAGTGATCAAAAAAGCTCAAAAAATGTACAAAAATTGTCAAGGTAAAGCTGTCGTCATCAATCACGGCTTTACCTTGACCATTTATGTATGTACCTATGCCTTGATTTCTATCTGAAACATTTTCTTGTTTCGTACTTTTTAGATCACTTTTATTTTTCCGTAGTCGGGTTAAAACTATATTTTTTTATTTTATACTTTTCTATTTCAACGCTTGATATTAAAAAGATTTGATTAACTGCACGTTGGTATCATTTTATTTTATTCATTATTTTGTTGTTTAATGGATATTAATTTTACAGCCGCGCCGTACGTAGCCCAGTCTCACTTTTGCCTGTTTTTATCAATTTAAACATATTTATTTCCTGAGACAATATATTATATACATATTTGTAATGTGCTCGTCAAGATCCTTCTTTTTGTGACATATCATGATTAACTCAATTTTTTTTCGAGGTCTGAAATGTACGTGTTAAGTCCAACATATTTTTTTAATATTAAATTTAGGGAGAATTTAACCAAGACAATCGAAATTAATCCAGGACTATTATTACGAATCTATTGATACCTCATTCATCAAAATCTGTTCTGTAGTTTAGGCGCTACATTGGAACACACGTAAATACAAACATACATACATAGACTTCTAAAATCTAACTCTTCCTTTTGGCTTTCCCGTAGTCGGGTAAAAGAGAAAATTACTAACTGTTTAATTGTAGTAGGTACATAGATATGGTTCTATGGCAAGGAAAAAAAATCCTTTCTCGAAAATCTTCAGTTAGTTAAGGCGAAATTAATTCTACGTATAAACAGTTGCATTAAATAAATCAATACTAAGATCTTTTGTATAAACTTTAACGATTAATTAATTAAAATCTGTCTACTTATTTGTTAGTAAGCCGTCGGGTTAACAGCTCTGTAGTTTTTTATTTAATTCCCATATTAATGTACCACACTACTACATAATTTAACAGCGTCAATTAAATAATTAAATTAGTTAAAAAACACTGATAACTAAATTAATTGAAATCTATCGTATATCAATTAAGGACCATAATCGATCAAAACTTGTCAAGTTGAAAATAAAAGAAATTACAATTACTTTTCATAGTCATTCAAAAATTACTATTCAGTATTCACATAAATTAAAGTCTGTTTCATATATAAACTATAGTTTGCAACAAAAAGTGGGAAAGGGCAAGTATTCATGAACAAGTTCTTGCGTATAAAGCTAAAAACAATTACATTGTCATACAGTGTGCAACGTCTTAATAATAGGGACTTGAATGATATGAAATATGGTTCAGAAAATATGAATTGCAAAATATCAAGTATAGTTTAAATAGTGTCTGGATCCATTAATCCAGTCGATTGCAATTCACTGCTTGACATTTAAGATTTTTTTAACATAGTCGTGTCATACTGGGACTTCATATATTATCGACTGGGTGCGTTGAAATACAAAATTCTGACATTCTGGCATTATCTTTTCGTCTTGAACTCGCAATGGGCGGAAGCAAATCGCTTAGCCGCTGCGCTTGGCCATCTGTTTTATTTTCACCCACAATTTTCTTTCAAAACTTTTTGGAGCCAGTTTTTAAACGAGTTTTGTATTCAACCTTAGAATGCCATTCCAATTAGCTCGTATGAAACTGAGACTGGAATATTTCAAACAGTCAAATAATATAAATACCAATATTTTTATTTCTTAAACAATAGGTAGGTTAGGTACAGATGTTGTAATTATTAAAGAAGGCTATGTCTAGCCGTCAACGGCGTACAAATAAGCTAGGTACAGACATGCTGATTATAATAAATTATCAAAACAATTATCACACATTATTATACAGGGTGTTTGGTGCATCGTGTGCCAAATTGAAATGGTCGACTGGGGAGGTCACCTGCTATCCTTTCAGACCCCTAAACACTTCTCATGCCCTGTGGATTTTTTTTCATCGACTTTTTATTGTTTTATTAAAAAAATACCCAAATTTTACAGTCAAGTACAAATTTAAAAAGAAGTGTAAGTCGTAGCCTCTGAATTTTTATTTTATTTAGCTGTGTATTGTATTACAGTACTATTAAATTCAAAACTAGTGATATTAACCATGTAGTTTTTTTTTTATTTACTCGCAAAGTTTCGGACTTCAACTAAAGCTGTCCATGTTACAGCTATTTACATGGCTATAAAAAAAAACACAAAAGCGACCGGGATCTTCCAACTCCCTCAGAAATTCTCTAGTCTATTCTCTTGCTAGTGATGTGCCACATGCCATAAAAATCTTTTTACAACTTTGTGAATTCGCTAGAATTGTGAATCGAGTCACAAAATACTAAATTCCAAATTATGATTTAAAAAAATTGTTATTTGGAGTTCCTTCAAAACGACCTGCCCGAATTAGTGTCCGAGGTGCCCGTATTTAATGAAAATGTGCCCAAAGTATTCCAGCATGACGGCTGTCCCGCGCATTGGCGTTTGACTGTGAGGGAATATCTCGACGGTGTGTGTGTGTGTGATAATTCAAATCCAAATTGTCGACACAACCAGTAGCTAACTCTTACATATAAATAACGTAAGTTCATATTCATCACACATTGTGCCCTACGGGTTTTAACGCAAAGATAATAAAAATAAGCGACGTTTCTGTCAGGTATCACTTTGGGCTACGCAGGTATAATTTAGATACCATTAATATTGATAGGGAGACGTGTATGATAAGTGATCGTTCGATGGGTATCAAAGAATATAATGGATTCATTAAATTTTATAGTCATAGGGTTCTGTAGCTTCAGACATCTTTGTCATGAATTGCCAATGGGCTCAGGTGCATTTAAAATTACTAGTTTCAGATGTTTCCCATTTTTAAGTTGAAATAAAGATCTTATTCGTCTGGTGTACGGGGACATCAGTCGAATACCGTACCAAGAGAATTCTTGGGCGTGTTCCCATATTAACGCCGAAAATGATCAAGCTGCAGCGATCAACCACAGTATACTATCGCAAATTGAAGGGAGTGAAGTGATATACACCTCTATTAATACTGACGTGGAGGAAGATGATGCCACACATTATCAATTCGCCAATGGCAAGTGGACTTCCGGTGTACATCATCCAGCTGAAGGAAATTCTAAAAGGTTGTGGCGATGGCGAGACAGTGTTTATTCCGCATATACCACTCATTCCCCACAATTACCAGTTTAAGCGCGTGCAGTTCCCTGTGAGCGTATGCTTTGCGATCAACAAGTCACAGGGGCCGACACCGAAAGCTGAAGGCTTCAACCTTAGACAAGCTGCTTCTCAGATGGACAACTGTACGTCGCTTGCTCCCGAGTCACCATTCCTGACTCTGTACATTTTGGCTGCTGAGAATAAAACTACAAAAGTAGTATATCAGGGAAGTTTTATAAAAATGTGGCTGTTATTGTAGTATATTGTGGTTTCTTACGACTTCCACGTGAACGACGTCGCGGGTAGAATCTAGTGTTGAAATAATTTATTTTTCACATGCCAAAAAAGGCGTAAGGCATAATGGGCATAATACATAACTAACCAGTAAAAAACTGAAATACCGGTAGAATATACTTAATTTACTCATTACTAACGAGTAGAAAGCGAATTAAACTCCCTTAGGAGTAAAACTAGATGTTAAAACACCTTGCAGTAGGTACCTGAGTTACATCACAAAAGGCATGCATTGAATTGCAACAGGCAATGAATTGTATTTGCACAGACAATTACAAAGTACAAATTGATGCCATTATTAAAAGTATCAGTTTAAGTTTATAGTGTTTACAAATTAACACAAACTGTAACAACTAAATAATTAGTACGTGTAAAAGAAGTTAAAAGGAATGTGCTTGTAATAAAATTTTAAATATAAGAGGCAACAATTTTCATCAACATATTGAAATGATCACAGTTTGTTAACTTACTGGTTGTACGGACAGACAAATTACTATCTGTCGTGTAATATTTATCTCCGTCAATAAATCAGCTTTTTGCCGGTAGATACGGAGTTTCTGAGAGCTTCCAAGTTTGATGTGAAGTTGTTTTGCTAGCAGCAGTAATCAGAAAACAATTCGTATCTGTATGTTAAATGCGATGTTAAACTGAACAAATAAAAAAAACTAATATAATTACAAGTTTTTAGTAAGATTAAATGATGAAATGATAATAAAGAAGGAGAACTGAGGCAGAAGACAAAGGATCGTTCATAAGAAAACCTCAATCCAAAATAGTAACAACCTGAAGAAGAAATGAAATTAATAAAAATAAAAATAAAACTAGAAATGCAGATTACAGTTTGAGCTATACCTGTTGCCCTCATTGTTACGTATCTTCCGAGCTTCTTCTTCTTCTTATCGTGTGGTTACTGAATAACCTGCCGTCAGAGTTTTAAAGGCCATGGGCGGCTTTAAAACTCTGACAGCAGGTTAGTTAGCCTTTAACTTCACATGCCGTCGAAATTAATCCATGCTAATGATAACTCTGTAGATGATTCCACCGAATTGTCAGCTCATCTGTTTCAAAATTCCACCTTTTACATAAACGTTTCCTGGTCTCACCTCACAGTCGAATGTAAATGAAATAATTATAAGGGTTCCAAGTAGAGGTACCTTTCACTATAAGTATGTGTTTATTAACGAGCTTAACTTTAACCCTTTTTATCAACCCAATAAATTGCGATCACTGTGCATTTTTTCGAACAACACTTACTACATAACTATTGACTTCTTCGGCTACAATAACTAGTTTCCCATATTTAACTTTACAAACTGATAAGAAAACATCTGTAGTTTTTGTAATCAAATTAAGATAAATACGTGTTGGTATTTATTCGTCGTATTATGAGCCTTTAATTATTCACGAGTGAATAATTTTTGACGCTCGCCTTAAACGGGTAGTTGTCAACTAATTAAAGTTGTATTATAAGGAAAGACTTGTAGGAGTTGTGTGAGGATGTTGTTAAGGACTTTGTACATGATGCTTGAGTTAAAGCGTATACGATTTAGTTTCTATTTTATAGTGTGATTGCTATCGGGCCCAAGATAGTTCCCTGGGAGCCGCCTTTTCTCGGTGTTTTTCTTTGGAAGGAATGCTAGTTTACTCGTGTTATAGTAGTGAGAATATATATTACTAGACTTACATATCTCAATGTATTATAAAAATAAAACTATGAAATTAATTTTGGAAGTAAAAATCTTCAAAATTATGAATTTCTTTTAATATAAGGCACACAACTGTTCTACAAGAGCATCATTTTGCAGAAGACAAAGATTTTACGTCCTTATACGTATGAGGTGCTTCAAAGAATCCATAAAATAAAAATCGAAAGCATAAAAATAACGAAATTACAAACATTCCTTTTACGAAAACTTAGAAATCATCATTGAAGCATACACACGAAAACTATGAGAAAATAACGACGTCACAGATATAAAGATCGGTTATGCGGATGGCTGATATGTTTGTAACGTAAAAAATGTTCCAACAATCTACCCTGGCATGTGTGAATAGGCCATTAATGAGTTCTAAATAACGAGACAAGTGGAATTTCCTTAGTCTTACAGATGGTGCTAATGAATATATCGTGTTGCGGTGTATGACGAATAAGAGAATTCTGTAACATGTAAAAAACAAATGGATCATTTAATTAGGCACGACTTTTGTTATTGCTGCATATTAATTAAAGTGAACCTGCGTGATGTGTAATCATGCAAGTGAGAATAAATATGCATATGTCTTGGATAACTTTGATGTGTAGTCTATTTATGGTCACCAGAAATGATACATATCTGGTTTTCACAGCAGGGTCTTGCTTGTTAACTAAAGTTCTAGAATTATGTCTCGAATTAGCTATCATTGACGTTGATTCTGTTATCTACTTTTACTTCATAATAACGTATTTCTTCTCAGTTCTTATAGTTTTCAGTGTAGCGTCTTTCTTTTGAGTTGCACTTTAAATATTTGCATTGTATGAATAACTGCTTTCTTCCCTTGCCTTAGCAATCGTTTTCTTCAAAACCATCAACACGTCTAGTTATTTCTCGAAAACACTTATTTATCATCATTACCGCAACAACAACACATTGTTTTCTTTTTATCGCTCACAGTATAATACCGTTGAGAGATCGTTTTTATACGATTCATAGAACAAGTAGCGTATGGCCGTTTTAATTAATTAATTATTTATTTATTAAGCCATAATATACATCACATGCAATCATTAGTGTTCTTGATATATAAAAACTTTATCCCCTTTTTTTGCAGTTGTTGTGACAACTCTTTGAGTGCAAATTAACCGCTTTTTTTTGGGTGGGAAATTATCAAATAACTTCTCCCGCTCTAAGCAAGCTCTTACTGACTAAAACCCACCCGTATTCCTTCAGTTGCCATGTTGGCAGGGGCCACGGTATTCCCTTCCGGACTTTTTCGTGACCTCGGCAGGCATTGGTCCTAGAGGACCCCGTCGGTTCTGCTGTCATCTCTTTGAGGCGCGCGTGGAACACAACGCGTCGTCGACCCAGGCCTGGTCCTTATTGGACGGTGAGCTACCCATTGCACACCGTCCGCAAGCCCGCGCCTACGTTGGCCGGGAATCGGCCTGCGATTCCCGACGCCCATGGCTTCCTCCTTAGCGAGCATTACTGCTTCGCAGAAGGAGATGACGGCCTCCTATGCCCTCCCGTACCGTACCAAAGCCTGGACCAGGACCGGACGCAAGAAATCACCGCCGCGGATCGCCTCCATGAGGACACGGTGATGCTCCGTCCAAGCCGGGCAGACCTCCACCGTGTCCTCCTAGTGATCCATACAATGGTGACACCCGGGCGTTTCCTCCTGCCTTATCCTGAATAGGAACCTCTCCAGCTAATTAGCCCCTGAATATCTTGTTATTACATTTTATGTTTGAGCTTAAAGGGCTGTTAATTGGTACTCCTGCTTTGCCGTGCTCCTCCTAACTCACGCAAATTCCTTAAAAAAGAGGGTGACAGTTAGTTCTTCTACTGAAGCTCACTGTCTGACTACTTGTTTCAACACAACGTGAGCTATGCTGGTATAGCCAGCACGTGAGAAAAAGTCTGTCATTGTGGAAGATGTTTCCTTATTGAAACTAGTATATCGTCTTCTAAGTCATCATTCATAAAGGTATTCATTTAAATCTAATATCTTCTTGTAAAAACGAGCAATAAAGTATTTGGATATGTAGAAGACGCTGGTATTGGCGGTATGATCCAGGAAAACAAACACGGAAGAAGATGAGGAACTTTCAAAGTTTTTGCTTTCAAAATACAGATTATTTTATCCTTGTCTATACCAATCCCATCCACATTAAAAATAATCGCCAATACCATACATTTCAGCACACCACAGTGGTCAGTTAAAAGAAACTTCCACATTCTGTATTCTGGAAAGTTGCACAGCAATTAACCGACATTGAAGAGAGAAATACTGCTCTGTCAAGATATGGTAATGATAATTATTATAATCGACGGTTTGGCACGCCTAAGTAATTGCCTGTTCGTTTAAAACATACTAGCTTTTCACGCGGCTTCGTTTGAACGAAACGATGTAATTTATGGAGACTTGTTTCAAGTATTGCATGTAGTTTGGTCTGGTGTTGCAGTTTGATTTGTGGTTTAATTTTGTAATAGAGACTGACCGTTGTTACGTTATTTACAACAGTTCTAATATTGGCTGTGGTTTCACTTTGGGCTATAACTTTGAAAGGATTTATTTATATATTCCGAAATTATAAAAGGATTAAAATGCACCAATGGATTTTTAGGCGACTTACGTTTTCTACTATATCACCCAAAGGTGCCTGCGATATACAGTCAACGACGATGTCAGTCACCAAAACTTATTAGGGCAAATGTCTACAATTAAACTGAACGCAATCGGAACATTTTAACCTCCTTCACGAACTGCCAGTGTCAATATTTGACAATAATGATAATACTGTTCTCGAATGGTTTAAAAATGGTCAAACCAAAGAAATGCTTTATATTCTGCCTTCGCAATGCCACTATTAAGCTCAGCATTATGATTAAACTTCAATAAGAATTTTAAGTATAGCTTGTCATTTACGCACACGGTAATACAGATTTCTATGGGTAATACGGTAGTGGGGCGCGTCATTTCAGAGTGGACAAGCTATACCATTCAATAGACTAGAATATAATAGAATTATAATCAACCTATCAACATGAAAGTTAAATGAAATGCTTCACGTCATCAAATTGCAATGCAATAAGGTATTTCCAATGGCGTAACGTCATCTTACATGTCAGTCATAAATCTGACGAGACAGACTATAAATCTAGCGAGTCCATTGATATTAGATGAGCATAGTAGATCAAGGAAGCTTACGTTTTAATATAAGTCCATACAAAGGGACAAAAGGATGTGGTGCATAACTATGTATTGGATACGGTTTTTAATGTAAATCATATGAAGTAATAGACTATTGGAACGACCTAACTGCTTCAATAAGATAAGCTAATAAAAGTTACGTCAGAATTTTAATGACAGTTGGAATATTTTTAATTTTCTTTACAGATACCTCACACACTCACTAAACCACATTATCCAAAATCGGACAAGGTTGAACGGTGCTGTGTGTGGGTTGGGATTTCCAAGAATCAAATATTTTTTTACTGACTAATTCATTACACCATAAGTCACTTAATCTGCAAATTCCTTTCCAATATCGTTATCATCATCTCACTTATCTTTGATAGCCAGCCTTAGGTCTAGACCTAAGTCAACCACCATCAAATCACTATGCGCTAATTCTCCCATCACAGTTCTACGCTCAACCGCATTGTACTTGCATTGTCACTCGTAAATCAAACGCGTCACGTTGTAAATCTTGAACGTCGATTGCGCAAAAACGATGCGCGCTGGTTTTACGATGAAAATAGTCTGTTGAGCTTGTTGGTGGATATGTTGGGTCGGTTTTGTCAATCCAACTGCCAACTGCTGTGCAACTGCCTGTGTGTGACAGAAGCCAGAAGCTATTTATACTTTTTGGAAATAATCTATGATCACAAGTAAACTAAAAACGCAAATAATGATAACATATCTTCTGTTGATGATTACGACATATTTGAAGCCAGTAGGTACACCAAAAGGCTGGTCTTAGTGCAGGAGGTGCGTATTATGCTCATGTTCTCTGTTTGTCGATGTGGAATAATGCCAAAAGAAACACTCATAAAGACAAAAATTTCAAAGACCAATCCATGAGTTGTTGCAATGATGCATGATATTATATCCTCTGTAAGTGTAAACGCAAAAGCAAGAAAGAAGAGAGAGAGAAGTTTCACGTTCTATTTTGTTACTTGCAATAAACTGGCAAGAGTGGCAAGTAACAATACAAAACTCAAAAAGATTTGTGTTAGACGAAATCCTTACCCGTATATAACGAACACTGAAAACGAAAATTACGTACCATTCTGTTGACGTTAAGGCGGCGTGCACACTAGCATTCAATCGCAGATTTATTGCAGATCACGATAAAATTATAATCGTTATTTATCACCGCGTCTTAAAGCGTGTACCTGCATTATTCATTCGATCGCTTGTTGCGATGTCTTGCAACGATTTACTATGCATTGTGGAGTATTTTAGCCGCGATTTTCACACGACATTTTAGTATGACGAAACGCAGTTTGTGCGCCGATTCTTAGTAGTGTTAAATGGTTATAGTGAACTTTCGAATACTTAGTTGTTTGATTATTTGTTTTGTTGTACTACTTGAATGAATTTACATTATTATTGATGTGATATAGGTTTTTGAGATGGCAATTTGAAGGTATTTGTGCATGGTGGTCTTCAAAATCGTTTCTGGAATACATAAATACCCTGGGATTTTTGGTAGCTATAAAGGTTATTTTAGCACCTATGATAATTATTATATCATATTATTACTATATATATATATTATATTTATATATATATATATTTGTAATCACGTTCTCGAAAACGGCTCTAACGATTTTAATAAAAGTTGCAGGAGTTTACGGGAGCGAAAAATCTATCTAGCTAGGTCTCATATCTGGAAAAAATCATTGTATCTATTTTCACAGGTTGTGATACACCGTTCATATACCTGGACGAGATGTTTATCTATTTTCACCCGAGCAGAGCTCGGTCGACCACCTGTTCGATTCTAGAATAATTTTACTTTGTATTATCAGGCAGCATCCCTGGGACAAAAAATCAAGTCAACAACCTCTGTGGTTAGTTTTTAATTTATATATTTGTTGCAGCGAATAAGTGGCGAGTAATCAAGTCGTCTCAACTGACAGACAGGTACGTGTTAGCGCTATCAGGAGCTATGTAATGTAGCAGCTATTTGCACGCTCAGGGAGCAAATATTTGTTTCTGTTAAGAAGTCGATTTTGTTTGTTGAACTAGTTTGAACAGTAAACTTTATCGAAGAAAGCGATAGGTAAGCAGCTTCTTGCTTATGCTAAAACAAACCACGATGGCTAATTTGATTGGCAAGCACGGAGATACTATGCTGTTTTAGAATTTTTGTAATTGGTTTTTAGGGTTCCAAACCTTAAAAGGAAAAAATGGAACCGTTCTAGGATCACTTCGTTGCCAATCTGTCTGTCTGTCAGTCAAGAAACTTTTTTTCTTATTAATATCAAATACCCTACCCTATCATATAGGCCTACGGTCTCTTGGAGCTCTAAAAAAATCAAGCTTCTAAGTCAACACAATAAAAAATACATTACAATACATTTATACGACTTATACTCGCAAATAAATCAAAACTTATAGGGTAGTCCCCGTTGATCATGAAATTTGGGAAGGTCGAAGAAGCAAGGTCTCACAGCACAAATAAAGGTTTGAAAATCGTTAATTTGTAGTTTTATCACATTTTTTTTTTGCGGTTACACACTTACGTTTGCAGTTGGAGAGGGACCGTGAGGTATATCTTGTATGGAAGAACATTTTTTCAATATCAAGTTAAGTTTGTTTTTGGGATAATTTCAACTCAAATAAGGAACTATTTATTGTGCGTGGTCCAAGACGCACTTGGCCGGTTTTTAAAAAGTTCATATTCTGCTATCCATAGGCTTCTGAGAAGTGATATGATGAGGATTTAGAAGATGACGCTACAGCACAGCAGCACAGCCGAAAAAGGAAAGTTATTGAGTATTCAAGCTGCTTATCTCATCCTCACTCTCCTTTGAGTTTTCAAGCTACTCGGTGGTGTTGAGTATTGAAATAGTCTTTAATATAGTTCGTCTAGAAAATAACCACTATCTTACAAACCGCTAATTCTGACATACTCTGACATCTAGTCATTACAGCAACACATTTCCCGTAGTTAAGTCATTATTACCTGAGCAGAAGATTAGCTAGCTGTTGACACCCTGTGTTTATCATTCATTACTGTGTGAATAGCATGTGTGCAACTATGTTGGTAAGTGTCACGTTTGCGATCTATAACGGGATGAGCAGAATTATAAAGTCTGCGATAAACGGCAGTCTAATGAGATTAAATCAATTGTATTTTACTAAACTTTTAATTTTTTATGAGACTATTTTAATAAAGTCAATTGTTATTTATTATATCGTTTAATTCTATAATAATATAAATAAATAAATAAAATGAATGAAACAAAATGTGAAAATGAATTCAAATGGTAAATAGTTAGGCATTTAAACATTTAACGTTGTGAATGTTACATGCAATACTAAAAATTAATTAAAATATCTGGATTACCGAGCTTTGCTCGGTTTTTCTTTATTTACATGTGATTTTCTTAATGCATGAAATAAATATTTAAGTTATATTGTAAAAGAGTTATATTGTAGTGTTTTTTTTTTGGGAATAAACGGCTTTTATTTTATTTATTTGTATGACATTTCTAGTCGAATGTACGTAATCATCACAATCTTATGCTTGATCAGTTTTTTGCGAAATGTGGATCATGTCTTACTCATTAGTGTGTTGCAAATTAGGTACCTGCTTACTTATAATATTCTTCATTAATTAAGTCATGTCAATGTATAGTTGCAGCTGACTTCCTAAAATAAAAAGAGACGAATTGATAAAAGTGTACCTTTTATTTTAATCAAAAGCAACTGCCTATTAATTAAAAACAACTTTTTATTCCATACCATCCATTCTTCGTTCACTTAAAATACCTATAACTAACTGTCTTTATTAATTAAGGTTGACAAAGAAAAAACTTTTTCGTACGAGAACGAACCCAAATTCTGTCACGGTGTTCATCAAACAAAAGCAGGGAAGCGAATTGTCGAACTAATTAACGGACACCTTGAGGCCATCCATCAATTGGATGAAAAAATCTGGGGCACCTTGGTACCGATCTTTAAGAAAGGCAAGTTTTTGGCTCAGACAGTGATAGGTATGTCAGTTTTGGGTGGTTCGGCTTATGAAGTAATGAGATAGAATTAATGAAGAATCGATCAGTTAAATAGCAACGTCTGATGTTTGGGCAAGAGTTAAATTAATAGTTTCTATTAGGATCTTACTGATGTTGACAGCTACGCGAGGTACCATATACCTACTATGTAAAAAAAATGATAAACAATAAAGATCCTAAAGTAAAAAATGCGTTTAGCACTTGTAATGAAGTATAATCTTCATAATTTTTTTGGGCTCCCAGAAACAACAATATATGAACTCCTAAACTGTTTTTCAATTTCCAATCTTGAGAACTCACAGTTATAAAATTACCGTCTCCGCCTACAGACACATTCAGAAAACTTGAAAATAAATAAATATAAAATTGAATCTATTCGAATCGTGCATTATGCAGCGGTGACTCGATGTCTCGTCGATTACATTAGGCGTAAAAACTGCAGAACTGTCTGGCCCATCCATCATGACAAGCCGTTGAATTCGTGATGATAACGTGGCTAAAAAAGGTGGCAGAAAAATATGATGTAAGAATTCAAATAGTTGATAATTTTTTGAGGAAAATGAAGTGAATATTGAAGAAGTTAGGAAAGACGATAAGACGTGATCCAGTTAAATTGATGAACTGGTAAGTAATTTTGAAAATTACACGATTTAGTCAAACACCGAACTGTAAGTACAACGCAACTAAACAAAACTAAACAGTCAAGAAATACATCGGAATAGCGAACATTAAGGTTATAATGTTCGCTATTCCGATGTAATTCTTCTTCCTTGGAATACTTGAACAGATTAAAAATCTTTAAAGAAGTAACAGTAAAAAATTTAGCTACACGACATTTCAATTATTATTAGAAATTATGGTATTCATAATAACATTATTCTGAACCAGTTCAAGATGATAAATGTGAAGTTTTGTTCAATGATGACACAAAGAAAACAATATTTAATTTGATAGAATCATTTTTGCTGTGGGAGAAAACCCCACAGCCCCCCAGCGAAAATGATTCGATCCAAAAAGTATTATTAAGTTGTAAATAATTTTTGTTCATTTCCATTTGTATTTGTTGTAAAATCATAAAAACTTGTGGCGTCATGTGAAGTAGTTGAGTAACTACATTTTATTTTGCTTTACCTCTTGGTGTTCCACATCCACAAGGTTTCGTCACGGTACATAATGACAGCATTAAAATGCAGAATTAGGATTTTATATTTATGGTTAATCGTCAACAGAACAAAATCTTACTTTTCTTCTGTCCGTACTTTTCTTCCAGATTTCATAATACGCATTCAAGTTTTTCAGGCATTTTCAGAACTTCAAATCCTTATTGATGTCATCGATTTTTTTTTGCATCCTGTAAAATACATCAAAAACAAAATATACTTCCAAAAGTCTTGCACCAATGAAGGTTACCATACAGACAGAGACGTACTTACTATGCACCGTGACCTGGACTCTCAAATTACCAAATTATGCTCAACAAAAGCTGCAGACAACTGCATTTAATACAGTACAGGCATCATTTATCTTGTATCTGTCCAGGAGACATCTATTCTGGTGTCAAATGAATTAAACATACTTCATTCGATGCTGCTGTCTGTCCGAAGTATAATATTATCATTAATAAACCCCAAGGTTTTGCTCTTGTCTTTAAATTATGGAGCTCCTGTTTTTCGTTATTTTTTTTGGGAACCTTGGTTTATTTTCCTGGTGACATATAAATAGTAATGGTGATATAGTTTTTTATTTGGGTCAGTAGTGACAAATATAATCATAAAAGGCACATGTTTTGTTTGAAAATCAAAATTGATCTTGTTTGGTCTGAATTGGTGTTACTGCAGCTCTACATATTTATGAGCCCCGACTTACGAGTTGTAGGCCGCGGGTTCGAACCCAGGCAGGTGCTTTACTCTGTGTAAGTAATTTCATCACCACTGTTCAGAAAATAGTAAAGCAAAACATCGTGAGTAAACCGGCATATCCTAGAACCAAAAATTCAAAAACATGGACATCTATCAAACCGCACTAGGCTCGCATAGTAAATTACAACCCTCTCTCGCCATTTCTCTTGAAGAGAGGAGGCCTGTGTCCCAGCAGTGGGAACATTATAGGCTGATTATACAGTAACAATGTAGGTATAAATTCAAAAGCCAACTTACCATGATCATTATGTTCAACCATATTCAAAGGCTCGATATTGCTACCTAAAATAATTTATTTTAATTAAAAATCACATTTATAAACACCACCTCCAAATTAAAGTCTCTATATACATTCACTATCTTCTAGCATCAGTAATGACGTTATATACTGCATATTATGTATCTAACTTGTGGCCATGTCTTTTCAGCATATCAAGTAGCAACTGCATCAGTCTTTTAAATTTAACATGTTCTTGAACGCCGATCAATCTTGGGAGCAAACATTTTGGATTGAACATTTTTTATACTCATTTTCAATATCATTTCCATAAGTTTCGGCGGTATTGGGTACCGTTTGGGTAAAAAGTACGAATCAAACTATTGTATTAACGGTTCCGTACCGCCAAAACTATTGTAGTTAAGTATCCTTCTTTTAATTCACCTTGATGGAGGATAAATAACATGTATTCTGTACCAAATTCAACTAGCTTTATTTCACGGTAAAAAGATAGAGCCCTGAGATCGACAGATGTATAGACAGGCTGATTGACGAACAACTAGCCAGATACACGGCGAAGGTTTTGGCAGTACCCAAAAATTAAAATGGGAGTCCCGTTTTCAAATTTTGGGTAAGGAACCCTAAATATATCTGTCTGGCATTCAGTGTCTGAATTATACATGACAGTGAAGTTAAAGAGTGCAGCGTCTGGGTCATTTGTCAAGTGTTGGCATTAATGTTCCAAGTGTCAGACTGTTTTGTTGGCGGTATAATGTTCAATGCGATTTTTATTTCCACTCTAGTTTTCTTGGGTCTATTGGTAGAGACTGAATGATTTATTCAGTGCATTTTGTATGACACATTAATAATTACGGAAACATATATATTCCAACAACTTATCGAGCAATTTGCAGCATATATATAAATTACAGTAGATGTCACGGTACCAGAATAAATAAAACGCTTGTTTGTGATAAAGCTCGAATGCTAATTTCGAATCTTTAAGTTTTTACATTATTATATTATATTATTTTATATTATCGTGTCATGCGTTTTTCAGCTTAGGGGGGCGACTGTTTGGGAACGTTACAATTGTGGCGATAAGTCCCCTTTGAGGAGTAGCTAGAGAGGCGCCAAGGCGTCCTCACCTTTCGCCTGACGCAGGTCCTCACCGTACACGGTTGTTTTGGGAGGTTCCTGTTCGGGATAAGACGGGAGGAAACGACCGGGTGTCACCACTGTATGGATAACTAGATCCATCTATGTAGCATTAACATGACCTGTGCGAAGCTCATCCGTCGTCATCGCCATTAATCATTATCAAGGCTATATCTTCTGCAGGCGTTCCCATTGTGCACTGTACACCAGTATATGACGAGCAATATATTTTGACATTTACGACCTGCTGTGACATAAAACCGACGAAATAAAAACATTACAAGAAAACATAACAGGAAAATAGATATCAAAATGCCATACAACTGCAGAAACCATAAAAAATACCCAATATAGACAGTGTCCCAACAACTTGAACTTCACCTCACGTCATACATTGCCGTGCAATAAAAAGTGACCGCATAAAATAACCATCGTCATAAAACGAGTACCTACAGTTGTGACTCCATTTGTACTTCTTAAAGTACTTTAAACCTTGTACCTTATCTCAATCGGCTTAGCAAAGCGGCTTGTGCCGATTACCGATAAAATATTGCACTTATGTATATTATTTGCAGGGCGAGCGAATATCAATCGGGTTATCTTTTTATCGAATGTCGGTTTACTTAACTTGCGTTTGAGAGTTGCAGAAGCATTTTCGATTTACCTATCATAAAATCTGAAATTCTAATTAGAAAGAGTATCTGCTGCACAAGGGCACTCGCATCTGTGTTCTTGTGAGTTTTAAGTAATTTTGGTTTACATCCAGTTTCGGGGAGCCAACTTTGTAAGATTCCTCCAGTGGCAATATTGGTTTTAGTCCTTACCTTGTTTTCAAGACGTTTATGACTAGACGCATCACGAATGATGGAGAACTATCATAATATGTAGGTACAGTAACGTATTTAATATAACAAAAACTTCATAATTATTTATCTAAACTCAAGTTTCACGAGGGTAATGAACATTCAATTAAATGTTATATATAAAAGCTACACTCTCATTAGATTCATGGTTACAACACCATTTACAACAATTTTACGACCATTACGATTATAATTTAAGTATATTAGCAAGTACCTTTAAACGTGTACTTTTATCTTAATCGGCTAGTATAGTAGCCTGACGTAGCCGATGTAAGATAATGTTTGCAGTAATATGAGCAAGCAGCTGATAGCCTTTCTGTTATGTATTGGACTGAGATGTCGTCAGTTGGCTAAAGTATCAATTTTCAGTTTTATTGCGTTCTGTTTTGTTCATAGCTGGATTAAAGAGAGATATGAGTTTGTTGATTTGGATACAAAATATCTGCTACTCTTTAATAGCGTCCTTTGTAGCTGTTGCAAGAAATGATAATAATAAGACCCTAAATTATTACAGTATCAATTAATCGAAAGATGAATGTATAGATTACACATGAGAAATAGCTGAGTACAAGAAGACGAGGAAAGCCAATATCACCAACATAAGAGACGTATCATTTGATATCATCCGGTAAAAGAAGTCTAGAATATGATGTAACAGTTGGCTATAGTTTGACCGAGACCGCTGTTCCACGCTTTAGCAATGCGGGGGGCAGCGTTGATGAATGAGCGGAGGGCGGGACGCGGCGCGTCCTGAGCGTTGATGAATGAGCGGCCCGCACTGCCCCCCGTCTCGCCGCGCACATACTTAAGGCGCGGAACATCGGTCCCGGTCAAACTATAGTAAGGTCTTTGAAATTGCTCCTCTTTTAAGAAGCATCTTATAAGACAAATCATTTTGCTAATGAAGTATAAACATTGTGAATTATGATCAGTGAAAGCTATTCTATATATAATTTAGTCTCCATATCACTGCTTTCTCAACATCCTGTCACCGCATAGACCTCCTGCACCGACCTATTCAACGCTTAGCAATTCCAATACAAATATCACCAACTTTCGAACTTCAAAAATATCTTAAAAACCTCACGGAAGACATCAAAACTTAAACTAATAACGCAAGAATCCATATTCAAGAAGTTGAAAACTTATACAGAATATTAGCTTATCGATGTCCTAATAATGGCAAGCGACGCCACGGGGTTTCGTCGGTGTGCCAGATGGTAGATATATAATTTGATGCTATCAATTGCGTTTGGGTTCTGTAGTTGGTATTTTAAATTTTGTAGTTCATTTTTATTATCATGGAGCCTTGAAATAGTTGGATAGCTGATACATAACGATACTCACGGCTAGCGAAGCTAGTTTACAAAGTTCTCATTTTGTCAATTAGCTATATAGAGATGAAAAAAATGAGGATGGTTGTTATATTTTATAATAATGTTACTGTTATGACAAGTGGAAGATATTATATTCCCTTTACTATAACAGTAACTTTAATCAAACTCAAAACTAAAACTCAAAGCATTTATTTCAATTAAACCATTTATAGGCACTTTGAATTGTCAGAGAGTCGGTCAGAAAGCTGAAGTTGCCCATTCCAAAACATAGATCTCTATGGAGAAGAACGGGCAAGAAACTCAAAGGTACTCTTTAAAATCAAGATATTTCAAAATTCTGGGTACATTGATGCTTTTCTATGTGAGAAATGAATATCTTTTAAATCAATGTATTACAATCTTCATCAAGTACACCCAGCTGTCAACAGTTTGTCAACCTCCTGGTTCGAACGTCTCTGTCCCTTGTCATCAATTAACAGTGGAGGCTAGGTGGCAATCAATTCGAAAAGAATACCGATATTGGAGACAGAAAGGCATCTTCAAAATAGTCATCAAGTTAACAGTATGGCCAGTTTACAAGCTTATTATTTATCGCGTGATGACAATGGATAAAGCTTCGGCCAAACCTGAGCGACCACAACGCGGGAGGCGGGAAGCGAAGCGGGAGCTTCTAACGCGCGGCAGACGCCGCTCGTGTTATTATTAAGGTGCCTTGCACACCTACGCGGCCGCGACGCGGGAACAGTGCGTCGGGAAAGCGGGAGTGAGCGGGAAGCACGCGTCTTGTAGTCAGACGTTTGTATAGATCATTACATTATTACGAACGACTCATTATTTAAACTCCACGATGACAGATGAAAATAATATAGTAATTTTATCGAAAAAGTAAGAGAACATACTCTTCTATACGATCTGAAAAATCCTGGATATCAAAATATACGTAAAAAGGATGAAATATGGGTCTCAATCGGTTCGTTCCGCAAGGGCAAGCAATAAAAGGTCTTCTTCATCAGAGTCAGACTCTGATGTTAAATATGAGACTGACATAACACAACAATTTAGGTGCTACACTAACCTATAAACGTGCGGCTGTGGCTATTCACTAAACAAAATGAAGTACGTTATTCGCGTTGTAGTCGCGCAGGTGTGCACGATAACTCCCGCGTTAGTTTCGCGCTGTTAACGCTCTCGCTTCGCTTCTGCGTCCCGTGTTGTAGTCGCTCAGGTTTGGCCGAAGCTTAAAACTATAAGTCTACTCGAGTCTAAGTGGTATTAAGAGAAGTATGCGTAAAGAAGTTTTATAGGCACTTACGACAATTATGACATACGGGACATTAGCCAGCCTCTCAGTTCTCACTTGTCCATTAAGTATCTAGGTAAAATGAACGTCTGAAGTCACATAACGATCGTACGCTCGTAAACGTTTAATTTACGATTATTATACGACTCTAAAACATTATTGAAGCTTAATTTCGCGTTTTATTGTCGTTTCGTGCTTATTTAATAAATATTTTTATTTGTTATCGACAGTCATAAATGGTAATTTGTTTTGTATTGAAACGGTTTACGCTTTGAATATGTAATGGGGTTATAAGACGTTTATCGTTGAAGAAGGTTGATTTACAAAATGTGGCTCGCGGTAAAAATACTGTTTTGGTGAAAATCATACAATATGATTACGGTTTGTTATTTTTGCTTTTAAATTGCAGTGATTGGAGACTGTACATGTATATCCACAAACGTGCACTTAAACCATTATCTCAGTCCTACCAGATATCGTGTGGCCCGGGCTGTCCTTAATTTACTAAGGCATTGACAGGATAGCAGCTGGCAACCTCATAGGAAGAACTGCGAAATGTCATACGTAAAAATAAAAATAAATATAGTGGACTGGGCAACAAAATATATCAACTAAAGTCGAGCAAGCGGATAAATAAATAGATTTAACGTCTCTTTCACCGTCTTCGTAAACCAGAGCTTGAGAACATCGTATGGAGCAAACCTTCTGTTTTACTTACATCATGTACAAAACTTGATGGAATTACGACTCTCCTTGTTACGGCTAGTTACAAACAGCTTGTATGAGTGAATACGTTTAGCCATGAGCTGTTAGCGATAAATATTTAATTTATTGCATTGGCTTTATAGCATGATTGCTTCCCGTCATCTGGGAAAGGGAAATAATGTCAGCTGAAGTCAATGCAGTGTGGGAACGAAAATACCGTTACTTGAGTTTCATCATTATTGAGGTACTTCTTGCCTTATTTTTGCAATCGTTTAAATGATCTTATTTTAAGTTTATTAATCTGTAAGACCTGACACATTTTTTTCAGCTATAACGTTGATGGATAATGTATTGCCTTGACTTAAGCTAGCGAAACGCTTATGTAAACTTCTATTTAAAGTCGTTGTAGAAATACTAAACGCTTTCACCAGATGACACAGACAAGCGACTGTCACTTGTCTGTGTCATCTGGTGAAGATTGTGGTTACGGAAAGCACACAAGACAGTAGGTATTAGTAGTATTAAATAAATAAACTTAAACACAAGTACAGCTGAATTCGATAAATAAATAAAAGCCATGCATGCAGCTAGCAGGATATAAAATATTAATTACCAGATTAACTTTTAATCTGAAACTAACGGGCGACAATTAAAAATTTTAATACCCTCATTCATAAAGATTATATTGACAATAATTTGACGGCCCAAATACATTTGATAATGGCAGCAGTTGGCCATGTTGTAAAATATATTACCAAGTCAATTGGCACGAATTTATAATCTTACTTGCGCGTTAAATATAATTTTATAATACGATGATTTTATATTCTACCGGCAATGATTATTAAGTCACTTTACTTCGTTTATACTTCATTCTTTTGTTCAGATTATTATTCCTTATCGCAATCTTAGGTTACGAGTATCTATCAACTATGAACTTCAACAGAAGTCACTCTGTACTTTTGTAAAACGACGAGTTTGAGCGAATCAAACCAAATCTATCAAACTTGTTAAGATAGTCAGGTAGCAGAAAATTATAAGAAAATAAGTTATTGAAAATATTAACTGGATTCGCTTTTCCTCTTTTGTCGTCGCTGCATCATCATTGTCATCTATAATATTGGTAGATATTATTATCCATTCCATCCACTCCACAGTAAGTACTCTCAAGTCTTGATTCAGGGGGTCAGATGATCGATAAAATTACTTATTTAAAAAATCTTCATATTCTGTAAACACAAACACATCGTGTTATTACAATGTCACATTCAAATGACATCAGATTACATAAATCATACATCTTTTTGAACCTTAAATAATCACTCAAATCTCCATTCGAATCTCAACTTAAATTGCAGCTGACAGGAAATTAATTACCAAGTGTAAAAGGTCGCTAATATACATTCTATATTAATAGTGTAGTGCTAATATACATTCTAAATGAATAGTGCTGTGCCCTGTCACTCGATTATCGATTGTTTATCAAATATGCTAATATTGTAATAGTGTTTTAATGGGACAACCGGTTGGTGATTTAAATATTGATATTAATATATTCGTGCTGTCGCTGGTAGGTGTTGTGGGAATAGGGCGGCCAATGGAGTCGATATATTTATTCATCACACCAAACTATATTTGACAAATAAATTACGATGACGTAATTAAATGCAATCTTGCACCTAATGTAATTTTCTTCTGATTCTGAAAACATAGTTCCATGTTTTAAAAAAAAATCTTTAAAGTAGATACTTGGAATGTTATAGACTGTACTTAATTGAAAGTTTTGCAAAATTAAAAACAGCGTTTTCATTCAAATTAAACTTAGATAATATTATATTTGAAATTATCAATCCTTAAAAGTTGATTTCCCATTTATATTACATAACATCACGCCTGTAATCCCCGAAGGGTTAGGCAGAGGTGTACCTATAGTACACCCACATTTCGCCAGTTATGTTTAAGTCCCATGTAATAGGGGGCGAGCCTATTGCCATCAACCGGGCACAAATCCAGACTCCGGGCTGCTACTGAGAAATTAATTTATATTAATAAATTAATAATTTAAACTAATACCTCAAAGAAGTCTCCACGCTATCCTCTGTCCCGACACTTGTCTTGTAAATAATGTCAGCGTGTAATTCGGTGTGTATATTAGAATTACGAAACGTGTCGATTTACGTGACACGTCTGTCTGTTTGATCGCTTGTTTGTCGACATTACGTAACTAGGTAAACGTACGGCAAGTCGCTTTTAGATAAATGTCTAACATTTCATTTAGTTGTTTGGTTATGTCTGTGTTTATGGTTTGGCTAAGGAAGTGATTTTCTGATGCAATCGAATGTTTGAAAATGTCATCTTTACTTTATTCTTCCTTTTTGTACGGTTTGTCAGTCTAACAATGATGTATGCTCTGATGACGTAAAGCACAGTACCTAACTTTCACTTGTCTACTTACGAAAACGAGGTAAACATTATCTTTGAGAAACCTACGTTGAGCTGCATTTGCATACTTAATTCTGATTCACTTCTGAACGATCTCTCTTTCACGGCTATCTGATATTATCTTCGAAGGAAATATTATTTAGCAGTACCAAATTGATTGTATAATTTCACCGTTTTGTTTTATTGTGCCATAAATTTACTATAACAACAATAAACATAATTTACTTCACTAAAACATTTGTTAATCTTGTGTTGTAATCAAATAATACTTAGACACACACTAAATTAAAACCAATAAATATACAAAAAAGAAATTTACGTGACATTTTTTTACAGCACAATATTAATGTTGAAGGTTAACATTATAATTTAAAATGCAATTAAGGAGACGGGTGATAATAAATTAAGAAAAAAGATGACGATACCCTATTATTTATCGATACAATTAATTCCACACTACTTTTTTTTTTGATAATTTTATTTATGGCTCATAAAAAAATAGGGTCACAACTTCTCGCAGTTTTTTAAGAAACCTTTCAAATACATTCAGATATTTTCGTTTTTAGTAAGACTGACACCATCCTAAGTGGCGTCTTTAAAAGGTTGATAAAACAACAAGGGTTTTGACTTATTGGTTGTTCAATTTGTTGACAGGCGAACCAATTACCCTTTTAGTTATTAATTACCCTTTTTACTTTCGCGTGCAATAACAGCAGCTGATGTTAATTGATATTTTTAATTATTTTCCTATTGGATTTTCAAAAAAGTACAGAGGACTTGCCGGAACTGGTGAAATCCTCCTTTGTAAATAAATTGGATTTTAAAAGGTAGCTAAGGTTGACTATCATTATGTGAAAGTCGGAGGACCGAACGTTTTTAAGCAATTTGGATGATTTCCAAAACCGTAAGATATTGGATTTTAAGGATCAGCAGTGATCTGAGTAGGTAGATTGATTTAACGTACTCGCATCATGAATAGTCATAGAAATCATAACATGTAAGCCTTTTTTCCGGGATTTCATTTTGGTACTTACGGGATTGAATCAAATATTGTAAAAGTAAGGATTTTTAAATTACTACGTTAGAAATTTATAGAATGCGATAGATAAACATTTAAAATTGTTTTTTTTTCTTATTTATCAAGTAATAAAGTGAAACTTACTTTTGTGCGTCCATTCGAAACTTACATAATATGACTAATTTAGTAGTTATTTCTTGTAAGTATCTACTGTTTGTAATTGTTACTATTCTTGAATAAATAAATAAAAATATATTTTTATACTTCTTAATATTTTTCGCATTCAATGCAATAACAGCAAAAGGGTTAAACATTTCTTATTCATATTAATGTATTCTTTATTCTACACATTACAAAATTTTATATTCCTTAAAAAAATCTTAATAATTTCAAAATCCCGGAATCCCGGAGGCATATCCAGTTTATTGACCCCAAATCAATCTACCTACTCCGATCACTGATGATCAGCCATAGATCTTTATTCGATAAAATTATTTGCTTATCTTTTCACATTTGTGATAGTAATGTTTATTATTAGTTGATACATAAATTCTCATATATTAACTATTTCTTTCTATATAAATCTGATTTTTATCTCCGTCTTGCATAGTAATATTTATTTTACAGTGCTTGCCACCGTTAAAAGCTTGATATTTTCGGTTTAAAGGTCAAACATAAACTAGCTGTTTAGTGTGATTATTAGGAGTTGAGGTTAGACAGGTGTTAACCAGTAATTGGGTTATGGAGGTCAGATAAGCAGTCGCTCCATGTAAAATACTGATATCCAACTGCATTCGGTTGGACTGGCAACCGACCTCAACATAGTAGTAGATGTGTAGAAGACTAGATTTTTGTATATAACAATAGCGAACAGTACGGTACAAGATTTACATCATACTCAACAAAAAACATTCTATGCTTTAGCACAGACTTTAATTCCAAGTTAATATAATGTTTGCAACAGCATCACATAATAATATCTCATGCCCTTACTCGACAAGAGACGTTACAGTGGCCCTATAATTATCTCCACACCCATACCAACAAAGCTTAACATATAATTCTATTTAACAGCACCTACACACAAACAGTTTATTACGCAATTATAATGACATTGGCGACGGTTCGTATCTTGGAAACGCGATCCTCAATGCTAATGAATGTATAACGATTGGCGATTATCGTTGTGTCATCATCAGATGCGGTATCTATTTGCATTTTATTTATTGTAAAATTTTACGAGCATGTCGTGGTAAGGTGGTATCGACTCTCAAATTGATATTTTATCGATATACCACTCGGACAGCACTAAACGCGAGAGCGGCGAACTTTAAATATGGAGTTTTATATTTTTTAAAGTTTTATATTTTGAATTTATTAATTTTGAAATAAACTATTATTATCATGGTGGAATTTATAAGTTTTAATAAAATTTCGTGTCAATACAGTATGATAGTCGAATTTCTTTGGAGTTTTGAGAAAAATATCGCGTTGTCATAAAGTTTTTATGACAAGAAGTTGGAGTGGCTGTAAATTATACTTAAAGACTAATTCAGGGACTTAGTAAGTCATTACTGTCAGCCATTTTCACTGAGATGGTTGTGTATGCAGTCATAAAGTTGTTTGTATTTTTGCCTTCAAGAACGTGACTTTATTGTAACCTTTCTGGATTGTAAATATGCACTTCATCTCAAATGATGATTCTTAATAATTATTGAGCGACTGGTACTCTTCAACAATCTGTAACTCATTGTATTTAAAAAAAAAAAACTGATTTTGATTTACGATATTAGAAGTAGGACATGGGAAAATTTAAGTCAGCGAAAAGGCGATTTAGATATAGGTGTAAACAATTTTGGACCCTACGGTATTATAGTGCCGCGCTGCTTTTTTGACTACACCAATATTAAGAAAGACATTTTATTAAAAACCATCATTCACGCCTTTTAAAACTTGCAATAACTTCAGCTCAAAAGAGAATAATAACACCTGCAGCTACTAAAAAGCTGAAATTCCCAGCCGTTTTTCGTCACGTCAGTCGCGACGTCAACGTGACAAATCCGTGGGCATTCGTCTAGTTGGCGGAGAGTGATCGCGGCAGCAGCCAACGTGACACGCGCATTTATCACGCCACGCTGCGTGTTAGGGAGGTATTGTCCCAGGTCTGGGACATTCAGAATATAGTGGGCAGATTTTTGCACCGAAGTTGGCAACTTAATTTTGGGATTTGATTTCTGTAACTTGAAGATTATTTTGTGCGTGATCATTGCATTGGTATGAATTTTATCAAAGATTAACATAACATCACACCTATAATCCCTGAAAGATTAGGCAGAGGTGTACACTCCCGCAGGAGGCGTGAATTTGCTGGTCCTGCCCCATAACCACAACTAATTGATTAACATTTGAAAATACTGTTGGAGCTGCTGAAGATTGTAAGACCATCTTTGCATTGTATAAACTCAATCTTCTTTGTATTTTATAATTGCATAGCACAGGTGTGAGTATTATGTACTAAAGAGTTACCGGGTAATATGTCTTGCATTGACTTGAATGCGGCCTGGTGGCTGTGAGTATGTCATACTCACTCAAATGTCTCGCTGATGGCGGCGCGTGTGTTGGATCATTGGTCAAAGAGAGCTATCCCTTTAAAATGGTTGAGCTGAATGGTGCTAATCCATGCGTCATGTTCATGAACGGGCGCCGGCAGTTGGGAATGGTCATCTCTTAGCTACCATGGCTTATTTTTAATTTATTTTAATTTTTGAATTGTTCTTTTTTATCTTTTTATTACGGACGCTTCTAACGTGCACGTCTTTCTACATTAATCACGCACGTCAATATACATTCCTTTTACATTTAATCCCCTCAGCATTTATTCTACACCCACACCAGGGATTCAGTTTGGCGTCATCAAAGGGTGCAGCCAAACAAACGGGCTAACCAAAAACCAAGCTTCAAACGTTTTAATATTGCACGCGTTTATTGCGGCTAGAGTGTAGGGAGGCTAAGCGGTTGGAAAAATGTGGGATAGCCCTGATAAAAAAATAAGAAATTTCAAAGTTCCAACTTAAGATAAGAAGACAAAAAATCAAGTGAGAGTTGTGTACAAACGCCTGCCAATAGCTTCGTGGATTTACAATTTTGAAAAACCGGCCTAGAGCGTGTTGGACCACGAACAATGAAGGGTTAAGTAGATGATATGAACTTATCCCAAGGACAACCTTAACATTGTAGTTGAAAAACATGTTCTCCCATACATTCCAACTGCAAATGTAAATTTGTATGCACAATATTGGGAGATTCACCATGTTATTTTAATTTTTATTGTTTTTTCCTGTAATCTATAAGAATAGAACTATTTTCTGTATGTTTTGCAAAATTTCAGGCTCAATAGTTTCGGAGATAATCCGGTCAATTTTCATATATCTTCTTAAATATCTCCAAAATTATATATTTTAAAAAGATTTAAAAAAAAACATATTTGAGATCCTCACAACAAACCCTTTCATTTTCTATGTCACACAGTCCAGTTTGCATTTTTTTTTTCCATCCAATTTGTCTCGAGTTATCTTATAAAACTTTACTAAAATTTAACTATCAGTTCTGTGTTTGCAAATCTACTCTTTGCTTTTAATAATAAATAACACACTAACTACCAGAACTCCTCATAGAAATAAGTAATTCATATTTATTGTTTAAAGCACAAAGGTGCATTCAAGAGGTGCTGTCAGTGTCAATATTCCACAACAATGTGAAAGCGTTCAGTTTAATTGGTGAAATCTGCCCGAAGACTGCTTTTTGAAAGCTGAAATTGTGCGAGTGAAATTATTAGCCTTTATTTATTTATTTCCAACTTGTATCTATCATTACAGGTTTACTTATTGTATTGCAATAGCGTACTTATCCTTATTATACTTATTATTAACTTTTATTTATAATTAAATTTTGTAATTTATCACAAATAATGCATTCTTTGTGAACTCAGAGAACAACAGATTAAATGCTACTTGCTTTGCTGTTCCGTGCCAGTCAACTTAAAATATCCTAAAATAATATTTCCCAATAGCGCCCACCCTACCTGATGAGAGAACGTATCGCAAGGTTCATTTTGTCGGGTTCTTGCGCCGGGGGCGACACCATCGTTTCTGGGGGAAGCCGACAGAGGGCGCTGGCAAACACGAGCTCCATTTCCGGCGCGGAAGAGCGCCGCCGACGTCGCTTCCGGCGGCCGACTGATTGGGCCTTTATTAAAAACTGACACCTGAGGCTATCCACTGTTTTTGTTTTTCGAATTTTTCCTTTTTACTAAGGGTTGGTTGTGACAAGTGCTTTTTTAATGTTCCTCGGTTGTAGTTTGTCGCGTTTGGATTAAATTGTGGTTTAAGCTGAGGGGAGCTGGGATTGTATTTTGTTTGTTTGTTTTGCAGATTTTTTGTGACCGAATTTGCCTGATTTTAATAAAGATCTCAGGAAATTGATTTCCGACCATGTTAAAATTTAATGCTTTGGATACAAAGCCAACTTTTTGATATATTTTTTTGAAAGTTTTAATAAATATTAATTTAAACCTAAGTCTTAGATAATTTCTAACACAAATACAAAATGTCTTTGCTAATGCAAATTAAGGTGGCATGCCTACTCCTTACAACACTGACACAATAATTTCTTTACCAATAAACTATTATCATTCACAATTTAGAAGATGTAGAAAACAAAGAATGAGTGTGCTGTAGAGTTGTTCCTCGTGAAACGTATCACTTCGATACAAATCCGACGCCTTGTTACATGCACACCGGATAAGGTGAATAGAATAGTGTTGTGTAGTAGACGACGTCGATGAAAAAATATTTTATTTTTATTGAAGTGAAAACTTCTTTAGGCGCGTTGGGCATTTTTGAGATGGGACTAAACCATTGATTCCGACACTGTTACGACACCATCTTTTATCTCAAATACAAACTTAACATTGTAGTTGAACAACATTGTGGCATTGTAAACTTAATATTGTATTTCAACTACAAAACGGAACGGAAATGTATATTCCAAATGCAAATGTAAGTTTGTCCGCACAATATTGAGAGATTTATTATGTTATTTTAAACTCAGTTATTCTAGTCAGTTATTTTAGACTTCTTATAGGTTTTCCTGTAATTTATGAGTAAAGAATCATTCTACGTAATTTTTTCAAAAATGTTGTCTCAGTAGTTTCAGAGATATGACCCTTATCTCCGAAACTACTGAGCTAAAAATTTTGAAATGGTCAATCTTCATCGATTTATTAAATATCTTTAAAGGTATTTATTTCAAAATTAAATAAAAAAATATGTTTGAGATCCTCGCAAGAAGCCCTTTCATTTGATATGTCACACGGTACTGTTTGCAAAACTATTGTTTTGAATTTTCTTGTTTGCCCCCAAAAGTGACCCCCATATTCAAAATTTATTTATTGGGCCTCCGAGATCAGGCCCTAAACATTCTTGAGGCGCTCGGCAAGAATGTAACCTACGAGCAGCTGCTGGAGGCGTTAGAGTCTAGATACGGCGACGCGCACCTGGAGCACGTATTTCGTGCTAAGTTGAAGGATCGTGTTCAACGTAGTGCCGAGAACCTACAGCAGTGGGCCCTCGAAGTTGAAAAGCTGGTTCGGAAAGCATACCAGTCTGCCCCTGCACTTATCGATGGGAATCTGGTACAAGCGTTCGTTGATGGAATACGCGACCTAGAAGTTAGAGCCGCTGTGAGACTTGGGCATCATGAGACGCTGAAAGACGCCTTGGCCCATGCCTTAGAAGTAGAGGCAGTGAGGCAGGACCACCGAACGCACCGCGTCAGGGAGGTTGTAGCATCACCTGTACGCGACCGGCCGCAAGGGTACAGTCCTAGGTGCTACACTTGCGGAGAAAGGGGTCATCTTCGGTCAAGCTGTCCTAAGCGCAGCACCCCGAGAGAAGACCAGCAGGGAAGGGTGGCTGAAGTGACTGCCCAGCCACAGCAGGGAAACGAGTAAATGCCAGGACTGGGGGGCGGGTGCTGGCTGGTATTGAAAGAGCCCCGAGAATCTTGATCTCGCAAGCACATGATGGGAACAGCCTGACCATCAAAGGCGAAGTCAACGGAACACCATGCAAACTGACGTTGGATACTGGAGCTTCTCACACGGTCGTCAATTCTCACCTAGCAAGTCGGTTTCTTGGGGACTACGTCGATAACCACGACCGTATACGATTACTAACAGCTACCGGTCAGCACATAATCGTCCGAGGCAAGAAGGAGGTGGAGTTAAAATTGGGTGATAGAACTTACCAGCACAATGTCATCGTGGCCGATATAGTGGACGATTGCATCTTGGGCTTGGACTTCATGCGGAAACATCGTTGCGAGATCGACGTTGATCAAGGAGTATTGAAATGTGGTTCAGATGAAGTCTTCATGGAAGGTGCACCATCAGGAAAAGTGTACTGCTTGAAAGAGATTGTTCTTCCTCGCAGATCAGAAACAATTGTGCCAATTAGTTTACCACAGAATTCTAGACACAAAGATCGAAGTGTTCTGATAGAAAGGGTGAACAATGACTTCCCATGGAAGATGGCACGTGCTTTGGTCAAGGCCACCAACGTCTCAGCAGTACGCATACTGAATCCAAGTGACAAGGAGCATGTGATCAAGAAGGGCACCTTGATCGGTACTTGCGAGGAAGTAGCTTGGATGCGTCAATTGCAGGATCCGCCTACCGGAAATAAAATTGGTAGTGCAAAATTTGACGTGTCAACGCTTTTGGAAAACTGCGATTTAACTAAAGGAGAAATGGACAAGGCTAAGAAGATGTTACTTCAGTACGCCGACACTTTCTCTTCAAACGATGCTGACATAGGGAGAACTGGACTTGTTCAGCATAAGATTAATACAGGCAACGAGTTACCAATCCGTCAGCGACCAAGAAAACTGCCAGTTGCACGAGAAAAAGAGGTGGAAACCATGATTAAGGGAATGGTGAAGGACGGTGTTATAGAACCTTCATCGAGTCCATGGTGTTCTCCTGTGGTCCTGGTAAAGAAAAAAGACGGCAGTATGCGCTTCTGTGTGGATTATCGACGACTGAACGACGTCACGAAGAAGGACAGCTACCCGCTGCCTAGGATCGATGACACACTGGATACGCTGACTGGTATGAAGTGGTTTACCACACTTGACCTGAAAAGTGGCTACTGGCAAGTTGAAATAGATCCCAAGGATAAGGAGAAAACTGCATTTTCAACAGGAAAAGGGTTGTGGCAGTTTAAAGTTATGCCATTCGGTTTGTGCAATGCTCCTGCGACGTTTGAAAGGTTGATGGAGCAAGTACTCGCCGGATTGATTGGAGACGCATGTCTTGTATATCTAGACGACATTATCATCGTGGGCCGTACATTTGAAGATCACCTTAAAAACCTCAACCGAGTGCTGTCGAAAATCCAAACAGCAAATCTCAAGTTAAGTCCGAAAAAGTGCTCGTTTTTCAGACAACAAGTAAACTTTTTAGGACACATAGTTTCGGGGGAAGGTGTTCAAACAGACCCAGAAAAAGTAATCGCCGTCAAGGATTGGCCAGTTCCGAAAGACAAGACACAGGTCAGAGCATTTCTGGGTTTGTGCTCCTACTATCGAAGGTTTGTCAAGAATTTTGCCGACATTGCGAAACCTCTGCACAAACTCACTGAGGAAAAGCGGCAATTCTGTTGGGACGAAAACTGCGACGTCGCATTTCAGGAATTAAAGAAACGTCTGTGCAATACACCTATTTTGGGATATCCTGACACTGAAAATGACTTCATAGTTGACACCGATGCAAGTAATACTGGAATTGGGGGCGTGCTGTCTCAACGGAAAGGAGACCAAGAGGTTGTGATAGCTTACTTCAGCAAGTCTTTATCCAAACCAGAAAGAAATTACTGCGTTACAAGACGGGAGCTACTCGCTGTAGTAAAGACATTGCAGCACTTCAGTAAATATTTGCTGGGACGTAAATTCCAATTACGAACTGACCATGCTGCATTGAAGTGGCTATTACAGTTTAAGAATCCAGAGGGGCAAGTGGCGAGATGGATGGAACTACTACAAGAGTTTGACTTCATAACTGAACATCGCAGTGGGAGAACTCACGGTAACGCAGACGCCTTGTCAAGAAGACCTTGTCCTGAAGACTGTAAGCACTGTGCCAGGCAAGAAACTAAGGAAGTAGTGCCCGTGAGGATGCTTAGAACAGATCTCAGCGATGAATGGAAGGAAACCCTACAGCAGGCTCAGCAAAATGACTCGGACATCAAACCGATCTTCGAGTGGGTCAAAGCTGGTGCTCCTAAACCTAAGTGGAGTGATGTGGCTGCCATGAGTTCCATCACGAAGAGTTATTGGGCGCAATGGATCAGCTTGGTGATCCAGGATGGAGTCTTGTGCCGTAAATGGGAAAACGCTCGAGGGGACAGCTGTCATCTACAAATGGTTGTCCCTAAAGCTAAGGTGCCGGAAGTTCTACGGCTCTACCATGATGGATGTTCAGGAGGACATATGGGAGTTAAAAGGACTCTACTAAAAATTCGAGAACGCTTTTACTGGATCCACTGTCGAGATGATGTGGAGGACTGGTGTCGCAAATGTACCAGTTGTGCGGCCGTGAAAGGACCCCACACACGCAGCCGAGGTGCATTAAAAGTGTACAACGTTGGAGCCCCTTGGGAACGGATAGCACTAGACGTTGCGGGACCATTTCCAGAAAGTGAGAGCGGGAACAAGTACTTCCTGGTGGTCATGGATTACTTCACAAAGTGGCCAGAAGTCTTCGCCATTCCTAACCAAGAAGCTACAACTGTCGCAGATAAATTAGTTCAGGAAGTTTTCTGTCGTTTTGGAGTACCCTTAGAAATACACAGCGATCAAGGAAGGAATTTTGAATCGCAAGTATTTCAGGAAACTTGTCGATTGATGGGTACCTACAAAACCAGAACCACCTCTTACCACCCACAATCTGATGGAATGGTGGAACGATTCAACCAAACGTTAGAGAGATATCTGGCAAAAGTCGTGGAAAATAGGCAGAGGGATTGGGACAAGCACATACAGCCGTTTCTGCTGTCCTACCGCAGCGCAGTCCACGAAAGTACGACTGTGACGCCAGCCTTCGCGAACTTTGGAAGGGAATTACGGTTGCCTGCAGATTTAATCACTGGAACTCCCCCTGATGCTCCACGTAGTGTAACAGATTACGCAAATGATTTGCGTAACAAGTTGAATGATGTTTATGAGCATATCCGACAATCCGGCCAACAGATGTCTGAGAAGATGAAGACCCGTTATGACCGCAAGGCAAACAGTAGGGGTTTCGACGAGGGTTCACTGGTGTGGTTACATAACCCAGTGCGGAGCAAGGGGAAGTCTCCGAAATTGCAAGCAAATTGGGATGGACCATACCGAGTCGTGACTAGGATCAACGATGTCACCTACCGAATACAGAAGGGTCTACGAGGTGCGCCTAAGATTGTTCATGTAGACCGATTGGCCCGATACTACGGGGCTAATGATGCTCGGGACGAGCATGTCTAAGGAGGGGGCAGTGTTACGTCGTACGTACGAGATCTTTCGAGAAAGCACGGATTACAGTGTGTTTGCGCTAAAAACTTCGAGAAGCATTCCATTATTATTCGTTTGAAGTTAAGTAGGTAACTACTTATAAACAATATTAGAACTCGTCATTGTAATTTCGACTGTACGCCGAGGGCATAAAGTACCTATTTCTTTATTCGGTACAAGTAGGTTATTATTTTTTATACCTACTACTTTTGTATTTCCTGGTAATGTTTATTTGTTGATGTTTTTCTGGAACCGTTCTACACATAGATGGAATGTTCTTGAATATTGGCGGTATAAAAGCAGAGAGCCGACACACGACGCAGTCAGTCTGATTTAGGCGATACAACGAAGCGAATCGAAGTGAACTATAAGTGCGATATCTAAGTGAATAGTGATCAGTAGTGTATTTGTGATTAAGTTTTAAGTGTTTTGTGTTCAATAAAGTTATTTAATTGTCTGATTGGTAGTAATTAATTTATCCCATACCCAGCTCGTAACAATATTAACGTCATGCTAGTATTTTGATTGGCTTCTGGCAATCAAAAGCTATAACAGAACCATTTCTAATCAAATAAATTTCAAACTGTATTCGCAGGCTAAGCGTAAAGTGTCATAAGAATGCAATTTAAATTAAAGTCAAACCTACGATTCAATAAATATTCGACAAAAATTGCTGAAGATGCAAATGTCCCTTACATATTTCGTTATTTATGTGCAATGTAGAAAAAGCCCTAAAAAAGAAAATACAAGAAACATTTTAAACATTTCTTTATCTACAGTACCCTAAAACCCATGAATCCCAACTTTGCTCCCACCTTATCCGGCGCCACACAACTCCGAGAGCGATAAATCGAAAACACACGAAATCTGAACAATAAATTGCAGACAATATTTTCAGCAACATCGTTCCCGTAAATATCGTTGAAACTATAACTGAGTTCTTCCTGAGTTAGGGCTGGCACGTACTTGGTAGTTTTTTGGGCAAAAAATAGTTTGTCGCAAACATGGTGTTTAGTTTTTTTTTCTTTTCTATAGTATGTTGGTTAGAGATTGAGTAGTTTATTTTCTAAGAAAAACGATACGTTACTTATTACATTGATTGAAAATTGTCTTTATTTTTTAATAACAGCCAAAAAACAAAAAAAATCTCATAATCTTTTTTAATTAATTCAAAGTTCAATTTTATTGCTGTTTGTAATGCCCACCATAATAATGTTTGTCTGGGAGAAGAGTCAAGACTAACTTATGAAAAAAATGATAAAGAAGGATACCATTTTTCTCCCATCGTAAAAAAAAATATAATAGGTACTAAAACAAACAAAAATCCTCCACCTAAACTTTAACCAGCCCTAAACGACTATGGAGTCGTAAAAACGTATTTTATTCGGAATGGTCAATGCAGTGGGTCCCCAGTGGCCAGTTACATGTCGTTCGAATGTGCCGCCCTCTATACGATCAGTCTTTTTACGTGTCTCAACTAGTCACGTCGGACACGTGGAGGAAGTACTTTACGGTAGAAATGTCAGTCTTTTTAGGATGTCTGGGGGTTTCAAGTTCGCACCTTTAGTTAGTTGTGATATTGTTTGTTTGAGAGTCTGTTTTAGTCAAAGGATGCTTACAGGTTGATTCGTTTTCAATATTTTTTTTCGTATGTCATCTCGTAGTTTAACCTAGGAGGTTGTCGGCTGCTTAGCCGGACATTCTTGTGGGTGCCTCAATAAATTTAGGCCTCCAGCCGCTAAGGGCACCCCCTTTGGGGTACGGACCTCGGCTTGGGGTGTCGCTGGGGGAGGACAACAAGCGACAAACCATAACAGATTATTGATTCGGTTTCTAGTTATGATCGCTCAATTTATACTTTTTGTCGAGAGAAGTAAAACTTTTTCTTCCCGTTCTTCAACATGGGAATGTACTGAAAAATCTACTGTAGCTTTATTCATTGGTTGTTCACAGGAAAAAGAACATCGTATCCTTTCAAATGTTTTCAAATGTGAAACTTTCGTATAAGAATCCTCAGCATAAATTATAACAACAAAACAAAATGATCATTGCGTTAACAGTCAATAAAATATTGTAGGATTTCAATTGAAGATCTTTCTTCCATGTCATTTTAAGTGTCAATAAATACTCGACGCGACTTTTGATCTCACCAGCTGAGGTTGAACAGAACTGAAACCCGACAAATAAGGTCACAGACACACTGTGAGATCGACGTCTTCAATTTTATGATCTCCGTAAATGACTGTCTTCGAAACTGGCTAAGTTTAATCGATTTTGGAACTCTTATATGTTATTTCTGTAGTTTCAGTCCCTCTTTTAAGGTCCTCAGCTTTATTGCTTTTATTTTTATCGTTTACTTGGGAATAAAATGGAATTCTTGTAAGAGCTTGTATGTAATCGTTTTATGATTGTTTGGAAATATGTTTTGTTTTAAAACAACATGTTTTTTTTTTGCAATATTTTTATTTTTCACGGAACTTTGAACTGTGATGGACAGTTCTAGATATTTTGGTGTAAAGTTATCTCTTGCAGTAGCATCAGAGTTCTAAGTAAAGTGTTGAAATTTTGAAGGGTCAAAATAACATTTCATTTTGTGTCTATTTGCGAATCATATCACTTTTGCATTGGCACATATTGCATATTCATTATTCATTGATACTTCCATCTAAATTCATCTTTCAGGTCTCTAAAATAGGGTTCAAAATTGTGATGACGAGTAGTAAATACGTTTAGAAATTATCCAGCACCGAGCCGTTAAATTGAAGTGCAAACAACACGTTTAGGCGTATTAATAAATTATCGGTCGGCGAGTTTATTTGCTCACACATTTTAGTGTACTTATGTTAATCAAAAAAGAAACTCAGCGTTAAGTTGTCGGCAAACACTGTGAGTGTCTATTTGCTTAGAATTATGTACGCAGTATGTATTGATTAGGTTATTTATAGGGCTGTTTTTCTTGCCTTTGATTTTTATTTTAGTAAAGTACCAAAACTAATATGAGCACATTGGTAATATGGCCCTCCTTATAGAATTTACTCTATCCATCTCATCATCTGCTTAGCCTTTCTCAACTATATTGGGGCGGCTTCCAATTTAACCGGATGCAGCTGAATACCAGAATTTTACATGAAGCGACTGCCTATCTGACCTCCACAACCCAGTAACTGAGTAACACGATACCTCTTGGGAGAGATCGATTGCCATAGTCTTCTCATTTCGTGGTCTTCCTTATACTGTTTTTTACTTATTATCATTGGGCTATAGATTAATATATCATGCTGTGGTGTACAAAAATTTTAGACAAAACAGTGATATTGACTGCCTGGACTTGTACATAGACTGCACGTTCTCTGAAGCATGTTCATGTGATCTGAAGCATCTCACCGTACATAACGATGTAAATTGCCATAAGCATAATTTCTTTCATAAGCATAATGGCATCCCATTATTACTGTTATGTATGTTTGTATGTTTTCTAGGCCTTTATAAATTATGAATCTTATAGTGACTCAACTCGACCAAATAACTCTTTTAAAGGATACAGTAGTGACAAGCAGCTGACAGCCAGTTTTTGCTTTATTTTCCTTATCAATAAGGATATTAATTAACTACAGCATATCTGGTATATTGTAAACCAACTGGATATGTATCACTTTGTAGAATATGAAGGCGTTAGATGCATCATAAAGTTCTAGAAGCGTCGACAAAACTGACTTTGTTTGTTAAGGACCTAAAAATACAGAAGGCAGTTCACAAAACTTCACAAGAATTTCTATATTTACTACCAAAACTTAGGACAAAAGCAACAAAAATGGTAGCAGCAAACATGAAAAATTTAAACCCTTCCATAGAATTACAAAAGTGATTAGAGGAGCGGTATAAATAAATAAATAATGTATTTCTCTTTGCCGACGTCAATCTTTAGCGTGGACACGTTAAAATCGCGTTTGCCTTCGCTTCACACACATTCCCAGAAGGACTATCTGTCAATACGACGCGCGACGTTCTAAAAATCGAATGTCAAATTGCTTGGACAAACCGTTCGGGTCCAGTCGGCTCGTATCGTACGTCACGAAGCAAAAGGAGCAAAGGGATTGGTCGATTTAGTATTAGCTCGCTAATGCGCATAGGACGACAAAGATACCGACGACACACAAACCTCGTATTTCGGTTCCGTGACATTTTTACTTAAATCAATATATTTTTACTATTAGTACATATTGGTGTTTCTTATATGAGACAGTTCGATAATTTATTGAGTAAATACGCGGTGATTTTCAAACGGAGTCTTGGAAAAATGTTTTTTGTCAGTGTTATTTATAATCTAGACAGGTTGTTTGTACAAATAAAGATTAAAACAAACTGATTTTCATGGTAATCCGGGAGTAGTAAAATAGTGTACTAACTTGTTATCTTTGCTTTTATGTTAGTTTTGTTGAGCTAACAAACAAAACAATTTGTTTTTAGACACGCTAAGTTTCAGTGTTATCTAGATGAGACAAACACTTAAAGCAATTGTAATAAAATGGTCTTATTATAAAAGGTTTGGATAGAAAATGAAAACGGCAAAAAAACAATTGTTGAGGTCAGAAAGCTGTCAAATGAACTAAACCCATATGTTTGTGGATTTTTCTCCATAGACTGGTTATTACTCGTTATAGAGCAGGTCAGAAAATTTATTTAAACATATCTCCCATTGATGAAAAACTAAGGGTGCAAAACGAAAGTTTTAATTAATAATAATTATTTGTTTGTCTTTTTCTCTTTAGAAGAAGAGAAGGTAAGAAGAAGATTTTTTTTGTATATCAATGATGAAAACATCAATCTGTACTAAGTATATGTTGGATATTTGGGCAGAAAAGGAAAGGTTTATAGAGATTATTACTATGGCATTTATTATTGAAACCAAATAAACACAGCTTTACAAAGTCTCGAACGGACGGAAGGGGGCAGTCTGTCAGAATCAAATGACAGATATCATTAAAGGTTACGTTTAGAATAGTTCTAATAATATAGATATCTAACTATAACAATCCGATATAGGGGTTGAATTTTATCAACCCCAATCTCCCTTTGAAAAATCGCAGAAAGCGGTCACAAAATAAATCGGGATACTTGTCTCAAATAACACGATGTGAACCGGTCCGGGTATCGGCCGGGTAAATTGGATCGGCATCGTCGACTCGATCGCGGGGATTATCCGGCCATCGTTACAGCGCAACGTTAACGCTGGCCGCTTCTGATTGTCTCTTTACTCTATGTGCACTGAGGGGTACATCTATGTTGTTGGGGACAAAATAGTTTTAAAAGGAGTTTTGTTGGAATAATAATTACATCTTATTTTTAACTGTATTTTTTTGTTATTAGTCGAAGCTGGATTAACTGCGTGATATTAACATAAAAAAAAATATATATTATAACTGTTTGCCTTCTGTATCTATTTTCCGAGAATATTCAAAGTGGGTGACTTCTTAAAAATATATAGAAAAAAAAGTTGTTTTGATGTAATAATGTCGTTTATCATTTTGAAACAGAGTCATCTGTACTAGAATTAAGAACTTTCCCTTGTTTAGAAGCTCATTACTTTTTGTTTGTTGTTTAATTACATACCTAATTATTATAAAACTACACATTTTCCTCACAAAGTCTACCCACTGTGCAGATCCCGCCCACAAGTTTAGCTGGCTATCGCAGATCTCCGCTCGTTTGTAACGACGTCTCGCGTCCGACGTAACGACTCGATCCCGCTTTTTATTTCTTTGCCCACCTGGTTTGTGCTGAGTGCCCACTGTGCATTTCAGTGATGGGGATTTTTGGCTAGTTTATTGAGGGTTTCTGTTAAATTGCTATGTAATTTGAGTTCGCAAAAAATATCAGATTTACCAAGATTTTTTGCATTCCTCTCTTCGATCTTGAATGAATGACAGTATTGAGCCCTATTTTTTATAAGAAGTTATAATTTTATTAAATCTCTCTTAAGAGTGAATAATGACGAAACGAACATCACAGTTATGAAAAAATCCTGTAAACATTTAAGTCACACAACACGCTAACAAATTAGAATATTAACTCTATATTTGGGACATGCTAACCACCACAAATCACGATAAAAATTAAGTAAATTTTAGCAAGAGTTTGAATCAACAAAATAAACTAATCAATCACGTATATATTACACACAGCATCCAGTTACAGCAGTCACCTAGAAACGTGCTAACAGACGGACAAACAGACCATCAAACATGATAAGTGACGTCTGTCCGACTTCAGATGCTAATTATGAATGTAACTGCGTTTTAGCAGTTTGATTAACGAGGTTGGAGGCACGGTTTGAGTACAACGATGGTGAATTATTGGAATTAGATGTAGTCAAATATATCAAAGAAATTAATACGATATCAATAACAGATACAGACCTATCGCTTGATATAACGTCAAACAATACTGTGAGGCTACTGAGATTTGAGAGAGACAATATACACCAAAAATATGTACTACATAACTATACTTTATAATGGGATTTTTCATGTCTTCAGAGGCAATCAGATACTTTTAGCCATGGAACACTGGATGAGCAACCAACCTGATAATCGTTTATAACGACTGCCAAATAATTTCAATATTTTCAATATTTTTTTATGCAAAAAGAGAGAGAGATAATTAAATCAGTCACTTACCTCATGATCAGCCTGTAATGTTCTCACTCCTGGGACACAGGCCTCCACTCTTTGAGAGGGAGTGGGCTGTAATCTACCACGCGAGCCCCCAGTGCGGGTTGGTACGTTGGTAGATGTCACATGTATTCGAATTATTGGTTCTAGGATATGCTTGTACCCTCACGATTTTTACCTTCACCGTTTTGAGAGCAGTGGTGATGAAATTATTTACATAAAGTAAAGCGCCTGCCTGGGTTCAAACTCTCGTCCTACAACTCGTAAGTGGGGCCGTTACCACTGGGCCACCACTTCTCCCCTTTTTTTTTTTTTTTTTTTGTTCCGGAGTGGAAAATCCTCATGGATGTCCTTCGCCCTGAGGCGGGCGAAGGGGTCTGTCAGACTCCTACTGACTAAAAACCACCCCGGTGTTCCCTTCCCACACTTGGACCGGGGATCATGGGTTCTAGTGCGCCTTCCATGATCCCCGACTGGTGCCGGCCCGCTTTTGCGGACCACTTCATGCCCGCGGGTGGAGTGAGGTGTTACACTCCCCCCGCGACGTTAAATAGGGGCGCGCGTGGAACACTACGCGCCGCCACCTCGGGTCCTGCTGGATGGGGGGTGGCGGACGTTCCCGAGTCCGCCATCCCTCCGGATCCGTTTACGGGGGCTGGAAGAGGGCATTGTCTGCCCTCCGCCGACGCCCAGCCCGCCTGCTACGGATCAGGAGAGTGGTCTCGATCTCCCTCTCCCTTTCCGCATCATCTGATCACTGCATCCCATGACTCGGCACTCCCGACCATCGAACGAGTGACAGCCGGCAGCGCCAGGTCGGCTCCGACTTCAGATACGAGAGCACGGCGCGGCTCCTCCCATGCGGCACACTCTGCCAGTGTATGCTGCGCCGTGTCCTCCCGACAGTGGGTGCAGTGATGGCACCGAGCGTCCGGCTCCCTGTTTATGCGACACAGGTAGTTCCCGAAGCAACCACTTCTCCCCTAATCCAAGTCACTTACCTAACCTTATAATATAATACTATGTAAAAACTTAGCAGTAGACAACTCTTGGACGTCACCTTTACTCAATTACGATTAATTTGCTTCTATTACTTTGTCACAGTCAATGCTTCACACATTACCAACTCTGACCACACAAGTGAAATTCGAATTTCAAAAGCTCTCAACTACTCTTGTAAATAACATACGGATGCTAATAACAACGAAATTGATATAACTATCGTTGGTATGGAATATCAAACAGAGTAGGCACGAGTGGAAATAGCTGAGTAATAACGATAATTGATTTGGCCAATTTTCGAAACTTATGTTTTATTTGAGCAAACAGACGTAAGAATGTAGCGTTTGTTGACATACATAGATAGTGATTTGAGGAGTTCTGTTTGGGATGGTAAAGGAAAAGTTGAAATGGTAGATGATGGGATTGATTTTGATTAATTTGAAGGAACGAGAGCTTATAAAGCCAAAAATGATGACGAATTGATGTACATACTGCTTTATAGAATAGAATATTTTTTATTTGCATTAAAATATGATATAAAACGGTCTTATTAATAGTGCTATTATCTTAAGTACATGTTTTGCCAAGGACTGGCATACAAATATTAAAACATGTTAAGCATTAAATCTGACATCTTCGTTGCTGATGTAGACAAATCTACTAACCTTTGAAGAAAAAGCATCTAATATCCTAAGTAACAAGTAAAACGTTATAGTTTCAAAAGACAATCTATTTAAATTAATCGTTTCCTCCCCTACTCTGTTCTTAGTAAGATTTACGTGGCTTTTAACTTGACGTTAGTTGAGATTATCAGTCCAAGGGCGCTCTCTTGTTGACCCTGGCTGAACTTTGCCAATAATTATAATTTTACAGCCAGATTAACACCGTTGTAGGATTAATGTTAACAGCGGTGAAGATTTGAGTTAGTCTAAAGAACAAGTTGTTTGTAATATTCTTGAATACTCATAATGCGTGCAATATTTAAGTACATTTAAAGGAGCAATAAAGTAACACTGTATATACAAAATCTAGTTCAGCACTTAAAACAGATAATGCACCACTTAGTATTCAAATTTTTACTAGATCTAATTCGTTATATAAGTGCAGAAATAAAAATCGACCTCAATGTCAAAACAAATTCACCCTTAAAATAAAAAACCAAAAATACGGCCGTACCAGACGTACTAAATCTAAATACTGTCATCAATCAACCCTTACCGTTTCACTTATCCGAGCTGTCCTCATGTAAGAGAAATTCGTTCACCGTTTACAAAACCCAAAAGAAATCAAGCGATCGATCAATTAAAGTAAAACAACTTATCATTCCAACCGAAAAAGAACCACGAATCCATTATACAAGGGCATTAACAAACAAATGTTCACACTTAACCTTTCTTTCTGGCTTGCGATATACATCTCTCGACGAAGCCTCATTATTACTGACCAGCAAACTTACTGAAACTGTCTCTTCGATTTTTGTTCCCTCGATTTAAAGTTCAAAACTACCTGGCTCGTAGATAAATGTAACGTAGCTGAGGCTCTTAACACAAGGGGGGTATCTCAGGTGTCGTGGAAAACTTAATTTATGTTAAACTCGTCTGCGCCGCGATTATTTAACTGGCGGCGATGGAACGATAAGGAAGATTAATTGGGCTGGGCGTCGGATAAAAAATGCGAGGACAAGCAACCCGTGTGGTTCCGTCCGCCGAAATAATGATACGAATACGAACAAAGGCGGTTCTGGGAGGTTTATTTATGGAAACGCGTCAGACAAGACGAAGACTCTCATTTAAGCTGTATCAATTGGGTAATGGCGACTACTTATTAGGGAGAAGTATTTTCAATAAAGCCTCTTTTATGATATTATCTTGATTACGTGCAAGTTGTTAGTCATGCCCATATTCAATTTAGAGAATGCTATTCGGAACGTAATGAACCTTATAATATTAATATTAAATTGTGTCATCAAAACAAACATACAGGGACCTTTATCCATGACCTACAACAATAACCAGTTCATTGATCTAGAATTACATGAACAGTTGATAAGTTAATAATTATAAGTATTTATAACAAAACTTACCGATAGTAAATACATAATTATTTTCATTAATTCATCATTTCGTAACGAACTTACTTTCAATAACGATGTGTATAAGAAATAGTGCATTTTTTTAAATTAGTAGTTTAAATACTATACGAGAACTTTCAATTTTAACGTTACCAAATAAATGTCTCTGAGAATAAATCCCCATACTCTCAAAAATCATGTAGCAGCATCAAAATTAATCGCAGATTCAATTAAATTAACAATGCAAAGTGGAGGAAGAAGTAACAGTTCTGAAAACTTGGTTGATAGTGAATTCGAAGATGATTATGTGGTCAAATCTATTGGTGCATTTGGAGTGTGGCAAGCTACAGTTTGCGTTATAGCGGCTTTAGTAAGATCAGCAGCAATATGGAACATGCTATCAATCATCTTTTTGACACCAATAACAGAGTTCGTATGCATACAATTTCAAAATAATGCTACAATCAAAGTGGAAAATTCAACATGCTACAACAATTGTGTAGAATATAAGTATTATGAAGATGTATTTGAAAAGACTTTGATCTCAGAATTTGGATTGATTTGTGAAAACGCATGGAAAGCTAGTTTTAGTCAGTCAATGCTGATGTTTGGATTTCTGGTTGGAGTTTCACTTTTTGGTTGGATCTCAGATAGGTAATCTACATTTCAAACTTTTCAAACGTCAAAAATATTCTTAGTTTTTAACCGTTTTGACTCTGAAAATATTATTTTTCAGATTCGGTCGACGCATCGGATTAATAATATCGTCTTTATTAAACGTCATATTTATATTGGCTGTACCATTTTCTCCAAGCTACTGGATATTCAACGGCTTAAGATTCTTCATAGGAATGGCCTCAGGTGGCACTATGATAATCAGCCTAGTATTTATCATAGAAGTTGTTGGACCACAGCATAGGGAAGCTGCGGGCAGTTTAGCAATAATACCTGATGGACTAGCACAATCACTTTTATCAGTATTTGCCCATTTTTCGGTAGATTGGAGAATGTATCTTTTAGAATATGCTGTAGCGTCAGTTTTTATTTACGTATTTATTATATTTTTGCCTGAATCTCCAAGATGGTTGATGGCTAAAGGTAATGGAGAAAAAGCACTTGAGGTTATGATTAAAGCTGCAAAAAGGTGAGATAATCACAGTAGCTAATGTTTTCACAATTGAAAATGGATGCACTTTCTTTGATGAATGTTCATGAATTGCATTTGATTTTAGGAACAAATTAAACACAGCATCCATTCGAGAGAATGTTGCTATGGCATTAGATGAAATGATGGTCAACGACAAAGAGATACGCAAGTCGACGTACTTAGATCTATTCAGAACTAAACACATTGCATTCAAGACGATATCTTCGATAATCATTTGGATCTCGGCAGGAGCTTGTTATTTTGGCATAAATCAATATATCACTTTTATTGGGGCTAATGTCTTTATCACCGTGATATTATTAGGATCTATACAGGTAAGTCCACCGAATTGACAATGATATAACAACTAGATACCAGTTTTATAAATCACCAAGTAACCTATGTCTCTGTATATTTTCAGATCCCAACATGTCCTCTAGCAATGGTGCTGAACAAAACTTTTGGAAGAAAAGTATCAACTGTAGGAACTTTTACCATCATCGGCATCACAATGACAATCCTCATGTTTATACCACCAGGCAACCATGGGTGCACAATTCTAGGCATCATAGGCTTTGCTGCCACTAGTACTACATTCGGCGTCCTGTGTGTCTATGTTTCCGAATTGTTCCCTACTCCATTGCGTACTATGGCATACGGTTTGAGCTCTGCTGGTGCCAAAATTGGAGCAATGGTTGCACCTTTTATAGCTACTATCAACCCACATTGGATACCTTCGCTGATTTTTGCTGTTCTACCGTTTATTGCCTCAGTATTTTGTGTTTTACTGCCAGAAACTAAAGGGAGAAAATTGCTAGATACTATGTAAAATTCTATAATTAAATTTCTGTTGTGAATAATGAAAGGAGGAGATCTTGGCTTGGCCATATTTTCTCGGATTATAATGTTCGCGTGTAGACTTTATTAATGTCTCAGAAGCTTTTTGTAGCACTATTAAGATTATCCCATTAATTTCAAAATATCTCAAAGATTTATTTGACATACATGATTTATCCAAAAAACGTGACCAAACTTTGTGATTTAGAAATAAATTAAACTTAACTATCACGAAAAGTTATCACGATTTATATAATAAATACATTCAATAACTTCATGACGTAGACATAAAAACAGAAAGACCAATCAATACAATTCAGGATGAATATGTAACAGACAACGACGCAGAATGCGCTTAGAACAATATCAAAGCTATTGTAACTTATTGTAAATGTATTATCTTCATTATCCTAGCTATATTGACAATTATGACAATACCTTCAAATAATTTAAATACATTTTTCATAGTCTTGGATAGCGGTGTATAACTAATAAGGCAGATCATCATAGTTTTTAACATCTTTGTAATTTTCTTACAAATAATTGCGTCTTATTTTCATGTCAACGAAATTATTATCACTCTCAATCTTATTGATTCGTTTAACACAACTACTGCAATCTCTAATAAATGTATTTTATTTTATTTTTTCTTCTTTTTCCTTCTCTATCATTTAGAGTTCCAAGTCCCTCCTCACGTGCTCATAAGTCTTCCGTTCTATCTTTTTCTTACTTTGTGCCACTAATGGACGTTGACACTCATATTTAAGATAAACTTGTCCGTAGCAAGGTTGGCTCGTAATTTGTAAGTAGGTGATAATAAGAGTGATAACATTGGATGCACTGAGCTGAATTGTGGACGTAAATAAATTGTAATGTACTTGATCGTTTATAGACGATTTACGATGCCGAACTTACATAATGGAGCTGATAATTATCATTATTATATGTCATGTGAGTAGTCAGTACGTCCAGAAGCGGTGTACAGTCAGCATCAAAAATAAATTATAATTATAGTGATTTAAAAATGGAGATTGTTATTTTAGTCTGATTATAATTTTTGATGAACACTTATATTATTTACATGAATACTTTAATGATTAGAGAGGAGTCTTTGAATTGAAATTACAATTAGGTAAAAATTTTAAATTAACAACAAAAAAAAATTGAAGAAGCAAATTTTTTTGGTAATGATAATATGAAAAGGATTATCATTCCACGCATAGTTAGCTTTTACAGTAACGATTATTCAGAATTATAGGGACTAACTGTGTCTATTGTTGCGAACGATCTGAAGCTTGAACGTTATATTGCACACTTTCTAAGGCCATAACTACATCACCATCCATTTTCCCAAAAAATAAACTCTGTAGAACTACCACAGACTCCCATTAATAATGGTGTCAATAATTCAAGAAATAGCCATAATAGCGACAATTAGCCGCGGGCTGGCTTCTCCCATAAACTGATGGTGTTCGTAGTTTATGGGCAATAGTCACGCGATGCGCCCGTAAGGATGCGCCTGGGCATACAGTAATTAATTGTGCCTGATACCATATCGGGCTGGCGTTGGCTATTTAATGTGGTGTTGCTAAAATTAGGGGAGTGTGACTTGTGAGCGGTTTGAAGTGAAATATTGTTTTTTTTTTAATTGTTTGCTGCAGTAGATGCAATTAAGAAACAGGACAAGTTCTTTTATTTCAAATATGGCGTGTTTTTGTTAGTGTATTACTGTACCTACATAAATACAATTCTGACAGTAGTAATTGTGAAACTGGCACTGTATTTTTTCCCTCATCATTCTTTAATTTTTATTTTCGATACAGAAGTTACATACCAAATTACTTTGGTGAGAATTATTTGTAGCACGTGACGCAAATAAAATGCCGGCAGACTTTAAAGCGAGGCGTCCACCGCCAAATAAACTTAGTTTAAGGTTAGTTTAGTTTAACTCGCCAGTTTTTACACATGTGCGTCCACCTACATATATGAAACTGACAAACTAAACTAAACTAACTTAGTTTAACAGGCGGAGGACTCGCTTTAAACATGACAAAAAATTTCTATGTTTTGACCAAATATTTCAATAAGCGCACACTAGCGACAAAAGCACGACATATTTCATATGCAAAGAAGAATCGCCCAACATGCGACAATAAACGACACGGCTACGTCGTGTTATTGTAAATGCCGTAACTCGTATAAATTCTACTTTCGAAACGTCGAAATATTGATTGTGGGGAACGCACGCTTGCGACGAAAATTGAATGAAAAATCGCAAACGCAAATTAAGTAGTTAATGCTAGAGAGATGGCGCTTTTCTTTCAACTTTAGTAAAGTATTTTAAAGGAATCAAAAATAATAGAATCAAGGTCAGGTATGAAAAGGCAATGGTATTTTAGATCCACCAAACACGCTCGATGTAAAATAGTGGTGTTCAGCTGCATCCAAAGCTGACCCCAACATAGTTGGAAAAAAGCTAATGATGACTTTCAGGCGGCTCGGACATTGCATATCTCATCTCTTTATCAAAATCTATACACAGTGTGCACTAAGTCACTATAGTTTTTATTTCCAGAACATAGTGCAAAAAATACGACCTTTCAGTGCGCTAAAATAGTCGCAAGTTTGCACCCACAGACACATATCTCATCGAACAGATGAATAACGAGCGAGCTGCCAATTACACTAAAAAATGTCCATAGGCGCCAATTAAAATGATTTACATATCTATAAATCGACGCCATGTTGGTCGTTGCGAGTTTTTCTACGATATCGCGTAGCCGGCAGTGGGTCGCGGGATGAATTATTTGTTGCTGTGGACAATGGATTTTTACCTTATTGTGTTATGTTTTTGTTGATATTTTTTAAAGTGCAGGGAATTAAAAAGCGTGCTTTGTGTTTCATATGATTTTTTATTGAAGTGAAACTTGCTTGCCTTTTTCCTATGGGAATGAAAGAGTTGCTAAAAGGTGCACGGTTTTCAGTTATTATTTGTAAGTAGAAATTATAAAAGCGCACAATAGGTGACATTGTGCGCTTTTATAATTTCTAACGTGACATTATCATTGTGGACGTTCACGTCCACGCCATGGCATCACGATAACACAGGAAAGTAAAATATATGAAGACGCTTATAAATTTCCATAAACTATAACGTTATAATGTGCACGTATTTTTACACATTTCAAGTACGTGGACGTAGACGTCCACGATAATATCGTGATGTTAGAAATAATAAAAACGCACATTTGAATGATCAGCACTTCATTTTCTGTTTATGTTAGTTGTCAAACTATTTTGAAAGAAATAAATAAGAATGAAACAACTTACCTAACTAGCCGTGAGTATAGTGATTTGGAAGAGGTAATGCTTTAATATTTATTTCCAACTTTACTCCATTTATTATAGCAATAGAAAAATAACGGCCAAATAACAACAGTTATTCTGCAATATTTTTGAAATAACAGTATTTTAGAGTTTTTTTTTTAATGTGTAGGAATAGATTACTAGTATACGTTTATTACGTTTCGTATTTGTTTTTAGAAATAACGAAAGGGTTATAACTGTTATTTTTCTTACGCTATAATAAATGTAGTAAGATACATGACAGGACAATTTCCGCAAGCAACATAGCAACAAAGTAGCAAAACAAAATAAAGAAACAAACTTTTACCGACAATGTTGCATGTGACAAGTCAAATTTTACCTAATGAGCGTCATTGTTGACAAAACATCGCATGTCAAAAAGTAATATAAATCAACCAACCGCGTGCATTTATCATAAATCACAAACACCATCCAGTGAATTCTACACCTTACGATTTGCTTTGTAAGGTTGAGATTGTATTGAGGCATATTCATGATTTACAATCTTGAAAGTACAGTCGACGAATAAAATTGTATAATTAAAGGCAATGTAGATATATTATCATGATGAGACAGGGACGATGTAATGAAAGAGATTATTGCTATTGCCATCGCTCTAATGATAATAGACACATGAAAAAGTTAACCCTGAGTATAATATAAATGACATCTAGTAATTCTAGTTTAATTGTGTTTGATGGAGATTGTAGAGTAACCAAGTCTTGTCATCTGATTGTTAGCGATAAATTCGTTTGTGACATGCATCTACGCGTAGAAATAAGAACCAACATAATTATTATTTATGTGAGATAAAGTTTGTGACGAACTGAGTTAGTGACGTAGTCCGTTTGTGACGAATTGAGTTAGAGACGTAACACGTTTGTGACGAACAGAGTTAATGACGGACAGCGTCTATGACAAGCAGCGAAAATGTCTAATCGAGGATTATTTCGTACTACGTACGTGACGAACAGCGTTTGTGACCTGGAACATGAAATCCATTAATTCATACAGTGATTAACTATGAATGCAGCATTTTTTCCAATTTACCTCTTTTTCCAGTGCAAGGAAACCAATAATTAGTTCCACTACGTAAAATAAATAAATGAATCTAAATCAATACCTTTTTTCCTCAACTGTACAACATACTTACACATCCGACCAGTTTTATTGATACAACATTTAACACAAATCACTTGTTGATTGAACGTGCGTGCTTTACACTGCGTTGCAATTAATCGTGCGTCGCAACTTGTTTACACGACTTTGAGTGCACGCGAGTGTACGATACACTTTACGTTCGACGTTTGACGTTTTTATGTCGATAATGGGTGCGTTATAGTGGCCTGCAGTTTATTTTAATTAATACACCATAAATCTTTTTTGGAATGGAATTGAAAAATAATATAGCGTAGGTGGTTACTGCATTGGAAATTGTAAACGTTTCAAGTTATTAATTTTTGTAGCAATTTTAAAGCAAAATGAGAATCATCTAGTCTGCAATAAAGCAGTTTAGTGGGCTGTAAATATTTCAATATATTATGTGAGACTTTATGAAAAGCATAATATTTGTGAACAAAAAATGATAGTCAACATTTCTCTCTCATTATTTTAAATTAAAAATACATACATACATAACATCACGCCTATACTCCACGAAGGGTTAGGCAGCGGTGCACCTACTGTACACCCACATTTCGCCAGTTATGTTTAAGTCCCATGTAATAGGGGGCGAGCCTATTACCATCCATTCCAGATGGAAAAACCCAAGGTCTGGTGAGATCTTGTGTTCGATTCCCGGATCGGGTATAGTGCTATTGGGTTTTTCCATCCAGAATTTCTCAGTAGCAGCTCGAATAAAGTGAAAATATTGACGATTTTTCTCTTCACCACTCTCGACCGAAAGGTTCTCAGTCCAATCAAATACCTGCCTAATAAATCACCCACATTATTTCCCAATGCCGTCATAAATTAAAATTTACAGTCTTAATTTCGAAAAACACTTTATAAGTCGATTAATTATTCGTTGATTAAACACAGGCAGTCGTAAAAAGAATCGATATAATGACAATATCATTAACATACGCGATTCGAATGACATTATTAGTATTCAACATGTGTATGATAATGTCCAAACTTTGCATTGCCTCCTACGGTTAGTGGGTTTTTAAAGATTAATGAAGGCGGAACTGCGAATTTTGAAATGTATTTTTCAACTCTGATTTTTGTCGTCTCGTCGTTCATTTATTGGTAATTTACACAATGAACCGCTATGTAGGTATTCTTACTACCTACAGCCTTTTGAAAGCATCTAGGCTTCTTCTAATATTATAACCTAGAATGTGCATTGCATCCCGATGACACAGCTGAAGGTTATAATATCAGAAAGATTGGTGACAACTAGGATAGACCATTCACTAGTGTAACTGCATTTCATCACTACTATTGGATATTAAAAGACTGTAAATAATTCCCTACCCTTCCAATACTCAATACTCAATACTCAATTCTTTATTGCATTCCATATGTATTAAATAGCTGGTTTATCAAACTAAAATATTAATATGGACCCTGTCGGGTACAGCAAAATTAGGAGAGAGGAAGAGGGCTAAGTAGTTTCTAATTGTACGAATAGGTTACAATTTAGTACTTTTCTGTCTTGTTTGTGGGTATAAAAAGAAGAAAAGAAAGAAAAAAGCAATCAATAATACTAAGTACTTAAAATAAAATCTTTCTTCAAACTAACAAATACACACTTATCCACATCCACCGTCCACGTCCCAGTTCCAACCGCATAATGTTAACATAAATTACATTGGCGAAATCGATTGCTAATTAAAACCAAACATATTTTAACGACCGCATCAATAAATTTATAACAATAATAATTTATTGGCAGTCAACTTTTTATGTCGGCTTTTGAATATTAATGGGACGTTATTTATTACCCGCTTAACGCTTGATATAACATGTTTTTTTTTTAATATGTTAATATCAAATACGGGTTTTATTGAGTTTTCAGATTAGCCACTGTTATTGTAGAGGGATTAGGGACGGTGGTTTATGAAACTTCGATCGATCGATTTTATTGTTAAAGGCGGTAGTGAAATGAGTGGTTTTTTATAATGTCAAGAACCTATTCGGGTTTTTAATAGATTTTGAGTATTAGTCATCTTTGATTTGGTTTTAAGGTTAGTCACTAACTGCACCAACTTTTTGGTCTTTATTTTCTTTTTATAGGATAGCAAAATAAAATAATAATTAATTATGGATAATCCATTTAGTAAAGCATTAGAAAAATAACGGCAAAATAATAGCACTTAGTGTAATATTGTTGAAATTACTGCACTTTAGAGTTTTTTTTTTTATTTTAATGGTAAATAGATTATATTGCTTTGCATTTATCGTGAAATAACAGAGTTTATTATACTTTTATATCGAAATAACGAAAGAGTGATATAATCGTTAGTTATTGTTCTAATGTTATAATAAAATTAAGTATAGGTAAGTGTTAACTTGGCAATTGAAATAAAAAAGTATTTTATAAACACTACTTACTTACTCTGCTAAATTTAAATCGGTTGGCTATGGTAAAACATTTTTTTTTTACATAAATAGGTGCAGTGACGTAATTTCTTCCGTCCCACCGAGCCCTACTATAATTGCCGTCCATATCACATTTATAAGATACAATCTCTCTTCCTGCCCACAGATCAACATTGTATGTAAATACTTGTAGATCGTGTGATAACATTGATAGTACATCATGTTCTTAGTTACATGTTAATGCTGTTATCAAGTGTTTAAGCTATTCGTTGATTGTCGTTGTAAATGGTCATTGTTCTGTGATCTGATATATATCTTGGAGATGTGTGATAGTAGCGTGGGCATGATCATTGGAGTGAGACATGTTAATTTCGAAATTGTTTTGAAGGGTGGGTCATTTTTAATGGTCTGAAGTGTAACTTTTTTATTTTTAAATTATAGACCTATTTCAGTACTACCTTTAGTAAAATTTTTGAGTAATTAATTTTAGAGCAATTTCAAAGATTTTTTAATAGACATAAATTATTACACAGCAAAAAGTTCGGTTTTACAAGGGGTCGTTCAACTACTGACGCCGGTGTTGAACTTTTAGGTCACATTTATAATGCATGGGAAAATAAATGTGATGCCTTGGGCATCTTTAGTGATCTGTCCAAGGCATTTGATTGCGTTCTTCATGACACGTTAATCAGGAAACTCCGCCACTATGGGATCCGGAACATATCTCTGGATCTTCTTACTTTATACTTGGGTAATAGGATTCAAAGCGTTGACGTTAATGGAAAAAGATCTCCCGGATCTTTAGTAACAATGGGAGTCCCACAGGGCTCAATTCTTGTTCCTTTCTTGTTTCTTATTTATATTAATGACTTGCCTTACCTCATAAAGGATAACCATGATATAGTGTTGTTTGCGGATGACACTTCACTTTTGTTTAAACTTAAACGTCAGCAGCTAGTTACTGACGATGTAAATACCGCAATCTCAAAAGTAGTTCACTGGTTCAATGTTAACAATTTACTTCTGAATGAAAAAAAAACTAAATGCATTAAGTTTACCCTACCTCATGTTAGGCAGGTGAAAACTAAAGTGTTGATAAAGGGCGAAGAATTGAATCCTGAAGATAGCACAGTATTCTTGGGCTTAACTTTGGATGCTAAGCTTCAGTGGGGCGCACATATAGATAAATTGTCAAAAAAGCTAAGCTCCGCAGCATATGCTGTTAGAAAAATTCGTAATTTAACTAACATAGAGACAGCCCGTTTAGTGTACTTTAGCTATTTTCATAGTGTAATGTCGTACGGTATTCTGTTGTGGGGAAATGCCGCCGACATTCAAACTATCTTTGTTTTGCGGAAAAGAGCTGTTCGATCAATTTATAAATTAAGTCCGAAACACTTTCTCAGAGATAAATTTAAGGAGATAAATGTAATGACGGTGCCTTCTCAGTATATTTTTGATAATCTTTTATATGCCCTTTAAACATAAAATTGTTTAAAAAATACAGTGATATCCATAATATAAATATTAGGAACAAACACAAATTTGTTGTACCTACAACAAGGCTCAAGAAAATAGGTGGCTCCTTTAGATGTCAATGTATACGCTTTTATAATAAACTTCCAAGCCACGTACAAGATCTAAGCCTTAATAAATTCAAATCATTCACTAAACGCAAGTTGTGCCAGAAGGCTTTTTATGCCGTTAAAGATTACATTGAGGACAAAAAGGCATGGGATTGAGCGTTCGTCGAATCATTGAGCTCCTTTTCTAAGTTCTGAGTTGAGCCACACGATTACTGACAAATGCGTGCATGGAATGGACAGGTCCACTCAAATCTGTATGGTTCTTTCCTCAAAAGACCATTTCAGACACAAATCTACATGGTCCTCGAATGAAATGCTCTGACCAAGATTATTTCCTGGTTTTTATATACACATTGACATTAATGAATTTTATATATACAACGACATGAATATTTACTTTTAAAGTATTATATTATTTAAATTTTTGTGAATGTGAAGACTATGTGGGTCATTCCTTTTTCTTTTTCTTTTGTTTTTAATTTTTTCTCAGTTAGTTCTAATTATAGTCTGACAGTTTGAGTAATTTATGCGGCCTACCCAAATGTCCTTTCTTTGGTATTGTTCGTCGAATCGTTGAGCTCCTTAAATTCTGAGTTGAGCTGCACGATAACTGACAAATGCGTGCACTGACTGGACAGGCCCTCTCAACCTGTGTGATGCTTTCCTCAAAAGACCACTTCAGACACCAATCTACATGGTCTTCACATGATCTGACCAAGATAATGTCTGGACTTTAAAAGAGACTGTGACCTCTGAGTTTGTTTTGGCCTTTCTTCCCAGAGTAGTCAGATAGGAAACGCCGACCTCATCTAGTTTTTAAAATATGATTGACGTGTAAAAGTGTTTGTACAAACCTATTTACAGAAATAAAATAATTTATCATTTATCAAGGCTCAAAATTGTTTTGCAAAAGGATGGGTCATTTTAAATGGGTTGTATTGTAATTTGTCATGACGGCAAATGAAGATGAAGAATGTATTTTAGGAAAGTACCCACCGAGGCGGTTACAGATGTGGTCATCGTGTGCACGGAATTTTGTTTTCACAGTGGTTATTTATTAGTTTCCGCGATGGTACCTATTTCTTTAAATAATTATTGTTTTTTTTTTATGTTTCTATGATAGTGTTTAGATTAGTTTGTGATCTTCCTGTCGGAGTCCCAATAAATTAATACTGTTTTCTTCTTCCTCTTTCTGTCCATTTGAACAATTTTTAATTGAAGTCCCCACATTTGTCTGGCTTTACAGAAAAACTATTTAAAAGTCAAAAGTTATATACCTACCTAATAACAAATCATGGAGAAAAAGTCCAGTAAATAGGTTGTCGACAACATTATTGTCAATAACATTTCCATTTCCGATTAATTAAACACACACGTTCCACATTACCTTTCATTCCCACAATAAAATAGAAAATGGACACGGAAATTATGTAAATAAATATCGATAAACTACCGACAAATATCAATCGATAACGTTATTACTACAACTGTTTTGATAATTAACATTTAAACGAGTGTCATGTCCATACTTATTAATAAATTATATGTTGCAAACACTTTCGACTAACGAACCGAATGTTAAATAATCTTTTAATTTATTACCGCACATAAAAGACGGTGATTTGATTAGGTATAATCGCATTATTTTATATTATATGCATTTCTGAATTAAGGAATGAGGTGTGCTGTGAGAACGCTATAAAAGAGTGAATGATGTTATGCATTAGTTAATTTGTAAATGAAGACTTTAGAATTAAAAGTCAATAGACAGGTACTGTTTTTCAAATAAAATTATGAGGCTAAGAATTGCTCTTATTAGAAACATAAAAAATAAAAATAAAAAAACAGTCTAACTCCGGGAGTGCCGACAAAAGTTAAAACTAAAAAAAAAATACTTCCAAAACCTTTAAAGTAAAAATACTCGCATAGGACATTGATCCGTAACATAATATAAATAAAAATAAAAGAACAAACACAATAAATAAAGAGCATAATCGCGTTTAAATGATGTTTTTCCCATTTCAAAAATGTCCAACGCGCCTAAAGAAGTTTTCACTTCAAAAACTTTCTAACATGTTTCATTGTAGGTACTAGTACACTGCTCCCTCCCTGGGCAGTGAAAAATTTCATAACTTTAAGTTGGATTTACAATAAGATGCAACCTCAAAATATATTTAACTAAAACCTTTAGGAACTATACAACTATCTAAATGATACCAAAAAAAAAAAATTTACTTCTATTTTTTTCTCTCCGACTGCTAAAACTACAATCAAAACACTGAATCCTCTGTTTTAAACTCACCTCTTTGAGCATAGATCCGGCAAGACATTAAGGTGTCACAACAGCAGCGCAGATTTAACGCCCGTCTCCGGACGTACAGCTCACAGAGATTACCTCGACGACCATGACGAATGCGAGATGAGATGTGTCAACACACGTAGGCATCATGGTGGATGAGCGGTCTGTTGTTTTGGTTTTAGCCAAAAAAAGGAAGCTCAAAATAAAACATACTATGACGCAGGTGATGATGAGATGTGGTTGTGATTGTGTTGTGGTTTGTGTCTTATTTGTTGTTGGTCTTTTTTCAAGTTTAATGAAAATAGCATGTTCAAGATAAAATTTAACATTTGCACACCATATTTATTTTATTGTGTTTTACCTAATCTACTTACGTAGGTATGTGTGTCACTTTTAGTTTTTTCTGTACAACGCCTTGGGATTCTATTCTTTAATGTTGTACATGAAAACTAATTATAGTAAATAAATAAGTAATGGTAGAATGTAAAGGGGCCATTATAGTTTTAAGATTTGACGTTGCAAACCTTCATTTTGTTAAATAAATGAATTTGAATATGAATTTGATCTGGAATCTGTAATTAAAAAAAAAATTAAATGCAATAAAATATGCGTGTCAATTAATACAGATGTTAAAATTTTAAATATTTTTCTTCGAAGCGATGATGTCATCATTTTTACCTGACGCTACTTATACCATAAATCAGGCCTATGTAGTCTAGCTCATCCTATTGCAGTCAGACTCACTACCACCTTGCTGGATATGGCTAATAATTTCACCAAAGCATGAGCTCAGTTTGAAGAGGAAAGAAGAAGCAATGTAGACCTTGAACCTGAAAATAACTCCAATAAACATTACCTACAATAAAACCTTCGAAACTTAAAACCCAGACGTCATAATGAATCCTTCAAACATGAATACTTAATACCACAATAACTTATTTATAAATGACCACAGAACACCTAAACTGATGGACGTTAAAATTAATAGTAAATTATAATGTCCCGGCAACAGGATAATGTTAATGAAACAGCTTCATTTACGCCATTTTGTGGGCTGGTGTGTTTCCAACGTGTTTAATTGCAAATGAATTATGAATATTTACCGGTGTCATTTCGATGTTGATTGTTAGTATGCAAGGTAGAGGATTAAGCGATGCAATCAATATTAATATTACATTCATTTATTAATATTAAATATATATATATTATATATATATATATTTAATATTATAATTAAATATATAATTATAAAGTTCACATCATTGACATTGATGAAGGAAAACAATGTTTTCCTTAAATTGTAAACCACCTGGAACTGGTTTTTACGACTTGACAAAACAGAGTTTTCTTTATTATTATATTACATTTTTGAAAAAAAAAAACTAAATGATAGTGAAATCCGTGTTATTTAGAAGAACAACGCAGTCACACAGACAGACACAAAATTTGAATATGTACGTATAGATATAGACAGATAATCTCAAGATTGAGACGAGTGTAAAGGAGAGAGGGAGCACTCCAGGATCCTGGTCAGAATAAGCTGAAGAACGCCGTGTGATTTTAATCAGTAAGAGTCTGGCTGACCCTTCCGATCACCCCAGAATATCAATGAGAATATACCCACACACCAAAATAAGGCCATTTTTCTGCAGTAGGATAACATAGTCAAAAACAACAGTCAAAGTTTTTTTCAAAATGCTGTATTCATGATCACGTCATGATAACGTGCAGGTATAACATAAGAACCAATAGCTGTCAAAGAGTTTCCTCCTGTGCAGGCAGTCTTGACTTCAGCTTCAGGTCATTTGCCTCGAATAAGTGTACCTTTGGTCATCTTTCAACTTGATACTTCGTCAATTTTTTTAAGTATACTAGGTAGTAGGTACATAGTGTTTGAGTAAAAAGGCACCTGCATAAAACACTTGACAACTATTTATTTTATATTTTTTTTATATTTTCGTAAGCAGCGACATTTTAATACCACCTCGCTCGATAGATGGCGTAGTCCCTCGGCGGTGCGGCAGCCCGACTGAATCGCTATAGTTTCGTTTACAAAACGGTTATAGTTCTACGATTAAAAATAGTTTTTACATCGGTCTCACTTTGCCGAATACTTTTTTTTTAGGCATTTTCACGGCTAAATTACGGTACCGGTAAGCACTTTCACACAATACTAGTTGTTGCCTGCGAATTCGTACGTGTGAGATTGTGGAGAACATCGCAAATAGATGTTAAATTTCGCTGTTTTGATTAATTTGTCGATATGGAAATATAACATCTGGCTAACTAGTGAATTAAAATATTGATTATGAAATACAATTATTGATACCTATCATAACACCGAATACGTATTTAGTTTTAGACTAAAAAAAAGTATGTGGAAACTTTCCTAATGCCTTTTTTACACACCTTTTTTTTTTTTTTTTTTTTTGAGGGTGGCAAATCATCAAATAACTTCTCCCGCTCTGGGCGGAGCGGGAGGGCGTGTCAGACTCTTACTGACTAAAACCCACCCGTGTTCCTTCGGTTGCCCTGTCGCCGGGGGCCACGATCTCCCTTTCGGTTTTCTTCGCAACCCCGGCAGGCATCGGTCCTAGTGGACCCCTTCAATTTTTTACACACCTAAAACGGTTACAACATCAAATTCAGTGTTATAATTGCAATTCATTATTAATATTCTTGTTCACTAGTCGTGGTCTATTTCATATTTCCATACAGTAATATTGCCAAATTAATCAAAACAGGTAAATATTTGACAGCTATTTGTGACGATGCCAACTTTTGGAATGAACGCTCTTAATATAAGATCTTTTTCCGGCGAGAGTTGTCGGTCTTCCTTTTTTGCAATACACCTATTATGAAACTAATCTCGCTTTCAAGTTCGCTTCATCCCCCATCTTGTATCCAAAGCAACAGTTGTTCCGCTCACCTCAATACATTGATTCAGAGCAAGATTGTAAACGTCAATTAGCAACTCTGATGTATGTATGTATTTACCAAGAGATTTATTACCGAACAGTGCTCAGACTGCTCACTGATCAGCGACAATGTTCAGCTGTTTTATATGCAAAGTTGGTGCTGGTTTATTTACTTTGTGGAGATTGAGGCTATGAATAGACTGGTCTTTTCCTTATATTGGAGGTCCTAGACTCTCATAGGTCCTGTTCTTCTGATATTTATTCCCAGGTTAGGTAGTTTTATGAGTTCGTGTACCTATCTTTCGGCCCGTTTGTCTGGTGGTTGCATGCTTAACTGCTGAGCGTGGTCCTGGATTCGATTCCCGGGTCCGCCAAAAGTGATATTAGATTTTTCATTAAGAATTTCTTAGTAACAGCCCGGAATTTGGTAGTTGGCGGTGTGATACCGTCGTGCCTCAGAAAACATGTTAAGACGTTGGTCCTGCGCCTGAACTTTCTTTAGTCGTAACGGATTGCCGTCTTATCGAACTATGAGATTAACCAAGGAGAGAGTGCACTTGTGTCTATGCACACACTTGTGCTCTATAATATATCCCGCGCTGAAGGCAGGTCTCCGCTGAGATTGAGCGCCATGGCAGGAATTGGGTCTAGAAAACTATTATTGTCTCATCATCAGAAAGTCTTTATAAGTACCTACACTTCTGGATTTTACTCAATCGGCACTCTCATCCAGCTTAATGTGCAAGTAGGGATTAAGGATTGAGCAAGCAGAAGCTATAAACTTCAAAACACATTCCAAAGGGGGTCAATGGGCAAGTGCATGCCTTTTCCCAGTTTCTTTAACAAAAGAAAATGTTTAAATTAAGCCCTTTTAATGATGTATATTTATATTAAGTCTTTCATTAGAATTATATAATAAACGGTATTCAATGACCAATTTAAATTACCATAAAAAAACCCAACATTACATCAATATGAACAACATATTCCCAATATTTGTTATTTTCATTAAATTCAATATTGGCTTTCGGTTGATTTTAACAATTACCTGTGAGTGTTTGAGTAACAATATTTTGTCTGAACAAATATTTTTACCTGTATTTTTGGTAAAGCAAAGTTGAAAACTTTGACATTGTTTGTATGGATATTTCTCGAAAAGGATTTTAATTATGTACTTCCTTATAACCGTTTCATAATACGTGATAAAAAGGTTTGGTTAAAAGAATACACTAAGAGCTTGACCTAACTTCATCTTTCTGACTGACCGGTTCCTTGGCGATTCAAAACTGCCTGTAAATGGTTGAATTATTATTGAAAAAATGCTTTGAGTTTGAGTATATTTTTATACCACAACTCTGGTTCCAAAAGAACTGCCTTTAGAAATTAATAATAATGGTTGTGGCTGTGTAAAAAAATTATGACTGTCAATTCCAAGAATGAATGACGCTAATCCCGCACTATAAAGAACACCGATCACTTTCATACAAAAGTCATGGTTTATCTTCTAATCTTTAATTACTCAAACTGCAATTAAAAAACCATTACCATAACACGACATAAATTCATCTATTACAAGTGACTGTAACTAAATCAATAACAATCAGTAATTAGACGGCCGTACATTTTGTATGAATGTAAAAAACAGTAATTTTTTTCGATGTTTATCGCACATACAAGAAGTAATTACAAACCTAATAAAGTGTAATGTGTATAATGATTTACACATGGACTGGATGCGAGTGTAAAAACGTGATAGGAACATGTAGAGCTGTAAAAAATTGCCTTCTGCGCAAGAGTGCGTATTGTTGCGGAATGGGACTGTTTGTTTGTTACTTTGTTGTAAGAATATCAATATGTGTATGCGTTTTATGTTTTATTGTGGTTTAATTTGTAGGTTTTTAAACTGTAATTGAAAAAGATGGAAAATAATAATTGAAATAAGAAATAGGTACCTAATAGTACCTAGTTGTATTTATTGCTAGATAGATAAATTATTTTGTTTTTACTAGTAGTTTTCTACTATTTGCAAAATTAATGTAAATTTGTGGAGGACCCGGATCAACAGCAGTCAAGAAAAAAAAAAAAAAACACATATACCTACATAGGCATTTATGAAACGCCAGAAGTGTGATAGTAGCAGAGGTCTAGAATAGGTAACTGTGAAGATGATTTTTCCCATTCAAAGCTTATAAGAACCAAGACCTATAATCGAATTAGGTAGGTAAGCTTTGGGGCTAACATTACCTCCAAATGGTTGCAAGTCTAAAATAAAATATAAAGAAAGAAAAGACCTATAATTTTTCGCTTCACAGAATGAAGCAATATATTTGTATTAAAATTGCCATACCAATAAATGAATTTAAATTATTGTCTGTTCATAATAGATTTATGAATTAATAAGGAAGTGAAACCGAACGCTAATACTAGTGCATTATAAAATTGCTTGTAAATTTTATTGTGCGCAGCGCTGTGACGATTCTACCAGTATAATAACAATGAACTGTATTGGCGTAATGGTAATAAAAACTGAGACCTTACAACAAATTAGAAATCGTCTAATTTAAAGCTGCAAGCGCACGTCTCCACTGAAAATTCTATACAAACATTTGAAATATCTGTGCAACAAACAAATAAACGGTGTGCAATTTTAAATTAGACAATCTCTACCTAACAATTACAAAAGGAACACAAGTTAAGAAGTTTTACAATGTGTTTAATAAATTGTATTGAATGAGTATATTTTAGGAAATAGTAGATTACCGCGGGCTAATTTGATCAGTGATTTTTTTAACGTGTTTTTTATCTAAATATAAAGCGACAAAAAACACTGTCACTGTTATATTTAAATAAGTGACAAATTATTTTCTATCTACGTAGTACACACAGCTCTATTAAATAGTTACCCCCCAAAAGACATGTGCGTTCAAATACATGATAGGCTCAAGTTGGTTTTAGTATTTTGCAAAAACAAATTAATCTAATTAGTGTATAGAGTTAACATTTAGAAAATTTTATTCAACGTCTAAATAGACTTGAGGTTTCAAGACCGTTTGCCGTGTCAACAAATCCTGGGTACGAAATGTGCTTTTTATCATTAATTTTTTTATAGTATTTTTTATTTTGGTTTAGTAATATTTATAAATAATTTGAAAATCCAGAAAAATTAAATATTTCAATAATATTTATTATTGCTATTATTTACAAAACTTTAATTTTATTTTACTACAATGATTTATATTTTACAATTTGATTTGATAATTTACAGTTATCGTAATATATATATTTTGCCAACTGACACAAGTGGGTCCCTAGACAAGTGACATCCTATTAACGCAAACGATAAAATAGGAAGCGCTAGAAACTAACAACAGTTTTAAATAAACGTATACATCAAACGTTGTAGTTATAACTTGAGGGTATGGATTAATTTTATAAAGGAAACGTTATTGGATACCCTCAAATTATAACATCTGCCGATTAGATAGAGACCTAAAGATAAAGTGACTCGGACGATAGTAGATAACAATTTCATTGCAATACATATGGGTTCGCTGACTAGTTCGTGAAACTGCCGGAAGATGACGACGTTCGGTGATGCGATGATTCGAATCTAAATCGAAACAATGAACTCTTTTTGAAGTATTATTTTTAGATTGTTCGTAACTAATTTAATGTTGTAGCAGTGTAACATTTTAAAACTTGTGGGTTTAGCACATACTGACGCTGTGTGCACCACTTCGCAAAAGAATTTCGATGCATTCACTATACAGAAAACGAACACTTCACTTATTCTTTTTTAGAGTCGCAGTTGCCAATTCACGGTAGCCTCACAACACAACTCTTGAACACTAACTCCTTATAACCACACATACACTCATACACTTAGCTATATAATTATTCTTTTGAGTTATTACGCTCGTTAAACCGTCTAGCAGCTGTTGATATTATGACGTCACTATAATAACTTTTTATAAGATTATGGCAACACTAAAGACAAAGACAAAAAGTTCTATTCTGTACAAAAGAGTGAGATACAAAACGACCTTGATTAAAACAAAAGCATGTTTAAAAAACAATTGCATTTTCGGAATAGTAAGAGCAAGTCTATTGACTTATACACTCTGTGGTATCTTGTCTATGAATTTACACTGTGGGTCTTCTGAAAGTTTTTATTCTGTGGCAGTATTAAAAATAAATTGGTTTTCCAGTATAAAAATATATGGGTTAATAATATAAGGATGTATTAATTGGAGCATGTTACTGTATAAGAATGGAATTATATGACACGTGTGTGTCAGGTAATTGATGGGGAGACAATTGATATTTTGTTGAATAGAATCTATTGTGGTTTTAAAATATGACGTTTTTAAATTGATATTTTGTTGTGGTTATCTAATTAGAGCAGATGTGTATAGGAGTTTCTAGGTAACAAAAAAAACAGTGGCAGGAGTGCCGACAGTAGTGAAACTTGAACAAGAAAATACTTGCATAGAACATTCATCCGTAACTTAATATAAATAAAGAGCACAGTCGCGTTTATAAACATGAGGTGTCGGTGACGGTGTCGCGAGTTAAATTGTTTTTTCCCATCTCAAAAAAACCAACGCGCCTTAAGAAGTTTTCAATTCAAAAACTGGTTTAAACACGCAGCTCAATGTAATTGTGTTTTACTGCAATTAAAATTGTGTGAGACAGGCTTTTGTTAATAAAATATGGGAGCTACCCTCGACACACTATTAAACATAGAAAATGTGGAAACAGTTTATTAGTTAGTTTACCTAACAAAGACTTAAATAATAAATGAAAATTCAAGGAAAATAATGTATTTAATTATACACTACAAATATAGATAGATAACCATTAAGTTTTACCGACAACCTATCGACATGTTTATAGATCCACCTTATAAGGGATAACGGATACGCGCATGACATGTCTATCCAAGATCTCTAACTTTTAAGTTAATTCATAATTGCTTGGCAAACATACATTTTTATAGAAAAAACAAATTGGTTCGGAATTGGTCTGGGCATAAAACTAAACTGCTGTGTAATTTCTTGGTGATAAAAACTTGTAAGTCGGAAGAGGCCTTTTCTGAGGAGTAGGCTGTGGTCTGCGAAGTTTTATGATTGAAAAATATAGACTGACAGACTGGCATTTTCTGGTCATGTAACCCCAATCATTGTACTTTAGGTAGGTAATGTGTCTGTAGGTAATATTTGTGCCCGGTTGATGGCAATAGGTTCGCCCCCTTTTACATGAGACTCAAACATAACTGAGGAAATGTGGTTTAGGTAGGTACCTACTATTCTGTTTATGTTTATTTTTTATTTCTGTTCTCGATATTTTTGGTTAGCAGGTATATTGGCGTGTGCTACGACATATGGCTAATAATTTATTTATAATTTTAATTATGTTTTGTGATGCGTAAAGTAAATTATTTTGCATACTATTGTATAGAATCAATTTTTTTAATTTTAACAATTTTTTTTTTTTTTATCAATTTTTTTTTTTTTCTAACTGAACAGACAACTGTGCTGGTGGGGAGTTTGTTGCGTCACTTCTTCTTCCCAGCTAAAGCATTAGGAAGTGGTGAAGAGTAGGCGTTTTGGGGGACAGTCTTATGTAATTTTGACGTTCGAAAAGTGGTTTTTCTCAGCCTAGTTTGAATAAATGACTTTTGATTTTGATGTTTTGAATTTTATACAGAATACAATATTTTTATATACAATATTTTATATTCAGTCTACAAATCTTCTTACCTATCACGAAAACGCCTAATGTCTACAAAAAAAGTAGTAACGAAGAATTTTTGTCCGTCTGGCTGTTTGTCTGGATGTATGGTCCGGATTAATGCAAAAACGGCTGAAGGGATTTGGAGGAAATTTAGCACACAGATAGTTTATTTAACCTGGACCAACTATGTGTGTGTGTGTACGTTCAGCGCTTGGTGTGGCAACACGCCGTGTTCGAGTTTGCGACAAGTCAATCGTCATCCTGAGGATGCCTCGTTGAGAGGTGAAACACGTGTCGATTTCTTTTAGGCTTTTTATGTCTCTTTAGAAATAGCTAAGCGGAACAGGTTACTAAATATATCCACTTCCATTGTTTTTTTTTTACTACTTCTCTAAATAAAATGCTAAAGATTGATTTTCTGGAGTAGATAGAAGATCTATCAGAAATAAAAATGTAAATGGTAGTTCTGTCTTTTCTACATCAGGTATAGCCCGTGTCATAAGTAAAGGAATTGAGGAATTACGGAATCCTCACCTCCTCAACATGTCCATACAGCAGCATACCGTTACACAAACGCACTTAATTTATTTCATTCCGCAATTCATAGTCCCACAAACATGGATAAGTATGGCTAATAAAAATTCTACAAAATCCTGCGATGCTGGAATTTCGCGGGGTATTCGACGGTATGTGTAATTGACGCAAAAAATATCAAACACTACTGGATAGCGCACATGCTAGACGTTTCTATGTGCTCGTGGTGAGTGATGTGAATTTATTAGGATGGTGCTGTGTTTACAGGATCTGCTTGAGATTGTGCTAAGAAAATAGTTCACATAATGTGACAACGATAATGTTTAGTAGATAGTCGGTTCGGAAATACCAACATCATCTAGTTTCTTAATATTATTATTTCTTTTGATGAGGAAAGTGTTTTTTGAAACCAATTTACAGAAATAAAATAGCATTTATAAAACCTGTAGGTAAATTGGAGCCTTTGGAATTGGGGGTTGTGGCAACTCTAACAGTTTTCAGATGCGACTGCATTGTAAGAAAGAGTAGAATTGGAATGCCAAGAATAAAACTCTACTAAACTGAAAGGAAAATGTCTGCTTTTCCCTCCAGCTATACTTTTCATACTTCTAGTTTTAAATTGTTATTTATCTCAGTTTAGTAGATCCATAACACTCACGCCTTTTTCCCAAGGGGGGCAGGCAGAAACTACAGAACGCCACCTGCTATGATCCTTGCATACTCCTTTTGTTTAGTAGATAAACAGAAAATTCTAAATTAAAATTGATTTTTGATTGATTGATTTGATTTTGAATGATTAATAGAATTGATTTTTGAAATTAATTTTGTATAGATTTCTCTAAATTATAATTATGTAATTTTCCATGTATTTTACTGTGTGTACATAAATAATAAAATAAATAAATAATTTCCGGAAATGTTGAATAATGTGTAAGTCCAACTAGATAACTGCAAATAAATTCTCGTTGAAAAAAACAACTGCGTCCCTTCTTCCTTACATACATAATATTGGCTTACACTTACACAGTAACTCGTAACAGTAACAGTAATACCATAAACAGAACGTTGTGTCCGTCTGTCAGTTAGTTACTAGTACTAGTACCGACATCGCTTGCATGCCGGACGTATGTTGTAAATGTATGAATATAGTATCGAGTATGTTGGTTGCTTTTGATTTAGTGAAATTAATCTTGCATTTGAACTGCTGATCAGTAGTATCAGCTGCATAATGTAAATTATTTTGCATACTTTTGTATAGAATCATATTTTTTCTAACTTAAGGAGACAGCTGTGCTGCTGGGGAGTTTGTAGCGCCACTTCTTCTTCCCAGCTAAAGGCACTAGGAAGTGGTGAAGGGTGGGCGTTTTGGGGGACTGTCTTATGAAATTTTAACGTTCGAAAAATGCTGATTCTCAGCTTAATTTGAATAAATATGCCTTTTGAATTTGAATTTTGCAGATCAGAAAATGGGCCTGGCACTCCACAGAAATGAGGGCTCACGAGAAATAATTAATTATATTTATACTTTAATTTCCTGGTTATCAGAACGCCCTCACAGGATATGCCGCAAGTTCTCTCCTGTCCGTCGTGCACAACTACGTGCACCCTCCAGGACTTAAATGGAGGTAAACGATAGATCGGTCCACGTAACTACGTACATAGCATAATAGCATAATCAGCCTATAATGTTCCCACTCTTGGGAAACAGGCCTTCTCGACCGTTTTGAGAGCCGTAGTCAAATTAAGTACGGGTCGCACAAAAATAAGTCATCGATACGAGAAAAAAAAAAAAAAAAAACTGAATATTACTTAAATGGCACTCTTTTTTGAAGTATAGTGATTTATCTCAGCTACATCTAGTAAGAGTGAAAGCCGATGTCTACATCATATGCATGATGGAATACTGCTTCGAATAACAGGAATGTTTTTTGTGTATGCGGTTTTCGTGACTGTACTTCTGTTTGGCAAGCATGCCGTTCCATGCATGCGTTTAAAGTCCAAGTCAGTCCAAGTGACAAAATAAAAGTGCATTCTCTTAAAATTAAAGTGCCAGTAAAATTAAAGTGCAGATATTGCCGTTATTTAATCGACAGCTCAGAACTGTAACTCAGTGAGTAGCAAGATACAAAATTATCGACAAGAAATCGTATCGACGTATTGATATATTGTTCCCACAGCATAGACACACGTTTATATTGAACGCGACGCATTTTCTAGTAAACGTGTAACAATTTTTTCTACAAATTGAAACATTTTACTACTTTTCTCAACGGATTATGGTGTGTTCTTACTTTTTTATGTAATCCTGGTAACAAGTTGTCAGCCTTCTGGTTTCCATCGGCGGTAATTGTGTGAATTACGTTGCCAAGGAGTTAAAAGTGTAAAATGAGATTTTGCTAAGAAAACGATGGGAGAAATTCCTGATAAATAGGCTGAACTACTGTTGCATTGCGTCAACTAGGAGAGTGCATATTGTGCAGTGGATTTATTTTCAGTTAAACACTCAGCCTTCACTTTTATTAAGTATACTACTAGCTTTCACCCGCATGACGGTCAGAAATTATCCCACGGAAACGTTTAACCGGGATAAAAAGTATCCTATGTGTTAATCCAGGTCAATCTCACCCGTGTGAAATTTCATCGAAATTCGTTCCGCATTTATAATATTAGTATGGGTTAGAACGTATTAACATACCACGATTTTTTCAGGTCCACCGTAAGCAGCAGATTGCGACTAACAAAAGCATGGAAGTGACTACCTACTTACTGCCAGTAAATCATCTTAATACTTGTCTTGTAAGATATGGAAGATAGCTGCGGAGACATGAGAACTCCTGGAGAATATACATAACTAGCTTCTAACGACTAGTGTCCATTATTTTAATCAACAAGAAGGATTTATTGCAGGATTGAATTTTCTTATTACAAAACCACATTTTATATTGATTTCAATATAAATGGCAGTCATAATAGCTAATAAATTGCAGCTGATATTTAATTGATTTCCTTTTTTTACTTTTTATAGCAGTTCATGAAATACATTTAAAAGCCAATAAATTTAAAATAAAACCTACTACTTACTTAAAATTTTAAAGTCCGCAATTTCATTCGCACTTAACATAAAAAGTCCTTTAAATTCGAGGTTGTGTACAGTCAGCTACCAAATTACACTATCAACGCACTTAAAGTACATTTAAAATAATGTACACCGACTCCATATTATCTTATCTATCGAGATATCGTAAAAACTCGATTTAATCGATACGAAATCGGGATCGCCGATTTTATATCGAGAAACGTATACGATGCTGGTGTTAAAAACATGTTATGTGAATTTTACACTTATTGCATAGTCGTAAAATTTTAAATACCGCCGTTAAATATGTTACTTGTATTTTTGTGCAAATTAACGTTATTTTTCCCGACGCCGACAATTTAATTCTGCTATATAAAGTTTTTATAAGTTATTTTTGGATATAAAACTGCACGAGGTTGCAGTTTTATAAATGTGTTATGTTCGTTTACTTTGTATAAGAATGTAATTTTAGTTACGAATTTAGATAACATAGTACTTAAAGGCTTTAATGGTAGTAAGATTAGTAATAATCACGCTATTTTTATAACACTTAGATATTTTTACGATGTCATGTAACGTAATTAAAACACAGATTTTCGTGCCAGTAGTCAACTAATGTCATTTAAATATTATAAGGTCATTACCAAATACCGGTAGTGTTAATGGAGCAACTATAACGTTATGTTCCTGCATTCCCATATTATGGCCATGTAAATATAAAAGTAATTAACTAAAATAATTATTATTTTACACATTTCATTTGAATATTTTCGTAATATAATGTAAAGTAATATGATTATGTTAATTTTTATCGTGTCCTACAAAATCTTAATTACATAATTATTATTTTAATTCACTTGAATCAAATGGTTATGATATTTTGTTGTCTGCTGGTCATAACTAATCGTAATAGGTTTTTTTTTCAAATTATACGTTGGTAGACGGAAGTCGGAGTCCTGAATACAATTGACTAACTTCTGGGTAAGAATAATACTTATCAAATACACTACATCATACTAAATCCAAATTCAAAAACTTCTTGTTTGCTGTTCCATTGAATCAAGGTAATTTTAGTGTGCTGTAGTTTCAATGTTGGCCCATTGAAACTACAGCACATTAAAATGTTTAAATCCATCCAGTGAGAGACAGGCGTGAATTAATCCCAGAAAAAATACAACCCACAATAAAAAAGATTAAATTAAGCAAAAAAGAGACGAAAAAAATCCCATCACTCGCCACAAACTGGACGTAAACAAAGTAATTGATTTCCATTTCTAAGATTACTTATCGCTAAGTTTTTATTGGGCGGGCAGATCGTAAATTAGCCGTTTATCGCTTTATTCGCCAGTCATTAAGGTTTTATATTAAAATTATGCGTTATTAATTTTAGAAAACGGCAGTTAAATTTATGATCCGCCTCGGGTGTTGCTGTTTTATGTTTCTTATTTCTGTCAGAGATTATTGTTGAAGACTGTACCTACTTAGATAAACGTATAATTTTGATACTTATTTTTGTTACCTATTGTTTTAATTAGTCATGGTCGTGATTTTTGAAGGTGTTGCTAATTGTATTTCTTAATTTTTAGTTCATTAAAAATAAGATATCTTATACCTAGTCAGGATTAGTGTAACACTGAAACGATCAATGGTTCATCTGAAACTTTGAGGAAAAAGATTTATAATTATTATTCATATTAATTTAAATTTTATGTTTGATAGGATAGTTCATACTAATTCCATGCTGCCATCTTTAACCATAGTGTGTGTCAAATACAAGGTAGTGTGTATAATGTTTTATTTTTTTAAATTAATTTAAGTTATTTCTAATGCATATTATATAAAAATATTAGCTTTCTGCACTCCTCCATATAAACTTTAACTGTGCCAAATTTCATACTCCTCCGTCCGTATCATTTTCGTAAAAAGGAGTAAATACAAAGTTTTTGCTTTACATATTAATATATAGATTCTCAATAAGATAAGGTAACTTTTTTCTCTTAAATTACCTAAAATGTTTTATGTCTAATTGAAAACCATAACATCATACAACTTCTTTCTCAGTTTCTTTACCGACCCGCACCGAGGCACACAAACTTAGGCATAAAACTTTTAAACATCTGTCTCACCTAATCTATGTCCCTAGAAACGGGTCTCATTACATGTGATTTAAGACTGGTGTCAATTGCCAATGTATTAATACATACGATTCATATGTAAATGTATATACTTAGCTCTCTGACACGAATACAGTAGTTTACATATGGCCGACGATTGCATCATGGCGAAGATTCTGTTCAAAGAATTTGGTTGATCATTGGTTTTTTATGTGGTTTGGCTTGGAGAGTTTTTCAGTGTGGTCTCTGGGTATTTTCCCAGACCTGTTACGGGCAAATTGTAGATGCAATAACACAGATGTTTATATCCAATACTTAACAGCTTACCTAGCGTGATGAATGAATGGTGCAGGTTGATGGAGATCGTTTTCTTTTCTCCTTATTATTATAAACTATCTGTTTCTACGTCTGACAGACAGACAAGACTAATCAGATCTAACTGCCAACGACAGGAGAGACATAAAGAAATTGAGAAAGACAGTAAAAAAATAATCAAGAAATATATGCAGATGCTAAACATAAATATTATACATTTATGTCTAACTACCAGTCTTACCAAGGGGTATCGTATCACTTAATAACTAGGTTGTGGAGGTCAGATAGGCAGTCGCTCCATGTAAAATACTGGTATTCAGCTGCCTCCGGTTAGAGTGGAAGCCGACCCCAACATAGTTGAGAAAAGGCTGGGCAGATGGTGATGATGTATGAATCTTATACAGCGTATATCACTCCTACAATTAAGACGAATCTAACGAAACCTCATAATAATATGTTAAAATCCATCAAGCTGTTAAGACTACATAGCGTGCCAAAGAAATATACGTACATTGTTTCGAAAAACATTGCCCTCCTTCTGGGGCAGTCCGGAAAAAACACAGAAAACTACATAATTATAATATAGTTCCCAAAATTAAGGAATAGAAATTAAAATCATTAAATATATTTCCGCGTGCGTGTATGAACATAAACGAGCCAAAAGGAGTATTTAAAGATCGTAGCAGATGGCGTTTTGTAGTTTCTGCCTTTTCCCCTTGGGTAAAAGGATATGTATGGTTATAAATATATTTCCTGATTTATTGACGCTGCTACACAATAATATTACCCTATAGCACCTGTCATCACAAAGTTTTTATTCAAACAAACAAGCAATAGGAATCACAATAAACAGTAGAAATACATTAATTTTCCACAGAATACTCGTAAAAATGCGGCTGAGCTGAATGCTTGGTCCAGTCTGTGGAGCTCCCGATGTAACGAGTTCCGTATAGCTCATTCCTTTTTATTTTTTGGTGAGCTTAATGTAAATGCTTGTAATTATAATTCATTGCGTTCATTATGATTGTATTTTTGTGTTCTTGTTTTTGTTTGTTTTCTGACTGTAAGAGATTTGCTTGGGGTTCGAAATTGTTTAATATTTTTCTCATTTGTTTGAATTTTGCCTGTATCGAATTTGATTCACAATAAACAACGATTAGTTTCTTGTAGAGATAATAATTATATAATCAAGAGTTCCATAATAGACGCTAATAGTTCACAATGTATCTCATAAATAAAATTATCACATTTACAATATCTAAAAAATAAAAATAAATCCATCTATCTATACTAATATAATAATATTATAAAGAGGTAAAATTTGTTTGTTTGTTTGTAAGTTTGTATGTAGGGGGTAATCTCTGGAACTACCAGTCGCATTTGAAAAATTATTTTTGCATTGGATAGCCCAATTCTTGAGGAAGGTTATAGGCTCGCGGACGACGTCGCGAGCAGAAGCTAGTACAATCTATTATGATTTGTTATTACAATATTTCATACTTTCCTACAGAACCCTAAAAATGAAGCTATAAAACGGATGCGTGGGCGCAACCGTGCGCTCGATCATTATTTATGAAGACATTTAATGGTAAATTAATGAAATATGTTTATTATACGTTTTCTATGAGTTTCACTAATGGTTATTATCACGATGTTTTCACACCTACTTATGATAATTTTTAGGAAAACATATTATCAAACTTTAAAATGAAAGTTTGGCGATATGTCAGTTAAGAGTTAAAACAAATATTTATCAACAATTTAGTTTTGTTACAAAAATTGTTCAATTTCGTCGTGAATACCGACTATTTCTGTTATGACTGAATACTTGGTATTTAACCCTAGCTAATTACTATATTTTAATTATTAGATGAATACCTGATAATATTGTAATTATAATGTAGATAAGCTTTTCTGACAAGCATGCATATGAAAAATAGCGTCTGTAGTAACTTAATACATGATGCATGCTATCCATAGGTATCCGTGTTCTTTGCAATCGCATTGATATCATAATTCATTCGAAGCATTGGTCTCGAATAATCTCGATACAAACAATCGATTTATTCATGAATTGATGTAATTAATGTTTTTATTCATTCATTAAATGCAAAGATGTTTTGTTTGTTTGCATGTAAAAATATTTGCTCATAAACAAAAAGAGCAAATCATTTTTTTAAGTACTTTAATTTAAATAAAAATGCATGAAAACATTTTGAAAAAAAAAAAAGAGATAACATACCTATTTTATGTTCATGACAGTTCTTGCGATGTGAAGGAGGCATCCCATCACTACTAACGCAAGGAGTTCTTGAGTTGTATAATATGAATACATAGTATCATGTTGATAGATACCTTTACCAACTAAAAAAGTAAACAATTATTTTTTCTGCCAAGCAAAACCTGGTGCAGAACCTAGTAATTAAACACACAAGTTGTGCATGCAACCATCAATTATACAGGCAGTTGTTTTTTACCATCCGATTTGTTTTGCGTTCGATAATGTCCGAGGGAATTATACCGAGTACGTACTGAGGTGATTAGTGACGGTATCATGCACAAACACACACACACAATTCACACTAAGATTTTTTTTTTAACAGGCACTGTAATTAAGGTTTTCAAACACAGATTTTTGGAATTATTTTTGTTGAAAGTTTTTAATGGTTTGGGAAAACGTGTTTGGCATTTGCGAAAGGAATTATTTAAGCATTTTATCCGTAGTCTTTGCCTCTATTTTCCCTTCTGTGACCATCATACATCTTTTCGGCCTGTCTGCATGACCGCTTAGATCTTCTGTACTCCACAATGAATATTGATGCGGATTTCTTCAAAATTTAGAAAGTTTATTCCGGAATTAGTTTTATGTGTAAAATATATTCATATTAAACTTAAATGTATTCAAAATATCTTTGTTTGTCAATTTGTGTGAAGCAGGGCTGGTCGCTAGTAATTGATAAATAAAAAGCAAAAAAAATCAATTAGAAAACATTTGACCTCAATGTTCGCATAAAGCTCTTCTAGTGTGTAGTCTCAATCTAAATACAGTCGTTTTTTATGTGTACCACCGAAGTTTTTACGAGTTCACCTTTACAACGCTTTGCTACCTGTATTTTGTTTGTTTCGTCTCTGGATAACTCTTTTCTGTTTGCACAAACAGACACTACACATATTAAAATCCAATCCAACCCGAGCTAATTCTAGCCTGTAACTTAAAATTATGACTTGTTAACCCATAGTATTTATATCGCTTCTAACTAGACGGCATAAAGCCAGTGGTTTCAAAACTTCAGCGGCTCTAATTATGCCACAATAAAATCAAATGTAAAATGGCTGTTAATTGGTGTAATATAACCTTGTTATCGGTAGAGGGTTTGAATTAGCCTAATGGTATACTCCGCTCTGCACCTGCCATACTTGATTTATTTTATGACTGTGAGTGTGTGTGGGTTTTGACAGCTCGCGTTTGTTTTTTTAGGTTGTTTGTTAAATAAGTTTTTGCGAAGTTTGCTTGTCGCTATTTGTTATATCTTTATCTATGTTGGACACACATTAAAACTTTTTCATAACATTCTTATTTCATTTTAATAATCAAGCATGCGAATAAAAAGCCGTTAAGTGGTCGGTCCCGGCTGTCATTTGTAGATCTTTGCCAGTCGTTATGGGTTGTCGGAAGCCTAAAAGTCTGATATCCAGTCTGGCATTGGGGTGTCGTATTATCCAGTAACTGGTTGTAGAGGACAGATAGGCAGTCGTTCCATGTAAAATACTGCTATTCAGCTGCTTCCGGTTAGAGTGGAAGCCGACCCCAAGATAGTTGGGAAAAGGCTAGGCAGATGATGTTGATGATTCAAGCATGCGAACAGCAGCGTTATTTTATAAACTGATATGTCCAAAAATAAAATTTACCTTCAACACTCTGTGTTTTTCAAGATAAATCTACAAATCCAAAACTCCATGGAAATTCTTACTTAAAAGGAACAAACTCAAGTTAACTAAGCGGAATAAACCGCCCAAAATCTGTTATTTATGTTCGGTTGTTATACGAATGATGAATAGCCATCGTATACCTCTTTTTAAGAATACCACGTTACCGACACACTCGGTACAAAGCAAAACCACCCATTTAATTGAGGCAATAAAGTTTATATCAACTGCATGTGGTTACGTGGTTATTTCTTTCAAAAGCTATTGTGAATGTTTTTATGAGTCCGAAGGCGTGTAATAGTAATTAATTACGTATGAAGAAATATCAGAGAGTTGTTAATTAAATCTTGGTGAGAAGGTGTCAGAATAGAAGTGGCATCAGTAGCTGATTATCTTTTTTGAACAGAAGCACAAAATACTGTTATTTTGTTACACTTAGATATGCATCGTATTGGGCTTAGATCTTCTTCTTTTCGTGTGGTTATTGACTAAACTGGTGCCATAGTTATAAAGCCGCCCATGGGCCTCTGACTTAGCTTCACATGCTGTCGAGAAATATATCTCAGGCATACCGTGGACCCAGGCAAGACAACCAACTAAAACGAACTCGCGCTCCACCCAGAGCGGTAGAAGTTATTTGATAATTTCCCACCCAAAAAAAAAGCATGTTGGTTTCTTCACGATGTTTTCCTTCACCGTCTTTTAAACTGCCTTGGGTTCGAACTCGAGACCTTGTGACTTGGCAGTCTGACAGTCACACCACAAGGCTATTACTGCTCTATTGTGGTTTGGGCTTAGATAAAAAGTGCTTGGAGCTGGTCTATGCGAGCGGCATAGTTTAGTTTGCAAAAGATGGGAAAGTCTATGATTCCACTGATAACATCCTCTGGCTTAGGAACCGCTGCCAACTCTTGAAAATGCCCCCAGAAAGTATTCATCATCTTTCTGCTGCCCATATCCCAATTTATTTTGGGGTCGGCGTAACAAGCCTTTATAAAGTAGCTATCACTAGAAAATTATTGATCAAACAACATTACATGGCCCGGCAACTTTTTTTACGAATTGGTAATAATATAGGTGTGTTATATTGCAACATACGTGTTACCAATAACAATAAACAACTTTACAACGCGCCAATCAATCTCGGCGCTAATTTGTTGAGAACCACAGACAATTTAATTGACGTTTTAACTTTTTTTGTTTATCGCGTAATAAATATCTACAGTTTTGTATAATGTTAATTAATAATATTGACTTTTATAGCTATTCTCAGAAAATAAAATATATTTTTACGATCCACCAAAAATCGAATCGATACAACATTTTTGGATTTATACGCAAATTAACCAATCGTATAATTTAGTATCGAAACTTGATATGTATCGATGTCGAATATATTATACAAAATATAATAAAACATAAATTATAATGGTCGTATTTTCTTTTATCGATTTCATATTGGCTATAATTATGGGTTATTTTGATTATTTTTATATAATTAGCGAAAGGATTCGATGACTAATGTTGATTCGGTGAAATATTGTTGGTGTTTTAGTAAGTGCCAAGTTATTCTATTTTAAACTAGCTTCTGCCCGCGACATTGACCACGTGAAATTCCTTGTTCCTCCGGCCCACCTCGTCGCATCCCATCGCCTGCCCGATAAATTCATTTTCGCTAAGCGATCTTAACGATTTTAATTTTTATAAGGTTCTAAAGGTCCTAGCGTAATGTGAATTAGCCTATAACATTTCTCGAGAACTGGGCTATCAAATGCAAAAAGAATTTTTCAAGTCCGACTGGTAGTTCCAGAGATTAGCGCGTTCAAATAAATAAACAAAAAACTAAACTCTTCAGCTTTATTATTAGTGCCCCTTCTTTTTTTTTTTTGAGGGTGGGAAATCATCAAATAACTTCTCCCGCTCTGGGCGGAGCGGGAGGGCGTGTCAGACTCTTACTGACTAAAACCCACCCGTGTTCCTTCGGTTGCCCTGTTGCCGGGGGCCACGATCTCCCTTTCGGTTTTCTTCGCAGCCCCGGCAGGCATCGGCCCTAGTGTACCCCTTCAATATACAGGGTGCCCCTGGAAGCATGAATCAAATCAAAGGGGCGTGCGCAAGGTCATTTCCAAACTTTTTAACCTTGAGAATGTCGGTGCAAGTTTTTACGGTTCAAAAGTTATGACCATTTGAATTAGTTGCAATCGTTTCGCATAGTGAACAAAGAAAAAAGAAATCTGAACATTGTAGAAGAGTGGGCCTTTCCTGTGGTAATACTTTTACGTAGCTAAAAATCATGTTGTGTGTGTTCAATAAGAAAAAAAACAATTATTGCAAAGGCTTCGGTCTGGCAATAATTTTACTCAATTTTCGAGCGATTTTCATGGCAAAAGTTTACCACGTATGTACTAGAAAAAAATGCTCAAGTCATAGAGATTCTTTGAAGGTATAAATCACTGGCATATTCTTATTAGTTTAAAAGATAAAGAATTTTATTAACAAGGAGGTCGTACTTTTTTCTAAGTTTTATATTTTCATTTCTTTCAGCTTAATTAAACATTTCGCTATGGTTTACGACCCGTTTCAACTGGTTATTTTGTTTCCTTCCTCCTGCAAATTCCTAGCTAGGGCAAATAACATGACTCATGAGATAGCAAAATCTTTACAGAAAAGATTTAAAAAAAAAAGAAAACTTAACCACATTACAGTTGTATACAGATAGGCAATTAATGCCTAAGCATTGGTTTCAGTCTAGGACTAGTCCTAGGGACTAAAAATAAATAAGTATACCTGAAAATTAGAAATTTTAAAAATACTACCTCCGTGTTAATAAAATTCTATTACTAATAAACTAAAAAGAATATCCCAGTGATTCATACTTCTAGAGAAACTCTATGACTTGGGCAAGTTTTTCTAATTTGTGGTCAACTTTCGCTCGTGTAACTTATTCCCATGAAATTTGCTCGAAAATTTTATCACATTTTTTCCCAACCGAAGCAGTTTCAGTAAATGTGTTTTCTGATTGAACACATGTCTTCTAGCTGCGAAAAAAGTATTATCACAGGAACGGCCCACTCTACTACAAAGTTCTGAAAAAAAAAAATGATAGCCCTGGTAGTTTTTTTTTTGAGCTCTATGTGAAGTGATTGAAAAAACAAAAAATGGTTATAACTTTTGAACCGTAAAAATAGTACAAACATACTCAGGGTCAAAAATTCTGGAAATGACCTTGCCCACGCCCCTATTCAATTTGATCCATACTTCTAGGGACACTGTATAGATATAAAAAAGTAAAAACTCTAAGAATCAGCGTAAGTTCAAATAGTTTAAATTTTAATAGTTTTGTTCCGTAATTTTCTTGTCGTTACAACTAAGAAAACTATTTAGTGTTATTAGAAGTACCTGGGCAACCGAACTCTGCTCTGGTGAAAATAGAGAATGCTCATTTAATAGTATAGGATAATATCTACTAATTCCATGCTGCCATGATCATTATTCTAATGTCAATAATGTCATGTCATTGTTCATTATCTTATTTATTTTATTATTTATGTACACACACTAAAATACAAGATAATTACATAATTATAATTTGAGTACAAAGGTAGTGCTTATTTCTTAAGAAATTTCTTCCAGCAGACCTGCGAAACGAGAAATGAGAAAGAAATGTAGACAATAGTGTGTGAGAACAAGAAGAGAAAATATGGATATGCGAAGTCTTAAACTAAAATAAACGTAATAAATTAACATATACTTAAATAATTACATACATAAAGCTTAAATATATAAACATACATACTATAGGTATATAAATACTCACAGTTGAGAGGAGAGGTAATGCTCTTTAACTCGATATTTGAAATGAGAAACAGTTTTTAAATCACGAATGCTAGGTGGAAGTGAGTTCCACAATCTTACTGCATGGACAGAGAAGGAATAAGAATAGTAGCTTGTTCTAAACTTTGGGCGACCGAGCTCTGCTCGGGTGATAATATGGAGAAAACAAATTTTCTCAGATATGAGACCTAGCTAGATCGATTTTTTGCCCCAGTAAACCCCCATATTGCCACATTCATCGAAATCTATAGAGCCGGTTCCGAGAACGTGAGTAGGTACAAATATATATAGAAACAAATATACAGATAAATATTGCTCGTTTAAAAGTATAGGATATAACGAATGGATTAAGGTTTTCCTCAACATCATTTCTTTGTTTGAAGTTTCTACTAAATATTATTTGACGCAGCGATGCTGATGAAAGATAGTGTTACTTCTACTAACGAACGAAAACACAAAAATCAAATGGTTATCAATATAAGGGATCCTCATTCTTGTAGCATAGAGGACGATGACTTGACAGCTGGGGTGTATGAGCCTCAACCACTAACGGGGGAAGAAGGGGTTGCTAACAGTCAGGGGACACCGATTTCCAGGTGTTCACACAGGCTCTTGCGCAACGTACCAAGGGTGGATTATGCACCCTATTTGTAAATGTATATTTTCTATTTTGTGGTATTACTATTTGTTGATTGTTTACTTATTATTATTCTTATGGGTGTTGTCAACTAGGGTGGGGAGATGTTGTGTTGGGCATAGGCTGTATGTGAATAATACCTTGACCAAGTAACGCGCCTGTTGCGTCACCCGCCATATTAAATAAACAGTGTGTTTCTAACCGGCGTTTGAGTTCGACGTATCCCTTCCCGTAATAAATACCTCTAACGCGTGTGCAAACCTAACAATACCTATACAATATTTTCAAAAGCTGTCTTTATTGAACACTCTTTTTACATTATTCGCAAGACTATCTTAGCCACGAAGTTATCTTGACGTCACATTTCTAAATAAACTGTAAGTTCCTTGTGAAATAACAGCGGAACAGACACCCTTTGTTAAAATAAAGCTTCTGAACTTTTCACCTAAAAAAATAAACGTCAGTATTAACTCATCATCAAAAAAAGTTTAAACACAAATAAAACAAACTACAGGAAGCTATCAAAGCTTCCTTCCTCCCGCTACACAAATTTATAACGTGTTTTGTCAAACTATAATGGCATATCACAAAATTTGGCAGCGTGACAACCCTGAATTATGATTTTTATTGCTCCGACTGAGTCATAGTCCGTAGAATAAAAATAAAAGCTGGTGTTTCGACCCATAAAATAAATTATCACCCTAAATTTGTTCAGATTTATAGCTAAACGAACGTTTGAATGTGATCGCTAAATTATTATAGAAAAATATATTAAGAAGAAAAAAGTTGTGATAGCAATAAAAATGTCAGAGTGAGGAAATGTTTTCTTTTAAATAAATTATTTATGTGTTTGTTAATATTTTTGCGTTGATGAAAGGTTTCCAGGGATATTAAAATATGATGGTGAAACTAGGGGCGTTTTCTTAAGAAACGTATTAACAGAACGAATCGGAATATATTTCATCATTATGATGATACCTACATAATAATAATGATGACTTGATTAATCTAGTAGAAATATGAACTCTGATTTATTCTTAAATTCATCATGCATAATAATTCATTTCTTCTTACCCTTGGTAAGATTGATTTCCCCTTCTTCACCTCTACTCAGAATTATCAATTTCCCTTTACGTTTTAACATTTCCGCATTGTATAAAACAACCAGATTTGCATACGATTAATATATTATTGTAAGAATGCAATTTATAGCCTTAGAATAATATTAATTTATTATTTCGATTATAATTTGTAGATGACGGAAGCAAAACAAGCGGAAAATTACTACCAATTGCTTTATATTATTCAATTGTAGCACTAATTCAACATAGAACAACAAGGATCGATTTTACTACCCATTATTAATGACTAAAGCTATGTATATTAAAATCAAAATACCTCAATTGAAATAAACAAAAAAAGGATATCATTTATTTGGCCAACAGTTTATGAAAAAAATAAAAAGGTTAAACTTTTTAGCAACAACAGTGTTTGCCTCAAATGATTTTTTGTTTTCAGAAACAGGGTCAATCAATCAAGAGGAGCGTGGCTAAGTAATAACAGCCGCACGGTTCGATCCATCAGGTTAAGCAACAATTGCCGAGGTTGGTCTGTGGATGGCTGACCATCGTAACATACCAAGACTCTTCCATGCCTCGGAAAGCACGTTAAGCCTTTGGTCCCGGCTGTTATTCGTGGATCTTTGACAGTCGTTACGGGTCGTCAGAAGCCCGAAAGTCTTATCAAGGGGTATCGTATTACCCAGTTACTATACTTACGATAGGCAGTCGCTCCGTGTAAAATACGGTATTCATCCGCTGCATCCGGTTAGACTGGAAGCTGACCCTAACATAGTTGAGAAAAAACTAGGCAGATTGAGAGTCAATCAATCAAACAACTCAGCTAGTTACAGTTCACTGCTGGCCATGAGCCTCTATTAACTGTTGCTAATTCCTTGATGAAATAAGATCCAGATAACTCAACATGTTGAAATACTATTACGAACATAATTGTTAAAACATAATTGGAAGTGCTAACAATATGAGTAATTCGAACGAGAAACGAGAATCATAAAAAAGAACTTATTATATTAGCTGCCGGTATAAAAATAATTAAAACCACTTTATCATTATTATCCTCCGTACAATCAAGCAATCCTATTCGGTATTACTTCAAAGTAATCTATCTGTTAATTTATACGGCGGTCCAATTAAACAAGATTAATGTGATAAAAAACGGCTACTTGTTCCTTCCGATACATGATTAAGTTATAAATTGTGGACGGCCGAAAACAGGCGTCCCAATTATTAGGCCACAACTGACAGTGGCAATATTTCTGGCAATGATTAAGTGGGGTATTATGTAGATGTGGCAATCGTAATACTTTGCATGCCAAAGGACTTTAAATTATTGTACTGTTTTGCGGTGACAAATGTTATTTTTATGTGGAACAACCAGTAGAAGACAATTTTGAGGGCAATGGAGGTACCAAACCAGAATAGAGTTACAAATGTCTTAACTTTACAAACTAGTATTAAATCCTATTGATAGAAGTGTTGAAACTAAATCAAGATATAGGTATAAAAATGGCCAAGGTAAAGTGTAAGTAATGACCGTGGTCGCATGCCTATACACTTTACAAAATTATGAATGGCATGCGACCACGGCTTCACCTTGAACATTTTTGTGTCTTGATTTCTGTCTGAAATACTTTCTTGTTTCATAATTTTTAGAGCGTGATTTTTTAGCAGTCGGGTTTTAGTTTTAATAGAACTAGACAGTTACTACAGTCTATTGGACCTCTGAATGTAGTACCGTAAGTTGATCATAGTTAGGTAATCTAATAAAAATAAATCTACATGGAACTTACATTTCAACAAAAAGCACAAAAACTTTTCCCATTGACTTCCAGCCGCAATTTCCACAGTTACGCTCTGTCACATCTGAAATATTTAAAATATTAATCTCAGCAGTAATATTTCATCGTGTAGTGGCGTAACACCTGCAAGCGGCGTACGTGGCTGATTTATTGAGCCGTTTGTTTCCCCCCACTAGTCATCCTCCCGCCATCCACCAGCCCCCAGTGTCATCCTCCTGTCATCCTACGTAGCTATGCGAAGCACACTTATATGATGTGTGATGTGACGCTTGAAATTTTGGTGAACTGTGTGAATTTCATATTTTATTTTTATTTTTTATTCTGATAAGCGACTGTTGGAGTATATCATGTCAAATGTGTCTGTATAATAAATATTAGGGCTGCCGAACGTAACTGAATTCAAAACCTTTTTGTAGTGTAAATTATTTTGCATAACTGTTGAATATATTTTTTGTCGGTGTGATTTTGAAATTCATAAAGTAGAGTGAACCTCGTGATTGTCAATTTGAATTTAGTTTATTGTAAATTTATTTTATTTGTTTTCATATGAAATGTTTAGAAGTGAAAACTATAAAACGATATATAGCTTGTCCCAATGTTTATTTTATCAGCGTAATTCCGCGGCTTATATTCGTTTCTTTTTCGCTCCCAAATTACAATTTTATAAGCGTAAGTTCCAAAGAACTTGACGCTAAACAAACTATGTGTAACCATAATTTTATTCATTCAATTGCACTCTAGGCCAATCAGGTGCCAGGACGTTGTATGGGCGGCATCCTTACAATGAGCACCGCAAGGTGTTTCGGCACTTCTTACGGTCACGTACAATCGTAAAACAGAACTTTATAGGTTCTTAGTACTGAATTAAAATGTAATTGAAGTTTTACGACTTAAAAAAATAGGCACCGATAGACATCAAGTCATCATAGTTGAACATTTAATGAATTACAAAACAGCTGAGTCTGTAATAACAATTACATAGGCCCATACAAAAATACAGTACCATGATAAATAATTCACTAGTTGTGGAATATATGCATGTTTTGATGTTATATTCTATACGTTTTTTTGTGAATAAGATTACACCAAATCCATTTAAGATATTATATTGCTTCGAAATCTAAAGATTTCACAGAACATTATGTTTGAATTTAGTACACCACGCAACAAAATGCATAACAATAAATTATAACACAAATAATCTTCACTCATATTGTCTGCCTATTAACATAATAAAATGTTTAGCACCACTGAAATTTACGCAAACTAATACGACTCAAAATAAACTTTTCTCACTTTAAGATAAAGCTTGCTTTTGATTGGTCGTTGTTTCGTTTCGCAACCGCATCTCCAGGGGCCCATAACTTTAGGTCGCGTGCGCCAGCGGCGTATTATTTTTAAATTATTAACGCTGTAATGGAATAATTCCGATATGCTAATGCTGCGACGAACGGGCACTGATCACGAGATCGCCACAGGATACGATTAACAGTAGGGCAAAAATTCAATTTGCGTTGAATTTTGTTTGCGGTACCTATTCTGTGATGCAAATGATTGAGAATGTGTTTATTTGTTTTGAAAAGGTTTTAGTGAATGAATTATGTATGAAGTAATTGGTTCATAGTCCATTATTCAAAGACATGCATCATTGCATTTTAGCCTCAGGATATAATATTGCTAGCACTAATTTAAATAGACGCAGTAGATTATAAAATAACAGTCAATGCAATCTCACTGGCAGTTAACACTAAACAATATGGCGCAATTCGCGATTTGCGAGTTGACATCATAAATTTTAATGGCGATGACAGAGGTTAGGAGGCCATAGCGACCAAATGACTTGACAATTTATCTGTTAAATTTATGACTATCAAATGAATAAGTTTGAACGAGTTACAAGATAAATTGTTATGGATTTCGTTAATTCAAAATACAGTCATTACTTCTGACGTAAAAGTTAAACGACCACCACGATATTTAATAAGGATGGATTTCTTACAAGAAAGAGGAAATGAGGGATCAACAGGAATAAGAAATATTTGATCAGGAATTGGTCCAGTAGCAGAAGAGGCTACAAAAAAAAAAAACGATCACAGATCTCAGAAGATTATTAGAATATTTATAACTATAACCACAAGATCTATTAGATGGAAGCCTACTCAATTTTAAATACACGATCAGACATGCATGATTTTCTTGTATAATCCTTCTATCAAAACTTTTACCCTAACTGAACCCACTGCTTCAAAGTAACTACAACCAAGCCGTTAGAACTACCTCCCCAGCTAATTGCTAGTGCTTGCAATTTGTTCGCTTGCCCAGTTTGTTGTGTGTCGGGTTTCTTTACCGGTAATGGATTGGTAGGCTGTGGCCTATCTCTACACCGCATTTGGGCTCACTATCTGATTTACTGATAAGTGGATGGTAAATAGATTGGTGTGAATTAGGATTTATGTAACATAATGGTACTCCGATGTGGTATTACTGTATTCTCCACAGACGCCTAAGGAATTTAGGAATATGATAAAATAGTGTGTTCGTACTTTCGTTTTTTGGTACGGCAAGGGAAATTGCAAAGATGATCATCTTTAACAGTCAGTGCCACTATCATCTTATCTCACTAACCAGTATTTTTTCCGCGACTTGAGCCGTGAAATCTACTCAAAGTCTGACACCAAAATTAATGCTACTCAATTTTATTTTTAACTAGCTGACCCGGTCCGGCTTCGCACTGGTAGCATTAAGGACTTATGTACAGCGCACCTAACTACCTACCTACCCTACCTACCCTACCTACCCTACCTACCCTACCTACCCTACCTACCCTACCTACCCTACCTACCCTACCTACCCTACCTACCCTACCTACCCTACCTACCCGACCTACCCTACCTACTATACCTACCATACCCTACCTACCTACCTGCCCACTAACCTACATACCTACCTACTGAGATATCATCAAAATTCATGCAAGCCTAGTACTTTTTATTAGGATTTATGGCATATATACCGGGATATCATAAATGCAAATTTTATAAAAACATTTTTTCTTAAAATCATTTTTTTCGTCAATTTTCCAATGATTTTAATAGTTACTCTGCTATTCGGAACAGAGACAAATACAAAAAATCTAAAACCATGAAAATTGGTCCAGCCGTTCTCGAGTTATAAGTGTTCTAACAAACCCGACTTTGTTTTATATATTAACTGCCCGGCCCGGCTTCGCACGGGTAGCATTAAGAAACTTATCTACGGCGCACCTAACTACTACCCTACCTACCTACCCTACCTACCTACCCTACCTACCTACCCTACCTACCTACCCTATCTACTTACCCTAACTACCTACCCTACCTACCTACCCTACCTACCTACCCTACCCTACCTACCTACCCTACCTACCTATCCTACCGACCTACCCTACCTACCTACCCTACCTTCCTAACCTACCTACCCTACCTACCTACCTACCCTACCTACCCCTACCTATCTACCCTACCTACCCCTACCTATCTACCCTACCTACCTATCCTACCTACCTACCGTACCTACCAACCAACGTACATACCTACCATCTCCCGAGATATCAAAATTTATGCAAGCCTAGTACTTTGTGTTGGATTTATGGCATATATCATAAATACAAAATTTATAAAATGCATGCCATTTATGTCACGTCCCACAGGAACGACGGGAACGGGATAAAAATATCCCTTCTCCTGTTTCTTAACTACCTCCCTACCAATTTTCAGCCAAATCGGTTCAGCCGTTCTTGAGTTATAAGTGTTGTAACAAACCCGTCTTTGTTTTATATATATAGATTTCTTTATTTTTTATGTACAATTTAATTATATTTCGATAACTTAAAGAATAAATCTTAGAAATTGTTTTCGAAAATAGAAACTTTAATTTACGCAAAATAAAGTTATGAACGCACGCGTAAATGTTAACCAATTGTCATTATTTCTGAACGCACGCATAAATATTTGAGGAACTTCTATTTAAATCTGCTTAATACACTTTTCAACCTTTTTAATTGATAAAAAAAAAAAATACAGACAAAAGTTTATTCACCCTTTTTAAATTGTTTACACAAAATACATTTCTGAACGCATGCATAAATGTCAATCACAGTATTTGACAGGATGACAGGAGGAATACAAATGTTTGACAGGTACGAAACAAAGGAACATAATTAAATGGAAAATGATTCATTTTTATAATTATGTATTCGTCAAGTTTTCATTGTTTTTAAAATGTGTTCTGCTATTCAGGGCGGAGACAAATCCAACGAAACAAAAACCATGAATATTGATCCAGCAGATCTCGAGTTATAAGTGTTGTAACAAACCCGTCTTTGTTTTATATATATAGATTGAATTATAACTTTAATAACAACCTAAATGTTTGCATATCACGTTATGACTAATTATTATGGATTTGCATAATTATTTATGATAAGACCGAAATTTTACCAACACATTGATTCGAAAAGAAAAAAAAAAAAACCTTGACGAAACTTTCTCTAATTACTTTGTGTTATAATTATGGTCCTAAGAACTCTTGGGACCTGTTTTTGAGATAATTATTGGGTCTGTTTTTCAGATACCTACTTCAAAAACAGGTACTGGAGTACAGCAATTAAGACTTTATCTAAACCTTTAAAAGTTGCTCAGGAAAATGACTAGTTTCGCTTAACACTGGAGCAATATCGACGCTATTCATTGCCTAACTGCAGCAATAGCGTGTTAATTTAGATAGCAATAAAGCCAATCTCACTTCGTAAGAGTAGTAAGATAAATCATTTTTACCAATTAATGGAATCTAAGCGAGTAATTCATTTATAGTTTCATCAACACTTAATCTCGATGTATATACCGGTAGCTGGTACAGCATCAGCTGTTATTCTGTCCTAAGTTCGATTTCCAAATGTAACATTCATTTAGAGGCAATAGTAAAAGTAGATAGTTTCAAATTACTAACAAAAGAATTTCTTTACTAGACATTTCTTGCTCGCACACTTTAGGCTATGACCGATATAACTCCAACATAACTGATTGAATATTTTTAATACTACAGTTTGAGCTGAAACCTTCAAATAAATTGCTCAATAGTTGACCCATGAGAGTCTAATAAACAATACACTCCGGGACATACTTAAAAGTTATCACTCCCACCCTGCCGACAGGCTTTTCAAGTTTTTACCATGGCTTAAATAACCTACCCTGATTGACTATGTGGCACAAGCTTAGACGTTAAATCTTGATTTCAGCCGAAAGACGTCCACTGCTGAACACAGGTGAAAGCCTTGCTTGGGGGAGCCCAAGCGTCGACACACCGACCGGACCAATGCTGACGATAAATGTTTAATCTTATACGTAAGTATACTAGAAATGTTCATCTTCTATGCCAGATAATCTTGCCAACTTTAATCTGTAAGTGTGAAGCACATCTCTGCTTACCCCCAGGGTTTACCAGCGTGACAGTGTGACGTAATTTATAACAGTTACTAGCGGCGCGTGCGCAACGATCGCGAGATAACAAATAACTATGATTTATTAATACACAATTTATTATAACTTCCTTTACTTACGAAATAACTATGTATTACCACGGTTGTTAACTTTTACGGGGTCGGTAGATAACGCGGTTTTAATGTTATAATGAATAACACAGTTATTTGTTTGGCAGTTAGTTTTTATGTCTCAATTGTGCGTATGTAGGGGGTATCGTTGTGAATAAAAGCAGTTACTTCAATATCTTAAAAAAAAAATGTTAATAATGAAACCATCAAATTACGCCGATTGCCGTAATTTGGTGGTTTTTAAAACACTCCTAGTAAATTATCAAAGATTGACGACGAAAACTGATAATAAATTATGAAGGTTTATGTTTGAGCACTATAGACATGTTATTTGTTTCAAAGAATTAATAATTATTTTTTTGATTTTAAAGGTTTTCGCAACTTCTGCAAAACACAGATATGGAGGGACCTGGGGATATGGGGTCTCTTAGAAATTAGAAATATTTCTGTTTGTTTATAATTTAAAGATCACTTCCGTTACACTTATATATATAATTTATGATATCATTAATTTATTGATCATTGTTATGCAAATCTTCATAAAATATGCAGTTGTTACTTAACAGCATAACTGTCGGAAGTAACATTTCAACACACAATCCTACTTACATAAACACTGTTTTTAATTAACAAAAATAAGTGCCATAATAATGGTTATTGTCGGATTTAATTAATGTTAATTACTGTTATATTATTATCATCCTAACGCTTATAAAGCGAGGTAATGTTTGCTATCAGAAGTAGTTTTAGCATTATACTTAATGTTCGTTAGTACCGGATTGTTAAGTATTAAAGTGTTATAATTCTTAAAAAATGTGTTGGTAGCTGTACTTTCTATCGCGTGGGATCTCGAAATCATTATTGTGAAGTAATACCATTTTTGAAGACGTTAGTTCCGTACTGTAGCTTTATGATAAGTATGTTAGGTATAATCTTTCAACTATTTAATATACAGAATGTTCTGCAAAACATAACGTGACAGGTTGTCTTCTCTTATAACAATTTTGTCAAACTGCTAAAACGATTTTATAAATGCAGATGGCATAATTTTATAAAATATGTTCGAGACTGAAAATAGAAGTACAGAAAAACCTAACATTAAGATTACCCGATTATTTTATTAATGGCCAGGGGGTGATATTTTAAGTTAGTACATAAATAATAAAGAATGAAAACTTGGACCTTAAAGATAATTCAAGTGATCATTAATTAAGATCATTGTAATTATAAATGGAAGTCTTGGAAGATTTGTCTAGACTTTACGATTGTGATCTTTGGCCATCAGGAAATTAATTATTGTTAGAGTTATGGCTTTGTAAGATGCCACTTCATAGAAAGAAAGAAAGAAAAATAGGTTTATTTGTCACAGAGACACGTGCATACATAAAAGACAAGAGTAAATGAAAACAACAAAAATTACATAATAAATCACGAGCATAAAACAGAAATTTTAGGCAGCTGCACGACATGACTGTGTCAAGAAGGCTTCCACTCAGCATCGAGCTCTTTTCTAGAGAAGATTATAATAGAGAACAGCATGGTATATGAAATTACAGACAACGTAGCAATTAAACCTGAAAACATTACCTTGTCATGATGGTCCCCAGCAATGAAATAATTATGGTTATGTAAGAGAATAAGAACTAGAAAGCCTAAGCCTAAAATGTAAGTTGTAATAAATGTCGTGGCCTGATCTTAGAATTGCTTATTTCATGAAATGAACATCGACCGCTGGTCACATCGTGATGTGGTCTGGCCAGATCATTGAAAACTCAACGTTTGACGATATGAAAAGTTAAACGCACGACTACTTCATGATGTAGCCAAGCATTTATAGTGATCATTTAAATTATCCACCGGGAGAGACGTTGTTGTCACTTTGTTTTTGGTGTGCATCATGGCGGCGGCTTACAACAAATCACACAAAGTAATGACTACTAGGTTTCCAAATATGATATTATGGAAAGCGATCAACTTGGATGTAGCGCTCGCCGGCTGCTGCCGCGGCGTGAAATGCAACATAGCATTTAAAATTAGTTTTTAAAAATAAAAATAATTACGCCGCTTATGTGGCACCCCGACCAAATAGATAAGGTTAGGTTAGAACTGTGACCAACCTCTACTTCCAAGTAATTGGTCGCAGTTACATGGCAATTTTTATATGGCCAAACATCGACTGACATATCATTAAACGTTGACGTTAGCTAGCCATTTCATGAAATGGTCAATTCTAAGATCTAGCCACGACATAAACATACATGAAACGGTGCAAACCATTGGTAAAACGGTTAGAAATGCCACTCAAAAATTGCACATGAACCCCAAATCATGCATAACTGTCTTCAGCTTTTCAATTTACTGTCCTTCCCAATGACATATGTCTTCAACTTTAAACGTTACATTATCTTCCATTAGAAATACGTCCACTCCACATCAGACATCTCACCAGTCGAGCAGTCCAACATTTCAAAAGTGGTATTATCATCTCTTAGTTTATTCCGTCTCACTGGCATCTCGTGAAAGGCGTCGTGAAAGATTTATAATTTAATTAGCTGCTGTAAATAGACGCCGGCGGTTAACTGTCTGTTGAAATGGCGGTGATCTTTGGAGGCAGATGGGACGGTAGGTAGAACGTAGATTAGGTTTCTGCCTTCCTGATTCTACTCGTTAAACTTCATTGTCTCAATGCTTTTCTCTTGGTCACTACTGTTGTTTCTGTCTTTTAGGAGTTGCAGTAGTTGTGAAAAGTGTGGCATACTTGTTCTTTCCTGTTATTTTTTTTGCTTTGCAACATGATGTATTTAAAAAAAAAATAACAAGCGTTCTGTGCCTTATCTACACTAAATAAAGAAGTCAAATTGTGTGTTTGTAAGTGATTATCTCCGAAAGTACCTGATCTGGTTAAATAAATCCTGTTACTGATAGATAGCTACGCTAGTACCTACAGTGTATTTATTGTTTGTCATTCAGGGTATCAGTGATTGTCTCTTTCTAAATCCAAGACTTGAAAAAGGTTGAGAAAAGTCGTATTCTTTTTCAAATTTACCAATGAGCTTCAAATAATAATTGTGTACCCTAAAAAGTTCAAAGTCAAATAAGGCAGATACAATTAGATACACACTCCGTAAGGTGCCAATTCATATTTTATGCTAGGGTCATCATAACTAATTGCAGATTACCTATCATTGCTTACGTCCAGTCATACAAAATGAGACAAGCACACACATAACTTATGCACATCGTAATAAATCATTCGCCACTGTTAACTTTATGCAGGGATGACTAATATATCCATTCATTCATAAATCATATCTTCAATACTTATGACATTAGAATCTTGGTATTCCTCTCAGGTTGGTAACTTCGTTTATAATGGTGTCCAGTCGACTCTGCTGTAGACTGGAGCTTAGAAAGTGATTCCCCTATCTATATCATATGTCTGTGTCTATTTGTCTCTGTTTATGTAACTTTTACAATTGATTTGTTGAGCAGTTTTTGATGTAACACATCTATAGTGGCGGGTCAGACCGATTATTGGCGTGGCGACGCCAACAGTCATCATCATCATCATAAGCCTATAGCAGTCCACTGCTGGACATAGGCCTCTCCAATTGCACGCCATTCAGCTCGATTCTCAGCAACTCTCATCCAGCTGCTACCAGCCACCCTGCGAAGATCGTCACTCCACCTAGCCTGAGGGCGTCCTACCTTACGTTTGCCAATTCGCGGTCTCCACTCAAGAACACGTGTACCCCAACGATCACGGCTGATATGGCCGGCCCACTGCCACTTCAGCTTGCTTATTCTGTGAGCTATGTCGATAACTTTGGTTCTCTGCTACAGCCAACCTTGCCAATGCCAAACCAACGCAAACGCGAATGTTAGCGTCGGTAAACTATCCTTTTATGCATATTACCTGTCCATAATAATTTCGATGTTTCATATCTACCAGGCGTCCCGCGACGGCTCATTTTTCCTCGCCTCTCTGAAGAGAGTTAATGCCACATCATCACATTTGCCACGATCTTCAGTTTCTTCTTGGAAAATTCTCCCTCTCATGTGAGTATGTACTTATGTTGTAATATTTACTACCTTTTATACTTACCTACCTTTAATCCTTCTCTTATTTTCCTTCTAACTTTTATACTGTTCTTGATGTGCTCTTGATGTATTTATTTATTTTATTTTAAAAAAGCACAGCCACATCACATACTTATTCTAGAAATAATCTTAATAACTACCTTTAGTTATTAAGATTATTTTCTCATTTCTTTCTCATTAATTTATTGTCATGTTATTAGTCCTTACTAATGTACATGACAATTGCGGCGTACGTTGCGGCTCTTGATGAAGGCATTGTGATGTTTTGCCCTTCCAACGTTATGTGTCGGACAAATGTTTACAAAGTTTAGAGTGCCAACGTTTTTGAGACCATACAACAATGTCAGTTCTTCAGTTACCTACTCTTTGTCACCCAACCAACTTTTATTGCTCAAAATTCTTCCATTAAAATGCAAGTGGCGGTCATTTAATAAAGTACAATTATGAATCGTAAAATCGTTCCCGTAGTTGCTTTTATGAGTGGTCGCTTGTTATCGCCTCCATCTTGATTTACGATGCGCGGGAGTGGCGTGCTGCGTCCGGTGGATGCGGCATGTTTCATGTCAGTATTTCTTATTGATTTTTTAGCGATTGAATTGTAATGTGTGGTAGGTGGTATCTTATTTGGATTGTGACATGTCCAAATATATTTAGGTATGTGACTTTTGCCGGTTGTGTGTTATAAAAAAAATGGCGGCCATTTATAGTTTACAATCATCTCATCACCCTTGGTTAAATTATTAGTGATTGTGTTGGTAGCATGTTTGTGTAATGGAGGATACTGACTCAAGAGTATCTTCTTCTTCAATATTAAGTGCTATTTTAAAAATGCTACTGTAAGATGAATTAATGATGCAGCATCTACGGCATGATAATTTCTTTAGCGATTTTCATAATCAATACTTGAAAGACTGGTCTCAAAATAAATTCTTATATGCATCAACCCAAAAAAAAAAGTTGTCCAGTCCACCAACTGCATCCACACTCCAGTAGCAGTTTTTCGACACGACACGTCCGCATAACAGTCTTGTCGCGATAACATACCTGACACAGCTGCTTGCTACAGTATTTTTATCTCACGAAGCGACGTGCGCTTTACTTGTGGTAACCAAGTGTCCAAAGACGCAGTGGATGTATGCGTAAAGATAGTGAGCGTCAGTATTAGCACATATACAGAGATATATCATCACACATGCACGGACACACACTTTGGACTTTCCCATTGTCTCGGACGGACCGAGAGCTCCTGCGCTTACACACATTCACAACGTATTTGTTCACTTGGTAACCACAAGTAAAATGCGCGTCACTTCGTGAGATAAAAATACTATACCGAAGTAGGTACCGACTTCAAGTATAATGAGGTAAGTCAGTTTTGTTAATTGCTTCTGTATCTATGTAGTTATTCCATGGAATATTTAGTGATGTGTTGCTTGCTTGGGTTGAAGATTTATGGAATGCTGCTCGTTCATGGTTATTGAAGCTTTTGGTATGAGTAAAATAAAGGTATTATTATTTGGTTCGTTCATTGAGGTAGGTACCTTCCAAGATCTGATACGGATTTCTCGCGAGTTTTAGTAAGTTGGTGTTTGATGTCAAATATTTATGTATTTTATGCTTTGGCGCACTTCTTATTCACAATGGTTCAAGAAAATTCAAACTCACGATATACAGGATATCAGAAATGATATAGCAGCTTTTCGGTTTATTTTTTAAACAGCTTTTTAAAATATATTTTTGTTGGGTAGTTAAGCGCTAATTTTTAATTTAGAAACTAAGCCAGCAAACATGTTTTCTGTTCTAAAGAAGTTTTATGTAAGTTTTTACATTTCCATCTGTCAACACAGCCTAAAAAACGGCTACAGAAAATATAAATATTACGCACAAGTACAACACTAAACATCTACTTTATGTACGCCCCAAATGTGTTCCTAGTGATGCTCATAAATATCGATAAAATATTGCTATATCGATACTAAATCACTTGCAGTTTATAATAAGACGTAGAAACTTCCTCCATTTTCGTAGTGATGGATGATGTGCTTCATATCTTGGTCTTCATCATGTTGAACGTGTGTTATGGGGTATTACTGTGTAAGTGATGGTGAATGATGGGAGGTCGTGACGTCACGTTATAGGAGATAATGATAGTGTTTTATGGGCCATACTTTACTGCTTTTACGTGTAGTGTATGTCAGGAATGTTGGGTTATTGTTGGATATACCGTAACTCATGCATGTCATTGTAGCTTTGAGGTTTTGCATCATATTGAGGCTTAGATACTGACCTAGCGTTTTGGAATCGCCATCAGTGAGCTATCGTGGAAAAAGATTTTCAGTTCTTCTCTATTTGTTCTCTACCAGTTAGCAGTACGACAAAATACATCAGGTTCTCGAAACAATGAGATTAGCACAGGAAGTGGCAGATGCAATCACTCAGTATGTTTACGTCTACGTCTCAACCAGTGAGCCCGGCCCACGGGCTGCGATCGGGATAACATGTCTAGTAATTCAGAAATATTAAATCAGCTTTTGTACTGATTAAAATCGAAATCAAGGGTGCTTAATACATATGTTCGGTTCGGCAAATCCGATTCGGCGGTATTTGTTGAACAACAAAGCCAATCCGGCTTTCATTCAGCTCGTGCGATTGGCGAACTTTGTTCAGCATTTACCCTAACTTAATCATGTTTAGCTCGGCTCCACACAATTCGAACTAAGTCGAGCGGCTGTATGCCGAACATATCTACATATTCGAGTTTGCCGCCCGGCTGTACTGAATCATGCCGACCCGAACGTGTGAGTAGCAACCCTGATTTCAATAAATGGAAAACGTCAATTCGCTTTAACCATAGTTGGCATTGTTTTATTCATGCCTAAACCATCCAATAACTGTCAACCTATTTAGAAGTCAACAAGTCATAAATAATTCCAACGATGTTATTAGTCCACTATATCTAAAAATAGTCGATCAAGATCTAAATCAATGGAATATTCATTATCATTGAATCGCGGAAGTAAACGCCATTCAAATTCATACACGCGACGCATATTAATTGGTTCATTTGTATGACAGTGATGGATGGCTTTTTGTATGGGCAAGATGGAGATGTAGGCAAAAGATAAACGTGACAATATTTAGAATATAGGTAGGTACATTTCTAAAGTAGTCGGTTTCATGTCTTTTGAGATAGTCTATTGTCCGTTTTCACTAACGCTAGGTAACACCTAAATGAATGCGCCCGCGCTTATTCAGGCATTCATTTAGTTGTCGCTTATTAATATAAGTTACAATTCCAATCTTTATTAGTACAGAGGAACCAAAATTAATTGATCACAATAATACTTGAATAAAATATTTATTGAGATTTCAGTTGACTAAACTAATTTCCTAGGCCAATAATATGAAATACAAAAATGAATGTAGGTGTCTGTGTATGTAATTTAGATGAACTTCGATAAGAAAAAAATGATTCGTGGAAAAGATAAAGGGTTAATTTTAGCACTAACCTTTTCCCCCCAACCTTTTCTCATATTTGTATTTTACCGAAAATAAACGCTTTTTCTTTCTTTCTTTCTTTTTACTATTAAACTAGTCCAAGGTCAGAAATTCAACTAGGTGGTAATTTTTTTTTGTGGATTATAATCTGACAGGTCCAACGAAAATCAAACTAGTTACAAGGAATTACGAAAATATTTTCAGTAATTAACAACTATTTTATAATTAATCTATTAATTAGGCATGATAATCTAGACACTGACGTGCGTCCAGTGCAGTTCAAATATTCAGCATTAATTTTAGGATTTGAATATTTATCAGAATATTAATCATTGAATATTGACACGTTTTTTCAGTGCTGTTTTAGATAGGCGTGATGGTTGAAACACACATAACAGTTTAATCCACAACAAAATAAAAATAAAGTTCACTGTTAGTAGTTACGTCGGTTTCTCCGCTGAATTTTTTATTTTAATTAGGTTTTTTTTTTAAAATAAATATGGTGAAAAGCGTAAAACCTGGCCTCAAGGTACTGCTATTTTTGAATTATAATATACTTATATGATTAGTACGTCCACAGACGAAAAAGTACATTGTTTTTACAATTACAGCATAAGAAGCATTGCAAATCTCACAATCTATGTCTAAATAAAATATTCAAGTTATCTAAGTAAATAATCAGTTTTCACACTCTAGACTTTGTTTCTCAAGCCAAAGCTGAGTCATCGTAATTATCCTCACTTTAGTCACACAACTTAGCAAAAAACAACCGACACTTTTACCGGTAAACATACCGCTAATTGTAGTTTCCGCTTCTCACATAATTTTTACATTCACTACGCCGGAATTATTACATAAAAATGTACCAAATAAATCTTGGACATGTCACTTTTAGTTAGACAAGTCCGGGCGACCATGTGTGTTGTGCAACCATTTATCGATAAAATTAATTAATTTCATCGACTGTTATCGTTTTTATTGTAACATTAACGAGTAATGGAATAACCAACAGGTATTGTGTGATAATCGTTACATTTTTAAGTTTTTGATGAAGGTATTGAATTTGTTAAAAAAGTCGACGAGATTTCTTAAATAATATTGTTAGTGGTTGAGAAGAATTTTGTTTTATTGTGTGGTCTGAGCGTGAGATGAGTTACTTTTTATTTCAAGGGGAATACCGTGTACCGTATACTGTGAAATGAATATTGATAAATTATGCATTGCTCATAACTGGTATAATTTGAATATTTTGTGTTAATTATCATTCACAGCATTCAATATTCTACTGTTTCACATTATTTCCTGTATCGAATGTTAATCGTATCAAGGATTAAACTCTGATGTTTACCACAACGTTAACCCGTCTTGCTGCCCACAAATAATACTTCATTTGCCCTTACTGGCCTGCTTGGAAACCACTTAATCAACGCTTACATCTCGTTTCTTGTCTGACCATGAGTCCTGCCAAGCTCTGTTCTAATCAGTTCAGTTTTATATAAGCTGTGGACAAACAAACATTTTCCAGTGTTCAATTTTGGTATTCAACAAATAAAATCAGCATTTGATAATACCATAAAACTCACTAGATAACATCAACTAAGTAGATTGCCTCCCCAACAGTTATTTGGATCGATATACCACGCATTTTATCCGCAACAACGGCGATTACGATCCAGTATTTTACGACAAGAATTACAACAGTACCTCTGTCTTATTCACCTAATCAAGTTGTCCTCAATCCAATCTAACTCTATCTTAGTTTGCGAAGCTTAGTCCGAGGATAACGGGTGTCGACATAAACTTACCGATTTATCCCTCGGTAACAGTTGTAAAGTCCACCGATATGTGACTGGATAACCGCTGGCAAATTGGAGTCATTTGGTGCCAAGGTTTGGAGTTAATAGTCTAGATTTCTTAGAATACGTCTTATTAGAGTGTTTTATTTAGGACTAGGAATTGTGGGCAGCTGTTGTGAATTAAATAGATAAGGGAGATGCTTCAGCGGGTGGCTAGACATTGGCTTATTGAAAGCATAATAGGTCGTTCAGAAAAGCAAAACCAAATTCACTTGTAAACAAGTGTTTAAGGACATGATTTTCCTTTATGGACTGTTGACATACATATACCAACATGTTATTATAAAGAACAAAAAATATCTACGTGCATAGAAATGCTGATTATTTTATGGCTAATTCGAGAAATTTTACATACTCTAATGGTCTGGATAAAACAAATCTAAATAGCTGAAAATAAAAATGAAGGCAGAGAGAGTATATCAATCAACTGTGTATGTCTCCTTACATAAATTACATCAGTCATCAGCAAACTACACATGCATAATTAAAATAAATTAGCACCCTCTAGTACCAGTTCATAATTATTCGTCACACATCACTAGACTAATTACCTTGGCGGCCATTTACCGTGTACCATACACTATCGTGTCAATATCATTTATTTTATCAATATTTAGTATCAATATTACGACAACGAGCCAATTTGCTGCTATTTAAGAGAATCGAGATCACGTGTTCGTAGTGTTATTAGGCCGTTTACCTTAAATTGGTACGTTTAGTGTGTGCAAAATGTCGATAAAAATGCGTTGAGTAAAATAACCGTTTTCTTTTTTTGACGTTTTTTTTCAAATGAAATACAGCTGTTTTTGTTGCATATCTTGCTCGATCAAGGAAGCACGGTCTGACTTACAATATTTAAAGCGTATCTCCAGAGCAATTTATCTTAGCGTCTCGTCGTCTTATCAATACTCATGAAACGCCACTTAAACGGCTTCCTACCTAGGGAACTAAATTACAAGTCACATCTTCACTACCAAACGATAAAAGATATTGACGTACTCAAAACACAAGTTAAGCGTTATCTCAACGGCGCCGCTAATTACAAATGAAAATCGCTTCCCGCCATTCCCTGTCACAGATAACCGCACGTCGTAATTCCCATAATCTATGCTCACTCGCTATCTTAATTACACCAAGCCGCCGAAGGAATACATTTTTAATTGAGCTACCTTATCTTGCCGATTACATGACAAATGCATCTTGTCCACCACTATTTTATTTTAGATATTTTATCGACAGTTTTTCGATGTGCTACTGACGGCACTAGCGTTAAGGTCCGTTCACATTAGCACGCTACGCTCGTTTTAGGCACGAACTGTTTGACATTTTGCGTTGTTTAACGCGATTACAGTGTTTTAACATGTCGTGTGCACCTTTCAATTGTTACTACATAAACAAAATGGGTAAAAATAAGTAAAACAGTTTATTATACAAAAGATACATAGCATGTTTAAACAATCAGCCTGTTATCATTCCAGATTTATTCCAATTAAAAAGGAAGGAACAAAACATAGATCATCAACATGCTTACTCATTGATTATGGGCTCTATGCACAGCAATGTATCTTTTTCAATAGCCCTTTATTTTCCAATCAAATATCTGATTTATTTTCATCTACGTTATTTACGTACCGAATAAATCTAATCTTTCATAAATGTCGCTACTCTGAACAAATAACAATTTACAGTGACGTGAGGCATACACAGAGGACTCATTGATATATGATGTTACTTATGAATAGCTTTTATTCTTCGCTGCTGTAATCAATCTAAATCATTATAATGGGCCGTTAAAGTCATTTTAAAGCATTAATGATACGATTACGCTCTTTGTAGGAGCATTACGTAAATCATTGTGAGAAACGGGGCGCACAAAAAGAGCAATTAGTGTTGTGCCAACGTCGATAGTTTAGCGGATGTCGATAGCATTCCGCGCGGTGCGACGTGACTGCACACTGAAATGCAGCAAACTTTAAATCATCTATTATTTAAACGATTTTAGACTTTATGCCGAGGGGTTTAAGGCTTTTTTAATGTGTGAACTGCGTTTGTCGCTGCACAGAGACGTGAGTTCGATTAATAAATGTGATTTGTGGCTGCCACTCCGCACGTGTTTTATTTTGCGAGTTATGTTCCTGACAGGCTCGTCAAGAGGCCACGATAAAAAAGACGCCGAACGTTAGAGCTTTAAAACGCTTGAAATGATTTCGCTGTTGAAATGTTTTAAAACATTTTAAAATTACGAAGCAGCAGACGACAGTATAATCTTTCAACAAAAAAACAATTTGCATTGAATCGAAAAAGTATTGCATTATTTCTCGAAACTACTTACTAATGTTTTGTTAGCGGTCTTAGAAAAATAAACGGTTTTCAATGTACCAAAAACAAAACTATTATCTTCAAAGAAAACGGTGGAGCTCTTTGGTGATTGCGATTGTCAGTCTACGTGCGTCTAGTCAACCATCATTCACACCTGTCAGTCAGGGCCTTTGAACGGCACAGACAGGCGGAGACGGGCCGCAACGACTAGTCGACGGCGATTTGTATGGCGCGAGTAAATCACTTCTGAAGTAATTTATGTCTGAACGCTGTTAGTGATGCACAACGTCGGGGTTGCTTGTCGATGTTCTCGTTTAAATTCTGTGTTTACTTGAATTTCAAATAAAACGTTTGAATCGGAATGAAAGCAATGCTATCAAGAATTGATTTAATTACGATGCCATAAATAAAAGTGCGGTTGAAACATATTTCACATACACCACACGTTCAGACAATAGTCATTACCTTCATGAAAACGTATTGTACTAACATTTTAATACATCTCAATATCGATTCAAGTCACGACACAAACGCGTCTGACATCTTTTGTGTTGACAAAAAGTAGAAAAAAGAAAACAAAAAGCGGCCGAATAATCAGTTCGTCTATTAATCATACAGGGGCTGTCATATGTGACAGTTGACGTATGGTGACAGGGCCCGACAAGCGACGTATGTGACAAGTGACGTGACGTTCTTTGATGTGTCAGCCGCGGCGCTAATGAGCGAAGTCTCAAAGGCCAATTGCAACGGTTTTCTTTGAAGCGACGATTGATGTGGTGTGATTATTAACTTTAATGTCCTACTGTTAAGAAGATGGCAGACTGTGTTGAGCTTTTTGAATGTTTTATGGCAGTGTTTGAAATGTGGGAGATATTTTTATGACGGAAATGCATTTTCGAGAATTAGAGAGGGTGGTAATAAAGAATGGATCCTAGGATACTGATGACTGATTTGTAGATCCAAATGAAAATAAATTATAAGAATACAAAAGTTTTTTCATAAAATTTGTGAATGGTCTGACGTAAACGCTTATGTTTATACGTTTTTTAAGTAGATTTGCTACTTATGAAAAGAAAATACTGTCTGTTTGTTTTTAGAAACTCCAAACATTTGTAATTTAAATGCATCTAGCTCCAAATGCACTACGATGATATATTTATTACCAGTAACATCGTTTTAGTTTATGTCTGTTGCGAGTTATGATACTACAAACATCTAGGTATGTTTCAGTGGTGTTATGTTAAATGTATTGGTATCATGCTTTTCTTGGCTTCCATTTTAATGAAATTTGATGTGAGTGTCGGCTGCTGCAAATACTTCCTGTATTTGAGCCGACACTCACTCTTAGATCAATGTCTTATCTTCAGCATCATTTGCAGGTTAAACGTTAGTACTTACTAATAACATGTGGCTAAAAGTCACTCTGCTCTGCATTATAAATAAAATGTAAACTATGACTTCATAAAATAAGATCATTGTCAACAGCCTACCTTAGTCCATTGCTGATAAATTTCTCCCAATAATGGAGTATTGGGAGAAAGGGGCATCGTTAAACATTAGCATATAACTACTACTACATTATATGACAATGTGTGATTTCAGATCAAGACAAGCCATCATCAAATTCAAACAATTTTGAACTGTCAATATTAGTCGGCCAGTTAGTCAGAAAGTTGAAGCTAATTGCCCATTCACCAACGTAGATCTCTCTCGTAGATGGAGAAGAACGGGCAAGAAAATCCAAGGACACTCTTTTAAACATAGATATTACAAAATCCTGGGTACATCATTCTTGTTGCTTCAAGAACAATAAAAAAATAAAATAAAAACAATTCATTTTTATGATTGTAAATAAGCCCTGGCAGATCATCATTTGCCTAGCCTTTTCCCAACTTGGTCGAGGTTGACTTCCAGTCTAACTGGTTGCAACTAGATGAAGTATGAAGCGACTGCCTGTCTGCCTGTCTAGTTGTAATACTTTGACCTTCAGCTGGCCTAGGGTAGTTCAGAGATTCAATATAATAAGAGGTCAGCTTACACCGGTTTTATAACCACTGACGTGCAGCTTATCATAATTGTCTTCCAGTACTGCCATTCTATGCCATGACACTACAGGTACCTATATCAGCAGTTCAGTTTTGCAACCCAGCAAATAATCATACTTGGTTCAGCCAGTTGTCAGTTCGCGAATAATTAACGAATACACGCACACATATGTAGCTGCGTGAATCATAGGACTAAGTTTGTTGCCTTCACGTTAAACGGTGCAGTTTCATTCGATTTGATGGAAGCTATGAGCTAATATGTTATAGCATGCGAGAAGGTAGTTCTATTGTAGCTCTGTGTATATTGGGGGTTTGTAATGAACATCAAAATTATGTTATGGTAGTGATTGTTGAAAAAGGGATGCTCACAATTGCATAGAGTTGACAAAATAAGAACAAATAATTTTGTTTGGATGATAAAATCTATTTCAGTGCCATCGAATATTATGGCCGAGTAGTCAATGTGAACAAAAGTCAATATTTTGAAGACAACGACTAACTTATAATTGCAGTAGCTTTCTAGCAAGTATAAATTAATTGTATCATAAAGTTAATGGAAAGACCATCTTACATACGACATAGGTATTATTCTGAGTATGAGTGTTTGATGGAGTGAGTTATTTTTCTACAAAATTATAACTGGAGTTTATTCAGTTAGACTCTTTGTTTTTTGGCTGTGTATGTTCTGTTTCGTTTTAATATTTTGTCTCGGTTGTTTCAATCAGATTCTTTGTTTTCTTTTATTCAAATAGAAAAAAGAATGCTCTCTCACCACTCTTTTTTACGGCAAAATGTAAGATCGGAAGGCTGAAACAATTGTTTTCTTACTTTCAAGTGTGCAGTCTTCATTTAGTTCAACAGTGTTATGCAGTCGTTTGGGCAGCAGTAAATCACGCGAGCCGCAGCAGTTGGACGCTGTTCGTTTTGTACATAACTTGCCACAAAATACTGCAGAAGAACCACTTTAAACAATACTAAAAGAAATTAAACCACGCATAGATCCTGAAATAAATGGAAATGTTTTTAATTAAATGCAATCTGCAACTGAATTGATTTCATACTGAGCTGAAATATAAAATAAAAAAATAGTGACAGTTCTAATGTTGTGCTTTTAGTATTGAACCTTCTGTAAGTCTATTTTATTCTTGTATGTTGTTCGTTTTGTACGTATAATTGATGGGCGCGCGTGCACATGATATGTGTGACGTTTGCAGGCCGCGAGCGATAGATGGCGCTATTACAAATTTTGAAGCTGAAGCGGGTTTGAGGTGGAATTATTACAGCGAGTCTTGATTTAATTTAATGAACCTGGAAGGCAATGAAATCGTCAGAAACTGGCATAATGTGTCATCATAATGAGGACGTTGTAGATGCTGTTATAGTTTTAGATGGTGATAACGTATGAGTTACTACTTCATCTATTTATTGGGTAGGTTATTGCAGCTACAGAGTACCTGGATTTGTTATAATAATATTTCGATTTTTTTTGCTACCCTCGTTAAAGAAAATGAGTTTATAATACACTAAGTAAGAGCACTACCATTGCAAAGTTGTACGGGTGATTCGTTTGAAATTTCCCCAAAAGCTCAACCACCGACCACCGTGCTAGCAAAAACGAATGAACAGCCTCTACGCCAAATACTTTCACTCCAATCAGCATGTTTATCACGACATAAATCTCCAACAAGACATACACCTTTTACAAAAGCAAGGACATCAAAAAACCTGGCACCCCGCAATCAGTATTCGTCTGAGCTGGCAATAAAATTAATATGTGCATACGGCGAAGCGCGAACTCCATTTGCAGTTAAACAAACGGCCGGCCGACGCCATTTTGCATTGTTTTTTTAAGGTTCCGTAATTGAAAAGGGTGAACGTTGTAGGTTAGTTTATGTGGTTTGAAATATAGGTTTCGGAAAGGAAATTGGCGTTTTTCGTATTACGGTTTCTAGTGGGCTTTTTCATGAGACTAGTAAAAGGATTTTTGTTGCGTTTTTGTATAATAAGTATATATAAATAACCTGGCTTATTTCAAACCTTTTATGGAGATATAATATTAAACATGTGTACAGGAATAAAAATTGCCAACACCATATTTTCAATTTTATTGAAACCACTACATAGGTATAATCCATCAAAACTCTTCTTTAATATTTTGACTTTGTTTTTAAAACTAGCGTTATTGTTCATAATTTAACCTCATTTTTTTTTATATTTATCTCTCTTCTTTTATCTTATACGGAACATTTCACGTACAAACTGGACTCACGATCGATGTTTTTATTTCTGCATTGTTTCTTATACTCATCTGATTTATGCGGAGTCACGTAAACGTCGCATAATGCCTTTGGGGTTGAGAGCCCATCGTCTGCACCTATACGTCCTATTTTGGCGACATTCTAATTCAGAGGTGACAGCTTTGAAGTATTGGCGGGCATATATTTTATGTTGCCATGTCGTAAATTTGATTCAAAGAGCTACTTTGGAAGTGGCCTTTTTATTTAAAGTACGTGTCTGGTCAGGGTCTTGATTTATATGCAGTTTGAGAGTCTTTAGTCATCACTTCAAAATCATTGAAAATGTGATGTTGAATACTGATATAGTAGAATGTTTTAACAATGTTCTTTTCATCATTTAAGATGCTAACACTGTCGGACTGTATGGAAAAGAAAAAGAAGCACGATAACACAACGCTTGTAATTTATTGCAAAATATGAAGCAATATCTATTTACTCAAAAATGAGTTGCCAATGAGTAAATATTTGCTTCTTTTCAGCGCCTTAATTCATGCCTCTTTATTACAGGACAAATGACAGTCGGAAAAGATGAGTTCTTGAGTGGAGACCATGAATCAGCAAAGGCACAGTGTAGCATTTTATTATGAACTCTCTAGACAGGTGTTGATGCGATCTAAAATATGAAATTGAAATGGATGGTCGTGTTGGCGCAACTTGGGAGCTGCATACTGATAACAAGGTATGGGGTGGATCAAAAATGATGGATGGATAGAAAAAACTACGATAATTCTTCCAATTTACTCTAATTAGCAGCTGTTGCGTACCCATCACATAAAACAATTACGATAGAACTACCTATAATGTCATTACAGTAATAAACCAACTTGTCAATTAATGTCACCAATGACAGTTTTTTAAATGGCCATAATTTATTCTTCACATAAATAGCCCATTATGACGGGCTACCGAATTGACGGACGTTAAAAACGCCTTATAATAAATTAAGTCTAATTATTTCTCACCCCTGAATGTATGGCGTAATAGTTACATACTCCCCTTTGAAGACCCTTGTTTATCAGATAATGACCGACTATTATGTTGATGTTCATGGTATGCACGGGTTTTCCTAGGGGATTACGGATATGTTTTAATACCAATCGTGTGGATATAGATACTGGCAGACTTTACGCGTGTCTTTTAAATGCCACATGCTTGGGTTGCATAGGAGATAAAATAAGATACATCCATAAGTTCTGCTACGTATGGAGCACTCTTGAACGATTATGAAGTTGTATTGTATATTTGCTTTTGCCCGTGGTTTCACCAGCGTTGTTGTCGGAAATATTTGCTACAGAAATGTACTACTGGCATTAAAAGTAACCTATCTGTGTGCCAAATTTAATCCAAATGGGTTCAGCCGTTTTTGCGCCAATCCGAAACATATATCCAGACAAACGAACAAAAAATTCTAAAAACTATATTTTTGGCATAAGATTCGTTCTACTAATTAGTTACTTGCTTAATTAATTACGATTTTTCAAAAATATTTTATATTTAATTTTGAATTCATTACTTTTTTATTTATTATACTATATATGTTGTATGGATTGATTTTGATTGTTTAATAATGATAATCGTAGACTTTGCCTTCATCAACTTCTCAAAAAATGGTACGAGAAGTATATATACATCGGCAATACCCCCGACATAGCCCCCCTCGTAAAATAAAAGAAGTATGAAGTTAAAGTATACCTCGTAAATATACGTCGTTTATGAAATAATGGCCCTTGTCCTAGTCGTCACAGTCGGTTAATTTTCTCCATAAAAGGCGCCTATCGTAGATTTCTTCATAATTTTGAACGACGTAAATTAATATAATTATACAATTATAATTAGTCGCTCAGACAACCGAGTGTTTGCGAAATTATCTTTAGGTTACGTTATGGCAAACTGCATAACGGTTAACATCAGAATCTTTTATTAATAAAATTATTAATTAAAAAAGATTGTTAGCCTTAATTGATTTTGTCGTAATTTTAATTGGCGAATTAATCATGATTTTTAATTAATGTTTTTATTTTATTTCCTGTTGCTACCTCGCAAGCTGTAAGCGCTGGTTAAATTAGATTTTACTGTTGTTAAAGTATGGGTTATATTATTCTTGTTAAACAGAGGTGTAACTCGGCAATTTAGTTTATCTTTTAAAGTTTTTAAGTGCCTTTAAATTATTGGCATAATAACATATCTCGAAGTTCAGTGTTTTTTTTTTCTGTATTAAATACTTTTTAATCATTATTCACTTCGAATTAATAACATTTTTCCGCGTAATATTTACCAAAAATATCACGAGAATTCATCTTGCTCTGCAGCAACAAGTACGCCCCAAATACGTCACGGCTGTCTAGTAACATATGCTCAGTATGCCCCCGACTTTCCCCTCATAATTGTCTTGAACCTTGATACCGAAATGTGGGCTTGCATTGTTAAGCTAAGCTGTATAAATTAACGCCAGCTTGTTTCTCTAGCTAATAGCTTAATTTCCCCTTATAAATGTACAGTTGGATTTTATAATTACACGTTTTTCTTTACAGAAATCTGTTTAGTTTAATTGGATAGTTTACCTTCTTATTGAAACATTCTAAGTTGATGTGATAATTTCTTCAGTAGCTCGATTGATGTTAGAAGGTTTTGTTAAAGAATGTTAATAAATTTGTAGTGCCTTGCTAGCACATGAGTTTTTTAACACGTTTCTTTACTTGTTGCTAGGTCGCTATTAATGAAACTATTAACTATTATTATGTTAAATTTTCTTTGAAAAGATATCTTTTTTATGGTTTTATTGATAAACATACAATGTAGTTAGATATGTGCGAAGCGATAACAAATTGTAGACTCTATCTTATTAACTCTTTTAAGTTCAGCACCCTAATTGCGTACACACTGTCAACCACAATCTGTTTTATTTTGACAGTTCAAGAACATTAATTGCGTTGTTTACACATTTTTCAGTGGGTTAGCAATTTCTTTCAAAATTATGCAGTTTATGTTTGATCGTGTGTTACGCAATTAGGGTGCAGATCGTAGATTAAAGTTATTTGTTGTGTTATAACCTGCTGGAATTAAATTATAATTATCTTTATGACTCAAAAAGAAGAACAATAACTAACTAATTGTTATTCTTTTCTTTATTCTCGAATAAATTACATCGAAACAGTTTGATTTTAAGATAACATATATATATATACATACTTATTACTTTATTACATAGTATAGTATCTACACTATAAATTTCCTCATGCTATACTGGAATCGTTAGTACGATTATATAAGTTTATTCGCAATAACCACAAGATACATCATTAACAATAAAACCGTAGTAGCACAACCATTTATGCTTTCGCAGACAGGCGCGACGCGACTCTAGTGGAAAATTTGCTATGAAAACTTCATGGAAATTATTCTACCAGAATCGCGTCGCACGTGTCTGCGGGAGTCTTTTCTTGTGACTAGATAAAGACACAATTTACGACAGGATTCTTCAATAATTTAATAACTCATTTTTATTACACTTAATAACGGTTATAATTATGTTTTATTATACTGTTCTAAGCTATTACAAGTTTACCAAGTTATTTATTAAACATAACATAACATCACGCTTGTAATTATCCCCGAAGGGTTAGGCAGAGGTGTACCTAAAGTACACCCACATTTCGCCAGTTATGTATAAATCCCATGTAATAGGGGGCTAGCCTGTTGCCATCAACCGGGCACAAATCCAGACTCTGGGCTGTCACTAAAGATTCCAGATGGAAAATACAATAAATCTTTGTCCGACCCGGAACCTTATGCTCAACAGTATTGCTTGCGACCACTAGACCAACGAGGCAGTCAGTTATTTATTATCTTTTTCCTCAATAAATAATTAGATTCATTTATTCTTCGAATTTTGTTTTCAATTACAGGTTGGCATCGCGGTTGTTACGTGTGTTTTTTATTAGATAATAATAAATTTATTATAATTATTAGGTACGGTTTTCCCTTCACAAAGTCTTATTAATTTTTCATCATGTAATTATTTATTTGCTGAATACATATTTATGGATGCTTAATGTTTTAAGGTACTTAGTTATGGTAATAAAATAACCTCTTAAATGTACTTCAAGTTAATGGCAATTTTATACAGGGTTTTAAATTAAATTAGTTAGCAAAACTCCGCGATAGTACGTGATGGTATCAATATGTTAAAGGGTCTTTCAAACAGGCGCGACACGCGACGCGACACAAAGACACCGCTCGTCGCGCGACGGGCGGTGTCTTTGTGTCGCGTCGCGTGTCGCGCCTGTTTGAAAGAGCCTTAACGCGATCAAGCTGCCTAGCCTTTACCCAACTATGTTGGGGTCTGCTTCCACTCTAACCAGATGCAGCTAAATACCAGTATGTGGATGTCGTCTTCAGAGGTAGTCCCACATAAATTTTATTAACTTTGCTTGGATAGTTTTTTAATTAGCTTCAATAATACGTATTTTTCCCACTTAGTATGTTGATGATATGTTAAGTTCCTGTCGCTGTTATTTACATAGCAGGTAGTGGTATTTGAATTTGTGTGGTGTAGGTAACACAACTAAAAAGTGAAAAATAACAACTTTTTACAAAAAAAAAACAACAGACTTCTAAAAAAAAAACAATACAAAGTGAAAAATAACTTTAATTTCGGAAGTCGGTATCAAAATTCAAAACCAAAGATACCGACTTCCAAAATTAAAGTTATTTGTCACTTAGTAGTGTTTTTTTATCGTGTTTCGATGTCGATATACATCACGTTTGCGAAGTTTTGCTAGCTAATTTATTTTGATCCTGTATTTTATCACCCAGACAGAAATCAACGACTTCTTCTAATTGAATAAGAACTACACAAAATTACAGACGCGCATGCATGTATGAAGTGGCAGTATTTATAATTCATAGCTAAGTACGGGAAATTACTAGGTATCGCTAAATGAAGCAATTAAGGGTAATTATAGGAGGTAAGTGGTGTGAGTTGCATATAAACTTGTAAATCGAAAAGTAGAACTTTAGACCTCGTACAAAAAAGGTCATAAAATGAAGTTGTTAAAACTGTAATCATAATGGCATTTAACAGTGTTTAGTCATTTATCATCGACAATCGAGAAAAACTGATCATGTGTAAGTAAGTACTTATCAAAAAATATTTAATGACTAAACGAAATCACAAATTCACCCAAATATTGCCATATTAATTCTAACATCAAACAATTCAAGAGAAAGTTGTCTGTGACAGACAGACTGATGCTGATAAAAACGAAATTGACGTTTCTTTTTGAGACCTTTTAGCAAAGTTTATAACACATCCTATGTTTAGAATAGGTACACAATATTATAGCACTATTGACATTAGTCAATAAAGTTTCATGATTATTAGAACCTAATTCCGAGAACACAAATACGGTACTTGATGGTTATGAGGGACTATCGAATATCGAATTTGCGTATTAGGAATAGGAGTTGATAGTTACGAAACGTTATGAAGATGGTCTTTTGAGGAATATTAATCGGCTTGCAGCAATTATTACTTATGTCCTATAGATAATTTTACTGTGGTGGCCTAAACCATTTTTAAAATACGGTATCGTCAAGAAACTTGGTGCTAGTAGTCTGATATATCATATACAAGACAGATATCGGTCTGTATCTTAACATAGTTCTGCCAGATGCTGTCTGATGCTGAAGATGGGTATGATGGTAGAAGCAGAAGAAAGACAGAAGGAGAAGTGGAGTCTGGAAAAGATCTGGACAAAACCTTTACTGGATTTTATTTCTATTTCTTAAGATTTGTTCAAATTAGAATGCCCGTACCCGTTCGATCAGCACGATTCAAAACGAGATGAGCCTTTAGTAGAAATCCAACGATAATAATTCCCCTTCCAATCAAATAAAATGACTTTGACCGTTTGACAACAAACTGTTCATTGTATAATTGGTCATTATGACATCAATACACACACAGTGACGTGACAAGAGTCGCGTGACAGTTATGACACGTATGACAGAGAATACAATGAGACTGTTAACGTATGATGACTTGAAGGTTTGTGTGATTGACGGCGTGATTGATTGTATGAGTGAATAGTTTACGGGTTTTTGTATTTTCAAATTATTGCGCCGTAATAAGTCTTGGAATAGTTACACTCGTAGGTCAACCATTTTCCACTGATTGACGTCTCAAGGCGCTACCCAGAGCTAAACCTTGCGATAGTGTGTTTTTCTTCGTTATTTAAAGGCTATTGACTCATTAATTAAGAGAAATAAACTATATCTAAATGCACATTATTAATGTTCGATATCCTGTCATCAAATGTGATGAATGTTTTTGTGATGTATGTGTGTATGTGAATGTGAAAAACAAATAAGAAACTTTTAAAATCTCCCCGTAAAAAATATAGTTACACTAATGGATAGATAATTTAAAAATCGAAATAAATCACGATTTAAAAAAATTAAAATAATTACGAAAATTGTGTGAAATCGGCGTGCGCAGGGAGTGGAACAGAGCGGGACAGAGTGGCGGGACAGAGAACGACCAAACGTTCAAGGTCGCTCGCTAGGGGAAGTGCTTTAAAAGTCGGCAGCGGGATTACCTCAAGAAGATGGCGTCGTTAATTTTGGTGTCAATAACAATATGGGACTAGGATCACCAAAAACTGATTCTGAAACAGTTCAACGACATTTGCTTTTCCGATGAACGATTCGCCGACAAAACACTTCACTTTTCCAAAAAGTAACCCAAGCATGGTGGTTCCAAAAAAAATCTGTTGATAGAATTATTGTCTTTGAAATTGTGAAAATGAGACCATTCTTATTTGGGCTAAAAACACAAAAATAATCTTTAAATTACAGCAGATGCTAGCAATTAAGAAGCAGAAATAAAGAAAAAACTACACAGACCTATTTCAGCCCAGCCCTAATTACAAGAAAACTCGTGAGTAACCAGCTGCCTAATTAACAAATATAACACGCCAGTATATACGATAAACGTAAAACAGTAGTTTGTGCGCCAATAAACTCGGTGCCCTTAATTTTATGCCGTAAACTAATAATTATAAGTAGCGATATGTTATGCGGTATCAAGCCATTAATTTATGTAGGGCTGCCAGCACGCCAGGGTTTGTGAATTATTACCTCAGTATTTTTTATGACGACTAACTTATTATTTCTTAAATGGCTAATAATTTTTATTGTACCGATTTGTAAGGGCCAAAAGCGCAAAAGTCCGACAACCAATCTTACCAGGGGTATCATGTTACCCAGTAACAGGGTTGTGGAGGTTAGATAGGCGGTCGCTCCACGTAAAATACTGGTATTCAGCTGCATCCGGTTAGACTGGAAGCCTACCCCAACACAGTTGCCAATGCACTGATTTCTAGATAATACAGTATCCATGGGGAAAAAACCGTCGCTTTTTCGCGGATACTAGAGTGTTCAGCCATGTTTAATATTATTTGTCTATTCCGTTCTAACCTTTACATTCTTCGCTTCAACGCATTGACCGCCCCGCGTCCCCTGGACTTTAAACAAACAAGCGGCTAGGCAGATTGATTATAGGTGAAACTATCTAAATGGAATATAGGATCTTCTCGTTTTAAGACATACAAGTGACAAAATTCTACCCTAGGGTGATAAAGTAATTACGAAGTCATATATGTACAGTTGACTTCATACTTGACACTTTGACGAACTTCTGATTTCACGTGGTCATTACTCCCAAGGAAAGGAGGCGTGGTTTTATGTATATGTGTATCTTACCGTGTAAAGTAGTATCCATTATTCACATAGCTATTCAAAAGTAGCAGCACCTTTACATCACTTTACTAATTGACAACCCTGTATCCACGTAGTATATTAAAGTTGATATCATAGTTCCTGCCGGCGGCGTTTTTATATTGCTCCACACTTGTCGCTACACGCTGATTGCTCTCAATTTATTGAGCATTAATTTACAAGAGTTGTTGTAATCTTAGGTTTATATTGTTCTTGTTTGTGCTTTTAATTATCTGGGAATGAAGGAGCGAAGTGGGTGTAATGTTAAACAGGTAAACTTGGTTAACTTATTTCTTTAATTGAGTTTGCAATTGTTGGATTTGTTTTAGCTTAGCTAGGTCCAGCTGTCATTGGATCTGCAGTTTGAAGATACAGCAGACACAACTCTTTTACTCTCTTAAATTTTCTCATTTTAAAGTAATTTAATTATTGGTTTGTATTCCCAGAATTGTTCTTATAACAATATTAATCTGCTTTCAGCTTCTTAAAAAGATTATTCCTACAAAGCAAAAAAGAGCTTTCTAACTGCGTGACATTGAGTTCAATCCAAGATGGTTTTCTTTGAAGTAAGTGTAGTCTTACTTAGATCAATTTAAAAATAGTAAAGACATTTAGAAAACACAATTAATTGATATTATGTTAAGTTTTAACTAACACCGTGCGTCTGTAATCATACACACCACCAAAATCTCAGTCTGCCTAGCTTTTTCCCAACTATGTTAGGGTCGTTCCAGTCTAAACAGTTGCAGCTGAATACCAGTATTTTACATGGAGCGACTGCCTATCTGACCTCCACAACTGACGACCCGTAAAGACTGTCAAGGATCCACGAATGACAGCTGGGACCAACGACTTAACGTGCTTTCCGAGGCACGGAGGAGTCTCAGTATGTAAAGATGGTCACACATCCACGGACCAACCCCGGCAAGCGTAACCTGATGGATGGACCCGTGCGGCTGTTATTACTTAGCCACGAGCTCCTCAGTCCTACAGACCATCAATACTTCTTTATTCATACGAATCACCGCTACCAATAACACCACACCTCTTTCGGGAAATGCAACCCATGTACTTGACGACATTAATTAATGTTTTCATTTGTGTCCACTATAATTTGATAACTCCAGCAGACCACTGACAGCTCAATAATGATTAATTATTCTTTTAAACTTACAACGGTGAATGTTTCATTTTGATATATTGGATGCCTCTGCCAATTGCCTTTTATTAGATGTCGTAAAGATATTTATGGCTTTGAAGAACCTTGTATTTGACAAATATTTTGGTTCGTCAATGGTAAGGTCAATTGAAATGCTTGGAAGTTAATTTATCGGGAGTCTAAAATGGAAATTATATTGAATTGTACCTATTGAACATACAATCCGTGACTGGTATTTTGAGTTCCACAGTTCAGCCATAAACTATCCCTGGTTTATGCTCTAGTCCATATCAAATTTCTGAAAGAACCTTTTACACTTTGCCTTTATGAAATGCTTTTATGATAATAGCCCAACATATTATGAACACTGCCCAGCACCCTAAATTGCGTAACACACTTTCAATCACAATCTGAATGATTATGAAGGATATCGCTAATCCATTGCTTCATAAATGATCAAAAAAAAATATCTGCGTAAATAACGCAATAAATGTTGTTGAACTGTCAAAATGAAAGGCATCGGTACTTTAAGCCCACTTTCGCAAGGACGTAATAAAATCGCGACGGTATTTTATAGCGAACTGGATTTTCAACTCACGGTATTTATCCGAGCGTTGAGAATCCAACGCGCTGGAACGCACTCTCGTCCCAGCGCGTTGAAAAAACACACTGTTAGATTTTCAAGTCTCGGCGCTAAGCAGAACGTTGAAAATCCAGTGCACAATAAAATTGCTGCGATTTTATTACGTCCATGCGAAAGTATATTTAGGATGAAAAGCAGCCTATGTGCTTTTCCTGGTCTCAGGTTACCTATTTGTGAAATTACATAATGATCGGCTCTGTGATTTAGACGTCAAAAGGTAACAGACAGAAAGACAGACAGAGTAAAGTGCTTGTACATGGTCGCCAACCGCGTCCCGACAAAGGTGACCTTGGTGGTTTACAACCGTGTAGATGGTGATTTACAACCAAATTTAAAACAGACCTGCCTGTTGCCAATCAAGGTCACCTCTGTCGGGGACGCGGTTGGCAGCCGTGTAGCAGACACTTTACTTTCGCCTGCCTTATTGGTATGGATTAAGATTCCAGGGGCTTGTAGCTAAGTAATAACAGCTGCACGGATCAACCCATCAGGTAAAGCTAGGCTTGCCGTGGTTGGTCCGTGAATGGGTGACCATCTTTACTTACCGAGACTCCTCCGTGCCTCGGAAAGTACGTTAAGCCGTTGGTCCCGGCTGTCACTCGTGAATCTTTGACAGTCGTTACGGGTCGTCAGAAGCCCGACAGTCTGACAGCCAGTCTTACCAAGGGGTATCGTATTACCCAGTTGCTGAGTTGTGGAGGTGAGATAGGCAGTCGCTCCATGTAAAATACTGGTATTCAGCTGCATCCGGTTAAACTGGAAGCCGACCCCAACATAGTTGGGAAAGGGCTAGGCAGACTTTTGGATGAAGATTCCAACTGTTTCTCTTTGTTTTTACAATTAATTTTGATTTCTACAAGGTAACACACCTTAAATATTTCCAGATCGGATCATCAATGGAGAATTCTACTTTTATCGCTACATCAATTCCAAATTAAAATGATTTTATAACGAACGAAGATTAATGTCCTGGCGCGCTTTCGCTTCGATTTGAAAGCAGTAAAGCTTTGGTAATTACAGACTGCTAGCGTGCTCTGGGAAGTACTCTCATGACCTATTATGTTACTTTGGAAGATGTTATAACTGTAATTATGTTGTTGAATCTGAATCCCGTGATTGTTGTAAGAGGTCTATTATATCATATAATATAGCAAAGGTTTACATAATCAGCGGAATTAGCTTATTATGTTCCCACTGCTAGGACATAGGCCTCCTCTTTGTGAGGGGTAGTGGGCCATAATCCACTACGTGGGCCCAGTGCGGGTTAGTGCATGTCAAATGTCTTCATTTTTTTTGGTTCTTGGACATGCCGGTTTTCTCACAATGTTTTATTCACCGTTTTGAGAGCAATGGTGATGAAATTATTTACATAAAGTAAAGCGCCTGCCTGGGTTCGAACCCACGTCCTACAACTCGTAAGTCGGGGACCGTTACTACTGGGCCACCAGTCACCACTACTCTGAAGTTGCTCGTGATCAAGGTGAAATGATTGTTGCTTGCTTATATATAAAACAAAAAAACAAACTATTGAAATTGAGGAATCAGAATCGAAATTAGAAGGAAATCGTCCTCAATGCTCTCCCCTCGTCTGCGCAGGCTATTACTGGTTACCTACAGATAGTTATGGATGGATAGACACTATAATTTATTTAATAAACATCATTATGAACAATCACAGCGTCTATTTAAATTGCCAAGAATACGTGTATTAATAACATCTATTAATTAAGCGGCAATAAACGCCGACTCGAACATAAAAACTTTGAATTATTGCCATCAATAAATATAGACGTTAATAATACATGAACGAGTAATTATTTAAACATAAACCTCATCCAAAGAATCGTTGTACAATCGTAAAACAGAATCGATTAAAAATAAATGCTGAATTTCTAAATGGAACATCACTATAATTCAAATTCACGATGCATTTACAGACAAAAAAAAAGAAACAGAATTCGAAAATGGAACGTCATAACATAATTCTCGGCGATCTATTCACGAAGAATCGTTACTTCGAATCGATTCATCGGATGTTTACAATCTATCGGTATTACTGGTATCGATGATCGGTATGGGTATTATTCTTGAGATTTATTGAGGCTGTTCGAGTACAAATGTGATGTAATTGGTGGAGGCGCGTTGAGTAATTACCCGATCATGTGCGTCGTATTACGTGGATAGACAAAGGTAATTAACTGTTAAATTGACTTTGGGATACGAAAATCCAGTATTTCTTTGGCTGTTTGATAGATATTCGTGATTAGTTTTAATAGAGATTTATATTACCTACGCTGTTGAGTTGTTACGACGTATCGTTACAAACAGTTGATTCACCTAAGATTACAACTTATTTCAAGATGGTAATTTGGTCATAAATTTAAACTCATTATCATGAATGGATTAGACTCGTAGTAGTGTAAAATTAAACCCTGTACTTGCCTTTCAGGACACGAGTCAGTACCTACTTACTTCATCACACGAACAGTATGAAGAAGGCTCTTGCTGTATGCCATGATGAACAATTTAGCCACTTAGTAAGATTTGTAGTCAAGGTAACTGGCCAAGATGAGCCCTTTGACAGAAAAAGTTACATTATATCTAGGTTAGAAAATAATAGTAGATTATGCACTAAAGGGATAAAGTAGTGTCTTATGTAGCGGGCGCCGTATTGAATCCCGAGCAAAACGAAGGATTCTAGCGTTAACTCCCGAGCGGAACGAGAGAGTTCAGAGTTCTGAGAATCCTGAGTGCAGCGTGGAATTCAAGGTCGCCCAAGCCGAAGGCACCTTTATCCCCGAGGAGAGTACTGTACTTTTCACACCATCTACGAGACAATAAAAAGCAATAGTACTAGAATCAAAGTATTTATTATTATTATAATTACAGTTAGTAGACCTATATAAATCAATTAAATGTTAAAGGTAATGTTTGATACATTAAACGAGTTGCGGAAAGACAAAGTTATGTTTTTATTCGGTACATTTACTGAAGTTGAGGTAGAGTTTCAGAAGCTTGGGTCTGCTGAGGAGCATTTTGGATCGTGAAAAATGGTGAAGGTGGTACTTGAGGCAGCGGGCTAGATGAATAGTGTGTGGAAGGTTGTGGTGTCAAAGTTGTCCAAGGATCAGTTATCAACGGTGTTTTTAGTTCGATGTTGTCACCAACGCGGCAGGTTATTGTATCCTTATTTTGTATAGAATTTTCAATGTAGCCCGGTGGCTGGAAAGCTGATGTAGCTGCTACTACATCAGCTTTCCAGCCACCGTGCCTTTTAATCTGGGTCATGTCTGCTCCTGAATCCGCCAATAGAGTAGCCGATGTTCTCCAGAAACAATGGTCTGTGTAGAGCTCAGTATTTGTCAATTTCAGGTATTTAGCAATTTCTTTCGGTATACTGCTGATCTTTTTTTTTCCAATGACTTGCCTGGTGCACTTGCCATTATTATAAGCTACGAAAAATCTGTTAGTGTTTATATTAGAGGGGCGTAATGCTTGGTACTTTTCGATAATCCTTACGTGTTCTCCACGGACTACGAATTACCGTTCTTTCTTTGATTTTGTATCTGGCAAATTTATCAGCAACAAATCTTAATGTTTTCGATATCTTCGATTTTAATGTTTATAAGGTAATTTTCACGACAAGCGCCATTCGCTCCAAAATCAATGCCACTTGTAACAAAATTAGGTAGGTAGGTTAGTATTTAAGTAGTAAGGTAACTAACGTAATATATTAATTTTTATGTATTACATGTTATAAAGTTTCTTAGATTTAACTGACACACTCATGTGTGTGTCAGTCAAATCTAAGAAAGTTTATTATTTTTATTAATAACACATGAACCTTACGAAGGTTTACAATAATAATTATTATTTAACTTAGAGTCGAAACATCACATCAGTAGATCGCACACGAGCAATCGATTCATGAGCGGATAGCTAGTACCTATACTTACCTAAAGTATTTTTTTTTTGCGTCTCCATTTTCTTACAATCTGTCACTATAATAGGGCATTCAGTAATTTTTATGACGAGCTATTATTGTCTTGCTTGGTATGCGTCCTATGACGCATCCTACTATTCATGAAGCAACAGCTAATTTTGTCCGATTCAATACTGTGGAATTTTGTGCCTGCGTATTCCTTTTTTATCCATTAGGTGGTTTGCCAGGATATTTGAGTGGCAAGTTATTCTTTCTTTATACGACTTTAAACAGCTTGTTATTTTGTCTTTGATTGTCGGTATTTTCAGATCATGGTATAGAGCTTCATTTGGTACAAACTATGGGGCGTTTGTGATTGTTCTTAGAAGCTTGTTTTGAAATCGCTGGGTGATCTTTATGTTAGAGTGTGATGCTGTTCCCCATAGCTGAATACCATAGGTCCATATAGGCTTGATTATAGCTCTGTATAAGAGTGTTTTATTTTCCAGGTGTAGTTGTGACTTTCGAATTACCAATTATCCAGTAGAACTTTCTTAGTGTTAGTCCAAGTTGCTTCCGTTTTGTGAAAATGTGTTTTTTCCAAGTCTGTCGAGGTATAAATCAAGGAATTTGATATGTTCAGCTTGTGGCACTTGTATTCCATTTAAGTGTACTGGTGGGCAGGTATCCTTCCTCTTAGTGAATGTGACTTTACCCACTCCACTTTTTGAGTCAGAGGGCTATGGCATCCAAACAAGTCTGCAGCATAGTTGATGCTACTTTATGGTCAGTATGGGACACCAGCACAGCTGTGTTATCCGCAAAGGTACTTGTAGGTACTAAATTTGATATTGGGAGGTCAGCGGTATGTATCAAATATAAAATTGGTCCAAGCACACTGCCCTGAGGACTCCAGCAGTAATAGGGCATAGTTTTGTTAAAGCTTCGCCGCTCTGCACAAAGGAATATCTATCTTTCAAGTAAGACCTCAAGATTAGGAAGATTTTGTTTGAAAAGCTGTTTTTTTTTTATTTTATAGAGGAGACCTTCATGCCAAACTCTATCAAACGCTTTAGAGATGTCAAGGAATGCAGCAGCACAATATTTCTTATCCTCAAATGTATTGTGAATTTTACTAACAAGCCGGAAGACTTAATCTATTGTGCCATGTCTTTGTCGGAACCCAAATTGATGGTCGGGTATTTATTGTTTTTGTTCTAAAAATTGAATCAGTAGGTAGGTTTACTTTTGTGGCAAGAAAGCTGTCAGGGGTTTTTATTTAGAAACGTTTCCACGTTTTGGGCTGTGAAAACTTTTGATTTCTTAGGACGATGTCCTTCTGATTTGCTTTTTTAAAAATGCCAGTAATTTGGTGTATGTATTCATTTGTATATCATTTTTGATGCTTTTGTTGACCTGAGCATCGAATAGATGAACCATAGTCTACTTGGCTTCTTTGTACATGATAAATGCTGGAAGTAGACTATAAGCACTGATTCAGATATACATAGACTTGACACCCTTTGTAATTTTCCATTTGTAAAAATCGTCGTAGGCTTTCATGTACGATTTCTGGGAGTAGATTGTTGGCAATGCCAATGGCTTCGGATTGAATGTACTCTGGAGTCAAATCACTACCGTCACTCGACATTTATGTAGAATTTGTAGTTAAGTAATTTGTTGTATAACATAGCAAAGCAATTTTCAGTATTCGCGCCTATTTTAATTTGTGTTTTATTTTTCTTTTATTTATATTCTAGGTACTCGTAGTAGCCAGTTCGATTTTCGGTCAATTTATGTTGTAATGCAGATTTTAATGGTGAATGCATGGAATTAGTATGTACCTACTAAATCGTAAATGTTCGTAGGTATGCGATTTCTACTTTATGTTCCAAATTAAAATCACATTAATGACCAGTGCGCCATAATGAAATTCAGTACAATTTTAATGCCCTGCTAGACCTCAGGTCTTAAATGACTTCCTTTAGGTTAGGTTTGCATGATATATAGTTGACATTGTTGGGCAGCTGGTGTGAAAAATATTTTTAATTGTGTGAAGATGTAGCAATTATAGCTAACTTGTAGTTTTGTGTGAACAAGACAATTAATAAAATTATTGACAGAAACGTTCTTAATAAAGTAGGTACTGAGAAAAAATGCTTACCTATTATTAGGTATGAATCTGAAATAAGGAACTAAAAGTAAAACGTCTGATTGATGATCACAAAAAGTTAAATTGATTAACTTGTGTTCAATAAATAACAAAAAATTTAATGTTCACAAATAAAAATACTTACATTTGTAAGTGTTTAATGATAGGTACGTTATATTTCCTACTTATTTATTATTTAATAATACACTTTTTTATACATACATCATAGTTTGTCATACAGGTTAAAACCTAGTTGTTCAATATGAATAGATTTTATGTTCAGTTAATTGTATAATAAAAAGAAAGGCACACATAACATACAGACAAAAAAATACTGAAGGTAGTTTTATACCAGCGAGGCGTGTATGGGATGGGCGAGAATTGAAATCACGCTTACCCTTTTATACCGAAAGATGTCCAGCACTGCCTCGCGCCGGCTCGCGATGTCTCGCGCCGGCTAGCTCTATCACCCGCCGCCCGGCCAGCTGTATCTGGCGCACCGGCCAAACGAGAATATAATATGCAGAGAGGTCTGGCGATAATCGGAGCGATCCGGCGCGTGCCAGCGCGAGACATCGCGAGACATCGCGAGTCAGCGCTTGACGGAGAAAGAAGACCTCGATAGTCGGTGCGAGATTTGTATATTCATACAACAATAAAGTTCAAAATTGTACTAACAAATATTTCAATTCTCGCCTCGCACATCCTCGCGCATCTAGACCTTTTACACCAATTATGGGTAGGGCGTGTATAGAAACTTTCCAATACAAATTTAAATTCTCGCCCATCCCATTCACGCCCTGCCTCGCCTGGTGTAAAACCACCTTAAAGAACGGCGAAACTAAGATAGCATATATCAACAGTTTTCAGAAACAAAAAAAAAAACACATCAAAGTCCTAAACCATTTTTTTTTTATTTTCAAATCATCATATTTTTCGATTATACAAAAACAAAACACAACATATGACATTGGTCCCCAGCTTCAAACCCTAACCGCAAGGCATCATCTCTAAAATTATATGTGCTCTGTTAATACCTCCGGAGGTACAATCAAGCTTCATTATAATCGTGATTAGTGCGGCATGAGCAGCGAACCCTAGTATTATGTGTGGTTAGGGCACATTATGCGCAAGAGTGGCTGGTGTTCAATTTTGTGTAGCTCGCTGTCGGCGGTGTGGGAGTTTTGGTAAAATAGTAATATTTCTTTTCCTTTTCCAGAATAACTCCATAATATAAGAGCAGAAACTATTACAAGTAAATTCGTGAGTAACAATAACTAATCACAACACCGCCAATGACACAAAAAGTTGCTAAATAATAAATGAACATGTTGAGTAACCTTTGATTATAGACTGTAGTTAGGTTCAGACCAAATTACAGAGTCGGCAGTAATATAATATTAAAGCTTAAGCAATTTTAGCAGGTAAGCTTGGATTCATGGCATTACTAGCTACAGGCTGGAGCATAAACTATGCTGGAAACGTACAGTTAATGAAGGGGTTCCCTCTATGTGGCAGAATGTTGATGTTCCTTAATTTATTTGGCATAACACACTTGGTATACTCTTCTTTAAACGAATATTTTAAAGGCATAAAAAATATATAATATAATTATTGTTTGGCTGAATCTTTATATGTCCGAATCTACAATGGCAGAATTTTATTTGGCATAAATTACCTTTGGCAAAGTTAAAATTCCGCATAATTTCGTTTAGCATATCGTTTTGATTTAGAGCGACGAATATTTGGTACAATTTCAGTTCGCATACTATGAAGATGGCAAAATTTCATTTGGAATAATTTTACTAGGCTTAATGCCGATTCAATAAAATACTATTTTTAACCTTAAGTTAAATTTAAAATATTGTCTTAAAAAGTCAATATGTTGTGCTACAAAAGTTAGTGGCAGAAACGAATCGCTGCAAAACCGACTCCACGCCACGCCCACGGAAGCGCAAGGCGAGGTGGCCCGCGAGCTGAGGAGCAGGTAATTTTAACGCTCACCGCTGCGGCTGAGGCCACAAGCCAAAGCTGCGGTGGTGAGCGTTAAAACCATCTGCGATGATAAGCTCGCGTGGGACCGCCAGAGCCCCGCAGTGCCGGAACCGTGACAGAAACTATGCCTGCTGCATGTTGTATGCTCGCTTGCATGCTGATGCTTGCTGCATGCATGTGATAGATGAGTTTTACAGTTATTTTGTATATGAAATGTATGCCAAACGATATTTTGGAAGGGGAAAACTACCTTTTGGAAGGGGCGACTAGAATCAATTATATTATTCTGTAAATTTTGACGTTCTAAAGTGCCATACATGGGCCTATTTGAAATAAATGATTTGACTTTGACTTTGATTTCTGACTGTGAACTTACTGCGATATGATGGTTGTACTTTTTAATTATTATGGATGTGAAATGAAGATGATTCTGACTTATAAAATTATGAGTTTTGAATGTATGATAAATGTGTGTTTGACAAACGATTTTCTGCGAAATGAAGTTTATGATATCCGCTGTTATGCAAAATAATATTATGACATAAAAAGATCTGCTTTAAAGGGTAGTCCTTAATGAAGAAGTATGCCTTTGTAAAACCAGAAAATATGTTTTAATGAAGGAAATGATCATACTTACGAATATATTATAGATAGATATAATTAGTATGTAGTAGTCTTCAACTATTATATAAAATAATTATAATAAAAAAAAACAGTGGCACTCCGGGAGTGCCGACAGAAGTGAAAACTAAAAAAATACTTCCAAAACATATAGAGTAAAAATACTTGCATAGAACATTGATCCGTAAGGTAATATAAATAAAGAGCACAATCGTATTTACAAAAATGAGGTGTCGGTAACGGTGTTGCGAGTTCAATTGTTTTTTCCCGTCTCAAAAATGCCCAATGCGCATAGAAAAGTTTTCACTACAAAAAACTTTTTTACAAAAAAACACAACCGACTTCCTAACTACAAACGGAAAAATAACTTTAATTTCGGAAGTCGGTGTCGGTGGATCAGTTTTTTAGTTTTCTGCCACCGACTTCCAAAATTGAAGTTATTTTCACTTTGTAGTTAGAAAAAAAAAATACAACTGACTTCCGGTTGTATTTTTTATAAAAATGTTTTTTTTTTTCACTTTTTAGTGGGTTGGTTTGTAATTTATCTAATTAACAATAGCTTAATGTCAACTGCTCATCACATTTTACAAAATATTGCTTTTCCCGATGCAGGGACTTAATTGTTCAGGAGTTCTCCAAGTACCTACTTCACCATCAGCTCCACTGTACCATATGAATTAAAACGAGCATCAATTGCTTACCAACCATAAGTAATCGAATCGCAACCCGTGAAATAAATATTATTGAGTAGTTCCGGTGGCCATCAGTGTCCTTTATCATCAGTTCCACTTTACCAAATGGTGCTTTCCAAGAGCAAATGAACGAGTTACTATAAAAAATACCCAAGTCGCTATAGGTGTGCCTATAATATTTGAAGAGTTCCCTCGATTTCTCCAAGATCTCATCATTAGATCATAACCAAATGACAATGGAAATAACTTGAAAGTATACCCTTTTAAAGAAAAGAAGAATTTTTCAAATCGATCCAACCGGCTTCGAGTAATCAGGGAACATATATAAAAAAAAAAAACCGAAGAACTGAGAACCTCCTCCATTTTTTTGAAGTCGGTTAAAAAGAGTAACGAAATAAAATGTACATTTAATATTTTTGAAAAAAAGCAAGTGTGGGACCGAGCCTGGTACCGAAAATATAGTTTTTAAATTTTTTGTCCGTTTGTCTGTTTGCCTGGATGTATGTTCCGGATTGGCGCAAAAAAGGCTGAACGAATTTGAATTAAATTTGACACCCAAATAGTTTAAAACCTGGATTAACACATAAAGTACTTTTAATCCGGGCAGTACAGAATTTAAATGAAATAACATAATAAATAATTATTACAATGAAATACTATTTAGGTAACCATCGTTACTACTAATGGTGATCTAATTTAGAATTATTATTATTAATCCGTAAAGCTGCCTATCCGACTTTAATAAGGTTACCCTTTGATTCGATTCATTAGCAGATGTTATAAATTAGAAATCCCCCGAGTAAATCAAGTATGCTCTAAGCTTCACAACAAAGGTGATGAATGCAATTTCAGTTGTGCCAATACATCTATACCCCCTGGATAGATTTAATCCTTCAAAGGCAAACAAGAATAAACAGGGAATGCAGAGTTATCGATAGACCCCTTTCGAACGCACTCAATAAGACTGGCTGCAAACATTTATTCAAATGCTTCCATTGTTTTGTCAAAACAAATGCAAAGCGACTCCAACGGTACAGAAGAATTTAATGACTTGCCGAATTCAAGTTTATTCTAAATATTTGATGAAGTATTCGTTTGAAATCTAAATATTTGTTTTTCTTCGTTTTTAATGGAGTGTAAATTGCATCCGCGTGTTTACCATACAATTTAATAATTGCTTTGTTTCTGTGGTCGCTGATTTGAATTTGTAGAGTGAGATCACCTGTGATTGGCTTTTGTTTATTTTCTGATGGTTGGGTTCATTATTTTTTTGATTGATTTCTTGGTTTATTTTAAAGAATGATTGGCACGGGTTCAAAAGGAAAGTAAAAACAACAGCTGCAGACTTCAGGTTGTGGGTCAAGAATACAAATTGAATAGAAAGTATTAGAAGGGTCACATATTACTATCATAATACCTACTACGTGCCTGATATAATATGCAAATCGAAGGAGTGAAGAAAGTTAAATAAATTGCTTAGGTATAATATGAATACCAGTAGCATAAGATGTAACAGGAAATGTTGAACCAGCTCAAATCCGCAATAATTTACGTTATAAACGTCAAAAACAAATTAAGTGGATTAATTAAAAATTAATAGTTACTCATAACATTAATTCAGAAGTCGAGTAATGGTTGTCTCACCCTAAATTTAGTGAAAGCTGTAATATATGGACGAAAGTATACATTTAATTTAATCTGATAGAAATCAAAAGATGAAGTCATCATGTATCTTAAATTGGTAAGAGAATGGATTTTACCGTTACTAGTGATTAAGTAAGACTTTGAAATGAGTTTTGATCATTAAAATGGACAATCTAGGACATTTTATTGTTTGATTATGCAGAAATTATAAATAATAATAAATGCAAATTGCAAATAGAGAATAGAATGAAAAACAAGACAAAACCAGGTTAGTATCGATGTCATTTTTTCTATGCATTCGTCCTAGACAACACATTGGTATTAGCAAAATGTAAATGGAACAAATATACAAGTACAATTTTATTATTTGAACTTTAAAAAACCCCCGACATTCTCATTCTCATTTCTCTTTGCTTTTCCATCACCAGACCTTGTTCACCATCTATCTATAACCTATTCATTGAGCCCAAACACGATACCTATGCTGTAAGTTGGTAAGGGAGTTGGGTACTCTAAAGAGCTGATAAGATTATCAGCTCTTTTCTAGACGAAGAATCGACGACGAGACATCAAAATCGGTTACGGAACCGATTTTGATAAAACATATGGAAGAACCTACTTTCAAATAAAAAATACCGCATTTAATTCGGTTCACCCATTTAAGAGCCACGGTGCCACAGACACACATACACACACATAGCAGTCAAACTTATAACACCCCTCTTTTTGCGCCAGGGGTTAAAAATACTTCATTTCATTAACAACAAACCGAAAGTGTTCTCACACTTTACTCAGAATTAACACATAATTGTAAAACCCAGCTCATTTGCTTCACAAATATTATAACTAGCCACCACTTCACAAAAATTCATACATATATTAATTTAATCAACTCCACGAAGTCATAACTCGAGTAAAAAAACAACAAAGTCGTCCTCACTTTAATATTTATTTTATTCGAAAGCGGATTTTATGCGAAATACCATGAATCACTGAAAAACGTACTGAATTATTCGTTTTATAATTCCGCTGGAACTCTTCAAAGGGATGTCGAATGAAACAAACAAGTGAATCGTCTGTCATAGTGTTTCCGTGCTTTACTTTTATATTTTTTACTTGTTTTTGTTTTTCATCTGGTTGCAGGCTGAACTTACCTTAAAAAAAATTGCTGTATTTTTTTAAGTTGAATGCTGTGAGGAAACCTGGAAGTAGTACGTACGGGTAATTATCCTATACTATTAATCGAGCAATATTTTTATGTATAAATATTTGTACTAACGTTGTCAAAATCGGCTCTAAAATTTGAAAATTATATTCAAAATGACATGATTACTTTGTAAAGTATTATATTATTTTAATTAATTATTGTGAATGTGAGGACTATGTGGATATCATTATTATTTTCATTTTTCAGTTAGTTTGAATTATGTTCTGGTAGTTTGAGTAGTTTATGCGGCCTACCCAAATGTCCTTTCTTTGGTATTGTTCGCCGAGTTGAGCTCCTTAAGTTCTGAGTTGAGCTCCACGATTACTGACAAATGCTTGCACTGACTGGACAGGTCCACTCAAATCTGTGTGGCTCTTTCCTCAAAAGACCATTTCAGACACTAATCTACATGGTCCTCATATGGCCTGACCAAGATTATGTCTGGACTTTAAAAGAGACTGTGACCTCTGACTTTGTTTCGGCCTTTCTTCTCAGAGTAGTCAGATAGGAAACGCCGAACTCAACTAGCTTATTTTTATTTTTTATTTTTTTTAATATGACGTGTAAAAGTGATTCCGATATCCTATTTACAGAACAAACAATTTCATTTCATTTCATTTCTACATTCATAGAAATGTAGGGGTTTACGGGGGCGAAAAATCGATCTAGCTAGGTCTCATATCTAGGAAAATTCGTTCAAATTCGTTCGGTTTTCACCCAAGCAGAGCTCGGTCGCCCAAAGTTTAGAGCAAAATATTGAAAATGACATGAGAATAATGGCAGTATGGAATAAGTAGGTACTATACTTGGATAAGTATGAACTTTCCTATACTATAAAATGAGCATTCTCTATTTTCACCAGAGCAGAGCTCGGTCGCCCAGGTACTGGTAATATAATTTAATATAATATGATATTTGAAGAAAGCAAGAAACGTCTAGTACTATACTTTATGTACTTTGGTAATAGGAAACGGACTGAAACTTGAATTATCGATATATTCGCATGTTAAAAGGTAAGTTTAAGATCTATATGAACAAAAAGTAAACAGGCCAACAAACAGTGAGATTACTGAGTCCTTCAAGATGGAAACAAATTATAAATATTCGTAGCTTGGTCTTAAAAAAAAACACAAAATGTAAATTGAAAAAAATTAAATAATTTGGATAATGCAAAGGAAGCAATAGACAAAAATGTGTTTATATAATAGCAACTAAAGAAAAACGTCGTAGCTTTGAAGTAAAGTTTCCGACTGACTCAAAAGCAATTTTTCAAGAATTAAATTGATTTTCTGCTTAAATTCTCTGCACAATAATCCAAAAATTATTCTAACATCATAAATCTATAACATAATATCAGTCTTCATCTTCAAGCATGAAACATCTTCTACCCGCAATTACCGCCCAGATGGAAACATAGTAAATTACCATTGGAATCACTTCTATGTCAACCATTTCCTTGATAATTTCATCAGATAGTTTTAATTCCGTGAATTTATTGTACAGATGAACAGTTTCGATGATTTGTAAATAAGCGAGAATAAACTATTACGGCTTTACATTTATTGTGAACATAACAGTGTTTCTTTGATGTCACTTTTTTCCTTGCAATCAATTTTTCAACGAAACATAAAGAGAGCTCCACGCGTTATTAGACATGGAAATCGTTTTGGGACACACGGCCGGTAAATTTTGGGATACGCGACCAATTCTTATATAAAATGCTGGTTTGATAAGTTACTAGCAGCACAAAAGGAAATATAGTTCCCATATTGAAATACAAATTTTACGTAAAGAAAACTATGTAAGTAACATTATGAATATCTCATAAATAGTGAAGTATAAATAATCGTCGATAGCCAATTTAGAGATCTACCTTACAGACCAGTAAACGTTTTCTTATTGTTGTAGAAGAAAACAATGGCGTACGTAATAAATTATAATAAAATACAGCATGAACGTGAAAAGACAACATCTGTCATAATAATTCTAGTACAACAAAAAGCCATCTAGAAACATAATAGTAAAAACAATACTCTTCCAAGAAGTTAGACTATAAATTAAAGTCCAGTTAGACAAACATTAATAAAACACAGAAAACATAAACTTCACGCAGACAACAATTTGTCATGAAGTTCACGATGCTTTTGAAGTCGGTTCGCTCTCCAACGTGTCCGTGAGTCTCTATGGCTTCACACATCGCCTCTTCAAGTATAAATCTGCCTTTATAACTACATAAATTTGTCGATGGCGAGATTTTCGTATCCGGTCCGACTTTATTCGCCCCGCATCCTGTTTGCTGTGTAACAACGATTTTCTAGGAAACTTCGGCATCGATAAATAAAAGAGAACTCTATTTCGCTCGTAAAAAGTCAATACTATCAATTGAAGTTTCACGATTCGAATGATCGATATTGGAGTTGCTTTCGACTGTATCGAATGCCTTTGAAGATTGATGCTCTGCGTTTGATGGGCTGAATTTGCATTTTAGTGTCTGTTTGAAATGCGTTTTGTGGTTAAGCGATCAAGTATGCTGGTATTCAATATAAATAAGATAGTTCGTAGGATGTGTACAAGACTAGTAGCTATTTGTTAGTATCAGTTTATTATGTATGTGAGCCTTTCATAATATAACTTCGATTGATCGGAACCTTCATAACATCATCATTTTTTTATAAAAGTACATTGGAGTTAATGTCGTCATTCAAATGCATCTTAGACAGCATTATGGTGAAATTACCTCGTAATATAATTTCTACCCCATACTTATCTTCTTTTTCTGTCTTGAAGTTTGTTTTGGCTATAAAATAATTCCAGACACTTTCCTTTCTACCTATTTAAACATCACATTTACTTTCAAGCATCTACCAGATTTAATCAAAGCCAATAACTCTATAAATCTCGCACATCATACATCAAACAAGACATCTTATTTTGACACATCATTCAAAGAAACTCCCGAGTCATTATCGCATAGAACCGAACTTTGCGTGCAGTCGCTAATCGCATTAGTCTTGACAGTGATCGGTTCGACATGGAGGGTAGAACAGTAGAAACTGATCCTATTATAGTTAGAAGAGGTGGGAATATATGTGGAGAAGATAGATGATGGTTTGTTAGGGTAGAATACGAAAAGCTTATAATAATTACAGAGCATTGCATAGAACAAGAAATTGAAGCAAGACATTGTAATTGGATGACGTCTTTATTCTTAGCTCAAGAACAAGTTGTCGGGTCTAACGGTTAATGAGAAATATTGCAAAACACTTAATATAAGGTAAATTTTTTGAGAAGAGCATTGAAATTCTAACGGCAATACATTTAGGAGTCACGTAAAATAGCATAATAACAAACGGTTACTATGCTGTTTTATCTTCTTCATTCATTCTGACCACGGTACCACTACCATCTATATTTGAATTCAACAGTTTGATTTTCCTTTTGATTTTCTTTGACCTTAAATTCAGCTACATCATAGTCACATTTTCTTAATAACTTTTTAAAATAAAACATCAGCCTTGCCACCTCCAAATATCCTCGCTCTTTCACCTTGACGTCATAGACATTTTTTGATTAACGATCCGTCTCGGGTCAGATCTCCATTGTGCCCCTTTGAAATTCCGACACTCATTTATCAAGCTTACTGTTCGTTCTGAAAATTAATGCGCTGGTACAATTTATAGACTCCTGATGTGGGACATGGCTTTCATATTAATGTTTGTGGATATATCAATCATCTTGGCGCAATATAAAATTTTGGTGAACAAGTATTTGATTAAGACGTGGGACTTGGCAAACAATTTAATTGCGTATTTGTCTATCATGAGCAAGCATTATTACCGTAACTTTGTCAATTTATTGCGCAATATCAAAATTTTAAGATATATATTTAAAATTCAAATGAAGTTAAGTTTTAAAAATGTTGTTTCCCATGTGTAGCAAGCATTTCTAAGAACGAACAGTGATTTTTGCATTTAGTGAGAGTCTGATGAAGAAATTATAGAAAGTGCCACTTTTCAATAATGACATTCTAAAATAAATAAAGCACTACTTCCTTATGTATGTTATTACAATTTTACTCACATACAATGAAGGCAATTGAGGTTACCACCGTTAATGTGGCTATGAAGGTAAAATTATAGTTGTCTCCGTGTTATTACTCATGTACTAGGCTCATGACTGTAGACTTTAGTTTATTATTTATACAGGTAGATTATTTATAGTGACAGTAATGACCATTTGTTTTGGGGGTGTTAACAAAGTGTGATGGAGTTATTCGTCTTTCCTTGTAAAGGTTAAAAAACTCTTAAGTGGCCTTGTTCGTTCACGGTTTACTGCATTTCTAGTTTAATGTGATGTGACTACTGTTTGAACTTTACAATATTTAATGACCTCAGGTTTTGCCCTGACCTGAGCTTGTTCCACTACCTCCCAAATATACTTTCAGTTACAATATTATCTGACAGAAGTTTTAACATTTTTACTGTCCACTTTCTTAATTATTTTGTGTATTTTTTTTTTTTCAGTATGGCTTCGTTGAAACCTGGTAAGCCGTATAATAGCCAAAGTCGTAAATAATTTTTAATGTTTATCGATTTATGAGTGAAGAGGCCACGGTGTCTAAAAATATCGTTTTTAGGAAAGATCACTTTCAAAACCTTGAAGAGCGAACTGCGAAAGCAACTGGTGTGTCAAGTAGAACAATAAGTGCTGTTTTGAAAGAGCATAAAAATGCCTCGACTTCGACTAGCTCAACCGATGATACTGCTCGTGACAATTCCTCGGCATCGACTAGTACACGTGGTTCCGTTCCTGCAACTTTTAGTTCACCTTAGAAGTCCAGAATAAAGAAAGACCATCGAGGAAATTTAGACGATTTTTGTAATGATGTCTTACGGAGGAAGATTTATGACTTTTATTTCATCGAAAACAGGGTTGCCTACTATAAAATTATTGCTATACAAATTAAAAGACATAAACTTCACAGGCAGTCGAGAAACTCTGCATAAACGAAATATTGCATGAACTGGGTTTCAAATTCAAGTATATTGAAAATATTAGATCTTTACTGGCCGAGAAAGATAAAATAAGACTTCAACGGATTAACTATCTTCGATAGATACAAAAGTTTAGAAGTGATGGTCGTGATATAGTTTATACTGACGAGACTTTCATACACGCTAAACATACAAACAAAACATAGTTGGACGGATAGGTCTAAGAAAGGCTTGAGAACAAATATCAAAATGTGAAAGATGAATTATTGTCCACGCTGGCAGCTCAAGAGGTTTTGTACCTGGCGCTCTCTTAGTTTATAAATCGTCTCAAAGTACTGGCGCTTATCACCACGAGATGAATAAATATAATTACGAAAAATGGATAAAACGACATCTAATTCCGAATCTACGACCTTAACTGTGGTCGTACGCTTCTTACCGTTACACACGGATAGGCAATGCACTGAATTCCAAATCTCTAAAATGAACCATGCTTACATCTAAAAACATACCCTTTGCATCGAATCAAACAAGCAAACTCACTTTCGCAATTATTAGTTAGGATAATATAATAATTCAACTAAACAAATAATTTAAATAATATTGAAGTTTTAACTTTAAATATCTGTAAAGGCTTCGCCAAATAGAACGCGTACTTAGCGCGCGTTAGAGCGCTAGCCTGACGCCACGCTAACGTAACGTGCGTAACCAACTGCTAGCGCACGTTTTACTAAACACAATTCAGCGCCATAGCGGAGCTTCAGGTTAGCGTTCTAACGCGCGCTAGGTACGCGTTTTATTTGGCAAAGCGATAAAAGTTTGATTTGTAATAGTCATCGTTAGAGCCTTGTATCCTTCAAATCGAATCTAAAAGACAAACAAATAATACAGACTTTATTTACTTGATCATTTATTTTGCAAGAAAGTACACGTCAATCTACGCATTAATTTTACAAATGTATTTGGTTATATGACTTTACACGTTATTGCGTTTGCTTAAAGATCATTTTCGCCTAAAGCAGTAATAAAGATTGATGATTTTGAAGGTGCACTTAGTTCGGATGTGATCGGTTTTACGGACTTTGCCGATGCCACATATAAGCTGTGTCGACCTGTACAAAGTTAAATTACAAAACATCTCGAAATATTTCCCATCCGAAAATCGCTTCTCCCCCAGCCATGAGTCGATAACTTAAAGCTACCTTGAACGGTGCGCGGCGTCGAGCGAAATTTACGCGAACACTGATTTTGACGTATCGCCTTATGGGGTGGTTTTCATGAAAAATGATTTGCCGGTGCCAGGGAGAACTCTGTTCTTGATTTTTGAAAGAGATCTAAATGCTTTAAGCAATTATCACTCAGATTAGTTTCTTTAGTTCTACAATTTATCTTTCATTTGTTTTGGCTTTCAAATGGTTAACATTTGGTTAACAAAATGTATTTTATTAATTTATTTTTTAAATATCATTAACGATTTATTTATGCATTTTAAATTATTATGTACTACATTCTTGTCTATAATTTATTGAACTTTATTTTAAGTCATTTAATTATCAGTAGTTATACATAAATCAACTATTGCATTAAAATCATCATTTTTGATTAATTTACCTACTACTAACACCTACTTACGAACCAATGTCTTTTAAATGTCCACAATTTCCCTCCAATACTTGCGATAGTAATTGCTACCACAGTCTATGCGTGTTTGCAAACCACACATCTAAACGTCCATCCGACTTCGAACTAAAGTCTATCAGAACATGCGTCCATTCATTACCAGTTTACTCCCAAGGCACGAGAAACATCGAAGGCAGGTCAGGCCTGAATTAATCAACTCACGCTTGCTCGGTGTCACTTGACAACCGCCTGTCCAGATCAACAACTCAAACACAAACTTGTAACAAACCTTAAGGCAGTTGAAATAAGATTAGGTTTAGATTGGGTTTGGAGCCAGGAGCTGATTGTACTCAATGTGTACTACCACGGAAATGTTGGGTAGCATGTCAGTAAACAATTGCATGAGACAGTTGCGCTTTATTGATATGGTGTATGTATATGGAAATTCGTTCTATAGTTTTAATGAAGTATCAGGATGAGTAAACTTGGCTTCGTAGTTTTTTTTCGAGTAAATATAAAAACAAAACGTACAAAAACCAAATCAAATCATTTATATCTGCAAACTGCAAACATGAGAAATGTGGGAAGGAAACAGGCGATGAATATATTGGACTACTTACCCATTATTATGTTTCTACAATTTTTAAGTTCTGATTCTTTGTTATTGTCATATACAAATTAAAACCAGAACTAAATTAAGCTTTCAGTAGATTGATCATGATCAATTCATATTAAATGTATAACAAAAATCTAATTACCACCATAGCCATTAAAGTAATCAACCCGCAATGACAACGCTAAAACTCACCCCCGAAGTGTTCGCATTACGGGGCCGTCTCAAAATAAACCAAACAGTATTAATCATACTTCCCCCTCCCCCCACTCCTAGCGCGTACACGATAATGATATATGTGATATTTGATGATAAACAATCAGGGTCATTTATTATCTGTCCGTTATTTGACAGGCGGTAGGCAGATGTCATTTGTCATTTTCCACGATCCGTGGGTCCCTTCGTTACGCCGCCGCCGCCGCCTCCGACAGTGGTTAGCTACCAATAGATATAGTTCAACACTGTCAAGCGAAAATTTCATCTAAAACAACAGCGATAGACTCCGATTTAGACTGGGAAAAAATCGATCTTGATTGTTTTCAGCATGAACGATTATGATAGATGAAAGAGTTAGCGCACACACAAAGCCGATGAAATTGTATCGACTGTTGAACTTTAGGCTCATGTGGATAAGATTGACTTTTCTTAAAACAATCAACGAGTAGTCCCTGCCTCAGAGAAACGTGTTATTGAAGATGAAACAGTAATGGATGGGGATACGGAATGCGTGAACGCTGTCGGAGATGTATTGTTATCTGCCTTGTTTATCGCTATACGAAGATCGTTTCTTTAAATAATTACCTTTTAAAAAGTATATCCCGTCCGTGCTACTGGTAATATATTCATTATATCTGACATCTTACAAAGCGCCATTGAAATAAATAAAAATATTTTATAGCCGAACAGAGATCTCGATAAGATTGCTTCTTTAAGAAGACATATTTGGAATTTTGTCTGAATCATTAACGTCTGAATCATTAAGGATCGTTTTAATTTGTTGTCGAAAACATTCTGAGGTTTTATGGCTTGCTCCTCGACCCACGCTTGCGGTAAACATTCTCGCGTAAATACCAATTAAGATTTTAAATATAGTGTTAAGGTGGCATAAAATGTTTTGACAAGACTTGCGAGATTCAGTGGCCAATAACTCAGAAAGTTTCGTAATGCGAAATGCTTGTTGAACATTTTTAAAGGCAAATGTATGTGAATAAATTTAGGGTCGTTCCCACGGGATGTCACGTCGTCTGCGGATGTGTCTAGTAAATCAAATGTTTAATTTCCACAGTGAAACAACGAGCATTGTGCGGTTCACCCCTTTTTAAAAGGTTGTTCGCTCGTTCATGTGTTTAGTCTTTCCGTTTTATATATTGCGGCGAAAATTTTTATTACCCTTGCTTAACCAAAATTTATAGTCCAAGTTTTTGAATTTATAAGTATGTAGATACTTTTTGGTTTTTATTGCAAGTGTTTTATTTTTAAAGACGTCCGTCTATCTATTGGTGCTTCTGTCTGCGTTTTATTATTGTCTAATTCCCATAATTATCATATTATACAATTTTTCGCGCATCCTAATATTAACAAAACTATAATTTATGTATGTGTGTATTTGTGTGTTGCTTTGAACTCCATCAAAGCAGACACCCAAATTAAATCCATTATTTGCATTACTAAAAAATCTATTATGTGAAGCGGCCTCTTCCGTATCGCCAATTCTAGCCCTTAATTCCCAAAACGGGTGCGCTCTTTTAAAATATTCAATAGAATGTACTGTGGATGCTGCTTCGCTGTCAAACGCATTATTTACTTCATTACTCTCACCTTGACGTGCCTGTTAATCTTTCATTGTGTTTGGATAAAAAGAAGCTTAAACGTGTTTTATATTGATTTTTTTTTAAAGCTTTACATTTAATGGTATTGTGTGAGTTGCGCGTTTGTATTGATGGGGAAGACGTTCCTTTTGTTACGCTTAGCTTAGTAATAAGTTGGTGGTCGATAACGAAATAGTTAATCGCTTTGAAAGATGATGAGAGATTGTATGATACAATGATAGGGCTCGATAACGATACGAACAAAAAATTGTTATAATAGTAAGCCTATTGTTACAACTTCTACAATTATATTGAATTACATACATACATAAACTCACGCCTTCTTCCTATGGGGATAGGCAGAAACTACAGAAAGCCACCTGCTACGATCCTATTCTTTAAATACTCCTTTTGCCTTGTTTATGCTCATACTGGTCATTCTGGTCATACATGAATTATATTAATACAAAAAATATACAAATTTAACAAATGAATAAAATATGTAGATATCAGCATTAAAGTAGAAGCTTTCGACAATCCAGACTTAAATAAAGCCAATAAAACAGACCTATGCGAGGTAATCAAAATAAAAACCAAAGAAATGGAAAGTAAAATACACAAAAACAGCAGTCTCACTCATCTTTGTCTCCTAGCATCAAAAGTAGGTAATCTAGTTCCTTCCACAAATATAACGAATGGCTCTAAATGCGCAGGCAATTTTTCGAAAGCACCTGACAGTGTCGATCCATCGTACAGAGGCTGTATAAAAACGTCAGACAGTGCCGACACTGACTATGATCAAGTATGTCTGTTTACTACTAGGGTTAGCCGAAGACTATATATTTATTTTATAGGAATTGTCTAGAAAGTATTAGATCTAGCATGATGAAGACGCAGGGAAAGACGACGAGTGAATCTACTTAATTAGTTCAATCGCGTTAATGTTTGGATAATATTCTTAATAACTAAAATTAACTACTTAATGTAACCAAGTTCAAATACCTAATAATTAAAAATAGCTATAAAATTAAAACATTTTAATTTACTATTTACTAAAGTAATTTCGCGAAACGATAAATTTATGAACATCATTAACATTATTTATAAAAACAGAACTTTACAACTGAATATTAATTAACAAAATTTCTATATCAAAATGATAAATGCATCAAATAAATTATAATGAAATTTAAATAATGTCTGTTGATTCTTTAATAGGATGGAAACGTGTAATTAATTAACAGTGTCGCTAACAAATTTTGTCTTCAGCCGACAGTCGGACAAAAACGGGACATAATTTATGTGTGTAGCAGCCCTGTTCCACCGCCACCCCCCGTGCCCCTTGCCGGCAGGTTGAAAGAGTCACGGCGCGTGATTGATGACGGGCCCTCCACGCCCACGCGCCCTAACAACCGCCTAGAACTGACAAACTATCGCATTGTTGGCCGCAGGAAATCATAAGGCGATTGGCTTCGAATTTATTGCCTTGTTGGTACCATGGCTTTAGTTACGACCGTTGAACGTGAGGGACGGCCAGATCATAATCTCGATTAACACGATGATTACTCGTATTTTAAAATAAACATTAATTAAATAAATGATTTATCAAACTTGGTCAACTTCGAAAGTTCTCAATTACATCGAGTAAGATTTAGTAGACATGGTGATCAAATCTGTTCTAATGCTTCCAAATTCTACACCGACACCCTAATAGAAAACAGTGCGATGACGAGCATGTTTTGTGTCAAATCATCGCATAATGAAAAATATGAATCAGTCGAGGGTCTCGACCGCATTAATCTCAGCTTGTCCACATGAAATTCGTTTCTAGACATTTAAATACAAAGGTCGATAGAGTGATAAATTATGAATGAAATAACAATTCAGATTTCAATAGCATCAGTTCGTGTTTAGAGTTGAACAACAAAAAGCGCTTGTGTGTACAACAATAGAACTATAAATATGGGTTTCTGTTGCGTTGTGCTTTAAGCTCGGTTCGCCTTCCGCTCGATACGGCTCAACGACATTTTTATCTTCATTGTTATCGAGAAAATATATTAATTGCCATTGCTGTCTAAGGCGGTGCAACCCTGAGTAAAATTTCACCGAGAGTCATAATTTATGCATTTGAAGCGGACTCCGGCACGCCGCCAGCCCGCGATAGACCGCTCCGTGTTATATCTCTAAATGCATCTGACACAGTTAATCCATATAAAGTTATTATTGCCTCGCCTTTCAACCAACTTAATTGGCCGCTACCGGCTAGTGTAAACTCATGTGTTAACGATAAAGTAACTGAATAAATTGTGGTTTTAAATACTGTTCGTTGCTCACGAATGCGAATTGCACGCCCGCTTGTTTTTATTGCCCTCGTGTTTACCTAAACGATTTTTCCTTCGCAACGCTCGTAAATATGGAATACAAAGGACGCACGTTCTTTATGCGATCTTGATAATATTGTTCTCGGTTTCTCGAGTTGAAATTTTAATTTGTCAGAAAATTTTAAGCCAAGTTTAATCTTCTTACGTCGGGGTGCCGTCCGATGTCCCGAATTAGCCCGCCGAGGCGTGTAGGCCATAGATTAAGTCGGATCTCGCGGCGAGACCGTTGCCAACGTCTCAATAAGCCGCTCTACATTTTTACGGCTCCTATATCCGTTTCGCTGCGTAAATACACTTAATGACCGACATTTCGTGAACGCTTTTATTGTGAAGTTTTTATTATCATGAAAATCATTTGTTTAGTCTACGTACGGTTATTGCGAGGCAGCTCAGTGCGTTTCGGGGTTTATTAGGGTTACTTTATTACCCTTTTATACTCCGTCTTTAATACCGAAACATAGCCTGCGAGCTTTGAACCGTCTGAGCGGCCGGATGGTGATAATTAAATTTGATTTTGATCTGCGAATATGATAACATGTGCCGTTGTTACGTTGCAGTCTGAAAAGCCTTTTTTTAGTTCCAAAAAGAATTACGACCGAATCATGATTATTTCCTTAATGGCTCTCGATTAGAATTTTTTAACGGTTACGTAGTTAGAAACATCTAACGAGCGATATCGCCGATCTAAACGCGTGAAACTAAATCTGTGTAATTTAAACCCATGGAATTTCCGTCCAATACACAAATTAATGTATTCGAGCAAAAAGTCAACACCGTAATCTTGCCGGCCATAAAGCAGTGTCAGAGCACTATAATAATTTAGAAACAGTCTATTAAGTGAATCTTTATGATAATGTTGGAACAGAAGTCGCGGCCACGAACGGGCTGCCTGTTATTTTGATACATTATCATATTTAAACAATTCAGATGATAATAGACACGTCGGGCGAAACCCTTTGGTAATATAAATGGTTGTATTATTATTTATTTATGGGTTTCCTTCCTCTGGGCCGGGGGCGATGTGGCATATTTCATTGAGCGAAAAAATGCTTCGAGTCGTGAGTTTATACTAGCTGGGATCCGGTTTGAGTACCTGAAACGACTGACTATAAGCTTGTTGCCGCAATAATAAAGATTTATGCGACATTCGGCGGTAGCGTGTTTTGTTCTGTTACGAGCCGATTCGCTTTCTGAAAGATCAATAGCGTTCTTTATTGTATGCGGTGAATTATCGTCATCGACCGCTCTTTTAGCTTTGACTATAAATTCTTTGGCCGCATTCGATATCTTATTATCGCCTCTTACATCTTTACCGTCTTTACGATTGGCGTTTTGTTTCACTTCAATAGCGTTAAGTTCATGTTTTACGATTTTACTTCTTAATAGTTCGTACCTTTTATCTTTTATTTGTTTTTGATTGCGAAACTGGTAGAGGTGGTTTGAATAATCTTCGACATGAAAGTTATTGTGTGTCAATTTGCATAATTGTTTTTCGATTGTGGTGTTTTTGTGATTTTATTTAATTGTCTTCTATTCGTCGGCGTCCATTAAATATGTTTTTTTTATTTGTTGTTATTTCACAAAAAGCAATACTTGTTTTATAATATAACTAGCGACCCGCCCCTTCTTCGCACGGAGCGCCGCTTATTGGGTCCGAAACTATTCTGTCTTTCAAGCGGAACCCACCATACACCATGTTCAACATTTAATTCAAATCGGTAAGGTGTTTTCGGAGATTATCGTGTACGAACATAGTTTATATAGTGAAAAATGATTATTATATATTAAGATATCGATACAATCATCCTCAAACATCAAACTATCCTCATTTAAATAACAATAATTCTTAGAAAAACCTACACCAAACTCCATACATAGTAACAAACCAATAAAATTTGCATGCAACTCCTAACAATTACCCGCAATAAAAGTATCATCAGCATTGTAAACGTACAGACTATCATTCTCATGTGGAATAGCGCGCACTGTAATTTTTTCAAGTAATCTCATTATTACGTACAACACCACGGTGATTAACCAGTTGATTTATGGCATATGCAATTTGCATCGGACTCGATGCTATGGCTTTTTGCTCCGAAGCCGATGATTATCGTTCGTATCGTGTCGGTCTTAATGATAGTTATTTTATGACCCACCAAGCTTACTCGGGGACAGGGTTGGATTTTTTTTTTAATCGTATAAAAAAAAACAGTTCAAAATGTTTTAAACAAGTGTTTTTTTTTGTTTCATTGAGAGATTTATCAAATTTATTATTAACAAAAATCGATCAGGCCTAATTCATTTCTAAACAATTTTAAAATTTACCTGAGGATTTATAAAAAAAAACATCAGAAGAATATAATAATCACAACAACGTAATACTAGTTATAGTTAGTTATTAGGTACTAACTAATAAACTAATCTGTGAACATACTTACTTTTTTTTGTAATCAATCAAAGCAGGTATGTAATCCAGTACACTCTGTATGTTCAATTGCGAGTTTCGTTCTTAGATGTACCTGACCTAAAAGTATATTTAAATATGGGGAAGTCCCTAAAATTATTCCGGGGATTACCTAACTCTTTTAGACAAAAGATGAAGTATAGATACATAGGTAGGATGGACCATATTCAAATAAGGGGAAACCCCAAAATACGGCGACGAAGAGTACAAAACAATCTAACCTTTTTAATTCCCTTTCGAGATATTTCAAGTCCTAATAATTTATAACTTTCATTCGTTCTCCATTTATGATGATTTTTTTAATGTTTAAAACATTGTTTTAAACTTGTATTATACTGTATTTTTAAACACTTACTGAAAAAAATTGTTTTATTTTAAATTGTTTTAAACACTGTTTAAATTACGTGTTTTAGAACAACTTGTTTGTTTTATGCCAACCCTGCTTGGGGACGTTTCATAAAAACCATTTACAGACATTATTTCGACGAATGTGTCTGATTATGTTAATGCCTTCCTTTGGTCGGTATCTTGTAATGGATTATTTGGTTTTTGTGTAATTATGTGTGACGATTTATTTATTGTGTAGGAAGTAGCTTTCTTGCTTCATACTTTCCTTAAAGGGCTTGCTACACGGCAGTCAGCCGCGTCCTAACAGAGGTGACCTTGGTGGTTTACAATCGTGGAGTTGGTGGTTTACGACCAAATTTCAAACAGCTCTGCCTGTCGCCAACCAAGGTCACCTTTGTTGGGGACGCGGTTGACTGCCGTCTAGCAAGCCCTTTACATAGCTATGTCAACAAGTGAACTATTGGTAATGCATGCAAGCACGTGACAATAGCGTATTTGCAAAAGATGTAATGTTAGACGGTATACTAGCCGTTAGTATTACGTGCAGACACGTCAGACGTGACAGTTTGTTTCCTTGCCGACGTCCAACTTGCAATGGATATGTTGCACTTACGTTTTTCCTTTTGTTCATTTAAGACACAGACGTGACAAGGCATTTGTGGTTAAAATGCGCACATATTAAATTGCTAAGACATGTCAAAAAGAGCATTAAGTGATAAAGCTGACTTCCTTTCATTATTTGTTCTTGTTCGTTTTAACATGTTGCATAACATACGTTAAGGCAAGCGTGACAAAGACTTCTACGTATATAGGTTTGAGAAGTATTTTTGGGGATGGAAATCATAACACAATATTCATTGGAAAACATTATATATATATATATAAGGTTAACATAACCAGAGTAAAAAAAAAAAACAATAAGATATCATAAAAAGAAAAAATTATGAGAAAACCTTTAATATCCTCCCTTTTTCAATAATCTTTATAGTATAAGTCCCACCATTCCTGAAATTTAGGTAGGTTTAGTTAAAATATCAGCACACTGGTATTCTGTAGGAACATACTTCACTTGAAGTTCTTTTCCAGTAACTAATTCCCTAACATAAAAATGTCTAATATAAATTTGCTTTGTTCGACGATGTAGCTCTGGGTTATGTGAAAGCTTTATAGCAGCCTCGTTGTCAACTTGTAACGTAGGGATTTCTATCAAAGTAGTAATTTCATTGAAAAGTCTCTTCAGCCAAACAATCTCACGAGCCGCTTCACTAGCTGCAACAAATTCTGCTGCGGTACTTGAAATAGCTACAGAAGTCTGTTTATGACTTACCCAAGATATTACGCCTCCTGCATACACACACTCATAAGATTCCAGGAGTAGAGCGTCCCGTATCAAAATCTCCACCATGATCAGAATGACTAAAGCATTCTAAGATTCCAATTTCGTATCCTTTTTTGTATACAATTGCTTGTATCTAGGGTTCCCTGAATGTAAAGAAGTATGCGTTTAACCTTGTTAAGATCTTCTAAAGAGGGATTTGTAAGGTTTCTGGATACGAGACTAATAGCGTATGATATGTCTGATCTAGCACCTGTCATTAAATAAGCTAGCGCACCAACTGCTTCACGAGAAGGAAATTTAATCTAGAATGAGATTAAATTTCAAGAGAAGCACACTTCTTTGATGCTTGGAGTACTAACGGCTTTACACTCACTCATTCCAAAGAATTTAATTCAATTCCAGTAGGCTTTTAGCATAATGTTTTTGAGAGACTTTGATGGAACCATCATTGTGATTGAAGATTTCTAAACCCAGAAAGTAAGACTCTAGTTTTGTGGTTATCTTGAACTTCCGTTTCAAATCTGACAAAAACTTTCCAGAATCCTTTGAGTTCCTTGAAGCCGTTAGACCGTCATCAATATAAGAGTCCAATAATTATCTTGTTATTTAATCGGTTTTTAATGAACAAAAATGGATCTGTGTAACATTGTTTGAATCCTAAAACTTTCAAATAATCAACAATACATTTATTCCAACATCTTGGAGCTTGTTTCAGACCATATAAACTTCTCTTTAACTTACATACTTTAGTCGTATTATCACTGTATCCTTCTGGTTGATTCATGTACATAAATATCTTCATCTAATGAACCATTCAAAAATGTAGTTGCTACATCAAACTGTCTGAGGGATAGTCCTTCTAGTAACAGGACTAAATGTGTCACTATAATCAACTCTTTTCTTTTGTGTGTAACCTCCATCTAGCCTTATATTTGTCAAGGCTTCCATCAGAATTAATTTTTACTTTAAACACCCACTCACAAGAAATCAGTTTTCTATCTTTTGCTTTATCCACCAAAATCCAAGTTTTATTCTCTTGTAGAGATTTTAGTTCACTTTCCATTGCTTCTTTGTATGATTTGGGTTCATCAAAATCACTAACAATAGTAGACATAATAACATTTTCAAATCGTTGTGATGGTTGTGATGGTTGTGGCAATGATGATCTATCTCTTAGTATCCGTGTATCCACAGAATTTTTATGTTCGTCATCATCATCATCATCTGAATGAACTTGTGATGATTCAGGCATAATATAGCACTCATTAGATTTTTATTCATTTCCGCTAGGTTCATGCGACATTGTAGGCAAATCAAAACTCACAACATTATTCAGTGTTTGAGGAATACCTGGAATAGTTGCGTCTTGTAAAATATCTTCCCTTGCATCTAACATTGGATGATTTTCTCTAGTTTTAGGGAAATGAACCTCCATTTCAACCATTGTACTTTGTTGTTTTGTTTCGGAGACATCTGACTCCAATTCAATAGATCTGATGACTAACTCGTTAAATATTACGTCTTTGGACCGTATCAATGTCGGATTTGATTTATTTTCTAAGCTCAGTAACCGATAACCGTCATCACCATCATAACCAATGAGATTTTTTTTTTGTTTTCTGGACATTTTCGTTCTCTTTTCTTTTGGAACATGAGCGTACCATTCAGTGCCAATGATTCTCAAATGTTTGATTGAGGGCTTCCTGGAAAACCATAACTCAAATGGTGATTTTCTTTCTATAGATTTCTATAGACGTCGGTCCAGTTCTGTTTAGAACAAAAGCAGCTGTATTGACAAGCTCAGACCAACAGGAGAGTAGAAGTTCTTCGTGAGCGTGCATCATAGTACGAGCAGCTTCTACCAAAGTTATGTTTTTCTCTCTCACTACACCCGTTTTGTTCCAGCGTATAAGGCATTGTCAAACGGTGTTGGATACCATGATCAGTCATGATCTTCTTCACAACTGCATTTTGGAATTCCCCTCCATTATCGCTGAGAATTGTCTGCATAATATGACCAGTAGTCTTTGTCTCGTTTATCATTTCTACAAGTTTATTATTTACTTCAGACTTATGCTTAATGAAGTAAACATGACGATACTGACTGAAATCATCTTTGAATAATACAAAATAATGAAACCTTTTGAGTGAATTTGAAAATGGACCACATACATTTGTGTGAATGATGTCTCCTAGTGCTTTAGCTCGATTTATTGTTCCAAATTTATATCTATGTGTTTAACCATACAGGACAGGACATCCTGTATATAATTCAAAATCGAGTTTTACTTTTATACCAAGTTCCTTTTCAAGCAAATCTTTCGTGATAGAGTTGTAAAATGTTTTATGTTGACAGTAAGTTCAAGTCAGGAGATGAAATTCAGGACATTTAATTTATAGAGTCCTCTATGAGTCTTGTTCCAAATAAATTTAGTTTTCCATCAACTATTAATTGACAGAATTCTCTTTCAGATGTGAAGACACTTTTCTCAAGTTTATCTTGAGCAGGGAGTACGGAAAATAAGTTTTTCTTTATTGCTGGAATATACCATACATAACACAGTCTAATGTTTTATGTCTGACCTCGAACGTCAGCTATCAAATCAACCCTTACCAATAGCTTGAATTGTTGAGCCATTTGCAATTGTTACTGTTTAATTATTGCTGAAATGTTGAAAGCTGGAAAATATGTCGTTTTGACAGGTGACATGACTTGTAGCACCATTGTCAACAAACCAACTGTCAAGATCTTCAATAATATTTACAACTTCATTTGTATTAACGTCCATTAATGATAGGGTCAGATTAGTATTGTTAGCATGACTTGACAATGGTCCAGGCGTTTTAGGAGATTTCCCGTCCGATATCCACTTGCGACATTTTTTAACTATGTGTCCATATAGTCCGCAATATACACACTTTTTCTTGTTCACATACTCATTTTGCACAACTAGAGCTTGTGATTCAGTATTACCTTCTTTGTCTTTGTCAAAAGTGAACATTCGTAAGCACATACTTGTGCTGTCAGATTGTCTATATTTCGATCTTATCCTCTCTCATCAACATCCAACTGGACTTGAAAGAAAAGTAATTCTCGTCAGGTAAAGTTTCCAAGATCTTACAGATTAGTAATATTTCTGGAAGGTCATATTTCGTTGCACCTTTTTGAAGTTCCACTTTTAATTCATGTTTTTCAGTTTAGATATATGCATTGACATGTCATGTGACTGATCTTTTTTTATAGCCAAAGAAACTGTAGCATAGTAGATAGCTTTTGTCTTCTGATGTTCCATTGAACAAAGTGCGCAATTCATCCCAAACCTTTTTTGGCGGTTGTGAATCTCATGATCTTTTGTAAAGTGGCATCCGACATGTTAGCCATCAAAATAAGCATCGCTGTACTATCTATCTTATGATATGCTTCAAAAGACTTTTCATAATTTGCTTTACTGTCTGCAGTTGCTGTAGTAGCTGGTTGTATAGGTTCTATAAGTTTTCCGTTTATAGCGTCCAACCCGCCAGGAGTACCCCTTAGAAGCAATAGTACTTTGCAGCGCTATGTTGACCACTTTTCTTTACCTTCTAAACGACCGATATCAATTTTGCAACTCGTAGATGAAGTCGACATTTTGACAGGCCTCCGTTAGAATTTACTTGAAAAATGTATTTTTGCAAATGATTTATTAAAAACCTTACTTGATTTATTAAACAGTCGTTTCCAATGTAATTGAATGCTCTACTACCATGTTTAGAAATATTTTTTTGAAAATCATAACACATATTCATTGGAAAATATTCATTTAGATTATGTTGACATAACATGAGTGACAGAAAAAAAAAACGATAAGATATTATAAAAAGAAAAGATTATGAGAAAACCTCCTTTAACATATAGCTCATATTTACTAACTTCAAATAACAAATGAGCAAAGCATGTGTTGGCTTTATTGCGATTAATATATTATTATGCTCTGCTTATCCTTCTTTCAATAAGACCATGTTAACTTAAAATTAAGCAGTAACACTACTACTTTGTGAAATCTGCTGTAAGTAAATCATTTGTTAATTTTATGGTATCAGGGTTTTCAGCCATTTGCTCTCACGACTGTCAGTCGGTTACAATGATGTAAAAGATTAACTCTGTCATTCTGTAAATTGGTAGTCATTGGTAAATTGCATATCTACGACAATCCCATAAATTTTACCCAAGTAGGTCCAATATTCCCACCAGTCCAGCTATAATTCAACAAACATAATTTTCTCCCATTGTCTTGCAACGTGTTACAGAACACGTGTTAGCCAAGAGCGTGACAACTTTGGTGCGTGCACATAGATAATATCGTACATAAAACAAAATGGCGCGAAGCTAAATTTATGAATCGGCCGGAGCTGCCTTCCACACAAAAGTTGTTTATTACAAGCTAGGGTTGCTAGTTTTTATTTATTTGAGCAGGGTTCTTTACGTCTTTAAGTGTTAAAGGAAAGATGAAGGCTATCTTATTTTATTATCATGTTGTATTGTGTGGTTACTTTGAGCAGGTAGCTTCTTATCTGTATCTGATAGTTCAGCAAGATTGTCACCCTGCTTTGGCAGTAGACTGCAAATTTCATAAATTTGAAGTAAGTGGGGAGGTACGCAATAAGAACTTCGTGATGATATTATTACGCTTTTTATTGTGACATGCAATTTCAGTTGCACACCCCTAGCTATAAGTTTATTGGTACTCCACCACACAACTGACATCATAATTTACTTTATATTATTAGAGCAACCTTAATGGCGATATGTATTATGTGGAAAAAAGTACCCCGTAGCGACCGCGGCTCATTTAATCGCTATTATTTATATCATTTACCGATACAATCGATTTAAATCGTTAAAACGTAACATCGGTATAAAATCTGCCTCGCTCCTATGGGATGATTAATTGATATTTCTGTTAATTTCATTCGTGATCTTTAAAAAATTTGAATGTGTTATCGTGACTAGTTGTAACAATTTTTATCGATTGATATTCGAGTTATATCGATGTAGGATCGATCAATCATAAGTAAAGATTATTAATGGTAACTGTCATGTGTTAAGCTTTGTATCGCTCATCGTAAGTTTGTTGGGTGCATTAATTCCGGTTCAGACGTGATTTGTGTTTAATTTATTTATAAGATGTGTACGGATGTTGATTTATCAATGTATCCCACCTACGGAGTGTAGGTCGGTGTTCCTGCAGGGTGGCCAGAGGTTTAAATTACATGCAGTAATATAGTTATATTGCGATTTATTAAATACACAGCTTTTCCCAGAATAATACAATATCGGTAGTTTAAAGGGAAAACTCTTTTCTGAAGAACCTAACAATTAACAGACTGACTAAAACAGAAGTTGAAACAATAAAGTCAACAATTTCTCAAAATCATTATCATGAGAAAAGCAGTTTACGAGCAAAAATGAGGTGAACAGAAAGTTTTTAGTATAAACCCCTTAATAAATCATTGAAATCTGTTGACTTTATTAATTTGATTGTCAGAAGCTGTAACCTCCAGAATATTTCTCAATGCAACAAGAAACATAACGAGTGAATTATTTTCCCAATATATCTGACGTCAGATTAATGAAGATAAAATATCATCATCCTGCTTACACTCCGTCGAGGTAAGCTCCTGTGTAATTTCTTAATCAAATGACAGTAATCATGATGAATCATTCGACACATTAATGATGCACTATAGACAAACAAATTGATTCGTGAGAGTGTCCCCACTTAGAATAAAATAACTTTAAAATTCTAACAGGTTTTTAGGGTTCCGTACCTCAAAAGGACAAGACGGAACCCTTTTTGGATTACTTTTTGCCTGTATTTGTATCTGTCAAGACGCTTTTTCTCAAGAATGGGTGAAGTTGTCAAAATGAAATTAATATAAAATACTGTTTTCGGTTTCTTAGACGGGACAAAAATTCAAGCTTCTACGTTAACGCAATCAAGAGATACGGTCGGTTATGTCATTCGATTATTGGTTGTATTTGTTTATAACTAGCAGCTGCGTCCCTTGGTTTCACCCGCCTATGTCTCGATCTTGTCGGAATATCGGGATAAAAATCCTGTGTCCTAACCCAGGTCATGGTCCACCAATGTGGCAAATTTCATCCAAATCCGTTGAGCCGTTGTAGAGCCATTCCGTGAAAAATTGACTCATTACTAAGGGGAAAAAATGGATGTTCTTAAAATTCCACTAGAATTTCACGACACTAAACGGACGTGACGAACTCTCGCTTTACAATAATGACGACAAAACCAATATTATTTGTTCCTTTAGAAGAGGGAATTATTATTTCATTACATACGCAGATATATAAAGTGTAATTAGCAAATGAAATAATGTTTTAAGAACTTCCCAGTATCACGTTATAACTATGACTATACTAGACTTCTTATTTGACTACCGGTAGTTAGTACGCCTTTCGTCACCGATTAATGGCTGATCTACCATAATAATGTTAACATGAAAATAAAATAACTTGTTTTGGTAGTTTTGTACTATTGAAAGCAAAGAAAACAGTAGTGACTAAAGTGGAATGTCCACCTTGGTGCTAATTTAATTATAACTATTTCCAGAATTTTATTGTAGAACAATAAGATTTGTTTATAAAATTAATGTTATAATAAAAAAATAAACCAAAGTATTCTTTAAAACTTCACAAAAAAGGCTGAGATGTGTCTTATAAAACCATGAACTTCGGTTAATTAAAGTTAGTGATTCCTGTCACTGTTGTTTGTAAAATTGTTTGTAAACGTTTGTGACAGTACTTTTCCATTGGGTAAATTTTCACGGTATCGTGAAATCGTAACAAACAAACAAACTTACTTTCGCATTTATAATATTATAGGATGAAGCCGCGGGCAGCAAGATCCAGCTTTGAGACGGAACCCTTACGGCGCGATTCCAGTCGCACTTATCTGGTTCTTTTTTGATGATTTCAGTGGAAATTTTGGATAGATAAAGTGTCTAGAAAGATAAACATATTCTTAACTGAAAGCCAGATAAGGGGAAATTTGATTTTCAAAAGACCAAAAAACAAAAGAAGGAAAACCTGCCAGTCAATACTGGAAACTAGACTAATACTGGATGTTTTATTGAATCAAAATCTATCATTATACATTGCAACAAGGAATCAATTTTCACGCCTTCCCCTTAAGATCTAGGCCAAATATTTCGTTTCTTGATATTCGGCTCATGTCCTTAAGAGGTGCCATAAAGAGCAGAATTAAAAATCTAAAAAAAATATTATTCTGCGAAATTTCGCAGGTGTTTTGGTGCTAGAGCATCAGTATCAGCAGTAGTATCATCATTTTTTTACTAAAAAGAGATGGTGTGATTTGTGATCATCTTATTTAACACTAACACAGCAATAAATCAAATACAATCGACAGTTCAAAAGTGCCTGTATGTAATTGGTTTATTTGAAATAAATGCTTTAAGTTTTGGGTTTAAGTTTGAATTAATTCTATCATGTCATTCGACGCTTAGCACTTGTCGCGGACGGTTGTGTGCTTGCGCTTTCCCGCTCACGACTTAGTGTTCTTGAGTCATTATTTCTTTGCGTTTACGTAACGATTCTCGTAGGCACCCGGTCTTCGATCGATAAACGATCGGGCTAACATCACTAAATGTCCTTTTCAAGGCTATCCAGTTTCTTTAACAGCGCGTTTGTGTGTGTAGCTTCGCTAAGAAATCGAACGTAGAGCTTCCCTCTCAGCCGTTGAAGATCCTGATGATCCTCTGCTTCCCGTCATTCCAGACGAAGTGCATGACATCATTAAAGGGCTACACACTAGGAAAGTCTTGGCTCGGACGGTATCACCAACAAGCGTTCAAACTCCTACCCGCTCCTCTCATTATGCTTTTGCATCTTCAATGCCGCATTGAGCAACAACATCTTTCCGCAACCGTGGAAAGAAGCCACCGTTATTGGTATCCCCAAGCCAGGCAAACCAAGGTCTGAGCCCATTAGTTACCGCCCCATCAGTCTACTCAATGTCCTCGGCAAAATCTACGAGAGGTTTATTTATAAGCGGGTTCAAAGTCGAGACAAAGAGCCTCATCCCCAACGAGCAGTTCGGTTTCCGAACACTCATGCATCCAACAAGTTCACCGCAATATAGAGCACTTAGCGCTGGCTTCCAGCGTAACTTGATGACGGGCGAATTGTTCTTAGACATAGTGAAAGCATTCGACAAAGCCTGGCAGAACGGCTTATTATATAAATTGTACCAATTCAGAATGCCTGACCGTCTCGTCCTCATCCTACGAGACTTTTTGTCGGCGCTCTCCTCCCCTCACCTCATTTGCGCGGGAGTCCCTCAGGGCTCCGTGCTATTTCCCCTCATCTTCACGCTGTTCACCAGTGACATTCCCAAAAGTTAAAAGGCTCAGTTGGCTTTATTTGCCGACGACACTGCCATTAACTACACTGGTCGATGTCAGAACACTATCACTCGCACTCTCCAGACCTCCGCAAACGTCTTAGGCGGTTGGTTCCGGAAATGGAGAATCGAGGTTAACCCCGATAATTGGGAGAAGCGACATAAATACCTAAGAGTGATCCTTAACCATCACCTTAACTTTAGTGAACACATAAAGATGGCTCGTTCGCGCGCCTCTTTCACTCTCAGTAGGCTCCAATTCATACTGACCGCACGCAGTAAATTGTAACTCAAGTGCAAATTGCGCATTTACACCGCGGTCATCCGTCACATCTTGACCTACGCGTGCGTAGTCTTCGCACACGCTAATCCACGCCATCTCTATAGGATGCAGACCCTCCAAAACCGTTTCTCTCCGCCCCGACCCTTGCTCAAGCCAGCCCGCGCCGCTGAGCCTGTAGCTTTAAATTCCCCTAATAATAATATTAATCTGATCCAGCCTGGCCCTTGCTGTCCTCCAGCAGCGACGCCCTAAGCCGAGGTCCTTACCCCACAGGGAGTTTCCTTAGTATGTAGTCGCTTAGTTTCTAATTTATGCTCTGGCTGGAGGCCATAATTTATTGAGGCAGGCACAGGAAAGTCCGGTTAAGTAGCTGACAACCTCCTAGGTTGACCTGCAAGATACCATACAAAAAAAAAGTATCATCTGGTGGGTGTCATCACTATGTTAATCTTAACAGCAATATCTTTAATAAATTATCCCCTATCTATTCAAATTAATATGAAAGTTTTCTAATCGCTCGTTAATCTCATTTAGAAATAGTTATTATCTTATCTTCCGACGATATATCAACGTCAGTTGTTTATAAATCTTTGATCAAAGATGTACTCAAATCTGTTATTTATACTAATAATAATGGTGTCGTCATCGTTTAGGCTTTATATTGTTTCGTCTATCTGTTGGTGTCTGCTTTAGATGATTATGGAAATGATTTTGATCTGGAATTTTACAATGTGAAAATAATCATATTTTTTTTCGAGTGTTTCCTTGTATTCTGAATATTTATCTTGAGCATTTTTCTACTTTTTGATTAACTAAGTAAGTACGGTTATTATTGGTAGTCTTCAGTTTTTCGCCTTAACCTACCAGCATGGAATGTTACCCAAATACCCACATTAATAAATGAAGAAAAAATTAATTTTATTTTTGCATAGATTTATATTAATGATATCCTATTCATTTAAAAAAATGACATAATCTACATACTATTAACATATTTATTTTAATTAACAGTCTAAAGATAATTTAGAATAAATCCTATCAACATTAATTAAAATTTGATATTTAAATAAAATAAAACATGTCAAACAAATTACTCTATTTGCATTTCATTAAGAATACATTAATTATTATGAGCTAGTGACCTACTAGTAGCTCTTGTTCAACATAAAAACTTTTGATTTTATTTTTGTTATTGATATCGCGATTATATCAGTAAATCTTATAGTTCAAAGTCAAGAAAAAGCCATCAATATACAGTAAGGGCCTATAAAACTTGCCATCCCTATTATTTCAATATCAGAACAGAACAAATGTCAAGAATATCAAATACACCCTACGTTCAACCCTGCCGCCGGCGGCGAGACATTAATACAAGTTGAAATATGGCCCACTAAAGACTATATAACGTAAAATTTACAATTCATAAAACAGAATGATATATGCGGTGGAGGATGGTTGTACTGAAGTTTACAGCAGGCCTTAATAAACGCCGACTATTCCAGTGTTGGTAAACTTATTGCATTACAGAGAGTTTATTTTACTTTCGTGATTTGAGAATTTGAAGATATAATTAGGTGCGTGATAGTGTTGATTCTGTTTGTGAAAAAAAAAATGGTATGTTACTGAGAATGAAGGTGAACGAATGTAAGGGAGAAGAGTATTAAAAAAGAAGCCCAAGCAGTAACTAAAAAACTCAAAACATTTTTTTCAATTAAACTAATAACAATACTTTGGAATTGTCAAGTATTCGGTCAGTCAGAAAGATGAAAAAATACATAAGGCTGAAGAAGAGGAAGACTTATAAATGGTTAGAGAATAGAAAGTAATCTCTGTAGTAAGTTTCAAATATTATATCCAGGTAGACGAAAACCCTTGACCAACTAAAAAATGACGAAGAAATGCCAGCACATAACTTAAAAGAAAACACACAATTTGTACAAGACGCACGTACAAACAAAAACTGACATTTAATCAACAACGCAGACACATCAAGACTAACATACAAAGAAGACAGGCACGATCTTTTAATCTAGATTGAAACGGCGACATCTAATGAAATGCAGCGCCGTCTGAAATCAAGGAAAACTAACGACACGACATGCTGTAGCCTGTACTGCGACAGACGACATTGGAAGCGTTCTTACACCTGCATCAGATGGGTTTAGTACTGAGTGCAAACAAGAACATGAAGAAGAAAAGTTTTATAGAATATTATTATTTAGTAATGGTCTCAGGTTTAAATCATAATAAAACAGGTACCATACATTACCTACTTGCGAAATAATGCGTGTATACCACACAAACGTGTCAGATAAAAGACTAAGTTGTGAATGGTTGTTCGTCCTGAAGAAAACTACTAAAGCACACACACTCGCACTTTTACTATCACATGAATGATTGATATTGTCGGGACTGAGGCCTTTAAAATACGATATAATAATTGCCTTTACCATCATTCAGGATGAGATAGAGTTTGTTATTTTCAGCTAGGAATCAGCAAAGTTGCGGGTACTTAAAACTATTTCACCTACTAGAAAATTTTATGAGGCTTTCTGAGCTTGATTAAACTTAAACGATTCCACAAAAGATAGTTGCTCCATTATTACAGTTAAAAAAGAAAAAAATATTATCTACATTAGCCCTTACTACCTTATTGGTCTGGTTGTAACAGTTATAAGTTGTTAACCACATAATTATTTCAACGTAATTACCATTCCTTGTTAGGAATGTGGCGTGAAAATATGTGTATGTCGGGACGGGAGCATTATTGGCACCGTCGTCGGACATTATGTGGGCGGATATTAGGGTGATCGAGCAAAAAATAACACTTAAAGCACAATAATCACTTTTAATGATAACCAAACAATAATTAGATAAAGCCAAACGAAACGTTGGACAGTTCCTAGACTGGAGGTTGTGTTCTCTAGAACGGTCGGAAGGCAAGTGCCTTTCCTCCTGGCGCCCCTCCACTGGCTAGGCTCTGTCGTAGCACGAAGTTAGCCGAGTGTTAGTGCTGCCACCACTCTGGCCATGTGCCGCGCTTCGTTTAGCGACCGAACTATTGACCGTCTCCGACACGGCCATCCTGCGTTAACACACGTCCTCGTGTGGTAATCCTGCAATAAGGAAAACATAACGAAGTACACATCTTTCGGTCACTCCTGACGAAAAGCTTAATTAACAACTTGAAAATTGAAATGAAATTCATCCCGATGACTTTCCTTTATTTCTTTACAAATAATTCTCTATGTCTAAAGTTCTTAATCAAACAACTAGATCAGACATACAATTAGGTCAATTAAAATGCTAGAGCAACCAAGTACCTCTTCATCCATTTAATCCTTACACAAAGCAGAAAACTCATTCGTGGCCTATGGCCAACATGGCTCTCCAACAAACCCCGGTTTGTTTTACTACGTTCCTCAAGAACGCCGAGTCTCACATGACTCTATGGTCTCTACCAGACCCGACCTCCGCCAGAGCCACCCGCGCACCGCGCATCCACGGACTGCTACAAGCAGACACCGACTTCTACCGGACTACGGCTACGAAATGGCTACTGGTATAGTCCGACCATCCGAACTAAGTTTCCACACTATCTCTCAATTCCAAATCCTCTACTTCAAACGGTACTTGGCCCTCGGGCATTCTCCTTAATCTATCATGTGCGTACTTGTAAGTACGCTTAGAACTTAATGCTCTCAATGTGTAGCGGTCTCCTTCTAACAATTCTACAACTTTAAATGGTCCCTTATATTTGGGGTCTAATTTGGTCTGGTTGCGTTCTTCATTTTGAAGCAACACAAAGTCACCCACCGAAAACCTATCCAGTCGCGCCTTAGTGCTATCAAACCGTTTTTTTGTCATATACAGCTGAATTTTCGATTAACCGGGCTGAGTTTTCCCTAACTTGTTCGAGATCTGCCTCAGTATTATCGTCGTAAGCTATTAAACTAAGGGGGCGCGCAACTTTACCGACAAGTAATTCGAGTGGACTTGCCTTTGTTACCCTATTGACAGTACAGTTTATTGCCAACTGCACATCTCCTAACGCATCCTGCCACGACCTATCTTCGTTTGCTTCAACCGCCGTAAGCATAGATTTTAACGTGCTCATTGTGCGCTCAACTTGACCGTTAGCTCGCGATGATCCCGTAGCTATTAAATGAAGCTTAATGTTTTTACTCTCACAAAATTCCCTAAACTCGTGACTTGCGAAACAACGACCCTGATCAGCAATAATCCGAACTGGTGCTCCAAATAATGATACGCTCCTTGTCACAGCTTTTATACTACTGGCAGAGTCAATGTGCATCGTGTGATGTAAAAGGACAAACTTAGTAAACGCATCAATGAGTACGAACACATACTCCTTGTTATCGCGTTTTCCACTGAGCTTACCTGTATTAAATGAAAGCCACTAGCGCAATCTAATTTTGTGAAATAATTAGCTCCATTAAGACGCGAAATCTGATCTGAAATCAACGGTAACGGGTATCTATCCGGGACCGTATTTTTGTTTAATTCACGATAATCGATGCACATACGTTTCGTACCATCAGATTTCTCAACAAATAACGCTGGACTCGCAAAAGGTGAATTGCTAGGTCTTATTATTTTGGAATTTAATAATTCATTCACTCGTTCGCGCATTACGTTTCGTTCCACCGGCGAGCAACGATAAGGCCGTCTTTGTACCGTCTTGTTTGGATCTATTAAACGAATGTTTAGTTTATAAGTGCTAACGCGGGTATTTGGGAAACCGGAGATGAAATAATGTGAGAATGTTTGTAATAAATTGACAAGTGATTGTTTACGTTCTAACGAAATGTCAGTGTCTACCTCATCCAAACTCTGAGAACTTATTGTGGCACAGGAAAGAATAGCATTTCTCTTTGTTAATGTAAACTCGTTTGTACTAATATTTACAACAAAACCAGATAGCAATATCTCGCGACCAATCATTACATTACTGCGTAAATAAACGTCGGGCAATACATGGAATAAGATTTCGGTGGGATATTCGTGGATTTCTACGCTACATAAAATCAGTGCTATTGACATTCTTATTGCCTATTCCTACAAGTGAAATAACATTATTAAAACGTTTACCGGACAACTTATTAGCAAAACTCTCTTTAACTAATGAGCACTCGGCTCCTGAATCGAAGTGAAATGTTATCGACTGACCTTTATGGGTTAGTGATCCTGAAGGGGGCTCGACCATGCATAAGTCGACACGGCGCTCCGCACGGGGCACGGCGCTCGTCGCATCAGCAGGCGCGGCGCTGCCGCAGCGCGAGGCAATGTGGCCGGCCTGCCCGCACTTGAAGCAGATGACACTTCCTTTCGGTGTTGGCTGCTGACTTGCACGTGCAGGTGCAGAGGATGGTACAGGGTTTTTCTTGAATTCCTTTCCCTTAAAACGGCAATCGACTTGTTTGTGGCCAGGCTTACCGCAAATGAAGCATTTAAGCGGTGGCGTCGAGATCCTAGGTTGCTTTGCGTTATCTGGAGTATTGTTCGCGTCTTGTGGTAATTTACGTTTGAGATAGGAATAAGCTTGCAATTCCTGTTGCAGGTTGTGGCGCGAATTAATCTCAGTGGTGAAAGCAAGTCGTTGTAGCCGCGTATCAATTTGGGCTAAATGAGCTAGCACAACGGACACAGCAATTTGTTCAGTACTTGCATTTTTCCAACGATTCATCAGGGATGACATCAATCGGCTGGCGTACGCTGCGTAGTTTTCTCCCTCGTTAGGCTTACTAGAACTCAGATGAATAAGCGTAGCCGTATTTGTCTCGGTAGGCACAAACCTTGTTGAAAAAAGCTCTTTGAATTGTGGCCAAGTAATTCCAGGGTATGTAACTTGTGACAGCCACGTGGATGCAGCTCCTTTCAAGGCTTTGCTGAGTGCGACGATTAGCTGGCATCCTTCTAATGGTTTTTCTGATAGGCACAGGTCGGCGGTCGCGCACCATGATTGAGGGTCTGCTTCTCTATTTTCTGGATTGAACTCCGGCAGGGCCACGTGGTTGTTGGGTCGCGGCACGTTCAAGGCTTGTATAAGTGCTCGCATTTGCTCGTTTTGCATTTCGAGCATCATCCGCCATTGTGAAGTTTCGGGGTTGTCACCACGTGTATTCTCGTTTGCTCGATTGGATCCCAATTCTGATGTCGGGACGGGAGCATTATTGGCACCGTCGTCGGACATTATGTGGGCGGATATTAGGGTGATCGAGCAAAAAATAACACTTAAAGCACAATAATCACTTTTAATGATAACCAAACAATAATTAGATAAAGCCAAACGAAACGTTGGACAGTTCCTAGACTGGAGGTTGTGTTCTCTAGAACGGTCGGAAGGCAAGTGCCTTTCCTCCTGGCGCCCCTCCACTGGCTAGGCTCTGTCGTAGCACGAAGTTAGCCGAGTGTTAGTGCTGCCACCACTCTGGCCATGTGCCGCGCTTCGTTTAGCGACCGAACTATTGACCGTCTCCGACATGTATATGTATGTAATTATTTCTACGTGGCATCGACGTGGGAACGAAAAAAAAACCTTTATCAAATACTCGTAGTAATGACTGAGAACATTAGAAGAGATGAGAGCTACTAAATATTTAAAGACTAGTTAAAAATTATGAAGTGCTTCATCATCATCATCATCGTCAATTGTTTTTGCCGTTGCTGCTAGAAATTTTGCTGCTAAAAACAAGATCATTCAAAAAGTGAGGTAGGTACCGCTAACAGTTCTTACTTTTATTTGCTTCCATCTTCAGGTACCGCTGTGTCTTACACAGACCATTGGCCCCGACACCGTATAACACTCCAAAACTAGACATCTAAAAACCAATCAAAAAGGAATCCACACATTTGCGCAATAATGTCGACACCGCTGCTGTCTGTACTGCCGGGTAGTTGCGGGGTGCGGATCGCGGTGCGAGGGGCGGGGCTCGGAAGTAATAAATCAGGTGGTAACGTCGACGCGGCACGCCATCACTCATACTGCTGACAACCGTTCGGTCACGTCATACAACGGTACCTGTGTAGGGTTGGTAAGTGTCGTATTTTAATGTTAGTGGGAATTTGTGGTGGTGATTGGTCGAGATGTGTGAATATAGTCTTTAGAATTAAGGCTTTAGCCGGGGTTAAAAATGGTGAAAACCCGTTTGCTAGTTTTCTGTTGATTCATGTTCTAAATAAGCTTTAACAAAATACAAAATTAGGTAACAAAAATGCTTTTTTATGTACCATGCATGAGGAGTTATTTCATGAATATTTTGCCTACGCTTTTCTAAATACAGTAATTTGCTAAATACCCTGAACGAAGCCCAAGACAACTTCATGTACTAACGTGTATTTGTAGCAAGTTAAACAAATCGTAAGATAAGTAGCACGGATAATTAAATCACAAAACCAGTTCAGAAAAATCGAAACATAAAATAAAACAACTCGAAAAACTGCCAGCCCTAACGCTACTGTAACTAGTGTGAATCATGGACTCAAAAAAGGAGTGGACTCGCCTTTGATAGGACAGCCGACGACACGACATGTCTGTACATTCATGTTTAATTAGCTGTCTTGAAGAAATGATACATAAACATCAGGTACTAATTAGTGAGGTAGCCATGGGATGATGGTAATAGTGTATCGTGCATGAGTAGATATTTGACAGAGACCACACTGTTTAGTAACAAGATTTCACTATATATCGCGCGCTGTCTCGCTCGAGTCAATTCGGGTTCATAAGCTAAAGTGAAAAGATAAACTTCAACCTTGAACCGCATGGTTCGCAGCGAAGGGCTTTTTGAGCTGGCCCAATTTTATTCAAATTGGCTCTCATCGACTTCGTAAGGAAGTAGAAGTGAAAAGATTTGCCATTCAGAAAGGTTTGGAGCAGGAGGAGCTATCTGTCTTAACTGGGCTGTGTAATATAAAAGAATTAGATCGCTCTTAGTGCTCTTCCGATGCACCCTAATCACAGTGCGCGGCAGTGGCTATGTTAGCCTGATGTTTCATAGACACACATGCGTTCAGGAGTAAGTCACACACAGCACAGCCCTTTCTATCGGCACAATTGTATGAAGCTTGGCCTCTGTTTACTATCTACTCAAGTGGTGTCCATGACTAGATAACTTTCTGAATTTATACTGTAAAAAAAATCTTGTTCAGCTACTGATCTTATTTCCTTACGTGGTATACAACGTGCCGCTACAATGGCGACATTAATTTAACACACGGGTAGGGCTAGAGGCCAATAATCATAAAAATAAAATAAGACAAAATAATTCGTTAATCCAAAAATTAAAAAAATTAAACGCTCGCCGACATAAGGCTCTCCCGTTCCTTCAATTCACCTTATCTTTGCACATTATTCGTTTTATTTTCATTGATGCGATGTTATGATCCGTAACCCCGGTAAATGACCTCTGCGCTACAGTTGTTAAGCACAGGTTGCGCCAAGATGCTATTTTAGAAAATTGAAAACAAATCAATAAATAATAACGTTTAATGAAATTAAAATATCTTCTTAAAAAGAAAACGCTAATCCGTATGTGTGTTAAATTAATATCACCATTAAAGCGCCTCGCTGTATACGAGACGTACGAGATTTTTTCTATTAGAATGTTCTTGATGAAATGATTAATGTTGGAATTGATTTGAATCCTAGTTGAATCCTAGCTGTTTTTTGTGGAAAGAAAACTATTTTGATACTATTAATTTAATATATTCTAGCTGAAGCTAAAAATTACCTGAAAAAAAATATGTGAGATAGACAGACACCCAGGTAGCTTTCTTCTGCCATGACAAACAAACAAATTTCAAGTAACAAAAATTACGATCAGTGTTTATTTATTCAGGTCGCAAGTCCCTTCAGTTAGCACTTACACAAAAACAAACATCAAAACGAAACAACAAACAAAATTATGAACGTCCTAAAACACAATAACCCTAATTTTTGTCACGCCGCCATTCCACGTCACGAGATCACGTGACGGCGTGACAGCGTGTCAGGCCAACACGTCGCGTGACACGTTAAATTATTTATCCGTCCACCGACCAACTAATTGGTCACATTATTAACTAGGGATGTACTCGATTATTTTTGTGGCAGTAATGATCTTGTTTATTGGGCACCTACGTGGTGATACAAGTTCGTGTTTTTAGCAGGTGATGTTAATTTCACTATTAATTAGGCACCTACGTGGTGAGGGCGGTGTTTTACCAGTTAAGGCTAATTCCTTTTTGTTTTGGTTTTATATCAACCACAATTTATAGGAAGCCTGTTGTTGAACATACCTTGTTCTAAAGTCTAAGTCTATTGTGTTATATTCTATAAAAAAACTGACATTTTACCCGACTGTAATGTGAAATGTGAATAAAGGCTATGTTTTTACGACAGACTCTTGACCAGGAAAAATGATGTAGTGACAAAATTGCCATCGAATATCAATGAGGACAGGAAAAGTAGCCATATTAAAATGTTTACCATAATTACGAGTAAATATTACAATACATATTCAACTGATTCGCAGAATTAAAAGATTATGTTGATAATTTTTACATCAATTAGGACAGTTATTTTGGCATGTATAATACGAGTTGATACAAAAGTATAAATAAATATTAATTGTGAGCAATAAATTTAAATTATGATGTAGGTTTTACCTCGTTTAGCAACTAACCTTGGCTTTTAATTCAAGGTCCTTGGTCATAATTATTTTGAGTGTTAATTTTATATTGCCACAGTAAATCTTTAATTATGAAAATAAAGTTTATGTTATAACCTCTATTTTAATTACAGTTGCGATGAACAATAAAAATTCAAATAATTTATGTTTATAAGTCAACTGCCATTGTGACGACTGCAAAAATTAAATTTAATGGGACTCCCACACCTCATGTTTATTTAAATGTCGTGGCATGATGCAATTTTTAAAACAATAAATTAAAGGTTATAACTATAATTATTTTGTTATAATGCCATTCTTTTTAATATTTATGAATACATTTCAGTGTCTTTTAAATCTACATTAATCAGACATCCACCCATCCATGGATTTAAGGGGCCGTGCGCAATTTTACGTGATTTCGATCAATTTTTTTCATTAGTTGTGAGAAAGGGAAACAGAATTTAAACAAAATTATTTGATTGATTCAGGCGTGACCTTGAGGAAATCCATGATAAAATACACTAAAAGTGGATATATTTAGTACTTCTATTGTATTTTTTAAAATTATTTGTGTTTTGAAAAGTCGAATTCTTTGTCTTGTACATAGTGTAAAGGGATTTTTAGAATAAATTAAGCATTCGTGGAAAATCACTAAAGTTCGTAACAAGTTGTCCAAAAAATGACGTGAGATTGACATTTGATCGTTTCGTTAGAAGAAACTACTAATGATTTTGAAAATATAAAAAATATCATCAACATCATTAATGGTCTACTTGTACAAAGGGGAACCACTTTTTCAACTTTCATATAAAATATAGAAGATTTTTTTTTTGAAATAACATAATTTTCTAAAAACTTCTCGACCAATAAGTATTTTTTTCTAATACTTACAAACACTTTTAAGAAAAAAAAAAACGTTTATCTTAACACTTTGAAGGACAGTACACGAGACACAATAGAAGTTTTATTATTATGACGCCTATGTGTGTATATAGTGTCCTTCAAAGTGTTAAGTTAAGTTAAAAGAATATAAATTTTATTTTATAAATAAACAATTACTTCATTTCGTAAATCAAAGGCGAAATAAACCATATTTTCGAGAGCGCAAAAGTGATGCAACTATTAACAGGTGCTGTGAAACGGTTTAGCACCACGAAAACTGTACTTTTATTCTTACACAGACTTAATGTTTCAATTATTTCAAGCTTTCTTACAATGAGTTAAGTTATTGACGAAAAAGGGTTTTTTTCATGTACGGAGCCTTTTTTTTTGGTTGGGAAATTATCAAATAACTTCTCCCGCTCTGGGCGGAACGGGAGGGCAAGTCAGACTCTTACTGACTAAAACCCACCCGTGTTCCTTCGGTTGCCCTGTTGCTGGCGGCCACGATCTCCCTTTCGGTTTTCTTCCGTCAATTCTGCTGAAATTTCTTTGAGGCGCGCGTGGAACACAACGCGCCGTCGACCCAGGCCTGGTCCTTATCGGATGACGAGCTACCCATTGCTCACCGTCCGCAAACCCGTGCCTACGGTGGCCGGAAATCGGCCTGCGATTCCCGATGCCCAGAGCGTCTCCTCCTGCGGCGGTTAGGGGCGAGGGCGCGAAATTTGCCTCTCCCGCACGCGTTCCGCCTCCTCCTTCGCGAGCATTACGGCTTCGCAAAAAGAGGGGACGGCCTCCCATTTCCTCTCGCTTCGTACCATGGCCTGAACCAGGGCCGGACGCGAGAGATCACCACCGATCGTCTCCACGAGGACACAACGATGCTCCACCGTGCCCTCCGGGCGATCCACACAATGGTGACACCCGGGCATTTTATCCCGCCTTATCCTGTACAGGAACCTCCCAAAACAGCCGCGTCCGGTGAGGACCTGCGTCAGGCGGAAGGTGAGGACGCCGAGGCGCCTCTCTAGCCACTCCTCAAAGAGGGGTTTTATCGCCGCAATCGTGGCGTGCCCAGCGCTGGGTTGCGACAATCGCACTTTCCATGACGCCATGAGATCCCGCCGGAGCTGTCCGCTGTGCCGAGATTTCTCGCCTTAAGATCTAGCCTTAAGATCCAAATAAGAAATGTACTTAAATTACCTACTCATGTAGTCATATTATACGATAAGACGGTCACTTTCTGAGATAGCATAGGTTATAATTCATGTATGTTCGTCAACTACTTTTTACAACTGAATTACTTTGACTGGCTTTTCCCACCTAGACAATGCATAGATTTTGACTGACTAGATTAACTAGATGTTAATCGCTATGCGTTTTCTCTTCAAAATGAAATTGAGAAATCTCGTATGTTATTTATCCATCATTTATGGTAATAGTTAAATCAGTAAATATACATAATTATGCGTGTGATTATGATAATTTATGTAACGAGAAACAAATATGTTACTCCAATAATACAATCTGTTATAATTAAGTCCGACAAATTTTTTCGTCAGTCCACGACAATTATGAACAATCACAGTCAATAAATTAAAATAGCAATCACATTGAATGATAAAAAGTGTTCGCGTATTAATTAAGTATCAAGACATGCTATCTATTACTAATTATAACACGCAACTTGTTACAATTCGGGGAAACGTGAATTTTGTTAGAAAAAGAAACTAATGTGTCGGTGTTCATTATTGCAGGCTTGAAATATTGCTGAAACTGGACAGTCGATGTATTTTTGATAATTATTGTTTTATTTATCATGCCTGCTTTTGACGTCTACTATAGAGAGAAAGCACTTAATAACCAACAACAAACAAGCATTAATTAACACGTCTGTCTGGCCATTCGTCACTCTATGATGTTGTTCTCCAACGTAAGTTTAAAAAAGGAAGTTCATGTTAGTCTACTTTGTCAGGCTTTTTCAGCTTCTAACTACCCTTATCTGAAACCCGTCGACACATCGAATTGACCGCTGCAATAATTGATTGCCATGTACGGTAGCCATAAGTTACTGGCCTTCTCATCAATCATACTGTATCTAGAAGTTGGAACCATAGTACTCCACACATTGGCTCCAACGTGGGCCCAACAAGGGCGTCGCCATGACAGTTGACAAGCGTGGCACTTATGACAGATTGCGGCCGAGCGCAGATTATGTCACGTCACAAATGAGATGATAAAAAGTTAATCCGTATCGTGTGTGGAGGGCTCATTGTGTTGTGAGCGCTAATTAACTGATTACAAAGGTGGGGTTTAGGCCGTCTACACGATATCCGGCCGGTCGGATGTTAACGTAATGTTTTTGTTTTAATTGGTGTTGTATTTTAAATGCGAATGTAATTTTTAATTGCATTCTCGGAATTATTGAATTGTGAGAATGTAAGGTTTCAAATTGACCCAAATTATGATATCAAATTGTTTAAATAAAACCGTTAGAATATTCACGAAGTTGCTTTTTATGTATGACATAATTATTAAGTGTGCATGACTTACGGGATCAGATTTTGTAAATAAATGAACCTCAACTTTCTGGAGATAGTTAAACAGACCATGAGTCTATTGAACTAGATCAGTCTTTACATGTCATCACATAACACCCTTATCATTTCACCATCGATGACAGAATCCTGGAAAAAAACTAAAATCATCAAAGCAGAGTTACACAAGACTACAAAAGGTCAAAGCATAAAAAGCGTCCCAAAAAGCAATAATAATCCACCGTTTCCAGTTTCACGGATTACACTGTCATTCGAGTACGAAAAAAAAATGAGAAAAAGTCTTTTTCGAAGCCGCCGCATCGCGGTAGGCGCACTCATGCGTCATGATTCTGACAGACGGTTTGACGTGAGTCTCCAGCTCGCTTGACAAGCCGCCTGACAAGCCGCGCTAACGCTTCGCCAGATTATGTAGCTTGATGGATTAATTTGTGTACAATCTGTATTCACTTTGGTGCTCAGATCGTAATCAAAATATAATGAGGTAACCCTATAGTTTTAATGTTTGAACGTGGGAGGTTATGTTTCTTAATGAGTGTTAAGGAGGTATAATTTCAAACTGTTTGTTAATGTAATTGATAGGCTATAAAATGCTGTTTATGTTAGTACCAGCCTACCCTCAACTGCAGGGAAAATGCCTTTTCTCAAACAGAGAAAGAACGAGCGTTGCCAACAACGCTTGCTTTGCAAGATTTCCTCATAATGTTTTTCTCCTTTTTTGCAAGTCTGTTAAATCTTACATTATCAAAAATATAAAAATGTACATGAAAAGTTTCGAACCCCACAAATAATGGCCACACTAGTTGTAGTCTGCCAGCTCTAATAAAAAGCTTACAAATTCAAAAGTCATTTATTCAAACTAGGCTGAGAATCAGCACTTTCCGAACGTCAAAATTACATAAGTCAGTCCTCCAAAACGCCCGCCCTTCACCACTTCTTGGTCCTTTAACTGGGAAGAAGAAGTGGCGCAACAAACTCCCCAGCAGCATAGCTGTCTGTTCAATTTAAAGAAAAAAATCTGTATAATAGTATGCCAATAGTTACCACACTGGCACTTCCCTTTCCGCCCACATTCCTAACAGATAGACATTACTGTTAAAAAATACAATAAACCCTGATTTCCTCAAAATCTCTTTCTATTAACAATACAAACATAAGTTCACCGACTCCTAGAGTACTAGAGTACCGAGGTACTTACAAAGCGCAAAAGCCTTTTGGCCACCGCGTCATGATTTATTATAGATATTCCCTGCCTTAATCGCTGTTCAGTAGGGACATTATTTCTAACATTTTATGCACAGTAATTGACACGGCGATACTCTATAAAATGCTCTGCATGCTGTGTGGTTTTTAACTAATTCTAGCTGAAATGAACCATGTCAAGCATATTTTAACATAATTGCGTACTTACAAGTAATGAGCTATTTTGCCTAATATCCTCTTATAGGATTGCGTGTGTTACTAAACTGACAGTGAATTCCTACCGTGTTACCTACAGACTATATTTCATTTCCTTCCATTAGCTTATCGGTAAGCCTATTTACATAAATAATTAAATAGATAGAATATTCTTTATTATGTACACCATAAAACTTACAGACATAAATTTAGAAATTTGACATTGGGTGACACAATGGGCGGTCTTATAAAAAGAAACTGTTAATGTTTCTAATTATTATCTTCCGGCATCAATCGAAATCCTACCAGGATTTTAAGGTATTCATTCAATACTTGCTACCATTATAATAATCATTGGACTTGCATGCTTGAACCCGTTGCAAAAATTGATGTTTTCGAATGGACAAAAACCTCGCACGAACGAACCAAATATGGTGGTGAGCACTAACAAAAGATAAAAAATGCACTATAAAAATAATGTTGTAAAGGTATAAAATACATAGCCTATCTTGCAAGGTGGATGATTTGTTTGCCATCATCATTGTTTGTTTTCATTGTCTTTTGCGCTAAAAGTCTCAGATTGGATATCCCACATATAGTAGATATTGTGACGTATCTAGTTGCACACGCACACGGAGTCATGATCATAACAAACAAATGAAGACAATAGATTAACAATGGTTTCCTAAATCCTACTCCATCAAAAATGACTTAAGCTTATCTCTTTTTATCAGTGATATTAACTCATCAGTGTAATCAACTTCAATTACAACATTATCCGATCAATCCTCGCGCAGCACTATTATAAATATTCGCGAATGTCGTAACTGATTAATTTAGAGTCGACGGCTTATGAAATTCTCCAATTAATGCTCAAAGCATTCGCATTAGCAGCCTGCTTGATTACCCCTGATTTATAGCTGTGTTACAACACTATTTTAATGACTGCGAAAGAAATTACGGCCAATTAATTATAGAATTGTAATTATTTTTTATCGGATAATTAAAGGTATTGATCGGTTAATTATTTTTGTATTTTAATGTAGGTTGAAGTTACGGAAGGTGGTAATGGCAAGATAGTGGTGAATGGCATAGTAAGACAAATTCAAATGGTGTAATATCTTGCTAGGTCATTCATTATAATTATCTTAGGCTAATGTGAAAAAAAGCTAACATATTTAAATCTACCATAAAACATTGCGTATACAATTGTTGTTACATAATATTGTATTACTAGTTGGTGCCCGTGGCTTTACCCGCGTGAACCGTTTTCTAAAATAAAAGTAGCATAAGTTACTCCTTATAGCATCAACTTTCTTCCAGTGAAAGTTCCATCAAAATCGGTCCAGCTATTTTGGAGATTGTTAAAGCTTCGTTAATATACTTTCATATGTATTAAGTAAAAAGCTGTTATTTTGACACTACAAACAGACACTTCAATTTTATTTGTATAGATGTATACATATTAAACAGAAGCAAATTATTACCATCGTTAAAAAAATATTTAAGTATCTCATTTACTAAAAATATAAGACAAACAAAACATGTCCCACATTTCAGACACAAACATTAGTTTACAACTTAGCGTCTATTTGTATTTATTATTACATGTCATTAGCATACAAAATTGCTATCGTCATTAACAATCCACAAAACATAGTGTAACGGTCCTTTTGCCCACGCGAAACATCACAATAATTCATGTCTAACAAAATGTTCAGTTAACCGCCACAATAAGGCTTTTGTGCCTACAATGAGCACAAAAGTTTCCAATTTCGCATCAACCGTTTAATTTTTAAACTCCAATTTTATGCTTGTCAGTGCATAATGATGGAGACTGATTGTTATTACTTGTTTGGCCTGAATGCACACGTAATATAGCAGGTAATGGTTTAATTTATCAAATGTTTGAAAGATTTCAATTATTTTTTATTTATTTTTTTTGCGTAATGTCAGAGTTCATTGTATTGAGAATTTAAATATAGGGATACTACCTTTTCAACGGTCAAGATGATAATGCAACTGAATGAATAAATGAAATGCACCGATCCCAGCGTGGTTTAACCCGACTCGATAGATCAAATGAAGCCCAAGATTTGCACTAGCCCCTAGAGCTGTTTCATGTGGCTACAGAAGCTACTGCGTATCAAGGAGTAGACCGGGTGGCACGGTAATGGTAAGGAAGACGTGCCCTTAGGATATGGAAGGATTTGCGAGCCATAAGATGATAAATGCAACTGCTGAATTAATTTTTGTTTCCAAGTGTGAATACTGTCAATGATATCCCTCACAATTTTGGACAAGTTATAAGATTTCCTTTTAACCTCAGTCATTGCATCAACGTTAAGACATTATGATTAATTTGGTGATTGGAAACTCAAAACGTTTATTTCAATTAAACCATTTACAGGCACTTTTGAATTATCAAGGAGTCGGTCGGTCTGAAAGTTGAAGTTACTTGTCCATCCAAATAATAGGTTCCTATATATAAGAATGAGCAAGAAACTCCATGGATAAAAGTATCCATGGAGTTTTTCAGAAATCCATTGCAAAGGCAATGGATTTCTGAAAAGGTATTTTTTCACTTTTACCGACCGCGATCACCAATCCGTCTGCCAACCTTTGCAATTTCAAAGAAACAAAAATGTCCCTATAAAAAAATGTATCCGTTGTTACGTCAATCTATTGATAAGCACACGTAACAACGGATAATTTTCTATTAAAACTAAAGAAACATTTTTAATTATAATGTTTTTCCTTCTCTTTGTCTAATAAACAATTTACTTCAAAGAAACATTCACACCGGTCCACTCAACTACCGATATTCTCAATCGATTGTTACCGTGACTATCAAACAAATTGGTTGACACTCCGAGACGGGTGGCGGTGCCTTTATCGATGTCTAACTAGTGTAAATCGATTCTGATGCATCGATACCGAGACAAATCGAATAGAACGCACTGTTGCCTTGCTGTGATGTTGGGACTTATTTTATTTTAAACTTTTTTACTAGTTTGTCATCAGACTATGAATTCTATTCTCCGTTTTATGCGTTTTTCTTTACTGCCGTTGCTGAAAAATATTTAGGAAAACATAGTATCAATTTCGTTTTTTCTTTCTGTTACATATTCAACAACTCTATGTTACAGATTTTTTATTTTTTCAACATTTTATGACGTAGGCAGCATAAGGCTGGTCACATACATACGGAATTCTGAAAGGGGATTCCGGTTTGAAATATCGATTCGGAATTTTGGAAGGATCTATCACACAAGGATCTATCACACAAGTATTCGGAGTTAGACCAAGATGATGATTGTAGATCGTAGAAACAACAACTCGCCAGACATGACACAGATTGTGAACTGCGACGTAGTAGAGTTCTACTTATATCTTGGTGCTATGATCACGAACAAAAGCAGCTGCATGGATGAGGTCAAACGGCATATGGCTATGGCTAGAGGGGACAAGATAAAAAAAAAATATGGAGGAATCGCAAAATAACTAAGGCTACTACGATCAGGCTCGTCCGTGCACTTGTATTCCCTTATTTCTGTACGCAGCTGAGACGTGGACATTACGAGAACTGGAAAAGAAAAAACTAGATGCCCTAGAAATGTGGTACTGGAGGAGATGCTTGGGGTATCATGGATAGAATTCCGCACAAACGTCTCGATACTCCAAGAACTCGGCATCAAACAGCGTCTATCAGCACTAGTACAGTCGCGAATACTGAAGTTTTTTGGTCATGTATGTAGGCAGCATAATGATTCCATAGAGCGTCTAGGGGTATTGGTCAGAGTAGAAGGTAATAGGCCACACGGTAGACTGCCATGTAACAGAACCAGATGGATGGAGAACGTGAGGCGGCAACAACTATAACTGCGATTGAACCTAGTTTATTGTGACCACGACCGTTCTGTCAAGAGCGAAACGAAGAAGAAGAAGACAGTAGTTCACCGTTCGAAATTTTCTCCGATTCGATATTCCAAAAGGGAATTCCGTCTGTATATGGCCGGCCTTTTGTATAGATTTGCTGCTTTCAAAATTCCGAATCGATATTTCGAAACGGAATTCCGTAAATATATGTGACCGGCCTTAAACTCATAATAACAACCCGACCTCACAAGCTGTAGCACTTTAAAACATTTTAGTAATACAACTTTGTTTGTTGTAATTCCATACAAAGTAAATGAGAAAAAAATAACTATTTACATACCCAGTAGCTTTCAAAATATCCAGATTGTATCCTAAAATAATAAATATTGTAGACTAACCAATGCAAACATTAGTTTTTGGCACTATCCTATGTAAACATTCCGGAACGCGAAAGACGAAACCTTACAATATTTAAACAAATGTTATAGGATTGTCTTAAAATTATTAAATAAATAAAAAGGCATTACTTAACTTATAATCTAGAAAATGCGTCAGGTTTGACGGAAGGAAAATGAAAATTCTATAATTTAATACCTTTGAACCCACTGTGTTGTCCCCAAAATTATGGCATAGTTAGTTAAGTACCTTGTTTCATGGTGAAAGAGATCTTGTTTAATACAAAATCATTCAATAGGATGAAGAAAGTACTAAAGTAAGTTCGTACAAATAAAACAAGAAAGTTAGCAATGATGTGTAGTCTGTACACAGGTGTAAACGGCTCATGTGCCACTAGTCTATAAGAAAGCGGTATCAATGAATAATGGACGCAGCCGGACTGCGCCGGAATCCAGCCGATTCCAGCCGTTGTTTTTTAGATAAATCTATTTTTTGATTCACCTCGCGTCGTCACGTTTAGAGGAGAGAACACAAAGAATGTTCTTGTGTCATTTGAAAGACGCCTTTGTGCAAAAAAACTTCGTGATGTTTCCAAATGAAAATATTTTTAGGCACCTATTATTATATACCACTCTTCGCAAAAGAGGTTGTCGAAATGTTAAAATAAAAGTAGATGTATGCTGATTATCAACAACATCCATTTTTATTTCAACAACATCGTTTTGCATACAGTTTTGAAAGTAATTTACTACTAGTCTACAATACAGACGGTTTTATATGACCGCTCACACTTTATTACACTATAGAGCTTAATATTCTACTATAATTTTACCTTAGCACACCTATATTATCATACCATCTGAATAATTGAATTAATTTCACTAAAACGTTTCATACATTGTAATAATTGTCCCTCAGACAGAACCAATACCCGTCAACCTTTAGAATTTTATTTTATGTATCTCTATACTCAAACGTTCACCGCAAACTATCAATTTACAATATTGTCGTATGCATATATATGACCATATAAAATTTTACGACACCGTTTCGAAAGTACCCAACTAGGCGTTGAAGTTTAAAAATTCATAAGCGTGGGCACTGAAAGGATCCAAATTGTCTTATTTACATTTTAATATGCGCTAAAATAGCGTTCGTTGAGTAGATAATATATTCAAGTCATTAATTCTAATGAGATAATCAGTAGTCGTGTCGACTGGATGGCCAACTGACCCCTGTTTGTTAAGAGACGAGCATCTATGCGTAGGTGTCGACAGGGTGAAGTAAAAAGGTGGTTTGGGCTGCTGAGCGTAACGAGTTTTTACTTATGAGAACCGGTAGCTCTAAGACTAGAGTTGTCAATGATTTGACTACTGAAGGTGTTACGACATCCGGTCTTGGATGTGGTGATTTGTTTATGAAAAGCCTCATAAATAAAGCTAACTAAACTGGAGTCATTGCTAGTAATTGTGAGACACTACTTGACAGACCACCCGATGACAGACTAACCAAACACCTAAATATAATTCTATAAAGAATACGGTATTTCCAGAAAATCTAACACACACACACATCATAATATAATACATGAATCGTTATGAGTAAAAATACTATGTTTAAAAACTATTAATTTTTTAAATACAAACATACAATGGTTAAATCAAACTTGCCTGAAAGACATCAATAGTTATTTAAACACAGCTACTGTCTGCCTTTGTGTACAGAAGCCAAGAGTGGCTCCCTGGCAATTATGGATGAAAGTAAAATATAAAGAGTCAATACTTGCTTGTCATCCGATACTGGGAATTTGAAAGCAAATAAAGTTTTTTTATTGTATTCTGGTGGTCCTTACAAGAGAGATGATTTTACAAATAAATGGTTTGGTCATTCCTTGGGGTAGATAATAACTCTCTAAGAGGACGAAGATTTTGAACTTGTGCACGCATTGAAATAAACACATTTGAACTTCTGCAATTGAGAAAAAACTGTTTGATATTATTTTCAATGCGTATATTTGTCTTTTTTATATTCTTACAAGCGTTAAGCATGTAATCTCAAATGTCTCGTATATCCGGCATATAAAGGAGTTTTGACGTTAATATGTGGGCCGTATCGATCATCCCGTTTCCTCCAGTTAAATTTTTACAAGATCATTCGTAACACAGGAAACCATTTAAATCTCTAACGCAAACCCCGGTTCCCTATCAAGATTTATTATTTTTTATACCATACCAAATGAATCGGCACGTAAATTACAACATCATAAATGTTCAGTAAAATATATTGCGCTATTTTGAATGTGAAAACAGTTTTATTTCTCAATTCCGTCTTTTCATTCCTTTCTGTTTCTGTGTCGTAAATTTTACGGCCGACACTGTACATGCGTTCACATAAATTCGCGGCTGATTTCCGATCGAGAAAATTAAAACGCATTCAGCCAAAGACAAGAAATGTGCGAATTAACATTAAATGCGCGTGAAATGACAGGCGAAACATAAAAATTTCTCCTTTTAAAATGCGGCTTTTGAGACCGTTCTCACCTTGAGCAGGTTCACTTTATTGAGCGACTCGATTAAAGTGTGGCGAATCGGGCTGTTAAACTACTGACGTGATTGACGATAGCAATGACTTATGAAATATTTTATATCCTTTCAACAATGAACTTTAAGGTTCTAAAAATAAAATTCAAATTACTGAAGTACACCGACCTGCGTAAGGTCTTATCAGACTTGTGGCTGTCGTGCCGCTTGGGTGAGCATTTTGTACGTTGATTGGCATTTTGCTGCGCGAAAAGCAACACCTTTGCGGCCATGACATGTCGTCTGATTGATTGTATAATTAATTTTGTTTTAAATTCAAAACGCCAAGCAATACGTGTCAGCTGTATGAGCTGTCAATTAATTTGACAGTTCTTGATGAAGGTAACCCATAACGAGGTGTTTTGTAAGCTAAATTTTTTTGTGGTTAGTCATTAAAACTAGTTGTCTTGCTTTTTAAAGGATAAGTCGACAGGTATAAAGTGCGAATGTTTATTTTAGTGTTTTTTGTTTGGGCCTAATTTGTTATGTAACGATATAATAAAAATGTTCAAAGATTTGTGTGCCGCTTATAAATCTTTTGATAATATATTTTTTCCGTTAGTCGAATGACGCAACGATGCTCGGTATAACATTTTTAGTTACGATATTTTATTCGGAAACTTCAGTTTTTTGGGCTGCTTATTCACAAGTCAATACTTCAGAGTAAAGTACAATCAACTTTGCGGAAACTCTTTTTGTGCTTTTCTTTAAGATTCACTAAGAAAAAGAACCTTGTCACGTTCTACAGACAGATTAAGTTTCCAGACATTTTTACTTCTTTTTCCAACTTGAAAAACGATCCTAAAAATAGCAATATCCACACTCAAACAGCGTCTCACTTCCACAAATATTCCTCCGCTGAAGAAACAAAGGCTGCATGATGAATGGTTCTCGGCCGCCATACATCATCCCGGCCGCGATTGCCACTAATGATGAATAATTAGCACCGTTTGTCTCACCACACTCCCTTTGTGTAGCCACAATGGTTCGTCTGACGTCTACCAGTTATTGTGTTACAGTGACATTAATATCTTATCTCTGTTGCACTGGTTTAGAAGGAATTTCATCTAGGATGTTACATATATCACTGAGTATATCATCATAATATCCTTCTTTATCATTAGCTATTTATTTATTATTAAGTCCTTCATTATGATCATCTCCTTCTTAAAGTGTCTCAAGAGGTGGTTAAGGTGTTGAATCAGATGGATTAGCAACATCAACAAGACCATGGATAATGTCACTCAGTGAAATCTGGTTTCGCTCTCGTAGGCTATCGCTTAGCGAGTTGTCGCTACTTAGCCTTAAGTTCAGCGGTAATTTATTGCTTGCGGTTTCAAGACATGTACATAAATCTTATAAGTTCGACTTTACTACAAAAAGAAATAGAGTGGTCACATAGTTGGTTTTCAAATAATAACCTAATGTTTGGTTGGCGTAACTATGTATTATTGGATCACGAATAAATATTACTAAGTTTAATCTTATTTCTTTATCGGACTGCATAAATCCGTTGAAAAATGTGCATCTAATGCAGTTTTTACCTTTGGTTTTAACTGACAATAGCCATGCTCGCTCTTATTATAGCTCTTATTATATCTCTACGTATTTGCCAACCCTAAACCCACGAACGTAGACCCAACATTTAATTTCCCTTCAAATCGGCAACAATATCCATCCATCTCTGGTTACATTTCAAACGAATCGTAAATATACTTTATAATCCATTCAAAGCCAATGGAGTCGAAACGTCGGCAGCAAACAAGAAGCGGTTTCACAATCAATCGTCGACAATAAACGGTGTTCACCTCAGTAGCGCATAAAAGTGCTATTAATTACCATCCATCAACTATGACGAACAGGCTCTGAATGCCTTGTGTACTTTTGGTGTAAGTTATGAGCAATTCTAGCAATTCAATACTTGGTTGTGAGTAATTAGTGGCTCTTAGAGGAATATTTTATAAGTGGGCCACATTTCTGACACGTCTTAATTTTATGTCTTAATGCAGTGTTCTGGTTTCAATGTGCCGGTGAACTAAGACTTTTAAACCACGTGTCCAGAGATGGAAATGTATTGGAATATTTCTGTTGTTGGAGGTATCCACAGATGTATTAGTTACTACTTTCTACCAAATCAACCAGCATCAACCTGTTTTACAATCTGAAACATTAAAAAAAATGTTATTAAAATGTAAAATAATTAATAATTCACGACGAAACTATTTATGTCTATGGCGTCGTGCATAGATAGATAGATAACGTGTCTGTCAAAACATAATTAATGATCAAGATTAAGGAGTATTTTCTAGAATATTATTATTATCTGTTTACACATTATGGTTGGGAATACCGAGATTAATTTCGTATCACTTTAATCTTTGTCATTAATTAATAATGTTTTATAATCAGTATCTCTATCAAAATGATTATCATTCGAGTTATTTTAGGTAATGTTACGTCGATCGCTACATCTCATCGCGCGCGCTGATTCGTCTCTCATTTTTACACTCCCTTCAATCTAGCCTCAGCTTGTTTATCTACACAATACCTCCGACAATTTGTCTTCGCCGTTTCTAAATATCCCTCATTGTCTTTGAGTAATTTTGTTAATAAATTCTACCAGTCAAAACCCTCAAGCGTTTCTTGAGCAATTTTCTTTTGTTTATCGAATATTCTCAGACAGAATGATTTATGTGCGCCCGTTCTTTTTATATCAACATCTAGACTTTGACGTGTATTAATTAATAAATCTCCCTGAATTATTGCGCTGTTTAATGCACATAAATATTATATGTATAGAGAATTGGAGTTTTATTACATATCTGGATGTTTTTGCTGGGCTAAGAATCATTCGTTTTATTTTATTTAGATTTTAATCTGACAGATGATTGGATCGATCGCGCTTTCGGATCCATTTAGTTGTTTTTTTAAATTATATCAGTGATTAAGATTTGGACTAGGTACGTTTTAGACTTTTTATTCGTGATTTCGTTTTATATTTTATTTTTATTAATTTTGCACGCGTCCTTAACTCTTTTATATTTTCTACATTTCTATACATACAGTATTTAATTAAGGGGATCTCTGTACACATTTATTTTATTGTATAACTTCAGCATTATGATAATTATTACCTAAAGTTTATTCTTCGCGAACGGGAAGAGCGTTAACGAATGCTTCTCTTATTTAACATTTTCTAGCTGTCGCTCAAATGTATTTAAAAGTCGTATTTAAGAAAGCGTTTATTCAACTTTAGATCATTAGTAGAACAGAATTATTTACAACACAAAATATTATTATTATACTACAGATTTTAAATTATCCATTTATCATATTTTTAATATTCTATTGACGTAATCCCCAGAGATTCTTGACATGGTCAAAGATTAAGACGAGCTTTAAAAGTCACCTATCATATTAAATTTATTAATTTATAATATGAGAACGGTCACGCTAAGTAGGAACTAATAAATTTAGCATAAATTATGTAAACTAATATTAATAACAATAAAATCTACACATATTTGGAAATATTTATGGATATGTAGAAACGGTCCTGTGATAAATATCAATCTGTTTGGGAATATGCTTTGGGAATCAGATTTTAATCTACTTCAGTCACGTGATACTGAGCTTGAAATTAAAATTGTATGAATTCATGTTGTGTAAGCTAGGCAGTCTGTTAATTTAGAAAAAATAACGTTTGAATATTTTCGTGTGTAGATTCATAGATAAACTTTATGGAACATTAATGGGGTGTTTGGATGAGTAGACTTAAATGGAAATCGATCCATGTTCAGACATTATTAGTATTATAATTTATTTATTTGAAAGTGTGCCAAGCACAAGTTGAAAGCACTGGGTGTTCAATAATAAAGCTATATCAAGACAAAAACACTCAAGTTCCAGTCCCTGCCGCATTCATAATAGCAAGATGATTTATTACAAGTTAAATTCTCAGCCATTATAAGAACGTCCAAAAACTAATTTCATGGAAAGACGCTCAGCTCTTTCATTACAGATAACTAAAAAACTGACCATAAAATATTATAAGTGATTGCCACCACTCAATGACACAGCATACTCACAAACAACTTATAATCAACACGATGACTATAGAAATCTTCTTACACCGAAGTAATGAGACTACCGATTATGATTAACACCGAATAGGGGCCCATAATGAATAAGTAGATGATATTCAAGATCTGGCCCAAGACCGGCGCCGCAGTAAATGTTGATGGACAACATTCATTTACATAACAAACCAAGCAAAAATATACTGTAACACAAAGTAATACAGACTTAGAAGAAGGTATTGATAACTTTGTTGGTGTGTAAGCGAAGCCGACAGCCGTCAATCAGACGGTAAAAACCGGTAGCCGTCGAGTCAGACATTACGGGCTAACAAATGGCGTGGAGTGGTTATTACGTCGGTATATTATTTCCGTAATGCGACGTGATTTAGAGATAGTGATTGATTTTGTACGGCTCGTTTTTTATTGCTTCCGTTGTTAGCGACAGTTATCTTTGAAATAGATTTGCACGACAGATGTAGTAAGGTCAAGATATGAATATTTAATCTTATATTATAATATTCACATAACACGACATGACCACGTAATAGAAACACGATAACTATAAAACAATCTTAATGTAACATGTTAATCTTAATATAACATGCAAATAACAACTTGAGAAATTCAATATCACCCATGCAAATAATTTAAGGCCAGGTGAAAATAAAGAAAAAGATGAAGACGAGGTTAAAAAGGATGACACAGCAAAAACGGTAGCTGACACCACTCTCCACATGACAGTAGTCGAACATTTTTATCCTGACGCAACCGGCGACTTGACAGCACGAGGATTATACAACGTACCGCAAGAACAAAAAGTTCCCAAATAAATTACTGTAGAGGGCAAACAAAAAACTACTTGAAGATAGAATAACAATAACACAGGCTTTGATATTATGAAAATAATACAAAAGGATCAAGATGAAATTTGAGCGGCGTAAGCGTTGGATATGAGGCTTATACTTAGCTTCTTGTTAGACACGTAATGGACGAAGGTAAGAGATTATAATCTTCTAGCTTTGTATCTTTATAAGTAAGTTAAGACATGAATAAATAAGAAAAATATTGAAATGAATAACGCACTGATAAAATTAGTTAACCATCTGTATTGAATATAGTTTACTAGCATTGCCAACGGCGTAAGGCGGCACAGTTGAACTTTGATTGTAATCGGAGACTCAATTGAAAAGATTCCAATTGACATTTACTGATAGAGAACCCATCAATTAGAACTGATTCTGATTACAATCGACGTCTGATGGTTGGTCTACAACAGCGACCTCGGCTCCAAAACATTTAATATCCTCATTGTGATCAAAACCCATTTTTTCCCAGACATCTTAAATTATGAAAAAGTATTACATCACAAATCAATTAGTTTCAATAAAGTGTTGGTGAACAATAAGTGATTAATGTACACTGACATAGAAGGTCGGAACTTAGCCACTCCGTGATTTATAACAATTTGTTTTTATTTAATAATGCTCGTTGGTTCAATGTCGAAATTTACATTTTTATTATTGATTGCGATGTTTATTTATGTACCATATAAGAATGGCGCAAAAAATATGACAGGAGTGTCTGTCTCTTAATTGTTGTTGAATCTTAAAACATGATTTTGATCCGAAAGATACTGGAATGCAATATCTGCCATACTTAATGATTGCTTTTTTATTACTCTTCAGTTAATTTAAAATTACTGAGGAAATATTTTCCTGATAAGAAAATAATAATTATGTCACTGTAAATAGTTTTACTCTGCGTCCCAAAAATATATCTACCGTAACACCAATATTTTATTTCTCCTTATCGAAAAGTACATATCTCATCTCGATTATATTACAGCGTTACCTATTGTCCTTGAATAAGAAATGAAAAGGCTAGCCCTTTTCATTATATCACATTATATCACATAATGAAATAATGGACAGCCACTGAATAGACCTTATAAATCTACGTCGACGATTTGACGTATCACGTCTTGTGGATCAACTTGTATAAATTTATTAGCATATTAGAGTCCTAATCTCATAATTGGAATACATTAAGCTGTCAGTATCATAATTTAGGATTTGTTGGTTTCAGGGATTATTTTACCAGTGGTGTTTTTCATTGCGATGTTCAAGCTATAGAAAAATGTTGTTTACCGGAAATTAAAAATGTTTTCTTATGTTTGTATTCTTCTCTCCTTCATATCACACCTTATTTTTTGTATCTGTGGTTTCAAATTTTAATCTTATATTAAAAGGAAGAAGAGAGTTAGCTTTATAATACAAAATCAAACTTTATTTTCCTACAGCCACGGCACCTTCAATAAATGTTAAGTAAACTTAAATCAATACTTCAGCAATATCCAACATGTTTTCCTCTGAAACCTAAACTCTAGACCAACTCGATCTTCAACAGACAATAAAACATTTTCCGTCAAAGAAATCATGAAAACTACTAGCATCCATATTAAGATCCCATCTCATGCATATCAGGTATCATTTTGAATTCTAGTCTGACTATGTTCAGATAGTCAATTGATATCTGACAAACGTCCATCTGGGTTCAGATGCAAATTCCGAACATACATGCTTTTAGGATAAAATAAATTTTAAAGCTTTACCTGAAAGTTTAAAGTTGTTTAGTGGGATTTTAGATTCGTTCAACCTGGTAAGAAGCACGTAAGTTTGTTGTTAATCTGTAGATTAACAACGGTATCATTGTCTCTCTGTTTGAAATATAGCTTTTTTTGATGAGGTTAGATTATTCTAGATCAGGGTTGGAAAAAAATAGTTCTTTTTAAATTTTATAAAACAGTTCAAAATGTTTTAAACAAGTGTTTTTTTGCGAATTCCGATTTTCATTAACTTAAAAGTATTTAAATATGGGGAAGTCACTAAAATTGTTGCGGGGATTACCCCTTTTTGACAAAAGACGAAGTAAGGATACAAAGCTAGGATGAACTATATTCAAATAAGGGGAAACTCCAAAACAGTTGCGGGGAATTATTTCATTTCGACCGCGCGGCGACGAAGTGTGCAAATCTATCTAACCTTTTTAATTTCTTTTCGAGCTATTTCGAGTCCTCAAAATTTATAACTTTTCATTTATTTCCATTCATTAACGATTTAAAACCATGTTTTATTTTTAATGTTTAAAACATTAATTTATACTGTGTTTTTAAACACTTCATAAAAAAACATTGTTTTATTTCAAATTGTTTTAAACACTGTTTAATTTTCGCGTTTTAAAACAACTTGTTTGTTTTATGCCAACCCTGTTCTAGATGGATTGGGTTAGGCTTTGGTTTCGTTTTGTTTATTTATGAAACTCAAAAGCTAATTTTGTTAAAAGCAGTTTAAATATTGAAAGATTTTTAATATGAAACCTGTGCATGTCCACTGTGCTGTAGCGCTTTATGAATGATTGCAGACAAAATACCAAAAAATAATTAAGTATTATTTAATTTATCATGTTTTTTAAAACAGCAATATCCTCATTTTTTAAATAATTTATATGCTGTCTGTATTAAACTCTTAACATAACTAACAAATTTTTCATTAAATTAGGTTTTATTATATAAATAATGTTGATTAAATTCATAAATTAAACAAAATTACAAAATTAAGTACACCCGTTAATTATGATATTTGAATATACGGTTTTGCAACAACCGTTAATAAAGTATCCTCCTAATGTGTGAATCGAAAGACTAATTCGTTTTCCATGCATTTGTTATTATTAACAAAAAAAGCAAAAACTATTCCGATACCGGGAATCGAACCCGAGCCTCCTGGGTGAGAGCCAGGTATCCTATCCACTAGACCATATCGGATGATAGAATGTTCGTCGAAAATACTGTTCTAAATCTTTGTCTAAGGATATTTTTAGGTACTCTGCGGCAGCTAATTATAAAACGTTTGTCTTTCACTATTCTTTTGTTGCACAGCGGACATGATCCCAGCGTTCGTAACAAGATTGAATAAAGAATTAAGGTATGTTTATCTTCTATCTATATATATAAAAATGAATCCCTATTTCCCTTGGTCACGACATCACGCTAAAACGGCTGAACGGATTTGGATGAAATTTGGGATATGGATAGACCTTGACCCGGAGAAGGACATAGGATACTTTTATCCCGATATTTTTACGGGATCGAGACTTATGCGGGTGAAACCGCGGGGCGCAGCTAGTTTTAAAATAAAAAAATCCATACAAGTTTATTATTTGGACGGAAAAGCATGCAAATAAAAAGTAGCTATTTTTTGTGCATAAATAAACGTTTATTTCGTTATGTTATTTTGGAAATTATGTCTATCTCAAACGCCATAATGAGCTCCGACAAATCCGAATTTCAAAATCGAAGCCCAACAAAAACAGAAATAGAATTTATTTGAATAAAATCGACATTCCGAATTCAAACCCGAACCACCATTCCACTTTGTTAATACGCGACTTATTATATGGTAAACAGTGCCATTAGCATGTCTCGCTGCACTGCATACCTGTCGCCGAAGCCTGTCGATCAACGTCACTCAATCGCGTCGCTGCCGACTTCAGCCGACGACGCCCGACATTTGCCGACATCCCACGATCTACTATCCCGATGTTATCCCTTCGGAGCTTTGTCTGTCCTTAAACGGCAGCTGCATTGAATAGCTTTTGTTGATGAGAGACAATAACTTTGTTTTTTCTCAAAGAAACCCGATGTAAAAGGTATTAATTATCATAAATGTAAGGGTTTGTGATGTAAATAGTTTTAAAGGTAATATTAGATGCGGACGTGCTTTGGTCAAATAATGAAACTTGTTTTTAATAATAGACGATTATATTTTTTCCAGGAGTGGAATAATTTGAGTCACTGTGTTGTGGTGTACAAATTTATAGTACAAAATAGTGGTTGTATTATTAGATGTTACAAAGGAAACAGTAGCGAAGTTATTAGGCTTTGAGTAATTAAGTTTGTAGCTTATAATTAAAGGCACGTGTAATTTACTTAATCAAAGTGGATACAATGTTTCAACGCTGTCATAATTATCATGAATACATGTTTATTAATTTGTAGTAATTTTAGGCAATTATTTATTACAGAAAAACTGTGGATTTGCACGAAAACACCTCAGTGTGCTGAATTGGGTTTAAAAAATCGGCTGAGTGCGAGTGGGACTCGTACACGAAGGGTTCCGCACTACTGTGTAATATTTTTAGCACTACACATTTGTAGGGTTCCCAAAATAAAATAAAGATCAGTATTTCTTGTATGTTTCTTCCCTTATTTTTTTACTTTTTATTTGTTATTACAGCGGCAATAGAAATACAAAATTTGTGAAAATTTCAACTGTCTACCTATTACGGTTCATGAGATACAGCCCGTCGACACATAAACGGACGGACGGACAGCGGAGGCTTAGTAATAGAGTTCCGTTTAGCACCCTTCGGCTAGGGAATCCTTAAATCTGCTAAATTAATCGTTGTTAAAAAACTGATGAGCAGAATCATGCAGTCAGAAAAAAAAAACCAAATCGAGGGTAGTTATTTTTTTACAATATCCATCTGAAATACATTGTTTAACGCCTTTCTTGTGTTCAGGATTTATGGGTTACCATGTCAAGGTTTAATGAAAAAAGATGTATGTCATTACAATTTCATTGTTTTACAGATCCTAGAAGTCGTAGCGAATTTATTCACTTCTAGATGTTGTTACTTGTACAAAAACTAATGATAATTTATACGTTTCGGAAATATGTCACTGATTTGACTAATAGGGACGCCAGCGCTGCCTGGCGGCGATCGACAGAGTCTACAGCATAACGCTCGGACCGGCCGGAGTTAAGGCTCTTTCAAACAGGCGCGACACGCGACGCGACACAAAGACACCGCTCGTCGCGCGACGAGCGGTGTCTTTGTGTCCTTTAAGCAGACTGTCGCACACTGGTCCCAAATGATAAAAAAGGGGACATTAAGAAATTTTTGACAAAAGGTCAACCGATTCAGCTTATTTTTTTTTTGTAGACAGCTGATGCAATTACAAATCACTTTTGTACATTGAGTTTTTGCCAAAAAAGCCGTATTTTCAGAGAAAAAAAATATTCAAATATTTTTTGTATGAAAGAAATCCTAATTTTGTCTTTATCTTCCAAGATTCAAACGTATTCAAAATAAAACTTAAAGCAGCTTGTAGAGATGCTAATTGCTCACTACTTTGTCATAGACACTCTTCTGCGATTTTGTGCTCCTTTTGAGTTACAGGCACTTTAAATATTTTTTGTATGAAAAAATCCTAATTTTCTCTTTATCTTCCAAGATTCAAACGTATTCAAAATAAAACTTAGCGCAGCTTGTAGAGGGGCTAATTTCTCACTACTTTGTCATAGACACTCAACTGCGATTTTGTGCTCCTTTTGAGTTACATGCACTTTAAATATTTTTTCCTAATAAGTCATATGAAATGTAAAATACAACTTTTTATTTGACTACCCCAACAGTGGGTAGTCTTTGTTTACAAATGTAATACTTTGCTAGGGCTGTCGTCAACATAATATGAATAAATAAATAAATAAAACAAACACAAAAAATAAAACAAAGCGCATTTTTTTTCAGTACCTGTAAACTTAATAACTAAAGTAAACTATTATTTTACAAATTTAAATAAACTAGAACATAAATTAATTTTAAGCGCATTTTTTCTCAGTACCTATAAACTTAATAACTTAAATAAACTAGATTACAAACTTACAAACTTAAATAAACTAACATGAACGTGCGTATGTTACAATGTGAATTATGCTAGCGGATCTTGTGGGGGATTATTCTCAATGTCGACGTATACTTCTTCCTCATCAGCATCTTCTAAATCGAGTTCATTGGGTGAAACGTCATCCTTTAGAAGATTTTCGGCTTCTTCAAACCTCTGCTGCTTTTGAATTTTGGTGAACTTCGGTCTTATGTTCGTAATGTACGGATCGGAGCTGATAAGTAACTGGTGTAAAATATCTTCATTTGTTTGCATTCTGCCTATCTTTCTAGTATGCTTTTCTCTGATTGAACGAAAATCTTTGTTTCTTGCTTCTGAGGCTTCTTCGGACATCATACCAATTGGAATAAAAGAAAAATGCTGGCAAATATCTGCACCATGCACTAAAAGTTTATGTACACTCGAAGGCATGTAATACCACGAGTACTCGCTGACATAAAGTTCTGCTGTTTCTCTGCAATAAATTCTAAATTTTTCAATATCTACATTTCTCCCAGAAGATATTGCCTGCAAAATTACAGCAAATCTCTTAATCAAATTAGCATTAACTCCTGTTATCTCAGCTGACCTTTCGTAATCATTGAAAAACCGTCGAGCTGTATTGCCATCGTTTGTTGTCCCAAAGCCTTGTTTGACGATATCAATCATTAAGCCAGTTACAACAAAAAACTCATGCTGCGTTAACTCTTTTCTTGATTTTCGGAGCAGTTTGTCCTCACCCCGAGCCGCCCATTTTTTGAAATCTAAGTTGTAAGATATGTGCAAAATACATTCCATGCATCGCAACCACATGTGAAGTGAAGATAAACCATATTTGTACATATCATGGTTTTCTGGTTTGTTAAAAACGAGGTTCAAGTTGTTCATATCTTTCTGATTTGTTAAGCAAATGTTGCAATTGGCTGCAGACTGTGTCTGTGAAAGTGCCGTGCATACTTTGCCGTCGATCATCGTCATATGCAATTCATGAAATACTTCAAATTCGCCATCAAATAACTTTGTTGGTAGAAGGTTCTGAATTTCTTCTTGTAATGTTGCTTCTACTTGCTGAATATATTCTTTTGTTTCTTGTTTGAATTCGAACATAATTGGTCTGCAATAGTTTGTTGAAGAAGGGCGCGGATTTTCCCATACTATCACATCGTTGTCACTCATAAGGCGAAGTGGCACAAAACTAACCATAAATACAGAAGATTCTGAAAATATGTCACCAGTTGGTTTTTGTTTGTAACAACTTTGTGAAGAAGCTTCGTCACAGCCCCATTTACTAACTAGCTTCAAAACACCACCATTAATATTTGAACCAGTCACTTTCAAAATCTTCTCGGCAGTTAAATCTAGAACTGCCTGTAACTTAATTTTAGCTCCTGACTCCGATATCACAATATCTTCTTTTGCTGGATAGCATTCTTTCTTCTTCAACAGTAACTTCTGGTAAGATGGAAAAGCCGCTGTGCCATTTGTACTTAAAATGGACCTCAAAGTTAGATATTGCCATTTTGATAAACTCAATGCTGTGGCAAGAGCTAAGGTGTCTTCCTCGGAAATCGATTTATCAGAAGCTTTATATAAAAAGTCACTTACTTCTTGCACCTTTTCTGACTTATTTGAGAGGCACTTAATAACTTTAGAACAAACAGTGCGCCCGTTTTCATTAAGTTTAGCAATAAGAGCATAGAACAGCTCTTCTTCGGAATGCTCCAAAAGAGACAAAGAACGTCTTTTCTTCTGCTTATTTGTTAAATCTTCAAATGGTCGTTTATTTCTAGTTCTGGGAGTATTTGTGGTAGCTTCTGATGTAGATGCACCCGCTTCCTCTTCGTACGATAAATTATGCTCTTCTACGTCTACTGAAATGTCCTCTATGGTATATTCTGGATCAAACAACATAGGAAAATTCACAGAAGTTAAAGTTGGCCACAAAATTTTAGACTCCAACCACTCCTTGTTTTTAACACCAAATCTTTCGTTTCTACCTGAATTGTCCCATCTTCTAGCTAGGTTTGACGTATAATTTTGGCAAAACTTTTTGATAATACTGAGCTCTTCGTTTGGAATTTCACTTGAAATACGATTTATAATGGCACAGTAAATCACTATTTTTAAGGCACCCACTATTACTCAAAAAAGAAAAAATGTCTAAATTAGTCACAAATGTAGTCATTTTGATACAAAAATGTTACAGGCAAATAAATAAAAGTTACAATGTGGTGATAGTTGATAAAAAATTGTGTTGTTTTTACGAGCACAAGACGCGTAATGAACAAAAACGGGTTCCGCTTGCCCTTATACTATTGATATATGACTCATTACCCAACTATCCCGTTACTTAATGGGGTAGTTAGATAATGGCTCATTACCTAACTACCTCATTACTTAATGGGGTAGTTAGATAATGAGCCAAATATTCTTGCAATTTGGATGAGTCACGAGAAAATAAAACATACTAAGATGTGCTCCTACATAAATACCGCAAAACTACAAAGGGAATTTTTAATTGCAATTTATATACCTATTCATCATTCAGCGTTTTCGACGCGTTCGACTAGATGACCAAATAGAGCCGAAATCGTCACTTATAGGGTAATTAAGCAATGACTCTATACAAAAAAAAATTTACATACGAGTCACACAATAACTTACCTGTACATAAACATGTCTGAACACGTTTTGAGATTTCCTTGTTTGTTTATTTGATACTGATAATTTCATATATTTGTAAGAGTTACTCTACAAGCTGCGCTAAGTTTTATTTTGAATACGTTTGAATCTTGGAAGATAAAGACAAAATTAGAATTTTTTTATACAAAAAATATTTAAAGTGCCTGTAACTCAAAAGGAGCACAAAATCGCAGAAGAGTGTCTATGACAAAGTAGTGAGCAATTAGCATCTCTACAAGCTGCTTTAAGTTTTATTTTGAATACGTTTGAATCTTGGAAGATAAAGACAAAATTAGGATTTTTTCATACAAAAAATATTTAAAGTGCATGTAACTCAAAAGGAGCACAAAATCGCAGAAGAGTGTCTATGACAAAGTGGTGAGCAATTAGCTCTTCTACAAGCTGCGCTAAGTTTTATTTTGAATACGTTTGAATCTTGGAAGATAAAGACAAAATTAGGATTTTTTCATACAAAAAATATTTAAAGTGCATGTAACTCAAAAGGAGCACAAAATCGCAGAAGAGTGTCTATGACAAAGTGGTGAGCAATTAGCTCTTCTACAAGCTGCGCTAAGTTTTATTTTGAATACGTTTGAATCTTGGAAGATAAAGACAAAATTAGGATTTCTTTCATACAAAAAATATTTCAATTTTTTTTTTGTCTGAAAATACGGCTTATTTGGCAAAAACTCAATCTATAAAAGTGATTTGTAATTGCATCAGCTGTCTACAAAAAAAAAATCAGCCGAATCCGTTGACCTTCTGTCAAAAATTTCTTAATGTCCACTTTTTTATCATTCGGGACCAGTGTGTGTCGGTGGCGTTCATGCATTGAATACATATAACTTTAATGTTTTTAGTATCCAATCCTTAAAGTTGCGCTTTTCGTCGGCTCGAAGTCGTTAGTAGCGGGGCTAATATGCATGCTATTTATTTAGTGAAATAGACGACGATTTATAACGAAAACGAGTGCGTAAAATTTCATGAACAGACCTTTGATCGTGTAGATATTATGGAAAAACTACCAAATGTATCAACTCAAAATAAAATTACTTGAACTTTTGAATAAAATATCTATCGCTGTATGATTTCTACTTTGGCATTTTCAAATTACTTAGGTTATTTATTTATGCCTAAAGAAGAGCTAAAATTAAAAAACATGTTAAAATATGGAAGTTTCGACGTAATTTTCAAACCAATTTTTTTTTCTAATTCTGCTTCAAATACAGGGCTAGATAATGTCAAGACAAATTGATAGAATTTTTAGTTTTGAACGTACACCGTCAAACAGACGAGTAGGTAATCACCATACTACGTTTGTATTGAAGAATGACGGACTAGTGTACTCTAAGTAGCGTTTAGAGGTCTTTTGATTAAGGAACCAAGTTTTTTTCCAACATAACATATCGTCCGTATTACCCGAGAAACCTTTATCAAAGGAGTACCTTTATTACACCCATATTTAGCCAGTTACGTTTAAACATAACTGGCCTGTATAATGGGGGCGAGCCTATTTTGCCGGCACAAATCCGGACTCCACACTGCAATCGAGAAATTCCTGATGGAAAACCCAATAACACTGCCTGACCTAGGAATAGAACCCAGAACCTCATTGCTCCACAGTAATGCTTGCGATCACTAGACTAAGTTTTTTTAAAGTGCCTATAATTATTCATGTCATTATAGGAACTTGGAAAACAACACCGGGTAATAAATTGGTCACGAAATAGTAATTAATAAATCAACTGTCAAATAATTCACGAATTATACATTTAAAAAAAACTTTTTAATGATTACATAATTGTCACGACAGTGTGTGGGTAGTTCGAGAGGCCTTGTCATGAAGCTGATCACGATTTGTCATGTTTGAAGGCATTGTCACGCCTCTGCCCTTTGTGTGACGTGACGTTTGACAATTTGATTGACACGGTATTTAATAGCTTGATGGGTAATATTATATGTGCGTAGTATAGCTGAGGTTGTTATTTGGAAGTGTTATTCGAGACTTTTCAGTTCCAGTTTTTTTATCTCATTCTCATAGGTGGGAATTGCAGATTATTAATGTTAACCACAGTTGATTATGTGCCTTAACTAAGGATTAATACTGACTCGAAATTCCAAAGAGCTTTGGAGTAAACTGAGGATTATTTTGAGAATTTTTAGAATATAATACAAAAGAATAATGTTTCCTTTTTAGAATGTATGCGTAAGGCACAATACAGCAGATAAATATTATTCAGGTGAGTGAAAGGAGAGAATAGAAAACAGTAAAGAAAGAACCGAGTCATTAAAATACATTAACATTCAGGACTATTATTAAATGTGTGGAATGCCTGAAAAATAAAATATGGATGCAATAATAAAATAACACGCACTATTCATTCTTCAACACTCAAAATATGCACCGTAAAAACTAGTAAAGTCACCAACAAAATCGTTTAGCAATTCACACGTGCACAGAGTGTCATAAGCAAAAAAAAAACTTGTCCAAAAATATTAAATTTATTCTGTTGCCGTGTGCGATCGCGTTTATCAAGTGGCTGGGTCGCACAACGTAGGGTTGTTTTGCCAGAATTCTGTTTGACATGTGATGGCTGTCATAACACTGTCACACACACGTCGGATTTCGATTTTATCGAGTATTAGAGCATGGAATGTTATTCTATGATTACCATTAAGTACACAGTTTATTGTATTGCCTTTTTTATAGAGGGTGAGTAAATTAGGTTGCAGTTCCAGTGAGGGTTTTATTTATTTTAAATTATCTCTTTTGTTGTGTTTGAAGTAACCTCCGTACTCCATCTCTTAGCCGGAAAAGTAACGTCGAACTGTACCATAATATTTGTCACACAATGTTTCACAGCAATTTGGTTCATATTGAGCATTTGAATTTCATGCAACGAATCTAATTGCAAACACAGTAGACTATAAAGAAAAAAAAAAGTAAATATTTAACTGCCGTTAATTTAATTTAAAATTAAGCAAATGAACTTGAGAAACGAAAACAAAATTACAGGAAAATGAGAAAAACAACAAGCAATAAATTTGGATAACAATAATATGAAGCTAGTTTTTATCTATTTAAATCAAACACCAGCTTAAGATATAAACGTGATTTATACTAGTAGTACATACCTAGTCTACTTTATATCATACTAGCTGCGCCCCGCGGTTTCACCCGCATAAGTCTTGATCCCGTGGGAATATCGGGATAAAAAGTATTTTATGTCCTAATTTAGGTAATGGTTCACCCATGTGCCAAATTTCATTCAAATCCGTCCAGCTGTTTTAGCGTGAAAGCGTAACAAATTCTTTTGCATTTATAATAATATATAAGTTAGGAGGAGTTAGGAGTAAGGTTATTATGTGAGTTAGGAGTTTGGGTCTTGTCCCAAAAATATCGGATGAAATTGTAAACAAACCCTGTTTACGTTAAATTCTTACGAATTTCGAGTTCAAAGTATTCAAATAATCAAATCAAAGCACTCAATTTGTAAGTGTCACTGCAAATGCTAATTTGCAAAGAAATTGATCCATTTCTTTTACATTTTTATCAGATACCTTTAGAACTGACAATTTCCACACCATAATTTAATGCAGATTAAGTTATCTAACTATTCGCCTAGCTTACTTCTCAAAAGAACAAAAGCAATATACATAATTACAACAAAAGCGTAATATAAAAAATCACGAACATTAATCATTCACCGTGGTTAAAAAAACTGTCAGATGTTATCAAAATAAATCTTTTCGCGGTATAAGCCGTATCTAATTCGGTAATCCTGTTGGCTGCTGACATATTTGTATGCAACACGTATCGTTGCAGTGTACGCGAATTTATGTTCTATGCTTTTGTTTCTACGAAGCACTGGGTTGTCGCACAGTGGGTGGCCTATTGTCAGGTGTTTGGCTGATGGCTTTATGTCACGTCGTGTTATGACAGAGAATTGATTTTGGTTATTAGTTACTTTATTTATGTGGCTTGGGAGAGAATTTGTTGGTTTTATGAAGTTTGGAAATAATAATCAAGTGCGTGAAGGGATTCAGCAGTGGTGGCCTAGTGGTAACGCCCCGACCTACGAGTTCAAATCAAATATTTTATTGGAACAAAAAGAGGTTTACAATTCTTTCTGTTTATTAACAGCTACATTACTTAAAAAAAAAAAAAAATACTGTGTTGCAGCCATTACCGCCCACCTCCGCGAGGGGAGACGTCGGCGTTCCAACATTAATAACATTTATAATACAAAAACAATAAAATAAAAATAAATTTGATATAAAAGAACCTAAAGTTAAGTAGGTATATCAACTAAAATATTATTAATTATGATTACATTTAATTACCATTATTTTTAAACATTATATTATTAAATTATTGAAATTATTAAAACATTTAGAATAAATTAGAATAAACTGTTCCAGTTGCAGGTGGTGGGTTCAAATCCAGGCGGGCACTTTACTTTGTGTAAATAATTTAATAAGGTACCACTACTACTTTTAAAACGGTGCAGGAAAACATCGTGAGGAATCCCGCATGTCATAGAACTAAAATTTCGAAGACATGTGACATCTACCATTCTGCACTGGGCCCATGGGGCAGCCCACTCCTTCTCGAGGGCAGGAGGCCTGTGTCCCAGCAGTGGGAACATTATAGGCTGATTATAAGTGTGAAGGGATTACAAAAAAAAAAAATACATTGCACAAAACCTTATGAAAAGAAGTTTTGTAGCTAAGTTAGACACTTAAATTATTTCTAAAGTAAACAGGATGTATTTACTTAACATGAAGTAAATGAATTCATAGGAAGTCGAGATGCATATCTTTGTACGATATTTTCAACGGAATGAATAGCTACTTAACATATTAACGAAGTCCTATAGTTACTCTGTTAAAAAATATTCTGGGAACATTCACAATATACGCACAACGATGAAGGAACCAGTTAAACTGCATTATACCCGTAATCTGACACGTCAAAGGGACAATCAGGAATTAAGTTTAGCGAGAACCGCACATTGTGTTGTCGAATAGACTCTGTATTCAATTACGACGTGCATTAAACCCACGGCGTCGGGCGCACTCCAGCTAATCTTCCAACCAACAATAGCCCGATTTATACTAAACCCCATTGTCACCGCCAACAAAGATCTTGTCAATTATAATCTCCACGAAATCTTTCATCGCCGACCCGTCAAACGGTAGCGCACGGTGAGCCAACTGCCATGGAACGCTGGCCAAAAAACTTTTTAATAAATTATTTGCAAAACTTGTTTGGAACCCTTCTCAAAGGGCGGCGAGGAAGCGAAACCGATTGCTCGTGACGTGACGGCCTTTGTGACCGTCGAGTATTATGTTGTCAAAATACACGGGGATTTTGTTATTATTTTTGTGTTTGCGAGCACACTTAGCACCCTTTTGTACGGCGCAGACCTTCTCGGAAGAGGGGATGTGTGAGCTATAAACTGCGCCTCGTAACTCCAATATTTCCATGAAAGAGGTCCATGTGAATGGAATAGTAATAACGCATCGGTTAAGCGGTTCACGAAAACAATGCGTAATCTCTTATTATCTTGCAGCGCTTAAAGAACGATGATACGAAATACGAAAGCGTGTTTTTAAAAAATGGCTAGGAAATCACATTTCGTATGTTCACCGGTGTGTCCTTAAAAAGTTAATAACATTTTTGTGTACGAAGACGTCGACTCGAGTTACGCGATCTGTGCCAACTGTAACTGCCAAATTACACCATCACAACACATAACCACGCGTGGCTGAGCCCGCTTTTTGTCACGTCACACGTATGGGAGTCTCCTTGATATTTATTCAAATTATTATTCCTCGTCGCCCTCTTGTTATGTTCCGAATGAATTTTTCATGCACACGTCGCCCGGAGCCTCGGTAATTTCACTTTGAGTTTGCTCCACGCCAACGAAAATGAGTTTATGTTGATATTTTTTTCCAACACGTCTACGGTTTAATGACATTGGGCGTTGCGCCGCAGCCTTCGAGATATTGGACGTGTAAATATTTAAGCACGATAATTTGTTCATAAAACACATTTTGTCTTCAGCGTAGATTTTAACGAGTTTATATGCTTTTGTTTTAGGAAGTTGAGGAATCTTTTGGGAAGTTGAACAATTACAATATGATTATCATTCATATCCTGTGTTGCTGATTTTTTTCTGTTTTTCTGCATTTAAATTATTTGTATGATTAAGATGATAATTTATTACCTAATATAATTTTACGATTTTTTTTTTAGTAGCTCATCATTGTGTTAATTATGTACGTTAGCATAATTATCATATCACATACTGTCATCAAATAAGTAACTTATAAAATCAAATAATGAGACAAGCTACATAAACCTTGTCATAAAAGTTTAAGTACGAAAAAAAATACCCTTGATACTTTGATTCATTCATTCAATTCCGAAAAAGTAGGGATTTTTTTGGAATTTTACCTACCAATTGAATCAATCCTCATTCAGTGTACTTCTCCTAGAGGTATGAAGCACTGAGCACTTGTTACTATTACTCTATGTTATCTAACTAATACCTGTCACGTGGTAGGTAATAAAATTTATTTTTCAATTTACACAAATAACACCAAGGTTCAACAAGACAAACTCATCAACGTTATCAGACGTAACAAAGCCACCGCAGTCGTTGTTACCTAAAACATTTTATAATCCAACTGCAGCCTTACTAGCCTCTAAGTCCTCTGCTATACCACTGTTTGCTGGACCTTGATGATACGCTAATCCGTCATTAATCATCCTGCCAAAAGTACTTATGCCACGTCATGCCGCACCTCCACTTATCATCATCTAACTTAGAGAATATTTCTTCCACTAAACATCTGATTCCTTAGTTTTATTCGTCTTCCATTGCACTGTCTGTTTCATTCTTGTTTTCAACGCTATCTTCAAAATCCTCAGTGGGAGCTACGTCGTAATATTCAACGGCAAATAACAATTTGTCTAGGTCTCCGGCAATGAATTCACAGCAATAAATTTCGACGAGACTGTTGACACACGACACATAATATTTGCTAACATTATTTCACGGCAAACAGAGTTGTCACTGAACAAATTTGTGGTGTTTTATTCCGATAGCGTTGTTTAATTTAATTATATGCGATGCGATTAAATTATTTGTTTAAAGCTAATGGAGTTCGGGTATTTGTTTAACTTGATAGCGCTTATGTTTGTGTTTGATAAGGGGGATTTTGTTTGGAACAGAACAAGGAACAAGTTTATAATTCTTCCGTGTTTTCGTACTTGAAATTCTGTAATTTCCGAATTCATGAAATAAAATGAATCATGGTTTTTACTTATACATGAATATAAACAAATGATCAGTCATTACGTCGACAACTTTATCAGTATTTATTACGATGAGAAACTTCAATAAGCTCTCACTTAATTACACTTACATATTACAGCGATTTCATAATATTTTTTGTGAGAAAGCGAATAATATAAATTACATGTAATTTGTTTGATGGAATAATGATGATGAGAAATATTATAATGTACTCAATTTTCGACGGTAATTTATATCATAATTTTAAACACTATGAAATTTATTTTTACTAAAAAATGTATATAATTTAAGGTACCATTACATTTTTACTGCACGTCAATAGACATGTGTGAACCCGCCAACTAAAGCTACTAGTAACACATTTAAAACATAAACATGTCACGCCTGCACGAACATTATAGAGCCGACCATTTTTTAGAACCCATTCGTTATTATTAGCGTTAGTCGTAATGTCTGTCATTTTAGTGTTACCGTCTATCTGAGACCTCCCATAAACCACCCCCTTAATCTAAATATCGCTCTTTTATCTGTCTTTAACAATTTCGTAAACTCTCACTAAACCGTAGCTGGAATATAAATTACATCGATACCATATCGCTTTTACCTTTATTCAAATATCTTGCCACTTCATTCCCAACCTTATCTTCCGTCTCATAAAGGTTATGAATAGGCGGGCTGGGTGTGTCTGAAGTGTAAAAACAAATTGGTAAAACTGGTAGAATACATCGTCTCAAATTGCCCCCTGCCAATAAAAAAGGGGAATGAACCACAGGGCTGAATTTTGTTTATCGCTATCTTTATGGTGGGCACAGTTTATTTATACTGTATTCATGCGTGTACGACATGTAATATAATACGTTTTGGAATAAACGAAGAGTTAAGGGCCAGTTATTTTCAGGTATTGATGTGTGAGGTTCAACTCTTCAATTCTTCGAATGGAATAGATTATCGTCTTTGAAAACTGGGTCCCTATTTGCTAATATGTTCTCATAATGCTTTCATGAGTTGATGTTTTTGAAATGCTGTCACAATAAAAAATTGTTATGGTAATTATGTAGGTCAATGTTGATATTTCTATTACATACAAATATCAATACAAAACAATTTGATTCTCCTGGGATTTATACTGACTTACCTTGCCTTATAGATTATTGTTATATTATTATAGACAATTTTTATGAAATCGTCAAAAAGAATAAAAAATCCAAAGAAATTTAAGTTAAGAATGTTGATGAAAGCATTTAAAATTATTATAAGAAGTGACTAAACTCCAAAACTATTGATGGTCCATTCCCAATCTAAGGCTTAGAAATGTGCTGATTGAATAATCCAAATTGTAAGATTGAAATTAGATAAAATCCTTTCTTCCATTTCAAGTATAGCCCATTGTTTTAATCGCTGAGACAACCGATTAAGTTTTGTCAGCCTTCGTAACAGATAAGATTCACATTTAATCCGAGCTCAATTTTCCTTCCAAATAACAAGGATTAGATAAGAAAACAGTAGGACAAAGAATCTGGATTAAAACAAACTCGTTTCACTTATCTAGGATTATAGATTATGAATTAACATTTTATCAGTTAATTTGGTTTAGCAGATTTAGTTTGTTCAAACCTTTGGGAGTATTTGTGAGACCATCTTTGTTTCTTAAAACTTCTGGATTAATGGAGATCAAGTTTTCTAAAGATTCATTCCCTCTCCTTGTCTTGGATTAACTGAATAATTTCTAGTTTTGCTATATTATTCTCAGAATTTAAATTCATTACTTTAAAGTTTCAAATATGGCTTCTCATTTTCCTTTTCTATTTACTTCGAAAATAAAGTAATAATAACATTCCTTTTAACCTTATCAACATAAATAACCCTTTTAACGTCACTACAATTTTTTTTTCACCCCTTATGTTTTTGTAGTAAAATAACTTTTATAACAAAAATCGTGAACTTCATCGCGTCCTTACAAAGTTTTGTCTGCACTTGGGAAATCCATTTTATCATATAGTTCTTTAGAAATAACTGTGATTGTTAGATTGTTGGTAGCAAATACAAGTTTGTCAATGCATTTCTCGGAATGGTTAAAAGTAGTTATTTATTATGCGCATACGGTCCGTTTGGTCGTGTTTACATATTTAAATGTTTTGTTACGCGTCCGCTACTGGTGTTTCTGTTATAATAGTGAAATATTTATTCAGTAAACGATTTCGTTTTATATTTATCGGCCTGTGAGGTCTCGTGTGTGTTTTGAATTTTATGTTTTGACCATTTTCGAAATCGTGGTGTTTAAATTATTTTTAAGTACATCCGAAACCGCTTCAGGGTGTCACTTGACATAAATGTGGTTTTACCATATTCCTCACCAAATTTTTAAACATGCAAATTAGCTTTATCGGCAACGTGAAGTGAAGAATGTTCTACACTTTACCTGCCACTAAGTAACTGTTAACACACAATTGCTCACTTTCTCCAACAAAACTAAACATACCTAAATTTGCAATAAGAAAACAACCTTGTAACAAAAATTGGCAACAATTAAACCATTCTATCCATTCTGGAAGACCATAAACCAGTAGGTAGACCATAAACTGTAGCGCCAGGCAGGCAGGCACAAAGTTGCTAACAGCCGAAATCTTACAATACGTAATCATTACACCGTAGTTAAAGTATTGTCTTGTCGCCGTTTGAGATTCGCCGACTTTAGTGAGGCTCCGAAGTGAGCGTTTGAATCTCATGTGAAAATATTAGATTATATTTAGAAAATTTAAATAGAATGTTTTGCATACAGAATGCCTGGTTCTTGACGTATTACTCACATGTTCTGGCGGAACGGTAAATAATGTAACGTCAAAAAGTCACAATCGTTAAGATTATTAAATTATGTGTAAAAGGATTTAATTTAGAGCGTAAATATGTCATTTTCATTTATCACAACATAATCTTAATATAACAGTAATAGAATATGCTGTACAATAAAGATCATGCCGCTATCTAAAACAAATAATGTTATATTTAATTAGGACTAAAATATCCTTCAACGTTCTAATTAAAAACATGGTTTGATGTTTATGATGATATTTCTACTCAACAATAACGAGAGTTGTAAAAAAGAAAACCATTTTATCTCAACATGATTACACATTTATAATCATTTTAATTATTATGCAGTGGGTCTTATCTTAAAATAGAAACGTGTCGTGTAAGTCATAAAATTTAAAAACACCACCACTATGTAAAACTAACTCTTGATTTGGTCATCCGCCCCATCATGACCTACGCATGCGTAGTCTTCGCAAACGCTAATCCGCGCCATCTCCATAGGATGCAAACCTTCCAAAGCCGTTTCCTTAGAAAGGATACCGGAGCCCACCTCTATGTCCGTAATTTGGATCTTCACTTAGATCTCAAAATGCCCACCGTCCAGCAGTTCATGAAACGCCTCTCAAAGCGTTTCTTTGACTCTGCTATAATGCACCCCAATCCTCTGATTGTGGTAGCCGCCCGTAACACTCCCTCCCGCATAAGTAAGATTCGCCGACTAAGGCATACTCTCACTATCCCAGACGACCCCACAACCCTCCTCCAGGAGAGTAGACCCTTGCTCGAGCCAGCTCGCGCCGCTGAACCTGTAGCTTTAATTCCCCTAATAATGATATAAATCCGATCCAGCCTGTCCCTTGCTATCCTCCACCAGCGACGCCCTAAGCCGAGCTCCGTACCCCACAGGGGTTGCCCTTAGAGTGTAGTCGCTTAGTTTCTAAGTTTATGCCCTGGCTGGAGGCCTTAATTTATTGAAGCAGCCACAAGAAAGTCCGGTTAAGCAGCCGACAACCTCCTAGGTTCACCTGCAAGATGCCATTATAAATAAATAAAAAACCTGATTTGGAAGGTAGAGAATAAGCTGTAACAACAGCTTGGAAGCTATGTAATTCAGTACTGAACTGGATGGGATTGGCGCAGGAGCATTAGGACAGGTATAAAAAAAAAGCCAAAGCAATACATGGACTCAGGATGGGTGGATCCTGCGGATGATGATTTTGAAACATAAATATTCGCAGAAATAATTTTATCCATGCATAAACATCCGTGCGTAGGTGTATTACACCAGCTTAACACAAGAAAGGAGGAAAAACTAATATTAAACATAATATAAAAATCGCTCTCGCCAGCACCAGCGCTCCTTCTCCGCTACTTTAACACCCCTACTTAACAAGTGTTACAAGGCGACTGGCGCACAACGAAATTATTTACAACGCGCGGCATTTCACAAAAGCTTGCCTGTTTATTGCCACCATAAATACTAATACAACTCGGCGAAAATTTATTTTACCTCACCTTTTATTTATAACTATAGTGCAGTGGCCCGGTTTTTCCGTGCGCCAGTTTTTTTTTAGATTCCGTAATCAAAGATCTTTTACTCAACAATGAATGTATAAATGGCTGCAGTTTGTTGTTGACGTGTCATAATATTGTGACTGTTTTATCTTTTGTTTTTGTTCTAGAATGGTGGTCTGGCGGGTTTCTTTGCTTCTTTTCTTTTCGTGACAGTTCTAGAAGCTGTTCCAGGAATAAAATTACTGTTGTTACGAGTGTTACGACTGACATTGTACCTTCTTGTAGATATGCACACTTCATCGTTCTGTTTTCTTTGATAGCTATACTTACATGTATGTATGTTTAACTAGTACAGCTACTATGTTTTGCTGTGAGTAGTCTTTTAATACATTATTATGTAGACTACAAGAAACACGAAACGTTTTCTTCTAGTTAGTTCTAACAAATGACTCACCTACATTTTGCACCAATCCTTCAGCTGTTACTGTTTTCCATTAAGATAACATTCAACTTTATGATCTCTATATCAGTCTCACAAAATATCCCAATTTAAATATCTAGATTATCAATAAATCTGAAGGCGTCGGAGATAATTATTGTAAATAACATTGAAATATCTGTATCATTCTCATGAAAACCGATACCTTTAGAATTAGTCTGCATTTAGTCACTGTTTACAATCTGATACTCTAAACTAGAATGTAGGTAACCAGTCGAAGTTTATTGTTCAGATAAGGGCAAAAGCAGACGTTTGAAATCTTTATCTTTAGTTCGTTTTAATGCACAGATAAGCGTTTACTGCGGCAATAAATATCGCAATTAGGGGTTGGAGAACGAATTGTTTTATGAGCGGCATAGTTCTTAACGACTTGTCAGTGGGAGGTCCCGGCTTGTATTTGGCGTAAAATTTGGTGTATTACCATATTTACATAATAATGGAGAAATGGAAGAAGTACTTGCCGCTGTTTATTGTTTTTAGGTGTTTTGCAGTAACCGACAATCTCTGAAATCTTACAAAATAGACACTCTACGTGGCTAATTTCAGATTTGGTTGAAAAATACTAAACGTATTTTTGCTTGTATACTTGCTATACTAGAATAATCTCCTCTCTTTTACTACAACACATACCAACCCGTCCGAAGCTAGTTAACTCTTAACAACAGCAAACTAAAATCTAATTCCCATCTGGCCCACCTCCCAACACAATCAACATACACAATACAGAATTATACACGTCCCTTACAACAATTTAAAAGCACTCTAGTGTATATCGATGACTCATTAACAGGTTCGTGATCATAACAGAACATCAAAGAGATTGAAACCGAAGCAAGTCGGTGTGGGACCCGTCAAGCTTTTTACACCGTTTGTAAACAGCAATTTGGTACTGACGGTTCAGAGCGGCAACGCTTTGATCTTGCCGCATCCGCTGCGCACAATGACTGTCTATCTGGGGGCACAGTCGGTGATTTCACAGTAGAACAAGTTTTAAAGTACTTTGTTAGTTAAGCGGATTTATGTGCAATTTCATTTTCAGGGTTGGCCAGATGTGGAATATGAAGAACGACATTGGTGTTCCTATTCTAGGTGCTAGTCGACTATAAGCCTCATCGTCGCTATATGTTGAATTTATAGCCCGGTCAAGTAGTCGTGACCTCAGCGGTCAGCAACGAGATACCCTACCAAAAACAAAAATACGTTGAATATTTTGCCATGTCAACATTATCAGCTTATAAAGTTCTAGAAACCCAAGTAACTAAAGTAACAAGTAAAGAAACTAATTTCCCTCATAATCATAAATTAAAGCTAAATACTTTGAGTCACTACATATTTCATCATTCGGGTTAAATCCGGGCCATAACATGAGTAAGCTTTAAATATCATAATTATTTACACTATTCATAAAAGTTTTATTACAAACATTCGATAACCTATTTAAATACTTCCATGGCCTATGTTGTAAATGAATTTAAAAAACTGTCACATGATTGATAAAATACCTACTTAAAAAGGATGATGTAATTTAATGTGTTACGTATAATACGCGATCAGTCAAGATTTTTTTCGTAATCAGTGGTGCAAAACATTTTTTGATTGACAGTGTGACTAATTTCTATGCAATCAACTTAAATAGAAAATGATAGGAGTATACAATTCTGCTCAGTCACCTTTATACAATGAGTTCAAATAATTATCGTTGCTACACAGAATTTGATTCAATTGAAGATAATAACTTCTTGAAAGTATTCTTATAATAATTTGTAAGCGATGCTTTGAATATTAATAAGGTATATAAATTCAGATAATTTACTCAAGCGTCGATTGCAGACTCTGAAGCATATTTCTCTCAATATGTTCTTACATTCACTGGAAAATAAATGAACCATGATTTATTTGTTATTTGCTGCAAACCAACACAGACGTAATAAATTATTCCAATCTGAAAGTGAAAAGTGTAATGTAGGCTGTACCCAACAAATTTTACCATCAAATGATTTTTTTTTTTAAATTACCCTCAGAAGTTCAAAATGGGATGAAAATGTACCTCTAGTCATCTGGAACTTCCTTTCCTCTTAAACCACAAATCTTACTTCTTAAGTTCTCAACTACAAAATCCAGAAACGGTCCAAGTTTGAGTTCTTTCTTACATTGTACTATGTTCGATTCTTAGCTAGTTATCCGAACTTTTTCCGTCATGCTTGAACCTCTGTCGTCATAATTGTGGCTGTTTACACTCCGCTGGATTTCCACGTAGCTATAATTGGGCCAGGAAATTGTTTTCAAAATCTCTTTAGTGGCTGATCGTGCGTTCAATGTTTTCTGTTCACGATTTATTTGAAATTCTACAATACTTGTTTGACGATTTGTGGTATGTTATGTTGAAAGATTCTTTCCAGTGAATTCCTTTGTGATGCGATTTTTTTTCTTGTGTAATCTTCAATATAATGGTACAATGGTATATATGTCCGTTTAAATTATAAAGGGAGCTGATTGTTAATGGGATACTAATATGCATTTTTTTAATATGTCGATTTTATATTTACTTATCAAAATACTAGAAAAAGAAATTTTCAACGAATTATATTGAATATGTCATACATAATAATGAAATATGTCAAAATAAATTCGACGGCGTTACTAAAACTCGTCTGACGTCGACGACATGTCAACATGCCATTAGTAGACGTGCAATGACTGCTTGACAGCAAAGCCTAGCCGTAACTTGTTCTCGCACAACTCTCCTAAACAAACACTCAAACGGCCGCGTGCCTAATTTATAGAACAACATCGCCCGACACCGGCCCGATCTCGCAATAAACATGTTTTTTGTTTCGCATGTCCGCGCACTGTCAAATATATTACAGCCCCGCCGGGTTATTTACGACCTCTGTCGTCCGCCCATACGTTATACTTAGTATCTTTGTTTGGACACAATAAGCAATATTTCTAAAGGGCCCCGCCGCCGTCTCTCGCAGCTGTTGATATGGGTTCCCAAATTGACATATTTAATTTGATCGCAACGGAGGGTCCGAACTCGCTCGCTTGACAGGTTTTAGTGTCGGATTAACATTAACGTTATGGACTTAGCGATGTCGATAAACTGAAATATCGCCTTTTGTTACGCTCAATGTTTATCGATTTACATGTAAACAGCTAAAGTTAGCGCGTGTTGACACATCAAACGGTTTCACGGAAAGCTCTCGTCTCGGGAAACAGATCAATTTTCCCTTTTGAACCGGCTCCGATGCATCCCAGAACAAAGCGGGCTCGTAAAAGAGTAAGTAGTTTCGAATGTGTCAGCAGTAAAGTGCGATGACGCCGGCGAAAGAATGAAGCTGAGCCGTCGTCGGGGGCGTAATAAAAGTGGCGTGAAACAAAAAGCTGAGCAGCGCGCTGGTGCGGGCGGGCGCGCGCTCGGCTCAGGTACAGTCGAGCTCGCGGCGCGGCTCAAAGCGCGGCCGTCATGGGTGGCGAGCCACCAACACCATCGCACGTCTCAATCCGCACCCGGCTGCCGACCATACCGCCTTTCCTTTTTCCCCTACCGCAATGCAGCTATGTGTCGTTTCCGCTTTATTTTTTATGGCTGAGCGCTGCAGCGGTGAGACATAGCGCTCTCCCTCTAATGTTGACTTGAGATATCGCTATCCCTGTCTAGCACGGTGCGGGGTGAGGGGGCCGCGGCACGTCGGTGGCTGGTGGGGTCCGGTCTCTCAGAGTTGACTCGACCGCCGCCACTAACGCACGCGTTTCTCCCTCGTTTTCCGCGTACCGGTGGCATAGAGTAGATATTGCCAGAAGCGTTTCGTGACCGCACTGTGAAGTTTACAAGTGATCGTAAAAGTTATCTCCCAAATGGTGGTGCTTGAAGACGGTGGAATGATGACTACTAACCCTAACCAATACTTACAGCCTGATTATTTGACTCCTCTTCCGTCCTCTGTAAGTATATATATTTTTTATTTATTTAAATTTTAGAAAAAAAAAAACTTTTAAATATTTTTTTAATTCCAAATATTTTTCTATGCCAGCGTATTTATTTCCAATTTCTATTGTTGCAGTTGGATTCGAAGAAAAGCCCGCTTGCGCTTTTAGCGCAAACTTGCAGCCAGATCGGTGTTGACTCAGCGCCCAGCAAGCCGCTGCTACCGCCGCTAGATAAGAAGAAAGTGAATAGTGTTAACAGTGATACAATGAGTCGTTCGTCTCCTACTAATACCGTGATCAAAGCCGACAAGCCGCGCTCCACGCCAGAACACAACAAACATTTGGCGTTCAAGCCGTATGAAACAAATGTTGTTACTAAGAAACCTGAAGAAAGGCCTTCGTCTAAAGCCAGCTCGGATAGCTCAGATGACAAGAAATCTGGAAAAAGCACGCCTGGACGTAAATCCACGCCACCATCAGCAGAGAATGGCAAGAGCAGCCCTGCACCTAAATCATCTCCCGCTGGTTCTTCCGGAACAAGCCCAATTATCCGCTCTGGATTGGAAGTTTTGGGACACGGCAAAGATCATCTCGGAGCATTCAAGAATATTCCTGGATTATCCGGATTTAATCCGCTAGCAGGACTCTGCTGCCCGCCGGGAATGGAACAACACGCCAATCCGGCGTTCAGACCACCTTATGCGGGCGCTCCATTCAGTGCTCATCACGCTGCCATGCTAGCGGCTGCCGCTGCTTTCCCCGGATCTTCCCCAAACCCATACCTCGGTTATGCGAGAGTGAAGACACCCGCCGGCGGTGAAACCCTCGTACCAGTGTGCAAGGATCCATACTGCACTGGATGCCAATTCTCAGTTAACAACCACCATCTGCTAATGAGCAATGGATCATGTCGCGCTGGTTGTACACAATGCGAACACCAAAAGTACAACCTTGCGATGGCTATGGCTCTGTCCCAGCAGGGAGCCGCAGCCGGCGGCATGCCATACGCACAGCTCAGCCGCCCTTATGTTTGCAACTGGATTGTAGGGGAATCTTATTGCGGCAAGAGATTTGGAAACTCAGAAGAGCTTTTACAACACCTGAGAAGCCACACGACGGATGGATCCACGCCTGCATCCGTTGCTTCAACGCAAGCTTCTCTATTGAACCATCTGAACCCGCTGTTTACGACGGCCGGTCTACGCAGCGCGTATCCGACGGCACCTCTCAGCCCTCTGTCTGCCAGTCGGTACCATCCATACTCCAAGGCTGGTCTCCCAGCGAGCCTTGGAGGTTCTCCCTACGGCGCCTTCAACCCTGCGCTGGGCCCCTTCTACTCGCCCTACGCGATGTATGGCCAGCGGCTGGGAGCCGCCGTTCACCAGTAAACCAAGTGAAGTGCAAACCTGGACTGATCGTCTATGTTGTATTGTCCAATTTTCTTCTGTGATATCGATAGACTATTCATGTTCTAAGGCGCATTCCGCCATGACAAATTTAGTGATTAGTGCAATTTAAGTATAGTAATTTATAATAAGTGGACACGCCGACGGCGTTGCGTCGAGTGACGTTGATAACGGACTGTACAGCCAAATGTTTTGTGTAAATAATCTCTATGTTTAATATTAAATGAATTATTTCAAATATAATATCTACCTACCAATCATAAAACGTTTTTTTCTTTATTTTTCTCTCAAACGCTTGACTCAAATTGAAACTGAAAATGGTTAAATAAACCAGACATGAGTCTGATTTCAATTTAATTTAAACACACACATACATCACACAGATTTATTAGCAAATAGAAAGTAAATAACGATAAATATCAAATGTTATAAATTTGAAAACCAATCAACGTCATTAGAGAGCTGCTATGCAATCTTACGACGCAATAAACTAATCCCATTGGTTAATTAATGTTCAAACAAACATTAAAGCCATCAATCTATAGAGTAAAACAAGCTGGCAATCACACGAACACACCTCCCATAGCGAAAAAAGACCAACATAATAATTTATTACATTGAAAATGTATACCAAAGAGGTCGACGGCGTACACCGTCATTAATAATGAAACCGTGAGCTGTCAGCTTTAATGTCAAGTTTTTTTAAATAAATGCTATTTTGATTAGCCTCACGTCATGTTGGAAATTCAACTGTCAAAAGGCGTAATTGGTCGGATGGCTGGTAACATGAAACAGAGGCGACGCGGGGTAAATAAAAAATAACTAGCTGGCAATAAACGGGTTAACGTAATATCTTATTAAATATTAGTTTTCACTTTCTAATCGAATTTGTTATTAAAGCATCCTTTTATTATGTTAATTTAAATTAGATTTTTTTATGTTATAGATAATAATCCTTCAAATCCACTTTCGTTTTTACGATCGCGTTTTTATACTTTTGGTCGAGGCAATAAAATTCGTGTATCTTGTACTTTGCATATAAATATGTAGCAATTTTTAATATTTTCCTGAATGATTAAGAATCGGATTGAATACAAGTTTTAATTAAGACTCGTTTATTAAGAGATTAAGATCTATGAGCTGTCATGTTTCAATTTTAAAGTGCCTTAAAAATTATCCTTATGCCATTTTTTACATAATCTGGCCTTATTTTTTATTTGAAGAATTATTCAGGAGAGTAAGATGAGCTTATGAATAGATAATGGGAACTAATTTAAAGTGATAAAATAGTCTTTAAAATAAATCTTTTTTTTATCGCCTTTGAGTGAGCTCAATAGACTTAATCATAATTATTTATCTGTATTTCTTTTTATTTGACTAATAACAAGATATTCAGATGCCAGTTGACAATAATGACTTTTTATTAATATATGTCAAAATAATAATTGACGATCATCATGACAGTCGTTATATGAAAGTGCAGGCTTACCTACGTAGCGTTTTGGATATCTACCTACTTTACCAATATTATTATAATATATATATAAAATATTATAAAGAGGAAAGATTTGATTTTTTGTATGTTTGTTTGTAATGGATAAAAATAAAAATACAGAACCGATTTAAAAAAATCTTTCACCTATAGAATGATACATTATCAGCGAGTAACGGGTTATATTTTATTGACTTTCACGCGAACAAAGTCGCGAGCAGAAACTAGTAATATGCATTGAAGCTATTTGATTAATCAAGTTTTTAAACAATTCATCCATTTCTATTACCAACAGTTTAATACTATTAAAATTCTGCTCACCCAATTAAGAAAAGACAGTGTGAATAACATAAATCAAATAAATTAAAGTCCGAGCCGTATTGACACAGTCCATGAATATAAATCAGCTATTGCATAGATACCAGTTTCATAATTAACTTCAACTATTGGAGTTGATTGATAGCGACGTTTATATCCGTTCTGATTTGATTCAATAAATCATTGATTTAGTAAAATATGTCGTTTAGATATGACACGGCTTTGACATAGTTTTGTTAGTTATGGTTCAGTTTGGGTTGTGTGGCGCCATCTCTTGGTGGGACGCTGAACTTTTGGTTCTAGAGTAAAGTTTTTGTCGCGGTTTCTTCGTGATTAATCTTGGTGTTGTCGGGTCCCGCCTTGTGGATTAATCATTTACTCTTGGTTTAGTATTCGACATCCTTTGTGGCTAGTCCATTGGATTTTATGTGGTCAGTTGGAAACGCAGACAACTTTTCTTTAGGCAACTTTAGGAAAATTCCTTATTGGGACCATTTTAGTAAAGAGTAAAGTTATTTGGCCTAATGCTTTCCTACTCAAACATAGTTTTACCCGACTGTTTAAGAAGGAAAGAAGGGTTAGCTTTATATCATATTACACAAACGAATAAATAATGTTTTTGTTTGTTCTTAGTTATAGGAGTCAAAACTCAAAGCAAAGATAGACACAATATCAATTTAATGTAATTAACACAAGTTTATTATTACAATATTATATTATAATATTAAAAGGTTAATGAAGTGATACATATGTATCGTGGATAACGTTATGAGATAAGACGCCTTTATTTAATCATTTTCTTAATTCTTTATTGTTTTATTATGGATGTTGATGGTCGTAAAGACATTTTGAATATTACCTGTGTTGTATAGAAGAATATACATGCACCTGCGGCGTTTCTTGGCATTTCCAATTCATGAATTATGCAATTCCGATACTCTCACTTTACAGTCATAATAATAATGATATCGTGCATAAACGATTTTCTAGTAAACATTTAAACATTGATGACAAGTAGTGTCGCTTTTATAAAATAGGAAAATAATGAATTCATCATTCATTATTCTCAACTCACAATAAATTACCAATACAGCATTTATTTTTAAAGTTTCAAATAGAAAAAATATCAGTCTACGACAATTTCATTAAAATCGCATTCAGTAATTAACCCTCCAAACGATAGGTGTGTTCAAAAATGTCAATCTGTCATAAAACACATAAAATTGATACCCTGCGATCTCTGTTTTTACACATCCAACGTGATTAATTATCACATTAAAAAGTTTTAAAAGGAGACGTATAAATCTTAAGATATTAATTGAGATAATAATGTAGATTTTATTAATGCCGCTAGGGCACGCCTTGAAATATCACTACGTGTTTCTGTATAAATGACCTCTCACGGCGGGATTAACTTTGACAGATGCGTAGCGAAGATTGATGCCTTACAGCGCTGTAATCCGTGCAGTGAAATAACCAATTACGATTAGCATAAACATAAGGTGGAGTAAATTAACATATTATCAACGGATGAATAATGCATGCTCCGGTATTATGTACCCGCACATCAAATTAGAGGGTTATGTTACCCTTCAACGCGATGTATTGTCAAAATCGGTTCCGACGATCCTCGTTATTATGTTAATTTCATGTTTTTGTACCTGGATTTAGTGTATTCATGAATTAAACATCGGTTCTCTATTTTGAAAACCTAATGTCAATACAAGCGATTTTTATTGGTTCGTTTTTTGTCAGATGTTTTGTAACCCTCAAATGTAAGGGTATTTGACGGTGATGCGTGAATGACAGGAAATTTGACAATGCGTGACCGAGTGAGCGATCGGTTCATTTGATAATAAAAGTTCGCGTTTAGAATATTAAAAGCTTAAACGATATTTTATTGTGTTGCGAGTCGTGACAACGTTGGGGTTTTTTATTGTGTCGTATTTGTGTGAGAACTACTTGTTAGTAATGTAATAGGATGCGGACTATTCGGGTTTTAATAACTTCTTATTGTAGGGTCTGCATAAACGCCAAAAGCGGTTACTCGCATGAATAAAGACGATGTTACGAAATACATTTTTTTATGATTTTCTCAAGATCAAAGAAGTTTGCGAATTGCGCAACCTTATTTCTTTATGAGTTGGGTATTACGTTGCGAAATTACACGACCGTATATTTTTTATGAAATTATAATCGTGTTGGCGTGCTTTGTGCGAATCTTAGGTTTTATAACAAGGGTTGAGAAATAAACCGATGAGTCATTATAAAAAGCAGTAACATTCCCAAGAAGATTTTCACTTCATTGGCAACCTAAGGAGACAGTGTCACAGTGACAGTGTGTTGAAATGTCTCACTTGTATTTCCTTCAGAAGCTACTCAATTAAATTATCTTAGTACTTTCCATCAAGCCCTGAAGATGAGAGCTCTGCATCCACTTCTTTTCTCACGAAATATACAGGGTGGCAGGGACATTGACGCGAAAGCTGTTACCATGGATACATGACCTACAAGAGCACTTATGAAACGTCAGAACCTTGGCGCTCGGTTCCAATTGTGTGTTAGGTATGAGAGGATAGTGTAAGCCTATCAACAAGTACCAAGTACTTGTTGATAGGCTTACACTGTCCTCACTTACTAGTAGCAAAATGAAAATCATCATTATCATTCTCCTGCTTTTATCCCAATTTATTTGGGGTCAGTGCTACAAGTTTTTTCTTCCATAGTTCTCAATTAGTCGTCATCTTGGTAGTCATCCCCTTTCTAGCCATAGTCCATCCATCGTTTCATGAACCGGCCCACCACTAACATTAAAATTTACAACTGCTAACACAGTTGTTGGATAGAAAACAACGGCTTTATAAGCAAACTACTCGTCGATGTATCAAGAGGGAGACAGAAAGAGTGACGGAACACATCCAGGCTATTATTTATTGCACAACTAGACGTGGCCTAGTGGTGGGCTTAAGTAACAAAAAGAAAAAGAAAATTTTTATTCGCATAGAATGTAGGAACGTAGAAGAATTGTTGAGTGAATGAAAAAAATATCGCTGTAGAATAGTCTGAGAGACTAGAAGCATACTAATCCAATAATGTTACTTCAGATCCTGCCTACCCAATACAATGATCGCAGAATTGACATTAAAGATTTGCATAAGTTACATTAATTGCCACAATTTAATTAAAATCTTAACCTAAGCATTACAATTCAAATATTCACATTAAATATTAAAATTACAATTAATAACGAACATTAAAAATAAATTTTACTATCAAGTCTGCATTTTAATTTTGCAACAACATAATAATTAAAAATTGTAATAATGCAACAACAAACGGGTTATAATAGCCGTCTGTCGCGTGATGCCATACAATAAATAAAAGTTTGCGCAAAGCAATTAAAAGTGCATAAATTCAAGTATATTTCATGCAAACTATAAATAAAATTGTGAACGCGTACTTGAATAATTATCATAAAAGATTAGGTTTACAATTGTGTTTTAATTTTATTTTGTTTAAAATTATGTTAAAATTCTTCGGTACAGAAATAATTTTAATCACTGTTATAAATTGGGCCAAGTGATTATTTTCTTCTGATTCTAAGTGTTTACGAAACGCCACCGCTCTTAGTGTGCCCATAGGTTTTTGCGTTTCAAACTCAAAAACCAATCACCAAACATTTCATAGTTATAGATCCCAGTTCTCTGGTAATTGCCCTAATAGCGTTATATACGATCAATCACAATTTGTTTCATTTTCAAGGATATTGCTAATCTATTGCTTTATATGTTCTAAAAATTTGTCTGTCCAACAACGTTAATAACGCAATGAATGTTTTTTGAACTGTCAAAACGAAACCGATTGTGATTGACTATGTGTTACGCAATTAGGGTGCAGGTAAAAAAAAAACATAAAAGTAATCTAGCGGTCTATTCTGAAAAATCTCACCCAGAAAATTTAGATGAAGTGAGCTGTAATTCCAGCTGATGCTAGGAATTGACAACGTTGACACTTCCCCTATATTTTCATGGAGAGTTTTTTGATGTTACATCGGCTCTTCTTACTTTAACTACAGCTTTAGAAGAGACTGCTACCTGGTTTTCAGCCTTTTTAGTCATGACAAGGTTTTGCTTATTTTTTACCAGAACATCTGTCGGTGAGAAGAATTAATATTATATTAATCAAATATTTATTATAATAACAACAATACATTGCAAACACAAAATAAATTATTTATAATAATGCCGTTGTTTATAATAATGATGCATATAAATAACTTTATTTAAATTTTGCTTTTTATCTTAGTGCTTACATTTAAATAAATATAGCTTGTTAAATATGCGAATTCAAATTACTGTATTTAAAATATATTATAATAATGTTGTTTAGATTTAGTCGTAAAATATTTGATTACCTAGCTCATTAGTGCAGTTTGATGATTTTGTTATACCTACCTAGCCATGCACATTAAATCAGGATACTAAATGTTTATTTGGACATCCTTTTTCTTGTTTAGTGTATTTTTTTTTTCTCTTTTATTAAATATCTTTTTCACATTATATTCTAATAAGAGAACTATTTTAAAAGCTCTTATTTCTCATATCTTGTCAATATTTTCTCATAAATAAACTTTTAAACTTCGTAAAATATTTATAGCGAAACCTTTTAACAAAACAGCAACAAAAAACATCAACACGAATATCACGATAATTCTTAAATTACATTTAGCAACACAGACTGTCAACAAAAACATTTAATCAATACACGAATGAAATAATAATAATACAATACAATGCAGTAATGAATACAATATTTTGTCATTGCTTCCTGATATTTATTGGTGGCGCAGATTGTTGTTTCTGATATAATAAGAGAAACTTAATTACACGACATGTGACATGGATAGTGGGACAAATTACAAGGTTAGGTCGGATGTGGGTTAAGTTAGAAGAGAATGCAGAAACAAAACGAACTAAAAATACATTTTAGGAAATTAAAAGAAAATTAAAATTAAAATTAAGAGCTTAGAAAGAGAGACAAGTAAATAAAAGAGCCGAGACCTTTCTTATGATGTTAAAGCTTTGAAAAACTTTTATAGGAAATTATAATTTTTTGATCAACTTTAGTCAAGATTGATCAGAAGATAACTGAAAAATTACATTTCATTGCTTTGGTAATACTGTCGAATATGAAATAAGTAGCTGAATCAAAGCGTTGTAAGAACGGACTCCTTAGCTATATAAAAACTTTTATGGACAACACAATCCACCTTCTACGCTAACGTTTATCACTTGCACCACAACAATCGCTATAGTTTAATTGGTCGCCAAGCTGTCACAAATGAAGGTTTACAAAATGTAATTATAAAGAACCAAATTGTATGGCTCACTGGGCTCGCCCCGTCGAACCATTCATTTCTCTAATTACTCTTTAAATAGTGGCCAATTAATGCTTTGAATTTATCAGGGAGTGAAATAAATTATGGAATTTAGCAGCTGGTACCAATCAAATGGTAAATGTGACGGCTAAACTGTCAATCGAAAAGTGATGTGGTAGTTAGTACTTTTTTTTCTAGTGTTTACGTAAAACCAAACAAAAGCAATTATTTTAAATGTTTTAGTTTAGCTCCTATGGATTTCAAAATAACTGAAAGAAGCGAGATCTCATTCATTTAAAAGTTACTGTGGCAATAACTTTAAAAGATATTATATGTTCTTGCGCTGCTGAGAGAAAATGATTAATAGAATACATAGATTAATTCATTATTAATAATCTGATAAAAAAAATCTGCTAATGAAATACCAACAACTAAACGTAATGATAATGACGAAACGGAATATGAAACAGCACAGTTATTAACTCTGACCTTATCAGAGACGTATCACCAGTCACTGCGTCTATCGATCCAATATTAATTGAATACTTATCTGAACTTTGAGTGTAGTGAGTGAAAAATGTTTAAGAACATTATTATAAAACTTTTTTAATAACACTTTGATGTAAATTCGATCCAATAGAGGTAGAAGAAGGTGGTGTTGGTTGTTGTTTCTGGTTGTTGCTGGTTAATGGAAACAAGCAAACAGAATGATGATATGGAAAAACTTTATTCTGAAAGTGGGCAACGTCGCAAATAGATGATAGATATTTCGCTGTTTTGATTAATTTTGCAATATTACTGTATGGAAATAAGAAATGTGGCTAACTAGTTCCCTAGTAATTTTATGTTGTAACAATTTTACGAGTAAAAAAGGCATTTTGAAAGTTCCAAATACTTTTTTTTACATTTAAAACTAAATATCCGGCATTATGAAATTAATTATTGCATTTCACAATCAATATTTTAGTTCCCCAGTTAGCCACATTTCTTAATTCCATACAGTAATATTGCAAAATTAATCAAAACAGGTAAATATTTGAGAGCTAATTATGATGTTGCCAACTTTTAGGATAAACCCTCTTAACTTACACATTGGTGTGGAAATCCGCAATTTGGTTACAGAAACACATAGCATCTGTATTCGGACAGTTTTTGATAAAAAATTACAGTACTAATTATGATGACGTATGAAATCCACGTGTAGATTTAGAAGGTAATAGGATAACATTAAGCACACTTTCGCATGCAAACATTGTTGTGGAAATTATAGATGATTAAAACGACATGGGGCAAATTATACTTAATTATACACATCGTGAAGAATTTCCTTTATTAACATTATTAAACAGTAGAAAACACCTGACACAATTATTTTATTCAAAAATCATGAAATTCTCAAAATAACAAGAATACCACATTTGTCATTTTAATTAACTTAAAAAACAAAAGGTATATTCTGAATAGTTTTATTATCAGCCATAATAACCGTTCACATGCAAGCCATTGTCGAATTAATAAGTGTCCTACTTACATTTGTTGTTAAATAAGTAATTATAACGTTTTGACAACACATTGTCCGTGTAATTACTTTGGGAATGATAAAACCATTGTGTTGCGAAAGTTTCAGTCCAAGGTAAAGAATCAACAATTAGTTTTTGTTTATTAAATGTGGAGTGGCAGTTGTAGAAGACGTTTGCTAAAACAGAGTCAGAATACAATGCAATTAGTATTTATAATATTATTATGAGAGAACCAGACAATGGATCTTATAATTTTATTATGTGGACAGAATTTAAATGCTCTTTTATTTCAAAATAAATAATAGATCTGTCAGACAGATTAATTTTTATTTAATTTGTTGTAAAGCTTTCTGCTTACAACTGTACTTATTAAATTAAAAATTGTTCCAGACTACAATGTTATTGATCCTGTTGAAAACGTAATGAATACTTTCTCGATCTATCATTACTTAAGATTCACTGATACGGTTGAAAAAAGTAACAAATAAACGCATCTATTTTAACAAAGACTCTATTTTGCTACCAGGCCAGATATACTGGCTCCGAAAGCCGAGTAGAATAGGTACTTTATGATTTAAAAATACAATATAGTGAATTTATACTGGCTGCAATATTGCATTCCGCTAGTCAGTCATAGGTATCTCACCAAAAAACTAAATCATTTCTACGAAGACTCCGTCAACATTGAAGTCGGTATTTCTTTTTTCATCTTTTATAAAATAATTATTGAGCACTATTCTCACAAACAATGATGTCGCCACTGAGTGTTAAAGTAATTTAATTTTAAATTATTTTTATGTATTTAAATTGAAGAGATTATTATTTTAATTAGTTAATGTTAATGTTATCAATCTGTTTTTATAAATTTTATATTTAGAATGCGTTTTTGTAATTATTATTGTTACACTTGAAATACCAAAAATTATTGAATAATCTTATTTGTAAATATCCTTTTTGGCTTTATACATATTATGTAAAACCATAAATGGTGCATGTTGTGTTAGCCTGTAAGTAATTGTTGCACTTATAACCTAAACGTACTATTAAGGAATTTATTTTAAATGTATTGTGTAAACAATTGTTGGCTAACCTAAATAAATAAATAAATCTTCATTACATCTTCTCACCAGGGTACCGCCAACATTGGCGCGAATCCTCACTCTCAGTCATATGTCACCAATGAGCCTAGAAAACATCGCTCCTCGCTTCTAATCCGGACAAAGTACTCCCGGAGACATCGCTCACGGATGTCGCGCTAGACAAACGACATGACTACCGCTCTAATTATAATGCTATGTGCGAAAGAGTAATAATGGTTTGAGGAGGTGTAACAGTAATAATAGCCAAGAAGATTATTAATAATGATGCAAAAAATAAAACTTCTTAGGTTAACGGTTTTACAGAAAAGCAGTAAATACGAATATAAGTGCATCCGTTCCGCTCTTAAACTAAAGATTTAGCTTTAAGTGGCACCGGGGCTTTATATTGGTGTCCTTTTACCAGACAGCGAAACATGATCTTACTTAATTTTATCACTGAACACTAAATCTCTTTTAGCAGAATCCATAAAATCTGCCCACACCTTCAACGCCTATTAATTTCCCGACGGACAAAGCGCAGAGTCCGAAACAACGACAAAGACAGAGCATTGCAATATCTTCATCTGCCGTTTCACACGGTGCATTACAAAGATTAATGGGGCAATAGAGGCAGCACAATTTGAACCCGGCTCCCGCGCGCGCAGGATACAATATTTTATGTTGACAGACATAACAGCGCTTATACGACCGCTTATTCTTTGTGCCCCGTATTTTATTCGCTTTATGACGGTCCCTGACAACCTTGTCATCTACAACCCTACAAATATTCTCCACTCCAATTTCGACTTTATGCTTTAGTCAGTACAGTTGTGTACAGTCTTTTTTGTAGGCAAAATCGTTTGTGGCTTTATAGTAATGGTCGTGGATGCCGGTTGAATGTTTGTTAGTATTTTATTTCGGGGCGTTCTCGCGTCATAAAATAATAGCGTAATGCAGTGTTGTAAATCAATTTTCCTTTTGAACGATGACGTTTATAATGAAGGTCGGTAGTTTTGAATTAGTATAAAATATTTTTTATAAACGAGCGTGATTATTATCTGTATGGTTTTATTAATGGATGTAAAATCTGGCCGCTGTCGAGGCTTTCTTTCATTAGATGTCGGTACAACTATAAATAGAGTTTGAATGATTGATATATACATATAGAACAGTGAATCATTCTAGATGATCTTAACGGAAATGTAGAGTATAATATTTCATTACTTAGAATAGAGACAGTATTTGCAAAGTTCTGGTTTTCTTTTCATTTTCGTGTAGTTAGTGAGTAACCTGGTTTCTGAGTTTTTATGCCGCTCATGGGATTTTGACTTGGCTTCACATGCCGTTGAGAAATATCTCTCAGGCATACCGGTTTCCTGACGATATTTTCCTTCAAAGCTAATGATATTTATACAATACGCACATGAATCCGAAAAGTCAGAGGTGCCTTGGGTTCGAACTCAAAACCTATGATTTGGCAGTCTGACGGTCACACGACTAGGCTATCATTGTTTTTTAATTTATTTTTTAAATAGATTGGTGAAATGCGATTACGAAAGCACTGCAATTTCAAAATTCCATTTTTTTTTCTTGAAATTCACATAATAAGTATAGTTTTTATACATAAACAAAGAGTAAATAATATCCTGAAATACTATATTAATGAAAGTAAAAGAAATCGATTGTAAACTCACAAAAGAACAATAAACTAGACATATCTAAATAATTCATTCATAATTCGAATGACATCAACAAGAAAGCGACAGAAGCCGTGACAGATAAAATAAACATTCAAAAAGCATCCCCTACGAATGCAAATTGAAATAAAAATGCATGAATGCTTATCCAAGCATCGGTTTGTGAATAAAACAATACACATCCGACGGCAAACGACTTGAATCAGTATACTTAGGAGGAGTGCGATTTTTAAGGGGAATGGAATTTTGTACCTGTAGGGCTAAAATAGCTGATTTGGATAAAAAAGGAGAAAGGTAATAATAATGAATAATTATATAAAAGAAGAGGAAGAAAAAGACGGCTATTTACAGTCGCACCAGTAAGCCATAATTGTATAAGGATACAGAAGTGTTCTTCGAGACGACAATTGTCATTCACATTCTAAGTATGCCAATACGTATACGGAATTGCTTTGATTCCTGGCAGAAGATTTGATTTCTGTGAGTAATTGACTTGATGATTTCATTGCTATGTAATATTTGATGTAGTGTCATGTTTATTGTTTGTCAATCAATTGAAAATGCATCTGTGCTTACTTATCGTTGATGGACACTTATATAAAATGCAAAACGTATATATTGTTTAACCAACTTGTTTTCTTTTCTTATGAACAGTAGAATTTTTTATAACGAATAAACACAGTTTTCACCATTGGCAACCATATTAAAAGCAGGAACAATTGATAAATACTGGTCTTAAAAAGTTGGCCCAATGAATATTCAAAAATCAATTCTCAAATCTACAAATCAGTTACAGCCGGCCTCTTTTCACCAGCATCAGAGCAGTCCAAGTATTCAACAGTAAGGGTGGCCACACTGACAACCCAGCTCATCCAGTCTTCGCCCCGACATGACGCGGCTTATCCCGCCCGTCACACATAAATACGTAATGAGAGGATCCGACGCCACTACTATGGACTGCTGACACACTTCAACATTAACATAGGATCGTCCAGGAGATTTTATAATGAGGGATTTTGCACTTGGCAGTTGATGTTCTTCTGTTTTGTGTTTAGCATTATTGTTCTGTTTCTTTTTTTTTTTTCAATTTATGCGGTAATGATCAATTACTGTCTTTTTTCTTTTGTTAATTATGCGATCAGGTTAAATGAAGCGAGACTTAGTTTTATATTCTAAAATACTTATGATTCCTTCACCTATCTTTTATTTACAGCATTGCTGAATTTTATCTAACTTTACAACGTTTTACGATGCCACTATCCAAATGACTACCGTCGAAACATAACATGAAATTGATAGCCTTATGTGTGAGCAGCTGAGGAGCTTTACCAAGGATCTAAGGTATCGTATTTCTCCAAAATGAATAGCAAAATTTAAATGACGAATTCAATGAATTCGTCATTTAAATTTTGCTAGTAAATTGCGTTTCCTTACATACTTACAATACACTTGCATTGTTGTAATATCAGTATTAATAAAATAAAAACACGATTTATGAGAACAAGTAAGCAGTAAACTTTATTAGATGTAATAAATAACTACGAAAAGAATATAAAGAGAATCTAATAGAAAACTGATTGCTATGGAATATTCCAGGTTTCGCTTTAATAAGATTGTAGACGAGTTTCCTTTTCAATACATGTTTTGTCCATCTCAAGATGTCAGTGTCAAGAGAAAAGGGATATAAAAAGATGGATACTAGCTGATACCATAACGTATTATGGTAATCAAATCGAAATTGTGTTAGCTACTGTTTAGATTGGCAATTAGAGAGATGTTACTGATGCTAAAGTGAATTTAAAAATGATTGATATAAATAATTTTATACACGTAATAAATAAAATAAAGAAAAAACAGGAAGGAACCGGATAATTATGATGAAGATGTATAGAAAAAATATCAAAGCAAATATGTTATAATATTTCTACGAAACATGATTGTGAACTTGGGTAGGGCCCAAAATTAAACATGGACTAAACTACTATAAACAACTAAAAGTCGTAAAATGCACTTGAGTCAGAAATTAGGTTAGCATCAGTAACTCACGAAAATCCTGCATATTGGCGCAACATAAACAATTTTGTTTTGTTACCAGAATTACATAAACGTGCAAAAGAAATAAACACAGGAAAGATAAACTCGTGTTTTAAACTTTGCCATAAAATTATTAACAAAGTAGAAAACTGTATGTGGCTTCGACTGAACCGTAGTACCGGGTTGTTCATAAATCTTCATTGCGTCCCGATGACACGCCGCGACACGTCTCTCTGCTACCGCGCTACCGACAGACGCCACTATACGAACGACTTACAACGCCTTACACATATCACAGCATTTCCAACCCTAACCAGGCCTGTTAAAGTCTATTTCACCTTTGTAATCTCTATCTGGAACTAAGTCACATTTCCCAACACGAATAACTCGGCAAAGTTGGTCCTTCCAAAGAATTTTGAAGCGAAAGCTGACGCAATAAGGTTCTATTCGAATTGTGCAATATACTGTAGTACTTTGTTCTTTTCGTTAGAATTTTCGTCGCTTGGAACAAGAATGTCGTTAGCAGCATTCAATTCACTAATGAAAATGTAACTTTGAGTGGAAGGACCAGAGATGAGTTTTGACTGTGTTGGGATATTTACTGTGGCAACAACATTATCCCTCTGTGACAAGCAACGTCAGGCTGTCTATCATTATAATATATGTGCCTGGCTGTCAGCTGTCTTAGCGCATGAATGATTCACTCCGTGATAAATTTTAGCTTATGATTACCTTTCAGACGTACGTCAATATGTCTGTTTACGTAATTACAACTTCTATATTTAAAGGCTTTCAGACTGTTTTATGGAGGGACATGGCGGAAGGCAAACTCGTTTGACGTGTGTATGTGGCTCTAAGTATTTGTGAATGAGTATGATTTATCACCGTAACGGTTCGAATGATAAATTGTACTCAAATTCATGGACTGTAAATACAGAAAGGTGGTCGTTTATTTCCTTTACACGATCATCAATTTTCGAACTGTCGATTGTGAGATCATCAATTTCGAAAATTGTTTAGTATCAATCTTGAGTTTGTTATTAAGAACTAAGTGAAATGAAAATGCTATTACTCATGAGTGATAGATTGGGTTTATGAGGTCAATTTTATGTGTTTGATAAAAGTACTGATACACACTCTGATCTTCGTTAGGTAATAAGGAGAGCATAACACTTGAAGATTAATGTCCATAATAAGTAAGAATAATCGTCTTCAACCACATATAAATACCTTTTCTCGTTAATTTATTCATACGCTCTATGCTGAAATGACACCATTCTTTATTTTTACTTTGGATCGGTATAAAATCTTTATTGTTCGTATACATCATTGCGATTAAGCCTTATCGGAGCGTGGTGAGTAAGAATCTCTGTATACGACATTTTTTATTGAGCATATTAAGATGGCAATGTCCAGCTAATATGGCACATTTATCAAATATGAATTACGTATTGATCATTCAGATCTGCTATTCTATGGCATAAAAAAGAAAAATCTATTGATAATCTTATTATAAAAGCACTTGAGATGCACTGACATTATTACTAATGACGTTACTATAAGAAATAGATTTGCAATTTTAACGACTGTAAATATCTTTATGTGAGCAGTCAAGCTTTCAGCTTCATATAAAATATTTTAGTCACGTGAAATATCGTTCAGTATCTTTTCAAATCGTTTTCACAATTTATGCACTTCATTATCTACTTATTTTAAATCGTCAGTTTTCTTCTTACTGGTTACATTTTGTACCGTCAATTTATTACCCTTTGGATCTTCCGTAATTTATGCTATCGAAAGGAGCTTCAAACGATCACTATTCAACAACTTCAATGTTGACTTCGCTCTTAAGTTCTGACAAGGTTTAGATCTTATACGTTGAACTATATTGTGGTACATCGACTACAAGTTATTCAATACAAATTCTTATTTAAATTTGCTATGTATTTAAAAATTCGCTTCTTCAAAATTTTCTCTTTCATTGGACTTTACAATTTGAGTCATACATGTTAGGTAGGTATACTATCAATATTGTTTCTATTTTCATTGAATGCTTCATTGGAATGAAAATATATATTTCCTTCACATAAACATTCTTCTTCACATTGTCATAAAACAAGTTGATGTCAAAAGTCATGGGTATTTGTTTGACGTGGTGCCAAGAGGCGTGACACGTCACGTCAGTGGAATAACATTGTCTGTATGTCCGTTAGAATTGATAGGGGAATGTATACGTGACGGTGATTCATTATGAAATGTTGTTAGTCTTTCATTGACTGTGTTGGAATTTAATGGTTTTTAATTGAATTTAGTTTTTTGTGTGTGGTACGATTGAAGAGGTAGGTGTTGTAAGACCTGAGGAGATAATTAATAAGATAAAGAAACATCTATTTATCTACTAAAACTGTTACTTCATACAGAGATGTCAATTTTGATGCAAAAACAGTCTTTATAATTCACAAAGACTACGTTACTTTTCCAATCCAAGTAGACTCGTCTGAACCAAACCTAAGCAGGTACACATAAAACAGTCAACAACATAAAAAGGACTCTCTCGTAACTCAAACTAGTTCGGTAGCGACAGACAGACGTACGCTTATTGAAACGGCTGCAGACGTATATCAAGATGTGGCGCATACATCAAAGTATCTTGCACGTTGAGCGCATTCACACAGAGACGGGCAAATGTTCCTCTTTGATCTAAAGTGTTGGCTTTATGACTTGTTGTGGATCTGTTCTGCTTTAGTTGAGGAGTTCTTTAGAGGTAAAGGTTACTTTGAAAGTTCAGCGTTATCGTGTTTTATGAACTCGAAAGTTTACTGAAATATAAACGGTATAAGACTGGCAATAACATAAACAATAAAGAAATATTTTGTAACTACAAAAGCTATGTCAGTTATTCAACAACACCAATACAAATAGATGAGTGTTCGATACAGAATGCAATTAAATACAACAATACAAAATAATTTATAAATGCAATGCTCGCTTCTGTAGTAAATGCACGTTTGGCAGCTACAGAAGCGGAGATGAGGAATGCGATACAACGTGATGCGAGCATTGTCTGAGCTCATGACTACCGATCAGATGCCACCGCACTCACATCCAACACGACACATAAAAACTATCCAACCAAATATAACTTTAAAAGACTTCACGACCTCTCAGACAGATACACAGATAACCGCATTTCTATTCGCAGAGAAATAAATTTTAAACACCCAACAAAGCAATATCCCATGTATATTTTGTTAGCGCTACAAGAAAAATCAAACAAGCCAGATTAATACTCTAATACCGCAAAGTTAAAGCGCTTAACAAATCAACGCAACAAATGTACCGATAAAAGAACAAATGACGCCGATATAAAATACTATCCCAATTATTTGGGACAATTCATTAGAAAGCCCCTCGACGCTTTCCGATTGCCGCGATCCGTCACACCGCTCGCGACAGATGGGGATCTATTCCGTATGGAGTGTCAGGAAGAAATGGGCACAGTAAATCAACCGTCGGCCGACAATCTCGCGCAGTCGCCGTCGATACATCAACTGTAATGCCTCGGATACCGCAGCCAGATAATCGAATGTGAGCATCGACTCGTTACGCTGGAAATAAGATGAGGTTTGTGACTCCATGTCAGCGGTAACGACGTAACTCAGGCATAATTTTAACGGAGTATAGGCATTATTGAGTGCAGCTGTTTGGCTTGAGGCACATTAATTTGGTCGAGAGTCGTTCCACGGACAGTAACAGATGGTCGTATATTGCGGTGCAACTAAGGTCGGTTTTGGTTCGCGCGCGCAAGTCGCTTGTCCCCGCCGAGCGAGAGCTGATAGATCTGTAAAGTTTGCCGCGGACAGGAATATATCGAGTGGTTGCCTCCGTTCGGCTTTATTTATACATAACATCTGTTTGAAGTTGAATCTACCGGCGCGGACGGGGAGCGCATTACCGGAGATTTATTCCGCGTCTTAATTGTGAATCGATGGGTTAATGAAGATAAAACCCGCGGCTGTGTTGTAAATTAGCTCGCGTGTCGACTCGTGGCTCCGATAAAGGCCTTCTTTATTGCTTTGTTTGTTTTCTTGGGCCGTACTTCAAAGGGTACGGAGATAAACTCGAGTTTTATGCGAATGTATTTATTGGCGAGCTTTTAAAGTTACGCCTTTACTCAGAATCGGACGTCAGGTGGAAATAGGAAGCCGACACGAATGACAGCCGAGAGATAAATGGGAGCCGAAGAGAAATTAACGATGCGTCGACGCCCGCTGTAATTAACTAGGCTACTTATAAATCAGCTGTAACCTCGGCCGTCTGTAACAATAGCCGCAAAGTAAGATAAATCGACAGGACAGCTCGGCTCATACAAGTCGATATTGACAAGCGCGGTATTCCCTTAACTCACGTTCACATTTGGCGACACTTTACAATTGTCTGGCACCACACGTAAAAGATTTGTTCATTCTTATTTTTGTCAGCTGGTTGTTTCAAGTCTCTAGCGTATAGGATTTCACTAGTCTGTGACAGTTTGCTAGAGTGACGTAGCACAGTTTGGACGAGGTTAACCCCACGCGGTCACACACTCTCGTCTAATGGCCGTGATTCGACAAGTACAAATGGCCTCTGTGACAAATGGCCTGCGGAAGACCCCGTGTCGAATGCTGTGTCGTAAGTTCAAGTTACGTACAAGCCAATATCGCGCTTATTGCTTTGATTTTGAATATTTAAGATTGCAATCAAGAATTAGATTGTTTTATAGAACTTAATTAAATGGATACGAAAATAGATAAATAATTATCATCCATCTTAGGTGACTCAAATGTTAATTTAAATTAAAAGGAAAACAATATGATCGATCAATGTAATGAATAATTTAACATATTTATAAGGTCCAAAATGGCATGGTAAAATAGACACGTTAGCGATAAATGATAAGTGAATAGGGAAAGTGTCGATAGCTTTCTCAGTTCGCCCTCTGATACCGATCAAAGGTCTTATCCAGTGCGGACCCGCAAAAAACACTCTTATAGAGCACATTTGGAGGAAATGTTGAATGTTTTTCGAATGACGATTTCCCTTTTGCTAGTTCATGTAGTGTTAGTTCCGTAGGGGGAGATCTCTTATGAACCACTTGATTTATGGCTCGTATTGCTTCCAATGTTGCTTTGGGTTCGCCAATATCATTTCTAACAGTTTTGACGTACGTTTTAGTGATGACGCAACCGCTGCGATATTAGTTTCGGGAATTATTTATAGGTTTGCTCGTAAGTGCGGATGTATTGTTATCTTTTGTGGGTAGTTCTGTGTTGCTATTAGGGTATTGTATTCCGTTTATTCATTTAAAATCTTAAAATTTACATTTTTAAATATTTCTTAAAATAAAAGTATAAAAAAACATTTAAAAATATAAAAAATAGAGTTCCGCCGGTGTCGGGAGCAGGGTCCAAGCTACCGGTGGTTAGGGCTGCAGAGACAGGAACCTCCTCACAATGCGGGCCTTATCGAGGAGTACTGCTTTCTGAATCAGGCGTTTGATCCAACCGCCTAACGAGAGCCTCGAGAGATGGTGATCGAGGCTTTTGGCCATTAGGCCATTAGCCGTTACGACAATCGGCACAATGATAGCTGAGCTCACATTCCACATGCCAACAACCTCGTGTGCTAAGTCGAGATATTTTATTTGTTTCTCTTTCTCAGCTTTCACGAGGTTCTCGTCATGTGGAATGGTAACATCGACTATCATTGCGTGGCGCGCTAATCGGTCTATCACCACTATATCAGGCTTATTGGCAACAATAGTCCTGTCAGTAATGATAGACCGATCCCAGTACAACGTGGCATGGTCATTTTCGAGAACTGGGTCGGGCACATATTTGTAATACGGTACCTCAGAGTCTACAAGTTTATATTTCAAAGCAAGTTGCTGGTGAATAATCCTGGCCACTTGGTTATGTCTGTGCAAGTACTCGCCGTTAGCTAGACGCGAACAACCAGAGATAATATGTCTGATGGACTCACCCGGACGATGGCATGCCCGACACACGTCAACCGTACCGTCCTTCATAATATGTCTCCGGTAGTTATTCGTCAAGATAACTTCGTCCATAATTGCACAGATGAAACCTTCGGTTTCCCCGAAAAGGTCACCGAAACGTAGCCAGGATACGGACGCTAAGAAATCTACACTGGGCTCGTGAAGAGCCCGATAGAAGCGCCCGTGAAGCGCCTTGCTTTGCCATATCTCCTTGCGGTCATCTGTAGTAAGTACTACAGGTTTGCGCCAGTTCTCTTTAGCCATGGAGAGCGGGGTGAGCCCGTTGTCCACTGCGACCACATCTCGGTGCATACCCACATCGGCTTTAAAAAAATATTCCCTGAGGCTGCACACCTCGCGGTTGTGGAGGGTCTTTGCATTTAAAAACCCTCGACCTCCGCATTTCCGCGGGATGTACAGTCTCATCACTGATGAACGTGGGTGATGCATCCGGTTTGCGGTCAGGAGTGTACGTACCCTCCTGTCCAGGGCGTCAAGTTCGGTCTGAGTCCATTTGAGTATGCCGAAAGAGTACATCAAGACCGGCATGACCCAACCGTTGAAGGCGCGCACCTTGTTTCCGCCTGAAAGAAAACTAATTAATACCTTCTTCAGGCGACCAAAGAAGCGCTCCTTCAACGATTGCTTCATGTCAGCAACGTTGATGCCTAACGATTCCGACATACCCAAATACCTATAGTTTTCGGCTGAGGAGAGGGGTCTAAAGTGTATGGAGTCCGAGAGTTGGATTCCCTCGGATTCCATAATCTCCCCTCGCTTTACATGCATGACTGCACATTTGTCCACACCAAATTCCATCCTGATGGCGCCACTGAATGTTTCAGTTACCTTCAGTAGCTCCATCAGTCGCAACTTGTTGGGGGCAAAGAGTTTCAAGTCATCCATGTAGAGGAGGTGAGATATGACCTGACCACCTCTCCTCAGCCTATAGCCCAGACCTGAATCCTCTAGCAGTGTGCTTAGAGGATTCAGAGCTAAGCAAAACCAAAGTGGACTTAAACTGTCGCCCTGGAATATTCCCCGTTTAATCCATACAGGCTCGTCATTCCCCTGGGTCCGTCGACATCCTGGGTAGCGAAGGACCGTCCTCCATTGCCCCATACACGACATCAGGAAGGTGCGCAGAGTTGTATCTACTTTATACAACTCCAGCACCCTCATGAGCCATGTATGTGGCACCGAGTCATAGGCCTTCTTATAGTCTATCCAGCATGTCGACAGATCCTTGCGGGATCGACGAACCTGTTGGCTTATGGCCATGTCGATGAGGAGAAGCTCCTTAGTACCGCGGGATCCGTTCCTACATCCATTTTGAGAGACTGACATAATTGAATTACTATCAATGTGTGTGTTAATTTTCGTTCTCAAAATGGATGTAAGAAGTTTATAGACCGTCGACAAACATGTGATCGGTCTATAATTCTTGGGTTCCGCGGGATTACCTGACTTATGGAGCAGGTGGGTAACGCCTGTTGTTAGAAACTGAGGTAGCGACCCAGACTCTAGGGATGACTGGAATTGGGATGCCAGGCAAGTCTGCGAACTACTCAGCCATTTTAACCAAAAGTTATGCAGTCCGTCCAGTCCCGGTGATTTCCAGTTCGGTAACGGACGGACTGCTCTGGCTACGTCTAATGGCGTGATAAATACAGCATCCATTTCTGGTATAGTTTCACACACTCGCTCGACATCCTGCATCCAGCCAGCCTCAGTATGACAGACGGGCACCGACCAGATGCTGCGCCAGAATGCACTCGTGGCGGCATCATCCGGGCGGCACACGTCTGTCACATTTTGTTCAGGTCGCTCCCAAGCTCTATATACCCACCTCTCATCGCTCTGGAACATGCGATTCTGCGTGTATCGGTCAACCCGCCGCTTATACCGCCGAATACGGCTCGCCCATGCACAAACTTTCTGCTTCAGGAAGTCGATGCGCTCTGTGACACGGGACATGTAGTCTTGTGGGCTGATTTCAGTCCCCGAGAATGCCCGCCTTACAAAGCGCATCACTCTTGGTCGTGTATTTCCCTCCCTGAAGCAGTATAGTTTGCCGATGAGAACCCTGGCCCCATCGATACGTCGCTCGATCCTGCACTGCCAGGCTGGTACGGCTGGTTTAGGTCGAGTAGCTCCGTCGCAGTTTGGAAACTTGACGTTAGCTAAACGACATGCCGCAACAGCCGCGCAATACAGGATCGAGTGTGTATCAATGAGATCCTCGCTGCTCTCGAAAAAATTCGTAAGTTGCGAGTCCAGGGCACACATCAGCGCCCTATTTTTTTTGTGCATGGGTAGGCGTGGTAATCGTGGTCTAAGTTCGGTCGGAGTGTACCTATACTCGCGAAACGCATCCTCCAGTGCGCTCCTCAATCGGTTGTTACACTGGCTACTTACTGTGGCAACCTTATCATCCTCCTCTTCAACTCCATGATTGAACCGCGGCGGGGTAGGATCAATATTTGACGCTTCTGCCGCGGTTTGTTCCCGAGCTGAGACGATATGGTTGCTCAGTACCTCTGAGCGCAGCCTATCAAGTGCGGTATCGTCCAACCTATGGTTGCGTTGGATGACACGCACCTGATCCGACAGTCGTTGGGCCGAGACGTTGACGGTTGGCTCTAGTTCCTGAAACAGAGACAGCATCCTAACACGGTACGCAGTGAGGTTAGTTCCTCCCTCTGTAGACCCGTAATATGCGCGCATGACGTTCTCGTTCATAGACTGAGTCCATCTCATGCGCTGCACACAACCACCGGCAGCGGGGACCCGGCTCGGGGCCGGTTGGCCCCTAAGTCCCAAGCTCTTCGGTGGCCGGCCTCTCCCCTGCCGACGTACAGGTGTTGTATTTATTATTAAAGTGAATAACTATCTATTGTTATGATGTTTGATTGAATGGTGTTTTAGTTTAGTTTAATATCATATATCAAGCGTCCTTTATCTTACAAGAATACCATTGTTGCTTCACAGAATGCTTTGGAAACTAAACCGGCTATTTCAAGATTTGTCTTGGATTGATTTAAGCATCTTTTGCTTCATTAGGAAAAATGTCTTTTTTAAATACATTCAAATTGTTTGTGTGCTCACTACTAAAGAAAAAGTAAACAAGCAATATAGTTTTACTCTTAATCCGCAAATCGCTCACCTCACCACCCTAACCACAAACCTATAACCATTACACAATTAAACGGCACCACAATAAATAACACGGTAGATGCAGACCATCCATCTTGTAATGAAGAAAAGTGCGCTCCAGCGATGCTTTATCGTCGATCTGTGTAATTAAAACGTTACCCGAAGGAAATGTGAGGTAATAACAATAAATCTAAGGCGGTCGTAACTCCGGAACGGCGTGTAGATGCTGTAATTGCAGCATTTGTGAATGGGTCCGGGATCTCTTGAATATTTGATGGGATCGTGTATCAATGTGGATGTTGATGGTCACTGGCCTGTCGTGGTACAAAGATTTAGTTTACAATTTTAAATCATCTCTTTTTTAATTATTTATTTCCAACAATAGTTGTACACAATACATGACTCATAATTAAAGGGCAACATCGGATATTAAGTAGGTGTACTCCTTCACTTATAGGAAACTACAGTATCCACAATAATCGGTCCCTTATTGCTGACAATCTATCCATCTATCTAATTTTTTAAGTCATGCTTGGCGCCAACAGTGTCGGTCCTGTGTCTTCCTAAAAAAATAGTTCGAAGGTCCAGAGGATCTGATTTGTCCACCATTTTGTTCGCCAAACCCTTGGTCTTCTTTCACTGATAAGTAGTCTCTCCAAACATTCAAAGGGTTTTCACACGATGTGGCCGAAGTAAAGTAGTATTCGGTTGTTCGACTGTGGTGAAAAGATGTTCCTTGATTTTAATTACGGTATTTCAAAGAGGGTTGTATCTGTCATAGACCTCACTCAACTGAGAGCTAAATAGTCGGACATAAATGACGTTAAAGTCACGGATGGATTTGTGAGTGTTTAAATGTTATAAGACGAGAGATGGTCATTTATGGTTTGCGTTGTATGAGGTTTATGAATGAGGAATTGTTTTCATTTCATAGACATTGTTGAAAAGAAAGCGAAATCTGCTAAAGGCTTTTATCATACATTAGGTACAAGGCTGAAGTTTCTATAGGTTCATAATACTTCTTATATAGAAATAAAAAATTGCCGTCTTCTTTTTCTGCCTTTTAAAATATGATTAATATGAAATGAGAAATGATACCTACTCAAAAGAAACTTACGATCCTTTATCATGCAAATGATCTGCCAATAAATAAGCATAATATAAATGCAAAGGTTAAGGTATTGCATGACTATTGACAAGTCACCGATCTATCAGTACAACGACATATTTCCCTCAGCTTAGCACAGCATGGAGGAAACATTAATTACTTTTATTCCTGAAGCAATAAGATTTATAACAAACAACGCTATTGAGGAAAACATTCATCTCAATACTAATATTAGTGAATATTACTCTTAAGAAAATGTACAATGTATTGTACACATTATGTTACACAATATTGTGCTGTCTGACTAAGGCTAGACTAAGATGTTATTAGCATAACTTTGCATGCACGCTGTACCAGAGTGCCAAACACAGGTTTTACCTTTGTCCACAGACGTTTGAATATTCAATAGATGTAATGATTATTATTTTACATACAAACCTATACTTTCTCGTGTTTATTGAATAGGTACTGGTTTTAAAATTCACTTTTCTGGTTTAACTCGTATTTATTTTTTTTCCTTTATATATGAGTTTATTGCATTTGTTTTGAATTTTTCGAGATATCTTGAGTGTAGGTTTAATTGCGTTTACTAGGAATTATAATTTTCTGATTCGAGAGGTTAATTTTCAGGATATTTTATCCTTTAATTAAACATATACTTAATGATTGAATTTTGCAAGAAGAGGTATTCTATTTTGTTATTGTAGAGGACAGAAAGACACAAAAATATGTTAAATTGGATCGTTCTTTTGCATTTTAAACGTGGATGGATTACAATATGAATGTAGACGTACAACACGTCTCAATTATCTATGTGACGTGACGTTCTCGCAATAAAAATAACACACCCATAAATATTTCAATATCATCATCAGCCAAATCATTTTAGCCGAAAGACGGCCATAAATATTTGTAATCATTATAGTCATCATAGAGTCGACAACAGCCGATGCATTTACAACGGGATATGGCACTAATAAAGATATACGAAGGACACTTTATTCTATTGCCTTTATCTCTATCATTTAAAGATTAGTCGTGGGCGTTGTTTATTGTTTTGTTTATCTTTTTGTAGAATAGGAATATAAAGATATATATTACGTCAGCTGTTTGAAGATTCGACTGTCTGTGACGCATTTCTTTACAAAGCTCCATATATACACACATCAAAAGTGTCTAGGAATCAAGCATTTTTATGCGGATTTCTTGAGATTGAGATGTGGCTTTGTAATAAATTTATGATTATATAAATTTATATGGATCCTTTTTGGTGCATTTCATAATTTGAAACAGGAACTGTTAATCAAATTCGAGTAAAAGATGAAAATCAGCTGTCAATATTTTCCCTATAAAAACATACAACGCATTGAAGACATTATTAGTGCTACTGTTTCCCTACTACTGATTAAAACCAACGTTATTATGGAGCGGCGACGTCATTTAAGCAGGGAAGAAATGCTCAGAGCCGTGGGAATGATAGAAGCTGGTTCCCGGCAACGTACTGTGGCTTTAGCTCTGAATACAAGTCAGAGTGTTATCAGTCGACTTTGGACACGTTACCGAAGCACTGGTACCGTGGCTGAGCGCCATGGAGGACGGTATCGCTGCACCACACGGAGACAAGACCGATACATTCAAATCTTAACTCGAAGAGCTCCAACAATAACCGCCATGATGTTAGCCGTGAGGCTTCATCACTCTTCAGGGAACTTAATTAGCGACCAAACAGTCAGAAACCGCTTGCATGAAGTGAACCTTCATTCCCGAAGACCGCTACGGGTACCACCTATAGCAATGCACAATCGTAGGATTCGATATCAATGGGCTCTTGAACACAGAAATTGGGCAGAAGAACAATGGCGTTTCGTGTGCTTTTCTGATGAGTCTCGTTTTGGTATGAGACCGGATACAAGACGTATACGACACTGGAGAACCCTTGGACGCCAACAGCGATTAAAATCCTGCCAGGAAGTCCATCCTTATAGTGGTGGAACCATCATGGTATGGGCAGGTATTTGGATCGGCGGAAGAACTGAGTTGATTTGGATCAGAGGCAACCTCAACGCTCAAATTTATGCTGAGACGATTGTATCTGACGTCATCGTTCCTCTACAAGTGCAAATCGGTCCCTTATTTCAGTTAATGCATGATAATGCACGACCGCACACCGTAAGAGTTGTAAGACAGACTCTCGCCGCAGCTAACATCAATGTCCTGCTCTGGCCTGCTCAGTCGCCAGACTTGAACCCGATTGAGCATGCATGGGATATGCTACAGAGAAGAGCTCTGCCGAATATGGAGGGTATCCAGTCGCAAGAAGACCTTTTTTTGTTGTTGCAAGGAACATGGGCGGCCATTCCACAGCGTGATTTGGATGAACTCATTTTGAGTATGCCAAACCGATGTTCTTGTGTTGTTAGTGTTCGCGGTAGAAACACGGATTATTAATTGTTTAAGTTACCCAATAAAATTTTAAAGAAAACTGTTATTTCAGTCTTTTTTTCGAACTTTAATGTTAGTGGTTCAAATGTCAAAAATCCCTTTATTAGGAAAATGGCAAATTTCTTTATTAATGCAAAGGTGACTTGGTTTATCGTTACTGTGACAAACGAAAACACTTTATTTGATGAATCCTTAAAGAAAATTTTAATTAATATCAATCAGGAGAAAAGTTATTGCAAAAATATATGTTGATCCCTAGACACTTTTGATGTGTGTAGATGGTCTGATGACGTACCGTCAACAACGTAAGTACGAATTTCTAGTTTTACAAAATTTACTCTTAAAATGGTATCGTTATATTTGAATCATAAGGTAAATGAGTAGAAATACATACCTACCTACACAAATTAATCTAGAAAAATCGTTATTACTATCTTGAATTCTCCATCAACACTCTCTAAAACTGTACTTAAATTATATATTAACATTAACCAAAAGTTACAATACAATAAACTATAAACACTCTCAATAAACTATCTTTGAAGTTTGAACCCAACAATACCAATTAAGTAACCTCTCCGATCAAGAAACCTCCTAATTTCGCGTACAGTCACAAACAGTGGGCGATCTATTAGTAAATCTATTTGTTGTGCGCGACTGTACAAGCAATGGGGCGGTCTCGTTGCTGTCCGCAAGTATGCCGCGTTAATTAGTTGACAACATGTTTTAAACTGTTGCTTTCAGTTTGGTGTATTGTTTAGCTTGTATTGAAATTAGTGGGAGGAAAGTGACTGCTTGTATGTATATTGAGGTCGATTTAGTTACGCTAATGGCTTTAAACTAATGCTTTATTTTATGTTTCAAAACGAAGAGAGAAAACTTGTAATAATGATTAAAAACTTTTCCTATTTGTTTGTCAGACTTAGCAATATGTTTAGGCCAATTAGCCACTTATAAGATATTATCATCATTATCATGATATTATAAAGCATGGTGTAGTCATGTTAAAGAAATTTGCATTTACAACATGTCGTCATCTTAGATTAGATACTGCTCCCTCACTCACCTCACTTTTAAGATACGTGCAAGAAGACATCTGTTCTACTTCAAACCGAGAACTCACTATAACCTAACTATTACACCTCACGTCAAAACCATCTCACTCCACCACACAGCGACACATACTTTTTAAGCCATTTTTATCTGAAGTCATCAATTGTAACACCACGGTAACAAAGATGTCATTCACCTCGCAGATGCCATTTATCCAGGAAAGTACCCACTAAACTAGGTACATAAATTATTTTGTCTGCTTCGCCAAGTGTAAGGAACTCCTAGGGAATTTATCACGCGTGTCTCGGTGTAAAGACAAAGCGGTTGCGGACGAAGAAACAAAAATAAGATTTTTCCTTGAAATGGCATTGTCAGTATCTATCTCTGAGTAATTTTACTTAACGCTTAATTTTACTACATAATGTTTATCTCATTCTCTGTTGCCAAGGATAGAAAAGCTTATATTATCGTGAAGGAAAGGTTAGTCAATCAACAAGGATTGTAGCTAAATATCAGATTGGGGCAGTCATAATAGGCAAGGTATGTTTTACTCATAATCTCTTGTACCTACTCCAATCAATGCCGCCTGACATGATTGTGATTTCTTTATGTTTAGCAAAATAATGTCACATAAAGTTAATTTTGCAATTATCACAGCAAGTCTTAGAGTATACTTGGCAGAGATTGTTTTCTGCGTTACTTGGTAAATTGCCAACTTTGCCAAATACCAAAGTATTTTTTTTTTTGGAAATTCGTTACAAAACTTTTTTTTCTTATTTTTATAACTTGCACCAACCCTTGTAGGAAAAATAGTAGCGAGTGCCGACAGCCATTTTGTATAAAGCAAGAGGGTGGTTTAAAATATTATGCATCGTAAGGAAATGTATTTTTTGTAGGTGCGGGGTGCTCCGTTTATTTAGGCGAGCATGATAAGTCTAATTTATAATGCTGAAGTCAGCTGTATATTTATTTGAGAACTGGGGGATTATAATAGCTTAGTTTCCATGAGATATATTCTAAGAACATGGTCTTGAAAATTGTTTGCGCTAAAAGAAACGTTGCTCGTTTCTTTGTCGCTTTCCTGTGTCTACTTCAAAACCTCTCAACTTATTCATCGAACTTGAAATGCATTTATAACAGTTGCCGTAGCATTGTGGACAGTAAAAGTTTCAAATTACACAACAATCACAGAATTATTTTTATAAATTAATACGTTTGCTTCCCTGGTGAACATAATTTTATTTTTTTATTTTTTTCAAATGCAATTTATAGCTTTTTAGAGCTTGAGCACTAAACGTATATATGTTAATGCAGATTTTTTTAACCAGTAGCGAACCAATCTGTATCCTGATAAAAGTACGGCTAAATAACTTTTGCAACTGAATATTTCGAAAGGGTCCTAACTTTGCACCCTGAGGTACTCCAAACTTATTCTGTACTTTCTTTCTTAACTTGCAAAGTCGTTTAGTTAGTTATTAATACTGTAGACTTACCTTATCGCTTAAGCCTTATCAAATTATAATCATTTGGTCATATAAACCTAGAAAGTAACTTTTTCTCAAAAGAAAACGAACTCATTTGTCTCATAAGGTATCCTAAAGTCACGTTTAATAAAACCCGCATTTATGGCAAGTATCGCGAATACGGGCAGGCTTATAATACAGGCAGGCCATGACAAGTATCGCGAATACGGGAGGCCATAAATCCGCCAAAACGCATAAATATCACGGGACGCCGCCGAATCACTTTGAACGAGATAAGGTGAAGCCAGTCGGGTTCTGGCGTTTTGTTAGTAGGTTCATGTTTTGATATGAAGGAGTGGTGAAATCTGTTTTTTTATTTGCCAGTGTTACCGTCGTTATTTTATATTGGCATTGCAGTTTTAAAGAAAGTATTTGACTAACTATGTATATTATTGTCCGTAGGTATAACCATTTTAAATGACAGTGATTAAGCGTAGACATTTTTATTTGAATAACATTGGAGAAGTAAAAAACATGTTTTTTTAAAGCATTTTAATAAATATGAAAATAAAATACATTAATATTAAAGAATACGTTCAAATTACTTTACCAGTAGTAATAATATATTTCAGCAGAACAGAAGGAATTAATCTCAAAATCTGAAATGACAACAATTTTTTTCAACTCAAATACGTCATCACACATTTCAACATTTTGAATATAAGACCGTAAATTTTCAGTAACAAGTCGCCGTTTCGCGTACCGTGCAGCACATATCTCAAAGTTATTTCCCTTGGATGAAATATGTGGCAATTTCTTTGAATAATACATGGGCCATATTTCAGCCGTAGCGCTACGAGCGTAGGCCGTAGCCTCGTAGCGCTACGAAACAATATATTGTACTAGGAAGTGTCAGTGATGTTTCGACTTTGTTTTATCTTCTTGTTGTGTTGATTGGTTGGGCTACGGATTTATCAGAAGACGGAGTTTTCTTTGTTTTGTCAGATGAACTATAGAAAATAAATAGTATAAAACAAAGTTACTTTTTGTATCTTTCTGTGTGACCGCTTGGATCGTCTTAACTACCCAATGGATTTTGATGCAGTTTTCACTATAATTTAGAACATATATTTCGAAAAGATTATGCGTAACATACATTAATATTTAACTTGGATTTAACATAGAAATCTCGACATTAAGATATGTCGCGTTTTCACCCGTGCGAAGCAAAGTTGGGTCGCTAGTAAAAAATGAGAAACTATTTTACAGAATAACAATATTCAATGATGATAAAACACACTTTGTTCTGATAGTAACATCTGGGAACAGCTCTGTTGAAGTGCTTGGCAATGATAAATAGCTCTTATAAACAATACGGCCGCAGGTTGGGTAACATTAGACCAGAAACCCACCGCATGATAAATAATTACCAAAGTAGCAAACTAGGTGCTAATGAGCGGTTTACCAGGCACTAAACCTAGTGAAATAAATGACTTTTGCAATCTTAGAGATACAAGAGTGAGAAAAGACTAATAATAACATAAGTTTCCTAAACGATGATTAAAATCAACTGTAAATTTAATAAAATAATGACAAATAACCAGTCGATTAGATAAATCAAGTCAACTAGATTTCTACAGAAATTTACCAATTTATAAAATAAACGGTCTAATCCCAACTATTTCATCGCTAGAAAACGCTTAACAATCAGAATTTCACACATTTTATATACAAATGCCATTAATGCTCTACAAACTAGCGTGCCAACTTACCACCTGCCAGTTTTTACCAGTAAAGATGGCAGTCACCAATTTATCACGTCATGTCTTTGAGACACATAATATATTAGAACATAATGAACGACTCATTCGATCGTTTGTCATGTTCTTCTACCTCAAAAAAAAAAAGTACCGTCCTTACCAACCTTATTTTCTTCTCCCTAAGAATCATTTCCCAATAAATTCTTGCTTCAATAATCAGATCTTTCACGCATGTATCAATTCTGAGACGCGTGTTCTTCCATTTAGTGACTTTTGAGAAGTTTTTCAACAATCGCAGATTTAGTGTGAAAGGGCAGGGCCCCGGGACTCGATTGTCATGCGCCATTATGTTGAGTGATAAATGGTCTGCTTGTTTGAGGCTAAGTTTGAATCATCTGGCATTAAGATTAAGCACCTGTGGGGGATAAAAATATGCAGTTTATTTATGTAACTATTATATGTCAACTAACGATATCTAAAACGTCCTATAATCATTAGGTCTCTGCTAGTGCTGTGCACTTCTTTCTGTAAGCGACGAATTCACAATACGTTAAACTGTGTCTGTATGATTTAGTGAGTAAGTCGTTTAGGTGCCATATCAATAAATAAATATGTATGTAGAAAATTTTATTGTAATGCAAGAAGTTTGAAATCTGCCTAACTTTATTACAATTTTAACACTTATTATAATTTTATTATTTTGACATTTGCGTTTTGCAAAAAAAAAAACCTAATTGGTAAATCATAAATAGGACTTACATTTTCAGATTGCCTCAAGTCTGGTTTTCGTTCGACTACTTTTGAACATCCATGCAGGAAAAAATATTTAATTAGCAAGAGATCTTCTAAGAACTGTTCATTTTATCATAACAACGTATGCGCTGCAAATACTTCAAACAAGAACTGAAAAAATAAACAATAATAATGTGAATAATTTCACACACCACAGACCCCAAAAAGGGGACATAATCAAAAAAATAACCCCATCACTGCCAAAAACCGACGCGCTTCAAACAAATCATCACCTCGCTGTCATCCCCTCCTCCACCCCTCCCCACCCCCTTGGTCCCACGAGTACCACTCTTAAAACTCGTAAAAGGCGCGCCATAAGTTTGAATTATCGTCGCACTGAGCCCCCGTAATGAATATGGTCGACTGTATATTTCAATTTGGGCCGCAACTGTGAGCAATGTGTTACGTTTTTACGAGCACACGCTTTTTGGCCAGCACCTTTTTGAAAATTTTAGAAGGGGTGCTGTTTTGTATGTTTAATTAAGGTGCTAATTAAGTATTCATTGCTCCATTTTGAGCTGCGGGTTTTGAGGTGACATCGTAAAGGGAGTCGCTGTCTTCTTTCTAGAGACAAAGTATTAAGTAATTTAATCTGCTTACTATCCAAATATGATGATTATGGCGATATTTCTTAGTGATCGTAGTTAAATTAACCTGTAAGGAGGCCCATGTTGGGCACGCCACAATTGCGGCGATAAGACCCCTCTTTGAGGAGTGGCTAGAGAGGCGCCACGGCGTTCTCACCTTCCGCCTGACGCAGGTCCTCACCGGACACGGCTGTTTCGGGAGGTTCCTGCACAGGATAAGGCGGGAGGAAACGCCCGGGTGTCACCATTGTGTGGATCGCCCGGAGGACACGGTGGAGCATACGGTGGAGGTCTGCCCAGCTTGGGCGGAGCATCGCCGTGTCCTCGTGGAGGCGATCGGCGGCGGTGATCTCTCACGTCCGGCCCTGGTTCAGGCCATGGTACGGAGCGAGAGGAAATGGGAGGCCGTCACTTCCTTCTGCGAAGCGGTAATGCTCGCGAAGGAGGAGACGCCCAGGGCGTCGGGAATCGCGAGGCGATTTCCGGCCACCGTAGGCGCGGGCTTGCGGGCGGTGAGCAATGGGTGGCGCACCGTCCGATAAGGACCAGGCCCGGGTCGACGGCGCGTTATGTTCCACGCGCGCCTCAAAGAGATGTCAGCAGAATTGAAGGGGTCCACTATGGCCGATGCCTGCCAGGGTAGCGAAGAAAACAGGGCAACTGAAGGAACACGGCTGGGTTTTAGTCAGTAAGAGTCTGACACGCCCTCCCGCTCCGCCCAGAGCGGGAGAAGTTATTTGAAGATTTCCCAACCTCAAAAAAAAAAAAAAAAAAGGAGGCCCATGTTATCGGAAGGTAGTCGATGGAACTTCAATAACTTTATCTGATGTTCAAGCAGTCTTTCATGAAGTCAGGAAAATTTAATGGCATAACTGGTAGTCAACCTCGCACTTTAAATAATATCTACAATAATTAATTCTGTTAAAATAAATATTATATTTATTTTCAGCCCATGGATGTGATTTTTATGATAAAATATTAGACCACTTGTTATTTCAGCTGAGGAACCCTACAAGAACTGGACAGGAAATTTTCCATCATCGACTCCCCACAAAATTTCACTATAAAAAAAAAAAACTTTATTACCCGCATCTATAGCGCCATTATAATAATATCATACTAAGCCATACATTGCGAGAAAGGCTAATTTAGCGGGACCATTTAGCCTCAGAGCGAGGTTGGAATTGTGATATACAGGGTGTTTCATTACGCTCGTACGCGCCGTAACCGAGTAATAATTCAAAATTATAGCCCGCTTTACGACTTTGGCCGACGTCAGACGATGGTACACGAGTTTTAAATCGTGTTCCACTGCGGATGTTTAAGTGAAATGTCCGAAAGTGGGGGAAGGGGGACTGTCTTATGGTTATTAGGATGGTGATAAAATCTTGCTGGGTTTGCTTGGGGAGACTGAATTTAAAAGGCAGTCTTGTTATCGGCCAGGCATTAAAATAATTTGTTCTCATCATAGTCCATGGCTGAATGTCAGGACTTCGATAGGGCTAAAAATGTAAGCCAAATGTCTATAACCTATGCAATCAACTAAGTGTAGTATGCAATGTGTGTGATTATGCCCAAAAGTTGACATCGCTAGGTCCCCAACTCCCCAAAAGTTCAGGGATAAATACTGAGATGATAGATGAGGTAATATGTAGCCATAAATCGCTAAAATATTATAACTTTAATTTATGACCTATTGTGTAATAAATCCAAAAAAATAAACACCACAATAAATCAAGGTGAGCGTGCTAATCGTCGAATTTCGAATTCTCAGTTAATGCGAAATCATTTATAATACTTTTATCCCGACAATTCTATTGTTAATAACAATTTTGAGTAATAAATTCTACCTCCGGCGTATCGGATCCCCCGGAATCACATAACAAAGAGAAGCACTAGATCATCGACACACAAAAAAACCGTACACACCACGACACCGCTTATTTATTTATGAGTTCAATTCAAACTCAAAACCCTCTTCTACAAGCATAATATTGAGCGATCGATATCAGCTCATTTCGGGCACCACACAGAGTTGACACAAAGGGGCGAGTCAAAAAAAACCGCTCCAAGTGTCATCTTTCTTGTGACAGACGACAGCTGCGGGGAATACGACAATACGAGCGATATCGATTCATCACATCGACGACAATGCCGCTCATTGGGGTGTCTACCCTACACAACGCGCCACAGACTAAAATCTTCGCTACATTCGCATTGGCCAACTGATTTTCGTAGCATGTATTGATGTTACCTTTTTTACTCTGTACGGGGTGGAGGTGACAGTAATCGGTGGCAGTGTGAAACGGATAGACAGCCGTGGTAAATCGACAATGGTAGTGATTTAAAAGGGAAATAAATAGGGTAAAAGCCGTGAAGATAGTTATAACAAACACACATTTCATGGTCGGGGATTTGCTTAGGTTAGTTGTAGTTAATTTGATATGGGTGTCGAATGTATTGAAAAACATTTGTTTAAGTACTGGATTGTAAAATACAATGTATTGTGTAAATACCATCTATGCACACAAATATAGGACAAGGTACTTCTCGATCAACACTATTTCTTTTTTTAAATCTATTTATTTATCAAGAATGGAAATAATGTTATGTTGGTTGTCTTATTTATATTTCATAAGTTTATCTATACATATTTTATTGAATATCAATGTTTGAGAGATTGAAAAAGTAATTATTTTTATTCATTCGACATTTTACCATGTCAAATATTACATTTGTCCATTTTAAATATTAGCTATTTATTAGATTGACGTTCAAAACAGTAAGTACTTATACCAACTAACTTTAACCAACGCTATCATTAATAATTTCATGGATGATGGAATAAAAAAGCTCAAATCTATTGAAGCATGATGAGCAATAATGAGAAATTTTAAACCCATGGGAACAAGCTGTCCAACTGGATTATTCTGAAAGGGATGATATTATACTTTTCTTTGTTAAAAAATGTTCAATGAAAATTATTTGACACTTCATGGTCATGGTCATTAAAAACGTGGTATAAGGTTTTGGAATAAAGGCCGTGGTAATACTTAATCAATTCTTAGAATTTTAGATGTATGCATGCATGTAGATACCGCCCCATACTTACTTCTACTACTTTTGATCTTCATATTTTTATTTCGTATTTTTACAGTTGACCGTACGTTGTTTGACCTTGATCCAGCCCAGCATAGTACGTAGTTTTAATTTCATTATATTTTTATTAATCATTATACATATTATTTTATATTCCTCGAGGCCAGCTTATACTACTTTTGTTACCACTGACATGCGACCTACAGACTGTATTAATAAAAATGATGACATGGGTGGCATCAGTACGCGCAATAACTGTTCTTACTTTCTAAAGCAAACAACAACTCATACGCAATCAAACAACAACAAAAAAGCCAACACACTTATCTAGCTACCCGTCCTTGCGTTAATAAATTATTCGAACGACATTGTTCAAAGTAAATCGCGCCACAACAGTCAACCTCACACCGCGTTCATGTCCCGTCATTCCCGTCAACAATGGCAACGTGTCCCGTCACTGTCCCTTTGTCGTTCACAATCGTGACAGACAAACAGAATGTACCGTCCGAGCTTCCTGCGCTTTCAAAACGGCGGAATTGTGTAAACACCACTATATTGTAAGTGCATTTTTCCGTCACAGTTATGACGGAAAAGCCACAACCGTTCCACTCAAATATACACTTTAATGGTTGAGTTATAAGGTTCCTTTTTAAATTGGAAGGGGTTGAAATGAGGTTGTTTTTCATTGTATAGTAGAAGTGTGTGCGGGTAATGGATTGGCCGATTGTCGGCCGTCGGTCGAGTGGCGGTGGGTGGTCATTTCACGTCGGCAGCTTTACATCATCGTTTGAAAAGAACACAAAGGGCGAATATTAAATGAACGCTCGTAATGTACGTCGTTTTTATTGTAACGTGCGATGTTCGGTTTGAATACGTAAGTGATGGAGTTTGGACACTTGATTTGAAGTTCTAAGAAAGTTTTCGTAACACAAAAGTTGTACAGAGAATTTTATGCTCTCTTTTACAAGTTCACTTGATTATGCATATATATAGATAAGTAAATTCAAAGAAATACTATAAACCAAATAAAAAAGCGGATATCTGTATCATGATGTCGCAACACACGACAATAAAATCTAACTGCTGACGGTTTGAATAAAACCTGTTATTAAAGTAACGAGCCAAGGAGCCACATAAAATTTATATATAATACACTTTAAATAAACATTAAAGTGTCAGCATTACTCCATATTCACTGCATTTACGTGTAATATCACCAATTAAGGGGCTGAGTTATGGCCGCAAGCGTCATTACTGCTCCGCCGCCTGTCACGGTAGTAAAAAAATAAAATATTCTTATCATTGCCGCCGAGCGACTTAAGTCAGTGTTTGAACATTAATGTGTGACAAATAAAAATGTTGGCACCAATTGTGTTTTTGTGACATCTGGTGCACCTCTTTATATCCGTTTTAATGTTAGAGGTGCGACGAGTTCTTTTTTAATGTCAAATATTATGTTCGAAGTTTAAATGTGTAAATGTTACTTGATACTCCGCAATCGATCAAGTGATAACAGCTCGATGTCTAAAACGTTGGATCACGATCGAGATAACGTAAGTTCAAATTCTACACTTTGAAGTATCGTGAATTCACTTCTAACACGTCACAGACTAGAAACTAAAATATATCATTTACAAAAAATTAACTACCCAATCCGCATCATAAATTCTGCCAAAAAAACCGACTATAAAAACAAAACTTATTTATGTTTTGTAAAACATTTATCAAGACAAAAAGGTGTACATTACACTAATATCCCAATATGCTGATACTCCACGGACGCGACCATTTTTATGTGTAGAGATTAACAAAAAAATATGGCGCCCGCTCCCCGGCTGTCAGAGCCCTATCTGCCGTCGTAATTCAATGTTTATTTTTTTTATTTGACTTTTTTAAATGTATTCTAATAAGAAGCGCCGACTTTATCTTTTATGAGTGGTAAATTGAGGTGTTAAATGTCATAGTTACGCTTGAAATGGTGCTTTTAGATGTTATGTAAGAAACTGATAAAATAGACTTCTGTACTTACTGTTGTCGTCTCGCTGACATTATATTCTCTCACTTTTCATGAGAGAGAGAGCTTTAAGTTCTGTTGGCAGTTTGTGTAACATAAGCATTATTTTTAACCGACTTCCAAAAAGGAGGAGGTTATATTATGTTCGTCGCGTATGTTTGTTTTTTTTTTATGTATGTCCACCGATTTCTTGGTTAATTGTGGACCGATTTTGAAAATTCTTAATTTTTGTGCTCTCAAGGTAGTCCCATAAATTTGATTAACTTTGCTTGGATAATTTTTGAGTTAGCTTCAATAATACATACTTTTTCCGACTAAGTATTTGGATAATATGATAAGTTCCTGTCACTGTTATTTATATAGCAAGTTGTGGTTTTCGAATTTGTGTGGGTTAGGTACCACAGCTAAAAAGTAAAAATAAAAACTATTACTAACTTTAATTTCGGAAGTCGGTGGCAAGAAACGAAAATTTTAAACCAAAGACACGGTGTCTTTGGTTTAAAATTTTCTTTTCTTTCGGAATTAAAAGTTATTTTTCACTCTGTAGTGTTTTTTTTTTTTGGAAGACGGTTGTTTATTTTTTTTTGTAAAAAGTTTTTAAGTCACCTATTTCTTTTAAGTGCGTGTGGTTTCTGTTTTCATCTAACGGTTTGAACAATTAAACCTGGGATGATAAGCAGTGTTTCCGTGTAAACTGCTAGTATCATAACTAAGTCACTTGCCGAGTAAGTTTTGGTATTACACTCAATTATTTTTTTTGCTGATCTAACAGAAAAAAAATTTTGTTTTAAAATTCTACAAAAAAAAATAGCTTGAAAGTGAGAAATGTTTAAGTGCAGTGTGGTACCTATCTGCTACTAACATATTAACAAATAAATGATTACCTTAAAAAAAAAAACCTATAAGATACAAACAACACAACACGATATGCCCAATCTTACTCATAAATCACTTGCAGGATATTCAATGTGTATTTTCCTCATTTTTACCAACATGTTACACTGTACACATAAACATTAATATATCAACATAATACTAAAAATAAACCAATATTTTAGCCTTACCACTAATCTCCAAACCATTTATCTAATCCCTACAAACGCGGCATCAATAAATTATAGCTAAGTGAAACATAAACGATAATGTCAATTGTGTAAACATTCGTCCCCTTTACATTTGTACAAACACTGACCTACTGGTTGTATTAGGGCCAACTAAGTATAATAAATCCCATCTTACTTCACGATGACCACCATTCGATTCCCAACTTTACTGAACCAGTACTAAAGGTCAAACTCACTCGTGGTACGACTGTGACTAAGGTCGTTTTTCATGGTTGTGGCTGGTAGAAACAAGTCGATCCATCATCGGTAAGTGATCGATGAGGGCTGCCCAAATATTTGAATTATTTGATATGAGAGTACAGGAGCGACTCAGTCACTTGCCACTGTGTTAGAATTATATTTTATTTATTATACCTATATTTTTCTGAGTTATTTTTTAAGGTTTCGAATTTTTTGTTGAGTTTGGAATGTAAGATATAGATACGGTTGGTTTATTGAATCTGTTTTGAGGATAAAGTATTTTCTTGGTTAGAAGGTATTTTGGAATGCTCTTAGGGATTGTTGTAAGTATAATTATTTCGACTGCTGGGTACTATGGACTAAGAGCGTTTATTCTGAAAGTGGGCAACGTTCAAGTAGATGTCAAATATTTCGCTGTTTTGATTAATTTAGCAATATTACTGTATGGAAATGAGAAATGTGGCTAACTAGTGAACTAAAATATTAATAATGAATTGCAATTATAACACTGAATTTGATGTTGTAACCGTTTTAGGTGAAAAAAAGGCATTTGGAAAGTTTACAAATACTTTTTTACATATAAAACTAAATATTCGGTGTTACGATATCAATTATTGCATTTGATAATCAATATTTTAGTTCCCTAGTTAGCCACATTTCTTAATTCCATACAATAATATTGCTAAATTAATCAAAACAGGTATATATCTGACAGCTATTTACGACGCGACTTTGCCAACTTTTACGATAAACCCTCTTAAGAAAATCTAGTTAATGTTTCAGGGTAATGTTGACTATTTTAAAGTCTAATTTTTCACCACACTGAAAGATATTCCTTTCAAGATAATCGTGCATGAAATAACTTAGTTTTGTGTCACGTAATGATATTCCTTTTAACAAATTATTACCGTGAATCTGTTATAAAAGATTTTTTTAAATGAATCCGGAAAAATGACACAGGAAAAAGTGAACAGAAATAATCCTTGAAAAATTGAATAGACACCAATTTACATTACTATTTACTTCATTCCCATAATTCTACTAAACGTGTAAAATATAATACTACACAGAGAGTACATATTTAGTGTTATGTAAATATTATTTATCTCGCATTACAATGCCATGTCCAATGTTTTCAATCGAATTTAATACCGTAACATTTTCCATGCATATTATGTTTGCATATATTATTTTAATGAAACATGTAGTATTTGAAAATATAGTCAATTCTTACTTATATTTCCGTATAAATGAAAATAAGTATTAATATTTAATACAGGTGTATTTAATATTTTTTTAAATGATACTTTTTTTAGTATGTTCCTTTCATTATTATTATTATTTATTTATTTCTAAAACACTTAACCTCCTTTTCCTTATTTTGGTTTTAGCCACACAACGAAAAAATCCATAGCCATATTGTCTATATACATATACATATAATAAAATCGTAGCGAAATCAAAATTGTATATTGAAAATTTTGAAAAAAAAAAAAAATGCTATGAGGTCTGGAGATCTATTCTAATGCCGAAAAAATATTTTTTAGATTTTTTGTTTGTTTGTATCTTTATCTGTTTGTCTGTACGTATGTTCCAGCATGACGTAAATTCTACCGAAATTTTATTCGAAAGATTCTGTTAAAATTTTGCATAGATATTCCTTATAGGTCTGGTCAACCTGTAGGGTATAAACTATCACGCTTTTTGCTATAGGGGATGAGCAATATTACATTATGTCGTATTTGTATGTTCTAGCATGACGCAAATACTACCAGATAGACTCTGTTAAAATTTTGCAGAGATTTTTTCTATGAGTATGGTCAAACTATATGGTATAAACTATCACGCTATTTGCTATGGGGGATGAGCAGTATTATATTATGTATGTATTTTTGGAAAAAAATCGCGCCAAAAGATAAGGATATTGTAGATGATTATCGATTAAACTTTTTAAATTATTATTATTACGCTATACCTTTATGGAACTAAGCAGTCAATCATGAAATATATAGGAACTGCTATTTTAGTTGACTTCCACCAACGCAATTAACTCAGAGGTTGGACGATTGCATAGCAAACATGGGGTTGTAAGTTCGGTTTCCAACTATATTTTCTTTTTCTTTTTTTTAAATTTTGTAATGCGATTTAAAAAATATATTTTTTGATGATGCATATCTATACAAATAATTAAATCGTAGCGAAGTTAAAACTGTACATTTAATATTTTTGAAAAAAAGTTATTGCTACGAGGTCTGGGATCGATTCTTATGCTTAAAATATAGTTTTTAGAATTTTCGTCTGTATTAAACTGTATAAACTATCACGCTTTTTGCTATGGGGGATAAGCAATATTATATTATGACGCGCCAAAAGGTTAGGATATTGTAGATAGTTACCGATTTAACTTTTTAAATGATTATCATCACACTATACCTTTATGGAGCTTAGCAGTCAGTCATGAAATAATTATATAGGAACGGCTATTTTAGCTAACTTTCAAAAAAGCAAATAATTAAGCGGTTGGACGAATCCTTTGCAATCCTGGGGTAGTAAGTTCGATCCCCATCTATTGTTTTTTTATTTTTTGTGGCTCTTTTTTTCAATTTTGTAATACGTTTTTTATGTATATGTCACGGTTAAAACGCGAAGTGCGGCTATACCTAGTTTTAGCCGGCTACGACTAGGTGCGGCCGGTAGTAGTTGGTTAAACTTGCCTAAATGGACCTCGCCGGCCGCTGCCGCGGCACAGCTCGCTTCGCTCGCTCGACTCGTGCGGTGTGTTATGCGTGCACATTAATTTGCTACAAATACATTTAACCAACTGCTACCGCTGCAAAATGACAGATTGTGATTGTTTATCTGTCATTTCTCATTATATATGTCATTCTTCCGTCGACAAAACCCGTTTCTACGGTGGTCATGCTACACGTGCTGGAAAGACTTGCGGGAGGCCTTGATGTAATAGCAATCAGGTAATTGCGTTTAATTAAAATAGGTTTATATTTTTATTAATTTATATATCTTTTGTGTAGATTCTTTTCTATTTTGTGAATGTGAGAACGCTGTAGGCTTAGTGGACTGTAGATTTGTTGACCATTTTACATTTTCTTAAGTGCCTGATACTTATTGAAAGACCTACACTGTCCTCCCATACCTAGTCACACTATAATTTGAAAGAATTGTAAAAGCCAATTATTTTTAAAAGAGTAACCGTGTGGAGTTTCTTGCCGGTTCTTCTCCATAGGAAACGACCAATTGGAACTGTGCACCTAGCTTCTGACGTTTCATAAGTGCCCATGTAGGTTTATGTGAAATAAAAATATTTTGAATTTTGATCAACACAAAAAAAAAACTAGCTTAATTTTGGAATTTACACACATATTTTGACAGCAGATTTGTAGTAGCGAAAATCTGTGTGTAGATCCTCTGAAATCGCTGCCACACTGCTTCCTGGTGACAAAACAGCGCACGCCAAGTTTAAGATTCCCATCGATTTAGAGAGCAATGAAACGCCTATTTGTGGGGTGTCACGCAACAATAACACGGGACGTGTGCTTAGGGATCGCGATTCATCATATGGGATGAATGCATTATGGCAAACAAGAAAGCAGTGGAAGCTGTAAACAGAACCATGCAAGACATCCACTGGAACCAAGACATGATGGGTCACCACTCATCATGTCTTGGTTCCTGCGGATGTCCTGCAGCGTTCTAAGTATTCACTTTGTCAGTCAGAATTGTGACACCTCACAGTTCTGACTGACAAAGTGAATACTTCGTTGAAAACGTCGACTCTATGGTCGAGAGTTCATAGACTGCGCTTGACCATCATCTTACGAGCTCGGTTTGGCGGCAATACAAATGCTCAATAATTCTCCGATGTTTTTCTAAAAGTTGGTGAAGGCATTCTACCAGAGACTCTTGGTAGAGTAGTTCCCACTTTAGAAGATCTTATTTGTCTGGTGTACCTCAGTCGAATACCGTACCGCGAGAATTCTTGGGCGTGTTCCCATTTTAACGTCTAAAATGATCAAGCTGCAGCGATCAACTAAAGTATTCTCTCGTAAATTGAAGGGAGCGAAGTGATATACACTTCCATTAATACTGATGAGGAGGAAGATGATATGACACATTACCCCATAGAAAATCTCAATTCACTAATGGCAAGTGGACTTTCGGTGTACATCATCCAGCTGAAGGTCGGTGTCCCGATTATGCTCCTTCGGAACTTAACTCCGCCGAAGCTGTGTAATGGAACCCGGCGGAAGTCGTGTATTTGCAGAGAAACGTCATCTAGGCGGAAATTTTAACAGGTTGTGGCGATGGCGAGAGAGGGTTTATCCCGCGTATACCACTAATTCCCCACAATTACCGATTTAAGTGCGTGCAGTTCTCTGTGAGCGTATGCTTTGCGATCAACAAGTCTTAGTGGCCGACACCAAAAGCTGAAGGCATCGGGTGTTGACCTCAGGACAAGCTGCTTCTCACACGGACAACTGTACATCGCTTGCTCTCGAGTCACCATTCCTGACTCTCAGTATATTTTGACAGCTGAGAATAAAACTACATACGTTGTATACAGGGAAGTTTTATAAAAATGTAGCTGTTATTGTAGTATATTGTGGGGTCTTACGACTTCCACGCGAATGAAGTCGCGGGTAGAAGCTAGTTTCATATAAATATCGATCTACCTAACCTTTTTCGCCTTCTGGCATCTTCCAGTCTAACCGGATGCAGCTAAATACCATTGCTAGAATAAAAAAATTTTTGCAACTTTCAAATCTTAGACTTACCACTTTCTATTCGCAAACGATAGGTGATAAGTCATCCTTTCATCACTGACCACCGTTTTCTAGATAAAAGGGAGCCCATTATTACATTCGGCTGTAAACCCTGCACAATTAAGTTGATAAAACTCTCAATGCTCCATACATTACGTACAAAGGGAAAGGGCGTAAAACTAAATAACACGTCAAAACCCACGCAACTGTAACCGGTCAATTTACATCAACAATCATAATAAATGATTTGCATCGTAAATTCTAACTTGCATTTAATTCGCTCGTATATCGTTCCCTCAAGAAATAATTCACAATGTTTGATAAATCGTATGTTGTAATATATTGTTGGAGTTTGATACTGATCGGTGGGAGGAGGAAAATATAGGATGTTTGAATAGGTCAGGAGGAATAATACACACGGAAACATCGTGATTCGCAATATAGAATTATAGTGTTGAAGAAGAAGACGAATGGGATACTTTCCAGTAGCTCCAACTCATATATAGACAAATGTATTTTTACTTTTTGATAGTGGACTATTATTAAAACGCCAGGTTTTGATAGTGGACTATCGTTCAAACGGCAGGTTTTGATAGTGGACTATTGTTCAAATGGTAGATTTTTATAGTGGACTATTATTAAAACGGCAGGTTTTGATAGTGGACTATTATTAAAACGGCAGGTTTTAGTAGTGGACTATTGTTCAAACGGCAGGTTTTGATAGTTGCCTATTGTTCAAATAGTAGGTTTTGTTCGTGGACTATTGTTCAAATGGCAGGTTTTGCTAGAATATTGATATTTAGCTGCGTCTTTTGTCAAAATAAAAAACCGATGGTGGTTTGATCAGGGTTAGAATTCGTGAAAATAACTGACAAATAAATGACCGCTAGGGTTATTCCACTTAGCTGTATGAACCTAAGCCAAGCCTAAGCTAAGGTTCTATCGGTTCACACAATATCTGGTCTAGCACACTTTAAGCTGGGTTTTTCAGCAATTGTGAAAAATCCATAATGGAATTGCATCAAGTCGTGTAAGAGATAAAACGCCTCAAGCAAACCCATCGATATATGTAGGAATACCTTTATCATTAAAATCATATTTCAATGTCGTTGGCAACGTCGCCTAATCGCCCACCTGTCAACTTCGCAAACATAGGATCGTAAGCAAACAAGCTTCGCCCATGTTTGTATGTACAACTATATATACATTTAGTTATCAATTTATTGGCTTATTATTAGAAGTAGTTTTGGTAGTAGGTACTAGGTTACGGTTGATAGATTATTGAAAGTTTTTTTGGAGTATTTTTTATAGACATACCAGCTTTTCCCCGCTGCATTACCTAAAAATCGGAAACATCACTGTATTACCTTCAGAAATTATCCTACAGGATCGTATTACTGGGGTATCTTATGTCCACCCCAGGCCATGGTCTATCTTTCTGCCTAATTCCATTCAAATCTAGGGATTTGCAGTAGCTGTTAAAGAATGAAAGGTAACAGAAACACAGACATACAGATAGATAGAGTTACTTTCGCATTTCTTATCTTAAGTATGATTTTTTTTTCCGAAATGTTTTGTAGGGTTTTAAGAGCGGAGTAGGAAAAGCATAAGTATGTATATTTTAGTTAGAGTATTACACCAAGATGATTGATGATTGGGTGTGGCAGTTTCTAGGATCACGCTTGGTCGTTTTTAAAATAATGTTCCTGACCTTAATCGATATGAATATTCACTATAATTTAAATCGATTAAGGTCAATGAAAATTCAGCTGAAATTGATAGAGTTAGTAGAAATAAGAAAAGTTGTTGTGTCATGATTAGTATTTCTTTATAGTAATATGCCTTTTGTTTATAGGGTAGCAAGTTTTGTCTACATTACGGTATTTTTTTTCCAAAACACGACGTCATGACTGATATTTTTAATCTGTAACAGACGTGTCAATCAAATCAATCAAATTGCTTTCCCAACTATGTTGAGGTCGGGTTTCAGTTTAACCAGAAGCACTGTTTGTAGATTATCTGCGGGATCGCAGGCAACGGGTTAAGGTGGGAGAGTATACTAGTAAGGAATCTTACATCACCTACGGCGTTCCACAGGGCAGCGTACTGGGTCCGACTCTATTTTTAATTTACATAAACCATCTCTGCAAAATGATGCCAGATAATGGTCGCGTTTTGTCATATGCAGATGACACAGCTATTGTCTTCTTTGGTGAAGCGTGGGAATCTGCATATCAGTCTGCTGAGAAGGGTCTCATCGAAATTTCTAATTGGTTAAACTCACATCTTCTAACGCTAAACATCTCTAAAACAAAATATATTGCATTTACAAACTATAACAACTCTCAACCCGGACCTAACGTAACTCTTAAAATACACACTTGCCATAATATATTTAGCAATAATTGCGACTGTAAATGTATTGAAAAAGTGACTCATATAAAATACCTAGGTATAATCGTTGATCAGCGATTATCCTGGCATCAACATGCAGAGATGGTTATGGCCCGTACAAGGAAACTTATCTGGGTATTTAAAAGCCTAAGACATGTGGTAACTAAGAAAATGTTAACTGAGATCTATGTCTGTCTGGCTCAATCAATCCTTACCTACTGCATACCCGTGTGGGGCGGTGCGACCAAAACAAAGTTTCTTGAGCTAGAGCGAGCACAGAGATCTCTCATCAAGGTCATGTACTCCAAACCGTACAGATTTCCAACCAACGAGCTATACTCCCTTAGCGATATTCTTACAGTCAGAAAGCTATATATACTCCATGCTGTCTTAAAACTACACAAAATCCTGCCTTATGACCCTCACACTCAGGAAAAAAGACGAAAACACCACGTCGCACCAGTAGAATTCGTTAAAACTACATATCCCAAAAGACAATTTAATACAAATTCCGCTGCCCTATATAATAAAGTCAACAAAGTTATTAATATTTATTCCATGACCACTAAAGACTGCAAAAAAGCAATGGTTCACTGGCTAAAACTGAAGACCTATGATGAAGTTGAACTACTACTTCAAGCACCGTTAATATGAGTCATAAGGATACGCCCTGATTACATTCACACACATCCTCTCTCACATCTTCACACATCACACTCACTAACACATACATACACACACACACACACACACCCCAACGCACCTTTTTATACATCCTCACACATTTTAATTACTTTTAATTTAAAAAAGAAAAGTTTTTTTTTATTTTTTTATTTTTATTTTCTCTTTTCATTTTATTTGTTTAAATTTTATTCTATTTTACTTGGTACATTACTTTTACCACTATATTTGTTATTGAAGAGCGGGGCCTCCTAGCACAGGTATATCTTTTACTTAAAAGGAGGTTCCTATGTAAGATTCACTGTAAAAGTTGTATAAGTTTCTGCAATAAACCTTTTATTATTTTATTATTATTATTATTATTATTAGATGCAGCTGAGTACCAGTATTTACATAAAGCGACTGGCTATCCTCCACAACCCAGTTACATACCTATTGTAACACGATACCCGTTAGTAAGACTGGTTGTCGGACTTTGGGCATCTGACTACCCGTAATCACTGAAAAACATCGAGGAATGCTAGCCCAGTGCTTTTCGAGTTTAATGGTAATTTATTGATATATTTTCATATATGTATAGCATGTTATAGCTATGTAGTATATCATATCAGTCAATAGATAAATATTTCATTCCAAACTCATATTACATTTTTAGTCCGTATTAAAAACTGTTAATCATGGAAACAAGTATTAAATCATTTTCATAAAAATCTTGTTATCTGTCTGTCAGTCTGTAATATTTCACTTAGGAAATACATTTTCTGATATTTAAAAACAATTTGTTCTATTAACACAGAAATTAAAGTGATCAATTTTGAACGATACACAATTCACTTTTAGAGGTCCCCTCCTGGTACACAGAGCAATAAAAACAGTATACCAACAACAACTTATTAACTTACTTGTTTGTCTGTACTTTGGTATTTAACACTGATTGAGAAAGCAGGTTCGGTAATTATAATCTCAGAGTTTCTATTTCAGCATACAAAACATCTTAATGGATTTTTTTTTAAACAGTTTGAATAGTCGACTTACTATAATTACCCTATCCTATCCTATACTATTAAATGAGCAATGTTTGTATAATAATATTTGTGATCACGTTCTCGAAAACGGCCCTAACGATTTCGATGAAAGTTGCAAATTGCAATAAAGGGGTTCATAAGAGTGAACAATCGATCCAGCTAGGTCTCATATCTGGGAAAATTCGTTTTCTCTATTTTCACCCGAGCAGAGCTCGGTCGACCAAGTACTTTTATATTAAATGCTTGCTACACGAAATTTCAATTTTACGCAGACTTTCCTCATTTTGATTCTACGACAGGCAAACAATTCAGACTGAAAACCGTTTCTTAGTTTGACCACTAACATCTACTGCTTCTAAGTTCAAAAGCATTTGTTTGATTAAACCAATTACAGGCACCTTTTCAATTATCAAGGAGTCAAAGATGAAGCTAATTAGTCATTCCAAAGCGTAGTAGATTCCTATGGAGAAGAACAGATTTTTCCAACCTGTCATCTGTAACAGCTGTATGCTTAGCAAGCGTTTTATACTAAAACCTATAAACCTACTGCTATCCCCCAGTCTGTGGCGCACCCGTCGTGTGGTGACGATGAATGATGAGCGTGCCGCCGTGATTAACGACGCGCCATCCATCATATCGCCCTGTAGGTAGGTGCCGGCACTACCTCTACCCCCGGCGTCCCGTCGCCGCCTCGTGGTACTACAGCGGCACTCATTTGATTGACGCGTTTAATATGTTGTTGATGTTGGTTAGAGTAAGATTATGAGGTGACGTGTTAATTGAAATGTGTGTGTTTGATTGGACATACAATGATTTATCCGCAAGATCAAACTGAACCACGGTTCAGGGTGTTCAATTGACGTCTAAATAAATAAAAAAATATATCGAATATAAATATATACTTATATATAAATACACGCAGCAACAGTATATTTTAATTTTCCTACTGAATTTTTATAAAAATATAAGAAACAAGAGTCTCAATCTTCTAATTTCTTCAAAAAAATTACGATGAGGCAGATCAATTTCCAGCAATCCATAAAGACCGGTTTGTTTGTTTAGTTTGAGATTTGGCGTGATTGTCAATATCAGGATTGTTCTCAATATTCTTTAGGTATTTGGTTCATACTATACCAACCTGTGTGCGCCCGGTGGTATTTCCCATCAGCAAAAATGATAAACTTTTAAACAAACTTTCATCTCCTTTATTTTAACTCCTTTAGGGGACGAATTTTCTAAAATCCACCTTCAATATAAAAGGGACTCTCGTGCTATGCAATTCCATGCTTCTTAATCTAGCGATATAGACTGTGCGTTTTCTGTCAGTGAATGAATCGATTTTTATTTTAGATAGTAGATACATATTTCTCTTTGATTTCAGCATCTCCACTAACAAAGTACACCAGCATCCTTTCCATCTCAATTGGTTCCACATCTGTAGCCAATCAAACGTCGGGAGACGTCTGGGATCATGATGAATTTACTCTGAAGTCGTTAATCATAGATGCTGCAACATTTATATAATTGGAGGGTAGGTATGGGATGTGCTTGAAATGTGTCATGAAATGCACTTATGTACCAGTTTCAGTACTGATATGATTAGTACAGTAGCGACTATAGTAAATCTTTGTCGGAAATTTACGGGTAGTCAGAAGCCCAAATAACCAGTCTTACCTAGGTGTATCTTGTTAAATGGGCTGTGGAGATCAGATAGGCAGGCCCTCCATGTAAAATACTGATATTTAGCTGTATCCGGTTAGACTGGAAGTTGACTCGAAAAAAAGGAGCAACACTGTCCGAGTGATATTTCAAATATTTGTTCCGTATTTTAAAATTAATTTTATTATTAATTAAGTAAAATCCAGGTGTAATTTTATGTGTAAACGTTATATAACTGCATAAATACTCAGAATTATTGTTTTCCTGTAGATATATAAAGTAAAATTGTGTTTGGTTACACACCGGTGACCTAAAAGCAACAGCTGACGATCGGACTACGTATTTTAAACGGGGGAGTCGTCACTTTAACTATGTTACACGTCTTAATTAAGTCTTAACATAAATAGTTCGCTGATTTAGCACTCAGAATTGCGTCTCAATCGCATTGTTTACATCGTAGAAAACGAATCCAAGTGAAGATTCTGTTATTCTCAATCTGATCTTTATTATAATTATAACAATAAAAACGATCATGATCATTGATTTTGCATTTTCATTATACTTTATTAAGAAATAATATTATAACTTTATAAATCTAGGCAACCTACCCACATAAGGAAAAGTAAAATCCTAAAGCAATAAAGTCAATTTGATAATATAGCTTTGATAGTAGCTCTTCAAGCCAATTAGTAGGCCACCTTATTTCCCCACTAAACAACGCTAACTTCTCCCATTATTTCCTTTCATTTCCCACTTTATTTTATTTGTCTGTCTTACTTGTTCCCACCGTTTTTTTATTCTAATTTCATTACCAAATCCTGAATGATTTCAGGATTTGTTACGTACGTTACGTACGTTTGTCTGTGGAGTTTGTTGCCCGTTCTTCTCCATAGGAACCTACCTACTACGCTTTGGAATGGGCAACTAGCTTCATCTTTCTGACTCACTGACCCCTTGACAATTCGAGAATGCCTGTAAATGGTTTAATTGAAATAAATGCTTTGAGTTTGAGTTTATTTCCAACATAGTTGAGAATAGGCTAGGCAGATTGATTGATCTACTGTTATTATATTTTCAGTAATGATTGATCAGAGCAAGAAAAATAAAAAGCAGTTTGGAAGGATATGATCTTAAAGTGGGAGAGTACCTGTAAAGGAAAAAATGTTATTGATTGAATATTCATACTATGCCAAGTAAGTAACCACCTGATTTGATTCGATATTTATGGTGAAGAAAATTAATAGGTGGTAACAACAACAAACAGCAGTATCATTTTTTGTTATTACCGCCGACTTTAATTATTAAAAGACCGTGTTGCACAGTAATTACATTAAAACATCTGTATAATTAAAAGCAGTTACACAACAAAACAGATTACCCTTCACTCTTTACGTTAGAATCTCTCAATCATGTCATTGTTTAAGATCAAAACTGTCACTAAGTAACGCCCACCAACAGAAACATTCTTAATTACCTATTGTCTAACAAGTTATTATATTATCAATCGATCAATCATCGGAAAGATTCCGATCAATCGAACGCGGCTTAGAAAAATGGAACAACATCGTTATACTAAAACTACTTCGATGTTACGATAACGATCTAAATGAATCGATATAATAAATCGATTACAATTTACACGAGTAATAACATGAATGATTGAATTTGATTTATGAAAATTGCCGCGATTGCTTCAGATAGTATATTTTATTAAAATTCCTTGAAGTATTATTTCAGTGATACGTATCTAATAATAGTTTAGAAAGATTAGGTAAATAATGATTGTTATTATTGCTTCATATTTAATTATAACACCAAATGGGTTTAGGTACTTCGTATTTTAAAATACTCGATACAACCGTATGTTAAAAGTAAACAGGCTAGAAAAGGAAAGAAAAGGAAAACTGCCTGGCTTGAGAAAATCGACCGGCATTCAATAACACAACAATTCAACTGCAAACGCATAATAAACTACCATAACCTTATTCGGCGATAAAATGAGTTGGTGGGCTCTAGGAATTCGAAGGAAAGTTATTTTTGAAAAGTTTTCTGCAGGGGAATTTCCATTGGCAGAGTTAAGAAGGTTGGTACTGTTACAGTTACTGCGACCGTATGTGCCACTACTTTTCTTTCAAGTATCCTTCATCGGCAATCTCCCTGGTATTACTAGTGTCTATAGGTGTGATAATCGTTGTAGGCCGTCATATTTGCCAATATATCACAGTAAAACTTCCACCAGTAGTGGAGCAGTTGGCAATATCCTCGCAAAGGTCCCGACGTCCGCAGTCAAACCACATCGGGTTAATCCGTCCATAAATCATAATTAACTTAGCATTGATTAGGATCAGGATAATAACACTGCACTTAGAACTCATATTTTTACTTGATAAGGTTTTCCGAGTAAATTGCACACTATATATTAGCATAATTCTTTGTATTTTTGCATTAATTTATTGCCCGTTGTTTTTTTATGTAATTACTGGGGTTAGCGATGTTGGGTTGGCTATTTCGCAGTGATGGAAAAAAATAAAGTTCATACCCACTTTAAAATTATTAAATAATAAGTGTTTTCAATTTTATTTTCTATGCAGAAAACTTGAATATGAGTCACTCCTAACATTCTTTCAACAACATTTTTCAATCAGAGATTATTTTAATTAACCAATGGTCTTGACTTTTCACCTCCCATCATGACAACCACACAGTGGATATCTACCTATTGTGTTTAACACAAAATAACTGTCAATCAACGTAACAGAGTGCATTTGCATAAATTACACAAAGACTTATTGAAAAATTAAATTGAAATTATCATTTTAATATTGAGAGACCCGAGACATAAGTTACATAATAGTCTAACTTAACAACATATATTTTGTTTACTCAGGATTTTGGCGCTAGGTCACAAATCTCTGAAAGCCAAACGTCCGTGAAAATTCAAAGGCAGCAATCTATTAGCTCCATACTGTTTGCGACCCAAAGTACAGATTAATCAATAGTTCCTTACCCAAAGAGCGTTTTCGAGTGTCCATGCACACACTAGCCATGCTTGAGTTCATGTTCTATGTTTGTCATGCCTACTACCAACCTTACCGGCTTTATACTACAACATTGAATGACTATACTCGTTCTTCACTTTAAACAAGTTAAACCGTTGGTTTCGGCTATCATTTTTGGATCTTTGACAGTCGTTGAGGGTCTTCAGGGTCTGACAATACTTTCAGGCTTCTGACAACCCTTAACGACTGTCAAAGATCACGATATCGAGGGGTATCGTGTTATCCAGTAACTGGGTTGTGGACTTGTGGAGGTCAGATAAGTGGTCGCAGATTTAGAGAATCTGTGGGTCGCTCTATATAAAATACTCATATTCAGCTGTATCCGGTTAGACTGGAAGCCGACCCCAACAAAGTTGGGAAAAGGCTAGGCAGATTGATTGACGTGTTCTTCACTCTTCACATAATCTCTTGGTCACTTTGAAAAATGGTGACGTAGTCACTGCCACAAATATCACAGTAGACCAAATACTTACACATCATAGAAAATCTATAATAACCTATGATAGCATGACATAGAATTAATAGAAGTTTACTGGTTGCATTGAACAACAACATTTCAAGACAAGACACATCCACACTCCGACGAGTCGCACTCAGCCGCGACTATAACAAAGCAAGTCGCAGTCGCATGTCGATGTCGTGACAACTGTTGACAGCGCGCGCCATTACTTCCGTAGCCGCCTTCCGCCTGTCTCCTAATGATCGATAGTGAGGGCTGGGGGTCGATATCGAGGAAATAGACTACCGATTTAAATGACGTTATAGATGAGGCCTATGTAGGCTAGATATTGTTGCAAATGTTTTGTTTAAAGATGGGCATCGTTATAACCTTTTACACATCTATCAAGTTTCTGACTATATATCTAGGAAACGACTTCCTTACAAAATCATTATACCTGTTCTACAGAGTGAACACCTGCATCCGTCAAGAGGATGATTCTAACTGTCATACTAAACAATGAAACACATACATGTCTAGAATTTGTAAAAACAAAAACATACGTGTATTAAAATAGTATGTCTACTGGTGTATAGGAGTTGTACTTTTACACAAACAGGATACGTACGAATTTCATGGTGAAAGTTGTTAAATATGACGGGTAGAATCACCTCTTGACGGATGCAGGTGTTTAAATCGCCACCATGTATGTGTATTGGTATGGTATTTCACTGTACCTATTAATCACTTGCTGCAATAATCTTCAGTGTGTTGACCTTCCGGATAACTAGGTAACCATTTTTCATTAATAGACATCGCTTTTATGTTACAGAAATATGTCAAATATTATGATACAGTATTGTTTGTTTTATAAAAACGTCCATATTATTAACGTTACTGGTATGATTAGACAGAAACCCAAATTTTTAAAACTGCAGCGTAGCAGAGGATAGCAATTCATGCAAGTAAAATACTGTTCCTCAGGCCACCTCGGGTTAAACTGGACGATTGCCTCACACCTTTTCTTCTCATAAGTCACAAAGATCTGGAACGTAAATTAACTCCCTATCGATACCCTCCTAACTAACATACTATCGTCACTACTTCCGTCCCCGCAGACGTGTCAATTAGAATCGCGGCCGCCGCTGTATCTTGTCACAGGCAAGCGTTTGAACGTTCGCGTCTGAAACATACCATGAATCACTTTCTTTACAGTCGGCTACAGGTGTTGGTCGTAATGAGGTGGGCTGTTCCTTCTTAGTTTAAGAAAGAAATTATTACACAATTTTTTTCTATCGTCGAGATGGGCCATATTATATTTTCTGGATTTTATCTCACCATATTATATATGCTTACTGTTGTAGTTGTTGGCTGCGTTTTAACTTTGGAAAGACTTACTGCTACACTGGTAAGCAGTAGTTTTGTTTTATGAAGTTTCATACCTGATTTTGTATTATTCTGCCACGCCGATTCCAAATCTGTTGTCAGTTTTTCTTTAACAGTTCTAGTTTTTGTAGTATTAACATATTATATTTTTAGCGAAAAATACTCGAATTATAAAATGAAAAAAAAAATGTTTCTCTAACCTAACATGAAAAGAACTTTCTTTTATAAGATTTCCTTGCATAAATCGAAATTTCAGCCTTGTTTTGAATGCTCCAGCAGTAATCAGCCATCATATTTGCATTCCAACGACCCTGGTATCGTTCTTCCATCGTGCGAATGCCCTGATGAAAGAGTTCTCCTTGTTCTTCGCTTAAATTGCCAAAATTTTCTAGGAAGCGGTGTGAATGGCTGAAGAGGAAGTGCGTTTTGATGCTCATATTACATCCTAGTCTTTGAAAGTGCACATGAGCTGCTCAATGTGTTGAATATAGTCTGGAGACGTTTTATTTCCTAAGAAATTTTGCACAACCCAAACAAATTCAATCCATGCAGATTTCTTTTTATCTGTCATACAGTCAGTAAAATTTTGATCCTTTATCAGTTCCCTGATATCAGGACCGTCAAAAAGAAGCTGTGAAGCTAGAAGTTCTGATCCTACTTTTGATAGACCAAGATCTCTAATCAACTCATCTAGGTTATTTTGGTTGAATGGTTTAGGTTTGGACGTACCCAGGAAAGAAAAGTCACTGTCCTCATCATCACTGGCTTCTGAAAGAACTTATAGTGTTACATTAGAAGTACTAGGTTGCGTATTAGCCACAGGTTCTTCGCTGGTATTTAGAATTGGACTAATAGCTGATTTTAAATTCAGGTAAGTCCATTTGAAACGATTTTTGCGGTTTATTCATCATTTTTATGATGTTACGCAACTATACAAAATTTAGGATCCATGGCTTACTAAACACTTGTAATGGCGTCCCAAAGAAGTCCAAGTAGGCCTTTTTTTATAAAGTCAGAAGCACTTAAACGACATTCTCGAAACATATATTCACCATTTTTGCACTAAAAAAAATTATTAGTAAGCCGCGTAACGAAATTTTAAGAAGTACCTGTATCACAAAAACTAGAGCTGCTAGAAAAAAATTGAGGATAGATATGAAATTAGCGAACTCAAATTACTAAGAAACAGTTTAGAAACTTCATACAATAAAAAAAAAGTTGTATTTTGTTCATCTGTGTTATATTATCTATTACAACATTTGAAGTTTACGTGTAGTTTTTTACTGCGTTTTAGTTATGGAATTGATCTCGCTACCTACCCATCAAAATTCTCAGTAGGTAATCAGCCTATTCCTTCTGTATTTTCTAACCAGATAGAACTGTATTACACAAAAAGACTGTTATCAGTTTCTGCAAATACTAATATTAAAATAGCAATTCGCTATACTCACACATCGTAGCATTAAAAACCTTCAGTTTGACAAACTCAAGGTTACTCCAAATGATGTTTCAAATTGCAAGTAAATAAACACAAGATTGATGATACACAGACTCAGGCTGGCAGATGATATCTTCATTTATTTTAACTATTTCATTCAAGGTTTTAGTGTAATTAAGAGCAATAATTACTGAAATTGATGATGTCCCGTATGTGTTATAATTGTCCTGTTGTGAAGAAGGTCACAGCACCGTCTAAATTATTTACACAAAGTTGTTCTTATTTTGCTATATGGGAAATTATTTTTCATCTAGTATACATTTTTAAAACACTTTCTATAATTAAGTAAAAAATAAATAAGTAGGTCCCACACCAATCCAGTCTGCACTCTCTTATTCTCATATCAAGAGAGAACCAAGCATTCCCTTTTCCCAAAATTACGAACACACAAACAAAACGTAACAATAAATCACGCCGGACGTCAGCCGTCACGCCAGCGTGTCACGCGGCCGATCTGTCACGCTGTCACCTGACACGCTGCGGTGGACGAAGCTCCACATTCAATTCTGTAATTTGGTAAGAGCATTCTTGTAGTAATTTAGAACAGTTGACTTTGCACTTTTTTTTTTAGTTTCGAGTAGAATAATGGGCCCGCGTTTTGTACATACCTGGTGAAATGTGGATATATCAGCTCTGCCTAACCCTTCAGGCAAAACAGGCATGGTGTTAACGTATGTTATCTAATAATATTATAATGCCAGAGGTGACGTAGCAATAAATCAGTCTGGACGTTAGCTATCACGTAATTGTGTCAAGCGAACAATGTGTTACGCTGTCACTTAACACGCTGTGGTGTCCGCTATTTACAGAATTTCCATTTTGCATTTTGTACAGTCCATAGCTTTTTGCCTCAGAATGGTTGCTATTGTTATTATTGTACTTTTATACTAATAACTATAATTATAAAGGAAACGTAAAGGTTAGTTAATATACGCTTTTTTTTTTAAAACACTTCAAAGACGTCCACTGCTAGACATAGGCCTCCCTCAAGCACTGCCACTTCGACCGGTTCTGATCTTCTTGCATCCAGCGGATTCCTGCGGCCTTCACATAGTCGTCGGTCCACCTTGTGGGAGGCCTTCCAAAGCTACGTCTTCTGGTACGCGGTTGCCACTTCAGAACCTTTCGGCCTTCTGTTCTGCGAACAATGTGCCCTGTCCACTACCACTTAAGTTTAGAAATTCTTCGGGCTATGTCGGTTCCTTTGGTTCTTCTGCAGATTTCTACATTTCTGATTCGATCACATAGGGCAACTCCAAGTATAGCCCACTCCATTGCACATACACATACTGAGCTACAAATTATTTTAGCTTAACGATTAAGGCAACAGACTAAGGAGTAGTATTTTTAATCATAATTGCAGAATCCAATGGTTTTCTTTCAGTATCGTAAACTGCCCTAACTTCGCCTGGCGTCCTAAGTTTGCCTATGATGAAAAAGCTGTAATATCATTTTAATTTTACTTGTATGGCAATCGAAACTTTGAGTTATCATAGAGAGCTATAAGTTCCGATTGCCATACAAGTAAAATTAAAATGATGTTACAGCTTTTTCATCATAGGCAAACTTAGGACGCCAGGCGAAGTTAGGGCAGTTTACCGGTACTAGATACTATAGCTAGTTATAATATAGCGTGACGTTATCCTGGCAGACGTCGTGTCGCTGAGCTAACACGCTCGCGACATTTGACATAATGCAGGCTTTCACGCTGCGATGTTGCCGTCACTTCACACAGAATTTTGAACTAGATTTTGGATGATGAATGCGCGAGACATGTTACAGGGATATTGAAATATCCAACTGTATAAGAACCTTATAAATAGTGAGTCTTGGTAAGTATTCGTAAACTGTTTTAGTAGTAGGTATTTATCTGTAAAAATAAGCTTAGCCTTTCTTGTTCTGTTTCAATCTTTTACAATGACATGAATATTATGTACTTTATACTTTGTTTTTCAACATTATTATTATTATTGTGAATGTGAGAACTATGTGGAATTTTTCCTAGTTAGGTCTAATGATAATCTGGCAGTTTGAGTACCTACTTTTTGCGGCCTACCCAAATGTTTCTTTGTTATTGTTCATCGAGTCGCTGAACTCCTTAAGTTCTGAGTTGAGCTACACGATTACTGTTATCAGTAATCGTGTAGCTCAACTCAGTACACTGGTGCACTGACTGGACCGGTCCACTCAAATCTGTATGGTTCATTCCTCAAAAGACCATCTCAGAAATTATTGACATTAATCTGCATGTTGATAATGTCTCGACTCTGACACATTATGATTATGACTATAATTCTGATGATGTCTGGAGACATAATCTGACCTCTGAGTTTGTTTCGGTCTTTCTCCTCAGAGTAGTCAGTTAAGAAACAGCGAACTCATCAATTATCAAAACATAATTTAATTTTGACGTGTAAAATGGTTTTTGAAGTGAAAACATCTTTAGGCGCGTTGGGCAGTTGTGATATGGGACTAAACCATTGATTTCGTGACATCGTGATGACACCAGCTTTTAGCCATTAAAAAGATATCAACGCTCCTCGGTGCTGGAGTAAAAGACATCAACGCGTTGATTACCGCGGTGCTGATTTTTTTCAATTTTTCACTTCTGTCGGCACTCCCGGAGTGCCACTGTTTTTTAAACGATCATGCAAATAAAAAAAAACTCATTAGTAGTGAAAACCATTGTACAATTTACGTCAACCAAATCCATAACATCTGTCAATCAACTAAATTAATCTCACAACCCCAATAAACTTTGATTATTAAAACAATAAAAAATGGCCGCCATTCTGTTCTTGTTAATAGGCCGTACTATGGCCGTATCGATGGCTGCGTGACAATGAGCAATTAATTGACATTCGTTGACAGCAATCATTGTCAACGGTCAATCAATTTGAGTAATTGTTCTACGAGATGTGAATGGAAAAATCATGCACTGTTTTTTGTATGTAGGATTTCCCATGCATATTGTTTTATTTTTCCGTGTGAAAATGACCGAGTAATTAAATGTGACGTGATTTTTTGCCAAAGTATTGAAATATTACATCATTTCTTTATTTACTCATATACTCGTCCAATATACGGATACTAAGGAAAATAAATGTGTTAGTGAATTTTCTTTCTTTGCGGACTCCAAAACATATTTACAATAGGCTAAACGTCTTACGATGATTAGGTAATACTCGTTCCTTGAGTAAACGGTCCTTACAAAGAACCTTTGAGAAACAAAAACAAATACAAGTTTTAGATAACAACATTAATATTTTTATGAAGTTAAATGTTGGTTATTGATTTCGCAATGGTTTCCTTAAAAAACGTGAAACACCTTTCCTTGAACTTTCATATTAAGTACTTTTTTAAGAAGCGCTTACACGATTTTAATTTTCATTAATTAATTTTTTGTGACGTCCACAAACACTGACATTAACATGTGATACAAAAAATCCGACAAACAAATCCATTAATCTATGAGTTGATGCAGGCCGTCAATCAATATCCGTCAGATTAGCTCATTAAGGGATTTACTGACGCAGTCATAACCACGTCTGTTACCATTGTCTACACATCACAACAAGCGATCAACGTCGCGCCAAAACATACCAAAATAAACTTTATTACAACGCAATAAGAATCAATCATTTGTGATTCACGCGCTGTTTTAATGAGGCGAAAATTATGAAGCACATTTTTGCTGACCACCTTTGTAGACAAAACACAACCTTGTTCAATTGCAATAAAGGTGTATGTCAGCGCAGAGAAAGTTTTGTCGCAATTAGCTAATTACCGGCGGCCGTCAGCGTGACAAGCCGTCACGTTCGCGGCATGTTGGACGTCATGACGTGACACGCGGACATGAGAGTGACATAACTTTTCGACGCCCGTCCGTTGTCGGTCACTGATTTGTGGAAAGTGGGGAATTTATTGCTCAGTTTCGTTGTTTTTGGCTGATATTTATATGTTTGTTGATATAAATAAGGGCTCGGATAGTGAACATAAATTGTCAGAAAAGGAACAAAGATATAAAACTTCGTAGCTACTTTTTGGTTGGGTAGGCCGTGATTTAACGTGTCTTTTGTTATTGAGAAAATGCCAAACCTTTCTCCTATGAGGCAGGCAAATTTTTTTACTGGATATGATAGAGCTTCGTCAGGAAAAAGTAATTTTGGAAACTCCAAGTCTAATTTCAACCATGACTCTACATTTGAACACTTTTCGTAATGATCTCCGTATCCTTTGCTCTTTGAAAAGACCATCTAATTTAGATCATCCGAAAACCTGACATAACATCACAAACATAATTCGTTCACAAAGAAAACTTCAGTTCCGAAGTCTACAAACCCAACATAGCTATTGAATTCACACCTTTCCAACTATCCAACGTTGAACAATAACGACAAATACTCGCTCTATAAATTAATCCGCAAGAAATGGCAGTTTGCCTATCAACGCGGCATCGTTCACGTCAGAACGTTGTGTACTATTAAACGAAGTGTCGTGTCCAGTCTGCGTTGCGTTTCGTTTATTTATAATCTCGAGTTCTACACGCGACGTTGCCCGCAACTGATTTATTGCTGATACATAGACTAGGAGTTTGGATTTGTTCTACCATTTATATGAACTGTTTAACTCATAAGATTTTCATGATATTGTCTGATAAATTTTCGAAAGAAACATGTAATTATGGATAATAAATACGGGAAGGACAGAAGAATATCAATGATCAATATAACACTTCTATTAGTTGACACCAAAACCAATTTGTAGTAGAAACAATGTTCCGAAGTATTTGGGACGGTAACTCCAACATCAACATTGATACCCTGCGTGCTAGTAACATTGACATTTGAAGAAGTAGGATGCTGTGTTTGTCATCCATAAATATTCTGTCACGTAAAACTTATTTAGAGTTATTTTAAGAATCTGAAGGCAATATACATGCGACATGTTGTCTGCAATTGATTTACTGACGATACGTAGCTCGAGAGCTGGGATTTCAGCTGTGTTTTCCGTGGAAGGTCTCGAAGTTTACTATCTTTTACTTAAAAACTGTGAAATTGAACTGAATGAATATTAAGTTTCCATTACGATTAAGTTTCATATTTATTTATATACGTAGCAATCAGCAATATGAATAATCCTCTTCACAATATAAAATATGATTACATATCATGAGGCCATTTTGTTGTTGTCTACAATAAAATTCTAATTTGGCCCAAACTGCCTCATGAAGAATTCACACACAGTCATAAATATCCTTTACAATATTCAACATTTCTATCCCAATCATTTCTAAAGCGTTAACCAATCAATATTATTCAATCAGTCGAATCAATCAGTTTAATTGGATCGGCCGTTGCCCAGACGTAAATACAAATTGGTAGTCGTGCCAAGTTTAAATTGAAATATAAGCGGCTTTTACTCTCACTTTCCTTTTGGATGAAGTGGTGAATAATTATTACTATTAACATGATAGATGGTTATCTATAACTTTTAATATCTTGTTGGGTGCAGGTGTAATTACGTTTCATATTTTATGCGTAAGCAGTAGAATGGTGTACAATCCATCTTAAAATCTATTTCCTTTGCTATGCGTTTAAGTTCAGTCGTTATAATTATGAACCATCTTTTTGCTTTATCCACTTTTTTTTGCTTTATCCACTTTGATTAATTTAACACTAACTTATGGTAGGTACCTAAATCTTCTGAGTCTTACAGTTATTCGTATAAAAGAACTATATATTTACCTCTAAACCTACTTATAAATTAGAATCAATTATCTTATATTTTTTATTAGGACCACACAGAAAATACTACGGTGACAAAAAATTTCTCATTACTCATCCAGTGGTAGCGTTGTGCGAGGTCTCAACTATAATTAGTGAGTGATGCTAAAATATCACAATTAGTGAATAATTAACCACATCACTAAAAACGTGACACAGCACTAATTTTCTAAGGAAGCTCTGCCATTTCGACTTCCGCTTGCTTACCTGGTGGAAGCTATCCCTTGACCCTCAGGATTACTGAGCCCCGATCCAGAGTGAGTTCCACATTAGTTTGGTAACTATACCAGACCTTCTACACCAGATAACGTATATTGATTTCATCACCTATGTAGTTTCTAATGTCTCGTGTGTCAATGTCGGACACGCGGCTGGGGTTATCCGGTGCACAGGAGATTGTAATATGTATGTATTGCTACTGCATTGAGGCTGTGTAGTGCCTCACTGTGTATTACAAGTGATTAGTGAGCCATCTGCTATGATCATGTTTGCCTTGTGTTTTATGCTCGCGTATTCACAAGACTTAACCTCATTTTACACCTGTCAATGTGCTACGCTATGTTTGCAAACTCTCTGCCTGTAAGCCGCTACGATGTATTGACCTTTCACCTACCATGCTTCCCACACCGTTTGGTTTAAAAAGGGGAAGAAGCTAGCACATCGCATGCGGCTTGCTGATATTTGCACCGCATCTAACATGCGCTGCCTATATGCCTATCGGAACGGCCTATTGGAACCTGTGCTGAGCAGGCCTCCACGTCAACCACGTGCTTCCAAGGACGGTACCCTTCCTATTTAATTGTGATAGTGCTCGGAACAGAATAGTGCGATCTTACCCGCGACCTAGCTGTGGACAACTTATGTGCATATCTAAATTATATAACCTATCTGGCTGTTTCAACTATTTTCACTACCTACGTATCAGTTAACTGCCTGCGCAGCCTACCCGTAAAACCCTAGCCGTTACACAGTAACAAGTAAAAAAAATGCAAACCTTTCATCTATTCAAAACATTTGACAAATTCCAATTACCATTAATCCCAACAGATAAAATTCTAATCGATCGGGACAAAAACGCATTATGTTTACGTTCTAAGAATTAATTTCACGCTCTGACTCCCGGGTTAATATGTCAACGCGAGCACACGCAATCGTTGCAACGTTGACACTTACACGACACGTTTGATGATGTCTCATTTGTTTGATGGCTTTAAAATGAGCATTACAATGATATTTTATTTCACCTTTGACAAGATAAGTTACCGGTACTTTGTTATTATTAGTACTTCAATGTGCATTGTATCCTTGTCAGTATTGATCGTTTTTCTGCCTTACCTTCACTTAATGCAACTTTGCCACTTACTTGCTTGGTTGGTTTTCCATCACTTGCTAAAATAGGTAAATCTGTGGCAGCTTCTACTTTTTTTTATAATTATCAGCGATGACTGGATAGCATATTGATTATCTGTTTTTACACGAAACATAATCTCAGGAACAATAAATTATCTTTGCAATACTGATGCAAATTATTTCCATTAATTAAGTCGCTTGTAATGAACGTGAACATTCTCCCGTTCATTATTGTTTCGCAGTGATGACAGACCTCAACACGAGTGCGGTTTTTCATTGCTAAAGGAATAAAGATTAGGTTAAGAAGTTAAACAGATTCGACGGGTAATATATGTTCTTTGAAAAATCTTAGCGTATAATTACGGCAATGAATATTCAAATAAGAACAAAACAGATTTTTAAATAGCAAATGAGTCAGTTGCATTTTAAATAGTTGCCATACTATATAATAAAATATCTAATGACAGGTATTTACACTAGAAAGGCAGAAACAAACGTGGATGTCGACCAGTCGCTTTAATCACATAATCGTCTGCCAAGGATACACTAGACGAAGACTGTACAAAAAAATGAAGTGAAAAGAAACCAATGGAAAATAATATGATAGCTATGCCCGTTATAAACATGAATATTAATTTATTTTGTGTAGAAAAGCAAAAGGAGCATGAAAAATTAAAACGGAAAAAGTAGTCGCGTCTACTTTTCCAGTAAGTATTTATGCTTTGACGCCTTATGATTGACGGCCCGCTCTAAGCTGACGGTCACGCGATGGTTTCCAAGATTCATGTCTATCAGATTTGAAATAATTGCACCGAGCTGTTGTGTTCATAATTAGATTCACAGTAATCTAGATTTTATTACTTACACGAAGAACAAGTCGAATTATCTGTTTTACTAACGGGATTCAGGTAAATGATGTAATGAGAGGTAATGACGGATTGAGGAAAATGACGACGATGTTTAATATGTTTCTTTGTTTGATGTTCTTTGACAATTAGATAGCCAGTTTAACGAGCACTCGTTAAGTGGTGTCATTAGTGGAAACAATGATGATAATGACGCTATGTTTAGTGGTGTTCAGTAGCTAATGGGCGATTATTGTGTTGTTTTCACAACTTTTCTTTGAGACTCATTAGTTTTTGTATAATTAGTGCAATTCTATGTACTTATTTGCATTCATTATAAACCAAACAATATTCTTAATCTGGTAATTCCAATTATTCTACTAGCAGAAATGTAGAAGACCTACATTTTGGAGTTGCCACATTAACACATGCCACACGAAAAAAGGCAAGCAACACATTGCATTAGAACACAAGACAGCCAAAACTAAGCAAACACAAACACTCACATATTTTACATGGAAACCATGTTTACTATGCTAATGGAATCCTCAATACATCATCTACGCTGAGTCAACAAAGCAAATATTTCGTAGAAAAATCAAAAGGAATAAAGTGGTCTAACATTCTTGTTTGATCGTGAGACAAGTTGATTTAAGTTTAACACACGTTATTGTCTACAAGACATCCGCCAAGACGTCTTATAAATAAGCTTTCATGCCTTGTTTTTAACTGTGTGCCAACTTTTTTGTTGGTTGATACTGACCAATGTTTGTGCAAACCGGACATGTTGAAATTTTTCGGTTTTATCTCAGCATTCTTGGGACGTATAAAGTTTTGTTCCAAATTAGAATTTGTGAAATGATTTTTATTCTGTTGCCCACACAAGGAAATAATATGATATTGTATGTGGTACCAAAAATGGCATAAAATCATCATAAAATCGATTGACTCAAGAACAACAAGATAGTAACGTTTATTGACATAACAATGAAGACCACCCAAGCAGATTTTATGAGAGACTGAAGTGAACACAAAGTTTCAAAAGAAGAATGAATTAACTGTTTGTCAGTCAATACTCGTAATAATTTTACACAAGATGGCCAACTGGCAACTTTGTACATCATGTCTTCATAGACAATTTTTTGATGACAATAAACATTGCATTGTCGCCAACATCTGCCATTCTAGAGGCATTCCATTGGTCAGTCATAACACTGTACTTTAAAGGACTAATAAAACTTTACTGCGGATATGACTTGCTGTGTCCTTATCCAGATAGACTTTCACTCACTTTCACAATAGACATGGGGTTGGAGAATGTGGACCACCCAAACGTGAGTATAGTTCCCAAGCTTATACTGCTTAAAATTCTACGCACGCTCGAAAGAAAACGGGTGTGAAAATACAGAAGAGTGTTGGTAAACCAACATCTGTCACCAACTGCCAAGCTTCAAACATTGGCCATACGTACCATTAGAGGCACGCCGACAACGCGAATCGTCAATCATCTGCACGCATTAATCTTGTGAAGACAAGTTGATAGATCATCGCGCTGTGAGGCCCGAGGAGTGGGAAACAATTTAGATAGAATTTGAGGTAGATGCGGTAGTTTATTCTTATTATATAGAAATGTTAGTTTACAATTCCGTAATCGAAAAGAATACAATATTAATCACAAAATTACGAAATTAAAAAACGGATATTTTTGCATCTGCTGAACAAAGCCCCCAGGGAGCTCTAATAATGAAAGAGTTTTAAACATTATTGCAATAAAGATGATTGCTAACAACGACATGAACTAAGGGATTGAATTATATTTTAATTTGATAATGTTAAAAAAAAAAGCAAATAGTTACTTGGATTACATTATGCAACTCGTCATCATCATCATCATCATCATCATCATTTCAACTGAAAGATCCTTAGGAGAACCAAGATAACCGTACCTTGGTTCTCCTACGGATCTCTTTATTTCTTTCTTGATTCGATCACGTAGGGAAACTCCATTGCCTTTTTGGGTGACCTTCAGCCTTCGGTGACTTTTCAAATAAATTGTTTCTTTTCTTTCTATTCAATCACCATAATATCAATACCATACTATTCAATCACCAACGCAAAAGTACCATAATAATTGAAATATCATGATGATTATTGATTCACACTCTTAACACACAAACAGATTCACCTGCGGCAAAAACGCTAAATAACATTGATTGATTACATTATATTAACCATCTTTGACGCACAAAACATCTGTATCAACTGACTTTTATTTTTTTCCCAAATTAATGAAGCGTTACATTTTAATTGCCATACCATTTTGATATTATTCACAATCATAATTGTGTACGACCACCCAGCTTATATTGATGATATTATCGTTCACGTCCTGGGCAAAAATCATTCGACCTACAATTGAAATGTTACGTCCCCCTGAGTCGATCGATATGTCAAGAGGAATCAATATCAATTGACGTTAAAATGGAAATAGATTTCTAGGGTTAATTGAAGGGTTAATCAAATGTGGTTCTTGTGGCATGATATGCGCGAGCGTCGATGGAAGATTCTGATTGTGACAATATTCATTATGTCATTGTTTTGCGCTCTAGTTGCGTATTGAATTATGTTATATTGAAAGAAGGCGACTTCTAAAAAATTAAATGTAGTTTGTACAATTTTATTCGTAGCCTGTATCATCTCGCTGCTGGGTAAATCCCTCTCCTCTTGATTGCTGTATAATTTGTACAAACGTTAGTAGTACACGTACACGTACACGTTAGTAGTCACAGTAAACGGAATATCGATAAATTAATAATTTACCTTATGGCGTGTTCGCACAAACGAACAAGAAAATGGTGAACACGAACATCAAACACTGTTACATTCGTCAAAAATGTTCGTGGCGATCCAATTTCGGATCCATGGCTTCTAAAGAGAGTGGGTCGGTTGAGCGCCAAATGTGTCCGCATGATATTCGTTTGATATTTGCTTTATTAATTTACGTCCACGCGTACCGTACGAACCAAATGTTCAGTGTTCAATGTTCGTGCTCACCATGTTTTGTTCGTTCGTGCGTACACGCCTTTAGAATCAGTTGTGGCATCATCATTCAACTCTTTGTCATATCCACCAGCTAACAAAGATGCATGATTACCATCCATTCCATACATATGCACTCCTTCAAACACGCCAACTAATAAGCCCTCGGATATTTCTCATGTCTTCGAATTATCACCTCACGGCATTATCACCTCCAACATCTAATAAAAATTCTAGATTCTCTGCGACGGCCGTCCAGGCCCTCTCTCGTGGCTTGCAGGTAATAAATCGTGTTAAACAAGTAGGTTGGGGCGTTTTATCAAAGCCAATCGGTATCACGCCGCCGGCCGTGAGTAATTACTTGATACTTCTTCCTTTGATAATCTAATTTATACTTTATTCGCGGGCGAGAAGGTTGGAGTTAGACCCAATAGTGTTGTCTGTCTTTTTCTGTCTTCATCTTTTTAGTGTTGGGCTTTTGATAGCTCGGATGTAATAGTGTGTTTTAGAAAATTTTGAAGTCAGACCAGTCAATTATTGAAATTCAAAGAGACCGTTAAATTATTATGTTTTATTTTCCAGACAGATTTTACGTAAATTAACATGATTGAACACTAAATTGCAGTCATAAAATATGAAGAGGAATGACTTCGATTTTTAACGAAATAGGTCTGCTATGGATATCAACTTCGTGGTAAATTGATGGTTATTTCTAACTTTAAAATCACATATCGGCAATTATGGCGGCAGGATTCTGTAGAACGCCTTATTTTTCGTCGTTCATATTTTTAGTAACAGTAAACTTAGTTTAGTAAATACTGCTGTACAACTTTGTTGTAGCAACTTGTTTCGATAAGAAACGTATTCTGACATGAATAGTAAAGTCATGAATGCTTACAAGGTACCCCTGCCAACAACTTTTATGGCGATTTCATTCAAATTATGTTAAGCTGTAGAACTTCCCACGCAGTCAAAAGTCGTGATTCTAAAAAGGTTACTTCAGAATCTGATAGAAACAAAATAATAAGTAAGTATAAATATAGAAGTGTTACTACAAATATTGAACAAAATACAATACTTGGAAATCATTTTGGGAAATCCGATGGCAGTCAAAATAATCACCTTAAGATAAAACTCAGTTTTAGTACAATTTCTTCGAAAACGGGAAGGATTACTAGATAATATTGTGATTATGTCTGAAAGCCTGAATTATGATTAATTTATAAATTGATTATATCTATATCATACTATGAATCTAAGACGCGACGTACTTGCAATTTTGAGGACAGTGAATCAATAAATTTTCTTAATAAAATATGTTTAATATGGACCTTTGAATGAAATGTGACAAATATTCTTTATAAAATATGTATTATTAAAGTAGGTAGTTTGTCCTTATTGATACGTTTTGTTCTCATTACTTGCTTAATTTTCCAAGGTAAAATATTATGTGTTGGAAATAATTGATTATAATAATAATATATATTATGTCATACATTTACAGAACTGAGAACATTTTATTCAAGAATAGCTTCCGCCAGCGGCTTCAACCGCGTGATATCTTTATTAATTATAGTCTATGTTACTCAATGATAATATAGCATTCTACTGGTGAAAGAATTTTTAAATCGGGCCCGTAGTTTTTGAGTTTATTCATCACAAACAAACATCCAAAAAATCAAATCTTTTCTCTTTATAATATTAGTTTAGAAAAATGGTATCATTGTGTTAGAACAGGACAAAAAACAACTTCATAAAAATCTTGTTTTCGAAATGAATACAGTAGGAAATGTAGACCAATATCTTGGACTTAAACTATGATTTCAACTCTAATTTTACCAGAATTCATCATAAACGTCGTAGCACGGATGTAGAATTATCTCTAGCCGCAGACATTCGAAAATTGCTTTCATATATCACTCACAAATGATATCATCCATATATACCTACGTACTAATAAAAGCTAATCTAGATAATGCATTCAGGTCATACGTTATCGACATAACCAATGATAATGAATCATTATGATAAATTGACTAAAATTGGTCCAATTTCAAACGATGACGTTAAGTATAAATTGGACTGATGATTGTTTTACTGTCCACCTTTCAACGTTTGTCAATGCCATATTAAATGTATCTCTCATTTTATTTTTTGTTGTTCGTTCAAAATGAGGCGCAATTTCAGATTTGTGGCACGAATATAATTAGAATTGATGTGAATAATATCCATCATGTCTTTTTTAGTTTTTCATATTAGTAGATTGCAAAAATCTGTATCATAAATCTTTGTGATGTATTTTAATTACAATTCCGTGTAATAAATTGCATTATAAGTATTAATCATGTGGCTATATATACCATAATAAACTAGCTATGAAGTCATTCATATGACTTAGTCAAAAGCAATTTCTAGAAACCATTACAAATACTCGAACTTTTTAAATTGAAGTAAAAAAACAAGCTCACTCTCATCTTCGTAAACTACTAAAGCACCCTCAATTCCAAGCAACACATTGATATTCTGTCAGTGTGTCATTTCGAATTATATTACTGTCAACGTTTATCAAATGCACATCGACACATTTGTTCACAGAAGCGATGAAATATTCAAGTTTCTTGGCATTTGCGAAAGCTATCAATTTAATAACGTCATATTTTGTTTTCGTAAATTTCATTTTCTTCTTCGATGTCTGCAGAAATTCGAGTTTCATCATATTCATTCATCATGTTTCGTTTTCGGGCTGCTATTGCATTTTGCTTTACTGGAACTAGTCATATGTTCATTAGCAAGCTCAGCACTATACACAGGATCTCCATTTACTCCCTGTTTTTTTTGTTAACGGCTTTCCCTAGCGTTCTCGTTTTTTTGAGTTTCTTCCTGCCCAATATTTTGATGTATGGCCAGAACTATTTTAACTTGTTCTATATTAGTCTCAACACATCAAACTAAAAACACCACCAATACTAATCTTTCTATACAAATTACTTCAGCAATTAAAACGCAATTCCATCCTTGAGGTCCATCCATCAAGCTATTAATCAACAAAAACAACTTAAAAAAACTCACAAAAAGCTTACAAATAAACATTCTTCAAACACATTACGCAATATACCGACCATCATTCTAACCGACTCGGTTGATTGATGACTGCTGCAATCATGAATGCCGAAGGACCAGCCAGCAAGACCTATACGTGGAACGAAGGACTAAATTCTGAAGGGTCAATGTATAGTAGGCTGGCAAAACGGTGATAAATGAATGTTCGGATAAACATGGCTACTTTATTACAGAGAACGGTTATGATTTATTCATGCTCTTGTCAGATTTGAGAGGTGGTTGCACTTGGCGCCTTGAGAATTGTACCTTTAGTTCGCGCTCTAGAATTTGTGTGTTAATTTTGTTAGGGTTTAAAATGGCGGGTTGTATTATGTTGTTATTTTTTTTTCTGAATAAGCTGAAAATTTGTTTGGCTACCGATTTTTATTGCAGTTTTAATGTATTTGGTGTAATAAATTATTCTCTAATGGTGACTAATTCGCAATGCATTACGGTTATTGATAGAAAATGTGAGAAAAAGTTACGTGACGGTCGAATATTTATTTTAAGTAACTAAAAAATTCCGTGAATTGAGTTATATTATTATCCTTGCTTATATTTATGTTTAATCCCTCCTTACACACATTTATATGAGCATTATCGGCGTCGGTTTAATTTAAAATTTATTGCTATAAAATTAATTTTAGAGGCCTTTTGTAAGGACTGATAACGTTGGAATTTAGTATATGTTCTTTGGTGTGACTGCAGATACATGACGTAGTAACCCAATAATTACTTTTATTTGCTTGTTTGTAAGTTTAAACCTTATTATTTTCTTTGTTGAGATATCGTATTTAGCAATTACAACAAACTTGATAGATGTGTTCAATAATATGTTTTCTTAAATGTATTTGGTCACATCTATTAAGTATGTTGCGATTGCTAATAAAGAAGTAACCAGTTATTTCGACGCAAATTCATATTTAACCTGAAATATATGACGAGAATTTAAAACGTGAGTTACTAACTGTTAATATCTCGAATATCTAAAGCACAAAAGTATCAAAATAAAGAAAACACAACACTTATTCATCAGTTACAAGAAGATCAAACTCGTTGGAAGCTTCTTTCAATCATTATCTAGTCACGGCATGACCGATGCTCGCTTGTATTGATGAACGCTACTAATGGCTGCGATGCCTTTGTATCGGACGCAGATGAGCGAGGAGGAAGCGAGAGATGAGCGAAAAGAGTAGCCTTGGACGCTAAACTATGCGTAAGTACGAATTGGAAAATTAATAAAATCAAGCCACTAATTTACAGACAGGATAATCAGAATGCAAAAAATGCAGTGACAATCCTTGTCGTATTGTTTTTTTTTTTTTTTTTTTGAAAAAATAAACCTAGAAATAGAAGTGAAGAAAAATACATTTCGGATATTTTCCACCATTAGGATAGAATAGGCTAAACAAACGAAATACCGTAAATAATATTATTATAATATTGATCATAATCATACAAAATCAAATATAATTTGTAACTTAATAAAATGAACCTCAATATTTTTCTTATTGAAACTTGCTTCTTAGCAGATTCGTTTCTTCACTCTTCTTATTTAATAAAATTTGCTGCTGATAAAATCAAATGTTGGAATGTTCATTAAAATGTGTATTTCAATAAATAATAATTTACCAATTTTTCGTTCCAACATGACATTAAAATAATAAATTGACATCATAAAACATGAATTAATGACTTCATACATTAAGGTCAACATATTAATTATTATCGAGCATCAATTTTAAAGTGGAAAATTAAGTAGTTACAACTGTTTATGCCAAAACTATAGCATGGTCTAAAATAACGTCTAAATTTACTAAAGTGATTAAACTTTGATCTTGAATGACCGTGTGTATTTTTATCATCCAGTGTCCTTCGATTGATAAAAAATTCTAATACTTTTTAGGTACAAATGCACTTATTTCTCTAGTTTACCGAGAGTGGAAACCACATATTAGTCTTCTGATTGACAGCAGTTTATAATTTTCGTTTAGGTGCCCATTTATACACAATACAACAAGAAAACATACAAGTTTAGAAAATACTGACGAAAAATGTCAAATTAAAAATATTTCACTATTAGAAATGCAAGCAGCAAATATTTCCACAATTTTCCAACTCCGCACACACTGTAGTCGCACCAGCGACATTAACAGGCCGCCCGGGGCGCCCTCTGCCAGCAATTTGTCAACGTCAAAACTCATTTTTATTGTAACCAAGTTGTCAACTTGGCCCCTTATATCTTTATAATGACACGTTACCAAGTAGCTTTCTTTAATGTCACTTTGAGACAATCGTTCGTGACATTTGGTTAATGACACTCAACGTGTAATTTTGGTCTTTTGAGTCGAGTGAGAAAGTAAAATGTTAAATTACTTAATTTTTAACCAAGATAAGTTTTATAGAGGTTTTGATAACCTTTAAGGATAATATCGTGTTTCAAAATTATGGGAGGTCACCCTGATCAGATCTGTCTCTTATATTTTTGTCTGCAGTTTATCGGATACTAAGTTGGCTACTTCGAACAATTTGGAAGGAAATGCAAGTACAGATAATTATGTCGTTACGGTAATTATAGGATAAGATGCCATTTATGTCAGGATGTAATAAAGAAATAATTCAGGAGATGAATTTATGTAGAATGAGCTCAAAATGAACGACCTCACCTTCGTTTTCTTCTTTTTTCAGGATATTGTTGGTACAATTGCTATCTTTGTCGCTATTACAAAAAAAAAAAAACATCTTATTAACATCAATATAAGAAGTAATAGCAAGTTTACTTTATATTTTATTCCTTTTGACTGGTTCGTTATCTATAGCAGGTCTTTCATTCATCACGACATGCACACTCATTCTCACCATCTTTCATCAATCCACCTTCACCCTTTACATCTTAAGTTCAGAGATCGTCAGAATAATGACTCACACAGTCATTAGCTGTAATAAGTGCATTAACAATATCTAATCTCCCCCCATCTGTTTGCTAGGCAATCAATATCTGTCAGAGAAATCATACTAATCTTATTATCTGGTATTAATATGTGATTTATATTGACTGAGGCTAGATATAGATTTATTATTTATTGGCAAGTTTACCTCGGCGTCCGATAAAACGACTTTATGAAGCTTAGATCGTGATCGATCGGTTGATTCTTATTTTAAATCAGCAATATTGGTAGATTGATATCAGGGGTTTCCATGTCGGGGTATAGATGGCAATGTAGATAATTTACACGAATGGCGTGGTGGTTAAATTTATGTGTTTATTGCTTTGAGTCGCAAATTCAATTTTTATGTTGAATTGCATTCTAAATGGTACAATGAGTAAATTACTTCTGTACTTTATGCTGTAAGTTCGAGTTTCAGCATAGAAATGAAAATTGGTTCAGATGAAATATCTCATTTTACTCACACTTTGTAATAATTGTTTCCCCTTGGGTTGCCATCCATCCAGTTCTCCAACATTTCTGAATTCCCGAAAACGTCAAGAACTCTTGCAAAAATTAAAACAATCACCAAAGTACCAACATTTTTCAGCTCATCCTCAACTTATGTCTAAACAAGTAATTAAAGCGGCCACAGAATGAAGACACTAATGGCTCCAAGTCACACGGGAGCGGGATCCTGACAGGATGATGGATCAGCCACTCCTCCTAATGACTCCTTATGTTACGAACTGTAAGTCATCGCGCTTATAAGATTAGATATTGCGTGATTACTTGCTTTCATAATGTTGATGTAGTAGGTGGTAGCTGACTGCGAAGGAAGGGTACTGATTCATGATATACCTAGTTAAATAGGTGTAATAGGTAATGATAAGATGCTGATATAATTACAGTGTTAATAATAAATGGTTATGTTTCAGCAAGGATAAACAATTAGATAGGTAGGTATTGCTGTTAATGGAAAGTCTGTTTTTTTTAAATAATCTAACTGGCTCAAGGTTGCTGGTTTAAGCTGTTTCAAAATGTGGAGAAATACAAACAGTTCACAGTCTATCTTTTGAAAATATTGTTTGCCATTGAAAATATTTACAAACTTCAAAGAACTAACATAAACTAGGACTTAAAAAGTCCTGTGTCGTCAAGTAAATTTTTGTATATTTTTGGAATCAAACCATTCGGAATAGATTTAACACAGAATAAGACTGTTAATAGTTCTTTTTTTGGGTGGGAAATTATCAAATAACTTCTCCCGCTCTGGGTGGAGCGAGAGGGTGTGTCAGACTCTTACTGATTAAAACCCACCCGTGTTCCTTCAGGTGCCCTGTTGCCGGGGGCCACGATCTCCCTTTCGGTTTTCTTCGCAACCCCGGCAGGCATCGGCCTAGCGGACGCTGTCAATTCTGCTGACATCTCTTTGAGGCGCGCGTGGAACACAACGCGCCGTCGACCCGGTGGACGGCGAGCTACCCATTGCTCACCGTCCGCAAGCCCACGCCTACGGTGGCCGGAAATCGGCTCGCGATTCCCGACGCCCAGGGCGTCTCCTCCTGCAGCGGTTAGGGGGGTTAATAGTTCTGAATATTAAAAAAAAAAACTATCTGGAGCAACATTCACACCTAGTTACAACAATAAACCTGTCCATACATCATCTTAAACTGTACTTGTCACCTGTCTTTCGGCATTTCGGCATTTACTGCCGGCGCAATGTTCGTCAACTGCCAACTATGTGGCGACGATTGACAATCTATTAAACACCTCTGTCCATGCCAACTAGGTGTGAAAGATGCATAGTTCTGCTGTAATTAAACTATACTCCGTTGGTTTAGCTAATTATCTAAAGGTATACAAATCGTAAAAAGGGGTTTTTTGTAGATAACACTTTCTTGTTTAAAAATACGAGTACGGTATAACCAAATTAAACTTATTTTCCATTTATATATATATATTTTTACGACAGTTTCCTCTATTATTATTAAACTTCTCTTCGTAGATTTATATCTAGCTATTTAATAACAAAAATGTACTCAAGAACAATTTTTTTGTCAGATTAATAGTAATAATTATAATATTGTGTAATAATTATACTATTGTAAAGAGCCCAAAAAGAGGGACTTTTCTAAACCTCAACGAATTATAACGTTGCTAAATTGAAGAGTGCAACTGCGACGTAGTATGATAACTGAAGTGACAGGTAGGGACTAAGTTTAGTCGGTTAACCAGATGCCTTTGACAGCTCTCTCGTCACGTGGTTCTTTTTTTTACCTTTAGTTAACTATCTAAACCAACAGAGTATAGGCATAAATATTTTGCGAAATGTTTTGAGATGTGGTGACAAAATGTGGGTTTCAAAATGTAATGATGTCTTGATGTTTTCTATTCCTAGTTAGTTTTGACTAATCATCTTCTTGACCTGGGTCCATAATCTAATTTATTTTGGGTCATAAGACATTATCTCTGTATTCACCCTCTTCCTCGACATATTGCATTTCATTTGGTATTCATTTATCGTTTCTTTAGTTATATTTAACACCACTGTGTGCCGTTTCCTCTATTTTAGTAGTTGGTTTTAACTAAGTACAAATAATTTTAAATAATTTTCAGTTTCTGCAATATTATTTCCTGACTAATTTATTTTACGAGTCTCAAGACGTTAAATTAAATCAATTTCTTAGGACACGCTTGGTGTTAGTAATTTTACGACGCTTTTCAACAGGTGGCCATCAATACTATCTGACAGAACAGACCACCCTGTACCTAAGATAATAAAACACTAAGAATGGAAAATCCTGTCGGAATTGACAAAAATTTTTCTTTCATATATTTTCGCCTTGGATTGTGGTTATTCTTTCTACTATTGCTACGTTAATATCATCATCAAAAATATTTAGAAATAAGTACACATAAATATTATTATTTTTTATTGGGAACCTACTTTAAATCGTAACTATTTGAAAGCGTCATAATTATCATCCTACTATTGATATGATAATATATTTTTGAAAGTTTGTAGGTTTGTTACTCAATCACGCAAAAACGGCTAAACAGATCTGGATGAAATTGGGCACACAGATAGTTTATCCGGGTTAACACATAAGATATCTTTAATCCCGGTAGTTTGTTCCCGTGGTAAGTTTCCACGCGAGTGAAGCCGCGGGCAAAAGCTAGTGCGTCATAAAATGCACAGAGTTCAGTATCATTAAACTGCTTAGGAGATTTAATAAGCATATTAATTATGTCTCCATTTTGGAATTGTCAGAGATTTATGTCATAGAACAAAAACAACGAAATATCATAATTTCTTCAACTAGTTTCAGAGCAGTAATTGATATGAACCCGTAATCCGGTTGCAAACTAGACTAAGCCCAACAGGTTTGAACTTTAGTCAAACAACAAATTAATCTCAATAAACGTAAATAAATGGCACCTGGTTTACAACTGACCCAAATGTTAGTAAGCAGCTTTAATGAAGCCAATAACTTTGTAATAACACTGTTATTGTCCCGCTAATATTTGTAAATCCGTTGGTAGAATGTTTGTTACTAACATTTTATTATACACATGGGTTTAAATAACTGTATGGACTATAATTTTAGACCGTTCTCTATGTTATGTAGATCATAAATTAACATTTGTAAATTTCATTCAATAATAAGAGCAGCTAAAGGAACCAGCCATGCTAAAAGGATATAAAAATCGACTTATTCTCAGCTAAACGTACCATAATTTTAGCACTGATGTCTTCCACCGGACTGGTTTAAAAGGTTTGGTTTTTGGTCCTCGTTCTCCCATCGAATCTGCCGTGGATCACAGGACAGTATTGTCATCTTCGTTGGGTACCGATTATTCTATAAAATATAAAAGATACCTACTTAAATAACTTACCAATTTCTCACATCATGTTGTAAAAGCTCCTCCTGATAACCGGAAAAGGGCGTAAACTCTTACATCCAACACATTTTTCATATCACACGCTTCTATTATATTATCATGTCGGTGCACCTCTATTATAATAGCGAGTGGGCCTCGTAATAATTTATTACCACCATTAAAGTTACCAACATGTTAAACGTGCCGGTTGCCCAGCGGGGCACCTTATTATGCCCACTACTGAAATGCTAAGTTCCTTATTGATATCCTTCATGATTGATTGCTTTATGTAAGTGACAAAATTGTGGGATTTGTAAATTATTTTGGGATTTGATTTGGTGTGGAGATACTGGGGTGGTCTTTTCGTTTCGAACGCCCATTTAAATATTCTTGGGTGGTGGTGCGAGGATCGTGGTCTTGAATACTGATGACATTGCACTGCAATCTCCTTGAATACTGGTGACTCTTTTGAGCTGCCATAAAAAGAATGACTGAGTAAATTTTCATAGTTAGATTGTGAATGGAAAAGTTTCAAAGCTCTTCGTCATGCTATGAAAAGTACTGAAGGTACTTGAGTCATTAGATTTAAAGTTAATGTTCCTTTGCAAGATAATAAGTAGGCAACCGAATCAAACTTAGGCATACAACTAATGTCACTACCAGAGGGCAAACTGTGTTTGAAGGATAATCTCATTCGCTTATAGTTAACGATCACTGATTACAGGAATTGTGTCAATTGGCTGTAATAATGACACAAAATTATACACATTGTAATGACAGCCACCGACATTAGGAATACAACAAATTGCTGTCATAAAGACGTTTGTGTCGCTCTGTAATTGGTTGAAGTTGTGAATTCGTCATGTGTTCGAGAGTCTAATTTGTGTCGTCTGCTGCAGGTGTTTGATGCGACAAATTGTCTTAAAATTGTCGGATATATTCGGAATTCCTTACATACTCATATTATTTATTCAATAATAAACAATATGAGTTTCAATTTCGCCTATCACAGTCCAGAGGTAGTCAACTCTCAAGATACGGCACACTACCCGGTTTTCCAGATGACCATTTGAGGTGGTTGGTCCATATTGTTTTCAAACTGTCATAAAACATGATAATTAAGACAATAATTATTATTACTAAGATCAACAGGTCAAATAATACAGCTAGTAATGGCATAGTCTTATCATCTTCAAGGCAACATTTCGACGCAAATATTATAACCACAAATGATATGTCTTGCCACAACAGCTTCGGCCATCTTTTGATATTGTGGTAAACATATAACTAGATGCTGCCATTCACCTGATATGCGACGTGGGCCTATCTTTTATTCTACACCACAATTAAACTCGTCGAACAGATAAACGGGCCTCATAAACAAATACATTTAGTTATAAATCGTGCACATAATAGCTACTCTTTGAGTACGCTTTAACTCAACGGAGCGGGGCCGACCGGGCCCTATCGCTTTCGCTTCGAATAATTTATGTGTATTGTCGAAGCGAACGGTGTCGATTATTCATATTTATGCCGCTAGTGTGGGCACTGTGAAATATTGAGCTGAGGAAATTACTTTGCACGCCTGAGGTGCGGTTGGGTGGGGCGCCTTGTCAAGCACTGGGCGAGAGCAATATTTATTTCTAAAGATCGACGTTTGCTGTTCTAACTAATGCGAATTTTAAAGACGTGCAATTTTTGTTCTTTAAGAGGGGAATTCTGATTATAATTTACACAATGTGATATATGAATTAGCAATTATCCTTATTAGGTCAACGAGCGATATTGCAATTTAAAACAAAATGTCATAAAAAGCCATCAATCATATTTATTTGTTCGATGCTTATCAAAGCACAATATCTAGAAATTAATTATTTTTCCTCGTATTTTAAAACCTTAACAATTTTAGAGCCACATACGATGCAAATGGCGACGTCAGAAATGTGACGTACCTACATCAATAGACAAGAAACGAGTTTAATGTGACAAAGCCCAAAAATGATCAACGTTTTCGTAGAAAGATTGTTTTATTCAAAGTAATAAATCGCACCATGCGTCAATTGTGGTACCTTTACTTTCTATGAGCAACTACACCCATGAGTAGATACTAAAAAGACAAATATTTCGGGATTACTAAAATCTGTTACAAATAGTTGATTTTTCTACTCTAGTATCAAGTTGATGTTAAATGGCAGCAACAGATTTTTAATTATCAAGAGATATTTAAGTACAGTACTCATTGGTAAAGTTACTCATGGAAAGTAAAGATGCCACCAGTCATATCTCAAGGAACGTGATATATGTATACAGAGACCATTAATACACCACAAGTTCTTATAAGCCATGAAACTGATTTATAGTCTACAATAATGCTCAAATGGCGATTTGTAAGACTATCGCCTGCAGGCATGCTTACGAATGTCTAGATGCACGACAATACAATCATTATAATTATTATTTGATTTGAGAGAATGAGAATGAAATATTACTATGTAATGTTGCTGCAAACGAAAACAAATTTCTATAAAATGCTGAAGTTGTTTTTTTTTTAACTCAAGGTTAAATTACACATCAAGTTGAAAACAAAATCAGCGTCGTCTTTGTCACTCAGACCAGTCTTCTTTTTCGTGTGGTTAGTGACTAAGCTGGTGACAGAGTTTTTACGAGATACCATCTGAGACTAACTGAGTGATCAAATTAAGTATATCCTATAAAAGAGTGATACCATTGTGACCATAGTTTTTTGAACATTTAGAACTAGGTAATACGACCAATTGTTATAGATATAATGTGTTTGGTTGTGTCTCTGGGTGCTTTCCCCAAACGATGTATACTTTTTATGAGCACAACCATGATAGGTCACTTGATATTCGATTGAGCTAGAAGTTATTAACCATTCATCTCACGAATTCTCACAAGCGACTCTGAGCTTGATGTATTTGGTCTCATATTTGAGTTTCAACTAAGTTACCTTTTACGGAGACGGGGTATGTTAGAGGATAACCAAGTGGTTAAAATATTGGGAAAGTATTAAAGTTTAGGTATTTAAGTTTAGTGGCTCGCCACGTTTTATGTTTGTATACCTACCTTTGATATTTATTTAATTACAATAAACCTTTTAATGTCTAAAGAGGTATTTGTTTAATTGGTTCTTTCCCTAATATCATATAGGTACCCTATAAATTTACTTTAGCACGGTTGGAAGCGGTTTAGCATGATAAACAGTTAACATCTTCTGTTTCCAACAGATTTCTGTAAACTAAGAAGTAGCCGGGTTACACCAGTGTGACAGTATCTCTCAAAGGCTCATAGTCCATGAAGTCAATCGTCTACTGTAAAGTGCTATAAACTCAAATCACCAATGAGTAGCCACAATGTTTTGTCAGTTTGCGTCATTAACGGACAGCTATAATTGTACTGGAGTGCTGTGACATTCTGGTTACTTATTGGTGATTCGAATTTTTAACTGGTTATTTTTAAGTAGCCTCGTAGACGATCAGCCTTCAATTTCATGAGACATCTTGCCGCCCGGGACTGTACCGATATTATATTATCTTTTGACTGTCTGGTACCAAATAATTGTAGATCCACGTTTATCATTCGATGGAATAACTTTGATTTGCGATAGATATTTGCGATCCGCAATGATATTCATTTCTACTGACGTGGAACGTATGCAAAAATTTATCAAAATTTTAAAACTAGTCATGACTGATCGTATTTAATTAATGATTTATTGGTGATAATCTTCTGTTTGGAAAGCGATAATCATATTAATAATTAATAGATTATTTATGACGTGTGATAACATTGAAGGATGATAAATATAACTATATTTAGCAGTAAGTAGGTATATATATAAGTACCAGAGTACTTAATGATTTACCTTGATAATACATTATCTAGACTATGAAATTATAAGTGATTTAAATTATAATGAGAATAATCTGTAAAACAACTATTATCAAAAGGATTTGTAAGCGATTATAAATTTTTCACAAACAATATTTCATAATTATCATAGTTCATAATTACTGATTAACTTCTGCTTTGTGCCTAATTACTTACTACGAAATGGAAATTTTCTTTTCTTTTACTCGGAAAAATATTTCAGAGCAAAAAACGAAATTAAAATTCAGACAAAAATGCAGGAAAAAAAATACAATTTTGAATGCTGCCCGCTACGACTGTGACCGCGCCCGCCCCTCGGCCGATGAATTGTTTCATAATGTTAGTGCTTTAACTGAAAACTTTATGTTAATCGCCACTACAGTTAGCGTTACGACGTGTTCCACCTAAGTGGACTTTAACGGCCTATGACTGATGATTACCAGCGCTAGCCTATATGGGAACACAGACCTATTTCAACTTACTACTATAATTAATAATGATGGAATTTTATCAGGAATCGTAAAAGGAAAAAGTTGAGTATTGTTTTGAATTGTGATTTTTTGTATCCAATCTGGAATTGTCCCGCAGTAAGGTAAAGATTTCTTCTAAAATAAAGTAAATAAAATACTTTTTCACAAGGGATTTTTTATTTTATGTCGTCATAAAATATCTAATTAGAAAACAACAGTAATTAAACAACTGTTGTTTTTTTTAATTAGATTAAAATACACTGCAACTTGCCTCTTGTAGGGCACACCGTCAAAACCTAAATATTAAGCTCAAGTATACAAAATAGGCAACCGTAATGAATGACTGTTCAAGATAGAAAGGCCCCAGACGGTATACATCATCATTAACTCAAGTCTACTTATGACAGCTACACAATAGAATATTAAAATCTTACAAACATTACCTTCATTAACTCTAGCAGCTCTGAAGGCAATCAATCACTCACAATTTTAACCCATATACAGACACACACAAACACAATCTTACGTATTCACGCACACATTTACATATAATTTGCTTTTTTGGACATCTAGCTAAGTCCACGGCTTGCCTTTTAACGAAAAAAAAAACAGTTTTATATTTAATTTAGAGTCATTTGAGCAACTTGACGTATCCTACGTTAGTTTAATAGACAGAGGTAGATAGATTAGCCATTTTAGTTTTAAGTCCTAGCTGGAGGCCTTAAGGCACCTACTCATGTGCCCACAGGCCCGATTAAGCAGCTAATAACCTCCTAAGTTGTCCTGCGAGATGACTTATATAAAAAAATGCCATTTCATATAACTGTCTATTACACTGGCAGTCACTAAATTTGCTTAACAATTGCTTTTTCCAGACTGTATTGAATAAACAGATAAATTGTATAACAGTATCACATACGGTTATCCTTCACTTGTTATGTTTTCATCATGTTTACTTGAGCACAGTACTTATACTGTGACTTGAGTTTGTCACTGTCGTCAAGCCTCCTCGGATAGCAACACCAAAGTGACGTTTAGGTCAAAGTTCCATGATGGAGTAGGAAGTATTAATGAAGTGTTTCTCATACGAAATAGTGATGCATATGGCCAATCATGATAACCATAACGCAAGGTTTCCAGATAAATCTACATAACTCCTACAAACTGAAAGTAATTCAGAAGACACCAACAGACGATAAGACAATTTCTGTATTCAACTATCACATACCCATACCGACGTATCAATCCCGATAACCCTGCTGAATGTGGGCGTCACTCCATTGTCTCGGGCCGCACACATCGGCGGCACTATTAAAAGCGGGAACATTAATCTTGAGGTTCTAAGGTTCATCAATTATATGCCCACGTGGTGAAGCCTCATTTGTTAAGGTATTGGGTTGTCCGCAAGTTTTAATTTAAATCATTATTTGTGGTCAGCAGTCGATAGATTTGTAGGGTGGTGCTCTTATAGTTTTGTTGTTTGTTTATTGTTAATTCAGAAATGCAACTTACAATTATTTTGAGCTAATAATAATACCAATTAAGTAAACTGCACAAATTTTTAATTATTTGGTAGCTCAAAAATTTACCTTACACAAAAGAACGGAAAACTTGAACCCTTCACCAGCCGCGATGATTTTTGAATTCTACTTCTACAAAAATATTATGCTCGGGGAAATTGAATAAACGCGTCAGTATCAACATTTCTACAAAGCATGATGATAATACATAATGATTCAATGAGAAATCCACAATGTTTATTACCGCTATAATGTCACCATATTTTTCTCGCTGCAATCATTCAAGAATACATAATGAACGAAACCACATTCTATGACGCAAAGTAAGAACTCGTGTAGATGATCAACCATACATAAATTCAATAGTCTAAACTGCAACGCAACGGTAATAATTTGTAAGTTAAACGACAATTTAGTAGAATCGTGTGCCTGTACCTTAACGCATCCAAGAATCAATTAAATTCAAATTTAAAATTCATTCAACAACACAGCAAACGCTTTCAAATGAACGGAACGAGTGAATGATCACTTTCATATCTCGCTTATTAGAATCGAGTGAATGAATATGAATTCTTTATTTGAAATTCAAGCTAATGTGTTTTGCCGTTTGTCACGTCAAATTAACTTCGGAATTAATTTAATTTTGCATTTTATTATTCCGTTAGGGTGACTACACACTAGGATAATAACCGTTGGAAGAATGCCACGACTTTTTGAGAAAAAGGTGGTTTGAATTATTCAAAATCAAAGGTCGAAAGAAGACATTTAGATTACATGCTTTCGGAATAAGTTTAAAAACAATGTAAAGCACACAAAGAAGTTTGAGGATTTCTAAAGAACAAAAAAGATCATCCGATATTTTCAGGTAAACGGGAACTGTAAAAGTATGTGAAGATGATAGGTACCATAGACATCACTTGCTTTTTGTTAGTTTCAGACCAGCTCAGGTTCGTTTCACAGTTTATTGTCTCAGCGATTCTATTAAACGTAAATCAAACATAAAAAATCGCAAAAAGATTTAAAACTGCAACCTCATAATAAACTATTATATCTAAACTAGCACCACCCCACGGTTTCACCCGCATAATTCTCGATCCTGTAAAAATATCGGGATAAATTTTATGTGATAATACAAATCATAAATTATCCGTGTGCCAAATTTCATGCAAATCTGTTTAGTGGTTTTTGCGTGTAACAGTAAAAACGTCCATCCATCCTCACAAAATTTCGCGTTTATAATACATATTATAAGTAGGATTAGTATATTAGTAGGATAAAATGCACATCTTATAAGCGTACCCTTGCATCAAACCAGCTAATAAATTTAATTTTATACTCTTCCTCTACACCTATAGAATAGTAATAAGCAATTAAGTTTTACGATGCTAACACAAGACATAATAACGACTGATTACCATTTTAATATGGTCATAATATAGTACAGGCTGGGTTTGCATCTTAATGTGAAGTTGAGATGACAATCTGGTAGATTTAGTTACAGTGTTGCTTGAATTATAATGTGCTGTCATTGTGTAGGTGAGTTGTTTGCAGCAATGATTAAACTGTCTTGTTAAAAAGTGAAGAATTTTCGTCACAGTTTTATTAGTATATGACTTACTACATCAGGGTTTTAGGGTTTCGTACCTCAAAAGGAAAAAACGGAAAACTTATAGGATCATTCGTGCGTTTGTCCTTCTGTCACAGCTAATTTGCTTCGAATCTAATGGACCGATTAAAATGAAATTTGGTACACATATCGATTTCTGTGACCCAAACATGGACATGTAACGAAAATAAATGGATTTTGAATATAGGTCACTTTACGGGGGCAAATAAAATATTGAATGCAAAAGTTTTGTAAACTGTGCCGTGTGACACATCAAATGAAAGGGCTTGTTGTGAGGATCTCAAATAAATTATTTTTATAACTTTAAAATATATTTTTTAAAGATATTTAAGAAAATAGATGAACATTTACCATAACCCCCCCTAACTCCGAAACTACTGAGCCTAAAATTTTGAAAATAATACAGAAAATAGTTCTATACTTATAGATTACAGGAAAACCTATAAGAAGTCTATGGTCTTAAAATAACTTCGTAATTAATTTTGTCCTCGGGATAAATTCATCCCACCTACGGAACCCTTCATTGTGCGTGGTCCGACACGTTCTGGACGGTTTTTTTTTTAAATATACTTAGTCAATGTGAATAAAACATCTTAGGAAACCTGGATTTTATAGCCAATATAAGTCTGAAATGGCCAACCCGTCTTGAGCAAGCGTGGCGATCAATGCTCGTGCCTTCTCTGTAGGGCATTTGTCTTGCAGTGGGACAATAATAGGCTGGTGCTAATATGAGTGCCTGGTTGGTCTAGTGGTCGTAGGTTTGATCGGCTTATCGGCCAAAGAGTTATTAGGTTTTCACTAGCAAATTCAGTCTAGATTAGTACTCGGTTAGTGCGCATAAAGTGGTTTTACGGATTGGTTACTACATAATTTTAATAAAATATTCTATTTGACTATGCGGTGTTGAAAATTCTGTATAATACCAATCGTTATTGTCAATACCTACCTAATGTTTACCCAACCATAGCTCTGCGTAACTTACGATCGGCTTTATATCCAGTCTAAGTTAAATACTAAATATCACTCAAAATAATTTACTACTTATGTACTGCTGGCTATAAACTTAAACACAGGTTATAAACATGCATAAAACATCAAGTAATCAGTATGTAAAATCAATAAACAGTATGTTACGTTGTAAGCAGTATTTTGCAACGCATAGTAGCGTAATGTGCACAGACCCTTATTATTTATTGGTGATTGTGATTTGTGTTGATTTGACTCTTCGATAATCACATAATGTATGGAAGAGGGACTCGTGGTTCAATAGAAAACCGCGGTAAATTCTTGGATGGGTGATAGTTCTTTAAATTCAGATTTTTGTATCAACGCTAGTCATTTTACCACTGGTAGTTACTTCATGAACTTGATGATGATATAGAAGTGACGTCACGGATGTCAAACAGCCATAAGCTCTTTGTGTGTCTCTCGACTAAATAAAATAAAAAACTAGTTCGTACCACAAAATTTTATTAAAAAAATACTCAAGTCAGTGCAAGTTACGAGTAACATTGTTATCCAGTGTTTATGTGCCGTGTATATATTTAAAAAACGATAATAATCGCTACAGTGAACCCCAGCAAATACATAAGTACCCGAATCCACAGTACATAATCGCTAATTACTTGGGCGACGGAAAACCAACTTGTACTTAACGTTTGTTTGTGCGATCTTATACTACTTTTACTGTGCTCGACCCTATGGTGTTTTTCTGTGCCATAGACACCATAAAATCTGCCATAAACGTGTTTTGTAAGATAGCGCCATCTATTGCCTGACCGGTGTACTGCGTGGCCTGACGAATTGTGCTGCGTTTGGTAAATACTTAGATATGGCTAAGTGCGGTGCCTGCGGAAAATTTCTCTCGTCGGCAGAGGCTGTTAACTGCAGCAAATGTCGGCGCTGGTACCACCGAGTGTGCGTCAACATGCCGAGTGCAGGTGCCATAGCGACCCCCTGGCACTGCCCTGAGTGCGGGAAGAACCAGGTGAGGGATAACCGAGCTGAAACCCCGGTAGGGTCTCGGGCATCAACACCAGCTCCACATGAGGAAAGTCTTGTCAACCTTTTGGACACTAGTCCCATAAACAGCACAGCCCTAGATGCCACTCAAGAGCTAAACTTAGATATTCTCAGGGCAGAGCTTAGTATTTTTAAGGATGAATTCCTGAAGCTCATGCGAAGCGAGTTCCAGCATCTACGTGAGGACTTGTCGGAGCTGAGGTCCTCCCTAAAGTTGACTAATGACAAAATGAACAACCTGGAGGAAAGAGTCGCTGAAATGGAGACCAAACAGGCTCAGCCCCAAGTGTCACAATCGCCGGACATTGACGAGGTAATTAACCAACTACGAAGTGACATAAATGACCGGGACCAGGATTTGCTTGCCAACGATATCCAAATTTCTAATATCCCAGAGATAAGTGGAGAAAACCCGACCCACACTGCTATGTTGGTGGCGGCAAAGGTCGGCGTCAAGGTCAAAGCACGCGATATTGTGAGCGCAGAGCGAGTCGGCGGCAGGCGTATCAACGCGACTCGGGCGACGGCGCCAGTGGAGACCCGTCCCCGCTTCCTCGTCGTGCGCCTCGCGCGGCGCGACCTACGGGACGAGCTACTGGAGGGAGCGCGAGTGCGTCGCGGCATGACCACAGCGGATCTTGATCTGCCAGGCCCTGCGACGCGCTTCTACGTCAACGAGCGCCTCACTAAGCCCAACCGTGAGTTATTTCGGAGCTCGCGTGAGGCGGCTAGTCGCCTCGGTTGGCAGTTCGTGTGGTCAAAGCGTGGCCGTATCCTTGCCCGGTACAAACCCGGTGATGCCACTTGCCGCATTCGCTGTGAGGCTGACATACATCGTATCTTCGGCCCTCCCGCGCCACCGGAAACCAATGCCGCACTTTAGAGAAACTGGCCTGTTTGTTTTTTTTTTTTCTCCATATATTTTTAGTTTTTTTCTAATATTATGGCCATTAACGAAACTTGGCTTCGGTCGGGCGAGGAGGGGCGCGCTCCGGTGGTGCCGGGCTATCGTCTGCGTCACACACCTCGACCAGCGCATGTTCGCGCGGGCCGTGGTGGGGGCGTCGGCTTTTATATACGGCAGGGACTGAGCGCGCGTACTTTGACTAGCACGGTCGATCCCAGATTCGAATCAGTCGAACAAATGTGGTTGACACTCTCGTTGAACGGTAAAAAAGTTGCTATAGGAACGGCGTACCGTCCGCCATGGTTAAATCTTGTCCTCTTTCTCGATGCCATAACGGAGTCTATCAGTTCTTTGGGAAATTGCGATCAATACATTTTACTCGGTGACTTTAATGTTAATATGCTTGATACAAATGGGATAAAAACGAAAACTATCAATGAATTTCTGGATTGTCTGAATCTTACACAGCTGGTCACAAGCCCTACTCACTACACAGCAACTAGTGAAACTCTCATCGATCTCGTATGTACTGACATGAAAGCAAGATACACAGCGGTTGAATCTTTCGGTTCACTCAATGGCCATTCTATTGTACTAAGTGAATTTAATATTAAGCGCGATAAATTCAAACCGTATCTGGTAAAATCTCGACCTCTTAAAAATGTCTGCACGGAAATATTTAACACACACTTAGCGTCATTAAACATAGGTGTTATTTCAACGCTCGGCACCATAAATGATATGGTAAATGTGTTCAATTCCCTTATAATTTCCTTGTTTGATATTCACGCACCTATCAAATCATATACAGTAAAAGAAAAATCGTTTCCGTGGATAACAGACACAATCAAAATTATGATGCGTTTACGTGATGAGGCACTAAATAGTTATAGGAAAACAAAATCAGATTCCAAAAGGACATACTACAAAGACCTAAAGCTCTTGGTGAATAGTTCTTTATACAATGAAAAGGCTGCCTATTTCAAACATAACATTAATGCTAAAATAAAAAACCCTAAATTGCTATGGAAAAATTTAAAATCCACCTTATTGCCATTTAAATCTAAACAAGACCTTCCGTCGCATTTTTCAGATCCAGACCTAATTAATAGAAATTTTTTGATTGTTCCCGGTAGACACATGGCAAGCGCTTCTCTTTTAAACTACTATGACAACCACAGCCACGGGGAGGCAAATTTTAAAATCGTTCCAGTGGATAGGAGCAATGTCTCACGCATAATCGCTGGTCTCAAAAGTAACGCCGAAGGCTGCGACAACATTAATCTGGATATGATTAATATGACTTTGCCGCACACGTTAAATGTTATAACGGACATAATAAACCTCTCCATCGTGACGTCAACATTCCCTGACAAATGGAAAACTGCCTCGATCAGGCCCTTACCAAAAATCCCAAATCCATCCACCTTAAAAGACCTACGCCCTATTAGTATATTGCCATGTCTATCAAAAGTATTAGAGAAAATCGTCAGCCGTCAACTTACGCTGTTCCTTGAACAAAATAACATCTTACCCGATTTACAATCAGGTTTTCGGAAGCAGCGCAGTACATCTACTGCTTTACTGGATGTTACTGACAACATATTATGTGCTCAAGATAAGGGGATGTGCACACTACTGGTTTTACTGGATTTTTCCAGGGCATTTGACGCCATTAACATTCCATTATTATTGTCAAAATTAAAATATTACGGTTTCGACCCAGAGGCTATACAATGGTTCCGTAGTTACCTATGTAATAGGGAACAATTTGTTGACCTGCGTTTAAGTGACGGCACTACCCTTAAATCGACACCTATACCCGTGGAGAGAGGAGTTCCTCAGGGCTCCATCTTGGGCCCCATTCTCTTCATTTTGTATTGTGCAGACATAATCAGATGCCTCCAGAGATGCAAGTACCATATATACGCCGACGATGTACAACTGTATATTTCCTTCAGACCAGACGAGTATGACAGAGCCATTAAGGATCTTAATGAAGATCTTCAGCGAATCGCCGTTTGGTCTGAGGAAAACTGCCTGTCCCTGAACCCTTCTAAAACTAAATATATGGTATTTGGCACCAGACAGCAGCAGGCCCGACTGCCTTCGACTTTTGACGTGGAACTGATGGGCGAACCAATCGAGCGAGTTAATGAGGCGCGTAACCTGGGTCTTGTGATGGACAAAGACCTTCGGTTTGAAAAGCACGTAGCAGACTCAGTAAGGAACTGCTTTTACCGCCTGAAGGTGTTATATGGGATGAGGTGTTATTTATCTGAGTCACTACGGGAACAGCTGGTGGAAGCCTTAGTACTATCTAGGCTAAACTACGCCGATACAGTGTATGGCCCGCGCCTATTAGCCCGTACAGACCGTCTCATTCAGAGAGTACAGAACGCTTGCGCGCGATTTTGTTATACTATTCCTAGGCGAAGTCACGTAACACCTTTTCTGAATAAACATTTGTCATTAAAAATGAAGTCCAGACGGAAGCTACACCTAGCGTGCTTCCTGTTCGGTGTGGTTAAATATAAAAAACCCGACCATACTAAGTTAACTAAGTTTATCTATACGATAAACTTAGTTGGTTAACTAACAGACGCGAATGTGGAAGACGGCAATGTTCGCAACAACTCTCTTCTCAGACTCACAACACAGCGGCATTCAGGGGTAGCTTTCGCTATGCGGCTTCCAAAGTGTGGAATAACCTGCCACCACCGATAAGAATAATCAGCACAATAGACACTTTTAGAACACGTTTACGGCAGTATCTAATAGAATCGCAACGGAAGTTGGATATGGTCGCACTGAATTTCTCAATTATATAATGTACAAAAGGGCCGCGCGCCGCGCCGCCACAACGTCATGTCGCATGTTGTGAGACCTGTGGTATGAAAAATAGCACACTAAAATAACCGCCTATATATATATATTTATTCACATAATGTGCCTTGTAGCAACGCAGGCGCAAGTACTTACCCGAAATGCCTGGCCCACTTGCACGCGACGACTTTAACAAACGGTGGAGCGGCGTCAGGATGGCTTCCTCACCAATCCATCCAGGTCATTCAAGTAGCAAATGTTATACCTTCTGTTATACCTTCCCACTTATGCATCGCTGAATCATGTTCGCTTGTCAACGTACCAAATGTTGCCTGGCCTATTTGCACATGAATGAGACGTACAATGTGGGGATGGCGCCTTTTTTACCCATCCTTCACCAACAACCGGCAGTGGGCGAACGTCTGTGCAGTTTGTGATTTGACATCCATGAGGCTGTGAAAGGGAGACGGAAAATTAAAAGTGGGTAGTTTTCGTATCTCATATTATGCCGGAATTCATTATTTGTTGATTAAGTACATCAAATATTTCTATTATCGACTAGCGCTTACCTTTCATCCTTTTATGTTTCGTTTGTTTGTTTTTTAATTTCTTTTCCACTTTCGCAAATAGTGTTTTAGCTGACTTATTTAAAGACGTCATATCCTTCGTATTTGGTTCAACAGCTAAGACAAGTTCAAAGCACACACAAGATGCAAACTGTCCGAAAATAGTCCGCCGCGCTCGGCTGCTTGCAGCGTATTGTGCGATGACATTACAGTGCACGGATTAATAAATTATTATAACAATGTGTCGGAGCATGGCAAGTCAGGCATCGTTTAAATTAAAGCAGTTTTCTGTTCTGACTAATTTCGGAGAATTTCTTTATTTGCATAAGGTCTAATCATGCGGTCATGTCACTTATCTATTTATCAGTATTTATTTATTTTTTGTTTAGTTTTGCAATGTTACTCAATATCACGCTTTTTATACATAGGTACCTACTCGTTACTGTTTTTATGTGACAATAATTTATTTTAATTTATTTATACAATTATGCATACATATTACACACATCACGATGCAGTATAAAACTGATTTACATTCGTCACCTCACACACCAGGTCCAGTTGAAAACCAGCGTCAGGCACCAGTTGTCTGGCATTTTTGCTGAACTGGGCCTTTTTGGCGCAGCCGTGAGGCACACTCTCCTGCTAATTTCTTACATCGGACTTTGCACTTTTTATTTTTATCTTATTTTTTTTCCTGATGTACGACTATAATTACCCAACTATCTGGTGTATTGTGTGTCTCTTAGTCTGTGCTAAATAAATGTATTTTCTTTCTTCTTTCTTTCTTTCTATATCATACAACATTTAATTGCATTTATAAAACAAGAACTAACATTGAAGGTTTAATTTCTACTTAAACATGCCGGAAACCTATTATTAGAATAGAATAGGAGATATAAACATGCATGGCACTGGAATATATGTATTACATCAGTGACTCCTCTGACACGATGACTATCGCACTAAATCACGCTGTCAGCACTGCTATATTGCTACAATAAGAGCCTCCTCATACCGTCTCAGTCCTGCGTTTATTATAATAGCATTTACATATAAACAAGCACGACACTAGCATATTATGTATTACATCAGTGACTCCTCTGACACGGTGACTATCGCACTAAATCACGCTGTCAGCAATTCTGTATTGCTACCATAAGAGTCTTCTCACATTATTCCAGTCGTGCGTTTATTATAATAGTATGAGATATAAACATACATGGCTCTGCCATATGTATTACATCAGTGACTACTTTGACACGGCGACTATCGTATTAAATCACGCTGTCAGCACTACTATGTATATTGCAACAATTACAGCCTCCTCATACTGCCTCAGTCGCGCGTTGGTTATAATAGTAAGAGATATAATAATAATAAACAAAAAAAAATACCATTTATTTCATGCGACACAGGTCCATAGAAAAATACCTTAACCTGAACATACATAAATATTTTAATATAAAGAGAACTTGAAAACTTGTGATAATAAATAGCTTAAAACTATGTTAGTAGCACTTCACTTCACTAGCTTGTCCTTGAGCTGTCCTGTGGTACTTGTCCGCGGAAGTGACTGAATACCATATCCTGAGGCTAAAAGTCCTGTTCCATGACGACGGACAGATAACAATTCGGTACTCGCTCCACAAACGCCTTGAAACATGAATGACACTGGCATATGTATTACATCAGTGCCGCCTTTGGCTCGGCGACTATCGCACTAAATCACGCTGTCAGAACTACTATTTTGCTACTATAAGAGCGTCCTCATACTATAATAGTATGAGATATAAACATGCGTGGCACTGGCATATGTTTATAGCAGTGCCTCCTCTGACACGACGACTATCGCACTAAATCTCCCTGTCAGCACTACTATGTTACTGTTATAAGAACCTCCACAGACGAAATTATATGTACGATATTTATACATCAACAACAACTACAAAGAACCAATGCAATTAATATAAAATACTACAAACTCTGGTGATTGTTAACAAAAACCAGGAAGTGAATAAAACATGTAATAACAAGAATTAACTCAGCAGATATAAGATTAAATTGTCCAGTCAATAAAACAGTCTATTTCAACGTAGTTTACCTGACACTAAATAGAAGTTACAAGTTTCTTTACAAACGAATGTTTGTTACAGTTCTGCTGTTGACTTGACCAATGCAAAGCAGGAGTAAATTAAAAACAAGTACTTACCACAGAAGAATGACTTGTGTTCATTGCTGGGTTTCAGTAACATTTGGATGACGTGAACCTAGAAGAAAGGTTGACACACTTTCAAAAAGCCTAATTTTACCTCGATGTAGAGGAATATGGGCTAAGAATCTAATAAATTGCTTAAATAGATAAGGAAACGAGAAAGAGACAAATTAATAAAATTAATGGTAAACATTTTGACATATTTTTTCACAATATTCTGGCGGATTTTTCCATTAAAAAGTGTGTTACAATGATTAATTACGAGTTGATAAAGGCCTTCATCATAATCCCTAATCATTCATCATAATAATCACTAAGAAATTTATTATCATTAGTACGTCAATCTACTAGCATCGCGCGTCTCGCCTGACGCGGCTTTACGCGAGCTCCCACACGGGCAGACGCGGCATCGCGACATAAATCTAGACTGTAATCGCGCACAATCTGACAGCCAGCCTGTTGAAATGAATATTCGTGATAAATCAATGTTAGCCACCGTGTGGGGAGTGGATGTTGGCATTTATATTTTGGTTTCCATGTTTATTGGGACATGAGAAATATTTGATAAAATTAACGACTTCATGCTTACTTTGTATTGTAATTTACTGTTTGTATTATTGCAGTCTTAGCGGAACCCATTAATTGCGATTGGTCGTAATTTCCTGCGGGAAAAAAATATTCAACTAAAATTGGGAAATTCGTGCTACTAAGGTGGATCTCTTTTCGTAGCTGTTTGAAAATTGAGATTGTCTGTCCAAAAAAATCCTTTTTCACACCGTTCTACGTCTTTTGTATATAGTGGCAAGAGTAGCTGTTTTATTCCCTAGCCATAACTTTCTATACCACTTTCCTATATAATGTTGACATCTGTATTGTAGAAGTTACATGGCACAACTCTCTTCCCATCAGCGTCATTTTGGCGATCACCAAAACGCCAATGATCTCGTTGACTAAGTCTTCAAACTACAATAAAATTCCTCACAACTCCATGCCTTTCCTATTCCATACGAAACGAGAGGCCATATCCATTATTATGTCACATTCATTATCATTTTATTACATACACGACCCGTGTATTGGCACCTCTGTTTACAATGTTGTAAACTTGAGGCAATTGTCCGTAATTTATAATTAAGTTTATAGAAACTGGTAACTCTCTCTTTATTTTAATTAGAAACCCATAAAGGTTTTAAGTTCATAAATAAAAACCTTAAATTAATTCACTGTCAGATAACGCACAGCCTAAATCGCTGAGTGTAGCATGACATTTTACACAAGAATATCTTATAGCGAAAAAGGAAGGATTTTTGAAAATTCTCTCCTAAAGTAGGTTAATAGGGAATGAAAGTTTGTATGGTAGTTCGTTTAGCCGATGGGATAACCCGATTATTGGCAACTCAATTTTACCAAGTGTCAGTACAAAATTGTGTAAGCTGCGATGCATACCTATCCTCCACCTCCTATCCTGCCCTCTGTGTCCCAAAACATGTAGTCAAAATGACCTCTGCGCTGCACCGACGACGCCGTGGAAGTGGCGAAGTTTAGGGCCCACAAGACTTGAAATACTGACAAACCAGCGACAGTTCACTACAAGTACAACTTCTCCCACTTCAGGCGGAGCGGGACGGCGTGTCAGACTCTTACTGACTAAAACCCACCCGTGTTCCTTCAGTTGCCTGTATGTTGCCAGGAGCCACGGTAACCCTTTCAGAAAAACCCGCAACCGCGGCAGGTGTCGGCTCTAGCAGAGCCCTCCAGTTGTGCCGACATCTCTTTGAGGTGCGCGTGGAACACAACTCGCTATTGACGCAGGTAAGGTTAGGTAGGCCTGGTTCTTATCGGATGGCGAGGTACCCATTGATTACTGTCTGCAAGCCCGTGCCTACGGTGGCCGGAAATCGGCCTGCGACTCCCGACGCTCAGAGCGTCTTCTACGGTAGTTAGGTTCGTGGGGGCGCGAAGTTTGCCTATCCCTCACGCATTCCACCTCCTCCTTCGCGAGTATTACTGCTTCACAGAAGGAAGTGACGGCCTCCCATGCCCTCTCGCTTCGTACCATGGCCTGGACCAGGGCCGGCCGCAAGAAATCACTGCCGCCAATCGCCTCCGCGAGGACACGACGATGCTACGCCCAAACCGAGCAGACCTCCACTGTATGCTTCACCGTGTTCTCCGGGTGATCCACATAATGGTGACACCCGGGCGTTTCCTCCCGCCTTATCCTGAACAGGAACCGCCCGAAACAACCGTGTCCAGTGAGGGCCTGCGTCAGGCGGAAGGTGAGGACGCCGTGGCGCCTCTTTAGCCACTCCACAAAGAGGGGACTTATAGCCGAACGAAACTTAGTATCGATATTCTACCATATACCTGAAGTAGGGGTAAACATTGGAAGCTAATTATTAAATTGTAATTTAATTAAGAGAGAAATTTCAATGCGGATGCTGTGCTTTATTTACGAGAGAATTTACGATGATTATGCAGAAAATTGTGGTATTTGGTTTGCGGTCTTTAAATTGAGTAAATATTATGCCGTGTAATGAATTAAGTGAATACATATTTCATACTTTTAAAGTAATATTCAGTCATTTCATGTGGATACATTATATTTTTCAGATAAATAATTCTTGGTTGAGAAACATTCGCGAAAGGACCGGTGTCTCGAGTGCTGCTGAGCTCTTTTACTTCGCAAAGGACAAGGAGAAATATTCGCAGTTGACAGGCAACATTCAGTAATTCGAGAGGCAAAAATGATATTTTTTTCAGATATGCAATATTGGAGTAATTTTAATAAGTGTTACTGGTCTTAGCAGATTAAATCTATGCCAGAAGATAGCTGTAAGATATTGGATGCAAGCGGGGAGCCTATGTGGTGTTAGGAGAAGACTGATAGCTGATTTGATTGAACCGTCTGAGTTTCAATAAATAAAATGTTATTCCACCAAGTAATTAGTAGTTGTAATTATTTATAGTTCATTTTTGAAGAGACAAATAACAAAATCTGAAGTTATTTCTTTTTAAGAAATCACAGAAAATCATAACTTCAATCACCGTTTTCCCTAATCTCCGAATTAGGGAGAAAAAAACGTAACCAAATCCCCATAGCAAGTTCATCCGAAGGCTCTTATTTAGCCGGACACAACGACACAATTTACGCACATAAATATTAAAGGATTAATAATTAAGCACGAAATAAAAATGACTCAATACATAAAACAAGCAATATAATCAATTATAAACGACAAGCATAATAAATCACAGGTTTACTGATACATCCGCGTTATAAATTAATATTATGCGTACTTGTATTCATGATTAATAATAAATTAATCTCTCAGTTAAACCGTCGGATGCCACATTTATAATCTGCATATTTTAATTATAGGAGCAAAGTGAGTGATTTGCGAGTGAGGTGAGATTTGAGTGCCTTCACTAATTTTTAAGAGAAAGTTTGAGTGTGAAGGTCGTTATTCTAATTTATGGTTTACCTTATAATCATGGGAATGAGGTCAGAACTACCTTAACTTTATTGTAGATTTAAAGTGAAAACTTAATGCTTGATGGTAGAATAGAGTGGTCTATGACATTCATGATTTTTAAGATCTCATTGTGATCTTTGATACAATTCACATGGAGGGTGTGACAGATTAGTTATAGTAGGCTACGCAGGTTTTTCATCAGCTGGAGACATATCTCTATCTGCATGCCTTGTAGACATCCTTGAGTCGACGCCGACGATTCAGAAAGTCATACGCAAAGCTATCTTCAGCATAATATGGCCACGTTCACGTGGCAATGATCAGTTCAATATTTTACGGTATGAAGTTGGTATCACACGTCAACATCTCACGGTATGAAACTTCCACGTAATCCCAAAATTTTAACATAAAATATCGTACTGACTATCGCCATATAAACGTGGATATTCGGCAAAGATGATAAACAGCGTGTCACTTACAGCAACTGAGTAATTCTGTCAAGGTTTTTGCAGTTTAGAAAATGTATTATAACAGACAGCTGTTCAACTAACAGAAGTCCAATCACAATAGCGTCAAGAGCAATGCTAATTCAAACGTCATTCATGACGTGCAGTGGGCGATATCCTTACATCAATTTGCGATAGCATAAGCAACTAATACCCTATTAATTCTCAGATCAGTAAATAGTAATAAATCAATAATGTATTAACACAGCTTAGAAAAGAATTTTCTTTAAAACGATTACTTTATCATTAGGAAAAACCCCTTGCCTGTCTAGCAAAATAACATTTCATTTTGAATCATATAGTTATAAAAATAAAGTTTTATTTTCTTTGACAGTTTTTCAAACATTGTGACAGTATAAAACAATATACGTAAGTATAATCTAAGCGTCCATTTAATAAAATTTATTGTCGATACTATCTCTATTGTAAAATCAAGACCTATCATAATTCATATCGACTGATGTTAGCACAATTTATTCGAAAAACCCAGTAATTTATAACGTGCAAACAATTGGAGAAACCGAAGGATTAAGGGATTAAATACACAGCATAATTTATTTGGTCGTCATAATCGTGACACACAAAGTAATTTATTTACAGAATAGCTGTTTCACCACAGTATTCAGTATTTCATAAGGCTTTATATAACTGCTTCATAATGATAAGTATCAATATTGACACCAAAATGTACACTCGATATCACTGCAAATGTGCATGCATATACAGGATGTAAGAGGGACGTCGTCACGCAAAAAGTTTCCATGTATTTAGTACATGATTCTAGACAGACCAACGTTGAAATTGTTCGTTGGTTATTAAAACTTACACCGTATACCAATATTACTAATATTATTTCACATATTTTAGCTAGATCTAGTAAGAACCTGTGATATTTTTTCATTAAAATAACAGTTTTTTATAGTAAGGTATATCATACTACACCATAATTATTTTCAGAAACTGAGGCCTGTAAAAAAACTTTTCCCATTATCACAGAGGAGTGAATTTTGTAGGCACAAATCATTGACACGTGCCTTTATTTTTGCATTGCCTACTCATTGTCACCTTATGCAACGTGCAATGCACTACATGGGAGCTAATTACTCTGGACTGCAATTTACATGTTAATTGAAACAACTTTACACTATGTTGCGTTTATAAATTAGATTACAAAAGTTTACATTTATGCAATGAACGATTTCACCGAAACAGCGATTTTTTTTCTTCGGTTTTCACCATTCTCGTGCAGTGATAGCCTAGGGGTGTGACCGTTGGTCTCGAGTTCGAACCCAAAGCACGCACCTCTGACTTTTCGGATTCATGTGCGTATTGTATAATTATTAATTACTTCAAAAACGGTGAAGGAAAACGTCGTGAGGAAACCGGCTTGCTTGAGAGATACTCGTATATTTCTCGACGGCATGTGAAGCCAAGTCAGAGGCTCATGGGCGGCTTTAAAATTCTGACACCAGGTTAGTCTCTAACCACATGAAAAGAAGAAGACCATTCTCGTAACGTCTTTTACATATTTTTCTTATAATCTTATGTACAAAGAGATACATAACGTTTATAGATATGCAATTCAGTATTGTACAGTTGACCTCGACTTTAAACACTTTTGACAACAAAGTCAAAGTCAAATAATTTATTTCAATTAGGCACATAAAAGGCAACTCTCAGCACATTACCAACTTCAATAAGGTCGAAACTTTTTAACTGCCACATAGACAAATAGACCTTAACGTTTTATGGTGTGCAATTGACATCCAATCTTAGGTTTGTAAAACCATTACGAGCTCTACTGTGGTTCTGGGATAAGACTGTTTTAATTGTGTTTTAATTTATTCGTGGTTAGATTTCAAGTACTGTGTTTAGTCATACTTCTGCAATCAATTTCCTTCGTTTAATTACTGTCATAAATCATTGGGAGCTATTAATTTTCTACAAAGTATGCAGGTAGTTGTTTAGTATGGGAATACGTGTTCTTGTAACCGATTATCTAGTTGTAAACGATTTAAAAGTATAGGCCATTAAGCCTTTAAAGATATTGGCGGGTATTAATTTATGTAACAATTTGTATGGGTTTAATATTTTAATTTTATAATAAAATTATATAGCCTTGTTGTGGATGCACGTGGTGGATACAAAATGGGTGGAAACTTATGTAGAGTCCGCGCCACCACTCAAGTCCGATAGACGCGGCGCTAATGTCAATGTCATTACATAAAATTGCATTAAAAAAAAATGTTCCACAAATTTTGCGCCGGACTTCAGTGGTGACGCGAACTCTAGTTGGTTTTAAAATAAAAGTGACAGACACACAGACATGGACTAGAATAATTCTGTGATCTGTTTTTTAGGTTGGGAAACAGAGCAATCTACCCACCAAATGGACAATGTATGGTCACTGTCTCCTATAGTGCATGTCAAACTATAGGGTTTTCTGATACGTTGGCAACTAAAGATGCAAATTTGAAACATTTCAAGAGCCTGTAATTTTATGGCCTTTGATAGCAATTTCGTTAGGTAGGTTCGTTGCTCAGCAGGTTTTTTTTATTTTCAAAAATCATTTTGTTATTGGAGATGCCAAAGTGCATGTTGCAGAGTGCTTTTTTACAAAAGGCTAAAGAAGTGTACGCACAAACGAACAAGAACGTGATGAACACGAACATTGAACACTTTGTTCGCATGTGCGTACCACTAACGAACTTCAAACACTGTGATCGTCAAAAATGTTTGTGGAGATCCAATTTTGAATCCATGGCTACTAAAGAGAGCGGGGCGATTGAACACAAAGTCGAACTATGTTCGTTCGATGTTCGTGTTCACCTTGTTTTGTTCGTTCGTGCGTACACGCCTATATAGGTTAGTGAAGGACAAACACGGAATGAAAAAAAAAAAGTGTTTTACGTGCCAAGCAATTTCATTACGTATCCTTTAAGACCCTGCAGTATAAACAGAACCATGATTAACTTCACCTTTAAGCATGTACCAATCACACGCAGTGCCTGTAAATATTACTTTTAATTCCCATTTTATTTTGCTGACCGTACAAAACCATCAATAAGTCAAATGAAGCGGTAATCTTGTGCGGTTAACTGCTCATTGTGTTGCCGAATGATTTATTTTACGACCGCACTTTCACTGCGTCCGCAATCGGTTGTTTTGCTGACCGTACCCAGTACTCGTTGTTTACGATTTGGAAATTGCTAGTTTCAGGAATTTGCTGGCGGTACTTGGCTATGTATGGAACGATGAGGAGTTGCATCACTTAGGTTATAGCCGTGAGATCGTGTTCCCGCGACAATTTATTGAATATGATTGCAGCGGAACTTATGGCCTTATCCACGAAGAATGCATCAGCAGCGAACGGTGTTATTTGTCTCCGAAATAAATTCTTTGAAAAGGCAGTCATAGATAAAAATATTTTAAGCAGTGCACTAAGTATTCAATATTTTTCCACTTAAATCTACAAAAAAAAAAACAACTTTTATTAATGATAGGAAATGCTTAATAATAGTTAGTTGTAGAGGTACAAAATAAAAAAAACGGACATAAAAGTTTCGTAAACAAATATTTCGAAAAAGAAATAAGGTGGACAGCATGATCTAGTGTGTGTGTAAATGCTGTGTGCTAAACTGATAGCTGTGGTCGATTTTCGTGAAATAATAAACCCTTAACAGTTTCTTTCAAAGATTAAGTGGTAAATTTTGAATCGACAATCACCAGACAACCACTCGAAACTTAAACAAGCTGTAACTCTATATAAGCCTGCAGCCAAAACTGTTTTACACATACACCATACATCACGATTATCTCAATAAAATCATCAGAATTAATGGAAAACATTCAATATCCTGTAACCGCGCGTAATTCACAATTACATATTTCATTGCCGTCCGCCGGCAACCGGCAATTATTAGCAATACATCGTTCGGCAACCAGCAACCAAACAATCACGAGTTGGGTCAATTAACTTCGGGTCGTATCGGTTTATAAACGGGGAATGTTTATGGGGTAAAGATGGGAAATTACGGGTACTTCGATATGATCAGGAGTAATTGTTGTATTTATGAAGTTTTTTTTTTAAATATTACAGGTCATTTTAAGCCTACATTATGGGATTATAGACACTATTAGTGGCAAGAGCTGGCTGCAAGAGCAGGGGTAGCCCAGTGATAATGGCCCCGATTTACGAGTCCATGAGTCGTGGGTTCGAACCGAGGCAGGCGCTTTACTTTGTGTACATAATTTCATCATCACTGCTCTCAACGGTGAAGGAAAACATCGTGAGGCACGTTCTAGAACCAAAAATTTGAAGACATGCGACGTCTACCAACCTGCACTGTGTCCGGGTGGTTAATACAGCCCACTCTCTCTCACACAGCAGAGGCCTGTGTCCCATCAGTGGGAACAGTATAGGCTGATTATGCTATTATGTTTATGCTATACTCCATTTGAAATAAGATTAGACATTTAAACAAACCTTTTTCACAGTACGTTCCACCTTTTTTTTTTGATTTTGACTTATATTGCGTTGGTGGCATGACAAATGGCAGCTGCAGTAAAAAAATACACACACAAATTGTAACCACTTTTTTGCTTTTAATGCCATACGTACTTATGCCTACGGTAAAGAAGTCAAAATCGGGTGAACGGGCTGTAAAAAAGTATTGTTTAAATGTCTATTCTTATTTCAAATGGAGTACAGACCCCTGCAACACTTGGAGGATTAGCAGATTTAGTAGTAGCACGATTCCTTTAGCCGAAACAAACCGATGTTACTTTCGGCAGAATGGTTAGTTGTTAGGATTCACAAAACAATAGTCTTGACATTACACGATGATTATGTGACGCAATGTAGATGCCGCTACCACATCTACATCGCCACATATGATCGTGGAACATCTTCTACAGTTTCAATTATAACTTTAAATATAATGTGTAAAATCCCGACGAGCAATTCAATTTATAACGTCAACGTCTCATATTTTGTTCGGCAACATAAAAACAGAACTATCTTGCCCGAATTTATAAAAGGCGCCATGACACAGAATACAGTTATAAAATACAAACATTTTACGACACAATATCATAACCCGACCAGTTTATAACCACGGGAATATTACTGAAAATCGATAAAAACAGCAAATCGAAACTCAAAAGGATATCTCGATACTTCGGAACGATAAAAAGTAATGTTTGGCGCAAATCGAGAAACAATAGTGAGTCTGTAAACTGCATATGAGAATCCTCACGGGAAAAACCACTTTATTAACTAAGCGTAGGGTTAAAGTTTGCGTAGGTATGTGAATTCAATAAAGTTTGCCGTGGGCAGTCATAGCCCACGCGGTATGGGATTTATTGTCGGTTTATAAGAGCAGTATTGATGACTGAACTCATATAAAACATATGGATTTAGGCTTAGTTTTTGCAACTATGTGCTATAATGTTAACGACTAAGAAAAAGGATCCTATATGATCAGGAAACATTCATGACCCTACATGATCAACCAATTAGTATGGAATCCATTCTTCCATCAGCCATGGCAAGGAGCACTCGTTCAACAAGCATGACCCAAAGAGAGTACCTACTACTACTTTCCAACCGCCAAATAAAAGAAAAATATGGGGCTAAACGCCGAAAATAAACTTGGTTGCATGATCAAAACAAAACCCGTATTTAATATTCTAAAATCGCCAACATAAAAAGCCTAATGATCAATTTACTTTCCTTCAACGTATGTAAAAATTTCTGTATCCAACAATCCTGCAATCACAGTTTCATATTAAAATACTTTCTCACACTTCAGGAAGTAATCTATAAAATAAAACTATTAATTTGTCAACACAGAGCGTTGACACGGCTACAATATTACGTAGCCCGTGTGAGTTCCGCCATATTGACACAACCGTCCCTTACATAAACCTTGCAACTGCGGCTAAGCCAGGGGAATGTCTCGATCGTAAACCGATTATCGATTATTAAGCGTGCAGGTGCTCGGTTGATTGATTGATTAATATTAATCGGTTATAATCGGTGATTGCATTAAATTTGTTTAACTCCAACTTGTTTTATGTTGCAGTTTAAGAATTATGGGTATTGTTTATTATTCTGTCCACGTTCATTATCTACTGAAGTTAATCTAGTCGGTTGATTTAATTTGCAAAGAGATCGATGGATTTGACAAGACCTACATTTCAGTTGGTATCAGGGTTTCCCAATCTTGTTATTTTATCAAACATTGATCGTACTTATAGGCGGCTTTACTTTTATGAATCGTTTTTAGATTTGTCGGGATTAAAGAGCTGTACTTGATGACCCAAAAAAATAAATCAGAAGTGGTTTAAAGTCTAGTAAAATATAGTAAATTAAAGGATAATTTGGTAATGATACTGCACATGATTATGTAAGTATGTATTGGCATACTTACATTGATATTTTCCTGCACATCTGGGAAGTAAATGATAATATTCCTATGGTTTTAACAAAATAAAGTGTTTTTCTTGAGAGCAGCGATTGATTATTCCACCTGTCTCATTGATCGATAAATTAGATGCACAATATTGTAGCATATTACTGTCTATGCAAATTTATAGTTACAAAACTTAATGAGGAAAAGGTGGGTTTTTTGAAAAAGTTACTATGAACCAAGTGTCACGTGATGGTATATAAGTCCATCAAACACACTTTTGTCAGGGTGCTTCTAACTGACGTGGAATCGCTTATCTTTGAGACGTTCTCATGTAGCTAACGCGGGCCTGAAAGATTGGGACGTATTTATTCGTTATCTGTTTTTTTATATTTCTAAATTGGCTACTTATGATGGTGGTTTAAAATATCAATTGTGGTCTTCATATTACGTCACACGTCAATACTTTTACTTCTAAAGGTCTAATGATTTTTGTTTCTTTTTTTATACATCAGTAACCTTCGTAGACAATGGTAAGACAAGATATTCGAGTTCTGCTGTGATATTCGCAAAAGCATAGAAGGATCTTGTCTACCTGTTACCGTCACGCAAAATAATTCATAACATTTACACAATTGCGTAAAAATACTCCATGGCTAACTCATCAATATGGCGTTAACTTCAAAACCACAGAACGTGACAAGAAACTAACCGATTCATTACTATCGATCCAATCGATAGCATTATCGATAACACTGAACAGACATTATGCGATGTAAATCATCGCTTGTCAATCGGTAAGATCTAGATTTTAATCGATTTCATAAGAAGTCTGGCTGTTGGATATGTATTTTATCAGAAAAGTGGCGTTTGCGTAAGGGTCTTGAATACTTAATGTTTCTAGATATATCTAGTTATATTAAGATTTACGACATCATAATTCTGAGTACTTTGAAGAAAGCTGATGTCCTGCCCAAGGCCACATTGGACTGTACGCGGATGACGATGATGGAAACATGCTACATATATGTGGATGAGGCACTTTTTTGACTTGCATGAAGTTTTTAAATATTTTAATTATCTCATGACCACGTGGAGAAACTGTTACTAGTACATCCGAAAAAAATTGTAACAGTCTCAATGCCTCTTAACTGACTTACGGTAGCTCAAGACACATCAAACAGCTGTATCTCTATGTATTTTTAAAGTAACTGACGTGCCTTTGTCCAGGCGTATTCCATTAAAAATATTGAAAATTTATGGCCTCACTTGGGTCACATATTTCACGTTCTGGCACCACGTAATTATTGCCCACAACTCTGCTATTAACAAAATATTTCTAAAAAAGCTATAAAACTTGCGAACCCGCCTCCACCACAATAATATATTATAATTAATACGTTTACATTAGCATGCCTGGACACGAGTTATGAATTTTAAAATAATAATATCGATCGTAATTACTGCCTACGTTAACAGGCGGTTATAACGCAATAAATTTTACCTAGACTTGTTAATAACTATGTTTTTTTTGTATTGCTATTATTAACTCGGCTTGTTGAAAAGGAAGGAAAATTTGAAGTAATTTTGTTGTTATTGCTGCTTTGTAAGTGGTAGATGACGTACCTGCTGGATAAACAGTGAGTTGTTGACAACAGCTGTTGTATAATTAAATGTTCCTGATGATCTTGGTGTGAAACAAGAAGAAGAGGAAAATAATTATAACTACCCTCAATCAATCTGTCTCTACAACCCAGTAACTAGGTAATACCCCTTGATTCCCCTTGGTAAGACTGGTTGTCAGACTTTCGGGCTTCTGACGACCCCGTAACGATTGTCAAATATCCACGAATTACAGCCGAGCCAACGATTTAACGTGCTTTCCTAGGCATGGAGTAGTTTCGGTATGAAAGGGTTCAGTTTAGTTTTTAAGAGTATTTTATTGAAGGACAAAGTTACCTCCTAAATAATAACAGAAATTTTAAGAGACAACAGAGAGCAACAGTAATCCACGAACTTAAAATCAAAAGATCAGTTGAAATGGTGACTAACGATCACTTGAAAACAAAATTATTTTTCAATATTATATTACAATAAATAAAAACAATTGAATAAAATTACAACCTTTAATCACCTTACCAAATCAGTAATTAATCTTAATTTTCCATATACATCTGTATATTATACTGCTGTATAAATAAATATTCGGAGCTATAAATCTCGGCAGCCATACGTTAGCACATCTCAATCGTATATCTCAGGTACAATTAAATTTCAATGCGCTGGAGGCTGAATGCTCAACGCATGTTAAGATAGTGTTGCTAGGGTTGAGAAACTTAGAGATCTGAGAATTATCAGGTAAATGAATGAAACTGGAAATCTTAGGATAGAAGTCAAAAGTTAAGAAAGTGTATTGGAAGGTCTACATAATTGGAAGGTATTACATAGATTGGAATTTAAAGAATATTGGAATAGAAAGGAATTACATAGATTGGAAGGTCTACATAATTATTATATTCAATTGTGATAGGACAGAATGATGACTAGCTAAACAGATATGTTAGTATGAGTATATCGACTGAAAATCATAAATGCGTAATGCTGCATTCACAAATTTTTGGAGCCCTTTTGTCATACAGTAAAATGTTTCAGTTAAGGATATAAGAGATTAGGAAGTAGATGATTTGCCGTGACTTCTAACCTACTTGGAAGATCCTGACATCACTCATAATGTTTCTTGTTGTGATAGTTGGTTAGTTCTTACTATGTGATGACGATATCCAAGCAGAAAATGTTCTCAAATGTATCCATCATTGAATGTCAAGTCGTGTATGTAACCCAATATGGTTGACATCCTATAAAGCAGCTGGTAGTAACTTACTAACCGTACCATTTATATAAAACCGAAGGGGTTGTTTCCAATATACGGGACCGCTTGTAAACATTTAAAGCCAATGTCTAGACATAGATGTTTGCACTTCGATGGAGTTGAATAAAAGCTCGCGTCTTCTCAAATGTAAACATATTTTAGGAACGTGCTGTAAACGTTGTTAGTATTCAGCCCTAACAAGTACCAGACTATTTGTAAATTGCTGAACAAAGGCCTCCTACATTAAGAACGTATCTTCCGAAAGGAACATATTGTCATGAGAATGTTGATATAGAAATAGATCGATGATGATTGCCATATACTATTACTATAGATGATGTTGTCAATCACTTCGAAGTTAACTACTTTTGCACTGAAGTAAGCAAAAGAAGCACTTTCTCATAAGCTTTTCTTAGATGAGAAGATGATACCAACTTTCTACAAGACTATGATTTTGACTATGACTTTCGATTTATGGTCTTGTCTCAACAAGACCATAAATCGAAAGCCCTTCATAAAACAAATAACCCTGACACTACATTGGAACTAGCAACCCCGCTATCAGTCCACCCATATTGAGATCTAAAGGCGTAACTGAATGTAAATTTACGTGGCGGCGTGGCATAAATAATGTTTGGAGCCATTAAATATGATAATCTTGTTGCTGCATCGGCGGATGAATGGTCTTTGTTCAGCCCAGGGTGAACAGATCCCGATAGCATTGTACGGGTTGAGATTCGCTCGTAAATACTACTGTTCGATACTTTGTGTGTTTGTTTGTTCGGTGATTAGCGTGAGGATTTGGGGTCGTTGAAATTAATTCTATGAATATTTCGTTATATTTTGCTTTAGCTGAATGAGATAATTGGTCGTTGGTTTCTTATGTCTGAGGTTTGTGGAAGCTCAAAAAGTCCCATATAATTTGGAATCATTTGAATAATTCAGGTATTTTTACCTTAACTGCAATTGGCATAACTGCTTTTATAGATTTATAACTTTTGCTAACTCTACAAAGAAGGAAATCATATAAAGATTTACAAGTTCCTTAAACCGGTTAAATTGGTTACTATGATATCACGTTAATCCATTTGACTATGCTTATGCATTTAAATATAATCATCTGTGCTTATTTTCTAGAGGTTTGTATATACAAGCACCTTAAATTGTAATAAGAAAATCATATGAAATTACAAACAGTCTTAAACCATTTTATGAATTTCTAAAAGACATCAATCCTGTTTAATAGAAAGAACTCTGTAATGAAAAGAGCAGTGGTGGCCCATTGGTAACGACTTACGAGTTGTAGGTGGTAGGTTCGAACCCAGACAGGTGCTTTAATTTGTGTAAATTATTTCATCACCACTGCAGCCAAAACAGTGAAGGAAAACATCGTAAGGAAACCGGCATCTCCTAGAACCAAAAATTCTAAGAAATATGACATCTATCAATTCGCACTGGGCCCGCTTGGTGTATTAAGGCCCACTCCCTCTCACTGAGAGGAGGCCTGTGTCCCAGCAGTGGAAACATTATAAGCTGATTATGCGAATGATGAAATTCAACGATCAAATGGTATATATTTTCAAAAGTATTCTCTAAATTGAAATCGACATCGAGTCCCAATAGTAGCGGCTATACTATCACGTTATAATTTATCGACAAAGGAAGACGTAAATCATACGCCGGATCACGCCCTCGTAAATCCAATAATATTATCCTGTGCCGTTTGGGGGTCGGCGATAATGTTCCCGTGGTTTATGACTAGATATGGGCAATGGTGACGTGTTAATGGGAGGTTTTGAGGGACCTTATCCTGGTGTCCTGATTTTTGATGGTGATGACAGTGGTATAAGCAAAGCTAGCTGTGGTAGTAGCGAGATCCATGATTATGATATTTATTATGATACTTGTTTTAACTCAAGGTTATCGAACAGCAAGTAAGAAGTACCTAAAGATTTATATATAGGCGATATACAATGTATAACTTCTTGTTCCATAAAAATAAACTTTCATTAAAAACATTTCAGGAATTTTTAAAATATCTCCTTTCTAATGCTTTTAATGCTGATATAACGAGTCTTCTCTAAACGTACAGAATAAATAATAATGCCTTCAGTTTTACATTCGTATCTTGTCTCTAGACCGTAAGTAAGTCAGAATCGCTGACTCCACAATAAAATATCAAAAGGTAGTTTCCGACTCAGCAAATAGTGTATAACATTTTAAAGCTTGTAGGGTCCTCAAGTTATCACACAATAAGTAATAAGGAAAGAGATTAAACACAATCGAAACGAACCTAAAATATTTTAGTGCAAACGATAGCACAGACTCTTCTATCACCGTAACATAAACATCAACACAGACCAATTTAAATTTACACCTTCGTGTAGGCACTATCTGCAGACAATCCAACTATCTTCGATACGAAAAACATACGCATCTTCCTCCCATTGTTACCTCTAACCAAAGTATTACGTAGGAGGCACTACAACCCTAACACAGAAGAACACTGAGCCACACAGTGTCACAAGCTCCATAGTCAAAGTTAGGGCTAAGGTGAACAGCGTCAACAAAATGGAAAACAAGTCCAGGAGATAAAATGACGGTATCAAGCGGACCCATTGAGGCTTCAATAGGTATGGAAATAGGCCATCAGTGGTGCACATGCAGTATCGGTTATATGCTTTTCCCTATCTATAATAGCCACTTAAGTGCGAGCCGTGAAGATATCGTATCTGTATGTCTCTATTGCTGGAATGGGTACATTCAGTGTATTTTATATACGTGAGGAAGTTTTTCAATGGAATTGTGTCGGGTTTTATGTGTTGATGGAACTTTGTAGAACTGATAGTTTTAAGTTATGGAGACGAGAACTGGTTGGGACGTAACCTGCTGGCGATTTCTTTGAGCATTTTGTTTTCTTAATTGCCTACATCGAAGATATTTTAGTTTCGATGAATTATATTACTATTCAAATTTGTGTCATAAAAGTATTGTTTATTTTTATGATTGGACTATTTTCATAATGTCTCATTTGTTTCTCAAATTTGATCAAAAAACTTCGTTATGTTTTCAAAAACGACATTGTAAGACCTTTCAAAATTGTTCAATTACATCTGGAACTACTGAGCTTCAAAAGCACTCCCAAAATTATATTTATTCAGGCGTCACACGACTGTAATTCCTTCCACAATTCCCAACATTAAAAAACCTTCTCCAACACAATCTCAGAACCATAACTCAAGCGCAACATCTAGGAATAACATTAAACAACAACAAAAGACGGTCGCAGAAAACGCTAAACAATAAAAAAGATACACGCGCCAACAAAAAGGCCTTAGAAGTTGTAACATAAAGGGAAAAATTATGGCGCTTTCAGCGGCACATTTAAACGGGACATATTTCAAAAGTTTCAGCGTATTAAGCAACATTTATTTTGGCAGTGACTCGACCATTACGCAGCCGTACGACCCAGGCTGGATGTTATGAAAAACATTGCGGTTACTATGAGTTTCTCGATGGTCTTTAGGAAATATTATTGTTTGGATAGCATCATAAAGAATGGCTTTGAGAAACTAGAGAAAAACGAAAATAAGAAATTTCCCATAAGAAGAATTCTACATTGATTTAAGTCCTCTAATCATCCATTTACTTACCTATTCATACAGTCTTAGTTCTTTCTAATAACCGTACACTCACCTAAGTATTTCCCAGATAAACCCATTCATTTTGGAAGTCGAGATTAAGATGGCTTTAAGTTAAAAACGAAAATTAAACACAGGAAAACTTGTCAAACTACATCCAACCATACTACTAACCATACTTCATCCATGTTAGAAATGAACTCGAAAGTGACAAAGAATCTCAAACCAATGATACGCAGCATCTGAAGGCATAACAGCTTGGCTGTCTTGTTACATCCTAGATTCATGCCTAGGCTGAACGCCAGCATTTTATTATTTAGACTAGGCACACTGTACCAACCAGCATTTTCTTCCAAATAATGTCTGCACTTCATCTTAAGAACATAAGAATGTATGGCTATTTTATTTGGGCATGAATTGAGGTCTCGTATAAGTAGTCAATGTTATTAATGGTTATGTTAGGTTAGATTACTTTGTTTTTATAGGAGGCCTATGTAATGCTTAGCATTGGGTGTTAGTGTTTATGAAGATAATGAAGTTAATGTGTGGAGTTGTTGAAGACTTACATAACATATTAAACTAAAAACTAACATAACATATTAACTTAAGTAAATGGCATAGTTTTAAGATCATACATTGTATACTTACATTCTCGCAAATAAATGAATTCGAATTTTATATTGGCCATTAGTAAGTTGATTGTGAAATTGCTACTTCTAAACAATGTGACTCAGAATGCAAAACTAGTTGGGTTGACCCACAATGCTCTAAGCTGTTAGATACTTCCAAAACGAATGTTATCTCGAAACGCATCATTTACAAGTTTTTTTTTTTTTAAATAATCCTTTACTCAGATTGAACCTTTTACAAAACTAAAAACTTCTAAACGAAAAACTTTTTCTCTAAAATAAAACCTCAACAAAAACGTATTCCTACTTCCTAGTCATAGCAATATCACTCAAAGTAGAAACATTGCAATGATAATATTCCAAGTATGCTTGTGTTCCTCCTGAGAGTAAAGTAATGCGTTTCTTTCAGCCGGTTCTTGCTATTTCATTTAATATACGTATTTGAACGTAGGTATCACAGTTAGATATGGTTTGCTTTGTGTTTCTACATATATTTTGAATGATTCATCCAGAATACGTCCTTTAATGTCTGTGGAGGGAATACATATATATTTTTAATAACCTTTCAGTTTATAACACGAATTCTACTATTAGTACCTTACACTAGGAAATTAGTCGACATGGTGGAACACTTTCAGCTTTACTTACTTAAAATAAAATCTTTCTGTAATTTGAACAAGTTGTGTAATTTCAAAGGAGGACTATTAATTGCCAGCAATCCATTGAAAACCATCAAAGCAATTCAAAACAAGGAGGCGTGAATAAATCGCACAATAGTTCTAAATTCTTTATGAAAACAAAAACAATCTATAGCTATCAATAAAACCACATCAAACTAAAAGAATAAACACCAATATTTTCAAACAAACATCGTTGAACCTATTCAGTACATTCCTTTAAACTCTACCTCCTACCGTCACAAACAATGCTTAGCGGTATACATTGAACCGTGTGAAAGGTGACGAGACTATTGTAGTCGGTTTGGGGCGGCAGTGTATAATTTGTCGGGGAAGGCGGGATGACACGCCCCGTTGTCACTCCAGGCGGGCTGTTAAGGGAAATGCTGTGTTCTGTGATTGAGGGAGTTCCTGGTAATGTATGATTATGTGAAATTCCTGTTAAAGCTGAGGAAATAATAACTGTTTTCTTAGAAAAAGAGTATTGCTTCAAAAGTGAAGACTGTTCTCGACAAATTCGTCTCCTACTTCATCGTGGCGTGGACTAAAATTAGAGAACATTTAGATCAGCAAGCTCTGTGGGTAGTTTTGTGTTCGGATATGATCAATTTAAAATTAAGGTAACTAAAGTATTAGGGTAAATTAAGGTGGTTTAAAAAGATAAGGGACTTAAGTTCGCACGCCATCGTCATGAGCTCAAAAAATCTTATGGTTTTGTCACCAGTGACGCTTACGATACGAATTGCTTCCACAGTGTACTCTGAGATATTTGAAAAAGTCTGTTCCGTACAAAGTGACCAAAATAGAGGGTACAGCAGATTTTATTTCAAATTTTAGAGTGGGTGGTCTCTTAGTAATGGTTGTTCACTTTCATATAGTCCATAGCCACTCTATATCTTATCTAACACCCTGTATAGTTCTTTTCCAATAGGTTTAAAGTTACTTTTATCACAACTGTCCTGAAACGTAATGACATTCACGTCTCTTACTGTTCACAGTTTCACTCACATGTTTATTATATCTTAATTTCATTGGTATTTCTTTTGTGTCGTCAAAGCAAATAAATTCAAACAAATCATACAATCAATCATACAGTTCTCTTTAAATAAATCTCACTAGTGCTGTGCTGCCCCGCCCATCACTAACGAGACCCTCGTCACAACGACACTCCACCATTTCACAATTCACTAATAGCAGCACAAACAAGCGTTATGTACTTATTTATTTCTGTATGTAAATAGAGAAGTCTTTTGTTATGACTGGCAGGATAAGTATAGTTTAGAGTCAGAACGTATTTACAGTAATCTACCAGATAGTCACGTCTTCTTACGGGATTGTAATATTTGTACCTAAGCAGAAAGACAACTGCATTTACTAAAAGTCGTTTAAGGTATGTCCTACAACCAAAAATTCAAAAACAAGTGACTAACCCATTAACTCACACCGTGCCTACGTGGAAATTTTACAGTTTGTGCAGTGATCATTGTGTTACGTTGTGTAGTCATGGTCTACTGTAGTAACACTGTCGATTAAAATTCTTGTAATGGGAAAACATCACTGTGTATTAGCTAGAATGTTGTGATATACATTCAGTCAATGCCATCAAAGTGCCGATTACTTTAGTACCATTTGTATGTTATAGTTACAACCCTCAGAAACTTATTTTTTGATGCCTACCTACTTTAAAAGAGCACATAATAAAAGCATATTTTCATTTTTTTTTTCAATATTTCAGGTCACTTTAGTTCCACTTAATTATGGCCCAATTCACATAAGGACCGCGTGACGTAAGTAGACCACGCCCCCTACTAACTACAGGAGCACTCAACATTATTTCAAGTCACCACTCAGGACTCATCAGTACCAGCTTATTGTTACTTGCTAATTGTTTGAATAAAACCTTATGTAGAAGAAAATAAAGGTGATGTGAAGTGAACAGACGACTTGGTTGAGAATATGGCGCCTGTTCTTAAGAGTAGCCGTAATTAAAGATTAAGTGGATACTTGTGCATAGAGTGAAGAAAAAGTACACGTCTTGTTTGGTTAAGAGATGAAACATTATATTTTTATACGTAGCTAACCATTCTTTTAAAGCATGTTCAACAAAGCGACTTGGACTTAACATATTGCAAATTGCCATATTGAGTAAACATGGTACTGAATGCACATTCCTATCTGCAGGATGCAAGGCCGTTGTTCTGCATTCATGATCTGCCCCATGATGATAATAATGTTGTTATGACTTTGGGCTGTGCTGCATCTGAATGAGTGTTGCTGAAGGTTGAATTACATAGTTAGCGTGACGTTGGCGTTATGAAGAAGAAGGGTTTGGTTAAGTTATTTAACAAAAGCATTCTATTAAACCAGTTTCATGTTCCATGTTCCATTAATCCGCAGTGGGCGATCCCTTATATGAGTGCACTAAAAACACCAAAAATTGGAGTAGATGGTGAGAAATAGTGAGACAAATCACATCAGCCCCTGAACAAGAAACTACATGGAGACCACGACCACTCTGATAAGAGTTCTACGAAGAGGAAGATTAAATCATGTCCTATCTATCAAAATCACACTCTACCACCCATACAAATCATCGTCTCGGATGGGCGGAGATTCGAAGCATCCTTGAGTCCCCAACGCGACAATTTCGACGCCTATTTGTCAAATTAACACAGACGAGGGGAGAGTATACCATCTTAATCACGTACGAAGATTTTAATAAACGGCTCGGCTTGTAAATTATGTATGTACTCGTAGGTACTTTGATTTTCAAGGAAAAGGAGAGGAGGAGGTTGGTGAGTAAATTAATTTAATTAAGGTGGGCTTTAGAACGTTTGAAGTGAGCGTTTGGGTATTGAAAGATATTTTGATTAAGTCTTTAAAATTTGTATTGCATGCCTGAGGAGTTTATTAAATTCATTCTATATGTAAAAGGGAGGATCCTCTGACCATGTGGGATGTTGTGTCTGGTGGGCGACTGCCCCCACTGCCTGATAATTACTGTGGGGTCATTGTATGTATGCTATTCACGCGATAAACTCGGCTTGCGCGATGCAAGATGTTGTGTGACGTCAGTGTGATGAGTAGTTCGCATGTAGATGCCGCGACAGATACTTTTTAGGAAAGTAAGAAAATATACTACCAACGAACTAGGTCAAACTCGCAGGTGATGTACTACTGCAATCCTTCGAAATTAAATATATCATAATATCATGACATAATTTCATCAGCTGTAGCAATTCACTACAATGATTAGAATCAGGGATCTAGGTAGTTAATGGTATTTTGCGCAGAAGTAGCTAACTACTCGTGCGGGTCTACCAGGACATATTCTTCCACAAAGAGCCTTTCTACTAAATCTACAAGACAATCATTCCACTTTCACGTGGTAACCTGAGCGACTGCCTACCCCTGTACAAGCATATCATTGCGACGTTAATGGCTTTGTGGCCGGCAGCGCGTGCGCCGATAATCTACGGCGCGGTAAATCACCGCGTGACCCGCACTATCGCACATCGGTGTACAGGGTTGCCACGTGGTTGCAACTGTATGGTGGTGATAGCAAATGCTATGTTAACATCACCATCATATACATTAGTTAGGTAAAGCGAGACTGTCTAAATGTTTAGGAATTGTTATTCAGACCTGTTCAGTGTTCAAATGTCCCGTTTTCGGTTGTAGGTCATGTTTACGCACAAACAATAATCGCAGCATTGTTTCTCGAAGAATTTTTATTGAGTGAAAATGGCGAAATCGTGAAAAATCTTATATGATCATATAGAGTGCATTGATAAGATAGAGTCTCTGAAAAAACCCCATTGTCATATTAATTTTAGAGGGTTTAAATGATTCAAAATATTAAACTGTCAAATAAAAAAAAAGGTGCAGATGTTTGCTGAGACGCACACTGCACCTTGTATATTTGATTTGAAGTATGTCATAATGTCACTCCATTTCTTTAAGTATGTTTTCCTTTTTTGTATTTTGGCATCTTGTTTTTATATAATTATATTCATGTAATTTGTTATCATTTAATTGTGTTTTTGTTTGCACTGATTTTTTTTTATATATACCTATCTATCTATTGGATGCTTGCTGTTATATCAAACAGATGGGTTAATGAAATTATACTTCATACGTGCTTCATACACATCTGAGCAGCCCATACTCCAGTACTTCATAGATACATAAATTAGTACCAGTACTTACAGCTCTCCACGTATGACATAAACAATTTTTTTTTATTATTCAGCCAACCCTACGCACCTGCGGGTCGTGAGCTTTATTGAATTTAGCATATTTCGCTCATATCGAGACATCGAGCTCGCATTGTCCCCGTATGTGTACGAAATGTTACTGTAAATGCTCGAAACCAGAGTTATAGGTTCTAGCATCAACGTACGCACCGAACATTTAATTTTAAGAATTCTAAGAAAACAATTATTTCCAATTCAAATTGTTTATTGCGAACTAAGTGTACAGAATTTTGAAGATGTTAACAATAGGTAATTAGTTAACTTAGTTGCCTGTTAAGGCATTGCAATTTAATGGTTATAAATATTTCATAAAAAAAATAAAATAAAACATATACATACTCAATATTCCAATTATACATTTTATTAAATTAATTATCATTATTCATACTTTTTTTTTATATATTTCAGTTGCAGCGTAGCATGAACATCATATTAATTACTAGCCTCTGGCCGCGACTTCGTTTGCGTGGAAGTCATAATCAAATATTTTTTATTCAAAATTCCAATTTACTTTACGATTAATTCTGTCAATCTGCAACCATGAACATCATTGCATGTGTGTAATAAAACTAATGTGTAGTTTAGTTGTTACAACAGGACATACAAAATGACAAAAAAAGATCGACTAACGTTCGTAGATAGATGGACGTTTGCACCGCCCAATTAGATCTTCCGCGTAGCTAACTGTCGGTCCTGAAGTAGCAAATAGAATGATGTGTGCCTTGTTGATGTCTGGCTATGACGATCATCTGTCTTCCCACTTCGCATCGATAAGAAAAACCGAATGCATGCAAAGCTAGATCATAATAATATTGACTAAGTATACTTTGACTTCCTTTGAGTCTAAAGTTTAACCAAAAACTGTAAGGAAATTGCACTACAGAATTTGTGTCGTTTCCTCCAAAAGTTTTATACATTCACAGTTACAAATGAATTCTGTATATAACTGTGTGTGCATGCAATCGTGCGTGATTTAGTGTGGTAACAAACGGCTGAGCAAACTGTGTCGGCTGTGCGAATAGTTTGGTTAGTAACCTAATGGTACAGTCATGCTGTTTGTTTATGGTCCCTTGGGGTAGGCAGAGTGATCGTAAGTGAGGTGATGGGTAACGACGGTGTCGATCATTGAAGAGTAATATTAGGTAGTCGTATTATATACTAGCTTTTGCCCGCGACTTCGTTCGCGTGGAAGTCGTAAGACACCACAATATACTACAATACCAGCCACATTTTTATAAAACTTCCCTGTACACTACTTTTGTAGTTTTATTCGGAGCAGCCAATTTATACAGAGAGTCAGGTATAGTGAGTCGGGAGCAAGCGACGTACAGTTGTCCTAGGTGTGTAAGCAGCTTGTCCTGAGGTCGACACCCGCAGCCTTCACCCTTCGGTGTCGGCCCCTGTGACTTGTGATATATATAAAAGAAATGTAAATTCTTAAATGAAACGCATGTCTAGATAAGGGGACTTTAGAAAGGATTTGAAAATATGAGCCTGGAAATGAAGCAGCCTCTACATGACTCCTAATGTTAAATTTGCGGTGGCGATAAACAACTTATACATCTTTATGTCACTGACTACCCTTGTCATATGTAGAAGCCGTAAAAGCAAGATCATCAAACTGTTAAGTATGTTTCATCAATAACACCTAATGTTCGGAAATGCTTTGTCGCATAACATCCTACACTCTTTACTCATAAACACAATTTGATGTACGATAACACAAAGGAATTTGACATCATTATCAAACACAGAATGCATTATGTCGTTCCGAAATCACCGGCCGAACCAACTGTGATTTGTAACAGTGATTTGCAACAGTGATTTAGAGCTCTGCCAGACAATATGAGACCGCTACACAAACATATTATTAGTAATTTATGTGTAATGGCGTCAGTGACATGATTTCAGGTGTTGAATTGATGATTATTGCATGGTTGATGATTTCATTTTGGCTAGCATGACCTGTGTGGATGGTTTCGTTTGATGCGCCAGTGAGTAGTATTCTGTGACTAGTCATTAGTATGGCTAGTACGAAAACAAATGGTACCATTTATTGTCTTGTGGGTGATTTATTACCTCATTGTTAATTGTCATAGAATTTCGCTTGTCATTTATTTATCTAGTTCTTTCTCCCCACATTATTCGTAGCCGTCGTTATTCCAATTGGATATTATTTTATGATTCAAAAAGGCTTAGCATGATTTTATCTCACCAACCAGCAATATATTTTGTTAAACATTCTCCAACCTAAAATAATGAACACCACCTTACAACCGAACTAAATCATAATTTAACAGAACTAAAATCGAAATTAAATTTCCATCTTCCGTTGTATCTAGAGGCAGTAGGCAATGTGGGCAGGGTGCTCTCACGACACGATATTTACGAGTCCGGCCCGATACTGAACATTATTTATGTCTCTGTTTCCCCATTTTTGTAACAATATTTATTGTGCTCGAATATATCAAATGTGGAATCTTTATCAGTGGCTTCTGTTTGGTAAAGGCTTTCAGATATTTTTGTAGGGAATGTTAGGAGGTTACGTGGAGCTGATTGGTCGTACAGGTCTATTGTGATATGATTTTTTTTTATTACAGCAGTAAATATTGTTTGCTTTAAAAATAGGGTGCTTTCATTTTCTTGCGTTCATTTGCAAAAACTATTTGCCAATTTCATGTCTAATGATAATATTGTCCCATCTACTCACACCAGATATTTTCTCTTTAAAGAAGAGAAGGTTTACAAATCAAGACCCTGGTATTAACTTCGACCAATGCAATGGGTGAGCAGCTTTGAAGTGCTGATATATTCTTCAACACGTCGGAGCGGACACAAAGGGGTGCGTCGAACGTCAAACGGTATGTCAACATGTGAACGAAACATTTGAATAATTTTGTGCACAGATGCACAGTGAGAGCGACCATCGCAGGACCTTTCAGTGAAAAAGAATGAAAGATTTCCTCTGGAAAGTCATCTGTCATAAAAGACTGACGTTTTATGTCTTGTAGCTAGCAGCTACGAACCACATGACGCTGGCAGAATAGTCGACATCGACTCAGATACCAAAGAAGAAGAAAAAAAAACCTACACCGTATTAGTTGTGACAGCACATACATTACTTAAGCTTCTCAACATTGGGATTATTCCACTAACACTATTCGGGAGTGTGATCGAAGTGCCAATTATCAAGTTTTCTTGCTTTGTACCCACCTTTACTGTGAGCTTATGTTCCATGCAGAATAGATTTGCGGAACAGTACTTACAGTAGGTAGTACATGCTTGTGAATTTGTCTAATTTCTGGACATAGATAATATATTTTTTATTCTGTTTTTAATTTATGCTTATATTCTCTGCTGTCACTTTGCTCTTTTCTGGTAAATGACGTTATTTCTTAATTTTTGTTCCTCAAATCTGTTACATAATTTTCCTTGTAACCAAACTTAGATCCTAAATCATAATTTCCATAAATATTATTAATTATATCGTTATAAAAACCCTCTCGTTGTACCATGCGACTGCTTATTCGCTGTCGAGCCGCAACGCCTCTTTCATGTTCAGAATCAGATACGCGCCGATTTATAGCAGCCCGCCTTAATTGTGGTCCGACCGGCGGCCGCATCAATTCAATTTGTTATTATGAACACTTAATGTGAACACGGATATTTTGTGAGGATGAAAATTTGTGTATTTGGCGTGAATTTTTTAGTTACTCTGATTATAAACTAGATAGGTAATGTCTTTGAGTTTAAAATAAATATATTTTTTGCCCCACGTTATGTGTTAGCTGGCCAATTATTTAATACCCCGTGGTTTCACCCGCAAAAGTCTCGACTCTTTGGGAATATCGGGATAAAAAGTATCCTATGTGTTCATTCAGGTTATAAATCAACTATCTGTATGCTAAATTTCATTCAAATCCGTTAAGTAGTTTTTGCGTGAAAGAGGAACAAACATATGGATGTTTGTTACTCTTTCACGCAAACGCGACAGTTTATGAGGATGGATGGATGGCCATCCATCCTCATAAACTGTCGCGTTTATATATTATTAAGTAGGATTAGTAGGATCTACTGAACTTCTAAAATATTGTTACCCTTCTTATTCCACCGCTTTCTTGCTTAGTTTAAAATCGCTTTTTAGCTCAAATTCACCACAAGGTCTGCTTTCTGAATAATCCAATCATGTTAGTGATATCAGCTTACTGCAGTCCACCTCTGGACATATGGAGACGGATATCCCAATTAGAGAGAGTAATTCCACCAGCTAATACTGAACAAACGGAAGCGTACAACTACACTTCGCTTTTACCACATTAAAATATATCCTTTAAAAACCCAAAGATCCCAAGAAACCTGAAAGCGTGTGGACTAACATTTTTATAGAGCAATAAAGTAGGTAGAGCGCCATTCGCAGACCACCTATCGTAGAGCTATCGCAACAAATTGCGCGTGATGTATCGCCCGCTATTATTGCGTCGAGCATTGTTCTGAGAATAAGGGGACAGTCCTGGTTTTAAAAGTGGAAAGGTGAATTAGTATCGTAAATAATTAAGTCATCATTGGTGATAGAGATTTTTGCCGTTTTTGGAACGAAAATAATCGACTCGGATGCTACGAAATTAAACACATGTCAAGTGATGCAATTGGCTGTTGATAATAGATTTAACCAATCACAGGAGTTAACGCGCGCTTGACTATTTGTTAGCAAATTTTTGTATTGATTATCATTTCAGAAACCGGGCATTAGTTGTTATTGTTTAAAACAACGAACGTGAAAGGTGTCGAAAGAAAATAAAATAGACAGCAGGTGAAGCAGTAAGCTAAAGAAACAATAACTAATATAAAATTATTTATTTTTATTGAACCATTTATACACACAGATGTAAACAGACAAGAAGAAAGGAACGGAAAATACGTACGAAGGAGTTGCTTATTTTTGAAGAAATCTCCTCAGAAATAAGGATACCTGGGAGAGGAAAGTAGATAAAAAAATATATAAACAACGTTCTTACACACGTTGTCTACATCTCTTTTTATTTACTTTTCTCTCTTTTTTTTACATATTAACATATTATGATTCTGCCACTTTGGGCCCTCTGAAGACGGTCGTCTAAACTTCAGTGCCACTTGCGGCCTCGTATTGCGAATCTATAGGAGTTTCATTTCATAGTAGGCTCTAATAACAAGGTAAAAAACCCAATTCATCTCTCATAGAATATTCACAACCATGCCGCTAACCAAAAAAACCATTTATATAACCAAACATAAAAACCGGAACGTATCCCACTTTGCACAAAAACAAACAGTCCCTACCACCATTACGTCGGCCGGCCGCTCGCTCGCCACCAGCTAGATTTTATCGCTCCTTCGAACCATTAAAACGGCCATAATGAAGTTTCCCTACGGATAATGCACTGGAGCATTACGCCATGATTTACAAGGCCAGCAATAAAAAGAATTTAAGGGATGACCCGGGATAGTAAAAATAGCGGGCTTGGGGCGAATCGACATCATAAATATGAGGAATGAGCGCTAGTGTGTTTTATGTAGGCAATTTTATTATATCATATTACATGTATTGCGGGGTGGAAGAGGCTTTTATTGCGTATTTGGTGAAGTGGTTGGAAGTACGTACATTTTTTCACATAATAGGTACACATTTAATTTAGAGAAGATTAATGGTTGGAATTCCTGGACCACTGAATAAAAAAATATGATCTTTTCAAAGAAGCACTATGCCATCCTCAGTAATAAAGAGTTTGTCGAAACAAAAACTGACTCTTTCTACATAAAATAGATATAAATATAAAATTGATAAGGTTAGGATTTGTAGTCTTTTTCGTCTGTTAAACCACCTGCATGGATAGCCATGTGAAAATCTTTGGTGGTCTACTTCTAAAGCAAAACATGAATTAAATATTCTCAAAATTATAATTTATTTCAATCAATAGCTTGAATTCAGGACCCCCGTTTTTAAAACCTCATTCCCTTCACAGTTGCCTGCCAACAAAATTCATAATCATCAGAAAATCATTATGTTTCAAAAAGGAACTTATCCCGCATAAATAGATTGTCTAAAACCATTGAATACAATTCAATCTTAATAACAAAGGCTCCAAATACTTAATACGGCCATTGAACTAAACCAAATTTTGTATCAATTTCAAATCATGCCGGGTTTCTTTTTGACCTCCTGGTGAGAGAGACCCCTTTCTGTTGAACCCTGAAATTGTTGCATAGATTACGTAATTGAGGGCAGATGTACCAATCTTGGGATTGACTTTACCGACTATTTTGAGCGTTGTATCATCCTCCTCTTTCAGTGGATTACTCATTGTTGAGCGTCCTGTTATGCCCGGTGTAACTTTTGGATGATATCACTCCATTTGTAGCGACCTTTTCTATTCAAGCAACCAAAAATATCATCAGTGTAAAAATTTACCCATTTAGACCATTTTTTTTTTCAAATTTATAAAATATGTTTTAGGCTGCTCTGTACGATTGGTAAGGGTCTCTTCTATATTCTTCCATTATTTTCGTGGTTTTTTGCTAAGTCTAGCTTGTTTATATCACAGGCATCAAGGAAATCTCGTTTTAAATAAATAATTTATAATTATTGTTTTGTCGCTGCAACTTTGTGTTTTACCAAATATTATATACAGTGACAAAAATAGATCCAGTCTTCCAAAAAAACTTTAATCTATGACCGTAATACCCTGGGACCCCTGGACGGCTCCCCGCGGGAATCGAACTCGCTACCCACCGTATTAAACCCGACGTTACACTCAATATTAGGCGTAATGATGAAGCGGGTTCCTATTACTGATTACTTACTGAATGAAGAGGGGGTTTACTTTTTTTTTGGAAATAAATTTTGAATTTCAATTTTTGGTTTTAGTATAGAGTAATGGTAAGGTATTATGGCATAATTAACTTATGGCTGTAATTAAATGCATACGGGTATAATTATATGTTTGATTCGTTAAAATCCAAGAATAGGATAGGATATTATTTACTGTTCTTGTAGGTGGTTAACGAATAAAGGTGGTAAAAATTAAAAAAGCATCTCTTTAACCCCTAAAATAATCTAATACCGCTAGGCTGTACAATAGTACTAACTAATAATTAATATTATAAATGTGAAAGTGTGTTTGTTTTTTTATTTGTTTGTTACGCTTTCACGCTAAGGGCTAAACGGATTTAGATGAAATTTGACCATGACCTGAGTTAGGAAATAAAATACTTTTTATCTCGTTATTCCCACAGAATCGAGACTTCTGCGGGTGAAACGCAGGCTGCAGCTGGTAAGAAAATAAATAAAAAATAGCAATCTAACATGGATAAACAGAAAACTAAACTATGTACTAGAAGTATTCATTAAATACAGGGATAGATAGGAATATAAGGAACACGTACACACACATACAGGGTTAAATTAAATTAGTTAGCAAAACTACGCAGACGTGATAAGGGCATCGATATCTGAACAAGAAAATATGAAAAGATTTGATGATTTTTTTGTCGTTGTCAATAACCTTTTTTGTTTTTGTTTTATCATTTGTTTAGATATCGAAACCCATCACGTCTGCACAGTTTCGCTACTAATTTGACCCTGTATAATGCTTCCAACTCAATACTTAATCATAATAATATTACTACTAACACTAGCTATAAGTTATTACTAACATTATGTGTCTCTGTTGTCCGAATAAAGTAATTCTGATTTTAATGTTGATTTGATAATTATAAAAAATATTAAAAATAATAAAAATATGAATAATATCATGAATAAAATAATATTCATTTAATTCAGACTACTTTTACGCTGCTCACTTAAAGCCAAAATTACTCTGTTTCGAGCTTATTGCACAACTTTTTACACGTGTAGCCTGTGGTCTAGATATACCCAAAGGTCGAGCAACGCCCTTCGTTGTTTCAGGGTATTGGTGAAGCTGCCCCGTTTATGTAGCGCATCGGGAATGTTCGCGGACGCACATGTAAATTACTTTTTCATCACACCTGCTCTGAAAATACATACTAATTATGCCAATTAGAGGGAAGAAACGCCTTTATCCCGCCCTTCAAATCCTTTCATTTCAAGGTATGGAAGTTTGTATGAAAATCCTTCCGACCCAAGGGTGGGAAGTATGTATGAAATTCCATTACATACCCGGTTTTTTTTTTTTTAAATTTGTCAGCAGTCATACTGCCAAGAGACTTTAACTGTCTACTAATTAAATTTCAAGTAAATTGTTACTGGCCACATACAGTTCTTTTTTTTTACCGGTTACCAACCTCCTTGGTGCATACAGAAAATTAAAAACGTAATTATTTTTGTATATAAAACGCGCGGAATCACGGAAGAAGTGGCATTGTACTTTTAACTAAATATAAACATTTCTATGCATTTATATCCATAATTTTCCTCGTAGGTGTAATGAAAAGCACTATACATCCCTCAGGATAAAGTACAGTTCCATACCTCAAATGGTTTGCGCCCCTCGCAAGCTCGTGGCGCAAATGCCATAATCTCGGTATGGAACTGTCACTTTCTTCCCTCTGAAGTAATGTACTATTACGCAACGATGCGAATGGATGCACCAGAGATGCACACCCCGCATCCCTGGTGAGCAGAGTGCAGGCCAGCTCCAACAATGTCCCAAAAATGATCGCTAGCAAGCTCGATTGCTAATACATCAATCACTGCAGTGCCATCTACCATGGGGTGAAATAATTTTAAATTAGAATAAAATAAACTACCATAGTTCTAAAATTTAGGTACTAGCACAATGAGTCCTTGTTACTTGAATAAAGAAATTTATATTATATATTATTATCTTAAAACTATGTTAGTTAATAACGAAATCAATTAATACATTTAGGTAACATAATTTAATACTCGAAATAAATAATTGAAATGAATTAAAACAAAACTAAAATAAATTAAAATTAAATTAAGTAATTGAAAATTATGTAGGTAAAAAGTTAAGTAAATAAGTCTAAAAGTCTATAATAATTTCTGGGTTTGAAATATTCATTAAGAGAGTAATAGATAATATTTCTGCAATTTAAGATTATCTTTTGTCGTCAGAATATAACTTGTCTTACTGTCTGCTTTGTAGTCGGTCAATAAAGGTCCTGAAATGCTAAAACATGTCTGGCTGATGGTAATAATTCATTCAATATTATTCACTTTACTTTCCACTCTTTCCAAAACATCTTTTGTGTTATTCATTGTACCATTATAATCTTTGCCGTCTGAAGGCTGAATTCTAGTTAATTGATTCAGGCGTTCAAAACTGAACTGTTCTGGCTGAATTCTGTTGAGTCATGACTTTTTTTTTTCAGGATTTGTAAGAATAATTCTTATGTCATTACATAATAAGGAATTCATCGTAATTTTAGAGAGTCTAGAACTACACTCAGCGGCACAGAATGTGGCCCAAACCTAAACACACCGATAACAGGCGATTTTGATATCGCGTATGAGAATTTCAAGTGGCAGTTTGTCAGGCCATTTGTTTTAGTTAATTTAAGAGGGTAAGCACAAAACAAAAGTTCATTTCTTTAATTCTGTGATACTTAACGTTAGTTCGTTATTGGAACGCACAAAACACGGGTGAGTTAAAATTCGATATTGAAATGGTGGTGAATTTAATCTTTATTGTTTTATTTTTTAATTAATCTGTAGTAATTTATGCTTCCAGAATTGGAACACAATGCCTCTAACTTCAGCTCAAGTTGCTCAAGCTGTGTTGCTTCGGAGTCAGGGGCGAACGCAGCGAGAGATTGCTGAAACATTAAATGTACCGCATACAACTCTCAGGTACGCCTTAACAAGGGACGACCAGACCGGCCTATACACAAGGAGACCAGGAAGTGGCGGTATTAGGTGTACATCAGCGCGAGATGACCGATTTATCGCTCTCGCAATTATGAGAAATCGGTTCCTTACTGCGGTCGAAATACGGCAGCGGCTACAAACGGCAAGAGGGGTCAACGTAAGTGAGCGGACAATAAGAAGGAGAATGGAGGAACGGGATCTGCATGCTCGAAGACCAGCTCGAGGTCCAGAACTGCTCCGGCACCATCGCGTAGCTCGACTTCGGTTCGCTCGCGAACACGCAAATTGGACTCACGAGCAGTGGAGTAAAGTTCTGTGGACTGACGAATGCAGAGTGGCCTTAAGAGCTCCAAATGGCCGCGAACGTGTTTGGAGAAGGCATGGGGAGAGGTTTTTGCCAATCACTACCAGGCAAACCGTCAGTTTTCGAGGTGGATCAGTAATGGTTTGGGGAGGGATCTGTTCAGATGCACGCACAGAGTTGGCAGTAGTTGCAGGTCGTCTAACGGCACTGCGATACATTGAAGAGATCCTCCAAGAACACGTGTTACCATTCGTGGGATTCATCGGTAGCGAAGATTTTATCTTAATGCAAGATAATGCCCGACCTCACACTGCACGTTGCGTGGATGATTACCTATCGGAGGTGAGAATTAGAAAATTGGACTGGCCAGCACGAAGCCCGGACATGAATCCCATAGAACATGTCTTGGACACGCTTAAAAGACGCATGCGATCCAATCCCAACCCTCCAGAGACTATCAGTCAGTTAAAAACCGCTCTAGTGGCCACCTGGGAAGAAATACCCCATGTGGACATTAAAAACGTAATCCACAGCATCCCTGATCGCATGCAGGCGGTCATCAGGGCCAGAGGTGGAAATACCCGCTATTAATTTTAAGTACCATAGCTTTATTTTGTAAATTTCATCCTAAAACATTTTTTTTAAACTTAGAGCTTAATGTCTTTTTTGTAATTTTGTAAAATTTTAATAAAGTTAACTCACTTTTTTGTTAATTAATCATTCGCATTTAAGATTCGAATAAACATTTAAGTTTTAAAACAAAAAAGAACCTTGTTTCGCGTTTCATTTTGATAATAAGCCACATAACTCGCTTGGGCCACATTCCGTGCCGCTGAGTGTATAAGCAAAAACATATTCTAGTCTGTCTTGAAAATTAAAGAAAGTAAAACATTACCTAAACATACCTTAGGTCATTTCCCGTATTATCTCCATAAGATATTGTCTTACACAATTAAATCAATACCCAATTCACAAAATCAACTAGTCCCATATTACCATTTCAATCCTATCACTAGCCGCCCACGACCCGATACAAACGAAGCCATACATCACTCTCATAGCGTGTCCGCAGAACATTAGTCTAACCGAATCAATGAGCCATTGTGGTTAGTACATTAAATTCCGCGCCATAACTCATGGTGTGCCATAATTTCGTTCACAAAAGACCGCCTGGACGGCCGTGATTAATGTAGGTGGAAGAAAATGAAATGAGATGTCGCTGACGGTTTGTTGCTGGTTTGGGAGGTTCTCGTTTGGGATAATGTACACTTTTTAAAAAATCATCTTGCTTTTTACAGGTGATAAGCGTTTTGAAGTCTCAAGTCTCAAGAATTTTCAGAAACTTGTGACTAAATTAGACTAGTATACTAATTTGGGAGATTGAGCTAAGCCAAATAGACTGTCAGTGAAATAAGTATCAAAGTAATAATACATCTTTGTTCTACTATTCGCATGTGTTTATCGCAGTAACGTTAGATCGAATAAAAATGTCGTCGGTGGAACATCATGGCAACGCAATAAGAAAGTGTCAAGTCGGGGACATTCCGGTAAGTATGGAAGACTATTTTCTTTTCGAATCGAGATCACTCTAAAGACGTGGTCCTGATTGCCATAAGAGTTACTATGGCAGACATTAAAGACGGAAATCAGAGATCGAATGTTGAAAAAGGCCTCAGCAACCTACTTCTCAAAATAAAATTTTAATCACTTCTATAAATAAAGTTCACGTGTCATGCTCACACCTTCAATATAGATATTGAAATAAGTGTATGAAATAAAATGCACATGCAGCCGGTAATCGTAGCAAATAAAATAAAATATCTCCCCATTCAGTAGTAACCCAATCTGTTGGCGGGCGGCGCGTGTAGTGGTGATCTAATAGAAAACTAATCACTACAATTCGGTGGGCAGCTATCGACATACACGTGTCGATGTATCGGATGTCGATAATTTGTCGCGGAGTATGATTGACAGCCGCGAGAGTAATTATGTAAGGAGAAGTCAGATTACACATATATTATGAGAAAAAAAAATGTCATGTTGAAGTAAATTTACTTTTATTATAGGTATCTACGCCTTGCTTTCTACCAAATTTTAGTTGGTATTCAGTCAAACCGAATGCAGCTAAATAATCTTTATCTAACCTCAATTTTATTCTCCCGTGGAGTAATACCTTGAACATGATACTTTTCATGCAGAAACAGAATCTGTAAAATCTGCGTGTGTATCAAATAGAGTGGAAAAGCTGACTGCCCGCTTGTTGAAAATATCACACGGTTGCTCCACTAGCTTCTCCGATGTAGACAAGCATTATGAAAACGACCGGGTGCTGTGTTATATTTAGTTTTAAGACCATCCAAACAGCTAAAATTAAATCCCATTTCTAATCCTTTGTCTAGCCACCTTATCTTCCCACTATCGATATTTCCTCATCTCTACGTGTGTCGCCGCGGGTGTTCGCATCACAACGAGCAGGTCGGATTAGCGGTCGCCGGTCGCGTTCCGGTTGCACCCTTTGTGAATGTGACGCCGCCGGCAATGCCCTGAGTGCCGGACGGCAAGTACCTGAGTGTGCTGGTATAGGTACAAGAGGTTTGCATGATGGTTGTATTTAGATAGATGAGGATAGATTAGTTCAACGATAGATAATAGGAAGAGTTAACTAGGCATCAAATGCTAAATGACTGATCCAGAATGTATACAGGTTCATGATCCCGTGAAAGTATTTTTGGTAAAAAAACAAAATATTGTAAATAAAATGAACAAGTACTTTTGAATAGTTATGCAAGTATTTTTCTGACTATTTAATTAGAAAGTTGAAAAAAATTACCAGTCCCAAAGCATAAGGAGAAAAACGAGCAAGAAATTTCATGGATTCTTCAGTGACTATTATAGCCACCAAAAAAAATCACTGTCTCATTTTCCAATAAGTATTTTCCACTCTTTGCCTACATAATTTACCACATCTACAACACTGCTCCCGATCACGGCAATCACCCATGGTGTCACCGTGAGCAGTCGCGCCGCTGATCCGGAACGCTCAGCGGGGTGTCATTGATCAGTATGTAATTGCAACCGACGGGTTTGAAGCTGCAGCTGGGTTATACAATAAATCTGAAGTGCTGAGTTAAAAATGAATATTAGATATTGATCACACCAATGGAAGAAAAGTTGTTATTTTATTGCTGTTTAATTCCCAAAAAAATAATACCAAAAAAGACATAAATAAATTGTTTCTTTCTTCTACATGTTGCTGTAAAATTGAATTTTTATAATTATTGTAACATAATAATCTAGGAAAAGTGGCGTCAGTGTCGAGTTCTAACAGTTAATTTTATTTTATTAAGCATATAACAACGCCATCTACCAAACATAACACCAACTTCAATAAAAAGGTGATACGCAATGTTTGTGCGTTTCTTTGAATCAATGTTCAAACCTTAACGGTTTGAACATTGATTCAAAGATGTCACTGCAAGAAAACTGCAGCAAAAATATATAGTGATACTTTAGAATTATAAGATTTATAATTAAGCATTATTTTAAGTTCCTTGATATTTAGTCGTTTGTAAATAAATACACATGCATACATAAACTCACGTCTTCTTCCCATGGTACCTCATGGGAAGAAGACGTAAGGCAGAAACTACAGAACGCCACCTACTACGATCCTTACATACACCTTTTGCTTCGTTTACATTCATACATCTGAAAATCATTTTATCTTTTCAAAATTCCTTTCATTATACCTAAAACGAAGCCATTAGAACAGCGCTATCCAGTTAGAACGTGGAGTTATCACATACAAAGCACCTTAGTCAACGATGGAGATAATATTTGAATCGCCTTATAGATGGCGCTGTGCTAAAATCTGAGTGTAGAGTAGGTATGCGTCACCACTGAAGTCCTTTCGACGCGGCGCTAGTGTCTATGTCATTGCATAAAACATGTAGTTCCTCAATTTTCCGTCGGTCTTTAGTGATGGCGTGGACTCTATTACTTGTTTTAGTGTGGGTACGAAAAACTCCACAAGAAGTTGGTAATGTTTATAAAATTATGATTCTTAACCTTTATCTCTTACGATATTGTTTTTATTTTGCTAATTATAATGCCGAGAAATTTAAATAAATTTAAATATCCCGTGTATAATTGTATAGGTATTCATGTCCATTTGAAAAAAATAAACTATTGTTGTTCGACTTTGCAGTACCTACCTGCTAGTATTAGGTACGTCGTTTTCGGGTGACCACTGAAAATCAGCGCTGTGCTGTTCAGCTGTGGGTTTCCCATAGCACAGCATCATGCTGAGTGGAAACCTTCTTGTCACAGTCGCGACATGCAGCTGCCGACGAAATCTGTTTTTTTTTTAAATTTTTTTATTCGAGTTAAATTTTTGTATGCACGTTTTTGTGACAATTATAAATCTACTTTTATTTATTTCTATAAATAATTGTTACCTACCTAATAATAAAAAGTTCTCTTGCCTATTTTGCGATCCTGCGTGGTCAAATGCACGAAATGCCTGGGTGGGGGCAACAGTGTCCCATTGCAGTGGTAATGGCTCCGACTTACGAGTTGTAGGTCGTGGGTTCAAACCATGGCGCTTTATTTTGTGTAATTAATTCCATCACAACTGTTCTCAAAACGGTGAAAGAAAACATCGTGTGGAAACCGGCATGTCCTAGAACCAAAACTTCGAAGACATGTGACATCTATCAACCCGTAATGGGCCCACGTGGTAGATTACGACCCACTCCCTCTAGAAGAGAGGAGGCCTGTATAAGCTGACCTCGCAGTGTACGGAAATCTGTACAATGTGAGTGATCGGCCTAAACTGGAAATGTATAGCTTGATGTGTAGCCGTGTGTACTTGGGTACCTACCTACTGTTGAGGAAATTCCCTTTGTTTAATCCAGCCCTCGTACCTATAAGGTTAAATATTATCTTTAGGCATACACTATCCTAATGTTATTGAAACTCATTTCTAATATATTTACTAAGGTAGGTATAGGCAATGTTTCCTTTTTCGATAATATACCTTTAGAGAACGTAATAAAAGATTACAAATTATTAAAATATTAGATACAGGTAATTATAAATTCGCAATACCTACTCACAAATTAATCGATTAAGAATTTATCAATATTGATAGCATTTACCTAACGGTAAATAATTTATAAAAACGAGAACAATTAACAATGGTCCAAAAGTTTAAGCCTCATTTACAGGATACAAGGTCAAGGATCTTGTATCCGCCCTGTGGCATACAATACAATTTAGGCAACAAGAATAACTCGCAGCGTCTAAATACTGTTCAGACGGCGTAACTTTTATTTTTGTTTCAACTTATAATGGTATGCCACAGGCTATTAAATAAGCAAGTACATAAAAGGAAGTGAGTCAAAAGCATTTCATTCGCTTGTTTTATCAAACAATCGTCAACGAACCAGAAGGGAGAAGCTAGTAGGAGAAACAAATTAACCGACATAAGTAGCAAGTTTTAAGGGAAGAATAGATTGAGTGGCAACCGTGTTCCAGAACCATGTTCTTCTCCATCCATAAGAACCTACTATTAGGAATGGATAATTAGATTCAACTTTCTGACTGACAAACTCCTTGACAGTTCAGAAGTGCCTGTAATTTTTTTTAATTCGAATAAATGTTTTGTCTTTAAGTTTGAGAAGTTGGGGATCCAGTGTCGGCAATTGCCCCACAAGGTAGATCGATGACCTAGTAAAGGTTGCGGGAATCCATTGTAGTAACTATAGGACCAGTCATTGTGGCGGTGTTTGGGGGAGGTTGTGTCAAGCGAGAACTTCTTTCGGTGGAATGATGATGGAACACAAAATAATAAATCATGATGGCTCAGAGGTCAAGCTAATCTCTTTAGGAACACACGTTAGGGTTTGAGAGTGCCAAGTGCCATCATTTCTTTTCCAATTACATAAAGTAGGGAGGTACTTATTCCCTAAATTATCTTAGCAGTAAGAGCGGTTACGCACTACGTCCGATCCGAATCTGAGAAATATCGGTCTGAAGTAGCCATAGTACTATTCGTATTAGGGGTTGCGCACTAGATCCGAAATCTGTCTTTCAATTCGGATTGAACTCGGATCTTGAATTGGGATTCGGATCGGATGTAGTGCGTAACCGCTCTAACTGACTGCTAAGAAATACAATGTCGAGAAACCCCGACTTATTATGACCTGAAATCAGTCCTCTTTTCTCACATTGAGCAAGCACGGTGAAGAATACTCATTTCAGGTTGAAACAGGTTCTACAGTGGGATGCAAACCCCACCGTAGAACCATTACAACAGCCACGAGTAGAACAGTAATCCAATGAACTGTGTCCCTTACTCAAATAATATCCGAAGTAGTGGCGACGCTTGGGAAGGTCTAGCAGTGGACGTCTATTGGCTGATATTATGATGATGTAACCATGTTTTCTGGTCACCATCAATAAACTGTACCTATTAAAGTTGTAGCATTTGTAACGTTCGTATTTTACTGAATTCTGTCAAATTAATGGAAATGGCCTGCAAGAATCACATTACTGACTAGGACTACAGTGCATCGAACATCTATCATTTTGTGCTAAAGAAAGAAAAAAAAATATTTGGACATAGTTCGTGAAACACAAATAACATAGTGAAAATAATGTTGCTAGAGTTATAGTTTTTTTGATTGTGTCTTCAAACTTTAAGTTCAAGTTAAAACATTTAATTAAAATAATATATTTAATCATCGTACCTGGGTATATTATACCCGTTATTATGATTATTAAATACATATAAAAATAAAACGTAGCGTAGGTTATTACTCATCGATTGGATGAGGATGTAGGTAGACTGTATGCGAACCTACATGACTTGAAGATTGCAATTTTAATTTACTCCACCTGTAGGTAGATTTATCTAAATAGATTTCATAATATTTATTATGATGATCATTGATTAGTAATAACCTACGCTACGTTTTATTTTTATGGAACACCTGCAGTTAATGACAGTTTTATATACGGATATAATAATTACATATCTCCTTTGTGATAAATTTTTATCGTAATTAGAGATCATGGAGTACCTAATCTGTATAAGTGATTATAATAAAAACAGTCAAAAGTCAAAACATTTACATCTACTTCTTCATGTTCAATACCGATTGAATATGAGGGACCGCCCTCATTACTGAGAATCGTGGTCACTGAACCTCTTTCAGCGGACAATCTGCCTCCATCGACTCCGGTCCAAAGTTGCAATCACCACCAGCTGAAATTTACTTGAGGACGTAGCTTCTTTTACTTGGTCGGACCATCGTATTGGCGACCGGCCTAGTGCTCTCTTTACTTTGGTATTGCCAACAATGACCAGCTTTTCATAACTACTATCGCCCTTTCGCGTTATGTGGCTGAGTTAGGTCAAAATACGCTGAAGGCTAACTGTAGACATTCGGTTGTTGATATCGAGTTGAGAAGGGACACACATATTTTGTGCGTTTGGCTGTCCATGGTATTCAAATCATCCTGTCTTTCTCTTACTCGTGTTGTCCACGTCTCAACTATAGAGGAAAATCGAGAAAACTAGTGCTCTGACCAATAGGGCTTTTATTTTATAACGTATACCACGATTTTTCCAGGTGTTCCGGAGACGTGTCATAGTATCTTTAGCCATAGCTATCCGCCGTTTTATTTTTGGGATGCAGTTGCCTTCATTATTAATGTTAGAGCCCAGATAAATGAAACTGTTCACATGTATCGATAGGTACCTTGGATGTTATAGGCACCCGATAGCTTTCCCGCACGATCTATCACCAAAAGCTTGTTTTTTTTTTTGCCTATTTATTGCAAGCCCTTATTTGCGACCTTCCACCTCCAATCTATGTAGTATCTCTTTCATGTCGTCAAATGTTGTAGCAAGGAGAACGGTGTCGTCAGCGTACCGCAGACTGGAAACGCGCTTTTCACCAACAGCAAACCCCTTTTCCCAGCCCTCAAGAGTTTTCAAGATGTTTAAACAAAAATTATTAATAGTTTTGTTCTTGAGTAATACGCAAACCAAGCGACAAGTGAACCGTGACCAGCGAGTAAACCGTGAGTCATGTTAAAAACTCAAAAGCCACTCCGCGACTTATGACAACCTGAATGTTTGCCGTGTGTTGGATTGCTGGGAGGTCAGGAAGTAGTGGGATGGCATAAACCAGTTAATTAATTCGATTATCTATTTTTTATTTTTTATTTCTACAATTTGAAAATTCGACCTTTGCCAGCACTATCGACTATTTGATCGGCACGTCTTAATATTTTTTTTTTGTACCTCGTTAGGTAGCTGATTAAATGGAGATATCTTTTCCGTAATTTTATACGCTTAATGCTATAGTAAAATTTCGATGTAACTGGTGTCAAAGTTCATGTACACACAGCTCCATTAAGTAGTTACCCCACGTTTAAAAAAAAAAAAACATGCGCGTTCGGATCCGTGCGAAGTCGAAGTTGGTTTTGGTATTTTGCAAAAACATTTTAATAAAATATAATGTATTGTTTTACTGAATAAGAGTTATTCAACGTCTAAATAAACCGGATATTTCAAGACCGCTTGCCGTGCATAAGATTGGAGATTCAAATCCTAGGCACGAAGTGTGCTTTTTGTCATGCAATTATTTTTTCAAATATAAAGTATTTTTCTATTTTGTTTCAATTTTTATAAATAATTTAAAAATCAAGTAAAATAAAATACTTAATAATTATTTAAAATATCTATTTTTCTTATTATTTAACAAAACTTTGATCTTATTTTACTACAAAGATTTTAAATTAAAAAAATATAAAATTTTAATCTTTGACTATAAATAATTCAAACTATGATCATAAATAGTTTTATTTGCTTAGAAATCATTCTACGAGTACGAGGACCTACGTGTAACTTAATTGTGGTTTTAGATTATTATGAGATATGTAATATCTACAACAAAAGTCAATTTAACAAATGAAATGAATTTCAGTAACCGGTGATGAATTGAATGATACTTATTTTATGATTCTATGTGCATTAATGTTTCGCTGCTATTTTAACAAAATGATTGCTATATTAACGTAAATAGCAGATAGACAAACATTAAAAGAGAAAAAATCGGTTGGAAATAAATTATAAAAACTCCATTAAAATGTTAGGGGGATGTTATCATATCCCCATAAGGCAGATATGCAAGTGTAGCTACCGACATTAAAATTTTCTTATATTTTTTGCAATTTGCAGGTCAGTGTCAGGTTTATCTTGATCAAAATATGATTCGCGACTATAATATATGTATTTAAAGAATTATAATAATTAGAATCTTTATAAGATTTGTTAAATAGTTTTGGCCGTAAAAAGATGTGACATGGTTTTGGTCGTGGGCTCTTGTACCACACTGAATTGTTAAGGAATATTTATTTTATTAATATCTTTTGAAATACTGAATGTGCAGGATGTTGGATTACGCCAATATTTTGTAGAAATTTCTACTAAATATTGGTGCTATTGTTATCCGATTTGATCAACTACTTTAGTAGCTACGTACATATATATTTTCTACAGACCGTCAGGATTGAGGAGCCACATAAAATGTGCTGTATTAGCAAAATTATATAGTTTTTCCATTTTATTTTTATACTACAAATTAGAACTTACTACTAAATTATACTAAAAATATGTTGTAAATAGTGGATTACTTTTTAAGAAACGGCGTTTTTGTAGAGATTACCCATAAGTAGGTTCTATTAAATTTTACAAAAATTTCAAAAGTATCCTTCAGCTAGTTTTCGAGTTCTAAGTTGGCTCCTCAATTCAAATGTCTGAATTGAGAAGCCACCTTAAACTTTCTGTAACTTTTTAAGGGTTTAACTACAAATTCCAGAATCGCGCCTACAAAATCGGCTAATTTACTACTAAATATTAGTAGTACCCGCGTTCAAATCTTTCGACGATGAATCATCATAATAAACAATAATTGTCTTTATGTTTAAGTATAACCATAACACATCGCGTTAGGTAACTGTCCGCGAAGCAGACGCAATTATCAACGAATCGTCGCGTATAAATGATTTATCAGGGCCTAGGATAGTGTTAAGCAGTCAACTCAAAAATATGGTTTTTGGGTTAAAAATAACCCGGAAGTTCACTATGCAGTTTTTAGGCCATTTTTCTGTCTTCTTAAATATTCAATGGTCTATTAAAAAGTAAATGCTTTCATCATCTGCCTAGCCTTTTTCCAACTATGTTGGCATCGGAAAGTGTTACCGGAAGCAGTTGAATACCTACCAGCATTAGATGGAGCTACTGTCTATCTGAATTCCACAACCCAGTTACTGTGAAACACGATACTAAGGCTGGTTAACAGGCTATCTGGCTTCTGACTATGTCACGATTGTCAAAAGTTAAAGCATTTATGAATTGTTCATCTGCGAGGGTATACCTAAAGGTAGATGATCAACCGAACATACTGCTAAAATTAACACTTCAAGATGTTACTAAAAGCTTACCAATGGACCTTCGAACTCGGCTTGTCAAAACAAAGTACAACGGCAGTATTGTTACGGGGTTTTTTGTTTTTTAGTCGGCATCTTTCACTCAAATGACATCTGAACCCAAAATTCATTAAACGATGTTGATTTCGGCATCTTTTACGTGCCTACAGAATAATCTAAAATTCAAATCATCGTCATCTTCCAGCCCTTGTCCTATGTTACATGTGGTCGGCACAACATGTTTTATTCTTCAATTCTTCCCTGTCAAGCGTCAAGCTATCATTCACTCTCCTCTCCTTCATATCATTCCTCACACAATCCATCCATCTTTTCTTTGGCCTCCCTCTTAAAATGAAAAGTAATTTCGTCGGTGTGAAACAACAAAAATATATGGTCAGGGTCAAACGTAGAATGAAATAAAAATGAACAATCACTTGAATTAAGCTTAATCGCACCCCTAGATGAAGACTCCGGCAACTCAAAAACCTATTTTTTCAGAAATGACGAAAAACTGTTTTTAGAGTATCTATGAAAGATATCAAAGATTTAATGAGACATTCATAAAGGTAACGTTTTCTAAAGCTGTTGAATTAGCTAATTTGTATTTTGTCAGTTAAAAACCTGGAAAATAACGAGATTTTTTAGTTACTGTAGTTTTGTAGCGGGAGTAAGCAATTTTTTTGTTTACTAAGTCAAGTTACTTTACTTCATCTGAAATAAAATTGAGTTACATTACTTTTCACCCCAAAAATAAGATAACTTTTTGTCAGGGGTTTTGAGTTATGCTATGAACGGGTGATTGCAACGTGCTAATCTAAGGAACACAAGCTTTAGTTTTTATAGATCTAAAATAGTTCAAATAAATAAAATAGGTACTCAAATAGAAAGTTATTTATTTACTAAATTAATAACAAAGAAAAACTAAATACAAAAATTAGTGTTATAAAATATTATGTCCTTTTTATAGCAATTATTACTTAGATACTGGACATTTTAATGAAATTGAGATATTACACGTATAATAATTAATCGAACTGCTAGACGAAGATAAAAGGGAGCTCGTGGCATTTGTGAAATAGGCGATTTACGCAAAGGAGAGAAAATTATTTTTCTTTTGGGAATAGAGTTTTCATAGTGCGGATCTACATCGGAATCGTCGAAATCGCTTTCATCGCCGCTATGAACTGGTGAGGCAGCACACTGACGTTTAGTAACTCGTCGTCGTCTGTCAGCGTTTGTAGGCTGCTCATTAAGATTCAACGAAGGTTCTAAAATGCTCGGTGATGGAACTAACCTTCCATCAGCTGGCAACTCGGCTCGTTTATATTATTGAGCGTTTCTATACCAGGATATAGAATAGGTATTGAATCATCTGTTGCTGCTGGTTGCTCATCCTCTTTTTCTTCGTTAATCACCATGCGAACCAGGAGTTTTCCTCGCCCTGTCATTATCCTAAAAATTAATAATGTTCAAATTCAATAATGAATCAAGTAAAGTCAACCAACTCAAAAAACCCGTCAAAAGCACGTACTATATTTAGCTACTGTATAACAAATAAAAATAAAGAATTGAACCTGTCTTAAACAACCTATTTTCTTAATAAAAAGTACATATTACACTTAACATGCAAAATTGAACAAAGTTAAAGTTAGATTCAACAAAACTATGGTAAATCGAAATTTACCTTTACTTTCATGTAAATCTGAGGAACTCGAAATATTAAAAAAAAAATTGCAAAATAAAATCATCAAAACCCCCGTAAATCAAAATTAACTATTACTTTTACAATGAAATTTCAGCAAAACTCAATCAACTGAAAATAAATAAGGAAACTTACTCAATAAATTTCGTGTAAACTCCTGCAACTCAAAATCTGCCACTATTTAAACGTGGGTCACTTACGCCAGCCAGAAGACAACTAAAAATGGCGGACTAGTGCTCGCGCCTTTCGGGGCAAGGTCATTTAAGTAAAGCAGCGTTTAGTGCCATCTGTTAACAGCGGTTGAAAGTATCGTTACGCGAGTTATATTGATGTATAGGTGTTCGAGTCAGGAATTCGATATAGCCACTAACTCGAAACTCGTACTTTTTGAGTTAGTGGGGTTTTTATCTAGGGGTGCGTTATGTTATCAGCTTTACGGAGTCACAAGTCCAAGAGTTTTACAACTGGTGTAGCTATAGACTATGTTCGGTAATTGAGTTTAGGAGAGTCAATTCATTTATAAGTGTTTAGAATTTGGTAATTGACCTTAACTCATTAATAACGTTTAAAATTAATAAAGGTTATATAAGCTACGTAGGTATTTTGCTCAAATGAAAAACGACCAATGCCAATTTCATGCCAAGGTTCACGCGCTTTACCGGTGCGATAACCTTTTTGTTTCTTTTTTTGCTTTACTGCTTTACAGTAGGCATTGTTTCATGAGAAATGTCGAAATCGAAGTCAGAAAAAGTATAAAATAATCAAAATAAACAATTTTCAAGTTACAGTATAGATCGTCACGTGTATCACGTGCGAAGTCGCCTTCAAACAATAGCATTATTGCAATTGGGTTAGTTGCTATAGTAATGACTTTTCAAATATAAGAAGGAAATTGAAAAAAAAAAAACATTCTGAAGAATGATTAATATTGCGACCTCTACTTAACTAAAAACTAGAAGATAATCGCAATAGGAACAAAAAATCTCATATTAGTATAATCGGCAACTAATAATAATCAGATAATTTTAATAATAATCAGTGTATTATTAATTACACAGAGGTATTATATAGTCACGTATGTTTATCTGTCTTAAGTTCGCAAAAAGTCCGATTGTTTGAATTCATTTGGTGATGATAATTAGTGCAAAAAAGACGTGTTTCATATGGTGCTGAAACTATAAGGAAAACAGGTGAGTTTTCAGTAGTTTGGATAGAGTTTGTCATGCTTTTCAGAAATTTGCCTTTAATTGCTTTGCCAAATTGTCACTACTTTGGTAAATTGATTTTCTTTCTTCTTTCTTTCCTGCAATAGTAATTTCAAATAGTCAATAGCACCCGCCTTCATAGCTATGCGTGCATTTCAATAATATTTTTAGTACAGTTGCACCGGACTATGGAATTTCCTTTGTTTTGATTTGTTGCTAAGTTTATCAACAATTTTCCTAGTTGGCTATCCTTTATTAGCATTGTTACATATTTGTTGCTAACTTAATATAATATTAATATGAATATTTCCTAGGTGTTATGCCTTATTGGCATTGACCAATAGCAACTGTATTAGGTGAGCCGCTCAGCAACTTTGGATACGTTGCTTAATTAGTTTATTAATAAAACTTTAGATATTTCAAAGAGATTAAAGGTTGCAAACATTACAATGTGAGTGTGTATTTTAGTTTATAATTCCCTAAATAAGCTTGTTTCCATAAAATATTTTATGCAATTCAGCAACTTGAATTGGTTTTCTAATCTGGCAATATTAAAAGGCATGGCAATTATTTGAACTGCATAGTCATAAATAAATAAATAAATAACTTTAATTATGAACTACTATCGATAACTAAATCAAGTTTTCTGAAGATTGGTGATTCAATGACCTTGATCGTACTTCCGGGATTGTCCTGATAGCCGAAGAATACCTCTCCACTCCTCAAGCACCTCAGGAAGTGTTGCCCCCTTGTCGCTACGTCACTATGTGCTAGCAACTGTTTTCGGGGGCCCATTATTGAGTGTGCAAGTCACCCCTGCCATTTATCCATGTTGTTAAATTATTTAAATTAAAACAGCAATCACTTATCAAAGACGAATTTAACAAACAAAACAAAAATAGCTCAGAAAGTTCTACTTCATGCACAAAAAAAAACAGTAAAGAAAACATGAATTCCCTAGTCGACATACTAAAGGCTTAAAACATTTTGTAGTAGGTATCATTAGATTGATAATATCATAATATTAATCCCTAATTCTAAATCGTTTGTACCTATAGATATTAATATTATTTCACAATTGCTGATTGCAGGATGACAGGTGCAAAAGCCAAACAGAAGGTGGTCAAAGATAAAGGTGAAGATAAGGTTGTAGAAAATACGAAGAAGACTAAGCACCAATGGGAGCCTCTCACAGATGGCGTGAAGTGGATTGAAAAATATAGTGAAAATCTCGAGAATTTCTTCGAAAGATTACCAGAGTTCATCACTACATTTATTGCCACATTAGCTGTATTCACATTTGGAGCTACTTTAAGAGGTATTTTACGTTGTTTTTCTATTTCTTGTAAGCACGGTTTTTGACGATTAGTCACGATTTTGATAAGACTAAGATTAGGTTTTATCGATGTCGGTTTAACTGCACTAAAAAAAGCTTCGTTCATGAGTACAAATTATAAATTTTATTGTTATTTTTGTTTAATAAAGCTTCTGTCCGCGACTTCTTTCAAGTGATATTTCTTGATGACACTCGGCAATACTGTTGCTTCCCATTAGTGAAAGAATTTGCGGAAACGGATCAGTATGGTAGTTTCGAAGATTACCCCCTACAAATGTTACCTCTTTATAACATTGTTATTATTAGCTATACTAATAATAAATCTACAATGAATCCATAAATCTATAGTTCTGTATTCATTTTGTTTAGTTTATTGATGACCTAAATGCAGCAGCATTGGAGATTATGTTTAATTTTATTCCCATGAGATTAATTAAATTATTCAACTTTTTCATACTTTATTCCCTGCATATCCCTATACAGACATTAATCATTATTATTATGAATTAGCTGTCATTCCATTTCAGTTTATTATGAAAGATAGCAACTAGTATCCATTAGCCAAGTATAAATCACTGTTGACAATTTCAATTTATATTCATAATAATAATGCTAGTGCAGACTACTAATAACGCAGGTTCTGCATAGTGGTAAACGCCAATTTTAATCATGATTAATTCTGCAACGCTTAAATTAAATATCGTCGGTCACGTGAAATTGATGTAGCTTTTAGTCATAAATTACTAAACTTATTCATGTGAACTGTATTAAAATAATTATGATAAGATAGTTATACAGTCGTCACTGAGACAATGTGAAGGACATAAGTTGAATGAATTATTTTGATAATAATCTATGAATCAACGGCTAATCTAAACATTAGTTACTTACCTGTAGTTATTGGTACGGATTAATCTTTGGTAAACATGGATGATTATATGAATGATAATTTGGCAGTAACTCATGTTGAATTGGTGATTAAAATCGGTGCCTACAAAATTAAATAATAACATAAGACATATCATAACATCCCCGAAGGGGCAGATGTGTACCTGTAGTACATCCATATGTTGCCCGTTATATTCAAGTCCCATGTAATAGGGGGACGAGCCTATTACCAAATTAAATAATAATTACAGTATTTTTAGAAACATCCTCTTAACAACAATGTAATCAAGCATTTACAATGTTGTAATCAAGACAGTGGAGCTAATTGATCAATTTGATAAGCTATCTTTGACATTGGTATTCGGGTTGACGAAGTAACATAACTACATCTTTGTGACGTAAGACGTGTCCAAATTAGACGAATGTACATAAAGTAATAATGACTTTTGAAAAAGAACTGTGCCCCTGTTATTAAAAGATCCTTGTGATAACACCTTTACTCCTTTATCTTTAAAGTATGATAGGTGAAAGCTGGTGCAGATAAGTACTTCGCGGCAATACTTTTATGTGTTGAAAGTCAAAACGTCAGTAATAAATATAACTTACGAGTGTCCTTGTTCAAAACGTCGTCAGTGTGCCCCCATGTTCTTCCTTTGCCCTCTTGTTCTTCTGCCTTTGTTCCATGTTAGTTGCAGTCAGCATACATTGATTTTTCTGTTTCTATTAGCTGTCACGTTATCGTTTCAAATTTTGCCCCCAAGTGTTGCAAATAATTTATCGCAAACATTACGTAGCTACCCACCGATGTGTAAAAAGATATTGTAATTAGTATAATCACGACTGTATTAAATACTTCGAAGTTAAATTGTTTAGAGATTAATAAATTATCTATCGATGGATCGCAATCTATCAAATTTAAAACAAGTTTGCAATTGCTTCTGAATATGTATAGATTTTGAAATGTTTCGATTTTAGGATTCAATTATTCTAAAAGCTCAACAGTTATTTACACCGTAAATAAACTGCCAATTATTGAATACCTATTGCCCGTTTTACTTAGTTGAAAACAGCTGAGCTGAGCTGATACAGACAAGATTCACAAATTGTTATCGGAAAATCCAATAAAGTTAATACATTTACATGTAAGTTGTTGGTTTTGAAATAGAACTAGTAGACCCATCAGAATTCTAGGAACAGTTAAGTATTTTAGAGAAAATACTAGGGAGGAATGTGACCGGTGGAAAATAGTAATTCTCTATTAACCGATTCTGTGTCACTAAAAAAGAACATGTACTACAATCGATAGCTAACAAAATGGGCTTATAGTTACCAGGAATATTGAATAGCTCAAAGGCTGTTTCATGCGGCTTTTCTTTGTTCTCGTTGATAATAAAATACGAATAAATAATAAAGCAAGGTGATTTCTAATCTTTTGCCTATTTTTTTACCTTTTCATTTTGTTCGTATGCAGAAAAAAGCACACAGTTCAAAATAAAATGATGATGTGGATATATTTAGTAACCTTTTCCGCTTAGCTATTTCTAAAGAGTCTTGAAAAGACCCTGGAAGAAATTGACACGTGTTTCACCTCTCAACGAGGCATCCTCAGGATGACGATTAACTTGTCGTGAACTCGAACACGGCGTGTTGCCACACCAAGCACCGAGCGCAGACTTGTGGTGAAACACGTGTCGATTTCTTCCAGGGTCTTTTCAAGACTCTTTAGAAATAGCTAAGCGGAAAAGGTTACTAAATATATCCACATCATCATTTTATTTTGGATTTCCGCAAGGTCACGCCTGAATCAATTAACTATCACACAGTTCAAAATTGCTCATTTGAGAAAATACTAGGCAGAGTTGCGCTAGTCTAATGCTGGGGCCGCGTCTATCGTGACGAAGCTTCGCACAGTGATACGATACTGATAATTCATTAACATTATGAAGCCGCTAATGTGACCACCGCATTCGCGCTATAACTTTTTAGCGAGCACAACATACGAAGCTTCGGCACGCATTGTTTTGTCACGATAGACGGTGGTGCAGCCCGGTAAGAGAAAAATATTAATGAAAAACCATCGGAATACGATAATAATTTATTTATCATAAGCACACAACAGTACAGTCACTCACAATTCAAAATAAATTACATCTAAAATTAGCATTTCAGTAACCATGTAAATAACAGGTATGCATGACATTGACGTATGAAAAATTAGAGACAAAGAAGAACAATAAAAAGTGTGTCTAGTAGACTTAAATCTAGAACACTACAAATCAAACTAATTTGAGCTAGATAGACGGGCACTCTTCGCACTGTTTAAATAGGGAGTGACTGTATGAAGCAAAACTCATGGAGAAAAAAGGACATTATATTGTTTAAAACATTTTTAGAAACAAATTGTGCAATGTCACAAAATATATAGTATGTATTAACAACATAAGGACTTTTCCTTTTTTCCAGGAGAATGGGTGGTAATCCTTGTGACAGCGCTGAAGCAGCTGAGTGGTCACACAAACAACAGCACAAATACGTCCTCTGATATTATGGAGCTATTCTCCTCAAGAAACCTGAAGATGGAAAACTTCACGACTATTTTTATTGGAGCACATTCCGTCTCTATGACCATGTACTTCTTGATGGGAGGATTCTTGCATGTAAGTAGATGTTATCTTCGTGGAAAATAACTCTTTAGATATACAATTTTTATTTTTCTTCTTATTTATATACCAATAGCTTTAAAGCAACATTTTTTTTTTTTATAATGTTGTATTGTTTTAAATTGTATGAAGTGATCTGTCGTGTAAACTGTCTATTTCGAATCTCTTTTCTTAAAATACACCCAATATTTCATGAAACCTAAAAACACATTTAAAATGGGCGGGCACAACTTCAAATTATCTTGTGAAGTTTTTCTTAATCGAGCTAAGTCAGACAAGCCGCAATTTTTACCTGTGGGAGCAAACTTCCCAGACAACATAACAAAAACATTCGAACATCGCAAAACCACTTTCCACTAAATCTACTTCGAAATCACTATATTAACATTTCACAACACGTTTAGTCTGAAAAATTTCAATTTGGAAACATAATGGACCACCACAAATTGATTTCATCTAGGAAACTTCCGGCTAAATGTGTATAAATTTGTGTTTAGTAATTACATCCCATTTGAATCCGAACATTATGAACGTTTTAGCTGAAATCAATTTTTAATAGAATTTTCAGCTGACAACGGTTGGGAGCATTTCCAAGAAGGACTTGTTACAAATAAATTCGCTTTGACTTTGACGTTTCGCTATAATTTTCATCAGCGATAATACATAGTCGAGGTCATCAATGAAAAGATTTTATTTGTTTGGTACGGATTAGCGGCCTTATTCAGCAAAGTTTCTTTTTTGTACCTACACATTGGTATTTTGTATATACCCTGCTAAACAATGGAAAAATAGGTTCTATCAGCTTTAATTAACGAAACCTGTGTCTGATTTATTCGTTTTAATTTCCTTCATTTATCTTGATTGTAATATTAATAGCCCTTTTCAATATCTGTTCAAGATTCCCCTTTTCTAAAGCTATAATCTAATAAAATCTCTAATCCCTCGCTTCCTTGGTAATTAATAATTTTGAATAATTAATATTTACGTCACTGAGATATGGAACAATCCGCTTGCTATCTGTAGTATTAATCAGAAATTTGTTGAAGAATTTGTAGACCTGACTTTCGTCACATACGTACTTGGAGTTATCAAAGTTGTGAACATCTGTTGATATGACGAAGACATTCGGAGCATTTGTGTCTTAACGTGACTTTGTGTTTTGATAGGTACTCACAATAATGTTGGTAGCGTTTTAATCGCGGTCGTGTTTTGAGATTAATGATTATCATTTGCCTTGATAATTACAAAGTTGTAGAATAGGTATACCAACCTTTAATTTCACAATGAATAATTTTTAATTACGCAACATAGCATAATGAAGTTTTTGAATATATCAAAATGTTTCTTGAATCTTTTGTCTTTCTCATTATAATAAAATCACTTTATTCATTCTCATAATTCCATTTCCAGTGGTACTTCTACGTGAACAGAAGGCATCTTGCTAAAGAGTGGAAGATCCAGCCTGACAAGTGGCTGTCCCCTGAGCTGGAGCGCCACGAAATCATGATCGGTACGCTGTCACTCCTGATCACTGGCACCTTCTCCGCCTTCCTTGCCTGCTACATCTACAACGGGAACCCTTCCACCGTCTATTACCAGTTTGATGAATACGGCTGGTTTTGGTTTTTCCTGCAGTTCCCTGTTATCTTCCTTTATTCGGTTAGTGTAACTTTTAGCAAGCATAGACTATTATTTTTAAATAATTCTTCAAAATATTTTGTATATTTCAAAGTACAAAGTCCTCATAATTACAAAGTCTGATTAAATGTTGCTTTTGTGAAAACAGTAAAAGTATTACATTTCCCTTTTATTTACCACGTGTAAATATGATTGGGTTGAAATGGCTTTGCATAATTGAATACTTTGCTGGTGTATCAGTCGGTACATAAGTACTAAAGTAAACCATACTTAACCTTCGTTTTCAGGACTATACGACTTATATCATCCATCGCCTGTACCACACTCCATGGCTGTATAAGCACTTCCACAAGCTACACCATAAGTACAAGCAGCCGACTGCGTTCTCTGTCACTGCTATTCATCCGTTCGAGATCATGCACGTCCAACTTACTATGTGTTTGCCCCTCTTCCTCTTCCCTGTTCACTGGCGTAAGTATTGAGTTCTACGACATATTTTTGCGTAGCTAGTATATATAGAACTTGTAGCAGTTAATTAAATTGTAGTTAGTAAATTAATTTGACATCTACATTTTTTTCAACTGATAGATTTTCGAAGAATGTCTTCTGTGAGACACTCAGATTACGTATCATTGGGATTACATACTCAAATATGACGCTTGTATTCATCAAAGTGTTTGGGTATAGGTGTACCTATAATTACATCCATATTTCGCTAGTTATGTGTGTTCATTTCTTGGGGTGCGAGCATATTGATAGCAACCGAATAATTAGGAATAATAAAAAGGTTTATCAATATTACAAAGACAGTTTCTTTCTAACCTTCTAAAGCGTCTTTGGCTGGAAAAGGATTACTGAATCACTGTATGAAATATAAAATCTTAAGATTTTTTGTCTCATTTCAGTCCCCTTCTACACTGTTGCTATCTACGTGTACTACCACGGTATCATCGACCATTCCGGCATCAACTTCAAGGCTCAATGGTGGCAGCCGTGGCAGCCTGATGCAGAGTTCCACGACCAGCATCATGAGTTCTTCCACTGCAATTTCGGTTTCAACATGTCTGTTTGGGATAAAGTAAGTTGATTTTGATAATTTAAAAACATTATTCATAGTTTGAACAGTAATTAGATAATTTGGCTTTTATTGGTCTATATCATGTTTATATGAATGTTAATTTAATCAATAACTGTGTGAAAGATCGATGACTGATAATAAAAATTTTATGGGATAGCAATAACCTTGGTATAACCACTTAATTATACTCACAGTATTTTTTATTGTATCTAGATTGTTACTGTAGGTACATAACGAGTTTTTAACACTTTATACTTTCGATTTTGCTAATCTAATCAATTAACAACATAAAGTCATATTGGATTATCCTTCGCTTTGTGAATTAAAGACAATGCAGTTTATTTTGGCACTGAGCCATGAAAATATGACAATCGATTTACAAGTTTGAAACTGATAGTCATAAATCAAATAATTTTACAAGAATTCTTTTTAGATTATTTTGAAAGTAAGATACCTAATTGAGTATTCGTTATTTTACTCTGCGAAAAAATTGATGATCAATCAGATTTATCTTGACGTGAAGTTTAATAATATTATAAGGACCTTGTATCGGTAAAAATACTTACTAAGTCTTAACGCTATTTTACAGTTACACGGTACAATGAGGAAAACGCACCGAGCTTACACTGAAGACACCTACCACGGGGAAGCACCGTCCCTCGACACTCCGGAAGGGAAGGCCCTTATAGCTGAGAACCCCGATCTTATAGATAGCAAAGTATTGCTTGAAGAAATCCCTGAAATTATCCAAAACATCAAAACATCCAAGACTGAACAGAAAAAGGATAAGTAATGTAGATTTAGAAAACACGTTCTCTTTTGATAATTATCATGAGAGGAAGAAGAAGAAGATGTAAGCATGTAAATAATGTCAGGTTTAAATTAAATCTAGTTTATAATAGTTTTGTCCCAATCGCTAGCATGTAAGCGGTTTTGAATTCAGAATGATGAACTAAGATGTTTCACTTTGTTATTGCTAAATTATTGTTAATCGAAAACTTTTGTTTCTTGTCAGTTATTAAGAGAAGAAGTATTTTACTACTATTTCAAATGCAGAATGCATTTACGTAATGATATTGTGAAAGGAATACATTTTCATCTTCCTGCAAATCTTTTAAAATATTCAAAGATAAATTTTAACGAATTTGATTCTTTTCTTTATCGATGTTGTGATAGAGTTGATATTTAAAATAGTTTTAAGTGTATCGGTGATATGTGATATTGTTAATAATTTTGATTCAATAAAGCATTTCTTGAAGTATGAAATCATTGTCTTCTTGGTCGTTTTCTCCACACGTTTTTGATTATTAAAAATCTTTGTTGCTTTGAGAATTTCTTCTAATAATGAAAAACGATACAATTCAATACGAGGCCTCAGTACTTCGCCATCAATATCTCAGTTATCTATTAAAGGAATGAAAATACCATTTAATTCCCCTGTATTACTTTTCTAAAGAGTCTCATATCAATTTCTTCGCACAAAGTATTTTGCTACCATTCAGTATTACTTAAAAATCATGCCAGATTTCTCAGAACACAGTCAATTAGCCTACCTAGAAGTTATAAATATTTCTTAGAAATAGTTTAAATGTTGTTGATTTATTTTTAGGTGAGGTAAATGATGTTAATTTAGATTCTAAATACTTATTATGCGTATTTTCAGGTTATTTAATAGCAATAAACCTCTGTGTTCCTTTTTAGGGTTCCGTACTCGATGGGTATCAAATAGAACCCTATCACTAAGCCTCCGCTGTCCGTCTGTCCGTCCATCTATCTGTCAGCGGGCTGTATCTCATGATCCGTAATAGATAGACATATTTTGTTCGGTGGTACAGAATCCTTCGTGTGCGAGTCTGACTCGCACTTGGCTGTTTTTTTTAATAATTATACAGATTTGCGTAAACACTTTAGTACTTATAAGTTATTCTGGAAATTAGTAATAAAATTAGGTTGAACAGTCATCAAGATTTAACTTACCAATGTATAGAATATCAATGGCATAACAAATTCTTACCCTCTTACATAGAAACACGTCCAGACTCATTTCCAATCTAAAAAATACCGAGAAAAGCCAACAACACACAATTTCCTTCAACATCAATTAAGCAATCAAAAATCTCGATTCTCGCGCAAGTATTGAATCATCAGCTTTTTTCCATTGTACACCCATCAATATACTTGTCTGCTAATAATTTATCGTAATAAGAACATAATAGAATATTTCAATGTCTTCAGTTTTGGCCTCAGATTGAAACAATGTCGGGACATAATAGGATCGCTTCCGGTTTTCATGATAAAAACGGGAATAATTTTTTCGCTATATTCTGACAGCGTACGATATTTTCTAATGGACGTGTTCATAATTCACATATTCATTTAAAGGTTTGATATCAGAGATAATAATAATTATTAAAATCGCGAATTGCTTGGCTTTTTATTTAACCATATTCAAAAATGGTATCAGTTTTCGAGGCAAAATATCGACTTTTGTTATTGCATTCAAATGTGTGCAATTTTTGGCTCTGGTTCTTATAAATGATTTTATTTCTATAAGTAGGTTTGCACAGACACTTTTACACGTCAATCATATTTTTAAAAACTAGATGAGGCCGGCGTTTCCTATCTGACTACTCTGAGAAGAAAGAAACGATAATTAATAGGAACTTTCTATTAATAGGAGAGGAAGACTTTCGAAAAACTAACAACTATTATGATATCGTCATAAAAATAAGAGATACATTGCAAGAAATTAAGCATACTAATATTATACTATGTCTTCCAACATATAATTGTAACAATTATTCGCCTATGTTCAATTCTAGGATAGAAACCTTCAGTAACTTGTTGTATCTAGACCCCAAGAAATATAACTACGCAACACGACTCGATTCTAATCTTGAACTAACCTACAATTATAGCATGTTTTGGAATAATGGAAAATTAAATAATTATGGAATGAAGAATATTATATCTAATCTACTAATATTAATACAGGATAACCTAGACTTAAATTTGTCCTCAGAAGAGGCTCATGTAAATGATGTATATAATGACGTAATCACTGCCTCCTCAAACTCTCAGTTTTTTTCTTTCTTGACCACATGTATATAATGCATCAAAATATTGCTGGTCTTATGAATAAATCAGATGTATTAACAGTTGACATTCAAGAATTATTGAGCAAACAAGTAAATATAGATATATTGTGTATTACGGAACACTTCATTACGTCCGGACACGAAAACTTATTGCAGTTACCCAATTATAAGCTAGCAGCATGCTATTGCAGAAAAAACATAAAACGTGGAGGAGCCTGCATTTTAGTAAAAAACTGCCATGCATGTATTCATGGCAGTTTTTTCATGGAACTATCGGACATCATGAAATGTTCAATAGCAGGGATTATTGAATGTTGTGCTATCCAACTAATTAAACAAAACATTATAATTATTTAGACCGCCTAAAGTATGTAACATGTATAAATTCTACGAAAAAATGGATGTTATTCTAAGAAAAGTATGCCTACCTAAAAACAAAATTATATTATGTGGTGACTTTAATATAGACACTTTGAAGAAGAATAGACTAGCAATGGAATTTCAATATTTTCTCTTGAGCTACAACCTTAAAATTAATTCATCAACCTACTAGACTTAGCAGCAACACCTGTTTGGATAACTTTGCTCACAATCTAAAACAAAAATGCAAATGCGAAGTAATAGACCTAGCCTTATCAGACCACACAACTGAAATCTTAAAAATGAACGTTAATAAAACATGTCAAATAAAATCTTTGCAAAAAGTGATAGTCATTTAACAATTTCTTCATTGACCAGATATCAGACATACCAAAAAACACATTAGACGAAGTTAATAAAATAGAATTTAATCCACACTCAATATTTATGTTCCCTGTTATACAGATATTCTATTTCACGAAGTCCGTTCAGCTTTGATTGTAGTAGTGACGTATCCCGACAAGCGCGCTTATGTGTGTAAAAGTAGGTAACGTTAGCAAAAAAATCTGATATATATTCAAGTCGAGATTTAATAATCTAAATAAAATTTTGGATATACATTTTGTAAATAAATTAGATTAGGTTGCAATAAATACAAAAATATTAAGAATATGTAGGCTTTTAATTAAGCATTGGTGTTACAGAATGGAAACGAAACAAGTAGGACTATTCAGTATTTTCAATCACTATCAGATAAATTTTCGATTTCCGATTCCGTTTTGCTGTCGTCAGAATCATCTTGTACATTGATTATAAATTCAAAATCGGGATCAAAATATTTCAAGTAGTCTTTTTCAATTTTTTCAACATGAGCACAAGTTTTTTGCCACGTTTCACTGCTAACTTGGCCCAAACTTTCATTGATCAGTCTTTCCGTATTCGTCATGATTTGCTCGATATTTTTAGATGCGACATAATTTTTAACGATCCCCCAAATATTTTCAATCGCATTTAATTCTGGGTGATAAGGGGGAAGGCGTAAGACATCAAAACCCTTGCTTTTTATAAAATCGTCAATCTTGTAGATTACGTGTTGGGCTTTGTACTTCTTTATTGTATCGTACAATTCCAATTTAAGAAGAGATTCATCAAATGCTATACCCTTATCCCTGAGCCATTGCTGCATATCGGCTTTCTTTGTAGATTGCGTCGGTAGTCGTTCAGCCCATGTGTTGTGATAAGATGCATTGTCTAAGACAATGACAGAGCGCAGAAGTAAATTGGGTAGCAACTTTTCATTTAGCCATTTTACATAGTTATCATAGCTCATATTTGAATGATAATCACCAGCTGTTGAGTTGGCCTTATAAACCAAGGAAACATTTTCAATAAAACCATCCTTGGTTCCCGCGTGCACTAAAATAAAGTGAGTGCCTGTGCTAATTTTTTTTAAAAACGGAGTTCTTTCCTTTTTTTTGCCCAGGTGTTGTTTCGCACGTGTGTCGAAAGGACGTAGCTCTCATCGGTGTAGACAATGGGCCGACTTTGAGAGCGGTACTCTGTTTTTTTTTTTTAATATTTTAAACGCCACATTTGTATATCATGACGCTCCGTCAAGACTTTACGGTTGTTCTCTGTTTTGCGCCACTTGTAACCTAATTTCAACAGTAACTTGCGAACAGTTTCTAAACAACCTTCGAATCCGATTTTTTCATTCAATGCTGTTCTTAACTTAGCTAATGTTGGAATTTCTTTATGGACAATATGGAAATCTTGTACAGTACTGCGAACCACATCGGCTGTAAAATTATCTATATCCACTTTTTTATCTCGCTTTCTCCTTTTCTTCATAGGTGAAGTGAATTTTGATGAAGTGGATGGCAATTCCTTCTCTTCTTTTAATATTCTTTGAACTGTTTTTTGGCTCACACCCGTAGCTTCAGCTGTACGGCGTGTAATGTCTCGTAAATGAGACAAATCACAGTTGAGTTCCATTAATGATTTTGTAAATTCATATTCTTCTCGCAGAAAATGATAAACACTAGCTCATGATCATGTTTCGACCCTAAAACAAAATGTAATCAAAATAATTAAGTAATATAAACATTTTATAACACAAAAAAAACATTCATTTTATAAATACTTCTATTGCTATATTAAGTATCTTTGTATAACATTTTAATTGAAAACGTATAAATAAATATTACCTCACTATGGACAACTCTTCTTCGTTTTGTTGCCATGCTGACCTTACTCCGTGAAACAATTTGGCGCGAATTAAAAACCACTACTGATCCGGACCGTGTCCCGATCGACACTGAGCGCTCTCGAGGTTACGCACACAAAAACAATGTGCATGTGCACGCTTGACAACATTCATAGCCAAACGGACTTCGTGACATAGAACATCTGTACCACAGGACGTAATAAGGGTAATTAAATCATTAAAGAACAAAAAGAGTGTTATGTGATATATCCACACAAGTCATAAAATTTGTTTCTTATAACATAGCTGCCCCCCTAGCTCACGTTATTAATATAAGTATATCATCAGGAACTTTTCCCGATAGCTTAAAAACCGTAATAGTAAAACCACTTCATAAGAAGAACAGTAAAGAAGACATGTTAAATTATAGACCGATAGCTTTGATACCGGTGTTTTCAAAAATAATAGAAAAGATTATCTACGAATCAATTTATGATTTTCAGTCTAAATTTAATTTACTTTGCGACGAACAAAATGGGTTCAGAAAAAATAAGAGTATTAACAAGGCCATTTTTGACCTGCTAAACGTTATAATGTTAAATGTAGACTCCAAAACGCCCATAAGTACTATATATGGATATGTCGAAAGCCTTTTATTATGGTAGCCATGAGATGTTATTACAGAAACTGTATACTTATGGCATTCGAGGTAATTGCCTAAATATAATAAAATCATACTTGAACGGACGTAAACAGTGTACAGAGATCGCTAGAATATGTGTCAAATCCAAATGTGAACTCAAATACGTATCTTTCTATAGAGAGATTAAATTTGGTGTCCCACAGGGAAGCGTTCTTGGGCCATTGTTATTTTGAATTTATATAAACGAAAGGTCGTTTATATCCAATATCCTCGTCAAATCCATTATCCAATGGTGTTATTTGCTGACGACAGCACAGCACTCATAAAATATCACAATAAAGAAAATTATGAAAATGAAATAAATAATACCATTAAAACCATAATAAACTGGCTGAACAATAATAACCTGATTATAAATATCCAAAAAACTAATATAATTAATTTTTACCAAAGGCTTTGCACCAAAAATTTAAATATCCATTACGATAATCAAAATATAGAAAGAGTAGATGTTGCAAAATTTTTAGGTATACTAATAGACAGCCAACTCACATGGAAAGCTCAAGCAGATTATATCTGCAAAAGACTTAGTGCATCTGCTTATACTCTTTACAATCTTAAAAAAAAGTAAACATAAAAACTGTTCAAGTTGCATATCATTCTCTTGTGGCTTCCACTTTAAGATTTGGAATTATATTTTGGGGTAACTGTAGCGATAGGGAAAATATCTTTAAAGCTCAAAAGCGCTGCATACGAGCAATGTTTAGTTTGTCAGTTACAGATAGTTGTGTACCTATTTTCAAAGACCATAAAATCTTAACCTTCCCATGCATCTATATTCTAGAAATAGCTTTATTAGTTAAATCTAATAAACATCTATTTACAACATTAAATGAAACTCGGCATCGAACTGTTACTTTGCGATCACAGTACCAAAACTTATTGTACACAGGTGGATGCAGAACTGCTTTATTAAAAAAAAGTGTTTTTGTTATGGCACCAGTAATTTATAACAAAATCCCAAACTCCATTAAAGAGCAACCTTCACGAATATTTAAAAAGAAACTTATCTCACTGCTATTAGAAAAGTGCTATTACTCTGTAACCAACTTTTTAACTGATAAAAATTGTTAACCTTTTAAATAGGTATGATTCATTGTTATGTTAATTTAGTTGTTTTTTTATATAAGATGTTGTTATACTTAGTTAAATTTAATTCAATTTTATATATTGTAGCAAATATTATGTTCAAAGTATTTATTTACCCAATTGATGTTTGCATGCCAATATGGCAGAATGTACAAGGGTTCTCTGTAAACCATTCATCCATGTTATTGTTAAAACCTACATTCTGTGCAAATAAATAAATATTCTATTCTATTCTATTCTATTCTATTACTTAATACTAATGAAATAAAAGCTCAATTGCTCTCAAGATTATGTTTTGATATTGATTCAAAACATATCAGCTTATTAAACATTATCTGCGCCTAAAATAGTCTATAAATCTGGACAAAAAATTTAAATGCGTCAATATTTATAGAGCAGCAAAATATTCAAGTATACTCTTTACGACTCTTCTTGAAGATTTTAGAACCGTAAAGGGACTCGTATTTTAGTACACAACAATGCTTCCATCTTGGTTATTAGGCCTTGCGGGTCTAAGCTAAGTTACGGCCTGGCCGACCAGTCAGGCCTATAAATTTTAGTGCCGTAGTACTTATGTCCACTGCTGTTGTTTATTTTGTATGTTTTGAGTGCGAAAACACAACAATTCATTTTGATATACAACCTTTATCCTCTTTTACGTGAAATATGTATTGTGTGTATTTTCGTCAGGGGGTGTACTTGACCTACTGTGAATGAAGTAAATTGTGTACATAGCGGAGACGACGGAGCCCCAGCGCTGGTCACTCAACATCTAGTAAGATGTTGAGTGACCAGCGCTGGGGCTCCGTCTTGCATAGGGTCGCATCATTATGCTGAGTGATGGCCGTTTTGCGTGGATATGATGCATATTTTCCCCCAAATTGTTATTTTCATGTTTTGTGCTTTCTTTGCGTCATCTTTACCGCAAATTAACGTATTTTCTTTCTTTTTTAAATTCAGAAGTAAATAATGATGGCACTTATTTTCGACTTCATTCATTTAAAACTCAAGACGGTTTTCTATTATATGGGGTAGCAGAAACTACAGAATGCCACCTGCTACGGTTCTTACATACTCTTTTTGCCTCATTCACGTTCACACATCTGTTTCATTAATTAGTTTCATAAACAAGAATTTATTCATTCATTGAAGGATAGGATGGAAAGTGTGGTGGTAGGTAGGGTGTATACAGACCCGTTGTATGTAAATAAGCATTACACTTTTAAATCAAAGGGTCTTAAGTTGAAAGCTTTGACCTCAAAATCAAATAAAGAGCTAATTCCTCCGCGAGCTCACTTGAGCTAAAAACAACTGTTTAAATTTTGCAAAATAATTTTTGCAAAATTTTAATGTATGAACTGAAAGCTAAATAAGAGTTAGCGTAGGAGTTATTATACGTTGAAAGACTGGAATCTCGGAATCCCAATCATCGGTTGATCTTTTAATTATACAATTAATTGAAATCGGATAAAAGTTATATTAGAAGTATTTCCTGAAAATTGATTTGACAGTTGAATCGAGGTGATTGATGTTCTATGGTAAGAAATGTATAAGCATCATGCTAATTACGTTGTCCATCATTCCCATTCCGAAATCCACAATAATTTCATTCATTGCCTGTCATAGGAATGTTAAGGTACTTTCAATTATATTATAAGTAACTAGCCTCCGGCAGCAACTTCGCCCGCGTGATATATTTATAAATTATAACCTATGTTACTACTGCGTTCTACTGGTGAAAGAATTTTTGAAATCGGTCCAGCAGTTTTTGATTTTCTTCATTATAAACAAAAACACAAATCTGTTCTCCTCTTAATATAGAAAAGAGATATTCTGAGTTGAAATTTGGTACACATATGTATTTCTGTGACTCAAACACGAATGTGTAACGTAAATAAATGAATTTTGAACATAAGTGACCCCATTTTTGGGGGGCAAACAAGAAAATTAAAAAAACAAGTTTTGCTAACAGTACCGTGTGATATATCAAATGAAAAGGCTTGTTGCGAGGATCTTAAATATATTTTTAAAGATATTTAAGAAATTAGATGAAAATTTACCATTTTGAAAAATAATAATAATATGGCTCTTTACTCATAAATTACAGGAAAACCTATAAGAAGTCTATGGTCTTAAAATAACATGGTAAGTCTCTCAATATTGTGAGTACAAACTTACATTTGCAGTTGGTATGTACATGTGTTTCAACTACAATGTTAAGTTTGTATTTGGGATAAATTCATCTCAACTACGGAACCCTTCATTGTGCGTAGTCCGACACGCAATTGGCCGGTTTTTTTGAACCCTATGAGGGTTCAAAAAAACCGGCCAATTACTTTGATTTTGATTATACCAGATAAACAAAATTCTCTGGATATGATATTAATAGTGGACTTTAAACATGAAGTTTCAATTGCATAGCTAATACTCTAGATTTGATTCATATTTAAAAAACACCGATTTCGTCACTGACCCACTCACTGATGATCATCAAAATTCTTAGAGTATTTCCTGAAGTCCTAGAAAGCTGAAATTTGGTATGTAAGTTAGTATTAGTACACAGATAACAAAAAAAATCTAAAACTTGGAAATTTTACGCTCCAACCTCTTAAACTAGGAGATGGAAGTTCGTAAGAGACTTCCGCAAATTTTGATGCTAGTGGTCTGAAAATTGATATGGAGACTCCTTATTATAAATAATAAAACATTTATATCAGGATTTCCCCCCACCCTTTGAATTAGGGGATGGAAGTTTGGGTATGGATTTTCTCATACAAACTCTAAAAAGAAGGTACAGAAAGAGAGTGGGCTATGAAAAAAGCCGCTCTGAAATACAAAAAAAAAATAGAAAAGGAACAAAATAAACAAATATTATCATAAGCAACTTACAAAAAGAAGTGTGATCCCACCAAAAACATTTCAATGTATATTGTTGCCAAGATGAGACTATATGGCTCGCACAGTCAAAAAGTTATCAGATCCCATGTAGAGCCAAGCTTCTAACTCTACATGCCCTAACTGTACAAGCCCTAACTTCACAAACTCCACACCTTAGTCAAAATATGTGGCTTGGCCGTTTCGCTACCGTCACATATGCGTAAGGTGAAAAATTGATTCACTGTTCATTACTTTTCTGTTATACAATCATTTAGTTAATTATTTCTGATTTAGAGTCGAGCTTCTAACTCTACACGCCCCACCCATAAATCAACGGTAATCGGGCCGGAAACGGCCAAGCCACATATTTTGATAACTGCGATATGGCTTTTTACTGCGCGTTCCGTATTCAGTTGTGCAGTGAATACAGACCGAAAAATACGGGGAGATAAAGCGAATGTGCGCCCAGTATTGTCTCTTCAGCAGTACTACAAGTATTGGCCGCACAGTCACTTTGTCTCTTTCTAGAGAGTGGTCACTTTTGTGAGGCTCCAATTCTAATTCAAAAACACAACTGCCCTGCCAGAAAACGAAATAAAAAGTAAAAAAACCAGTTGTTATAGTTAACCTGTATATACTACAAAGCGAAAGGTCACTAATTTACTCGCTGACTAAACAGATAAATAAAATTGTCATTGCTGTCGGGGGACCGTTGTGTCGTTGTGTGGAACACTTTTTAATCCAACAGTCCTTTTTCAGCAGTCGTGTAAAAAGAGAAAAGATTTGATTTTTTGTTTGTCACGCTTACACGCGAAGGCTGCTGTACGGATTTGGATAAAATTTGGCACATGGGTAGACCATGACCTGGATTGTGACATATAATACTTTTTATCCCGATATTCTCACGGGATCGAGACTTATGCGAGTGAAACCGCGGTGCGCAGCTAGTGTCCAATATTGTGTGCCATTGTAACGTTTTTGAAAATCGCATGTAGGCAGATAACTTACCTTCCCTCTTCGTAACTTAACCTCTTTTTACTCATAATAATATTAGTACTCTTGGCAATATTATTATTTAATCATCCTATGGCCTTTCCTGCAACAGCATACCAATCAATTTCCGCAGAAGGGAAGATGTTATCTGCTACTAAGAGGACTCATTCTCCTTAAGCACAGGGAAATCGCCTGCATCCCTATCGAGCGATCATAATAATTCATCGTTCAAAACAGAATTCTGCCTTTTCACGCAAACCATTTATCACGCTCGTGAGAAGGAAAAAAATGCTGTGGCCTTAAGGGGCCAAGTGAAAATAATGTGAGAACAGAGGCCAACTTCATTTGATTTATACCGTTCAGAATATTGCGTTAATTAAGCTTTGATGTAAGACTACCTTAGGACAATGGGCCAGGGCCATGTACAATTATATCTCTTTGTTTTTAAGGATTTTTGGGAAGATTTCTACAAGAAAGAACAGTTTCTTGGAGACTAATGTTGACCTGAAAATAATGAAAGGTTACTGGTAAAGGCAAAAAGCTCAGTTTATATTCGACATGTATGACTCAAGAAGTGACTTTTAGTAGTGCAATCGAATATTGGGCCAACACAAGAGTACCTACTAATTGATTTCGCAACCCTTACCACAAAAAGCGGAACCTCTTTCACTATTTACTTTCAATTCAAATCATCGAATCAATATCTAATTTAAGTCATTTCAATGGCTGAGTAATTACATTTTCACGTCCAAATATTGCTCCCGAGTTTTTTATCTGATCGAACTTAACGCTGATCGAACTCAAACTGTTGAACTCCCGTTTTATTAATAGAATTTAATTGGACACTCTACCCTTCTAAGAGCAGGCTTCATTATAATTTTCGGTAGAAAAGTCGTGAATTCTTTTTCGAAATTTACTTTCTGTAATTGCTTTCAATTTTATTGTTAGAGCCAGTTTGACCTTTTACGGAAATAACAATATTGATTTTTATCTTAGAGGCTCAGGAACGATTTTTGTTTGAACGAATTTGGTTGATGGTTTGGTTGTAAAAGCTTGTTCTACGGAGTAACAAATGCTTAATTATTACACTCTGGAAATCGTTATTTTATTTTTAATATTGTAGTTTTACTTTGTCGCCGTTTTGTCAGGACTTCTTGACTTCTTATCCAAAATTCAAATCTCATAAAATCTTGACTCCTAAAACTTTGGGGAAAATAATGAGCTTTTAGCTACTGTATGACTTAGCGTGTTTTGTTCTTCTTTAGTAGTTAGTAAAGTTAAAGTACCTATATAATATTCATCATTAAAATTCTAAGGTCCATTCAAAGATTTACAGTTCTACTTCTTTTCTTTTATGGCAGCAAAACTTCTGTTATTACGTGTAAAGCGGCGGAGGCGGCGCTATAACGCTTAAATCTAAAAATAAAATGAAGCTTTGAACTTCAACTTTAAGTTGGAGGCACTTACGACAATAACAAGCTATGCGAGGCTATAGCCATTTTGCTGTTTGGAAACGGTTTAAGAATGAAGAAAGTAGCGGGTATCTTCCGAGGAGTTTGAAAAACTGCATTTTTGATACTCAATGCTGGACCAGAAAGACTTTAATGATTGGATTAATTAATGTAGGTACAAACAATATCGGTGTTCATAGACAAAATTGTTGTTCTTGGCCTACAGTCACCGACTACTAAACTAAGGCTTTTGTTCTAATTTTAAAGGGAGCCTACTTTCCAAATACAACTGCACTAAGAGTTCCAGTTTTTTTTGTGTTCATCTTGCAAATTGGACCACTGGAACAAAAAGAGCCACAGAATGGGGTGGAGTCAAACGCGTCGAAAGCCTCCTGCATAATGCATTGTGACTGCAGCTACCTTTGACTGGCGGATTATACGCCGGAGTTATTCCCCAAATACTTGGAATCATAATATAGAACGCAGGGAATATTCTTGAGTTTCGTGGTTTCAAAAAGAATATTTATTAGAAAAGGTATTTTTTAGAAAATTTTTCATACATGAAATATTCATTAGGTCTGTATGACTTTATTACAACAACAATTAAAATAAAATAGTTTGTACATTTTTTTTAACGATTTCAAAATAGAAGCGGTTATTAATTCGACAGATGTTTTTATTTATGTTTGTGTTTTGCGATGTCTTAGTTAATAAGTTAACTGATTTTTGTTTTGAAAAAGTAATCCCGAGGTAATCCCGTTTAAATATTTTGCAGAAGATCCGATCTGACCTTGGAGAGACACAATGGAATTCTTCAATAACGAACGTATAAATAAATCAGCGTGTTGTCCCACTGCAGGACATGGCCCCCCTTTCCTTTTTCTACGTAACGAACGTATATTTAACTAACAGTTTTCCGCGACCTTGTCTGCTATCCAGGATCAAAAAATACCTATAATCTAAATTTAAATGACCTATATCCTTCTCCAGGTCATGAACTACCCACGTGCCAAATTTCATCCAAATCAGTGTAGACGTTTTAGCGTGAAAGCGTAATAAACAAACAAACAAACTCACTTTCGTATTTATAATATTACTAGCTTTCGTCCGTGGCTTCGCCCGCGTGGATGTCTGAAATTATCCCACAGGAACATACTACCGAAATAAAAAGTATTCTATATGCTAATCCAGGTTATAAAGTATCTTTGTGCCAAATTTCATCCAAATCCGTTCAGCCGTTTTTGCGTGATTGATTAACAAACATCCAAACACACTAACATTCAAATTTATAATATTAGTAGGCTATAGTTAGGATTCTTCTTTTACCTCCTAGGTAGGTAAGTGACCGACGTAACGTCAACATATAGATATTTATCTGCACTATCTACATCTGTACCATAATAATATATTCCAAGTCAAATAACCTCAATATTCTGAACTTTCAAGACTTAAGTAACACACCAAAGTCGCAGGCACGTACCAACTATAAACTAGAAAAAAATATTTTATTAAGTTTTCCCTAAGAATATGACACAAAAGAAGTCAAGGAAAGAGTTTTCTAGCTGTCGTAAAAAAGACAATAAAACATTGACGGTCGTTCACCGGACTGTGTCGTACGGGTGGAAACTTCGTCCTACGGGTGTTGCGGACGGCTCACATGTGCTGCTTCTGGTTCATTTTGTATTTCGCTTTTGTACTTGAAGAATGTTTTGGGTGACTTTTAATCAATATTGGGTCCTAAACTTCTTAGAGCGTTTCATAGACTTGTGACGGAATATTAATAAAAATAAAAGAAATTTGCTTATTTCAGATTTGGTATATTTATTTTGTCCATATTTTCACTGTCGATAATTTGATAGTAATAAATTAACTTGCACTATGTTAGTCATGATAAAATAGTTATATGAAAACGGTTCATAACTGATGGAGTGCCCTAATTTTGTTACTGCGACCAATTTCGGCGTATTGGCCACAGTTCTAATCTAACCTATTTGGTCAGAGTGCTCTAATAGTTACATTACTAGATCGTGCTCGTATCATAGTTATATTCCTAGTAAGACAGTTATGAACTGCTTTCATATAACAATATTACGGTAGATAGCTATATCCCTAGATATCCCAGGTAGTTAAACATTAAATAAAAATAAACAATTGAAAATAAAATAAATTGAAATTAATGAATAAAATAATTTTCGGTAAGTTGAATGAATTACATTATGGTTGTGTATTTAGTTTTATTTCAATTAACGGTTTGAGATCAAAGCCTTTTTATGATAACTTATGTTTTTGGTCATCATTATCAGGTATTATTGCAATTTGATTTTTTTTTTCTTAATTATAAATATTGTATAACTGAAGCCTTTGTGTAGGTGGGTATCTGAGGAGTTAAAAGGCTATTATAGACCCCAAATATTGTTAGAACAAATAATCCGTGGTCCAGTGTCGAAACAGAATGTGTGAGACAAATCTAAAACACAACAGATAAAAGTTAAATAAAAACTGTTAGCCGTCGCCTATTGTATCGGCATCTGACTTGCGTAACAGAGAGTGTTCAATTTATAGCTTGTTCGAACGTGTTCCTAACATCACGACAAGAACTTACTACTATTGCACAACTATCAAAGAAGGGTTATGTATTCTTTGTGTACTAGATATTTCGATATTTTGTTGGAGTTAGGAAATAATGTTGGCTTTTTGGGCGATGTTTTTCGTAAGGAGTCTGAAATGGAAGAATAACATTTGAGGCTTATTTTTCGTTCTACGCGTGTACCAAATAATATTGTGGTGGTATTGTTTGATGTTGTATTACATAGTTAATATTGTGGTACACGTTATATCCTGACATCCTTGAAGCATTATATTGAGATGATGTGTGACAAAGTATCACTGTTCATGTGGCAGAGACTGTATGCATTGCTATTGAAAGGACTTAGCATTTAAGCAGTGTAACTTTGAATTGAAGGTGAAAGAGAATTCTTTACTGCAAGAATCAACAAAAGACAAAAGTGAGTACCTGTATTTTTGTATACTATGTTGTATCCCTCACATAAAACTTAATAATTTATTTTATAAAAGAAACCACGTTGATTAAAAAAATATATATATATCCACAGTCGAAAAATAACAAACTTGTAGCTTAATTAAACCAAAAAAAAATGACAAGCAAATAAATCCTACATTTGTGTAATATTCATAACAAGACAAACATTTCTTAATGAACGCTAAACAAGCCATACAGTTGCTAACAATGTTGGTCTAAAGCCTGTTAAAAAGTTTATTCGCGGAGAAGTTCTGTGTTAACTACATCTGGGTGACCTAGATTTAACTTAAAATTCATTTAATTTTCATTTAAGACCCGTAGGTATAGAAGTTGATGAAATTGCTGTTTCAGAGTTTTCAAGATAGCTGTTGTAGTTGGAAGCAGTAGTTGGAGCTAGGTTCGGAATTAACTTGTGTTTAATTTTAGGAGTTTCTCTATTGCCTTTTTTGGGAATTATTGAGAGAAATAAATTATCATTTTGATGAAATGTATTTAGGTTTACCTTGTTTAAGTATGACTTCTTAAACGTTATCCTTCAAATTTTTTTTGTAGCATCTGCATCTACTCTTTTGCAACTGGAATTTGCTTGACGAAACGAGATCATTTTTATGCTGTGGCTGATGCTCCTATAAATAAAGTTACTTTTAATAATTAATTTCTCGTGTCGTCACCTACAGGAAGAGATTTTATCGTTACAGTTTTATAAACCCGCCACAAGAGAAAACATTCAAATTTAATCAACAACTAAGATGGCGATGCTTACACGTGTCTAGAAATAATGTAAGTGAAGACAAGGGTTCATTGGTTAAGGATATATCGACTACCTTTAGGAGCTCCATAAACTAACGCCAATTTGGGAAGGCAAGAAGGCCAATTTGTTTATAAATATATTCATGAAATTACCCATTACTAATTAATCACATCGTAAAACACAAAAGAAGCTTATATCCAATGTAATTTTTAGATTAATTTCGTTTCGGATTCCAAAACAATCATTAAGGTACTTGCCTAGATTCATATAGTCTCGGCGACTTTAAAGTTGACCGATTTTGACTCACACGGCGAGTTGGTGTAGTAGGAATAGTGTGGCGCGCTTGTCCCAAATAAAAGGTCATAAGTGCAGTGACCATCCCTAAATATATTGTGTTAACGGTAGAAAGATGATGAAAATGAACTAGGCTCATGTTAAGAATTTGACACTTATATTTTGATACTTATGAAACAAAGCCGAACCTAAAACCACGCCTGCTTCATTTGCTTACTAAAGGCCTCTAAATAACCGCGCACTATTTCACGCTATAATGGTGTACATTAATGAAGTCTACAGACAATGGCGACTCACTAACGAGCGATAACCGTAGACATTACACGACAAACGGCCGCACAGAGCCAAATTACACCAAATTTTGTTATAATTTGTATTAATTTGCTATCACTTCATTCAGTTTGATTACTAATTGCTACAGGGTATATTTTCGCGTTTTGTGTAGTGTCAAATTAGTTTTTTGGTGGTGTTGGAAACGTGGACGTTTTGTGTATTATATAAAATTTGGTGATAATGAATTATATCATCAATTTTAAAGTTTATTTTTACAAAAGGATTCTAATCGAGTTTTTTCCCTCTTGGTATGTTTTTTATCAACAATTTGAAGTTTTAATTTTTCTTTCTTTTCTTTAAAAAAAAAAAAACGTTGCCCCCACACTAGGAATTTCACTAGAAATTGTGTTTGAGGAGAAATTACTGTACTATAAGCTGTACTGTAAGCGACTAGGAAAAACAGTGGGGCGCGTCTTTGTGAATAGCACTACCTATAGTGGAAGCTTCGTTTAAGTTTGCCGTATCCTGGATTAATTAAGTGTTCATATCCTTGGTCATGTTCATTCGTGTGTTCAAAGTTTATGGGTAGTTCCTAAACGTACTCGTAAGATGTTAGTGTGTTCTTATCACTGCGGTAAAGTTGTCTTATATCAGGTTTTAGAGTAGAAATGAAAATAGCATAGTGCACAAGTTTTTACACTTCCGTTTAGGAAGTATAAAAACTTGTGCACTATCATAAACTTGTAACGATACAACTAATTCTAGTCTATTACAGGAACACCGACCTAAGTATGACCTTGGTAAGAATATCTTTTCTTCCATAGAATTTTAAATAAGTTAAGATTATCATGTCTTACTATTTTATCATGCAAAAACTAGTATTATCATCTTCAACGTTCTCAAAGGTAATAAATACAAATTTACTTTCAAACGCACGACCAGTTTCAAAATACATAATATCATAAAAGATATAAGGAGTAAAGAATATCTTACTGAAAGAAATGTTGAAACATTTTGTATCCATAATACTTCTCAAGCCGAAACCATTCAAATCGAATCCTATTTGTCTGTAAGTACAATACCATCAGAGAGATTTCGCGAGCCAATCCAATATCTATAAAAGTACACATAATTTTGTTAGAAAAAATCCTATTATCTATAATGCTACTTCAGACACGCCGATTTGAATCTAGACAGAAGATGTTTCGCCAATACAACGATTACAGCGCAATCTAACTGGATTTACTTGGATTTTGGAACAAATACCTTTCTATTGGTACCTTTGATTTCAAACGGTGCGTTATTGTCGATTTTGTTTTACGCGTTTCCATGTTGCGAACAAAGACGGATTTTTGGTAAGCTCTTGTAGGATTTTACGTTAATGATGAATAGTTAATATACATTCATACCGGTGATTTACAAATAATTAGGACTCTTTTTTTGATGAAACTAAGTTTCAGCTGAAACAACAAATTATGAAGTCGAACCTAAACTAATATTATGAAGAAATTTTTTTTTGTTTTCTTGCTGCAATTTCCGGAAGTGTTGATCCGATTATAAAAATTCTTACACTGATAGAAAGCTATACTATTGCCATGTGAGTAATGTTTTATGGTATAGCTAACATACCTACATGCTTATAAAGTCGCGGGCTGAAGCTAGTAAACTATATATTTTTATATAACCTATTGGTAACAATTTTTCAATCGATATTCATATTGAACCTAATTTAAGATAACCTTTAACCTTCTCAAAAGAGATCTTGTCTATCATCCACTTCACGTAAAGTGGATATAACGTTTCCAGAATTTCCTACTTCACCCGTAACATCGATACCAAGAACGTTTCCCAAAGAATCCTGTTGGTAACCGCATTTTTCGAAATATTTCGTTTCATGTCGACAATTCGGCCATTTTGTTTGAGGATATCCGTTGTTTTTTTTTCTGAATCTGATTTCCTTGAATCTGAAATACAATGATTTTGCGTGTTTTTTAACAGAAATGCTTTGGTTGTGGAAAATAAAGAACGTAGCTCAAAGGTTAATTGAATTACCGCCAAGCTATTAATTAAGCTTAGTGTGGCTTGTTTCATAGGTCGTTGTTAGTGATGATGAACTACTTAAATGGTTTCTTTCAAGTAAACCACAAAGTTCCTTTAATATCTTATATTTCTCCAAAAAACTGTTATGTCCGACAAATACGCAGGATACTTATATTATAGTTCAACACTTTATTTAAAAATCCAGGTAAAATGTTTTAACCTTTCCGACTTCTTCCACAATATTTGAGCTGAACTAAGAAGTGTTTGTCCTAACCTAAGCCGCAACAACCGTGGGTAGTGGGTAGTAACTTTTGATCCACTATTTTGCTCAGTTAGTAAAGAAATAATAAATCACTAGAGACTTTACGAGATTGCTATTTTTGCGGCTTTTTATTGAAAAATAAACGTTAAATGTTAGTATTTTAAAGTCTACCTCTATTGCATGGAATAGTTCAAAGAGTATTTTTACTGAAAAAGGGTACTTTGGTACTTTATAGGTATACGTGGCACTAATACAAGTAAGACCCCGTAAATGCCTAATGCGCATATCAATGTTTATCATTTGAACTAGTTTTTGCCCGCGGCTTCGTCCCCGTGGTGGTCAGAAACAATCCCACGGGAGCGTACAACTGGGATAAAATTTTCCTATGTCCTACCCCAGGTCATTGTCTATCCCTGTGATATATTTCATTCCTGTGTGCTATATCCATACAGGTAACAGACAGTCAGACAGTTACTTTCTCGTTTATAATATTAATAATAAGTATTTATCAGTATGGATTTAAATGAAAAGTACCTAGGTATATTCTACTAGTACATAATGATTTACAAGATTTTGTTACTGACAATCGCTAATCGAAACAACGTACAATCGGATTCGACACTTTCGGTCTATCCTTGGTTTGGTATTAAGATCATTTTCTTCATGTTTTCTTTTGAAGGTAAGCTGTGTGTATAATGTTTGTGATTATCCATGGACAAGGAATTCACTGCACGATGTAGGGTTACTTCTTCTGAATTATAAACCCTAATCGATTGTCAGTAACAAAATCTTGAAAATTGGTTGTACGTTGTTTTATAATTTTCATTTTCATAGAATTTCGTTTCATTCAAATTTTTTCTCATATCAATACTTAGAATAGGTACTTACTTTCAATAAATTTATATCATTGATTTTTGTTACAAATATAATTATATGTTTAATATTCATATCATAGAATAAAAAATCAAATATTCTTTATCCTCATATTGTTTAGTTAATATAAAACTTATTACCAAGAAAAACATTACCTATATCAAGTGACAGTTTCTAAACGTTTGATGGACAAATATTCAATAGTATTTTATAATTTTACTAGCTTTTGCCCACGGCTTCGCCCGCGTGGATGTCGGAAAATATCCCACGGGAACGTACTACCGGATTTCATACCTAAAAGCCGAGGAAAAGGTAATGGACTCCTACCGCTGCGCCCGCGTTACGGTCAACCACAATTATTTTGTCACGCGTAATTTTGAAACTGTGATATCTCTTAAATGAAATGATGTCAAGGCAAATTTTAATGTAAATTGAATGTTCAGTTGAAGTAGCATACGTTTATTCGATAAAAATGAATATAATACCGGTCAAAATAGTTCGGACATAACAATGAATTTTTTATCAAATTCTGAAAGATAAAAATGGTTATTGTGGGTGATCCTTAGAAGGTAGATATATGCCATTGCGGATTTTTTGTTGAATTTTTTAAGATGAACAATACTGTAGAACATAAATTTTATGTAATTTTTATGACTTCCGCGGCGCAGGCCAATAAAGTTCCCAGTCGGCATGATTTTTTCCGACATCTTCAACAATAATCGTCAAATATCAGTCAATTCACAATAAACCTTTAATGAATTATTTATACAATAAAACCTTCCGCATGAATCACTCCGTCCATTGGTGAAAACCGTTTGAAAACCCGTTCGGCAGTTTTTGAGTGTATCGCGTTCAGAGAGACAGACAGACGCGGCGGGGGACTTTGTTTTATAATATTTAAGGATAGGGTAAATATATATATTTTTTTTCAATCAGCATAGTCGACGGCGCCCTATTTTGCGGGGCTCCTATTTCTATATGGTTAAAAAAAAAAACCATGAAGGGGATGGCGGGATCTAAAGACCTCGCCGTCCCCTCTTAACCTAACCAGTCCAAGTCGGGGTGCCCCAAGTTCCGAGCTCGCTTCGGTCGCTCTTGCAGCCTAAGTTTTCACTCGACTTTAATTGGACACTTAATTTTCGATATTTTATATTTTTATAGGGTTTTTTTTTTTGTCGTAGTTGACAATGCTATTTCTATTTCGGGCTCCTATTTCTGTCTGGTTTAAAAAAAAATACCACGAAGCCTAACTAACCTAACATATCCGAGTCGGGGTGCCCCAAGACCCGAGCTCGCTTCGCTCGGTCTTGCAGTCTAAGTTCTCATTCGACTTTATTTTCGACACTTAATGTTCGATGTTCAAATATAAAATTATGGATAGCGCAACATCAATTTTTACATTGAAATAAAATACCATGGAAAAATACACCGAACAAACAATATTAGTTAAAAAATTATTCTACTGTTTGATAAGTTTGTTAAATAAAAAAATGTGTCTATAAAATTCATTGAATTGTGTTTCTATGAAATATGTTTCATTAAAATAAATAGTCTTTAAAATAATAATATTCGAAATAAAAATACAAAGACCAAATATTATATGAAACATTTTCTGCGAAAAGAAATTCTATGAAATTTCTGTCTGCGAAACAAGGGGACATCGTCAAATCCACACGTGCGAGCCCACCGGTTATCACAACGTAGATTGCGTTGCAATACATTGCTACCTTTCATCGGTGTGCGTGACTTGAGTAAGGGACGCGACCAGAATATGATTACGTGCAATGCGGGCTTACCGTCTTTCTTGAAGGCTTTGAAACTTTTAGTTAGTATGGATTAGGAAAGGAGCTAAATTAATAATGTTGCTGATTACTTAGGTCCTGAAATAATGTGTTTAAGGAACAGCGGGAAGTAGGTTTAGGTGTGTGAAAAATAGCTAGGTTTTCTGTAAGTAGGTAGGTTTTACTTAAAAACTGTGGAAGTTGCGGACGTGCATGATTTGACACGATGATGAAACTTTCTTTTTATGCTAGGTCGAAGTATTGTTGCGATTTACCGTTCAACGCATTTTTTCCATACGACATAATTTTTTTAAAGTTTCGCAATAGGCTGACTTTCCATTTTATTTATTATATTCCGGTAATATTTTCTTGAGACAGATTCGAGTACTATGAATGGCGACTTTCAACAATGGTCTTTTGAATCACAGCGAACGTCCAAATTTTCCACAGCGACTCTTGTGATCGTTCAAACAAAAATAACTTATTGAATGTGGGAGAAACACTTTTTCATTGGCCATTCGATTTATATCACCTACTACATCTTAAACTCGTAAATTGCCTCTTAGCTCCTATTACTTAGACACAAGGTTGATTATAGCTTGATTTTCAGTGTTTGGACTGTAAAATTTGAAGGATTTTTGGTAAATATGTTAAGTCGTTTGATCTAGACTGTGACGGAGGTCGACCGGCTCGATAAACCTTATAAAGGGTCTGCTACGTTTGATATAATACCTTTGTTGCTATTACTTTTTATTTATTTTGATATTGGTACTTGTACGAATTTGTAAGGGTTGTTTTCTAGCAATTGGACCGTGTGTTTTTGTTTATTGATATACTCTTAATAATTTTGAAAACTAAAGGCTTTTCTGTTTTGATGCCAGTATTGAGATTACTTTAATATAAACCTACAGATGTCAGTGACAACTATGAAATAATGATTTTTATTGAAAAAAAAAAAATCCAAGTAAGTAGTTCTAGAGTATTTTAAAATTATTACTTACTTGACTATTTTAAAACTCGAATATTTTCTATTAACATTAGAAGGGCAATTCCCGTATTTTTGAGAAAGGTCGCATTCTAAATTCAATCTGTCAAAATTATCTCAAATTTACTTACATTTTTGTAATTTTTTTTCCCATTTATTTTAGTGTCGCTGAGATGAGATCGTGTTTAGGTTTTGAAAGTACAAAATAAAAACATGATTTCGAAAAAAATAAGATGTTTTTCAAATAAAAAGCTACATACATTAAAAATTACCTTGTAGTCCTAAAGCACCAGAATCCGGACCTAACCAATTTCACTACAAAAATATGACAAACTTTACTATTCGTCATAACAACTTTACAGAGCTATCATTTATCTTCAAGCTCTTAACCGTCACCGGATTAATTCACCCATTAATTTCTACTTGTTTCTTCTCAATTATGAGGGTAAGATAATGAATTTTTGTTTTACCAATTAACCAGAATAAACAAGAAAGGATATTAATTTTATATAATGTTTTGGAAAGCGCTTTTAATGGGTTTTCTTGAGTATCCCTCGCACTTTATTTTTTTTATTTAAAAGGCATAAAGGTTACCATTTAATTTTAATTAAGGGGTTTTGAGTTGAACTTTGGGTGAATGTTTTTCCTATTATGTTGGTTTGTCTGTTATTGTATTAATTTTGATTAAAATTTTGTTGCTTTGACAAATTTTTGTTTTTAGTGAATGGGTCGTGTGATTATTTTTGTATCGAAAATGGTCTTTAACTTAAAAAAAAAAATGATGATGTGGATATATTTAGTAACCTTTTCCGCTTAGCTTTTTCTAAAGAGTCTTGAAAAGACCCTGGAAGAAATCGACACGTGTTTCACCTCTCAACGAGGCATCCTCAGGATGACGATTAACTTGTCATGAACTCGAACACGGCGTGTTGCCACACCAAGAACCGGCAACACGCCAATGATAATGGATTTCCGCAAGGTCACGCCTGAATCAATTAACGGTCTTTAACTTTTTTATTGATTTGATTGGTCATCGCATCGATCCATGTAAAGTGACAAAACTCAAATCAATGTATAATCAGTGTGTAATTCTTAATCGCACCCAGATTTATTTTTAACGAAAATCAAATTCGTTAAAGTACAACAAAATCAAAAGTCATTTATTCAAAGTAGGCTAAGAATCAGCACTTTTCGACCGTCAAAATTACATAAGACCATAAGTTCCCCAAAACGTCCGCCCTGCATCACAAATTTAATATTTTTACAATTTACACACGTACACAGCATAAAATACATATTATGTACTCACCAACCATGATTTATATAAAATCCATATTCACATATAAGAAAGAAATGATTTCGATCCTAGCATTTCATTTGGCTAGTTCAATCACGCGTTAGAACGAATTCCATGTCAGCTCACTGCTCAACCGTTATAATTTAATAGGCATCTTTATATTAAACGCATGTGCTATTTATTATTTTTACGATGTTTTTCGCTTTTAGGTTCGGTTTTTAGCTGACCAATACGGTGTATAATTCTTTATTTAGTATTAGAAAAGAAATCAATGTTGGAAAATCTTATGGGTTCATGTCACCGACATGCTACCAGTATACAGGGGTATACGTCGGCAATCCGTTAAGGGGATGTAGGAGAGGTCATTTGCAACAAAATTATCCCCCTTTTTTGGGTAAGAAATTTTCAAATAACTTCTCTGGGCGGAGGAGGGAGTGTCAGACTCTTACTGACTAAAACCCACCCGTGTTACTTCAGTTGCCATGTTTCCGGGGGCCACGATATCCCTTTCGGAGTTCTTCGCAACCCCGGCAGGCATCGGCCCTAGCGGAACCCACCGGTTCTGCTGACAACTCTTTGAGGCGCGCGTGGAATACAACGCACTGTCGACCCGGGCCTGGTCCTTATCGGACGACGAGCTACCCATTGCTCACCGTCTGCACGCCCGCGCCTACGGTGGCCGGAAATCGGCCCGCGATTCCCGACGCCCAGGGCGTCTCCTGTGGCGATTAGGGGCGTGAGGGCGCGAAATTTGCCTCTCCCTCACGCGTTCCGCCTCCTCCTTTGCGAGCATTACAAAAAGGAGGAGACGGCCTCACATGCTCGCTCCATACCGTGGCCTGAACCAGAGCCGGACGCGAGAGATCACCGCCGCCGATTGCCTCTACGAGGACACGGCGTATAACCAATAACCCTGTGTATGTATAGCAAGTTAACAGTGTATATGTAACTATAAGGGTGGCCACGGTTATTTCATAGATTTTCTTAGTATTTTAGGCTTGCAATTATAGGAAAATCTTTATGCTATTGGAAGAATCGTTTGTTTGATTGAGACGCAAAAATCTGAGTGAACAAAAGCTATTGTAATCCAATCAATGCAACGATTGTGAACTCGCCAGTAAACAATGAACTTTTGTGAACAATGCTAGCTCATTAGAATTTGACCTAGGCCGAATGTCAAAGTTCGACCAGTTTGGCAGACTGATTCAGGTCAAATTCTAGCCCAATTTGCGAGTAGCTAAAACTTTTTTACATATTTCGTAGACATCTAAATGTTGGGTGTACCAACCAACCTATGAATGTATGCAAGCAATATCATTTAAGTGTCCGCACTATGCCCACAGACTAACCATGACAACGGTTTATTGGGGAATACTTTTTACTTTAATGACTGTTGTAAGCTTTTCATAAATTATAAAAATATAACATAGAAAAAAAAGGGAAAAATAAAATACATTTATTTACACTAAACATGACCCATAGAGAAAAAAACACAAAATAAACCAAGTTTGGGAGAAAATATGAGTCACAACCACGCAAAACGGTCATAACTCAGCATATTGCTGTAACATTGGTTCAACCTTCAGAATTGAAACTTGATAACTTACAGGTCATAGTTTTCGAACATATACTCTGACAGGGAGTCCCTTTTTCTAAGTTCTAAACCACAAAAGCCCTTCAACATTATAAAACACGAACCACAAATACGGCGACAAAGTCTGTTACTCTGTTTCCTAAGTATTGTTACATAAAGCACAACTAGCTCAGTTTACGACCATGTGCGAAGAGATCGCTACTAAAACACGGCTTAGCTGTCGATCGCAAGGGTAGCGATACACTTAGGGACTAAGTTTTTAAGGATGAGGATACATGCTACCGGGTCATTGGGTTTTGATAAGGACGTAGGATAAAGATGGGGATTTAATTATTGTAAAATTTGGTCTAAAAATAGCAAAATTAAGCTCGATATTAATGATACATTCTCTTTTATAACGTATTTCTACTTCGTTTTATCTCTGCCTTTTCATCCATCTTTTGGTGAGATCAGTGGACTGCCTCTTTGATCTACTTGCAAGCGCGACTACTGAGCGTGGGGCCCTGGGGTTAACCCCAGATCGAGCCAAATTCTATAGGGTTTTCTCTTTAAACTTTCTCAGGGGCAGCTCGGAGTCTGGTGTTGTGCCCGGTTCAATAGGCTCGTAACTTCTTTCGAAATGTGGAGGTGAAGGAGATATGTTATGTAAAATAATATCTTCCGCCATTCCCTCCATGTGTCCCCAGCAGAAACACTCAACAGCAGTTAGCGCTCTCAGAACATTTTCATATTTCGCGACACGAACACATAGCGCGACTTTATTGACTTGCCCGTACTACTATGAATATTAAACGCCTTTACAACTACTATGTATTTAGTCGGCAGTACAGAATATCTTAGATTTTAACCATAATATCACGCCTGTATTCCACTGATGGTTAGGCAGAGGTGTAGCCATATAGTACACAAAATGTCACCAGCTATGTTTCTCAAGTTAAATCTCAGTACTTGGGCGACCGAGCTCTGCTCTGGTGGAAATAGATAAATGCTCATTTAATAGTATGGGATAGTACCTACTAATTTCATACTGCCATGATAGTAAGTAATTTCTCATTCTGTGCTGCCATGATCATTATTCTACGGTCAATAATGTCATGTCATTATTCATTATCTTGTTCTAAACTTTGGGCGACCGAGCTCTGCTCGCGTGAAAATACGGAGAAAACTAATTTTCCCAGATATGAGACCTTGCTAGATCGATTTTTCGCCCCCTATATTGCAACTTTCATCGAAATGGTTAAAGCCGATTTCCAGAACGTGAATAAAAATCTATATACAAACAAATATATATACATATAAATTTTGCTCGCTGAATAATATAGGATATATTAAGAAGCGAGTCTATTGCTTTTCTTAGATTTAATCTATGTAAAGATAAGTAGAAACTACAAATTAAAATCAAATTAAAATAAAATGTGGTGGGTACAAAAGATGTTAAAAAATTCAGTGTAAAGATAAATTCCGCCATGCATTGATGACATACAAATAATATATAATAGATATTGGTCTACTGATTATATGCAATAAAATTATAGACAAATAATTTTAAAAAATTAGGTATTCTCGTTTTACCGTTAAGAATTCTATGAACGAAAAGAATACCAATTTAAACAAAACTACTTAACACACATTACACATTTAATTAATAGTAAGGTAAGTAGCTAGCGACAAGTTATCAAACTTACAAAACTATGATAAATAATTTAAAGTGACTACAATGCATTGCTGAAGTGGTAGAACTGACATGACTTGCTCCGATCCTCGCATTCACCTTTTATTTCGTTTGTTGGAAACATTTTCCTTTTCTACGTGGTTGGGTCATAAAGGTTCGAATACTTTACTACTTTTGAACCGACTTAGACTAAAAACTGCCCCAAGCTTTGTAAATAACTCTTAGTGATGAATCTGGAATAAAACGATGAGACAGCATGCATATTCAAGGATTTATTACAGACTTTTCAAGCTATGAAATTCCAAAACAAAATAAATATACTCTTATACATTAGTTTATTTAGGACGATTTTGCATAATGTTATAACAAAGGCAAACTCTGTTATCTCGTTAATTTCCGAAGAGAACGCGTCACGATTGATTAGGGTATTTAAAATAATATGTATTCGCTCCATTATGACGCAATTTTCAAGCAAGTAAGTTTCGCATCGTTAGTGGGGGTTGGTTTGATTTATTTAATTAACTCTTCAAAAGATTTTGTGTATATATATGTATAGCCAGTTTAAGTAATTTTAAGTTGAATTTGCGACGGTGGCCTACCCACGCAAATTCGGCATAACAATGCTTGCTTACACGGTAGGCCAGTGACGGCTACGGGATTCAGCTGGATGAGGGCAGCGCAGGACCAGAGATTGTTGAGGAACACCTCGCAAAATATGTTTAGCATCTTTCGGTTGAAATGACTAAACCGAACTGCATTACTGATTTCAACCCAAAACTATGTAATAATACCCACAAACAGCATAGTTCCACGCATATTCACCAACAAATATACTTTGCCAGACATTCCCTAATAATACCCTTGCCCGCGATAATTACCGCCATTGTTTCAATATTACCCAGTTAGCAACCATACAACAGTTACGAACGAACGTAAACAACATTAACATTAAATTAAAAGGCGTTTAATACGATTATTCGGGGTAATCAGGGCGAGTGGTCCGAGATGGGGCGAGAAGGGTGAGATTAACTGGATAAAATAAACGGGATGGGGATGAGTGCCGAACTGCTGACGGGTGTGTACGACTGATACCGAGTCACCAACAAAGGTGTTGCGAGAAATGCGAATACCAAATTAGGTAAACTAATTTGTAATTGGGTATAACTGTCTATATGACTTTACAAAATGTTGTAATTGGACGTTTTGTTGAATAGTTTTGGTAATTGTTTAGTTTAAAGTTTTACATTTTGAAGTTCGTTTGTGTATCTGCAAGGTAATGTCAGTCAGTCAGTCACCTTTTCCGGGTGACTGACTGACTGACAGACTGATTTATCAACACACAACTCAAACCACTGAACGGATTGGGCTGAAATTTGGCACACAGGTAGATAATATGACGTAAGCACTGACTAAGAAAGGGTTTTTGAAAATTCGATCTTTAAGGGGGTAAAAAGGGGGGATTTTGTTTATATGAAAAATCTTATTCCTTGAGTTAATAAACTTGAAACTTGGCACGTATACTTATCTATGTAAATTATAGTTTGCCCATTTTTAGTTTTTCTAAACTAAGGGAAGATTGGGGGGTGTCAAAGTTTGTATGGAAGAATATTAACGCGCGGTCTGATTAACTCGAAACTCAGTATTTATACTTAAGACTGAAAATAAATAAAAACGTATATCAAGGTTTTCTGAAAATCTACTCTTAACGGGGTGAACTGGGGGGGGGGGGGTATTCATTTTTACAGATAAAGATTTTACTGTGTGGTTTGATTAACTTGAAAATTGGTATGAATAATCTATCAATATCTAATCTAATTTATCAATATTATTTATTTTCTTTATTTACTCCAAAAATATTTTGCAGAGTAAAATTGACAGCCGATTCCATCGCAGATTTGTGCCATAGACTATACACTCCTGCGCGCGTCCCTTCGCTTGTCACAATAGATTATATATAATAGTCCGTACCGTGGACAAGTGATGTTGGAACGTCGTGTCGGGTGTGCGGTGATTATTTTAATTTATCAAACAATGTTTTTGTTTTTCTTTTTTATTTGTTTTATATTATTATTTTTATTGTTTTATTTATTTTGTAATCCCCTGGGATTTATAGGTCCGTAGGTATGTCCGTGGCATCACAGCGGGCCCTATCAGAATACCAGCGCTGCGGTATTTATTTATTTTTAAATATCGCAGCATCATGCTGAGATAGGAGCCTTTTTGGCCTCGCACAGGTCGTATTTTCCTTCTTTTTTTTTTTGTTAGACTAGAATGCTCCTTTTTTATTTTTGTTAATGTTTGTACCTTTTTTTTTATTATGTTTTGTATTTCCTGTGCGTGTCCCAAATAAAATATTTTCTTTCTTTCTTTTAAGTCCAAAACTGGAAACAATTTTTATAGTTTACTGCAAATTGTAAAAGACTATCCAAAAGTTTAGAAGATTACAGATAGTTACGGATTTAACCTTTTACAAGATTATTATCACGCTATACTTTTATGGAGCTAAGTAGTCAATCATAACTAACTACAGGCCTATTTCCCTAGCCACCATCATAGCCAAAGTGTTTGATGGTTTGCTTAACACACAGTTGGATGTATATATAAGCCTGCACGATAACCAGTTTGGTTTTAGACCTCAACTGTCTACAGAAAGTGCTATACTGGGTCTTAAGCATATCGTCAGATACTATACGGATCGTAAGATTCCTGTATACGCGTGTTTCCTCGACTTATCTAGGGCCTTCGACCTGGTTGCGTATGATATTCTTTGGGATAAACTAACCAATATTAACCTGCCGCGAGAACTTGTAGCTATCTTCAGGTATTGGTATACGCATCAGGTCAACAGCGTCAGATAGGCGGGGGCAATGTCGGAGCCAAATCTGCTTCAGTGTGGAGTGAGGCAGGGGGGATTGACCTCGCCAACCCTTTTCAACCTCTACATGGATGCGCTGATCGTTGCGCTCAACAGTCGTCATGTCGGGTGCCACGTTGATGGCGTCTGCGTCAATAATCTTAGTTATGCTGACGACATGAGGCTGTTGAGCACGTCGATCTGTATCCTAAGAAAGCTGGTGCAGGTCTGTGAGGAGAACGCACGTGGGCATGGGCTCAAATATAATGTTAACAAGAGCCAATGCATGGTCTTTGGAGCCTGCGGTGCTAAATCGCTGGAAAATGTGACACCAGTCTTGCTCAATGGTGTGAACCTCAGTCTTGCTAGACAGAGTGGACCATTTTAAATACTTAGGGCTATAGTCCCGGCTGACTTCAAGGACCATGCTGACATCGAACGGGAGCGGTGAGCCTTGTCAAAAAGAGCAAATATGCTAAGCTCACAGGTTTGCACGTTGCTCCGATCAAGTTAAAGTCACCCTTTTCAAGGCATATTGCACCTCACTGTACACGTGCAGCCTGTGGGCTCGCTACACACAAGCGTGCTACAGAGCCCTCCGCGTCCAGTATAACAACGCGTTCAGGGCAGTGTTGAGGCTCCCCCGCTTCTGCAGCGCCTCGGGCATGTTTGCGGAAGCGCGCACCGACTGTTTTCGCGCCACCATGCCCAAGCAGTGCATGTCCTTAGTATGCAGGGTGCGGGCCAGCTCCAATACTGTCCTGAAAATGATCACTGAGCGATTTAACTGCCCCTACATACGAAAATGCTGTAACAGACATGTATAGCCAGGGCACTTAATCTGATTGACACTGACCTATATTTTTAAAAATTTGCTTGATGAAATTATTATTTTGAATTTAATATTAATTCTGTGACCCTTATGATTTGACATATCATTTTAATTTCGATTCTGTGCCCCTATAATTTGTATTACTCATTCGTTTATTTTACGAAAATCAAAAATATTACAAACTTAAAAACAGCTCTCATGACCTATCATGCATATGTAGAATCGGTACTACGTTACGGGCTTATAACATGGGGAAATAGTACTGATATAAACCGAGCATTTGTTGCTCAAAAAAAGTGCATTAGGGCAATTTACGGGATGCACTCGGAGGAATCTTGTAAACCCATATTTAAGAAACTAGGTTTGTTACCGCTGCCGTCGCTTTATATATTGGAAATATGTATGTTCGTTAATAAACATAAAGACCTGTTTATATCAGCCAATGATATTAATCCAAGGAGCCGGCGTGATCCACAGAGACTCGTTCTGCATGATCTTCCCAAGCTTGCTAAATATAATAAAAGCTGCTTATATAATTGTGTTAGTATATATAATAACATACCAAGTAGCATAAAAAACTTAAACTCCAGATTATTTAAGGGAAAATTGTTTGACTGGTTAAACTTGAATAATTTCTATAGTCTTAAAGAATTTATGGATAACAAATTCTCATGTTAGTATTAAGTGAACATATGCATGCTAAGTACAATTCTGGCACATGCAGCTTGCTCGAAAAATAAGACTCCACAGATGTACACATACATCTGTTGCGCAGTGTGTTCTAGGTTAATATATGCATACCGCGTAACTAGCCACAGACAACCTTTACTACACATGCATCTACATAACCATGTGTCGACGCGGCGCGGGCGTGCCATGCGTCACACATAGACACTGAGTAGCGACACACAACAACACCAGCTGCTCACACACACGCGACAGTCCCCCCCCCCAATCCGTAAACGGCTAGATCTGTGAGCGGGGCGGGAGGGAACTACATATCTCCCCGTAGGCGCGCAGAGTCGGCACCCTCGCCGCTGGTCGTCTCCTGCTGGGCCTCCCCCAGGAAACTGGGGATCTCACTCGGCAGGGATGGACCGCCGGGGTGTCGTGAAGAAAGCGACGCCACTATAAGCGTCGCGGCGCTCCTACGGAACAACATTCAGTGCAACCAAACACACGAGTGCGACCTAAACCCCGCACCCATAACCATAGCCGTACAAAGGCAAATTAAATGAGGGGTCCGCATTGGCGGACCACCGTATAGCCTCCGCGGGCGAGGGGCTACGCCCTGACCCCGCTCGCCACGCCCCCTTGCGGGGGCGCAGCGAACTCTTTCGATAGAGTACAATTCTGGCAAAACATGTAAGATCTTTATTGGAAATTATTGTAACACCATGTATACCATGTTTTATGCAAATAAATACTTACTTACTTTAATTGCATTTGACATTTTATTTTTATTTGAATTCTGTGACCTTTATAATTTGTATCTATTTTAATTGCTTTGATATTTTATTCTATTGTGATTTATTCTGTTGCAGTATAGTGAAATTTTATTTTATGTAATATGGGTTTTGCCTGAAATAATTAAATTTTATTTTTATTTTATTTTATCTATCTATAACATATACAGGGTGGATTTTGAGATGGGGCAATAAGGGCAGGCACCTGTATGTAGGCATATGTATGTACTTATATTTACTAAATATTATACGAATATTATAAATTCGAAAGTAACTCTGTCTATCTGTCAGTCTGTCTGTATGTTACCTTTTCACGGCTAAACCACTGAACGGATTTCGATCAAATTTGGCAAGGAGATAGATGGCAGTCTGTAGAAGGACATAGGGTACTTTTTTCTCAAAAATAATCCTAAAGGGGGTGATAAAAATGCTTTTGGTAAGAAATAAAGTTTCAGCGTTTGTTAACCACGCACCTAGCTTCTGACGTTTTTTAAGTGCCCATGTGAAATAAAATATTTTGAATTTGAATTTTCTGAACTTTGTAAAATCATCCTTCAAAGGGGTAAAATCCCCTATTTTACCAATGACTTTAAAATTGTTATTTTTTGTGTCTTCTTTTCAAGATATTTAAGGGTTTGGAAATATAGTCCTAAGTCCGTATCTTGAATTAACATTTAGTCTTCATACACTCAATATACAGGGTGTTAAAGTAATTGCGTGCCATAGCTTAGGGGTAGGTTCAGAATCGATAAAGGAAGCCAGAAAAAAAAAAAAAAAAAAAAAAAAAAAAAAAAAAAAATGTTTAACTGCTTTTTACCTACTGTCTAACACGTTGTCATTTTGTCCTTCACTTCTCGCATCCGAATACTAAGGGCCGGCGCATTATTTGCTAATGAATTTTTTTTTTTTTGGGTGGGAAATCAAGTTGCGCCCCTACCGCTACGATGGTACGTAAATTACGATTCCAATTTTCCCTTCGTACTTTAACGGGCTGATTTCATTTTAAAATACAAGAGAGTTTTAATTTTGAAGGAGATAAGCACGCTAAAGTAGGAAGAAGAAATACTTGGAATTGTACGTACCTACCTAGTTACCTATCCTTCACCCGGCGTTATCGAAGTGTTCGGGCGTAGGTATTTCATTGCGTTCGATAGTATGTAGTTAACTCTAGGAAATTATTAATTAGCATTTAAACAAAATAAAAACATTATTATCGCATCGCCGTACAAAAAAAAAGTTCGGTTTTGTCGTGGAAAATTCGAATTGTAATTTACATACCGCCGTTGTAGCGTTAGTTCGATTCGCGTCCGATAGTAGGTAAGTAATTAAAGCATTTAAACAAATAAAATAATTTTATTTCTAAACGATTGCTATTTTAAGTTAGTAGGTGCTAATACAGGGAGGGACATCGACGCGCAAACGTCGTGAAAAGGTTACACCTTATGTCATAAATAAAATTACGAAAGTCATACTAACTACCTAACCTACACACACACACACACACACAAGTATGAGACGAACGTGAACGTCAACACTGATAGGTACCTAACACAAAAGATCATGTTTAGTTAGTCTTGATAACCGATGGTAGTTAATTATTAAGTACCCGCTACGGAAATAAAACTAACAATAAGCTTATTCCCACAAATTAGTTGTCCCTCCCTGTATTAGCACCTACTAACTTAAAATAGCAATCGTTTAGAAATAAAATTATTTTATTTGTTTAAATGCTTTAATTACTTACCTACTATCGGACGCGAATCGAACTAACGCTACAACGGCGGTATGTAAATTACAATTCGAATTTTCCACGACAAAACCGAACTTTTTTTTTGTACGGCGATGCGATAATAATGTTTTTATTTTGTTTAAATGCTAATTAATAATTTCCTAGAGTTAACTACATACTATCGAACGCAATGAAATACCTACGCCCGAACACTTCGATAACGCCGGGTGAAGGATAGGTAACTAGGTAGGTACGTACAATTCCAAGTATTTCTTCTTCCTACTTTAGCGTGCTTATCTCCTTCAAAATTAAAACTCTCTTGTATTTTAAAATGAAATCAGCCCGTTAAAGTACGAAGGGAAAATTGGAATCGTAATTTACGTACCATCGTAGCGGCAGGGGCGCAACTTGATTTCCCACCCAAAAAAAAAATAATTCATTAGCAAATAATGCGCCGGCCCTTAGTATTCGGATGCGAGAAGTGAAGGACAAAATGACAACGTGTTAGACAGTAGGTAAAAAGCAGTTAAACAATTTTTTTTTTTTTTTTTTTTTTTTTTTTTTTTTTTTTTTTTTTTTTTTTTTTTTTTCTGGCTTCCTTTATCGATTCTGAACCTACCCCTAAGCTATGGCACGCAATTACTTTAACACCCTGTATACACTCAATATTTGTCACATGTGCACACAACACTCATTACATTACACGACACCACACAACACACACACACACACACACACACACACACACACACACACACACACACACACACACACACACACACACACACACACACACACACACACACACACACACACACATACTACTACTTTTCTACTTTTTTTTTTTTCACACAACCTTATCTTTGACAATTCTCTAACTCTAAATCAACTCGTATGCTCACAATAATCGCTCGACCTTATTGTTATCTACGCGAAGACACTGCCGCCCAAGATACAGGATTTTCCTAGTTTGGGGGCAGGGTACATGTCCTTCTTGGACTTTCGACCTCACTTTTGTTTAATAATTATACTTAAGTTTGCTTATCATTCTGTATACCTATCACTTGTAAAATATTATGTTTTTTGTGAATAAATAATTTATTTATTTATCGTAGACGTAGGTGGATGGCATCCGCATATGCCACGACCTGGGTTAGGACATATGATAAGCACTTTGAATCCCGATAGTACGTTCCTGTGGGATATTTTCCGACATTCACGCGTGCGAAACCGCGGGCAAAAGCTAGTATCAATAATAATATTGTAGTAAGGATTGCCTGTGTTTGTAGAAGCCGCTTAAGGGATTACGTTAAGAGGATAGGCAGCAGCTTGCGTTTGATAATAACTACGAATTCATCTATCAATGGAATTCATAATAACCATTAGATAATAGAATTTGCGTTAGCGACATAATGGTGGGAGCATGACCCAGATTTGGATTATTTGTATTTCAGAATTTAGTAATAACGTGCTATTTGGGACCTTTAGGCGACAGTCTGATATTATCGTGAAATTGATCAATTAGTAGAATGCCATTTTAAAAGCCATTTAACAATATCGGTTCGCGTACACCTAATGCGTTATCGACGGAAGTATCCAGGTATTGTACGTACGTCGTCGATTAAACAAAACATATTATTAAATATTATGTAAAAGAAAATCAGAGTAGACTGATGAGATGTAACTAGTGGGCTCAGACTTTGGCTTGCTTGGCTTGGGGATACCAATAACGGTGGCCTCTTTCTACGTTTGCGGAAAGATATTGTTGCTCAATGCGCCATTGAAGATGGTGGTCATAAGTATAACAAGAGGAGCGGGAAAGAGTTTGTACACATTTTTGGTGATACCGTCCGAGCCAGTTTCCTAGCGTGGAGCCCTTTAATGATGTCGTGCACTTCGTCTGCAGTGCCGGGAGGCAGAGGATCATCAGGGTCTTCAACGGGTGGGAGGTAAGCTCTACGTTCGACTTCAGCGCCAACCTTGTTAAGGTGCGCTTTGTCAACTGGTTGGGAGCTGGGAGAGCATTGGGCTTCTAGACTGTCGGCTAGACATTCGGCCTTATCGGGATTGTCGAAAGAAATGCTCTTGTCGGGACGGATTAGAGGAAGCATGGAAACCTCTTCAGAGGAACGTAACTTGCTCTGTAGCTGCCAGAAGTCTTGGTGAGTCGCCCAGCATCTTGTTCCAGCCTTCGGAACGTAGTTCCACTATGCGCTTATTTATAGCACGCTGTAAATGGCCCATGAGGGCTTTGTTCGCGTCACAGGGAAATGAGTCATAGGCATGAATGGCCACGTTCTTCTCAGTTTTCAGTTCTGTGTTCGTGTTCTGTAAACTAGTTGATTGCACCCTTCATATCCGCGACTGACACTATGTGATCGGGGATGGTGTCCAAGTGAGGCGTCGGCGACGTAGTGGATTTCAGGCTTTTGCTTACTTTTCTCCAGTCGGTAATCGCTTTGGTCGTGGGGAGCTGGTTAGGATCGAGCGGGCCCGTGTAAGCCGCTAATTGTATAACGACAGGCGGTGGTCAGAATTTAGCTCGTGTAGCGTCTCAATGGATAGCAACCGGAGGTGTACATTTTTGTGCAGCGCTACATCGAGAACATCGGGAAGCTGGTTGGGATCGCCAGGGAAATGGGTAGGATTCATCGGAGCGACTCTGAATGAGACACAATAGAAGTTTTATTGTAATATAAAGGAGTTTAGCGTCCCGGAAAGTGTTAATAATAATAATAATAACCCCACCGCCGTATCTCTACGTTGACGTCGTGGTGGGGCTTGCGCGCTCCAAACTCTAGGTCTGTGCCGGTAGAGTTTACTTTGCCGGAACGGGTCTGGGATGAGGAGCCAGACCAAGAGAAATACAAAAACCCGCAGGGCAGCATGTGGCGAGCTGTTGGGCAGTAGCGACCCCCCGGACCCTATCTCCCGGGAGAAGTCTTGTTCCTCATCTCTGGCTTGCCTTTATTGGCCGGCTGGAGTGAACACTGACGAGGAACGGAGCTCCCACCTCATTCTTGCCTTAATTGGCTGGCTTGAGTGGAGATTCGCAAGAGCAAACGTGCTCGGAGGAAGGAAGTATTCCAATAAGATGCTGGTAGGGATCTTGACCGTACTTCCGGGATTGTCCTGATAGCCGTGGAATACCTCTCCACTCCTCAAAAGCACCTCAGGACATGTTGCCCCCTTGTCGCTTCGACACATTGTGCTAGCGACCGTTTTCGGGGGCCCATTATTGAGTGTGCAAGTCACCCCCTGCCATTTTACCTGTGTATTTTATATAAAATATTGGTCAGGCAGGGGCCATAGTCTTTCCATAGCTCTAGATAACCAGTTCACTTAGCCACCCAAACCCATAAACCAATATCTTTGTTTCCATATCCTACAATAGTCTTGCACCAACCGGGGCTTGTCCTTGGGTGCACTTGCATAGTGCGAACGGGGATAGTCGTCGGTTGGTGCCTCATTTCATTCAAAACGTATAACGGGCCTCTGCGAGTTGACTTCGGCCCCTCGTACGCCTTCCAAAGGTCCGGGACCCCAGGGTCCCGAGATGTGTCAATGACAAATAATAATAATGTTTATTTATCCAAAATAATACATAGACACAGGTTGACCACAGTAGTAGTTATACTAAAAATTATACATAATTGTTTGTACAAAAAGTTAAAAGATTACAAAAATCTATGTGACAAAAATATAAACCCTGTCTCTCAAACTAGGAGGCCTGTATCTTAAGAGACAGTGTTCGGCCAGATGGTTGCGTAAATTAAGTACCCTTAAGTGAAGTAGTGTCGATCTATCTATGATTATATGGTGAACAACATTATTTGTAAATTTAACATTTTAAGTGAACACTTCCTGCAGTTGTGATTAAATTAAATTAAATCTGTTTGTTGTGCGCTGTTTGTGTGTGAGGGCAGGTGTGTGTGCGTGTGTGTTAGTGTATGTATTTCTGGTTGCGTGTGTGTTGTTGTATGTGTGTCTGGGTGTGTGCGCGTGTGAATGTGTGTTGGTGTGAGGGTTGTGTTTGTGTTGCTGTTACTTTTATTAGTGATTGTCAAGCGATGTAAGTTAATAGGGATTCTGTTTTAAAATAGTCCTGCTGAGTGAGCCATTCTGTAATTTTAGATTTAACTTTAAATTTATTTAAGTTTATTATGTCTAGTTCCTTCTGTATCTTTTTGAAGACGTGAATGCTTAGAACGTAGTATTGGTGTCTTGCAAACGAGGTTTTGTGTTGTACACCTGGGGGAACATATGTTCGCATCTTTGGGTCAGACGGAGGCAAGCAGCCATGTATCCTGAGAACAGATCGAAGGACATAGAGCTATCGAACCGTCAGGACTTGACAGTCAGCATATAATTGCGTTGTGGGGTATCTATAGGGTTTCCTTGTCATTACTTTAACTACAGCCCTTTGAGCCCTCTCTGCTCTCAGAAAATAAGTCTTCGCTGCTCCACCCCATACAGTTATGCAATATCCCATTATAGATTGGCATAAAGCGAAGTATACCATTTTGAGAGTGTCGAGACTACCAGATTCTCGAAGAGATTTAAAAATGTGAATGAGACGAATTGTTCTAGTCGTTAGTGTATTGAGTTGTTTGTCCCATCTTAACCCATCGTCTATATGCACGCCCAGGTATTTAACACTATCAGTTCCAGCAATAGTAGGACACGAGCACGATATTTGCTGGTTCTGACACGAGTGAGCTGTTATGGCGAAGGTATTTGTGGGTTTGGTGTTACGTCGGATTGCAAAGGGTAGATAGTAAGTTTTACTCAGATTTAGTGTCAGTAAGTTCTGATTAAGCCAGGTCATTATTGAGGATAGTGCAGTTTCCGCCTTTATTTTGACATCGTCCCACGTAGTTCCATGTACTAATAGCGCTGTATCATCAGCATATGCATAGATCTCACAAGCTGGGATCGACATTCTGCAAAGGTCGTCTATGTAGATTTGAAAGAGTGTGGGACCTAAAATGCTTCCTTGTGGCACACCGTACGACACAATTTCTTCATCACTGTAATTGGAGTCTATTTTAACTCGTTGGCTGCGATTTCTCAGGTAATCTCTGAAGATATCTAGAGCTATGCCACGTACACCCAAAAATTCTAGCTTAGATATTAGTCTAGGAACAAAAACTGTATCGAAGGCCTTCGACAGGTCGAGAAATATGCCAAGGCACTTTGTTCTGCTGTCCATAGTCTTAGCAATGGACTGGGTCAGGTCCAAAATAGCGTCTTCAGTAGAGACTCCAGATCGGAAACCGTACTGGTTATCTGCTATAAATTTATGCTTATCCAGAAAATTTCTAAGATTATTGTTAAGAATCTTTTCCAGTACTTTTTGAGAGTGACGACAGGACTAATATTGGCCTATAATTATCAACACAGTTTCTGCTCCCACCCTTGTGAATTGGATGAACTATAGCCTTTTTCAGAGAATCCGGAAATACTCCCGTCTGAATGCAAAGATAGCATATATATGTTATCGGTGGTACCAATACAGGACGGCATGTCTTCAGAAGCGAGGATGATATTCCATCCCAACCTATGGCACAGTCATTTCGTAGCTGGAGCATAATAGATTCCACGTCACTTTCGTCGACTTTATGTATAACGAGTGAATTGGCAGGCGACTTCAGTGTCGTGTTTTCAACAGGACGAGGCTTTTCAGGGTTATTAAGCGTTTTATTTGGGTCATTTAGTATTTTCGCTGCCATGTTTTTACCAATGTTACTAAAGAAGGAACATACACTGTTTAGGGAAGACGTAGGATTGTTACATATCTTTAGCAGTTCAACGGGACTAGAGCATGTCTTACCAGTATTTGTTATTTACTTTATTGTTTTCCATAGTGTTTTAGGAACATTCTTTGACTTTTCAAGCTCACTTTTCTCATAAGTTCTCTTTAATTTACGGAGTAGCGTATTGCAAAAATTTGTTAAGGTCAAAGTGTTACTACTGAGGGCTACTCTATTAGCATACTTTGGCCGATGACGGATTAAGACAGGTGTACACGATCCGTAAGTCCTTTTACTGCAAAGGAAAAATTCTTAGTAATTCTTTCTCAACTCAAGTATGTATAAAATTCTCGTGAATTCACTTATTTGGCAGCATACGAAGGTATAACATAAAAAGGTTTTAAAAATGTCGATCACGTGTAATGTTATGCTAATTTGTGAACATCGATATCTTACTCGGAGTTTCTTTGAAGTATCTATGGAGCGATGTTATCAACCGTTTGTATGCTATGTTTTCCATGAAACGTTAAGAAATATTTGTATAGTATTTTTTTACCTTTACTTGGCGTAGCGACAAAGAAATAGTTCTAAGAAATGGTGGTTCGTAGCTTTTCGTTTTGGTTCTTGAGGCATCAAATACTTAATAATTACCGAAGGTACCGATCAAGACCAATATCTATTTGTATATGAAACAAGATAATTATAGTATCAAAAAGTTATCTGCAAATATACTGATTGTATTCCTTATTACTTTAGCGCTTAAAAACTATAACATTATTATGCCATGTAAAATCAGGAAACCAAGGGTTTTATTTATAAACGTTGCTTAAAGTTAAGTAATGATTAGCGACTGTTTAACCATACATTTTTGACGTTTGAACGTCACCCCACTTTAAGCTACGTTTATAAATAAAACCCTTAATTGTTTATCAAATTGATCACCATCTTAAACCGTCCATATATTCAAATCACAACTGTCATTCTTTGACTGTTTTATGGAACGGCTATAACAAGGCAAATTGTAAATTGTATAGTGTGTCAATTTTACAAACAATTAATTTCCCTGATAGTAGGTGCAATATTGTTCATTCGTTGATAGGCGCACCTACCAGAATTCTTATGATAATCCTCAGTGTAAATGGATGCATAAACTTGGCTCTTATCGCACCATATGGAAACCGTACATCATTCTACATATAAAAACAGGATTTAAAATATAAGAGGCAGGTATCCGTGGCTGTATCACTTGGTCGCTTGCCATCTGAATTTATCATGCACTTATCAAATTCTTTTCTTACAGTTTAAGTAGGACTCGGAACGAAGCTGACCGTATCCGATTTTTCATTTCTTTTAAAACAATTTTGAGTGTGATTTGTGTGAATTTAAACATGCAGTCTTGGTTTTCACTGCTGAGTTGTTTTAACAGGCAAATTCAAATCTATGTTTAAAATAATGATTATGTCGTTGGTCTCATCGACTTGTATATATATTTCTAAACTATGTAACAGATACTGGGATAGTGATAATATTATAGCCTTTACAGCTTAATATGACTTAAAAAAGGAGGAATCAGTCTTCCCTGATGAAAGGTCCTTTCATTCTTTGTAAATGTTTTCAGAAGAAATCAATTTTATTAGACTAAGCTAATGTTAAGCTTATCAATAAATGTTGAGTTGTTGTTGTTGTTCATTGTCGTATGGTTCATGTTTTTAGCCAAAACTTGAAGAAGAATAAGATTGCGTAAACAAGTTAAATATAACCAAACATTTGCAAAGGAAATACGTCCAAAACTCCAAAGTGAGCTCCGAATGTCAATCCTTTGCCTAACTATTTATTTCACTTTGTCTGCCAAGAGCTTACCACAAACTTGGCTTTCAAGATGAAAAATTTCCCGAATTACCCTCTCACAAAGACGAATCCCATCACTTATCTAAGCCACTTCCAAGTCGGCAAACTGAAAGCTCGTTTGAATCACGATTTATTCAGGACGAAACAGTGTTTTGCCTGCGGCGTTGTTTGTAATGAAGTTGAGATTGTTACCTACGTCTACGATAGGTACCTACTTTCGATTATTTTTAGATGTATGGTTATAAGACGTAAATCAACGCAATCAAGCAATTTATTTAAAAAAAACCCAAAAGTATTTCTGATGAAAGCAATATTTCAATGATTACACAAAAACCGTACTATGAAAACGTCGAAAAGTTATTGCTAAAGATTTTAAATAATTTTCTAATAATGTTCTTTCGATTCTCTTAGAAAAGCCGTTATCTCTGGATTAATCATTAAAATTTAATCAATTCTAAAATACATTTTTTTTAATTGTTTACAAATCTTTACCAATTTTATTACAATAAACAGATGAATTCTAAACTCCTCAGCCCGCCCTGAATGATTAATTTAGATTCTGACATTGATGACTTCCTGGCTACTAACAATAAATTAAGTTAGAGGTCGGAAGTGAGCAAAGTGATAATTTCTTGATATTTTGAAGGTTCAAATTGCTCAGTTAGTTCGGTTGGTTTATTTTAGAGCCGGCACAAATAATGTGAGGTTGGATTATTTGAGGTTTACTGTTGGTCTTGGTAAAGCCTCGAGATGAAGGGAATAAGGTTTACTTCGTACCTATATAGGTATACCTATCCCGAAACTTGTGAAAGGAATAGTGACCGACCGAAGCTTCGTTTTCGTTTTCGGCCATTTTCGGCCAAAATCCTGGCGAAGCTTCGACCAAGCCGAAAATCACTTCGTGAAATGTCGCGCGTCATTCGGCCTACTTTGTAAAGTTCTGCAATATCAGGTGACGTTCGGCTAATATGTTTTATTCCACTATATTTGCTCTTTCTCTCCCTAGGTCTAAAAAATAACAAACAAGATTTTCAGTGTACAGCGGAAATATTGATATTTTTTAATGTCTAAATCATTTTCGTTTTTGGCTTCATTTTCCGGTAAATAAGACTAAAGCGGAAGCTTCGTTTGCGTTTTACGTAAAACCTCATCCATAAAGAAAAAAATATAAAAATAAAGAAGAAAGAAAGAAAAACATTTATTTAGACACAGTTCGTGAAACACAAAATATAAATAGCAAAATGAAAATAATGTTTTAACAACAATAGTGTGTAAAAGGCTTTGCTCAAACTACTTTAGAACGAACAACATTTCCCATGGTATCAATATCCATAACAACAACGAACAACAACACAAATACAACAAAAACAACAGGACCAACAGAAAAAAGCATTAAATCATTACTTTAGGAAATTACTCCTAAACTGGAAATCCTAGTTAAGCCGAGGGTCGTTAAAATGCCGTAAATAGTCGCTAAATTGTTGCATCGCGTTCAAAATGGACACAATTTGCCTGACTACTGGATACACGCTGTAATTATGTCAGATTACTGTAAGTACATGACGTGGGATTTAAATTGTTCTGGAATTGGTGGATTTTGAAATTCTTTTTTTTTATTCGTCATATTTTTTTCATCAAATAATCTGCCTGTTTTGTTTCATTGTTGAACATGACCTGCCAAATATGTGGAATTGATTATAAGAAATATTACTGAGATCACAACATTTGACCGATCATCAGAATCATTTTTGTCTTTCTTACTTTTTTCTGTTTCTAAATAACGATGATCCTTTGTGATGTGATTAATCACGCAGGTCCTTAAGTCTTATGGTCCAGAAGTCATCTTTTATGGTACCCACGGGTGAGAAAAGACTTTTCTATGCCAAGACCCTGTGGTGGTCCAAAGTAGGAAGGTACGTATAGTCAACCTCGTCATTTCTTTACCACCTGTTAAAGAAATGATGAGGTTGAATGTCCCTTGCACATCATAAAACGACAAGGTCTACTCGTCTATGTAATAGTTAAATAGTTTCAACCTTAGTGAAGTTTTAATTTACTGGGAATTGTTGTCGAAAGTGGTCAACCACTTACTACATAATACTATTTAGCGTATTAGCGTGTCACCGTATAATAATCATGAAATTCGCTACTTTATAATTGTTAAGTAAAATTAACTTCATTAGATTATAAACTGTCGCAAAATTGTGAAGTGCAACAAACAATTTACAATTTAACGCGTTATTTTTCGATCGTTTTAAATCTGAAATTGTGCCGTAACGCACGTCACGATAATACTAAATAGCCTGCCTAGCTGTAAGCACCTTAAAGGTAGCGCCCGTTTGGTTCGCGCGCGGTTGGTCAAAGTTCTAGCCTAATCTAACCCATTTCTCCCAGTTCGCAATTTTTCGACAGTTCTATCAAACGGAAATAATACCTATAGATTATAAACTAACGGTTCTCATAATCTTACAGTGACATATAGGGGAAAGAGGGGGGAAACCGGATAGGGGGTGAACCTGGATAGTTGCTATTTCACTAGTCCACGTACAGCTGTCTCTTTCTAGCTAGTCGAGAAATACGTGCGAACGCTTGCTCAGTTCGATTACAAATGGCGGCGACGGTAACATCTCAGCGCGTGCGTCCATAAACGGAAATTGAAAACCAATGTAAGCTATCTAATATTTTGATTTTTTAAAGTTCTATCTATAAGTTTAGCTATGTGCTATTATATATAGTTGTATTTTTGAGAAATAGTACATATTTAACCTTTTTAAACAATATTTGTTGTTGCTATGAGTTTAAACATAACCTGTTAGTGATTACGATTTCAAACATGGTACCTGTGGGGTACAAGCAGACGGGGTGATTTTGACTATCCGGTTTCACCCCGAATTATTTTATATGTAGGTGTTGTGGAAGTTTGTTTTATTTCTCATTTTAATTACTTTTTTTACTTTATACAGAGTGCGAGCGTCAACATACCACGTAAAAAGACGAATAAAAAAAACTATTATGAGGATTCGGAGTATTTGGTTTGTGGCGAAAATACCGTCAAACTAAGTCCACAGATGAATGGTACTAATGCACTACTTGGCTTAAATGGGTTCACAAAAGTTGCATCGGTTGTTCAGAGCAAGAATGATTATTTTTAGTTTGCAAAAACTGCGAATAATTTGGAAATTTTGTTTTATTCTTAGTATCTATATTCACCCCTTGAATATAAAATGCCTATCCGGTTTTACCCATAGGTAGGATGAATTCGGATTTATAATTTTCAATTAAAATTGTTCTATTTTGTAGTTATTAAGATTGATCTCAAAAAATTTCATGCCGATGTTATACCTAAGGTACAATTAAGCATTTCTGATATTTATTATCTCACTAAATTTCAAAGTGATTTATTTATTGTGTCTTTATCTTAACTATCGGTGTCCCCCCACCTTCCACTATTATATAGATAGCTAATACGTACCTATTCTATATCAGCTACTTATAAGAAACTAGCGGTCTCCCCAAAGGCCACAACATGTTTGTAGGATATTATGTCGGCCTTAGCACAATACTGGGCAATAATGTGATATGTAATGTATTCGCCCCATGGGCCTATTTGGGCAAAAGGGTAGAAATCGAAAATAGTGCGCCATACGAACTAAGCCTGTATTTGTAGGAAAGTCTATTCGTGGATGGTTCTACTGGTTCGAAGTGTTATTTTCTTTGATATATTACATTATATTACTAGTACAGTTGTTACATATTGGTATTCAGCTGCATCCATTTAGACTGGAAGCTGACCTAACATAGTTGGAAAAGAATAGCCAGATTAATTTGAATACAGTTAGGTACCCATTTAAGTACTAGGTTTTTGTGTAGGATTTTACCTTTGTAAGAACGGAGGTAATGGATATTACTAGATAGGATTTCTCGCTTGACTATAAAAAATAAAATATTAAACCTTTCAATAGAAGTTTAATCGAAAATTATTTTGCAATTTAAATCTAAAACGTCTTCTTACTTACTTACTACAAACTAGAACCAACATGAATTTTCTATAAAATCAGGTCGTTATTCTATTTTCTTTTGAAACATAGGAAAACACACGTGTTACCAACCTTTTTTGCATATCTCGAAGTAAATGGGTATACGTGAGAAATCTCTTATGAAACTTTCATTTCCATATTTGTTGAAATTCGTCGAATATCGATGAAGATACTCCTATGTAGCAGCTAGAAAGTATAATAATCAATTTTACCAAGGGGTATCGTATTACCCAGTAACTGAGTTGTGGAGGTCAGATAGGAAGTCGCTCTATGTAAAATATTGGTATTCAGCTGCATCCGGTTAGACTGGAAGCCGACCCCAACAAAGTTAGTAAAAGGCTCGGCAGATGACACTCTTTGTAGCAGCTTTGTTTCTCGATTTGTTGCCGGTTACATTAGTCCCACCCATCCGCTTCCCAACCTATCGAACCGCTACTTAACCTAACGATGTGCGACCTGAAAGATGACCTAATTTCATGTAATACTACCAGCATGACTTGTAGTTACCGTTAATGATATCTACAGTGACTCTCCGCTTTCATGCAAGTTCATTTTTCATGAAAACCTTTATTGTCCGCCAGGGACGGGGCGGAGTTTGTTCTTATAAAATGTGCGGTATTTTAAGATTAAGGATAGTCTAAGGAATGGTTCTATATATTAGCTTATATTTGGCCATGGCTTCCTATTTTACTAAGGTGAATAACAAGATTATTTTGTAGTTTTGTGTTACCGTACTCCACGTCCTAATAGAAAGCGATCATCGCGTTTATACATCACTTATTATTCGGTGAACCGGAACGCGTGGTCGCGCCGATACCCTCTGTCGGCGCGACCACGCGTTCCGGTTCACCGAATTCCTGTTTTCCGAACAAAAAGCGACATAAGAACGCGACAATCGCGTACTCGCGTGACGATCTCTTCCTATTAGGACGCGGCCTTATGATATACAACCTGTTTTTAAATAAATTGGCTACTACGTTCCTTCTACTACAACCTTAATAACTTTGCGTTAAATAAATACACGTAATAGTAATTAACATAAACAAATAAGTAATTGTCATACCCAAACATTTCTTAGCAAAGTAAATACAGCCGAGTAAACATAAAACTTTCGTACGATTCACAAACGATTCGTGTAGTTCCGAGTAATCAGTCATTTGCACACTAGGGTAACGAGGAAAGTTTTAATTCAATAAACGTGTCTCCGAACGAATGCTCGCGTGAGGGCGGCCTTACACCAACTTTGATTATGTTGGCGTTCCAATAAGCCAACATAATTGAAATAAGGGAAGGCGTATGGAATTAGAGAGATCTTCCAGAAATATGTAACTTTGGTATTATTTTTATGTTTTATTCAACATGACATACGGCATAGATCCTAGTCCCAGCATAGAACTAGTATCTAGGGTTCACCCCTCTCCCGGAATTCAACAATGACGATTTAAATCTCTCGGAATTTAAAATTCACGCGCGCTAATAATTGGTAGTGGCGAAAATCATGCGACCGCGAGCGGTAGCGATCTACTGTGGTCAATGCAGTCACGAACTCGCGACACTGGAAACTATGTTTACCTGTAACAAATGCCGCCATTTTTTTGTGTTGGAAATTATTTGAGGCGCGCGTGGAACACAACGCGCAGTCGACCTGTGCCTGGTCGTTATCGGACGGCGAGCTACCCATTGCTCACCGTCCGATCAAACGCTGCTTGCGAGCATGTTTTAAGTCTTGTATTCGATATATGTACAAAAGAAAGAAACCGCTAAATATGAAGAACATGTCAAGGCAGAAATCCAAACGTTTTTCAATTTTGAAATTCAAAATAAAACAAACGTTTTTTTTTTCTTCCTGGTTTTAGACTAACAAGAGGTGGCAACTCTATTAGTATGCCGTGGTAGTTTCCTTACGACATTTTCCTGACTTTATTTTCATTCATACTAATGTTAAATAAACCACAAACTCAATCGAGACATAATTAGGATAGGCAAGGTACATAACACCACCAAATATGTACTTGGCTTTTGAAAATAAATTTCGATTAAACTTATAGTTATTTTTGTTTGTATTCTTGGGTCAGTGTGCAGTGAAATCTGTCAACGGTATTTTTACAAGCAGCTTATTTCAATTGAAATTCTTCTAGGAATCGAAGGAAAATATGAGTACTTCTTTTTTAGGGTGCCATACGTCTTTTTAACTGCATTCCAAAAAGAAGGTGGTTATGTTCGACTTTATGATTATTTTATTTCTTTTTTTTATGTTTGTTCATCGATATTTTCGTCAATAATGTACCGATTTTGAAAATTCTTCTTCTTCTCTCTGCATCATCCAAAGGTTGACTGGTAGAAAATACCAATGGCAATAATTCCACCTCTGTACATTTGTGTGCTTAAAGTAATAAATAAATAAAAAGTCAAGTAACTAGTTTTAGCTCTTCAGACGGGTAACAACCTGAAAACAGTCGACGATCGCATTGCACCAACATTCAGATTCAAGCAATCTCGCAAAATGCACCCACTATTTTTATTTGTGTTCCTCCGAGCGAAAGTTAAAAGTTGTAAAATAATATTAGCAACTTGAGGTTTGAAGTTTAATTGCTCAATATTTTAGAACTATACGTACATACAGGATTGTAATAGGCAGATATTATGTGATATCTGATATAGATTTATTCAAATCATTATGTGAATGAAAAAGTATACGACATAATGAATGTAGTTTAGTGAAAGTCAGTCTGTGGTTCTCAAAAGAGGGTTTTTTTTTTCGTGCACGGATTCGTGCACGAAAAAAAAAACCCTCTTTTGTCAATTACTTATCTAATTATGAGAAAGCTTATGATAATTGAAAGATAAAGTCTGTCTGACTATAAAAGTAAAGTTTTCATGGTGCTTAACCATTCGTGTCAGTCACAGTACCTGTTAATAGTGGCATCACTTTTGTGCACTCGAAAATATGGTATATTTCGCCTTTGATTTACTTAATGAAGATATTGTATAATCATAAAATAAAAATATAATTTTATCTCAAGGATTTCTCAAGACTAATGTCTGATTTTTAAATTTCTTGATATAGTTAGTTAAATAATAGGAAAAAAATACATTACTGATTGGGTTTTAAAAATAAAGTTTTTTCAATATTATTTTTATGCTATATTTTGTATGGAAGTTGAAAAAGTGGTACAACCACATACAAGTAGACCATATAATGATGTTGATGATATTTTCTAATTTTCAAACCAAAACTAGTTTCTTGTAACAAAATGATCAAACGTCAGTTTCGCGTCATTTTTCGGAAACTTGTTGCGAATATTTGTGATTTTCCATGAATACTTAATTTATTTGAAAATCCCTTTCAGCCACATGAAAAACAGAAAACTCAATCATTCAAATGACAAATATTTTTTTTAAATTATTTTTCTGCACTAGGGCCAGACACAAAGACATGCTGCGCACCGTAGCCAGTAAAACAAAGCATTTGCACCAAAGCATCTTTTGTATGGGACCACGTATCTTTAATAATCTTCCACCTTTTTTCAAAACTATGAGCAATATTACTACCTTAAAGAAAATACTACACGAATTATTGAAAAGTAAATGTTTCTACTCTATAAGAGAATTTCTAAATGACAATACATTGAATCAGCCGGTTTATTACAACAAACCAATGGGAACATAACCATGAAGTTAAAAACCTGATAGGTACTTATAAACTGTAAAGTACGCACTATGTGATTGTTTTGTAAACTATTTTCTAACATGGCTAGTTGCAACTTTGACATAAATATTATACTAACTTAATCTTAATGTATTGCATGACAATTTGATGTATTGTATTTTATATTACTAATGATTTGAACAGATAATATGAATTTTGTATGCCTCAATGGCGGGATATAGCAGACTATCCTGTAACTAACACAACATCTTATGAACCTATGATCCACAGTAATTGATTTGAATTTGAACCCTGACATTATTGAAAAATCTAACAATTCTCTATACGCAGAACTGGGATGCCATCACTTTTTATTTGAAAACGAAACGCAAAGAATGAATGGCGAATTAATTATTAACTTAATCTCAGTTTAGTTAAATCGAATGGTAAATGTGACAGTGCAAGACATGTTCAGGGCGGATTTCACCAATGAAACTGAACGCGAACAGCACATCTAAACCGCGTTCAAGAGGTGTCAGTGTCATCACTGTTCTGGAGTATAGACACTGGCAGCTCTTGAATAAACTGCATTCAAGAGCTGCCAGTGTCTATACGATATATGTGTCTATCTATATATATAGTGTCTATTAGATATGCTGATCGCATTCCGTTTCATTGGTGAAATTGGCAGTTAATAAGATTTAAGTTAAGTGATAGGTACTTATTATGATGTTATAGCGATTACACCGCCACATACGAACTACGCATCAAAAAGACATGACGCCACACAAATCCTGCATCGTGCAATTAGAGTTTACCGCACGAACGACATAATATATAAGACTATCCTACATCAACATCCTCCCTATTCTACAGAGAATGAGTGAACTTCACACCCTGTTCCTCATGCCTATAAAATGTTAAATGAATTGATTGAATAGGTGTAATTTTTTTCCATAGTTTTAGTAGCAATTTAAATTTGGTTTTTTTATTGTGTTTATAAATTTTCTTCTCATAATTTTAATTCAAAATACTTTTATTTCTATTTTAATTAAAATTAGGTTTAGTTGGTGAAATTTCACTCATATTCACTTTAATAGGTACTAGTAAATACTCTGTATCTTCTTAAGACATACTTTGGAGAGCATCATTGAGAATTCTCTTACAATTTGTGTAGTTCAGGGAATAAATGTTCGTTTTCGAGTTTAGTCTATTATAGAGAAGAGGACCAAGGTACTAGTAAAATTTGGATACAAAAGCATGTTTTAATGTATTTTGTGGACAAACTATATCTTTACGTCTTTTATTAGTATATGCAGTTCTGTAGGGTAGAGCTGTGTGTTGTTTTAATACAATTCCCATTATAATAGATATCGAACTGTTAATCCCTCACAAGATTTGTATGGGAGGTTAGTAGGAAAAAGGGAGGGCGGAAAGTGGACACTTTGGGAATCGCCCTTTGAGCTCTCTGGATGATTAGTAACATTGTTTTACACGCTTCATCCCATGTGGTAATACAGTAAGTTAATATTGATTGACATAGAGCAAAGTAAACTTGTCTAACGATTTTTGGGTCAGCAATATAGCGTAATTTTTTTAAAACAAATATCAACTGGCAAATTTTATTATTTTAAGTTTGTATATGTTGTTTGAAAGAAAGTGTTTCATCTATTATAACACGGAGTAATTTAAAATAACACCGTAATGACGTCTTTCTATAGAATTTAAATTTAACAACTCAAAGATAGTTTAACTTTGACGTTTATTTTAATTGAGATTTAAGCTAAGTCGATGACATGCAAATCGTTAAATTAAGTTTAAGCCTAAGTTAAGATTAAATCGAGATTTAAATAAAAGTTGTAATTCGCCCTAAGTTTAAACAAAATATCAAACTTCATACCTACATACTGGCGCCGTGTACGAAATAGACTGATTTTAATCAATTTTGTTCATTTGTTGTGAGAAAAGGAAAAATATTTTTTTTTTTAAATATTTTTCATTTGAAAAGTTGAGTTTTCTGATTTTCATGTGGCTGAAAGGGATTGACGTTTGATCATTTTGTTAAAATCTACATACCTAGTCTTTTATTCAGCTATGAAAAATCATCAAAGTATAATGAAATTGTAACTGTATGATACTTGAATATCATTCTCAGTATTTTAGTTACTTTTCAAAATAAGTACGTAGACTGTAGGTACATCAAAGATTTTCATATCGTTCAAAAAAATATATAACATTTTGCACATTCCATTTGTCTCAACACATTTTCTGTTCCAATAAAGAAGATTTGATATTTTCCTCTTGAATACAATATATTTCAATTTGTACATAAAAACGAAGTAAGTTTTGGAAATCAGCGAATTTCTTAACAGTTCCCCAGTCAAAGGGACTTGTCGATATTAAATTTTTCCTACGACAATTTTTTTCTTCGTTTGATACAATATTGTTCCTACACGTTATTAATATAAAGGCTGTTACTATTATTCTTTATTGTGAATAATTTACTAAATTGGGGGGGGGGAGACATGGAAAGGGGTTTCACTTCTTTTGATGAGATTGTAACAATAGGTGCTTTGAACGTTTGTTTTTATTCTTATTGACATCTAATAAGGTTCCTATCATGCGTCTTAGTAGACAACGTAAGGGTATCTGCTATTGGGAAAATGTTTGCTTATTCATAATAATATTGTTTATTAATAATATATTGTTTCATGTGTCGGTTGTGACTGTCATAAAATAAACATTATAATTTATTGCTTTTTCTAAACTTTGATTTCATATACATTGTACTGAAAGTATACCTTAACAATTTTGTTACACTTGATTGAGCAAACTAACCAAACAGTTGTGAACTCAGTCTCAGAATAATTTAAACCCTCTCAATGTACCTACCGTTTAAACTAGCAATTAATTTGAATAACGAGGACAGCCTGTAGACGTTTGATAACCAACTTAGAGACACACGCCATACCCTATAAATTAATGTCAATAAAACGGTATTATTATGTAGGGCTAACCCGAAACGGGATTAGTTTTGTATTCCTGAGTCGGTGTTGGTGCGTGATGAATTAAGCAGACTTAGCCGACGAGATATTGATTCAGAACTTGCTAGTCTAAGATTGCTGTGAAGTGTATTCTGATAGTGTTGGTTTTGTTTGTAGGAAGTAAGCTTGTAGCGGATTTGTTTTTATCAGTGAAAAAATCTTCTTGACTATAAGGCCGTATTCTCGGCGACAGCGGGCAGCGAGGCGGACAACGGCGCATTCAAATACATAGGTTTGTATGGAACTGTTCTCGCTCCCCGCGCCGCCGCCTCGCTGCATGGTAGGCTGATCTGAAACCGTAGAGGTCTTACGAATGAAAAAAAAAGTACAATTACGCAAATGAAATCGAAGTCCGGTCAAATTAGCCCAAAAAATTGGGTTTGCCTTGCATACATTCCCAAGAAGCTGAAAATTTACATCAACATTAGGGATACCATTATATTGAAATTGTGAAAAGTCCCCATCGATCGCATGTGAGCATGACTACGCTGCCTATATGCATCATTGGACGCATAATATTAGTAAAACTATTAGTCTACGTGACAAATACATGAATGAATATTGAATGATAATTTTAAGAATATGACATGAAAAGAAATTCAGTCCCTCATTTAATGTGACCATGTGGTTTTGAGCAACAGCTGTCTGCTGCTCAATAGTCTACGTGGTAGTGACGGTCTACCTGCTTTATTTTCTAAGGTCCCAACAAAATACCGTTAGTTTTTAACCTTTTTTGGTAGTGAAAACACGTGGTAATTGCTAATATCCTTTACAAAATTTTATGCTGTGTTCAGATTTTAAAATGTCGCAATTTTGCTTCATTTGTTATAAACCTTTGCTTACAAGTGAAATTATTAATGTTCATCGTGGCATGAAGACGTTGAATGATGCAAGTATTGAAAGAGGCGATTAATTTACTATTTAAAAGACAAAAAATCAGTGCAAATTCATGGGCAGTGTCGTTTAACTGCAGCAATGGTACTCTAGAGTACCATTGCTGCAGTTAAAAGACAACACAAAGACGGAGAAGGCAGTAAAGCCATCTAAAGCAAGTCCTCCTTGTACTAGAGCACGTGTTAGTGAATCATGTTTTTGTCTTAAAAGCTGTTGCTTCTTTTGCGGCGCTGAATTAAATTAAGAGTATGAAAAAAAGAGCACATCAATTTCGGCGTAGAATTTGTAAAGTTATAATACTACACTTTCAATTAAATAATCTGCTCTGAAAGTAGCTCGGTCTCGTTTTGATGACACAGCAAATACATTGTTGATTTAGTTACTGCAGAAGCTAGGTATCATAATGATTGTTGTTTCTTTTTTTAACCTACCACTCGGGGTAAAACCAGTCATCCTCGAGATGAAGCATTGAATCTCGCCACGGAAGAAATATTGACATACATAGAAAATAGCGATGATTGAAAAATGTTTGTAAAAATTCAAATACAGATAACACAACTATCGAACTCCGATTAAAACTAAATTACGGTGATACAATCATTATCACTGAAAAACCGGGACAATTAAAATTTAATATGTTTTATTGACAATCATCATGAGATAAATTATCCCAAATACGGAACCCTTCATCATGTGTGGTCCGACATGTACTAATCCGGTTTCTATCTATCCACTACAGTAAACGTTCTACGCCCTGTGGCGAAGGCATCATTAAATTAATCAGAAGAATTCGATTCGGAATCATTATGCAATAATGGTTTCTATATTTAAAAAAATCTAAGTTCTCCTGATCGTTATCGTCAACTAATGTCTCCGTATTAATCAGCAAAGCTTTCGCCTCTTGTGAGAGGGATTTGTGTTTTCGCAATAGTTTGTGACGTATTTTTGATATATGTGGGACAGAGCTGATTAATAAATTGTTCATTATATCTTCATTAGTAGCCTTTCTATAGAAATTTCTCGAATCATGTGCACGATATCTCCTGAAGTCTTTATTTTGAGCTTCAGCAGCTTCTTCGGATAATTTTCCAGTCGGCACTACACCCAAAAGCTCAATGATAGCTGCTCCTTAAGCAAGAACTTTATGTAGGTAAACTTGCAGGCATGTAATACCAATTATACAAATCAACTTACAATTTCATGGTGGCTTCGTTGTAGTCTTTAAACTCAATTATATCTATAGAGTGACCTGAAGAAATTGCTTCTCACATGATTTTAAATCGTGTTATCAAATCCTGATTGATTCCTGTGATTGAAACTGCAATTTCACAGTTTTCAAGTGACATTTACTTATACGCCTCATCAATTGTTGTTGACGTAATTAGTCTTTTCACAGTAATATCCAAAAGAGCCTGTAATTCTATTTTAGCTGTTGTATCTGTTACTGTAATAGCAGTTTTAGGTGGATAGCATTTTAGTTTTTCATTTTGTAGTGCGTAGTAGGAGGGAAATATCTTAACACTAGTTACTTGTTGGATAATTTTCCTTAGCGTATTGTATTGCCAGTTCGTTAATTTAAGAAACAAAAGTAAGCCTAAAGCTTCATCTGATGTAAATTCAGTTTTTTTTTTAACAAATAGAGAATCTTTTACACAAAAAAAAAGTTCAAAATATTTTTATTTCACGTAAACCTATATGGGCACTTCTGAAACGTGAGAAGCTAGGTGCATAGTTCCAATTGGTCGTTTCCTATGGAGAAGAGCCGGCAAGAAACTCTACGGTTACTCTTTTAAAAATAATTGGACTTAATTTTTCAATTCTTTCAAATAACAGTGTGATTAGCATGGTAGGACAGTGTAGGTCTTTCAATAAGTACCAGGTACTTAAGAAAATAGACAATTGTTAACAAATCTACAGTCCACTAAGCCTACAGCGTTCTCATATTCACAAAACAGAAAAAAATCTATGCAAAAGATATACAAATTAATAAACATAAAAACCTATTTCAATTAAACGCAATTACATGATTGCTGTTACAACTGTAATAAATCTGAATTATTATCATGTGTAAAAATACCACTAATAAAGAGTTGAAATTAACTTGTAGGTATATAATGTCAAATAATAGGATGAATATGTCAAGGACGAATGTAAAAATAATAAAATTAAAATAAACATGTTAGTTTGGGAGCAGTTAATAAACTCTTACATAATTATGCCGTTAATGAGATACTACGGAAACCACATATGCAGAAGGAATTATTGCCAAACTTCCTTGTATTCAAAATAGTCTTTAATTTTGTAATATGCTTTCTTGATAAGGACACGTTTGATGTGGGTTTTGAACTTCCCATCGCTAAGTTCTGTAACAGACTTTGGCAACTTGTTATAAAAGCGGATACTGTTTATAAGACTTGACTTGCTTGTTTTAGTTAATCTAAATTTGGGTATCACAATTTCATGTCTACTACGTGTATTTATATTATGGAAATCGCTTTCTATTTTGAAAAGTCCTATGTTTTTGCGAACATACAAAATACTTTCTAAGATATAAAGAGAAGGCAGAGTCAGTATATCAATTTCTTTAAATTTGTCTCTAAGGGACTCGCGAGGACCCATTTTATAGATCGCGTGGATTGCTTCATATCTATATATTTCAGCAATGCATTCATTTCTAGCAGCTTTTTTTTCATACAATATTGAAACTACCTATAACTTTGAAAGTAATGGGTTATTGAAAAAAATCACGTAACGTAAAAGTATTATATCAGCATTTAGATTTCAAAAATGTACATACGAATCCTTAAGTCCGTACTTCGCGATTTCAGTCCACTGTGCGCTACCCGTTGTCGCCGAGAATACGGCCTAAGAACCCGTACACACGAACCACAACCAAACCACATCGCAGCGACAAAATGTGGGCAAGCAGATGGCTATGTGTGAATAGTGTTACTGCAATTTCTTGCAGTTGCGTTATCGCTAGTAGCTGCGATGTGGTTACGTTGTGGCTAGTGTTTGCCGACAGACAACGTTATGGCTGCGTTGTGGATGCGACGGTATCGCTCGACGATACGGTTGATTTTGACGGCAAAATGTGGTCCGTGTGAATAAACTATTCATTTTCTAATGCTACGGCTACATTGTCACGATAAAGCGAAGTATACTTCGCGCGCTCTGTTTCTCAGCGAGACGTTGAGCAGTGTGCGAGAGAGAGCGCGTGAAGTGTAGTTCATCTTATCGCGGTAATGTGGCCCCAGCAATACAAATTAGCGCCCGACCGATTGTGGTGTGGTTGTTGTACGTGTGTTTGGGCCCTAAACTGTGAGGTACAGCTATACCAGGATCTTTTGACGCTCAAATGATATTGACAGAGGGGCCACTGTTGGTAAGCATTTGTGCAATTGTGTGCAAAAAGTGCAAAATATTACAAGATGGCGGTGTTTGTTAATGCCACGTGCCAAAAGATCCTTGTACCTTTTAAAAACCTTTTTTGTGGTTAAAGCAAATTATGGTAGTCATTTTTATGTCAAAAAAGAAAAAAAATATTACGCACAGTAATAATAGTTTCACTAGTTAACTGTGAGATTATTTAGAAGAATTAGTATTAACTTTTCTGTGACCCAGCCATCTAGCCTTTAATAAAAAGTTGTTGTAGAAAAAACGGCAATTCTTCATTAAAAATTGCTGTTGTTTAACAATATTTTTGATAAAAACACTCAGATTAGTGAGCCTAATCAAACGGATTAGGATCAATTATCTGAGTGATCACTAGAAAATTGATAAAAATGTGATGAAAAGTGATAACTACCCACAGACACGCGAGATTATAATTCCATTATTATTTTCTAGAAAAGTAATTACAAAAATAAGCCCTTTATTATTTCTCGCCTACGCTTCTAACATAATCCTCAGTAGCGTTCAGGTGTACAGAACAAGTCGGCTCTTCGACGGGACGTGATCCGACGATAATCGATCCAATACCGCTCTCAACTGTACGGGTACTGTTAAACCGCTACTGTTACACGGTTTTGCTCACCAGTACTGCTTTTTGTTTTTCTTGCATATAAATAATAATGCCTTCTTTGTGATTTATTGAGAGTATTATATTGTAATGGATACCATTATGGATGTACATACTACTATTATTTACCAGCATTACCTGTTAATAAAAACCTTCCATCTTCTATTATAATTATGATTTTAGGGGAATTTTACAGGAATGGGAATGCGAATATAATATAATAATATTTTATAAAATAAAGATGGTCAAATAAAAAAATAAAAATACTCTGTTTCATACCCTCAGGCTGTGAATGAATTAACCTCAGCATATTTTTTTTTATTTCAACTAGTTTCCTGAGTTCAGAGCCATTTCCATGGAATATAATTGTCATGCGCACCTGCATAACGATTATTTTTCATGGAAATGACTCGCCAGCCGTGATCCTATAAACATATCAAACATTCATCGTACTACGCTAGGCCAGCCCAAGGTGAAAGTGTTACCATTGGCCTATCAATGTGTCATAAGATACAAATAGTTTTGTATCGAACTTTAAGTAAATCAATAAACACATTACAGTAATCATTCCGCACCATAATATCGTAATTGCAACATTGTAATTAATCACTTAATCCGTTATTATTTTGACAAGGCTATTGCCACTCCGGAAACCGTCATTCCCCACCAATCAACCGGAGAGCCGATTAATTACAAACCCTTTCAGCGTTTGTCCACCGCCACCGTCAACGGGACGTCAGCGTCAACGAGAAACGAGATTATTCGAACCGAACGTGACGTCCCGGTGACGTCGATTGTTTGTCCACCGCGACCAAACTCTGCGGTTCAGTATGTTGTGATAGACAAAAGCCGGGCGAATAGCACTGGTGCAACGGCAGTGTGTGGATAAGATCAAACGTGATATGTATAGCCGGCACATCAGCCGATCATAATCTCGGCCGGATTTCTAGCGGTCACGTACTCGAAAATCGGGGGCCAAGATCCTGGCGCTCGGGTGACAGACCGGCCATAGTAAATGTAAGTATCGCTACTTCGGCACCGTCATCTCGTTCTTGTTGACGTCCCGTTGACGGTGGCGGTGGACAAACGGTCTTAGGGGCAGCCAACTTATTCACGTTGACAGTCGCCTTAAGTGATATAATGATTTACGACTTTTGCTATTCAATTGTTATGTTCAATGATTGAATTGAAACGATTTTGGATTGGAATAAGTGAGACGATAAGAATATTATTTTAATGTATTTTACTCACCAAAGTAATTGTTAGTTTTGGCAGATTTGTGAGAAAAAATGAGTCCCAGTGATATCTATTCTATGAGGACGTCTATAATTGTACTCGTATAAACAAAGTCACCTCGTGTCTGACCACTTAGATGTTCCAAATCTAAAGAATACAATAGATTTTAATGCCGTTTTCACCATCATTTAAACTGTAGAGCAATTATTCCGAAAGGTTAATGTATATAATAGGTAGATACATACATATTTAACAGATCGGGTTAGGAATACGGCCATCCGCTCCATCACAAAGATAACTGATGTCACTTGGAAAGCTGCCACGCTAAAATGGAATTGGGCTGGATACATACGCCGCATGTCAGACGACCAATGGGCCAAATTTATGACCCAATAGGTCCCTCTTAATGGCAAACGACATCGCGGCAGGCCCAGATGGATATGGTGGGATGAGCTGGACTCCTTCAACTAGAACTGCTCCTTGACAGCTTTAAACAGAGAGAAGTGGAAAGAGATTACCCGGCCTTTGCCTCTGATCTCTGGACCTGTGCCGGTGGAGTTTACTTTGCCGAAACAGGTCTAGGGTGAGGAGCCAGACCAAGAAAGATACAGAAACCTACAGGGCAGCATGTAGCGACCCCGTGGACCCTATCTTCCGGGAGAAGTCTTGTTTCTCACCTCTGGCTTGCCTTTATTGGACGGCTGGAGTTAAAACCGACGAGGAACGGAGCTCCCACCTCATTCTTGCCTTAATTGGCCGGCTTGATTGGAGACGTGCTCGGAGGAAGGATGTATTCCAGTAAGTGCTCGTAGGGATCTAGACAATCTTCCTGGCTCTGGGATTGTTCTGAAAGCCGTGAAATACCTCGCCACTCCTCAAGCACCTCAGGACATGTTGCCCCATTGTCGCTACGTCACTATGTGCTAACGAAAGTTTTCGGCGGCCCATTATTAAGTGTGCAAGTCATCCCTGACCTTAGGCGGAATCTTATTTCCTAGCCGTACGATTTACTCAATCGCTTTGTTTTGCTCGGTAACTGAATCTTTTTCCTCCGATTTACACAACACAGCACAGTCACAACCCAACGACACTTTATAATTATTATTTATTTGCACCACTTTCTTGCCTTATTTTATATTATTCACTCACTGCTTTATTTTTATTAATACCTCTTGTAAACAGTGGTATATTTTTTTTTATCAATATTATTTATTTTCTTTATTTACTCCAAAAATATTTTGCACAGTAAAATTGACAGCCGATTCCATCGCAGATTTGTGCCATAGACTATACACTCCTGCGCGCGTCCCTTCGCTTGTCACAATAGATATATAATAGTCCATACCGTGGACAAGTGATGCATATTGGTGATGCGCGCTCGGATCGGCGCAAGTGATGCACAATGATGTTGGAACGTCGTGTCGGGTGTGCGGTGATTATTTTAATTTATCAAACAATAGTTTTGTTTTTCTTTTTTATTTGTTTTATATTATTATTTTTATCGTTTTATTTATTTTGTAATCCCCTAGTGGGATTTATAGGTCCGTAGGTATGTCCGTGGCATCACAGCGGGCCCTATCAGAATACCAGCGCTGCGGTATTTATTTATTTTTAAATATCGCAGCATCATGCTGAGATAGGAGCCTTTTTGGCCTCGCACAGGTCGTATTTTTTTCTTAATGTTTGTTCCTTTTTTTTATTATGTTTTGTATTTCCTGTGCGTGTCCCAAATAAAATATTTTCTTTCTTTCTTTTTTTCTTTCTTTCTTTATCCCCTGCCATTTTATCCGTGTACATATAAAAAATTGATCAGGCAGGTGTCATAGCCCTTCCTTAGTTCCAGGTCACCAGTCAACTTAAGTCACCCAAACCCATAGCTTAATAGCTTTGTTTCCAAATCCTGCAATAGTCCTACACCAACCGGGGGTTGTCCTTGGGTGCACTTGCATAGTGTGTACAGGGATAATCGTCGGTTGGTACCTCATTCTATATTAAATTGTCTAAGGGGCCTCTGCAAATTGGCTTCGGCCCCTCGCACGCCCTCCAATAGACCGGTACCCTAAGATCCCGAGATATTTAAACTTATAAATAATAATAACTTGCTTCCACACTTAAAAATGTCTAACGGGCCTCTGCGAGTTGGTTTTGGCCCCTTGTACGCCTTCCAAAGGTCCGGGAGTGTCCCGAGAAATGTAAAAGACCAAATAATAATATAATAATATTTAACTTATTTATAGCACAGAAATCTTGATATTTTGCGTAGTTTTGCGTGCAAATCAGGGGTGGGTCGTTAATATTTAATTTTCAAGTAAATACGAACTTTCTTGTTTACACTCACATTTTTCTTTTCCCAAACTCAGCACAGCTATGGTTTTTTAAAATGCGTCTAAACAGCTGACTAGGCTTGAATTAAAACTCTTACCCTCATAATTACCCACGCAAAAGCTTACACAAAAATGCAAAGCCCCCAAAAAACCTTATCCCTAATTTTTGCCTCACCGCGTCATCTCCCCAAGAATTTAAAATTTAAGTTTTACAAGACTAAAATCAACTAAGGTTTTGCGAGGTTGGCAAATTTTCCTCCCACGTCCATACACATGACGTTTAAGGTTCCAATAAAGAAAGGAGTGATAGGTGTCGCTGACATCGCAAGGTCCTCAGTAAACAGACCCTCATTTGGGGTCCCACGTTCTGATTTTGAACTTGGTATGCTGCTCATTTCTGATCGAATTGTATTTACATAATATCTTTATGTCGCCTTGGAAATCATGAGGTTGGATTTTTAAACAGGGTTTGGTGTTCGTTTTATTTAATTTATTTATGAGGTTCCTACCAAATAATGATTACCTCTGAAATTAACAGCACAAACTTCGTTTGTTGTATCGCCACGAACACATATGTGTTTAGCTCTTGTCGTAATTTAAAGTATTAGCCAATCGGCAATACACGAAGAACTTTTTAATACACTTTGCAAACTGAACTGGTTGGTGAAGACGATGAACAAGGCACAATGATAACACAGTTTACTTCACTTTAAGATCGTAAAAATTACTTCTTTTATTACAGTATACCTACACTGTGTTACACTATCTGGTTTTAGCCTGAGAAAAACACAATGACAAAACCATATGTCATTGTGTTTTTTTCGGGATAAAACCTGAATAAATGAATCAGTTATGTACAGTAAATAAAAACATAAGTAGTTCTGATAGTACAGACTCTGTTTCTACTGGTTGAAATAAAACTTAGTCAAAATTAGAGAAATTAGATTATATTTGTTCATACTTTGACGAGTCTCTAAATATTCAGATTCAGACTTTTAGATGTTTAAAATTTTTTGTATTCATTTGGTATGTAAGTGGATCAGGCTAAAAGCAAATCTAGATTGGACTTAGGAAAAACATTTGACTTATTTTCCGCGTGTATTTTTTACAAGCTTTCAAAGTCTGGAACACCACTTAGCATTCCTTTTGATGAAATATGTTTATTTTAATTTGGTAAAAGGACTTTTGTTTCGTAATGTTGAAGGGTTTTTTAAAAGGTTTGCCCTAGATACCCATTACCTACACCTCTGCCTAACCCTTCAGAGTATTTTTGTTTATAAAATAACATCACCCCATGTTATTTTATAAACAAAAATACTCTGATCAAATAATCTTGTAGGTGATCAATATTAGAAGCAGTGCGAATATTTTGAATACCTAGGTATCGTTCACACACAGAAAACTATTGAAGTAGTAGTTACCTTTCATCTCTTAACTAATATAAAGCCTCCTTAAATGGAGTGCAATTAATAAACTACTAAACGTTATCAAGCAAATCGAATCAAAGCAAAACCAGTTCGTTAAACTCAGAATCTCCAAAACATATACATATACCTAGCAACTAACGAACATCCATTGCCATCGAGCCTTCACTTAATTCGACCCAATAGGTACATGAGATGACATCCAAGGAATAACTCAATTGACCCCAATCGGTACCTATTACTGCAATATGGAACTAACCCTTTGTCTACCAGCCGAATTTTATTCCCGAAACATGAAAGACTCATTTTCTTTGTTATAGTTATTGGAGAGTATTTTCTTAGAAATATTTGGAATATAAAAAGCTTAAGTGCTGTTCGGTTGTACTTAATATTGAGGTGCGTTTGCACGAGGTGAGTTTCTCGACTGGAGAGGTGAGAATGCGAAGGACATACTCAGCAAGCGATTATCGTTATCATTTGTTCAAGTATCGTTTACATGATAAGAATATAACCAAATGAGTGTGATAAATTGCATGACTTTTCTGGTCTATGTGTCTCGGAAGGTCATTGTAACTTTAAGACAATCAAAAAACTCTCTTCGTGTAAACACACCTTCATGTTATATTTGTTTCTGGAACAATAATATTGAGACGTTAGAGTTTTCCTCGTACGCGTAGGGCGCCGGTTGAGGTTCGTTGGGTACATTTCTGTACCAGCTTAAGTTACAGGTTATTTTTCCTTTGAATTGACAGTTTGCTGGTTCAACGAACAGCGAAGGATTAACTCCGGCAGATGGACAGGAGATTTGTTACAATTTACTGCAGAAGAATGGTTTCTGTAAGGGTTATTGGGGTCATATGACAAAAACCTTTTTTTCAAAGTGGGATTTTATTTTTAGCTACGGAAATATTTTAGTAGTCTATTACTCATTGGCCTTTTCTATGAAAAACTAAAATGAACATTATATAAAACAAAAACATCGAGTCAAAAATAACATTATTATGGACATAGCAAAGAATATGCTATGATGAGTGTTGTGTTATATATAATATGTGTTTATGCTTTGTGATGTGGGTCCCGCATAGCACAGCATCATGTTGAGTGGAAGCCTTCTTGTCACAGTCATGTCGTGCAGCTGCCGACTAATTTCTGTTTTATGCTCGTGATTTATTATGTACTTTTTGTTGTTTTCTGATTACTCTTATTTTTAATGTATGCACGTGTTTCTGTGACAAATAAACCTATTTTTCTTTCTTTCTTTATGTTGATATTATCCACTCGAATTTATATTTTAATTCACATTTTAAATTCACATTTTAAAGTCACAATACCTTCTAATATGCCAAAAGCCAATCTGTTACAAGACATATACATATATATGTACATTACTAACCAAGTTCTAAGTAGGGCAACCAATCGTACACATATCGAATTCACGAGAGCTATCGACTGAACACTCTGTTAGTCCCCTCGACTGCTTAGTGCAAATTTTCCTAATATTACCTACCATATTGCGGTCGTCTACCGTAACGTGCACTGGTGATGGATTAAGAATATCGAGTAGAAGCGAAACTTAGCAGGTGTTGCCAAGTTAAAGCAATAGTAGCACCAACATGCGACCGTTGCGTTTTTTTTATTTAATGAACCCGAACTCATGCTCATGCTTTCCAGTTTTCCGAAAAAAATAGTGACGTTATAATTATGAATACGATGATCGCGGATTCGCACGACCGATAGCTTTGGTCATTTTTTAGAGAGTAAGGACCTCCAGTAAACTACCATATTATTATAATTCTACCTTCTTTTTTCCGCTTATATGCTCAAATGGACGGGCATATTAAGCCCATTTACACAATGAAATTTTCTTGCCTGTGGCACAAAATAAATTGAAGGAACACTTGACTTGACACAACACTCAACTTTTATTGTTGTTTCAACTTATAGTATGCCACAGGCAATTTAATCGTTCCGTGTAAATCAGGCTTTATGCACCGCAATATAGGCATTCCTATAGTGCTCGGAGCTGGAGTGTCGCTTCTGTTCATTAATAGATATTTATTGTGCTGCAGTGGTCTGTGTGTTTGCTATTAATATTGAAGCATGTAGAAGCGATTGAGACATCGGTTAATGCTGTGGTCGTCTTGCAACTAACGGGAATATGCTACAATATGAAACATTAGTATTGTGTTCTATTACAGATTATGCACGTGTGTTTGTATTACCGTTTCAGATGATCGCTGTGTTATGCAGCATCATTATCAATGAATTGAACACTGTTATGAATACTGATTAGAATCTTACCATATAAAAAATATTAAGAGCGACTGCGCGTCTGATTTGTCAAGTAAAATTATAAAATACTAATAATTGCAGTAGCTACTGACATAAACTATTAATAAAATAAAAAATCATTCATTCTCACATAAAGTTAAGAATGACGAGATTATCTTTAAGGCCCCGAAGACAGGCGCGACGCGACTATGGTGGAACAATTTCTATGAAAACTTTACGGAAATTGTTCTACAGGTCTCGCGTTGTGCCTGTCTGCGAGGGCCTTTACGTTGATAATTATCAGTTGAAGCCATTATGAAATAGTGTCCGGTAAATGGCAATCAAATCAAGCCACCTATTACTTCAAATATAGGTAATACTTACCGTAATATCTGTAGAATGACAGTAATTGCATCATAACTGTCTCATAATTTTCCAAAATTCAGAGGTAATGGTGATACTATCGATGTGCATGACAATCAATTAATTAATTAGAAAGCAATGCCGTAGAACATTGTTTACGGAATTACGGTAGCCATGTGTAAGATTCGATATTGTTTGTCAACACTGACCAGATTATGCACAATTTTTTAAATGAATATGCATTTGTCACTCCTCCGTACCTAAAGGTTCATTTAAAATAAGCGTCAGATAGCATGTCTGGTATTTTTGCTAAAATAAAGTTATTTTTCGCATCCGTGAGGCACATATGATCTTAGAGTGCGCGCGACGAAAGCCGGCGGAAAATTGTGGAACTACATTGTTAATATGCTACGCGATGCAATGACATAGACACTAGCGACGCTTCAAAAGGACTTCAGTGGTGGCGCGGACTCTATAATGTAATTTTATACGTGTTTCTTCCACAAAGTAGGTATTGGCGAAAATTATCTTTGTTTCAAAGAAAAGATAATCAGGGTTTCAAATAAAACATTAACTTTAAAAAACTGTAACCCGACTACAAAAAATAAAAGTGATCCAAAAACTACGAAACAAGAAAATATGTCAGACAGAAATCAAGACATAGGTACAAAAATGGTCAAGGTAATGCTGTGGTTGCATGCCTGTATACCATGTGGGTACCAGGCACACCTATAAATAATTTCTGTAATCATTTTTTGCGTAAACTGAGAATATAAAAATATGAATTCGAAAATTCGAAGAATAATTCGAAGGCGACGTGGAACCTCATTAAAACCATAACCCATACAAATACCACTAAAATACCGGGTATCGATCTTTTCAAAATTTGTGCTAGCCCAGAAGACTCGGTCAACTTTCTAAACCGTTACTTTGCTGAAGTTGGGTCCAAATTAGCGGAAAAAATAATATCGGAACAACTTAAAATCCCAGAGGCTCCGTATTGTCCTGTTTCCCAGTGTAATTCTTTCGTCCTCCAAGAGGTGGACGAGACTGAGGTAGAGAAAGTCATCCTGACCCTTCGCACTGACACTTCTGTTGGCTGGGACAATATTTCTACTCAGATGGTCAAAGCCTCACGTAAGTTCCTAGTTCCAGTAATAACCCAAATCCTTCAAAAAAGCGCTTATTCACCCAATTTATAAGGCAGGTGACAGATACTGTGTCAAGAATTATAGATCCATTTCTGTGTTTTCTGCGATGTCTAAGATATTAGAGAGAATCTTAAATAATAAGCTTATGAAATACTTAGATGCTTACAACATCATAGCACCCAATCAATTCGGGTTCGTATCGGGTAGGTATACAGAGGATGCCGTCACTGGCTTAATCAATCTCCTAGCCCGCAATCTGGATCAGGGTAAGAAATGGCTTGGCGTTTTTCTACACATATCTAAGGCATTCGACACAGTCTCTGTCCCTAAACTTCTACTTAAACTTGAGAATATTGGTGTAAGAGGAACTCCATTAAATCTATTTAAAAGCTATCTCACAGACAGAATGCAAAGGGTGATTATAAATAATTGTAAAATCAATGAGTACCCTCTAAGTAACTACAGAGTACAACAGGGAAGTATCCTGGGACCATCACTTTTTCTAGTCTATATAAGGTGCTATAAAAATATCTGCCACGGCTTTAATCTATAAACACAATACTACCTCCCAGGTAGTATTGTGTTTATAGATTACAATAGTGAAGAACTTTCGTGCCCAGGAACCTTTATTTCAATTAGAGAAAATAAAGTAGTTAAATAAACATTGACTCTACTCTGCATAATGTGGTTCACAAATTACGCGCGATGTGTCGCTTTTTCAATGAAAACAACTGCTATCTCTTTCCATCTGTTCTGTGAATGAAAATTGATATCAGCTGACTAGTTCGTCACTACCCAATCTACTAGGTACGCAATAATACGCCAAGTGTTTTAAAAAAGCAATTACTTACCAGCTACCGCATTCTTCCAAAAAACTGACGTAAATAAGATGATAAACTTCCCATCACACTTAAAACAGGCTTTGGACTGTCAAGTTAGTGTAAGAATCGCAACTTTTTTCTTATTATTTTTAAACAATAGGGTACTTCCTTACTTAGATTAATATCAAATAACGATAAATTACAGTAACTTGGCGTGTTTAAAAGTTTAATCATCTTATTTACAACAATTGCACCGTATTTACAGTTATTTACACACTCCCTACCTACTTATCTACAAAACTGTTGCACTAGTCCGCCTTCGCGTTGCACACAAATGTAGGCACGCTTACGCACATGTCTCTTCACTTTATTTAATGTGTCCGTTTCACTTTTCACTTGCCTAAATGCGCGTTTGATGCGCCTTTTTAGTTCTTTCACACTTCTAATGTCATGACCGGTTTGGCCGTACACAAGGTCCTTTACACGACTCCACAAAAAAAAGTCTAGAGGCGTCAAATCCAGCGAGCGTGGACACCACGGTACTGGCCCTCCTCGGCCTATCCACCTATCACCGCCGTACCACACACCGTTTAAAAATTCCCTTACGCTGATGGCGAAATGAGGTGGTGCTCCATCATGTTGAAAGTGCAGCCCTCTTATCTCTTCAAGAGGAATACGTTCCAACATTCTTCTCACACGGGTTCGTAGTAAGCGCAGATACGTGTCTCCGTTCAGTCTGTCCAAGAACACTGGACCTAGAATTCTGTTGCCGAGTATCCCGGCCCACACATTAAGGCTAAACCGAGTCTGAAAGTGGTCAGGCCGCACAACACGAGGATTCGCCTCAGTCCAATAATGCGCATTGTGTATGTTGAACATACCAACCCGTGTGAATGTGGACTCGTCAGTCCACAGAATGTTGCGGCGTTCTTCTCGAAGCCAATTACAAAACGCGAGGCGAGCCGCGTAGTCATGTGGATGCAATTCTTGCACTCTTGTGAAGTGGTAAGGATGGAGCCCTTCCCGATTTAAAAGTCGCCACACGTAGTTGTCGCTCACGTCGAAGACTCGAGCAGCATCCGTGGTGCTCGCAAGAGGATGACGCCGGAAGAAGTCTAACACTTCCTCTTCGAGTTCGGCAGAGTATGGAGGCCTGCTTGCGTCAACCGGAGGCGGGTCAAAGCGGCCGTGTCGTCTAAATCTGTACACGGCGTCCAGAATGGTGTGATGGCTCACTCGCACACCAAACCTCTGCTGGTACAAGTTTACTGCATGCGCAGTTACAGAGTTACACTCGCGGTAGCACAATACCATTTCAAGATAGTCTTGATTGGAATACCGTCGTCTGGGAGGCATTTTTAATGAAACGCGCGCGATATTCCCGTCGCTACGAGCGGGCGGGGGCCGACTGGCGACTGGCGAGCGGGAGCGGGCGCGGGCGGTCGGCTGGCGCGTGCGACGAACGGGGTAGTGCGGGTGAGGGTGGGGGCGCGCGGGGCTGCGCGACCGAAGACAGAGCGGCCGCCGTGCACGGCGGCATTTGTTTGATAAGAATGGCAACAGTGTATGAACGTGTCGCCGGCGTTTATGAATTGAATTCGGTGCGGTACGGCAACAGCTTACTACGGGATGGTTTTATACTAATAAATCAATTCAAATTTATACGTACTTTTTTTTGTATGAAAAAAAATATGACACATAATCAATAATTTATCTTTACTATTGTAATCTATAAACACAATACTATCTCCCATTGCAGCCGTGGCAGATATTTTTATAGCACCTTATATAAACTAGTTATACACACTAACACTTACAAATTGTAATGTTTTTACTTATACAGATGTTACAGCGATTATTGTGCATGAATCAGATTGGAATTAAACAAAACAACACGCGGCGAACTGTCTTATCATGGTATCAAACTAGCTCGCTACTAATCTTCTTCTTCTTAATCTCGAAATAACTAAATTTTTACCATTTTCTATAAGCAAAAAAAGCCAGCCTCCACAGGTATTTAATATACAATTCCAGAGTTGCCACTTAAAACCTGACTGTACCTGTCCACACTTGAGCAAAGGTTCACACATTAAATATCTCGGAGTACTAATAGACAAGCGTTTAAATTGACACAAACACATTACATCACTTACATCTGGAGTTCGCAAAGTAATCTATATCTTTAAACTACTTAGAAACTCAGCAGACATCGATATGCTCAAAACTGTCTACTACTTCTTGTGCCAGTCACTACTGACATACTGTGTGACTGCCTGGGGAGGAGCAATAAAAACATCACTTCTACTACTAGAGAGGAATCAAAGAACTGTTCTGAAGGTGATGCTACGCAAACCGTTTAGGTACCCGTTAGACTTTCCGCTAAACTCTTCGCAAACATGCCTCCGTCCCACAAAGACTAGGTCGTAGGTCTGCTTGACTATGTCAAGTTGATTGTTATCTGTAATCTTAATTAAAAAATTAAATAGAAAATTTGCTCTTAAATCTAACCTATTGCTATACTGAGGAACTCATGTATTTTACGAATTAACGACTAAAGTACCAAATTTTTCACTACATTTCCTCGACAGATTGTTTTTACTGAGTATGCCACACTCTCTCTCTCTCTCACACATCAATAGATCAGTTCCCTATAGCACCACACTCACACACAATTAACCATTAAACCCACCCAATTAATATGTTAGCATTAGAATGATGCATTGCGCAATTGTCAGTATTTTGTAAAACGTGTCAATTCCACTAAAGAACACTGTTCTTTTATTTTAATAACCATACCCATCCCATAATTTAAACAACACTGGTGTTACCTAGGCTAAGTTTTTGGCAAATAAATGATTACTTACTTATTTTTACCTTTGCCGTAGACGGTTAAAAAGTATTGATACCTATAAAGTCTTTTTTTATACTTTTCAAGTGCTCACAGGCACTTGAAAAGAAAAAAAAATAACAATACGTATATTACCCAATCATCATCACATATTCGAAAGATGTCCTCACTAAAACCACCCCCATGATCACCATCGACACAATTATGGAACCGGGGGGGGGGGGGGGCGCACCGTGTGTTTTAAAATAACTCTTCTGAGCCCCCTCTATGTAACGTCTGCTAAGGTATATCCCTGGGGAGACTGTAAAGGATCCTAAGATCAGCAGGGGTCATCAGAAATACTACTACTGCTGAACACAGATATTTCACAAGCATCGCCACAACGACGGTCATCCAATAATGAATACTATACATAATAATTACTTAATGTCATGTGAAGTCAATTTTTCTTAGTCAGTCAACACAATTTAAGTAATTAGGATTTAGAACAATCGATTCTTGTATCCAGTGGAGTTGGTCGATATTTTTGTTACGCTCACAATATCGATACTTTTGATAATATTATGTCATAAACCTAGCGTTATTATTTATACTACAACGGTCAAGTATTAAGCCCAAATTAACATGCTAGCTTAAGACTAACATTACCCACAAATTGCAGTCGATGGAACGAACGTTCTGTGTAGGCTGTTAACTGTTTGTGTTTTTACAAGATATTGGAGATATTGTGGCACTGCTAGGTAATTTGGGTACCTTAGTATAGTTCTAAAAAATAACTGTGTTTCAGCATGGAACCCTGAGAACTGTTGTTCCAAATGGAAAGACGTCACATGGGTAGGTATGGTCAGCGACAAAAGTTGAATAACCCTGCTACTTTTACACATGTCATCATCTAAATTGAAACAAAATTATTCGATAAATATTCTTTTAATTTTACTTCTGCTCCGATTTTAATTAAATAGTTAGCTCAATAATTAAGATTTTAAAATTGAAGTGTTAATTGATTTTTGGCGTTGACTGTACGTAGTAATTTTTGAAGATTTGAGTTTTATTTATTTCACCTATAACTTTTAGCACATTCAGTAAAAAAAATAATTCATGATTTCAAATCTTTTTTCAGAGATGAGAGACTACCTCGACTACTTACTGCTTCGTGGACATCAAATCAATCTGCTTAACCCTTTTCTCAACTATATTGGGGTCAGCTTCCGGGCAAATGGGTAACACGATACCCATCCACGAACCGACCGTGGCAAGCGTAGCTTAACCTTCGATTGATCCTTGCGGCTTTTATTTAGCCACAAGCCCCTCTTTAATCCCTTTTTTCGTGGAAACAACACAGTTAAATATGTAGTGAAGAAAAAACAAGTTCGCTGATGCTTTCAATTGGTAGGTATGTACCTACTAAATTACTTTGACTAGCTAAGGTTTTTGACCTTTGTGCTAACACGACCGACAAATATTTTAAGAAGAATAGGTATTTGCTCAACCAACGCATTTACTCTGTCTCTCGGCTGCTATTGATTCAGAAACTCACATTAAAATTGTCAGGCTTCTTGCTAATTGAAGTTCAAATGGTTTCTTAACGTAGGACGTCCTTGGTAACAGACGGGGAGGATCGTACAATGATATTGTTCATTGTACGATCCTGTTCCAGTTTGACAGTTTTATGTCTTAACATTATTATGTCATCATCGTGACAATAAGATGTGTCTGTTGAAAGGCTCGCGGAACTACTTCTTGAGGTTTTGAAGGTCATGGTTGCAAAGTCAAAACTTAGAATGTAGTGAAGAGGTACGTAAGCGGCAGCTGTAGCTATCCCGGAATTTCACCAGGGACTGTAGTGAAGATGCTATTTCATCTTTTCGTATAGGTAGGTACTTTGAGGTCTTTGCCAGTGAAACAATTATTAAATGATTGTACATCAAAATTTTACCAAAAATACAACCGACCTTCAAACTGCAAAGTGAAAAATAACTTTAATTTCGGAAGTCGGTGTCTTTGGATTAGTATTTAAGTTTTTTGCCACCGACTTCCGAAATTAAAGTTATTTTTCACTTTACAGTTTGGAAGTCTGTTGTGTTTTTGTTTTTTTTTTTTCACTTTTTCGTGGGTTGGTTTGTAATTCATCAGTTCCATTTTACCAAATGGTGCTTTCTAGAGCAAATGCACGAGTTACTATAAAAAATACCCAATTCGCTATAGGTTGGCGTATAATATTTGAAGAGTACCCTCGATTTCTCCAAGATCCCATCATCAGATCGTGACCAAATGAAAATGGTACCAATTTGGAAGTAGGTATACTTCCAAATTGGTCCCATTGACATTTGGTCTTTTAAACAAAAAAAATAAAACAAATTTCAAATCTGTTCAGCCGTCTTCGAGAAATCAGGGAAAATACATAAAAAATAAATAAAAATATATTCCAATGAACTGAAAACCTCCTCCTTTTTTAAGTCGGTTAAACATTGAGCGATAGTGTTACAGTTTATGGAAATGCTCATATTAGTAATCTACATTCTCAAAAAAATTGTACAAAATAATTATGCAAAAGACAATCGTCACCAAACATCCTAATCACCTACAAACACAAACATAAAACTCAAAACAAAACACGACACAGACTGTATTGTTCCGAATATTTTATATGAAGACATAACGTGCCACTCCACGATGCTATGTCAGTCAAAAGCCGCGTCACACGGTCGCAACAAAGGGGAGACGAGACGGGCGCTCAGCTCTGTGACGATGTACGGAGAGACTCGTGTGAAGGACCCTTTAGAATATAAAAAGAATTGTTTAGATGCGATGGAGCGATGTTCTTGTTTAATTGTTGTTTCATTAAGGAGGTAATGTTTTTGTTGAGAGCTTCCTTGCTCATCCTCGTGTTTTTTATTGTTTAGATTTCGATCTCTTTCTGGAATCCAATTTTTTTTTTATTGTCCCCTAACCTAACTTGGAAATCCAAGCTACCTATTGAATGGCCAAAATTTTGAACCAGTATGTTTAGAGTTATTCCTGTTTTATTTTGTTAACACTAGAGTAAATTGTCGAAAAAGCTCTAAAATATTTTTAATATACATATTAATCTGTCAACTTTTTATCTTCAAAACACTGAGGACAAATTCCTTGATTACGAATAGTTTCAAATTAAAACAATATTTTATTTCCGTTCAATTTTATGACATTGACATAGCAAAAACCGGCCAAGTGCGTGTTGAAATACGCACAATGAAGGGTTCCGTAGTTGAGATAAATTTATTTATTCCAAGAACAAACTTAACATTGTAGTTGAAAAACATGTTCTCCCATACATTCCAACTGCAAATGTAAGTTTGTAATATTGAGAGATTTACCTAGTTATTTTAAGACTAAGAGTAAAGAGCCATACTATGTTTTTTTTTTTCAAAATTTTAGGTTCAACCGTTTCAGAGACACGGGGGGAGTGGTCAATTTTCATCGAATTTTTTAAATATCTTTAAAAGCATTAAGTTTAAAATTATATTTTCGCAACAAGCCCTTTCATTTGATATGTCACACGGTACTGTCAGCAAAACTTTTTTTTTCATTTTCTCGTTTGACCCCCAAAAGTTACCCCAATATTCAAAAAATCATTTTGTTTACGACATGTTCGTGTTTGGGTCACAGAAATACATTTATGTGTACAAAATTTCAACTTAATCGGTCCATTAGATTCGGAGCAAATTGGCTGTGACAGACGGACGGATGGACACAGACAGTTTTTTTTTCCTTTTGAGGTACGGAACCCTAAAAAGAGCTTTTGGTTATGTTTACCTTTATTTGACCGCGAAATCATCTTCACTGTACCTATAGCTTGATAGCTTGTGCCGACAATAAGACCAAAGCATGAAACGTTCACGACTATGTCATCCTAGTACTTGTCAGCAACAATAAGCTTGTTGTTAACAATATTGTTTTCTTTGACAAAAATATTCCGAACTAGTCTATAGTTCCTCACTATGTCTGCTGCCTCGTTTTGAAACAAAGCATTCTTCCAGGATATGTACTTTTGTCTTTGTTAGCTCCTTTCAAGGTATGCTATCCTGTTACTCTCTCACTCACTTGCCTTGTGAGTTCTCCACCATTTTTGTACATTCATTGTTATCTACTTTGTTTTTCGTAGATCTAGTATTTAAATTAAATTCCAAGTGTCTGTCTAAGATTGTCTGCAAATGAAGGAAACCTTTTGTTAGACAGTGTTTCTTTCAAATTAATTTAATTCTAGACAGACACTGGGGAAGGGAATTTATTTAAATTAAATAGTGCAAAACTAGCAGTAACGATACTTAAATGAATATTTGTGAATTATGGTTAGGTCTGAACCGGTGAATAGTCCATAAGTATGTGAATGGATTACTATAAATCATGTCTATTGCAAGTCAATGAAATTTGTACAATATTTTTCGTATAACATCAGACAAAAATAATAAGAAACCATACAAAATAATAAGACATCCACCGCATCAAATCTTGGAGCACTATCATTTCTGATCCCTCGATTTCGAAAACAAATAAGGCCCAGAAACTTCTGGAGACTATTCAACAAATTGGCCAACTCCGAATCTTCTATACAAGAAAACGAAAAAAAGGATTTTCCAAAACAAAAGCATGTAGGAGTGTATCTGGTAGATGACGCGGCGTGATCCCCAGTTCGTCATTCGTGGCTGATGAGTTAGCTACGCAATGATCCATGTGATTACCGGGCTTGGTTGTGACGCGGTACAAGTTAGGAGAAACTTGAATGTCAAATATTTTACTGTTAGTCAAAGAGTAAATGACCTTCCTTCTTCTTCTTCTTTTTAACAAACATCTTAACGTATTAAAGGCCCAATTTATGGTTAATTGGATAATGATAACTAATCGAGACTTTGACTAGAAAATCATAATGGATTTCTGCTATGTAAAGAGTAAAACTGCTGTGAAAATATCGTTTACTTTAGTCTTTTGTCTAACATGCAAATATCAGTGTATGATTGTTTTCCATTAAACTTTTCCCACCAAGCTCTTGTATCTTAGAGCACTACATGATTGCGAACCATGGCGCTACTGTCAATCATTATTGAAGGTACTTGAATTTATTGTTCATCAATAACACGAACAATCTGTGCGTTGCGGTCGCTGTAGTCTATATTTATGATATCATTATTTGCGTAGATTATTAATTCTGTGGTAATCTACTATCGTGTCGGTTGGTGCTGCAATGTATCAGCTATTCAACTAGAACTTGACTTAGAAACAATTGATGTGGGATTGAGTACAGCAGTTTGTTGTAGCTAAAATATGAATAATCAAATACTTGTGTTAGACCCCATTGAAAGTAGTTAACTCAATTCAGAAAGACGATAGTGAACTTAAAACATTTAGAAAATTACCAATAAATAAAACATCACCCTCCTTATCGGCTTCATCGCTTTATGATTAAAAGCTCATAGCAACAATTTATTTGCGGGTATGTTATACAAAATTTGATCCAATAAAAGGATTGGTCCAGATTCTATAAGGTAAGGATTATGATGAATGGAACCAGGAATGTGTAGAAAGGATTCCGGAAAGAAAATATAAGGAAAATCTAAAGGTGAAGGGTTCAAAGGATTGATTGAATAAAGATTGTATTCTTAAAAGACACAGTTCCAGGTTATTGAAATCCGCTTTTGCGTGGAACCAGATTTATCTGAAGGCTTAGGAGAGAGGTAAAGTAAAAATAATATGTCCATGAATTTAATATAGTACGCAGAATATATAGAGTGTAATAATGCAGCGAAAAATTCCTTGTTTTTTTGCAGTTGTCGGAAATGGCTAGTCTTGAGGGTCTCGACGATGAAAGTCAATTGATAAACTTGGTATTTGCTAAAGACTGTGCTAATCGAGTTGGATTTTAATAAATAGTAGTGAAAAATTAAAAATGGCTGACTACTACAGGAGGAGCTCGTGGCTAAGTAATAACAGCCGCACGAGTCGATCCATAAGGTTAAGCTACGCTTGCCGGGGTTAGTCCGTGGATGGGTGGCCATCTTTACATACCGAGACTCCTCCGTGTCTCGGAAAGCACACTACGCCGGTGGTACCGGCTGTCATTCGTGAATCTTTGCAAGTCGTTACGGGTCGTCAAAAGCTACCAGGTTCTAAGCTGAAAATACACTCCACAAGCACTTTAGTAATGTCAGTTAAAATATATAATAAATTACCAGATGAAATTAAAAATGAACAAAAATTTAATATCTTTATAAACAAATTAAAACAATTTCTAATCTGTAAATGTTATTATAATGTGCATGAATATTTAAATGATAAATTTAATAAATAAACAATAACACCAAAAAATAAAAATAAACGCAATAATAATTTATAATAATATATGTATAATTAAAAAAAAAAAAAATTGTATAAATCCAATATGAGTAGTAAAAATTGTATGTATTCAATTAGTTATAAGCCTACCTACCCACACAAAACGAAAGAATTAATATTAAAACAAAACTGTAAACAAATATTTATAATAGCCCTCCTCTTAATTTTTATGTTGTTATGCCCGACAGGGCCCACAATGCTCCAAAACAAATGTATATCCTTGTGTACCTACCACCTAAGTTCACATTGTGGAATGCAATAAACGTATTGAGTAAGCTTGAAAGTCTGACAACCAGTCTTTCTAAGGGGTATTGTATACCCGGTTCAGATAAGCAGTCACACAAATACTGATATTCAGCTGCATCCGGTCAGACTGGAAGCCGACCCCAACATAATTGGGAAAAAGCTACGCAGATTGACACAAAATCACGCATTTTCGCAGTATGTGGCGTTCTGCAGTTTCTGCCTACCCCAAGTAGAAATTACAGAACGCAGGTGGCGTTCTGTAATTTGCGATCCTTATATGCTGCGATCCTTACATACTCCTTTTGCTTCGGCAGACTACTTGTTGGGATTTAATAACTTTCTGACATTTACAATTATTTCTCAAAAGTTGATACAACCAAAATAAAAACTTATTTTATCAGCGAAATAAAACAAAACTGACTTCTGACAGTTTTGTATAGAAAAACTGTCAAGTTATCGTATTATTATTTTAGGTATCAAAGTTTGCTCAAATTATCCCTTAAATTCAATAAAGTATAAAGTCAATGTCTCCATTCATAGTTTAATAATTATTGCCAGCATCATCACATGCTGTATGCATTTGCTAATTAATATTCAACCGGCTTCATTTGAAGTAGGCATTTGATAAAATAACGTGATTTGTTTCACATAAATATATTTAAGAAATCACGTTATATGTACTGCAGAATTAAACAAATTGCTTTCGATTGACGCGGTGTTTTTTTTTATAGGAAAAACAACTGTAATGCGTCCATATAAGGTTCAGTTAGTGCTAAAACTTCATATATTAAAACTATATACTATATATATTTTAACTATAAAACTATATATATTTTATGACTTTTTCAACAGTTGTTGACTTGTTCCGATGTTAATTTAATGTTAGTGTTTTGTTTATTTGGCTTTAGTTAATTTTGATTTAAATGTAGCGTTGTAACGGATTTTAAATGAACATTCGTAAAGTTTTTGAAAAAATGATGATTTTATTTATTGTACAGCCAACCGCACGTACATGTTAACAGTTTGACTTTGATAACACCTTTATTTAACAGCTACAGTAAGGACAGTTCTCATAGTTCAAGGGTTACTTTATCAGGTTCATTTTCTGGACTACCTGGAGCTTTTTTTAGTCTGACTAGGTCGATTCACTGTTACTATACAGTGCCATCTGAATTCTAACCTAAATTGAATTCCTGGGGAACATTGATATCCTTTTGCCAATCTAAATTAGAGTTGACCGACGTTCGAGAATCGTTCAACCATAATCAATATGAACCTGAGTTGCAGATAGGGGCGCCATCGATTCCAAATCAAATGCATGGCCAATTGCGTTAATATAATTTGTTTTTAATAAAAACTACAATGATTACCTACTGGAACTGTTCTACATCATGGAATGAAATGAATTTATCTGTCGTGGCCAGATCTTATAATTGATCATTTCATGAAATGATCGATCATTTCATGAAATGGTTGTGTTTGATGAAATAGCCAGCTAAAATTGACCATATCGTTTAAACGTCAACGTTTAATGATATGTCAGTCGACGTTTGGCCATATCATTATGTAGGGTATCCATGAAAATATTACTGGCATTCATTAACTTATTAATCTGGGTCAATGGATAAATAAAACATTTTAAATAGCTTTTATTCCAGAAGAAAAATAATAATTAATAAGATTGAATAGAATACAATAGGAGTGGATATATTTAGTAACCTGTTCCGCTTAGCTAAGCGGAACAGGTTACTAAATATATCCACTCCTATTATATTTTATAATGGATTTCCGCAACGTCACGCCTGAATCAATGAAATATCTAAAATTGAATAGTTAAATACTAACAAAATATATAATTTTAATAGTTAAATACTAACCTGTGAAATGCGTTCCAAACTCCATGGTTTTTTAACGTTGCGGTCGATTTTCGAGTGACTTTCGTAAAAGTCACGTAGCTTGGAATAATAACGATAATTCACTGCACTTTTGTCTACCATTTGCATATTTATAAGAGATGTATAACAAAAACAAAGCGACATCAACCCCTCTAACTGGTGGATACTCTAACTATTTTACGATATGATCAATAAAGTTTGGCCACATCATGAAGTAGTCGTGCGTATAACTGGTCATATCGTCAAAAGTTGAGTATTCAATGATCTGACTAGACCACATCATGATGTGGCCAGCGGTCGAAGTTCTATTTCATGAAATGCAACCTTTTCATGAAATTGTCGATCATTTCATGAAATTATCAATTTTAAGATCTGGCTACGACATATCTAAAATACTGCACTCAGTCAATAATACCCAAAAGTCCAAGTAAATTAGATTAATTTGAAGTTGACTTTATTTTATTACCCAGAGATATGCATGATCCGAAACTCCAATATTCTAATAGATTATCAGTATTTTTGAAACTTTATAATTCCTAAAGTGGTGGTTATTTTAGAATTCAAATTGGCTGCAGGTACTGGGGCGGTTTTCACATTAAATTTGATGCCTGCCTACATTTCAGTCTACGAGTTCACAGATTTACATATACTTTACATATAATTATGTGCACGGTATAGTAGCGAGTAGCGTTCCAGCTTAAAATAGCAAGGTAGCAAGAGTTTTAATATAAGATTAAATTCACTTTTATCTTTGAATTTTCTGTTAAGGCGACGATAACCGACTTTTAATGATTTTATACTGAAGATCACGTTTAAACGAGTAGTGTCAATGATTTGGAAAAATATATGTTAAATTAAAGCATTTTGTTAATAGTTAATACAGGAATATTTTAGATTATGTTTGTATTACTTAGTGAAATTAATTTGTAAAATTATGTCTAACGCGGATAAAAAACTGAGAATCACGCAAAATCTATCAAGCGTATTTTTCTGAAACCTTCACCATTTTAAATGATTGATATTTAAGTAGATGTGTTTTATTAAATACTGTTTTTTTTACGTATAATAAATTAATAATGCGTCTAATTTGGGACAGCGCTCCTTGATAGGCGAGTCCTATTACTGCACGTACGACGTATTGCGTGAGCTGTATATGTAGAACGCACAAGCTAACCATTCAAGGTGACTGGCATATATCTGCGTGCGCGCGTCTTATAACTGCGAGGTTTGAAGGACTGATATATTTTGACCATTTTTTGTTTTATTCATCATATCTTAGTTTTATTCCCTTGCGTGTCTCCTAAAAAGCTCTCTTAGGGCGAATTAAACACATGAAACTGAACGCGTTCAGCACATCTAAACCGCGTTTAAGAACTGTCAGTGTCAAACTTGTTATGGAATATTGACGCTGACAGCTCTTGAACGCGGTTTAGAAGTGCTGGTCGCGTTCGGTTTCATTGGTGAAATCTGCACTTAAACAAATAAATCATTTCGTGCCTTATATGAACACTTATTTTTTCTTTGTTTCAGATAGGTAAGTTGACATGAGATAAGAGTCGCTGACGTCAAATATTGCCTTAGTTTCCTCTGAACTACGTCGAACAAAAAAGATGAATTGTCTTCAGTGACAGCTTTTTCGACAACGCTAGCACTGAAACAACAAGATATGCACGTAACAAAACGTGCCAATTTTACTGAACCTACGTGTAATCTATTTCAGAAATATACCGCCATTCCGTTCGAATTTAAATCCCGAACATTTATTTATCGGGAACACGTAACCACAGCCAAAGTCCAAATGACAGTTGAAACTTACACACAAACTATTGCTATTTTCCTATCGTATATTTAAACTCGGAAATTCCAAACTCCTGGCGGAATTAATAATGGAAGTGTTGCAAAACAATCGTATATTTGCAACCATATTCCGATACTGATGAGAAATAATTTCGTACTTTGTACACCAGTTTGCTACTAATTCTGGCGAGTTGTGGAGGATTTCATCGGCCGAATATGTAATGAGACTGGAACTAAAAGCGGGCAGAATAGTTTCGGTTTGGAGTTTAAATAAAATGTGCTTTTCATTATTTAAAGCATTTAGTTTTACGAGCGGTGGTTTACGGAATAACACTAGCAATGTCTTGTTTAAACGTATTTATTTACTCGAACAATGCTTTTTTATATCTAATTTTTTTTATGGTTTATAACTTTAGGCTATAAGTAAGGCTACTTAAATAAAACGTAAAAAGTTTCCAAAAACATACGTTTTCGTCAGTTGAACGTACAGAAAGTGTTATCGTAAGAAGTAATTACATAAATGAACACATAATAAAATATTTATATACCATTCATGCTTCAGATCTAAGACTCCCAAAAATAAGCGGCTTTCAGAGGTCTTTCACTCTTGACAAGGATCATAAGAAATGTATAAAGATGGCCATACGTGCATTAGCAGGGTTATGAAGGGGGTGCCCTACTTTCTTTTTTTTTGCGTTTTTCTATTTGCGGCTAATAAAAGCCCTTAACAGTTTTTATTGAATCAATGAAACCTATACAATTATAAAATTATGTATTTTTCTTAAGAGACTACGGCCCAGAGGATTACCTACATTACTATTTTTAAAGAGCTTTGTGGGTCCTAAATCTTGTAAGGAATTGAATGTAAAATGAGACTTTTTATGTGTCTTAATTTTTTTATTTCCATGCTAAAAGGAGAAATCAAGATAGAACCGAAATTCTTAGGTAGTACTGTGAACTATTTCGAAGAAATAAGACACAAGAATATTCATAAAATATTCGATTTATTGAGGTCTTTGTTTATAAAAATGCGAACTGTAGCAACACAATAGTATAGTTAGTAAGAAGACTCATCATACTCAATTGTAAGGCAACGTCTACATAGAATAAGCCACAAACACTTATCTTACTGAATGATGCTCGATTCAAACGCAGTATGTTCTTGCATAGTTTTTTCTCATGATCTGAAAAGAATACAAAATCAAAAGGAATTTTAATAACAAATAAATAATTTATAAAGTACCTAAAAAGGTTAATATTTGGTGGGTAGGTTCTGAAGTAACAAAGCAGAAACAAGGGCAGAATTATTTTTGGGAGAAACTTTGATCCTATATCCTATATATTTTAATAATAAACTAAGAACCTCAATATTTATCAAATATTTACGGTTTATTCAAATTCATGTTAGGAAACTAAATAAAAAATTAAAGAAGGATTTAATATAAAATATATAACCTGAGCAAGTTGACTTTATTACAAGTGCGCAAGTATCTTGAACACTTTTAATAGCTAAGTAAAATTTCTCGCATTCTACGGTCAGCATTGTTTGCCACGTCAAATTCTTTATCAACCATAACAGTAATACCACTGAAATTAAAAATACTGCTTCCTATAATAAAATAAACGTTTGATCAAAATAGTGTAGAGTCTATTAAAGTAAAACAAAAGCAAAATAATAGGTTACTTACTAAGTTATGACTGCTTTTCATCATATCAATTGCTTCTTTAATGTAAACCAGAGAGTGGGTAAATACTACTATAAGATAAAATAGTATCTGAAAAGTGAAATTGAACAAAATATAAAATTGTGGAAATAGGTTTTTTTGTCTCTTGATTTTTCCCACACTTAGTTTTAAAAGACTTACGAATTGCTGAAAACAAACATTGCAGTTATTATAGCACTCAAGTATGTAGACGTAAGCCTGAAATACCTCTTTCCTATAATTTCCATCGTATGTGTCTTGCAATTCTGAATAATTTAAAACTTGAATATTCCATAGAACGATTTTGCTGTTCAACAACTTAATAACTCGTGTGGCATAAACCACATTAAAATCGAAAACGCCCAAAAGGTAGCAAACTAATATAAAGTAGTAAGGAAAACTTAGCCATATTGATACATAAGCAAAAATAATTAAATAAAAACTCATAGCCACTATTACAATAATCCAATTCCAAATGATAAAGTGACTAAAATAGGTTTTATTGTTGAGTAATCTGTGCACTTTTTGAAAAGTGAGGACAAGATGGATACTATTTTTATTTAGTATAATGCCTATAGTGAAATTCGTAGCTAATCCGAAACAATAGAAGACGTAGTCAAAATAATTGGAGACTTTCTTTAAAATAGAACTTTTGTATACGGATTCTAATGCAGTGTAGTGTATAAATAAAACCATATATAATACTGTTCCAGTCAATGAAACGCAATTGGAGATGGGCCCATTTGCCGTTATACAATTATTTTTGATGCGATATTTGGGACAGAAGGTTAGATATAACATGAAGTTCAAAGGAAAAAGCATCGACTGCACATCTCTGTCCACTATATTGTTCAGCACTTTCTTGGTATATTTTTTTAAGGTGTTTCTAATTGTCTCCATTTTACTACAACACAGTAGGTTCTTATCGCACAAATGACACAATAAAACGGTGGTAAATGTAGACCTACAACGAAATGATTATGACAAAATGAATAGAATCAATAATTTCTAATTTATTACTCTACTGAATTAGAAACAAAATATTACGAACAATTTATTTATACAGGGTGAGTTTTTAGATTTGCTCAGTTTTGGAGGGTAAACCATATTTTATACTACGTGATCTTTTTAGGAAATAATTATCTCAGCCTATACAGCTTGATATTTTTCCACCACTGGCACTGTAGCGAACGATATTATTATGTTCCAGATCAAATAAATGTACGTTTACACCGAAATATTTAAGTATTTTCATAAACTAAATGCAAGTAATATTCTCATTACCTTAAAAATATAATTATAGTTGTACAGCCACTATTAAACGTTTCTTTCTTCAACAAGAAAACTTTAAAAGATTTTCACAAAAATACTGAAAACTTACTTTTTACGTCCATCTCATTAAAATCTCAGAATCGTAACTATTTTAAAACTCAACCCAGACATTCAATAAAATTGTGAAAATTATACAACTATATTACTTTCTTTGTGAAAAGAACTACACAGCACTTTTGAAGCCGGTGGAGTTGCCAGCTGTAAAATGAGTTTATATGCTAGAAAAGTTTGTCAGGTAACATTGAGGGAAAAATTGCGGAATTATTCTGAGCTACGGTGAAAGTTACAGGAATTTAAAAGTGTCTGTCTTTCCGCTTTTTGAATAGAATTCTCATCGAGGTGAGCCAATTGATAAAAGGTTTCGGTCCCAATTAATATCGGTGTTGGTTTATTTTACTTGAATATTTGACGGTGAGGGTAGGTGTATCTTTCGTTATTATCAGCCATATTTTAACTACTGTGGGTAGTGTTGGTTGTTGCGCAACAGAAAAACTGTTTGCAGTTCAGATCACATTATAATTTACTATCTAATTAATCACACTAGCAATTCACACATATATTGTGTCGTGTGCCTACACACACGAAACAACTATACAGAACGCGCGACAGTTTCTAAACGTCTTCACTACTTGACGACCATCCATGAACTCTGCTTAGCTCCGGCCGGTCCGAGCGTTATGTTGTAGACTCTGTCGACCGCCGCCAGGCAGCGCTGGCGTCCCTATTAGTCAACTCAGTAACGTATTTCCGACATGTTCTTAAATATAGCATCAGCGCAGGAGTATTCTATAATAGTTTAAGTTATCTGCAATGTACTTGATATAGTATAAATAAAATAACAGCAGACAAAAAGTATTCTTGTTTTTACACGTTCTTTGAAAGTGTTTACGATGTATTTTTACTTAAACTAAATTATGTGACTAACTTGGCGCTAAAAATTAAAAGTTTAAAGATAAAAAGTGTCTCAAAATCCTCGCATCTCGAAGTAATAAAGTTTTACGTTTCAAAAGAGCGTATAAAGGCCAAAGAGGCCCGTACATTTGATTAAGTGTTCTGATAAGTAAGTTATATAACGTCCAGGATCTGAGTACAACGAGTACTGATACGCCTTGTACGATGTATCACCGAGATAGCCCCTTAAGTTCTGCTGTGGTCGGCGAAATTATCACCAAAGGTGAGTTATAGCAGTGGAGATTTTAGCGATTATTTTGAGAAATTGCTTTAAACTTATAGACATAATAGAAGTTTGTTGTTTTATTTTTAAAGCATCATTCTCAAAATAATCGCAAAGAACTCAACTAAAAGTTTCCTGGGTATTACGTATTTGATAATGCTATATCAATATTTTCATTAAATATGTTACTGTAAATTGTGTATTAATTTTAGTTTTTTCTACTCAGCTATTATTGCTAGTTTCAAAAGCGTTGTGAGTTAATAATGAAGAGAATGGACAATAAAAAAAATGCTTTATGTTTTTGGCTAAGTTTAATAAAATAAAAAACATTTTTAACCACGTCTGTTCGTAACGGCGCACCAAATTATTTACTTCCTAGAAGTTAAAAATGTTTTTGAGGCGGCGCACTCGCGAATGTTGAGCACCGAAGTTTACCGAGATTTCGAAGTGCGTGGTTTTGGCCATGTTTGTATGAAGACGCTGCTTTATGCTGCATGTTGCTTTATTTATACTGTGACAGTAGGTAGGTGAAATGGTTGTTTCAATTAGTCTACTAAACATTAGCTTCGACAGTCTTCTTAAATTGTGCCACAAGGGCACCTTGGGAATGACAATAATCTTCTACTATTTTTGATTTTCCATCAAAATTCTGTCTCCTGTTACGTAATATTATATTTAAACTGAATCACTATCTCACTGATTTTAAAAGAAATGTTACACGGTATTTACATACATAATTAAAGTTTGGATACCAATTCGAGAAACTATAACTCTGATTCTGCTCAAGGTAATTTCAATGCATTAGTTAAAATTCAAGACACGCTTTAATTAAAATCAATTGTTTCCAAAGTAAACAGCTGGATATCTGAATACAATCATTAGCGATGTTTGATTACTTTCAGTTGCTAAAGATACGAATACTTGCTAGTTAGATTGAAATTCTAGAATATTCAGTCATATACACTGAACGAAATTATAATATTCATGTAACTTTGCCATAGTCTTGAAAGGCTAACTCTTAAGTTAGGTTAACTAAGTGTAAGATAACTTGGAGGTATCACAAAATAAAGAACACAAAACTAGATTCTTGCAGTAAATGACTACACTTAATTATTTTCCTTTAAATATTACCTTAAAATTTGAGTCACTTTAAAAGGTAAAATAATAATTTTACCTTTTAAAGTGACTCAAATTTTTGTTTTTCAGATTCAACAACAAAGAAATATTTTCAATGCCCAACCAGATTCAGGAATAGTAAAAGCCGTCATCTATTAGAATAGTCACATAAATAGGAGAAAAAAGATTGTCGTTAAGGAACAAATTATTTAATTATTTCCTCATTGCTGCCGCAGAGTGGATATCTAGCCGTTAGTACATGCGCGTAGCGGATAAAAATACGTAGATGGCGTAGCAACAGCAGCTACGCCGTAGCAACATTTATTTATTTAAACTTCTCGCACACAATGAAGTACAAAGACGGACTTAATGCCTTAGGCATTCTCTACCAGTCAGCCAAGGGTCGTGAAGAGATAAGATGGCAGGTGCTCTCATTGAGTGGAGATAATGGCACCAATAAAAAAAATCCATGGCTCCACAATTGCTTGGCTTTGGCTCCAGAAATACAGGTACTCTAACTTAACTCTGGAGTCAGGGTCTCAAGTTTTTCTGTAACCTTTTTATGGCAATAAAGAATTTATTGATTTATAATAATAATAAAAAAATATTAACAAGATAACAAAAAGTATAAAATAAAATAGGCACACAAGTAGATAAACATATAATAAAATCGTAGCGAAGTTAAAACTGTACATAGAATATTTTTGAAAAAAAAAAAAACAATTGCTACGAAAAAAATATTTTCGGCATGAGAATCGATCCCAGACGGATCGATTCTCATGCCGAAAATATTTTTTTTGTCGACCAACCGCTTGGCGATGTCCCGGAATATTCGGTGAGCACTCGGACCCCAGGGTCCTATTATTTCAGCCCTAAACGGCTTAAAAATATAGCTACCAGTAAGGTTGCTATATTTCCACCGTTTGAGGTTTTCTGCACCTGCAGCATCTAAAATAGCTGGCACCCCATAGATTGCAGTACTTGGCGGTGACAAGAGCCCGACGGAGGATTATATTAATGCTTGCGTGCCGTGCCAACCGACCAGCGCTCTTGCTGCAGGAAAGGCCATAGTTGCGGGGCTTCACATCGCAGTCAGTGCGGTGAAGCAGTCCGGTCGACTGCTTCACCGCAATGACAACGATGCAGAGCCCCGCAAGGACTGCCCAGACGCAGACTAGTATCGAGTTGTAAAGTGGTGTCACCCAGTATAATGCCTATGTTGGATGACAGTGGCGCCTGAAGCCAGAGGCCCGACCCCCATTCTCCCACAGCTAGTAGGCGGGCACGCTCAGCAGTGCTGGTGGACGTATTAATGAGGCTATTCCGTACCAACCTGCAGAGCGGCTCATCCCACTGTCTCTGGGAAGACGGGTTCTCGGGCTGCTCCGTATCCAGACAAGCCATTTTCCATGCGTTCATCGCATCAGTCAAACACGGCACTTCAGAATCAACCTGAGAAGTGGTTAAGATTTTTCTGGTTAACTCTTCGGTGCTGCGGACTGAGGACAGGAACGCCGGTAAGCTTACACTAGAAATTTTGCGGACGCCGAGCCCACCGAAGCAAACAACCCGGCTGAAGGTCGGTGTCCCGATTATGCTCCTTCGGAACTTAACTGTTGAAGTTGTGTAACGGAAGCTGGATCAAAGCCGTGTCTATGCAGAGAAACTTGATTGAGGCGGAAATTGGCGAGACAATGTTTATACCGCTTATTCAAAGACAATGTTTATACCACTAATTTCCCACGATTACCAGTTTAAACGCGTGCAGTTCCCTGTGAGCGTATGCTTTGCGATGATTATCAACAAGTCACAGGGGCCGACACCAAAGTCTGAAATCTGCTGGTGTCGACCTCAGGACAGCCTGCTTCTCACACGGACAACTGTATGTCGCTTGCTCCCGAATCACCATTCCTGACTCTCTGTATATTTTGGCTGCTGAGAATAAAACTACAAACGTAGTATACAGGGAAGTTTTATAATAATGTGGCTGTTATTGTAGTATATTGTGGTGTCTTGCGACTTCCACGCGAAATAAGTCGCGGGCAGAAGCTAATTGGTTATAAACTTATAATACACATACTTATATATATTTTTATATACTATAATAATATATATAAATTCAAAGGACAAGAGGTAATAACGAAGACGCTAAGCTATTAAAAAAAAATACTCTGCAATTTCCGCTTAAATGCATACCGACTGATGGCCGTCCTGATATCAAGAACATCGTATTCATATTCATATTTTTATTTGTTATTCAAAGCAACTGTGAACTTCCTTCGTTCATTTATTACAAAAGTAATAAAATGTTTTAGTTGAATGTATAAAGAGACTGTTCACTTGTAAAGGTAGGTTAATATTGTATACCTTTAAATTATCTAAGGTTCAAGGTTAACTTTCAATGCTTGCCTGTGTCAAGGCTTTTCTGAAACTATCCATTGTCCTACTATCAACTTAGGTACACCGACGGTTTGCCCACACCTAGTCTGGTGTCAGTAATATAAATCGCCTGCGGGTCTAGATTAAAAAGGTGTAACAAAGTACCTTTTTTTGGATAGAGCTTGCTTATCTAGGCTCAGAAACCTTCTTATAAGCAGGTCAGTAATCTCCTAAGTATTTTGTTGTACAAAAACTTAGTTCTTTAACTATTTCTTTTAAATAGAGTTTCATGAATTTGTCTAAGAATACTAGTAAAACGACCGTCTCTGATCTACTTTTAGTTTTAAAAACATTTTCCAACAAGGAATCTGTGGTATCTATTTATTAAGGAGCCACTTAATTTCTTCTGTGACACCACCCACGCACACAATTGTCAACTTTACTCCACATTGTTAAGGTTGAAATTCGCTCGTCCTTCATCATCTTTAGTCGTGGCAACGTAGAAACCTTTTCACTCGAAAACTTTCAACACAAATTCCATTAACGGAATTAAAATTAAAATACCCTCATTAATATGTAAGGAAAGATTAATGAACTAACTAATAGCACTGCTTCGCTCGGGTTTAGCAAAAAGTCTAAGTAGGTACTTTAAGTACCATCTCGCCATTAGCACGGTCGACAATGTCGCCTTGATTCAATACTGTATTAGTTCCTTTTATGTCCTTTGTTTTAAACGTAATTTTCATTACTCTCGGACAAAATGTTTGTGTAAAAATACTATATTACTATTCTGAGAAAGAGGAAATGAAAGTGCAGTGAGCAAAACGTTTTTGTCAAAATTTAATTATGATATAACAGAAATCCTGTACCCTGCAGTATTCAATTAAAAACTTATTATAATAACTATATTAATTATTTGTATAACAGCCTACTAAATGGTAAAGTAAGTAAAGCGAAACGGTATAGAGAGGAAATACAATTCCTAGTATTCGTCTCTTGTAAATTCTAACGAAAAGTAGTAGGTAATTTGATTAGCTATCCTTATTTCTGACAATCACTTGCAAAAGCTAACGTGTTTAAAATTTGATTAACTGATACCAGAAACTTACTATCCAATGAGAAAGACTGAGTGACGAGTTCCACAAAACCTCACAGATTACCTTTTAAAATAAAACACAACAGGCAGTCTTATTAGATAATAAATAGCTCAAACAATGGCCGTCAGATGACCGCTTCCAATTTTCTACCTTTAAAAAAAGTTAGTCGCGTTACGTTGAAAACACGCTGGCAACATGTTCCATTGGCGCGACAATGGACCGGAACAAAGGACGCTTTGTTGCTGCCTCCATTGTCGCGTCATTCGCCGTGTTACGTCGTGTTTATTCCGATCATTTCTACAACATGGAAGAGTGGACTGCGGTAAATCTAGGATTGAAAATGAAGAGTTTGATTGGAATGGTGGAAATAGGTTGCCAAAATTTGTATAAGTATAATTTAATCTAGTTTCTATTTTGTCATCGTTTTTCAACTAAAACCAAATTCAAATTTAAAATATTTTTATTGCACATAAACCTACATGGGGACATGAAACGTCAGAAGCTAGGTGCACGGATCCAATTGGTGTCCACCAATCTAGAAACATCAGCAAATGCTTTGGTACTTTTAATTTTTTACCAAAGTAAGTTTAAACCTATTTTTGATATGAAATGAAATGAAATGAAATGAAATGAAATTGTTTATTCTGTAAATAGGATATCAGAATCACTTTTACACGTCATATTAAAAAAAATAAAAATAAGCTAGTTGAGTTCGGCGTTTCCTATCTGACTACTCTGAGAAGAAAGGCCGAAACAAACTCAGAGGTCACAGTCTCTTTTAAAGTCCAGACATAATCTTGGTCAGGCCATATGAGGACCATGTAGATTAGTGTCTGAAATGGTCTTTTGAGGAAAGAACCACACAGATTTGAGTGAACCTGTCCAGTCAGTGCAAGCATTTGTCAGTAATCGTGGAGCTCAACTCAGAACTTAAGGAGCTCAACTCGACGAACAATACCAAAGAAAGGACATTTGGGTAGGCCGCATAAACTACTCAAACTGCCAGACCATAATTAAAACTAACTGAAAAATGAAAATAATAATGATATCCACATAGTCCTCACATTTTCACATTGATTCACATTGATCGCTTGGCAAGACGCGAGACTAAGCGGACGTGTGTTTTGTATTTATTAACTATATAATGAAATAAACAATTACGACAAATAAATATAATTATTTGCGCCGTCAGTATATAAGTAAAGTGTGTCGCGTGTGACTTGTAAGTTTTTACCGACTTTCAAGAGTGTTTTTACCGAAGTTGCAAGATGAACTAATTAATTTTTATAAACGATAAATAAAGTGTTTCTAGTAGTATGTCTAACCTAGGAGCGAGCCCGTTTGGTCGTAGCCAATTACTACGGCGAAGTTCTCCACCGACGCCTAATGAACCATTACCCCCGAGTGACCAAAGCCCACCAGTACCCGAAGAGAATGAATTGCCGATTGAAGTCATCAGTACGCCAGAGGTACAGAAATGGTTAGGATCTATTGATACGATTCTGAACGAAGTCTGCACTATTGTCGGTGAGGGGAAAATGAACTCAGACTAGAAGCTTCGTGTCTCCACTCTTTGCCGGAAGGTCTCGAGTGGGACTTCTCAGATGGCTGTCTTATACCAATCGTTGAAGCAGAAAACAATCCAGGCCCATACCACAATCCAGCACCTACAGGTTCACCAGAACGTTGCGAACTCTCTCCAGCAGTTCAAAGAGGTCGTAGAAACGAAGCTTAATCCATCAGAACATACCACTTTTGCTAGCATGGTGAAGAAAGGTTCCGATAACTACATCCGTCCTGCAAATTTGAGATCAGTCGCCATCTATCCCAGTGATAAGACCCAAACAAGTGACGACACCAAGTCGCTTGTTCAAAAGATTATCTCCCCCGAACAACTTAAGCTCCATGTCCGTAGCCTGAGAAAAGTGAAAAATGGAGGCGTTCTGATTAGCACCGAAAGCAGAGGCGATATTGACAAGCTTAAGAATTCGGAAAAATTAGTATCATCGGGCCTTACAGTAGAAGAACCTTCTAAACGCCGCCCTAGGGTCGCCGTGATTGGTGTTCCCGTAACCCTTACCGAGAAAGAGGTATTTGATTGTATTTACGAGCAGAACCTTTCAGATAAGTTGCCGAATATCACTTGTGAGTCCTTCCTTGAGAGCATCAAATTGAGCCATAAATCGGGTAAAAAAGACCTTCCTACCTGTAACTACATCCTGGAAGTGCCTGCTAGCATAAGAAAACTACTTATAAATCAAAGCCGAATTTTTATAAATTGGACATCATGCCCTGTGAGAGATTTCACGATAGTCACCAGGTGCTTCAATTGCCAGCAGTTCGGACATGCAGCCAAGTTTTGCCGGGAAACTAGTCCTACTTGCAACCACTGTGGAGTGACTGGACACTCCTTCAAGGAATGTAGCAGCAAATCTTCTCCCGCTCAATGTGCGACGTGCAAGCGCTTCAAGAGGAAATGTGACCATCCAACTGGTGACGTAAGTTGCCCGGCGCGCAAATATGCAGAGATCAACTACATCAACTCAATAGACTATGACGGTGCCTAAGAGCGCCACCGAATACTTTATTTAGTTAGCACACAAACAGGTAGCTTATCCTATATTTATATTTCCACTTAGTTTGTAACAATCATGACAAATCAGCTTATTTGTGATCTAGATAGTTTTTCTGTGTCCGAATCTAAAATCTGTAATGTTAGGGACTGTAAGCACCATATTCAACCTGGTGAAAAAACCTTAACCCTGCTCACACAGAATATTCGCAGCATAAATAGAAACATGAACGGATTCGAAGTGTTGTTACAGAATCTTGATTTAAGCTGTGATATAATCGTCCTAACAGAATGTTGGTTGTCAAAACAGACAGTCAATTTACCATCTCTTGACGGTTACTATTCTTATAAAACTGACAGAAACATAAACCAGAACGATGGATTAGTAGTTTATATCAAAAATAATTTACGAACAACAAAAGAAGAACCTGTATCCCAAGATAGTAATTGCTTAATAATCAAAATTATTCCCGATACAGTAGTTATGGCTATTTATAGGCCGCCTTCTCAAAATATGGATAGGTTTTTAGACTCGCTCGACACCAATTTAAAAAACATTACATCTTTTAAAAACATAGTACTTTTGGGCGATATTAACATAAACATTGCTTCCGGGAACACCGATACCCATGTACACAATTATTTAAACATTTGCTCATTTCATGGACTTTTACCAGCTCACTATCACCCCACGCATCAGAGTGGCTCATGCTTAGACCATGTCATTTTAAAATCAAAAAATCCATCTAAAACATTGGTTACTAATTCTTCGCTTACCGATCATCAAGCTGTTTTACTAACATTACAAATATGTTCACCTAGAAAAAACTGCATGCGTAGCTACACTAAAGTCAATATGACAAACCTGGAAAGTGACTTACGCGGTATTAATTTTGACCCAGTTTATAATTCAGACGATGCAAATATTACGTTAAAGTATTTCATAGATTCGCTACAATATGCAATAAGGAAAAACACGTTTACTAAGACAATGCCTAGAAAGTATAGTTGTATTAAACCCTGGATTACACCCGGTCTCGTTCGTTGTATAAGACATAGAGACAAACTTCACCTGAAATTGAAACTCACACCTGATAACGAAATACTTTCTGTTACGTACAAAAGGTATCGAAACTTCTGTAATAATCTTTTGAAAAAACTAAAAAAGCAGTATGATAAAAATGAATTACAGAAGGCGGGGACAAATAGTAAACTTGTGTGGAAATTTATAAAAACGAATACATTTAGATCGAAAAATCCCGAACCTCCGTTTGACTTACTATCTGCAGAGGCAAGCCCATCCGAAGCAATGAATAAAGTAAACAACTTTTTTGCTAACGTTGGTAAAAACTTGGCTGAAAAATCTTTACATTCTAGTAATTCTTCCCGTCAAAACCCGACGACATCCTCTACATTAAATTCATTTGTTTTATTAGATACTGACGTTTGCGAAGTAGTAAGAATAATAAACGGGTTAAAAGATGTTTGTGCTACTGGGTGGGATGACATACCTAATAATATACTTAAGAGGTTTAAATACCTCCTTGCCCCGCCGCTAACACACATTTTTCAGCTTTGTTTATCTAAAGGTAAATTCCCTAAGTTGCTTAAAAAAGCTGTCGTCACACCTGTCTTCAAATCTGGAGACAAAAACTATGTGAATAACTACAGACCCATCTCAGTGTTAACAGGCCTTTCAAAAATTTTAGAAAAAATAATTAACAGTAGATTGATAAAATATCTGGAAGATAACAAACTACTTTCAGATAGTCAATTTGGTTTTAGGCCCAAAAGATCAACTGGACAAGCAGTACACAAATTGACTAATTATGTGACTACCAATCTAGATAATGGTATGCACACAATTGGGATCTTTCTAGACCTTGCCAAGGCCTTCGATACCATTTCATGTACTTTACTTTTGCACAAGCTTGAAACACTTGGGATAAGAGGAGCACAACTTCAACTATTTTCTGATTATCTTAGCGATCGTCAGCAATGTGTAAAAATTGGTCAGTATACAAGTTCTGAACTTAAAAATAGTTGTTTTGGAATTCCCCAAGGCAGCATTTTGGGCCCTACGTTATTTTTAATCTATATAAATGAACTTTGCTGCTTGGCACTCCAAAATGGTGTCATATTGTCTTATGCGGATGACACCGCTCTATTGTTCTCAGCTAAATCAAGAGTTGAAGTCTATGAACATGCTCAGAATGGTTTTAACATTGTGTCTAATTGGCTTCATAATAATCTACTAACATTAAATACAGATAAAACAAAATACATTTTATTTACAATGAGAAATACTAACATACCGCTTACTAATCTAAACATTTACTCACATAATTGTAGCACGTGCGCTGACACTGCATGTTCCTGCCCCACTTTAGCTAAAGCTGACCATTTAAAATATCTGGGTGTCACTATTGACTCCAATGTAAACTTCCGTAAACACATCGATTTACTTTGTGCTAGAGTGCGCAAATTAATATATGTCTTTAAGAATTTACGGACCATAGCAGACTTTAAATTAATTAAACAGGTTTATTTAGCTTTGTGTCAATCCATTCTTACCTATTGCATAACTTCTTGGGGCGGTGCTGCAAAAACAATTTTACTCCCTCTAGAGCGTGCTCAAAGAGCAATTCTAAAGGTTGCAACATTTCGCCCTTTTACATTTCCTACGCACCAGCTCTACATAGCATGTAATGTACTAACAATACGGCAATTATTTGTACTAAACATAGTATTACACCAGCACACTGCACTTCCTTTTGACCCATCACCTAGCGACAAGAGAAGGAAGGATTTGGTTTGCATAAAGCCTCAAACTAGACATGCGTTTGCTAATCGATTTTATGTGTTTTTAGGACCTTTTCTGTATAATAGGCTCAACAAGTTACTAAGCTTCTATAGTGTACGTTACAAAAAATGTAGTAAATTGTTAGCAGAACATTTAGCGACACTCAATTACACAGACACAGAAAATCTTCTAGAAATTTTGTCATGACGATAATTTATCCCTCGTAAGTATTTACTTTTGTATATTTACATAGGTTTAGTTTTAGATATAAATGTACCAATATGCTTTTTCTCATAGTTATTAATTAATTGTTTTATATTAGTTTAGTTTTAAATTTTATTGTTCCAATTTAATTAAAATGCAAAGTGATGTGGCCTGAAACACAGGTTTGAATTAACCTAGATCGGGCGGGTCGCTACCTAATACTGTAATCCCGAAACATCATTACTGACTTGCACTTGTAATTAACATGTTTTAGTTTTAATTTATTTTTAGGTATTATAATTGTTTGGGAAATCTTACTGTTGCCTAAATGTACACTTTTTGTAAACGTTTTTATTCAATAAATATTATTATTATTATATTATTATTCACAATAATTAAATAAAATAATATAATACTTTACAAAGTAATCATGTCATTTTGAATATAATTTTCAACAATGTCAATGTGTATATAAAACTGGTATATTTTCATGATTTTACAAAATAATTAAAATGTTAAGTTTTATCACAAGGCTTAGCAGAGCGAGCAGTTCAATCCCATGCTTTTTTATCTTCTAAATAATCTGAAATTTTATAATACCCTTTTTTACAAAGTTTGGTTTTAATACAGATTTTAAATCTATTAATGGGTAAGTTTCGAATGTCAATGGGAAGTTTGTTGTAAAAGCGTATACATTGACCCATGAACGAGTTGCCTACTTTGTGGAGACGTGTGCGATGCACAGCAAGATTGTGTTTATTCCTGGTATTTAAACTATGAATATCGGACATTTTCTTAAAATTTGATATATTTTTGTGTACATACAATAGGTTTTCAAAAATATATTGTGAGGCTACAGTCAGAATATTTATTTCTTTGAATTTTTCTCTAAGGGAATCTCTTGGACCTAGGTTGTATATGGCTCGAACAGCCCTTTTCTGTAGAACAAAGATAGTATCAATGTCCGCACAGGTTCCCCAGAGAAGAATCCCATATGACATAAGACTATGAAAATAACTAAAATAAACAATTCTGGCTGTATCCACATCAGTTATCTGTCTAATTTTTTTAACAGCATAGGCGGCCGAACTTAGTCTTCCTGACAATTTTTCTATGTGTGGGCCCCATTGTAATTTACTGTCAATAGTGATTCCAAGAAAAACTGTCGAATCAACAGGGTCCAACTCTGTTCCATTTACTTGAACATTGGTAGATAGCTGCCTGACATTTGGCATTGAAAATTTAATGAGTTTAGTCTTTTTTTCGTTCAGTAGAAGATTATTTACATTAAACCAATGCACTACTTTAGAGAGTGCATCGTTAACTTGTTCAAAGTTGACTAACTGACGTTTGATTTTAAAAATGAGCGAAGTGTCATCTGCGAATAATACTATCTTGTGATTATCCCTTATGTGATAAGGTAAATCATTTACATAAATTAGAAATAAGAAAGGCCCAAGAATTGAACCCTGCGGAACGCCCATGGTGACCGCAGATCCTGCAGATTTCTTGCCATTAACATCGACCCTCTGGATTCTGTTGTTCAGATAAGAAGTCAGAAGGTCAAGAGCCTTGTCCCTCATACCATAGTGGTACAGTTTCCTGGTGAGTGTATCATGATGTACGCAATCGAAAGCCTTAGACAAGTCGCAGAAAATGCCAAGAGCATCTTGCGACTCCTCCCAGGCCTCGAATATGCTCTTCAGTAATTCCACGCCCGCGTCTGTAGTTGAACGACCCTTTGTAAAACCAAACTGTTTCAGATGAAGTAGATTATATGCATTGAAATGTCCTAACATTTGTTTTAAAATTAATTTTTCAAAGATTTTGCTCAAAGTAGGTAATATTGAAATAGGGCGAAAATTTGTGGGATCAGTTGTGCTGCCAGATTTGAACAATGGAATCACTTTGCTAAGTTTCATCAGATCAGGAAATACACCAGATGCAATACAAGAGTTAAAAACGACTGCTAAAAAGGGTGAAATTACATCAATTATTGAGGACACGGTATGTACTGATAATCCCCAAAGGTCAGCAGTTTTTTTTGCATCAAGATTTTTATAAGATTCTATAATGTCTTTAGCAGTAATAACTGTGAATTCAAAAAGTTTGTCACATTCTGGTACACATTCTTTAAGTATTGAGTAAGCAGAAGTAGAGGACGACGATGACAGAGTTTTGACAGAGATATTGTTATGTATTCAAGAAAGTGGAGTGTTCATACCAAAATATACTTAATCGTTACCTCGTGTCCTAACCAAAAGCGAGAGTCGCTCGATTACACGATCGACGCGATCGTTTGTATGGATTTTGACGAACAAACGCGACTATGTCATATTGATAAAAAACAGACGTCCGCGTACTGGCGCGATGATCTCTTTTGGTTAGGACACGGCTTTCAACTTCTATTTAAAATCGTAACAAATACTACGGTATAGTAATAGACTTCATCCCATTTCAGAACGTTCAAAAATATTTTTATAGCCGTCCGTCTAGAACATATTTCATTACTACGTTTATTTTATAAAGATGATATAAAATCCCGACAAAATGAAATAAAACTGTTTGGAAAGATTTTACGGGCATTTTATATTAAATTCTTCAAGACTTCAACAAGGATTATAGGCAATAAAATGCTATTCTTAGAGTATTTTTAAACTGCTGTGGGCAGAAAAACGATACTACCTATCTAGGCAAAGATTTTTTTTTTTTTATGACATAGGATACCAATTTGGTAAGCAGATTAACGAACGGTCCACATGATAAAAAGCGGTTACCGCCACTTATAGGCATTTGTAAGATGAAGGCTATTTTGTCCTCCTTTTACCTCAGAAACACAAAGTCCAGTCGACCAAAAGTAACGAGCATTTTATTTTGTTTACCAGTTCAAATGAGGTCTTAAATTACACAAACTCAATTACAAAGCATCATTAAGATAAAGTGATGCAAGTTAATCTTAGACTAGACACAAATATTTATAGTCCTAACTAAAAGTAACTGATACTAGCTTTATTACTCCCGAGTCACCTTCACACGAATCTGATGGAGTTGAAATAAATAGTTAATTAGTTAAAAGATCAGATAGCTCGGGATTATTTGAATGAAGTTAATGTCGAATGGCCGATTCAAATTATTCGCAAAGGTTCCACTATCTAGATCTCTGTTTGTAATAGTTTTGGACAAAATTGAGATAATTGTGGAAGTTGGGAATAATTAAGTGTGGTGACGTATTGTAGATATACTGCTGTAAAGTTCATTATTAACATAAAACTCATACTAAAATTGGATTTCGTTGAAAATGTTTAAACAGTTAATGATAAAAAGATTTCTTTCTTTCGTTGGTTTAAAATCAAGAACAAGCTCTTAGGATATGCCATTGGTATGGTTACTTTTAGGGATGTAACGATACATAGTTTTCCCGATACGATACCGATACCGATTATTATAGTAAATAAGCGATGATACCGATATCGATGCCGATAGCGATAACTTATTAAAAAAAGCCTTTATTGTTGATTTTATTTTAAATAACAAATAGTTTTGTAAGTATGCCTATATCAAATTTTACTTCAATTCATTCATGTTTAACTGATTTTAATTCGGCAAACGGTAGTTACTCCTCAACTTGTCTTCTGACAAAGGCCTCCTCTAAAGATCGCCATTCAATTCTATCCCTTGCCGTTCGAGTCCATGTTGGACCCGCTATTTTCCTGATATCATCTTCCCATCTCTTAGTTTGTCTTCCTCTCAGTTCCTTTTGCAGTCTAGCGGGTACCATTCTGTTATTACTAGGACAGGACATATGACAAGAGAGAAGAAGGAAAATGGACAAGAGCGATAACTTAGTAGATAATAAATCAATTATATAAAGAAGTATTTACGTTTTTTGTCGGTGGTTGTATGTGTTTTGTATTTCGGTCAAAATTGTTTAATAGTGTGTAATAGTCCTCACTACACTGTGTGAATAAACAATCACAAATAGTGGTGGTGACGTGAAACAGGCATGAAACAATACATCGCTCAGCCAACGCTCAGCAAACTGCAAACACTACCATTTGTAGTGTTGCCATGTCGCTACGCATGCACTACGCGGCTCTCCCACCAGTCCCGTATGCGACGGAGCAACAAAGTTGCGCGCGCGTCGTCGTTTCGCGCATTTTTCGAACTGTTTGATACCGGTTGTATGTATATAATCGGCGATACCGATATATCGGTCGGTATACCGGCATCGGATTCGGGATTGTTACATCCCTAGTTATTTTGTTTCGGTAATAATTTAAACTTACGCACCTATGGTTGGTATTGTACCTACGGTATTAGGAGCGTAGAAAAGTGCAACATTTTTAGGGAGACTACGTAACACCAATATTTTGTTCTCCAATATACATACATTATCTTAGCAGTGTAATATATAATCTGGGCATCACAATGGAAAGAGCATTTACAGAGAAATTTGCAAACAAAACAAAAACGCCAGATGCTACTCAGAATTTCAATCATTTCAAGCCTTCGGCATGACAATCTGCTCGTCCATACAAATAAGTCTCACTACACATATATAAACACTTTCGTACCTTCGCGTTTGTTTTCTTCCTGCCCCCGGCTAATCTTATCGATTCTCAGCGAGAAGAGGAGCTGATCCGATTATACGAATACATTAGATGGATATACATTATCGGAATAGATGGTTATATACGTGGTATTAGCATATGTGGATTTGTTGCTTCACTTGTTTTCGATTATTCTGTTTGCGTGTTACATTCGAATTGAGTTGGTTGTTTTCTTTTAATGGGGTTTTGAGATTGTGTGTGATCTTTTCTTTTTCGTTTTTATCGGCACAAGTGGGTATATAATGGAACGTCGAAAATTAAAATACCTACGGGTAAAATGTCAATGTCCAAAACATCGAAAATTGAAATATCAATTGTATCGAAATATCGAAAATTGTTATACTAAGCTTAAAATGTCGCATTGAAATGCCGAGTGATTAAAATATCGAATGATTAAAAATGTCGATAGTCATTATACCTAAGTTCAAAATGTCAACATTTAATACAGTAAATACCTACTAGTTATACTATCGAACAAATTTAGATACAGGTAATTATATTATTATTAATTTAACAATTATTATTCATAAATGTAGGTAGATTTGAAAACATTTATTTGGCCTAAGTACAACAGTGTTCTGCTGTATGCCGATGACGATGATAAAAATTTTGCCCAGTTAACATGTTGATAGCGAGTTGACTACGGTGCGCTAGATATACATTTATGAATCCGTAAAGACTACTAAAAAAACAGCCTCTCGTCATCATAATAATTTTATCAACTAGCTGCTGTTTAAAAATAAAATAAAAGTAGCCGAAGTTACACCATAAAACGTCAGCTATCTGTCCGTCAAAATCGGTCCAACTGTTTCGGAGATTAGCCGGAACAAACAGACAGACAAAAATTTTAAGAATTGTTTTTTTTGTTATAAGTACCGTATATAATTCAATTATGCATAATGCATTAAGTAAATAGCTGTTATTTTGTCATCAAAACCAGACACTTCAATTTTAAAAGCTCGAACTGTGGTAAATCTTCTCTCCAGTCGGTCGGCAAGTCATCAAGATTACTTTGTAATTCTAAATACCATAATAATTCACCATGTTGCAACAAGTAAAATCCTTTTTTTAACTCATACTAATAAGAATGTTTAGCTTACTCGTACCTGGCCAAAGCAGATGTTATTATTATTGCCAAGTATTCTTTTTTGTGTTTTATTTTTTTAAATAATGTTTTAAGACTTGACTAATAGTAATAATAATGATTGTACCGAATAACGAGATGATTATCAAAAGACTGTTTAACAGTTTTAGTGAGAGTCATTTTTATTTGTGTTATTTTTTCTGCGTTTTATTTTTCTAAAGCATGTTAAACATGTTTTAAGACTTGACTTATAATTCTCCTGCCTTTATCCCATTTTATTTGTGGTCGGCGCAACATGTCCCCTTCCTCCATACTAGAGAAGTATGGAGGAAGGGGACATGTTGCGCCGATTAGTCGTCATCTCAGTAATCACCTCTTTTCTAGACATATCATCTTTCACACAGTCCATCCATCGTTTCTTTGATCTTCCTCTACTTTTATAACTATCCACAGTCATACTCAAAACTTACCTCACGACATTTTCCTCATTCCTCCGTATCACATGCCCAAACCGTGACAACCGATTTCCGCACATCTTTTCAGTCACCGGTGCCACTTTCAGACTTCCTCTTATATGTACTCATTTTTTATTCTATCCATTCGTGTAACATCACACATCCCTCTTAGGATTCTCATCTCAGCTGCATGCAATTGCTTTTAAGACTTGACCAATAATAATTATAGTAACGTTGAATGAATAGTTTCTGATTATTAACTGCATTGTTTTACTCTGAAAACTAACATTTACTGGTATCTGTGGTAAAACCTAAGATTTACCGACTGAATTCCGGTAAAAGTCATAAACGGATAATTATTATAGAACAATTCAGATTTTTTACCGGTGAGACTTGCTAAATCTTAGGATTTACCGGTAAATTCTAAGACTTACCGCAGTTTAAATAACGTTTTATTCAAAAATGTCCAACCAAACGATAAATGTTATTTAAGAGGGTTTATCCTAAACGTAGGCAACGTCACTAATAGAAAGAAATAAAGAAAGTAAAACATTTATTTGGACACACAAATAAATAAATGTTCGTGAAACACAAAACACAAATAACATGTGAAAAAAAAAAATGTTTTAAAAACAATAGTGTGTGCCTCACGGCTGCACCAGAAAGGTTCATTTCAGCCAGACAATGCCAGATAGATGCTGTCTGCCGCTGGTTTTCTAATGAACCCATAAGGACAAGTGACGGAGAGTACAAACAGTTTCTCGAAACTAAATAAATAAATAAATCAGCTCATAATCAAACATAATACAAAAACATACGAAAAAAAACTGTCCCAGCAAAAACCTGTTCTTAGGGAGCTATGTAGAATCCGTGCACCGGTGCACTCACAAAGCGCTACAGGCCGCCGACCGCAGCGGACAGATACACCGATAGTTTTACGATAAGAAATAAATGCTGTGGGTTGTTTGAATAAAAATATGAATAGCCGTCAAATTTACCTGTTTTAATTAAGCAATATTACTGTATGAAATTAAGAAATGTAGCTAACTAGGGAACTAAAATATTGATTATGATATGCAATAATTAATATCGTTATACCGAATATTTAGTTTTAGATGTAAAAAAAGTATTTTTTCACACCTAAAATTGTTACAACATCAAATTCAGTGTTATAAATAATTGAAATTCATAACAAATATTCTAGGGAATTAGTTAGCCACATTTCTTATTTCCATACAGTAACACTGCCAAATTAATCAAAAGAGCGAAATATTTGACATCTATTTGCGACGTTGCCCACTTTCAGAATAAACGCTGTTAATTTGACTCAGGATTTATTTTCAGGTGTTTCAGGAAGAACGAAGTTGAAAATATTTTTTTAAATAACAAACTTTGCGTTATTTTGAGATTGTCGTAGTAAGAAGATGTCCAGAGAGGCTCATGTATTTAAATTTATTTTTGTGACCTCAAGGCATTTTAGTCTCACCTTCTCAGTGCTATATTTTAGATTTTAGTGGGTGATCGATTGGCTTTTGAAACTGCTCAACCAGTTTCAAGTCTGGGCACTTTTATGTGACTCTAAACAAATGCACGCGTAGCTATACACCTTCAATGTGAGACTATTCTTTACCTAAACGATTACTTAAACAAAGATTTGCTTTAGTAAATAGTTACAAAAGGTTTATTTTACGACAAAGCACCTCAACGAAAACCAGATGTTTGTAAAGAAGATTGAAGAAGTCGATTTATAAATGTGAATATTTAATAATATAGTCATATACGGTACAATAGTCATAGCAATTCCAATATCTAGGTTTTCAGACATAATCATAATCGAGAGAGATATTCGTAATACTCTCTGGATTTACCGTAATCTCTAATTTTGTGGTTTCCTCACGAAACGATGTTAATATTATTACTTCCAATATTTAGATACCTAGTAGCAGATATTTTTGGCATTTAGCCAGAAAGTTGAATCCAATATTTAGCTCAGTGGGCCTACACAAACAGAATGAAATTTATGGACTATAAAATACGATTATTTAACCGTTTAGTCTTTAGTTTCTTTTATTTGTGACTATCCTCACGTTAAATATGACCTAAATTTCACAAAAGGGTGTACTCATAGATACTGTGGATATATTTAACGTATAATTTATTTTCAGTTTGCGTCTATGATAAGATGTATGAACATCTATGAAACAAAAAGGGTAAGTACGCATTTGTGTATCTTAAGTTATGTGTTTTTGGTATTTTTCTAGACTACAAACACTGTATGGTAGGATATTCCTTTGCTACGTCTAGTCGATAGGTAATGCTAAAATTTTACTATTGACAATTGCTTTCCACTTTTGCATTAATTGTTGAGGTTCATTCATTTTGCATAAACTACGTGGGTTTCGAATTTTTTAACACTAGTGTGTGAAAAGGAATTTACTAAAGCGCAGTGTATTTCCTAAACGCTAGAAAAAACACCTCATACCTTCCTACTACTTTTTACTTCAAATAAAAGGATAAAACTCTGTATTATCGCGGACAGGTTGAACTGTATAAATAAACATCAAGTCGTGGAGACTTTGCCGCCCGCAATAAATTCTTGTTTCTCTCATGAATGTCCAGTTTCATATTTTTGCTGCAGCTTACTCAGCGAAGTTGCTTTTAGTTTGTATAAATCTGTGAGTTTGTTTGTGTCGCAGTCATATTTTAATTAAGTAAGCTAATAATTAATTCAAGCGGTGACTCTCTGTTTTGGTAAGACAATGTTTTTTCGTTCGTTTAGATTCTATTTAGAAGTAAAGTTTCTGATAATTGCAACTACGCCATATTTTTAACAGTATGTATGCTTTCCTATAAATTAAACTAGGTGCAATATTTAAAATAGTTCTTTAATTGAGGAAAAAATTCAAAAAATACGAATATTCTTCAAGAATAGTTTCCAATAAATATGCACAGAAAGTTGAAGCTCCCGACGTCAGACCATTTGTTAGGAATGCACTTGACCCATTCATGCATAACGGTCGCTGGTCAAAAGCATAAACTGGGCAAGGACATTTTGTCTCTTTTAACCTACTTATAATACCTACTGATGGCTTCAAATTCATCATCACAAGTTCGCCTTTATTCGGTCATAATATAACTACATCTATTTAGACCGGTTAGTGCCGCAGTTTATCACTGTCTCCTAACAATACGCAGCTTAATTGAACGAGATACCAACTTACCTCACAAAGTAAGGTCAAAAAATAAATCATTTCGCAAAAAAGGCTATAAATCCCAAACGTGACGCGAAGAAAATTTTATTTAACCGTAATATTAAGGGAATAACCGTCGAGTTCCAGCGGTTGCAATATTGGAATGTTATCATTTGACGTTGCTCGCTATATTAAAGTTTTTAAATTGTAGTCATAAAAATATCGTCCTGTGAATAAATTGGTTTATTTTCAGCACTTTCTGGGTTTAAAAAGATCTGCATCGGCTGATGAGTATCGCAGAGCTATTCTTTATTCTTTATCTTTATTGCAATCCATAACGTAGTACATACAGGTGGTAGGGAAAAATAAATTGAAACAATTATGAACACTGTCGAGAACAGCAAAATTTAAAATAAGTAGGAGAGAAGAAGCTTATTACTAAATATTTAAATTATGTCCTATCTGTCTATTATTATTTTTTGCAGCAGTATTAGTTATTATATTTATTTATGTTATGACTCATTTATTTAATCTCTAAATATAATATGTGTAGGTCAATCTATTTATTTATTATTCGTATTAAATTATATATTATTATGGATTATTTAATTATTAGCTTGAATATTTTGTATTGTAATAAGTGCACTTAATGTAGTTATATATTTAACTTAATACTTAAAATCTTCATGCTTTATTTTAAACTCGTTTATTATTTTGCTGATCTGGTAATCAGTTACATCTTTTTGTCATTGAATTCATCCGTTAGATATTCGTGTATTGTGTAATAACTTTTATTAATTAGGAATTGTTTTAATTTATTTAAAAATATATTTGTTTTGTTTTCTTGTTTCATGATTTCCGGTAATTTATTGTATATTTTTATTGACATCGCATATGGACTAGAAGAGTGCAGTTTAAGGCGGGAGGGAGGCAAATTCAATTGTTTTTATGGCGCTACGAATATTTTGTTCGTATGTCTTCCCGTGAGTGTAAGATTCTGGGCATTTGCGTACTAATTTGCATTATTCCAAAATACAAATACCAATTAAGGTGAGAATTTTGTGTTTCTGGAAGTAAGGCTTGCAACTATCTGTTTGTTCTAAGTTTATAATTATTCGTATCAGTTTTTTTTGTAGGTTGAATACGGAGGGAGCATCTGTGCTATTTCCCCATAGGATGATGACATAGCTGAACCAAGCACGGTCATAGTAGTATGTGACTATTGCGGTTTGTAGGTTGGTAGTTTTATTAATGCTGGTATGAAAATTTTGATTTTTTTTAAATAACCTTCTGTATTGTGCCTTCCAGTTTATATGTGTGTCTATCGTCAAACCTAAGAAAGTGAAATCATTAACTGTTTCTAAGTTATGTTGATTGAATATTAAGTTTATATTTATTCAGCTTTTCTGTTGAGGATGAAAAGTTATTAATTTAGTTTTGGTGAAGTTAATTTCAAGATTATGCTCACTCATCCAATTTATTGTTTTATTAAGAATGGTAGTTTTTCATTTAAATAAGCATTTGTATGGCATGAGGTGACGAGTGAAATATCATCCAAGAATAGTACACATGGCCCATTTATGGTTTTGGGTACTTCATTTATATATATGAGGAATACGAGGCCGCCTATAATACTTCCCTGGGGAATTGAAGCATGAATTTGTCTGACATCGGATCTTATGAGTTGTATTTCTTTATTTTTTTATTGTAATGTTCGATCTCAAACAGTTGCTACCCTTCAGATATGATGCGAACCAGTCATGGGTTTTCCCGCGTATTCTAAGTAGCTTATCTAATAATATTTTAAATTGCACTTTACCGTAGGCCTTAATCATGTGAAGTAATATTCCTGTTGCGTATTGTTTGTTATTTAAAATATTTAAAGCTTCTTGAATGTACTGCTAGCGTTGTAGATCAATTTTTACGAAATCCGTTTTGGCAGTCATCGAATATCTTTTATTTTTCACAAAAGGAATATACGCGTTCGCACATTGCTTTTTCAAACACTTTAGATGCTGTAGGCAGAAGGGAAATTGGTCTATAATTATTTGGTTCTGTTTTAGCATTCTTTTTATGAAGAGGTTTTATTAGATATTTTTTGTTGATTGGGGAATATGCTTTCTTCGAACGATTGATTGATAAGTTTATAAAATGGTAAAGTAAGTTCGTCAGTACACTGCCTGAACAGGGTAGGTGGGAGTTCATCTATGTCGTGACTTTTTTGTTTTTTTTTTTTAGGAATTTTTAAGATCTTGTTCACTTCGTAACCATCGACTAGGCTAAGAAACATGGTATTTTCAGTGGGGTTAATCACTGATGTTTCTCGTGGTTCGGAGCCAGGTGTTAAGGCGGTATTTTTCCCAATGGATGCGAAGAAGTTATTGAATACGTTAGCTAATTGCTGAGGTTCACTTACCAGGTTCGTCGTTTGTAATTTTATATTTTGTTTATCGTTTTTGCTTTTCCTGTTTGTTCGTTCTTTAACTATATTCCACATGGTTTTTCTTTATTTGTTGATTTATTCATTTTATTTATTCAGTGTAATTTTTTTGCCATCGTTACTGAATTTTTTAGAATTTTTTCATAATTTTTGTAGCTATGTTAGATTACTAATTTATGGGGATAATTTCCTCGGTCTCAGCTATAAATAGTCGCCATAATATTTTTTTTTTGCCACGACATGTTTAAAGAGATTAAGGGCTAAGAGGTACTCCCTGAAAGCGTTGCATATTTTTAAACTTCAAGAATATTTATTACTTGGCTTAAGATGTGGCGAGGATTTTTTTAAACAAAATGCAATCAACCTTTTTTAATTTGACAAACAGTAGAAAAGTTACATGCTATGAAATCAGGCTCGGGGGGCTACATCCTCGTAGAGGAGGACATAGTTATAGTTATATATATATATATATATAATTTATCCTATGTTGTCCTACTGCTGGGCAAAGGTCTGCTCCATACTTTTCCTTATGTTGGCCTTCTCCGGCCAATCGGTCAGGAACATGCCAAATCATCAAGTCAGCGTTTTTTAAGCCAGCCCGGGTGAAGATGCCCGTCATCAGGCACCCACTGTGTGACGATCCTGGCCCATCTGTTTTGAAGCATCCTATAGGTGTGACCCGTTCAGTCCCATTTCAATCTCGCAGACTTATCGCTGGCATCAGCGACATAGGTATTAAAAAAAAATTGTCTTTTACATTTTGTCTACTTAATTGTGAACACAAATATAGAGAACAGCTGATTTATTTTGCCTGACTTCAGGGTTGATCCTATCATAAAAATTGTTCATAGTGATGAATGAGTACAATGACCCCTGAAGAGGTTTAGGGTTAACAAAAACTAAGCTTGTGTAGGCAATGTAATGGAGCTCAAAGTGCCCAATAAAATGTAATATAATTTATTTTAAAATCAAGTAAGATAGTACATCAAAATATCTTAAAGGATCTTATATTAACAGAAATTCGACCAAACATCTGTGTCCTAACTAGATAACTAAATATCAGTATCTCAGACAACAGCGCTCATTCCTAAAATATATATTTACAAGCTTACAAGTTCAAATTTGTTATAATTATATACATATTTCGTTATTTTTAGATCAACTAGTAAATAATAAATGTATGATAAAAGGTGTATGATCAAATAGTAGGTACTAAACGCTATGGCAACATATCTTCACCCACCCCAAATGTTATCTACCCATTTTAAAAATCATTCAGCTATCCCAATAAGGGTGTCTACAGACTTTTATTAGCGACTATTAAATGTATATTGGTGCTGGATACGGGTAGGCGTTAAGAAGATTAACAAGCAACCCTGCTCTATCAGGAGGGGCGACGGGATTCATTATTTTATGGATGGCGAAGTACTTGCTTACTTGGTGTGTTTGTGGGTTTAGATATGTTGATTGAAGAGGTTGGATTATGTGGTTGAAAAGATTTGACTTTGACTTTGTGGCAGATTTTTTCGTATGTATTTTTTTATTCTTCAATTCCCTAAGCTTCTAGCTTTTCATAGCTATTTCTGTCACAGATACATGCTATTTGCATTTCATTAACACACATTTTAAGTCCACTGTTTGACTTTTCTGGCGTGTATACATAACTTACAATATAATTTTATTAAGAAGATTAAAAAAAGGTATTTACAAGGCAGATGTGTGATAGGGACGCCCTAGGAGGACATATACTGACCTTTTTAATGATGTTCTCAAGAAAGGTCATGTGCGTAGTACTCGCAACGTTGCATGCATGTTTGACCAGATGTATGAACGTAAAAGAGGTAAAAAGAGTACGTAAGAATCGTAGTAGGTGGCGGTTCTGTAGTTTCTGCCTACCCCCATGGGAAGAAGGCGTGAGTTTAAATATTAAATTTATGTGTGTTTATTTAGCCTATTTTATAATTTTGCTAGGTAGAAAAGTTTCAAAGTCAAATCATTTATTTCAAATATGCTCCATATAAGGCACTTTTGAACGTCAACAATAGATTCTAGTCGCCTCTTTCAAAAGGTAGTTTTCGTATGGACAAGAATGGGCAAGAAAATCCACCGTTAATCTTTTAAAATGTTTTACAATCTTTTTTTATAATATTAATTATAATGTAAAGACGATGCACTTAGAATAAAATTACTATACCACAATAAGTAAAAAGAATTAAAAATGAAGCAACGACATATAAATTAATTAAGTGATAAGAGTAAGAATATTTCTTAATATATACAAAATGTAAAAAAACAAACGAAAATATTTACAAAAATTGTAAAAGTAGACAATTTTCCTAATATTTTACAATTAATAAGTCAGTGTGTGAGCAAGTAATCAGTGTCAATATCATAATGTCGTTGGTAATGCCGATCACTTCCCAATAACAGGACAACAGTAAACAACCAGCAGTTAAAAACTTCAACCCCAAGCCACCCTCCCTTAATTTCCTCAACTTCCGTCCAAAAACGTAATCCAATTTCATCTGCTTATATTTATTACAACCGAAAAATTTCCCTTCCGTCCCGACAAGCCGAAATGAACCAATATAAACTTCGATTAATTAACTAATGTACCGCGCTGCCACAGAACGAGGCTTCATCAAGTTATCCATGTTTTGGCACCTAAACAAACTTTTTTGGCGTTGTTTCACCCGTTATGTTGGTAACAACAGGCGGGCAGGTAAATAAAAGTTGCGAAATTAGTTGGCGTAACTCCGGCCGACATCGGCACCACGATTACAGGTGTAATTCCATTAAATGAAAAATACAGCGGCCTTTTTGGGGCATTTTTTGAACCCCTAGTTAGGGAACTTTTGGATTGGCAGCTGACAGTCCGTTGATTAGGGATCTTAATTGCTATTATGGTTAATGTGACAGGTATTGTAATTGGCTGCTGGATAAATTGTTGTTTTACTGGATTTTGTAGCGGCTAACTAATTTTTTTATTTTCGCTGCGATGTTTATTGTTGTTGTAGACGCTCGTTTTTGTTACATAGAATGAGAAGGTTTACAATCACAAGATAATTTAATATTAGGCTCAAGATTTTTCTAACAAATGACAGTAATGAAATACATTCCAAAGCACTTCGTCAAGAAGCTTAGAACAACAAACAAAGTTTACACAAAACCACGTAAAAATATCTAGAAACTTAAATTCAATTTACACCCTAGTAAACAAATAAATCACAGTTTTAGACGAAAAAAATAGTGTCTAAAGTATAATTAACAAGTCTAGACTGACGATTGTTTACCAAAAACGAATCATAACAGAACAAAGTAAATTAGATAAGTTAGTAATAAATCGTGTGCTTTACAATTACAATTATGTTTTCTGATTCATTATTATTAAACTCTTTTCACTTTTGTTGGTATCAAATTGACCTTCCAACTTACATTGGTCGAAGAAGCTGTTATCATCATAATTCGGAATTGTCCACTGCAAATGTAAACGTTTTGAACGCTGCGATCTTGAAACAAGATCGTTGCGCTAAGCAAAGGGACTTGGGAAACTTTGGTGATGTCTGATTATTAAATGTATTAACACGCAAGAAGTGTTTTACATTAATTTTCAACCCATCACTGTCTGCACTTCTTTTATGAAAGTTTGTCAAACCAGAGTTTATTTCAGACTACATATTAAAGCAGGGCTTTGGCATCACGCATTGAATTTGTCCCAAATAACAATTTACATACTAGTCTTTCAGTTTCTGCTCAAAAAATCCTTATCAGTAAAAGGCCTAAAAGTTTCTGCACCCAATATTTCCAAGAACCCATTTTGATTTCACGAACTACCTCGAATTCCTTCCTTTTCACGCTTGTTCTGAAGCGAGGTGATAAATTAGCCTTACTGCTGCTTCCACGGCTCCCACACTGAATATGTATTAGTACTCCCAAATTAAATGATACTGTAGCTAGACATTTACAAATGAGATATATTAGAGCACTGCTGATAAAGATGTGAAAGTAGTTGGAGAAAAGTTTCAGCGAATGTATCGGAAAGGCACCAAATTGACTCAACTTTGTGTGGTTCTTTCCTAACAAGTCCATTTCAGACACTAATCTGCATGGTCCTAACATGCTGGGACACAGGCCTCCTCTCTATGAGAGGGAGCGAGCCGTAATCCACCACGCGGGCCCAATACGATATTTTTAGTTCTAGAATATGCCAGTTTCCTCACGATGATTTTCCTTCACCGTTTTGAGAGCAGTGCTGATGAAATAATTTACACAAAGTGCCTGCCTGGGTTCGAACCTACGACCTACATACAACTCGTAAGTCGCGGCCGTTTCTACTAGGCCACCACTGCTTTATACTGATTCTGGTAAAGATACTGAGACCTCTGAATTTGTTTCGGTGTTTCTTCTCAGAGTAGTCCGATGGAAACTGGGTCTGGTACATAATACCGACAGTCACTACATCGACGGTCGCTGTATCGAAAAAGTTCCATCTATGAGTTAATGAATCGACAGTACCCCAAATCGACGGTACGTCGTATCGATACTACACCTAATCGATAGTACGCTGTATCGACAGTATACCATATCGATAATACGTTGTATTGACAGTACACCATATCGATGGTACGCTGCATCGACTGCCCGACCCGAGCCAGATTTAAATAAAAAATATAAGCGTTTTTAAAGTTTTTGTTTTTCATGTAACCCACATAAAATGGTTGAAATATCATAAATACGTATTCAGTATCCTTAGTTATTATTACGATAACTTTCAAAATAACTTTAACATTGATAGTATTAATTTTAAAAAAGTCCAAATAATAATAATAAATTGATATTTATAAAGTACATTATAAAAAAACCGGCCAAGTGCACGTCGGACCACGCACAATGAAGGGTTCCGTAGTTGGGATGAATTTATCCCAAATACAAACTTAACATAGTACTCGAAAAACATGTTCTCCCATACATTCCAACTGCAAAGTTTGTACGCACAATATTGAGTGATTTACCATGTTATTTTCAGACCATAGACTTCTTATAGGTTTTCTTGTAATCTATGGGTAAAGAACCATACTCTATATTTTTGCAAAATGTTTTGCTTAGTAGTTTCGGAGATAACGGGGGAATGGTCAATTTACATCTCTTTTCTTAAATATCTTTAAATGTGTTTATTTTAAAATTATGATAAAAATATATTTGGGATCCTCGCAACAAATTCTTTCATTTAATATGTCACGCGGTATTATTAACAAAACTTTTTTTTTTAATTTTATTGTTTGCCCCCCAAAAGTGATAAATTGATAAATTGAAAAATGATACATTGTGATAAATTGAAATAAATAAATGTTGAATATGGGGGAATATTTAAAATTTATTTATTTACGTTACACTTCCGTGTTTGGGTCACAAAAATACATACCTGTATCAAATGTCAACTTAATCAGTCCATTAGATTCGGAGCAAATTGGCTGTAACAGATGGATAGACAGACAGACAGACAGCCACTATAAGGGTTCCGTTTTTTCCTTTTGAAGTACGGAACTGTAACAAGCAATATACAAAGGAGACTGTTTAAATTTGTATGGGAAGTGGTCTATGAACCAATAGCGATACTGTAGTGGTTTTCTGTGGGCAAACCTTGACTACATCCTTGTGCAAAGGGGCATCAAAATCTAGCCCCGGCAGTTTTGAGAAAAATAATTCTTTAGAATTCACATTTCTTGCTACATTTTTATAGTAGAAGCGTTTTGAACGCGTATTTCTGACTTTATTTATGTGTTTCTATGCTAGGCAAAGTCACTTGCCACCTCAACAGTTTTTGACATAACGTCACGCCTTGTTTCCCCGAAGGATTAAACAGAGGTGAACCCTAGTAGGTACACCCGCATTTCGCCAGTTATGTTTAAGTCCCATCTAATGGGGGGCGAGCATATTGCCATCAACAGTTTTTAAGTACCGATTTTTAGGTATTTTTTTGGTTTTTATAGTAGCTCTTGACAATTTTCATTAACATTTTTTTTCTGCATTTAATTTTATCTGACAAATAGGTTTTGTTAATGCAACTTTTTTTTTTTTTGTTACGCAGCTCTAGATAATCGTAGGTACGTTAGACAGTCATTACCGTGGATAAGAGGATTGATCACTACGAATTATGTTTATTACCATTTGTGACATTTCTAATACTCCTAACCTCAGTTACAGAATAGTATAATAAGAAACAGGTTTGAATGTCATCAAAAAAAGTTTTAGTGTAAATGTCCAATTCTCTGCTGACTGCATTTTTTTTACAAAATCTGTAAATGCGGGTCAAAATATTTAAAAAAATAATGGAGAGTCTTCTAAGAATGTTTTCCTCTAGCTACAACGGTTAAGGTACCTGCCCTTACGACCCTGAATATCCAGCCTGTTTATTATTAAGGTGTATTTTTCTCAAAATTGCCGGGTCAAATTTGATGCCCTTTTGCACAAGGGTTAAGATGAGGTATCCCTACACAAATATCAAAACCATATCGCTATTGGTCCAAAGACCACTTTTAAACAGTCTTCTTTAACAAATTGTGATTAAAAACTTTAAAAAAGCTTTTTTTTTATGTAAATCTGTCTCGGGTCGGGCAGTCGATGCAGCGTACCATCAATATGCTGTACTGTCGATACAACGTATTATCGATATGGTATACTGTTGATACAGCGTACTATCGATTTGGTGTATTGTTGATGTAGCGTACCGTCGATTTAGCGTACTGTCGATGTAGTGTACTGTCGATGTAGCGTACCATCGATTTGCGGTACTGTCGATTCATTAACCCGTCAATGGGTCGGTTTCGATACAGCGACCGTCGATGTAGTGACTGTCGATATTATGAACTTGACCTGTGTATACCTACTTACAAAAATAACTATCATTTATAATTTATGATTAACGGTAATTTAATAGCATACTGCTAGATACCTGCCTTAGATAACTGCCTTCACCGACGAGATATGTAATATTATATCGACTGACAAAATTAACTCGAAGCTTAAAAATGCAGGCAATTTTTTACGACAAAGTAGGTACTTCACTATATTTTGGTTGTGTAACTTTCAACTCACCTTGCTTAGTTATAGTACATTAACTCCAACTTAATCATCATTAAGGATCATAGCGCCTTACTATCAAAATTCAAATTACTCGAAATGAGCTCAAAACCGAAAATTCCATAAACCTATCGCAAGAAATTTAATCTATCGCTCAAGTATCAAAGCTTATCAATCTCTGAACTTAAACCACAAAGTAAATAGGTACAGAAGGCCAGCTTTATCTACAATGGCTGAAAACGGGCGCATAGACACGTAATGCTGAGGCAACATTGTCGCGATCAGGTGAACAAAACTTCACGCGCTCTCTCTCGCACACCGCTCGACGGCTCGCTGAGCAACAGAGAGCGCGCGAAGTATTGTTCGTGTTATCGCGATAATGTAGCCCCAGCATAAGTACGGCGATCTCAAACAAATGCCAGTTCTCACTAAAGGATAACACATTCATCTGTATTAAGAATGTTTCAACCTTTTATCTCACCACTCTTTAACAATTATTGTTTCAATAACAATATTAAATTGTATTTGATAAATCATCGGCGAAAATTGAAATTGAACGAGGAAAATGTCGTGAGGAAAGTTTTGAGTATGAATGTAGATGAGTGTAAGAGCAGAGGTAAACCAAAAAACCGGCCAAAAGCATATCAGATCACGCACATTAAAGGGTTCCGTAGTTGGGATGAATTTATCCCAAGGAAAAACTTAACATTGTAGTTTAAAAACATGTTCTCCCAAACATTCCAACTACATGTTAGTTTGTACGCACAATATTGAGTAATTTATTTAATTTTACCATGTTATTTTAAGACCATAAACTTCTTATAGGTTTTCCTGTAATCTATAAGTATAGAACAATGTTCCGTACCTTTTTAAAAATGTTAGGCTCAGTAGTTTCGGAGATAAGGGACAGGGATAGGGATATGGTCAATTTTCATTTAATTCCTTAAATATCTTTAAAAGTAATTATTTTCAAATTATAAAAAAAAATGAGATCCTCACAACAAGGCCTTTCATTTGATGTGCCATACAGTATAGTTTGCAAAACTTTTTCTTTTAATTTATCTAGTCGCTCTCACCCTCGAAAAGTGACCCTCACATTAAAAAAATATTCATTTTCATTACACGTCCGTATTTGGGTTGCAGAAATTGATATGTGTACCAAATTTCAACTTAATTGGTTTATTAGATTCGGAGTTAATTGGTTATGACAGATAGACAGATCGAGTGATCTTTAAGGGTTCCGTTTTTTTCCTTTTGAGGTAAGTACGGAACACTAAAAACGATGGATAAACTGTGAGAAAGATGATATGGCTAGAAAGGAGGTGTGTACCGAGATAATAAGTAATACTACTAACATAATACGTATGGAAATAGTATGTAAGTAGTATTAGAAGTATAGAAGTAAAAGATAGGCTGCGCCGACCGTAAATATATTGAGATAAGGGCAGTAGAATAAAATTTATGGTAATATTGACTTTTGGTGCAAACTATAGCACGCGCTGTAAGTAGACACGTGTTGATGTCTGCGTGCGTTTTAGCTCTTTGTAAGTATAAAGTCGACCTTCTGTACCTATCTATTCTTTACCTTAACTTTGTCTATCAGAACATAGAATACTATTTTGTTCTGCGAAGAAACTTAATTAAAGTTGGCGAAGTTGTTATGTGTATCAGTGATCACGGCCTAATAACGGCGCAGTTATGTGCAACGAACAACTTTCATATTAATCAAATATCTTGATAGTTCTTGCAAGGTGCGGTTACGGGTTTGCTTAGGATTAGTTTGAGATAACGGAATCTCAATGGATGAACACATAAAATATCGCTATATTGGTCTGACTGCATGCGTGCAGCCCCAACGAAATGATTAAACTACGTAGATTTTTTTACTTTATAGCATCTGCAGGTCAACTTAGGAGGTTGTTGGTTACTGAACCGGGCTATGTTACTAACTTTAGCCCTAAGACGTGTATTGTTGTTGGATCTGAAATTGAAGAAAATAATTTAGTTTTTTTCATCAAAATTGAAATCATTATCATAATTCCACAGTAACATAAAGGAGATGGAAGGAGAGAGAGAGGAAGGAATATGAAAGAAAAGGGAGTGAATGATAACGTGACAGGGGAGAATGTAAGAAGAAAACGTGGTGCGCCGAACCCACGTAACATGGGACCAGAACAGGAAGATGATGATGATCATGACACCCATATTAAGCACGACATTAAAAAACCGGCCAAGTGGGTGTCGAACCACGGACACGCACAACGAAGGGTCCCATAGTTGGGCTGAATTTATCCCAAATACAAACTTAACATTGTAGTTGGATTACATGTTCTCCCATACATACTAACAGCAAATGTAAGTTTGTACACACAATATTGAGAGATTTACCATGTTATTTTAAACGTTCTCCTGTAATCTATGAGTAGTCTCTGTTTTTTTTTTTTAATTTTAGGCTCAGTGATTTCAGAGATGAAAAGGGGGGCGGAATGGTCAATTTTCATCTATTTTCTTAAATATTATAAAATTTAAAAAAAAAATCAGATCATCGCAACAAGCCCTTTCATTTGATATATCACACGGTACAGTTAAAAAACATATTTTTGTTAATTTTCTTATTTGCTCCCATAAGTGATCCCCATATTCAATATTCATTTATTTACGTTAGATACACGTCCGTGTTTGGGTCACAGAAATACATAAGTGTACCGAATTTCTACTAAATCTGTCTATTCGATTCGGTGCAAATTGGCTGTGACAGACGGACAGACAGACACACGAGTGATCCTATAAGGTTTCGGTTTTTTTCCTTTTGAGGTACGGAACCCTACAAAGTATTGTAGTATTGTATTATACCCGACTGCAGCGAAGTACAAAAGAAAAGTAATGTTTCTACTGTTAGCAAAGAGGACTAGCTCCTTAGGATCACTATCTCATAAATACGTCAGTACCTACCGACCTACATTGTTGTTCGTTGTCGAAACGAAACTCCAACTAGTATTGAACTTATTCTCCTACATTTTCGAGCATTGAGTCTGGCTGTGGCTTACAAATCCAAATTGACTGACTACATTTGTATAGAATGAGAATGGTTTCTATACCTACTACGTAACTATTGGTTTTTCTTTATGAAGATGATAGTGGGCTGTTTGTTTATGAAGTATTCTACTAGGTATTCTATTTTAGGTAGGTTAATATTCTATATATGAAGTAGATGCAATTACTTTGATTTGATTTTGCCTCACGCTATAAATACTCGCGAGTAAAAGTTGTTTGACAAAATAATCATAATTATTATTTTAGCGTAGCCAATGTTATCATCTATTGTGTTTATAAATTAATTTAGTGTTTAAGAGAATGTATTGTGAAAGTTGGTAACTGCGCAAATTCCTGTTAAATATTTCGATGTTTTGATTAATTTGTCAATATATTACTACTGCTCGGTTCCTATAACAAAAATGAATCGTTTTATCTTCCCAATGGTGGTACTTTTATGCCATATATGCGAACATACATATCATATTGGCAAACTAGGCATATAAAAAGATTCGTAAGCAAATTTTACCCGTGATAGCTACTTGCAAATGGGAGGGTTTACTATGCAAAGCTATGAGGTCTTTGCTTCATTATTGGTAAAGATACAAGAGTCTTAATTATAACAATTAATAGGAATCGGCTATAAGACAAGTGACATCTACCAACCCATACTACTGGGCCCGCGTGGAGGATTACGGCCCGCTCCCTTTCACAGAGAGGAGGCATGCGTCCCAGAAGTTGGAACATTTAAGGCTGATAATTATAAGTTATGTGATGTTATCTACTACTTAAATGAATTGATGAAACATTGTTCTGTACTGCACTCATCATCATCATCATCATTTCAGCTGAAAGATGTCCACTGCTGGACATAGGCCTTCCCCAAGCACCGCTATTTCGACTGATTCTGTGCTTCCCACATCCAACGGATTCCTGCGGCCTTCATAAGGTCATCGGTCGATCTTGTGAGAGGCCTTCCAACGCTACATCTTTCGGTACGCGGTCGCCACTGCAGAACCTTTCTGCCCCATCGGCTATCCGTTCTGCGAGCCACTTTGCCACACGAGCGAGTTTGGCAATTCTTCGGGCTATGTTGGTTACCTTGGTTCTCCTGCGGATCTCTTAATTTCTGATTCGATCACGTGGGGAAATTCCAAGCATAGTCCTTTTCCATTGCCCTTTGGGTGACTTAGCCTTCTGATAAGGCCCATTGTGAGCGACCACGTTTAATTACCATAGGTCATCACTGGCAACACGCACTGGTAAAAGACTTTCATCTTGAGACACTGTGGTGTGTGGGACGAGAAGATTTTACGTGACTTCTCGAACGCTGTAGTGCACTAATATACTCATAATAAGCATTTGAAAGTATTGCGACGTTAACAACTTGCAGAATGATCAACAAAATTGTAAAAATATCTTCATGAAAATATTTTCTTCTCCCTTTAAACGTCTATTTCAGTTCATTGGTCTCGCAAATTAAATGCTTTTAATAATATAATAAACCTATTTGAAACATTAGGACTTTAATTGAAACGCCCGCATAATAATTAGAGCGACATAATTATGCGTGACGTCATAAACTCTAATGAATGCGATTACAACGATAATTGACAAACATTTTATGAGCATTCATGATTAATTTTATGTCAATTTTGATGGTCTCATTATAGCAAAGAAGCATTCTTTTTTTAGTACTTTGGCAGCGAATTGAAAATTATAATAATGAAAAATCATTTCGTAAAACAATCATTGAGACTGATATTTTAAGCAGAAAACAAGACAGCTGAATAATTCTAGCTGACGACACATAAAAGACTTATTGTGTAGGCTACTTACTGTTCATATTTATTTTCCAAGGGTTGAGAAAAATACGCACACATACGCAGTACATATACATAATGTATATAGGATGAGATGTAGGAAAATATGAAAAATAAATATGCTTCTAATGTCGACATCCTTCCGTATTTTTCTATATATCTTATACTATTAAATGAACAATATTTGTATACAGGGTGTAAGGGACAGCCCTCCGCTAACTAACAGGGTACATTCAGCTTCTTATTCTGAATCATATTCCACCGAAAATTTTCCCAGGAAAATGGCAGGGTTTACGGGGGTGAAAAATCGATCTAGCTAGGTATCATTTTTGAGAAAATTCGTTTTCTCTATTTTCACTCAAGCTGCTCAGTCACCCAGGTAAATAAGTGAAAAAAGCGTGCAAAAGCAAATTAACAGGATATATCTTTACAAAGTTAGGCATTCATTTATAATGCTTTTTTTTTCGGACGTTCTCGGACCGAATTAAGTTAAGGTGGAACTGTCGCCCTTAATTAAGAAATTTCTTGAGATAGACCTCTCCTGAGCTTACCCGTGAATTTGCAACAGTTTTAAAGTTACGACACAAAAAATACAAGATTTTTATCTGTTTGAACTTCTTTTAGTAAAGATGTTATCAACTGTTTAAAGGACCCACGTCGTTCGCAAATCGGTGGTTGCTACACATTTTTTTTTTTTTGGTATATTACGCGGAAGTGTGAACTATGGATTCAGAACTGATAGGAATAGACGAGTGGCAATCGCTTTCAAAGCATTATGTATTTCTACAACGACTTTCAATAGGATTGACATAATTAAGCTTTACGGTAGCTTACATCTAAGCAATACATTTTTGACTGTTAAGCGAAATATTAGTATCTTATTCGCGATCTCCTGACTTTGTTTTTGTTTTTATGTTTGCCTACACTATCCCACTGCTGAGCAAAGGCCTCCCCAAAATCCTTCTATGCGTCCTTTTCCAGGGCCACTTCCATCCAATCCTTGCGGTACGCGTCTAGGTCATGTCGCCACCTCTTCCTGGGCCGGCCTCGGCGCCCGCCGCCGTCCATCCTCGGGCACCGACCGTATGAAAACTGTTGCCCAATGGTCAAGATGCATGCGGCTGACATGGTCCAGCCAGTCTCATTTTAGCTTGGCAGCCTTTTTGCCTACGTCTAAGATCCCCGTTTTGGAGCGTAGCGTGGTGTTGCGTATTCTGTAAGTTCGTTTCACACCCAGAATGCTGCGCTCCATTGCTCTTTGGCAAACCCCAAGGCGGAAATTTTGCAACTCGGTGAGCGACCAGGTCTGAGCACCGTAGTTAAGGACGTGCAGAATACACATATCGATGAGTTTTCGCTTCAGGGAGATCAGTAGATCGCCCTTTGATCGACGTTGATTATATGTAAGTTAAAACTTATTCACACAATAAAAACTTAATGATCTCCTAAAAAAGGGCTTCCTCTCTCCTACCTTTTTTGCTGTACCCCACAGGGTCCATAATGATCTAAATTATAAAGTTGCAACCTAAGTACACATTATGGTAAAGCAATAAAGATATTGAGTATTGACTTTGCCATTAGAATGTCAATATGTCTAGGCCCGCGTCTGGTCAGTACAAATAAGTATATTATTTGTCAGTTTGTGTCCTAAAATAATTGCAGAAATTAAACATCATTTTCCAGATTAGTCCCAATCAAAAGTATTGTAACAGGCAAAGTTGACGAAAGTCTATTTTCTGGAATTATTTTTAATATATTCTCTGCAGGTCTATCAAGCGTGTAGTTCCATACGGCTGGCTATTTTACTTACTAGTAATACCGGTATCGTGAGGAAAACAACTAAAGCTCCCAAACTCATAAAATAAATATTATGGAAATTGAGTTATTAGCATAATTCCTAACTGTCGGTAAAATAGCTAATGTAAATTGCTGTGCGAATAATTTGACTATCATCGGTCGATTTACTAAACCAACAAATACGGAGGTTGTTTGAATAAGGATGGAGGAGAGAATAATCTGAGGTATTATTTTTTTTAAAACCGCACACTATGGGTTCCGTACCACCAAAACTGTTATGGTTTACCTTCTTCTTACCTATTATTTGCCGTACTAGAAACCTTAGTCACCATATTTTAATAATTCAAATAGCTACCGAAAAGTGTACATGATCTTATTTCAAAAAGATTAAGCGCTATTTTTTACATTAGCAAGTTTGACATTTTGCATGTAATAAATATTTTTTATTACGGTAAGAAAGTCCTACGACCCTGTTACAGACAAACGGCTCGACGGACTGACGGATAATGAAAGCTTTAGAACTGGATCACGTTGTAACTCCTTGGGTAAGGAACCCAATTTTTTTTTTGTTTCCGCTTCCACTAATAAATATCTACTTTCCTAATTGATATGCTAATAATTTATGAATACAACAAGACCGGCAGCTCATAAAACACGAATAATTGTGTTATTATGTCGGTACACCTAATTTGTGTTCATATTATTTTGCGGTGGTCCAATTACTCTAAGTAATTTGAAGAAGACGCTTTCTAATTTCCATTAGGGAGCCGTTTCATTGGATATAAAACTGTGTTCTTGTTGGAAAATAATCGTTTTAATGGTTCATACTTGGGATGGAGAACAGAATTTTTCAGTGTTGTAGATGAAACAAATGTGTACAACTTTATCTTAAAATTTGACGTTTTTTCCGAGAAATAAAGAAGAAAGAATCTTTTATTGAGCAGCAAGCTATAATATTATTAGCAAAAGATTAACTATTAGCGTTATAATTTTTATTTTCATTAAAATCATATATTTTCCTCTGCCTCGTTGGTCTAGTGGTCGCAAAGCGCTACTGCTGAGTTCATACTCAGGTCCTTAGGTTCATACTCAGGTTCATACATAGGACCTCATGGTCCTGGGTGCGATTCCCGGGTTGGGCAAGATGTTTTTGGGTTTTTCCATCAGGAATTTCTCAGTAGCAGCCCGGACTCTGGATTTGTGCCCGATTGATGGCAATAGGCTCGCCCCCTATTACATGGGACTTAAACATAACTGCCGAAATGTGGGTGTACTATAGGTACACCTCTGCCTAACCCTTCGGGGAATACAGGCGTGATGTTATGTTATTTTCCTCTGCGTGAGATAGAGATACAAAAATCTTACTCGATTGACAAAGTCGTTGGAAATAGTAATTATTATCAAGTTTCTGCTATTCTATGATACATAAACCTACAAGCCCTAATTACTGAAAGTGCCTGCGGCCCTCCTTATTACACGAAATAAATGATATATGGTTAATGAATAGCTACCCGTGACCCTAGGGTACCGCAAGGTCACACACTGAGCCCGATCGTGTCCTGTTTAGGGACTTTCATTTTTGATCTGAATAAATATTGCTGAGAAAAGGGTTCAAATTTTCAAATTCCAAAGTAATTTTAAAGCTTAATGCAAAAACACAGACAGACACGTTTCTTTTTTAGGGTTCCGTACCAAAATGGTAAAAAGGAACCCTTATGGTACGACTCTGTCTGTCGGTGTGTCTGTCACAGCTGGATATTTCAAAAACTACTAATGCTATCAACTGGAAATTTGGAATAGTTTTAGATGACGTTTGCCCAACTATTTTTCTTTTTTTTTTTTCTGTATCAGAGTGAATGGGGTCTTAAAAATCCGAAGTGGGGCTACTAGGGCATGTGGGGTATCATATGAAAGAGTGGTATTTGCACATTCTCAAACATTTTTCTTTTTTTGTAGGCCGTATAGTTTTCGACATTGGACGAAAAATTTAAAAAAGATATCTCCAAAGATTGCTTAGAGAAAAAAAATGAAATTATTCTATGCGATAGAAGGTTATGTAAAAATTACTGGAAAAATAAAACGATGTCTCTAAATTACATTAGTTTGGTTAGTTTCTATCGGTCGGACCTAAAACTGCAATATTCTACACCGCAGTGTGCAGTGTTAAAATTCTTTGACAAATATGGACCTCGCCGATGAAAATTTAAAATGGTACGGAACTCTCGGTTCGCGAGTCTAACTCGCTCTTGACCGTTTTTTCATGAATGGCATCAGCAAGTCAACCTAGGAGGTTGTCGAATGCTTAACCGGGTTATCCGGTGGATGCCTTAGTAATTAAGGCCTCCAGCCAGGACATAAAACTTATCAACAACAGACAGACATGGCCGGGGTGTCATAGTTTAAGATCTTTTAAGGGCTGTTAAAGTTCTGCTTTTTATATTTTCTTAATGTAATTAACTGACTTTAATATTTTCCCCAACATAAAGTCCTAAGAACATGGTCAAGTTCAAAAGAAAAGTAAAAGAAAAAGGTTCGATCCATTAGCTTAAGATAAAAACTTCATTGTTGCATTAGTCGCGACGTGTGACGATCAATTACTGATAACACTTTGATACCCTTTGTTGAGTTTGAAAGCTTTCTAATGTTTTTAAAGTGAGGCTTGAGTATTTAATGAAGTTGGTATTTTGTTTTCTTTTGTGGCAATAAAATTTTCAAATGAATGTATTTAAAAGTGTTCGGTGAAATAGCAAAACTGTGAAATAGCTCCACTGTGTTTTCTCAAAGTATTAGAATTGAAAGATAAGGATAATTTAATTTAGGTCCTTAAGTTCTGATTTGAGCTACACGATTACTGACACATTTGTGCACTGACTAGACGGTTCCACTCAAATTTGTGTGGCTCTGTCCTCAAAAGAACATCTTAGATGCTAATCTATCTGGACCTTAAAAGAGACTGTGACCTCTGAGTTTGTTTCGGTGTTTCTTCCCAGAGTAGGTGCTCAGACCTTATAAAGTTTAAAAAATATGTTGAACGTAAACTCTTCAAATCATTTCAGTATTTAGAATTCAACCCTTTGTGTACCTAATGAGATAAACATTAGAGAAAACCCACCAAAATCAATATCTGCAAATTGTGGTAATGAAAATAAAATACAGTAGGGGAGACCGAGGAGGGTTGTAATAAAACAGTCTTAGCTCTATGCATGTTTAAGATACAAATAGCTAGTTCTATCCTTTAAAGGATTTTGATTAAAAAAAATGTACAAATTATCTAGATCAGATAAAAAACGACATACATTGACATGAATCGTTATGTCACAACTCTCCTAGTACCGAGGTTGGCCGTGACAGAGGTGAAGGTAAGTTATGACATGGGTTGTTTTTGAGATGTAAAGAAAATAAATTAAATTTAAATGGACAAATAAATGTAATTATGCAACATTAATCACAATCAACTTATAATAAAATCTACAAATTAATAATGACCGATTCCGATACCGTAGACCGCCGCGACATACTGCATCGGCTGGCGAGTCAAAAAAGTGACATAACGCGATGTTGCTTATGGTCGATAACAATTATAGAATCCGAGAAATGGACTTTGTAACAACTCTCCTCTGTCACAAGTCTCCTCGGTCTCCCATAGGTACCTAAATGTAAGGTCCTGTTGATTGTTTAATACTTATTTAGGATCTATTCAAAGTCCGTTTACTTTGGAAAACTTGAGATTTTCCAATAACCACAAGAAAACAAACGAGTTTAAATTAAGTGAATTTAATACTTAATGGTGTTTCGTCAAACTTTATTGTAAAGTTAATAAAATTATATTATAATTCTCCGTGTGTAGGCACTGAGAATTATAATACATATAATCAACCTTACTTCGATGTAAAATCTTATCGAGAGAACCGAACTATTATGAAATGCAGTAAAAGTATTCAGTTTTAAATTAAAGAATTAGAATTTAGTAGTTTTTATCAATGAATGCTTGTTTCTTAATTATGTTTCATTAATGCAGTTATTTTGATAATATGGATTTATAACTATAAAACTTAATTTATTTTATTATTAATGTACACACAGCCAAAATACATATTTATAGATACAACATAATTATAATTTTGAGTACAAAGGTACTGCTTATTTCTTAAGAAATTTCTTCTAGCAGACCTACGCAAGAAGAAATAAATTCATATTTTCAAGAACACAAGAAGAGAACATATGAATTTGCAAAGTCTTATAACTAAAATATTAAATACACCTACACGTGTAGTGCCAAAAATAAACATAAATACTTAAATAAATACATAAAGCTTAAATATATGAACAAATGTATATAGATTTATATAAATACAAATACTTGACAGGAAAGGTAGGCTCTTTTACTCTATGTTTGAATAGAGAAACTGTTTTTAAATCCAAAATGCTAGGCGGAAGTGAGTTTCACAATCTTACAGCATGAACAGAGAAGGAATAAGAACTGTAGCTAGTTTTATGAGGATGAAATTTAATGATGGATCTAAGATGTGATCTACATGGTGCGTTGCTAGGGCGATCATAAGAAAAACGCTCACGCGGGTAGGAAGCATAAGACGGGTTGTGCAAGATGTTGAAGAGGAGACATGAAATCCGAGTGTTCTTGCGAAGACGGAGAGGGAGCCACTTGAATTACTTGCGAAGGTGAGAAACATGGTGATACTTTCGAAGACCGAAAACGAAGCAAATGCACAAGTTTTGAAAGCGCTCAAGCTTGTTTAATAGCTCCTCGGTAGCATCCAGATAGCAGGCTTTGGCATAATCTATAATCGGCTGAATAAGTGTTTGTGCCTACGAAATTTTAGTTGGCGGCTTTTCAGCGAAAGAAAGAAAAATGAAGAACTGTACCTTTCGACTGACCTCATTGACCTGAGAACGCCACGAAAGATTGGAATCAATAATTACACCCGGAACTTTCTATACACAATGGTTCTTTGCTAATGAGTTCCCTATTTAAAACACACCCCTCATACAAATTAGGAATGTCATAAAAATATTCAGGTTTTAATAATGATGAAAATTATAGATGACCTACTAATTAACCATTGCGATGCCTCAATAGACACATTAGGTATTGAAACGCTCGCGTGACTTTAATTACGAAAATAACTTTCATTTATTTGCCAAAATTTGTTTTGTAATAGTAGTGTACGTACTGTTAATAAAGAAGGACGCGATAGAGGCAAAAAATGGAGTAAGATTAACTTTTGGAAAAATTTCTGTAATTCTTAAATAAAAACAAAAACGATTTTAGAGAATTTAGTTTGACAGTCGAGTAGAATCGTTTTAAAAAAATGTTTTTTTTTTCCATAATTTCAGTAGAAATAAAAGCACAGTCTCTTTTAATGCACCTGATAACGCCAGTGCTCGTAAAGTTAGAAGAAAACGGCAAAGGAGTATAGTGCGTAGTCTGTGCTATGAATACACGCAGAGTACTTCTCTACAAGGCATCCCTTATTTCACCAAAAGAGGACTAACTATATTTGAGAAGTAAGGTTATGTTAATTTTCTTGAATACTTAGTAGAAATAATTAGATCGCCAATTATGATTATCAAACCAATGAATAATTATCCAATTATTTATAGTTACCCAACTATTGAATAATTTTCCATGTGTTTTAATAGTTACCCAATTAATAATTAGTTACCCAATCATAATAATATAAATTACCCTACTGGTTATATCAAGAACGAAATCTTTCAGGATTTATATCTGTAAACGCTTATTAATTCATTTAATTTGTTTACTTTTCAGAATATTTTGGATGCTTACTTTTATTGCAAGCTTTTCCATGTGCAGCTACTTGATTCGTGATGTGTGGATAAAATGGCAGACTAGTCCTGTCATAGTTACTGTCAGTGAGCAACTTGTGCCAGTTATAAAGGTTTGTGTAAATTAATTATTTAATGAAGCGAAAACGTATCATGAGATTTATACCAATTAAGATTTTTATCGGTACAGTTTATTGTTAAATGTTTTGTACAAAAAAAATGCAATAAGGCCTGTTAAGGAACAGAAAGATCTTAAGGTTTCTAAAATCAGCAGTAAAATAAATGGAATACACAACTAGGTACCGACTGCAATTTTGTAATTTTTTTATAAGTAACACTAATAATTCACTTTACATGTTTTAGGTTCCCTTACCATCAATAACAATTTGCCCGCAGGCAAAATGTATGGCATCGGTATACAACTATACTGCGGAGATGAGAAGAGTCCTAAAAGAATACACAGCTAGTACGAAAGATAAAAATATGTTCGTATGTAACCTTCATGTCTTATATGCAGTATGGCAAGTAAAAGAAAAGAATGAACATACTTTAAGGGAGTCAGTAGATCAACTGTTCATGGGATGAGCTATTCTATACATATCACAGGAACAACAGATTTCGTTTCATATTTCAAAGTTTGTCCCGTAGCAAAAGTTTGTCCCGTAGCAAAAGTTTGTCCCGTAGCAAAAGTTGTTAATTTTCATGATTTTCACTCCTTTAAGTTGTGTCCCATCTTTTACCCGTCATACCGTTTATAGAGCCGTCAGTTGTTTCATGTCAATTACTGGTATTCAGTTGCATTTGGTTAAACTGGAAGCCTACCCCAACGTAGTTGGGAAAAGGATGGGCAGATGATTATGAGAAAAAAAGCAGTTAACTCACTTAAAATCATTTAAAATATTAAGGTTGGTGAAGTAATATTTTTATATTGCCATTTCCAGGACTGACGAAGAAATGGAAAAGTTTGAGGGTATATCATTGATGTGTGGAGATCACAAGAATAGCAAGCAGACGTTTCGACAAACATTTAATTCTCAATTTAGCCATCACAATTCTACTGCAGTTCATTATATGAATGAGGTAAGACTCAAAGACTGAAATCGTTAGATTCGCCCTACCGCGTCAAAAGATGGCTGCGCTTCTGTTTTGTTTTGACACCTCTGACATATACGAATAAAATTAAAATTGTTGAAACGAGCGTATTTACGATTATAATGACGGATTATCTTTCAAATAATTTTCTGAAATGCGCTTTTTACAAGAAAAATTTCTTGATAAAATAGTTTAATTTATGTAATTATATTCCAGGTAGCTTTGGGCTATAAAGATATTTTTAAATCATGTGAAGTAAGTAACAAAAGTGTATCATGCTCAAAACTATTTTCTAAAGTAGTAACTGCAGCAGGAATCTGTTACACTATGAATGCATTGGCAGCTGAAGAAATTTTTAGACTGGAAAAGTAATTACATTTTATGTGTTTCTTTATGAAATCTTAAAATAACATGGTATATCTCTCCATATCGTTCGTACAAACTAACATTTGCAGTTGGAATATACAGGAAAACATGTTTTTCAACTACAATGTTAAGTTTTTTCTTGGAATAAAAACATAGTAGATCACATGTTTTTCTCAGACTTGTTTAGAAATTCGAACATTATTTTGAGCACTTTCGAGATAACTCGAAATTGCTGTACTGGTAAAAAAAGCGAGTAGGCGGCAGGCAATGTTACTATGAAAATCCATAACTGCCGTGTTTAGCGGCTAAATAAATTCCCATGAAAACTCGTTATTTAAAAATGGAACCAACTTTATACTTCGACCCATGGCAACCAAGGAGGTAACTTATCAAAGATTTTATTTATATTCGAACTGGGTTAGCAAATACAGCTGTCTAAAGTAAAGAAAAAAACAAATGAACATATTGGCGGTGAAAAATTTTCTGTTCGTCATTGTTTCTGAAATTTATAAATAATTAGCTTCCACCAGCGGCTTCGGCCACTTCATATCTTTATAAAGTATAGCCTATGTTACTCAGTGATATCAAAGCATTCTACTGGCGAAAGAGATTTTAAAATCGGTCCAGTAGTTTTTGAGTTTATTCATTACAAACAAACAAAACATCAAATCCTTGCTCTTTATAATATTCGTTTAGATTTACTTTTTACGAAATCCGCGCATTGTTTGAGAAAAGTACTATACACGCCTTGACCGCAACCAGGCATTGATGGAATCACGTATGTGTGCTTTGGCTTCGCCTTAGCCCACATTTTCACGATCGATTAATGCCCTAATTGCTGGTCGTGACAGTAATGTACTATATCGTACGTAACCGTCACCATACGAGTTCAACTCGCGCTTTTCCGGTTTTTTAGCCTTCAGAAAGACTTCCCTTATATGCATTCGAAGAGGCGCAGTCAGCGTTGGTCGATGGAAAACGGCTATGATAACGATTTATTATCAAAGTCACCGTTTTATCCTGAGCGCGGGTTGGTGAGTAGATTTTTTATGGTATAGTATGAAAATTTACCTAAAAAAACTTTTTTACAAAAAATAACAATCGACAAGCAAAGCAAAAGCGAGAAATAAAAACGTCTTTACAAAATAAAACTACCGACTTCCAAAAAAACACTACAGAGTGAAAAATAACTTAAATTTCGGAAATCGGTGTCTTTGGTTTTGTGTTTTCATTATTTGCCACTGAATTTAAGTAATTTTTCACTCTGTAGTTTTTTTTTTTGGAATTCGGTTGTTTTATTTTGTAAAAATGTATTTATTTCTCGCTTTTTAGTGGGTCAGTTTGTAATTTATCTAAGTTAAAATAGCCAAATGTCGACTGCTCATCACCTTTTACAAAATATAGCTTTACCCGATGCAGGGACGTTAATCGTTGAGGAGTTCTCTTAGTACTTTATCATCAGCTCCATTTCTCATACATTGTGACGAGCATAAATTGCTTGGCAACTATATTAAAGTAATAGAATCGCAACCCGTTTAAGACTTATTATTGAGTAGTTCCAGTGGCCATCTGTGTTCTTCATCATCAGTTCTACTTCACCAAATGGTGCTTTCCAAAAAAAACTGCTCGAATTACTAGAAAAAATACCCAAATCGCTATAAGTATGCCTATAATATTTGATGAGTTACCTCGATTTCTCCAGAATCCCATCATCAGATCCTGACCTGGTGAAAATGGGACCACCTGAAAAGTTATACCCTTTCAAACAAAAACGAATTTTCCAAATCAGTCCTTTAAAAAAAATCCAGTGAACTGAGAACCTCCTACGTATTCGAAGTCGGCTAATAATAGTTATTTGCTGATGATACTTCATACGTGCTTTAAATATTGTAGACCAGTTACTCGTTATCGTATGTTTAAAATAATTTACTATGTACTTTGTTGTAGGCAATTGATGAGGCACCAAATGTATACATTTTATTCGGTCAAATGTTGGACGATCACGACCAATTTTGCTACGGCTACTCTACTGGTTTGAACGTAAGTTGAGCCCAACGTAGCGTTATTATGGTATAAAGGAAGTTTATCAACTTATGGCCGATTCCTATAATTTATGGACCGATATTGGTTAAAATTAAAACTCTTGTATCTTTACGAATAAAGGCTATTTCAAACAGACGCGACAGGCGACGCGACACAAAGAGACCGCTCGTCGCGCGACGAGCGGTGTCCTTGTGTCGCGTCGCGTGTCGCGCCTGTTTGAAATAGCCTTTATGAAGCAAAGACCTCATAGCTTTGCACGGGTAAAATTAAATTATTAATCTATTTATAAACTGGGTATCCAGTTTGGCAATAAAAAGGGAGATACCATTGGTAAGAAAAACGATTCGTTTATGTTAATAGGAACCGAGCATTAGTTCACATTAACTTTTGTATTGAAGTTGTTGAAGATTAAGTTCATCTGTGGAAATTTTAGCTTAACATATTTGGAGGTTATTTAAAAAAAAAACTTATAACTGCACACTTCATTTCGATTTTCATAAGGCCGTTAAGGAAATTTTTTGAGGAGTGAAATTTATACAGGTGTTATGAGGAGGCTCCCTAAATTGTATGTTAATTTTCATTAATATTCTGAAAAAGTCACGCACACAATCAAAATGGAGCTTTGGATGCATATGATTTATTCGATCTTTTTCTTTCCATTTATAAAACAGTTACGTAATTGGAACATTTTCGCTCAATTCATTTTAATTCGAAAATCATGTCTGTTTTAAAGATTATTTGAAACAATAACAAGATTACTCGGCTTTTATGTCTAAAATAATTATTGAGTGTAAGAAAATATAGTTTACTAGCTGCGCCCCGCGGTTTCACCCGCATAAGTCTCGATCCCGTAAAAATATCGGGATAAAAAGTATCCTATGTCCTTCTCCGGGTCAAGGTCTATCCATATCCTAAATTTCATCCAAATCCGTTCAGCCGTTTTAGCGTGATGTCGTGACCAAGGGAAATAGGGATTCATTTTTATATATATAGATTATCTAGATATAAGATTTTTTTTCTCTAGATCAATTATTACTTTAGTTATTAAACGAAATAAGAATTGAGATTTACGACGTTTAGTTCCGTGCTCGAACACGACCAAAGAGCGCACGCGATATTAAACTTTATTACCCATATGTTAGCATTTAGCACATAGTGGAGTGGAGTGGAGTGGAGAGTCTTTGGAATGCCTGGTCTTAACTCAGACGCGAACTTTTTTCTGCACAACGTACAGTAAGCGTTCAAAAGTGCATAAGCACGTTAAGAATCATATTGCTGTGAACACGCGGTATAGTCCGTATATCTGTATGTGTAAACAACACGGCACACATACCACAGAGAACGCAGTATTGCGCTTTACACACTGTCGTATCGTCGCGTACTTGCGCCTCACTACCGAAACAAATATATATTTCCGTCGCTTTTGTTAGACAACACGCATCATGCGCTTGACCTTGGCCAGTTTATGGCAATGCTAAAATTCAAACCAAACTTACGTGTGCAGATAGCAGAACGCGTTAAGCATTGGTCTGAGATGCAAACTGGCTTAGGTTCCAACCTCGTCAAGCACAGTGCAGTTTTTGCAAATATTAATATTTTTGTTTGCAATAATATTATATCTTAACTATTGCTGCCTTTTTTATTAATGCAGTTATTGCAATAAAGGGTTTAGAATTAAAAATGCGTAATATGTGATAGCAAAATTAAAAAATTGTATTCGTTATATTTATTTTACTTATAGATAATATATTGCTACAATTATTTGTCATTACGTCAGCTCAATAAAATGTGAAATAGATGTCAAAAAACTTAGAAGTAATTTATATTATTTTGACATATTTGTATTATGAAATGTTTTAAATTTCAAATTGATTTTTTCACCATAAATATTAGCTAGCTTATTATTAGTTAGCTTTGTTAATGGTCGAAGTAATAGTAAGAAGTAATCAAAATGTAAAAAAAAAACTACTTACAAAATAGGTGATTTTAAGGTAAAGTATGGGCAGTTTGTTTACATTATTTATTTTACATTTTATTTGGCTTTAGTAAATATTGGTTGGTATTGAGGTTATAGCTTAAGTATTCATTTTCTTTACGAAAAGAAGATTGAAACTTAACCTCAAATTGTAATCCTAAAATAATAATATTACTAAAATAATCTTAAACATTTTCGGTCTATCTGCGAGAAATACGACAAACAACATATTGTAACTTGCTTAAAAAATCGTTACCACAAATTCATGCAATAACGAATTTGTTGTTTATTAAGTTGGTACGGTAAATATTTTAAGGTTAAAATATAGCAGTGTCCCACTTGAAGTCTTAATATTATCGTGCGAAACTTAAACGTTCTTGTTTATGCCTTTCTGTCGAAAACGGCTTCCTAGCTGGTCTTCAGTGATACAAGTCTTCAGAGTACACAGCGAACGGTTCATAATGACGTGTTTAATAATTCAGCAAAATATCTCGTTGGTATGAAACCATTTGTTTCATATTCCTCCATCATTTGACGTCGCTACTGCTCGATAATAAGCCTCTTCCTCATTCCTCTTAACCCTCACAGTATTTCTCTAGAACAAAGAATAACATTGTATTTATTACACATAATAATTATTTATCATTCACTAATCGAATTAAACCTCATAATGAATTTAAAATTTTAAAGGCATCTTCTGTCTCAACAATACCTCTGTTCTATCAACAATACCTTTGATTAAGATTTATGTTTAGTAAAATATGAAATATTTAAATGATAACACTCACACTTAGTCCAGTCTCATTAGATATTTGTCTAAATTACATTCACTTTTACGCAGCGCAATAATATTTGATCTCCCTTCAATATTTATATTTGACTGCATTTTGAAAACAATAACCACAACACCGCTAATACTTAAATACTCGTCACCAACAATAACCACGAACCAACAAAGTTTTGAGATTGGCTGGGAACAGACCGTAGCAGTCGCGAATACGCGTAACGAACTGCGTCTGTCTACCCCACAGAAATCGAAATGATTTACTTAGTTTTCTGTGGTCTACCTGCTAAACCTTAATATTTATGTGAACAAGACGACCGAAACAAAAAACGAATGATTATTGAACTAGTCATTATTAAAAAATAACAAAAACTATGAATAATAATTATTAAAAAATAACAAAAACTATGAATGTAATTATTAAAAATTACAAGAAAACCACAGATGGGATTTGAACCCTCGCTCGGCTCGCCATAATCGCACATACCAAAGCACGTTATCCACTGAGCTAGCACGCCGTATTCTATATTGATTGAAATTATGAACTACTATGAGTTGCAGACAAAGTGAGTGTGTGTGTATCAATAGTATTGTAACATCTTATAGAAGAAGGTCGTAAGTCAAACCGAAGCGTCAGTCTATTGCTTTGTGCGATTGCCTATGGACTTTTGGTCGGTACTGTACGTTGCGCACCTTTCACTTTGAAATCACGTATGTGTATACTTTTATACAGGGGGGTGGGGGGAAGGGTTTTTGTTTTTTTAAGAGATGCGTTTATTTTCCCTCTTTGCCTATTGCATATTAAAAGACAATCGTATTAAGGAATAAACACCAGTCGTGCGTCGGAACACACACACAAGTTTTTTAGGGTTTCGTACCTACCTCAAAAGGAAAAAACGGAACCCTGACGGATGGACAATAAAGTGATCCCAATCACTTCGTTGTACGTCCGTCAGTCTGTCAAGACTCATTTTCTCAGGAATTGAGTGGAGGTATCAAGTTGAAATTAATATCAAATACGGAGATCTATGTTCCCTTTAAGCTTTACAAAAAAATCAAGCTTCTAAATCAATTCAATAAAAAATACTGCTATTTATGTAACATGTTTTGATACTCGCAAATAAATCAAAACCTACAGGATACTTTCCGACCTAGAATCATGAAATTTGCCAAGAAGCAAGGTCTCACAGCACTAGTATAGAGAAAAGTCCGAAAATTGATAATTTGTAGTTTTTTTTTGCGATTACAAAATTATATTTGCAGTTGGAGAACACCTATTGTTTTAATTACAGTAACATTATTTTAAGGTATATATCAACCACCCAGCGGACTTGCCACAAGCATCCTTATTTACTCACTCGCTGATGAACGATCAAGAAGCGCTATTGGCGCTCAGCTTCAACATAATGAATACTTCGGAGTCCTTGAGGAGCTACGACCCAGAAACGTAAGTTTAAGAAAAGGATTTTTTTGCATGGAGCTATAGGCAGTGAATGTGATTTTCGTTCTAAATAAGGTTCATTTCACAGCTTCAACTCTTGCAACTGCCGAAAGCGGTGTCCGTATAGAGGAACCTACTGAGTACTAATAAAATTACACATAGGCGTGGAAAGCACAAACTTTATGGAACTGAAATATAAATATTTAAATGTAATTAACCTTTCTTTTGCAGACGGCAATGCTATTTTCCCGAGGACAAGCAATTGAAGTATTTTAAAATATACACAGCAAAGAACTGCAGAATCGAATGTTTGACAGACTTTATTTTCGAAAGCTGTGGATGTGTCCAATTTCATATGCCTCGTAAGTGAAGGCAATATTTTCAGCCTTTTAATGTCTCTATAATTCACAATCTCTAGCATTATAACTTCGACTGAATTCGTTTTTTGTAATTGGCAAAAAAAGTCTTGTCTTTTGATTTTTTCCAGATAACACTAGTGATAGGATATGCCCATTGAGAAAACGCTGGTGTGTAAGAAAGGCGCACGGTAACGTATTTCTAAACTTTATATTTATAATTGGCGAGCACAAATTACGGTTATGTAACACCGACTGTGCATCAGTCAATGTAGTTTTTTTAAATAAAAAAAACGTACAATTAAGGCATTATTTCAACTCTCTCTATTTCATGGATCAAAACTTTCTTTCATCTAAAAATGAAGTGGAGTTTTTAATAGTTTTTTTTTTATCATTTATAATGTTTCAGTAAATCTGGCATACAGAGAAGCGGATGAAGAGAATGAAGATCGATGCCGATGCCTACCCGCATGCAACTCAATCGAATACGATGCCAGCCTACTAAGGAATGAAATCAATTTTGAGCAAGCCATGAAAATTTTAGATAGCAAATATGTAACACAAGCAAATTTTTCTAAGTAAGTTGTAAAGAACATACAGTTGCTGAGTTTTAGATGGCATCATTCGCTAATACCCTTCGACTGTTCGTTAAGCGTTATTAGCCTATAACTTCCCACTGCTGGGACACAGGCCTCTGTGAGGGTAGCCGGGCCGTAATACACCACGCGGGCACAGTGAGAATTGGTGGATGCCATAATAATGTCTTTGAATTTTTCGTTCCTGTTTTTCTTCACCGTTTTGAGAGAATTATCTAATCCTACGACTTATAAGTTGGGGTCATTATCACTGCTTTATTTATGTGACTCTTCGTTTAAATAACTATAATGAAGCTGGCCATGTTTATAAGCCGTGACTGTTCATGTTTCAGGACCAAGTTTGCAAGACTCCAAATATTTTACAAAAGCCCACGGTTCATCTCGATGCGTCGGTCAGAGTTGTATGGGATTACTGACTTCCTGGCTGCGTGTGGTGGGCTCCTAGGCCTGTTTCTTGGGTTTTCATTCCTGAGCATCGCTGAAATCTTTTATTTCTCTTCAATAAGGTTTTTATTACAAATTACATCATTCTTAGATAGACGAAGTAAAATAAAGTTTATTTGAATTAGGACATAAGATTTATCCCCGAAGTATGTTTCAGTGAGATAGTTTCCGACCTTCAAGTAGGCAAAGCTACTGACGAAATGAATTAGATAATTAATTTTTAACTAAACGACCCTTTTCAACATTCTTAAAAATGAATAAACGTTTAGAAAAAATATCAGAAATAATGTAGTTTGAGCTGTGGCCTGAAATAGAAAATTTCATAATATAATATAATCATTTATTTCAGAAAACACAACATAATGACACATATTTATATACATATAATGGTATATTTCGACACATATTTAAAATTAATTCAATTAAAATAATTTAGTAAACAGTTCAATATTGTTTCTTTTTTCAGGGTATGCTGTGCATTAAAGGCAGACCGTAAGCAAGAAAAGGAAGAAGCGAAAGAGAAACAAGATCGAAATGTAGGGTTTTGATCGAAAAAGTTTTTAGCAACAATATTTAATTTGCATAAAACTTATGATACCCTAACCCTCTGATTCTCAGAAGGTAGAACAAAGTAAATGTAGTTTTCGTTCTGTATTCGGAGCTCAATGTTGTGTTGAATATTTAATTATTTAGTACCTGTAATACCTAAAATTAATTACCATTACGATAGTGGAATTTTCACCTATTTTGAATTATACAAATCCAAATTTGTGTCAAACGTTGTTTTAATATGTATATAGCTTTGCTTGAACACCTTATAAATATTTTACACTTCATGTACAATACTATATAATAATGTTTACCTACACGCTCATAACTTACTAAAATTATCAAGAAATTATTTCGATACAACACGTTGATAAGAAAATCAGGGGTTCATGTAAAGTTAGTTAAGAACAACTCTAGAGGTAAAGGCACGTGCATTGCGTTTGATCCAATCTACTGCAGCTCTGGCGCTATAAGTATTCAAAAGGTGGTAATACTTTACATAAAAGTTAAGGTAACAATCCTATTTATAAACTTCGTAGGCGATGACCTTTAATTTCAAAGAGTCAGTCGGGTCAGTAGACGTTTATACTTTCGAATATATTATAGAATATAGAGTGCTTATGCCTAAGTAATCAATCGATAAAGGTGTAGTAACCTTATCTGATTGACTGCTTAGGTATAAGCACTCTAAATCATTAGACTATGATGCCAACGAAAGTGATGTCTTATGTCCAGCTATGATTTGATTAAAGATTAATTAACTGCAATGTTTTTTGGAACGAAGTTCTTGAACACGACTTGTAAACTTTCAGCAATCGTCGCGCTAAAAAGTGTTAATACTTACGACTGTCTTCTTCTAATTCAAAGAGAAAGAAACAGAGAGAGAGAGAGACAGAGAACGCCGGCAGAAAAAACAAAAGAAAAGAGTAAAGTGATTACAGTGTCGTGGGATAAACTGTACACATCGGCCCGAGTATACTGCATGTCAGAAAGAGAGAGAGAAAGTGTGAATTTAGACAAAATGAAAATCCAAGACGGCGGCACTGAAAATTTTCATATTTTTCATCATGGGTATCGTTTACATGATTTTCAAGGGTGCAAAAGCCAATAGTGAGGTTGGTAGAGTTAGTAGTCAAAATGTAAACCCAAGACGACGGCTCCGAAAATATTCAAATTTTTCGGTATCGTTTTCATGGTTTTCAAGGGTTTTAAAGCCCAGTGGGCTCGAAATATAAATCCAAGATGGTGGCTGCGAAACTTTTCAAAATGTTCGTCATGGGTGTCGTTTTCATAGTTTTCGAGGGGCTAAAGCCGATAGTGAGGTCAAAATGTAAATCCAAGATGGCGGCTGTAAAAAAATTGTTTTTGTTTTAAATCATACGTGAGAAAGAACTACGTTCCTGACGGGGGTCTCCCGACCGCTCCCGTTATTTTTTTAAATTTTTTTCTTCCTCCTCCTCCTCTTCCTCTTAAATATTGTACAAAATGAATTTTAATATGTATTCACTCATTTACTATTAAAACAGCTCCGATGTATTATATTTGTAGCAACTCCGATGGTTGCTACAACAACAGTTAACAACTTTATACAAAACAAAATGGCTGCAGTTCATTAATTTAAAGTTCTCGAGTCACGTCTACAATTAAAAACTACCAGCAAACTCGTTGCAATTTATACCGTGAAGCAGCGAACTGTGTAAGGTTTGCACCCAAATTAGTTTGTAACAATGTTGGATAAGTGAATTCATGTAAATGTTTCAAAGTTCGTTAAACATCGCCTATGTTGTACGCACAAGTAATTGTGTTAGATCCGCGAATGAGCGTGGATGTTCGAAACAGCGATGGAAATCCGCAACGAGATTGGATCCTCGACCCGATCATGTAACAAGAAGGATTAGAAGGTCTATTGATTTCAAGACCGTGTTCGGTTTCCAGCATAGATACTGATCCAACCTATGCAGTAGTTATAAGAAGAGGCGACAGAGATGATTTAAAAAATATTATTAAAATTGTGTACAACGATACTCTGCGATCACCAATCTGTTAACGAAACTTAAGATACTACACTACTGTAGACCGCGTTACCGTGGAATGTACTGCCGTTAACTGAAATATTAATCTAATCAACAAAAACAACCCTGAAATGGCGGCAAAAAAACAGGACTAGAAAAACTTTGGTAATAATCATAATATGCTTGTTATAGAGTACGGCTGGTATCAAACGCATTTTCAGAGATACAAAAAAATAGGCAGTACTACTTTCTCAGTTTGTGTGTCCTATACCCGCTCTTTTCTTAACAGCCTCATTTATTGCGATAAGTGGGACTACTGTACTTTTCAACTCTGTGGCTCCACGCTTCACATACCTACTACTCAAGGTATAGTTTCTTGTTACGGATTCAATTCTAGACGAACAGTTTATTCAGCTGCGGTGCGATAAGATATACTAGTTTACAGACTAGCTGCTATCTGAAACAGGATAGAATATTGATGGTGTCTGCGAAAATTTAGGTTAAGCACTTTTTGAAGTACACTTGCATCTTAATAAATTAGTTATTTTAAGTAAGTATGTATGATGACGAACTAACTCGCCGAAGACAAAGTTCCATAAGTGATCGTTTGTTTCCGCAGTTCATTACTAAGTTGTTATTTTAAGCTCCTAAAAGTAGTTTTAAAGAAATCTAATTTTATCCTAAAAGTTGTACCTACGTTTACCATGCAGATATTTTCACGATAAAACTGATAGATTGCAGACTCAGAAATAAAATTTTCCAATTGATCACTTGTAAATCTGTCTCGTCTAGTTGCCGAGACGAGTCAACGAACCGATCAGTAACGCAATTTAGCTGAAACTGAACGATTCATCGATATATATATCACACACAAACTTGTGGCAAAACATGTAATAAAATTGTTCACAGGAGATAACTGAAGTTTATAGGCTACGCAGGCTTACGGGCGGTGACCAAAAATATTATTAATCTCTGTCGGTAACGCTGTAGTGATATTTCACTCGTTATATGAATTTGGTCAAAAATCCTGTCCAAATCCACACAATGCGTACAATCAACTCCGAATTCAGTAACTTATGTCAAACATTGAACTTTCTTAATACTTTGATGTACCACCCACGCAGATTGTTTTAATGGCGCGTAATAATGGCAGAGCTTTGAACGTGTACCTATGTTATTTTCATTTATAGTTTTCTAAGTAATGTGTGGGCTTAATACTAATTGGATACTCAGTCATAAACATCAAACACTGACTATGTTGGTGTTTGTATTATTTGGCTCAAATATAAATGACTTGCATTTCATCTCAATTAGCACGCTTTTATGTTTATATTTTTATCCTTTTTATAAAGTGATTGTAAATGTACTGTATTGTGAACCAAATAAATTGTTAAGATTTTTACATTTATATTTTTCATTTTCAGTCATATTTCATTTCAAATTCGTGACGTAGTTGCATTATAATCCAATTAACCATAATGATATTATTAAGTTCAGTTTAAAGTTTTATAAACCTGTGATCGAACAAAAGATTTCCCAGCGGGTAACAAAGCTTAGTAACTGTATTATGTGACGCCTGCTCCTGAGCTGTAGAATCTCTACATTTTGAGAAAATAAAATGTTTTTACCACCGGTTTATGGTTATAACTTTCTTAGATTCCTAGTTTGTGCCCATCCCATTTTTTTAATGTGAGCGTTACCTACGTTTTAATGTAGCCACAACATCTAACTAGCTCAAAATCAAAATATAATTTTACCTCAATATAATTGAGGTAAAATTATATTTTGTGTTTTACAAAATACTCAGCTGTTTTGAAAACCTTCATTGATTTATAATTATGTCGTAAAATAGAAGTTTGTATTTTCATTTAACACGTAACATAGCATACGCTTGTATTCCCCGAAGGGTTAGATAGAGGTGTACCTATAGTACACCCACATTTGGCCAGTTATGTTTGTTTATTTTCATTTATTTGCTAAATAATGTTAGTGGTACGGAACCCTTCATGTGCGAAGCTGACTCGATCATATTGTTAAAAATTACATCTGTCTCAGAAAAAATATATAATTATTCAAATCGTGACAATAAACCATAAGGCCCGGACTCCACCAAAGGGGAGTCGTGACAAGAGAGGGGGGGTGGTTTACACAACCTATAGAATTTCGTTATTCACACATCTTGTTTCCACTCAGCTACAGTGGTTATCACTGAACAGAGATGTGTCATATTTGTATGGCGCGATCGAAGCGAAGATGTGAGCTGTGCCTCGCCGAGATTGTCCTGGGCGGCGGTACAAAGCGGAGATGTGAGCTGTGTCTCACAAGCTGGCGACGGCGTACAGCGGAGATGAGAAGAGATGTTCGTTCATCTTAACATCCAACGCTTGCCGCACGTAGGTTAGTTCCGCTCTAGCCAGCACACATCTCCCATCTAACCAACACACATCCCCGCTACAGTAGACTGTAGTAGACTGCTGAGAAGCTATGCGGAGATGCGTACTTGCTAGAGCAAGTACGCATCTCCGCATAGCTTCGGTGGATACACGATAGCTGAAAAACATCTCTTCTTGTATCCGCTTCGGACATTTCCACACAGCTCCGCTTTGGTGGAGTCCGGGCCTAATTCCGACCCCGTGCCCCAACCAAACAATAAAATTAATACAAGAAAACTCCGTCCTTCATTTGTTTTAGCGAAAATAAATCTTCCCTTTTCACAACTCCAGTGAAATGCACTTACTCAACTCTCTGAAACTCAATCTAAAGACTTTGAAACAATTTCCGCAACAGGAAAACTAACAAATGAAATTCTGCCAATTCTTCAGCTGAGCTCAATATGAAGACTTGCTAGAGGTGTCACTGTCGCATACTTGCACAAGTTATGCTTTGCACAAGTCTTGGATTCTCAGATAAGTTTTACTCTAGCATCCGTGAAGTAAATGAAAGTTGAAGTTGAATCTCGGAGGGAGCTATGTAAGGAGATATAAACCTTCGTAGTATTGCTTTGAAGTTTGAGAGATATGGAAGAGTAGGTTCTCGTTACGTTTGTTGGAATGAGATGTCTTATTTTGTTGTCATATTTATGAAATAAATATAATTGGAGATATATACTCTGAAATATGGCATACATTATTTAGAACTCGTGAAGACTTGTATTTTGTTTTGGCAGATCATTAAAACAGTAATTGGAAGATGGACGGCCATGTTCTGAAAAATGTTATGCACCTCAATTAAGGCTTCACTTTATATATAATTAGAAATTCAAAAGAACAAAAAAGATAAAAATCTTGTTGATTGTTACTTATAATTAAACCGCAAAATATTTAAATACTTTACCTTCAAAATAATTATATTTTGATATAATTTGAAACTTGAGCTTTTTAATATGTTCGAGCTACATTATCTGGCTGGAGATGGTTTACTTTGATGATTTTGGGGATAAATTATGTAGGTAATTATTTCTAGATTGGAACTATTTGCTGATCAGTGTACTTTAGAGGTAACTCGATTACCCTAATACGTGTCCATGTATTATTATTTTGTGAGTAGAATGTTATACCAAAAAAGGTCCCAATATTTTGAAAGACATTTAGGCCAAGATCTATTAAAATTACATAGTACGTACTTTGGTTAAGCGTTATAATTCCTGTCACTGCACAACTGTCTAACTACATTAGCAAGATAAAGACGGAAACATGTTTAAGCAAAAGCATGTGCAAGTGCAATGTCACAATTATAGAACTCCGCCTTTGTTTAACATAGTTGAACCAGATTGTTTTTAAATCAACCCCATTCGTACCCATCCCTAAAAATCTTTTATGATAAATGATTTTATTTCAGTAAATAGGTTTGTACAAACACTTTTACACGTCAATCATATTTTAAAAACTAGATGACGTCGGCGTTTCCTATCTGACTACTTTGAGAAGATAGGCCGAAACAAACTCAGAGGTCACAGTCTCTTTTAAAGTCCAGACATAATCTTGGTCAGATCATGTGAAGACCATGTAGATTGGTGTCTGAAGCGGTCTTTTGAGGAAAGCATCACATAGATTGAGAGTGCCTATCCATTCAGTGCACGCATTTGTCATCGTGCAGCTCAACTAAGAATTTAAGGAGCTCAACGATTCGACGAACAATACCAAAGAAAGGAAATTTGGGTAGGCCGCATAAATTACTCAAACTGTCAGACTATAATTAGAACTAACTGAGAAAAAATTAAAAACAAAACAAAAAGGAACCCACATAGTCTTCACATTCACAATAATTAAAATAATATAATACTTTAAAAGTAAATATTCATGTCATTGTATATTTAAAATTCATTAATGTCAATGTGTACATAAAAACCAGGAAATAATCTTGGACAGAGCATTTCATTTGAGGACCATGTAGATTTGTGTCTGAAATGGTCTTTTGAGGAAAGAACCAAACAGATTTGAGTGGACTTGTCCATTCCATGCACGCATTTGTCAGTAATCGTGTAGCTCAACTCAGAACTTAAAAGGAGCTCAATGATTCGACGAACAATACCAAAGAAAGGACATTTGGGTAGGTCGCATAAAGTACTCACAACTGCCAGATTATCATTAAAAGTAACTGAGAAAAATAAATAAATATATATATATGACCCACATAGTCCTCACATTCACAATAATTTAAAAAAAAAACAATATTATACTTCATAAAGTGAATATTCATATCATTGTATATATAATTTTAAAGTTAGCAAAATAAACAAAATTCCGAAAGTAAAAAATAAAAAAATTGGAGCAGCTCAATCCCAAGCCTTTTTATCCTCAATGTAATCTTTAACGGCATAAAAAGCTTTCTGGCACAACTTGCGTTTAATGAATGATTTGAATTTATTAAGGCTTAGATCTTGTACGTGGCTTGGAAGTTTATTATAAAAGCGTATACTTTGACATCTGAACGAGCCACCTATATTCTTGAGCCTTGTTGTAGGTACAACAAATTTGTATTTGTTCCTAGTATTTATGTTATATATCACTGTTTTGACTTCAGTTTCCACCAATCGTCTTGACTTTTTGAACTCAATATATTTCATTTGACAGCCACAGTGACTTCTACGTACCTGCACTTCTGTCTAATATTGCACGAAACGTGTGTTGCGTCAAAAATTCTTTAAGTCTTTGCAACTCATCATTCATTTCATCATTTGCAAACATCAGCAGTTCATTTTCATGCAAAATAAAATAGTTGTAACTAAAACGAGTTTGTGTATCTGAACGTTTACCCAAAGGACACAGTTTATTGCTGTTATTAAATAATTGAATTGATATAAATTTTTCCCATTTATAACTAGGATTTATTATTCGACAGTGTTCTAGACATTCTTCTGCAAAAAAAATGATTTATCATAGTTAGTAAATAATAAATTTTCTTGTAAACGAAATAAGAAGCCTTCTACTGCCAAAATAATAAAAAAAAAAACCCGCAAATATTAAGAGCGCACTTAGTCATCGCCTTACAAATTAAGTTTTCATTACAAAGACCTCGCAGAACTTCGGGCACGAGTTCGAGTTTTCTTATAAAACACTGGATTCAGAATATTCACTCGAGTTAGTTCAGGAAGTTAGCGGGATTTATTGCTTAATGCGGTAGAGGTGCAATGCGCGCGAATTTTTGGGTGATGGTGCATGAGGTAAGGGGTGATTGTGGTAGGTTATGAAATGAGGTATAAACTGGCTGTGTTAAAAGGAATAGCCCTTCTGAAAAATTGAATTGGCAAGGTAAAGTAAATGATAACTTTTAGTCAAATAAATATTTTGTGTAGAAATGAAATTAGAAATAGTTGGAAATTAGTCATAAAAATACCTACATTTGTGATTAGATTAATTCTTAAGATAAATCCTCAAAATTCATAAAAGCAAGTACTTTGACAAAAGCGCGAAACTATCCCATACTGTCTATAAATCCTACTCATTTTACTTACAGTGCAAAGAAAACCCTACCCAACCTCAGCGCACTCTGTTCATTAAATCGCACACGCAGCCAACGTCTTTACGTAGACACAAACGTAAAGCACTCAAGAGACGCATCGCGCAAAACAAGTTTCATAAGCACTCCACCATTTCATAATACCGCCTGAAACGCGACGACGCACCGCTGAAAAATGCCTGAAAGCTATGAGACTTTATCATGAAAAAGTACGCTTGAAAAATTCTAGTAGGATTTTACTTCTACGTCTTCAAATGAGAAAATAATATGTGATATAATACGATATTGGATTTTTTTATGCGAAAATGCTGAATTGGTGCACGATTGCACGATTAAGCGTTGTATTTCGGTATTTAAATGGAATATTTTTTTATGAAATGTAAAAGGATTTTAATATGGAATTCAAAATATTCGCCATTGATGGAACGATCACGTTCCATAGAGTTTATTACTATCTCATTTTTGAAATATTATTCAAGTCAACAGTCACTCATACTTTCCAAATATTATTTTTTAGTAAACGGTTACAATTTTAAATGGTAATTACTTTTTCATAACTAAATGTATATTTTTTTTCTATTTATTGGTATCTGTTCAACACAATAATTTATGCACTGTCATGATAGTTGATTCTAACTGACAACACAAACGCGTGACTATTGCTTTGATTATCGATGTACCTACACTTAAGGAATAAAATGTTAAGTTATTTAAACCCTTTTTTAACGACAATACGTAATCACAAACATGCCATAATTACGTAATGTCATTTCAATTAGTAAAAATAAGTCACATGCATGATGCAAGACGAAAAAAGGTTTTAAGGAGCTTAACATTTTATTCCATACTAGCTTCTGCCCGCGACTTCATTCACGTGGAAGTCGTAAGACACCACAATATACTACAATAACAGTCACATTTTTATAAAACTTCCCTATATACTATGTTTGTAGTTTTATTCTCAGTAGTCAAAATGTACAGAGAGTCAGGAATGTTGACTCTGGAGCAAGAGACGTACAGTTAGTTGTCCGTGTGAGAAGCAGCTTGTCCTGACGTCGACACCCACAGCCATCAGGCTTCGGTGTCGGCCCCAGTGACTTGTTGATGGCAAAGCATAGCTCACAGGGAACTGCACGCACTTAAACTGGTAATTGTGGGGAATTAGTGGTATACGCGCTAGAAACACTGTTTCACCAATTTCCGCCTCGATGACGTTTCTCTGCAAAGACACGACTTTGATCCAGGTTCCGTTTCACAACTTCGGCGGAGTTAAGTTCCGAAGGAGCATAATCGGGACACCGACCTTCAGCTAGATGATGTACACCGAAAGTCCACTTGGCATTAGCGAATTGAGAAATTCTACGGGGTAATGTGTGGCATCATCTTCCTCCACATCAGTATTAATGGAGGTATATATCACTTCGCTCCCTTCAATTTGCGAGAGAATATTGTGGTTGATCGCTGTGGCTTCATCATTTTCACGCCCAAGAATTCTCTTGGTACGACTTATATTCGACTGATGTCCCCGTACACCAGATGAATAAGATCTTCTAAAGTAGGAACTACTCTACCAAGAGTCTCTGGTAGAGTGCTTTCACCAACTTTTAGAAGAACATTGGAGAATTCTTGAGCATTGGAATTACCGGCAAGCCGAGCTCGCATGATGATGGTCAAGCGCAGGCTATGAACTCTCGACCATAGAGTCGACCTTTTCAATGAAGTATTCACTTTATCAGTCAGAACTGTGACACCACCCATCATGTCTTTGTTCCTGCGGATGTCCTGCAGGGTTCTGTTTACAACTTTCACTGCTTTCCTATTTGCCATAATGCATTCATCCCATATCTCGCCATATCATTCTATACACACAGCCGGGCACCGGCACATACTCGTACATACCCTCTCTCCAAAAATGGACGATACAAAATCTTATTACTTAGTTCAATAAAACTTACAAACAGCTAAAATTCTTATCAATTAATTCTTTTATAATTAAACAATGCTAATATTCACAAATACAAAGGTTACTTAGAGCTAAAGTTAAATGATAAGCTTCAATACTTTCTACATCTTTAAATTACTATTTGAACACACGTCCGATAATTCTCAAGGAATTTAATGAAACAGCAGGAATTCATTAGTAAATTGCCGTGTAAAATAATAATATTACCCTGTTCTTGTATTAAATTATTACATTCATATATTCGTCAAAAATAATCGCAATACGCGCCGTTTTCTAGCGCTATATCATAAACAAATTTACTGTGTCAAATGAGCAATATTGTTAATATGACTAAAAACCTAAAGAATATAAAATAAATGTTCCCTTTTAATTTTAACTATAGTTTTAACTAAAACATGGAAATTGGTTTAATATTTTACTTCAGCAACACTCTGTGAGTTCAATTTCACAATCTAGCCAATAGATTAAGCGTTAATTTTAAATAAATCAATATTACATTACGGATACATTACGGAGACTTGTAAGTGGTTGTAACAGTCTTCCGCAGAGGGCAGCATCATTGACTTTATGATGAAATAACAATATAATAAATAGTTACGCTAAATATTATATTATAATCTTCACAGGTAGATGCTTTCGCGGAGACATATACATAAGCAAAACAAACAAAATCGTATTAGAAAATGAAAAAAGGAGTCTGAAAAAAAAAAAAAAAAAAGGATTGCAAAGCATTCGTCCAACCGCTTAGTTATTTGCTTTGTTGAAAGTTAGCTAAAATAGCCGTTCTTATTTAATTATGTCATGATTGACTGCTTAGTTCCATAAAAGTATAGCGTGATGATAATCATTTAAAAAGTTAAATCGGTGACTATATACAATATCCTAACCGACGAACTTACGAACATCATGTAATATTGCTCATCCCCCATAGCAAATAGCGTGATAGTTTATACCCTACTGTTTGAAACAGACGAAAATTCTAAAAACTATATTTTAGGCATAAGAATCGATGTCAGACCTCGTAGCAATTACTTTTTTTCAAAAATATTCAATGTACAGTTATGACTTCGCTACGATTTTATTATATAATATAGATTATATTTCTTATTGCGTTTTCCATCTGGAATTTCTCAGTAACAGCCCGGAGTCTGGATTTGTGCCCGGTTGTGGCAATAGGCTCGCCCCCTATTACATGGGACTTGAACATTTTTTTATAAAATATTGTATGGGTTAATTAACCGCCACGTTCCACTAGTACCAATAAAAGATATTAAATATCCGGACTGGTTTTCTAGACAGCTCATTAAAAGACTAAACGAAAAGAACCGCCTTCGACTTAGAGTTAAAAAGTACAATAATCCTTTAGACATTATTGCTTTAGATTAACTTAGGAAAAGATGTGACCGTATGGCTACGTCTTGTTACAATACTCATATTGCTGATATTGAGGCTAAAATTACTTCGAACCCAAAATATTTCTGGAGTTACTTAAAAATGAAGAGAGGTGGCACAAGTAACTACCCTAGTTCCATGACAGATGGTATAAACACCTCTGAAAATATTGATGAAATATGTAATTATTTCGCATCCCATTTCTCTAAGGTATATGGTAATGATGGGAATGACGTACATGCGAGCGCAGGTGACACTATATAGCTACATAAGCAATAGCACGTTAGGCCATACAACAATATCACAAGATCAGATACGCAAAGAATTAAAAAAATAGACGTTCACAAAGGGGCCGGCCCTGATAATATACCTGCTTTGCTTTTAAATAATCTATCGGATGTTATTACACTGCCAATAAGTATTATATTTAATAATTCTTTGCTTCGGGGTACTTTTCCGGTCATTTGGAAGGTAACCAAAATTGTGCCTATTTTCAAAAACGGGGATCGATCCGATGTGAGCAATTACAGACCCATCGCTATTCTCTCTATACTTGCAAAGGTATTTGAAGCCCTCATATGCTTTGTGCTATCTAGACATTTATCACAGCTAATAATAGATAGCCAATATGGATTTATGAAGGGGAAATCGACAGCTACCAATTTGGTGACTTATGTGGAAAGCATTGTTGAAGCGGTTGATGCACGTGTCCAGGTTGATGCAGTTTACACCGACTTCAGCAAGGCTTTTGAAACGGTAGACCATGGTATATTCGTCAAGAAGCTTGAAATGAATGGCGTATCGGACCCCCTCTTAAGTTGGTTCGAATCATATCTGTCTGGACGGATGCTCAAGGTTGTGGTAAATGGCTGCTCTTCACATTCTTACATTGCAACGTCGGGAATCCCTCAGGGATCTCATTTGGGTCCACATATATTCATTTTTTTTATAAATGAAATTTACAAATGCTTATCGAACTAGAATATATTCTTATTCGCTGATGACCTCAAAGCCATAAAGATTATAAAAAACCCTGCGAACTCGGTACTATTTCAAAGCGACTTAAACAAGCTGACTATGTGTTGTGAGCAAAACAAAATGTCTTTGAATGTAAAAAAATGCCGTCATATCAAATTCACAAAAAAAAGAATATCATACAGTCAGTCTATAAATTGAATGGTGAGCGGCTTGAGGAAGTCGAAACTATTCGAGACTTAGGTGTTCAGCTTGATAAAAAGCTAAGTTTTGTAGAACATATCGACAAAATTATATTAAAAACATCAAAGATGATTGGCTTCGTTATGAGAGAGTGTAAGAACTTCAAAAAACCTAACATTAAAAAAATCATGTACAACTCGCTAGTTAGAAGCCATCTCGAGTATTGCAGTGTGGTCTGGTCACCTGAGTATAAGATCCTCATCGAGCGCATCAAACGGCTGCAAAAACGGTTCTTATGGCATCTCGCCTATAAAAGTGATATGGGGAAAAAACTCAACTGGTACCAAGATAGACTGAAGTATTTTAAGAGGTGTCGCTGGAGAAACGCAGGAAAATGCTAGACTTAGTTTTCCTTAAGAAGCTGTCCCGATTTGCTCAGTATAGTATTATTCCATGTGCCACGTAATCTGCCAAGAAGTTCTAATAGGAGGCTTTTCTGCATGCCAAGATGTCATACCAACTTAAGGCAATACTGTCCATTGTCCAGAATGTATGCTACATACAAAGAGCACGAAGTTGACATTGACCTTTTTCATTCATCAGTACCTGCTCTAAAAAAGCTTCACTTGCCATTTAATGGGTGTCTCTAGTATAAAATTTAATATTAACCTAATCTTATATAAAAATTATCAAACTTAAAATCTAATCTAATCTAATTTATTTAATCTAATTTATTCTATGTAATTTAATTTATTTATTGTAATCAATTTAGCTTTTAATAATTTATTTTCATTTAAACTATGTATTACTTGTTTTATTTAATTAATTATGTTATTATCTGCGCATAATGTAGTGCATGCTTTACTTTTCTATAAGTAATGAGGCGCTTAGACTTAAGTTTGCAATGTACTAATTATAAAGTAATAGTGTACTCATTGTTGAAGAGCCTAATAATAAATAAATAAACATAACTGGCGAAATGTGGGTGTACTATAGGTACACCTCTGCTTAACCCTTCGGGGATTACAGGCGTGATGTTATGTTTTGTTGTATATTTCTTATTTTTGTGTCTTAACATATCTCGGGACACTGGGGTCCCGGGCCTGTGGACGGCGTAAGAGGGGCCGAAGCCAACTCGCAGTGGCCCCTTAGACAAATTTATATGGAATAAGGCACCAACCGACGATTATCCCTGTTCGCACTATGCTACTATTGCAGGATAGAGAAACAAAGCTATTGGACTATGGCTTTGGGTGGCTTAAGTTGACTGGTGGGGCCCCTGCCTGATCAATGTTTTATATGTACAAGGATAAAATGGCAGGGGGTGACTTGCACACTTAATAATGGGCTCCCGAAAACTGTTCCTAGCACATAGTGGTGTAGCGACAAGGGAGCAACATATCCTGAGGTGCTTGAGGAATGGAGAGGTATTCTACGGGTTTCAGAACAATCCCAGAGCCCGGAAGATAGTCAAGACCACGAGCACTTACTGGAATACTTTCCTTTCTCCAAGCACGTTTGCTCTTGCGAATCTCCACTTAAGCCGGCCAATTAAGGCAAGAATAAGGTGGGAGGTCCGTTCCTCGTCAGTGTTCACTCCAGCCGGCATATAAAGGCAAGCCTGAGGTGAGAAGCAAGACTTCTCCCGGGAGATAGGGTCCGGGGGATCGCTACAGCCCAACAGCTCGCCATATGCTGTCCTGCGGGTTTTCGTATCTCTCCTGGTCTGGCTCCATATCCCAGACCTGTTCCAGCAAAGTAAACTTAACTGGTACAGACCTAGAGGTCAGAGCGCGCAAGCCCTAACACGACGTCAACGTAGAGATACGGCGGTAGGATTTCTTATATTATCAGCCTTATAATAAGCACGTAATATGCCCGCTTATTATGTTGGAAGAAAGTACTTAGTAGGAGATTAGTAAATCTTTTTGTGTACAATTGTACATTCGTAAAGACCCATTGACAGAATAAGATGCCGTGGGTATTACTTTCCTTTATCCATAAAATACTAATCTTAGAATTTCTATAGGATCTTGCTTGCTTTGTTCAAAAGGTCAAATGTGCCTGTTGTCATTTATTGAACTATTCCCTGTCGTGGGCTACTTCTGAGAATTTCTTACTAAACTGGTAATTTTTTTTTAAATGAAATTTATTTTTTGATTTTTAGGAAAATACTAATTCTAAGTACGTATACTTTGATGAGTTGTTTTTTAATTACATCTTAGGAATTAGTGAATTTAAGCCATCCGGCCATTTGCTGTTAGGTATTTAACTGGACTGAACCTAATTTATAACAAACTTAACACATACCGCACGCTGGAAATTAAAAGAAACAAATATAAATAAAAAACAAATATAAACAAAAATAGAAATATTACTTCGATTATATTTTTTAATGGCAAGAATAGCCGATGTTGAACATTCTGCCAATGTCTAAAGTGAGTTGGAAAAACTAACCATAATAAAACATAACTCCGTCCCTGTGATCTTCAAATGATTATCAGAAACAGAATTTTAGAATTCGTTTTGCGTTAAACGTATTTAGTGAACTGTGGTGCTAGCGGGCCAAGTGTAAGTATAATATTTTTATCCTTGATTATACATTATTTATTATTTGAATATCCTAACTATATATAATGTCATATTTTAAATGCGAAAGTGAGTTTGTTTGTTACGCTTTCACGTTAAAACGGCTGAACGGATTTGTATGAAATTCAGCACATAGTATACCATGACTTGGGTTAGGATATAAAATTACATTTTATTCCGATATTCCTACAGGATCGAGACTTATGCGGGTGAAACCGCGTGGCGTAGCTAGTACATTAGATGGAAAAAATTGTGTAAGTCGATGCTAGGAAATTTTATTCTTGGGAGGTTACTTTTCGTTAACAATGTATGTAGTACCCCTGGGTCTAGTAGTATGTTGAGGCCTTTTACACCTTTGAAAAAATCTGTAATGTTATGGCCTTTAGGGAGTCCTGGTGTTAGGGCTAAAGGCTGGCCAAGTGCGATTCATACTCTCGTATAGATGTAGGATGGATTCATTTCTCTACGCTGGTTATTCACTGATTTTCTTATACAATTGATTTTCTATAAGTACCTACAGGAACTTAGAGGCTGTAAAAATAAACTTAATTAGATTTTTTATAAAAAAAAATATAATAAAGTTTGTTTTTACATTTTTTTATTTTTAATGAGATGTGGATCAAATGGGCCTTAGTGGATTCACCAGATGAATTTTCTCCCAAAGTATTGATTGCAATTTGGAGGTATTGTGCGTAAACCATCTACGCAGTTTCGTAAATTGTATCACATTTCAACAATCCAAGCGATTGTCTACACAACACTTTTGAAGTTTGCTTTTTTTTGTTCTTGATTGTACCTGCCGATGTAGCTCGCCAACCAAATATATTAGCCATGATGGCCGTACCTAAATTGGAATTTTTTGTAGAGACTTTTTTTTCATATTTATTACTTTCAGAAATAATATTTCGGACGCTCGGACGGGTGAATGGGTAAGGGAAATTAGTCAGGTACGTAGGTATAGGTACATTTGTGTAGGGTAGGTTAGGTTAGGTGGTTTGGCTAAATATAAGGGGTCATATTGTTTTGTGATAAAATACAAAGAGTATTCTAATATATTGTTTGTGAAAATGAAATAATGACAGGTTTTTAGTCCTTTTTTCCAAAGTGATTATTTTATGCCTTAGCAACTTAAAAATACTTTAGCTTTTAGTACCAAATTCACATTGAATACCTAATAAAATCATAATACAAACAACACCAACGAAGATTTAAACAGAACTAATCCACATACGCCAAGCGACGCAATTTCAACCCACACACTATTTCTTAAATTGTCCCACACTAGAACATTTTCTGTATGCTGAGGGAAAAAATCCTTATATTACACTCCCCACAGTGCGGTATTAAAGCGGAATATTGCAAGGGAATTACTAAGCAATTCCCTTGATCTCGGCAATCACGGGTTGCGCTGCGGAATGCTAAAGTCTCGTTTCTATAGCGCGACCCCACAACATGCGAAAAATAAATGCCGCAGCACTTCTTGCTACTGTTCGTAAGCTCTATTACCCCGCGGCCACGACCTACAGAGTGACACGCGTCTTGCGACAGAAACTATGATAAAACCTACGAAGACTTTCCTTATTCGTAGGATAAAACAAATGAAAGAAATTGTTTACTGTGTGCCACGAGTCAATGCGAGACGCGACTTGCGGAGTGACGGACGGAAACAGGTGACGCGCGCGCGTCGCTTGACGCAAGTCGCATCGCTCGAAGCCGTGAATGGGGCCTTAGATCGCAATCGTCATCTTGGTTAATTACGAGGATTTCCAGCATTGTCTACTGTTTAAAAAATTACAGTCACCAGTTGGCTGAGAGAGTTTTTTTCTGAGCCATTTCAACAAACATGATTACTTACTCGGCCATTTTCTAAGCATGGCTCGGGGATTGAAGTAGGTACCTAATTCTCAAATGTTGATTGTGAAGTTAGAAAATCTTTGTTAGGTATTTTATTAGCGATCTGACCAAAGATAATTTTGAAGTAAAGCTTTGTCGCGATATCGAAACCTACCTCTAACCACTTCGTTCAGTGATACGTTCGGCTGAGGGGCTGAAGACAACCCCACGTTACACACACTTATATTCTTCTTGATACCCATTCGCTCGTGGTAACAGTCTATCAAAATATTCGCAGTAGTTTTATTAGAGGCGCTAAGTAAAAGTCAGAGGTCATTCGATATTGAGATGACAGAAACTGTACTAAACTATTAACCAATAAAATAAAGTTATGGAAACGTTGGTGAAATTAATAAATATCTTCTCAACATGATATCCTATACTATTAAACGAACAATATTTGTGTGTGTATATATTTGTTTGTATGTAGATTTCTACTCACGTTCTCGAAATCGGCTCTAACGATTTCGATGAAAGTTGCAATATAGGGATTTACGGGGGCAAAAAAAAATCGGTCTAGCTAGGTCTCATATCTGGGAAAATTAGTTTTCTCCGTATTTTCACCCGAGCAGAGCTCGGTCGCCCAAAATTTAGAACAAAAAACGTGTGCGGTCGGGAGAAGTCAGGAACGAAGTTCTTTCTCAAATATGATTTAAAACAAAAACAATTTTTTTTGCAGCTGCCATCTTGGTTTCACATTTTGAGCTCATATCGGATTCAGCACCCTCGAAAACGATACCCATGATGAAAATTTTGAAAATTTTCCCAACCGCTATCTTGAATTTTCATTTTGACCTCACTATCGGCTTATGCGGCCTTGAAAACTATGAAAACGATACCGATGATGAAAAAAATGAAAATTTTCGGAGCCACCGTCTTAGATTTTCATTTTGACCAAATTCACACACTCTCTCTCTCTCCGGCATGCAGTGTACCTACTCGGGCCGATGTGTACAATTTTATCCCACGAAACTGTAATCACTTTACTCTTTAGGTTTTCTCTGCCGACGCGCGGCGCGGCGTTCTCTCTCTCTTTCTTTTTTTCTCTTTGAATTATAAAAAGACAGTCGAAGTATTAATACTTTTTAGCGTGACGATTTCTGAAAGTTTACAAGCCGCGTTAAAGGACTTCGTCCCAATAATGAATAATGACATTACATTATTGACAGTAAAATAATGATCAGGCAGCATGGAATTAGTAAGTACCTACTATCATGACAGTATGGAATTAGTAGGTAGTATACTATTATCCTATACTATTATATGAGCATTCTCTATTTTCACCAGAGTAGAGCTCGGTCGCCCAGGTACTTAAAATAATGATGGACGTTTTGTCAAATACCTATGCTATTTTCAAAACTCTGGTTAATTGATCGAAGTTCGATCGCCGTAGGTACTTTAACACAATGTTTTTTGGTCAAAAAACAATTCTTCAATATTGGGTGTAGATTCATTTTTGTTCTCGTTGACCGTGACTGTATCTGTTGGAAATTGAGTCTAGTTTTCATCGTTGGTCACTATTTCAGTACAAAATTCAATAAAACCTCGTCCAAGCTTTATTCCACCCGCTATGCTATGTAACTAACTGTGAAAAAGTTGAATTAAACATTCCTTTGTACGGACCACTGGGGGTCCGTCAAAGGGTCGATATAACGTTTTTCATACGCTTCAAAAATCTTTTTGTTCCATTTCCATAAAATCATGGCGGCTCTTAAAATGGAGTGGGCAAATTGTAGCACTCGTAACTAATTTATAAAGGGTTCAAGCATCTTTTTTGTTGATTGTTCCAGAGTGCTAAGCCGTACAGATAGCAAAAAAGATTTTCTAGTATTTTTTTTTTACTCTGGAAACAGTAATAAATAAATTATATTCTTGAAAGTAAGTGAACTTGAGTACTTACTTTAAAAAAGTGGACAACAGTTGTAGATGATTTTCTGTTCAACAAGGAGTTCTACTAATATTGTAAAGCTCTTGTGGAAAGTTTCTTTGGGAAGTAATTCCAGTACGTATAACTATTTCTGGCGAGCAGCAGCAGAGCTTTGTTTTGGTTGGGAGAATGTATGCTTAAATCACTTTTTTTTAAACATTTCCACTCATCATCAATACATACATGTCGTTGTAATGGACAACTAGATTTAGTAAAAATATTTTGATTTAAAAGAGTATACATGGAGTTTCTTGCTCGTTATTCTCCATAGGAACATACAACGCTTTGGAATGGGCAACTAATCCTTCTGATAAACTCTTTAAAGACTCAAAAATGCCTGTAAATGGTTTAATTGAAATAAACGGTTTGAGTTTGTGTTTAAACATCCATGTCGTTGTATGTGTTGCTTGGAATGACAGAGAAATAATGCCATACACAGGTTTAATTCAATCTTAAACATTGTCTCTTAAATACACTTCTACATAAAAACTTAACCACTTTATCGCAATTTCCCAAGTAGGTACATATCTACCTAATAATCTATTTCCCCGTGTAATATCATGATGTTTCTTTCTCTACACACACAGAAGGCATTAACTCGTAAGGTTTATGGTTCATATAGTGCACAGATTGTCAGGTTGCCAGGCCATAACCGTACCCATTCCCTGTTAATATTCCACCAGCCTGCCTCCATACAATTTATAGCAGTAACTGACGAAAAAAATGTAAATAACCAGTTAATTCGGAAATAATTTTGTGAAGTTTATTGTAATGTAATTTGTCAACTTCTTTTCGATTTCGAGTGATTGATTATCGAGGCTTTTTTGTTTGAGAAGGTTGTCGGATAGTAGATTGTTTAGGGTAAATCGGGATTTGACAGAAAATAATAGATATATTTATACGATTAATGGTGAATTCGGCCAAACTTCTATAGTTATTATAAGACTAATCCAGCGAATACAAAAACTGTCAGACGCCAATATTATTTCACGGACAAAAGATATCTGCCTTTGGTTAAATCAGTCCTAATGTGATTGGGCGTTTTTATAATTCCTAACGTGACGACATTATCGTGGACGGCCACGGTCTTACGATAACTCAGGGAAGTAAAATGCATGGAAACAAAAACATATGAAGACGCTTTTAAAGGAGATGGTAAACGGTGGGCCTAAATGTAATAAGTTGAGATATGATCTAAAAAATTAGTCATATTTTTTATCCTTGAATATCAAAACCGGCCAAGTGCGAGTCGGATTCGCGCACCGAGGGTTCCGTACAAACCTGTAGGTATATAAGTAAAAGTTCACCCATCACGACAATCGAGTCATAGTTATGATATTTTTATTGCAAAATGAAATCCATAACATTACAATACGGAAAGCTGGAGTAGCAGAAATTAAAGACAAAGGTCTGGCAATTAGTCCTAAGTATTTGATATGAGTTTCAACTTGATATCTCTACGCTTTCATCAGGAAAAGGGTACAAAGTATATAATTACTAAAAAAAAAAAAAAAAATTGATCTAACTAAAAATTTAAGGTTTTCGGAATGTTTTCTTTATATGGGCTATAAAATATTGCTTCATACCGAATTTCAAGATTCTAGGTCGACTGGAAGTACCCTTTAGGTTTTGATTTCCTTGCGAGTAGTTGCGAGTTTGCAAATATGCGGCTTAATATTGCTGTATCTTTTGATTACGTTGACATAGAAGCTTGATTTTGTTACAGCTTAAAGTTATTATAGACTTGAGTATTTGACATGAATTTCAATTTAATACTTTTACGCGTTCATGAGGAAAGGGGTAGTAAGTATAAAATTATTAAAAATATTTTTATTATATGATGTAACTAAAAATTTACAATTATCTCAATTTTTCCTTTATTTGTGCTATAAGATGTTGCTTCGTACTAAATTTCAAGATTCTGAGTTCACGGGAAGTACCCTGGAGGTTTTGATTCTCTTGCGAGTGCCGTTAATTTGCGGAAATTTGCGGCATAAACGGCTGTGTCTTTTGATTGCGTTGGCTTAGAAGTTTGATTTTTTCACAGCTTCAAGGGACAGTAGACTTGAGTATTTGATATATTTACGAGCTTGATACCTCCACGCGTTCTTGAGAAGAAGGGTCTTGATAGACAGACGGACGGACGGACAATAAAGTGATTCTATAAGGGTTTCGTTTTTTCCTTTCGCGGTACGGAACCCTAAAAATCAGCTCAATTCTCCATCTGGAAGCGGAGAAATATGATCAAAATAGTTTTCGTGAGATCATCGATTAAAGTAATCGATTACAGAACTACCCACTAGGTAACACTAGGTAATATAATTAACTCAAAGTTACTTAAATGCACTATATATACTTATATACAATATTGTGCATTTAATTTAAATAAAACATCATTAATTACTGAAAAACCAAAATAATGTTTATCAATTTCATATCGATTAAATTCAATCTTATATTTTTGTCTATGTCACTGGCAGTGCATGGTCTGCAGTGGCGTGAGCTAACTGACATTGACACTAGACATTAGTGGTGGGTCGTTGTCGAATTTTTGATGGACGAAACCGTTTTCCTGACGACAAAAACGGCTAAAAGACGAAACTTATCCAACATGGAATAGAATTGCGTTTTCGTCGAGCGCAGTTTCTTACAACTATCAACGATTTGAAATGTATGAAATAGTTTGTTTGCATCACGAAAGACAGCATTGACAACTGGTAATACATTATTGACTGTATTTCATTCACAAAGAGTTTACTTTTTATTGGAAGGACTGTATTACGAGTGTGATGGATAGTTTAATCATTGTACTCGACTGTATTTTCTTAGATGTAAAATAAAAAATCGTACCAAGTAATTCGAAGACTGGTTTGTGCAATGAAGACTGTTTGAAGTTGAACCCAGGATGTAAAACGGTTTCATCATCACAAAACACAAAACGGTCTTTGTAAACGGTTCGTCGTCGCAACGCCCACCCGTACTAGACAGCTGCCACTTGTTTTGTGTTTTCCGATGCGTTTTGAGTGCTTTCCCGATTATTTTTCATTTTCAACGATCACTGCTTTGTTTTTTACGGATTCTGACCCTGCCTACCTTGTGTACGACCCTTGCTTTTACACTGGACACCGAAGATCGCTCACACGATTGACTTGGAATTGTTATTTTGGATTTCACCGCCGCTTTGTGGATTGGATATTGTTGAAACTATGGATCGCTGTGTGAATTGTGGGATAACAACTAGTCACTGCCATACAGTAATATATATTTGAATCTATAAATTCACACTATTTTCATCTCGTTACATTCAGGCCCAAGAGTGTATGTAATCGTTTTCGTTTCCTTTCCGTTCACGATAACGTGACGTGCAGAATGATAATATCGCACATTGCTGAATGTGTACTCGGTTCCTAAATAACAAGTAGGTACCTTTGAAGTGAATAGTATGAAATATATAAAGAGAACAACGTACGTTTGCCTACTGTAGAAATCAAAGTGAAGGATGGGAGTTGCAATTTTTTTCTATCAGAAAAAAATATTTTGGAAAATATTCTAACAAAAATCAGCTACCTAAAAATATTCGTATTTCTATTCAAAACTGCTATACAGAATAAATTTAAACCCTTATTACGAAGGTTTAACACAGACGCTGGCGGATGCCACGTATTATAGTCGCCGGTCACAACTGTGGCTACTGACGTACGTGGGTCCGACGGATTGACAATAATGACAACGGTTTCCGATCCAAGACATGAACTGGGTTGGTGCAAGTTGTGAGAGGAAGCGAAGATAGATTCAATAAACTTAGAAAATGTTGATATGGAAAATACTTCAAAGTAAGGATAAAGATAATTTCAACATCAGGAATTTAGAAAACTTAAGACAGTTTAATTTGAACATGGCTAGGATTCTTACATTGAAATTTTTGGGCCACCAGGGAATATAGAAGTACAGTATCCCGCCCTAAATATGGCACATCGAGCTTTAGAAGAATTTCGATATTGTAAAGCCTTGTCCTTCAAAATTTTTTCGAGAGCATTTACATAAAAACACTGACGTGCGGCCTTAGTACTGTACAATATCAGAGTTATTATTACAGTTATTTCGACCCGAAGATGTTGTTTATTACACAATGTGGTGTTAACTTGGTAAAGTGCGAATATTAGGAATATTTTCAGTGCAGAAAAACTAAAAGAATCTGAACTCACCGCCTTTCACAAACCGCAATATTTAACTCTGTCACACATTGTCACAATTTGGACACTCTGATATTGTACAGTACTAAGGCCGCACGTCAGTGGTAACGAAATCAGTGTAAGCTGGCCTCGCATTCTATTAAACAGACGTGTGGCCTATTAAACCTTATTAAAAAAAATCATCGTAAAAGAAAAAACCAACAATCATCCATCGGTCACCAGCAACTTGCAACTCGCACCATCACCAAACAAAAACCGAAACGTAATCGTTCACGTTTGACGTTAGAGCACGTTAAATTACCGGCGCGGAATCTTATTTATTTGACAGCGGGACGTGAGCCCGCCGCCTCCGGCCAGATTAAAGTTCCTTTCTTCAGATCTTTTACAACGACAGATTACCTTTTTTTGGAATGTCGAGAATGGAAAATAAATATTTCTGGAGTGTAAGTAAAAGTTTCAATATATTGGGTTTAGTCGTAAACATGTTGGTGATTTGTCACTGGCTGACTGTTGAGTGATTTCTTGATCTAATATTGTTGACTTTCTTTCTTTTCCCACGAGTTTTCTTCCTATTATCGTTCAACATAAGCACCGTTACACCCCTTCAAAATCATTCTTCAATCACTCGAGTATAACTGCAACAACTTGTACAGTCACAAGCATTTCACAAATTTACACTTTGAGTCTTTATAATGTGCACATATCGAAATGAGGGAAATCTATGCTTAATTTTATTGACGGAAAACATAATTACAATATTGTAAAAATTTATGAAAATAAAAACAGATTTTTGTAAAAAAAAAATGTTTGTTTTCAATTGAGGGTAGTTCAAAATTAGGAAATCTATGCTTAATTTTATGGATGGAAAAATATATTAAAAAATCTATAATAATATTTTTTATGGATATTTTAAAGAAAACGGTTACAAACTCCATAACGATTGGAGGTAATTAGGCGTCCTCATAAAATGAAAATTGTCGAAAAAAACTACCCTCAATTGAAAATAAACATGTTTTTTTAGCAAAAATCTGTTTTGTATAAGATGCGTGTGTATTACGTGCATGTAAAAAAAAAAAAAAAACATTTGATTAAATATTTTTTCCGTCGATAAAATTAAGCATAGATTCATTACCCGACTATGGCGAAGCAAAAGGAGGGTTATGATTTTGATCGGTATGTATATATGTATGTTCATCTGTTACCTCATAGCTTTTAAACTACTGATTATAATTTAACAAATGAGGTATCACTGGAAGCGTCTTGATTATTCGCTGGTTACGGTGGTTTGGCTTTGTGACGTCATATTAAATATAATATGGCGCCCTCTAGAGGACATAAAGTCAAACTATTTTTTTTATTGTGTCATGTCTCTGTAGTATGGAAATAGAAAATGCAAGAGTATTCTCGTACGCAGATGATACATCTATTGTGTTCTCTGGTTCATCATGGCACGAAGCTAAATTAAGAGCAGAGGCAGGAATGGCTCGGGTAGCTGAATGGCTAAAAAGTAACTTACTTTCCCTAAATACTAATAAAACTAATTACATATGTTTTAGTATCAGTAACCGAACACAGCCTATTGAAGAGTTAGACCTCAAGGTACACATATGTGGAGACATGTCTACTGTTAACTGTAATTGCCCATGCATTGAGAAAGTGACTAAAACTAAATATCTTGGAGTTGTGGTAGATCAATCACTGTCCTGGTACCCTCAACTGGAGCAGATTTCTGGGAGGATAAGGAAACTAAGTTGGATCTTTAAAACCCTCAGACATATTGTTCCAACCAAAATAGAGAGCTGTAGAAACCGTCCCATAAATCTCTTAAATGAAATATATGTGGCACTGGCCCAGTCTGTACTATTATATTGTATCCCAATTTGGGGCGGTACAGCAAAAACAAAATTTATTAATATAGAAAGAGCGCAGCGTGCATTAATAAAAATAATGTATTTTAAAAATAAAAGGTTCTCCACCACAAGCTTATACCAAATAAGTAATTTACTCTCTGTAAGGAAGCTGTACATAACCCAAACCATACTAAAAAAACATAAAACCCTACCATTTAATGATAAGGAAAAATCTAAAAGAAGAAAAGATTTAGTACTCCAAGTTCCCCAAACTAAAACTAGATTTGCATGCAATCAATTTAATAAACGCTCTACTCAGCTGTATAACAAAATCAACAAACACGTTTATATATATAAAAAAAGTTACTACGACTGTAAAAAGAGTATAATAGACTGGATAAAACCACTTACCTATGAGGAAACCGAGGCACTCCTGGAACATGTTGGGTAGCCGAAATATACCACATATGTATTATTTATTTATTTATTTATTTATTAAAACTTTATGCACAAGTAAAAACTGTACAAAGGCGGACTTAATGCCTTGGGCATTTTCTATTATAACTACCATAATTATCTTTTAACTACACACCATGCCACACCACGCACCCCATCACACACACCACTCACACACGCCACACCACACCAAAGCACATCACACCACACCACAACGCAATGCAACGCAACACAACACAACACACCAGAAACCATACCACACATCACACACCTCACAACATTCCACGCACCTCGCTACACATCACACCACATCTTGCCCCTCACCACACAACACATAACACCGCTCTCTTACCACACCACACCTTACATTACTTGCACTGATTGGGAATAAGTTTTATTGTATTTTACTGTTATTAATTATTTTCTTAAGAATAGTATGTATCAACTAGTGTTACTATAAGTGTACGAAAATGATATTGAAAGAGCGGAGCCTTCTAATACAGGCATTGTTTGCCTAAATGAGGGCTCCAAACACATTCACATGTAAAGCAATATCTGGTTGAAACAATAAACTATTTTATTTTTTTATTTATTATTTATTATGTTGGATATCAAATGAAGCCTGACGAGCACATTACAAATATGTACGTATATATATCATATTGTCTAAATATAAAAATATGTTTAAATTGTTAAAAACAAGCAAAAGCGAGACTGTGCTACGTACGGCGCGGCTGTAAAATTAATACCTATTATACAATAAAACCCAAACAAAAAAAATTAAGCTGCACTGCAAATACTTTATCACAAAATTATAACCGTAAAATAATTTAAATAAAAAGTAAGTTTAAAAACTACATATAATAAAAAGTAAGGTAAAGCCGTGGTCGCATGCCTGTACACCTACAAAATTATAATGGCTTGCGACCACTGCTTTACCTTGACCATTTTTAAGGTTCCGTATTTCAAAAGGTAAAAACAGAACCCTTATAAGATCACTCTCATATCCGTCTGTCTGTGTGTCACCACCGATTTACTCAGGAACGGGTGGCCCTAGCAAGTTGAAATTTATACCAGATACTCCTTATTAGGTGTGTGTGTGTATGTCTTTAGTCCTTATTAGGTGTATAAAAATCAACAAGATAACAAGATGTGGGCAAATTTAGATTTTCATGAAAACTTGTAAGTACCAAAATTTTCAACTTTTTTATTTTTCGTAATTGTCCCTTTAGTTGTGCTGTAAGTCCTTGCTTTTGATCAAAATTGTCAGTTCTAGGTCAACGGGAAGTACCCTATAGGTTTCGGGTGGAAAACCTACATGGTAGTTCCCGTTGACGGTCAACGGGCCTAGAATCACGAAATTTGGCAAACACATAAACTTACCAATGAACAAATAAACAAATTTTACCTCTTTATAATATTAATATAGAAAACTCATTTGTCCATAATTTTATAATAGAGTGAAGTCACGATTATATTACTTTACACTATCACTGCCATTACATCCTATCACTTGTTAAATGGCTTCTGAAGGAATAATATAGGTACATAATTATGTATAGTCACTACCGGTTTCAATGTTTTTCAATCTACAATTAAAAGCAATATCGTACTAAAATTAATAATTGTTTATCTAGCACAGGATCCGAAATGCACAAATGAACAGGAATATTGTAAAAACCATAATAACTGTTTTATAGAGTGCTATGTGACGTCATCATTCCCTTTCCAGTTTCATGTAACGTTAACATGTTTCCCTGAATTTCATTTTATCAAGGAACTGATGCAAAAAATTTTTTACTGAGTTCAGAGAACGATTTCGTTAGTGCAATTTTGCGAGTTATTTTTTTAAATTTTCATTTTAAGAAGGACCGAAGAATACAGATTCAATATTGAGAAATATTTTTTTTTTATTCATGTTAACAAAATTAAACCTTACCTACATTTCCACCTATATAACACTTTACTTTTTAAAATAAATGTTTTAGTAAAAATAAATTGATAAAAATCTTCTTCATACATATTTCTGAAGCACAATCGATCATAATCCGTGTTATAAAATTATCTTCAGGGCCTCTACTAAATATCGAATCTTATTTGTTTAAAACCTTTTTGATCCTATAGTTAAGTAAAATTCCACGAAACGATCAAGGTTTTAGAAGAATTTTATTTTTCAAGACGTCAAGTAACTTACGTACTTTTTTTATTATTTCGAAACGTATAATTGTTAAAAACTTTTTCATTCGTAATTTTGTCCCCAAGAGTCATGAATTTTTAACGATTGTTTTTCAAGGGCCACTCTTTGTAATGAGCTCTTCAATTTAGAATATAATACGAGTTTGTGCATTAATCCTAATTTCCACTAATTAGTATTCTGTGACCTTTGTAATGAAGCCTAAACATTGACATCGTGAATTTATTATTAAGCCATTAGAGTGCATACGTTTTATTAGCTGAAAAACTAAACGGAAATATTGTGTTAGTGTCCCAAACATTTTAAATCAGACATCATATTTTAATAGTGTTAGAAGCTGCTCTATGGTAAATGGCACATTACGAGTAAGGATGTCCGATCTTCCATTGTCATGCTCAATTTTGTCACCAAAATTAGTTTATCTGTGATATTGTTTTAAAAGGATGAATTTACCGGCAAAACAAACAGACATAAATCTAGGAAGAAACACAATTTGATCGTGTTACTACAATAAAATTTCGACCAAACCTCGTAAGAAACACTGTACCTTCCCAATGCGCTGTTTCTAACTTAGTACATTATAACACGCACGGGGAATGTGTCAAAACTTCCTTCATTTACGTGTTCGAGTACGTGTGTTTATTTCAGTACGTGTGTCAGAAGTCCTTTCACATGGACTATATGAATTAGCTTTACAACTGCTGCCAGCAATTTGCTTGGCTTCGTTTATATTTATCAGAGTTTTTCCACCACTGGTTTTTTTCTACGAATTTTACTACATTACTTTAGTGCCAGATGTATGAACGTAAAAGAAGCAAAAAGAGTAGGAAGCATCGTAGCAGGTGGCGTTCTCTGGTTTCTGCCTACCCTCATGGGAACAAGGCGTGAGTTTATGTAAGTATCTATACATTACATTACAGTAAAATCCTTATTTAGTTGACACTAAAAGAATAAATTACCATAACCTGGTATGTCTCCAGAAAATAAAATGAGTGGAGCATCAATATTATAATTGATATAACAACATCCAAAAAAACATCTTAGTCGTGATTCACCTTATCTATTTAATCAGTGTAGCCCTCTTGTCGTTCCCGCCATCACAAACAATTTCCGCCTCTCCATATTCATCTTTTAACCAAACTATCTCACTCGTCCCAAAATCATAGCCTCTCCAAATATTTCACCCCGGTTCATCCTGACATAATAACCGAACGTCGTTCAACGTAACAATGTCCTATTCGGGAGCATCGTTTTGGCAAATGTGCGGCAGTGACGAAGCCAAAGCTGCGTGCATTTATCTTGGCCTAAGTCCATCATAATAATTATTGTGGAACATGGTCTTTGTGTGCGCGGGAAGAGTGTTTATTTATTTGAAATATTTCAAAATGATCTATGATTTGAGTGCCTTCAGTTAGTAGCCAGTCCTTCTTGCTGAAGCTATGTTTAAGCCTCCGTTTAAATGCATTAATGTCATAATGTTTCCCTATCAACAATTTAAATCGTTTTTAGGAGAAAATTGGTAAATGTTGATTGTAATAAAATGAAATTTTGGTTTTAACCAGAGTTCTTCACCCTCTTTCTGTCTTTCGACTCATTGCACAAAAGATTAATAAATTATTAATAGAGATCCTAAAAAAAACAGCTTCTTCCCTTGTATGTGTTCTTTTTACCCGGCTACGGCAAAGCCAAAAGGAAGGGCTATGATTTTAGCAGTCTATGTATGTAAGAATTTATGTATGTTTGATTGTACGTGTGTTCCACCGTAAAACATAAACTACTGAACCGATTTTGACGAATGAGGTATCAATAGATTTGTAATAATAGTCCGGGTGACATAGGCTATATAAATTTTCCCTAAATTTAATATGGTGGACATTACACGTAAATTTCTCACCTCGAAAAAAAAATATGATCATGACATCTTTGGTATCAAAAGAAAGGTGCCTGTATACCATGCGTGTATACCATGTGGGTGCCAGGAACAGTTACAAAATTATAATGGCATGCAACGACGGCTTTAACTTGACCATTTTTGAACCCTATGTCTTGATTTCTGTCTGAAATATTTGCTTGTTTCGTACTTTTTAGATAATTTTTATTTTCCGTAGTCGAATTACAGTTTTTATTAAACGAAATTTTAAGTTTTATATTAATTTTTTTTTGTTTATTTATCGTCTCACAATTTACCAGTTTATCGCTTTCACATCGACCTCGCTTCACCTCGACCACCCTAGGCGAGAACAAATACAGTGTTGTGTCGGCCCCTCCTTTTGTTATTGTAACTTTTATATATGGAAACGCTCTGTTATTACAAACAATCGTATTTTTATAAAGGATTTTATGAGCACACAGTACATTTGTTTACTTTTATGTTACTCTCGGCTTCAAGTTTGAAACTGGTAAAGCGTGGTAAGCGCGACCAGTTTCTTCCAGGTTGAGATTTTTAAAAATTCTGACGTTAAAAACATCTAAAATATTTAATTAAAATTTGTCGAAACCCATTTAGGAAAAAAAATGGTTTAATTACTTTTAATTTTTTCCTGGCCTTATCGCTACTGTATCTTTATTTTATCATGGAAGAAAGTATTCTAAGATTATTTTTACTTAAGGTTCAATTTTCACTGTATTCACGTCGTTTGAACTTACATATTTTTATGTAACTTCAAACGACGTGAAATAGCTTATTAAGCCGTTTCAATGATATTATCATCAGTATACATTCCTTGATAATTAGCTTATAGCTTATTGTTGAGTGCTTTCATGGATCAAAATAGATTTAAAAGGGTGACATAGTTTAAGGCATATTTCGTATTTCCATTTCACCAAAATAAGTTTTAGATTTAAGTAATTATATTTATTTACTTCTGATTATATTAAGGATCGCCTGTAAACGAATCTGTCGTTTTTGCGTATTCTATTCAACTTAAAATGAATATTACAGACCTTGATCTGCTTCCCGAAAAATTTTACGACACAAGAACCCTGAACCCGATCATAAAATAATTCATAATAATGTGGACTATAATCTTCTGTGACGTCATTCTCATTAATAACATCCATGACGTAGCAGAATGTAATATTACAATCTTCTCAACATGGCCGTATGCTAACAATGGTTTATAGTTACAAGGAATTTTCTATTCACAGAGTACGTACTTGCAAACTTCTAAGCCCCTTTGCTTTAGTTGACTTGAAATGCTTGCGTAGTATGACTAGCTGTGTTTGTGTTTCTATTCTAGAATAAAATGGAGAAATTATTGTATAATATAAAGTATCAAAAAGATTACTGAAGAACAGAAAGATATTTGTAATTTGTACAGCCAAAATAATCGCTCAGGGGTTAGAACACATAACATAAATTAGTTTCTTTATACCTGACTGTGATTGATGTGTTCGTGGACGAATGGATGAAGATCTTGTCAAAATGTCTGGAGTATCGAGAGATGAGCGTATGACTGTGGTGTCGATCTGCCTAGCCTTTTCCCAATTATATCTAACCGGATGCAACTGAATACCAGTATTTTACTTGGAGCAACTGCTTATCTGACCTCCACAACCCAGTACCTGGTTTATACGATACCCTTTGGTAAGACTGGTTGTCAGACTTTCGGGCTTCTACCTACCCGTAACGACTATCAAAGATCCCTGAATGACAGCCGGGTCCAACGACTTAACGTGCTTTCCGAGGCACGGAGGAGTCTCGATATGTAAAGATGGTTACCCATCCACGGACCAACCCCAGCAAGCGTAGCTTAACCTGACCGATCGACCCGTGCGGCTGTTATTACTTAGCCACGAGCTCCTCCTATGTATGACCGTATCCCCTGTATGACGGTGGTGTAGTAGTATATATTATTTTATATTCAAAACACGTCTTTAACTAATGTATTTTGCCATATTCATCATCATCATCATCATTTTAGCCGAAAGACGTCCACTGCTGGACATAGGCCTCCCCCGAGCACCACCACTTCGACCGATTCTGTGCTCTCCGTATCCAGCAGATTCCTGCGGCCTTCACAAGGACATCGATTCATCTAGTCGGAGGCCTTCCAACGCTACGTCTTTCGGTACGCAGTCACCACTACAGAACCTTTCAGCCCCATGGGCCATCCGTTCTGCGAGCAATGTGCCCGGCCCATTGCCACTTAAGTTTGGAAATTCGTCGGGTTATGTCGGTTATCTTGATTCTCTTGCGGATCTCTTCATTTCTGATTCCATCACGTAGGGAAACTTCAAGCATTGCCCTTTGGGTAATTTTTAGCCTTCTGATAAGGCCCATTGTGAGCGACCACAATTCAGTACCATAGGTCATCACTGGCAACACGCACTGGTCAAAGACTTTCGTTTTGAGACACTGTGGTATGTGGGACGAGAAGATATTGCGTAGCTTTCCGAAAGCTGCCCAGCCGAGTCGGATTCGACGATTGACCTCTTTCTCAAAGTTGGACCTGCTTAGCTGGACAGTTTGTCCTAGGTAAACATACTGTCCACAATTTCGAGCGTAACGTCTCCGATCTTCATGAAAGTGGGTGTCACTTGGGCATTTGAGATAACTTTTGTCTTGTCCATGTTCATTTTACGATCCACTTTTTCGGCTCTACTGAGGTCATCGAGCATTGTATTGAGGTCCTCCATGGTCTCAGCCATGATAACTATGCCGTCGGCAAATCGAAGGTTAGTGATATACTCGTCATTGATGTTGATGCCTAGCCTTTTCCAATCTAGAACCATGAAGACATACTCCAGTGCAGCAGTGAACAGTTTTGGAGAGATAACGTCCCCCTATCTCACACCTCGCTGCAGAAGGATAGGTTTCCAGGTCTGATCATGGAGTCGGACTGATATAGTGGTGTTTTCGTACAGACCCTTTAGCACCTCGATGTACCGAAAGTTGATCTGGCACCGTTGAAGAGACTGCAGTACAGCCCATGTCTCGATCGAATCGAAGGCTTTCTCGTAGTCCACAAATACTAAGCAGAGGCAGGTTATACTCTTCGGTCTTCTGTATAAACATATTTGCCACATTATGTAAAATAATTTAATAATTCAATAATGCTCTAAAAGAAGCAAATATTTAAATCCCCGAAGTTTTATAAAGAAAAACCAATAAATTGACAGCTGAAAGTTTCAATTCGCCGAAAGAAATTACTTATTCATTAAAACCTTGAACTCTTAGAAAATTAACAACGTTGTATATTTAAACAAACTTCCCTAATCATTGAAACTATTCCAATTAACCGAAGAAATATCTAAATAGAAAAGTGAAATTACTTTGAATTACTGACGATCTACATCCAAATAGGAAAAACGTTCCTGCCGGGGATTTGAAATCTCACTCACCGGGAAATTAAAAAACTTTCAAACCACTTTGGCAAACTTCATTACTGAGATCCACAGGGAAGTTTCATCCTTCAAAATATATAACGTTTAAAATAGCCGCTATTTGTATGGGATTTACTTTGCATTACTATTTAAACTTGATGCAACTGGATTCGTGAGTTTAATTGGTTCAAGCTTAATTACCTTTTTGTGCGCACGGAGGCAGCTTCTGTATACGCGAAGCTCTGTAAATATAGAGAAGTAATTGAACGCGCTATATTTTTATACTTATTTTGTAAAAGTTAATACTGCAAAGAGAAATAAATTAATCATCCCTTTAAAATAAAAATAAAAACTATAATAAGGTGTACCCACTTTTGACTAATTATTAATATTAATTGTTTTTGAAGTGAAAATTTCTTTAGGCGCGTTGGGCATTTTTGAGATGGGATCAAACCATTGATTTCGCGACACTGTTACGAAACTTCATTTTTGTAAACGCGATTCTGCTCTTTATTTATATTATGTTACGGATCAATGTTCTATGCAAGTATTTTTACTTTAAACGTTTGGATTTTTTTTTTTTTGTAAAGGCGATTGTGCTCTTTATTTAGATAAGGTTACGGACCAATGTTCTATAGAAGTAATTTTCTTCCACCAAGGCGATCTTGTTCAAGTTTTCACTTCTGTCGGCACTCTCGAAGTGCCACTGTTTTTTTACTGTTTATAACCTGAGTGTTAAACCAAAACTTGGATATCACAATATGAATTGATTGTTTTGTTTAAGTTAAACCCTCATGCGGTTCTTGAAGTATTTCATAGAACATAACAAAGTTACAAGTATACTCAACAGTACTATAAATGTTTTAAAAGTCTTGTAAACGAATCCATTCTACACATAAAAAACTCAATACCCGCAGTACTCAAAACTTAAAAAACGCCTTCATAGTTTATACCACGGTTCGTTTCACAATATAAAACATGGTTGAAAAGCTTCATATTTATAAACTGCAGCTATTAAAGGTTGATGAACATTCACGTCATGATGGAAGGCCCGTACATTTCCGTCTACGCCTCGTTACTTCAAACCGACCATCCGTTGGTAGCAAAGTGGGTCAAAGTCCTGGTGCTTTTTCATTCGAAAGTCATTATAAAGTAAAAATAAAAATTGTTTTAGGAAGTTGATGACTGAGTTGTTTATTAATTTTTGCGGTCAAAAGAGTTCTGATGGATATTTTTTTATGGTTACAAAAGTTTTTTATGAATTATGAATTTTAATTTTTCTAAAGAAGTTCTAGGTACACACGGTTGGAATACTTTTGGGTGACATTTTCAATGCGCTACTATTAATGCTTGATATGAGATTTGTGCCTGATTGTATCAATAAATCAATTCAACCTATTACTTAACATTTCTAGACTAGAACCGAGACTGCATTTGACTCGAATTTGACACTTTTTTTTTCGTAACAGCATCCAATTTTTAACCTTCCTCATCCATTCTGTCCTAATCACTTTCTGCAGCTTATCGTTCTCTCTTTCCTCCCCTATTGCCTACTTCCATTACTTATCTACTTTAATTTAGTAACTGTTATAGCTTACAACAAATACTCTAAGAACTATTATCGAAACAACAATTTCCACTCAGCAAGGTTTAACCGTTCCCAAAGCGGAAGAGATCAGCCACGTAATAATGATCCAATAAATATCTCGGTTTTCTATCGCTAATGTTCTTCCCCTAAGGATTAGGAGCTCGAAGCTATATCAACAGGAGATTAATTCTGTATTAATGCTCGTAATACCATTATGGAGTTCGAGTGGTGTTCATGTATTAATATTTGATGTTGCTTGAGTTTCTTTTTGCCCTTTTGCGGATTACTGTTAATAAGCTATAATAATAATGTAAGACTAAGATTACCAACGTTATTACATCCAATTATGAAAAATAATTAATCTCTTATAATTATCGTCACGGTCGTCTCCTGATATTATTATTTAATACAAATAAAAAACGAAAAAGAACCCCTGGATATTCGTTTATTTTGATTATAGAAATCCTCAGCTGAACTTATTGAACTATGAAATGGTCGTTGCACAAAGTTTTAAAGTGTTTAAAGATAACTTAAAATGTTTTAGCTCCCTGACATAATTGAATACTTATGACTAGACTTACATAAAATCAAAGTATCATGTTTGCACAGTTACAGCCATTAAACAGATACCACGATTATTTTGTATTTTATTTGAAAAATATAACAAAATAAATCTGTCCAAGTTGTCAAGCGCATTGGCGAAAGAATGTCACTGAATAATGATGTATCAAACTACCTTTGTTTTCACGTCAGGTCGACATAAAAACATATTTTTTATTTTCTACTTCAAGAAATCTAAAGGAGACTAAAAATTAGAATAGTAATTCTATATTCATGAAGCGAGAGTAACCAAATATCTTTTTTGATGAGAAAACTTCGGAATGATGGAAAGAAAGAAAGACAAATATACATGAATGGAATCTGTTTGCTCAAGAAATGGAAGCATTTCTTTGTGGGACACCTAAGAGGATGAACTTTGGTAGTTTTGAATGAGGACAAACTTTCGGAAAGTAGTCCTCGCCTTATCGGTGATTGTTTCAATTTATAGGGGCCTAATGGATTCCCGTGGAGTAGGTTTACTTGGACTAAAACATTATGAAACTTATGTGGTCACATAATACACTTGAGAATTCGTACAATATTATAATAATACAATACCTATGACAATAACAATGAAACCAGGCGAAGAATAATTAATCATTAATTCATGACTCCAAACATTTAAGTAATTACATATTTTTTAAAACAAATAAAGAAAAATATTTTTATCTAACTCAGATTACTTAAGACCAAATCGTTCTATAAAACCTTCAAGCAATTCTAGAACCGAAACTACACACAAAACAACACAAAGGTAAAACCGAATGAGATAACTGGGCACCGCATTACCCACAATTTATTGCTAATCGCTAAACCCGAACATAATTCGCTCGATTCGAATCGAAACCGACCACCGATGGGTTTAAGTGACCACGCAATAATATATAATATAGAACATCACGAGTTATTAGACCGAAATTAATCGCATCCGACTAATTATTCGTATACTGATTTTGATTTGACGTGAGCCGCTAATCTGTGAGGGTAGGTAAACATAGTGAGAGGTGTCAAACATCTTGTAGTTTTAAATGGTACTTTGACCTAAGGAAAAGGCGAAGGATAGGCTTATTTTTAACCCCAGACGCTAAAAAGGGGTGTTATAAGTTTGACCGCCATGTGTGTGTCTGTCTGTGGTACCGTAGTTCTTAAACGGGTGAACCTATTTGAATGCGGTTTTTTATTTGAAAGCAAATTTTCGAGCAATGGTTCTTAGACATGTTTTTTTCAAAATCGGTTTAGCCGTTTGAAGATTATTAGCTCTTTTCTAGTTGATGAATGGATGTGAGTATCTTTCACAGGTCTGATCGATTTGAAATTTGGTAGGTATTCTGTTACTTCAGTGATATTAGAAGAACATAGTAACCTAATAATACCCAACTCACTTACCAACTTACAGCACAGGTATCATCTTTGGGCTCATTGGAATGGTTTCAATGAATAGGTTATAGATAGAACAGGGTCTAGTGATAGAGTAGGAAAGAGAAATGAGGAAATGTTTGTGTCGGGGTTTTTTTTTATTTTAACTGTTAAAATTCTACTTGTGGAGTTATTGTAAAAGCGCCCGATGACTAATTGAAAATGTTGCTTTTGGTTTAGAGAATGGAATTTTATCGTCTTGGTTTGTCAGGTTTCTTAGGCCCATAATTCTACTGACAATCAAGTCTACTTCAATGAAATCATAACAAAAACAGCTATTAGTTACGGTCTACTGATTCAATAAAAACACAATTTGAATTCATTCCAAATACCTATATTCCTAACCTGTGCGGATGCTGCTATTTATTTGTTTACCTTAAAAGAAACCGGTAGGTACGAGTAGAGTGACAAATAAAAAACCATAAATGAATAATATGATTAACATGTTGCGTCCCCCAAAACCTTCCCTGGCTTCAGCTAATATTGTCATTAAGGGCGGAATTGTTCCAGAGACAGAACCTTGTGTCATGTCCGACCGGAAGTAGCATGTATTTCAGGCTATAACAAAAACGTACCGGAAGAACCACAACGCTATTGTGAGGTCCCAAATAGCAGCTGACATTAAATGAAAATTGCTGTGAAGTTCCCACGTAAAAAGTTTTCGAAGAAAGGCATTGTCATGGGGCCATGTTGTTCGGATAGTTGGGACGTGTTTTCTGACTTAGTATGTATATTATGGCAGTCTTTTTACGGTGAATTGACTGCTTAAGGAAAAAACAAAGTATTGGATCGAAGTCTATAATGGCACGAGTTTAAGGAAATGGTATAGATAAATTGTGTTTGCTTTTAAGTCTTTAATTTTTAGCCTTGTTTTGTTTATGAAGTCTAACAATCTTTCTTAAGACAGTGTATTTTTGTAAAGAGACACCTATACCTATATGTAGCCCAAACCCAAGCATAAGCTAATTGTTACCCATTAAAACATACGTACTGTTATCTACAAGAAACCATTCTCATGAACAATTTTTCACCTGCCAAAAATGTTACTATTTGACTTTCCACCCAGTTCATCGACATTTAACAGTGAATTGAAACACGTCAAATTCCCACAATAGAGCGCACACAACGCGACTTGGCAACTTGTTATCCTGAAGCAATTAAATCGAGTCGGCATTCGAGTCACGTTCAGAATTAATGTCCGAGAACGTATCGGTTCGCGCTTCGTGTTTAGACGGTACCTGCAACGTTTAATGTATTGGATTAGTCGTGATGTGTGTGCCGGTGCTTAGTAGTTTAGAGTTTCTGTTTTATCTAGTTAAGAGTAATCTTCTAATTTCGCTTGCGGGAGGGATGCGCGCAACTTTGATAATTTCGAATGGAATTTAAGAGATTGGTTTGATTTTGTGGTCTGTTTTAGTATTTAGGATGATGAAGAGGTTAAGATTGGGTGAAGGATTTATAGTCTTCTGTTACTTGCAGAGAAATAAGTCTTTAATTGCGACTACGGACTGGACCATTCATATATATTATCAATGCCACTTTTTCAAGCTATCCTTCTCATAATAGGGATAGCCCGAATTAGAACGAAACCAACTTATATCTTACTTTGTATCATCAAACCGTGTTCATATTATTGCTATATCTAATATAGTTTTAACTCGTACTTTCAATATATGACGGCTCCCTCACTGAACTGCTTCAAGAATCGACTAGACAGATTAAACATCTCCAAGCTATTTGATACACACGCATCAGCTAATTAGCTGCTAATGTGTCTAATCAAATAATAATAATAAATAATAATAGGTAATAACATTTACTTGGCTTTGGCCCGTAAATGTAGTTAAAACCAGCCCAAGAGCTGAGGAAAAAAAAGCACTCCCTATAATAATATTAGGGTGTAGAAGTAAAATTGTATTATAAGCTTAGTGTATGCTGTCTTTTAGCAGAAGTAAGGATATCTGGGTCAAACAGGTTACCTAATGATCCATTTATCTGTTTCCTGCACATTGAGTGCAGGATCTCCAACGTCTTTTCTTTGTTAATGTGCTTTCATTCTAGTTTCTTGGAAGAACGTGCACACTTTTATTTATTAAAGTTTATATAAGAACAAAAAAAAATGTTGTTATCATTAGTGAAATGTTACACGTGGGTTTCCTTAAGGCATAAATTCAAATGATGTACATATATAAGTAACATTATTGCCAACAAACACTAATCTCCCTGCAGAGCCAACGGATTATGGCATCACTCCATATTAAGGACCTTTTTGGTACACATAGAGGCCATAATTATATTAAAGACGATGATGGCATTAAATATAAATATACTTAGATAGATAGATAAATCGTTTATTTAGTGCACGCAAAAGACAGCACAATATACAACAGCACGATTAAATAATAACTAATTAGCTATTAGGAAATAGCTGCAAGGTGTCAATATATAAACAAAAAAATAAAAGGAAGAAAATAAGACATTGTGATGACACTATTGGCTGTGACACACTGTAAAATATTGGATCAACGAAAATAAAAAGTGTAGTGTGCGTCTCAAGGTTGCACCAAATGGGAGTCTAGCTCAGCATATGCCAGGCAAATATATCTGACGCTGATATTCTGCTAACAGCTAATCCCTGCAGTGACATACGGACGTCGAGTAGGTGAGATAAATATAGGAGTTATTGGTGTTGTGAAAAGTAGAATGTGCGGACTGAAAATGTAAGTAGGTATACCCGCAATTTAAATAATGTATTCTACAGTAAAGTTTAGAATTTGAAAACGTTCCCGTTCCATGATGATTGAGCATTTGAGTACTTGATTATTGAAGTGAAAACTTCTTTAGCGGCGTTGTGCACTTTTTTTGTAATGGGTAAAAAATGTTAAACTCGCGTCAGGACACGTGACCTGATCGAAAATTCGTAAGACGGTGAAAAAGATATCAACGCGTTGATTACCGCGGTGCCGATTTTTTTTCAAGTTTTCACTTCTGTCGGCACTCCCGGAGTGCCACTGTTTTTTTAAATGGATAAATGTTTATTGTATATTGTGTATTTAATAGTTATTTTCGAGTTATCAATCCCTTATGTTGCACCTTCCACCATGTCTTGTTTCTGCATCACTCTAAGGTTGACTGGTAGAAAATGCCTCAGGCATTAAGTCCGCCTTTGTATGGTATTTTTACTTGTGCATTAAGTTTTAATAAATAAATAAATAAATATATTTATGAGTAATCTTATTATGATAATAGTGGCGTAGGTGTGAATAGAATAATCGATTTGACTGGATTAAAATGTGTTTGCATTAAATAAATATAGGTAAATAATCATATGTATTATAACTATTATCTAACAATAGATTCAAAAATTATTGAATTATTTATATTCCCCTTGTTCACAGATTTGTGACCTCGGGTTGCACTGAACAAAGAAGAATGACTCGGGACGAACACTTAAACTAATATTGAACTAAATCCTGACATAAATAACTAAATTGAACTATCAAAACACATTTCTAAATTAGCATAGATTATGGTAAGCCAAATGTCAGAGCGGGCCATATATCGGGTGATTGCGATTCGTATTGTGTTGCTTCATTTTCATTTGAAATCGTACTCGTCACTGCACGTTGGTATTTGATAGAATTTCCTGCCGATTTGATGCAATCGATTTCAGTTGAATTAAATCATTGCAATTAGTGCTTAATTTTGAACTTCTGTGATTGACTTCTGCGCTAAACGGATCAGTAACGCAGTTTCCTACTGTGGTGATTTTGAGTATTACCTTTTTGAGAATCCAGATAACAACTTTAGACTGGTCATTAAGGTAAAAGGACAACAGTTTCAACAAAATCACACACAACATCTAGATTTGGAGAGAGATTAGTCATCCAGGCATCAACATTCTCGATATTCTACACTGTCATAAATTAATAAAATAAATTAGTACCTAAATGCAACTATACCCAAATACATTCACTATCACATGCTTAATTACACACAACCCGTTTAAATTCCGAACACCATCAAACATATTCGCACCCAAGAAGATTCTTACAGAATCCCTCCACCAAATTAACAGGACGTAAAACGCATTAACCGCTACCCGATTTAACAGGCGTAAATTTGAAATATTCATGCGTTCAAATTAATGGCCGCACCTATAAATTAGCACAGATACAACCACTATCACCTGGGCTACATATTAAAGGGTCTTTAAAATCCTCTCGCAAAATTCTCCGCATAAACGTAAACGACATATTTCGGTCCCTTTTTAGGGAACCGTAGCTCATGCGGATTGGAGACATTAAATTTGAGAATATAGTAGGAGGGTAACAGAAAGTCAAATAATTAAGGGTCGAAAATTATGTTTTAAGTTTGTTGATAGTAATGAGAATTTATAAGGTTTGTTCGAATCTAAGGGATCGTAATAATTTTGCACCTGGTTTTGATAGTAGAAGCGGCTACTATCTATTCTGTTCATTGAGCTGTGTGGCATGATATTCATTCTTTCCAAGCCAAGAGAAATCATGGGCGTAATTTTAAATGTCCAGATTCCTAGTTCTGTAAAATCTATGTCCTCAAACAAAACAATTTTATCAACCAGCACAAAGTTGATCTACGGCCTCTCGCCCACGCGTCCACACGCACCTACGGAGACAAAACTAAAACAGGGTGCTTTAAAATAAATGACGTGCGTTTATGTGGCACACATTGTTCCACGTTTCTCACGTCATTAACTAGAGATTCGTTTGCTTTTAACACCTCTACAGCTTCAGATTCTTCAGCCATTTTGTTTTTTGATGCTTCAGTGAATATTGTTAAGAGTTCAGAATTTTACTTTGTAGCTGAAGTGATATCACCTTTGAAATCATGAACACATGAGTAATTGTTCATGAGAGTGTAAACGAATGACTTCCTTTTGATAGTCAAATTAAGCGGTCTATTCAAAGCAGTGTTTTATACTTACACATAACTTATCATACCATCACGCCGGTTTTAGCACACAGATTTATGAAGTGAAAACTTCTTAAGAGATGGGACTAAACCATTGATTTCGCGATACCATGACGACACCTCATTTTTGTAAACGCGATTGTGCTCTTTATTTATATTATTTTACGCATCATTGTTCTATGCAAGTATTTTGATTTTGAAGGTTTTGTAAGCGCAGTTGTGCTCTTTATTTATATTATGTTACGGATTACGGAAGTGAAATCGGATTTACAATTTTTTTTTTTTTTTGTAAACCCGATTGTGCTCTTTATTTAAATAAGGTTACGGACCAATGTTTTGTACAAGTATTTTTCTTCCACCAAAGCGATCTTATTCAAGTTTTCACTTCTTCGGTACTCCCGGAGAGCCACCACTTTTTTTTTAATTGGTTCTGCAAATACACAGAAACTAAAACATAATTTTCGATAGTAAAATTACTCCCTGTTAGAGATATAGAAAACATAAGCTAGGCAATGACTATAATGGAAACAGAGAATCTGCAGGTGCATTTGTAAAATTTAATCTTCCTAACCTAATCCAATTTATAATTCAGTCTTCGATAGAAGTAGTTTTTTATATCCAATGCAAGATTTTATTTCAAGGGCTTTACAATTTGAATATCGAGGAATTTTCTTATATTTGAACCTCACTAAAGTGTAGAGTTTCACCAAAGCGTAGTAAGTACTATTGAAATAAAAAGTATTATTACACGTTTATAAGTTTATACTACAATTTTAGTATTCTGTTTCTCTGAGCTTTTTACTTGGTTTTTTATCTTTCGTAGGTACTCAGAATATTGTATTCAAATATTAGGTCTCCGAGGGTTCTGAAATAAATAAATCAGATACTCTGCATCTAGTCAGAGTAAAAGGCCAACTTTGTTTTGAAATTCAAAAGTTCTTGTGAAAGACAAACAGTCAACTTCTTTTAAGAATACCGAATTAACGCTGAGATATTATGCTTTTTTTTTTCATTTTTGTACAAAACTCTGGTCAGCACCCTTATTGCGTAACAAACTTTTAGTCACAATCAGAATCATTTTGGAGGCTATTGCTAATCCATTTCTTCATAATTATGTTCAAAAAATTTGTATGCTCAAAACCGTAAATAACGCAATTGATTTTGTTGAACTGTCAAAATGAAACCCATTGCTACTGTTAGGCCCACTTGCGCGTTAAAGCTAACTCGGAGTTACCAGCTAACTCAGGGTAAATCTAACCGCAGGAGGAGACGCCCAGGGCGTCGGGAATCGCGAGGCGATTTCCGGCCACCGTAGGCGCGGGCTTGCGGACGGTAAGCAATGGGTAGCTCACCGTCCGATAAGGACCAGGCCCGGGTCGACGGCGCGCTGTGTTCCACGCGCGCCTCAAAGAGATGTCAGCATAATCGACGGCGACGGGGTGGGCTTAAGTATGTTACTACGCAATTAACCCGCGGACTAGGGTTAAGTCTAGTGATTAAGAAATCAATATTTTGAAATACAATTACCTATTACCAAAATCTATAAATTATTATATAAATTATTTGTCTCTTTACAATCCAAAAGTTTCAGGCACCGTCGAATCCATAACCATATTGGGAAAACTAAGGTTAAAACTAATATTTTCAGTGCAAACAAATTTCTTGTGATGATTAGTACCTCCAAACTCAAAACTGTACCTTAGCTATCAACAACCTAACTAAAACCAAACCAGCCTTCTCACCGTCGTCGTTTAATTAATCTTGAAACAGATTACTTACATATACCTGCACTGTGACCAGTAATTGGGTGGACGCTCCTAAACTAATAGTAAGATCAAAGACATTTAAGGAACGGCTCGATGGATCCTTCCATTGTCGGCATTGTTGTGATATATAAAGGTAGCTCGGTACGCTGTCTTGATTACTTGAGATTTCTGAAGGACTGTTTTTGATTTAATTATTTCTTTGATCGTTAGCCGGAGGGAACTATAAAGGATTTATGTTTTGGGATTTATTTTTGTTTTTCTGCATGGTTTGACCTAAATTTAATTAGTTAGACAACTATATGTGTGTCGTGTAATTTTGTCTATAAATACCTTTTGTAGACTTAGAGTTTATTAATATATATTCAGTGGGTAATACTTGAGCTTGTCGTAAAAAATAAACCATAATGCTATACGATAGTTGTATTTTCGATTCAAGAATCGTTCTTATTTACGTTATAACTTTTTGGGTTTGAAATTATCAAATAACTTCTGACTCGTGTCAGACTCTTACTGACTAAAACCCACCCGTGTTCCTTCAATTGCCATGTTGCCGGGGCTAAGATATCCCTTTCGGACTTCTTCGCAACCTCCGGCATGCATCAGCCCTAGCGGGCCCCGTTAGTTCTGCTGACATCTCTTTGAGGCGCGCGTGGAACGTTACGTACGTTTATACCTACGATCTCTGCTCGTTATGTTACTTCACCTGTTATATCTATCAAGAATTTTAAAAGGCGCAATTTCTCAATAAAAATTACATAGGTTAGTAATACTATTCGGTTTCAGTCGCAGCAGCCGCCATTACTTTACTTATCCGAGCTCAGACACTTTTCCTAGAAATATCTACAATAGTATACCGTTGCAGTAACAGTTATTTTGAGGGATAAAAGAGTCCATCCACGGAAAGGAATGCTACTTGACATTGTGTCATGCCTCGGGAAAGATAATCTAGCGGGACAAGTACATGTCGGAGAGTTAAAAGCACCTATTGTCATCTTAGTGCAGTAATTTAATGAAGATAATAATGTCCCTGTGTTGTGTTGGAAACCCGTTGGCTTCTATCTTAAAAAAAATTAACTGTCCCAAAAATAATCTTGCAAAATTGTTCATTCAATAAAACAATCCAAGAACCAAGCACCATTCAAGTCAAGATTGATATGGAAATGTCGATTTTAATAATAAAAGTGAACTAAGCGTTAAAGAAAGGGTCAACTCAACCCTCAAATTTCACGAAAAGGTCATAGGTGAGGCATCAGAATTCCGTTCAGGAGTCCAATTCGTGGAATGCCGAATTAATTCTCCTTTTATCGTCAATTGGCTTGTTTGCATGTTTTTCCTAATTGCTTTGTAAAAGGAATCCAATTTCGATTTGAAATTGTTGTTGGTATTTGATGGATTTGTCTTTTTGTGTTTTGAGCCTTTCAAATAGACTTTTAATTTCATCAATTCACTTTACATACCTACCTTTTAGTGATGTGATAAGAAAAGTAATATGAGGGCGAATTAACATCCGAAATGTCAGTAATTTGTAATCTGTAGTAAGTTCTTCGAAGCGAATTCGAGGAAACGAGACGAATCTAATCAAAGTTTGTTTGTTATTCTCTGTCTTGTAGATTTCGTCTGTTGAGGGAATACTTTTGGCACATAATGGCGGAAAAATTCTGCGACTTCTGTTAGTCTCGAAGTCACTGAGGAAAAGACTAGTTTTCCTAGAATAATATAAATAATCTTTAGGAAATAACCACATACAAAGAATTTTTTAGTTTTATTCTACATAATACCTACACTGGTACTTTAATTCTAATCAGTAAACTGGTAATACGTTAGCCCGGGTACTACAGACACGTGGCAATTACTTAACCTAATTCCTGCTAGCGAGTAAGTTTCCAGAAAGATTACTTTGAGTAATCTGCCTGTAGGAAGCCACAGACAGACCTCATTAGCTATATTATTTTTAAAAAAATTCATGACATAAATATACATTCACAGAAATAATTGTATGTCATCTTCAGACTTGCCTTTAACCGAATATAGATAAGGATTTCTGTGGAGCCTAAGTTCAGAATGTTTCTATTTCGCGATAAGGTTAGATTTTCCGAATATCTAGCCTTTCACGAATATGTCGCAGATAATGTCTTACGAATTCATGTATGTCAGAGTGATATCTCTTTCTAACAGCAAGAATTTTAAAGATCGATTTATAAAGAAAGGTAACCGATCACACGCATTCCCAATTCAGTAACGACCGTCCAAAAAACAATTTTTATATCGCCACGAACTTTTTAGGTCATCTCTCATCATTTCATTTGACCGCGAACAGAATTGTTCGTAATGTTTTTAGATACTCGGACGTAAAAAGGGGCATTTCATAAAATTGTCGCATTGTCCGTATGGCTAAACACGACATGGCTGCGGGCGACGCTACACGGCCCTTAATTAGGACACTGTTTGATTACGTTGGTAGTACCCACGTAGGTGTACTGTGACTTTTCCGCCTGTTGGGACTTACTCTGTGGTATCTACGTGTAAATCGACATTGCTTCTGTTGGATGTATTTTACACAACATTTTATTGTATGTTGTTTTTTTGTTATGGCCATTTCCGAGCTTTTAATAATATTGAACAATAAATTGATTTGAATGTATGCCTTCCCTAAAGGAGCACAGTACCTACCTATTGTCAAACTTAGTGTTAATTAATTAATGCAGTCTTTATTACGTGTCTGAATGTTCAATTTCTCAAGAAAGTAAAAGCTTCCAAAGAATATTATATAACCCAACATAAAGCGACGAACAAAATTTAATCTAAAAAGTGCAATTTCTAACGCTGTGCTCGAAGAATTCTCATAAAAATAAAAGAAAGCAGAACGCAGCAATACCTATTCGGGAAGAAGTAACAGAAATTGTACAAAAGATTTCAGACGTAACTGTTCATTTGGAAATGTGATTTAAACAAAATAGATACAGACAACGAGCATAGAGCAATGTGTACTCTTTACCCGTTATTTGTAAAAAGCCATATTTTAGACCAATTTGTATTTATAAAAGTTGAAACTTTCGGTCCGTTCAATTTATGGACCACATACATCCTGGTCTAAATAGAGCATTGAATGTATGCACCAATTATTTTAGTTCGGTTTCCAGCGCAAAAACCAATAGAAAACGTTTATCCAATTTGGGATTCTATCAGCAAGTTTGAATAGATTGAAGGGTTTGAAAAAAAAAATTACGGCCTTTGAAAAGCGTCGAAACCACACTCACTTTGTTTACCACTATTGGATATACAAACTTTATGTATATGACGTGCATATGAAGTAAATTTTGAATTTAAAATGAATAGGTTCTTTAGTACTTTTGTCATGTGTCTGTCTGTTACTGTATAAATTTTCTCTGAATATATTTTTACTACGATCTATTGCTCCCAGTAGTTTCTTTTATCTTACAACCACTACCAATATTATTCGTAAGGGACAAAAACAAACCTGAAAAGTTAATACTTATCTGATAAATAAAAGGTAGGACGACAATTCGCTGGCTTACCCTAATCTAGAACGCATAAAGATTTAGGAACATGTAAATATTTAACAGAGGCTTTCAAGTATTTGAAATGTAGTATAACTCCTTGTTAGTTTGTTTTTAGTACGATTGGAATTAATGACAGTTGCCTTTTATCCCACGCTGGGCGTAATTGCTAATTTAGATAGAAACATTTCTGATTTTCCTATTTTATTTGACTAATTTCGAAAAGCCCAAAAAGGGCTATTATTGTTGAAAATCGACGATCTTATTGTAATATTTCCCGTAAGTATGTGGCGGGACTTGTCCAGCACATAATCTCATACAATATTCGATACTTTTTATATGCAATTCATTAAACTTTTACAAGGGAGGATAAACTTAATAGTTTAAATTATATTTTCCGCGTACTCATCTATCCAAGACAAAAAAAAAAATAACAGCATTGGTATCAGAAGTTGGAAACCTTTTAAGGAAAAACAGATCTTGTATAAGAAAATAAGTGAGTTTCGCGAAATAAAATAGCGTTTATCCGGGTAGAATGCCCCGGTCATACTTACACCCGGGTATTCGATGTACCCGGGTAAGTGAAAGGTCAATTGAACGTTGTACTGGAAAAATAAAACCTCTTTTGAATCACTTACTAGAGGAAGAAATTCGTTGATAGTTTTATGTATTGTAGTAGGAAGGGTTAAAGGAGCGAATAGTATTTTTTTGTATACAGAATGTATGGATAGGCTAAAGATAATATTAAACAATGTGTTTATACAGCCATGAAACTATATTTAAACAAACTTAACATTATAGTTGAAAAACATGTTCTCCCATACATTCCAACTGCAAATGTAAGTTTGTACGCAGGAAATTTATTGAGAGATTTATTGAGAATTTATTGAGAGATATAATTTTCTTGTTCGTCTCCCAAAAGTGAATATGGGGATTAAAAATTCATTTATTTACGTTACACGTCCGTGTTTGGGTCATAGAAATTCATATGTCTACCAAATTTTAACCTAATCCATCCATTAGATTCTGATTCAGATTAGCTGTGACAGACGGACGGACAGGCAGACAGACAGACAAACGAGTGATCCGTTCCGTTCGTGAAGGGTTCCGTTTTTCATTCGAACGTTAGGAACCCTAAAAGTAACTTTAATGAAAAGTCCATTGTAAAAATACTCATAATTTGTTGGAAAATGAACACATGCTTAATGAAAAATGAGGCGGTAATTTTCCAACTGCAAATAATAAGTAATTGTCCCAAGCAATTTTCAAGCTCAATGAAACGATAAATGCAAAATAATGAGCATTCACTGTGATGACTCGGCAGCGGTACTTATCAATTCAACTGTATCGTGTTTCAGAAGAATTATATCGAATATCGATAAAAATTCGCATCGGTAACGCTTATATCGAATTGTTAATGTATCGAAATCGAATCCATTTTGATACTTCAAACTGCTCTCAATTTTATATGAGTGAAATAATAGTTACTTTATGTGTTATTAAAACTAAAACTACTGTTCTAGTGGTTTTCTCAGTAGCAGCCTTTTTTTTTTTTTTTTGAGGGTGGGAAATCATCAAATAACTTCTCCCGCTCTGGGCGGTAGTGTTCCTTCGGTTGCTCTGTCGCCGGGGGCCACGATCTCCCTTTCGGTTTTCTTCGCAACCCCGCCAGGCATCGGCCCTAGTGGACCCCTTCAATTCTGCTGACATCTCTTTGAGGCGCGCGTGGAACACAACGCGCCGTCGACCCGGGCCTGGTCCTTATCGGACGGTGAGCCACCCATTGCTCACCGCCCGCAAGCCCGCGCCTACGGTGGCCGGAAATCGCCTCGCGATTCCCGATGCCCTGGGCGTCTCCTCCTGCGGCGGTTAGGGGCGTGAGGGCGCGAAATTTGCCTCTCCCTCACGCGTTCCGCCTCCTCCTTCGCGAGCATTACCGCTTCGCAGAAGGAGGTGACGGCCTCCCATTTCCTCTCGCTCCGTACCATGGCCTGAACCAGGGCCGGACGCGAGAGATCACCGCCGATCGCCTCCACGAGGACACGGCGATGCTCCACCCAAGCTGGGCAGACCTCCACCGTATGCTCCACCGTGTCCTCCGAGCGATCCACGCAATGGTGACACCCGGCTGTTTCCTCGCGCCTTATCCTGTGCAGGAACCTCCCGAAACAGCCGTGTCCGGTGAGGACCTGCGTCAGGCGGAAGGTGAGGACGCCGTGGCGCCTCTCTAGCCACTCCTCAAAGAGGGGTCTTGTCGCCGCAATTGTGGCGTGCCCAGCGCTGGGTTGCGACAATCGCACTCTCCATGACGCCATGAGATCCCGCCGGAGCTCCGTCCGCTGTGCCGCGATTTCTCGCGGCAGCGGAGTTAAGCCCCGGCGTTTCGCCTCCTCGCGCCACTCCCAAATGTGCGCGACTCAGTAGCAGCCTGGAGTCTGCATTTGTGCCCGGTTGATGGCAATAGGTTCGCCCCCTATTACATGGGACTTAAAAGATAACTGGCGAAATGTGGGTGAACCTGCTACAGGGACACCTCTGCCCAACCCTTCGGGGAAACAAGGCGTGATGTTATGTGTAAAACTAAAACAAACATAACTTCGTTAGATACAAAGTAATATTTTACTTAATAGGTATAACAAGTAATTACTCAGGTACTTAAGGAAAGACAAAGGAAAGATAATGGAAGCCGTAACAGTGTTATCTTTTATCAGACGTTTTATACTTAGCTAAATGTAATTTATTTCTCACGTAATTCTGGTAAAGGCAATTAAGTGGAACTTATGTTTGGTAAGCCTTTAATGGACGTAGTAGCTACAAAATATATTTTTCTTCCTAAAAATCATCGGTATATTAATAACTAGCGACCCTCCTTCACACGATTTTACGACTTGATAAAACATTGAATTTTTTAAGGAGGACGACATTTGTTTTGCCCGTCAGTGAGTTTATTAAAAAATATTTGACATATTTTTTATTTTTTTACGTAATCAAAAGATTACGGCGATACATTGAGCTAAAATGTGCCATGACGTCACGCCTATGTAGATTTTATACTTAGTTGTGACGTAGCGAACCCCCACTCCCTAACTTTAATACGTTTTATCTAAGTCATTTTTTATTAATACGATTAAGAAAAAAATACTTGTGTAATATTTTTTTATTCAAACTCAAAGCATTTACAGGTATTTCAAATAAAACAATTACAGGTACTTTTGAACTGTCAAGGGGTCGGTCAGTCAGAAAGATGAAGCTACTCGTAGCTGCCCATTCCAAAGCGTAGTAGGTACCTATGGAGAAGAATACTTATTATCTGACTGACGGACTAAATCGTTTTTTTTTTTACCCAGGCATCATTCCTATTATATGTAAGTTTAATATTAGTGTATTATACACATTAATCTTCCATAATAAATTCTCTAATGGCCGATTCCTATAATTAATTGGTAAAAATTTAGACTCTTGTATCTTTACCAATAATGAAGCTAAGACCTAAGCTTTAGTATATTAGACTATCCCAGTTGGAAGTAGCTATCACAGGTAAAATTATCTTACGAATCTATTTGAATAGTTTTGCAATAAAAAAGTTACCATTGGTAACAAAATTATTCGGTTTTTTTTTTAAACATAAACCAAGCATAGGTGGATGGATGGTGAAAACCGCATCCAAATCCATTGCGTAGTTTAGAAGAATAACGTGGACACACAGACACACACGAAAAGAGTCTTTAATTTATAACATGTATAGAGTGCCCATCTAGCTTATAGCTTAACGAACAACCTAAATCCTAATCTAATTTACTTTCATCTGAACTTTTATACTAATATTATAAAAAGAAATAATTTTATTTTTTGTATATTTGTATGTTTGATTGTCATGGATAAGCTCAAAAAATACTCAAAAGATTTAAAAAATTCTTACACCCGTAGATACTCGTAGCTACATTAACAGCGAGTAACATGAGTGTATTTTTTTTTAAATTTGGAGATCTCTGCAAAAATTGCCATTTTTTTTCAAATTATGCAATTAAAAGACGGGTAGAATCGAAAGATTATGTATATTATATTTGTATCATGATTTTAATCCTTATCCAACTAAATAGTTTCAAAATTAAATTTGATTATCATTACGCTGTGACCCTTAGGAGCCGAGCAAAAAGTCAAAAAGTTAGAAAGAACGCTAAGCAAAAACGAAGTGACAGCGCAGCGGGCGATGCGAATGAACAAGAAATTACACGCGGACGAAGACTTGGGCAGAAGCTAGTAAAATATAATTTGACTTACTTTTTTACCTTGCTAAAGTTTCTCAGTTTTTCTAAAAAAATACATTTCTTAGAATACTGTCTAAAAAAGTAACATTTGACGCGTTGTCTCATGCATTATGTAAAGATATTCAGCTGACCGAATTTAAATGCGGGACACCTGTCCAACTTCGTTTTCATTTGTGAAAAAATGGTTTCCTACCGTGTCTTAGAAATTGTGTCGTACTGTTTACTGAAAAGTGTAATAAAAAGTGTTGAATATCTACATCATTTCATTTTAACTATAGACAGTGAGTTTTAGGAATCATTAAGGTAAAGGGTTTGCTAGGATAGGATTCTTAGGTGTTGAAAAAACATCTGGAGTTTTTCAAGAGTTTTGCAAAAACCGAATGACGTTTTTCAAGGTTATATATCAATGTTTTCATTCTTAAAAATGATATTTTCGGTTTACACAGAAAAAATCTTGCACAATAATTTATTTCGTAACCAACCCATGGTTTCTAATATGTAAGTAGTCCGGCCATAAGTTCTGATACTAATGAAAATGCATTTTTTTTAATGAATTAATGTAATCTTAATAAAACTTATATGTACGTATAAAGAGCTGTAGACTGGTCTTTGTCTAGCCCAGCTATCTTTTACCCCTTAAACTGATCATATTTTGTAGTAACAAATTATGGTCAGTCTAAGGGGTAAAAGATCTACTTTACTAAAGATCGATTTACTAATTATGGTCAGTTTTTGAGTATGGCCTGCTCTAAACGGCACGCCGACATTGTAAGAAATTTCCAACGGAAATAATGCGTAAATCCATAGATGGCCAGGTAGATTTAAAGCCTGTAGCAAAAGTGGCCATTTCGAATATAATTATTTTTGATTTGTGGCTGAGACTTCAATAAATGTGTACATATTATAAGTTTCATTAAGATAACATTACATAAAAAATAAGTTTTTAGTTTGTAACAGAACTTATGACTGGACTAGTTAGATATCTATTTTATTTGTATTAGCACTACACAAACACAAAGTTGCCTTGGTCTAGTGGTCGCTAGCACTACTACTGAGCACGAGTTCGCGTTCGATTACGGGGCGGGCAAAGTTTTATTGGGTTTTTGCCATCTGGAATTCCTAAGTAGCAGCCCGGATTTTGGCTGGTTGTGCCTGGTCGATGGCAATAGGCTCGCCCCCTATTACATGGGACTTAAACATAACTGGCAAAATGTGGGTGTACTATAACTACATAGTATTTTACTACTCTTCTATCCCTTCGGGGAACACAGAAGAGATGGTATGTAAATACAAAGCCTCAAACTTATAATGCAAACTTCCATAACTGATATTTCCAAGAACGCACGGTACACCTTTGAATTAATTAACGAAGGTGTTGTTTGATAACGTGAGCGTTTCGTCATGATATATTACTATGTCAACACTCATCTGCTAATTGCAATTATAAGGTCTCAGTAGATACGAGACGTTTACTTATTCATGTACGTGAAATCGTCAAATAGAAGCTTATGGAATTAGCTTAGAAATTATTTAGCACTCGGAAATGATTGGGGAATAAGCTTGATGAGTTGGGTCAAGAGGATAATACAGAAAGCTAGTAGTCTTGGACACAGTACGTACTCTGGATCCTTAATCATATATCTATAGGTGGAATAGGATTTTTGTATTCTTGAATAAATTTAAGGTACATTATGTTTAACGAATTGAAATAGCTGGTGCTCCCTTTTAGATACCGAAGCACACTTTTCAAAACACATTCATTTAACGATAGATGGAATAACTGTAGCAGTGGCTATAAACCATTGATGTTGACACACGTACTGTTTTCACTTAAGCATTCCGATCCACACTCACACCATTACTTCCACTTCACCAAGTCAACCATGAAAATAAAGCTATAAAAGCAACACATCCATGAATCCAACATCTTTGAATTTATCGACGCAGGTGCTATAAATAAGAGCGGCAGGCATTACGGCAGATAACTCTGTTTTATTGTAATTTTATGCGCGATGTTACCACCTAGAGTTTCGTACAAAATGCAAACCACCCTGGAGATTAATTAGGAGACGCGCTCCGGAGGTTTATTCGGTTATGAGACAGGCAATAGTGTTGTACCAAGTTTAGATTTAAAGTCTCAGATTTGGGAATTGATAAAATGGAGGCTCTGTTAATGTCCCAGGAGATGAATTAACGAATAAACCTAAAATATAAGAAGCATGTAAATAAGAAGATAGGTCTATTAATAAAACAAACGACAGTAAGGAAATTGCGACATGTCTATTAAGTTTTTATTAAGAATGTCACAAGATTGAACAAGAGTCACGAAGATCAGCGTCTGTCAGCAATTTGTTGATAAAAGAATAACTGGGAGGAAAAGAAGTTACAAGAGCGTACCCAACACGTGCAAGCACAATTATTAAATCGAATATGGCTTACACGTGCTTCTATAATTAATTTAATCCCATATATAAAATTTTCTAAACCATACTAAACAATATTGACATTTTCTCTTTAACCAAACCAGCCTTTATTATTACCGCTAAGCAAAAACAACAAAATGAGCCCGTTTCCAACAGATTTGAACAAAGACAATGAATCACAAAGCCAACTACAATCTAATTCAAAAGCAATCATCGTGAGCCCCGCAGAATTATAAACTGCTAATTCTAGTATTGTAATTCAAGATGAGGCTGGAGTAGGCTAAGTAAAAGAGGGAGATTAGGGAACGTTCCCAATCTGGGCTATGAATCACTTCGGAGATGTAATTTGTACTGTTGGAAGTTCTTTATGTGAGAGATTCGAGGGGCGTGCTGACCAGGATGTAGTTGGTAATAGAGTATTGGGTCAATGTAATGCTATAATGGATTTAAGGATATTTGATAATAAAGTAAATGGGACAGTATTTTATTAAGGAACCGTAAATGAAATCTGAATACTGTTGCTGTGTACGAGGATGATAATGAAGTGGGAAAATAAATTATAGATATAGATTACGGTAATAGATTAGTGTTTGCCATTCTCCTACATAAAGGTAAGAGTTAGAATATGGAAGGTGTTAATGAGTGAAAAGAGTTAGATAGCTAATTATTATTACTTGAAATTCTTACCTGTTGTAGGTCCGTGGAACCTGTTGTGAAAATAACCTGGTGTCGTTGAAATGATTCTAGCTCAACGGGAAATATCCTATAGGTGTTGATTTATTCGCGAGTATCAAAATATTATGTCGCATAAATGGCCGTATTTTTTATAAAAAATAAGCTTCTCATCATCGGAAAATAACATTACATAACATAACACAAAATCATTTATCGATCGTGATTTATTGCAATCGACGTCTTCTTAGTTCATCAGCCACATGTACATCAGTGTTGTCCAGGTAGGGCTGCTCCATCGTCGAAGCCGAATAACTTGACTATTGGTTTAAATGTATGCCTTGTGAAGCGAATGCACATGCTAGTGCACGGATTATTAAGATGATGATTATTTTTTGTAGAGACTGTAGACCTACCTACGTATTTAATATTAATTTCAATCCTATAAAGCGAAACCCTAAAAAAAAAATTAAGTATTTAACATTAAATAGTAGGTACCTATACTATAACTACAAAATGTTCAGCATTGTGAATTACATCAGATGAAAACAACTCGACACCAAACAATTTTTACAATACATTTTAATTCCTCATTCCACTAAACATATAAAATTAACAATTAAATTAAAACATTATTACGTTTGTGGTGTAAGTAGTATTTACTCTGTGGTCATCATGTTTGTGTTCCGGCTTCCGGTGGTTCACCTTTCACAGACGATAGAAACAAACTGCGGTTATTTTTTAACCGTATTGTTTAAATTATTTTATTTGTGTTCGCGGATAACTTCGTCAATCATCAAACGATTTTGATGATTCATTTTTGTTGGAAAGGAGATATTTCAAAGGTAGTAAGTATCATGATAAGGAAACCAGGATCTGATGATTGGGCACGCCACAATTGCGGCGATAAGACCCCTCTTTGAGGAGTGGCTAGAGAGGCGCCACGGCGTCCTCACCTTCCGCCTGACGCAGTTCCTCACCGGACACGGCTGTTTCGGGAGGTTCCTGCACAGGATAAGGCGGGAGGAAACGCCCGGGTATCACCATTGTGTGGATCGCCCGGAGGACACGGTGGAGCATGGAGTCTGACACGCCGCCACCGTCCCGCTCCGCCTATGAGCGGGAGAAGTGATTTGATGATTACCCAACCAAAAAAAAAAAAAAAAATTGTAGTAACTCGTGCAGTTGCTCTTAGAAAGCACAATTTGGTGAAGTGGAACTGATGATGAAGACCACAAATGATCACAGAAATTACTCAATCATAATTATTTCACGGGTTGCGATTCGATTACTTTAATATGGTTGCAATGCATATAGAGAAGTAGAACTGAAGGTGATACCAGGAGAATTCCTTAACGATTAACGTCAAATACAAAAACAAAGACACCGACTTCCGAAATTTAAGTTAAAGCAAGAATGACTGCCTCGTTGGTCTAGTGGTCGCAACCGCTACTGCTGAGCTTGAGGGCCTGGGTTCCATTCCCGGGTCGGGCAAAGTGATATTGGGTTTTTCCATCTGGCATTTCTCAGCAACAGCCCCGGCATTTGTGGCCGTTTCATGGCAATAGGCCCGCCCCCTATTACATAAAGTCTGGCAAAATGTTGGTGTACATAGGCATACCTTTCAGGCAATACAGGCGTGAAGTTTTTTGTTTATTACTTTCATAGCCTTCATATTTGCCATTTTATAAAGAAATGTTAAATTCAAAACTAGGGCAGAGAGAAAGCTAATAGATCTTTTGTACCTTTCCAGTTAGGACTACGAACAGCTGAAACCCCTTATCGGATTGGATGAAACCTGTTCCGGCGACTGCATATTCCCGGACTATAGTTTCTATTAAAATTGGTATACGTCAAAATTAACCCCTATGACCTGTACCAAAAAACTGCCAAGTCTTGAACAGAGATAGATTTTTTCAAAAGTTTCTAAGCGAAAGAATACAATAAGAATACAATTTAACGAAATCAAACAATTTCACAATTCCCAAACTTTTATATTTTACAACGGAACATTTCAATACAATTTAATTCTTTACATTATACTTACATAGGAATTTACAAATAAGTGTACCTACATTAACCGTTCGGCTATTCATAAAAATAAAGAGAAAACTTGGGTTTTTTCATGAAAGATGGATGTATTACTCTTGGACACTGTAATTTCCTAAGAATAAGGAAACGAAAGATTTTATTCTGATCTTAGAAGGGTTTGGGACCATCCATCATGCAACATGCCAAATCACGACTGAAGATATTGCGGAGTGACGTCAAAAAAATAAGATAATCATTTTGTAGAAAATGAAAATGACCCTTTTGAAGAGGATTTATTGTCTCTTAGCCTTAGGCTGACGATCGTTTATTAGTAGGATAATAGACAAAAAGTTAAAAAGTATAATATTCTTCTGCGATGTGGTAGGATTTTAAGCAAATCATCTCCCCATTACTTTGTTTTTTGACGTCTTTTAACATTGTTGATCGTTATCAAACGCCAATAGAGGCAAAAGACTTACCTATATGCATTTTAGGGCGTAGAAAAACTTGTTTTTTTTTTAACGTAATTGAAAATATATTATGTCTAACATTTTTTATAATACTTAAATCATTACAGACATGCCAAACATTCCATTAAAATTATCCAAAACTGAAATATTTTTATTATTTAGAAATTTTAAAACCACACTTTGGAGTTGGGCCAACATTCTCTTAATTCAAGCCTTCAAAGATATTTAATATAATAATAAACCTTTAACAAATAATACGTCACTCAGAATCCTAAGGACAAATTGGCCCTTCAAAGGATATATCTACTTACTATAAAGTATATTATTGATTTCCACTCCGCATGTCAAAGTTACATCTGTTTTCAATTTGCAAAATGAATTGTGAGAATTTGAAATCGAAGAGAAATAATTGAAACTAATTATCAATGACTAATTACCAAAACGTTATTGCATTTAAAACAAGTCAAATATCACTCAATATTATCATCTGATTCACCAAATGATTTAATCAAAATCGTGTCCTATAAATTGATATGACTATCTTCGTGCAAAATTATTTACAGCCACGTCTATAATCGACCCTAAAATATATACACAAACAATACAAAATCAGCAGTCGTTGTTTAATTAGATTACAATAACACTTTACAAGTCAAAGTTCCTTGGGTCACTAACGTCACAGAATAGATAGGTACAGAAGATCAGCCCCATGCAACGAGCGAAATTGAACGCATAGTGACTGCAAGCGCACTCGCCACTGGCGTTCGCTTGAGATCGCTGTACGCGTCTAAATTGTGTGCGTGAATATGTTTTCGCTCATTGTACGGCACCGGCCTTCTGTACATATCTATTACATGTCAACGTGTTGAATGAATGTTGAAAAGTGAAAGCCGTGTTAACAAACTTTGTTTTTGTTTATCACTGATTGGTTGAATGTCACGCTAGCAGCACTAGCACGAGCGCGAGGAGCGAGCAGGCGGGCGCGGTGCCCCCCGCGGCCCCGTGCGGCGGCGGCCAGCCCTCGCGCCAGGGGCCGCGCGCCCCCGCCGGCGGTCACATCGTCGTCACCATTTCTGAGGACACGGAAGGTGTCAGTGTCTTCTAATTGGGACCAACGCCCGACCCACATGCTCATACTCGTATTGGCCATTATGAGCCGCGTGCGAATGGTAGCGTTTAAAACCTATGGCGTAGTATAACTGAACTCCGCATTTTCTCTCACTTGTCGACGCTACGTGCCTACGTACATGAACGTGAACGCGCGTATTGTGAGGGTGACCCTTCTAGCTAAGTGTCAGTAAAACCTATGGCATCCATGTTGTTTGGTTCGAATCAACGAATGCCACTAATGAGTACATGTCGGTAAATATTGATGCATACGTGTCGACCAAATTCAGTGACACATCAGTGCAGTATCGTGAAAAAGTGCGAGTGTTAGCATGTGTGGCGGGCGTAAAGTCTGACAACAAACACTTGCTGTAGTAGGAGAAAAATCACCGTCGTTCGGTCACTAAGGGACAAATTAAGCAAAAATATGTCAATCTCTGAGATTCTAGGTATGCTTGAAATACAACCTGAATTAACATTGGTACAATTTTTGTAATTAATTAAAGTTATTAGGTATACAAGAGACGAATATCTAACCGATAAATTCGGTAACAAAAATAACTGATTACCAGTTCAGTAAAACAATAAAAAAATGAGTTAAAATATTATGAACATTATAAGTAGCTATTCTACACATATTATATTAAGAGGATAAATAAGAGTGATAACATAAATATAATAACTAATACGGTGATAAAAAAAAATATAGATCGGAAATAATTTAAATATTTAGTAAATAAGCTTCCTCTTTAAAATGTTGCTGTGCCTGACAGGGTCCATAATTGTTTCTAGTTATTTATTCTTAACACCTGTATGTGTACATTATGGATTGTAATAAAGATGAATTGAAATTGTAGATTTGTATGCTACTGAACACTAAGAAATCACCGTTATCTTGCGTGAAATTTTGTTTTCAACTATGACCAACATTTAGATGAAATCTCCATAGTAATTCGAATCAGCTCTTAAAACTTACTGTAACCGTAAAAAAAGTATAAAAACTGAAAGTTTTGCTATCCGAAGTAATGTTCCGATAATGTCAAGGTCTTTTTTAGGTTTACTTACGACTTTGTTTAAATTATTACAGTTTTCGTCTAGTACATCTTACAGATTCAAAATTCTTGAGGTACGCTTTTTTGGTGTGAAGATGGTGGGAGGCACAGAACTGGAAGGTATAGTGGATTATATCCAGTAATGATGATGATGATAAAAATGGTACAAATATTTACCAAGGTTCTGCATTTGGTGTTGGCTCAGAACAATGTATGGGTTATCGAGGCCTGGATCTTCTAGCACCCCTCGATGCAGCTGCTCCAGATGTCTCTCTGTGTCATCTAGGAGATAAAAATAAGCGTTTAATTTAATATCAGCTAGTTGGATACTACTTTTGTTTACTTATGTAAAAAATAGAACACATGAAATCTATATCAATTTGAAACATAAGCAAGTACTTGGATACTTGTACAAACATTTTATTTAATTTCCGAGCAATTCCCTAACGGATCGCTAAACTTAAACAAATAAAGTTATGTTTGACATTAGTCTTACTGGTTATAAAAAGTTCTAATTGCGTAAGTTATATACAATTCAAAAGTGCTAAATAAATGTTCTAAATGAATAAACAGTTACAGTTTGACTTCGATTTTCATTTCATTCATTAGAATATTTGGATTCCTATCGTTAATTTCAGTATGATGGTAATTTAATTTATAAATAAGTAAATAAATTGATGTAGACTGAGCTAACTCATAATCAAAAAGCATTGACATTCAAGCAATAAAAAATTTAAAACCCTTTTAGGCAATATTTTAAAATACATTTATGTTTATTTTAATCCGTTTTCATGTAATCCTATTAATAAGTTGTAGAGTACTATTAATAAAATTCATGATATTGATGAAAAACATAGCACTGTACTGTCAATCGCAATAGAGCCTTTAAACATTTAGATGTTCAGTTGGAGAAGAAGGTTTACTCAAACATTATTAAATGTTCTAAAATGTACAAAAACGCTACAAGATACAAATAATAACATCACTGATTATATTTTGATTCTAATTTAATAGTTTCACTTACATGGTAGCAGCGTTGTTGTTGGTGGTGCTAATGTTGTAGTAGTTGTTGTCGTTGTTGTTGTAGTTGTCGTCGTAGTAGTAGTTGTAGTTGTTAATACTTAGGAGACAGAAATAACAGATTAAGATAACTGATCATGATTTAAAACTACCTATTCATTTGGTAGATAAACCTGGTAGATTGACTTAAAGGGTTGTGGAAAGTAGATGCTATTTTAATTTCCCAGATTAGACGGATAATATATGCTAAACTATAAAGGGTCCAGACACTATCAGTAATAATGACATCAATATTACTATCATTACTTCCAATATTGACGTAAAACTATGAAAATATTATGATCACATCATCATTCCAACCAACACACTGTTAGTACTAATGACATTACTTGAATGTAATGTCACTGTTACTGATAGTGTCTAGACTGTCATGAAAGTGACATTTTCATCGTTTCACTTCTAGTAGGTTACTTTATCTCTTTTACATACTTAAATGCCTTAAGTTGAACAAAATCAAGATGTTCTTAAATCCGAAGAGAGCCAAGCAACTTTAAATTCAATCTAACCGCTTACGATGCACAAATTCAAACTAAGTGAAGTAGACTAAAAGCCCGTCAGTACGTTACGTCTTTACCTCTGTCTGCACTTTCCAGTGCTCGCAGAATTGGACTTAGATCAAGACAAAAGATGTAGCGAGTTAAGCCGAGCTTTAGTAAAAAATCCGGAATAAATGAGAGCGGAATTTCGACATGGAAAAACAAAACTGTTAAAAAATTAACATTGTCTTAATTTCATTTCATGTTCAGGTAAATGTATTGTTAAGCAAATTGACTCCCAACTTACATTGTCCGTATATTCAAATCACAACTGTCATTTTTTGACATTTGTATGAAATGGCTTAGGTTAATGGTTATTTCTAATCAGCTTATTAGGAGTATTGAAATAAGTACACAAGAAATATTAAATGAAAGTGCATTCGTCAAGAGATTTTGGGCACAAATTCAGTGGAGATTCATATAGGAGAGGATGACGATGTAGCAAGATAATAATATAAGATATATATGCCTGTTGATAGCTGTTCGTTGCTCTGCTTCGGATAATCTTTTGAAGATGACAGAGATAGACAAACTTTTTCTCAACTTATTGAAAAGAGCGTTTATTCTGATACTTAGCAAACTCGCAAATAGAGGTCAAATATTTCGCTGTTTTAATTAATTTGAAAATATTACTGTATGGAAATAAGAATTAGGCTAACTAGCGAACTAGAATATTAATAATGAATTGCAATTATAACAGTGAATTTGATGGTGTAACCGTTTTAGGTGTAAAAAAGGCATTTGGAATGTTTCAAAATACTTTTTTTTACATCTTAAACGAAATATTCGGTGTTACGATATTAATTATTGCATTTCATAATCAATATTTTAGTTCGCTAGTTAGCCATATTTCATATTTCCAAATTTCATGTTGCCAAATTTTAGGTTAAACGCTTTAAGGAAGATTTTCGCCAATGAAACTGAACGCCACTAGCACATCTAAGCTCGCGTTCAAGAGCAGCTGTCAGTGTCATCATTGTTATCAAAGATTGACATTGACAGCTCTCCGAATTCCGGTCTTAGTGTGTTTTGTGGTGCAAGTGGACCTTTGTAAAGAAAACAAAACCAAATACTTACAATGTAAAAACAGCTCAGCCTGCGCCCTTCCCTGGGTGTTCTCCACATGACACCGGTAGGCTCCGGCATCTTCCCGGGACATCTCTATCACCATCAGACTCACAGTGTGACGGTACCCTCTGGACGTCATGCTTAGTCTGTGTTTTGTACCTAAGAATTTGTTTTATATCAATTTTTGTTATTATAAAGTCAATATTAATATTGGCGTGTAAGTGTTTTTATTTCATCATTTAATTTCAATAGTCGATGGGTTTCAATCCTTAACATTTTTTTTTATGACTTTTTTTTACTTTATCCAAATTCGAAAAAATTGCTCATTACAAAATGTTGTTTCCTGCCTAAAAGAAAAGGTACCAAAAACAAAACGATGCTGTTTGAAAAGAAATCTTTTTTTTTTTTGGGTGGGAAATATCAAATAACGTCTCCCACTTTGGGCAGAGCGGGAGGGCGTATCAGACTCTTACTGACTAAAACCCACTCGTGTTCCTTCGGTTGCCCTGTTGCCGGGGGCCACGATCTCCCTTTCGGTTTTCTTCGCACCTCCGGCAGGCATCGGCCCTAGCGGACCCTGTCAATTCTGCTGACATCTCTTTGAAGCGCGCGTGGAACACAACGCGCCGTCGACCCGGGTTTGGTCCTTATCGGACGGTGAGCTACCCATTGCCCACCGTCCGCAAGCCCGCGCCTACGGTGACCGGAAATTGGCCTGCAATTCCCGATGCCCGGGGCGTCTCCTCTACGGCGGTTAGGGGCGTAAGAGCGCGAAATTTGCCTCTCCCTCATGCGTTCCGCCTCCTCTTTCGCGAGCATTACCGCTTCGCAGAAGGGGGTGACAAGGAGAAAAGAACCTATTTTAATAAAGCTTCAGTTTGGTACTTAGCAACTACATTATCAACACTTTATATTAGGTCTTTTCCTAAGAAATAATAATTGCTGTATTCCATGAAATAAGTTAACGCCCTTGTTTCTCTATATTTTTAATTTTTATTAATCAAAGTAATTTTCCATGCAATCAAAGCATTTTTGCCAACGTAGTGGTAGCTTATTGATGCCCTGTTTGAAAAAGTCTGCTGGACGGGAGGCAACAAATTCTTCAAAGGTATTTTGAACCGCCTCTCGGTTATTGAATTTTTTCCCCGCCAAGAAGTTATCCAAATTCTGGAAAAAGTAGAAGTCTGTAGGGGCAAGGTATGGTGAGTACGGTGGATGACGGAGAACTTCCGACCCCAGCTCTTGTAACTTAGAGACCGTCTGCTGTGCAGAATGAGGTCGCGCGTTGTCGTACAGGAGCAGCGGAGCTGAACGATTGACCAAAGCTGGTTGGAGATATGCGAGCTTCTCCATCATTATGTTCAGTTCTTCACAGTACACATCTACACTAATGTTCATCCCATTTGGTAAGAAGCTGTGATGAATGACACCGGTCCTAGACCACCAAACAGTGACCATCACTTTTTTAGGGGTCAGTTTTCGTTTGGGGCATTGTTTAGGTGTTGAACCAGGATCTAACCAACTTACTGAGTGCTTGCGAATGTCGAGCAAAATCCATTTTTTGTCCCAAGTAACAATGCGATTCAATATGCCTTCGTTTGTGTGCCTGTTGAGCAGTGCAAGGCTCAACTCGACGCATGCTTTGCGCTGGCGATCATTCAATTAGTGGGGCACCCATTTGTCAAGCTTTTTTTACTTTGCCAGTTCAACGCAAATGGACCAATATTGTTTTGATGCTAACATCGAAAGCTGCTGTTAATTCAGCTGTAGATTGAGAATCATTAGCTTCCACAATCGCCTTTAATTCGTCATTGTCGACTAAAGTTTTCGGTCGACCACGTCGTTAGTAGTGTTCACTTCGTATATGTACGTCGTTGATGTTGCGTGCCGCTTCTGTCGCTTCTGCCGCTTTGCTGCTACGACGTCATTCCATAATCACTCGAATTTTTAACGTATCTATATAGATAGATGACGAAAAACGTACATATGCGATGAAAACAGAACGCTAACCAAAATTTGAAAAATTTGAACAAATGACTAATTCTAAAAAATGAATTCCATATTTTAAAAATAAAAATAATTTGAACTTAGAATTCATAGCGAAAACAGAAAAAATAATGAACTTGAAATAGCCAGTACGGCAGAACGGTAATTTCATAGGTAAAGACCTATTATTATTTGCTATAGTTTACTTATCATATGTTACCTATGTAATCACTTAAAGGATAGTATCCATTAAAACAATTTGGTTTAAATAGGATAACATTTTAATAGGTGTTCTTAACAAAATAATATTATTGGTTAGTAAGGCTGTTCTAATTCTAACCTAGAAATAATATCACAAAAAGCATGTGTGTGCATTAAATGAGACTATTATGGTAAATCTCAAATAATTACAAACCGTTGAAAATTTTACTAAAAGAGAATTGCAGTGATTCTTTTTTTTTTCCACGGATTAAATATTTGAGAATAGGCTTAAAATTTTATTATTTACGGTCTGCGGGAAAGTTTTTGCTATTGTTAGTATTCTGCGGTTGTCTCGTGTTTTTGTTTTTATTATTTCCTTTGTTCGCAAACTCGGTTAGCGATTTCCAATCCATTTTGGAAAATAACTTTGTAATGTTTTTTTTTATTTATAAAGATATTAGTTCGGTTGAGTTCAAATATTGTGAGACGTATTATTAAAGTCCATTCTTAGACTAGAAATTATTCAAGTTTGCTTAATTAAAGTACAAAAAATCTTAAATCATAACTTTATTGGTGTTTTTTTTTTTCAGTATTGATAATATTTTAAGTCAAAAGTCTTTGACCAGTGCATGATGCCAGTGATGATCTATGGTACTGAAACGTGGTCGCTCACATTGGGCCTTATCAGAAGGCTAAAAGTCATCCAAAGGGCAATAGGCCCTCTTCATTGCCCTTTGGGTGAATTTTATGCTTGGAGTTTCCCTACGTGATCGAATCAGAAATGAAGAGATCCACAGGAGAATCAAGGTAACCGACATAGCTCGAAGAATTGTCAAACTTAAGTGACAATGGGCAGGGCACATTGCTCACGGAACGGATGGCCGATGGGGCCGAAAGATTCTGGAGTGGCGACCGTGTACCGGAAGATGTAGCGCTGGAAGGCCTCCCACAAGGTGGACCGATGATCTTGTTTGTGAAGGCTGCAGAAATCCGCTGGATACGGAAAACACAGAATTGGTCAAAGTGACGGTGCTTGGGGGAGGTCAGCGGTGGACGTCTTTCGGCTGAAATGATCGTGATGATGAATAGTTTATGGGGTACTGTTTTATCATTAATCAATAATTTGCACTCATTACCATTTATTTGCTATTAAAAGAATATTATTAAAAGCAGTAATTAACTAATTGAATAATAAGCATTATTTAACAGGAGCAGGGGCATTAATTAATTCAAATTAAATCCAAATTGCTTATGGAAAATTAATTTACCCGACTTCCTTATTATCAAGTTACTTTTGTTCACATAAAGGCTTCACATAAAGTTTTAATTATAAAGCGCTTTCATAATAAAAATAATTCTAGCTGACTCATAATTCTTGGGTAGCAAACTTTCAAAACTTGGAGCACTCATTAACTGATACATCAAAGAGTAATAAACTGGAATCTTAAATAATAATTGTAATTAAAAACTTTTTGAGCAAAATTTGATGTTTTGTGAAGACACGATTACTTAGGAGACTGTATTTATCATCCTTGGAGAATATTTTATTTGTTGGCTTTGAAAAACTACAATATAGAGATAAAATTGCTCCTTTGTGACTCCTTTGAAATTTCATAAGCCCTAATTGAAAGTTCCTTTAACTATGAATTGTGGAGAAATCTATTTCACTTTGTACCTACTTATTTTTGTTTAGATTCTTTATCAAACTTTCGTTTGTCGTCTCGGATGCTTGGATTTCTTTTACTTTTGCGTACTGTTCACATTGTTCCTTATAAAGTTAGTGAGACTAAGTAAGAAATGTGGCTTGTTACCAATCAAATCTACAATCAACTAACTCTATTTTGGGATAGGTGCTTTCTAGAATTTCATCCGAAAGGGATGAAATTCTAGAAAGTACCTGAAAGGTTGATGTCGTTGAAACAATAAGTTCTCAGAAGTTAATAGGATCCCCTAAAAATAAAAACTTACCTACCTAATTCTTTTTCTAACACATTTTATATTTGCACGTTAAAAATATTGTTTGTCTCTACCATCCTTAAAGGCTCCTATAAACAGGCGCGACACGCAACGCGACCCAAAAACTCAAACTCAAACTCAAAGCATTTATTTCAAATAAACCAATTATAGGCACTTTTGAATTGTCAAGGGGTCGGTCAGTCAGAAAGATGAAGCTAGTTGCCCATTCCAAAGCGTAGTAGGTACCTATGGAGAAGAACGGGCAAGGAACTCCATGGACACTCTTTTAAATCACAATATGTTTACAAAATATTGGTTACATCATTCATGTTAAATTTATAAATGTGAGAACGATGCAAAACGATAAACATCGCGCGACGCGACGTACCTTTGTGTTGCGTCGCGTGTCGTGCCTGTTTGTAGGAGCCTTAAAACGAATGTCTTCAAAAACATTTAATATCCAGCCAAGGTGCCTTTACGATCTAATTAGAAATCCGTATCCTTTGCAGAACAAACTTAAGTGATTGTAGCGTAAATGAGAACAAAAGACTGCAATTATAACAAAGGTTAGTTTGTATTGTTTTTATTTCATTGTTTTATTTTCTTTCTTTCATTTTCTAACCGTTCCAGCCAGCAACTTGTTTAACTTTATATCATTTTGCGGTAAGAAAGTTTTACCTCAGGCTAGGAAAAGGAAAACGTATTTCTTGTAATAGAAGTATTTTATTTACGATTTCGACGGAAGCATCGTTTACTTATAGAACTTACTGCAAATAATAGTTTAAAAATAAATCATATGACTTTTAAAGAACCACGTATAGTATAAATAGTGGTTCCGTACCAAAATGGTGAAAAGGAACCCTTATGGTGCGACTCAGTCTGTCTGTCAGAGGTGGATATCTCAAAGACTACTAATGCCATCAACTTGAAATTTGGAATAGTTTTAGATGACGTTTGCCCAAATATTTTGCAAATAAGATTTTTTTTTTTGCAACAGCGGCTGAACGGGGTTCTTAAAAAATTGAAGTGGGGCTACTAGGGCATGTGCCTTACCATTGGGTTTTGAAGAGGAATCTCTATCCGTTGTGCTGCTTCTTCATCCATTATGTATTTTAACACGTATCAGAGCCGTTTTAATTATCCACGTCAAAATTTTGTTATTTGCATTTTATTTTATCAATAATTATCATCGTTTTTCATCTGACATACTTCGTCTAAGTTTCATTATAAAACAAACTTAACTTTCACATTAATTTGCTTACCATTAACCAGCCTCTGCTCTCCATTAAGAGTCCAATGCACTTGTGGCACTGGGTATGCTTCAGCAGTGCACTGAAGAGTGACGGAGCCACCAGATGGCGCCCGTATCGCAACCCGGCCAGCCCAGACTGACGGGGAAACTGTAGGAATGAAATAGTATATAAATGTGGGTATTTCGGTATCATTATTTTAGCCGAAAGACGTCCACTATTGGACATAGGCCTCCCCCAAATACCATCAATTCATATTATGGTTTATATAGGATTTTTTTTTTTGAGAGAATTTTCAATTTTCTAGCTGACCACCATTTTTCAAAAATCTATAAATGCAGTTAGAAATTATTCAAAACTTATGGAAGTAAATAAAATCGGAAGGACGAACATTTTCCTGTAGCTAATGATTAAAGTACCTGTCCCTACTGCCACGTCTTAACAATGTCCTGTACTGGTAAATGTAAGTTGATAAATAAATAAATAAATAAAAAATATTAATAAATCACTCTATAAGTTAGGTTTAGTAAATGTAGGAATTCAAAGCATACATCCCTAAAGTAATGAGCTCGAGGGTTTTAGGTAAATATAAATCTGTAGTGAAAGAAAATATTGAACCTAAGTAGAAATATATTTTGAAATAGAAATAAATAATGATAATTGAGCAGAACAATCCGTTTCTTTTTATTTTAATATAAAGTCTAAAACTATATTCCTCAAAGCATTTTAAGTAATAAAAATAACATCATATACCACAAAGAGTTCTATACTAAGTAAAATACCATAATAACCATAAAATGAATCCGAATTCAATTTCTTCCTCAAACCCACTGCAAAAGGGTAGTATCTCTAAAAGTTTTTTGTTATTAATGAACCTCGAACCGCAAATGCGCGAATATTTGAGAAAATAACCAAGAAAGTTGTAACACACGACCAACTTAAATGGAAACAGGCACTTTGGTCAAAGTACATTACTTCATTGAGTTTTCACGTAACAAAAGATTTTTCTTTAATCTTAGAAGTTTGTCTGAACTTGTCTGCTGTCCTTAGAATGAATGCTGATTTTCAGAATAATTTAAGTGCTTAGTAATCTCAAGTTACGTTTTTGGCTTTCTCAAGGCTTTGATTAATGATAGGTTTTACTTTAGCTTCCATAAAAAAAACAGGTTCTAGTCTAGCTACTGATCCAATGGCAAGGATTTTATTATATTCTCTTTCAGAATACTACTCTTAAAATTCCACCTGGTTGAAAGGGTTTAGTCCCATCTCGGCACATTTATTTATCATGCCCACGAAAAATTCCCATCACTGCATCCTGTCATAAACCATTGTTAGGTACACATCGAAAAATGGAAACACAGTATCTTTGTAGTGAGTAAATCAACTAGATTATTTATTAAATCAAAATAGATTAGATATATCTTTTACTCTGTCCACAATCACTAGTATTTTAAAATTAAACTTATTTTATGAACAGTAACTTTTGAAAAATATATTTTTATCTAATAAATAATCAAGTTGATTTACTCACTTTTGTAGTGAGTAAATCAACTTGATTATTTGATTTACTCACTACTAAGATACTGCATCTCTATTTTTTGACGTGCACCTAACAATGGTTTATGACAGGGTACCGAGATGGCAATTTTTCGTGGGCATGATAAATAAATTCATGGGTGCCGAGATGGGAAGGTGCCGAGGTGGGACTAAGTCGTTGAAAGATTTAAAGATAATACTCAAGTTGTTAATATCTAAAATTAAGATAAACCTACATATAAAACATTATAGAGTCTGGGCACGCTAAGTCTGCAATGGAATAAACGGGCAACCCCAAAAAGTTTTTTAAATGGTAAACTTTTACATCAATCTGTTATGTGTCAGTTTCAGGGTACATGAAATGTCAGACTGCTTACAATAAAAATTGTTTTCACAAAATGAAGTAGAAAAATAGTTAAACCTATTAAAAGTAGAGTGTGGGAGTTATTATATAATTTATGATATGTAAATTCCAGGATGTGAAGGAACAGCACGATGTCGTCCTTAACCAAAAACGACAATGTTTACAAGATATCGAAAAGTTGACGCGTAAGTAGATCAAATGATTTTGATATTTTTGCTTTTTGATTTTTTTGAGAGTAGCTCGTGGCTAAGTAATAACAGCCGCACGGGTTGATCCATCAAGTTTAGCTACGCTTGCCGCGGTCCGTAAATGGGTGACCATCTTTACATACCGAGACTCCTCCGTGCCCTGGAAAGCACGTTAAACCATTGGTCCCGGCTGTTATTCGTGGATATTTGACAGTCGTGACGAGTTGTCAGAAGCCCGAAATTCTGACAACCAGTCTTACCAAGGGATATCGTATTACCCAGGTACTAGGTTTTGGAGGTCAGATTAGGCAGTCGCTCTATGTAAAATACTGGTATTGAGCTGCACCCGGTTAGACTGGGAGCCGACCCCAACATAGTTAGGAAAAGGCTAGGTAGATTGATTGCCTTTTAATTTTTGCCTAATAGATTATGTGTGTAATAGACTATGTCGTACCTATGCTCTACCTCCTCACGATGACAAAACTATAAAATCCACACTGCACTACTATAATGACAATTCTTTACCAGGAATAAATCAGAATATAAACAAAATACTCGTAACCTATCAAAAACAAAAAGACAAACAAAGTATCAAATTCTTTTTTCGTAATTTATGCAGACTTAGCGCGGCCAGACTCTATTCCTAAAAACGGAGTAATACTGCGGCGTAATACTTACATGGCAATGCCTTTCAATTTGACAGTTCATCCACTTATAAAGCTTAACTTACGTTGTCATGCAGATGAATTTTTTAAACATAATTATGAAGCAATAGATTAGCAAATTCCTTCAAGGGTGCAATCACACCAAACCAGTTGACACACTTTAAGGACAAAAACTCGAACCTCAATTTAAATTAATCAATTTGCCACAATTTATAAACACTTCCTTACTACCTAATAAATAAACCGTCATAACTCAAACCGCTCCGTCACACGACGACGAAGAGCGTCATCTTACAGCCTCCAAACTGACAGTACCAGGACACTCTTAATTGTACCCGTTATGAATGACGTAATTAATTTAACTGTCGACTCACATATCACATTAATCTGGATTCTCTTGCTGACTGAAGGAGGGACGCCATTGGTGGCTATACACAGGTAGGCGCCAGATAGTACTCGCTCGACGCCAGTCAGGTTCAGCCAGGGGCCGCTCCATTTTGACACTGTGGAGGAAAATTAATTTAAATTGTAGTCGACTTAAGGATTTATGAATAAATATATTGATTTATGTTTATTTTGAAAAATCTAACGATGGCTATCATGCAAGATTGGGATTTGGAGCTCATTTTCTTATTATTAAAAAACATGGTAAAATTTTTGTTTTGATTATAAAACACTGTGTTTATAGAAGACATAAAATAATAGGGACATTCGTAAAACAAAGAAAAATGGCTAAATCAAAATCTTTAAGGTTTCTTTCAAAATCTTTTTCTTGCAGACGCACTTAGCGGCATAAAGTTCTTTTTAAGTACCTTTATCTACAAGTACTAACCTTAATTAAGCAAAGATAGGCTCGAATCACGACAAAAATCACTTTAATTTTCAAAGATTTCTAGAATTATTGTTGACTGTGTAAAGACTTTGAATACATCAATTCACTTGTCAAAAAAAAGGTCTAGTGATTTGTAAATAATAGAAAAATCTTCCGTGTTTCGTAACGCTTCCTTAAACTGAGCTTGTACTTTTTGTATGTTTTTACGTGTTCTAACGAGGGCCGCGCCACTGAGCCGCAGTAAGTTCGTTCATACTTATCCTTCCTCCATTCCCCACAATTTATTCGCAGATCTGCTGATAGGGACCATTGTCTGACTTATTTGAGAAAGTAATTTCCTCGTGAAGATATCCGTATTAATAAGAGCTACGTTAAATCCATGTCCTGCTCACTTGCTGCCTTTATTTTGTCCTCGTATCAAATATGAATAGCCCCTTTTTCAATGGACGTCCGCGCTTTTTGCTGAGTATTTTAGACTCAAAGGCAACCCACTGTTTCTATAAAAATTGTTTACGGCCATATTCGAAAATCAAAAATAACTCAATAGTTTACATAAGAAAGTAACTAGGGACAGAAAAAAAATTAAATTGAGACAATAATGAGTTAAGAATTAATTTAGAACTTAGTAAAGTTGACGTCGCCAAAGGCTCGGCGATACTCTGTACAATTTTATAACAACTTCGTTTCACAATGCAAATAAGAGAGCTTACATTCAATTTATAGCCGCGGGCGCTAAACTTTCCCTTTGTGTTAGTTCTGGCGATGACTGGCTGTGTGCATACTGCGACAGTTTTTGCACACTGTCGCTTCATAATGTTTGCGGTCCTCTGTGCGGTAGTGTGAATAACAGATAAAGGTTATTTCTGACTTCAAGTTTATATAAAACAATTGTTAGTACTTGTTGTTTGAACGGACTAACGGGATCTGCGAAATTTGCTTTTACAGCTCTGTTTATGCATACGATGTTGTGTGTACGGTACCGTGTTTTCTAAAATCTGCAACATTGTTGGGCTGTTTCCTTTGGAATTGCCGTTCCCCAATTATTTTTACGGTCAACAGTTGTTCCTGACGCCGCGACGGGGGCGTAACGATGTGGTAATTGAAAAACGAAACTCCGGCGGAGGCAGAACTAGAAAACTAAAATTAGTTTTGTTCCCTTTTATTTTGCGTCAGAAATTAAGGTTGACATTTTAAATTCTGAGTTGAATAAAGCTTTTTAAACATGAATTTAATTTAAAATGGCCAAAAAGTTCATTGTATTTGTTGAAAAGCCTAAACTTTCTTCCTATACCAATTAACAGTGTAATTTGAAAACATTGTAGAAACAAATGATTTTTTTGAAAGAGTAACCGTGAAGTTTCTCGCCGGCTCTTCTCGATACGTAACGAGCAATTAGCACCCTGCACCTAGCATCTGATATTTCATGTGTCCATGTAAGTTTATGTGAAACACAGTATTTTTAATTTAAGGCTTTGATAATTAAGAATTTCTTTGAGAAGTATAATGTCCTCAATGTGTTACCTAATGTCTGGTTGTCAATCTTGAAGTGCCTGGAGTCTTCTCTCCTCCAGGCTATGATGGGTGGTGGTGTTCCAGAGGCGGCACACCTCAGTGCCGTGTTATCACCTTCTTTAACCAGCACCTCGCCACTGCTAGCTTCATCATCGATGTCTGGTGGAACTGTTGGATTTGAAAAAAAAATTTTTTATTTATTTTAATACTTATACATTAGCTAAAGATTTATTTTGTATCTCAGTCTTTGCCATTGCTATTGGAAGATTAGCTTTAAAAAAACATCACAGGGATCTTGTAACGAAAATAATGATATGAGTTATTTCTATTTCAATTGTATTTGTATTTATTCTGATATTCTTGCCTAACCTACATAATTTCCTGTATTTATAACCAATTTTTGCTTCAGTCATTTTTGCTTGTTTTCTTGAACCTTTTGCTACAAAAAATATGAACCTTACTCCAACTTATATCATCTTGCACGATAACCATACATGTTCTGTTTTCCCTAATTCTACTTCTCCCTAATTAATAATGTATTGAGGATAATATAATCCTTACTGATAATCCAATAATAATATATTATTATTCAGGAATCCTTAGCTCCTCTAAATTATTAAGCAGTCAGCAATTAATATTTATTACTTAATTGATCTGTTGTCGAGAGATAAACGTGGAGGTGCCTACTAAATATTTGAATAGACTGTAAATACTGCTTTTGGAGGCACGAAAGTTATGCGTCTGTTATTAGTTAACCCATCATAAGTGTTCGTGTGATGGCCAAATGTTGGCAATCGTTTCATGCTAAACGATGCCCTTTACTGTATTTAATAAAATGTAAAACTTCTAAAATATTGAAGTAAAGTACTATGGTAATTATGTTCATGACTGTACAAACAGTACAGTCATGAACATAAATATCACAGTTACGCAAAATTAAAAAGTGGTTTTCCCGTAAAACTATAATTGCATCTATGAGTCAAGACTTTGAAAAATAGCTATTTCGTAATATAGTTTTGATAATACTATGTTGGTAACACACTAAAGTATCTATCAATACTTTAGGAGAAAGATCGCTTTTGAATCTGGTGTACTTACGTGTAAGATATTAGTATATTGGGTACATGATGTTGATAATAGGACAAAAAAAAAGCAGTGGCACTCCGAGAGTGCCGACAGAAGAGCAAACTTGAAAAAAAAATCGGCACCGCGGTAATCAACACGTTGATGTCTTTTACTCCACGGTGTCGGAAAATTGCATTACGTTTAGTCCCATCTCAAAAATGCTCAACGCGCCTAAAGAAGTTCTCACTTCAAAATACCCCGCTTCGAGTGAAATTATTACAAAGTAAAGGAAACAAATTATCACACTCTTCACTGTAAAGTCTTACCTACAACCTGTAGCAGATGAGTCTGGCTCATCATCGGTTCGGTGTTGACCTGACACATGTATCGGCCGCCATCAGGAGGGCCAATTTCCTTGAGTGTCAAGGTCCATGCTCCGTCTCCGTGACTGACGCTGACGCGGTGATTTTTCGTGATGACATGGCCGGCAATCGTCAGGATTGTCTGTGTGTCCACTCGGAGCCACGCCACCTAAACATGAGATTTATGGTAAGAATAGGCTAGGCTTTATTATATAATCGACCTCGTAGTTGCTTTTACCACCCCTAAAGTAACATTCAACTTTTTATATAATAAAACGGTAAGGTCGATTTGCGAACCATTTTTCAGATTATCCAAAAAAATCGAAAAGCATCTACTAAGGGGTTCTGTGTTAAAATTTACAACAAAATACCTATATATACCATACCGGGCCCTATCAGAATACCAGCGCTGCGGTATTTATTTATTTTTAAATATCGCAGCATCATGCTGAGATAGGAGCCTTTTTGGCCTCGCACAGGTCGTATTTTCCTTTTTTTTTTTTTTTGTAGTCTAGAATGCTCCTTTTTTATTTTTGTTAATGTTTGTGCCTTTTTTTTATTATGTTTTGTATTTCCTGTGCGTGTCCCAAATAAAATATCTTCTTTCTTTCTTCTTTCTATATTGCAATTAAATTAAAGAAAATTTAAAACTTATTAAAAAATTAAAAGTACACCATGTAAACAAGCATATTACAAATTAGAGGATTATATCCAAGATAAGAATGTTTGGAAACATGCTGGTTTTGCTCCATAGAACAATCTGTAGTCTAGACAAAATCAAATGGTATTTTTTATTGAAAGTGTATAGAGTGCTGGTAGCGCCATTTTATCAGGATCGGATAAAGTGCCGCAATAGTGGCGCCACCTTTACCCGGTTAAAGTGCCGTAAGAACTGTATTGTCGCTGTCACTTGTTATTTTTGTTGAGTGTTGAGGTTAGTTCGCAGCCTTTTGATTTAAAAAAAATCTTATTTGCCCAATAAAATTGACAATTTGTGTATGTACAAAAGTTAATGTTACTACTACTGTTACTAGGAGAACTCATTATGCAAGAGCGAGCGGTGCGAGCTCGGGACTTGGACACCCCGACTCGTACAGGTTAGGTTCGAAGGGGACGGCGGGATCTAGTGAACGAGCGAAGTGAATAAACAAAGACCCCGCCATCCACATCGTAGTTATTTTTTTTAACCATACAGAAATAGGAGCCGTTGACTATGCCGGAAACAAATTTAGACCCGCTACATGATCTTCCCCAACCCTTTCCCACAGATCCCGAAAGAAACTTTGGCGATTTCTTTCTAAGCACCATAGTTTTGCGCACTTTAGGGTTTCTAAATATACACTAGAAAGGGTCACTAACCTCAACATTCAACCAAAATAACAAGTGCCAGTAACAATGCAATACTTACGGCACTTTATCCGATAGTGATAGAATGCCGCTAGCGGTACTTTATACAGTGCCTAATTTATTATTTTTATGACATTGATTTAACATTCTGTGATTACTTTACACACTCAATGACCTAAAAGGTCTAGGAGGCCTACTGTACACCATATTTTATCTCATCAATATCGTTTCAGGTATAATGGCCGTAATATTGATAGTGAAAGAAAATCTCTTAACATTGAGAATTAATAACTGGTTATCTCTCATTTATTCAAAAACCCCATTTATCTTGACATACTTAATTAATGATTCTTGTAACGTTGCAAAAGAGGAATGACCGAATCCGAAATGTTGGGAAAATGTTACGTGATTTCTATGAAAGACATTCTTTACAAAAATCAAAAACCCAAGTAGACGATTTTTTTTACGGTCCAATGGCCCGCGGTCCATTCGCTTTGGGCCGTTCAGACTAAATACCCAAACAAACTACCCCAAACGTTTTAACGCCAAGAATTAATCAAAGTTGTCAAAATTCACAATAGCCGACAACTTCGCTTTCTCTTTGAAAAAAATCCATCGCACGGCAACATAATCACATAAGAATAATCTACTGTTTTAAATAGACCTAATTAAATAAAGCGTAGTGCATAACTGATATTATCAGTTAGATTTTGTTGTATGTAGAATGTACGTAGATTCTATTGCCATGTGCGATTGCCAAGTCATTCTATTGATAAAAGAAGTAAAGATGACAAATAGATAGGTACTGAATAAATTAACAGACTTGGTTTTACATTAGATCTCACATCTTTTTGTGGTAGAAGAACTGAGTTGCGAGACTTTTTTCACATGTTATGTTTTTGATGGGATCTCATTTCTTTTTGTATACCCGAATACTGGTACTGAACCTATATCAGTTTAATAAAACGTGTGGATTTGTGTGTCTATCTGCGGCATCGTAGGTAGATCGCAAAGTTTGTTATACCTAATTATTGTTGCTTCTTCATTCAATTTCAATTTAACAACTGCATAAGTTACTTTGTAATCGTATATAAATAAAATGCGATTACAAAGTTACTTATACAGTTCGTATATCTAGAAAACGGGACTAACATTGCGGTATATATATTTATTTTCTTGCTTTTTATGCTAAACACTAATTGTGTTCAAAATTTGAAACTTGTTTGTCTGCTAGAAGATACCTTAGAATTTTGATGATCGGTGAGCGAGTCAGTTAGTTTGTCAGTGACAAAATTAAGCAACTTTTATCTGCAATAGTTCTTAAACTACTAGTACAAATTAATTTTCATTTGGGAATCTACTTAGATATACTAAGCCCTCTTTGTCACTGAAAATTCAAGTTGCTAGCTTTATCAAAAACGAAGTTACAGGGGGTTGAAAATGTCCTGAATGGCTTCGAGAAAAGAAGGTGCGGCTGTGCCGTTGTTTGTTTTGCTCGACTTGGCGGGGGCACTCCCGTGCCCCACGATTAAACGAGATATCACGAAGATCAAGCAACTAATTAAATGCCAATAAAATTAGTTGATTCAAAGAAAATTGAGCAACACCTCAGAACATGGAAAGTTAAATTATGAAATACGAAAGGATCTTAAAGTTGAAACTAAAGAATTTTGTAATTAAGTAACAAAGTTTACAAAAGAACGAACGTTTTGCTACCTTTTGATGTTTAAAGTGTTATTACCTGTAGAGAAGTTGTTGTAAATATTGAATAGATTTAGAACTCGTTGCGGTTAATATTAAAACTTTAGGGATTTAAATTTTAATAAGCAATTAGCAAAGGTATATTTGAGAGAAAACTTTACAATTTGTTTCTCTTTCTAAATTAGTGCTGGGATCTGTTATTCGCAGGATTAGGTACTTTGATATAAATAAAATAATACGGCCTGAAATAGAACGGAGAACGGTTGCTAAAAATAAATAAGTATATTGTTTCCATTACGAACGTTTGAAAGGCTTTTATTTGAATCCACTCGCTCACAATTTTATTTTGAACAGAAACTTTTTTTCAACGAGATTTGCGTCTCACCAAAAATGTTGCCGAATAAATCAACATCAGTACCTCAACTATACAAAAATTCCAAGTCTCTAGAAGAGATAAGTCACCCAACATTATCATGCTGGAAAAAACACGAGGAGTAATTAAGATAGCGAAGAGCCTTGTCCCACTAATTGTGGAGGCTTCCGGCCCTTCACTGATTCAGCAATGTGACTTGTTCACACGAACAGCCCTTAATAAAGGAAGTCTGGAGAAAAAAATAATTAAAAGAATTCGTTGGGACAACATTACTGCATTAAATCACTCTAATTTTCTGAGGGCAAGACAGAAAAAATAACAAGCAAATTTTGTACCACAGTAAAAAAAAAATGCTGTACAATATATTAACCTAACTGGCTGTCAAATACCCATTTAATAACTTAACACACACTGCACTCTCGCCCCTACTAACTCATATTTCAATACAGAAATACTCAAAAAAACCTAGAAGAGCTAAATTTCATTTTGTCAGTGCCACATGGGCCCAACAATTTCGTCCCACGTTTAATAGCAGTTCCTACCGTGTGGAACGCGGAACACTTTTCTAAGCCTCGTTGGGCACCGGGACCTATCTGCGAGACCAGACGGAGAATGATAAGGGGTTAAGCGAGCAAGAAACGAATGGGAAAATGTGTGTAGCTATTTTTTACGGTATCGGATAAATTGTGGTTTTGTCTTAGATTTTATGTGGATTTATGGATGATTTATTTAATTAATCACGTTTTTATATTATACGATCTTTATTTACACGTATTTAAATGATTTAAAACTAACAGACTTAAAAAAATAATAATAATATACAAGTATATAAAAGGGGGCGGGAAATAATCATAAGACATCAAAAAATTCGTTCGCATCGTTGTCAAAAGGGAAAAGTGCAAGTGGAATACAACGTAGCAATGCTGCAGCCTTTTGCACGTGCTGATTCTTTGGCTAAAGAATAGAACAGCCCTCTGGTCACGAGAAGAGTCGACTAGCTCCTTGGCGATGTCTTGAAAAACTAGATTTATTTGAATAATTATTGTTCTGCCTGTCCCTTCCGCCCACAATTATTTTTTTCAGGGATGAGTAGTGTCCTACGCCTTTTCCCTGGGCCACCAAGATACATTACAGCCTGTGCCTGGTTTTGGGCCCACAGCTACATCTATTAAGGTTCTTTGAACTTTGCTTATTATGAATTGTTTCTATGTATGTAATAGGTACCTAGCTTGTGTGTGTCTATTATTATTTTCGTCTTTTACATTTCTCGGGACCCTGAGGTCCCGGACCTTAGGACGGCGTATGAAGAGAGCTAACCCGCGGAGGCCCGTTAGACGTTTAGAAATAAGTCTCCAACCGTTGATTATTTCTGTATGCACTATGCAAGTGCACCCAAGGACAATCCCCACATAGCGTAGGACTATTGCAAGATATGGATTTTAGACTATGGGTTTGGGTGGCTAAAGAGGACCGTTTGCCTCGAATTATGAAAGGACTATGGCCCCTGTCTAACCAATGTTTTATACATACTCGGATAAAATGGCAGAGGGTGAGTTGCACACTCAATAATGGGCCCCCGGAAACTATCGCTAGCACTTGGTGACGTAACGACAAGTGAGCAACATATCCTGAGGTGCTTGAGAAGTGGAGAGGTTCCACAGCTATCAGGACATTCCCAAAAGTACAATCAAGATTCCTACCAGCATCATACTTCATTCCTCTGAGCATGTTTGCTCTTGCGAATCTCCTTTCAAGCCAGCCAGTGAAGGTAAGAAAGAGTTGGGAGCTCTGTTTCTCGTCATTGTTCACTCCAGCCGGTCAGTAAAGGTAAGCCAGAGATAACGAACAAGACTTCTCCAGGGAGATAGGGTCAGTGGGGCAGCTACTGCTCAACAACTCGCCACATGTTGCCCTGCGGGCTGGCTCCTCACTCTGGACCTGTTTCGGGAAAATGAACTCTACCGGCACATACCTAGAGTGGTACGTTATGGTGGAGTTATTTATTATTATCTAAGAAAGTTTACTTTTTTTGTAAAATAAACGAAAACCTTATCAATAACACGTAGTTACTAAAAACAAATACGTTTACAAAATACAGGTTTAAGGTAATCCTTAAATTAATATTTTTTTAACGTAGTAAGTAATAACAAAATTATAATATAATAGCAAATGTTCACTTTTCCTTACTTAGGTAATCCCAATTAAGAAAAAGTTAACTTTTGCTATTGTATTATGTACATTTAACTGACCTTGAATGTCTGTAAATTATCAACCCTGCAGGTCAGCGCTGCATCTCTGCCGACTGCCACGGTGACGTTCGATCCCGGACCCACGAACCCTGGCAAATCTGAAACAAGAGAACACCATAATTGTAGAAAATTGTGGTTCACAATTACATGTGTAAGTTAACACAAAAACAATTAAAACAAAAAAAAAATACACAAAAAGAAAGCTTTGATTAGTAACATATTTATATTTTTGAAAAAAGTATGTTCCTGTACTTAATTCAAAATCAAAAGTCATTAATTCAAAGACAAAGCTACATTGGTTCTGAAGACTGGTCACTATATTTAGATGGTGACTGTAATGTCCATAAACATTTGATTAAAGACAGAAAAGGATTTAATTTAAACACCATTAATAATTTTATTATGAGCGACATCTTTCTTCCGTCAAATATTTGATCAAAGATTGCCATTGACAGCTTTTACGGATAAACCAACGTTCAAACATCAATAACGGCTGAAACAAATCTAAGCGAGAAAATCTTTTGTTTTAGAATTGAATTGGAACACCTTTGTCGTATTGTTCATGAGTGACGGAACTCGCAGTCTTCATTTATGAGACATTTGTAGCAAGTTATTTGTTAATCGTGGTCAGGCACTTTGTTTTATAACATTTCAAGCCTGCTTGTACCACAAATCACTAAAAACATTTTCCGCTAGACGTAATTTAAAACGCTGTTTTTTTTCTTCTTATCGTTTGAATTTCACAGAGATAGATTGATATTTTTTCTAAACTTATACTATAATAATATTATAAAGAGAAAAAAATTGATTTTTTGTATGTTTGTTTGTTTTTTTTTTGTAAAACTAAACTCAAAAAAAAAAAAAAAACAGTGGCACCGGGAGTGCCGACAGAAGTGAAAACTTGAAAAAAAAAATGGGCCCCGCGGTAATCAACGCGTTGATGTATTTTTAACCGTCTTACGAATTTTCGATCAGGTCACGTGTCCTGACGCGAGTTTAACATTTTTTACCCATTACAAAAAAAGTGCACAACGCCGCTAAAGAAGTTTTCACTTCAAAAACTTAACCGATTAAAACAATTCTTTCACCTATAGAGAGCTACATTATCAGCGCATAATATTTTTCAAAAAAATTAGGGATCCCTGCAAAAATTGCAATAATGTAATCCAAGGTATAAAACATTTGCCTATAAAAGTCGTTATTTGGCATGCGCTGTGATAACTATTAGATGATATATAAACTAATGTACTACGTGTTTATACTACTGATCATTACCCACAAAAAAGTCCGCGAGGCTATAATGTCCAACTATTATGTTGGGGCTACATAGTCGCGTTATCGCGAACTTAACTTCGCGCGCTCGCTCTCGCACACCACTCGACGTCTCGCTGAGCAACAGAGAGCGCGCGAACCAAAGTTCGCGATAACGCGACAATGTTGCTCCAGCATTATAGTTAAGTCACAGCTATTGCCATTTTGTGTGCAAATTAGTCAATCAATAGAATCAAAAGATGATGATATTCGTATTATGATACTAATCCTTATCCAACTAAAAGGTTTCATAATCAAGGTTGATTATCATCACGCTGTGACGCGTAGGAGTCGAGCAAAAGTAAAAAAAAAAACAACCGACTTCACTTTTTGTAAAACTTTTTTTAGTTTGTAGTGTTTTTGTGGAAGTCGGTTGTTTTTTTTTTTTTTTTAAACAGTTTTTATTTATCGCTTTTTAGTGAGTAGTTTGTAATTTATAAAATAACATAATATCACGCCTGTAATCCCCGAAGGGTTAAGCAGAGGTGAACACCCACATTTCGTCATTTATGTTTAAGTCCCATGTAATAGGGCGAGCCTATTGCCGTCAACCGGGGACAAATCCAGACTCCACGCTACTACTGAGAATTTCCAGATGGAAAAACCCAACAACACTGCCCAACCCGGGAATCGAACCCAGGACCTCATACTCAGCAGTAGCGCTTGCGACCAGTTGATCAACGAGGCAGTCAATTCAGTCAGTTAAGTTATCTAAGTTACAACAGCCTAATCTCAACTGCTCATCACCTTTTACGAAATATTGCTTTTCCCGATGCAGGGACGTTAATCCTTGAGGAGTTCTCCTGGTACTTCATCATCAGTTCCACTTCACCAAATAGTGCTTTCCAAGAGAAACTGCACGGGTTACTATAAAAAAAAATACCCAAATTGCTATAGGTTTGACTGTAATATTTGAAGAGTTCCTTCGATTTCTCCAAAATCCCATCATCAGATTCTAGTTTCCTTATCAAGGTACCACTCTTGAGATATATCCTTTCCAACAAAAAAAAAAATACAAAATTGGTTCATAAACGTCAAAGATATCCACGAAAACACATCAAAATAATCCTCCTCCTTTTTTAAAGTCGGTTAAAAAGTAAGAAAGAAAACAAAGTGAAAACGAAGTAACAGCGCAGCGGGCGATGCGAAGGAACAAGAAATTTCACGCGGACGAAGACTTGGGCAGAAACTAAAAATAGGGGCTAAATATATTGAGCGCAAAATTATAAGTCAGGGAAATTCATTAAATTATTAAGCAAATTGACTTAAATGTATGAATAAAAATGAAAACAAAGCTAATTGGCGTAGGCTTTCAATTTGTTTAATAATTAATTTTTAGTGATTTGTGGTGCAAGTGGGCCTTACTTTTAATGGATCTGATCCTGAAACTTCACAATATCCTATAAGATATACACTTAATTGGAGTTAGCCTAATTAATTGAGACTCAAACCATACGCTGGTCAATTGGCGTAACGGCAAACTGAACATCTGGTTACATTATTCAAAATAAGAAAAAGATAAGTTTTTTTTCGACATGGGCAACACTCCAATATATTACAACCCGCAACATTTTATCTTCAATTTTATATCAAAAATATATCCGTACCACATTAATTTATAATAACTTCGACAGAACACTAAAAACAAAACGTCCGCTGCCACTAGTCCCGTGAGACGGAACTTGTAGATACAGTTATGACGGAAGCGTCCCCGTCGGGACATTTTGGGCCATTTGGGACGTTTGAGGATAAAACGAAAGCAAAAGGTAGGAAATAATGGACATCTCGGTATTGGTCGAGACGTCCGTCCACGAGGGACACATTTTCTGGTCGCATCTTTGTTATGTTGCCATTGTTATTTTGAATGATGAATGTCCTTTGTTGGTGGATTTTATTTGGTTATTGTAATGATTGCCGATCATTTACTTTTTTCTAGCCAAGTGCATGTCGGACCACGCACAATGAAGGGTTCCGTAATTGGGATGAATTTATCGCAAATACAAACTTAACATTGTAGTTGAAATACATGTTCTCCCATACATTCCAACTGCATATATAAGTTTGTACGCACAATATTGAGAGATTTACCATGTTATTTTAAGACCATCGACTTCTTATAGGTTTTTCTGTAATCTATGAGTAAAGTAATCCTCTGTATTTTTTTCAAAATTTTAGGCTCAATAGTTTCGGAGATTTTGGTGGGGACCATTCCCCATTATATACTATAAATAAATTTAATGATATTTAAGAAAATAGAAGCCTATTTTCTTAAATATCATTAAATTTATTTATTTTAAAATCATAAAAAATATATTTGAGTTCCTGGTAAAAAGTCCTTTCATTTGATATATATCACACGGTACAGTTTGAAAAACTTTATTTTTGTTTACTTATTTGCCCCCAAAAGTGACCCCCATATTCAAAATTCATTTATTTACGGTTCACGTCCGTAATTGGGTCACAATCAATCAATCTGCCTAGCCTTTTCCTAACTATGTTGGGGTCGGCTTCCAGTCTAACCGGATGCAGTTGAATACCAGTATTTTACATGTGGCGATTGCCTATCTGACCTCCACAATCTAATAACTAGGTAATACGATACCCCATGGTAAGACTGGTTGTCAGACTTTCGGGTTCTGACGACCCATAACGACTGTCAAAGATCCACGAATGACAGCCGGGACCAACGGTTTAACGTGCTTTCCAAAGCTCGGAGGAGTCTCGGTATGTAGAAATGGTAACTCATCCACGGACCAACCCCGGCAAGCGTTGCTTAACCTGGTGGATCGCCCCATGCGCCTGTTAGTACATAGCCACGAGCTCCACACAAATACATATGTTTAGGTACCAAATGTCAACTTAATCGGATCATTAGATTCAAAGCAAATTGGCTGTGACAGAGGTCAGACAGACAGACAGACACACGAGTGATCCCACAAGGGTTCCGGTTTTTTCCTTTTGAGGTACGGAACCCTAAAAAGGAGGGTTATTAGTAATTTTGATAGTCATGAGTTCATGACATACACACGTATACGCATTACACATATAAAATAATCTAATTGTTTGTACCTTACGAACGATTCCGTGAAACAATTAAGACAATTGTGAAACAATCAATTTACATATAATTTTTCACAAGCTGCGGGAGAAAGAGGTAAGGAGAGGAACCCTTTGTTTTGGGTTAGGTTAGGTAAGTAGTTAAGGAAAAATTACAATTATCACTAAACACCGTCTGATAAACGAATTTCTGACTATTGGATGTTGTCCCCTTGATAATTTATGTTCCTATAGCCGATTTTGCGTAGTTTAAATTTTTTACAAGAATCTACTTACTAACAACAAAAAATATATTCCATATTTTTCTACCCACATCTTCAAACGTAATTACAGCCTTAGCAAAGCAAGCAATTTAATTATTACTGACGCAGTACTTCATTATTCACATTAAATCTGGGAACATTAGTTACTCGCTAATCCTGGCTTAGTAAACCGGCTGTACCTTATACAAGTTTACTGAAATAGAAACGGTCTACTAAGTATACGTCATTTTTCGCCGGCTGCGGGGATTTAGTAGGTAGACAGTGAGCTAAAGAGAGGTACCCTTTTGTGTTGCGTGTTTCAGGTGATTTTAATTTATATAGGATTTCTGGTTGATTTAGTAACTAAAGTTTAATTACCTATTACAGCGTCTCGCTGCCAAATACCTAGGCCTATTTATCCGCAAAAAAGGTCGGATAGACGTTTTATTCTTAATTCTTTTGAAGCAGTTTCAAAATTTTCGTTTCGAGATAAAAGGTTCGTTTTCCATAGTCAGTCGTCTGACAGATTTTGTCAAAGCTAAATAAAAAATTACCCATAATTACGGCGTATTCATAAATAACGACCGCGCAATACGAAACGATAGCTGTCAAGACGTCCGCCCGAGTCATTTCAAACATCAACTCAATTTCTTACATGGATAGCCACTAGCGTTTCCCAAAACTGCCCGTTAGATAAAGCAACACGAAAACCATTTAAAAATCATATCAACGACTATTTCTTATATTTTTTGGAATATATTGAGGATTTACTATTCTTTTTTTTTTCAGGTGTCAGGCTTGACTACATTATTCAGGATTTTTTTTAACTTTCTCTCATGCACTTACAGCAAGTAGTACCTACATGCATAATCCGTGATGATTTTCGCAGGACGACATTGGATTCCAGTTTCCAATAATCCTTACAATTTATTTGTTCCAATTCCTTTTTGCCCCATGTCCAAATATTTCATATTAATGTAAATAAATGCTATTGTCAGTTAGGGTTGTAATAATTTAATAAAACAGTTTTATTTGTTTACCATAATTTATTTTTTTCTATTTACTTAAACCTAATGAATGACAGTTACTTAAGGTAAACACCTCTAAATATTATCATTATAATAATCAATTGTCTGAAAAAACAAATAGTATTCAATTATTAAATATTTCATTAAAAGTTATTTTTATTTGTAGCTCTATAGTTCATAATTAAAACACTTTATTAAAGTTTACATTGTTACCAACTAACACAATAGGAACGTACGTTTATATCGCTGTCGTACAAGACTATAATCAACAGTTTTATAAAAAAAATATTTTCTTCAGTTTCTACTTTTGTACTTGAGAAGCTTGAAATCTGAAGTAGCAGAGCAGCGGTGCAGCGCAGCAGAGCAGGGGCGATATCATTCATGCTGCCTTTTGTGTCTTCGTAGGTAAAATGCCCCAGAAACTACAGTTTTAAAACAAAATCATATTATTTTCTGCTCAAATAAAGTACTTAAACATTATGTGGCAAAGTAGGCATATCAACTAGGCTCATGGCTGGACAAAAGCCAACGGCCTAGTCATTGCTGCTAGTTGTATAATTTATTCTTTATTTAGGGCTGATTTTTCAGTCTGATATTTTATAATACTAAATTATAATGGTAATTGGATATACATAAAATATATGAAGTGTCTATGTAGAAAGTTCGGCCAGGGAAATATATTCATAATTATTAAGTTTGTTGCTATACTTGATTCTTAATTATGTGTCAAAAAGCTTACCTTCAATGATTAAACAGATTCTTAATCCAATCCATTATGTTTGCCACCTTGCCACCAACTTCTTTGTTAGGAAGTCAACAAGATTGATGTTAGGTAGTGATCCATTTTTTAATTTTCAGCTCTAGCACGTCTGTGGAAATATTATGAATATGTTTTGTAGTTATCTGTTATTTGGTTATTATAGTTTATTTCAGCATCTACTTATGTACAAAAATATCAATTAACACTTTCAGTTGGAATGTGAGACATAGCACGTAACTATTATTTTAACCACAATAAATAGTTTACTTCACGTAAAATGCTTGTGTCTACGCAACAAAAGAATGATTGTCCGTATGTAGACTTACCAATAATGTACCTACAGCTACAATAATCTAATGAGATACGAAGGTACTCTCTTACACACGTTTTCCCTATTTATATGTACGCTATCGCAATAGGTTACCCTGTAATGATAGATGTAAGTTGGAAATAAATAAATAAATATTGGCTTACTTACTTGTAGTGATAATATTGACTTAGGTACTTTTCGCTACGGAGTAAAACAGCCTAAGTTAGTCTTAGTTCATATAATAGTAGTCTGTGGTCTTAGTGCAGCTAGTACAAAACGAAGACAGAGCAGGCAGTGTCTTGAACGAGAGAATTTTCCAAATTTCTTCCGACTTCCATAAGCCACAAGAAAAATGTTCTAAAACTGTCATAGGCCCATGTTTCTGTATGATAATAGTAAATAAAATTTTGTATGTTGAAAAATATAAAACAAAAACTAATTTAAACAAAATTCAAGGCAAAACTAATGTCCATCTTCCTAGCACGGCGGGCTGAGCTGGGGCTGCTGCTGCAGATGCGGAAAAACTCAAACGGCGCAAATACTCCAATCTTATTGAGACTTATATGTTTGAGCCGTTTGGAGTTGAAACACTAGGGCCATGGGGTCCGAGTGCCCATCTAGTTTTTCAAGACATTGCCAAGCGACTGGTCGACTCTTCACGTGACCAGAGGGCTGGCCTATTCTTTGGCCAAAGAATCAGCATTGCCATACAACGTGGCAATGCTGCCAGCCTTTTGGGCACTCTTCCTATTGACAGCGATGTGGACGAATTTTTTGATGCCCTATGATTATTACCCCCCGCCCCCCTTTTTATATACTTGTACATATTATTATTATTAAGTCTTGGCTTTAAATCATGTAAATACGTATGTGTAAATAAAAGTAACCGTAGGCAAAACAATGCTTAAACAATAAAAACTTTACGGAAATCAACAAAATCAAAATGTAAACAAACGCGTCGCCATGATTGATATCGTATTCTTCACAGACTTCAAAGATTATTCTTTATTATTCTTGACAATAATTTGCAACGGAATGATTATTCATTCCGTCGCAAATTATTGTCAAATGTTTAACATTTGACGTTATATACCTTTCCTGTTCTTATTCCTATGCTCTGATGAAGACAGAGCAGCAAAAGTAAACTTTAGACACGTCGACGCAATGAGTCGGCAGATCGTTCAACTTTTACTCTAAATGTTGTCATTTTTCCCCTGAGTCCACTATAGACATGCGTAAGATACATCAAAATGAATCTAAAATCCGATTTCAGTCAGAAATGGAATTGTATCGATAATAATCCGAACTAGACAAACCGATTGCACAAAACGGAAGTGTAGCTTTGCCTAAACAAGTATTTGTTTATATTTGAATAGTTTTGATCAATGCACTTACAACTGAATAATATTACTAGAGACGATCGAAACCGCGAGCCGGAGCATCTCCTGAAATCGATTTTCTGTTACCGACATTCGGTCGCTGTTTTGAGGGTCCATTTGAAGATTTGAGTGGGAAAATAAAACATAACTTATGTAATCAAAGTATTTTTAAGGTTCCGTATCGTAAAAGAAAAAAAAAACGGAACCCTTATAGGATCACTTCGTTGTCCGTCTATCAGTCTGTCAAGATCCTTTTTCTCAGGAACGTACGGAGGTATCAAGTTGAAATTAATATCAAATACGTCTGTGGTCCCTTAGAGCTCTACAAAATCAAGCTTCTAATTCAACGCAATAAAAAAATACGGCCATTTAAGCGACATATTTTGATACTCGCAAATAAATCAAAACCTACAGAGTACTTCCCGTTGACTTCGAACCATGAAATTTGGTACAAAGCCCGTCTCACAGCACAAGTAAAGGAAAATGTCCGAAAATCGTAAATTTTTAGTTTCATCACATATTTTAAAAAAAAACATTACATACTTACATTTGCAGTTGGAGAATTGACCGTGATGGATATCGATATATGGGAGAACATGTTTTTGACCTAAAACCTAAAGAATATTCTACACATTAGCCACTAGCCAAAACCACCAGCCACTAAAAGCAAAATTCCTCTGCCAGTAGGGGTGTCTAAACCCCCAGGTTTAGTGGAAATCCCACTAAGTTGACAACACTGCTTTTGTATGATTTTGTTATTGGCCACAGATAACAAAAACGTGAAAAGAAAAACGTTTCGTTACGTATTTCAACTATGGTAGTTTTTGGTAGAAAGTGTTTTGATAATTGGTTTTTCATTTTTCGGCAATCATTGTACATTTTCATTTAATAGCACTATTAGAGCATTAGTTGTAATTAAAACAAAATTAAATTATAGCACAATAATTTGGAATAAAACCATGCCTTTAAGTAGTAATTAATAGGCTTATAATTATAAGCCTATTGAAAGCAATAGGCTTAGGATCTTTAAATTGATATTAAAAAGAATAATATTAAAGATTTAATAGGGATGTTCAAAGGAACATCCCTATAAAATTCCAATCGATTGATAAAAAAATATATATTTCGCAATTCCAATTATGGCATGCGATTAGGATTAGGCTTGCTTTCGTTTCAGAATTGCAATCAAAAATAAAATAATGTTACGCAATTAGGCTGCGGGTTCGATTCCCGGGCGACATTCGACTCGTATGTGGCAATACAACTTCTTATGCTACACTATGTACTACTACGCTATGCTATGCTATGTACTTTTTAAATAGGTAAGAACAGAAATTATTGTCTCACTAGGTGGGTACAAATGTCAATAAGGCACTGACAAGGTTTTCTCCAGTATGATTGCTGTATTTATTTAACCAAATGTTCACAAGCACCACCGAGACCTGTCTGTGTAATTCAAGAATAATAAACATAACCTATACAAACATTTAATCAAAACTTCTCCTACATTTAAAACAACACACGGGTCTGAGACAAAAGGTCGAAACTCCATACAATCGCACCTTGGCCCGGTCCGGCTAAGTAAAGTCGAAAACTTTTCCTTCACCCCGTGAATTAGTTCTGATTAAATTCGTTGGACCCTACCCACGTTTATGTGACGGAATTAGGGATAGTTATATATGTAGGTGCCTACGTATAGACGTGACCGGTATTAGGGAACAGGACTTGTAGTAAGGTTAGTTTTGAAGGGTCAGACCGGTAATTTTGGGTTACCTGCCGTGTTTTAGTTATTTTACTTGATAACCAGATGTAACTTTAGGTTTTTAGGTTCACGAGAAGAGCAGTGACGAAATCAGGTAAAACAAAATCTTCTTAGTTGGAAGAGGAGTGATCAGATTAGTAGCATTTTTTAGAACTGTCTAATGCCGAGATCTACAAACGTTACTTAGCTCGTTGTTTGACTTAGGCAATAGACATGTTCCCATCTCTAAAGAGCACTTGTATTTTGACAGTTGTGAGACAGTGACAGTGACAGTGCTTGGTCAAAGTACGTGCTAGTGCTAAGTACTATTTATAGATCTCGGCCTTAAAGTTATAAATTACATTTTTTGCCGCCTACCTTTTTGAAATCATCGAAAATCCGTCCGCAAAAACAATGGTTATACTTACCCTGCCTACCCTATATCAAAGTAATGCCTCAAAGAACAAAATGTTTTGTCATGAAATCATAATTCGAGTAACTGAATCGTTATAAATACAATATTTTTCAATCCCTCAAGGGTACGATGGCAAGTGGCCCGCGTCCTTGAACGCGATGTTACTTCCCGTTCAAAGTTTTGTCGCATTTTATCGGTACGTGATCAAACAACACACGTACACTTCATATCGGTAGCCATTTTCTTTTTACTTTTATCGGTTATGGATATGGGATTGCCTCTAAAATAATATTAGATCTCATCAGAAAGAACGCAATAACTTAGTATACTGATTATTAGGAATCCATTAATCAAGAATTTCTGGGTAGGTATTTAGTAAATCATGTAAACAAACAGGGCTAGTGCTTCTACGAAATGTATGTATTGTGGTAGTTTTGATAATGACTGGTATCGAGATGTTAGCTCAACGCCAAGTAATTGTAGTAAACACTCCGAGCCTACAAGCATATTGGCAGCCTAGTTAAAGGACAGCTTCTGTATTAGGTACCAGGAATATTCTCCACAATATATACATTTCAGAATATACTTCCAAATTAGCACTTCAATTTCCCAGAAAATCATAAACTTTCATAGTTCTCGTATTTACCACAACAACTACCTTCCGAGAGATCACTCTAATGCTCTAATTCCATCAGCTGACATTAATGTGCCTACTGAATACAACATCGATACATTTCACGTGTAACGTACCCTACCACATCACATGACACGAACATTAACATTATTCTACACTCATACATCAACACATTCCGATACGCACACACTGACACCTTTTCACGCACACACTGACACCTTTTCACGCACACTTTGAACGTTATATTCGAATTCGAACGCGGTTCTTACGCACACATAAACACGTCCTAACGCACACATACGTAGAAGGACGAGAATAAATGATAATGCACAATTTGAGACACGCTGATAAATTGGCTTTTAACTCTGAGTAAGCTTGTTTGGATGAAAGCGCGTAATCGCTTCGCTCAGCGTCAAAAGGGCTGCGGAAATATTGTCGAATTGCGTTTTTTCAGTTTCTTACGCAGATAGCAGTTAAATGCACAGATTTTATTTTTGAAGTGAAAACTTCTTTTGGCGCGTTCGGCATTTTTGAGATGGGACGTAACCATTGATTTCGCGACACCATGACAAAAATGAGGTGTGCTCTTTATTTATATTACGTTACGGATAAATGTTCTATGCAAGTATTTTTACTTTAAAAGTTTCAGTTTTTTTTTTTTTTGGAAACGCCATTGTGCTCTTTATTTAAATAAGGTTACGTACCAATGTTCTACACAAGTATTTTCTTCCACAAAGGCGATCTTGTTCAAGTTTTCACTTCTGTTGGCACTCCCCGAGTGCCACCACTTTTTTTAAATTTTCTGCAAGAAATATTTCAACCATTTGCTGGAAGACGTAGAATAAACTATTTTCATGAAAAGTGTAGCCATTGGTGAGAAGATTTGTTGTAAATAATTTTATTTTTAAAACACTATCATATTTATAAGTTTCGCGAACACGTGTAGGGAAAGTTTTACAAATATGAATACAACAGACCTTCGGTCCTTCAAATTCACAACAATGCAAAGACAGTAATTCAACCCTTCCTACATCACCACTCCCTAGCCCGGCTCCAACAAGTATTCTATCGTAACCAGACGCTGTGAACACCTGTAAACAATTTAAATACGAAACTTTACCACCGTCCCATTGTACCGCGCACAAGGCTTAGAGACCCCCTCCCCCGACCTCTCACTATGTTCGGTAAGCAGATCCCTTGGGAGAAGCGAGCCAAATACCTAGGTGTTATCCTCGACCACCATCTCACTTTCGCTGAGCACATAAAGAAGGTTCGTTCGCGAGCCGCTTTCGCTCTCGGTAGGCTCCATTCCGTCCTAAACGCACGCAGCAAGATGTCACTTAAGTGCAAATTGCGAATCTACACAGCGTGTATTCGTCCCATCATGACTTATGCGGGTGCCGTCTTTACTCATGCAAAACCCCATCATATCCATAGGTTGCAAACGCTCCAAAACCGATTCCTCCGCAGGGCCACAGGCTCCCCCTGGTATGTTAGGAACGAGAGTCTCCATCTCGACCTTAGAATTCCCACGATCCACCAATTTCTAAAACGCCTTGCAAAGCGTTACTTCGATTCCGCGGTCAAACATCGCAACCCTCTGGTTGTCGAGGCCGCCAGTTATGTCCCAAGTAGGATTAGCCGTACCCGCCGACCTAGGCACATTCTTACCGACCCTGATGACCCCATAACCCTCCTCCAGGAGAGCAACAGGGCCACTAGTACTATACACAGACACAGACGCCTCCCGTCATTCCGACCTCGCCGTCGAGGTCCTTTGCGATCGCGACCGCGCCCCCGAGTAAATGATACTCCTCCCCGACCCTTGCTCGATAACGAGGTGCCAGCAGTGGTTTCAGCTGTGCACGAAGCTTTAAATTCCCCGATTAATAATAATGATCAAAACTTTGATCCAGCCTGTCCCGTCTTTGATGTCCTCCCTCCGGTGACGCCCTAAGCCGAGGCTCGTACCCCACAGGGGGTGCCCTTAGCGAGCGTTCACCTAGCTTTTTAGCTTAGTTTTGTATGCCCCTGGCTGGAGGCTTTGAGTGTAGCAGCTTAAGGCAACCACAGGATTGACCGGTTAAGTAGTCATGACCTCAGAGGTCAGCTACGAGATGCCCAACAGAAAAAAAAAAAAAAAAAAAAACCGTCCCATTGTGGACTAAAAACAAAATCAAGATGGTGCAAACTGGTTTAAAGCTTCAGCATTTCGAATAAGAGAGTCTATTTCAGTATTTCGAGTAATGTCTCAGTCTATCATTGTAATACAAGTTTAATTAGAAACAAGATTGATTCGAATGATGACAAGTTATTTCGTACTATTTGTCGCCAAGTTTTAGTATTGGGGTCGTGTTGGTTCACATAGAGGGTATTACTGTATCCGGTTGACAATATTTTTTCTATGAAGCCTTGAACTTCTTGGTAAAAAGCCTTTTCTGCTTGGCTCTAATTAATATTATAATATATAAAATTTATTTCAAAATCAAGTATATCATAAATAAAAACATATCTTAAAGGATCTTATATTAACAGAAATTCGGCAAGACATCTGTGTCTGAACTTGGTAAATAAATATCTATATTTCAGACAACAGCGCTCATTCCTAAAATATACAGTTAAACGCTTACAAGTTCAAATTTGTTATAATTATAAACATATTTCGTTATTTTTAGATCAACTAGTAGCAAATAAAATAAGAATGCAAATAAAGTAAAAATGAAGTAATGTGGAGTGGGGTGTGGTGTGGACTTCCTTTTATGCCGAATGTAGATGAGTGAGTGTGTGTAGGAGGGTGGGTTTGTAAACTTTATGTGGTACAATTAAAAGGTTTTCAGTTTCTTCATAGGTCAGTTTATGAATGTACTCAAACACTTCATTCTTACAACTTCTGCTATTTAAGGCAAGTATGTCGACAATTCTATCAATCCTGCTATAAAGGTACGGACTCAAGAAGCTGAAGTACTTATTAACGAATGGTTGATTAAACATGGATCTGCCGGTAATGGGTCTAGGTTTTCGTTGCCTGGATGGTATAGTTGGTTTTTCAAAGTTCACTCTCATATGCTGCGTTAAGACAGTGATTGAACAATTGGCGACCAAAGAGGATCTCTCGGGCTTGGTACAGATGATAAGTTGGGAACAAATACGGACGGAAAGTGCTTACTTTGAGAATTGCTCTTTGGGCTACTTCTAGTGGCTTTAGTACGGTTTTTGGTGCATCACCCCAGACAGAAATACAGTATGACAAAATTGATTGACCAAGTGCCAGATATTCTGCTTTATTAGTTTGGAGTCTGAGCATGTCTCAGATTTTTGAAAGCATATATAAGTTTTCTTAGTCTAGCAGTTACTACCTAATTCTATATGGAGTTTAAAAGAGAGATTGTTATCTATTGTTATGCCTAGGTATTTTATAAACCTGGTCCTGACCAAGGTTGGACATTGGCAGATTCCACTGTTGCAGCAGTTGTGTGCAATTAAAGAAAGTAAAGTAGGAGATGAGTTAGAGTTACGCATTGAAAATGTTATGTACAGCGTTTTATCAGCGTTAAGTGTTAGCATGTTACTCCACTTACCAAGTTTCAGTTGAGATTTGGAACAAATAGCATTAATCACAAGTTTCAAAACTTTTCTTTCAAAGAACCAATGAAATAATAAATTATTGAAAATACCCACTTTATTTACCGCAAAGTACAGCAATATAATCACAATAGAAAAACCCTCAAACAAAGAACTAAAGAACTGCCATTTAATTCCCACAACAGCATTAATTTCTAACGTCCCTTACAATTAGGAAATTTCTAACAAGGCCCGATTATTAGAATTGATTCGAAGGTAACCCTCAAGGTCCTCAACTCCGTACTCCGTAGTTTTAGCAAGCGTATCCCTAAAGGCTATCCGTTTTAATTAGGGGCACGACTCGTAAATGGAAATTACTTAGTTACAATTTGAAATAACTTCGGTGAATCGAGTCAAGATTAGTTTCTGGGACGTCTACCTGGGTTATGGAAATCACGCTGTGAAATGACAGAATAAGGTGAAACTGTTTAAGATGTATTTAGATTAGTTTTGAGTCATGTTATCCGAATGACGGATGAGGGAAATGGTTAGGTTAAGGTTATAATTTTAATAATAGCTGTGTCCCGGGTTCCCTTGTGCAAACAATGGTACAATACGAGTAAATAATGTTTAAAACCTAGACAAAAATAATCACGTAAATCAGTTAAGTGGTTTTTGATTTGCCTGATAGCACATTAGCGTCTGAATCCTAATTCTAACTTATTATAAACGCTAAAGTGAGTTTTTTTATTGTTTATTTGTTACGCTTTCACGCTGAAATGGTGGAACGGATTTGGATGAAATTTGGCAAACAGTAGACCATGACCTGGAATAGGACATAGGATTTTTATCCCGGTAGTTCGTTCCCGTGAGATAATTTCCGACATGCACGCGGACGAAGCCGCTGGCAAAAGCTAGTAGAATAATAATTATGTTTTTTTTTAAACCATACCGTAGCTGTATCATGGTTCGGTTACGTATACAATACAATGGCACATGCACAAATAAACTACCAACAAACTGTCTGTATACACACATTTGTTAAGAGCAGCAATCGACCCTTCCCTGCCATCCTTTCTATTTCTTACAAAACATCCGTCAAACCGTTACGTCATTACTTATAACATCTACCGCGTACAGCGGGTTTTATTTCATTCCATACAAAAAGGGAAATTGATTGGCGAATAATATTACCTCTTTCAACGCATATCTGATGAAATTTGTAATACGTTGCTGATTTATACGTATTCGCTTGTTTTGCCGACGAATTTTATTCCGGAAGTCTTTTGATCAATGTGTTGACAGTATAAAGTTAATAGTATGAATGTATTTGGTGATTTGCTCACTGGTGGGTAGATTTATTTCTTTGGGAGGCTCCATATGACGGAGGTTCGATTTATAATGAAGAAGATTTTAGTTTAAAAATAAACGTGTGAATAATTCCGTAAAATAAAATCATACCAATATTTAATATTGACGATTAAATTAAATTGTTCTTACTTATAACCATAATATTTATGGATCATTTATTTTACGTTTGAAAAATTACTGATGTTAATAATCACATGGGATATTTGATTAAAATATGAAGTTGAACTAAATCAATTAATCAATCAATTAATCGCATATCAAAACAGATGGACGAGACTAAAATTATTAAATGTTAAAAAATATAAGACAGGGAAGGGAAACGCGATATGATTGCTTCTTTACAAAAAAAAATCTACTTAGTTCTTTTTTCATAAAACTCTTTTTCCAATATAAGAATACATTTATTTTGTAAAGTATCTCTTCATGAACCACTTCTACAAGTAGACATTCACAAGACATTTCATATATTTTTGTAAATAAATAATTTTATTTCTTCAACCTTCAAAAATCTCTGAAGACGAAATACTAATGTAGGTGCTTACATTTATTATGTATACACTGTTTGTAAGAAAAGTAGGGTCTAAACGTACCTACATTTAGGATTGAAGCATAATTTTATGTTATGTAAGGAACACTTTTGACGTAGGTAATCGGCAAATTCGAAGAAAGCACAGTATAAATATGTATATAATATACATATTTACTGTGTATTATTTAGACGTGGCCTACATAAAAATAAATATTGCTGGCTATTTTTAAACGACTTCCAAAAAGAAGGAGGTTAAAATGTTTGAGGAGAAATGTTCTTCACGTGTGTTTGTTTTTTTTTTTATGTATGTCCACCGATTTCTCGGTCAATTATGGAAAATCCTTTTTTTTTTAATGGGTATGCATGTAAATTTTATTAGCTTTTCTTGGGTAGTTTTTGAGTTAGCTTCAATAATACGTACTTTTTCACACTTAGTATGTGGTTGATATGTTAAGTTCCTGTCACTGTTATTTACATAGCACGTAGTGGTTTTCGAATTTGTTTGGGGTAGGTACCATAACTAAAAAGAGAAAAATAAAAACATTTTACAAAAAAAAAAAAACAAACAACTTCCAAATAAAATACTACAAACTGAAAAATAATTTTAATTTCGGAAGTCGGTCGCAAAAAATGGATGTTATTGGAAGTTGGTTGCTTTTATTTTGGTCCATAGAATCAGCATTACTATACATAACGCGGCAAAGCGGCCAGCCTTTTGGGCACTTTTCCTGTTGAGAGCGATGCGGACGATTTTTTTAATGCCTTGTGGTTCTTCTTACCCCCCTCTCTCTTTTTATCTACTTGTACACTTATTAATATTAGTATTTTAGGACTGCAAACTTTTAAATGTTGTAAATATTAATTCCTGAAGGAGGAGATCGCAGTCGAGGTAGACCACGGTGAAGGTGGTGTGACGAACTAATCATGTTTGCGGGGCCAACTAGGCCTGAAATCACACAAAACAGAGAGATTTGGAAGGAAAAAGGGGAGGCCTTTACCAGCAGTGGGACACAATATAGGCTTACAATTAATTCTAAGAAAAGTTGGATACCGAGTGACGATATTGAATCGTCCAAATTGAATACCCATTTCTTGTCGTTTAATTACAGTAGCACTGAACTACTATTTAATTAGTAAAAGCGATTCAAAGTAAATACGCTTACAGAATCCAGTGTAATCGAGTTTAATCCAGTTTAATTTTAAGATACTTGATAACAAGGAATATTCATCGACTTGACTCGAATCTAGGTCCTTTGGCAAATAAATAAGAGTCAGTGAGACAAGCAATCGTTTATGGTGCCAACAGACTTTGGTACCTACTGATGTCTTTATGGTAGTTATTATAAATAATTGGAGAAGGAATCATTGTGTGCGGGTTCCGTAGTCAACAAGTAACCCTAATAGATTCGCCATGTCCGTCTGTCTGTCCATGGTTTAGCTCAGAGACTGTTAGTACCAGAAAGTTATAATTTGGCATGAGTATACATATTAACTACGCCGACAAAGTGATACAAAAAAACATGAAAAAAAAAAATGTATTTTCGTAAAAAATATCACATTCGTAATACCACCATAATACCGATTAGGTACCAAGCGACGACTTGCATTTGAAAAAACATGTTTTCCCATACATTCCGTATTCCAGAACATGTTTTTCAACTACACTGTTAAGTTTATTCTTGGGATAAATTCAATCCATCTACGGAAACCTTCATTGTGCGTGATCCGAAACGCACTTGACACGCATTTTTTTATATGACGTTTAAAAGTGATTACTACAGGTAGTGCGGCTGGTAGTGTCGTCTACAATAAATGTATGGAAATGAAATATCGGCTATTTACAGAATAAACACTTTCATCGAATTTCATTTTACGGTGTCAAAGTGCAGAGAAAATGATTTAGCGCATTCTTTCATAATTTGGTCATAATCATTTGTAAATAAAAACGCTAACATCATTGATATTAGCAGAATAACTTTTGTTTTTTTTTTATATCAAATAACTTCTCCCATTCAGCGTGGAGCGGGAGGGCGTGTCAGACTCTTACTGACTAAAACCCACCGGTATTCCTTCAGTTGCCTGTATTGCCAGGGGCCACGGTAACCCTTTCGGACAAAACCGCAACCCCGGCAGGCATCGGCCCTATCGGACCCCGTCAGTTCCTGGCCTGGGCCTGGTCCTTATCGGACGGCGAGCTACCCATTGCTCACCGTTCGCAAGCCAGTGCCTTCGGTGGCCGGGAATAGGCCTGCGACTCCCGACGCCCAGTGCATCTCCTGCGATGGTTAGGGGCGTTAAGGCGCGAAATTTGCCTCTCCCTCACCCGTCACTCACTCACTCATCACGAAATATCGAAAACCGCTTGACATATAAAGTTGAAATTTGGCAGGGAGGTTTAGTTAGTACACGTCCGCTAAGAACGGATTTTTGGAAATTCGAAATGAAATGAAATGAAATTGTTTATTCTGTAAATAGGATATCGGAATCACTTTTACACGTCATAGTAAAAAAAAAATAATAAGCTTGTTGAGTTCGGCGTTTCCTATCTGACTACTCTGAGAAGAAAGGCCGAAACAAACTCAGAGGTCACAGTCTCTTTTAAAGTCCAGACATAATCTTGGTCAGGCCATATGAGGAGGAGGATGTAGATTAGTGTCTGAAATGGTCTTTTGAGGAAAGAACCACACAGATTTGAGTGGACCTGTCCAGTCAGTGCAAGCACTTGTCAGTAATCGTGGAGCTGAACTCAGAACCTAAGGAGCTCAACGCGACGAACAATACCAAAGAAAGGACATTTGGGTAAGCCGCATAAACTACTCAAACTGCCAGACCATAATTAAAACTAACTGAAAAATGAAAATAATAATGATATCCACATAGTCCTCACATTCACAATAATTAATTAAAATAATATAATACTCTACAAAGTAATCATGTCATTTTGAATATAATTTTCAACAGTGTCAATGTGTATATAAAACTGGTATATTTTGATGATTTTACAAAATAATTAAAATGTTAAGTTTTATCACAAGGCTTAGCAGAGCGAGCAGCTCAATCCCATGCTTTTTTATCTTCTAAATAATCTGAAATTTTATAATACCCTTTTTTACAAAGTTTGGTTTTAATACAGATTTTAAATCTATTAATGGGTAAGTTTCGAATGTCAATGGGAAGTTTGTTGTAAAAGCGTATACATTGAACGAGTTGCCTCATTTGTGGAGACGTGTGCGATGTACAGCAAGGTTGTGTTTATTCCTGGCATTTAAACTATGAATATCGGACATTTTCTTAAAATTTGATATATTTTTGTGTACATACAATAGGTTTTAAAAAATATATTGTGAGGCTACAGTCAGAATATTTATTTCTTTGAATTTTTCTCTAAGGGAATATCTTGGACCTAGGTTGTAAATGGCTCGAACAGCCCTTTTCTGTAGAACAAAGATAGTATCAATGTCCGCACAGGTTCCCCAGAGAATAATCCCATATGACATAAGACTATGAAAATAACTAAAATAAACAATTCTGGCTGTATCCACATCAGTTCGTTCACATCATTCGACCTTTAAGGGTAAAAAAAATCTTGATCCTTGAGTTAATAAACTTGAAACTTGGCACGAATACTTATCTATGTACATCTTGTCATTTTTAGTTTTTCTAAACTACCCCCTAAAGGAGGATTGGGGGGTGTCAAAGTTAGCATGGAAGTGTTTTAACGCGCGGTGTGATTAACTCGAAACTCGGTATTTATAATTAAAACTAAAGAAACATAAAAACTTATATCAAGGTTTTTTGAAAATCTACCCCAAACGGAGTGAAACGGGGTATTCATTTTTACAGTGGAGGATTTTACTGTGTGGCTTGATTAACTTGAAAATTATCGATATATCTCGATAGATTTTTCAAAAACTATTATCAGCGTGATAATAATTTTTAATGTGCTATGAGGGATGAGCCATATTGCATTATGTTCGTATTCTTCTATAATTTACCGCAAATTTTAAAAAGGCTAGCCAAAATGTTACAATATTGAAGATAGTTACGGATTTAACCTTTTAAAAGATTATCATCACGCTATAGCTTTATGGATCTAAGCAATCAATCATATATACAGGGTGGATTTTGAGATGGGGCAACAAGGGCAGGTACCTTAACCATTGTCGATACCAGAAAACAGTCTTACGAGACTGTCCTTAACTTTTTGAAACATGTTGATCTGCATTACACAGATTTAAAAAAAATGTACTGTCAGCAAGAAAATGGCTAATTTTCAAAAAAACTTTTTTTATGCCAGTCGATCCTATTTCTTATTTCTAGGGTCAAAAATCTATATCGGCCCAACTGAGGTTTGAGTACAAGAATGTCTGTCTGTATGTCACCTTTTCACGCTTAAATTACTAAACGGATTTCTATAAAATTTGGCAAAGAGATAAATAGCATCCCAGGGCTATTTTTTGTCTCAAAACTAATCCTAAAGGGGTGATATATAGGGTATGAAAGTTTCTCGCCAAACTGCATGCTTCAACGGGAAGTACCATATAGGCTTTGTTTAATTTGCAAGTGTCAACATAAATATGCGGTATAATTAAATGGCCGTATTTTCTTTACAGCTCCAAGGGACCGTAGATCTATCTTTGATATCTATTTCAACTTGATGCTTCTACGAATTTCTGAGAAAAACGGTCTTGACAGACAATGAAGTCATCCTTTAACGGCTACAATTTTTCATTTTGAGTACGGAACCCTAAAACAGATTTATTATCTGCCTGTTACCTTTTCATGCCATAACGGTTGAACGTATTTAGATGAAAGGCATACGGATAGGCAATAAGCCATGGATTAGGACATAACTATAACCATAATCAGCTTATAATGTTCCCACTGGTGGGACACAGGCCCCTTCTCGAGTGTTAGGACATAGGAATTCTGGTAGCATGTTCCTGTGGTATATTTTCCGACATCCACGCGGGCGAAGCCGCAGGCAAAAGCTGGTATATCATATTTTGTTGTAACATTTATCACATTACCCCATAAAAGATGTATGCACTTTAGATAACGACGACGAGCAACAGCTTCACAGAGGTGTAAGAATCCAAAATCAAAACACTGTTATGATTTAGGGTTCCTAACGCCTTATTATAAAACAATATCTAACTTTAGTCAGTTTCGTATATCGGTTTTGAATAAAGAACTGTAAACGATATCAGTGTGCTTATTATTACAAAATCTGGCTCGTTTAACCATGTCTAAAGAAAAACCTTTTTTTCGTAATGAGCCCGTAACACATTAATCTCAACAGCAATCAAAAGCAGACCTTTTCACGCAAAAATATTCGGCATACATACAAATTCACGCGAGACCCACATTCCAGCGGGTTACGTAAAAAGAGATTCGAGTGGTCCTCCTAAATTATTCGTAAACAAAAATATGGTTGTCATAAAGTTAGACAAAGGTATAATTTATGCCATCCGTCAAATACCTGCGTACGTACTTATGAGTGAGGTTACGTTGCTCTCTGTATTTGGCGTGATTTGTGTACTGTGAGTGCGGATCCTGCGTTGAATAGTAAATTTGTTTGGGACTTGATACGAGGAAACTTTTTGATGAGGCAGAAATCTATAATTTGAGTATACTGAACTAGAAGTTAGAAGAGAAGATTTGGAATACAGTTTGACCAACTCGAAGGTTTATAACTTTAAATTAAGATTAATAATATTTTCATTACAAACGAAAACTACCAGATATTTTCCATAACTTTATTATTCAGGCTTGGCAATTTTGTATGCACCTTTTTGCTACTTAAAAATGCGATCGCTTTTCATGATGTTTTCCATAAAATTTTCACATACTTTATTGGGTATCCCACTAACAAAATCACAAATTCTGCTTTCAATGTTCAAGATTGACCACCACACGTCCCTTTAGACAACCCCACAGAAAAAAGATCGGAATACGTCTCTATGATCAAAACAATATTTTTACTCTTAATGATTTGTTATAAAAAATAGGTTTTTCATCTGTTTAATAAGTTTAGGATAAAAATACAAAAAATCTGGTGGTGGTCATACTGCTATAGACTTTCCAATGGATATTGTCAATAACGAATGTCAGTATCAATGAGGAGACCTTTATCCGGTTATGAATTTATTTAGTTTGTTGATGCGACCCAAGAAGCTTTGACTTAATTCACGTTCAAATTCCGCATTGTACTTAATATTTATAACGTTTGCAGATGTACTGTTTATTTGTCAGTAGTTATGAAATAAACATCAATTGCCTGCAGAGATGTAAAATATTCCTCCGTCTTAGTATTTATTTATAGAAATGGCGAAAAGATCTTACCACAAATGTGTTCGAAATTTTACGTTCAATGTTTAGAAAACAATCCAAGTTGTTTCATAAAACTGGTTTTAGAATAATGAAAAGTTGATATGGGTATAAAACTTCTAGTTTAATGTAATGTTGGAATCCACTTCCTTAGGAACTGATAGAAAAATTGTGTGCGAGCATATTATGTCCATCTTAGTACCTATGCATATATACGCATATATTAGAGTTCAATTTTGCAACAAAACGCATAACGAAAATAATCATAATAATCCAAATATTATGTACAAAAATATTCTCAGATAACCAGAGAGAGTGACGTAAAATTTATTTCCATTTTTTTTACGTCCCTATTTATATAGTACCATAAAATAGCCGTTAGAAAACAGAATAACTGTCTGTACGATAGTAAAAGTCGGAAGAAATATGAAAACGTCTGCCAATAACAACGCCAGTGAATAAGAGATGTTTATAACTTAACTTGTAAATTATACTTTTACTGCTAAGTACTACTGGGATGCGGAAAAACCTATATAATATATTACAGAGATATTCGGGACATTTTTTATTTCATGCAACATAATAAAATAAATTGTTTAGGGCCTGGGTGTGATGATAATCCTCTTAACTGTGTTTAAGAAGACATTTTGCAAATGATTACACAATCTCTTACTGTGTATATTTTATGAATATTTTTTACAAGACCACAAGTATATAAACATATATTTTCAAAAATTACATTGCATATTCAGCTTTTTAAAAGGCTGAGTACATAATTGCTTCAACCGTACAAACTCCTCAAAACTATATTTTTTTCTCTTCAAAAACCTATATTTTTTTTCTAATTCTAAGATGGTCATTCAAGTACAGAATTATTCTGAATTGTCGGACAAAAACAAAAATCGCCAACTCTAAAAAACTCATTTTAAATGTACTCTAATAACATTGACATTTCTGATACGAACAATGTTGAACTTTTCAAACATGAGGCATCTTATACCCATACAAGCACAGAATCATTCATAACACATTTTGCTAATGACTTCTATACACGAGGAAGAGTGCAAACTTGGCAGCCACCGAAACACATCAACTCGTTATATATGGCCATACGTTGCAGCGAAATGAAAACTGATTTTTCTTGCCTTTTCTGCAATGAATATTCTTTTCTGTATCTTGGCTGAAAGGGGTAAATGAACTGTGGTGACCTTTTATGGATAAAATTTCAGTCTTTGTGTCGCGTGGTTCCGGATAAAATCAGATTGTGGTTCCATTTGATTAGCGTCGTCCTATGAAGGCTTTTTCAAGCACACCACATATTTTCTGACTTCGGTACCTACTGGCACGCATTAATTCTTTGTCATATTATCAGGGATATGTTTTAGGGTAAAAAGAAACTTATGACGCAGATGTCTTGTAAATTGTGTGATTTGATTCATGAGGAACTTAATTAGGTAAACATTTTTTACGCCGAACAAGTGAGATTAATTTTGTTATTTACGTGTTTTTTTTTTAAATCTTTCTTTGCGTCATATGTACCGCAAATAAACGTATTTTCTTTCTTCTTCTTTCTATCTAAGTTTTGATTTACCAAAGATTTCTGTAGTAGGAGAAACCTATTAAAACTGCACACAAAGCTTCTAAAATCTGTAAAATCAGTTGAAAAATGCAAGGTTTTCACAATTATCCGGATGGTAACTCCCATTCACAATTGTAAAGAAACCAGCTATTCTCTCCTAAGACCCACTAATAGTGATTTACACGGGCGTTTAAATAATTTACCTTTTGTTCAAAACTTCTGCAGCGTAGTCGCTGCTGTTAGGGCTGCAACAGAGTCATAGTTTTAACCGAATGTGAGGAGTATTTAATTTTATGCAATATACGTTTATAATTATTTATGATGACATACTAATATCTGTGAGTAAGCCTGGATAAGATGTTAGTTTTACGGTATTTGTTGCAAATCCAGCAGCCAGAGTGAGATAATTATGTATATAATTTGCATTGTTTTGTGCAACATGTAAGTGTCGGTATAAATATTGGTTTGAACATGAGACATGGCTTTTCAATCCATACGGACACACATTTATGTATTTCACTGCTCACACCTGTGTTCTCGCACTAGTTATGCTAGTTACAGACCTTTGAATATTACAAAACTAAATGCACCCAATGCGGCCACAATTCTTTAGCATTACATCTTGGCCAACCCTGGCTGCAGGTGGAGGCAATTTGAACAATTCAATTACGGAGTCACCGCACGAGTATAATACATGTGACTTTAATTCTGTACACAATGACACAATGACTCATTAGTCCCCGGTGAGCTATTATTGAATTGAGGCAATTTATCATTGAAATCATTTTGCAGTCTTTAAATTGATTCATGTGACAATGGCTGGAAAATTACCTGTTTTCCCAAGGATTTTGTTGGATGGTGGAAAAAAATTATCGGTTTTAAATTGATATTGTCTGTGAAGTATTTTACTGATGTTTTCACTACTTCGTATATTAAAACAACGTTATGAATGGTTTGTTTATTTGTTTTTTTTTTATTATTTAATGATTTTAATAAAATGGGAGACTTATTACAACCTACCTACTGGTGTATCTGATCGTTTTTTGAAGAAATCATATAGGTACTTAGATACTGCGTACCTAAGAACTGTGTAGTTCTTAGGTACGTAGTATCTAGGTACCTAAGAACCACCTTGTTGACTAGTCGCGTGTACTCTATAACTTTATCAAAGTGGAGTACAAATGAAAGTCGCGTATAATATTCCTAACAGCGCTGCCTTCGTGAAAGTTTTTTTATTAGCTAGCGAACGGTTTTTACATCCCTATAGATATTCACATGATTTAAACAGTCAATGCAAGAATTTAAAGTCATAATAGCATGCTATTTAATAGGAAGCGCCTCAGCTGCCGGTACCGGCTCCCGATTGAGGCTGCCGGCGCCGGTTGCTGAATAGGGTGCCGGCGCCGAGTTTGGAAAAAAAAGCGGAAAACGGGGTTGGTAATTTGGAATATAGAAGTAGATAGGCGGGGTAGGTATAATTAAAAAAAAAAACATGTAATAAAGCATATTTTTGCATTAATATATTTCCATAATCAATGATTTCCATATTCCAGTAATCAAATAATATCCGGAACCGAACTAGTTAGATTAGGTTAAATATTTTTAGTCGCTATAAAAGGTTAGGTTAGAACTGTGACCCCCTACGCACGAACCGAGCCAGCGTAGTCAGCAGTGCCATGGCAGCGGCCGGCGAGTGCCAAAAATGACTAGAATATACAAATAAAAAAGTGTTGGCACTCCAGCAGTGCCGACAGAAGTGAAAACTTGAACAAGATCGCCTTGGTGGAAGAAAAATACTTGTATAGAACATTGGTCCGTATATTTATCTAAATAAAGAGCACAATCGCGTTAGCTAAAATGAGGTGTCGTCATAGTGTCGCGAAATCAATGGTTTAGTCCCATCTCAAAAATGCCCAACGCGCGTCAAGAAGTTTTCACTTCAATAATAGTTAGTTAGGGTTAGTTAGTTGGAGTTCTGAATACTGCAAGGGCTTCCATAAACGCCACACCACCGGTGTCCATTATGGGAGCCGGCGGTGCTGGCAGCTGATATTTTTAATCTCGGCTGCCGTCAGTAATGTCATGCCAGTTCCTAATGGCGTTATTTTTGGGAGCCGGCGCCGGCAGCGGAGACATTCCCTATTTAATATGTTTCGCTTTTGATAAATCGCATATACACTAAACAGGTCAACATGCATAATATCATGCCTTTACTCCCCAAATGGATGAACAGAAGTGTACCTTTAGAACACCCACACAGACAGACAGATAGTGAGACAGGTAAAATAGGTAATTTATTGGTAAATTAATAAATAATATATAAGTAATAATAAATAATTCTACATTAAATTATTTTATTCTATATTTTAGAAATTATAAATGATAAATATTATATCCATTTTAACTTTTTACTTGTAGTATAAGTTTATAGGACAAACAAGAGAAATAATTTATTAAAGCGTCAACAATTTGTTAAATGAAAATTAAATTGTAAACTGTTTCATGAAGGTAGCTCGACGAAACCAATTTATTTATGTTGGTTGTTATTAATACGTTTCCAAGAACTTTTGGATTCCCCTTTATACGTACAAAGACGAACGTTACATACAAATTTTAAAAACTACATCATGTTTTAAATATAGTGTTTGATTTTTTTCTAATCGTAAAAAGACGTTCAAAATTAGTCGCAATTTCATCTCAGCAACATCATCATTCTCATCATTCTCCTGCCCTAATCCCAATTTATTTGGGGTCGGGGCAACATGTCCCTTTATTCCCTAATTATCTATAGTCGTCATTTCGGTAGTCACCTCCTTTCTAGCCATATCATCTTTTACGAATTCCATAAATCGTTTCTCTGGTCTTCCCCTACTCATAGCCATCACATTTATGCTGAAATCTTTTCTCACGATATTTTCCTCATTCCTCCGCATCACATGCCCATACCATGACAACAGATTCCCCCACAACTTTTCAGTCACCGGTTCCACTTTCAGACTTTCTCTTATAAACTCATTTCTTATTATTTCATCTCAGTGACAATCACTATCAAAAACTGGTCAAAAATATAACTAACTAAACTTTTAAATTAGAGGTTTTTTGAAGACTGAGAATAGAATGCGAATGTTCTCAAAAATACGGGAATTGCCCTTCGAATTATTGACAAATACTGTAAAAAGTGAACGGCGAGCGAGTAGCTGCATTGTGTTGCACGTAGCACTTTCCGTAGTACGTGACGTAGCGCATAGCATAATGTTCTTAGCAAATAAGTGCTTCTTGTAGAAAATAACTGTTTTCTTAAACGTATAAAAGATAATCATGTAGAAATGAAGCATAAGTAGAAGATAATTTACAATACCATATTTTAATTAGTTTATTTAGATTCTACTCTCTTCAAACATGTGTTCTATCGGAATCATAGTCATTTAAATGCCGTTTATCAAATAATTAAATATAGGGTGGCCAATTCACCTATACAATGTTTTTTGGCCACCATTTTCAATGTGGCAAATTCGTTTTGCACCATTGTTATGACTATGACTACTAACTTCAGTAATTTTTAAAGATTGATGAAACGTACCAATTTTCCTCAACAAAATCAGTACGAGGGACTTATACCACCCATACCCATTTTGATCACAGAGATTATTTATTTGTAAATAAACAACATTTTCACTTTTGTGGAAAAGAGCAACGTCTGTTGGCCCACGCAGGACTTCTTTTTGACGAGAAATTATTTTTGTCTGACTGGTTAGGTGGAGTAATTACACCATTCTTCTTTGAACAAGCTACAAGACAGGTTCCGCTGTTACTGCGACTGGCAATCATAATAGTATGTTTTTTTCATATCGTGCAGTTAGACCTGGACAACATTATGGTTTCAATAAGATGGAGCCAGAAACCATGCAGCACGAAACATAATCGTAACTTTGCAAGGAATTTTTTCGAAAAATTTATATTCCTCGATTTGTTGACATTAATTGACCCCCAAATTCACCAGATTTGATAGGTTCTGACATTCTTCTATGGTGCTACCTAAAGAGACCTATCGAGGTCAATTTTCAACACTTAAAGCGATTTGCGACTCTGATAAACGTTTGCGAAAATTTTGTGAAAAAAGCGTTCGCGTTTTAAACCAGCAAAAGTGAGAGATTCGGCGGATGTTATTTTCATACAAAATTGCCAAGCCTGTATTATATAAATATGGGAATACATCTGGTAATTTTCGTTTTTAATAAAAATAATCTTAATTTGAAGTTGTATACATTCGAATTGGTCACCCTGTACATATTTGTATGCCGTTGTCTAAGGCAGTTATGCTGATTTGTTTTTCTTTTTATATTTAACGTTTCTTGCACAATGACAAATTATTTTCTTCTTTATCTTATCCAGTGAGATTGTGGCAAGATAATGCCCCCGTTATTTTTAGAACAGAATGAAAATGATTTCAATATTCACTTTATTACCACGCTACCAATTTATTAACAAATTCAGCAATGTTAACATGCTGCTAAAATAAGCTTCATAAAATGAATATTTTTCCGGTATGATACAACTTTAGCGGCGATACCGGCTTGCCGCACCGTTTTCATTGAGCTTGGTTTTATTAAAGTCCTTCAATATTTAATAAACCACCATGAGTGGTTAATGTGGTTATTGCATACCGCTCTACTCTTCATGGTACTATATTTTGCGAGACGTTGTTGCTGTTGCTATTTAGTAACAGCAAAAAATCTCAAAAAATATATAATACCCGCGACTTCGTTCGGGTGGAAATGTAAGACACCACAATATACTACTATATACACAACCACACTCGTATAAAACTACCCTGTGTACTACGTTTGTAGTTTAATTCTCAGCAGCTAAAGTATACAGAGAGTCAGGAATAGTGACTCGGGAGCAAGCGACGTACAGTTGTCCGTCTGAGAAGCAGCTTATCTTAAGGTCGACATCCGCAGCCTTCAGCCTTCGGTGTCAGCCCTTGTAACTTGTGGATCACAAAGCATACGCTCACAGGGAACTGCACGCGCTTAAAATGGTAATTGTGGGGAATTCGTGGTATACGCGGTATGAACACTGTCTCGCCATCGCCACAACCTATTAGAATTTTCACCTCAATGACGTTTCTCTGCAAAGACATGACTTTGAGACGAGTTCCGTTACACAGCTTCGGCGGAGTTAAGTTCCTAAGGAGCATCACGGGACACCAACCTTCAGCTGGATGATGTACACCGGAAATCCACTTGCCATTAGCGAATTGAGAAATTTTACGGAGTAATTTGTGACGTCATCTTCTTCCACATCAGTATTAATGGAGGTGTATAACACTTCGCTCCCTTCAATTTGCGAGGGAAAACTGTGGTTGATCGTAGCAGCTTGATCATTTTTGGCGTTAAAATGGAAACACGCCCAAGAATTCTCTTGGTACGGTATTCGATTGTAAAAATATGAACAAAATGATCAGAACTTCACGACTAAATGTAAAAAGTTCAAAATGATCAGAACACAACCTTGAATGTTTTATGACTGTAAAGTAATTGTTACGTATCAGTTTCCGCATACGAAGATTTCCTCTTTTAGTGAATTACATTCTACGAACTACGTATTATATACATAATAAAAAACGTATTACAAAATGTAAAAAAGAGTCACAAAAAAAGATAAAGGGAACCGCAACCCCATCTTTGCATAGCAATCATCTTACTGCTGAGTTAATTACTTCGTTGAAAGTTACCTAAAATAGCCGTTTCTATATATGGAACTGAGCAGTTATTCATCTACGTAGTTCCATAAAGGTATAGTGTGATGATAATCATTAAATAAGTTAAATCGATAACCACCTATAATATCCTAATCTTTTGGCGCGATTTTTTCCAGAAATACGAACATAATATAATATTCCTCATCCCCCACAGCAAATAGCGTGATAGTTTATACCCTACAGTTTGACCAGACCTATAGGGAATATCTATGCAAAATTTTCACAGAGTCTGTAGAATTTGCATCATGCTGGAAGATACATACAGAAAAACAGACAAACAGGCAAAAATTCAAAAAATTACATTTTCGGCATTAGAATCGATCCCAGACCTCGTAGTAATTACTTTTTTTCAAAAATATTCAATGTAAAGTTTTGACTTCGCTACAATTTTATTATATGTATAGATTACATGGACTTGAAGAACTCTATACCGATTAAAAAATAATCAAATGGTCGGCTGTCACTCCTGCAGGCTGAATAGTGGAACACCAATCTCCCTAAGCCAGGTTTATTTAATTAGTTAGTATCTAGTTATGTAGTACTGATTTTTAATAGGTATTAATATCTATTATTTTTAAACATTTTTTTTTGGTTCTAGAGGAACGTTGTTAACGGGCGTGCGGTCCCAGTGCTGGTAGTGGTCGCGCTCTCGAGCGTCAAAGTATGCGACCCCGACATCCAAATTAAACAAAATCCTTGGTTCCTCCATTTTGATGTCAAGATGGAGGGATAAAGAAATAACTACGTATACATTGAGGTACCTAAAATTTGTGCATAGGTAGGAAATAGTGGATTTAGAGTATTAATCTTTTATGTAGACTGATTTGAAATTCAAGACTCCACGCTGAGTGTGTCCGTCAAGATAGAGGGCTATCTTGACGGACACACTCAGCGTGGAGTCCATTATACAAAATTATTTGATTGCTCGACTCTCAGAAATTGAAATAGCCATAAAGCCTCATTCGGTAGGTATCGGTTATCAAAGTAAGCAATCTCCAAATTGCCTGTTACAGACATCTAACGGGACCTTATAATGGGGTATATCGGAGAATATTCGAGTGCCCTTACAATAGTTACCTTTGGACAAAATAATGTTAGACTTACGTGCTATGATTTTCTTCTGTATATATTTTGTTAGCTATAGTGGAAATATGTTTTTTGATAAGTGAATAGGTTAAAGCATTAATATTGTAAAATTAACAATTCGTTAATCAAGCTTACTAATTATAATAACTTCAATTTTGATAATTTAAATAACAAGTGCGAAATGATGACAATAATTATGAGTAATGAGGTTGAACATAACATGAAGTTATTTCAGAGTAACGGTAATGAGTATAGATAGAATATTCTTATATCATAAAAATTACAAATATAAATGTATAAATTTTACATTGAGTGATAAAATGGGTAGTTTTATCGCTAAAAGCGATCTTTTACAGCCAACCTTTGGATGGATTAAAGTAAGAAGGAGAGACAATAGTGCAGGTAAGTTCAAATCTTATTTATCGTTTCCCGATCTTTCTTAAGAATTTTTGCTTGATCTTATGCTCAATGGACTAAGGTATTTACATTAAATTCTTTTCAAACCAATACGTCTCTTCTAAATTATAAATATTTACAAAAAGAATACACCTGAACTAAATAAAACTCTCTTCTATACAAAACATAGTACAAAACAATGGACTGCAGAACGATTGAATATACCTTTCACCCATTGACCTACTTTAGATAAACTTAGAACATCCGTATCGACAGATAACATTAACCGATGCCCACGTCACTAATGTTCGGTTCCTATTATATTATCTAACTGACCAGCATTGGTTCGTATGTCGTTACTAATGATTGTGAACATAGTGTTACAAACGACTCAGTAATCTGTTAGTGTCTAAAGTTAGCTGGCTTATTGCTGTTTTGAGCTTATTATATCCGCTATCGGGGGGCAAGGAATCAGCCAGCTTCTAATCAAATAAGTATTATGACGTAAAAAGATAAAAGCAGATTATCCCATAGTAGAAGAGTAGCAATGATCTTCTAGCCGATAATAATTATCACTTATTTGTATGACAAAAAGGTTAGTTATGGCATTATGTAAAAATATTGTTCTAAGTTAGAACACATGCCCAAATTCAGTGGTAGATAATAAACCTGATGATGCTACCGCTCCTCTTTTAAGTAATATTTTATGATTAAACACAAACCGTGAGTAAGTGCCACAAACGATTCGTTATCGTATATAGAATCTGAAGATCAAAGAAGATAAATGAACGAACCAGGAAATGTTTGTGTAATGGTGCAGGAAAATTGAATAGTTTAATGTTTCCTTTGATAAATTCTTGGCTTTCGATAAATCTTATATATTTCAAAGAAATAAATAAGTGCTTGTCAAAGAGTGCATTCAAAGAATGTCAGTGTGTGTCGACACTTAAGTGTACAGGGTTCACTAACAGCCTGGCTGACTGGCCAATCTTTTGACCATAAAAATTACAAACATAACATTTTGCTCTTGCCAGTACTAGATAGGAGAAGTGGCCAATAACTTAGTGAAAGGAAAATTGGCTTCGTGTTAAATCCTAAAGGAAGCTGTTAATATTTTTCCTGAGCTACTTTCTAAAACAGTCTATATTAGACTTTGTTATGTTTGTATGTTCAACTATGTATGTAGGTTTTATGCTATGTTTTGTAGCCATTGAGAAACCTCATGAAACAAACTCAACAAAATAATAAAAAACCGACCAAGTGCAAGTTAAACTCGCACACGAATGGTTCCGGATCACGATACAATATTTTATATATACTTATTTAACTATATAAAATATACTGCATATTTTTTTGCCTATGCCTATGCCTTAAAAAAAAACACATTTCTTGTACGAGAATTTTTAACTTTTTTATTTTATTATTTGTTGTTCTAGCCGCGATACTTAGTACACACTCTGTAAAAATTTCAAGTTTTTACCTAATACGGTTCAAAACATATAGCCCTGTGCCAGATGGGCAGAGGAACGGATAGCGGAGCCTTAGGCTGCCATCATATTCAATAGAAACTACATATGAATCAATCGCACAAAGCGATATCATCGCGGCGATAATTTGAAGGCACGGGTTGACTATCGCCAAGATTCTTTCGTCCTCGGAAATGGCGCCGTAATAATAAGGTCCCGTTGGCACCCTTTCGGTAGGTACTGAACCCTAAAAAAACTATAACGATTCTGTAGCTATCTTTACTACAGGATTATGGTTTTGTCAGTGTTTATTCCAAATTGTGAAAACGGCTTCAGTCATAGATACCCCGCCTTGGCTTTCCGCGCGCCATATCCATAAACATTTTTCAAGCCTCTTCAAAGAGTTGATACTCAATATCACATCGATAGTCCTTATCTCTTGTTGTACTTTCCTGCAATCTTTCCACAAACCCCTTTCGATAATATCGAGGGGTGCCATAAAACGTTCTAGGATGGGATACAAAATTTGTGCTCATCAGATAAACTGAACTGTATGTAATGACATCGGCATTTATGGGTTTCATATGTGGTTTGTATCGAAAGAAGCACATTCAGTTCTCCCGGCACTCCCGGCACTCCGGGAGTGCCGGGAGTGCCGACAGAAGTGGAAACTTGAACAAGATCGCTTTGGTGGAAGAAAAATAATTGTATAGAACATTGGTCCGTAACCTTATCTAACTAAAGAGCACAATCGCGTTTACAAAAAAATAAAAACTTCCGGAACATTTAAAGTAAAAATACTTGCATAGAACATTGATCCGTAACGTAGTATAAATAAAGAGCGCACCTCATTTTTGTAAACGCGATCGTTTACCAAAATGAGGTGTCCTCATGGTGTCGCAAAATCAATGGTTTAGTCCCATCTCAAAAATGCCCAATGCGTCTAAAGAAGTTTTCACTTCAAAAAAGAATATCTTTTCTCACTTTGTCTTTCACTTTTTCAAAATATTAAAACTGTCATCGAGTTTGTTGGCGGTACAGTACTATCAAAATTGGCTAAAAGAATCAGTGAGGACGCTAAGTATCATAGCGGTTGATCAAGGTGCAGGTGAAAGTACGAATTTGTCTGTCTGAGAATTTGACTGACCCTTATAGCAGAGTTTTGAAAATTTTTGAAAAAGGAGAAGCCTTTACCCTGTTGTGGGACAATTATGCTAAATATAGTAAAATATTGGTAAAAATCTTTTAAAAACATGTTTTTAATGAACTAAAAAGATTTTTACCTAGATGATACTGTACTTTTTTGCATTTGATTAAATATCTGTTCTATCACTTGTAAGGTACTAGTCAAGATAAATCTAACGAACCCAATATAACAGGGCTGTCTTGTTAAGTTTAGGAGTAATTTCTGTGCACACCTTCAGGCTCTACGTATAATCAAACCCTGGACTACGTCTTGGGCTATCGTTTTTTTCAAGAAATAAATTTACGTGCATTGAGGAGTTCCTGTGGCTACCTTCCGGTTCCATTGTCAGATCCTGGACTCTACCTAGTGTAATAGCACTTGTCAATATATACTTAATGAGTTCAAACACGATGGTGCTATTTTGTTTAATTGAGAAGTTCCTATGGCCAACTTCTGGCTCCATTATCAGACCCTGGACACCACCTAGTATCATAACACTGCTCAATACTTTAACTAATTCGTGTAAACACGATTGAGCTATCTTGTATAATTGAGGAGTTCTTACGGCCACTTTTCTACTCCATCATCAGACCCTGGACACCGTTCTTGTCAAGATAAAACCAACGAGTTCAATCTCAACAACGCTATCTTATTTGGTTGATTAGGCCATCTTCGGGCTCGATTATCAGACCAGCTTTATGATATCATATTTTTGCGTTGTTACCGAATTTGTATAAGTATGCCAAGTTTCAGCTCAATCGGATGGCAGGAAGTGCTTGAAAAATGGATGACAACATGATGATACACATACAAACGAAGCAAGCTATATAACAAACATACACATAACTTCGTCTGTTTTCCCCGATGGGTTAAAAGACCCAGAGTACAGCCACATTTCGCTTTCGATAGATTGGTAATATCAATATCTAGCCAACTATTGGTGTACTATCTTGGCTGAGTGATTGGCTTCGTCACAGTTCGCGGTTTGATTCCCACATGACCAAATATATGTATAGCGTAGACACCGCTGTTTCGATGTTGGTTTGCGTCTTTTAAAATACTGTAGGTATTTTTCCACAAGTCGTAATACAAAAAAAAAAGGGGTGATAAGAAATGTTTACAAAAAATAGTGAATGCCTAACTTATAAGAAAAAAAATAAGGAACTACCACTACGACTACATAATGTAAATTGTACTGACGATTATAATAAATTATTTCCCTAGTAAAAAAACAGGCCAAGTGCGTGTGGGACTACGCACAATCAAGGGTTCAGTAGTTGAGATGAATTTATCCCAAATACAAACTTAACATTGTAGTTGAAATACATGTTTTCCCATACATTCCAACGGCAAATGTAAGTTCGTACGCACAATATTGAGAGATTTACCTTGTTATTTTAAGACCTATGGACTTCTTATAGGTTTTCCTATAATCTATGAGTAATATGAGCCATACTATGTACTTTTTCCAATTTTTTTTTCAAAAAGTCCAGAACTTTCGGAGATAAGGGGGAATGGTCAAGTTTCATCGAATTTCTGAAATATCTTTAAAATTATTTATTTTAAAATTAAATAAAAAATATGTTAAGATCCTCACAACAAGCCCTTTCATTTAATATGGCACAGGGTACTGTCAGCAATTTTTTTTATTTAATTTTCTTGTTTGCCCCCAAAAGTGATCCCTATATTCAAAATTTATTTATTTACATTACACGTTCCTGTTTGGGTCATAGAAATACCAAATTTCAACTTAATCAGTCCATTAGATTCGCAGTAAATTGGCTGTGACAGACGAACAGACGGACAGACAGACACACGAGTGATCCTATAAGGGTTCCGTTTTTTCCTTTTGAGGTACGAAACCCTAAAAAGAATTGTACTACTTGAGAGTGTGTCGCAATTTAATATCATGAACATCAGCCCGTAAACGACCACTTCTGAACATAAACCTTCCATTAAATCACTACAGTAAATAGTACTACTATTTACCATACACTTTGCATAAACCTAACGTGCCGGAGCCCAACATTTATAACAAGTATCTCACAATTTCTCATGTCTTCTTTCATGAACAGCGTAAAACAAAGAGACGGAAAATCCCACACTTGTTTCGCAAATTCTGTCATGAAAACCTACTTTACATCTTCAAACTCACGTCAATTTATGACTATACACACATTTACATATAATTTAAATACATGAATGCTGAATCAATTACGCCGAGAGTACTGTATAGCACAAATCTATACGATCCTCAATGTTAACAGCCCTCTCGCTGCTGAAATCTTCAATTTCTTTTAACAAAAAAAACTTAACGAGTGTCTTATTATACTCAAACGTTCCGTTCTCATAATCTGTCGTTTTCTGGTTTCTAAGCTTCATTAAAACGAAGGATCGCTGCTAAATCCCTTTGTGTAATACATCTACTTTTGTTTGATATTCTCTGAGACTGGCTGTCAACTGAAATTAATATAAGGCTCTCTTTATTAGTTCTCGTAACAACCTCACTTGCAGGGTTAATGAACCGGCGAGGGAAATATTTTAATCCGAACGAAGCCTCATCAAAAACTTTTGATGACAAAGTCTAAGGCTTCCAAGTTAGACATTTTGTTCTAGTTGGATTTAATCAGGATTTACTTTGGATCGGATCGGGATTATCACTTGATCGGGCCTGGAAAACTTACGTGCTTTAATTAATAGTGTCGGGTTTGTCTTGTTTAGGTATACTTAATCTTTTAGTTTGGTTAGTGTATAGTGTATGAAAAGAATGCGTATTAAATCATATACATTATCCTGAAAATTCAGATCATTTCTTTTTTATTCACAAATAAATCTCACTTGTACAAAACGTCGAACCGGAACAACTATCAGTAAGCCATTCTGTTTGTTTTGTGAGAAAAACGATCCCTCACGTGAAGGTCAACTAATGAATTAATAATCACTTAACTTCATCCAACGACACGCCAGTTTACAACTGTTCCGAAATCTTATACATATTAACAAAGTAAGTTTGTATTTATATTAAAAAAATACGTGCGTTTTTTCATCAAACAAAAACGTTTTTAATCTAGAATATTCTAAATATAAAAGAAACCTATCTCCGCTTTGTTTCGCCCGCCATATTACCCAGAATGACAATAATGAGAAAGTAATCCGGTATCGAGTCGATCGCACGATAAAATGATAAAATTCAGCGCTGAATACGCTGATACGCTGAAACAGCTGCCTTTGATTATGTTTGTTTCTTGATTAAGTTTTTGCTGAATATTCGATATATCATTTTGCTGAAAGGCGAATAGGATGATTTTATAATGGGAAGGATTTGTATCGGTTTTCTGATTAGGGATGTGTTGTTATTTGTGAAAAACAGTGAACGGCTAAGATAAATTACGATTCATTTATTATTATCTAATAATACCTTAAAACGAGCAATTCTTATAAATATGTATATATATATATAATCTGAATCTCGAAAACGGCTCCAACGATTTTCATGAAATTTAGTATGCAGGGGGTTTCGGGGGTGATAAACCGAGCAAAGGGAACCAAATGACCGAATGGTCATCCAGATATTTATATTGATATTTCATCATTATCATCTGCCTAACCACTGGAAGGTGATTCCAACATAGTTGGGACAACCCAACTATGTTGGAATCAAATTGTCAGGAAGACTAAGTGCGGCCGCCTATGCTGTTAAAAAATTAGACAGATAACTGATGTGGATACAGCCAGAATTGTTTATTTTAGTTATTTTCATAGTCTTATGTCATATGGGATTCTTCTCTGGGGAACCTGTGCGGACATTGATACTATCTTTGTTCTACAGAAAAGGGCTGTTCGAGCCATATACAACCTAGGTCCAAGAGATTCCCTTAGAGAAAAATTCAAAGAAATAGATATTCTGACTGTAGCCTCACAATATATTTTTGAAAACCTATTGTATGTACACAAAAATATATCAAATTTTAAGAAAATGTCCGATATTCATAGTTTAAATACCAGGAATAAACACAATCTTGCTGTGCATCGCACACGTCTCCACAAAGTAGGCAACTCGTTCATGGGTCAATGTATACGCTTTTACAACAAACTTCCCATTGACATTCGAAACTTACCCATTAATAGATTTAAAATCTGTATTAAAACTAAACTTTGTAAAAAAGGGTATTATAAAATTTCAGATTATTTAGAAGATAAAAAAGCATGGGATTGAACTGCTCGCTCTGCTAAGCCTTGTGATAAAACTTAACATTTTAATTATTTTGTAAAATCATGAAAATATACCAGTTTTATATACACATTGACATTGTTGAAAATTATATTCAAAATGACATGATTACTTTGTAAAGTATTATATTATTTTATTTAATTATTGTGAATGTGAGGACTATGTGGATATCATTATTATTTTCATTTTTCAGTTAGTTTTAATTATGGTCTGGCAGTTTGAGTAGTTTATGCGGCTTACCCAAATGTCCTTTCTTTGGTATTGTTCGTCGAGTTGAGCTCCTTAAGTTCTGAGTTGAGCTCCACGATTACTGACAAATGCTTGCACTGACTGGACAGGTTCACTCAAATCTGTGTGGTTCTTTCCTCAAAAGACCATTTCAGACACTAATCTACATGGTCCTCATATGGCCTGACCAAGATTATGTCTGGACTTTAAAAGAGACTGTGACCTCTGAGTTTGTTTCGGCCTTTCTTCTCAGAGTAGTCAGATAGGAAACGCCGAACTCAACTAGCTTATTTTTATTTTTTTTAATATGACGTGTAAAAGTGATTCTGATATCCTATTTACAGAATAAACAATTTCATTTCATTTCAGCTTCCAGTCTAACGGGATGTACCTGAATACCAGTATTTTACATGAAGCGACTGCCTACCTGACCTCCATAACCCAGTTACTAGGTAAGACTGGTTGTCAGACTTTCGGGCTTCTGACGAACCGTAACGACTGTCAAAGATCCTAGAATGACAGCCGCTATCAACGACTTAACATGCTTTCCGAGGCACACAGGGATCTTGGTATGTAAAAATGGTCACCCATCTTCAGATCAACAGTGGCAAGCGTAGCTTAACCTGATCGATCGACCACTTGTCTAGTCCATTAAATGGGTTAGATTCGATTTTAGAATTTGATTGAGTTTGTAAATAAAATAAAAAAACTATGCGGCATAAAAAGGTAACACGGCAGGCTTGCGTGGTGTAAAAGATTGGTATTTATTTACACTTAATCGTTATATAAGCTTAAGTAACTTTTGTGGGCGAACTAATGTACATAAATAATGAGTGAGATGGGCTGTCATATCGATTGATAGTCTAATTCAGTGACCGCCTAATATCAGAAACCTACGTCATTAAGTCTGACGTCACACGATAAACTGATTCAAAAACAACACTACATAAAAAGGAATAAAAGAAGTAAAAAACAAGAACTGTCTGTTATTAAAGTTTGCGGATATTTATCTTATCGCAGATACTTTGGGGAGTTTGGGTCTCTTTTAGTTGTCGTATATCTTCGTTCTGGCTGGTTGCTTTTTTAGTTGTTTTTATTTGGCACAAATTCTGTGTATTTTGGCAACTGATTGTTCCTTTATTACGTTGCACGCGACAGATAAGGCTAAACGATGATATTAAGATCGATTTATTAAAATATCTTCTTACGCTGTGGTACTAAATGAACCAGGGTGTAAAAACACCCACCACATAGCCGTTATCTACGCATTCTGTACATAAAAGTATTTATTGCTGGGACTCGACGCACGCAAAACATTGTGCTTATGGGTGTATGCAACGGTACATTAGGTGTGTCTAAAGTTATACCATTTAAAACTTGTTTTTGTGAAAAACAGTAAAGAAATGTTGAAACTTTCATCGTCGATATATAATACCTCCAGGTCCAGTACATACAAATGATCACAATGACGGGGAGAACAAGTAACTCTCAGTTTCGTTACACGCTTTTTTTTTCGTTTTTACCAAGGGGTATTACCCAGTAACTGGGTTGTGGAGGTCAGATAGGCAGTCACTCCAAGTAAAATACTGGTATTCAGCTGTATCCGTTTCCAACTGTAAGCTAACTTAAAATATTTGGGAGAAGGCTTGGCAGTTTTATTTTAAATGGAAAAGTTTTACCGTCACTGTCTTTTACGTTGTTCATCGATTATTATGGGTCTTAACCTAACAACGTTAAAATGACTTAGAATAATGCTAAGAGTAAGTTGTCAGAGTAAAACTAATCTCGAGCTGAACTCGGTGCAGCCAGGACTTGCGAGTGCTACATGTCAGATTTAATAGTTAAGCTCAAGTAAATCAAGTTAAGGAAGGAGAACATGTTGAGACAAGTTCCAAGTGTACCAAATGCTTTTAGTATAAACTTGTTAACTAATTCTTTCGACTCATCGGGTTACGGGCAGAAAGCTCAACATTTTTTTTATGTTTTTGGCTTATATTTGTGCTCCTTGAATAGTCCAATATTTAATTAGAGTGAGAATAAAACACATTTCTTAGAACGAATAAATTCAGATTTTCTTAGAATAAAATTTTCCGTCAAAAGAAACAATTTAGCGACAGTATTGTGAATCATTATCTAGTTATAAATATTATTATACAAAATACAACCCTTTTATAGCCTACAAAGTTGTTCTCAAAAGTAAGTACTTACGTATAATATGAAATTAAGATCTGTTCACGACGATTCTGCCGAGGTTTTAAATATTAAATTCCCAATTCTAATTACTTTTAATTCTAGTTAAATGTCATCGTACAAATTCAAAACGTGTTCAAAGTAAAGGAGCACACCGTGCACCGGTCGGTAATCGAACATTTGTGTAATATCCTGTGAAGAGATAGCGAGCGTTCTTACACATGAGCTACTGGGGAGACGTGCATTGAGGACGCACAACGAACATACATCATTGTTATCGAGGCTGTGATGTAATAATGGTAAAGGTGTAAGACTTATTGAAAGTAAGGTTAGTGAAGAGTTTGAGAGAGCTCAAACTTAAATAATTATGCTTAGCAAGCCAGCAAACAAATCAAACATAAGAATCTTTAGCTTGAATACGTCACATTGCCATAATGAGGGAAGTATCGAAGACTCAATCATTTTAATCAGCCTCATAATTAGAACTTTGATGTTATTACATTGAGCTAAATATCAAGGTCCTGACCTAAAAAACTTAAAAGCGTGTAGTACCTACCAATTGCAGCTCCGGAAAAGAAAAAGCGAAAAAAATTCACAACGAGACTCACCAAAATTTTTAACAAGCCTTAAATCAAACAAACTCGTAACGATCCAAAGATCAACGAAAGAGCCTCAATGGCAGGATGAATAAAAGATGATCCACTGTCGATCCATTATTGTTCACTTGGTGACTCCGGACAATAAGCATCCAGCCATTATGTAGACAGACAAACAAACGATACTCATCAACATAATCTGGAAATCAAACGACTCCAAGCCATTTTAATCCGTCTCCTTTTCATCAAGGGACGCTCTTGTCAGCTTAATTGTGTGAGATGCTTAATCGTCAGCCGCCATATTCGGAATTGTTCGGAAACTTTCGGATTTATAACTAAGCTCTTTGAAACTAGAAGGTTTAGATGAGAATAATGATATGGAGTCTTAAGTAGTAGATGTGACGAAACTTTGAAGTAGAATGGCTGTGTGTTAGTGAGTGTCTTATGAAACTTTGCTGTAGGTCGGATGTGCCTTGGGGCTCTGGATGTGATATTAATTATTTCTATACTTTCTGCCATTTACTCCAAAATTTGCGCTTTACATATGAAATATTTTCGAAGTGACTTCACTGTATTCACTTCGAAAGATTTAGGCATATCGACTGTTGCTGACCACATACAATATGAACAGTTCTACATTTATAGATTCATCTAAAAGCTCCTGGGCAGTCGGTCTGTGTAAAATACTGGTATTCAGCTGCATCCGGTTAGAATGGAAGCCGATCCCAACATAGTTGGGAAAAGGCTAGGCAGATTCTATTTGTTATCCTTGCCATAGCTCACATAAATACCTACTTTTAGAGAATAACACCTCTTAATCACTCTACAAAACAGCCAGTGTTATGAAAATACTTCAAAGTACCTAATTGTTTCGTAATAATACTTCCTGGTGACTTTTATGTAAAATGTTACAAAATTAACATAAAACTCACCGATCTACTCCTCAACTTGTACAAAATTATTCCCCGTACATAATTTAGTTTAATAAGCTTGAAATATTTTTAATTAATTTGCCAAAGGTCTTAGCACTTTGCGAGATGGGAACTGAGAAAATTAATTCAGGATTTTCGTAAGATTTCAAAGTTTCCGAAATACGGTGTACATCGGCGAAGTTTTACGAACTCGATACGAAAATATCCGAAGTCGGCCGAAGTGTACCGAATCGGAATATCGGAAAACGATGAATGTCGCGGCCCGACGCCTGAGACAAGCGATTAAGTTTTAAAAGATGGCCACGAAATGCGGCCCCGCATTGTTCTGGACCATTTGCTTGAAAAAACAAGAGGGGAATCCAAGGTGTGAACATTTTGCTAGAAAATTATACTTTTTATTTCGGGAAAATTACATTAAGTGTAGGAGGAGTCAGCTCAATGGATGAACTCAGTGCCAAAATAAATTGCCGATTTTTGACGGCCGCTCCAATATTTCCGCTTTTCCCGGAGAAAAGCGGAGAGCCCTTATATTAAATGTTATTCGTTCACGGTACACTGATCACAAAGCATCTCACGAGAAAATAGGGAATGTCTGAAACACATTTTGGTTTTTTTAATTTTTGATCGGTGGGCCTTGATGGATTTTACTTAACTAAAGATTGCTCACAAAGGCAGACTTGTTTTGAGTTAAATAATTATAATCAAATGCTTTATCTTTGACAAAAATCTTAACTACCAATGCCAGACATTCGGAACATTCTCTCTCAGCTCAACAACCAGATACCATTGACTCCATTAATTGTTCGCACTACAATAGTTATCCCGGCACAATCTCCAGTAATAGGCCACTTTGTGATGAGTGATTCGGGGTGCATAGAGTAATTGGGTCAATGTAGTCCGTATCTGTTTAATGATCTGCTCTTGTCATGTCACCCGCATAGCCATGCGGTGTTAAGATTTTGATGGGGCACTTCGGAGAAATTAGAAGCTGTGTCTGGTACAAAAATATTTGTATCGAAATGCCATCAATGCAATATTTTATTTCGAAGCTTTTATGATAATTTGTATCGAATAAAATCATGGATGGGCCATAAAATATGTCTAGCGGTTACCGATCTTATTTATACTCGAGACGAATGATCGTTCTTTACAATCGTTTGTTTGAACAGAACCTAAAAATGGAGCCTTCAAATTCAGTACAGGCCATCAAGATGCAATAACAGAGCAAACCGCCTCGTAAAACTAGGACATTTCGGAGTACAAGCACTTTGTTAGGGACGACACATCCAAACTATCGTATCTAGCGCCCTTTAGCCTGCAGTATGTGCGAACGTCGAATGGCTGGTAATTTGGCGACAGAGAAAGGGTGGGCTCGGCCATTTGATAAAAGGCGCTTTTTATGAGACAGAGGAATGAGTTAGATAGACCACCAGCGCGCGTACACTTTATTTACTAGAATAGGGAGGATACTTTTTAAAATTTATACTGGAATGATTTTTGGGCTCGATAAATATGTTATTTTATATATTTATTAAGAGTGTCTTAATCTTACAATATATAACTAGTTACAGAATGTATTAACTGTATTTTTTAAAATATTCAGTATATTACTTACATATCCTGAAATCTTTTTCTAAAACTGGTCTTGTGTAGAAATCTTACATAATGGTGGCCTAAGAATAAGTGCCCATTTGTGGCTTTCTCCCAGTTAAAGTACATACAGAAGTCAAAAGAAAACGTAACAAAACAAACACTTTTTCTTTAAGTTTCCCATTTCTTTTTGCTGTAAACAGACTCCCGTAAAGCCAAACCACTAAACCATGTCCATTACATTTCATCCTTACTATTTCCTCTTATTCAACCCGGACCAGCAGGTCTTTGACAAATAATAGTTGTGTTTATTTGGCGGCAACTTCATATGCTGGTGACGCGTGACGAATATTGGCTTTAAGCGGAAAAATCGCTGCCGTTGCGTCGCTTACATTTTTTATGAAGTTACTACCATAAGGAAAGCCGAGGTTGGTTGCGCTTAGTGTAGTTCGCTTTTATGTGGCTGTAACGCGCGTTATTTATGAATGCTTATGTATTGTCTTAGTATCCACATTTGATTCTGTAGACGGAATATAAAACGGAATAAGATAATAATACGCTGGTTTGTGGTTCTGGTTTTGTTTCGTATGTAGATTTAATACAAAACCTACTGCACTAAGCTTACTCATTATGAAATGTATTGTATAATATAATATGGATTAAAAAACTACTTTGTGAGCATTTTAATTTATTTATGAAAGAAAAGAGCCAGTGATAACATATAAAGAAAACATTTCTCATGTACGCAGATCAAATAAAAACAATACTGGGAATTCGGCTACTAAAATTCTAAAGCCAAATGATTTGAAAGACCCTTCATCAGACCAAAGTAAAATATATCTAGTAATTTAGAGAGATATTTTAGCCTCTAAGGCTAATTAGCAGAAAGGATAAATACTTTGCACGTAACCACGTAGGCGTTGTACCAGAAAGCGATGGCAGCTATCCATTTGACAACACGACCGTCTGTCAGTCCGACCGACGCTGACGGGCAATCGCTCTCACACGGGCTGAAGCATGAGAAACAAGTGATGAGCCTCCTAGCTTTTGAAATATAACATTATAAGTAAGAGGGCCAGAGACAGGCACTGAACTACCTACTTCTTTAAGGCTTTAACGAATAATAATATAATCTATAATCACTGTAATAGTCATCCGAACTTTTGGATTTATCCTTAGATTATGATCAGAGTAAACCTGCATATTTCTAGCCCAGACCTTTCTATCGACGCATCGTCTCATGCATGGCTGCAGCCAAAATTCTAACTCTGCAATCTATGTACCAAAACCACCTACCTTACCATTGATCTGCCTAACCTATCTACTTCTATAATATATTGTGTATATGCTAAATAAATGTATTTTCTTTCTTCTTTTCTATAATACACTAGCTTCTACCCGCGCATTCGTTCGTGTGGGTGTCGTAAGACACCACAATATACTACAATAACAGCCACATTTTTATAAAACTACCCTGTATACTACGTTTGTAGTTTTATTCTCAGCATCCAAAATATACAGAGAGTCAGGAATGGTGACTCGGGAGCAAGCGACGTACAGTTTTCCGTGTGAGAAGCATCTTGTCCTAAGGTCGACACCCACAGCCTTCAGCCTTCGGTGTCAGCCCCTGACTTGTTGATCGCAAAGTATACGATCATAGGAAACTGCACGTGCTTAAACTAGTAATTGTTTGGAATTAGTGGTATACGCGGTATAAACACTGTTTCGCCATCGCCACAACCTGTTAGAATTTCCGCCTCGATGACGTTTCTCTGCAAAGACACGACTTTGAGACGAGTACGTTACACAGCTTCGGCGGAGTTAAGTTCCGAAGGAGCATAACGGGACACCAACCTTCAGCTGGATGATGTACTCCGGAAGTCGACTTGCCATCAACGAACTGAGAAATTCTACGGGGTAATGTGGTGGCATCATCTTCCTCCACATTAGTATTAATGGAGGTGTATAACACTTCGACACACACTTTCCACACACACATTTTAAAATCGCTAGGACAAATTTGCTGTCAAAATCTGTGTATAAATTCTAAAATTAAGCTAGTTTTTAGCTTAATTTCAGAATTTCTCGGATCTTTTGGAATTGCTGCCACAATGCTTCCTGGTGACAAAATACCGCATGCCATGTTTAAGATTCCCATCGATTTAGAGAGTAACGAAACACCTGTTTGTGGGGTGTCACGGAACAGTAACAAATAACGTGTGTTTAGGAATTGCGCTTCATCGTATGGGATGAATGCATACGATGAAGCGCAATGCATGACCTATAAAAAATCCTTTAATACTTGTAGTTTTTTGCTCTAAAATGATCAGAACACAACCTTGAATGTTGCGACTGTAAAGTATTTGTAACGTGGCAGATTCCCATAGCTAACGAAGTTTTCCTTTTTTAGTGAAAAAATACATTCTACGAACTATTATATACATAGTAAAAAAAAAAATGTAATAAAGAAAAAGAAAACAAAACATAGTTGGGAATCGAACTTACAACTCCATATTTGCAAAGCAATCGTCTAACCACCGGGTTAACTGCTTCGTTGAAAGTTATCTAAAATAGCCGTTCTTATATATTTCATGATTGACTGCTTAGTTCCATAAAGGTATAGCATGATGATAATCACTTAAAAAGTTAAATCGATAACCATCTACAATATCCTTATCTTTTGGCACGTTTTTTTCGAGAAATACAAATATAATAATTATAATATTGCTCATCCCCTATACCAAATAGCGTTATAGTTTATACCCTACAGTTTGACCAGACATGGGAATTATCTGTGCAAAATTTTAACAGAATCTATCCGGTAGAATTTGCGTCATGCTGGAAACAAACAGATAAACAGACAAAATTAAAAAAAAAAAAATTCGGCATTAGAATCGATCCCAGACCTCGTAGTAATTCATTTTTTTTTTTCAAAAATATTCAATGTACAGTTTTGACTTCGCTACAATTTTATTAAATGTATAGACAATCACTACACTCCACAATCCAGGTTCTTCGTTAACCTTCCAATAAGATCATTGTTACAGACTTCAAAACACGAGCCGTGTGAAACGTGATTCTCATTGATTTTGGGCAACGTAACCGACGACAATATATTGCTGCAATATTTTAGTTACTACACACTGGTTATGTTGCTTCTTCTCATTTTTTAGACTGTGGCGCCTCTGCTATTTACAATTTTAAGTATTATGACGGCTGAGTTTGAATATTATTGTACAATATCAATATTGTTACAAGTGATCAATATTATTACCTACATGATGAATTTAGATCAAATATATTTTAGGACGAAAACTTATTAGTTCAAGAAAGGTAGAATAAAACATGATGACGTCAAATTCATAACAGAAAGAAAGCTTCACATTATAAAGTAAATACGACAGACTGAATACAGTTTATTGTTAGAAAACATTCACTTCCAACCTTGTATGTGAATAAGTAAAGTTGCAGTGGGCGGTAAACACTCTAAGTGTGGCAGCAATCCATCTGAGAACGAAACCGACCGTCTCACACTGACAGGTAATCGTCGCTAACAGTCTCATATTTCTGAAACCGGGGGATGAAAAAGAAAACGATGAATGAATATTTGATGCTAGCCTATATTGTGTCTCACTAAGTACGGTTTAAATATTTTAATACTGACTAAATTCAATACGGCTTTTTTATTTCTCAAAGATTTACATTATCACAACAAGTTTTAATAATAATAAGGAAAGTTTAGGTTGCACGTCGCACAGTCAGTAATTATTTTAATGCCATAATAGGTACAGCCATCAAAAGATAGACAGAAAATATTATTCAAACTTGCACAAAAGTGAAAATACTAGATAGTATTAAATAAAGGGGATTGCAAACGGTAAGTATAACACAATTTCTTGTGCTTACTATTATACTTGTGGACCAAGAATAAAGAAAGGACCATTTCCAGGCTGCAATTGAGAATTCTTGTACGAAAGACAATGGAATTAAAACTAGGACGGTACTTGGCAGACTACAAAATCCTGGAAGTTCGTAAGAAACAGAACCCGGAAGACTAATAGCAGTAACCAAGCTTGAATTCGTGAAGTGGCAGACAAATGTTAACTATTATGCAGCAGTATATGTTACAGTTACAATGTAGAATGGTCGCAATCTGTCTGGGATACAACCGGACGACGCGCGACGCGTCATGCGCGTGATGAAAGAGATTGGCGATAAACATGGAAAAATAGAAAGAGAAAATAAATAATAGAAATAGTTAATGGAAAAAAGATATATATAATTATATATTTAATGGCTTGTAAATATAGGTAATTCTTCACTTAGGCATAATATTATTACCTCGTTAAATATCACTGCTCTTAACTACATGAGACTGTATATACGAGTAGATGCATCAGGACGAAAATTGATTTTTAAAATTATGACAGGTGAATTTTAGACTGTAGCGATTTCTAATACCCAGATTCTCATGATCGCTTTTCATTTGTTAACTTTATGATACGAGTAGCCTGTTAGAAAAGAGGACACATTTTACATGCAACAATTAATACCGGTATCGTATTACCAGGCAACTGGACAGTGGAGGCCAGAATATTTTTATTTCTCTCTTTCTTTTAGATAGGCAGTCGCTTCATATAAAAACTGGTATTCAGCCGCATTCGGTTAGACTGAAAGCCGGCCCCGAAATAGTTACGAAAAGGCTAGGTAGAGTCTGATAATGATAAATTTACGTGAACCAACTCGCTATCCGCTTTTTCCTTGCATGCCAGCTGCACACAAAACTTGGCTGGCGCACCACAATGATAAGTTAAACGGATTGTAGCGCGCCTCGTGTGCGGCCTGTCATTAATTCTTGGCGTAATTTCGCCTTCAATTAGCGGTAGGCGGGACATGCCAATAACTCAGGATACCGGAGTTCCGCTTAAATTAGACAGTTGAAGGTAAGTAAATGCTGTCAGGAATTGTATAGGGTTTCAAGATGTGTCATATTAGAATACCTTTGAAATAAGGTAAAGGAATTGAGGCCGACTCGGTACATTCAATTTGGTATGTGACGGAATATATATTCTTTTTGTAGATACGCTATGTCGAGACCAATCATACTTATATCTTTCAGTTGTTAACATAGTTACAGTTTTTTGAAGTAACGGTCAGCTTTTGGAGATGCTGAGATATATAGATGATGATGATTTTGCATTAAGGCTATATATTAATAATAATAATATATTTCTTTTTCGTGTGGTTAGTGACTAACCTGCTGATAGAGTTTTTATGCCGCCAATGGACCTCCGACTTGGCTTCATATGCCGTCGAGAAATATCTCTCAGGCATATCTGTTAGCTGGAGAGGTTCCTATTCAGAATAATGCAGGAGGAAACGCCCGGGTGTCACCATGGTGTGGATCGCCCAGAACACGGTGGAGTATACGGCGGAGGTCTGCCCGGCTTGGGAGGAGCATCGCCGTGTCCTCGTGGAGGCGATCGGCGGCGGCGGTGATCTCTCGCGTCCGGCCCTGGTTCAGGCAATGGCACGAAGCGAGAGGAAATGGGAGGCCGTCACCTCCTTCTGCGATGCGGTAATGCTCGCGAAGGAGGAGGCGGAACGCGTGAGGGAGAGGAAAATTTCGCGCCCTGCCGCCTCTAGCCGCCACAGGCGGAGACGCCCTGAGCGTCGGGAATCGCAGGCCAATTTCCGGCCACTGTAGGCGCGGGCTAGCGGACGGTGAGCAACGGGTAGCTCGCCGTCCGATAAGGACCAGGCCCGGGTCGACGGCGCGTTGTGTTCCACGCGCGCCTCAAAGAGATGTCAGCAGAATTGACGGGGTCCGTTAGGGCCGATGCCTGCCGGGGGTGCGAAGAGAACCAAAAGGGAGATCGTGGCCCCCGGCAACAGGGCAACCGAAGGAACAGGGGTGGCTTTAAGTCAGTAAGAGTCTGACACCCCCTCCCGCTCCGCCCAGAGCAGGAGAAGTTATTTGATAATTTCCGACGAAAAAAAAAAATAAGGGCATACTTGTTTCCTCACGATTTCAAAGTCAAAGTCAAATAATTTATTTAAATTAGCCACTAAAAAGGCACTCTTGAACGTGAAAATTTACAAAAATTAGAATTAATACTAATCGCCCTTTCCAAAAGGTAGTTTTCGTATGGAGAAGAATGGGCAAGAAACTCCACCATTATTCTTTTAAAATGTTTTACAAGTTTTTGTATACATTAATTATATAATTAAACATGTGAAGATGGACCTAGAATAAAATTACTATACCACAATAGGTAAAAATATTAAAAAATGAAGCGATGACAGAAGAAATAATTATGTTATACATACATGGTGTTCACATATTTACAAGCATTGTATACCTATACGATATTCTAAAAAAAATTACAAGTAAAACTAATAAGTCAGTGTGTGAGTTCAAGTACTCACAGAAACTAAATTCAATGTTATAATAATTAATTATACAATTGAATTACCAACCAGTTTGATTTTGTCTAGACTCTAAATTATTCTACGGAGCTAAACCAGCATGTTTCCAAGCATTCTTATCTTGGATATGATCCTCTAATTTGTAATATGCTTATTTACATGGAGAACTTTTAATGTGAGTTTTAAATTTTCTTTCAGTGAATTATAATATATCACAAGGTATTTTGTTGTAACATTTAACACAGTACCCCATAAAGATGTATGTACTTTAGATAATCTGAAAAATGGCTATCTATTTTATCTTTATTTATAGTATTAAAATTATGTCTATCACTTATTTTATTAAAAAGGTGTAGATTTTTCTTATTATTTTTTCTTCCAATATTTTCATAGATGAATTGGCAAGGTACCATCATAATATTAATCTTTTTAACTAGTTCTATGAGAGATTCGCAACGACATAGATTATAAATGGCTCTGACAGCTCTCTTTTGTAAAATAAAGATGTATTCAATGTCAGCAGCCCGACCCCACAGTTAAATGCCATACGACATAATGCTGTGGAAGTAGCTAAAATATACCAAAAGCGCGGTTTCTACATCTGCTAACTGTATTATCTTTCTAAAAGCATAAGCAGTCGAGCTTAGCCGTCCCGCAAGAGATGTTATATGAATTCCCCATAAAAATGATGATGTGGATATATTTAGTAACCTTTTCCGCTTAGCTATTTCTAAAGAGTCTTGAAAATACCCTGGAAGAAATCGACACGTGTTTCACCTCTCAACGAGGCATTAACTATCTTGAATTCCCCATTGTAATTTCTCGTCTAGCGTGATTCCTAGGAAAACGGTTTGATTAATAAATTCCAGTTTTTCTTTATTCAATATGGTGTCACATTCGCTACTTCTAACATTTGGTAATTTATATCTAATGCATTTAGTTTTTTTCTCATTTGGTACCAAATTATTTACCGTAAGCCAATCTTGGACCTGAAGAATAGAGTTATTCACGTCGTTAAGATTCTGTGACCGTCAGTCTATTTTAAAGATCAATTATCTGCAAATAACACCAGCTTCGGTTGATTTTGAAGTAATTGGGATAAATCATTAAGGTAAACTAAAAATAGGAATGGACCTAATATCAAACCTTGAGGAACACCCATTGCCATTTCAGACCCCAATGAGTCTACGCCGTTTACTTGTACTTTAATCTTTCTGTCTTTTAGGTATGATCTTAGTAAATCAAGAGCTGTATTCTTAATCCCATAGTGTTCTAGTTTCAGCGGAAGTGTTTCATGGTTTACGCAACCGAACGCCTTTAAGAGGTCGCAAAGAATTCCTATGGCATCTTGTGCTTCTTCCCAGATATTAAAAATGTTCTTTATTAGGGTTATAACGCCCTTTGGTGAAACCGTACTATTGTTCATGAAAGATGGATTTTTTATTAAAGTGACGTAACATTTGATTGAGCATCGACTTTTCAAACACCTTACTGAGAACTGGTAGAATTGACACCGACCTATAATTGTTGGATTCGTTACTATCACCGGATTTGAACAAAGGAACTACTTTACTGTATTTCATTAGATCCGGAAAGACTCCTTGGTCTACACTGGTGTTAAATATGAAAGCTAAATAGGACGCAATTGTTTTGATGATAGATTTACAGACATTCCCCAAAGATCTTCTGTTGATTTAATTTTAAGATCTTTAAAAGCTTTCTTAAAAGCCTGGGGGTTTGTATTCTGAAATCTAAACTCTAAAGGGCATGCCTTTACATTATTTCTAACTAAGGTGGTAGAAAGCGCGGGTGATGAATTTAAAGTTTCAATAGTTTTAAGGGGAATATTAGCAAAACAGTTTTCAAATTCCTGAGCTATTTCTATATCTGAGTTGATGGGGGCATGTTGTGCAGTCTCTAAATTTAATTCAGTATTTCGCTGTTTTCTCCTACCTGTTTCATTATTTATTATTTACCAAGTAGGTTTTATTTTATCGTCAGCTGATTTTATTTTATTGCTAATATAAAGAATTTTAGCTATTTTGCACACACTTTTAAAACTTTTAGAATATTTTACAACATACTGATGAAAGCTTGTATTATTCATAAGTTGCTTTAGGCCATAAAGTTCAAAAAGTTTTTCCCTGTTTTACGAATACCTGGAGGCATCCAATCACTAAATAAGAACTTTGTGTAAATAGTTTTAGTCACTATTGGAAAAGTGTCCATAAAATTGTTTAACAGTGAAAAGAATTCGGCGTAAAACTCATTTGGGTCAAATCTATTATTAAAACTCGGAAAACATAATTTATTTGCCAAATAATTATTTAATTTCTCTATATTTTTACATGTCATTGGCTTAAACCTTATTAGATTTTTTTGTAAATGCAATGCAATGCAAATGTATGGCATGTAGGAGCAAAATTTTATTGTTTGTCCACTTATTTACAATTTTTTTATGTAAGTAATCACAATTACAAAAAAATATTATCTATACAAGTGGCAGAAAAGTTGTCACTCGGGTTGATTCAATAAATTTCACAAATCAAATGACCTAAAAAAACTTAATAATCTGATAGTGTTCGAGTTATTTTCTTATAAATTAATAATAAAATCAACACATATGATTTTTAACTTACTACTAGGACTAAGTTTCTTTAGCACATATTGGTAAAACTATAGCTAAGGTAAATGAGTAACATTTTTCCAAAGCCTGAACCCAATTCGTCACAGTAAAATATAGATTTATTATTATTCTGTGTATTGACACAGGTTGGCTGGAAGAGCCCACACCGGCGGAGGCAAGTCAGGCTGAGGCTGAGGAGGTGATGGTTGGTTGGCACAGTTGCATGAGAGATTATTAGTCAGAGACTCATACCTCTAAGCATTCCACTTCACTAAATCCAGTAGTTCTCCAGCCTCAAACAAGCGCTCACTTAGTTGTTGTCGTGAAGTCTCATATTTCTCAAAAATTTTCTTCAGCAAGTGCTCCTTGTGTAGTATATCATTATAAAGGAGCTTATCAATAGCATACTTTTCCCTGCATTTATCGTCATCGTCGTATCCTTAACAGTACAACTTTTGATGATTTCCTTCACGATAATTATACAATACGCAGATAAATCCAAAAAAAGAGGTGCGTGCCTTGGGTTTTAACTCGAAATCTATGACTTGGCAATCCGACGGTTACACCACTAGGCTATCATTGCTGTTATTACGGCTATATAGCATGTAAAGCCAATTCAGAGGACCATGGACGGCTTTAAATCTCTGACATTAGGTTAGTCACTAACCACATGAAAACAAGAAGACGGCTATGAAACAATGGTCTTCTGTTCTCCTTCTGTTTCTGTTCTGTTTTCCTTTGATCAAATTACTGCTTATTTTTCAGTTGTGTGCTGTTGGTTCCTTCATTTTGGCCCACATTTTGTGGCACGTGTATACAATACTCCCAAATACTGACAAGTACTAACTCAACTACAAAAAACTGACGCGCTCACTCGTCAAAATGAAAGTATCATAAAATGTACCGTGTCACATCAGTAACAATATATATTTTCGAATTCCTTCTTACACAGTGAAAGATATTTCCCTTACTTGTCCTTTCCACATGTGACGCAGTCAACTTCGTGACATCACTCCTCGTCCGCCGGAACGCCTTGCAATGATCATATTTAATCTTTCTTATTTCCGAATAATATACAATAATACGACATTTTCCCCATTTTTCCGTATTTTACCCCTGATTGTGAGCAACGAAGAATCTGACGTTCTCATTCCTATTGTTATTTCGATAACACACTTATTTTGTTTCCACGTGTTATTGTTAAGATTCGTTCAGGTAAAAGTAATTGTAAAAGGCTAGGGGTAAATGTCAGAATTATGGGTGAACGCAAGTGTCATTAAAAAAAAGGAGATGGTTAAGGCCACTCTATTGGGATAAGTAAGCTACTGTTTCTACAGGATGGGTCAATTAACTTTTGTTGCCACACAGGAAATACCTACTGTTCGTACCTACCTGAAATTTGATCAAACGTGGGCTGTGTTAGTTTTACAAAGTCAACACAGGTCGTGAGAGCTGACTCAACATACCCTGTAGACTTTGCCCGCTGCAAACACATCATTTAAACAACAAATAGTTATAAAATAGTACAGTTTAGTCAATCATCTTCATAAGCCCTTTCTATCCTCTCAAAAGCAGAGTACGGTGAGATGGTAAGCAGAATAACAGACAATTAATCATAAAGTCTTACACTCGATTTAGAACTTCAAAATGAAACGAGATGAAACCACCCGTCAATCAACTCAAAGTCCTCAAAACGCGTGCTGCGGTTTGGCTAAATTCCAAGTAAAAACCTTTTAGCAGATTCTCAAATTAACTTGGTCCACGAGGTTAACTTCTCCCGAAAAATCCATTTACTATGTAAAGAAAAACCTTCACAAACCAATGTCAAGTACCTAAGTGTATAAAAAGTCCGCCTAGCAGAGAGCCCTACGCCGGTAAATCTTATTATTAGCAATAATCGCGGCATTGTGGCTCGCGGGGCCACAATAGGGCCCCGTAATAATGGACTGCTACACAATAGGCCTACCCAGTCCTTTTTACCGGGATTGTGGACCTAGCCTGTGCACAGACAGAATTTAAAGCAATCGCATCAAAGAATTATGGGCCAATACGATTTATGCCTACTTTGTGTTTTATTTTATTAGTCTATGAGAATGTTCGCTATATTTTAGAAGACAGACGTGTGTATATTACAAAATAATCTCAGCTTAGATTTCTAGTCTTGTTTGTAGTATTTTTCAAAAAGGCATTTTCTTTATAAAATTCAGTCTTTTTATTTTATGAAATACGATCACGTCGCCATAAAATGGTAAATATTATTATCTGTTTCAGAATACAAATAGATATTTATTTTTAAAAGTTTTGCCAGCTAAACGTAAAGCAATAAATATTATATATTTTTGATATAATTAAAAAGTTTTACGACTAGTGCGTATCATTTATAATATTTTGATTCATTCGATGCTCAATTTGGAGACGTAAATATGTATAGAGTTTGAAACCAGAATCCATTCAATTTATATAAATTACAAAGTAGATGTCTTAATTAACGTGTTTTTCACGTGTTTCTTTTCGAATTGTCTGATGTGTCCTTTGAAAGCAATAATTTAAAATCCGACAGACGTTGCATATTCACGACTTTCCTGTTCCATATAATCTCTACAGAACTGACTAATTGGACAGCGCCATTCATTGGGCATCCCTTAACATAATTAAACTTTGAAATGTTTTTACTTCCTTTATAAGGTTTCCTTTGACCTTTGTATCGCTTTCTGGGTCAAAGTTTGAATTTATTTAGATAGAAAATATACCGTGCAGGTGCAGGTTACCACCACCTATCGTCACCATTGCTAGAGGAATTTGTGACAACATAATATATTGAAACATTATAAATACCTGCATTAGGACACCCAAATTAAAACAGGTACCCTGTGTCCAATGAAACCTGAACAGAAAATAGAATGGCATAGAATTCACTTTATTAAATACAGCTTAAGGATTCAAGATAATAAATTAAGACATTTTACAGAGGGTAACAAAGTGGGCGGTCTTATCACTAAAAGATATATTTTACGGACAAACTTTAAAAAATATCACATAAGATTGCTGCAATCGCCAGTCTATCTATTTGTTATGGCACACAAAATAGAGAATAGAAGATCTAAATAAAGTAGACTTAAAACAAAAGTAAAAACCGACTTTAAAAATAATGTGTGAGACTAGTTAGGTATTTCTTAGTTCAAACCAAATCAAAGACAACATTTACAGTTTCAACATAATCCTAAGTCAACTCAACCCAAGTCCACACGGACGGACACAGATTACTTTATACTTTTATTTCTACAAATGTTTACAAAAAACTTGAGCCAAGTAAAGGTGTTAACCTCATAGCGCGTCACTTTGATTTATGAGCACAGATACTGTCGGCTCATGCTTGTGAATTAAGGTTTTTTGGAGATATAAAAGTACTTATTTCTTCGTTTTACGTTTTAATTGACTTGCGTTTTATTTTTAAACTTAGAATCCTGGTTTTAAATAAAGTATAAAAATAGTAATCTCTGTCCACTTATAAGGGTCTTGGTTTGAGTTGACTTAGGATAAGATTCAGTGTTATTTTTGAGACAAACATGATGTGTTAGGTGCAAGCCGGGTAATGTGGGAATGGTTACACGTGGTTCAGGTAGCGGTGTTACCGTAGTTCAGTGATGTGATTCATGTTTATGTTAGATCTCAGTAGAGAAGGAGACTGTATTTTTTATTATTCCATAGACCATGTATTATATAGCCATAGTGATTCAATTAATCCAATATTTTATCATCATTATATGAAATGCAAAATTAACCAAAACGTTGAGATACTATTCTAAGATTGACTACCTGTAAAGACTGTAATCTATTCGTAAGACACGAATCGTTTTCACAGTCATTGCAAGTCGTCACATTAAATTACGAGCTCTCTGTTAAGGTTTGTCGTGTGTCGTGTCACCACACACACATCCACAGGATGATCCCAATTAAGCGTAGCTTAACCCAGTACGTCGTTTAATCGGATTGATCCTGTGATCGTTTTTAAACCACATACACTCTTTCCAAAAAATGAAACCAATTCTGCGCAAAAACCGTCACTTGCTCAATTGGCTGTCAATATAAAACCACAAAATATACAACAACAGGAATGAAGATATTAATAGTCCCGTCCACTATTTGTTAAATTTAACTCAATACAACAACATGGCATTTCAAGTTTCAACACGATAACACGAGTTATTTGTATGTCCTTTATTTATCACGCGACAATTGATGTAATTGGTTTTGTGAGTCGCCACATAATAAACTCATACTCAATTAATACTTACACCAGAGTGTTATCAACAAAATAAATGCGATTTTTCGTTTAATATGTAAATTACAGAATAATACGGACTCTGTAGTGGCTCAATATTACCCCTTTATGGAAATTCTCTTTAACATAACGTACCTATGTTTTTTTTTTTTTCGGAATGTTTTGGAAGCTGGTTTGTTTCTGTAATAAGACATAATATAGAATTTATCAAAATTATATTCTCACTGAAATATAATTATTGATTTAATTTAGTCACATTCTGATAAACATGAACGTTATTGGTTTGGAAAATAGTAAAAATTCATCTATCAAGAGTACCTACCTATTTACTTAAATCGGTCAACACCTATTAGTCAAACGCAAGACCATATCGCCAGGCATTAAGAATATGGCATCAATAATTTTATTACAAATCCTCTCCTTACATTTGACTATCCACACTATTGTTCGTCATTGATCAGAACATCCTCAGTTAGTAACACGTCATAAATTCGACGTATAATCGAGTCGGTAAGCGAGCGCGGCCCATTGAGCAATGCGCAAACATGTCAAGATTACCTGCCGTTAATTATAGTAAGGTAACGCGACTCACTGATCGTGTTGCCTTTTGTTCAGGAGTAGGGAGTTATGTATGCTTGAGTTTTAGTATAAGACGAGATGAGTAAAACCTAGCATATGTCACTTAAAATGAGTGGAGGGAATAAGTGTGATGCAAAGTGCAGTTTCTTGAAACCGAATTATACAGACTCAATATATTGTACATCATGTTAAGCTAGACCCATGTTCAGATTGACAAAAAAGAAACGGTTTTTTTAAAGCGAAAGATAAGCCATTTTGTCTCTCGTGCAACTATGACCCACGTCCACATGTCCCATGACATCCTGTGACCACTCACAGGGTCAGTCAAGAAAAGCCTTTGATTTGAACGAAAAATATACGTGTTTTACATAAGTCTTTTACACTTATTGATTATTATAATTAAAAAAGGTTTTTATTTTTATTAATTTATTTATCTTTTGTATAGATTATTTTTTATTTTGTGAATGTGAGAACGCTGTAGGCTTAGTGGACTGTAGATTTGTTGACCATTTTCTGTTTCCTTAAGTACCTGGTACCTATTGAAAGACATACACTGTCCTACCATACCTAGTCACACTGTTATTTGAAAGAATTATAAAAGCCAATTATTTTTAAAAGAGTAACCGTGGAGTTTCTTGCCGGCTCTTCTCCATAGGAAACTACCAAATGGAACCGTGCACCTAACTTCTGACGTTTCATAAGTGCCCTTGTAGGTTTATGTGAAATAAAATATTTTGATTTTTGAAAATTTTTTTTGAAACAGTCCAGTCTGTAAAAATAGGGTTTTCTCCTAAGCCTTTATTTCATAATTTTATAATAGTCTGATAAGCAAACATCTCAAAATAACCTACCTTTAATTACTAAGTGACGCTACTCACTGATCGTGTTAGTTTGTAATGTGTACAGAAGTCGATACTAATTTAATATAAAATATGTAGAGAAGTCTGTTTCCATCTTCACATAACATGACGTAACATCGTTCTACAACGTATAATAATAATTAACAAAACTATCTTGGAATTTAAGATCATAATAGGAAAATTGAGAACACTTATCATAGAATAGGTAAGTTTACGAATTAGGTAACTATAGATTACTTTGTTAAAAGGCACACAGACGGTAAAGACAGAGTAAAGCCAATTTTTTTACAATAAATCAGATTTAAAAACCTCTAGAGAGACTTTTTAAGTAGGTCTGTATCCAATAGTTCAATACCAATATAATACTTTTTATTTCGGTAGTAGTTATTTTCCTTACCGTGTGGGATAATTATCGATCTCCACGTGGGCGAAACCGCGGGCAAAAGTAAGACAAACATAGAAATAAATGTTTTATGACGGTAATATTGACCAAAAAGAACCCAACCCTTTCTATACTATAGCGTAGACGAATAAATAAAGATTACATTTTTAATAACTGTTGCCTTCCTCAATTTTAACCCCAGTTTTAGCGTTGTCATCGATGTGGTATTAACAAGTACCGTCCGCGGCCTGTGGTATCATTTACCGATTTCAAAGCGGTATTTTATGCCGAGTTCTCAGTAATTTTATTTGATTTTGCTTGTAGGTCGGGTTGCTGTGGTTTCCTATGATCCAGGGTTCCTGTATAATGTACGTACCGTATGTACGTATGTACCTACCTAATTGTGTGTTCCTTAAAAATAAACGCATTTATTAGTAGTAATTTAATAAGGTGTTGGACACAGGTTTCAAAGAGTTGACTCACAAAAGATGATGAGAAGAAAGAAGGTGCTGCACAGGCAGGATTAGGTTGGTGTTCTTAATCCCCGAAAAATAATGACATAATCAGCAAAGGGTTGAGTATAAACCAAAGTCACAATAAAATTATAGAGATAAAAATAAGCCCACTGATACCAGTAGCACACCTCCGCCGTGAAACCATATTTTTTACAATTTATAATTTTATTTTATTTATTTATTTCTTACCACAAATTACAGAGAATGTTAGTACAAAGTCTACAGATACAATTTTATGATTAATTTGTGGAAGACTGGTGCCTAAACTAAGTTTTTTACAAAACCTGTATAGCAGGTCACCAGGCCGCATCATGTTCTGCTACTCGAAATTCGAGGAGCGGCACTCGAGTAGCGGAACATGACGCAATCTAGTTGAATTGAACTACTACGGTTTCGCTGCTATGGTTTCGGGGTGAAGGTGTGCTACGGGCGTCATGAAGACCGCTTTCTTTTATTTTAGCTTTATAATATTTTAGTTTAAAACTAATCCAATAAACAACATACATCCTCTATTTTCCCACGTTGTCACCGCCGCGGTATATAACCCCCCGCTGCGGTATCGCATCCTGCCTGCGGTTATCGATGTCAATATCTACGGTGTTATGTGATCCTGGTATCCACTAAACAGGTACGGCTGCTTGCGAGGGATAGACGTATCGAGTTTCGGGTTAGATTATATGGGGTTTTAAAACTGTTGGGCAATTTTCTTTGCTGTTATAGAAGATCCTGTAATTTTAAAAGATTTAGTTTGTGGTTACATAAACACATTCATCTTAGGATCGTGATCAATGTTTTGGGATTGAGACTTACGATAACTAAATCATCGATGGATAAACTGAAAAACGTCTGAAGGAACAGAGATCTTACAAAAGCCAACAAGATCCGGTTTGTTCGAAACTGGTTTTCCCTATGTTCTTATACGATACGGGGACGTGGACGCTGCGTGACATCGAAACGAAGATATCTGTTTTGGAAATGTGATGCTGGAGAAGAATGCTTGGGATCCGTGGATCGCGTTTTACATTAACTCATGTATACGTCAAGAACTTGGCATCAAAAAGCGTCTAAGTTTTCTGATTCAAACGCGCATCCTCAAACACTTCGGACACGTCGCGAGGCGTGAGGGTGATTCTATAGAGCGTCTTGTCGTGCAGGGTAGAGTGGAGGGCACTACACCACGCGGATGAATCATGCAATCAGATATTTTTGCCAAGCTGTTCATGGTAATATACTCGTATTTATGCTCGTGACTGTACATAGCAAACACCAACATCTATTCAGCTTAACTCGAAGAACTTGATACAAAATGTAACTTCGTAATACAAACTCTTGGTAAATGTGTTTAAGATTACTGAGCGCTGTTAATTACCTTAATTATTACTACGTTGCAAATTGGAGCAGGTAAACTGGTAGAATTTAACATTAGGTCTGTGATCCTCGAAGTAGAGGTAGGCTGTGGTGCACAGTTACTACAGCAGTTAATACTCATGTAACAAAGAGCGAGCTAATTGCCGGAATCCATGACGCTGCTACTGAGAATTCATTCCTGATCGAAAAATCCAACAAGTCATTATTTTCAAGAGTCACAATTCGTTCTTACAAAATTAAATAAGCAAAATACGCAACCTAAAATTTACTGAATAGCTCGCGAGTTACAATTCGGAGTAAAGACTAATCTAATTCGTAGTTTACTGATTTACGTCCGCTCATCCAATTTAATCTTTAACAATGTTTGACAGCAGATTCACTCATGTAAGTCTGCTATCAAACATGCACAAAGACTACATCATCTATTGTTTTGCTGTTGATATCATCAATCACTTTATTGCATGCTAGTAGGTAGTAGAAGTATAGCTCTGTGGAGAAGCTTATCCGTGAAAGTTCTACCATTAGGTCTAGGTTCCAATTTCAGTACCTACTGCTGCTGTGCGTCGATTTTAAGAGTTTGGATGCTTTATGCACGTAATTTTATTGCACGCCTCATAACACGAAGCGTTTCAGATAGTGCATACTCTCTCAACTTGCCACTTGAACTTTGATTGTCTCTTATATGCAAACTGATTGAAAAAAAAAGAACTATGGACGTCCGTGTCTCTGTTCGTATGAATCCCGTGTATGGTCACGATAACGTCCGAAATACTCCACATATCGACATATATTTTTTTTATTCACTTTAGATTTGCTTTCCCTGATTTTGTATTCAAAATGGCTATTTATTTCAATGTCATTTAATTGATATTTATTTTTAAAAAAAATGTTTCTGAATGAGCGTTATGAGGCCTGCTCTTTGGATATTCCATATTTTTTTTTGTTTTTAGTTTTGACAAAGCAATTGTGATGCCTGTAGTTTTAACAACCTAGCAAAAAGTATTATCACTAGGTATCGTCTAACCAATTTCTGGAGCTAAACAGCATTGCTGTAATTCGGTTGTTAGAGCATGGATGCTCAAGACACCTAATATGACATTTTAGCTTTGTGGACAGTGCGCCTGAGATGCCTCTGCTATTTACCATGCTTTTGTCAATTTCATAAAAAGGATGTTACGTAAGCGTGTAGGTAACCATTATAAAATTATGTGAGGTTTGACAAGATTAATATGGTATTATTTTTAATTAAGGAATAGGTGCTTAATAACACGTTTGAAAAAGGTAGCACTCTTTTTTGGAAAACCCCATCAGTACACTGTTGATTTAGTTGATTGATTGAGCTTGCTTGATTGAACGTGCATTAATTATAATGGCTGTATAAACTTGGAATATGTTTTCAATTTAAAAATACATTGTTGATGTAATTCCACCGTATCTAAAATGATTAATAACTTAATGTTATAAATAAACATCAAAGATGCCTTCTTACATTCTAAATGAAAAATATAAATAAAATGGCAGGTACACCATTTTTTATCTAGATTAAATTTTAAAATTAAACTATAATTCTTTTGTGGCCGTTTCTTTCTGTAGTTTTAATATAGAGGTTTTCTTTAAGCGGTTCTTGGACATAACTCATCTAAATAAATGGTCTGCCTTATGGCTTAAATGTATCATATTATATTTTTTGTAAAAGAGAAATTTAATAAACTTTTATGAAACCTTCACATATTCAGTGAGCACATTCACAATTATTTGGTACGTTACACAAATTAAATCTATTGATCCATCGCAAACAGATAGATCTCTGCCGATTCCCTTTTCATGACAGTTTATTTGCCATATTTCTAAACACACATCCCTTCTTACCACCAATTAAATAACAGGAGGTCCTGATGACGTCACGGGTGCTTACGTCTAATCCAACACAACAGGCGGATCCAATATGGCTGCGCTCCCAGTAACCACATCAATTGTTCATTCGGACGGTACTCCTAAACAAATTAATACCTAATTGCTTCAATACTGAAGAACCGACCCGCCTTCAATGGAACCCAATTATACCCGGCATCCACACCGATGGGGACTTTCAAAGAAATTGGAGATTCGAAAATGTATTTTTCTTTGATTAAATCGAGTATTCGCTGTATTGAACGCGCTTGATTCTGTTAGCGTTAAGTGTGCGGAATAGACAGACCTTGTTAATGTTGCGTAATACAATAAATGAATAAGATTCAATTAGTTGACGGAATTCTAAACAAGATTTACGAGACTAGGCAGGTTTGTTTCAAAATAATTCGACGTCTCCAGAAACAAAGTTTGCACCTCATTAGAGTAGCTACATCATTCTCTCATGAATAGTGATTACGTTACATTCTTGATATTTCATTCTCCCTTCACAAACATCTGGCCCCGACGCTATTTTATAAAAAGACTTAGCAAAATAGTGAAGGAGCCTAACGTGCAGTAGATATATAACACATTATATATGGAGTCACATATGTAGTGACAAACGAGGAACCATTTAATAGAAAATCTCCAACAAAAATGTAAACACATTACCAAGAAACCAGAACGCGAAGATAAAGTACTAAACGAATGTTTAACGTAACCAGAACTTGTACTTACCCGAACACCTTGGTTCTTCGCCACACTTAGTCGTGCAGTACCGTACGGATCCGTGCGGTACCGTGCAGTTCCCGGGAGAAACATATTAACAATTTATTAACTGTACCGCCGAACTTCGCCGCAGTATTGAACTGATATTAACTTGAATGTCTGTTGAGACCCTAAACTTAGCACGGAAATGGTTATTTATTAGAGTGTTACAAACTTTGTGGTTGAGAGCTAATAGGTGCTGATAGAAATAGAATGTGGTTTCGTACGGTCGGAAATAGAAGTTGGCTTAGGTTCACATTATGTACTTAGAATACACAAGAATCAATTATTCTTATAAGTTTCTGACCTATTGTAACTACTGCTCCATGGTAACAAAATAATAAATAAACGGAATAGACAAAACTACACAAAGTTGTAAAAGCATTAGCTCAATGAGCGTCAAACGTGTTAAGCCATTTGTTACCTTTTATAATCAATGATAACCAATCTCAATTTCAAACGCTTTACAAAATGACAATGATCGACAACAGATTCATAGTAACAGAACATCATCTTAGTAAAAAGAGCTTTCTAAACAAGAACCATTTATAAATTCATACCTGAGTTTATTTCTCAAAGTGTACTCAAACAAGAACAGTTTGCAAACGAAACGCGAATGAAATGACTTGGCAATACTTCGAATTTACAGCTAATCTCCACTCGATTGCCCCTTTATTGGTGTTTATTATGAACGAATTCATTTTAATGCAAATCAGCCGTGATTGATAAGCTGTAGCCATATATTGAATTACCATTTCAATCGTTTTGTATTGTGATGCGTGGATTTAGTCAGAAATATAATGAAACATATTCCTGTTATATGGATTGCTGAACTTTCTCATAGTAGATTCCAAATAAAAACCTATGGTCTTTCTCGTTTCATAGTAGATATTTTTCTGTTTTAATCCGTTCATACTATGCTTACTAGATCTAGTAGTCATACAGAGTTTGTTGTGGCTTTTGGCAAACGTTAGTTGGACTTGTCCTAAAACACTGTTAAAAATTATAGGCGATTAGCAATTACAAAAAAAAAATCATTAGTACACAATATTAATGCCGAATGCTTCTTTTTGATATCCGTATCCCTCAGTATTTCGATGACCATAGTCTGTAAGATAATATTTACTAATTGCCACGCCAAAACTCACATACAAATAAGTTTCCTAACTCACCAAGATGCGAAGTGCCCTATCTCCAGCCACCGACCTCGTGACTAACAATAGTTTAAGTTTAATAATGACGTTACCGATCCCAGTCCATTAATGACCGTTATTAGGCCGATCCAGTTTATCACTTCGTAACTCCCAAGTTTGGCAACTTTAGATATCATAATTACTTCAATGACCTTTAGCGTTTTTTGTCGAAAATACCTTATTGGGAATAAAAAGGGTTATAACGGCGTGAGCTGAATTTTAATTGGGGCTAAACTTTTATATTAAAAACTGAGAAAAATAGGAGATCCATGAAAAAATATTCGATACTCATAGTTAATCAGGGTGGATTATTCAATGGTTTCATTTAAACTTCATCATTGGATTTTCATCTTAGGATAGCATAATGACCCTAGCCATTTCCTAACTATGTTGGGGTCGGCTTCCAGTCGGATGCAGCTGAATACTAGAATTTTCCACGGAGCAATTGCCTATCTGACCTCCACAACCCAGTTATTGGGTAAGTAATACGATACCCCTTAGTAAGACTGGTTGTCGGACTTTCGGGCTTCTGACGGCCCGTACCACGAATCACAACCGGCAACGGCTTAGCGTGTTTTCCGAGGCACGGAGGAGTATTGGTATGTAAAAATGGTCACCTATCCATGGGCCAACCACGACAAGCGTAGCTTAACCGGTGCGACGGTTATAACTTACCCACAAGCTCCCTTTTCATCATAGGAAATCTTAAATTTAAAAAAATCATTGTACACATTTTCGTGTTCTTTGGATCTAACGTGATGACCAGAGCCCTATTTAATCTAACGGACAATATTTCCGAATATATCAGAGGTCTCGAAGTTGTCATCCCAGAGGTCAATCTGAAGTCACAAATGCCTTACCTATTATTAACACCAACACCTTTCAAACCAGTTAGTTAGGTACCTAATATTTGGTACCAGCTATTTTTTCTTCATACGCCATAGGTGCCTACTTTCAGGTATAACCCTTTCCTTAAAGCCTTTCCATTATCCGACTTTTTACGACATGCGCTAATCGAATAGCAGGTAGGTCTTTGTACCTACAGTCATAGTTAGGCTATTCTTGTATCGTACAGCGAAGCGTAACAAACAACTTTCTTTCATATCAATTACCTATCAGGTTAACATAATATGTGTGTAATGTTACAATAGAGCCGGTCCTAGGTTAACTACAGATCCGTTATCAAAGAATTTGCTGTGAGATAAAAAGGGTGTACCTATAGGTATTCTATGGTAAAACTTACTCGGTAGTCCGTAATCGATCCGACACCGATACCAATTTTTAGCTACCAAAATTCCAAACTGAGCTTTTAACATGATATTGACCAAAAAGTTCATAAATGGAGAAGGCAATCATCACATTTCAATTTATTGCTGTTGCTGAGCTTAGTTACGAAAAACAATTAACTAGACACGTAGGTATTTATAAAATTAAAATGAAATTCACCTTACAACACCAAAATTAAAATTTAATCATGGTTCCCTAATTTTGCAGCTGTCCCGCTTCTTCATTAAGTAGCAGTTAGCTATTTATTTACTTCAAAAGACGAAGCAACTGCTGACAAATTAAGTTAGTTAACTTTGAATTAAGTTTCGCGATTAATTAGCGGCGGCGGGTGAAAAATATACTGACGTCGAAATAAGGTTCGTTTATTAAATACACCGGGTGCTACCCTTAATTAAATTAACCTGGTAGTTTGTGATCCACTTTTATAATTAAATATTGTATAATATTGTTTGTATGTATTTTGTCCGTTTAGACTGGAAGCCGACCCCAACATAGTCGGGAAAAGGCTAGGTTGATGATAATGACATTTTGTATGTATATTTATTATATTTTCTACAACTTACCGACAGAATCCGTACATCGAAACAACACTGAAACTCCGAGTATAAACAACTGTGACCACTTCATCACAAAGTTTTTGAACAAACTCATCTTCACCAAATACATCAACGGGAAAAAAAGACAAATATTCAAAAAACGTTCCAAATTCTAGAACGTCGCATTTTCAAAAAAGTTTTCGTAAATGGAACGCGGGAGCGACAATGATTACAATTCGCTCGGGTTTGATTCGGTACGGCGATCGTGAAGCAACTGTTCTGACGGAACGGTTGAACGGAGGCTGAGGGTTCCAAACCACGCATGCGCGAATCTTTCTTCGCTTTACAGAAAGCGGTGTTTCTAGTTTGAATTATACTGTATTTCCTTTTGAAGTTACGCTCGATGCGCCTTTGACTTGGTGCATTCCTTCAAAGGCCCGTGGTTCTGTAGAATGGAACAAAAGCTTTTCGGTGTTCCGTAGGGACGTGTCCTGTCCCCTTAATTGTTGCGTTGTTTTGTAAATGTTTCGGTTAAAACGATTGTTTCTTGGATATTAGGATTTATATTAATGGTGGGATATACACTTTTGGAATAATTTCAAGTATGTTTCACCTACCTCCATAATTAAAAATATTGAAGCAGCTAAATCCAATAGGGTAATTAATTAGTATATTTTCGGAAACGTAAAAATGGTATATTAAATATCAAAAATCACATTCAATAATAGTATAGAGCAAATCTTAACAAAATCTTAACAAACTGTTCGCGTTCATATTGGTCGAGAGATATTCTCCCGTTAGATAACTCAAGCCATTTATGTGATCGTGTGATGTCACCGTGACATGTGTCTTCCCACTGAAGAGCGTTTGTGGCGGGAAAGATGAATGGAGAGATTAGATGGCGCCAATTCTGGTAGGCGCTGACTAAGCTAAATATAGTGCTGGCTTTCGTTAAGAAATGAAATAGGAAAGAAATGGCAGATATTTTCATACTAGTTGTAATTTTCGATTTCATGAGCATGAATCATGAATTCATGATATTGACCGTAGTATTTGTTGAACTTTTGACGGGGTCCACTAGAGCCGATGCATGCCGGTTGCAAAGAAGTCGGAAAGGGAGATCGTGGCCCCCGGCGACATGGCAACTGAAGAAACACGGGTGGGTTTTAGTCAGTAAGAGTCTGACACGCCCTCCCTCTCCGCCCAGAGCGGGAGAAGTTATTTGATAATTTACCACCCAAAAAAAGGAGGTATTTGTTGAACTTAAGTATACGATTTTTAATTCCTTTCTGTAAGTTCAGTTCTTCTTTGTATTTAACTAAGAATGTGTATTTCAATTGAGAGAATATATAATGGCCATTGCCATTGATAACATTAAAATAATATTGCCAGCGTTTAATCGATTTAATAATAAATTAACTTGCATGGAGCGTCACAGAAAAGCTACACAATTTCATTACTCCAGATGTCGGTTCTTAATGATTCTTATAAAAATAAGAATACCTATAGACTTTTAGTACCTACCTAGACATTCTTAATTTCCGCTGAGCGACATTTTTGTTGTAAATATTGTTTAGCGAAGTAAAAGTTTTCTTTGTGAGGACAAAATAGTATTTTTCCCGATCTCTCGTGAAAAATACCATTTATAAAACTGTTGCCTAGAAAGTAGTGAAGGAGTTTTCAGCTTTTATTTAGGTACCTCGAGGTAATATGACTAGATTTCAATCAATTAAACATTACTTAGCCTTTTGAAGTGTATGGATGAACCCGATTGTCCATTTAGGTCACCAAATGTCCTATTCCAATGTTGTCTCTAATTGACCAACGGGTACCAAACTCGAACTTTGCTAATTCGAGCTCTTAAGTGAATTCAATAGGTACCTCAACAAACATGGTCAGAAAACCTTAGCTTGCTAAATATCTATAGAATAGATCTGTTTTATAATTATATATATTTTATTTCAATACAGTCTGTTCCATTGAAAATATATTGGGATATATTTTATTCATACATAATTTTCACGTACCTACTTCGAACAAGTTTTGCAACTCGTAGATGCGTATGCTTATGTTAAAATTATACTGTACTAACAAAATAAAATGAACGAATTTAAAAAGAAAAAGAAGCAAAAATACTAGTGATGTGCTTCACCCGTGAAAGCTACCTACAATTGGTCCCCTCGCGAGCCTTCACAAGCCCTCGATTACCATAAATCACTATAACAGTATATTGAATCCGTCTGAACTAGGATCGCGGCGTTTGCTGAACATTACATTAGCTGTTCGCGGCAAGACAAACATCATCAATCAATGGCGTATTACTCTAAGTATTGAATTTTATCTGCGTATTATTAGTAACTAGCTGCGACCCGCGGTTTCACTCGCATAAGTCTCGACCGTTTGGAAATATCGGAATAAAACGTATCATATTCCTAATCCAGGTCATGGTCTCCCCATGTGCAAACATCCAAATCTGTTCAGCCGTTTTTGCGTGAAAGCGTAACAAAAAAAGTCACTTTTGCATTTACAATATTAGTTAGGATGATGACGACCGATGACCTGGTGATGACGTGGCCGCAGGAATCCGCTGGATCCGAGATGCACAGAATCGGTCGAAGTGGCGGTGCTTGGGGAGGCCTATATCCAGCAGTGGACGACTTTCGGCTGAAATAATTATGATGGTGATTATTAGTAAATTACATAGCTGTGAAACGTACCAGTACTTATGGTGTGTTCCAAAACTATCTGATGTAAGTGTAAACAAACCCTGTTCAGATTAAGTTCTCACGATATCACCCACAAAGGGAATTAGTAACACGTTCAACTATATTTAGAACGTTTCAACTTTTTATACAACTACTTTTTCCAAGAATTAAGTAATTATTGTTTGAGTAACATTATTAAATTGTAATTGAACAATTATCAACGAAAATTAAGATACTACAAATCGGCATTCACAGGTTCGTTTTCTGATCCATTTGTTTACATTATTCTCAGATACTTTTGGAACAGATGTTACTACAATTGCAGCCTGTGTATTAAGTGGTTAATAGACGAAAATTATTTTTAATCAGTGGCGTATCATTCTAAATACGAATAAATTTTAAGTTACTATTCATAATATCAGTAGATTGAATCCATGTAAACAAGAATAGCCAAGTTAGTTGAACATTAACTTGTTCGGGGTCGTACAAACACTATCAATCAATGGCATATCTATTACTTAATACTTTCGCCGTAGTTTAATTATGTAGCTTACAGTTTCAGCAGTTAGTTATTTAAAGATATTGTTATGCACTCATAAAGAGGGTTGAACAACTGGTGTTTCTAAGACAATCTACATGAAGCAAAATAATTAATTAACAGCGTATTATTTTACAAGCTCTATTACTGTTATAAATATACTAAGGGGAGACGAATAAATTTAAATAAAAAAAATATCGTATTTTAAAAGCTTAACTGTGTGTTTGATTATGTAATACGAAAATATGTCATTTAATACTGTTTGCGTTCACAAAGGGATTTACAAACGCTTTCTATAACATCATCAATAACCTACGTATCAATCAAAATGTCTCTAAATACTAACTTAACGTTGTATTATTTAATAAAGTTCGCGTTTCTATGAACATTCTGATGTAAAACTATCGTATGGTGTTTGCAGAAACATTAGCGGCTCACGGCGTGTGCTCTCTAAACATCATCAATCAACTGCGTATCACGGACGTTGAGTCCAAATAAAACGTATGGCGTAGTATTGTGTTGAGACTGGGCCTGTTATAAACTGTCTGGAAAAAACCGTTATTTTGGAATTGGTTCAAATTAGTTTTGATTCGATTCAGTTTTGATTTTTCGTAAATTTTTAAGTATGGTCCAACATCTGACGGATGATGCGTCGCGTATCGTCGATCACGTAACGCCAGAACTGACAAGTACATAATGACACATTCAACGATGACACACTCAACCGATGATTTGATAGTGCGTCGACCATACTAATGAAGTTACGCCCAACGCATCTTCCGTCAGATGTGCGACCACCTTAATATTACCAATTAATAAAATGTAAACTAATATTTTTGTCTACGATTTATTTTTACATACCTACGTTTGACTGACAAAACAATATTATGAAAATATATCACAATTTGTTCAAAAACGACACAGGACGAAGGTTCAATCGTTACGGTATACAATGTAATTGAATCAAAAGTCCGCGGGTTTCCGGATTTTGTGGCGTTGCAGGGCACGATCACCGCGCCCGCGGCCCTTCGGTTTATAATCCATTGTTACACGGGTTTTGTTGATAAATGGTTTTTCAATGTTGATAATTTAAACGTTGAAAAATGCGTTAAAAAAATGGAAATAAAATTAGGGCTGCTACATCACCTAAAACTGAAGAGCTGTAATTTATTAGTAAATGTTAAATAACAAATATAAATAAAGCATTTTCTATGTCCATTACACGTAAAACATACAATGTAAAACTAAATCATAACTTTTGCCTACTTTTATTAATCAAAAGAGCCAACAAAGCCGATCAAAATTGTTTGTTCAGCAAGCTCGCCACTAAAATAACTTGCCACCTATTGTTTTAAAAAAACAGCCAGTATTTACGATCCGAACCCTCTCATATTAGCATAGATCAGGCATCCAAAATCATAATTCGTCTCAGCAGTGGAGCCGGTCGCTCATACATTAGTATGCGGGTCGGCGCTCCCAGCTATTGTGGTTTGTTTATAGACAAATTTCCACCTGAGAATATACTTGAACAAGATGAAACGGACTGATTTCTGTTTGCTTTACATCCAGTCCTTTGTGTTATACCTATTGTTCGAGACCGAATCAATCGTACCTTTTATTTATTCGTCAGGATTAACTGAGATTATGGTACGGGCATTTGGAGAAATGTCGGCACTGTGGGAAATGTCGGATTCAGTTCGCGACTGCGACGTAAATTGCAGCTGAATTCATTTGGTGTGTGCGCGCTGGAATGAATTTGTGTTAGCCATGGCAAGTTTGGTTTGTTTGCAGATGCCATCAGTTCTACGTGCGTTTGTGCAAATATACGAACTGCATATTTATGATTATAAGCCCTATATGGGTTTGCTAGTAGCACTTTTAATGGCAAAATTCACTTGTAACAAAATTGGATTGAATTGAGAGAGGAAAATGGGGGCTAAATTGCCTACTAATGACAGATAGTGTGTCTCGTCAATTCAGAATAGATAGGTCAAAAAAGTAAAAAAAAAAAAAATATGGAATAGAGATTTTGCTACGTTGGAGCGCGTATAGCTTTTTTAATGTAACCTCCATTCAAATCACGGCTACCTTTCCTGGTTTCAAGAACGATGCTAAAAATAGTTACACATATATCTTTGTACTTAGACAACTAGAACGAGCAGGAACGTGGCCTTAAAGTAACATGTGCCAACAACCTTGACTTCCCAAAAACCGCTTCTATAACCTCCTTACCAGGTACAATAGGTACACGTGTAACCATACCTTTACATAAAAAGACTTACAATAACAAAGTGCTAAGAGCTCGATCCTCGACTCGGCAGTAATGCTCTCCGGAGAATCGAATCATTGCCGCACGGCTGAGCAAATTAACTACACGGGAACAGAACGTGGGGTGCTGTATAAACGAGCCTCGGTTCAACATCTGCACTCATTTGAACGCGTGATGTTTGTTTTGGTAGTGTTAAGGCGTAATGAAAGGGAAATCGGTTGTCCGTATAGGGTTTAATGGGAAATCGTTAGAAAGGAAATGCTGGGTAAAACGGCACCCAGTATTTCCTTTCCGGAATCTTTCGATTTTATGTTGCTTAGAAATCTAAATGCGAGCGTATGATGGAATATGATTCACTTACAGAGAAGAGTTTTCAGTCCCAGCAGTGAGAACATTACAGGCTGATTATATTAGATATATATTTTTGAATATTTTGGGTTAAAAGCATTGCCTTATAAAAATATTACGTCTTTTTTGTTAAACAGAGATTATACTTACTCTATTTGGAGATAATATACACACACACATACATAACATCACGCGTTGTTTCCCAGAAGGGTTGGGCAGAGGTGTCCCTGTAGCAGGTTCACCCACATTTCGCCAGGTATGTTTAAGTCCAATGGGGGTGAGCCTATTGCCATCAACTGGGTACAAAGCTAGACTCCGGGCTGCTACCGAGAAATTTCAGATAGAAAAACACGATAACACTTTGCCCGACCCGGGAATCGATCCCAGGACCTCATACACAGCAGTAACGCTTGCGATCACTAGACCAACGAGGCAGTCAAGTTGGAGATAATATAATTCTAAATATCCAAATGATTATAAAACCGTTCACATTTGTATTTCTTCAAATCTTGACTTTTTGGTACTTTTTTAGAGAAATATTAAATTCTTCAAAGACCAAAATTACATGAATAGCACTCGGTAAAGCAGGTAACGTTTTGAAATGTTGGTAACAGAATCGTTCCCTACGTAACGAATTTGCACGAATTTCTCAATGCGACGATATCCTAGAAATTTCAATATTGGCACCGATCTGGCTACCGAGAACACAAAACCAAAGATTTAAATGCTGCGAATCCAAGCTTCAAAATGGTTTATGAGTTTGTGTTAACACTGGTAATGCAATTACGAGATTCCGAGTAAAATATGCAATTTATTTTAGTCAACCAATTAATGCAATCTGCTAACATTCTTCGCGATCTCATTATTTAGAGCCTATTATTAAAGTAGTTCATACATAAATACATGGCTTTTCTCACGAATGTAGGCAAAAACAGAACACCTAAAACATACTACTTTTGACTTAAAAAACGAAAACTACTTTATGGAAGGGACGACTAGAATCAATCCTATTTTTTATTTTTTGTAAATTCTGACATGCAAAATTGCCTTTTATGTGCCTTATTTAAATAAATAATTTGACTTTGACTTTGCTTTGTCCTCAAGGTCATCAACATATTCCCGGTTGCAAACTAGTACATCTACGCATCTAACCTTTGTGAAGGAGATCTCTAGTAAGGGCAGTATTTGCCCTGTGATGGCACCCCTCCATCAATCTCATAAATATCCCTTGTCCTACAGAATCAACACAAAAGAAAAAAGTTTACAAACATTTGAATAAAACATTACAGACCGCAATGTCATTTAAGAAAAAAAATCGAAATTCAAAATTGTTAGCCGAACGTTACCTCTTTCTTCACAAATTAGAACCCCCACTGTTTGTAGCTAGGGTTGGCGTTAATCATAACTTTTTGTTGGCTATTATCGTAAATTCGCGGCAACTGAATAGTAAATTAGAGTGGTTCACTGCCCACTTTGAGTTCGCTAAGATTTATAGAAATTAAAGGGATAAGTTGAAAGCCGAAAAGTAACAGCGAAAGATATTAATGAAAATTATGCATTAGCAAAATGTATAATTTAGTAAAATTATTATTAACAATATTTGAAAATTCTTTAATCTTTCTAGTATATTTAAAAAAAATTTCTAATCTAACTAGCTTGTATTGCCCCACTGCAAGGCAAAGAACTCCCTCTCCCTTTTCCTGTCAATTCAATTTTCGCTAGGCTACAATAGGCTATGATGAATAATGTTTCCTTTAACACAAACTAAGCTGCTGGTGCTACAAGTTATCGAATAAAACCTAGCTTACAATGTAAGCACTACTCAATAAAACTAAGTTAAACTGCACTCGTTCCTTAAAAAGCAGATATATCTCTAATCTGAAGCACTAGTCAAAATAAAAACAGAGTGTAGCAGCTTGTCCCGAACAAGTTTAAGACTAACTTCACTGAAGCTAGTGAAACTGGGTTACTAATGTACTCAGTCGCCGAGTGAGTGAGTAAATATACCTGTACCTTGCAGTATGTCTTGAGAAGTGCATGTATTTGTGTCTGTCGTAATGATATTACCTACTGACGGAGTTGTGGAAATATTTCTACTAGTTTTATAGATAGAAGCACTAAATGCTGTTTCCTCTAATGAAATGAAATTAAATGATTTTTTTATTCTGTAAATAGGATATCGGTATCACTTTTACACGTCATATAAAAAAAAAAATAAGCTAGATGAATTGGGCGTTTCCTAGCAGACTACTCTAAGAAGAAAAGCCGAAACAAACTCAGAGGTCGCAGTCAAAAACGAAAATTCGAAATCAAAGACACCGACTTCCGAAATTAAAGTTATTTCTCGCTTTGTAGCGTTTTTTTTTTGGAAGTCAGTTGATTTTGTTCTGTAAAAAGTTTTTATTTTTGAATTTTTAGTTGTATATTTAATAAACAGTGACATGAATTTATCATAATCATCCACATAATAAGTGCGAAAAAAATACGTATTGAAGCCAACTCAAAAACTATCCAAGAAAAGTTAGTAAAATTTATATAGGACCAACTCAGGAGCATACCCTATCACCAAAAAAAGAATTTTTAAAAATCGGTCCATAATTGACGGAGGAATCGGCGGACATTCATAAAAAAAAAAAAACAAACATGCGCTACGAACGTATAAGCTCCTCCTTTTTGGAAGTCGGTTTTCAATTTTTGCCACCAATTTCCGAAATTAAAGTTATTTCTCGCTTTGTAGTGTTTTTTTTGGAAGTCGGTTGTTTTTATTTTTGTTTAAAAGTTTTTATTTCTCACTTTTTAGTGTGTAGTTTGTAATTTACGTAAGTTACAACAGCCTAATCTCAACTGCTCATCACCTTTTACAAAATATTGCTTTCCCGATACAGGGACGTTAATCGTTGAGGAGTTCTCCTGGTACTTAACCATCAGTTCCACTTCTCCATATGCATTGTGACAAGCATAAATTGCATTGCAGCCATATTAAAGTAATCGAATTGCCACCCGTGAAATACTTATAATTGAGTAATTCCGGTGGCCATTTGTGGTCTTAATCATCAGTTCCACTTCACCAAATGATGCTTTTTTAGAAAAATTGCATGAGTTACTATCAAAAAGAATCGGTTGGCGCAATATTGAGTTATTCGTCCATTTGTCGCGCACATCCTTAATGCAAATTTAAGACTTATATGGTTTTATAATGGATGCCATTATCAGAACTAGACCAAATTGAAATTGGACCACACGGGAAGTACCAGCTTTCAAATAAAAAAGAATCATCAAAATCGGTTCACCCAGTCGAAAGTTCTGAGGTAACAACCATAAAAAAATACAGTCGAATTGAGAACCTCCTCCTTTTTTGAAGTCGGTTAAAAAGCAAATATACAATACGAACATATAACCTCCTCTTTTTTGGAAATCGGTTAAAAAGTCATGCAATAGTTCAAGAAAACAAACACAGCAATCAATGCATGCCAAATTTTGAAGACAAAGAGGTTCAAATAACCATTAGTGACCGCAAGAAAGAAGTTAGTAAAAATGATATATCGTTACAGAAAACTTTCGAAAAATATATGCAAAGATTAAGAGACATCGGCTACCATCTCTCAGGAAGTGTTCCCGACTACAAATCATAAAAAGTAAACTATACAGATACAGAAATAAGTCACTGAAAGTTGAGAAAACACAAATTATCAACCCGGCTGAAGTCATCATACCAGAAGAATTTCGTAATTATGTGTTGGTTGGTTATTGTTTCCAAGGCGGGAACCGCATTCTTACTTCAACCGAAATTGGGCAGCACATAAAAGTATGTGATTCATGGAGACATAGGAAGTACTGACATGTCGGCGCGAACGCGAACGTCCTAGCAGACAAAACTAATGTTAACTTACAGACGCTTACGCAAATACGAATAGCGCTATAAATAAATTAACTTGAATTCAAACACTTTTCTTTTCCAACTGTACCTTCCATTGTTTACGTAGAATCGAAGAATTGCGTGCACAGCGATACTTTTTAGTTGGTATTTTTTGAGTCAAGCATAGCGGGGCTAGAGTATGGGGAAATAAACGAAATTTTCAACAATGTCAATGTGTCTAGAAAACTGGATTTTACTAAAATTAAAATGTCAAGTTGTTATCATAAGGCTTAGTAGAGCGAGCAGCTCAATTCCAAGCTTTTTTATCTTCTAAATAATCTGAAATTTTATAGTACAGAGGGTACTATACAAAATTTTAATAACTTATAAATTGATATACAGGGTGTTAAAGTAATTGCGTGCCATAGCTTAGGGGTAGGTTCAGTATCGATAAAGGAAGCCAGAAAAAATAAATTGTTTAACTGCTTTTTACCTACTATCGAACACGTTGTCATTTTGTCCTTCACTTCTCGCGTCCGAATACTAAGGGCCGGCGCATTATTTGCTAATGAATTTTTTTATTTTTTTTGGGTGGGAAATCAAGTTGCGCCCCTACCGCTACGATGGTACGTAAATTACGATTCCAATTTTCCCTTCGTACTTTAACGGGCTGAAGACCGTCAAAATACAAAACCTACAAAAAAGATCTTGTTTAACTAGTATTCAACAGAAATACGAGTAGGTATTGTATTAAGGCGTAGTTAAAAAATTGGAATCAGGTACCTATTTACAATGATTAAAAATCAACTTATTTACACAAATGTTTTAAGTTTTAACATTTTTCACTTCGAAGTGTTATTTAGGAAGAAGAAATACTTGGAATTGTACGTACCTACCTAGTTACCTATCCTTCACCCGGCGTTATCGAAGTGTTCGGGCGTAGGTATTTCATTGCGTTCGATAGTATGTAGGTAACTCTAGGAAATTATTAATTAGCATTTAAACAAAATAAAAACATTATTATCGCATCGCCGTACAAAAAAAAGTTCGTTTTTGTCGTGGAAAATTGGAATTGTAATTTACATACCGCCGTTGTAGCGTTAGTTCGATTCGCGTCCGATAGTAGGTACCTAAGTAATTAAAGCATTTAAACAAATAAAATAATTTTAATTCTAAACGATTGCTATTTTAAGTTAGTAGGTGCTAATACAGGGAGGGACATCGACGCGCAAACCTCGTGAAAAGGTTACACCTTACGTCATAAATAAAATTACGAAAGTCATACTAACTACCTAACCTACACATACACACACACACAATGATGAGGCGCGGCCGCCCGCGGCGCCGTCGCCGCCGCTGCCGGACGAACGTGAACGTCAACATTGATAGGTACCTAACACAAAAGATCATGTTTAGTTAGTCTTGATAACCGATGGTAGTTAATTATTAAGCACTCGCTACGGAAATAAAACTAACAATAAGCTTATTCCCACAAATTAGCGATACCAATGAGGATTGATAACAAAAAAGATGCTTGACAAAATTTTAGCGATCCAGTGATGTTCAATTAATGAACTTACCTTAATCTCGCTCATTCCTAATGAGATAGGTTTCGAAGTGGCCGCCACCAATTCGCTCGCAGATCTGAGCGCAGCGCAGAGTTTCAGCGTGGATACGGGCCAAAAAAGTGGGATCCTGGACACACTCCTCACACAGCGTCGCAAACACATTCACAATAGGTACGTTACGATCTCTAATTTCTGCTGCAGTATCGCACTCGGTCACAAATACCTTATCCTTGACGTAACCCCAAACACTGTTCCACATTCCGTTGCGACTAAATGTAGACTCATCCGTCTAAATCACATTAGCAGCAAACGTAGGCATTGCGACGTGCTTTCGTTGCAGCCACCGGCAGTACGAGAAACGACGAACTCTGTCTGCGGGCAATAACGCCTGCGACTTGTGAAATCGGTACGCTCGCTGCAAATCTCTGCGTAAAACCCTAAGGACAGTCCAGCGTGAGACTTGGGACCTGTAACAGTCACGAACTATGCGAGCTGCCGTGCGTATTCCCAGTCGCCGGTTCTGCCGCACGACACTCAGTATGTGGTTCGCAACACTCGGTCTAACGAGCCTGCCAGCACTGTCGCGCTGTAGGATTGTCCAAGACACGTTAGAACGCTCGTTTTATTAATTACACGAGAATTTCGTGGATGGCTATCTTCGGGATATCTCTCCACATCATAAGTGTATTCCCGTATTCGCGGGCACTGAAGAATTGTTCAGGTCTGGAAGGCATTTTGAACGTCACTCACAAACTCACACACAGAGAAAATTACTTTTGATTTTAAAAACTACGTTAAGATCACAAATTCTCGATAAACAGCACGCCCGTTTGCGATCAACGAAATCTAGGAACTGGCAAAAATCCGATAAAATCGGCGAAATGCAAAAGAAATGAACTTTGCTGATCTTTCTTTCAACTTGCCGCATTTGCTGCCTACAGTTAGTTATTCTGTGCCTACAGTGCTACACCGAGCACAGATCAACAAAATGATAGACTGTACAAATACATTTAGTTGTACCTAGTTACCTACTCACGAAATTAATTGCGAAAATGGATGTATTTTTTTTAGAAAACAGTAAATTACATTGTTGAATTACATTCAAAACTAAAATGAATGTTGATAATAAAAAAAAATCAAAAAAATCACGTGACTATCAATACACTTCTACACGTATTTTTTAAATCTTCTTTATTTAAATCGATGTAGCTTTAGAAAAATAAATATCCCCCATAGTCAATCTAAAATAAAAGTAGTAAATGGGTCCTTCATTTATGTAGATCATGATTAAAATGCCTCATGTGACGCGTCTGTTAGATTCATTGGGGTATGTCGCTTAGCTTCTTACGAGACCGCTCTCCGCCGCGGTCCGTTTGTCGGCATTTGAAAGCGAATAGGGCACCGGACATCCGTAGGGTGTCGTCACACTCTGCGCCTGGCATCGGACGCGGACGGACGTGCTGCGCTGCTGATTGTGGTTCCCGATAGTGACTCAAGCGATCCTGTTCCTGAGTCATCGTTTCGTCGCGTACTGCGACGCTCTTCATAGTCGATTATTATTAATCGACTATCGTCGACCAATTAATCGGAGTCTTTTTCAAGATACGATTAATTATCTGTTTCTTTATCAGAGTATCGTCAACTGACTCTTCAAGTCATTTTGCCCCTTCAGGGAAAAACCACAGTTTCGTGGTCCTCGGTGGAAACCATACGGTGCCAACGAAACCGAGGGGGTGTTGACCCAATCACACCCGCCGAGCCCCTTCAGGGTTAGGCAGTCAATTGGCCGGGTCCCAGTGTTCGGCCTTGGGGGGTCTCCTAGTCGGCATTGGTGACAGTTTTCCTTTCACAGCTACTCACCTAGTGTCGGTCGGGTGTGTCTACACCCGGCGCACTAGACTGGTCAGGACCCCGTTGCACAATAAGATAGGCAACGGGCAAAAGCAAGCTTAGGGCTCACCATTAGGCACTCAACCTCCCTGTCTATACCCGACAGGGAGGGTTTACACATCCCCGGTAGTCCGCCCGGGGAATTAGGTTGTTAGGATTTTAATTAGGGAAAATTAGGTCCCAATTTTAATTAATCATAATGGAGGCCGTACAGAGTGACATTCAGTCACTCCGTAACGACCTCATTTCCCTCAGGAGTGAAAACTCCAAGTTATTAGATCTTCTCAATAGAGTCCTTAAAAAGGACCCGACCCTCATCAATGAGTTCGGTAACGAACTCGAAGGTCTCGCTGCTTCACAGCAGACCATAACTAGGTCCCAATCCATCGCTGACTTCAGCGATGTAATCGAGGCTCAATTTAGTCCCTGTCCCTCCGACAGCATGGACATAGTAGAAGTCGCGACCACCGTAGCCCGCGCCCCGACCCCCCATCCATTTTATACCCCCGACTCAGAGGCCCTAGCCTCTGCTCATTCTTCTTCCTCTTCCCACTCGGATGACGAAGGCTTCACGCCAGTCACCGGGAAAGGGAACAAGAGGAAGAAGAAGAAGCAGAGCTCGTCCCAAGCGAGCAAAGTAGTCGTCATCGACGACTCAATCATAGTCGCCCCTCAGGCAACCCCCACCGTCACTCCCGCCGCTACTTGCACCCCCGTAGCTTCCCCCTCCACCGCCCCCCGCCCGATTGCGTCATCCTCGCAGAATGACGCACCGCGATCCGCACAAAACTCCGGCCCTAAAAAGGTCGCGCCGCCACCCCCTGTCTTCATCCAAGACAAGGACAAGTGGACGGCAGTATCAAAGTGGTGTGTAGACCTTAAAATAGGCTACACTAGCGCCCGTTCCACCCAACAGGGTATTAAAGTACTCGTCCCTACGTCGAAAGACTACAGGGACTTAACCAGGGTCCTGAGAGAGAGAGGTGTGTCATTCCACACCTACTCCCTCCCAGAAGAAAAACAGATTAGGGTCGTCATTAAGAAGATCCCTAAAGAAATTCCCTCCTCGGATATCCTTGCCGACCTTCAGTCGCAGAACATCCCCGTGGATGAAGTGCACCGTATGCACCGCTCGCGTGGCAGGGAAGCATACGACATGGTCATCGTCGTGTGCTCCCCTACCGAGGGGCATCACCCCATTTTCAATGTCAAGACGATATGTCAATTAGTGGGCTTCTCCATAGAGAAGCCTTGGAAAAACAGCGTCATAGGGCAATGTCACCGTTGCCAACTTTACGGCCATAGTCAGAAGCATTGCCATGCGAAACCCAGGTGCGTCAAGTGCCTGGGAGACCATGGCACGGCAGACTGCACTCGACCAAAGGATCGCAACTTGTGCGCCACCCCGCCAAGTTGCGTGCTGTGCGGCCTCGAAGGCCACACGGCTAATTACCGCGGATGTCCAAAAGCCCCTAAGGCTAACACAGCAAAGCTGTCTAAGCGTCTAGACGCTAGGCAGCAACGTCAACAGGTACAACAACCTTTCCCCTCAGCCCAGATGCCTCAGAGGCTTAGCCCTCAGAGACCTAGCCCGTGGTCTCAACTCAACTACAACCACCAGCAGACCTTCCCGGCTCTGGTTACCCCACGCCCCCCTCCCCCTCACACCCCGCTATACTCCCTAATGGACCCGCGAGTCCGCCCTCCTCCTCCCCCCGGCTTCCCTGCTCCCCATGCGCCTACACAGCGTAGGGCTCCCCCCGCGACCTCCGCTAAACCCAACGTAAACCCGGTTACCCCGCGTCCCGTTCCCACTCCCGTGGCTAACAAAAATAACATTTACTCGGACCCCGCTAAAAATGCATTCAGCATAATTAGTTCCACATTCATGACCTTCTGTACCCCCAGGGCTCAACAAATGGCCCTAGACATTGTAGAAGCCAGGAAATCAGGTTGCTTCGAGCAAATCCAGAATGTATTCCTGGCATACGAGGATATCACCTCCGCCCTCACATCCTTCACTAGACCCTCATAATGTATAACGCCTCTTATGAAAGGTTTAAACCCCGATCCCTAAAGATAGGAACTTTCAATGCCAATGGCTTATTTAATCAGAAAGATGAAATCGCGGAATTTCTCCGCGATCATCAGTTAGATCTTCTCCTCATACAGGAAACTTTCCTAAAGCCCCATAAACGAAACCCCTCCATTGCTAACTATCGTTTAATTCGAAATGATAGGACGCGCTGTCACGCGGGTGGCACTCTCATTTACTATAAAAAGGATCTGTATTGCATCCCTATGGACCCTCCACCTCTCTCCCGACTAGAAGTATCAGTCTGTCGCCTAGGCATGACTGGTCACTCGCCGATCACTCTAGTGTCGGTCTATATCCCTCCCATCCCAGCTCAGGCCTCAGAAAACTACCAACTTATTTCTGATGACCTACAGCTACTTTTCGGCATGAGCGACTCTGTCATTATGGCAGGGGACTTCAACGCCAAACATCCTTCTTGGAACAGTAATATCACTAACCCCAGGGGCCGACACTTGTTCGACCTCTCTTCCATTCTTAACTTCGACATCATCGCTCCGATGAATCCCACGTACTATCCCCACATGTTAAATTACACCCCTGACGTCCTTGACATAACGCTCCTTAAGAACGTTAACTTACGACTTGACTCGATAGAAACGGTGCACGAGCTTACCTCTGACCACCGCCCAGTAATCTTCCATCTTGTATCCCGCATAGGTCCCTCTGACCCTAACCACCCTCTACCCACTAGAAAGGTGACGGACTGGAAGAAAGTAAGCGAAAAGCTGAAATCCAACACGTCCCCCTTACTAGACTCTATTCCGGACCAGTTTGACTCAGTCGCTAACACGACAGCTGCGATCGACTCACTCACGGAGCACGATGCGATTGCTCAAGGGAGGTTCCGGCAACAGATCCCTGTTACCTGAAACTCCCGGACGATGCGCGCGCCCTGCTGACTGAGAAGAACGCAGCTGTCCGTGCCTACAGCAGCTTTCCCTGTGCCGCTAACAAAGCCCACATGCGCTACTTACAGAGAACTGTGAGGACACGTATGGCGGAGCTGCGTGAAACGGGCTGGGACAAGATGCTGAGCGACCTTGAGCCTACCCACCTTGCCTTCTGGGAACTCCAGAGAAAACTTAGATCCCCTCACTCAGGCCATATGCCCCCCTTAGTCCGCCCGGACAAAACATTAGCCTTCGATGACATCGACAAAGCCGAGTGCCTAGCCGACAGTCTTGAAGCCCAATGCTCTCCCAGTACCCTACCAGTAGACAAAGCTCACCTCGATGAGGTCGACGCCGAAGTCGAACGTAGAGCCTCTATCCCTCCCATTGAAGACCCTGATTTTCCCCTGCCCCCCATCGAACCAGATGAGGTACATGAGATTATCAAAGGTCTGAAAAATCGTAAAGCCCCCGGCTCAGACGGACTCACCAATAGGGTGGTCCAACTATTCCCAGCCCATCTAATCATGCTTTTGACCACCATCTTCAATGGTGCGCTAAGCAACAACATTTTTCCCCAGACGTGGAAAGAGGCCACTGTCATAGGTATCCCTAAACCCGGAAAACCCAAAAACGAGCCATCCAGTTATAGGCCCATCAGTCTGCTCAAGGTTCTAGGCAAGATCTATGAGAGGCTTATTTATAAGCGTCTCAGAGACTATGCAGAGACCAAGGGCCTCATCCCCAACGAACAGTTCGGCTTTCGAACTCAGCACTCTAGCGTGCATCAGGTCCATCGTATTGTCGAGCTAATCAGCGGTGCTCTCACCCATGGCCGACAAACGAGCGTAGTATTCTTCGACATAGCAAAGGCGTTTGACAAAGTCTGGCACAACGGCTTAATTTATAAGCTTTACAAACTCGGTGTGCCGGATCGTCTCGTGCTCATCTTACGAGACTATTTGTCGAATCGCACCTTTCGCTTCCGCATCGAAGGAGCCCTTTCCTCCCCCCGCCCCATAAGGGCAGGAGTCCCTCAGGGCTCAGTATTAGCCCCCCTCATTTTCACGCTATTCACCAGCGACATCCCCAAACACAGATCGACGCAGTTGGCTCTGTTCGCAGACGATACAGCGATCATCTGTAAGGGAAATTCAGCTACGATGCTGCTAAACCTCCAAAGGGCTGTCAATAACCTTGGCGCCTGGTTTAGAAAATGGCGAATAGAAGTAAATCCCGACAAAAGTCAAGCGGTTAGCTTTTCTAAACCGAGAACTAGACCCCCCCCTTTCCCCCGACCTATCACCATGTTCGGCAAACCAATCCCTTGGGCTAGGCGCGCCAAATACCTAGGTGTTATCCTAGATCATCATCTCTCCTTTTCTGAGCACATAAAGACGGTTCGTTCGCGAGCCGCTTTCGCTCTAGGTAGACTCCACTTCGTTCTAAATGCACGCAGCAAATTGTCACTTAAGTGCAAACTGCGCATCTATACATCATGTATCCGACCCATTATGACCTATGCGGGTGCAGTATTCGCCCACGCCAAGTCCCATTCCATCCATAGGTTGCAAGCCTTACAGAACCGTTTCCTCCGTAAAGCCACGGGAGCTCCCTTCTATGTCAGAAACGAGATCCTCCATCTCGACTGTAAAATCCCTACGATCCACCAGTTCCTTAAACGCATGTCCAAGCGTTACTTTGACTCCGCTCCTAGACATCGCAACCCCTTGGTTGTCGAAGCAGCCAACTATGTCCCTTCCCGAATTAGTCAGATCCGCCGCCCGAGGCATGTCCTTTCCGACCCTGATGATCCCATCACTCTCCTCCAAGAGCAGAATAGGGCCACCAGCACAATACACAAGAACAGACGCCTCCCGTCATTCCGACCTCGCCGCCGAGGTCCTTTGCGACCGCGACCGTGTCCCTGAGTAAATTATACTCCTCCCCGACCCTTGCTCGAAAACGAGGTGCCAGCAAGTTGTTGCCGCTGAGCACGTAGCTTTAAACTACCCCGCATAATAATCATGATTTAAACCAATTTTGATCCAGCCTGTCCCTTCTTGCTGTCCTCCCCTCAGCGACGCCCTAAGCCGAGGCTCGTACCCCACAGGGGGTGCCCTTAGCGAGCGTTCGCCTAGTTTTAATTTAGTTTAGTTTTTTGCCCCTGGCTGGAGGCTTTGAGTGTAGCAGCTTAAGGCACCCACAGGAAAGTCCGGTTAAGCAGCCAAGACCTTAGTGGTCAAAACTGCGAGATGCCCGTTTCAATAAAAAAAAAAAAAAAAAAAAAAAAACGTAGGGTGTTGACCTCGCAAATGAACTTAGCAAAACAGCTGATCAGGTAGCCCTTTCGAGTTTTATTTTTGCTATTTTAAGTGAAACAAGTGAATTTACTATTTTTTAATTAAAAATCTCATTGGTCTAGATAGAATAATGATTTTATACAGTTTACAGTAAAAAAAAAATGCGGTTTTTTTTTTTTTCCTGGCTTCCTTTATCGATTCTGAACCTACCCCTAAGCTATGGCACGCAATTACTTTAACACCCTGTATTATAGAAATTTGCCTTCCTGACAGTTTTTCTATGTGTGGGCCCCATTGTAATTTACCGTCAATAGTGATTCCAAGAAACTGTCTACTCAACATGGTCCAACTCTATTCCATTTGGCGTTGAAAATTTAATGAGTTTAGTCTTTTTTTCGTTCAGGAGAAAATTATTTACATTAAACCAATACACAACTTTAGACAGTCCTTTGTGATAACGAAATAACTAACGTATGTACACATGTATAAACTCGGAAACAAAACGACATTTGTATACTCACGCATTTACCTTTCCAAAAAAAAAAAAAAACACACAATCCATGTTTTTTTATTACACTGAAAAAATTAAAAACCATATGCAATAACAATGCAGCTTGGACATGAACATGACCAGACTTTGTTTTATCCCCTGTCGGCCGTTCATACAAGCTGAATATTTCATGCGGGTGAGGTATGCTTGTCGCTTTTCAATTTACCTCTTTTAATACCGCAAACGAACGCACGGTTATAACTTGACGATTTACATACTCTTCCGGTTTGAGTAGACCAAATTTCTGATTATTAGATTTTCGAAATAATTATTTTTGCAAAATACGTGAAATGCTGTAGCGCACATAAACGCGTTGGTTCCGTTGGATGGAGAAGAATGGGAACTTCAGTTTTCATTCTGAATTATTTACTAGTTTTTGAAAATAATATAAGACATCCAGAAGTGAACAATATTAGTTTACTGATGTACAGTTGGCATCATAAGTACATTACTTAATATTTTTGACTTACAAAATTAATTAACGGGACAGTAAATGAAAACCTAAGTTAATTATATGTATTAGGGATCAAATATTCTAGGTCCTTACACAGGAGCGAAATTGCTATCTTGATATCTAAGTTCGTCGTCCGCAAAATATACTAATCAATTGCTCAATTATTATGTCGTAAATAATACTTTGATTGTAAGGACCCTTATTGTGTTATGTTTCATTTAACTTGTATGTAAATAAACATTAAGTAGCACACAGTCACTATAATCAGAAATTTGGTCTACTATATTGCCATATTTAAATAAAGTAAAAAGAGGGCAAAAACTGTTAAATTCATAATAGTCTAGTATCTACACACGCATAGGCTTGAATGAATCTACAAAACATGCAGGGGCTTTGTCCAGTAGACAAATTAAACTCAGTATACAGCATTCATTAAAAAAAAAAAACAATTTAACGCTACATCAAGCTTTGTGGCTGACTGTCCGCCGTCCGTCAACCAACTGGATTGTAACATTTCACACACACCATTTAATTTTCGCACCATTCAATCAATGCTCAGCCCATACATGTACACTGCAGTATTTAAACGAATGCGAGAAACACGCATTGTATCGTTAGCCGAACAATCCAATATATTTGTTATTCATGTTCGTATGACAGTACCAAGCAATATATTCGTGGAAACGACTATATTTCACAGAGAGACAAACTGCACGAAAGTCTGCCGGATACTATCGATGCGGTGTATGAAGAGTTGTGTTTGTAATTCGCCGTTTATTTTGACTTATACTTAAGATATGGTGGGGTTATTATTCTTTTCGAATTTTGTACTGTTTTTGTTGGATACTAGCTTCTTCTTTACTCGGTACGAAACAAAATATCTGTATACTTAAATAGTTGCGCCCCGCGGTTTAACCCGCATGAGTGTCGCTCCCGTGGGAATATCAAGATAAAAAGTATCTCATGTCCAACAAACAAATAAACACGAAGTTCACTGCCCAGTGCGCGCCGGAAGTAAACATTAAGTATTGCCACTTGTGGAGGCTATTTTAATGTAGGATGCACTTAAATAGCCTCCACGTGCAACGTACAATACTATAATAGGTACGATCCCTGCACCACACTGCTGCTCCACGTGCAACGTGTTTCTTTTAGGTATTTTATGTACTTACATACCAATCTGACTTTTACATTCATACAGCATGGCCCGTGAAACGGGGTCCAACACCAAATTTTAGAAACCTCTCTCCACGGACTTCCCGAAACACCCCCATGTATGTTGAGTGATTATTTGAGTAAATTAAAAAAATTCAAACTCAACGAATAGAAGTCTGAAATAGTTAATCCGCCTTGAGCAAGCGTGGTGACCAATGGTCATGCCTTCTCTGTATGAGAACATAGGTGTCCTGCCCTTGCCCTGTAGTTAGACAATATTTTTTTTTTTTAAGGAATGATACTTATAAAATAAAACAAAACAGAAACAAAGAGAAGGCATTTAGAATGCGAGCGAAGATTGATGCGATATTTATGTTCAAATTCGGAGAGGGCTATGTGCACTGTTATATTGCCAAGATGTGTCTTCGAAGGTAGTACAATAATGCAAAAATATATAATATAGTGTATAATAGTGTGTTGTAATTGTGACTAATCCTGAGGGATGTGGCTAGACTGAAGTCTACGCTATTATAATTGAAAACTCTTCTTTTGCCCGCACGTCTGTTTTTATGCGACAACCTTTACTTAGTTTAATTAATTTTTGTACAATAATTAAGAGTGAGCTTTTCATTAAAATACGAAAGTATTTGTAAATTAATCCGCAGACAAGAGTTATTTAATTATTTTTGTGGAAAGCACTATAATATTTTTCATTTAAACAAATTCTGTTTCCGTACCCATTACTGCATTTCGCTTTGATCATTTTGCAGTCCATTTTACTAAATATTATGTATTTTTTAACTAGGTTTTGAACCGTAATTGCTTTTGTTCAATTTAGTTATAACAGTGTCAGTCTCAAAACGCAGAAGGTAATGGAAGGTATGTCGGTAGTACAAAAGTGCACTCTATGGTCAGTTTTTGCGGAATAATCTTGCATGGCATGATATAAATATTTAGTCATTGTTAAGCTATATATTTTGGTATTTATTTATTATACATTTTTGCACTTTTTCAGTTTGTAAACTTTTTGTACAATAAACATAACCAACCGGCGGGCGTGTGTGACCAGTTAAAAAGTTATAATCGAGGCAAAAGGAGTATGTAAGGATCGGAGCAGGTGGCGTTCTGTAGTTTCTGGCTACCGCCATGGGAAGAAGGCGTGAGTTTATGAAAAGTACTGCTTTTTTATCTACTTCTGTATAAAATAAAATTAATGATAACTTACTGTCTTATTTAAAACGGTAAAGGAAACATCGTGTAGAAACCGGCATATCCTAGAACCAAAAATTCGAAGACATGTCACATCTACCAACCCGCATTGGGTCCGCGTGGTAGATTACAGCCCATTCGTTCTCGAAGAGAGGAGGCCTCAGTCGGAACACTGGGAACAGTATAGGCTGATTATGTCTTATTAAGACCAATACATAATATTATTCCTAAAAGCAAATTTGAGCAAAGTCAGATATGTTTTATGCCTGTGTGGTAAAAATAAGGTCAGAAATTCATTAATCGCAAGATAAGACTCTACAAGATTTTATAGTTTGGATGAATTAGGATTAAGTTTAATTTCAGTACAATCGACGAATCCACAGTGGTGAACAAAGAAGCAGTTCTACATTCAACTGTATTCAATATATAAGCAATAGCTATACAACACGAGGTTATTTCGTGACGTCACGATATACATACATATATCGCTGTGCTATTGTAGTTCCGTTACAATCACGATTATAGTATCTATTGTATGTAATGCATTGTGCAGCTTTGCATTGCAGTGTAAGCGCATTGTAGTGAGGACACATTTGTGTGGTGATTGTTTGTGCAACTGTTGGATCGTTCATTGATGAGTCTATTATACATATAGTTCAACATAGGATCGCCTACCACAATCAGTATCTGGATTTATCTAGCAAAATCTCTATCTCACAGAGATGAGACCTATGCCCAGCAGTGGGAACCTTATGGGGTAGTGGGACTTTGAAAAGGCTATTTTTGAAATTAAATTATATGGAACCTTAAATAGTCGAATGAAGAAAGGATAAAGTTTTTACGCATGCAAACAGTTTTTAAATTAAAAGACTAAAGGCTCGTGCAGACCAGTGCGATATCGCGGGAATTAAGTAAGCGACAACGGAAGTATTTAAAAATAACTTTATTCCGACAGAGTTACAGCGAAACAGTAATTAATTAAATCTAACAAAATATTGATCTTATATACTAACTTAATTGCTAACGTAGTACATGCACAGCGTGATCAGATTGACGCATGTTCTAGATAATTATAAATGCTGATCGCGCAGGGGGGAAATTGGGAAATAATAATCTAGTAAATACTTATTGTCTGACAAAGCTAATATTGGTAGGTTGGGGTTCCTTAACTCCTCCCTCCCTAAGAGAGAAATTATCCGAAGGTGTCGCAGACGGTTTCGGAGAATTTCGACAAAAGTTTATGAACTGAAATTTATACATTATAAAGATAACTATTGCTATTACAATAACCACATACTCTAAGATGGTCCATATACTAATTTCTATTGTCACTGTTTGTGTCGTATCGTCTATTTCACTAAATTTTGCACTTTGTAACACTTCTTTCACATCACTGAAGTCCACATTTCTTAAATCCACTTTCTTTGATCTTCTCTGAATGTCCTGTTGTAGGTCTGGCATCTGGATCAATGGCAGCTGGAGACTGGAAACTGTAGTGTCTGTGGTGGCGGCAACGATGACTTCGCCTATTTGTGTCTCGCATTGTTGGCCAGGTGTCACGATGTAGGTCCCAAGAATAGTGTACTTCAGGATTTCTGTATTGCAATTCTCGGTGATGATGAGATTTTCCTCTGAGTAAACCAACCATTGGTTGTCGGTTATTTTCTGTATCTTAGTTTTTTCTATTTCAATATGGTTCTGTATGCAGTTTTTGTAGTTGTTCTTCATCAGCATTATTTGTTCAATGCAGGTCTCGGTTGGAAACTGGGCTAAATTAGTTTCAGCGCAAAGAAATTTTCCATTTTCAATCTCAGTACATGGGCTTACTACGGGCATGTATTTCAATCTATTCACCATCAGGTAAGGATATTTGGGTATTATTGTAAAGGTATTTGGAGAATGGAATATAGGGATGGGTATAACCTTGTAATAATTATATGTTTCGTTATTTATTAGGGGAACTTCTAAAACAAAAACTAACTTGTTGTTATTTATATATGATTTAAGTATGATATTACGTTCTAATTTTATTAAATTATGTTTGCTTACTGGGTATATTGTTCTAGCATGTTTAGCAATGACTTCTAACGTATTATATAATTCTGTACTATTTATAATGGATTGGTGCAATGTATTCAGTTTGCTAAAGGCTATTGCCGTTTCAATCTCTTGTATGTTTTCGTAACAGGTCCGAAAGTTATTTAAAATTTGATACATAGTATTTAATATTTGGAAAAGTTTGTTAAACCTGAACTCATGTTCAACTAATTTTTCCATTTCATTGGTATGTAAACCCAAGTTTTTAATATTTGAATTTATTATTTCAGAGTCATTTACTAATTTATCAAAAGCTTTTTGCATTGATGATACTTTACGTTCGACCACATGCTCTTTGTTCTGTATCATTTGGATTTCTCTATCATATTTAATTGCATCGTCTTCATCTAAATTTCCTGTGATAGCTTTTACAAGTGAGCCTAATGGATTAAACAGAGCTCTTTTATTTCTATAATGGAAAGGTAAGATTTGAAAGAATCTATCCTTAGTTAGTTTAATAAGATATTCTATTTGGCTTTCTATTCCTATAGTTTCGTTACTAAGACTATTTTCCTTAATTTTAATTTTCAAGTTAATAAAATCCCGAATATTATTATCTATTTGTAAGTGTAATGATTCTAAATCTACACTTTTGTATATTGTCCAATAACTATTCCTCTTCACTGCTACTCCCCGCTTTATCGCTGCTATCCCCGGATTCTGACCGAGGTTTTGGAGGTCCAGCGTGAGTGTTGGCACCACTAGTACCAGAAGTACCAGGCACGATCTGTGGAGGACGTTTTACATTTTTTAAGGCTACTCTAGTTTTCCTTTTCTTTACTTCTACTGGGACTATATTTCTTTCAACTTCACCTATTACTTTCGCTTTTTCATATCGAGGTTTTTCTTTAGCTTTTCTAGTCCTAGTGTCTTTCATGTAAATATTATCGTCTGGTTCGAGTACCGGTGTCGTTTCGCCACCTTTTTTATTAATTATTTTAATTTTATCTGATTCTAATTTTTCTGTTATGAATTCATAGAGTATTTTAAGGCGTTTTCTATGATCTAACAATAATTTCTGAGTTAAGTTCTTCTCTCTATCCACGTTAAATACATTATCGGAATAAGTGTGGCCAAATACTAGTTCAAAAGGCGTAAAATCTGTTGCTGAATGTATGGTGTTGTTATAAGCCATGATGGCATAAGTCATAACTGATGCTGCATCTAAATCGCTTTTATCGTATTTTGCTATACGATAAATCTCAATAATGGTAGAATGAAACCTTTCTACTATTGCCATTGAACTGGGATTATTTGGCGTCCCAATATGAAGTTCAATTTTGTAAAAGCTTAACATTTCTTTAATCAAAGTATTGTTGAATTCTGTACCGGAATCGCAACTAATTTTCCTAGGCAGACCATACATGCTGAAATATTTAATCAATGCCCTAACTATCTCTGGTGTACTCCTATTCGGTACCTCTATGGCTTGTGCTATCTTACTAAATGCATCCACTATAGTTAAATAATATTTCCCTTCAATATATAATAAATCCATAAAAGCTTCCTGAAAAGGGGCATCCTGGGTTTGTGTTAACTGAATGTGGGGTTTAATCGGCTTTCTATCATATTTCATGCGTTTACATGTTTCGCAAGCATTTATGATTGCCGTGACTGTCTCTTTCATGTTTGCCCACCAATAATGTCTTTTAAGTTTGGTTAAAGTTTCTTTAATACCTCTATGGCATGTTTTCCCGTCGTGGTATTTTAAAATAACTTCTTTTTGATCTTCTTCAGATCCTGTCAAATTTATAACTCTTTCTGTACACTCGGTTAACTTAACTGAATCCTTTTTAAATAACTTAATTACCATGTTTGAAAAAGTTTTTCTAAAAGATGTGTGTTCGAAGTATATAAAGTACTTATGTTTTGGATCAATATACTCTTTCAAAAAGTCTTTAACTAATATATCGTTATTTGTCGGTAAGTGAACTTCGAGAATTTTTTGTTTATTATTTGAAATATCTTTTACGTCTAATTTATTTTTAAACCATGAATGAATTAAAATCTGTTTTGGTTTAGTATCGACAGCTTCGTTTAAACTAGGAATGCCTTCGTGTTCTCTATTTGAAACTGAGTTGGCAGTGACCCCATCATCAGAATCCGAAAGTTCTATCGTTTCTATTGGAGTTTCGAGGTCTTGCAATTCGTTTTCTATAATTTTTTGTATACGTTCCTGCCTATCTCCTATATTTACGAATATTGAATCTAAATCGTCGTCAATTGCATTAATCTTAATCCTAGATAAAGCATCTGCATTCGTGTTTTGAGGGCCTTTCTTATATTTTATTTCGAAATCGTATTCTTCTAACCTTAACCGCCATCGCGTGAGTTTACTATTGGGCTCTTTCAATGAATACAGCCAAGCTAATGGTCTATGGTCTGTAAATATGGTAAACTTATTACCATACAAATACGGTCGAAAGTGCTTAACTGCTTATATTATGGCTAAAAGTTCCTTCTCGATAGTGCTATATTTTACTTCTGTGTCGCTCAAGGTTCTACTAGCATAGGCTACAGGCTTATCTGAGCCTATCGTTCCTTGTGACAATACAGCCCCGATCGCAAAATTGGATGCATCCGTGGTTAAAATAAAAGTTTTACTAAAGTCAGGAAATTGTAACAAAGGTGCATTTGTTAAAAGCTTTTTACATGTCTCAAAACATTCTTTATATTCCCCATTAATTACAATTTTGCGACCTTTCTTTAAACAAGCTGTTAATGGTCTAGTTATTTTGGCAAAATCTTTGATAAATTTCCTATAATAACCGATTAGTCCTAAAAAGCTTTTAATCTGTGTAACCGTTTCCGGTATAGGATACCTAAGAATAGCGTCTATTTTATCATTATTTGGTTTCAAACCTTCACTTGTAATAGTATGCCCTAGGTAGAGTACTTCCTTTCTAAGAAAATGAGACTTATCTAATTGAACTTTTAAATTTGTTTGACGGAAGCGGTCAAAAACTGCTCTAAGTTTTTCTACATGTTCAGGCAAGCTTTTAGAAAAAATAATGACGTCATCGAGATATATTAAGCAATGTAAGCCTTGAAGGCCTCGTAAGACGTTATCCATCGCTCGCTGAAAAGTTGCGGGTGCGGTCTTTAACCCAAACGGCATTCTGTTAAATTCATAATGACCTGAAGGTGTGCTAAACGCAGTTTTAGCTCTATCTTTCTCCTGAACCTCTAATTGATGGTACCCGCTAGCTAAGTCGAGAGTTGTAAAGTATGTACTATTACCTAGCATGTCAAATAAATCGTTAATGTTGGGCAAAGGGTATTTATCATCAATTGTGATTTCATTGAGCCGTCTATAGTCAACTACCATCCTCCATTTTTGTTGGCCTGACGCGTCTAATTTTTTCGGCACTAAATGTACGGGAGCACTCCAGGGGGAATGAGATTCCTGGATAATGTTATCCCTTAACATTTTCTCGACTTGACTACTGATCTCTTTTGTTTGAATAGGTGGCAATCTATGTGCCTTAATGTTTATTGGGTCTTCATTTTTTGTTCTTATTCTATGTTTAACCTGATTTGTGAAGGTTAACGGAATATTTTCACAATAAAATATATCTTTGTATTCTTTACAAAGTCCCTCAATAACCGTTCGTTCTTCTGAATTCATATGATCTAACTGTAATTTGTCTAAATTCTTTGTTAGCAAGCTGTCCACTTCTATATTATTATCTATGAAATTAACACTAACAGATGGGTCCTGTATGTATGGTTCCACTTGAAAAGGTCCCGTAACTACTAATTTTCTATTTTCATGGCTATAATTCTGAATAACAGTTGTTGCATAGCCTTCAATACACGTAACTAATGCGGCGGGCATTCGAATCCCTTCCGTAAATTGCTTAAAATCTAACACAGCTTCCCCGTTCAGTAAGTTGACTGGGAGTCTTACTCTAAGTTCACTACGAGATGGTAGATTATATATCTCTCTCATAGGCGGTGAATATATGATAGGAATATCAGTATTTTTTAAATGTAATATCTGATTTTCCATATTAATCTTTGCCTGTAATTGCTTCAGCAAATTGCTACCTATTAACCCATCATACCTATCGTCGACACTATAGACATAAAACTTATGGAACTCTTGACTTCCAAAGGTAACCGGTAATGGAATAATAGCCGTTTCACCATGAACACTCGATGCGTGAGTGCTAACAACTTCGAAGGGTTCATACTGTAAATAATTTTTAAAATATTTATTCGCTATATACGGGCTTATAAACGATCTAACACTCCCCGTATCTATCATAAAAACTGCCTTTAATTCTGGTATAACTATATGTGGTAAATTTAAGCGTTTATTACAATTTATTTTTATTCGTTCTCTAGGGTAGAGGCCGTTATGCAAAAAATTTCCCGCCCCGGGTTCTTCAGGAGAAAATTCTTGGCACTCATTGTACGAATAACTTGAACTCTGTTCATTATTATTAGAATTATTTATGTAATTAACACGTCGCGAACTTGCAGTACGCATGGTGACATCAGTATTCGCACCCGACGTAGATGCTTGCGCTGCAAAAGACGGCGTGCTCGGTGCATGTGCCGCGAACTGTTGGTTTGGTTGTGCAATCGGAACAAATGACCTACTTGACTGCGGTGACGCATTATTGTTGTTTGTACGATTAAAATTGTCTTGATTTCTTTGAATATTATTATGTTGTTTATAATGTCTGGGCTGATGCGAATTGTTCGGTGTAGATGTGCTGTTTGTAGCACTATTCGGTACATGTGTACTTGATATGCTATGTGAATCTTTCTTTTGATTATTAGATTCAATTGCATTTTGGTTATTAGGCAAATTGGGTCTGTTATTTCTGCTAAAATTACGTCTGTCGTTTGTTTTCGACTCATAGACTGCCTGGAAGTTTTGTTCTTCTAAAACTATTTTTAATGCATCCTCTAACGTTGTGACGTCGCGCAAACGAACTAATCTAACTAAAAATGGCGGTAAATTAAACAAGAAAGCATTCATTGCTCTGTTACTATAAATGATTTGCTTTGCCTTACGTAGAGATTCATCAATGATAGTTTCTGATATTTTAGCAAATAAAACACTTCTCATCCGCTGTATTCTATGGCAAAAATCTAAATAACTTTCACCCTTATTTATTCTACACGATTCTAACTCCATTGCTAAACAATCCTCTGTGCGTGGATCACCGAAGTGTTGGTTTAACAACTTCTTCAGCTCGTCCCACGTACCTATAGCTTCTCTTTCGCCTACCAAACTGGCTGCTTCGCCTGATAACCTACTTGTTACTACATGAAATAAATATTCATTTTGGGCTGCGGTTCCTAAGAACGTAGACAAAATGTATTCACATTTTTTTATAAATAAAGGCAACATTCTAGTGTCGCCGCTGAATATTGGTATGATGTTAACCAATTCCTGTGGGACACGGGTTACGTTTTCCATTGTGAAAAGTTATGAAAGAAACAAACGCGGAGAAAAAAAAAATCACACTAATGTGCTACTAAACTATCACTACTCTAAAATATTAGTACAATTAAAATCTATGCAAATATTATCACGGCGTTGTCCAATCCCTAATAATACACAAACACATAGACTATTACAAGGTTGGGATATAGATGGAAGAGCTGAGAGGAAGGTGAAAAAGATTTACTCACAATTCCGCAGCTAGCTCCATGCTCCCTGAATTACTGCTGTGGCTGGTCCTCTTCCGTAACTCGAAGTGGCTTCTTAATGAATTTATTTGTTCGGCGATCTCTGCTAAACCGTAGACACGGACGTCGGCTACTCCACGTAGAATTGTATACACGGCAAACTGACTACAGAGATCCTACCGGCTGCGCCAATTAAGTAAGCGACAACGGAAGTATTTAAAAATAACTTTATTCCGACAGAGTTACAGCGAAACAGTAATTAATTAAATCTAACAAAATATTGATCTTATATACTAACTTAATTGCTAACGTAGTACATGCACAGCGTGATCAGATTGACGCATGTTCTAGATAATTATAAATGCTGATCGCGCAGTGGGGAAATTGGGAAATAATAATCTAGTAAATACTTATTGTCTGACAAAGCTAATATTGGTAGGTTGGGGTTCCTTAACTCGGGCGCTACAAGGGTCGCGCTGCCTGTAGCGCCCGCGATATCCCGCTGGTCTGCACGAGCCTTAATGCCACATTTTTGTCTAAACGATGCCCCTATATTACAAATGTTTTTTTCTTCTTTGGCGGTAAGAGACCACTTATCCTAGAAGAGGCTGCCTACTTTTTCTCATTTAACATCATAACAACAAAAAACATTATTGTTAGAACCGTAGCGGACAATCCTCGCATATGAATTCCTTGTCCTAAATACAGAAATGGAAACGTCCTATATTCGTAAATAAACACGATTTTCATGAACATGAGTCTTAGTACGAACAGTGCACTTAATGGCTGGTATTGTATTACATAGGTACAATTAAGTAGGTGAAGTGTACAAGTGTTAAGTGCGATTTCGTTATACTGTGTCAATTGGCTTAAGCTTTTTGTTTCCTATTTTAGAAGTATTGTTACTGAAGGATCTCTTTTAGATAATGATAATAAATACGTGCTACCTGCTAACTACGTTTACATCCATTTTTAGTCGATGGTAAGTTTTCGTTCGGAAATCTGTTCATACTACAAAGCAGTTTTCCATGTTTTAGGTAGTGTAGAGCACTTTGTATTCCAAAATCTGGTTATAACAAAGTGAACGGTTTAAGGCATGTGTTTTTTCGCTTTGTGCGTAAAGTGGATATATATTTTTCACACTGAAAATTCTCTAAGGAATGACCCGTGATAAAATCTGCCGGATTTTTTTTTACGTTTTTTAAAACTCGGTTTACAGTCTGTTTACTCCGTACCTAGTATGCGGAATGTTTAAGAGTCTATGATACCTTAAATTGCTTAACATTGTCCTCCGCTATATCAAAAATACTGAAGCATTAATTTTGAAATAAATATTACGTTAAAGTTGCGGATTAATGTTAAGTATCTATTATGTTTCTCGAAAACACAATTCTCTACAGATTTTTTTTTACAAAGTTTCCCCCAAACCGAACAATAGATCGCTAGTATTAAAAAAAATCTTCAAATTAGATAATGAAACTTTGCATAATAACTGAACTAAATATAAAAAGAAATAACGTATTTTTATTTAATTACCATTATTTTCACCGTAAAAAGAAATGACCTAATCTATCGGCGCCTTAGAGCATACTCCCCGTCGCTCAGTCTCGCTCTCACTTGGTCCACGAGCAGTTTCAGTATGCGAGCGAGATAAAGAGTGAATTTTAGCTGAGGTATTATGGCCTCTTAAGTTATTTTTTTATCCAACGAAAAAAAAAAACATTTACTTAATCGTAACGTAAAAAAAAATGTATTTAGTGAAGACGTCACTACACAACTGTATAACTAAGACCACACTACCCTGCCAACCTCAACTGCCCATAGCAAAACTTTGCCCATTTCACAAAATATCCTCAACGACAACTAGCAACTACGGTCACTGTTTGCCCAAGCCTCAAAGTGTAGCAACAAGGATTAATTCCACACAAACTGCATCGTATCGCTCTGTTGCCCACGCTGCTCTCGTTGCCCGCGACATGCCCAACTTGTGCCGTTTGTTGCCTTAATGCCATGACCGCTGAATACTTGCGGCTAATAGTTAGGCCTGACTTGTGTTTCTGTTCTTAGGGATTAAGATTGTGCATGTAAATTGTAGGGTACTTAGATTTTTATCTTGAGAGTTTGGTGGTAGATTTAAGAGGAATTACTAATAGCACAGTGGTTGGCAAGAAAATTCTAAACACTTTTTGGTCTGAATTCTTTATTGGGCATACTACCGAATTCTAATTTTAATCAATTGATAAAGCCATTTCAGGCTATATACAATATTTAACAAAACCAACAATGATCCCGAAATGCTATTATTTTACTCTGTGAAATCACACACATTACCGCGCCGAAAAGTGTGATAGACATTATCCTGGGAGTCACACACTGGTGTTACAATCTGGAGTGACTACGAGTCCGCATTCAATCAATATTCATCATAAGGAACCCTCACCATGTGAGTTCAACTCGCACTTGTTTGGTTTTTTATTTTTCTGCATAATACATAACTATTGCAAATATGGTATGATCTATTGTAAATTGACAGCGCAAGGATCTGCCCAAGCGCCCGCTGTGCGGAAAAATAATGAATATAATAATTGCATAACTATTTCATTCTTCGACTGTGGAGAATCTCAAAAGAAGTATTTCGATGTCTAGGCAATCGTTAAACTTGATCGAGGAAATTAATAAGAACCATGTAGAGAGGCTTTTGAGTCGATTGCCTATTTATTCCAAACGCTGTCTTCATCTTGACCCAGATTTTATTGAACCCAATATATCAACTTCAATTGAAACACTCAGCAAGCATTGAAGTCTTATAACATAATAGGATTGACAAGATCGACAAGATCGCCTTGGTGGAAGAAAAATACTTGTATAGAACATTGGTTCGTAACTTTCCTTCCTTTCCTGTGTTTGCTGTGCCCTACAGGGTCCATAATGATCTAAATTATATAATTAACACCTAAGTACACATTATGGTAAAACAATAAAGATATTGAGTATTGAGTATCCGTAACGTAATATAAAGAGAAATATAAATAGAGTACTCTTTATTTATACTACGTTACAAAAATGAGGTGCCGTCATGGTGTCGCGAAATCAATTTTTTTGTCCCATCTCAAAAATGCCCAACGTATTATGGCCCAATCTCTCTCACAGAGAGAAGGTCTATATCCCAGCAGTAGATACGTTGTTAGCTGATCATGCAGTTCATTTATATTATATATTATGTCTTATCGTAATAGACTATTAACCTTGCGTCCTAATTAAAACTTCTGCATTCTTTAAAGTGTTTAAACCGTACACATAGACGTACACGTAAACGTAGTTTGTTTCTATGGTATGTTTATAAGTGTGCCACGTCCGTCTGTATAAGCGTGATTGATATTTTTGTATTTTATTTTTACGGATGTTTCTTTTAGTCTTAAGGTTTAATAAAACCAGCCAGGTTAAAAGTATTCCTACAGCACGTCTAAACGTGCCTTTAAAGATAACTTCATAGAAAACGTGTCGGTGCGTGTCGTAGGCTTATCTCTGTGCACCTCGGGCTCACCCTTTAGTACTTTGGATTGTTCACGAAGCATAGCGCTGCAAAGTGTGCACGTATCCACTTCTTCTGTTGATCTGATAAATACAATATGTAGACCAGTTTTTTGTGTCATGGGTTATGACATTAAGAGACGGTGTGAAATAGTTATTTCGTTTTTTATTGTTATTTGCACACCTGTATCTTTTCTTCCTTCAAATATTTCAGGTATTTGAAGATTTTTGGTGTAGAATGCACTTTTGAGCTTTTACTTTTTCAATTATGGAATAAATATGTAGGTCTTCTAAATCATTACAATAAATGGGCAGGACTTGTTAAGGATTTTCATGTTAATAAATAATTTCCCTTTCATCCATTCTATAAGTACATGGTTCATCATTAGTTAAGGTATGTATACCCTAATCATTGTACCCAGAAGCTATAAAAACTCCTTATTCCTACAAGGCCACATTATCGATGATACCTACAGGGTGAATATAACATCGAACCGTACTCTGCCTTAACGTCATTTGCGTTTTAGTGCTCACTATTCGCGACACACTTTTTGTTTATACTGCTTTTTTACTACCTTTGTACAGCTATGGGAACCATAAGTCTCTGGAAAATGCCCGTTGATAGTATAAAAGGGTGCCAGAATTGAGTAATGAAAAGGTCACATTTTAGTTTTTTAGGAAAGATAGGACGTTTTTTTTTTAATATTTTCCGGATTTCTGGTTATTAATATTAGATAATGTTTTTATAATCATAATATACAGGTGATAGGTATAGTCGGCCTCAAAAGATATATACACGGACAAGGAACCATTTTAATTTCTACAACCATTGTACCATAACATTGTATCCACCGTACAGGTACAAAAAATAATATACAATTTATTTTACCAAAACAAAGTAAAAATTTTGTTCCAGAAGATCTATTACACGCTATGACCAAAACAAGGTAAACTACGTAAGTGTCACAAATATGTATACAGTAATCATTCAATAACAAGGTAAAGAAAATCTTAAAGCTCATAAAACTAAAAGTTTAACTACGAGAAGAGTTTAGAAATGAGCATTTAGTTGAAAATGCGATGCCATAAACAATTGTCATTTGCTCTTACGGGTCAGACTGACATATATATTTATTATTGTCATGACAATGATCCCATTTAAGATAGTCAGTCACCGGGAGCATTTGCGTGTAATGTAAAAGTTTATATTCCAGTTTTTCATCAGTCCAGCAGGGTAATTGTGTGACACACATGAACTGACAATTGATCGCAATGAATTTAATTTCAGCCACGTTCGCTATTTATTCAACATAATGTAGTTTCGAAGCAGCTATGAGGCCCTTTTTTTTCAACGCTCAGGGTTAAACTTGAATAAGGATCATCACTATACCTAAGAAGAATTTCCCTTGTTGTATGTTCGGATCTCGATTTAGAAAAAGCATAGCACAAGTGCTCTTCTTTTGGATCTTGCCAATATTCTTTGTTTAACTATTTTACCAACATGTCCATGCATGCAAGTCCCAGCAGTAGGAATGTTACAGGCCGATTATGCTAATGCTTAACTATTTAAGAGGTCATTTTAACTTCAGATCATTTCCGACCGAACAATGTTAAACATGTAAACAGACCCGCACACAATGTCCCTCCGTATATTCGATGTGTTACGTTCATTAGGATCCAAGGCGCGATAACCGAGGTTAAACTGTACATATCTTTGGCAGACGGGAAGCGTGCCTCATATCCTATGCTCACTACTCCTACTATGTAGTAGGTACCGAAACTTTGCCATCGATAGTTAATTTAATTACAGCTTCTCGCTTTGATTTCAACCTTATGGTTATACCTATTGGTAATTCATTATCAATGATGTTGAAATTAGTGACGATATTATTAATTTATGGCTTGTGTGTTCTAATAATAATTATTGAAATTAAGCGTATATTATATACCTACGTGTTAAGGCTCTTTCAAACAGGGGCGACACGCGACGCGACACAAAGACACCGCTTGTCGCGCGACGAGCGGTGTCTTTGTGTCGCGTCGCGTGTCGCGTCTGTTTGAAAGAGCCTTTAAGGCTCGTGCAGACCAGCGCGACTTGTCGCGCGACGTGTCGCGTGGCGATTCTGCGATATTATCGCCACGCAACACCTTTCACACTAACGCGATATCGCGCGCGATTCGCAGCGCGACACCGACAAAGGACACCTAGAAAGTATAAATGGCGGTGCATTCCGAGCAGAGCTCAGTAGGAAAAGCAGATCCGCGTAGTAATAAAACGTATCCCACGCGAAATCCCAGCATCTGATATTCTTGATGACCTTCAGTCACAGAAAGTCCCCGTAGATGAGGTCCATCGCATGCACCGCTCTAGAGGCGGAGAATCATACGACATGGTCCTTGTCATCTGCCCGCCCGTAGAGGGCCACCACCCGATCTTCCAAATTCGTTCCCTGTGCAAGCTCACAGGGTTCGAAATTGAGAAACCCCATAAGAGTGGCATTGTCGGTCAATGCCACCGCTGCCAGCTTTATGGTCACTCGCAAAGGAACTGCCATGCTACACCTAGATGCGTCAAGTGCCTAGGTGAGCACGGCACTTCCGATTGCCCCCGTCCAAAGGATCGTTCCCTTTGTACCGACCTCCCCAGCTGCGTTCTATGCGGCAAACAAGGCCACCCGGCCAACTACCGCGGTTGCCCCAAAGCCCCTAAGGCCTCTTCTCCCAAACTGGCCAAGCGTTTCGACGCCCGCCAGCAAAGGGAAGCTCCCTCCTCTTATAGGATTCCCTCATCCCATTTGCCCCAACGACTAAGCCCTCAGAGGCCTAGTCCGTGGAGTTATCTCCATCACCAGCAGTCTTTCCCTGCCATGGTGCCCTCTCAATTCAGAAACTTCCCTCCCCCTCCCCCCGCTCCCCTCCCCCGCCTTATGGATCCCCGTATTCGCGCCACCGCGCCACCCGCGCCCCCTGCGCCCTCTACGCCCCCTGCGCCCTCTGCGCCTCCGGCGCCCGCCGCGCCCCCCGCGAAACCCACGTCCGCTCCTAAAGCTACGCGTCCCTCTCAATCCACTCCCGTGGCTAGCCCCAACGTCTCCGTTGACTCGTTCAACGTAATTACGTCAACCTTCTTGGCCTTCGTCTCCCCTCGCGCAAAGACAATGGCCAACGAAATCCTTGCGGCCCATGGCAATCTCCTCCAGATCCAGGCCATCTACAACGCGTATCCGGACATTACGCAAGCCCTAACCTCCCTCGCTACTAAACCCCATTATGGATAACACGGTCTTAGCTAGGTTCAAACCGCGATCCCTAATAATAGGTTATTTCAATGCAAACGGCATTAAAAATCAACGCGAAGAGATTGCGGCTTTCCTCCGCGATCATCAAATAGACGTCCTCCTAGTCCAAGAGACTTTTCTAAAACCTTGCAACCGCAACCCAACAATAGCTAACTACCGGATAGTTCGCAACGATAGGTCACGATGCCATAGAGGAGGTACCCTGATTTACTACAAAAAGCAGCTTCACTGCATCCCAATTGACCCTCCTCCCCTCTCACGATTAGAAGTTTCGGCCTGCCGCCTAGGCATGTCAGGCCACGAGCCGATCACTCTCGTGTCGGTCTATCTCCCCCCCGCTAATACTTCGGAGAATTTCCAACTCCTCTCTGACGACCTCTCGATTCTACTCACTATGAGTAACTCGCTCATTTTAGCGGGCGATTTCAATGCCAAACATCCCTCCTGGAATAGTTCGGTAACCACCACAAGAGGCCGACACTTGTTCGACCTCTCCCACTCCCTGACCTTTGACGTCATCGCCCCGATGACTCCCACTCACTTTCCGGTTAACGTAAATCACGCCCCTGATATCTTAGATGTGGCGCTCCTTAAGAACGTCAACCTAAGACTAGACTCAATAGAAACTGTAAATGAGCTCGACTCTGATCACCGTCCGGTAGTCATGAGATTAGACCCCCGCATAGGTCTCCGCGACCCCAACGCTCCCCCTATCACTAAGAGGATCACGGACTGGAAGAAAGTAAGCACCCAGCTGAAATCCAACACGTCCCCTCAGTTAGACTCTATTCCCGACGTGTTCAACTCTATCGCAGACACGACGTCCGCGATCGACTCACTCACTAATCACGTACAAACCGTCCTGAACGAATGTTCAAGGGAGGTTACAGTGACGGACGACCGTCACTGGAGCTTGCCGGACGATGTGCGTGCATTACTGACTGAGAAGAACGCGGCCGTCCGTGCCTACAGCAGCTTCCCCTGCTCCGCAAACAAAGCCCATATGCGCTATTTACAGAGATCTGTAAAGACACGCATACAGGAGCTGCGTGACGCGGGCTGGGACAAGATGCTCGGCGAACTAGAGCCCAACCATCTGGCATTTTGGGAACTTCAGAGGAAACTCAAATCCCCTCAAACTTCCTCCATGCCCCCCCTGACCCGTCCCGATAAGACCATAGCCTTCGAGGACGTTGAAAAGGCAGAATGCCTGGCCGACACCCTCGAGGCCCAATGCTCACCCAGCTCCCTGCCAGTAGACCAAGCTCACCTCCTAAAGGTCGACGCTGAAGTCGAACGTAGAGCCTCTCTCCCTCCTGTCGACGACCCTGATTGTCCACTGCCTCCCGTCGCTCCAGACGAAGTGCACGACATTATCAAAGGTCTTAAAGCTCGTAAAGCTCCCGGTTCAGATGGACTCACCAATAGGGTGATCCAATTATTCCCTGCCCACCTGATAATGCTTTTGACTACCATCTTCAATGGTGCCTTAAGCAACAACTTCTTTCCCCAGTCGTGGAAAGAAGCCACCGTCATAGGTATCAGAAAGCCCGGTAAACCCAGTACCGACCCCTCTAGCTACCGTCCCATCAGTTTGCTCAAGGTTCTCGGAAAAATCTATGAGAGGCTTATTTACAAGCGTCTCAGAGACTTCGCCGAGACCAAGGGCCTCATCCCCAACGAACAGTTCGGCTTTCGAACTGAGCACTCTAGCGTGCATCAGGCCCACCGCATCATTGAGTTCATAAGCGATGGTTTCCAACGCGGCTCTTTGACGGGTGCAGTTTTCTTCGACATTGCGAAAGCATTCGATAAAGTCTGGCACAACGGCTTATTATACAAGCTGTACCAACTCGGCGTGCCGGATCGTCTCGTACTCATCTTACGGGACTATCTATCGAATCGCGTATTCCGCTATCGCATTGAAGGAGCACTTTCCTCTCCCCGCCCCATTCGTGCAGGAGTCCCTCAGGGCTCCGTGCTAGCTCCCCTCATGTTCACGCTATTCACTAGCGATATTCCAAACCCAGGTAGAAGGACGCATTTCGCTCTGTTCGCAGACGATACGGCCATCTACTTTAGGTCTAGATACCCCGACAATATCGCCCACACTCTCCAAGGCGCAGTCAATCGACTCGCTGCCTGGTTTCGAAAGTGGCGCATAGAAGTCAATCCCGAAAAAAGCCAAGCGGTTCTCTTCTCGAAACCGCGCACAAGGCTTAGAGACCCCCTCCCCCGACCTCTCACTATGTTCGGTAAGCAGATCCCTTGGGAAAAGCGAGCCAAATACCTAGGTGTTTTCCTCGACCACCATCTCACTTTCGCTGAGCACATAAAGAAGGTTCGTTCGCGAGCCGCTTTCGCTCTCGGTAGGCTCCATTCCGTCCTAAACGCACGCAGCAAGATGTCACTTAAGTGCAAATTGCGAATCTACACAGCGTGTATTCGTCCCATCATGACCTATGCGGGTGCCGTCTTTGCTCATGCAAAACCCCATCATATCCATAGGTTGCAAACGCTCCAAAACCGATTCCTCCGTAGGGCCACAGGCTCCCCCTGGTATGTTAGGAACGAGAGTCTCCATCTCGACCTTAGAATTCCCACGATCCACCAATTTCTAAAACGCCTTGCAAAGCGTTACTTCGATTCCGCGGTCAAACATCGCAACCCTCTGGTTGTCGAGGCCGCCAGCTATGTCCCAAGTAGGATTAGCCGTACCCGCCGACCTAGGCACATTCTCACCGACCCTGATGACCCCATAACCCTCCTTCAGGAGAGCAATAGGGCTACTAGTACTCTACACAGATACAGACGCCTCCCGTCATTCCGACCTCGCCGTCGAGGTCCTTTGCGATCGCGTCCGCGCCCCCGAGTAAATGATACTCCTCCCCGACCCTTGCTCGATAACGAGGTGCCAGCAGTGGTTTCAGCTGTGCACGTAGCTTTAAATTCCCCGATTAATAATAATGATCAAAACTTTGATCCAGCCCGTCCCATCTTTGATGTCCTCCCTCCGGTGACGCCCTAAGCCGAGGCTCGTACCCCACAGGGGGTGCCCTTAGCGAGCGTTCACCTAGCTTTTTAGCTTAGTTTTGTATGCCCCTGGCTGGAGGCTTTGAGTGTAGCAGCTTAAGGCAACCACAGGATTGACCGGTTAAGTAGTCATGACCTCAGAGGTCAGCTACGAGATGCCCTACAGAAAAAAAAAAAAAAAAAAAAAAAAAAAAAGCAGAGCTCAGTAGTAGACGGATCTTCGTCAGAAGACGAAGTCTAGTCCGTGCTTGTTTGTTCATTGTGGGGACCTAGGTTCGAGTCTCCGATCGGTCAACATAACCCAACCTAACATAAGTAGGTCCGTACCTCAGCGTAGGTAGTGTAGGTACCACACTACTACTAACTAACTAACCACACTACTAACTAACTGGCTAATTCGGTCTTTTTATACGAAGTATACCTATTTATTTAAAAATCGAGATTTTTAATTTAGTTTCCAATCTATGTGATTTCGAAAAATAACTTAATTTATACACAGGTATAAAGTTTACTTTCAGTTGCAGCCCGTTTTTATGGCCTGTTGTTTATGAGTAGGTAGAAACTTACGTAGGTACTTATCATTTTGAAATCATCTTAATTTAACCACCCGTTAAGTTGACAACATACGAGTAAGTATATTGGCACCGACTACTAGGTACCTACTTACTTTTAATTTACTTATCAAACTAATTCCGTATCTCCGTGAATTTTACTTCACGGCGATCTGAAATATAATTCATTTAACAAAGTAGTAATTCTTATGCGCAGCGTAGACATCGCGTTTGTTTAGATATAATTTTTTTTTTTTTTTTTTAAATAGAATTATCGTCCTTGGTGGCAACACATACAGGAATGTCACTTTTCTTTCGCGCGCGTTTTTTCATCGCGAAGAAAAAATTTGCTCTCGTAAAATTATTCATTTAAAATAAGTTTACGGAACTTTTTACTAAAATAACAAATGTTAATTATGTTAAGTGATAGAAAGTGCAATAAGTGCATCGTTAGTGAAAACCTGAGACGGACAAGGCGTCCATCAACGATATTAACAGGAAAGCTGATAAATTACCTACATCAGAACTAACTAGAAGCAGCTTTAGTCTTGAGTTCCTGACCCACATTAGATGTACTTAGATCCGGAGGCCTCCCACAATCCTAATGCGCGAGAATGCCTGGCTTTAACTGACCACTTTGTACGTGATACTGACAGTGCTTTACAAACACTATGGTGGACATTAACACAACACAACTTGTTAAAGCCTTACCTATCTCTCCAGTGGACACGAGATGTCTTTAGTAACGTTATCTCCACGTTACTAGCTGGATGAGAAGATACCAGAGAGGCACGTGATGCCCTTAGCGATGTAACTGTACATAGCTAGCTGGTACGCGCTTGTCAGCATTACCCCTCCAGTAAGCACGAGATGCTCTCAGTAACGCAAATTCTACGTTACCAGCTGAATATGAAACTACCAATGTAGCACGTGATGCACTTAGCGATGTTATTCTACATAGCTAACGCTGGTATGTACTCGTCACCAGGGGTAAGTCACATTTCTATGATATTGGCTAAGGAATTGTCAAAGGTGGTTCTATATACTTTTAATTGACAAGCATGAAGGTTGCGAGACAGCCTTACTTAACCCTGCACACTGTCTGTGTGTTATAAACTTGCAAAAGTATTATACTTCCTATAGTGAGTGTGGAATTCTGCCTCACTAACAAGATTGTTATCAACGAGTACAAGGTACTCTCAACAACATTGATTCTATGTTGCTAACTGGTACATAACTGACATGGTGTGCACATGCTTAGCACGAGATGCTTATAGCATGTTATCTCAATACTACGTGATCTAGCTTTCATATCGAGGATTGCCATTTTTAACAAACAAAATATAGCTAATTAAAAGATATCACTGTGTACGAGATACTCAGTGACTTATCTAGCTCTAGGTGGCTTAATTATCCTGCCAAAAACTGATAAATGATATCTATTTTGTAAACTAAAACAATAATGCAAAATTGTGCAACTTTTACAGGCATACATTTGAATACACAAGATACTTTGTAAACATGATTCTGTGATACAATGTCTGATGACAAATGCTACCTCTGGAAACTCTTGATTTCAGATACAAGTGCAATGGACTAAACCTAATACAAAGTATTATTCCATGCTCCCATACTTACTCATCCCATTTAGATTCCTCTAAACTGAGGAAATAAGGGATTGTGATATTCCAGAAACAAACCATACTGGTTATTACCCCTATCATAGGAAAAGCAGTGACTGACCCTATGCTTATGAAGAACATAAGACAAACACAAATTGTTGATTAACTTGGCTGATGCAGCAAAACCAGCTGGCAATGCCCACTGCCACCAAAGTAAAACCAGAACAAAAGTTATATAATCTCTAATTGACATTAACTTCAATTCATCCTATTTGATAAACAAACCGAAACAATCACAAACTCGAGTACACAATGTTTTAGCTACAAACAATAACAACTATTCAATAAATATTAATACCGCAAGACATTCTCATGATAATAGTGAAACTTACCAGTTCTATGGCGAAAATGCACAAGCACAACATTAGTTGATTTACTTACTTTTGTAAATAAAAAAAATAAAACATCCTGCTACCGGGTTAATAACAGGAATCACACCATTGAAAACCACCACCACAATATCTTATGATGTTTTGGTTTAATCTAATCGGTTGGAATGGACTATGTCTGAAAAATAAATGAACTATTTTTGTCACTGAAAATAAAAATCAATATCTATGGTTGACCTCAACAACAACCCGGCTTATATTCCAAAATAACAATTCAAGAAGACCAATACTGGAATAAATGCTGGCAAAGCAGTTATATTCCTCTGATTCTGCTATTGGCTATGGACATAGATAAGAAAATATTTGATACCTACCAAATTCAATATCTTAACCTCTCAAAGCCATTCTCTAGAAGCTGACCCCAACATAGTTGGGAAAAGGCCAGGCAGATGATGATCCTCTCAGTACCATCAAAGAACTTATTAAATATTGAGATGCATCTCAATACAATATTGGTCACTGGAATAAATGCTGGCAAAGCAGTTATATTCCTCTGATTCTGCTATTGGCTATGGACATAGATAAGAAAATATTTGATACCTACCAAATTCAATATCTTAACCTCTCAAAGCCATTCTCTGGAAGCTGACCCCAACATAGTTGGGAAAAGGCCAGGCAGATGATGATCCTCTCAGTACCATCGAAGAACTTATTAAATATTGAGATGCATCTCAATACAATAGATAGATCTACAAAGAATTTATCTGAAAAATCATAGCTTAGCCAATCATAGCTTAGCATATCAAAATAGATAGGTATAATATACCATATTACCTTTATGAAATCATATTATGATTTCATCCTATCCGTACAGGGGTATCACTTAGGACTATCTGGAAGATAACATTACCTACCAAATAACCAATAAAGGGTTAATTACATATACATTTACTAATACTTTTCATACTTGAATAGTCTCTTATCTCTGTTTTACCTACTAAATTACCAGTAGTGAGTGCCACTTACAGAAAACAAGGTTTTCTTACAATCTAACTTGACTGTTTCTTTGGTAAAATATCGAGACTGCGATAAGACATACCAATAAATACCACTATAATTGTGTTTAAATGTTTGGGCTTGAAAACTAACAATGCTATTTTTTAGGCTTGATTATTAAGTTTTATTTTTCACTTTAAATAAACCTTGAAATACCAGTATCTAAAAAAAAAAAAAAAAAAAATTCTAGTCAACTTAGTCGCATTATTTAACATTACGCCCGGACTTCCCGAAGGGCTGGGCAGAAATGGGTGATCTTATCCAAAGCTCATAAAATCAAAATACCTAATTAATCATTTGATTGCCAACTACTAGTCTACATATTTAACAGTAGATTTGAATGATAATTGCAGCACTAAAGTGAAACTATCAAGGAAACAAATAAACGAGGGGGGGGGGGGGGAGAACATTGTGAGGACAAAGTAGGTATTGATGGATTGTGAGTAGAACATGAACAAGATAAGGTATAATACAATAAATTTAGGTACTATGAATGAATTATCTACAAATTGCTTTACTCTAAAACTCTCCATCTGCTCACCAAGTGCACATCATAACAAGTTCAATTATACAACTCCCTCACTTAAAAATGCAACTCATTACACAATCCCAATTTTGGACATATTATGAGGTCAAGGAAAAGAGTTCATATCTTTATACTTCTAAAATGAATCTAGTTTCGATTAGCTCTAAACTCGTCAAGTAATGACTGCTAGCAGAATATGTGAAACTCATATGGAAATTAGCATCGTTGAGGAAAAACCCTAAGCATCTGAAATAGACCCTTTCACCTCAAATTTGTTCAAACCTCTCTCCTATCCAGGGCATAACATACTGCCCTTATCAATTGGTGCTTACAAGTTAAAAGCCTATTCCGTATTTGAAATTCAGTTTCCAAAATACATTTAATAACTAAAGTTATGGAAAACTAGTCCATCTTAAAATGAAATGAAACCATATCATAAAGCATATACTTACCTAAGCAGAAATAACATCAACTGATCACAAGAATTTGACCAAACAATCCTACTACATTTTTCAAAAAAAAAAAAAAAAAAACTAAGTTTGTCTGTCAGTACAATTTAGGTACAATACAATTCCACAAATGCTTACCAAAAATACCTCCCTGCTTACAACATTCAGGGGCTAAAAGATCCTGTTACACCCTATGAAAGTTTAACAACTAAGGACTTCACAGCCATGGTGCCTCTTATTCAGATCACTAGATAACTGACATTCTTTAAAATACCCTAATGATAATCTTTACAATTCATCTTCTAGACTCACTGAGCTCGACACTTACCTTGACAGCAAGATGTAATGTGCAATTCAATACTCACTCATTAAGCACAACAGTATCCCAAATAATTTAACTATTTACAGACAGATCTGAGAATGCTATTCTCAATCATGGAAACTTCTAAAGTAACATCATAACATTATGCCTTGTTTCCCCGAATGGTTGGGCAAGGTGTCACTGTAGCAGGTTCACCCAGTTTCACACTTTTAAAGTATTCATATCATAATATCCTCCTGGTATATTAATTCAGAACAACTTTATAAAATTTGCATAAACACAAGCTGGGTTAAATGTGGTAGGAAGTGAGAGTGATACTAATAATTCACCTCCCACAGCACAAAACATACAGTAGCTCAACTTAGTGCTGGCATCAATTGAAATAGACACAGTGCCAACCAACATTGTGTTGATGATTATACCACATTACTGATGAAAAATAGTTAAACACTATTAATTAAGCAACGTTATTAAGAATTTATTTAAAATGGATACGCCAACAGCATATATATTGTACATTAAATATTAAATGTTAACAGTATGGACTTATATACATACCAATTACAGATGTACATGACATTCACATAAAACAAAGCAACCTTCTTAAATAACATAAAATTAAAATATTGTATTCAGAAAGAATGATAAAAGTACCTAATAAATCAGAATATGCCGTAATTTATTAACTAACTAAATTATTGCAGACAACTCTGAACGTCTACTTTGTTAAATGAATTATATTTCAGATCGCCGTGAAGTAAAATTGGGAATCAAACGAGCTTACCTGTTAAGCGAAGTCTTGATTCTAATTTTACGAACGGCGATCTGAAATATAATTACCCACCCGCCACTAGCTAATAGCCCCAAAGCTGCAATAATTAGCCTACTTTATTCACTTATCTTTCCAGGAAAACCTAGTGAATGTAAGTATGCGGAACTACTCTGTACAGAAAACAGAGCTTGTTCTCCATCATAAGGATCTCTAAAATTAGTGACATTCCTGTATGTGTTGCCACCAAGGACGATAATTCTATTTAAAAAAAAAAAAAAAAAAATTATATCTAAACAAACGCGATGTCTACGCTGCGCATAAGAATTACTACTTTGTTAAATGAATTATATTTCAGATCGCCGTTCGTAAAATTAGAATCAAGACTTCGCTTAACAGGTAAGCTCGTTTGATTCCCAATTCTACTCTAATAAAATTATGCTTAATATGACAAGTAGGTATAATACCACAGATGAATAAATACGCATATAACTGGCAAAATGCGGCTGTACTATAAGTAGGTAGCTACACCTCTGCCTAATCTTTTGGGGATTACAGGCGTGATATTTAAGAAATACCTACTCCGATGTTCATAAATACTCGGATATTGGGATAAATAGTATCTTATGTCCTAATCCAGGTCATGATCTACCCATGTGCCAAATTTCATTCAAATTTATTCAGACTTTTAGCGTGAAAGCGTAACAAACAAACAAACTCACTTTCGCATTTATAGTATTATTAGGATAGTAGGTACTTAAGGGTCCGTGCACGAAAAAACCCTCTTCTGTCAATTACTTATTTAATTGTGAGAAAGCTAGAAATAATTGAAAGATTAAGTATATCTGACTATAAAAGGACAGTTTTCGTGGTACTAAATCATTCGTGTCAGTCAGGTGTAGTTGCATCACTTTTGCGCTCTCGAAAATATGGTATATTTCGCCTTTGATTTACTTAATGAATATAAATATTGTTTAAATTTAAAAAAATAAATCAAATAAATAAATTTAAAAATTAGATTTTATTTCAAGGATAGCTGAAGGCCAAGGTCTGATTTTTAAGTTTCTTGATATGGTTTGCTAAATAATAGGAAAAAATACATGACCGACAGGATTTTAAAAAAATATAGATTTTTCGATATTATTTTTTTGCTATATTTTGTATGGAAGTTGATCAAAGTGGTTTAGCCATATGACCATATAATGATATTTTATAATTTTCAAAATCAAAAGAAGTTTCTTATAACTAAATGATCAAACGTCAGTCTGGCGTAATTTTTCAGAAAACTTGTTACGAATACCTATTAGTGATTTTCCATAAATACTTAATTTATTTGAAAAATCCTTTTCAGCCATAAGCAAAACAAAGAACTCGACTTTTAAAAGAATTTAAACAAAACTATCTATGATTTGATAAATAGTTTTGTTTAAATTCTTTTTCCCTTTCTCACAATCAATTAACAAAATTGATCAAAATCAGTAGATTTCGTGCACGGCCCCTTAACTACTAATAAACTGCCTCGTTGGTCTAGTGGTCGCAAGTAGCAACTGCGCCTGAGCTCCTGGGACTTGTAATGTAACACAGCCGTGCGCATTCAGACGATGTACTAGAACTGTTTCTCGCACAGCTGATATCACGCACTCGACTGCTAGCGGATCCCTACCCTGCCGCCCGCGCAACAGACCGCGTCCGCTAAAAAGTACCTACCTACGACAAATGCAGACCATTTCAACTCCCGTTGCCCGCCTATTTAGAGTTAAGTAGGTACCTATCACTAGTGATAAAATAAAATAAATTGTTTATAAACGAATTCTAGGACACTGAACGAGACACGATAGAAGTTTTATGTTAGAAACTTATGACGCCTATGGGCGTTTAGTGTCCCTGAAAGTGTTAAACATTTTATTAATTTCATCCAACAATATTTGCATTGAATAAATCATTTTGGTTTTAGATGTCTTAAGTAGGTACATACTTATGAGTTGCAGTTAGGGACACGAAAAAAGTATCGATACTCTGTGGTATCGAGTACATTTCCATTCGAAACCGATACTTTTAAACTCGATACTTTGCATTCGATACTTTTACACAATGAGTACTTTTTGGCAAGTATCGTATTGAATATGAAATTAAATTTTAATTGGGTATAATCTTAGAAATTACCCATTTAAAACTTGCGACCTTACGGCTTTTATGGTTATGGCAACGTCATCTAGTTCACTCGTTCTGAATCTTCTAAAACATTACATCGATCTTTGCTCGAAATCGTTCCGTCCGTTCACAGTTAAATTCCTAACCTTTCCTTCATTCATTTACTACACTAATCAATCACTCATTAATTCAATCGTTCACCGTTGTCATTTAATTTATTTCGCGTATTTGTTTCGCGCTTTGTTTTTCTGCTATATTAATACGGTTGATCATTATTTTGCTTGGCTATTATTTGATTCTTCTATCGAAACAACACTGATTTCTTGAGTCACAATAAGAAGTACGAAAAAATAAAACAAAAACCAAGTTCTTCATCTTCATCACAGTCTGAAAATAAGGATGAATTAAGCTATTACTTATTTGCACAGATTTCACCACTTTCCTTAGATCCCTTGAAACAATGGGATAATATGAAAGTTGTATTCTCAAAATTATACAAATTGGCACGAGAATATCAATTCCTGTAACGTCAGTGCCTTCAGAACATTGATTTACGCAGTAATATATGTGTCAATGCTTCAGAACGATTATTTTCTAAAGCAGGAAGTACAATCACAAAAATCCGAAACGGCTTACCTCCAAAACGGCTCAATAAACTTCTATTGTTAAGTGATTGTATAGAGGAGGTATGGGAACTTTAAATGCCTAAAGTACTAAATAATTTAATTTTGTTTGAAGTTACAGTTGTCTTTTTCTATTATTGTATTAAGTTTGTGTACCAGTACCATTTGTTTTATCATGTCCTGCCCTCCTGAAGTTAAACTGACGTTATTTACTGACTGATATTGACCTAAGCTCTATGCGCGTTAAGCCCTAAGAAAAGTACTCGATACCTTAAAGTATCGATACTTTTATGAGGACGATATTTTTTTTTCGATACTACTCATGAGTATAGTGTCGATACTTTCTATTCGATACCGTGTCCCTAGTTGCAGTCTGCAAAACATTAGTCAACCAACTTGCAGGCAAGTTGGCTGACTAATGTTGAAAAGCCCAACTAAATTAGGTACTTCCTGCAGATTCGAATAAAAATGTTTGACAAAATATTTTGAAATGAAAACTTCTTTAGGTGCGTTGGGCATTTTTGAGATTTTTGTAAACGCGATTGTACTCTTTATTTATATTAAGTTACGGATCAATTTTCTATGCAAGTATTTTTACTTTAAAGGTTTCGGAAGTATTATTTTTTTGTAAACGCGATTGTGCTCTTTATTTGAATAAGATTACGGACCAATATTCTATATAAGTATTTTTCTTCCACCAAGGCGATCTTTTTCAGGTTTTCAGTCCTGTCGGCACTCCCGGAGTGCCACCACTTTTTTTTTCAGCCAGTTTTCAGTTTGTAATTTATCTAAGTTAGCCTAATGTGAACTGCTCGTCACCTATTGCAAAATATTTATTTTCCCGATGCTGGGACGTTCATCGTTGAGGAGTTCTCCAGGTACTTTGTCATCAGCTCCACTTCTCCATAATGTATTGTGACGAGCATAAATTGCTTGGCAACCATAATATTAAAGCAATCTAATCACAATCCGTGAAATACTAACCGTCTGTGTTCTTCATCATCAGTTCTACTACTTCTACTTCCACCAAATGGTGCTTTTCGAGAGCAACTGCACCAGTTAGGCAGATACTTTAAAAATACCCAAATAGCTCTATAGCTATTTGGGTATTTTTAAAGTAAGTATGTGTATTTTTGTACTATGTGTGCCTGTAATATTTGAAGAGTTCCCTCGATTTCTCCAGGATCCCATCATCAGATCGTGACCATATTACAGTGGGACCACCTCGGAAATATACCCTTTCAAACAAAAATTATTTTGCTAATCCGTCTATATAATGAATGACGCAGAAAAGCCCAACCAAAAAAAAAAAAAGATAAGTATAAACATCCGAATTGATAACCTACTCTTTTTAGAAGTCGGTTAAAAAATGCAAAAAAAACAGGCGCTGTTTTCGCGCGGACGCGGACCGCAAGACTAATAAAAAAAGCGCGGTCGTCGCGCGCATCTCTTTCACATAGACGCGTAGCCACGCGGCACTGAGCGGTAGCTTCAAAATGTACCTAGTCCTTTGACCACACCGCCGCCGCCGCCGCGCGGGCCGCCAATCCATTAGTACGTCAATGCAAAGTAATTCTTATGTATTTGCAATAAGGTATAAGTTAGAATGATTGATATTTGCGAGGACTTTTTTATTTGGAAATGGAGAAATGATTATTTTTTTGTAAAAATAGTCAAACATCCTAATTTATACCTTACAACAATGAGAAAAGAGTCACATTGCAATGACTAACTATTTTGCTTATATATAGGGCAGGACATGATAAAACATATATAGTATTTCACTTTGGTAGTAGTCTGTCAGTCTGCCTAGATTTTTCCCAACTATTTTAATTGCGTAATTTATTTTCGTAAATAATTATGACAAATTTGTTTCATTTTGACACTTCAACAACATTCATTGCGTTGTTTACCTTGTTGAGCAGAATTTGTTTTCCAACTTATAAAGCAATGGATTAGCAATCTGTTTTAAATCGAAACAAATTATGATTGATCATATATTACGCAATTAGGGTACCTCCACTAGTTACCTAATACCTGGGTTATACGAGAACAGTCTTTCGGGCTTCTGACGACCCGTAACGATTGTCAAATATCTTCGAATGGCAGCTGGGACCACGAGGCACGGAAGAGTCTCGGTATGTAAAGATCGTCACTCACCCACCAACCTTTGGCAAGCGAAGTACAGTCAGAAGCCCTAGTATGAGTTTCTTTTTTAACCATCTCGACCTTACGCATCGACCGCGTTCGGCGGGCGCTCCGATTGGCCTTTCACCAGTGTAGGCCAGTGAAGGGCCAATCGGAGCGCCGCCGTACGCGGTCGATGCGTAAAGTCGACATTGTTAAAAGAAACTCACACTACGGGTCTACGGCCTCTGATTGATCGACCCGTGACGCTGTTATTACTTTTTGAAATAAAACGTTAAATAAAACTAAGCCTTTGGTTAGCAGGACAATTTTAGGTAAGTATCTACCTAGGTTAGGTTGGGTTTAAATGACGGACCGGGGAATCGAACTGCTTGCTGAGCGTGGGCTCAGACCTGCCTTCGTCCTCTGACGAAGATCGTCTACTGAGCTCAGCTCGGTTTGCACCGCTATTTATACTCTCTTGGTGTGGCGTCGCGCTGCCAACGCGATATCGCGGCGATATCGCGGCGACACCATACAAAATGTTCCTATTTCAGGTGTCGCGCTGCGAATCGCCTCCGCTACGCGATATCGCCGCTATTCGCAGCGCGACACCGACAAAGGACACCTAGAAAGTATAAATGGCGGTGCATTCCGAGCTGAGCTCAGAATAGTCAGATCCGCCGCCCGAGGCATGTCCTTTCCGACCCTGATGATCCCATCACACTCCTTCAAGAGCAGAATAGGGCCACCAGCACAATACACAAGAACAGACGCCTCCCGTCATTCCGACCTCGCCACCGAGGTCCTTTGCGACCGCGACCGTGTCCCTGAGTAAATACTCCTCCCCGACCCTTGCTCGAAAACGAGGTGCCAGCAAGTTGTTGCCGCTGAGCACGTAGCTTTAAAACTACCCCGCATAATAATCATGATTTAAAACCATTTTTGATCCAGCCTGTCCCTTCTTGCTGTCCTCCCCTCAGCGACGCCCTAAGCCGAGGTTCGTACCCCACAGGGGGTGCCCTTAGCGAGCGTTCGCCTAGTTTTAATTTAGTTTAGTTTTTTGCCCCTGGCTGGAGGCTTTGAGTGTAGCAGCTTAAGGCACCCACAGGAAAGTCCGGTTAAGCAGCCAAGACCTTAGTGGTCATACTGCGAGATGCCCGTTAAAAAAAAAAAAAAAAAAAAAAAAAAAAGAGCTGAGCTCAGTAGTAGACGATCTTCGTCAGAAGACGAAGTCTAGTCTGTGCTTGTTTGCTCATTGTAGCTACCTCTTATTATTTTTAAGACCTGTATAATTCTACACTCATGTTTTACAAAATAAATATCTTGTATCTTGTATCTCATTGTGGGGTCCTAGGTTCGAGTCTCCGATCGGTCAACATAACCCAACCTAACCTAAGTAGGTAGGTACCGCAGCGTAATGAAATGAAATGTTTATTCTGTAAATAGGATATCGGAATCACTTTTACAAATCATATTAAAAAAATAAAAATAAGCTAGCTGAATTCGGCGTTTCCTATCTGCCTACTCCGAGAAGAAAGGCCGAAACAAACTCAGAGGTCACAGTCTCTTTTAAAGTCCAGACATAATCTTGGTCAGGCCATATGAGGACCATGTAGATTAGTGTCTGAAATGGTATTTTGAGGAAAGAACCACACAGATTTGAGTGAACCTGTCCAGTCAGTGCAAGCATTTGTCAGTAATCGTGGAGCTCAACTCAGAACTTAAGGAGCTCAACTCGACGAACAATACCAAAGAAAGGACATTTGGGTAGGCTGCATAAACTACTCAAACTGCCAGACCATAATTAAAACTAACTGAAAAATGAAAATAATAATGATATCCACATAGTCCTCACATTCACAATAATTAATTAATTAAAATAATATAATACTTTACAAAGTAAGCGTAAGGAGTGTAGGTACCACACTACTATTAACTAACTAACCACACTACTAACTAACTGGCGAATTCGGTCTTTTTATACGAAGTATACTTTATTTAAAAATCGAGATTTTTAATTTAGTTTCCAATCTATGTGATTTCGTAAAAATAACTTAATTTATACATGGGTATAAAGTTTACTTTCGGTTGTAGCCCGTTTTTATGGCCTGTTTATGAGTAGGTAGAAACTTACGTAGGTACCTACTTATCATTTTGAAATCATCTTAATTTAACCACCCGTAAAGACATACGAGTAGGTATATTGGCACTAACCTAGGTACCTACTTACTTTTAATTTACTTATCAAACTAATTCCGTACCTATCTCCGTGAATTCTACTCTAATAAAATTGTGCTCAATATGACATGTAGGTATAATACCATAAATGAATAAATACGCACATAACTGGCAAAATGCGGCTGTACTATAAGTAGGTAGCTACACCTCTGCCTAATCTTTTGGGGATTACAGGCGTGATATTTAAGAAATACCTACTCCGATGTTCATAAATACTCGGATATTTGGATAAATAGTATCTTATGTCCTAATCCAGGTCACGATCTACCCATGTGCTAAATTTCATCCAAATTTGTTCAGCATTTTAGCGTGAAAGCGTGACAAACAAACAAACTCACTTTTGCATTTATAATATTAATTAGGATAGTAGGTACTTAAGAGTCCGTGCGCGAAAAAAATCCTCTTTTGTCAATTACTTATTTAATTGTGAGAAAGCTTGAAATAATTGAAAGATTATGTATATCTGTATATCATTCGTGTCAGTCAGGTGTAGTTGCATCACTTTTGCGCTCTCGAAAATATGATATATTTCGCCTTTGATTTACTTAATGAATAAAAATATTGTTTAAATTTAAAATAAAAATTACATTTTATTTCAAGGATAGCTGAAGGCCAAGGTCTGATTTTTAAATTTCTTGATATGGTTTGCTAAATAATAGGAAAAAATACGTGACCGACAGGATTTTAAAAAAATATAGGTTTTTCAATATTATTTTTTGCTATATTTTGTATGGAAGTTGATCAAAGTGGTTGAGCCATATGACCATATAATGATATTTTATAATTTCAAAATCAAAAGAAGTTTCTTATAACTAAATGATCAAACGTCAGTCTGGCGTAATTTTTCAGAAAACTTGTTACGAATACCTATTAGTGATTTTCCATAAATACTTAATTTATTTGAAAAATCCCTTTCAGCCACAAGCAAAACAAAGAACTCGGCTTTTAAAAGAATTTAAACAAAACTATTTATGATTTGATAAATAGTTCTGTTTAAATTCTTTTTCCCTTTCTCACAATCAATGAACAAAAAAGATCAAAATCAGTAGATTTCGTGCACGGCCCCTTAACTACTAACAAACTGTCTCGTTGGTCTAGTGGTCGCAAGTAGCAACTGCGCGTAAGCTCCTGGCACTTGTAATGTAACACAGCCGTGCGCATTCAGACGATGTACTCGAACTGTTTCTCGCACAGCTGATATCACGCACTCGACTGCTAGCGGATCCCTACCCTGCCGCCCGCGCAACAGACCGCGACCGCTAAAAAGTACCTACCTACGACAAATGCAGACCATTTCAACTCCCGTTGCCCGCCTATTTAGAGTTAAGTAGGTACCTACCTATCAATAGTGATAAAATAAAAAGAAATTGTTTATAAACGAATTCTAGGACACTGAACGAGACACGATAGAAGTTTTATGTTAGAAACTTATGACGCCTATGGGCGTTTAGTGTCCCTGAAAGTGTTCACCATTTTATTCATTTCATCCAACAATATTTGCATTGAATAGATCTTTTTGATTTTAGAGTCTTAAGTAGGTACATACTTATGAGTTGCAGGCAATTTGGCTGACTAAATGTTGAAAAGCCCAACTAAATTAGGTAAGTACTTCCTGCAGATTTTAATAAAAATGTTTGACAAAATACCTATTTTGAAATGAAAACTTCTTTAGGTGCGTCAGGCATTTTTGAGATTTTTGTAAACGCGATTGTGCTCTTTATTTATAATAAGTTACGTATCAATGGTCTATGCAAGTAAGTGTTTTTACTTGAAAGGTTTCGTAAGTATTATTTTTTTGTAAATGCGATTGTGCTCTTTATTTAAATAAGATTACGGACCAATATTCTATATAAGTATTTTTCTTCCACCAAGGCGATCTTGTTCAGGTTTTCAGTCCTGTCGGCACTCCCGGAGTGCCACCACTTTTTTTTTCAGTCAGTTTTCAGTTTGTAATTTATCTAAGTTAGCCTAATGTGAACTGCTCGTCACCTATTGCAAAATATTTATTTTCCCGATGCTGGGACGTTCATCGTTGAGGAGTTCTCCAGGTACTTTGTCATCAGCTCCACTTCTCCATAATGTATTGTGACGAGCATAAATTGCTTGGCAACCATAATATTAAAGCAATCGAATCACAATCCGTGAAATAGGTACTAACCGTCTGTGTTCTTCATCATCAGTTCTACTACTTCTACTTCCATCAAATGGTGCTTTCCAAGAGCAACTGCACCAGTTAGGCAGGTATTATAAAAAAAACCCAAATAGCTATAGGTGTGCCTGTAATATTTGAAGAGTTCCCTCGATTTCTCCAGGATCCCATCATCAGATCGTGACCATATTACAGTGGGACCACCTCGGAAATATACCCTTTCAAACAAAAATTATTTTGCTAATACGTCTATATAATAGAATAGAAACGAACGACGGAGATAAGCCCAACCAAACAAAAAAAAGATATGTATAAACATCCGAATTCATAACCTACTCCTTTTAGAAGTCGGTTAAAAAATGCAAAAAAAAACAGGCGCTGTTTTCGCGCGGACGCGGACCACAAGACTAAAAAAAGCGCGGTCGTCGCGCGCCACATAGACGCGTAGCCACGCGGCGCAGGACTGAGCCACTACTGAGCGGCTGACTTGCGGTACCTAGCTTCAAAATGTACCTAGTCCTTTGACCACGCCGCCGCCGCCGCCGCGCGTGCCGCCAATCTATTAGTACGTCAATGCAAAGTAATTCTTATGTGATTGCAATAAGGTATAAGTTAGAATGATTGATATTTGCGAGGACTTTTTTATTCGGAAATGGAGAAATGATTATTTTTTAGTAAAAATAGTCAAAGATCCTAATTTATACCTTACAACAATGAGAAAAGAGTCACATTACAATGACTAACTATTTTGCTTATGATTTTATTTCACTTTGGTAGTAGTCTGTCAGTCTGCCTAGATTTTTCCCAACTATGTTGGGGTCAGCTTCCAGCCTTACCGGATGCAGCTGAATGAATACCAGTATTTTACATGGACCGACTACCTATCTGTACCCAAATTGCGTAATTTATTTTCGTAAATAATTATGACAAATTAGTTACATTTTGACACTTCAACAACATTCATTGCATTATTTACCTTGTTGAGCACAATTTGTTTCCCAACTTATAAATAAAGCAATGGATTAGCAATCTGTTTTAAATCGAAACAAATTATGATTGATCGTGTATTACGCAATTAGGGTACTGACCTTCACTAGGTACCTAATACCTGGGTTATACGAGTACGATACGTCATGGTCAGACTGCTTGTCAGTCTTTCGGGCTTCTGACGACACGTAACGATTGTCAAATATCTTCGAATGGCAGCTGGGACCACGAGGCACGGAAGAGTCTCGGTATGTAAAGATCGTCACTCACCCACCAACCTTTGGCAAGCGAAGTACAGTCAGAAGCCCTAGTATGAGTTTCTTTTTTAACCATCTCGACCTTACGCATCGACCGCGTTCGGCGGGCGCTCCGATTGGCCTTTCACCAGTGTAGGCCAGTGAAGGGCCAATCGGAGCGCCGCCGTACGCGGTCGATGCGTAAAGTCGACATTGTTAAAAGAAACTCACACTACGGGTCTACGGCCTCTGATTGATCGACCCGTGACGCTGTTATTACTTTTTGAAATAAAACGTTAAATAAAACTAAGCCTTTGGTTAGCAGGACAATTTTAGGTAAGTATCTACCTAGGTTAGGTTGGGTTTAAATGACGGACCGGGGAATCGAACTGCTTGCTGAGCGTGGGCTCCTCCCACGCTCAGCAAACGCGCACAGACCTGCCTTCGTCCTCTGACGAAGATCGTCTACTGAGCTCAGCTCGGTTTGCACCGCTATTTATACTCTCTTGGTGTGGCGTCGCGCTGCCAACGCGATATCGCGGCGACACCATACAAAATGTTCCTATTTCAGGTGTCGCGCTGCGAATCGCCTCCGCTACGCGATATCGCCGCGATTCGCAGCGCGATAATAACAAAGAAACATTCCTTTGTCGGTGCCGCGCTGCGATTCGCGTGTCGCAAAGTTCTAGCATCACGTGACGCGATGTATCTGTGTCGCAGCGCGACAGGTCGCTCCTGTGTGAAGTGTCGCGCGCGTTTTCATAGAAATTGTTCTACGGATATAATATCGCAGAATCGCGTCGCGCGACAAGTCGCGCTGGTCTGCACGAGCCTTTAAGGCTCTTTCAAACAGGCGCGACACGCGACGCGACACAAAGACACCGCTCGTCGCGCGACGAGCGGTGTCTTTGTGTCGCGTCGCGTGTCGCGTGTCGCGCCTGTTTGAAAGCGCCTTTAAGTGAATTTTAGCTTTGAATAAAGTAGACGTAAACTTTATTATTCAACAATTATTCAACATTTTTTTTTAAATCACCTTTCTATGTCAACTGTATTAAGAATTATAATTACAGTTATATGGGAGTTAAGATCAATATTAAGAATGTGCGCTGTTGTCGACTTCGTCGGCAAAAGAATTGAGATCTGAATGGGTGTCAAGGTTTATTAATAGATAATCCTGAAAGGAGATGGGAAATGGTGGGCCCAAATGTAATAAGTTGAGATGAAATAGACCGACGGTCACAAAATCTTGACGACGTGAATAACTCTATTCTTCAGGTTCAAGATTGGTTTTCGGTAAATAATTTGGTACTAAATGAGAAAAAAACCAAATGCATTAGATTTAAATGACCGAATGTTAAAAGTAGCGAATGTGACATCATATTGAACGGAGAAAAACAAACAGTTTTCCTAGGTATTACGCTAGACGAGAAATTAAAATTAGAAAGATTTTTTATTAATGTTTTAATGAGTGTGTTTTAGTTTAATTTGTGATGTCCTGTGCGAGTCCCAATAAATACTTTTTCTTTCTTTCTTTCTTTCTTTCAAAGAAAAGACAGTTAACAGATATAGAAACCGTGCGTTTGGTATATTTTAACTACTTCCACAGCATTATGTCGTATGGCATTTTACTGTAGGGTCGGGCTGCTGACATTGAATCCATCTTTATTTTACAAAAGAGAGCTGTCAGAGCCATTTATAATCTACGTACCTATATATCGTCGCAAATATCTCAGAGAAATATTTAAAAAAAAAATATGACGGTACCTTGCCAATTCATCTATTAAAATATTATATATGCAAGAAAAATCTACATCTTTTGAATAAAATAAGTCATAGACATCATTTTAATACTAGAAATAAAGATAAAATAGATCAACCAATTTTCAAATTGTCTAAAGTACATACATCATTTATGGGGTACTACTGTGTTAAATGTTACAAAAAAAATCCTTGTGATATATTACACTGAAAGAAAATTTAAAACTCATATTAAAAGTACTCTTTATAAACAAGCATATTAGAAATTAGAGGATTATATCCAAGATAAGAATGCTTGGAAACATGCTGGTCTAGCTCCATAGAACCATTTAGAGTCTAGACAAAATCAAAATGGTTGCTAATTTAATTGTACAATTAATTATTAAAATATTGATTTTACATTCTGTGATTACTTGAACTCACACACTGACTTATTAGTTTTACTTGTATTTTTTTTGGAATATTGTATAGATACTTTTACAATGCTTGTGAACACCATGTATCCATCACATTATTATTTTTTCTGTCATTGCTTCATTTTAAATTATTTTTACCTATTGTGGTATAGTAATCTTATTCCAGGTGCATCGTCTTCACATATGATTATATAATTAATGTATACAAAATATTGTAATACATTTTAAAAGAGTAACGGTGGAGTTTCTTGCCCATTCTTCTTCATACGAAAACTACCTTTTGCTTTGACCTATTTTCTGAATTGATGTTTCTGATAATGAGTATGACAGCCGATTCAAACTGATAAAAAGTAGGATCGAAGTCACGTAGTCAAATATAAATAAATTGGTGTAAAACTAACTGGCACGCATTGGTGTGTTGGTAGACAAAGTTGAGCGGTAGATAGTTGCGACGCGACACTACACACGTGACCTGACACACTAATAAGTCTGACGTGTGACATCGTGTCAATGTGATAGCATTGCACCCTTTATTTAATACGATACAGCCATGACAAGCCAAAAACAAAAAGCAGAGGCACTTAAAAAGTTATTAGATCTAATGTAGAGCCAAGCCCCTAACTTTAAAAACATTACATCTTAGTCAAAATGTATAGCTTGGCCGCGTCGCGGGCTTCGCTCATATACTCCTATGGGCTTTTGGTAAGAAATTTAGTTTTTTAACAGTGAAAGCGTTACGTAAGTCTTGGCAATCTACGTCTTTACTGAAAATGTTTTTGGTGGTAGAAGTATTAAAAATATATTTAGTAAATTATCGGGAGGATTAAGCACACCACATACCCAATATAGCCAGATAGTTGTGTTGGTAGACAAAGTTGAGCGCCATAGTTGAGCAGCAGATAGTTGCGACGCGACTACACATGACCACGCGATTGTTCATTCTTCAAAAGTTTTCAGATACTGTTTATTACCTAATAATCACTTAAAGTAATACGCAACATCCTTTTACATAATATTAATGGTTTAACCAACAAATAGCTTTATTCTCTGAACCGATAAAAATATTAGACAATGTTACTAATCGCGATTATATCTTATTAAAGCAATGACGTCGAGTATCATATTACCAGAAAACAATTTTGTAAAAAGAATATGATCATAAATTCTCTTTAATTTTGGATGCGAACTGATTTATGAAATTATTTTAATCTGATAAAAGATTGCCTCGGTATTTTTATACCTGAATTATTGCTGCCGAGATCCCTTTTCATCTAAAGATTATTTAACGCGGTTCGCTTTTTGTGGGAAAAATAAATTTTAAGCGTTAATTTTTAAAGAAATACTTCAAATGATCGAAATGATCGATATCTGAAATATTGAATAGAAAATTACTGTGTGGGTGGTATCAAATTAAGTTTTTTAAGCTCATACTTATTCCAATATTCTTTTTGAGGGTCAAAAAATAAATAAATAAGTTAATCTTCAATTTTAAATGCCACTCATGCTTTCAAACCATTACAGTCTTTCTCATTTTAATTTAATTTTACTCATGTCAAAACAATTTCAAGGACAAGCAAGCAACGCACCAAGGACTATTAGTATCATTACATCACGCTAGTATTCCCCCAAATGAGTAAGCAGAGGACCCTGTACATTGCTCCTACATTTCACCAGTTTTGTTTAAGTTTCAATTAGTGTCGTTTTTCTAAACAAATATTATAAAGAAAAAAGATTTGTTTTTTTGTATGTTTGTTTGTTGTTTGTAATGAATAAACTCATAAACTACTGAACCGATTTAAAAAAATATTCCACCAATAGTAGATATTATCACTGAGTAACATAGGTTATAAATTATAAAGATATCACACGGGCGAAGCCGCTCGCAGAAGCTGGTATCTAATATAAAGACATTATCATGACATTGTCGCCATTCTCAATATTCTTTCAACGATTATTAATCATAACAATAATATTCACACAGTACCAAATGCTCATACCAAACATCGAACACACCCGTTACCAGACAGTACCGTGAAATGGGTGCACAAACTCGCAAATACAATTTGGTAGTAACTGCGTATCGGATGAATTGAGCCGCCTCATCTCCCGCCGGCTCTCGAATGTTTTCATGTTACATATTAAACAATGACCAACGGATAACTGAGTCTGAAGTAGGAAATGAGTACCTACGAAATGGAGGTGGACTATCTAATCATACTCTTTTAAAGCGATGAAATTAGCAGACACTTGTTTGAATACTCTAGATACAACTCTGTCTAGCCCAACAGAGATAACGGGGGTGATGTTACATGTACGTACTAGCTGTAGCTGCAGTTCTGTCTCAGTCTTTTTTTTACGAAATTTAAGAGAATTATGCAGACTGTATTTTAAATCGTAAAATGAATCAGTAAGTTTCTTTGAATGAACGAAGTAAAGCATACTGAAACACTACCTACTCTCCTAAAAGTAACCTTCCATACACATTCGTAAAACAAGCAAAGCAAAATTGCGATCCTCCAAAATGATAAACAACTAATTAAAAGTCAATGACTCCGAAGACTCCGTAAGATGTCCTAATTTGTATAATATCTCCACGTTTACTAACGTTCAAAACAAGATGATATCTTTTTGATGAATCGCTTGCTGATTGTAAGCGATTCAACAACTTTACAACTTGTAAATTAATTCCGTGAACTGGTGAGATCTATTAACTTTCTTTTATTTTCAGAAGGGTATACAACTATGCGAATGGTTATAATTGATTCTCGTGAAAAACCCTTACATTATGTTCATTCCAGTTTCTTTTTGTGAGTGTTTTTTTCGTGGTATATTGCCATTTTCTAATTGGTCGCGTTTGACTATTTTCCTCTACTATTAGGACTGCGTTCTAACCGATTGGAAAAAAAAAATGTCTCTTGTGAAATTAGGTACAGACATGTAGACATTTTAATGTTGTATCCAAACATAGCTAACTACTTACCATTACGAAGTTTAACCCTTTCAATTATACTCAATAATTTATTGCATTCCACAATGTGTACCTAACTGTACATATGTACAGTGGTAACTTATAAAAAGATCATTATGGACCTTAAAATATAAAAAGATCGTTATGGACCCTGTCAGGCACAGCAAAATAGTAGGAGAGCGGTAGCTACTATTCGTCTGTATGAACACCTATGTATAATATAAAAATGACGGAGGTTCATTTCAGCTGGGAACTAATCATTTTCAGCCTTAAGTTCACGACCTGTGTGACCTAAGGGTTGGGGTCGAGGAATAGGCTAACGGGTAATCCGAGTTACGGGACTTTATTTTTGATAATACTTACAAATTGGCGGGTTATTCTTGGGTCAACTCGTAACAATGTGATAATAGATAGGAATTACGTCTAAATATCTCAGTACCTACATTGCTGCCAGTATTACAATTTCATCCTCCAAAATTATCATAACACAAATCACAATTAAAACACAATCTCTTCACTCAAAATATGAGGCTTGTGCTCCTAAATTGTTGTTTGATATTTTGAGGAAAATTGCTCTTTAAATATACGCCTTTAATAATTTATAACAATGGGGTAGGAGTCCCCTACTTTTCCCCTTAGTCTCAAAGTGCACATTAACGTAAATGCGAATAAATAAAATTTGGTACATATTACTTGCTGCCGAGGATGAGTAATAAATACTTATAATACATAATTTCACGCCTCAGCTCCCGAAGGGTTATGCAAATTGGTTTTGGTTTGAATCTTGACTTTATTATCGTATTTATTTTTCAGGAACATTTTGAATTTCGTGTTTAGTTCCCATTTAAACTCTAATGACCGGTTTCTGGTTTCGAGAACGGATAGTTTTACTTACTTATCGTATTATTTCGTACTGGTTTTTTAAATGACTGCGAAGGCTTCCCTTTAAACGATATTGGAAACTGTCTGTTCGGTGTAATTATCCACCTAACATAAAGCATAATTATGTTTCAAAAGAATCACCCTGACATAACTCACTCATACAGTATCAACAAAATATCTACTATTATATCCGGTTACATTGTATTTGCCTGAAATAAACAAAACGGCAATCAATTCGCAAATATTCGAAACTAAACTGCAATTCAATTGTATATCATTTTTACACCGGTTGGTAACAAAAAATTTATAAATGTGTCGATAGAACTAGGGTTGGGCAAACGATCTTGTTTATCTGTTCGTTTCGGTAAATAAACGAAACTTTTAGAATCGGCATAGGTATTGTCGAAATTCTTTGTTCTCAGTACGTACATAGTTTAAGTGACTTAATAAGGGATCGTAAATGAGTGACCCTCTCTGTCTCGGAGTACCTACACCTTAAGTTGTAAGTCTTGCTTATAATATGAATTTATTTGATAGTTTTTTCCGGGTAGTCAGAAGCTCAAAAGTTTGACAGCGTGTCTAATTTTAGAATATATCAAAGTTGCTCTAGTTATGTCAGATAGCAATTAAAAACCACTCAGCTGAAAATAAGCCCGCGAACACCAGACCTGTTCTGCCCGCATCCAAATATCATTTGCTCATCGTAAATATTGATTTTCATATTTTTGGTGATAAGACTGAAACCCACCCCCAGAAAAACAGGTCCGGTAAATGATAATGGGTATTGCCAAAATTTACAGACAATGCAATAATTATCCCAGTTATCTGAAGTGGCAGCCCTTACTGCAATGGTTAGGTACGCGCATACTGGATAATTGTTAACCGGACGCCCGCGTTATTATCGTTTTAACTACAATTTACAATCACATGCATCGAATCGGTCGGAAATGTTAAAACTTTCATGTATATTCGCTTCCTTTTTTTTTGTAACTGTGAAATTTTTAAACGAGCCTTCAGCGACTATTATCCGCGGGTGATAAAAGCAAATGGTAATTATTGTTGCATGCTGTTATGGTAGTTGGAAAAGTATATTAATTGAGAGGCATAGTTATCACTGTTGTACCTAATGTAGTTATTTATAAAATGCCTGTTTAAAGCGATCCATTTTCAGGTTGTTTTTTTTTTTTACCTAAAAGGTAATTTTCGTTTTTTTTTTTTTTTACACTTTGTGGCGGCGTCTACAACGCCACATGCGAAATACACATCACACTGACGTCACGCAAAATCCTGCATCGTGCAAACAGAGTTTACTACGCGACGAGTATAACAACAACAACGTCCTGACATCAATCGTCGGGTAGTTGCCCACCAGATACAACACCCATCTGGTCGGAGAATCCTCCCTTTTCAATAGAGGATGAGTGAACTTTAAACCCTGTTTCACATACCTCTTTAACCTGCAGGCTATTCTCGTACTTAGAGATGTTCAAAGTCAATTCACAATCTCAAACCAGCGACAGTAAATGTCAAAAGCTTTTCGAAAATATAGGTAAATTAGAGGTTTTTTTACAGCTTGAGACTGAGACTAGAATGCGAACGTTCTTAAATATAATAGAGCCCCTCTGATATTACTAATACAGTGAAGGTTATAATAAGGTGACCGTCTATATTAAAAGCAATTAATAAATTAATATTAATGCTTGATGCAAAAATCAACCAGCAAAAATTACGATTCCTCTGAAGTGTTTCGGGGTAGACACAATAAAAATGACTATGGAATTAAACTTGCTTGCATTCCTACCTACCACGGCACTTCCTTAATAATACAGGTACAACACAATGAAACAGACCAAGAACAGGTTTACAAACGGAACAGATATATTTATTTATTTCATTATTTATGTTCACACAGTAAAATACATATAGACACAACATAATTATAATTTGAGTGGAACGGTAGGGCTTATTTCTTAAGAAATTTCTTGCAGCAGACCTGCGAAAGGAGAAATGAAAAAGAAAAAAGATGTAGACAATAGTGTGTGAGAACAACAAGAGAAAATAAGAATATGCAGTCTTAAAAGCAAAATATTAAAAAAAAAACCGGCCAACTGCGTGTCGGACTACGTACAATGAAGGGTTGTTGGGATGAATTTATCCCAAATACAAACTTAACATTGTATTTGAAATACATGTACTCCCATTCCAACTGTAAATGTAAATTTGTACGCACAATATTGAGATATTTACCATGTTATTTTAAGACCATAGACTTCTTATAATTTTTTTCTGTAATGTATGAGTGAAGAACCATTCTCCGTATTTTGTTTTTCAAAATTTTAAGCTCAGTTTCGGAGGTAATGGGGGTATGGTCAATTTTCATCAACTTTCTTAAATATCTTTAAATGTATTTATTATAAAATTATTTAAAAAAATACGTTTATAATATATACACTTTAAGATTGAATTATATTAATTATATATATTTAAGATCCTCGTAACAATTTCTTTCATTTGATATGTCATACGATACAGTTTAAAAAACGTATTTTTTTAAATTTTCTTATTTGGCCCCCAAAAGTGACCCACATATTCAAAATTAATTAATTTACATTACGTGTCCGTGTTTGGGTCACAAAAATTCATATGTGTACCAAATTTCAACTTAATCTATCTATTAGATTCGGAGCAAATTGGATGTGACAGACGGACAGGCAGACAGACACACGAGTGATCCTATAAGGATTCCGTTTTTCCTTTTGAGGTAGGGAACTCTAAAAATTAACATATACTTAAATGAATACATAAAGCTTAAATACACACATCAACACCGTCTAGGGATATTTCGGATTTTCTTAATTAAATCATTTGTTACAAATAACATACAACATGTATATATTTTTATAAAGCCCATTTATCAGACTAACCTTCAGAATAAAACAAAAATATGTTTTTGTGTAAATCAAATGTTATTTAAATTAATACGAAGTGAAATAATGGTAAAACTAACGATGAATGTGTTTATCAAGAAAAAGTGAAAAAAGAAGCGAAATTATTCGGTTTGTTGCAATTATGCGAAAAATCTGTAGTCAATAAAATTACCCATGACAATCAACAACGATCCTGCAACGGTTTTTCATGCTTTGAATCAAGTTATCAAAGTCTTTCTGCGAGATATTGTCCCAGGTAATGCTAAGATGCCAAAAATGTTGTTCTACAGTTGCAATGTTTGCAGGAAGATTCTTCAGAGCCCTTCTTTGGAGCATGTCCGACGCGTGCTCTATGGTGATACGCTGGTGATTGCGCGGGCAGAACTTAGACCGATACGTCGCCTGGTCACCACTCGCGCTGTGTGCGGACAGACATTGTCGTACGGACATTGTCGTGCATGAGCGTGAATTCTTGACCCATTTGTAGTTGATGGGGGTAGACTTTTGGTACTAGCACCTGGTTACGGTATTTTTCAGCGGTCATGGTGTTTCTGACCCAAAGAGGTCTGTTCTTACACCAAAACAAATTCCTATCAAAACTATAATCGTCCCACCGTGGTATGGATGGACTTCCTGAGGGTGTTACAGACGGATCTCACGACCAGGAACTCGCCATATGCGTAATCTTCGTGAATCGGAATGGAAACCGACTCGAGACTTATCGGTAGTCAGCACTACAGACCACTTGTTATCTTCCCAAAGCAAATGTTCACGAACCCACTGTAATCTTCGTCCATGATTTCCTCGGCTCAGTGCTGGAGTACGAAGCGTTCTACGAGCATGAAGGTTAGCTTCATGCAGTCTTCTCCTCACAGTTTGGTTACTCACAAGCAACTGGTTCTCTGAGTGGGGCCTTTGAACCAACTGCATGGCCGTAACATTTGGTTGTCTTCTCGTGGCAACTTGCAAAAATCGGTCTTGTCGTTGGGTAGTTATACGGTTCCCACCTGGGTGTCTTTCAGCCACTTCACCAGTAGCATGATAACGTGACCACAACCTTGATATCACGTTTTGTTTTGTTCCAATCTTCTCAGCAATACTCCGTTGAGTAGCCCCAGCTTTAAGCATACCTACTGCCCTTAATTGACGCCGCTGCATGATACATACAATGGCATAAATTCGAACTTGTTTTAAAACTGTGACACCAAAAATTTACAAAAACTATGGTAGGTTAATTGAAACTTTCGAACTTCGTTAAAGTTATGCCGCGCAAATCTTTTGTTTTTAATTTATTTTTTCAAATACAAATTTGGAATCATCCAAAAAGGCCTACAAAATATGTTTTTATTAAAAGATTTCAAAACCGGCCAGTATTTTTTGAGTTTAAGAACTTTATACAAAATATCCTTAGACGGTGTTGATGTGTGTATATAACCATATATAAACACACGAAAGATAGAAATTAACTCAGAGAGATCTAGCGTTTTTTGGAAGTCTAGATCTTTGAGCAGAATGGGGCGTGCGTTAGTCTTGAGACAAGATGAAGCACTGAGGTCGTTGGCCTCAGAGAATGATATTCTGCTGATCATGTGTGCGTTTCATAATACGGTCCAATGCACGTTCCATTTCTCTCACATATTATATACCTACATTTACTTTATAGATGTGGAGTGTAAATATAATTGTTATATTTGTTAAAATATGTATTTATATATTGTGTGTGTTGTAATATAAACTCTAAAAATTCTATACATAAGGTTATCATCAAAAAGTACCGTACCATTCGGAAAACTACCATAAGCTGTGTAAAAATGTCATATATTACCTTTACTCAACCGCCGCGAAATTACTGACTGTGTGTGTTTGTTGAAATTTTTTAACAATACTATAAACTGTTCCGATATTTTGACAATTTTTTTATTACAGCATTTCCATGAAGTCTGAAAATTATGATGTAATAGGTTCTGAAATGTGCGTGTGCAGTGTTTACAATTAGTTATTAATTAAAACAGTATTTAATTTAACTAACGATGCTAACCACTACACCTCCACCGTTTGACTGGCCAAATTTAACTCCTCAGTAAATGTACCACAGTCTACTACAGATACTTTAAAGTGTATATATAGCCACACTATTTAGTAGCAGTAGATAGGTTAAAGATTTTAAGAGTTCCTCAACTTAATGAAAACTAACTCATCCTGCTCACAAATTGTTATTAACTTGGCAAACTTACTTAACTAAGGTTATTATTAAAAGCAACTTAGCCGAGTGTTTTTATAACGATCATTACCTTCTCGTGGTCGAGATTTTTATAGTAATTAAAAATTAATTGGCGTCCATTAGAGTTTTAATGGTAATGTAATAAATTTTGATAAGCGACGATGTGAAAATAAAGTAATTGCTCGACCGTCACTTCAAATGGATTTTTTTAGTACTTTTAACATAAAATGCTGAGAAGAGGACGGATTTTATGGAAATGTAATACAAGATTCTGTGCTTTAAGCTCTTATATTATAGTTTTTATCATGACCTATCCTTACTAATTAGCAAATTGTTTTACTCCACGAGGATCCAACTCCGTCTTCTATTCAAAACGTTTTTTATAGCGAGGAAATTTATACGTTATATTTTAAATGCGAAAGTGATTTTGTTTATTTGTTATGCTTTCACACCAAAACGGCTGAGCTGGTTTGAATGAAATTCGGCACATGGGTGACCATGACCCAGGTTAGAATATAGGATACGGATAATTTCGATATTCCCACGGATACGAGACTTATGCGGGTGAAACCGCGAGACGCAGCCGGTATGATATAAACAGATTAATTTGACTTGAACAAGCCAATTTCTGGACAATGGTACTATTATCCTAAATTCCGAAGCCTGCTAAATTGTTATGAATGGTATAATTTAAGATTGTTCACCTAGTATGTAAAAATAAGAAAATGCTGTATTTAACTATAATTGTTTGCTACATTTAGTTCTTTATTTTCCGTTGCTTCCTGTAATTTCTGTAGTATATACGAACATTGGTAAATCTAAATAAATTCTCAAATTAACTCACTTTTGGAAAATGACAACACAGTTTGTCAACATACCTACATATACCATAAGAAACAAATCTTGTAATGGTCTTAATTATCGCACACAATAACATAATATCACGACGATAAAATACCTTTCGCAGTAAAACCTATAAAAAAATAATTCATAATTCCCGTCATATTTACGGACGCGTGCGTGTGGTTTAATATTATGGGCACAGAAGTGCTCATACCTCATACCTCCGAGCGCGCATCAATTGAAGTAATAAGTGGCAGATGGATTGGATTGCAGCGCTGCAGCGGCTACATCCCCATATCGCGTCAAAACGTGGCCTACGTTATTAAACGCTAGGGATGGGAAACGGAAGGAAAAGTGAGCCGGACTTTTGATTTTCGATGCTGTCAAGATATAATAGTTGGAATGCATTTTGTTTGTAGGAACTTACTATTTCCGTCTGCGTTGAGATTAGTTCCACTTTTGCCTCTCCATTAATTTGCATTTTTGGTAGTTATGCCATTTGACACAAATATTACCACCCCGATCTAGGTCCGCGTGGTGGGTTACAGCCTACTTCCTAATGCGGATAGGTGGTCCCAGCTGGGGTCTATTATAGGCTTATTATTAAGTACGGATAGGTAATATGCATGTTTTACTTCGAAGACCAAAAACAGATGTTATTCTTAAGAACTCTTGAAATGCAACTTACATTCATCATTGCAATAATTACAACATTTCATAAAAGCAAAATCATATCAGCCGAAAACCAGAAGGATTTTTCTGTAAATTAATCCTTAAAAAATATTCTGATAAAGCACATCACTATTATAAGAGCATAACGTGATTTTCGCATCAATGCCTACCGCTACAGCCAACGCGGATCAGTTCAGTGTAATTATCAACGACAGCACTATGGTTTAAAGTGATATGCTTTGATTCGATACTGAAATCATTTGCTATTCCAATGGCTGATGAGCGTGATTAGAAATGATTTTCGTGTTTCTGCTTTGTATAGATTATGTTAGCTGTAATGTTTCAGTTTCAGGATTCTTTAAGACCTCTATTTATTACACAGAAACATCACGGTGACGCAACACATCCAGCTTTATGGTTGGTATCTAACAACCGGCGCAACCAACAGGCGCAACCACAGGTATCTAACAACCTCGACTATGATTGTTCCACCATGTGTGTTCCAGTATATTAGGGCTTAAAGTAACTAGATAGATTACCCATTAATAGTGTTCCTGTTAGCCCTAAATAATGTTTATTAATATTGCTTAGGTTCATTGTAAAATTCAAATGCATGCCTCTTCAATTGATAGTCCTATGATGTAGTTGGGCTCACCACCACCACCACCACCACCATTCCGTGTTATGGAAATATATATAATGATTGTGTTTAATTTTTAAATATAAGTAAATGGCACTTGAAATATTGCCCATTGGAACATTAAACTTTCGCGAACGTGCTCACAACGCGTTTCAAGTAATAAATAAAAGAGTTTCACGCGAATTTCAATAACTGACATTTAAAAAATACCGCACATTCTCTGAAGGAATTTAAATTTTAAATTCTGTTATTTTACAAGAGAACAATTGTAAAAAAAAAGCTGACACAGACAATGTGTATCCGGTACACACTGATTGATTCATGTATTGTTTCACAATTCACTACCTACGTTATTTGTTATTGTAGCATCCAGGAAATAAAACATTTTTTATTCATTCATTCATTTAAAATATGTTTTAATCGAATAAGATAAATTAAGACACTGTTTTTTAATTAAAAATAATATACAAACAGTTGATAAATACAGTTCGATGATTCACTTTAAATACATAAAATCCATTTTCTACATATTCACCCAGCAACAGATTTTATAATTTTGATGTTAATTAACATTGCAGTTTATAGTTTTGATGTTAATTAACGTTGCAGTTTATTTATGAATAAACATCAAAACCTATTTTTGCACGAATAAACTTTGAATTAACTACAGATACATTAGTATTTTAGACAGTTTTATGTACAAAAATACCGGAAAACCAGATTTCCAGATAAACTTGTTTGCCTTAGGGCAAATTAGTTTATACAAAGCACGTTAGGACTAACCGGATAAGCCTATACCAAACTATTTTATTTATTCTTTGGAAAGCTTATAGTCCAATACTATCTATAATGGTAAATAGCGCTAACAGTTGCTATTTAAAAACTTCCACAAACTAGTTTGTCCTTAACACGTTAGGAGAAACAAATTTAGACTACGTATTCTAAAACCGATAATATATAAATAGAGTCATCAATATTACCGATGACTATTCGAACAAACAAAAAAATCAAACTACTCGAACCGGGAAATCCAATCACAAAATCGTTTACAATTCATAAATTTAAATCGATTCAATCCTAATATTGAAATGAGATCATGGTAACATTTGCCGGAGTTAATACTGTTCGTTTTAAGGTCCACTGCTGGGAAGGGTGCATGTTCAATATAATCTGTTACGGAATTCGGATTTGCATTTATAATAATATCAATTGTGTTTTTGGTTTGTTAAATAATTTAGACATTTTGTTGCTGAAATATTCGTGTCGTTAAATTTTAGATTGGGGAATAATTTTCACAGCATGTTGTACAGAACTGTATTTTTATTAATGAGAATTGTCAACATAACGAACTTTTACAGATCGTTTAGTTCATTGAATTACCTTCATTTATTTGTTTTATTACTGTATCTAGACAGAGAGTTGTTTTTATTTCCTTTCACACTACCGTGTTTATTTATAATTTGACAACACAGTAACGTTTAAAACGTAACACAATAAATCCTGTGTTCAAGCAGCAATTAGAATATTAGTCTAATTAACTATTTTTTTTTACAAGTTTTGTTACTCGTTCTATATAACTTATCTATCACGTACCAAAATCTACCGACTGCTATCCCCGCAATGTGAAGTTAATTCATAGAATCGGACAGTCCCATTACCGGCGCTAGAAAATTCCATTATTTATACCTAGCTCGGTTTTCACGTCGGCGTTTTTACCTTAGAAAAGGATTTAAAAAAAAACTATGTACGTATTTATTTTGTTAAAAATCTGTAAAGTTATGATTATATAATTAAGTTTTGTTAGGAGGCAATTAATTGCTAGTCACACAGTTCACCATAAATTACTATTTAATTTAAGTCTTTACTTGATTTCTTAGTACCAGCCCGGAGTTTGGATTTGTGCCCTGTTGATAGGTATGCTTCTGCCTAACCCTTCGGGGATAATAGGCATGATTTTATGTTGCGTTGTCACTAGAATTATTTCAGAAGGACACGAAAGAATCATTTACGACAAACTCTCTGTATTATTTTGTACTGGTGTGGTCTTGGTCCACCATTTTGCAATACCGAAGAAAATTAAAAATGAGACTCTTCCACCCCTAATAAACAAACTCATTTGATGAAACCTGGCCTATTCTGCCCTATAATTTTCTCAAAAATGAATGAACTGGAATTACCCATTCACTGAAATACCCTTAAACCTTCTATAGTAACCCTTTCTTATTTGTATAACCCTGAAAAAGGGCCGGGACAGTACAACCAAGAGATTTTTGTATTCAATAAAAGAAACCAAAATTTTTGTAAACGGACCAGAATCTGATTTAATTTATATTCGTACTTACGAAGAATCTGGATGTTCTGATATCCACGACTATTGAATAAAATGAAAAACTAAAAAACCCGATTGTAAAAACACAACTGAAAAGAAATAAAAATAAGCATTATAATCTATAGAATTTTGATATTGCAGGCGCGACAAACCACTAACCTGAAATATAGAGCAACTTTTCTTTGTCTGCGATTTTGTTTTTTTTTTTTAAGTGACACTCGCGCAATAAAACAAATCTTACGACTCATTCATCAAAATCGGTTCAGCCGTTTAGTAATAACGAGGGAACATAGACACGGACTTACATAATACTTACAGGTCAAACACATAACCTTCCTTTTTTGGCTTTGCCACAGCAACTTTTGCGTACTCGCCGCAAGGTCGTTGAAAAACCAAAAAAACATCAGACTAAATTAAATATTGTAATACATTGGGTCAGGAAAAACTGTTAATTTCTGTTGATTTGACAATATTTTTGAAATTTGTAAGGAATTTATTTATTTATTTATAGGTTCACCAACAATTGTTTACACTGGATTAATGCTTATGAGTAACATGCAAAAATGTATATGCTACAGTGCAACAATCACTTACAGGTAAACTCCACATGCATAACTAAGTTGTACAAAAATTGATAATTTAATCTAGTTTTAAATGACCTATCCAAAACTCTTTAAACTTAATAATAATAATATACTTATTATATGTAAACACATTTCCTTTTAGGGAAGTCTTTTTAGGGATGTGCTTATGAAAATTGGCTTTCAATTTGCGCAAACTTTCAAAAAACAAATCATAGGGAAACCAAAAAAACCTTGCATAGGGAAATTGGCGCCTAGAACCGTTCTACTCTGCGGTGGGCAGAGTGGTGTCATTGCACTGCGAGGATTTCTTGAGGCACGGAAATTAAAGGTGTGCAATATTTGTGGGCAGTCAATTTTATGGTGCATTAATTTGCACACAAACATTGCCACAGAAAACGCTTCTGAACGCATTCTAGACGCAACGAGTGTGTGGCATAGTGTGGACGCCAGATCATGCAACGATATTCTAATGTGCTTTTCGAATTAAGCAATTGTAAAGCATAATTCTAGTTTTACAACACCTAAACTACTCGGCATTTCTTATAACAAATCCCAACATTTTAGAGGACGTTTTATTATATTGTCTATCTGTTAATTTCTGATCAAACATAACACCAAGGTCTATTATTGTGTTCAGTTCCGTAATTTTTTCACCGTTTTCGCGTGAATTTAACATGGTAATATTTATTTGGATTTAGGTGCATTTTGTTGGTTTGATACCATCGCACAAGCCTTTCCAGATCGATCTGTAGTGCAGAAGCATCATCTTAGTTTTTACGATTTTAACAAATTTTAAGTCGTCTGCGTACATAAAGATAACAGAGTAATGAAAACAATTTCGAATATCGTTAATGAAGAAATGAAATAAAATGGACCCCAAATGAGATCCCTGTGGCACGCCAGACGAGATGTATCGTAAGGCAGATTGATACTCGTTGATGACCACATAGAAAGATCTGTCCACGAGATACGAACTCAACCGTGAGAGTAACGATCCAGTGATGCCATATGGTCGTAATTTTCTAAACAAAATTCCATACGAAACCTTATCGAAAGCTTTACTGAAATTGTTATATATGACATTAGCCTGGTAACCTGAGTCTATTGCCTTCGTTAATAATTCAGTGAACAGTATCAGATTAGTAGTTTACAGCTTAAAGTGATTCTGAATGTGGGGGCAGATCAGAGACTCAAAAATGTTAGCAAAGGCAAATAAAATTGATATGGGTCTATAGTTAGAAACCATGTCGTCATTATTTGACTTGTGTATGGGAACAACCTTCGCTATCTTCCATTTTTTATTTTTGATATAATATTTGCAAACTTTTGAAAAATAGTATTTTCACAATCAGGTGTACTTTTGGTTTAGTAGAAAAAAAAAATTAATAAAGCGTATTAAATTAAATCAACTTTTTTAAACAGTCCAGGTTCTTTATCAAAATATGGCCGGCTTCGGCGGTCTTTCTGACAAAAATTCTACCGTTTCTTACCCAAACAAATTTGTACCCCTTATCCTTTGCACTTAGTCTACCGGCAGCATGGAGCGCTTTATTAAACAGAGATAAATGTTCGAGTACATATACTGGCTTTCTGTCGTCAGCTATCCCAAGATTTGCGCTATTGAGTTTCTCGGTATTATTTTTCTTTTCCTTATTGTAATTGATAGTCGAAGTCAGGAGGTTGTCGCGCATTCTTGAAGAGGCCAGCTGGATAACGCCAGAGCGCAGGCGGGTGTTAGTAGCTTAGAGTTTGGCTACGTGGATGCACTGAAGAATGTCGTTGCCTTTAGTTCACATCCGACAACTGATCCCAATTGCTTAACTACAGTATAAAGATCCTCCTGTTTATTTTCGGGTTGAAGTTCGAGCTTGTTTGAACGAGTTTATTGTTCCAGGTAATTGATGGGGAGGCTTAGGTCCGCCATTGAGTTTTTAAGACTATTATTTTCTGCCATTAAGTTTTTCATTGCTTTTTTTAATCCCCTTTGTTCTGATTGGTACACTTCAAACTCCTGAGTGTAAAAATTCAGTGAAGTTGACAGTTCTCTAATATCATGCTTTATAGGTTCGAGTTTCTTTTTGACGACGTTAAGTATGGTGTTATTGATTTGCTGAAGCATGGAAGCGAATTCCACCTTCATAACTTCTTTAACAATGGTACGCACTTCCTCAGTGGTTCGTGGTCGCTTGACGGGGAGAGTTCAAGGCCGGTATTTTATTTACTCTTGTTGTGGAGATGTTCCGATTCTGTGTACGCTCATTTTTTAGAGCACTCGTAGTGAGATTTATACAACCCGAACATTTCCATTTATGATAAGTATCAGAATCAGCAGGAATGACCAGGATAGACAGGCACGTGAAATGGAATGACTTATTGCATCTCATGCAGTTAATGAGTACCCTGTTATCCTCGGAATAATTACTGTCGGCACAGTAACCCCACGCCGTGTTGTCGGAGCCATGTTGTTTTTTTTATAATTTTATTTGATTATCTCTTATATAGTAATAAATAATATATTCCTTACTTCTTAAGTGCCCTCAAAATATTTCAGTCATCCCCGCAGTTGGGTATTGCAATTTGCACTCCTGCACACCGATAAAGGCTCTCCCAGTTATGGCCCGGCTCGCGGCTCTCGAAGCAAAAGCGCACACTAAAAAAGGCCCGCGTCGGGTGAGTCGAATACTGGTTACAGCGAGTTCGCGAGAAGAACGTCGTAAGCCCCGTACAATACGGGTTTGAATTTGTTGGGATATCTACAACCAAAGTTGACGTCTGTTAGTGCGTCTGTAAAATCACTCAATATAAATAAGAAAACCGTTCTCCTCATGTCAAAAAATGTATTACTGAAGTGAAAACTTCTTTAGGCGCGTTGAGCATTTTTGAGATGGGACTAAACAATTGATTTCGCAACACTGTTACGACACCAGCTTTTGATAATTAAAAAGACATCAACGAGCGATACATCATTTCCTGCACAATAAAATTATTCAAGTTTTTACTTCTGTCGGCACTCCCGGAATATCACCGTTTTTTTTTTTTAAATATCAATTTATAATATCCACTGTGGCAACACAGTCAAAGTATAAATTATTAATATTGTAAGAAACTTTTAACTGTATTTTTATTATTGCAACTGAATGTATTATTTTACTTTGGCAAAACTTAGAAATAACGGTTATGATACTATCGTTATTTCTGGGTGAGGCAAAAGTCGTCTTAAATGTTAAAATGTAATGCATGGTCAGTCGTCGTTTGATTGTGAAATAGTACAGTGGTGTGGATTAAAAGTATTACTTTGTTTAAAGAAAAAATAAAGATGTTGTCATGAAAATATCATCTCTTTTATAATTCTAAAGGAGTGTCTATTCTTATTTTAATTACATATTCATACATTTTCTTTGCTCTGGCATTTCATTTAATTATTCTTGTCATCTTTCCAAGTAGTAAGTTCTTTGGTTATGTTAAAGCACATTGCATTTTCCTCGCAACAGTCAGTGCTGTCCAAAAGACCTGACCTTAGACTTAATTCTCTCATATTTTCTCACTGTTGTCACTTTAATTACTTCGCAACGCTTGCCAAGTGTTTTTTACGAGAACAACTGGAATTAAAGTTGAAGTTTACTAGCCTACAAAAATATGAGTAATATTCAACAAGAGCTCATTTAGTGCAATCAAACTGTTTGATCTTTGGCAGCGTTCAATTCCAAGTTTTACCCAATCCCGGTTGCCTCGGAATCTCGAAGAGCTGAGTGCAAAATGTTACTTTGCCATAATTTATGTGTGAGACTGCACCATAATATTAAAAACATTCAAGAAAATTTTCCGTGCTGCTACCCCGGTTACAGTGCGAAATATGACAGTAAGTGAAATTAAAACTCAATAAGTTTTTTCTTCTGTTAAAAGTTTATTCATGAATATTATTATAAAAATAACAGGTTTTCTATTAAAATTACTTACACTGCGATGTTCAGGTTTTTACTCATTGTTTTTGTATGTCGTGAGAAACACGATCCGTTGGCCCGAGTATACAATTTTGAAGATTATAATGAGGCAGTGAATCTGTTACAATTAATTTCCTTTGTGTCTAATAAGGCATCTTAGCTGAAACAGTAATTGTATGCTAACATGCACGATTTCTTTAAATTAACGTGGAAATAATAACACTTTCCTCTTTTACAAACATACTTGTTTTACTGAATAAAATATCTTCCCCTGGGTCCAACAGAAGCAAGCCAAGAATTCGATTTGAGCGGCGCACTGCACCGTCCGTGATGTATGCCCCACTTTATGAGCGAATTAAAATGGCCGCCGCGTGATTTATGACGTCATAATGGCGGCCATGACGACTCATACGTCATACGTGTACGAAAATTTGTAGTCGGTTAACTATTAAGTGGCAATTTAATGTGGCATAGTTTAAGTTATTTTTAGTAGTTGTCATTTCTCATTAACGTAATTACCTCCATGTATTGTTTTGCCATAAGAATAATATGTTATCGTAATATTTAAGGTTACAATTCTAATAATGTTAATCTACATTTTAACAGCCCATTTTCATTACACTCAACACCATATTGCTAATCTAACAAGAATGTATCCTAAACCGAGTCGGAAGAAACTTCCCAATTTATTAACAAACAAATAAAGTTGTTAATAAAAACGGAACGTCCCATAAAGTCCATCTAATAATGTCTATCATTTAATTAATTGAATCGAAAAGGCGGCACGAAGTGGGGGGAGGGGGGAGGAAGTGATACAAATGTAAATCAACGTCCATTATCCTCAATCGAAGTCTTTGGAGTGAAGTGAAAGATTACTAAATTAAATGATGTGTAATTTGAGGTTCTACACATTTTTTTAGAAGTTTAGTAGGTTTGTATTTATACACTAATTATGGACTTCAAATTCAAATCTCAAATAGTAATAGTTATCATTTTAGGTTTAATTAGTGCTCAATGTATAAATAAATAAAATATTATTATTATTATTTTAAATTTTAAATATTACAGTGAATGTATTTACATTAAATTAATTTAATGTGAATACATTTACTGTAATATTTTTAAGCAATAAAACACGGATAGGAGAACTTGTTGATACTTGTGAGAAGCTGAAAAGCATAACCATAGCCTAAAGTCTAGACATAGTCATAGTAAGCTAACTAACAACAAGCGCTCAGCAAAATGGAGTAAACTTGAACGGATCTTGGCGGATTATCTTAGCTAAAAGTAGCTCGGTCAATTTAAATAATAAAACAAGGAAATGTAATGAAAATATCTTCACAGATGCCGCCAAAAGATCAATAATCTCATAAATTCATTTTTTTTAAAGTAGAGACGAATAAAAATAAATTTAACGCCCAGTAAAAAAAATATTACGGCTCTTAACGCGAAGAGGAAAATCTATCGTCAAGTCATTTTCATGACTTTTAATCAATTCGAAAGCGGTGTCCACATTTTTTCCACTTAAAAGAAATTACTTTTGCACAAAGCCGCTAAAGTAAATAAGAAATACTGAAGTCCGAAGCATCTTAGTCGCTTTTTCTTCACCGGAGTGAAGATTGGAACGTAGAAGTCTTGCAACGGATTTTTTCCTTTCTACAGACATGAATTTTTGCCTCCCAGCGATTTTTATTCTTGGCAAGAGATTAACTCTATTATGCAGAGTTGACTTGGAATCGCTCGGTTTATCCCCGACATCAATTATTTTTTTTTTCGTATTTCCGGTGTAACTTAGAAGAGGTAGAGAAGTTTGTTTAAGGTTTGACTTCGTGGTATTGTTTTCGTTCAACAAAATCTCGCCGATCGTCAGTCAAAGTTGGCTCTTAGAAAAGCTTGGACGTTACGTGCTTCAAAAAACGTAAAATTTTTGGCTAGTTAAAAGCGTAGCTTTTCAAAATCGCGCAATCAAAATTATTTAGACATAAAATTTCCAAACAATTTAAAATATGCTAAACTATTAGATGTTACGTATCTTATTTTTAAGTCAATTTAATAAATATTCCCAATAAAACATACATTTACACGCGTCACCGGCACGGTCACACGACACTTGTTGAGGCGCTCTTGTATCAACAGAGCGCACTCCGGCGTGTTTTAATGACAAACAACTAGTGTGGACTTGTTTTCTGTAGGTGCAAGTTATGTGCGTTGCTTTTATTAATAGTTTTTGTATTCATTGCCTTGTTTCTAGGGAGAGCAGCATCTACAGCCAGAAAAAAAAAACAAAGCAATATCGGCTGAAAACATTCTTCAACAAAAAACAAAAAAAGAACTACAATGCAAATAAGAACTGCTATAAACAACGGTGAGCCCCTCCATTAATTTACTCATTCTCTTTTTATTTGCAAAAGTAATTAATTGCTAGTTATTCAGGGGTGGACATTATAGGGGATGTTAAAAAACCCTTTCATTTTTCTAAAGCTTCGGTAGCCAAGAACTAGACAATTAATTAAGACGACCGACAAGATGGATGCCGTCTAAGTAAATGAACTGAGAACATGGATGCACAAAATGTAAAGGAAGAAACAGAAGGCTCATATAAACGAATTTTTTATATTGACTCGTGATCTTCTAACCGTCAAATCTCAGTTATTGAGCATTGAGAGTAACTTTGAAAAGTTTAACATGTCTCTTTACAATCTTAGCCGATCAAAATTTATTTGAGCATAGCTTTTCACAACCAATATTTTGTTTGATATGCTCGCTAAAGCACTAAGTGAGATAAATCTTGATTAATCTACAGACTGACTTTTTAACCTCATTAGATTCATTCGAGGAAGATAGTTACTGAACCTTCTTACTTATAATTTGAGGATGCACTATAACGAGGTATTTCGCTCCTGATTGTATAGAACAGACATCTCTCGTCAGAATAAAGACTATTATTATACGTAATTGCAAACGTTACCAAATTTTTTGTGTGCAGAGCTAGTCAAAACAAAACGTATCTACCTACTATGGTTTTGTGTACGTTTGTAAAATGGTTCGGGGCTTGCAAAAATAGGAACATAGTAGTAGTAATAGGTAGTGGAATGTTATTTTTGACGACCGAAAAAAACCTTGCTGTAACGGTTATTGTAAGTACCTACAAACAATTTGATGAACTTTTTTTCCTTTTTTTTAACATATGACATCCATTCTTTTGAACAAATACATTCAATTTGGATACGGTGATTAAACCCTTTAAACACGTTGAATACTTTCAACAAAATAACCTCAATACGAATGCTTTACACCGTGTTATACGTTTCAATAGTAGGGTGTACCGCGACACAGAACGAGGACCAAACACAAGCAGCTGCCGCGACCGCAACACTCAGAAACACAAGTGTTGTGTGTGCCAACCCTGGAATATATCTTACTATTTACAATTATTACACACGTACATGTATAATTTCTATACATAATCACCGAACATAACATGACGCCAGTAATTCACGAAGGGTTAGGCAGAGGTGTACCAACCTTTAGCATAGTCAGCCCCAAAAGATTTATACACGGAATAGAATAATATTTATTTACTTAAAAACATGGTATAAAAATATGGTAAAATAGGGGGAAGGCGTGTCAGACTCTTACTGACTAAAACCCACCCGTGTTCCTTCAGTTGCCATGTTGCCGGGGGCCACGGTATCCCTTTCGGTCTTCCCCGCAACCCCGGCAGGCATCGGCCCTAGTGGACCCCGTCAGTTCTACTGACATCTATTTGAAACACACCGTCAACCCGGATCAGAAGTGCGATTCCGTAAAAAACTCACCGTGAACGCTTGGGTGAAGTGAGCTTGAAAGTGAGCTGTCAATAGTGTCAATCCCTAGCATATAGTGGAATGACAGCGCACTTCACCTAAGCGTTCACGGTGAGTTTTCAACAGAATAAGCACTGCTGGTCCTAATCGAACGGTGAGCTACCTATTGCTCACCGTACGCAAGCCCGCGCCTATGGTGGCCGGGAATCAGCCTGAGATTCCCAACGCCCAGGGCGTCTCTTGCGACGGTTAGGGGTGTGAGGGCGCGAAATTTGCTTAGCAGAAGGAGGTGACGACCTCCTATGCCCTCTTGCTCCGTACCATGGCCTAAACCAGGGCCGGACGCGAGAGATCATTGCCGCCAATCGCCTCCACGAGGACACGGCGATGCTCCGCGCAAGCCGGGCAGACCTCCACTGTATGCTCCATCGTGTCCTCCAGATGACCCCACAATGATGACACCCGGGCGTTTCCTCCCGCCTTATCCTGATCAGGAACCTCCCAAAACAACCGTGTCCGGTGAAGACCTGCGTCAGGCGAAAGGTGAGGACGCCATGGCGCCTCTCTAGCCACTCCTCAAAGAGGGATTTATCGCCAGGGGAGATTTATTGTGGCGTGCCCAGCGCTGGGTTGCGACAATCGCACTCTCTATGATGCCATGAGATGCCGCCGGAGCTGTCCGCTTTAACGTGATTTCTTGTGGCAGTGTAGTTAAGGCCCGGCGCGGGAGTTTCACCTCCTCGTGCCGCTCCCAGATGTGCGCAAGGACCTTAGCCTTCAGATCCCATGGCGGTAATCCGGCAAGGAGGCTCGCCGCCTCGCAAGAGACCGTGCGGTATGCTCGGACCAGTCGGATGGCCATGAGCCTCTGGGACGCGTTCAACTGGCGGGTTGGCCGCCGCCTCAATGAACGCACTCACACTAGTGGCCTGTAAAAGGCCATGGACCGCATGACCCCTGTGTAGAGTCCGACAGGAGGCGTTTGGACCCCTTAGATTGGGCAGGAGCCGCTTCAAGGCAGCCCCAGCCCGCTTCAGTCTGGGAGCCAAACGTCAGAAATGTTCCACGAAGTTCCAGCGGCTGTCGAAGATGAGTCCCAAATACTTCATCGTCGACTCGACGCCGATGTGAACGCACAATTTTAAGCCTGTCCATGTACCGTGACCACTGTGGAACTAGAAAACAAAATAATGGTTTAGAAAGGTTTCTACGGCTCGATGTCAAATAATATGAAGAAAGGAAATGTGACTTTGTATAGAAAGAGATAAATTATGAAGTATTCTACTCCTTTCTAATAACATCAAGCAGCGATCACCTGCCTGGCAATCGTGGTGATTGTGGCGATTTGTTATCTGCATTGGTGACTCATGTTCAGGTGTAGATATTTAAGCACTGACGTTATTCCGAGCTCGGAAAATTATCCACTGCCGTTACAGTTACGAGTTTTGGTCCATTGTTTGCCAAATTGAATCGGCCGATAGGAGAGGTCATTTGCTGGCCCTTCAGACCCAGTATCTTATTCCTTGTTCCACCGGTTTTTTTTATCAAAAGTTTATAATTTTTATTTAGAAAAAATCCAGAACTCAGCATTTAATAAATTTTTTTAAGTTATTAGTATAGCCTTCAAATTTAATTTTAATTTTTATGTGTACTGTTGTGTGGTTCTATGAAATTCAAAATTACGTGCAATTACTCTTAAATTATTCTTTTATATCGAAACAGCTGTCTTACAAAACGTAAAAATAATTTACATTAAAAAGATATTAAGTGTGTTTTTCGTTCTTCCAAATGGTGACGCATACATTTACATAGTAAAATAACGATAAAACAATATTTTATATCTTAGAGAAAAACCATCAATTCCTGCTTTGGATTTCAGGAACTTCCTTTCTGAATGTAGTTTTTGAAGACGAAGTGCATTCACACATAAAAAATGCAATTCAACAAATTGTGAATAATTTTAAATAGCCCGTGAAGTCCTGGGTGTGCCTCCATTCTGCCAATCTGCCAAGCTTCCAGCCTGCCAGACTGCCAGGACGGCCATATTCCATTCATTCTGGCACAAAAACTGGCGGTATAAACACTGTATGGAGTTTGGCAGTGCAGCGAATGTACGAGAAAAAGACAAGCGTGTTGTGGTGAGGGGCGTGTACTGAAACGAAATTATTGGCACGAGTTATAAGATACAGCAATTGTAGACGCTTATGATTTAGCTGTTGTGTTTGTTTACATCATTTAATCGTATGAAAAATGAAGGCTTTAATTATGATTTTATTAACGTTCAGACGTAATCGTGTATATATTAACTTTGATTATGATACGTCGAACGTTATACCTATAGAATCAACTCAAAGAAAGGTTATTGATAGTTTCTTTTTCTGAGTCTGTCAACAATTTTGTAAACTAATTGACTTTTGTGTTATTTGCTAAACTTTCAAAAGCCTCCAATTAAATAATAAATAAACCACAACCTAATTTTTTTTGGAAACAAAATTAACATCGTCATGAATTATATCGTGTTTACATTTCATTATAACGCGCGCCCGCTTACACTTATCCCATACACTACACACTAGACCCAATTCTAAACGTAACTGCAGTGCTTGGCAGAGCCGAGTGTTCACAAAAAGTAAAGTTGCGTATAAAATACAATTTATTTATTGGTTCCATTGACGTTTATACGGGCCAACGCCAAATCACGCCGTAAACCACGCCAACAGCAGCGCGCAATGCTACATAAATAGCGGGCAAAGTTTTACCGCGTACTAGGATGTGGGCCGCCGTCTACGTATTCTAAAGTTTCGTGAAGAAAGGTAATTTGGTGCAATTTGAACAGAATAGGACTGGATAGAGTTTGAAAAGATCCTAATCATATTTTCATAACTTTAAAACATTTCTGTGGTGAAAGAATGCTTTGTATTTTTTGTTTTTTTTTTTTATTTAATATGGCTCAGATGTGTGAGTAATAGATAAACACGATGTATCATAGTCATTTCAAACCTATTCGCAAGATCACTTGAACATATTTCGCTTATTTTTATTTTAAAACATGCGTTTTCAGTTCATTTTCAAAATCTGTAAAGTATAAAATTCTATAAGTGTTCTGTAAACGCCAACGCAATTCAGAAATATACCTTTTTAACGAACGAAAGCATTAAAGGCATATGGAACTTAAATTTAATGCACAATTTTGTCGAAATTCTGAAATTCTGCAGCCAAATGAACTCTCATCTTTACACATGGTACAGAATTAGACAACCTTGCGCCACAGAGTAGAAAGAAGACCTTAAAATTGTTGTCTCTCTGTTATAATTGGGGTGTTAACTCAAGAGGCAATTTTACACTGTGGTCGAGTGCTGGTAAATCTGTAGAGGTATATAATCGTCTCATATCGTGCTTTCTCGTCGATTAGGCAAGCAAATGAGGTGAAAGGAATGTATTGTGTGCGAAAGAGACAAAGAGTGGGGCGAAGTAAGCTGAATAAATGACTATTGATTATGTTGATTTTGTTTGTGTTAAATACCTGAGATAAAGTCTCTCGTGCGTTTGTTCAATAAGTAAGTGCTTTGATTTTATATAGTGGAAAATAATTATTCTACTTCGATTAATCCGCAAAGCTCTCATGTAGCCACGAGCCACTCTAAGCTACTCATTAAAATTGTATTTACTGTGTAAACAACCCTGAAAGACATTTGTGGTACAAGTCTAGTCTAACCGCAAGCGTTCTAAAAGCCTCAATGTTTTATAAAATTAAATTAAATTAAATTCGAGATTCAGAGCAAGTGCCCCGTTTTTCTCAAGGACTAAACGATTATATGTCATAAAAGAATATTATAGAAATGTGGTGCATATAAAGTATCGTATTATTGCAAAATAATGCGTGTATTTTTTATGGTTTTATTTCGACTTCTTTGGATTCACTGACAATGTTATTTTACTCGAGTCTAATCCATTGCTGAGTATTAATCATTATCAAATTATATGTAAAATGTAAAACTTGATGCAAATAAATTATTATTATTATTATTATTATTATTCTATACATTTATTTCTTTTCAATACATATTATTTACATTTTTAAATATTCTTATTATTATCTATAAATCAATATTTTTTCGTAATAAATATGATTTATACCAAAAAATTTCGTAAACAATGGTCTCATAACAAATTATTATTGTCTATTATATTCTGTAACAGTTGGAAGATAAAATCAAGTTCCCATCGAAAAAGACTATTCCAAAAATATTCAAATATTTGTATCGATATATACCCATTATCTCCATAGCAAATGTGCCAATAGCCGGCTCCACCGACATGGGTCGCGGGGCAGGGGGAGTGTAGCTAACAATAACACACTAACAAATGTTCAGACCTGGACAGTTTACTCGAGAGGTGGACAGTGTGGACACCTGTGACTAAGTATTAGGGCTTGGATCCTGATATATGGCCATTTACAAAAAAACTCGACTTTTAAAGCGAGGCGAGCCTTTAATTTAATTTATATAGTGTATATAATTAAAGGTATTCTACCTATGCATCTATCTTATTACAGATTAAGCGTTCATCTAAGAACCTATATTAAATACTTTAAGAACCTCTTGTACAATTTATGTTGCCAATTACTTTAGCATGTACTACGCGTGCGGGCTACTCACTCCTATTTACAGTCATTTAAAAAATGTACAATATAATAACTTGCACAGTGCCTGAATATGCCAATGTAATATGCATCGTGCACATACAAGCAACATTACAATAGAGCACTACACGAGTGCTACGCCGTAGCAGTAACCGCTACGCGAGCTACGCTTTCGTAGCAAAGAAGAAATTCGAATCACCTGCCCTTTGAATACTCATGATTGTCAACAAAGTTACTCAGAAACATGCCAGAAAACTGCGTTACAAATAATTATATTTTGAACATGATAATATTAAAATCTTCCTCGTTGGTCTGGCAGGCGCAAGCGCTACTGCAGAGCATGAGGTCCTGGGTTCGATTCTCAGGTCGGGCAAATTGTTATTGGGTTTTACCTTCAGAAATTTTTCAGTAGTAGCCCAGACTCTGGATTTTTACTCGGCTGATGGCAATAGGCTCGCCCTCTATGACATGGGAATTAAAAATAACTGGCGAAATGTGGATGTACTATAGATACATTTTCGCCTAGCCCATCGGGTTATGTGATATTATTATGAAAAATTGTAGTTATAAATAAATATTTTTTGATCTAAAACATTTCTGACTTTTTTTTTTCATTTTTATTGGGAGGGGATGCCCTAGAAGGATATTATCGTGACCTTATTGGTGATGTTCTTCAGAAAGGTCAGGGGCGTAGTACCTACTCGCAACCGGTGCGTGCAGTATGACTAGATGTATGAATGTAAACGAGCCAAAGGAGTATGTAAGGATCACAGCATGTGGCATTCTGTATACACGTGTGGCATTTTAGTCGTCTCGCAAAAGCAGCCCACTTCATGCCACTTCATGTCTTCACTTCATCCAATGACAATTAAATATTCATTAAAAAAAAAAAATCCCCTTGACATTTTAGTCGTCTCACAAAGGGCCATCCGACATAAAATACCTTCGAAGCAATTAAAGAATTGTTATAATATATATTTAAAAAAATATATGTTTAGTAGTCGCTGGATACATGAAGTGGGCTGCTTTTAAAAGACGACTAAAATGTCACGGTGTATAGTTTCTGCCTGCCCCAATGGGAAGAAGACGTTAGTCTATGTATGTTTTTTCAGTTAAATATTTCTGTAATATCTTGTGAACCCATACAAATGGATCAAGAATTAGATTCGTTGCAATGTCGCCGTGTCGCGGTGCTCCGTCTTACATTACTGTAAGCCGTGATCGATAGCTGCACCTGTGACTGATCGCCCAGCGTGTTTGTTGTTACGTTTTATTGTATTGGATATTGTTGAGAAATTGTAGCGTTAAAATTATTTTATTGTTGTGTAGTTGTCTTCTTCGATCGAGGACTTTACACTGGATTATTTTATTGAAGAAAAGAGCATTGTGATTGCGAGTGTCTGACTGTTATCGTTCTGAAAATACCACATATGATATAAGTACAGGTGTGTTTAAACACAATTTTAGCCTTTTCCGCAAGGCAACAAACTACAACATTTTTATAAAATTAATTAGTCCTAAGATGCTAACCATATTTTAATTATCTAAGTATTTACCAATAACGTCAATTTTTTTAAGTACTTAATTAAAGTTATAAATGTTATAACTTTAATTTGTAACATTGTATCATGTTTTTATTAAAAGCGACTTTGAAATTTTGTAAATGAAAACCACTTTTTTTGCTTATTTCGCTCCTTTTTTAATGCTATTTGTTGGTGCGCACTTAATTACGTTACTTGGCACCCTTATTTTTACTAAGCGACTATGGAGTTTAAAAATGAAAGCTATACTGTTTTGCTAATACCTACTATCACATATCACTTACAAAATTACAGACGTGCGATAGTATGCCATTTGCTTGAGACGACTTCTACAAATTGTGTGCGGTGACAAACACCTGATGCTTCTTTTCTCCTAGTACTGACATATGATACATATAACGTTGAATATTTGTAGTAAAGAATTTGATATTACTAACATTGATACGACTGGTATATTTAAATATCTCCGTATAAGACTCTGTTAACTCACCTCACAGAATTTTTTTACAATATAATTATGAATTCCGTTTTTTACTTCATCTAGTAGATAGTGCAGCCAGCCAGATTTTGTAAATTCATAAGTTTTTCTTAAGTGGCGGCAGACAACTTTTTAGAAGCGTATTTTTTTGCAAATATGTACGAACACATTGCAGGTGCCCTTGTTGATCTGATTGTAAACCATCGTGTCGCAATCGATTAGTCGAACTTGTACAGCCATAAAAATACTTTAACTGTTAGATGAAGTCATCATCTGCTACTTTTTTTGCCTGCTTTTAACAAAGAGAAATAAATAACCTATCCGCAGTATTGTTCAAACCAACATTACTAACTTAAACGCTAGTACTTCCTAGCTTAAGCCTAGAACAACGCATTAAGAACAATAAAACCACATTAGTTAACTGTAAAAGCCATTAAAAACATTTGCGTGAAGACACACCGTTTCCCACCGTGTGTACGCGGAGTTTACATTAAGCGTATTCAAAACGCGGCCGTTCTAACCGTTTCACTAACGAGTAACGAAACTCCACGAGCTGCATGTACTTTCAATAAACCGTTGGGTTAGAACGTTTTGATAAGCGGTAGCGGATATTTGAACGATACATCGTTTTTTAAATTGCGCAGTTCGCATCACTTTCACTTTACGCCTACCGTACCTGGTACAGTAGGCCGTACGGCAGTGGTAACCAAGCCTGAAACAGGTACTGAAACTCCGTTCTCCTAACTCCTCATTAAGATTATTCATTCGTGCTGAATTAGAAATTCCCAGATCTTTCAATTGGTGATGATCAAATCTATAATACTGTTGTTACAGCTCATGCTCTTACTATACATCTTTTTATAGTTACACCTGATAGAATTCGAGAATTTGGAAATTGACTCGTGCCTTTAATATAAGGAGCCCCAGATAATATACATCTTGTATTCCCTTGAATAAATTACATAAGTTTTTGATTGCTTCCTTCTTCTGTAACTTTATTAACTTCAAGAAGAATTGTAGAAAATGGTGCTGGATAGTATGAGTGAACTTTCATCTAATATTGCTCACGGAGGAAGCTATGTAGATTTAGCCATTTTTAAGGTTCCGTACCTAAAAAGGAAAAAACAGAACCCTTATATCACTTCGTTTCTCATAGGCACTTCGTTTTCCGTCTGTCTGTCTGTCTGTTTTTTTTGTCTGTCAGTCTGTGAAAACCCTTTTTCTCAAAAACGCGTGGAGGTATCAAGATAATTTATATCGAATACCTAGGTATTCGATATAAATTAACTTGATACCTCCACGCGTCGCTGGCTAGCCATTGGAACTCTAAAAAAATCAAACTTCTAAGTCAACGCAATAAAAAATACGGCCATTTATGCGATATATTTTGATACTCACAAATAAATTTAGACATTTATGGTACTTCCCGTCGACCTAGAATCGTAAAAGATCGTAATCGCAAGGTCTCATACCACAAGTAAAGGAAAAAGTCCGAAAATCGATAATTTATAGTTTTATCACTTTTTTTGTGATTAAATACTTACATTTGCAGTAGGGGTAATTGACCGTGGCGTATATCGATTTCGAATTTCTTATATATTATTCTAGGAGCAATTAATTTTATTTCGATTTTTTTTTAACGATTTAATCGTTTATCCTTTGATCAAACAACTTGATTTTGTTGACTTGGCAAGCTATAGCCCGTTTAGCCAGTATTGAATGTATATAATTGTCTATGTCTATTATGAAACCCAATTTTAGAATGAAAAATTTTTTATGTTTTTTTTTTTTACAGAAACGAATTTTTCAAGTTATAAAAAAAATGTTTTCTACAGCTAATTCATCTGCGCTGTAATTTGGTCTAAATCTTTCCATACCCAGAATCTCTTTGAGACATTTCTTCAAATTATTTTATAATCGAGTCCTTAAATTTACTAGTACCACAAATTTGTTTACTGGCTAAAGGATTTAGTTATTTATCAAGTATTTCTAAAAACTTAAACAGCTTGATAATAAATAGTCTAGCCTACTCCAATTAAAGTTTTGGATATGAAAAAAGGGTAACCATTTGTAATCTTAAATCGCAGTTTAAAAGTTATTCAGGTCTTTTCAACCATGAAATAATTTTATGGTTGGGGATTGGTACATATTGGCTCAGGATCGAGTTGAGTGGAAAATGGAAAGGAAGGCCTTTGCCCTGCAGTGGGAGAAATATATTATAATTCTTTAAGGTTTTCGCAATGTGGGTTGCATAATGTTGTTACATAATATTATGCTAGTCATAAGCAAAGAAAGGAGATGGCTAAATGGAAGTATGGACGACTGCCCCAGCAATGTATAAACATGGAACTTTGCAATATGTAATTCTGAATAGCTGAATATTAGTATTTCATGTGAAAAAAGTTTCAAGAACTTTTCATATCTTTACAATCCTGAAAATAAAATCGTGTAACTCCTACGTCAATAGGTATAAAAAACTGCAAACAAATGACATATTGCAATGAACTTTTACCTAGGCGTTTGAATATTTCTGCAATGTTTTACGATATTTTTGATTAGCGACACATCCCGATTTCGCACGGTGGTACCGGGTACGTGAGTATATATCTACAAAGAGGTAATTACGGGCTTTCTATAATCCACGCAAAAATCACTCGCGCCCGCGTGGATACATAATAATGTATCTTACCTAGCGAAATTGTATATCTAGGTATCTCAAATACAAAAATCTATAATTGTTTGGATGTCTGTTAATATTAATCCCTATTTTCACATAGGTTCATCATTTCAACCACTTATTTATATATTAACTGTGAAAATTGTCTTTACTTCAACTCATTATCCTACACGAATGTATGCCTAAACCTTCCGGAAGAACCAGTCTACCCACTAGTGACAACCCCATCAAAATCTGTTTGTTGATACATCCGTAGGCAGACAGATAAATGCGCTAGGGGGACTTAGTTTAGTAGGTAGGTATGTGGTGATTGATAAATCCTGCCTAAACTACGTTATCTAGTTTAGGCACTGAGTAACCAAGGACATAAAAGATATTGAAATAAAACAACAAAAATACGATTTATTTATTTATTCCTCATTCTGTGATTCTTACAAGAATATTATCTAAATATGAAGCCGGAGCTAATAATGTGTTCTGGTGTCTCGCCCACCCCAGATACCAAATCACTGTCATAACATGACAACAACAGCCTAGAGTTCTGTTCCCCACAATACAGCTGCAGTAATAAGACAGTATATCATCTAAAGGATTATTAATTGTTGATTGGCTTTCATATAAAATGTACACGTAGTATATTCTTTGGGTAATATGCCTTGATCTGATTCGGCCTCTTAAAAGTTGAGATCTTGATCCCCCTAAATGTATTACTCTTTCAAGATCCGGGCACACTTCGATATCATAAGTACCATTTGCTCTAATATGCTCGCCATAGTATGACCGGGCTTGTTTAACCTGATATGGTCCTAGTGCCATCAATAATAATTGGTTATGCTCCAATATTGGAAAATTCTCCAATTGGGGCAGGTTGCCATCCACTCTTAAAAACATTGATCTTTGCCTATTTAAATTATTTTCTCTTACAAAGGTTCCTAAATGATTAGGCTGATCCGTAAACCGTGCCACTCTTTCTATTATTTCAGCAGAGTTTGGACCATCCGCTATTGCAATGTGATATTTATTAATTAAAGCTGCAGCTATTTTAAAATCTTCCATCAGGTGGGGTGAAGCTAGATTGAAAAATCGTTGCCGAAATAAATTAAAATCGCGTTTGAAGCGTCCGTTGACTACTTCTACTACCCACCTGCATAATGTTACTTTCCTGCTTTTATTTGCTTGTTCACTTGTTAATTGTGTTTGACCAGGGCCCAGTGAATCAGGTTTATGAATTTGAAAGCCTAAACTTTCTAATAGTGGTATAGCATCCCTGAACCCCCTATCTAAAATAAAAACATCATTACGCTGAAAGAGCTGTCGATATGGACTGTCTTCTGCTTGAAACAAATGATTCATAATCTCGGCATCAGTTTGAGTAGCAGCATATGGTCCAACAACATCAATAATATGCCCATCACATGAAACAATCATAAATGGTTTGACTAAATTGTCATATTTATGCAGGCTGTAAGTTTTCTTCTGGAACAGATAATTTGAACTTTTTTGTAAATATATATACGTGCCATCAAATATGGCAATGGCAGGTCTATTTGCATTACCAAAAAGAGCATTTGGTATGCTCAAATTCCTGTTTACAATATCTATATGCGTCATATGATTTGGGCCTATATAGTTGGGTACTAAATATTGCGTTAAACACTCTCTAATTTTTTTTAGTATGGCTGTTAAGGTGGGACGTGATACTGTAAAAAGTGTTGCAAGTCGTCTGTCAGATTCACCTGTTCTTAATTTTGCTAAATAAATAGCCAAAGCGTTCTTAGGCCTTTTGAAAGTGAGGGCAGGCAAAGTATTAAATAAGTTCAGAAAATTGGCAATCGTTAAACCTGTCCAATAGTGACATATCACATTCTGCATTTCAGCAACATTTTCAAAATTAAATGTTGGTTGGTCAGATTTTGCTATAGATATTATATCTTCAATTTGATTTGCAGTGAAATTCGAGTATATATTGTTATTTTGAAGCAACAAGTGCCAAACATCCAAATTAAAATGTGTCTCACAAACCCTAGAATTGCGGGGAATATAAAAATTATGTTTTGCAATAAGCATTTTTTTTATAAATGCAGGAACCACATGTAACTGTTGTTCAAAGATACAACCATTAAACACACAGTGTCTGGAGGTGTTTGCAGCCCGTTTATAATTTGGCAGGTTTAATTCCGGTTCTGATACAGGTCTAGGTGCTGGTTCAGGCAGTGGTTCAGGTTCAGGTCCAGGTTGTGGTTCAGGCAGATTTATCATATTTTGATCTTGATTTGTCTGCCTTAGATGTCTCATCCAACAGGTATGACACGCATAATTCATAGCCTAAAAAAAGTTAATTTAGGGTATTCATGGTGTCATCATAATACTAAATATCTAAGAAGAACTGAATGTCTACCTACATTAGAAGCAAGCAAAGGGATTAAATAAAAGAATAAAAAATGAACAGTTATTGAACAATATTACCTATAAAGATTGATTAAAGATCTTTTTATTTACCTGATGGAAAGCTGGATGTGACGTTGGTAAATTCTGCAACATAGAATTGTTTCTTTCCACTGCATGGCGTTGTACACTTCTCACAGAACGGCCACAAATTATGCACACCATTGTATGGCCAAATAAACGAACATCGCCAGTTGCTCCTGAATTCAGCAGTTCATAACAAGGATGACAAATGTTGGCATCCCTTGGAACCTAGAACAAACTTAATTACCCTAGTACCCACATGAATTAACTATAATACCTACACATTTGAATATTATGACATTATAGACAACCAGTCTGTTGTAGTCGTGACAATTACAATACGAGATGAGTCTTTCTGATCTATTGCCATTGAGTTCAATGGGTATTATGAGACATGGTAAACAACGTCACATTAGTTCGATGTTTCTTATAGGTAGTTAGTTAGTAGTTCTAGAATCATTCTAGCTGTAGATGACTTACCTCAATTGTTAACCATCGTGCTAGAATGTTGAGTAGGACAGCAGGCAATGAAGATGCGATATGCCGCCGCAGTCTGCGTTGCCACACCGCAGTTTATGCATCGCATGATGAATGATTGCAAGTCCGTGTCGAGTAGCGAGAGGTCAGTAGATAGGCGAGCACACACAATAAGTCCAATAAACAAGCGAGGGTCAATGAAAATCCAAAATAAAATAACACAACGAACAAGAAAACGGCAGAGCGTTGAAACGGCGTCTGTTCTGTTGTCTGTTGTTGTATGTATGATATGTATGACATCCATCAGACCATAGATAATACACTAGCATCTGATCTGACGTTTGTTTTTTCCTAAAGAAGGGTTGAACTTCAAGTGTAACAGAATCGATAAAATAATTGAATAGGTTGAAAGAAAAAAATAGAATTAGTTTTTATCGACCACTATTCAGTTTATATTTTTCGACACAAAATAGGTAGTAAGATTAAACGAAGAAGCACAGTCCGAAGCTTTCAGTTATTTTTATTTTATTTTGGTTAGAATAAAGTGGAATTGAGTAAAGTAGATTGTCACTTTAAAACCCTGTGAAAACATAATAACAAGCAACTATACAGGACACCGAATTGAACGCCTTAGTTTCAGAAAAACCTGTTATCAAAAATCGATTTAAGTACCTGCAGTTTCATTTGACATTCTGCAAAAGCGATAAGACCCCTCCCTAGCTTGCAGTTAGTGTTATTTCCGCTTGTAAATCAAAAAAGCAAATAATATACTTTTTTTATGTTTAACATTCACGAAAGTTCTAGGAAATTATTAAACACTAAATAATTCATGAATGATTTTTTTAATATTACGAGTTAATGTGAGATTCCTATACATGCTGGGGGCAGTAATTTAGCCATGTCCTTTGCTTCGGTGGGCTCGGCGTCCGCAAAATTTCTAGTGTAAGCTTACCAGCGTTCCTGTCCTCGGTCCACAGCACCGAAGAGTTAACTAGAAAAATCTTAACCGCTTCTCAGGTTGATTTTGAAGTGCCGTGTTTAATTGATGCAATGAACGCATGGAAAATGGCTTTTCCGGATACGGAGCAGCCTGAGAATCCGCCTTCCCAGAGACAGTGGGATGAGCCGCTCTACAGGTTGGTACAAAATAACCTCATCAATACGTCCACCAACTCTGCTGATCGTACCCGCTTGCTGGCTGTGGGAGAAAGGGAGTCAGCAAGAGCGCTGGTCGGTTGTCACGGCACGCAAGCATGAACCTGACGGAGGATGTCACATCCGTCAGGTTCTTTTTACCGCCGGGGTCCAGCTGTTTTAGAACCCAATGGCTTGGCACGCGATGATGGGAAGAGGCCAGATAGAATGACCATAATGCCTTGGAAGTTGGGTAGGCCTTTGATGTGGGATGTTACCTGTGTCGACACCCTTTCGCCATCCCATCTTCCTTGTACTGCTGACTGTGCCGGGGCGGCTGCAGCAGGTGCAGAAAACCTTAAACGGCGCAAATATAGCAACCTTACTGGTAGCTATATTTTTGGGCCGTGGGGTCCGAGTGCTCACCGAGTATTCCGGGACATCGCCAAGTGGTTGTTCGACTCTTCACGTGACCAAAAGGCTGGCCAATTCTTAGGCCAAAGAATCAGTGTTGCCATTCAACGTGGCAATGCTGCCAGCCTTTTGGGCACTTTTCCCGCTGACAGCGATGCGGACGAATTTTTTGACGCCCAAAGCTCTTCCCTTTATTTTTATTATTTCCTTACATAAGTACTTGTGCATAATATCTAAAATAGTTAGTTGTATATACATAGTATAAATATTCAAAATGTATATTATGTTGAAATAAAAAAGTTAGCACAAATTAAATTATAAATGCAAAAGTAAGTTTGGTTGTTACGGTTTCAAGCTAAAATGGCTAAACGAATTTGGATAATATTTGGCACACGGATAGACCATGACCTGGGTTAGGACATAAGGTACTTTTATCCCAGTTAACGCAGAAAGTCGCGGGCAGAACCTAGTGATATTATATAAGGCGAAAGTGAGTTTGTTTGTATGTCACGCTTTCAAATCTTAACTGCTCAACTGAAGATCCTGAAATTTTGCATACATGTGTTCAGGAGTGCAGAAACGGATTTTTCATCCAGAAAAAAGTACTTATTCCGAGGGATAAAAAATATCTTTAAAAATCTACATTAAACGAGCAAAACCGTGGGCGAAAGCTAGTTAGCCATATGGGCTTATGAGTAAGAGATGAAAAGAAATCACTTGAAATGACGTATCTGAAACGAGCTGAACAGTATTGGATACTCTGGACTTTGCCATCCCTTATCACTTGAAAGAAAATGTCTGCAGCTAACAGCACCTCCTCCACCTGGAATATAAAATACAGTATCAGCAAGTGTCACATGATCAGGTAACTTGCACCTCGATAACTTTATTGACCTTTGTGGTAACTTCAGGGAAGTTACCTCAAAGGTCAATAAAGTTATCGACGTTGTTGACCTTATCTACTACAGAACAAGTGACAGAAATATTATAGTTTTCTATCATGTACTGCTGTACCGACAGCTTTATGAATTGGTTGATCCCCCAAGGTCACAACATTATGTTGCTGCGTGTATGTCGGGATGCCCAGCTTATTAACTAAATTATTTGTGCAGAAAGATGATTAACCGCCAATGTCTAAGAATGTATGCACTAAATATTTATTATTTTGTGAGTCTGAAACTAGTCTTAACAATAGGTAAGAGCAATGTAGTGCTAGATTGTTTTGATGAATCTAAGCTAACCTCAGGTTGCCATATCTGCTCTTGGTTTTGATGTACCTGAGCATCACTCGACACAGACCGGTGCTCATCACTGTGTATTGAAGTGTTAGGGAATTTTGAGACTCAAACTATAAATTTGAAATCCCACCAAAAACATTTTAATGTAAAATGTTGCCAAGACGAGATCATATGGCTCGCACTGTCAAAAAGTTATCAGATCTCATGTAGAGCCAAGCTTCTAACTCTACACGCCCTAACTGTACAAGCCCTAACTTCACAAATTCTAAACCTCAGTCAAAATATGTGGCTTGGCCGTTTCCAGCCCGATATTCGTCGGTTTATTGGTGGGGCGTGTAGAATTAGAAGCTTGACTCTATATGGGAAATAATTAACTAAATGAATTAATAATTAAATATTGTATAATAATTAGTTATAGTAATTATTATTGTGGCATGTATTTTAATCTTTGTTTATTAACGTAATTTTTAAGTAGGTATACTAACATAAGTATGGATCACTGTATCTGAGATAAATTAATAAATAAGATTATAACAGAAAAGTGAACAGTGAATAAATTTTCCACCTTACGCTCATGTGACGATAACGAAAATTTGGAAGTTTTTTTTGAGACGTGTTATGACCCCCTTTCGGCAGTCAGCGTTTAATACGGAGCTTTTTAACAAGATTTTGTGCTGTTATTTTAGTAGCAGACGTGGAGGAGCACTCAACTAAATATATGTCGCTCTCTATTGACATTGATAATATAGTACTTAGTTAATTGGCGACATTCCTTGGGTCTAATCGTAACACGATTTTGTATGAAGATAATATGAACGCGACAATCGGACGCACAATGTTTTTACATGAATATTAATTAAGCACTGGAAAATGACGCACACATCAATACCAATCACTTTTTATATTTTTTTCGTTTTGGCACCAAAGTTGTTAGACTTATGCAAAGAAATAATAAACAAATTAATAAAATATCATAAAATATATATTTCGCTTTGTGAGAAGTAAAAACGAAAGAAGTTAAAAATATTTCAAATTAAGAATATTAACAATGAGCCAACAAGAAGGCATAAAGACTCTTTTAAAAAATCACTTTCAGTGAATGCAATAAAGAGAATGAAAATTAAATTTAAAAAGAGGTTTTATACATTTTTGTTGGCTCTAATATAATTTACTTGTATTCAAGCTCCTCGAAAGCGAAAAATTATTAGATTAACCTATAGATTAACCTCACGTACTGTTGACAGTCAGTCCTAAGTCTGAACCTTTAGGCTGTTACCGGTACAAAAGGTAAGGGATCTGCTTCACAGGCAATATTAGTAGCACTACAGAATTGGTACGAAGTTATCTGTCTGATATATTAATTGGAACGTATTTGGAGGTAGTGAAATAAGCCAAAATAATAAAAAATGAAGATTGACATGATATTTTGTTGTACTATCTTATAAAAAAACGCGCTACCCGCTACCGCTTTTCAAAATACTCGCGGCCTCACCGAGCACTCATTACGAACTCGTGAGACAAAAGCCTCGCTCAAGTTCCATTATGATATAAAAAGGAAGGGTCGCTTCCATACAACTCACACAAACAAAATGTAATACATAAATTGCGTTACACCGTTACCACTGATAATGGAAATGCAGAAGGTTCACGTGTAATGTGAAATACAAGCTGACGTATGACGCCAAAAATCAAAAATTCCACCGGTACTTATGTGAAAACTGTTTATCTATGTTATTCTTGAAGGTCTTGCCATCGGTTCTAGATATTGCAGGTATTCAAAGAATTACAATTAAACATAATAATAAAATAGTGACAAAGTCAAAACTGTACATTTAATGTTTAAAAAAAAAGTAATTGCTACGAAGCGAGGTGTCGGAACGAGTCTGAAGTAGTTTTTTTTTTCTCTGTTCCAGATTGGTGCAAAAATGGCTGTAGGGATTTCGATGAAATTTGGCACGCAGGTAGTTCATAACCTAGATTAATACATAGCGTACTTTTAACCCCGGTAGTTCGTTCCCGTGGGACATTTTCCAACATCTCCGCGGCTGCAGCCGCGGGCAAAAGCTAGTTTTACATAAAGCGGGCCGTCGACGCCTATCTACCAGGAAATAAAATAATTATGTCATAACACAATTCACACAAGAAACTCTTCAAAACTTTTGATTTCTGTTAACACAACAGAAATCAAAAGTTTGCATATAATTCCAATGACAAATTAATTCACTTAAACTGCATGCATCAGGCGAGATCGAGCTAAAGAAAGCAATAAAAAAAAAAAAACAGTGGCACCCGGGAGTGCCGTCAGAAGTGAAAACTTGAACAATTTTATTGTGCAGGAAATAATAATAATAATATATCTTTATTTCAGACATACGTCCATACATTTTTAACAATTAATAATAAGTAGGGTTGTTAGTAGAACACATAAAAATACAAATAAAACAGGGTGTTAGTAATTTGTACAAAATCAAGATAAAATATATATGTATTACAGTCTATTTCCTATTACTGAGTAAGTGAACACTCGCCCAGTATACAGTAAACGGGCCGTTTATTTTGCACTCTAACGTTCTGAGGACAGTGTTGCTGCTAACACGGACCCTGCTCATCATCGACGCGGTTCTTTTCCTGATGATAGAGAAGAAATCATCGATGGAAGCTCCCGCAAACATTTTGGAAGCACTGCAGTACCTGGGTTTCTTCAACACTGCCCTCAGAGCGTCATTGTACTGAACACGCAGGGCATTGATCCACAGACTGCACGTGTAGAATGACTGACAGAAGGCTCTGAAAAGTAACAGTTTTACATCTGTAAAACTGATAATGTATCGCGGATTTAATGGTCAAAAGCTGGTGTCGTAACAGTGTCGTGAAATCAATGGTTTAGTCCCATCTCAAAAATGCCCAACGCGCCTAAAGAAGTTTTCACTTAAAAAGTGCAGCCTTTTTCCATGTTGGCTAAAGACGTTTTTTTACGTACTGTAGCGAGTCTGTGAACCTTCTGATAACCATATACCTAGAATGTCCCCACCCAACCACTTGTAGGAAAACTTGGAGTTTGTTTAGTTCTCCGCTTTCTTCAACTTTATTATCGCTTACAATGTTTGTGCCGCGAGTATTGTCTAAAGCTGTTATGGGACAGTTGTCATGTCGTATTGTGTGCAAACAAAGTAGCCAACTTAAGGTGTATTGGATGCTGTGTTTTTGTTCTACAAATTGAGTTTGAGGTTCTGAAAAAAATTTGTATTTGTTTCGCCTACCGTGTATTTTTTTTTTAGGATCTGTCATAATGTAGATTCATCAAAATATTGTACCAGCCCAACTAAAACGCACAAAAAAAAAAAGACAAACTCGTCAACATAATAATTAATTTTTATTTTTTTCACTTATTGAATATATTTAGACAGTATAAACTTAAGAACCTACCTATTCTCCTCTGATTTCTGCAGACTAATACCAAAGCTGGGCAATTTGTACTGTTGTATGTACCTACTGTTAAGGAAATTAAAATTCTTAAGCAAATATTGACAGTACCTCAATTTGCCGTGTTACAGCCATTTCATGCAATTGTCAGAATGGTATAGCATGTACAGAATTGCAGTTGTGATTTCAATAAATTATGGACAATTTATGGTGGTAGTAAATTTGCCTGACTTTAGATTGTACAATAACAACAAGTAATCAATACAACAACGAAGCACCAAGCCAAATCAATACTACGTCGTTACAAATGAGAAGCAAATATTGGACACCGGTACCGAGGACTGCTTCGCTCCAACTCGTAAGTCCTCGGGCAGTCTTGTAATCCACCGCAAGAGGATTGTCCGCGCTTTGACCAGCCACCTTTATGACGCGACGCAATTTATGAACGTATTCCACGGACGACTTCTTGCGGCTTCCGATACTATTGGAAGTTTCTGTAGAAGTTAAATACTTATTTGCTAAATTGTTAATTAAATACATTAATTTTTTTTTCTACTAAATAAACAGTGGCAAACCTAGATTTCATTTCATGGAAAATTTAAATTCAGATATTAATTTTAATTTTATGTTTTGATACACAGACTCACTTGAAAGACATTTCTAATGGGTTATTACTAACCAAATGGACTAGTAAAGCAAAAGTTTCATTTGTCTGTAATTTTTATAATAAAAACACACAGAACACAGCAATACTTAGAAACAATCACAGGGCTGTACAGAATTAAATCTAAACACCCGCTTATCCCTTGCGCCTCAAATCTTGTAAATCCTTAGCCTAAATAGTGGAAGACATTCGTGAGTAATTTAAGGATTATCAGGGCTTCCGATACGTCCCTACAGGTGTTCACGAGCTGACGACTAGCGACACGAGATACTATTGATAAGCAATAAATAGTGTTCTAGTATTTTATTGATGTTAAATGCTATTGTGGAAATCATTTGGTTAGTAGGATTTTGTAATTATAGAATTTATTGAACAAATTAAAAACTGTTGACAAAGTCGTTAGAATCCCTAAAGAAAATATCTATAGTTTTTTTTTAAATTACCACCTTTTTGATTTAGATCACCAGAACCAGTCTAAAAGCATGGTATTTTGAAAAAAAATTGAACTAGGCGCAGTTCGAGTCCGCGCCGCAGAGTTTCGTCAAAACTTAGTATGAAATAGTAACTGTTAATATAATATTTACAACAAAATCTGCCTAGCCTTTTACCTACTATGTTGGGGTTTGCTTCCAGTCTAACTGGATGCAGATAAATACCAGTATTTTACATGGAGCAACTGCCTATCTGACCTCCACAACCCAGTTACTGGGTAATAAGATACCCCTTGGTAAGACTGATTGTCAGACTTTCGAGCTTCTGACGACCCGTAACGACTGTCAAAGATTCACAAATGACAGCCGGGACCAACGGCTAAACGTGCTTTCCGAGGCACGGAGGAGTCTCGGTATGTAAAGATGGTCACCCATCAACGAACCACCCCAGGCAAGAATAGCTTAACCTGATGGATTGATCCGTGCGGCTGTTATTACTTTTCCATAAGCTCCTTCTCAAATCATAAAAAAATAGTTAAGGCTCTTTAAAACAGGCGCGTCACGCGCAAAGACACCGCTCGTCGCGCGACGAGCGGTGTCTTTGTGTCGCGTCGCGTGTCGCGCCTGTTTAAAAGAGTCTTTAGACGCAGTTCGAGTCCGCGCCCCAGAGTTTCGTGAAAACGTATGGTGAAATAGTAACTGTTAATTTAATAAATACATCAAATTACAAAACAATATGTTTATTACATTCCTAATGATGCAAGCTTTCATTGATTGATGTAATATTTTTCAATTCTGAGCAGATTTACGGCCGACTTGAATCTTTATATAAAATCATTTTGCTATTTTAACTTCATAATAAATAAATAATTTCAAGTGTTCAATTTGTCAACTCTTGGGAACGACACTAGAATCACAGTTCTTGCTGAACACGTTTTTGCACTATATGATTTGGAATTTCGACATATAGTGAAAAATAGAGGGTCGCGCGCATGCGCCTGCTCTCACGATAAGACGTCATAGGCAAATTATATCCTGTTTTAAAATTTTTATAAATATGACCTATCTTTTGCGTGCTCAACCATTACTCTAGCATTAAAAGTCTTGTAGTTAATAACGATTAAAATCTTACATGTTTTTGACGGTCAGAAATGTTGAATTTACTACCAGTACTCAGAGCGAACAGACGTTTTCGCGTCAATATTCTTTTTCCAGGTAAAACAAAATGTTTTACATTTAGGATTTTCCAACACGACTTTAATTATGCCGCATTAGTTTTGTATTCTTTAAAAGTAAATGTCAAAAGCCCAAACGTGCTACGAACCAGCTCGCTAGAAAAATAATAACAAAGGAAAATAAAATTCCACACTTTACTCGTGACTTTCCAAAAAGTTCCAATTGAATTCTAACTCAAAAAGGAGGTCAACTATTCGCATAACTGGACACCGACACTCACGAAATAACTTCACGATGAGTGCATCGACTGCTCTTTTGTTTGAGCCGCGATTCGAACATTTTGAACTATCGGAACGATGTAAACGCGATAGAGCATGCATTTTATAAACACGTCCTGTGTTGTCCTTTTGTTGCAAAAATCTTTTGAATGTGGTATGATGTTGGTGTTTTGTGGATAAGAAAATTATATGGATCATTAGATCTAAACACTCAAATTGTCTAGAATATTGCAATAGTTCTTTATACGCAAAACCATCTCGTGTAGCCATGTAACTCAACAGTCAACATTTATGTTCTTGTAAGGCAATCACATTTTTTTTGGAAATGTTTCCAATTGGGTACTTAATAATGATTGCTAGTTTTGATTTAGTCTATTAGTTTGGGCTATCAATAGGTCAAAATGCATAAATCATAAATCATTTATTTATTTGCAAATAGGGGTAAGAGATACATAGATAATTTTCCTTATAACAAAGTTCTCCATATTTTACCATTACATGGGTATGCTAATAGTGTAATAAAATTTAAAACTATCAATAATGTCAACTTTATTCAATAAATCAAAATTCTTAAAACAATAATAAATAGTTTAAAATAAATAAACAATAACTAAATTAAATAATAATACATACCTAACAATTAATTTCAGAATAATCAATATTAATTATGTTCAAAATAATAAATAACCAATGATTTTCCTAACATAGTAAATCAGTTGTAGCAGGCTTAGCATCTTTCATTTAATCCATATAATTTCGTCTATACATGCAATGCATATCTCGAGCTCTTGATTATCCAAACAATTAAGCTAAATTTTTCGTTATAAACAAAGTTTTCTAGCTGCGTTAATCTGGAAACACTACACATCGCTAGCCACTTCAAGCTCATTCAAACCTCTGAAGCACCACGTTTCCAGCTAAATACCCATGAAACTAATTGATATATCTTGGTAGTGGGCAGTAATTGGGGTTGGAAGGCATCCAGCGTTAGCAATCACGTAGGAACACCGATCTGTACAAATTAGTCTGAGACTCTTAAGTCAACGTGTCTGATACTTAATTATGAGAGCCTAGTACCTACTCATTTTGAAAGTATGTTTTCTCAGGTTGAAATTACTTGTACAAGCTTTTGAGTTGTTATCTAGCAATATTCATAGAAGTTTTGCGTTGTTCTGCAACTTTTAGTACAGCGTGGAAGGCAACGTACAAAATCAAGTAAATATTACAAATAATTTATATTAGTAAAAAAATAATTTTAAAAAAAATTATCATGTAGAAGTTTGCCTTTTCTCTTACTATGCCCTTATCATTGGCTCTTGTCACCTACACGACTCAGCAGCTAAAAACAATTGAAACCCCTTCAAGTCCACGTAATCAACTACCCACTAAACTGCCGCTATCCACATTGAAACTAGTAGACTCCACGACATTACTCCCCTTTATTGCAGCCCCCTCAATCATGGGTTATACGCTCCTACAAATAGGATGGTCTTTTAAGATGGGCCTAAGGATATCAGTTTTTGGTCCTTCTCTCTGTAAAGATTGGGACTTCCGTAATTGTGGCGTAATAAATGAACTCTTTGTTTGATGTTGATCGCATTAGCGAAGTTGTTCGAGAACTCAATGTTGTTCAGTGATTAAGTGGAGAGGAAGTAAACAGTTATGATTTTGGACAGTATCTGTAAGATATTTTTTAGATATTTTTTACGCACGTTTTACTTTAACAAGTTTTTTACGCGACCAATCCATTCTGTATGCAATACATTAAAATAATTTAGCTGCTGACATCTAAAATATGACAGCAGCATATTTGTCTATATCGTAACTGAATTCCGTATTTCCGTTCACAAGAAAAGTAGCCGATTTCATACAAAATATTTCTGTGAGACCGACTCCCGCGTTGAAAATTTCATAAGTTTAAACTTATTTCTTCTTAGATTACGTTTCAAAACAATTCTTCTTCGAGAATTCAGTTTTGAAGCGGACACTTGATGCGGGATTGAATTCTTTATTACTCAACCATTTTTACTAGGAACACAGATCAAAGAAGGTAGTGAGACATGGCAAAAATACTGTAATTGAACTGAATACGATTTAAATGTACAATAACAGAAAATAACTTCACAAAACTATACATAGTATACAGCACACTGTTACTGTAGATTACGGTAAAGTTATTATCGCTGCCCACAAACATCTGGAAGACCTAGGTCAAAAAGCAGTTATTGCACACCTTGTCCACCTCCTTTACAACGAACTCTATTAAAATATTAGCCTAGGCGTCAGTAGTTGTTAAAACTGGAAGACTCATCATTTTTGGACATCTTTACATTACCGTTAGTAAATATGAGTTCTGTCAAAACCTTAGCAACGTTAAACCTAGTTAATTAAGGTAAATGTGAAACAATTGGATTGAACTGTGGTTAATCGAATGTAATCAACACAAAAGGTTATTTTGTGTACGGCTTTCTAGGCTGTTTTATACTTCCTATCTCCAGAAAAATATTCATTGTTTCTACCATCTTAGTATTTTTCACTATGCACAATTTTTCACAGAGAGAACATATTGATTAAATCGACGCCCGATACAGATTTTTCCAACTTCCATCGCTTGGCAAGTTTTGACAGCATTTCTCAAAGTTTGCAGCGCCTTCAACTTGTCGAGGAGAACTGAAGCTGATTTTTTACTTTTTTCACAGATTTATAGGCAAAATGTTATAGTTTTATAGGAAACAAATTAAAAAGGAAGGTAGTTGAATTTATAAAACAATTTTTTAGACCAATTATTTTCTTGCTCAAGTACAAGAGCGATTTTGTTTGCATATGCCTAAGATAAACATGTACAGTGCTATATGTAATCTAAGTTACCTCTCCAAACACGCTAAATAATTATGGATATGTAGGGACACGGTTAACACTTATGCCTATTTTCATTAAAACTAGGCGACCCATAAACTAGTGTCTAAATAAATGTGGGGTGTTGAATTTGCAACGCTCGGTTCAGCACCGAAAGTTGTGGTTCCAGAGAGAGAAACCTCCTCACTATGCGTGCTTTGTCACGAATACTGAACCTGTTTCTGTCCCTTGACCCAGCCACCAGTGGCGTGCCTAGGGGTCAAAATTAGGGCAAGCCGCCAGATTTTTTACGATAAAAAAAAACAGCCAAGTGAGGGATTGACTGATTTTCATATGTTGTTCATGGTACAACATTATTATAATTTTGGTTAGAAAACCTTTAAAATTCGAAGAGGTCTGGAATTAGTATGTAATTGTCATAAGCGCCATCTACATTAATGAATGCGCGTAATCACACCGCTTAGCCGAACCATTTTACCATAATTCATATTCGCATGTCAAATGCAAAATTTTTCAATCAGAAGCCACTAGATGGATCCCACATTATCGATTTGTTGTTCTACTGCCGTACGCATAATTTTACGAGTTTAAAATTTAATGTCGATTGAAAATTTCAAAATGAGATATTACCTACTTAAATATTTTTTTTATAATTTATTTTAATGACAATAGCCAACTCTAATCTTTATTTCAAAACACCTATAAAGAATCTCTTCGATACGAACATTATTGTGTTTTATGATCTCAAGATGTAATACATAAGATGGTTTATTTTTCAGTGGTTTACTAAAACTACGAATTCCATAAAAACAACCCTAGTCATGTGCTTTCATGGCACCAGCTATTCACCTACATAAATTTGTATAATAGACAATCGAATGCCTACGAGTATTTCAATATATTCTTCGACTAACAAAAATACTGTTTTTTATTTCCGAGAAATAGTTACAGTAATTTGATGTTGGTTACGGTGAAGTAAAGAGTTACTTACCTATGTCAGAAAACTCAATATTCCTAAACTCAAAATACCTTTACGAACACAGTCTCCGAATTTGATGATAAAAATAACACTATAATGACTTACAAAAAAGCGCGGAATGACATCGCCGCAATAACTATCACATCATTTTAAACAATAAAACTAATTCATTACTTCAGCACGTGGAAAATAAAATACTAGTCTCAAAATATTAATTTCAAAACATATACAATAACAAATTCGTCGTCGCGTCGCACGGACTTGCAACTCACTTTACGCGGGTCAACAAAGCGGATAGTGCATTTGCGTCGTTTGCGCGAACTTAATGCCTCTCAAAATAAAAAGTACTCTGTGCGCATGTGCGCTCAAAAGCCGGGCTTTTCATTTCATAGAAATCTGCGTATATGTACTTACCAATATATCAACAAATGTAAACGTTTCTATAGCAATTTGTAAGCGAAAACTGCGAGACAAAGAAAGGTGAGGCAAGCCAGATAAGAACCCCACGAGTGTGAGTGAGAAGGCGCAATTAAATGCATTGTATTGGCGCGTAGGTTTGGCAACAAAGCGCGCGGAACTTAAATTTTATTTCTATGATTACTAAATGAATGATTGAGTTCAATGAGTGCGTAGATCTGGCAACCTAGCCCAGTGCGCGCGGCGTATATTATCTGTGGCGCGGCAGAAAAAGCAGAGATTTCGAAATTTGATTATTCCTATGACATGCATGATTGAGTTCGAGTTCACTGACTGTTTTTTTTTTTTTTTTTTTTTTTTATTGTTAGGCTTAGGTTTGTTCTTGTGAATTATGATTTTATTACGGCAAGCCAGGCTTTTCGGCTTCTGTGAAGGTACAGCCACTGCCAGCCACGCCTCCTGAGTTGTTTGTCAAAACTCTTCGTTATTAGGTCATTAACTGTAACGATTATATTATTTATCAGTACTATGATCGCAGAGTCAGTCCACGTCCCACATGACAACAACCTCGTGTACTAAGTCAAGATACTTGTTTTTTTTTACTATCTTAGATATACAATATAAAAAAATAAAAAAAATAAAAAATAAAATATGTTTATTGACACGAAATACCTTTGCATACATTACTAGACAAATACATTTTATAGGTAGATAGGTTTAGAAAAGGCTGCACAAATATTGAAAAACCCTGCCTCCTAAACTAGGGGAACCCTGTGCCTTAGGAGTCAGTGTTCTACTGTAACTTCGTGTACTAAAGAAACCTTAAAAATAAGTGTGTTAATAAACCTATACTCAAACATTTAAGCTACAATGATTCGGACCTTAAAATTAGAATTTTGTATGATTGTAATGTGAGTGTATGTGTGTAAGGGGGGATGGGAGTGTGAATGGGGATGTGATGTGTGAGGGGGGGGATTTTGGGTGTGTAGTCGTGTGGGGTGAGATCGTGTAGTGCTGTACGTGTTTATGTGTTATTTATTTAATTATTTTATTTATAAATAATATTATAAGGTTACAGTTTTGCAGATTTATAATTGAAGTAAAAATGACGTGCTTACATTATTTATTAATAAGGTCTTCTGTACGGGAATAGTCCAGATTATACAGCCAGTTTTGCAATTTAGTTTTCAGTTCGTGTTTATTTAAATTGCAAATTTGAATATGTTTGTTGACCCTTCTGTAAATAAATGAACCTATAACATAAAGCTGGCGGCTAGCGAAAGCGGTTTTGTGAGAGACAGATGGACATGTGGATTTAGCTCTACGAGAGGTAGGAACTAGAGGAGGAACCTGACTATGCTTCCGGAGGATAGTGTTGACCACAAAAAGCTGCCGGACAGTGAGTACCCTACATTCCGCATATAATTCATTTGTGGGAAATCTATACGGCCTGCCAAGCATCACCTTGAGCACAGCCCTCTGGGCGCGCTCCAACCCAAGTAGTCTAGTCTTAGCGGTGCCCCCCCAGACCGGAATGCAGTAATTGATGACAGATTGGCAAAGTGCTAGATACACCATTTTTAGTGTTTTAGGGTCAGCGCATTGCTTTAACGACTTAAAAATATAAATTAGTTTCCTGACCCGTGATGTAAGGCTTTCGACTTGAGAGTACCACTTCAATCCGTCATCAATCACTACACCCAGGTATTTGGTTTCACTGACACGGGATAGGGCTGTACATGAGCATGCGCAAAGAGAGAAGTCTAAGCATGTATGGGCAAGAACAGTTAAATCAGAAGGAGCTTTGGTCCTGTGGCTAATAGAAAAGGGAATGTAGTTTGTTTTAGCCAAATTAAGTGACAGAAGGTTATTCTGAAGCCATCTTACAACCGTGTTTAGCGATTGTTCTGCATGATATTTCACATCAGTCCATGTATCTCCACATACTACGATCGCAGTGTCGTCAGCATACGTGAATATCTTGGTGTTGGGGAGGGCTAGTGTGCAAAGGTCATTATATAATAATACATATAAAATATTAAAGAATATTCGTACCCAAGGATCAAGCTGCAATACACAACGAGAATACCTATCATAGATATAAGAAAGAAGTATATTTTTATGGTATCTATCCATACTTTTGCAAATTCACACATTATACTAAAAGTAACAACCTGATAGTATTTTTTTATCCCACTTCAAAAACCAAAGAGTCGTATGTATCTAAAAAAAAAATATAAAAAATATTCAAATAAAAATTTATAACACTCCGTAAGCAGACAGGATACGGTAAAATTGTAACCTTTAAAAACATTTTTATACGGTTCCAAGAGAAGTTTTATATAAAAGGGAATGCTGAATTAGAAAAGAGATATTTCTATTTATTCGTCAGGTAGGTTCGAGTATCAGGAGCCCGCGTAAATATTTTATTAGTAGCTATAAAATATAAATATTTTATGGTGTCGCGAAGTGGTGTCGGTATAAAAAATGCAATAAACCCGGCGACACGTTTCCCGATATTATTGACGTCTATGTGAAGGAGGCTACTATGTAGGAACTGCATAGGAATGCTTTTTGATTTCGATACTCTGCTATTCGCCGATAAAGAAATGGTATTTTCTTTCAATGCCGAAATACTATAACGTTAGAGGGAAAGGTAAATAATTATTTATGACTGTTTAAACTACACGCATGATTCTCGATTGTACAACTAATTAGGTATAATAATATTCTAACTTAAACTTTGACTTCGATTCCTGCATGAATCAAATCATGGCTAACAGCATGTCGTCTCCACGATGCCAGCACAAGTGAATGGATTAGTCCTAAAACGTAACCCGTGGTTCACGCCGGCCACTCTTCAGGCTGCTTTATCGCCGGGGGGGCAGACACAGCGCTATTACCATAAATACTGACACACTATCTCTATTATATGTTGCAGGGGATTAGTCTTGATAAATAATGGCGGATGAAATTAGTGTATTTGGTGTTTTGTGAAGTCTGTTGCCAATTTAGTTCCCAACAAATTATTTTAATTTGGAGTAATTACATTAGATGACAATTAATAATAATTTATACATTGATGGAATAAATCAAATTATTTTGTTAAGAAAACAAATATTTTTTTTTATAATTTCCTTGTACATAGTTGGTTATTATATCAAACTTATTTGTTGCATTTATTGTACTCAATACTTTTATTGCATTCCAGATGAAGGTATTATTAGGTCGTAAATTTATAATGAGATCATATGGGGCACAGCAAAATAAGTGAATTAAGAGAGAGGAAGCATTTGTTATTTATTTATTTAAACTTTTCACACTCAAAACGGTACAAAGGCGGACTTAATGCCTTAGGCATTCTCTACCAGTCAACCAAGGGTGGTGAAGAGATTGGATGGCAGGTGCTCTGTTTAAGAGGAACAAAGAAAAAAATTATTAAAAATATATCATTAGAAAAATATACGTAGGAACAACAGTACATAAATAGGTTATAACTTATAATACACATACATATTTAAAGTAATATATCTATATTTATTATACATATATACAAATTCAAGGGAGAGAGATGTTGAGATGACTCTACTCTATTTATTTTGAAAAAAACTTTGCAATTTCCGCTTAAATGCATACCGACTGGTAGCCGTCCTGATATCAAGAGGAAGCGCATTCCATAGAAGAATGGACTGAATGTGAAAGAAAGAATGAACAAAGTCAGAAGAATGAGAAGGACAAAGTAGGAGAAGATTGTTAGAAGATCGCAAATTCTTAGTGTGTGAAGAACATAGATATTGGAAGTGAGACACAAGATAAGAAGGAGGAGTGGGAGAGTTGAGAAGGGAGAAAAGCGTGGTCAAAGCGCGCAAACTTCTTCTTTGGCGAATGGTCATCCATTTGAGCTCAGACCTATAGCTCGACACATGATCTTATTTCCTGAGATTGGAAATGAACCGGATACAATTGTTGAGCAGTCTGTCGAGCAAAACCGAATTCAAGTCAAAATAGCACACGTCACCATAGTCGATGATAGGGAATTAAGCATAGTTTTCGTTTTAGCGGGCAAAAAGCTTCTCAGACGATACATGGATCGCAGAGTGCCGTTGACCCTTTGAATAATACTAGAGACCTGGCGTTGTCAGCTAAGCGTTGAGTCAAGATGCAAACCGAGATCTTTCACAGTAGAGGTAACGGGTATGACGGTACGATTGAAAATAAGAGGAGGCAGTGAGCTAAGCGTCACCCTACTCATCATGCGTGAGCTCCCAATTACAATGACACTTTGAGGCCTGACACTTTGAGGGGTTTACTGACACCCCAAAACTATCAGACCACTTTTTGATTGCATCTAAATCTCGGTTTACATCTGCTATAGCGTCCAACAAACCTTTAACCCGCTCAGCTGTATATAATTGAAGGTCATCGGCATAAAGATGATACGAACACCGAAGACAATGAGTTATAAAATTAATGAAGATGGAGAATAACAATGGAGAGAGAATACCGTGGAACACCAGCATCCAGGTCGCGCCAACTCGACGAGCGCTCATCAACACGAACCGTCTGCTGACGTCCCCGAAGATAAGAAGAAAACCACTCCAGAACCTCGGGCGAAACCATAAGATGAGAGAGGATAGAAAGAAGAATATCGTGGCTGACGGCGTTAAAGGCATTGGAGAAATCAATTAATACCAAAACGGTAACCTTGGTATCCTCCATCGCTTCTCTAACGTCACCCGTCACTTTGAGGAGAGCGGAGGCTGTACTGTGCCCAGGCCTGAATCCAGACTGAAAAGAGCTAACAAGGTTGTTCGGGTGAACAAACCCCGTAAACTGCTTGTGTACGCAGGCCTCGAGGTCTTTAGATAGGAATGGAAGAATGGAAATGGGTCGAAAGTGACTGGGTAGGGAGGGATTTGAAATTTTTGGGAGTGGACGTACATAGGCCATACGCCACAGGGATGGGAATTGTCCGGAATCAAGAGAAAAGTTGATGATATGGGTAATCGGAGGAAGAAGGATATCAAGGATCCAAACTATCATACTACGACTAATGCCGTCATGGCCCATAGCCTTGGATTTTATGGACAAGATGATCGTTTTAATTTCGTCCAAGGTGACCGGAGAGAAGTGAAATGGTTCTATGATGGCACTGGGTAGGCCAGTAATGTAATCGACCGTCTGAGACAACATTTGGGAATCCAAATGACAAGTGGTTGTGAAGTGACGGTTGATATCATTAAGGCTAATTGTATTAGGAAAATCCACATGACGTGGTCTGCCAATACCAAGAGTACCAAGGAACTTCCAGATATCAGCAAGTGAAGAAGAAGATATATTCTCGAGAATATGGCGGCGTTTAGCGTTGCGTATCATCTGATTACACCGATTTCTAGCAGCTTTGAAAACGTTCCGATTTTCTTCACTACGATCCTTTTTAAATTTACGAAAGGCCCGATCTCTGCGCCTCATCGTCATTCAGACTCCTGTCGTCATCCAAGGAGCAGGAAGACGCCGAAGTTTAATTGTCATGACAGGAGCATGTTTATCGTAGAGAGCAAGCACCATCCAATCAAAAATACGCAGTTTTTCGTCTACAGCTGTCGCCGCAGCCAGGTGTTCCCAACTGAGGTCTGAAGCATCCTGATGAAGCTTCTCAACGTTCATGCGTGCAAAACACCGCATGTGCAGTACTTTTGGGACAGGTTTAGGCGGTTTTAGGACATATGAGAGGAAAATGAGGTCACGATGGGAAAATCCAGGAGACGAGACCGTGAGACGAAACAAGAGAGGGAGTGGATGTAAGGATTAAGTCAAGCCCAGTATCATCACCTGAGATATTGAAATGGGTAGGTTGTAGTGAAAGTATATGGAGACTAATGGACCCAATGATGTGAAGGAGTTTACGGGATCGGGGGTTGTGGTGAGCAAGGTCAGTGTTAAAATCGCCCATGATGACGCAATGTGCATAATCTGACCCTACGAAAAATAGTCAACGGCGGGTGGACAATAGACAACACCAAGAAGGGTCTTCACGCCTTTGACGTAGACCTCCAAAAAGAGGTTGTGTTAAGAGGTTGTGTCATATTGGTTATGTTAATTATATAACATTACTTAGCAAACTACTATAATATAATATTTTTGTAAGTATTTACGGAGATAAGAAAAAACAGTACTATATAAAGTAAATTAAATCTTCGTCTCCATTTTAAAAATCTTAAATTCCTAAACATACAACGCAGTCTAAACCGCTGGGTCCTGAAGCAATAGTTCCTTATATAACGAAAGTGAGCACTAAGTAAGGGTTGTTGAGAATTCATCCCCTAAACGTGTTAAATAGGGGACGAAAGTATACCAATAGAAAGCCCAGCGGGATTGCTTATCAATTAAAAAAAAAAAAAAAACAAATGTCATTTACTCAATCTAGGCTGAGAATCAGCACTTTTCGAACGTCAAAATGACATAAGACGGGCCCCCAAAACGCCTACCCCTCACCACCTCCTAGTGCTTTAGCTGGGAAGAAGTGTCGCAACAAATTCCCCAGCAGCACAGCTGTCTGTTCAGTTAGAAAAAAAAAGATTTAATTAAAAAAGATTTATTTTTCTCAATTTTCTATATTTCACAGTAGCTTAGATACGGAAACAGTATCTTTGTCACGCCTGCTTCAGGTTCAAGCAACAATACTAACTATCTTGGTACTAATTACAGCTCATTTAGACCTATCGTATCACACATGTACAGTTCCACATCAGACTTGGTTCTTACCGTAACCTATTTTACTAAAAGGAAGGAAGACACCAAACTCGTTAGTGAAGGAACAAATTTGCCAGCGAGACGAAGAAAGTTGAGCGGGATGCGACGCTATAACTCAGCGAGAGATGATATAAATCATCGCACGAGTTTCGGCAGCTATTTATTGAGTGCTCGGTCTGTGATGGGGTTAGGGAAATGTGCTGGAAGAAGAGATTTTGGGGCTCCAAAGAAATAAATCTGTATAATCAGCAAAAATAGGTTCAGACTTAAACCGTCAGGATATTCAACTTAATTATTTCAAACTGTTTCAGTACTAACATTAACACACTCGACACACTAAGTGTAAATTAAACTACACAAGGAAACGAACCATCCAAAACGGTACAAGATATTAATTACAACAAACTGTCATGGCGTCGCACAACATTCTAAGTTGGAATCTCCCAAATATAAAGGGAACATCGTTTTTCAGCGTAAAAGCGCTTATGAAAACTGCAATTGTACGTTCCACGACTTGAACTACACGATTTAGTTAAAATGTAACAGCTAACATAACATAACGAATATAAAATTGTGTGATACGCGTACGAATTTCATTTGCAATTACGAATGTAAAGAAATTGAATGAGTCTGCGAAGTGCTGCTTGAATTCATGACAACCTAGTACTTATTAAATGTAATTTAGTAAAAAAGGTCTTGAGAATCTTTTGAATGGTTTAATGAGTGTAATATATTTTCAGTATGAAAACATGTTGGGTTATTTTTATTAGATTCTTAGAACGCAACAGAAGGAAGGTGGAGAGGAGGGGGTAAAAGACCTAAAGTACATAACATAAATTCTGAGAAACAACATTGCCTGATGAAAAAAACGCAATCTACTGAATATATACTTTTCTAAAAAGACGGTATTTTTTCTTATTATATCCGTAGACCATTAGGTCAGTATCTACAGAAAATAATGACGTCGATGTTTACCACCTGGTGGCAGAAACACTGAACATTTGAATAGTCAAATCAATTAAAAGATGAAGTTTCTGTTTCCCCACAAATAAAAAGAATAGGTTAGTGCCATTAATATTTAAAAATTGGAGGAAAATACTGATTGAAATCTCAGGATATGCTATAAAACATCAATCTGAAAAGAAAAATTTCAAGAAATAACGTGCAAAAATAGCTCTCGACTGTAGTATTTGTCGATGGAATCGAACAATCCGCTCGTTGCAGTACTGTCGGCAATCTGATCAGCGACTCGATAACGAAATAACACTGTATATACAAGTGTACCGTGGACGGGACCGGAACGAGGAATTGATACTAGTTTCGAGAAATGCAAAAAGTAGACGTTGAATTGGAAGACAGTTTTTACACTACGTACATTTGTTCATAAATTTATATTTATAAAGGCAACAATGGGCTAGCGACTACTTAAGGTGTCTGAGAATGGGTCCGACTTTGTATTATATAGTGCATAAAGTTTAATAGATATAAATATATTATAATAAAACAGTAGAATACACCGGATTCTACTGTTTTACTATCTCTGTACATTGAAGAAAAATAATATAAACAGAAAGGGGGTAACTAAAGAAGAGTAATAAAACATAAACCAGCGGTTTTTTAAATTGTTTTCTCTCTGTCTGTCTGTTTGTTCGCACACAACTCCGGAACTACTGAACGGATTTTCATGTAGTTTTTACAAGAAGACAGAAATTTATTTGGAGCAGAATAATTTTATAGGGCTTCATTTCATCAAAATCGGATGTTGCAACAAAAAGTTATCGTCATTATTGGAATTTACTTTTATAGTCTTAGAAGTTAAATGTCAAATAATTTCTAGTTTGTAAGGTTAAAGAGGTGGAGGGGTTGATAAATTTTCTAAGGGAAAATCCGAAATCTATGCGGATGAAGTAAAGGCTAGTAAATAAATAAATGGGTAGCTAGTAAAGATACGTTTTTTCTGTATGCCAAGGATTACTTACCTATAGGTAAGTAATATACTGTGGTCATCACCAATGTTTATTCATTTTCCTATATTCTACCTGATAAACATTGACAGGGTGACATGATGATGCGAACGACATCGACATCACCCTAGAAGATAATGATTTTTGCAACTAAGTACTATAGTTTTATCATCAAACTCGATAAAGACCTCGGTAAACAACTTCATAGCAACAGTAATCTGCATACCCAAAATAAATTATTATCATTCACAAGCTAATTATTTTATTGCCACTACACTCTTTGTGGAGTTACTAATACAATATTTAAATATTTTATTGTGAAGAAACACCGCCCCACAATGCGAGCCCATTTGAGAGAGGCTTAGTCTAAAGAAGTACTTATTGAGTGCTATTTGGTTATAAATAATGCTTAGGTATTTAAATGATGGGAGGCCGTCACCTCCTTCTGCGAAGCAGTAATGCTCGCGAAGGAGGAGGCCGAACGCGTGAGGGAGAGGCAAAATTCGCGCCCTCACGCCCCTAACCGCCGCAGGAGGAGACGCCCAGGGCGTCGGGAATCGCGAGCCGATTTCCGGCCACCGTAGGCACGGGCTTGCTTCTCCTCCATCCTTTATAATCAACAATTAATTGATTAACTGTATGACCTAAACAGTACCCAACACTTACGCACTTACCTTCAGAAAGCATGAACGTGACACTAAAGTTTTCATTAACACTATCTCAACTGTTTACATTATAACAACAAGTTACAGTTGTTTCACTACACGATACAACATAAACTATTCGCCACGAAACACCAATTAAGACCAACAACAAACTACTGCATTATTAAGTAATATTAGCTACTTAGCCCAGTGTTGCCCGGGCAATAGGCATCCCAATCGTGGAAGCTACATTTTTTTATCACTTCATCTCGATTAAATATTCAGTGGAAGGTGTAAAAACCGCGCGCCGGTAACTACTGCCTCTGAGGTGTAGGTACACTGAGAGATGAGAAAGAGAAAATAATAAGAGTTGGCATCGGCAAACCATTTACAGCACGCGTAACATGACCACTGTTAGATACTAAGAGAAGAAATTAAAGACGAAATGTAGTTTCTTTTTTACATCACGATGTCAAAAATTAAAAAAGAACGTCACTTAGAATAAAAAGAGATACATAGATATGTCTATTCTTCATAGAGAGAGAGAAAAGTGGTCACCCTACGCGTGCAGGTTTTTATAAGCAACGGCATTTGAATAAATTAAATAGTATTCCAATTCGACATGCCAGAAGTAACAATACATTTCGCGCAATACCCAGTGTGTCGCCCACACCAATATGGGCTATTAGAAGGCGTGAAGGTATCGGGGGTAGGCAGTAAAGCAAGTTTACGAGTGGCGTGTACAATGAGAGCCTTTATGAATTCACAACGTATCGGCCTGCGAACAATTTCGATACGCCTACATTTTTAAATAAACTTGCTTTGTTAACAAGAGTTGTACTTTACTGACGAGAATAATTGTGGGTACTGATGTGATCTTAGATGACGTTCTATGGGATTTACCAAAAGGAACCATAATCATGTTGTAGTATCTAAATGTATTTTATCTGTTAATATCGTTGAACGGACCAAAACTGCAAGAAATACAAAAATCTCGCTAATCACTGATTAGCCACTGTTTAGCTAAGCAGTTCTTAATCAATGATTAACTTTTCTTTATTTATAAACGCTAGTTAGCAAGTGATTAGTTGTGAAACGAAATAGAGGTGAAATTATGTGTTCGGCACAGATTACAATCAAAATAGTCGACAAAAAAATAAAAACAAAATTTTAAGAATAATGTTGTCAAAACCACGATTTCTGTATGAATGTACCTAAATGTATGTATGTAGATACTTGTGTCTGCTTTATTACTCCTTATTGCTTTTGCACCAGGGTTTCAGTATCTTTTAATATCAATAATTATACTTGTTTACGGCAAGTTTGACTGCTGCCATGAGCCACTAGCACCTAGCAAAAATATTATTCAACCTCGCCTACTATTATTCAAGATGAGGAAGGAGACCATGCTACGTGAAAACGATGAGGAATGCGAGTGGCATGAGAAAAATGGCATTCATGTCTTTGGAGGAAGAATATTGGAAATCGAAAATAATGATTTTATAACAAAAATGTAGCTTTCATTGCTACATTTTCATTTTCATTTTCTATAAAATGTCTTGTTATTTGTGTATGACTGCCACAATGTGGCTTTTCTTGAGTTCTGGGCCTGAGAGTTGGCGCCATTAGACGAGGGGCACATGGGATAACACATTGAATAATCACTATCTCTTATGAGCTTCCTCACGAACTTATTCGCTTCAAACCACCTGAGCACATACTGAGCCTCCTTCTGATTGAGCGTTCCATATAAATTCTTGATCATGATTGTGTACCTTCTTCGAAAGTATAATATTATCTAATCGTTAATTATCCTTGTAGCAGATAAATCAGCTTTTTAGGTCTTCCTCCATCTACTTCGGGCCGGTGTTTCAAAATTATTTAACTCTTCTAGGTCCTTTTGAAATCCCGTAAAAGATTGTCGAAATCCATATTTACTAAGGTACAACTCGATATTAGGAACAAATTACCTCGAAGCACACAATAATCCCATTGAATCGATCAGCTGATTCAAATAAAATCCGCCATCCTGCCTCTTAGCATCCTCTTAACAGTGGACCGGTGGTGTTTGATTTTGACAGCTACTAATCAATTGCTGAGCGACCTTTTAGCGCTATTTACCGTTTATGAATAAGAATTTTGGGCATTTATAAATAACACCCATTGTGTTTATAGTTTCGATCCGGTGAGAGTATTTAATTATCAAGATTTAGAATTTGGCTGGTTGATGTTTCATACCTCCTACCCTCAAAAAACATTCTAAAGGTTTGTCAACCTATTTTTTTATATTTCTTTTGCTTTTGACCAGTTATTTCTAATAATTTCCCAAACATCAAATACAGACCACTTATTGATTTCCGGCCACCGTAGGCGCGGGCTTGCGGGCGGTGAGCAATGGGTGGCTCACCGTCCGATAAGGACCAGGCCCGGGTCGACGGCGCGTTGTGTTCCACGCGCGCCTCAAAGAGATGTCAGCAGAATTGAAGGGGTCCACTAGGGCCGATGCCTGCCGGGGTTGCGAAGAAAACCGAAAGGGAGATCGTGGCCCCCGGCGACAGGGCAACCGAAGGAACACGGGTGGGTTTTAGTCAGTAAGAGTCTGACACGCCCTCCCGCTCCGCCCAGAGCGGGAGAAGTTATTTGATGATTTCCCATCCTCAAAAAAAAAAAAAAAAAAGACCACTTATTGAACTATAAAAATCGTCGGAAATGGAGCAAATGAAAACTAAACCAAAATGCAAGCACTGGCGACAGCTGCGATCGATCACGAAGCAGACGAAGATAAACTAGTTGCAATAAACGGCGCAACTTCTAGATAATATAATTCAGTTCAAAATTAAATCGGATCAGTTGGAGAGTAAAGGGGCTTATCTGGAGAAATACCTTAGACTGCAATACCTATTTTAGCTGCCCAATAATATAATAGAGTTAGTTAGAAACATGATAGATTTTCATGCATAAGGTCCATCGGCAACAATTTTTCTGGTATAAGATAAAAGGTGTCTATATATGGCGACACCTTACTTACTTAACATTAGATGGACCGTGTGCGTTGGCCTGTTCGCCAAACCTATCACATAAAAAGAAACTTTCACAATTCTGCAAAACGATGCTCTAATCCCCAATACATGTCGAGATCTGTTCAGTTAAAGGTTTTAAGCCACTTACTGGTGGCTTCAAGAGCACATTACACGAGCAAACGGCGGTAACTGCGGTGTAAACACACTGTAACGGCCACGAGACGTCACTCCTGCCACTACGCTCTATTGACGCGCTGGCGTGCGGCCAAATACTTCGGAATCCTCTAGCAGCTGATCAGTTAAACTGTGAACCTTACTGCATGGGAGTAAGGGAAGTATGATGTACACTGATAAGTTTGTTCGTGCGGTCAGCATGACCAATTTATTTTTGCAGTTAACTGCATCCGATTTTCAACTGTGTGCAGAAGGAATAAGGTTCAGTATTATAAAACACAAGTAGATAGCATTGGTTATAGCTGGATGATAGTAACGGTAACGGGAAAAGGCTTAAGGGTCGTCTGGGGTGAGATGTTCAGTTTTTTTACACGTTACATGCAAAAATGAAGCGATACTTCAAGAGAGGCATCTTGTCTTATTTTAGTTCTATTCCAAAGCAATAAGGTTGAGAATCGGTTGTTAAAAATGAGATGTTGAATAGCCATAGACCCATAGAGCCTCCAATGACCTCTGTTGACCAATAAGGCATATTATTATTGGATTTGAGATAGAAGTTATGGAAAGACATAAACGCATCGCAAGAATAACAAATAACAGACGATGTTTATTCAACGTTTTACGAATAGAACAGATTCCATCAATATTACGCCGATTCCGGCTTTGTAAATATATCCGGGAATACCTACAAGTAATACAATAAAAATAATATTTACTTTTTGATAAGCAGGCAATTTGACAACAAAATTCAACACAGGAAAAATCACAATACTTCTTCACTGCGATTTGGCTATGTCTTGTCGATTTCCTCACGATGTTTTCCTCCACCTTAAGGCCGATTGTCCGTGAACGAGACGTCATTGAGAACGAGATGACTCCGCCGAAGTAGCGAAAGTACATTTACTATGGCCGTGTAATCTCGTTTCACGTTGACGTCCCTTTCAGTGTGGTGGATAAACAGTGTAAGTCCACATCTTAAATTAAGTTCAATATGCCAACTAAGAAACCCTTATGACATGTAATGTCTTGTTGGCGTTGTTGACCGTTTTTAGTTGGCACATTCAAAAGCACAAGTCCCATATAGCTTATTGTATTATTTTGTTTTAAAACAAAAGCGAGTGCAAGACAAAGACGAATCACTGAGCGACGTCGTGACGTCACGAATAGCTCTATTACCGGACAAACAATCGCCAACGTAATCGATTTAGTTGCGCTGCGCTCGCGCTGGATAAATTGATTCAGTTTTATTACGGGACGAGTTATAAGCGATAGCGATTGATGATGTCAAGAATTAGAATTTGGAGTCTTTTGGAAGAGAATCTACCAGCAATGAATGCCAATATTTTTCTGATATTTTTGATTTGGAAATCTGAAACCACAAGCTGCAGGTGAATATTATGTAATTTTAGTTTAGATATGCACTTATAATTTACTCTCCTTATTTACAAATTCGTTTGTTGTTATAGGACCCAAATCAGAGTTAAGCTCGTCTTTGTTCATAAGCTACCCTTATATTGTAATTATGTGTATAATAAAGAATAAGGATTTGTGTCTTTTCACTACAAAAAGCTACTTTTCTACTAGGGCTTAAAACTTTGGAGTGAAGATGCTACCATCCTATTCATGAGTCAAAATTGTTGATGTAATTCCAACTTATTTCGTTTGCCTTTATTTCATACATAGTAACTGTCACAAGTACCCGCTATCAGTCACTGCCTTTTGCTACACACTACTCTCTCGGCAAGTCGACGCGTTCAAACGAAGACAGCTATCGCTTGCCGTGCAGCGAGAATTAATCTACTCGGATACAGCACTGAATTCTTACCTGCGATACTGGACAACAGCTCCCCATACATATTAAAGACATGTGTGAAAATAGAACAAACATTGAGAATGGATGGAGCAGAGACAATGTTCTTCGGTGCCTCGAATTTTTGCCGAAGTAACTGTTATAAGAGTACGTCTGCGTTTTAGCGTATTTTGTGAGGGTCATGGATATTATTTGTTAGAGAAAGAAGTAGATTTTTTGTTGGATTAAAACTGCCTCAAAGCTGTCTTCAAGATACAAGATCGAAAAATTCAGCAAAATGTCCGATGAATGGTAACGGACGGTGCATTTCAACCTCAGGAACCATTGAAAGACCTAATGTTTACCCAAATTAAACCTCTTGTCGCATTTATCTTATCAAATCTTACTAGAACTTAACGAAATCATGTTCAATTTTCAGAACAAACTCAGGACAAGATTCCCTTTTAGTACATCGGTCTAAACTGCATAAGGTAAACAAACAAACAACCTAATAGAATCGTTCAGTATTCCTGTTGCAAACTCTTGCTGCCTTAATACCTGAGGATGTTTCTAATGACAGATCTATTTTACTATTAAGCGCATTACGGTATCGTGGCCAGTATTAGTTCCGTAACATCTGGTGCAATCTAAGTGAAAATAGTTAAAGTATGCAAGCTATGGAACATCTATGAACTATGTTACTGTCAATACCATTGTGAATTTTGCAATTTTGACTCAATAGGCCAAGCTCACTTAACCCTGCAGTGGTCGCGCCCCTAAAAGTTTCATGAGTGGTCGCGTGGACTACATACGTAATCCATATACAAATTGAAAAAACAAAAGATTTGTTTATAAACTATTTATTAATTAAATGAAAATATAATCAGTACAGTTTTCTTTATTAAATATAATTATCACAACTTAATCACAACCTCTGTGTTACAAATAATCAACAATATCAAAAATCTTCTCTAACATGGCACAAAAATCACATGGATTGTTCTTATTGAGATCACAATTTATAAAAATAGTAAAAACTTATATCCAAATGTTATTTTCTACAGACACATAATCTTCAAATGATCCCCACATACAAACTTACTGCACTTGGTGCACATCTTTCTAGTGCTTTTATTGCGCGCTCTTCCACAGTCATGGCAACGGCGCACAACATTGCTCGATGTTCCTTCTGAGTTAGTGGGTTGAGTTTCTGCATACGTAATACCAAGAAAATCTTTTATTTTGATTGTGAGAGTTCTTGGCAACGTTTTTTTTTTTCAAGTCTCTTCTGCGCCAGTGGTTTCATCCATGCCAGAGACAAGTCAATTAGGGACTCACGTCGGCTGACATGTTCATAATTTCTGTTTGCTGTGTAAATGCACAATGCATTGAGTGCACTCAATGCAATTCAGCAAACGGAAGAAAATTGTAAGAGGCCATCTTCTTGAGTTTCTCGCTACATCATACATGGAACACATTTTATCCACCAGGTCGACTCCATTCTTAGTCCTATTGTAGTAAGTTATAACTTCTGACTTTCGTCCATCTCCAGAGTCTTCATCAATTATAGCATCGTTGTGCATCGTCGAAATCAAAATAATAACTTTATTGGGTTTTGCCACATAAGACAGCAGTGTACATGGTGGGTGAAACCCAAATTTGGAAGAATATAGTGCATTTCCCCTTGCGACACGAAATTCCCGAGGGACTTCTCGTTTATCTTTCCGTACCGTCCCGACCATAGTTGTACCGTTTTCGAAAAGTTGTTTTGCAGTTCGAAGTGAAGAAAACCAATTATCCATGGTGATATTCATATTTTTGCCAAGGACAGGCTGTGCCATTCTCATAACAATGTCATGTCTTTCATTGCTCAGGCGAAAAGGACCATCTGGTTGTTGGCCAACATATATTTCTAAATTATATGTGTAAGGATAGTGGACATCAACTAGCGTAAAAATTTTCACCCCGTATTTTGCTGGTTTATTTGGAATATATTGCCTGAAAGGACAGCGGCCTCGAAAAGCTACCACCTGTTCATCCAAAGTCATTTCGGCACTAGGAATAAAATAATTTGGAAAATTTGCAAGGAACAATTCAAAAATCTCTCTTACCGGGGCTGGCTTATTAATTCTGGCACTGTCTTGGCGGTCTTCAATATCATCAAAGCGTAATACCCTTGTTATAAATTTAAACCTTTGTTCCGACATTGTCAAATATATGGCGTCGATCCCTGTGTGTTTTACATGTTCAAATATAATAGCAGTACTTTTCCTTTTTCCAACTACTCCAGCCATTAGTAATATTCCTATATAACCTCTAATTTCAGTGTCATTGGTCTGTGTAACATCTCGTTGTCTTCTATATTTCTCCTTGATATAATCAATTTTCTTACTAGTATATTTGGTAATGAGGTGGATGATATGATCATCAAAAAACAGTGACATGCAGTCTTCTAGAGTTGTTTTTTGACGAGCTGTTCCTTTCGGCCCTGGGGATACAAACACTATGTTATGGCTTCGTATTCTACCTCTGTTTAGGGGTATTGTTTTCGACCATAATGTATCATCTACTCCTTTGTAAAAGTCAGTGCGTCGGCGGCGTTGCTGAGGTGGATTATCTTCTTCAGAACTTTCGTCAGATCCCTCACCTGGTATGTCTTGCTCTTGCTCGGATTCCGATTGATGGTTTTCTTCTTCTAAATTATCAACTTCTTCGTCGGAGCTTGATTCAGCTTCATAAACATCATTTCCGACATCAAATTCAGCCAGCCACGACTCAATTAGTGCATCACGTGAATTGTCCATTTTTATTCTAAAAACAAACATCATATTACAATAATCTTACAAAACAAAACAAAATAAAGTATTATCTAAAATAAACGAAAACATAATAATTCAATGTAAAAAAAATACTTACGTAATTGGTCGCGCGGATTACAATTGTAGTCCACGCACTTTACTGAGCTCCTGTGACACAACCGCGCGAGTCTTACGCTTGCGCTGCAATGAGTGCGTCGCTCAATCATTTATTTGAAAGTACCTGGAGCCGCCACAAGTTAACGCAAATCGATTGTTGGAAATTTTCGATTTTGTATAGGTGGATTACATATGTAGTCCACGCGACCACTCCCCTCGTGGAGGCGATCGCCGGCGGTGATCTCTCGCGTCCGGCCCTGGTTCAGGCCATGGTACGGTGCGAGAGGAAATGGGAGGCCGTCACCTCCTTCTGCGAAGCGGTAATGCTCGCGAAGGGGGAGGCGGAGCGCGTGAGGGAGAGGCAAATCTCGCGCCCTCACGCCCCTAACCGCCGCAGGAGGAGACGCCCAGGGCGTCGGGAATCGCGAGGCGATTTCCGGCCACCGTAGGCGCGGGCTTGCGGGCGGTGAGCAATGGGTGGCTCACCGTCCGATAAGGACCAGGCCCGGGTCGACGGCGCGTTGTATTGCACGCGCGCCTCAAAGAGATGTCAGCATAATTGAAGGGGTCCACTAGGACCGATGCCTGCCGGGGTTGCGAAGAAAACCGAAAGGGAGATCGTGGCCCCCGGCGACAGGGCAACCGAAGGAACACGGGTGGGTTTTAGTCAGTAAGAGTCTGACACGCCCTCCCGCTCCGCCCAGAGCGGGAGAAGTTATTTGATGATTTCCCACCGTCAAAAAAAAAAAAAAAAGGGTTTAAAAAAGGCTCTAGAGAAACAAATTCTGTTGAGAATTACGAAACAAGCAACATTGCGGTAATATTGAAGCAACATTGATGTTTTGTTTTATGTGAATACATTACTTATTCAAAGCCTAGTAATGTGCAAGTCAGAGTATTTGTGTAGTTGAAATAGTTCTTGTATTTTGACTGAAAGATATGAAGGAATAATAATAAATCTATTAAGATAAATATTGCTAACAGTCAATAGTTTAATTAATTAACAACTCAAACTTTATTTAACATACCATAAATAAAACAAATTAATCAACACAACACCCTTGCCAACTTAAAACAACTCAAAACTAACTCTCTCCCAAGGTTTCAACACTTACAATAACAAGTTTCTAAACACAATCCACGTCGACATATATTATTAACTAACAAAGCACTACGAAGTAAATATATTTCAGATTTAATCTCTATTAAGTGATCCACTGCGAGTTGATAACAATGTAAACGTCAAGTTGCTGCTGTTGACTAAAGATTGCTATCTGCATCCCCTTCTAACTCGAACATAAGACAGAGGGGACCAGCCAATCAGGTGATTGAATTGTATCGCACGCACAATAGAATAGAAATTAGATTTAGTGAATCATGATGTTCGTCTGTTTGTGTAGAGAAGCGAGTATCGATACATGATAATTTTACAGGAATAAATGGCTCGTATATTTATTTGTGTGTAGGAGAAACTCGTGGCTAAGTAATAACAGCCGCTCGGGTCGATGTATCAAGTTAAACTACGCTTTCCGGGGTTGATCCGTAGATGGGTGACCATCTTTACGTACTGAGACTCCTCCATGCCTCGGAACTAACAACTAGTATTACCCAGTTACTGGGGTTGTGGAGGTCCGATAGGCAGTCGCTCTATGTAAAATACTGGTATTCAGCTGCATCCGGTTAGACTGGAAGCCGACCCCAACATAGTTGGGAAAAGGCTACGCAGATTGATATTTGATGTATGAGTTATACGGGCGAATAATTATATTGTAATGGTTGTCATGAGGTTGAGATTTTGAGGATGGGCTCACAGCTAGACAGGCTAGTACAGGAGTGGACTGCAATAAGCAGACTTGATTGAGACGGGGAATATAGAGGCTATGGCATTGTGTTTTTAAAATGTTGCAGTTATTCAAGCCATAATTATAAATTATTTTTAGTCCCGACCACCAACAATCCAGCTACTTATATAATTGCGTAACACATTTTTGTAAACGATTATTACAAATCTGTATCATTTTGACAGTTCAACAACATTCATTGCTTTATTTACGTTGTTGAGCAGATTTTTTTTCGAATTTTTGAAGTTGGATAGATTAGCAACCTGTTTCAAAATTATTCAGATTGTGACTGATCGTGTATTACGCAATTAGGGTGCAGATCAACAATAATACCACAAGAAAAACATCCACAATACAGCATTATTGCCCAATTGCAGTACAATCTCATATCATAATCGGTACGTGCCTTAAATTCCGGAGCACCGTCTACGGTGCACTCTGGTCCGTCACGGCGTGGTCTGGGGAGCTATAAATTGAGCTCGAGAGCTCACATCTGACAGCTACCAAGTTCAATTAAACTGACGCTACGTTTTCTACGTAATTTGATGATGTGAGGGTTTTGGGAATATAATTTATGAGGTGGAGATAGCAAGGTGCAGGTATTGTTATAAGAAAATCGGCCTAAATTATACTTTTCATTCATTAAATTAATACACAATACATCCAGGTAATACACAAATAGATATTATCAATATGTATATGTTGTGATTGTAATAGGTATGATAATAGATATGAAGAATCACGTTCGTGGAAATAGGGAAATAAGAAAGGAAAAGAAAGACTCAGAAAACATTGTACGATGGTTGCTTTTCAAACGTCAAGTTACAAGCATATTAAATTTCGAATATCTTTTTATCGACATTATTAATGACATAAAACCTAACAAAAAGTATCTTCCAAATAGATTTTACAACATCCGCCCTTAATGGAAATAAAAAGATAAAGTAGTAATGCTAAACACAATTGAAAATAATAAAACATTACTACCAGACTAAACACAAATACAAAATATAAACCGACGAAAAATAAATAAATAGAAGATTATTCTACTTGTTTATCACTAAACCCATATTAACAACGCACCTAAGATGAGCTATGCGCCTTAAGGGCTTGGTTAAAACATCGGCTGTCATTTTATCCGTAGGTATAAACTTTATATTTATAACACCCTCAGTAACCTTTTCACGAATAAAATGATATCTCGTATCAATGTGTTTGGTTCTATTGTGGTGGATTGGATTTAGCACAAGTTTCTGTGCACTTTGACTGTCGTTGTATAGCAACACCCTATCAGAAAAACCAGTAATGTCACACACTAACCGTCTGAGAAAAATAGCCTCCTTTGCAGAACTGGTTAAGGACATATACTCAGCTTCTGTAGACGATAAGGCTACCGTCGGCTGCTTCTTACACTCCCAGCTAATAGGTCCGCCCGCTAGCGTGAAGTAGAAACCAGTGTACGACCGACGGTCATGTACACAGTTCGCCCAGTCAGCATCCGTGAATCCACACAAACGTCTACCGACTTTCCTGTAAGTAATACAGTAATCCATAGTACCCTTCAAATACTGTAACACTCTTTTAGCGGCCAACCAATGCCTCTTATCGTAACAGTTATTAAACTGACTTAAATAGCTTGTGGCATAAGCTATATCGGGTCTCGTATTCACAGCTAGGTACATTAAACATCCTATCAAGTTTTGGTAAGGATATTCACCAAGAGATGATGGATTACCTTTCTCCAACTTGTTATTCTCCAAAGGTGTAGACATCTCCTTACAATCTCTCATATTAAACCGCTCCAACACTGCCTGAATAAAGGTCTTCTGACTGACCATGATTTTATCGTCAACACGGTTAATATTTATGCCTAAACAATATGATAATGCACCTAAATCTTTTAGCGAGAAAAATTTTTCTAAGTCATTTTTGACAGCGTCAAACAAACATTTTTCTTTGTAAAAGACAATTAGATCGTCAACATAGACTGCAAGTATTATGATTTCATTACCAAACTTTTTCAAGTAAACACATGATTCCGCAGATGTTCGTGCAAAGCCAATTTTCGATAGAACTTGATGCAATTTGATATTCCAGGCTCGAGCTGCCTGCTTCAAACCATAAATTGATTTTCTGAGCAAACAGACTTTACCTTCTGCCCCGCGCTCAGCAAATCCCTCAGGCTGTTGCATGTACACCTCCTCCTCTAAGTCCCCATTGAGGAATGCGGTATCAACATCCATGTGTTGGATCTTTAAATCCATTTCTGCCGCCAACGCTATAAGCGTACGTAGAGATGAATTTCGAACTACAGGGGCAAAAGTCTCGTTATAGTCAGTCCCCCAAACTTGACTAAAACCTTTCGCAACTAGTCGCGCCTTATGCTTAACTATTGCACCGTTCGCGTCCCTCTTTACCTTGAATACCCATTTACACGGTATAACCTTTTTATTTGGTTTATCCACTAATGTCCAAGTCTGCTTTTTCAATAAGGCATTGTACTCATCCTTCATTGCGGAAATCCAGTTATCTTTATCATCGCTATTAATAGCTTCACGATAACTTTTCGGATCATCACACAACAAATCAACACCGTGAGTGCCATATGAATAATAATCTGGAGGTTTACGTACTCTATTAGGATATCTTCTCTCAGGACATACATCGTTGGGTTCATCTGAAGGAACCAAGGACAGATCACGTTGTTCACCTGAATGTAGAGACTCTGTGTCGCCAACCCCACCAGCTTCATCAGTCGCGTCCACAAAATCGTCAATTTGCTCTACCTCCATGTCCACACTTTCTGAAGTAGGTGAAGAAATAGAAGCAGATGAGATAGAAATCTCCTGTGGCGATGTGGTATCTGAAGAAGTTTGTGAAAAAAGATTAATGACATTAGGGCTCACAACAACTTCAGGCTGAACAGATTTATCCTTCAATCCTGAAAAATTATTTTCAAAGAACGTAATATCCCGTGACTTAATCAACCTCCGAGGGTTTTCCGCGCTACGGAAATAATAACTCCTTGGATCGTCTGAATATCCAACAAAGATATGTTCAGAAGTTTTCATGTCAAGCTTAGTTCTCTGACATGAAGGCACGTGAACTAAAGCTCGGCAACCAAACACCTTTAAATGAGACAGGTCGGGTTTACTACCACACCACATTTCATATGGCGTCTTACCATCAAGTGCACGATGAGGTGACCTATTCTTTAAATAAACACTAGTCTCAACAGCATCCTGCCAAAAAGCTTTCGACAGAGAGCTATGTGCTAGCAAGGAACGGGCCTTCTCCACAATACTACGATTGCAACGTTCACTTACCCCATTTTGTTGAGGGCTGTATGGTACAGAGGTTTCATGTCGAATCCCTTGAGCCTGCAAATAATCTGTCAGCTCCTTGTTGACATACTCAGTACCATTGTCTGACCGAAGGGTTTGAATCTTACTGCCAGTCTGTCTCTCAACAAGTGCTTGGAAAGCACAAAAATACTTCTGAACTTCTGTCTTAGATGACATACAATAAAGGGATATAAAACGTGTATAATCATCTACAAAAATAATAAAGTATTTATTACCTTTAAAAGATTCAGTGGTCAGGGGACCACAAACGTCCGTATGGACCAATTCTAATGGTGACGAAGCCTTCTTATACTTTATCCCTTTGAAAGGCTTCCGGGCCTGCTTACCTTCTACACAAGGTACGCATGGTTCTTTGTCAACCTCAGTATACTCAACACCAACAGCTAGACCTTTTTTGAGTAGATCCATACCAATACGGCAGAGATGTCCTAGACGCTTATGCCAAAGCTGAAACTGGGACAAATTAGTGTGAACATTATAAGCTGAAACACCTTGCGGTTTTACTGTACAATCTAAAGTGTACAATCCACCACAAATAGAACCATGTAAAACAGGATCATTTATAAAAGAAACATCATTAGAATAATAAAAATTACAGCCATTCGTATCAAAAACAATCGAGAAACCTTTCTCTACTGCCTTTTTGACTGAGAGTAAATTACAATCTAGGCCAGGAACATGTACAACATTTTTAATCTTCTTGAAATCGGTTTTTGTGTCAATAGCAACATCTCCTAAACCCACAGCCGGCAAACTTTTACCATTTGCTACAGTTATCTTCCCATCACAGGGTCGGTAACTATTAAACCATTCAGCATGTGGAGTCATGTGAGTAGACGCACCAGAGTCGATAATCCACTTCTCAGACATCTGAATACTTGGTGCAGACAAAGCCAATTCCTTGACACCATCCAAAGCCAATTCCGTGACACATGCATCCATATTCCCTGAACTAGAAACATTCATTCCCTTATCTTTAGAACAATTTTCTATAGAGCAACTCGCCTTTGCCTTTTTCTCCTTCTTTTTGAGAGGACAATTAGGACTCTTGTGCCCTGGCTTCTTACAACGATAGCAAATAACCTGCCTGTTAGCATTCAACGCAGCCACATCATCTTTAGTCTCCTTCGTCATTTCACTCAACAACTTAGTCCTCACCAAATCTGTTGTGACTTCAACGCTCCCATTCTCAAGCGCCATTATCATAGGCTCGTAGCGAGACGTTAGACCTCCCAATATAATAGCTGCTAAAGAACTATCTTCTATAGTTTTGCCAATATCGGCCAGGTCTAGTGCTGTTGTAGTTATTGCATTTATGTAAGCTTCTAAATTAGAAAAGTCAGATAAGGTGTACCTGTACAACTTACGTTCCAACGACAGTTTACGACCCAAACTTCGATCCTCGTAGGATTTCATAAGAGCATCCCACGCTTGCTTTGCGGTCTTAGCTGGTCGAACAACCGAAATAGCAGCGCCATCCACAGTAAGGCATATTTTAGAAAGAGCCTTTTCATCCTTCCGTACATCGTCGGCCGTCTTATTGCCTTCGACAACTACTCCGCTTATGGTTTCCCACAATCCTTCATGGATTAATAGCATTCTCATTTTAAATTTCCACACAGTGTATCCTTCTCTATTACAAAGTATCGGAATACCATTTAGTGACATACCAGAAACTGCAGACGACATATTTTCACCACCAATCTCCTTTTAAATTCGATCGTAGATAAAATATACAAAGCTTCGTGCTGATAACGTGTTGTGATTGTAATAGGTATGATAATAGATATGAAGAATCACGTTCGTGGAAATAGGGAAATAAGAAAGGAAAAGAAAGACTCAGAAAACATTGTACGATGGTTGCTTTTCAAACGTCAAGTTACAAGCATATTAAATTTCGAATATCTTTTTATCGACATTATTAATGACATAAAACCTAACAAAAAGTATCTTCCAAATAGATTTTACAACATCCGCCCTTAATGGAAATAAAAAGATAAAGTAGTAATGCTAAACACAATTGATTTTGATTTCCCTATTTCCACGAACGTGATTCTTCATATCTATTATCATACCTATTACAATCACAACACGTTATCAGCACGAAGCTTTGTATATTTTATCTACGATCGAATTTAAAAGGAGATTGGTGGTGAAAATATGTCGTCTGCAGTTTCTGGTATGTCACTAAATGGTATTCCGATACTTTGTAATAGAGAAGGATACACTGTGTGGAAATTTAAAATGAGAATGCTATTAATCCATGAAGGATTGTGGGAAACCATAAGCGGAGTAGTTGTCGAAGGCAATAAGACGGCCGACGATGTACGGAAGGATGAAAAGGCTCTTTCTAAAATATGCCTTACTGTGGATGGCGCTGCTATTTCGGTTGTTCGACCAGCTAAGACCGCAAAGCAAGCGTGGGATGCTCTTATGAAATCCTACGAGGATCGAAGTTTGGGTCGTAAACTGTCGTTGGAACGTAAGTTGGTACAGGTACACCTTATCTGACTTTTCTAATTTAGAAGCTTACATAAATGCAATAACTACAACAGCACTAGACCTGGCCGATATTGGCAAAACTATAGAAGATAGTTCTTTAGCAGCTATTATATTGGGAGGTCTAACGTCTCGCTACGAGCCTATGATAATGGCGCTTGAGAATGGGAGCGTTGAAGTCACAACAGATTTGGTGAGGACTAAGTTGTTGAGTGAAATGACGAAGGAGACTAAAGATGATGTGGCTGCGTTGAATGCTAACAGGCAGGTTATTTGCTATCGTTGTAAGAAGCCAGGGCACAAGAGTCCTAATTGTCCTCTCAAAAAGAAGGAGAAAAAGGCAAAGGCGAGTTGCTCTATAGAAAATTGTTCTAAAGATAAGGGAATGAATGTTTCTAGTTCAGGGAATATGGATGCATGTGTCACGGAATTGGCTTTGGATGGTGTCAAGGAATTGGCTTTGTCTGCACCAAGTATTCAGATGTCTGAGAAGTGGATTATCGACTCTGGTGCGTCTACTCACATGACTCCACATGCTGAATGGTTTAATAGTTACCGACCCTGTGATGGGAAGATAACTGTAGCAAATGGTAAAAGTTTGCCGGCTGTGGGTTTAGGAGATGTTGCTATTGACACAAAAACCGATTTCAAGAAGATTAAAAATGTTGTACATGTTCCTGGCCTAGATTGTAATTTACTCTCAGTCAAAAAGGCAGTAGAGAAAGGTTTCTCGATTGTTTTTGATACGAATGGCTGTAATTTTTATTATTCTAATGATGTTTCTTTTATAAATGATCCTGTTTTACATGGTTCTATTTGTGGTGGATTGTATACTTTAGATTGTACAGTAAAACCGCAAGGTGTTTCAGCTTATAATGTTCACACTAATTTGTCCCAGTTTCAGCTTTGGCATAAGCGTCTAGGACATCTCTGCCGTATTGGTATGGATCTACTCAAAAAAGGTCTAGCTGTTGGTGTTGAGTATACTGAGGTTGACAAAGAACCATGCGTACCTTGTGTAGAAGGTAAGCAGGCCCGGAAGCCTTTCAAAGGGATAAAGTATAAGAAGGCTTCGTCACCATTAGAATTGGTCCATACGGACGTTTGTGGTCCCCTGACCACTGAATCTTTTAAAGGTAATAAATACTTTATTATTTTTGTAGATGATTATACACGTTTTATATCCCTTTATTGTATGTCATCTAAGACAGAAGTTCAGAAGTATTTTTGTGCTTTCCAAGCACTTGTTGAGAGACAGACTGGCAGTAAGATTCAAACCCTTCGGTCAGACAATGGTACTGAGTATGTCAACAAGGAGCTGACAGATTATTTGCAGGCTCAAGGGATTCGACATGAAACCTCTGTACCATACAGCCCTCAACAAAATGGGGTAAGTGAACGTTGCAATCGTAGTATTGTGGAGAAGGCCCGTTCCTTGCTAGCACATAGCTCTCTGTCGAAAGCTTTTTGGCAGGATGCTGTTGAGACTAGTGTTTATTTAAAGAATAGGTCACCTCATCGTGCACTTGATGGTAAGACGCCATATGAAATGTGGTGTGGTAGTAAACCCGACCTGTCTCATTTAAAGGTGTTTGGTTGCCGAGCTTTAGTTCACGTGCCTTCATGTCAGAGAACTAAGCTTGACATGAAAACTTCTGAACATATCTTTGTTGGATATTCAGACGATCCAAGGAGTTATTATTTCCGTAGCGCGGAAAACCCTCGGAGGTTGATTAAGTCACGGGATATTACGTTCTTTGAAAATAATTTTTCAGGATTGAAGGATAAATCTGTTCAGCCTGAAGTTGTTGTGAGCCCTAATGTCATTAATCTTTTTTCACAAACTTCTTCAGATACCACATCGCCACAGGAGATTTCTATCTCATCTGCTTCTATTTCTTCACCTACTTCAGAAAGTGTGGACATGGAGGTAGAGCAAATTGACGATTTTGTGGACGCGACTGATGAAGCTGGTGGGGTTGGCGACACAGAGTCTCTACATTCAGGTGAACAACGTGATCTGTCCTTGGTTCCTTCAGATGAACCCAACGATGTATGTCCTGAGAGAAGATATCCTAATAGAGTACGTAAACCTCCAGATTATTATTCATATGGCACTCACGGTGTTGATTTGTTGTGTGATGATCCGAAAAGTTATCGTGAAGCTATTAATAGCGATGATAAAGATAACTGGATTTCCGCAATGAAGGATGAGTACAATGCCTTATTGAAAAAGCAGACTTGGACATTAGTGGATAAACCAAATAAAAAGGTTATACCGTGTAAATGGGTATTCAAGGTAAAGAGGGACGCGAACGGTGCAATAGTTAAGCATAAGGCGCGACTAGTTGCGAAAGGTTTTAGTCAAGTTTGGGGGACTGACTATAACGAGACTTTTGCCCCTGTAGTTCGAAATTCATCTCTACGTACGCTTATAGCGTTGGCGGCAGAAATGGATTTAAAGATCCAACACATGGATGTTGATACCGCATTCCTCAATGGGGACTTAGAGGAGGAGGTGTACATGCAACAGCCTGAGGGATTTGCTGAGCGCGGGGCAGAAGGTAAAGTCTGTTTGCTCAGAAAATCAATTTATGGTTTGAAGCAGGCAGCTCGAGCCTGGAATATCAAATTGCATCAAGTTCTATCGAAAATTGGCTTTGCACGAACATCTGCGGAATCATGTGTTTACTTGAAAAAGTTTGGTAATGAAATCATAATACTTGCAGTCTATGTTGACGATCTAATTGTCTTTTACAAAGAAAAATGTTTGTTTGACGCTGTCAAAAATGACTTAGAAAAATTTTTCTCGCTAAAAGATTTAGGTGCATTATCATATTGTTTAGGCATAAATATTAACCGTGTTGACGATAAAATCATGGTCAGTCAGAAGACCTTTATTCAGGCAGTGTTGGAGCGGTTTAATATGAGAGATTGTAAGGAGATGTCTACACCTTTGGAGAATAACAAGTTGGAGAAAGGTAATCCATCATCTCTTGGTGAATATCCTTACCAAAACTTGATAGGATGTTTAATGTACCTAGCTGTGAATACGAGACCCGATATAGCTTATGCCACAAGCTATTTAAGTCAGTTTAATAACTGTTACGATAAGAGGCATTGGTTGGCCGCTAAAAGAGTGTTACAGTATTTGAAGGGTACTATGGATTACTGTATTACTTACAGGAAAGTCGGTAGACGTTTGTGTGGATTCACGGATGCTGACTGGGCGAACTGTGTACATGACCGTCGGTCGTACACTGGTTTCTACTTCACGCTAGCGGGCGGACCTATTAGCTGGGAGTGTAAGAAGCAGCCGACGGTAGCCTTATCGTCTACAGAAGCTGAGTATATGTCCTTAACCAGTTCTGCAAAGGAGGCTATTTTTCTCAGACGGTTAGTGTGTGACATTACTGGTTTTTATGATAGGGTGTTGCTATACAACGACAGTCAAAGTGCACAGAAACTTGTGCTAAATCCAATCCACCACAATAGAACCAAACACATTGATACGAGATATCATTTTATTCGTGAAAAGGTTACTGAGGGTGTTATAAATATAAAGTTTATACCTACGGATAAAATGACAGCCGATGTTTTAACCAAGCCCTTAAGGCGCATAGCTCATCTTAGGTGCGTTGTTAATATGGGTTTAGTGATAAACAAGTAGAATAATCTTCTATTTATTTATTTTTCGTCGGTTTATATTTTGTATTTGTGTTTAGTCTGGTAGTAATGTTTTATTATTTTCAATTGTGTTTAGCATTACTACTTTATCTTTTTATTTCCATTAAGGGCGGATGTTGTAAAATCTATTTGGAAGATACTTTTTGTTAGGTTTTATGTCATTAATAATGTCGATAAAAAGATATTCGAAATTTAATATGCTTGTAACTTGACGTTTGAAAAGCAACCATCGTACAATGTTAAAAATAATAAAGTATTTATTACCTTTAAAAGATTCAGTGGTCAGGGGCCCGCCGGTTGAACGCGTCCCAGAGGGTCATGGCCATCCGGCTGGCCCGAGGATACCGCACGGTCTCCTGTGAGGCGGCGAGCCTTCTTGCCGGATTACCGCCATGGGATCTGGAGGCAAAGGTCCTCGCGCACATCTGGGAGTGGCGCGAGGAGGCGAAACGCCGGGGCTTAACTCCGCTGCCGCGAGAAATCGCGGCACAGCGGACAGAGCTCCGGCGGGATCTCATGGCGTCATGGAGAGTGCGATTGTCGCAACCCAGCGCTGGGCACGCCACAATTGCGGCGATAAGACCCCTCTTTGAGGAGTGGCTGGAGAGGCGCCACGGCGTCCTCACCTTCCGCCTGACGCAGGTCCTCACCGGACACGGCTGTTTCGGGAGGTTCCTGCACAGGATAAGGCGGGAGGACACGCCCGGGTGTCATCATTGTGTGGATCGCCCGGAGGACACGGTGGAGCATACGGTGGAGGTCTGCCCAGCTTGGGCGGAGCATCGCCGTGTCCTAGTGGAGGCGATCGGCGGCGGTGATCTCTCGCGTCCGGCCCTGGTTCAGGCCATGGTACGGAGCGAGAGGAAATGGGAGGCCGTCACCTCCTTCTGCGAAGCGGTAATGCTCGCGAAGGAGGAGGCGGAGCGCGTGAGGGAGAGGCAAATTTCGCGCCCTCACGCCCCTAACCACCGCAGGAGGAGACGCCCAGGGCGTCAGGAATCGCGAGGCGATTTCCGGCCACCGTAGGCGCGGGTTTGCGGGCGGTGAGCAATGGGTAGCTCACCGTCCGATAAGGACCAGGCCCGGGTCGACGGCGCGTTGTGTTCCACGCGCGCCTCAAAGAGATGTCAGCAGAATCGACGGGGTCCGCTAGGGCCAATGCCTGCCGGGGTTGCGAAGAAAACCGAGAGGGAGATCGTGGCCCCCGGCAACAGGGCAATCGAAGGAACACGGGTGGGTTTTAGTCAGTAAGAGTCTGACACGATCTCCCGCTCCGCCCAGAGCGGGAGAAGTTATTTGATGATTTCCCACCCACAAAAAAAAAAAAAAAAAAAAAAAAAAAAAGGGGACCACAAACGTCCGTATGGACCAATTCTAATGGTGACGAAGCCTTCTTATACTTTATCCCTTTGAAAGGCTTCCGGGCCTGCTTACCTTCTACACAAGGTACGCATGGTTCTTTGTCAACCTCAGTATACTCAACACCAACAGCTAGACCTTTTTTGAGTAGATCCATACCAATACGGCAGAGATGTCCTAGACGCTTATGCCAAAGCTGAAACTGGGACAAATTAGTGTGAACATTATAAGCTGAAACACCTTGCGGTTTTACTGTACAATCTAAAGTGTACAATCCACCACAAATAGAACCATGTAAAACAGGATCATTTATAAAAGAAACATCATTAGAATAATAAAAATTACAGCCATTCGTATCAAAAACAATCGAGAAACCTTTCTCTACTGCCTTTTTGACTGAGAGTAAATTACAATCTAGGCCAGGAACATGTACAACATTTTTAATCTTCTTGAAATCGGTTTTTGTGTCAATAGCAACATCTCCTAAACCCACAGCCGGCAAACTTTTACCATTTGCTACAGTTATCTTCCCATCACAGGGTCGGTAACTATTAAACCATTCAGCATGTGGAGTCATGTGAGTAGACGCACCAGAGTCGATAATCCACTTCTCAGACATCTGAATACTTGGTGCAGACAAAGCCAATTCCTTGACACCATCCAAAGCCAATTCCGTGACACATGCATCCATATTCCCTGAACTAGAAACATTCATTCCCTTATCTTTAGAACAATTTTCTATAGAACAACTCGCCTTTGCCTTTTTCTCCTTCTTTTTGAGAGGACAATTAGGACTCTTGTGCCCTGGCTTCTTACAACGATAGCAAATAACCTGCCTGTTAGCATTCAACGCAGCCACATCATCTTTAGTCTCCTTCGTCATTTCACTCAACAACTTAGTCCTCACCAAATCTGTTGTGACTTCAACGCTCCCATTCTCAAGCGCCATTATCATAGGCTCGTAGCGAGACGTTAGACCTCCCAATATAATAGCTGCTAAAGAACTATCTTCTATAGTTTTGCCAATATCGGCCAGGTCTAGTGCTGTTGTAGTTATTGCATTTATGTAAGCTTCTAAATTAGAAAAGTCAGATAAGGTGTACCTGTACAACTTACGTTCCAACGACAGTTTACGACCCAAACTTCGATCCTCGTAGGATTTCATAAGAGCATCCCACGCTTGCTTTGCGGTCTTAGCTGGTCGAACAACCGAAATAGCAGCGCCATCCACAGTAAGGCATATTTTAGAAAGAGCCTTTTCATCCTTCCGTACATCGTCGGCCGTCTTATTGCCTTCGACAACTACTCCGCTTATGGTTTCCCACAATCCTTCATGGATTAATAGCATTCTCATTTTAAATTTCCACACAGTGTATCCTTCTCTATTACAAAGTATCGGAATACCATTTAGTGACATACCAGAAACTGCAGACGACATATTTTCACCACCAATCTCCTTTTAAATTCGATCGTAGATAAAATATACAAAGCCTCGTGCTGATAACGTGTTGTGATTGTAATAGGTATGATAATAGATATGAAGAATCACGTTCGTGGAAATAGGGAAAACGTGTTGTGATTGTAATAGGTATGATAATAGATATGAAGAATCACGTTCGTGGAAATAGGGAAATAAGAAAGGAAAAGAAAAACTCAGAAAACATTGTACGATGGTTGCTATTCAAACGTCAAGTTACAAGCATATTAAATTTCGAATATCTTTTTATCGACATTATTAATGACATAAAACCTAACAAAAAGTATCTTCCAAATAGATTTTACAACAGTATACAAGTCTGAAAACCTGGAAAGACTTACTGCTACTTAAGGACCAACAAAGAGATCGCGAAAGAAAATCATTATGTTCGCAGAACACTTCGACAAAAAGTAGGGAACAGCAACTTTTTTTGCCTTGATTTTATGGTTGGTCCGATAGGAAAAGATTTTTGTAAATGATAAGTACAATGACCCCTTTTCAGTTTTCCATTTGGTTTAGCATAGTATTTCCTCGTTTATATTTACATAAGAATTGTTTATGACTGCCTCGTTGATCTAGTGGTCGCACGCACAAGCACTACTCCTGAGCATGAGGTCCTGGGTTCGATTCCGGGTGTGGCAAAGGACTTTTCCATTTCAAATCTCTCGGTAGCAGCCCGCTGTCTGGATTTGTACCCGGTTGATGGCAATAGGCTCACCCTCTATTATATGGAACTTAAACATAAATGACGAAATGTGGGTGTACTATTAGTACATCTCTGCCTAACCCTTTGGGGAATACAGGCGTGACGTTGTAGAGTATTTATTTAATAAACTTGCCATAAAGCTAGTCACATTTTCGATACATTCATATTTTGTGTAAAACCTTCAGCCATTGTGCAACACATATAAAATGGCAATTGATCGCCGTGCCTTTCATGTTGAAAGTTCACTGCGTTATTAACTTTGTTCACCAGATGAATTTTTCAACTTCAATCAAAACAATGCATTAGGAATTTCCATCAAAACCCTGGAGTTATGATTAAAAATGTGTTACAGAATAATGACGTAGATCTTTTACTGGTCATGTAGGGATCTGAAGATACGAGGAGACAGATTTACATTTAGTATTGAAGAGGTACTACGGAAATACACGGTGTTTATCTGAGTAAAATTGATTTAGTCTAGAGATTTATAAATCCATGGCATTATTTTCAGAATGGAACCATGTCCTAGATAATAAATAGTCTAAGAAGGTAGATATCTGTTGAGAAAGCTTATTGAACTGATTTTTGATCACGAGACTAAACTCCAGAATAATATTATTAAAACTGAAGGACGATTCGATTATCGCGTTGCCAACTGACGGTCCTGCGATTTAATTATGAAACATCACTGGTGCTCTCCTGCTCAAATACAATAAATTTTAACAAATAGTTTAATTTCAAATTGATTTTAATGAAAAATAAGATATATATATAAGATTTGCATCTTAGGCTTGTAGTCGTTCGTCATGTATGCCGTAGACTTTGTTTCAAACAAGACCTGAGATATTCTGTCAGGGGCGCTACACGCGTCTTGTTCAGGCATTTGCGATTATTTATTGAACAACAAAGCAGACTTTCATTCGGTTAGTGCCGATCGGCAAACTCCGTCATCTATCCTCGCAGAATCAAGTTCGCGTGCGCTTAGCAAATTCGAGCTAGCCGAGTGGCTTTTCATGAACATACAATCTACATTGTTCGATTTTGACGACCCGTACCAGTGTGTAGCACGCCGAAACAACCGTAAGTTTATTTACGTAAATACTAATAATATCACGTTTTTAGTGTTCGGTACGCGAAGGGTGCCAAACGGAACCTTATTACAGCTAAGCCTTCGCTGTCCGTCCGTCTGTCTGTTAGCGGGCTGTATCTCATGAACCGTAATAGGTAGACAGTTGAAATTTTCACAGATTGTGTATTTCTTTTGCCGCTATAACAAAAAATAATATAAATTTAATAAAGTAAAAAAAAAGGTTAAGGAAAAATACAAAAAACTTTTGATTTTGAAAAAATAAAATGCTCACCCGGGCATGTGGGATATCATTGTCTATAGCGCATCGAGAAAAGTACAAATATAATTTTACTTTTTTTTTCTTCAAACGTGAAGAAATAGGGGGCCCTAAAAGCTGTTAGTCTTAGACCGTTTTTGTACGAGCTCTATCGCAACAATAAGCAAGCTAGGAATTCGAAACTTCTGTATTAACATGTACCACGTTATAGGGTAATCAACAAATACTAAGAACACCGATTCATAAGGATTTACTGCAACCACATAAAATAACTTAATTCATAGTATCATTATGAAATACAAATATATCTTTGCGATTTTTTAAATTAAAGATGAAAAATAATAATAATCTTCGTTTAGTATTTTCAATATTGTACGGTGGTACAGAACCCTTTGTGTGCTAATCCGTGTCGCACTCGACCGGTTTTTTAAATCTATTTAGAACTTCCGGTAAAGAGGTCTGAAACTCTTAAGGCTCCGTGTACGAAAAAAAAACCTTTTTCGTCAATAACTTGAAAAAAAAGCTAATTGTAAGGAAGCTTGAAATAATTGAAAAATTAAGTCGGTGTTAGTATAAAAGTACAGTTTTCTTGGTGCTAAACCATTCGTGTCATTCACAGCACCTGTTATTTGGTTATCCAAATATGGTTTATTTCGCCTTTGATTTACTTAGTGAAGATATAGTATAATGATAAAATACTATTTTGATTTTATTTCAAAGATAGCTGAAGACTAATCTGTGATATTTAAATTTCTTGATATGGTTTGCTAAATAATAGGAAAAAATAGATTACTGACAGGGTTTAAAAAAAATATATCAACATTTTTTTCTGCCATTTTTTGTATTAGCGGACGTCACGCCGTTTCACTCGCGTAGTTCCCGTTCCCGTGGGAGTACGGGGATAAAATGTAACCTAAGTTACTTGCTGATAATGTAGCTATACATTGCTGAAAGATTTTTTCAAATCGGTCCAGTAGTTTTTAAGTTTATTCGTTACATGCAAAAATACAAATCTTTCCTCATTATAATATTATTATTAGTATATTAGTATAGATGGACGTTGAAAAAGTGGTTCTCCTATGTACAAGTAGACCATAAATAATGATGTTGATGATATTTTTTAATGTTCAAAATCAAAAGCAGTTTCTCCAAACGAAACGATCAAACGTGAGTCTCGCGTCGATTTTTGGAAAACTTGTTGCGAATTTTAATGATTTACCACGAATCATGAATTTATTTGAAAATTTTATTTCCGCTATGTACAAGACAAAAAATTCGACTTTTCAAATCATAAATAATTTTGTTTAAATTCTGTTTCCCTGTCTCACAACTAATGAACAAAATTGATCAAAACCAGTCGATTTCGTGCACGACCCCTTAAGCCGTTCGATACCGTTGAAGAGAATAAATTGAAATACTGCAAACTTTTATTTAATATTAACAAGTTCCTTAGTTCACTTTATCTTTATTGTTTTATGAGGTCTGACGTTTCTGACTTGTTTATGTTGTGAATAGAGGAGTTAATTTAAATTGCTTGACATTGTTTAGAAAAAATACTTTTTGATGCAACTGCGTTACCATACGATATACAGAAGGCAGGTATGGTCAGCAACAAAAGTCGATTAACACTGCTACTTTTTAACATCCTATAAATTGACACAAAACGATTTGATAATCTGTTGTTTAGCATTTCATAAAAATTGCTAAGAGTTTATATTCTTTCATTTTACTTCTGTTGCAAGTGTTTTAAATATTTTGCTCTACTTTGACTTTTGTTTTTGAATATACCTCTAGAACTTCCCAGCCTCGTTTTATACTTTGATCAAAGGTTCATCTCAATCTGTGTTATTGACCATTTCTGTAATTACTTGTCATCAAATGCATAGATCCAAGGCGACCGTATACCTACTAAAGAACTGAGCTTAATCTTTAAGATTGTCTCCAAAAGTCTTCATAGCTCAGACTTTTGAACTTACAACTTTCAAACTATCTAAATTACTAGAACTAGAGTGTGCGACATAACAATACTCAATTTACAATTTCTTCGTCAATTTGCTACATTCAGTTCCAATTGGGATTCCTTCAATTGCCATAGAAGTTAAGATTAGTTCATTTTAAAACACAGTTTTATTCAAAAGAGATTATTTTCTGACAATTGGACGCTGGGAGCGTTTTGAACATTATTTGACAGGCTTTTAACGTTAATTTTTAATAGAATTCTTGAAAGAAATTACTTTTCTGTCTATTTTACAAAGTGTTTGACTTGGCTCGTATACGCCGACATTCAAAGAAAAATATAATAATTTTGAATGAGTTCCAGAATAGTTCTTTTGTCTAATATTTTATTATGTTTTACTTTTATGGCGATGTAAATTACTTTTCATTAGGTGCGATGTCGTAATAAAACCGGCCAAGTGCGTGTTGGACCATGCACAATGAAGGTTTCCGTCGTTGGGATGAATTTATCCCAAGAACAAATTTGACATTGTTGTTGAAAAATATGTTACTCAATTCCAATTGCAAATGAAGCTAAGACGCGGACAGACAGACAGACAAACGGACATGGTGAAACTATAAGGGTTCCTTGTTGACTGTGAAGCCCTAAAAATGTAAAAATATAATAAATTATGGAATACAAAAAAAACCCAACTCATAAAAACATTTAAATTCACTCAGGTGCCATAAAAAATTGCATACCTAAATATCTTACAAGAAGATGCCTTAAAATACTCTTTTAATTGGCTAACTCGCCAAAGAAACCGTTCACACTTTTTCACCTTCCTTGATTTCCTCATAAAAAGTGTACGACTTTGCTTACTAAACACAAATTACTTGAATATCGATTAACGAGTAAACGGCGAGGAGAGAGGCATTAAAAAACTTATTGACTTCACTGAGCGACGTTTAGACTTCGGACCGTCGCACTGGGAGATTGGTTCGGGAACTTGGTGGAGGACTTCAGAAAGTAGGTTTTAAGCTTTAGAGCGTTTTTTTTTTTTTTCTTATTTCACCTGAAAGTCTTTGTGGCCTGAAGGTTGGTTAGTTCGGAATTTGGCATATACCGACATGGCTTTTTCAATGTTAAAGTATTTCGTAATTGAATTTATGAAAACCCCAAAAAACTTTCAAGGGTTAATGGAAAAATATCCCATTCATTAGTATTTGAAAATCGGCAGCACGGATTATGTTGGTATGGCAAGCAATACTTGCACATCTTCCATATCATGAGTAAAGGTTTTAGGTACAGCCTGCAGTAAGACACCCACAGGGTTATGTACTAATCGTCTTTATTATATCCGGAATTTATTCAAAATTAGCTATCTGTATCCTACGTTACATAAGTACCATACGCAAAACTGGCGCCCATTCTCGTTGACCATAAAGTGGCGAGATCGTGGCATTCTGCCAGACAATACCGATCGTCCGCCGAGTGCATGAGATACTTCTTAACAGAACCTCATCATGCACTGCAGTATAAACACGATTTTTTAAATTTAAATCACTGTTTTATTTAAGTGTGTCATACTGTTTGCGAGGGCTGAGCATTGAAGTGGCACACTTGGCGGCTTGCCAAACTGCACGCAAGGGAATCACTTGAGCTGAGCACATAAGGCATTTTCTTCGGACGCTTAATGCTTCATTCTACCTTAAGTGAGTTGCAAATAGTTGGAACTGTAAATGTGTTGCAGAGTATAAGACGGACAAAAGATTTTTCTAAAACGAAAAATTGTGTTTTTTTTTTTTTTTTTGAGAGAACCTTGGTGTGTCCGTGACGTTGTTTTCTCTCGAGCAAGACCCTGTAGTTTAAGATTAGGAAAGTTAAATTAAAAGATGTGAAAAGAAAAAAAAAAAAAACAAATAATTTTCAATAGTAAAATCACTTCAAAACTGACAAAGACGTCATTAAAACATGAATTTATATTGATGTAATATTGTTTGTTGATTAATAACATCTGTCACATTTATGGAGCTTGGAACCAATGTAGAAGTAACTAATTCGACTTTTGTGTTTTCAAAGATAATACTACAACATATAAAAAGCCGTCCAGATATTAATGGCTATATAGTGTTGTGTCTCAATGCTTTTTAACTTAATACGTTTTTTTTTTAAAGTGAATTATACAATACCTGTCAGTTGATTTGTAAAGTTACACAACACTAATAAAGATATGTTCTCTGTGACAGTATGTTATCATGCACACAGCTGTCACAGATAAAATATAACTTTTTGCATACACCTTCCACTGTCACTAACGAGACACAGCGGTTATACTTTTTGACATTTTACTAAATAATAACTCGAATAACTTGTCAGTATTACGCAAACTATGCAATGGATAGACATGAATTAAAAATAGATGAATTATTAAGAGTAATTTGATATGATCAATGTTTGTGAGTTTTTATGTAATTAGGTAATTTTTTTTACAAAAAATACATTATTACGTTATTTTTAACTTTGCAGTTTGGAAGTCGGATGTATTTTTTCTGAAAAAGTTTTCTTTCTCTCTTTTTAACCGACTTTAAAAAAAGGAGAAGTTTTCTCAATTCGACCGTATATATATTTTTATGTGTGTTCGCGGATAACTTCGTAGCTTATAAACCGATTTTAGTGATTTTTTTTTTTTTTGTTGGAGATGAGGTATTCCAAGAGTGGTACCATGATAAGGAAACCGAACTGAAAAAACTGATGATGGGATCCTGGAGAAGTCGAGGAAACTCTTCAAATAATATAGGCAAACCTATAGCGATTTGGGTATTTTTTTATAGTACCTCGTGCAGTTGCTCTTGGAAAGCACCATTTGGTGACGTGGAACTGATGATGAAGACCACAAATGGCCACCGGAATTACTCAATAATAAATATTTCACGGGTTGCAATTCGATTACTTTAATATGGTTGCAATGCAATTTATGCTTGTCACAATGCATATGGAGAAGTGGAGCTGATGTTGAAGTACCAGGAGAACTCCTCAACGATTAACGTCACTGCATCGGGAAAAGTAATATTTTGTAAAAAGGTTATGAGCAGTTGAGCTTAGGCTATTGTAACTTAGATAAATTAAAAACCAAAAAAAAAAGATTCCGACGAACTGAGAACCTCCTCCTTTTTTAAATCAGTTAAAAAGCATTTGTGCTGACTCGGAGATGTGTCCATATTTAACAGGTCAAGTTAATATATACCACAAAGATAAGGCTATTTATTACTAACCGACTTCAAAAAAAGGAGGAGGTTCTCAGTTCGTAGGATTTTTTTTATTTTTGTATTTATACTAAGGTAAATTAGATCTATTGGTAAATATGTATAGGTAATGCATATTATGTTGCAAGTCATTTACCAAAATAAAATATTACTTACTAAGAAAAAACTTTACTTTGGTACGAGTACAAAAAACCGGCCAAGAGCGAGTCAGACTCGCGCACAGATGGTTCCGTACCTATCCATTATACCGCCATGATAAAATTGTAATCATTTTTATTGGTAAAAAGATATGGGAAAATTTAGATTTTCACTAAAACTTGTAAATACCACTATTTACCTTAATTTTTAACTTTTTAATTTTTCGGAAATCCCGTTTTTGCTGTAAAACCTTGTTTTTTTGCCAAATTTCGTGATTAAGATTAGGGTAACGGGAGAATAATATAGGTTTTCGACACAAAACCTATAGGGTATTTCCGGTTGACCTATAATTTTCAATTTTGGTTAAAAACAAGGTCTTACAGCATAAGTAAAGGGAAAATTCGGAAAAATAAAAACGTTGACAATTAAGATACTTACAAGTTTTTGTGAAAGTCTAAATTTGCCCATATCTTTTTATTGTGTTGACTCAGGACCTTGATCCTTGATTTTTATACACCTAATAAGGACTATAGACTTCAGTATCTGGTATAAATTTCAACCTTCTAGGTTCACCCGTTCCTGACAAAATCGGTGGTGACACACGGACAGACGGACAAGAGAGTGATCTTATAAGGGTTCCATTTTTACCTTTTGAGGTGCGGAACCCTAAAAATTACAATAGTTGTAATTTTTTGTGTAGTATACAAAATACTATATAAAGCTTCATCTACATCGTTTTATAATATGGATAAATGATAGACACGTTCTTAGAGCGACTCTATACAACAAAGTAAATAGTTTAATAAAAATATCGTTGAATACCTTAATTATAATCAGCAAATCTTATGTACTCTTAATGCTTTACGCTTTACGCTCAACTTAAATTACCATGTAAGTTAGTTTAAGTATTGTAAAAGACAGATAGCTGTGTCGCTATCATATTACTTTTCTATTACAGCCAAGAATTTGGCTAAACAAATTGCTTCTATTGAGCAATGCTATGACATGTCAAATAATTCAGCCAATAACTTGGTATCCAATATTGACATTGATAATAATTTAAATTAGAAATTAAGACAATAGAGGCAACCTCTAGCAATAATGTACAGAATTTCAAAATAAAATCAAATAAAGGTTTAAAATCTGTAAATAGTATTAACCTGGTGCATCAAAATATTCAAGGATTTATGAACAAAGATTTAGAAGTAGAATTATTTATGAATTTTAACAGTATTGATATTCTTTGTATAACAGAACATTGGCTTAAAAGCCACCAGTTCTTGTTCAATTTTAATAATCACCAGGTAGGTAGTTCATTCAGTAGAGTTAATGCTGTATATGGTGGCTCATTAATTTTAGTAAGTAACCAGCTTAAATATAGAGACCGTAAGGATATTGTGAGCCTATCTGTTGAGCGAACAGTTGAAATAGCCTGTATAGAATTGGAGCAGTTTATTGTATTAAGTGTGTACAGACCCCCTTCAGGATTGTATGACTGCTTTGAAAAGGTAATGGATGAAGTGTTACACAAGATTTGTAACTCAAATAAGTCCATTATCACTTGCGGTGATTTTAATGTTAATTTATTAGAAAATTCAGGTTCTTGTAGTAAAATAATAAGTCTGTTTCAGTCCTACAATCTTGTAAACCTATTTTTAGAGCCCACAAGAATAACCCCGACTAGTGCCACATGCCTCGATAATATTTATACAAATGTTATACCTAGCCACAAAGAAATAATAATTTTACTAGATTCTGATCATTGCGGGCAGAGGATTACTATCCCAAACCAAAACAACAAAGTGGCTAAAAAGGATATCACTGTTAACCCCAAAACTGCAAGTCGCTTGGAAAATTTTAAAGTTAAACTCATGAATAAATTACCAGTTTTGTCTATTCATGCTGATCCTAATTATCTATATGATGATTTTTTTCATATATACTGTAAGCAATTTAATTCCATCTTTATTCCCAAGACTATCTCGGTTAATAGTAACCCATCTTTTAGTGATTGGGCTACCTTTGGTATACATAAAAGTAGAACACGGCTTTATGAACTGTACTATGAAAGGACTTATGTAAACACAGCTGAATTTAATTTATATGTTAGAAATTATTCAAAATTATTTAAAAAAGTTTGTTGTATGGCCAAGTCGCGTTATTTGAGTTCGAAGATTAAAAATAGTAATAATGTAATTAAAACGACTTGGAATATTATAAATAGTGAAACGGGAAGGTCTAATAACCGAAATACTAACTACAGCCTGTCTATTAATGACAACATAACAAAATCAGACTCCCAAGTCGCCGCGGCCTTTGAAAATTTCTTTTCAGATATTCCCGTTTCAACTACTAAATCCCTAAACTCATCACCTTCTGTTGCTGAGTCTTTGCTAAAGGAAAATGTTAATGTTTGTGATTCGGAATTTCTTTTTAAACATATTACCTGTAGAGACATAATTAAAACTTTTCATACTTTAAATGTAAAAAAGACTGCAGATCTGTGGGGTAACTCTGTAGAAGTTGCCAAGTCTATTATTGACATTGTAGCACCTACTTTAGCTCTTATCTTTAATAATTGTATCGACTGTGGGGAGTTTCCTGACCTCATGAAAAAGAGTAAAATTATACCTTTGTTTAAATCAGGTAGTACATCAGACCCCACCAATTATAGACCTATTTCAGTACTACCTACCTTTAGTAAATTTTTTGAGAAATTAATTTTAGAGCAATTGCAAAGATTTTTTAATAGACATAAATTATTACACAGCAAACAGTTCGGTTTTACAAGGGGTCGTTCAACTACTGACGCCGGTGTTGAACTTTTAGGTCACATTTATAATGCATGGGAAGATAAATGTGATGCCTTGGGCATCTTTTGTGATTTGTCCAAGGCATTTGATTGCGTTCTTCATGACACGTTAATCAGGAAACTCCGCCACGATGGGATCCGGAACAGCGCTCTGGATCTTCTTACTTCATACTTGAGTAATAGGATTCAGAGTGTTGACGTTAATGGAAAAAGATCTCCCGGATCTTTAGTAACAATGGGAGTCCCACAGGGCTCAATTCTTGGTCCTTTCTTGTTTCTTATTTATATTAATGACTTGCCTTACCTCATAAAAGATAACCATGATATAGTGTTGTTTGCAGATGACACTTCACTTTTGTTTAAACTTAAACGTCAGCAGCTAGTTACTGACGATGTAAATACGGCAATCTCAAAAGTAGTTCACAGGTTCAATGTTAACAATTTACTTCTGAATGAAAAAAAAACTAAGTGCATTAAGTTTACCCTACCTCATGTTAGGCAGGTGAAAACTAAATTGTTGATAAAGGACGAAGAATTGAATCCTGAAGATAGCACAGTATTCTTGGGCTTAACTTTGGATGCTAAGCTTCAGTGGGGCCCACATATAGATAAATTGTCAAAAAAGCTAAGCTCCGTAGCATATGCTGTTAGAAAAATTCGTAATTTAACTAACATAGAGACAGCCCGTTTAGTGTACTTTAGTTATTTTCATAGTGTAATGTCGTACGGTATTCTGTTGTGGGGAAATGCCGCCGACATTCAAACTATCTTTGTTTTGCAGAAAAGAGCTGTTCGATCTATTTATAAATTAAGTCCTAGACACTCTCTCAGAGATAAATTTAAGGAGATAAATATAATGACTGTGCCTTCTCAGTATATTTTTGATAATCTTTTATATGCCCATAAAAACAAAAAATTGTTTAAAAAATACAGTGATATCCATAACATAAATACTAGGAACAAACACAAATTTGTTGTACCTACAACAAGGCTCAAGAAAATAGGTAGCTCCTTTAGATGTCAATGTATACGCTTTTATAATAAACTTCCAAGCCACGTACAAGATCTAAGCCTTAATAAATTCAAATCATTCATTAAACGCAAGTTGTGCCAGAAAGCTTTTTATGCCGTTAAAGATTACATTGAGGACAAAAAGGCATGGGATTGAGCTGCTCCAACTTTATAATTTTTTTATGTTTTACTTTCGGAACTTTGTTTTTTTTTTTGCTATCTTTAAAATTATATACACAATGACATGAATATTTACTTTGTGAAGTATAATATTTTTTTATTATTGTGAATGTGAGGACTATGTGGGTCATATATATATATTAATTTTTCTCAGTTACTTTTAATGATCATCTGGCAGTTGTGAGTACTTTATGCGGCCTACCCAAATGTCCTTTCTTTGGTATTGTTCGTCAAATCATTGAGCTCCTTTTAAGTTCTGAGTTGAGCTACACGATTACTGACAAATGCGTGCATGGAATGGACAGGTCCACTCACATCTGTATGGTTCTTTCCTCAAAAGACCATTTCAGACACAAATCTACATGGTCCTCAAATGAAATGCTCTGACCAAGATTATTTCCTGATTTTTATATACACATTGACATTAATGAATTTTATATACTTTTAAAGTATTATATTATTTAAATTATTGTGAATGTGAAGACTATGTGGGTCATTCCTTTTTCTTTTTGTTTTTAATTTTTTCTCACTTAGTTCTAATTATAGTCTGACAGTTTTGAGTAATATATGCGGCCTACCCAAATGTCCTTTCTTTGGTATTGTTCGTCAAATCGTTGAGCTCCTTAATTCTGAGTTGAGCTGCACGATAACTGACAAATGCGTGCACTGACTGGACAGGCCCTCTCAATCTGTGTGATGCTTTCCTCAAAAGACCACTCCAGACACCAATCTACATGGTCTTCACAAGATCTGACCAAGATTATGTCTGGACTTTAAAAGAGACTGTGACCTCTGAGTTTGTTTCGGCCTTTCTTCTCAGAGTAGTCAGTTAGGAAACGCCGACCTCATCTAGTTTTTAAAATATGATTGACGTGTAAAAGTGTTTGTACAAACCTATTTAAAGAAATAAAATCGTTTATCATTTATCATTTATCATGCAGTTTTGGTTAGTACAGTCGTTTTAGCCATCTACATCTCAAATCTATAGGGATTGTATCCTCGGACCGTTGCCGATCTTAGTCATTACAATACAATATTCATTTAGTACTCATACCCACAATAAACAAAGCCTTTTGCAAGTTACAAACCCAATTATAACTGAAATTGCAACACAAATATTATTGTGGAGCGGTCGTAACTCGTAGGCTTCGGAGACCGACGGCATTGTCAGACGAAGTTTTTAATAGTGTTGTGGCCAGTCACTGCGCGTAATTAATTACTGGCGCTGGCCTCTGACACCCTTCACGCGAGTCTCAACCTCGTTCTTTTTCTTATATATAATCGTGATATCATACAACAATCCAATCGATTTACTATTTTTCTTCCATAAATATAGTTCGTTTGTAATGGTCTTTTTAACAAAAAGACCGATCGTAATTTTATAGCGTTGAATCTCAATGTACCAAAATACCAAGTATTTCGGTTACTGTAATGTGTATTATTTTTTTCCCTAACGTTCAGGAAACCAAAGAGATAACTGACTTTAACTTAACTAATTATCTACATTAACATGATTGTTTTTAAAAAAGAAACAGTATAAGAAAGGATAATATTATCTCTTCAAACTTTTAATACTTTCTATCGTCTATCATTCTCATCGCTTCATCTACAATTTTTTGTACATAACATCTTCGTTCAGTTCAAAGTTGGTTGCACACCAACAATTTGACGCAGATTACTGCACATTATCAATACATTGCCCTCCGCGATAGTGCTCCCGATATTGAAGCAATTTCTAGCAATAGCTTGTAATGTTTCCCGTCTTAGGGGATAACTTAAATTGGATTGAATGGCTATTAACACTAGCCATCTTCAAAGGCAATCTGTTTGATGTGGATAAGATTATCCATGTTTTTTTTTTTTAGTGTAACTTTTAAATTTGAATAAATTTGTCACATCTACATTTCAAAATACGGTTTGTATTCAGATTATCAGTTGCCGAAGGTACTAAGTCCGTATAGAGCTAAGGAAACTAAATATTTACCTGTAAATTGCCTTAAACTTTCTTGATACCAACCACCATTGCTTTTAATATCGTGTTTTTACCGCAAGGATACCTATAATTACCACATATTATCTTAGCTCAGGTATTGGCTGCAACTCTACTATACAACCTTACTTACCTTAAGGCTTACTTTCATTGTAAACCATATTTGATTACTAAAAGGTGCAAATACATTATTTTTATTTTATCATTTTTTTCTTTATTAAACTTTGTTAAAAAAGCAATATTACACAACGTCATCAAAGTTATTAAGTAAACTACCTCTGCTAATATATGCCTCTTGACATTGGATAATTGATTGCAGTTTGTTATTAACTAGTCAAAAGCACAACCCTTTTAACACAAGTTATTTACTTTCTATAGCTGAACCTCAATCTGTCAAAATTAAGGTTCATGGATCCAAAAGCACTCTTCTTAAAGTTCACAATAGCATATATAGGACTGCATCTTTAATACATTGAGCGGTCATCAGTACTTCGAAGTGTGTAATATTCTAGACTCTGAAAGGTTTAGAATTATTTATTCTACGAGACTTTCCAAATCCTTTTTAAACCTTTTAAATCAAGATTGATTTTGGCTCGTTTAAGACAAAGGTCTCAAATTGAATTGTCTATCGTGTCCCGAGGCGTGGGTAACTCGGTTACTGTGATCATGTACGTGCGAGATATGTTTCATTGCATATTGAAATGAAAATTGAAATATTATTCGTAAAAAGGTAATGAAAGGCGTTTTGAGGACGTTTTAGGAGTTTTATAGTGTTTTATTGTTAGAGGTTGTGCAAAAGGCAAATGCAAGGGTCATAATAATTTACGTGTTGCCAAGCAACATTGCTGTGTTCAAACTTGAAACGTGTTAGGCAGTTAGGTTTTCTATAAAATTGGCATCGCATCGGTTAAAATTACTGCTGGTGTTGACAACACGTCCGAATTAAACACAATCGCCAAAAATTGCGCACTTATTAAGTTCTTGTTAGCGCATTGATGCAGCAAATAGCGATATAACATCACTATTTCTCTCTATTCAAGTTGCACCCAACTAAAGCCTTTAAAAAAATGTTTGCCTCTCTAGATAGAAACCGTGTAATGGGCGATCGGTTTAACGACTACCATCAGGCCTAATTGACGTTCCCGCCAAATTTACTGTCTTCAGTCTTGACTGACGGCTGCGATTAAAATGAGTAACGCGAACACCTAGGATGGCCGGGTTGTTATAATCGAGCCGACTTCATACATAATATTAAATTATTTGTTGTTTCTTAATTAGTTTTTGGGGTGGATTTGGAACAAAGTGCCGATTTAAAGTAAGCGCACATACTTAGCAGCCGTATCGCATTTCAATTATACGAATATTGCCGTGCGGCCTGTAGTGTGCGATGGTTCAAACAAAATGTACGAAAGTTGTTTAGGAGGATTTTTAAGTTGTGGTGCGGCCCGCCCAAATGTGCGTCTTTACGGGGTATGATAACGTAATGTATTGTAGTGCTAAAACTCTATCCAATGTCGTCTCTTGGGAGCGTTTCACACCTGAATAAAATAAGGTGCAAACAACAAACATAGAACTACCGCAAAAGTTGAACCATTGATTAATCCTTATAGAAGTAGACAATCGAGGCAAAATTAATTCCACGATTCACGAACGTGACAAAATTAAATGGTCATTTAATGATCGAGAATTCCATACGCCGCGCCGCTGCCGCGGCCTTTTTCGTGTTCATTATAAATATTGGCACAAAATGTACAAAAAATACTGTATTCATTATGCAGTAAAAAACGATTTTTATTCCCTTGTGTGTTGACCAACGCTGCTAATTTTAGCTGCGAAGGGATTTATCATTCGCCGAAGTTATCTACATATTTGCCAATATGCAAATGCTCCATCAATCGAACATCGCAAACGCGAACCAAATTGGTTACATTAATATTTGGCAAACTTTGGAAATATACGGAGCTGTTTTTTGCTTGGAGTTAGTATAAATAAAGAACTTGAATAAATTATTTTGCCAATACGTTACTTACTATGTAAAAGCATTGCCCCTTTTACAATAGTTAGTAGCGATTGTGCTGTAGAAGGCTCAAAAAATGTAGAACGATAGGAAACTCTTGATTATGTACACCATTTAAATTACAGATATAAATGTCAAAATTACATTTTGATTTCATAAGATTTTTGACAACTTTCTTTATTTTTGCCAATTTTTTAAACAATTATTATTGTAAATCTGTAATATTACTTGCGATATCAATCAATTTAAATTTGACAATATGGTGATATAAATGACAATTTGATGGCCTTGAGCTGAAGCCATATTCTCTTGTAAAACTAACTAAAACTATTCTCCTCATAATAACAGCGACAGTTTGGCCCACCATACATTCCCCTGTGTTTATCAATTGGCTTAGTCATAGCAATTTCGATTTAGATTTCAATAATTACCATACCGTCCGAATACTTCGTTAATTTTAGTGTAGGCCTTGATCTGTACACCGAAGTCAGGGATGTCACAACAAAGATGAAAGCAGATAATGTGATTTAAAATAACTTTTTTGTTTTATTTTGCAATTGTATAGGAATTGATATAGGAGAAGTAGGTAGACACTGTTACGTTCACAACCATAGAAAACTAAAAGAGTATACAAAGTTAAGTTGCACCAAATTAATGTAAAGTAAAGCGTGCAGCCCAAGCATATCCCGCTAAATCCGGCAGCCCGACAGCCCTAGTACGTACATAGGAGTACTAAAAAAATAAAATGTTTCGTTTAAATTCCACATTTAGGGGGTTATGTCACGAGAAGCGCAGCCGGCACGACGATTATGTCTAATTTATGTACATAATTTGTTGAACAAATGGCCGCCTGTTTTTGCTCCGAGCTCCTTATAATTAATAAATTTAAGACTACGCCGCCACACCAAAATATCAGCTACAATGCCTGATTACAGATCATTTGATGTTGGATGGTTTGTAAGCAGTTTTGTGTAGAATAGACAATATTTACACGTTTATCAGCACTAGCTTACAGTTTGAATGAGACATGCATCGTCTGCATGTAGATACAGCGATGATTGTTTTGGAGCTAGTCAACCAAACCACAAAGTTCGTTAATTAGTTAGTCTTATGTAGAAGATACTGAGGTAGTTGAATCACCTACCGTTGTCTGTATACCCTCTACCTCAACATGTATACTTATATTGTTGAATAGTTATTCTGTAAGAACTACGAAGAATTAATTACACATAATTTAAGCAACATGAAACTGTTTAGAACATATTCTTTACCTCCCAAGAGAAGCGCGTAAGGAAAAATATTATTTGTAAGCGCGAGTACAATACCAGCATTTACTGTGTTACAAGAATAAAGTTATTCAGTATACCCACCGGCCCCGGGGAGCCGTGCAACTAGAAATTATTATTTTATTCACACAACATTATCGTTTACATAATATTAATTCATAAGTAGAGAAGGGTCTACTTACCGATGCCTGTTGTATGTACCTATCCATAATGATTTCATGATATGTTCGGGTGGAGTATTTGTTCCGTAGTTTTATATGTATGTATCAACATGAACAATAAAGATTCCATGGTTACAAATGAAATCATTTGTCCTTTGAAATCATAGCGTCTATCATAATATCTCTTGGGTGTAAAGCCGGCTTTACATTGAAGAAACCTCGTCTACAGTGAACAAGACAACACCTGCTTTTGCATTATGTTGCTGCCTTTGTTGTATGTATTAATAATATAGTTTAGGATGGAGGAATTTTTTTATTAAGAATAATCATTATGAAAAGTAAATATAAAAAAATATAGAACACTATGTAGCCAGTACGATTAGACTAAAAACTTCAAACTAAGTGGTATATAGACAGGTACACATATATTTCAACCTGACCATACTTTCACTGACAGTGACATAAAACTTTATAAAAATATAGAGCACATATCAACTCAAATAATAATAAAAATAGTAGCAAAAATTTAATCTTTTTAAACCTATGTCTGAGACGTAACGTTGGTGTTTGCATCGACCTAAACCTTTGGTCAGAACATCCGCAACATTTTTTTCCGTAGGCAAATACGATAATACTATTTTATTAGTCTGAACCAGCTCTCTAATAAAATGGTAACGGACATCGATATGTTTTGTTCTACTGTGATGTACAGCACAGGAGATCGTGGCCCCCGGCGACAGGGCAACCGAAGGAACACGGGTGGGTTTTAGTCAGTAAGAGTCTGACACGCCCTCCCGCTCCGCCCAGAGCGGGAGAAGTTATTTGATGATTTCCCACCCTCAAAAAAAAAAAAAAAGATTTTGTGCTAACTTTTGCGCACTTTAGTTGTCGTTATAAATAGAAACATATGAACACTGACCCGTGATTACAAATAAAAGGTGCTATAAATAAACAACTTCTTTAGATGCGCAGGACAAAGCCATGTATTCAGCCTCTGTGGAGGACAAGGCAACCGTGGGTTATTTTTTACACTCCCACGACATCGGTGCATTCGCTAGTTTGAATACAAAACCAGTATATGACCTCCTGTCTCCACCATTGGCCCAGTCGGCATCTACGAAACCATGAAGTGGCTCTCCAGTATTTTTATAAATGTAAGACCGTAATCTAACGTACTTTCTTTTGTGGGACACGTTTAGCGGTGGTCCAATGCGCCTGCATGGGGTTCATATTGAATTGGCTTAGGAAACTTACGGTAAAAAAAATATCGGGCCTAGTATTGATAGCCAGAAACATCAGACAATCGACATAATTTTGATAAGGGAAATTGACAGCTGGTTCTGTTTGAGATCGCAGGTTAACACTAATGTCCATAGGAGTAGAAACAGTTTTGCACTCCGCCATATGAAATCGGTCTAACGTTTCTAATATGTAACGTTTTTTATTTATCTTCACATTGTTAGTTCTCTTCTCTCTAACAACATGCACACCGAGGCAATACCTTAGTTCTCCTAAATCCTTGACACCGAAGAAATCCTAAGAAGAAAGCCATTTTTTTAAGGATGTAAAGGCTTCCATTATTATGAAACAAAACCAAATCATCTACGTAAATCACCAAAATAGCAATATTAGCAGACTTTCTTATAATGTAGACGCAGGGCTCAGACTCCAATCTATTATAGCCTAAATTACAGAGCACCTCATCTAATTTTTTTATTCCAAGCTCTGGCAGCCTGTTTGAGACCATAAACCGATGTATTCAGTTTACACACCTTAGTCTCCTCCCCTTCAGCTACAAACCCTTAGGGTTGTACCATAAAAACATTTTCCTCTAGTTTTCCGTGAAGGCAAGCTGTGTCAATGCCTAAATGATGCATTTTCAAATTATGTTCTGTAGCTACAACAATCAATACCCTTAACGACGATTAACGAATTATCGGCGAGAAGGTTTCCTCATAATCAATTCCGTAGCTTTGACGAAAACCCTTTGCAACTTAACGTGCTTTGTAATTTTCTCTTTAAAATCACGTTTTAACTTGAAAACCCATTTACTTGGTATGATCTTCTGTTTTATTAAAGTCCAGGTACCGTTAGTCATCAAGGAATTATATTCGTCCACATTGCAGCTATCCACATGTCCTTGTCAGGACGTAAAAGTGCATCAGAATAGGAATAAGGTTCATCATTCAACTCACCACTTTGCATTGCTGAACAATAACAGACAGAGCAGTAACTCACAGGTTTTCTTTACCTTAAATTATACCTCTTAACGTGTTCCGCAGGCATTTCTTTTGCCTCAACTGGTACTATTGAAGTTGTAGGAAAAGGATAGGCCACAGATAAGGGTGGTACCGTAGCAGCAATTCTCGTACTCGCTACAAGATCAACTGAACTGTCTTACACCTGTAAATTATTGTTATCAGAAGAAAGAACTATGACAGTCTGATTCATTACCGATCTTATTGTTAGAGAAACAATCCTCTAAAAATACTACATCCCGACCTTTAATATTTTTTCGTATGTTAGTGGGATCACGAAATCTATACGATTTGTTATCGACGCAATAACCAACGAATATGTACTGCTTTGTTTTAGCGTCTCACTTTTGGCGATCGCAAGACGGTACACGAACGTATGCACAACAACTAAATATTCGTAAATGCGAGATATCTGGTTTTCTATTGTACCATATCTCATATGGAGTACGATTTTCTAAAGCTCTATGAGGACATCTATTTTTCAAGTAAGTAGCAGTACGTAGCGTTTCTTCCCTGAAGGTCTTTGGTGGACTACTGTCTTGTAACATGCACCTAGCTTTCTCCACTAAGGACCTATTTGTTCTCTCAGCAACCCCATTGGATTGGGGGCACGCAGTATACGCAGCTGTCAGTAAGTTCATGCATTACAAAATCTGCTCTACCCTGCGCTGTGTGGACCTGCGTCACCTGCGTCTCAGCATACGCTTAGCCTAATAATTCTGCATTACAAGCAACGCAGCACGCGTAGAATGATTACCATATAAACGGGAGAAACAAAAGACAAAATCAGTACAACAACATTCATTGCGTTATTTACGTTGTTGAGCAGATGTTTTTTCCAACTTATGACGCAATGAATTAGCAATCTGTTTCAAATCGATACAGATTGTGATTGTGTTGTATTACGCAATTAGGGTACAAGTTTAGAAAGATTTCTACGCCACGATGTCAAAAAAGAAGAAAAAGTAAATGACTCTTTGCCTTCGTAGAGATAGAAGTGGTCATGCTTCACGTGCAAAGTCCAATTCCCGTAGGTATTTAAAAAAGTTCAAAATCTAGTCGCAATCTCATCTTAGCGACTTGTCAAGACAAGACAAGACAAGACTTGACAAGAAAACTTGTCAAGTGTAGTAGTGTAGGTGAATTAAAGTCATTTTAGGGTTTCGTAACTCCGGATAAAAAAAGTTTATTTAAATTACAAAGTGCATTTACATACATGATTTGGAGATCACCTTTTAAGCAAGAAGTGCTTGTGTTAGGAAACTCCGCTCTTCCACTTAGCAATATCTATTCATTAGTAATTGAATGTAAATAATGCGAAAAAACAAAAATAAAAAGAAATAGGTAATTAACCCGTTAATTTTGATACAGAAAAAGCAAACTATGAATGAACGAGCGTTAAACAGAGAAAAAGTAAAAATGCATGTATTCGTGTGATATATATATGTGCGAGTATGGGTGAGAGCACAGAACATATAAAAGAGGTTAGAAGGGCCTTGTGGGCGGGGCACGCGCGCCGTGGTTATGAGCAAATGCTCAATATCAACCGAAATTTACTTTTCCGGCCAGCAATCGCGCTCTTGTTTTGACAGCGTACGTAAGCTCCGCAAAAATATTAAATTATGCCGTCTTGCGCTATTATAACGTGTTGGAAAAGAAGTCAGGTGTGTAGTGTAAAACGAGAAGGGATTTCTTTCCACCGGTAAGTCCAAAAACATTAAAATACTTGTGATATTTGTAATTTTAACATTAGCATTATGAAGTTTGTAGACAAAAACGATATAATCGCAAGCAGACGAATAGTAATACATTGCTTGCAATAGATGGGTACCATTTTGTACTACGTGAGCGATCGCGCAATGTATTACGTTCACTGCGAGAGTCCCGAGTACCGAATCAAAGGTTCAATTCCACGAAATCTAGGCATATCGATAGTGCTGTGCCAATTTGTAAACAATGTCGATAATTACTATGATACAATTGATTATTATCAATAGTACACTTTATAACTAAAATAATATTATTTATTACGGCCAATATTATGAGGATTTTGTATTTTTTTTTTGTATTTAAGTTTTATGTAATTTTTCAATTGAAACTGACATATTATGATTTAATATGTTTTAGGTTTACAACAGATCCAGGTATAAGAAAACTGTGGATTGAGACAACTGGTAGAATTGATTGGATCCCTACTAAATGTAGCACAATTTGTTCGCAACATTTCGATGATGATAATTACATAACAACAAAGTCAGGGAAAATAAACTTAAAACCAGGCGCTTATCCGCAAAAATATATCGTTATGTGTTGTTTAGTAAGTAAACTGATTTTATGTTTTAGAAAATTTTATTTTAGTCTCGTCAATTAATCAGTTTTTTGTCTAAAAATGGCGACATGAAAATTATCTTTTATATTAATTTTTATAAAACTTCTGGTTGAAAACGAAGGAAATTGAAAACTATGCCTTTTTCCTTACGTTTTTTTATTATACTTCTTTGATTACTTTTTTTTAACGTGGTAAAATCATCAAAGATTCTTCCCACCCAGGGCAGAGCGGGAGGGACTGTCAGACTCGTATTGACTAAAATCCACAGTGTCCTTCAATAGCCCTTTACGTACCGGGGTCACGGTAAATCATAAGTATATTAGTGTTAGATTGCATTTCATTTTGAAAAACTCCAATTTAAAAGAGAGCAGGCGTATGCTACTTAATAAATACGTATTATTTCAGGGACAATATTTTTTTTCTTTTTGAACGTGATAAGCACCGGAAATTTAAGGTTGAGAGGCAACCCACTTTCTCTAATAAACAAATAAAAAACCATGTTTTTTATTTGTTTATTATGTTTATTATTTGTTAATTAGAGAAAGTCATCAGTCCATTAGGAGGACTCATTTGATGATTATACCACGATAAAAAAAGTCATCAGTCCATGTTAATAATTAAATTGGTTTTAAAATTCAGTTTTGTATTTTTTATTTGTTTCACTTTTATTTATTTGTTTCTATATTAGCATGAATACATGATTATAACATGCATTACAGAAGTCCACATAGTCCTATATATACATAGTCCTAGTATATATATATATATATTTACATAGTCCTATATATATCCACATACTTGTGAAGAAAGAAGCAAGATTACATTAATTTTATCGATATCAATAATCGACAGTTTAGTCACCCTACCATACATGAGCTTTTACGCGTGTATGAGTGTACGTCAAACGCAGAGATTGCGTTAGTGTGAAAACCAATAGCAAACTCACGATCTAAGTGCGTGCTGTTTACGTAATCCGCGTAGGCATTGGTCTCTTGCTTGTAGTGAAGTTAAAGAGTGGGAGACAAACGGCGACACGCGTTCTGATGCAAATCCGAAACTATTTCCTTTCTAACCTCCTTTATATGTTCTGTGGGTGAGAGTATGCAAGTGTGAGGGTGTGTAGTGTGTGTCGGTTAAAATTAGCATATTTAGTTCTACTGTAGGGTGAGAATATGCTTAGGGCCGGTTTTTTGATCCCTAGTTAAGTCGACCAATGGTTAAAAATTGCAACAAATGGTTAAATTTCTGCAATTTCTGTTTTTTGATCCCAAGTTAACACGACAAGTAGTTAAATATGTAACCATTGGTCGAAATATTTAACCACGGCTCCATCAAGGGTTTAGCAAGATGGCCGATAGTTAACTCTTGGTCGCAATCGGCTGTTTCATGTCATTTTATTTTAATTAAATGTGTTTGAGTATTTTCGGTTTTATTATGAATTCAAATATATTAAGATACTTTGAGAAGTCGGAGACTTCATCGGATGATCAAATTATCATAGAATATTGAGAAGACCAAAAGTAAATTTCAATGATTATTTTAATTTATTTATTTAAAATTATTACTTGACAATATTCTTTTATTCCACGAATAATAACATTTCTTTTTCTCTTATATTAATAATAATTAATACCAATATTTTATTATTATTAAAAAATATATAATTTATAATAATAAAAATTTAATAATACTTTATTAAATATTAACAAATATTTTGTTAAATTATATATTAAGCATTATAATTTTTAACCTATTAAAAATTTAATAATTTTTTAATATTATAAATTATGATGTTTTTAGTAATAAAAAATATGGTATTATTTATTTATTTTTTCTTATTAATATAATAAGAAAAAAAAAGAAATTGTGGAATAAAAGAATATTGTAAAGTAAGTAATAATTTAAATTAATTAATTAAAGTAATAATTCAATGTCAATTCAACATTAGATATAATTTATAATATAAAAAATGTAACAAATTTTTAATGTTATAAATTATGCTTTTAATAAAAAAATGGTATTAATTAATTATTTTTATTTCGAAAAATATAAAAAAATAATACCAATTATTTTTTTTGTTGTTGTTTTACTTAATTAATAGTTTCTGTCCTGTTTAATTCTATTATTTCAAATTATTGACTTTTTTATTTATGTATGAGCAAGAGTTATTAATAAATAGCACGAAATCACAATTAACAAACTCGTTATTTGACGATTTTGACATTAGATGCCCGATAGACGTCAAAATGCATGCGTATTACCTAAACAAAATAATGACTCCCAACTCTTAAATGGGTAAGTTAGTGTCGATTGCAATGGCAACATAGTTAACAATAGTAAATTCTAACTATGGTTGAAATGGGGATCAAAAAACGTGAACTTGAGTTAACAATTGGTTAGAGTCTTAACTATGGTCAGTTTAACAAATGGTTAGCTTGACTATTACTAGGGATCAAAAAACCGGCCCTTAGAAGTAAATGTAAGTTAAAAAACTGAACCTTTCTAGAACCAATCGTGTCTGTCTGTCTATCCGTCTGTCACGGTCAATTTGCTCCAAATCCAATGGACCTAATATAAGTGTAGTCTGTGAATGGACCGATTAAATTGAAAGGACATGGCTAAAAGATCATAGACAAAAACCCAGAATCTCCAGCAACGAAATTTATAAAAACAGGTTCACCCATTACGTTTTCAAAAAGTCAGCCTTCTAAAACATAGTATACTATATGAGAATCATACTTGCATTAATTTTTCTTGACTTTTATTTTATCACTATCACTTTATTAAGATAATATATTAAAATAATTTAAAAAATATACCCTTTAATACATATTTTAATATGTGTGATTAATAATAATCTTATATATATGTTATTCTTCTTTATGTGTATTCGTATGTGTGTGTATGTGACTGAACTAAACGGCTGGGCCGATTGTAATGTTTTTTGTGTGCGTTTGAGTGAATCCTTGGATGGTTTAGATGCACAACTGAACGCGGGTGGTGGCGTTGTAAAATCTGTCAGAACAAGACAACATCAAGTTGTTGTTGTTGTATTTTAATGTGTTCTTGTTATTGTTCATTATTCTTTTGTTTTAATCTTTGCTAGGGGTTTGATGGTACCTATTCTATGTAAAAAAAAACCTGTCATGTTCGTGTCGGACTACGCACTATAAAGGGTTCCGTAGTTGAGATGAATTTATTTATCCCAAGAACAAACTTAACATTGTAGTTGAAAATCATGCACTCCCATACATTCCATCTGCAAATGTAAGTTTGTACGCACAGATTTACCATGATAGTTTAAGACCATAGACTTCTTAAAGGTTTTCCTGTAATCCATTAGTAGAGAGTCATACTATGTAAAATTTTAGGTCCAGTAGTTTCGGATATAAGAGGGGAATAGTCCATATTCATCGAATTTCTTAAATATCTTTAAAAGTATTTATTTAAAAATTATATAAAAAAAATATTTTTAAGATTTTTGCAAGAAGGCCGTTCATTTGATATGTCACACGGTACTGTTATCAAAACTTTTTTTTAAATTTCCTTGTTTGCCCCCCAAAAGTGACCCCTATATTCAAAATTCATTTACTTACGTTACTCGTTCGTGTTTGGGTCACAGAAATACATATGTGTAACAAATTGAGACGGACAGACAGACAGACACACGAGTAATCCTATAAGGGTTCCGTTTTTTCCTTTTGAGGCACATAACCTTAAAAAACAAGATAAGATGTTAATATTTTTATTTAATAGTGTTCAATATCCAAACATACAGCATCAAAAAATCCGGCAGGCTGGAACAAACCCCCTTCATATCTGGCCCAAATCAGAAAATATGATATGGGCACAACTGCCCAACGATTGGCGACTATGTATGCTGCTATAGCAGTACTTCAAAATTCTAAATTCAAATGTCATTTATTCAAAATAGGCTGAAAATCAGCACTTTTCGAACGTCAAAATTACATAAGACAGTCCCCCAAAACGCTCCCCCTTCACGATTTCCTAGTGCCTTTAGCTGGGAAGAAGAAGTGGTGCAACAAACTCCCCAGCAGCACAGCTGTCTGTTCAAGTTACAAAAAAATGACTCTATACATATATATAATAGTACCCCTTGATACATTGGCCATTGTCTAATATGTAACAGTAATAAGTTTTCGCTATTATATGTCTAGACTTAATTCGGCACCGTATTAGTGTGTTGTCTTCTTACTCGTCGCTATTTAATCTTATCAATTAAGGGTGTATACGTATACACTGCGGACGGTGAGCAATGGGTAGCTCGCCGTCCGATAAGGACCAGGCCCGGGTTGATAGCGCATTGTGTTCCAAGCCCGCCTCAAACAGATGTCAGCAGAACTGACAGGGTCCGCTAGGGCCGATGCCTGCCGGGGTTGCGAAGAAGTCCGAAAGGGATATCGTGGCCCCCGGCAACATGGCAATCGAAGGAGGAGGAGGAGGGTTTTAGTTAGTAAGAGTCTGATACGCCCTCCCGCTCCGCCCAGAGTGGGAGAAGATTATTTGAGAGAGATTATTTGATCATATCCAACCCAAAAAAAAAGAGGTGTATATACACTTCAACTGATTATACGCCGGTTTCTCTTATATGTTCAAAACAATAGATTTCGCCAGTTTAACACGATAAGTCCCAATCGCAAAAATCAGCAGTTGGTCATGAGTCATCCGTAGGAAATCTGCTACGTCGCGTAGAGTCGCCTCCATTCTTAAAAATAAAATATTTTTTTACTTATTTAAATAAATACATAATCGGCTAGTAAGTTTGATCGATTTATATGTCTGTCGATCATTTCAATGTCGTTATCGTTAAGCTGTCACTGTAGCTCTCGTGGGTTACGTTTATAAGCGCTGCAGCCATACGGAAATCTATCATTGCGTTTGGTAACGTATTATTAAAATATCCATGTCTTAATATTTTAAAACACAGCTTCATTTTTCCGTTCACCGTCTCAACCACCCATCTTACCATTGTCACAAATCAGGTTTTGTTTGCAACCTCGGTGCTTAAATGAGTTATGGCCTGTGCGGTAAATACTGTAAATCCACACTCTTCTGCATATGGTAACGCATCGCAAAACCCTTTGTCCAGGATCATTACGTCTTCGCTCTCCAAAAACTACCGTATATGTATATCTACGTCTTTCGTCGTCGCAAAATATTAGGTTAGTAATTATTATTTGTGGTGTATAAGTAGTAACGACAGTAGTTGAAATATTTTTGAGTTTTAAGTTTGATCACGATGTTTGATGCATACATATAATTCATAATTATATGATTTTTTCGTAGAATATTATATAATACTTTGTAATAACAACATTTATATATTTAAGGACCCCAAAGAATTCATAGATCACGGCTACAATAGATTTTTCAGTAGCAGTGATAGTCTAGTGGTGTGACCGTCGGACTGCCAAGTCATAGGTCTCGAGTTCGAACCTAAGGCACGCACCTCAGACTTTTCGGGTTTATGTGCGTATTGTATAATTATCACTTGCTTCAAAAACGGTGAAGGAAAACATCGTGAGGAAACCGGTATGCCTGAGAGATATTTCTCGACGGCATGTGAAGCCAAGTCAGAGGCCCATGTGCGGCTTTAAAACTCTGACACCAGGTTAGTCACTAACCACACGAAAAGAGGATAAAGAGGAATAAATTTAATCCCAATTACGAAACCCGTCATTGTGCATGGTCCGACACGCACTTGGCCTGTTTTATTAAGGTAGGATTTATTAAGACATCGCACCTAATGAAAAGTAATTCACATCGGCATAAAAGTAGAACTTAATAAAATATTAGATAAAGGAACTTTTCTGGAACGGCAAGATAATTATATTCATATGACTACCAATCTACTGCATTCGTTTTCTGCATACCGTTTAAAGAAGTAGAATGAAAACATTTTTTTTATAGCCAACATACAGGGACTTGTCATACGCGAAGTTTAGTTCCTGTGTCCCAAAGCGGAGCATCCACAAGAAACTCCAGTGCTTTTAGTCCAACAATTACAATTAAACTCGTATCCCTCCAAGATACAAAATACTTGGTAACTAGAGTCCAGCTCTTTGAGAGTTCTGCTGCAAACAGCACTTAACGGCATTGCATCGAACACTCAGATTGCATTGAAACTAATACAAGTTGTTTGCAGCCGATATATGCACTCTGTACTTTACTGGTGGGTATGGTGCAAGGTTGAAGAGATTAGCGGGTGTACTATGATATGCCTCATTCTACATGGTATGAAACCTGCTAAAAATCGATGAAATCCTGTGTGATCCTGTACAGAAATAAGCAAAAATAATTTGTTGGGTTTTTACATGACTTTATTTGCGAATAACTTATTGATTTATTAAGCACTTTGTTGTAGAATGAGGTAGTAGGTGTATAAAACAAATGCCCAAACATCCTTAAAACTATTGCACAATGGGCGGTCTTATCGCACAAGGCGATCTCTTACGTACAGCCTTTGGCTCGACTAAAAGAAAGGAGTTGTACATATTTTGGGCGGTAAGTATACAAACATAGAATAATTAATACTTACTTATACATAACAATATAAAATACACAATATAACAATACAATAAAATAACTTACTTACTTGGCTTATTATTATTCTTTTTGTATCTTTGACATATCTAAGGACCCTGGGGTCCCGGACCTTTAGAAGGCGTACGAGGGGCCGAAGCCAACTCGCAGAGGCCCGTTAGACGTTTTTAAAGAAATGAGGCACCAACAGACGTATGTACTATACAAGTGCACCCAAGGACAACCCCCGGTTGGTGTAGGACTGTTGCAGGATTTGAAAACAAAGCAAAACTATGGGTTTGGGTTGCTTAAGTTAACTGGTTACCTGGAAGTATGGAAGGACCATGGCCCCTGCCTGATCAATGTTTTATATGTACACGGATAACATGGCAGGGAGTGACTTACACACTCTATAATGGGCCCCCGAAAAATGTCGCTAGCATATAGTGACGTAGCGACAAGGGGGCAATATGTCCTGAGGTGATTGAGGAGTGGAAAGGTATTCCACGGCTTTCAGAACAATCCTAGAGCCCGTAAGATGGTCAAGATCCCTACGAACACTTACTGGAATACTTCCTTTCTCCGAGCATGTTTCTTCTTGCGGATCTCCACTCAAGCCGGCCAATTAAGGCAAGAATGAGGTGGGAGCTCCGTTCTTCGTCGCCAATAAAGGCAAGCCAGAAGTGAGGAACAAGTTTTCTCCCGGGAGATAGAGTCAATGGAATTGCTACTGCCCAATAGCTCGCCACACACTGCCCTGCGGGTTTTTGTATCTCTCTTTATCTGGCTCCTCTTCCCAGACCTGTTCCGGCAAAGCAAACTCTACCGGCACAGACCTAGAGTTCGGAGCGCGCAAGCCCCACTACGATATCAACGTAGAGATACGGTGGTGGGGTTATTATTAGTATAAAGCTACTTAGTTTTACTGAAAATAATTATAGCAGCTTTTATTACTTAGTACTTATGAAAGATTTCTGACCAACTACTATTTTAGTGTATTAAACGGTTGGTATTTCGATTTTGAGCATTGGTATTTCTGAATATAATTAACTTATTCATCAGTGGCTTTCATCTCATGTCTTGCCTCTCTATGTAATGTACAAAAGAGCACCAGTTGTTTGGCAAAACGCGCGCGTGCAGGACAGAGCCCACAAGCAAACCGCTCAGTAATCTGACAGGCTCCCAGACCACAGGGAATGTGATCGCTGTGCTGCCCAAAGAAACCTTTACACACGAAGATTTAGCTTGCTACAACGTATTACTCTGTTGTTCGAACAATGGTTATTACTCACATGGTCTTTGTTGATTGAGTGTTTGATTGCCAGCCGATACACAATGTAGGTTCTGTGGTGTTTTGAAGTAATGCACTTTATTTGCCTCTCTTTTCATAAAATATTAAGGGCAGAAGAATGGGTAGCATCATACTGTAAGCTAATAACAACATACTGATTTGATTATTACCAATCCGTTTGCATCATATAAGTAAATTTGTGTCAGTTGTACCTACTAATGCCCGGGTTCCACAAGCATGGCTATGTTTAAAAAAAGAAACAATATCCTGACTGGCACATGTTAGAGATGTTGACACGATGCTAGTAAACGAATAGTATTACAGTGACTTAGTCCGTGGAGTAAAATTATCCGATCAGAAGCTAGCTTCAAAAACTAGCCTCATGTAACCTGAACGTTACAGGTTTTTATTGCGTTTACCGCAATACATTGTCTATTGAAGAAATGAGGACCGTTGCTTTGTAATTGCATAGCGTATAAAACTATGCAGTTCTATAATAGCAAACGACCTATTGAAAACATTCGAATGCAGCAGCACCAAGACCTTACACATTTCTTTATAAACCTCCACACAATACGATAACTTAAAAGTTACACGTGCTACTAATTCATAATGAACGTGCACTAACCATTGCCGTAAATACTCCTAATGAGATAATTAAAAGCGAAATAGCGCTGTATGGAATTAAAAATGGCGTATTTATTTGCCAGCGGCGTGTTGGGAAAATGAGAGGATTCTACGGAATTATGTTTTGTTACGATGTAGGTGGGTTGTAGTTTATTTGTTACTGAGTTACGTTACGTGAAGTGCATTATTTTTTCACACACATGGGAACAGATTTGTCTTGTTCCTTTGTATCAGGGCGAGTTGCTTGAGAATATCTCATGTTGTAGTTAGAGACAGTTTTTTTTAAGTGAAAACTTTTTTAGGCGCATTGGGAATTTCTGAGATGGAACTAAACCATTGATTTCGCGACACCATGATGACACCTCATTTTTGTAAAGGCGATTGTGCTCTTTATTTATATTAGGTTACGGGTCAATGTTTTATGCAAGTATTTTTACTTTAAAGGTTTTGTAAACGCGATTATGCTCTTTATTTATACTACGTTACGGGTCAATATTCTATGCAAGTATTTTTACTTTAAAGGTTTCGGAAGTATTTTGTTTTTTGTTATACGCGGTTGTGCTCTTTATTTAGACAAGGTTACGGACCAATGTTCTATACAAGTATTTTTCTTCCACGAAGGCGATTTTGTTCAAGTTTTCACTTCTGTCGACACTCCCGGAGTGTCACCACTTTTTTTTTTATTTGTCATTGTTTTTTTTTTGTTATTCTATGTTTTTACAGCGCGCATGGCAATTTTGGATTGTCCTAGTCCTCTTCTAAGTCGCGGTACATAAACCCGTCTGACAAATAGCATTAATTAAATTCTACCACACAGCCTTGTTTTAATTATCTGCAATAAAAATTGTGTCGCTATGTATTAAATTATTTTAATTCTCACGTATGAAGGAGCCACCTATGCCATACATTTAAGTCCTTACAAATCTAAACAAACAATCTGCATAGCCCACTTATGGTTACGCAACCATCTTGATTGGCTAACTGGCATGTAATTAGGTCAATTGTAGCGGGGCCTGGCTCTCTGCCAGACCTCTTGATCTCAGCTTAGGTAGCGTCCAGATGCTCGTTTGTTGGATGCTGGCTTTCTGTTTGTTGAAGGGCCTTTGTATCTACAGGTTTGAATGAAAAGTAGCTGTTGACTGTGGTTTCACTCTTGCCCTAGGGAACCTCTTCATGTACCCGGATAAAAAGTATCCTACCTCTTTCTTCTTCTTGATCTTGATTAAGTTTTGTTATGAGCGCTCAGATGAATAGTAGCCTGTGTAACTGTGTTACTTATTCACTGACAAAGGCCTCTTCAGATAGAGAGTAGTTTTTTTTTTTACTTTTGGTTTTTAGTTGTTTATTTCAGATCAAGTCCAATTTTACTCGCTATCATTTATCTATGTCGTGGCCAGATCTTAGAATTGATCATTTCATGAAATGAACGTCGAGCGCAGGTCACATCATGATGTGGTCTGCCACATCATGATGTGACCAGCTCGATGTCTGCGTGACCGCGTTGTTCTTCTAAATTACGCAACTTATTCCGGAAGGTTCATATGTATGAAACGTACTCCTAATAACGAAATATCGATATTTTGTCAAGTCGTAAAAAACTGTGAGAAGCAGGATTGCTAGTTTTACTATAATATGAAGTAATAATCACTCTCACAAAGTCCTACCTATGAGAGAATTGGACAATTCCACATTTAGCACGAAATCCAAAAAGCGTGGGATGAAATCGGAAGGATTCCGGAAGCCCACGCGTTGATAATGAAATGTAGTCGTGCGAAATGTTCGGAAACCGGAGGATGTGGCACCTGTCAGATTCTAATGTGAACTTTGAAACCTGTGAAATTAGGAAAATGGTGGATTTCCCTTTTTGACAGTGAGATTTTAGGAGTGATCATTTTAACTGTTGTCGAGATAAGCATGGGTTATTACTGCTAGGATTATGGTATGGGTTGTTTTTCACATAAACTGGTAGAAGTAGTAGCTAGTAATGATAGAAGCATTTGTTCACTTCTTATTATGGCCGCGTTGGCAAAAACATGGAGTAAATAATTCATAAGACTTGTGTTATTGCCTGTATCATCAGCGATTTATTAAAACTTACTTGTTTAATGCAGAACATACGTAGAGTATATACTAGGACATAGTAGATACATATGTCCAGCTGCAAATCGACATTTACACCTTGTCAATAATAAAGAATATTCTATCTATCTTGTCGTACTAACGCGGGTGAACGGGCGCCTCTCTATAGACTGGCCAAAATTTACAACAAACATTTTGTGCATTTGTATATATTAGCTCTAGATCGCCAAAAATATGGGAAATATTTAGTGAATAGTCTGCATTTGCGAGATGAGTAGCCTTTATTTTGTTATTGTTGTTTGTTTTCGTAATAATTATAATCAAATAATATTTGTTTTAGTTCAAGCGAAGTGCATCCTCCTTTTTCTTCTTGTCGTCTTCTTTGTGTTTTTGTAACTTTGTGTTCTCAGTGTATCTTTAACCTAGGTAATTTGTGGAAACGTCGTCGATTGTACATTTACCCACTTCCAATATTTTTTTTAATCTTAGAAGACACACACATTACATGGTACATTTGTTTTCCATAACAAAATAAATAACTAGCCCGATAAAAGAGACGTGTATATTTGTATGTTATCATTTTTTGTGTTACAAATATAAAGATACCCTTCTCCAGGTTACAGACTACCTATCTCAGAATGATAGGTTCAGTGGTCTAGGGGTGAAAAGGTAACAGACAGACGGACACACTTCCTTTCTTATTTATAATATTAGCATAGATTTTCCCTAATTTATAACAACAGACTTTTCTTCATGCAGATCTTCGTAGTCTATTTGTAAGTAAGTTGTAAACAAAATGAACACAAAAAAAGTAATTTTTATTGTATTTTCTTTTTCCAATATTCTTTTGTGTTCTTCAATTTTTCAATAAGATAATAGCTCCTTAATATTAGTCAGAATATTATGTTAATTGGCGATCAATAACTTCTCCCACGGGGTTACCGCCTGCATCATAGTCTGGTCTTAGAAATTAGCATAATCCGATAATTAGCGAGAACGGTCCGGGGTTGTGTGGGTAGTAGGTCACTAATATTTATGTTGCAACATATCGGAAGAAGAAACATCTGGGTATATTAGGATGATATTAATAGTTTACTTCTAGGTAGTACAGGCAGTAAATTTGCACCCGGGTGACGTCTTATCCATTCATGGTTATCATTTATTATTCATCTACACCGTTGCCTTTAAAGACTAGTACTTTTAAGATGCTTTCATCTCGGATGAAATTAAAGCTAATGCGACATAAAACTTGTAACAGTTAAAAACAAATAGAACAATCTAAAGACAACAATTATAGCTAGCGTTAATCGCGCGTTCACCAGTGGCGGCGGCGCCCGCTTACCGCTGATTAACGAGCGGTGCCACCTGCGCCCGTGTGTGCACCGCTTTATGCAAATTACCCGTAATCTTTACTTATTGAACGATTTTTTGTTTTGGCACTGATGGGTGGAGGGGTTGGAGGGTAAAATGAGGCTGAAATAGGTAGATTCGACGTTGTATGTATCAGGGATCAAGAATGGCTACACAATAACTGTTTTAAAACTTAGGTAATAAAACATAATTCTGTTTCTTTCATCTTCAAACGATTGATAGAAATAACAATGTTTGTAATACATTTAACGTAAAATGTTTTTAGTGATTTATGATGCAAGCGGGTTTAAGATTTATTACTATTTTGCGCAATAAATTAGAAAGCAAATATCTGCCCACAAAATTAGCAGAGAGGAAGTAAATTATCCAAAATTAAAACACGTAGTCACACTCGACACGCTCTACTTCCTAAACAAATCCTTTCAAAGTTTCATTCTGAGTCTGAAATATTCGGGAACGTTCCAGAACATTCCAGAAGTCAGTGTTCCATTAGAACCTGACGCGGGTTCGTAATAACTGTAATGTGAGGCACATTACACCTCACAGGAACCTCCAAACTTGAGCTCAGATACTATGTAAGTACATACGTATTATCTAGTATTCTATTATATTAACGTCATGCTTCACGTGACGTAATTCGTGAAGGTTTTGTCAGAAATAGACGATGATAGACAATTGATAAATTATCATAATAATATGAGGAAACGTCCTTTGAAGACTGGTTCGTAAATTGTAAGTGTAAATTTACATTAGTGATATTTACATTTTAAATTTACATTAGCTTTATCAATAATAAAATCCGTAGACGAAAACTGTTTGCAGACTGCTACGAAAATGCTACGCGCGTACTACGAAATAACTACGAAAGTGCTACGCCGCTACGTAAAGTGAGTAATGCGGATAAAATTGTGTCTGTGAAACTAATACGGGGTCATTAATTTAGAAATAATGACATATTTGGTTAGCACCGGTAGGTTTTTCAAACAGGTACGTTTAGCGGTAGATGTATTACATAATTAATATGATAAGGGTAAACTTTTCATACGTAGCTGTAACAATCAGCTTTCTCTTTGGTAACAAAGCAAAACATTTTGGCCAAACTTCACCGAAATTCCTAAAAACCAAACATGAAACTCAAAAATGCATGTAGTATACGTATATATAAAATAAATCAATTAACATACAGTTGGAGCAGCGAGGCGCATATGCATCTGAATGGCGGGTAGTTGTAAAAATGCGCGATTCAACATATAAAGTGTGCGTTAGCTCCTTTGTGCGCGAGCAGCCGAGCGGCCGCGTGTTTCACCAATTTGCTCGCGACTGTACTGGCACAGAGTAAATAAATAGGGACAGATATGATAGAGTGCTACAAGGATTGAGGGGGGGGCGTTGTTGGTAAACATAATGAAATTGTCACAGAAAATATATTGACAAAACAAGATGGCGGCGTTAGTCCTGATTTCGCTCACGCGCCAAAAAGAACCTCGTAGTGTTGAAAGTGGTTATTACTATCAATCTTTCAGCCTTCAAATATGAAATACACGACGTGTTTAATTTTCCATTGAGATATAAATAGAGCCTAATAATAAGAAGTTTGTTTTGACGCGTTATTGAGTTCAGAATAGACATTTTTCTATTTTAAGTAAGTTTACTTAAAATACAAAAATCTCTATATTTTGTCAGTTCGCTAGTTGTCAATAAGATTATCCATTATCTAATAACAGCACAGCATTAATAAAGTAATTAACGTTAAGATTGAATTAGATAATTATGCTTTCTGAACTGAGGCAAAAGTGTTAAAAAAATTAACTGTGCTTAATGGTTAAATTGGCTTTCACATGTTTATCACTTATATATTTTTTTAAAGCATATTGTAAAGTAGTTCAATATCACAAAAACAAATATGTAAGAAATACTATACATACTATATGCATGTTTTTAATCTTTTGGTATTGTGATTGTCTGCCATTTGCTCCTATTTAATAACAAAATATTATATTTATTTTAAAATCGGCACATGGTTCGGGCTTCTCAGAAACACATTAAATCTATATTTTATGGTCTGACAGTTTGACACGTTACCCTAATTAATAACAAAATATCCTTTTACTTTAAAATTGAAAAAGATATTGAACCTCTTAGAAACCTATTCATTTATACTTTATGGGTAACAACCCTGCTAATTCTAAGAACTGAGACCAAGGCAGAGATAAACAACACGCGGTTCTCAAAGTGCGAGCAAGCGTAGTCTTGCATGAATATAATAAAAAGTAAGGAATGGAAATCAACTAACAAATAGAAATCTAGAGTCATACTTGATATTTAAAACAACAACTTATGAGTCAGATTCAAACAAACTTTCAAAAGGCATAATAAATTGATAAGCCATTAATGCTACTATTTAATATCCGATAACTGTAGTTATATTATTAGATTAATTATTTTATTATTCTAGCGGCTAGCTAGAATCATAGCTACTCTGATCGACTTTGCGCTAAAACATAATTGAATGTTTAGTAATGGAAAATATATAAATTGTAACTCTTGGCTATACCGTCTCAAAGGTTGGCAATCCCTAGACTCGAAGCAACGGACATTATTGCAGCCACATCTGCAAATCATAAAACCTCGAGAGTCGACCTATTCACGCTATTAAGTAACAATTAAGTCAAAGCAAGCAAAAAGCGTTTTAAGTCTTTGTGAGAAACACTCAGAAAAGGGGCTGGGATAAACGTGGTGTTTTAAAGAATTTAGAAAGATTGGTAAATACAAGGGCAATCGGGTTTCGACCACGATAGGGTGCGGATCTCCGAATCTAGGCTAGTTAAATTAGTAGACTTGGTGAATACCAAGAGGCCATGTCCGAGTGGGCTGTCGCGAGATAACGAGTATTAGTTATTAAGTTAAATATAGTTGGGTTAAGGCCCAGATTAGACTTATTTAGTACTTAATGTAATATGTGTGAGTGTGTGTTTGTTGGTGCGACTGGTGGTGAGAGAGCGGGAGCTGAATCTGAGGCAAAACTGGTAATGTGTGCAGTACTTTGTAAGTGAGTTGTAATCTAATTCTCTCATCATTACAATTATCCTTGCAAGTTGATTGTATTGTTATTATAGGTAACAGTTACGTGATATCGCTGACCAGCAGTTAATGATACTTTATTCCAGAATGGCTGAATAACCCTTATTTAGTATCATATTTGATAATTAACGCTACGCATTCCCGTGTATTATGTGTCCATATCCTGATCCGTACCTTGGCAGATTATTGTCACTTGCAGTTGGCTATAGGGAAATGGTGAAGGCCTTCCACCATACTTGACTTTGAGCATTAATGCTCCTGACCTTTAACGACTGTTGACCTTGAGCTGACGCATTACATTTGGAAGGCAGAACCATAAATACTCACAGCTCATTTAAAGCTGAACTAGGCTATAAAGCCAATGCGTAATTGCATTATAAAACAACCAAACGTTAGTGATGATTTCTGTATCCAAAAAGGTCTCGCCACAGAATACTTTGCGTGAGGCTTGTTGACGCACATTTCCAGGGAGCGGGGGTAGGCTTCACCAAGTACCCCAAACTGAATTGGTAGTCGTTCTAAGAACGCTAGGGACCGTGTCTCATTAAAACCCCACCCCGCCGTTTGTAGGCATATTACTGAATCGACACTATTTATTGAGACACGCTATTGGGACGCAAAGCCGCTAATAGCCGCACCGCATCCTCTAAATGGGCAGATTAAGGGAGTGAGAAGTGACGAACCACCACTTCGGTGTTCACCAGGTACGATCGTAATGTATTCTGCTAGAGACCGAGTCTACGGTGCGCTTGTGCAAGTTTTGTATTATCTTAATAAAAAGGGGCTAGGCCGCCGTAAGGGTGTCTTTCACATAAGTACGCGATTAAAATCACTCAATACTTGCCTTCCTCAATAACAGAGACTTCGCAGTACTCTGTCATAGGATTGAGTAAGACATTTATTTAATGCTTAGGGAACGTGTTCCGTTAAATCGTATCGTCCCTCAGAGGTTCTATGCGTTAGGTCTAGCAGAACACGTACAATGAGACAAAACGTTGTAAAACGGTTCCCGGTCTCACTGCAGTGGGTACATCGTAAACAGACAAATTAACGTAATTATAAATAGTGATTTAAAGCGCAAGCGTAACGATCCTTTCACCCCTTCACCTTACCAAGACTGTATTGCAGGTATTGGTGCTCAGCTGCAAGAGGAGGAGACGTTGGCGTTCCAATATTTATAATACTAAAACATATAAATATTATATTATATACTTTTGCTTACCCTCTTATCTTCTTAGCTTCATATTATAATACTTATGTTTACTAACTGTAAATTCCTAATACTAGTCTCGCCTTGTATCCATTCCCCCCCTAAACTTAATTCAATCGGAACAAGGCGGTTTAGATTATCGGAATCCATTCTATCTTATATCGGTGGGAGGGTGACCAGTCTGGGACGAGCCCTACAGAACAGTGCGGAAAGGAGGGGCACTGTTCTTCCCCGTAAGGGGAACCGACCTAACCACTAATATTAGTATAATTAGGAAAAACGAAAATTTTATCAGCCTAGGGTAATTCAGGTACAGTCACATGTGGTGCCGTGACCAGGATTCTCGTCATTAAATGTACTGATTCACTTCAGTGCAACGAGAAGGAACAACTTATGGGTTACTACAATAAAAACACAACGTAATTTTATGGTCCTATTAATTGTTAGAAACGGCAAGAGTTTACAACGTTACAATAACTTATGTTTAATTAAGTTACGGTTTGATGATGGTGTTCCAATTCTTCAACTACTGGTAGCGGGTTCAACTCCCGCATAATTTGTTAGTTAATGTGCTTAGATTTGTGTAAACGAATCTTGGGTTCGATTCCCGATTGATGTATTGATTTATAAGTGCTTGGATTCCTGTGTCACGGCTCGTGGGTTCAATTCCCGCATGAATAGTTCATTGTAGGGCATTGGTTCCGATGCTACTGATAGTGGGTTCGATTCCCAGATGCACGGATGTAATTTAAGTAGGTTATGGTATGATTGTTGTTTGGGTTCTTGTGTTACTATTATAACGGGTTCGACTCCCTGCAAACGTGATTTTTGTATCTGACGGTTTGTGAATATGAAATGTGTTTGTGCGTTTGAGAGTTATTTGCGCGTGTGTCGAGTGAGTTTAGCTAAGGCACACCCTTAAAATGGGTAAACCTAGTATTATTAGTAAGTAAGACCTACGAAGCGTGAAGCTTATAAATTCACAGTTAATTTACCAGCAAGGTACATTTACTATCGTCATAGGACGTAAACAAATCTGTCTTACTCTGCAATCAGCAGCCTATGCTTTATAATTGAATAGATACTCGTGTGGCCTTATTTCAAATTCCAGGATATTTAAGTCTCTACTTGGCTGCGCCTACGCTATGTCTTAACCTTTGAGTTTTGCGTTGCGATTGGTTTAAAGTTTCCTCAAAATCAGCCGACATCGGCTGACTTCAACAGCAGTGGCTGTAGCGTGGCTCCAGTTACGAAGCTAAGTTTCACTTTTATCAGACACTTCAGTTACTCTTGGCTAAGTGGTATGATTTTGTTATCTCCCCAAATATTATAGGTTTATATGCTTTAGGGTTATGGTACTATAGTTATCAGTTCAAAAATATACCATAGATTGTTCTTGTCAACATTTTATAATCTGAGGGGATAGTTAATAGCATTGTGTGCTATTAAGTTAATAATCGTTTGGACAACCTAGAATGCCTATATTTTCTAATCAGTAAAACTTTCCAACTCTTATTAGATTTCAAAAGGTACTCTAACCTCTTAGAATCAGAGGGGGGCGACCAATTGGAATACAATCTAATATGTTCATGTGCGGACTATTTCAGCTACTCCTGGATACGAATGCGGGCAGCTGATTAAGCAGACTCAGCATCGAGCTGCATAAGGAGAGGCCTCTGTCCACCGGGAACTCCGATAGGCTGAGTTTAGAACGAGGGAGCACTGTAGGTAGCGTGCCACGCAAACACAAATACTCTTAAAAGAGACCCTGGTATGTAAAACAACATTATAAGCATGCACAGGTTTCCTGAACTTAACTGAGGCGCGGTAATGTTATTTAAATTATCATGAAAAGAGTATTTGTAAGAACAATAATAGTTCAAATATTATAGTGCAATTGTATCTGTATCGATTGAAGATGCTTCTGCAAAACAGTATTAAATTATAACAGACATTGCATCTTATTAAGATCTTATTGGATTCGTAATCCAACTAGAATAACAATTATTATTAGATCGATGACCATATCAGATAGCTATGGGTATATATATTTTATATCGCTTTCATTGAAAGGCAGAGTCCATCCTATTATGAAAGCTCATCCGCTGTACTGGCGTCACGCGTCTGATTTTCAGAGGGGGGAATGTGATTGTCTGCCATTTGCTCCTATTTAATAACAAAATATTATATTTATTTTAAAATCGGCACATGGTTCGGGCTTCTCAGAAACACATTAAATCTATATTTTATGGTCTGACAGTTTGACACGTTACCCTAATTAATAACAAAATATCCTTTTACTTTAAAATTGAAAAAGATATTGAACCTCTTAGAAACCTATTCATTTATACTTTATGGGTAACAACCCTGCTAATTCTAAGAACTGAGACCAAGGCAGAGATAAACAACACGCGGTTCTCAAAGTGCGAGCAAGCGTAGTCTTGCATGAATATAATAAAAAGTAAGGAATGGAAATCAACTAACAAATAGAAATCTAGAGTCATACTTGATATTTAAAACAACAACTTATGAGTCAGATTCAAACAAACTTTCAAAAGGCATAATAAATTGATAAGCCATTAATGCTACTATTTAATATCCGATAACTGTAGTTATATTATTAGATTAATTATTTTATTATTCTAGCGGCTAGCTAGAATCATAGCTACTCTGATCGACTTTGCGCTAAAACATAATTGAATGTTTAGTAATGGAAAATATATAAATTGTAACTCTTGGCTATACCGTCTCAAAGGTTGGCAATCCCTAGACTCGAAGCAACGGACATTATTGCAGCCACATCTGCAAATCATAAAACCTCGAGAGTCGACCTATTCACGCTATTAAGTAACAATTAAGTCAAAGCAAGCAAAAAGCGTTTTAAGTCTTTGTGAGAAACACTCAGAAAAGGGGCTGGGATAAACGTGGTGTTTTAAAGAATTTAGAAAGATTGGTAAATACAAGGGCAATCGGGTTTCGACCACGATAGGGTGCGGATCTCCGAATCTAGGCTAGTTAAATTAGTAGACTTGGTGAATACCAAGAGGCCATGTCCGAGTGGGCTGTCGCGAGATAACGAGTATTAGTTATTAAGTTAAATATAGTTGGGTTAAGGCCCAGATTAGACTTATTTAGTACTTAATGTAATATGTGTGAGTGTGTGTTTGTTGGTGCGACTGGTGGTGAGAGAGCGGGAGCTGAATCTGAGGCAAAACTGGTAATGTGTGCAGTACTTTGTAAGTGAGTTGTAATCTAATTCTCTCATCATTACAATTATCCTTGCAAGTTGATTGTATTGTTATTATAGGTAACAGTTACGTGATATCGCTGACCAGCAGTTAATGATACTTTATTCCAGAATGGCTGAATAACCCTTATTTAGTATCATATTTGATAATTAACGCTACGCATTCCCGTGTATTATGTGTCCATATCCTGATCCGTACCTTGGCAGATTATTGTCACTTGCAGTTGGCTATAGGGAAATGGTGAAGGCCTTCCACCATACTTGACTTTGAGCATTAATGCTCCTGACCTTTAACGACTGTTGACCTTGAGCTGACGCATTACATTTGGAAGGCAGAACCATAAATACTCACAGCTCATTTAAAGCTGAACTAGGCTATAAAGCCAATGCGTAATTGCATTATAAAACAACCAAACGTTAGTGATGATTTCTGTATCCAAAAAGGTCTCGCCACAGAATACTTTGCGTGAGGCTTGTTGACGCACATTTCCAGGGAGCGGGGGTAGGCTTCACCAAGTACCCCAAACTGAATTGGTAGTCGTTCTAAGAACGCTAGGGACCGTGTCTCATTAAAACCCCACCCCGCCGTTTGTAGGCATATTACTGAATCGACACTATTTATTGAGACACGCTATTGGGACGCAAAGCCGCTAATAGCCGCACCGCATCCTCTAAATGGGCAGATTAAGGGAGTGAGAAGTGACGAACCACCACTTCGGTGTTCACCAGGTACGATCGTAATGTATTCTGCTAGAGACCGAGTCTACGGTGCGCTTGTGCAAGTTTTGTATTATCTTAATAAAAAGGGGCTAGGCCGCCGTAAGGGTGTCTTTCACATAAGTACGCGATTAAAATCACTCAATACTTGCCTTCCTCAATAACAGAGACTTCGCAGTACTCTGTCATAGGATTGAGTAAGACATTTATTTAATGCTTAGGGAACGTGTTCCGTTAAATCGTATCGTCCCTCAGAGGTTCTATGCGTTAGGTCTAGCAGAACACGTACAATGAGACAAAACGTTGTAAAACGGTTCCCGGTCTCACTGCAGTGGGTACATCGTAAACAGACAAATTAACGTAATTATAAATAGTGATTTAAAGCGCAAGCGTAACGATCCTTTCACCCCTTCACCTTACCAAGACTGTATTGCAGGTATTGGTGCTCAGCTGCAAGAGGAGGAGACGTTGGCGTTCCAATATTTATAATACTAAAACATATAAATATTATATTATATACTTTTGCTTACCCTCTTATCTTCTTAGCTTCATATTATAATACTTATGTTTACTAACTGTAAATTCCTAATACTAGTCTCGCCTTGTATCCATTCCCCCCCTAAACTTAATTCAATCGGAACAAGGCGGTTTAGATTATCGGAATCCATTCTATCTTATATCGGTGGGAGGGTGACCAGTCTGGGACGAGCCCTACAGAACAGTGCGGAAAGGAGGGGCACTGTTCTTCCCCGTAAGGGGAACCGACCTAACCACTAATATTAGTATAATTAGGAAAAACGAAAATTTTATCAGCCTAGGGTAATTCAGGTACAGTCACAGTATCAAAGATGAAATTAAGCCGAAAAATATTGAAAAATGCCGAAAAACGTTGCCGCTCGCCTTTTACAGTTTGCTTAAACTATTTCACGAAGTCCTGTATGTTATTACAATTGAAACCTTATGTTTAACGTCATAACGGCGACAACACAGGACTTTGCGAAATAAATTAACTGAACCTGGTGTTTATATAGTATATAGGTATTAATTCCTTGCTTGGTCAGCTGTCTCAGCGTTGCGTAAGATTTTTTATTGAAAGGGCACCCTTTAAAATTGATCAGCAAAAAAAACTAGCTTAATTTTAGAATTTATACACAGATTTTGACAACAGATTTGTCCTAGTGATTTTAAAATCTGTGTGTGGATCTTCTGGAATCGCTGCCACACTGCTTCCTGGTGACAAAACAGCGCACGCCATGTTTAAGATTCCCATCGATTTAGAGAGCAACAAAACACTTGTTTGTGGGGTGTCACGCAACAGTAACAAAGGACGTGTGCTTAGGGATTGCGCTTTATCGTATGGAATGAATGTATTATGGCAAATAGGAAAGCAGTGGAACCTGTGAACGGAACCCTGCAGGAAATTTGCAGGAACCAAGACATGATGGGTGGTGTCACAGTTCTGACTGACAAAGTGAATACTTCGTTGAAAGGGTCGACTCTGTGGTTGAGAGTTCAGATTGCGCTTGACCATCATCATGCGAGCTCGGCTTGGCAGGAATTCTCACGATGTTCTTCTAAAAGTTGGTGAAGGTACACTACCAGAAACTCTTAGTAAAGTAGTTCCTGCTTTAGAAGATCTTATTCATCTGGTGTACAGGGACATCAGTCGAATACCGTACTAAGAGAATTCTTGGGCATGTTCCTATTTTAACGCCAAAAATGATCAAGCTGCATCGATCAAACACAGTTTTCTGTCGCAAATTAAAGGGAGCAAACTGCACGCGCTTAAATTACCAGTTTAAGCGCGTGCAGTTCCCTGTGAGCGTATGCTTTGCGATCAACAGATCACTGGGGCCGACACCGAAGGCTGAAGACTGCGGATATCAACCTCAGGAAAAGCTGCTTCTCACACGGACAACTGTACGTCACTTGTTTCCGAGTCACTATTCCTGACTCTCTGTATATTTTAGCTGCTGAGAATAAAACTACAAACGTAGTATGCAGGGTAGTTTTATAATAATGTGGCTGTTATTGTAGTATATTGTGGTGTCTTATGACTTCCACGTGTACGACGTCGCGGGCAGAAGCTAGTAATCTAAATATATAAAAGCGAAAGATCACGAAATATTGAAAACTGCATGACGTATAAAGATGAAATTTGGCAGGGAGGTAGTTTATAGTTAGTAGACGTCCGCTAAGAAAGAGTTTTTGGAAATTCAACCTTTAAGGGGGTGAAAAGGGGGATTTTGTCTGAACGAAAAATAAAATTTCCTTAAGTTAATAAAATTCAAACTTGGCAACAATACTTATCTATGTAAATTATTATGTTTGACATTTTTAGTTTTCTAAACTACCCACTTTTTTTTGGTTGGGAAATTATCAAATAACTTCTTCGGGCGGAGCGGGAGGGCGTATCAGACTCTTACCGACTAAAACCCACCCGTGTTCGTAACCCTTTTAAATAAACCTCGACAGGCATCGGCCCTAACGGACCCTTTCAGTTGTGCTGACATCTACTTGAGGCGCGCGTGAAACACAACGCGCCGGGCCTGGTCCTTATCGGACGGCGAGCTACCTATGACGTCTTCTGCGGTGTTTAGGGGCGTGAGGACGTGAAATTTGCCTCTCCCTCACGCATCGCACCTCCTCTTTCGCGAACATTACTGCTTCGCAAAAGGAGGTGACGGCCTCCAATGCCCTCTCGCTCCGTACCATGGCCTGGACCAAGGCCGGACTTCCTTTTCATGCCGTAACGGTGGAACGGATTTAGATGAAAGGCATAGGGTAGGCTAAGGTTCGGACCCAAGTCATGGCATTCTCTGAATCCCGGTAACACGTTCCTGTGGGATATTTTTCGACATACACGCCGGCGAAGTCACGGGCAAAAGCTAGTAAAAATATATAATTATCTATCAAACAAATCAATATCGCGACTGAGCACGAGGTTGTCGACATGTGGAGTGTGGACTCGGCTGTCATTGTGCCGATTGCTTGCACGCTTAGCATGTCCACAATAGAAACGGGTTTTGTCGACGGAAGAATTGTTTATCTATCTCATTTAAAGCACTGTAAATTCTTATAAAAGCCTGCGAGTAAGCTTTTTACGTCCTTCCTCGAACAATCTCTTTTTCTAATAGCTTTTAGAGTCGTATTTCTGTCCAACCAGAAGCCGCGGGAACAACTTCCATTTGACTTAATCAAAAGGAAAACATTACTATAACGGATTGTTCAAGCATAAGCAATTAAATACAATTAGGTAATTTTGCTCAAGCTTGATGCTTGAGCAAAATTACATAATTGTATTTAATTACGGATTGGTTACTGAAAATAAATGTTTTATTAACTTTTTAGCCACGAGATTAATTACGACTAAGTTTATTTATTAGCAGGCTAACACAATTTTTCTAATTATGTTAATAATTATTGTTTTAATATTCATTATTATCACAGAAGTTTGTACTGTAACATAACAATATGTAATTGTTTGAATTTGTATTATTTGTTTGCGTATGTCGGCACTATACATAATTAAATTATTCCTGCTTACTTGCTGGTGTTGATTTATTACTAGCAATTGTATGATTACCTGTATGCTCTTACATAAACATAACTTTACTTACATGTCTGCACACAAAGAATACATATGTCATGTTGGTATTTATCAGAATGTCGTATTATGAGTTAAGCTGATAAACAATACTTTTTTTTTTTGTAATTTCCTACTATTAGCCAAAGCTCTCAATACCTGTACAAGTAACTGGCAGTACATATGTACCGTAACGGAAATTATTTGTTAAATACATTGTCAATTTGCCATGTTATGGTAATTTCATACAACTGTCAACAAGTGACAGCTGCGATTTGAATACACGGACAATTTATGTTGGTAGTTAATTTGCCTAATAATTAATTTCCCTGACTTTCAACGTAGTCATTTAGGTGGGCTGAATAACTGACTGGCTGATTTCAAAACGTGCCTTGATAACTTACCTCACTTTTAATGCAGTTACTAAATTAGTAAATATCTGTGGTTAGTTGTTTTTGGCAACAACATGAAACGTTCTAATTAATAACATTTTTCATAGGTAACATGTTTCACAGGAAAGAGTTTTGTGTGAATGTTATCAGAGTATTCTTACTTTGCATAGGAATACCTAGAACACAACATAACTCGTGGTTGTACGCTCGTAACGTTTATATTATATTCAGAAAAGAGTTTCAGAACTACTTTGTGACAAAGAACGTACTTACATACGAATTGTTTTGTATAACATACCTTTGATATTCCGAGTCAGTGAATCCAAAATAATTTAATATACCATGTACATTTACGTCTATAATCCCCTAGTACTAAAGTATATGTGGAGTGTTTGTACATTATTTTATATTACAAAGCCTACTCTACTCTTACCTTCAAGTTTAGTCAATACGTCATGTGTTTTGTGCTCGCTAAAATTTGTTAATATTTAGTTGCCCATAAAAAAACACTCGTGCAATTTTAGAGTTTTATATACCTATTATATAAAACTATTTTTTTTTTTTTTTGTCGAGCTAAGGATAATTACTCAGGAATTCCAAAGGATTAATAGTTGTATGCATTTTGTAACGGCAATATAATATTTTTTTTAAACAAAAGTCAGTCATGTTTTGCAATTGCATAAATGTTTTTGTTTTCTATGGGCAACTAAATATTGATGCGGCACTATGTGCATACCATGGCTATTTGGCTTCAGTTTTGCGCTATGGCATTATAATATGGGGTAATTCTGTAGAGCTTAAAATAAATGTATTCGCTCAATAAGTGGAGCGCACCCACTGGAAAGCATTATATATTTTTGAAGTTGTATTTTTGTGTACCAAAATAAGCATGAATTTGTTCTGCATAATGATGTTGTATCCAGACCTAGCCGCAAAGTTCACTGCTTCGTGTACCTAGACGGAATAATAAACTATTTTCTAATTATGTATTTTGTATGGCGACCAAATTTTATAATTAACTACCAGATTCTTTTAATACTCTAAACTTTAGGCCATTTAAGTAATGTCAATTTTTAAATTACCTCTTAAGTAAATGCTACTATTTGACTAATGATTGTATTTAATTATTTAAGACAAAATAGACAAAAGGTAGACATAAATAATAGGGTTTTTTTTTTTTCTTTTATATTCTCACTATATTTTATACTCACTTCAACCTTTTAGGTAGGGCTACCTTGTTCGTAGGTAAGAGTAGAGTAGGTTTTGATAAATACAATTAATTTGTCACTCTATTAAAATTATTTCTCAGGTTTCTCGAAGTACCAAGCTAACTCTGCTAAAAGTCATGAAAATTTGTTCAATAAGTAAGTAAGACGCAGCCAAACTAACAAACAGACTCACTCGTCTGAAATTGACCAGAACTCCCATATTTGAGTAAATAATATAAAGCTACAAAATAAAACGTATGACAATATGATTCCCAAACGAACACAAAAATAAAGCCAGTTCATACCAACCAAACACAACACAGTTTTTAATAACTTGAAAGCTGAGCTCAGCGGTGTCAGTGCCATCAGTGTAGTCCGGGCTTAAATTGAATTATGGCGCGTTTCTTTGACGAGCAGTGTTTGTGCTCAATATGAAGCTTTGCACACAGTTATCTGATGTCAGCGTTGATAGGCTCGGCGCACACAAAGTGACGGGAAATTGTAAGCTTGTATGAGCTATTGTCGTGAGTGAGATCACGGTGATATTATTTGTAGGCGCTAGAACAGTTTTGATGTGAAAATAGACTAGGTTTCCCATTTTTGGCTCTAAAGAAAGAAAGAAAGAAATTATTTATTTGCTGATAATGTAGCTATACATATAAGTTGGATAGTTTGTAAATTGTCCCAATACATTTTTCCTTACAGCATACAAAATATTAGATTTGAATTTAATAATATAATTACAACCATTACAATTATTATTAACACTAGTCAGAATTTAATAGGTAGGTAAAGATCAGTCTAAAAAAATGAATTAATAAAATATAAATCTCCCGCATCTCTTCATAGTTCGTCTCATTCATACATTTGACTATAGCAGAGCTGTCATCCGCAAATAATGTCATTGATTGATGAATTCCAGTCGTACCTAGCTATAGAGTGATAATCTTTGCTCAAAACGGAGTTTTCAGGTAAAAGAAAACACAAACGTGTGAATCACTTGCAATAAAGCTGATATAAAGTTTGACATGAGAAAAAATGCTTGCAATATTATTTTTCTGTTCTATAACTCTATCGATGTGTTTTTAAGAGCAACAAGGATAACAGCCTTACCCATAATTTGTCGTAGAACCTTTTTATTCTATTTCACAAGTAGTACTTACGTAACTAAAACATCCACCGAATTTTCAACAGAACCCATCGAAAATCCAATAATTTTCTTACCCTTTCATCTGCTAATTGTTTAATTGTTTACATGAAGCAATTCCAGCGACTTGTAACACCGCTGCACTATTTCGTTCGGGGAATGAAGCCGCTTTACGCAGCGCTTAGAGACAGTATTATCCAATTGCAGTTTCCAAACACGGCATCCCTGAACGCGGACGACTGATATTAATCAGACCGGAATGGTAGATGGTGCCGCGGCCGTCTGATTAACGTACCACGTCAAGTTATAAGGGGTTACGTCATTCTTATAAGTTGTTGTCATGCCTTATATTTTTTGTAGTCGGTCCAAAGCCATCGTACAGCCGAGTAAACCGCATCGGTCACGAAAAATCTTTCATTCAATTATTGGTCTGTTTAATGTTGGATGGAAAACGTTTTGCAATTATCAATAATATTATGGTTTAAATGGTTTAAAATAAAATAATAAAACTTGTAAGAAAAATACGAATTTCAACATTTACAATCAAAAGTTATAAAATAGGAACAAAGTGGAAATAATTCTAAAGAAACTTAACAGACCAATTGAAGGATAACAACCTCAGTCCTGAACAAATTTCTTCGAACATTCATATATTTTCCTGAAAGCCTATTTAGGCTCCATACATTTTTGGGCTAAATGTGAAAGTGCTTTTTATGCCATTAAACATCACAGATATCATCTTTTACTGTGAAACTAAGGCTTTAGGGTTATTCTCCACATAAGTATGCGAAAAAGTTTTTTTTTTCGATAGTACTAGTATTAGCTATTAAGAATGATATCTGTGACGTTTACTGGCATAAAAAGCTATTACTATAATTAGATTACTGTTATTCATTTAACTAAAACATACTGAAAACAGTATTTTACAAACTCGTATAACAGCGCAGGGAATGGCCTACAGATTTGGTCCCATAGTGAAAAGTGAAGAGAATAACATGTTCTAAGTTAGTGTATTTTTTTAACATGAGGGTATTTTGTTCTATAAGTATAATATGCTCCTTCAAAAGATTTTTTTTTTGTCAAACTTAAATAAGAAACCTAGTAGGTACGGCGAGTATTGCGTTGGGTTACATATTTTACTTTAGTTAACGATAAATTTGTCGGAATACTTTTATTGAGAGCCTTAAATATAATTATATGTAAAACTGTCTAATGTCTTTTTAATGTCCATTCATCAACATCATTCAATCGCTAACCACTTCGGACTTGTACCCCATCTATTCTCCCTGCCATGTAGCATGTTCACGTGAACGCAGACTGACGCGTGCAGTGCAGAGCCGGTTCCAACCGCTTCACTGCGGTCCAGCCCCTCTAAATTGATTGTAAAATTCCTCTTACGTCGTGGACGATAACAGTAAATGTAGCCTTAGATAGCCATTCTGCGTGCCATTAGGAATTACCTTGACTAGAAGTGACTTGCAGTGGTTACTTGGAACTATTATTTCCAACTGTTTCTGTTAGACGGAGCTTTCCATACGGAAGCAGTAAATAACCGGTCAAAAAGTACAGAGTGACAGAAAATAAATACCTTAACGAAAAATCGTTTGATGACCAATTTTGTTCACTCAAGTTTAGGAGTATTTTAATAGTATACTTTCATACAACCACGACTGTAAAATATTAGAACAGAAGCTATCAAAAGCATGGTAATGTGCTCGCGCTCGTTTTATAACAACTAGTCTGATGCAGTAACCAGCTACCTAGCTGGTTAATGCTGGTAACGACAAATTAGTCCATGAGTCAATTAATAACGAATACCTATTCGTTATTAATTGACTCATGGACTAATTTGTCAACAGTACAGTCATAGTTATGCCACCTCTTCTCTCATTCATACCTTGTTGCTTGGGTTCTGCAATGTGGCAATGTTTGTAAATTAAGTTTATCATTCATCATTCTCTATTGTAATCACATCGCTGACAACGGGTCAAGTAAGTTTCTTTTAAGTTGATCCGACCGCTTAATTCTTTTTATTCTTATTCACCAACAACGCAACGTTGTCCTCAATAACATCGCATTTTGCCGGTGGTGTGACCACCGCACCGATTCACTGCAGTCATGTTGGGGCCGCACGGCCGCATATCTTCACTGACGTATATACGAGTTATTTTCGTGACAACTGACTGTTTGTTGTTGTAGGACTGGTTTTACGTCGGGCAAAAATCAATAGTCACGTAACAAAAAAATTACTAACTAATTATTTCTCATTACTTAATAAGTTATTCATCTGGAAACAAATATAGATTTGAAAATTATTTTAATCTAAATAATGTTAAAGCTTTTCCCGGAAATAAAGATTTGAATTAATCGGTAAATTAATGAGCCAATTAGTAGGTAACCAATAACTAGCAAAATATTCATCCAAATTAAACTTGTATGATATCAAACAAACGTTGCAGGTCTAGCCTGAAACCGAAATAAACTGGGAGTGCAGTTAAACTCCCAGTTTAATTAGCTAGGCAAAATAAACACGTAAAAGGGCATTGATAGCGTCCAGTTAGTTGATGAACAGTCGAACAAAGAGATAACTATACAAGCAGCTTGCTTGAAACTACTTTAAAAAATATTGGGAGTTTGCTGCGAATGCAGTCATAGACAAGTCTTTTATACATATCAGTCTTTCTCTCGAAGTGTGTTTTACGCTGAAAAATATACTACGCACAATTTAAATGAAAATCGGCAGAAGTTTTGCCTGCATACCAAAATTTTTATTTGACTGTTCACTAACATAAAGTAGGCGGAGTCAGGGAGCAAACCTGTGTAAATCGCTGGAGCTCCCGAAGGGAGCGATTGTTCTACCAGATTATGTTTGTGAGATGATGTAAGAAGGAATGTGGATCTACCTTAAGATTTAATCAAAATCTGGCCAGAAATAAGTGATCCGTTAGGTACTGTACACAGTATTTTTTTAATATTATGATACCCAATACTAACGACGTGCTTGCTAATTAGAACCAAGTGTTAAAGTTTTCAATACATTAGTGGATAAGTTTAGAAAGTCAAAAATAACTACTGCAAAGCGTAGCAGGTTTCAGTTAGTTTATAACATAAAACTTTTAGGTTGAAAAGTTCAAAACTGGTACTAAATATTACAGAAAAGCAACACTTCACAAATACCTTTTTGCTTCGTTTATATTTCGCCAAAACGACTTTCTTTAAAAAAAAAATTATATATATATATATATAAATCCAGTGAAAACACAGTAGTCGATAGACAGCCTGGAGGCACTTCAAAAAAAATAATGCGTTAGCTTTTTTACACCCGTAATAAAATATGTATGCAAAATTTTACCGGAATTCTTATTTAACAAGCAAAAAATGAATGTGAAATAGTAACATACTGTTACCTATACCTTTGAGCACGCAGAATATTTGCAATTTGTTATTAAATAAAGTATTTGTTGCGATATTTTTATATGAGTCGAACAATATTACGGTTGGTGATTGAAAATAAAATCAAGTAAAATGGTAATTATTTTAATAACTCATGACGTAACATTAACAATGTATATAAACCTCTCACATATGTACATTAATTTCATACTTACTTCATTAAATAATAATGCAACATCTAATGTTAGGTGTGTTGATCATGTTAATTAATATACAATACTTAGCAGGAAGAATATTTATACATAAACTTAAGCCTTCTTCAAAACAAGCCAACTTTTAACTCCATAGTATCGTATACCATATCCACAACTTCGCAGTTCCAACCCTTGCGGCGTCCAGTGCACTTTACGTCCGCCCCGGCTGGGAATCGAAGCGGCGACTACTAAATTAAATAACTCAAAACATCTCTCCGTTGCAAGCACTTAAATAATTCACTTTGTGGCTGCTAGATAGCGCTGGCTCGCTTTAAACGTATTTACGAGATTGCACAAGCCTCACACAGATAAATATGTGGTTGTTTGTTTATCTAATCGTTGTGAAATGTTCGAAATTCTTTTGATGCCGTTTTGTTTTATGGTTCAGAGTACAGTTTATTCTTTTTAAACAAACATCGCGTACAGGTGATACACCTTCGTTCCTTACATACTACCCACGTTTTGACTATCTATTTGCAGTATCGCTGTATATTCCAGTGTCAATGCTCTAACCAAACACAGCTTGTCTGCCAATAATTTAATCCAATTAGACAAGAGATACACTAAATAATTTACTTCAGATCTGATTGTAAATGTATGCAAGATTTGTCGTTTATTTCCATCAAGAGACATTCTTCGCCGAACGAGTCGCAATAAGATATACAATAATAGTTTATGTCGTAGGTAAATGAGATACTGAAATACAACAGTGACCGCAATTGATTCTGAGATAGGACGTAAGCAATCTGAATTGGAATAACTAACGTTTACGATGCGATGCACAATGGTTTAAACATTGATGTAAATCAGTACATCGATGGCTTTAAACAATTTGTGTGTCGAAGAAGTATTTGCCTTGAAACTTTTTTTTTTTTGGGTGGGAAATCATCAAATAACTTCTCCCGCTCTGGGCGGAGCGGGAGGGCGTGTCAGACTCTTACTGACTAAAACCCACCCGTGTTCCTTCGATTGCCCTGTTGCCGGGGGCCACGATCTCCCTTTCGGTTTTCTTCGCAACCCCGGCAGGCATCGGCCTTAGTGGACCCCTTCAATTCTGCTGACATCTCTTTGAGGCGCGCGTGGAACACAACGCGCCATCGACCCGGGCCTGGTCCTTATCGGACGGTGAGCCACCCATTGCTCACCGTCCGCAAGCCCGCGCCTACGGTGGCCGGAAATCGCCTCGCGATTCCCGACGCCCTGGGCGTCTCCTCCTGCGGCGGTTAGGGGCGTGAGGGCGCGAAGTTTGCCTCTCCCTCACACGTTCCGCCTCCTCCTTCGCGAGCATTACCGCTTCGCAGAAGGAGGTGACGGCCTCCCATTTCCACTCGCTCCCTACCATGGCCTGTATCAGGGCCGGACGCGAGAGATCACCGCCGCCGATCGCCTCCACGAGGACACGGCGATGCTCCGCCCAAGCTGGGCAGACCTCCACCGTATGCTCCACCTTGTCCTCCGGGCGATCCACACAATGTTGACACCCGGGCGTATCCTCCCGCCTTATCCTATGCAGGAACCTCCCGAAACAGCTGTGTCCGGTGAGGACCTGCGTCAGGCGGAAGGTGAGGACGCCGTGGCGCTTCTCCAGCCACTCCTCAAAGAGGGGTCGCCTTGAAACTTGGGTTGGTGTTCTGAAATTCACTTGATCTGTCTAGCCTTTTCCTAACTATGTTGGGGTCAGCTTTTAGTCTAACCAGGTGCAGCTGGGTATCAGTATTTTACATGGAGCGACTGCCTATAAAATGTCCAGAACCTGCAGTTACTGGATAGCACGATACCCTTGGTAAGACTGGTTGTCAGACTTTCGGGCTTCTGACTACCCGTAACGACTGTCAAAGATCTACAAACGACATTTCTTTTGTTTCTCAAAAATTTTTCATTCTTACACTCACGACAAAAGGCTCTTCTTAAATCTTAAAGTATGTACATGTTTATCCTGAAGTGTTTACTCAAAATAGATTCGCTTTACATTCTTAATCAAATTAATAGCAGTATGTTTGCCAACTGCTGGCGGTGGAATCGTTAATGTGCGGTACTCGCAGTTCTCTTTGTAATTCAAGTGCTTCTAATCTCACTTGTTTGTTGTGCGAGCTTTAAGAATTGTGTTTGTTTTGTTAGTTAGAAAGCGGTATATGAGGTATGTGGTTGTGGATAAATTTGAAAATTGCCCATCAGTTCAGTACCTATCTAAACAAATTGTTTTGATAATCTGTACTGAATTTACCTTTTAATATGAAAAAAAAACATTTATAATAGATCTATGACAAGTAGCTAATGTACTATGTATGAAGGTAGCTAGGTTCAATACGTGAAATTAGTAGGATATAATATTTTTGTACGCAAACCTATTAAACTTCGTTTTTTTTTACTTGCAATATGCTTCTTTAAATACCTTAGTTAAACACCAACAAAACAACAACAAAATAATTGTGAAATTTAAACCAGGTTACATGTTCACAGTATGTTCATTGTTCCGCAACTCCGCGTCACGTAACATACAACTTTGCAATATGTCAGAAACAAACAATATTTTGTTTGTAGCAAATAATAATTCAATTAAACATTTCGACTACAAATATGTTTGATTAAATAATAAGTTTGGCCCAGGGGTCAGTTCAACATGTTTGCTAATCAAAAAGCTGTCTGACTTGTCAGAACAACCTTCATAAGTGGGTAGTCCGATAGAATCTACCCACGTGTAGGTCGTTTTTTAATACCAGATAGTAATTTGACAGGTGCAAATGTCAAACTCCAAATTGAAAAAAAACGAACAACAAAGATTTGAAATGTTAAATTACTATCTAGGTTTGAAAAAAGAACTATAAGTACACTTATTAAAAGTTTGTTGTTATCAGGTTAGGACTATTGACAATTTCTTGGTATTCAAATAATTGTATGTAAATGACAACTTATACCTAATCTATATCTATAAAAGGAAAGAGTGACTGACACAGGTAGTTATTATGACGTAGGCATCCACTAAGAAAGGGTTCTTGGAAATTCGACCTTTAAGGGGCTAAAAAGGGGGGATTGTTAATAAACTTGAAACTTAGCACGAATACTTATCTATGTAATGTTTGCCATTTTTTGTTTTACTAAACTACCCCCTAAAGGAGCATTGGGGGGTGTCAAAGTTTGTATGGTTGAATTTTACCGCGCGGTCTGATTAATTCGAAACTCAGTAATTATACTTAAGATTGAAAATAAATAAAAATGTATATCAGGGTTTTTTTTTTTAATCTACCCCAAACGGGGTGAAAAGGGGTATTCATTTTTACAGGAGAGGATTTTATTGTGTGGTTACTTGAAATTTGGTATAAATAGTCTATAAGTCAAATAATGGAAACGTAACCATAGACTTTCCAAAAATTAAAATCACGCTATTTGCTATGGGGGATCAGCAATATTACATTTTGTTCGTAATCTTCTATAGTTTACCGTAAATTGTAAAATGACTATCTAAAAGGTGAGAATATTGCAGATAACATTTCAAAAGATTATCATCACGCTATACGTTTATGGAGCTATGCAGTCAATCATAACATTTATAGGGTTGATTTTGATATCGGGAAAGAATTGTCGCTACAAGAAAACGGTATTAGGAAACTGTCCTTAACTTTTTGAATAATTTTGATCTGCATTCACAGATTTTGAAAAATTGTACAGTATAAGAGAATGGGCAATTTTCACAAAAAGGTTTTGATGCCAGTCGATCGTATTTCTTATTACTAGGGTCAAAAATTTATATCGGGCAAACTGAGGTTTGAGTACGAGAAAAGTCAGAAATTGCAGAAACCTTCCCATACATTTCGTAGGAAATGAGACTGTGATGAGAATTAACACAATATACTTTTGAATGATAAAATAACTTTTGAATAAGGTACCTAGAATTATTTAAATGAACACAATATACCACTATACAACAATCGAATAAGTCAAATCCTTCACCGGGCTGAATGGGGAATTCATGAAAAATTTTGAAACGAAAAGCGATGAAAAAAAAATGGTTTATTCTCTAAATAGGATATCGGAATCACTTTTACACGTCATATTAAAAAAAGAATTAAAATAAGCTAGATGGAGTCGACTTTTCCTATCTGATTATCCTTAAGAAGAAATGGCGAAACAAACTCAATGGTAACAGATAGTTACAGATTTAACCTTTTAAATGATTATCATCCCGCTATACTTTTATGGAGCTAAGCAGTCAAACATGAAATATATAGGAACGGCTATTTTAGTCAACTTTCAACAAAGCAAATACCTTAGCGGTTCGACGAATGCTTTGCAAATCTAAGTTCGATTCCCAACAATTGATATTTTTTATGTTTCTTTTTTACATTTTGATGTCCTTATACTAATATATGATAGTTCGTAAAACATACATAGAATAAAAATCTTTTTAACTCGGGTGTTTGTTTGTAAAAAAGTTTATTTCCAATTATTTATGGTATCTATCCTACACCAATTCTTATACCACTACTTGCTAATTTGCTATGTAAACAACAGTAACAGGAAGTATTACAACATCATCAAGATACATAAAGTGGATTAAATACGTATTATCGAAGCTAACTCAAAAACTATCCAAGCAAAGTTAATAAAATTAAAATGGGACTACCGCGCAAGCTTTCCCTACCAAATGAGGTTTTTTTTAATTGATCCACAATTGACGAAAATATTGATGAAAATACATTTTTTTTAATACATACAGACAAACATATACCTAACCTCCTCCTTTTGTGACGTCGGTTATGAAGTTTAGACCTCTTCAGTTATCTTTGATTATAATAAAAATAAATATTCAGAATATTTAGATGGTCAGGTGAGTGGGGTGATTAGACATTCCGTGTGTTTACAATCTACTGGTATATTATTTTAGGATAGCCGTTCTCAGGAATAATCTACAAGAATGTTTCAGTCATTGTATCAGTGGTGTGCCATTAGGTAGTAGGTATATGCAGGAATACGGGGGTTCATTAACTCACTAAAAACGAGAAACTTCACAAGCGATGGGATACTGCTACTGAAGGCTGCGAGTGTCGACCTGCACGACGAGCTGTTGCAAAATGTGACTATTATTGTAGTATATTATGGTGTCTTACGACTTCCAGGCGAACGAAGTCGCGGGCAGAAGCTAGCTTAATTAAAATACCAAAATTATATCCTAATTTAACTAAAACTATTTACAAACTAAGATATGGCGTCGGAAACTTCATCATTTGCATCGCTGTCGACTGGTAATGTACCCAAGTGATTGGCGGCATTGACACGTTATATGGGAATCTGAGCTTTGGGTCACGGGAACTATCCACCAGCTGTTTCGAGATTTCCTTAAAGAGACTATATGCACTCGGACCCCACGATCCGAGGGTTTTAAACCGCGCGAAAATATAATTATCAATAAGGTTATTATACTTATGCCGTTTGAGGTTTTCCGCAGTCGCAGCATTTCTTGGTCGACAAAAGTGTAATGAGATTTTCAGATTTTAGTATATTCGACCTCGTCATTGTAAATTCCCAGTAAATAAGAACTTCACTAAGGGTGATATTATCTAACTGTCACTTATACAACAAACCTTGCCGTTTTATGACGTGGAAGTGACATTCAACCTCCAATTTTGTTATTTATTTACGGAAATTCTCGAATGTTATTGTCCGTCTAACGTTTGTCTTCTAAATAGTTACAACCCAGCCCCCCATTGTAAGGGCTACTGGCGTTGACGTTACTGGCGAACTTTAAGATACCTTTTCCTTTTTCTTTCGGGTAAACTCGAAAGGTAAGAAAAGGTATCCTCTTGTTTTATTCCATCCATGGCTGTGAGTTGAAACATGGAATGAAACTTTTGAAAAGAAATAAATGAATTTCTTTTTAGTAATGATATAGATACCTACCTACTTTCGATTCTTTTGAAGAAGAAAACGGGTATTTATATGTACCAATTGTAACCTTTCAAAATAAGTCATAGTCAAATAATTTATTTCAAATAGGCTCTTAAAAAGTACTTTTGAACATCAAAATTTACAAAAAGATAGAATTGAATCTAGTCGCCCCTTCCTAAAGGTAGTTCACTAACTGGTTCTTTGAAAAGGGTCAAGGTAATGTTAGATGTAAACATTCCTAAGGATAAAAGAGAGACCCCTACTAAGTTATGAATACTAACTAGGCTTTGATATTGGCAAACGAAGGATTTATTTTAAATAAATTAAACTGGTCCTAAATCAGAACCGATTAGGCATAAATTGACATTTTAATCAAAAAAATTGTAAACAGAGCCTTGATATTACCAGAATTATTCTATAACCATTGATCAATTAATTACTTGCTATCAAATAATAAATTTTCTTAATCGACTTTACACCCCAACCCAGAGAAAACATCTTTAAGAGCTGATACAAATTAGATTTCTAGACCGCCCAAAATAAGTGAAGAATCTCAAACGACACTTCTTCAGCAGCCTTACATTCCTTACGTTACACTGTACCCCAGCCTCCCTACTTATCCTCCAGATTCGTATGAAGGTTCCGTGTCAGTCATTACGAAGGGAACATGTTCAATTTGAGCGGGCATGTCGCTTGCCTGTCACGTCCGCTGACTATTATTTTTGTGGGAAAACAAACTCAATTTGCCTGAGAATAAAATTAGTATAGGATATTGTATGTTTGTAGTTCAGACTTTGATTAAACTCTGGGTTTTGGAGAACTTGATTAAAAATATATATACATAATTTTTTTTTTTTTATTATTTAATTATATACAAATATTGCTCATTTAATAGTATAGGATAATAAGGCTTCTACTTTTATTTTTCGTGTGGTTAGTGATTGACCTGGTGTCATAGTTTATGCCGCTCATGGGCCTCTGTCTTGGCTTCACATACCACACGATGTTTTCTTTTAACAGTTTGGAACCAAGAGATAAATAATTACACAATACTCACATGAATCCGAAAAGTCAGAGGCGCGTGGCTTGGGTTCAAACTCGAGATCTATGAATTGGCATTCTGACAAAGACATAATATTTAAGGCAAAAATGCATTATTATTTAGTAATGAGCCAAACCGAAAGCGTAGAGGTACAGAAAGAGAGCATAGGTGTAGTAACGGAACGTTACTGAACTGACAGCTGTAGCTGTCGTCGATATCATAGATTAGACTAAGATGGATTTGAGTAAAGAATATATTGCGTGTGAAAATAAATTTATAAAATATAAAGTATATTACTACGATTCATTTTAATAAACCAAGCAATACATGTCGCAACCGGTTTAAGAACATACCGAAACAAAATAGTAAATATTAAGGAGATTGAAGTAGATTACCAACAGGCAATAAAAACGCATGAAGGAAGGCAGAAAGCCAATTATTGAAGAAATGGCCAACATTGAATACAAGATGCCACAGGCGTTATCGCTGGATATGGTCGAAGATTTGTTGCCCAGGCGGAAAAATTTTAGGCAGCAATTCCAAATTTTCCTCACGGCGGCTGGTTTTAAGAGGTTGTCGGAGACCAGAAGCACAGGAACTGTATTTTAATATACTAAATAAAGATGAGAAGGTCAACAATATGAGCAAGTGCTACAGGCGTTTGACGATTATTTCACTCCCAAACAAAATGAAGCTATCAATGAATTCATATTCAATAATAGAAAATAAGAAGAAGGTGAAAGCTTTGACAATTTTTATAAACACATCAAGAAATTAGTAAAAAATTGTAACTATGGAACAAGGATCTGGATCTGGACTATCGAATAAGGATATGGAAGACAGGATGCTACGAGACAGCATTGTGATGGGCATCAGGGATAAGAATCTACAATAAAAGCTCACAGAGGTCAATGACCTGTCCCTTGATATGGCAGTGCAGGTCCAGAACTATCAAAGGAATATATGAAGAATATCCAGAAGCAAGCTGAGCTCACATTAAAGTAGATAAAATAACAAATGAACGGGGCAAAGGCCCCAACAATAAGGGAGCTATATATAACACTAATTTCAATAAGAGTTTTTATCATTTTTAAAATGTAGTCGGGAACATGGTGACAGTGCCCAGCTTATGAGAAAAATTGTGCAAATTGCAAAAATTAAACCATTTTGTATAAGGGTGAAAAAATAAAAAGGTGCATGAGATTGAAAAATTAGAACAAGTAAATAATATTGTTGAAAATAAAGGTGGTGGAGAATCAAGGCTTGTGCAGAACAGTGATATATCGCGGGCGCTACAAGGGTCGGGTCGCACTGCCTGTAGCGCCCGTGATATCGCACCAGTTTGCACGAGCCTTTATGACTCAGGAAAGTTTATCATTCCATAAGGAATAATAAAATACATAATGAGTGGGCATTCATATTAAAAGTTGAGAACAACAACGTGAATTTTAAATGTGACACAGGGTCATTCACAATAATATTAAGGAAAAATAAATTATTATTAATAAGAATAACAAACTGTTTCAGGATGTTTTTAAGAGTCCACTAGAGCTTCCCATTCAACCTGATGCAGAGCATGTAGTGAGATCGCCACGAAGAGTGCCTAGTGCACTAATGAAGCGATTTGCTGACAGGCTGAAAGCACTGGTGAAGAGCAAAGTCATTGCGAGAATTGAGCACCCGAAAAGTTTTGTGAGCAATTAGGTCATTATTGAAAAAAAGATGGTTCAATAAGAATTTGTTTATATCCTAAAGATCTTAATAAAATATTAGTTAGAGAGCATCATTTGATATATAATATAGACGAAATAGTCTTAAAATTGTGTAATAAAAAGTGTTTCTCAGTAATAGATTTTACAGATGGTTTTTATAATATTAAACAAAGTGAGGATTCTAACGACTTGTGTACTTTTAACAGCCCTTATCGTTGTTTTAAATTTTTAAGAATGCCATTTGGTTTTTCAGTGGTTTCAGAAATATTACAAAGATATAAAATAAAACACTAGTATTTAACTACTATAATTTTATGGTACTTTCGATATATTTTTCTAATTCATAAGATATACATTGAACTTGATCCATTTACCCACTTGGTTTAATCAAACTGTTGGTATCTGCAACCTTTGTGTTCACCTCACGCACTTCATGCCGCAGATTACCAAGCATTTTTTGTAGGCGTTTATAACTAATGGTGCTACAACACACCACAAAATTATTTGTAGAAGAACTTTAACCTGACCTTTTCATACGGTCTTACATACATTCTCTGAAAGGTACGCATAAATATTTCTGTCCTAAAAAAATAAATTATAAATAAAATAGAACGAAGAGTTGTCACAATTATCAGGATTAAAAGCATTAAGATAGTTAATTGATTCAGGCGTGACCTTGCGGAAATCCATTATAAAATACAATATACGTGGATATGTTTAGTAATTTTTCCGCTTAGCTATTTCTAAAGAGCCATAAAAAACCCTGAAAGAAATCGACACGTGTTTCTTCTCTCAACGACGCATCCTCAGGATGACGACTGACTTGTCGCGAACTCGAACACGGCGTGTTGCCACACCGACTGCTGAACGCAGACTCAACGCCTGTGAAAAATGCGCGTGTATCTGCGTTCAGCGATCGGTGTGACAACACGCCGTGTCGTAAGTTACTAAATATATCCACGTGTATTGTATATTATTAAAAGCATTTGTTAAGCATCAACATTCTCTTCGGTTAATAATAAAGAAGCTCCAGTGTCGCAAGAGTAGATACAATCTAACAGCGTTTTATTGGGATTTGTATAAGAAGAAGATACGGTTTTTTAGGGTTCCGTACCTTAAAAAGGAAAAAACGGAACGCTAGGATCATTTCGTTGACCATCCATTAGTCTATCAAGACCCTTTTATTCAAGAACGCGTAGAGGTATCAAGTTGAAAAAATACGTGGATTTATGGTCCCTTGGAGCTCTAAATGCAATAAAAAAATACGGCCATTTATGCGACATATTTTGATACTCGCAAATAAATCAAAACCTACAGGGTACTTGAAATTAGGCAAGAAGCTAGATCTCGCAGCACATGTCAAGGAAAAATTCTGAAAATAGTTAATTTTTAGTTTTATCACACAAAATTTTGCGATTACAAACTTTTTTTTTTTGGGTGGGAAATTATCAAATAATTTCTTCCACTCTGGGCAGAGCGGGAGGGCGTGTCAGACTCTTACTGACTAAAACGAACCCGTGTTCCTTCAGTTGCCCTGTTGCCGGGGGCCACGATCTCCCTTAAATTTGCAGTCGGATAATTGACCGTGACGTATATCGATGTATGGAAGAACATTTTTTTCAACTACAATATTAATTTGTTTTTAGGATAAATTCATCCTAACCACGGAACCCTTTAATGTGCGTGGTCCTACATGCACTTGGCCGGTTTTTATGCTTAAGATGGAAAAAAATATTCTTACCAATTTCCATATTTTTTCTAAGATTCTCAGCAGTGTAGATAATTGATCGCATAAAAGAATATTGTTTCGTACAAGCATTTAAATTGATTTATTATTGCTAACCTGTAATGTTCCAATGTTTGGCAAGGTCTTCACGAACCGACTATACATTATTTAGCACGTGACTCTCCAATAAGCCGATAAAATGATTAACTCAACTACAATTCTAAGCATGACGTCACAATTCCCCTAAGTACACACTATATATACACACGTACTACATAATCCTGTATCCGTATTCTTTAACCTACGCTGAACTCATTGTGCGCGAGTTATGTTAATACCGCGTTAGGCGCCGCGGGACGTAAGTTGCGTTTCAAAAGATAATAATAATAACATTGGAAGCAGTTGGCAAGCGAACGACAATACGCCACTAGCGGGCTTTTTGTTAAGTTGTCCAAGGTATGAGCGGGACCGGTTTTGTAATTTTTGTATTTTTTGTTCAACATAAAATGTACAGGCATTGTCAATGTCCGTATTTTGTTTAAAAATACTGACATTGATAATGCCTAAATCGGCACCGCGCTAATCAAAGGGTTAATGTCTTTTACTCCATCCACCGCGGTAATCAACGCGTTGATGTCTTTTTATGGCCAAAAGCTGGTGTCGTTACAGTGTTGCGAAATCAATGGTTTAGTCCCATCTCAAAAATGCCCAACGCCCCTAAATAAGTTTTCACTTCAAAAAAAAAAAAGATTGATATGTTACCTTGGACAGAGGGGGTTCCGGATTGGTCTTTTGAGAGGTAACGGTGCCCCTTTCATGTGCAGATGGTGACCAAAGTGGTGGTTTTAGTGAGATAAGAATCCCACACTCCCTGGTCTTATCCCCGAAGCCCGGATGTCTGAAGGTTTCCCCCCGAAAACAAAAAAAAAACGGTATTGCACCTTTACGTCGCGTTTATCTTGCACCCCACACCACAGCCCGTTAGCCAGCAGAATGAACGGGCATCTCATAAAATATTATAACATGCAGAAAACCCACACACTCACACACACCCCTACACCCTACAGATAATTGTTATGGGGTATATGAAAAACTTTGTTCTGGATTTTTTTAATACATTGGGCGCCGGAAGCGCGTTACTATGGCAACGGGTTTTTAGTGCCAAACGACCGAATTCTGTACGACGTTATAAACCTTTATTGTGAAACTACTTCTGCCTGCGACTTCGTTCGCGTGAAAGTCGTAATATACCACAATAAATACTACAATAACAGTCACATTTTTTATAAAACTTCCCTGTATACTACGTTTGAAGTTTTATCTCAGCAGCCAAAATATACAGAGAGTCAGTAATGATGATTCGGGAGCAAGCGACGTACAGTTGTCCGTGTGAGAATCAGCTTGTCCTGAGGTCGACACCCGCAGCCTTCAGTCTTCGGTGTCGGCCCCTGTGACTTGTTGATCGCAAAGCATACGCTCACAGGGAGCTGCATGCGCTTAAATTGGTAATTGTTGTGAAATTATTGTTTTAAGTATACTTTATAGATAAAGTGAATGGGTTCCAGGGGCATTTCCTCAATATTTTGAAAAACTTAGGGTGCCAAATAGGACTATATTTCCATTGAACATACACCTAGTCATTTCCAAAACCTGTTTTGATTGTTAATTTCTAAACGAAACTGATACACAGCGCAAATACGGAAAAATCTTGTATTGAAGAGGATTCTTAGGTACGATATTGTCTGTAAAACGTCTAAAACAAAAAAAAAAAGAGTTATGAAGCGCTCCCTAGTTTTTCATCTTGGTTATAAATACTGGGCAAAAGTAAATAAGGACTGAAAAATGTAGTTTAATGAATTAATTACATGAAAGATTCAAATGAAGAACATTTTGTGTAGAATTTATCGCTGGAAATAGTGAAATATAAAGGCTGACGCTTTGGGAGCGCGTTTGTACGTTTAGTATAAAACATCGCACACTACAGGCGCGCCGCACTGCATCGCGCCGCAACGCGCTGCATTGAAATGCGATGCGCTGCAGCCCGGTACGTCTGTGATGTGCGCTTAGCACAGTACACACACCACTTAGTCCACAAAGTTATAAATTGTAAGTGACAAAACATAACTAGCTAGTTATATTTTGTCATTAATTTCCGAACGAACAAAGTAAACATTGCCAATACAAATAAAATACATATCGACTTCCAGGACTTCCCTATCAGAATCAAACAAAGCATTTATATTTCTGAGAATGAAAGACCATAGATCTAAGAATCACGTAACATATGTACCTTCAAAAAGTAAACCCCAAGAGCTCCGCCAGGTGAGCAGATATTCCTACATTAGGTAACATGATTCATAACTCAGCAATATATCACCCTTCGTGAATATATGAACAGACGTTTAACTCGATACTGTTCGAAGAACGGAGCCGTTATTTTTATTAAGCGTAGATTTTTTGGGTAGTGATTGACTTGGTGTAATTATTTAGATTTTTAACATTAATTTGAGTTTCCTACTTAATTTTATTTTAAGTACCTGGGTGATCGAGCTCTGCTTTGGTGAAAATAGAGAATGCTCATTTAATAGTATAGGATAGTACCTACTAATTCCATACGGCCATGATAGTTGGTATTTACTAATTCATGCTGACATGATCATTATTCTAATGTCAATAATGTCATATCATTATTCATTATCTTGTTCTAAACTTTGGGCGACCGAGCTGTGCTCGGGTGAAAATACGGAGAAAACAAATTTTCCTAGATATGAAACCTAGCTAGATCGATTTTTCGCCACCGTAAACCCCTACATTGCTACTTTCGAAATCGTTACAGCCGATTTCGAAAGTAAAAAGGTTCCGTTGGTGGAATGAATTTATCCCAAATACAAACATAAAATTGTAGTTGAAAAACATGTTCTCCCATACATTCCAACTGCAAATATATGTTTGTGCCCACAATATTAACAGATTTACCATGTTATTTTAATACTATAGACTTCTTATAGATTTCCCTGTAATCTATGAGTAAAGAACCATTTTATGTATTTTTTTCAACATTTTAGGTCCAGTATTTTCGGAGATAAAATTATATAAAAACTATATTTAAAATCCTCGCAAAAATCCCTTTCACTTGATACTGTTTGGTACACGATACTGTTTGCAAAACTTCTTTTTTTTTCAAATTTTCTTGTTTGCCCCCCAAAAGTGACCCCCATATTAAAAAAAAAAAACATTTATTTACGTTACACGTGTTTGTTTGTGTCACAGAAATACGAAATAATAATAATATATGTGTACCAAATTTCAACTTAATCGATCCATTAAATTCGGAGCATTGGCTGTGACAGACGGACAGACAGACAGACACACGAGTGGTCCTATATTTTTTTTATTTTGAGGTACGGAACCCTAACAATATCTAATACCGCAATGCACACGAAGCTGCCAAGCTGGCCAAGTTAATGAAATATAGATTGCATTTAAAAGTGCAATGAAAAGAAGCCTGAAATAAAATGTGGCAATAAATGTTATTTAATAAGTAGCAACTTTATTCAGCGATTTTCAAGGTTCCATTCAAATATTTAACAGTTATTTTGATGCTTATATTTTGTTCGTACGTTTACATAACACAACCATTAATTAAACTAGCCATTTCATTGGTAGGAATCAATGTTTAGTGTGAGGCTGCATCAGTGCAGGCCGACGATAATCTGATTTCAATCAGCAGCGAATATCATTAATATGCTGAATAATGGATTTGTGTGTACCGTGTGTGTGAAATAATACCACAGATTCATGAAAATTAAGAAGTTCCACTTCAAACAATGCGCGAAAAAAGACCAACTGGAATGGTATTTATGATGTCGTGAAATCACGGTAAAAGGGAAACAACATTCAGTTGCTTAATACTTTAACAGAGGTCTACAGAGTGTGCTCGATGTTGGCAATAGGACGACTGACTAACAGCAGGATTGCCAGCCAAATTAATTTTGATTGCCGAATAACAAAACTTGTTGTCAGTCTTTCAATTTGCTGTTATAGTGTTAATAAGTAATAATCTTAAAAAAAAACTGTGTACTTTTAAATCAGCTATCATAGCATTTATCTATCTTCTGTAGTTTTACTTCTATTTATCTTCTGTTCTCGAATCCCTTTCCAATCTTTTGCGGTCTACATATGTGTGCTAAGCAATGTGCGTCAGCCTGTGACTGCGCATCACATTGATCTTCTGCATCTTTGACACCATTCATTCCCCACTGCTTGCGATCCAATATTACAGCAGTAATTATTTACAGCTAGCTACATATTTAATTGTAATACGCTCTGATCCAATTAACCCGTTGATTAGCCCGATTTGTTTGTAATTAATTTGAATAATAGTATTGAGGCAGCTAATTACTATATCGTTGTGCAAATGGAAGCTATGTATGCATTGCAATCAAATATTCTAATCATGTCGGTGAAAATGTGATTCAATCTCGCAAGAATTATTAATTTGGGAAAAATTGGTGAGCAGAAAAACTTGTCTCCTTATAAAGAGATTAAGTACTAACTTTGCGAGAATGCATGTAAGTTCTCGAACTTTATTAAATAATAATCAATTACATTATTGACGATTATAAACAAAGCCACGTTTATGTCTTATTGTGTCCGAGTACGTAATCAAGCACTCGCCAGTGGAATAGCACTGAACCTCTGCATGACCAATTTATACAATCTACGTGTGCATTGTATCCCTGCCCATAAAATATAAAAGCCTCAACTACTCCGTCGTTCTCTCGTTTATCCGTCCCTCCGTCTCAGATCATAGAAAAAAAGGGAAATACGTCATCACAACAAATAAATTGTTTATTTTGATCAAAATTATTATGGTGATATGTGATAACATTATAACAGCTGTTTAGCTGAGGCGTAACATAAATTGGAAGTTTTTTTTTGAGTTATTGGTTCTAAATATTATTTTTCATTTCAGTATTACGTTATATAGGTTGTTTTCAAGCGTATCATTAAAATGCTACTAGATTATAAATAGTTTTCTAATAGATTACAATGATTACGATTACAGTACTTTGCTACTTAAAAGAGCATTCAATGTTTGTGTGCACTTTGAGCATATTGAAGCACAATTCTCTTGATTCTATTTCTCTATCTGTTCTCTGAGGTCCCATCGTTTTGTTTTCATTTGTTTAATTGCCCGCCTTTTTCAATGGGCAGGTGACGTTATTATGTTTAATTTTATTCATTGCCACCTGTGTAATGTGGGCCTTAGAGATTTCGTGTGGGCTGTTGACAGATTGTGACCCTTTGTTCTGGTGTAAATTGTGTTATATTACCCACATTTTTGTCAATCCCCCTCAGAATAATCTCGTCTATTAAATGTAATGTTCCCATAAATATCTTTTTGCGATTACGGGGAAAAGACAAACAGAATAATAAAATATTAACTGTAATATGAGCCGTTTAACTCGTAAAACGGAGTGATATTATCAATACCTATGTGAATTTGGCGTAATCTAGAGTCACGCCAAATTCACATAGTCTAGATTCTAGACACTTCGTTTTAGTAAATAATTGCTATCTATTTCCATATATATACACTTACTGATATTGTAGGTTCCTGTAATTTTCTTTGATCGAAGTCTTAGTCAATAAGGACATAACGATACATCAAGATAAATTCCTTTATTTACGTTACCTTTTCCTCCTTAAAGAAGTATTCTAAATAAATAAAAGATAAAGACAGTAAATACAGTAAAACGTGTTAAGAAGGTATCGGGCAGCAATCTATCTCTATTTAACGCAAACTATTGAGATATAGTGGCGTGTTTAACGAAAAAAGATTTTCTTACCTGTTTGTAGTTCAGGAGGGTTTAGGTGAGTTTATTTACCTGAAAAATAAATAGCATTTGAAAAGGATTTAATTTCGCATCGATTTGTAAGCGATGTTGAGGTTGCCTGTTGTTAAAGACTGGGCAGATCCTCATTAATTACTTTCGGTAGGTATAAGCCAAAACCAGCCCATTGATCAAATTCAAATTAAAAATATTTTATTTCACCTACAAAAGCTAGGTGAACGGTTCCTATTAGTACAAGAAACTCCACGGTTTACCCTTTTAAAAATAATTGCCTTTTACAATATTTTCAAATAACAGTGTTGATAGGTCTGTCACAGTATGTAGGACACGTATGTACGGTGTGTAGGACAGTGTAGATCTTTCAACAAGTACCAACTACTTACCAAAATAGAAAATGGTCAACAAATCTACAGTCCACTAAGCCTACAGCGTTCTCATATTCACAAAATAGAAAAGAATCTATATAAGAATGTTGTCATACTTTACCTAGTTTTTAGGGTTCCGTACCCAAAGGGTAAATTGGGACCCTATTACTAAGACTCCGCTGTCTGACCGCCGCTATAACAACAAATACTAAAAAACAGAATAAAATGACATGCTTATTTTCTTTTAAACAATGAAGCTCGAATGTTTCTATGCAAAAGTCTGCACTTACTGATTTCAAAATTGACCACAGTTTCTGATTCCACAAACTCTATATACGCGATTGAGAGGTATCTTTGTACTTATCATTACCACTCAACGTAGGATTCGATTACGATATCAAGGAGATCCGATATCTCAGCGTTATTTATTCAACGCTTAACTCGGTGTGTGTCGATTGGTGACGAAACCCGAGACCATCTAGAATAGTCAACCCAACAAAAACACTTAATTTTGATTGGCTCAGTGGGCCTCTATGAGTTGGCTTCGGCCCCTCGTATGCCTTTCAAAGATCCGGGATCCTAGGGCCACAAGATATGTTAAAAAAAAAACAAATGAAACGTAGATTTAACTACGTTTTATCTGTTTTTTTTCGAGATACAATTAAAAATGATATCTATCTCCCTTTATTCAAAGTTAGCATGAAATTAGTCAAGTTAAGGCACATACAAAAATAAAAAGTGCATCAGGATAACATAAAAAACCGGCCAAGTGCGTGTTGGACTACGCACAATGAAGGGTTCCGTAGTTGGGATGAATTTATCCCAAATAAAAACTTAACATTGCAGTTGAAATACATGTACTCCCATACATTCCAACTGTAAATGTAAATTTGTACGCACAAAATTGAGAGATTTACCATGTTATTTTAAGACCGTAGACTTTTTATAGGTTTTCCTGTAATCTGTGAGTAAAGAACCATTCTCCGTATTGTTTTTAAAATTGTAGGCTCAGTCGTTTCGGAGATAAGGGTCAATTTTCATCTATTTTCTTAAATATCTTGTATGTATCTTATGTATTTATTTTAAAATTATTATATTTTTAAATCAAGATCCTCGCAACAAGTTCTTTCATTTGATATGCCACACGATACAGTTCAAAAACTCAATTTTTTAATTTTCTTATTTGCCCCCCAAAGGTGACCCCCATATTCAAAATTCATTTATTTACGTTACACGTCCGTGTTTGGGTCACAAAAATATATATGTGTACCAAATTTCTTCTTACTCATTCTATTAGATTCGCAACAAATTGGCTGTGACAGACGGACAGACAGTCAGACAGACAGATAGACAGACAGACCGACAGACAGACACACGAGTGATCCTATAAGGGTTCCGTTTTTTCCTTTTAAGGTACGGAACCCTAAAAAGGTCAGACATTTTGGCACATACTATGGCGTGCAAATATCTGTTTATACGACAATTATTATTATGACACAACGAGAACAGCAGCGCGGTGGAGTCGATTACTATCGCTCGCTCACTCAGTCAATCGTCAACTGCAGGCCGCTGCCTGACGGATGACGAATCGTATTAAGCGTAGTATGAAAACATGCCGTACATGCTTTTTCAACTGCAAATGTAAGTTGGTCGACTATTACACATTAACTTGTAGAATCTACTCAGCTGTGATGGTTTTCCTTTTAATTTCGTTATATTTTATATACTACTGCTGTGAATTTTTCCATTTAGCTGGCAGCGGAGGGACACTTGACTGTAACAAAAATTAGCTCTTTAAAGCTTAATATTTCGCACATTTTAGAACGAACATTCCAACGACCGCATACCATGGGATTGACGAGAAAAACTTTACGTGTAGGGGAGGTACCCTAATATTTTTTTTATTTTTTTTTTTCAAGATTTTATTTCACTCTTTTCTCGGTGTGCTTAAATATGTATACCCGTGCCAAATTACAGCTTTCTAGTACTAAGAGTTTCAAAGCTAAGCCGTGGACAGACAAATAGATGGACGGACATGGCAAAACTATAAGGGTTCCTTGTTACCTACGGAATCCTAAAAAAGTGTTTTGTGTTAAAATTGCTTGACAACGCGTCGATAATAAAATGATAGGTTTTCGTAGCCTTTCATTTCGTGACGACTTGTACAGGAATAGTTCAGCTGTATGAACAGTGAGTCACTGCGGGAGATTGTTACAGGTTGTACGATCACAGGATACTGATACTCGTAACAGATCAATATTTATTCACCCACGTTAACCACACCAATACCCTTCGCTGCCTACGCAATATTCAACAGTTCCCACGAGTAGGTTAATTCCACTACATCTAATTGATTAATTAATTCTCCTTTGATATTCGATATCACACGTGGCAAGATATTGAGTTAGGCTCAATAGATAGAATTGGAACACAGTGTATGGAATAAACATTAGAACAACTACAAACAAATAACCGAAATGATGCACCCGCACAGATACGTGACCACGATCTGTTAGCGTGTTTTGCAACACACGTAGTCGGTGACACACAAACATGACAACTTGTCTCGATGTGACATCGAGGCAGGTTGTCATGTTTGTGACGTGCAAACCGCTTTTTGTGGCTGTTTTTTTTATAAAATAAAAGATTTTAATGGATTGTGTACAAGCGTATCAATAGCTGGAAAGGAAGCGATCACTAAGATAAAAAAATAATTCGTGAGTCTACATAACCTCAAAATCGGGCAAAAACGGTACTTTTTGCACTTTTAGGTTAGGATATCTCAGAAACCTGACGTGATAGAGCAATTCCAAAGCCAGATTCGGATTCAGCGCATCGATACCTTCGGAAATGTATAGTCTAGTTTCTGGTTAAGAAGTTTGGTTAAATTTTGTTGGCCTGTGTAATAATTAAAGTGTATCGAAGAAAAAGTCTTACTGTGCCGACTATAATTTTATTAAGAAGGGGTAAAGTCCAGAGAGATAATGATGGTTGACAAATCTGTGAGGAAGCGTAGGTAATTATCACAAAAAATAACCTAGTTGTCATACTGTTTAATAACACTTCTACAGTGGCAAATAATAGCATTCGGGTGTGAAATGTAGGGTAGAAACAATACCTTTACAAATATATGTATTGGAGTGCCGCGCGGCTTGTGGTCTGGTGTCCGAGCCTCGTGTCTCCGGGAGGGTTCAATAGCGTTCTGAGGAATTAGGTAGGCTAGCAATAGGGTGATCGAGAGGCGGTATTACATGTCTTTAGGTAGCTGAAACCGTGAACAAAATAAGCAATTAGTGGTAAAAAAGTAACAAAATCGAGTGTTTAGATACACTATGGTCAGAGATTGCATTAGACTGCCTTTTTTTTTGGGTGGGAAATTATCAAAACAACTTCTCCTGCTCTAGGCGGGGCAGGAGGGCGTGTCAGACTCTTACTGACTAAAACTCACCCATGTTCCTCCAGTTGCCCTGTTGCCGGGAGCCGCGCTCTCCCTTTCGGTTTTCTTCGGACCCCCGGCAAGGCATTAGACTGCCTGGATGTAGGTTCTGTCCAGTTTTGTTTCTGTTCTGTGTAGAAATTATCGCAGCTGTATTTCCTTTTTCATCTTCAATATAACAGCCTCACTCTTTTTATGCGGTATTTTCAATGACCACTTTATAAAACCAACTTCCTAAACGAACAAACAAAACACACATCTACATCATGACCTGCAATCATTGCAATTTAAAACGAAAACTACAGTCCAGTCCAAAGAAGTCTAATCAAACAGAGCGAGATTAAAGTGGACAATTACAACCGTCTGACTTGCGAACTTTAAAGCCAAGCTAAAAAACGCGTCTGGCGAAGTGGCGAACTAAAAAGGCTGAAAAACGCACCGGAGCCAGCTTAGCGCACTAATCCGTTCTGTATTTCGCTGCTCTGAGCTGAGTACGGAACGTTTTCTCGCCAAGTCACGCTCGGTAAAGGTCCTTGAAAAAGGGAATTCTTTTACGCGTAACATAAGGAGGATTAAATGAAAAAAAAATATACCAAAAAATATAACCAACTTCCAAACTACAAAGTGAATAATTACTTTAATTTCGGAAGTCGGTGTCTTTGGATCAATTAGTATTTAAGTTTTTTGCCACCAACATCCGAAATTAAAGTTAGTTTTCACTTTGTAGTTTGGAAGTCGGTTGTATTTTTGGTAAAATTTTACTTTTTAGTGTTTTGGTTTGTAATTAATTTTTTTCCAATTTGCCAAATGGTGCTTTTTGAGAGCAAATGCACAAGTTACTATAAAAAAATACCCAAATCGCTATAGGTGTGCCTATAATATTTGAAGAGTTCCCTCGATTTCTCCAAGATTCCAACAACAGATCGTGACCAAATGACAATAGGACCAACCTGGAAGTATACCCTTTCAAACAAAAAAAGAATTTTTCAAATCAGTTCAGTCGAGTAATCAGGGAACATACATAAAAAAAAGAAAAATAACTGACGAACTGAGAACCTCCTCCTTCTTTTTGAAGTCGGTTAAAAATGGAAGGATTTTTACATAGGTACATATATATGTGTATGTTTGAGGGTTGGGGGATGGGGAAGGTAGGAAATCCCGCATGCGATAAGTATAGGAAATGCATAGTTTCTTTTAATTATTTTTTTTTAATGTCTTTTGAGGTTATGTATTGATTTTTTTTTTGAGTGTTAAGACTGTTTGTTATAGTATTTTATAATTTTATAGGATATTTTTTATTTATTTAGTGTAGTCGACGGAGCCCCGCTTCGCGGAGTTCGTATTTCTGTGTGGTTTAAAAAACATAAACATCCCGCCATCCCCTTCTAACCTAACCTGTCCGAGTCGGGGTGTCGCAAGTCCCGAGCTCGCTTGGCTCGCTCCTGCAACCTAAGTTCTCATTGCCTTTTTATTAAGTCCAGATGTGTCGGGACTCAAGCTCGCTACAAAAATTAAATGACATGACACAAAAATTCACAACATGGATAACTGTATGCGTTTGTTTTGTTTTACCTTTAGCAGATACCATCAAAATAAAAATAATAACTTGTAGATTGTCACAAAATTAAAATTTCCTAGTTATTCACCCAAAAATGTCAACTGATTAATATTTTTTAAATCAAAACGTATTATTAAACCTCCCTAAAATAGCAACAAATCTCAAAATTACGTCAAAAGCAACAAAATAGTACAAAAGTTGAGGTTATTTTATCAAAGTTTGATATTTTTTATTTCAGAAAGTGTTCATTTCTCAGACATGAAACTTCGTGAGATTGTTCAAGATAATAATTACTTTGCACAAAAAAGGTTTGAAAAGTATACTGCGGGTCCCGTATATAAAAGACGACACGCTGATTTACCTTTGCATTAGTTAATTAGCGAATTGAGTTCTTTGATATAAATCTTCTTCACAATGAAAACCTGTTACTTTTGGACTCACGTTTTAACACAACTCTTCGCACTACTGAAACTAAAGTAAATGTTAATCAGCAAGTAGCGATCAAATTCACAAGTTACTTAGTTGGTACTTAGTTAATTTTACACGAGCTTTTTCTTCACACGAAATTGAAATACCGCGTAAAACAACCTCCACCCTTACAAAATAATCTCGGAACCAACAATTTTCCCTCTCAGTGCGTTAAATCGCAATACCTTTTTGTACGTGTTTTCTTTCTGGCGACCGTAAGCCAGCGTAATGTTTGTAAATAAGAAAACAGTAGAATAATAACGCTTAACTTTGGATCTCGTTCGACGCCGCGAGCGCAAGAAGCACTTCCAGACGGAATCGTGTTTGCAATCCTATTTTAGTCGAATAAAATTGCAATTTAGCGCGGAATAAAATTTTCTACAATCGTCTTTAATGTAGGCTACTTTCGGCACTTCAGTTTTTACTTGCAATGTATTGTATTGCTTGTTGTGTTACGTAAACGTTTGTGCGTGGGGATCGATATAACTGAATAATTGCACAGGTTGTCCGTTTTCTCTCTTTTCATGTAACGTATGATATCAACATAACATCACGCCCGTAGTTATTCCCCTACGGATGAAGCAGAGGTGTACCTACCTATACACCCACATTTTGCTTGATGTAATCAGGGTGAGCTTATCCGCCTTTCAACAGGAAGCTAATCAAGACTTTAGGCTGCTCAGAAATCTCTAATTAATTACCCAATAATACATTTCCCGAAATTATGTTTCAAACTTATATTTGTTATTTGACTTCAATTGTCAAAGACAGAACAATTAATTAAGTGGAAGTATGATCTCTTTGTAGCTTTACGACTTTCATGGAAACAATAGACAATTATTGTTAAATGGATTGTAAAATACAGCCAAATTCTAATTTCACATAATTATAGTGATTCCCCAAATCCAGCTGCCCACTTACCAATTATAATCTCTCAGTAGGATTAGAAATATAATATTGTGATATTCCTTAAATTATAATCATTTCCCTTTATAAATTTCTGGTACAATTCTCACACAATTTGTGTTATAATATCGTGTATGCCTACTTTGGTATATCGTATTGGATATATTATGTAACAGGTAAAATTGTCGACCCTCAAGGAATGCTCGGCTTAGTTTGCATCACGCAATAATGTGGGATTTATAATAATATTTAATCTGTTTGTGTTGTTATTGTATGTTGTTGTCTAATTGAATGGAATATCGGAGAAGTTCTGACATCAAAGGGTTGACTGTATTGGTATAAATAGGCACAATTACGAAAGGAGGAGTGCAGTTGTAATATTAGCAGTATGTATGTGGCTAGCTGAGACTTACCAGCTACTGTGGAACAACTAAAGGTACCATTTCGTAACCGACCACAGGCAACAACTGCAGGCGACGTGTCGCCGCGATAGGACTGGTTTCTATGAATTTCTAAGTAATTAATACCTTCCGTAGCTAGTGATACGTCGCTTTTATAGAAATACACAGTCGTGTCGCGGCGACACATCGCCTGCAGTTGCCGCCTGCGGTCGGCTACGGATTTGTACCTTAAAACTTGTTTCCAACGAAGTACCAAGAGAAAGAGCACGACAGCAACTAAATTTTCGTATTGTAATAACACGCCACGCCATTTTTATGGTGTAGATAATAAAGGGTATTTCTACCTATTTAGCTGCTAAGTACTCTGCACGGTGGATAATGATTACTTCAAATAGTTTTATAGACCTTGATCAATTTCACTGATTCCTAGTTAGTATAGAGTTCCTGTAATTGGAAATACTTACACAGTCCAATCCTAAGCATAGCGAAAAAATGATCTAGCACGTTGTTGAGTTAAAAAATATATTTTATATTCAAAAGTAATTAAATTAATTTAAAAAAAATTAAATTAAAATTAATTAATTAAATTTTTCTAACAAAATTTTTCAAAGAACTAAACGTTTAATGAATTGTATTTAAGAGCCGCGTGCTGCGTGATGTCTGGCGATACGCGGCCTACTGCCCGTAAACCTGAGGCTTCATTACACGGTAAGTACGCGTCTTGTGGCTGCCGCGGTTTAACTATTACAACCAGCCATTTTTGAGATATATTTGCGTATGTATTGTCTAGATAAACAGTAATGGTACTTACGTAATATTTTTAATAGTTGTGAGCAAGTTTTTATGTTAGCGTAGTGTACGTGGAGTGTCCTGAGTTTCAGGCGTAGGTACTTTGAGTAAAAATATTCTATAGTCATCTCTACGGCCAAATAAATAGAATCATTTTACCTACCTATACAATAGTCTCAAAAAATACATAGTCCAGCAAAAACTAAAAACCTAAACAGCATTTGCTGTGACAAATTAAGCACAAACCATCGACAAAGCGGGTCCGTTTTGCACCGAATAATTGATGTACTTTATTATAGTCTGTCGCGGTCCCATGTCGCAGCAGAGTGCACAGAATACAATGTGAGCAGTAATGCACTTCTGCGGAGGAAGGTACAAAACTAATAGTTCATACGTGGCGTACTATTAGTTTTGTACTTCTGATGTGGTCTGTGCTTTACCGACCCATTATATTCCTGCCATAGACGCAATTTGGATCAGAATTTCGCTTCCAGAACGAATTAATCTGACCTCTGCAAATAGCGGATTGTTTGTGATTGCACGTGGGCGTCGTACTGTGTCTGCCATAACAGCAGACTCGCTAAGTACAGTGCATTGTGTTAATTGTAATGAACACAATAATAATATATGCAGTAGAAAGGTTACTAGTCAAATTTAATACCTGGTTTCTAAATTGAGAATTTGAAGTTGAAAACCTGAATAACTCTACTTTGGCATTACTTAAAGGATTTCTTCAACGTAGCCTGCGCACTATTTAATTGCAAGAAAAGTAATAAATTTTGAATTTTGCGGGCTTGACAAGTTCTTAACTTCAAATTCTCAATTCAAAAATCGGCTGTTACATGTGAAATATACGTTTAACCCACTATAATACACACAACAACAACATTTAAAATCTGTCACTACCAGGGTTCAAAGTTGATTTTATTTCTAAGTCAAACAAACCGTCACACCGGTCCCTCGCCATTCTAGCGATTAAACTGTGGCGTGAAATCTAAGCGGTTACCAACAGCACCCGCGGGCTTGAGGTGAAGTTACTGGAACTTTTCCAATATCCAGTGTTATTGCGCCGTCCCGCACCCGCCCCGCCGTCGTGTCGCGCCGTCCCGCGCCCGGCCCATTGGGATGAGGTGGACTTTCATGTCTTCACACTTTCCCGCCTGTTAACTGGTCGTTTTGTTTTGGGATATAAAGTCGGTAAACATGGTGTGCCGATAGTATTTTGTTAAATTACTGTTGCTATCATTGTATTATCTGACTAATGGCCGGCGCACTCCATGACAAGACGACTGAAAGTAAAGCATTATAATGTGAGTTTTTATCGAGTGAAAAGTAGAAATCAACTGTATCGCTAAGTATTGATAATAAGATTTTTCTATAATAAGAATTTGTACAATAACACCTTTAGCAAATATAACACAATCTTAGTTATGTAAGAGTAAGCGAAGGAAACGAGAGGAATTTCAAGGGCAAATGTAATTTTGCAAATGTCAAATCGGATAAAGCCTGTACGAAGTGATTGAGGTGTGGCTGCAAAATAGGCGGATTAAGTTATACTTGTAATTCGCTACATATCTATTATTTGATGATCCTTAAATATACTAAGGTATATAACATCCTTTAATATACTTAGCGTTAATTATTTTGAAATAAGGAGAACTTGAAACCTGCTGCGCCACCAAACAAAATATTTCAGCTTTGTGAAAATTATTTTAAAATCAACTGGTTCATGTATCATTGTTTGCTTGAAAAGGTCGAAAACAAACCCGAGTCTTTTTTTGTGATGCTCGCGTTTGTCCACTATTAACTTGATGTTTTAAGCAAACATGCAGTCGTTTTGAACTCGTGACCTGCTGACTTCCTGGTTACATCTACTTACCATCATGTTATCGCTAACTTAGCGGCCACCAATCAGTAAATCTGTCTCTAATTTGATTAGATTCCAGTGGACCGTGAAAGAATTTCGTTAGCACCTAAATAAATACGCGGCAGGATTAGTTAAGGGGCGCTTAGTCCCGGAATCACGACTCATTGGTCTAATGAGCGTGGGACCCTGGACTATGTGTTGAGGAACCTGGACTTTAAAATAAGCTGTGATTAATGTAAAAACGTGTGTGGTCGGGGGATACCCGTCAGGAAAGAAGTTCTTTCTCACGTATGATTTAAAATAAATACAAAATTTTCGCAGCCGCCATCTTGGATTTATATTTTGATCTCACTATCAGCTGTGGCCGAAAATTATGAAAACGATACCCATGACGAAAAAATTTAGAATTTTCGCAGCCACCATCTTGGATTTGCATTTCGGCCCCACAATCGGTTTTAACTCCCTCGAAAACCATGAAAACGATATCCATGATGAATAAAATTTGAAAATTTTCATTTTGGACTACATTTCGAATACAATATCGGCTTTGATACCCTCGAAAACCATGAAACGATACCCACGATGAAAAACTTGAAAATTTTCAGAGTCGTTATCTTGGATTTTCCTTTTTCCCAAATTCACAATTTCTCTCTCTCTCTCTCTCTCCGGCATGCAGTGTACACGGGCCGATGTGCACAATTTTATCCTACGACAGTGTTATCGCTTTACTCTTTTCTTTTGTTTGTTTCTGCCGGCGTTCTCTCTCTCTCTCTCTTTCTTTCTCTTTGAATTAGAAGAAGACAGTCGCAAGTATAAACACTTTTTAGCGTGACGATTTCTGAAACTTTACAAGCCGCGTTAAAGAACTTCGTTCCAAGAACTTAAAATATATCTATAACGAAGGGGTTTATTTATAAACCTTGCCGGTGGTTAAAGTTAACACTTTCACTGTATGTGTTAAATAGTAGTGATAGTGAAAGATCTACAAAGTTATCTTTTTATCCAATATTCCAGCGAAATTAGCCAAAATTAAATAATAAATATTAGAACCAGTTCTATTGTTTGTTTCAACGTTTTTAAACAGCACTATTAGTTGGAAGTGAAGCTCATACGTCCGTACATTGCATGTATGTTTTGGCGTCGTACAGGACTTTCCGCTTTTATTTTAATTTTACTTCTTTTTATTTTTAAATACTTTTTCTTTCATGTAATGCATTTTTGAAAATTGATTTGTAACGGTTATCTGAGGGTGATAAACAAATTTTCGCTGTCGTAGAATTAGTAAATGACCTTATAAACCATCACAATGCAATATTATTATTGGACGTATGGTGTTAGGATTACCAATTACCTTGGGACAGTGAAAGTGTTAAGTAAAGGCTCGTACAGACCAGCGCGATATCGCTGGCGCTACAAGGGTCGCGCTGCCTGTAGTACCCGCGATATCGCGCTGGTCTGTACGAGCCTTAATGATTAACGTCTGCTTAACATATTTTTTTTTACTTTGTACGTCTTGTAACTTTGTAACTTTAAGCAGCGCTTATAAATAAACCATCTGTTCAATCCCTAGAGATCAATAAACCTACATACAGGCTATCGTTTTGCGGGGTCATTGCGTAACACTAAATACGATAATTGATCACATTTTCTTTCATTTTGACAGTTCAGCCACGTTCATTGCATTATTTTCGTTGTTGAGCAGACGAATTTATTAAACCTATGAAGCAATGAATTGCAAATCCTTCAAAACTCTCGAATTGTGATTGAAACTGTGTTATGTAATTAGGGTGGTGGAGATACTATTTTTTCTTGTTCATTTCTAGTCATTATACAATATATTTCTTTCTTTAATTGCAACCTCGGTAGTTTCGACAGAATTAATGAGCATTCTAATCAATTGTCTGATTGATTTCATGGCCCGTTAATAATTTCAATAGCCTTCACATGTGTTGCAAGATTAGGTACTTACTAGGCGTAGTTTAGTATTATAATGTGTCTGGGGATTCAAATGAAGTGCCAATAGAAACGTGCCACAATAAGTACCGAACTACTATAAACCTTCGCGAAGTGCTTTCAATGCTTTTGTACAGCAAAGAGGTGGTGAAATAAACAAGCAATTTTCTAGAAGGGTTTATTGAATACAAAACAGCTTTTTTTGTTGTTGTTGTAAATGTTATTAAAATTCGTGAATTTAACACACTTCACTTTACTTGTCATAACGATACTTCATTATAAACTTGTAATTAACGATATTCTCTACTGAAATACCCTCCACGTGTGGCAATACGTAAAAGAAATGTCTAGAAAAAACTAGAAATTTCGGATCAATCTTGTTTACCTACGCTGTAACTAGAGGGCAACTTAATATTTGACAATTTAATGCCGTATCTCATAACATTCTTCTAAATCTAAACCTATTGTAAATTAAAACCGCTTGTTAGCTGACTTCAAAACAAGGAGGAGGTTCTCTGTTCGACGTAACCACATTGTTCTTATAAATAATGTTAACGGGTTAAGATGCTTCTTTTACCATAATTTAGAGATTTTATTCTGGAAGGTTTAATAATGGTACTAATGAACTATACAAATATTTGTTTAACTCATTAGTATTAAAGTTACAAATAATAGAGAAAACGTGCGAAGCAGGGGCAGCTCGCTATTACAAAATTAAACACCTACTCAACCAACATACCTTTAGCCGAAGATAAGGATAAAAATAAAGATCATTTATTTGTCTAAAACATGAGTATACACACACATGGCACGCAAGATGTTACTATTAAATTATATCACAGTCATGTTTAGCCTTAACGGCGTACACATTTAAGTAGGTAGGTTATTAATTTAAATAAAATAATTATAAATTATCCATTATTCAAATAATTAACAGTCCAAATTACAATTTAAAAATTAAAATGTACTACAGATTATTGTCAACAACTCTTAATATATAATAAAACAAACACCATGAATTCTCATAAATCTAGCATGGAGTACGTAGAGCCCCATTTACACAATGCAAGTTTTTTGCCTGCGGCATACCTTACAATTGAAGTAACAATTGACTGGCATCATCTAAACAACACGTAAAGCTTGTCCACCCTGAAATGACGCGCCGCACTATCGCATTTACGCACACGGTAATGCAGATTTCTATGGGTAATGCGGTAGTGGGGCGCATCATTTCAGAGTCGACAAGCTATACAATTGTTGCACGATACAGGCAAGTTAATTGCCGTTCAAAACTGGTATGGTGTAAACAAGCACGTACATTAAAATCTCATTACTTCTGGGATGAAAATGTTCAATCAATCAATCAATTGATCATTTTTTATTTGTGTAACGTAGGAAGTAAATACAGTTCTAAAACTAAAGCTAATTGGTCGCTATGTCATGCCAAGAGGCGTACAAATATGGTTGCATGCGAAATTAGAAAAATATGAAATAATTCTACAGTCAATGCATAAATAAATAATCATAAATTTCAATTAGTCACAATATTCAATTAAAAATTGTTTCTCCAGTCAAATAAATAAACAAGTATACATTAATTTATCATTCAGAAATTCATCGGTCATAAATAACATTTTTCAATTTAATAACAGTTTTTTAATTTTTTGAATTGTGTAATATTCAAATTTTTTATGACATCTGGTAATTTATTGTAAATGCGCGGTGCCATGCCTAAAACGCTCTTTCTCACTAAGGCAGTCTTATAACGCTGATTGCTTAAAGAGGTTGCGTATTGGCTACTAATCGCAACATCTCGTTCTATCTTTCAAACATGAGCGAACGAAACAAGTAAAAGTGAGAAGACGTTCGATAAAATATTAGGCAGCGCAAATACCGGCAATACTTGAATTCATTGTACAAGGACATGCAGCTTTGTATTTAAACGGGATAAAACTTGCTTGCAATAATTACGTTGGTGCAAAAACAACTCGCATGCAATTATTGAATGGCAAAACTTGCAATCAATTATTGTGTGCCATTTTATTGAAATCACACGAGTGTAAGCACTTGTATGCAATTTTTGAATGGCAATAATTTAACGAACTTTATTTATGACCAGCGATTATTATTCTTGAACTTTTCAGAAACTTTCATCGTTTAAATGGGTCTTTAGTCAGCTCCGATCGCGCACGGCTGCGGCAAACGGCGCGTTCACGAGCCGTCGTTGCCGCGCCATCGCACCGCATCGCATCGCAACTCCGCCGGCCACCGCACGATTATGTAAATACAATTATAAACGCTTTTGTTTTTATATTTAATGGTCTATGGAAAATTGGAGAAAGTGATTCTGTTTTTAAGAGTCTAGATTTGCTTTGTAGATTTGCTTTGGTACTTAAATGTAAAAACAAATATCGATATAATTTCAAGAAAAAGAAGTGGCAATTATGTTCACAGTCACACTCGTCACCTACAAATACACGTACCTACCTAGATTGGAATTAGACTATTGTTTTAGGTTATCAAAAACTTTCCTCTGGTTTTTGTGTCACCTATAAATCTGAGATTGTCAATTAAACGACCTCACCTTAGCCGTTCGGTTTCAATCGTCATAATTCACTCCGGCACGGTGTCGCAGTGCAAACAGCAGCGTTGCATTTCCACTGCGACTATTAACTGGTAGCTAGAATCTTGTTCCCTGAGCGAACAGCAATGGAATGGGTTCACTGCCTTCTATAAGTATAAAGACTACTATTCGACTGTGTGTGGTGACTTATTGGTAAAATCTTGCGTTCAATTTCGTAACGATTTTCTGCAGGCCACGAGTCCTTCCCATCCTCATTAAAGATATTGTTTTATAAATAAGCTGCTGTTTATTTTCAGTTCTTTGATTTAAGTTTGGAAGCAGAAATGTTCCACTTCATTTAATTTATTTATTTAACAGTTTATGCACACACATATAAACAGACAAGAAGAAAGGAACAAAAAAATACGTACAAAAGTGATGCTTATTTCTAAAGAAATCTCTTCCAGCATACCTGCGATAGGAAAGTAGATAAAGAGATGTAGACAACTTGTGTAAGAGTGGAAGAGAAAAAAAAATACATAAAATGAAAACACACACACACACACACGGTCATTTTCATTTGGTTGCGTGAAAGAAAACGCTTTAAATCATAAGGCAGGCTTTTGTACAAATTAAGTATTTTATTAGATCTTGTTTTATTTGAGTAACATCATTATGGAATCTATGAGCACACCACTGATATATCCAATTTTAGAATTTTATTTTAGTTGAGACAATGCTCACAATCACGTTACCTCAACCGAACGATCGACAATCCTCAATAGCATTACTTCCACGAAGTTGCCACCTATTTCCAATCGCACCGGTTCTATTGAGCTCAACACTGAGCAACCAGCTGACGTTGCATTCTTGTTACCTCACCGGAGGAGCCGTGTTCTGCGGCCACGAGCCGGTTTGCGGTTCATTCCCGCTGTTACGAAGAACTTTGCGCATGCGGTTTTCTTCTTCAAATAGTTTTCTTTTCTGAGGTTTTAGGTAGAATAAAGAAAGTGTGATTGTCGTTGAAATGACTATATCTGTCAAATATTAGAATTTTTCGGTTCCGATAGTGGTATAGCTTAAGTGCTGTTCGGTCAAATGCAGTTGGAATCGGTGTTTTAAGTGGAATAACTCGCATATATATGTAACTAATTGAGTAAATGGGAAATCATAATTATGTTTTAAGATATGCTTATTCATTCAACTCACGGTCAGTGGTTTGCTGTTTTAGGGTAACAAGACATAAAATTTTCATCAACTTAAATAAACTAAACGGTACACTGTATGTAAACCGTGTTCTCTTTACACGTGAAAGTACTTTGTTTCCGTAGAGCTTGTACAAAGTGCTGCATTCGTTATACTTTTACTCCGCTACTTGTTTCGGCAAAGTTCCGAACTAAACATACGTACATAGTTCGCATCAAAGCTAAATATTCGGTTAACTTTGCGTTTGGGATTAACATCGGTTTGAGAATTTGTTATTTGTATGCAGTTAAATGCAGAAACACGTAAACCTTTTAAACAAGTCATGACGTATTTCAATATAGTGTATCCGGTTGCTACGCCGTAGCCCGTAGCTCTGCTAAGTCAGCTACGGCGTAGCAGATATTCAACTAACTACGCATTGAATATACATTTTCATAGAGCATGGTCCGTGTATTATTTAAGTTTGACAATGTGGCTGATTAATTTAAATAATACTGCATCATAATTCTATAAGTCACTCATTTTTCAAGAACAATTTATAAATCCGTTGTTGACGTATTGCGTTCTTGACGTATTGTTTTCTTATATTATTTAAAATAAAAAAAAACTGTCATATTCATACGTCATTTTCATTTTTGAAAATTTAACTCTACGATCCTCCCTAACAGATAAAATAAAGACTTCAGATGTAAAGCCCAGCCTGAAACAGCTCGCATCGTCGCTGAATCAGCTGAAGTCCGCGTGACACGTAAACCCTCTCGGAGCAGACACTAATGCACCGCTAACGGCACAGCTATGTGAGGAAAAGTGTTTGTGGAGTATGCGATAAAGAATTGTGAGAGTTAAATTATTGCGTACGGTTTTTAAAAGTTATGGTTACACTTACTTTAAATCTATACTTAATGAAACTTAATACTGTACTGACTCAATTCTTATTAATAATAAGAATTTATAAGAAATGCAAAAATAACTCTGTCTGTCAGTCTGCCTGTCCCCTTTTTACGCCTCAACGGCTGAATAAAATTTTAAAATTTTTTGAAGACATGTAGAACATAACCTGGTTTAGGACATATTTAAAGGGTGAGCGTTTTGGAGCGTTTAAGACTCGTAAAGATATAGTTGATCTGTCGGTTGAACATAACGTTGAATTGTCCTGTGTTGAACTAGATAAGCATGTTATAGTGTGCGTTTACAGACCCCAAATTATCAAACTACTCCATATTTGAGTCAGTAATGGAAGATGTTCTAGCAAAACTTGCATCGAGTAAAAAATCACTAATGATCTGTGGTAACTTCAATATTAATATCTTAGAAAAAAATTCAAATAGTAATCGATTATTAAGTCTCTTTAAATCATTCAATTTATCAAATGTGTTTTCGGAACCAACCTGCATAACTACAAATACTGCTACATGTATTGATAATGTTTATTATTGCTGTGACTACTAAGCCATTGTAAATTATCTTCCTTTTGATCATAGTGGTCAAACGGTTGCTTTCAAGTCCAATACACCATTACAAAGAATTCAGATATAATCTAGACAAATAAAAACCAGCAATCTAAGTAGATTTAATAATAACTTAATTAGTAAGTTAAGTACACCTGGTAATATTATAAAAAATGTAAATGAATTATATGAGGAATTCTTTTCGCAAATTTTTTGTTCAGTGATTGGGCAACCAAGGGTATTAGGAAAAGTAGGGAAAAATTGTTTGAGCTGTATGACCTTAAGCCTTATATTAACTCTGAAACTTTTAATAAATACGTTGCTACTTACTCTAATTTTTTTAAAAATACCTGCAAGGTAGCTGTACATTAGGAACAAGATCAAATCAGCCGATAATAAAATAAAGACTGTTTGGAAAATTATCAATGATGAGACTCACAGGAATAAGAGACATAATAATGATTTCACACTTGAAACTTCACGTGGTCTCATAAGCACTAACAAGAAGTTGCTCAAGAATTTGTAAATTTCTTTATCAGTATCCCACTTAAAACTACTGAAACCTTAAATTCCTCGCCCTCGCGTTCTATTGATTTATTAAGAGCAAACGTTTGTGTGGATCAAGGAGTCTTCCCTGATCTAATGAAATATAGTAATGTAATACCACTTTTTAAATCCGGGGACAGAAAAGACACCAATAATTATAGACCCGTATCCATGTTGCCGGTTTTCGGCAAGTTGTTTGAAAAAATAATGCTTAATCAAATGATCAATCATTTTAACACCAATAAAATCTTACATGATCAACAGTATGGTTTCATCAAGGGGCGTTGTACGACTGACGCCGGTGTCACCTTATTAAAGCACATATTTACGGCGTGGGAAGAGGCCCAAGACGCCATAGAATTTTTTTGTGGCCTATCCAAGGCATTTGATTGCGTTGTCCACGAAATCTTAATCTCGAAACTTGAGCATTACGGACTTGGAAAACTTGCGCTTAGTTTAGTATTTTTATTTAAATGATAGTCAGTAGCAAGTTCAAATAAATGTTGTCAATTCACTCGGCTTAACAGTAAAATTGGGTGTTCCAAAAGGATCGAATTAGGTCTTTTCCTCTTTTTAATATATATTAACGATCTACCCCATTTGTTAAAAACCCAACCACAAATTTGTGGTTATTTTCCAAAAATTTCTTAATTATTTAATAAGGCATTCACTTGTATATTTGATAATTATGTTTAGTATACGAGATATTGTAGTTGTCTGCATATGCATTGTGCTTAAAAATACTGTGTTAACTACCACTTGGTCGTTTCTACATGGGAATAAAAAAAATGGATTTTATAAAGTATTTTTAATATATCAGTAAATACAAAAAGCGCAATATTGCCCACTATTAATATTAATTCATGACTGTGTTAAATCCTAAATACACCAAGTTCAGAACATAATTGCGCAGATGTCTTTTTATACGTCTTACGATTGAGACATCTACATATTATAATCTCAAAGTAGAAAAACCCATATGGTAGATGGTCGTATTTGCGTCGTTTCGTAATAAAAAAATAACCAATGACAAGCTATTCGATTACAACAACTAAACATGACTTAACTTCAAAATAACAATAATATTACACTATTATAATAAAAAATACGTACCAGAACCAGTGTTACAGTTGCTATGAATAAGTTTTAATAGTTCTTCTCGGTACATAATAGCGCATTGTCGTCTCGTTTTGCCCAATTCACTAATAATTTACATCTCTCCATTTCTATTGTGACGTACTCAAATTGTTTACTATTATGATAACACTTTCACACAAACTTTAACACGTAACAAGCCAAAACAAACAAATATACGCGTGCTCTGCATAAAAATGGCCAGCGGTAGTTAAATGCATCTACGTCGTGCAATTTTACAAAACAGGAGTAGTTGTCTTCTTTTACGTAACTACACTATAATTACTTCAGTACACTAAATAACTCTAAATTCAACTTTCTAAAATACTGTATTGACAAAATTCGTGTGAGCAATGACATAATCAATGACATTGCAGATGATGACTGATTTGAAATTTGAATCTCATTGGTTAAAGTATAATGGCGCACATCGTCTCGACCAATTAAAACATAATATTTGACCAAAACGAGTCAGTTATTTGAAAAATTTTAACATTGCGTAACTCAATTGATGGCGCCAACTCTGCGTATGTCCGCTATTCACAAATTCATCGAGCGTGAAGTGTTCCGCTGTTGTGATTTCGATTATTACATTTTAACATTACTAACACAAACATTAATATTTAAACACATGAAACTAGTTAACTTAAATTAATCAATTCCTCATTAAATTAATAAAATTCGATATTGCATAAGTTGCTTTTTAAATCCTCTAAAACATGTTTTTCATTTGAGAATTATTGAGGTGTATAACCTTTATAATATATTTTTTTCCACTTTTTTATTTTTGTTTTGTGTTTCACGAACTGTATCCAAATAAATGTTTTTCTTTCTTTATTTTTTTCTATAATAAGAAGTTTCAGTTGTGAAAGCCGATTTTTGTATGCCTTGCCGTCCCACATATCTTATTATTTAATTATATCTACACGAAAGGGAAAATATTTAGGTACATTCAAACTGCTTACAAATAGAAATGTATCTAATACACATTATCATGAGCATAACATCTAACATTAAGATAATTATCATTTCCCTACATTTTAAGCACGTAAGCACACAATCTGATGGTTATTATGTTATTCTAATAGTCGCAGTGATAACTACTAAGTGTTTACAATAAGCGCTGTTATCATTAACAGTTAGCAGAAATAGGCTTAGTGTCACAGATGGACTTAATTGCTTACAGTGCAATTTTAACGATAAATACAATACAATTTTAGTCATGAGACTTTCCTATGGATAAACTATGCACAATTGTAGATCAGATGTTGATTTTCCATAAAAAACTCGGATGCCGCGCGGGGCCTCGGATTCCAGAATTTGTACGGTAATATGTTTGCCCCACACCAAAGGTAGGTTAAAATTAGGTTTCATGATAGTCGCTTATGTAATGCGTTATATTACCAAAATAAAATCATGACGACCTTAGGCCAAGATACCCCAGACAAATTGTTCATACCTGCCATGCAAAAAGTTGCAAAGTACGCTCCTTAAACGACACTTCAACAGATTGACAGAGATCCACTTCTTTGCAGCCTAAGTCTTAGAACAAAAACTGTACAAAGTGCTTCACACAAGTCTAGACCGAATTTACGTGAGTTACGAATTTTCTGCCGCCCACGACTTAAGACCACGGAGTATGAAATGAATGAAATACTTAATATATACCTACGTTTTTAAAAACAAACCAGCTGCTGCGCTGTTTTGTATGTCCTAGCTTTCTTTTGCTACACCGCAGTAAACTGCTGCGCAAATTACCTCGTTGTAGCAGATAATGTCGTGTGCGGCGGAGAGATAGCAGAATTAGGTTAATTTGAAAAAAAGAATGAAAAAAATCAAAGCGTTCTCTGCTAGACATTTTGTTTCCGGTGTTCGAACAACTTAACAGCTAACATGACATAATGATGTTATCATGTTAGTAAGTGTGTATTGTGTCATGATGTTAGTATCTTATTCGCGATCTCCTGACTTTGATATTATATGTAAGTTAGAACTTGTTCCCACAAAAACCATTTAATGATCTCCTAAAACAGTGCTTCCTCTCTCCTACCCTGTTTGCTGTACCATACAGGGTCTATAATGATGTAAATTATACAATTACCACATAAGTAAACATTATAGTAAAGCAATAAAGATATTGAGTGTTGAGTATTGACTTCAACACCTCAAATTTCTGATGACCAGTAATTTCATCTTTGCAGACAGCTCTCATCTAGGTCACAATACTGATGAGATCTACATTTGTGATTTAATAAGTACTCCATTTGTTAATTACTCTGCTATAAGCCAGTAATTAGGTAGGCACTGTGGGTGAATCGAGGCGTCTCAACTGAAATTGATGTTCGCACTCATTACTCAAAGTCACCACAATAGAGTAATGTTATTATCTAAGTTTTAGCGTCGTTTGTTAGCGGTAAATGTTACCTTTGTATGTGTTTATATAGATTACGCTTATACATGTAATTGTAAATAGCGTAATAACAGACTATCACTTCCTAATTATTGCTTCGCACTTAAACAATTTTCATCTTGTATCAGAGCTAGCCACTTGGTAACAGGAAAGAAAGAAAGAAAATAAATGTATTTGACCCAGACACAGGATTGACTGCTTCAGGACATATTTAAATTTAATTTAAAGGAAACTAATCCCTATAATAAAAATCCCTATAATATCCTTTGATAGCCCTATAATATAATATTTAAAAGTAATAAATGTGTTAATCCAGGTTATAAACTATCTGTGTGCCAAATTTCATCCAAATTCGTTCAGTATTTTTTGCGTGAAAGAGTAACAAACATCCACCCATCCTCACAAACTTTTTTATTTATAATATTATATTGTAGTAGGAAGTAGGATTAATTGCACTGTTGTACTATTACAGTAGCAGTTATTTACAACCTTAGCTCTAAGGTGAGCGTGTCTATAGTTCCTTATCTATTGATATGATTGATCAATGATTGGTTATTACCAATCATTCATAAAGCAATTAGTATAGATATCAGCTTGACAGCCATAAAACGGAAAATCGAAGCGACCGTTGTCACTAGCTCATTAAACCGATTTCATCATAACAATAATATTGGCTTTCAATAACATTATCCTGTCTTGTGACACGGCTGACACACTCGAGTGCACTCGAGTACACTCGAGTGACAAGCAACGTTATACGCTTGACGACCAATGGACCGGGAAGCGTAATGTTACAAACAAAATACCTAACATATAGCTACTCAGTGCAGTTATAATCAGCCTTTTTAATATTCCTAATGCTGGGACACAGGCCTCCTCTCTGTGAGAGAGAGTGGGCTGTAATTCACCACGGGGGTCCAATGCGGTGCCTCAAAGAGATATCAGCTGAATTGACGGAGTCCATTAGGAACGATACCTGCCGGGGGTGCGAAGAAAACCGAAAGGGAGATCGTGGCCCCTGGCAAAAGGGCAACCGAAAGAACACGGGTGGGTTTTAGTCAGTAAGAGTCTGACTCGCCCTTCCGATCCGCCCAGAGCGGGAGAAGTTATTTGACAAATTCCCACCCAACAAAAAGGGTCCAATACGGTAGATGTCATTTATCTGTGATTCTAGGACATGCCGGTTTACTCACGATGTTTTCCTTCACCGTTTTGAGAGCAGTGGTGAAGAAAAAATTACAAAAAAAGTAAGTTCAAAAACCTGACTACTGAAAATCACGCTCTAGAAAGTATGAGACAGCAAAATATTTCAGACAGAAATCAAGACATAGGTTCAAAAATGGTCACGGTAAAGCCGTGATCTCATGCCATTATATTTTTTTAAGTATATAGGCAAAGCTGTTAAAATCTTTTTTGGTTGGGTTTTATTGTACCTATTAATTTTACAGCCGCGCCTTACGTAGCACAGTCTCACTTTTGCTTGTTTTTAACAATTTAAACATATTTATTTACTTAGACAATATTATATATATACATATTTGTAATGTGCTCGTCAAGCCCTTACATTTGAAACCCAACATGGCAAAATAAAAAATTAAAAAACAGTGGCATTCCGGGAGTGCCGACAGAAGTGAAAACTAACCGTTTTATGCCGTTAAAGATTACATTGAGGACAAAAAGGCATGGGATTGAGCTGCTCCAATTTTATAATTTTTTGTGTTTTACTTTCGGAACTTTTTTTTTTTTTTTTTTTGCTAACTTTAAAATTATATACACAATGACATGAATATTTACTTTGTGAAGTATAATATTTTTTTATTATTTTTTATTATTGTGAATGTGAGGACTATGTGGGTCATATATATATATTTATTTTTCTCAGTTACTTTTAATGATCATCTGGCAGTTGTGAGTACTTTATGCGGCCTACCCAAATGTCCTTTCTTTGGTATTGTTCGTCGAATCATTGAACTCCTTTTAAGTTCTGAGTTGAGCTACACGATTACTGACAAATGCGTGCGTGGAATGGACAGGTCCACTCACATCTGTATGGTTCTTTCCTCAAAAGACCATTTCAGACACAAATCTACATGGTCCTCAAATAAAATGCTCTGACCAAGATTATTTCCTGGTTTTTATATACACATTGACATTAATGAATTTTATATACTTTTAAAGTATTATATTATTTAAATTATTGTGAATGTGAAGACTATGTGGGTCATTCCTTTTTCTTTTTGTTTTTAATTTTTTCTCACTTAGTTCTAATTATCTGACAGTTTTGAGTAATTTATGCGGCCTACCCAAATGTCCTTTCTTTGGTATTGTTCGTCGAATCGTTGAGCTCCTTAATTCTGAGTTGAGCTGCACGATAACTGACAAATGCGTGCACTGACTGGACAGGCCCTCTCAATCTGTGTGATGCTTTCCTCAAAAGACCACTCCAGACACCAATCTACATGGTCTTCACATGATCTGACCAAGATTATGTCTGGACTTTAAAAGAGACTGTGACCTCTGAGTTTGTTTCGGCCTTTCTTCTCAGAGTAGTCAGTTAGGAAACGCCGACCTCATCTAGTTTTTAAAATATGATTGACGTGTAAAAGTGTTTGTACAAACCTATTTACAGAAATAAAATCATTTATCATTTATCATTTAACATGTTCCTATGTAGGTATCATAACATCACATTGATGTCTTTTACTCCACAGATCATCTGTTGGCGAGTAAAAATACTTGCATAGAACATTTATCTGTAACGAAATATGAATAAAGAGCACAATCGCGTGTACAAAAATAAGGTGTCGGTAACAGTGTCGCGAAATAAAATGGGTTTTGATGGGTTTAATCCCATCTCAAAAATACCCAACGCGCCTAAAGAAGTTTTCACTTCAATAAATATTTTTCGTGACTTTATGTCCTCTAGAGGCCGCCATATTATATATGGGCAACGTCACATAGCCTATAACCAACGGTCGATCAAGACGCTTCCAATGAGACCTCAATTGTCAAATTATTATCGGTACTTTAGAAGTTATGAGGTAACAGATGAACATACATACATACATACATACCAGTCAAAATCATAACTCTGCTTTTTGCTTCGCCGTAGTCGAGTAAAAAGTAAAATGACTGTCTGGGTTCGAATCAACGACCTACAATTCGTAATTCGTGACCGTTTCCACGGGGCCACCACTGCTCTTAAACTGTTCTTATGTTGTGGAAGAAATGAGGAAAAAGTTGTGTGGTTCAAACACTGCTGTGATGTGTTATATACATATAATATACAAAACGTACGCAAACTTGATAAGACAATGTGATTATTTTGTGATAAGTTGATTACTTTGGGAGTACATTAAAATGAGGTATTCCACTCAGTGCACTGATTTCAACAGCACTTGTCCGAACCGCACCTGAGCACATCCACTAACCGCACTGAAACAAAATTTTGATAAGTGCGGTTCGGTGGAACAGTTTATTTATATTATACTAGCTTTTTCCCACGGCTTCGCCCTCGTGCATGTCGGAAAATATCCCACGGGAACGTACTACCGGGATTTCATACGTAATAGCCGAGGAAAAGGTCATTGACTTCTACCGCTGCGCCCGCGTTGCCGTGAACCAAAATTATTTAGTTTATTAGTTACGCATAATTTTAAATTTGTGTTATCTTTAAAAGTATTCATTTAAAAAAGCTCATTGATTCAGGCGTGACCTTGGGGAAATCCATTATAAAATACAATAGACGTAGATATATTTAGTAACCTGTTCCGCTTAGCTTATTTCTAAAGAGTCTTAAAAAACCCTGAAAGAAATCGACACCTCATACTTATAAATACATTTTAAATATTTTAATATTTTTTTGTAAAAATATAAAAATTGTGGCCGGCGGTATTGGGAGCAGGGTCCAGGCTGCCGGTGGTTCTCTCGCGTCCGGCCCTGGTTCAGGCCATGGTACGGAGCGAGAGGAAATGGGAGGCCGTCACCTCCTTCTGCGAAGCGGTAATGCTCGCGAAGGAGGAGGCGGAACGCGTGAGGGAGAGGCAAATCTCGCGCCCTCATGCCCCTAACCGCCGCAGGAGGAGACGCCCAGGGCGTCGGGAATCGCGAGGCGATTTCCGGCCACCGTAGGCGCGGGCTTGCGGGCGGTGAGCAATGGGTGGCTCAGCGTCCGATAAGGACCAGGCCCGGGTCGACGGCGCGTTGTGTTCCACGCGCGCCTCAAAGAGATGTCAGCATAATTGAAGGGGTCCACTAGGACCGATGCCTGCCGGGGTTGCGAAGAAAGCCGAAAGGGAGATCGTGGCCCCCGGCGACAGGGCAACCGAAGGAACACGGGTGGGTTTTAGTCAGTAAGAGTCTGACACGCCCTCCCGCTCCGCCCAGAGCGGGAGAAGTTATTTGATGATTTCCCACCCTCAAAAAAAAAAAAAAAAAAAGGCTGCCGGTGGTTAAGGCTGCAGATACAGGAATATTTTAATTATTATTATTATTTTCCGCCATTTTAGACTTGTTAGTAACTTAAACAATTGCTTTCAAAACTGATGTAAGTTTAGATTTTTTTTAATTATTGGGCAAGCATACCTAATGCTTGAATCGAATCAAATCTCTCCATAATATGTAGCTATAGTGGAAGAAGCACCATAATCACGCCTAGTAGTAGCACTATGATATATATAACATCAAAAGCACATTGTTGAGTGAAACAATATTTAAAAAATTGAATTGATGAGAGAATCCTAAGCTAAGCTCCTTTTTTATTTTTGTTAATGTTTGTGCCTTTTTTTTTATTTTTTTTTTATTATGTTTTGTATTTCCTGTGCGTGTCCCAAATAAAATATTTTCTTTCTTTCTTTCTTTCTTTCTTTCTAATTCTACAGAGAGGCACTGACCGATATTCCAGTGTTCTTCAAGGGAAAACAAGAACAAAAAATGACATTGGAACCAATATAATGCTTTAATTGGGGGCGACTAGAATCAATTCTATTTTTTGTAAATTTTGACGTTCAAAAGTGCCTTTTATGTGTCTTATTGAAATAATTTATTTGACTTTGACTTTGAATTTCAATATTTTGCTTAGTAGTAAGTGGTAGTTAGTTTAAGTAGGTACTTTTTTATAAGTCTTTTTGTGACAGCTTATAGTTCCAATGAGACAAGGGAGACACTTTAGAGCGGCTCGATGTTTTGTTACAAGTAAAACCCTAAACGTTTTCACACGTTTTTACGTTTTTTTTACTTTGAATGACGTTTCATAGAAGGTTTTCTTAGTTAACATTACCTCAAAAAAAATTACGAGAGGTATACTTTACCTGTAAATCAATAATAACGGAATTATTAACTATTATAGTCTACGAGATCAATCATCTCAGCCTATCGTAGTCCACTGCTAGACATAGGCCTCCTAAAGACTCCGCCACAACACTTTGTCCTCCGCCTTCCGCATCTTGTATATCCTAGCCACCTTTTTAATAGCCATCTCATCATAATCAGCTTATAATGTTCCCACTGTTGGGACACATGCCTCCTCTGGGTGAGAGGGAGTGGTCAGTAATCCATCACGCGGACCCAGTGCGGGCTAATAGATATCACATATCTTCGAATTTTTTGGTTGTAGTACATACCGGTTTCCTCACGATGTTTTCCTTCACCGTTTTGAGAGCAGTGGTGATGAAATTAAATACACAAAGTAAAGCGCCTTCCTGGGTTCGAACCCACGACCTACAACTCGGTAAGTCGGGGCCGTTACCACTGGACCACCATTACTGCTCTCAAAAAGTTGAGCGTAGTGGTTTTAAATTATTAAATAATGTCGTCCCGAAAACGTAATAAAAGTGATATTTGGAGACATTAAAAAATATCGTCAATTGAATCAAAAACATCCGTGTTTTGGCTCAGTGCTTGCCGCGGCCTGCCGCACACGCCAACCGACACCAGGTTTACTCGCCACGGCACTCCGCCACTCCGCCACTCCGGTACAAGAGCACAAAAACACGCAGATGCAAAGCATATTAAAACCCCAAACAAAACAAAGGTCAAAACAATATTTATTCCCTAGAATAAGATACTAACTGAAGCTGAAGGGATAGTTAACTTTATTCCTCAGTTATAGGCTTTAATCCTCAGATACTGACTATCTGAATATGAAAAATCCAGAATCATGCTATCTATGGAATAAACGCTATTAGATTATTTATCCGAGGATTAAAAAATCGGCGCTTAAACAATTAACTGCATTCATTATGTACGACATCGGAGCCCTTTACAGTGCGTAGTTGGACAGGCAATTGTCGTATCGATATGTAAATAATATTAAGAAACTGTTCAACCGAACCGCACTCATCAAACGTTTTGTTTCAGTGCATTTAGTGGAAGTGCTTAGGGGCAGCTCGGACAAGTGCTGTTGAAATCAGTGCTCTGAATGAAATACCTCATTAAAATAGCCTCTATAAATGATGATACATAATTGTATATGAACGTAGGGCGTGTGTCCTGGACTTTAAATGTTATTGCTACCACCATAATAACCTGGTAATTTTTTACCACGGTAAGAGGTATTTTCACGCGGTCCGGACCTATATAAATATTAACTTTAAAACATAAAACTATCTAGTTGATCTACCTCAATAACCAAACGACCATATCTACTAGGTTTTCGAGATCTAAAAATACTCACCCAATATTTCTAAACAATACTAGTAAATCCTCAAACCAGATACCACCAAAACAAAAGACCACGGGTTCACAGCAAACATTTTAAAAACAAAATACTTGAGAGAGCTCGCATGAAGCCGCGTATTAGACATACTTATACGCGGCTTCATGCGAGCTCTGGCCGCCTTCCAACGTATCTGCGACCAACTTCTTTACTGTTGGTCGTAAGTCGTGGTGACATGTTGCACCGTGAGACCTACCCATGGACTTAGGGGTGTGTAACGTTTGAATTAATAACAAAAGTTCTAATGATTATATGACCTAATTTCATTTTTATATACTTTTTTTTTTAAATATAACAATGAAATGATATAATGAATTTTTGATATAATTTTATTTTATCTAATTTTATATGGTATAATGAATATTTTCTATAATGCACATTTGAATTAATATTCAATTAGTATAATATTCAGTTACTATAATATTCAAAATCTATAAGTAACGTTTAATATAATTTAGAAACGTAGTCATTTGGGTTAGGTTAGAACAGTGACCATTAACGCGCGAAGGCGAGCGAGCGAAGCGAGCGTGCCGCGGGAGCGGCCGGTGAGTGCCAGATCCCCTCTATTGTTGGTTAATCATTTGAGTTAGATGAGGTTATTCGTTTCAGAATTTTAGCTGAAAATGATAAGAAATGAACGTTATACTAAATTGTATTAGAGCAAAAGAAGGTTATATGAAATATAACATTAGATCACATGAAATTAGGTTATTTGTTTTTATAGCATATAACAATTATATTTGTGAACGTTATTTCAAGTGATATTATACTATCTGTTATTATGCCATATATTACTCACGGACTTACGAGCTTACTGCATTTGTTTATTGAAAAGTTCTTTGGAAATTATTTAGAGTTAGATTAGGTGAAAAGCATGGACAATAATTTTGTAGTTATAAAAATATCATGAGTGGCCAGTTGAAAATATAGTCATTATCTTGTACTGTGGATCTAATTCAAATGCTTAATCCTTCCTTCCTAATATTATGAATGCGAAAGTGAGTTTGTTTGTTACGCTTTCACGCTAAAACGGCTGAACGGATTTGGATAAAATTTGGCACATGGGTACACCATGACCTGGTATAGGACACAAAATACTTTTTATCCCGATATTTCCACGGAGTCGAGACTTACGTGGGTGAAACCGCGAGGCATTGATAGTAAATAATATATTACCATGCATTCACACAATTTAAAAATTCATTTGACAATCACCGCTATTAATTAACCTAAAACGCAGAGTGCCTATTAATTTTAATAGGTATAAACGTCAGTGCATTTGACTTTAATAACAAAATTTAATTTTCGCCATGACACCTAATCTAAACCGATTCCCAAATCCGAGTATCATTTTTCTCAACAAGCTCACACTCAGCTAGAGTCACTCGCAGCAGATGATCTGTTAATGTTACTACAAGTTCCGCTTTGTACACAAGATGCTATAATTTAATTAAAACTTAGCCGCACACAATAATCACCCTTTCTGGCCCAGTAATACGTGTGATAATACCGTGACGAATACTACAGTTATATCGTTATAGGTCTGCGGTTGCCGGCGAGGCAGTGTTAGTGAAATTTCATTACATTTCAGTAATCGGAACACTAGACAATTCCGTCATGGTCTAATGGTCGTGTTTATTAGGAATGTTCAAATTAAACATCAATAAAGTTTGATTGGAAATACTGCGGAGTCACGTAATAATTGGCGGAAGGTATTGATCACTGATGTTGGTGGTTAAAGGGTTGATTTTTGAATTTTTATGCTATACGTATCTTAAGGAATATTGTGAAGGGATATATTGCGTCTATTGTTTCATTGAATACAGGTTCTGTATAAGTATTTGCAGTAGCTAGAGGCTAAGCCCACATTCGAAGGGGGGCTCTTTTGAACGCGAAGTTTTTGACTGTGCTCTGGACTGTCAACACTCGGCGTCAAACCGAGAGTTGAAAATCCACCAGAGAGCAAAGCGCGTTGAAAAAGTGGATTTTCAACGCAAGCCGGTTTGTCAAGCGTTGAAAAATCAGTGCGCGGCAAGAAAAGTTTCATTAATTAAAAAAAAAACGCCCTTGCGCACGTGGGCTAAAGGTAGATGTGATAGCAAAGGTTTTTCCAAAAGACTTATAGTCAATAGATTTGACAGAGAGTTGTCATTATGAAGCACTTAGTCTTGTAAATATTATAAAACAATAAATTAAACAAATTTCCAAACTTTTCTGTGAGTAGAGAGTTCACTAATTCGATTAATTTTTAAATATCGTTGTACAGAACACAGCAATTCTTTATAAAATTATCGTCAAACTAATTTATAAAACAGAAGTTCTCCTCATCAAATTGTTAGCAAATAATGAAGCTCATGAAGTAATAATCTACTCACAAAACCGCACTATCACTAGGTATCACTAAATACTGGCACTGAAACAATTTTCCTTTGCGAAACAACTTCGTCCTATAACACCCTTGACTTGATTAAGTACCCGTCACGCGAAATAAGGGTAAATACGAATATTTACCCTTATTTACCCTTCAGTGAGATGAATTATATCATGAGTACTCGTTATACTAAAGACGTAGCTCAGAAGATACATTACGGAAACTCATTATGGAAGGTTGAGAAGTTGAGCAGCTTCCTATGTGCTACTTATATTTATTTCAAGCGCGTTACTTATTCACTATTTTCTGAAGCCTAATTAAAATATCTATTAACTTATAAGCTTGACTTATCAAAAATGTTAATGAGTATCGATAAAATAAGCATCTTTACTTTCTGCCGTACCATTGCTCTGAGATTACCAATCTGTAGACTTAATTTTGAAGTCCAATTGCGTAACACACTTTCGATCATAATTCAAAGGATTTTGAAGGAGATTTTTAATGAAGTACTTCTTTTGTCTTAAAAGAGTGGGTCTTATAATGAACATGGACAAAACAAAGGTCATGTCAAATGCCCAAGTAAGACCCACTCTCATGAAGATCGGAGACGCTACGGTCGAAGTTGTGGATGAGTATGTTTACGTAGGACAAACTGGCCAGCTAGGTAGGTCCAACTCGAGAAAGAGATCCCTCACCCCTACCCTCAAGAAATTTCTAGAACAGTCCAGAACATTCGAGAGTATTCGAGAGTATTCCACAGCATTCTGGAACGTTGTGGGCCATTCGGAAGACATTTTTGTATGAGTGGAGCTGCCTATTGATAGGGGTACATAAAGGAGAACATTCTGGAATGTTGTGGAGCATTCGAAGTATTTTTTGTACGGGTGGGGTTATCTATTGGTAGGGGTAAGTAAAGCATGATGCGTCGTGGGTCTGAACTTTAATTACTCATCAGTGAAGTGCAGCGAATGAATAAAAACAAACAGTAAAGTGTGAGTAATCAAAGTGATACAGTGACTGAATATAAATCAAAAATAAAGTGCGAAAAGTTTTTAAAGTGTACTTAGTGTATGTCTTATAAAAAGCTTTGATTTATATTTTATACAATACCTGAACGTAAAAGAGGAGGAGATCGCCAGTTCTGAAGCAAAACGGTGAAAACAAAAAGAACAGCGACAAAACGAAACAGTCGAAGCGGGAAGCACGTTTACGTTCCCAACGAACGAGAATGAGCACTGTGCGAAGCAGAGTTCTTTTATTACAACTACCACACAATCTCATATTATCTCCCTGAGCGAAGCCGGGTAACCCAGCTAGTAATAAATGATTTATAAATATAAAACAAGATGTACAACAAATTATAGAATACTCTAGTCCTGCGCTAGTTATAACTGTGTTGCATTATCAAAATGAATAGCATTGCCATTGTAAGTGTGTCACGCAAGTACCCCGCAGATTATATCTGAGGGCTGAAAACAATGATAGTTACACGTAACAAGCATTAGCTTTTTCATGTGCCCTGTATAAAAGTCTACCTACTGAGTCTACCTGCCTAATTCGGACCCGTAAAGGGTAGGTTATATTTATGACCAGGCAAAAGAAATATACGTTTTGTGATTTCGCGTATACTATGAAAGAAGAGAAAAATAATGTCTAAGGAAAAGGTAATGAAAGGTGCGAACATGAGAATAATACTTTTGTTTCATAAGATTTGGGGGTAAATGGGAATTTGATTTTATCACTATTATCATTTAACAGACACATGTATTTGATTGTGAAATAAATAGTGGTAATATATTTATTGTGGGACATATACAGATATTTCGTGTGACAAAAAGGCCCATCCTCACTTTCTAGCTTTAACACTAGAAAGTGGGGATCGACGATTTTGAAGGGTGTTTTTAAAACCTTTAAAAATATGGCTAACCGGTCATCCTTGTACTATCCTAGCGACATAAGTGACCAAAAACAGATCGAATAACATCAAACTTCGGTCGCCAATTTTCCCATTCAACACTTCGGCATCAATCACAAAATTCTTGCTAACGGAGTGGAAAAAACATCGTTCGTTCGCATTTGAATAGTTTTTACCTTCCGAGACTATCTGGTGTAACGATCTGACGACCGATACAAATGCACTGTACAGAATATCCAACCAATGTTACTGGGCAATGTGCGAAATATCTGGACAAAGTGATGGAGCTCGCGTAAATCAAGCTCCGGGTAAAACATTTATGATAACGGTGGTTGTGGGAATAATTTGGGAGATATTTTATACATTTTTGAGAGTACTGAAATAGTGACAGTTTAGCTACTTGGCCATTGTTTAAAACATGGGTTTAGTAGCCAATAAAGGGAAACGTTTAATGAGCAAGATTGTAAACTATCAAAGATATCTTTAGCTAACATCAGATAATATTTATCCCTGTTGAAATCGGTTTCGTCTGTAACATTAACCAAACAGAATGACTTTCTATTTTGTAATAAAGGACAAAAAAACTTGGGGTTATAATTTTATTTCTATGAAAACTCAAAGGGACTTCTTAACTCAACTCTTACACCTACGAGCGTCCTTGGTAAGCAAATAAGCGCCATGTTTCGCTCACAAATTCCTCGCTAAGCTACAAGTAGCTGCAAGTCGCTGCAAGTAGTTAACACTTAAGCCTCTTTTGTGAACTTAGCCCGTTAGTTATACGCGTTACACTTACTGCGATGTTTTGCAAATATAGTACTTATATAGAAACTGTTATGCTATACAACGTTATGGAATATTCATATTAATTTTATTATCTAGAAAATATTATAAGTACCAATGTTAGTCTTTTAAGTTCGGAAATGTGTCGATAATTTTAGTGGTGATAACCACGAAATAAATATAACAGAATGTAATTTCATCAGATGGGTCACTAACCTGTTTGCCAAACTAAAACATAAAACTAATCAATTGATAAGTCACTTTTAAAGCCATGATTGGCAGAATTAATTACACAAAAATATCCAATGGCTGTAATTACATTGATTATAGAATACAATTTGATAATTGATTGAATTTCGGACACGTTGGATATGGACATTTTAATGGTGCGATGAACAAAAATTAATTGCTATCAAGAGCCGAGCTTAGAATTTGACAAATGAGTTGTTAATTTTGTTCATTGAGTGGTTTCCAGCGAATAGCGGTGCGGTGTTTATGCTGGGAAGAGAAATTAAATTATTTGTCATGTTTTGAATGGACTGAGGCGTTATTTAAATGAGCTCGTGCGTGGCATTCTCATCAACACACGTGACACTGTCGTCGACCCTCGTAAAAATCGCGTCGACACATACAAATCCTGGAATATCATAAGAGTTAAATTTTTAGTACTAAAAATTATTCTTTGGTGTCCGTACATCTACCGATATAAAACGTTGGTGTTTATATTTGTAATTTTAGTGCAACATTAGCCCATTACGTGATATGTGATGTGAACTAGAAACATTGCTGTTAACGCGTAGTCGCGTAGTAGACCATAGCGCATGTTATTAATGTGTAATCCTACCACAGTTTTTCTAATAATATTTGACATCAACTCATCACTGCTATGGACAAAAGCAAGCCATACCTTCCTACAAAAAAAATAAGTTGTGAAAACCTTTTTTTCTCATCACTGCACGTTGACTTGCAATCAAATAGATTTCGACGGTTCAAAACCAATTGGAAATACTCGCGAAAGTCTATCGTTACAAAAACTTTTTACAATTTTGATTCGATCCTCCAACCAACGTTTCCCGATTTCCTTTTACCAACCATACCTACGGATACATTTATTCTACGCCGCCAGCCCGTAAAACCTGGCGCTTCGGTATTTGTAAATATATTCAGCTTTCTATCTCCGTTTTAGATCCGATAACTTTGGTTCCAAGCCCAGCGGGATTAATCGTTCACCGGCTATAAGTGGTGTGAGGATAAACCGGTTAGTGTAAAAGTAAACCGGTTGCTTGTCGAGCCGTCGACGTTCAAGACAAACACAGAGGTTAATTACTGCGGACCGAGTTGTGCCAACAACATCCGGGTAGACGGCTTATTAGGTACGCTGCGTAAGTGCGACTAATCGTTTTTCTATAATTTTGTAAATAGTTCATTCACTCAAATTGATAAATAAACACACTGGAAGTCGCAATAACTAGATCCAGGCTTGGATGCAGAATGCGAATGCAGCGAAGAGGAGTCAACATCTCCTGAGGATGCCCCGAGGAGGGACGAAACCACGTGTTGAGTATAGATTTACGTTGCATGTTGCATTAATAGTAACCGATTTCTTGCATAGGTATGCTTATTATTGCACGCAGGAAGTGTTGCATTCTGTATCCAAGATCTAGTTATTGCAGAATTAAAACTACTTATATCGTTTTACATAATATTTTACACGCATTTTTCTCATGGGCATAAGCTACACAACTCCAAATGTTACCAACTATACCAGATCATAGGTAGTACATAGTGACTTGTAGTATGGTGCAGCTAAGACAATTTTTGGTCAAATGTACACCAACTGCCAATACACTACAAAAACGTGATTTCCCAAAGGATTGGAAAGTAAATTCGAATAATGGAATCAGCATCGATACGTTCACGAGAGCATTTTCATTGTTTAAAATGTTTTATTGGAATACTAAAGAAACTTAATTGTAGGTACTTAAATACATAATAGTGGTGGTGCATTTTTGTTTTATATTATTTTCCTGTGAGTATCTTATTTCAAAGATGGCATTTGGATTAAACTAAAATGGTTTGGTATGGTAATAGGAATGACTTTGCATTTTCATTGACAAAGAGTACACTTATTATTTTAAGGACTGTTTTGTATACGTACATTAAGGACGATGAGGTGCCGAGTGTAATAGTTAGTTGAATCATTGTGTTCTCGACTGTATTTTCTTAGGCATAAAATAAAAAATCGCACCAAGTAATTCTGAAGACTGGTTTGTGCAATGAAGACTGTTTGAAACCAGGACGTAAAACTGTTTCATCGTCACAAAACACAAAGCGGTCTTTTTAAATGGTTTGTCGTCGCAACGCCCACTCCAACTAGATAGTTGCCGACTGCTTTTGCCTGCTCCCTTGTTTCGTGTTTTCCGATGCGTTTTGAGTGTTTTTCCAAAATTTTTGAGTTATCAACGACCACTGCTTTGTTTTTTACGGATTCTGACCCTGCCTATCTTGTATGATCCTTAATTTCACACTGGACACCGAAGATCGCTCACACGTTTGACTTGGAATGGTTATTTTGGATTTTACCGCCGTCTTGTGGATTGGATATTGTTGAAACTATGGATCGCTGTGTGAATTGTGAGATAGCAACTAGCCACTGCAATACAATAATTTAAGTTTGAATCTATTAATTCACACAATTTTCATCTCGTTACATTTAGGCCCAAGATTGTATGTACTCGTTTCCGTCTCCTTTAACAGACTGGCATGATTATCAGTTTTTACAGCAATTTTTTTGCGTTGTAGGAAAATTATGTAAAAATGTTTAGCATCCTTTATCGAGTATCTTTTAAAGTGAAAACTTGGGCATTTTTGAGATGGGACTAAACCATTGATTTCGCGACACTGTGACGACACCTCATTTTTGTAAACGCGATTGTGCTCTTTATTTATATTACGTTACGGATTAATATTCTTTGCAAGTATTTTTACTTTAAAGGTTTAGCAAGTATATATTTTTTTTTTTTTGTAATCGTGATTGTGCTTTTTATTTGGATAAGTTTACAAACCAATGTTTTATACAAGTATTTATCTTCCACCAAGGCGATCTTGTTAAAGTTTTCACTTCTGTCGGTACTCCCGGAGTGCCATTGTTTTTTTTTCATTGTCAAGTATCCTACAGCAAAAAAGTCGATAATTTTAATCAAAACTCAGTTTAGGCCTGATGCCACTCATATTAGACGCTTGAATAATTATCTACTAGTCACCGTTACTATCCTTCAAATGAAATATGCCCTTCCAACCAGACTCGCCTGTGACAAAAACAAATGGTTCCTGTTCATGAGACATGTAGGTAGTAATAAGTGCGGGGTCCTACTATCATAGCATTAGATGCTAAAGGTAGCAATCAAAAACGTTTAGACATAGTATCGTAAGCTTGTAGTCGGCCTTAGCGTGAAACCTACTTCTTAAGTAGGCGAGGCTATTGAAAATTACATAAATACTGAATGAAAGAACGGTAATTAACTTCTCGTCTGCAACGTGAAGGCTGTTTTCGTGCAGACTACCTACTCTGGTAGCTACTTAATTGCTAATTTAAGACTACGTATTTGTTCTTGGTATTATTTTGTTTCTGTAATCAGAAATGTATGATTACTGCCTTAACTTTAGGAACGTTTGTTTATAAACTGAAAATGGATTTCAGAAAGCTATTCAAGAGATTCAGCTGTTAAAATTGATTCAAATCATTAATTCAAACAGTCAATCTAATAGTTTGACGTAGGACTTCATTATCGATTCAAGTAAATAGGCTTTCAGGAACATTTATTGCCAGCGTAGGGCTATCACGCTGTAGTCAAACTTATACTAACTCCATTCTATCCTTATTCAAGTTAGTCGTTGTTAAATAGTGGATTACCCTCCTTCCTATACACGTAGCTTATACAACGAGCTAATCGTCCAACTTAATTGATAAACGAGCAGCGAACAGTCTGGGAACACTTTAATGTACTTTTAAGGGAGCTTTATTTTGTTAAATCGCTTGTTTTTTTCAGTTGAGTTATTGCCGTATGTAATTAATCTGATAATTGTGTGTAATTTTTTTTTACGGCCATTATTATCGTACTAGTTTTTGTTTTGGTTTTTAATAAAAAGTTGAAGTTAAAGTTCTGGGCTTCATTGGGTTACCCATTCACAATCAACAGATTCGTACACATCTTTGTTAACAATCTTACGATATTAAAAAATATAAATGACATTTCTGATTCTTTATTTGAAATATTTTATAATTATTACTGTGAGATGATCTACGTGCCAATTTAAGGTGATGATAGTGACGAATCATCATTTACGTGGTTCTATAAATAGGTCTATTTTTATCTTCGGCACTGTGCGGCTTCTAACCGACCCGCTCCACTATTTGTTGTAAACATTTTATCATTCCTTGTATTTGCATGCTATTCTACATCAATTTCCATATTGATCAGTATCGCCCTCGGAACTAAGTCAGCTGTAGGAAAATAGGTTACCGCGGTGACCGGGGCCGTTGATCGGACACTGGACGTCTATTTATACCTACTATTATTATAATAACATGATTAAAAAACATCATTCTAGAAATTTTGGATAGCCTGCTCTAGTGACCATATTGATAGAGGGTCATTGCAGGATTTCGATATAAATACGAAAAAGTTAATTAAGGTTAAAAGTACCGTTCACAAATTTTTAATTGTTGTTTCTCTAACCTCCGAATTTCCAAACGATATTTTATTCTAAGAAGTTTGTAAAACTTCTTCTGACCCTAAAATACGTCATGCACTGGAAATCATCATTACCTTGTAGTGGAAAAACGTTTATTTCCTACATGCCAAACTCTTTTGTTCCCTCTACATGTATCTATACCCACAGACGCGCTCAGTGCTTCCAGCAATTTGCCACAATTCCGTGTAATAGCGCGACAGACCGCTCACGACCGCAACTTGCATCACACACAACATTTTATGCTCACTTTTGTGCACGATAGACCGGAATATAGAGGTTGTAAATGTCGCCAAGTGTACATGATTGGATGGATGAAAGTTATTTGGTTATTCCATACTATTAAGTAACCTGACTGCATCGGTGGTCTAGTTGTGTTTTTAAAGTGAAAACTTCTTTATGCGCATTGAGCGATTTTTGGTAGAGGATAAACTTAAGGATTTGCGTAACCGACATGCTCGCGCCATAGTGCTGACTATATAAGCTACCTATAAAGTGCTAATACCAGTTTTAAATTTTCATTTCTGTCAGCAGTCCTCATGACTGGTAATTTTAAATAGGTAGTCCTAATTCAATAAAGCGCAGTGCTGATATTAGATTTTGTTGAATGTAGAATGTTGATTCTGTTACCGTGTGCGATTGCCAAGTCATTCTATTTATTGACGAAATAAAGATGACAAATAGATAGGTACTGAATAAACTAACAAACTTGGTTTTACATTAGATCTCACATCTTTTCACGGTAGAAGAACTACGTTGCAAGACTTGTATTTTTTTTACATGTTATGTTTTTGATGGGATCTCATTTGTTTTGTGTAGGTATATAACCCGATACTGATCCTGAACCTACATCAGTTTAATAAAACGTGTGGATTTGTGTGTTTACCTTGGGCATCGTAGCTAGATCCCACAGGTCGTTATACCTAATTATTATTGCTTCTTCATTCAATTTCAATGCAGTTTAATTGACAACTGATTTCATTTGTTGGCCGTTTTACAAGTAACCTTCGAAGAGACTGATTGTGCCTACCTTTATACACACATCAAAAGTGTCTAGGGATCAAGCATTTTTATGCGGATTTCTTGAGATTAAGATGTGGCTTTGTAATAAATTTATGATTATATAAATTTATATGGATCCTTTTTGGTGCATTTCATAATTTGAAACAGGAACTGTTAATCAAATTCGAGTAAAAGATGAAAATCAGCTGTCAATATTTTCCCTATAAAAACATACAACGCATTGAAGACATTATTAGTGCTACTGTTTCCCTACTACTGATTAAAACCAACGTTATTATGGAGCGGCGACGTCATTTAAGCAGGAAAGAAATGCTTAGAGCCGTGGGAATGATAGAAGCTGGTTCCCGGCAACGTACTGTGGCTTTAGCTCTGAATACAAGTCAGAGTGTTATCAGTCGACTTTGGACACGTTACCGAAGCACTGGTACCGTGGCTGAGCGCCATGGAGGACGGTATCGCTGCACCACACGGAGACAAGACCGATACATTCAAATCTTAACTCGAAGAGCTCCAACAATAACCGCCATGATGTTAGCCGTGAGGCTTCATCACTCTTCAGGGAACTTAATTAGCGACCAAACAGTCAGAAACCGCTTGCATGAAGTGAACCTTCATTCCCGAAGACCGCTACGGGTACCACCTATAGCAATGCACAATCGTAGGATTCGATATCAATGGGCTCTTGAACACAGAAATTGGGCAGAAGAACAATGGCGTTTCGTGTGCTTTTCTGATGAGTCTCGTTTTGGTATGAGACCGGATACAAGACGTATACGACACTGGAGAACCCCTGGACGCCAACAGCGATTAAAATCCTGCCAGGAAGTCCATCCTTATAGTGGTGGAACCATCATGGTATGGGCGGGTATTTGGATCGGCGGAAGAACTGAGTTGATTTGGATCAGAGGCAACCTCAACGCTCAAATTTATGCTGAGACGATTGTATCTGACGTCATCGTTCCTCTACAAGTGCAAATCGGTCCCTTATTTCAGTTAATGCATGATAATGCACGACCGCACACCGCAAGAGTTGTAAGACAGACTCTCGCCGCAGCTAACATCAATGTCCTGCTCTGGCCTGCTCAGTCGCCAGACTTGAACCCGATTGAGCATGCATGGGATATGCTACAGAGAAGAGTTCTGCCGAATATGGAGGGTATCCAGTCGCAAGAAGACCTTTTTTTGTTGTTGCAACGAACATGGGCGGCCATTCCACAGCGTGATTTGGATGAACTCATTTTGAGTATGCCAAACCGATGTTCTTGTGTTGTTAGTGTTCGCGGTAGAAACACGGATTATTAATTGTTTAAGTTACCCAATAAAATTTTAAAGAAAACTGTTATTTCAGTCTTTTTTTCGAACTTTAATGTTAGTGGTTCAAATGTCAAAAATCCCTTTATTAGGAAAATGGCAAATTTCTTTATTAATGCAAAAGTGACTTGGTTTATCGTTACTGTGACAAACGAAAACACTTTATTTGATGAATCCTTAAAGAAAATTTTAATTAATATCAATCAGGAGAAAAGTTATTGCAAAAATATATGTTGATCCCTAGACACTTTTGATGTGTGTATTTCATTAGATAGGTACACTAGGCACCTAGTTCCTATCTAACTATGTAAATAGGTATAGGTAGCGCAAGTTATGAATAACTTTACAAACTGTTTGTTGATGTATGAAATTCAAATTTGCCTACCTACCTATCTATTTAGGTAGTTTAAGTGATGACAAATTATACGAAATGCAAAAGGAAGTAAAAAGTAAGCAAGTAAAAATTAAAATATACCGCAACTTCAGTCTCGTTTTCTAGATACACGAACTGCATAAGTAACTTTGTAATCCTCTACAAATAATATGTGATTACAAAGTTACTTATGCAGTTTATATATCTAGAAAACGGGACTGAATATGCGGTATTTTTTAATTTGTCTTTGCTTTATAGGCTAAACATTAATTGTGTCTAAAATTTGAAGCTTGTGTGTCTACTAGAAGTACCTTAGAATTTTGATGATCTGTGAGTGAGTGAGTGAGTGAGATGTCAGTGACAAAAGTAAGGAACTTTGACGTGCAATAGTTCTTAAACTACAAGTTCAAATTGAATGAAATTTGGGGATATACCTAGTTATACTAAGCCCTCTTGGTCACTAAAAATTTAGGCTTCTAGCTTTATCCTCAACAAAGTTAGTCGAAAACGTCCTGAATGGCTTCGAGAAAAGATAGTACGGCTGTGTCTTTGTGTTTGTTTTCCTCGACTTGGCGGGGCTACTGCCGTGCCCCTAATAATCCTATACTATTAAACGAGCATTATTTATATATTTATTTGTACAGTAAGCGTTCAAAAGTGGATAGGCACGTTAAGAGTCGTTTTGCTGTGAACACGCGGTATAGTCCGTATATCTGTATGTGTAAATAACACGGCACAAACACCACAGAGAACGCTTTACACACTGTCGTCACGTACTCGCGAAACAAAAATATATCTCCGTCGCTTTTGTTAGACACGATAACACACACGCATCATGCGCGTGACATTGGCCAGTTTATGTCATTGCTAAAATTCAAATTAATCTTATGTGTGCAGATAGCAGAAGGCTTTAAAGAGTTGGTCTGAGATTCGAGCTGGCTTAGGTTCTGATCTCGTAAAGAACAGCACGGTTTTTTTCTTTTCGAAATTTATTATTTTTGTTTTCAAAAATAATATTTTTTTAATATTGCTGCCTTTTTTATTAATTTTGATAATGCAATAAAGGGTTTAGAATAAAAGATATGTGATAACAAAATTAAACAATATTTATTAGATATAGATCTCAAGAAACTTAGAAGCAATTTGTATTATTTTGACATATTTAAATTATGAAATGTTTTAAATTTTAAATGGATTTTTTCGCCATAAATATTAAGCTTTGATCATGGTCGAAGTAATTAAGCAATAAATAAGAATATTAGACTACTCAAAATGTAAAAAAAAAACTACTTACAAAATAGGTGATTTTAAGGTTAAATATGGGCAGTTTGTTTACATTAATTATTTTACATTTTATTTGGCTTTAATAAATATTGGTTGGTATTGAGGTTATAGCTTAAGTATTCATTTTCTTTACGAAAAGAAGATTGAAACTAAACCACAGATTTTAATTCTAAAATAATAATATTACTAAAATAATCTTAAACATTTTCGGTCAATTTGCAAGAAATACGACAAACACCATATTTCAATATGGTTTTTGTCGTATTTCTTACATACTTAAAAAAATCGTTACCACAAATTCATGCAATAACGAATGTGTTGTTTATTAAGTTAGAACGGTAAATATTTTAAGGTTAAAATATAGCAGTGTCCCTCTTGAAGTCTTAATATTATCGTGCGAAACTTAAACGTTCTTGTTTATGCCTTTCTGTCAAAAATGGTTTCCTAGCTGGTCTTCAGTGATGCAAGCCTTCAGAGTGCACGGAGAACGGTTCTTAATACCGTGTTTAATAATTCAGCAAAAAATTTCGTTGATATGCAACCATTTATTTCATATTTATTCACCATTTGACGTCGCTGCTTCTCGATAACAAGCCTCTTCCTAATATCTCTTAACCTTCACAGTATTTCTCTAGAACAAAGAATAACATCGTATTTATTACACATACTAATTATTTATCATTCACTAATCGAATTAAACCTCATAATAAATTTAAAAACTTTAAAGGCATCTTCTGTCTCAACAATACCTCTGTTCGATCAACAATACCTTTGATTAAGATTTATGTTTAGTCAAATATGAAATATATAAATGATAACACTCACACTTAGTCTGGTTTCATACGATATTTGTGTAAATTACATTCACTTTTACGCAGCGCAATAATATTTGATCTCCGTTCAATATTTATATTTGACTGCATTTTGAAAATAATAACCACAACGCCGCTTTTACTTGTCACCAACAATAACCACGAACCAACAAAGTTCTATTAAATTAATACTCGTAACGAACGGCATCTGTCTACCCTACAGAAATCGAAATAATTTACTTAGTTTTCTGAGGTCTACCTGCTAAACTTTAATATTTATGTGAACAAGACGAATGAACCAAAAAAGAAATGATTATTGAACTAGTCTTTATTTAAAAAATAACAAAAACTACGAATAGTAATTATAAAAAAATGACGAGCTAACCGCACGTGAGATTCGAACCCTCTCGGCTCGCCATAATCGCATATACCAAAGCAGGTTATCCACTGCGCTAGCATGCTATATACAGTATTGCTCGAAATTATGAACTAGTATGAGTTGCAGACAAAGTAAGTATGTGTGTGTGTAACAACTTATAGAAGAAGGTTGTAAGTCAAACCGCAGCGTCAGTCTATTGGTTTGTGAGTTTGCCTATGGACTTTTGGTTGATACTGTACCTATATATATTTGTACTAATTTTCTCGAAATCGGCTCTAACGATTTCGATGAAAGTTGCAATATAGTGGTTTAGGGGGCGAAAAATCGATCTCATATCTGTGAAAATTAGTCTTCTCCTTATTTTCACCCCAGCAGAGCTCGGTCGCCCAAAGTTTAGAACAAGATAATGAATAATGACATGACATTATCGACAGTAGAATAATGATCATGGCAGCGTGGAATTAGTAAGTACCATTTATCATGGCCCTATGGAACTGGTAGGTACTATCCTATACTATTAAATGAGCATTCTCTATTTTCACCAAAGCAGAGCTCGGTCACCCAAGTACTACCATTTTAAATGAGATACCGTGTGGCAAGTACTTATCAACGAGTATAATATTCTACTTCTAAACGTAGCCTCTCTAAACTCCAGCCGCTCACTCACATAAATATAAAGCTGCTATAATTCCACATTTTAAACGTACTGCAGTTACTCTAAACTCGATGCCTCGCATATCTGAGTCAAATAAAATCCTACATAATGCGCGAGTTTATCGCACGTTAGCAATTCATAGGCACCCGCTTCGCTATACATCGCCTGCCGCTCGTAAACACGTTTTATTGAGTTGTGTAGTGAGCGAGCGATGAATATTAAAGTAGAGAGAACGAACGATGCATATTCAAACCTTAATAAGCTGCTATGTTAGTGAGACTGCGACATTGTTTGGTAGCTATTCATTATGAAGGGGTTAGGGATAAACAATGAAAAGGTGGAAAGATGTTGTACAGATCGTTACATTCCATTTCACAGTCTCCCGTCACCAAACAGATGTATTTTATTAATTCGGTCAGATATCATGTATGGTGATGATGAAATATATTAACTTGCATTTTAATCAATCTGATATCGTTGTTACAAACACCTAACTATGTTTAAATTCAATAAGTACTAGATCTTGTTTGTCAAGCTACGCTTCCAACTAGTATAGACATATCGTATAATTATATAGTACCTGGGTGACTGTGTTTTGCTTTGGTGAAAATAGAAATTGCTAATGTAATAATATAGGAAAGTTCATACTAATTCCATCTGCCATGATAGTACATACTAATGCCATGCTGCCATGATAGTAGGTAGGTACTATCGAAGAAACGCATATCTAAGCAATTTGAAAACAAAATCGCGTGAACACTGTTTATCGGCCGCTTTTCAAAGCGGCCGAGCACTGCAATCAGAAATAGTCCTTACGGTGTATAGATATGCGTTTCTTTGATAGTACTTACTAATTCCATGCTGCCATGACAGTAGGTACTTATTATTTCCATGCTGCCATGTCATTATTTTAAGGTAGCCATCTTGTTCTAATTTCTAAGCGACCGAGCACTGCTCGGGTGAAAATACGGAGAAAACGAATTTTCCTAGATATGAGACCTAGCTAGATCAATTTTTCGCCCCCGTAAACCCCGATATTGCAACTTTCATCGAAATCGTTAGAGCCGTGTTCGAGAACGTGATTACAAATACATATATTTTTGATGTTCGAAAAGTGCTGATTCTCAGCCTAATTTTAATAAATGACTTTTGAATATTGTTTTTTTTAAATATTAACACCTTAAAAAAAAACAGGTACCTTACATCCCTCTTCCAGCAGCGCGCTCTTATTGCTTTTTCTGCCAACACAATCGACACAAAGATATCTGTTTTAAGTCACAATAAGGTAGAATTATACGAAAAACATGAACGATTCTATTAAAAATATCGAGAAATTAGTTTTAGTTGCCTGATAACCTTTTAATCGCCAACCCGCGAAAAGTAAGTAAAAAGTCACAAATTGTAAAAGGGAATATTATTTTTTAAAACAAAATTTTCTTTGGATTTAACGTTTTTCATACCCAGACTCTTTATTGAGTGCCAGTAACAATTTGGCTATTAAAACCTCTTTAAAACTAAATGATTACAAATAGTGTAGAAATTTCAAAACCACCCGTTTTTTTTGCAAAGGAGTGTATATATACAAATAAGATACAACAAAGCATTTTTTTAAAGACATTTTTTATGCCTTCTTAAAAATCTTTTTACATTAAATGAAAATCAAAGATGTCATAAAACGGAAAATTCCACGAAGTACCTTTTCATTTCAGAACTTACTTAGGAGAAATTGCATAGAATTTTTTATTGCACCAATGTTATATATATTCTCGTAGAATTCACGAAGAAATTGAAATCTCGAAGTACAAAGAACTATGTTCGTATAAATGTCTGTTTTAAACTTCTACTATAAAGGAGTCGAAGACTTGTATAACGTAATGGAAGTGGCTTTATTGTGTTGATATTTTTGCGGAGAAGCTGGTGGCAATTTCGAGTTTTTATATTTAATCTCATTGAAAATATTGAATCATTAACATTTCGTAGATTTTTTATAAACAAAACGACCTTGAATATAAAATTGCCCCTCAATTGCATTGCTCCAGGCATGAAAATATTCAAACTGGCCGCGTATTGAATTCACCACCTATTTAAAAAAAATATAGTTTAAGGTCTGACTAGTGGTAAGATTTCAAGATTCCATCTATTAAATAAAGATTTGGATAACAGCCGAAAACTTTAGTTTTACGTGCTTGTAAAAACACCAAAATATAATACTAAAATACCACATAAATATTACCTATCTAGAAATACTGTCTCAATATTCACTATCAGCATTCTTCTAAAATACGATTTAAACGAAGCAATTTCGTGATTTTATACATCCGATATCGGCTAAATAAACCTGTACCTACCGGTACATATTTATTACATACCGGTACAACAATACGTCAATTACAGACCTAATTTTAATGAATATCTGACCATTTGATCGGAGGGTCATATTTAATATAAAATATACCCGGGGCGGTGCGGCGCGGAACAGTTATTGGCGATAATTAGTCCGGTACCAATTCGTACATGCAATGCTCCGTAAGGCCCGTCAACTGGTTCAGGAGAATTTGGGACCATGTTTTTGGTATTTTAATGATTATTTGATTGGACAGAAACAAGAATGTTGTGGAAATTCAACAAAAAGAGTTTAGTAAAAGCATTCCACTGCCAAAAATTGTATTTTTTATTAAACCAGCAATGATAGTGTCCACCTTATTTTATTTTATTTATTATGGGACAATAAACAGCTGCAATAAAAAAAGTTTCAAATAACAATAATATAGGATCATATATTATGTAGTATTAACAATAATATCTGGGTGACCTAGCTAGATCGATTTATCGCCCGCTGCATACTAAATTTCATGAAAATCGTTGAAGCCATTTCCGAGGTTCAGGTTATGTATATACAAGAATTGCTCATTTAAAAGTATTAGATTGCAGCCCACTACTTATCCGCATGTTAAAAAAATTAAGATAAGATAAAAACTGCCACTAGATTAGCATTACACAGATATATAAAAAAAAAAAATGATTATTACAATACAATACAATTAATTAATTATTTTAAAAAATTAATAAAAATATATTAATTTTTTGGATAAAAATAAAAATTTGGGATTATTCCTTATTATCATTATCACAAATAAGAATTAAGAGACACAGAATTAAGTATCTTGTCAATGAAAACAAAATAATGTATTATAAATACATTTTCACGGAGCTGCTATAAAAATATGATTTCGCCTAATTTATCTTCTTGGAAAAGTCGGTAAATTCGCTGCGGACACTAAAGATGCGAACCACGTACAATACGTCACCTTCTTAATTTATTGTGATCTCTTCGCTTTTACCTCGATTTGAAGCGACGAATGAACGTGATTTATTACTGAAAATGAATTCAAGTAGATATTGTAGGAGTTCAAAGGCAATGAAAATATTACCTTTTACATACTTATTTAAATATATTATTGTAAAACGTCAAATGACGTCATAAGTGTAACAGTCCATCGTATAACATCATGTATTATACTCGCTCGAGGCACCATGTGTAAATATCACGCGTAACACCACCGTTTGTCAGGGTTCCAACCTACGACCTACAACTCGTAAGTCCCGGTCGTTACCAATGGGCCACCACTGCTCTTAAACTGTTCATGTGGTTATGTTGTGGAAGGAATGAGGAATAAGTTGTGTAATTAAACTTGTTAAAAGCTTAATAAGACAATTTGCATTTAAATTAAGGTCCACAAACGACCCGCTCATTAACGCAAACTAATTAAAAATATGTCATTTTAATTAGCAATCAATCGCGAATCGGTTTTAAGTCAATTGTCAATAAAGCGAGGATCATCCATGATTGATCGAAGCATGCAAGTTTGAAGGGTTTCGCTCATGATGAGTCTATTTAATTGATTCCGGTTTCAGAGTACGTAATGACTTCAATGAATTAATTTGTTGATACAGTTTTATTGAAACTATTGGTACTGTAATAAGTAATTACTCAAGAGAGTAAATAATTATTTTCGTGTTGATGTAGTAGGTAAGTTAAAGTGTTTCCGCCATCCATACTAATATTATAAATGCGATGGTAATTACTCTGTCTGTTATCTTTTCTCGCTTAAACCACTGAACTGATGGGACTGATAGCGAGCCGAGATTTGGAGAAGACTTTTTTTTTTAAGCCCCCTATTATTTTATGAATGTTTTCACCTCAATTTTTTTTGCATAGTCGATAAATTTTAATAATAATGTTGGTTAATCCGATAAAATAACTCAAAAGCTCTTAGAAATAATAAACAATTCAAATCGAGCCAACAACATCGGAGATATGGCAAACGCTACTCAAAACATTAAAAATGTAATAACATGAAAAATATTAAAGATAGACCCCCCTTTTAATGTTATTTTTCGGTAATTTTTCATGTATATTCAGAAAAATACAGGCGGGCAAATGTCCATGGGCGACATTGTATATAAGCTAGTTATGTTCCCAGCCTAACGCTGTGGTATGTGGTAGAGTCTAGACGCTGACCTGGCACCTTTTGTGATTAGGCGTACGTGACAGGATGTGTGGCGCGACCGCGGGTGGGCTGACCACCGGTCTATGAGAAAGTTTTGCGATGTATTAGAATTAAGATAGGCTAAGTTAGTCTTACATGAACTTCTGTAAGCTCGGGTCGTAATAAACTCTTACTTCCCCGCAAACTCCGTTTCATTTGCGCTCCCGAAATCTAACTGGCGCAGCCGGTAGGATTGCCGCAAACAGTTTTTCTACGCGAAAAGTCAAGTGTGAAAATCTGTGAAATACATGAGAACGTGTGGACTGTGTTTCGCGAGTGGTTACTGATTATATACGTATAGTCGTCGTGCTTAAAATCAGTGAGGCGTTCTATATTGGGCAATCTTCGAACCAAATAAATAAGTTTAGATAACGCGCAAATTACGTGGGTTAGCAGAGATGGTGATAATATATCAAGCGGTTGGCATGTGAGTAACCTTCTACATCCTTCCTCATTCCCTACACTATTATTGTGATAGACGTAATTAGAATTAGTTTAATTTAGTTTTTTTTTAAGAGGAAAGTAACATTAATGTTTCTGCCTATTTTTATTAATTCTACGGTGTAATTTAACATATAAATTGAGGTTTATCTTTTAATTTTACAATTTAAATTACATTGTTAATTTTAATTTTGTCTAAAATGAATCAAGGTCAAATTCCTTTATCTGCGACGGCAAATACACAACAAATAGGCTTTCGACCGCAATTACCGCAGCTTGGGAATAAACAACCTCAACAATTCGGTAATAGACTTCAAGCAGCACAATACGGTTATGGACCCCAACCAGCACAATTCGGTTATGGACCCCAAGCGGTACAATTCGGTTATGGACCCCAAGCAGCACAATTCGGTTATAGACCTCAAGTAGGACAATTCGGCTATAGAGCTCCACAACCCTCGAGCCACCGCCCCCCTAACAATTTATTGGGTGATCGTGACGTAACAATGAGAACTGCTCCAGCACCTGTTAAGAAACCACAAAGTTTTCCTATTAACGAGCTTTATACCAGTAATGAACAGTACTATTATGACCCCAATTACAATGATTATGGTATGTGTTATCTAGGATACTGTGACTATGACTATATAAATCAACAACGATTGCGATTGCGATTGCGTGGATCAGAACCCAAATACTGAAATTCTCAAAGCTATTGAAAAGGATCAGCCTTTTTCAGCCAGATACGCATTCAGCTGAAAATAAAGTAGAGTCTAAAGATGTCGCAAAAGATGTCCCAAATTTTCAAATAAATTTGATTCGTGTTCACCCGAAATGATAGAACTTAAGTTTGACGCTAATCTTAAACAACCTTATATAACCATTCCCGACATAAACGGTAAATTTATGTTGGATACAGGAAGCATTAGATCTTTCATAAGCCATGGAAAAGTTGATGAATATTTCCCACAGTCAAAATTCTACGAACCATTTACAGTTACCAGTACACATGCTACGAGCGAACATAATGAAGTAGCTAATATTCCCCCTTTTTCAATTTTTAAAGTAAATGGTTATCATAAGTTTTATATTTATGATGTGGATTATAGATATGATGGATTGATTGGAATGGATCTTATGTCTCAACTTAATGCTAGTATATGTTTTAAGAATAGAATTTTAATGATAAACGATATTAATATTCCTATAATTTATAACACTGACCATGGACTTAAACTTGAACCTCGTACAGAACGCGAATTATTGGCAATCATGTGGGCCACAAAACACTTTAGACCTTATTTATACGGACATAAATTTGATATTTACACTGACCATAGACCGTTAGTCTGGCTGTATCAACTCAAGGAACCTAATAACAAGCTAACGCGTTGGCGCTTGCGGTTGCAAGAATATGACTTTAATGTCATATATAAAAATGGTAAACAGAATGTAACTGCAGATGCGCTATCTCGAATTCAACTTAAAGCACTAGGAGACGCCAACGTTTCCGACGACATTTCAATGATTGTTAATATAAATGAAAAAGAAAGTAGACTTCAAAATTATTTAGAAGACGTAGCCACACTAAATTCTGATGACTCAAGGACTATTTCTGTTTCCGACTCTGAAAGAACCGCGACAGCTAGCCCAATGACCATAGATTTAGATTTCGATACTCGTACAGACTTGGAACAATCACCCAATAATTATCCTATACCCTCTGAACCTTCTAGTATACAAACAGTTCATTCAGCCGAAGATCTCGAATCCCTTGGAATACCGATGTTGAAGGAAACAATAGACACCAAACCTAATCAAATACTAGTTTTTTGCTGGTTTCGTAATGAGCTCCACGTAAAAGACTTGTCTAGGTTCAAACAAAAAGTGTTGGGTATTTTTGCCTCTTCATAATCAAGATCATATCAAAACATTTTTAAAAGAATATATAAAACCCAAAATTAAGTATTTCATTTATTTTGAGAATCCAGAACACAGAAAAGACTTTAGTAATATTATAATTTCATTATTTAAGAAAGATATGGTTAATTTTTATGAATGTACCGAGCGCGTTATTTACGTCGAAGATGAACAGGAACAGAAAGCCATTGTGATTAAGTTACATGAAGGCAAGACCTGTCATCGCGGCATTACAGAAACTGTTAAAAGAATCCGTCGTAATTATCATTGGCCACATTTATCCGAAACCGTTTCCGCCATAATTAACTCATGTGATCGTTGTAAAACCTCTAAGTATGACAGAAAACCAATTAAACCTGTACTGCAGCTCACACAAACCCAGAACGCCCCCTTTCAGGAAATATTTATAGATCTGTTCAGTATAGAATCAAAAAACTATTTAACTTTAATCGATGCCTTTAGCAAATTAGGACAAGCGATAGAAATTGCATCTCGCTCCACACCCGAAGTGGTCAGAGCATTAATGAAATACTTTTCTTTTTACGGTATACCACAGAAAATAAGTTCTGATCCGGGAACCGAATTTAATAATGAATTATTAAAAGAACTGACGGGCTTGCACAAAATTAAACTACACATAGATACACCTAATAATCCCAATTCTATGGGGCTCATAGAACGTTTTCACTCTACAATTATAGAAATATATCGATTAGGGAACTATGAAAAGAAATTTACAGACGCAGCATCAGTGATGACTTACGCCGTTATGGCTTACAATAACACTATCCACAGTACCACTGATTTAACACCGTTCGAAGCTGCGTCTGGTCATCGGAATTAAACTCTATTTTTAACTCTGAATTCGATAAAGCATACAATTAGCAACTAATCAGGGATCATAAGAAAAGAACACGGGCAATTTATAAATATCTTTCTGAAAAGGTAAAAAGTCATAAGGAAAGAATTATAAACAAGCGGGGAGGCGAATCCAGACCAGCCTTAGAAATAGGCCAACCGATTTTCATTAAAGCCGCAAAATAGAAGGCAAGCTAAAGATAAACCTAGATTTCAAAAGGCCATGGTTACAGGTCAGATAGAACGTAACATCGTACCAATAAAAGTAAAAAATAGAGATACTAAAGTTCCGGTTAAAAATGTAAAACGTCCTCCACAGGTGGTATTCGATACTGGTGATATGGACAACGACCAGTTGGAGTCTTCCAAGCCAGGCCCTTCAAGTGGAAAATATTAATCGAAACCCTGGGATTCTTCCGGTGAAATTAGGTCAAGCATTTATGCAATATGATAAATGGTCTATTGTTAAAATAATCAACCTCCAATGCATTGGTACAGATCTTTCCTTTAATATTAAAAAATATTCCGAATTTAGCCAAATGTTACACCCAAGTAAATCGTATGCGGATGAGTTCAGGAGCCTTAAAATACAGGTGGAGTACATAAAAAATGAGACTCTAGAAAAATTACAGCAATTAATTCCATCTAAAAGATTCAAACGTGGTATTGTAAAACCTCTTGACTCTATCATCAAAATTATAACGGGTAATCTTGACCATGAAGATGCAGTCAGATATGACAATATAATCAGTAGTATTCAGACCGAGGAACAAGCAATTTCTAACAAATTTACGATGATATCTAAAATGTTGGATCATTTTCTGAATTCTACCGAAATAATCAATGAAAATACAAAAATAATAGACGCACGCATTAAATTACTTGAAGGTCTTGTAACCGATCTCACTAAGAAAGATAATCACTCAATTTATATTACCTATGTCTTCGGATTACTAAACCAATGCATTGTAAACTTTAGAACACTTTATATAAAACTCAGCGAACTTGAAACGGCCATTGCATTCAGTAAATTATCAGTATTACATAAGGCCGTAATGAATCCTAGCGACCTGTTGAAAGTTTTAAAATATATAAGCCAATATGATAATCTAATGTACCCTGTAAATGAACGAAATTTAATAAACAAAGAAGAATCTTTATCTGTAAAAGCTTACATTAAGAATGAAGAATTAACTTTTGTAATCGAAGTTCCACTTATTTATAATGCAACTTATAGTTACTATAAACTGTATTCCATTCCTATCTCAGATGATTCCTCAAATCTTACCTTTGCTGTTATTCCTGAATTTCCCTACCTACTAGTAGAAGGGTCAAGGTATCGTCCAACTGATCAACCGTGTCAAGAGATAACCGCTAAAGAATACCTCTGCTCTGAAGATAAACTAATTCAATATGGGGAAGAAACTTGCATTAAGCAACTAATGAAATACCACGACAATCTGTCGCGCTGTTTCCCACATAAGATACTATCTGAGTCCCTGAAACTTCAAAGAATTGGTCCCAATAGTTGGATAGTGTATTCAAAACACAACCAAGTCATATCACAGACTTATAATAATGACGAAACAAAAGAACGCATACGAGGAACATATCTGCTAACGGTACGAGGACAATGTGATGTCTCTATAGATAATATTCAAATACATGTACGGCGCTCTTACTCACTACAAACGGATTATATGCCTGTTCTCTTATTGAACTTACCTGACTTAATAGATCTAACTCGTGACGCAGCATGGATCGAACCTATAAATCTGAAGGGAGTAAATTTGGATGACAAACGCCAACTGAATAATATTCTGAAGAATAGTGCAAATACAGTGAAAAGTGAAACCACAAGTGAAAGTGTTAGTGTCGCCCTTTATGTCGTATACGCGGTAGTCATTTTATTGTCAGTAGCTGTAATTATATATAAGTATTTAGATGTTGTAAGAAAATTCTGTAAAGAGCGGGATAGAGTTATTGAGGATAATCCCGCACAACCTGAGGACGGTCAAGTTAATCAAAGACCTATACTATTAGTTTGATTGACTTTACAATTTTCAAGTTGTGACTTTATTATAGGAATAGTTTGATAATTTTTTTTTTTTTCATAAATGATAATTGTAGTTTCTAATTTGTAATTATACAAAGTTCTCGGAAAACCCCTGTTTTTCCGATAACTTTGATTTAAGGGGGGAGGAGTTATGTTCCCAGCCTAACGCTGTGGTATGTGGTAGAGTCTAGACGCTGACCTGGCACCTTTTGTGATTAGGCGTACGTGACAGGATGTGTGGCGCGACCGCGGGTGGGCTGACCACCGGTCTATGAGAAAGTTTTGCGATGTATTAGAATTAAGATAGGCTAAGTTACATGAACTTCTGTAAGCTCGGGTCGTAATAAACTCTTACTTCCCCGCAAACTCCGTTTCATTTGCGCTCCCGAAATCTAACTAGCTACTCTTCATCCTGAATATTTGTATAAAAATGATGACATTCAAAATATATGCGAACACGAAGTCGCAGGCAATGGCTAGTTTGTAATAAAATTGATAGTCTGTCTTAAAATATATCTTAAATGTTAGTGCAGTATTTTTGAGAAGGGTAGTTAGGTGATTGATACTAATATGAACGGATTACCTTTAGGATATTACGCAATAATATTTAATATCCCTGCACTTACTTCTCTCTTCCTTGTCTTATCTTTTAATATTTAACTCGACTCTGAAGTATTATTTATTTTAACGCTGTTATTTATTGTACGTCCACTGTTTTATGTGTTTTATTTTTAACAATAAAATATATAATAATAATATTTGTGTTCTGACTTGACATCCGATTACATAGCCGTCAGCGCTCGCGTCCGCGTCCCTTCGTTTGTCATAGACAATAGTTTGTAGCATGGACACAGATTATGTAGTACTAGCATGGATTAATACTTGCTTTGTTGGACCGTGGGGTGTGGGTTGATCTTATTAATATCGTAAGAAAGACGGTTTTTACTGACTTTTGTATGTATTAGTATATTTTATTGTTTATTTTTTTACTCCTCTATTGGGATTTTATTTTGTGTCCATAAGTATGTCCGTGTCAAATATCGAAGCATTATGCTGAGATAGGAGCCTTTTTGGCCTCGAACTGGTCTTCTTTTTTGTTTACACAATTTAAAAAAGAAAATTAAATGTTATTCTGAAATTGTTATTGTTTTATAATTTTCTTAATTTTAATGTTGTATTTCCTGTGCGTATCCCAAATAAAAATATTTTATTTCTCTCTCTCTTTTTTTCTTTCTTTCTTTCTTTCTTCCTTCCTCTCTCCTGATTTTATGTGCTTGACGAACTTCTAGTTTTTAAGTCTCTTGTCTGTTATTACTTAAACTTAAGATGCATTAAGGAGCCCCTTTGACTGATGGTATCAGTATCTATCCAACTCTCTGATTGGTTAATCTGATTACCACGGCGTAATCTACTTTAGTGTAGTCTGTGTCGAAACGAGAGTACGCAGAGTCTACAAGACAAAATAAAGAGAAGAATTACGAAATGTAATAAAAAACTGAATGTAATGCTTAATAGCATAAGCATAATCAGCCTATAACTTTCCCACTGGTTGGCTGTAATCCCATATGCAGGCCCAGTGTGGATTGGTAGATGTCACATGCCTTCGATTTTTTTTCTAGGACATGCCGGTTTCCTCAAGAAGTTTTCCGTCACCGTTTTGAGAGCGTGCTGATGAAATTAATTACACAAAGTAAAGTGCCTGCCTGGGTTGGAACTTACGACCTACACTCGTAAGTCGGGGCCACCACTGCTCACTGAGCTACCACGAATAGAGTGTTGAGAACATATTATTTCGTCAGTATTTTTTTATGGATATCAATAACTCACGAACACGAACATTGTAAAACCCGTCAGGTGGCTACTTAATTCCGTTAATCGGTGGTAATAAAATGTATATTTATCGGCTTATGTTTTCAGTTTTATTGTGCACTGTTTACTGCCTATAAACTGGCAGGGGAATCCATTAAACTGTGTCAAACCGAATTGAATTTATTGCTGTTACTTTCGACACTTCAGGTAGAATTTCTTACCTTTTCACTAAAAAATCTTAAAATGTACATACATTTTTTCGGGAATCAAACTTATTTCTACTTGTTGTAAAAAAACTGAAGGCAATCCCCATGATTAAGGGCCTATATTGAAAATAAAAAGTAGTTTGATGGGCGTGGTTTATTTCTCCCGCACGCGGGGAGTGGCAGTACCATCTTCCGTGGTCGGTCGCCACGTCATCACCTTGCCGCCACAAACATAGCTGAACCAGTAGCCAAAAGTGGAACTAACAAAATAACTGACCGGAATTTAAAAACGTTACTTGCATGCTTACCTGTCTGCCCCGACTGTCACCTACTGGTCGTGCTAAAATCGTCTGACTTGATGCAGTCTAACACTGCATTACCGAGTACGTAGCGGATAGGCACTACTCAAGAACTTGTTTTGCTTCAACGATCAACTTTATTCCTGCAGAAATGACAATTAAGAACTACTTCTTTAATATTAAGAGTTTCTTGTTGGTGCACAATTTTTTTAGGGTTCCGTACCTCAAAAGGACAAAACGTCTGTAACAACCAATTTGCTCCGAATCTAATAAATGGATTAAGTTTAAATTTGGTACACATAAATATATTTCTGTGGCCTAAACACGGACGTGTAACGTCGTAAATAAAAGAATTTTGAATATGGTGATCACTTTTGGGGGACAAATAAGAAAATTTAAAAAAAGTTTTGCGAACTATACCTTGTGACATACTTACTACACAAATGAAAGGACTTATTGCGACGATCTTATTTTTTTTTAAATAATTTTAAAATAAATACATTTAAAGATATTTAAGAAAATAGATGAAAATTGACCATTCCCCCATTATCTCCGAAACTAGTGAACGCTTCTTTATCCATAGATTACAGGAAAACCTATGAACAGTCTAAACTTACATTTGAAGTTGAAATGTATGGGATGACATGTTTTTGAACTACTATGTTAAGTTTGTATTTGGAATAAATTCATCCCAACTGCGGAACGCTTCATTGTGCGTAGTTCGACATGCACTTGGCCGGTTTTTTTTTTTTTTTTTTTTTGCAGCGAACCATATGTATCTAATTACATAGAAATATGGCTAATCAGTGTTATGTATGAAGTCGACTTAAGATTGCATTTTTTTGTATTTTTTTGACGATATGGCTTCCGACCAGAAATATTTTGCATTCACAGGAAACACATTGTTTGTTGTACACAAATATCTGCGTGTTAAAATATCGCCTGTTGACCACAAAACACTGTATTGGGAATAAATGTATTATTCCTTCTGGTAATAATTTACGTGGATTTAAATCCAATTTGAATTTCCATAAGCGGTGGTTTCGATGGGCGCTGTTTGTTTTAAATTAGGCCACTGAGGGTACTTGTGTTAGTGTAAACAATGAAATGGAAGAAATACTAAAGGATTATATAATAGCGATTCAAGGTAATGAGGATGTATTATATTCCCGTTTCTATATATTTTGCTTCCTATGCTTAAAGTTTATAAATACTTTTTACTTCTACGCAAATGATCTGAAAGCAATGTTACTCTCAATTACATAAAACAGCACGCCTAATCATTTAACATTTCTCAGAAGCAAGCGGTTTGCACTGACTAGTTCGTATAAAAACGATTAATTAAAATTGAAGAAAATATATTATTACAGTAATTATAATGTCTCGTGGAAGACTTAATGGAAAAGCCAAGGGATGGCCCGGGCAAGGCTTTGCTTGAGAGTGAAGATTTAAATAAGAAAGAAAGAAAATACATTTATTTAGCACAGAACAAAAAGTACGTAATATAATTAACAGCAGATAAAAAAATAAAAATCAGTATCAAATAAAAAGTGTAAAGTGCGATGTAAGAAATTAGCAGGGGAGTGTGCCTCACGGCTGCGCCAAAAATGCCCAGTTCAACAAAAATGCCAGACAACAATAAGTGCCTGACGCTGGTTTTCAACTAGTCTGTGTTCATGAGCTTCTGCATATTTTTGTATAACTATGTTTACGACTTCCATCTTGAGATCGCGGTCGAGGTGACTATTTCTAATGTCCAGGGGGCGTTGACTATATCCCTTAGTACTTTGTTTTGAAAACATTGTATGATTTGACGATTGCTTTGGCTGCTGCAGCCCCACAGCTGAATATCGTAGGTCCAAATGACCCGATGAACGTGGATGAAGCAAAAAGAGTATGTAAGGATCGTAACGTGTAACTTTCTGTAGTTCCTGCTAACCCCCATAGAAAAAGGGCATGAGTTTAGGTATGTATGAATGTTTTATAAACTTAGACCGCTGAATCTCTTGGCTTTTCAGTCACTCAATCTGTAGCTAAGTTATGTAAAGAATAACCTAAAGTAGATTTTCATTCATTAAGGAGAATTAACAAGACCCTTAAGAGGCCGTGCACGAAATCGACTGATTTTGATCAATTTTGTTCATTAATTGTGAGAAAGGGAAACAGAATTTAAACAAAATTATTTGTGATTTGAAAAGTTGAGTTCTTTGTTTTGTACGTGGCTGAAAGGGATTTTAAAAGTAAATTAAGTATTCATGGAAAATCCCTAATATTCACAACAAGATTTCCGAAAAATGACGCGAGACTGACGTTTGATCGTTTTGTTACAAGAAACTACTTTTGATTTTGAAAATTGCAATATATCATCAACATCATTATATGGTCTACTTGGGTTGAACCACTTTTTTGCATTTCAATACAAAATATACCAGACATTTTAAATAACGTAATTTTCTATAAACTTCAAGACAATCATCAAAACTTCAAGATCAAGTCTCACTCTTAATCAAACTTGAGAAAATAGGCGTCAGGGGGATACAACTGGATCTTTTCCAAAGTTACTTCTCGAATCGTTCGCAAAAAGTCAGGATCGATGACGATAACAGCGAGGAGCTTTCCATTCACTATGGGGTACCACGAGGTAGCATTTTGGGCCCTACTCTTTTCTTAATCTTTTTTAATGACCTGTGTGATCTCAATATTAATAATGCAAGAGTAGTATCATTTTCAGATGATACCGCAATAACCTTCACTGTGGATTCCTGGTCACAACTCGAGCATCGAGCTCAACTTAGCTTTGACGTTGCATTAAATTGGCTTAATTATTAAATTGACTTATTCTAACAGCTCGGACTCCGAACTATAGACTCCAATTTTAATCAAAGCTCACACTTGTCATCCACAAATGCAGGACTCTAATTGTCAATGTCCTCTTTTAACTTTTGTTGAAAGCATTAGATACCTGGGAAAACTCTCAGACAGGAATCTCAATTTTAAATCTCATATCGGTCTGCTAACTGGACGAGTTTGCAAACTGATTTACATCTTTAAAACTCGTCGGTATATTGCCAATCCCATTGTAATACGCAATGTCTATTTCGCCCTTTGCCTATTTATCGTAACTTATTGTATTTCTTTTTGGGGCGGCGCGGCGCAGCAAAAACTACTCTCAAGCCGCTAGCTATTTAAAAAGTGGCCACTTTTCGTCCTATTCCACACACACACATTCACTTACCGTAAAATTATTTTACTTTCACGTTTAATAAAACGTATCTTAAATTTTAATCGTCTACCACAATACTCCAAAATTGTAACAGTAACATCAGAAGCACTATGTAACTGTGATTGTCTGCCATTTGCTCCTATTTAATAACAAAATATTATACTTATTTTAAAATCGGCACATGGTTCGGGCTTCTCAGAAACACATTAAATCTATATTTTATGGTCTGACAGTTTGACACGTTACCCTAATTAATAACAAAATATCCAACTTCTTATCTCGACTCACAATACTAGTGCCAGCATCTGGTACGGCTCTGGCAATTCAAACGAACCTTTTAAAACAATCGAGAATTTGGACAAAAACAGCCATTAAACTATTCTGCGAAACTGTGGGAAAAGGGGCTGAGATGAACGTGGTGATTTTAGGAATTTTGAAGGATTGGTGAATACCAAGGCCAATTGGCTTGAGACCACGATAGGCTACGGACGTCCGAATCTAGGCTAGTTAAAATTAGTAGAAGTGGTGAATACCAAGAGGCCATGTCCGAGTGGGCTGTCGCGAGATAACGCGTATTAGTTATTAAGTTACATATAGTTGGGTTAAGGCCCAGATTAAACTAATTTAGTAATTAATGTAATATGTGTGTGTGTGTGTGTATGTTGGTGCGACTGGGTGAGTCTTTCATTATAATAATTATCCAAGGCTGGTAATATATTTGAAGTTCTTGTAACTAAACAGACAGAGACGTGTTGCTGGGGAGTTTGTTGCGCCACTTCTTCTCCCCAGCTCAAACGCTAGGAAGTGGTGAAGGGAGGGCGCTTTGGGGACTGTCTATAGACATTCAGGAGAGTTGATCCACAACTCTATTAATTAATGATTCTTGAATTATCATTCTCTACTCTATTATCTAGTACCTAGATCTTGAATTCGTTATCCATTGCCTCTTGATCAATTAAAAGGGCTTTAAGAGAGATTATCCAAACTCTATTAAATAAATAATGATTCTTGAGTTTCGATTCTCAACTCTATTAGCTAGTAGTTCTTGAATGTTGTATTCGATATCTCAGACCAATAATTCGGTCAGACTGACATGAACGCGTGTCTTGCAGATGTGCTTGTTGTGCAAAGGGCGACCTTCCAGGGGATTGGGTGAACACATCTATCTTATATTCAGTCCAAGGACTGATAGGGACCATGTCTCCTTAAAAGCATGATGCCGACGCATGCCGCTGGAACTAGCCGCCCGTTGTAGACAAGGACGGTCACACGTTGCCGCAGGGAAAGCCGCTGCGTCACGTTTATCAGTTCGAAAGAACTGCTAGGGACCATGTCTCCAAAAGAGCATGATGCCGACGCAATGCGTCACTTATGGAAGTGTTGCTCTGAGCATTCCGAGTGCAGATGTGCGGTATCGTGTGAGTAATGACTGACCAAATACCTGTTACGCTAACGTAAAGGTTACTCACAAGTTTATATTATTATAACGACATACTTTGCATCCCTCTATTATTTTTAAATAGCTTTCTAAAGTCACATCCAATGAATTTTCATAACTATGAATTCCTGTCTTATTTACAATCTCCTTCAATCCTTTCCTTGCCTTATTAATGGGACAAGGTATCGGAGTTCTTCTTATTTAGGAATTCATTTCTTATATCGGTGGGAGAGTGACCAGTCTGAAGACGAGCTCTACAGGGCCGTACGGGGTGGAGTGCGGCCCTTCCCCTAAGGGGGGAACCGACCTAACCACTAATATTAGCATAATTAGGAAAAACGAAAATTTGTTCAGCCTAGGGTAATTCAGGTACAGTCATATAACCTTTACGTCATTATACCTTAGGGGACCAGACTGCTTCTCCTTAACACAGGTTTTCATAACCTAGCTAGGAGAGCAGTGCTCACTCACACGTTGTAGTTATAGTACTTATTTTGTACAACTGTATTTTTAACGTGTACTACAATACTTTTTTATTGAGTAAATAAAAAAAAATCAATTAAGTTTTTTTTTTCTAATACTTAGACACACTTTTGAGAAATTTAAAAAAATTGAATATTAAACTTAAGTTAACCATTTAATAGAATCTAAATTTTATTTTATGAATAAATAATAATTACTTAATTTCGTAAATAAATGGCAAAGTGAAGTTGCCCAGCGCGAGGACGAACGTGTCGCAGCAAGCACACATCCTCGCACGTGTTCTATGTAAACATGCCAGATGTGTATGCCAACTACCAAATATTGAGCGTTCGTAATTCTTCTTTTCCTAAAAGGCTTGACTGAGTTAGATGTTTTTTTTTTAATTCTTTTTGTGTCACTTGGACGGTTCTTAGCTACAGCTGGACCTGGGTGGCGCTTTAAGCGCGTTTAGTGATTTTTGGTAGGGAAAATAGTTATAGGTTCGCGTCACCGACATGCCTACGCCGATATCGGCGCAGGCATGTCGGTGACGCGAACCGCGAAAAATACTTCACTTTTTACTACTACAGCATATGCTGTAGTAGTAAAAAGTGAAGTATTTTTGGAACAAAGTTCTTTACCTCTAAGACTACTAAAAGTTAAAATAAAAAGATCTGAGAGAAGATGGCGTGTGCTTTCGCAAAATTAATGAAACTTTCGACACCCTTTATAAGACCCATAATAAACCCTTAAAAGTCAACATGCAGGTATTTTTTTTTTTAATTTTCTTTACAAAACCCGTCGAGGCTGCCCCGTGTGTGCCTCCATGTCTAAAAAAAAATTCACGGTGTAGGCCAAACAAATACTACGTGGAGTCGCGATTGTCGAATTCGATTTTAGTTGTGTCAAAATTATTTTTAAATTTAGAGTTTTTTTTTTACAGAATAGCTTTATTATTCTCATAATAAAAAAAAGTTACAAATTTTAGTGATTGTTTAGTTAGTTTAGTTCAATGTACAAGAGAATCGGCACCACTACTCGTAGTTACTTAAACGCTTACCTCAATAAAATTTTTAAATGCATCTAACACCAAATTTTTGCATTTTATGTTGATTGTTATAAATATACTAAACGATATAGGTATACACAAACATTCCAGACTTATTTCTTAACTGTACCTACGTCACTTAAAAAATAGCATCTATAGAATCAAAACTGTTTAAGTGATCACTACGTTCAATCTTTAAGCGTGTGTGCGTGAACGGTGCACACAAACATAGCATTGTAATGAATTTGCCTAAACTTTGTCGAGTGAATTTTGTGCACGGACTCTTAACACCTGTTTTTAGAATCCCAAATTGGCGCTCTCCTTTTCAATATTCCTGAAAAGATACTAAGACGTATAGGTTCCTTTTCAACCTTCATCAGATTTCTTTAGACTGAAAAGAAACCTAGGTAGTCGAATTTTGTAATACATTCCGACATTTTGCAAAAAAAAATGTGTTTTTACAAAAGAACTGAAAAGTTTTTTGTTAAGTTACGAAACATATTGGCAAGCATGTACGTAATATCTATAGAGTTAAAATATTAAGAAAACTCTTCACGTAGTCAACTCATGTTAGTACTAGATTTTAACCCACTGAAATTACATGGGATATTCTCCTTATGGGTCCAGAATATCGCGTGTATTTGAAGAAGTTGGATAATAATAACATTTCTTCATACTCAATTAAGTGTTAATTACTACAATTTATACTTATCGCTAAATTAACTGTGGTCCAATTTATTTTCTTTTGTCACACTGAGCCGGGTTTCGGTCGAGAATTTTTACGTATAAATCCCTTAAGATTCCTTACAAAGAGTTTTATTTACATCCAAGTATTTGTGAGGCCACTGAATGAGCGTATCATCCTCGCAGAACCTAATGAGGGTGCGATCCGATCCGACTGCGACCGGCTTGACAAATTCTGTTTTTGTTTATTTAAGCCACCATACAAGATGTAATTGAAATAACTAACAACCTTTAGAGGTTGGCTCATGATTATAAACAACTACAACTGTGGGACTACCATTTTTTTTTGGGTTTGAAATTATCAAATAACTTGTTCTGCTTTGCGCGGAGCGGGAAGGCGGGTCAGACTCTTACTGACTAAAACCCACCCGTGTTCCTTCAATTGCCATGTTGCCGGGGGCCAGGACCTTCCTTTCGGTTTTCTTCGCAACCCTGGCAGGCATCGGCCCTAGCGGAATCCGTCAACTCTGCTGACATCTCTTTGAGGCTCGCGTGGAACACAACACGCCGTCGACCCGGGCCTGGTACTTATCGGACGGTAAGGCGAGCTACCCATTGCTCACCGTCCGCAAGCCCAGGGCGTCTCCTCTTGCGGCGGTTGTGGCCCGAGGGCGCAAGGGCGTGAAAGCATTACCGCTTCGCAGAAGGAGGTGACGGCCTCCCATTTCCTCTCGCTCCGTACCATGGCCTGAACCAGGGCCGGACGCGAGAGATCACCGCCGCCGATCGCCTCCACGAGGAAACGGTGGTGCTCCGCCCAAGTCGGACAGACCTCCACCGTACGCTCCACCATGTCCTCCGGGCGATCTACACAATTGTGACACCCGGGCGTTTCCCCCCGCTTTATCCTGAACAGGAACCTCCCGAAAAACTGTGGGACCACCTCAAACTTGAAAGCGTGAAAAAAGATTACCTAGGTATTCTCCAAATTTTGTCACTTTATGCGAACAGCTAACCTTTTTTTTCGCGATTACCGAATTTGTCGCAAAGTTAAAGTTGTTCATAATAATAAATACAATGGCCTCTTACGACGTTTTCTGTTATTACAATTATACCTAGATTTTAGCAATGCTTTGATAATTGTGAATTATTAGTTATTCAACTCTAAATATTATTATCAGACTGCATTTGGACTACTCTTTCAAAGACAACACACTAAATAATTGACGCCACTGCTACATTGTTACACTTCCAGTTTATTTTAACACGTTTGGGTACGCTACGCAACATGCTTATGGCGTAGATACGTGCTACGATGGCGTAGCAGTCTCGTAGCACATATTTATAGGAACTTCCTTTATGAATAAGTCATGTTAAAGTTTGGAACTGTTTGTATGGGCTTCGCTCTACGATTGCCGTACAATATTCCAGATGTTAAACACATACCCTGCATTCTATTATTTTCTCATGAAACATTCCCACATCCCCGAAAAACTCACCCCATTTTATTTCCCCTAACTTCCCCCCATTTCCTCCTCTTCCCTTTCTCCCAATATTCTATAAATTAACCTAATCATCCACCTGTATCGTCGCCGCTCACTTTATTGCCGTAAATTTCTCGCCTCCAGATTTATTAAGGCAATTAAACTTGGTCCAAGTTGACAGTTTTTTTCCTTTGTTTTGGACACTTTAATGAGCGCCGCGAGACGTAGGGAATTAAATTCTTACGGCTTACTGTACCAGAACACGTATATTCTAATTTCCCGAATTTCAGGCTCTGAAATTAAAAGGCATTTATGGAATTTTAATTTGGTTTTAGTCCATCTTGGCACATCGTTTTAAATAAAGCTATCCGGGGAAAGATCCCATGTTCCATTCTTGGTTTAGTTGGTTTTTTTTTGTACAGATTTTGTGTTTAAATCTGAGTAAGTATGGAATTTTCTCAAGCGTAGATTCTCAACGCAACGTAATGTAAGTATGTAGTGTACAAAAGAGCATACATGTAACATAACATTAGCTTACTTTTTATAAACATTCCAATATTTTCTGTCCTTAATAAGTAAATCAAGATCAATAAAAAATACTTAAGACCTACCACCACACGTGTTCACTGTATATTGGTGGTGGAAAACTAAGACAGTACACATATAGAATGAAATAATTGATAGGTTTTGAACACCATTTTTTTTTTGGTGGGAACTTATCAAATAAATTCTCCGTGGCGTGTCAGACTCTACTGACTAAAACCCACCCGTGTTCCTTCAGTTGCCCTGTTGCCGGGGGCCACGGTAACCATTTCGGACAATAACTGCAACCGGTTTTGAACACCTAGTATTATCTTCAGGTACATATTATTCCTACAACAAAAATATTATTTTGTATCGAGATACAAGTATCCATTACTATGTAATCCTACTTTAGACTACATTACCAATACACGGAACATTGAATAAACCCTTTTTTCTATACAAAGAGGAACTAACGTATTTTTTATAACCCCAGGGACACACTGCGGTTATTACTTTCCGCTTTGTTAGCTCCGGCCTAACTTGTTTGATAAGAGCTAAGAAAAAGTGCGACTTGTTTTGTTGTGTGACGTCATCGGGTGGCGTAAGCTGATGTTGCTTCAAGTGTTGTTTAAAGATGGTGTTCTACATTTATTAAGACATGCACTTTAAAGAACGCTGTGTTTCTGTTTGTGTTTTGCTGTGTACAATATTTTACTGTTGTAGGTATATAAGCATTATTTGAAACAAATTAGTACGAGTGTCAAGTTCGATGGACAGCATTACACCTCCTCTTTTCAAATAGGTGACAATGCATGTTGACTATGACAGTTTTTGTAGATGATAAGTTTATGTAAATAAAATAAATAATGCTGGCAGAATAGTCGACATCGGCACAGTGACGAAAAAGAAAAAAAAAGGGTTCCAAATCATTCACCCCACATAAAACAGGCGATCCTTCAAAATTCTAACAATAACCGATACCGCTCAACTTCCTTCAATAACATTTTTATCAAACAAATCGTTCTGAGAGATTCTTCGTGACTTTTGTAAAATTCTCGGGAACGGCGTCATTATAAACTTTTCGATAGTCGACTATGGACGACGTCTTAATTTTTCTAAAACTTCTCTTTTGAAGTTCGTAGTGACGTGAATTTTTAATGGCGCCCCTTCATCCTATATTGTTTGATGTGCTTTTTGTTCAATTTTGTGTATGAGATTTTTATTCTTCAAATGTGACTTTTTTATTTGCAAACGTACCAAGTTTTACTTGCAAATTAAAAAAAAAATGCTTTTAAAAGTCTTTTAAAAGACCAGACTAAACAAAGCCACTCAGTTTGGTCCCTCAGTCCTAATCAGTTTGTTTGTCAAAGTTGGCTCACATTCACAGCATACGTAATTATCTCTCACTGTCATATATCTTCTGAACGCTGTCTTCCTATCGTGCAAGTAGGTATGCAGGTATTTCATGAACACTTGTGTAACGAACAACAAAAATTACAAAAATGTCAAAACAAAAAATTAACAAGGAATTAATCAAATAAAAAGTGGTGGCACTCCGGGAGTGACTACAGAAGTGAAAACTGGAACAAAATCACCTTGATGGAAGAAAAATACTTGTATAGAACATAGTTCCGTAACCTTTTCTAAATAAAGAGCACAATCGCGTTTACAAAAAAAAAAAAAAATCCGATACCTTTAAAGTAAAAATAATTGTATAGAACATTGATCCGTAACTTAATATAAATAAATAGCACAATCGCTTTAAAAAAAATTAAGTGTCATGACAGTGTTGCGATATCAATGGTTTAGTCCCATCTCAAAAATGCCCAACGCGCATAAAGAAATTTTCACTTCAAACAAAATTTGAAAAAGTTTATTTCCTGTTAACAATTCGCTATTTTCCACTGAAAAACACAATCAATCCTTTTGCCGCCGAAATCAACAAAAACTATTCACCTGTAAGTTCTTCCACCGCTCGGATTATAGTCTGCGCTAAATATTTAACGCGAAGAGGCTTCGTCAATGATGCCGCTCCTCAAACTAACGCATTATTAATGATCCGAAAACGAAAATACATTTTGTTGCTCCGGAATTAAAATCATTTATATGGTTTAATAAGTGCTATTTTATCACATATTTGAAAATCTCTGTATGCAGCAGTAGGTACACGTGGAAGGTGCGTTTGAACCTGTGTTGCTATTGGCCAAAACTTATCTTACTCATAACTCAATATTTATTTGCATTCCACAATGTGAACTTGTGTAGTGGGTTTTACAAAGACGTGATCATTATGGACTCTGTCGGATACAGCAAACGAAGAGAGACGAAGAGGGCTTTAATCTGTTGAATTAGTTGGTAGACTATATTATAATATATATTATTTAAGTAATTATTTTGTAACACATGTCATTTCAAATTTGTCATTTAGATATTCGTTGATATTTTAATTTTGAAATGAAATGAAATGAAATGAAATTGTTTATTCTGTAAATAGGATATCGGAATCACTTTTACACGTCATATTAAAAAAAATAAAAATAAGCTAGTTGAGTTCGGCGTTTCCTATCTGACTACTCTGAGAAGAAAGGCCGAAACAAACTCAGAGGTCACAGTCTCTTTTAAAGTCCAGACATAATCTTGGTCAGGCCATATGAGGACCATGTAGATTAGTGTCTGAAATGGTCTTTTGAGGAAAGAACCACACAGATTTGAGTGAACCTGTCCAGTTTTACATCATTTAAAAATGTTTTAATTTATTTATGAATGTATTAAAGTTTTGTTCATTTTTAGAGTTCCGTAGTCAACAAGGAATCCTAATAGTTTCGCCAAGTCAGTCTGTCTGTCCGCTACTTAGCTCAGAGGCTCTTAGTACTAAAAGTACTAATTTGGCATGACACATATAAATCATACCGACAATGTGGTAAAATAAAAGAATTCAAACCAATTTCACTAGAATCGTGTATTACTCAGAGGTAACAGTAAGCCTATGTCACTTGCCGCTTCACAAACCATCTGTTACTCTGATGCTGCGTGAAAGAAGGACAAACCAACACACTACACACTTTCAGATTTTATAATATGTATTACGATTTTGCATAACTAGTGCAGGTGTTCGCGAGACTACTTGAAATTAACAACCCATTAACAACACATTATTGTATAACTTGTGACCTTAAAGCAACAATATTAAATAACAGTCTATACATCCGTCACCTCACACTTCAGGTCCAGTTGAAAACCAGCCCCAGACACTAGTGGTATGTCATTTTTGCTGACTGGACCTATTTGGCGCAGCCGTGAGGCACACATTCCTGCTACTATAATATCTTACAACGCACTTTTACACTTTTTATTTGTTTTCTTTATTTTATTAATTCCTTTATACTTGTAGTATAATATATATTATGTTGAGTTGTGTGCCTTTTAGTCTGTACCAAATAAACGTACTTTCTTTCTTTTTCTTTATTTACATAGATATAATAAAATCGTAGCGAAATCAAAACTGTACATTGAATATTTTTGAAATAAAGTAATTGCTACGAGGTCTGGGATCGATTCTAATGCCGAAAATATAATTTTTAGAATTGTTGTCTGTTTATCTGTATATATTTTCAGCATGACCCAAATTCTACTGGACAGATTCTGTTATAATTTTGCATAGATATTCTCTTTAAGTTTGGTCAAACTTTAGGATATAACATAACACACTATTTGCTATGGGGGATGAGCGTAATATTTTACATTATGTTCGTATTTTTCTCCGCAAATTGTAAAGGGATATGCTAATGAAGATGGTTACCGATTTAACTTTTTAAATGATTAACATTACGCTATACCTTTATGGAACTAAGCAGTCAATCATGACATAATTACATACGAACGGCTATTTCAGTTAACTTTCATCAAAGCAAATAACTAAGTGGTTGGGCGAATGCTTAGCTATACTGGGGTAGTAAGTTCGATTCCGATCTTTTGTTTTTTTTTTGTAACTCCTTTTTTACATTTTGTAATACGATTATTGTTTTTTTTTTATTATGTAATAATATTTCGTAGAATGTATTAATTCACTAAAAAAAGGAAAACTTCGTTAGCTATGGGCGTTACAAGTACTTTATAGTCACAAAACATACAAGGTTTTGTTCTGATCATTTCAAAAGGATTTTTTAAAGGTTAAAGAATAAAATTAATGTAAAAAACACAATGTTTTAATGCTATTAACTTTTAAAAGCATATTGTAAAGTAGTTCAATAGCACAAAAACAAATATGTATGAAATATTATTATATGCATGGTTTTAATCTTTTGGTTTTATTTTACAATCTAAAACTAAAATATATACAATTATACTTGTAAATAATTCATATATTTTAGTGTAACATGTGATAGTCAATGTCATAATTGTTTGTTGTGTATTTTACATCTTTTGGTATCAAAGGTGAAATTAAACCGAAAAATATTGTGAAAAGCCGAAAAACGTTGCCGCTCGCCTTTTACAGTTTGCGTAAACTATTTCACGAAGTCCTGTTAGTTATTGCAATTTAAACCTTATGGTTAACGTCATAACGTCGATAAGACAGGACACCGCGCAATAAATTAACTGTACCTGGTGTTTAAATAGTACATTGGTATTAATTCCTTGCTTGGTCTGCTGTCTCAGCGTTGCGTAAGATTCTATATTGAGACGGCGCCCGTGAAACGAGTACCTACCTGGAAAGACTTGGGGAAGGCCTTCATCTCCACAAAAAAAACTAGCTTAATTTTAGAATTTACACACAGAGTTAGACAGCAGATTTGTCCTAGCAATTTTAAAATCTGAGTGTTGATCACGCCATGCTTAAGATTCCCATTTATTTAGAGAGCAACGAAACGTCTGTTTGTGGGGTGTCACGCAACAGTAACAAAGGACGTGTGCTTTGGGATTGTGCTTCATCGTATGGGATGAATGCATTATGGCAAATAGGAAAGCAGTGGAAGCTGTAAACAAAACCCTGCAGGACTCATCAAGAACCAAGACATGATGGGTGATGTCACAGTTCTGACTGAAAAAGTGAATACTTCGTTGAAAATTTCGACTCTATGGTCGAGAGTTCATAGACTGCGCTTGACTATCATCATGCGAGCTCGGCTTGGCGCGATTTCAAATACTCAAGAATTTTCCGATGTTGTTCTAAAAGTCGGTGAAAGCACTCTACCAGACACTCTTGGTAGAGTAGTTCCCACTTTAGAAGATCTTATTCGTCTGGCGTAAGAGGACATCAGTTGAATACCGTTCCAAGAGAATTCTTGGGCATGTTCCCATTTTAATGCCGAAAATGATCAAGCTGCATTGATTAACAATAGTATTCTCTCGCAAATTGAAGGGAGCGAAATGATATACACCTCCTTTAATACTGATGTGGAGGAAGATGATGCCCATACCCCGTAGAATTTGTCGATTCGCTAATGGCAAGTTGACTTCTGTTGTACATCATACAGCTGAAGGTCGGTGTCCCAATTATACTCCTTCGGTACTTAACTCTGCCGAAGATGTGTAACGTTCCCATGGCTTAAAGTCGTGTCTTTGTATAGAAACGTCATCGAGGCGGAAATTGGCGAGACCGTGTTTCTACCGCGTATACCACTAATTTCCCACGATTACCAGTTTAAAGCGTCCAGTTCCCTGTGAGTGTATGCTTTGCGATGATTATCAACAAGTCCCACGGGCTGAAACCGAAGACTGCAGGCTACGGGTGTCGACCTCAGAACAAGGTGCTTTTAATATGTTCGTTTGCTCTCTGTATACTTAACAGCTTTCCAGTAATGCTTTGTATGGCAACGGTTCAATTACGACCAGCTGTTTTTGGTGGGCTTCGTTTTTGCTGTTTTGGCTGCCATATCTTCACTTCCACGTCCTCATTTGTTTTCTAATCCTCAGCTTAAAAAAAAAAAAAAAAAACTGAAAATGAGTGAAGAATATCTTTTAATGGGTAATTTCCATTTCTCCAAAGCTAAACAAAATGCCTTCGTCGTTCTCTCACGTCTCCGTTTCAATCAGTGCGGTGCGGTATCCATACATAACGAGGTGACATCCACCTCACACTTTAACATACACATCGCGGTGACAATACCTCACGCGTTAAACACCTCGTGGTTTATGACCGAGGCCGTCCTTACCGGATTACCGTGTCTCTGTTTTATACAAGCGGGTGTACCGACATTGGTTTATTTATAGTTGTAAAACTGCACAAATTACAATATGTGATAAAGTTTTATTAAAAAATCTCCACTTTCCTATTTTTCCACATTATTACGAATTATCTACATACACAGTTCACCACAACTTAATTGAATTGACTTGATTAAAAAAGGCCATTGGTTATCAAATTGGTACGAAACAGTTGTAGTAAATGAACGCAAATCAGAATTGTTATTTCAGTAAGCATATCATCTACTGAATTCAGTGCTAGAAGTGCTATATAACGTAAATATGCGAACATAGCGTAGTTTTATCGTCTATTAACTATTTTACGAGCTCGCGAGTGCCGCAGTGATACCTATCATGTAAATTGCTTCCTTTGTCTTGGCGGCAAGGGTTTTGTACGTTGACTTCTTGTGCACAAGTTGTAGTCTCAAAATAACTAGATAACAACTATTACAATCGTAAAAGAAGCTAGGTATAAAATAATCTTCGGCTACGTATAAAAAAAACCAATTACGTTTTATCCAAAGTCTGAATCAAATTAAATACCTGACCTGATTTCTCAACGCGCCATCAAATTGTTATTGCCTCTAAAACAGCTATAAATAAAGTAATTGTCGCCACCCTGTTGATAAATCTACAAACAGTAACTTACAAACGAAACGAAGCGTACAGTTACTAATGCGTTTTATTTCCCTTAATTCCCCGATCATTAGCAACGGACATATATCACGTCCAAACCGCTCACAACGTTTTACGAAAAATGAAAATAACTAAGAATAACCGCCATTTTTCTCTCTCCCCTAACAAATGATTCGGGAAATAAAATTTATGAATCAATAAACACGGAATGGTCTTCGGATTCCGTATTCGCGTGTCGCTCACTATGCATTATATTTTTACGACGTCTCTTCAGAAACATTTGAACTCCAATATTTGACTAATATATCCATTCTAACCCTTATTAGATAGTCATAAGAGCGATTTTCCCGAGCCTAAGCGCCGGAAATGGCTTGCGGTTAAAGTATCCAAGAATTCAGGGCAGACCCGAAATGTGCTAAGTTTTCCGTTAAAGGCATGTAAATGTCTAATATTTTGCATATTGATTATAGTAAAAAGTAGAACAAAATTGCCTTTCCCGGCTCAAGTCGTACAAGTTTAGCGAGCGGAACATTTTCTTGAATGTTTCGTATGAGGGAGAGCACTATTGGTTTTTAATGCTAATAAAATTAAATGGGTCCGTGTATCGGTATAATTCTCAACTATATCACTGGGCACGAGCTCCTTTTATAATATTTAGAAAGTCTTATATCCAGACTAAAGAATGAAACAATCTTTGTAATACAAGACTAGTCCAACATTATTAGTGAACGTGCAAGTTAATATGTATTTCATTATAACAACGCTTTAAAACCCACCACAAATTACCCATTAAAAACATGCTTCAAAAATAAACTGCACAGCGCAGTGCATAACTCCCACTGGACAGAAGCTTCCTGTTCACACAATATATTCACTCACACTCATTTCCCGTTAATCATATAAAAGTTGGCGAGCCTACTAGTAAGGTAGAACAGCCAGTTGCCGACCTACTTCCATTTGGTCTTTGTTTTAAAATTCCCTCGCCACGCCCGCCAAATGTAGCGTGGATTGAAATCGAGGTCGCGAGCCTTGTTGAGGTTTTTTTTTCGACAATTTTTATATGGCTTCCTTTGCACTCAGATTTTTGTATATACGTTTACGTTTTGATATTAAGCCAACATTACATTACGTTGCTCTTTTACTTCTGTGACTTCTTTGAACTGTTTGTGAGTGATTTTACTTTCACTAGCTTCTGCCCGTAATTACTAAATAAAACCACAATATACTAAATAAAATAAAGCCAGTTTTTTATATAAAACAAAAACTTTTTTTTAGTTACTACGTTTGTAGGGTTGGTCTCAGCAGCCAAAATATACAGAAATATTTATCGATCTCGAAACCATTAGGCTTCGTTGACAATTTGACTAAAATAGCTGTTCTTAAAGTCAAAGTCAAATAATTTATTTCAATTACGCACATAAAAGGCTTTGAATGTCAAATTTTAGAAAAAATAGAATTAATTCTAGTCGCCCCTTCCAAAAGGTAGTTATCGTATTGTGTAAGAATGGGCAAGAAAGCTCCACCGTTTCTCTTTTAAAATATTTATGTTTCAAATTATTATACATATACTATTTTATTATACAAATTATGTATAGATATATATGGTATTCTTAAATTGTATTTAAATAACAGCTTTAGTTAACTTTACACCCAATCAGATGCCAAAGTATTTAACGGAGAACATTTTGTAAATTCATGAAAAGATACGAACAGATAAACTTTATTTACTGTTGTATTATCGGCCTCAAACAACAAAATTTATGTTCCCATAATCATGTGCACTTCCAATCCCATAACCCCGGCCATTCCCACTAATCTTTTCTCATTTTTTTTCCAAGAAAACTACCGTAAAAGTGGCGCTACAGAACTACAGACTACGATAGATCCCCATAATCATTTGTCCTCTGCATACGTTACCGTAAGCTGTAGTTTCTCTCAACGATAAACTTCGGTCGGTATACCGAGATCCTTTTTACTCTGTGACAGTTTGGGAGCACACATCCCTTTGGAAACATGTTTATTTGATAAATTACTCGTATGCCGGGGGCTGAGCGGACAGTGACATGCGTGAAACTAGGCACTGTTTTTAGAAGGACCACGAATAAATTGGCTTATGAATTTTTTTGCGAAGTTATATTCAATGAGCTTGTACGGTATAGTTGGGTCTATTGAGATTCTTCTCTTGTCAAATTTCATTTGAGAAAAACCTTGTCTTTTCTTTTAAAAATATCTCTTTGTTAAACTTTAGTAACCACGAATTAGAAAATAGGTAGATAGGTACCGAATTCAAAAGTGTGTTGAATCAACTTTGCTTCTTCAGCAATCAGAGCTAAAATTAACATTAGGGATCGCAATCCTGAATTCCTGCTCTTTAGATATTCAACGCACCTAAACTTATCTTAATCTTTTCCTCCTAAGTACATTAGCCACGCAAATCTATCCAACAAGGCCTCCAAAAAGTTGCAGAATTTATTCCACGATGCTGCCAACAAACAAAACGTCCCAAGTTAATTGGTACGCGACGGCTGGGGAGGCTCGCCGACCAACTTCGTGGTACCTGCCGCCATAGTGTTGCCAGCATTAATTCTAATTACGCACGCGGCGCCATCCACTTCTAAACTTGAGGAATAACTCCCGGGAACTATATATTAATTAAAATCTATCGGCAACTGTGGCCAGTAGGTGCGCGGGGTTGCGCCACGTTGATGAATTCATCAAATTCACTTCGGTGATTTAGGGACTGAGTTCGTTCTGTGTGTGTTTTTCGTGTTTTATGTCGATAGTAATTTTAAGGTGTAATATTTATCTGAATTCAACAAACAACAGCTAAAACTAGCTATATAAGTTTTATTAATGAAGCGAAGTTTAGTCTGAAAACATGTCTCTGGAAATAGCATATTATTCAGTGCCCCAAACATATACTACTACTTTGAAATATATGATTTAAAGATAGCAATCTTAGGTATCCTCGTTCAAAAATAACGTAGGTAATAGAAGATTAATTTTGCAATTACTATAAAATTAAAACGTAATCCATATAAGCCTCAATCTGACTATTGTCCATCCTGGTAATCCGGCTTACATTATTATTAAAATGATTTAGTAATCTGCATTGCATGGAGTGCGCATTATAAATCCCCTATCCCAACATAATATGGTAACCCGACACGCGTGGTAGAAGCACCAGTTGTCGGACATCTAGCATCTCAACTTAGCCCACGTGAGGTATTAGGCGCAACTTTTATTAATTCTTATTGTCGCCGTCCGCAACGCGTCGCTATTGTGTCCATTGTTCTTTGTAATAACTTCGCGGAGGGTGGGCGGATAAATGGGCCTTCCACCCTGCGCTTTAACTCTATGCTCGGGTTTTTCGTCTTTTGTAATGTAAACAATTGAATAAAACTGAAACAAAAGTTTAATGAATATCGAACTACCGATACGGGTAAATAATTTTATGTTCAACCCTCTTAATATATAAGGGGTTGGTAGAGTTTGCTTATAAAATTTTATAAGCAACCAATCACATTCTTTATTATATTATCTTCTGGCCTCCTGAGTTATCTTAGCCAACTTGATGGATCAACTACCAAAATATACCTCATCTAATACAAACTGGCAGACAGACAGACAGGTACGTCGGGAAAGCTATCGAATTATTTGCTAAGTAACTATTAGAAGTTGCTTCAACTATCGGATTGTTCGTTAGCTTTGCGCTGAGTTGCGCTAACTTTAACGTCACTATGACGCTCTGTCAACATTTGCCTAGACAGGTTTGAAAGTCGCGGCGACCAAGCTTAGAAGGTACAGGAAAAGTGCAGAAGGTCAATTAACACTTGGAGAATCTCAGATCTCTATATCAGAGCTGTGCTGTGCCTCTTGTCATAGTGACGTGCAGCTGCCTATTTCTGTTCTGTGCTCTAATAGTAATTGTAGATTTGTAATGTTTAGGCTTGTTTTATGCTTATGTTATGCTAATGTTTTAGGTACCAAGTATCATTTATTCGAGCTAAATTATCCTTCTTATATTATGTACGTATTTCTGTGGCAACAAACAACTTTTCTTTATTTCTTTCAATTGCAGTTTTTGTAAAATAAAATGAGGATGCATTTTAAGGGCCTCCATAAATTAAACTTCTTTCGTATCGGCACAAACTATACGAGAAAAGCTCATGCAAACTAATTAGTACCTACTCATAGAATAGTTCCTGCTGAGAACTATAATACTCATAGGATAGTAGCAGGGCTTCCTGATGGGAACTGTAATACTCATAGGATAGTAGCAGGACTTCTTGCTGAGAACTATAATACTCATAGGACAGTAGCAGGGCTTCCTACTGAGAACTATAGTACTCGTAGGATAGCTGCTAAGAACCACAGCTCAAGTAGAAGCTATATTTTCATGATGCAGAAGGACAGTCACGAGCATTATTACCTTAAATTTACGAAAGATTCAAAAGCGATATCCTCCTAAAGTTTCAATTGATAAATATTTTATGGTGTTACTAACTTAGTACCGTCGAAACGTTACCATTATGAAATAGGTTTTTCTCAATGTTGCAATTTTTTTTTCACGAGGAAATCGCTTTTGAGTTTTGCTTTACTATAAGGTATTTATGCTCGTGACTGTACCTACCAACGTTTGCTGCCTGCCCTGATAAAGCAGTATGTTTTTCATTTTAGCAGTGATTATTGCCAGTTTTTCTAGATACGTCGTGATCTCAACAGGTGGGCCTTCTGAACCCATTTTAGAATTCTAGATGCTATAGCGACAGGGCGCTTCTAGACGCGATAATTTCTAAAGGAAGGTTGAATAAACAATCTAATTTTGAGTAGCTCGGTGTTTAATAACTATCGCGGAGATCTTGCAGACACAGGCAAGGTTGAATGAAGGTTAAGATGGTCAAATATAGAAGATCTGGGTTTAAACTTCGAGATAAGTCTCTCTATTTAAATAAGGCAGGTAATATTTTCAAAATCAAGCTACCAAGAACTTTCCGAGATAAATCAAATAACGTCTGTTTATTGACCTGCACCCCAATTACGTAAGACACTTTCAATCACAATTCAAAAATTACACAAACCCTTTCTTAATATTTTTTTTTTTTTGTTAGGCTCCGTTGTGTCCCACTGCTGGGAAAACATCCCTTTGTTTCTTTCCAACCCTCTCTGTTTTGTACAATATCTGGCCATGTTGGCCCCGCAAACAACCAGATCGTCAAACTATTTTTGCCGCAATCTACCTCGACGACGACGTAGCTGTTACTCGATTACAATGGAATAGCAGTGACGCAATCTTTCCCAAACATAAGACAAAGGCGAACTTCTAACAAAAATCATTCAATAAAGAGCAGTCGATCAATGGTAACTAGTGTGGTTTCGGCGCAATGTGGAACTTTTCCATAGGCGGCTATATACATATGTGAATAAAAACCGCGGGCTAAGTGTTTGCATAATGGAATATTCCGTAGCACTCAACAAATCATTTTCCGTCGGAGGCTAGTGTTGGGACGTGCGGCTTTATTTTATGTTGCTCTTTTGTTTTTATTCGAATAAATTAATCGGTTGTTAGTACTGGAACAATGTTGTTGTTTATGGACTCGTTGCGAAAAAATGGGAATGTGCTTTAAGTTTAAATATTTTTTTACTAAGATGTCCAATGATAAATTACTTACCTCGGGATTTTTTATAAATAAATTTATATTTCCTACATATTTATTTACATTGGCACCCTTCAGGAATCGCTGCAATTTCGTGCTTTCCACCCTTATTCTTACCTAACCAGACCCCAGATACTTATCTAGTCAATGGTGCCATATTCATAATCGTAATATAAGCCATGTAAAATTAGTACCGTAAAAACTTTTAATTGTATAATCAAATTCCCCACAATTCTTTTTCAAAAGCCCAGCTGTATGTGTCGTACATGTGAATACGGTGCCCGAGTTCATACAAATTGTGTTGAAATTTGTTCGCAGTGGTTGATTTGCTCGTTTATACAATAAACATGCTTTTACGTGCAGTTTTCAGCGAGATTACGAGTTCTGATAGTTCGTGGGTTTTAACTTATAGTGGTTGGCTGTTGGAGATCGCATTTAATATACGAGTAGGTAGAATGGTTTTACGATTCAGTGTGGTGCAATATCTAGGACGCGCACGATTTCATGATTCTCCTATTGACTACTTACATTGCAGTCTCTCTTTATACTACGGTTAAGATCCAGTCAAATGGTATGAAACGGGATAAGTTTTCAATTTATTTTTGACTGATAAAATCTTCAAACCAGTGTGAAAGTGCTACTCCAAATATTGCTGTAACGCCCATTATAGTGATATATCCAGGAAGTCTCTTCAACACGTCTCCCATCGTGAGATAAAGCAACGCTATCATACTACTTCGAATCAATTTGAAGTCGGCTAAATAGATTTACCTCCGATTCGACTTTTATTCGTGTAATAAATCGAGTGGGCCCACCTCTAGTGCGTGAAAAGGGCGATGCTTACGTATGAAGGGCGCTGGTTATAAATGGCGGGGTTTCAGCTGTTTAAAGCGAAAATCGAGCGAGTTTTTAGCCGACAGAGGGAAGCGGTCAATGTAATTTATGAAGTGGCACGGAGGGATATCTTGTGAGAATCGACGTGTTGACATCAGCTGTTGATATAAATGACGATGAGGATAATCGGACTGTTGCACACTTTTATGCTTTTTTGGGTCAAATTTTATGAATAGAAAATATTGAATTGTTGAGTGTAGATAGTACATGTATTTGATAGCAGTAAAATGAAGATGAAGTATATTTTTTACTATTATTTATACACTCAATGAGAAGGTAGGTATATTGACACCAGCGAAAGTTAAACTTCGTAGAGTATAATTATATTTGTAGCTACAAAAACAAAACCTTCCGTAAACTAATAATTACTATAACTCAGCAAACATTCTTACCAACAACTCAACAACTTCCAAAAATAAACAACTTCTTGACGAACTCGAAACGTGGGATTAGCGTTAAATAACTTCGGAAAACAATTTCGTCGGTTGCACCCGATTGATCCCGAGTCCATCCCGAGTAATGCCAAAATACTCCAGAACTTTTTAATTTGGCTAACCCAACGCCGCAAACTTACCCGTTATGACAGGTGAAAACTTCAGTATTTGTTACATTGTACATAACACATGTACATGTGTACATATAGTACACATATAGTATTTATTGTTGAAAAATCGTAAAATAGTGTCAAGTACTAATAACGCCGATAAACAACAGACAGACATCTGGAATTAAATCCAAGAAGTAAGTAACAAAGATTATTTATTGTTCATACTTTTCAAAGTTTCCTTTGCGTTCATACATAGTTATTATATTGAGTTCACGGGATATTTGTTCTGTGCTTGAAGAGATTTACATAGCAGACAGCAAAGGGATTGGAAATAGTTCGTTTTGTAGTAGTAAGTACGTAAGAATTCTGAATTAAACGTAAATACATATTATTTAGTGAAGTAAACACACACGCAACACTTTTTTTTTGGTGAGATATTATCACATAACTTCTCCCGCTCCGGGAGCGGGAGGGCGTGTCATACTCTTACTGACTAAAACCCACCCGTGTTTCTTCAGTTGCCATGTTGCCGGGCGCCACGGACACACGTATCCCTTACTTTCTTTCTCTATGCTTCATAAGCATCATAACACTTAATTGTACTATGTGCACTATTTTTCCTTTTATTTATATGCATTTTAGTGTAGACGTATGACAGAATTATAAATTCCATGTTGGTACGACACAAGAAAAGTAGCTTTTACGTAGACCTTATATCCTTATACCTACTGTACCTAGGTACTCTAACTTAATCAGAATTTCAAACACAAACGACTATAGAACATAACAGCTTCATCAAATCGTCACCAAAAAGTTTCGAGCACCAGTAGAAAAGAAAGGTAAGCTTACACACACACACACACACATAGATGGTTCAAATGAATCAACTGCCCCATGGGTGTCGTTACGTTAGGTATCGGTGGAGCATTCAGCTGCGTGACGCTGATCCCCTGAGAGTTGCTGGCAGACCGTAAACTGGATAGACGCTGGTAGTTAATAGATATAAACCTTAATAACATTTGATAATTATAGTTATGTTTAAAATAAGTTAAGTTTTTAAAGCCTCCTCTTTCCTACTATTTTGCTTTGCATTATGGTCTATTATCATGTCATTTTAAATTTTAAGTTACCATCGAAATATACATTGTGGAATGGAATAACTTATACAGTACGTAGTGTTATCATGTAGGTACTAAGACTATTGGGGTTAAAAAGGTTAATTAATAGATCATGAAGTTTTTTATGATTAAAATATTGAAAATTGTATCAAGGAAATCTTCAGACCTCCTTTACAGAATAGCTGCAAACTCCTCGCAGTGATTTTAAGACGAGTTCAATAACATACCAACTACACAAAAAGAAAAACTGTCCTTTCATCGCATTAGTCGGTATAAAAATAAAGACTTCCAGCTATAAAAATAACGCTCAACCTTCAACATAGTTCGTACATCCCGTTTCCCCGAACAACCCCACTTATTAAACATGGTGGCAATTAACAACAAAAACAAAAATAAATTGTTCCCGTCACCAACAAAGATTTTATTATGGGGAACGGAAGAGGCGGCACACTGTGCGACACACATTTATAGCGTCGACCTCGGCTCTAGCTGGGACCACTGTGCGCCGCCACGTCACCGGAACTCGTCTTGTTTTCATAATTAAATGTGTAATAACTGTAATAAGTAACTAACTTAATTTTATTTATATTATTTTGTTGTTACTTTCTACGATATGTCAATGATTACGGCTAAAAAAAAAACAGTTTATGCACAATATAATCTAGTTTATGTACAGTACCGACCAAAAGTCCATAGGCAATCTCACAAAACAATAGACTGACGCTTCGGTATGACTTACGACCTTCTTCTATAAGATGTTACAATACTATAGACACTCACTTTGTCTGCAACTCATAGTAGTTCATAATTTCTAACATTACAGTATATGGCATACTAGCTCAGTGGATAACGTGCTTTGGTATGTGCGATTATGGCAAGCCGAGCGCGGGTTCAAATCTTATCTGCGGTTTGCTTGTAATTTTCTAATAATTACTATTAATAGTTTTTGTTATTTTTTAATAATGACTAGTTCAATAATCATTCGTTTTTTGGTTCATTCGTCTTGTTCACATAAATATTAAAGTTTAGCAGGTAGACCTCAGAAAACTAAATAAATTATTTCTATTTCTGTAGGGTAGACACTCGCAGTTTGTTACGCGTATTCGCTTAATAAAACTTTGTTGGTTCGTGGTTATTGTTGGTGACGAGTATTTAGGTATTAGCGGTGTTATGGTTATTATTTTCAAAATGCAGTCAAATATAAATATCGAAGGGAGATTAAATATTATTGCGCTGCGTAAAAGTGAATGTAATATACACAAATATCTAATGAAAACGGATTAAGTGTGAGTTTTATCATTTAAATATTTCATATTTTACTAATCATAAATCTTAATCAAAGGTATTGTTGAGACAAAAGATGCCTTTAAAGTTTTTAATTCATTATGAGGTTTAATTCGATTAGTGAATGATAAATAATTATTATGTGTAATAAATATAATGTTATTTTTTTGTTCTAGAGAAATACTGTGAGGGTAAAGAGGTATGAGGAAGAGGCTTATTATCGAGGAGCAGCGACGTCAAATGATGAATGAATATGAAACAAATGGTTTCATACCAGTGAGATATTTTGCTGAATTATTAAACACGTCATTATGAACCGTTCGCTGTGCACTCTGAAGGCTTGCATCACTGAAGACCAACTAGGAAGCCATTTTTGACAGAAAGGCATAAACCATAACGTTTAAGTTTCGCACGATAATATTAAGACTTCAAGTTGGACACTGCTATATTTTAACCTAAAAATATTTACCGTACCAACTTAATAAACAATATATTCGTTATTGCATGAATTTGTGGTATTTTTTAATTTAATTTCAATATGGTGTTTGTCGTATTTCTTGCAGATGGACCGAAAATTTTTAAGATTAATTTAGTAATATTACTATTTCAGGATTAAAATTTGAAGTTTAGTTTCAATCTTCTTTTCGTAAAGAAAATGAATACTTAAGCTATAACCTCAATACCATCCAATATTTACTAAAGCCAAATAAAATGTGAAATAAATAATGTAAACAAACTGCCCATACTTAACCTTAAAATCACATATTTTGTATTTTAATATTTATTTTTTTACATTTTAAGTAGTCCAATATTCTTATTTATTACTTAATTACTTCGACGACGACTAAAGCTTAATATTTAAGGTGAAAAAAATTCATTTAAAACATTTCAAATATGTCAAAATAATACAAATTGCTTCTAAGTTTCTTGACATCTATTTCACATCTTATTCAGCTGAAGTAATGACAAATAAATGTAGCAATTAAAATGGCAGTTTGCCTATGTTATTCCTATTGTTAGCAATTAAAATGTTATCTATAAGTAAAATAAATATAACGAATAAATATTTTTAATTTTGTTATCACATATCACGCTTTTTAATTCTAAACCCTTTATTGCAATAACAGCATTAATAAAAAAAACAGCAATAGTTAAAATATATAATTATTGCAAACAAAAAAAAAAAAAATTGCAAAAATCCACGCTGTGCTTTATGAGATCAGAACTTAAGCCAGTTTGATTCACAGACCAAGGCTTAGCGCGTTCTGCTATCTACACACGTAAGATAAGTTCAAATTTTAGCAATGCCATAAACTTGCCAAGGTCAAGCGCATGATGCGTGCGTGTTACCGTGTCTAACAAAAGCGACGGAAATATATATTTGTTTCGGTAGTGGGGCGCGAGTACGTGACGATACCTTTCGTATCGTGTAAAGTGCAAAACTGCGTTCTCTGTGGTGTGTGTGCCGTGTTATTTACACATACAGATATACGGACAATACCGCGTGTTCACAGCAATACGACTCTTAACGTGCCTATGCACTTTTGAACGCTTACTGTATAGTATAATCAGACACGAGGAAAGAAACAGAAAAATTCTTGGATACATATTACGTATTATTAAAAATTTCGTAAGAAATTCCTGACAAGACTGGTCAGAAAATCAAATATGATCTACGAAAACTAAGAAAAAAGTTTGCTAACTGTACCGTATGTCATAGCAAATGAAAGGACTTGTTGCGAGGATCTCCAAATTGACCATTACTTCAAAATTTTGAAAAAAAAGTACAGAATGGTTCTTTACTCATAAATTACAAGAAAACCCATAAGAAGTCTGGTCTTATAATAACAAGGAAAATCTCTCAATACTGTGCGTACAAAATTATATTTGCATTTGGAATGTATGCGAGAACATGTTTTTCAACTACAATGTTAAGTTTGTTCTGGGGATACATTCATCCCAAATAAGGAACCCTTCATTGTGCGTGTTCCGACGCGCACTTGGCCGGTTTTTTACTTTGTTGTTGAATTAAGTTCAAAAATACTGTACCGAAAGTAGTGACAAAAATCAAAAAATAATTTTAAATATGGTAGGTAATCTGAAGTCATTGGATCACTAAAATTAATCAGTCTGTGAATGCAGGTGTAAGTAACAAAGTTATATAATTTGAATACCCAATGAATTCGCAGTCGAACAAGTATGATAAGAGATAGAACTAAATAGTTGAATAGAAGTTTATCTCATCTGCATGAGTTGTGTTTATTCATATTACTAGCTTGAACTTGATACGACGAACTTGACGTCTATGTCTTCTCTATGGGCTATCAATACCCTTTCGTATTTTCGCCAATAACTGTAGTCTTCATAGCTAAGCATACAAGACTCTTTCATTATTGAAAGAACTTTACCTACACGTTATAATATTATTATCTACAAATACAATTGTTTCTCTACATTGTCTATCCGCTTTTATAACAAGTTGCCAAAGTCGGTTACAGAACTAAACGATGGAAAATTCAAAACCCACGTACTGCAAGTGCTACCACTGATTTCCGATTGACTGTATCTATTAATATTTCTATCCGAATTCTATAGAATTGTCATAGTCACTATCTAAGACTGATTGCCTTAATAACTATTCCAGTCAATACGTCGGTTTTATCTGTTGGATGTTAAAGTTACAGGAGTACTGGACCGGTCGATGCGACGATGCTTGGGGGAGGCATATAGCAGTTGACGTTGTTCGGCTGAAATGGTTATGACGATACGGTTATTTTTATTGAGTACGGTTCTACTGATTGAGTAAAGGTAATTCGAAAAAGTATAAGAAGTAACAATGCTAACGATGCTTAAAAAACTGTTTTATAATCAGATTACCAAACAGTTCTTAGGTTTTAGGGTTTGTTATTACAAACTCTATCTTCCTATGACCCATACATCAATTGAGAAGGCGATATAACCTGTGGCAATAACCTTAAAATATTCAACCATCTAATTCCCTCCTTCTAACCATCAAAAGTCCACAGTCTCGTCTCACGAATATATCTTGGGGAATCGACTGGCAGTAAGTAGTATAGCGCGCGTTTGAAAGGTGTCGCCTTTGTACCGACGACGCGGCGACGGCGCAGGGCTCACACGTGACCGTTTAGTTGGCTCACGTGACCCGCTTACAGGCAGGGAATGGGAGTCACAGTGGTGTGAAGATGAGTGGGTTAAGTAGGAACGAAATCGGAGAAAGATTAATTTATTTTTATTTATTTATTTATAGTTAATTAAAACGGAGATCTGAAATTCAACGTTGTTGGAGACCGTAATGTCAGTAGACCTCAGACCTCACTAAAGTCAAAGTTATTGCCAGGTAACTAAAGTATTTATCAAAACATTTTTTTCAAAGCAAATCACCAAAAAAGTGAGAAATTATTCATAAAGAATATTTTTATGCAAATAATTTAAGAAAAAAAAAAACAAAGTTTATTTGCGCCTAATGATGCATAAAAGTAAAAATAAAACAAACATGATGACGAAAATATACGGCACATCCACGCGAATCGTGCGAAACGTGCTGGTTTTCAGCGTTGACTTGATGACGTCATCGCAGCAGCATAATAAAGTACCTAGACAAAGAAAATAAAGACAAATATTAATAAGAGATCAATTATAAATTATTATTGTACAAAATATTTAAAATGGCAACCGCCATCGACGCACGTGCAGAAGCGCAACCTAAGTAAAGTTAAAATAATTTGATAACTGTGCTCACAGCTGTCACAGAGATAGAGTTTATTTAAAAAACAACTTAACTATATTTTTAATGTTACGCAAATAATGGTTGAATTGTTCAGAGTGGTAGTCATGATCAGTGTTTCTGATCTAAAAAACATGTGCAGGTGACAAACTCGGAGACGTGTACATTTTCAAACAGAGAATAACACTAAGGTACTTATAATATTACATACATTGTAAAACATCGAAGATTGTTAAGTTAATCATTATGTCTTACAAAGACTACCCGCAACCTTTACTAGGTGGTCGGTTCATCTTGTGAACTGTCAACTTTTCTACGTAACAGTACGTGTTTGGAACTCCAGAATCATTTCTAAACGATTGCTGAACATAAATTATTCATTAATGAATACCAATTCAGAGGTTCTAACGCAATAATATTCACACACCTCAATGAACACTCTTCAAATTATCAAAATGAACTAAATTATAATAATTATTTATAGAAACATTCCGCTTAATGAACAATACATGCAAATGAAAGAGAAATCAACACAACATTATGTAGATAATAATAATTAAAAACAGCTATTATACACTTTATTAGCTTCCGAAATATATTAACCATTTCGGTATTCGCGTTTTCGTTTAATACTTCAGTAAATATAAATCTAAGGTGTTTTCATACTGACAGGGACAAAGGAGTTGCTTCGGAAAGGGTAAAATAAATAAAATGTTAAATGAAGGTATGTGAGCGCGTCAATCAGCGTGCGCGTGATTTCCCCAGAGGAAACACTTTGCTACTTAAACAGGCTTTGTTTTAAATCTTTTCACGCGCAGATTGATCGAGCTAACTGATTCTTGGGTGAAGACAAATGGTTTTATGTGACCAGTACCCTAATTGCGTAATACACAATCAATCACAATTTGTTTCGATTTGAAACAGATTGCTAATCCATTGCTTCTTAAGTTGGAAAAAAAAAACTGCTCAACAACGTAAATAACGCAATGAATGTTGTTGAACTGTCAAAATGAAACAAATTTGTCATAATCGTTTACGAAAATAAGTTACGCAATTAGGATACGCGTCTGCCAGTCTGACCTCCACAACCTAGTAACTGGTTAATACGATACCCCTTGGTAAGACTGGTTGTCAGACTTTCGGGCTTCTGACGGTCTGTAACAACTATCAAAGATCTACGAACGACAGCGGAGACAAACGGCTTTTCGTATGCAAAAAATGGTCACCCATCCCCGGACCAACCCCGGGAAACGTAGCTTAACCTGATGGACCGATGGATCCCTAACTCATTAAAAGATCCATACATTTCAATCAAACAAATCGATACATGTTACGTTGTCCATTTTTATACGTGGAAATACGTCCAGATACAATATTAGTGACGAATATTTCCTATAATATTTGTGCGCGGCAGGTAGACAGAAGCGTTCGTGCGCGGCAGTCGTCCACGATTACCGCGCAATATTTGGACACACCTTTAGAGTCCGCGCCATCACTTAGTCCGACAGACGTGGCGCTAGCGTCTATGTCATTACATGAAATTACATTTAAAAATGTAGTTCCACAGCTATTTCGCCGAACTTCAGTGGTGGCGCGGACTCTAATACATAGAATCAGGATAACTAATAAAAAAAATTAAAATATTAATATAAATAAAAATAATCAAATAATAATAAAGGCTTATTTTTATTTATGTACACATATTTTTGCTTTATTATATTATTCTGTAAAACAAAAATATATATTCTGCATAAAAATATTCAAATATCAAATACATTTTTTCATAGTTGATCCGGGGATACCCGACGTATTTTTTAAAAATTTGCCGCTCTTTTCCACACTCAGCTTTCAATAGACAGACTGTAGGCCTTTTGTACGAGTACGCACACAACTTTATTGCCGTGAAAAACTAAGGTCGTCAAAGTTTTATGGTTCACTATGGAAGCTCTGTCAAAAAAAATTCTAAAAAATATTTCTGTCAATGATTGACAGAAATATTTTTTATACGGCCAGTATAAACGCCGTGTGTAGGCACAGTTATAAGTGTTGTATGGATCACTATGGAAGCTTGTTGACAGACACATTTTCTACGGCGCAGTTTATACGCCGTACCGTAAAGAAACCGTGCCGTATAGGGCATTATACTAAATAGGGCCCTATACCACAATGCCATATACTATGCCCTATATTACAATGACATATACTATGCCCTATACTATAGGGCATTATACTAAATAGGTATTAAGGGTATTTCTTGCAATCACTTATATATTTACACAAAATTATGTAACTCTGGCTTTTATATTGATTTCACAACACAGTAAGTTTCGTGTTCGTAGTGCATTCATGAGAATGTAACAGGTTAGCAGCAAACGTCTGTTCTTTTCTCGGGCACTAACGTATGTTACCCCACTGCTTACAGCTGCGCTGTGGTGCTCAGAGCACTCACAAACTGTTACCATTACTTACTTAGGCTTATTTGCTGATCGTGTTTTGTACATTTATTGCCAAGATGAGGATACAATTTGAATTAGGTATGTGAACGTGTCTGACGAATGGATATATAATTTATGTAGAAGAGAGTACCATTGTGTGCTAAAGATGTAAGTACACGATGATGACGCCCTACTGCAGGTTCAAAATTGGGTCACTGCTAATAATTTAGATGGAAAAAAAACGAAATGCATAAGATTTTCTTTGCCAAATGTCAAAAGTAGTAATTTTGTGATAGTATCTAATCAAGAGAAACTATAATTCGTCAATAAAACTGTTTTCCTGGGGATCACGCTCGACTCAAGGCTTCAATGGGGTCCTCATTTAGCATCCCTTTCAGGACGACTAAGTTCAGCAGTATATGTTGTGAGAAAAATAAGTCAATTTACTGATGTAGATACCCCGTGGCTAATCTATTTCAGTTACTTTCAAAATACTATATCGTATGGTATGTTACTATGGGGTCGATTTATATCGAGTTTATTTCGAGTATATTTTTATTCTGCAGAAAAGAACCATCAGAGCCATTTATGGCCTCCGCAGGTTCGCACCTGCGGAGGCCATAAATAGCTCTGATAAAAAATATACATATTTTTGGTAAAAAGAGGTGCATGACACATTTATATTTAAATTTTATTTCTAGAAATAGAGACCAATTATTTCAACCCGGGCTCAGGCTAGCTAAAGTGGACTCATCTTTCATGGAGTACTGTTTAAAATGTTACAATAAAATACCTCCCCACATACTTCAACTGGATGAACGGGAATTTAAATCTTATATAAAACGCACACTATACAGCCAAGCATAATTATTATAATTGGGTAATTACATCGTAGATATAAATGCTTGGCTAAACGCTGGTTCTGCTCCACAAGGGCGCATAAACAAATTGATTAGCATTTGAAAATACTGTTGGAGCTGCTGAAGATTTTGAAAACTATTTTTGCATTGTATAAATTCAATCCCTTATCATTGTATAACACATGTGTGAGTACTATGTGCCTACTATAAAGCTACCATTTACTGGGTACGAAATGAAAGAGTATGTTGAGAGTATGCTGAGAGTATGTCATGCTTACTCTAATGTATCACCGAGGGTGGCATGTGTGTTGGATCATTTAGGTCCCTTCAAAATGGTTGAGCTGAATGGTGCTAATCCATGCGTCATGTTCGTGAACGGGCGCTGTCAGTAGGAACTGGTCATTTCTTAGCTGCCACGGCTTAATTTAATTTTTGAATTGTTCTTTTTGTTTTATTTTTTATTACGGACGCTTTTAACGTTCTGCATTGTTCTCGCATGTATAACTTCAACATGAATGATGTAACCAATACGTTGTAACCATATTTTAATTTAAAAGACTGTCCGTGGAGTTTTTTGCCCGTTGTTCTCTATAGGTAACTACTACGCTTTGGAATGGGCAACTAGCTTCATCTTTCTGACTGAACGACCCCTTGACAATTCCAAAGTGCCTGTAATTGGTTTATTTGAAATAAATGCTTAGATTAGTTTTTTTTTTTAGAATGGTATATCTGCAAGCTATTTTCCGTGCGTGTATTGTAAGATATCCGGTAAATGAAAAACCAAAAACGCATATTTTAATGTACTCAGATGTACCTACACCCTGAATACTGATGAAATATATTCGGAACGTTCAAATAATTTTTTTTTTCATATGAAAAATAAGTGAATTACGACTATAATGATTTTATGAAGAACCAGCCAAGTGCGTGTTGAATCACGCACAATGAAGGGTTTCGTAGTTGGCATAAATTGATCCCAAGAACAAACTTTGTAGAAAAACAAAAATCTCCCATCCATCGATATACGTCACCGTCATTTCTCCAACTGCAAATGTAAGTTTATGCTCGTAAAAAAAAATATATATATATATGACGTGATAAAACTACAAATTAACGATTTTCGGATATTTTCCCTTAACTTGATGTGAAACTTTGCATTTCGCTAAATTTCATGATTCTAGGTCAACGGGAAGTATCCTATAGGTTTTGATTTATTTGCGAGTATCAAAATATGTCGCTTAAATGGCCGTATTTATTATTGCGTTGACTTAGAAGTTTAACAAATTTTTAGAGCTCCAAGGGACTGTAGACCTACGTATTTGATATTAATTTCAACTTGATACCTCAAAGAGTCTTAACAGACAGACGGACGGATAACAAACTGATCCTTTATGGGTTCAATTTTATCCTTTTGAGCTGTGGAACCCTAAAAATTACCTTATCAAAAGCGAATGCGAATATAAAATGTTGAACAAGAAAATTGAAAACAACTGTTTAATTATTTTGCCCCGTATTTGATGCTATTCGATAGTCTGTATCTAATTAAGTTATTCGCTGTCTTTTTTTTAATCAAAAACGAGTTTGAGGTTTTGAAAAACAAAACTACTTTTTGCCTATTCTGCTCCGTTTTTAATATCCAAAAAAATATTAATTTGAATCCTAACGAAGCGTAGGTAGCTTTGAAACTACTTCGGTCGGCCACACTTGATACCAACCCTATTCACTTTTTCTCTCCTCAGTCTGAGGTTTTTTATTTGGTTACTATAATGTCTCCAAAACCACATATAGCCGAATTACTTACAACGCAAAATATTTCAGGAATATATAACTTATCAAAGTTATTAATGGTTTCATTGAAACAATAAATAATTCTAAACCCCTCAACTGGCGCGCACCTAAATGACATAGCGGTCAAATTTAATAGCGGCGCTGATAGGCCCCGCCCCGGACGCCTTACGTTTAAATTCCGACTTAACGCTATATTACTATGAAATCCAAATAAAAATGAGACTGTTTCGTAATTTAAAAAATCAAGATCATAGAAAAAAAACCGGTCATGTGCGTGTCAAACTACACAAGGATTCCGTAGTTGAGATGAATTTATTTATCCCCAGAACAAACTTAACATTGTATTTGAAAAACATGTTATCCCATACATTCCAACTGCAAATGTAAGTTTGTACGCACAATATTGAGAGATTTACGATGTTATTTTAAGACCATAGTCTTCTTATAGATTTTCCTGTAATCTATGAGTAAAGACTCATACTATGTTTTTTTTTTTAATTGTAGGTCCAGTAGTTTCGGAGATAAGGGTCAATTTCATCGAATTTCTTAAATATCTTTAAAATTATTTATTTTAAAATTACATAAAAAATATGTTTGATATCCTCGCAAGAAGCCCTTTCCTTTGATATGTCATACGGTACTGTTAGCAAAACTTTATTTTTAATTTTCTTGTTTGTGGGGGGCAAACATAAAAGTTACCCGTATATTCAAAATTAATTTATTTACGTAACATGTTCGTGTTTGGGTCATAGAAATACATATGTGTACCAAATTTCAACTTAATCGATCTATTAGATTCGGAGTAAATTGGCTGTGACAGACCGACATGCGACAGACACACGAGCGAGTGATCCTATAAAGGTTCTGTTTTTTCCTCTTTAGGTACGGAATCCTAAAAATAACAAAAAACAAAAACTAAACAATATAGTAAAAACTTAGTGCAGATGCGTATGTACTATTTAACTTCTCTGAAAAAGTAAATATGGCCACAAGGTTAATTGCATATCACGTTAGTCGTGTTAGTCGTATCGATTTTAAGATTCTGCATAATATTTTGGGAAAATTGTAGTCTGAGGGAATAGGTGTTCAAGGCCCCAAAACGCTGCATAAGGGCTATGTGCAATTTAATAGTAACAGAAAGCTGTGTATATGTATTTAAGTCTCTAGAATCACTAACATTCCCATCATTTTATATTTTCGAACTGGCTGTTTTTTTTTGCATGTTTGAATGCATATTTTTAATAAAGTGTCTGAAAATAGAAACCGGCCAATCGGGAGACAGTATAAAAATTTGCTAATAGTTAGTGGTTCCAATACCGCCCTATTAAATAAAAGCATTTTATAGGGTCTAATCACATTTAATAAAATACCCGATGTAACAAAAAAGAGACTTTTCCACTTTTCAAAAATAAAATGTCAAATCTATTAATTAACTCAATTGGCGATTCTTTGACCGCTAAGAATTTAAATGGAGAATATAATATCTCTGAACTCCTGACTTGTACTAAATCATTTTAATTTAACTGTATTGACCTCGAATTTGACGAATTTATAATCCCATTTTATTAAACTTGACATTATGTATTATATTGCTTATATTATGAGAGTCTTTATCATTATAGCTTAAACTGTTTGCATACTATAGTTAAGGTAGTTAGTATAAGGATCATTTTAAACTCAGCATCTATAACTTGTACCTACTTTCTTTGCAAATATTAAAACTATTATATTCTAATCAAAATGCTGCATATTTCTAAATTTTAAAATCATTTTTCTACAAAAACTCCAAATAACGAATTGAAAAACGTCTTAGAATTTCATGGCACCAACCCGTTTTTCACACACTCAATAATTTTCCTCTTAAACATTAAACAAAAATTACATTTCTCGAAGATCTTCGCATCAAACACATCTAAACATTAAAACAAGTCGTTTCGTCCACAACGAGTCGCACGTGAACTATTAAGACGCAGATATATGACAGTGACCTTGAGTGGTTAGCTAGCGTGTTCTGTACTGAGCTCACGCAACGCGTCGTATATCCAGCCAGTAATAGGACACGCCTATCAAGGAGCACTGTCCCAAATTAAACGCATTATTCATTTATTTTACATAAAACAAAAGGTATTTTAAAAAACTCGTTTACTAAAAGATCAATAATTAAATTATCTGTAAATGGTAAAAGTTTTAGAAAAATAAATTTGATAGATTTTTCGCGATTCTCAGTTTTTTATCCGTGTTAGACCTAACTTTATAAATTAATTTAACTATGTAATATAAACATAATTCAAAATACCCCTATATTAAAACAATAATAAAATGCTCTGATTTTTTTTCCAAGTCATTAACACTACTCGTTTAGACGTCATCTTCAGTATAAAATCATTAAATGTCAGTTATCGTCGCCTTAATCCGCGTGTGTCCAATCATGGCGCATATCTGTCCGGCATCGCGCGATACGCAACTGTTCGGACGTGATCGCATATCGCGAGATCGTGATCCGCATATCGCCACGAAATTGGTGTGTGCAGATGGATCAGAGACGGAACACGAGAGAAGAAGAAAAAAACACAAAGACCTCGGGCAGCCGCAATACGAACACAAAACTTCAACATATTTTTATCGAGTTCGTTAAAATTTAAATAAATTCATTGTATAAAGTACCTACTTAATATAATTATCTACATATATTAACTAACTATTTATTTATACATTTTAAAATATGCCGCTTTTAGGTAAGTAGGTAGGTCCTTCGCTCTACAGGTATTTTTTATTATATTGGTTATTCACCTATTTGGTTCAAACTAGAAATTTCATATTTTGATAAGTTTTTTGATACTTAGGTACATCCGGTTATGTTCGGCACGAGTTTTAGATGTTCTAAACTTTTTCATAATTAGTTAGAATGGTAAACCACCAGCCTAATAACTCTATGTAAGTACTACCTGATGATATCGTAAAGACTGATTCAGGGATAGTTTAGAAAAAAACTTTTATACAAAAAAAAAAAACAACAGACTTCCAAAAAAACACTACAAAGTGAGTAATAACTTAAAGGGAATTGTCCGAACTTGGCCATTTTTGTACGCGATGCTATGCAAAAAAATATTTTACCAATATTTTAAATTATATTTTAGTAAACATTGGTGCAAATAACTTTGTATCAATTGGCATTGTAAAAAAAAACCTTTTTCTTTAGTATTTGATTTGATGCTACACATGAACCGGCTTCGGATTTGGTTTCAGTGTTGCCAAATCAAAACTCCATAAACCAACAAATTCAAATCAATTTAAAATACAATGCAATCTCTCCACTATATTGAATATAGTTTTCATTAAATAACATAATTAAAAATTCTAATAAACGATATAATTAATAGGACTTCAAAAATGATAAAACTGAGGTTAAATGCATTAGGTATTTCTGGAGAAATCATAACAGTATAATCGATTTCAAATGAATCGATATATAATTTTTGTTTTATATGGCAACACGATGCTTAAAAAAATGTTGTGTCGAATTCAAAATGACAGTTGTCATTCGCTTTGTTTATTTGCATCGTGAGTGTTGTTTTTGTGAGTTTTATAACGAACACTCGTTTTTTTGTAATGGATTCCGATTCTTCCCTTCATGACGACCCCGGCACTTCTATGGACCCGTTTGAACTATGGTTATGGACAACTTTTATTTCATACATAACCTGTTTCAATTAAATGTTAAAAAAATATCTAAATAAAAATTTTGATATAAAACTAGCTGTAGATCCTCATTCTTACTGATTTGAGCTAATAAATCAATCACATATTATTAGCTGAACTGTTTGTTTAAGAGTGGCCAAAGTCCCATAGAAATTGGACAATTCCTTTTCGGAAGTCGGTGTCTTTGGTTTTAATTATTTGCTACCGACTTCCGAAATTGTTGAAGTCGGTTGTTTTATTTTTGTGTAAAAGTTTTTATTTCTCGCTTTTTAGTGGGTAGTTTATAATTTACCTAAGTTACAACAGCCTAATCTCAACTACTCATCACCTTTTACAAAATATTGCTTTTCCCGAGACTGGGAAGTTAATCGTTGAGGAGTTCCTACTGGTACTTAACCATCAGCTCCACTTCTCACTATGCATTGTGACGAGCATAAATTGCATTGCAGCCATATTAAAGTAATCGAATCGCAACCCGAGATATACTTATTATTGAGTAATTCCGGTGGCCATTTGTGGTCTTCATCATCAGTTCCACTTCACCAAATGGTGTTTTACAAGAAAAATTGCATGAGTTACTATAAAAAGAGAATCATTGAAATCGGTTGGCGCGATATTGAGTTATTCGTCCATTTGTCGCGAACATATTTAATGCAGATTTAAGACTTATATGGTTTTCTCATGGATGCCATGCCATTAGAACTAGACCAAATTGGAATAGGACCACACGGGAAGTACCATCTTTCAAATAAAAAAATAATCATCAAAATCGGTTCACCCAGTCGAAAGTTCTGAGCTAACAAACATTAAAAAAAAAATACAGTCGAATTGAGAACCTCTTCCTTTTTTGAAGTTGGTTAAAAAGACAGAAGCATCCAAATTTCTGTTATGTGTTCAGTCAGAGTAGATCAGTCTTAATGATTACCAACGTTCCCGTGACTGATCATTAAACGAAATAAATGTATTTTTGAGCTGAGTATAGTAGTAGGTCCACGCTATAGTTGTCCGTTGTGTAGTTGAAAACTGTGAATACCAAACTGTATAATTAATTGGTCAACTAATACCTTAGTAATACACTAATCTAGTCAAACAATGAGCACTAAACGTAATTGTTATCACTATTCAGACGCATTTCACTTGATAAGTTAAGTACATCACTGATCTAAGTACACGGGTTTGTAAGCCAGGGCTTATTGATTAATTAACGCCCATTAAGTACTGACTGATTGCTTTTCAGCATCTGTGGTGCTATTAATGATTTGCTTATATTTATTACTGGACGAATACTAATGGCGGTTTGTAATACTTACTCTAAGACTTAATATCTATTTGGGATGAAGTTACAGCGTGTTACGATAAATAATACAAAAAAATATGAACGTATTTAAAATATGGCGAATTAAAAGGATTTCTCGAGTGACAATAATTATATGAAAGAAGAATTCCTTCATCTAGACTAGAATTCTATGTAGAATATCAATCTGAACATGATATCTGGATTCGTGTTGGATGTAAAAAGGGAGTTATCAAGAACTTTGGTGTAAATTCAGAGGGAACTGTGACGGAACCTTATCTGTGACAGAGGCTGATTCGATCGAATAACCAATATTACACCTACTTCAAACTGAACTCAAACTGACATAATGAAAAATAATTAATTACACTCCAACTTAGAGGTTTAGAAATAAATACAAGAACAAGAAAATACAACGAATTAAGTAGCCACAGCAAGTGTTAATTACACTGAACAACTAATTATACAATCATCTCTGCAAAAAACAAACAAACTAGAAACTTCGAATACATTTGTCTCTGGATTCAATTCAGCGAGACTTTTGTTTGGAAACTTGTCCCGATCGAGGTGGCTTAAAGGAGTTCGGGCATCAAAGCGCGCCCGTTAATGACGCCTGGCTCGATTGGATTATGCAAACATCGCCATTACGCTGTGCAAACACCTTTTTATTTGCTTTTTTACTTGTTCGGGAAATATTGTTATGAAATTTCACAGATTTTTCTGGATTTGCAAAGCCCCCTACCTCACACTTGTAATTATTATTTGACGCAACTGTTGTTGAGTTTTTCCATCTGGATTTTTTCAGTAGCAGCCCAGAATCTGAATTTGTGGCCGGTTGATGGCAATAGGCTCGCCTCTTATTACATATATATACTACACATCTCTGCCTATCCCTACGGGCAATACAGGCGTGATGTTGTATTATGTTAAGTTGACGCAACTGGTATTTATTCTTCTTGAAAGCGGAAAGTACTTAACCATTTTAATTGATAAACAATGCTAGTCACAAAATCTCTGTTTTCATACTTATCTATAAAAAACCCACACAACTTTAATATTGCAATGGGAGGGTTTAGATTCACGCCATCTTGCTCCACAGAACTTTTCTCAGTGAATAATGCAGTTTTTTCTCTGCAGACAACGTCAATCCATTAAAAACCTCATTCAGTTAAAGGACATCCAGGCATTTTAAATATTAATCCTAACTGTAATGATATTAAATCCTTATATATTATAAAACAAAGTCCCCCGCCGCGTCTGTCTGCCGGTCTGTCAGTTTGTCTAAACGCGATTAACCAAAAAACTACCGAACGGATTTTCAATCGGTTTTCACCAATAGACGGAGTGATTCATGCAAGGTTATAGTGTATAATTCATTAAAGTTAGACGATTAATCGATTATTATTGAAGATGTTGGAAAAAATCATGCCAACTGGGAACTTCATTGACGAGAGCCGCAGAAACCAAAGTTACATAAAATTTATGTTCTACTTATGTTGTTCATCTTAAAATTTCAACAAAAAAGTCCGTGATGGCATATATATCTATCTTCTAAGGATGGCCCACAATAACAATTTTTATCTTTCAAAATTTGGTAAAAATTTTATTGTTATGTCTGAAGCTATTTCGACCGGTATTATATTAATCCTTATCCAATAAACTATGTTACTTAAATTGAGCATTTAATTTAGATTAAAATATGCCTTGACAGCATTTCATTTAAATTAATGGTTTAAAACAAGGCTGCTCAAGCCCAGGCCCGCGGGCCAGAAAGTGACCCGTCAGCATATTTGAATTTGCCCGCGAACAGTGGTCAGCTGGTCAGCGATTCTCTTTTTTTTAGATCAGATTTCGAGATTTCAAACCAGATCGAAAAATGTTTTGCCGTTCATGAACCCATTCTGAATTCGATATCCAGCTAAAAATATAAGAAATCTGAAACCATACTTCTCTAAAACAAGTTTTTACTGAAACAGTTTGTTTCTAACTATATGAAAATGGTACCAAAGTATTCTATTTTTTTTTCAACTTTCAGTTTTGTGAAAAACAATTACCTACTGTACTTCAATGAAAAATATATTTCTGGCTAGATCTTACCATCGACCTGAGATTTGACGCTAAATATTGATAAATTGTAAGTACCACAAAAACCTCTTCAAAGATCTCATTGAAGTTTTTTTATTATTCATAAACTGAATAACTGTAGGCAAGTTTTATTTACAAAAGATGGCCCGCCGGATATCACAAAATCAAAAATTTTGACCCATCTTCAAAATTGGTTGATAGGCCTTGGTTTAAAAGACATCACAGATTCAAAATTACCCTGCCGGGGCGGGGGTGCGAAGAAAACCAAAAGGGAGATCGTGGCCCCCGGCAACAGAGCAACCGTAGGAACACGGGTGGGTTTTAGTCAGTAAGAGTGACACGGCCTCCTGCTCCGCCCAGAGCGGAAGGAGTTATTTGATAATTTCCCACGCAAATAAAGATTGAAAAATACCCGTAACAAAATAATTATTGTTTACAGCAACGTGGGCGCAGCGGTAGGAGTCAATGATCTTTTCCTCGGCTATTAGGTATGTAATCCCGGTGTCGGCAGTACGTTCCCGTGAAATATTTCCCGACATACACTCGGGCGAAGTCGCGGGTAAAAAATTTTATATTATATTTTATAAAAATATTTGAAAATGTAATCAATAGGTATGTATAAAAATACAATATAGGAAATAAAATAATCTATAAATATAATAAAATCTTAGCCAAGTCAAAACTGTACATTGAATATTTTTGAAAAAAAGTAATTTTTACAAGGTCTGGGATCGATTCTAATGCCGAAAATATATTTTTTAGAATTTTTGTCTATTTATCTGTATGTATGTTCCAGCATGATGCAAATTCTACCGGACAGATTCTGTTAAAATTTTGCACAGATATTCCCTATAGGTCTGGTCAAACTGTAGGGTATATAACATATCACGCTATTTGCTGTGGGGGATGAGCAATATTACAATATGTCATATTTGTATGTTCTAGCATGACGCCAATTCTACCAGATAGATTCTGTTAAAATTTTGCATAGATTTATAAGTCTAGTCAAACTGTAGGTAACTTTCAACGAAGCAATTAACTCGGCGGTTTTTATTGAGGAAAAAATTCGAAATTTCTAAATTTCGGAAAGTTTGTTCCAAATTAACATGCATTCGGCCATAACTTTAATCCGTTACTGCTGTTTCTGCCCTAAATTGACATATTTTCTCCGCGCTTCTCGTTTATGAAAACACACTCATCTTTTAAACAAAATGGACCAAATTATCCGGCATACATTAACCTCAATCTTAAATGTGGCCATGGATGACCGAGCTTAGGCACAAGCTACTCTTCCTATCCGTATGGAGGCCTCGCCGTCCGCAAAATTTCTAGTATTAGTTTACCGGCTTTCGTATCCTCGGTTCACGGTACTGAGAAATTAATCAATCCTAAATCCTAACCTTCACACTGATTAATTTTGATGTGCCGTGCCTCACCGAGGCTATGGATGCCTGGAGACTCGCTTGCCCGAATTCAGATCCGCCCGATATTCCATTTTCAATCCCAGAGACGGTGGGATGAGCCGCTCTGCTCTGAGCTCCTTGTTGTTTTCCTCATCGCTGTCACTGTGGCGAAGCTGTCAACAGCCTTGGACACCACGGCCTGTCTTGCAGCTGAAGTTCGGGTCGCTTAGCGCGGCACGCGAACATAAATGACATCATCCGACGAGCTCTTGTCACCGTCGGCGTTCCAGTTTTATAAAACCCAATGGCTTTGCACGTGACGATGGCAAGAGACCGGACGGCATGTCTTTATTTCCATAGAAGGTGGGTAGGCTTTTAGTGTGGGACGCAATGTGTGTCGATACTCTAGCGCCATCCCATCTTCCTGGCTTAGCGTGCCGTGCTGGTGCTGACGCTGCGACTGCGGAAAACCTCAAGCGACGAAAATATAATAACTTTATAGGTCAATATATTTTCGAGCCGTTTGGGGTTGGCCGTGGGGGTCTGTTCAATGAAATCTCCAAACGACTGGTTGACACTTCCTGTGACACAAGGACAGGCTTTTACCTTAGCCAGAGGCTAAGCATTGCCATACAACGTGGCAATTCCGCCAGTCTCTCGGGTACATTACCAGTGGACAGCAACGTGGAGGAATTTTTCGAAGCAAAATTTTAGTTTACTAATATAAAATAAAGTGGAAGTACAAACAAAATTCATTAAAAAATAAATAACTTATCAAACTCAGCGGTTGGACGATTGCTTTGTGTTTCTTTTTTTTTGCATTTTGTAATACGATTTTTTAAATTTATTTTTTTACTATGTATGTCTATACATATAATAAAATCGTAGCGAAGTCAAACTGTACATTGAATATTTTAGAAAAAAATGTTATTGCCCAGACCTCGTCTGGGATTGATTCGTATGCCGAAAATATAGTTTTTAGAATTTTTGTCTATTTAAAACTATAGGGTATAAACTATCACGCTATTTTCTATGAGGGTTGAGCAATATTACATTATGTTCGTATTTTTCTCCGTAAATTGTTAAAGGACGCGCCAAAAGGTTAGGATATTGTAGATAGTTACCGATTTAACTTTTTAAATGATAATCATCACGCTATATTTTTATGGAACTAAACAGTCAATCATGACATATTTCAATTTCAATTTATTTCAATTTTCAATTTATTTATTTATTTAATTAAATAATGCATATTTACAATATTAAGCCTTATACTAAAATGGTAGGTATATAATAATGGTTCGACCTGAACTAGGATAAACCTGTATCTCAGGTGTAATAAGTGCTAAATTACATTAAAATTTTCTAAAATTGATGGTAGACATAAATAGTGAGTAACTTAACAGACTAATGATAGGACAATACTTAATTAAAAATAATATTTAACTTAAAACAACCAGTAACTTTTCTGTATCATCATAAGACAAATTTTGTAACCAAGTTGTAATAACATTTTTGCATTGTACCGCTTTTAATGCATACATAGACAAAATTGCGTTTACTTTATTATACAAAAATGGGCCTAAGAATATAAACTATACATAAACGAATGCCTTAATCTATAATTTCCATACAGATGTCTTTACGTCTTTTTTCAGTGACAACTCTATCGTACGGCAATTTACAGTGCTGTTTTAATAAAGTATTCATAATGAATAACTGCCGCACTGTCAGAACATTGCAAGATTTATATAAAAGTTGGGTCGGGAACAGGATAGGCCGGAATGTGGATACTTTCAGAACAGCTCTCTGCGCGCGCTCCAGTGGTAGTAAAACTGTTTTAGCCGCTCCTCCCCATGAAGTAATACAATATGTAATTATTGATTGACACAAAGCATAATAAACCTGTTTTATCACCTTAGAGTCAGCAAAAGGCCTAATTTTCTTGAATATGAACATCAATTTACGGACTCTACTGCATAATAGTTCAACGTGATTTTTAAATGTAAGAGTAGCATCAATAATTACTCCAAGATATTTTATAGTTTTTGTATTAAGGATAATTGGGCAATTGCATTTAGAGTTTGCAACTGTGTTACATACATGCGCATGAATATCTGGAATGATCATAGATGTCTTTGAGTTGCGTAAAGAAAAGCGTATGTATTTAGTTTTGTCAGCATTTAATGTCAGTAAGTTATGTTGTAACCATCTATTTACTATATTGAAACCTTGCTGTGCACATAACCAAACTTCATGTACTGTATTTGAGGAGAATAGGAGTACGGTATCATCAGCATAAGATATAATTTTCCCCGAATTTAGATTTAGACTGCAGAGGTCATTTATATAAATAAGAAATAAGGTTGGTCCTAATATGCTTCCTTGCGGGACTCCAAAAAAAGTATTTTTTAGTTCTGAACTAGTAAAATTACCAATCTTCACACATTGACAGCGGTTGTCTAAATAGTCTGCAAAAATCTTAAGCTGCTTACCTCGTATACCTATTTTCTCAAGCTTGTCCAATAAGATAGGATGAGACACGGTATCAAAAGCTTTTGCTAGGTCAAGAAAAATACCAATAGAATGATTACCTTTGTCTAGTTCTTGAGATATATAATCGGTCATATCTTGCACAGCATCAGTTGTGGATAATTTTTGTCTAAAACCAAATTGATTATCCGAAAGGATGGCTTTAGACTCTAAGTACTTCATTAACCTATTGTTAATTATTTTTTCTAGTATTTTAGATGTAGATGAAAGTATTGAAATGGGTCGGTAATTTGAAGGTACTTTTTTGTCACCTGCTTTATGCACTGGGACGACTAAAGCTTTTTTCAGATAGTCGGGAAAAATGCCTTCAGAAAGGCAAATTTGAAATATATGAGTTAACGGCGGAACAAAAATGTGTCTGAATTTCCTTAACACACTATTTGAGATACCATCCCATCCAACCGCACAGACTTCTTTCAGCCCCAAAATAACCCTTTCAACTTCGTCTTTGTCTGTATCCAGTAAAACAAATGAGGTTAGCTGACGATATTGCGGTGACACAGTGGCCCTGTTTCCGTGTATGCTGTAATTTTTGTTATAGTTACATTTAATTTGCTCAGCAAGATTTTGACCCACATTATTAAAGTAACTATTTACATGATTTGCTGATGTATGCGGTGAGGGGAGCGTTTGTAATAACTCTGACGATGATTCATGCTGTTTTGATACAAAAGCGATTTTTTTTATATGGCGCCACATTTTTTTGCTGTCGTTTCCTGATTCTTCAATTAAGTTTCTATTATACGTATTTTTCAACTTTTTTAGTAGATTGTTACAGAAATTTCTATATCTTTTATATGATTTTTGTAAAATGATATCATCTGGAGAGGATTTTGCATGCATGTGAAGTTTATCCTTGTGCTGGATGCACTTTACTAGCCCGGGTGTGATCCATGGTTTTAGGTTATTGTTTTTCTTAGTTAGTTTTATGTGCGAAGTATTATTTACAATAGCACATTGCACTTTATTAATAAAGTATGGCAGCGAAATGTTCACATCATCAGTTTTGTAAACTGGGTCAAAGTCAATATGATGTAATGCGTCTTCAAGTCTTTTCATATTTATTTTAGTAATGGTATTTGTGCACTTAGACCTAGGGATTTTTACTTCTAGACTAAGCAGTACTGCGCCATGATCGGAAACCGAAGGAATTGTTACTAGGGTAATGGATGCAAGGTTAGTTTTAAGCAAGGTGTGGTCTAAACAGGACCCACTCAAATGTGTTGGAAGCAAATGGGCCGGAAGCAGACCCTTGCATGCGCACATGTTAAGGTAGTCTTTAGCAACTCTATCATTGTCTTCTGGGTTAATATCTATGTTCATATCGCCTGTTAGTACTACATTTTTGTATAGAGATAGTTTTTGGAGTGCTTCGTCCAACGATGCTACAAAATTATCAGTATGCTTAAAAGCACAAGGCCTATAAATACATAGGATAGCAGTTTCTAGGCCCACTTTTATCAATAGTCTGCTACAATCTTGTATGTGAGGTTCTTCTACCGATACGTTCAAACTTTGTTTGGCATAAACAACTACACCGTCATTTTGATTATGAACGGTCTTACTACTAAACATTTGGTAACCTGATAGAGAAGGAAGGTTCTGTTGACATTTAGATAGCCAACATTCAGTCAATACAATAATGTCACACTCAGTATCCAGACGTTTCAACAGAATTAACAGGTTGTCCATGTTTTTATTTATACTGCGAATATTTTGCGTAAGAATAGTAAGTGATTTAGAGGGATCAGGGAGATATACTTTACATTTTTCAATCTCACATGATTTAGCCACTGATAGGGAGACCACATCAATATCATTAAGTAACTTATCCATAATTTTATTTACTTTAAGCTCCTAGTATAAAAAAAGACTTATCGATTAATGCAAAATAAAAGATTAAGGGCGGCGCTCCTAGGCGCTTTCATTATAATCTATAGAGTTAATGTACCTGTTTTCAGCAATTTTCCTTGCCGGGCATTCCAGCTCACCTGTTTTGTGGTCGCTGGGTTTTTTGAAGCGCAAACATGTTGCACACTGTGATGGTTTATCGCTCGTAGTACAATCATTAGACTGGTGACCTTGTTGTCCACAATGTCCACACGTGTGGGTAGTCTCCCGACATGTCCTTGCAGCATGCCCGTACTGATGGCATTTAAAGCACCTCGTCACAAGTGTGAAATCCCTAACTGGGCAGGATGTCCAATGTATAAATACTCGATTTTGGTTAATCAGGGCTTTCCTTATGTTGGCAGGTACTTCTAAAATAAAATTGCAAGTAGGTCCATCTTTTTTCCCCGACTTATGACTTAATTTCAAAGAGGCCAGGAAAGATTCACGAGGCAAATTAGGTAGCTTGTCGGCTAGGTTTTGTTCATAAATGCAGTCATAGACCTCTTGGTCAGTTAGGGCAGAGGGTACTCCTATCACTATAATTCTTGGTCTTCTCTTTTGTGGCTCTTCCACTTTCAGGCCGGAACTACTTAGCTGCGACGAGTTTCGTAGTTTTTCTATGTCATCCTTGGTTTCGGTGCTGATGATAACTCCTCCGTTTTTGGTTTTACGCATTCCTCTAACGTGCAGTTTCATTTGTTCTGGGCATATTATTTTTTGGACCAGAGATTTAGTATCGTCACTAGTTTTTAGCTTATCATCAGGATAAATTGCGATAGTGCTGAGATTACTGGGGCGCAAGTAATTATTTTTGTTCGTCTTTACCATATCAGCAAAGGAAAAATTTTCCATCTTTGTTGGCTGGGCGCAATTTTCTTTAATGCTGTCTTGGATGGACATAATCAAATAAGAATGGTTATTTATGCTAACTTTCAACAAAGCAAATAACTAAGCGGTTGGACAAATGCTTTGCAATCCTGGGGAAGTAAGTCGATTCCCATCTATTGTTTTTTTTTTTTTCTTTTTTGTGCCTTTTTGACATTTTGTAATACGATTATTGTTTTTGTTTTTTTGATTATGTATATCGAAAAACTTCGTAAGCTATGGAAAACTGCTACGTTACAAGTACTTTACAATCACAAAACATTCAAGGTTTTGTTCTGATCATTTTATAGCTAAAGACTATATAAGAATAAAATGATTTTTTAAAGATCATAGAGTAAAACCTAATGTAAAAAAAAAAACACAATATTTTAATGCTATTTACTTTTAAAAGCATTGGTAAGTAGTTTAATATCACAAAAACAAATATGCATGAAATACTATTATATGTATGTTTTTAATTTTTTGGTATCAAAGATGAAATTAAGCCGAAAAATTTTGAAAATATCCGTAAATCCTTGCCGCTCACCTTTTAGAGTTTGCTTAAACTATTTCACGAAGTCCTATCAGTTATTGTAATTTAAACCTTATGATAAACGACAAGACAGGACTTCGCGAAATAAATGAACTGCACATGGTATTTATATAGTACAGAGGTATTAATTCCATGCTTGGTCTGCTGTCTCAGCGTTGCGTAAGATTCTCTATAGAGACGGCGCCCGTGAAAGAAGTACCTACCTGGAAAGACTTTGGGAAGGCCTTGATCAGCACAAAAAAACTAGCTTAATTTTAGAATTTATACACTGATTTTGACAGCAGATTTGTCCTAGAGATATTAAAATTCCTCTGGAATTGCTGCCACACTGTTTCCTGGTGACAAAACAGCGCACGCCCTTTTTAAGATTCCCATCGTTTTAGAAAGCAACGAAATGCCTGTTTGTGGGGTGTCACGCAACAGTAACAAGGGACGTGTGCTTAGCAGAGGCGGCGAGTCCATATAAGCCGATCCCTACCGGCTTCCCTTCGGAAATTTGGAACACAATCACTCTATCGTCATTGAATAATCATACTGTAAGTATTTGATACACCATAAAATTAAAATAACACAAAACGCCTACATACATAAAAAAAAATGTCTTAATATCCCAAGAACAAAACACTTTGCGCTAGAATAAGTAATAAGCGCGTCCGGCTTATTGTGAATTCAATTTCCTTACAAAATAAAATTCATCATGACGTAACTTCGGTCACGTGACAACGCGGTTTCTAGCAGCCGGCTAAGCCGATCTGCAACTAATTACGATAGGGACACAGTAGCAGAAACGGGCGCGCGGGAGCGAGAAGGAATTATTGCTATTGCAACCCCCTCTTTTTGGCACACGCATTTGGTTCGGTAGTTTTCGTTGAATTTCGTAATACGTTCTGCTAGGAGTTCGTAAACATTTCATCACTCGAATGACAATGATGTGTGGTTGTTTTTTGACGAAATCGCATTAGAACCATATTAATTTGCATTTTGTTCGCTCAGTATTCATTGAATTCATTAGTTTATCATTACTAGAAGTATTAATATTTGTTTGTAGTTATAGGACAGTGATTTAGTGTTTTGAGTTTAGTAAATGTGAAAGTAAAGTACATTGTAATAATTATTTGGGGTAACTAGATAGTTTAATAAGTTGAAATTACTTATTTAGAGTAGATTTGAAAAGTAATTAGTACGATCTTATTAGGATGGAGGCATTAATAGTTTTAGAATGTTGTGTGACAGATTATTTACTTTGTGAAGAAACATGCTATTCAAGTTTTGAAAATAAGAAACACAACTAAGTTAGGCCGTGCTCGCCCAGATATGACTATAAATTACAAACGCTGCGATGGTTTTTTCAAACATTTTAATGTTTCCCTTTGCTATAAATATCAATGACTGACTGGGAGTCTTAAATTAATTAAAATGTATTGTTCCCGTCTTTACTTTTCTTAGATTCTAGTTGTTTATGGAATATAGGATTTTTTTTACATTTTAATCAGACAGAAAAACATATTCAAAGATGTTTTATGAGTTCGGGACTGGTAGGAATATAATTATTTTCACTAATTTGCATGAAGCTCATAATAGAAAAGTAGATTGAAATCGGAATTTAACGAAATGGTTTATTAACACCGATATTGTGATGTAAACTAGAAGTAACTTTTCGTGATGTGAGGTAAACTAGAAGTAACTTTTCGCGGCCACGACGAAAGTCCGAAGTAATCTTTTTTTTTGCTGCTCCGGCTTACTTCCTCCATATAATCACCCTTCGCTACTGGTGCTTAGGGATTGCGCTTTATCGTATGGGATGCATGCATTATGGCAAATAGGAAAGCAGTGGAGGTTGTACACAGAATCCTGCACTTCCACTGTCGACTCTATGGTCGAGAATTCATAGACTGCGCTAGACCATCATCACGCAAGCTCGGCTTGGTGGGAATTCAAATACCCAAGATTTTTCCGATTTTCTTCTAAAAATTGGTGAAGGCACTCTACTAGAGGCTCTTGGTAGAGTAGTTCCCACTTTAGAAGATCTTATTCGTCTGACGTACAGGGACATCAGTCGAATACCGTATCACACGAATTCTTGGGCGTGTTCCCATTCCAACGCCTTAAATGATGAAGCTGCAGCGATCAACCACAGTATTTTCTCGCAAATTGAAGGGAGCAAAGTGATATACACTTCCATTAATATTGATGTGGAGGAAGATGATGCCACACATTACCACGTAAAATTTCTCAATTCGCTAATGTTAAGTGGACTTGCGGTGTACATCATCCAGTTGAAGGTCGGTGTCCTGATTATGCTCCTTTGGAACTTAACTCCGCCGAAGCTGTGTAACTGAACCTGGCTCTAAGTCGTGTCTTTTCAGAGAAACGTCATCGAGGCGGAAATTCAGTGTTTCTACCGCGTATACCACTAATTCCCCACAATTACCAGTTTAAGCGCGTGCAGTTCCCTGTTAGGCTTTGTGATGATTATCAACAAGTCACAGGGGCCGACACCGAAGGCTGCGGGTGTTGACCTCAGGACAGGTTACTTCTCACACGGACAACTGTACGTCGCTTGCTCCCGAGTCACCATTCCTAACTCTCTGTATATTTTGGCTGCTGAGAATAAAACTACAAACATAGTATATAGGGAAGTTTTATAAAAATGTGGCTGTTATTGTAGTATATTGTGGGGTCTTACAACTTCCACGTGAACGAAGTCGCGGGCAGAAGCTAGTCTTAACTAATAGTATATATATATGAAAGTGAGTTTGTTTGTTTGGTACGCATTCACGCTAAAACGGCAGGCACATGGGTAGACCATGACCTGGATAAGGACCTATGATACTTGTACATCCACCCTTAACAAACGTCATGTAAGGCCGCAATACTGTTAAGGGTGTGACAATACATGAAAATATATAATAAGTTAAGGAAGTTGCTAAGACCTACAAGCCTAACAGTCCCTACGACTCTAAGCCCTATAACCCCTACAGCCCTAACTTATCATATACCTAGTATGATAGATAAATATATAAATAAGTTCAGGATATCTGCACCTTGCGACCTAAGGTTACAAACGGATAGTAGACAGGATTTCCAGGTTCGGGAAGGGTACACTTACTGCCAGTCCCGCAGACTCACGAGACTGATCACAGATGGCTAAAAGTGTCTTGGCCACAGTGAGGGGTAATGAGACTAGAATATAAAATTCAAATCTGATTTATTAACAATATGTTACAGCTTATATACTACACTTTCTTAACACACACTATTATATAAATTCTTTGTGTTCTATACGTGTGAGATGTAACCAAATCAATATTTTAACTGGGCCGCGCGTGAGCCGGACCGAGTGCTGAATAACATAGTGCCAAACATAACATTGAACAATACTTTTCATCCCGATATTCCCACGGGATCGAGACTTATTCGGATGAAACCGTGGGGCGCAGCGCAGCGTAGTTCAAAATCAAGGTTAACAAGCGTTATTTAGTGGTAGATGTCTAGACTTCGTTTAATAACATTAAGGTGACACTAGTCGCGGGCTCGAACTCACTAGTGGGCATGGCCGAAAAGCACGCTGTGTCACCTGGCATCGTGTCCGACAGAGATAGTATCAGTGATGAGCAGTTAGACACTGGTCTACGTGCACAACGTCTAGTTTGCACGCACACAAACACCGTTCCGAACTATTTTAGTAAAACGAGTGCGTAAAAAATTACGAAAAGTCCTTTTGAAAATAGGGTTTTATGAAAAAACCACTGCATAAATCAATTACAAATAAAGTTTATTGAACTCTTCGACAATTGAGCTTTGTCGGTGCCGACTTTGTTTTGGAGATTTTACACTTCTTTTATTGCTTATTTACCCCAGAAGTTGCGTTAAAATTAGCAAGAAAAAGGAATGTTTGTGGGCTCCTAACTTTTTAATGGCTCATTATTTTACTATTCTGTTTCCGCACAGACAAAATTAATAATGAAACAAAACGATATCATGTTTAACTTTGGATGTACCATGTCAAACAGTGAAGTAAAACCTCCCTGGGATTTTTATTAATTATAATTCCTTTAAAGATTTCGTAAAAAAGTTACTTAGCATTGTTCCAACTTATTATTTGGAATATCTTCTGAGACGTCAAAATTAGTGCTTCTTTGGTCTAGTGGTCCCAAGCACTAATGCCACGTAAAGCCTTAGGTTCCATCTCAAGATTTTTCCAAGTTTTTAGGTTTTTCATCAGGTATCGCTCAGTAGTAACCCAGTGTCTTTTTTTGTCCAGTTGATTGATGATAAAAGGCTCGTCCCTTATTACATAAATCTCTGTCTACTCCTATATATTTATTCAGTTTACAGGTACGATGTCATTGTTTTCGTTAAGTTAGTTGTCAAAAAAAAATCGTATTCTAATCAAATTAACCTCCACACCGCACTCATGTCTCTGCAAATTTCACTTTACACTGTTCTCCCAAATGATTCAGCAGAACTTCTTTAAATTCAATTTAACGTGAAATTAAATTATATGCTTCTGCAACCAAATTCACATCAAAAGTAATTTTTTTGTAATATAGTATTAGCTGCAGTATTATTGTATTCATATATTCATGAGAAGTTTCCCTCAGGGAGTCAGGTATGAAGCTCTCTTGAAATAGAAAGGAAACTATTAAGTGTAGGTGTCTGCTTGCTATCAAGAGTGGGTAAAATAAAAGGGTTTGGTAAATGTTTGGGTTGCTTTTCGTGTATTCTTTAAAGACCTAAGGGGCTTTAAGGGCTTAAGATAGTTAATTGATTCAGGCGTGACCTTATGGAAATCCATTATAAATTACAATAGACGTTGATATATTTAGTAACCTGTTCCGCTTAATTATTTCTAAAGAGCCATAAAAAAACCCTGTGTAAGAAATTGAAACGTGTTTCACCTCTCAACGAGGCATCCTCAGGATGACGATTGACTTGTCGCGAACCCGAACACGGCATGATGCCACACCAAATGCTGAACGCAGAGAATAAAAATAATAGTTAAGTGGAACAGGTTCTATGTTCTATGTTATGGGGTTTGGTTTCCGCACACGGACTAAGACTAAGTGGACCATTGTGCGTGGGCCATGGCGGCCGTTTGGTGGTTATTCCAACCAGCCCATCTCCCTCCAGAAGTTAATTAAAACTTCTGGTCTGTTCAGAACATCAGTGAAAGATCTGGGTGACCCGAGAGTTTCTGTTCTAATCTGGGTGACGATTGTGCATTTGAAGAGCACGTGCGCGACGATTTCCTCAGCCTTCATGCAAATGAAATTTTTCATGGCCGCCATCTAGGATTTTCATTTTGACCTCATCTTTGGTTTTAGCACCCTGGAAAACTATGAAAACGATACCTATGACGAAGAATTTGAAAACAAATTGTAGCAGGCATCTTGGATTTTCATTTTGACCAAATTAACACTTTCTCTCTCTCTCTCCCTCTGGTATGCAGTGTACTCGGGCCGATGCGTACGATTTTATCCCATGACACTGTTATCACTTCACTCTTTTCCTTTGTTTTGTCTTTTGTTTTTTTTTTTTCTTCCGGCGTTTTCTCTCTCTCTTTCTCTCCCTTTCTTTCTCTTTGTACTATAAGAAAACAGTCGCAAGTATTAAATCTTTTTAGCGTGACGTTTTCTGAAAGGCTTGTAAGGCCACGTTAAATAGCTTCGTTCCAAAAACAAAATTCGCTGTTTTGATTTGTTCGCGTTAATATTACCTAATGTTTCTTAACTGCCCTCTGCCTAACCTTTCAGGGAATACCAAGCGTGACGGGATGTTATATTTTTGATATGAATCGTAACTTTAATTTATATGAATGTAGGTTCAAATGGACGTTCTGGCAACATCAATCACTTCCCAAAGTTGCAACAATTCTACAATAATTACATCTCTTCAACACGTCCTCAGTAGAACAGCTACGAAACTGTCTCAGTTGTAAAGTCACGGACACCGATCACATGTTTGCTTTAACTAGTGTAGTTTACTTTTTTTATTAGTGGACAAGTTGGCCGTGCGCCAATCGACATCGCCGGTCATCGCCGGCTATCGTCGACAAGCCACGTTTAATGATATTTTGTAGACCATTGACTAACACATATAAAAATATTGTAGCTAAAAGATCGGCTTAGTGTTCAGTTGTATAGAAACTTTCATAATGTTCCATTGCATGCAACACACAATGTTGGCTACCATAGCAGCATTATTTTGTCCATAGATGTATTATTAAAATATATCTATGCTTTTGTCAACCAGTAGATTGAAACTTACAGTTAATTTTTCATGAGAAATGTACCAAAATAAACATATGGGTACCTACTCAATATACAAATGTATGTAGGTATAGCGTGGTTTAGCGGTTCCTTTTAACTCTTTGTTTACAAACATGAAGCCTAGCGGCTTATCAGTAAACTCACTTATCCGTCAATGAGTAACAAAACTTCTGTGTACAACGTTAAGCGAACGTGTTGCCAACATAAAACTTGGCTCTTCAAATTAATGGGAAAAGGCTGTTATGCACTGATTGCCCTGAGTTCATCAGCCGGTCCGTTTTATAGATTTAATTAATAAATGTACCCTTAACGTCAGGAGGGTGATTGTAAGACGCCAGGGGCGGGAACTGAAGAGTTCGAGAGAATTTATTAGAAGGTAGTCTTGCAGTTTATGATTTGAACAGCGTAGTGAGGGCATTGCCTTCTGGTTGAGCGCAGGTTAATAGTTAATTTACATTCAGTTTTAAATTCAAATAATTTGTAATGCAAATGTGGGTGAAATAAGTACATAAATGGAATAAAATCATAATTATACAACCTGTATTTAGCCTATAAAGCAAGTAAAAATTAAAATATATCGCAATTTCAGTCTCGTTTTCTAAATATAAGAACTGCATAAGTAACTTTGTAATCGGATATTATTTACATAGGATTACAAAATTACTTATGCAGTTGTCAAATTAAACTGCATTGAAATTTAATGAAGAAGCAACAACTATTAGGTATAACAACCTTTGCGATCTACCTACGATGCAGCAGATAGACACTCCACACGTTTTATTAAACTGTACACAACTGTGTACGGCAGCATAATCAATAGAAGATTATTCTTATGTGATTATGTTGCCGTGCGATGGACAAGTCATTCTATTTATCAAAGAAATAAAGATGATAAATGGATAGGTACTAAATAAATTAACAAAGTTGGTTTTAAATTAGATCTCACATCTTTTTGTGGTAGGAGAACTGCGTTGCGAGACTTGCATTTTTTTATACATGTTATGTTTTTGATGGGATAGTCTATTAAATTATAAAACTCAATGAAAATATCAGAATTTAAAATATTCTAGGATTTTTACAAAAAAAAATAGTTTAGAATACAGTTTAGGATGTTAAAACAGTCTAAAGGCATGTTACAATAACTAAAGGTATGCTTTTCAGTGTTTCAAAATATATAAAAAGTGTGAGTGTCATATTATTATGATTTATAAGGTAAATAGACTAAAAAGTGTGGTTTGTATGGCACGATACCACATATATGGACTAAAAGATGTGATTCCGTATAGCGGAATACCACATTTGAGAGGGTTTAAGAGGTTTAATAAGGTTCTAAAAATTGGATGCCAAATTGTTACGTTTCGTTTAACCCGGTGAGCTAAATGAAAGTCACACTCATAAAATAAAACATGAATATGGAAAGGACAGGAATATAAGGAAAATAGAAAAGCAGATAGGAGCGTCGGTCAGCAGTAGATCAGCGACTCTAGATCCTCGGAGCCAGTAGGTAACAGCAGAGCAGCGACTTGGAGTCAGTAATGTGGAGCAGAAGCAGCAGGCAGTAGTGGTGCAGCGGCTCGGGATGCTCTGCATGGTCGCAAGCACTGAGGTCGAGTTCTTGGATTTGATTTCCGGGTGGTGCAAAGTGTTATTGGGTTTTCCCATCTGGAATTTCAGAACCAGTCCGGAGTCTGGATTTGTGCCCGGTTAATGTCAGTAGATGTGTCATTTGTTACATGGGACTTAAGAACTGGCGAAAATTGAGTGTTCTTTAGGTACAACTCTGCATAACCCTTCGGGGAATACAGGCGTGATGTTTTATTACGTTATTACATTCCTTTAAATCGAGATCAAAGCAAATCAGATAATGTAAACATCAGATACGTATATAGCAATGTACCTATTACAATCTAATTTATCAGATGATTTAAGCAATATCCCGGTGGCGTGCCCACTGTGCTCACTGAGCCCACTGTGCGCAGCTGGCACGGCGTGCATTATTTATGAAAACGAAAGAAAACCAATAAAACTTATTGCAATGAATTTCATTTCGTATATTTTTCTCCGTTTCATTCGTTTCCGTGAACTTTTTCTTTGCTCACGATTAATGAATGCGCTCCGTATTTTGTGGTGATTTCGGGAAATGTCTTAATGTTTTTGAATGTAGGTTTTTGTTTTTCTTTGAGGGTAATTCAAGCATGGTGTAATAGGTAAGAAGAAGAAGTGTAAGAAGTCAACAGTTTGGTGCCTTACAATTGTCATTTTTAGAACAAATGGTCTCAGGTTCATTCTTTCGTTTATTTTCTATTAAGTTACATAACATGACATAACATCACGCCTTGTTTCCCCGAAGGGTTGGGCAGAGGTGTCCCTGTAGCAGGTTCACCCACATTTCGCCAGTTATGTTTTAAGTCCCATGTAATAGGGGGCGAGCCTATTGCCATCAACCGGGCACAAATCTAGACTCCAGACTGCTACTGAGTAATTTCAGATAGAAAAACCCAATAACAGTTTGCCCGACCCGGGAATCGAACCCAGGACCTCATGCTCAGCAGTAGCGCTTGCGACCACTAGACCAACGAGGCAGTCAAGGCAGAAAGTTACATGTCTTTAAATATTGTCAGAGAGGAGAATATCTAATCAGAAAATGTTAGAAAATAAAGCAATACCGGTCAACTGCCCTAAGTTCGCCTGGCGTCCTATGTTTGCCTGTAATGAAAAAGCTGTAATATCTTTATGATTTTACTTGTACGGCAATTGAAACTTTGAGTTTTCATTGATTTCAAAGATTCGATTGCTATACACGTAAAATGTAAAAGATATTGCATCTTATTCATTACAGGCAAACATAGGATGCCAAGCGAAGTTAGGGCAGTTGACGGTATATATTATTATTTGTGTTTTTGCCTACCTTACGGTATTCTGTTGTTGATAATATTCGTTTCTGGACCCCTTGTTATTAGACTTGTAGACCATTTTCTATTTGACTAAGTATCTGGTATTTGTTGATAGGACTACACACACTGTCCTGTCGTCCTATTAACACTGTAATTTTAAAACATTGTAGAAACCATTTATTTTTAAACCGTGGAGTTTCTTGCCGGCTCTTCTCCATAGGAAGCGACCAATTGGAACCGTGCACCTAGCTTCTGACGTTTCATATATGCCCCTTGTAGGTTTATGTGAAATAAAATATATAGATTTTTTTTAAATTTGTAATTAAGTATTTCCTTAGAAGGGAATGCGCCTGATGACGACGTTAATTACCTCTGGTTAAAAGTTAGTTACCTCTGGGAGGGAATAGGTATGGAACGAGTAGTTCCAAGCAAAGAGGAGACGGGACAGATTCCTATAGGCCGAAGACGTGGGAACTGCGACTTTAATGCCCTGCTGTGTGGAGTGAGCATTGAAGTAATTAGTCATTGATCTTGCGATCATTACACATTTTCGATTTTCCGTCGTTTTGTTTTTGCCCGGAAGGGGCTAAAGACCAAGACAAACGTTTTACAATAACACAACGATGCCGTTAAAGAAATGTACTACCAACCCTGCCTTGATAAAGGCAGCAATTCATAAAACTGGTTGCAGTCGAAGATTACTGAAATCATTATGGCAGGCGTAACGGACGGTGAGCAATAGGTAGCTCACCGTCCGATAAAGACCAGGCCCGGGTCGACGGCACGTTGTATTCCACGCGCGCCTCAAAGAGATGTCAGCAGAATTGACGGGGTCCGCTAGGGCCGATGCCTGCCGGGGGTGCGAAGGACACCGAAAAGGAGGTGGGTTTTAGTCAGTAAGAGTCTGACACGCCCTCCCGCTCTCCCCAGAGCGGGAGAAGTTATTTGGTAACTTCCCACCCAAAAAAAAAGGCGTAATGAACTGGTCGGCGATAGCAGTGAATCAACGGTGCAGCGAGCAGGTAGGAACGGTATGTCCGTTCACGCCGGGCGTCGATCGGCGTGTGATTTTTTGGTAACGGCCAAATTTTGCATCTTTTTTTATCAAGTTGGCACTTGATGATCGAAATCATAATATTTTGTATCGTTATATCACTATATAAAATATCGAAAAATACGTATGTTATTGATTGGATCATTTATGACACGCATTAGTAACAAGAATAATACAAATTTTAACGCCAGATATTTGACAAAAATATAAAACGATTAAAAAACCAGAATCATCGGAACAACACTGTGATAAGATGCTGGCCATATTATTTTAAAGTTTGACATTTGCAGTTGTCAATTTAGTCTCTGAGATTGAAAAACGGACTATAAAATTCCAAACATTTGAAAAACTGTGTGCAATCTTCCAGCAAAGTGAAGTCGTTTAACTATTTTCTTTAAATACCTACCGCATCCAACTTTGGAATCAAAGTGAATAAATACAAACTTTTGAATTTATTAATAATGTTTCTGTACGGTTCAGTTTATTAATATTTTCATTAATTTACTCCCTAACTGTACAGTTTTGTGAGTACCTACTAGTTTGTGGAGTTATTAAAAAAAGTTTCACTACGCAAACACCAAACTACATTGTGACATTCAAATAATGGTCATAACACCACTTTAATGAGAACTCTACTCGTAAAACACGTTTTCTCTTCATCATTACATTTTGGAGGTTGGAAGATGTAAAAAACCGGCCAAGTGCATGTCGGACCACGCACAATGAAGGGTTCCGTAGTAAAGATAAATTTATCCCAAGAACAAACTTAACATGTTTTTGCAACTGCAAGTGTAAGTGGGTCAATTATTACTCGTTAATTTGTAGAGCCTACTTAGCTGTGTTAGTTTTTCCTATTAATTTTGTTATTTATACTACTGCTGTGAATTTTTTCACATATCCAAAACCAGCCATTTAGCTGGTAGTGGGGAGGACACTTGACCCTAACATATAATTGCACTTTAAAGCTTAATATTTCGCAAATGGTTCCCTGAATACAAAAATGGTTTATTGTGTAAACCATTTTTGTATTCAGGGAACCATTCACTATTATTTTTGAACGACCTTTCCAACGACACCCTACACCATGGGATAGGCGAGATAAAAAAACATCCCCACATTACTTGGGGAGTTACCCTAACAACAAATTAATATGTATACCCATGCCAAATTACAGCCTTCTAGTAGTAAGAGTCTCTGAACTAAGCCCTGGACAGACAGACGAACAGATGGATATGAAGAAACTATAAGGGTTCCTTGTTGACTACGGAACCCTTAAAAGGGGGGAGGGGTGTCTTGTCAAATTGGTGTTGCACTACAAAAGGAAAGTAGCCAAGATGTAAGTTCACCAGTAAAATAAAGTTGAAGTGTTGGCAACATTGTGTTACAATATTTTCTGTTGTTTTGTCAACAATTGGGTGAATGTGCTCGGAATGTTGGAACTTCATAAATAAATTACGTTACACACTATGGGGGACAACAAAGTCTGACAACCAATCTTCATCTGTAACGAAAAACTTTGAAATATTACCAACTCTATTGAATTTCACACAAATTATGATCGCGTGTGGCGAGGACGGGGGGCTTCAAAATCATGAATTTCGTATGAGGAATTTAAGGGACGCCCTTTAAAACTGTAAGTGTAGATGTATCGTTTCTGGCGTCCTTGATCATTTGATTTACATTGTGTGTTGCTGTAGCGAGCTATTCTAGAAATGTGTTTGCATTTTGCGAGTTTAACTTTCTCATAGTAGATATATTTGGCTCAAAGGGAACTTGTTATTCCTATAAATTCGTCTCAAAGTTTACTAAGAAAATCAAAATGCTGGTAGGGATCTTGACCATCTTCTGGGCTCTGGGATTATTCTGATAGCCGTCGAATACCTCTCTACTCCTCAAGCCCCTCAGGAAATTTTTTGCCCCTTTGTCGCTAAGTCACTATGTCTGCAAGTCACCCACTGCCATTTTATCCATGTATTTATAAAAAAATGATCAGGCAAGGGCAATAGTCCTTCCATAGTTCCAGGTAACCAGTCTACTTTAGCCACCCAAACATATAGTCCTATATTATCTTTGTTTCCATATCCTGCATCACCCGGGGATTGTCCTTAGGTGCACTTGCAAAGTGCGAACAAAGATAATCATCGGTTATTGCCTCATTTCATTAAAACACCTAACGGGCCTCTGCGAATTGGCTTCAGTCCCTCGTACGCCTTCCAAAGGTCCGGAACCCTAGGGTTCCGAGAAATGTAAAAGAACAAAAAAATATAATAAAAATAGTGGACTCAGCGATCATTGTGCCGATAGTCGTATCAGCCAATGGTTTAATTACTAAAAGCCTCGGATAATACCTAGGAAGGCTCTCGTTGGGAAGCTGGATCTTGACACGGCTGGCATTGTCAGGAGGCTTTCCTCTCTTTAACAGGGTTCGCTAGGGTTGCGAAGAAAACCGAAAGAGAGATCGCGGCCCCCGCCAACAGGGCCACCGAAGGAACACGCGTGGGTTTTAGTCAGTAAGAGTCTGACACGCCCTCCCGCCCCGCAGGAGAAGTTATTTGATAATTTCCCACCCAAAAAAAAGGAGGTTCCTCTCTCTGAAGCCCTGCCCGCCGCCGCTGGTAGCTTGGACCCTGTTCCCGATACCGGTGGGCTACTATTTTTTTAATATTTTTAAATGTTTTTATATTTTCTATATTCTAATAATAGGTCTTTATCTTTTGGAATTCTTTTTTGAAAATTAGTCATTTGTTTAATGGTTAGCGTTCTGTTTTCATCGCATCTGTACGTTTTTTGTCATTATGGATACGTTAAAAATTCGAGTGATTATGGAGTATGAGTACCGTAGCAGCAAAGCACCAGGAGCGGCACGCAACATCAACGACGTATACGGAGCGAACACTACTTAGATACAAGATACAAGATACAAGATATTTATTTTGTAAAACATGAGTGTAGAATTGTACAGGTCTTAAAAATAATAAGAGGTAGCTACATGTTTTGCCAATCATGGCGTACAAAATTAGTCGCACTAAGACAACTATTACAAAAAGATAATTATAAAATCGTTAGTAATAAATTAAAACAATGACTTACAAAAAAATAAAATAAAAAAAAAACATAGGATTAAATTAAAATGTCAACAATTTAAATTCAATTTAAGTAAAATACAGATTAGAAAAATAATAACACAGGTACACATTCCAAATTCTATTGCAGAAGATTATCATTTAAAAAGTCATCTACGCTGTAATAGCACTTTTCCAGTAAAAACCCTTGAACGGACTTTTTAAATTTGGTTAAAGGTAAACATTTAACAGCATCAGGTATTTTATTATAGATAATGGGTGCCCTACCAAAGAAGCTCTTTTTCAGTAAGGCAGTTTTGCACTTGATAGGACACAACAAATTATGATATTGAGAACGAATTGGGGTTCTTTTCACGTCAGAAAATTTATGAAAAAATTGCGGATTTGCTTTTACGAAAAGTGCAGTTTCTAAAATGTACAAAGATGGTAAAGTTAGAATTTTTGATTGTCTAAAGTAATTTATGCAACTATCCGTTGTTCTTAGACCAAACATTGCTCGTATACATCTTTTTTGCATCCTGAATATAAGTTCTTTATTAGTTGACCGCACCACCCGTTATTGAGCTGATCTTGAATCAGCTTTGAGTAAAAAAGGGGCGCATTTTGAAATATATAACCCAATTGGCTACTTTAAACCTTTACACTGTTACAGAGTACTTTTATTTATGCAGTTTAGATTGTAACTGCAAAATCTAACAGGAACCATTACCCTGAAATCCCTGTAAATGTTAACGAATGAACTTCTCGTTGATATAATTACTCTTCAATACTTATGGCAGTCGCGTATCACCCGAGCAGTTGTTAGGATCTGCATGTCTGATTGTCGACTCCATAGGAATTTATAACGCAATCATTGAATAATGCAGCTCTTTATTAGACCAGAGAGTGGCGGGGGATAAAAATAATAAAAGGTAAGCTAGACACTGGTGCGGTTCGGTATTAATCACCAAACTGAACCATTTTAGTTGTTAAAACTTTCACGTGATTTTTACCAATTAAATAGAAGTTTCTACTTACACGTTGAGTCTTGTAGCATGGGCCAGTTAATTAATAACTATAGATAATTGCAACAGTGCAACTTCATAAAAAGCTGAAAATAAGAATGGGGTACTTAGTTATAATTTACGAATCTTTTTACCTTATTATTAACAGAATTTATGCACATTATTACGATAAATTTAAACGTGAAATATTATAAGAAAAACTAACATCCTTTACTTTTTTCAACCTTATTTTAAATCAATTGTAATTATGTCGGTTATTATAGGAACGCGTTCCTTCATATATATTATCGTTAATTACGACTGGTTAATATGTGTTTATTGAAAGTCAGCGGCTGTAAAATGAATGAGTTATGCGTGTGATTGTGAAGAGAGCGCTCGAACGTGAAACGTGAGCATTTTCATGTTGTGTTTGTTGTTAGTTAAATTGTTTATTTTTAATTTTTTTTAAATGTTTTAAGCAGCCAGTAACATTAAGTTTTGTTTATATTTTATTGGAATTAATGAGACTGTGTGAAAGATAATATGGCTAGAAAGGGGGTGACTACCGAGATGACGACTAACAGGAAAATTAATAAATAACAAATAGGTACTCACACCTTCTTTCACGAGGCAGTATTACTATACTGCCTCGTGAAAGAACGTGTAAGTCCTCAATTTATTATCATCATCATTTTAAAATAATTTGATCGTAGAAAATTCACTCGTGTTAACCCATTAATAGCAGTATGCGGGATGTCCATTAAAACACAACAATAATTTGTCAGAAGAGATTTTCTCGTAATATGCATTCTGTAACAACTTCCTTCTACCAAATAGCATAGTGCACAATACTGCACATACCCACACGACGCGTTATAACTCAACCCTGCTCGCGCCGCCCTGGTCGCGACGACCAATGCATTCCATTTCAGCTTAATTCCGGACCGGACAGCTTTACGGGCTCACTCGTGCGAACACCTTTCAATATTTAATGTTATTCGCGTATTCATATCGGATTGCAATCCGACTTTATTGATTCGAGAATTGAATCTGTCTTGGTTACATGATTTATGATACTGAGCGAGAAAACTATATCTACTTTTGGAACGTCTCCAATCGCATGTCATTATTTTTTACTGATATCACTTAATTTTATCTTCGCAAAGTATAATTTCGTAATATAAAGTATCTAGTGTTTTAATTATTTTATTTATAGTGTGGCGATAATATGTGAAAAAAAATGAAATGAAAAAGTGTTTATTCGAAGAAATATTTTTTTTACACGATATATTACCTCTGCCAAACTGCACAGCAGTTCGTTGGCAGACGCAGCTCCTTTTATTAGCACATGTAAATATAGTCATGTAGGTTAAATGTTAAATGAAACAGAGACAAACATACAAGCTTTTTAAATATTCACTACATTTAGGCTTTGACAAATCACATTTAAGAGGTACTTATTTTATTTTTAAAAGAGGTTTTTGTGATAAAACTGTCTATCGACTGGAAAGTCATTAAAAATACTTGGAACAAAAAAGATCTACATCTTCGACCATAATAGTTATCACCAGTGGGCACTACAAATCTTTTCATATTATTGTTCCTTTGAGATCTTGTGCGTACAATATTGTTTTTAAATTTATCACTATAATACTGTTATAAAGCTACTGATAACACGACCTTCTAATGAACCGGCAGAATTTTACATTCCAAAAATAAGTCTTCGTAATCACTACTCTTACAACGGTTTTTTATGTTTTTATCTACTAACAGTTTCATAAATCTGATTTGTAATTTTTTATTTTATTCAAATTTATTTTAAATGTGTTACCATAGCATGCCAATCCCTAAGACAGCAGTGAGTCCACCAGTGCATAGTAAGCCATGTTTAGTACATGGCTTACTATTTATCCTATCTAGCACAAAACGGAAGTGGTGAAATTTCACAAGCACGTACCTGAGTTTGTTATATAAGTGCATAATATGTATTTTCCATGAGAAGCTCTTGTCTATGACTAAACCCAAGTACCTACCTGTATTCCTCCACCACCTCAATGTTTGCCCACTCACACAACATCAGTCCATCAATGTGCAGACAATCATACCTAGCTATGCCCCACTATGCGCGGCGGACGCATGTATCTGTACTCTACCCCAGCAACCGTTTAAACTAAAATAATAGCTACTAAAACATTCTAAAATTAATAGTAGGTATTAAAATATACCCCTTGCCCTTTAAACGTAATACCATAAAAATATTCCATCAAATTAGCAAAGTTATTCCAAACTCATCTCAATCAATCTTTTTAGCCTTTTCTGAACTATGTTGGGGTCATTTTCCAATTTCAGTATTTTACGTGGAGCTATTGCCTATTTGACCTCCACAACCTTATTAGTGGGTAACACGATACCCCTTGGTAAGACTGGTTGTCAGATTTTTGGGTTTTTTTACTATCCGTAAAGTCTGTCAAAGATCTATGAATGACAGCTATGCAGAGTCAATGGCTTAACGTGCTTTCCGAGGCACAGAAGTGTCTCGATATGTAATGGATGATCACCCATCCACGAACCGACCGTGGCAAGCGTAACTTTACCTTCGATCGATCCGTGTGGCTGTTATTACTTAACCGCGAGCCCTCAATTCAAAACAATAATTCAAAGCTCATATAGCATATTTATACAAAATAAATATAATAAATAAATACTTGAAAGTTCAAACTGACCGGAATGTCCTCGGTACAAACTGCCAAACCGCTGCATCGACACGGTTACAAGTTCCGCTGCGATGAGATTTCTAATTTTAATTCTAACACTTCTACAGTGTAGGGTACTGAGTCTGATACTTATGACGGTGTGTAGAGAGAAGCGGGGTTTAAGAAAATGTATTTTACCCTAGGCAACGAGAATGACTGTGATTAAAATATTCTCGAGCATTTTATTAAATTTTAGGGACTTGAATTTAATTTAGACAGCATCATAGTTACAACATACCCAACCTATGATGTAAATACATTAATTTTATTTGTGAAACTCTCAGCCAGCGTCTATGTTTACCTATAGCATAATAAAAGAAATACGAAAGAAAAGGTTTTATATTTTGTGTGGAGTAGGTACATTACAGTCTTATGAAAATCTTAAACCCAGAAATTGCCCGAATCATCAAAAGTGCATACACACCAATTTCCCAAAAGGGATACCTTTCGCTTCCCACAACACCACACACCTCGCGTATCTCGCGGGGTCCCGCGTCATCTAAGTTGTCGGACACAATCTAAGTTGAGGCGCTCCTAATTCCGGCACCTGCCGCATTGCGCTCGAGCTCGTGATTAATGACCGGCTTGATGCAACGTGCTCGAGATTGATTCGTAACGTTATACAGCGCCTTTGTGTTGTAAGATTGCCTGATAGATTAGGTTAGTGTGTCGTAAGATTGTGCTTGAGTTGGTGAGATGCTGTGTTGAAATAAAGTTGTTCTAATAATATTATATTTAGCAGTTCCAGGGCTTCTTGTAAGGCGTTTCGTCCTGTAAACATTAAAAGATCAATATATATAATAAAATTGTAGCTGACTAATTGAGGTTTGAGTACTAGAAAAGTCAGAAAACGTATAAAAATTCGCTAGACTGGGCTAAATAGGGAACGAATATATCAGATAGTTACCGATTTAACCTTTTAAATGATTATCATACCTTTAGGGAGCTAAGCAGTCAATTATGAAATATATAAGAACGGCTATTCTAACTTTCAACCAAGCAAATAGCGTAGCGGTTTGGCGACTGCTTTGCAAACGTAAGTTCGATTCCTAATAGTTGATATATTTTGTGCTTTTTTTATTTTTACATTTTATAATACTATTATGTGATAGTTCGTAGAAAATACACAGAAAACATCAACTTGAAGCATCTTCTATTATCTAAACATAACTGGCGACATGTGGGTGTACTACAGGTACACCTCTACCCAAACCTTCGGGGAAACAAGGTGTGATGTTATGTTATCTATGGTTAGGTGACTGTTAATGAGAAATCCCGTATGTCTACAATCTACTGCTAAAGTACTATTACATTATTTTAGTGATAGCTGTTCGTCAGAAATAATCTGTAAGAATGCAAAAGTCAGTGTACTAGCAGGCGTTCATTTAACTAAAAAGTAAAAAAAAATTGCAAGCAATTGGAAGCTGCTACTGAAGGCTGTAGGTGTCGACCTCAGGACGAGTTGCTTCTCACACGGACAACTACGTCACTTGTCACCAGTCCTGCCTCTCTTTATAATTATGACTGCTGAGACCAAAACTACAAACGTAGTATACAGGGACGTTTTAAAAAAATGTGGCTTTTATTTTAATATATTATTGTGGTGTCTTATGACTTCCACGAGAACGAAGTCGCGAACAGAAGCTAGTACTTAATAAGTTTCATCCAAAAATATCTTCATCCCATGGCGTTGTGAGGACTCTAAAAATAATTAAACGTAACTACAGATTAACTAATACAATTTGTTTCTTACTTTTTAGTTTAGTTCGTTTTTGGCAGGGCAGTTGTGTTTTTTAATTTTTTAATGATTTATTTTTATTTTATACATTTTAGTGACAAATTTTAATTTTTGTTTTATTGAGCATGTACACCCTACCTATGTAAAATGTATGATGAAACTTATTTAATTAATAACTTAGTTACTTATTTGACGAAATGGTTTTCCACTGAGTTTCGTTCATATCTCCGTGGCTCTCGATCACTCGCTCAGTACGCCCGGGCGCACACCACAACTATGTGCTCGACTGTTATTATAACTACATGCTCGCTGCCCGCTGGAATGCGTCAATGAGGCTGCTCAACATTTTAGGGTTCATTTTGACCTAGTTTACGAAAGTAATATGAGTAACAGATAAATCTATTAAAGGCTTTTGTTTTGCCAGAATGTTTGCTTGTACCATTCAACACACAACATAGCCCTCTGAATTTAAACTCAATTTTCTTAATAAACACACGCAATAATAAGTACATCAAAGTGATTTCAAATGCATATAAATTTTACAAAAACTCACTATTATTATGAGCTATGCACAATTATTGCACAAGGCACTGTGGGTCAAGATGTTCATGGGCGATTGTGATTGGTTTTTAACTAATAAGGTGATGTTTACCCGCTTGATTATAAAACGAATTTCCTTTATTTTACCTCTGTCACCATAACGCATTTAATGCCCTGTAACAATATTATTATAATTTGCTATTGGTCGTGCGTCCAGATTTGCACACTGCATAATGTATTAACATTATATAATAACGATAAAGTTAGCTTAATTATTACATTATGAAAACTGCTCCATATCGAATTATAAGTGTATGAATCAAGATTGGAAATTTGCTTTCTGACTAGTCATATTCTAGTACTCAGAAAAAAATCTGACTTCAAGCTATTATAAGTTTATCAGAAACTCCTCACTTTCGTAGAATCAGAAAATAATACTTTCTCACAATTTTGTACGTCATAAGCTTCTCAGTTTTATGTGTATCAATCATATTTTCAATAAGCAAATATTTTTCAAACTCAAACTTAAGTTGAAGCCCATTCCAAAGCGTACTTATTATTCTCATGCAATGTGACGAAATGTTTTATGTAATCTAATCTTATTTGGTAATTTTATTATATATCCAATTAATGTTTTTGCTATAAAAGGTGAACAAGTATCCGTTTTTTTTTTAAATTATTACATAGATAAAAGAATATCGAATAATTGTTCACCTTTTAATAAGAATGTTGTGCATGCCTTTAAGTGACGTATTTACACAGTATTGAAGTCTCGTGATTACCTTTTGTTTTCTATCCTTGTTTATTTATTATCTATTGTTTTCTATTCTATCGATGGTATGCCTAGCTTAATAAATAAATATAACTGACCAAACAGGTAATCTTTCGGTCGCGAGTGTCTGACGCTTGACAACAAAATATCGCGAGTTAGGTAAATTGCCTGATACACGGTGCAAAATAGCCGCCATGTGTCTCATGTCTCTTGTCTTGCAGTGAGCTGCAAGACAAGGAATATCTTCCCTCCTTTCACTAGGTAATGCAAATGACCAATTGACCAGGTCGTAAAGCTTTTAGACTTATAATAACTAATATCATCGATGGTAAAAGTAAAAAAAAATACAATTTTTTAATAATTGTAATCGAATCGCAAAGCTTGTAAAATTCCGTAGGAAACACCATTGTTGGCATCACAATACATTATGTTTTTGTCATGACCTCGCGAGACAAAACATGTCAAACATGAAATAAAGGTCCGCTACAGTTCCGAGTTAGAGGGCGTGCATACTGCCCGAGTGGCAGATGGTCCGCCAATGTTAATTTTATATTGCACGGAGCTCGTAAGATTTTAAATTAAGTTGCGCTGCTGCAGTTGAGTGCACTGTTTTAGAAACTTTTTTGATTATTTCCACTTTCTTTTGTTATAAATTTGGGGTAAATAGAGTGAGAACACATTATTTGTTGTAAACATTTGCTTTTTATCAACAAAGTTATTGTAACAGCTTTAATTTTGCTTTTGTATTATGTATTTTTTGCCGGATGGATAATAATGCGAAGTAAGATGATGTTCAATTTACTCAGAGCAAGATGTGCTGACAATTCCAAGTCATGTTACTGTTTTATCAAAAAATAATAACCAGTCTAAGTCAATATTTGGCCAGGACGAAAACCTACAAGCTCATTGCAGGAAAAATGAAACCAATCTAGTTACTGAGCTTTAGCTCAGTGAGACTCTTAGGCTGGCAGGGTAGTCGTGATTTTCTCATCAATACCAAGATATTGCTTTGCTTTTACAACATAACTTGCAAAAAGATACAATAGACGTGGATATATTTAGTAACTTTTCCGCTTAGCTATTTCGCAGTCTGCGTTCAGCGGTCGATGTGGCAACACGCCGTTTTCGAGAGGTGAAACATGTGTCGATTTATTTCAGGGTTTTTATGGCTCTTTAGAAATAGCTAACCGGAAAGTTACTAAATATATCCACGTCTATTGTAATTTATCACGCCTGAATCAATTATATATAACATGCAATTCAGTCTGCACACTCCTTAACGTTAAGAGCGTGGAGGTGGACGTCGCAAGACGTTTTAGATCGCCGCGTTTTTGTCGCCTCCACCGCGTTACCTCCACCGTGTCATAGTGTGGGTAATTGTGCCGGACCGGGCACCTAATGGATGCCTCACTGTTTGCTAGGATTCATTTGACTGTTGGGTTTATTGGTAGTTATGAAAAACCTGAATACCAGTCTGAAGGTGTGATAGAATATTATTGATTAGATAAATAGGATATCAATGACCTATAGTACTTGGGTTGCATAGTTTAGATCGTAGTTACTTCGAGTATGATCTGATCATTTTGATAAGACTGGGCAATAACCTCAATTGATCAGCAAAAACGCTAGTCAAATGATGTTTTTTTAATTATAAGTTTTTAACTTTATTCTCCATTACCTTCTAAATAAACGACTTCGTTCGCATGGAAGTATACACAATATACTAAAATAACGGCCACATTTTATAAAACTCCGTCGGCCCCTGACCCAGCGCCAACCTGCGCTATTACATCTTTTTCGCTTAGCGTTCTTTCTGACCTTTTTTTCGTTTTGGTCGGCTCCTAAGGGTCGTGGCGTGATGTAGCCTATAATCTTTCTCAAGAATTGGGCTTTAAAATGCAAAAAAAATGTTTCAAAACCAGTCTGGCAGCTCCAGACGTAGAAACCGAAGAGTAACAAACTCTTTAATTTCATTGTATTAATATAAAAATATTGTGGCTATATTTAGTAACCTGTTCCGCTTAGCTATTTCTAAAGAGTCTTGAAAAGACCCTGGAAGAAATCGACACGTGTTTCACCTCTCAACGAGGCATCCTCAGGATGACGATTAACTTGTCGCGAACTCGAACTTGGTGTTCGAGTTCGCGACTAGTTAATTTTTCAAGACTCTTTAGAAATAGCTAAGCGCAACAGGTTACTAAATATATCCACATCATCATTTTATAATGGATTTCCGCAAGGTCACGCCTGAATCAATTAACTATCTTGTATTAACATGTATAAAGATTATAGAACTTACCTACATCGTTTAGAAGATTAACTGCGAGTTTGTATTACTAAAAGGGAACGATTATTATGTTATGTTTACGAAATGTTCATATTTGCAGTAGCTGCGAGTAATATCCGATTATTGAACATACACAAAAAGTTATAGTGAAACGATTCGTTGAACAAACAATTGAAATGTTGACATAGTAATATTATTATAACGCTAAACTTCTTGTTTTATTACTAAGAAAATATTTGCGTACGTTTCAATTTGATTTAATAATATCATTTTGCCTCACACAAAATATAGAATTTCGACTTCCTCAAATAGTAATAAAGATCTTAAAAAAATAACTTCCTGGTTATTTCAACAGCCTCAAACAGCTATCGAGTCTTATGTTCAGAAAATTTGTACAATCTTTGTGTGAGGCATTTATGGAACTCTATTACATACAAAGATTCGTAAGTAGGTGCAACGTGCAGGACACAGGACACAGGATTGCCTAATCCCACAAGAAGTAGGAAAGATTAAAACAAGGTTGAATTCCTAAATAACACTACCTACTACCGGCTACTCAGAAACGTGGTATCTTAGTAAAGGATCGGAAACTGCACAATATGTGTGCAGGAAGAACCACTTCACCTGAAAGTTTTTTAATTTGCCGAAGGAATGGATTACTAGAGCTTACAACTTGTGCCGTCCACGCCGGATAGAAAGAGTATAGTTTGAGGCTAGATACGTGAGGAACCGGCTTATTGTGTCGATAGATAAGTCATCAGTGGATTCGGTATCTTGTCTAGGTAAGCTCTTTAACTAAATAACTAGGCCTTAATTAGATCACAAGGCTGATTGCTGCTAGTTATATTCCTTAAAATAAAAATCCCTCTTGTATAGCACTTGTTTTAATATCTCAAATACACAAACACTTAAAAATAAATTAGCTATCTGAAATCCCTACAAAATATAAACTCCATTTATTATAAGAGTCATTATGAAAATCAACAGCTCTTGTTAGTGTTAAATCATTAACAAATAGTTTAAGAACCGAAGTAGCGTTCATCAGACGTTGATTTACTCCTTTGTCCCAATAAATCCATTAGAGGGCTTGCCCGTCTTAATTAGAAGCCCTTTGTCACCTAAATACACCAATTTTAATACTAAGTGTTAGTCCACGTGTATTAATTGTCTAGATCTAGGCGAAGGACCAATTGACCTTGGACTCGCGCCAAGGACTGTGAGGCGATCTGTTCGTCTTCCCAAGAGAACGCAAATATGTACTCTGTTCAGCTCAATGTATTAGTGCGAGCAAAGGTTTCACTGTATGAAGAACTTAATTAGGGAAAGTAAAACTTCTTTCTTCATTACTATTTATTTTACAGAATTCCTCATTTTTTCCCAACGACGTCCAAACTAAAGCTGTCCTGGAATTAAGTAAATATACAGAATGAGCCATGCTGTTACTAGGATAGACGTTCTGTGATTTACATTGTAGGTATGTGAACTTAGCCAGCAGTTTTGAAACTATTAAGATGCCTACAATGTCGTTTAATGTGATAAGTTTCATTCCGTCATTATTATGTGAGTTTTATGAATATGCAGTGTTGCTCGAACAAAAATCAAAAGTTCCTTTAAAGTTACATATTTTAATGAATTATACCTAGGAGTACCCAATGATGCCGACACATAGGCCGGTGACATAGGTGACCCAAATGAGTTCTACGCCGAGTTCTTTTCACTATTAAACACGGAATTTAATGACACTTTTCCATTAAAGACTAAAACTACATACTTATTTACAGAAAGTTCTTATTTAGTGATTGGGCGACTACAGGTATTCGTAAAAGTAGTGAAAATCTATTTGATATTTATGGCCTAAAGCAACTTATGAATAATACAAACTTTCATAAGTATGTTGCAAAATATACAAAAACTTTTAAAAGTGTGTGCAAAATAGACAAATATTATAAAGAGTATGTTTGTTTGTTTGTAAGTTTGTATGTAAGGGGTAATCTCTGGACCTACCAGTCAGATTTGAAAAAATAATTTTGCATTGGATAGCCCAATTCTGGAGGAAGGATATAGGCTCACGGACGAAGTCGCGGGCAGATGTTAGTTAGCAATAAAATAATATAAATTAGCTGATTATAAAATAAAATTTACTTGGCGAATAATAAATAACGAAACAGATAGGAAAAAACAGCGAAATACTTAATTTTATTTAAGGACTGCACATGGGCCATTAACTCAGATATAGAAATAGCTTAGGAATAACATAACATAACATCACGCCTGTAATCCCCGAAGGGTTAGGCAGAGGTATACCTATAGTACACCCACATTTCGCCAGTTATGTTTAGCTCAGGAATCTGATTTATTTTTTGCTAATATTCCCCTTAAATCTACTGAAGCTTTAAATTCCTCACCCGCGCTTTCTGCTGCCCTACTAAGACAGAATGTGAAGGCATGTCCTTTTGGGCACGCCACAATTGCGGCGATAAGTCCCCTCTTTGAGAAGTGGCTAGAGAAGCGCCAGGGCGTCCTCACCTTCTGCCTTATGCAGGTCCTCACCGGATACGTTTGTTTTGGGAGGTTCCTGTTCAGAATAAGGCGGGAGGAAACGCCCTGGTGTCACCACTGTGTGGATCGCCCGGAGGACACGGTGAAGCATACAGTGGTCTGCCTGGCTTGGGCAAAGCATCGCCTTGTCCTCGTGGAGGCAATCGGCGGCAGTGATCTCTCGCATCCGGCCCTGTTACATGGGAGGCCATCACCTCCTTCTGCGAAGCAGGAATGCTCGCGAAGGAGAAGCAAATTTCGCGCCTTCACGCACCTAACCGCTGCAAGAGACGTCCTGGGCGTTGGGAATTGCAGGCCGATTCCCGGCCACGGTCAATGTCTGCAAGTCTGTAGATCTATTATATTATCGAAATCATTGCGCCCTATCCAGCCCAGTGTAGACCAAAGAGTCTTTCCGGATCTCATGAAACACAGTAAAGTCAAATCCGGTGATAGTAAAGAAACCAATAATTATAGGCCTGTGTCAATTATGCCAGTTCGTTATTCGGTATTTGAAAAGTTGATGCATAATCAAATGTTACGTCAATTCCATCTTTCAAGAAAAACAGTACGGTTTCACCAAAGGGCGTTGCACCTCTAACACTGGTATCACCCTAGTAAAGAATATTTTAATGCTTGGGAAGAAGCACAAGATGCAATTGGGATCTTTTGCGACCTCTCAAAAGCTTTCGATTGCGTAGACCATGAGACACTTCTGCCGAAACTAGAACACTATGGGAAAAGGAATACAGCTCTTGATTTGCTAAGATCATACCTAAAAGATAGAAAGTTTCAAGTAAACGGCATAAACTCATTAGGGTCTGAAATGGTAATAGGCGTTTCGCAAGGTTCGATATTGGGTCCATTCCTCTTTTTAGTTTACATTAATGATTTACCACAATTACTTCAAAATCAACCGCAGATGGTGTTATTTTCAGATGACACATCATTGATCTTTAAAATAAACCGACGATCACAAAATCTTGATCATGTGAATAGCTCTTTTCTTCAGGTCCAAGATTGGTTTAACGTAAATAATTAGGTACAAAAAAAATGAATTAGATTTAAATTACCTAATTTTTGAAGTAGCGAATGTGACATCATACTGAATTGAGAAAAACTGGAATTTATTAAACAAACAGTTTTCCTAAGAATCACGCTAGACGAGAAATTACAATGGGGACCTCATATAACATCTCTTGCGGGGCGGCTAAGCTCGGCCGCTTATGCTGTTAGAAAGATAAGACAATTAACAGATGTAGACACTGCGCATTTGGTCAATTTTAGCAATTTCCACAGCATTATGCCATGTGGTATTTTATTGTGGGGTCGGGCTGCTAATATTGAATCTATCTTAATTTTGTAAAAGAGAGCTGACAGAGCCATTTCTAATCCCTGTCGTCGCGAATCTCTCAGGAAACTATTTAAAAGTTTAAGATTAATATTATGACGGTACCTTGCCAATTCGTTTATGAAAATATGTATGTAACAAGAAAAACGAACATAATAAAATAAGTGATAGACATAATTTTAATTCTAGAAATAAAGATGATATAGATCAACCATTTTTCAGATTATCTAAAGTACATACACCTTTATGGGATACTGTACTGTGTTAAAATGTTACATCAAAATACCTTGTGATATATTGTAATTATATTATTATTCTTTCCTTTATTTCATTTTTACACATATTATTTACATTTTTAAATGCTTTTACAAAAACAAAAAAAAAAGTAGCACGCCGGTAGTGCCGACAGAACAGGAAACTTAAAAAAAATCGGTATCGCAGTAAACAACGCGTTGATGTCTTTTACTCCACGCACCGCGGCAATCAACGCGTTGATGTCTTTTTAATGGTCAAAAGGTGGTGTCATCACAGTGTCGCAAACTGTATGGTTTAGTCCCATCTCAAATGCCCAACGCGCCTAAAGAAGTAAAAACTTTAAAAAAATAGTAGCCCATCGGTGTCGGGAACAGGGTCCCAGCTACCAATGGTCAGGGCTCTTGACAGAGAAACCTCTTAACAATACGCGCCGTATCCAGGAATACTGCTTTCTGGATTAAGTCCTTGATCCAGCTGCCTAACGAGAGCCTCCTCAGGTATTGGTTGAGGCTCTTGGCTATTATGCCATTGGCCGTCACGACTATCGGCTCAATGATTGCTGTATCCACATCGCACATGTCGATATCCTCGCGACCCAGATCAAGATACTTTATCTTAATCTTATCTATTTCAGCTTTCACGATGTCCTCGTCTTGCGGGACCGCTATATCAATAATCATTGTGCGACGCTCTAATCGATCTATCACCATTATGTCTGGCTTATTGGCAACAATAGTCCTGTCAGTGATGAAAGATCAATCCCACGTACAACGTGATATTGCCATTTTCGAGGACCGGGTCGGGCACATATCTATAGTACGGTACATCCAATTCCACAAGACTGTATTTCAGAGCAAGTTGCTGGTGGATAATCCTGGCTACAAGGTTATGCCTATGCAAGTATTCTCCGTTAGCCAGACAAGAATAGCCAGAAATAATGTGTCGGATTGATTCTACGCGACAGTGACGGATCATAACTTCGTCTATAATCGCAAAGACAAAACCTTCGGTTTCGCCACCACCACAGAGGTCACCGAATCGCAACCAAGATACGAACGCTAACAGGTCTACATTGGGCACATGTAATGCCCGATAAAGACGCCCGTGAAGCTCTTTGCTCTGCCATACCTCCCTGCGGTCATTAGCATCTAATACTTTAGGTTTACGCTAGACGCCCTTGTCCACTGAAACTACATCTCGGTGCATTCCTACGTCGGTTTCTAGGAAGTATTCCCTGAGACTGCATACCTCACGGTTGTGCAGGGTCTTAGCATTTAAGGAGCCTCGACCTCCGCACTTCCGCGGGATATACAGTCTCATCACCGATGAACGTGGGTCATACATCCGATTTGCGGTCAGGAGTGTGTGGACCCTCCTATGCAGGGCGTCAAGTTCCGTCTGAGTTAATTTGAGTATGCCGAAAGAGTATATCAAAACCGGCATGACCCAACCGTTGAAAGCACGCACCTTGTTTCCGTTCCATTCAGGCGGTTTAAGAAGCGCTTCTTCAGCGATTGCTTCATGTATGCAGCATTGATACCTAATGCTTCCGACATACCCAAATACTTGTTGGTTTCGATTGAAGAGAGGGATCTTAGGTGTATGGAATCCGAGAGGTGGGTCCCCATGGATTCCACAATCTCCACTCGCTTTACATGCATGACCGCACATTTGTCCACACCAATTTCCATCCTGATGGCGCTACTGAAAGTGTCGGCTACCTTCAGTAGCTCCAGCAGTTGCAAATTGTTGGAGGCTAAGAGTTTCAAGTCATCCATGTAAAGGAGGTGAGACCTGACCACCTCTCGTCAGTCGATAACCCAGCCCTGAATCCTCCAGCAGTGTGCTTAGAGAATTCAAGGCTAGGCAGAACCAAAGTGGGCTCAAACTGTCGCCCTGAAATATATCTCGCTCTATCCTTATCGCCTTATTCCTCTGGAAATGTCGACATCCTGGATAGCGAAGAACCGTCCTTCATTGCCCCATACATGACATCAGGAAGTTGCGTAGAGTTGTATCTACTTTATACAACTCCAGCACCCCCATGAGCCCTGTATGTGGCACCGAGACATTATTATTATTTAATTAAAATGCTTATAAATTACATTTTTAAATATTAGAATATAGAAAATATGAAAACATTTACAAATATAAAAAATAATAGCCCACCGGTATCGGAAACAAAGTCCAAGTTAACGGCGGTCAGGGCTCCAGATAGAGGAACCTCCTGACAATCCGAGCCGTGTCCAGGAGTACCGCTTTCTGAATCAAGCCCTTGATCCAACTACCCAACGAGAGCCTCTTTAGGTGTTGGTCGAGGCTCTTGGCAATGAGCATTTGGCAAGAAAGGTGAATTGTGTTAATACACAATTCACCTTTCTTGTTTCAGTTGGAGTAAAGAAGTGGCGTAACCAACTCCCCAGCATAATCATATTACATCATATAAGTAGAAAACAATATTGATGAAAAACAAATATTTTTATAACTATTTATACGAGCTATTACAAATACGAACTAAAAGGGACAAACAAAATTGTAATTTTCTCATAAAACTCACATACGACGTAAAAACATTTTCTTTCATATTTATCATCAACATTCAATAATAACAGAAACATATTAGTCACGTCGTACTTAGAATGTTTTCTTCGAGGTAGCTACAGATCGAACATTATGAGTACTATCTGTGAGTAACGTGGACACTGTTAAGGGCAGTGAGAGTGTGGGCTCAATGCTAATTACTGAATGAGATCCGGGATCCGTCCCCGAGATTTGCACAGCTGTCATTGAGGACAAGTAATGTACAGGTTATTGTTATTAGATAGGCATTTATTTTTATGAAAGTGGTTGGTAAGTTACATAAATGTGATTTCTTTTGGATGATAGTGTAACTGTTTGTAACGCAAATAAGCGTTCTTCTTCTTGTCTCCCACTATACTGTGCTCGACAGGGTCCATAACTGTTTAATTAATTTAAGCCTACCAACTGTTTTAGGTTTTACCAACATAATGGAATGCAATAAAGAATTGTCAATATTGAGAATTTGATGGGGCTCCAGTCTAGCAAAATTATGTTAAATTATATCATTTACAACGTTCATTCCTTCAGTTCAAAAATAATGGAGATGCATATCATACTCGTTTCATAGTTATTTTCAAAATAATTATTTTCACTTACCAACCATAGCGTATAGTTCCACAATAAAGAATATGATTGATCGATTAATTGATTGTGGTACCAATCGTAAACTAGGTTAAGCGGAGTCTAGGTACTGTAGGGTTATTTAGAAATAATAGAATATCGTTAGCACAACAAGAGTTGTACATCAATGTGTTTAGCTCTCGCATGAAACTATGCAATAGTAAATAACATCGGTGCCGATTGATTGTCATTAAAGATAATAATATTACTGTTTTTTAATAACAACACATTCATGAAGAATAGAGCGAATATCCAAACTGCTATGCTTGAATAGAAGACTATAATCAGATGTACCCTTTAAGTATCTTAAAACACGTTTTGCTACTTTTCAGTGAGTTTCATCAAAACAGTTGTTGAATTGGCGCATAAATATCCATCAAACTTCTTTATTCATATTTTCCTACTTCCCCCTTCTTTTTTTATTCATTTCATAGCTTTAATAATCTTGATTCCATTGGTGTCTTTCCACTCAGCCCATTAGTCCACTACTGGACATATGCCTCTTCCAGACGGCGGCGGCGTCACAACACTGTCTTCCGCCTTCCGCATCCAGTCTGTTTCAGCAATCTTGTTAAGGTACCTAGTTGGTCCATCTGGCTGGGGAATGTCCCACACTACGCTTGCCGGTACGCACGGTCTGCACTCCAAGACTTATCTGATCCACCGGCCATCGGTCCTCCGACAAACATGGCCAGCCCTCTGCCACTTCAGCTTACTTAATCTGTAGGTTGTCACTACAGTGTTTTTAGTTAGAAAGCCTATGCCGAACTGTCTCGGTGCATACGACTAGTTGCGAGTGCTAAGTACCTATTCAAGAGAGGCTGGTAGCGCGGTGACGTCATTAGCGCTTTCTCTAAAATACCACCAAATAGCAATTACTCAAAAGTTCCACTTGAAGGCCCCTTCCGATTATGGTCTCCACCTCTTAGTCAACGAAGCTTCGTCGATGAAGTGGGCTATGGAATAAGGGATAATAATAAGCATAGAAAACCAAAATTCTTTAAAAAAAAACACAAACCTACATGGGTACTTATGAAACGTCAGAAGCTGAAGAAGGTGCACGGTTTCAATTGGTCGTTTCCTATGTTGAAGTGCCAGCAAGAAACTCCACGGTTATTTTTTTTTAATAATGGACTTTTACAATATTTTCAATTAACAGTGTTAATAGGTAGGTACGGGAGGACGGTGTAGGTCTTTCAACAAGTACCAGGTACTTAACAAAATAGAAAATGGTCAACAAATCTACAGTCCACTAAGCCTAAATTTTTCTCATATTCAGAAAATAGAAAAGAATCTATATAAAAGATAAATAAATTAATAAAAATAAAAACCAATTTTAAACGAAATGACATGATTGCTATTACAACTGATAGATGTTTACGGCTTAAAAAGTTACGTTCAAATTATTGTTAATGTACCTACGTTGTTTGCTTATTTATATAATATAAGCAGATAATGTGGGTGCAAGGATAGTATACATGAATAATATAGAATAAGTAAAAACAAGTTATATTTAAGTGAATAAGGAGTGTTCTTATAGCGAATGTGAGTATCAATACAAACCATTTCCGGTTTAATAGTACAAAACAAACATGAACCTGTATCAAGACTGTATGCATAAAAATAAAAATAAAATAAATAAACTGAAACAAATCTGAATAATTATCATGTCCATAAAAGCCACTAATAAGAGTTTAAATTATATTGTAGGTATACATTGTCCAATAATAGGATGATTATGTCAAGGAAGAATGTAAAAAATAAGCATGGTAATTTGGGAGCAGTTAATAGACTCTTACATAATTTTCCGTATATGAGATACAGGGAACTTTAGGGGTATGAAGGCCATCAGAGACTGACGAAACCTTTTTTTATTTTTTTTTCGAATCAGCACTGGATTACTCTCGACTAAGTATGAAACTGTCATTCTTACAATATGCGTGAGCAATCACTAATGCAATTGCAAGCAGGGTTAGAATTTTAAACGAGGGACCCAAATATTTTCTTTTGCGGCAAAACTTCGAACACTTATTTTGCTCAATGCCTTTCATTCCCCGTTATGAGAGTAGAAACGCTTTCGTTATGTACTGCGGCTGGCAACGTCTTTGAGGTGCGTTAAATTTGACTACCTTCACCTATTCTGTAAGAAAATGGCTGAAATATGAAGCGAGAAGATTTTTGTGTTTTATAAAAGTTTTATATTGTTTGTTAAAATGGCTCTTTCATACCCACAGGCAATATTTAGTCAAACAGAACTTTTATTGTAGGCTCCTAAGCAATAAAGCTCGATGCTCGGGTTACACGAGGTTAGTTTTTGAAGATAGTAAGGTAGTGCTAGTAAGCTAGCAAACTAGTCACGCAGGCCTCATGTATACAGAGCTAATTAGCGCGTATTCTAGCTTGTTTGCTAGCCGCGTGTGGCCGGCGAGCTAATACCTAATCGGATCATTTTACTGCACAGGCTAAGTCACTGTAATGCTATTGGCTTAAAATTTAGTATCGTATAAACAGCTCTAGCATGTGCCAAGCCAGGATATTTAGCCAGGATATTTATTGGTTGCTAACCTAACTTAAAAAACTAGCCTCGTGTAACGCTCCGCTGGGATTCACCGGGACTCGCCAATCGCGCAAGAGCGATTCATGCTCACAACCGCTTTGGTGTGCAGCCTTCGTATTGCATAATGACGTAAGTAAGTACCTACGGTTGATTATGTAAACTATCATAGATACTTGCATTCTTACCAACTGAGCATAACATGATCAAATACAGATGCTCTTATACAAACATAGTATTGTAAGTTCTCAAAAGAACAATAGAAATAATCCATTAGCCGGCGCTGGTTGCGTTCAGCATCAGAAGCGAATAAAACAAGGACTCGTAATGTCCATTCGTTTTACATTTTAAAGCGTTCAGAGGTGAAGGAGGTTTAAGCGTGGCTGTTAGACTAGCGGTTGTGATGATTTATTACGAGTAGGTTATAATTATAACAACTGAGTGTACATCACTGTGCTGGGTGTGCTGTATTGGTAACTATTAACCACGGCTACTATCAGGTAGCCACTGGCTAATATGATCGCAAATATAAGCACCTTCCCTTATACTTGATATATTTTTGATTTTATTACTTAAATAAACTGTGACAGTTCAACTTTTTTATTCAACACCACGTGTCAAGAAATACATAAAATATTAACTAACGCACTCGTGAACGTTAATGTTCATGAGTTCAGAAATCGTAAGCCATTATCAAAGTCAGGTGTTCATGGCCTCAAGAATAGACTATAAATTAATTATAATGTCCTCTAAACGCGTCATATTTCAGGCGTTTATTATTTTAACTTCGCAAAAGCATTATTAAACAAAACTTAAGCTCATATCATAATAAACGATACAAATTCTACACCGATAGCAGACTAAACGCTCTTCGCTTCGGGCTCACTTCGGCTTCATTCGACTTCAACACCGAATCTTTATAATGGTGGTACGTGGCTCATAAACAGCGAAACTGCACGTCTTTGCTTTCTCACTTATAACTGTACTCAAACGATAAACTTAAAAGCTAATACTGGTCACGTAGTTAGTGGTTTTATTTATTTTCATAATCGGTGTGCGAACTTGTGTATTTTTCGGTTTTCGTATATTTATGTCGTTTTTAGGGTTCCACACATCAAAAGGAAAAAACGGAACCCTTATAGGACCACTCGTGTCCGTCTGTCACAGTCAAATTTGGTACACATTTGTATTTTTATGACCCAAATACGGACGTGTAACGTAAATAAATGAATTTTGAATATGGGGGTCACCTTTGGGGGGCAAATAAGAAAAAAAATTTGCTAAATATGCCGTGTTACATTATCAAATGAAGGCTTATTGCGAATATCTCAAATATATTTTATTAATAATCGTAAAATAAATACACTTAAAGATATTTAAGAAAATAGATGGAAATGGACCATTACGCCCCACTCTTTTATCCGAAACTACTGAGCCTAAAATTTTGAAACAATACATATTATAGTTCTTTACCCATAGATTACAGAAAAACCTATAAGAAGTATATGGTCTTAAAATAAAATGGTAAATCTCTCAATATTGTGCGTAAAAATTTAGATTTATAATTGGAATCACACTGAAACTCAAACTCAAAGCATATATTTCAATTAAACCATTCGCAGGCACTTTTGAATTGTCAAGGAATCGGTCAGTCAGAAATATGAAGCTAGTTGCCCATTTCAAAGCGTAGTAGGTAGGTGCCTATGGAGAAGAACGGGCATGAAACACCACGGACACTCTTTTAAATTAAAAAAAATGTTACAAAATATTGGTTACATCATTCATCTTGAAATTATACATGTGAGAACAATGTAGAAAGACGTGCACGTTAGAAGGATAAAACAAAGAACAATTCAAAAATAAAAATAAGCCATCGCAGCTAAGAGATGACCAGTCCGATGACCAACCGACGGCGCCCGTTCACGAACATGACGCATAGATTAGCACCATTCAGCTCAATCATTTTCAGCTCAAGGGAGCTAAATGATCTAATACACGCGCCACCAGCAGCGAAACATCTGAGTAAGCATGACATACTCACAGCTGCCATGGCATATTCAAGTCAATGCAAGATATATTACCCGGTAAATGGTAACTCTTTAGTACATAGTGCTCACGCACGCTCCAACAGTATTTGCAAATGTTAATAAATTAGTTGTGGTTGTGGAGCAGGACCAGCATTGAGTCAAAGATTTTTATCAGCTATGTAATCCCCCAACTAATTATATGCCTGCCTGTATAAAACGCACACCATGCAGTGTGCGTTTTATACAAGATTTGAATTTCGTCTCATTCGTTGAAGTATGTGGACTTCAACGAATGAGACGAAATTCAAATCTTGGAGGAATTTTATTGTACCATTTTAAACAGTACCTCATGAAAGATGAGTCTACTTTAGCCAGTCTACAACCAGGCTGAGCTAATAGGTCCCTATTTTTTGTACTATAATGATGTCTATCACTTCCTTTATTAATTTTTTTTTTCTCACGTACATGATGTTTACATAGACATATTGACAAGGTACCGTCATGATGTTAATATCCTTAAAGAGTTTCCTTAGAGAATCGCGCCTACAAAGATAATATTTATATGGCTCTGATCGCTCTTTTCTGCAGAATAAAAATAGACTCGATGTCTGCAGCCCGTCACCACAGTTAAATACCGTAAGACATGATACTATGAAAGTAACTAAAATAGACTAACCTTGTGGTATCTACATCAGTAAATTGAAGGATTTTTCTGACAGCATATATGCTGCTGAACTTAGCCTACAGGAGATATTAAATGAGGACCCCAGTGTAGCCTTGAGTCGACCGTGATCACCAGGAAAACAGTTTTATCGACGAATTCTAGTTTCTCTTGATTCAATACTATGAATGATGACATTTACATTATATGACATTGATTTACATTCTGTGAACTTCCTCATACACTAACTATTCATTTAAAAAAAAAAAAGGAAAATCGTCTACTTTTACAATATTTGTAAATATGTGAGCACAATGTATCGCATAATTATCTGTTGTTCCTTCATTTTTAATTATTTTTACCTATTGTGGTATAGTAATTTTATTCTAGGTGCATCGTCTTCATGTATAATTATTTAACTAATGTACGTACTAATACAAATTATTGTAAAACACTTTAAAAGAGTAACGGTGGAGTTTCTTGCCCATTCTTCTCCATACGAAAACTACCTTTTGGAAGGGGCGATTAGAATCAATCATATTATTTTGTAAATTTTGACGTTCAAAAGTGCCATACATGGGCCTATTTGAAATAAATTATTTGACTTTGACTTTCCCACCACTACAGATGACATGTCTATGAATGATAAAAGTATGGGAGAATATGTTTTTCAACTACAATGTAGTTTGTATTTGGAATAAATTCATCCCAACTAAGGAAGGAACCCTTCATTGTGGCCCGATATGCACTTGACTGGTTTTTTTTTTTCAGTATTAGCTCTATATGCGTAGGTAAATCAATAGCATACGGGTTGATTTATGAGCTGTGTATGTGTTTTATAAACTACATGGTTCATTGGTCTCTTAAAACATATTCCTCTAACAGTTTCAAATAAGTCCACACTGACCCATCTCGGATCACTGTATAGAGCCAGTGAAACTCTAAAAAGCTGTTATTTACATTATTTGAATTTCGCACAAAAGGTACTATATCAAAGCAATATTCGATAATCTAAAATAATTGTATCAGAAATATCGAACAATGGAGAAAAAATAATACAAAAGTGGATACAAAATATGAATGCTTTCTTCGACGTAGTTTCAATAAAATTACATAGAAACCAAAAAAAGTAGGTACGTTAACATTACTTGCATCAAATAATATTTCTCATAATGAAACCAATAGGTCTGTACGTGTATATAGCTCCTCTTATTTTATGGCTATTGTCCTTAATGGTCAGTCATTATGAATGAGTACTCTCCTGGTACGATAAGAATAAGACACCGTGGATGAACAAGGGAATTTTATTATGGTGTTGAATTATTATGAAGCCGGTGATTAATTAAGTTGTTATTATTTATCTTTCTTTGCCGTTCTATAGCTTAATTTCGCGAGATTTAATTTAGTTTCTCGTTTTACCGAATGTCTTTATGAATATGACAAGTAGAAGTGGGTAAATAACAACAAAATTGGCAGTTGGCAGTAGCAGTTGAATTCGCCACTTCAAAGAAATAATAATAATAAGTAATAAGAATAATAAGTTATAATCATTTTTCCTGATTTTGCACCAGTATTCATTGAGAAACACCACGGACAATTTAAAAACTTTTAAGATCAATCCGTGCGTTACAGAAACACCCCTCTATACCTTGCAAGATTTTGCGTTTTACTATTTTCCCCTTCATTGCCAGCTTACAACTAAATTATCCCAGCCAAATCCACATGAACCGATTAATATACATCAACCTCACGTTTATCCCCGCTGACGTGGTGGCCTCAGGTGCGAGCGCATCCAACTGGAAGCGAACCTCTTCAAATGGAATACTTACGACGAAGCTCACCGAATGCCACGCTAAGCATTGTCCTTCGTTTTGATAACTGTTGCTCTGATACTAACATAAGAAACTTTCTTTGTACGAGATTGGCCACCAAGGGTCAATTGATTTAATATATAAATATATTGACAAATCTTTGAACGGCAGAACGGCTTACATGAAGTTGTGCACTTTCGTTTCGCTGACTAAGCTTAGACTGAAGAAGTTCCACAGCTTGCGCGGCTACTTCAGGTGGATTATCCGTAATTTGATAGTCAGAATGAAATAAACAAATTTTATACTCTTTTTATGCAAAACAAAATAAATAACATGATAACTATTGACTTACTCGGATGCTTTAATCAAACCTTGCAGAGCGACCAAATTTTGATTTTCTTCTCTTTTTCAAATTCATAAATTCTTTGGAACAATAGTGGTTCCGAAATGATGGCCAGTACTATGTCAACTGCATAAAAAGTCTTTCTCTGACATATCATTTTTTTTAGGCCTTTAAACATTAAAATGCACGGTTCAACAAAACTGTTACAATTTCACGACGAGTGCAATAAAGCACAAATATTTTGAAAACCTTGTAAAATATTAGATTTCCCTGATTATAGAAAGTGAAGTAGTCAAGGGATTATCGTCTATTCATGCCTGTGTTTATTTTTCTGATGTTTCGTTGTTTGTCTGCCACCTCTACAAACAAATGTACAGTTGCATATTGCTCACTGAAACAATCCACGGCTAGACAAACACATTCTTACTGAAAAAAAATAAGAATCTTTTAAACTTTAACATTATTAGCAGAGCTCAACACAACATTTAAGGGTGGTGTGTAGTTTCCCCAGAGACTGTTGTCAAATGAAACAGGATTCCTGTTGACCTGCCAAATGTTACCATTTTGATTACTTGAAGTTTCCTTAGCTCAAAGTGTTGACGGTAGATGGCGCTTTTTGCCGGTTGGTGACTCACGTAACATTGACTTTTATTTTATGAACTTTGTTAGTTTATAATCTATCGGTATTATTTTCGTTAGATTATAAACTATCGAAAAATTGTGAACAGCAATAAACCATTTACAATTTAACGTATAATTTTTCGTATCCGTCAAGATGGAGGGACCAAGGCTTGGAATCCAAATCAGCTTACATAAAAGTTTAATAGTTTCTACAGTTTATAATCTATCCATGGAAAACAGACAAATTGTGAACTGGTATCAAACTTGCTTGCGACGACGTAACGTATCTTGCGCTAATACTAATAGCCTGCAAAGCTGCGAGTGACTTGGAAGTAGCGGTCGCTGGCCGCTACCGCGGCACCGCTCGCTTCGCTAGCTCAGCTCGCGTGCGGTTGGTCACAGTTCTAACTCAACCTATCCCATTTTACCCAGTTCACATTTTTTTGGCAGTCTCTAATCTAACGGAAATAATACCGATAGATTATACTAACAGTTCTCACAATCTTACGATAACAGATACATCTTAGTCGTTGGCCGTCAGAAGCCTGAAAGTCTGACATCCAGTCTTACCAAGGGGTATTACCCAGTTACTGGGTTGTGGAGGTTAGATAGGCAGCCGGTCCTTGTAAAATACTGGTATTCAGCTGCATCCGGTTAGACTGGAAGCCGACCTCAACATAGTTGGGAAAAGGCTAGGCAGATTGATATATACGTAAATCAATTATTAGTTTCGCTGATGTAGTTGTCTACATTTGTAGTTGTGGAAAAAAGGGGATGAAATTTGCTTATTATGTGACGTTTAGCTCACAAGGCTGGTGTCAGAAGAGCGCAAACCATCTGAAACTCAACGACACCATCATGCTACGCTGGAAGCATGCGGTTCTGAAAAAAGGCATACTTGTTTCAGATACAACGCTACACGGTTTTTCTGGCGCATGGCCAAAATCGGAACCAACGTCGCCATCTTGTTTTGTCAATACAATATCTATGAAAATTTCACAAAATATGTTTATCAACTACGCGCCCCCCTGTCAATGTCATTCAGGCGCCAAAAGATCCTTCGACAACTTTAGTAACAGGATAAAAGTTTCGCGACCTTGCTGACTTCAAACAGACCACGAACATTTGTTGATATCTATACTGTTTTTTAAACGACATTGTACATTAAGGGCGTACCTTTACGTAGCTTTAGCCGCTAACGCTAATGAATGGGATAGAGCGGGATAAAGAACGGGTGGTTAGCGAGGTAATTTAGGTTATTCTTTCGTATTATTAAAACCAATACACTTTTTGAAAATATGAAATATATACGTTATCGAAAACATGTGGTTTTGCTATTATTAAAAAAACAGATGACCTTCCGTGAAGTATTTACGCCGTAAGGGTTTATGTTGTATTTAAGAGATTATTTTGTTTTTTTCTTTTATTTTCTATAGTGGAAACTAAAAAGTAATCGTGTTTTTAAAGTATATGATGTTCAGATTGAATCCTTAAATAACTTACATTTATTTATTTATTGCATAACTAAAGGTTAAGTAATAACGATACAGCAAGGGATTAAATGAACGCAATTATTTCGTAAAAAGCTCGGTGATCCCTTAAACTAGACACAAGCTTAGGCTTGAATAACCTTAGGAGAAGTCACGTTTTGGTGCCAATAATTCTGGGTGAAGCTGGACTTTCAATACACTCGATTTAAAACCGTAAAACCTCGTCTAGTAAGTAGAATATTGGTGTCATCACTACACTCAAGCCATGCGCATGTCCCTTCACTATAACCATCGGTATATATAAAATTAAGATTATGACACGAATATTCTAATAAATATTTTTATTTTTGTATTTTTTTTTTACATTTGCAACCCCTAATTAAGTTAATATTTATCACATTATTCTTACAAAAGAAAACTTACGAACAGATACTAGATAACGTACAATAATGTAATGACTCCTGATATATAACTGTTATCGTATATTTTTTATTTTTATATAATAGTGAATAGGTATAATAGCGAAGATGTTTTATTGTAATATTTAGTTTAAGTAAGAAATTGTGATTTCGGTATTACATAATTTATATGTGCGTTTAACCATTTACTTTGTCTTTCCCCATTTTTCATCATTTGCTGTTAACAATAGAACTTTATCATGAAAAAGTAACACATTTCCCATAGTGTTTCACTATGTGATTTATAACAGTCAATCAATCCGGCTTCAAACGGATAGTGACCACATGAATAATATAGCAAACTTGAAACTAATTATTTTAAAATAATTTATCTGTATAAATTAACTGCAATCAATCGCATGTGATAGAATTCTGGTAGAAATAAGGCACACGGCTCGCAACAAACACGTTCACATTTTGATGGAAGTGAATCGACTTGACACTTCTGAATCCAGTTGCCTTGTTAACAGCAAACAAGTGCAACTTTGTTTCCACTGTGGCATCAGAAGTGATATCGAAAATGAAGATTTACAGAATCACAGAACAGATCTATCACAACAACAGTCAGCATAATCTCGGCTAAAACAGTGTCCACATTTTGTGGCATTTAAATGGATCAGACACCTCGACGTGATTAATACCGTGGCCTCATGAGATAATATCACACAGAGTTTGTCACGACCCCCGTATCCATAAAGCGTGTCGATCATTGGTTTGTACGGAGTACTGGTTGTTATAATGTCAAAAACGTGGACGCAGTTTAAAGAGTGGTGAATCATTTTGCTCTAAAAATCAAATTGCGCTAAAAATGGTGCTGATGCTACGGATTGTTAGGGTTGTGGTGCGGCGTGTGCCTCTGGGCGTGGTTGACGTGCGCGTGGTGCGGGTGCGTCTGCTGCGGGTGTGTGAGCGCGTCCAGGTCGGCGTGGTTGCGGCGCGCGCTAGGCGCAGCTCCGGCATCACTCTGTGGTGCGTCACTAGAACGCACAGGAATGACCTCCTGTGTAAAATATTATGAGTGGTTAGTGATTGGACATCGTCAATGAACAACTTTAAAATTAGGCTAGAGTTGCGAGCAGTACTTAACTTTGCATGTAATTTACATTGCTTTGGATTTATTATATGATAGAACTTATAATAAAATTATGATAGACCTAAATAAATTGAAAAAAGTTAATTATTTCATAATTTGGAATCATTTAAAATCTAAAATGCAAAATTGCTGAAAAACCACAAAGATGCCGCAAACTTTTCTTTTTTATTTATCTTCTTTACAATATTAAATGGTTGTCAATGAGTTTTTCACTCACTGTGCCCATTTAATAATTTTTAGTTGGGAATTCTTTTTTGGGACCGAAATAATGAAATAAATCTTAAAGCTTTGTTAACCGTTCTGTTTTCGCCATTTAGCTTCCACTGAAGTACAGTGTGGTTAATTGTGTATCGGTCATATTTGAAGAAAATCCTCCAAGATAATTTAAAACAAAAATGACTGTAATAATAAATTGCTGTTCATTTTAAAAATAGTTTCAAAAGTTCATCTCTACGGAAAACGTATCTAATGCTGATTTTTTTAAAGTGAAAACTTCTTTAGGCGCGTTGGGCATTTTTGTAAACGCAATTGTGCGGTTTACTTATATTACGGTACAGATCAATGTTCTATGCAAGTACGTTTACTTAAAAGGTTTTGTAAACGCGATTGTGCTCTTTATTTATATCACGTTACGGATCAATGTTCCATTCAAGTATTTTTACTTTAAAGGTATCGGAAGTATTTTTAGATAAGGTTATGGACCAATGTTCTATACAAGTATTTTTCTTGCACCAAGGCGATCTTGTTCAAGTTTTCTTCTGTCGGCACTCCCGGAGTGCCACCACTTTTTTCCCATTAACTTTTTAACTTCAATGGTTTTAAGCGTAACCCCACGGAAATGACAACGGTAAAGGTGGATCCAGACTTGGCGAGGCATGCGCTCCGCACGGCGCACAAAGCATGCCTCGCAAGGTGTGTACCTTTATATTCGTGGCGAGGCATGAGCTACGAAGTCAAAATCGGTTGAACGGACTGTAAAAATGTTTGTTTAAATGTCAAATCTTATTTCAAATGGAGTATTTGTAGTACATAATGCACGTAGGCATGCGTTGTGCGCCGTGCGGAGCGCATGCCTCGCCAAGTCTGGATCCACCTTTACATGCAGCTGTTTAGGCGACCTGCAGCACACAGACGCTCAACACGTATGTACGTTATAGGTAACGGAGCCCCCTTTTAGGTAGAGTTTTTTTTTTCAAAGTGTCAACTCAAGCTCAAGCTTTCATTTCGTAATTAATCAAAGTAGTATACTTGAACAATTACCAACTCCTTTTAATAGTATTACAAGTTAATAGCAATAATTAAAATACTCACCGAAGTTTATTGAAATATATTCGATTGGAATGTAGTATTTCTAGCGTACCGTCTATATTTCAATTACGAAGTCTCCAGAATTGCATAAGGAGAAGCTTCATGTAGCCCAACTAATACTCCAAGATACAGGGTTAACTTTACAGAAAAAAAATGTGTATTATTTATACATTAAATTAATTATTTAGGATAAATATGTGATTAGCAAGGATGGATTAAAAAATTACCCATCAACAATTAAAGCTATTATGGAAGCTCCTGTTCCCACAGAAATTCACATGTTACAGTCTTTTCAGAATTTCGTACCAAAAGCATTTAGTACCAAACATCAGATTTTTACCATTTTTATTTCAATAAAAGCATTATTGTGTACTGGTTTCCATTCCCACTTAATCTCTTTTTTTAGCAAATCATAAGAGGCACAAGTACCCCATGTAAACCACCTTTAGAACGGAAACGACGTAACTCCAAAAACCAGCATTTTGGAAAATAGTAAAACAAGTTTTAAACTTTTGACACCTTCGCAATCTTTCGTGGCTAAATAATAACTTGTTTTTTTTTTTTCTGTAGTGCATCTCATAGCTGACATCTGAGGTCATGACTATTTAACCGGTCAATTAAATAATTACAACCGCACGGGCCGATTTTAAAGGTGAGCAACGATTGCCGAGGCCGGTCCTTGAATGGGTGAGAATCCATTACATATTGAGACCCCTCCGTGCCCCGGAAATTACGTTAATCCGTTGGCCCCGGCTGTCATTTGTACATCTTTGACAGTCGTTAGTCAGAAGCCCGAAAATCGGCTAACTAGTCTTACCAAGGGGTATCGTGTTACCCAGTAATTGAGTTGTGGAGGTCTGATAGGCAGTCGCTCCATGTAAAATACTGGTATTAATTTAGACTGAAAGCCGACTCTAACGTAGTTGGGACAAGGCTAGATGATGATGACCTCGGCAATCTTTTGACTATTATTTTGTGATTTTTACGTCCGTTTGGGCACAAACGGACGTAACATAGTTCTCAAAAAACGGTGAAATTCCAGAACTTGTTTCAGTTTTTTTGAAACATACACCTTAAAGACGCGTTTTAAGTATATTGTTGAATATTTTTAAAGCAAGTTAAATTTGACACAATCTGAGCCCAACCCAAGCACTCCAGGTCTATGGATTGTGAAGATACAGCTAGTAAAATATGGGCATTTTTTTCCAAAAAGTTTAAATTATCGATTTAGAGTAATTTGCCAAGACACATGTTGTGTTTTTTTGTTATATTTTATGTTGTAACATTAAACTAGTTACAAGTTAACTTGCTGTGTCCTAACAGGATCATGTATTCATTAGTTAAGCCTAGTCTGTAACTTTTTGTTCGTCTACTTCATAAAATTCTTAAATTCATTAATTCACTGACAGACAACGCACTGCCAAAATTGCTGGGTCTTGAAACATGAAATTTTGCAAAAGAGTACCTTTTATAACGACGGATTTTCGTAATTCATTCCCTAAGGGGGTCAAATAGGGGATGAAAGTATGTAAGAAATTTCATAATTTTTGCCACACAGATGATGTTTGGTGCGATAACCACTGAGGACGAGCTGTGTGAACGTACAGTCCAATGGTACAAGCAAAGCTTTTGTTATTTCCGAACATTTTCGTTCGATGGTGCCCTTCTGTATAATTTGAAGTGCGGTTCAGACGGTCGTGATGAGACCCACCTATTCTTCATATTGTTATACTTTACGAAGTCCACATCTAGATCCTTCTGCAAGAACTGCTCGTTCTGCCTGGGCGGCGGGAGGCTCCCGGTTGTTATCCCGCGTGCGTGCCTACGCCTCGAACGCCTCGTTCACGCCCCCGTTCATGATCTAGAGCAGGTTTATGGTGCTGGAAAACAGAGAAATGTGTGGTGGAGATACTGCTAATGAGAATAGAGGATATACTTAGGATATTAGATGCATGATAATAACCTCGGCCATATTTTTGGCGTTCATTCAGGCTTTCACGATGAGCCACTTGCTGGAGTGTCCAAAGTGTCGAAAAGAACGCTACTGAAGCCGCGATCAGCGTGGCCAGCTACTGGGCTAAATTAATGAGGGACAAAACGAACGTTTTATCACATATTCGAAAATAAGAAGATTCCGGTATTTCGATTTTGGCGGCATATAAATATAATTTACACTTGAGTGAGCCTAATGACCAGTTGCTCTTTGTATAGTATACAAGTTGTGATATAATATTACAATATGCAGAACAATACCACCAACAATACATGATATCAGTCACAAGATTGATAGAATTTAATTGTGTGAACACTTACGTGGTGAGTGGTGCGGATACACCGCATACAACCAGCGGCGTGGACTCGCCGTTAAGGAGGGAAGGCAGCAGCAACACTTCGTTGAGCCCCATGACCAGCCTTATGAGAGGACGCCGCTCGCCCAGACGCCGGTAGCATTTGATCTCCATGGGTGAGTTCGACTCCTCCGAACTGCTGGGGCTCGGCTCCTTCACTAGCTTTGACATATGGTATTTCGCTGGGACCTGGAAATTCATACTTTCGTCTTGTTTATCACATTCATCCATGCCATACCATTTTTTTAATAATTTTATTTTAGTGTATTTTAAATATGATATTAATTTTTAATTCTGGTAGTTCTTTATGTATTTTTAAAGACAAAAATGGAAAAGGATATTGGAATCTCTTACGAAACTATTTAGTAATATTACTTTTTACGAGATACGGTGTCCCAAAGACGTTCAGAAAAGCATATCCAAATATTTCCCCGTATCACGGCTAACTTCTGGCGAGAACGGTCTCAGGTGTCGCCAAATTCAGAACTCACAAAATTCAAATGTACTATTCATCCCCCAAGATACAGACTATCTAGTTTGGGGCTCATTGGTAAATAATATTTTGTAACCTAGCTATAGGTAATGATTTAAGCTACTCATGTCGTCTCAACTTGGTGTCAACCTGTCGGACCACGCACAATGAAGGGTTCCGTAGTTGGGATGAATTTATCCCAAAAACAAACTTAACTTTGTAGTTGAAAAACATGTTCTCCCATACGGAATATATGGGAAAACATGTTTTTGCAACTGCAAATATAAGTTGGTCGATCATTACTCATTAACTTGCAGAGCTGCTTACTTAGCTGTGATAGTTTTCGTTCACACACCCAAAATCAACCATTTAGCTTGCAGGGGGGGACACTTGACTCTAACAAAAATTAGAACTTTAAAGACTAATATTTCGCAAACGGATCCCTGAAACCAAAAATGATTTCCACATTCTCCCAATGTAAAAAAAAGACATCTTCACTTTACGTGGGGGACCCTAAAAAAATATATATTTTCGTAATTTTATTTTACCACTTTGTCAACGTGATTAATATGTATACCTATGTTAAATTAGAGCTTTCTAGTACTAAGAATCTCGGAGCTAGACCACGGACAGACAGACAGACAGACGGACATGGCGAAACTATAAGGGTTCCTTGTTTACTACCGAACCCAAAAAAGGTGTTAGGGCACCTCTAACCACTCAGCAATCTTCGGCTGCTGTTGGGAGATGGCGGGCGCGGGCGGCGGCGGCGAGAGGTGCTGCGTACGGGACGCGGGCCATTGGACCACTTCGCTACCGATCTCTGACGACGGCACGCGCGCGCACTCCATTCGCTTACCTACATCGATATATTATTGTACCTATTTTGGATTACATATGTTTAACTCACAGTGTTGCTATTGTTGATCGAAGCTCACAGTCCATTGCTTTTCAGTTTAGTCCTTAGTTAGATCCCTAACATAGGTAACGCGGTCTTTTTTCCTTTAGCATATTATACATCGCAATCATGTAAGGTTTATACGTCGGCTGTGTCAACTATGACACCTAATTAAAAGTTTAGGGACATCCTTAATAACATTCCTTAGCGTTCATGCCAACTACGTATGTCGACATTTGCAGTACTTGAACTAAATGAGTATCTGGCCTATTTACACAATACGAGTTCCCTTTGCGATGAGGCACTCAGTTTATTACTACTATTTTTGTCAATCACATCTACATTGTGATCAAATGTGACATTACAACCATCGTTGTTAACTTGGTTACTGATATTAAATTGTTCGTTAGGTTCGGAACATAAAATGTATCAAGTAAGTCAATCGCGATGTTTGAGTGTTTGTTACATACCAATAGCCTTACAGTACGCTTACCTTTTATTTAAGTTTTCACATGCGTAGCTAAATTTAGTTCTTTGCTAGTTGCAGTTAAAGTGTCCCCGAATATACTCGAATCAAACCATTCATCTTTTTGTGCATTAACAGCATTACAAATTTCTAAATCTGAAACATTAAAAGTAATTAGTTCTTCATCCACGTTCACATGGTATGCTAGTACATCTTTTTGTACCTTTATTTTGGATTCGGGTATTCTGACGCCTTATGTCTTTGCTCGTGAAATTTATAGCATTTATATTGAAATCCTTCCCCGCTAGTAGTTGGGTTAGTTTATTTTTCATTTTTTGCGCTTTTACACTTCCTTAAAGCTTTTTTTCACAAATGTATGCATTACGCCTTCATAGTGAGATCTATTTATCTCTACCTGGCCCTTGACTCAATGACACATCTTTCTAATTATCCTGGTAAACTATATAACAACATTATAATGTTGTAATACAGTTAACCTGTAAAATTTGAAAATTGTAATGAGTATACATTATCAACGATGATTTGCTGTCTATAGACAGCTGCTTCTGCTAGTTTATCAACAGCGTCGAAAAAATTATTAAAATGATCTCGGACATCAGCTGTTCACATTTTGTGTAACATCAATTGCTTCAGAAATAAAGCCTTCTTAGCAGATCCTCCAAAAGCATATACAATATGTAAAAAAAAACCCTGTCCGATCCAAAAGGAGCTCATAAGTACTGCAATAACATTACTTAAAAGTAATAAAAAAATCTATTTATAATTGAAAATAAAAAGTTATAGCTATTTAAAATCACATTTTTGGCACCAAAATTAGAAAATTTTCAACAGGGGTCATAAGTCATTGCCAAGGTGCTGGACAGTTTTCTTGATAGGTATATGGCGACCCGCATTGAAGCGCATGATGCGCAATTTGGGTTCAGACCTGATCTGTCTCAGAAAGTGCCATACTGTCTCTCAAACATTCTGTCCAGTATTGTACGTCTAGGAAAACGCCTGTTAATGCGTGTTTCCTAGACCTTTCCAAAGCGTTCTGGTGTCATACGAATTGCTGTGGCAAAAACTATTTAATGATACTTCAGTGGATAGAGAAATTATATCAGTTCTACGGTATTAGCATACTAATCAGACACATTGAGTAAGGTGGGCAGGCTCATTATCGGATGTGTGCTGGAATGCGGGGTTAGGCAGGGCGGCCTGACCTCCCCTCGCCTTTTCATTCTGTACATAAACCGTTAGATCGTCGAGCTCAGCAACACTTATCAGGGTTGCTACGTAGACGGAGTATGATATGGTGTTGCTGAGCCCATCGATTAATACCAATGACAAGCCCGCTTACGATATGTGAGAGGTAGGTGCAGACTCATGGGCTCAGATACAATGTTAAGAAGTACTAATCTTCAAGGCGGGCGCTAAAGCTTACCCGATTGAACCACAGCTAAAACTTTGTGGAATTTCCTTAAAACAGGTCACTTCCTTCAAGCACTAGTAGGGCCACTGGGTTTCCGAAGACCTAAATATGTTGGCTCGCAGATTTGCAAAGTGCACGACTGAAATAAAGGCCACACTATTTACAGCGTACTGACAGTCGTTGTATACATACAGTCTGTGGGCCAACTACACGCAGAGGGCATACAGCGCCCTGCGCGTACAGTACAATAATACTTTCAGGGTGTTGATGGGGTTGCCGCGCTACTGCAGTGCTTCCGGCATGTTCGCAGAGGCGAGAAACGATGGCTTTCACGCCATCATGCGCAAGCGTTGCACTTCCATTATACGCAGGGTACGCCCCAGCTCAAACAGCATCCTGAAAACTATAGCTGATAGGTGGGACAGCCCCATACTGAGACATTGGATACGCCTACATGCCACTGTGGCGTATTAATGTATAGTTTGTGTTGCTTTTTCTGGTAGATGTAAATACTAACACTAGTTTCTAAGTCGTGTATATACTAACTAAATGGACTATTTATTTATGGGTCTGAAATAAAAGATTTAATTAATTTAATAATCAGTTCTTGATTAAAAGTTATCAAGAAGTTATTTATTGATTTTATTGTAAATATGACGTTATTTGTTTTGATTTAATTTAATTTGATCTGATGTAATTTGATTTTAATTGATTTGCTTTGATTTTATTTGACATTATTTGTTTTAGTTTAATTGTATTTGATCTTATTTGGTTTTATCTGTAAAAAAATCAATTATGTTTCGCACTGGGTTTTAATTACCTGAAATAAATGAATTTATTATTTATTTACTTATAAGTTACGACTTGTAGACACCCGCTAAATGACGGCCGCCCGCACTCCGTGTAAAATTCCGGTAAAATCTCCCATTAAAAAACGAGATGATTTTTTTTTTCGATTTTCCTGTCGTTTACCACATAAATAGACTCTCAGTACGATACCTAACAACACCCTCACGGATCAGACAGGGTTTTTTACATATTCTAATTTCAGCCAAATCAATAATTGTCGAAGTTCACTGCCACACATCAAAATTAGATCCGCTCTGGCATTTTCATCGTCTGCTTCCCAATTCGTAGCTTCACCTATTTCAGGTTTTCGTTCCTTTTATCTGCATAAACAAACTGTTTTATCTGTTCTTTATTAGTGATCGATGGTTTCACAAAACTTCCAATAATATTCATTACATTCGCCTGAACCTGTACTCGCCAGTTATCATAATTTTATTTTTAGGGGCTCAATCCTAAACGTCCGAAAGCGAGATCGTGGCCCCCGGCAACATGTCAACTGAAGGAACACGGGAGGGTTTTAGTCAGTAAGAGTCTGACACGCCCTCCTGCTCCGCCCAGAGCGGGAGAAGTTATTTGATAATTTCCCACCCAAAAAAAAAGGTGTTGTCTTGTTCACTGTAGACGAGGTTTCTTCAATGTAAAGCCGGCTTTACACCCAAGAGATATTATGATAGACGCTATGATTTCAAAGGACAAATGATTTCCTTTGTAACCATGGAATCTTTATTGTTCATGTTGATACATACATATAAAACTAGGAAACAAATACTCCGCCCGAACATATAATGAAATCATTATGGATAGGTACATACAACAGGCATCGGTAAGTAGACCCTTCTCTACTTATGAATTAATATTATGTAAACGAAAATGTTAAAAAAAAAGAAGGTACCTACTGTTCTTAATCACTCCTTTGCACAAGTAATTATTTCGCTGCTTGAAAAATAAATGTTACTCCTTATTAAACTCTCCAGACTTCTTACTGGATCCACGCTACTCCTATACACCCTGGGTTTCGTGCATTGGGTGTCTGGGCCCATAACCAATTTATGTAAGACTAGCTGTGCCCCGCGGTTTCACCCGCATAAGTCTCGATTCCGTGAGAATATCGGGATAAAAAGTATTCCAAGTGTTAATGTAGGTTATAAACTATCTATTTGCCAAATTTCATCCAAATCCGATGAGTTTTTGCGTGAAAAGGTTACAAACATCCATCCATCCTCATAAAATATTATATTATATTATATTATATTATAAATGCGAAAGTTTATGAGGATGGATGGATGTTTAAGTAGGAGTAGGATAGTAGGGTAAAAGAAACGACGGAGAGAAATAGATCGTAACAAAATATATTCGGAGAAAGTTTAGTGAGTAATCACTAATCACACATGACCAAATTACATCGGAACGTATTTATTTTAAATTCATAATTTACTTCATTATGCAATTCATATACACGTAGAGTTTTTATATCCATTAGTCATAACTTAAGTCATTAAACCAGTCCAACACAGGTCAGAGATCACACTGACCCAATTTAGACAACAAACAAAACAGCCAGCATACTGGGTGTCTAACAAAATATCAGGCACTCGACCACCCAACTAGAACAGTTAGCCGACCCGCGGGAACATCACTACACTTCAGATTCAAATGCGATCCTAGTGAAGATGCATACAGTCTGCGGTCACGAGGTCGTTCGCGTTCATTCCATACTAACGTATTTATTACTCTACTTTCTCCCTGGATAATTATACTAGTCCAAATTTATTTATTACGATATTGGTATAACTAATATTAATTATAATAACTTATTTATTTAAACTTCAAAGTCACAAACACCTGTGTAGCCCTGGCTCTTATACTAGGAGGCCCTATGTTATGTTTTTGGCGTAATTACATACATATATTTTTTTTTTTGTCAGAAAATTATATAATATTTGTAGGAGTTTCATTACTCTTAATTAATCAGGGACATAAGAGGAATACGTTAGTATGGTATGAACGCTAACGACCACGTAATCGCGTTTCTTCTTAAGGTAAAGATAGTTAACGGTCCTTTGACCTTTTCTTTTTGCCTTTTTCTCAATTACCTGAATTTTTATTGATTTAATCTCTATATATTTCTATATACATTAAAAATATACAAAATTGTGATCAGCAGTCGTTGTTTAATTAGATTATAATTACAATTTACAAGTCAACGTTTCTTGGATTACTAACGTCACAGAATAGATAGGTCCAGAAGACATAGTGTGTAAATTCACTCGCAACTGGCATTTGTTTGAGATAGTTGGAGATCACCATACGTGTCTATATTGTGTGCGTGTGCATGATGTCGCTCGTTGTATGAAGCCAGCCTTCTGTACCTATCGTTTTAACGTCGTTTTGACAACCTTTATTTTTGTTTATCACTGATTGAATAAATGTCACGCTAGCAGCACTAGCACGAGCGCGAGGAGCGAGCAGGCGGGCGCGGTGCCCCCCGCGGCCCCGTGCGGCGGCGGCCAGCCCTCGCGCCAGGGGCCGCGCGCCCCCGCCGGCGGTCACATCGTCGTCACCATTTCTGAGGACACGGAAGGTGTCAGTGTCTTCTTACTGAGACCAACGCCCGCCGCATATGCTCACACTAGTATTGTTCATCATGAGCCGCGTGCGAGTGGCAGCGTTTAAAACGTACGGCGCTGTACAGATCTCCGCTTTTGCTCTGACGTGTCCATACATGAGCGTACACACGCGTTTCGTGCGATTGACCCTAGTAGCTCAGACACGTTTGTCGAGTGGCAGTAGCGTGAGTGTCCGTAAAATCTATGGCACCCATGGTATTTGGTTCACATCGATTAATAATACTGATGTACAATTGTGTCGGCAAATGCTGATGCACACGTGTCAACCATTGTCAGTGCACAGTAACGTGAACCAGAGCCAGTGTAAGCATGTGCAGCGGGTGTAAAAGCCTAGCTATAAATGCTGGTTGTACTCAAAGGACTGCGGTTACCTTCCACCGTTCACCAAAGGGAGAAATTTAACAAGAAATAGGACAGTCACTGAGACATTATCATTTGTACAAGTCTTGTAAAATGAGTATGGAACTGAGACGTCTAAAGAAATCCCATTATATTGCGTGAAATTTTGTTTTCAACTATGACCAACTTTAAATGGAAATCTCCACAGTAATTCGACTAAGCTCTTAACTTGTAGAAACAGTCATAAAAAAAGTATAAAAACTGAAAGTTTTAGTATCCAAAGTAATTCTACGATAATGTCAAGATCTTTACTTTTACAATTCACTTTCTTTAAATTATTATATTTTAAGTCTACCACGTTTTTCAAATTAGAAAAATTCTTTAATATTTATTTATTTGACGGTGTTGGGACGCACAGAATCGGTAATTATAGCAACACTTGAGGGATCTCTCTCACTTGAGGGAATCTATGTCGAATAGTAGACGTCTTTCACATGAATGATGAGAATGTTAAAGAAGGTGGGAATATTTACCAAGGTTCTGCATTTGGTGTTGACTCAGAACAATGTATGGGCTGTCGAGGCCGGGATCTTCTAGCACCCCTCGATGTAGTTGCTCCAAATTTATCTCTGTGTCATCTAGGATATACAAAGTAAGCTTATAATCTTATTATAGCTAATAATTCTATTTTTATTTACGTCAACAGTAACATGAAATCGATATCAATTTGGAAATCTAAATACACGGTACTTGTACAAAATACTTTAAGTATTCATTTCCGAAAAAAATTAAGCAAAATCATGGCAGATCGCTAAACTTCGATAAATAAACTTTTTTTACATTAATCTTGTTGCTTGCCAAAACGTCTAAATGTGTAAGTTTTAAGCAATTCAAAAGTAATAAACAATGTTCAATGTTTAGTACTTTTGAATTGTTTGAGATTGACTTTAATTTTCGTTTCATTCATTAAAATATTTAGATTCCTATCGTTTATTTCAGTATCATGGTAAGTTGATTTATTTATCTGACTTTAAAGTAAATAAATTGATGTAGACTTAGCTGTTGAGCATTGTACGCTTTTAACTCATTATCAAGGAGCATTATTGACATCCAAGCATTTACGAATTTAAAATCTTTTATAGGCTTAATTTTCAAATACGTTGATGTTTTATCGAAACCCTATGATAAATTAAGAAACTACACCATTACTACTATTAATAAGAATCACGATGATTATAATAATGAAAGACATAGCACTGTAGCTAACAATATAATGATCAAACAGAGGTTAATACAAATACACTTATAAAATGTTAGAAGAAACAAACACAATATCATCGTTTCTAATGTGATCACCTACAGTGAGATACCAAATAGACTCACATGGTAACAGCGTTGTTGTCGACGGTGGTAATGTTGTAGTGGTTGTCGTCGTTGTTGTCATAGTTGTTGTCGTAGAAGTAGTGGTTGTTGTTAACACTACACAAACAAAAAACAATAATTTTAGTGGATTTGAACACATTTTACTACAGGTTTATCTGGTGATATCAAAAGAGGACCGGAAGCTGAAAATCATTACTATAAAGTCACAAGATCAAGTTTAACATGACTCACTGATATTTGTCCCAATTGTTATGGTACTCGTACTAAACTCTAGGAACTGTTAATAAACTTTACATTATGTTACTATAGACAATTTTGGCTTGACATAAATTGTGACACTTTTAAATAGTTCTATATTTATCTAGTACAACTTATAGCATTAACTTAACCATTATCATTCTTTTAGATACTTAAATAGCTTAAGTGGAGCAAAATCAAAATATTCTTAAATCCGAAGAGAGCCAAGCAACTTTAAATTCAATCTAACCGCTTACGATGCACAAATTCAAACTAAGTGAAGTAGACTAAAAGCCCGTCAGTACGTTACGTATTAACCTTGTCAGCACTTTCTAGTGCTCGCAGAATTGGACTTGAATCAAAGTAGAAGAGGTAGCAGGTTATCTGGGCTTTTCTTAAGAAAAATCCGAAAAATGCGATAGCCTAATAAATTATTTAAACATAGCAAATTAAAAAAAAAAAACCTTAAAATAATTATATTATTTGAATTTAATACAATACTAAGAAAAAAATTTTATTCATTACTTTACGGGTTTTAAAGTTAAATAGGCACAGTGTCATAGGAAAGGTATTAGATGAAAGGTGTATTTGTCAAGAGATTTTAGGCACAAATGCAGTGAGACTGAAATGAAAGGAAGGATAAACCAGAAGGTGGACCAGTAGCACTACCGAGCGTGACAGCGATATCGCTTATATCTGAACATGCTTTTATGAAAGAATACCGAATGAAAGGCGAAAATGAACAAAAAATTAGGTGTCTGATATCGGGTTTTGGTGAAGTAAAGAAAATTATCATACGATGTAAGAACAGCTCAGCCTGCGCTCTTCCCTGTGTGTTCTCCACATGACACTGGTATGCCCCCGCGTCTTCCCTGGACATCTCCATCACCATCAGACTGACGGAGTGACGGTACCCTCTGGACGTCATGCTTAGTCTGTGTTTTGTACCTAAGGAATGAATAAAATGATTTTTAAATGTAGGCAAACAGTGGTTACCTGCAATTTATTGCAGTTGCGTTGTAGTACCTACAAAATTTCGATGTGGTTGTATGGTTACTAGTAGTTGCGATGTGGTTACGTTGTGGCTAGTGTTTGAAGATCGACTGATCGTTGTGTTTGCCATGTGGCCGACCGCTAGTACGTGGTCTCACTGGTGGTTGAAAGGTCATTATATGTATTTTTTTATTAAAATAGAATTCCAGTTTAATTTCCGGTGATAAAATAATTGAAAATAGGCTTAACACTTAATTATTTATTAGTCTGCCCAAAGTTTTTGCTATTGTTAGTATTCCGCAGATGTCTCGTATTTCTGTTTTTATTATTTTCTTTGTTTGCAAACTCGTTTTGCGGTTCCCAATCAATTCTATAAAATAAATTTGAAATATTCTTTTTATTTGTAAATAGGTTTGTTCAGTTAAGTTAAAAAAAAAAAACACTGACAACCAATATAAAAAAGCCACTTGCAAAGTGCCAAGAAAATCTAAATATCTCCTAAACCACATAAGCTAGCTTGAAGTAAAAAATAAAATAGTAAATTATTTAAAACTTACACGATGACATGTTTTTATAAAGTTTTTTTTTTTTTTTTCACAAACGATTCTATTACGGTACCAGTTACTATGTTCGAATGAATAATATTTGAAACTCATAATAAATCATTAATTTGTACACACAACTCCATTAAATAGTTACCCTTCCAAAAGAAATGTGCGTTGAAATCCACGATAGGCCCAAATTGGTTTTCGAATTTTGCTCAATCATTTTATTATAATGAATGCATTGTTTTAGTGAACAGGGTTAACATTTACAAAGAGTTATCCATAGTTTTAATAGACCGGAGGTTTCAAGACCGCTTGCCGTTAAAAAGATAGGAGGTACAAATCCTAGGCACGAAATGTGCTTTTTGACATTGTTTATATATTTTTTAATAGTATGTTTCTATTTTGTTTTAGTTTGTTATATTTTTATTATTAGTTAATTTCGTTTATGATATTATATATATGAATAATTAAAAAATCCAGGAATACTTTACTAATCATTTAATGATATTTATTATTGCTATTATTTAAAAAACTTTGATCTTATTTTACTAAAAATATTTATATTTTACAATTTCATTTGATAATTTTAAGTTATCATAATATACATATTTTGCCAACTGACACAAACGGGTCCCTAGAAAAATTGCATCCTATTATCGCAAACGATAAAATAGGAAGCGCCAGAAATAAACTATAGTTTTAAGTGAACGTATACATCAAACGCTGTAGTTATAACTTGAGGGTATGGATTAATTTTATAAAGAAAACGTTAATGTATACCCTCAAAATATAACATCTACCGATTAGACAGAGACCTAAAGATAAAGTGGCTCGGACGATAATAGATACCATCGCAATTCACATAGGCTCGCAGGCTAGTTCTTCAAACTGCCGGTACGAGTATAACGACGTTCATTGTTTTGACTTGGATTCGAACCATATGTGATGGTTCGAATCTTTTTGAAGTGTTCTTTAAATTATTCGTAACGAATTCAATGTTGTTGCAGTGTGACATTTTAAAACTTGAGGGGTTAGCAGATACTGACGTTGTGTGTATTTGCTTCCAGTACGAATGAGAAGTTTGGCTTAAACTTCTAATAAAAAGCAGTGTCATTAAAACGTCCCGTTTACTTAAATTAATTTGCCCACAACTTCCTTATTGTCAATTTACTTTTTTACGGCTTCACATAAAGTTCTAAATCATAAACCGCTTTCCTAATGAAAATAATTCTAGCTGAGTCATAATTCTTGAATGGCATACTTTCAGAACTCTGGAGCACTCGCTAACTGATACTGTTAGGAATTATGCTATATATTATCTCAATTTCCATAATATTTATTTTATAATATAAGTTTTATTTCAGACAACTTAGTCCATATTAGTATAGTTTACAATTCAAGAATATAGCACTACCTACTTTAATAATTTGTAATTTCATTACTTACAATAATGGCTAGGATTATAATTACAATAAATTAGATCCATTTATGTCGTGGACGGATATGACACTATGAACTGAATAAATAATTAAAATAACAAAACAATGAGATCGTGGCTTAAAGCAGCATTGACTATAAAACTACAAATAGATTAACAAGGACACGGTTAATGAATGTGACTGATGTTCTTATAAATCACATACTGTTAGAGATTAAGCTGTGCCACAGATTAATAGCTGTACATATTTGGGAAAAGCTTAAGCTAGTAGACCAGTAAAATATAAAAACAAAACTAATCTTTTAAAAACCTCTGCTTAACCCTTAGGGGAAACCAGGCGTGACGTTATTTGATTATTATAAATGTACTAGATGAAGAGCAATACAGCATAAAAAGCTTTTGAGCTCCTTTTTCTTATGAGCTTATAATAAATAAATAAAATTCATTTAATTCAGATAATTATAAATCCATACATTTCACTAAAATTAAACATTAAAATTGAAATACTAAATACAATTCAATTTCATTCAAATAACCCTCTTAATAAAGGATGCGGTTGCGAGCTTTAGTTGTTTTCACCATATTTTTTTAAATTAATTTAAGAAAATAGACTTCTGTCAATTTTTCCTTTCAAAGTAGTTTTGATTGATTGGGATTAATCTGGAAAATTATGTTTAATTCCTGCAATAAGACAGAAACTGACAAATGCTATACTTAATTTTACTGACCAGGGATAACGATGATGGAAAAGTCATAAACGTATTTGATAGAAATAAGTTAGCTACCGAAAAGTTTAATTATATCAATCCTGTTAATAGTCTTTTTAGAAATACGAAACGCTTTGAAAGCAATTGCCACTCGTCTAGGTCCCTCAGTTATTATTATAAATCCAAAGTTCACACTCTAGTCATATAAAAAAAAATGTGCACCAACCAACGAGTTGTGAACCACGTCCTCTTGCTAATTCAACAGCTGTTAAAATCTATACCTATTCAACAGATTAAAATCTTGTATTATTGTGTCGTAACTTTAAAACTGTTGCAAATTCACGGGTAAGCTCAGGAGAGGTCTATCTCAAGAAATATCTTAATTAAGGGCGACAGTTCCACCTTAACTTAATTTGGTCCAACTTCGTCCGAAAAATACGCTTTATAAATTAATGTCTAATTAATTCTGTGAAGATAATATAAATATACTTTTAGTTGGCTTTTGCACGTTTTTAGAGAATTTGTTTTGTTATTATTTAGTTAGATGTAGGTTTAAATAATTTGTTCTCAAAAAGACAAAAGAGCCTATTACATGAGAACATAGTGTAATAATTTTATTTTAGGTAACGGTGACCGATACAATACAATAGGCTTAAAATTACTTTGTTTTTAAATTGGTTGCAAGTGTTAGTTAGGTTAGCACGTTCAACCGTTTTATTCTAAATAATAGGCTAGTAATATTATTAGTGAGTGGTTTCAATTATATAATTTGATAGTTTAGCTTTAAAACCGCTGAAAGAATTTATATTTTTTATATAGGATGGTAAGTTATTATAAAATTGTGCTCCTTCATAGGTGATATTTTTTTAGCATAATTTGTACGTCTTAGGCAGGATAAGTAAGCTGGGTCGACGAAGACTGCGTATACATATTTGAATTTTTTTGGTAAATTTTACGTTTGTGTAAATGGTTCCACCCATTATTTTTATAATCAAGATACAAGTGTTGTACACATAAAGTTCTTTGATATTCATCAGTTTTATTTCTTTAAATATTTTGTACGTTAGTGTCAAGTATGGGTAGCGACATGGTGTCTTTGTAGCCAGAATTGTTTATTTTAGTTATTTTCATAGTCTTATGTCATATGGGATTCTTCTCTGGGGAACCTGTGCAGACATTAATACGATCTTTGTTCTACAGAAAAGGGCTGTTCGATCCATTTACAACCTAGGTCCCTGTAGCCCACAATATATTTTTGAAAACTTATTGTATGTACAGTGGGCTGCATCAATTGAGTACCCCAGTTGTATTTAAATTTGAATACAACAAAAATATATCAAATTTTAAGAACATGTCCGATATTCATAATTTAAATACTAGGAATAAACAGAACGTTGCTGTACATCGCACACGTCTCCACAAAGTAGGCAACTCGTTCATGGATCAAGGTATACGCTTTTACAACAAACTTCCCATTGACATTCGAAACATACGCATTAAACGGTTTAAAAGCTGTATTAAAACCAAACTTAAAAAAGGGTCTATAAAATTTCAGGTTATTTAAATGATAAAAAGCTTGGGATTGAGCTGCTCGCTTGTGATAAAACCATAAAACTTGATGTAAAATCATTAAAATATATAAGTTTTATACACGCATTGACATTGTTGAAAATTATATTCAAAATGACATGATTACTTTGTAAAGTAATATAATATTATTTTAATTATTGTGAATGTGAGGATTCTGTTGATAATTTTATTATCTTTATTTCTCAGCTAGTTTTAATGATGGTCTGGTAGTTTGAGTAGTTTATGCGGCCTACGTAAATGTCCTTTTTTTGGAATTGTTCACCGAGTTGAGTTCCTTAAGTTCTAAGTTGAGCTCCACGATTACAGACAACTGCACTGGCTGGATAGGTCCATATTTTTTTGACATGGCTTTCAAAATTTAAGCTCTGTTATGTGCAAGGATAATATAGGCTGGTTTTGACAAAATTAACCCTCATTTTCGGTAGTTTAATTATCGGTAAGGAGTTTCAAGAATTATATACATTATTTCAATTATAACGATGTTGGGGGTGGCAACCGGATGGCATTGATACACAGAAATTCCTTGCACATAATAGAACTTAAATTTTGAATGCCAAGTAAAAAAAAAATGCTTTGCCCCTATCCCTCATATCTCCGCCCCCGTCCATTTGGGGTCCATTTGGACGATATGGGTTTGGTATCACTTCAATACCCAGATTACTACTCGCCATCGGGTTGCCTCTCCGATAAAATTTTACGTACCATTGCTTTAACTATATGTAGTGCTTTCAACGTCCACTTCCTTCGTTTTTTTTTTCTCAACCCTCGCAAAGTCAAAATTTAAGAACAGTATAGTAGCCTATACAAAAAGTCCTTTATATCTCCTCAACCAAAATTATTCAGCTGTCATTTTTTCTTCTAAAAATATCAGTCTCGATAATTTTTCGGAAAATGATTTATCAATTCGCTGCCGTAGTGCTGAAAAAATAATGCTTGATATCTTTAAGAACAATATACCAAATTGACATAAAACTTATATAGAATGCTCACAAAATGTTTGTCAATTATCGTTGTAATCGCATTCATTAGAGTTGATGACGTCACGCATAATTATGTCGCTGCGATTATATGGCAGGCGCTTCAATTAAAGTCTTAAATTTTCTAATAGCATTAAAATATTATTATAAGAATTTAATTTGTTAAAGCCGGATGAAATGAGTCGCAAATAGACCTGTAAAGACAGTCGTAAGAAACATTTTCATGAACGAGAATTTAGTATATTTTACAGCTTTGTTTCATGTTATTTTTAATGAATTTCCATTAACCCATCTACATATACAGTCAAAGTCAAAACTTTTGTTGCAAACTAAGTGTAAGTCCAAACATTGGTCTTAATATTGGTTCAGGCACTACAGAGGATAACATTTGTTACGCCAAAATCATAGTATCATATTATTTGGCTAAAATAACTTTTACCTTCGAGTATTTCAAGCGTGCGACAAAATCAGATCAAAAAGACTACTATTCACCGACTCAAAAACCTACTCACTGTAAAAATGTCATTTTATCTAATTAACGGATAGTTTTGAGAGACGAAAAACTTTATTTTTATGTTTTCGTGTCATGAATAATATAGCACAAAAACATTAAAAAAAGGTAAATTCAAGAAATAAGATTTTTATATAATCGGAATCCCTCCTTTTCACCCCCTTAAAAGTGGAATTGTTAAATCCTAACTTAATATAACTGCGAAAGTGAGTTTGTTTGTTACGCTTTCACGCTAAAACGACTGAGCGAATTTGGATGAAATTTAGCACATGGGTAGACTATGGCCTGGAGAAGGACCATCCTATCATCCTGGATCGCAGACGAAGTCGCGAGCAATAGTTAGTACTTTATAAAGAAACAGCCCACTGTTATCTTCGTAAAGAAAAAACAACCAAAACGTAGATATTGAATCCTTTCTCATTAATTTATAAATCCTGTCAGTCGATTCGGATTTGTAAGCCACTACAGGATATCCCGGTTAAGCATCCAGTCAGACCAATATGGCGATATTTTATATGTGCTCATTCATTGAGACTCCTTTATCTTAAACTAATCTCAAGGCAAGCAAGCCCACAACCCAAGCGACAACTATTTGATTAATTATTAATAAAAAACAAGAAATTTGATTGATATGAAAGTTGTTCGTTCGACATGACTACACCGTTATTGGGCTGTGATCACCGATACACATAACAACTTCGCCAACTTTAATTAAGTTTCTTGGCAGAACAAAATAATATTCTAGGTAAGGTCTGGAACACAAAGTTAAGGAAAATAATAGATAGGTTACTCGTTGTAAATATGAACTCGAACTACTTTATAGTTCGAGATCATATTTACAACGAGTTAAAAGGTGACAAATATACTCGCATTCACGTACATGCTCGTGACCGTCATTCTTTTGACATAGTTTGAGGGCAGAAGCCCTAGCATGTAAGATTCCGCTAGATTTGAACAATTTTTTATATCATTTTGGTATTCATGTTTGCGAAAAGCACAAATCACCTATAGATATGAATAGTCTTAAAAATTAATAATAAAATTATTTTGGAGATACGAGTATTTTCAATTTTAAAATCGTTCGTATGTACAGTAGCGACCAAAAGTCCATAAGCAATCGCACAAAGCAATAGACTGACGCTTCGGTTTGACTTACGACCTTCTTCTATAAGATGTTACAATACTATAGATACACACACACTCACTTTGTCTGCAACTCATACCAGTTCATAATTTCAATCGATATAGAATACGGCGTGCTAGCTCAGTGAATAACGTGCTTTGGTATGTGCGATTATGGCGAGCCGAGCGAGGGTTCAAATCTCATCTGTGGTTTGCTTGTAATTTTTTAATAATTACATTCATAGTTTTTGTTATTTTTTAATAATTACTATTCATAGTTTTTGTTATTTTTTAATAATGACTAGTTCAATAATCATTCGTTTTTTGTTTCGGTCGTCTTGTTCACATAAATATTAAGGTTTAGCAGGTAGACCACAGAAAACTAAGTAAATTATTTCGATTTCTGTGGGGTAGACAGACGCAGTTCGTTACGCGTATTTGCTTAATAAAACTTTGTTGGTTCGTGGTTATTGTTGGTGACGAGTATTTAGGTATTAGCGGTGTTGTGGTTATTGTTTTCAAAATGCAGTCAAATATAATATTGAAGGGAGATCAAATATTATTGCGCTGCGTAAAAGTGAATGTAATTTACACAAATATCTAATGAGACCGGACTAAGTGTGAGTGTTATCATTTAAATATTTCATATTTTACTAAACATAAATCTTAATCAAAGGTATTGTTGATAGAACAGAGGTATTGTTGAGACAGAAGATGCCTTTAAAATTTTAAATTCATTATGAGGTTTAATTCGATTAGTGAATGATAAATAATTATTATGTGTAATAAATACAATGTTATTCTTTGTTCTAGAGAAATACTGTGAGGGTTAAGAGGAATGAGGAAGAGGCTTATTATCGAGCAGTAGCGACGTCAAATGATGGAGGAATATGAAACAAATGGTTTCATACCAACGAGATATTTTGCTGAATTATTAAACACGTCATTATGAACCGTTCGCTGTGCACTCTGAAGGCTTGCATCACTGAAGACCAGCTAGGAAGCCGTTTTCGACAGAAAGGCATAAACAAGAACGTTTAAGTTTCGCACGATAATATTAAGACTTCAAGTGGGACACTGCTATATTTTAACCTTAAAATATTTACCGTACCAACTTAATAAACAACAGATTCGTTGTTGCATGAATTTGTGGTAACGATTTTTTAAGTAAGTTACAATATGTTGTTTGTCGTATTTCTCGCAGATAGACCGAAAATGTTTAAGATTATTTTAGTAATATTATTATTTTAGGATTACAATTTGAGGTTAAGTTTCAATCTTCTTTTCGTAAAGAAAATGAATACTTAAGCTATAACCTCAATACCAACCAATATTTACTAAAGCCAAATAAATAATGTAAACAAACTGCCCATACTTAGTTAACCTTAAAATCACCTATTTTGTAACTAGTTTTTTTTTTACATTTTGATTAGTCTTATATTCTTATTTATTACTTAATTACTTCGACCATGATCAAAGCTAACTAATAATAAGCTAGCTAATATTTATGGTGAAAAAATCAATTTAAAATTAAAAATATTTCATAATACAAATATGTCAAAATAATATAAATTGCTTCTAAGTTTCTTGATATCTATTTCACATCTTATTGAGCTGACGTAATGACAAATAATTGTAGCAATATATTATCTATAAGTAAAATAAATATAACGAATGCAATTTTTTAATTTTGCTATCACATATCACGCATTTTTAATTCTAAACCCTTTATTGCAATAACAGCATTAATAAAAAAGGCAGCAATAGTTAAAATATAATATTATTGAAAACAAAAATATTAATAATTGCAAAAACTGCACTGTGCTTGACGAGGTTGGAACCTAAGCCAGATTGCATCTCAGACCAATGCTTAACGCGTTATGCTATCTGCACACGTAAATTTGGTTCGAATTTTAGTAATCCCATATACTGGCCGAGGTCAAGCGCATGATGCGTGTTGTCTAACAAAAGCGACGGAAATACATATATATTTGTTTCGGTAGTGCGACGCAAGTACGCGACGATACGACAGTGTGTAAAGCGCAATACTGCGTTCTCTGTGGTGTGTGTGCCGTGTTGTTTACACATACAGATATACGGACTACACCGCGTGTTCACAGCAATATGATTCTTAACGTGCATGCACTTTTGAACGCTTACTGTACGTTACGTTCACTCCGCGCGTTCGATCACTACACGTATGCGTCATTGTGAGCATACGCCTGTTTTCGCTCATTGTATACAGCCGACTTTCTTTACATATTCTGTGGTTTAAGTTCAGAGATTGATTAGGCTTTGATACTTGAGCGATAGATTAAATTTCTTGCAATCGGTTTATGGAATTTTCAGTTTTGTGCTCATTTTGAGTCATTTGAATTTTGATAGTAAAACGCTATCCTAAGTTTAATGTGCGTTACAAATAAGGTCAGTCAAAAATTAATGAAATTTCACAACAAAATTATAGCTAACTATAAACTAGGTATTTCTTGAACGCAGCGAAGTGCCTGTATTTCTATAAGCTTCTAGTGAATTTTGATCAATTTCTTTGAGATACAGACGCATAAATTTTCATCAACTACCTACATATTTCACATCTTTATCAGCAGTACTCTATTATATCTCATTTGTAAATGTCTAGCTACAGTATCATTTAATTTGGGAGTACTAATACATATTCAGTGTGGGAGCCGTGGAAGCAACAGTAAGGCTGATTTATCACCTCGCTTCAGAACAAGCGTGAAAAGGAAAGAATTCAAGATAGTTCGTGAAATTAAAATAGGTTCTTGGAAATATTGGGTGTGGAAATTCTGAAGCTTTTTACTAATAAAGTTTGGTTTGATGAGAAAACCTTAAGTGAAGAACAGTTAACTCATAGGTTTGTTCGCTTCGAGTTGGCAATTAATCACACTATTTAGTTTCCCTCACTATCATCAAAGAAATTGTTATTTGTTCTGCAGTTGACAATAATGCGTTTATCATCATTATGGAAAAACAATCGCACGTCACTGTATTTTATTACCAGGCATCAACAAAGTCTCGCAAATCCTTTTGCCAAGCGCAACGATTGTAACCTTCAAGAAAGCTTACTTTAGAAGTGGACAATTTCGTATTATGATGATGAAGGCTTAACTGACACATTAACAAAAATAAAAGGAAGAACCAGTTTAAGTTGGAAGATCAATTTGATACCAACAAACGTTAAAAACTTCTAAATAATAAGCGATCAGCAAATATAAGTTTGTAAGGTATGTACACGATTTATTACTAACAGAACTAATTTACATTGCTCTGTTAGGATCATTTTTTTGTAAACATTCGTCAGTCTAGACTTGTTAATTAAAGGTTAGACAAAAAAAAAAGAATCGTCTAATATCGTTATTTAATTATTTAGAAGGAAGTAAATTGAATTAAAGTTTTTTTGGGTTGTTTTTTGTGGGAAGTTTGTTTGCGTTTTTAAATAAATGCCGAAGTGCTTAGGAATGTATTTCATTAGTGTCAGATGCTGGAGAAACCTGGAGTTCAATATTAAATTACCTTGCGATTGTGCATCTTCTTATTCTACAGAACAGAAAGTAGCGTCTACAACAGCAACAAACACCGAGGCAGCACAAATATGAAAGTAAAATTTTATAGCCGCTACAAAATCCTGTAAAACAACAAATTTTCTAACAGCCAATTAAAATACCTGTCACATTAACCATAATAGCAATTAACGGACTGACAGCTACTAATCCAAAAATTCCCTAACTAGGGGTCCAATAAATGACCCAAAATGGCCGCTGTATTTTTCATTTAATGGAATTACATCTGTAATCGTGGTGCCGATGTCGGCCAGAGTTACGCCAACTAATTTCGCAACTTTTATTTACCTGCCCGCATGTTGTTACCAACAACGCCAAAAAAGTTTGTTCTGGTGCCAAAACATGGATAACTTGATGAAGCCTCGTTTTGAGGCAGCGCGGTACATTCGTTAATTAATCGAAGTTTATAATGGTTAATCTCGGCTTGTCGGAAGGGAAGGGAAATTTTTCAGTTGTAATAAAAGCAGATGAAATTGGATTGCGTTTTTGGATGGAAGTTGAGGAAATTAATGGGCGATGGCTTGGGGTTGTTTTTAATTGAATAATTTTTAAAATAGTTAGTTAATGATTTGGGGTCGCTGAAGACATGTAGCTATTGCGTTTAGTACTGTAGAGCCGATAACCTGCATGGTTCTAGCATCCAAGCTCTGCGAATCTGATACACGATAGCAGTTTTTTTAATATGTCCTCCTCTAAGATTGTATAATAGTCAACAACTTTCCCATTGCTGGTTAAATTAAAAATGAATCAACCTTTTTTGCATATTTGCGCTATTGCCCCATGTTATAATTATTACGTAACCAGTAGTTACATAATATACAATATGTAAAACGTCAAGAAAATAGTTTTATGACAGCTACGCCCACAGATTGCAATAAGTCTGCGGAGTGTGAGTCGCCGATGGAACGAAATGTTGCCATTTTAAATATTATATTTGTGTAAACATTTAGGATAAAGTATTGTATTTATTTTATTTTCGATTTGTTATTTCACTATATGCTGCACCGGTTGACGTCATCACGTTAGCGCCGGCTGAAAATCAGCGCTGGGGCTCTGTTTCGCATGAGGTCGCAGCATTTATGCTGAGCGATGGCCGTTTTGCGCAGGCAGTGACGCATATTCTCCCCCAATTTATTATTTACGTGTTTTTTTTTATCTTTCCTTGCGTCATGTTTACCGCAAATAAACATATTTTCTTTCTTCTTTTCTTTTCTTTCACTGTGTTTAAAAATTCTTCGCGGTATTCTGAGCTACGCAATAAATATTCTGGCACTGTAAAAATGTGCAACCTTCTATCCCTATACCCTTAAAACACCTAGATGAAGAAAATAATTTTATTGTGGTATCTATTTGCAGCTGAGACCAAGGGGAATATCCCTATTAATCAGTAAGCTAATATAGCTCTGCGATACCCTTTAGCTGATACAGACCTTTTAAAACCCAGACAGTGCTGATAATAAACCAATTTATAAACAGGACGATATTTTTATGATTACAATCTAAAAACTTTAATATAGCGAGCTACGTCAAAAGATAACATTCCAATATGGCGACCGCTGGAACTCGACGGTTATTCCCTTAATATTACGGTTAAATAAAAAATTCTTCGCGTCACGGTTGGTATTTAAGGCCTTTTTTGAGAAATGATTTATTTTTTTACCTTACTGTGTGAGGTAAGTTGGTTGGTTCGTTCAATTAAGCTGCGTATTGTTAGGAGACAGTAATAAACTGCGGCACTAACCGGTCTAAATAGATGGTAGTTATACATATTATCACTCTCGTCTTCACATATAATTATTTAAGTAATGTACGTACTAATACAAACTATTGTAAAACATTTTAAAAGAGTAACGGTGGAGTTTCTTGCCCATTCTTCTCCATACGAAAACTACCTTTTGGAAGGGGCGACTAGAATCAATTATATTATTTTGTAAATTTTGACGTTCAAAAGTGCCATACATGGGCCTATTTGAAATAAATGTTTTGACTTTGACTTTGACTGAATAAAGGCGAACTAGTGATGATGAATTTGAAGCCATCAGTAGGTACTAACGTTATGCATGAATGGGTCAAGAGCATAGCTAGCAAGGTCAGGACTTCAGGAGCTTCAACAATCCGGTGTTTGTTTAATGGAAATTATTCTTGAACAATATTCATTAAGCATGTGTAAAAACACCTGCATTTTTAATATTGTATTGGTAAATTATTGCATGTTTATAAGGCTAGTTTATTTTCTTATTAAAATTTGTTAGTGAACAAGGTCCCATATGTGTTGTCTTTTGAGCGTTCTGTCATTTATTGGTTCACATAACGCTGTTGCTAGGGTATTAGTATGAGCTTTTATACAGACTTTGTATGCTTTTGCTCTGTGTTCGACTTCCTCCTTAACTGCTTTAATTTCTGTGTACTCATGCAATTCACTGTTCTGATAAATAGAGGTGCATTAGTTATCATTTTGAGTGTTTTATTCTGGAACCGTTGTAAAATCTTCATATTAGAGTTTTTTTGATGATCCCCAGAACTCAATGTCATATGCCCAAACCGGCTTGATTATAGTTTTATAGATGAGTATCTTATTTTCCATGGTGACGTACTATCTTCTGCCTGCTGGCAGTTTAAGTTTCTGAGCCATATATTTAACTAGTTGCGTTTTTTTGGATGTGAGGCTTCCATGTTTGTTTCCTATGAAGATAAAGAAAAAACCTAGGTATTTTGCTGAATCTTGATGGGGTAGAACGTTGTTTCCAAGTTTAATTAGGAGGCAGTTGTCCTTTCTCAAAGTAAAACTAATATGCACTGATTTGTTGCAGCTGGCCTTGATATGCCAGTTTTCCATCCATTTACTGACTGTGTTTATGTGACTCTGTAGAACTAAAGACGCTGCACTGGGGTTTTCATGGTTGCAAAGTGCAGGGGTGTCATCAGCCAATGTGGCAGATAGAATATTATCCGATGTGGGTATATCTGCAGTGTATATAAGATACACAGTAGGGCCCAAAACGGAACCTTTCGGTACCCCGACTTTTATATCTTGAAAAACAGGGTTTCTTGACATAGAAATAATAACATCAAAATGATAAGTCTGCATAAGTGTTCAAGAAGTACTATCGAAACCTCTTTAGGAGAAAAAACATGAAGTATTAGAAGCTATAAAGTACCTTGCCGACTATTACGAATGCATGCGCGCTTAACTACTGACCACCTTTACCTTACCTTCTTGTTTTAAAGTTTTATTTTGTCTATTTTTTGCTATGTTTAAACCGCTAAATATACAGGTATACAAAGCATGTTATATATCACAAGATACTATAATACGCTGAGACTATAATAACTGTATCTATTCCCGCTAAAAAGATATTTCAGTGTAAATGGGAAAATTTGTCTGTTTCAATTCAAATCTGTTTTACATGTTAAATTACCTACTCGAAAAGTCCCAAACCCATTCCCAAGTTAAAAAAAGAAAACTCAGGCTGGTCTATATATTGACCTAAAGATATCTTTTTTTTTTTTTTGGATGGGAAATCATCAAATAACTTCTCCCGCTCTGGGCGGAGCGGGAGGGCGTGTCAGACTCTTACTGACTAAAACCCACCCGTGTTCCTTCGATTTCCCTGTTGCCTAAAGACATCTAGTATTTCAAATGAAATATCTTGATTTTTCAGCATGTGACGTGCCTTTGAATACTAGTTGGTAAAACCATATTTATAAAATTATAAAAATAACGAACTAAGAATTTTACAACATATAAACTTTAAATAGGCTTTTCTTTTCAGGGCTAGGTCTCGGTCTAGAGTACCTGGACGCACTAAAAAAAACTACTAAACTATAAATTATAGCTTTATAACCCACTTAATTGAGATTATAAAAGGTTGTACTTACGATTTTTACGTAACATCACTATTTGAGCACAATTTTAGTGCTCAAATTGTGATTTTAACTATGAATATAAAAACATTATATAATTTAAACTGTTTGATGACGCATCGTCGCGACAAATAAAAACTGTCAAAGCACCATGCGGTTGAATATAACAAAAAAATTAAATTCAACTAAAACCTAAACTAACGAAAAAATTGTTTTCAACACTAAACAAAGAACCACCGCTTAAATACACCAACATCACACTAAATTAAAATATGACTGCAACACAAAAAATCTCACAGATTTAAACAAACTAAAACCAACTTCGCTTAGTAAGCTGCAGCAAAAATATGAAACTGGACATTCATTAGAGAAACAAGAATTTATTGCGGCCAGGAAAGTCTCCACGACTTGACGTTTATTTATAGTTTAACCTGTCCGCGGTAATACGGAGTTTTATCCTTTTTATTTGAAGTAAAAAGTAGTAGGATAGTGGAAAGTATGAGGTGGTTTTTATAGCGTTTGATTTTGCACTGCGCTTTAATTAATTACATTTCACACACTGTTGTTAAAAAATTAGAAACCCACGTAATTGATGTAAATAAATTACCACCGACGCGTTTAAAAAAGAAAGAAAAAACGTTTATTTGCGGTAAAAATGACGCAAAAAAAAGGTTAAAATACTAAAATGAGAAAAGGTTGGGGGAGCATGCGTCACATTCACGCAAATCAGCTGTCGCTCAGCATTACTAATAGCAAAATTATGGCACCATCACCAATCGACTAGCCGTAGTGGTTACAACAATATCTTATCGGACAGACTTAATCTTCTATATATAAAAAATAAATGCTATTGGTAAGGGTATTACTTAAAAACGGCTGGACCAGTTAGACTATTTTTTATTTTAAAATGTTCGTAATAGTTCGTATTAGGTTTACACGGCAAGAAAAATTAGAAAAATTGCCGGGAAAATTAGTGCATTTTCTATCGAAATTTTGTACGAATGATTGAAACTATACTTTAAGATGAAATTGAGCTAAACACACAGTAATCACAAACGTATGTATCTAATGTTTTTGTTTCAACAAATTTCATACACACAAATTGAAAGTAAGTTATACATAAAGTATACCCTTCTGTGCTATTTAGGACATATATAACGTGAGGATAGTCACAAATAAAAGAAACTAAGACTAAACGGTTAAACAATCGTATTTTATCTATACATTTAATAAAGTCGTAGCAAAGTCAAAACTGTACATTGATATTTTTGAAAAAAAAATGCTATCAGGTCTGGGATCGATTCTAATGCCGAAAATATAATATTTAGAATTTGTGTTTGTCTGTTTATCTGTTTGGTTGTATGTATGTATGACGCAAATTCTCCCGAATAGATTCTGTTAAAATTTTGCATAGATATTCCGTATAGGTCTGGTCAAACTGTAAGGTATAACATATCACGCTATTTGCTGTGGGGAATACTATATTATGTTCGTATTTTTGGAGAAAAAACGCGCTAAAAGAGATATTGTAGATGGTTATCAATTTAACTTTTTAAATGATTTTCATCACGATATACCTTTACGGAACTAACCAGTCAATCATGACATAAAAAGCAATTAACTAAGTGGTTGGCCGAATGCTTTGCAATCCTTTTTGTTTTTTTTTTGAGGGTGGGAAATCAACAAATAACTTCTCCCGCTCTGGGCGGAGCGGGAGGGCGTGTAAGACTCTTACTGACTAAAACCCACCCGTGTTCCTTCGATTACCCTTTAGCCGGGGGCCACGATCTCCCTTTCGGTTTTCTTCGCAACCCCGGCAGGCATCGGCCCTAGTGGACCACTTCAATTCTGCTGACATCTCTTTGAGGCGCGCGTGGAACACAACGCGCCGTCGACCCGGGCCTGGTCCTTATCGGACGGTGAGCCACCCATTGCTCACCACCTACCCCGCAAGCCCCGCAAGCCCGCGCCTACGGTGGCCGGAAATTGCCTCACGATTCCCGACGCCCTGGGCGTCTCCTCCTGCGGCGGTTAGGGGCGTGAGGGCGCGAAATTTGCCTCTCCCTCACGCGTTCCGCCTCCTCCTTCGCGAGCATTACCGCTTCGCAGAAGGAGGTGACGGCCTCCCATTTCCTCTCGCTCCGTACCATGGCCTGAACCAGTGCCGGACGCGAGAGATCACCGCCGCCGATCGCCTCCACGAGGACACGGCGATGCTCCGCCCAAGCTGGGCAGACCTCCACCGTATGCTCCACCGTGTCCTCCGGGCGATCCACACAATGGTGACACCCGGGCGTTTCCTCCCGCCTTATTCTGTGCAGGAACCTCCCGAAACAGCCGTGTCCGGTGAGGACCTGCGTCAGGCGGAAGGTGAGGACGCCGTGGCACCTCTCTAGCCACTCCTCAAAGAGGGGTCTTATCGCCGCAATTGTGCAATCGACATTCAATCGACAATCGCACTCTCCATGACGCCATGAGATCCCGCCGGAGCTCTGTCTGCTGAGCCGCGATTTCTCGCGGCAGCGGAGCTAAGCCCCGGCGTTTCGCCTCCTCGCGCCACTCCCAAATGTGCGCGAGGACCTTTGCCTCCAGATCCCATGGCGGTAATCCGACAAGGAGGCTCGCCGCCTCGCAGGAGACCGTGCGGTATCCTCGGGCCAGCCGGATGGCCATGACCCTCTGGGACGCATTCAACCGGCGGGCTGGCCGCAGCCTTATTGAACGCGCCCACACCGGCGCCCCGTAAAGGGCCATGGACCGCACGACCCCTGCGTAGAGCCTCCGGCAGGAGGCGTTTGGATCCCCTAGATTGGGCAGGAGCCGCTTCAACGCAGCCCCGGCCCGCTGCAGTCTGGGAGCCAAACATCGGAAGTGTTCGACGAAGTTCCACCGGCTGTCGAGGAAAGGTCCCAGATACTTCATCGTCGACTCGACGCCGTTGTGAACCCCTCCCGCCATTACCTGGGAACCCGACGGTGGCGCATTACGAGGTCAATCCTGGGGTGGTAAGTTCTATTCCCATCCTTTTTTTGTGACTCTTTTTTTACATTTTGTAATACGATTTTTTATTATGTATATAACAGTTCGTAGAATGTATTAATTCACTAAAAAAGGAAAACTTTGTAAGCTATGGTAAACTGCTACGTTAGAAGTACTTTACAATCACAAAACATTCAAGGTTGTGTTCTGATCATTTTAGAGCTAAAGACTATAGAATAATTTTTTTTTTACAGGTCATAGAATAAACCTAAAGTAAAAACACAATATTTGAGTGCTATTTACTTTTAAGAGCATATTGTAAAGTAGTTCAATTTCACAAAAACAAATATGCATGAAATACTATACTTATATGCATGATTTTAATCTTTTGGTATCAAAGATGAAATTAAGCCGAAAAATATTTAAAAAAGCCGAAAATCGTAGCTCTTTTAAAGTTTGCTAAAATTATTTCACGAAGTTTTGTTAGTTTTAAACCTTTGCAATTGCAATTTAAACCTTATAATTAACGTCATAACGGCGACAAGTCAGGACTTCGCGAAATTAATTACTGTACATGGAGTTTATATAGTATAGGTATGAATTCCCTGCTTAGTCTGTTGTCTCAGCGTTGTGTAAGATTACCTATTGAGACGGCACCCGTGAAAAGAGTACCTATCTGGAAAGACTATGGGAGGCCTTGATCAGCATAAAAAAATAACTTAATTTTAGAATTTATACACTGATTTTGACAGCAGATTTGATTTTTAAAATTTTTGTCTGGATCCTGTGGAATTGCTGCCACACTATTTTGATCACCATTGATTTAGGGAGCAACAAAACGCCTGTTTGTGGAGTGTCACGCAACAATAATAAGGGATGCGTGCTTAGGGATTGCACTTAATCGTATAGGATGAATGCATTATGGCAAATAGGAATCCGCAGGAACCAAGACATGATGGGTGGTGTCACATTTCTGACTGACAAAGTGAATACTTCGTTGAAAAGGTCGACTCTGTAGTCGAGAGTTCAAAGACTGCGCTTGACCAACATCATGCTCGGCTTGGCGGGAATTCAAATGCTCAATAATTCTCCGATGTTCTTGTAAAAGTTGGTGTAGGCACTCTACCAGAGACTCTTGGTAGAGTAGTTCCCACTTTAGAAGTTCTTGTTCGTCTGGTGTACAGGGACATCTGTAGAATACCGTAACAAGAGAATCCTTAGGCGTATTTATTTATTTATTTATTTTAACGTATTGCCATTTTAACGCCGAAAATGATCCAACTGCAGCGATCAACCACAGTATTCTCTCGCAAATTGAAGAGAGCGAAGTGATATACACCTCCATTAATACTAATGTGGAGGAAGATGATGCCACACATTACCCCGTAGAATTCCTCAATTCGCTTATGGCAAGTGGACTTTCGGTGTACATCATCTAGCTGAAGGGTCAGGTCCCGGCCAGGTCCCGGTCCCGATTATGATCCTTCGGAACTTAATTCCGCCGAAGCTTTGCGACGGAACCCGGCTCAAAGTCGTGTCTTTGCAGAGAAACGTCATCGAGACGGAAATTCTAACAGGTTGTGGCGATGGCGAGACAGTGCTTATACCGCGTATACCACTAATTCCAATTACCAGTTTAAACGCGTGCAGTTCCTATGTTTTGCGATCAACAAGTCACAGGGGCCGACACCGAAGGCTGAAGGCTGCGGGTGTCGACCCCACAAAAAGCTGTTTCTCACACCCCGGACAATTATACGTCGCTTGCTCCCGACTCACCATTCCTGACTCATTGTATATTTAGGCTGCTGAGAATAAAACTACAAACGTAGTCCACAGGGCAGTTTTATAAAAATGTGGCTGTTGTTGTAGTATATTGTGGTGTCTTACGACTTCCACGCGAACGAAGTCGCGGACAGAAGCTGGTAGTCCATAAATTTCATTCTGTTTGTGTAGGCACACTGAGCTAAATATTGGATTCAACTTTCTAGCTAAATGCCAAAATAAATATCTACTACTACGTATCTAAACATTGGAAGTAATAATATTAACATGGTTTCGTGAGGAAACCACAAAATTAGAGTTTACGGTACTTCCACAGAGAGAGATTACGAACATCTCTCTTGATTATGAAAATGTCTATAAAGCTAAGATATCAGAATTACTATGATTACTTTCATACTCTGTATATTATTAGATTTATAGGCTTTCTCTATCGACAAACTTTATCATATTGTTTTCGCTGCGAAACTTTGCCATAAAAGAAAAATAAATTCCTTTAAAAAAATCCTTTTGCAACAATTTACTAATACAAATCTCAAAACTGTTGAGGATAAGCACAGAATTGGCAACTGGAAAGACTACCTGCCCGGCAATTATCTACACGTAGTTGTGTTGGTGTGTTCAAAGTCACACTAATACTCCCAGACTCTAAATAATTATCCGTAGGTTAAATAAGTTATTCGTTGAGAAGGTTACAAACGAATACTGCAAAATTCAAACGATCACCCACTTATCCTATAGAAATATCTAAATATAGCATTAAAAAGGTCAGACTAATATGTCTTGAGGTTACAAAAATAAATTTAAATAAAATACGTGAGACTTTCTTTGACCATCTTAACACGACAAAATTTACACAAAGGTATCTTAAAAAATGATTTTTGCTTCCTTCTACCTTATAACTTGACAATAAATCCTGTGTAAAATTAAAAATAATTAATCGTTTGGTTGGACATTTTAAATGTTTTTGAAGAAAACGCCATTTAGCTTCTAATATAATTTCATCCAGGTACAATAATAAGAGCTTCTTCAAATTGGGTTCTGAGCGTATGCTTGATTCATTGATATTATCATTAGTATTCTGATGAGTGGTGTCTTTTACGTAAATGAATTAAAAATAAAGTTTTAATCGTAAACATGTAGGTACATTATAATGTTTTTACTTGGAAGCAAAGTCTTTAATATTCTTTAAGAATTTATAATTGAACGTCTGACGCAGCCTAGTCAAGCTCGCTAGCATAATACTAACAGGAAATATTTCATCATCAGCGTACAGAAATCCACTGCTGGACATAGGCCTCTCCAATCGTACGCCATTCATCTCACTTCTCGGCGACTCTCATCTAGCTGCTACCAGTCTCCCTGCGAAGATCGTTTCTCCACCTAGCCTGGGGGCGTCCGATCTTACGTTTGCCGATTTGCGGTCTCTGCTCAACAACGTGTCTAAACTAAATTTTTTTACTATCATACTAATACAATTTGTGCCAATAACAACAAAGAAGAAGATCACACAGAATCTAACAAGTACAATTTTAATAGTTAAAATTAAAAAAACCCCCGACACAAACATTTCCTCATTTCTCTTTCCCCATCACCAGACCCTGTTCACCATCTATCTATAACCTATTCATTAAGACAATACCAATGAGCCCAAACATGATACCCGTGCCATAAGTTGGTAAGGGAGTTGGGTATTCTGTAAATTCCAGGTGATGCTGCAACATCAATATAAAAACCGCATTCAAATCGGTTCATCCGTTTAAGAGCTACGTTACCACAGACAGACACACAGATACACATAGCGGTCAAACTTATAACACCCCTTTTCACGCCAGGGGTTTAAAAACCCCTGGCGTGAAAAGGGGTGTTAAAAGGGGTGTGCCCCCACGCCCCTAACCGCCGCAGGAGGAGACGCCCAGGGCGTCGGGAATCGCGAGGCGATTTCCGGCCACCGTAGGCGCGGGCTTGCGGACGGTGAGCAATGGGTAGCTCACCGTCCGATAAGGACCAGGCCCGGGTCGACGGCGCGTTGTGTTCCACGCGCGCCTCAAAGAGATGTCAGCAGAATTGACGGGGTCCGTTAGGGCCGATGCCTGCCGGGGGTGCAAAGAAAACCGAAAGGGAGATCGTGGCCCAGCATCGTGGAACAGGGCAACCGAAGGAACACGGGTGGGTTTTAGTCAGTAAGAGTCTGACACGCCCTCCCGCTCCGCCCAGAGCGGGAGAAGTTATTTGATGATTTCCCACCCAAAAAAAAAAGGGGGTTTAAAAACCACACTAAAATAAAACAACAAACTCAATTCGAATGTAACACGCAAATAGAATAATCGAAAACAAGTGAAGCAACAAATCCACATATGCTAATATCTATCTAATCTATTCGTATAATCGGATCGGCTCCCATTTTCTTCTCGCTGAGAATCGATAAAATTAGCCGGGGACAGGAAGAAAAGGAACGCGAAAGTATGAAAGTGTTTGAATGTATGAGACTTATTTGTATCCGCGAACTGTTTGACAGACTGGAGGAATTATATTCTGTGTGGCACTAGCTTTTTAGTTTTTTTATTTACAACTTAATATCTGGGTCGTATCAAAGAGTAGTACACCGAAAAAGAAATTATAGTGTAATCTCGCTAACAAATACACATTTTTTAAGTTGCTACTAATATCGTAGGTGCGTGTAAAAAGACAATAAAAAAAACGGGCAAATGCGTGTCCTACTACACCCGATAAAGGGTTCCGAACAAACTTAACAGTGTAGTTGAAAAACAAGTTCTCCCATACATTCCAACTGCAAATGTACACACAATATTGAGAGGCTGTGACAGACCATCAGACAAACAGACACACGAGTGATTCTACAACAAAGGTCCCGTTTTTTCCTTTTGAGGCACGGAACCTTAAAAACAATTAAACTATCTTTGCCAGGCCATGCAAACGTTTGTTAACAGAATTGCATGTCCTAATGATTTTAAACGCATTTAAGTAAAGGAATAAATCTTTTCATGGTTTAATCAAATTTTTGTGTGTTTCTGTTTCAATAAATTTACGTTACAAAATTCTATCTACAATAAGTCACTATACAAAAAACTATTCCCAACTTCACAGAATTATCTCAATATAGTCCTAAACTATTTCAAACAAAGATCTAGATAATAAAACCATTACGAATTATTTGAATCGGCCATTCGACATTAACTCCATTCAAATCATCCCGAGCTATCTGATCTTTTAACTAATTAACTATTTATTTAAACTCCATCTGATTCGTGTGAAGGTGACCTGGGAGTAATAAGGCTAGTATTAATTACTTTTAGTTAGGACTATAAATACACACATCAAAAGTGTCTAGGGATCAACATATATTTTTGCAATAACTTTTCTCCTGATTGATATTAATTAAAATTTTCTTTAAGGATTCATCAAATAAAGTGTTTTAGTTTGTCACAGTAACGATAAACCAAGTCACCTTTGCATTAATAAAGAAATTTGCCATTTTCCTAATAAAGGGATTTTTGACATTTGAACCACTAACATTAAAGTTCGAAAAAAAGACTGAAATAACAGTTTTCTTTAAAATTTTATTGGGTAACTTAAACAATTAATAATCCGTGTTTCTACCGCGAACACTAACAACACAAGAACATCGGTTTGGCATACTCAAAATGAGTTCATCCAAATCACGCTGTGGAATGGCCGCCCATGTTCGTTGCAACAACAAAAAAAGGTCTTCTTGCGACTGGATACCCTCCATATTCGGCAGAGCTCTTCTCTGTAGCATATCCCATGCATGCTCAATCGGGTTCAAGTCTGGCGACTGAGCAGGCCAGAGCAGGACATTGATGTTAGCTGCGGCGAGAGTCTGTCTTACAACTCTTGCGGTGTGCGGTCGTGCATTATCATGCATTAACTGAAATAAGGGACCGATTTGCACTTGTAGAGGAACGATGACGTCAGATACAATCGTCTCAGCATAAATTTGAGCGTTGAGGTTGCCTCTGATCCAAATCAACTCAGTTCTTCCGCCGATCCAAATACCCGCCCATACCATGATGGTTCCACCACTATAAGGATGGACTTCCTGGCAGGATTTTAATCGCTGTTGGCGTCCAGGGGTTCTCCAGTGTCGTATACGTCTTGTATCCGGTCTCATACCAAAACGAGACTCATCAGAAAAGCACACGAAACGCCATTGTTCTTCTGCCCAATTTCTGTGTTCAAGAGCCCATTGATATCGAATCCTACGATTGTGCATTGCTATAGGTGGTACCCGTAGCGGTCTTCGGGAATGAAGGTTCACTTCATGCAAGCGGTTTCTGACTGTTTGGTCGCTAATTAAGTTCCCTGAAGAGTGATGAAGCCTCACGGCTAACATCATGGCGGTTATTGTTGGAGCTCTTCGAGTTAAGATTTGAATGTATCGGTCTTGTCTCCGTGTGGTGCAGCGATACCGTCCTCCATGGCGCTCAGCCACGGTACCAGTGCTTCGGTAACGTGTCCAAAGTCGACTGATAACACTCTGACTTGTATTCAGAGCTAAAGCCACAGTACGTTGCCGGGAACCAGCTTCTATCATTCCCACGGCTCTGAGCATTTCTTCCCTGCTTAAATGACGTCGCCGCTCCATAATAACGTTGGTTTTAATCAGTAGTAGGGAAACAGTAGCACTAATAATGTCTTCAATGCGTTGTATGTTTTTATAGGGAAAATATTGACAGCTGATTTTCATCTTTTACTCGAATTTGATAAACAGTTCCTGTTTCAAATTATGAAATGCACCATAAAGGATCCATATAAATTTATATAATCATAAATTTATTACAAAGCCACATCTCAATCTCAAGAAATCCGCATAAAAATGCTTGATCCCTAGACACTTTTGATGTGTGTATTTGAGTCTAGCTTAAGATAAAGTTGCATCAGTTTATGTTAATGATGCTTTGTAATTGAGTTTGTGGAATTAATGGCCTCGTTTCAACTGTTAAATAAATAATTAAGGTGTACCTATTTTGCTAAATGGTCGACTGGACATTGGATTTCTGATGTCAATGCTCATTATCTTGGATGTTGTTAAGTAAAGAAACTGTAGAATTTTACTTTCAGTGCAGGTCTTTCTTCTTAAAGTGTCTACAAATAATAGTTTATATTACTATTTATTTTTTAAAAAATCTCCCTTCTTCGTATTGCGGCCTTTATCAGATTAAAAATACTCTAAGCAAAGCATTCTGGTGCCCTCCCTGTTGAACACATGAAGAATTTAATATTATATAAAACGCCCGTAAAATCTTTCCAGTTTTATTTCCTTTTTGTCGGGGTTTCTGAGCTATACGTATATTTACAACCTAGGTTCAAGTGTAGGCAACTCGTTCATGGGTCAAACGTTTAAAAAAGAAAGAATGTTTAGAAGTTAAAGAATTAAGCAAAATCATCATTTTATATCATTTATTAAGCATACATTGACATTAACGAATCTATGCATATAACAAAATCGTAGCGGAGTCAAAAGTGTCGATTGAATTTTTTTGGAAAATGTAATTGCTACGAGGCCTAAGAACGATTCATACGCCAAAAATATAGTTTTTAGATTTCTTTTTCTTTTTATCTGTTTGACTGAATTACATATATGTATGCCAGCATCGCGCAAATACTACCCGATAGATTATGTTCAAATTTTGCATAGATTTAAGTCTGGTCAGTCTGTAGAGTATAAATTATCACGCTGTTTGCTGTGGGGGATGAGCAATATGTAGTATTGCTATTCTTTTATGACCGTATTCTTCTATAGTTTACCGCAAATTGTAAAAATACGATCCAAAAGGTTAGAATATTGCAGGTAGTTCCAGTTTTAACCTTTTGTATAACGTGATTATCATCAAGATGTACCTTTATGGAGCAGCAGTCAATCATGATATAGTGTGGATCTGTGATCCAGTCAAATTACTTTTCGTGAGAATTTACAAGAGATGAAATTTTATTGAGAGCTTTTCAGAAATCTAAAAAAATAATTGGATTATCTTTTCTCTATCTTCTATAAAAGTGTATCCTCTTGATATCGTTTCGCTGTCATAATTAAATAAAGTCGTTTATTTATTTTCTTTCATATCTACTTACGTTTTAAATATTTCTTAAAATAAAAATGATATAAATAATCTTTAAAAAAAAAATGAGATCCGCCGGTGTCGGGAGCAGGGTCCAAGCTACCAGTGGCTACAGCTGTAGAGATAGGAACCGAACGGCATTGCATATATGCATTACATTTTTTTTTTAATTTAAAATAAATCTGAGATGGTAGTTTTCTATTACTTTTAAAAACATTAGTGAAACTTCACTCTATTTAACAAATAGTAAAAGAAAACAAGTTTTTCTTACACCTAATACTTGGAGATGACCAACCTGCTTATAAAAGGGTTTCTTATCCGAGTTAAGCAATCTCTATCCAAAAAAGGATACTTTGTTAAACCCTTTTAATCTAGATCCGCAGACGATTTATATTACTGACACCAGACTAGGTGTGTGCAAACCGTCTGTGCAAGTTGATAGTATATAATGGATAGTTTAAGGGAACCTTTGACACTGTTGTATTTTTCTTAATGGAAATCTTTGACGTTTTATTATTTTTGTTATAAAGAGACAAAAGGAGTTCACTGTTACTACAATGCTGCTACGGCGTAGCCGATATTGCTTTGCCAGCTTCGCTTTCGTAGCAGTCCGCTACCTATTGACGTGTAAAAGCGTTTGTACAAACCTATTTACAGAAATAAAATCATTTATCATTTATCATGTTGAGTAAAGGCTGTTATCCACTCTGAGGCAGCAATGGGAACATAATTAAATACTTCGTTCTTTAACGGCAACCTCTCTTTTCGTATCGTAAGAGATCATTTTAATGGATAACTATTCCTGAATCTAGTTAGGCATTGATCGTGTTGGTAATTTTTGTTTTCTACATTTTGAAGAAGTGATTTTAATTTTTGTGTAATATTAAATATAAATTTTGTATTCAGGATGGTATTCAGCTGCATTTGGTTAGAACGGAAGCCAGCCCCTAAAATAGTTGGGAAAAGGCGAGGTAGATTGATAAAATAAAAGTAAAATTAATATGATTATTGTAAAATGATGATGTGGATATATTTAGTAACCTTTTCCGCTTAGCTATTTCTAAAGAGTCTTGTAAAAACCCTGGAAGAAATCGACACGTGTTTCACCTCTCAACGAGGCATCCTCAGGATGACGATTAACTTGTCGTGAACTCGAACACGGCGTGTTGCCACACCAAGCACCGAGCGCGCGAGCGAGCGAGTCTGAGCGAGCGAGTTGAGAGGTGAAACACGTGTCGATTTCTTCCAGGGTTTTTACAAGACTCTTTAGAAATAGCTAAGCGGAAAAGGTTACTAAATATATCCACATCATCATTTTATAATGGATTTCCGCAAGGTCACGCCTGAATCAATTAACTATGATTATTGTAGTAATTTTTTGGTCTTGTTTTCTTAATTTTGTGATAGCTTCAAGTTAACTTACTTTAAGTTGACCTTTCGATACAATTGCGAAGCTAATTGAATATTATAAATATTCATATAGCTATTCTATAATATTCATTCAACGAGTACGACTGAATATTCTGGAATTTCAATCTAACTAGTTAGTATCTTTAGCAACTGAAAGTAATCAAACATCGCTAATGATTGTATTCAGATATCCAGCTGTTCACTTTAAGAACAAGTGATTGTAAGACGTGCTCTGAATTTTAACGAATGCCTAGACATAACCTTAAGCAGAATCAGTACTATTATCCAAATTTTTAAATTATTTATGTAAATGAGTTTGCGTTTTTTTTTGTGAACAATAGCTATCTTGCAATTTTTTTAAATAAAGGTGACCAAATTCTTTACATGTAATTTTAGGAGAACATCTTCATGGACAATAATAAATATCTGAAGACTCGTCTTGGTTCCTGAAATTTTGTTATTAGGACAACCATTTTACCTGAAGCCATATATAATACAGCGGCTGCATTCATTTAAATACGAGCAAAATCCTGTTTATATTCTTGCGGTATTTTATTGCGGTAAACATTAGTTTGTTATTTTCTTTTTTTTTCAGTTTTTGTTCTTTATGTTTTATTTTTAAAGACCCAAATGCTCAAAATAATCGGCCAAAAATCCTTTGTCATTCCCCTGTCATACTACTCAGCTTTGGTGATAATTTCACCGATAAACACACACACACACACACACACAGGAGAACATTAAGGTCTATCTCGCTGGTACATAGTCTACGTTGTATCGCGTGTTCTCGTTCCACTCGGATCCTCAACGTTAACGCTAACGTACTTATCTGATCAGTGTATCTTATGCACGAGCGTAACGTAAAACTTACTTTCTCTGAGATCCGAGGATTTTGAAACACTTTTTGTCTTTATGCTTTAAATTTTTTGCGTCAAGATAATCACATGGTTTAGTTTTAGAAAAGAACGTGTAAAAATGAGAATACTTTGGGTCCGTCATAATTTTTCCTACTTCAAGTACCTACATGCAGATATATTTAGCTATGTGAGAAAGGAGAATATGTATGCCATAATTATATCAAAATAATCATCATGCTTTTGCCTTATTCTATATTTAAAAATATGGTGTTATGTATTTTATTTATGCTCTTCTCAAAACTAACATCAATTTATTCTTAACATACTCATACTAAAATCCATTAATGCAACCGATACCCTTTACCAATCAAAAATTTTTTTTTCTAAAAGCGGAATGACTCTTACAAATACTTCACCGCACGTCAGAATGATTCCGCAATTTTTCCCTCAGTGTTGCATTACGAACTTTTCTAGCATATGAACTTATTTTACCGCTGGCAACTCCACCGGTTTCAAACGTTCCACGTAGTTTTTTGCACAATAGTTGTTTAATTTTCACAGTTTTGTAATGTTTGGGTTGAGTTCTAAAATAGTTACGAGTCTGAGATTTTAAGATGACGTTAAAAGTAAATGTTCAGTCTTTTAATGAAGATATTTTAAGCTTTCTTGTTGAAGAAAGAAACGTTTACTAGTGGCTGTAACATAATTATGAATGTGTTACGTGATGAGAAAATTACTAACCTTATTGTTATTAAAATACCTAATTATCTTGGTGCACGTATGGTCTTCTTCTCACATTTTTTATGATCCTCCTGAAGAGTGAAAGACCTCTGAAAGCCGCTTATTTTAGGTAATCTTTGATCGGAGGCATGAATGGGATCATCATCTGCCTAGCTTTTTCCCAACTATGTTGAAGTCGGTTTCCAGTCTAACTTGATGCAGCTGTATTTTACATGGAGCGACGCCTATCTGACCTCCACAGCCTTGTTACTAGGTAACACGGTAGGAAAGAGCGTTTCAACTTACAAACCCTATTAAATGTATGTAATGATAAGTTGGAAACTAGCAGACAAACGTATGATTTTGACATACAGAACCTTCAGAAAAAAATACTGAGTAGGGAAAATTCACTAAAGGAAATAAAGAATCCTCTGTAAATATGAGTATAGCCAAAAACGTTAAGTGACCGCTTGCAAGGGGCCTGTGAGTTGGTGAACTTGGTGAAGTGCAATACAGAGAGGTGTAAGTCACTGACAAACAATCTCACCTGTAGTTGTTCTCCCACTCCGCCCCCTCTCATGTCACAGCACGTTGTTCCTACAGCTTTATCCAATTTAACTCATACTTTAGAAACTGTCAATCCCACTCAAAGTAATGTTTTGGTCTATTCAGATAGATTAGGAGTAGGTTTTGGGTCTTTGTGAAATAATCCCTCTAAACATACTATAGTTAAATGTTGTTACCAAAACCTGCACTTTATTGAGCTTGTTCATAAAATAAAACATACACTAATGAAGCAAGATAACAACTACATTTTAGCTTAAATAACTTTATGCATATTTTGGCATGTCGTCATAGTGATCGTTTATTGTACTTTGATACTAACAATTTTATTAGAGATTTTGTGTTAACTCAGGAGCATATGTTTTTACCTTAGAAAAGCCAACATGTATTAACTACTTTATTAGCTTACAATATACACGCAGTTATTAATGTTTTAACTGAGATTAGCTTAAGTGACGAAACAGTATTATATATTACTTCTAATATTGCTGTAATCAATTCTTGAAACTTTTAGAATCTACAAAATACAAGCATAATAAGAATATTTTACTTTATTACCAAAATATAAATCGCTTCTCTGGCCACATCCTAGATGTCGAATTGTTAATAGACAAATATCATATGTATATCCTATGTTTTTGTGAAACCTGGTTGAAACCAGATAAAATGTCGTTTAATGTAAATCATTTCTCAGTTGCCAGTGCGTACAACCGGTCTTCATTAGGGGGTGATAACTTGATATTATGTGATAATTTTCCCGCATATAAGGAAAGCAAGGATATCACTGCTTACTCTGTTGATCGCTTAAGTGAAGTAGCATGTGCAGAGGTTGAAGGCCATACTTTCTTATGTGTTTTTAGACCACAAGCCTCAAACTGGTCATCATTTTTAGGGTCGGTACGGAGACCCTCAAAACGAAAAAACGGATCCCTTATAGGATCACTCGTGTGTCTGTCTGTCTGTCTGTCCATCTGTCACAGCCAATTTGTTCCGAATCTAATAGACCTATTACGGTGAAATTTGGTACACATATGTATTTTTGTAAGCCAAACACGAACGTGTAATGTAAATAAATGAATTTTGAATATAGGGGTCACTTTTGGGGGCAAACAAGAAAATTAAAACAAGTGTTGCTAACAGTACCGTGTGTCATATCAAATGAAAGGGCTTTTTGCGAGGATCTTAAACGTATTTTTATATTATTTTGAACTAAACATTTTTAATGATATTTAAGAAATTCGATGAAAATTGACCATTCCCCCTTATCTCCGAAACTACGGGGCCAACATTTTTGAAAAAAATACCTAGAAATACAAAGATTAAAAAAAAAAACCTATAAAAAAATATTTTAAAATAATATGGTAAATCTCTCAATATTGTGCGTAGTTGGAATGTATGGGAGAACATGTAATGCAATTACATAGTTTAGTTTGTATATGAGATAAGTTCATCCCAACTACTATGCACGATAAAGGGTTCCCTTCATTGTGCGCAGTCCAACACGCACTTGGCCGGTTTTTTAAAATCATAATGGAAGAAATACTAACTAAAGTTTTTAGAGATGATAAAATTATTTTTGTTTGTGGTAACCTAAATATTGATCTATTAGTAAATTCACTGGAAAAATGTAAGCTTATCCCATTGTTTAAATCTTTCAATTTAAAATATATATTTAATGTAGCAACTAGAATAAAAATCCCCTAAAAAACCCCCGCATATAGGTTGAGGAGGTTGTTGTCTCGGCTATATGAGGGGGATTTTTAAGGGAGAATTCCAGATATTTTTTTATAGATTCCACTTTCCCCTTAGGGGGAATTTCAGGGGGGATTTGTGGAATAAGCCCTTGCATAAACAATGTATTTACTAATTGTAAAATAAATGACTCGTTCCTAATTAGTGGCGTCAAGTCTGATCGTTGACATCAGATAAAAAGTTATGTTTAATTAAATTATTCAGTTAAGACCTCTTACTACAAATAAATTGAAAATGTTTAATAATAATATTCTTAGCAATCTTTTAACAGCTAGCTTTGATTCACAAGACCCCAACATAAACTACGGTAAGTTATTTTTTACGCCAATAATTCAATAAAGCATGTCCTGTAAAAAGAGTAACAATCAATACCAAACCAAAATTTAACGAATGGGCCACTCCTGGCATTGGAAAAAGCAGAGATATTTTATATAATTTATAAAACGAAAAATCATTGACTTCTCATCAAACAATTCACAATTATGTAAGACTCTTTTCTAAGATATTTAAAAGAGTATGCGCCCAAGCTAAATCTAAATGAATAAGTAACAAAATTTTTATTTTTAACAATAAAATAAAAGCTGTGTGGTAGGTAATTCAAAAAGAAACTGGAAACACAAAACAGCGAGATGAGAATTAATTGTCTTTAAAAATGTGTAATGAAACCATTTCAGATAAGTTAAAAGCTGCTGAGACACTAGAAAATTTATTTCCCAACATCCCAATAGAGGTTACGAAATCCATCCCCTCATCATTTATAATAGCTGAATCTCTTCTAAAAGAACACTTCAGTATGGACATTCCAAGTTTTGAATTCAAGCCCATTTCTATTTTCACAATTAAAAAGGCATTCAAAAGTCTTAACATAAAGAACACTGAAGACACACAGGAGATTTCCGTTAAGCTTCTTGAAGATATCATTAACACAATTGCGCCTATCCTAACAAGCATATATAATATAGTAAGAGTATATAAGAGTGTATAGTAAGAATGATTGATCCCTCTAATTATAGAACAATATATGTGCTACCAGCATTGAGTAAAATATATGAAAAAAATATGCTAAACCAGAATCTGGTCTAGCATAATTTTGTGACAACATCTGATGTTGTCACAACAAGACAACAAGTAAGTCATTTCTTATAAATAGTATCCACTTTTATAACAAGTTGCCAAAGTCGGTTACAGAACTTAGCGATGGGAAGTTCAAAACCCGCATGAATTGATATTTTTTGTTCTTCTTTTTTTACATTTTGATATATAGGATTGTTCGTAAACCGTCCACAGAAAAAAAATAGTTTTAACTTGGTTGTTTGTTTGTGAAAAAGTTTTTTTATATTTTTACTTTAGTTATGGTACCCACCCCACACCAGTTTGTATACCACTACTTGCTATGTAAAAAACAGTGACAGGAAGTATTATAACAACATCAAGATACAAAAAGTGGATTAAATACATACTATCGAAGCTAACTCGGTGAAAGCTTTCTTTACCAAATGAAAAAAAAATCTGCTGGTTTATAGAAAAGTGGACCTACGCGGTCAAAATGTATGGAATAGCTGTTTTTTTTAAAATTCTCGACGAAAAATTTCAACGCACGGGGGTTCAGAATCATGTCCTGAATACATGGTATTAGTTTTCGCGTCGATGTCCCTGCCACCCTGTATAATTATTCCAATTCATTTCATACTATGATGCTATAATAGTTTGAGTTTCACAATTAATCACATTATCTCATTTGGCTATGCATTCGATTTGAAATTGATGAAGCATCTTGCAGAAACGAAGGCAAATGATTAATTATGTTCTAATAAGTCTGGATCATCGAACAACTAATGTATAAAAGGACATCAATGTTCCCGAGTAATTGGATTTCGGATACAGGTCCGATGGCACTGTCTATTTAGACCAAATTTGTCCACTTAAGCTGAAAGGAAGCTCCAACAGAGATTATGAAAAAGGTTTCGTCAAACGTTCGTTTCGAAAATGAATAACAAAATTACCTGAACTGCTAGAATAACCCTCACTGCTGTGAAATAAAGGCGTTTTTATAGTACTATAAATGTGACAAACTGCACTCTTTTTTAAACTTTTATTTATTAAAAACCCAACAACGACAAAAACGTTTTACTTTTTATAACTTTTATTTTTAATTAATTTTTTTGAGATTATAAAATATATATTTTTGTAATATGCTAATTAAGCACTTTCATATGATACCCAACATGGAGCATTAAAAATTTTTTTCGTTCATCACTCTAAGTCAACTAAAGGGTGCCATATTCAATTTAATGTGGCGTCACATAGCCTATAACCAGCGGATGCTTCTAACGATACCTCATTTGTCAAATTATGATAAGTAATTAGAAGTTATGTGGGAACAGATGAACATACATACCGGTCAGAATCATAACCGTCCTTTTTGCTTCGCCGTAGTCGGATAAAAATTTACTACAAAATAATGATTACCCGTATTTAAATTTCTTTAAACACTACATTGAAATCAAACTTAACATAGTTGTAAATGTTAAGTTCGCAGTCGCATCTCATTCACAATCTATCAAGAATACAACTTATTCATCAAAATTCTTGACAAGTTTGACAGATTGCGACTTGAATGTGAACGACTTTTAAGTACGAGAATTGGCCTTCAGATTTTTGTAAAATCAACCTTAAGGAAATGAGTATAATAGCCAGATTAAATCCCAACAAGTACTCAGCTGAAGCAAAAGGAGTACGTAGGGGTTGCAGCAGGTGGCGTTATGTAGTTTCTGCCTACCCCATGGTATAAGGCGTGAGTTTATGTATAAGTAGTCAGCCAATTTGAAATTTTCACTACTATTTATTACAACCCAACTTGTTTGTCAATCGTTATCGTCCATAGCAAACTCCAAGTTTATCAATTGACTTTCTTCTTTGAGACCCCAATCAAGACTAGCAATTTCCGACAACTGTAAAAAAAGCAAGTAATTTTTCGACACGGCATTAAATTATATAACTCCTCGCAATATATTCAATTCATATAAATGTATTATTGTAACTTTACCTCTCTCCTAAGCCTCTTATATTTCAGATAATTTTTCGAAACGCGAAAACGTATTTCAATGACCTAGAACTCCGTCTTTTAAGAATCAATCTTTATTGAATCAATTCTTTGAATTCTTCACCTTTAGATTTTCCTTATTATATTATCTTTCCGAAATCCTTTCTACACATTCCTGGATCCATTCATCGAAATGCATTCATTATAGAATCTGGACCAATCCTTTAATTGAATCAAATTTTGTGTAACATATTCTGAAATAAATTGTTACAATGAGCGTTTACCCTACGGCAAAAAAGTTAATTAAAAAGGAGGGTAATATTTTTATTAACCTGGTAATTTTTTGAATGTTTTGTACATTTAAATTAACCACTGTCGTTCTGTATTAGCTAGTTAGCTACTTGTAATAATATATAATATTTTCTTTATTTAAGTAATAAGGACTCATTGTGTTAGTAAACTTAAGAACTATGTTAGTCTATTTTATTCTAATTTAAAATTACTTCACCCCATGGGAGATGGCACGGCAGTGATTTATGTATGTGCAATCGAGCCTGCTAGCTATCATGTTTAGGATATTGTTGGAGTTGGCCCGCACTCTGCGCACCAGGGACACTTTATTCGCATCGTTGCGTAAAAGCAATTTACATGTGTGTCCGCGAATATTCCCGATGCGCTACAAAACGGAGAAGCCCCACCAATACCCTGAAAGCGTTGTTGTATTGAACATGAAGGGCGTTACATGACCTTTGAGTATATCTAGTCCACCGGCTACACGTATAAAACGTTGCTCGAAACAGTAATTTTGACTTTAAGTGAGCAGCGTGCAAACCTGCGACCCAGCATGTTTGCCCTTACCGACAATGCCCTTCGCTTCCGCTCAATAACAAGTCCGTCATTGAGGTCAGGGGTCAATATATGACCAAGATATTTAAACTTAAATACTCTTTGTATTGGAGTCTCATTGAGTAATACAGTACCTATACCTATGTAACAAACTTAGCCTTTTTTCATAAGGATGAAGGGCGGGCGTTTTAGGGGGCCTGTCTTATGTAATTTTGACGTTTCAAAAGTCTCAGCCTACTTTAAATAAAAGACTTTTGAATTTTGCTTTTTTTTAATTTTTTCAAGTTTTTGTTAAAAAACTTTTACAAAACCATCATCTCCACCTATATCCCACCCACTAATGGTTCCAAGGATCCCAAGTCTCTCACCAGAGACCTCACTGCCCTGTTTGGTCTGAGTGACTCCGTCATCTTGGCGGGTGATCTCAATACCAAACATCCCGCTTGAAACAGCAGCACCAGAGGTAGAATCTTGTTCAACTTAGATTTCACTCATAATTTTGATGTCATCGCTCCAATGAATCGTACCCATTTCCCTGGCAATCCCAACCAGCTTCCCGATGTTCTTGATGTAGCGTAATTAGTAGTTGGTAATTGGTTCCAGCGGTGGTTGTCTATCGCTGGAAGCAATTACCAAATGACGTGCGTGCTGTAAAGAGACTCATAGTGGAGCTACGTTCCGAGGTCTGGAACAATATGCTGGGTGAACTCGAGCCCACTCACCAAGCCTTTTGGCAGCTTTAGTGGAAGTTACATTCCTCTGAGGAGGTTTCCATGCCTCCTTTAATCCGTCCCGACAAGAGTGTCTCTTTCGACAATCCCGACAAAGCTGAATGTCTAGCCGACAGTCTAGAGGCCTAATAATCTATCAGCTCTCAACCAGTCGACAAAGCGCACCTTGACAGGGTTGACGCTGAAGTGGAACGTAGAGCTTCCCTCCCACCCGTTAAAGACCCTGATGATCCTTTTCCTCCCGTCACTCCAGACGAAGTGCATGACATTATTAAAGGGCTCCACGGTAGGAAAGCCCCTGGCTCGGACGGTATCACCAGCAAGGTGTACAAACTCCTCCCCGCTCCTCCTATTATGCTTATGACCGCACTCTTCACTAGCGCATTGAGCAACGACATCTTTCCGCAAGCGTGGAAAGAGGCAAACTTAATCAGTTTCCCCAAGCCAGGCAAGCCAAAGTTTGAGCCCATCTAGTTACCACCCCATCAGTCTACTCAATGTCCTCGGCAAAATCTACGAGAGGCTTATAAGCGATTCAAAGACTATGTCGAGGCAAAGAGCCTCATCAGCCCAACGAGCAGTTTGGTTTCCGAACCCAACACTCATGCAACCAACAAGTTCATCGCATCGTAGAGCACTTAAGCGCTGGTTTCCAACGTAACTCGATGACGGGCGTATTGTTCTTCGACATAGCGATAACATTCGACAAATTCTGGCACAACGGCATATTATATAAGCTGTACCAACTCAGAGTCCCTGACCGTCTCGTGTTCATCTTAAGAGACTTTTTGTCGGATCGTACTTTCCGCTATCGCATAGAGGGTGCCCTCTCCTCCCCTCACCCCATTCGCGCGGAAGTCCCTCAGGGCTCCGTGCTATATCCCCTCATCTTCACGCTATTCACCAGTGACATTCCTAAAAGTAAAAAGGCTGAGTTGGCTTTATTCGCCGACGACACTGCCATTTAATACACTGGTCGATGTCAGAACGCTATCACTCGCACTCTCACGAGACCTCCGCAAACGTCTTAGACGCTTGATTCCGGAAATGGCGAATCGAGGTTAACCCTGATAAGAGTCAGGCGGTTCTCTTCTCGAGGCCGCGTCATCTCCCTCCTCCCCCTACCCAGCCCAATCACCATGTATGGCAAGTCGATCCATTGGGAGAAGCGAGCTAAATACCTAGGAGTGATCTTTGATAATCACTTTAAGTTTAGTGAACACATAAAGACGGCTCGTTCGCGCGCCGCTTTCGATCTCAGTATGCTCCAATTCATATTGACTGTACGCAGCAAATTGTCACTCAAGTGCAAATTGCGCATCTACACTGCGGTCATCCGTCCCATCATGACCTACGCGTGCGTAGTATTTGCACATGCTAATCCACGCCATCTCCATAGGATGCAGACCCTCCAAAACCGTTTCCTTATAAAGGTTACAGGAGCCCCAATTTGGATCTTCACTTAGATCTCAAAATACCAACCGTCCAACAGTTCATGAAACTCCTCTCAAAGCGTTTCTTCAACTCTGCTATAAACCACCCCGATTTCCTCACTCCCTCCCGCATTAGTAAGATTCGCCGACTAAGGCATACTCTCACTATCCCAGACGATCCCACAACCCTCCTCCAGGAGAGTAGTAGGAAAACCAGTACTTTAGCACACAAAAACCAACCGCCGTTCTTTCGTTCTCTCCGCCGAGTCCCGCTGCGACTTCCCCGTCCATTCCTGCCCTGACCCTTGCTCGAGCCAGCCCACGCCGCTGAGCCTGTAGCTTTAAATTCCCCTAATTATGATATTAATCCGATTCACCCTGTCCCTTTATTTCCTCCACCAGCAAGCCGAGGTCCGTACCCCACAGGGGGTGCTCTTAGCGTGTAGTCGCTTAGTTTCTAAGTTTTATGCCCTGGCTCAAGGCCTTAATTTATTGAGGCAGCCACAGGAAAGTCCGGTTAAGTAGCCGACAACCTCCTAGGTTGACCTACAAGATGCCATACAAAGAAAAAAAAAAAACGTTTTTACAAAAAATACAACCGACTTTCAAACTACAAAGTCAAAAATAACTTTAATTTCGGAAGTCGGTGTCTTTGGATCAGTATTTTAGTATTTTTGCCACCGACTTCCGAAATTAAAGTTATTTTTCACTTTGTTGTTTGGAAGTCTGTTGTATTTTTGTAAAAAGTTTTTTGTTACTTCTTAGTAGGTTGGTTCGTAATTTATCTAAATTACAATAGCTTAATTTTAACTGCTCATCGCCTTTTACAAAATATTGCTTTTCCCGATGATGAGACTTTAATTGTTGACGAGTTCACCATATGAATTGTGACGAGCATCAATTGCTTACCAACCATATTAAATTAATCGAATCACAACCCGTGAAATACATATTACTGAGTAGTTCCGGTGGCCATCTGTGTCCTTCATCATCAGTTCCACTTTACCAAATGGTGCTTTCCGAAAGCAGATGCACGAGTTACTACAAAAAATACCCAAATCGCTATAGGTGTGCCTATAATATTTTAAGAGTTCCCTCGATTTTTCCAAGATCTTCAGATCGTGACCAAATGACAATGGGACATGGGGGAACTAGAAAGTATACCCTTTCAAACAAAAAAATATTTTTATAAATCGGTCTGGCCGTCTTCGAGTAATCTGGACATACATTAAAAGAAAGATTTCGAGGAACTGAGAACCTCCACCTTTTTAAAGTCTATTTCAAAAGGAATTAATTTTGATAAGTTTGACAAAGTTTTGCAATGATGCTACATTCTTGTGAAATAGGATACTCACCACTGTAAGCGTTGTCAAGAAGGGTATTTAATATTTTGTGGACTGACAGTACAACATTCGAAATTCAAGTTTCCCCGGACTCGTATCGCGTCACAAGCAAGCCTGGTAATCACATGGATCATTGCGTAGCTAACTCATCAGCCACGAATGACGAACTGGGAATCACGCCGCGTCATCTACGTACTTTTTAACCAACTTCCAAAAAGGTTCTATGTTCGACTAAAGTTTTTTTTTTTAAGTGAAAACTTCTATAGGCGCTTTGGGCATTTTTAAAATGGCACTAACCCATTTCGCGACACTGTTATGACGCCAGCTTTTGACCATTAAAAAGTCATCAATGCGCGATACATCATTTCCTGCGCAATAAAATTGTTCAAGTTTTCACTTCTGTCGGCACTCCGGGAGTGCCACTGTTTACTTTTTTTATATATTTCCATCGATATTTTCGCCAATTGTGGACCGATTTTGAAAATTCTTCATTTCGTAGAGGAAGCTTGTGCGGTGGTCCCATACAAATTTTAATTACTTTGCTTGGGTAGTTTTTAAGTTAGTTTCAATAACTCCTATTTTTCGCATTAATATCATAATAATAATAGCATGATAACTTCCTGCGAAAGAGTGACAAATAGAAACCTGAAAAAAAAAAACTGACTTCCAAAAAAAACAATACTTTGGTTTAGAATTTTCGTTTTTGCCACCGACTTCCGAAATTAAAACGTTTAATTGTTTTTTTTTTAATTGGAAGTCGGTTGTTTTCTTTCGCAAAAAGTATTTTGTTCAGAAAAAATTTTATTTTTCGCTTTTCTTGAAAATAAGTTTTGGAGTTGACCGATTTGTTGAATCGTCTCCAGAAGTTTCTTGGCTTTATTTGTTTTCGGAATCGAGGGATCAGAAATTATAGCGATCCAAGATTTGATGTGAATGATGTCTTATTATTTTAGATGGTTTTCTTATTATTTTTCTTATTGATTTTCGATGATATAAGAATATCATATTTATGAAAGATTCTATTTGTTTGAAACTGACATAATACATAGGTAGTTTTAGTTTAGATTAAAAGTAATTTACTCATAAAACATTTAAAATCCAATTACTGTGATCACAGATTTAGACCAAGTCAATTTAGATATCGTTACGACTAGTTTTGTTGAATTTAATCGAACATTTAACAATTCCCATTTTGCACTACTGAAAAATATTATTGAACAGACATCAAAGAGTAATAAACTGGAATCTAAAATAATAATTGTAATTTAAAACTTTTTGAGCAATGTTTTATGTTTTGTGAGTATGTTCTATGAGTTGTAGGGCAATCTATTTGACCTGGTTATTTTCGGTTAGATTCTTTATCAAATTTACTTTTGACGTCTCGAATGCTTGAATTTCTATTTACTTTTGCGTATTATTCACATTGTTCCTTATAAAGTTGGGGACTTAGGAAGATTGACAATCAACTATATTTTGGGAGTTTCATACCTTCAGGATAAGTCGTTGAAGGAAGGAGTTCCGAGTTCTAAAAATATCAATCAACTTAGCCTATTGCAGTTCAGTGCTAAACATATGCCTTTCCCAGGCTGTGCCAAAACGCTCTTTCCTCCACCTTCCGCATCCAGTCTGTCCCAACTACCTTCTTAAACCACCTTAACCACCTTCTTAAAGTCATCGGTCCATCTAGCTAGAGGGCGTCACACACTACGCTTGCCGAGACGCAGTCTCTACTTCAGGAGTCGTCTGCTCCAACGGCCATCGATCCTTCGACAAACATGGCCCACTGACTCTTCAGCTTGCTTACTTTTTAAGCTATAAGCAAGCCGGTAACTCCGGTTTTTGCCCGGATAATTTAATTCCTGATTTTATTCTTCAAAGAAATTCCAAAAACTACTCCTAAAAATATAAAATTACCCAATTCTTTTGCCAACATTTTATATTTACATGTTTAGAATATTTTCTGTCTCAACGTTCATTAAAATGAATGTCTTTAAACACATTTAATATCTAGCCAATTACCTTAACGATCTAATTAGAAATACGTACCTTTTGCAGAACAAACTTAAGTGATTGTAGCGTAAATGAGAACGAAATACTGCTATTATATACATTGTTAGTTTGTTCTGTTTTTATTTCAATATTTAATTTTCTTTCTTTCATTTTGTTACCATTTCAGCAGCAATTTGTTTAACTTTATATAACTGTGCGGTAAGAAAATTTTACCTCGGGCTAGGAAAAGGTTAGCGTGTTAATTCTTGTGTGATATAAAAGAGGCATTTTATTTACAATTCGTTTTAAAGCCAGGGACCTCCGACATATTTGTGGAAGCACCGTTTATTTTATAGTTGCTGCAAACACTAGTACTTTTACTGTACCACGACTTACATTCAAACCCACATTAAGTTGACCATTTAATCCAATTTCCTTTTCTCTCTATAGGTGTCTCTCTATTTTAAACAATGCTTGCCTATTTAAATGTCTTTAAATTTCATCCTCATCATCGTTACATTATCAATCGCAATATGTTAATATGTATGCATATGTGCCTTGGTTATTTTTTTTTTCTAAATCATTATTATCGTTTTTTATCCTTATGTAATTTACGTCGTAAAGAAAACACAGCCTTAACAGACATAAGCTTACCATTAACAAGCCTCTGTTCTCCATTAAGAGTCCAGTGAACTTGAGGGACTGGGTACGCTTCAGCTGTGCACTGGAGTGTGACGGAGCCACCGGATGGTGCCCGTATGGCGACCCGCCCAGCCCACACCGACGGCGAGACTGTAGAAACGAAAGAGTATATTAGTGGATTCGATTTAGGTAGACGTTCATCATTCTACTGCCCTTGCCTGAATAAATTTGGGATCGGCGCAGTACGTTGCATGAGTGCACGCATTACACAAATTAAGAACACAGATTCATATTTGGAAGTGTTTTTAGTTTTAGTTAAATAATAATACCTTTGTATTTGCATCGATATTTTTTTACAATTTTTCAAATCCCAACACTACTATGGTGGTATGGTTAAGTCGCACCCTACCCCCAGAGGTATAGCCAGGGGTATGTTGGGTCCGGAGTGTCTTTTTCTTCCATTCTTCTCTATCAGATGACATCTTAATAGTCACCCCATTTCCACCCATCGTAAGTGGCTGCTCCGGTGAATTTGGTCTAACAAATACCTAGGAACATTAAGGGTATCTAAGCATTTATCCCAAAAGTAATGAGTTCGGGTCTTAGGTAAATATAATTCTGAAAACTTTAGAAATGGTAATGAATAACATTTTTGAACAGAAAAATGTTTGTGTTCTATTTATGTCTGACTTTAATGTAAAGTCCAAAACCATATTCCTCAAAGGATTTTAAGTAATTAAAATAACATCATATACCACAAAGAGTTCCTTACTAAGTAAAATACCATTAAGACCATAAAATAATTCCGAATTCAATTTCTTCCTAAAACCCACTTCAAAAGGGTAGTATTTCTAAAAGTTTTCGTTATTAATGAACCTCGAACCGCAAATGCGCGAATATTTGAGAAAATAACCAAGAAAGTTGTAACACACGACCAACTTGAATAGAAACGGGCACTTTGGTCAAAGTACATTACTTCATTGAGGTTTCACGTAACAAAAGATTTTTCTTTAATCTAAAAAGTTTGTCTGAACTTGTCTGTCGTGTTAATCCTGATTTTCAGAATAATTTAAGTGCTTAGTAATCTCAAGTTACGTTTTTTGCTTTCCCAAGGCTTTAATTAATGACAGCTTTTACTTTAGCTTGCATAAAAAAACAAGTTTTAATCTGGCTACTGAACCAGTGAACATGATTTCATATTCTCTTTAGAATTCTACTCTGAAAATTCCCCCGTGGTTGAAATATTTAAAGATATTCAAGTCATATTTAAAATGTATGTGTATGTATGTATGTGTATCATAAGATTATAACATGTTTATGTACTTGTGTAGGTAGGTATTATTTATAATGCATTTTGTTATCTTTTAATATTTTTTTATTATTGTCTCCTCTCAATTAGAGCACCTGCCATCTTACCTCTTCACCACCTTTGGTTGACTGATGGGAAATTCCTAAGGCATTAAGTCCGCCTTTGTATAGTACCGACAAAAAGTCCATAGGCAATCTCACAAAGCAATAGACTGACGCTGCGGTTTGACTTACGACCTTCTTCTATAAGTTCTTACAATACTATATACACTCACAGTACACACACACACTCACTTTGTATGCAACTCATCATGTCTGAGAATAATATATTGAATATGGCATGCTAGCTCAGTGGATAACGTGCTTTGATATGTGCGATTGTGGTGAGCCGAGCGAGGGTTCGAATCTTATCTGCGGTTTGCTTGTAATTTTTTTAATAATAACTAGTAGTAGTTCGATAATAATAAGTTTTTTGTTTCATTCGTCTTGTTCATATAATTAATAAAGTTTAGCAGGTAGACCACAGAAAACTAAGTAAATTACTTCGATTTCTGTGGGGTGTAAACAGATGCAGTTCGTTACGAATATTCACTTAATAGAACTTAGTTGTGTTATCATTTAAATATTTCCTAATGTACTCAACATAAATCAAAGATATTGTTGATAGAACAGAGGTATTGTTAAGACAGAAGATGCCTTTAAAGTTTTAAATTCATTATGAGGTTCAATTCGATTATTGAATGATTAATATATTTTTTTTTTTTAATAAATACAATATTATTCTTTGTTTTAGAGAAATACTGTGAGGGTTAAGAGATATGAGGAAGAGACTTATTATCGAGGAGCAGCGACGTCAAATGGTGAATGAATATGAAACAAATGGTTTTATACTAACGAGATATTTTGCTGAATTATTAAACACTTCATTATGAACCGTTCGCCTTGCACTCGCGTTGCTCGGCTTGCATCACCGAAGACCAGCTAGGAAACCGTTTTTGACAGAAATGCATAAATAGGAACGTTTAAGTTTTGCATGAGAATATTTAGACTTCAACTGGGACACTGCTAAATTTTAACCTTAAAATATTTACCGTACTTAATAAACAACAGATTCGTTATTGCATGAATTTGTGGTAACGAATTTCTTAAGAACGTATTCAATATGGTGTTTGTCGTATTTCTTTTAGATAGACCGACAATGTTTACATTATTTTAGTAATATTATTATTTTTGGATTAAAATTTGAGGTTTAGTTTCAATCTTCGTCTCGTAAAGAAAATGAATACTTAAGCTATAACCTCAAAACCTACCTACATTTACTAAAGCCAAAAAAATGTAAAATACTTAATGTAAACAGACTGTCCATACTTTACTTTAAAACCACCTATTTGGTAAGTATTTTTTTTTTTAATTTTGAGTAGTATTCTTATGTATTGCTTAATTACTTCGATCATGATCAAAGTTTAATGTTTATGGTGAAATAAATACATTTAAAATTTAAAACATTTCAAAATAATACAAACTACTTCTAAGTTTCTTGACATCTATTTCATATCTTATTTAGCTGAAGTAATGATCAGTAATTGTGGCAGTTTGTTAACTTTATGTAAAATAATTATAACAAATAAATATTTTTATATTTTGTCATCACATATCACGCATTTTTTATTCTAAACCTTTATTGCAATAACAATATTAATAAAAAAGGCAGCAATATTTTTTAAATATTATTATTGTAAACAGAAATATATTTTTTTGCAAAAATCCGCGCTGCTCTACACGAGATCAGAACATAAGCCGGCTGCATAACAGTACAATGCCTAACACATATAAGTACATCTATCTATGACTTGTGTCTCTTTTCTGATAATTGTATTTCGTTGTTTGTCTTTTAGTCTGATGTTTAGGATGCTTCGTTTCATGGCCCTTTGGCAAACTTGTATTTTATTTTTAGTTGTGCTGTTTAAGATTCACGGCTGGCATGTGTAAGAAAGGCATGGTAGTAGGCAAGCGTTCATGACTTTAGCTTTAAGTTTTACAGGTAAGCGTGATTTCTTTATTTCCTTGTTGCAATAAATAAAGATATACCTACATAGAAAACATTATATTCCTAAACGACGACAAAGAACGTCATCTTACAGCCTCCAAACTGACAGTACCAGGACACTTTGAATTGTACCCGGTATAAATGACGTAATTAATTCAACTGTCGACTCACATATAACATTAATCTGGATTCTCTTGCTGACTGAAGGAGGGACGCCATTGGTGGCTATACACAGGTAGGCGCCTGATAGTACTCGCTCGACGCCGGTCAGGTTCAGCCAGGGGCCGCTCCATTTTGGCGCTGTGGAGGAAACTTTGTTTTAATTGCAGTTGATTGAAAAATGTAGAACAGATTTATTTGCCATTGTTCTGAAATATTCACAGGATGGAATTCATGCAAGATTGGCTCATTTCCTTATGTTTAAAAAATATGCTAGAAATAATGATTGATTGTTATAAAAATAGGACAAAAAAAATACTTTTTTTGCAAACACTGAAAATAATAAGCTTTACAATACATTTATTATAAACCTATCAATGTTCAAACTCGGGACCTCTTCGGACATACAGTCGAAAAATTTTACTAGATCAAAATCTTCAACTATTTCACAACTTTCATAAAACCAAGTTTCTTCCTAAATGTTTTTGTCAGAAAGGCACTTAACGGCTTAAAATAAATGTTCTTTTTAAGTACGTTTATCTACAAGTACTAACCAAGAGCAAAGATTGGCTCCACAATCAGTTATATTTACAAAAATTGCTAGAATTACTTTGTGTAAAGACTTTGATTCCATCAATTTACTTGACAAAGAAAAAGGTCTAATGATTTGTAAATAATGGAGAAGTCTTTCGTCTTTTGAAACGCTTCCTTAAACTCAGCTTGTACGTTTTGTATGTCTTTTACATGCTCTAACGAGGGCCACGTCACTGAGCTGCCGTAAGCTCGTTGATATTACATCCTCGATCCTTCCCCCCACGATTTGCTAGCTGATCTGCTGATATTCATTGTTTAACTTATAATTGGGAAAATAATTTCCTCGTGTAGATGATGATCCATGTCCTGCTCACTTGCTGCCTTTATTTTATCAAATATGAAGAATCCTTTATTCACAAAGTTTATTGGAAATTGGAACGTCGTACTCAAAGGTAACTTAATTGTTTGTATACAGATTGTGGACGGGAAAATTCGAAAATCCAAATACTTAATACTTTACATAAGAAAGTAACTGGGTACTTACTGGGAACATAACTAAATTTAACTTGAGACAATAATGAATTAAGAATTTATTTAGAGCTGAGTAAAGTTGACGTCGCCAAAGGCTCGGCGATACTCGGTACAATTTTATAACAACTTCGTTACACAATGCAAATAAGAGAGCTTACATTCAATTTATAGCCGCGGGCGCTAAACTTTCCCTTTGTGTTAGTTCTGGCGGTGACTGGCTGTGTGCATACTGCGACAGTTTTTGCACACTGTCGCTTTATAATGTTTGCGGTCCTCTGTGCGGTAGTGTGAATAACAGATAAAGGTTATTTCTGACTTCAAGTTTATATAAAACAATTGTTAGTACTTGTTGTTTGAACGGACTAACGGGATCTGCGAAATTTGCTTTTACAGCTCTGTTTATGCATACGATGTTGTGTGTACGGAACCGTGTTTTCTAAAATCTGCAACATTGTTGGGTTGTTTCCTTTGGAATTGCCGTTCCCCAATTATTTTTACGGTCAACAGTTGTTCCTGACGACGCAACGGGGGCGTAACGATGTGGTAATTATGTAGTTAAATATCAATTGAAAAAACTTTTGCGGAGGCAGAACTAGAAAACTAAACTTAGTTGTGTTCGCTTTTATTTTGCGTCGATATTTTGAATCAAGCTTTTTAAATATGAATTTAAGTTATCAGTTGGAAGAAGAAATTGACGTGTCACTTTAGAATGGGTAAAAATTTCATTTTGAGAAGCATAACATTATTTTTTTTAGAGTACCTGGTCGACTGAGCTCTGCTCGGGTAAAAATAGAGAATGATCATTTAATAGTATAGGATAGTTTATACTAATTCCATGCTGCCATGATAATAGGTACTTACTAATCACATGCAGCCATGTCATTATTTTAAGGTATCCATCTTGTTCTAAACTTTAGGGGACCGAGCTCTGCTCGGGTGAAAATACGGAGAAAACGAATTTTCCCAGATATGAGACGATCGATTTTTTGCCTCCGTGAACCCCATATTGCAACTTTCATCGTATTCGTTAGAGCCTTTTTCGAGAACGTGATAACAAATATGTAATATATACAAATATTGCTCATTTAATAGTATAGGATGTCTTACCTAATGTCTGGTTGTCAATCTTGAAGTGCCTGGAGTCTTCTCTCCTCCAGGCTATGATGGGTGGTGGTGTTCCTGAGGCGGCACACCTCAGTGCCGCATTATCACCTTCTTTAACCAGCACCTCGCCACTGCTAGCTTCATCATCGATGTCTGGTGGAACTGTTGGATTTGACAAGAAATAATTGTATGTATTTTATTTAATACTTATTCATTAGTTAAAGATTTATTTGTACCGCAGTATTTTCCATTACCTTATCTTCCAAAAAAGCGTCACAGGGATTTTGTAACCAAAACAATGATGTGACTTATTTGTATTTATTCTGATATTCTTACATAATTTCCGACATAATTATGCAATTTTTGGTACAAAAAATATCAACCTTCTGACTGAGATTCCACGCAGGATAACCGATAATACATGTTCTGTTTTTCTTCTGCTCCCAAATTAATATTGTATTGAGGATAATATTTATATAATCCTTACTGATATACCCATAATATTATATTATAATTCAGGAACCGCTTAGCTCTTCTAAATTATTGAGCAGTCAGCGATTAATATTTATAACGTCGGAAATTATCCCACGGGAATGTACTAGCGGGATAAAAAGTATTCTATGTCTTAAGCCAGGTCATGGTCTATCTGTATGCCCAAATTCATCCAAATCCGTTGAGCTGTTTTTGCGTGATTGAGTAACAAACATTCAAACACACAAACTTTCACATTTATATTATTAATACTTATTAATAGTAATTTATTTTTCTCAAAAAGGTAAAAATTTGCTACATGGTATTTAGGTTACAGGCAGATTCAAACCTTTGTGAGAGCTGGAGTCTATACTGTTGTTGTGTTCGGGACCTGTATGACAGATCTCCAGGCTCACACCCTTAAAATTACAATATTAAATTGCACTTACAGTTACAAGTACTGAGAGGAAGGGAAATTAATTTACAAAATAAAAGGAGATGTGCTATGTGTGTCTTTGGAGAGTGTTGTGTGTCCGTGAGTGCAATATAAGTCCTCGCGCTCAGCACCCACGCAGGGTATTAAAGTAGGATTGATCTGTTGGCGAGAGATAAACGTGGACCTCCACGTTTATCTCTTGCCAACAGATCAATCTATTAAAATTTTCATTAGGTACCTACCTAATGAATATTTGATAGTCCGTAAATACTGCTTTTGGGGGCAAATAAGATATGCGTCTGTTCCTTAGTTCATCCATCTTAAGTGTTTGTGTGACAGCCAATGTGAGCAATAATTAATTGGGACGTTTCATGCCAAACGATGCTGTTTACTGTATTAAGTAAAATGTTAAACTTCTAAAATATTGAAGAAGAGTACTGTTTGCACAATTATGAACATAAACATCTTACAGTTACGCAAATTTCAAGTGTTTTTCGCGTAATGTTATAATTGTAACTTTGAGAAAAAGACCTATTTCATATTAGTAAGCTTTTGATAATACTATGTTCGTAACACCTTAAAACTATATATCAGTACTTTAGGAGAAAATCGCTTTTAAATCTTGTGTACGTGTAAGGTATTTGTGTATTCGGTACCTACGTGATGTTAATAATTAGTGAAATTATTACAAAGTAAAGAAAAAATTGTATCACACTCTTCACAATAAAGTCTTACCTACAACCTGTAGTAGATGAGTCTGGCTCATCATCGGTTCAGTGTTGACCTGACACATGTATCGGCCGCCATCAGGAGGGCCTATCTCCTTGAGCGTCAAGGTCCATGCTCCGTCTCCGTGGCTGACGCTGACGCGATGATTTTTCGTGATGACGTGGCCGGCAATGGTCAGGATTGTCTGTGTGTCCACTCGTAGCCACGCCACCTGGAGATAATGATAATAATAGAATAAGCTTTATTGTAAAGTCCTCCTCGTAGTTGCTTTACTACTCCTAAAGTGACATTTAACCTGGTACATAATTAAACAACAAGGTTGGTTAGTCTACGTGACAGTAACATACTCATAAGGTTGAAAAAATGTTAAAGCAATTACGAGGTCTACTATACACTATATTTTAAACAATTTATACACAATATTTGGGTTTGGGGTACAATAGCCGCAAAATTAATATCGAAAGAAAATTTCTGAAAATTGAGAATCAATAACTGTGTGACTCGCATTTATTCAAAAGCCCCATTTACCTTGAAATACCCAATAATGATTCTGGTAACGCTGGAAAGGCAGAATTCGAAATGTTGGGAAAACGTTATGTAGCACATTTCCATTAATTTCATTCTATACAAAAATAAAAAACGTACTGAAACGAACAAACTGAACCAAACGTTTTGAAGGAAAAAATTAAAGAAATTAATCAAGTTATAGTTGTCAAAATTCGCAATGGCCGACAAATTCACTTTCTTTGAATGAAACCCGATGATAAAAAAAATAAAAAATATTTTTCCAAGTATAAAATTGAAAATGAACGAGGTGCCACAAAAATCTAGAGAGTAATCAAATACTAAAAGTTGAGGAACAGAACATGGAAAGTTTCACTATGAAATACGAAAGTACCTGAATGTTGAAACTAAAGAATATTGTAATTAAAAACCAAAGTTTACAAAAAAGAACGAACGTTGTGACACCTTTTGATGTTTACAATATTGTTACGGTAGAGAATTTGTTGTAAATATTGAATAGATTTAGAACTCGTTGTGGTTAATATTAAAACTTTGGGATTTTAATATTAATAAGCAATTAGCAAAGGTATGTTTCCCAGAAAACTTTACAATTTGTTTCTCTTTCTCAATTAATGCTGGGATCTATTATTCGCAGGTAATAGATCCCAGGATTAGGTAGGTAATTTAATTTAAATAAAATAATACGTATTGAAATAATACAATCTAAAATATTTCGCGATCTCCTGACTTTGATAATATATGTAAGTTAAAACTTGTTCCCACAAAAACAACGTAATGATCTCCTAAAACAGTGCTACCTCTCTCCTACCCTGTTTGCTGTACCCTACAGGGTCCATAATGATCTAAATTATATAATTACCACCTAATTACACATTAAGTACATATAGAACGGTTGCTAAAAATAAATGATCCGTTTCCATTAGGAACGTTTGAAAGACTTTTATTTGCTTCCTCTCACGCTCACAATTATATTCTATTTTCTGGTTTCCGTACTTAGTCCGTCAAGTGGACCATCGCGGCCGTTTGGTGATTATTTCAACCAGCCCACCTCCCTCCAGAAGTTAACTAAAACTCCTGATCTGTTCAGAACATCAGTAAAAGATCTGGGTAACCCGAGGGTTTCTGTTCTAATCTGGATGAAGCCTGTACATTCGGAGAGCACGTGCGCGATGGTTTCCTCAGCCTCCATGCACGCCCTGCACAGAGGACTGTCCGTTATGCCTATTGTGTGGAAGTGTTTGTTTAGCGAGCAGTGCCCCGTGATGATCCCCGTCACCAGGCGCAGGCCGTTCCTTTCCAGGCTTAAAAAACGCCTGGTTAGCCTGCTATCCAGGGATGGCATAGCTTCCTTGGACTACATGCAGCCCGGTGCCGAGATCCACCAGTTCTCCGCTTGTGTTGAAGGGAACTAGCACGATAGGGTCGGGTCCACAGACTACCGTGCTAGATCCTCTTCTAGCAAGTTCGTCAGCTGCGTCGTTACCTAGCGATCCGCTGTGTCCTTTTATCCATTGCAGTGTCATCATGTTGCGGCTAGATACCGTTACTTGAAAGAAAGAAATCATTTATTTGCTGATAATGTAGGTATACATATAGGTTGGAATATTTATTAAGTGTCCCGATACATTTTAACTTACGGCATGCAAAATATTGGGTTTGAATTAAATATTAATAATTATAGATACAGCTATTTCGATCATTATTAGCCATAGTCGAATTTAATTGGTTGTTACAGATCAGACATCTAAACAAAAAAAAATTATAAATTAATATAACTAATGAATTACATATAAATCTCTCGCAAATCATACAATGAAGAATATAAATGTCGAAATGATTAATGTCGAAAAGCTTAATGTCAAAATATTCCAAAATATTAACAACAATCACTATTATTATTAGATAAAAAATTTAGATAATCTCGTAATGTCAAGATCTGTTATGTAAAATTACAATATAACAAACACCATTAAAAAAAAATTAAAAAAATATCGCTAATAAATAAATAACCATGTCAATAAGTCAATGTCATCAAAAACATTAAAAATAGGAAAGGTAACGTACATTTATCAAAAACATTTTCCTATATAGTTTTGTCATTTAAAAAGTCTTTAACTGTGTAATAAGATTTCTCCAGCAATAGTTTTGAAAATTGTTTTTTAAACATTTTTATAGGTAGGTCTTATATATAAGCGGTCCCATGGAAAGGATGCTATTTTTTAATAAGGCTGTTTTATGACCACCTGTGCGCAATTGGTTTTTGTACTGGGACCTCATTGGTGCTGTGCGTTGTCTTATGTCAGTCATTGAGGTAAATAGGTGCTTATTTAATTTAAGGAATAGGGCCACTTCTAGAATATATAAACAAGGTAATGTCAGAATTTTAAGGGATATAAATACAGGTTGACAACTTTCATTAAACTTAAGACCTGTCATAGATCTAAGACATCGTTTTTGGGCCCTAATATTCTTTCCCTCTCACTGCAGTTGCCCCAAAATATGACACCGTATCTTAACAATGAAGCAACTAAACCATGATAGGCTATAACTAATATATTTATGTTTAGTTTATTTGAGAGGTTATAGAGTACATATGAAGATTTACTAAGTTTTTGGCACACATTTTCAGCCTGGGATTTCCATGTCAATTTATCGTCAATCTGCACTCCTAAGAATTTAGTCACTAAAGCTGTGTCTACGATTTGGCCATTATATTCAGTAATTACTTTTTTTGGCTGTAACCTCTGGTGAACATGTATGACTTTCGTTTTTTTTAAATGTATGACTAGATTATTCCTATTAAGCCAATCTATTATTGTTTTAAGTGAGCTGTTTATTTCATCTTCATAGTTCGTCTCATTCGTACATTCGACTATAGCAGTGCTGTCGTCGGCAAATAATGTCATTGGGTGACGGATTTGACGGGGTAGGTCATTAATATAGAGCAGAAACAGTAATGGATCGAGTACACTACCCTGTGGAACTCCGAACTCTGTTACTCTGCAACTGGATAGGTATTTCAGTTCACGCTTAGTTTTAGTACAGATTCTCGATAGTTCTGTGTACTGTTTTCTATCCGTGAGATATGACTTAATTAAGTTTAGCACGTTTCCTCTTATGCCATAATCGCTAAGTTTATTTAAGAGAGTGTCATATTTTACATAATCGAATGCCTTTGTCATGTCTGTGAATATTGCACAGATAGGGTTTTTTTTATCAACATTATTCATGATTACTTTCAAGAGATCGAATATTGCCATGTTGATGTTTTTATTTTTTCGAAATCCCTTTTGTTCTTCACATAAAATGTCATTTTTAGCTATAAAAGTGTAAATAGATTCATATATGATTTTTTCAAAGATCTTAGAGAATACTGAAATAAGAGCTACAGGTCTATAGTTTGCCATGTCTTCCTTGTCATTTTTTTTGTGCAATGGTTTAATGATCACAGTCTTTAATTCATCAGGGAATATACCTGAGCTCATACACACATTTATTATGTGACTTAATGGTTTTGCGATAATATTAGAGACATATTTGACTACAACGGTTGAAATGCCATCGAATCCAAAACTTTTTTTATTTTTTAAGTTTTGTATCACTCGTGTAATATCTTGGGGGCCTACCGGCTGCATAAACAAAGAATTACAGGTTTTGGTAATTGCAGCTGTATTTCCCGTACTGCAACTGGATACATCATGTATTTGGTCAACAAAAAAGTTATTAAATGATTCAGCTTCATCGTTACTTCATCGTTCTACTTCATCGTTCGTTCTAGTCCATTATGATATTCTGTTGTTAACTTTGAAGTAATATATTTTCCCGTAAGGATTGGAGAACTAAGGTGCTTTCGGAGAGTAAACGTATGTGAGTGTCCGTAACTCTCCTGGCTTTTATAGCGTGGGCCGCTTGTATCGAGCCCACACACTCCACCTGATAAACGGTGTTGAACATGCCCATCCCATGGCGGGATATATTTATGTTGAGATCGTATGAGAAGACTCCGGAGTCGGCTTTGATCCGTCTGTGTATACTCTCAGCTCGGGCCTGAGTAGTCACACATTGTTCTTCAGTAAGTATTATGTTGTGTAATGTTGCATGTTTTTACTTACGGTTTGGTTGTTAAAATGTTGGTCTTTTATCATACGTTCTCTCTAGATAAATGCATGACCATTGCCGGTGTGTTAAATATTCCTGAGGCTCTGTATTTCATTGTTATTGATATTTTCTGTAGATTTTCTTGTTGTGACACTTACCTATGTCAAATGTTAAACTGTCAGTTTCTTTTTATTTTTCTGTTTGGCTTAGTCTATGATGTTACTTTTTGGTTTATATAGTTTCAATTATTTTTATTGATATCGCTAAAACATTGTATTAATTATAATTTATTTTTATATTATGATTGTACAAAATAACTACAAATTAACTATTGTTCTAAATTTTATTTATGAAATTTAACGCACTCCAAGGAGGTCCGATTATATTGGAAGAAACCACTGTTTGAAAATGGAAAAGAATATTGATTTTGGAAACGAGCTGAAGGGTATAAAAGCAGAGGCCGTCAGAAGCAACGGGCGATTCTATCTCGGATTCTATCTCGGATTCTATCTATCTCCGATTCTATCTCCGACTTTATAATAATAAAAGGGTCTGTCTCTCTTACAGTCCATCTTGGCCTACCCTGGCCATTCCGGGGCTCACCCACTCCCTGCCGGAGCCTCCATCTCCCGAAGACTACCTCCCGCTGCAGGCCTCCTCTGAGGCCTAACCTCCTAAGCGTGCAGTGCCGATCAGTAGTGTTAAACTGTGTTTTTGTACTCCCCTTGTATTTTTAATTATATTATAAAATTCAATTATATTGTTATATTTTCCCTTACATTTTCCCCCTCTGGGAAAATGTAACCTTACAGTTGTAGTGCCTTTGAAAGTGGTGTGATTTCGAGGCTTTGTCACTGGGTGATGCCATCATGGTCGTCGTTTGATCCCATCTTCCTTTAGACGTGTGTGCTTAACTGGAGTCTTTGCTTTGGGTGCACAATTTTATTTTTAACAGAAACTTTTTTTCAACCCGATTCGCGCCTCACTAAAACGTTGCCGAATAAATCAACATCATTACCTCAGCTATATAAAAATTCCGAGTCTCTAGAAGAGATAAATCACCCAACATCATCATATGGAAAAACACGAGGAGTAATTAAGATAGCGAAGAGCCTTGTCCCACTAATTGTGGAGGCTTCTGGCCCTTCACTGATTCAGCAATGTGACTTGTTCACACGAAAGAAACCATTGAGAAACCGTTGAGACGACATTACTATCTTAAATCACTCTAATTTTCTGAGGGTAAGACACAACAAAAAGATACACAGTTTTGTACAACAGTAAAAACAAATGTTGCTAAAATATTGCAAAACCTTTGAGGATTTTAATCAAAGCCTTAGAAGCTACTTCAACAAATTGAGCTAAGCACTATTCAACAATATTAATAAATAAAAAACTCCAGGCTGATGTATGCCTCACCATTGTGTGGATCACCCGGAGGACATGGTGGAGCATACGGTGGAGGTCTGCTCGGCTTGAGCGGAGAATCGCCGTGTCCTCGTGGAGGCGATCAGCGGCGGTGATGTCTCGCGTCCAGCCCTGGTCCAGGCCATGGTACGTAGCGAGAGGGCATGGAAGGCCGTCACTTCCTTCTGCGAAGAAGTAATACTCGCGAAGGAGGAGGCGAAACGTGTGAGGGAGAGGCAAATTTCGCGCCCTTACGCCCCTCACCGCCGCAGGAGATGCCCTGGGCGTCGGGAATCGCAGGCCTATTCCCAGTCACTGTAGGCGCTGGCTTGCGGACGGTGAGCAATGGGTAGCTCGCCGTCCAATAAAGAACAGGCTCGGGTCGACGGCGCGTTGTGTTCCAGGCGCGCCTTAAATAGATGTCAGCAGAACTGACGGGGTTCGCTAGGGCCAATGCCTGTCGGGGTCGCAAGAAATTTCGAAAGAGATACCGTGGCGCCTGGAAGCATGGAAACTGAAGAAACACGGGTGGGTTTTAGTCAGTAAGAGTCTGACACGCCTTCCCACTCTACCCAGAGCGGGAGAAGTTATTTGATAATTTACCACCCAAAAAAAAGGCTGATGTAAGCCAAAATGGCTTACATCAGCTATTTAATAACTTAACACCCACTTCATTATTTATGCCTTATATTTCAAAACATAAATATTCAAGAAAACCTAGAATAGCTAAGTTCCATTTTGTCAGAGCCACATGGATCCAACAATTGCGTCCTATGTTTAATAGTGGGTCCTACCGTATGGAACGCGGAACGCTTTTCTAAGCTTCGTTGGGCACCAGGGCCTATCTACGAGACCAGACGGAGAATGACAAGGGGTTAAGCGAGCGAGAAGCTACTGGGAGAATGTGTGCAGCTATTTTTGACGGTATCGAAAAAAATTGTGGTTTTGTTTCAGGTTAGTTTAAGATGATTCATTTGATCAATTATTGTTCTGCCTGCTGCTTCCGGCCACTTAATTTTTATTTATCTGGGATGAAAAGTGTCCTATGCTTTTTAGGAACGTTTACCTTTTTGCAACGCAAATAAAGCAAAAGAATTATGTGAGGATCGTAGCAGGTGGAGTTCTGTAATGTCTAAATACCCCCATGGGAAGAAAGCGTTATTTTATGTAAGTTTAATTTTTTTTTTAATAAAAGAGATCATCTTCAATTATACGTTGTTACTAAAACTATAACCAATAACTAAGTATGAAAAATTGTAATAATGTTGTTGAATTTGTAAGAAATAATTAAAGAATAAGTAAGTGAGGCTTCTATGATTTTGCCATCATATTATTCGTATTGCCTAACCTTGAATATCTGTAAATTATCAACCCTACAGGTCAGCGCTGCATCTCTGCCAACTGCCACGGTCACGTTTGACCCCGGACCCACAAACCGTGGCAAATCTGAAACAAAAGAACACAATTACTGTAGAAAAACTAATGAGCGTAGATATCGTAATTACAAAGGTTTGGTTAACAATGAGACACTAACAAAAAATAATAATAACTAAAAATTAATAGGCATTCAAATAATTCTAAATCAAAATAAAAAATATTTTATTAAAATAAGGCACATGATGTAATATATATTATTATGTAATACAAACAATCGAAATATTCACAGAATAAGTTATTAAAAAAATGCTCTAATTTAACATATATTTTTTCCAAATCATTTACACTACTCATTTAGAGGTGATCTTCATAAAATCATTAAAAGTCTCTTATAGTCTCCCTATACACCACAGATAATTGTGAGAAATATCTTTCTTCCGTCAAATGTTTGATCAAAGATTGCCGTTGACAGCTTTTACGAATAACATTCAAATATCAATATCAGCTGTATATCCTTAAACAAATGTAAGCGAGAAAAGCTTTTGTTCTGGTATTTTCTTGAACGCCTTAGTCGTATGTTTAAATTCATGAGCGACGCAACACGCAATCTTCATTTATGATACATTCATAGCAAGTGATTTCTTAAACGTGGTCGGTCACATTGTTTTATATCATTTATAGTCCTCTTGCACCACAAATCGCTTAACAGATTAAGTGCTAAACGAAATAGGTTGATGTTTTAATTAAATACGTTTCACGCTTAATGTAAACTCAGGGAAATTCACTGTGCGCACATTTGGGAGTGGCGCGAGGAGGCGAAACGCCGGGGCTTAACTCCGCTGCCGCGAGAAATCGCGGCACAGCGGATGGAGCTCCGGCGGGATCTCATGGCGTCATGGAGAGTGCGATTGTCGCAACCCAGCGCTGGGCACGCCACAATTGCGGCGATAAGACCCCTCTTTGAGGAGTGGCTAGAGAGGCGCCACGGCGTCCTCACCTTCCGCCTGATGCAGGTCCTCACCGGACACGGCTGTTTCGGGAGGTTCCTGCACAGGATAAGGCGGGAGGAAACGCCCGGGTGTCACCATTGTGTGGATTGCCCGGAGGACACGGTGGAGCATACGGTGGAGGTCTGCCCAGCTTGGGCGAAGCATCGCCGTGTTCTCGTGGAGGCGATCGGCGGCGGTGATCTCTCGCGTCCGGCCCTGGTTCAGGCCATGGTACGGAGCGAGAGGAAATGGGAGGTCGTCACCTCTTTCTACGAAGCTATAATGCTCGCGAAGGAGGAGGCGGAACGCGTGAGGGAAAGGCAAATTTCGCGCCCTCACGGCCCTAACCACCGCAGGAGGAGACACCCAGGGCGTCGGGAATCGCGAGGCGATTTCCGGCCACCGTAGGCGCGGGCTTGCGGACGGTGAGCAATGGGTGGCTCACCGTCCGATAAGGACCAGGCCCGGGTCGACGGCGCGTTGTGTTCCACGCGCGCCTCAAAGAGATGTCAGCAGATTTGAAGGGGTCCACTAGGGCCGATGCCTGCCGGGGTTGCGAAGAAAACCGAAAGGGAGATCGTGGCCCCCGGCAACAGGGCAACCGAAGGAACACGGGTGGGTTTTAGTCAGTAAGAGTCTGACACGCCCTCCCGCTCCGCCCAGAGCGGAAGAAGTTATTTTACGATTTCCCACCCTCAAAAATAAAAAAAAGGGAAATTCACTGTTATGCTAATTGAATACCAGCATACTTTTCCGTATATTCAAATTACAACCGAAATTATTTTTTGACAGTTGTATGAAATACCTATAACACGGCTAATTGACGAAGAGTGGCAATTTGCTTAACAATATTAATTTCCCTGACTGTATTTTAGTGATTTGTGATGCAAGCGAGCCTTACTTTCAAAATTCAGCATTTAAATTTGATCCTCAAACTGCACAAGATCTTTTATGACATGCAATTAATTGGAGTCAGCCTGGCTAGTTTCAAACTCGAACCAAAGTCCATAACCATTAGCTGGTCACTCAGCGAAACGGTAACCTGAACGTCTGGTGACATTATAATCGTTATAGTCTCCGGTTCGGTTAGAAAATAATCGTATAGCCCTGAATAAATGCACGCAAATAAATGCAAATACAAAATATTAGAACACTCATTTTGATGAGTTTATGATACTAAAGATAGATAAATGTTATTCAGTGAAGCAAACAAAATACACTATACCTAATTAAAAGAACATTATTCAAAATAAGAAAAGGATAAAAAAATTGTTTTCGACGTGGGCAACTCTTCAATATTATTACACCACTATATTTTACCTGCAATTTCGTATAAAAAATATACCCGTACCACATTTATTTATAATAACTTCGATAGAACAGTAAAAACAAAACGTCTGCTGCCAATTTAGTCCCGTGAGAGGGAGAACTTGTAGATACAGTTATGACGGAAACGTCCGGTCGGGACATTTGGGTCCATTCGGGACGTTTGGGGACAAAACGAAAGCAAAAGGTAGAAAATAATGGACAACTCGGTATTGGTCGAGACGTCCGTCCGCGAGGGACACATTTTCTGGTCGCATCTTTGTTATGTTACCATTGTTATTTTGAATGATGAATGTCCTTTGTTGGTAGATTTTATTTGGTTATTGTAATGATTGCCGATCATTTACTTTTTAGTAATTTTGATAAAATGCAATTATCACTAACCACCGTTGTATAGACGAATAGCTGACTATTGGATGTTGTCCTCTTGATTATTTATATTCCTATTGCCGGTTTAACGAATCCTTTACGTAGTTTAAAACTTTAACAAGAAACCACTCACCAACAACACAAAATATAAACCATATTTTTCTACACACATCTTTAAACGTAATTACAGCCTTAGCAAAGCAAGCAATTTAATTATTACTGACGCAGTACTTCATTATTCACATTAAATCTGGGAACATTAGTTACACTACAACTTTAATAAAATAGAAACGGTCCACTAAGTACATATCATTTTTCACCGGCTGCGGGATTTAGTAGGTAGACAGTGAGCTAAAGAGAGGTACCCTTTGTTTTGGTGTTTCAGGTGGTTTTAATTAATATAGGATTTTAGGTTAATTTAGTAACCAAAGTCTAATTATGTATATTTTTTTTTAATATTTACAAAATTGATAATGCTTAAACTACCTCATCATGTTTTCTTAACATGATTTTCTCCAGAATATTGGATGTATTTCTAAGCATACCCAAATGTTCCATTCCAAGCACTACCCAGACCTGTCTGTATAATTCAAGAAGAATAAACATAGCCTAGACAAACATTTAATCAAAACTCTGAGATAAAAGGTCGTAAATCCATACAATCGCACCTAGGCCCGGTCCGGCTAAGTAAAGTCGAAAACTTTTCCTTCACCCCGTGAATTAGTTCTGATTAAATTCGTTGGACCCTACCCACGTTTATGTGACGGAATCAGGGATAGTTATATAGGTACTTATGTGTAGGCGTGCCCGGTATTAGGGAACAGGACTTGTAGTAAGTAAGGTTAGTTTTGAAGGGCCGTGTTTAAGTTATTTTAGTGGATTCAGAGACGTGAATTTTATTTAGAAGTTCACGAGAAGGACAGTTACAAGATCTTCTGACATAGTTGGAAGAGAAATAATTTGAATAGTGGCATCCTTAACAGCAGCTGTCTTTTATATCGCCACCACTCGTGAAGTGTAGTGTTTATGGTAAGATCTCTTTTCACATAAATCAAAGTACAGCCGCAAAGAAAATGTTTTGTCAAAAAATCATAATAACTACAAATAGATCAGCTGAACCGTTTTAAAAAATATATATTTTTCTGTCCCAAGGGTACGATGACAAGTGGCCCGCGTCCTTGAACGCGATGTTATTTCCCGTTCAATGTTCGTTCACATTTTATCGGTACGTGATCAAACAACACACGTACACTTCATATCGTATCTTACCCATTTTGTTTTTACTTTTATCGGTTATGGTTATGGGAGTGCTAAAAATTGGTGTATTTTTACTTTAATATTGTTATTTGATACTTTTTCATTCAGGGCTGGTGTGTTTAAACGACGCATGATAGGCTTAAACAAGTTCAGAGTAAGTTTTGTGCATTGAAAGTCAATAAATATTATGTAGCCCACCTTTCTACAATGAACATAATCATTAATGTTTTTGATTCACCTAAAAAGATGTTACCCATCCGTTTAGTATCTTGAATCTTTTTCATTTAAATTGACAACAACGGCAATAAATAAAGAACCTCTAAAATAATTTTAGATCTCATCAGAAAGGACGCGATAACTTAGTAGACTGATTATTAGGAATCCATGAATCAAGGACTGGGTAGGTACGAAAATCATGTAAGCAAACAGGCTGAGCTTCTATGAAATGTGTGTTGTGGTAGTTCTGGTAATGACTGGTACCTAATCGAGATTGCAGATCAACACGGAGTAATTGTGGTAAACATTCCAAATACAAGCATATTGGCAGCCTAGTTAAAGGGATTAATAACTAGAGCATTTGTAAATTACCAGGAATATTCTTCACAAATTATTACTTACAATGTACTATTACTTAAAACTCAATGTCTCTGAAATATCTTAAAGTAAAGGCTTTAACAGACAGGTGCGACGTGACGGTGCGACACGATTCGGATAGAAAAATTTCCGTAAAGTTTTTAAAGAAATTGTCGTACTAGAGTCGCGCCGCACCTGTCTACGGAAACCTTAATCCTTGATAGTTCTCGTATTTACCACAACAACTATTATACCTTCCGAGAAATCACTCTTATGCTCTTATTCCATCAGCTGACATTTAACGTGCGTACTGAATATAACATCGATACATTTTACGTGTAACGTACATCACATGACACGAACATTAACATTATTCTACACTCATACATCAAACCATTCCGATATGCACACACTGACACGTTCTAACGCACACATACGTAGAAGGACGAGAATAAATGATAATGCACAATTTGAGACACGCTGATAAATTGGCTTTTAACTCTGAGTAAGCTTGTTTGGATAAAAGTGCGTAATCTCTTCGCTCAGCGTTAAAAGAGCAGCGAGAAGATTGTTGAGTTGCGTTTTTCTCTGAAATTGTTACGCAGATAGCAGATCTCAGATTTTTATTTTTACATCGTCACTTGCGATTTTTTGCAAGAAATATTTTTACCGTTTTGTTTGAAGAGCTAGAATGAAGTACTTACATGAAAAGGTGAGGACATTTTTGTTGTAAAAAGCAATTTTATTTTTAAAACACTATCTTATTCATAAGGTTCGCAAACACGTGTAGGGATTTTTTTACAAATATGAGTACAACAGAACTTTGGTACTTCAAATTCACAACAATGCAAAGACAGTGATTCGACCCTTCCTACATCACCACTCCCTAGCCCGGCTCCAACAAGTATTTTATCGTAAGCAGACGCTGTGAACACCTGTAAACAATAGGCTTGTTTCATAAAAAAAAATTTTTAGTCCGTAAGGTAGATTAATAAAAAATATAGAACACGTATTTTTTATATTTTAACGTAATCAAAAGATTACGGCGATACATTGAGTTAAAATATGGCATTACGTCACTGCTTGCTAGATTTTATACTGATTTGTGACGTTGCGAGCCCCCACTCCCCAACTTTAATGCGTGTTTTCTAAGTTATTTTTTATTAATATGATTAAGCAAAAAATACGTGTCTAATATTTTTTTATTATCTGAAAGACGGACTAAATAGAATTTCTTTTTTTTACCTAGGCAACTACCGTATTGAAATACGAAACTTTACCACCGTCCCATTGTGGATCCCAAACAAAATCAAGATGGTGCAAACTGGTTCAAAGCTTCACCAGTTTGAATAGGCGAATCTATTTCAATAGGTATTTCAAATTATGTCTCAGCTTATCATTGTTATACGAGTTTAATTAAAAACAAGATTGATTCTAATGTTGACAAATTATTTCGTACTATTTGTCGCCAACTTTTCGTATTGATGTCGTCTTGGTTCAAATATAGGTTATTATCTTATTTGGTTGACAATATTATTTGGGAAGCCTAGTAACATCATAATAAAAAAAGCCTTTTCTGATCTTGGCATTTGCTGTAATTACCCATTTCAGATTAAACGCTACAACAATCAAAAGCTTCAACATTTTTCCTTTAAGAAACCAATGAAATCATAAATAAATTAAACAACCCACTTGAATTTATTTACCGCAAAGTACAGTAATACAATCGCAAAAGAAAAAAACCCTCAAACAAAGAACTAAAGAACTGCCATGTAACTCCCACAACAACATTAATTTCCAACGTTCCTTACAATTAGGAAATTTCTAACAAGGCCCGATTATTAGAACTGATTCGAAGGTAACCCTCAAGGTTCCCTACTCCATACTCCGTAGTTTTAGCAAGCGCATCCCTAAAGGCTATCCGTTTTAATTAGGGGCACGACTCGTAAATGGAAATTACTTAGTTACAATTTGAAATAACTTCGGTGAATCGAGTCAAGATTAGTTTCTGGGACATCTATCATACATGGCTTATGGAAATCGCACTGTGAAATGACAGGATAGGGTGAAACTGTTTAAGATGTATTTGGATTAGTTTTGAGTGATGTTATCCGGATGACGGAAGAGGGAAATGGTTAGGTTAAGGTTATAATTTTAATAATAGCTGTGTCCCGGGTGCCCTCGTGCAAACAATGGTACAATATGAGTAAATACTGTTTAGAACCTACTCAAAAATAATCACGTAAATCGGTTAAATGGTTTTAAATTTGTCTATGAGCATATTAGCGGTCTGCTTAACATAAAAACCGAAACCATCCCGCAGTTATATCATGGTTCGGTTAGGTATACAATACAATGGCACATGCACATTGTACAAACAAATAACAAACAAACTGACTGTATACCATAAAAACATTTGTTTAGAGCGGCAAGCGACCCTTCACTGTTCCCCCACCCTCCCAATTTTTACAAAACATCCGTCAAAACGTTACGTCATCACTTACAATATCCAAACAGAGGGTTTTATTTTACTATATACAAAAGAAAAATTGATTGACGAATAATACTCTTTCAACAGGCATATCATATTATGAAATGCACCTAGCTTCTGACGTATCATAAGTGCCCATGTAAGTTTATGTGAAATAAAAATATTTTGAAAAATGTGTAATATACGATGAGTTGACAATATATAGTTAATAAGTATGAATGTATTTAATGTTGATTTCTTTACCCGTGGATGCCATATGACCGAGGTCTGGTTAGTATGAAGAAGATTTTGGTTTTAAAATAAACGTGTAAAACATTCCGTAAAATAAAAACAAATACAATATATAATTGACGATGAAAATTAACTGTTCTTTATTACCATTATGTATGAATGGTTGAGATGGACGAGACTGCAAATTATTCAATGTAGAAAATATAAGATATGGAAGAAAATAAATGAAAAGCGATATTATATTGAATGGAAATTGCTAGTTTTAAAAATTAGTTTTTATCTTCATAAATCTTCGAACAAATAAAAACTCTATTTTATTTTGTAAAAGTATCTCTTTATGAACAACTTCTACAAATAGAAGTTCAACAGACATTTAATATAAAATCATTTTTAAATATGTTATTTTATTTATCTACACCCATGCTATAAAACCGCTATAAAAGTTTCTAAAACTGTTAGCCAACATTAAAACGGCCAGTGTCATAGTAACCATAATATCATCCAAATGAGTGTTATAATGTTGTACTAACATTATGCAACTCTAATTTCAAAAAAAGAACATTGTCATGTATGCAACTGGTCTCCTTGTTTCCATCAACTTTTGTAATGGAACGTAGAAGCGAGGGACAGCAGCACCCGCTGCACGCATGCGCGATGATGTGCTGCTGCAGGCGACATTCATACGTGCACTTGTACTGAATTTCGTGGGGTTTTATAAATTCTTGATCTTGAATTACAAACACCCAATGGTTTTCTTTTGAAGACGAAGGCAGGTACGACATTTATTATGTAACGAATATGTGTATTAACATTGCTGGTAACAAAAGTACGATCTAATCGCACCTACATTTGGGATTGAGGAATATTTTTATTTTATGTTAGGAAATTTTTTGACGTAAGTAATCGTAAAATTAGATTACAGATATAAATTTTATAGATATTCACTTTTTAATGTTTAATTTAGCTTTGTTTTCATTCTTAACTACAAAGTAAAACCGATCTCTTTACACTCGCTCTCTATATAGTAGGTTGTATGTTAAACAAAATTAGAACTCATTTCTTTCCTTCGTTTAATTACAGCAGTACTAAACTACAATTTAATTAGTAAAAGCGATTCAAAGTAAATACCCTTACAGAATCCAGTACGATCGAGTTTAATCCAATTTAATTCTAAGATACTTGGCAACAAGGAATATTCATCAACTTGACTCAAATCTAGGTCCTTTGGCAAATAAATAAGAGTCAGTGAGCCGAGCAATCGTTTATAGTGCCAACAAACTGTTTTACTGGAGTATTTATGGTAGAACATAATTATAGTTATTACAAGTAATTGGAGCAGGAAACATTGTTTACCTGAGTTAGTTTCGCCATTTTGTTCTCAGAGGTAGTGGGATAGGAAATGTCGACTCCATCTAGCTTATTTCTTAGAATCTCGTACCTCAAAAGGAAAAAACGGAACCCATATAGGATCATTTCGTTGCCCATCCGTCAGTCTGACAAGACCCTTATTCTTAGGAACGCGTGGAGGTATCAAGTAGAAATTAATGTCAAATACGTAAGTCTGTGATTTGTTAGACCTCTAAAATAATCAAACTTTTAAGTCGACAGCAGTGGCACTCCGGGAGTGCCGACAGAAGTGAACACTCGTGCTAAAATCGTAAATTTGTAGTATTATCACATAAAAAACCCGACCAAGTGCGTGTCGGACTAGCCACAATGAAGGGTTCCGTAATTGGGATGAATTTATCCCAAATACAAACTTAACTGGCACTCCGTCGTGCTCTTGACACCGCTGGAGTGCCAGCTGTTTTAGAACTCCATGACACGCGACGATGGGAAGAGACCAAACGGAATGACCATGATGCCTTGGAAGGTAGGTAGGCCTTTAGTGTGGGATGCAACGTGTGTCGACACCCTTGCGCCATCCCATCTTCCTAGCACGGCGGGCTGTGCTGGGGCTGCTGCTGCAGGTGGGGAAAACCTTAAACAGCGCAATTATTATTATTTAAGTCTTAGTTTTTAAATCATGTAAATACGTGTGTGTAAATAAAGGTGAAATTCAAAAGCGAAAAAAAAAACATTGTAAAAACATTGTAAACATTGCATATACATGTTCTTCCATATATTCCAACGGCAAATGTTAATTTGTACGCGCAATATTGAGTGATTTACCATGTTTATTTTAAGACCATAGGCTTCTTATAAACTTTTCTGTAATCTATTATCTATAATTATAATCTATCAGCCACAAAAAGCACATTGTATAATGTGGAGCATACGGTGGAGGTCTGTCCGGCTTGAGTGGAGCACCGCCGTATCCTCGTGGAGGCGATCGGTGGCGCTGATCACTCGCGACCAGCCCTGGTTCAGGCCATGGTACGGAGCGAGAGGGCATGGGAAGCCGTCACCTCTTTCTGCGAAGCAGTAATGTTTGCGAAGGAGGAGGTGGAACGCGTGAGGGAAAGGCAAATTTTGCGCCATCACGCCCTAACCGCCGCAGGAGATGCCCTGGACGTCGGGATTTGCAGGCCGATTCCCGGCCACCGTAGGCGCAGGCTTGCCGACGCTGAGTAATGGGTAGCTCGTCGTCCGATAAGGACCAGGCCCGGGTCGATGGCGCGTTGTGTTCCACGTGCGCCTCAAAGAGATGCCAGCAGAACTGACGGGGTCCGCTAGAGCTGATGCCTGCCGGGGTCGCGGGAAAATCCGAAAGGGATACGGTGGCCCCTGACAACGTACAAGCAACTGAAGGAACACGGGTGGATTTTTAGTCAGTTGAAGTCTGACACGCCCTCCCGCTCCGCCCAAATCAGGAGAAGTTATTTGATTATCTCCCACCCAAAAAAAAGAGGAACTCAAAACATTCGTCTTTTCACTGAAAAAGCCATTAATTTGATTTTTTATTAAGGTGCACTTAAATTGCGGTCGATCGATGACATCGACAATAGAAATCGATCCAGTTTGTGTGATTAAGTTCATAGATCGACCATGGATTATGTTATGAGACGATCAATATCGACTGCCGACTAGCAATCGCTTAGATCGAGCACTTTATGATGACTCCTTAGGTAAAACTCAAAAGTCTTATTTTTGTAATGAAAATGTAAACCGTAGAACTAACGAGTTTGGGCACGCTAGAGAGGCGCCACGGCATCCTCACCTTCTGCCTGATGCAGGTCCTCACCGGACACGTTGTTTCGGGAGGTTCCTGTTCCAGGTTTGGAGGTTACACCACCGTGTCCCCGTGGATGCGATCGGCGTTGGTGATCTCTCGCGACCGGCCCTGGTCCAGGCCATGTTAGAGCGAGAGGGTATGGGAGGCCGTCACTTCCTTCTGCGAAGCAATAATGCTCGCGAAGGAGGAGGCGCAATGGATTTTTACACGGTACGATATAATTGCCTGTTACAAACTATAAAATAATGTTGAAGCAACAATAAAAGTGCAACTTTTAAACAGTGTTTAGACGGTGCAAGTCATTGTTGCTTCAGTTTTATTGTATGCAGCGGGTAAGAAATAGTATGAAAGGGGTTTAATATATTAATCTCAGCAGCAATCAAAAGCAGACCTTTTCGCGCAAATATATTCGGCAAACATACAAATTCACGTGAGACCCACATTCCAGCAGGTTACGTTAAATGAGATTTGAGTGGTCCTCCTTAATTGTTCGTTAAAATATGGTTGTCATAAAGTCAGACAAATGTACCTATAATTTATGCCATACGTCAACTTAACGTATGAGTACTTATGAGTGAAGTTACATTGCTCCCTATATTTGGCGTGATTTGTGTGTTGTGACTGCGGATACTGAGTTGAATGGTGCATTTGTTTGGTACTTCTAAGAGGAATCTTTTTAACTTAGAAATCTATAATTCGGGTATACTAAATTACCCGGTAATTACACGTCGTGTTCTGGTGTTTTCCTCAAAAAATAATCCTCTGTGATCAAAACTGTATGCTTACTCGTAATGATTTGTTACAAAAAATGGGTTCATTTCAATCCGTTCAAGAACTTTAGAATTAAATTACTAAATATCAGGTGGTGGTCATGTTCTTATAGACTGTCCAATGGACAGTGTCTGTAACGAATGTCGTTATGCAATGAGGACACCTAATGATGTCCAGTTATGAATTTAATTAGTTTATTGATGTGACGCGTTTCGACATACGTACGACATACGTACGGACGTACGTCCAAATGCCGCAATGTAGTTAATATTTATAATGTCTGCAGAAATACTATTTATTTGTCACATTTATTTGTTACATCAAATAACTACAGAAATGTAAAATATTCCTCCATCTTAGTATTTATTTATAGAAATGGCAAAAGGATCTCTAATGTATTTGAAATTCAACGTTCAATGTTCAGAAAACAATTCAAGTACCTAGTTTTAAAAAACTGTTTTTAGAAATTTTATGAAAAATTGATATTGGAATATATTAATGTTATATAGAATCCACTTTAACTTTTCCCTGGGAACCGGTACCAAATTTTTATATGCGAGCATGTGTTATTTACATCTTAGTGCACTTAGATCAAATATACACGCATATAAGTGAGTTAATTTTTACAGCAAAACGGATAACGGAAATCGTCATAATAATCGAAATAGGTGCAAAAATATTCTCATACAACCAGAATGACTGACGTAAAATTTATTTCTATTTTTTACGTCCATATTTATATACATAATACCATAAAATAGCCGTTAAAAACAGAATAACTGTCTGTACGATAGTAAAGTGGAAAGAAATATGAAAACGTCTGCCAATAACAACGCCAGTGAATAAGACATGTTTATAACTTAACTTGTAAATTATACTTTTACTGCTAAGTACTACTGGGATGGGGAAAAACCTTTATGAATATTACAGAGATATTCGGGACATTTTTTTATTTCATGCAACATAGTAAAATAAATTGTTCCTTGGCCTAGGGCCTGGATGTAATGATAATCCTCTTAACTGTGTTTAAGAAGACATTTTGCAAATGATTGCACAGTCCCTAACTTTGTATTTTTTCTTTTTATCACGGACTCTTTTAACGTGCACGTCTACATTGTTCTCACATGTATAATTTCAACATGAATGATGCAACCAATATTTTGATTTAAAAGAGTGTCCGTAGATTTACTGGCACTTCTTCTCTATAGGAACCTACTACGCTTTGGAATGGGTAACTAGCTTCATCTTTTGAATGAATCCGTTTGCGAAATATTAAGCTGAAAGTGCAAATTTTTGTTAGAGTCAAGTGTTTATCGCCTTTTTTTTTACTGTTATTGCTATTTGACGTTAATAAACTTTTTGAGGTGCGTTGAGCGGCTTGTTTAATGTTCTAGTACTGTAATTAATAGTGTCGCACTTTCCTGTAATTTAGATATAATATGCGAGATCTATATTATGACAAAGACTTTGAGTTAATGCTGTGTATGTGTTTAGTTGGTAAGCTTTTATATAAATAAATAAACGAATTACCTGCCAAGAACATTATGACAAAAAGTATTGTCACTGGTGCACTCTAGAAACTCTAACATTTCTTACCAAAGCAATATAAAACTATTCAAACATGACCCATCTTCCAACTATCTTACATACATACCCATACAAACTTATTACAGAATCATTCATACACTTTGCTAATGCCTCCTACACTCGAGGAAGAGTGCAAACTTGGCAGCTACCGAAACACATCAACGCGTTATATATGGTCGTAAGTACGTTGCAGTGAAATGAAAACTGATTTTTCTTGCCTTTTCTGCAATGAATATTCTTCTCTGTATCTTGACTAAAAGGGGTAAATGAACTGTGGTGACCTTTTGTGGGTAGAATTTCAGTTTTTGTGTCGCGTGGTTCCGGATAAAAACAGATTATGTTTCCATTTCATTAGCGTCGTCATTTGAAGGCGTTTTCAGGCACACGTTATATTTTTAATACTTCCGTACTAGCATGCATTATTATTTTGTTAGATTATGTGGAATATTTTCTAAGGGATTTTAATATGACGGAGACGTCTATTTAATTGTGTCATCTGTTTCAAGAGGGTCTATCTAGGCTTTTTTACGTCGAAAAAATTTGTACAATGTATCGATTGACCCAAGACATTCTTCAACCCATTAAAAACTGCACATTAAGCTTCTGAAATCTGTAGAAATCCAGCAATTCGTTGAAATAAGTAGGGTTTTATAATTATTCGGCTAGACGCTATCTTTCACAATTGTAAAGAAACCAGCTATTCTCTGTCAAGACCCACTAATAGTGATTTACACGGGCGTTTAAATAATTTACCTTTTGTTTAAAACCTCTGCAGCGTGGTCGCTGCTGTTGGGGCTGGCACACACATGGTTTTGAACGAATGTGAAGTTGTTTTATAGAATTCACGGTAATATCTGTGACTAAGTCTGGAACAGATGCTAGTTTTATGCATGTATACCGCATGGATACAGTATGCATTGGGGTAGTCAGAAGCAGCTAAGCAAATAATCAACGATATCTTGTATGACATATAAATACTAACTTAACTGTTTTAAAACGTACTTCATTTTGGTGTCCTGCCACAGTTTCTGCTAGTTACAGATATAAACAAAACGCTTGGATAATTCAGCCAATGCGGCCACAATTCTCAACCATTGTTCGGCCCAGCATTCCAGCTTGGCCAACCCTGGCTGCAGGTGGAGGCAATTTGAACAATTCAATTACGAAGTCACCGCACGAGTATAATATATGTGACTTTAATTCCATTCACAATGACTCATTAGTCCCCGGTGAACTCATAATAAATTGAGCCAATTTGTCATTGAAATCATTTTGCAGACTTTCAATTGATTCACGTGAGAATGGCTGGAAAATTACCTGTGTCCGTAAGGATTTTGTAGTTGTGTTGGATGGTATGATCTGTCTGAGGGAAAGGATTTATCAGTTTATAAATTGATATTGTCTAGTGAGGTATTTTACTGATGTTTTCACTACCTCGTACTTTAAAACAATGATAGGACTGGTTTGTATATCTGTTTTTTATTATTTAATTATTTTAATAAATGAGAGACTTAATGCAACCTACCCACTATTGCAGGTATTTACATCATTCTTCGAAGAAATCACAAACCAAACTACTGTGAAAAAGAAAAGCATGTAGCAGTGAAGCGTAAGTTTAAGGTAATTGCACACAGTTTATTTTAATTCTATTTTACTCTCCTATACATATATTCTGTTGCAATAACAGTCGTCTCTTCATGGCAATATATTTTGTGAGATTTGTTGTTATTTAGTGCTTGTAGTTGTACCTATTATAGAAAAATCTATATATTTCAGATTTTAATCCATTTGTTGCAACTACAAAATGATTTGCTCTGTATGCTATATTTTTTTGCGAGAAACTAAAGCTACCATTTATTTTGGGGGGAAAAGTTGGTCTTCTATTTATTCATGCAACATTTTTAAAATCCTTTTCAACATGTACGCTGTGACATGCTTATCAAGCAATGTGTGCACAGACACAGATGTACCCACTCTTTCCTCACTCTCATAGTCTTCAAGGACGGCCATTCGACACTACCGAAGGGAGATCGTGCGGAGGACACAAATCTTTCAACCTGGTTCTGTTAGATGATAGTCTCCAACCGCGGATTTTATTTGATCGGCCCACCTCATCGGTGACCTCCTGCCTAGCCTATTACCTTCCACTCTGTCTGCACCACTAGCAACTCTAAGAAGTCATTATTTCGCCTGGAGACCATGATCAAAGAATTTCAGTACTTGAGACTGTACTAGGTAGTGCTGATAGACAATGTGTGATGCCGAGTTCTTGGACTATGGAGACGTTTGAAAATAAATTTTCAGGTAGGTAGGTAGGTAGTAGTTAATAGGTAGACCCTTGAAATTTCCACAGAGTATATAGCACAATACCCTCTATAACAACAAATAATAAAAATAAAATAAAGTAAAAAATTAAAAGGGGTGCCCAATACAAGAAACATATTAAAGAAATATGTAGTCTTAAATATTGAACGAGAAACTGCATGCATTATTCAAGTTAATTATTTAATTTCTTAAATTAATAATTAAGTTTGTATTTAACACGCTGAAATTAAATTCATAATAAGACATCGATGTAATAATTATCATTTATCAAGAACTTTCTATATGTATCTTATTTACGCTAATGATGTTAATTTTAGATTTCTTGATTTTGGTGTACGAGTCCGAGTCGCACTTGGCCGTTTTTATTGCTTGTTCATACATTACAATAGAGTTTACTCGGCTACTATAGACATGGTTAACACCCTGAATAAATATTGAAAGTTATTATTGTATTAATGTACTGTATATGGATCATAGCATTAAGGCTCCCGCCGAGAGGCGCGACGCAACACCAGTAGAACAATGTTTCCGTGAAGTTTTCATAGAAATTGTTCCACCAGACTCGCGTCGCGACCGACTGCCTTTATTCAGTTAGATTCAAAATCAATGTATTATTAAGAAAAACTCGGTTTCAATTATCCACTCGAAGGCGTGTTTTTCTGAGGTGAGATTATTACTTTAAAATATTAAAACTAACGAAGAGATTTTAGCAAAGTTATAATTGCGAAATTTAAAAAAAATATTTTGCTCATGCAAGCTTTAGTTGATCTTTATTTTACTTTTTGCAGAATTCTACTATTACAATTATTATAAACGCGAAAGTTTGTGAGGATGGATGGAGTTTTGTAACTCTTTTACGCAAAAACTACTGAACGGATTTGAATGAAATTTGGCACACAGATAGTTCATAAACTGTATTAAAATATTGAATACTTTTTATCCCGATATTCCCACGGAATCAAGACTTTTGCGGGTGAAACCGCGAGGCGCAGCTAGTAATATTATAATTGTACACAATTACAAATATTATGTACTTTCAGGGGCAGTCGGGTAAAACGATAAGTTGCGTCATTTTAAATTATGAAAAGTGCCGGCTAATGTTTCACCTGAAATTACTATCAATAATCACTGTGGTTTGTCCTGTCTCAAAAACTAATAGGCTAATATATATATAAAAAAGTAAAAAGGCAACTACAATATTTGATAGTAACCCAGCGTGGAGTCCATAATATAAAATTATTTGATTGCTCGGTTCTTAGAAATTGGAATAGCCATTTAGCCTTATTCGGTATCGGTTATCAAAGTAAGTAATCTCCAAATTGCCTGTTACAGACATCTAACGGGACCTTACAATGGGGTATATCGGAAAATATTCGAGTACCCTTATAATAGTTACCTTTAGACAAAATAATGTTAGACTTACGTGTTATGATTTTCTTCTATGTATATTTAGTTACATAAAATGGAAATATTGTTTTCGAAAAGTTGGTTGCAGCATTCAATTTAGAAAATCAGCAATTCGTTAATCAAGCTTAGTAATTATAACAACTTCAATAATTATCGTTAAAAAAAAATGGAAGAACTGATAACAATACCTTGTTTCCAAAAATGGTTATGAGTCATTATGAGTGATGGGGTTGGACATAAAATGGAGTAAATTCAGAATTGCGGTAATGATTGTTGATATAAGTTGAAATCTTATTGATTGTTTCCCGATCTCTCTTAAGAATTTTTGTTTGCTCTTATGCCCCATCACTGGGCAAATACACACACATACACACATTAACAACTCATACACACAAATAATAATTTCCTTTCTTAACTTATATGGTTCTTCTAAAACTGTTGAATATTTACAAAAAGAATACAAAACTTATACTAAATACATATACTAAATAAAACTTTTTTCTATACAAAATATAGAATAAAACATTAGTCTGCAGAACGATTGAATATACCTTTCACCCATTAACCTATTTTAGATAAACTTAGAACATCCGATAACATTTAACCTATTAGTGGGCACTAATGATCGGTTCCTATTATCTAACCGACCAGCAATGGTTACTATGTCGTACGACGTTAACTTGGGTTCGTATGTCGTTACAAACGACTCAATATTCTGTTAGTATCTAAAATTAGCTGGTCTACTGATGTTTTGACAAGATTCCTTTTCTTATCGGGGTCCAGGAATTAGCCAGCCTCAAATCAAATAGGTATTATGATTAACGTAAAAGGACACAAGCAGATTATCTCTTATTAGAAGAGTAACAGTGATCCTCTAGCCGATAGCAATAGACTGTGATCACTTACCGTATGACAAAAATGGTCAGTTATGGCATTATGTAAAAATATTGTTCTAAGCTACAACACAGGTCCAAATTCAGTTGTAGACAATAAACCTGATGATGCTGCCGCTCCTCTTTAAAGAAATAACTTGTGATTAAACACAAACCGTGAGTGAGTACCACAAACGATTCTTTATCATATATGGAAACTGATGATCAAAGTATATAAATTAAACCAGGAAATGTATGTGTAATGGTGCACAAACGTTAGATAGTTTAATGTTTCCTTTGAGAAATACTTGGCTTTCGATATATCTTGTATCTTTCAAAGAAATAAATAATTACTTGTCAAAGAGTGTCTTAAAATAGCTTTCAGGATGAGGTTCACTAACAGCTGCGCTGACTGGCCAATCTTTTGAACACAACCTTTCTCGATACCTCTTGCCAACACAACATGTTCGAAGAAAGTGCTTCATGTAAAGGGAATATTGGCTTTATACTATGAAGTCGTAAGATAAACTGTTAATAGTTCATATTATAAGAAATACATAAAGCTATGTTTTGTCATCACTGGGTGTGTCAAACTCGTGCGACAAACTCAACAGAATAATAAAAATCTAAAGAGATTGTGTAGTTATCTTTACTACAGAATTATTGTTTTGTCCGACTGTTCGACTAATTAGTTTTAATTCCGACTTGTTTAAACCTACATACCATAGGCTTCAGTCTTTATTAAATTAACTGATAGTTAAAATATAAAATATTACGTATTGGCTTTCTGCACGCCATATCCATAATAATGTTTCAAGCCGCTACAAAGAGTTGATGCTCAATTTCAAATTAATAGCTCGTGCTGTACTTTCCTGCAATCTTCCCACAAACCCCTTTCGATAATATCGAGGGGTGCCATAAAACGTTCTAGGGATGGGATAAAGAATTTGTTCCCATCAGATAAACTGAACAGTATATAATGACGTGGGTTTATCACACTTATGGGTTTTTATATGTGGTTTCTATCGATGGGAAAGAAAAAGCAAGGAAAGAAGACAGTATCTTTCATCGGTGCCTATAAATTTTCTTGGCGAAACCTTTAGAGCCAAAAGATAAAATGTGTTAATAAAGTCATTGAGTTGATTAACTATCGGTAATATCAAAGTGGGCCAAAATAATCACTGAGTGACAACCCCATTTAGTGACATCTCGGCATATCAAGACAGTTAGAGAGACAAGCTTGACTTTTACCAAAATAACTAGCTCCTATTAGCACAGGACTGAAGTCTGTGAAAAAGGGAGAAGCCTTTATCTTTCGATGGATACTTAATATCGATATATAGACTATCAATACTATTAGTTTACTAGCTCGATTGGTGATTGGCTTCGTCACAGTTTGAGGTTTTATTTCCACATGGACCAAATATGTGGCGTACACAAAGCTGTTTCGAATCAGGATATTGGCTTTTGCAAATGGAATTTGTGTCTGTTACTCACGATATAGAAAAAAAATTGTAGAAAGAAATGTTTACAAATAATTATGAATGCCATACTGACAAAAATATCTGGAACTACCTATTGATAACGTCAATTACAATTAATATTATGAATAGATAGGTAGTGACATAAATTAAGTATTTTATAACTAAATGAATTATTACTTGTTAGTGTGTCATAATTTAATATCATGCCGTAAACGACTACTTCTGAAGATAAACCGTCCGTTATACTGCTACAATAAATAGTACTACTATTTACCATACACTTTGCATAAACCTAACGTGCCGGAGCCCAACATTTATAACAAGTATCTCACAATTTCTCATGTCTTCTTTCATGAACAGCGTAAAACATTACGACGAAAAAATCCCACACTCGTTTCACAAATTTTATCTTCAAAACCTTTAACCCTTTACATATTCAAACTCACGTCAATTTACGACTATACATACATTTCCATATAATTTGAATAGGTACATGAATGCTGAATCAATTACGCCCAGAGTACTGTATAGCACAAATCTATACGATCCTCAATGTTAACAGCCCTCTCGCTGCTGAAATCTTCAATTTCTTTCAATAAAAAAAAACTTAACGAGTTTCTTATTATTATACTCAAACGTTCCGTTCTCATAATCTGTCGTTTTCTGGTTTCTAAGCTTCATTAAAACGAAGGATCGCTGCTAAATCCCTTTGTGTAATACATATACTTTTGTTTGATAATATGGGAGACCGGCTGTCAACTGAAATTAATATAAGGCTATCTTTATTAGTTCTCGTAACAACCTTACTTGCAGGGTTAATGAACCGACGAGAGCAATATTTTAATCCGAACGAAGCCTCATCAAAAACTTTTTGATGACAAAGTCTAAGACTTCTAAGTTGGACATTTTGTTCTAGTTGGATTTAATCAGGATTTACTTTGGATCGGATCGAGATTATCACTTGATCGGGCCTGAAAAACTTAAGTGATTTAGATTTAATATATAAATATACCTAAACTTAACAAACCCGACACTGGGTTTGTTAAGTTTAGGTATATTTATCTTATTTTATCTCTTGATCATGACTGGTGTATGAAAATAATGCATATTAATTCGTCAGCATTATCCTGAAAATTAATATTATTTCGAGTCTCACAGTTACGTTGTTTTATACACATACAATTTTTTTCTCACTTGTATAAAAACTTGAATTGGAACAACTATCCATTTGTTTTGTTTCGGAAATCGATTGCGCACCTGAGGGTCAGCTAATACATTAATAATCACTAAGCTTTTTGCGCCCTCATACCGATTTCTGTACGATATTTTTCCGATTTCTATACAAATGAATTAACTAAATAAGTACCTACCTAGATTTTGTTTAAAAAGCTCTGGCGTTTTGTCATCAAAACAAAAACTTTTTTTAATCTAGAATATTCTAAATATAAAAGAAACCTTTCTCCGCTTTGTTTCGCCCGCCATATTACCCAGAATGACAATAATGAGAAAGTAATCCGGTATCGAGTCGATCGCACGATAAAATGATAAAATTCAGCGCTGAATACGCTGATACGCTGAAAGAGCTGCCTTTGATTATGTTTGTTTCTTGATTAAGTTTTTGCTGAATATTCGATGTATCATTTTGCTGAAAGGCGAATAGGATGATTTTATAATGAGAAGGATGTGTATCGGTTTTCTGATTAGGGATGTGTTTTAATATACTTGATAGGGATACGGGATATGGGTATGTATGAGCATAATATGTCCACTTGTATAGTCAACCTAATCGATTAGATTGGATTTTGGTATTTGATTGACTTTGTGAATAAAAAACAAACAAAACTTGCTTTGCGAAAAAATATGCGATTTAAATAGATAACCCGCAGGCTGATTTGGGGATGTAAAATAATAATATATTATGATACAAGTGTGCTGTGTAGTGATCAATGCACACTCGTTTCATACGACGTTTTTTCAACACACTTGCGAGAAAAAAGCTTGCTTGCTTATTGTAATAAATTATACTAAAATAACGTAACTTGGGATAAAGAGATGATACATTTAGATTTATAAAGTTCAACTGACCTTTGTTGCCAGGTACTGACTATCCGGAGCTCTCTCTCTCATCTCGGGTGAAAATAGAGAATGCACATATAAGAGCGTGCATTCTGAAAGTGGGCAACGTCGCAAATAGAAGTTATATATTTCACTGATTAATTTGGCAATATTACTGTATGCAAAAATGAATTATTGCTAACTTTTAAATGCCTTTTTTACAGCTAAATCGGTTACAACATCAAATTCCGAGTTATAGTAATTGCAATGCATTACGGTACAGTAATACTGCCAAATTAATTAAAACAGGTAAATATTTGATAGCTATTTGCGACGTTGCTGTCTTTTGGAATAAAAGCTCTTAATACTATAGGATGCTTATACTAACTCCATGTATAGCATTCACTAATTCGATGCTGCCATGATAGTACTTACTAATTCCATACTGCCGTATTATTATTATTCGGACTAGTTAATAGTTGTCTGTTGTGCACATTACCGCACTAGTACCGTAATATAAAGTAAAAAAACACACGTGTTTAAAACACTGCATTATGAACCTAAAAGTGGTTCAATAAGAGCCACTTTATGAGCAAGTGTGTTGAAAAGGTATTTATTTAGTTAACCATTATAATTTTAAACATAACTTGATTTAAGTATTGTTTGTGGCTGAACGAATAAATAATAAAAATAATGAGAGTAATGGGCAACTGTATCAACTACTAGTCTAATTCAGTGACTATCTATACTAGAAACGAACGCGAAGCGACGCGGCGCGAAAACAACAAACAGTCGATAAATACCTATTGAAGTGGCCTAGGTGCTCAAACGCACGTGGAAAATAAATCCGACGTACTAAAAACCTTCTCCTTTTTTTGAAGTCGGTTAAAAAGGAATAAAAATTATAACAATCGGTTATTATCGTACCGCGAATGGGAGGATTTGGTCAAAATAACTGGGATTACAAGTATGTCTAGTTCTAGTGAATTGCAAAACTGGTGTTATGGCTTGCACTTGCACTTTATGGTTTGAGCATTGATATATAAAAACCCAAGATGCACACTCAACGTCTAAAAAACGTCCCCAAAAAATGAGCGCAACATTCTAAATTGTGCGCTCATTTCAAATAGTCTCGCGTCGCTCACGTCTGGAAGCAGTCGTTAAAAATGCCCAAGTGTTCTGAGAGAAATTGTAAAAATATTACGTCAAGAAGGTTAAAAAAGGATGGGATATCGTATTTTCGGTAAGTAAAAAACTTATTGACTAGTTTTTGTTGTTTTTATGACCGATTATAACAAGCAATTTGTGATTTTGATTTATTTTTTCTAAAAACTTCATTCAACGCTCAAAGTAAAATACGGCTAACTTCAATGGCTGCTTGGTCAGTGTTAGAACAACGCATTACAGTCTCCTTTTTATTTTAGTCGCATTATAAAAATATGTGCAGGCAGGTTGTAGTAGGATGCACAATAAAATGCGATGTATGGTTAACTGTGTAATCAGTCATATAAAATACAATTTTTGAGTAAAAAGAAAAATCAACTACTAGTCTAATTCAGTGACTATCTATACTAGAAACGAACGCGAAGCGACGCGGCGCGAAAACAACAAACAGTCGATAAATACCTATTGAAGTGGCCTAGGTGCTCAAACGCACGTGGAAAATAAATCCGACGTACTAAAAACCTTCTCCTTTTTTTGAAGTCGGTTAAAAAGGAATAAAAATTATAACAATCGGTTATTATCGTACCGCGAATGGGAGGATTTGGTCAAAATAACTGGGATTACAAGTATGTCTAGTTCTAGTGAATTGCAAAACTGGTGTTATGGCTTGCACTTGCACTTTATGGTTTGAGCATTGATATATAAAAACCCAAGATGCACACTCAACGTCTAAAAAACGTCCCCAAAAAATGAGCGCAACATTCTAAATTGTGCGCTCATTTCAAATAGTCTCGCGTCGCTCACGTCTGGAAGCAGTCGTTAAAAATGCCCAAGTGTTCTGAGAGAAATTGTAAAAATATTACGTCAAGAAGGTTAAAAAAGGATGGGATATCGTATTTTCGGTAAGTAAAAAACTTATTGACTAGTTTTTGTTGTTTTTATGACCGATTATAACAAGCAATTTGTGATTTTGATTTATTTTTTCTAAAAACTTCATTCAACGCTCAAAGTAAAATACGGCTAACTTCAATGGCTGCTTGGTCAGTGTTAGAACAACGCATTACAGTCTCCTTTTTATTTTAGTCGCATTATAAAAATATGTGCAGGCAGGTTGTAGTAGGATGCACAATAAAATGCGATGTATGGTTAACTGTGTAATCAGTCATATAAAATACAATTTTTGAGTAAAAAGAAAAGATTTGTGACGGCGCGTGCGGTGTCTGTGTTCTTACTAGAGGTCGCCCGCGCCGCGCGGCGCGCATGCCACCCACACTGACGTTCGCGCGAGTGGGGAGCGCTCCTTGCAAGCTTCACATCCGTTGCTCGCCTATTGCGTTTTGTTAACATCCTCCGCCCCCTTGGAAGCCGTGCTTTCAAGAACTTCTGGATCAACTGGCAGGATGCAGACCTTGTTTAACGCTCGTCGGACGATTCCCTTTGTTGTAGCTATGTCTGCCACTCTACACAAACCATCTGGTCCGACGAAAAGCTTCTCTACTCGTCCCAATATCCACTTCATCGGCGGCAAATGATCATCCTTGATTACGACTACATCTTGAACTTTGATAGGGTGGCCACTGGATCGACGCCATTTGACTCGCTGTTGTAGCTCGGAGAGAAATTCTTGCGACCATCTCTTCCAAAAATGTTGCCTCAGTCTTTCTAAATGCTGATATCGATTGATCGACAATTTTTCTACCATAGGAGATGCCAGTGACGTCAAAGGACGTCCGATAAGGAAATGGCCGGGTGTTAACGGATTAAAGTCAGACGGATCCGATGACATAGGTGTCAATGGACGCGAATTCAAAATTGCCTCAATTTGTGTAAACAGAGTGGAAAGCTCTTCAAATGTAAGATTAGAATTACCTGCTATTCGTTTTAAATGGAACTTAGCCGCTTTAACGCCAGCCTCCCAGATTCCACCGAAATTAGGTGCATAAGCTGGACTGAATTTAAAATCAATACCCTCGCTGGCTCCGAACTCAGTCACGGACTCATTGGCGGCCTTAAGCATTCTGCGTAACTCGTTATTTGCCCCTACGTAGTTTCTACCATTGTCGCAATAAATTGTGCGAGGCTTTCCTCGCCTGGAAATAAACCTACGTAAACATGAAATAAATGCATTGGTACTTAGCTCACTAACAACTTCAAGGTGCAAAGCCTTGGAAGAGAAACAGACAAAAAGACACAAATAGCATTTGCTGATTCTAGCGCCACGTCCTTTTCGATTGGAAATATGGAACGGACCTGCGAAATCGGTGCCACAGATCTCAAACGGAGACGAGGGATTTACTCTAGGATGAGGTAAGTTACCCATCACAGTTTGAACCGATTTACCCTTTAACCGTACGCATTTGACACATTTGTTTACAGTTTGTGTAGCAAGAACTCTGCCACCAACGGGCCAGAAGTTCTCACGTATCAGACTAAGTAATTGCTGAGGACCGCAATGTAGTAGACGCAGATGCTCCTCTGCAAATAAAAGTTTGGTAAATGTATGCTTGGAATCAATTAAAATGGGATGTATTTTATTATAGGGTTGCAACGCACCTTGAATGCGTCCCCCTACTCTCAGGATGTTTTCATTATCTAAAAATGGATTCAAAGATAGAATATTAGATTTACAATTTACAACTCCTGTAGTTTTTAAAGAATGAATATCCTTTTCAAAGGAATAAGTTTGTGATATTTTAGCCAATGTTTTTAATGAAGTTTGTAATTCGTGTAGTGTCAGTTTACCTTTCAATTTATTATTTTTATTTTTACAGTTGTGTATAAACCGTTTTACATAGCTTAGAACTCTCTGTAGTTTAGATAGTTTAGAAAATTGGTTAAATGAAATAAAATTCTGTTTACATTGTGTGGTTAAACTAACCTTCATTTCAGGCAATGTGTTACTTGGTAAGTTAATATTATGCTGAGGCCACTCATCCTCAGGTTTAGTTAAAAAGGAAGCACCATGCCACCAAAGATGGTTACTTTTAAGGTCCTGCGGCTTGACTCCGCGTGAAGCAAGATCCGCCGGATTATCTTGAGTTGGCACATGGCGCCATTCATGTTGAGCGGTAAGTTCAAGAATTTCTTGTATACGATTGCATACAAAAGTTTTTAAGGTTTTTGGTTGGGTATTAATCCATCCCAAAACTATAGTTGAATCTGTCCACAAAACAGCACGTGACATTTTAAATTGTTTATTACTTGATGAATGTAGAACCTTTTTAAGCAATCTAGCACCTAATAGAGCACCCATTAACTCAAGACGCGGTATTGTTAACTCCGGTTTTAAAGGGGCTACCTTTGCCTTGGCACAAAAAAGGTGAGCATGTATGCCACCTAGTGTATCCTCTGACCTTACGTACAAACAAGCACCGTACGCAGTCTGCGATGCATCAGTGAAGCAATGAAATTCCACATGAATTGGTGCTGAGCAGACGATATGCCTGGGCACCTCAAGAAAGGAAATATGGTTTAAATTTTTAACGAATTCTTCCCACTGAAGTTTAATGTTATTTGGGGCTTCTTCATCCCAATCGTTTTTTAATAACCACAGTTGCTGCAATGTTATCTTGGGAAGAATTGTAGTTGCTGATAATAAACCCAGTGGGTCAAAAATTTTAGAGGACATAGACAAAATATTGCGCTTAGTAATTTTCGATTCAATTTTGAATTCAGTGGAAAATTTTAAAGTATCTGTTTGTGGGTACCACTTTAGACCTAAAACAGTAGACTCCTTGCTAAAATCTTGACAGATGTTTGTTATAGGAAGATCTTTTAAGATATCTGGAGCATTTGTCCGGAATTTACGTAATGGCAAACAGGCTTCTGAAAGTTTATTAATGACTTCATGAACAACATTTTTCAAATCTTGTTTTGAGTTAGAACCCGTATTCAAGTCGTCGACGTAAAAATCATGCTCAATAACATGCTGTCGTAATAATAATAACGTACGTCGGGTTTATCAGCGCATTCACGCGACAACTCTAACAAACATCTAGTGCTCAAGAATGGAGCCGAGGCCGTGCCATAAGTTACAGTGTTAAGCTGTAGTACTTGCAACGGCTTCGTTTCTTGGTCTCTCCACAAAATCAATTGTAGGTTTCGCTGAGACTCGTCAACTAATATTTGCCGGTACATTTTTTCTATATCGGCAGTAACAACAAAGGCATTTCGACGAAACCTTAATAAAATTGACAAAAGATCGTCTTGTATAACTGGCCCCACCAGTTGGATATCGTTAAAGGGCTTTCCGGAAGTAGATTTGCACGAAGCATCGAACACCACTCGTAATTGAGTGGTTTCACTATTGGGCCGTAATACAGCGTGGTGGGGTAAAAAATAACCGAAAGAAGGACGCTCAATTTGAGAAAGATGACCCAAGCGTTCATACTCACGAATGAATGATGTATACTCCTCCTTTAGAATGGGTGACTTGTTTAGTTTTCGCTCTAAATTAATAAATCTACGACGCGCTACGTTGTATGAGTCACCGAGAGCTAGTTCTGGAGGATCAGTTAGTGGAATTTTAACTAAAAAACGACCGTCATTTAATCGTTTAGTATTTTTTATAAAGATAGTCTCACACAACTCCTCAGATTTAGAAAAAAAATGTTGTTTTTTAACAGGAAGTAATTCTTCTATCTCCCAAAATTTTGTTAATGTTTGTTGAATACTTTGAGAGAAGTTGCACACAATATTATTATTATATATTAGTTTGTTACTGATACCAACACCAGTAGGCCCGGATATTAACCAGCCTAATTTAGAGTGTTGCAACGTAGGTTTGTTTCGACCAAGTTTAATTAGCCTTGGGTTTACAATATCCCAAAAGATATCTGCACCTAACAAAATGTCAATGTCAGAAGGACTGAAGAAATCAGGATCCGCCAACTGAATATTGTGAGGTAAGTTAAGTTGCGATGGATCAATGCTCACGCTTGGAAGTTTGCTTGTAATTTGTGGTATGACAAGACATGACACATTGACACAAAATTCGTTTAATCGAGATTTTATTTGTAAATCACAATATTGAGCCGTATTTACAACAGCATTATTGATGCCACTAACAGTTACTGCATTTCTATTAGTGAAATCTAATTTTAATTTATTTTTCAGGTTTTTTGTAATAAAGGAAGACTGACTGCCATTATCAAGCAGCGCCTTCGCAAGGTAAGTATTATTTTGTTGGTCGACTATCTCGACCAGGGCCGTGCATAACAACACCTGGCTCGCCATCACGACGGATAACGACACTGCAGGAGCGACACTAGAATTCGACCCAGAAGTTGAAGGTAAGTTAGAATTTTCAATATTATTAATTTGTTTTGATTCTTTACCTTCATGTAAAAGCGTACTATGTTTTTTCTGACAGAACTTGCAAGGACCTCGGAAACAACGGTTGACATTATGACCACCGCGAAGACAATTGGGACAAAGTTTATGCTTAGCAACCTCTTTCAGGCGCAAGTCTACACTTAAAGTTTTAAATTTTTCACACTCATGAACAAAATGCCCTTCCTTGCAGATGGCACACTGTTTACTGGTCGACCTTTCTGTACCACTAGAAGATACAAACGATTTAGTCTGTGGACGCTGAGGTTTAACATCCGATCTAAACTGCACCGTTTCTAAAACATCTGCTCGGTTCCGCAAAAATAGGTAAAAGTCATCAAGAGTTGGACAAACCGATAAATTGTTTCGATGTTCTTCCCATTTGCGACCTGTGGCGCCATCTAGTTTAGAGGCCATCATGTGAATAATAATCGTGTCCCAGTAGTCGGTAGGTTCCTTTAATAAATTTAAAGCACGAAGATTTTTTGTGAAATAATCAATCATATAACGCAGAGATTTATGTGATTCCTTTGTGATAGGCTCGAAATTAAATAGTGATTTTAAATGGTTATTTATCAATAGTCTCTTGTTATCATACCTGTCACATAGGAGTTTCCATGCCAGCATATAGTTTTCAGCAGTAAACTCAATCGATTTTATAACAACTGCAGCACCACTTTCCAGTGAAGACCGCAGGTAGTGAAATTTATTGATTTCTGGAATTGATGTATTTTTATTTACCAACGAGTCAAAAGTATCACGGAATTCGAGCCACTTCAAGTAGTTGCCATCAAATTTTGGAAGATTTATAGTTGGTAGTTTAACATTAAAATTATTATTATTTTTGCAGGATGAACCGCTGCACACGGACTTCACATCAACATTATTGTTACTATGAATAGAAACGCTTTGAGCCTGTGACACATTTTCAATTATTAGTTGTGCATATGAAATTAAATTACAAAATGATTCCTCAAATGATTCCCTTTCCTCAATCTCACCTTCAGATTCAAAATCTAGCACTTCAATCTTAGATTGAAGTTCATCAAATTGAGAAAACATTGTCTGAAATCTTTCTAACTTTAATTGTAATTCAGTAAGCTGTAATTTTGTAATTTGACTTGGATCAATTGTTTTTAACAACTCAATATGTTTTTTGAATATAGTAATTCTACCCTTTATATTACTACGAGATTGCTTAAGCTTTTTAATATCTTCCAACATTATTAATTAGTGAGGTAGGTACCTACGTAAAATACGAAGAGGCAAATAACGGTTAAACAAAATATAACCTATGACCAATATAGGTACAATAAAATGGTACCGACAATCCAACCAGACGAGCCCGGAGCGCAGTGTGTGCAGGCTGATGATGTCAGCGGCAGCGTCACCTTCAGTTCAGCTTACTCTGCTTATCACCCGCTGTCTCTCATGCACCGTAGCAATCACGTGCAGTCGCGCAGCGCAGACTTGCACGTTTCAGTGGAATCGGGGAATCTGGAATAGTCGGCGAATACAAATGAATAACTGTGTTTATACCTATCACAGTTTAGTTGCCTGGAAGTTGACTTATTTATATTTCGATAAGTTGCAGGTAGAAGATAGTTTGTGAACACTCTAAGTAGGGTGTGTATTATTCAATTAAAGGTTAACCAACAGTTTGAACTTCCTTACTTTATGAAGTAACGGAGCAAGATCGTCTTTGTTATAAATTAGTTAACAAAGGAATTAGATTAAATGACGTAATAAGCTTAATTAGTATAACAAGACGCTAGACAGAAAATAAGCAATCATAGCGCAGATAGCTTGTTAGTTAGAATTTAGAATCATGAAAAGGTAAGTAGGCATTCATTTCATTTACTTAGTAAATAAAATAGTTAGCAATGTCATGCCCAATAACTCGTGCTCGATCGTCCACCCACACAAACAAATTAAGCGCAAAGTTTCAGCGTGCAGGTATAAATTACGAAGCAATATCTTGCAATAACTGCTTATTTTCCGTAAGATAGCTATACCTAAGCTAGGCACGAAAAACAGCACAGTATTGTGTGAGAAAAAGTATGAATTTGTTGGTCAATATTTCGACCAGTTAGAAAACATAATAATGTATTAAAGTACGTGCCTATGTTTCAAATAGGTACGAAATTCGTCGTTATATTTTACAATAATAACGGAAAAGAATGCAAACGAAGATGAAACACCGTCACACAAGAGGCAAATTGAAGTTCGCAGCGATAAAACTGAATAATTATTTTACCTCAAAATGGCTACTTCCTTAACGAACGACAATAGGAAGATCCCTTCACCACAGCATTAATCAGCACTTTCCTGAATTTTGGCAGTTTAGATCAGCGATCCCAAAGTTGTTGTCGTAGAAATTCGTCCAGGTCCAGCAGGTACAGCTTGTCGCGACTTGTCGTTCACCAGGTCACGTTGTTCTTAGCAGGCGGCGGCGTGTGGAATTCCGAGAATTCGTCGACCATGATGCGTCGGAGTCTCGTCGGTTTTCTGTATTTAGTGCGCTTCTCGCCTTATTATCACGTCGGGGTCACCAAAATATGTGCAGGCAGGTTGTAGTAGGATGCACAATAAAATGCGATGTATGGTTAACTGTGTAATCAGTCATATAAAATACAATTTTTGAGTAAAAAGAAAAGATTTGTGACGGCGCGTGCGGTGTCTGTGTTCTTACTAGAGGTCGCCCGCGCCGCGCGGCGCGCATGCCACCCACACTGACGTTCGCGCGAGTGGGGAGCGCTCCTTGCAAGCTTCACATCCGTTGCTCGCCTATTGCGTTTTGTTAACAGTGCGCTCATTTCAAATAGTCTCGCGTCGCTCACGTCTGGAAGCAGTCGTTAAAAATGCCCAAGTGTTCTGAGAGAAATTGTAAAAATATTACGTCAAGAAGGTTAAAAAAGGATGGGATATCGTATTTTCGGTAAGTAAAAAACTTATTGACTAGTTTTTGTTGTTTTTATGACCGATTATAACAAGCAATTTGTGATTTTGATTTATTTTTTCTAAAAACTTCATTCAACGCTCAAAGTAAAATACGGCTAACTTCAATGGCTGCTTGGTCAGTGTTAGAACAACGCATTACAGTCTCCTTTTTATTTTAGTCGCATTATAAAAATGACCCTGTTCTAATAAGTGGAGTCGATTTTTTTTTTTGTTTGTGTTTCTTTTTATTAATAAATTTATGTACTTTTGAACCTTTTTTGTATGTAGTTTTTGCAAAAATATATATATTTACGTTACATAACGTGTAGGTCAGGAGGTAGCCAATTTAACATTTTTATAATGTTCGTAAATATTATGATGTATAACGATTCATTTATGGGCCAACTTATGAGTTCGCGACATGCGGCATGCTAAGGATAGACTGAAGTGTCGCGTAGTCTGCAGTCTGTAAGTGTCACATTAGAAACTTCATGGAAACTTCTAATTTTCATATTTTTGTTTTCCTCGTGACCCAATACGATGTGGAGAATGGACATCAATCGTCAGCCAACAAAGGCGAGAAGATTTTTTTAAGTCGAATAATTCAAGCGTCGTTTGTTCCGAGCATTTTTGGATGAAGATATGTATGTCACTTTAAAAGGCATTAAACGTCTTCGTAAAACGGCTGTTCTTTATATTTGAATAAACAATTTTAACAGTTATTATTTGTTTTTTGATATACCCATAGGCTACCCAAAAACATATTTATGTAGAAATAAAAGTATATTTATGTGTTTAAAACACAATTTTACAAACTCTTAAAATACTAACTAATAACGTAAGATGAAAAAAAAAAGTCATCTTCGACTCCACTCAATACCTTGTCCTACCGACCACGGTCGCACAGTGGAACGAATGTATGGAAGCGGTTGGACGTAGACATGTCCGAAAAATAAGAGTAAAATTATGACAAACTAATGATGCCATCTTATTCGATTACTTAATGCCTTCATAAATTGTGGTGATGAATTTCTTCATAACTCCCATATTTCGGGAGTAATTTGAGAAAATGTGAAATTTTACTATGAAAATGAGTGTATTGAGCTCTCTCCCTCCTGATTCCGGGCTTGTTTCAAGTAGCGGTCTCTAATATCGTAGTGCTATTACTAAGAGCTATATTTAATACTAAGACACATAGTGCGCCAAATGTGCACTTTCTGGGATAAAAGGAAATGAAAATTTAAAAAAAAAAACGTTTTTTCCCCATTTGTATTTACTTTAAACCGCAGACAGACTTATTAAGAGGTCTATAAATATATTATATATATACAGAAATATATATTAACAAAAATATTCACAAGAACTGATGAGAGTATGACTTTTAAGTAAGTTGATAATAAATTACCTAGTTTCATTAAAAGTACAATAAATAATTAAGACGTAAGCTCTAATTTACTAAGTTACACATTTTAAAACAATAACATCATTTAATTATCTTCGTCATCATCATCATCATCAATTAATTCAAATTCAGAATCGATGTCCGCTAAATCATTTATGTTAACAAATTCGATATCACTTTTCTCAGAATCCGTAAGCTCATAAAATTCCTTAAAAGAAGATTTTTTTACAAACTTATTTCCTTTTGGACGGATACTTGTAACAAGTGGATCAGAAGACAGTAAAAGATTGTGCATAATATCTTCATTGCATGAGATACTGCTATGCTTTCGAGAATGCCCCTCTCTATATTTTCTAAAATCTTTATTTCTAGCCTCAGATGCCTCTTCGGATAGAAAACCAATGGGCACAATTGACATGTTCTGAACTATGTCTGGCCCATGCATTAAAATTTTATGAAGTGAAGAAGGCATATAATACCATGGGTATAACTCCACGTAAAGCTTAGCAGTATCAAAGCAGAACTCTCGGAATTTAGTTACGTTGATCTTCTCTCCTGATGAAATACACTGCAAGATCACACAGATTTTTCTTAAAAGCATAGCATCTATTCCGGTCAGTTCAGCAGATTTAGTGTAGTTTTCAAAAAATCTCCTTGCCGAGTTGCCATTGTTGGTGGATCCACTGCCTTGTTTCACAACATCGAGAAGTAAGCCCGTTTCTCTTCTTACAGCCTCTTGAACTCTTTTCTTCCTGTCATCAACTTGCCTTTTTGCTATATCACCCCTTACTTGCCATGATTTTATGTCTAATTTGTAGGAAATGTGTAATAAGCATTCCATTGAGCGAATCCAAGCGTGAAGGGTGCTTAAGCTATATTTATACATGTCCTCGTTTGCGTGTTTATCTTTGATTAACTCTAAATTATTCATTTCTTTAGGACAAGCCTTGCATATGTCACACACTGAAGCTGCTGTATTGGATATAATGGAATGAATTTTACCATCAATCATTGTCAACAGCAGTTGGTGTTTGACACTAATTCCATCAGTGATGGTGGATGGAGTTAAGGCTTCAATCTCTGCTTCGATTTCAGCCATCTCTCTCTGCACATTTTCTTTGGTTTCCTTTATAAACTTAAACAATATTGGCCGGCAAAATGAAGTGGAAGATGGTCGCTCGTTTTCCCAAATTGTTACACCTTTTGAGACGAGCCGCAGTGGTACAAGACTAATCATAAAATTACTAGCAAGATCGATTTGCTCATCTTCACTCGTCCTTTGATGATAAATGCTTTGGCTAGATGATCCGTCAAAACCCCATTTGCTGGTCAATACGAGCTGTTGATTGGGATCAACAGGGGTTTCTAACGACCTAATAAGTCTTCTTGAGGTTAAATCCATCAAGGCTTGTAATTTGATTTTTGCAGAGCTCTCTGTAACTGTGAGATCTTCTTTGGCCGGATAGCACTTAATTTTTTCTTTAACCAACATGTAGTAACTCGGGTATTGAAGAGCTCCTTCTTGAGTGTTGAAATCCCGAAGAGTGTTATAGCGCCATTTCGATAAGTTCATCGATACATAAAGAGCCAATGCCTTCAAAGGGGATATTTCCCGTACCTGAATTGATTTACCTTCAATGAAGGCTTTGATTTTTGAGGCCTCTTCTGGATTCTCCGTCAAGTATTTCATAACATAAGCTGTATCGCTTTGTCCTGCCTTTTGAAGCGCCCTTTCGGCCGAAAACATAATTTCAGCGCTGCTACTGCTGCATGAAAGACTATCTTCAGTGGTGCGTCTTCTTTTTTGCCGGTTACTAAGGTCCTCAAAAGATTTACGAGGACTAGGATGTGTACAAGTTGAAGCATCAGATTTAGCAGGAGAAATTATGGGCTCGATGACGTCACTTATATTTTCTGTAGAAGGTTCCATATTTTCATTCTGTAATTCCGGCCATTGAATTGCAGCCTGTAGCCAAATCTCATGTTTCTTCCGAAACTTATCTGTGCTTCTTCCAGACTGTGTCCATTTTGCATAAATGCGGTAGCAAAATCGACGACACCAGTCTTTTAAACTTGTTTCAGCACTTTCACATAACTGAACACAACTGTTATCTTTTAAAACACTGAACAAATAGTTAAAGTCGCGTAAATCTTTATGTGCGCGTGCGCATAAAGCAACGTGAATATCAAGATTTGTATTAAAATTTGGAAAATACATTGCGAGATTAGCTTGGATACAACGAGGTGTAAATCAACACTGATTTTAAAGTTACTAATAGTGACCTATTTATATAAAATCCAGGTATCCCAGGTATCCTTTGTTAAATATTGCAAGGTAATTAGTTATTGTGATAATTAGTAAATGATGCATGCTAAATTAGTGTATTAAGAGCCATTTAGTAATTAAATAATAGCAATGTTCTTATCAGTAATCATTAGTGCATCAGTTTTATATGTAAACCTTAAGTCCCTAATTATATATCCTAATTAGCTTATATCTTCTCTAATTGGCTGATCAGAAATGTTATTGTAATAAGGTAAACCTTTAGAAAAACGGTTTTAATCAACAAAATAAACAAAAAATTAAAAAATTGTGTTATAAAATAAACATCACTCTTTATCCCAGAAAGTGCACATTTGGCGCACTATGTGTCTTAGTATTAAATATAGCTCTTAGTATTAGCATTATGATATTAGAGACCGCTACTTGAAACAAGCCCGGAATCAGGAGGGAGAGAGCTCGATACACTCATTTTCATAGTAAAATTTCACATTTTCTCAAATTACTCCCGAAATATGGGAGTTATGAAGAAATTCATCACCACAAGTTATGAAGGCATTAAGTAATCGAATAAGATGGCATCATTAGTTTGGCATAATTTTACTCTTTTTTTTCGGACATGTCTACGTCCAACCGCTCCCATACATTCGTTCCACTGTGGGTCGGTCGTAAAATTTTATTGCTTTAAGTACCTGCGTTGTAATAACAACTTTAAACAATTGGCGTAAGGTTGAACTTGCAATAATATATGCTTGTAGCTTATAGAAAGAGACAGAAATAGAGTTTCGGGACACTTTCGAGCGTTACTTTTATTCGAGACTGTGCATCTTGGGTTTTTATATATCAATGGGTTTGAGTCTGTAATTCTTCATACAAATTGTAAAATTTCCCAACTAACAATTCCTAAAAATTGAATTTCCCCATAAATATGCCTTTCTAAGTATACAATATTAGTTTAATTTCTCTGCTGGACCTACAAACTTCTTGAGTATTTGATATTTAAGAAATGAATTTTCAATAATATAATTTTCGTTCCGTCTGTCCATGACAAAATAATGTAATTACAGTGCTCACTGAACGGCGGCGCGGCGGCGCCGGCGGTTCGCACGCTCGTAGAACAAAGCCGCCGCTTCGCACCGCATCGCATTGAATTCGCGTGTCACCGCGTCGGATACTGCTTTGAACCGCCTACGTAAGACGCCGTAAGTCTTCCAAGTCGTCACAGGATAAACCGGTTTGTAACAATACTACACTACCAGATACTAACAAACAAAAGAACTAAAAAACAAAAAGTGTCTGTTACTAGAGTTTACGGATTCAGTTAGTTTGGGTTATTTAGTTTAGTTTGGGTCTCTTAATGTTCTCGTATATCTTCGTTCTGGTTGGCTGGTATTTAGTTGTTTTTATTTGGCACAAAATCTGTGTACTTTGGCAGCTGATTGTTTGTATATAACGTTACATGTGACAGATAAGGCTGAATGATGATATGAAGATTGAAGTTCAATTAAATACCGTTTCCATTTTTGAAAAGTCTTCTTTCGCTATGGCTCATCAAAATGAATCAAGGACCTATGTCCTTATAGAAAAGTTTTACCGTCACTGTCTTTATTTACGTTGTTCATCGATTATTATGGGTCTTAGCCTAACAACGTTACAATAAATTAGAATAATGCTAACAGTAAGTTATCAGAGTAAAACTAATCTCCAGCTGAACTCGGTGCAGTCAGGATTTGCAAGTGCTACATGTCAAATTTAATAGTTAAGTTCAAGTTAATGAAGTTAAGGAAGGAGAACACGTTGAAAGAAGTTCCAAGTGTACCAAATGCTTTTAGTATAAACTTGTTAACTAATTCTTTCGACTCATCGGGTTACGGGCAGAAAGCTCAACGTTTTGTTTATGTTTATGGCTTCTGTTCTTATCTTGGGTAGTGTTATATTATACTTAGGTATAAACGGTTCATGAAAATAGTTTCCACCTTGCTGATTTAATAGACTAGTATTTTATTAGAGAGAAGAATAAGAACCCAAGTGTGTTACTACTGGGGCAATTTTTCTGCAGGAATAAATCCAAATTTTCTTACAATACTTTCGTGTTTTTAAACTTTCCGTTAAAGAAAAAAAAATGGTACAATCGTAAGTATATTCCAGAAATCCCCACCGAAAAATCTCTACCAGTGGGGATTGTAATTTTTTTTCCAGAAATCCCCATTAGTTAAAAGGTTAGATTAGGTTAGTTTAGAACTACCCTAAGCACGAGCTGAACTAGCGGTGCCGCGGCAGCGGCCGGCGAGTGTCAAAAATGAGTAGAATAACGCTAGGCTGAGTTTATTTAACTAGTGGGGATTTCTGGAAAAAAAAAAACTATCCCCACTGGTGGGGATTTATCGGTGGGGATTTCTGGAATAAACCGAATCGTGTACCATTAGCTATAAATATTATTGTACATAATACTACCTACCCTTAATTAAAGCCTACAAAAATTTTCTCAAAAGTACGTGCTTACGTATAATATGAGACGATAGCGTCTGTACTTAATACCCACGATGTAGGAAATTAAATTAATTAAGACTGACGACTCCTCCGATATAGTATTCAATGTCAAAAAATGTCGCAAATATCTACAAACAACACCAATGACCATTTTTATTTAATTGTTTTCCAGTTAAACGTCATCGCACAAATTCAAAGCGTGATCAAAGTAAAGGAGCACACCGTGCACCGGTCGGTAATCGAACATTTGTGTAATATCCTGTGAAGAGATAGCGAGCGTTCTTACACATGAGCTACTTGGAAGACGTGCATTTAGCACAAACATACGTCGTTGTTATGATGGCTTCGATAGAGGGAGAATTATTGTAGGTAAGGTTTAAAAATAATTTGAGAGAGCTCAAACTCAAATATTATGCTTTGCGAGCAGATCTTTAGCAACGATACGCAAAATTGTAATAATGAGTGATGGAGTTTCTTAGACTCAATCATTTTAATATGTTATCATATCTTTATATAATTACATTGACCTAAATCAAGGTACTTACTTAAAAATTGTCAAGTAACCACCCAATTATAGCTCCCAATAAAAACTAAAAACAAAATTCACAACGACACGCTCACAAAATTTTTTAACAAGCCTTGATTCAAATAAACTCGTAACGATCCAAAAAATCAAGGAAGAAGCAACGACAGGATGAATAAAAGATGATCCACTGTCGATCCATTATTGTTCACTTGGTAACTCCGGACAATAAGCATCCAGCCATTATAAAGGCAGATAAACAAACGACACTGATCAACATAATCTGGAAATCAAACGACTCCAAGCCATTTTAATCCGTCTCCTTTTAATCAAGGGACGCTATTGTCAGCTTAATTGTGTGAGATGCTTAATCGTCAGCTGCTATATTCGGAATTGTTCGGAAACTTTCGGTTTTATAACTAAGCTCTTTGAAACTAGAAGGTTTAGATGAGAATAATGATATAGAGTATTAAGTAGTAAGGCTTTTCGCTCAGATGTGACGAAACTTTAAAGTAGAATGGATGTGTATTAGGTAGGTGACTTTTGTGACTTTGCTGTATGTTTAATATGCCCTGAATCTCTGGATGTGGTATTAATTATTTCTATACTTTCTGTCATGTATTCTGAATTATGCTGTGAAGTCAATTCGAAAGATTTCATAATTTCATAAAGTGTGAGTGACTTGGTGAAGGCACGTGGACTGTTGCTAAGCGTAAACTACACAAAATCTTAGATATCACTCACACTCATACTCTTTCACTTTCCATCATTAGTGGTAACATTTTATATAATTTTATTTAATATAATGCAAATATCCACTTATTTAGAAGTTTGTTTTCTTATTGTATTACAAGTTTTTTTAGTTAATTTCGATGTTATTTTGTGGTGAATGCCGTGTGAGTGTATACCTATAATAAGTACACATACCAGTACTATTATTATGTTAATGTTTTGTTTTAATTGTTCGTATGTACTGCTGCTGGTTTGATGTAAAAAATATATTTAAATATCAAATAAATAAATAAATACCTAAACATACTTCAAAGTAATTCTTTCGTAATACTACTTCCCGATGACTTTAATGTAAAATCTTACAAAAACTTAAAGCTCACCGATCCTACTCCTCAACTACCAAATTATTCCCCGTTCATTTAGTTTAATAAGCTTAAAATAATTATTTTTAATTAATTTGCCAAAGGTTTTAGCACTTTGTGAGATAGGAACTGAGAAAATTAATTCAGAATATTCGTCGGATTTCAAAGTTTCAGAAAAATACGGTGTTCATCGGTGAAGTACGAACTCGATACGAGGATATTCGAAGTCAGACGAAGTGTAGCGAATCGGACTATCGGAAAACGATGAACGTCGCGGCCCGATGCTTGAGACAAGCGATTAAGTTTTAAAAGATGGCTACAAAATGCGGGCCCGCATTGTTCTAGACCATTTGCTTGAAAAAACAAGAAGGGAATACAAGGTGTGAACATTTTGCTAGAAAATTATACTTTTTATTTCGGGAAAATTTCGTAAAAAAAAAAACATTTTGTTGTAGGAAGAGTCAGGTCAATGAATAAACTCAGTGCCAAAATAATTTGCCGATTTTGGACAGCCGCTCCGATATTTCCGCTTTTCCCGTAAACGTTTTGTATTAAAATCGGAGAGCCTTTATAGTAAATGTTATTCATTCATGGTACACTGATCACAAAGCGTCGTACGAGAAAGAAGGGAATAATGTCTGAAATACATTTTGTTTTTTATATTTGATTGGGTTGAGTTGAATAATCAAAAGTTTTATCTTTGACAGAAATCTTAACTCGTATTGCGTCTGGCAATAGGACTTAAGATTTTTGACAATCTTTTGTCAAATTTGATTTTGTTTCAACGCAGCAACGGGATTCCATTGACTCAATTAATTGTTCGCACTACAATGGTTATTCTGGCACAATCTCCAGTAATAGGCTACTTTGTGATGAATGATCTGGGGTGCATAGAGTAATATTGGGTTAATGTAGACCGTATCTGTTTTATGATCTGTTCTTGTCACGTCACCCTCATAGCCATGCGGTATTAAGATTTTGCTGAGGCACTTTGGAGAAATTGTAAGCTGCGTTTGGTACAAAAATATTTGTATCGAACTTTCTACTAACGCAAAATTTTACTTCGAAGCTTTAATGATAATTTGTGTACTGGGGACGAATGATCGTTCTTTACAATCATGTGTTGAACGAGACCTAAAAATGGAGCCTTCAAATTCGGTAGACCATGAAGATACAATAAAGAGCAAACTGCCTCGTAAAATTAAGACATTCCGAAGTACAAGCACTTTGTTAGGGACGACACATCCAAACTATCGTATCTAGCGCCCTTTAGCCCGCAGTATGTGCGAACGTCGAATGGCTGGTAATTTGGCGACAGAGAAAGGGTGGCCCCGGCCATTTCATAAAAGGCGTTTTTTATGAGAGAGAGGAACGCGATAAATAGTCCATCAGCGCGTATACACTTGACTAACGGAGATAAGGAGGATCTTTTTAAAACTGATCTTGGAAAAATATTTGGGCCCGATAAATATGTTTTTTTTTAACAAGACATTCTAGTATATCTCTTCAAAATACCTCCTGAAAATTACTTTATTTATAAGTAGACACTTTATTTTTAGTATCGTTTTAAAATCATGTTTAAGTGCACTACATCTATATATATCCAGTTTTATTTTTTGTTTTCTAAAGCTGGTGTTTTGGAGGAACCGTAAATGATAGAGTCCTAATCATCGTTTCGAAAAAAAAAAAAAATATAACAATAATGTATTTTTCTTAAATCCTTCGTAGTAAACAGAATCCCGTTAACCCAAGCCACTAAAACCATGTCCATTTTATCCTTTATTTTTCATCTTTGACGAATAATAGTTGTGTTCATTTGCTCGGTGGCTTCATACGCTGGTGACGCGTGACGAATGTCGGTTTCAGCCAAAAAAGTCGTTGCGTCCCGTCGCTTACATTTTTTATGAAAATATATTAGCAAAGCCGAGGTTGGCTGCGCTTAGCATAGTTCGCTTTTATTTAGGGCTGTAACCCTCGTTATTTATGAACTTCATATTGTGTTGTCTTAGTATCCACATTTGATTCTGTTGACGGAATATGAGACGCAATAAGATCGTAATACGGTGGTTTATGGTTCTTGTTTGTATAGCGGATTCTGGTTTTGTTTTGCACTTAATTTTGTCTTTGTATGTTTTCCCTATCAATAAATGAATTTAAATTTTTTTATAACAAAAAACTGTCAGTAATACTGATAAAGAAAACATTTCCCATAGAAACGCAAATCAAATAATGTCAAACAGTACTGAGAATTTGGCTGCTCGAAATGTAAATCCAAATGGTCATTTTTAGAAAGACTCTTCATGAGACAATAATAGAATGTAACTATTAGCCTTAGAGGGTATCTTTTGAGATAAGCTAGAAGGAACAGCTTTGCACGTATCCACGTAGGTGGTGTTCCAGGAAGCGATGGTAGCGATCCATCTGACAACACGACCGTCTGTCAGTCCGACCGACACTGACGGGCAATCGCTCTCACACGGGCTGAGGCATAGGAAATTAGCGATGAGACTTGTAGCTTTTGCGTTTTAATATTATCTGTTAGAAGTGCAGAAATAGGCATATATCCATTTAACTACCTTTTAGTTTAGGCTTTAACTAATAATAATAATAGTTAATGGACCTTTTGGAATGATACTTAGATTATACAAGCAACCCTTCCTTCGCACTGTTTTAAAACTTTATAGAATATCGATATTTCACTATTATTATATATTTAAGTTTAATCTCCCTTACATAGTTTAGAAGAACAACGCAGTCACAAAGACAGACACGAAAAGTTACTTTAATTTATAATATGTACAGATTATGATCAGAGTGCGTTATCGACCTTTCATTTAATAATACCTTATTATGTTCGTCTTAAACCAACATACTTCTAACACTACACCATACAAATTCTTCGTTAAAACTTTCCCATACTTAGGCTATTCGTTGTTACAGACTACAGACTTCAAAACACGAGCCGTGTGGGGAGGTGATTCCCATTCATTTTGGTTAACGTAACCGACGAGACTACCCTCAAATAGATTGCTGTCATATTTTAGTAACTACAGGACACCGGCGTTGCTGCCCTTTCATTTGTTAGGCAGTGATCGATCTCGATATAATAATTATGATGGTTTTAGAACATAGAAACCTTAGGACAAAAACTAATCTGTACAAAAAGTTGGATAAAATCGTAAGAAAAATATACCAGCCTTGTCATACTGCAAGGCAAAGGCGTCTTCTCATACAGAGAAGGCACGAGCATTGATCACCACGCTTTCATTTAATCCTGCTGATGTCAAATAACATAAATAAAGCTTTACTAAATACATTAAATGCAACAAAGTGAATACAGTTTATTTATAGAAAGCATTTATTTCCAACCTTGTATGTGAATAAGTAAAGTAGTGGCGGGCGGAATACACTCTAAGTGTGGCAGCAATCCATCTGAGAACGAAACCGACCGTCTCTTACTGACAGGTAATCGTCCGTAACAGTCTCATGTTTCATACGAAACTGGGGAAAAGAAAAACATCGAATGGAAATGTAATGTTGTTCTATAAGTAGCTTCAAGCCTGATAAACTGATTAAATGAAATACCTACGGTTTAAACGGAGAAACAAAGTTTTAATAATAATAATTAGGTAATTTTTAAGTCAATTGTTAAGAAAGAAACCAGGTGACGTTCTGTAGTTTCTGCCTACCCCCGTGAGAAAAAGGCGTAAGTTTATTTATGTATGTACGTTTAGAAGGTCCAGGGCGCATTTCTAACACTAAATAAGTACAGTCATGAAAAGATAGAGAGAATATGTTATTCAGACTGGCACAAAAGTGAAAATACTACGTAATATCAAATAAGGAGGACTAAAAAATTGGTATAACACAGTTTTTAGGGTTCCATACCTCAAAACGAAAAAATGGATACCATATAGAATCACTCTCTCGTCTGGCTGGCTGGCTGGCTATCTGTCTGTCCGTCTGTAATAGCCAATTTGTTCCGAATCTATCGAACCAATTTATTTGGTGCACATGAATTTCGAACGTTTAACGTAAATAAATATATTTTTAATTTTATTATTGGGGTCACTTTTCGGGGGTGAATAAGAAAAATTAAAAAAAAGGTTTTGCTAATTGTACCGTGTGACATATCAAATGAAAAGGCTTGTTGTGACAATCTCTATTTAAAAATAAATAATTTTGATAATACTTGAGAAAAAAAAATGATGAAAATTTACCCAAATCTCCGAAACTACTGAGCCTAAAATTTTGAAAAAAATTCAAGGAGTGATTCTTTACTCATAGATTACAGGGAAACATATAAGAAGTTTATGGTCTTAAAATAACATGGTAAATCTCTCAATATTGTGAGTACAAATTTACATTTGTAGTTGGAATGCATCGGAGAACATGTTTTTCAACTAAAGTATTAAGTTTGTTCTTGGGATAAATTCATCCTAACTACGGAACCCTTCATTTTGCGAGGTCCGACACGCACTTGGCCGGTTGTAATAACTATTCCTCTCGACCGATTATGGGTCGACCGAGAATACAACAAGCAATCATTTCCAAACTGGTATTGTGAAATTCTTGTATGAAAATCATTGGAAAAAGCAGGACATTACCTACTAGGCAAACTACAAAATCTTAGAAGTTCATAAGAAACAAATCCCGGAAGACTAATAGCAGTAACAAAGCTTGAATTCGTGAAGTGGCAGAGAAATGTTAACTATTATGCAGCAGTATATGTTACAGTTACAATGTAGAATGGTCGCAATCTGTCTGGGATACAACCGGACGACGCGTGTTGAAAGAGATTGGCGATAAACTTGGAAATAGTTCAGGGAATAGGTGGTGCAATCCAAATGAGATATCTTATATGAAATTATAAATTTAAATTCATTTATTTCTGGTACCACATAACCCATATTAGAAAGCATCTTTAAATTAAATTATTTAATAATTAATACGAAATCATACATCAATAAAAACAAACGAATAAATACAATACGAGGAACACGAGTAAATGGATACGAGGAATACGAGGCACAGAAATATAATGTTTTGCCCATAATTCCTAGGACAGCATTATACAGTAAGAATAGCTATGCAATGTGTGTTCGCATATTTAACGCTATACCTGACAGAATTAATATCTTACCAGCTAATACATTTACAAGGTGTCTTAAAGTATGATTAAGGGAAAAAAAAATTCTATTCAGTAAGCAACCTATTTAATAAGAGGTTGATTAATATATGCCAATCATATCTATTTACCCTCTGACACTAATAGTATTTTTTTTTTATTTAGGTATCTAATATCATAACAATAATGCTACTAATTTTAATTGAACTGAATTTTCTTATATAATAATAACCCAAATGTTTGCATGTCACATTATTATGTATAATTATCTATTTTATTAATTAATTATCTATTAATTATCTATTTTACTATGTTATAATTATCTATTTTATATTATAAGAGGTTGATTAATATATGCCAATCATATCTATTTACCCTCTGACACTAATAGTATTTTTTTTATGTAGGTATCTAATATCATAACAATAATGCTACTAATTTTAATTGAACTGAATTGTCTTATATAATAATAACCCAAATGATTGCATGTCACATTATTATGTATAATTATCTATTTTAAGACCAAAATTGTACCAACACTTACGGCTAATACATTGAATTTGAATTTGACTATAAATACAACATCAACACACAAATTAGATACATTAAATTCAAATTATATTCAACCATTCAATTATAATTAGCTCTTAATCATTTCAGTAGTCTCTTACGTGCGACACTATATCGTAGCTCGGCGTCCAATACCGCGAATGTGACAATTTTGACGAAAATCATTTTAAAATGCAGGATCACGTATTTGAACGTGTAGAATGAAATAAAACAAAAATCTGATTTTTATCAAAAATGTCACATTCGCGGTAATCGATTGACATAGCCCCCGACCATCTGACGCTGTTGACTTGGTGCGTATACCAGTACTTGAAGATGGTAACAAGTTCTGGTGGTAGGTTAATACTCTCAAGTATTTTCCATAAAAGATCACACGCCACCAAATCAAAGACCAAGTCGAGAAAACACGCATATACCGGGATTTTACGGTCATTATAGTATCTGACGGTATGCTTAAGACACAGTATGGCACTTTCCGTTGATAATAATCGGGGTCTAAATCCAAACTGATTATCGTGCAGAGATAAATATTTACTTAACTGTGTATTAAGCAAACCGTCAAACACCTTCGCTGTAACTGTAGCTAGAGAAATGGGCCTATAGTTACTTTTATCCTCAGCTTTGTCACCGGTTTTATCTTTAAGTATAGGCACAACCACAGTTACACACAGTTAGTAGTGGCTCACGCACAGAGATTAATGACCAGATGTTCAATGGATAGAGAATCATCGACTCTTGCCTTTTGTCATAATCTTAAGGGTACAGCCACATTCTTGGCACTAAACCTCCTACTATCCTTTCAGGTAACTCACCATTGTAAATCTCACACGCCAGACCCAAAGGTGATAGATGTATCTTAAGATGACGATAGGATGAGCAGAACATGGCCTAGAAAAGGAGGTCCCTGTAAATGTATGACTTGCAAATAATGGAAAGTCTTCACTTAGGTATAATATTATTAGACCGTTAACTATAACTGCTCTACTTGAGACTGGTTAAAGATGCACGAGGACTAAAATTGATTTAAAAAATATGACAGGTGAATTTAAGATTGTAGAGATTGCTGATACCCAGATTCTCATGTTCGCTTATCATTCGTTATTCTATACTACTAAACGAGCAATAATTGTAATATATATATATTTGTAATCACGTTCTCAAAAACGGCATTAACGATCCGAATGAAAGTTGCAATACGAGTTTACGGAGGCAAAAAATCGATCTAGCTATGTCTCTTATCTGAGAAAATTCGTTTCCTCCGTATTTTCATCCGAGAAAAGCCCGGTCACCCGAAGTTTAGAACAAGATAATGAATAATGATATGAGAATAATGATATTAGAATAATGACATGGCAGCATGGAATTAGTAAGTATCTACTATCATGGCAGCATGAAATTAGTATGAACTATCCGATACTATTTTTTTATTTTTTTTAAAACGTCACCCTACACTAGGAATTTCTCCTGTATCGTGGGTGCGTTTTACAAACACTTAAACTCACATACACAAACAGCCAGACCCGGAACAACTACTTGTAGGCCATACAAATATTTGTTCCGTGCGGGGATCGAACCTGCGACACGCAGCGCAGCAGTCAATCGCTTAACCACTGCGCCAACCATGCCGTCAACTACTATTAAATGAGCATTCTCTATTTTCACCAGAGTAGAGCTAAGTCGCCCAGATACTCTTCATGATACGAGTAGCCTGTTAGAAAAGAGGACACATTTTACATGCAACAATTAATACCGGTATCATATTACCCAGTAACTGGGCAGTCATGGAGTTTAAAATATTTTTCTTTCCTTCTTTCTTTTAGATAGACTGTCACTCCCTATAAAAATGGTATTCAGCTGCATCCAGTTAGACTGAAAGCCGGCCCCGAAATTATTGAGTGAAAAGACTAGGCAGAGTCTGATGATGATGAATGAACATGAACCAACTCGCTGTCCGCTTCTACCTTGCATGCCAGGTGCACACCAAACTTGGCTGACGCACCACAAACAGATTATAGCGCGCCTCGTGTGCGGCCTGTCATTAATTCTTGGCGTAATTTCACCTCAATTAGCGGTAGGCGGGACATGCCAATAACTCAGAATACCTACCTACCGTTGTTCCGCTTTAATTAGACAATTAATGTAGGCAAGTAAATGATGTCAGGAAATTTATGGGGTTTCAAGTGTATCATATTGAGTGATATCTTTGAAATAAGATGATGTCTTGTAAGGGGGTCAAAGATTTTTAGTGATGAAGTCGTGTTGAGGAATAATTTGACTGTTTACGCAGCGTAAAAAATATTGTCTTTGCAAGTGGATATTTACATACATTATTTTTAAATCAAGTTGACTCTCAACACCCTCTTTTATCTTTTCGTTAACATTTTGATTCTTATTCAAGCCACGTGTTTTACCAAATACTTACAGGTATACAACTAACTACATAAAACTTAGGGCCCGTTCACATGCAACACAATCACACTACATCGCGGCAACAAAATGTGGGCAAGCAGTGGTTACTTTTGCAGTTGCGTTGTGGTAACAACAAAATCAAATCAAATGGTCGATGCAACCTTTGGTTTGAGATGTGGCCGGCCGCTAATGCTTGGTCTCGCTGGTGGTTGCGTTGTGGCTACATCGTGGCCTTGATGTGGTCGGTATCGCCCACACGGTTGATTTTGACGTCCAAATGTGGTCCGTGTGAATAAACTATTAATTTTCTTACAAATTAGTGTGATGTGGTTGTGGTCTGTATTGTGGTGGTGGTACACACAGCTCCATTAAGAAGTTACCACCCAAAAGTCATGTGCGTTCAAATCCATGATAGGCTCAAGTTGATTTTAGTATTTTGTACGAATATTTTATTAGTGTATTGTTTTAGGTAATAGGATTGACATTTACAAAAAAATATTTAACGTCTAAATAGACCGGAGGTTTCCTGCTTGCCGTGCATAAGATAGGAGGTTAAAATCCTGGTCACGAAATGTGCTTTTTGTCATTCATTATATTTTTTTAATAGTATTTTTCTATTTTGGTTCAGTAATATTTATAAATAATTCAAAAATCCAGAAAAATAAAATATTTTAATAAGCATTATATTTTAATATAATGTTTATTATTGCATTATTTACAAATTTTTGATCTTATTTTACTACAAATATTTATATTTTACAATTTGATTTGATAATTTAGAGTTATTATAATATAAACATACTTGCCAACTAACACAAAGGGGTCCCTTTTTTACTGGGTGGGAAATTATCAAAAAACTTCTCCCGCTCTGGGCGGAGAAGTTTTTTAGAATTAACTCCTAAAAGTATTGGAACTGACGCAAGAAATGTGATGAATAATCTATTACCTGCAAAATCGTAGGAGAAATATATGAAAGCCTATGGTAATTTTATTGAATGGAGAAATGCAAGAGGCGACAAGAATTTTTCAGAATCTGTGTTTTTGGCCTACTTCCAGTACTTAGCCAAAACTAAACAACCTTCCACTCTTTGGAGTACTTACTCAATGCTAAAATCAACAGTCAGTTCTAATAACGACGAAAATCTGGACACATATTTGAAATTAATAGCGTATCTGAAGAGGATGTCTGATGGATTTAAACAAAAAAAATCCAAAGTGTTCTCAGTCAAAAACGTGGAGACTTTCCTTAATGAGGCACCCGACAAAGTCTCTCTTGCCGTAAAAGTAAGTAACTATGTATATGGTGGATTAGTAAAGTATAACCATAGTGTTTTAAAATGCGCATTTTATTGTAACCTATACTTCGATAGATACTTGTCGTATTCACCATTCGGTTTGGTTACAGGTGGCTTTAATTTTCGGAGGACATGAAGCTAATCGTGGCATTGAACTTTTAAAAATAACTGTTGATGATGTCGAAAATTACAAGAAATCGTTAATTATTTGAAGTTACCAGATATCAAACTGTATACACGACATTGTTTTCGTCGTACTTCTGCTACCCTTTTGGCAGATTCTGGAGGGGACTTAACTGTTCTCAAGCGAAATGGAGGTTGGAAGTCGAGTGCTGTAGCAGAGGGGCATATAGAAGATTCCATTGAGAATAAGGCGAAAACATGTGAACGCATCGTCGAAAACATTAAATTGCAACCTTCAGTTAATCCATCCATGCCACTGTCGCCGCGCCCATCTATATCCAAACAACGAGATTCACCGTCACATTTTTCTCAAAGTGAGCCAGATTCGGACATTATTTCAAACACGCAGAATATAAAATTTACAACAATCTCTATTCCTAATAAAACTGTAATAATAAATTTTCATAATTCCCAAAATGTCTCAAATGTAAATATAAGTTTTTAGTTGTTTAATTATTAGATACTATTTAGTTTCAATTTAGTTGTTACTCTATGTTTTATTAAATAACAATATTACAATAAAATATGAGGCGCTTTTTATTTTCTTATAGAGGGTGATGAAAAGTAGAGTGTAAGGGCGCAAAATATATTTTTGACTCGGGCGACGTACTTTGAATCCCTCGCTACGTTCAGTCAATATTATTTTGCTCCCTTACGATACAATCTACTATTTCGCATTCCCCTTGCACACATCATATGAAAAATATTCCCCTTGCTTGTCCTTTTTCAATGTGATGCAACGTCACTTCTCATCCGCCCGAACGACTTGCAAGGATCATATTTAGTACTAGCTGTACGTGTACGTGTACGTATGTGTGCAAGGGGAATGCGAAATAGTAGACAAGAATAGAATAAAATTCTCTTTATTATGTACATCATAATTATGGATTCAAGATATAAATGAAGAAATTTTATAGAGTGGGCAGTCTTATCGCTAGATTTCTTTAGAAATAAGCATCACCTTTGTACGTATTTTTCTGTTCCTTCCTTCTTGTCTGTTTATATGTGTGTATGTAAACTTTTAAATAAATAAAAGCGATCCTTAATTTACATAAAATGAGTAAAAAAAAAACACCTATGATTGCTGCGATCGGCAGTCTATCTGTTATGTATGGTACACAAAATAGAGAATCTAAATTAAATCAACTTGAAACAAAACTAAATACCGACTTTAAAAATTATGTGTTAAACATGTTAGGTATTTCTTAGTTCAAACCAAATCAAAGACAACATTTACAGTTTCAACATAATCCTAAGTCAACTCAACCCAAGTCCACACAGACGGACACAGATTACTTTTATTCTTTCTCACAAATGTTCACAAAAAACTTGAGCCAAAGGTGTTGCCTCATAGTTACTCTTGTAACTTTTTTGAGCTCAGATACTGTCGGATCATGCTAGTAAATTAAGGTTTAAGGGAGATATAAAAGGTACTTATGTCTTCGTTGTGAAAGAAAATGCAAGTCGATTGAAACGTAAAGGCTCCCGCAGACAGGAGCGACACGACAGCGCGACGCGACTCTAGTAGAACAATTTCTTTGACAACTTCATGGACATTTTTCTACCAGAATCCTGTCACATCGTCACGTTTTAATTGATTTGCATTTTCTTTTTAAAGGAAGACTCAGGGTTTTAAACAAAGTGTGTGATGGGTTAAGTCGATAAAATATAGTTATATCTATTCGTTTATAAGGGACTTGGTTTGAGTTGACTTAAAATAAACTTAAGAGTGTTCGTTTTGACACAAATATGATGTGTTAGGTGCAGGTCTTACGGTAACGTGGGAATGGTTACACGTGGTTCAGGTAGCGGTGTCACCGTAGTTCAGTGATGTGATTTATGTTTATGTTAGACCTGAGTAGAGTAGGAGACTATATTTCTTCTATTTCATAACTTAATTAGACTATGTATAGCCATAGTGATTCAATCAATTCAATATTTTACCTCTATGAAATGCGAAATTAACCAAAATATTGGCGGTAAACATGACGGAAAGGAAGATTAAAAAAATAACAGGTAATGGGGGGAAAATATGCGCCACAGCCACGCAAAACGGCCATTGCTCAGCATAAATGCTGCATATAAAGCATATAAGGTTCATAAAACATTTTACAGTATTTACAGGCATAGAGAGAACTCTATGCCTGTAAATACTGTAAAATGTTTTACGAATAGATTTGACCGTCATTGCAGGTAGTCAAGTTAAATTAACGACATAACGAGCTCTTTGTGAAGGTTTGCCATGTGTCACCATACACACGTCCACAGGATTATCCCAATTAAGCGCAGCTTAACCCAGTACGTCGTTTAATCGGATTGATCCTGTGATCGTTTTTAAACCACGAGCACTTTCCCACGAAATGAAATCAATACTATGCAAAAACCGTCACTTGCTCAATTGGCTGTCAATATAAAACTACGAAATATACCATAATAGGAATGAAGATATTAATACAACAACATGGTATTTCAAGTTTCAACACGATAATACGTGCTATTTGTATGTCATTTATTTATCACGCGACAATAGATGTAATTGGTTTTGCGAGTCGCCACATGATAAATTCATACCTAATTAATACTCACAGCAGAGTGATATCTACAAAATTATTGTGATTTACATACATACATACATAAACTCACGCCTTCTTCGCATGGGGGTAGGCAGAAACTACAGGACGCTACCTGCTACGATCCTTACGATCCTTTATCCTTGTGATTTTTCGATTAATATGTAAGTTACCGAATATGCGGATTACGTATAGTAGTGGCTGAATATTATCCCTTTATGAACATCCTCGTTAACATAAAGTATGTGTTTTATTTTTTCACTTTTGGATGGTGGTTCGATACTATAATAAATAAGACTTTATTATATTTATAATTAATACATAGTGTAATGATAAAGTGGAAACAGTGGCAGAGAATCGAACCGGATGCCGTATGATTATTCACATATAATTTTGTATAATATAAAAAATAATAAGAGGCACAAAAATTATGATTTCAAACGTAAGAAAAGACGGGCAACAAACGTACATAAAAAAAACAATAATTCCGGGTATGCTCTAGTCCCGCCATGGTCGACTCGAAAAATACCTACTAAAAAGTTTCGCTATGTACACAATTCTTCAATTCTACGTAAACAATGTTGGAAAGAAAGAGTTAGAATTCAAGTGAAAAAAATTCAAGCACTTTTCGTACATGCGTAAGCGTCTGTAAGTTAAAATTTGTTTTGTCTCGTTCAAACAATCAAAAAAGTCAAAATCACAGATAAGAACAAACGAATTTCAGAGCAATTATAAGTTAAGAAATATTTGTGAACAGAGCTTTAGTCAATACTGAACCCACAACATTTATAAATTCTATCTTACTAATATTACATATATATGCGAAAGTTACGGTGTTTGAATGTTTGTTACGAACTCACGCTTTAACGGCTGGACGAATCGGCATGAAATTTGTTACTCAGATAGTTCGAATTCTGAATTATCATTAGATAAAGTCGCGGGCAGAAAACTAGTAAAATATTAAAGAGCGTAAATAAAAAGTCCGATCTCAAAGTCAAATCACCTGTGTTCCAGTCTTATTAATTACAAAAATAAAATACAAATAATCAACTATTTAAAAATATTGATTAAAAACACATAAATAATAATGAGATATAACTATTTGTTTTATTCTTTATTAACAACAGGGCGTTCTTGTCCATACGGATATGCCAACCCCATCGTACCTTATCAACTATTTAACATTAATTAAAATATAACACAACAACTATAAACTGTAACAGAATAATCTTTCAATGACTAGGCACTACTTTCACCAGACCACATAACCTCTTTGCAATCGCTGATCTAGGGTTTGCTGAAATGTTTTGTATTAGCCCCACGTGCAAAATGTTCAATTTAAATTCTTTGATCAACGATTCCCTTTCATTCTTGCTCTTGACATACTACATCAACAAATGTTGCACATCTTCCATTTTATTGCATATTTCACAATTAGGTGATGCGACCTTTCGCATTAGGAAAGCAAATTTTGCCGATAGAGTGCCCAGAACGCAGCCTTACTGCTAATTTAAAAGAAATTCTGGTTAAACTTGTATCCTCAAACCAGGGCACGCGAGAAAAGTATTACTATTTAAATCACAGACTTTAATACGAATCAAATTATTAGTACTAATTTTAAAATTAACATTTCTTTCTAGATAATTAGGTTTTGGTTTCATAATTTTTTGCTTTATAAAAGAGAAGGACCAGTAGCCTAATTACGTAACTTATTTTCGTAAACGATTATGACTAATTAGCTTTTCCGGCAGCTTCGCTCGCGTGGAAGTTGGAAATTATCCCATGGAAATGCAATACCGGGATTAATAGTATCTCATTTATGTTAATCCAGGTTATAAACTATTGCCTCACGCTATTAGTAAACATAATGATTGAATACTATCGTAAACTCATGCAGTCCTAGTACTTTTTGTTAGGTTACTGCTCAGAAATTGTGCACAATGTGTAATAATTGAAAACTACACTCGAGAGCAATGAATCCGGGTCACTTAAAGAATGTTAAAAATCTCGGAAACTAAAAATGATAGGTTAATGCAATAAATTGTATTTAATAGACAATGTAATACTCCTTAAATGAAAGTAAAAAAAATATGAGTCACCATACATTTTATTAACACAAAATTACATAAAGAAAAAAACTGCTGATCTCTCCTTAAAACAAAAATAGGAAACATGAAATTTTTGAACTTTATTACGATTTTCTTGAATTTTAATACTTCGTATTGCCTCCTCGTGCTTCCATTACTGCGTTTACGCGGTTTGGCATGCTGTACACCAAGTTCCTTATACGATTTTGGGGAATATTCTCCCATTCCTCTGTGAGAGCAATTTTGAGCTCACGAAGCGTGATTGGGGGAGGGTTTCGTTGTTTTACGCATCTGCCTAGCTCGTCCCAAGCATGCTCGATCGGGTTGATATCCGGGCTGCGCGCTGGCCACTCCATACTAGTAATGTTCATCTCTTGAAGGTAGTCATTCACAATCCTACCTGTATGAGGTCGGGCATTGTCATGCATAAATATAGCATCCTCACCTAAATTGACCATAAATGGACCAACGTGATCATTGAGGATTTCTTCCACATATCTTACGCTAGTTAAAGAGCCGTTTTCTATGATCACCAGCTCTGTGCGACTTTCAGAAGAAATTCCGGCCCACACAAGTACAGACCCACCACCGTAGGCTACTTTTTCTTCGATGCATGCTTGCTTGAATCTTTCCCCTGGTCTTCGATACACTCTGTGTCTTCCATCGTGCTTGTAGAGCATAAATTTTGATTCGTCGGAGAACATAACTTTTGACCAATCTTCAATACTCCAATTTACGTGGCTCTGGGCATATCTTAGTCTTGAAATACGATGCCCACGCTCCAGTTTAGGGCCGTTTGCAGGTCTAAGGGGTTTTAAGTTAGATTCAGCAAGCCGACGTCTTACTGTCCATGCACTTGGGTTACTTCCTCCGAGGCGTCGAAACTGATTTGTGAGTTCAGTTCCTGTGAGAAAGCGATTTCGAAGCATGGTATTCACCAAGTATCGGTCTTCTCGTGCTGTGGTACACCTGGTTCTGCCCGTTCCTGGTCTGCGTAGGTTAGAACCAGTTTCTTCGTAACGTCGGAGAACTCTTTGTACTGTTGACAGCGACACACCGACAGTCCTGGCTGTATCGCGCTGACTCCGGCCGGTTTCCAGCATTGTAAGTATTCTGGTGCATTCTTCAGGCGTAAGCGACATAATTTCAGCTTGAATAATGAATATAGAGCACTATCAACATGGTTTATGTACCCACATAAATGACAGATTACAAACAAAAGCAAAACCAAATGCTGTAATTTCGTAGTTCCATCTTCGAAAGTGGCCCTTTTTCAAATTTGATTTTTTTATGATATAACTTTACAATAACTAAGAAGTTTTAATACCTTCATTTAAGGAGTATTACATTGTCTATTAAATACAATTTATTGCATTAACCTAGCATTTTTAGTTTCCGAGATTTTTAGGATTCTTTAAGTGACCCGGATTCATTGCTCTCGAGTGTATATTTAATTCATAGAAGCCTAGTACTTTTTGTGCCAAGTTTCAAGTTTATTAACTCAAGGAATAAGATTTTTCCCCCCTTTTCGCCCTTTTAAAGGTGGAACTTTCAAAAACCCCTTCTTAGTGCTTCCTTACATCATAAGAGGAAGCTGTGTGCAAAATTTCAAGTACTTTTGGCTCTGCGTTGATAAGTCAGTGAGTCATTTTCTTCTTTTATTTATATCTAATTTGTTTCATTTTGACAGTTCAACAACATTCATTGCGTTATTTACGTGGTTGAGCAGATTTTTTTTTCCAACTTATGAAGCAATGGATTAGTAATCTGTTTCAAATCGAAACAGATTGATCGTGTTGTATTACATAATTATTGTACAGGCAATGTTTCGCGGAAGAGCTGAAAAAACCAGTTCGACACATGCTTCTCATAACAAGCGCAAAGTTTGACCTGTTTTATCATATTTAATGATGATTAAGAGAGGATAACATATTTACCTACTAGGTTTTCTTAATTTACTTTTAAAACGGTTAAATAAAATATTACACTGTAACAGTTTTCTTTATCACTGCCCGCGAATATGATTTTGTGCATAGCGAAACTTTTTAGTAGGTATTTTACGAGTCGAGCATAGTGGGACCAGAGCAACAGTCACTATCCTATATTACTATGTATATACGATAGCGACTAACCCTTTTTAAAATTACTTTTTAATTACTTTTATAATTTTAAATTTATCTAACCACTAACTTACTGCTATAAATTAGTGGTTAGATAGTAATTTTAAAAGTTAGATTGGGATCAGGAAGGTTCTCAAAGGGGAATTGGCGCGCGTTCTAATACGGAAATCGTTCGTTAGTTGTACAACCATTTACGTTTCGCGTTCGTCAAAGCGGTGTAATATACTTATTCGAGCCACGAACCTGGCTCAAGACCCTTTGATCGCACAGTATTGTCCAATTATGTAACAGGAATAATATACTATACTACTATATGATTAACCGAAATTAACGTACTACAATAATAGTATCGATGATGATAAACAAAAAAACAATAAGCTACTAAAATTTCTAGATTACGGGAGGCCAATGACAAATTATTGCACGTGGAAAACAGCGTGTCGCACTCTTGGCACCAGCAACGGTCTCCAGCGCCTGTGGCCCGTAGCTGAAATCCGAACACAGCCGGATTTCTCTTGGCCGTGAAATACCAATAGTAAATTCGAAGTCGGTAGATCCAGACGTTGGTGTCGGATGTAGGGGCGGAACATAAGGTTACAAACGAGACAGAAATAGAAAATTATAATTTACGTACTCTTGGTAGAGCTACTACACTTATTTACTCAATAGTAGGACGATTGGTTGAAGACTTCTCGTTGGTGTTTGCCATTTTCCAAATTAAGGACAGTGTCTAAAATTATACTGATGGAAGCGAGTAGTGTATTGTCATAAAAATTTTAGACATTTCACCAGTCAGTTAGAAAATAAAAACAGAACAATTATCGACCAAAAAAAACGCTGCCAATCATTTAGCAGCGTTGGAGGTGTAATTCTGGATAAATGCGGGATAATGCTGCAAAAGGTATTATTTAACTCAAGTTGTTCATTTTCATTATCCTGATAGGCTAATTATTCCTCCAATGAAAGGCCACTTATATCACAGAAGTTGGGTTATAAGGATATATAATAAATTACCAAAATCATATAGGGAACTGCCAATCAATCGTTTGAAAACAGCGTTATTCAAATGGCTCATAGAAAAATCTTTCTATTCTATGAGTACCTAAATTTTAAAGATTTACACTGACATTTTACTATTATAATTTGACAAATGATTAACATTTTTATTCTTATTAAAATAACTATGATGTATGTTCCAATTTTATTAGCTTCTTATTTAATATATGTAATTTTGCATGCTAGTTTTAGCGAATTGTTTTAGATTATTTAGAGTAAGATCCTATTTATTAAATCGATCAATTTGTGCCTTGTGGTCTAATACTAGTTTATTGTGCCTAGCGTTCCAAATTCACTTCAATAATTTTATGACAAATCCCACCATTGTGTTTAATTATTCTCCCTCAATTTCCTTGTTCAATACATCCTCAATTAGTAACACGTCACAAATTCGACGTATAATTGAGTGGGTAAGCGAGCGCGGCCCATTGAGCAATGCGCAAACATGTCAAGATTGCCTGCCGTTAATTATAGCAAGGTAACGCGACTCACTGATCATGATGTCTTTTGTTTAAGAATAAAGAGTTATTATGTATGCAAGAATTTAAGGGTGAGACGAGTGAAACTCAGCGAGAGTCGCTTAAATGAGTGGAGAAAACATAATGTGAATACTGTTTTCAGGTAAAGAAAGAAAGAAAGAAAAACACTTATTTGAACACAGTTCGTGAAACACAAAACACAAATAACAAAGGTAACATAAATAATAATATTTAAAAACAACAGTGTGTGCCTCACGGCTGCGCCAAAAAGGTTCATTTCAGCATTAATGCCAGACAGATGCTGTCGGACGCTGTTTTTCTAATGAACCCATAAAAACGAAAGGTAAAAAACATCACCTATGATTTTTTACATGTTTGTATTAAAATAACTTACCGCTAATTACAAAGCAACGTGAATCACTGATCGTGTTATATTAGAGCTTTAGTACAGGAGTCGATACTAATTTAATATTGTACAGAGAAGTTTCCGTCTTCACGCAACAAGACGTAACAGCGTTCTACAACGTATAATCATAATTAACAAAACTAGTTGACGACTAACTTCAAGATCGTAATAGGTAAATTGAGAACATTAGAGAATAAGTTAGTTTGTGTAATAAGGTAGATTGAACATTGGCTAACAACTCACACACAGGGTGGAGACAGAGTTTAGCCTATTTTAAATCTAAAATCAGATTTAAACAACACTTTTTAAAGTAGGTCCGTATTAAAGGGTTCTGAATTTATGCGTGCCTACTAATATTATACTTTTCATCTCGACAGTCCGAAAGGGGGATTTTAGTCAGTAAGAGTCTGACACGCCCTCCCGCTCCGCCCAGAGCGGGAAAAGTTATTTGATAATTTTCCACACAAAAAAAAGGTACGATCCCATGGGATAATTTCCGACCTCCACGTGAGCGACACTGCGAGCAAAAGCTAGTTATAAATAGAATAAAACCGTTTTTCCGAAAATATTTCAGTTTGGTCGGTCACGTTAATGTTGACCAAAAGTAACCCAACCATTCCTATTCTATAACATTGACGGGAAACTGTTAATTTGTTTACTAACATCTAGAATTGTACATATTTTTTTTGTATTTGGATGTAGTTGTCTGTAGAATAAATAAATTATTTACCGTTATCATCGATTTGGTACTGACAAGTACCACCCGTGGCCTGTGCGCCATCTCAAAACGGTATTCTATGCCGAGTATTCACTAATTTCATTTGATTTGGGTCGTAGGTCGGTGGTAGCTGCGGTTTCCTGTGGTCCACGGTTCAAATCCCGTGACAGTTTTTTGTGTACTTAATTGTGTTTTCCTGATAATAAACTCATTTACTTTGGTCGCCGATTTTGAAAGAGTTGGCTCACAAAAGAGAGAAAGAAGGTGCTGCACAGGTAAGATTTGCTTGGAGTTCTTAATACTTTTCCGGAAAATAATGACATAACCATCTAAGGGTTGAGTTTAACCTTTTTTAGCTTTATATTTGTTCGCGCCAATGCTCGATCATTATCATTCTTCATTCTTTAACTACTTAACCAATCATCGAGTGGGTTGAGACCGTTCACTTGCCGTTCAGTATGGTCACTTGGAGATCGAACGAACCGCCACCATTCAGTTTCGTCTAACACGCGAGTCTCACCGTCTCACCGTTTATACACGCACGCCGGTTGCGAGTACTACGCACCAGGTCTTTCTGAAGAACATCACCAATAAGGTCACTATATGTCCTCCTCGGGCGGCGCTCCCGGCGTTTCCACTCACATCTGCCTTGTAAATACCTTTTACTAGACGCCTTTCATTCACCCTCTCAACATGACCAAACCATCTAAACATACTCTTTTCAATTTTGTCAATACATCTGCTTTTATACCGCACCGTTGCTTTATAACATCATTCCTCAGCCTATTTATTCATAGTCCATGCTTCGCAAGGAACGTATTTCCACAGCATTTATTCTACTTTCATGTTTCTTTTGCCACACCCAACATTCACTTCCATACATAAGCGGTATTCCATACGCAATGTTATTTTATTTTCAAACTAATCCAATAAACCACATACATAGTACTGCATTTTCCCGCGTTGTCATCGCCGCGGTATATAACCCCCCGCTGCGGTATCGGTCGCCATCGCTGCGAGGCGGTATCGCATTCTGCCTGCGGTTATCGATGTCATTATCTACGGTGTTATATGATCCTGGTATCAACTAAACTAGTAAGGCTTGCAGACGTGTCGCTTCGGGTTAGATCAGGTGGGGTTTTAAAATAGTGGGGCAATTTTCTTTGTTGTTATAGCAGATCCTTTAATATTAAAAGATTTTGTTTGTGGTTTCATAATAATCATGTACATGGATACGATCCAGATCGATCTTTTAGGGTTGAGAATTTTCTTGGCTTAATCATCATGTAACGGGTGTAAAAAGACGCTTAACAAAACTATGAGTCACTTATACTCCGTCATTGTGATATTTTTTGATAGGGGACCATAACTGGGAACCTTCTAGTTACGGAGATTCCATTTTTTATTTACTTTTTTACGAAAGCTTGTTGTAAATGTTCTAACTTAACTTGAAATACCTCTACAAATTCAGTATTCATTTCATGCATCCATAAGCACAATGTTTGGCGTGCATTACATTCCGCCTTGCCGTAATCAGCGCTTTTTCTCATCAAAAACAAAAGTCGTATCGCAGCAATAATTTTTGCTCAATGTTACTACAATGGTAAAAATAGTAGATTGTTTGCCAAGGGAGCAAACAACTATTTTTAAGGCGAGTGTTTCTTTGAATCCAGATCACAGCGATGGATTTGAAGTACGGCACTCGAGTTTAAAATATCGTTGCTCCCGAGATGAACACTATACTTTTTATCACCCACTATGAGAAAAATAAATCGTCTGTGATCCGACCTCCGTCAGGAACGAAGTTCTTTCTCTCGTATGATTTAAAAACATTTGTTTTGCAGCCACCATCGTGGATTTACATTTTGACCTCACTATCGGCTTTAGCACTTTCAAAAACTATGAAAACGACACCCATGACGAAAAATTTGAAAATTTTAAGAGCCACCAACTTGGATTTACATTTTGATCTCATTATCAGCTTTAGCGCCCTCGAAAACTATGAAAACGACACCCATGACGAAAAATTTGAAAATTTTCAGAGCCACCAACTTGGATTTACATTTCGACTTCATTATCGGCTTTAGCACCCTCGAAAACTATAAAAACGACACCCATGACGAAAAATGTTACCAAATTCACACTTTCTCTCTCTCTCTCTTGCTAGCCTGTTACTTGTTCATACAGTGTTCGTGTTTGATCTCTTCGCTGATTGGAACTTTTACTAACAATATACACATTCCAAATTCAAATCACTTTTCCTTCCCTAGGGATTAAAAGCTATTTTAGTTTACGAAGAATAAACTAGCTCTTTTTGAATAGATGTGATAAAAAAAATGTTTTACATCATTATTTTGTTAGAGAAAAAGCACATTTAATCCCTAGGGATTAAAAGCTATTTTAGTTTACGAAGAATAAACTAGCTCTTTTTGAATAGATGGGATAAAAAAATGTTTTACATCATTATTTTGTTAGAGAAAAAGCGTTATAAGATTATATTTTTAAATTTCGGTATAGTGTTTATAAAGTATATCAATATAAACTCGTTTTGAATTTTAAAATTTGAATATTACGCTATGAGAGTAGGTAAAAATATTCTACACTGTTTTATAGACTTCTCCGGAGTAAAAAATAGAAGAAAATGCACAATGAAGGTGTGTTTGGGCAACACCCAGCACGTAGGCAAGACATTTTTTTTTATTATTATTACACATACGTACGGACAACGTTGCTTGCACGATGGAAACGTATTTTTATGGTCTACTTACCACTGTTTGATGGACTGTTTTGGGTAGTCCTTTAAGGTTTTGTTTCAAGCCTTAATAGATGTAATTATAAAATTACATCAATACAGATAAAATGTGGTTGGGAGACTGATCACCCTTCTACTAACACCAGAAGGTTATAGTTTATTTATTTTTTTGGAATTATTAAGCTTCATTAAAAATATTTATTAGATACGGATATAAAAAACGTAAAAATATATACCTACATAAAAAAAAACATTATCTCTGTTGCTGCAGGTAAAGTCACGGAATTTTGTTGTTTATCAAGTCGACTGCCAACTGAAATTGTCCATATATTCGAATCACAACTATCATTATTTGACAGCTATATGAAATTGCTTTAATACGGCAAATTGACGTAGTGTGTCAATTTGATAAACAATTAATTTCCCTGACTTAATATAGCCAAAACCAACGTCTATTCAATTCAACTCGGAGAACTTGATACAAAATGTAAAGAGAATTTCCGTTCTATTGGTAAACTAATCATGAGTGAGACTCAATAATGTGTTTAAGATTACTGAGCGCTGTTAATTACCCTAATTATTTCTTCGCTGCTAATTGGAGCAGCTGATAGAATTTCAATGTACGTATCTTATAGCAGTAACTTAACAGCACGCTTTTATTGCTCGCAGTGGTAAGCTGTGTACACACGTATGTAACCAACAAAACATAGGTATTTATATATTCTGTATATTTGACTAAAATAAGTATACCTATTAGGTATTAATGTAAAATTGATTTGCATGCCCTAACCAGGCAAAATATGGACATGACACATTAAAACAGCAAACTTTTACAACTGGTAACACCTATATTTTCTGCAAATGAATTATTATTATTCTAACGTTCGAATTAATTCCACTGAAAATTAATTCCCGAGGAAAAATTCAATAAGTCATTAAATTAAGCAAAATACGTTTATTAGGAACCGAAAATTAAACCTAAAATTGAGTGACTAGTCCACGAGTTTCGATTCTGAGTAAAGACTAATGTAATCTAATTCGCAGTTCGCCGATTCATCTCCGGCTGGTGGAAGCCATTCATGTTAATCTTTAATAACGTTTTGACAGTCTATTTACTTTAGTTAATATGCTATCAAAAATTCACACAGATCACTTCTTGGCACCAAAGAGTGATACACTGTTTTGCTGAAGTGATACTAACCAAAAAATGTGCTTTAAGTGTATAGTATCTCGTCGCGAAGTAAGTAGCAGATGTAGAGCATTTTTGCAGGAGCTTATTCATGAAAGTTCTACTACTAAGTTGTGTTGCATGTAATTATGATACTTTAGATTTGTTTCTTGGGTTAACGCACTTGAGATGCCCGCATTTTTTACAATCAAGCAAGAATTATTACCACTAGGTATGGTCTAACCAACTTCTGGTGCTCAACAGCATTATTGTGCTTTGGTTTGGAGAGTATTTATGGATTCTGTAGGCACATATGACATTTCAGCGGTGTCTGTAAGGTGGACACCTGCTTGTTTATAAATTTCATACAAAAACGTGTATGGATAAACATGATTAAATAATGTTTGACAAGATTTACGAATACAGCATTATTTTTAATTAAGTATAATGTGTGGAACAACCCTTAGGGCAAACCACTCTTTTTGAAGAAACCTTTCAGTCCATTGTTGATTTAGTTTATTGATCGAGCTTGCGTGATTGAACGTGCATTAATTATAATGCCTGTATTGCCTGTATTTAGAATTTGAATTATAAAATCATTTTCGATGTAATTTCACCGTGTCTAAAATGATTAATAACATAAACTAAAAAATAAACATCAAAAGATTCTAAATGAAAAATACAAAAAAATGGCAAACACCTACCATTTATTATCTAGATTACATTTTAAAATTAAAACTATAACTCTTTTGTGGCTGTTTCTTTCTGTAGTTTTAATATAGAGGTTTTCTTTCAACGGTGCATGGACAATACTCATCTAAATAAATGGTCTGCCTTATAGCTTCAAGTTTCAAAGTATATTTTTATGATAGAAATATAAAAAAAAAAACATATTAAACCTTCAAATATGCTGGTACGTTACACAAATAACATTCTATCGATCCATCACAAACAGACAGATCTCTGACGATTCCCTTTTCATGCCAATTTACTTGCCATATTTCTAAACACACATCCCTTCTTACCGCCAATCAAATAACAGGAGGTCCTGATGATACTTACACCTAATCCAATATAACGGGCGAATCCAATATGGCTGCGCTCCCAGTAACCACATCAATTGTTCATTCGGACGGTACTCCTGAACAAATTAATACCTGACTGCTTCTATACTCGAGAACCGAGCCGTCTTCAATGGAACCCAATTATACGGAATATACCCGGCATTCACACCGATGGGGATTTTCAAAAGAAACTGGAGATTCGAAATGTATTTTTCTTTGATTAAATCATGTATTCGCTGTATTGAACGCGATGGATTCTTTTAGTGTTGAGTGTGCGAAATAGACAGAGCTTGTTAATGTTGAGTAATACAATAAATGGATAAGATTAAATTATTTTACGGAAGTTTTTCAGGGGCTTTGTCAGACTACTTCTGAACTTATTCTGTCTTCAGAAACAAAGTTTGCACCTCATTAAGGTAGCTAACATCAACTCCGCACGAATTGTGATGAAGTAATATTCTTGATATTTCTTTCTCCCTTCACAAACATCTGACCCCAACGCCAATTTCCATATGGAGTAAAATATATTGTGACAAACGAATAACCAATCAATAGAAAATCTATTATAAGAATGTAACCACATTCGTTAAAAAAATCCCATGAAACCAGAACACGAAGAATGCCACCAAAGAAATGTTTCATGTAACCAGAACTCATACTTCGCGAACACCTCAGTTCTTCACCACACTTAATCGTACGGTACCGTGCGGTTACCGAGAAGAACATAATTTTAACAAATTATTAACTGTATCGCCGAACTTCGCCGCAGTATTATTATAAATACTGAACTGATAGTAACTTAAATGTCAGGTCAGACCCCAAGCTTAGCACGGAAATGGTTGTTTATTAGAGTGCTATGCTGATAGAAATAGAATGTGGTTTCGTACGATTGGAAATAAAAGTTGATTTAGGTACACAGCTGAACTTAGAAAATATCGCAATTCAAGATTCTTAAAAGTTACTATTGTTCGTTACACTGTACCTACTGTTTCAAGGTCGAAAATTCACATACAAATTTAATGAAAAAGTGTTCGCTTTTGCGTCATATGTGTTTAGCTATTAATATAAAAGGTAAAAATAAGTAGTAATATTATTATTATTATTCGATAATTGATCTCAATTTCAAACGTTTCACAAAATGAAAATGATCGATAACAAAGTCATCGTACCAGAACATCATCTTAGTAAAAAGAGCTTTCTAAACAAGAACCATTTATAAATCCATACCTGAGTTTATTCCTCAAATTTTGCTCAAACAAGAACAGTTTGAAAATGAAACGCGAATGAACTGACTTGGCAATATTTAGAATTTACAGCTAATCTCCATTCGATTGCCTCTTTATTGGTGTTTAAAATGAACGAATTAATTTTAATGCGAATCAGTCGTGATTTGTAAGTTTTGTATTGTGATGCGTGGATTTAGTAATAATATTGAAACATAGTCATCAATTTTATAATGGAGTAGGATTTAGTTAATACCCAATATCTTTATAAATATTAATGTTGTAGTTTCATGTTTTATAAAAAAAATAGTTTTACATCTTTTTCCATGTAGTGAAATTTTAATTTCTAGAAATTTTAATTTGTTTTGATTCATTCACCTTATACATCAAATACTCAAAATCAATGCATTTATTTCAATTAAACCAATCATAGGCACTTTCATTTGTCAAGGGGATTGGGGGTTCAGTGAGAGAGATGAAGTTAGTTGCCACTTTTACTAGATTAATTAGTGATTAGCTGCGCCCCGCGGTTTCACCCGCATAAGTCTCGATCCCGTGGGCATATCGGGATAAAAAGTATCTTATCTGTTAATCCAGATTATAAACTATCAGTGTGATAAATTTCATCTAAATCTGTCCAGCCGTTTGAGCGTGAAGAAACGTGACAAACACACACACACTCACAAACTTTCGCCTTTATAATATCAGTGTGATTCAGTGTGTGTTACCTGTATCTATAAAGCACTGCTAACGAATAAATAGGCGATTACAGTTAAATGTTGATCAGCACACAATGCCAATACCGAATGCCTATATTTTTGATAATATACTTATCTGTAACTTTTTCCATGTCTACTATTACTTACCTACTAATTGCCATGCTAAAACCCACAAGCCAATAAGTTTCCTAATTCACTAAGATACGAAATGCCCTATCTCCAGTCACCAGCCTCATCACTAACAATAGTTTAAGTTAATGACGTTACCGATTCCAGTCTATTAATGACCGTTATTAGGCCGCTCCAGTAAATATCACTTTGTAACTCCCAAGTTCGGCAACTTTAGATATCATAATTCGGTCTATGACCTGTAGCGTATTTTGTCGAAAATACCTTATTGGTATTAAAAAGGGTTATAATAGTGTGAGCTGAATTTAATTGAAACTAAACTTTTTATATTGGTAGCGCTTAAAAAAATAAAAATAGAAGATCCATGAAAAATAATCGGAAATCCACCCGTATTACGGTGGATTATTCAATGATTCCATTCAAACTTCATCATTGGTTTTTTGCGATATAGGAAATCGTAAATTAAAAACATTCTAAGTACATTTTTCATGTTCTATGCAATTATCTAACATGACCACTATATTACGTTATGTCAATTATTTGACATAACCTGGCTATAGTGTAGTTTACATCTGGGCCTTGTGAGGTCCATAACAACATATCATGCTGTGGTACCTACTCCCGAAGGTCATTTAATGGACGCCCGGGGCTTCATTCGAAACGACACCAAAGACCACCTGATAGGCACCACAGATGGGCGCGTGGGTTTCGATTCGAGATCACAACTGCCTGCAGATCATTCTTTCAGTACCCGTTAATTTATAGGACCAAAATCTACCATTGAGGTTCTTTAGAGGAAGGTATATTCTGTACTTGTGTAAACGGTTTCAACTTCTCGAAATCCACTTAAAACTTCTCTTAATCTGCTAAGGGCTAAACGTTTTCATTATTTCTAAGATTTAAGGCTCGTCCAGACCAGCGCGATATCGTGGGTGCTACAAGGGTCGCGCTTCCTGTAGCGCCCGCGATATCGCGCCAGTTTGCACAAGCCTTTATACTGTATTTTACCAATTTTTATATTTGATTAAAGTTTATTATCATTATTATTAATTATACCCGACTATGGCAGAGCCCAACTGGACGGTATTATTTTTTAATGTTATTTGGTGCCAATCCAGCAGATAACCACTTGATGATAGTAACTTGTCACCGCCGCCGCGGCCTATAGTTATCTGCAATACCAAAAGCCTCGCAGGTGTGTAATCCCAGACGTAAACCTGAAATGTTTCATAATGCCTATAAAAGGTCTCTTTCCTTGAACCTTACGAACACTTCCATTAGACAACTATTTCAATTTACGCTAATCGAAAAGTATCTACCTAGGTAGGTATTGGTGGTAATGGTCATATGTCCAGGGTGTTGATGAATCGTACAGCGAAGCGTAACAAACAACTTCCTTTCATGTCAATTTATTACATATTAGGTTAACGTAATGTGTGAGTAATGTAATGTTACAATAGAATTTGTTATGTGATAAAATAGGTATACTTACTTATATTCTATGGGACCTTACATCGTAGTCGAACCTATTATACCGATACCAATTTCAGCGCAGAACTTGGAACGTGGTATTCGCCAAAAAGTATAAATGGAGACGGAAATACAATCATCATATTTTAATTTATTGCTGAACTCAGTTATGAAAAAGAAATAACTACCTAGCTAGTTAGTTGCTTCTTTTAAAAAATGAAAATAAAATTTATCTTACAACACCAAAATAAAATGGAATCGTAGTTCCCTAATTTTGCATGTATCCCGCTACTTGATTATAAAACAGTTAGCTATGTATTTCCTACTACAACAGACGAAGCAACTGTTGACAAATTAAGTTAGTTAACTTTGAATTAAGTTTCGCGATTAATTTGCGTCGACGGGTGAAAAATATACTGATGCTGAAATAAATTAACCTGTTAGTTTGTGATACTATTATAAATAAAAATTAATTTAATGATTTGTATTATTTGTTATATTTTCTACAACTTACCGACAGAATCCGTACATCGAAACAACACTAAAACTCCGAGTATAAACACCTGCGACCACTTCATCACGTTTTCAAAAAGTTTTTCAAAAACTCATCTTCACCAAATACATCAATGGAAAAAAAAAACAAAAATCAAAAAAAGTTCCAAATTCTAGAAAGTCGCATTTTTTTAAAGTTTTCGTAAATCGAACGCGGGAGCGACTACGGTTACAATTCGGTGCGGCGATCGTGAAGCAACTGTTCTGACGGAACGGTTGAACGGAGGCTGAGGGTTTTAAACGACGCATGCGCGAATCTTTCTTCGTTTTTCAGAAAGCAGTGTTTTTAGTTTGAATTAAATTGTTTATCCTTTTGACGTTACGCTCGATGCAGCTTTGACTTGGTGCATTCCTTTAAAGGCTCGTGGTTCTGTGGAATGGAACAAAAGGTTTTCGGTATTCTATAGGGACGTGTCCTGTCCCCTTAATTTTTTGCCACAGTGACATTTGTGTCTTCCAACTGAAGGGCATTTGTGGCGGGAAAGATGAATGGAGAAATTAGATGGCGCCAAATCTGGTAGGCGCTGACCAAGCTAATTATAGTAGGTACTGACTTTTGTTGAGAAGCGAAATAGAAAAGACATGAGAGAAATTTTCATATTAGTTGACATTTTTAAGTTCACGAGCAATGACATAAATCATGAATTGTTGAACTTAATTAGACAATGTTTAATTTATTCCCGTAAATTCAGTTCTGATCTGTATTTAATGACGAGTGTGTATTGCAATTGAGAGAATCTTTAATAGCCATTGACCAGCCAACCAGCTTTTAATCGATTTAATAATAATTAACTTGTACAGAGTCATATCAAAATTTTATAACTCCAATATCACAGAAAAGCTAAGCAATTTCCTTACTCCAGATATCGGTTCTTAATTATTATTATAAAAATAAGAATACCTACAGAGTTTTACTACCTAGACATTCTTAATTTCCGCTTAGCGAAATTGTTGTTCTTAATATTGTTTAGCGAAGTACAATTTTCCTTTGTGAAGGCAAATAGTATTTTTCACGATCTCTCGCGAAAAATACCATTTAAAAAATATATTTTTTGCCTAGAAAGTAGTGAAGGAGCTTTCAACTATTATTTAGATACATCCAAGGCTCGGAAACTTCCCTGGCCCTGGTTCAGGTCATGGTACGGAGCGAGAGGAAATGGGAGGCCGTCACCTCCTTCCGCGAAGCAGTAACGCTCGCGAAGGAGGAGGCGGAACGCGTGAGGGAGAGGCAAATTTTGCGCCCTCACGTCCCTTACTACCGCAGGAGATGTCCTGGGCGTCGGGAGTCGCAGGCCGATTCCCGGCCACCGTAGGCGCGGGCTTGCGGACGGTGAGCAATGGGTATCTCACCGCTCGATGAGGACCAGGCTCGGGTCGACGGCGCGTTGCGTTCCACGCGCGCCTCAAAGAGATGTCAGCAGAACTGACGGGGTTCGATAGGTTCGATGCCTGCCGGAGGTGCAGATTTATTCAAAAGGGTTACCGTGGCCCTTGGCAATACAGGCAACTGAAGGAACACGGGTGGGTTTTAGTCAGTAAGAGTCTGACACACCCTCCTGCTCCATCCAGAGCGGGAGAAGTTATTTGATAATTTCCCGCCGAAAAAAAATAAATATTTTATTAATTAGCTCGTAAAAATACCCAAACATTTAAAAAAGAGACATTTTGGAAAGATTATCTTTTCGATTCTGCTTGATCAGAATCTATATTATTTCGGTTCCAATCAAACAAAAATAAACTATTCCGGGTCACAGTCAAGTCACAAGTCCCGGTTAATTTCGCTTAGTTATTTCTGCTCTGCACACCCGCACAAACACACATAACATAACATCACGCCTGTATTCCCCGAAAGGTTAGGCAGATGTGTACCTATAGTACACCCACATTTCGCCAGTTATGTTTAAGTCCTATGTAATAGGGGGCGAGCCTATTGCCATCAACCGGGCACAAATCCAGACTTCAGGCTGCTACTGAGAAAGTCCAGATGGAAAAACCCAATAACACCTTGCCCGACCCGGGAATCGAACCCAGGACCTCATACTCAGCAGTAGCGCTTTGTGACCACTAAACCAACGAGGCAGTCACCCGCAGACACCCGCACAACTGTTTAATATAACTTCCCGTCAGTTGCAAGTATAATTATATATGCAATAGAAAACGTGTGCCGCCGTAACGCAAATAAAAATAAATAATTATGTGACAAATTGTTGATGATTCAAAACATGAAATCAAATTATTTATTCACTTAATACAGGTATAAACAGATGTTACAAATTAATATAAAGTACTCTGTATTGTTACCTAATAAGATGTGCAAATATTTATATTACTGTTAATCGAATTAAATAATTAGGTATTTAAATAACATTAAACAATTTAATACATTCAGAATACTACAAATGTCAAAGGTTTAAAAATAAAAATTATCAGATGAATTAAAATACATGTCATAGACTTAACAATCAAATAAATTATATAAAAATACTGGTCCAATTTAAATTAAATAAAATTGATTATACAGATGTCAAATTAAATTATTATAGAATGTCACACTATTTGTACTGTCGTATTATTCAATGTCAACTGTAAAGACAATATGTCTACATGTACCAACTTTTACAAATTCGAATCAAACAACGACTCGAAGCCCCCTCCGACCCCCTTGGAATTAATCAGGTTCTTAACCACTCGCAAATAAATTCCGTTCTAAGTGAGCGTTTCCCCCTATGATTTTATGAACTTACACGTGTTTTAAAAAAAAATGTTTTCTGTTCCGTACTACAAACATTTTTATTAATATTTATTAATAAAAATGTTAGTTAATCCGATAAAAAACAATAACTTATAAGCTTTTAGAAATAATAAACAAAATCCAAATCGAGCCAATAACATTGGAGATATAGCAAACGCTACTCAAAACATAAAAAATTGAATATCATGAAAAATATTAAATATAGACCCCCTTTTAAAACTTATTTTTCGATCATTTTTCATGAATATTCAGAAAAATACGGACGAGCACATGCCGATGGGAGACATCGTACAACTAGATTTCAATCAATCAAACATTTACTCAGCCTTTTGAAGTCTATGGATGGACCCGGATGCCTATTTTAGGTCGCTAACTGCCTGTTTCTAATCTTGGCTTTAATTGACCAACGGGTTCCAAACCCGAATTTTGCTAATTCAAGCTCTTAAGTGAATTCAATACTTCGGCAAACTTGGTCAGGCAAACTTAGCTTCCTAAATATTTAGGATAAATCTTCATCAGATGTAAAATTTTATTTCAATACATTCTGTTTTATTGAAAAAATATATATAGGCGTCAATTATTTTCCTTATACATAATTTCCAAGTTCTTGTAACACGTTTTTCTGAAACTCGTATGTTTGAGTTAAAATTATACAATACTAAAAAAATAAAATGAATATATTTGGAGAAGAAAAAGAAAAAAGTACTAGTGATGTGCTTCACTGGTGAAAGCTACTTACAATTGGTCCCTTCGCGAGCCTTCACAAGCCCTCGATTACCATAAATCACAATAACGAATATTGAATCCGTCTGAACTAGGACCGCGGCGTTTGAATATTAGCAGTTCACGGCAAGACAAACATCATCAATCATTGGCGTATTACTCTAAGTATTGTATTATATCTGCGTATTATTAGTAAATAAAAGTAAAGTAAAAAAAAAACCGATACCTACTTATGGTTTGTTCCAAAAATACTTATCTGATGAAAGTGTAAACAAACCCAGTTCAGTTTAAATTCTCACGCAATCACTCACTAAGGGAATAAGTAGGTAACACTTTCATCTGTATGTAGAAGGTTTCAACTTTATACATATTATCACCACTTATTCAAACAAATTATATATTTTTTGAATAACATTATTAAATTATAATTGAAAAGTCAACGACGAAAATTGAGGTTATACAAATAATTGGCTTCTACAGGATCGTTTTCTTCTTTACATTTTTCTCTGATACTTTTAGACCTTACTACAGTTGCGACCTCTGCATTGAGTTGTCATCGGCCTTTAGGTGTGTGTTAACAGGCTAAACGAATCGTTAGGAAACCGGAATGCCTGAGAGATATTTTTCGACGGCAAGTGAAGCCAAGTCTATGGACAGCTTTAAAACCACACGAAAAGAATAGACGAAAAGTAATCAGTGGTGTATAATTCTAAATCCAAATTAGTACTAAGCTAATCATCATAATATCAGCAAATTGAATCTATTTAAATTAGAACAAGAACTAGTTAACGTTCAACTAACGTGTAGCTGAACGTTAACTAGTTCGGGGCGGACAAACACTACCAATCAATGGCAAACCTATTAGTTAATGCGTTCATCGTAGTTATTAGCTTTGAATTCCAGCAGTTAGTTATTTAACGATATTGTTATGCACTCATAAAGAAGGTTGAACAACTGGTGTTTCTGAGACAATCTACATGAAGCAAAATAATGAATTAATAGCGTATTATTTTACAAGCTCTATTATTGTTATAAATATTATGCTACTAAGGGGCGACGAATACTTAAATCTCAAAATATCGTATTCTAAAAGCTTATCTATGTGTACTGTAAGTAATACGAAAATATATTTTATACTGTTTGCTTACAAAGTAATTTACAAACGCTTTATATTTAACATCGTCAAACATCTTCATATTAACCAAAATCTCCCTAAATACTAATTTAACGTTGTATTATTTAATAAAATTCGCGTTCTTAAGAACATTTTGAAGTAAAAACTATCGCATGGTGTTTGCTGAAACATTAGCGGCTCACGGCGTGTGCTCTCTAAACATCATCAATCAACTACGTATCACGGAGGCAGACTCCAAATAAAACGTATGGCGTAGTATTGTGTTTAAGCCGGTCTTGTTATAAAATGCCTAGAAAAAATGTTTTGGAAAAAACTTTTTCACCGTTTTTAGTTTTAATAATTGTGTTTAAATGAAGTACATTTATTAATATTACTTACTAGTAATATATATACATGTAATCTAATATTTTTTTCCCTGCAATTAATTTCTAGAAACGTTTTACCCACAAAACAATATTAGAAAATATATCAATCTGTTCGAATCCGACTTATGACGAAGGTTCAATCGTTACGGCATACAATGTAATTAAATGAAAAGTCCGCGGGTTTCCGAATTTTCTGGCGTAGCAGGGCGCGATCGCCGCGCCCGCGGCATTTTAGTTTATAATCGATTGTTACACGGATTCTGGTTGATAAATAGCTTTTCAATGTACATAATATTAAACATTGAATATTGCGATAAAAAAAACCCTAGCTAAGAAATAAAACGTTATGGATATCCATATAACTAAAAGTTGAAGGGAGATGGCTGCATTTATCAAATATTGATCTTAATTTTTTTTTTATCAATTAGCTACACGTAAAACATACCAAAAACCTGAATCAAAACTTTTTGCCTACTTTTATCCATCAAAAGAGCCAACAAAGCCGATCAAAATTGTTTGTTCAGCAAGCTCGCCACTAAAATAACTTTCCACCTACATTGTTTTCAAAAAACAGCCAGTATTTACGGCCTCATACCCTCTCATACCGGTTACCCTCTCATAGATTAGCATAGATCAAGCATCCAAAATTGTAATTCGTCTCAGCAGTGGAGCCGGTCGCTCATACATTAGTATGCGGATCGGCGCTCCCAGCTTGTTTTTAGACAAATTCCCACCTGAAAATATACTCGTACAAGATGAATCGAACTGATTTCTGTTTGCTTTACATCCAGTCCTTTGTGTTATCCCTATTGTTCAAGATCCAATCAATCGTACCATATTCGTCAGGATCAACTGAGATTATGGTGCAGGCGTTAAGGGAAATGTCGGCACTGTAATAGGACGTAGTTCGCGACTGCGACGTAAACTGCAGTTAGATTCATTTGATGTGTGCGCGCTGAAATGAATTTGTGTCAGCCATGGCAAGTTTGGTTTGTTTGCAGATGCCATAAGTGCTGCGTGCGTTTGTGCAAATAGACGGACTGCATATATAAGCCCTTTATCGGTTTACTGGTAACACTTTTAATGAAAAACAGACATTTAGCTTGTAATAAAATGGAATTGAATTGAAAGAGGAAAATGAGGGTTCAATTACTTACAGATGACAGACAGTGTCTCATCAATTCAAAACAGACAATTCAGAAAAGTAAGAAAATGAAAAAGGATGATTTTTCTACTTTGGGGGCGCGTGTAACTTCCTTTAAAGTTAACCTCCATTCGAATCAAGGCTACCTTTCCTGGTTTCAGCTAAAGAAGGCACACGAATAACCGTATACTTAGGCAAATAGAACGAGCAGAAAGGTGGCCTTGAAGTAACATGTGCGAATAACCTTGACTTTCCAAAACCTCCGTACAATAGGTACACGTGCAACCATACCTTTACATAAAAAAAAACTTACAATAACAAAGTGCTAAGTACTCGTTCCTCGGCTCGACAGTAATTTCATTTTCATTTTCAAATATCTTTATTTATCAAGGTACAATAAACAAAAATGCACTTATCCTAAGACACATTAACTCACTAGAATTGAGAAACTTTATGATAGCTAGCGATACACCTTTCAAAGCCTTTAAGGGATATTTCGATAACTGTTAACAACATGAAAATAACACACAATAATAATGGGTACATGATGACAGCTACGCAAATTATTTAGTCAGTTATAATTTACTGATTGCATGTAGGTATGACAAGAAAAAATATTTTAAAGTAAATTAGATGATCGCACGGTGTACCGTGTATAAATACTAGTAACCACGCCACCAGTCAATGATCAGCGGACAGAGCCTCCCCGCCGCCCGCGCTCCAGCGTATCTGCCGCCGGGACAGGGGCGGCAGTAAGCCTCTCAGGGGTCAAGACGCTGGTCGCTCGGACCTCGGGTGGTGGGAACAAAAGGTAGTGATGCGGGAGGCGGTAAGTGCCGTATCTATCGATATATGGTAATTTGTCTAAGGTTGATGAACATAGATTTGAAATTAATGGGTTAGTAGTATTAATTTTGTTTTTATTATATAATCTTGATGTTATTTTAATTACGTGATTAAATAATAAAGGAAGTTTAATTTGTTTATGTAATTTCTTAATGTTTGTTTTAAATTTAGTTTTATAAGATATTTTTACTGCTTTATTTTGGACAACTTGCAGAAGTTGATGGTTAGAAATGCAAGTGCTACTCCAGACAGGACAGGCGTACGTTATACACGGACGGACAAGCGTAGTATAAATTCTTAGTTTAGTTCTGCTACTTAATTTGCTTTTACGATTCATTATAGGGTTTAATGCACCAAGGGCTTGGACGCCCTTCAAACGCAAGTCAGCAATATGTTTGGACCAATTTAGACGACTATCCATTTTGATCCCAAAATAACGCACACAGGTTTTCCATGGCACTACATGCCCTGCTATTTTTAAAGTTCTTGAAGGGGGTTGCCTACCACGGGAGAAAAATATTGCTTCCGTCTTATCCTCATTTATTTTAAGTTTCCATTTCTTAAAGTAGTCCAGAAGCAAGTCGATAGAATATTGAAGGCGACCTATGATTAAATTTATATCATCCGAAGAAGTATAAGAGGCAGTATCGTCAGCAAAGCAAGCCAATTTGGTTCGAGGTTGAATGGGGATATCATTTAAGAACAGGAGAAATAAATAGGGTCCAACAATCGAGCCCTGAGGAACGCCAGCTGGGACATTTTGAGGTGATGAAGTGGTGTTTCCGATGTAAACCTGGAATTTACGATCCGCAAGGTACGATTGAATGAGTTTGATGAGAGGCATAGGCACATCTAGAGTGAGCAACTTGTGTAGCAGGCCTTCGTGCCATACGGTATCAAATGCTTTTTCGATATCCAGCAAAAACATACCTGTGGACTGTTTGAGATTTAGGTGATGGGATATGTGCTCTGTCACCCTGGCTAGCTGTTGGGTAGTTGAATGAGTGGCACGAAACCCAAACTGCTCTTGGATTAGAAACTGTCCAGTGGCACGTAATAGTCTTGTATAAATCACAGACTCAAAGAGTTTGCCAACAAAGGGTAGCAGACTTATGGGGCAGTAACTAATGGGTAAAGTGCTGTCTTTTCCTGTTTTTTTAAGAGGTATTGTTTTCGCATTTTTCCAGATGTTTGGGAAATAGCCCAGACCAAAACAGCCATTGAAAATTTTAGTGACGTAGACTATCGCTTTCTGTGGCAAGTTCCTTAAAAGTAAGTTATGGATTCCATCATGACTTACAGATTTACGGGATTTGAGCTTGGTCAAGATTTTACGAATCTCAAATGGCCTCACTGGCTTTATAAAATCAGAAGCGAGATTATAACTATTGATAAGAGACATAGAGTTCGATACCTTATCCTTGAGATCGGAGTCACAAGCCCAGTTAGTAGTAAGGCTCATGTTGGCACAAAAGGTATTTGCCACAGCTTTGGTCTCTAGCATCGATAATAGTTTGCTGCAAATTAACAATGGCAGCATCAATGTCTTTTTCTGTTTTAAACATCTTAGAACTAAGTATAATGTTTTTATTAAGGTGAGAACGATATTCCATCCACTTGGCGCAGTTAAATTTATAGAATCGAGCTTTAGCCTTACGACACAGTGAGCCTCCAATGGTAAAAAAAATGGGGTAATGGTTAGAAGACAATGCTATTATAGTATCGACATCACTAATGCAGCTTACATTTAAGGACAGCACCAAGTCCGGGCTAGTTGGTTTGCGATTGGGACAATAGTTTACTTGAGTAGGTAAGCTAGGACTGTGTATAACGTACTCAGATTCCAGCATGTGGTTGAAAAGAGTTCTGCCTCGCGTATTAGTGTAGCTACTGAGCCAGTGAGAGTGGTTGGCATTAAAGTCTCCCATGATAACAACATGGGAGCCCAAGCCAAACAATAACTCAAGGTCACTACGAAGCAATGGCAGATTGGGAGACTGGTAAATGGATAGAACATTGTGATCTATTCCTGATATTTTGATAGTTATACCAACAACCTCAATATTTTTAGTGTTAGGAACTGCTAAGATTGAATGATCAAGGTCATTTCTAACAAGAATAGCAACGCCTTGTCCACGGCCAGTGTGATGTTTATCTTCGCGATAACAAGTAAAACCAGGTATAACTAAAGTTGAGTTGAGGGTTAGTCTAGTTTCACAAATACCAATAATATCAATAGACTAAACGCTTACCGCCAAATCGAGTAGTTCGTGAATTTTTAAATGTACTCCATCGGAGTTCCAGGATAATAGGCGGAGTTCTGCAGGATCAAACATATTTACCAAGATGAGTGAGTACCAGCATGACCTTGTCCAACCAAGACGTGCAAGCAGCAAATTGGGATTTTATGTTTCTTAATACTAGAATAATTTCAAACATCTCCTTTGTGGCCTCGTCATTGGGTCCAGGCGTAAGGTTATCAATGGGAACCTGTTTTTTCATCGATGCCATGTCACTGGTTTCTACAGTAGGCCAGGATCTGTAATTTGAGGTCGGTGTTGGTTGAGACATCGGATGCATCATAAAAGGTGGAATCACCGAAGAAAATGATTTCGGAGGCATCATTGGAGGTATGGGTTTACGTCCTAAGGCCTTCTTTTTCTCGATGCTGTCCAGGTATTCCATTCGGACACTACACTTCCTGTTGTTCGCCGGGTGAGCTTCATTGCAATTACACCAATGAGCAGGCTCAGTGCGGTCAGACTTGGTACACGAGGCAGTTGCGTGAGGAGCAACACACTTCACGCAGCGAAGGGGCATGTTACAATTGTGGGATGCGTGGCCAAACACTTGACAGCGAAAGCATTGAGTGCCATGAGCTCTGTTTGGCTTGAATTTGCTGATGGTAACCATGCAACTACACAGGTACCTTATTTGCCGGAATTTTGCGATATCAGCTCCTGCTGGTAGCTGTACCAAAAAGGGAGGACAGGGATTCTCCAAGCCTTTGCGAGACTTAAAAGGCTTCACTGAGGCTCCGGCGAAGCCAAGTTTCTCCAGCTCCTCTGGTAGTTCTTCTTCAACATATGACGGAAGTCCGCGAATCACTGATTTAGGCACCTTTTCGTCCTTCCGGGTGAAAGTAACAAAGGAGGCATTTTGAATACGAAGACCATCCTTAACTGCCTGGTGGCCATCAGCTGTGTGGCATATAATAGCAACTTTGCCTCGATTCCTGTATTGGAGGTGGTAACGTTTTGTAAACTGAGCAATTTTATCTTTTAAGTCATCATGGGTCCACTCTTCATATCCAGGATAATAGGCGGAATATGACCGGTCTTCTTGACTTTGACGGTCGCATTGAGGTAAAATTCATTACCAGAAGTTTTGGTGACACCATCTACCGGAAGGTCTTGAAAATTGTTGTGGGTTGGAATGTCTCGGGCGCTATCAAACTTTGCGTGTTTTGCGACAGCTGGCCGTTTTGGCGTACGCCAATCGTCCACATTTTCGGTTGCTGGTCTCTTGGAGTTGAGACTACCGCTTGAGTCCGATCGTTGCAGGTATCTTTCCATTAGTACCAAGGGCTAACGTTGTTACACATTTTATCGATAATGATTTGTCGAGTCTTGGAATCACTATTCTGAGTTGAGTACGAACGAGAGCTAAATAATACGAGCGTGCACACGAGACAAGCGCGAGACGCGGAGAGCTCGACAGTAATGCTCTCAGGAGAATCGAATCATTGCCGCTCGGCTGAACAAATTAACTACACAGGAACTGAACGTGGGGCGCTGTGTAAACGAGCCTCGGTTCAACATCTGCACTCATTTGAACGCGTGATGTTTGTTTTAGTAGTGATAATGCGTAATGGAAGGGCAAACGGGTGTCTGTATAGGGTTTAGTGGGAAATCGTTGGACAAGAGACGCAGGCATTTACGGTACCTTTCGCTTTTGCTTTTACGATTGGTTAAAAAACGTTTGGTGGAATACGGTCGACTCAATCTGGCAGAGTCCAGTAGTGGTAATACTGTGGGCTTATGTTATGTAGCATAGATATTATTTCGGGTGCTTTAACTCATTTTTATTAGATAGAGATTATCGTCAGGTACTTACTCTAGTTATTAAAGTGGAAAGAGGGAATGAACGCCTAATCCCTGCAGTAGTAAATTGGCTTATAATAAAAATAGTTACTCTATTAGAACATAATAAATTATCATTTTACATATCAAAATAATTTAAACCATTCCTACAAATATCTCTTCAAATCATGCCTCTTCGGCAATAAAAAAAAAAAGAAATATTAATTCCTTCAAAGACCAAAATTTCATTAATAGCAATCGGTAAGGCAGGTAACGTTTTTAATCGTTTGTAAAAGAAACGTTCCCTGCAAAACGAATTTGCACGAACTTCTCAATACGACGAAATCATCATTGAAATTTCAATTTTCGCACCGATCTGGCTATCGATAACCCAAAATCAATAGTTTAATAAATGTGGATCAAAGTATACAATCGTTTAATATAATTTTTTTTTACATTTATGAATCTAATCTAAAGTATTATAACAAGCTTGCACTGCCTCAGTGCACGGCAAAGGCCTCCTTCTCTCCTTTCCACAGAATTAAATTTTTGCTAGGCCAACTAATTAGTTAGCCAACACACACAAAACACTAAAACATGACAACAACAAACAAACTTTCACACATAAACAATTCTACAACAACAACATTCAAACATTCTTTGTATTGCCTATTGTAATTACAATAAGCTATTACAAAGAATTTTTCCTCTCGCACAAACACATAAACTAAACTGTTGCTTCTAAAGGGCTTGCTACACGGCTGCCAACCGCGTCCCCGACAGAGGTGACCTTGATTGGCGACAGGCAGATTTGTTAGAAATTTGGTCCTAAACCACCAACTACACGGTTGTAAACCATCAAGGTCTTCTCTGTTGGGACGCGGTTGGCAGCCGTGTAGCAAGCCCTTAACAAACACTAAACTGCTGGTGCTACAATTCATCAAATAAAACCCAGCGTACAAATGTAAGCACCGCTTAATAAAACTTAGTTAAACTGCACAACTCGTTCCTTTAAAAGCAGATACATCTCTAATCTGAAGCACTAGTCGAAATAAAAACAGAGAGTGTATCAGCTGGTCCAGAACAAGTTTAAGACTAACTTCACTGAAGCTAGTGAAACTGGGTTACTAATGTACTCAGTCGCCGAGTGAGTGAGCAAATATACTCTGTACCTTGCAGTATGTGTCTTGAAAAGTGCATGTATATGAGTCTGTCGTAATGGTATTACTAACGGAGATGTGGAAATATTTGCTATTTCCTCTGATATCGAAACAAGTTACAATATGCATGTACCCATGTACACACTCGGAAACAAAGCGATGTACAACATATATTTATACTCAGACATTTTTTCTCCAAAAAATATACACACAAAATAATCCATGCTTTTTTAGAACACCAAACATTTAAAAACCATATGCAATAACAATGCAGCTTGGATATGGACATGACCAGAATTTGTTTTATCCCCTGTCGGCCGTTCATATAAGCTAAATATTTCATGCGGGTGAGGTATGCTTGTCGATTTTCAATTTACTTCTTTTTAAACCGCAAACAAACGGACGGTTATAACTAGCATTTTGACGATTTACGTACTCGTGTTTTAAATTATAATAATCCAGTTTGTGTGGGCGAGTAAATGAATACCTAGTTTAAAATATATTTACTAAGGATCAAGCATTCTAGGCTCTTCTAAAGTGCCTTTCAAAAGTTTTCCGATGCGTTACAAAATTATACTTACACAAAAGCGAAATTGCTGTCTTGTTATCTAAGTTTTTCTTTCGCAAAACATATTATTTAACTGCTTAATTATGACGTAAATGGTCCTAGGATTATAAGGGCACTTATTGCATTATATTTCAATAAACGTTAACTAGGACATTCGGTCATTATGATATATTGCTATAAAGTAAGAAGACGGCAAAAACTGTTCATTTCTGTAGGTACAGTCATGGCGTGAATCTACAAGACATGCAGAGGCTTTGTCCTAGACAAGTCAAACTTCAACAGATGCAATTAATACATGCACAAAAAAATTGCCAGAATCACTTCAACGCTACATCAAGCTTTGTGGCTGATTTTCCGACGTCCGGCAACCAACTGAATTGAAGCATTTCACACCATTTAATTCTCGCACCATTCAACAATTGCTCAGCCCCTATATTATTTAAATGAATGCGAGTAACACGCATTGTATCGTTAGCCGAACAATCCAATATATTTGTTAGTCATATTCTGTGAGGCTCGTATGACAGTACCGAGCAATATATTAGTGGGAACGTCTATATTTCACAGAGAAGCAAACTGCACAAAAGTCTGCCGAATACTATCGATGCGGTGTATGAAAAGTTGTATTTGTATTGCGCCGTTTATTTTGACTTATACTTGAGATAATGGCGGAGTTATTTTTCTTAACGTTTTCTGTATTGATATTCTTGTATACTAGTTCTATTAGTTATTAGTTGTATACTAGTATCAGAACGAAATTTAAAGTAGCTCTTTCCGTGGAAAAATATCATACAACCAGCAAGGTGGAGTGCCCAGCGTGCGGTAGAAGTGAACATTTATTATTACCACTCGTGGAGGCTACTATAAAGCAGGATGTATTAAAATAGTTTCACGTGCTGCATAGAATAGGTACAAGCTGTAACGTGTCTTTTTAGAGATATTGCTTAAGATAGGATAAGATATCATTTAGAGCACTTATCAATTTCTCCAGAACAGGAACAAATCACAAACAGAGACAGGCAGACTTAGTCCACATTTTTAATCACAGTGAATTTTACATTTCATACTAGTTTCGTACAATAGTTGAGCGTTGAAGTGAGAGCCATGGCGAAATTGAAGAGGCCTACGTGTACTGCATTATTAGAGACGGAGTTCTTGATTCCTCAACAAGATGGGTTACCAAAAACATTCTAAATGCAAAATATATATATTATAATTAACACTAAGAATGGTGGTGTGATAGTGACTACTAAGAATGCACTTCTGCAGTTTAGCGAAATTGACATCCTTTAGGTACTTATTTTAATTACTTTTTGTAAATAGTTTTTTCAGAGTGAGCTTTTCCTTGAAACACGAAACAATTTCAAAATATATTCGCGGGCTAGAGTTATTAAATTATTTTTGAGGAAAGCAGTATAACATTTTTCATTTAAATAAATTCTGTTTCTGTACCCATTAGTGTATTTCTCTTTAATCATGTTCCAGCCCAGTTTACAAATATTATGCATTTTAACTAGGTTTTGAAACGTAATTGCTTTAGTTTAATTTAGTAGTAAGTAACACTGTTAGGCCAAAACTAATGAATTTTATAGTGAGTTATTACAGAGCAGGTTGACATTGTGCCATTAAATTATAAAATATTTATTATCTATATCTCTGGCAACGCCCTTGCCAGCTAAATGGTTATTTTTTTTGGATATGCAAAAACAATCGCGGCAGTAGAATATAAGGAAGTTAAATGGAAAACTGTCACTGCTAAGAAGGCTTTACAAGTTAACGAGTTATAGTCGACCAATTTACATTTGCAATTGGAATGTATGGGAGAACGTATTTTTCAACTACAATGTTAAGTTTGTTCTTGGAATAAATTTATCCTAACTAACTCCTTCGAGCCGTTCTAGCAGTATAAAGGCGTTGTTCGTTGGTGCTGATCGACTAGCGAGCTTCTTTTCTGTGGGATGCACGAGTTTAGTAGCAGTTAGCCGAATTGCTCTGTTTTTGTACTCTGTCGATGTAGATTTCCATAAATAAGGATAGTCTTAGAAGCCATCTATAGTCTTAAATCTATAATTCATGGGCTTTTGTTACTGTATATTAAAAACAATATTGCAAACAACAAAACAATTATTTTAATATAATATATTTTTGCCTCAACGATATTGTTTGCATTCTCAACATATTAAGTATGTGTAAGCCGTCATAATAATCTCAAACAAAGTTTTCCGCTAAGTTTTAATGCTGAGAAAACGCAATACTTCTCTTCTACTTGAGTATAGTTAGCTGTGATACAATTGCTCGGCCACTTTTGGGTGTAGGGTGACTGTGAATCTTACTTTTTAGGAAAATAATTCAGTGACAAAAAACAACTACGATACTAAAGTATGTTTCAAATAGTCCTAATACTAACGGATACTGCATGGTAATCTGTTCACTATTACAGTGAGCTACTGCATGAGTTCATACGACAGTGAAACCATATTAATAAGGGCTCGTGGCTAAATAGTAACAGCCGCACGGGTCGATCTTCAAGGTTAAGCAATGCTTGCCGAGGTCAGTGCGTGGATGGGTGACCATCCATTAACCATTACATACCGACCCCTTTGTGCCTCGGAAAACACGTTACGCATTTGGTTCCGGTTGTCATTCGTAGATCTTTGACGGTCGTTATTGGTAGTCAGAAGCCCAAAAGTCTGACAAGCAGTCTACCCATAGGTTATCTATCGTGGTTACCCAGTAAATGGGTTGTGGATGTCAGATAGATAGTCGCTCCATATAAAGCATTGGTATTCAGCTGCATCCGGTTAGACTTTCAGTTTCTAGAAATCGATGATAACCAAATTACTATTGCTGGTAACGCTTAAACGCTGGTAAACTACCTCGACAAGAAACATGGATGGAACGGACTGAAGTCATTCACAAAATTGGCCAATCTTAACTACCCATTCTCCGTGAAGTTAGTCTATACTTTCATGTCTATACTCATTTACTAATTCACTTCTTACATTTTACGAGCACACATTTATTAACAAGGATTATTTCTACACAAACTGCATCGTCTTGCTCTGTTGTTCACGCTGCCCTCGTTGCCTGCGACATGCCCAATTTGTGCCGTTTGTTGCCTTAATGCCATACCCGCTGAATATTTGCGGCTAATGGTTAGCCCTTTTTTTTGGGTTGGAAATCATCAAATAACTTTTCCCGCTCTGGGCGGAGCGGGAGGGCGTGTCAGACTCTTACTGACTAAAACCCACCCGTGTTCCTTCGGTTGCCCTGTTGCCGGGGGCCACGATCTCCCTTTCGGTTTTCTTCGCAACCCCGGCAAGCATCGGCCCTAGCGAACCCCGTCAATTCTGCTGACATCTCTTTGAGGCGCGCGTGGAATACAATGCGCCGTCGACCCAGGCCTGGTCCTTATCGGACGGTGAGCTACCCATTGCTCACAGTCCGCAAGCCCGCGCTTACGGTGGCCGGAAATCAGCTTGCGACTCCCGACGCCCTGGGCGTCTCCTCCTGTGGCGGTTAGGGGCGTGAGGGCGCGAAATTTGCCTCTCCCTCACGCGTTCCGCCTCCTCCTTCGCGAGCATTACTGCCTGAACCAGGGCCGGACGCAAGAGATCGCCGCCGACGATCGCCTCCACGAGGACACGGCGATGCTCCGCCCAAGCTGGGCAGACCTCCACCGTATGCTCTACCGTGTCCTCCGGGCGTAATGGTTAGCCCTGGATTGTGTTTCTGTTCATGGATTAAGATTGTGGATGTAAATTGGAGGGTGTTTAGATTTTTATCATGAGGTTTCGGTGGCAGATTTAAAGGGAAGTACTAATAGCGCAATGGTGGATAAGAAAATTCTAAGCACTTCTGCTACAGGAATTTATAGTGACATAAGCGGAATTATTTCTTGGTCCATATACTATTGAGTCCTTATGAATGAGGATTAGGGCAAATCATGAGATATGAATAGAAAGAGCATGCAAAAGTCTGTTGAAAGTATTTCAGTTAGCCAGATTTTTTAGTAATACTTAGTTCTATTTGTTCTAAAAAAAAAAATACCTGAACAGCTGGAAAAAATCATTTGCAGGGCCTATTTGGATGCTAATAGAGGCTTTATTATTTAAAAAATCCATTTATGACTAAATAGAGTATTTAACTAAACTGAAAACGACCGATGTAAAAACCGAACTACTATAATTATATGAATATTTAAATTGAGAAATCACACACAAGTCTGTATACACACTGTACATAATGTGAACGGTCACGTTACAATTACTACTTAGTAATACGTCCATACATATACAAATTGTAACCTAATAACATTTATCCGTCACCCCTCATCAGACCTTAATGAGTCGTCCCAATCAGTGCAAGTGACAGGTATTCAGGCACAGACAGTATTAGCACGTGTCGTGCTATATTGCTGTTTAGGCAATTACCGCGCCGAAATGTACAACTAATAACCAACTCAGTAATAACAGTCCAACTTCAGTTATGGTGATGTTTTCGTGTAATTATTGGGATTTGAATGTTCAAAAGTGCCTTTCATGTGCCTAATTGAAATATATTATTTGACTTTGAAAGTAGAAGAATTAAAAGAGTTTTCACCTTTCACACTTTTTCGAATAATTTTTCTGAATAATAGTTATTGTTAAGGATAAAATCGGGAGCAAAAACCATAGGGACAACATAGAAAATTTTCTGATTGATAACACAGTACTTTCAAATCCTGTAGAAATAGCAACAGCGTTCAATAACCACTATATTAATATGGCACAATCTTCGAGTAAGGGTTCAAAAATAAACTGTAATAACTCACAATAGTCCATTCAATGTTCCTTAAAATGTTGTCTGAGAATAAAGTTAGAGCAGTGACTATGTCATTGAATAATACAAACTCCGAAGGCTATGACGAAATTAATACTAAAATCATTAAAGCATGTATTAATAGTCTCTCATGACCTGTTACTACAGAAATTGGAGGCATTTGGAATTAGAGGAATTACACTTCAATGGTAATCCTCATATCTAAGTAATAGGCAACAACGCCTTACTATTACTAAAATGGATAAAAATAACAATATGACATCTCACTATTCTAAATTCAAATCCAATAAACACGGCGTTCCACAAGGAAGTGTACTAGGCCCGATTTTATTCCTATTGTATATAAATTCCATCACTACTATAACTAATCATAAATGTATACTATTCGCTGATAACATCTCCATTATTGCGACATCTGATAAAAAAAAAAAAACAATATAATGAATGACCGAATGATGGGACTAAAATTAATAATGTGATCAAAAGATTGATTGAATGGCTAAAGGAAAATAACTTATCTATAAATCTAAAAAAGTTAGTTTATATACAATTACTAAAGCAAATAATACAAAACACAATATTAAAATGAATATACACAGAATTCACGAGTACCACAAACTAAATCTCTTTGCGTAACCTTGGATCAAGACATCAACTAGAAAGCACATATTGATACAGTATCCAAACGAATTAATAAGTTTCTATATGCACTGAAACAGATTGGAAACATAACAAACATTAAAACGTCTATAACAACATATGCATATGTTGAATCAGAGTCGTTGAAAGAGATGCGTTAGAGCATTATGTGGCCTTAAACCTGACGAATCTTGCAGGCCGGTGTTTAGAAAACTTGATTTCTTATCTTTGCCGTCTCTTTATATTTTTAAAAATTATGTGTTTGTAGAAGAACTGTTTGCGAAAGCAAGCGATATAAATTCTCGCAGCAAGCGCAGCCTACAGGCTCGTGTTATATGTCCTCCCAAGGCTTGCGAAATATAATAAAATCCGCATGTTTATGTGTGTTCAGGTATACAATTGAATACCAAATGAATTGAAAACATTAAATACTAGATTGTTTAAAATTAAATTATACAAATGGGTATCTGCCAATAGTTTTTACAGTGTTAGGGAGTTCCTGGAACATAAAATCGCATGATGACTGATTGTTTCATTATGCATGCATTTCAATTTGCACGCTTATATCTGTTAATCAAAACATTTCATGTTTGTTCACATTATTAACATTACCATGTTTTATACCATGTTTTTAGCAAATAAATTATATTTCTATTTCTATTGAAAATATGGTAATATTTAACTTGACAATGGAAAAGGATGCCATAATAATTATGCCTGCTGTGCGAAGAAATAACGGATTTATTAATTACTTAAACATTTTATTCTTCATCTGTACAGGCTCTAAAAAGATATATTTCATTGTATAGGCACATATCGTTAAACAAAATGGAGGAAATTAATAAGAACCGTGTTGAGATGCTTTCGAGTTGGTCGCTTATTTATTCCAGACGCTCTCTTAATCTTGACCCGATTTTATCGGTCCTTATATACAAATTTAAATTGAACCACTCAGCAAGCATTTAAGTCTTATAGCATAATACCGTCACCACTTACATGGAAACTATGGATACTTTACGATCGTATCGAATCGGATTAATTTACAATTGTGTTTCATTTCCCTCAGACCGCTGAAGGAAAAATTCGTGAGGAAACCGGCATGTCCTAAAACCAAAGAAAAACTTATATATGACATCCACCAAACTCCCACTGGTCCTGCGTGATGGTTTGTAACCCAGTCCCTCTCACAGAGAGAAGGCCCGTGTCCTAGCAGAGGGAACGTTGTAAACTGATTATGCGGTTCATTTATATAGTTCTTCCGGTAATACAGTGTTTCAATCGCATCCTAATTTAAACTTCTTCAATTATTATGCCCGCCCGGATCAAAAGAATTCAAAGTGTTTGAACCGGACTTAGTCTCTATAGCTGTGTGCTACGTTCGTCCTGCCGTCATTGAAAAAATCTTTACAATATTTTTTTACATTTTGTAATATTAGTCTAGGCTTACAGCACGTATAACATTGCCTTTAAAGATAAATTCATAGAAAACGTGTTGTTGCGTGTCGTAGGCTTATCTCTGGCTTGTGTGTGTACCTTGGGCTCACTATCTAATACTTTGGTTTGATCACAAAACATAACGCTGCAAAATGTGCACGAGTCCGCTTTTTCTATTGATTTATTAAAAACCAACCTGTTTTAGTTTCATGAATAATTGGAAGAATAAAAGGATTATTCCTTTTACTTTAACACAGTTTGTTTTTTTTTTTTTCAATATCCTCTATCTTTTCGCCTTATGAATTTTCCACAAAAATATTCATAGTAAAAACAGCGCATCTTTATGGTCCATCCACGATTATACAAGTTAATAATAAGTAAAATAATTATGTAGTTAAAGTCGCTGTAAAGGAACCCTGTCCGGTTAGTTATTTTACCGCGATTTTCATGTTGGTAGGTAATTCAATTCTCGTTCATTAATTCTGTTTGTACATAGTCCATCGTTATTAAAGGTATGTTTACCCTAACTAATGTTAATCATTGTGCCCGGAAACTATAAAACCTCCCTATTCCTAAAAGGCCACATTATTTACACACACAAGATTTTAAGGGATCCTCTGGAAAACGAATTCTTCTGAAAATGGAAAAATCGAAATCTCAAAAATATGCAGAACATAGGAACAAATTAATAAACATTATAGTAGAAGAGTACAAAAGTGGCTTTATTTCACTTGGTCACTGTATGGAAAAGCTGCATATTTTTTCAGGGAAGACAGATGACGTTTGATCTTTTAATATTTTCTGGATTTCCATAAGTCCGTTGTTAGTTAATAATATCTCATAGTATATCTAGGTATACATGAAAATATACCTAGGTACTGTCGCTGTGTATTCAGATTACTGTAATTTGAAAGTTATGGGTCCCTTTTTACAACACTCGGGGTTAACCCTGGCACTCTTCTAGTCTAGCCAAAAGATGCTGTTCATTTGTTATTTCAGTAGATTCCTACAGAGTGCTTATTTTTTTAATGGTTCGCTTCCATCCGATCAAGCCTCGTTTAGGTTGCATGTTTAACGTGTTTTTGAAATCGTTGAACGGTACCTAATGACCAAGCTATCGTGAAGTTATACACCGGCTAGATTAATACCGGAGTTTCTTAAGCATTGCAAAATAGCTCTTTGAACCATCGCAATTTGCTAAATCAATCATCTTCCATGAATCGTGTAGCCTGTGGGTGAATCACACCCAAAAAGCATACGAAGCCCTCTGAGTCCAATATAACAACGCCTCCAGATCGCTGATGGGGCTGCCGCAACACTGTAGTGCCTCAGGCATGTTTGCCGAAGCTAACGTTGACTAAGCAGTAGACGCGCTTCTCTGGTGCGTAGGATGCGCGGCAGCCCCGACAGCGTGCTGATGATGATAGCTGACAGGCTCGACTAAGATACAGATGTCTTACACGTCAATGATAGTCTGGCTGTTCCTTCAAAATGGTTCGCAGCTAATAATCTATTACTTAATGCAAACAAAACTACATGTATTAGGTTCTCATTACCAAATGTATGTGCAATTAGGTCTAAATCTAAAACTTGATGGCAAAAAACTAGATGCAATAACGGAAACTATATTCTTAGGAATTACTTTAGATTCAAAATTAAAATGGGGCGCCCACATTAGAACTATTTTAAGGTAGATTAAGTTGAGCTGCATATGCAGTTAGAAAAATAACGCAGTTGACTGATATAACCACAGCTAGGTTAGTATACTTTGCTTTTTTCTACAGTATTATGTCTTATGGCTTTCTGTTGTGGGGATCGGCAGCTGACGTAGATTCAATTTTCGTTTTACAAAAGAGGGCAATCAGCGCGATCTATAAAATGGGTCCTCGCGAGTCCTTTAGAGACAAATTTAAAGAAATTGATATACTGACTCTGCCTTCTTTTTATATTTTAGAAAGTATTTTGTATGTTCGCAAAAACTTAGGACTTTTCAAAATAAGCGATCTCCATAATATAAATACACGTAGTTGACATGAAATTGTGATACCCAAATTAAGATTAACTAAAACAAGCAAGTCATTTCTTATAAACAGTATTCGCTTTTATAACAAGTTGCCAAAGTCTGTTACAGAACTTAGTGATGGGAAGTTCAAAACCCACATCGAATGTGTCCTTATCAAGAAAGCGTATTATTAAATTATAGACTACGTTGAAGACAAGGAAGTTTGGCAATAATTCCTTCTGCACATGTGGCTTCCCTGGTATCTCATTATGTAGGAGTGTATTGCTGTACTGCTCCCAAATTACCGTGTTTATTTTATTTTTATTTTTTTACATTCGTCCTTGACATATTCATCCTATTATTCGACATTATATACCTACGAGTTACTTTCAACTCTTTATTAGTGACTTTTGTGCACATGATAATTATTTAGATTTATTACAGTTGTAATAGCAATCATGTAATTGCGTTTAATTAAAATAGCTTTTTATTCTTATTAATTTATATATCTTCTATAGATTTTTTTTCTATTTTGTGAATGTAAGAACGCTGCAGGCTTAGTGGACTGTAGATTAATTTGTTGACCATTTTCTATTTTCTTAAGTACCTGGTACTTATTGAAAGACTTACACTGTCCTCCCATTCCTAGTCACACTGTTATTTGAAAGAATTGTAAAATTCAATTATTTTTCAAAGAGTAACCGTGGAGTTTCTTGTCGGCTCTTCTCCATAGAAAACGACCAATTGGAACCGTGCACCTAACTTCTGCCGTTTCATAAGTGCCCATGTAGGTTTGTGTGAAATAAAAAGATTTTGAATTTTGACTGTCCGTACATACGAAACTGCAGTGACTTGCACGTCACCTACAGTTGTCGGCCACTGTGGTTTTTGTTTTGTATTGTATTAAAATGTCAATGTATTGTTTGATGTATGTATGAGTATTTAATTTTGTTTATTATTTCCGAGTCATTATAACTTAAATGAATAATAATGATAAATACTGAACAAAACATTTTTCATATCGGAAACTGCACGGCTGCTTACACAAATCCCTCTCGTATATTCCATGTATTACGTTCATTAGGATTCGAAGCGCGATAACCGAGGTTAAACTGTACATATCTTCGGCAGACGGGAAGCGTGCCCATATCCTATACTCACTACTCCTAGTAGGTACCGAAACTTTGCCTAGCATCGATAGCTAATTTAATTATAGCTTCTCGCTTCGGTTTCCACCTTATGGTTACACCTATTGGTAATACATACATTATTATTGATTCTGAAATTAGTGACGGTATTAAAATTTGTGGCTTGTGTGTTCTAATAATGATTATTGAAATTATGTGTAGATTGTCATGTATCTTTGGTGCTGTGTTCATTTTAGCTTGGACAAAGTTTTAGTAAACTATAATTAATGATTACCTGTAAGTGAAGTTCGATCATAATAAAGCCTTTAGTTATGGAAGATGATTAAAATTCTTTTTGTTTTGTTTCAATATTTTATTGATTTATCAAACACCTAGATGCATTCATTTCACAAATTACTCTCAATATCTAATTGAAACATAATAATAAGACTATGTCTACTGAATTAAGTATCCGTTACAGAATTTAATTTTATCATTACTAGGTATTCCGACTCAAGTAAATTACATTCTTCGGTAAAATTAGGTACCTACCTATTAGTTTCATTTTAAAATAGTGTAGGTTAATACATTCTTTTTCTAATATAAAGAAGCTCTACCTATTGTTATGTTTGTGACAATGAAACACCAAGACTCACGGGAAACTAAGTATTTCGACATACCCTCACAACATGTACTTGTTATGTGATATAATAATACCGTACATAACACCTATCTTGTCAGTTTGAGACCAGTCTAAGTACAGAGTCACTGCAATGTATTTTTTAATTCATGTTTCTGATAATGATTATGGCAGCACAGGCACGCATAGGTGTGTCGGTAGACAAATCAACTTTGTCTACCGACACACCTATGCGTGCCTGTGCGTGGTAGTTGAGCGGAAGATAGTTGTGATGTGACACTAAACACGTGACCAGAAACACTAATAAATCTGGCGTGTGATATCGCGTCAATGTGATAGCATTGCCCCCTTTTTATTTATACGATATACCCGTACGTTTAGTAATTTATCGGTACGTTTAAGCACAGAACGTGCTCAATATAGACATATGTGTGTCGGTGTCGGCAGTTCAGCGCGATACTTTAGCGGCATATAGTTGCAACGCAACACTAGATACGTGGTCTCACTATTGTTATTTTTTCAAGTGTTCCTTAACCACTTCACAAATAATAAGCAACATCCTCTCACATAAAAGTAGTAGACGCCAATTTTATCAAATAAATTTTAATAGCTTTATCGTCAGAACCAATAACAAAAAAAAAAAAACATTAAACAATGTTACAACCGCGATTAAAGCCTAAGTTTATCTTATTATACCAATAAGGACGACTATCATATTACCAGAAAATAATTTTGTATAAAGAACTAAATCATAAATTCTCTTTCATTTTTGATGAGATCTGATTTATGAAATTCTTTTAATCTGATAAAAGATTGCCTCGATATTTTTATAGCTGAATTATTGCTTCCAAGATGCCTTTTAACCTAAAGATTATTCAAGCCGGTTCGCTTTTGGTGAGCAAAATTAATTTTAAAACCGTTAATTTTCAAACAACTACTTAAAATTGTAGGAGCGAAGCCACATCTGAAATAGTGAATAAGAAAATACTGTGGTTATTATCAAATTAACTTTTACACTTGTTTCACACCATCTGCTCGCTAATGTCAAATTATGTCACGCAAACCTAACCTAAAGCATGTCATTAAAGACCTCTAGACTCTAGCCGGGCAATAATATTGTACTGAATTTCATTATGACCCACGGTGCATAATGTGATTTGAATTCCGAACCTCAACTAAAATAAATGTATAAAATTTTACAAAGATGAACAAAAATAATAAAAATATGTGCAAAGTATAGTTATATCTAATGCTTAAACCATACATCGAACACACCCGTTACCAGACAGTACTGTGAAATGGGTGCACAAACTCGCAAATACAATTTGGTAGTAACTGCGTATCGGATGAATTGAGCCGCCTCATCTCCCGCCGGCTCTCGAATGTTTTCATGCTACATAAAACGTTGACCAACTGATAACTGAGTTTGAAGCAGGGAATGAGTACAGATGTTCTATGTCACGAAGTCCGTTTGGCTATGAATGTTGTCAAGCGTGCACATGCACATTGTTTTTGTGTAACCTCGAGAGCGCTCAGTGTCGATCGGGACACGGTCCGGATCAGTAGTGGCACAGATATAATACTAGGTAGTGGTTTTTATTTCGCGCCAAATTGTTTCACGGAGTAAGGTCAGCATGGCAACAAAACGAAGAAGAGTTGTCCATAGTGAGGTAATATTTATTTATACGTTTTCAATTAAAATGTTATACAAAGATACTTAATATAGCAATAGAAGTATTTATAAAATGAATGTTTTTTTGTGTTATAAAATGTTTATATTACTTAATTTTTTTTAGTGTTTTGATTACATTATGTTTTAGGGTCGAAACATGATAGCTAGTGTTTATCATTTTCTGCGAGAAGAATATGAATTTACAAAATCATTAATGGAACTCAACTGTGATTTGTCTCATTTACGAGACATTACACGCCGTACAGCTGAAGCTACGGGTGTGAGCCAAAAAACAGTTCAAAGAATATTAAAAGAAGAGAAGGAATTGCCATCGACTTCATCAAAATTCACTTCACCTATGAAGAAAAGGAGAAAGCGAGATAATAAAGTGGATATAGATAATTTTACAGCTGATGTGGTTCGCAGTACTGTACAAGATTTCCATATTGTCCATAAAGAAATTCCAACATTAGCTAAGTTAAGAACAGCATTGAATGAAAAAATCGGATTCGAAGGTTGTTTAGAAACTGTTCGCAAGTTACTGTTGAAATTAGGTTACAAGTGGCGCAAAACAGAGAACAACCGTAAAGTCTTGACGGAGCGTCATGATGTACAAATGTGGCGTTTAAAATATTTAAAAAAAATTACAGAGTACCGCTCTCAAAGTCGGCCCATTGTCTACACCGATGAGAGGTACGTCCTTTCGACACACGTGCGAAACAACACCTGGGCAAAAAAAAGGAAAGAACTCCGTTTAAAAAAAAAATTAGCACAGGCACTCGCTTTATTTTAGTGCACGCGGGAACCAAGGATGGTTTTATTGAAAATGCTTCCTTGGTTTATAAGGCCAACTCAACAGCTGGTGATTATCATTCAAATATGAGCTATGATAACTATGTAAAATGGCTAAATGAAAAGTTGCTACCCAATTTACTTCCGCGGTCTGTCATTGTCTTAGACAATGCATCTTATCACAACACACGGGCTGAACGACTACCGACGCAATCTACAAAGAAAGCCGATATGCAGCAATGGCTCAGGGATAAGGGTATAGCATTTGATGAATCTTTTCTTAAATTGGAATTGTACGATACAATAAAGAAGTACAAAGCCCAACTCGTAATCTACAAGATTGACGATTTTATAAAAAGCAAGGGTTTTGATGTCTTACGCCTTCCCCCTTATCACCCAGAATTAAATGCGATTGAAAATATTTGGGGGATCGTTAAAAATTATGTCGCATCTAAAAATATCGAGCAAAACATGACGAATACGAAAAGACTGATCAATGAAAGTTTGGGCCAAGTTAGCAGTGAAACGTGGCAAAAAACTTGTGCTCATGTTGAAAAAATTGAAAAAGACTACTTGAAATATTTTGATCTCGATTTTGAATTTATTATCAATGTACAAGATGATTCTGACGACAGCAAAACGGAATCGGAAATCGAAAATTTATCTGATAGTGATTGAAAATACTGAATAGTCCTACTTGTTTCGTTTCCATTCTGTAACACCAATGCTTAATTAAATGCCTACATATTCTTAATATTTTTGTATTTATTGCAACCTAATCTAATTTATTTACAAAATGTATATACTTTTAAAACCAAAATTTTATTTAGATTATTAAATCTCGACTTGAATATATATCAGATTTTTTTGCTAACGTTACCTACTTTTACACACACAAGCGCGCATGTCGGGATACGTCACTACTACAATCAAAGCCGAACGGACTTCGTGAAATAGAATATCTGTACCTACGTAGATTATATAATTACACTCTTTTTTAAAGTTGAAATAAACACTTGTATGATTGCAGTAATATCGCATACCTACTGTTGTAGCTGCGGTCCTGTCTCAGTCTTTTTAAAACGAAATCTTAAGTTGGGATATATTACTTCATTCAAGTTTGGTAAAAATAACTTTAAAAAGTGAAAGAGTCACGTTTGAAGTTTTGAATTGATGACATGGATAAGTATGCTTATTTATAATAATCAAAGAAAACGATTGTTTTATAAAAAGATTCAATTAGTTTCTAAGGGTGAATAAAGTAAAACACACTGAAACGCAATTCTCTTAATAGTAACCTTCAAAACACACTCGTAAAACAAACAAAGCAAAATTACGATCCTCTAAAATGATAAACAACTAATTAAAAGTCAATGACTCCGAAGACTCCGTAAGATGTCCTAATTTGTATAATATCTCCGCGTTTACTAACGTTCAAAACAAGATGATATCTTTTTGATGAATCGCTTGCAAACGCTTTTGATTGCAATCACTTGTAAATTCATTTCGTGAACTGAAGTAAGATATTGGAATCGAACGATCAAACTTTCTTTTGTTTTTGCTATTGGGTTGAAACTGTACGAATAGTTGTAATCGATTTTCGTGGAAAATATGAGCAATACATATTTCTTTTTTTTTGGGATATTTTGTAAACTTTTTATTACTTAATTATTGGCAGGCTCACGTTTGGTCATTTTTCTCTACTCTTAGTCTAAACGTCTAATAGTCTTTTGTGAAATTACAGGAATATGTTTTACATTTTGTATCTATACATTTTGTGTTGATAGGTGTGTGTTGTTGATAATACCTATCTGTCAACAATTCTTACCCCATCAATTCTTAATCATTTATTGCATTCCACAGTGTGTACTTAAGTGGTAACTTAAAATGTAATGAGATCATTATGCACCCTGTCGGGCACAGTAAAATAGTAGGAGAGAGGAAGCCATGACGGACAGGTTCCGTCTGTATAATATAATAATACCAGCCTATTATTGTCCCACTGCAGGGCTGAGGCCTTTTCTTATACAGAGAAGGCTATTGATCACCACGCTTGCTCAAGATCGTTGGGCTATTTCAGACTTACATTAACTATAACTCCAGGTTTCCTCACGATGGTTTTCCTTCACCGATGTTAGTAATATCCAAGATAAACTCAGAAAGTATATATGAATTGAAAAAAATCACATTGGTACTTGTCCAGATTTTAACGGATTTGAACCCATAACCTCGTGAATGAGAGGCGAGGCCTTAACCACTGGGCCATCACGACACATCCGTCTGTATGAAAACCTATATAATAAAGCTAGTGCCAGACAGTAGTTAACAAGATTTTCTGCAGAGGTGACATTGCCATTTATTATTAGATTTAATCATTTTATTTTTGTAGTGTAATTTCTTTGCTGTCAGCATTGTTTAACATTTCATCCACGTGAATTATTATAACACAAATCACAATTAAAACACAATCTCTTCACACAAAAAATAAGGCCCCTAAATTGTTGTTTGATTAAATATACGCCCTAATAATTTATAACAATGGGGCAGGAGTCCCCTACTTTTCCCCTTAGTCTGCAAAGTGCACATTAACGTAAATGCGAATAAATAAAATTTGGTGCATATTACTTGCTGCCGAGGATGAGTAATACATACTTGTAATACATAATTTCACGCCTCATTTCCCGAAGGACTATGCAAATTGGTTTTGGGTCGTAAACCTGACTTTATTAGAGATTTTTTAAAGAATATTTTCTATTTCCTATTTACTTCCTGCTTGAACTCTTTTTTAAACCTAAATCCTATGGGACAACCGAATCATTTTGCGTTGGTAAGAAAATGATCCGGTTAACCCAATACGCCTTTTTAAGTATTTATGAAAAACCTGTATTCTGTAAACGTCTATCTTACGCTAAAAAATCTCAGCTATGATGCGAATTGTACTCTGAATAATGTCAATATTAATTAACATACTGATAGAATTAGATCACACTAACAAAACTAACTCACAGAATATCATCAACGTATCTTTCATCCGGTTACATCGTATTTTTGTCGAATTAAACAAAACGGCAATCAATTCGCAGATATTCAAAACTAAACTGCAATTCAATCGTATATCATTTTTACACCTGTTGGTAACTAAAAATTGATAAATGCGCCGATAGAACTAGGGTCGGCAAACGATTTTGTTTACACTCTAAAAAATTGAAGCCAACTAAGAGAGATTTTTTCTTAGTTGACGTTAAATTGAATAAAACTACCATGATATTAGGCAACTCAACGATAGCTGATTAGTTACAACAGCAAGTTCATTTGTGATTGAACGAACAATGTAGGTATCTTTATTAATTCTAACATGTATAATTGTTGATTGCATCACAATTTTCTTCTTTGTATGACTTAATCATTTTTATTTAGTTAACTTAGACAAATACGTCTGTTGAATCAATTCAGAATAAAATAGTAAAAGCTATCAAATCACATAATAGTTTCGATAAGTTTTATTTATAAAATTAACAAACATGTCTTAGTTGATCTAACTAAGATCTGATAATTACATCAACTAAAATTTAATGTTACATTCTACTAAAACTAAAACGTTGTATCGACTTTCATATTTTTTGAATTAATCATTCGATTGATCGATTTATTCAAGAGATCCGCCCTTCCCTATTACTCCTACCGGCTACCCCACCCCGTACACCACCCGCGCGCGGCACGCGCCGCGCGCGGGTGGTGTGTCGTCTCTGCAAGCGAGTCAAAACCAGTTTAAATCCAATCCAATAATCGGAAAATTTAAAAAAACGAAACGAAATGGCTGTGCTCCCAGTGCTCCTTTTCTTAGTTCTTTGTAGTATCAAGTAATTTCGGTGTTTAGCAGTGTCTTCAAAGATTATTTAGCATAACCGTCGATTAGACTATAGGTACCTACCTACAAGTGCAGTGATCCTGTCCTTTGACTATTGAAAGTGTCTATGAATTGAAATGGAAGACGTTAGCGAACTCCTCAAGACATGGGAGTTAGAGGCTCTAATACCAGTATTCACCCGTAAGTACCTACTTATCTCACTCGCGGTCAGTGGGTCGTCTTAGGGACGGAGTGGTTCAGGAGCCCCCGCACCATACGTAGTACGAACGTCAGAGGGGCCAGTTTGGCGGGTTTTACACAATAATATAATTGTTGTTTGCTTGTTCCTTCTGTATTTCTGATCCGCTCAGCACTCATTTTAAATTAATTTTAGTACCTACCTAGGTAGGTACCGAAAAATTGACGATAAATTATTATACTGACGACCCTGACGACGACCCATTTACATAGTGTTGTTTTTATTCACTTATCCATTAAGAAACCAACTTATACCAATTACAGACATACACTAACTTGTAGTCACCCTCCATTCATGGATCATTCATTGTTATTTTCAGAACAACAAATAACAATACAGGCCTTATCATCTCTGTCAGATGATGACATCAAAGAGATAATTCCTCTAATAGGTCCCAGGACTCTTTTTATGAGATGCTGGCGGACATGGAAAGCAGAGTTTTCATCTGTAAATGTAATTACCCACATATCTATCTTCTGTAAAAATTTTTTTACCTAATGTAAACCGACTATAATTTTTAAACCATAATATTAATTTGCAGACTTTGATGGATTTCTCTTTATTTGATGTGGACTCCATAGACCCTAAGAACATAATTGTTGTTCCACCATCTACAGAAAAGGAAAACCTGCCTCCAAACAAAAGTTTAATAAATAGTGAGGGGACCTTATCGGAGTGCCAAGTATGCTATTTAATATTTAAACATAAGTTTTAGTTATATTTTCAGCTTATTTTCACTGTTAGTAGGTACCTATTTAGGACGTACTTATTTGTAAAATTATCTGATGAAGTCCCAAAAGTCTTCAATCAAATATATATTATTTATTATTGATTAACTGCTAAAGTTTTTATAGTGATTGTAGCCAAAATTAGATTTATTTACAAAAAATAAAGATCTCAATCTACCATTCTGTGTGTCTAAAATCTTTCAGGAAAATTAAATGAAATAAAATTTTCAGATATTGGAAGATCTATTAAAAGAATCCCTGGACACTGCATCACTTCTTGCATTTAAAGGTCACTGTCTTATTGGGGATAGTGCACGAAACTTATTGGCAGCAGTTATTGCAAAAGCCATTCTGAATAAATACAAAAATTTGCCTATCACAGGTGCAATTTATTATAAGTGGGTAAATCATATCAAAGAACTCTTTCCTGGTGAAAGAACCACCACATATTATATTCCAGCTTGTACAACTGCTAACGGCATTGTACTGCAAGCTAAAGGTAAACTGGTTCACCAGGTATTAAATAAGCGAAGGCGCTTACAAAGTTTAGGAGCTATACGGAAGCGGAGTAGAGAAGAGAGTCCCACATACTCGTTAGGATCTAATCGGTCTCCAAGACCTTTACCTAGTATTTTGTTTGAAGAGGAAAATGAGAATATAGAAGATGATATACAATGGCTCGAAAATTCTTCTGAGCCATGGAATATGGTCGAGGACAAATGGAAAAACACTTTTAAGGTCAGAACGCGCCTTCTCTATGACAACCACATCAATGAAACCATTGAATCTTACTATGAAAAATACCCGGCATTAAAAAAACCACAAGGATATTCTTTGGTAAATATTACTTATTGTTAATTTAATTTATTGACTAAAGGGTTACCTTTAGCTTACAGCTAATAACCTGTAGGTACGTAATTAGTTACTATGTAATCCTGTGGAATTAAATATATGTATGTATAGAAAAACCATATTTGTGTCAGTCACTAAATCTGATAATCCATAATATTGTATATAATCATTCCCAATTATAATTCATTGAAATTGATACAGTATTGTTTTGACATGAGATCTGGCAGAAAATTAAAAATAAAAGTGTCTTGACTCTCACTTTTTCTGTTATTGTTTATTGTATTTATTAAAGATATGCATTTTTATTTTCCAGTTGCATATAGACTTTGATGCTGCACATGGTATTTACAAAGACAATTTGTTTATTCATTTTCCATTATTGAAAATCAAGCTACAGGAACTGTTAAAAAAGAAAAAAACAACAGAACCATTTTTTCATGAACTGGTCACTCTTACCAATTGTAAGTATGAAAGAAATATCTAAATATATACAGGGTGGAAACGGTTAACGCTAAGACCATATCAATATCAATTATTATTATTAGATATCAATTTTTTTGCTGACTGCATTTTTTTTTTTTGAAAATTGTAATAAGGAATCATACTTACTGTCCCGCTGAAAGTTAGTACTCCAACTTGGGTTGGTCTATAAAAACTTTTTGATCAGTATTAGAAACAGGATAGATTGGCATCAAAAAACTGTTTTGTGTACTTAAAATGGCAATTATAAATAAGTAAATTCTCTTGCTAACTGTACATTTTTTTTAAAGCTGTGAATTGGGATCAAAATTTTACAAAAAATTAAGGATAGTTTCCTAAGACCATTTTCATGTAGCGGCAACGGTTAATGTAGCTCACCTTACTGCCCCGTTTACCGTTTCCACCCTGTATATTTCGGTGGTTTACTGCTCATATAATATAACAATACAAAGGTTTTATTTTATTTATTACTTATTATAATAAAATTTGTTGCTTATTTCTTCTATTTTTTTCAGCATCAAATGAAGATTCATCAAATTTAGCTGGATTTCTATCTATACCGTTTTTATTAAACACTGCGGCTGTTAAACAAAAGAAGAAACGCAGTTCGGATGCAGGTCACAGCTGGAAACCAAGTAAAGTTGAAGCCCGGGAAGGCTTTATAAAGCACGTGAAATCTAGTGCAGAAATCCGTCAAGCAATAGAACTCCGCCTTTCAACCCTTCTCCAAAAAGGAGCGCCATCCCAACCTTATATTATTGTAGTGGGTGAGTCGCTAGACAAAATAGATACCTTCCTTATTGTTGCGAATAGATCGGTCATCTATGAGGGAATGTCTGTTATGTATGCAGTTGATACGTGTTACAAAATAATATGGGCCCTTAATGCAGAGTATGGTATCGACACATACCCTGTGTGGTACTTTATACAAAAAGCGTTTTATAAAATGTCATCTGCATTTGATAAAGGATCAACTGCTGCCGAGTCTCTTCTCGCGGATTGCCATATATAATACTTTTTGTATATTTCTTTTTTAATTTATTTATCGGTGTGGTGTTGAAATTTTCAAATTTGTATGTCTAAACTTCTTCTAGAAGAATACGCGCCGATGAACGCATTAATAAAAAAAAGCAATTTCTTAAATTTAATTTGCTGCCATTCTGCTGGTTGTTGCTAAATGACTGATAATTAATAAGTTTTTTTATGATATTATTTATGTTGCCATTTTAAAATTCCCTTTATTACTCATAATTAAGTATTTAGTATTATACATATCTACTTAGCTAGGTACTTAATAAGCAAATTGTTGCAACGAGATTATCATAGTTTAGTTGGTTTTGGTTGTGATAATTCTAGACCACTGTTAAAATATTTTATTTTGTGTCAGAAACAAATAATAATGTGACTGATTATTCATAATTGATTAAGAAATAAGCTGTGTTGTTTTCTCTGTTAAATATTGTTGTTATAAAAGTTTATTCTAAGGTAGATAGTTATTAGGACAAAATGTTAACATGTTTTATATTTCACAAACAATTATCCGGACTTAAAGATCTCAAATTACATTTTCAGTTAATACATACCCCAAAGGAACTTAGTGTATACACATGTGGGCAGGATAACTGTAATCGTCAATTCCAATTATTTAATTCGTTTAGGAGACATATTGTGCGGGAACATTTATCAGGAAACTCAATTAAAGCAAATTAAAGCGAATTTTCTCTTGAAAATGTATTATCCGATACCTTAAATTTTATGAACCGTCTTACACGTGGTAGTGACTTAAACACTGCTATAGAAAATTTTATACAGGGGTCGTTTTGGCGAAAAAGAATGAGACAAAATGAAGGCAAAATTGTAATTCCTATTTTTATATTTTTTGACGATTACGAAACCGGAAATCCTTTAGGTTCTAGATCAGGGCAGCACAAATTGGGGGCTGTTTATGCATCTATTCCTTGCTTACCTCCCTGCCGATTATCATCACTCTGCAACATATTCCTGGTTCTTCTTTTTCACTCCTCTGATAGAGTTAAATTCGGGAATAAAATTATATTTCGCTGTCTAATTGATGAACTTAATTATCTTAGTGAACATGGCATCCAATTTGATTTACCTAATTTTAACGGTGTTGTTTATTTTGAATTAGGCTTGATTTTAGGCGATAATCTAGGAATCCATACTATTACCGGTTTCCTGGAGAGCTTTTCCGCAAATTTCCCTTGCAGAACGTGCAAAGTAAGAAAAGATGTTTTAAAAACGCAGTGTTATGAAAACAAAGATTTGTTACGTACTTTAGCACAATACGAATCAGATTTATTACAAAATAATCCATCAGTGACTGGTATCAAAGAAAAGTGTGTTTGGATTGATGTCAAAAATTTTGATTTGTTCAACCACGTAGGCGTTGATTGCATGCATGATATATTAGAGGGCGTTGCAAAATACGTTATGCAATTTATTTTGGTTCAATACTTAAGAAGACTTAAATTATTTTCCTTGAGCCTGCTTAATGACAGAATTCATGCTTTTGCTTATGGACCTGACTTTAGAAATCAACCTTGTACTTTGAGTATGGAACATTTAAATAAAGGTAATGTACGCATGTCAGCGTCTGAAATGCTTACATTTATAAGATATTTTGGGTTATTGGTGGGAGAGTTTGTACCTAGGGGTGACCAAACATGGGAATTATTCAAAAAATTAAGAGCTCTTTTGGAACTCATTTTATCTACAGCTTTTGCAAAAGGGACTGAGGAATTGTTACAAACAACAGTAGCCGAGTTTAATGCAATGTATATTTCACTTACTAAAAATGTATTAAAACCAAAATTTCATAATTTAATTCACTATCACTCTGCACTTGAAAAATATGGCCCCATTATATTTTTATGGAGTATGCGATTTGAAGCAAAACATAGAATATTTAAAATGGCTGCAAATGTTTCATTTAATAAAAAAAATGTTACTTTAACTCTAAGTAAGAAGCATCAACTACAACTAAATGAAATTTTTTTAAAAGGTAAACTAGATGACATTCTTCGCACAGGTCCTGTTATAGATTCGTTTTCAAAAAATATTGGTGAGAAACAATTTCTTTGCTCCACTTTGGAAATATGTCAAAATAAGTCATTACTCAAAGTTCCTTGGGCTACTGTTACTTCAACCCGCTATGTATCTGACACTGTCTTAGTTTATTGTACAAGTCCTGATTCCGTGCCTGTATTTTTTAAAATAAAACACATTTATTTGTATGATTCAGAAAATCTAATTTTCATGGGAACCACATTAGAAACATTGGAGTTTGACGATCATTTCTGTTGTTATGAAGTTATAGAACCAGACACAACACGGAATGTTGTCAAGTTCTATAATTCTTTAGTATCTCCGATTCCCTGTAATATTAATATTTTAAGTAATGGAAAAAAATATGTTACCCTGTGCTGTACTATTTAAGCATTCCATGAATATATTTTATTATTTGTAATTATATTTTTGTTTCATTTTGATCAAATTTTTGTAGGTATCTAACATGTCAGCTACATAAAAAAATGTTAGACAAAATAGTTACCTATAAAATGTTACCTGTTAAAATGTTGTTAGTTATAGTTTAAATATCTAAATAGACTACTCTATTTAGATATTTAAACTAGATATTTACACATACGTATTTTGGGACTAGAGAAAAAACGATCATGTTTTGATATCATACTTTTAATAATACATTGCTCTCAATCCAGACAGCATTCTGGGTATGATCTTGAGGTGCTAGGTTCATTAATTGGATCAGCACTTCAAATGCGTAATTAAGAGCACTCAGTGCGATTTATAAATACAACCCTTAACACCCCCCCCCCCCCCTTATCTGAGATGCAGGTAAAATTTTGATAAATGTTAAATCTCATATTATAACAAATAGGTATATTTTGACCGGGATTTTAGAAACCTGTGGTAAGGGTTGTATTTATAAATAATAAAATAGCAATACTGAGAGTGCTCTTAAATACGCATTTGAAGTGCTGACCCAATTCATAGATTGGTGTTAGTTAATGAGACAAAGTGTCTCAGTACATTCGATTAAGAGTAACTTGGTTGGCATAATAATGTTTTATAATAGTAACGAACAAGATTATTAGCTTATTCAAATAAACAAATTGATTGTTGTGAATATTATGAGATTTAAATTGAACAAGGTCATAGTTGAATTGATTAAGCTAAAATAGTCTAATAACAATTAAAATAATTTAAATAACAAAGGTCTTAATTAGGTTTACGAAGATGAATAAGTTAAAATGACCAAGTTCTTAGTCGAATCTAAAAAGATGAATTAGTTATAATGACCAAGTTCTTAGTCGAATCTAAAAAGATGAATTAGTTATAATGACCAAGTTCTTGGTCGAATCTACGAAGATGAATTAGTTATAATGACCAAGTTCTTAGTCGAATCTACGAAGATGAATTAGTTATAATGAACAAGTTCTTGGTTGAATCTACGACGATGAATTTGTTGCAATGACCAAGTCCTTAGTCAAATTAATTAATGATAACTAGTTATAGTAGTCATTTTCATATTTATATTGACCAAGATTATAGATGAATCTATTAAGTTGAATTCGTCTTATTGATCATTTTCATGTTTACTTTGACTAAGGTACTAATTGTTCTAGTTAAGAACAGATAGTAAGAGCAATAAAAATCACCTTATTTGATTTATCTAACGTCTTGTTAGGCTCGTATGGAATCAAGATGCTTGATTGCAATAATCACAATCTTGTTAGGAGCAACCATTTTTTTTTTAGAGTGTATATGTTCGGTAAATAAACGCTGCATTGCTGTTTCATACGGAAACAATAATAACTTTATCACTTCCCTAAACGGTCCTAGGTTTTAATCGTTTAACTATTCACACAGTTTGAGTGACTATTAGTTGAAAATATAGCTGCATTGATCAACGAGGTAAAGCTACAAGTACCCAATGCGATCCTACCCGTGTTTAAAGTATGGGTGATCATACTTTACATATCAAGACTCTTCCTGCCTCTTAGAGCACTATCAGTTACCGGATAAGTTTATCATACCAATGGCATTCTTTTAATTTAGGAGTTTTTAAAAGTCCGAAAGTTTGACAATTAGTCTAGCAATATTGGAATATCGGTTCATGGCCCCAGCAATTGCAAGGTAAAATAGCAGTCGCTTCACGTAGATTGTCATTCACTTGCACCCGAATAGAATTGAACCAAACCCTAACAAAACTGGAGTGTGGTAAAGAGGATAGTTATGAGTTACGTTAAAATATACAGGCTAACATGGCAGAATGGGGCAGCCCTTAGTGCAATGGTTAAGCACGCGCATACCGGATAATTGTTAACCGGACGTCTGTTATTATCGTTTTAACTCCAATTTATAATCATGTGCATCGAATCGGTTGGAAATATCAAAACTTTCACGTATATTCGCTTCCTTTTTTTTTGTAACACTGAAGTTTTTATTTTAAACGACCCTTCAGCGGTCATTGTCCGCGGGTGATAAAAGCAAATGGTAATTATTGTTGCATGCTGTTATGTTGGTTAAAAAAGTTAAAAGGTTAAAAGTAAGTTATTTGAGAACTATAATAAATTAAGTGTAGTTATGTATATATAATACCTACAATAACGATGGGCTCAGTGTTGAGCACCTAATGTACCCTCCTGAATTGGAATGTAACAGAATTTCTCAATTGTTTAATGCGGGAACCGACCACGTTACCGATTTTTTTTTTTGTTCCAATTTCATTTTACCGAAAACTATTTGACCGACGTCTTTTTTGCTATATGCATTATTTCACATTTTTTTAGATCATCAAAGTATCATGTGTCATAGGTATTATTTCACTGAACTATATTTCGTCGATATACAAAATAACTTTTTGCTATTGGCCGAAGCCTATTTTGAACTTTTTTTATTTGCCAAATGATTTATTTGTCACATTTTTACCACACCCGAAACAACATTTTACGGATTATCATTTGGTCACAAATATATAGCCGTTACTTGGTAGCATTTTCAATATTAAATTAAAATAGTGTCATGAAAAGTCAAAGTGGCAGAAGCGAATAGCTGCAAAACCGAGGTCACGCAGCCTTGTTTGTCTTACCCCTAGAGTGTAATTTAAGTCCGCGTAAGCGCAGAGGGGTGGGCAGCCCGCGAGCTGAGGAGCAGGTTCATACTCACCACTGCAGCCTCGGCTTGCTGGCCGGTATTTCCGGCCAGCCTCAGCCGTGGCAGCGAGCCTTCAAACTATCTGCGACGATAAGCTCACGTGGGGCCGCCTGAACCCCGCAGCGCCGGAGCCGTGACAGAAACAATGCTTGCTGCATGTTACATGCCTGCTTGCCTGTTGTACGCTTGTTTGCACGCTGCATCCTTGCTTGCATGCTGCATGCCTGCTTGCATGCATCATGTCAGTTTGCATACTGCATGCCTGCTTGCATTGTTTACATACTTCTTACTGGGACCACTTAAAACCACTTTCGTTCATAATCAACTGTTTTATTAAGTGCCATTACATTCAAATAATTAATTAAACAAAATAATTGGTCGTGTGAATGTTCGGAAACATAATACTTCGAACAAATGTTATTTCGGCTTAGTGTAACTTCGGTAAAAAGGTTTTCGACCAAATGAAACGTCGGTGTAGCGAAAAATATCGAATTGATAATAGGTCAACTGATACAGTGGCAGACGTGACATCGATGTAGTAAAAAAAAAAACTAAACGATAATAGTTCAAAAGTTTTAGGTGAAATGAAATTCGTTCAAATATTATTCGAACTTATGATAGGTGACCGTTTAATGCACGTATTGACCATGGTTAATTGCCTGATAATTTCATGAGGACCATGGTCGTACCAATTGTAAAGAATAGAACTGGCGATGTGTTCAATATGTCTAATTACTGACCTATATCATTAGCGACCATTTTCTCAAAAGTTTTGACCGCTTAATTATTACTCATTCATGTGAAAAGAATTTCCCAATAAATAACGCACAGTTTGGTTTCGAAAAGGCGTGTCTACTGATTTGATTATCTTTGTCTTGAAGAACACAGTTCATAACTACGTACAAAGAAACACTAGTGTGTATGCGTACTTCATAGATCTACGCTGCGCGTATGATAGCATCAATTATGGATTATTATGAGATAAGTTGAGAAATCCTAAACTGCCATCAAAACTTGTAGACATTTTAGAATACTGGTATGCAAATCAATGCAATCAAGTGAAATGGAATAATGTCCTGTCGGAAACATATCAGTTGACGTGCGGCGTGAGGCAGGGTGGACTCACTTCGCCGATTTTAATTAGCATGTACACTAACGAGTTGATTGAGGCATTCGGCAGTACCGGAGCCAGCTGTCGTATTAGTGATGTAGGTTTAAGCAATCTTAGCTATGCAGATGACAAGGTGCTGCTCAGCCAACGGTTTAAGGAGACTTGTTGCGATCTGCGAGATATATGCAGCTGAACATATCTCACCTATAATGTCAAGAAATCAGAGGTTTTGATATTTAAATACAGTAAAGGTCCTGATCATATCTTACCGATCAATTTGTGTGAATCTGCCTTAAATATTGTTAGTAAGTTTAAATATCTTGGTCACATAATTAAGGATGATTTAGCGATGATGCTGATCTGGAACGACAGAGGCGCAGTATCGCATGTCGAAGCAACATGTTGGCTAAACGCTTTTCGCACTGCTCCAAACAAGTTAAAATAAGTCTGTTCAAGGCTTACCGTCAGTCGTTCTACACCAGTCAACCCTGGTACAGGTATATAATAACGCCTTAAAGCTGCCCTGGTACTGCAGTGCGACTGGCATATTCGTTGAGAACAGAGTTACTGATTTTTACGGGCTCTTGAGGAGGCTCAAGGCATAATTCTTGTCTCGATTATGTGCATGTACTAATCAAATAGTGTCTGTAATATTTCACTGTGTGTACCTGCTAAGACGCTAATAATTATGCTGAAATCTTGTAATTAATTTTCATTTTAATTCAATTGAATGTAATTTATTAAAATTTAATTTTAATATTGCTATGGGTTAATAGCTGAAATAAATGAAATAATAATAATGAGGCTGGTGACACCGCGTCAACAAAACGTCTTATTTTCGTAATTTTAACAATAAATAATTTAATTTTCTCGCATTTTCACAATAGTTTCTCAATATAAACTGAACCTGATACCAGAAAACGACAAAAAATCTATTAAATAGTGCAAAACACACCAAAATGCAGTAGAATTTTATTAAAAATTGCCTAATTGGAGATGACATGACAGATGTCACCTCCGATAAAACAACATTGAATGTAGAAAGAAAATAAATAAGAAAAAAGATATAATATTGACAAATTCTCAAATCAAATTCTAATTTCTCCCCGTCCACGACGCCACCACCTGCTCGTCGACGGGGAGGACGCCGGCCACCGGATGGTTTAGAAACTCGAGGCCCACCGGCCTCTGATAGGGTCCCAGCTTCCGGCGGAAGTGTGCAGCGCATGAGATGGAATAAATCCATCAAAGAAAACGTCATGCAATTATATTATGGGGCAACAGAGGGGGGAAACAATCTGACCGAATACCGTGTTCGGATGCTCTGTCTTTTTCAGGCGCTTGAGCCAGCTTTCAACATTTCAGCACAGCGACTGTCGGAACAGGTGCGGGTCATCCAACATAACCATATGTTGGATGACACCCTGTTTGATCGACTACGCCTCGAATCACGGAATAACCGTGTTACACCTGCTTCGCCACTGGTTACGGTGTAACTACATAATTTACCCAGTGCTTCACCGCGACCCGACCACGTTGGTGAAGAGGATGATGACGGAGTTATATCCGTGAGTCCCCAATGCAATGCACGAGGAGGAGGAACGCTTTGGAAGATGCTTTCCGTGATTACCGCTCCACTGCTCCTAGACTTAGACTACGTTTACCTCGTTTGCCCATGCACAAGAAAAACAAGGTGCTGGTGTATACTCTAGACTCGCCGCTGTTAAATTGTTTAAAGGCAGTAAATACCTCTCCGATACCCACTCGATCTTGTACTGTGCAGCTATAGCGGCATGTCGTGCTCGCTAACCTGCCTGCCAAGTGAGTTCTTTTAAGGTTTGATGCAAAAATCAATCACAGAAAAATACGATACTACCGTCTCCACCAAGTTTAACTCCTCAGGAAATGCACCGCAGTCTACAACAGATACTTCACATGTTTATATAAACTACACTTTTTAGCAGCGGGAGACAGGTTAAAGTTTTTAAAGTTCCTCAACTTAATGAAAACGAACTCATTCCAATCAGAAATTGTTAGTAACTTGGCAAACTTACTTCATCAAAGTTATTATTAAAAGCAACTTAGCCGAGTATTTTTATAACGATTGTTAGGTACCTTCTCTACGATCATTATTTTTATAATAATTAAAATTATATTGGCGTCCATTAGAGTTTTAATGGAGAAATAATAATCTTTTAAAAGGGACGATTATAGCATTTTCTCCAGCGTTCCTCAAAGGGATTTTTGTTAGTACTTGTAACATAAAATGCTGAGAAGAAAACGAATTATTATGTTAATGTAATACGATATTTTCTTGTCTAATGTTACCTGGGTAGATACCGTTTTATGCCAAATCTTACTTATTTGTAAATTGGTTTACTTACTGATTGAAGAGCTTTAACTGTGGTTGCCCCTATCAGCCCCAGATTAAACTACCATTCGTAACATATCGAGAGTATTCTGTGCCTTGCAATTCAATTCTAAAGAAAATTACATTACATAACATCGCGGCTGTAGGTATTCCCAGAAGGTTTAGGCGCTGAGTACCTACCTAAATTTCGCCAGTTATGTTTAAGTCCCATATTAAGAAAAAGAAATTACTGTAGCCCAAATTGGCTTGTTGATCTAAACGTCAAAAGATGCTGTGCGATGAGGATAACTCACATAACTCGCATTTAAACTCCTCGGTGTCGTTAAAACCAAATAAATTATTTAAAAAACAAATCGTCATATTTACGGACGCGTAGTTCAATATTGTAGGCACAGAAGTACTTATACCTGATACCGCGCATCAATCGAGGTAATCAGTGGCAGATGGATTGGATTGCAGCGCTGCAGCGGCTTTATCCCCATATCGCGTCAAAGCGTGGCCTACGTTATTAAACGGTAGGGGAAACGGAGGGAAAAGTGAGTCGGACTTTCGATTTTTGTTTTATGCGATTGTATGTAGATATAATAGTTAGAATGCGCTTTGGAACATGTTACCAACCTGAACTGCGTCCGCTTGGTGGAATACATCTACTCTCTCACGTAGAGAGGAGACCGAGTCCCAGCTGTGCATTAACCGCTGAACTTAATAAGCTGACAAGTTTAACTGGTTGGTTTTGAACCATTTTTTATTTAGTTGTTAGGTAAGAAGGTAGAACTTTGAAGAACAAGAATAAATATGTATCTTTCAAACTTTTAAATGCAATTTACTAAACTGTTGCAATAATTATAATATTTCATAAAAGCTTACTCCACAAAAAATATTCTGATGAAAGTTTCACTATAATAAGAGCATAATGCGATTTTCGCATCGATGCCGGCTGCAATATGAGCCGGCGCGGATTAGTTCAGTGTAATTTTCAATGACAGTACTATGGTTTCAAGTTATAGGCTTTGATTCGATACTGAAATCTTTTGCTAATCCAATTTCTGCATGTTACTAGAAATTATTTTTGTGTTTCTAATTTACAGAGGTTATTTATACATGTCGGAAATACGTTGCTGAGTTAACTAATCGGGACACCAGCGCCGCGTAGCGTTCGACAACACAACGCTCGGACCGGCCGGAGCTAAGCAGAGTTCATCGGTGGCGGTCAAGCAGTGAAGACGTTTAGAAACTGTCGCACATTCCGAATAGTCGTGTCGTGTACCTACAGTGTGTGAATTACTAGTGTGATTAATTTGAGAGTAAATTATAATTTGATCTGAACTGCAAAAGGTTTTTCTATTGCGACACTACCCACAGTACGCCCACAGTAGTTAAAATATCGCTGATAATAACGTTAGAGTGACATACCTGTCTCCGTTATACATATAATAAAACCGTAGCGAAGTCAAAACTGTACATTGAATATTTTTGAAAAAAAGTCATTGCTACGAGGTTTCGATCGATCGATTCCAGTGCAAAAAATATAATTTTTAGAATTTTTGTGTCTATTTATCTGTTTGTCTGTATGTATGTTCCAGCATGACGTAAATTCTACCATACAGGTTCTGTTAAAATTTTGCATAGATATTCCCTATAGGTCTGGTCAAACCGTAGGGTTTAACATATATTTTCACGCTACTTGCTATGGCGGATGTGCAATATTACATTATGTCTTATTTGTATGTTCTAGCTTGACACAAATTCTACCGGATAGATGCTGTTAAAGTTTTGCATAGATATTTCCTATAACTCTGGTCGAACTTCAGGGTATAAACTATCACGCTATTTACTATCCAATGGGGGATAAGCAATATTCGTATTTTTGGAAAAAAATCGCACCAAAAGATTAAAATATTACAGATGGTTACCGATTTAACTTTTTAAATGATTATTACTTATATACTTTGATTATCTATATATATAAAACAAAGACGGGGTTGTTACAACACTTATAAGATCTGCTGGATCAATTTTCATGGTTTTTGTTTCGTTGGATTTGTCTCCGCCCTGAATAGCAGAATACATTTTAAAAACAATGAAAACTTGACGAATAAATAATTATGAAAATGAATCATTTTCCATTTAATTATGTTCCTTTGTTTCGTACCTGTCAAACATTTGTTTTCCTCCTGTCATCCTGTCAAATACTGTGATTGACATTTATGCATGCGTTCAGAAATGTATTTTGTGTAAACTATTTAAAAAGGGTGAGTAAACTTTTATCTGTATTTTTTTTAATCAATTAAAAAGGTTGAAAAGTGTATTAAGCAGATTTAAATAGAAGTTCCTCAAATATTTATGCGTGCGTTCCGAAATAATGACAAATGGTTAACATTTACGCGTGCGTTCATAACTTTATTTTGCGTAAATTAAAGTTTCTATTTTCGAAAACAATTTCTAAGATTTATTCTTTAAGTTATCGAAATATAATTAAATTGTATATACAAAAATAAAGAAATATATATATATATAAAAAGTCGTGTTAGTTACACTATTTATAACTCAAGAACGGCTGAACCGATTTGGCTGAAAATTGGTAGGGAGGTACTTAAGAACCAGGAGAAGGACATAGGATATTTTTTATCCCGTTCCCGTCGTTCCTGTGGGACGTGACATAATCGGCATGCATTTTATAACTTTTGTATTTATGATATCCCGGTATATATGCCATAAATCCTAACACAAAGTACTAGGCTTGCATAAATTTTGATATCTCGGGAGATGGTAAGTATGTACGTTGGTTGGTAGGTACGGTAGGTAAGTAGGACAGGTAGGATAGGTAGGATAGGTAGGTAGGGGTAGGTAGGGTAGATAGGTAGGGGTAGGTAGAGTAGATAGGTAGGGGTAGGTAGGCTAGATAGGTAGGGGTAGGTAGGGTAGGTAGGTAGGTAGGTAGGGTAGGTAGGTAGGGTAGGTAGGTAGGGTAGGTAGGTAGGGTAGGTAGGTAGGGTAGGTAGGTAGGGAAGGTAGGTAGGGTAGGTAGGTAGGGTAGGTAGGTAGGGTAGGTAGGTAGGGTAGGTAGGTAGGGTAGGTAGGTAGGGTAGGTAGGTAGGGTAGGTAGGTAGGGTAGGTAGGTAGGGTAGGTAGGTAGGGTAGGTAGGTAGGGTAGGTAGGTAGGGTAGGTAGGTAGGGTAGGTAGGTAGGGTAGGTAGGTAGGGTAGGTAGGTAGGGTAGGTAGGTAGGGTAGGTAGGTAGGGTAGGTAGGTAGGGTAGGTAGGTAGGGTAGGTAGGTAGGGTAGGTAGGTAGGGTAGGTAGGTAGGGTAGGTAGGTAGGGTAGGTAGGTAGGGTAGGTAGGTAGGGTAGGTAGGTAGGGTAGGTAGGTAGGGTAGGTAGGTAGGGTAGGTAGGTAGGGTAGGTAGGTAGGGTAGGTAGGTAGGGTAGGTAGGTAGGGTAGGTAGGTAGGGTAGGTAGGTAGGGTAGGTAGGTAGGGTAGGTAGGTAGGGTAGGTAGGTAGGGTAGGTAGGTAGGGTAGGTAGGTAGGGTAGGTAGGTAGGGTAGGTAGGTAGGGTAGGTAGGTAGGGTAGGTAGGTAGGGTAGGTAGGTAGGGTAGGTAGGTAGGGTAGGTAGGTAGGGTAGGTAGGTAGGGTAGGTAGGTAGGGTAGGTAGGTAGGGTAGGTAAGTAGGGTAGGTAGGTAGGTAGGTAGGGTCGGTAGTTAGGTGTGCCGTAGATAAGTTTCTTAATGCTACCCGTGCGAAGCCGGGCCGGGTCAGCTAGTTACTTATATACTATAGATACTTTTTAAACGCTATACCTTTATGGAACTAAGCAGTCAATCATGACATAATTAAATAGGAACGGCTAACTTTTAACAAAGCAAATAACAAAGCGGTTGGACGAATGCTTTGCAATCTTGAGGTAGTAAATTCGATTCCCGTCTATTGGTTTTTTTTTCTTGTGACTCTTTTTTACACTTTGAAATACGATTATTTTTGTTTTTTGGAGTGAAAACTTCTTTAGACGCGTTGGGTATTTTTGAGATGGGACTAAACCATTGATTTCGCGACACTGTAACGACACCAGCTTTTGACCATTAAAAAGACATCAACGCGTTGATTACCGCGGCACCTATTTTTTTTTCTTGTTTTCACTTCTCCCGGAGTGCCACTTATTTATTATGTATTTTAGTGCTATTTACTTTTAAAAGCATATTGTAAAGTAGTTCAATATCACAAAAAAAAACATGTATGAAATTATACATGTGAGAACAATGTAGAAAGACGTGCACGTTAGAAGGATAAAACAAAGAACAATTCAAAAATATAAATAAATAAAAATAAGCCATGGCAGCTCAGAGATGACCAGTCCCAACTGACGGAGCCCGTTCACGAACATGATGCGTGGATTAGCACTATTCAGCTCAACCATTTTGAAGGGAACTAAATGATCCAACACAAGCGCCACTATCAGCGAAACATTTGAGTGAGCATGACATACTCACAGCCGCCAGGGCACATTTAAGTCAATGCGAGACATATTACCCGGTAAATGGCAACTTTTTAGTACATAGTGCTCACACTTGTGCTATGCAATGATACAATAAAAAGGAGATTGAGTTTATACAGTGCAAAGATGGTCTTATAATCTTCAGCAGCTCCAACAGAATTTGCAAATGTTAATCAATAAGTTGTGGTTGTGGAGCAGGACCAGCATTGAGTCAAGCATTTTTATCAACGATGTAAACTATATCACGAAGTCCTATTAGTTATAGCAATTTAAGCCGTATGATTAACGTCATAATGGCGACAAAACAGGACTTCGCGAAATAAATTGACAGTACTTGGTGTTTACATAGTACATAGTACTATCAATTCCTTGCTTGGTCTGCTGTTTCAGCATTGCGTAAGATTCTCTATTGAGACGGCGCCCGTGAAAAGGGTACCTACCTGGAAAAACTTGGGGGAGACCTTGATCAGCACAAAAAAACTAGCTTAATTTTAGAATTTACACACAGATTTTGACAGCAGAATGTATGTGTGTGGATTTTATGGAATCGCTACCACACTGCTTCCTGGTGACAAAACAGTGCACGCCATATCCTGCAGGACATCCGCAGGAACCAAGACATGATGGGTGGTGTCACAGTTCTAACTGACAAAGTGAATACTTCGTTGAAAAGGCCGACTCTATTGTCGAGAGTTCATAGACTGCGCTTGATCATCATCATGCGAGCTCGGCTTGGCGGGAATTCAATTTCTCAAGAATTCTCCGATGTTCTTCTAAAAGTTGGTGAAGGCACTCTACCAGAGACTCTTGGTAGAATAGTTCCCACTTTAGAAGATCTTATTCGTCTGGTGTACGGGGATATTAGTCAAATACCGTACCGAGAGAATTCTTGGGCGTGATCCCATTTTAACGCCGAAAATGATCAAGCTGCAGCGATTAACCACAGTATTCTCTCGCAAATTGAAGGGAGCGAAGAGCTATACACCTCCATTAATACTTATGTGGAGGAAGATGATGCCACACATTACCCCGTAGAATTTCTTAATTCGCTAATGGCAAGTTTTGTCATTCAAAAAATAATTTCCTTTTAAAAAGGAATCAAAGACAATTTCACAACAAGAGTCATCAATATTACCGATGACCAAAACAAAAATATGGGCAAGCATAATTCAAACTAACCGAACCGGGAAAACGAATCACAAAACCGTTTACAATCATAAATTTAAATCGATCCAATCCTAATATTAAAATGAGATGATGGTAACATTTGCCGGAGTTCGTTTTAAAGTCCACTGCTGGAAAGGGTGTATATTCAATATAATCTGTTACGGAACTCAGACTTGCATTTATAATATCAATTGTGTTTTGGGTTTGTTAAATAATTTTGGCATTTTGATGCTGGAATGTTTGTGTCGTTAAATTTTAGGCTGGGGAACAAGGTTCGCAGCATGTTATAACTGTATTTCTACTATAGACTATATTAAATCACAACGAACTTTTATAGACCGTTACATTGATTTACAGTATCTATAAAAACAGTAGGAGTTATTAATTGTTTAACTTCGCTTGGACAGAGAGTTTTTTTCTGTGTTTTCTAATTTGACACCGCAATAACTTTACAAATCAACAATTAATCCTTTGTGTGTTTAAGTAGCAATAAAAACTCTGATTTACTTTGTTTTTTTTTTTTACAAGTTTTATGACTCGTTTTATATCTTCCTTTAAAAACCTATTTATCAGGCGCTAAAATCTGCTGACTGAAAATCCTCGCAGTGTGAAGTTAATTCATGGAATCGGACAGTCCCATTACCGGTGCTAGAAAGCGCGATTATGTATACTTAGCTTCTTAGAAAAAAATAATATGTGTTGTGTACGCTTTTATTTTGTTTCTCTATACTTGTGTATTTATGAAGTTATTGTTCATGCTAAATAAAAAACCGGCTAAGTACGTATTGAACTACGCACAATGAAGGGTTCCGTAGTTGGAATGAATTTATCCCAAATACAAACTTAACATTGTAGTTGAAATATATGTTCTCCCATACATTGTAACTGCAAATATAACTTTGTACGCACAATATTGATAGATTTACCATGTTATTTTAAGACCAAACTCAAACTCAAAGCATTGATTTCAATTAAACTATTTATAGGCACTTTTGAATAATTGTCAAAGAGTCAGAGTGAGAGTCAGTTAGTTAGAAAATTGAAGCTAGTTGCCCATTCCAAAACATAGATCTCTATGAAGAAGAACGGGCAAGAAACTCCAAGGACACTCGTTTAAATATATGACGAACGAACATGACGCGTGGATCAGCACCATCCAGCTCAAAGTTACTGCGGTGTCAAATTAGCAAATGAGAATAATTTTGAAAAAATTTAATAAGACCGAAGAAAATTTAAAAGGAGACTTTAACTCGCCTAATAAACCAACTTATTGAGAGAACCATATTTTTCACCGTATTACTAAAGTGAATTAACTGGAAAAATATACACAGAACAAACACATTCGCTGAAATACACCAAATAGTAAAGTAATACTACCTTATTTACCCTGAATAAGGGCTGGGACAGTAAAACCTTGAGTTTTGTGAATTTAATCTAATTAAACCAAAATATTTGTATACCTACGGACTGGAATCCGATCTCATTTCTATTCAAATTACTGTACGAAGAATCTATCTGTTCCGTCCACTTGTATTGGATAAAATGAACACCGCATAGTCGATGCCAGAACATTTTAATCATTTATTTTATGGTTAAGAAAATCATGGAAATTTAAAGTAAAATGTTTTTATATGTTTTATGGATTACATATCTAATAGCCGAGGAAAGGGTCATTGACTCCTACCGTTGCGCCCGCGTTGTCGTCAACCATAATTATTTTGTTACGCGTAATTTTCAATCTGTGATATCTTTTAAAGTATTCTTTAATCATAGGCATATTATTTTTCATCTTTATTATTTTCCCAATTTAGGCAACATATTTTATAGGATAAGGATATATACAATACCTTCGGAAATAACAATTAAATTATGAAATTCTGAAAGATAAAAATGGTTATTGTGGGTCATATTTAGAAGATAGACATATGCTATTCTGGACGTTTTTTTTTTGAACTTTGTAAGATGAACAATAATGTAGAACATAAATTTAATGTAACTTTTATCATTTGCGCGGTGCACGCCAATAGAGCTCCAATAAAGTCGGCATGACTTTTTCCGACATCGTCAAAAATAATAATTAAATTTCAGCCAATTTACACAAAACCATAATTAATTATAAACTAAAACCTTCCGCATTAATCACTCCATTGGTGAAAACTGTTTGAAAATCCGTTCGGCAATTTTGGAGTTTATCGGGTTCAGACAGACAGACAGACAGACCGACAGCGGCGAGGAACTTTGTTTTATAATATGTAAGATTTTATATATTTTTTACATTTATGTAGAGAATAAAATTTTGAGATCAATGATCACTTTAAAAAATCGCAAGATATTCGTCAACTAAATTTGTAAACTCTCGGAATAAATAAGAGATCCATCTTCCTCATGTCAACCGGTGTTCTTACTACACAAAAATGTTTTCATGACAATGTTGTCCTTTCCTTTTTTATTTCAAAGAAATATATACATATTCTTACTTTTATTCCATCTTCGTACTTATTCTTTGGTTCAGCATTTCATTTAAAATATCCTTGTCATATTTCCAAGTAGTAAGCCTTGTATAATATTAAAGTGCATTGTATTTTCGTCGTAAAGTCAGAGCTATCCAAAAGACCTGACCTTAGACTTAATTCTCTCATATTTTCTCACTGTTGTCACTTTAATTACTCCGCAACGCTTGCCAAGTGTTTTATACGAGAACAACTGAAATTAAAGATGAAGTTTAGTAGCCTACAAAATATGAGTAACATTCACCAAGAACTCATTTAGTGCAATCAAACTGTCTGATCTTTGGCAACGTTCGATTTCAAGTTTTTGCCCAATCACGGGCTGCCTCGGAATCTCGAAAGAGCTAAGAGTAAAATTGTTACTCTCGTTAATATTCTACAAAAATGTTCCTAGGTTCCCCAATTTTAAAAGACAGCTATCCTCAAATGGAACATTTCGGACAGACTCTCCAAAATTAATTTATATTCACCTTCAATAAATACTGTTGTATTGGCCAAAATTTTATATATTTTCTACTCTCTTCCCCGTTATGGAAGCCACACCTCTTGGACAAGATTGACCAAATCATTCGCAGTATACTAACATCTATTTTAAATGTGACCTTGGACGACCGAGCGTATCCGCAAGCCATACTACTCATCTGTATTGATGACCACGGCGTCCGCAAAATTACCAGTATTCGTTTCCCATCCTCTGTCCACAGCACTGAAAAGTTGACCGGATTTTTTCCCTTCCCTGGTTGACTCTGAAGTGCCATGCTTGACCGATAAGGTGAATGCATAGAATATGGCTTGCCCAAATACAGATCTGCCCGTCCACCCATATTCCCCAAGACCGTGGAATGAGCCGCTCTGTAGGCTAGTATGGAATAATCTTATCCATACGTCCACCAATATTGCTGAGCAGCCCGTCTGCTGGCTGTGGGTGAGTTGGAGTCGGGCCTCTGGCTTCAGGCGCTACGGTCACCCAACATACATTGGTACTCTTCTAGGTGACACCACCTTTGGGCTCGGTACTTGTCTGCAGCCAGGAGCTCCTTGCGGAGCTTTGCATCGCTGCCAATGCGTTGAACGCATTGACTGCCTCAGACACCGCTGCCTATCTTGCAGTACGACCACAGGTCGGAAAGCATGGTATGCCGGAGAGCCAGCATAAATTACATGTTTCTTCGTGCTCTTGTCACTGGGTGCCAGCTGTTGTAGAACCCAATTGCTTGGCACGCAACTATGGGAAGAGATCGGACGGAATGACGATAATGCTTTGAAAGATACGACTTGACCTTTGGTGTGGGTTACAAAAAGGTGTCGATACCCTTGCGCCTTTCATCTTCCTAGCACGGCGGGCAGCTGCTGCAAGTGCGAAAAACCTCAAATGGCGCAAATACTCCAATCTTATGGGGAGTTCGAGCCGTTTGGGGTTGAAACACTAGGGCCATGGAGTCCGAGTGCCCACTTAGTTTTTCGAGACATCGCCAAGCAGTTAGTCTACTCTTCTTGTAGCCGGAGGGCTGGCTTATTTTTGGCCAGAGTACCCAAAAGGCTGGCAGCATTGCCATGTTATATAGTAGTGCAATCAGCATTGCTCTACAACGTGCCAGCCTTTTAGGCACTTTTCTTGTTGACAGCCACGCGGACGAATTTTTTGATGCCCTGTGATTCTTTCCCCTCCCTTTTATACAAGTACATGTATATTTTATTATTGTTATTTTAACACTGTTAGCGTTTCAGTTATCTAAATATTATCCTATAAAATAAAATAAAATAATTGTTTTGTCCAAAGAATTAAATGTTACCGATACATTAAAGTTTGAAATTCTAATAATGTTTATCAAAAATTTAACAGCACTGTTTAACACTGTATAGCTAACTTGCAGCTACTGATAGCTTACTTGACAGTTATCTAGGTAAACAATTGAACATTAATGACAAACATTTTGGTTTTAGGAATGGGTTATCGACCGACACTGCGATAATGACTCTAAATAGCACAGTGCAATATTACATGCTTCTTGGATTTATCAAGGGCTTTCGACCTTGTTTCATATGACATCTTATGGAAAAAACAGTCAAATGAAGCTAACCTGCCGCTAGAAATAATTAATATGTTTAAGTTCTGGAACGGTAACCAATATAACACTGTCAGGTGGGCAGGTGCTTATTCAGATGTGTACAGGTTAGATTGCGAAGTGAGGCAAGGGGGTCTGACTTCGCCTAAGTTATTTAATATCTATATGAATAAGCTGATCGAGGAACTCAGCAGCACTGGTATCGGATGCTCGATAGATGGTGTGTTTTTTAACAACATCAGCTATGCTGACGATATGGTGCTGCTGAGTTCGTCGATCAGTACCCTCAGGAAGCTATTAAATATATTTGAGTGCTATGTTGGAGCCCGTGGATAAAGATATAATGCAAAGGAAAGCGAGCTCTTAGTTTTTATGGCGCAAAACAATACCAATGAAGTGGTACCACCAGTATCGCTATGTGGTGCAACTCTAAACAGAGTAAAGCATTTAAATACCTTGATCATGGGGTTACAGAGGATGGCACTGATAACTGTGATATAGAGAGAGAGCGCAGGGCATTGGCTGTTTGATGCAACATGCTGGCCATCAGATTTGCAAAGTGTGATAATAACGTGAAGATAACACTGTTTAGAGCATATTGCCAGGCTTTTTATACTTGGGCGGAGCATCGCCGTGTCCTCGTGGAGGCGATCGGCGGCGGTGATCTCTCGCGTCCAGCCCTGATTCGGGCCATGGTAGGGAGCGAGAGGAAATGGGAGGCCGTCAACTCCTTCTGCGAAGCAGTAATGCTCGCGAAGGAGGAGGCGGAACGCGTGACGGAGAGGCAAATTTCACGCCCTCACGCCCTTAACCGCCGCAGGAGGAGACGCCCTGGGCGTCGAGAATCGCAGGCCGATTTCTGGCCACCGTAGGCGCAGGCTTGCGGACGGTGAGCATGGGGTAGCTCGCCGTCCGATAAGGACCAGGCCCGGGTCGACGGCGCGTTGTGTTCCACGCGCGCCTCAATGAGATGTCAGCAGAATTGACGGGGTTCGTTAGGGCCGATGCCTGCCGGGGGTGCGAAAAAAACCGAAAGGGAGATCGTGGCCCCCGGCAACAGGGCAACCGAAGGAACACGGGTGGGTTTTAGTCCGTAAGAGTCTGACACGCCCTCCCGCTCCGCCCAGAGCGGGAGAAGTTATTTGATAATTTCCTACCCAAAAAATAAAAAAGGCTTTTTATACATGCAGTATGTGGACAAGATACACCCAAAAAAACATTTAATTCCCTGCGTGTGCAATAAGTACAATAATGCTTTTAGGATACTGCTGTCGCTGCCACGTGTCTGTAGCCCGTCAGGGATGTTCGCAGCATTGATGCTAGTAAGACTAAAGGCCACCTGATGGGGCACCTATGCGCAGTGCATGTACTGTTGTCAGGTGTCTCCAGAAGATGGCTTAAAAGATATAGTGTTCTGTAAGTTGTGTTGTTTATTGTTATTGTTTCTAGTTGTATAAGTTTGTCTTAGTTAATTATTAATTATACTAATATAGTTGTAAGTAATACTAACAAATTATGGGTAAATGTGCCTGATTCAAAGATAAATAAATTAAATAAATTAATTAATTAACATCCCACTCCACACCACATTGCGAATCTAACAAGAATATGTCCTAAACCGATTTGGGAGAAATCCCAACCCAATTTATTTACAAACAAATGAATTTGTTAAAAAAAACGGAACGTCCCATAAAGTCCGTCTAATAATGTCCATAACTTAATTAATTGAATTAAAAGTGGCGGCATGGAGAAGCAAAAGGGAGAGAAAGTGATACAAATGTATATCAACGTCCATTGAGTCTAACTACATTAAGTGACGTGTACTTTGAAATTTGGGGTTCTACAATTTTATACTATTTCACGGTAGAAGCATGAGGGTAGATGGTATATGTTTAAAACTGAGATCTGATAATCAACTTCAAATTCAAAATATCTTCACAGACGCCACCAACAAATCTATAATTATCTCGTAATTTAAAACAAAAATCAGAGAACGATAAAAATAAAAGTAAAGCCCACTAAAATATTCCAGTAAAACTTCTAAGGAGAAGAGGAAAATCCGTCGTCAAATAATTTTTATTACTTTAATCAATTCGAAAGCGGTGCACATTTTTCCTCTTAAAAGAAATTACTTTTGCACAAAGCCACTGGTGAGACGTTATTTAGAAAAGTAAATAAGAAATACTGAAGTTCAAAGCATCTTAGTCGCTTTTCGGTTACTGGAGTAAAGATTGGAACGTAGAAGTCTTGCGACGGATTTATTCCTTTCTACAGACTTGAGTTTTTGCCTTCCAGCGATTTTTATTCCTTGCAGGAGATTAACTCTATTATGCAGACTTATTTCAGTTTTATTCCCAACGTCAATTTTTTTTTTTTCATATTTGCGGTGTAACTTAGAAGAGGTAGAGAAGATTTTTTTTTTACGTACATGTAAAAAAATGCAAGTCTCGCAATGCAGTTCTTCTACCGCAAAAAGATGTGAGATCTCATGTAAAACCAGGTTTGTTAATTTATTCAATTCTATTTATCATCTATAAATAATATCAATCAACGATCATCAATCTGCCTGCTAATCGTGGTGATTGTTGGCAGCTGCATTGGTGGCTGATGTTCAGATGTAAACATTTCCGTGCTGATTTATTCCGAGCTCTAAAAAATATTCACTTATTTATAAACACGAATTCCATGAGAAAGTCACTAGGTAGATAGATATACACCTATTTAATTATTCTTTCTATAAGAACTGAAGAACCAGCTGCTGTGTTATATGAAACGTAAAAATAATTTGCATTAAAAAGAAATTAAGTGCGTTTTTCTTCCTGCCAAACGGAGACGCATACATTTACATAGTAAAATAACGATAGAACAATCTTTTATATTATATTTATGAAAAACCATCAATTCCTGCTTTAAATTTCAGAAACTTCCCCATTTCCTTTCAGAAAAGAAAATAAAAAAGAAGAAGAAAGAAAATAAATTTATTTGACCCAGGTTAAGGCACACAAATAAAAAACAAAAAACACAGAAAGCTTAAAACAGTATTGTGTACCTCATGGCTGCGAGAAATAGGCCCAGTTCAGCATAAATGCCAGACAACTAGTGCCTGACGCTGGTTTTCAACTGAACCTTATGTTACGAGTACGGCTTACGGATGTAAATCAGTTTTATAATGTGTGTAAAGATTTAAATAAAATAAAAAATATTAATAGATGAGAGTAGCAATTAATAATAAAATCAACATGGTACAATTAAGTTTAAAAAATAATTAAAGATTTATACAAAGGTGTTTTACAAAATAAATAAAATGGTATGGTTGCACAATAAACAAAGGACTGTCTGTCAATAAATAATATAATATATAACTTTATCATAATACAATTTATATCAATGAAACATTAAGGTTGGTCATGTCTAGCTTCCGTTGCGCATCTATGAGGTACAGCCGTAGGCGTCTTCTAAAAGTGTCGATCGTTTCTATTGCTCGAAGAGGTGGTGGCAGATTATTCCACACTTTAGAAGCTGCATAACGGAAACTACCTCTAAAGGCTGCTGTACTATGAGACTGAGTCGAGAGTTGCTGCGAGCACTGCCTTCTCCCACATTCTCGTCTACTCGCTATCCAACTCAACTTGTCGTACAGGTAGTCCGGTTTCTGGTATTTAACAACACCGAACAGAAGGCAAGCCAAGTGTAATTTGCGCCTGGACTTTTCAGAAAGCCGCCGCGTGTTTCAGAAGCCCTACATTCTACACATAAAAATGCGATACAACAAATAGTAAATAATTTTAAATAGCCCGTGAAGGCTTGGGTGTGCCTCCATACTGCCAATCTACCAAGCTGCCAGCCTGCCAGACTGCCAGGCCGGCTATATTCCATTCGTTCTGGCACAAAAACTGGTGATATAAAAATGTATAGAGTTTGCCAGTGCAGCGAATGTACGAGAAATAGACGAGCGTGTTGTGGTTAGGGGCGTGTACCGAAACTAAATTATTGACGCGAGTTGTGAGATATAGTGATTTTAGACGCTTGTGATATCACTGTTGTGTATATTTATCTCATTTGATTGTATGACAAAGACGGTTATTCTGATTTCTTTAAGATTTAGACGTAGGCAAGTAAGAAATATCTTTGATAATACGTCTGTACATGTCCAACTCAAAATAAGGTTATGTTTTTATTCGAACAACCTCCTCTGTCAAAATTTTTGTAAACTAATCGATTTTATGTTATTAGTTAAACTTTTTAAAGCGTCAAATTAAATAATAACCAAACTATTACCTCATAATTTCATTGTAAATAAAGTAAACATCGAAATCGGATTCAATCAATGATTTAGTTATAACCCGCGCCCGCTTACACTTCTCCCATACACTACACACTAGACCCAATTACAAACGTAACTGCAGTGCTTGGCAGAGCCGAGTGTTCACAAAAAGTAAAGTTGCGTATAAAATACAATTTATTTATTGACGTTTATACGAGCGAACGCCGAATCACGCCGAATCACGCCATAAACACGCCAAGAGTAGCACGCAATGTATACTAAATAAATCGCGGGCATGGTTTTACCGCTTCCTAAAATGTGGGCCGCCGTCTTCGCTAAAGTTTCGTAAAGAAAGGTATTGGTGGAATAAGACTGGATAGAATTTCAAAATATAATTGTCATATTTTCATAAGTTCTTTTGTTGTGAAATAATACTTCAGATTTTTCATAATTTTTGGATTTAAAGTAGTCCCAGGTGTGCGAGTATTTGATAAACAAAATGAATCATGGTCATTTGAAACGTATTCCCAAAATCATCCAAAAATATTTCGTTTGTTTTTATTTTAAAACCTGTGTTTTCAGTTCGTTTAAAAATATATTAAGAATAAAACTCTATAAGTATTCTGCGAACGTGAACGCTATTCAGAAATATACCATTTTAACGAAATAAAGTATTAAAGACATATGGAACTTAAATTTGCACAATTTTGACGAAATTCTGATATTCTGCAGCCAAATGAACCACACATGGTACAGAATTTAAAACTTGCGCCACATAGAAATGAGACCTTAAAAATTTTGTCTGTCTGTTACATTCGGTGGTAAGTCTGTAAATGAAATTGTTTATTCAGTAAATAGGATATCGGAATCACTTTTACATGTCATATTAAAAAATAAGGTAGATGAGTTCGGCGTTTCCTATCTGACTACTCTCAGAAGAAAGGCCGAAACAAATTTCTTTATAATCTGAGTTTGTTTATAATCTTGGTCAGGTCATAATGATGCCCATGTAGATAGTGTCTGAATTGGTCTTTTGAGGAAAGAACCACACAGATTTGAGTGGACCTGTCCAGTCAGTGCAAACATTTGTCAGTAATCATAGTAGAGGTACAGAATCGTCTCATATCGTGCTTTCTCGTCGATTAAGCAAGTAAATGAGGTGAATGTATTTTGTGCGAAAGAGACAAACAGTATGGCGAAATAACATTCAAGCAATGGACAAAATTTTTCAAACTTTTATTAGTTTTAGAATAGTGAATACGAGGCTTTTGGCTAATTTGTGCATCGTATGTAATATTTGTGCGTTTCATCATATTTCATCGTTTGTAAGGTGCGTTTAGTTTGTGCAGAATAAACATTTTTTTTTCTTTCTTTCTTTTCCAAGTAAGCTGAATAAATGACTATTGATTATGCTGATTTTGTTTGTGTTACATACCTGAGATAAAATCTCTTATATTTTTCTTCAATGTTACTTTCTCGCGTTTTCGTCTAAGTACTTTGATTTAAATAATGGAAATATAATAATTATTCCACTTCCATTTTGCATTTTAGAAACTTTTCCTTCGAGCTTAACATTGATTGCCTCTGTTTAAAGTTCAGAGTGTTATAAATTTTTGCATATAATCTACTTGCCGCAAAGCTCTCATGTAGCCACGCGCCGCTCTAAGTACACTAAGCTGGTCATTAAAATTGTATTTACTGTGTAAGCAATCCTGAAAGACATTTTTGTGTTACAAGTCTAGTCTAACCACAAGCGTTCTAACAGCCTCAAAATAAAATGGAATCCAATTCGAGATTTAGAGCAAATGCACCGTTTGTCTCAAGGATTAAACGATTATGTTATAAAAGAATATTACAAAAATGTTGGGCATATTTAGTATCATACTATTGTAAAATAATGCGTATTTATTGTGTGGTTTTATTTTCATTTACTTTGGATTACAGAGACGGTTGGTTTTTCTCGAGTTTAAGCAAAGGCTGAACATTAATGTCTAATTAATTATCTATGTATTTTTTTAATAATACCAAACTTTTCTTGGTATAAAACTGAGCAAACAATGGTCTGATTTAACAAATTACTTTTGTCTAATAGATTCTGCAAAGTTCTTAACAAAAAAGAATAGCCCAATTTTCAATATTCGATAATTTCAAGAGCATACATTATTTTAAATCGATAAAAATATTAAACCGTGTCTTCATCGTAAAAAACGTGCTAATAGCCGACACCATCGCTACGGAACACGATAAGACGCGGTGAGGGAAGACGTGTGCAGCCAACAATAAAACATTGCGATAACACTAACAAAATATTTTATAGACTGGACAGTTTAGGGAGGTGACTGGGGAGGTGCAAATTTGTGACTTGTAGGTACTTATAACTACAGTTAGTAGCATATTTATTTAGCATGTACTAAAAGTGCGGGCTACTCACTCTTACTTACATAGTAGATTACAAAATGCATAATATATTAAACTGCAGAGTGCCTGAATGCCAATGTAACATGTATCGCGTACATGCAAGCAGCATTGTTATAAAGAACTACGCGAGTGCTACGCCGTAGCAGTAACCGCTAAGCAAACTACGTTGTTTTAGGAATAGAGAATTTTGAATATTTTAGATTGTCGACACAGGTATCATCGAAGAAACGCATATGTATACACCGTAAGTACTATTTCTGATTGCAGCGCTCTGCCGATATAGTAACGTTTACCTACGAAAAAAAGGGTCGTGTGCATGCGATTTTGTTTTCAAACTGCTTAGTTATGTGTTTATTCGATGGACCTACGTAGAAATATCCTAGAAAACTGTCTTACAAGTCGTATAAGTATAATATTTTGAGATAAAAAAGGCTGTCGTTATAAATATTTTCTGTTCTATAAAATTTCTGTAATATATCGTGAACCCATACAAATGTATCAAGAATTAGATTTATTGCAATGTCGCCGTGTCGCGGTGCTCCGTCTTACATTACTGTAAGCCGTGATCGATAGCTGCACCTGTGACTGATCGCCCAGCGTGTTTGTTGTTACGTTTCCTTGTATTGGATATTGTCGAGAAATTGCAGTGTTAAAATTATTTCATTGTTGTTTGATTAGCTTTTTCGTATTGTGATTGTACCTGAATTACCCTAGGCTGATAAAATTTTCGTTTTTCCTAATTATGCTAACATTAGGGGTTAGGTCGGTTCCCCCCTTAGGGGAAGGGCAGCACTCCACCCCGTACGGCCTTGTAGAGCTCGTCTCCGGACTGGTCACTCTCCCACCGATATAAGAAATAAATTCCCAAATAAGAAGAACTCCGATACCTTGTCCCATTAATAAGGCAAGGAAAGGATTGAAGGAGATTGTAAATATGACAGGAATTCATAGTTATGAAAATACATTGGATGTGATTTTAGAAAGCTAATAAATAATAGAGGGATGCAAAGTATGTTATTATATAAACTTGTGAGTAACCTTTACGTTAGCGTAACAGGTATTTGGTCAGTCATTACTCACACGATACCTTACATTTGCACTCGCAGTACTCAGAGCAACGCTTCCAAAAGTGACGCATTGTGTCGGCATCATGTTCTTTTGGAGACATGGTCCCTAGCAGTTCTTTCGAACTGATAAACGTGACGCAGCGGATTTCCCTGCGGCATCCGTGTGGCCGGCCTTGTCTAACAACGGAGTGGCTAGTTCCAGCGGCATGCGTCGGCATTATGCTCTTTAGGAGACATGGTCCCTATCAGTTCTTGGGCTGGATATAAGATAGATGTGTTCACCAAAACCCCTGGAAGGTCACCCTTTGCAAAACAAGCACATCTGCAAGACACGCGTTCATGTCAGTCTGACCGAATTATTGGTCTGAGATATCGAATTTAACATTCAAGAATTACTAGCTAATAGAGTTGAGAATCGAAACTCAAGAATCATTATTTATTTAATAGAGTTTTGGATAATCTCTCTTAAAGCCCTTTTAATTGATCAGAGGCAATGGATACAGTTTCCAAGATTTAGGTACTAGATAATAGAGTAGAGAATCATAATTCAAGAATCATTAATTAATAGAGTTGTGGATCAACTCTCCTAAAGATCTAAAGACAGTCCCAAAGCGCCCTCCCTTCACCACTTCCTAGTGTTTGAGCTGGGGAGAAGAAGTGGCGCAACAAACTCCCCAGCAACACGTCTCTGTCTGTTTAGTTACAAGAACTTCAAATATATTACCAGCCTTGGATAATTATAATGAAAGACTCACCCAGTCGCACCGACACACATACACACACACACACATATTACATTAAGTACAAAATCGTCTTAAGTACAAAGCCTTAACCCAACTATATTTAACTTAATAACTAATACTCGTTATCTTGCGACAGCCCACTCGAACATGGCCTCTTTTGGAATTCACCAATCCTTTTAACTTCACTAGCCTAGCCTCGGACGTCCGTCTGCTATCGTGGTCTAAAACCAATTGTCTCTACTCCATTCTTCAGTTCCCTAAATTCCTCAAGCCCCACATTTGGGACAGCTTCCCACAGTTTCGCAGAATAGTTTAATGGCTGTTTTTGTACAAATTCTCAATTGTTTTAAAAGGGTCCGTTTGAATTGCCTGAGCCCGAACAAATGGTTACCAGATGCTGGCACTAGTATTGTGAGTTGAGATTAGATATTGGATACTTTACTAGTTTCTTTAGAATTCGGTGAAATATTGCATTCGCCCTTTTCGTACTTTGTTTCCCATTAAATAGAGAATTTATGCGTTTCTAAGTTGAGTTGAACCAGGTGCTGGTTTTAAAATAGTTATAATATTTTGTTATTAAAATAGGAGCAAATGACAAGCAGTCACAGTATGAAGACTATACACTGGATTATAAAATTCAAGAAAAGTGCAATACTTAGGCAAGTGTCTGACTATTATTGTTCTGAATATTCTATCTATTGCCTACTAATAAACACTATTTTAGCCTTTGCCACAAGATAATTTTTTTATTGTTATTTATTGTTTCTAAAATGCTAACGTATGTATTTCTATTATTGACCGAGCGAGCGTAGCAAGCGAAGCGTCTCTGGATCAAATCTGGCAAAATTTTGCTTTCTTGTGTCAGTTTGTACGTATTCTACAGGTCGTATTTTACAACCGATCTGGACGAAAATTGGTGTACAGATATGACGATTTTTTTGTAAATTTTAGACGTCGGGGATTTTTGATTGGAGGGGAACTTCCTCCAAAATGGGGCAAAAAGGGAGGCTACTGGATATCTCCGCGTTATGAGATCCGATTTCAATGTTTCTATTTTATTTGAAAGGTAGTAACTCTATGATGGGCTCAAAAAAAAATTGGTGAAGAGCTGATGAGGATCTTCAGCATGATGAGCAGAACAGCTTCTCAAAATGCAGTAAGTTGCTCACTATTTATTAAAACCTATTAGTTAATTTTTCTAGCTGGCCTACAAATTACCCATATTTTTTCTAGTTTTAGGGCTCTGTAGTCAACAAGGAACCGATATAGTTTCGCCATGTCCGTCTGACTGTCTGTCTATCTATCCGCGGCTTAGCTCAGAGAATCTTAGTACTAGAAAGCTGAAATTTGGCATAAGTACCAATACATTGAACACGCACGCCGACAAAGTGGTAAAATAAAATCATGATAAATAATATTTGTTTTTAGGGTACCTCCCCTTCCTACACGTAAAGTGGGGATGATTTCCTATGTTATAGGGTGTCGTGTGGGTGTATGGAAACTATTTTTTGACTCAGGAATCCGTTTGCGAAATATTAAGCTTTAAAGTGCAAATTTTTGATAGAGTCTAATGTTGTTCCCCCTTTTTTTGGTGGGAAATTATCAAATAACTTCTCCCGCTCTGGGCGGGGCAGGAGGGCGTGTGACTCTTACTGACTAAAACCCGACCGTGTTTCTTCAGTTGCCATGTTGCCGGGAGCCGCGGTATCCCTTTCGGACTTCCTCGCAACCCCTGCACACATCGGCCCTAGCAGACCCCGTCAGTTCTGCTGACATCTCTTTAAGGCGTGCGTGAAACACAACACACCGTCGACCTAAGCCTGGTCCTTGTCCTGGTCTTGGTCCGGCGAGCTACCCATTGCTCACCGTCCGCAAGCCCGCGCCTACGGTAGCCGGGAATTGGCCTGCGATTCCCGACGCCTAGGGCGTCTCCTGTAGTTAGGGGCGTGAGGGCGCGAAATTTGCCTCTCCCTCATACGCTCCGCCTCCTCCTTAGTGAGCATTACTACCACCACATGATTTTAAGTAACCTACAGCTTAATTTGTTTTTTTTTTTTTTTAAGTTGGATATATTAATTATAGGATTTTAAACTGACATGGATATTTTCACTACTAAAGTTCTTTAAAATGGGATATTTAACATGTTTTTTAATTTTTTAACAAAAATATCCCGTTTTAAATAATTTTACTGGTATATTAATATTGTTATAAGAAGTTTTTCCTCGCGAGGTTTACTGTTTGCAGAACTATTAGTCAAAGTATTTCACGTTTTGGGAAGCCTATATCCAGCAGTAGACATCTTTTGGCTGAAATTTTGATAACTATGATGATCAAGTATTTACCAATTACATTTAAAGTGTTACATTAAGAAATCACGGCACAACGGACAGAGCTCCGGCGGGATCTCATGGCGTCATGGAAAGTGCGATTGTCGCAACCCAGCGCTGGGCACGCCATAATTGCGGCGATAAGTCCTCTCTTTGAGGAGTGGCTATACAGGTGCCAAGGCGTCTTCACATTCTACCTGACGGAGGTCCTCAACGGACACGGCTGTTTCGGAAGGTTCATGTTCAGGATAAAGCGGGAGGAAACGCCCGGGTGTCACCAGTATGTGAATCGCCTGGACGACATGGTGGAGCGTACGGTCGGAGGTCTGCCCGGCTTGGGCGGAGCATCGCCGTGTCCTCGTAGAGACGATTGGTGGCGGTGATCTCTCGCGTCCGGCCCTGGTCCAGGCCATGGAACGGAGAGAGAGGGCATGGGAGGCCGTCACCTCCTCCTGTGAAGCGGTAATGCTCGTGAAGGAGGAGGTGGAACGCGTGAGGGCGTGGCAAATTTTGCGCCCTCACGCCCCTAACCGCCACAGGAGACGCCCTAAGCGTCGGGAGTCCATAGGCACGGGCTTGAGGACGATAAGCAATGGGTCGCTCGCCATCCGATAAGGACCAGGCCCGGGTCGAAGGCACGTTGTGTTCCACGCGCGCCTAAAAGAGATGTCAGCAGAACTGACGGGGTCCGCTTGGGTCGATGCCTGCCGGAGTCACGGGAAAGTTCAAAAGGGCTACCGTTTCAACATAGCAACTGAAGGAACACGAGTGGGTTTTAGTCAGTAAAAGTCTGATACCACCCTCCAGAAGAAGTTATTTGATAACTACCACACAAAAAAAAAAAAGTTTAGGATGTTTTTCCTTCACCGATGTTAGTAATGTCCAAGATAAACTCAGAAAGTACATATGAATTGAAAAAGTCACATTGGTACTTGCCCGGATTTGAACCTCGTGCATGAGAGGCGAAGCATTAACCACTGGGCCATCACGATATGTTGAGCCATTACGGCGTAAATAATAAATAAATAAATATAATAAATTTTAATTAAAGTCGCTTTTCATGTCTGCTTGATTGTGGAGTTTGATGCGGTTTTCACTATTATTGAGAGAATTTATTCTGGAAAGTTTATGTCTATAACTGACAAATATAATAAAGAAACGATGTTGGTCGACTATTTGATTTGATTTGCAGTTGGAATGTATGGGAGAACATGTTATTCAACTAGCATGTTAAGTTTGTTCTTGGGATAAACTCAAACCAACTACGGAATCCCTCATTGTGTGTGGTCCGACACGCACTTGACCGGTTTTTTACTTTTTCTAGTAGATAGTGCAGCCTACTTAGATTCTGCAAAACCGGTGTCATTTAGTGGAAGATTATTTTAGAATTAACTGTCCAGGTGCCCCCTAATGATCTGATTGTGAACCTTCTTGGCGCAATCTATTTTAGTCGACTTGTACAGCAATAAAAATTCTTAAACTGCTATTAAGACCGACCACAAGACGACGTTAATAAATGCTGTTCAGTTAGAACAACATTTTAAGAACAATAAAATAGAATTATCTTTATTCAAGTATCGTATGACTCACAAATTATTAATAAGACTTACAACTATATTAGTAAAAACTGACAAAAATGCTAGTGGATACAAACCATACAATAATACCACAATAGTTAACTCTAAAAGACATTAACAACATTAGCGTGAAGACACACCGTTCCTTACCGTATTCAAAACGCGGCCATTCTAACCGTTTTACTAACGAGTAACGAAACTCCGCGTGCTCTTATTTACTTTCAATAAACCGTTGGGTTAAGACATGTTGATAAGCGAGAACGGATAATTGAAGAATACTCAGTTTTGAAATTGCCAAGTTTCACATCATCGTCACTTTGATAAGTAGTACGGTAGCCCGCATGTCATTCGTAACCAAACCAGTATAAGCTAGCTACATATTCTATTACGCATACTATGTAGGCAGGCATATTATAAGTTGGGGAATTACATCGCTGATAAACATACTTGGCTCAACGCTAGTCCTGCTCCAAAAGGGCGCATAAACTTAGAATATAAAAATATTATTGACGCTTCTGAAGATTGTAAAAACTATCTTCGCATTCTATAAATTCAATCTCATACTATTGTATAATTGTGTGAGTACTATGTACGAGTACCTACTATAAAGCTAACATTTATGGGGTACGTGTTTCATTGAATTGAATGTGCCCTGGCGGCTGAGAGTATGTCATGCTCACTCTAATGTCTCGCAGATGGTGGCATGTCTGTTGTGTTGGATCATTAAGTAACTCTTTTTGCTTTTTGCCCAATTCTTGAGGAAGGTTACAGGCTATTTAATAGTAAAACCCTAAAAAGTCGAGCTAAAAGAAAAAGTCAGAAAAAACGGTAAGTGAAAACGAAATATAGCACGGCGAGGGGATCCGATGCGACGCGGTGGGTCAGGGAACAAGAAATATCTTTCGGACGAATTCGCAGGCAGAAGTTAGTATCTAAAAACCTCACGTCCAGTTGTGTTTTTGTGAAACTAATTTATATATTTTTCAGAAACTTATTTATCTGATTAAATAAATAATTTAATTTTCTATAGCTTATTCCACTGAAGTGCTATTTGGTCTAAATCTTTCTATACCCAGAATCTCTTTGAAAATTCTCTTCAGATTACTCTATAATTGAATCCTACAAGTTACTAGTAGGCACCCAAAATTCAATAACTTTTTGATTACCTTGACTAGCTTTATAGGATTTTGTTATTTACCTTGTATTTCTGAAAATTTATAGGACTTAATATTACCTAGTCGAGCCTTTTTTTTTGTGGGAAATCATCAAATACCTTCTCCCGCTCTGGGCGGAGCGGGAGGGCGTGTCAGACTCTTACTGACTAAAACCCACCCGTGTTCCTTCGGTTGCCCTGTTGCCGGGGGCCACGATCTCCCTTTTGGTTTTCTTCGCAACCCCGGCAGGCATCGGCCCTAGCGGACCCCGTCAATTCTGCTGACATCTCTTTGAGGCGCGCGTGGCACACAACGCGCCGTCGACCCGGGCCTGGTCCTTATCGGACGGTGAGCTACCCATTGCTCACAGTCCGCAACCCGCGCCTACGGTTGCCGGAAATCGGCTTGCGACTCCCGACGCCCTGGGCGTCTCCTCCTGCAGCGGTTAGGGGCGCGAAATTTGCCTCTCCCTCACGCGTTCCGCCTCCTCCTTCGCGAGCATTATCGCTTCGCGAAGGAGGTGACGGCCTCCCATTTCCTCTCGCTCCGTACCATGGCCTGAACCAGGGCCGGACGCGAGAGATCATTGCCGCCGATCGCCTCCACGAGGACACGGCGATGCTCCGCCCAAGCTGGGCAGACCCCCACCGTATGCTCTACCGTGTCCTCCACACAATGATGACACCCGGACCTAGTCGAGCCTAACTTCAATTAAAGCTTCTGATATCAAAAAATGTTTTCGTTTAATATGTAATCGTAAATAGCAGTTTAAAAGTTATTGCGGTCTTCAACGCGTTGATGTCTTTTAGTCCACGCACCGCAGTAATCAACGCGTTGATGTCTTTTTAATGGTCAAAAGATGGTGTGATCATGGTCGCGCTATCTTGAAATCATGATAGTCCCATCTCAAAAATGCCCAACGGGCCTAAAGAAGTTTTCACTTCAAAAACAAAAGAAGATAAAAATATTAAATTAAGAATAGTAAAAATGGGATATAAAAAGAGGTTTACTTAATACCTTCTTGTTGTATGTAAGGTTTAATTAATACCTTGTTTTATAACTCGCTACCCGCTACCGCTTGTCAATATACTCGCGGCCTCACCCTGCACTCATTACGAACTCGTGAGACAAAAGCCTCGCTCAAGTTCCATTATGATATAAAAAGGAAGGGTTGCTTCCATACAACTCACACGAATAAAATGTAATACATAGATTGCATTACACCGTTGCCACTGATAAGAGAAGTGCAGAAGGTTCACGAGTACCTAATGTGTGTGCAAACAAAAATGCTGCAGGTAACTATTTGTATTGCTTATTTATGTTGATTTTGAGGATCTTGTCATCGGTTCTAGATATTGAAGATATTCAAAGGTGGTGTTTATTATTCTACATAAAGCGGACCGTCGGCATTAGTCTGCCTGGAAATAAAATAATTATCGTTACACAATTCATGCAACTCTTTAAGACACCTATCCTGGTACCTATCTTGGGCATGACGGAGACGCATCGCTTGTGCATGATGGTGTGAAAGCCATCTATTCCCGCTTCTGTGAATATGCCGGAAGCACGGCAACTCCATCAATGCCCTGAATGCATTATTGTATTGAACACGCAGAGGGTATACAGCACTCTGCGTGTAATTGACCCACGGACTGGATGTATAGAACGACTGGACAGTACGTTGTAAACAGTGAAAAGACATTGTGTATTTACGTACAGTAGCGAGTTTGTGAACCTTCTGTTATCCATATACAATGTCCCCACCCAACCATTTGAAATAAAACTTGGAGTTTGTTTAGTTCTCCGCTTTCTTCACCTTTATTATCGCTTACAGTGTTTGTGCCGCGAGCATTGTCTAAAGCTGTTATGGGACAGTTGTCATGTCGTATTGCGTGCAAACAAAGTGGCCAACTTGAGGTGTATTGGTTGCTGTGTTTTTGTTCAACAAAATAAGTTTGAAATTCAAAGGTTATTTCTTTCGCCTACCATGTATTTTTTTAGATTCACAACTATAAAACGCATAATCCAAATAGGACAAACTCATCTGCATAATAATTCATTTCTAATTTCTTCTTACCTTTCGACTAATATTTCTCTAATATTTCTACCTTATGAAAGGGGCGACTAGAATCAATTCTATTTTCTGTAAATTTTGACGTTCAAAGTACCTTTTATGTGCCTAATTGAAATAAATTATTTGGCTTTGACTTTGACCTAATCTCTCTTGATTTCTGTGGTCAAAGTCAAAGTCAAATCATTTATTTCAAATGGGCCCATGTATGGCACTTTTTAACGTCAAAATTTACAAAATAATATAATTGATTCTAGTCGCCCCTTCCAAAAGGTAGTTTTCGAATGGAGAAGAATGGGCAAGAAACTCCATCGTTACTCTTTTAAAATGTTTTACAATAGTTTGTATAAGTACGTGCATTAGTTAAATAATTTTATGTGAAGACGATGCATCTAGAATAAAATTGCTGTACCACAATAGGTAAAAAGAATTTAAAATGAAGCAACGACAGATAATTTAATTATCTGATAGATACATGGTGCTCACATATTTACAAACATTATAAAAGTAGACGATTTTCCTAATTTTTTAAAATTAATAAGTCAATGTGTAAGGAAGCAATCACAGAATGTAAAATCAATGTCATATAAAACAAAATTATAAATTTTACAATTAAATTAGCAACCTGTTTGATTTTGTCTTTATTCTAAATTGTCCTATGGAGCAGGACCAGCATGTTTCCAAGCACTTTTATCTTGGATATAATCCTCTAATTTGTAATATGCTTGTTTACAAAGTGTGCTTTTAATATGAGTTTTAAATTTTCTTTAATTTAATTGCAATATGCACAAAAAATTTGGTTGTAACATTTAACACAATACCCCATAAAAGATGTATGTACTTTAGATAATCTGAAAAATGGTTGATCTAGTTTATTTCTAGTATTAAAATTATGTCTATCACTTATTTTACTAAAAAGATGTGGATTTTTCCTTACGTACATAATATTTTCATAAATTGTGTGTAGACTAATGCAAAAGCAATTTTATTATTTACTAGCTGACCTGTCGGTCAGCGATCCTGTCGTTCTGACCAAATTAAAATAATTCATACAAAATTACAATACAAAATGCACTTCATTTCCTGGCAATTTTTTCTTTCCATCCCTGATTCGGTCTATTACGAAAATTTTAAAACAAAAATAATTCAAGTCAGTTCGGCCGTTCTGAAGTCATGCGGTTACTTATTTTTATTATATAGATAAGATATACTAATTACAGACTGATCATTTTTGTACATAAAATAACAACAAGCTACCAATACAACAATACCAAAGCATCAAAACAAATGTCATCTCAAATGAGAAGCATACATTTGACGCCGGTATTACCGAGGACTGCTTCGCTCCAACTCGTAAGTCCTCGGGCGGTCCTGTAATCCACCGCAAGAGGATTGCCCGCGCTTAAACTAGCCACCTATACGACGCGGTGCAATTTATGAACGACTTCCTCAGACAACTTCTTGCGGCATCTGAGACTATTGGAAGTTTCTGTACAAGTTAAATACTTAAAAAAACCACCACCAAAATACCACCGCCACCGGAATAAAAACATACCATTTTCTTAAATTTAATTAACTGCATCAGTGGCAAACCTAGTTGGAAAACCTGTAAATTATTGATATTTTCTTGATGCCTTGACTCGCAGGCTCATAAAGGAGGCATTTCTAGTGGGTTAGGCTAGAAAAAGTTTTATATACCTGTCATTTTTATTTTTATACTGGAGTAATGCTTAGAACAACCACTGCAAACAACTGAATCTAAACACCCGCTTATCTCTTGCGCCTCAAATCCTGTATATCCTTAGCCTAATAGTGGAAGGCAATCGTGAGTAATTTAAGGATTATCAGGTACGTGTCTACAAGTGTTCACGAGCCAACGACTAGCGACACGAGATACTACTGATAAGCTATAAATAACACTCTTATTGATATTAAGTATTGTTGGGGCTATAATTCAGTGAGTAGGATTTTGTAACATAGAAGTTCTTTAATGAATTGAACAGCTTTAAATGAATGTTACATACCTTGAAGAAAATACTTAAAGTCTACCTGATCTTTGGTTTGCTAGTTGAATAAAAGATAAAAGCTTTTTTTTATTTGTTTCAATGTTACCTCTTTGACTCAGAAGCAGTCTTAAAGCATGGCATTTTGACGAGAGCTCCAAGAGAATTATTTATGAATAAAATCTGAGTTACTTACTGAGCTTTAATTTTCTTTTTCCAGGTAAAACAAAATGTTTTACATTTAGAATTTTCCAACGTGAATTTATTTAGGCCGCTTTCGTTTTGTATTCTTGAAAGTAAATGTCAAAAGTCCAACAGTGTTACGTGCCAGCTCGCCAGAAAAAAGAACAAAGGAAAATAAAATTCCACTCTTCACTTCTGACTGAATAAAAAGTTTTAATTAAATTCTAAGTCAAAAAGGAGGTCAACTATTCGAATAACTGGACACCGACACTCACGAAATAACTTCACGATGAGTGCATCGACTGCTCTTTTGTTTGAGCCGCGATTCGAACATTTTGAACTATCGGAACGATACAAACGCGACAGAGCATGCATTTTATATACCACCTTCCTTTGTGTTGCAAAACCCGTTTGAATGTGGAATGATGTTGGTGTTTTTTGGATTAGAAAATTTGATGGATGATGTTAGATCTAAACACTCTTGTCAGAATATTGTGATAGGTCTTAAAGACAAAACCATCTCGTGTAGCCATGTAATACAATAGCCAATAAATGTATGTTATTGCTAAGCAATCACATTGTTTTATAAATCTTTCTAAGTGTGTACCTACTTAATAATTATTACTAGGTGTGACTGAGCTTAATTATTTGGATTCACAACACGTCAAAATACATGCAATGCATAACTCGAGCTCTTGATAATCTAAATAATTAGGCTAAATCTTCCGCTATAAACAAAATTTTCTAGCTGCGTCAATTTGAAAACACTACACATTGCCAGCCACTTCAGGTTAATCCAATCCTCTGAAGCACCACGTATTCAGGTAAATACCCATGAAACTAATTAATATATCTGTGAGCAGTAATTGGGGTTGGAAGGCGTCCAGCGCTGGCAATCACGTAGAAATACTGATCGGTACAAATTACGTAGTTTGAGACTCTTGATTAAAACGTGTCTGATACTTATGTGAGCCTAATACTAATTTGCGGGTATTTTTTTTCAGGTTGAGATTACCAGCTTTTAAGCTGTGACATTGCAATATCTTTAGAAACTATGTGCTGTAGACTTTTTACTAAAGTGTGTGGGTGTGTGTGGGTAATCTATACAATAAACACAAGTTATAAATGCAACTCGCATTACAGATAATCAATCTTTATTTTAACAGAAGAATTTATTAGAAATACTTATCAGTTATAAAACTTTGCCTCTGAATCATTAACCCTTTAACACCATTAATGACACTTCTCTATCATCATCATCATCATCATCATCATCATCATCATCATCATCATCATTTCAGCCGGAAGATGTCCACTGCTGGACATAGACCTCCCCCAAGCACCGCCAATTCGAACGATTCTATGCTTCCCGCATCCATCGGATTCCTGCTGCCTTCACTAGGGTCATCGGTCCATCTTGTGGGAGGCCTTCCAGCGCTACGTCTGCCGGTACGCGGTCGCCACTCCAGAACCTTTCAGCCCCATCGGCCATCCGTTCTGCAAGCAATGTGCCCTGCCCATTGCCACTTAAGTTTGACAATTCCTCGTGCTATGTCGGTTACCTTTGGTTCTCCTGCGGGTCTCTTCATTTCTGATTCGATCACGTAGGTAAACTCCAAGAATAGCCCTCTCCTTTCCCCTTTGGGTGCGTTTTAGCCTTCTAATAAGGTCTATTGTGAGCGACCACGTTTCAGTACCATAGGTCATTACTGGCAACACATACTGGTCAAAGACTTTCGTCTTGAGACACTGGTATGTGGGATGAGAAGATATTGCGTAGCTTCCCGAACGCTGCCCAGCCGAGATCGGATTCGACGATTGACCTCTTTCTCGAAGTTGGACCTACCTAGCTGGACAGTTTAGGTCCTAGGTAAACATACTCGTCCACACTTCGAGCGTAGCGTCTCCGATCTTCATGAGAGTGGATGTCACATGGGCATTTGACATGACCTTTGTGTTGTCCATGTTCATTTTAAGATCCAGTCTTTTGGAGGCTCTACTGAGGTCACCGAGCATTGTTCTGAAGTCTTTCATGGTCTCAGCCATGATAACTATGTCGTCGGCAAACCGAAGGTTAGTGATGTACTCGCCATTGATGTTGAAGACGGCTGGACCGACTGGATTTTTTTTTTTTTTTTTATAATATTTTTTTTTTTTGTATACTAGTAGTATACTTTCAAATTAGTCTCATTATCATTTGGTCACGATCTGATGATGAAATCTTGGAGATATCGAGGGAACTCTTCAAATATGCCCACCTATAGCGATTTGAGTATTTTTTATAGTAACTCGTGCATTTACTCTCGGAAAGCACCATTTGAAGAAGTCGAACTGATGATGAAGGACATAGATGGCCACCGGAACTACTCAATAATATGTATTTCACGGGTTGCGATTCAATTACTTTAATATGATTAGTAAGCAATTAATGCTTGTCACAATTCATAAGGTGCAGTGGAGCTGACGGTGAAGTACCTGGAGAACTTTAAAGTCCCTACATCGGGAAAAGCAATGTTTTATAAAAGTTGATGAACAGTTGACATTAGGCTATTGTAACTTAGACAAATTACAAACCAACCCACTAAAAAGTGAAAAAAGAAAACTTTTTTCCAAAAAATGCAACCGACTTCCAAACTACAAAGTGAAAAATAACTTTCATTTCAGAAGTCGGTAGTCGTTGTATCAGTATTTTAGTTTTTTTGCCACCAACTTCCAAAAAAATATTCAATGTACAGTTTTGACTTCGCTACGATTTTATTACACAGCGTGGCGCTTTAATGGTGACATTAATTCAACAAACGTATACGGATTAGCGTTTTCTTTTTATGGAGATACCTTTTTTTATTTCAATAAATGTTATTATTTATTGATTTATTTTCAATTTCCTAAAATAGCATCTTGGTGGAACCTGTACTTAACAACTGTAGCGCAGAGGTCATTTACCGGGATCGCGGATCATAACATCGCATCGATGAAAATAAAACGAATAACATGCAAAGAGAAGGTGAATTGAAAGAAAGAGAGAGCCCTACGTCGGCGAGCGTTTGAAAATTTTAAATTTTCAGTTAATGAATTATTTTTTCTTATTATATTTTTATTATTGCTGGTCAGTAGCGAAGGGCTAGTGTGTTAAATTAATGTCGTCATTGTAGCGACACGTTGTATGTATAGATGCTAGTCAAGGGCTGACCATATATTTAATGGAAGGCATTCTACGCTGTTTCATACTTCATGTCTTCAGAAAAATACTATCTACTTGTTTCTAACGTCCAAGATTTTTTCATTATCCACAATTTTTCACAGAAAGAAGATATTGATTAAATCGACGTCCGATAAAGATTTTTCCAACTTCCATCGCTTGGCAGACTTTTGTAAGTTTTGTCAGCATTTCTGCGCCTTCATCTCGTCGAGTAGAACTGAAACTGATATTTTTCGTTTTTCGCAGATTTATAGGCAAAAAGTAAGTTTTATAGGGAACTAATTAAAAACCGGCCAAATGCATGTTGGACCACGCACAATGACGGGTTCTGTAGTTAAAATGAATTTATCCCAAGAATAAACTTTGTAGCAGAAAAACATGTTCTCCCATACATTACAACTGCAAATGTAAGTTGGGCGAATGTTACTCATTAACTCGTAAAGCCTACTTAGCTATGATAGTTTTCCTTTTAACTTCATTATACATACTACTAGCGTGTTTTTTTCACTGATTATCAAAAAAACAACCATTTATTTGGCAGGGCGAACATTTCACTCCAACAAAAATTTGCACTTGAAAGCTTAATATTTCACGAACGTATTTTTAAATAGAAAAATGATTATCGCACATCCTCAATATTTTGAATGGCTTACCTAACGACACTCCATACAATGGGATAGACGAAAAACAATAATCACCCCCACCTTAAAAAGTAGTTAGTTTCTGTATTTTATTTTACCACTTTATGGGCGCGACCCATGCCAAATTACAGCGCTCTAGTACTAAGAGCCTCTGAGCTAAGTCACAGACAGACAGATGGACGCGCATAGCGAAACTACTGGGATTGTTGACTATGGAACCCTAACGTAAACGTTTTACGAACGAAAACGAATTTATAGATCATTCGTCAAGTGCAAGAGCGATTTTGATTGCATGTTAAACGGATATGTACAGACGTATGTGCAATCTAAGTTGCCTCTCCAGTTATGATAAATAATTATGCTTCTGTTAGGAAAATGTTGACATCGGTGAAGGAAAACATCGTAAGGAAACTTAGACTTATAATTAATATGTAAGTCCGAAATCACCAGCCCGTCTTGAGCAAGCGTGGTGATCAATGCTCGTGTATCCCTTCTGTGTATGAGAAGAGGCCTTTACCCTGCAGTGGGACAATATTTAGCTTTATATTATTAGGAGACAGTTAACATTTATCAAACTCAAACTCATAATTTTCGATTAGCCTGTTCAGCTAGGTCCTGGGTTTCAGACTATTGTGGTTCAAATGCACTACAGTATAAAACAGATCACAAAGAGTGAGATAATAATGTACACATTAATCTAAGATATACAAATTAAAAAAAAAAAAAACAATAAAATATCAAAGAATATACGTATTCAAGAACAAAATTCCAAAACACTACATGAGTACCTATCCATGCTTTTGTAAATTCACACATTGTACTAAAAAGTAACAACCACACGGATAGTCTTATTTTATCCCACTTCGCAATAATAATAGACACCTAACAAGATATAAAAAGTGTTCAAATAAAAATTTACGACACTCCGTAAACTGACAGGATACGGTAAACTGTAATATATAAACACAATTTGATACGGTTCCGAGATAATTTTTATGTAAAAGGGAATTCTGAATTAGAAAAGAGATATTTCTATTTATTCGTCAGGTAGGTTCGAGTATCAGGAACCCGGCGTAAATATTTTATTAGTAGCTATAAAATATAAATATTTTATGGTGTCGCGAAGTGGTGTGGGTATAAAAGTGTAATAAACCCGGTGACATGTTTCCCGATATTACTGACATCGATTTGTGAAGGAAGCTATATGTAGGAACTGCATAGGAATGCTTCTTGATTCCGACGCTCTCCTATTGGTTGTTAAAGGAAATGGTATTTTACTTCATAAAATATTTATCAATCGCATACTAAAACAAAATTTTAGAAACATATTGATGTTCATTATTCGTCCCCTTAGTATCACAAAAACGTATCTCGATTCTGTCCAATTTGAGAAAACGGATAAAACAGATAAAAAAATCGCGCGACACGATATAATTACTACCTTTCAAAGCTTTTACGTTTAACACATAGAATCATGTTTAGAGTCTAGCGCCGCGAAGCAATTCTGATTATTTTTAAAGGTTTTATTATATGTTTAAAATTCTATTGTTTGGAATAAGGTTCTAGATACGTTTTTGTGTTGATAACTTTTTTGTAAAATTTATATTAATTTAAAATTGTATGAGTTTGGTTTTATTCTTCAAAGATTTTTATTATGGTATTAAGAGATATATATACATACAATGTAACAAAACAAAAAGTGTATATACACACTACTCTATACATTCCTAAATCACGTTCTTTGTTCTTTCAGATTGAGAATTGAGCTGATTTTTGTTATTCAAGGATAAAAAAAAATTACAAATGTTTTAGATCATCTTATTACATTTGGGCCTACCGTTTCCGATCTCCTTTAATATGTTGGACTTTACGTGTAAACTTGTGACCTCGAAAAAAATAAATGGAGATAATCATAACATGTTGTATGTGACATTACTTACACTCAGAATACTGGTATCCAGCTGTATCCGTTTAGACTGAATGTCAAACCCAATAAAGTTGGGAAAAGGTTAGGTAGATGATGATGACATTTATATTCAGAGCATAAATAGAGCACCACCGACATTACATGGGAAACCTATAATAGTAGCCGGGACGCTGTCAAAATATTTGACATCTCGAGCCCCTAAACTAGAACATCACTAACAGCATGTCGCAATTGCTAGCACAAGTGCATGTTTAATTCTCCTAAAACGTAACCCGTGGTTTACACCGACCACTCTTCACGCTGTTTTATCGCTGGGGGTTGGCAGACAGGGCGCTATTACCATAAATACTGACACACTATCTCGATTTTATGTAGCGAATTAGTCATGATAAATTATGGCTGATGGGATTGGAGTATTTTAGTTTTTTGTGGAGCCTGCCTGATTGAGTTAAAAAGAAAAAACAATGTTAATTTTACCTAGTTGTACTCTGATGGAATGAATGAAGTTATTTTATTTAAAAATCAAATGTTGTTCTACTCAGTAGGTTATTTGTTCAACTCACTTCCAGCATTTAAACTATTCCTATACTTCATTAACTATTATTATATTATTTACTGTATTTTAATTATAGCTTGATGCAGAAACAGTGTCTTTGTCACGCCTGCCTCAGTATCAAGCAACAATACTAACTTCCTTGACACTAGTTACCACTAATTTAGCCTCGCCATATCGCGCACGTAAAATTCCATTTCTACGTACTTGTTTTCGTAACCTACTTTAGTAAAAGAAAGTAAGACACCAAACTCGTTAGTTAAGGAACAAATTTGCCAGCGATTCAAAGAAAGATGAGTGCGATGCGTCGCTATGACTCAGCGAGAGATGATAATAATCATCGTACGAGTTTCGGCAGCTATTTATTGAATGATCGGTTTGTGATGAAATAAGGGCAATGTGGTAGAGGAGATTTTGGGGCTGATACCCAAATAAATAAAGTTCATTCACCAGCCATAGGCTCAAACTTAAAACCCGTCAAAATATTACGCTTAATTATTTCAAACAGCTTCATTGCTAACACTAATACACTCGACACACTAAGTGTAAATTAAATAACTCACGGAAACAAACCATCCAAAACGGAATAAGAAATTAATTACAACAAACTGTCATGGCGCCGCACAAAATTCTGAGCTGAAATCTCACAAATATATATAATAATATATATGTCGTAATGTTAATAGACAAATATCGTATGGATATCTTATGTTTTTGTGAAACCTGGTTAAAACCAGATAGAATGTCATTTAATGTAAATCAATTTTCAGTTGCCAGTGCGTACAACCGGTCTTCATTAGGGGGTGGTACATTCATATTATGTAATAGTTTTCTCACATATAAGAAAAAAAAAGGATATCACTGCTTGCTCTGCTTATCGGTTAAGTGAGGTAGCATATGCAGAGGCGTTTGACAAGTTTCAGGCTGGTGGTCTATAAACACATAAGAAAGTATGACCTTCAAGTCATACTTTCTTATGTGTTTATAGACCACCAGCCTCAAACTTGTCATCATTTTAAATCATAATGGAAGAATTACTAATTAAACTTTTTAGAGATAATAAAATATTTTTTGTTTGTGGTGACCTAAATATTGATATATTAGGTCTTTACCTATGAAATTGCCGTTTTTCATGAAATAAGTTAACGCACTTATTTCTCTATATTTTTTATTTTTATTAATCAAAGTAATTACCTATGCAATCAATGCATTTTTTGTCAACGTAGTGGTAGCTTTTTGAGGCCCTTTTTGGAAAAGTCTGGACGGAAGGCATTAAATTCTTCAAATGCATTTTGAACTGCCTCTCGGTTATTGATTTTTTTCCCCGCCAAGAAGTTATCCAAATTCAAATTTGCATTGTATGAGGACGCGCGTTGTCATGCAGGAGCAGCGGAGCCGAACGATTGACGAAAGCTGGTTGAAGATGTGCGAGCTTCTCCATCATTATGTTCAGTTCTTCACAGTATACAACTGCAGTAATGCTCATCCCGTTTGGTAAGAAGCTGTGATGAATGACACCGGCGCTAGACCACCAAATAGTGACCATCACTTTTTTAGGGATCAGTTTTCGTTTGGGGCATTGTTTAGGTGCTAGACCAGGATCTAACCAACAATCTAAATCTAAATTAATAAGTAACAAAATTAATATTTATAACAATAAAATAAAAGCTATGTGGCAGGTAATTAAAAAAAACTGGAAACACAAAACAGCGAGATCAGAATGGATTGTGTTTAAAAATTGATAATGAAACCATTTCAGATAAGTTACAAGTTACTGAGACACTAGAAAATTTCTTTACCAACATCTCAATAGAGGTTACGAAATCTCTCCCCTCATCATCTACGTAGACTAGCTGAATATCTTCTAAAAAAATACTTCAGTAACGACATTTTAAGTTTTGAATTGAAGCCCATTTCTATTTTCACAATTAAAAAGGCATTCAAAAGTTCTAACATAAAAAACACTGTATACACACGGGAGATTTCCGTTAAGGATCTTGAAGATATCATTAACACAATTGCGTCTGTCCTAACTGGCATATTATTTAATCAATGTTTAGATAGTGGTACGTTTCCTGATTTAATGAAACATAGTAAAGTAGTACCAATTTTCATATCGGGATCAATCTTACTACTGCTACCAGCATTGAGTCAAATATATGAAAAAATCATGCTAAACCAGGTGTTGTCACATTTTAATTCAAATGGGATTTTACATAGTCACCCGTTTGGTTTCACGAAAGGTAGGTCGACGACTGACGCAGGAGTAAAACTCGTCAGTCACATTTTGGAATCCTGGGAGAAGTTCCAGAAAGTAATTGGTCTTTTCTGAGATCTCTCAAAAGCGTTTGACTGCGTTGACCACAAAACACTGATCTGTAAATTACACCACTACAGAATTCGTGGACAAGCTGCTGATCTTGTTCTTTCCTATCTATCAAATAGGGAGTAAAAAGTAAACGTTAATGAGGCGACGTCTTCGGGGTCTCTAGTTAAAATGGGCGTGCCTCAAGGTTCAATTCTCGGCCCTTTCTTATTTCTAGTTTATATCAATGATCTTCCTTACATGAAGGCTAACTTATGGGATATAATTCTATTTGCTGATGATACTTCTCTTATTTTTTAAATATACAGAAAAGATACAGATGTCTTACATGTCAATGATACTCTGGCTGTTTTTTCAAAATGGTTCGCAGCTATTAATCTTTCACTTAATGTGAACAAAACTTAGTCTTAGTCTTAGGTTTTCATTACCAAATGTACCTCAAGTAGGTATAAATCTAAAACTTGTGGGCAAAAACTAGATGCAAGAACGGACACTATATTCTTAGAAATTACTTTAGATACAAAATTGCAACGGGGCGCCCACATTAGAACTCTTTCAGGTAGATTAAATTCAGTTGCATATGCAGTAAGAAAAATAAGGTAGTTGACTGATATAGCCACAGATAGGTTAGTATACGTTGCTTATTTCCATAGTATTATGTCTTATGGCGTTCTGCTGTGGGGATCGGCAGCTGACGTAGATTCAATTTTCATTTTACAAAAGACGGAAATCCGCGCGATCTATAAAATGGATCCTCGCGAGTCCCTTAGAGACAAATTTAAAGAAATTGATATACTGACTCTGCCTCCTCTTTATATCTTAGAAAGTATTTTGTATGTTCGCAAAAACTTAGGAATATTCAAAATAAGAAGCGATTTCCTTAATATAAATATAAGTAGACTTGAAATTGTGATACCCAAATTCAGATTAACTAAAACAAGCAAGTCATTTCTTATAAACAGAATCCGCTTTTATAACAAGTTGCTAAAATCGGTTACATGATGTGGATTTTGAACTTCCCATCGCTAAGTTCAGCGATGGGAAGTAAACCCACATCAAACGTGTCCTTATCAAGGAAGCATATTATAAAATTAAAGACTCCGTTGAAGACAAGGAAGTTTGGCAATAATTCCTTCTGCACATGTGGCTTCCCTGGTACCTCATGAATGGCATAATTATGTAAAAGTCTATTAACTGCTCCCAAATTACCTTGTTTATTCTAATTTTTTTTTTAACGTTTTTCCATGACATATTCATCCTATAATTTGACATTATTTAACTATGATTTAATTTCAACTCTTTATTAGTGGCTTTTGTGGTCATGATAATTATTCAGATTCATTACAGTTATAGCAATCATGTGATTGCGTTTAAATGAAGTAGGTCTTTATTTTATTAATTTATTTATCTTTTGTATAGATTCTTTTCTATTTTGTGAATGTGAGAACGCTGTAGACTTAGTGGACTTAAGATTTGTTGACCATTTACTATTTTCTTAAGCACCTCGTACTTATTGAAAGTCCTACACTGTCCTCCCATACCTAGTCACACTGTTATTTGAAAGAATTGTAAAAGCCAATTATTTTTAAAAGAGTAACTGTGGAGTTTCTTGCCGGCTCTTCTCCATAGGAAACGACCAATTGGAAACGTGCACCTAGCTTCTGACGTTTCATAAGTGCCCTTGTAGGTTTATGTGAAATATATATATATTTTTTTAATTTTGATGATTTTGAAGGCTAAGTGTTAGTTCGGATGTGATCGATTTTAATATAATTATATTATCTAGGGAAACCTTTGCCTAGCAGTGGAACATAACAAGCTAAAAAAAATGGTGTAATCGAAAAAACCACGGAAATAGATTCATGCTTTCTGACTAACTGACTGACTCTTTGACAATTCAAAAGTAAATGGTTTAATTGAAATAAATGCCTTGAGTTTTGAATTTTTTTTTTTTTTCTTTGATATTAATAATCAAAAATTTGTAAACAGTGAAACTCTATAATACTGAAACCTTCAGAAAAAACGAACGTGATACTAAAGTTTTCACTACAACATAAACTATTCGCCTCGAAACACCAATCAAGACCAACAACCATTCCATTATTTAGTAGTGTTAGCTATTTAGTCCAGTGCTGCCCGAGCAATGGGTATCCCAATCGTGGAGGCTACATTTTTTTATCATTTCATGTCGATTAAATATTCAGTAGAAGTCGTAAAAACCACGCGCCGCTACTGCTAAAGGGTTCATGGTATACTGAGAGATAAGGAACAGAAAATACAAGAGTAATCTTTTTTTTTCTTTGTATTACAGTTCCTGCGTATTCATAAATTAAAAAAAAATACCGTCTCGGGACGCCTGGCAGATATGTTATATCGAAATAAACTTCAACTTTGACGTCGACTTTGACTTTGACGTCGATTTCGACGACGTCGTCATCATCGCCACTGACGGCGTTGTCATCATGATCATCATTTAATTTGTACAAATATTCTCAAATAATAAAAAAAACATCCAAATTATTATGTACAGGTAATATGCATAAAAGGATAGTTTACGACAGAAAATAAATATGGCGACTGTTGGCGTGTTGGCTGTTGGCGCCAACTGTCGGTGTCTTTTGACGTGGCGACGCATCACCGCGCCAACATTCGGTCTGATCCGCCGCTATAGATGTTTCACATCATAACTCCATTATAAATAACATAAAAATCTACTAATAAACTACTTGGGTAATCATGCATCAGTAACTGTAATGGCATCGCTATGTATTTTTTGCCAGTAAAACGGCCTCTTTTACTCAGAATGTTTCCACTGCTGTGACTGCTGCTGCTGCTCCTTTCTGTGAAATGAAAAACATGCCAAAAGTAACAATACATTTCGCGGAATACTCAGTGTGTCTTCCATTCCAATACAGGCAATTAGAAGGCGTGAAGCTATCGGGGGTAGGCAGTAAAGCAGGTTTACGAGTGGCGTGTACAATGAGAGCCCCTATGAATTCGCAACGTATAGGCCAGCGAACAATTTCGTTACACCTACATTTTTAAATGAACTTGCTTTATTAATAGGAGTTGTATTTTACCTGACTGTGATAGTAGAATGAAAAGGTAGTATTGCGATGTGATTTCAGATGGAGTTGGATGACATATTCCAAAAGAAACCATAATACTGATGTGGTTAGGTGTTTTTCAGAATTTTCAGGTGCGTAACGAAACAAAAAGAGTATATAAGAATCGTAGCAGGTAGCATTTTGTAGTGCCCACCCACATGGGAAGAAGGTGTGAGTTTATGTAAATGTATCCCAAGGCATTGGATGCTTTACGGTGGAGGTCTGCCCAGCTTGGGCGGAGCATCGCCGTGTCCTCGTGGATGCGATCGGCGGCGGTGATCTCTCGCGTCCGGCCCTGGTTCAGGCCATGGTTCGGAGCGAGAGGAAATGGGAGGCCGTCACCTCCTTCTGCGAAGCGATAATTCTCGCGAAGGAGGAGGCGGAACGCGTGAGGGAGAGGCAAATTTCGCGCCGTCACGCCCCTAACCGCCGCAGGAGGAGACGCCCAGGGCGTCGGGAATCGCGAGGCGATTTCCGGCCAACGTAGGCGCGGGCTTGCGGGCGGTGAGCAATGGGTGGCTCACCGTCCGATAAGGACCAGGCCCGGGTCGACGGCGCGTTGTGTTCCACGCGCGCCTCAAAGAGATGTCAGCAGAATTGAAGGGGTCCACTAGGGCCGATGCCTGCCGGGGTTGCGAAGAAAACCGAAAGGGAGATCGTGGCCCCCGGCGACAGGGCAACTGAAGGAATACGGGTGGGTTTTAGTCAGTAAGAGTCTGACACGCCCTCCCGCTCCGCCCAGAGCGGGAGAAGTTATTTGATGATTTCCCACCCTCAAAAAAAAAAAGGCATTGGATGCTTTTTAGAAAATTATTTTTATTTTTATTTATTTATTAATAAAATTATATACCTACGTGTGTTAATATCGTTGATATCGAACCAAAATTACAAGACATAAATTATTTTTCTCTAGTTTTGGCCCAGTGGGAGTACTTATTTGTAAAGAACTAGAAGTTGGCTTTTTGATCTTTCAATCTTCAAAAAACTTTCTGAACGTTTGTCTTATCTTATTATTTTAAGTACACATCCTATAAACGGACCACTTATTTGAGTAGTAATATTGTCTAAAATGTAGCAAATGGAAACATTAAGCCAACATGTAAGCACTGGCGACAGCTGCGATCGATCACGAAGCAGACGAAGATAAACTAGTTGCTATAAACGGCACAACTGCTAGATAACTTAATTCAGATTCAAATTAAGTCGAATAAGTTGTTTCAGTAGTAATAGAGAGGACATTAAGGGGCTTACTGGGGAAATACCTTAGACTACCATACCTACTTTAGCCGCCCAGCAATATAAAGAGTTAGGTAGAAATGACAGGTACATGATACATTTTAATGAATAAGGTCATCATGGTCACATTGACAACACAATTTTTCTGGTATTAGTTGATACGTGTCTATATGTGCCGGTTTCATAACATCAAGTGGACCGTTTGCGTTGGCGTGTTTGCCAAACCTATCACATAAAAAGAAACTCTGACAATTCTGCAAAACGATGCGCGAAATTTCGGGCTCTAATCCCCAATACATGCCGAGATCTGTTCAGTTTAAGGTTTTAAGCCACTTACTGGTAGCTTCAAGAGCACATTACACCAACAAAACAGCGGTAAAAGCGGTGTGAACACAATGTAACGGCCACGAGACGTTACTCCTGCCACTACTCTCTATTGACGCGCTGGCGTGCGGCCAAATACTTCGGAATCCTTTAGGAGTTGCTCAGTTAAACTGTGAACCTTACTGCATGGGAGTAAGGGAAGTATGATGTACACTGATAAGTTTGTTCGTGCGGTCAGCATGACCAATTTATTTTTATATTTCACTGTATCTAATTTTCAACTGTGTGCACATGCAATAAGGTTCAGTATTATAAGCCACGAGTAGATAGCGTTGGTTAAAGCTGAATGAAAGTAACTGTAACGGGCAAAGGCTTAAGGGCCGTCTGGGGTGAGATGTATAGTTTTTTACACGTTACATGCAAAAATGAAGTGATACTTTAAGAGAAGCATCTGGTTTTATTGTAGTTCTGTTCCGAAGCAATAAAGTTGAGTATCGGTTGTTAAAAATTAGATGTTGAATAGTCATGAATTCGGTTATAGTTGACATTCTAAATGGTTCAACATAATTTGTGCTCAAATATAATGGATGCTCGGATATAGAAAGACGCATTTTTATTAACGTGTCGCTAGAATAACAAATACCGGACCATGTTCACTCAACGATTTACAAAGAGAGCTGATTCCAAGAATGATAACGCTAGTACCGGCTTTGTACATACATCTGGATATACAAAATTAATGAATGAATGAGTGAATATTTATCTGTGTTTAACAAATAAATATTAATTCATTCATTCATTCATACAAGTATACAAGTTTTCTATACAAGTAAAGTAAAGTTCATAAAAAAAAAAAAATATTAGTTTGTTGATGAGTAGGCAATTTGACAGCAATAATACAGAGACGAATACAGAGAAAGAACGAACATACCCGTAGGTCACATGCTTGTTCATTACAGTTTGAAGATTTAGCACAGATTTCCTCACGATGTTTTCCTACCCCATAAGTTAGCGTACTTTACCCATAAGGGAAGTTGTTAGGGACATTATTTTTTTTATCAGTTTAAGTAACAATTTAAAATTATCTGTATATTCGAATTACAACTGTCATTCTTTGACAGTTCTATGAAACGGCTATTACACGGCAAATTGAAAAGTGTGTCAATTTGATAAACAATTAGTTTCCCTGACTACATGACATGTCATGTCTTATTTTCGTAACCGTGCGTTCAAGAAGCGCATCAGTTGGCACATCTTAAAGCAAACAAGTCACAATAAGTTATTGTATATTTTGTTTTGTTCGATTTAACACAAGCAAGTTGAAGACAAAGATGAATCACTGAGCGACATCGTGAAAAACAGGCGCCGACGTAATCGATTTACTTGCGCTGCGCTCGCGCTGGACAAATTGATTTCAGTTTTGTTACGGAACAAGTTGTAAGCGGTTGCGTTTGATTTTATCAGGACTTACGTAATTCTAAAATCTTCATTTTCAAGAAAATCTGCACGAATACTCATACTTTTGTGATAGTTTTGATTTGAAAATCCGCAGCACAGTCCAGTCTGCGGAGAAAGACACCATCTAACAAGGTTAGTCGTGTCTAGAAGTAGGTACTGTCTTTTCTTTCCAAAATTCTGTTAAAAAACTATTCTATTTGTTTTATACAGCAATGTGATAACTGATTCTTATTAGCGTGTTGTTGGTAATCTAAATGTGTCGGTCCAGAATTGGAACAAATTACTCTGTAATGAAGCTCTGGTGTAAAGGCGTGATCGCGAGTTTATGTATGTAACGCCACCATCTCAAAAGTTTATTGTTTTTATAGTATTCTGTGTCATTTTTCCTGTCTTCATTTCATACAGAGTGACTTCCAAAAGTAATCGCTATCAGCCTATGCTTTATACCACACTATTCTCCCGCTGAAGCCGTCGTGACGCGTTCAAGCAAAGACAGCTATCGCTCGCCGTGCAACGAGAATTAATCTGCTTAGATACAGCGCTGAATTTTGACGTGCAATATTGTTTAACAACTCCCCATACATTTAATGTGTAAATGGAACAAACATCGAAAATGGATGGTGGATAGACTATTATGTATGTTTTAAGGAGCATCGAAACTTCACCGAAGCGTTTATCATTTTTCTGCGATTTTTGGTTGAAAATGATACATATCATCTGTACATGTATATAATAAAACAGTAGAATTCGGTGTCTGTCTGTCTATCCGTTGGTTTGTTCGCGCATATCTCCGGAACGACTGAACGGATTTTCATGTAGTTCTCACAGATAGAAAGAGATTAATTTGGAATAGAATGTATTTGTTTCATTAAAATCGGATGTTACAAAAAAAGTTATAGAGAATGGCTCTACTTTTGGAAAATGCAGCGGAAAAGTTAGAAACACGCTCGGGCGACGCTGGGCACGAACAGCTAGTCTACTCAAACTGATTTAAACTGCATTAAAAGCGTCTTCAAGACATGAGACTAGAGAAGCAGCAGGATCTCTGTTGGACGGCAACGGTGCATTTCAAGAGGCACTGAAGTGAGAGCCTATGCTTAAACCCAAATTAAACTTCTTATTTTTTTTTACCTTACTAAAACTTAATGAAATCATGTTTAATTTTCAAATTAAAATGAAGATGAACTCCTTTCCAGTACATCTAAAGTGTACAAGGTAAACCAACAAAATGGAACCTAATCTAATCCGTTTACATCGAGCCCTCGTTCAGTATTCTTGGCGCGGACTCCTGCTGCCTCAATATCTGAGGATGTAAAGCCTCTAATTACAGATACTCGTATATTTTACTGTTAAGCGCATTACGGTATCGTGGTCAGAATTAGTCCCGTACCATCTGCTGCAATGCTACTATCTTAGATGAAGTAGTGCTATGAACTATGCAGGCAATGGTACTATAACGATTTCTGTTGAGACTTCCGGAACAATAGCAACTTAGGTCGTTCGAGTAAATACAAAAATCGTCGATTCGTCTCATGTAAAGAAATTAATTATTCAGTCTAGTAAAGTGTAAGTCGGAGCATTCGTGTACTTTACACTATACAGAAACATGTTAAACCATGACTTGTAACCTGTGCTTGCATTTTGACTGAACATTATGAACATAATTATAAAGACGAATAATAAATCCAACTCGTTAATCGATTAATCTATTAAGATTAAATTTTGGTGCACTTTGAGTGAGAACATCCAGTACCTACCTAGTCTTAAACAACTTAAACGTAATTTAATACACCATAAATAACACAAATTAATCAACACATTACAACATTACTAGAGCAACTCAAAACTAACTCCTTCCAAGTTTTCAACACTTACAATAACAAGATTCTGAACACAATCCACGTCGACATATTTAACTAACAAAGCACTTGAAGTAAATATATTTCAGATTTAATCTGTATAAGTGATCCACTGCGAGTAGATAACAATGTAAACGTCAAGATGCTGCCGTTGACTCAATATTGATTTCTGCATCCCTTTCTAACTCGAACATAAGACAGAGAGGACCAGCCAGTCAGGTGATTGAATTGTATCGCACGCACAATAGAATGGAAATTAGATTTAGGAACCAAATTATTCGTCTGTTTGTGTAAGGAGCCGAGTATCGATAAATGATAATTTCAGAGCAATAAATGGCTCGTATTTATTTGTATATGGATTTATTGTATGGGCGGATAATTGTATTGTAATGGCTGTGACTAGATTGGTATCCGCAGTTCTATTGAACAATGCATTATTGGCATGTCCACTAAAATGGCTCCAAAATTTAATTCATGATTGCGCGCGGTCCTGGCCTTATATTCAGTTCTAGTTCAGAAAAGGACTTACAAAACTGATAAAGATAGGTAATCGAGTTTTAAAATGTGAGACGAACTGTTGCGATGAAATTATACCGTTTGTTCAGAAACTTTTAACAGTTGCAGTTGCGTGACATCCACTTAAACAAAATCCATTAAACGTGAAATTTTTGCACCAACCACCAACAAACTAGGTGAAAAATAAAACCACAAGCAATACATCCACAATGCGGCATTACTACCCAATTGCAGTACAATCCCACATCATCGTCGGTACGTGCCTTAAATTCCGGAGCACCGTCTACGGTGCATTCTGGTCTGTCATGGCGTGGTCTGGGGAGCTATAAATTGAGCTCGAGAGCTCACACCTGACAGCTACAAAGTTTAATTAAACTGACCTCTATGGTTCGTCTAGAACATGCTAGCTGGACAAAATTTGATATCGAATATGCCGAAAATTCATTTCTAGTATCATAGACAATACCCACATACCTCCAATTTCAAGAATTTTCACCTGGGGTTGCGCTCATTAAGGATCACGGTATAAAAGAAGGCGGCGGTGATCTCTCGCGTCCGGCCCTGGTTCAGGCCATGGTACGGAGCGAGAGGAAATGGGAGGCCGTCACCTCCTTTTGCGAAGCGGTAATGCTCGCGAAGGAGGAGGCGGAACGCGTGAAGGAGAGGCAAATTTCGCGCCCTCACGCCCCTAACCGCCGCAGGAGGAGACGCCCAGGGCGTCAGGAATCGCGAGGAGATTTCCGGCCACCGTAGGCGCGGGCTTGAGGACGGAAAGCAATGGGTAGCTCACCGTCCGATAAGGACCAGGCCCGGGTCGACGGCGCGTTGTGTTCCACGCGCGCCTCAAAGAGATGTCAGCAGAATCGACGGGGTCCGCTAGGGCCCATGCCTGCCGGGGTTGAGAAGAAAACCGAGAGGGAGATTGTGTTTTAGTCAGTAAGAGTCTGACACGCCCAAAAAAGAAAAAAGGATAAGTAAACTGATTATCTTTGGGAATTTTGCATTCGACGCGAATACTTATAAAAGCTATTTTAAAAGTGGTTTTGGTTTAATTTAGTGATGATTATTGAAGTTAAAATTATATACTATCTTATTATACAAAAAAGTTTGCAACTTACAAATGGTTTTTAAAATTATTTTTAATCAAATTCAGTTCCATTTTTCCCCATTTTTTTATATATTTTGGACATGGAAAGCATTGCAAGCGCACGTCACAGACTCAAAACACACATTACATATATGGTAGCTTGAACCCTCTTCTTTCAAATAATAATAAATTTAACTTGTGGACTGCTGTGGAACATTTTTTTTTTTTCTAGAACACCTCTTCTCAATCTCAAGATTAGAACTTTTTGAGGACTGGCATAAACAGGGCAAAGAAAACCGGAATAGCGGACTGTTTGGTCTACTATCCTTAAAATACGACCTATCCGGTATCACTTAAGATTCTTCCAGGGCTCTGAAGAAGTCAATCAGCGCATTTAGCGCAAATTTAGAAAAAAAATGGTACACTCACAAAAAGAGCCGCGATGGTTTTTGGCATAAAATTAAGAATGAATATTTAAAGATTTTGAGTTCAAAGTGCCACCATGCACAGCCATCTCCTTCCACTGCACCTTCAACTGCTGGACGTCAATGTAAAGAGTTTTACAGTCCAGTGATAAAACGAAAAGGAGAAGAATTGACAATCTGCTAAGTATGATCGTTGATCCCATCTGACCATTTAATAAACAGCATATGAGAGGATTCCAAAAAATAAAACAGGTAGCCTGCCTTCTGCAGTGTTAAATTTAATAATAGCCCCTACTTTAACATAACATAACATCACGCCTTGTTTCCCCGAAGGGTTGGGCAGAGGTGTCCCTGTTTTAAGTCCCATGTAATAGGGGGCGACTCTATTGCCATCAACCGGGCACAAATCCAGACTCCAGGCTGCTACTGAGAAATTTCAGATAGAAAAACCCAATAACACTTTGCCCGACCTGGGAATCGAACCCAAGACCTCATGCTCAGCAGTAGCGCTTGCGACCACTAGACCAACGAGGCAGTCTACCCCTCCCCTACTTTAAATCCTGTTCAAATCTCTAGACCCAATGTTAACATGCAGCTGCAGGACTTTACTGCTGATAATTCATCAGAAGATGAAGAAATAAGTGATAACGATAATTAGAGAGTATAATTATATAGGTAATTATAAACTTACAACACTAAGTACAATTTAGATTAATTTAAAAAAATAGAGAGCATTCGCAAAATAAAAAAAAACTATCTGCTAGACCTTTTTGGTGACTACCTGCTATGTGCTTGACTAATAGCTGTTAGCTGTTAGCGTGCAGATTACTCATGGTTGTTTGTTTTCATGTTTTATTTTCATAATATTTTTTTTTATAAGTATGAAAAGGATTTTTTACATAGTCTATAACCACCACTCCCAATCCCCCCAAAATGGCTCCCCTTATACCAAAACGAATTTAGGTAGTCATAAAATGTTAAGTATAAGAAAGCCCTTGGGAACCAAAAATCGCAGAAAATAGATGTGTCCAGCTAGCATGTTCTAGACGAACCATAGTGTGACGCTACGTTTTCTACGTAATTTGATGATGTGAGGATATTGGTGTGATAATTTATGAGTTGGAAATTAAAGAATGGTAAAGGTAGTGTAATTGGTAAATAGCGCTAAATAACTTTATAAACATTATTACCTATTACACAAACATGATACGTAAATGCCATATTTCCATACTATATTAATACACTTCTTTTAACACTTACAGATTTCAAATAATGATATAGTACAAGTATATATTTTTTTAAATCATTTAAAAAAAAATAACCACCGACTTCTAACAAAAAATTAAACATAACTTTAATTTCGGAAGTCCGTGTCTTTGGTTCTATATTTTTGTTTTAAACCCCCGACGAAAACAGAGGGGTGTTATAAGTTTAACGTGTGTATCTATGTGTCTGTGTATCTGGGTATCTGTCTGTGGCACCGTAGCTCCTAAAAGGATGGACCGATTTAGATTATTTATTTATTCGATTGAATAGTGACTTGATCGAGAATGTTCTTAGCTATGATTCAAGAAAATCTATTCAGCCATTGGAAGATTATCAGCTCTTTTCTAGTTGATGAATGGATGTGAGCATCTTCCACAGGTCTGTTTGAGTCGAAATTTGGTATTCTGTTACTTCCATTATATTAGAATAACATGATAACCTTGAACTGATGCTGCAGCATTACCTGGAATTTGTAGGATACCCTCAATCTATAGGTTATAGATAGATGCGTATCAGTGTCTGATGATGGAGTAGCCAAGAGAAATGAGGGTAAAGTAATTTACTTTACTGTGGGAAAAATACGTACAGTTGCGCAGATTTAAGTGAGTCACGTGTCGATCGTAGCGTGTCTACTAGTAATAAGTATATAAACTTTAGAAAGCAGGAAATAATAGTTAAATTAAAAATTTAAAAAACCTCCGACTGAAACAAAATCCTTTAAAAAGTAATAAAATAAAATGTATTGGACCTGTAAGTTTAAATAAGTTTTAGGTAATATTTAGAAACAACCGTCGTCGCGTGTCGGTCGTCATGTTATAGTAGAAAATATATTTTTATTCGCCGTCCCTCGACGCGACGACGCTTGTTTCTAAATATTGCCTAAAACTTATTTATTGTTTAAGGAAAAACTTCGGTCTGAGAAGTATATCATATGGAGTTATCTATTGAACAAGCTTATTGGATTGATTTTCGAATACGAGACTCAACTCCATTAAACTAAAGGGCGATTTGATTTTGGCATCGCCGACTTACGCGACGGTCCTACGATTTAATTAAGAAATATCACTGGCATCAGCTGCTCAAATGCGATAGATTTTAACAAAATATTTAATTTCCATCATAATTTGATGAATAAAACATTAGGTGCGTAGATTTAAATCGCAGACCTGCATTCATTTTGTATACTCTTTTCGATCAATGGCCTGAGTTATTTATTAAGCACGTATATTCAATAATCAAGAAAATACTGACACGTAAACAAGCTTTAATTTATTTACGTGAATACTAATAATATGTCGTTTTTAAGTATATTTAGAACTTCCCGTAAAGAGTTCTAAAGTTCTTAAGCCATTTGATAATGTTGGTGGGAATAAATAAAATACTGCTAACTTTTCAGTAATGTATAGTAACAAGTGACTCTTCTCAGTAAGTAAAAATTAATAAGTTCCTAAGTTCAATTTATCGCTTTATGAGGTCTGGCGTTTCTGACTTGTTTATGTGGTGAAAAAAGTTTAGAGAAAATACTTTTTGATGCAATTAAAATGAGTTTTCCAAATGAAATACTTTAAAGGTGGGTGCGGTCAGCAACAAAAGTCGATTAATGCTGCTAGTTTTCAACAACATAATTATATTACTCATAACTAAGAGTAAATATTGTATCCGGTTCATATTCAACCTTAGGAAATATGATCATGTATCGAGCTACAGGTCTGAGCTCAAATGGATGTCCATTTGCCAAAGAAGAAGTTTGCGTGCTTTGACTACGCTTTTCTCCCTTCTAAACTCTCCCACTCCTCCTTCTTATCTTATGTCTCACTTCCAATATCTATGTTCTTCACACACTACCAATCTGCGTTCTTCTAACAATATTCTCCTACTTTGTCCTTCCCATACTTTCTTCCTTTCATATTCAGTCCATTCTTCTATGGAATGCGCTTCCTCTTGATATCAGGACGGCCACCAGTTAGTATGCATTCAAGCGGAAACTGCAGAGTTTTTTTCGAAATATGTAGAGTTGAGTCATCTCAACACCACTCTCCTTTTTGTATATATAAAATATAGGTATATATTATATTAAATATGTATATATGTGTATTATAAGTTATAACCTATTTATTTACTGCAATTTACTTATTTACTATGATATATTATTAATAAAAAAATTTTTGTTCCTCTTAAACAGAGCAACTTTTTTTCATTTTGGGTGTGAAATTATCAAAATTCAAAAGTTTTTTATTCAAACTAGGCTGAAAATCAGCACTTTTCTAACGTCAAAATTACATAAGACAGTCCCCCAAAACGCCCACCCTTCACCACTTCCTAGGGCCTTTAGCTGGGAAGAAGAAGTGGCGTAACAAACTCCCCAGCAGCACAGCTGTCTGTTCAAGTTAGAAAAAAATGGCTCTATACAATAGTATGCAAAAAAAATTACATTATGCAGCACAAAAAATAATTTATATGATAAATTATTGGCCATATGTCAGCTAGCATACGCTAATATACCAACCAAAAACATCGAGAATTTTACTCAAGCAGAAATAAAAAAATAAAAACTAAACGTAAACAGAACTAAATATCTAAATAAAGCCTCCAGGCAGAAAGGGCGTGCCCGCTTACATAAAGCTATATAAAGCTGTAATTGGAAGGTATAAATGATAAACTAGGACCAGGGAGGTAAAATAAATAAAAACTTAATTACTAGTAACAATAACAAAACCATGATCAGCAAGACGACCAGTCATCACAAGCAGAAACCGTTCACGAGCATAACGCAAAGATCAGCCATTACCCACCTCGCCATAGTTGAGGGATGGCGGCAACCCGACCTCCGACGCTACCGCAAGCAGTAATATCTAAGGGACCATGACGAACTTGCTGCCGGTTGCTCAGGAAAAAAATAATATGGTCAATTGTCGAGGTCGCTAGCTAAACACAAATTGCAATATACCTCATAACAAAAACATTGTAATGAGTACATTATGTCAACAATAAAATAAAATAAAAATGAATTGACTCATTAAAAAGAAACAGAAATGACTTATAATTCAATTAAAATAAACAATGATTTAAACTCATATAACCTGTCAGTAACCGCATATAACCTCATACAACTGGTAAGCTAATTCTGGAGAAAGAACATAAACATTGTCTTGAGTTAATCACAGCAACCAAAAATATTCTTATCATTTAAATAGTCGTTGATACAATAGTATGCCTTTGAACAAAAGTTGGATTTTACTTTAGTTTTAAACGAATTAAAAGTCAAATCTAGCAAAGAAGAGGGTAGCTTGTTATAAAAGGTTAAACCAAGTCCAACAAATGAGTTATGAACCTTATGAAGCCGGTGAAAGGGAGTTCATAGTTTGTCTTTATTTCTAGTGTTAACATTGTGTATATCACTGTTTTTTGAGTATAAGTGTATATTTTGCCTAATATATAAAATGCTGGCGAAGATGAATTGCGATGCCACTGTGAGGATCTCTACATCTCAAAATCTTTGAAAAAGTCTCTCAGAGAAACTCAGGCACCTACCTGGTACATGCTCGTACAGCTCGTTTTTGAAGGACATTTAATATATTTTGAATATCAGCAGCTTTGCCCCACAGCAGAATACCGTAGGACATAACGCTATGAAAATAACTAAAATAGACTAACCAAGCTGTTCCAGCTGTCAGTGTATTGTCTTATTTTCCTGACGCCGTCAATAACTTCTCCCACTCTGGGTGGAGCGGGAGGGTGTGACAGACTCTTACTGACTAAAACCCAGTTTTCTTTCAGTTACCTTTTTGCCAGGGGCCACGGTAACTCTTCCGCACAATAACCGCAGCCCCGGCAGGAACCGGTCCTAGACCCCGTTAGTTCTGCTGACATCTCTTTAAGGCGCGCGTGGAATGCGCTGTCTACCCGGGCCTGGTCCTTATCGGATGGCGAGCTACCCATTGCTCACCGGCCGCAAGCCCGCGCCAACGGTGGCCGGGAATCGGCCTGCGACTCCCTCAAACAGAGCACCTGCCATCTAATCTCTTCACCACCCTTGGTTGACTGGTAGAGAATACCTACGCCATTAAGTCCGCCTTTGTACCTTTTTGAGTGTGAAAAGTTTAAATAAATAAATAAATATTTTTTAAATTTTACTTCAGTTGCGAGTGTTTTAAATATGCTCTATAAATAAAGATTTAGAAAACTGAAGTGTTAATCGACTTTTGTTGCTGACTGTAGGTACTCGTAGTTCTTCTGCGCCTCGTTTTATACTTTGGCCAAGGGCTCATCTTACTCTGTGTTATTAGACCAATTCATTATTTACTTATCATCATATTCCTATGAATATCTCCTTTATTTTGGATCTATATCCAAACCAAAGTTGCCGACTGTCACTAACCAATTGACTTCAATCTTTAAGACTTCAATATTTTCAAAACTCGAGACTTTTGAACTTAAACCTATCCACATTACTAGAACTGGAGTGTTCGACTTAACAATACTCAATTTACAATTTCTTCGTCAATTTGCTACATTCATTTCCAATTGGGATTTTTTAAATTGCCATAGAAGTTAAGATTAGTTCGTTTTAAAACAGAGTTTTATTCAAAAGGGATTATTATTTCTGACAATTGGCCGCTGGGAGCGCTTAGAAAATTATTTGTCAGGCTTTAAACGTTAATTTTTAGAATTCTTGAAAGAAATTACTTTTCTGTCTATTTTACAAATTGGTTGACATGGCTTGTCTACACCGACATTCTGTGAAAAACAAAAGAATTAGTTCCAGTGAAGTTTCTTTATCTAATATTTTATTAAGTTCTGCTTTTACGGCGATTCAAATTACTTTTCATAATGTGCGAGATCTTAATAAAACCTAATTTAATAAGTAAGATATCATTATTTAATGTCATCTAAAAATTTACATTTCATAAAAACATTTAAGTTCACTGAAATGCTATGAAAAAACAGCTTACTTAAAAATCTTACAGGAACATTCTTTAAAATACTTCAATAATCGGCTACCTCACCAAAGAAACTTCAACTTCCTCAATTTCCTTATACAAAGAGTTCGAGCTCGCTTACCAAACACAAATTACTCGAGTATCGATTAACAAGTAATCGGCGAGGAGAGAGGCATTAAAAATCTTCTTGACTTTACTGACCGACATTTAGACTTCGGACCGTCGTCGGGAGATTGGTTCGGGAACTTGGTGGGGGAGTTCAGAAAGTAGTTTTGAAGCTTTCGTGCGGTTTTTTTAATATTACAAGTCAGTCTTTGTAGCCTGAAGGTAAGTTTGGCACTTGACCAACACCAATATCTGTGGTTTTTTCAAAAAATTTTGAACATCACTAAAACGTCGAAAGTTAAACTGTCGAGAAATTAGTAAGCGCGGATGTAGTAAACGTGTCAATGAATGCCCACCTTTTCTGTATGGAGAACCTGCATTGGGATATCCAAAAGGTGATGTAATAATAATCAGCTGTATATAGCTTATATTCCGAACTCGATTTATTCAACATTTCTATCTGTATCTTACTTTACATAAGTACTTAACGGAAAACTGGCGCCCATTCTTTGACCATAAAGTGGCGATGTCCTGGCATGCTGCCAAATAATAATACCGATGGGACCATTTGCTGAGTGCATGAGATACTTCTTAACAGAACCTCATCATGCGCTGCATTTTAAACACGACATTTTTTTATTTAAATCACTGTTTTATTCAAGTGTTACATACTGTAAACAGTTTGCGAAGGCTGAGCATTGAACTGGCACACTTGGCGGCTTTCCAAACTGCACGCAAGGGAATCACTTGAACTGAGCACTTAAGGCGTTTTCTTCGGACGCTCTACGCTGCATTCTACCGTAAGAGAGAACTGTAAATGTGATTGTAGAGTATATGATGGACAAAAGATTTCTCTGAAATGAAAAGTGGAGTTTGGTTTACTTAAGATAATCGTGCCGTGACCGTGACATAGTTTTCTCTCGAGCAAGACTTTGTAGTAAGATTATGTGACGGTTTGTCACGCAGTACAAACACTACACAAATTATATACTTACTTTGAAACCAGCACATGATTCAGGTTACTGAGAAATACATAAATTCTCTAATTTATGGGAAACAAACTAGGGACAAGTTCCGGCAGGCAGATTGAATGCAATAATTCAATATATTCTAAAGAGTAACATACGAGTAAAATTTCCGATTTCTAATCTCAACTTACAATGCTAGTGCCTCATCTGGTGACCATAAGTGGAGGCCAGGCGATACCCAATCGGACCCTTAAAACAATTGAGAAATTGTTTAAAACCGGCCATAAACCTATTCTGCAACACGGAAAAAAAATATTAGAATGCTACAAGAACGCATAGTTATGAAAATAATATTAAGATAACGAGATTTTTTTTTTAGCAACAAGAAAAGTTTTAGCAGGTACTATCGATCAAATTGTAAAGTTTCATTCTGGTAAAACTCAGTCTAGTAACCTGTCCTGTAAAATAGTTATTGTTAATTTTTGCCGCCGCCATCTTGGATTTTCATTTTAACGTCACCATCGACTTTAATACCCTCAAAAACCACGAAAACGGCACCCATGACGAAAAATTTGAAAATTTTCGCAGCCATCTTAGCTTTTCATTTTGACCTCACTATTGGCTTTAACACCCTTAAAAACTATGAAAACGCCACCCATGACGAAATATTTGCAAAATTTTGTAGCCGCCATCTTGGATTTTCATTTTGACCAAATTCACACTTTCTCTCTTTCTCCCTCCGGCATGCAGTATACTCGTGCCGATGTGTAAAGTCAAAGTCAAATCATTTATTTCAAATAGGCCCTTATATGGTTTAGAACCTCAAAATTTACAAAATAATTGAATTGATTCTAGTCGCCCCTTCCAAAAGGTGTACAATTTTATGTCACTACACTGTAATCACTTTACTCTTTTCTGCCGGCGTTCCCTTTCTCTTTGAATTAAAAGAAGGCAGTTGCAAGTATTAACACTTTTTAGCGTGACGATTTCTGAAGGTTTAAAAGCGGCGTTAAAGAACTTAGTTCAAAAAAAAATGCGGGTCACGTAATTTGGATGCCCAGATAGAAACAACCAACTGCCAACTCTGAGATGTGTCCATCTTTAACAGGTCAAGATAACAATACTAAATGGGAATACCACAAAGGTAAGGCTAATACTAAGTCAAATTCAAATAATTTATTTCAATTAGGCACATAAAAGGTACTTTTGAACGTCAAGATTTACAAAAATTGAATTGATTCTAGTCGCCCCTTCCAAAAGGTAATTTTCGTATAGAGAAGAATGGGTAAGAAACTCCACCGTTACTCTTTTAATTTTTTTTACAATATTTTGTATACATTAATTATATAATTATACGTGAAGACAATGCACCTGGAATAAGATTACTATAGCACAATAGGTAAAAATAAGTTACAATGAAGCAATGAGAGAAAAAATAATAATGTGGTGGATACATAGTGCTCACATATTAATAAGCATTATAAAAGTACCTATACAATATTCCTAAAAAAAATACAAGTAAAACTAATAAGTCAGTGTGTGAGTTCAAGTAATCACAGAATATAAAATCAATGTTATAAATAATTAATTATATAATTAAATTAGCAACCAGTTTTATTTTGTCTAGACTCTAAATTTTCCTATGGAAACATGCTGGATGTTTCCAAGCATTCTTAGATTCTAATATGTACTCTAATTTGTAATATGCTTGTTTACAGAGTACTTTTAATATGAGTTTTAAATTTTCTTTCAGTTAATTGTAATATATCACAAGGTATTTTGTTATACCTTTTAACACAGTACCCCATAAAAGATGTACTTTAGATAATCTGAAAAATTTATCTTTATTTCTAGTATTAAAATTATGTCTATCACTAATTTTATTAAAATGATGTAGATTTTCTCTTACATACATATTTTTTCATTGATGAATTGGCAAGGTACCGTCATAATATTAATATTTTTAAATAGTTCCCTGAGAGTTACGCGACGATATAGATTATAAATGGCTCTGACAGCTCGCTTTTGTAAAATAAAGATTATTCAATGTCAGCAACACGACCATCGATGATACCATCGATCTCATCTTAAAATCTAACATCGTGCTCAAAGTCGGTTGCGCACTAACAATTTGATGCAGATTACTGCACATTTTCAATACATTGCCCACAGCGATGCTGCTCCCTATATTGAGACAATTTCTAGCAATAGCTTGCTATGTTCTCTGTTTAATGCGATAACTTGAAGTGGATTCAATAGCTATTATCACTGGCCTTCTTAAATATAACCTGTTTGATGTGGAAGTTTTTCCGTTACTTTCTTTTGTTTTTAAAGAAGTTTTGATTTGAATAAAATAGTCACAACTGCACCATCTAGATTTCAAAACATAGTTTGTATTCAGTTCGTCGGTTAGCGAAAATACTAAGGCTGCATATAGCTAAGGAGCTTTTTAAATATTTACCTATAAATTGCTTCATACTTTCTTTATACTACCATTCCTTTTATTAAACCTTTGTTTCGCAAGACGCATTGAAGAAATGATTTTCTTAAAAAAAAAAGTAATATTTTACAACATCGTCAAAGTTATTAAGTAAACTACCTCTGCTGAATGTATGCATCTTGACATCGGATAAGTGATTGCAATTTATTATGAAGTAGTTCAAAGGACAACCCTTTTGACATACGTATATTTACTCTCGGTTTAAAGGTGAACCCCAATCCGTCGAAACTGCGGTTCATGGATTGAATGAAGTGTGGAATCTAGACTTTGAAAGGCTTAGATGTTTTTATTCTGCGAGATTTTCCAAATCAAATCTTGATGTTGGATCGTTTAAGAGAAAGGTCCTAAATTGAATTGTCTGGCGTGTCCCAAGGCGTGGGTAACCGAGTTACTGTGATCATGTGCGTGCGAGATATGTTTCATCGCATACTGAAATGAGATTTGAAATATTATGCATGAGTAGGTATGGTACCAAAAGGCGTTTTGAGGACATTTAAGGAGTATAGTGTTTTTTTTTTGTGAGGTTGTCCAACCGGCAAATGCATCGGTCATAATAAATTATGTCACCAAATAGAATTGCTGTGTTCAAGGTTCAAACATGCTAGGCATATGAAAAATTCGAGGATTTCTATAAGATTGACAACACATCGGTTAACCCTTTGGACATATTGTGCTCAGCAATTTTATAAGCGTGGTAACATTCTGTAGTGATTACAAGTATGCTTTAAACGATAAACGGTTTTGTGGGGTAGGTATAGTTTTGACTGCCTCGTTGGTCTAGTGACTGCCTCGTTGGTCTAGTGACTGCCTATTTGGTCTAGTGGTCACAAGCGCTACTGCTGAGCATGAGGTCCTGGGTTCGATTCCCAAGTCGAGCAAAGTGTTATTGGGTTTTTCTATCTGAAATTTCTCAGTAGCAGCCTGGAGTCTGGATTTGTGCCCGGTTGATGGCAATAGGCTCGCCCCCTATTACATGGGACTTAAAACATAACTGGCGAAATGTGGGTGAACCTGCTACAGGGACACCTCTGCCCAACCCTCCGGGGAAACAAGGCGTGATGTTATGTTATGTTATGTATAGTTTAAGGACAAGACTGTTATAAACCGTGTATAAATAATAAGAATAATTAGTCATTAAAATAGCGCAATTCTTGGCAATTTCTATACAATCCTGGTATTGCTGTAAATTGCTCGGTGTTGAGTCATAAAACACAGTTGCCAATAATTGTGCAATTATTGATCATCTTTAGAAGCAACGAATAGCCATATCGCTACACTGTTTCTCCCTCTCAAGTTTCACCAAACTTAACCTTTGAAAAAATGTTTGCCTCTCCAAAATAAATAGAAACCGTGTAATGGGCGATCGGTTTAACGACTACCATCAGGCCTAATTGACGTTCTCGCCAAATTTACTGTCTTCAGTCCTGACTGACGGCTGCAATTAAAATGAGTAACGCGAACCAGGATGGCCGGGTTGATAGAATCGAGCCGTCTTCTTACATACTTAATATTAAATTATTTGTTGGTTATTAATTCGTGTTGGGGATGGGATTGGAATAAAGCGTTTTAAGTGCTGCCTTGCGGGACATGATAACGGAGTATATTGTGTGCTATGTAGAATCATCTAATGTCTCTTAGAGCATTTCACACGAATTGCATGTGATGTGGTTATAGGACGTAGAATTTACAAGAGCCATTGATTAATACTTATAGGAATTTAAATATCTACTTAACACTATAAAAATCATGATGTAATAGAAAATGTAGACAATCGATGCAGAATTAAGATAGATTCACGAACGTGACAAATCGTAATTTTATGATCGAGTATTTCATGCGCCGCGGCCATTTCTTGTGAGCATTTTATGTATTGGCACAAAAAGTACTAAAAGAAAATCCTTTAATCATTATGCAGTAGATGAAAGAGATGTAAAAAAGGATTTTTATTTTTATTCCCTTGTGTATTGACCAACGCTGCTGACGTTATTTATCATTCGCCGAATCGCTGGAGCTATCTGAATATTTGCCGATATACAAATAGTCCATCAACCGAACATCGTAAGCGCAGACCAAATCGGTTACATTAATATTTGGCAAACTTATACTGAGCAGATTTTTGCTTGGAGTTGGTATAAATAAAAAACTTTTTTTTGCCAATACGTTATATAAGACATAGAAGCTTTGCCCCTCCCACGATAGCTAGTGGCTATTGTCTTGTAGAAGGCTCAAAAAATAATGAACGATAGGAAACTCTTGATTATGAACACTATTTAAATTACAGATATAAATGTCAAAATGACATTTTGATTTCATAAGAGTCTTGACAACTTTCTGAAATAATAATTATTGTAAGTCTGAAATATTACTTGCGATATCAATCAATTTAAATATGACAATATGATGATAAAAATGACAACTTGATGACCTAGATCTGAAGCCATATTCTCTTGTATAAAACTAACTAACACTGTTCTCCTTATAATAACACCGACAGTCTTACCCACCATATATTCCCTTGTGTTTCTCAATTAGCTTAGTCATAGCAATTAAGATTTATATTTCAATAATTACTATACCGTCCAATTAGTTCGTTAATTTTAATATAGGCCTTGATCTGTATGCAGTAGTCAAGGCTGTTACAGCAAAGATGAAATTAAATCATGAGAGATGAAATTACTTTTACTGTTTTATTTTCCAATTAGATTATAATAAAGCATTAGGGATAGTATTATCTATAAACAGACTTATAATACGTAGACACTGCCGCGTTCACAGCCATAAAATAATAATAGAATATACACCTCTTAAATTGCGCTAAATTAATGTAAAGTAAAGCGTGCAGCCCGCGAATATCCCGCTAAATTGGGCATTCCGACAGCCCTAGTACATAGTAGTATTAAAAAAATAAAATGTTTCGTTTAAACTCCACATTTAGGGAGTTATGTCATGAGAAGCGCAGCCGCTACGACGATTATGTCTAATTTATGTACATAATTTGTTGAACAAATGGCCGCTTGTTTTTGCTCCGAGCTCCTTACAATTAATAAAATCAGATACAATGCTTGATTACAGATGATTTGAAGTTGGATGGTTAGAGTTTTTCTAGAGACGATTTGGTTTTTAGAAAAGCGATTGTAGGTTACAGTAGATATAGAAAAAAATAATCATTTATGCTTTGCAAAAATTCATCTCTACCTCTGCATATGGCAGCGATGATTATTTTTGAGCTAGTCCACCTAACTACTATGTACTTACTAACATAGTTATAGTCTTATATAGAAGATATTACAGTAGTGAAGTCTTTACCTCATCATTTGTAGTTGAATAGTTATCTCATAAGAAAAACAACGAAATAATACATAATTGCAACAATATAACAGCAACAAGAAACAGTTATATCATATTCCTTACCTCCCAACAGACGTGTGCAAGGAAAAAATATATTTGTAAGAACTAGTACAATTACCTGCATTTACTGTGTTAGAAAAATATAGTTATTCAGTATACCCACTGGCTCCAGAGAGCCGTGCAACCAGAAATAATTATTTTATTCACACTACATAATCGTTAGAAGGGTTTACTTAACTATGGTTAAGGTAAAGGTAAATATCGGTCAACAGGACCTTATCAAATACATATCTTAATGGTTTGAATACCACGATTAATACGGTCTTTTACTTCTAATTGTTCAAATACACCTAGTACACGTAACAGGTTTAATATACATTAATATAGGGGTGGTGCAGAACAGCCCTGCCCCTAACCACTGTCGTCGATGAAATGAAATGAAATAAAATTGTTTATACTATAAATAGGATATCGGAATCACTTTTACACGTTATATTAAAAAAAAAAAGCATTTATCAGTAATCGTGGAGCTCAACTCAGAACTTAAGGAGCTGAACTCGATGAACAATACCAAAGAAAGGACATTTGGGTAGGCCCCATCATTAAAACTAACTGAGAAAGAAAAAAAAAAGTGGCACTCCGGGAGTACCGACAAAAGTGAAAACTAAAAAAAATACTTCCGAAACCTTTAAAGTAAAAATACTTGCATAGAGCATTGATCCGAAACATAATATAAATAAAGAGCACAATCGCGTTTACAAAAATGAGGTGTCGGTAACGGTGTCGCGAGTTCAATTGTTTTTTCCCATCTCAAAAATGCCCAAGGCGTCTAAAGGAGTTTTCACTTCAAAAATCCACATACTCCTCACATCCACAATAATTAAAATAATATAATAATTTACAAAGTAATCATGTCATATGTGTCTAGAAAACTGGTATATTTTGATGATTTTACATAATGATTAAAAAATCATGTTTTATGGTTTTGTCACAAGGCTTAGCAGAGCGAGCAGCTCGATCCCAAGCTTTTTTATCTGCTAAACGATCTGAAATTTTATAGTACCCTTTTTACAAAGTTTGGTTTTAATACAGATGTAGTCGATAATATTATCCATAATGATTTGTGTTCTTCGAGGTATTTGTTCCGTAATCGTGTATGTATCAACATGAACAATTACGATTCCATAGTTACAAAGGAAATCATTTGTCTTTTGAAATCATAACGTCTATCTACATGTATCATTATATCTCTTGGTTCTAAAGCCGGCTTTACACTGCACAAGACGATACCTGCCTTTACATTGTGTTGGTACCTAAGTAAGAACATATAATTCTGAATTGTGTAGTCCAACACGCGTAGCATGACCACCAAAGAAACGGGAGAAATTAAAGACAAGAGAGTAGAGTAGAGATAGAAGTCAGTATAAAAGTCTATCCAGACATATCAGTGCTCCGTCAGAGGCTCAAAAAATATAGGCGTGTACATTTTATATGAACTCGTTCACACACGTCCTTGTCAGGGCCAGCGACGGAGCTTCAGTACCTGCCCTGTGTGTGCCACGGCTATTTCAGTCCCGGGCGTGGCCCTGATATGTGTGGATAGAGCTCAGCTATGTTTATATGACCACAAATCGACTGCATTGGTTTTCGACACCATGTAAAAAAAAACTTAGAATAAAGAAACAATAATATAGCCAACATACAAGGACTTATCAAACACCAAGTTTAGTGCCTCTGTCCCAAAACAGAGAGCATCTGCGTGAAACTCTAGGACTCGAGCTTTCAGTTCAACAATTACAATTAAACTTGTATCCCTCCAAGATACAAAATACTTTGTAAGTGGAGTCCAGCTCTTTGAGAGTTCTGCTGCAAACAGCACTTAACGGCATTGCATCGAACACTCAGATTGCATTGAAACTAATACAAGTTGTTTGCAGCCGATGTATGCACTCTGTACTTTACTGGTATGATGCAAAGTAGAAGAGATTAGCGGGTATACTTTGAATCTTCTTCAATAATACGGCGAAGTGAACGATTTACTTGGTAACCCAATTATTTAGACCGCAGATTTCAGCAGACTCCGAAACAGCGACTAGTTATTTTACTAAGAACGTCTTTTTTATCTACTACAAGTCGAGTTTTAGAAGAAAACACCAAAAAGATTTTGGTGGATACTTATATAATTAACTGTTCATTACTAACTTACTTGCTACTTTTAAACAAGAAGTTTTAATTACCTACTGGAAAACTAGCACTATTAATTGCTTTTTAAGAGAGTTTTATTACTTACGCAATATTATTTTAGTAAATCAAAGGGGCCATTTGAGCAGTATCTATTTATAATGCTGTGTTTTACAGGGTCCGTAATTGTACCTTAGCTTTATGCCATTGTAAGATCTTTAAATGGTATGGAATGCACATGAACATTATGAATATATTAATTAGTGGAATTTTGAGAATTAGTATTTGAGAATACAATTAACCTATTTATCAGTCGCCTTCCGCTCATGACTTGCTATGCAACGTACAAGAGAGAGCACCAGTTGTTTGGCAAAACGCGCGCGTGCAGGACAGAGCCCACAAGCAAACCGCTCAGTAATCTGACAGGCTGCCAGACCACAGGGAACGCGATCGCTGTGCTGCCCAAAGAAACCTTTTTTACAAACGAAGATTTAGCTGGTAGGGCGTAATTACTCAGTTGTTTGAACAATGGTTGTAGCTCAAGCAACGTAGCGACAGCAATACCCATTTTTGTATGTAGAGTATTATCCAATCACATGTATCTTAAACCTTGCAAACCTAAACAAACCACTTGCTCAGCCCACTTATGGTTACACAACCATCTTGATCGGCTAACTTGCACGTAATTAGGTCAATTGTAGCGGAGCCTAGCAATCTGCCAGACCTCTTAATCTCAATTAAGGTGGCGTGCAGTCGTGTATTGGATGGATGCTGGGCTTCTGACTGTTGAAGGCTAAACAAGCTGTTGCCCCTACCAACAGCTTGTTTTCATTCAAACCTGTAGAGGTTTGAATGAAAACAAGCTGTTGACTGTGGTTTCACTTTTGCTCTGAGAAATTTCTTCCGATGAAAAGTATCATGTGTCCATCTCCAGGTTTGTTTCAGTTTGGGTTAACTTTAATTATAAGTGGTTCTGTAGTTAAAGTTACTAACAATAATAGTAACTTGTTAGTTTTATCATAACTAATAATATAAACTAGCGACCCGCCCATGCTTCGCACGGTTGAAATCTACTTTCCACGCAACGTTCTTATTTTTTTCTTTCATAAGAACCTTCTCCTGATACTTAAAAATACAAAAAAAAAGAATTAGTGAAATCGGTCCAGCCGTTCACGCCTGATGCTGTGACCAAGAGAAAAAGGTCTTTTTAATGTGCACATATTGACGACAGAAAAAAATATTTAAAAAAAAAATCTAAGTATATATTATGCTTTTTTTTAAATTAAAACCAATCTGTGTAACTTTTAAACTAAATGATCTGTCGCAATGAAACAAACTCCATAATAATTGAAAGTATTTAGGCATCCTCTTGAAATGAAAATTGTGAAAAAAAAAACTACTTTTTTTCATAAATTTTTACAATTATCGTAAAATTTCGCAATATGACTCCAAAAAAATGTTTTTTTTTCTTTCGATAAAATGAAGCATAGATTCACTCATTTCGAGATGTGCACATTATAAAGACTCACACTGTATATATATATAGATGCGAAAGTAAGTTTGTTCGTTTATTTATTACGCTTTCGCGCTAAAACGGCTGAACGGATTTGGATAAAATTTGGCCCATGAGGCCATGATCTGGAAGGGGACATAGGCTAATTTTCATCATAGATCGTAGACAAAGTCACGGGCAACTTCTAGTTTTACAATAAAATGAAGTTATAATCACTCTCATTCGTACCTACGAATAAGTAATTACAAAACATCAAACTAGCAAGTTCTCAAATGAAAAAAAATCCACATTTAGTAACTGCAGCATCCAAAAAGCGTGGGATGAAATCGGAAGGATTTCAGAAACCCCCACCATTTGATAATGAAATGTAATCGTGCGTTATATTCGAAAAGCGCGGGATGTGGCACCTGTCAGATTCTAATGTGAACTTTAAAACCTGTGAAATTTGAGAAATGAAGTATTTTCCGTATTGGAGATTAAAGCGGTGTTAATTATAACTATTATTCAGTGCTCGGTGTGACAACCCACCGTGTTCGGATTCGCGACAAGTCAATCGGCATCCTGAGGATTCCTCGTTGAGAGGTGAAACACGTGTCGATTTCTTTTAGGGTTTTTTATAGCTCTTTAAAAACATCTATGTGGAACAAGTTACTAAATATATGCACGTCTCTTGTATATTTTTTATGGATTAAATAATTCATAAGACTTTCTTATTGCTTGAATCATCAGCGATTTATTAGAACTTACAAAGAAACGTAAGTAATTAAACTTGTTTCAGGCTATGAAATCTTTAGATCTTTCGTAGTTACCAACATAGGTACAGCGAGTATCTACCTTTACCGTTTGTCCTGTTTTTAAAAAACTGTGCGCACAGAACAACTTTGCAACTGTGCATTTCATCGCATAGTTTTTTGAAAATAGGAATAATGTGTATTACTAGCTTTTGCCCTCGACTTCGTTGACGTGGAAGTCGTAAGACACCACAATATACTACAATAAAAGCCACATTTTTATAAAACGTATACAACGTTTATAGTTTTATTCTCATCAGTTAAAATATACAGAGAGTCAGGAATGGTGACTCGGGAGCAAGTGGCGTACAGTTGTCCGTGTGAGAAGCAGCCTGTCCTGAGGTCGACACCCGCAGCCTTCAGCTTTCGGTGTCAGCCACTGTGACTTGTTAATCGCAAAGCTACGCTAACAGGGAACTACACGCACTTAAACTGTTAATTGTAGGGAATTAGTGGTATACGCGGTGTAAACACTGTCTTGCCATCGCCACAACCTGTTAGATTTTTTTGCCTCGATGACGTTTCCCTGCATAGACACGACTTTTAGCCGGGTTCCGTTACAGAGCTTCGGCGGAGTTAAGTTCCGAAGGAGCATTATCGGGACATCGACCTTCAGCTGATTGGTGTACACAGGAAGTCCACTTGCCATTAGCGAATTCAGAAATTTTACGGGGTAATGTCCACACATTACCCCGTAAAATTTCTCAATTCATCATCTTTCTCCACATCAGTATTAATGGAGGTGTATATCACTACGGTCCCTTCAATTTGCGAGAGAATACTGTGGTTGATCACTGCAGCTTGATTATTTTCGGCGTTAAAATGGGAATACGACCAAGAATTCTCTTGGTACGGTATTCGACTGATGTCCCCGTACACCAGATGAATAAGATTTTCTAAAGTGGGAACTACTCTACTAAGAGCGCCTTCACCAACTTTTAGAAGAACATCGGAGAATTCTTGAGCATTTGAATTCTCGCTAAGTCGAGCTCGCATGATGATGGTCAAGCGCAGTCTATGAACTCTCGACCATAGAGTTGACCTTTTCAACGAAGTATTCACTTTGTCACTCAGAACTGTGACACCACCCATCATGTCTTGGTTCCTACGGATGTCCTGCAGGGTTCTGTTTACAATTTTCACTGCTTTCCTATTACCCATAATGCATTCATCCCATACGATGAAGCGCAATCCCTAAGCACACATCCCTTGTTACTATTGCATGGCACCCCTCAAACAGGCGTTTCGCTGCTCTATAAATCGATGGGAATTTTAAACATGGAGTGCACTGCTTACAAGACAGGACTTCGCGAAATAAATTAAATGTACCTGGTGTTTACATAGTACATAGGTATTAATTCCTTGCTTGTTCTGCTGTCTCAGCGTTACGTAAGATTCTCTATTGAGACGGCGCCCGTGAAAAGAGTAACTACTTGGAAAGATTTGGGGGAGGCCTTGATCAGCGCAAAAAACTAGCTTAATTTTAGAATTTACACACAGATTTTGGCAGCAAGATTTGTCCTAAAGTCTGTTTTATAATCTCAGAGACGTTGATTTTTGAAGTTGTCAAATTAGACAACTTCAAATGTCAAACTTCAAAATAATGTTGCTAGCTTCTTATCGCAGTGCTGTTCCGATGACTCCGGTTTTTTAATCGTAACGTTTTACATATTTGTCAAATATCTAACATTCGAATTTGTATTGTTCTTGTAGTCGATACATAAAATTATCCAAACAATAATGTACGTATTTTTCGAAATTTTAATGAAGGGTTCCGTAGTTGGGATGAATTAATCCTAAATACAAATTTAACATTGTAGTTGAAATACATGTTCTCCCATACATTTCAACTGCACATGTAAGTTTGTACGCACAATATTGAGAGATTTACCATGTTATTTTAAGACCATAAACTTCTTATAGGTTTTCCTGTAATTTATGAGTAAAGAGCCATACATGTATTTTTTTTTAATTTTTGGTCCAGTAGTTTAGGAGATAAAGGGAATATTCAATTTTCTTCGAATTTCTTAAGTACCTTCAAAATAATTTATTTTATGACTATATACAACATATGTTTAAGATCCTCGCAACAAGCCCGTTTATTTGATATGTCACACGGTACTGTAAGCAAAACATTTTTTTTAAATTTCTTTGTTTGCCCCCCAAAAGAAAAATATAGGGGTCATTTTCAAAATTCATTCATTCATTCATTTCGCTATTTAATATCAGTCAGGTCAGGATATTATGTTAATTGCCGATCGTTAACCTATCCCACGGGGTTACCGTCTGCATCATAGTCCGGTCTTAGAGATTTGCATAATCCGGTAATTAGCGAGAACGGTCCGGTGGTATGGATAGTAATGACCCATATTAATGACCCATCGGTCATTAATATTAATGTGATGTTGTTCGAAGTGTAATGTTGTAAGAAGAAATAAGTGGTGCCACTGACAGCAAAATTGAAAAGGAACGTAGTTTGTCCATGTAATGAGAAGGGTTGAAACATTTGTGTAGGTAGCTAAAAGAATCATGAATATAAATGTTAATGAGAGGAAAGGGAGAAGAAAAAAGATAGATGAATTGAGTGAGGAATAAATGAAAGAAAAAGTAGTGAATGATAGCGTGACGGTTGACAAGGGAGAATGAAAGAAGAAAACAGAACCTATAACTTTGAGATAATCTTTTAAGATGAAATATATGATATAAATGATAAAAGCAAAATAGTTAAACATAGAACTTATAACAATTAAAAACTAAACAAATAGAATAATCTAAAACAACAAGTAGAAGGCTAGCGTTAATCGCGCGCTTACCGCTGATTAACGAGCAGCGTCACCTGCGCCCGTGTATGTGCACACATTACCGTTTTATACAGATTACCCGTAATCCTTACTTATTGAACGACTTTTGTTTTAGCACTGATGGGTGGAAGGGTTGGAGGAAACATTGAGGCTGAAAGTGGTAGATGCAACGTTGACAATGGTTGAACAAAGACTTAAAAACTTAGGCCCGTTTGTACCACAAATCTTTAAATGCACTGAACATATTTAAAACATTAGTCTGTCTTTTTTGTCTTCAAACTATCGACAATAACAACGATGTTTTAAATACATTTACTAAACGCTAAATGTGTTTAGAGATTTGTGGTGCAAGCGGGCCTTAGACTTGTTGCTATTTTATGCTACATAGTAAAAAGCTAATATTTGCTAACAAAGTTAGATTAGAAGAAGCAAAATACACTAAATTAAAACACGCCACACTCGAAATGCCTTATTTCCTAAAAAATTAAACATTTCAACGTTCCATTTCGACTCTGGAGTATTCGGGAACGTTCCAGAATACTCCAGAAGTCAGTGTTACATTAAAACCTGACGCGTGTTCGTAATAACTGTAATGTGAGGCACATTACACGAGAGTTCCTCACAGGAACCTCCAAACTTGAGCTCGGAAACTACGTTAGTACATACTGTAAGTTCATAGCTGGTATTCTGTTTTAATTACGCCATGCTTGTAATTTTAAAGGTTTTGGCGAGAATAGACAATGATAGACAATTAATAAATGTCCTTAGAAGCATGGTTCGTAAATTGTAAGTGTACATTACGTGTTAGTAATATTTTTAGCTTTATCTATAATTTAACAAAGAAAATGCTACGCGTATGCTACGAAATAGCTACGAAAGTGCTACGCCGCTACGTAAAGTCTGTAACGCGGATAAAATTGTGTCTATGAAACTAATACGGAGTCATCAATTTTAAAATGATGACATATTTGTGTAATCGGTTGGCACCGGTGGAATTTTCAAACAGGCAGATTTAGCGGTAGATATATTACATAATATAAACTTCAACTTTTTATACGTCATTTTACTGTAAAAATCTACTTGCTCTTTAGTTTTGGTTACAAAGTAAAACATTTTAGTCAAACCTCACCGTAATTCCTAAAAACCAAACACGGAACTCAAAAATGCATTTAGTATATGTAAAATAAGTCAATTAACACACAGTTGGAGCAGCGAGGTGCATATGCATCTGATTTTTTACAACTACCCGCCGGTAGTAGTAAAAATGTGCGCATTAACATGTAAAGTGTGCGTTAGCTCCTTTGTGCGCGAGCAGGCGAGCGGCCGCGTGTTTCACCAATTTGCTCGTGACTGTACTGGCACAGAGTAACTAAATAAGAACAGATATGATAGAGTGCTACAAGGATCGTTTGGCGCCTGAATGACATTGACAGGGGGGCGTTGTTGGTAAACATAATGAAATTGTCACAGAAATTATATTCACAAAACAAGATGGCGTTAGTTCTGATTTTGGCCACGCACCCAAAAACCTTATACCGTTGTAAATGGTTATTATTATCAAACTTTCAGCCTACAAATTTGAATGATACGAAGTGTTCAATTTTTAATTGAGATAGTAATAGAGCCTAATTATGAAAAGTTTTTGTTTGTTTAGAATCTTTATTAAACTGACATAAAAATAAATCTCAATATTTTGTCAAGTTGTAAAAACCGTGCGGAAGCAGGGGCGGGTCGCTAGTAGTCGATAAGTTTATCTATAATCTAATAATATAAATAACGTTAAGATTGAATTAGAGAAGCTTTGTGAAACTTAGGCAAAAGGGTTATAAAAAATTAACTATCCGTTATGGTTAAATTGGCATACACATGTTTGATACTTAATTAATAAATTTTGTTTCCTTTGGCATATCTATCAAAGAAACGACAACATGAATCGTAATTAGTTAGATGTTTCATAATAACGGGAAAGAGTTTTTTTATGTGGATATTAGCAGTGCCCCGCGGTTTCACTCGCATAAGTCTCGATCCCGTGGGAATATCGGGAAAAAAAGTATACATCTAGGTTATAAACTGTCCGTGTGCCAAATTTCATCCAAATCCGTTCAGTCGTTTTTACGTGAAAGAGTAACAAACATCCATCCTCACAAACTTTTGCGTTTGTAATATTATTAGGATTATTATCAGTATGTTCTTAGTTTGTATATTAGAGAAAACATAACATACCTCGTGGTTGTAATTCTCGTAACATTTATATTATATTCAGAAAAGAGTTTGAGAACTATTTTGTGACAAAGAACGTACTTACATACGAATTGTTTTGTATAACATACCTTTGATATTCCGAGTCAGTGAATACAACATAATTTGAAATACCAGATACATTTACATCTATAATTCCTTAGTACTAAAGTATACATAAATATGGGGTTTTTTTACAATTATAATTCTCAATAACATTTTGTTTGTCGGACATAGAATTAAAACTCGTAAATTCAAAAGAATTTACAGCTGTCCGCGTTTTGTAACGGGAAAAATAATATTTTATTATTAAAAACAAAAGCCAGAGTTACCTATGTTTTGAAATTGCACGAATCATTTATTTATTTTGATTTACAACTAAATAATAATAGTGATAAGTTTAAACGAAAAGAAAATAATAACATGACAGGTATTGACTAACCCTGTAGAAACTAATATAAAATTAATTGATTACTCTAATAAAAGTACCTATGTGTGCCATGGCTTTCTCGAAGTACAAAGCCAACAACGTTAAAAGTCATGAAAATATGTTCAATATATTAAAGAGCGTGCTTAAGTAAAAGGAAGCAGCCAAACTGACATCACATCTGAAATTGAGAAGGATTCTCATTATTTTAATTTTTTTAATTATATAGTCACAATAGAAAACATACGCCAATATCATTCCCAAACGAACACAAAAATATGACCCAAATATATTGAAATGTTACTTTGCCTTTCATACATTTCCTGGCAAATAATATCCATTCATCTACACCATTCAACCACTCTCCGCGCATGAGTTGTAACCCATCTATTCTCCCTACCACGTAGCTATGTTCGCGTGAACGCAATGTGACGCGTGCAGTGCCGAGTCGGCTCCGGCCGCGTCCCTGCAGTCCAGCCCCTCCAAATTGATTGTAAAATTTCTCCTACGTCGTGCACGATAACAGCGAACATAGTCTTGATAGCCATTCTTTGTGCCATTAGGAATTACCTTGACTGGAAGTGAGCAGCAGTGGTTACTTTGATACTGTTCCTCTGAAACCAGAGATTTCAATGCACTGCCTAAACTTTTTCTTAAAAGGTAGTGAAATTCCTAATGATAATAATAGATTGATGTTCAGAAAAGTACCTACAAGAAAATCAAAATGACAGCCTTATAAACAATTAAGGAAAATGTTAACTGGTGGCTCCCCACTTAAAATATTCGATAAAGTTAAAAAAATTATGACTTGGAAAAGTAGTATTCATAAGTTTTCAAAAGCAGTGCTATGGTGCACCAATCTACTGCCATTAGCAACTATGTGGTGTACCATTTTGAAGCGGTCTCATAACATAATGTCACCTATCATACCGATATGAAGTTTATCGAACGATTACTGGCATGAAGTACGTTGGATGTGCGCCTAAAACAAACTAAAGTTCGAACACACTAAAGTTCTCCCACGTCAGTCAGTGTTACACCACACATAATCAACCTATAACGTTTCCACTGCTGGGATACAGGCCTCCTCTCTGTGAGAGGGAGTGGGTCATAATCCACCACGCGGGCCCAATGCGGGTTGGTGGATATCACAGTAATGTCTTCGATTTTTTTCTAGGATAAGCCCCTAAGATATAATGGTTCCCTCACGATATTTTCCTTCACCGTTTTGAGAGCAGTGTTGATGAAATAATTTACATACATTAAAGTGCCTGCTTGAGTTCAAACCCACGACTTTCAACTTATAAGTCGCGGCCGTTACCTCTGAGCCACTACTGCTCTCTACGGTGTTACACCGCTGGTTGCTTATAACTTGTGCAACAGCGACGCAACGTTGTCGTCAACGTATCGTCGCCAGTTTGTCGGTCGCGTGACCGTCGCAGCGATACGCTCCGGTACTGGGGCCGCATGGCCGCATTTGTCTTCACTGACAGATATACGAGTCGTTTTGGTGACAACTGACCCTTTTATTGTGGTAGGACTTGTTTTTTTCATCGCGAAATTAATTTATCAGTTAGTATGTATGACTTCACACTTAAATATTCTTACAGCACTTTTTTTTTTTCAAAATCAGTTTTACTAAATATCGCTGTATGGGAATCACTCTATAACCCTTTACACATGTGTAAATATAATTCACAACAATACATTAGCCGAATACCTAACCAATAAATCCAAATAACAATTCCAAAATTAGCCTGAAACCGAAACAGACTGGCAGACTTGTGACATTATCAAACTCTCAGTTTAATTAGGTAGCTAAGTAACACAATAACATGTAAAAGAGCATTGATAACATCCAGTTGGTGCTTGTACGTACGGTCGAACAAAGAGGTATACTGGCAAAATTATTCATCTTTCTACTACACTGCTCATAATCATTTTTAACATAATTATAACGTTACATCAAGCCTGTTTTCCCCGGGGGGTTACGCAGAGTTGTATTTATTACACTCACATTTCGCCAGTTACATCACAGATGAATACAGATGGGACACTCCGTAAGGTAAGCTTTTAGGTACAAGTAGGTACGCGTTGAGCCCGACTTGTTGAATTCAGTGGGCCTAAAGTAGTCAGAAGACATATAAGGTACGCGGTAGGAAGAGAGGCAACTACTAGGTGATTATAACTGTAGGTAATTAGCGCTTTGTGACCTGAATTGCACTTTCTTGTGGCGAAGAAAGAGTCGTTTTTAGGTTTCCATACCTCAAAAAGAAAAAACGGAACTCTTAAAGGATCACTCGTGTGCCTATCTGTCTGTTCGTCTGTCACAGCCAATTTGCTCCGAATCTAATGAATCGATTAAGTTGACATGCATTTCTGTGACCCAAACACGAACGTGTAACGTAAATAAATGAATTTTGAATATAGGGGTCACTTTTGGCGGGCAAACAAGAAAAAAAATAAAACCAACAGTACCGTGTGACATATTAAATGAAAGGGCTTGTTGCGAAGATCTTAAAACATATTTTTTATACAGTTTAATTGAATGGCCCAACACTATTGAACGTCAAAATTTGAAAAATAATCGAATTGATTCCAGTAGCCCCTTCCAAAAGATAGTTTTCGTATGGAGAAGAATGGGTAAGAAACTCCACTGTTACTCTTTTAAAATGTTTTACAATAGTTTGTATAGGTACGTACATTAGTTAAATAATTATATGTGAAGACGATGCACCTAGAATAAAATTACAAACACAATGACTTCGTCTACTTTTACAAATATTGTAAAAGTAGACGATTTTCCTAATTTTTGTGTGGCCAACAAGAAACTTCCATGTTTACCATATAATTATTAATACCCTTACAGTATAATCGGCCATCATGATTGCCCTTAGTGGAAATCGAATTGTAAAAAAATCTTGAATTGTAAATAATATTTAAAATTCAAGATTTCAGTAATTTTTCGTGTTCGCAAAGATATCCGCTATGGGCAATAATGGCCGGTTTTACGGTATATTATATTTATTTAATCTCTGGGCTTTAGATATTTCATCTCTGTCTCCAAGGTAAACGACGCTTAAACAAACTTCGTGGTATTTTAACCTCGCGTTCTAAATCAATCTAGGTACAGAATAAGAGCATCACGTCTTTAAAACCATTAAATTTTTATCGCGTGCAGGTGACTCACCTTTGTTCCTAACATAATATCCACGTATTGATAATCTATTCGAAGTACCGCTGTATTTTCCAGTGTCAATGCTCTAGCCAATCAGAGCTTGTCTGCCAATAATTTAATCCAATATTAGACTCGAGGTATAGCTATAAATAATTTACTTTAGCTCTGATTGTAAATCTATGTAAGATTTGTTGCTTATTTCGATGAAGATACATTCTGCGTCTATCGAGTCGGAATGAGGTATACAATGTCAATGTCTGTCTATCACTTTGTAAATGAGACACTGAAATGCGATGGTGACCACAACTGATTTAGAGATAGGAGGAACGGAATTTAAATTGAAGTTACTAACGTTTACGGAGCTATGTTACGAGCTGGCGATGTATCGATCAACACTTTTAAAGAGTTTTCCAAAGGAACTCCATGAAATTCAAACAGCTGAAATTTTACTACAGAGATCAAGACACATTTTTAGGACATAGGGCTTACTGACCAAAATCTCAAAAGCAAACGTTTAAAAGTGCTCATAAAATCAATCAATAATACCGTCCTAAGCCCATGATAGTAATCATGATCATAACCACTTGCTATTCAGTAGGTACTTAAGCGTGGTGATCAATACGTTCCTGTGTCAGGCGAGGCCCTTGTCATGAACTTAAGCCCTATTTCCGTGGTGCGATTTAATTGCCTGTGGCATGCCATAAGTTGCAACTATAAAAATTGACTGTTCAGAAATCAACTTTTTCTGATCATTGCACTGCTTAAGACGATTCGAATACCTAATTTGTTGCTTCAATTGTATTGTATGCCACAGGCAAGAAACTTGCATAGTGTAAAGGGTTTAATGGTTGATGTTTCTTTGGTTTCTCAAATCTTTCCAATTATTCCACCCATGATAAAGGACTCTTCTAAAAGCACAAGTATATGTAGATGTTTATCCTGAAATGTTTACTCAGAATAGATTCGCTTTACATTCTTAATCAAATTAATAGCAGTATGTTTGCCAACTGTTGGCGGTGGAATCGTTAATGTGCGGTACTCGCAGTTTTCTTTGTAATTCAAGTGCTTCTAATCTCACTTGTTTGTTGTGCGAGCTTTAAGAATTGTGTTTGTTTTATTAGTCAGAAAGCGGTATATGAGGTATGTGATTATGAATACATATGAAGATTGTCTATCAGTTCAGTATTTAGACATATTATTTTGGTACACTCTGCCAAATTCGACCTTTAATAAAAAAATACATTTATATTAGGATGCAATAATATAATGGTAGTGTGATAGTTTATAACTAGGTTGTGGAGGTCAGATAGGCAGTCGCTCCATGTAAAATACTGGTATTCAGCTGCATCTTGTTAGACTGGAAGCCGATCCCAACATAGTTGGGAAAAGGCTAGGCAGATGATGATGATAGTTTAGGACTAGGTACGCATCATGGTCTTGTTTTTTTTTTTTTTTACTCTATCATCTTCAATACCCAACGTTTAATACATTAAATGAGTGTATGTTATGTTACCTTAAATACTTAAATACAACACTACCAAAACAACAACAAAATAATTGTAAGATTTAAACCTGATTTCATGTTCACAGTATGTTCATTGTTCCGCAACTCCGCGTCACGTAACATACAACTTTGCAATATGTCAGAAACAAAAAATATTTAGTTTCTAACAAATAATAATTCTGATTAAAATGTATTATTTCGATAATGTTTGATTAAAATAATCATTTGGGCCCAGGGGTCACTTCAACTTGTTTTGCTAATCAAAAAGCTGTCTAGCTTATCAGAACAACCTTCATAAGTGGATAGTTGGACCTACCCATGTAAGTACAGTCATACCTATTAAAAGTTTTGTTGTTATCAGCTTTGGTCTTACGATTAGGTTAGGTGTTTCGGTACATTTTCTTGGTTGACAAAACTGTAATGAGGTTTCCGATTTTAGTATATTCGACCTCGTAATTGCTTTATTAAAACTGCACAAAAGGGGATATTATGTAACTGTCACAAAATTATATAGTATTTCTATTTTCTTAATGTCCCTCGGCAAACTTTCTTGTTTCGTCAGTCGTCGAATTTCTATCAGTTGCCCATTGGACTTAGTGCAGACCGAACGCTCTCAATCGACTTGGAAGTATAAAGAGTTATTAATACTCTTTTATCTTAATGTAATTTATTCAAAAAATGGGAGGAGAGCTGCTAAAGTCGCAGGCACGACAAGACAGGAAAATAGTTTTACAGCTCTATATAGTTGACACGAAATCAAAACAAAACAACAATAAAGTACTTAGTTTTGAACACAAATTATTATACAGGATAAATCTAATAATTGATGGACATGAAAATTAGCGTTCGTTTGTATTCGGGAATGCAATGATTCCCAAGCTTAGAGTATATAACACTGGAAGCCTTACGAACACTTCCCCTTCTGTAAAATACAAGAACAAATAATGTTCTAGCACGGTCATAAAAACTACTTTCAAATCGATTCTAACGCACATTGTTAATCGTTTTCGAGACGCGCAGTTCTCATTCATTGCTCCGTGAAAATGCCTGGTTGTGCTGTTAAACTTGTAAAAAGCGTTTAAATACATAAAACTTATATAAAGACTGAATAACCCATACCTTTGAAGTGAAAACTTCTTTAGCGGCGTTGTGCACTTTTTTTGTAATGGGTAAAAAATGTTAAACTCGCGTCAGGACACGTGACCTGATCGAAAATTCGTAAGATGGTTAAAAAGACATCAACGCGTTGATTACCGCGGTGCCGATTTTTTTTTTCAAGTTTTCACTTCTGTCGGCACTCCCGGAGTGCCACTGTTTTTTTTTTAAATATTTTGTCATGTTTCGATTTAAATTCAAAATCCTAACCTCATAATACATTTTGACTTTTCATACAATTCAACCTCGATTAAACATAAAACAAGACATGAATCGAGTATTTTTCTCGCATTGCTTTTGTGACGTCACCATGTCTGGCTACATCTCGTTTTTATGTTCATAAGGTTTTCTTGCAATACAAAAATGTACGTCAAATCAGCAAAATTGGCAAGTGATTATGTCTTCTAGCAAAATGATAGCGAGACTACCGTCATGTATGAAACCAATATTGACATGTCAATAACTTCTTTAGAAGAAATAGTTTATTTTTTTGGTTTAAAAAAAAATGGTTTTTGGAACGAAATTCTCGGCTTGCGTTAGGAGTAAACTGGCAGAAATCGTCACGCGAAAAAGCGTTCATACTTGCAACTGTCTTCTTCCAATTCTATAGAGAGAGAGAAAGTGTGAATTTGTTCAAAATAAAAATCCAAGATGGTGACTGAAAAATTGTTTAAATTTTTCATCATGGCTGTCGTTTTCATAGTTTTTGAGGGTGCTAAATTCGATAGTGATGTCAAAATGTAAATCCAAGATGGCGGCTGCGTAAATGACAAAAAAGCAACCCTCAAAAATGTATACGCCATATTTACTCCAAATTGATTCATTTAAAAAAATCAGTAGGTATTATGTATCTACTGATTTTTTAAATATACTAATTGTTGGTACTATAATATAATTTTATTTTTACTTTTATTTAATAGTTGTTATTATTGAAATTTTAGTTTTTCTATGAATCAGCTATTTATTTCTGGGTTCAAGCAAAATTCCGAATTAGTATCGTTTACGATTTTAAAAAATCGGTGATACGGACTTCTCTTTCCAACTGGAAAAAAACAATAGCTGTTTTTATTTTTCGTAGGAGCTACCGCGTCCCCCGCTAAAAGTGATAGACATTTTTGTTCGGAATATTGCGCTTATGGCTTCTCCAGTCTTATATACTCTAAGGGGCTTTTTCACCACCTCCGATTAGGTTCTAGTTAACTTAGTTGGCAGATAATATCCTACAAATTCTGTTACATTTTTGAATGTATTCGTGTTTTTACTTTATACTTGATACATTACATTACATATAATATATATATATATATATATTTTTGTATGCACCGATTTTGTTTTATTTATTTACGGAAATTCTTAAATGCTATTGTCCTTTCTAACGTTTGTTTTATAAATAATTACGACTCAGCCCTATTATAAGGGATCTATTGCCGGCGAACCTTAAGATACCCTTTTCTTTTTCTTCCGGAAAAAGGTAAGAAAAGGTAGACTTCTTATTTTTATTCTGTCCATGGCTCTTAGTAGCTGAATGGTATGTGGGAACTTTTGAAAGCAATAAATGAATATCTTTTTAGTAATGATATAGGCAACTATTTACTATAGGTTCTGGAGAATAGATAACTATAATGGACTTCTAGTAGTTTGCATACTCTTTATTAACACTAAAATACAACAAAGCACAAGTTTTATATTTTTAAGCTAAAAGACACACATTTTTTTTTTTAGTTTGATATTATTAAATGACTTCTCCCGCTCTGGGCGGAGCGGGAGGGCGTGTCAGACTCTTACTGACAAAAGCCCACCCGTGTTCCTTCAGTTGCCATGTTGCCGGGGACCATGATATCCCTTTAGGACTTCTTCGTAACCCCGGCTGGCATCGGCCCTAGCGGACCCCGTCAGTTTTGCTGACATCTCTTTGAGGCGCGCGTAGAATACAACGCGCCGTCGACCCGGGCCTGGTCTTTATCGGACGGCGAGCTACCCATTGCTCACCGTCCGCAATCCCGCGCCTACGGGAGTTGGCCTGTGACTCCCGACGCCCAGCGGCTGCGTCTCCTGCGGCGGTTAGGAGCGTGAGGGCGCGAAATTTGCCTCTCCCACACGCGTTCCGCCTCCTCCTTCGCGAGCATTACTGCTTCGCAGAAGAAAATGACGGCCTCAGAAGGAAGTGACGCTCCGTACCATGGCCTGAACCAATTCCAGACGCGAGAGATCACCGCCGCCGATTTTTGATCGCCGCCGCCGATAGCTTCCACGAGGACACAGCGATACTCCGCCCAAACCGGGCCGAACTCCACCATATGCTGCACCGTGTCATCCGGGTGATCCACATAATGGTGACACCCGGGCGTTTCTTCCCGCCTTGTCCTGAACAGGAACATCCCAAAATAAACGTGTCCTGTGAGGACTTGCGTCAGGCGGAAAATTAAAGACAAACATGACACACACATAACAGGCAAACACATGCTATGAAGATTGCACAAGGCGATTGCATTCTTACTATTTTCTAAAAGAGCCTGTTAGACTAACAGGTTCTATAGATCGTAATAGAATACGGGTGTTTTTTCTACCAATCATATAACGGATATTGGATTTTTTCTTGTGAAAAATACCTTACTAGTCCTTTGAAAATATAAAGGGTATTTCAACAAGGACGGGTCGATGTTGACAGTTTGTGGCGGCCATGTTGTTTTGGCGGCATCTGTCAAATGCGTTGTTATTTCTTCAGTTACTGATGCCAAATCACCATGGCAAGTTACACGATTGAGCAGCACGTCCAAATGATAAAACTTTATTATGAAAATAAGTGTTCGTTAGTGCAAACGTTGCGCGCATTACGTCCATTTTATGGCAGACGCGGTGGCCCTTCAAAGTCGATTCTCCAACGTTTGGTGACCAAATTTGAGACGACAGGGTCGGTAAACATCCAACCAACGCATCCAGTCAAAGGAACGCCAGATCGGCGAGAACATCGCTGCTGGCCGTGAGAGTGTGCATGAGACTCCGAGGCAGTCGATTTCTTGCCGTGCACAAGAACTCAGCTTTTCGCAGACTTCAACTTGGCGAATTTTGCTTCGGGACTTGGGCCTACACCGGTACAACATCCAACTGACCCAGGAGCTCAAAGTGAATGACCATAGACAACGCCGTTTGTTTGCTGATTGGGCTACAGAACGTTTCGAAGAGGACTCCGATTTTGGCCGAAAAATCATTTTTAGCGACGAGGCGCATTTTGGATGAATGGTTTTGTTAATAAGCATAATTGCCGTATATAGGACGACCACAATCCACATGAGGTTCACCAGGTGGTGCACCTCATGTGCATCCACAAAAAGTTACTGTTTGATGCGGATTTTGGTCCGGCGGCTTCATTGGACCGTACTTCTTCGAAAACGATGATGGTGAGGCTTTTACTGTCAACGGCGAGCGCTACAGATCAATGATTAACAATTTCTTTTGGCCTGAATTGAACGATATGGACGTGGACAACATGTGGTTCCAACAAGACAGCGCTACGTGCCACACAGCGAGCGACGCAATGGATATTCTGCATGAACGGTTCGAGGGTAGGGTTATCTCTCGCAGAGGTGACGTGAATTGGTCACCAAGATCGTGTGACTTGACCCCGCTAGACTTTTTCTTGTGGGGTTTTCACAAGTCGCAGATCTATGCCAATAATCCGAAATCAACCGATACCTTGAAAGTCAACATAACGCAGGCCATCGCTCAGATTCAGCCGGATCTATGCAGTAGAGTAATGAAAATTGGACCTCTCGGATCCTTGCCACCGTTCGAAGCCACGGTGGACATTTAAACGATGTCATATTTCATAAATAATGGCATAAATGGGCATTTCAATTTTTTTTTTTTTTTAATAACTTAGAGTGATCTTAAATCAAGACAGATTAGGGGTAAATTGTAATCCTATTTTAACAAAAAGTAAACAGGCATATTAACAAGATTTTACTCTATCAGTGACTCGCTAGGTATCAAATAATGCATTTTCGTGATCTTTACCAGAGAAACAAAATCAATACCAGCTGACCGATATTTCTATAAACTCCCAAAATAAGCAAAGAATCACATACGAAACTTCCTCAGCAGCCTAACATTCCTTATGTCACAACTCACACTGTACCCCAGCCTCCCTACTTATCCTGCAGATTCGTATGAAGGTTCCGTGTCAGTCATTACGAAGGGAACATGTTCAATTTGAGCGGGCATGTCGCTTGCCTGTCACGTCCGCTGACTATTATTTTTGTGGGAAAAAAAACTCAATTTGCCTGAGAACAAAATTAGTATAGGATGTTGTATGTTTGAAGTTCAGACATTGATTAAAATTTGGGTCTAGATTATGGTTGTATTAAAATTCTAGGAGGTAGTATGTATGGTAATTCGGTAACTATAGAAATTTTCTTATTTTACTTCACAGCGATCTGGTTTCGTTCGGAATTGATTGTTCATTTATAAACACTGAGATAGTTTAGAATAAGTATTAAATTGAAGATCAATTTAATATAATGCTACATAATTATTCTAACACACGTTACAGGCACGCCGCACCGCGCTTTGTTGCATTGAAATGCGATGCGCTGCGGCCCGGTGCGGCTGTGATGTACGCAAAGTTATAAATTAATGACAAAACTAAGGTAACAAGCTAATGAAAAAGAAGCAATTAAAGAAGTCACCATTTCTATACAAAAATAAAATATAATACCGATACGACTTCCCTATTTCTGATAAAGAATCACGTAAAATACCTTTAAAAAGTAAATATCAAGAGCTCCGCCAGCCGCCAGGTGAGCAGATATTCCTACATTAGGCAACATGATTCATAGCTCAGCAATATATCACCCTTCGTGAATATATGAGGTGTCGTTTAGCTCAACACTGTTCGTGGGACAGGAGTTTTAGTTTTATTAAGCGTTGATTTTTTTAGGTGGTGAGTGTGGTTTTTTTAGGGAATCGCAAGCCGATTTCCGGCTACCGAAGGCGCGGGCTTCCGGACGCCGAGCTGGCGTCCGATAAGGACCAAGTCCGGGTCGACGGCGCGTTGTGTTCCACGCGCGCCTCAAAGAGATGTCAGCAGAATTGACGGGGTTCGCTAGGGCCGATGCCTACCGGGGTTGCGAAGAAAACCGAAAGGGAGATCGTGGCCCCCGGCAACAGGGCAACCGAAGGAACACGGGTGGGTTTTAGTCAGTAAGAGTCTGACACGCCCTCCCGCTCTGTCCAGAGCGGGAGAAGTTATTTGATGATTTTCCACGCAAAAAAAAGCAGTCAATCGCTTAACCACTGCGCCAACCGTGCCGTCAAAAAAATTACTGCTTAATTTTACTATCATAAAAACGCGCTCTCAGACGGTTGGCAATTAAAATAAAAAAAATATAACATTCATGGCACGCTTCGATAAGCATTGGAAGATTTGGCAATGATTGTGGGTCAAGCTAATAAAATCTAGATTTACATTTTAAAGTGCTACGAAAAGAAGCCTGAAATAAAATGTGGCAATAAAAATACTCAAAAAGTAGGTACTTTATACAGCGATTTTCAAGATTCCATCCAATTATATAGTTGTTCTTTTTGTTTTCTCTTTGTTTAAAAGTTTGCAAAACTATTAATTAGCTAGCCATTCCATTGGTGGGAATAAATTTATAGTGTGAGGCTGCATCAGCGCAGGCCGATAATCCGATTTTAATCAGCAGTGACTATCATCATTAATGAGCCTCAATAATGGATTTGTGTGTGCCGTGAGTGTGGAATAATACCGCGGATAAAAAAAATAAGAAGTTCCACTTCATACAAGGCGCGAAAAAAGGCCAACTGGAATTAAATTTATGATGTCTTGTAAAAGGGAAATAACTTACAGGTACTCGATACGTTGGGCATGCCACAATTGCGGCGATAAGACCCCTCTTTGAGGAGTGGCTAGAGAGGCGCCACGGCGTCCTCACCTTCCGCCTGACGCAGGTCCTCACCGGACACGGCTGTTTCAGGAGGTTCCTGCACAGGATAAGGCGGGAGGAAGCGCCCGGGTGTCACCATTGTGTGGATCGCCCGGAGGACACGGTGGAGCATACGGTGGAGGTCTGCCCAGCTTGGGCGGAGCATCGGCATGTCCTCGTGGAGGCGATCGGCGGTGGTGATCTCTCGCGTCCGGCCCTGGTTCAGGCCATGGTACGGAGCGAGAGGAAATGGGAGGCCGTCACCTCCTTCTGCGAAGCGGCAATTCTCGCGAAGGAGGAGGCGGAGCGCGTGAAGAAGAGGCAAATTTCGCGCCCTCACGCCCCTAACCGCCGCAGGAGGAGACGCCCAGGGCGTCGGGAATCGCAAGCCGATTTCCGGCCACAGAAGGCGCGAGCTTTTGGACGCCGAGCTGGCATTCGATAAGGACCAGGTCCGGGTTGACGGCGCGTTGCGTTCCACGCGCGCCTCAAAGAGATGTTAGCAGAATTGACGGGGTTCGCTAGGGCCGATGCGTACCGGGGTTGCGAAGAAAACCGAAAGGGAGATCGTGGCCCCCGGCAACAGGGCAATCGAAGGAACACGGGTGGGTTTTAGTCAGTAAGAGTCTGACACGCCCTCCCGCTTCGCTCCGAGCGGGAGAAGTTATGTGATGATATCCCGCACAAAAAAAAAAAAAAAGCGTGCTCTTTGCTGACGATAGGATACTAAAACTACAAATGTAGTATACAGGGAAGTTTTATAAAAATGTGGCTGTTATTGTATGTAGTATATTGTGGTGTCGATCATTAACATTAACTGCACAAGTTTCCATAAAAAATACCCAAATCGCTATAGGTATGCCTATAATATTTGAAGAGTTCCCTCGATTTCTCCAAGATTCCATCATCAGATCTTAGTTTTCTTATCACGGTACCATTCTTGAAATATATCCTTTCCAAAAAAAAAAGAATCATCAAAATCGGTTTATAAATGACGAAGTTATCCGCAAACACACATTAAAAAAAAATATACGGTTGAATTGAGGAACCTCATTTATTTTTAAGTTAGTTAAAAAAGTCAACCGAAGATAAGTTAAACACTGAAATTATTGCCCTGGTAAACGGCAAGCGGTTTATTTTGGCGATCACTTTCCAGCAAGTTCTAAGAAGTTATTTCAGCTCTCCAAGGAATTCGCAAAGCAAAAGGGTTTGCTGGTCATCTAATGGTAACATATTTTTTCGCAAAGTTCAGGAGGAAAGCAACTTCTGATCTCATTAGAAGAATCCTTGATAGATCTGCGCAGAAGTATACGACTACTATTATCCTACCTTTCGTCTAATATTATAAGGATAGTTTCTACACTTTGATGACGGCACGGTTGACGCAGTGGTTAAGCGATTGACTGCTGCGGGTTCGATTAGCGCACGGAACAAATACAAGTAGTTGTTCCGGATCTGGCTGTTTGTGTATGTGAGTTTTAAATATTTGTAAACGCTCCCTCAATACAGGAGAAATTCCTAGTGTGGGGCAAAGTATTATAAAAAAAAAAATCTTGTCATTTGTATTATGATGATTACAATACATATAGTTTCTTGAAAGAGCATTCATTGCTAAAAATTTATGAGCATTTTGAGCATATTAAAGCACCAAGGCATGCTCTCACCACTTCCATTTCCTCTATTGAGGCCTTGGATGACGAGACCCCGGGGTCACTCTCCGCACTGATTCCTGGCGTATCAGGCCGACCCCGATTGCCTCGCCCTGGCCTCGAAGCGGAAACTCCACCCGCAACCGCTCGTCCTCGGCCTCTCCTCACCGTCAGCACTTTCGCGACCGGGAGGCTTTCCGCGCTCGAGGATTGCCCCGCCGACCGTTTGCCCCAAAATTTGGAGCCCCCGCACCCTATGTCCTGGTCGGACATGCTTTAGTCCCTTGAGCGACAAGAGCCTCCTCGGCTCTTGTTGCCGTCGCCGACAAGTGGCTCCTTCTCCGCCATTAAAATTGGCACAACATCATCTTGGTTTTTGTTTTTATTTATAATCTTTGTATCCATTTTTGATCCCACGAGTAGTGAGGAAATAAATGTCCTCCTAGGCAGAGCCTTTTGCACTAGGTAAGCCTACATACTGTAGAGTTTGGCAGGTATCTACAGGGTAAGCGCTAACAACTGGTCCCCCACCAGCCACTCATCCTGTCGCCGCACTTCAAAACTTAAGATTAGGTGGTTTTTTTTCTTAGAGGTGTCCTTCCTCTGGGCCGGGTGGTTAAGCCAAGCCCCCGACGGCGGCATTATACATGCCTCCGTTCGCTGTCCAGATAAACTGACTCAGCGAACCCGCCGAAAGTTCTCTCCTTAAGATCGCTCTTGAGGGAGAAACGACAGTCGCTTTGGTGCGCCTGAACCGCAGCGGCTGGGTTACGTCCAGTGCCAATCGACGAACGTCGATCGATCAGGAGCGACCCGCTCGTTCCTCCATTGTGCCCTCTGCAAATCAGAGGGACATGCGGGAGAATCTTGAAGAGCATGCTGCTCCCCCGCCCGCAGAAATTCGCCACAAACATCACCCTCTCCGAAAAACTCCAACACCTTCCTTCATTTCCTACGCAAAAAAAAAAGGCATGCTCTCACGATACTGTCTCTATGTTCTGACTTTCCATCGTTTCGTTTTCATTTGTTTAATTGCCCGCCTTTTTTTTTTTGTTTTAGGCCGTCATTATGTTTAATTTTATTCATCATTTCCTGTGTAATGTGGGCCTTAGGGATTTCGTGTATGCTGTTGGCAGATTGTGACTCTTTGTTCTGGTGTGAAAAGTGTTACTTTACCTACATTTTGGTCAATCCGGCCTTCAGAGTAATCTCGTCTATTAAATGTTCCCATAAAATCTAATACTCCGATTTGGGGGAAAAGACAAACAGAATAATAAAATATTAGCCACAAATATGAGCCATGTCACTCGTAAAAACTCCTAAAAATCGTAAAGGTGAATTGAGCGTTATCCTATATATTCGTTTCTTCTTCGTACCTTTCGTTTTAGTAACAAATTGTTATTTCATAAATATTAGGTATACCTATAAAATTGCCGTTTTTCATGAAATAATTTAACGCCCTTGTTTCCCTATATTTTTATTTTTGAAGTGAAAACTTCTTTAGCGGCGTTTTGCACTTTTTTTGTAATGGGTAAAAAATGTTAAACTCGCGTCAGGACACGTGACCTGATCGAAAATTCGTAAGACGGTTAAAAAGACATCAACGCGTTGATTACCGCGGTGCCGATTTTTTTTCAAGTTTTCACTTCTGTCGGCACTCCCGGAGTGCCACTGTTTTTTTTAGTAATCAAAGTTATTATCCATGCAATCAATGCATATTTGCCAACGTAGTGGTAGCTTATTGATGCCCTTTTTGAAAAAGTCTGTTAGACGGGAGGCAACAAATTCATCAAAGGCAACTGAACCGCCTCTCGGTTATTGATTTTTTTCCCCGCCAAGAAGTTGTCCAAATTCTGGAAAAAGTGGAAGTCTGTAGGGGCAAGATCTGGTTAGTACGGTGGATGACGGAGAACTTCCAACCCCATTTCTTGTAACTTGGAGACTGTCTGCTGGGCAGTGATGAGGTCGCGCGTTGTCGTGCAGGAGCAGCGGAGCTGAAAGATTCACCAAGCTTGTTGGAGATGTGCGAGCTTCTCCATCATTATGTTCAGTTCTTTACAGTACACATCTGCAGTAATGCTCATCCCATTTGGTAAGAAGCTGTGATAAATGACACCGGCGCTAGACCACCAAACAGTGACCATCAGTTTTTTAGGGGTCATTTTTCGTTTGGGGCATTGTTTAGGTGCTGAATCAGGATCTAACCAACTTCCTGAGTACTTGCGATTATCGAACAGAATCCATTTTTCGTTGCAAGTAACAATGTGATTCAATATGCTTTCGTTTGTGTGCCTGTTGAGCAGTGCAAGGCTCGACTTGACGCATGCTTCGCGCTGGCGATCATTCAATTCGTGAGGCATCCATTTGTCAAGCTTTTTTACCTTGCCAATTCGACGCAAATGGACCAATATTGTTTTGATGCTAACATCGAAAGCTGCTGCTAATTCAGCTCTAGATCGAGAATCATCAGCTTCCACAATCGCCTTTAATTCGTCATTGTCGACTAAAGTTTTCGATCGACCACGGGGTTCATTTCTTAGGTCGAAATTTCCAGAATGGAAGCGGGCAAACCAATAGCAGGTGATGCGATCGTTAGTAGTGTTCGCTCCGTATACGCCGTTGATGGTGCGTGCCGCTTCTGCCACTTTGCTGTCACGACGGTACTTATACTCCATAATCACTCGAATTTTTAACGTATCCATGATGAAGAAAAACGAACAGCGAACGATGAAAACAGAACGCTAACCATTAAACAAATGACTAATTTTTAAAAACGTATTCCATATTTTAAAAATAAAAATAAAGAAAGAAAGAAAGAAAAAGTATTTATTGGGACTCGCACAGCACATTACAAATTAAACTAAAACACACTCATTAAAACAATTAAAATAATTTAAAAAAAAACATTCATCATTAAAATAATTTGTACTTAGAATTCTTAGCGAAAAAAGAAAAAAATGGACTTGAAATAACCAGTACGGCAGAACGGCAATTTCATAGGTAAAGACCTATTATAACTATGATCAGTAACTACATACACTTACTGATATTGTAGGTTCCTGTAATTTTCTTTGATGGAATTCTTAGTCAGTAACGACATATCTACGCAATAATAACATAATATTCTAGAAACATCAAGATAAATTCTTTTATTTACGTTACTTTTAAATAAATAAAAGTTAAAGTGAGTAAATATAGTAAAACGTGTTGGGAAGGAATCAGGCAGTAATCTATCTCTATTTAGCGCAAACTGTTGATGTATATAGTGGCGTGTTTAACGAAAAAAGATTTTCTTTTCAGTTTTTAGTTCGGGCAGAGGCTTTGAGTTTATTTGCCTGTAAAATACGAAAATAGCACTCGAAAAGAATTCAATTTCGTATCTTTTTGTAACTGATGTTAAGATTCACAATAATGCCCGCTTGCCTAGAAGTAGCCTATCCACTAACGTATTCAGGTAGATACTCAATTAGTGACGCACTGAACTTTGGGTATCATGCATATTTCAATTCTTCTATGAAAAATCAGGCATAAGCCAAACGTTTGGCCGCCCTTCATGAAATCCTGAGTCGTGAATTACAGTTTAAGTTTCAAACTCTAAAAGTGGGCTTTTTAGGGTTTCGTCCCTCAAAAGGAAAAAACGGAATCCTTATAGCATCACTTTGTTGTCCGTCTGTCTGTCTGTCGCGTGGAGGTATAAAGTTGAAATTCATATCAAATACGTAAATCTACGGTCTCTGAAAAACTTAGAGCTCTAAAAAATCAAGCTTCTAAGTCAACACAATAAAAAATACGGCCATTTTTTAAACATGTTTCGATACTCGCAAATAAATCAAAACCCGTTGACCTAGAATCATAAAATTTGGCAAGAAGCAAGATCTCACAGCACAGTAACGGAATAAATGTGAAAATTGTTAATTTGTAGTTTTATCACATAAAATATATGTGTTTTTCCGACTAAAAACTTATATTTGCAGTTGGAGAATTGACCGTGACGTTTATCGATATATGGGAAAGCATGTTTTTCAACTACGATGAAATTCGTATTATATATACGATGATAGTCGTATTAGATTACGATATCTTATTTCGTCCAAGGAATTCCGATATCCGAGCATTCTTAATTCATCGCTTAACTCAGTTTGCAACGATCGGTGATGGAACCCGATAATTTCTATAGCGATCAACCTAACCAAAATATTTAGATTTTATTGGCTCAGTGGCAATTTGAATAATTATTATAAAAACATAAATATCTGTCTTAATTCGAAATTAGCATGAAGTTAAGATCAATGGGAAAAAAACCTGTTGTGTTAAAACTGTTTGACAACGCGTCAATAATAAAATGTTACGTTCTCATAAAAGAATAGCTCACCCGTATCAACAGTGAGTCACTCAGCGGGGTTGTAGAGGTTGTACAATCATAGGATACTAATGTATTCGAATCAATATTTATTCACCTATGTAAACCGCATCGATACCCTTCCCTGCCTTACACGTAATACTCAACCAACAGTACCCCAGTAGGGACACTACAGAACATCCAATTAATTAATTAATTCTCCTTTGATATTCGACATCACACATAACTCGATGTCTTGCTCCCTGCAAGATATCGAGTTAGGACCAATACTTAGAATCGAGACACAGTGCATGAAATAAACAGTGAAACAACTACGAACAAAAACTGAAAAGATGAACTCACACAGATACGCGCCATCGACCAGTACTAGCGAGTTTTGCAAAACACGTAGTGTCGGTCACATTTGTGACGTGTTTACCGCCCCTTGCGGTTCTTTTTATAAAACCTTGATGCACCCCGCGGTTTTACCTGCATAAGTCTCGATCACATGGGAGTATCTGGATAAAAAGTATCCTATGTCCTAACATAGATCCTGGTCTACTCGTGTGAAAAATATCATCCAAATCCATTCAGTCGTTTTAGCGTGAAAGCGTAACAAACAAACAAATAAACAAACTCACTTTCGCATTTATAATATAATAAGCTTTTCGCATTTATAATATATAGAATAAGCTATGGACTTTGTGAAAACTGATAAATGGCTGAGAAAAAAGCGCGCATTAAGATGACGATTATTAATTAATGTGTATCAAAGAGAACCTCGTACTGTGCCTACTCTAAATAAAAAAGGTAAAGGTCAGAAAGATAATAGTGGTTGTCAATCCTTATTTACCAATGCATCGTAGATTCGTAGGTAATAAGCACATTATAAAATGTCGGTGTCTTTGGTTCTGTATTTTCGTTGTATGCCACTGACTTCCGAAATTTAAGTTATTTTTCACTTATTTTTCTCGTCTTGTAGGGTTCCGTACCTCAAAAGGAAAAAACGGAACCCTTATAGGATCACTTTATTGTCCGTCTGTCTGTCTATCAAGACCCTTTTTCTCAGGAACGCGTGGGGGTATCAAGCTGAAATTCATATCAAATACTCAAGTCTGCTGTCCCTTGGCTTAGCTTAGCTGTGAAAAAATCAAACTTCTAAGCCAACGCAATCAAAAGATACAGCCGCTTATGCCGCAAATTTTCGACACTAGCAAGGAATTCAAAACCTACAAAGAACTTCCCGTGAACTCAGAATCTTGAAATTTAGTAAGAGTAACGTTTTATAACACAGATAAAGGAAAAATTGAGAACGGCATAAATTTTTAGTTAAATCATACAATAAAAATATTTTGATCATTTTAAATTTACTACCCCTTTCCTCATGAACGCGTAAAGGTATTAAATTGATCAAATACTCAAATCTAAAATTGTGTTTATAAACATAATTGTAGTTACCGCTATGACCGCGACTTATCTCTATGTATGGGGAGGGGACAACATTTTTCAAACGGCAAAGACGAACTTATCGTCATTCATCCGCATGTTTTGGTGAATGTAGCTGTATAACCTAAATGTTTTTTTTTTTTTTTTTTTTTTTTTTTCTGTAGGGCATCTCGTAGCTGACCTCTGAGGTCATGACTACTTAACCGGTCAATCCTGTGGTTGCCTTAAGCTGCTACACTCAAAGCCTCCAGCCAGGGGCATACAAAACTAAGCTAAAAAGCTAGGTGAACGCTCGCTAAGGGCACCCCCTGTGGGGTACGAGCCTCGGCTTAGGGCGTCACCGGAGGGAGGACATCAAAGATGGGACGGGCTGGATCAAAGTTTTGATCATTATTATTAATCGGGGAATTTAAAGCTACGTGCACAGCTGAAACCACTGCTGGCACCTCGTTATCGAGCAAGGGTCGGGGAGGAGTATCATTTACTCGGGGGCGCGGACGCGATCGCAAAGGACGACTCGACGGCGAGGTCGGAATGACGGGAGGCGTCTGTATCTGTGTAGAGTACTAGTAGCCCTATTGCTCTCCTGAAGGAGGGTTATGGGGTCATCAGGGTCGGTGAGAATGTGCCTAGGTCGGCGGGTACGGCTAATCCTACTTGGGACATAGCTGGCGGCCTCGACAACCAGAGGGTTGCGATGTTTGACCGCGGAATCGAAGTAACGCTTTGCAAGGCGTTTTAGAAATTGGTGGATCGTGGGAATTCTAAGATCGAGATGGAGACTCTCGTTCCTAACATACCAGGGGGAGCCTGTGGCCCTACGGAGGAATCGGTTTTGGAGCGTTTGCAACCTATGGATATGATGGGGTTTTGCATGAGCAAAGACGGCACCCGCATAGGTCATGATGGGACGAATACACGCTGTGTAGATTCGCAATTTGCACTTAAGTGACATCTTGCTGCGTGCGTTTAGGACGGAATGGAGCCTACCGAGAGCGAAAGCGGCTCGCGAACGAACCTTCTTTATGTGTTCAGCGAAAGTGAGATGGTGGTCGAGGAAAACACCTAGGTATTTGGCTCGCTTCTCCCAAGGGATCTGCTTACCGAACATAGTGAGAGGTCGGGGGAGGGGGTCTCTAAGCCTTGTGCGCGGTTTCGAGAAGAGAACCGCTTGGCTTTTTTCGGGATTGACTTCTATGCGCCACTTTCGAAACCAGGCAGCGAGTCGATTGACTGCGCCTTGGAGAGTGTGGGCGATATTGTCGGGGTATCTAGACCTAAAGTAGATGGCCGTATCGTCTGCGAACAGAGCGAAATGCGTCCTTCTACCTGGGTTTGGAATATCGCTAGTGAATAGCGTGAACATGAGGGGAGCTAGCACGGAGCCCTGAGGGACTCCTGCACGAATGGGGCGGGGAGAGGAAAGTGCTCCTTCAATGCGATAGCGGAATACGCGATTCGATAGATAGTCCCGTAAGATGAGTACGAGACGATCCGGCACGCCGAGTTGGTACAGCTTGTATAATAAGCCGTTGTGCCAGACTTTATCGAATGCTTTCGCAATGTCGAAGAAAACTGCACCCGTCAAAGAGCCGCGTTGGAAACCATCGCTTATGAACTCAATGATGCGGTGGGCCTGATGCACGCTAGAGTGCTCAGTTCGAAAGCCGAACTGTTCGTTGGGGATGAGGCCCTTGGTCTCGGCGAAGTCTCTGAGACGCTTGTAAATAAGCCTCTCATAGATTTTTCCGAGAACCTTGAGCAAACTGATGGGACGGTAGCTAGAGGGGTCGGTACTGGGTTTACCGGGCTTTCTGATACCTATGACGGTGGCTTCTTTCCACGACTGGGGAAAGAAGTTGTTGCTTAAGGCACCATTGAAGATGGTAGTCAAAAGCATTATCAGGTGGGCAGGGAATAATTGGATCACCCTATTGGTGAGTCCATCTGAACCGGGAGCTTTACGAGCTTTAAGACCTTTGATAATGTCGTGCACTTCGTCTGGAGCGACGGGAGGCAGTGGACAATCAGGGTCGTCGACAGGAGGGAGAGAGGCTCTACGTTCGACTTCAGCGTCGACCTTTAGGAGGTGAGCTTGGTCTACTGGCAGGGAGCTGGGTGAGCATTGGGCCTCGAGGGTGTCGGCCAGGCATTCTGCCTTTTCAACGTCCTCGAAGGCTATGGTCTTATCGGGACGGGTCAGGGGGGGCATGGAGGAAGTTTGAGGGGATTTGAGTTTCCTCTGAAGTTCCCAAAATGCCAGATGGTTGGGCTCTAGTTCGCCGAGCATCTTGTCCCAGCCCGCGTCACGCAGCTCCTGTATGCGTGTCTTTACAGATCTCTGTAAATAGCGCATATGGGCTTTGTTTGCGGAGCAGGGGAAGCTGCTGTAGGCACGGACGGCCGCGTTCTTCTCAGTCAGTAATGCACGCACATCGTCCGGCAAGCTCCAGTGACGGTCGTCCGTCACTGTAACCTCCCTTGAACATTCGTTCAGGACGGTTTGTACGTGATTAGTGAGTGAGTCGATCGCGGACGTCGTGTCTGCGATAGAGTTGAACACGTCGGGAATAGAGTCTAACTGAGGGGACGTGTTGGATTTCAGCTGAGTGCTTACTTTCTTCCAGTCCGTGATCCTCTTAGTGATAGGGGGAGAGTTTGGGTCGCGGAGACCTATGCGGGGGTCTAATCTCATGACTACCGGACGGTGATCAGAGTCGAGCTCGTTAATAGCTTCTATGGAGTCTAGTCTTAGGTTGACGTTCTTAAGGAGCGCCACATCTAAGATATCAGGGGCATGATTTACGTTAACCGGAAAGTGGGTGGGAGTCATTGGAGCGATGACGTCAAAGGTCAGAGAGTGGGAGAGGTCGAACAAGTGTCGGCCTCTTGTAGTAGTTACCGAACTATTCCAGGAGGGATGTTTGGCATTGAAATCGCCCGCTAAAATGAGCGAGTTACTCATAGTGAGTAGAATCGAGAGGTCGTCAGAGAGGAGTTGGAAATTCTCCGAAGTATTAGCGGGGGGGAGATAGACCGACACGAGAGTGATCGGCTGGTGGCCTGACATGCCGAGGCGGCAGGCCGAAACTTCTAGTCGTGAGAGGGGAGGAGGGTCAATTGGGATGCAGTGAAGCTGCTTTTTGTAGTAAATCAGGGTACCTCCTCTATGGCAACGTGACCTATCGTTGCGAACTATCCGGTAGTTTGCTATTGATGGGTTACGGTTGCAAGGTTTTAGAAAAGTCTCTTGGACTAAGAGAACGTCTATTTGATGATCGCGGAGGAAAGCCGCAATCTCTTCGCGTTGATTTTTAATGCCGTTTGCATTGAAATAACCTATTATTAGGGATCGCGGTTTGAACCTAGCTAAGACCGTGTTATCCATAATGGGGTTTAGTAGCGAGGGAGGTTAGGGCTTGCGTAATATCCGGATACGCGTTGTAGATGGCCTGGATCTGGAGGAGATTGCCATGGGCCGCAAGGATTTCGTTGGCCATTGTCTTTGCGCGAGGGGAGACGAAGGCCAAGAAGGTTGACGTAATTACGTTGAACGAGTCAACGGAGACGTTGGGGCTAGCCACGGGAGTGGATTGAGAGGGACGCGTAGCTTTAGGAGCGGACGTGGGTTTCGCTGGGGGCGCGGCGGGCGCCGGAGGCGCAGAGGGCGCAGGGGGCGCAGAGGGCGCAGGGGGCGCGGGTGGCGCGGCGGCGCGAATACGGGGATCCATAAGGCGGGGGAGGGGAGCGGGGGGAGGGGGAGGGAAGTTTCTGAATTGAGAGGGCACCATGGCAGGAAAAGACTGCTGGTGGTGGAGGTAACTCCACGGACTAGGCCTCTGAGGGCTTAGACGTTGGGGCAAATGGGATGAGGGAATCCTATAAGAGGAGGGAGCTTCCCTTTGCTGGCGGGCGTCGAAACGCTTGGCCAGTTTGGGAGAAGAGGCCTTAGGGGCTTTGGGGCAACCACGGTAGTTGGCCGGGTGGCCTTGTTTGCCGCATAGCACGCAGCTGGGAAGGTCAGTGCAAAGGGTACGATCCTTTGGACGGGGACAGTCTGAAGTGCCATGCTCACCCAGGCACTTGACGCATCTGGGTGTGGCATGGCAGTTCCTCTGAGAGTGACCGTATAGTTGGCAGCGGTGGCATTGACCGACAATGCCACTCTTGTGGGGTTTCTCAATTTCGAACCCTGTGAGATTGCACAGGGAACGAATTTGGAATATCGGGTGGTGGCCCTCGACGGGCGGGACCTAAATGTTTTTATTATATTTCTTATATAACCAAGGGAAGGGCTATCGCTATCGCGGTACTACGAGCGGCAGCTGTGCGCCATTCGCACGAGCGCCCAGACGCTGTTCGCACGTGTACCGAAATAAGTAAAATTTTCGACAATTTCTCGTTGATTTTGTTTATTTCTGCTTTTTTTTTTCAATACTTTGCAAAGATATAATTATGGATACAGTTGCATTAATCGTCAGCGAAAATACTATTTTACATAATAATACCTATTCCTCTCGATGGAAGGTAACAAGATAACGGCAAGACGGCCGCCGTTTTCAATCTTGCAAGTTTAGCAAGTCAAACTATACATTTGTAAATAAATTCTAAAAAAAATAGTCTTTATTTTGAGTACTACGTATATAAAAAACAACTTTGATTAGGTTACCTAATTTAGGTATGAACTGTTAGTATGACCACAGTAATTTCACTTATAAAACACAATAATATAAGTAATTATAGGTTTTGGAAACTGAATATCGGGAAAAGCTCGGAAAAAACTGCGAGATTCGATTCCTGAACTATTTATAATATGTACCTACAAATTTGTACGGAACCCTTGGTGCGCGAGTCCAACTTGCACTTTTTACCGGTTTTTTTTTTATAAGAAATTTTATATTTTTCACTTTTTAGTTGTGGTACCTACCCACACCAATTCGTATACTTGCTGTGTAAACAACAGTGACAGGAAGTTTTATAACATCATAAATATACACCAAGTGGATTATATACGTAGATATTATTGAAGCTAACTCAAAAACTTGTAAGTTAATATAAATTGTACGCGAGCTTCAAACATAAATGATAAAATAATTTTTTAAATCGCTCCACGATTTATGAAAATATCGATGAAGAAAACACATATAGACGAACATAAAACCTCCTCCTTTTTACTAAATCGGTTAAAAACAGCCTACTAGTCATACTGTTTTATAATTTTACAGTGACAGAATCCCTTTACAAATTATTGGAGCGCCCACAAGGATTGTGGTCTAGTCTCCGAGCCTTGTGTCTTCAGTTCGATGGCATTCTGAGGAATAATTATTAGGTAGGTTAGCCATATCATCATTGACCTCCTTTTAAGTTCTGAGTTGAGCTACACGATTACTGACAAATGCGTGCACGGACTGGACAGGTCCACTCAAATCTGTACGGTTCTTTCCTCAAAAGACCATTTCAGACACAAATCTACATGGTCCTCAAATGAAATGCTCTGACCAAGATTATTTCCTGGTTTTTATATACAGATTGACATTAATGAATTTTAAATATACAATGACATGAATATTTACTTTTAAAGTATTATATTATTATAATTATTGTGAATGTGAAGACTATGTGGGTCATTCCTTTTTGTTTTGTTTTTATTATTTTCTCAGTTAGTTCTAATTATGGTGTAACACTTTGAGTTATTTATGTGGCCTACCCAATTATTCTTTTTTGGTATTGTTCGTCAAATCGTTGAGCTCCTTAAATTCTGAGTTGAGCTGCACGATAACTGACAAATGCGTGCACTGACTCGACAGGCCCTCTCAATCTGTGTGATGCTTTCCTCAAAAGACCACTTCAGACACCAATCTACATGGTCTTCACATGATCTGACCAAGATTATGTCTGGACTTTAAAAGAGACTGAGACCTCTGAGTTTGTTTCGGCCTTTCTTCTCAGAGTAGTCAGATAGAAACGCCAATCTCATCTAGTTTTTAAAATATGATTGACGTGTAAAAGTGTTTGTACAAACCTACTTACAGAAATAAAATCATTTATCATTTATTATAGAGTGATCCCGAGTCAGTATTAGAAGAAACTTTTGTTAAGTATCAAATTGACTATTAAAACTGTAGCTCTGGAGTGTAATCCATTAGATTCGAAGCTTGTCTAAATGGCCTCTATAATCCAATATGCAGTTTGTAACTTTTTCAATGGAAGAGCCACACACTTTTGCAAGATTATAAATACCGGCTTCAAAAAAGTGACTTCCAAAACGAACAAACAAAACACATTCACTTAAACATCCACATCCACGCAATTTCAGCACCGGCTATCATTGCAGTTTAAAAACAAAACCACAGTTTAATACAAATAAGTGCAATCAAATCGGAGTGGACAATACAACCGTCCGACCTGCGACATTCAAAGCCAAGCTAAAAACGCGTCTAGCGAAGTTGCGAACTAGCTCAGGGAACTAATCCGTTATGTATTTAGCCACTCTGAGCTGAGTGCGAAACGTTTTCCCGCCAAGTCACGCTGGGTAAAGCTCCTCGAAAAGGATTTTTTTTTGCGCGTAAAATTAGAACGATTAATTTCGCATGTTCTTCGATTATTGAATATAATTCGAAACTGCGGAGGCACTGCGGGAACAAATTCATCAAGTTACTAAATTGGTCAAAAGCAAGTTAGTGGTTACTTGGTTAGAAAACTTCGTCAAATCTTCTCGTCGCCTATCCCTCAATGTTTGAAGACTTAATGTTGTAAGGTCTTCAACCAGTGCGTTCCGCAGGTATGACACACGGTGCCGAAACGTGAACACTGACAGTCCACAAATTCAAGCTCTGCGCACTTTGGAGTGGGCTATGCTCGGAGTTTCTTTGAAGCATAAAACCAGAAATGAAGTTATCCGGAAAAGAACTGTAGTTACCGACATAGCTAGAGAGTTAGCATACTGAAGCGGGAGTGCGCTGTCCATGTTTGTTGAAGGACCGATGGCCGGTGTGATTGAGCAGACGAGTCCTGGAGTAGAGACCGCGTATCGGCAAGCATAGTGTGGGCCGCCCCCCAGCTAGCGGGACAGACTGGATGTGGAAGGCGGAGGATAGGTTGCTGTGGCACATTCTGGGAGAGGCCTATGTCCAGCAGTGGCTACGGTAGGCTCAGTTGTCTTAGTTGGTACTTAGGTAACTTTTGAACGAGATTTTTTTCACATAGTTATGAAATACCGCGTAGAACAACCTCCACCCTTACAACATCCTCTCGGCACAATTTTCCCTCTGAGTGCGTTAAATCGCAATACCTTTTTGTAAGTGTTTTCTTTTTGGCAACCGTAAGCCAGCGTAATGTTTGTTATTAAGAAAACAGTAGAATAATAGCGCCTAACTTTGGATCTCGATCGACGCCGCGAGCGCAATAGCACTTCAGACGGAATCGTGTTTGCGATCTTATTTTAGTTGAATAAAATTGCAATTAAGCGCGAAATAAAACGTTGTACAATCTTCTTTAATGTAAGCTACTGTTGGCAGTTCAATTTTTCCTTGGAATGTATTGTATTGTCTTGTTGTGTTATGTAAACGTTTGTGGGTATGGGTCGATGTAACTGGTAACTGTATATTAGTAATTTTGCATGTTTTATCTCTTTTCAGGTTACGTTATCATAACATCACACCTAAATACCCTGAAGGGTTAGGCAGAAATGTACCTATAGTTGGTATAACCACATTTCGCCTGATGTAGGAGTCCATCAGGAAATGTTTCATCAATGGTTTTCTCAGCGTACGCCAAACAATAAATTTTATACGCAAAATTTTGTTACTTTGGGTTACATTATTAATTTTCTTAAAAAACTCAATTTTTTTAAAATAAATGATAACCTATGTTACTTCCTAATAATTGCGCTTTCTACTGGTGAAAAAATGGTTAAAATTGGTCCAGTAGTTTCGGAGCCTATTCGGTACAAACAAACAAACAAAAAAAAGTTGTGGCACTCCGGGAGTGCCGACGGAAGTGAAAACTTAAACAAGATCGCCTTAGTGGAAGAAAAATACTTGTATAGAACATTGGTCCGTAACTTTATCTAAATAAAAAACACGATCGCATTTACAAAGAAAAAAAATCCGAGACCTTTAAAGTAAAAATAGCACAATCGCGTTTATAAAAATGAGGTGTCGTCATGGTGTCGCGAAATCAATGGCTTAGTCTCAGAAATGCCCAACGCGCCTAAAGAAGTTTTCACTTCAAAACCGAAACCTCTTTAAGTATAGATAATAAAGAAATATCTATGATTTTCCAAGTCGAAAAAGCTGTGCCGCTCGGTACTACAAAATAAAACACCCACTCAACATCCCTTTAGCCGAAAACCACGAATTCTCGTAAATCTAGCATGGAGAACATAAGTCAGCTTCGATCGCGCACGGCTGCGGCAAACGGCTCGTTCACGAGTCGTCGCCGCCGCACCGCACCACATCGTGCCACCGGCCGCCGCGCGATTATGTAAATACGCCTACAAACTCTTTTGTTTTTACGCTTAATAGTCTATGGAAAATTGGGGAAAGCGATTCTGTTTTTAAGAGTCTAGATTTAATTTGTAACTTCACGAATACAGCCTGCGTTTGGATTTTGTTGTTTTAGGCTTATAAATAAAGTCATTAGGGCCTTTGCTAGTTGTTTCAGAATCAAATCCTATCCTGAGACTGCACCACTTGATCACTGAAATATTATAAGCTTAAAGTAGTTACAACATTTTATATTTCATTTTAACTCGCCGAGGAACATGTAGGTAGACGGTCATCTCTACTGAAAACGAAATATCAATAAAATTTCAAGAAAAAGTTACATTTATTCTATACCCATTACCATTGTTGTATGATGTTCCAAAGGGAACGCGCAGATCACTGCGGTGTGACCATCAGTGTTGTGTCTGTTGTGAAACAGTTGTTGACAGAATATGAATTGCCGTTTTTACAATTTTCTAGGTATTTATTTGATCTTGTTCTGAATAATATGCTTATTATGGAATCTATGAGCAAGCCACCGATAAATAAGCAAACATAGATTCTAATTCCATCACCGTTCACTTTCACATTACCACAACTAACCGACCGTCACATTCTCAATAGCATCCACGAAGTTGCCAACTATTTCCAATCGTATGGTTCCACCTAACTCGACACTGAGCAACCAGCTGACGTTGCATTCTTGTGACCTCACCGGAGGACCGGTGTCCTGCGGCCACGAGCCGGTGTTCACTCGAGCTTGCGTTCGTTCCGAGTATTACGACATACTTTCAGCATTGCGGTTTTCTTCTTATATGCTATTCTTTTTGAGGTTTTATGTGGATAAAGAAAGTCGACCAGAGTTAGAAAAAAGTATATTTGAAAAAAAAATCTTTCAAAGAATAAACTTCTTCTTTTCGTGGCAAATATACACTTAAACTTATCGAGTACCTATCGGTAATTTGGAATATCGGCTCTTTTATGTTTAAAAAAGATAACAACATTTTCATCGACTTAAATAAACTAAACGGTACACTCATGATGTAAACCGTGTTCTCATTTCACGTGAAACTACTTTGTGTCCGTAGAGCTTGTACAAAGTGCTGCATACGTTTACTTTTACTCCGCTACTTGTTTCGGCAAAGATCCGGAAGTAACCATACGTACATAATTCGCATCAAAGATAAATATTCGGTTTACTTTGCAAACATCGGATAGAGGATTTATTTATAGTTGTTCGTCATTGATTCTGGAATTTATAATTATTTTACTCAGTTTGAATTTCCGCGCATTATTTGAGAAAAGTACTTTACAAGCCTTGGCCGCAATCAGGCATTGATGAACTCACGTATGTGTGCCTCGGTCCACATTTTTACGATATTCCATCAATGCCCTAATTTCTAGCCGCGACAGTAATGTCCAATAATTTAAAGTTGTATATATTCAAATTGGCCACCCTGCATTTTCTGCGGTTACTACGCCGTAGCCCGTAGCACGGCTATGTCAGCTACGGCGTAGCAGACATTCAACAGCTACTCGTTAATGAAAAATTTTCATATAACTTAGACTATTCATGGTTGTCAATGTTACCGATTAATTTAAATATGCAATAATACGGTGTTATATTTTGTTACTAACTCATTTCCCAAGGGTTATTACTGAATATTAAAAAATTCGCATTTGTTACGTAACTTTAAAAAAAAATAACTAATATGGTCATACATTCCGATCTTAAAAACTCATCTTTACCGTGTTCCCTAACAGATAAAATAAATAGGCTCCAGATCGTAAGCCCGGCCTGAAACAGCTCGCAACGTGGCTGAATCAGAAGTCCGCGTGACACGTAAACCCTCTCCGAGCAGACACTAATGCACCGCTAACGGCACAACTATGTGAGTAAAAGTGTTTGTGAAGTATGCGATAAGGAACTGAGAGACTAAAATAATTGGATGCGGTTTTGAAAGTGGATGTTCAGGTTATATTTACAATTTTATCCTTATTATAATGATCACTATCCACTTATTATAACGATTTAATTTTATAAATATATCCAAATTTTGTTTCAAAACTGAAGTTTAAAAATGTTAAGATGCAATAATATATAATAGGCGAGCATTCTTCCTTTCATAAAATCAAAACGTTGTTTTCAGAGAATCTCTGATTGATCCATAAATTAACCTTAAATATTGAAAGTTACGTGTCCTTCTAACACAGCCGGACACAGACTTACGGACACCTATATTATCTAAACTTATATATGTATATTATAATAAAGTAATCACTAAACTCAAAAACTACAAGACTGAATTTAAAAATTCTTTCACCAGTATAATGCTATATTATCCTTGAGTAACATAGACTATAATTTATAAAGATATCACGCGGGCGAAGCCGCTGGCGGAAGCTAGCTAGTATTTTATAAAAAATAAGTATAAATTTGAGAGTGCTGATTTTTATAGAGGCTATAACATATTGTCTGAACTATCAAATACGTAGCAAATAGCTAGTCTAAATAAAAAAATAAATGAAAATATTCCTCAAATGTTCAGTTTAAAATTTACCGTCTAATACTAATGATCGCCTCCCAGGCGATCGTATAGTCAATATATCGGTAGCGGAGTAAGCTAGCCGGGTGCAAGGTCACCCTCCACGCGTTGCGGGTCACCTTGAGTTGTCGCGAACGTACAATCCGATGAGTTCCCGCAATTTCGAATTAACCAACAAACACCGACTGCAGGCGGCCTCACGGGCGGAGAGTAGTACTCTAGAGTTATGCTCTTTTCACACATAGGTACAGTCGACCTCACGTCAATGGTAACAAAACCAGTATAACCTGGTCTCGTATTCTATTCTCTCTATAAATTCAAATTCTTTATTGCGAACTAAGTAAGAACTAAGAACAGAATTTTGAAGATGTTAACATTAGGTAGGTTCTTAGAACTTCGTTGCCTGTTAAAACTCCGTACTAGTCTAGGCCAGCTCGAGGTCAAAGTGTTACCACTGTTTGCGGTTGACAGTATATCCGTCGTGATGATTCGTAATTATTTTTGGATGGAGTTACAATGTTTTGTTTTTCGTCATTTTTGACAATTGTTAGCATAAACCACATAAAAATATCCAACAAAAATTATGGACCGGAAAAAATGACGATTCTTGTTTGTGTGTGTGTTTTTAACATATTAAAAAAAAAACTTGTTTATTAAGAAAAGCACCAAATGTAGAAAGGAACTATTTTAATCGCTTTACACACATCACGCTTGGCCAACTTAACGACCTCACAAAAGGAATCGTGGAATTAGTCCCAAAGTAGGATCAAACTAAAATATATTGTATCTGTGAAGGTCAATAAACATACAGGGCCTTGTAGAATATCATTGGAAAGGTCAGTTTCCTAGAGATATACACAATACACGTGGGGAATAATAGTAGTGTCTGATTTTTGAGGATTTATATCTTCTGTGTTGTGTATCTAAACATGACTGAGTATGGTCTGTCCCAAAAGTATCAGATGGAAATGTAAACAAATGTTGGCATCCACCGGTACCGATGGATGCCAATTTGTAGATTGAGTGCTTTGATTGGAATATTTGAATTCTCCTTCTTCTTCGTCCCCTTAATGCTGACGACCACTATGATCATTTGAATACTTAAACCCAAAATTCTAATGCGAAATCACCTTAAAGAATTTTTTTATTTGACAGATGAGGTTAATTTTATAATAACTATTACATTTATTTATATTTTATTTTATAACAAATAGTAACGAATGAATCTACTACACACTATCTTTTATGAGCGTCAAGTCTCACAATAAGATTATTATCATTTTCCCTTAAGCTTTTAAGCACGTACACAATCTGCTGGTTACTTGTTATGTAACAGTCGCAGTGAGTTCTAAGTGTTTAATGAAATCTTAACACAATGAGCGCTGTTATCATTAACAGTTATGTAGTAGAAATTTTCTTAGTGGCGCAGATGAACTTAATTGTCAACAATTGTCTTTGGAGTAATTGTACATACAATAGGTACAATTATAATAATGAGTTGATGCCATGGATTGACTACATCTATATAAGTATACAATAAATGTAGTTCTTCCATTAAAATATTCCAGAAGTTGGCTGAATCCCTGAGTCCGAAATTTTAATTTTCCGCGAGCCTTTTAGACCAGCTTCTCTTATATGTTTACACTTATTCTATAAAATTAGGTGCTGACCAAAATGTACGTAGCTATATACTAGGTATATACTATCAAAGTAATATCACGATGACCTTTAGCCACGATAAATTCATACCTGCCATGCAAAAAGTCACGAAGGAAGCTCCTTAAACACCACTTCAACAGATTGACAGAGATCCACTTATTTGCAGCCTAAGTCTTAGAACAAAAATTGTACAAAGTGCTTCACACAAGTCTAGACCGAATTTCCCGCCGCCCACGACTTAAGTCCACAGACTATGAAATGAATGAAATACTTATAAAGATACCATTTTTCAAATCCAAACGCTGTTTTGCTACATCGTAGCACATTGCTACGCTTACTACGTCATCGTAGCAGAAAAGTGTGTGGCGGAGAGATAACAGAATTAGGTTAGATTGATTAAAAAAAGACACAAAACTTGTCAAAGTGTTATACCTCACTTATCCATGACATTTTGTGCCCAGTCACTTAAGCAGCTAACATGACTTTAACACCTCAAGTTTTTGAGGACAAGTAGTAACGTTGTGGAAAGCTCTAATCAAGGGCACAATACTGATGAGAAACTACATTGGCGATTTAATGAGTACACCATTTGTTCATGACTCTGCTATAAGCCAGTAATTAGGTAGGCACTGTGGGTGAACCGAGGCGTCTCAACTGAAACTGATGTTCGCACTCATTACTCAAAGTCACCACAATAGAGTAATGTTATTATCTAAGTTTTAGCGTCGCTTGTTAACCTAAATGTAACCTTTTTAGGTATGTGTCTATAGATTATTTTACGTGTAAATAGCGTAACGACAAACTTATTTCCTAAATAAATTGCTTCACAAATTCTTATTTATTTAACAACTTATTTCCTAAACAATTAGATATCGTATTAGAACAAATCAAATAACAATAACTCATACCCGGTAAATACGTAGCGTGAGTACACTCATGGCGGCTACTTTAATTAATGCTATTATAAGGATGGTACACCACTGGATATTTACAAACTTAATTATCTAAACTGAGCATGTCTAAGTCCCCTAATCAAGAAAACATTTCACACGCAAAACACAATCCATTGTTATAGCAATTTTATAGTTATCAGCTTGACAACCATTTCTTGGAAAAGTAAAGTGAACGGTAATAGGGTCGCCCCCTATTACATGGGACTTAAAACATAACTGGCGAAATGTAAGTGAACCTGCTACAGGAACACCTCTACCCAACCCTTCGGGAAAACAAGGCGTGATGTTATGTATTTATAAAGTGAACGTTGTCACCTCATTAAACCAATTTCATATCTATACATATAATTAAATCGTACCGAAGTCAAAACTGTACATTGAATATTTTTGAAAAAAAAAGCAATTGCTACGAGGTCTGGGATCAATTCTAATGCCGAAAATAGAGTTTTTAGATTTTTTGTCTGTTTCAAACCGTAGGGTAACAAACACAACCAAACGCCTCCTGCCGGAGGCTCTACGCGGGGGTCGTGCGGTCCATGGCCTTTTACGGGGCACCGGTGTGGGCGCGTTCACCAAGGCTTGCGGCCAGCCCGCCGGTTGAACGCGTCCCAGGGGGTCATGGCCATCCGGCTGGCCCGAGGATACCGCACGGTCTCCTGCGAGGCGGCGAGCCTCCTTGCCGGATTACCGCCATGGGATATGGAGACAAAGGTCCTCGTGCACATTTGGGAGTTGCGCGAGGAGGCGAAACGCTGGGGCTTAACTCCGCTGCTGCGAGAAATCACGGCACAGCGGACAGAGCTCCGGCGGGATCTCATGGCGTCATGGAGAGTGCGATTGTCGCAACCCAGCGCTGGGCACGCCACGATTGCGGCGATAAGACCCCTCTTTGAGGAGTGACTAGAGAGGCGCCACGGCGTCCTCACCTTCCGCCTGACGCAGGTCCTCACCGGACACGGCTGTTTCGGGAGGTTCCTGCACAGGATAAGGCGGGAGGAAACGCCCGGGTGTCATCATTGTGTGGATCGCCCGGAGGACACGGTGGAGCATACGGTGGAGGTCTAGTTATCAATAATATTGGCTTTCAATAACATTGCCCTGCCTTGTAACACGGCTGATACGCTCGAGTACACTCGATTACACTCGAGTGTCAAGCAGCGTTATACGCTTGACGACCAAAAGACCCGAAAGCGCAATAAGGGTAATTTTACAAACACAATTACATAGTAACTGGTGTGGTTTAGATGTAGAAGTAATGAGAGAACATGTGTGTGATTTGATCAAAGCAGAAAATCGGGACCGCAAAATTGAAAACAAAACTGTTCTATCAAAACAGCACTGTGAGCCGAATCATCAGTTCCTGCAGAAGACGGAATGTTTAAATATTTCGAAGCTCGAACAAGAACATTTTTATCCCAACAATTGATAAATTTAAACTACTGGTTTATAGTACAATCTTAAGCTAACTACATAATTATAATTTGTTCAGTTAGTCTGTCGACATGTCATAAATTTCAATCCAGAATAGGACTTCCATTTTTTTATGTTGGGCATAAAAGTATTCTTAGCACCTCGCACGACATTTCTAAACAAAAACCATTAAATTTCTAAACCAGATACCACCAAACGGCCACAGGTTCACAATAAACATTTTAAAAGCAAAATACTTTACGTAACTTATACGCGGCTTCACGCGAGCCCTGGCCGCCTTCCAACGTATCTGCGACCAAAGTTCTTTACTATTACTCGTAAGTTGCGCTGACATGTTGCAATGTGGGACCTTCCCATGGGTTTGGAAGTTTACTATATTTGTTTATTGAAAAGTTATTTGGAAATTGTTTTGAATTTTATCATGTTTACGCATTAGAATAGTTTATTTCTTTAAGGGACGTTTAAGTGTCTATTTGAAAATATAGTAATTTTCGTGTTTTTGTCCTCCCACTACTGGTTTCGATTCCCAGGTTGGGCAAAGTGTTATTAATTAGGTTTTTTCATCAAGAATTTCTCGGTTCTAGCCCGTAATCTGGATTTGTGCCCAGTTGATGGCAATAGGCTCGCGCCCTATTATACGGGATTTAAGCAACTGCTGAAATTGGTTGTACTATAATAGGTAGGTACACCTCTGCATAACCCTTCGGGAAAAACAGGCGTGATGGTATGTTATGATGTTTAGTTCTACTTCATAAATTCAATAAAAAATTTCATGTGTTTACACTATTTAAAAATTCTTTTGGCAATCACAGATAATTAATAGCTGTGTTTGGCAAATGAATATTTAAAAAGTAGCCTAAAACACGAAGTGCCAATTAATTTATGAATTGAAATGTTTGTGCATTTGACTCTAATAACACAATTCAATTTTCGCGCTGTAACACTCAAACTTAGCCGCTTCGAACATATAATTTTTTCCACTCAACTGGAGTCACTCGCATCAGATGATCTGTTAATGCTACTACAAAGGGGAAGTCCTTTGTACAAGAGATGCTATAATTTAATTAAAACTTCTCACACAGTAAACCCCTTTTCTCTCCTAGCTATACGTGTCCTAATCTTGTGACGAATACTACAGTTATATCGTTATAGGTCTGCGGTTGCCGGCGAGGCAGTGTTAGTGAAATTTCATTACATTTCAGTAATCGGAACACTAGACAATTCCGTCATGGTCTAATGAATGTTCAAATTAAACATCAATAAAGTTTGATTGGAAATACTGCGGAGTCACGTAATAATTGGCGGAAGGTATTGATCACTGATGTTGGTGGTAAAGGGTCAATTTTTAACTTGTTTTGTTATACGAAGATTAGACGTCAATTGTTTCGTGAAATCAAGGTATTTACAACAACTGAGGGGTAAAGGTAGACAAAGGTTTTTTCAAGAGGGTTTTTAGTAAATAGACTTTACAGGGTTTAGTCATTATGAAGAACTAAGCCTTGTTATATTATAAAATAATTATTAACTAGATTTCCAAACTCTCCAATCACTAGAGAATTCACTCATTCGATCAACTGTGTAATACCATTGTACAGAACACAGCAATTTTATACAAAATTATCGTCAAACTAACTTATAAAACATAAATTTCCATAAACTGTAAATAAATAATCAAGCTCATAAAGTAATAACCTACTCACAAAACCGCACTATCACTACGTATCACTAAATACTGGCACTGAAACAATTTTCTGTTGCGAAACAACTTAGGCCTACAACACCCTTGACTTGATTAAGTACCCGTCACGAAATAAGGCTAAATACGAAAATTTACCCTTAATAACCCCCAATGAGATAAATTATGCCATGAGTACCCGTCACACTATAGACGTAACTCAGAAGGTAAATTTCGGAAACTCATTATAGAAGGCTGAGGGTTTGAGCAGCTGCCTCATGTGCTACTAGAATTTATTTTAAATGTGTCAATTATCCATTATTTCCTGAAGACCAATTAAAATAAATATTAACCAATAAGCTTGACTTATCAAAATTGTTAATGAGTATCGATCACATAAGCAGCTTTACTTTCTGCCGTACCATCGCTCTGAGATTACCAATCTGTAGACTAAATCAGGAAGAAGTCTAATTGCGTAACACAGTTTGCATAATTGCATTATCAAAATGAATAGCATTGCCATTGTAAGTGTGTCACGCAAGTACCCCGCAGATTATATCTTAGGGCTGAAAACAATGATAGTTACACGTAACAAGCATTAGCTTTTTCATGTGCCCTGTATAAAAGTCTAGCTACTGCGTCTACCTGCCTAATTCGGACCCGTAATGGGTAGGTCATATTTATGACCCGGCAAAATAAATATACGTGTTGTGATTTCACGAATACTAATGAACGAAGAAAAAATAATGTCTTAGAAAAAGGTAATGAAAGGTGTGAAGTTGCGAATAATACTTATATTTCATATCATTTGGGGGTAAACAGGAAACTGATTTTATCTGAACTATCATGCAACAGACACACGTATTTAATTGTGAAATAGATAGTTTTATGCATTATGAGTCTTTCGTGTGACAGAAACGTTTTGCTGTAGAGTTAGTTGCATCGCTTCTTGTTAACAGCTTTAACACAAGAAAGTGATGGATGGGTGATTTTACCTTTAGAAATATGGCTAACCGGTTAATCTCTCCCCTACCTCCATGTGGGTCACCTTTAGACCCAACATTAGATGGAATAACAAAAAACTTCGATCGCCACTTTTCCAATTCAACACTTCGGTATCAATCACAAAATTCTTGGTAACGGTGTGAAAAAAACATTAATGTGATTCGCATTTGAATGCTTTTAACTTCCGAGAATATCTTGGTGTAGCGATCTGATGACCGACAGAAATATACTGTACAGAATATCCGGCCAATGTTACGTTACTGTGATGTAACTTTTTTGAGCATATTTCATATTATTTTGTGAATAAATTATTTTATGTATTTTTATAAATCTCAGAAGGCATTTATGCAAAGTTTACACAATTACGGAGGATTTTCACAACCCTGTCCATAGGGGTCAAAGAAATTAATAAAATTTGTGTACCACGTTTCAACTTAATCCGTCTAGTAGATTTGTAGCTAATTTGCTGTGACAGATGGACAGACAACAAGACACACGAGGGATCCTATAATGGTTACATTTTTTCATTCGGACGTACGGAACCCTAAAAATCATTCAATCTGCCTAGTCTTTTCCCAACTATGCTGGGGTCGGCTTCCAGTCTAACCGGAAGCAGCTAAATACCAGTATTTTACATGGAGCGACTGCCTATCTGACCTCCACAACCCAGTAACTGGGTAATACGGTACCACTTTGTAAGACTGGTTGTCAGACTTTCGGGCATCTGACGACCCGTAACGACTGTCAAAGATCCACTAATGACAGCCGGGACCAACAGCTTAACGTACTTTTCGAGGCGCGGAGGAGACTCGGTATGTAAAAATGGTTACCCATCCACAGACCAACCCCGGTAAGCGTAGCTTAACCTGATGGATCAACCCGTGCCACTGTTATTATTTGACCAAGTGCTCCTCCCCAGCCCCTAAAAATAAAAAAATAAATTTAAAGACTACTGGCTATGATAAACTATAAATGAAATAACAAACATACAAAGTGTGGTGTGCATCTCAAGGTTGCACCAATTGGGATTGGGATTTTTTGGATTGGGATTTGGGCACCAGCTCAACATGTGTCAGGCAAATAACAAAGAAAATACGTTTATTTGCGGTAAATATGACGCAAAGAAAGAATAAAAACACGAAATCAATTTGGGATAAAATGTGCGTCACATCCACGAAAAATGGCCATCGCTCAGCATAATACTACGACCCCATGAGAGTCAAAGCCCCAGTGTTGGTTTTCAGCGATAGCCGGCGTTGACGTGCTGACACCAACCGGTGCAGCATATTATAGTGAAATAATAAAATAAATACTATACTATACGTTTATGTAAATATAATATTTAAAATGACAATATTTCGTTCCGTCGGCAACTCACGTGCCGCAGCCGTAATGCAATCTGTGTGCGCAGCTGTCATAAAACGAATTGACATATTATTGTGCAGCGATATATCGTACGTTAACGTCATATTTTTACTAGAAAAGGAAACAAAAACCCAGTGTGATTATTTCTGAAAACTCTAAGGGACTTCTTTACTCAAATTCTAGCACCTACGAGCATCTTTAGTAAGTAAACAAGCGCCATGTTTCGCTCCTCAGATGTGTTTCGCTCACAAATACTTCGCTAAGCTACAAGTAGCTGCAAGTCGCTGCAAGTCGCTGCAAGTATTTAACACTTGAGTCTCTTATGTGAACTTAACCCGTTAGTAACACCCGTTCCACTTACGGTGATGTTTTGTAAATATAGTACTTAGAAACTGCTATGTGATACTATGATTCATAGAAAATAATTATTTATTGTATCAAGAAAATATTACAAATACGAAAGTTAGTCTTCCAAGTTCGGAAATGCGTCGGAAATATTGGTGCTGATAACCACGAAATAAATATAACAGACTTTTATTTCATCAGATGAGTTACTAACCTGTTTGCCAAATTAAACATATAAGTAATCAATTGATCAGTCACTTTTAAAGCCATGGTTGGCAGAATGAATTACAGTAACATGTCCAATAGCCGTAATTTCATTGTTAATAGAATACAATTGATAAATTGATTCGGACACTTTGTCCGGTTAACTAACTGATATGGACATTTTAATGGTACGATGAACAAAAATTGATTGCTATCAAGAGCCGAGCTTAGAATTTGACAAATGAGTTGTTAATTTTGTTCATTGAGTGGTTTCCAGCGAATAGCGGTGCGGTGTTTATGATGGGAAGCGAAATTAAATTACTTGTCATGTTTTAATGGACTGAAGCGTAAATATGTTGGAAGTTAGTGCCACCTCTTGACCACACTCGTGACACTCATCAATACTCGTGATACTGTCATCAACAATCGTGACAGTCGTGACACTATCCTTGACACTGGTGACACTCACGACAGTCGTGACATTGTTTACGACAGTCGTGTCACTGTCCTTGACACTTGTGACACTGTCGGTGACAGTCGTGATACGGTTCTTGACACAAGTGACACTGTCGTCGCCCCTCCTGACAGTAGTGATACAGTCACAAGTGTCAAGGAGGGCCGTAGGCGGTATTAATAGTACATTATTGCAAAGGCCGTGAAATAGGCTTTTGCAGGTCGAGTATGAGTTTGAAGGCCGAACCGTAGGCGAGAACTTCACTAACACGAGACAGGCAATTGCCATTTCCACCGAGGCATATATAGTGCTTTTCTCAAAATAATGCAGGGAAATAAATCATACTTTTTATATTATACATTTAATTTAATTAATATTAAAAGTTACATTAGTCATATTGGGGCAATTACTAAAAGAAAATGTTATTGATTTCCCCGGTACATTTATGTTTGTTTGTTGAACTTCTCATGAGGTTTGCAGGTGGGCATTGGATGTAGTGGTAGATGGCTGAATATGCTGTTTTGAGGTGGATGGCTGTAGACTTAGATATTGGCAATTAGCCAGCGGGTGATTCTGTTTCCGAATTAGGTTGCAATGTGATGTTTTGATTTATTTTATTATTTATATCAGTTTTGTTTTCAATTGAGTCCGCAATGTTACCTTCAGCCACTTTATCGGACTTCCAGCCTCCGTGACTTTTCAGAGTCGTCAAATTTGCTCCAGAATCAGCTAGAAGAGTGGCTGAAGACCTACGGAAACAATGTCCAGTGTAACATTCAGAATTTGTCAAGTTTAAATAAGTTGCTATTTCTTTAAATATTTTAGCTATTTTGTGTCTATTTTGTGTTAATAACCTGCTTCATGCACTTCCCTTTCTGAAAGTTAAGAAAAAACCTACCTGTTGTGTTCGAAGATTATAATATTTTTTCTTTTGACTTCGCTGGAAGCAGGTTTTCCATTGCCAATTTGGCTTCTGATCTTAAATCTGGTGGAGTATAATCAATCTCCATTTCTTCTCTGAACCGTTGGAACTCATTTTATTTATTAAATTTATATTTATTATGTATGTAAATAACAAATCAAGACGAATTTTCAGCTTTGCCGCCAATTTTCCATTTATCATCTGTGCCGAAAGGCAAACGCATTTATGGCTATACAGCCACGTGAACGCAATTTGTACTAAGCAAAGAGACTTACTTTGATATGCCAAGAATGATAAAAGAGATCCAATCAAAGAGTATTTAATAACCCCAGCACGCCGTTTCATACAACATTGCTGGAGCGTTGTAATGTTCCAAATTCAAAAAACGCTCCTGCATTGAGTTTGATTTTTTTTGACAGTAAATTCGATACTTTGTGGGTTCTTTTTTTGAAAATAATGACAATATTTCCATGCATGTTTGAGAACAGTTTTTTATTTTGTACACATATAAAACGTTGGAGTGTTCGTTTGTGACTTTAGTGCAACATTAGCCCATTGCGCGACACGTGGCGTGAACTAGAAACATTGCGTTTAATACAAGCATGATCATGACCATAGCTCAACGCATTCATAGCTGTTATAAGTGGAACTACATTTCAGTAATATTATGTAATACTACAGCAGATAATTTAATAATATTTGCCACCACTGCTTCGAATAAAAACAAGGTATACCTAGCTAGTGAAATTCAAGTGTGAAAATCTTTTTTCTCATCACTGCACGTTGACTTGCAATCAATTAGATTTCGGCGGTTCAAAACTTGTTGAAAATACTCGCAAAGGTCTATCGTTACAAACTAAAACTATCTTTATTACAATTTTGATTTGACGGACGTTTCCTGATTTCCCTTTACTAACCACACCTACAGACACATACAGTATACGCAGTCCCGTAAAACCTGCCGCTTGGGTATTTTCGAATATATTCAGCTTTCTATCTCCGTTCTAGATCCGATAACTTTGGTTCCAAGCCCAGCGGAATTAATCGTTCACCGGCTATAAGCGGTGTGAGGATAAACCGGTTAGTGTAAAATTAAACCGGTTGCTTGTCGAACGGTCGACGTTTAAGACAAACACAGAGGACCGAGTTGTGCCGACAACATCCGGGTAATTTTTTTATTTTATAATTTTGTACGTCGTTCACTCCCCATTCATTGCCATCCATGACAATCAAATGTTATGCATAAATGTTTAGTTTTAATTCCGCATTAACTAGATCCAGGCTTGGTTGCATTATTATCGCTTGTTATAGCGATTTTACAAAAAACGCAAAAAAAAGTGACTGAAAAAATACATAACTGAAAAGAGAAAAACAAGCATTATAATCTATAGAATGTTGGTATCGCAAGCGGGACAAACACAAGTTACACCATATTTCCGGTTAATAGTTATGTATTTTTGCAGGTGGGATGTTTGTTTTTTAAATAATTTTCTTTATTTCAAGCTTTTTTGTTTTATTAATATGTATTTGGAATTGACTCATTACTAGCTTTTATTTGATACCAATATCGTTGTGTTTTTTTTTTAAACCTCTCCCCCCTCATATGTATTTGCAGATGCAATATATAAATTTTAAATAGCCTATGTCACTCCCACAATTAAGACGAATTTAACAACACCTCATAAATATGTTACAATCCATCAAGCCGTTTAGGCTACAGAGAGTGCCAAAGAAATAGACATACATACCTACATATTCTCGAAAAACATTACCTTCCTTCTGGGGCAGTCGGGTAAAAAACAGCATCGTTTAGAATCCCACAGAAAAAAATGGATATTTTTTACCTAAACTCAGTTTAGGCCAGACGGCGCCACTCATATTAGACGCTTGAATAATTATCTACTAGTCACTGTTACTATCCTTCAAAGAAAATATCCAACCAGACTCGTCTTTGATAAAACAAATGGTTCCTGTTCATGAGACATGTAGGTAGTAAGGGGTCCTACTGTTTTAGGTTTGATTTCCAGATCAAATAGGGAAAAAATATAAGAGAAAATATAATTATTATCATTAGCGCTATAGTATAATACGTAACAAAAAATATTTTAACAGTAGATGCGATGCCAAATGTAGCAATCAAAAACGTTTAGACATAGTATCGTAAGCTTGTAGTTTAAAATTACATAAATACTGAATGAAAGAACGGTAATTAACTTCTCGTCTGCAACGTGAAGGCTGGTTTTGTGCAGATTACCTGCTCTGGTAGCTACATCATTGCTAATTTAAGACTACGTATTTGTTATTGGTATTATTTTGTATCTGTAATGAGGAATGTATGATTACTGCCTTAACTTTAGGAACGTTTGTTTGTAAACTGACAATGGATTTCAGAAAGCCTTTCAAGAGATCAAGACACAGCTGTCAAAAAAGTGCTTTAAGAACAAAAATGGTCAAGGTAAAGCCATGATCGCATGCCATTATAATTTTGTAGATGTACAGGCATGCGACCACAACTTTACCGTGACCATTTTTGTACCTATGTCTTGATTTCTGTCTGAAATATTTTCTTGTTTTGTCCTTTTTAGAGCGTGATTTTTCAGCAGTTGTGTTTTAGTTTTTGAACTAACTTTTTATTTAAATTTTTTTGGGGTTAAAATTTCGTGATAAAGTATTTGCAGAGCACCTTTATTTTTTATTTTTTTGTTTGAGTTTCATCGTATAATAGCTATTAATTTTACAGCCGCGCCGTACGTAGCACAGGCACTTATGCTCGTTTTTATATTTTTTTTATTTATTTACTTCGATAGTACGATATAAATAGATATTTGTAATGTGCTCGTCAAGCCCTTCCATTTGATACCCAACATGGTACTTTTTTTTCTAGTTCATGGCTTTACTTGACTTTTTATGACCTCTAGAGGGCGCCATATTGCATTTAATGTGACGTCTGTAACCAGCGGACGATCAAGACGCTTCCAATTATACCTCATTTTTCAAATTATGATCGGTAGTTTAGAAGTTATGAGGTAATAGATGCACATACATACATACATACCGGTCAAAATCATAACCCTCCTTTTGCTTCACCGTAGTTGGGTAAAAAATGATTCAAATCATTGATTCAAACAGTCAATCAATTAGTTTGACGTGTGACTTCATTATCAATTCAAATAAATAGGCTTTCAGAAACATTAATAATGAGAAAACACATAACAACATCACGCCTGGTATTCCCCGAAGGGTTGGGCAGACGTGTACCTTTAATATACCCACATTTTGCTAATTATAATTAAAAAAATCTTACAATATTTTTAACCACTTAGCGAGAAACCTTACACAAAGTGTACCGGGCAATATTGTCCTGATCTCTAGGTTATAGGTAATATGAGCTAGTGTTGGCAACTCCACGTCAAATCACGTTTTTTGCGTACTTACGCCTCTATTTATATTGCCAGCATAAGGCAATCATGCTGTACTCAAACTGATACAAACTCCATTCTGTCCCAATTCAAATTATTGATTGTTTAAAATAAAAGTCAAAGTCAAATCATTTATTTCAAATAGGCCCATGTATGGCACTTTTGAACGAGTAAACTGTTACTGCACTGTTAAATAGTAGATTACCCTCCTTCCTACAGCTTATGCAACGAGCTAATCGTCCAGCTTAATTGATTTACGAGCTGCGAACTGTCTGGGAACATTTGAATGTACTTTTAAGGGAGTCTACAGCTTATATATTGTTGTATCGCTGCCTGGTTCTTTACTGATGGGAGATATTGCCCCATGTAATAAGGCTGATAATTATTATTTAAGTAATTTCAAGAACCTTTAGACTGGAGTACACTTGTTATAGTTTTGGTTTTCAATAAAAAGTTTAGTTCAAAGTCATGGGCTTGATTGGATTACCCATTCACGTGCAACAGATTCTTACAGGTCCACATGTTGGATTTCAGATCATCTCTGTTTACAATCTGACGATATCAAAAATCTAGATGACATAGACTCCCTTATATATAATGAAACATTTTAAAATTACGTTATCGCGAGTTGTTTTACGTGCCAATTCAAGGTGAAGGTAGTGACGTACCATTGTCATTCTCATCATCATAATATTTATGTGATATCTTGAGCACGGTGAGGCTTCCATGCAACTGAGCCGCTCTACTATTTGATGTAAACATTTCATCATCCCTTGTATTTGCATGCTATTCTACTACAATTTCCATATTGATCAGTATCTCCCTCGGAAGTAAGTCAGCTGTCGGAAAATAGGTTACCGCGGTAAAGGGGGCTGTTGATCAGACATCAGCTGTCGGAAAATAGGTTACCGCGGTAAAGGGGGCTGTTGATCAGACATCAGCTGTCGGAAAATAGGTTACCGCGGTAAAGGGGGCTGTTGATCAGACACTGGACATCTGTTTATACCAACAATCACTTTGTTATCAAAATAAGGTGTTAACAAACACTTAATTTTCATATTTGTTGTATTTTCGTATTTGTTGAAAAGAATAGCTGTAGTCACCATAACTGATAGATGGCTGATGAGTGACTGCAAAATTCTGTAAAAACTACGAAAGAGACTCATTAATCTTTAAAAATATTCTTTGCAAATCCTTATTAGCTGAGTTTCAGAATTGCCAAACAATACTTTATTTTAAGCTGTCCTTAAAAGTATTTCTAACGCACTGGAAATCATCATTACCTTTTAGTGGAAAGACGTTTATTTCCTACATGCCAAACTCTTTCGTTCCCCCTAAATATATCTATACCTACAGACGCGCTCAGTGCTTCCAGCAATTTGCCACAATTCCGTGTAATGGCGCGGCAGACCGCTCACGTTCGCAACTTGCATCACACGCAAAATTTTGTACCCACTTTTGTGCACGTCTGTACTGAAGCGTAGAGGTTGTAAATGTCTCCAAATGTACATTACTGGACGAATTAAAGTTATTTGGTTATTTCGGACGTACGACTATTAAGTAAATTGACTGTCTCGGTGGTCTAGTGGTGGCAAGTGTGACTGCTGAACATGGGGTTCTACCTTCGATCCCCAGGTTTGGAAATGTAGACAATAAACTTGCCCTTTATTGCTTGGGACTCAAATATAACTGGCGAAATGAAGGTGTACAACAACTTTGCCTACACCTTCGGGACGTAACAGGCGAGATATTGGTTTTCTATATTATAGTGTGGCGGCTTAGTAATAGCGATATGCTGAGTTGCATTCTTGACGAAATATGAGGGAGCGGGCGATCGGCTCGCCAGTCGCCTACATACCACCGCCCTGCCTCGTCGCGGACCTAGTACGTAGTTAGCTATAACGAAGTATTGTGGAACCCGAATTAAAGACATTTATTTCCTTGGAGTCCAATTCTTTATTTGTCACACCAATACACACAACACCACAACAATAGTAATAAATTAGTATCCAGTTCCTATTTACCTTGGTCACGGCATCACGCGTGAACGGCTGGACCGATTTCGCAAATTCTTTTTTTTTTGTGTTTGTTATTGTCAGGAGAAAGTAGATTGCATCCGTGCGAAGCATGGGCGGGTCGCTGGTTTTATAATAAAAATAGCTCACGAAACTAACTCGTATGTTCTATTATTTAGATGCTTTAACTTACCTTCACTGTTTCGGAACTCTCACAGTAAATAAATAATAACACCATTTTAAATGAGATAAAGTGTAAACTCCAGCCGCTCGCTCACATAAATATAAAGCTGCTATAATTCTACATTTTATACCTACTGCAGTTACTCTAAACATCGAATACATAATAATATAATAAACTCGAATAAAATCCTACATAATGCGCGAGTTAATCGCACGTTAGCAATTCATGGGCGTCTGCGTCGTTATACATCGCCTGCCGCTCGTAAACACGTTTTATTGAGTTGTGTAGTGAGCGAGCGATGAATATTAAAGTAGAGAGAACGAACGATGCATATTCAATTTTAATAAACCGCTATGTTAGTGAGACTGGGATATTGTTTGGTTGCTATTCATTATAAAGGGATTAGGGATATACAATGTAACGGTTTTATCAACCAGTTACTTTCAGTTTCAAACTCTAGTCAGTATAAAGGAGTTTTTCATTTTTTTTATTATTTGTGTCAGTAATCATGTTATGTATCATAGCAGGTGGCATTCTTTAGTTAGTGCCTACGTCCATGGGAAGAAGGCATGAGGTTATACATGTGTCATGAGATTTTTATCAATCTGACATATAATTACCGCGCGTAATACTCAATACCACACGTTGTTAAGCTACGCTTGCCACTAGAAGATTTATCGAATTATTAACAATAAATCTTTTTTTTTTTCATAAGATTTAATTGTACTTTTATTTAGGACTAGGTGCTGCCCGCGGCTTCGCCCGCGGGATTCTATAGTAGCCAAGTTACTCCTTATAACGTCAGGTATCTATCTGACAGTGAAAGTTCCGTCCAAATCGGTGCAGTCGTTTTGGAGATTAGTCGGAACAAACAGGCAGACAGACAGACAAATAAAATATTTCAAATAATGAATTTAGTAAAAAGCTGCTATTTTGACATTACAAACAGACACTTCAATTTTATTCATTTGTATATGTATGTATAGACTAGTTTCCGCTAGCAGCTTCGCCCGCGTGACATCTTTAATAATCATAGTATATGTTACTCAGTGATAATATAACATTCTACCGGTGAAAGAATTTTTTAAATCGATCCCGAAATTATTGAGTTTATTCATTACAAACAAAAATACATGCAAAAATACAAATTTTAATATCTTTTCAATACTTGTTTTTAATACTCTTTTTAATATTAGTGTGGATTTATTCCTCATAAATTATACTTATGTAAAAATCTTTTTATACTAGGTATGTGGAAATAAAAGAAGTTATAAAAAGGAATATTCCATGAAGTGCCTTTTTATTTCAGAACTTACTTAGAAGAAATTGCACCGAATTTTTTATTGCACCAATGTTAAATATTCTCGTAGAATCCACGAAGAAATTGAAATCTCGAAGTACAAAGAAGTGTATTTGTATAAATGTCTGTCTTGAAGTTTTAATATAAAGGAGTCAAAGAGTTGTGGAATGTAAATAGAAGTGACTTTATTTTGTAGATATTTTCTGCGAAGAAGCTGGTGGCAATTTTGAGTTTAAATACCTGCGTCTCATTATTCATAATCACATTCTCCTTTGATATGATTTCCAAATTGAGCAATTTCCTGATTTTATTCATCCGATATCGGCTAAATAAACATAGGTACATACAGATAACAAAAAAATTAACAATTATGGAACTATACGTAATGTTAATGCCTATCTGACTGTTCAATCGGAGGGTCACATTTGATATTAAATATACCCGGGGCAAGGAGGCGCGGGCCAATTATTTGTGTACATTAGTCTGATACCAATTAGTATATATTATGCTCCGTAGGGTCCGTCAATTGGTCCAGAAGACTTTGGGTCTTTATTATTTGATTCGATTTTAGAAGTTTACCAAGATAAACCAAATTACCAAATATTATAATTTTCATTACTACATTATTTTCAGATGTGAGCCATAAAATAAACCTAACCTGACCTAAACTAACGAAACTCAAAATTAATCATATCTTTTCAATGAAAAAAAAAATGTTTTTAAACACTTCGTAATTGAGCTGCTATAAAAATACGATCAAATTATCACCTAATTTATCTTCTTATAAAAGTCGTTAAATTGACTGCGGACGCTAAAGATGCGAACCACGTACATGAATACGTCACCTTCTTCATTTATTGTGATCTCTTTGACTTATCTCAATTTGAGGCGACGAATGAACATGATTTATTACTAAAAATAATGAATTTTAATATAATATGAAAGAGTCCAAAGGCAATGAAAATATTAGCTTTAAGTAATGAACTTGATTCACATTATTTAAAGCTCATATTTAACGACGTCTAATGACGCCAAAAATCTACTACTTACACGTGGAACGTCACGCGACCCCTCATTCGAGACACTTTATGTAACTCTCGCACCAGTCACCATATTAACTAGCTGCGCCATAGTTTAAACTATTGCAGCTATCATCGTTTAAGATTATTTGTCGCTGTATGTATTTGTTTAATAAATATACAGTAAGCCGACGTTCGCACGGACGTAAAAAAATCGCCGCGATTTCATTACGTCCGTGCGAATGACGGCTAATACTCACTCTACTAAACTCGCTCAACTTTGAGATTTGATTTATGATTAAACTTGTTATATGAAAATATGTATTTAAATTAAAGTTCACAAACGATCCACTCATTAATGCAAACTAATTTGAAATGCGTAATTTTAATTAGCAATGAATCCCGAATCAGTGTTAAGTCAATTGTCAATAAAGCGAGGATCGTCCATGATTGATGGAAGCATGCAAGTTTGAAGGGTTTCACTCATGATGAATCTATTTAACTGATTCCGATATCCGTGGACCTACCTAATGACTTCAATTCATTTCAATTAAATTGTTCATACAGCTTCATAGAAAATTTTGTCCTGGTGTCTGTAATAAGTTATAACTAAATAATTATTTTCGCGTTTATGTAGTAGGTAAGTTAAAGTGTTTCATCCATCCATCCACACAGATATTATAAATGCGAACGTAGTTACTCTGTCTGTTATCTTTTCCCGCTTAAACCACTGAACCGATGGGACAGATGGGTAGTCTAAGCCATGGAAAAAAATATAGGCTTATCTTCATCCTGGATATTTGTAAAAAAAAACAAATCTGTTCAGTCAAACATACAGCTTCATATGAATTTAAAATTAAGTTTAATAAAAATCTGTAAACCGACTACGGGAAAATAAAAATTATCTAAAAAGTAGGAAACAAGAATATATTTCAGACAGAAATCAACACATAGGTGCAAAAATGGTCAAGGTAAAGCCATGGATACATGCCTGTAAACCATACGGGTGCCAGAAACACCTACAAAATTATAATGGCATGCGACGACGGCTTTACTTTGACCATTTTTGTACCTCTGTCTTGATATCTGTCTGAAATATATTCTTGTTTCGTACTTTATAGATCATTTTTATTTTCCCGTAGTCGGGTTACAGTTTTTTTATTAAACTGAATTTATTATTTTATACTTTTCCCTTTTTACACTTGATAAACGTTACGACAACAAGAGTAATACAATAGGTCAGTAATTAACCTATTTTAAATTCCAATAGCAGTGAAAACTATAGTGTGATTTATTTCGACGCAACACCATTTATCGAGCTTCGAAGAAATCCAAAATATAAATATTTCGTTGCACTTGTTTTTCTTCATAAGAGTGGAATTGAAAATCGTTACTATTTATTATTATTAGGATTTGATTAACTCAGTGTTGGTATCATTTAGCGCCGTACGTAGCGCAGTCTCACTTTTGCTTGTTTTTAACAATTTAAGTATATTTATTTACTTTAATAATATGATATTATATACATACTTGTAATGTGCTCTTCATCAAGACCTTTTTTTTGATATCAAACATGTCATGATTATCTCAACAAATTTTTTTCGAGATTAAAAATTTACGCGTAAAGTAACACCATATTAAATTTAGGAAAAAAAATGTAGCGCATGTCACCCGGACTATTATTACAAATCTATTGATACCTCATTTATCAAAATCGGTTCAGTAGTTTAGGCACTACGGTGGAACATACGTAAATATTTATTATGTTTTTATTTTATTACTTTAAAGTACATACCGTTAACATTTTTAAATATTAAAAAAAATCATTTAAAAAAAACTTTTAAAAATATAAGAAATAGTGGCCCATTGGCATCAGGAACAGGGTCCAAGATGCCGGTGGTCAGGGCTCTACAGAGAGGAACCTCCTCACTATGCGTGCCGTGTCTAGGAGTACTGCTTTCTGAATCAGGCCCTTGATCTAGCCGCGCAATGAGAGCCTCGTGAGGTGTTGGTCGAGGCTCTTCCCTATCAGGCCATTAACCGTAACGATTATCGGTACAATGATTGCAGAGTTCACATCCCACATGTCGACAACCTCGTGTGCTAAGTCAAGATACTTGATTTTTAAAATCTTTTTCAGCTTTCACGAGATTCTCCTCATGAGGAACAGCGATATCAACAATCATTGCACGGCGCTCTCGTCGATCTATGACCACAATATCAGGCTTATCGGCTACAATAGTCCTGTCAGTGATGATAGATCGATTCCAGTACAATGTGGTGTGACCATTCTCAAGAACTGGGTCGGGCACATACCTGTAGTATGGTACTTCGGACTCTACAAGGTTGTACTGCAAGAAAAGTTGCTGGTGGATAATCCTACCTACTATATTGTGTCTGTGCAAATACTCGCCGTTAGCAAGACGAGAACAACCGGAAACAATATGTCGGATTGATTCGAATATGTGAGTACGGCTGTTCAACTGTTTACCGGAGAATATAAAAAAAATGTGACAATACGTATAAACAAATTCAAACGCAGATTAAGGCAATACACCACAACATTTGAAATAACATAAAACAAACTATGCTAATATAATGTCTCCAACACCCTAGAGGTAACTAACTAACTAATATTAAATCTAAATACATACAGACGAAATCGTGGGCAGCAGTACTAGTATCTATCCTACTCTATAATTGGCTAATCTAATTACCACGATAATATTAAGATCTATTCTCGTGTAGCCTGTTTCGAAGCGAGAGTAGAGTCCACACGACAAAATAAGAAGAAAATATGAAATGTCATAAAAATAGAGTGTTGAGAACATAATATTATTTCGTGAGTAGTTTTTCATGTCCATCAATAACTCATGGACAGTGTAAACCCGTCAGGTGGCTACTTAATTCCGTTAATCGGTGGTAATAAAATGTAAATTTATACATATATAGGCTTATGTTTTCAGTTTTATTGTATGTTGCTTATTGCGTTTAAACTGGCAGGGGATTCCATTAAACTGTGTCAAACCGAATTGAATTTATTGAATTGAATTTACTGTTACTTTCGATATTTTATTGTAGGTAGTAAATTTTTACCTGTTCACTAAAATATAAAGTGTGTAAAGATCTCAATAATGTACATGAATTAATTCAAGAAACAAACTTATTTCTACTGGTTGTTAAAATACGGAAGGCCAATTCTCATGAATAAAAACGTTCAAAAAACTGGTCAATTTAGGTAAATTAGAGATTTATTTGTCAGATTGAGACTGAGATTAGAATGCAAACAGGAACCACCCCGATGATTTTTGATCTATGCTTTTTAAAATACCAACTATATTATTATACTTTAATTCTTATAGATTATGCAGGCATTTTTATCTATAAACTTATAAAACAATTTTATTTTTTTTACTTCTCTGTCTGCCCTGTCTGTCACCTTCTGGTCGTGCGAAATTCATCTCACTTGATGCAGTCTGGCGGTGCATTACCGAGTACCTAGCAGTAGTATCCACTTCTGAAGAACTTGTTTTGCTTCAACGGTAACTTTATTTCTGCAGACAAGATAATGATACAATTATTTTATTACACAATTACTTTTTTTATTAAGAGTTTCTTGATGGCGTACAATTTTCTACAGTTTTCTATTTTTTTTCGGTTCACAGCGAATCCTTGTTTATGTTTGAGTGTACACGTTGTCTACTTAAGCTTGTTAATGTATTATGATTTTTAACTAATAAAGCATCCATATTATGACCAGAAATATTTTGCATTCACACAAACCACACAATTTCTGCCTGTTGACCACAAAACACAGTATAGGGAATAAATTAATTATTCCGTCTGATAATATTTTACGTGGATTCAAATCCAATTTGAATGTTCATAAACAGTGGTTTCGATGGGAGCTGTTTATTTTAAATTAAGCCACTACACAACACACATAAAAACAAACCAAATAAATAAATGAAAAAAATACTAAAAGATTATATTGTCCCTATAATATAATCTTTTAATGTTTTATTCCAAAATGTCCGCGATTCTTGATAGTTTTCGAGCTATATATATATATTTTTTTTTTTGAAGAATTATTTTCAGCGATTCCAGCAATTTGGTGGATCAAGTACCAACTTTTATGTGATATTGTGCAAGCCTACATTCCGCCTAGGTTTTTGAAATGATTAAGGAACCAGGCAGTACTTAAATATATATATATATATATATATATATATATATATATATATATATATAAGTAGAAATTTTGACTCTATCACTCGAACGTAAATTCCTCCTTTTGTATCAACATTTTTGTATCTTGAGTTAATAATAGGAAAATGATTATTTTATTTCTGAAAGAATATTCCATAACAATGAAAATAGCAAAAAAATAATGTGAAAAGGCCGTGTGAAAATAAAGATAGATCTTTTTTAAGCGGTAAATCATTTTAATAATTAATAATAGTAGTAGATAAATAGTAATCATTTTAGTAATTATAATGTCTCCTAGAACAGCCGAGGGGCTGGCCCAGGCAAGGCTTTGCTTGAGAGTAAAGATTAAAATGGTGACTTTTGTAGGTAAGATATATAATCAGAAATTGTACGTAACCTGAGAATATTATGGAACTATAACGCTATTGTTGCATTTTATTTTGTATGAATTTTATGTGAACGACTCAAACAAAATTGTGGATGTGCCGATGTTACCTACCTCAATGGAAATATACCGCTGATTCTCTTACAAAGGTAATTATTGCAAGGCGATTATTTCATTCAAGTTTAGTTGCGAAAAACAGAATCACTCAGTCTATAGGCGGCCTATGTAATTAAAGTAAATTTTCATTCGATTATTTGGAGACTTAACGAGACCCTTTTATTCCTGTTGTTAGAATCCCAAATTGACGCTCTCCTCTTCAAAATACCTGAAAAGATACTTAGACAACAAGGTTCCTTTTCAACCTCTGCCACCTCCAGAGAAGAGATTTCTTCTGAAAAAAATAAAAAACTTCGCCGTCCATTTTATGTCACTCTGAAAAACTGTAAAAAAAAAGGTTTTTACAACAAAACTGTGTAGTTTGTTTTGTAGTTTGTAGGTCTAGGTATTGTTTCCGCTAGGCAAACGACTAGGTAGTCTTTTTGATAACCCAAGAGACATGTTAAGAGGGTTGCGTAGTCTACTCATGTTAGGCACTATCTGGAAATAATATTGAATATTCTGCTTATGGGTGTGAAACATCGAAATTAGATGTTAATAACATTTCTTCACACTCAATTAAGTGTTTATTTACCTACAAGTTATACTTACAGCTAAATTCATTGTGGTCCAATTTATTTTCATTTGTAACACTGAGCCGGGTTTCGGTCGCATTTTTTACGTATAAATCCCCTAAGATTCCTTACAAAGAGTTTCATTTGCATTCGTGTGTTTGCGAGGTCTCTCAATCAGCGGATCATCCTCGCAGTACATTATGAAGGTGCGATCCGATCTGTTTATTGAGGCTTAGTTAGGAGTATATCATAATAAGAGTAGATTGTATTATTGTTTATTTAAGGAATCTATTAAAGTAGGTAGGTACTTAAACGTTTAATTGTTGTCTTAGCGCAAAGAGCGAAGTCAAAATTCAAAATTCAAATTCAAAATATTTTTATTTCACATAAACCTACATGGGAATTTATGGAACGTCAGAAGCTAGATGCACGGTTCCCATTGGTCGTTTCCTATGAGGAAGAGCCGGCAAGAAACTCCACGGTTACTCTTTTAAAAATAAATGGCTTTTACAATTCTTTCAAATAACAGTGCTACTAGGTATGGGAGGACAGTGTAGGTCTTTCAATTAGTAAGTCCACTAAGCCTTTTTAAAGAGTTTTCACATTTACAAAATAGAAAAGAATCTATACAAAAGATATATAAATTAATAAAAATAAAAACCCATTTTAATTAAACGCGATTACATGATTGCACCTGTAATAAAACTGAATAATTATTACGTGCACAAAAGCCACTATAGTGTGGCCATTAGTGCTGTGCACTCCCTGAGGTATGCGCGGTGAGGTGGGAGGCGAAGAAAAAAGTGCATGAGTTCATATGAGATCGATACATTTCGGACAGATCTTACGATATCAATTTGCATTTTTAAGGCAAGACTTGTGGCGGGACGATGGTCGGAGGCTATCTATCTGTAATATATTATACTTACTTAGTTGATTAAAATGTAACCCATATATACTCATATTTTATTAAAAATATGCAGGTGATAAATAAGAACTAAACTAATAATTCAAAGCAGGACTTGTTTTATTAAACATTTTTTTATATTTACAAACAATTATATATTCTAACGAAAGTTATTCTGACATAGATTCTGTTTCAACTTCATCTTCGATTTCGTCATCATCTTCATCTTTCACTTCGCCACCGGAACTTGAATCAGAGTCTTGCAAATTTATTATGAATGAATCGATAACATTATCGAACCTACTATCGCTACTCCAGTAATCATTTTCATTTTTCTGGACATGATCGTCGCATCTCTGCCATTTTTCCGCCGTGAATTCCAAAAACAATTTATCATTATTTATTTAATAAGATTACTTTTTCGTCTAGAGAAGACTTAATATAGTTTTGGGCTATGTTGTTTTTAATATCAGCCCAGACCAACTCAATCGGATTAAAATCTTGATGGTACGGAGGTAAACGCAGAACAGTGTGTCCACTGGCTTTCAGGAGTTCGTCAATTCTATACACGGGTTCTTTTTGTGTATTTTTGATAAGAAGTAGCAGTTGAGCCTTTGACATGGTTCCTGAAAATTCTACATTATGGCGTAGCAACCAGTTCTGCATTTCACTTTTGAGGCTTGATATAGTTGGTTTCTTCTCAACCTGAACGCTGTGGTAAGACGCGTTGTCCATTACAACCACAGAATTTGGCAGCAACTTATCTTTTAACTTTTCATCTACTCACTTATAAAAAGTAGGTCCGCTCATATCTCTATGATAATCACCGGTTCTGGCATCTGATTTGAATATAGTCAATGCATCATTCACTAAGCCATTTCGACAGGAAACCCCCAGGCTGTTATAAAAGCTTTTAAAGATCTTAAAATTAAATCGACAGAAGATCTCTGGGGAATGTCTGTAAAAGTCTGTAGATCTATAATCGAAACCATTGCGCCCTATTTAGCTTACATATTTAACACCAGTATAGACCAAGGAGTCTTTCCGGATCTCATGAAACACAGTAAAGTAGTTCCATTGTTCAAATCTGGTGATAGTAAAGAACCCAACAATTATAGGCCTGTATCAATTCTACCAGTGCTCAGTAAGGTGTCTGAAAAGTTGATGCTCAATCAAATGTTACTTCACTTTAATAAAAATTCCATCTTTCATGAACAACAGTACGGTTTCACCAAAGGGCGTTGTACCACTGACGCCGGTGTCACCCTAATAAAGAACATTTTTAATGCCTGGGAAGAAGCACAAGATGCCATTGGAATCTTTTGCGACCTCTCGAAGGCGTTCGATTGTGTAAACCATGAGACACTTCTGCTGAAACTAGAGCACTATGGGATTAGGAATACAGCTCTTGATTTACTTAGATCATACCTGAAAGATAGAAAGGTTAAAGTTCAGGTAAACGGCGTAAACTCATTAGGGTCTGAAATGGCAATGGGCGTTCCCCAAGGTTCGATATTGGGTCCATTCCTCTTTTTAGTTTACATTAATGATTTACCCCAATTATTTCAAAATCAACCGAAGATGGTGTTATTTGCAGATGACACATCATTAATCTTTAAAATAAACCGACGGTCACAAAATCTTGAAGACGTTAATAGCTCTATTCTGCAAGTCCAAGATTGGTTTACGGTAAACAATTTGGTACTAAATAAAACAAAAACCAAATGCATTAGATTTAAATTACCTAATGTTAGAAGTAGCGAATGTGACATCATATTGAATGGGGAAAAACTGGAATTTATTAATCAAACGGTTTTCCTAGGAATCACGCTAGACGAGAAATTACAATGGGGACCTCATATAACATCTCTTGCGGGGCGGCTAAGCTCGGCCGCTTATGCTGTTAGAAAGATAAGACAGTTAACAGATGTAGAAACCGCGCGATTGGTCTATTTTAGCTACTTCCACAGCCTTATGTCGTATGGCATTTTACTGTGGGGTCGGGCTGCTGACATTGAATCTATCTTTATTTTACAAAAGAGAGCTATCAGAGCCATTTATAATCTACGTCGCCGCGAATCTCTCAGGAAACTATTTAAAAGGATCCACATCTTTTTAATAAAATAAGTGATAGACATAATTTTAATACTAGAAATAAAGATAAACTAGATCAACCATTTTTCAGATTATCTAAAGTACATACATCTTTTATGGGGTACTGTGTTAAATGTTACAACAAAATACCTTGTGACATATTGCAATTAAATGAAAGAAGATTTAAAACTCAGATTAAAAGTACACTTTGTAAACAAGCATATTACAAATTAGAGGATTATATCCAAGATAAGAGTGCTTGGAAACATGCTGGTCCTGCTCCATAGGACAATTTAGAATCAAGACAAAATCAAACAGGTTGCTAATTTAATTGTTAAATTTATAATTTTGTATTATATGACATTGATTTTACATTCTGTGATTACTTCCTCACACACTGACTTATTAATTTTAAAAACATTAGGAAAATCGTCTACTTTTACTATGTTTGTAAATATGTGAGCACCATGTATCTATCATATAATTAAATTATCTGTCGTTGCTTCATTTTTAATTCTTTTTACCTATTGTGGTATAGTAATTTTATTCTAGTTGCATCGTCTTCACATATAATTATTTAAGTAATGTACGTACTTATACACTATTGTAAAACATTTTAAAAGAGTAACGGTGGAGTTTCTTGCCCATTCTTCTCCATACGAAAACTACCTTTTGGAAGGGGCGACTAGAATCAGTTATATTATTCTATAAATTTTGACGTTCAAAAGTGCCATACATGGGCCTATTTGAAATAAATGTTTTGACTTTGACTTGGACTTTGACACCCAACGTGGAGAATTACCAATCGCCGTCCTTTCCCAATATCAGTATGAATTCCGGGTTCTGACGATGATTGCCAACATTTGCTGGCATGGTGACTGGCGTTGATGTATGTTTCATCAAGAAAATATATGTTGCGGTTTTGCGTTCTGTAATTTCTGAATTGTGTAAGATATTTTTTCCGCCACACTGTAATATTAGGCTGCTCTATAAGGAGATGTCTCTTTGATTTGCATTTTTTGAAACGGTAGCCCATTTTGTGTAAAAGCTGTCTTAAATATTCCCGTCCACAATCCAATATGCCATCCTTTCTCAAAATTGATATTAACTTATGGACACTTGGTATTTTTTTTTTCAACTTCGTAATACTGATGATTTTTTCTTCTGATAACTTCAAGGTCAAAATCATCCACAACGTGTTTTTTCTTTAAAACTTTTGGTTTTTTTGGCAATTGAAATTTTAATTGGCTTGAATTTTCAATTGATAAATAACCCACAGAAATCACATTATGCACGGTTCTTTTGCTGTACCTACCTCGTAGCCTCCCCAACGATTTTGGCAATATTCACATCATTTTTAAATTCAAAGCTTTCTGTGTCTGCTTTTCTTTTCTTAAAATATTCAGCCACTTTAAAAATGACAGTCTTCATATCACGAGATAACGCACGACCCATCTTTGAATATTTATCCCATGTGCGTCTGACATAGACAGTCCGATACAGATAACACTACCTGCCGCCACGAGCGTTGACGGCGCGCTGACAGAGCGCAGCAGCCGATTCTCCCCCCCATCTCGCCGCGCGCATACCTCCGGGAGTGCACAGCACTAATGGCCACACTATAATAAAGAGTTGAAATTAACTCGTAGGTATATAATGTCAAATAATAGGATGAATATGTCAAGGACGAATGTAATTTTTTTTTATTAAATTTAATATGGTAATTTGGGAGCAATTAAGAGACTCTTATTTGATTGCTTAGATCACAAAACACTGCCCTTGAAACTTGAGCATTAGGGTCTGGATAAACTTACGCGGACTTTAGTAAAATCATATTTGAATGAAAGACTGCAGCAAATTCAAATAAACGGTGTAAATTTATTGGGTTTAAAAGTCAAAATGGGTGTACCACAGGGCTCTATATTGGGTCCATTCCTCTTTTAGTATATATAAATGATTTACTTGATTTACTGTAAAACCGAACACAAATGGTGTTATTTGCTGTTGACACATCACTGATTTTTAAAGTAAACAGACATGCACAGGAGCTTGACGACGTAAATAACGCTATGCTTAAGGTCCATAATTGGTTGACTGTAAATAATTTGATATTAAATGAGAAGAAAACTAAATGCATAAGATTTTCGTTACCGAATGTTAGAAGTAAGTGTATGCCACGTTGTATTGAATAAAGAGACACTAGAATTCGTCGAAAAGGCAGTTTTCCTGGGGATAACGCTTGACTCCAAACTATAGTGGGATCCTCACTTAACATCACTTGCAGGGCGGCTAAGTTCAGCCGCTTACGCTGTTTGGAAAATCCGCCAACTAACAACATGGCTACCGCGAGACTGGTCTCTTTTAGTTATTTTCACAGCATCATGTCTTACGGTATTTTGCTGTGGGGACGGGCTGCATATATTGATTTCATCTTTATTCTGCATAAGAGGGCCATCAGAGCCAGCCAGACGCGATTCTCTAAGGGAATTGTTTAAGAAAATTAACATCATGACAGTACCTTGTCAGTACATATATGAAAACACTATGTATGTTCGAAAAAATCTCCATCTTTTTAGTAAGATAAGTGACAGGTATAATTTTAACTTTAGAAATAGGAACAAATGAGATCAACCACGTTTTAGATTGTCTAAAGTACACACTTTTTTATGGAGTACTGTGTAAAATGTTATAATAAAATACCACTCGATATTCTTCAACTAAATGAGAAGAAATTTTACAACTTGCATTAAACGCACACTATGTAGACAAGCATGTTATAAGTTGGATATTTTCTTTCTGTCTTTTTGGTAGTAAAATTCTATTAACCTTTTAAATACATTGCAAACTATGGTTTTCTATAGTTTAAAAGCATATTTTCAATTTTTTGTAATTGTGAGTACCATGGAGCCGTTTATTATGTTATTAAGATGTATGTTGACTTGAAAGAGCATGGCAGTTGAGAGTATGTCATGTTCACTTAAATGTCTAAATGTCTCGCTGATGGTGGTGAGTGTGTTGGATCATTCGGTTCCCTATAAAACGATTGAGCTGGATGGTGCTGATCCACGCGTCATGTTCGTGAACGGGCGCCGTCAGTTGAGACTGGTTATCTCTTATCTGCCAGGGCTTATTTTTAATCTCATATTTTCAGTTACTTTTGATTATTATTTGTACATTGTTCTCAAATATAGAAGCAACAAGAATAATGTAACCAGGATTAATATCTATATTTAAAGGAGTGTCCTTGTCCTTCTTGGCTGTTCTTCACCATAGAGATCCACATTTTGGAATGGACAACTTCAACTTTCTGACTAACTGACCAACTCTTTGATAATTCAAAAGTGCCTATTAATGATTTAATTGAAAAAAATGCTTTGAGTTTGAGTTTTTTCACTTAATCACGCAAAAACTGGATGGATGAAATTTAGCACATAGATAGTTTATAACCTGGATTAACATAATAGGATAATTTTTATTCCGGTAGTACGTTCCTGTGGGATAATTTCCGATATCCACGCGGGAGGTACCGCTGGCAAAAGCTAGTATTCTATAAATTAACCTAATCCACCTATATCATCGTCACTCACTTCATTGCCGTAAATTTATTAAGGCAATTAAATTTGTCCAAGTTGACAGTTTGTTTCTTTATTTTTGACACTTTAATGAACGCCGCGAGGCGTAGGGAATTAAATTCTTACAGCTTACTGTACCAGAACACGTATCTTCCAATGTCCCTACTTCTAGGCTGTGAAATTAAAAGGCATTTATGGAATTTAAATTTGCCTTAGTCGATCTTGGCATCTAGTTTATAAATAAAACTGTCCGGTGAAAGGGCCCGAATTCCATTCTTGGTTTAATTGGGTTATTTTTTTTTGTAAAGATTTTTTGTTTATGTTTCTTTTTGTATGGAATGTTGTCAAGTCTAGAATATATCAATCTGACGTACAACTGTATGTATGTATTATATACAAGAGTATACATGCATCATAATTTGCTATTTTGTTATCTTTACAAGTAAAGCAAGAACAACAAACATAATATATTGAAAGAATTACATAAGTAGGTTTTGAACACCTAGTACTATCTTCAGGTACATACATATTCTGCCTACAACCATGTAAATATTATCTTCTATCAAAATATACGTTTCTATATATGTTTTTATTACATAGTGTAATTAATTTGTAAAGTTATGTCTAACGCGGATAAACAACTGAGAATCTCGCAAAAACTATCAAGAGTATTTTTCTGAAACCTTCACCATTTTATAGATAATTTGATTATTTATCTTTTAATATACGTATTTTATTAAAAGACCTTTAGTTTTATGTATAATAAATTAATAATGCGTCTAAATTGGGGCAGCGATCCTTGATGGGCGAGTCCTAATACTGGCTGGACGTACAAAGCGTTGCATGAGGTCAGCAGAGAACACGCAAGCTAATAGCCACTGGCAAGATCACTGGCATGTAGTCGCGTCTTAACGCGAAGGCTTCTTCAATAACGCCGCTCCACAAACTAACGCATTATTAATGATCCTAAAATGAAAATACATTCTGATGCCTCGGAATCAAAATTAAACGTAGGCATAAACCTACGTTTAATTTAAGAGAAAATTAGAAGTTCATGCATTTGATTTTGAACCTGTGAAGCTATTGATGAAAACTTACGGTTTACTCTTATCAATTATATTTTCACCTCAGCACCTCAAACAAGCAGCTATTGCTGTGTATAGACAGTGAGCAAAATATAATTTTGCTGCGAGCGTGAGACCAAGTAACTTTTTAATTAGTATTATTATTTTTAATGCCGAGAACTGTGCTGGGTCTACTCATAAAATTCACTCTGTTCTGTCACTTTCACTTCGATACGAAAAGAGCAAGAGATAGAAAGAAGTCGAATCGAAGTTTGATTTTAAAATTCTATAGCAAGTAGAGCCAAAAAATAAACAAACAATAAAACATTCGGATACACATAAAACCGTAAAATTGCAAATCATTTGTAAAGGATTTATTTCAATGCTGTTATTATATTTTTTGGAAAGAAGTTCTTTAACGCGGCTTGCATTAGGAGTGCACTGGCAGAAATCGTCACGTGAAAGAGAGAGAAAAGAGAAAGAAAGAAAGAGAGAGAGATGGATAGTGTGAATTTGGTCAAAAAGCCAATCCAAGATGGCGGTCGCGAAAATTTTCACATTTTTTGCCATGGGTGTCGTTTTCATAGTTTTCGAGGGTGCTAAAGCGGATATTGACATTAAAATGTAAATCCAAGATGGCGGCTGTGAAAATTTTCACATTTTTCGTCATGGGTGTCGTTTTGATAGTTTTTGAGCATGCTTAAGTCGACAGCGAGGTCAAAATGTTAATCCAAGATGGTGGCTGCGAGAATTTGGTTTCTGTTTTAAATCATACGCGAGAAGGAACTTTGTTCCGAAGAAAAAATACGAAGTTTATTTTGTTGTATTTTTTTACATTTAGGTATATGTATATTATGTTCTCGCTGCTGAGGTGAAAAGTTGTGTGTTACACGAGAACAAATTTATTTGCATCTCGTGTCTTTGAATCCCTGGCTGCGCTTAGGATTCTAATCTAGAATCACTCGCTACGGTCGTGATTCAATTATAGAATCCTTCGCTTACTCGGTATTCAACTTCAAGCCTCGCAGCAAAAACCAACTTTGCCCTCTTGTTGCACAAATAACTATTTACCCACGGCTTTGCCCAAGTTACCTATACCAGAGGAATCATTTTTCGGGATAAAAAGCAGTCTATGTCAATGTTCGGCTTTGAACTCTCGATGCAATTATCACGTCGATCTGTTACTCTGATGCTGGAAGAAAGAACAAACCAACACACTACACACTTTTAGACACACTTTTACACACTTTTTTTTTTATTATTATTATAATATTACTAGATTTTGCATAACTGATGCAGACCTGTTCGAAAGACTACCTGTAAAAACGTCCCAGGCCACATTTTTATTTAACATGTGACATTATAGCAATATTATTAAGTTATTATCTAAACATTACAAAATATAATAAATACGTATTTAATATAATACCTCTCCTAATCTTGCTTTCCCACGTTTGTTATGAAGTTCAAGAGCTTAAGGAGAATTACTAGTTATTAAAGAGTAGGTGGAAGCACCCACGTGTCGCATCGCGAGTAAGTTACGTAAAGGCTCTTTCAAACCGGCGCGACACGTGACGCGACACAAAGACAACGCTCGTCGCGCGACGAGCGGCGTCTTTGTGTGGCGTCGCGTGTCGCGCCTGTTTGAAAGACCCTTTAATCTGGAATTATTCAAAAGGATAATAAGATCAGCTTGTAATTCTCCGACTCTGCGGGGTCTTACGTGCAAGAAAGATAGAAAAGCTATTGATAATTACTGTTGTTCACTGTATTTAGAGATACTTATTCAAAGGTTGAACAACATTACTTTGCTCCCCATGTCAAAGGCCGGTTTAAAAAAAAAAAAAAAACATAATACTACACATTTTTATACACCGACTGATCCAAACCTTTGAACAATAATAAATAAGTCTACCGAGTCCGCTTTATGTGAACATGGAATGGCCCAATCATGACCTATGCGGGTGCCGTCTTTGCTCATGCAAAACCCCATCATATCCATAGGATGCAAACCCTCCAAAACCGATTCCTCCGTAGGGCTACCGGTTCTCCCTGGTTTCTTAGGAATGAGAGCCTCCATCTCGATCTGAAAATCCCTACTATTCAGCAGTTTCTTAAACGCACTGCAAAGCGTTTCTTTGAGTCCGCGGCCATACATCGCAACCTTCTGGTTGTGGAGGCCGCTAATTATGTCCCAAATAAAATCAGTCATATCCGTCGTCCGAGGCATGTTCTCACCAACCTAGATGACCCCACTACCATCCATCAGGACTCTAGTAGGGAAACCAGTACAGTGCACAAACACAGACACCCGATATTCCAAGTTCGCCGACGAGGACTCGACCCCGAGTAAATGAAACTCTCCCCCGACCCCTGCTCAAAAACGAGGTGCCAGCAGTTGTTGCAGCTGTGCACGTAGCTTTAAATTCCCCGATTAGAAGCCTTGTTTTTTTTTTCTGTAGGGCTTCTCATAGCTGACCTCTGAGGTCATGACTATTTAACCGGTCAATCCTATTGTTGCCTTAAGCTGCTACACTCAAAGCCTCCAGCCAGGGGCATACAAACTAAGCTAAAAGCTAGGTGAACGCTCGCTAAAGGCACCCCCTGTGGGGTACAAGCCTCGGCTTAGGGCGTCACCGGAAGGAGGACATCAAAGATGGGACGGGCTGGCCGATTAGCAGCCACAGGAAAGCCCGGTTAAATAGTCATAACCTCAGAGGTCAACTATGAGATGCCGACTATGATAAAAACCTCGCACTTTGACATACACATCGCAGTGACAACACCACGCGCGTTGATTAGTTTTATGACCAAGCCCCGCCCTTAAACATATCTACTTTCCTGCTTTTACACATTCTTATAAATTATCTACAAACAGAGAGCACCATTAAAAGAGTTGTTGAGAGAATGTAATAAATGGACGTATTCTAGTCAAAATTGGTAGTCTAACAAGCATATCTACTGAATTCACTACCCACGAGTAGTGTTCTATTAAGCAAACATAACGTAGTTTTTATCTTCTACTAACTATTTTGAGTGAGTGCTGCACTGATGCTTATCGTGTAAATTGCTTCCTTTTGGCAGGCAAGGGTTTTGTACGTTGACTTTTGGTGCATTCGTTATTGTCTCAAAATGACACCGATAAATGTGATAACAATAGTAAAAGAAACTTGGTATAAAATAATCTTCAACTAAGTTTATTTATAAAACGATTACGTTATATTGAAACTTTGAATCAAATTAAATACCTGACCTGATTTCTCAACGCGCCATCAAATTTTTATTGCCTCTAAAACAGCTATAAATAAAGTAATTGTCGCCACCCAGTTGATAAATCTACAAACAGTAACTTACAAACGAAACGAAGCGTACAGTTACTAATGCGTTTTATTTCCCTTAATTCCCCGATCATTAGCTAGCTAGCTAGCTAGCAACGGACATATATCACGTCCAAACAACTTACAACGTTTTACGAAAAATGAAAATAACTAAAAATAACCGCCAGTTTTCTCTCTCCCTGAACAAAATTAAATGATACGGGAAACAAAATTTATGAATCAATAAACACGGAATGCTCTTTGAATTCCGTATGCGCGTGGTGCACACTATGCGTTATATTTTAAAGACGTTTCTTTAGAAACATTTGACTCCAATATTTGACTAATACATCCATTCTAACCTTTATCATATAGAGTGGCGATTATGTTATAACATTAAATAGCACAGCGGTTATTACATGTTGTTATATGTTCGTTAAAAAAAAAAACAATTTTACTCAAAATAGAAAACTGTATTTTTCAAACAAAATATATAGCGTAAAAATTGTCATGAAATAAACTACCCTTCCTAATAAGGCACTAGACACGCGCGGGGTGATGATATCAAATAATTAAACACAAACTTTATGGTATTGCTACCTAATAACCACAAAAAAATGCAAAAACGAAAAGAATACCCCCACGGATAGAATGTTAATTGTTATTAATTATTTTATTTGTGTATGTTTAAAATAATACGTGGTTTTAATTAATTTGATAATCTAATCGCCGCACTGTATAGTCATAAGAGCGATTTTCCCGATCCTAAGCACCAGAAACGGCTTGCGGTTAAAGTATGCAAGAATAGGCAGAGCCGAAATGTGCTACGTTTTCCGTTAAAAGCATGTAAATAATATGTATAATATAATATAATATTTTGCATATTAATTTTGGTAAAAAGTAGACCAAATTTACCTTTCCCGGCTCAAGTGAACTCAAGTCGTACAAGTTTATCGAGCGGAACATTTTCTTGAATGTTTCGTATGAGAAAACTAAATGGGTTCATGTATCGGTATAACTCTCAACAATATCATTGGGCACTAGCTCCTTTTATTATATTGAGAAAGTGTTGTATCGACACAACCACTGTAATACAAGACTAATAAAATAGTATCACCAGAACCCAAGTTAATATTATATGTAGTTCATTATAACAACGCTTAAAACCCACCACAAATTACCATGAAAAATATGCATCAAAACTAAACTGCACAGCGCAGTGCACAACTCGCACTTGACACAAGCTTCCTGTTCACACAATATATTCCACTCATTTCCCGTTAATCATATAAAAGTTGGCGAGCCTACTAGTAAGGTAGAACAGCCAGTTGCCGACCTACTTCCATTCGGTCTTTGTTTTAAAATTTCCTCGCCGCGCCCGCCAAATGTGGCGTGGATTGAAAACGAGGTCGCGAGCCTTGTTAACGTTTTTTTTTTTTCGTCAATTTTTTATGGCTTCCTTTGCATTCGGATTTTAAGTTTTTTTTGTTGACTTTTTGATATTTATGGTTGCACTAGTCGACGTCTTGAACTCGCTAGTGGGCTTTTCTAACATGCATGCTATTCAGTATAGTTAGTTATTTATTTAGTGGAATAGAAGATGATTTATAATGAAAACGAGCGCGTTAAATTTCATGAGCAGACCATTGGGCGTATCAATATTATACATAGAATAAAAACTTTTTTGCAAAAAAAAAAAATAACCTACTTCCAAAAAATACTACAAAGTGAAAAATAACTACTAACAAAAATACAAAACCAAAGACACTGACTTCTGAAATGTAAGTTATTTTTCACTTTGTAGTATTGTTTGCAAATCGGTTGTTTTTTTGTAAAAAAGTTTTTATTTCTCGCTTTTTAGTGGGTAGTTTGTAATTCATCTAAGTTACAATAGCCTAATCTCAACTGCTCATCACCTTTTACAAAATATTGCTTTTCCCGATGCAGGGGCGTTAATCGTTGAGGAGTTCTCCTGGTACTTAGCCATCAGCTCCACTTCTCCATATGCATTGTGACGAGTATAAATTGCATTGCAACGATATTAAAGTAATCGAATCGCAACCCGTAAAATACTTATTATTGAGTAATTCTGGTAGCCATTTGTGGTCTTCATCATCAGTTTCACTTCAACAAATGGTGTTTTTCAAGAACAACTGCACAAGTTACTATGAAAAAAGAATCATCGAAATCGGTTGGCGTGATATTAAGTTATTCGTCTATTTGTCGCTCACATACTTAATGCAAATTTAAGACTTATATGGTTTTCTCATAGATGCCATTGTCAGAACTGGACCAAATCGGACCACACGGGAAGCACCAGCTTTCAAATAAAAATAGAATCATCGAAATCGGTTCACCCACTCAAAAGTTCTGAGGTAACAAACATTTAAAAAATACAGTCGAATTGAGAACCTCCTCCTTTTTTAAGTCGGTTAAAAACTATTCAAAAACATAATTATTATTAAAACATAATTTATTCAAAATAACAAATAATTTCATTATTTTAAATTCTGAATAAATTTAATTATGACAGAAAGAAAAACGTTTATTTGCGGTAAACATGACGCAAAAAAAGGTTTAAAATACATAAATAAGAAAAGGTTGGGGAAGCATGCGTCACATCCACGCAAATCGGCTATCGCTCAGCATTATGTTACGACCCCAGAGCCCCAGCACTGGTTTTCAGCGACAGCCGGCGCCGACGTAATGACGTCGACCGGTGCAGCAAACTAATATTTAGACGGGTACACCGTCTAAAAGTCAAGAAAAATAATTTATTAAAATTAAAACGTGATTCAGTATATTAAATAGAGGTAAAAAATAAAAACGAAAAACACATACTTTATTTTAAGTTACGAGAATATCATCCTCAAAAAACGTTTTACGTTTTATATAGTGGCAACATTTCGACGCGTCTTACTTGGCGTGCACCCAACATGTACCAAATTGTGATGTAAGAAATTACAAAATGGCCAATGATGTAATATGACGTGTTATTATTATTCAAATGTTATGTGTAAGTGTTTTTGTTTTTATTATCTGTAGGGACTACAGGTAGCAGTAATGCTATCGGTGCAGAATGCAATGTCCCCCGCGCATTAGGTTTAGCGGCCAGTTTTTTTCCCAGAGCTGTAGCAATAACTTGTGTACCGTGTAACTAATATAAGAAACTTCATTGTGCTTAAGATTCGTGATCATATAAATAGTCTTTATATTGTACACCTTTTTTTTTGTGGGTGGGAAATCATCAAATAACTTCTCCCGCTTTGGGCGGAGCGGGAGGGCGTGTCAGACTCTTACTGACTAAAACCCACCCGTGTTCGTTCGGTTGCCCTGTTGCCGGGGGCCACAATCTCCCTTTCGGTTTTCTTCGCAACCCCGGCAGGCATCGGCCCTAGTGGACCCCTTCAATTCTGCTGACATCTCTTTGAGGCGCGCGTGGAACACAACGCGCCGTCGACCCGGGCCTGGTCCTTATCCGACGGTGAGCCACCCATTGCTCACCACCCGCAAGCCCGCGCCTACGGTGGCCGGAAATCGCCTCGCGATTCCCGACGCCCTGGGGTATATTGTACACCTGAATTTCATTTATTATCCCTCTACAACCACGATACTCATAAGGTCCAAAAATTATCTATCCCTGTACGGTTTTTATTTTACCATTTTCACACTACATAATTATGAAAATAGCATGGTATATATATACTTTACTAGCTGTCCCCGCGGTTTCACCCGCATTAGACTCGATCCTTTGGGAATATCGGGATAAAAAGTATCCTATGTCCTTCTACGGGTCATGGTTTACTCATACGCCAAATTTCATCCAAATCCGTTCAGCCGTTTCAGCGTGATGCCGTGACCAAAGGAAATAGGGATTCATTTTTATATATATAGACTAGCTGCGCCCCGCGGTTTCACCCGCATAAGTCTCGATCCCGTAAAAATATCGGGATAAAAGTATCCTATGTCCTTCTCCGGGTCAAGGTCTATCGATATCCCAAATTTCATCCAAATCCGTTCAGCCGTTTTAGCGTGATGTCGTGACCAAGGGAAATAGGGATTCATTTTTATATATATAGATTAACGCCCAAAGATGAGTTAAAGTTATTGTTGAAATGTGGAAGTTTTGACGTTCATAACTTCCAAACCAATATTTTTTTTTCCAATTGTACTTCCATACAGGGGTAGATAATGACAAGGCAAATGGATTTTTATGGTTGAACGTACACCGTCAAACAGACGAGTAATCACCATACTACGTTTGTGTGGAAGTATGACCGACTAGTGTAACCTTAAGCTAACATTACGTTACATGGCTCTTTTGCTTCTGTGACTTCTTTGAAATATTTGTGGGTGATTTTCGTAGTATATTAAGGACGGTATTCATAAATTGTATTTCAATAACATCTTGTTAACTTTACATCCAATCAGATGCTAAAGCATTTAACAGGAGTATATTTTGTAAATTAAAAAAAAAAAATTGGAAACCTTATGAAAATATACGTACAGAAAAACTTTATTTATTAAAGTACTATCGGCCTAAAACCGCAAAATTTATATTCCCATAATCATGTGCACTCTCAATCTCATAACCCCGGCCATTCCCACTAATCTTTTCCCATTATTTTTCCAAGAAAACTACCGTAAAAGTGGCGCTACAGAACTACAGACTACGATAGATCCCCATAATCATTTATTTGTCCTCTGCATACGTTACCGTAAGCTGTAGTTTCTCTCAACGATAAACTTCGGTCGGTATACCGAGATCCTTTTTACTCTGTGACAGTTGGGAGCACATATGCCTTTGGAAACATGTTTATTTGAAAAATTACTTATATGCTGGGGGCTGAGCGGATAGTGACATGCGTGAAACTAGGCACTATTTTTAGAAGGACCACGAATAAATTGGCTTATGAATTATAATATTCGATGAGCTTGTACGGTATAGTTGGGTCTGTTGGAATTCTTATCTTGTCAGAGTTTATTTGGGAAAGTAACCTTATATTTAACTTGTATTGATATCTCTTTGTTATACCTTACTTCTAAATCCACGAAGTAGGAAATAGATAGATAGGCACTGAATGAAGAAATTTATTGAATGAACTTAGCTTCTTCAGTAATTAGGGCTAAAATAAAGATTTATCTCATTCCCTACATAAATAAGTACATTAGCCACGCAAATCTATCCGACAAGGCTTCCAAAAAGTTGCAGTGTTTATTCTAAAGTGTTGCCAACAAACAAAACGTACCACGTTAATTGGTACGCAACGGCTGGGGAAGCTAATCAACCAACTTCGTGGTATCTGCCGCCACAGTGTTGCCAGCATTTATTCTAATTATGCACACGGCGCCATCCACGCCATTTAAACTTGAGGAATAAATCCCGGGAACTATAAATTAATTAAAATCTATCGGCAACACTGTGGCCAATAGGCACACGGGGTTGCGCGACGTCGATGACTTCATCAAATTCACTTCGGTGATTTAGGGACGGAGTTCGTTCTGTTCGTTTTTATTTATGTCGGTTGTAATTTTAAGGTGTTATAATATATCAACAATTAAAGTACAACAGCTAAAAGTAGCTTGATAAGTTGACGAAGTTTAGTCAGAAAAGTTGTCTTTGGAAAAAAGTATAGTATATTTTTCACTGAGAGTGATCCAAACATTTATATGTAGTTACATTCTGTAAAAATTTGAGAGGATTTATTAATGAAATTAAGTATCCTTCTTTTTAAAATAATTAAAATACTAGTAGATCAATTTAGCAATTATTATTAAATTAAAACTAACTGAGGCTCAATATAACATGCTGTCGATGCTAGTTAGCCGGCTTAGAATATCATCGATATGATTTAGTAATCTGTATTGAATGGAGTTCATACAATAAATCCTTTAGCACGACATGTTATGGTAACCCTCCACGCGTGGTAGCAGCACTAGTTGTCGGGCATCGCGCTTCACAACTTAGCTCGCGTGAGGTATTAGGCGCAACTTTTATTAATTCTTATTGTCGCTATTGTAACGCTTCGCTATTATGTCCATTGTTCTCTGTAATAACTTCGCGGAGGGTGAACGGATAAATGGGCCCTAGCCCTGCGTTTTACAACTTTGTGCTCGTGTTTTTCGTCTTTTGTATCGTAAACAATTTAATAAAACTGAAATAAAAGTTTAATGAATATTTAACTACCGATACGGGCAATAATATTATGTTCAAACCCTCTTTACATGGTGCTGGTAGAGTTCGCATAGAATCGGGCTAAAATCTTTTAATTAGCCAATCATATTCAATTAGGTATAATATAATAATATTTTTATGGCGTCTGTATATTTATTTTAGCTAACTTGATAGATCGACACTACCAAAATATAACTCGTCTATTACAAATTGGTAGACAAACAGACAGGTACGTCTGGAAAACTATCGAATTATTTGCTAAGTAACTATTAGGAGTGGCTACAACTATCGGATTGTTCGTTATCTTTGCGTTGAGTTGCCTAACTTTAGCGAGACTCTGACGCTCTGTCAACATTTGCCTAGACAGGTTTAGAATTAGAAGTCGAGTTGCCAAGAGGAACAGAAAAGGTTCAGAAATTCAACAAAAAAAAAATACTAGAAGGACCTCCTCAAGAGCATGATTTTTGTAAAATGAAGATGCATTTTTAAAGAGCCTCCATATATAAAATCTTTTCTTTCATAAGAGCAGGAACTATACGGAAAAAAACTTAATGAGTACTTTCAAGTAGCGGAGCTTCCTGCTTAGAACCACCGCTCCTTGAGGGTATTTTAACGATACCAAACTGTAGTCTGTTCCAAGTGTATCTGATGAAAGTTTAAACAAATGTATTAGAAAACGTAACTGAGGATGCCAATTTGTAGTGTCACTTACAAATTAATTGCTTTGATTTGATTAATGAATTTCCAAAATTCTAGCTTAATTTTATAATGTCTATTTTTATCGCTGATTTTTCAATTATAATTTAATAAAGTTATTCAATTATATTATTTATTGTTGGAAAAACTGGTAAGATAAACAGTTGAAACTTTTTAAATGGAGGAAATGTGGAACACGTTCCACATTTCCTCTATTTAACTTGGTGAGTGATTCAAACTCAAACTCAAAGCATTTATTTCAATTAAACCATTTACAGGCACTTTTGAATTGTCAAAGAGTCGGACAGTTAGTCAGAAAGTTGAAGCTAATTGCCCATTCCAAAACGTAGATCTCTATGGAGAAGAACGGGCAAGAAACTCCAAGGACACTCTTTTAAATATAGATATTACAAAATCCTGGGTACATCATTCTGGTTGCTTCTATATGTGAGAACAATGTACAAAAAATAATCAAAAGCAATTGAAAATATAAGATTAAAAATAAGCCCTGGCAGATAAGAGATGACCAGTTTCAACTGACGGCGCCCGTTCACGAACATGACGCGTGGATCAGCACCATCCAGCTCAACCATTTTGTAGGGAACTGAATGATCCAACACACTCGCCACCATCAGCGAGACATTTAAGTGAGCATGACATATTCTCAACTGCCATGCTATTTCAAGTCAACATACATCTTAATAAGTTAATAAACAGCTCCATGGTCTCACATTTACAAAAATAAACATGCTTCTAAATTATACAAAACTATAGTTTGCAATGTATCTAAAAAAATAAAAGAATTTAACCACCAAAAAGAAAGAAAATCATTACTTAATTGGAGCATTCAACAATTAAGTTGGTAAAACAAACATTAACTTCCTAATGTCAAAATATATTTTTTTTTTTAAATGGGGAAGCAACTCTTCCAAATATTAAAATTTTAACTAGTGAGCCCAAGCGGCTGTGGAGCAGGACCAGCATTAAGCCAAGCATTTTTATCTACGATATAATCATCTAACTTATAATATGCTTGTCTACATAGTGTGCGTTTAATGCATGTTTTAAATTTCTTCTCATTTAGTTGAAGAATATCGAGTGGTATTTTATTATAACATTTTACACAGTACCCCAGAAAAGAAGTGTGTACTTTAGACAATCTAAAACGTGGTTGATCTAATTTGTTCCTATTTCTAGTGTTAAAATTATGCCTGTCACTTATCTTACTAAAAAGATGGAGATTTTTTCGAACATACATAATGTTCTCATATATATACTGACAAGGTACCGTCATGATGTTCATTTTCTTAAACAGTTCCCTTAGAGACTCGCGTCTGCGGAGGTTGTAGATGGCTCTGACGGCCCTCTTTTGCAGAATAAAGATAGAATCAATATCTGCAGCCCGTCCCCACAGCAAAATACCGTAAGACATGATGCTATGAAAGCAACTAAAATATACCAGTCTCGCGGAATCTACGTCTGTTAGTTGGCAGATTTTCCAAACAGCGTAAGCGGCTGAACTTAGCCGCCCTGCAAGTGATGTTAAGTGAGGACCCCACTGTAGTTTAGAGTCAGGCGTTATCCCCAGGAAAACACACTTGATTGCATAAGAATTTAACCTGAACAGGGTATGTTTACACTTGCATCAAAGACTTTTGGAACAACTTATACCTACTAACGTTTGGTGCACCTAGTACAAACAGCCAGCCTTGCTACCGCTGTTATTTTTTATTTTTCCGAAGATAAATTATTGCTACGTAATTTCTCTTGATATGTCTTGGGTCTTAAGCTTGATGTGTGCCTTCTGAACCTGTTTTGTTAGTACAACTGTCTTGAATTCTAAATGCTCAAGACACGGACCGCTTCTAGACGTGATAATTTCAAAAGGAAGGTTGAATATACAATCTAATTAAATGATAGAAGCTCGTTGTTGAATGACTACCGCGGAGATATAGCTACTGGCAGGGTTGAATGAAGGTTAAGATGGGTAAGAATGGAAGATCGTGGATTATACTTCGAAATAGATATCTGTATTTTCAGAAAGCAGTACACATATTGTGTAACATACTTTCTGTCACAATCCACTTGCTTGATTGCTTCATGTTTGAAATATTCATCTGCAATAAATATTGTTGAAATGTCAAAATGAATGACATTGGGATTGTGAGTGTGTTACGTTTACGCAATTACATCGCTGTTATTCGCCTAAAATGGAATAGCAGCGACACAGTCTTTCCAAGATTTACCTTAAGAGAAAGAAAATCTAATAACAAAATTCGCAATAAAGACAAAACCAATCGATCAATGGTAAATAGTAACTTACCACACTAGTTATGGAATAGCAGCGACATAGTCTTTCCAAGATTTACCTTAAGAGAAAGAAAATCTAATAACAAAATTCGCAATAAAGACAAAACCAATCGATCAATGGTAAATAGTAACTAGTGTGGTACCCCACCGATTACGGCACAATGTAGAACATTCCCATGGGCCATTTCTGTATATGAATGAAAACCGCGGGCCAAGTGTTTGCAAAATGGAATATTCCGGAGCACTCAACAAATCATTTGCCTTCGGAGCCTAGTGTTGGGACGTGCAAAACGTTGGGAAAAACAAAAGAGCAACATTAAATAAAGCCGTTATTTTATTTTGCTCCTTTGTTTTTATAGGACTAAATTAATCGTTTGTTAGTACTGGAACAATGTTGTTATTGTATTGTACACTGCTTGCAAATAAACGAGGATGTGATGTGTTAAAATATAATTTAACTATGGTGACCACACATACTTCAATCTGCCTAGACTTTTCCCAACTATGTTGGGGTCGGCTTCCAGTCTAATGTAAAATACTGGTATTCGGTTGCATCCAGCAACCGAATACCACTATTTTACATGGAGCGACTGCTTATCTGACCTCCACAACCCAGCAACTGGGTAATACGATACCCTTGGTAAGACTGGTAGTAAGACTTTCGGGCTTCTGACAACCCGTAACGACTGTCAAAGATCTACGAATAACAGCCGGGACCAACGGCTTAACGTTCTTTCTGAGATACGGAGGAGTCTCGGTATGTAAATATGGTTACCCATCCAGGGACCAACCCTAGCAAGCGTAGCTTAACCTGATGGATCGACCTGTGTGGCTGTTAGTAATTAGCTATGAGCACCTCATAATTAAATGTGGTGAAAATTTAATATGGTGTCTATACATAATGAAAAGGAATAAATACGCACCTCGTGATTTTTTATGAATAAATATAGTTAATTAATTAATTGCTACGTATTTATTTACATGGGCCCCCGCAGGAAATTAAAGAGAATATTGAAGAGCACCTTTAGGGTAGAGATGGATCGGAAATCCCGACAAAGTCAAAGTCAAATAATTTATTTCAAATAGGCCCATGTATGGCTCTTTAGAACGTCAAAATTTACAAAATAATGTAATTGATTCTAGTCGCCCCTTTCAAAAGGTAGTTTTCGTATGGAGAAGAATGGGCAAGAAACTCCACCTTACTTTTTTACAAAGCCAGACATGTTTGCAGCTTTGGCTGTGATGTTATTAATGTGATTGACAAATATGAGTTTAGATTCGAGCTGGACTCCTAGGTCTCGAATCGTGTGTATCTTTTATAGTGTTACCCCATTTATTGAGTAAGAAGTAGGTAACGGTTTCCGTTTTCTGGTAAATGTTATGTGGTAGCACTTTTTCACATTTTTCAGTCGTGAACTGCGTCGAGGTCAACATGGAGTAAATGAACATCGACGGATGAGTGTATTTCTTTATATTATAGATCTTTAAATCATCAGCGAAGATAGAGCAGTTGCTGTAATTTACTGAGAGAACTATGTCATTGACGAACATTAGAAAAAGAAGTGGGCCCAGGTGCAAACCTTGTGGGACTCGAGATCTCGAATCGTATTCAAGTCAATTCATATCAGAATCATATTTAGTGTAAATATTGCAGCTTCAAAAAATGAAGACCGTAATTTTACCGAATAATTTTTCTTTAAAGTTTTTATTAATCAAATGAGATTTTTTATTTTTTATTTCTATAGTTTAAATGTTATTTCATTAAAATACAAAACCGTCAAACAGATAAATTGCGTAATGTGAATTGAACGCAGATAATAATATGAATTGCCAATTAAGTTAGGCAATTCTTCGGGTCGCTATAACATCCATAACCGACCGCGTACCGGAATACGTAGCGTTGGAAGGCCTCCCACAAGATGGACCGATGACCTTGTGAAGGCCGCAGGAATCCGCTGGATGTGGGAAGCACAGAATCGGTCGAAGTGGCGGTGCTTGGGGGAGACCTATGTCCGGCAGTGGACGTCTTTCGGCAGAATTATGATGATGATGAATTGTCAGTTTGTGACAGTTTGTGTGATTCATAATAATATCATGATTCTGCCAAAGCTGCCGTTTTAGGCCCCCTGGCATTCGGGGAACGACACCACTTAAAAATAAATACACAACATTTCCCCTCATGTATGTATGTATTAATTTACCTAGAAATTATTATCATCATTTTAAAATTATTATATGTATCAATGTAGTATATAAGTGACTTTTTGAAAATTTTTTATGAACGGCATGTAAATTGCTCCGAGCTCTAGGTCTGTGCCGGTAAAGTTAATTTTGCTGGAACATTTCTAGGATGGGGAGCCAGACCAAGAGAGATACAGAAACCCGCAGGGCAGCATGTGGCGAGCTGATTCTATCTGCATGTGGTCCAAGCCGGCGCGGCAGCGTGCGGCGCGTCGCCAGTTCAGTTCACATAAACCGTGTTGAGATTTGTTTGTAGCGGTTGATTTGCTTGTTTATTTAATAAACATGCTTTTACGTGCTGTTTTCAGCGGGATTACGAGTTCTGATAATTTGTGGGTTCTGATAACTTTTAGTGGTTGGTTACTGGAGATTACGTTTAATAAACGGTAGTATGGTTTTACGATTTAGTGTGTTTACTACTCATATTGCACTCTCGTTTTAATTGCTTCGCTTTGTTTCTCAGATTTATCATACAGTAATGATACTTACCTAACTTCCGAATAGCAAGAAAAGGCAATGCCCGATTTATCTGTGACTGACAAAATCATTTAACCAGTGTGAAAAGAACGTCTCCAAATATTGCTGTAACACCATTTATAGCGATCAATCTAGGAAGTCTCTTCAACATACATCTCCCACAGTGAGATAAAGCAACGCTATCATACTACTTCGAATCAATACGAAGTCGGCTAAATAGATTTACTTCCGATTCGAATTTTATTCGAGTAATAAATCGAGTGGGCCCACCTCTAGCGCGTGGAAAGAGCGATGCTTATGTATGAAGGGTGCTGATAAATATATGGCGGGGGTTCGGCTGTTTTAAGCGAAAATCGAGCGAGTTTTTAGCCAACAGAGGGAAGCGGTCAATGTGATTTATGAAATGGCACGGACGGATATCTTGTGAGTCGACGTGTTGACATTGGCTGTTGATATAAATGACGGTGAGGATAATCGGTTTGTACATTTTTACGCGTTTTTGGGATACATTTTCTGCAGTGTGTGTTGATCGTCATTAGTTTTATGAACAAAGAATATTTAGAATAATTGAGCACAGACAGTACACGTCCTTGGTAATAGAGTTTTTAAAATGAAATGAAGATGAAGTGAAGCTTACTCACTCTACGAGTATGTATATCGACACCAGCCAAAGTTAAACATCGTAGAGAGTCTGATTATGTTTGTAGCTACAAAAACAGGTCGAACCTTCCGTAAACTAATAATTACTAAGTACCTATAACTCAGCAAACATTCTTACTAACTACTTCCAAAAATAAACAATTTCTTGACGAACTCGAAACATGGGATTAGCGTTAAATACTTAGGGAAACAATTTCGTCGGCTGCACTCGATTGATCCCGAGTCCAACCCAAGTAATTCCAAAGTACGCTCGAACTTTTTAATTTGGCCAACCCATCGCCGTGAACTTACTTACCTGTTATGAGAGATGCGTTACACGGTTTCATAATTATAGTTCTGTACCATTTTTTCCGCATTTTTGAATTAAAATCACACTGTGCAGTTCTTGGAAGGATTTCATTCAATGTACCTATGTATGTGGACGGTTAGTAACTGTGGTTATTTCTGTGTGTGGTTATTTTTTAATTTAACGTATGTTTCATTAAAGTCGCAGCGTCGGACTCCGCCCTGCATCACTCCCCTCCTGTTTTTTGTTTGTTTTGTTGTTTGTGTTCCTTTCCATATTTGTTCCCACGAGTATTAAACTTTATATCGTCTCAAAATGTGTGGTTCGCACTAGTGACTAATTAAGCTACCCATTAGCCAATCTATCAACCTCCCTCACGGTACGCCGCCGAGGTTTGGGGTGATTTTTTATAGAGGTTTTCTACCTCGCGGCCCGGGTGGTTAAGCCAAGACCCTCGACCCCCGTCAAATGCCAGAGACATGACCTTAACAGTCTTCGGGGCTACGAGACCAACGGTAGCAGAAGGAAGGGTTTCCTCCTGCCTGCCCGGCGGCGGGGTTAGTGCACGCCGAGCCCGCTCCTCCTCAAAACGCTGCTCAACGTGTGCTCTCTACAGAGTACACGTTGGAGCGTTCTTCCGACAGGATATTGGCATACCGACAACGAGACCCCTTAGGCTCACAGAACCTAATGGGGAGACCTTGCCCGCACCCCAGGGTGCACCGTCCCGGAGACTGGCCTTGGCCCCTGACGTATCCATAAGGGAACTCCAGCCCACGGGCACACAGGGAGGTTTCCTATCCAAGCACCCCACTTTGACATATCCTAGAATAATGTAATATGTGTGTGTGTGTGTTTGTTGGTGCGACTGGTGGTGAGAGAGCGGGAGCTGAGTCTGAGGCAAAACTGGTAATGTGTGCAGTACTTTGTAAGTGAGTTGTAATCTAATTCTCTCAGCATTCTAATTATTCTTGCAAGTTGATTGTATTGTTATTATAGGTAACAGTTACGAGATATCGCTGACCAGCTGTTAATGATCGTTTATTCCAGAATGGCTAAATAACTCTTATTTAGTATTGTATTTTATAATTAACGCTATATTCGCGTGTATTACGTGTCCATAAAAAAAAATAGGAAAATCGTCTACTTTTACAATGTTTGTAAATATGTGAGCACCATTGTATCTATTACATAATTAAATTATCTGTCGTTGCTTCTATAATGTAAATTCTTTTTACCTATTGTGGTATAGTAATTTTATTCTAGGTGCATCGTCTTCACATATAATTATTTAACTAATGTACGTACTTATACAAACTGTTGTAAAACATTTTAAAAGAGTAACGGTGGAGTTTCTTGCCCATTCTTCTCCATACGAAAACTACCTTTTGGAAGGGGCGACTAGAATTAATTATATTATTTTGTAAATTTTGACGTTCAAAAGTGCCATACATGGCCTATTTGAAATAAATGATTTGACTTTGACTTTGACATATCCTAATCGGTACCTTGGCAGATTAATGTCACTTGCATTTGCCTATAGAGAAATGGTGAAGGCCTTCCACCATACTTGACTCTGAGCAGTAATGCTCCTGATCTTCGGCCCACCATCGGCGTAAGCAGTGATAGCCTAGTGGTGTGACAATCAGATGGCCAAGTCATAGGTCTTGAGATCGGATCATGCACCTCTGACTTTTCTGATTCAAGTGTGTATTAATATAATTTTATTATCACTTCCTTCAACAAGAATATAAATTTAAAAAAAAAACTAAAAAACCCCACTGCAAAAATACATAACTGAAAAGAGAAAAAAAAACAGGCTTTTACTCACTTCAAAAGTTCGGGATTGTTTTATGATTTCTATTGAATTTTTTTTATTTTTTAAACATAAGTTTTGGCGCCAAAAATCCGTTAATTTGATTTTTTAATTTTAATATACGCAATAACACTCGCGCAATAAAAACAAATCTAACCAATATCATTCATCAAAATCAGTTCAGCCGTTTTGTAGTTACGAGGGAACACACAGACGGACACATACAGGACATACATACAGGTAAAACACTCCTTTTTTGGCCTCACTGCAGTCGACTAAAAGCCGTGAAGAAAAACATCATGAGGAAACCGGCATGCCTGAGAGATATTTCTAGCCGGCATTTGAAGCCAAGTCAGAGGCCCATGGGTGGCTTTAAAACTCTGAAAACAGGATAGTCACTAACCACACGAAAAGACTGGACAGACCTTGGGCTGCACCTTTGGTTAAAGATTTTGTCAAGACAAAACAAACAAACCCAAATACGAGGAGGTTAACTTGTTTAGGTGAGGACATCCTATGGCAAGCTTCCGGCAGCTCTATCATCAGATCCTGGATTACACTTTGCGATAGCGTAACTACTTGTTAAAAAAAATCCCAGTGGCCGAAACAAAACAGGGCTATCTTGTTTGGTTGAAGAGTGCCCGTGACCACTCTGCAGCTCCATCAACAGACCCTGGACACCACCTAGTGTAATAGCACTTGAAAATACCTAATTAATGAGTTCAAACACGATGGTGCTATCTTGTTTGGTCCAGGAGTTCGTATGGCCACCTTCTGATTCCACCAATAGACCCTGGATACTACCTTGGGCTGTAGTCCTTGTCAAGACAACGTCAACGAGTTCTAACACGATGGAGCTATATTTTTTGGTTGAGGAGCTTTTATGGCCACTTACTGATTCCACCAACAGACCCTGGATACTACCTTGGACTGTAGTCCTTGTCAAGACACGATGGTGCTATTTTGTTTGGTCGAGAAGTTCCTATGGCCAACTTCCGGCTCCATCATCAGACCAGCTCCATGATATCATTTTTTCAAAATGTCTCGGTAGTTGTATAAGTATGGCAACCTTCAGCTCAACCTAATGCCAGGAAGTGCTTGAAAAATTGATGACAATTGGAGTAACCGGAAACGCAATCTACTATTATATTATTTTAGTGATAGCTGTTCGTCAGAAAAGAATGCAATAATCTGTGTATGAGTGTTGAGTCATTAGGTAACTATATTATTATGCAGGAACGCAGGCTTTAATTAATTCACTAGAAACGAAAAACTTCGCAAGCAATGGAAAATTCCCACTGAAGGCTGCGAGTGTCGACCTCAGGACGAGCTGCTTCTCACACGGAATACTGTTTGTCGCTTGCTCCCGCGTTACCACTCTGAATCTCTTTATATTGACTGCTGAGGCTAAAACAACAAATATAGTAAAAAGGGAAGTTTTATAAAAATGTGGCTGTTATTTTAGTATATTTATTGTGATGCTTTACGACTTCCACACATACGAAATCGCGGGTAGAAGCAAGTTAACTAGTTCTAACAATATAGTTACAGAGGTTCCTATTTCAAATATTTTTGTTGTGTTTTTAAGTGTTGTGTGTGATTGAAAGCCAACTACCTACATCTACCATTAACGAAAAATTACACCGGAGACTGGTCAGAAACGGCACAGGAGGGATTCCCCGCCGTGTTATATATATATATAATAATAATATATTATAAATGTGAAAGTTTGTATGTTTGGATGTTTGTTACTCAATCACGGAAAAAGTCTGAACTGATTGAAATGCAAACAGGCGCACAGATAGTTTACAACCTGGATGAACGCATAGAATACTTTTTATCACATTTCGGTGTTCGCGTTTTTGTTAAGTAAATATAAATCTAAGGTTTTTTTTCTATCCTGACAGGAACAATAGAGTTGCGTCTGAAAGGGTAAGATAAATAAAAATGTTAAATGAAGGTATGTGAGCGCGTCAATCAGCGTGCGCGTGATTTCCCCAGAGGAAACATTTTGCTACTTAGACAGGCCTTGTTTTAAATCTTCTCACGCGCAAATTGATCGAGCTGACTGATTCTTGGGTGAAGACAAATGATTTGGAGTGACCAGGGATAGACTAATTAATAAAGGCACGACAGGACGACAGGTGAAAATCTGACAATTCAATAATTTTGTAAATTTCTTTCATACAGCACGGTCCTGAAAAATGTGACCATTTTGAAATTTTTGGACAAGTATGTGGCATTGTCAGTTATATTAAATAGCCCAGGGTTTGAGGAAATTTTTAGGTTCACGGATTAACTTAGTTATAGCTCTGGCTTTTATATTGATTTTTATGACAAACTTCACAACACGGTAAGAAGAATCTTTTCACACTTGAATGAGACTGGCATGGGGGCGTTGTTGGTGAACATTAGTGAAATTGTCACTGTCATTGTGTATTTACAATAAGATGGTAGTTCTGATGTTGACCACGCGCCAAAATAACCTTGTAGCGTTGTATATGTTATTCTGAATATTATATGAGAATGTAACAGGTTAGCGGCAACTGTCTGTTCGCCTCCTGCGCACTAACGTATGCCCATGGTCCGCTAATAAGAACTCTTAACCATTACAATAATAATATGCCCAACAAAAACTTAGATTCAAATAGATATATTTCATGACTCCTTGGGTGGTATTCGGGAAAAAATGCTTGACAATTATCATTTAGTTTCATGAGTTATCTTAAAGTAGGATTAGGTATTTGAATTTAAATTATGTGTATTATGTTGCCCTTAATTAATTTATATTCAGTCGTATTTTATTTGTTAAACTTGCGTTAAAATATTTAAATCTTACTTCTAGTTTATAAGCAGCTTCTGTCCAATGTTATTATTCCTTAAATACCTATAATTTGTGTATACATTACCAGTAATACCTTTTCTAATTATTACTATTATTATTACTAGCTTCTGCCCGCGGCTCCTTTTGCGTGGAAGCCGTAAGACACCACAATATAATACAATAACAGTCACATTTTAATAAAACTTTCCTAAAAAATGCAATTGAAGTGGATATATTTAGTAACCTGTTCCGCTTGGTGTGGCAACACGCCGTGTTCGAGTTCACGACAAGTCAATCGTCATCCTGAGGATGCCTCGTTGAGAGGTGAAACACGTGTCGATTTCTTTCAGGGTATTTTTAAGACTCTTTAGGAATAGCTAAGCGGAACAGGTTACTAAATATATCCACGTCATCATTTTACAATGGATTTCCGCAAGGTCACGCCTGAATCAATTAACAAGCTTGCTTATTTGCCATAATGCATTAATTCCATACGATGAAGCGCAATTCCTAAGCACACGTCCCTTGTTACTGTTGCGTAACACCCCACAAATAGACGTTTCGTTGCTGCCTCGATCGATGGGAATCTTAAACATGGCGTGCGTTGTTTTGTCACCAGGAAGCAGTGTGGTAGCGATTCCAGAAGATCCACATACAGAATTTAAAATCGCTGCAACAAATCTGCTGTCGAAATCTGTGTGTAAATTCTAAAACTAAGCTAGTTTTTTTTGTGCTGATCAAGGCCTCCCGCAATTCTTTCCAGGTAGATACTCTTTTCACGGACGCTGTCTCAATAGAGAATCTTATGCAACGCTGAGACAGCAGACCAAAGCAAGGCATTCATACCTATCATAAAGAAAACACTCTTTTCTTACTAATACTTTTAATCCACACCACTGTAATATTTCACGATTGAACGACGACTAACTATCCATTACATTTTACAATTTAAAACGACTTTTGCCCCACCCAGAAATAACGTTATTATCATAACCATCATTTCTATGTGTTGCCAAAGTAAAACAATACACTCAGTTGCTATAGTGAAAATACATTTAGAAGTTTTTTAAAATATTAATAATTTATACTTTGACAGTGTTGCCACAGTAAATATTATAAATCGATATTAAAATAATACATTTATTTAAATTAAATCAAAGAAATCCCGACACTCGGCCATCCGACGGCATGCTAACTCTGAAGCTCGCAATAATCACGCACACTGAGGCAATACATCAAATTTAATAGCAAAAAAAAGAAACTAAATAAACAAAATACATAATCAAGATACTGTAACATTATGATAAACATTATACATTTACGGCAGGCAATGCGTACACCTGATTAAAAGAGAAACGAGTATGTACTTCACCTCACTAGTATAAATCCTCTTGACCGAATCCCGGCCACGGGGCGGCCCATCTCAACGAAGACCAGCCAAGCACGCAGGAGGAGGAGATACAGCAGAAGTGTGTGCGCAAACAGATGTGCTCTCTGCTCTCCTAAATTCCGACGGGACAGTAACCCGACACGACCGGGTCAGGGGGGTCGGCAAGATCAGGTGCAGGCCGTAACGGCTTCACGTGATTTTCGAGGCACGGGGTGTCACGTCTCCAACTTCCAATCTCCAGGCTGCTACTGAGTAATTACTAGTGGAAAAATCAAACAATACCCTGCCTGAACCGGGAATCGAACCCAGGACCCCACGCTCAGCAGCCACGCTTGAAATCACAAAACAAACGGGGTTGAAACTTAACAACAATTTTATAAATACGTGAATAGCAATTCGTGTTAACAGTTATTTCTCCGATTCCAAATTTTAATGATATAAAGTCTGAAAAATCAAATTTCGACCCAGAGGATTTTTCAATTCATTTTCAATTGGATCCATTGTGACACCAATTTAATTTTTTTATTTATATATACTTTTTATTTAACTTCTGGCACGTTCGACAATTTCGTATCTTTAATTACCTGAACATTTTGCTACTTTAATACGAACCGATAAAAGGGAGTAATTTCTTATTTTTGCCATCACTGTTGAAATTTGTTTCAGTATTTTTTTTACTAAACATACTCATATTTTATAAAAGTCTTTTATACGTCTTTAATTTTTGTATATTTATTATAATTGTTAAATGATTCAAATGTAATTATCATTAAACAATATAATAGAGGCTTTAATTCTTATACACAGTGGGGATAAATCTCCTACCTACTGATTTGGCTCATCATTCTCGAAGATGTTTTCAGCCGCCTCTTTAAATTTAATGTCATAAAAATAATTCTGATGCACTTTATTATTATTTATTTTTAATGTCGCGAAAATGACGTTGTTGATAACCTATCGTACTTTAACCAGTTGCTGGTCCAAGATGCGTTTGTTTTTGCCAAACTTTTGAGTAGATAAGTCCCTACGAATCGTCTGGTTGAATCTTTATGCTTGGCAATTTATTTACTCGAGAACCAGCAACTGCGTTTAGTACATGTTTAATTTCCCTAGAACAAAATCTTTAAACTGTTTCGAGTTGAAAGCTTTTCCAATCTGAAATTATTTCTAGTCGGTGCTGCAAAATTGCTTAATAAATTTCCAATAATTTTGAATTGGTCTAGCAATGAGATATTTTGTAAACGTATCAATAAAGTATCTTTTATCGTATCAGTAAACGTATCTTTTTGTAGTTACATATAATCAATTCGAAAATATTGGTGACAAGCTAAATAGCCGGATATGCCATAAAGACAGACTACGGTTGCCACCAATAAAATTAAAATTATTTAGGAGATATATGTCTACTGCATGTATAATACAATATATAACCATTTATCTAATTCCCTTCAAGATTTACCATTGATATTGTTTAAAAAAATCTTTATACTCTTACTGTATAAAAATATTATACCAATAAGGAATATTTAGAGGATAAGTCGATGGAACCCATCGTAATGTAAATTTGTAGTAATCATAATGACTATGTTATTGACATGGAATGTATTAGCACGCCATATCACGGCATGATATGCTGAACTAAAATTATTGTAATATATATTGTACCATATTCTAGCAAATAAATGTTTTTGATTGATTTCATTTTAAGACGCAGTAATCTAATATAATTTCAAATAAAACAATGTATAGGAAGCTGCCATTGTTCTTTTTTCAAGACAGTTCTTTTGCTTTTGAGCATTCCATAAGATATACAATCTACTGCCTTTCGGCCATAAATTTCACAACCACATGGCTTACTAACGGCACATCTAGATTGGTTACTAACAGCACACATACATGGCTGCATAGAATTACATAAGTGCCTTCGTTAAAATCTGAACTACAGCTCACTTACATGGCTGCATATGATTAAATAAGTGCCTACGTTCAACTCTGAACTACAACTCACCTACATAATGGCATAAGATCACATAAGGCTTTCAACTTCAACTCACCTACATGGCTGCATAAGATCATATAAGGCTTTGAACTTCAGCTCACCTACTTGGCTGTAATTAACATTACGCATACATCTTTATCCTTATTTTAAGTTCTGAACTACAGCTCGCGTGCTAAGCGCGCGCGTAACGCTCACCTACATGGCTGAACTAGAGTGCAAGCCACATAAGGGTCTATCTACACTATACTCGTATATCTCTGAACAGCTCACCTACATGGCTGAACATGAGTGCACGCTGCATAGGGGTCTACACTATACTCGTATATCTCTGAACAGCTCACCTAAATGACTGAACCCGAGTGCACGCCGCATAGGAGAATACAGTTTACATTTTATTATATAATAGCTAATGCAGTCATTAGTCATATAAATATTATAAAATTATAAAATTTGCACGCCGACATTAAAGGCATCTTAAGAACATTATGCAAATAAATCATTTTGAATTGCCACAATCAACAAAATCGATGCTGCTGTAAATACTTTAACAATTTTATTTATTCTTAGCCACTTGTTTTTCTGTGGTCTAAATTAGTTTTCTTTTTATTTCTGTTCTTTTTTGTTGTTTTTGGAATGAGTACAATGTGCAGTGTACAATGTCCAGTTGCTAATGTCCAGTTGCTAATGTAATAAATTAGTTATTTTTACATTTTCAACAGCATTTTTATTTCCAACATGCTGTTTAACAAACCATAACCAAACCACCAACAAACCAACCAACAAGTACCATCAACAAACTTTGTTGATGGCACTTGATGGTTGGTTTGTTGGTAAAAGCTGCTCAGAAAATTCAGTGAACGGAACAGACTTAAAATACTATTCAGACTATTCAAAGAAAAAATAATACATTAAATCAAAGAAATCACGACACTATGTACTATATAAACACACAACAATTTATTTCGCGAAGTCCTGTCTTGCCGCCATTATGACGTTAATCATAGGGTTTAAATTTCAATAACTAACAGGACTTCGTCAAATAGTTTAAGCAAGCTATAAAAGGCGAGCGGCAACGTTTTTCGGCTTTTTTCTATATTTTTCGGCTTAATTTCATCTTTGATACCAAAAGATTAAAAACATGCATATAAGTATAGTATTTCATGCATATCTGTTTTTGTGATATTGAACTACTTTATAATATGCTTTTAAAAGTAAATAGCACTAAAATATATTTTTTTTACATTAGGTATATTTTAACCTGTAAAAAATCTTTTTATTTTTATAGTATTTAGCTCTAAAATGATCAGAATACAACCTTGAATATTTTGTGACTGTAAAGTACTTGTAACGTAGCAGTTTCCCATAGCTTACAAAGTTTTCCTTTTTTTGAGAATTAATATATTCTACGAACTATTATAAACAATAATTAATTTTTAAAAAAAAACAATAGATTGGAATTGACCCTACAATCCCATGTTTGCAAAGTTACCTAAAATAGCAGTTCCTATACGTATATTTCATGGTTGACTGCTTAGTTCCATAAAGGTATAGCGTAATGATAACCATTTAAAAAGGTAAATCGATGACCATCTACAATATAACCTAACCTAACCTTTTGGCGCGATTTTTTCCAAAAATACGAACATAATATAATATTGTTCATCTCCCTTAGCTAGTAGCGTGATAGTTTATACCCTATAGTTTGACCAGATTTGTAGGGAATATCTACGCAAAATTTTAACAGAATCTGTCTGGTAGAATTTGCGTCATGCTGGAACATACATACAGACAAACTGATAAACCGACAAAATTTCTAAATATTATATTTTCGGCATTAGAATCGATCCCAGACCTCGCAGCAATTACTTTTTTTCAAAAATATAAATACAGTTTTGACTTCGCTACTATTTTATTATATGTATAGATTATTTTTAATCCTATTGTTGATTTTATGCTGTTGGTGTTCTTTAATAAATAAACGTATGTAGCCTCACTGTTTACAGCTGCGCTGTGGCGCTCTGAGCGCTCACAAACTGTTAGGGTATAATTTTAATTATGTGTACGTGTCTGATGAATGGATAAATATGTAGACGAGAGAACGATTACGTATTATTCCTTTTTTTAGAAACATACTTCTGCAAGCTAATTATCAGCGAGTGTTTTGTTAGATATTCGGTAAATGCAGACCTACATAAAGTTAGCAACTTGCTCGTAATTAGAAAACTTTATGTTCTAAACGTATCCTTAACCCTACATTTGTATCTGCCTTTCGACTCGGCAACTCAGAACAGAAGACACAGAAATATTATCGAGTTGCTGAGTCAAAAGATTAGTGGCTCACTCCCCAGGGATTCCAACTGTCTTTGCTAGACGTCAATTTGTTAAACAATCCACATACATCTATAATAAACTGAATCGTTAATTACATATGTGTGTTGTTATATGATTAAAAAAATAATAATAACAGAATGCTTGAGATCCCTAAGATATGAAGAAACAGAAAACATTCTAACAAGAATAAGCTAGTAAAAAAACCAGTATACACACATACACACCCCCACACACTCATAACAACACACACAAATACACCGAGAGCTGCTAAATTAATATTTTTTTTTTGTTTTCTAATAACTCTATTTAATTTATTAGCCTCATAATTGTGAAGCTACCACGTGAGACAGCTTGTATAATCAAAAATTACCAAAAGCGATTATGTAATTTTACAAATGAAAATAACTTTAATTATTTCGCTCCGTATTTAATGTCATTCGATAGCCCGCACCTAGTTACGTTATTTGGTAAGTCTATTTTTATCAAAAGGGTTTTGAAAATGAAAACTATTTTTTGCTTATTTTGCTCCGTTTTTAATATCGTTCTATAACGCGCACAATACTTCCAAACTGTCCAAACTCCCTAAAAATATATAATTTAACTCCAAACGAAGCGTATGTAGCTGTGAAACGACTTCAGTTGGCTACACACCGACCCTATTCACTTATTCTCTCCTCGTTTTCCCTCGTTTTGAGGTTTTTATTCGATTACTATTTATATATGTCTATCTCTCCAAATCAACGCATTGCAGTATTTACTCACAGATCAAAATATTTCATGAATATATAACTAACATTATCAAAGTTTCTAATTGGGTATTTTGGTAGGTTTGGTAAAATAGGTTTCAAACAATAAATCACAGAATCGGTCGAAGTGGCAGTGCTTGGTGCAGGCCTATGTGCAGCAGTGGACTTCATTCAGCTGAAATGATGAAACAATAAACAATTTTCCACGAAAACACGGAACTAAAATTACATTTCTCAAATATCTTCGCATCAAACGCATAAACTAAACATTTCAAATAAGTCATTTAGTTCGCAACGAGTCGCACGTGAACTATTAACGTGTGTCCAATCATGGCGGATATCCGTCCGGCATCGCGCGATACGCGATTCGGACGTGATCGCATATCGCGAGATCGTGATTCGCATATCACCACGCCATAAATGTGGGCAGAAGGACGACGAAACACGAGAGAAGCAAAACACAGAGACCTCGGGCCGACGTAAAGCCAATATAACACAAAACTTCAACATCATGTAATTAATTATTTTTATTGAGTTCGTTAAAATCAAAATATACCTATTCATAGTGTAAACTACTTATTATATCTACAATAACTAACTATTTGTTTATACATACTAAAAAAAGAATTTCAACTATTACTTTCGCTAAATAAATTAGTCCTCGGAACGTTGAACGTTGCAAAATAATAAACCCCTGGATCTTATTACCATAACGTTGGTGTTTGTGAAGCCATGATGTTGCCTGCTAGCTGATATTCGGTTAGTTCACGTTAAAAAAAGAGAGCCTCATCGATTAGGTACCTATTTTGCTTTATTTTGGTAGTGAAATTCATACCGACCGATATCAAGTAAGTAGGTGGTAGGTCCTTCGCTTTGAAGGTATTTTTATTGCGCTCGAAGTCCATTTTATGTGTGAATGTACTTTCTATGTCATCTATATTGTGACATGATGTGATACATCGCTGTTGTATCCATCGCTTAATAAAGCTCCCGCGCGTGACAACCGCGCGTTTTATTAGACGTGCGGATGACACTAACGGGTAACCATTTAATATTTGATAGTGTGTTCTCACCCTTGTAAGGCGGTTTGAAACTAAACCAGTAAAAATTCCGCTCTGCTGAATCTTTCGTTGGAAATTTCGTTCAAGGAAAAGTTTGATAGTTAAGTTATTCGCCTCTAACCAGAAAGTAAAGTGCTTTGATACTTACATGCGGTTATGTTCGGCATGAGTTTTAGACGTTTTAATCTCTTTTGTAATAAGTTTTAACGGTAAACCACCACCCTAATTCCTCTGAGTAAGTACCACCTGAGGATATCGTGGAAACAGATTGAGGGATTGTTCGGTAAAAGACAGCAGCGTCCCTGTTGTTCTACGAAGTAAATATCTTTTTGAGCTGAGAACAACATTAGGTAAAGAAAGAAAGAAAGAAAGAAAGAAAAACATTTATTTGAACACAGTTCGTGAAACACAAAACACAAATAACAAAGATAAAATAAATAATAATATTTAAAAACAACAGTGTGTGCCTCACGGCTGCGCCAAAAAGGTTCATTTCAGCATTAATGCCAGACAGATGCTGTCTGACGCTGGTTTTCTAATGAACCTATAAGAACAAGTGACGGTGAGTACAAACAGTTTCAACATACCTAATACATAATTTGTATACTAAAAAAATAAAAATAAATAAATAAATAAGCACGTAATCAAACATAATACAATAACAAAAAATATACGAAACAACAAAAACTGTCCCAGCAAAAACCTTTTTAGCGAGCTATGTAGAATCCGTGCACCGGTGCACTCACAAAGCGCTACAGCCGCTTCATTCATTAGGTCTTCGCTGCATTTCAGCCTGACGCAGGTCCTCACCGGACACGGCTGTTTCGGGAGGTTCCTGCACAGGATAAGGCGGGAGAAAACGCCCGGGTGTCACCATTGTGTGGATCGCCCGGAGGACACGGTGGAGCATACGGTGGAGGTCTGCCCAGCTTGGGCGGAGCATCGCCGTGTCCTCGTGGAGGCGATCGGCGGCGGTGATCTCTCGCGTCCGGCCCTGGTTCAGGCCATGGTACGGAGCGAGAGGAAATGGGAGGCCGTCACCTCCTTCTGCGAAGCTGTAATGCTCGCGAAGGAGGAGGCGGAACGCGTGAGGGAAAGGCAAATTTCGCGCCCTCACGCCCCTAACCGCCGCAGGAGGAGACGCCCAGGGCGTCGGGAATCACGAGGCGATTTCCAGCCACCGTAGGCGCGGGCTTGCGGACGGTGAGCAATGGGTGGCTCACCGTCCGATCAGGACCAGGTCCGGGTCGACGGCGCGTTGTGTTCCACGCGCGCCTCAAAGAGATGTCAGCAGATTTGAAGGGGTCCACTAGGGCCGATGCCTGCCGGGGTTGCGAAGAAAACTGAAAGGGAGATCGTGGCCCCCGGCAACAGGGCAACCGAAGGAACACGGGTGGGTTTTAGTCAGTAAGAGTCTGACACGCCCCGAAGTTATTTGATGATTTCCCACCCTCAAAAAAAAAAAAAAAAAAAGGTCTTCGCTGCATGTACTTTGTTTCTATACTGTGAAAAAATAAATGGTCAACAAATACCTAAGCAATAAACTAAGCTTAGTCAAACAATGAGCATTAAACGTAATTATTGCTATCACTATTTAATAATACTGAAAATTATGAACGTATAAGTTTGAATATGAAACATTAAATGCATTATCAAGTAACGATACATAAAAGAAGAATTCCTCCATCTAGAATTCTGTGTACACTATCAACCTTAATACTATATCTGGATTAATGTTGGGTATGAAAAGGGAGTAATCGAGAGCTTTGGTGCAATTTCAGAGAGGCATACGACCTGACTGCGACAGAGGCTGAGTCGAACGAATGATCAATAACTTGAACCAAACTGAACTCCTGTTTATACTGCAACCGGAAGACATAGAGAAGAAAATTATAACTGTCAAGCGCCGCGGATTGACACAGACGAGCGCTTTACGTCACTTTCGACATTTTTCAGAATTTTTCGGTCTTACCTGTCATTTTTTGATTATTTTTGTTCTAATTGACGAGACTATCCGTCAAGCTATACAGTGAAACAGCTCACAGATGGTATTAGCCATTATTTAGCAGTATACATAGATGTATTAGTCGCGTGTATGAGGGGAATCTCATGAGAGTCAACGGGGCGTGACGGCTATGTCGATAAATTGACTCTCATGAGAGTCAACGGGACTTTAGCGGTTAAACACACTCCAAATTCGAGATTTTTAACTAAAAACAAGGACAAGAAAATATGAATTACATCTTGTTACTAGTAAATTGAATTTCAACTGATGAAGCAAGGACGACAAGTGTTAATTACACCTAATTATCCATCTCTGCAAAAAACTTGAAACTTCGAATATATTTTCGTCTGGATTCAGTTCAGCGAGACTTTTTTTTCGGAAATTTCTCCAGATCGAGGTGGTTTAAAGGAGTTCAGGCATCAAAGCGCGCCCGTTAATGACGACAGCCTCGATTGGATAACGCAAACATTGCTGTTACGGTGTGCAAACACCCTTGTATTTGCAATTTGTAATTCAGTTTTTCTGGGTTTGCAAAGAATTGTAACTACTTGACGCAACTGCTATTTTAATTGAAACCAAAATCTTATTACCTACATACCATAAAAACCCCAAGTTTTAAAACAAGTGGATTCAACTTCAATATTGCAATGGGTGGATATGGATTCACGCCATCTTGCTTCATAGATAATTTCTCACACATTTTAAATATTAATTCACAATCAAGTCTAACAAGCCGTAGTTAGTGTGAGGCGTCTAGACCTTGTTTAATTACATTTAGGGTTCCCTTCAGACCAGGGATAGTACTAATTATATCTTTGAGTTTTTAAGATAATTGTTACCTAATTATACAATATAAATTTATATTTTACCATCGTTGTAATAATAAAAAATATATACGTACATAACATAGTTCAAACTTATTATAAAAATTTGGAATAAGTCATGTATAGACGTGAAAATCACTGCTTCGTTGATATAATGTGCAAGCGCAAATGCTTTGCAGGGCCCTGGGTTCAATCCAGAGTCTGTAAATGGTATAAGGTCACCCTCTATTAGATAACACTACCTACCCCTACTTAACCTAGTTAGCCATATCGACCATCCAATGTACTTACACCGGAATATTCATTGACAACATGCAATACCAGGTGGTATTGCATGTTGTCAATGAATATTCCTACTACTGCAGCCCTGTGTTGATTTGACATTTCCTGCTATCAATAGTTCAAATAAACAATCTAAACAAATTGTAAAAATGATTAAGTATTATTTGCGATAAGATTGGAAAAGACTTAGGCCACTTGTTGACAGATGAATATCCAGGATACTCCATCATAAGTTACTGTATGCCTGGTTGTTCTTTATTTGACATTGTGAAAGAAATGATTAAATGTAACTTTTACCAGGGCACTACATTATTATTTTTTATGGGTAATAGGGGAAATGTGAAAAAAGGAGAATTGCTCCAATATTATAGAACATTGTGTAATCTAAATTCAAGAAAAATTGTGTTGTTTACATTCCCTTATAGTAAAAGTTTGTCACAGGAAGAAAATAACTTAAGATTTGAATAATACTCTAAAATTGTTCATCAAAGTATAAAGGTTGCGATAGGTAAGGAATTAGAATTGGAGCTGTTCATGAACTGTAGTTATATTTATATCCTATATAAAAAAAAGAAATAAAAAAAAGAAATAAAATAAATATTGGTTGAAAGTGCACCAGTTCATGTTCAGCTTTAACAACCACCAGGTTGCCAGCTCATTCAGCAGAGTTAAAATGATAAGTGGTGACTCTTTAATAATTGTTTGTAACAATATGAAATTTAAAGAACGTAAGGATATTGTGAGCCTCTCTGTTGAGCGAGTTATTGAAATAGCTTGCATTGAGCTTGAGCAGTTCATTGTAATGGGCGTGTACAGGTGTGTTATTTTTGAGAAATATATTGAAGAAGTATAAAGACTTGTAACAGTAATAAAACAGATGTAGTCTGTGGAGATTTCAACATTAATATACTGGAAAAATCTGCTGTAGTAAATAAATTTATAACTTTATTAAAGTCATATAATTTGTACAGTCGGCCACAGATAAAATTAGACACCCTTTATATCCATAACTATACTATCAGCTATACAGAGGATTGTAGGAAAGGGACTGAGTATGTGGCATCGGCCAAAAAATGTGCATCTGTGTGTGTAGGCGCAAACGCGGTGCGGCTGTTTGCGCCTACGCACACAGATGCACTTTTTTGCCACAGATTTTTGCTAGTTTCGCTCTCGAGATAAATCATAAAACATTGAAATGTTTTATGATTTATCTATGCCAGTCAGTTCCCAAATCAGCCGGGGTTATTGTTCTTACGGACTGTTTCTTTTTTTATATTCCTTGTTGTTAATAACTTAGTTACTTTACGATTGCTTAGCTAAACAATGACTAATCAGTGATTAGCGAGATTTTAATAAATAAAACTGTAAGCCCACGTTCGCACGGACTTAATAAAATCGCGGTGATTTTTTTTCTTGCAATTGATGTTCAACACTTTGCTTAGCGCCGAGAGTTGAAAATTAAACAGTGTGTTTTTTCAACGCGCTTGGACGAGAGTGCAACCCAGCGCGTTGAATTTTCAACTCCACACGAAAAAAACACCGCTGCGATTTTATTACGTCCGTGAGAACGTCGCCGTCGGCTTAGTGTTTTATTGTGCTAGTGCGTGGTGCACCAATATTTTGTAATGGTCTGAGGATCATGGCTGGAAACCACTAGAGAAGGGTTGCGCGAGACAGAACGCAATGGAAAATGCTAGAGTAGGCCTATGCAAGAGAAAAACCTCAACACTGTCATATAATGAAATGTTAACTTTGATGTTTAGAATAAAGGGCTTATTATTATTACTTAATAATTACCCAAGAGACTCATTGCATCCAAAACAATGGCTACCATTTTTAACATCTTCTTTCACAAGGCTGCGCCGACCGGCGGCCGCGCAACAATAGATAGGTAATTAGCTAATTGTTTCTCATTAGATAACTTTTATAAGGTATTTATTTTACGTTTTGCGACAGCGCGCCGTTTGTCGACCGGCTTGCACCCAAGACCGCGCTAGATTACGATAGTAATAAATTATAAACGTTCGCATAAAATATAGGTTAAAAATATAGGTATCTGAATAGAATAGGACTTAAACAGATAATGTTTTTATTAGTAATTAAGTTTTATTTGTCAATAAGAGGTGAATGTTGTATGTAATTTGGTAAGTATGTGTGTGTTTTATTGTCATAATTTTATTAACATAAAGAGATTTTTTAAAACGTTGTTTTATATTTAACCTAACTATGTAAAACAAAGCAAGTAGTTAATCAATGTTGACCCATTTGGAAACAATCCTATGGGTTCAAGTTACCCCTATCAATTCAGTAGTTTTGCTGTGAAAGTAAATCAAACAGTTACAAACTAGTCAAACGCTTACAGGCAAACAAACATACATTTTAATAATCGTAAGGTTTTTTTCCCTAGGGAATGAGATATTTCCCGGGCTTCTAACTATGTTACAAAATCACGTCGAAGTAGGTATTTATTGCTTTATTGTGTCGTTAAGAAGGGGCAAACAGTTTGAATGAATATTAAGTTTTTTTTTTTTTTGGTTAGTAATGGAGAAATATGTGTTTCAGTGATTTTATAAAATCTAATAATAAAATAAAATAAAAAAGGGAATGGAAGTTTTTATTTTTATTATATGTTTGTAGATTTCCGAATTACATGCGTATGAACCGCGGGGAAAGCGTGAAGTATATAATAATTGATAATAACTAACGGATGAATTGGTGCTCATTTACAGGCGCAGCGCAAATCGAAAAAAAACACCCCGTATTATTATAACTAAACGCAACGAGTACAACTTGTTTACAAGATAATATACATGATACGTATCTATAGTTATCACGCCGCAGTTGGCAGTGCGACACTTGCCACGCGCTCCCAGTAAACGACTTGCGTCAGTGGGATGAAATCATAAAAATATATCGCACCCTCTCGCACGATTCGCAGCGTTCAACTTCTAATAGTCCAAAGTCCAAACAGTCTAGGTTGATGTGTCGCCGTATGTACAATATATTCTTTGAGCCGACTAGAATAACTGCCACTGCTGCATTGTACTGTCCGTATTGACAATATTTTACAAACTTAAGACCTTCTAGCCGTTTAATTATAAATGAGTTGGACTCGGATCACTATTAATTAAATTAATGGAAAAATTACCCCCTTTGCCTCATCATAACGACCCGGATCAAGCTTACACTTTACTATTTAAAATTACAAACATTGTCTGTTTGTGACTGCATTGTACTTAGTGATTGGGCATCACCTGGTATTTACAAAAGTAGGCAGAGGTTATTTGAATTGTATCATGAAAAAACATATTAAGGGTCTTTCAAACAAGCGCGACACGCGACGCGACACAAAGACACCGCTCGTCGCGCAACGAGCGGTGTCTTTGTGTCGTGTCGCGTGTCGCGCCTGTTTGAAAGAGCCTTTACAATGATGAAACTTTTAAAGAATTTGTTAAAAAATATTCAAAAATTTGTGAAAGAGCCTGTTCCTTAGCAAAAGCTATAAACATTAAAAATAAAATTAAAAAGAAGATAGAAAGAAAGAAAAAATATTTATTGCGACTCGCACAAGAAATCACCAATTAAACTAAAATACACTCATTAAAACATTAAAGCTCACAATTTTAATAAGTTTTTTATTGACCAAATCAGACCTATGACAATAATTAATAACAGTACTAGTAGCAATACACATAAACCGAAGTGTTCACAAAATAATTCAATATTTATAAATTCTGTTACACCATTTGACATCCACGAGATTATACAATCCCTCAAAAATACAAACAGTACCGGCTTTGATGGCATAGCTACTAAAATAGTGAAATACGTTAGCACTGTAATAAGTCTAGTACTTTGTTTTAATCGCTGCATAGAGCATGGGCACTTCCCAAGTATTAAAAAAAAAAAAAAAACATCAAACCATTCTTTAAAAAAGATGATAAAGGCGATTTGTCATATTACAGAGCTAATACCAACCTAATACCCTAATACCGAAACTGGTATTAGGGCAATTAGTCTGTAACATGACATGAAATCATTTTTTCAAAAATAATTTATAATAGCGTATTCTTAGAAAAAAATATTTTAGTCGACGAACAGATGGGTTTTAGGAAAAATAAAAGTATAAATAAAGCAATTTACCAATTTCTTGAAGAAGTAACTAAAAGTGTTGATAAAAGGATACCAGTTTGTGCATTATACATGGATTTAACAAAAGCGTTCGACTATGTGGACCATTAAACACTAAGGAGCAAGCTTTATGCTTATGGCATTCGAGGCAACGCCTTAGATCTAATTATATAATATTTAATTAAAATGAAACAAGCCACATAAATAACAAAATTCTGCTCTATTAAAAAGCAAGAAATTGATCATATTTCAGACTATGTAGAAGTGACATATGGTGTACCACAGGGCAGTGTATTAGGACCCATATTATTCTTAATGTACATGAATGATTATCCGAAAACCATGGACTTTCCAATGATTCTTTTTGCAGATGACAGTACAGTCATATTTTGTAACAAAGATCATTGGAAAATTACACTAACACCACATTAGTACGCATTGTCGATTGGTTAAGAACAAACAATATTTTAATTTATTTACAGAAAACTAATTTCATGATCATCAGGAAGTCAGTCGTTGGACGTCAAACTACACGGTTGCTCCGGGAGCGAGATCGGTCCCAAAAAAAATTTTTTTTTTTTTACCATACCTTTTGAGCCTTGCACATATGCGGGTTGCTTGCCGGCAAAATCGAACAGTAATTCTTTGCTTTGATACTGGTGTGACTTTAACAGCCACCAAATAATTACATTAAATTAGTGCTTAAGTGAGGTTTCTATCTACATGCTGACCTCAGGCCACACTTGTGAGACTTTCCATATTTTTCTGCGCGTTACGTTACTTCCCTCTGTAAAATCGTTATTTTATTGATGAGTAGAGGTCATTATCAAATCCATACATCTTATATGATGTATTTACAATTTGTTCGACTAACTTTAAACTATAATACGTGTGTGATTATGTGCAGTGCAATGTTCCAAAACTGTTTGGGGTAATTTTCTTTACGAGTGCGCATTCTTTTTAAGACATTTGTAGTGAATCATCAAGGTAGATGTTGACCAGCAAAGCCATCCTTTTAGATTGTATTGCTCTTGACTCTGACATTGGATTTTAAACCCTATAACTTCAAAGCCAAGTGTAATTTTGTGTTTATTTGGGTGATAAAGTTATTTTTGTGAAACTGTTTTTGCTAAGTTTACATATTTAAATATTTGTGAAGTTGAAGACGGCTGAAGACCGAGATAAGATTAAGAAGGCTCCTAGCGAGGTTTACAAAAAAAATGAAAGTGATAGAAGCCAGACGATCACAATGGAAACAGCTACGTATAACACATCATAGCAGTGACATAGAAGAGTCGAGAAAGCAGTTAACCCCGCAAAAAGATGCACCGCTGGACATGAACTAATCTGGCGACGACGTCGTTAACAGATGCCCATACATAGATATCACCCGTTGTGTGTCCAGGGTTCCAAAATTGTCTTTAAGTTCAAGGGAGTTTTTTTTTGTGAGCTGTGAGTGTGTTTTTACTGTCCCGGCCACGCATACCTCAACTTTAAAAACAAAAGTTCGTGCAGCCCCTTTTTGCAACCCTCCAGATGTGTGCCCGCACTGACTCGTAGCCCGCATAGCAATTGGTATTTTAACTTTTAAGATACTCACTATTTGTGTATATTATGGAATGCCATGTATTTCAACAAATGTGATGTATAATCTGACGGTGAAAATGTACAGATGGTGCAAAATACGACATGCTTTTTGTCATTTACTAGTTTTATTTATTATTTTTTCAAACTTCTTGCTACAGGGCGATTGGTAATTAAGTACATTTCTTGAAAAGGGGATATCAAATCGAATTTTTACGCTGTTAAGGTCTTATGGATACTTTCCGTCTTGTCCAAAAACTGCTAACATAAGAAATCTACTCAACTCTGGACGCGAATTTCATACCTTTCTGATATCCTGCTCGAACTACGATCGAACGAAGGTATTGATATTTATTTTCATGAAAAAACGCACCACCTTTGCGGTTTTTTACGGTATTTTCCTTTATTATTCTTAAAAACAAGGGTCATAACAAATATCTGATTCTACAATGCTATTGATTGATGAGAGTAGGTAAGCGTTACCATAGCGGCCGAGCGCTAGCAAGCACGTTAGCTATATAGGAAGAGTCATTGTGCTGTTCAGATATGCACGCCCGCGATAGTACGAACAGAAAAACAAGAATTCGGGCGACGCGGGTCGGAATTTTTGTCGGTGTCTTGTTAATTACTTGTGCCGAATAGTGTGTATAACTCACAACTATATTATTTGCAATCGCGTCAACCTGAGGTGAACAGCGGCGAGCTACAAGGCCGCTTGTACCGCGTCGGAGCTGGACATAAACAACGATGAGCCGGCCGATCGTGCCCTGGACATTGCTGCGGACAACTCATCAGAATGAAGAAGAAAAAAATCGAGAGAGATTTAACCCCGCCAAAAGATTCACAAGTCAAGCTGGATTTGAACCATCCTAGTAGAGAGAATTATCATGAGAGAATTTATTAACCACGCTAGGACTAAACCTAGACAAAAGAAAATTCATGAAATGTTAGATGGAAAAACCGTAACCAAACGCATCAAGAAACACAGTATGTGCAACTCGCACATCTTCACATTCACCGGAAACCACACCGGTACATAGGTACAGGCAGTAAAAGACCAAATCCAAGAAAGCCAGCCTACCTATTTACACATGAAATGATATCCTAGAACAGGACATGACCTACTTCGACAAGGAAATCACTTTTGGATGGACATGGCTGAAGACCAAGATAATTTTAAGAAGACTGCTAGCGAGATTTACAAGAAACCTGGAAAGGAACCAGCCTAGCGGCGCCGTCGTAAAAAGATGCCCATCCATAGATAAATATTACCCGTCTCTCCACTATTCCATTGCTTACTCAAGGATGCATATCCGGTAGGCTCTCAAATCCCTCCTTATCCTAAGGGCACGTCTTCCCTACCATTACCGCGCCCCCCGGTCTACTTCTTGATATGCAATGGCCTCTGTAACTCTATGAAGCATAAGGCTCCAGCGGCTAGTGCAAATCTCGGGGTTCATTCGATTTACCGAGTCTGGTTAAAACACGCTGGGGTCGGTGCATTTCATTCATTCATTCATTCAAAAAACTAATTTCATGATCATCACAAACAAGACTAATCCACCAACAGACTTAAACATAAATTATGCTGGAACAAAAATTAAAGAAGTAGATGTAACGAAATTTTTCGGATTTGAATGTAGATTTATATTTAAATTGAAAATCACATGTGAAATCTGTCTGCTTAAAATTAAAAAGCTGTTCCTATATGTTATACATGCTTACAAAAAATATAAATGTATCCACTGTCATGACAGCCTACCATGCATATGTGGTATGGCTGAGATATGGTGGAATTTTCTGGGGGAACTCGACGGAATAGGAGTCAGTTTTTAAAGTCCAAAAAAAGTGCATACGGGCAATGTGATACGTTACTTTACAAGACTTAGGACCACTGATAGCTGTGAACCGTATTTGAAAAAAATAAGATTCTTACCTTACCTAGCCTCTTCATTTATGAGATGTCAGTTTTTATCAAAAGCATAGTGCTAGATATAGAAATAAAGTTCAGAATATACCCTGCAGAACTTATTTAATGGATTCCAGTGTATATTTGCATGACATCCAAGATTTATAATAAATTGCCATGTTGACAGACATTGACAACTTGCACATATTTGAGCAGAAGCTAAAGGAAATTTTAGTCAAAGGAAAGAACGACACCCGTGAAAAGAGTACCTACCTGTAAAAACTTGAGGAAGGCCTTGATCAGCAAAAAAACTGGCTTAATTTTAGAATTTACACAAGTTTTGACAGCAGATTTGTCCTAGTGATGTTAAAATCTGTATGTGGATCCTCTTGAATCGCTGCCAATTTGCTTCCTAGTGACAAAACAGTGCACGCCATGTTTCAAGATTTCCATCGATTTAGAGAGCAACGAAACGCCTGTTTGTGGTGTGTCACGCAACAGTAACAAGGGACGTGTGCTTAGGAATTGCGTTTCATCGTATGAAATGAATGCACTATGGCAAATAGGAAAGCAGTGGAAGCTGTAAACAGAACCCATAGGACATCCAGAGGAACCAAGACATGATGGATGGTGTCACAATTCTGACTGATAAAGTGAATACTTCGTTGAAAAAGTCGGCTCTATTGTCGAGAATTCTTAGACTGCGCTTGACCATCATCATGCAAGCTCGGCTTGGCGGGAATTCAAATACTCAATAATTCTCCGATGTTCTTCTAGAAGTTGGTGAAGGCATTCTACCAGAGACTCTTGGTAGAGTAATTCCTACTTTAGAAGAACGTATTCATCTGGTGTACGGGGACATCAGTCAAATACCGTACCAAGAGAATTCTTGGGCGTGTTCCCATTTTAACGCCAAAATGATCAAGCTGCAGCGATAAACCACAGTATTTTCTTGCAAAGTGAAGGAGCGTAGTGATATACACCTCCATTTATACTGATGTGGAGGAAGATGTTGCCACATATTACCCCGTAGAATATCTCAATTTGCTAATAGCAAGGGGATTTCCGGTATACATCATCCAGCTGAAGGTCGGTGTCCCGATTATGCTCCTTCAGAACTTAACTCCGTCAAATCTGTGTAACAGAACCGGCTCAAAGTCGTGTCTTCAGAGAAACATCATCGAGGCGGAAATTCTAACATGTTGTGGCGATCGTGAGAAAGTGTTTATACCGCTTATATCACTAAATCCCCACAATTACCAGTTTAAGCGCGTGCAGTTCCCTGTGAGCTTATGCTTTGTGATAATTTTCAACAAGTCACAGGGGTCGGTGTTGACCGAAGGCTGAAGGCTGTGGGTATTAACCTCAAGACAAGTTGCTTCTCACACGGACAATTGGACGTCGCTTGCTCCCAAGTCACCACTCCTGACTGTGTATATTTTGGTAAGCATAAAACTTTCAACTTCTAACTACGTTTGTAGTTTGCTAAGCATAAAACTACAAACGTAGTTAGAAGTTGGAAGTTTTATAAAAATGTGGCTGTTTTTATGGTATTTTGTGGTGTCTTGCGACTTCCACGCGAACGAAGTCGTAAGCAGTAGCTAGTCGAAAATTAAGACACAAAGAGCAGAAGAAGAGAACAACAAACAACAATCAATTTGTAAGTGGCACTACACATTGGCATCCACAGGTACGTTGTCTGATCCATTTGTTTACATTTTCATCAGACTTTTGGAACAGCCTAATGTAGTATCCGCTTATAGCAGTCTCTATGTAAAGGTAAAGTTTCTTTTCATAGGTGTTCAACCGTATTATTATAACAATAGTAATCTGAAAACTTACAATAGTTTCTGAAAATTTTAGAAGAGAAGTTTAATTTTGATCATCATTATGATTTGGAAGTTTTGAAGCAGACAGTTCAAACACTTCATTTGAAATGTTTTCGATAGTAAATGTGAAAATTTTGATAACTGACAAATAATTAAATAATAAGAATCCGTCGAACACTCATGAATTAAAATATCTTTACAAACTATGTCTGTACCTAAATTACCCTAGGCTGATAAAATTTTTTGTTTTTCCTAATTATGTTAATATTACTATTTAGGTCGGTTCCCCTTTAGAGGGAAGAACTGTGCCCCTTCTTTCCGTACAGTTCTGTAAAGCTCGTCCCAGACTGGTGCCACGCTCTCACCGATATAAGAAAGAATTGAATTAATTATATGTTCTAATATTTAAAAATATAATTTATAAGTATATTAATGAAATAAAGGAAATGATAATAACAATTATCCATTTAATTTAGGTACATCTTTCATAACAAATAAACTGTATTTTTCAGTTTACTGAGTACTGATAGACAAAAGAATGCTGCTAAGTATAATATAGGTAGTCAACATTGTGTGTTGCATGCAGTGGAGCATTACGAAAATTTCTATTAAAACTCGCGTGATATTGACCAATTAAAACTTTTCACGTACACGCTGAGTTTTGTAGCGAGTGGGCCAGTTTCTTCGTAACTCGAAAAAAAAATAACAACAGAGCAACTTCAAAAAGAAAAAAAAAAGAAAATTACCAGAGTATAAGCACATTATTACGAAAAATTAAAACTTCAAACAATATAGGCAAAATTAATATCCTTTCTAAAATAAAGCCAGCTCATTTTGTATCACTCGTAATTCTGTCAGTTATAATAGAATCGCGTTTCTTCAAACTGTTAATTACGACTGGTTAATATATGTGTTTATTGAAAGTCAGCGGCTGTAAAATGAATGAGTCCCGAGCTTGTGATTGTAAAGAGAGCGCTCGAACGTGAACCGTGAGCATTCTCGTGTGTTTGTTAATGAAATTATGTTTTACGTTTATTGCAATGCGGTTTTCGTATTTTAAACAGCCAGTACCATTACGTTTTTGTTTATTTTTATTCGGAAAAAATGTCATCTATAAAAAATACTAGCAGGTATCCCATCATCATCATCTAGTCCGCCTCAACACTTTAGAATATTGGTATCTCTCCACCTCATCATTTTAGAATATGGGTACCTATAGAATACTCTCAAAACATTTTCTGAATTACATGCACTTTTGTCAAGGAATCGGTCAGTCAAAAAGATAAAGCTACATAATGTAGTTTAACGGGCCGACTCACAGTCGTCAGCACAACAGTTGAACTCCATGGACACTCTTTTAAATCAAATTATTGTACATTGTTTACCGTTCATAACAAACCATCTAGTATGCGATTAATTGAACCATGTATGATCATAGAACACACTCGTGGAACATAACAATTTGTCAACAACACGAGAGATTTAGGGTAATACTAGCTACTATAACAACTTCCTCGTAACGAATATCAAAGTGCACAATACTGTACATATCCACACGGTATAACGCAACCCTGCTCGTGCCGCCCCGGTAGCGGCGACCAATGCATTCCGTTTCGGCTTCATAACAGACCGGACAGCTTTACGGGCTCACTCGTGCGAACATCTTTCAATATTTAATGTTATTCGCGTATTCATATCGGATTTCAATCCGACTTTATTGATTCGAGATTTGAATCTGGCTTGGTTAAGTGATTCATGATGAGTTAGGAAAACTGTACTTTTTTAACGTCTGTAATTGCATGTCATTAAAATTTACTGATATAACGAAATTTAAATTTTTGAAGTGCCATTTCGAGTGGTACTTGAATTAGTTTTACTTAAAGTGCGGTGATAATGATTGTGTCGGCACAGTAAAACAATAGTCTGCTAAAACATTCCAAAATTGTTAACATGAGACTGCTACATATATTTTAAAACTAGTATATACATCATCCTAGAACCCAACCCATCAACCATATTTAAAAATTAAACTTCAAACTGATTTAGGTAACGGGTTGTCTCTGGTAAAAACATAATCTGGAGCGTTCTGCACTTTGTTGAGTTTTAGGAACATCATATTAATTGAAATGGCATCACAGACGAGAGAGGGTCGGTAATGAATTATCTGTGCTAACTACCTACCCAACATTTTATGTAGGTTAATATTTAATTCAATTACGTATATTTCAGCATTTTATATATAATTAACTAAGAGTTGATTTAATTTTAATTTTTCTTCTCCCTCAATTGAAGTATTTTTTAAATGTTAATAATTAAGATTTAAAAACTTAAGAGTACTGTACTATGAAGTATACTTAAGTAAAAAATATTATACCATTTTATGAAAATTTTGATCCCCAGAAACTGTTCCAATCATCAGAAGTGCATTACACCTTTCACCTCCACAAGCCCACAGACCTCACGTATCTCGCGGGGTCCCATCATCTAAGTTGTTGGACACAATCTTAGTTGAGGCGCTCCTAATTCTGCCGCATTGCGCTCGGCTCGAGCTCGTGATTAATGGCTGGCTTGATGCAACGTGCTCGAGATTGATTCGTAACGTTATACAGCGCCTTTGCGTTGTAAAATTGCCTGATAGATTGGGTTAGTGTGTCGTAAGATTGAGCTTGAGTTGTTAATAGGTGCTTTAGTGAGATAAGGTTATTCTTAGCAGTAAAGTAGAGCTTCCTGTGAAACTGTTCGCCAACCTACTAAAATATCTACTTAATATGAATGAATGAATGAATGAAATGCACCGATCCCAGCGTGGTTTAATCAGACTCGATAAATCGAATGAACCCCGAGATTTGCACTAGCCCCTGGAGCCTCATGTTTCATGTTGCTACATAGGCCATTGCATATCAGGGAGTAGACCGGGTGGCGCGGTAATGGTAGGGAAGACGTGCCCTTAGAATAAGGAGGGATTTGCGAGCCTACCAGATATGCATCCTTGAGTAAGCAATGGAATAGTGGAGAGACGGGTGATATTTATCTATGGATGGGCATCTTTTTATGACGTCGCCGTTATGTTGGTTCAGGTCCATCTTCACCGGTGAATCTTTTGATTACGTTACGCTGCTTTCTCGGCCTTTTTCTATATCGTTGCTGTGCTGTATTTTTTTTAGGTGTTTCTATGTCTTCGTCAGAAGCCTCGCTGCTATCCGTTTCAGGTTTCTTATAAATCTCGCTGGCAGCCTTCATAATCTTATATATATCTGCAGCCGTGACCATCCAAAAGTTGATTTCCTTGTCGAAGTACGTCAAGTCTTGTTTAAGATTCTTGTTCCATGTATAAATAGGACGGCCAACCTTCTTAGATTTGGCCTTGTACTGTATTGCTGCGTGTAATAGGTGTGGTTTGCTGCGTCTGTGAACATGTGCGAGATAGCACATCCTATGATTCTTGATGCGTTTGGTTACTGTTTTTCCGTCGAAGATTTCGTGCATTCTCTTTTGTCTTGATTTATTTCTGGCATGGTTAATCAAGTTTCTCATGATAACTCTCTCATATCTTCTCAGTCTTGACCTGTTAGCTTTAGTGATTGCCGAAACTTTCAAACCGTATATCATGGGTACGATCACCATTCGATACATGAGTCTGGCTTGTTTCCAGTCCATTTTTGAGTTTATTATGAATGGTAATAGTGATTTTGTGTTTCTGGTGGCCTGTTCACACCGTTTTCTAATTGTGCTTCTCCTGCTTAGTGTAGATGTTATGTATTTGCCAAGGTATTTAATTTCATCGACCGTATGTAAATTTAATCCGTTCATTGACACGCAAGTTGTTTTCCGTTTAGCTATGGGGTCTCTAATTAATATTTTTGTTTTTGTTTCATTTATTTGGAGGCCGACACTAGCTAGTAGGGGTTTAATATTGTATTCTATTCCTTCTAACCCTTTTAGATCATCTGTAATAAAGATGAGGTCGTCCGCGAATAATAGCACCAGGGGAAGGAGATTTCATGATCTTGGTCTAGTTTGATTAATTGAGTTTCCTCTTCGAGGGTTCTGAGGACCTCGTCCATGACTAGTGTAAAAAGGCGATGGGACAACGGGCAACCTTGTTTGACTCCCTTTCCTTTGATAATCCAACTGCTTTGCTGACCACACCATTTGGTATGTGTTCGTTCATTCATGCAAACCTTGATTATCCTGTTGGTTAGATGCTTGTTAGTTCATTGTATTAAAATGTCTCGCAGTGCTTGGAGGTCGACGTTATCAAAAGCTTTTTCTATGTCCAAAACGAGTACATAAATTCTTTTACCTGCGCGCCATTCTTCGTCTAACACCCTTTTTAACGTAAAAAGGCTGCTTGGTAGTTGCCTAGTTCTTTTATTATTGCATCTATTTTTTTTAATACGTAGGAGGCGTAGATTCCATAACCCGTATTGCAAACCGATATTCGTCGATAGTCATAATTTGAGTCTTTAGGATTGCTTTTCTTCGGAATTGGTACATGCACTGTTTCTAGCCACGTGTCGGGTGTTTCATTATGTGTCCAGGCTTTGTTCATATGCTTGGTGACGGCTTCCTGTAATATTTGGGGCATCGCTTTGTAGAGCTCGATTACTATTTGGTCTGTTCCGGGCGCTGTCCCGGACCGCATTTTGTTAATGATATCCATTACATCATCCACTGTGGGTCCTTCATTCTGCGCAACGGTTAACGGCTTTGTTATGTTAACCGTTGGTATAGGTGGGCCCTCAGATTTTTTTAGAATTTTCTCCCATTTGGACATTGGTATATACGCGTTTCTTTTCCGGCGTTTTGTTGTTTGCTTGTTTTTCCTGTAAAATAAATATATTACCTGCATGCGTTTTGGAGGATGCTTTTTCCCCAGTCCAGTAAAGAAGGCACTGCACTCTTTGTTTTCTTCTTGGTGTTTAATCTTTTGAAGTATTGCCTGACATTCTTTTACACGATTATGTGTATTTGGGTTATCTAGTTGTCTTCTTTGTAAGAATTTGGCCTTTTGGAGGTTAGCAAGAGCTATACGATGATCCCTACTGTGACTCGGCTGAAAAATCAAGGTTTCCTGGGCAGCCGCTTTTAATACTCCAGTTATGGTACCCCATGGTATTTCGATGCTTTCATTCGTTGAGTCGATTCCTATGTTTTTCAGTTTTTTGATTATGCTAGCTTGGTATGTTATTTTAGTGGATTTGATGTTGAGAGCAGCATAGTAACAATGTTTGTAATTTAAATTCTTGGTCAAAATTGTTGTATCTTCTTTTGTGACTTGTATTTGGTGCTGTCATCTTTGTTTATAATTCGACTTGTTCTTAGCTGCCCCCAAATTATTTTATGGTCGGATAAGGCCCTACCTGCCCATTCGCCTTTAATATAATTAAAGAGTTTTTCTGTTGCCTGTGGCGTAATAATATGATCCAATTGTGATTTTTGCGTGCGCTTTGACCATGTTATCCTGCATGATGATCTCGCTTTTGTTGTTTCATTTGTAGTTTTTCCCTGTTGACTATATTCACTAACATTTCCCCGTTGTAATTGGAATAGTCATGATGAAGATTTTGGTGAATCAGCCCTTTGCGTTGGAAACTTATTGTATCTTGTCTACCAATATGGGCGTTAAAATCGCCTAGGATTATTAAAGTACATTTCCTTGGTTTTTGTCTAATCAAGTTTAATACACCTGTGAAGGATCTGGTGGCTTTAGAGGTACAACTATTGATGAGGGAGTTAATTATATAAAGCGGAGTAGGTTTGTCACTTCCCCTATCAACATTAAGAGTAATTGACATCACGTCGGTATCGTTCTTCCTGCTTATTATTTCGATTTGGGCATCCTTTCTTATTACAATTGCAAGTCCCCGGTGAGCTTTACCAGATAGGTGCCATTCGTAGTGGGTGGAGTTGTACGTTCATAAGTTCATCCCTGTTTCTTGTAGGCAGGCTACGTGAATACCCCTATTTGAAAGTTCCGTATCTATTTTATCTTTTTTCGCTGGTTTTGAGGCCCCACGGACGTTCCAAGTTGCAATACGCAGGTCTGAGCAAGTATACTTGGTTGCGGTAGAAGGCTGATTTCTAAGTATTGTGTATCCAGTGTCATCCGCAACTTCATCCGATATCGGTGTACGTAATGTTGATGCTAACTGTTCACACGGTGTTAATGATTAAGCTAATTGGGGGCTGTTGCGGAATCGAGGTTTTGTAGATTGTCCTTGCTCGTCCCTTTTTTTGTATTTATTACTAACCGTTTTGGTATATTGTGGTGTTATGTTGTGGGTTGTTTCTTGCGTTAGACTTTGCAGGTTATTGTCGTACTGTTCGGCGGCGATCATGACCAAGCTATCATAATGTTGGTCTTTGTAAAGGATATGTATGTCTCCGGGTACTGGAACGCCGGTAGGTGAATACACTAGTGTGTTCTCGTGATTTATGTGCACATGCATGAATTCTATCTCGTAAATGTTTACGAGATAGAATTCAGCCGCGGCGATTAGGATGTCTTCTCCTCCCCAGAACGTCTCGTTAAACTGCGCGGTTGTGTATTTTGTTATCATTTGTTCCTGAGAAATCTTGCTGTTATGAATAAAATCTTCAATGTTATTTCTAAGTGCTAAGCAAATTCTGGCGTCACCGCGGTTATCCGAAACATAAGTAGCGAGGTCTCTTCGGACAGACATGTGGTCGAAAGTCAGTCCCATTATATTGTTTATTTGGTGGGCTATCGCTCTATACAGACAATTCTCATCTTTTCTCTTGGGCGCTAGTAAAACTATTGTTTAAAAGTCAGAATACCCCGCAGCGCCTCCCGTTGCCCGCACGTGCGAGTTTAGTTTCGAGACAGTTTTTATTTTTCTATAGAAATTTATCTTATTACGGAGTTTTTTTGTTTTGTTGAATGGATTTCAGCTTAAATGCTCATGTGCCTTTCGTAACAAAGACTCGGGTAAATTGCTCAACAAAAAGTGAAGCAAAAAAAGGTTGCCTGGGACAAAAAAAAGGGTTGCTAGAGAAATTGCCAATTTGTTTAGAATAGTTTCTGTGAGTTAAGTTATAATTATCAGCATGCAAAAAGTTATGGATCAGGTCAAACTAAGAAGTTTTGTGTAAGATATTTTTGTACGAAATCAAAAGTGACACTGTTATTTTGTTGGAGTCATACAGTATCTTATTTCATTTTGCCATTCTACTTTTACTATGCACATATAATCTTATTCCTGAAGCTTAATTTAAATTTTTATTTTGCGCGTAGCATCAAACCTCCAAACTTCGTTAGTCACTACTCAACTGCAGATTCACGCTCACGATATTGTACCTTAATCTATCAAATAATATACCGTACTTTGCCTCTGGATTTTAGCCACGTAATCGAAATAGAGTCGAGAATTGAACTCAGTCCTCTTGGTCGCTACACTTGCTAGAAACTATTCAAAATGCTAGTCGTTTTGGTATCCGAATCTATCGTTGGAGCCAACTTTATCGTTGAGTTTGTAATACTGGAATTCGATTTATTGACTAGGTGATCATTAGGTAGGTAGCTTATGGAATAGTCATCTCCACGCGTCTGTTGACGCAGTCTTACTCAGTTCAAGTTGTGTATTTTGCAGAGGGAAGCAACGCCCTGAAAGACATGGAATGAGCTCACCGGATTATTCTGGATCCGTCGTTGAGTGGTCCTGGAACCTTCGGCAAACGATTAGACCCTCGCTTGCCCTGGATTGCTCGCATAGATTCAAGAATGCCTAGCACACCTCACTTTTGCACTGTATTAATATTAGTATTTATTTATCGACACTTAAAGTCACAGCCACATCAATCAACAAAAACACTGGTCGAGTTTGTTGAGCGGCAATTGTCACGATGTTATTTTATGGCAGGCGCACGCCAAACGATACAACGCGGAGTGCTCAAGACGTCCTTCCATTACGACGTCCAGTCAAAGACCTTCTACTAAAATATCTACTTAATAAAAATTAAATTCATTCATTAAAAATTCACTGACAGACAACGCACAGCTTGAACCGTGTGGTCTAGTCCTAGAAGCATGAAATTTTGCGCAAAAATTCATCATATAAGGAAAATGAGCACTAAGGAAGGATTTTTTTAAATTCCTCTCCTAAAAAGGTTAAATAGGGGTAGAAAGTTTGTATGGAAGTTCATAATTTTTGCCAATGGGAACACCCATCGGGCACACGGCTTGTACATAATAAGTTTCATCCATTCCTGTAAAACTTACCGGAGAACAATATAATTCTACGATACTTGACAAAACCAGGTTTTTAATAATTTCAATTACACCTTGTATCATAAAACATGGTATCTACATTATTTTAATAATATTAAACTAGCTTGAATAACTGTCATACTATTCTATAAAATTGACCTGTAAAACCACACACAACACTGTTACTGTAGAATATTTGCCATAACACAAAAAAATTCGACGTCTGAAAGTATAAATGATTTCCCATTGTAAGACAACAGAAGTTACCCATTCAATTAACCAATTATTATTAGAGAATAATAAAAAGGTATCTTCTGGCAATATAACTCATAATATTAAACCAAAGGGAGTAAATAATTTTAATGTAAATGATAATGAAATTTCGCATATTTAAATATATGATACGTCAATTCACGGTTACCGTTCATCCTCACAATGGAAGAGGTCGCTCAGTGACGGCGTAGTGTGAAGTGTTGCGAATGTTACAGTTAGGAGTTAAAGAGACACGTTTAATTTAGTGAGAAAACGCGGACGTTCTTCATAATACAAACCAAAGGTAATTATTGGTAATCTTTCGATCGCTAGTGTCTGACACATCTTGTGTCTAACTGCAAGACAATGACTATCTTCCCTCCTTCCACTAGGTAATGCCAATGACCAATTACCACGTTGTAAGCTGTTAGACTATTATCTTATACCGTCCATGACAAAAAATATAAAAACTAACACAATTTTCAATCATCGTATTCGAATCGTAAAGCCCGCTAAATATTGTAGCTCTATAGTTGGCATCACACAATACATTATGTTACTGTCATGTCCTTGCAAAACAAAAGATGTCAAACATGAAATAAAGGTCCGCTACAGTTCCGAGTTAAAGGGCGTGCAGGCTACCCGAGTGGCAGCTGGTCCGCCAATGTTAATTTAATATTACACGGAGCTCGGGAAGTTTTTTAAATTAGTTTGCGCTGCTGCAGTTGAGTTTACTGGTTTCCAAACTTTTTTTGATTATTTCTTTTTTTTTTGTTGTAGAATGGGGAAAATGGAGTAACAACACATTATTTTTTGCATACATTTGCTCTTTTATTTACAACAAAGTTATCGTAACAGTTTTAATTTAGCTTTTGCACTATGTCTTTATTGCCTTGATATAGCTGAGCACTAGCTTAGTGAGTGAGACTCTTAGGCTGCGAGGGTAGTTGTGATTTTCTCAACATCAAGAAATTACGTTGCGATCACGACGTAACGTGCAATTCAGTCTGTACACTATTTATCGTTAAGAGCGTGGAGGTGGACGTCGCAACACGTTTTAGATCGCCGCGTTTTTGTCGCTTTCACCGCGTTACCTCCACCGTGTCATACTGTTGGTAACTGTACCGGACTGGGCACCTAATGGATACCTCACTGCTTGCTTTTTGGTATTTCACGGTATTTCTTTTGATTGTTTGTTTTACTGGTGACTGTCAGAATCCTTAAAGCCAGTCTGAAGTTATGGTGCGACACATTATTGATTGGATACATAAAAGCCATAGGATATCAATTTCCCTCAGTTATTGAGTTACGAGGGTATATCGTAGTTGCTCTGTTAATAATCTGATCTAAGTATTTGGGTAAGACTAGCTGCTGACCTTTATTCGGCTCTTCTCCATAGGAAGCGACCAATTGGAACCGTGCACCTACTTACTGACGTTTCATAAGTGTCCTTGTAGGTTTACGTGAAATAAAATATTTTTAATTTGAATTGACCAGCAAAAAAGCTAGTCAGTCATGAAAAAGATCTGATTTTATTCTCCATTACCACAGTTTTTTTTTTTCGTACTAAAATATTTGTTGTTACTATTAGTATTCACTTAATAACAGTAGAACTACATGTTATGTTTACGAAATGTTCATATTTAAAATACCTGCCAGTAATATTCGATTATTGAACATAATACACAAAGTCAAAAAGCAATGATTTGTTAGTAACAAACAATTGAAATGTTGACATGGTCCTATTATGATATCGCAAAATTTGTCGTTTTATTGCCAAGGAAATATTTGCTCACAAAATAGAGAGCATAGTAATTGTCTTAAAAATAACTTTTTGATTATTTCAATAGCCTCGAGCAGCTATCGAGTCTGATGTTCAGACAATTTGTACTATATGGAGCCTATTCTATTAAATACAAAGGTTCGTAAGTAGGTGTACATCGTGCAGGACACAGGACACAGGATTGCCTAATCACACAAGAAATAGGGAAGGTTAAAATAAGGTTGAATTCCTAAACAAAGTTACCTACGGCTACTCTGAAACGTGTTATCTTAATAAAGGATCAGAAACAGCACAATATGTGTGCAGGAACAACTACTTCTCGTGAAAGTTTTTTAATTTGCCGAAGGAATGGATTACTAGAGCTTTCAACTTGTGCCTTCTGCGCCAGATAGAGAGAGTGAAGTATGAGACAAGGTACGTGATACGCGGGGAACCGGCTTATTGTATCGACTGAAAAGTCATCAGTGAGTTCGGTATCTTATTATCGTTTTACTAAAGAATTAGGCCTTATTTGGTCACAAAGCTGATTGCTGCGAGTTATATTCCTCAAATAAAAAAACCCTTTTGTGTATTTGAGATATTAAAACAAGTACTCTACTTGTTTTAATATCTCAAATACACAAACATTTAAAACTAAATTAGCTATCTGAAAGTTCTACAAAATATGAATTCCATTTATTCCAGACGTCATTAAGAAAATCAAATCATTAACAAAAGGGTTCGGACACAAAGTAGCGTTGTTGATTTAGTCCATTGTCACAATACATCCATTAGACGACATGCCCGTCTTAATTAGAAGCCCTTTGTCACCTAAATATAATTGTACTACTAAGTGTTAGTCCACGTGTATTAATTTTCCAGATCTAGGCGAAGGACCAATTGACGTTGGAGTCGAGCCAAGGATCAAGGATCGATCTGTTTGTCTTCCCTGGGGAACGTAAATATGTACTCCGTTCAGCTCAGTTTACTCGTGTGAGCACAGGTTTGCACTAAATAACTAGCGTCTTCGTTAACTCAAAACATGAGTGTAAATAGAACTTAATTAGAGAATGTAAAACTTTTTCTTCTTTACTCTTTATTTTACTGCATTGCTCATTTTTTGCAAAATTAAGACTTCCAGACTAAAGATGTCCCGGAATATGAATGTTCAGAAACGAGCCATGTATGACGTTATTATTAGCATATAATTCCATGACTTACATTATAGATAAGTGGATTTACAAGCAATTTTGAAACTACAGGGTGTAAGGGACAGCCCTCCGCAGACTGATAGGGTGAAGTCAGTATATCATACTAAGATGACCGGTACATGAAATTATTTCAGGAATGTTATGGGAATCCCATTAACCTGATTTGTTTTATTACCTTACACGCAATGTATCGCTACCGTGGCAAAACGCACATAGGTAGGTAGCGAACGGCAGCGCAGCGAGAAATTGAACAGCTGATTTCACGCGTCGTTTGTTCAACATCCATTGCTGTTTTTTCTGTTTTACCTGTTCTATTTACATTAATGGAGTACTGGGTACAGAGAATGTAATTTTACATTGAAAGAAAGCAATGGAAAATTTTCATTTTCCTGGGAAAATTTTCGGTGGAATATGATTCAGAATAAGGAGCTGAATGTACCCTGTTAGTTAGCGGAGGGCTGTCCCTTACACCCTGTATTAAGATACAATGTCGTTTAACGTGAGAAGTTTCTCAAAGTTATTAGATTACTGCTGTAGCTCGGAATAAAATTAAACTGTTTGTGTTAAAATAATGATAACTACTAGTAATCTACATACATACATAAATCTCTCCTTCTTTCCATGGGGGTGAGGCAGAAACTATAGAACGCTACCTGCTACGATCCTTACATACTCCTTTTGGCTCGTTTACGTTCATACATCTGGTCACACACGCATGCTGGTAGCGTTATGACGCTGTTCCGGAAAAGTATTAGGAACTATAGAGCGCACCACTGCGCACCTGAATCAGTCAATGAAAAAATGATCTGCTAACGGAAGTTAGCAGAGCATATTTTTATTCGACTTTTTTCAGGCAAAAAGCCGGAACAATTTGTTTTAAGTATAAGGAACTCTAAAACTCACCCGAATGCCAATAAACTCACATGTTTTCATGCTCTGCTGGGAAATGAACTGCTAATTTCACGCACATTAGTATTTAGGGTTCTGTACCTCAAAAGAAGAAAAACACGGAACCCTTATAGGATGACTCGTGTATCTGTCTGTCTGTCCGTCTGTCAAATTCATTTCGCTCCGAATCCAATGGACCAATTAATTTGAAATTTTGTACACATTCTGTGACCCAAACACGGACGTGTAACGTAAATATATAAATTTTGAATATGGGGATTATTGGGGGGCAAATAAGAAAGTTAAAAAAAAGTTTTGCAAACAGTACCGTGTGGCATATCAAATGAAAGGGTTTGTTGTTGAAATCTCAAATATATTTTTTACATAGTTTTAAAATAAACGCTTTTGAAGATATTTAAAAAAATCGATGAAAATTGACCATTCTCCCCCTTTTCTCCGAAATTACACAGCCAAAAATGTTGAAAAAATACATAGAATGGTTCTTTACTCATAGATTACAGGAAAACCAATAAGAAGTTTATGGTGTTAAAATAACATGATAAATCTCTCAATATTGTGCGTACAAACTTATATTTACAGTTGGTATGTATGGGAGAATATGTATTTCAACCACAATGTTAAGTTTGTATTTGGGATCAATTCATCCCAACTACAGAACCCTACGTTGTGCGTAGTCCGACACGCATTTAGCCGATTTATATTTTACTTGGCTGCCAATCGTATAGTAGGTACTTCGTTGAATCTTATGACAGGTCCTTTGAAATTACTCTTAAGAAAATGAGTGAAACAGCGTTTATTTTTACAGTCTGACAGGCTCTTCGGCTTTGGTCCTATTATGTTCCCGCGTTATCCCTAGCTAATGATTAGAATTATCGCACCAGTGTTTCTGGTGCGACGCCTGTGCCGACGAAGGCCGACGAAGGCCGACGAAGGCCTGTGCCGACCTGTCTCAATGCATTTGACAAGTCGTAATCGCTAGGTACCTACCTATTAAAGAGAGACAGGTAGCGCGGTGACGACATTACTAAATAAATATGCATGATTCAGAAGTTCCACTTGAAGATGTAAATAGGTAATTAGAGTAATAATAAGTAAAAAAATACTTTTTCTTTTTCCCAAATATAGTGGTGCACCCAGCTACTAGTCAATGAAGCTTTGTTGATGAAGTATGCGATGGATACAATGTACAACAATTATTATCAACCAAAATAGGGGTTTGAAAAGATCCCGAAAACTTTTTTTGAATGATTTAATTTAACATTGAATTACAAGTATGAAACTGTAATTCTTACAATTAATGTCACTTTTCTGTCACTGTCTGCAATTGTAATTAACACATACGAATTGCAGACTGTGACAGTTTCGCCCGTACCGAAGGACCGGAAAGCTGTAGTCTTTAGTGGCATTTCCTTTGTAATATCGGTACGTACATTTGCTCGGTTCCTTTCATTCCGCAATAAGGCTCTTTCAAACAGGCGCGACACGCGACGCTCGTCGTGCGACGAGCGGTGTCTTTGTGTCGCGTCGCGTGTCGCTCCTGTTTGAAAGACCCTTTATGAGAGTATTCCGGCATTTATTGCGGTTGGTAACGTCTTTAAGGTGCGGCAGAACATAGAACTATAGGAACAACACATTAGCTGGCGCCGGTTGCGTTCAGTTCCAGACGCGAATAAAGTGTCCATTCGTTTTACATTTTAAAGCATTCAGAAGTGAAGGACATTCGGGCGTGGCTGCTAGACTAGCAATCTAGATGATTTATTACAAGTAGGTAATAATTTAAGAACTGAGTGCCTTTTGCTAAGCACAATTACTTTGAGGTATTTCTATATATTTTCGCTTATATATTTTCGATCGATATTTTCGATGTGGTAAGCAACCCCTACCTACCCTAACCCCTACTTGATAAACAAAAATAATTAATTACTTACAGAAACCGACAATTCAGCTTATTTATTCAAGAAATACTCGTACATACAATCTTTACTTACGCACTCGTTAATGTTCATTAGTTTCGACATCGTAGACCTATGTTAGTTCTTCATAGTTTTAAGAATAGACTATTAAATTATATCGTCTTTTAAACACGTCGTGTTTCAGGCGTTTACTATCTTAACTTATTCACAATAACAAAATCATCGTTAAACCAAACTTAAGCTCATATCATAATAAACGATACAAATTCTACGACGATAGCAGAAAAGACGCTCTTCGCTTCGGGCTCCATTCGGTTTGCTTCAACTTCGTGCAGCTTCAGCACCGAATATTTGTAGAGTTGGTGGTACGTGGCTCATAAACAGCGAAACTGCGCGTCTAAGGCTTACGCACTTACATATAACTATACTCAAACAATAAACTTAAAAGCTAACACTGGTCACGTAGCTAGTGATATTATTCATTTTCGCATTCGGTGTGGAGAACTTGTGTATTATTCGATTTTGGTGTAATAATAATACCAGCCTTTTACTGTCCCACTCCAGGGCAAAGCCCTCTTCTTATACAGAGAAGGCACGAGCATTGATCACCACGCTTGCTCAAGACGTGCTGACGTTTCAGACTTATATTAATAACTAGCTGCGCCCCGCGGTTTCACCGCATAAGTCTCGATTTTGTCGGAATATTGAGATAAAAAGTATCCTATATGTTAATCAAGGTTATGAACTATCTGTGTGCCAAAGTTCATCCAAATCCATTAAGTAGTTTTGTTTCGTTTCGTGAAAGAGTAACAAACATCCATCCTCAAAATCTTTCACATTTATAATATTATTAGATACTTGCCCGCGACTTCGTCCGCGAAAATTGTGATAGCTCGGCTAATTTGCATGATATAAATATAATTTATTTCACTCGCGTAGTTCCTGTTCCCGTGAGAATACGGGGATAAAATATAATGTTAAGTATTCGCTGATAATGTAACTTTCCATTAGTGAAAGAATTTTTGAAATCAGTCCAGTAGTTTTTGAGTTTATTCGTTACAAACGGACAAAAATACAAATCATGCCTCTTTATAATATTAATAAGTATATTAAAAAAAAAACGAAATTAATTATATGAAATTTTAAACGTATAAATTGAATATTTGGATGAACATTTCACGGTACTGTATATTTCCAAGCTTTACTGTGGCTCTACAAATGAGTACGTAATTTTATCGTTACATATTAGGCTATTCTCTTTATGTTCCTACAATCCGCCACGGCTTCGCACCCGCACGGGTGTAATTCCGTGAGAGGCATTGGCAGGCAGGCAACACGGTCGGGAGGTTCCTGCACAGGATAAGGCGGGAGGAAACGCCCGGGTGTCACCATTGTGTGGATCGCCCGGAGGACACGGTGGAGCATACGGTGCCCAGCTTGGGCGGAGCATCGCCGTGTCCTCGTGGAGGCGATCGGCGGCGGTGATCTCTCGCGTCCGGCCCTGGTTCAGGCCATGGTACGGAGCGAGAGGAAATGGGAGGCCGTCACCTCCTTCTGCGAAGCGGTAATGCTCGCGAAGGAGGAGGCGGAACGCGTGAGGGAGAGGCAAATTTCGCGCCCTCACGCCCCTAACCGCCGCAGGAGGAGACGCCCAGGGCGTCGGGAATCGCGAGGCGATTTCCGGCCACCGTAGGCGCGGGCTTGCGGGCGGTGAGCAATGGGTGGCTCACCCTCCGACAAGGACCAGGCCCGGGTCGACGGCGCGTTGTGTTCCACGCGCGCCTCAAAGAGATGTCAGCAGAATTGAAGGGGTCCACTAGGGCCGATGCCTGCCGGGGTTGCGAAGAAAACCGAAAGGGAGATCGTGGCCCCCAGCGACAGGGCAACCGAAGGAACACGGGTGGGTTTTAGTCCGTAAGAGTCTGACACGCCCTCCCGCTCCACCCAGAGCGGGAGAAGTTATTTGATGATTTCCGAGCCACAAAAAAAAAAAAAAAGAAGGCAGGCAACACGGCGCGGGGCGCGGCTTTTGTTAGACTTTGCGTCCACTATATTTTAATGAATAAGGCGTTTTTAATATAAAAAATATATACTTTATAATTAAAATTTCAAATTTAAAAACAATTATTAAACGTAAATACGTAAATTAGTATTTGTTAATAGACTAAACGTAGGACAGTTACAGTTTGTTCAAAACGTGACATTTTTCTTACTTAGAGATTTTTTATACCCGTCATAACTTCTGATCATCGAAAAGTCCGACCCGAGTAATTTAAAGTGGAATTTACACGTAAATAATCAACCTTAATTATCAAACCATTTTAATTGATAAGGATTAGTATCATGATAACAATATCACCACTATTCGAATCCACCCGTATTTGAACTTAATCATTTAAACCAAAATTGTTATTGTAGCTTAACCATAATAGTTAGGCATATACCATCGCGTACTTCTTGTTAGCAATCATGAGTACGATTAATATGTAGAACACTATTTTATATATCGTCAATCACTAATTTATATATAATTTCCCAGCGCACGTAAAATAATGACTTATAGTCAACATGTTGATGCCTTGGGTTACATTGTTCTATTTTAGGTAGGGATTTCTGTTTAAAAAAAAATAATATAGCTTGTGTTACTCGATAAAAATACAGCTTTCTAACGGCGAAAGAATTTTTAAAATCGGTCAAGTAGTTTTTGAGTTAAATCGTAGGGTAAACTTGCCTAATTCGTACTTACGCCAAATTCGTACTCCACTTAAAACTCGGCTTTGGTAACAGCTATCAGCGCCTCTAGTGTCAAAAAATATAAATAACAGTCGGCCATTTCATCACCTGACAGATAACATCTGTGAAGCTGCTCTCGACAAAAATATTGAAAAAGTAAGTTTTTTTCAACTATTGTTGTAATGTTTTTACACATTTCGTAAGAGTTTTATTCAAATAAGGTCGTGTATAACCTATTTTACGATTTGATACGTAGTAATGTGTATATTTGCGATTTCATCTGACGTGTTATCATACTCGTAACTGTTGTCAATTTTTTTGGCGGTAAATTTAAAATTTGTTTGGCTCTTGCTCCTATTTCGTACTCGAGTTAACTTCTTAAAACGTACTGGTACGATTTAGGAAAACTGTTTATGAATCTGAATTTGATAATTTACCAATTCTTAAACTGTTTATGACAAGTTGTTTTATTAGATTTTGATTGGAAAAATAGCCACAAAAGTTAAAAACATAATTATTAAACATAATTATTTTCTATTTTAGAACACCATGATAAAAAGAAAATATTATTCTTGGAGTAAAGAAGATATGGAAGAAGCGATTAGAAATTATAACAATGGGAACTTAAAATTCAACGAAGTTTGTCGTGTATTTAAAATACCGAAACCGACATTTAGACGACATTTAAAAGGCTTGAATACACATAAAAGAATTGGACGTCCGGGTGATTTAACGGAGGAAATGGAAGCAGAACTAGTCAGACATGTTCTTTTGTTGGAGTCTAGATTTTTCGGCTTGACCATTACCGATTTACGGCGCTTAGCTTATCAGTTAGCAGAAAAATACGGACTGAAACACAGATTCAATAATGAATCGCAACTAGCTGGTTGGAAATGGTATTATACATTTATGAAGAAACATCCAGAAATATCCTTACGAACCCCAGAACCCACGTCTATGGCTCGCTGTAAAGGATTCAACAAAGAAACGGTGATGGCGTTCTTCGACAATTATGAGTCCATCTTAGACGAAGGTCAATTTACAGCCGAAAAAATTTATAATATGAACGAGACAGGTTTGAGCACAATTCATAAGCCTTCAAAAATTTTGGCTCAAAAAGGGAAACACCAGGTTGGAGCTGTCCCTAGCGGTGAACGTGGTGTTAATACAATATGCATTTGTTGTATGAACACAGCTGGAGAATTTGTGCCTCCCATGCTTATATTTAAACGTAAAAGGATGACAGAGAGCTTGATGCGTGGAGGGCCACCGAATACGTTGTATGAATGTTTAGAAAGCGGATGGATTGTCAGCGCCTTATTTACCAAATGGCTTAAACATTTTATAAAATGTCTAAGACTGCAAAAATCACAAGAAAATCAAATTCATCTCATCCTAGATGGCCATTCGACGCACATGAAGAACATTGATGCAATTAATCTCGCTAGGGACTATGGAATAATAATGTTATCTCTTCCGGCCCATAGCACACACAAGTTGCAACCATTAGATAGGTCATTTTTCAAAACTCTAAAACAGGATTTTAACGCTGCTTGCGTGTCATGGATGCGAAACCACTCTGGATCTGTCACAAAACAAACAAATATTGCAGAAATTTTGAAAGAGGCTTATCTTCGAGCAGTTTGTATGGAAACAGGTATACATGGCTTCGAATGTTGCGGTTTATGGCCTTGCAATCGCTATAAGATCAGGGATGAGGAATATGTCGTACTTGAAGAAGCTAATCTAAGTCTTCCAGAATCTCCCCGCTCTGAATTGGCTGAAGTCTCCCAGAATTTAACAAGTGAAATACAACAAGACCAAACAAAGGCTTTCACGGGTGTGCCACAATCTAACGAGATTTCTGTGCAAGAACAGAATGAGGAAGCTATGTCCCCAAATCTTCCTGAGGTAACGGGAATCCACCCTTTGGAACAGCAAGATCAATATCTAGAAGAGAAAAAGAAAGAATCTTCTTCAAATACAAAAGTAGAGGATTTTACAGCACAGTCAGTTAGAACGACACTGGAAACTATATCTCCATTACGTGCTATTCCTGGAAATTCGAGGCCAATGAAAAGAAAAACTACAGGTGCTATTGTTATTACAGAGAACCCTTATAAAAAAGAGCTCGAGGGTAAAATAGAAGAGTCGAAGAAGAAGAATGTATCAAAGAATCTAAGGTCTATGAAAAGTAAAACTACAAAGACATCACAAAAGGAAAATAAGGAAAAGAAACAAGAACAAGGTGAAAATGGCAGTTGGTACTGCATATTATGTCAAGAAGACATTAAAGAAACCATGATCCAGTGCACACAATGTGAGACGTGGGTACATGAACTTTGTGCAGGAACCAATAAAAAAACCAAAGAATATAACTGCGATGATTGCCGAGAATTGGCGAAGACCATCAGTCGAATTTGTTAAGAATTACTACTTGTTTTAATAACATATTGTTGATTATGGATGCTGATTCACAATACTGAATACCAATGAATAGATCTCAAAGTACGAATTAAGGATATAGCAGTACGATTTGGGACGAATGGTCTTAAATCGTACTTTTCTAGTTTTTTTTAAATTGTTTATATTTGAGAAATTTATAAGGTTTATGTTAAATTTGATTATAGAACCAATAAAGTATTTAGCAACCAAAAATTACTTTTAATTAAAACTAATTTATCTTTCCTAATTTTCTAAATATGGTGGTTTTCTCTTAAGGGGTAAGAATTAGGCAAGTTTACCCTAACAAACAAACAAAAAATCAAAATCTTTCCTCTTTAAAATATTAGTTTAAATAAGTCCAGTGGGCTAATTGCATAACTTTCTTTTCGTAAACAATTTTGCCTGATTTGTTTCATTTTGACAGTTCAACAACATTCATTGCGTCATTTACGTTGTTGCACTGGATTAGCAATCTGTTTTAAAATCGAAACAGATTGTGTTGTATTACGCAATTAGGGTACAGGTTTCCTCACGATGTTTTCCTTAGCCGATGTCATGTCCCATATAAACTTAGAAAGTACGTAATTATGAATTGAACATGAGTAATACAATAGGTCAGTTAATTAAGCTATAATATTTTAAATTTGCAAAAGCAGTGCATAGTGCTTTGAACGAAACCATAGCGCGATTTATCTCGACGCCAACACCATATATCGAGCTTTGCAGAAATCCAAAATAAAAATATTTCACGGTACTTGTTTTTCTAGTGGAATTAAAAATCGTTACTATTTATTATTATTAAGATTTGATTAACTGCGCATTGGTATCGTCTCGCGCCCGCCGTACGTAGCGGAGTCTCACTTTTGCTTGTTTTTATCAATTTAAGCATATTTATTTACTTTTAAAATATGATATCTACTCATTAAGACCTTTCTTTTGATACCAAACATGTCATGATTATCTTAATATTTTTTTCGACATTAGAAATTTACGTGTAAAGTACACCATATTAAATTTAGGGAAAATTTATATAGCCTATGTCACCCGGACCATTATTACGTACCTATTGATACCTCATTCATCAAAATCGATTCAGTAGTTTAGGCTCTACGGTGGAACACACGTAAAATCAAGCATACATATGTACATACATACAAATATACATAACGTAGAATGCTACAATCATAACCCTTCCTTTTGGCTTTGCCGTAGTCGGATAAAAAGTCACACGGGTACCTACTTGCTCAGATTGAAACCCACAACCATGCATGCGAGGCGGGGCCTAGACCACTTGGCCATCACGACAATTTTTGGTCTACTTATGTGTAAGACGTGTTTTTTTTTTTCAGTATTAGCTGTACAAGTATCACTTGCGTACGGGTTTATTTCTTGAGTCACGTATGTTCTTTTTAAATGCAATTTGCCTTGATCCTAAAATCGACGACAAGGATCCTTAGAACAAATCCCTCTAATAGTTTCAGACTACTCTAGAAATAGTTTCGGATTTTAGGACTCATTTCACCAGATCACTCTGTACAGAGCCAGTAAATTTCTCCACCAGCGGTTATTAATATGTTTTTGTTTTAATTTCGCATATTACTTAAGCAATTGTTATAGAAATATTGAACACTGGAAAAATATAATACAAAAGTAAACATACAACGTATTTTCAATAAATCAGATAGGAACAAAAAGTTAACATAACTCGGTATAAATACAATTTAATGTAAATTAACTCAACCAATAGATACGTATTACGGCTCTTATTATTTTATGGTATTTTTGCTAAATGGCCAGTCATTAAAAGTATTCTCCTAATTATGGTACGATAAAAATAAAGCCTCGTGCAGACTGGCGCGACGCGACACCGGTAATTAAAATCGTTCTACCGAGAAGTTCTGTTAGAAATTCTTTTGTTCGAGTCGTGTCGCGCTATCGCGTCGTGCTTGTCTGTCTGCACTAGGCTTTAGGCTCCGTGGATAAACAATGTTTTTTTTTGGTGTCGAGTTATTACGAAGTTGTTATTATTTATCTTTCTTTGCCGTTTTGTACCTTACTTTCATGAGATTTTATAATATCTGTGGGTTCATACTTATACTACTAATAGGATAAGAAGTAAGAGCGTTCTTAGAGCACTAGTGACATCTATTAGCGGAGCTCAATACAACATTTAAAGTTATTATGTGGCTTGCACAGAGATTGTTGGCAAATGAAACAAAACTCTATACCGTATGAAGTGTTCCCATTTGACGCAGTTACCAGAGAAATTACCGCAGCTCACGGTAGATTGTGCTTTTCGCTGGTTGGTGACTCATGAAACATTAACTCTCATTACAGCCGCTAGATGGCCTCACAGACATATTTCAGGCTCTGTAGATGAATATTATTTTACCAATTACAGGTAATAAGAAAGATTTGTTGTTACATTTATGTGAATACAAATATATTTCAGTAGTTCTCTAGTCAAAACGTCCTTGGAAATCTCATCTTTTCATTTATAAAATTACGGGATGGGAAACCAGAGGAACATTACGATGTTGTGGTATTTATGCTATTTGCAAATTACAAAAAAAAAATACAAACTTATAAGGGCACTTATGAAACGTCAGAAGCTAGGAGCACGGTTTCAATTGGTCGTTTCCTATGGAGAAGAGCCAGTAGAGTACAGTAGTATCGTACACAGTACAATTTTATGAAAATGGCGCCAGCGTTCTGTATACCTGCTTATGCCCACTGCTGCTGGTACTTATTTTAATGATGACAACTGATTTAAAAAAAAACAACGTCATGTAATATTCTTGATATATATTTTATTTATACGTAAATAAATTATTAGTTTCACTGATGTAGTTAACTACTTTTGTAAAGGTGGATGAAATTCTCTTATTAGGTACAAAACTGACGTTTAGTTTACAGGGCGACATCTGGTGTCGGAACTGTGAAAAAATACATAATGATCTAGAAAACACATGAGAATAAAAACAATGTTTCATATATTGCATTCAAATTAAATTTTTACACAGTAATACATGAATTTCAGCATTTTGTAGTCATACTCTTTTGAGAGGCCACTGCTTCTAGCTCGAAAGACTCGAACCTTATTTCGTAACGAGCTTCTCTTTCAAGCCCAGAGCACTAGATTCGTAGAACTAAAGAAAGCCTTTAAAAAAATGTGGTATTAACGCCCGTTTTCTGGAACGAAAATATTGACGCGTTAAAATTAAACGCACGTCAAATATGCGATTGGCTGTTGATAGTTCAGTCAACCAATCGCAGCAGTTTACGCGCGCTTGATTTTGTCAGCAATTTTTTTACTTGATTTTCGTTCCAGGAACTGGGCTTAAGTTTAGTTAAAATTTTAAATCTGTGAAAATATAAAGAAATAGGTGATGGATTTTAAAATACATGTTATTTGATCCTATGATAAAGCTTTACAGTAATCATTCAGATATTACATATATAATTATTTGCACTAACATCGATTTAATATGAGTAATGTTAGAATCGTAGGCAAAGATTAGTCCACTTGAAATATTTATAAATAACAATCGATTATGCAGGTTTAACAGGTGTTATAAAATTTATTTGATGTTCGTTTATTATTTCCCAAGGTACAGCTACGTTTACCCAAGCTTCTAAAGTTACCCGTAACAAACAAAAAAGAAGAAAAGATTATTAATAGAATTTGAATACAGTGAATAGTAATGAGTATTGCCAGTGCTACCATATCAAAAAACTCTCCGAGCTCTAACGTCCTATAATAATAAACTATTGATGAGATGGCAAGTTACAGTAAAACATCAACAGACTAAGCTACTGATATCGTTATGTTTATACAAACGTTTCGTACTAAGGCAGTGTGTAACAATCAACATTTTGTATGACAGACAGACACACAGACAGACATACGTACAATCAGACATGTCAATCTGACTTTAGTTAATGTTAAACTCGATAAGATTTCAAATGTCACTCTTTTTTTAATATGTCTGTTTGTCTGTACTTCATAAACGCGAAGCCGTAGTGTAGGTACTCGCTAAAAGGCAACTTGTTTACAATATACACCGTGGGGGCGACACTGTTGCCCCGATGTTACTCTTAAATTATTGCAATAGACCGACGGTTGTTGACACGAGAAGATCATGATCTCTAACAAGTTCTGGGTGGTAGTTAGGCTGTTAATGATAGGTATGGATCCAGTGTAAAATAATGCGAAGAGTCAAAACTTGTAGAATGATAATATAGATGCTGCTTGGGGCAATGGTGCCGATTCTCTTGTTAGAAATGCATCTAAACTAGACTAATAAATCACTAAAATTTAGTTGATTCCTGTCAAACGATGATTTCCCATTCTGAAATAAACTAAAGTGACTCAACTTAACTATATTTTAGTTTGACAGCATTAAGATGGCACTGAGATATTAATTTAGTGAAAATGGTAATTTTGCTGTTCTGAATTTGACGTTTCTCACCTAAAATTTTAATTGTCCAACTAAATCTGACCATTTGTAATCGCGATTAAAAAGGTGTGGAATAAAATATGAACTGAAATAATAATTCACACCAACACCTCGACTTCAGGTATAAAAACAGTACTGTATCTTTTTTTTACATAACATCACGCCTGTAATCCCCGAAGGGTTAGGCAGAGTTGTACTTATAGTACACCCACATTTCGCCAGTGATGTTCTAAGTCCCATGAAATAGGGGGCGACACTCAACATGTAGGTAATATTTTTTCTTATTTTCCATACAAAAAGTGAAAAATTCCATATAAAACACGTCGCCCCTGTTCACGGGGTAGGGCAAACAAGTACCACGTGGACTCGCGATTGTCAAATATGATTTTAGTTGTGTCAAAATTATATTTTAATTTAGAGAACTTTTGTTGCAAAATAGCGTTAAGATTCTCATAGCCAAAACTAAGGAATTTTAGTGATCGTTTAGTTAGTTTAGTTAGGTGTACAAGAGAATCGGCACCAGTGTAAGTCTAGGCTCGAAGAGTGCATGACTTTTGAGATTCAAGGTAAAAATATAAATAACTTTAACAAGACAAAACCAGCACCATCAAATATAACCAAGAGAGGAGTTAGGACAGTAAACAAATCCGATACGTCTTTGTGCGCTTAAGAGTCCTATTACACTTTTTACGCAAATTCATGATTTTTGACGTTGTAATTTTCAGCAACAGTAATATATTTTAATTATTTGATTATGAATAACGATAGTGCTATTCTCTTTCTTGTAAGTTGGGGTTACACATTTTAATTTTTCTTTTCGTGTAATTTACTATAAATATTTTACGAACTCAGTTTACAAGAAAATCCGTTGGCGATGGAACTTTGACGCTTAAATTCACTTTGTTCCATTCAATTCAATTAAATGCTAAAATTACTAAAAGATAAGTTGAATGTTTTAATTGTTTATTGGAGTTCTAGAATTTCTTTAAATATCTTGAGTTTTCACAGAAAAAATCATAAAGAAAAGCAATAAATGTCTTGTTTCAGCGTCCATTATATTCCAAATAAACAAAATTTTATCAAATAAACTAATAAGGTATAAAACTTCTTTCTACAATGAATAAGTTTCATTAGTTTTCGTTTCTCAATATAATAAGAAAAAATTACCATAAATAAAATTAAAGTACTATATATTCCGCGTCAATTCAGCAAATCACTTGAAAATAATGTGTAACTCCAACTTATAAGAAAGAGAATGGCACTATCGTTATTGTAATTAAATAATTAAAATATCATAATGTTAATGAAAATTACAACGTCAAAAATTACGAATTTCCTTAAAAAAATGTAATAGGACTCTTAAACATGATGTAAATAGTATTTTGACCTGTGATGGAACTACCGTATCAACAACAGCAGACTTCATTAATACATTACACAATCGAATATAACTAATTATTATAATGTGTGGTATAATTCGTGAAATAAACCGTGCGCACACAATCACTGTACATCACATAAGACTAGACCATACCTACACAACTTTCAGATAAAATAATTGAAGCGCAACCCATCTGAAACTCAACGACACCAACATGCTACGTTCTGGAAGCGTGCTGTTCTGAAAAAAGACATAATTGTTTTAGATACAACGCTACACGGTTCTCAAGTGCGCGGCCAAAATCGGAACTAACGTCGCCATCTTGTTTTATCAATTCAATTTCTGTGACAATTTCTCAAATTTTTACCAAAAATCATTCAGGCACCAAAAGATCATGATAGAGAGCCCTAGTAGTAAAGGATAGAAGTTTCGACTGAAAACCAGGTAATGTCACATCTAAACAAACTAAGATCTTCCTGACTTCAAAGTGACCATGAAGATTTGTTGATTTCTATAGTGATTTTTAAACAAAATTTTTAAGAACTAAACAAAGCTCGCTTGTACTTGAACGTATTTAGGAGAAGCCACGCTTTGGTGCAAATTATTTTAGGTGAACCCGGACTTTCAATAAACTTGGTATTAAACCGTACAACCTCGTCTTGTATGTAGAATATCGATGCCGTTGCTGAACTAAAACCATGCGCATTTCCCTTTTCTACAACTATCATATAAACTATGATTATGACACGAATCTTCTAATAATTACAATCCATATACACATTTTTATTTTTACAAATATATTTTTACATTTGCATACACACCCTAAGTATTATATTTATCACATTATTCTTACAAAAGAGAACTTACCAACAGATACTAGACAACATACAATAATTTAATGACTCCTTAAACATGACTATTTTAGATATTCTTTTTTACTCAATGATATAGAAATCTTTATATTTTTGATTATTTATGTTTTATATAACAGTGAATAAGTACTTTTAATGCGAAGATATTATTATTGTAATGTTTTATTTAGGTGAGAAATTGTGATTTCGGCATTATATCTATCTACGTTTAACCATTTACTTTCAACATTTTTCATTTTTTGCTGTTAACAATAAAACTTATCATGAAACAGTGACACATTTTCCATAATGTTTCAATAAGTGATTTATAACAATTAATCAATCCAGCTTAAAATTTCAAACGCATAGTTACCACATGAATAATATGGCAAACTTAAAGCCAATTCTTTTAAAATAATTTCACAGTAAAAAATAACTGCTGTCAAACACATGTGATAGAATTCTAGTAAAAATTAGGCACACAGCTTGCAACAAACACGTCCACATTTTACTAATATATAAAATCTGCTAATCGACTTGACTCTTCTGAATCCATTAGTCTTCTTAAATAAAGTCAGTAAAACTTTATTTCCACTGTGGAAACAGAAGTTACATCGAAAATGAAGATTTACAGAATCACAGAACAGATCTATTAAAACAATAAAACTGTTGTTAACACAACAACATAACTGTTGAACAAACAGTGTCCACATTTTGTGACATCTATTGAGATGTCCATTGGGATCAGACACCTCGACGTGACTAATACTGTGGCCTCGTGAATTAATAGAACACAGATAATATCACGATCCCGTATTTATAAAGCATGTCTATCATTGCTTTGTATATATAAACCAATACTCCGTGTATTAGTTGTTAAAATTTCAAAAACGTGGACGCAGCTTAAAGAGTGGTGAATTAATCTGCTCTAAACATCAAGTTGCGCTAGAAAGTGGTGCTGATGCTGCGGATGGTTAGGGTTGTGGTGCGGCGTGTGTCTCTGGGCGTGGTTGTCGTGCGCGTGGTGCGGGTGCGTGTGCTGCGGGTGTGTGAGTGCGTCCAGGTCGGCGTGGTCGCGGCGCGCGGCGGGGGCGCGGCCGGCGCGCGCTAGGCGCAGCGGCACCGGCAGCAGCTCCGGCATCACGCTGTGGTGCGTCACTAGAGCACAGAGGGATGTGAACTCTTTTGTGAAGCCCTATAACGAGAAATAATATGTGTGGTTAGTTATAGGACGTCGTGGATGGGACAACTTCAAAATTTGTCAAGATTTGCAAGCGGTACCTAACTAAGCATGTCATATACATTGCTTTGATATAATAACAAAACATTTCAATAAACCATATGATACTATTAATTAGCGGTATGTTAAATAACGCAAGATAACATGGCTAGGAGGGAAGTGAATTCTGAGATGACCGCTAATTAAGATATAGGATAGGAAAGATATACAAAAAAAGAAAGAAAGAGAAAGAAAGATAGAAGAAAGGTAAAGATATCGTTTTTAAGGCACAAAAAAGATGCATAAGATTAATGTGTGGTCTGGAAATTGATGATAGCTGTGTACCATTATTTGAATCGTTGAAAATACTTACCCTACCCTCATTAAAATTTTTGAAATTAGTGTTTTCGTCAAAACAAACATGAGGTTGTTCGAAAAAGTGTCAACGTTACGAGATGTTGCGATTCGTAGCCAATACGCAAACTCTTTAAGCAACCAACGTTGTAAGACTGCTGTAGTGAGAAAGAGCGTTTTAGGCATAACACCGCGCATTTACAATAAATTACCAGATGTCATAAGAAATTTGAATATTACAAATTAAAAAAAAAACTATTTTTAAATAAAAAATGTTATTACACGACTGATGAATTTTTGAATGATAAATTAATATAGACTTATTTATTTATTTCACTGGAGAAACTATTTTTAATTGAATATAGTGACTAATTGTAATTTATGATTATTTATTTATGCATTGACTGTAGAAATTATTACATATTGTTCTTATTTCGCATGCAACCATATTTGTACGCATCTTGGCATGACATAGCGACATATGAACTATTATTTATATATGAAAATTTAAGAACTGTATTTACTACCTATATATAAATAAAAAAATATTATTGATTATTATTATCGAAAATGATGATCATAGTGCATTCCATGGTAGCTACTTTTTTTTTTTTTTGGAAAATGGTCGCAATATGACTTTTGGAGAATCTGAAATTATAAGAAAACTATAATTTTAGCTTATTAGCAGTTACGATTAGCTCACCTTAATCTTATACCCCTTGGGCGTGCGCAGTATGAGGTAGTGCGCGATGCCGGCGGGCGTGAAGTCGCGTGGCACGCGCACAGACAGCGCGAAGCATCCCGTCTGCGTCGTGCTGCCGCGGACTAGGAACGCGCCCACCGGCTGCGAGCTCAGCACTTCTAGTGCTATCTGTAATAAGGATACGAAAGACATTAGTCGTCAGGTCAGTCGTATCTGAAGGAACATGGACACTAACATCACTAACTGGGAAGAAGGCGTTTGGAAAAGTTCGTATTTGGCCAATGATATTTTTCGACCTCAAGTTTTTTAAACCCGAACTTATGAAATCCTAGCTGGAAAAAATTAAATAAGTCCTTTGATATAATATGCTAAATGTGACTGTTCCTAAATTATACTAGTCTGATAAAATACTAGTCTGATGAAATGTTTATTTTTACAAGCATCATATTAACTTGCCTTGTTAGTGTTAGTTAGTTAGCAAATCTTGCAAGCTGAATTAAAACCACTTCCTACGGAGTTGAAATTTTACACGTTAGTTCAGTTTTGAAGATAATGCATTTGTTTATGATGTATGACCTGATTTTACCCCCCGGGATAGGCTCCAAACGAAGGAACTCCACAACAGTCAACGGTACAGACGCGGAATTTAATATACGCTTTTAATTATGATAGTCCGATCTAAAATCTACTCTAACCTGGCTACGGCATCCAGGATTGGCTCCACAGCGATCAACGACTGAGACACTCAATTTTATATACGCATTCAATTACGATAGCCCGTTCTAAAGTTCACTATGATCTGGCTGCTGCACCAAGGGTTGGCTCCAGAAGAGAGAACTCTTATATAGTCAACAGTACATACAAGAAATTTACTATACAAATTTAATTATGATAGTCCGTTCTGAACTAGAGTTCAGAATGGACTATCATAATTAAATTCAATCCTGGCTGCTGCACCCAGGATTGGTTCTAGAAGAAGGAACTTCTTAGCGGTCAACAGCACAGACACAAAATTTAATATACGCATTTAATTAATACAGTCCGTTCTAAAGTCTACCATGACCTGGCTGCTGCACTCAGGGATGACTCCAAGCGAGGGAATTCCTAAACGGTCAACAGCACAGACAGTTATTTTTATATAGGTACGCATTCAATTATGATAGCCCGTTCTAAATTATAGCATGACTTGGATAGTGCAACTTGGTTGGTTGCACACCATGACTTATATAACGACGTGTTTGTGTTCGTTAGATTTGTCTTTACAAATACCTTTCAAGTGAAAGTGATAGAGCAGATATTTAAACAAATTCTAATGCTAAAAAGTAAAAAATTAAAATTAAGTAAAAACCTTTTTAAAAATAAATTTTCAATGAACTAAAAAGTACAAAATAAAATTTACGGAAACATAGAACTTTAATATTTTCTTAAAAGCTTGAGGCTTATCTTAAAGTGTAAAAAGGATATCCACGCCTTAAGCTTTTATGGATGTAAAATCGAAAAAAAAAAATGGTTTGGAAGTTATGAGCATCGAAATTTCCATATTTCAACACAAATTTTAACTCATTTTTGGGCGTAAATAAATAACTTATGGAGAATGAAAATGGAAAAATATAAACCGTACATAGATAATTTATTCAAAAGTCTAAATAATTTTATTTTGAGTAGAGACATCCAGTAGTTTTTCCATAATATCTAAACGCCCAAACGTCTGTTCTTGAAATTTTATGCACTCGTTTTCGTTATAAATCATCGTGCATATCACTAAATAAATATGTAAATAAATAAATAAAAACTAGATAAATAAATAGGAAATAAATAAATAACTTGACTAAATAGCATGCATATTAGCCACGCCACCAACGAATTCGGCCCGGCGCGGCGCGGCGGCGGCCAGCCGGTTTTTAATAAAGCAAGAAAAGGATTGAAAGAAATGTAAATAACACTTAGGAGTTCATTATAAATACGTGGATTTACAAGCAATTTTGAAACTATTAAGATACAATGTCGTTTAATGTGAGAAGTTTCTCAAAGTTTTTAGTTATTACTGCTGTAGCTCGGAATAAAATGAAAATTAAACTGTTTGTGTTAAAATAATGATAACTACTAGTAATCTACATACATACATAAATATCTCCTTCTTTCCATGGGGGTAAGGCAAAAACTATAGAACGCCACCTGCTACGATCCTTACATACTCCTTTGGGCTCGTTTACGTTCATACATCTGGTCATACACGCACGCTGGTAGCGAGTACTACGCACCTGACCTTTCTGAAGAACATCACCAATAAGGTCAGTATATTATGTCCTTCTAGGGCGTCCCCGAACGGCCTTTCCCTTTACATCAGCCTTGTTAATACATTTTGTTAGTCGCCTTACATTCATCCGCTCAACATGTCCAAACTATCTCACCATACCCTTTTCAATACTCCGAAATAGTTGTCAAATTACTGCAAATGTATGGTTCATACTGCAAGAAACACCGTTTGTTTACTCTAATTAATAATGGATAGTTGCTTATATAATTTACAGGAATTGGATACCGTTGAGATAGCTAAGTCTGCTATTCTTGATGTTGCACACCTACATACATACCAACAACAAGATTCTAATAACTTTACTGTCCTGACACAAAATATAAGAAGCATATTTTTTCGCTCGTGCTGCTGGAGACAGGCCCGGCAGAAGTGGATAGTACACTTGGGTCGCTTGACTCAGGAAGCGCTTCGGGTGGGATCGCATACCTGTGGACTTCCTTAAATTATCTCGAGAATTTGTTGTTCCCCTCATCAGCCAGTTAACTAATCTGTGTTTCGAAACGGGCATATTTCCTGACGCGCTAAAACGTTCTATAATTACACCTGTGCACAAGGATGAGGACAAGGGCGATATCAACAACTATCGGCCGATATCTGTCTTACCGTCCCTTTAAAAAATAATAGAAAAAATATGAAATAAAGGACTAGTAAGTTTTACAAATAAATACAACATTCTTTCCGCAAAACGACTTCGGACAGGGACGGTCAACTCAGGATGCGGTCACTGCGTTAACATTTGAAATCACTGACAAGGTGGCTAAGAGTTTTAAATGCGTTACGGTGTTGCGTTGAAATTGTCAAGCTATCTAACATGTAACGTCCATAAGATACCTGGGGGTTATAGTTGACGAGTGTTTAACTTGGCATTCGCATATTGAGATCGTCACGGTACGGGTGCGAAAATTTAAATGGATTTAAAAAAGTCTAAGTTATGTGATACCTCCGAAGACACTAAATAGTATCTACATTGCGCTCACGCAATCAGTTATTACGTACTGTTTACCAGTCTAGGGAGGAACCACTAAAACTAAATTCCTTGTGTTAGAGAGAGCCCAAAGGTCACTTATAAAAGTTATGTACTATAAATCAAACAGATACACAGTCAATCTGTTTAGAATCAGAATCAGTGAATCTTACTTTCAGTAAGAAAACTACATTTCTTAATTACGACCCTATATTTCACAAAAATCTATTCCATCTAACCAAAACAGGCAGGAGAAAAGATGAAAGGATGTAGTGGCTTACTCCCAAAGAGTCCGCACCGCTTTTGCGCGGTGTCTGTTTGCAAACCAATCAGCCTACATTTACATTTTTACGTAAAATTAAGGTTTCACCATGAGGTCTCACACGTATGCAAAAAGGTAATAACCGAGTGGCTTAAAACCTTAACATGCGGACGAAACTAAGCAAGTTTTGGCTATACTTGGTTAAACAGCTTCTTTTTATTTCTTTCTTATTAATAATGTATTTTTACATTATTGATGGGAAGTAAATAAAGGGAAACTCACCGAGCTTAATTTATAAATTGCACTTCGAACAAATCAGCACTTCAAAGAAGACTTGCACATTCACACATAGGAACACATACACATACACAACGACAACAGAAAAACTGTTTTAAAATAAGACGCACATACAGTTTCACATAGGCATACAATTACAGTTACACAAAACATCATTTACTGTGATCTTTTCTTTCTAAATTTAATGTTAGTCATCTTTTGTAAACAACCGTCTTAATATTGTTAATAATTAAGAGACAGAGCGAGATAGCCCCAACACAAGTATTATCAATTACTTACTGGGGATGTCTCATTTATAGTCCACATACCTAACTGTTTTAGGACAAATAAACATTTTTCATTGTTTTCATTCTTCCTTTCATTTCATCACATACTAAGTTTAATACTAAATTAGTCTAATCTGAGCTTTAATCCAATTTAATAAATAATACTCGCTATCTTACGATGCCACTGGTAAATGGCCTCTTCGCATAAACCGTCTCCTAACTTAACTAGCCTAGAGTATCACGTTCGTTCCCTAGAGCCTTAATTCATAAAACCCTAAAAAACACCACGCTCAGCCCATGTTCTCACATTTTTGCAGAATAGGTTTATGGCTGTAGATGAACATTTTCTCAATATTTTAAGGTTTCACTTGTGTATTGGCCCCCATTTATGAACGAGTATTGTGAGTTGGGATTTGAAATCGAATATTTTATTCGTTTCTTTAACACTATTATTACTTACTATCTCCAGCAGTGGACGTCTTTCGGCTGAAATGATGATGAATGACTAGTAAGTACTATGTACCTACTAATGAGCTACACTGTCTTTCAATAAGTCTTTCTTTCTTGACCTGAATGTGTTCTGGCGGCTGAGAGTGCCATGCTCGTGTGTGTCGGATAACTAAGTTACCTTCAAAATAGTTGAGCTCAATCTTGCTGATCCATACATTTTGTTCGGATCACGGCTTATATCAATAAAAATTGAAATAAGCCGTGGCAGCTAAGAGATGGCCAGTCTCAACTGACGGCGCCCGTTCTCGAACAAAGAACGGGCGCCGTCAGTTGCATTATTACGAACACTTTTAACGTGCGTGGCTTTCTACATCATTCTCACATGTGAAATTTCACCAAAAAGATGCAATCAATATTTTGTAACAATATTTGAAGAGAAAAGAGTGTCTGTGCAGTTTCTTGCCCGTTCATTTCCATAGAAAACCTACTACGTTTTGGAATCGGCAACCAACGTCATCTTTCGGAGTGACCGACCCCTTGACAGTTAAAAATACCTGTTAATGACTTAATTGAAATTAATGCTTTGAGATTCAGTTATTAGGAACATATGTGTTGAAGACTGCTACTGTGACAAGAAATGAAAATAGGATATCGGAATCACTTTTACACGTCATATTAAAAAAAAAAAAAAAAAATAAGCTAGCTGAGTACAAAGTTTCCTACTCCGAGAAGGCCCGAAACAAACTCAGAGGTCACAGTCTCCTTTAAAGTCCAGACATAATCTTGGTCAAGCCATATGAAGACCATGTAGATTAGTGTCTAAAATGGTCTTTTGAGGAAAGAACCACACAGATTTGAATGGACCTGTCCAGTCAGTGCAAGCATTTGTCAGTATTCATGGAGCTCAACTCGACGAACAATACCAAAGAAAGGACATTTGGGTAGGCTGCATAAACTACTCAAACTGCCAGACCATCATTAAAACTAGCTGAGAAATGAAAATAATAATGATATCCACATAGTCCTCACATTCACAATAATTAATTCTAATAATATAATACTTTACAAAGTAATCAAGTCATTTTGAATATAATTTTCAACAATGTCAATGTGTATATAAAACTGGTATAATTTGATGATTTTACATAATAATTAAAATGTTAAGTTTTATGGTTTTGTCACAAGGCTTAGCAGAGCGAGTAGCTCAATCCCAAGCTTTTTTATCTTCTAAATAATCTGAAATTTTATAGTACCTGTCTGAAGTTTTTTACAAAGTTTGGTTTTGATACAGATTTTAAATCCATTAATGGGTAAGTTTCGAATGTCAATGGGAAGTTTGTTTTAAAAGCGTATACATTGACCCATGAACGAGTTGCCTACTTTGTGGAGACGTGTGCGATGTACAGCAAGGTTGTGTTTATTCCTGGTATTTAAACTATGAAAATCGGATATTTTCTTAAAATTTGATATATTTTTGTGTACGTACAACACACAAAAATTCAAAAATATATTGTGAGGCTACAGTCAGATCAAAAATAAATCAAAATCGTAATGAATTATATCAACTTGTCTTTGTCCCATGGTACCAATCCGCAGATAATTTATTTTAACAACGATCTATGTGCCAATCAATTTCAAATCGTTGAATCTATTCCGGCTTCCTGGGATCAACACAACCTCTCACTAATATTGAGGCGAGTATTTACTTCTCTCGGTATGCCGCATGGTATGCGATATGCTGGAACCAGAGCGGCTGCCGCAGCTTGGCTCGGCTCACCGCACGTTGTTGCTAGCGCGACTGGAAGCTGCTTAAGGACATAGTAATGTTTGCCACCCCTTACCTCTCTAGGTATTCCGTGTTGGAACCAGGGCGCCTGGCGCAGCTCGGGTTCGGCACGCGGCACGTTGTTGTTGGCGGGCACGCCGCCGCACGACGACGCGCCCGACGACGAGGACGTCGTACGACTGCAGGCTGCTGATTCACTGAAAGGATATAACCATGTATATGAGTTATATAAACTAGTTATTCGAGTTGAACAGACAGTACCTCAATGCCATATAAAGAAAAAAAAACAATAATCTATTAATTTTTCATTCATTTCAATGGAAAAGGAATTGATTACTGTAGAAGAAACTAATACAGACAGTAAATTCCGGATAGAAATTCTTCGAGAATTTAAAAAAACTCAAACATTGCATTTTGCTTCATTAAAAAACAGAAAACTCCAAACTCTCGTAAAGCTTTCTTTCAAATACGCGTTCATTCAACAAAAGTTCTGACGGCATTTGCTCTGTTCTTTAAGCTTAAAAGTATTAAAATAAAACCATTCACAAGAATAAAAAGTAGTGACCCAGTTTTCATTAAGTCGCTATCATCGTGGTAATTTAATATAGAACTTTTTTCAAAGCAAAAAGTAAATAGTATGGACCCAGTTCCGCATCTCTCATTACGGAATATTTTAAATCTATGGAATAGATTTTATAAAGCCTTTTGTGCAACTTCAAAGGTTCTGGACTGAGGTGTCAATTGAGAATTTATTTGTGTTGCAGTAATTTTGCAAAAACTGTTTTGTCGTTTAATTCGATTACCAAAAGTTGAAAAAGCCTTCCTGAGAATTTAATTTTCAGATTTTTTAAATTAGAGGAACATTTTTATGAAAAGAGAAAAACTCTTAGTTAACTGATTATTTACGTTTTTATTAATTTTCTTATGATAAATGATAAATGATTTTATTTCTGTAAAAAGGTTTGTACAAACACTTTTACACGTCAATTATATTTTAAAAACTAGATGAGGTCGGCGTTTCTTATATGACTACTCTGAGAAGAAAGGCCGAAACAAACTCAGAGGTCACAGTCTCTTTTAAAGTCCAGACATAATCTTGGTCAGATCATGTGAAGACCATGTAGATTGGTGTCTGAAGTGGTCTTTTGAGGAAAGCATCACACAGGTTGAGAGGGCCTGTCCAGTGAGTGCTCGCATATGTCAGTTATCGTGCAGCTCAACTCAGAATGTCGCCGTCATGGCGATTATTTACAATTTTAATGGATTAAAATGTTTAGGTCGCATTTGTAATTTTCTACAATTCGTCAACGTTTGAATTTCGGTCATAAGAGTATATGAGCTACTAGGAAAGAGCTGTGTGATGGGCTGTAAAGCTAAGTCATAATTACAGCCGCAAAAGGCCGCAGCGCAACGCATTTCCATAAAAAAGTGCGGTGCGGCCCGCCTTTAGATTGCGATGGTTCATACAAAATGTACTAAAGTGATGAAGGAGGATTTTAGCAATGCGTTGCATCGCGGTGCTGCCTGCCTCAGTCTGCGCTAGCCTACACGGTAAAGCTTTTGCCATTACAGCACATTTTGGTGCGATGCTGCCCACCAGCATCATTTTTAGTCATCATCTTCAGCAAGTGCTGATGGTACCCAACCCACCTATTCTTCATATTGGTACACCTCCTGAAGTCCACATCTAGATCCGAGTGCATGAGGTGCTCGGTCCGGCGAGGCGCGGCGGGCACGGCGGGGGGCTCGCGGTTGCTCTCCCGCGTGCGCGCCTCCGCCTCAGACGCCTCATTGATGTAGCCCCCGTTCATGCACAGAGGCAGGTTTGTGGGGCTGAAAGGAGTGGACAAGTATGTGGTTTATATACTGCCAAAATGAGAATGAAAAAAATTTGCCGTCGCGGGACGCTTTGCAGATGTGAAACATCGAAATTATTATTTTCAGGTAAAAAGCATAAAAGGATAGTTTACGACAGGAAATAAATATGACGAGTATTGGCGTCGCCACGCCAATAGTCTGTCTGACCCGCCGCTATAGATGTTTCACATCAAAAATAATCCTTGAATATAAAGAAATGAAAACGGGAATAAAACATTCATTAAATTCAAGCGGAAAAATCTGTTGAGCTTAGTGTTCAACAATTTTTTTTCGCTTTATCATGAACCATTTTTTTGGAAAGCATGCAGATTGCAGCTGCAGTGTAACTACTTTGGCTAAGTAATTACATTACGTAAGCTTTATTTTTCCTAATGACTAGTTGCATTTTGAATGTCAAAGTGATGTGCCGTTCCCATTTTGAGAGCGTTGGGAATATTGCAAATAAAAGTTACTACAAACATAAGTACCGGCACAGCTGTCAATCTGCAGCACGGCTGTACCTACTCAGTCTGTCCAAACAGACTGAGTACAACCGTGCTGTAGATCGGCTGGTGTAATATTGTTGACACTCACGTGGTGGGTGTATCTGCGACCAGTGGCGTGGAGTCATCGTCTGAGGGCTGAAGCAGAGCCCCACTGAGGCCCATGGCCAGCCTCTTCATAAGCGGCGGCCTCTCGCCCAAACGCCGGTAGCAATTGATCTCCGTCGGGGAATTCGACTCCTCCGAACTGCTGGGGCTCGGCTCGTTCACTAGCTTTGATACGCCCATTATGTTGCATTTCGCTGGGGACCTGGAAGATGATTGTATAATTCTGATTTAGCTGGTAGGTACAAAGAAGTTTGCGGATTAGGCCATATGCTCAATATATAATCTTGTTCGGTCTTGTTAATCACATTATCAAATAATAGTTGAAAATTATCTCACACGATGCTGTTGGAAAGTTTTTAAAGAAACTAACGACATTTAAAATTATTTTTGTGAGCCAGTTAAAACGACGAAGAAGGACATTTATCTTCAATAAAACGATGAAGCGAGGGCAGAAAGCACATCTTAAATAAAAATATCAAGGAACCTAACTTTTAGCTACAGATGTCGTGTTACAAATTAATATATAATTGGAAGTTTTTACTGCGCGCTGCATACGGGTTCATATAATATTAAACGACATTGCACTGCATGAACGACGCAGTAACCCGTATTGCATAGAAAGCTACAAAATATGTTACTGCAATACCGATTTAGGTCATACTATCGAAAATTGCAGGTGCTCTGAATAGTTTGGGATTGAACCAGATATTTTACAAATTGCAGGGCCAATTTTAGTAAATGCTGCTTCGTCCACTAAGTAGACACTTTGAAACCGAATATAAAAAACTAAGCACCTAAAGCACCAAAATAAAGATATCTAGAGAAACAAACTCCAAAAGACATCCAGTATTTCTCCATCTCACGTGCCATTTATGGCGGAAAAGCCCTCCAATTAAAGATATATTCTAGGATTACAATTTTTTTACCTGAATCTGGGACCTCTGCTTCAGACACTTGACAAGATATTCACAAAGTAGACATATACATAATAACATAATTGTAATTGATGTCTGAAAACTCTTAAAGACACATGGCCTGGGGAGAGGGGAGAGGTAAATAACACGACCTTGGGGTGCAAACTTCGCGCAGTCATCACGCCGTCTACCGTAATATTGATAAAAAATATATCTGGCATAAATAAAGTCTATTTAATTAAACGCTTCTGCTATTTAACTACTATAAACTAATTAACTACTATAAACTTCAGTTACCTGTCGCTACAGTAGTGGTGCGTGAGACCGGGCAGGGTATCTGGAGCGCGCACGCCCATGCCGCAGTCGCTCCCGCTTAGCTCCTTGCTCTGAAATAACACCATGGAAACTTCATTACATGCCATATCTTTCTGCGGTGTATACAAGAGGATTAACGTTTAATTTGCGTATGGAGGACTGCCACAAATAGTTCAGTTGAGTAGGTGATATTTAGTTTGATAAGTATGATTTAGTTTATGAATTCTGTATTATGCTGAGATTTTAAAAGTAATATTACTACTGATAACAACGCCTTTTTCTCACTATTGAAAGATTCAGGGATCGGTTTTATAATTTAAAATATTCAAAACTAAAACAAATCAAATTTGACATGGAGCTTAAGTTTAAAATGCAGTCCATGCCTTAAACCGGATTCACTGTTCGCCAAAATTGCAATTAGGTACCATATTTTACAACTTATCAATGATTACCCAATATTTACTACGGAATGCTACCTTTATAAATAATAGTGGACCATTTAATATTGCCCGTATTAAATGGTCCACTTTGATCACTGATACTAGGCAGTACATTTCAAAGTGCTGACAGCCTCGAAAAGCCGTTCAATGAAGGACATTCACCGATAATAACTCAATACAATGGGTTTTCTATATTTCAACTTGATTACTGCTCGATATAACCGCATTCCACGTTAAGAATGCAGTTAGATCACAAAAAAAAGTAAAGAAGGCCCACTTCTATACACTTCCGACATGAAAACCGTAAGAAATTGCAGAAAATTTTGTTAGAGGGCGTGCCAAAGTCATTACGATCTAGAGCTTGCTGGTCAGCAGCAAGTATTAAGGCGGGCCGAGCCCGAGCGCAGTAGGCATACAACGCTTACCCCAGCCCCCGCAACGAGTAGCGATACGTAACAAATTACGATGCGCGGGAAACGCGAGCACCAAGCGCACCGCTCATGAGTTCACGACCTCGCTTAGGTAGTAAGTTGGGTCACATAACAGAGCAATGCAGTAGATCAACTTGAATTGATTAATATAAGTTTATTTTATTTTATTTTTCTATTATGTATTGTTGAAGGTTATAGATAGATTAGGTAGGTATTGATTAACTTGAACCTAATGAATAATAATTAAAAATAAATATAATAATAATAATAATAATTTCATTCAAAACGTCTAACGGGCCTCTGCGAGTTGGCTTCGGCCCCTCGTACGCCTTCCAAAGGTCCGGGACCCTAAGGTCCCGAGAAATGTCATAGACCCTATAGTAATAATAATAAATATATTACAATAATAATATATTTATTTACTCAAAAACGATTAAAAACAGTCTGATAAATGTAATTTACAATTTCTAAATACTTTTCCTCTTGCCAATAAACACTGAATATAGTTATGCCTTGGATAACGTGTGTATAGCCAAACTAGCTAAATATATGTAGTTTTTATTTATTTATTTGTCATAATTTGATACAGTGTTTTTAGTAAGTAGTGTACTGCGCATAAACGAGCTTGTGCCTAAACGTTACCGAAAATAATAAATAATATTTTTGTAGGAAATGGTCATACTGTACATTTCTACACTATGGCACGAGTGTAAAAAAGTATAAATATTATTATTTGTTGTGTTGTGGTGGCTGTGGGATACATAGCTTACTTCTAAATGAACGCCTAAATATTATTGCACTGTTGAATTTTCAACTCTCACGTAGGAAATACGCGCTTTTATTTAGGCATTTACCTATTTAGATGTACGATAAGTGAAACCGGACATATCAGCAGTAAATAACAAATATTATAAGACTAGGCAAAGGCTCTTATTATACATATTGAGATTTTATTAGGACTTTGTAACCTTGTTGAAATATTACGCAGGCGCTCGGTACCTACCTTTTTATTACCTATCAACTTCGTTTATGCAGTTTGTCCTGCGAGTCGCGTAAACACGTACAGTAGGCCGCACGTCATGTCAGTGGAAACAAAACCAGTGTAAACTGGTCTCTTATTCTAATGAAACTCCGTACGTTGGGCCAGCTCAAGATTATAGTGTTATTTATCACTTACCACAGACGCGCGACGTGTGGTCGACTGTACAGTACCTACCTACGCTAATAAACATTATAAAAACCACCCGGACCAACTCAGCGCGGGATGGAACTAACTACCTATTTGACATTTGAAAATAGTAAACCATTACAACATTAGTGCGCGTGGCGGCTTTATGCAATGCGATATAGGTTTCAAATTCACCTATTTACACACCTTGATGCGGTTGGTAAATCTATTCAGCGAGAAAAATATACCATTATAATTTTTGCGCGCGTGGCGTCTTTATTCACATTGTCATAGGGTTGAAATTCAACTGATTTACACACATATTTGCGTTTTGTAAATCTATTCGTTAGTAAAGTAAAATATAATACCTTTATATAATGTAGTGTATAATAATATTTTCAATTACCTTTTTTGTTTATTCAGCCTTCGTAGACCCAGCGATGACAACTATTTATTTTTTTAGTTTTGCCCATTTTGTTTAAAAAAATATAACTAAAAGTATCTAATAAAAACTAACTATTTACAACTATTAAACATTTTAACTATAATAATTACCTATCCTAATACCTAACTCAATTCCTTATCCAGATATCCTAATCCTAGTTACCTATTATAATTTACAATATGTTTTTTGGCTCAGCCGGTAATAAAACTTAGCGGGGGTGGCGGTCTTGCGAAAATTGGCATACGTCCGACCTCCAACACGTTCCGCTCGGGACTAAATGGCACGGGACGAGCGCATGAAAAGATGAAAACGCTTGATTTTGGAATTAGTGGTATTGGTATTCTCATATTTCACATTATTTTGGCCAGTTTATATCACTTTTTTTACGACCTTTATTATGGTATAAGTTTTATTATTCAAAGCCTAATATAACTCAAATAAAAAAAATATTTGAACATAATTTAGACATGTTTTTGCGATTTAATTGGATGCAGTAAAGTGCAAGTAATCGTGTATCGCACGGCTGAAATATCTAGATCAAAGTGTGAAATATGTAAAATTTTTTTTTCAAAATTTTAATCCGTGTTATCTACGAATAAAAGACAATAGAAAACGTCGTTTATACGGGTAACCCCGCCTTGTAATTTTATTGGTTCTATGGCGCTGTATAAGTAGAACTTGATTTATGTAGTTTTCAGTTTTCGTAGTCACGTTTATGTTACCAGTAGTACGTTTTATTCAGTTGAAGATTATTTATAACATGTTGTCATGTTGTATGTCAAATGTTGACACATTCTTTAAACACATCCTTAATCACGTTTTATTAGTGGTCCTACGGTATCTTCTTACCACGTAGTTGAACCGCTGCAATATAGCCAGTATCTCATACCGCGACATTACGGCACATTACGGCACGTTACCGAACATTAGCGCGCATTACCGCTCTTATTCATACCGCATCTGAATGGTAACGCACAGTTAGCAGATTATTACAGATGCAGTAAATGCAGACGTGTCATTTATGTGCCGTTAAGTGCAGCTCTGTATTAGAATGAACTGAAAATTATCCTTTTATTAAAACTAAACTTGTATAAACTGATAGCTGATTATTGAACTGTACGATATCGAATCGAATTGTAAATTCTCATCTATACAGGGTGGCTGGGACACCGATGCGAATACTGTTACTATGGATTCAGTACATGATCTGAACCCCCTGCGTTAAAATTTTTGGTCGGTTATTTAAAAAAAAATATGCTGTTTCATAAAAAAGTGCAATACCTAAGCGGTCAAAATGTACTACTGATTTTTTTTTAAATAACCGACGAAAAATTTAGTGTAGTTAAGTCAAAATGTTCATTGAATATTTTTGAAAAAAAAAGTATTTGCTACGAGATCTGAGAACGATTCTAATGCTGAAAATATGTTTTAAATTATTTATCATATTTTGGCTGCTGGGACCAAAACAGAGGAAGTTTTATAAAATATGGTTGTGAAGTCGCGGGCAGAATTTAGTAGGTATTATTATTATTGTACTGGTATTTTGTGTCATCGGTGTGAAATCTCTATTTAAATAATAATTAAATTACCTACCAAATGTTTACTTAGCATCCATTAAAACTAAGCCAACAGCAGTAAAACGTGGTGAACCATTATTTTGTCCATAGAAATATAAAAAAACAGACTGTGTCATAGTTCTTCATTACCGGAAAATAAATACCATACAAATAATCACCTTTCCAAGCTTTCATTAAATAACATTCCTTGATAACCATAGACTACATACCGTTACATTTGCGTCATAATTACTTACACAAATAAATCAAAATTAAAACAATAGAAAGGCTTTTAAACGATAATGTATACTTATCTAAATTATTTTAAAAGCTTGATTGGAGCTCTATGTTCCAAAGACAAAACTTTAATGACGATAATTTATGGTTTAGAAGAAAGACACAAGTGATAAAGGTAAACATTAGCCTAAAATATTGCTATGAAACTTTGTATAATTACTTACCTTGCCACGCAGATGGAACATAAAACTAGACCGTTTTCCAATCATTTCTAACCAACAAAATACAAACCAAGAAAAAAAAAACATCATAGTTGTGTTTAGATCGACAATAATTTTTGTTTCATTTCAGAATTGTAATTAGCGGAGAATTTTGTTGACAATAATGCTTATGCTCTCAAGGACAAACAACAAACAACTGGCACAGAATTATAAGTATATATACTAAAAGACTAAAACTCTCCCAATATGTGAGGAATGTTAATAGCAGCGTATCTGTTCGCGTGACGCTTCGCATCCTGCCGATGCCACAAATAAGCCATGTTGTGATTACGATATCCGTCCCCCTTGCTAATGTTCATGTGTAGACGTCAAACTGTTTTCGTTGAAGAACGTATAAATTAAATTATGTTGATCGATATTTATTTGTTTGTTGGAACGAGAACGACTTCGTTAAAACAACGGTTTACACGAAAGTCAGATATTAATATGTTTGGTATCAGCACATGCTGTAATAACAATAGCCAATGGTTAGAGTGCATGCACATCGACGAGTATGTCCTGTACTGAATGTAAACAATTTAGTATTACCTAGGGAAATTGTATTATGAACCTGTTGTAATGGGCTCGGAAGTAAACAACAGCTTTTTTTTTCATAATAAGCTGTGCCAAACGTGAACCAACCCTTAAGTACCGCCATTGTGCTAGTAAAACAAAGCCGTTTAAAATTGATTTAATACTTAAGCTACAGTCTCTAGTAACTGGCTCAACAAGTCGACAATCATGTTACAAGTTGTACTCCTTGTGTTGTAATATGTACCTACCTATGTAAAATAAATGCTTCTATTGTGGTTCGGCTGTTTCATTTTCGCAAAGAAACTGAATGTTGAAGTAGTTTCTGAAATTTGAGACTATTCATGCAATAATAATAATTATACTGAAGGAAGAAAATTATACATTTTGTTGTGGTTCTATGCGACAATTATACACCATATACTCTCAATAAATCTATAAAACAAACTAGGTATATCCTTATGTAAATCTTTGTTTAAATCCCAATTGGAACATAATAGTGTAATTGGGGTTGGAGCTAAATTGCAATTCAATGAAACCACTTGAGAGTCACAAAATACGGGAAGAGGACGCAAGTATTTTAAGATTGATGACAAAAAGGAAATAGGACTAGTAATTAAATGTAAATAGAAGAATTTACTGTCACATTTTATTTTTCAAAGTTTAATGTACCCCTAACTATCTATGTTCCATCTTATTGTAACAGTGTCTACACCTTTCTCAATTCAAAATAGCTATTTGATGAATTTTCTAAAATGTGTAAATATAGCGGTCTATATTTACACATTTTAAATAAAACTGCCTTTACTAGATGCGTTTCTTCTAAACATAATATTTACGGTCAGCCGGTGCTGACCGGTCTCTAAAAACAATCTACAATAGTAAAGGCAGTTTTATTTCGATTTTGTAACAAATACGTTTTTAGTCACAACTTTAGTCTCTAAACCAGTCCAGCACAGCCCAGAGATCACACTGATCCAATGTAGATATAAATAACAGAATTTCAGGTAGGGTCACCTGTCCAACATTGAAACACCAAAATTTCAAACCATCCTGTCTCTGCCGTTTCTCAAGTTAGGAGTCTAATTTTTTGCATCAAGATAGACAATTTAATTAGTTATCTCGTCGTATTATAATTTTTTACTGTACTTTTATAATTTATGCATAAAAAAGCTTTTTTTAAAAAATGAACTTTGTTTCATTGTGTCCATATATGTGTATTCAATGAAACACCTGAATTTTTACAATGAAACAAGGCTAAGCAACAATGAAACAGTATTATTAGTAGGTAGTGTTTTGTTTGCTTTTAATCAACCCAGGTAGGTATCTATGCATTAAATTAAAGAAATTTAAATGAAAATAATGTTTTATTCATTATCTACGATATTAATTAGACTTAAACATTAACAATCACAGAGGTAATACCTGCGGGTTCAGGTTTAACAAAAAAACAATCACCCTGTCTCTGTCTTACAGGTCTTAAAAACTTATAAAATTTCAAAACAAATAAGAGGTAGGTATCTAAGTATTTTTTCGCTTAAAACAATCTAATATTTATCCTCTTCTTCTAACTAATCTATGTTGTACGAGTTGCAGTCTCATTATTTAAAATATCACAATCATTGTCATTTTTTTTTCGCTTAAAACAATCTAATATTAATTAACCTCTTCTTCTAACTAATCTGTTGTACGAGGTGCAGTCTCATTATTTAAAATATCACAATCATTGTCATTATAATAATTTCTTATTAATTTAAGAATAAACAAGTAACAAAAATATCACATGATTAAAACCAAAACCCGAAACTCAGCCAGATTTTAACGCAAATTTAGTCTCGGTGATACACGAAGAGGGAAAACATAGAACGAGTTTCGGCTTTTGGTGCCGTTAATTTTTGGCTGAGGTAGAATCATCTTTATGTCTGTCAGTCTTATTTCTGAAAAATCTGGCTCTAAAGGGCTATAAAATTTCATCTCAGTCTTGTTTTTTACTCTCAAGAAAGAAACACCATATGCATTGGCACTTATTACTTCAGTAATCAATGCGACGTAGAATATTTCAAGCTTTTTGGTTTCAAAACCAACCACTACGTAGTAATGAACACTGCATTCACTAGCAGCTTTTCTTAGACTCCATCCCTGCCTTATAAGCTGAATAGCTTTAAGCATGTTAGCTGCCGAAAGATCTCCTTTTTTTCTTATAATAGCTTTACTACGTGCCATCTGAAAAATAATAAATAAAATAACTACAAAGTAGGTAGTTACTGTAGATAGCCAATAAAAAGCTTTAAGAAAGTTGCTTGTGTTTAGAAAAATTATCGTTATTGTTATTTTCCACATGGCCTACAAGATAGTACACAATGACACACTGTTTCATTGTATACAACATACTTTTGTTTCATTGTAAACCAACAAGGTATTTTTTTATAACATAAATAAAAATTGCAACAAGGAGTGAACTATTTTCATACAGATTTAAATCAAAAGACACTTTGAAACGTACAGAATGCAACGTAATATTGAACAATACGAAATTATCTTCTATAATTTGCTAAAAAATCACCAAATATGACCAAAAATTCTTACTTTTTCGCAGCAATATTCGTTATGCGTCACTAGAGACGACCTCTTCCACGCGGCGCGCTCACAAACTGGGCGTGTGCGGGGGGGGCCTGAGAAGGTCCTTTCTTGCTATCCTGCTCTATCTGGCAACGTCGCATTTTAGAAATATCGCAAAGTTTCACTGTGTACGATTGTTTCAATGTTGGACAGGTGACCCTACTCGACCACCCAACTAGAACAGTTAGCCGACCCGCTGGAATAACACTGCACTTCAGATTCACATGCGATCCTAGTAAAATTGGGAATCAAACGAGCTTACCTGTTAAGCGAAGTCTTGATTCTAATTTTACGAACGGCGATCTGAAATATAATTCGTTAAACAAAGTAGTAATTCTTATGCACAGCGTAGACATCGCGTTCGTTTAGACATAAAATATTATAAATATATATTTTTTTTTTTAATAGAATTATCGTCCCCGGTGGCAACACACGCAGGAATGTCACTAATTTTAGAGATCCTTATGATGGAGAACAAGCTCTGTTTTCTGTACAGAGTAGTTCCGCATACTTACATTCACTAAGTTTTCCTGGAAAAATAAGTGAATTAAGTAGCCTAATTATTGCAGCTTTGGGGCTATTAGCTAGTGGCGGGTGGGTAATTATATTTCAGATCGCCGTTCGTAAAATTAGAATCAAGACTTCGCTTAACAGGTAAGCTCGTTTGATTCCCAATTTTACTTCACGGCGATCTGAAATATAATTCGTTAAACAAAGTAGATGTTCAGAGTTGTCTGCAATAATTTAGTTAGTTAATAAGTTACGGCATATTCTGATTTATTAGGAACTTTTATCATTCTTTCTGAATACAATATTTTAATTTTATGTAATTTAAGAAGGTTTCTTTGTTTTATGTGAATGTCATGTACATCTGTAATTGGTATGTATATAAGTCCATAACTGTTAACATTTAATATTTAATGTAGAATATATATGCTTTTGGCGTATTTATTTTAAATAAATTCTTAATAACGTTGCTTAATTAATAGTGTTTAACTATTTTTCATCAGTAATGAGGTATAATCATCAACACAATGTTGGTTGGCACTGTGTCTATTTCAATTGATGCCAGCACTAAGTTGAGCTACTGTATGTTTTGTGCTGTGGGAGGTGAATTATTAGTATCACTTTCACTTCCTACCACATTTAACCCAGCTTGTGTTTATACAAATTTTATAAAGTTGTTCTGAATTAATATACCAGGAGGATATTATGATATGAACACTTTAAAAGTGTAAAACTGGGTGAACCTGCTACAGGGACACCTTGCCCAACCATTCGGGGAAACAAGGCGTAATGTTATGATGTTACTTTAAAAGTTTCCATGATTGAGAATAGCATTCTCAGATCTGTCTGTAAATAGTTAAATTATTTGGGATACTGTTGTGCTCAATGTTGTGCTCAGTGAGTATTGAGTTGCACATTACATCTTGCTGTCAAGGTAAGTGTCGAGCTCAGTGAGTCTAGAAGATGAATTGTAAAGATTATCATTAGGGTATTTTAAAGAATGTCAGTTATCTAGTGATCTGAATAAGAGGCACCATGGCTGTGAAGTCCTTAGTAGTTAAACTTTCATAGGGTGTAACAGGATCTTTTAGCCCCTGAATGTTGTAAGCAGGGAGGTATTTTTGGTAAGCATTTGTGGAATTGTATTGTACCTAAATTGTACTGACAGACAAACTTAGTGTTTTTTTGTTTTTTTTTAAAAATCTAGTAGGATTTTTTGGTCAAATTCTTGTGATCAGTTGATGTTATTTCCGTTTAGGTAAGTATATACTTTATGATATGGTTTCATTTCATTTTTGGATGGACTAGTTTTCCATAACTTTAGTTATTAAAGGTATTTTGGAAACTGAATTTCAAATACGGAATAGGCTTTTAACTTGTAAGCACCAATTAATAAGGGCAGTATATTATGCCCTGGATAGGAGAGAGGTTTGAACAAATTTGAGGTGAAAGGGTCTATTTCAGATGCTTAGGGTTTTTCCTCAACAATACTAATTTCCATATAAGTTTCACATATTCTGCTAGCAGTAATTACTTGACGAGTTTAGAGCTAATCGAGACTAGATTCATTTTAGAAGTATAAAGATATAAACTCTTTTCCTTGACCTCATAATATGTCCAAAATTGGGATTGTGTAATGAGTTGCATTTTTAAGTGAGGGAGTTGTATAATTGAACTTGTTATGATGTGCACTTGGTGAGTAGATGGAGAGTTTTAGAGTAAAGCAATTTGTAGATAATTCATTCATAGTACCTACATTTATTGTATTATACCTTATCTTGTTCATGTTCTACTCACAATCCACCAATACCTACGTTGTCCTCACAATGTTCTCCCCCCCTCCTTTTTTGTTTTTGTTTCCTTGATAATTTCACTTTAGTGCTGCAATTATCATTTAAATCTACTGTTAAATATGTAGACTAGTAGTTGGCAATCAAATGTTTAATTAGGTATTTTGATTTTATAAGCTTTGAATAAGATCACCCATTTCTGCCCAGCCCTTCGGGAAGTCCGGGCGTAATGTTAATAAGATCACCCATTTCTGCCCAGCCCTTCGGGAAGTCCGGGCGTAATGTTAAATAATGCGACTAAGTTTACTAGCACTTTTTTTTTTTTTTTTTTTTTTCTTTTGTTTTTTTTTTTTTTAGTACTGGTGTTTCAAGGTTTGTTTAAAGTGAAAAAATAAAACTTAATAATCAAGCCTAAAAAATAGCATTATTAGTTTTCAAGCCCAAACATTTAAACACACTTATAGTGGTATTTATTGGTATGTCTTATCGCAGTCTTGATATTTTACCAAATAAACAGTCAAGTTAGATTGTAAGAAAACCTTGTTTTCTGTAAGTGGCACTACTGGTAATTTAGTAGGTAAAACAGAGATAAGAGACTATTCAAGTATGAAAAGTATTAGTAAATGTGTATGTAATTAACCCTTTATTGGTTATTTGGTAGGTAATGTTATCTTCCAGATAGTCCTAAGTGATACCCTTGTACCTATAGGATGAAATCATAATATGATTTCATAAAGGTAATATGGTATATTATACCTATCTATTTTGATATGCTAAGCTATAATTGATTAGTGTACAAGTTGTCAGTTTGTAACATACTTGTAGTTATTACTGGGATTTTTATTTTTATTTTCCTTCAGTATGATATGGTGGGATTCTTATTGCTCGGGATGGGTTAGACAGTCTTGACGATTTTTTTTTTTTTTTTTGTTCATAATGAAACTGAATTTTCTATTTTGTTTGGGGCTGACTCAAATGTATTTTTCAGATAAATTCTTTGTAGATCTATCTATTGTATTGTTTGTAAATGCATCTCAATATTTAATAAGTTCTTTGGCGGTATTGAGAGGATCATCATCTACCTGGCCTTCTCCCAACTATGTTGGGGTCAGCTTCCAGAGAATGGCTTTGGGAGGTTAAGATATTGAATTTGGTAGGTACCAAATATTTTCTTATCTATGTCCATAGCCAATAGCAGAATCAGAGGAATATAACTGCTTTGCCAGCATTTATTCCAGTATTGGTCTTCTTGAATTGTTATTTTGGAATATAAGCCGGGTTGTTGTTGAGGTCCACCATATTATTGATTTTTATTTTCAGTGACAAAAATAGTTCATTTATTTTTCAGACATAGTCCATTCCATCCGATTAGATTAAACCAAAACATCATAAGATATTGTGGTGGTGGTTTTCAATGGTGTGATTCCTGTTATTAACCCGGTAGAAGGATGTTTTATTTTGTTATTTACAAAAGTAAGTAAATCAACTAATGTTGTGCTTTGTGGTTTTAATATTTATTGAATAGTTTTTATTGTTTTTGTTTGTAGCTAAAACATTGTGTACTCAAGTTTGTGATTGTTTCGGTTTGTTTATCAAATATGATGAATTAAAGTTAATGTCAATTAGAGATTATATAACTTTTGTTCTGGTTTTAGTTTGGTGGCAGTGGGCATTGCCAGCTGGTTTTGCTGCATCAGCCAAGTTAATCAACAATTTGTGTTTGTCTTATGTTCTTCATAAGCATAGGGTCAGTCACTGCTTTCCCTATGATAGGGGTAATAACCAATACGGCTTGTTTCTGGAATATCTCAATCCCTTGTTTCCTCAGTTTAGAGGAATCTAAATGGGGTGAATAAGTATGGGAGCATGGAATAATACTTTGTATTATTCCAATTATGGTTTAGCCCATTGCACTTGTATCTGAAATCAAGAGTTTCCAGAGGTAGCATTTATCGTCAGCCATTGTATCACAGAATCATGTTTACAAAGTATCTTGTGTATTTAAATGTATGCCTGTAAAAATTGCACAATTTTGCATTATTGTTTTAGTTTACAAAATAGATATCATTTATCAGTTTTTGGCAGGATAATTAAGCCACCTAGAGCTAGATAAGTCACTGAGTATCTCGTACACAGTGATATCTTTTAATTAGCTATATTTTGTTTGTTAAAAATAGCAATCCTTGATATGAAAGCTAGATCACGTAGTATTGAGATAACATGCTATAAGCATCTCGTGCTAAGCATGTGCGCACCATGTCAGATATGTGCCAGTTAGCAACATAGAATCAATGTTGTTGAGAGTACCTTGTACTTGTTGATAACAATCTAGTTAGCGAGGCAGAATTCCACACTCACTATAGGAAGTATAATGCTTTTGCAAGTTTATAACACACAGACAGTGTGCAAGGTTAAGTAAGGCTGTCTCGCAACCTTCATGCTTGTAAATTAAAAGTATATAGAACCACTTTTGACAATTCCTTAACCAAGATCATAGAAATGTGACTTACCCCTGGTGACGAGTACATACCAGCGTTAGCTATGTAGAATAACATCGCTAAGTGCATCACGTGCTACATTGGTAGTTTCATATTCAGCTGGAAACGTAGAATTAGCGTTACTGAGAGCATCTCGTGCTTACTGGAGGGGTAATGCTGACAAGCGCGTACCAGCTAGCTATGTACAGTTACATCGCTAAGGGCATCACGTGCCTCTCTGGTAGCTTCTCATCCAGCTAGTAACGTGGAGATAACGTTACTAAAGACATCTCGTGTCCACTGGAGAGATAGGTAATGCTTTAACAAGTTGTGTTGTGTTAATGTCCACCATAGTGCTTGTAAAACACTGTCAGTATCACGTACAAGGTGGTCAGTTAAAGCCAGGCATTCTCGCACATTAGGATTGTGGGAGGCCTCCGGATCTAAGTACATCTAATGTGGGTCAGGAACTCAAGACTAAAGCTGCTTCTAGTTAGTTCTGATGTAGGTAATTTATCAGCTTTCCTGTTAATATCGTTGATGGACGCCTTGTCCGTCTCAGGTTTTCACTAACGATGCACTTATTGCACTTTCTATCACTTAACATAATTAACATTTGTTATTCTAGTAAAAAGTTCCGTAAACTTATTTTAAATGAATAATTTTAAGAGAGCAAATTTTTTCGTGCGATGAAAAAACGCGCGCGAAAGAAAAGTGACATTCCTGCGTGTGTTGCCACCGGGGACGATAATTCTATTAAAAAAAAAAATATAAATTTATAATATTTTATGTCTAAACGAACGCGATGTCTACGCTGTGCATAAGAATTACTACTTTGTTTAACGAATTATATTTCAGATCGCCGTGAAGTAAAATTACATACAGTCTATCTATATGCAGCAGCCACACAGATCTAGGTAAGGATGGTTTAATTAAAGTAGAACGAGCTCAGCGTGCTCTACTAAAAGTGGCCTATGAACGATCTTACCGGTACCCCACGAATAAACTCTATACTGAAGTGGGAGTTCTTAGGGTTAGACAACTATACATAGTATCTGTTACCCTACGATTTCATAAAACTGCCTTAAGCACTTGTGTCATCTCAAGTCGAAGGATAAATTGGGATAAAATCCGATGCAGTAAAACAATCGGCAGAAGGTCTTATGGTTATATGGGACCACACATATACGCGAAACTCAATAGTCTACACATTGACAATTCACAAATACACGTGCACTCACTAACATAGGTACTAACACACAGACACTCTTACAACACCAACAAAACTAACACAAATCACAGCACCATGCATGCACTCTTTTTTTATGTATTTTAAATTTTAGAAATGTACCTTTTAATTTAAAATTGTTAACGCAACGAAGTAGCCTGGAATCTCACAGCACAGGGAATCCTAGTGTGAGGTGTAGGAATTCAATCCACTGGAATATAAACTTTGCTAAATAAATTTCTTCTTATTCTATTCTTATTCTTAAATTGATTTAACCTGTATTTTGAATATGTAACTACGATAACTGTGATATTAAAACCATATATCGAAGTGCTTTTCTCTCTTTTCGTCGATAAAACATCTCAAATCTTGAAAAATCTCTTCAAATATTATTTCTATAAGAATACTAGTCTCATAGCTGGCTTTTAACATAAAAAGTCTTTGATATCGCACGCAATATATATTTAGTAAAAACCAAATTCCACTGCGTTTACTTTAATATTTTCATCTTAGCATACAAACTTGAAATGCTAATCGTTTATATTTTTTCGTAGAAAGATGAGACTTTTGTGATTGCAACTCCAAACAGAGAGCTTGTGGGTACTTATGAATTATGCTTACTATCATCCCAATTTAAAATGATAATGATGAACGTAGAAAAATCGAATTTGACGGGCAATTCCTGTATTCATAAGAACGTTCGCATTCTAATCTCAGTCCCAATCTGTCAAAAATACCTCACCTCTCTATCTCAAGTTTTTGACATTGGCTGTCGCTCAGATGAGATTGCGACTATAATTATTTTGAACGTTTTAAATTACTTCAGAATAACGAAGTGTAAAAACTTTCCCAATCACCGAAGCTTCTCTTTCCTACATCTGTTTGCTGTCCTAACACACGTTCATATAAAATATTCAGACGATGCAACCGAAGGTTTCCGCATGCAGTTCCGTAAATGCTCACACTTAAAAGTTTAGTGGGAGATGTGCTGCACGTCGTGTGAACTCGGTTTATGGGGAATGAAATAGAAATGTAAAGGGAATTGGATGGGTCTACAAAATGTAGAAAAGAATGTGAATGAAGGCATTGTTAAGCTTGGATTAGTCACAGATAATATACTAGTACAGATACCCAATCCCATACAAAGAAATGATAACTCCCTAAGTCTGGCTATTGAGCTGGCTATTTTCCTTCCTCCATTGTTTCAACAGATGGCAGCATTAGCGACTCACAAATTGCCAGAGACTGTAGTTTTATAACGCCATCTAGAAGTCGACTTAGATACTTATGGCATAAAGATAGATTCTCTACATCGCACATCGCACGGTACGTTCAAGGACAAGTATATTAACAATACAACAAAAATATCTCGAGTTGACGGAATAGTTTCATTTTTGTGAGTGAGCTAGCAATTTTCACGCGGCAGCGAATGCCTCTTTATGTATTTTTTTGTATTTCAATGTTTAAATCTAGATTTTCATCTTCTCGTTACCAAATCTACTATTGCTAAAACCCTAAAACTGAAATCACGCGTTCTTCATCCGAACTAATTTTGATAGTAAGCCCAAGTTCGCACGGATGTAATACAATTGCAACGACTTTTTCGTGCACTTGATTTTCAACGCTCTGCTTAGCGTCGAGAGTTGAAAATTCAAGGGTGTTTTTTCAACGCACTGGGACGAGAGTACGTCCCAGCGCGTTGGATTCTCAACGCTCGGCTTAACACCGAGAGTTGAAAATCCAGTGCGCGATAAAATCCCGCCGCGATTTAATTACATCCGTGCGAAGGACGGCTTAATGTTTTTAAAAATATCAAATAAAACCGGCCAAGTACGTGTTGGACCACGCATAATGAAGGGTTCCGTAGTTAAGATGAATTTATCCCAAGAACAAACTTAACTTTGTAGTTGAAAAACATGTTCTCCCATACGGAATGTATACGGGAGAACATACGGAAGAACATGTTTTTGCAACCGCTTTAAGTTGGTTGATTTATTACTCGTTAACTTATAGATCCTACTTAGCTGTGATAGTTTTCCTTTTAATTTCGTTATAAATACTCCTCCTGTGATCTTTTTTCACATAAACCAACCATTTAGCTGGCAGGGTAGGGGAGGACACTTGACTCTAATAAAAATCGTCACCATTAGCTACCTATGTACTTTTAAAACGTTTCGTACAAATCCTTTTTAGGGTTCCGTACCCAAAGGGTAAACCGGGATCGTATTACTAAGATTCCACTGTCCGTCTGTCTGTCCGTCTGTCACCAGACTCTATCTCATGAACCTTGATAGTTGGACAGTTTAAATTTTCACAGATGATGTATTTCTGTTGCCGCTATAACAACAAATACAAAAAACAGAGTAAAATAAATATTTATGGGAGCTCCCATACAACAAAGTGATTTTTTTTTGCTCGTTTTTATAGATAATAATAGTACGGAACCCTTAGTGCGCGAGTCCGACTCGCACTTGGCCAGTTTTTTTAGAATTTTTAGAAAGGTATTGGTAAAATGAAAAAAACATTAAGTCGGTAGGTATTTGCCAAAAACATGTTGAAACTTTTCTTTTAATTCCTTTATTTCTATGTAAAGTAGGTATTAGATTATAAAAATATGTTGTTTGATTTTCCTACCAAACGCTTATACAGTATGTCATGACAAATTGAGTAAAACGCCATCTATTGCAAAGAGCTCATCAACTCAGAACTTTATCATTCTATGGGTTCGAATTCAAGTAAAAGGTTTCACTTATCGTTTTTGTTGGAAATACGTGATTTACGAGTTTAAATGGATAAATCAGCATTAAACAAGGAAGTTTTGATGTTTACTAATCTTACTTCAGCCAAATTCTGCCGTTTATTCGTTTTTAGTGATTTTTAATTTATAATTGTTCCCTATGCTGCCATCTATGATTATTTTTTCAACACTAATTATAATTTGTTCGAGTTGAGACCCCATGGATTAGTTAAACATTTTATGTCATTCCAGGTAGCCGAGGTATGCATAAAATTAGTTCCGGAAAGCCTGAAAAACGGTCTTAAAACGTAATAGTTAAAGTAATGGATAATACTAATCATCAATCGCCTCAGAATTATGCTTATTGCTGGGAAGATGTATAAATTCAACTTTTACTATGATGCAACCACCAGTATAATATTCTTCAACAAATTAGAGCCCCCATAACACAACAAACTATAATTACACGAAAGCCCTATTATTTACCGTAACAGCAATAAACCGAACGAATGATGATCATATTACAACCACGATGAGCATGCATCGCCCCTCTCCCTCCGCCAACACTAATGTGTGGTGAAACCTCAATAATATTAGATCACCCCTTATAATTTCATTAATTGTTTGTAGGCGAATACAAATTATTATTGCCGTACCAGCTGTTGAATGTTTTCGTTTCGAGTTGATCGAGGGAGAGCTAACATTTTGATCATTATTCGTGGTGGGTTCATTAATCATCAAGTAACTTGTCAACGGTTAATATTTGAGTTTCATAACGAATACTGTTTCCAAGGTAATTTTGAAACATTTATTAGCTAACAAAGAGCTTAAAATATCTTTGAAACAAGAAAACTTTATTCAGTTTCTCAAGGCCAGCTTTACTTTTAAACAAATTAAAGAGCCAAATCGTCAGTACTTTAACTTCATAAAACCCATTCAAGACCGTTTTATATGAATTTGTAGAAACTCCAGCTGGCAATAAGGTCTGTGATAGACGATGGTGGTGCGATCCATTACAGTCACGCAACCATTGCGCACAGACAATGACTTGTTATGATTTGTCTACACCAAGCTTAAGACATTGGAAGGTTGTTACAATATTTTGATTTAAAAGTGTCGATGGAGTTTATTTCCCGTTCTTCTCCATAGGAACCAACTCCGCTTTGGAATAGCCAACTAGCTTTATCTTCTAGACTGACCGAATCCTTGACAATTGAAAAGTGCCTGTTTGGTTTAATTGAAATAATGCTTTGAGTTATAGTTGGTCATATTATGTGGATAGTGATACGAGTATAAAAGCTGCACTAATAACAAAAATAGGTACGGTATTTATCTATGTTGTTAGCACTAAATATAAATAAAACATGAACAAACAAGACTCTAAAGAAAGAATAACCTAGATGCATATTATGTTCGGTATAATGAAATGAAATGAATCACTCACCAGTCGCATCAGACTATCATTCAGATCTATTACTGTCATGATTACTGAGAAGCACATAATTTTTGTTTTACGGACACAGTTTTTCTAATGTTCACTTTGCTGATTTAATTAAAACCAGCAAATACTCTTAATTAAGTCGAAAGGGTTATAAACCAAAACCAGGCCTTAATGTGGACAAACCTTAACAAGGTATTGCCGAGTTTTAGCATTTTTACGATCGGCGCACAATTAACGACTGTTCGAGGCAATTATTTCTATATCTTTATAATACCTATTTTTATCTTCCGAACGCGACTGAATTTATTTCATTTGCCCCAATATTTTCAGTGTTTTATTGCTTGGTGATTAATTTCTAGATTTTACCTAACGTTGGCCTTTCATGCCACAAACGCTAGTTTTTATACTTAGTTTCCCGCATTAAATCATAAAGACGAAGAACATAATAATTTTGAACCAAATGTGAATTATGCGACCCAGTTATTATGATGGTTTAGCTGGGAGGAACATTTTGAATTCAAATTTTACTCATATCTAATGTTAGAGGTAATGTATTCCAACATTATTGCCAAAGTTGGATTAAGTTTGGATGTGTTGGGACTGAATGAGGTCCAGTTATAGTCGTAGGTGAGCCTAGGGAGAATTCAATTTATCTAACTATTTTCTTAACAAAGTACGTATAAAAGATTAGCATATAAGTAGTCCAATTTCTGAATGTTTACTCAATTTTAGATGTTGTCAAATCTGATGCTTCACAATCAGCCGTTTGTTTTCACATGCACAAATCATCTTAGTATCGCTTTATGATATGACAAGAGTATTTCTGATCAAGTATGTCGTTTAGATTTCGGAGAAAAGCGAAAAAAGAAACCTTGATAACAATGTGACAAGACAAAAATAACTGAAAAATGTCTTGACGAAACAAAAATAGTAAATTGCCTTTAGCGCAATATTTTTGTACTCTACATTTAATACAATTAGTAGTTCAGCTATAGATGTATATCTTGCTAGTATATTTATGACTCGCGTGAGAGTCCGCAGTTTAATCCACGGTCGCGACTGCGATACGCCGACTATGTCTTGCCGAATGTACGCTAACTACGTACTACGCACAGTGTGCGCGGCAATTTTTTACTAATTATTGGACACAAACACGCCATTGTACGCTTTTATTAAATAAGGGGCGAGCCTTATCTCTGAATGGGCGTTTGTTAATGTTTAGCCTTTAAAACTGCGTATCTAAATGATTGTATGTTGGATAATGGAATGGGCAGCAAAGAGGTTGACAAATGAAAGCGGGCGTAATTTCACGGCTATTTACTCTTAAAAACAAAAGCTTTAGGCCTCAATTTTACCTTTGGTTTTCGGAACCTATGTTATATTGTGTTATATTAGTACTTAATAAAATAAGCTACAATCAAATTCACTGACGAAAGGGCAACTAAATTAATTTATGACCAGTTTACAATTAAAGATATTCGTCTATTTCAGTACCCGTTTCTCCAAAGACAAGCAAATTATTTTAACGGTCACTTGACTAGCCCGATTAAGACGCTTCACTGGCATAATACCGATTTTCCGAATTCAGAATTACAATTTTAAAAATAGAATTAAGATTTTCAATCACAAAATCTTTCAATGATCATAGAACCAAGTTGACTACACGCACTCTCTAAAACATAAATCCCATAAACCTTACGTTTTATCGCCACCACTCTGCACTCCTGCGGGACCTTAGAAGGCTGTGGCCGATATGAATGTCGCTCGCTACTCGCAAGGTTCGTGTAAACATATCGGTCGAGACCACGTTTTCTATCAACGTGTAAACGGACGATGAATTCCATTTCACTAACATCCCACAGGGAGGGCGACGTGCACATGTGAGGTGCGGTGCCAGTTACGGCGATCAAGATATCTGTTTTTTTTTTTTATTTAAAATAATTTATTTAATGCCCCTAATAAGTTTGATTTAGTAGTTTATTATCCGACTGCTCCAGAAGGAGAGTAATGTTTTTTCTTCAATATTGTTGTACCTAAGTAAAAAATCAAACAACAGCGCCTGTGATTTGTTTGGTGTTTTCGTTTAAGACCGCACAAAATTTAAAATTTTTCGTTCAATACGTCTATCATCAATTCACCAGGTTTATGGTATAAGCTGCCATTAAAAATATATATTTATATTTGTAAATAATATAATATATATTTTCAATTAAAATATATTATATCCATTAAAATAATTAAGTTGACAAAAAAGCAAGCATATTATAAGTAAAAAATAAAAATGACTCCTATGATAAACTCCGCACTGACTTCAATAACAGGCTTCCGATGAGCTATTAAAAGATAATCTAGTTTTTTTGTTGACTCTCAATCATAAAACTGTAGGTACATCGCCCATAAATCAAATTCTCAAATAGCAATAAAGATATTAACATACTTTATTAATAGCTTCACATAATCTAACATTATAAATTCTAAATAATTTACTATACACATGTCCGATTGAACAGCCTCATGTTTCATGTACAATGACTTACTGGCATGTAACACATCGGTTTGAGGAGTCACTCATTAATATTAACATAAGCTAATTGAATATGGAAATTTATTTAGAAATAAACAAAGTCCTCAGTAAACGTTGACCCTTCGAGGTGGAGCTTATTGTAAGAAGATTATCTGTCAAAATTATTTCAAATATTTATCTCATAATGTCACTTTGAAATTCAAAATTTGTCGAGATGCAAATTTAAAACAAGTAGGTTCGCTTTCGGCCACTTGAATAAGGTTCGAAGTGAATTTTACAGAATAACACTACAGCCGTTCTATTCTGTAACAATCTAAAAATCCGTAAAAACTTTATGTGAAGTGAGCTTGAAGTGAGATATCATCCCACCTGACACTAAGGATTGACAACTCACTTCAAACTTACTTCGCCTGAGATTTCACGGTGACATTTTAACAGAATAGCATTACTGGTGGAATGACAGCTCACTTCAAGCTACTCCACCTAAGTATTCACGGTGAGATTATAACAGAATAGTAGCTTGTGAATTTATTTAGTTCCATAGTTAGCCCCGTATCTAAAAATAATGGGTACTCATAACTGGAATTAGTCCGTATAATTAAGATGCAATTAAGCTAATTGCTTTCTCTAATGCACTGTTGGATGGATTAGGTTTTGTTCTCAATCTTTAGACGCTACCTTATTTGAGGGCTTGCAATACGTACCTAATGCAAAACGTACCTAATTGCTAGACATATAATTTTCCATGAGACCACTGAAAGGCTTGTTTAAGTCAACAAATGTTAAACCCAATCTGTGCAAACTATATTGTCCAATGAGATGCAGGCAACTGACTAAGCGCGCTAAAAGCAATTCGTTTATGATGATCGGTAATTGCAAGTTCAGTAAAAGACGTGTACTGGATGATATTAAGAATCTTTGATTTTTTTTATTTTGCTAGATCGCATGGATAACTCCTGGGGTAACTTCCAATGTATTTACCAAAGTTTGTACTGTAATCAGAACTCGGATAAGCCGAATATTGAGTCGCTGTAACTGGCACCAACCACACGCGGTCGGAGCCCATTATCGGTCATTTATCGGCATTGCCAAATCGACTGCACGATTTTTTGGCTTTTTTGTTTGCCCGTTAGTGCCCGTGAACACGAAACGTCTAGGTCTACATAGTAAGTATGATCAGAAGAACTACTCTTAGCAAAGATTCGATAGGCTATTGAAGACACCCTTTACTCTGCGTTTGGTGTGTGAGCTTGAGATAGAATCAGCCGCTCAGCTTAGACGGTTCACTATATCCAATAGTCTATCGAATATACCATTGGATATAGTGAACCTTCTGATCTGCCCATTTTATGCTACAATACGGACCTATTTCAATATTTATTACCTTTCGTCCAACCCTGCAGATTTTGTGGCTTTTCATTCGCTAAGTTTTGCATGAGTAAGCTACTTATGAGGGATAATCACTAGTGACTAGAAAAAAGTAATGTTAAATAATTAAACAAATATTTCCACTAGTTACAATAGCAATCTTCTTTTTAGCCCTTCCCAAAGTCAGCCTAAAACCTCCAAAAAATTGTAAATAAACTGAACAAAACACACGAAGCAATAAACATTTCTAAAAACAAGTAGGAGCGTGTTCCATTATAATTTAAACAGTCGTAATAATGGGAATGCCGTCTGAAAGTCACTTTCATTGAAAGCAGGATGGGTGTATAGGATTTAGTGCAAGAATGAGGGGGATAAAAGCCAGGGTCGTACGGATTGGCGTGCGAGAAGGTAGTATCGGCGAACAGGGCAAGCTCTGCTGCTCGGATTTAATTATCCGGACAGCGGGACAGAATTCCACATTTAGAAAGTGATTCACGTTGTTTGAGCTTACCTTACTACTGCTGAAGTGATTCTATACAGGTGTAGAGGTTAAGGGTATGACTTTGGGTATTAGGAAAAGTAGGGAAAAATTGTTTGAGCTCTATGGCCTTGAGCCTTAAATTAACTCTGAAACTTTTAATAAATATGTTGCTACTTACTCTAAAACTTTTAAAAATACCTGCAAGGTAGCTAAAGCTTTTTACATTAGCAACCAGATCAAATCAGCCGATAAGCCGATAATAAAATAAAGACTGTTTGGAAAATTATCAATGACGAGACTTACAGGAATAAAAGACATAATAATGATTTCACACTAGAAACTTCAAGTGGTCTCATAAGCACTAACAAAGAATTTGCTCAAGAATTCGTAAATTTCTTTACCAGTATTCCATTTATAACTACTGAAACCTTAAATTCCTCGCTCTCGCGTTCTATTGATTTATTAAGAGCAAACGTTTCATCCTGTTCGATTGAATTAAAATTCAAACATATAAACCTCATAACAGTAATAAAAGCTTTCAAGCAAATAAAGATCAAATTAACCGAAGATCTATGGGGAATGTCTATCAAAGTTTGTACCTCCATTATTGAGACTATAGCGCCGTACTTAGCCTTAATATTTAATTTGGGTGTGGATCAAGGAGTCTTCACTGATCTAATGAAATATAGTAAGGTAATACCACTTTTTAAATCCGGGGACAGTAAAGACACCAATAATTATAGACCCGTATCCGTATTGCCGGTTCTCAGCAATTTTTTTGAAAAAGTAATGCTTAATCAAATGCTCAATCATTTTAACACCAATAAAATCTATGATCAACAGTGTGGTTTCACCAAGGGGCGTTGTACGACTGACGCCGGTGTCACCTTATTAAATCACATATTTACGGCGTGGGAAGAGGCTCAAGACGCCATAGGATTTTTTTGTGACCTCTCCAAGGCATTTGATTGCGTCGTCCACGAAACGTTAATCTCAAAACTTGAGCATTACGGACTTGGAAAAGTTGCGCTTAGTTTATTAAAATATTATTTAAATGGTTGACAGCAGCAAGTTCAAATAAATGGTGTCAATTCACTCGCTTTAAAAGTAAAAATGGGTGTACCATAAGGATCGATATTAGGTCCTTTCATCTTTTTAGTATATATTGTTACGTCGTACGTACGAGATCTTTCGAGAAAGCACGGATTACAGTGTGTTTGCGCTAAAATCTTCGAGAAGCATTCCATTATTATTAGTTTGAAGTTAAGTAGGTAACTACTTATAAACAATATTAGAACTCGTCATTGTAATTTCGACCGTACGCCGAGGGCATAAAGTACCTATTTCTTTATTCGGTACAAGTAGGTTATTATTTTTTATACCTACTACTTTTGTATTTCCTGGTAATGTTTATTTGTTGATGTTTTTCTGGAACCGTTCTACACATAGCTGGAATGTTCTTGAATATTGGCAGTATAAAAGCAGAGAGCCGACACACGATGAGTCAGTCTGATTTAGGCGATACAACGAAGCGAATCGAAGTGAACTAGAAGTGCGATATCTAAGTGAATAGTGATCAGTAGTGTATTTGTGATTAAGTTTTAAGTCTTTTGTGTTTAAATAAAGTTATTTAATTGTCTGATTGGTAGTAATTAATTTATCCCATACCCAGCTCGTAACAATTTGGTGTCAGAAGTGAGGGATAAATTATGCCAATTCTACCGAAGGACGACACGGATGGAGTCCGTACCAGGAGTCAGCGACAGCAGGACATGGACCAAAGGCGGTTTGGACATTCTCCAACACAGACACCGGGTGGTGTCCAGCCTACGTCAGTGCCAGTCGCTGGCCCATCCGCAGTTTCTACAGCATCAATGGCGCCAGACTTGTCAGCTTTAATGGCGCTGCTACAGGAGCAGTCTCGCCGTCAAGAGGAGCAGGCTCGCCAGTTGGAAGAGCAGTTGCAGCGAGACAAAGAGGAGCAGGCTCGCCGTCAAGAGGAGCAGGCTCGCCGGTTGGAAGAGCAGTTGCAGCGAGATAAAGAGGAGCAAGTCCGCCGCCAAGAGGAGCAGGCTCGCCGGTTGGAGGAGCAGTTGCAGCGAGACAAAGTGGAGCAAGTCCGCTGCCAAGAGGAGCAGGTTCGCCGGTTGGAAGAGCAGTTGCAGCGAGACAAGGAGGAGCAGGTCCGCCGCCAAGACGAGCAGATGTTCCTCATAAAGGATCTTCATGCAACTTTTGGCAAAGACCTAAAGGTGATGAAGGATCAGGTACAGCAGCACGAGAATCGCCTCTCAGAAGCCGAAGTTCAGATCGCTGGGGTGAAGAAGGCTTTGGGGGAACTGAAGACTGGAGACGTGACTGTAGCTTCAGTAGTTGCTGCACCTTCAGCGAGGGGCTTTAAGGTGCCTCCATTCGATGGCACATCTTCGTGGTCGGCTTATAAAATTCAATTTGAGGCCGTTATGAAGGCGAATGGATGGACAAAACCGCAAGCCATGACCGCGCTCACCTTGGGCCTCCGAGACCAGGCCTTAAACATTCTTGAGGCGCTCGGCAAGAATGTAACCTACGAGCAGCTGCTGGAGGCGTTAGAGTCCAGATACGGCGACGCGCACCTGGAGCACGTATTTCGTGCTAAGTTGAAGGATCGTGTTCAACGTAGTTCCGAGAACCTACAGCAGTGGGCCCTCGAAGTTGAAAAGCTGGTTCGGAAAGCATACCAGTCTGCCCCTGCACTTATCAATGGGAATCTGGTACAAGCGTTCGTTGATGGAATACGCGACCTAGAAGTTAGAGCCGCTGTGAGACTTGGGCATCATGAGACGCTGAAAGACGCCTTGGCCCATGCCTTAGAAGTAGAGGCAGTGAGGCAGGACCACCGAACGCACCGCGTCAGGGAGGTTGTAGCATCACCTGTACGCGACCGGCCGCAAGGGTACAGTCCTAGGTGCTACACTTGCGGAGTAAGGGGTCATCTTCGGTCAAACTGTCCTAAGCGCAGCACCCCGAGAGAAGATCAGCAGGGAAGGGTGGCTGAAGTGACTGCCCAGCCACAGCAGGGAAAACGAGTAAATGCCAGGACTGGGGGGCGGGTGCTGGCTGGTATTGAAAGAGCCCCGAGAATCTTGATCTCGCAAGCACATGATGGGAACAGCCAGACCATCAAAGGCGAAGTAAACGGAACACCATGCAAACGGACGTTGGATACTGGAGCTTCTCACACGGTCGTCAATTCTCACCTTGTAAGTCGGTTTCTTGGGAGAACTCACGGTAACGTAGACACCTTGTCAAGAAGACCTTGTCCTGAAGACGGTAAGCACTGTGCCAGGCAAGAGACTAAGGAAGTAGTACCCGTGAGGATGCTTAGAACAGATCTCACCGATGAATGGAAGGAAACCCTACAGCAGGCTCAGCAAAATGACTCGGACATCAAACCGATCTTCGAGTGGGTCAAAGCTGGTGCTCCTAAACCTAAGTGGAGTGATGTGGCTGCGATGAGTTCCATCACGAAAAGTTATTGGGCGCAATGGAACAGCTTGGTGATCCAGGATGGAGTCTTGTGCCGTAAATGGGAAAACGCTCGAGGGGACAGCTGTCATCTACAAATGGTTGTCCCTAAAGCTAAGGTACCGGATGTTCTACGGCTCTACCATGATGGATGTTCAGGAGGACATATGGGAGTAAAAAGGACTCTACTAAAAATTCGAGAACGCTTTTACTGGATCCACTGTCGAGATGATGTTGAAGACTGGTGTCGCAAATGTACCAGTTGTGCGGCCGTGAAAGGACCCCACACACGCAGCCGAGGTGCATTAAAAGTGTACAACGTTGGAGCCCCTTGGGAACGGATAGCACTAGACGTTGCGGGACCATTTCCAGAAAGTGAGAACGGAAACAAGTACTTCCTGGTGGTCATGGATTACTTCACAAAGTGGCCAGAAGTCTTCGCCATTCCTAACCAAGAAGCTACAACTGTCGCAGATAAATTAGTTCAGGAAGTTTTCTGTCGTTTTGGAGTACCCTTAGAAATACACAGCGATCAAGGAAGGAATTTTGAATCGCAAGTATTTCAGGAAACTTGTCGATTGATGGGTACCTACAAAACCAGAACCACCTCTTACCACCCACAATCTGATGGAATGGTGGAACGATTCAACCAAACGTTGGAGAGATATCTGGCAAAAGTCGTGGAAAGCAGGCAGAGGGATTGGGACAAGCACATACAGCCGTTTCTGCTGTCCTACCGCAGCGCAGTCCACGAAAGTACGACTGTGACGCCAGCCTTCGCGAACTTTGGAAGAGAATTACGGTTGCCTGCAGATTTAATCACTGGAGCTCCCCCTGATGCTCCACGTAGTGTAACAGATTACGCAAATGATTTACGTAACAAGTTGAATGACGTTTATGAGCATATCCGACAATCCGGCCAACAGATGTCTGAGAAGATGAAGACCCGTTATGACCGCAAGGCAAACAGTAGGGGTTTCGATGAGGGTTCACTGGTGTGGTTACATAACCCAGTGCGGAGCAAGGGGAAGTCTCCGAAATTGCAAGCAAATTGGGATGGACCATACCGAGTCGTGACTAGGATCAACGATGTCACCTACCGAATACAGAAGGGTCTACGAGGTGCGCCTAAGATTGTTCATGTAGACCGATTGGCCCGATACTACGGGGCTAATGATGCTCGGGACGAGCATGTCTAAGGAGGGGGCAGTGTTACGTCGTACGTACGAGATCTTTCGAGAAAGCACGGATTACAGTGTGTTTGCGCTAAAATCTTCGAGAAGCATTCCATTATTATTAGTTTGAAGTTAAGTAGGTAACTACTTATAAACAATATTAGAACTCGTCATTGTAATTTCGACCGTACGCCGAGGGCATAAAGTACCTATTTCTTTATTCGGTACAAGTAGGTTATTATTTTTTATACCTACTACTTTTGTATTTCCTGGTAATGTTTATTTGTTGATGTTTTTCTGGAACCGTTCTACACATAGCTGGAATGTTCTTGAATATTGGCAGTATAAAAGCAGAGAGCCGACACACGATGAGTCAGTCTGATTTAGGCGATACAACGAAGCGAATCGAAGTGAACTAGAAGTGCGATATCTAAGTGAATAGTGATCAGTAGTGTATTTGTGATTAAGTTTTAAGTCTTTTGTGTTTAAATAAAGTTATTTAATTGTCTGATTGGTAGTAATTAATTTATCCCATACCCAGCTCGTAACAATATTAACGATCTACCCCATTTGTTAAAAACCCAACCACAAATGGTGTTATTTGCCGATGATACTTCCTTAATTTATAAAATTAATAGACGTGCATCAAATCATTAACACCCTACTGCAAGTCCAAAATTGGTTCACTGCTAATAATTTAGTATTAAATGGTAAAAAAACTAAATGCATAAGATTTTCTTTACCAAATGTCAAAAGTAGTAATTGTGAGATAGTATTGAATCAAGAGAAACTAGAATTTGTCGATAAAACTGTTTTCCTGGGGATCACGCTCAACTCAAGACTTCAACGGGGTCCCCATTTAACATTCCTTTCAGGACGGCTAAGTTCAGCAGCATATGCTGTGTGAAAAATACGTCAATTTACTGATGTAGATACCGCGAGGCTAGTCTATTTCAGTTACTTTCATAGTATTATGTCATACGGTATTTTACTATGGGGTCGGGCTGCAGACATCGAGTCTATTTTTATTCTGCAGAAAAGAGCCAGCAGAGCCATATATGGCCTCCGCAGGCGCGACTCTCTAAGGGAACTGTTTAAAGATATTAACATGATGTCGGTACCTTGTCAATATATCTATGAAAACATTTTGTACGTAAGGAAAAATCTACATCTTTTTAGTAAAAGAGGTGCAAGACACAATTATATCACTAGAAATAGGGACCAATTAGTTCAACCAGGTTTCAGATTGGCTAAAGTGGACTCATCTTTCATGGGGTACTGTTTAAATTGTTACAATAAAATACCTCCCCACATACTTCAACTGAATGAAACGAAATTGAAATCTTATATAAAACGCACACTATGCAGCCAAGCTTATTATAAGTTGGGGGATTACATCGCTGATATAAATGCTTGGCTAAACGCTGGTCCTGCTCCACAAGGGCGCATGAACTAATTGATTAGCATTTGAAAATACTGTTGGAGTTACTGAAGATTCAAAAACTACTCACCTTTGCATTGTATTAACTCAATCCCTTAGCATTGTATAATTTACTACTATGTACCTACTATAAAGCTACCATTTACTAGGTACGTCTTTCATTGGATTGAATATGCCCTTGCGGCTGAGAATATGTCATGCTCACTCTAATATCTTGCTGACGGTGGCTTGTGTGTTTGATCATTTAGCTCCCTTGAAAATGGCTGAAAGGTGCTAAACCATGCGTCATGTTCGTGAACGGGCGCTGTCGGTAGGGACTGGTCATCTTCTAGCTGCCATGGCTTATTTGAATTTGATTTTTGAATTGTTTTATTTTTTATTTCGGACGCTTTTGTCGTTCTGCATTATTCTCACATTTATAACTTTAACATGAATGATGTAACCAATATTTTGTAACATATTGTGATTTAAAAGAGAGTCCATGGAGTTTGTTGCCCGTTCTTCTCCATAGGTACATACTACGCTTTGGAATGAGCAACTAGCTTCAACTTTCTGACTGACCGACCCCTTGACAATTCAAAAGTGCATGTAATTGGTTTATTTGAAATAAATGCTTTGAGTTTGAGTTTGACTTTCTAAAATAATATGGAATTAATTGGTCGTAATGTGGGAATGGTGAAGTTTGAGTACAAAATAATAAGGTAAGTATCTAGCAAAAAAAAAAATAATCTTTAGTTATTCTTCGGGTTTTAGTAAACAGTTTTGTTTTTTTTTTAAACGCCGCCGTATGGAGTGTGTGTGTGTGTAAGGTCTTTTCCGTTTATGAAATTTTAATTATGATAAAATAAAAACTACCTGAAAAATAATAAATAATGAAACAGGTAGGAAAAACAAGCGAAATACTGAATTTAATTTAGAGACTGCACATGGTCCCATTAACTCAGATATAGAAATAGCTCAAGAATTTGAAAACTTTTTTGCTAATATTCCCCTTAAAACTACTTAGACAATGTGAAGGTATGCCCTTTGGAGTTTAAATTTCAGCATACAAACCCCCAGGCTGTTATAAAAGCTTTTAAAGATCTTAAAATTAAATCAACGGAAGATCTCTGGGGAATGTCGGTAAAAATCTGTAGATCAAATATCGAAACCATTGCGCCCTATTTAGCTTGCATATTTAACACCAATGTAGACCAAGGAGTCTTTCCGGATCTCATGAAACACAGTAAAGTAGTTCCATTGTTCAAATCCGGTGATAGTAAAGAACCCAACAATTATAGGCCTTTTTAAATTCCGCCAGTTCTCAGGAAGGTGTTTGAAAAGTTGATGCTCAATCAAATAATAATAACAATAAAATTGTTTATTTCAATTACAAAAGGCATTTAGACACGCTAATGTTGGAGATCACCTTTTAAGCAAGGAATTGCTTGTGTTTGTCAATCAAATGTTACCTCACTTTAATAAAAATTACATCTTTCATGAACAACAGTACGGTTTCACCAAAGGGCGTTGTACCACTGACGACGGTGTCATAATAAATAACATTTTTAATGCCTGGGAAGAAGCACAAGATGCCATTGTAATCTTTAGTGACCTCTCGTAGGCGTTCGATTGATTGATTTTAGGATTAAAATTTGAGGTTTATTTTCTATCTTCTTTTCGTAAAGAAAATGAATACTTAAGCTATAACCTCAATACCAACCAATATTTACTAAAGCCAAATAAAATGTGAAATAAATAATGTAAACAAACTGCCCATACTTAACCATAAAATCACCTATTTTGTAAGTAGTTTTTTTTTACATTTTGAGTAGTCTAATATTCTTATTTATTACTTAATTACTTCGACCATGAATGGCCAAAGCTAATTTAAAACATTCCATAATACAAATATGTCAAAATAATACAAATTGCTTCTAAGTCTCTTAACATCTATTTCACATCTTATTCAGCTGAAGTAATGAAATGAAATGAAATGAAATTGTTTATTCTGTAAATAGGATATCGGAATCACTTTTACACGTCATATTAAAAAAATAAAAAATAAAAATAAGCTAGTTGAGTTCGGCGTTTCCTATCTGACTACTCTGAGAAGAAAGGCCGAAACAAACTCAGAGGTCACAGTCTCTTTTAAAGTCCAGACATAATCTTGGTCAGGCCATATGAGGACCATGTAGATTAGTGTCTGAAATGGTCTTTTGAGGAAAGAACCACACAGATTTGAGTGAACCTGTCCAGTCAGTGCAAGCATTTGTCAGTAATCGTGGAGCTCAACTGAGAACTTAAGGAGCTCAACTCGACGAACAATACCAAAGAAAGGACATTTGGGTAGGCCGCATAAACTACTCAAACTGCCAGACCATAATTAAAACTAACTGAAAAATTAAAATAATAATGATATTCACATAGTCCTCACATTCACAGTAATTAATTAAAATAATATGATACTTTACAAAGTAATCATGTCATTTTGAATATAATTTTCAACAATGTCAATGTGTATATAAAACTGGTATATTTTCATGATTTTACAAAATAATTAAAATGTTAAGTGTTATCACAAGGCTTAGCAGAGCGAGCAGTTCAATCCCATGCTTTTTTATCTTCTAAATAATCTGAAATTTTATAATACCCTTTTTTACAAAGTTTGGTTTTAATACAGATTTTAAATCTATTAATGGGTAGAATGACAAATAATTGTAGCAATTTGTTATCTATAAGTAAAATAAATATAACGAACAAATATTTTTTAATTTTGTTATCACATATCACGCATTTTTAATTCTAAACCCTTTATTGCAATAACAGCATTAATAAAAAAGGCAGCAATAGTTAAAATATATTATTATTGCAAACAAAAATGATAATATTTGCAAAAAACCCGCTGTGCTTTACGAGATCGGAACCTAAACTAGTTTGAATATCAGACCAACGCTTAACGCGTTCTGCTATCTGCACATGTAATTTTAGTTCGAATTTTAGCAATGCCATAAACTGGCCAAGGTCAAGCGCATGATGCGTGTGTGTTACCGTGTCTAACAAAAGCGACGGAAATATATATTTGTTTCGGTAGTGCGGCGCAAGTACGTGACGATACGAGAGGGTGTAAAGCGCACAACTGCATTCTCTGTGGTGTGTGTGCCGTGTTGTTTACACATACAGATATACGGACTATACCGCGTGTTCACAGCAATACGACTCTTAACGTGCCTATGCACTTTTGAACGCTTACTGTACATAAAGTTTTGATAAATAAATAATAAATAACTATTTAAAAGGATTAATATTATGACGGTGTCTTGCCAATTCATTTACGAAAATATTACAATATGTATGTAAGGTAAAATCCAAATCTTTTTAATAAAATAAGTGATAGACATAATTTTAATACTACAAATGAAGATAAACTAGATCAACCATTTTTCAGATTATCTAAAGTACACACATCTTTTATGGGGTACTGTGTTAAATGTTACAACAAAATACCTTGTGAATATTGCAATTAAATGAAAAAAGAATTAAAACTCATAATTAAAAGTACACTTTGTAAACAAGCATATTACAAATTAGAGGATTACATCCAAGATACGAATGCTTGGAAACATGCTGCTCCATAGGACAATTTAGAATCAAGACAAAATCAAGCTGGTTGCTAATTTATTTAATTGTAAAATTTATTACCCGACTACGGCGAAGCAAAAAGGCGGGTTATGACTTTGACCGGTATGTATATATATGTGTATGTATGTTAATCTGTTACCTCATAACTTCCAAACTGCGTCTTGATTCTCCGCTAGTTATAGGTTATGTGACGTTACATTTAATGCAAAATAGCGCTCTCTAGAGGACATAAAATCGTAAACTAAAAAAAAAAATGTTTTTTAATTGTGCCATGTTGGATATCAAATGAAAGGGCTTGACGAGCACATTACAAATATGTATATATATTTTATTTTCTAAGTAAATAGATATGTTTAACTTATTAAAAACAAGAAAAAGTGAGACTGTAAAACAGTGCACTCCGGGAGTGCCGAGAAGTGAAAACTTAAAAAAAAATCGGCACCGCGGTAATCAACGCACTGATGTCTTTTACTCCACGGTGTTGGTAAATTGCGTTACAGTGTCGCGAAATCAATGGTTTAGTCCCATCTCAAAAATGCCCAACGCGCCTATATAAATTTTTACTTCAAAAAATTTAAAGCTGCTCTGCAAATACTTTATCACAAAATTATAACCCCAAAATAATTTACATAAAAAGTACGTTCAAAAACTAAAACACGACTACTGAAAAATCACGCTCTAAAAAGCATGAAACAAGAAAATGTTTCAGACAGAAATCAAGATATAGGTACAAAAATGGTCTGAACTTAACTTGAACTTAATTTCTAGGTACAGTTACAATATAAAGAAAAATATAAATTAAAATTAATCTAGGATGAATAAACGTATGTGAATTAAGTGTGTACATATACTGACACATACACATGTGTCAGTATATGTGAGCGTGTGAGCGCGCGCGTGTGTGTTTGTGATAACACTATCACAACAACGTACACACGTTAGTGAAGGAAATATAAAAGTAGCAAATAGGGATGATGATATGCAATATTTACTTCATAGATATCCGGTCTACTTACAGCGGCCTTGTCTACACTTCTACAGACACGTCTACAATGAAAATTTATTTTTATGCAACAAAGTAGTGAACTTAATTTTCATCAATTAATTCTTTGTACCTACTTGGGACTGAAAATAAAAGCTTTTTACTGGGGCATGTCAGCTTAAAACTGTCTCCAAAGAAAATGAATACCTACAGTGTAGTTTAAAGATCGAAGCACGAAATGTAGTAAAGCACCATTTTATTTCTGTTTAGACTGCATGCAATGATACAACAAGCGCACTGAAAAACCGTTAACCCAATTTAAGCAGTATAGTGACAGCCCTTGGTAGTAGTTTTCATTTTCATACATACAATGCTTCTAATATTTTATCTACAGCAATACTTAATCTAGTAAATCATTGAAATAGCAAAACCAAGTCCTTCCTTCGAGCAATGAACTAACAGTGCGAAAGGTTTAAAAACGAAAAGTAAAAAGTGTTGTCATTTTTTTTTTCTGTTGTCACAGTCCTTTATCTAAACAATACACCTGGAGAAAGTTCAACGGCTAGGGCTGGCAAGAATCTAGATCAAAGGGCAGAAAATTGGTAATGGCGTAATTAACAACACATAATCAGAACCGCATTGAATGTCTTAGCTATGTATTTTACAACATTCAAAACCAATGAAAGTATGTCATAATACTTTCTTTTGTTACACATGAACAAAATATTATACATTTTGAATGAACAATTTGATTTTTTGCGCATGCGCATTATGTGTACGACGTACATTTTTTTTTTTGGGTGGGAAATCATCAAATAACTTCTCCCGCTCTGGGCGGAGCGGGAGGGCGTGTCAGACTCTTACTGACTAAAACCCACCCATGTTCCTTCGATTGCCCTGTTGCTGGGGGCCACGATCTCCCTTTCGGTTTTCTTCGCAACCCCGGCAGGCATCGGCCTTAGTGGACCCCTTCAATTCTGCTGACATCTCTTTGAGGCGCGCGTGGAACACAACGCGCCGTCGACCCGGGCCTGGTCCTTATCGGACGGTGAGCCACCCATTGCTCACCGTCCGAAGCCCGCGCCTACGGTGGCCGGAAATCACCTCGCGATTCCCTACGCCCTGGGCGTCTCCTCCTGCGGCGGTTAGGGGCGTGAGGGCGCAAAGTTTGCCTCTCCCTCACACGTTCCGCCTCCTCCTTCGCGAGCATTACCGCTTCGCAGAAGGAGGTGACGGCCTCCCATTTCCTCTCACTCCCTACCATGGCCTGTATCAGGGCCGGACGCGAGAGATCACCGCCGCCGATCGCCTCCACGAGGACACGGCGATGCTCCGCCCAAGCTGGGCAGACCTCCACCGTATGCTCCACCATGTCCTCCGGGCGATCCACACAATGTTGACACCCGGGCGTATCCTCCCGCCTTATCCTGTGCAGGAACCTCCCGAAACAGCCGTGTCCGGTGAGGACCTGCGTCAGGCGGAAGGTGAGGACGCCGTGGCGCCTCTCCAGCCACTCCTCAAAGAGGGGTCTTATCGCCGCAATTGTGGCGTGCCCAGCGCTGGGTTGCGACAATCGCACTCTCCATGACGCCATGAGATCCCGCCGGAGCTCTGTCCGCTGTGCCGCGATTTCTCGCGGCAGCGGAGTTAAGCCCCGGCGTTTCGCCTCCTCGCGCCACTCCCAGATGTGTGCGAGGACCTTTGCCTCCAGATCCCATGGCGGTAATCCGGCAAGGAGGCTCGACGCCTCGCAGGAGACCGTGCGGTATCCTCAGGCCAGCCGGATGGCCATGACCCTCTGGGACGCGTTCAACCGGCGGGCTGGCCGCAGCCTTAGTGAACGCGCCCACACCGGTGCCCCGTAAAGGGCCATGGACCGCACGACCCCCGCGTAGAGCCTCCGGCAGAAGGCGTTTGGATCCCAAACGAAAAAAATCGTTTGGTCTTTTGGACGACGTACATCTAACGAGCTTTTGCAAGTCATCACTATACTATACATCGACAAACATCAAGATAAATCTTGTTCGTCAAACATTAACATGTCATCTGCAGTTTGAAGTAATTATTGTCGTCTACTGACAGACAAAAAAGTGCCGACACCATGATTTCTAGGGCTACAGAACAAAATTGTGCCCCAAAAGTGGTTAAGCTACTTACTAGGGAAATTCAGAGGGTATCCAATATTTGTCAACCCTATCAGTGGAGGAAGGCTTCCTATAAATCGCACGTTATCTCTGCGCGCGCGTCATGCCGCGTGCCCGCGCGCCCTAAACACCTTAATTGCCAAGTAATTAATTAAATATTTCAACGTCATTCCGATTCACAAAAACAAAGTAAAATACCCTTTTAATGGGCAGTTGGCCATTTGAATTTTGTTTATTGTTCAAGTTTTTAAAATCTACGCGCAGATTCGCAGTTTTAACACGATTGAAAGAGATATGCATCCAACTGATTTTTAGATTTAATGTTCGATAGAAAAAACTCCTTTTTCCTTGATATATAAATACATTATGAATCGTAATCGACTCGTGATTAGACAACCACCAAGTATAACATCAAATTATCGCAATTTATTCAATAATCATCAAGTATAATAATAAACAACCCACAAAGACTAAAACATACGTTTTCAACAACCAATCAAAACTACCTCCAAACAATAGAAACTCACAGACCAACTCAGGTGTGAAATCCTACAATTTAATTACATAACAGTAGCCGGACGGCCGGCAACCGGATAGCCAACGTCCGGGCCGTGGCAGTAAATCGAGCGGCTTCGGACGGCACCGGCGAACCCCAGGCAAAGTGGGCTAGATTATAGACAGTTCTAACCAGAACCCCGCACGTGTACGGAATTACGATGAAAGAGGGAATATGAGGATGTTATTTTTGTGTGTTGGAATAAAATAGTTGTTTCATGCCAGATTGTATATCTAGGACAGTTATTACATGAGTCTCTTTATGAAAGAAAACGTGAGGTTTACGATACTACAAACACAAAGCTTGGAAAACAATTAAGTAAGCTATTCATTTTGATAAGGGATTGGTGCACCTCACTTTGCATTAAACATAAATAATTTTTGACCCTGACCAAGTAACACTACGACAAACACATTCAAATAATAATATTATGATCAACGAGATTTGCGACATTTATGGACAAGGACATAAAACTTTAAGCGTGTCACACATTATGAACATAAAATATAATTATTTTCTCCAACATATCGCTCACCGTACAATTTAATGGACCACCACACACAACATACCAAAGACATATAATGAAATAATTATAAGAACAGCAAAGCTCATGAAGTCATCACACACATTGAATTTGTTTGTTTGAACGCGCTAATCTATGGAACTACCAGTTGGATTTGAAAACTTCTTACATTTGGTAGCCCAGTTCTTGAGTAAGGTAACATCACGCTATTGTCAAGAAGGTCTATCAATATTTAGTTGTGTATGCGCTTCTTTGCAAAAACTAAACAGCCTGTACAAGGAACAAAACGTACGATTCTTAAGACGGCGTCCGGTAGAATGACGCTCTCGCAATATATTATCGTATCTTAGCTGTGTGTGGTCGGTTAAGATAATGTATCTGATAATATATATGATAATTAAGCGCTTTAATATAGTATATTATCTTCGGTGTGTGTCATCTCTTTTAAGCAGAACAAACCAATGTTATGTTAGTGTCAAACTTGCTGAGAGTTCGGTAATTTATTGAAGCCGTATTGTCTTGTTTTCTCTGAATCTCTTCTTTTAGTTAAGTTTTAAAATTCCTTAAGATCTATGAAGACCTCTACGAAAACGACCCTTTCTCTGAGGATACAATTGCTGTGCGTGTTTGTGTGCGTGTTGGGGAGGAATTGGTGTCCATGCTTGGCCAAATTCGTAAAGTGGATTACAACAGTAACCAATACCAAGATGACCCACAATGGAAAAAAAAGATTGGTCTACAATACAGAGACTCGCTGGTGACCACCACCTGTTAATCAAGGGTTCGTCACTGCCAATCAAATAGCCTATATGCTGCTACTAATGGCCAAACCCTCCACAGGCTGTCAAAAGTGAAGAAAGTTGTTAATGTCCCCAGTGGAATTACTGAAATCAGTACGCTTTTCACACTCACCGAAATCATTCTGGCCATTAGAGCACAAAAAATGGGAAAGCTGCTGGTGTTGACCATCTAGCGGTGGAACAAATCAAATACCTAGGGCCTGTAGCTGTGTCGTGGCTACTGGCATTTTACAACACCTGCTTGGCCAACGCGAAAATTCCCAAACTTTGGAGAGAGAAAAAAATTGTAGCGTTGCCGAAACCACGAAAACCCTTGGATGATCCCAAAAGCTACCGGCCTATATCCTTGTTATTCCATACATATAAGTTATTCAAGAGACTAGTGCTAAATCGCCTTACAGCAGTAATTGGGCCAATATTAATAACAGAGCAGGCTTTTTTTAGACCAGAAAACTTGTGCTCTAGCCAAGTCTTTCGACTGGTGTTGTATTTGTTGACCTCCCAGCAGCTTATGACACCATGAACATCAAAAGACTACTTGCCAAGTGAGCACCCTTACTTACGACCAGTGTTTCGTAAACATTTTAAGCAAACTTCTATTCAACCGCCGCTTCCAGGTTTGTTTCCCGTCTGATAAGAGATAGCGACGGCAAAAGAACGGTCTTCCTCAGGGCAGTGTGTTGGTGCCAATGCTTTTTAACATCTACACAAACGAGCAGCCTACTATACATAACACACTGAACGCTTCTTGTACGCGGACGACTTAGCTCTGGCAGCTCAATCGGCGACTTTCACTGACGTAGAAAATAAGTTGTCATTGGCACTCGACGTGCTAGGAAAATATTACGACAGCAATGCTCTCCAGCCGAACCCGTCCAAGATCGAATCATGCGCATTCCATTTCCGCAACAGATACGCAAACCGAGCCTTAATGGCTCGGTATGCGTATCATCACGTGGCGAGGAACTAAGGTTGAACATTGCTCAAACCCAAAATACCTAGGAGTAACGTTAGATAGGGCACTAACGTATAAGATACTCCTACAATGCGAAACAGAAGGTCGGGACCCGGAATAATCTGCTACATCGCCTAATTTCTACTAACTGGGGAGCAGTACCTGATGTCCTTCGCACAACTGTCATGTTTTTATGCTTCTCTGCTGGCGAATTTGCGAGTCCAGTAAGGCATCAATCTACTCATGCCAAGCAAGTAGACATTACTTTAAATGAGACGTGCCAGATAATATCGGGCTGTTTAAAACCAACTGCACTAAATAAGCTATTTCCACTTGCAAGAATCGCACCACCTGCCTCAAAGGATGTTGCATGCGCGCTAAAAAAAAAACAATAATCTGATTCCCGACATACCCTCCACGATTAAACAACGACCCCGGGTAGGCTTAAAAGTCGTAATTTTTTTTTACACTCTACGCATGCCATCCAGAACAAACCGAGAGAAGTAAGAAAGAAAAGAAAGAAAAAAACTATTTGGGACACGCACAGGAAATAATCATAATAAAAAAGGATAGACATAAGAAAAAAGGAACAAACATAAAAAAAAATAAGTAAATAAGTAAATTGTGGGAAGAGAAGCTTCCATCACCTCCCGACTTCGTTAAACGCCAGGAGCATTTGCCTCCCGGGCGTGATCTGCAGTGGCCTATATTGGAAATCCCTCAATCGATTGCGTACCCAAGTAGGCCACTACAGACACAATTTGTCGAATTGGGGGATCACTAAACCATCCAACACCCAGTGCGAGTGCGGTGCTTCTGATCAGACCATACCCCACTTGCTGGAGTATCCTAGGTGCCCGTTCACCTGCACCTCGGATGACCTAAAGAACGCCACTGATGCCGCAATCAACATGGTCACCTACTGGGCTCGTATAATATAAAATATAATATGTAAAGAAGAGTACCATCGACACGAAAAGAAGAAGTTAAGTTTTTATTTCCCATTAGCCGGGATATAATAATAATAAAACATTTTTCAGGTCTCGTTAAAAACGTTTACCTGTCGAAGAGATTCGATTAAACTTGCGAGTTGCAGAACAATCGAGTCGTAATCATTAGCAGCGTCGATAAGTTTCCGAGTTTTATCTGTAGCATCTATTTGAGGAGTTTGGAGCTGTTTGAAGTTGCTCAGACTTCCCTAACTCTTGTTATTATAAAGTTAGTGTCTAATCTTAATCTTATTGCCCAAAAAGTAATTTTGAAATCTTGTTATTGTAATTATAATTATTAAGACGTTATTTTCTTTCTATATTTGTTTAACTGTTAAGCTCTTCGGCCTTGAGACAATTTTTTTGTAAAGCTGTTAAAGATTTTTACCATATTTTTCCTCAATGAAAACAATAGTCTGATAGAATCAATTTCAGTGTCTTCTAGCAGCTCTATCGTAGATGACAGTCTTTTTTTTGCAATTTCTCATTATCATCATTCATCATTTCAGCTGAAAGACGTTCACTGCTAGACATAGGCCTCCCCCAAGCACCGTCACTTCAACCGATTCTGTGCTTTCCGCATCCAGCGGATTCCTGCGGCCTTCACAAGGTCATCGGTCCATCTTGTGGGAGGCCTTCCAACGCTACGTCTTCCGGTACGCGGTCACCACTCCAGAACCTTTCGATCCCAATCACCATCCGTTCTGCGAGCAATGTGCCCTGCCCACTGCTTAATTTAACAATTCTTCGAGCTATGTCGGTTACCTTGGTTCTCCTACGGATCTTTTCATTTCTGATTCGATCACGTAGGAAAATTCCAAACATGTTCCTCTCCATTACCTTTTGGGTAACTTTTAGCCTTCTAATAAGGCCCATAAGTGAGCGACCACATTTCAGTACCATAGGTCATCACTGGCAACACGCACTGGTCAAAGACTTTTGTCTTGAGACACTGTGGTATGTAGGACGAGATGTAATGCGTAGCTTCCCGAACGCTGCTCAGCCGACTCGGATTCGACGATTGACCTCTTTCTCGAAGTTGGACCTACCTAGCTGGACAGTTTGTCCTAGGTAAACATACTCGTTCACAACTTTGAGCATAGCGTCTTCGATCTTTATGAGAGTGGGTGTTACATGGGCTTTTAACATGACCTTTGTCTTATCCATGTTCATTTTAAGACCCACTCTTTCGGAGGCTAGTACGGCGGAGCATTGTTCTGAGGTCCTCCATGGTCTCAGCTATGGTAACTATGTCATCAGTAAACCGAAGATTAGTGATATACTCGCCATTGATATTGATGCCTAGCCCATTCCAGCCCAGAACCTTAAAGACATCTTTCAGTGCAGTGCTAAACAGTTTCGGAGAGATAACGTCTCCTTGTCTCACATCTTGCTGCAGAAGGAAGGTTTCAAGGTCAGGTCCTGGAATCGAACTGTCATAGTGGCCTTTTCGTACAGTCACTTTAACACCTCGATGTACCGATAGTCGATCAGGCAGCCGTTGAAGAGACTGCAGTACAGCCTATGTCTCGATCGAATCGAAGGCTTTCTCGTAGTCCACAAACGCTAAGTAGAGAGTCGGGTTATACTCTTCGGTCTTTTGAATAACCTGCCGCAGCATATGTATGTGGTCTATAGTGCTAAAGCATTTACGGAATACAGCTTATTCGGGAGGCTAGAAGTCGTCAAACCAGAGCGCGAGACGGTTCGTTATGACTCTTGAAGACAGCTTGTAGACATGGCTCAAAAATGTGATGGGACTATATAGTTCTTAAGTAGGGCATTGTCGCCCTTTAAAGAAGAGTACCATCACATCTCTGTTCCATGCCTGTGGCGTTTAACCCTCGAGTATGACGGAATCGAAAAGCTTCTGGAGGGCCTTAAGAACGGGTTTTCCACCGGCCTTCCGTAATTCCGTCATCACCCGGAGTCTTTTTTCTTTTTAAACTGCTTCAGAGCCATCCTAATCTCGTACAAGCTGACGTCCGGGATGTCTTTGGTATAGTGTTGGGTCAATCTAGCTATTGGGTCATTTGCCAGTTTCGTAACGGGGTTACTGGTTGACGTGTATAACTGTCCATAGAAACTCTCGATCTCTCTCAATAGTTCAGGTTTGGCGGATACGATTCAGACAGATCTCTTGCAAAAACCTTGGAGTCCTTCTTCCGCTCTATCGCGTCCTTAATACGGTTCGTATTATAGTGGCGAAGATCGCTTTTCAAGGACTTAGAGATCTGTCTATTGAGCCGCCAGTATTTGAGCGCATCGTCTGAAGACTGCAGGATCAACTCGTGACTCTCCTCCATGAGCTGTAAAGTAGCATCAGAGAACTTGTTGTTTCGATTTGTACAACGGGTCTTAAAGATCTTGGACCCGACCGTATGGATAGTTTCTACGAACCCATCGTCATAATAGTCCACGGAGCTCCCTAGGCACTCGAAATGATTCTGAAGTTCGAGCTGAAAGCTTTCGGGGTTTTGGACCTGGCGGAGCGTAGACTTCATCAGTCGAGATCTTTCCAGCTTGATGTTCAAGTCAGAGTGATTCTTACCATTCAGTGATCACTTCCGGTTTTCACCGCGTTGATCACAGAGACATCATTGAATACTTGCTTCTTCGTCGACATAATGAAGTAAATCTCATTTCATTTAGCAATTTCTAATAAAAGATAATTCAGTACAAAAGTGTATTCCAGGTCATCCAAATCAGAGTTATATTATTACTTTATTAATAAAGGCTACCAACTCACTAAAGGCTCCTAAAACACTTGCCTTAATATGTTTTTAATAGCACCACAAAGATATAGTTAATTAAGTCAATATTTCTTCATACACTAAACAAATCTCACACAAACCCAAAAAAAGCTAATCCCATCATGCCAAAAGCAAACATGGCGTATCCTCATACCTGAGTAGTTTATAACGTATCATTACCGCGCGCTGTAGTTAGACCGGGAGCCGGGATTGTTTAGCATCACTAATCACACACTCACTATATTGATACCTTTACTTTTAATACTCGGCTTTGTTTATAACAGGTAGAAGTTTGATTGATTGTTTAGAGATGATGGATTTATTTTTAACTGTCTTGATGTATTCGAAATTATAGATTCAGGTGTGAACGTTAAGATTAGCTCAATGTGGGCATTTTTGTCTTGGTTTATTTATGAGTGCCTCGGTAAAGGTGAGACTGAGTATTAACACTTTTACATAATAATAGGTATTACATCCGTTCACAGTAGGTAACTCTCAAAATCATTCGATAATAAGTCATTATAAGTTCCCCTGTAGGTAGTGCAGGCTAATAATAATCGCAGCGTTGTATTAATACTGTTATGGGATATAATTATTACTCGCATGCTATGCTAATAAAACTTTTGCATATAAAGCACGTCACATAAATAGATGTCAAACAAACGCCTTTGTCATACCAGTTTCTTTCGAAACCAGTTTGTTCAACGTTATCTTAAAAACTATACTGTAGCATAGCAATATCACATCGATTACTGCCCAACCCACTCTTACCGCACAAATAAAGCGATTCACTTTGCAATATACTTTTTCTTCAACATTTAAAAGTATAAATTACGATAATGATTGTCACCACACAAGTTGCACTATTATTATCTTAACTACTGTAAATTACTCTACCCCATAATATCCGACAACTATCAGATACTGGAGGAAACAAAATTAATTGTAATAACAGAGATGGCATTTCATGATATACAACTAGTATATCCAGCGTCATCTGTATAGTTATTATTTTACTTTTAAAATAGCTCTTAATAATAATATCTTCCTTTGTATAGATTATAGTTTTTTTAATGTAAATATAACCGGTTATTAAAACCGGTTGCTGCTAAAACAAATCACGGCCATACATTCATGACGGCATTGCTCCTGGTCCAACAGTAGCGCCACATTAGCACTAAGTGTTTAGAGTACTAAATCTTTACTAATGTAATCAGAGAACAGAGACATGTTTTTACTAGGAACTAAGTATGTAAACTTTTGATTTATTAGAAGAAAAACTCTTTTGCCATCGCGATTCGAGGGTTAAACTTAGTTTAGACTAGCACAGGAGCGTTAATAAATTATTTATTTATCTAAATTGGTTTTGAAGCACTAGTACACGTCAAAAAGAAATAATAATATTTTAAAACTAATGAGGTCGGTAGGTGTTTCACAAAATACGGGGCACGATCTAAGAGAGGCCAAAACACGGTAATATTTGAAGTCGGGCTGTGGATGATGATTATAATTGATATGTTAGTAACAGAAAAATGTTTGCTGTCATCGTGACACCAAGTCGCTGAAACTTTTTCCATGACTGCATTCACAATTCACAATCCCACAGTTGATTTTGAAATTGTTTACTGAAATAATTGATTTGCATAAATATTTACAACTAGCTGCGCCCCGCGATTTTACCCGCATAGGTCTTGATCTCGTGAGAATATCGGGATAAAAAAAGTATCCTACGTCCTAACCCAGGTCATGGTCTACCCATGTGGCAAATCTTATAAAAATCCGTTTAGCCGTTTTAGTGTGAAAGCGTAACAAACAAACTCAGTTTCGCATTTATAATATTAGTTATATTGACTATAGCTACAGCCGTTGGTCCCGGCAGCCATTTGTAGATCTTTGACGACTGTCAAAGGCTTCTGACTACCCGTAACGACTGTTACAGGTAGTCAGAAGCCCAAAAGTCTAACAGCCAGTCTGACCAAGGGTTATCGTGTTAAATAGTAACTAGGTTGTGGAGGTCAGATAGGCAGTCGTTCCATGTAAAATACTGCTATTCAGCTGCATCCGGTTAGACTGGAAGCCGACCCCAACATAGTTGGGAAAAGGCTAGGCAGATGATGATATCGACTATAGCTAGTTACAGCTAGCACTCACCTTCCATAGTTTCCGCAACTTCCTAAAACTATAGCATCAAGTTTTAAATACAAAATACCTGTCTGCGAACAAGTTTCGAAAATAAAAACCAAAGAAGCACAAATCACAGTACATAACATTTCCCGTAGCACAACTCCCGGTGTCCGCAATAGTAGCAAGCGCGCAGTAAATCATCACTAATGTTCACCTGCACGTTCTAATAATAACGAGTAAGTGCAACAGATATTCAACTTGAGGGTTGAGACGCCTGCAGATTGCGGTACGGCAGTTTATATTAAATACCGGATTATTACTACTGAAGAGGATGTGGGAATCTCTAGTTACGTTTAATAAAGGCATGAAATAAAAAAGTTTATGCACACTTCATTTTACTGGGTATCGTCACAAGCAGTAGTTTTTTATTGTGTCTTTTAAACAGTGATCGTTACCAACTGAATAGATTCCCATTTCTCAACAATGTTAATCAATTTTAACATCTTCTAGCGTAATAAACAGATTCTTGCGTAATTACGCAATTATTAGGACAGTGTTATTGGGTTTTTCTATCTGAAATTTCTCAGTAGCAGCCTGGAGTCTGAGTTTGTGCCCGGTTGATGGCAATAGGCTCGCCCCCTATTACATGGGACTTAAAACATAACTGGCGAAATGTGGGTGAACCTGCTACAGGGATACCTCTGCCCAACCCTTCGGGGAAACAAGGCGTGATGTTATGTTATGTGAATAGACCGCGAGACGAGTAGTTGCTTCCTAACCTCCTACATGTCACTACCATAGAACGTAAGTCCTGGGAAATAGATTCAAGAAGTAAAGCCGATATCAGACACTTTACTCAAGTAAATTGTTTATTTGAATGAAAGTTCATCTTTGTTTCATTCCACGTTTAAATTAAAATTATAAGAATGAACGTTCATCAGCTCCTTTCATTTAATTTTTCGATCGTTTTTTTTTTTTTTTTTTTTTTATGCGGGAGGCGAGTGAACGTTGCCAAGTGCTGAAGTCCAACATTGTTGGATTGGTTGACTTATGAATTCATTTTTCACTGTGTATTCACTTTGTGTTCAGAAATTTCCATTCGAGTGAAAGATCGAAAGGCAAAAATGAAGTAAAGGTGAAGCGTAATATAGGCTTAAAAAACAATTTTTATTCTCACCCAGAGCGGCGCGGAAGGCTGCAGCTGCGACGCGAACGCCATTCGGAAAGCATCTCCCACCAGCGAGTTCAGTTCCTCCGCCTGAAACAATACAAACAAATAATTATATAACTGCACATAAGCACCTGCCGGGGGTGCGAAGAAAACCGAAAGGGGTATCGTGGCTCCGCCCAGAGCGGGAGAACTTATTTATTAATTTCACAACCAAAAAAAAATTAAAAAAAGGATACGACGAGAGATTCACATAAATATATTGCGACAGAACATTTTCTCTTGTAAATAAATCCAGCCATAATCATTCCATAAAATGGTTTTTACCCACATATTTTATTACATCTTAAAACTAAAATTGTTTTATAAAATGTGGACCTATTACATTTTACACGTAATACAAGCTCGTGTAACATTACAGGAGATGGTGTACGCTGTACAGCGACTATTACTATAAACAAGGCATATACACATAACATTTTTCCGAAGGCTGAGAGGCAAGTTTTAAGTGAGTCTGTGCTATTGCGACCGCTGCTACCCCCACTTCTTGTACCAGCAAGTATTATACCACTTAGAAGGAAACGCAGAAGTTTTACGACACAGACGAATAGTTTGTTACATTTACGAGGAGTGCAGTGGTGCAGTTTTATTTTATTTTACTTGTTGTAGCAGTGAAACGTTTTTCTGTGGCTTGAAAATGAAAAAAATATCTTATTCACAAGTAGACAAATGAATGTCAAGATTTTTCAGAACGGTTGTTTTATAAAAAAAATAAACAACCAAAAACAAAAACGTACTAATAATTTACTCGCTATATGTTATGTTTTTGCACACCTCACATTACATTCAAATTAAACTCAATCTTCAAAATTATCATGATATCTATTCCAAACACACACACAGATAGTTTTATGAATCACTAATAATCAGTTAACGAAATACTCAATAAATAAAGAGCCATAGGAACCTACACGATTTTTACAAAATTTACCGAATGTTAAAAATAGATATACCCGAAGTCTTAAACCCGCAAGTTACGAAAACGCAACAAACTTAACTTACTGTCCTACCTACGTTTCTGCAAGCACTTTGAACAATGGTCCACTAGAGAAATAAACGGTCCCGGCGCAATATTAAGCCCAAACGTCACAGCTATCGTGCCGCCGCCGCGCCGGTGCGAAGCATACAGAAACCGTACAGAAGCCGAAGGAAGCCGGGAAAGCCGCCCTTCAATGTGGTTGACTTAATCGGAAAAGTCTGGCCGATCGTGGTTATATTATCAGCACAATAAAATGGACGGGACATTACATGGGCGATATTTAAACGAGGTGTAGACGGAAATAACTTATAAGCGCTCGACAGTGTGCAGTATTAAATGGAGTGTTTTGGGTATTAAGGGTAGGGGCAATTGTCACTTTCCTTTTTCATTGATAGATAGGTGGATGAAAATGTGGACCAACTTGGCTGATAGCTTAGTTTAGTATTGTATTGTTTACATTGCACATAGTCACTCTCATAACGTGCATAAATTCTTACTTTTTTTATGGCAGCACATGTATGCTTATTTTCCTCAAGATAACGCTACCGTCAAAGACACCGTTGCTAAAGTAAACAATAATAAAACACGTACTACTGAACTATCAAATACTCGAGTCCAAATGTGATGGTCAAAAACAAACAAGCTAATATGGGAGTTATGTTGCCTTGTATGGTCTGTAAACATTCTTCTAACTCACCATTTGATTCCAAACTTTATGGATATTGATAAAGAGTATATTTTTGGTATATGCGTGTGAGTAAAATAAATAGTAAAGTTTGGTGGGTGTGAGTGATATGTGAGAATGATAACCATCAAGCACCCACGACAAACATTCATGTGAAAGCTCACATCATACTGTGAAGCTATAGCTATACTAGCTTGGAGCAATATTTCTCTCAAATAAATTTTAAAATAAATGTAAGAATCCAGACAACGAATGTAGATAATAATGCAGACTTATAAGTACTCTTAACCACTCATGTGCCTTTGCACATGAGTGGTTAAAATTTACCCGAGTTTGTGTGACGAAAGCGTCACACAAACTCGGGTAAATTAAAAAAAAAATTAAAACAAAAAAGGTTGCATCGGACGAGACTGTTTTGTAGGGCTAAGGAAATCGCCAAATGTTTTAGGGTAGTTTCTGGGAGTTAAGATTGATGTTATAATTATCAGCATGCAAGATGTTAATAGGTACTAGCTTTATTAAAATAAAACACATTTTGTGGTATGATCTGAAAACTTAAGCGAGCAAGTTGACAAAACAACAATTAGGTTTACCTTAAGAAGATAATTTAAATTAATAAAAAATACGTAGTTTGTTACTTTACGTAATGGATTAAGCTAAAGACCTAATTTACTGATAGACATTTATCTCTCTAGCGACTTGATACAGTAACTGGTGCATACTACCCGAGATACGATATTCCCTTCTCTTATGTGCTGAAAACTATTACTACAGAGTCGGTTTAGTTGATGATAGCACACGAAAACATTAATTATTTTAATATATGAAACAACTGACTAAAAACAATGCAAAAATACTATGGTAATACACACAGATCTACATAAAACTATAAACGACGCATGTTTTAATCAAAAATAGTTTTGAACATAAATAGTTTGAATAATACTGTATTTTTTTTTCAAATTCAAATTCAAAATATTTTTATTTCACATAAACCTACATGGGCACTTATGAAACGTCGTTCCAATTGGTCGTTTCCTATGGAGAAGAGCCGGCAAGAAACTCCATGGTTACTCTTTTAAAAACAATTGGCTTTTATAATTCTTTCAAATAACAGTGTGACTAGGTATGGGAGCACAGTGTAGGTATTTCTGTAAGTACCAGGTAAGTATTCTGTAAGTACTTAAGAAAATTGAAAATGGTCAACAAATCTACAGTCCACTAAGCCTACGCTAGCGTTCTCACATTCACAAAATAAAAAAGAATCTGTACAAAAGATAAATACATTAATAAATAAAAACCTATTTTAATTAAACGCAATTACATCATTGCTTAATAGCAATGATGTAATTGCGTTTAATTGTTGTAATCAACTGTAATAAATTTGAATAATTATCATGTGCACAAAAGTCAATAATAAAGAGTTGAAATTAACTCGCAGGTAAATAATGTCAAATAATAGGAGGAATATTGTAACGGTACATTTTCCCAGGAGGGAAAAAATGTAAGGGAAAATAATAAATAATATAATTGAATATTATAATATAATTAAAAATACAAGGGGAGTACAAAAACACAGTTTAACACTACTGATCGGCACTGCACGCTTAGGAGGTTAGGCCTCAGAGGTGGCCTGCAGCGGGAGGTGGTCTTCGGGAGATGGAGGCTCCGGCAGGGAGTGATTGACGGCTAGCGGTGGCCTCGGCGGGTCGATGACTCCGAGGGAAAGAAGAGTTGGCTCCGGCAGGGAGTGGGTGAGCTCCGGAATGGCCAGGGCAGGCCAAGATGGACTGTAAGAGAGACAGACCCTTTTATTATAGTAAAGTCGGAGATAGAATGGCGATAGAATCCGAGATAGAATCCCCCGTTGCTTCTGACGGCCTCTGCTTTTATACACTTCAGCTCGTTTCCAAAATAAATGTTCTTTTCCATTTTCAAACAGTGGTTTCTTCAAATATAATCGGACCTCCTTGGAGTGCGTAAATTTCATAAATGAAATTTAGAACAATAGTTAATTTGATTTGAACAATAGTTAAGTTATTTTGTACAATCATAATATAAAAATAAATTATAATTAATACAATGTTTTAGCGATATCAATAAAAATAATTGAAACTATATAAACCAAAAAGTAACATCATAGACTAAGCCAAAAAGAAAAATAAAAAGAAACTGACAGTTTAACATTTGACATAGGTGTCACAACAAGAAAATCTACAGAAAATATCAATAACAATGAAATACAGAGCCTCAGGAATATTTAACACACCGGCAATGGTCATGCATATATCTAGAGAGAACGTATGATAAAAGACCAACATTTTAACAACCAAACCGTAAGTAAAAACATGCAACATTACAATATGTCAAGGACGAATGTAAAAAAAATAAAATAAACATGGTAATTTGGGAGTAGTTAATGGACTCTTACATAATTATGCCGTTAATGAGATACCAGGGAAGCCACATGTGCAGAAGGAATTATTGCCAAACTTCCTTGTCTTCAACATAGTCTTTAAGTCTTTTTTTACTTGAAAACTGAAAATAATATTTTTTTCTGCGTCCCTCTGGCTTTTGTAGTAAATTTAATTAGCCCACGAAGGTATATAATTTGGATAGTCCTGATCTAGAGCATCGCTCCTCAAGTGTGAACCAAACCGGCCGAACAAAACCACGTCAAACCTGCAGCAGTGACGTCATTGCAGAAATATGAGAACAATTGACGTTTATGATCACGATGACCTAACGGTACGAGACTATGGACAAATTACACCAATATAATAGCTGTTTAAGGTTTCTGTGCTTCAAGCTCCGGTCGTAAAGTTTCAATGGGGAAACAACTGTTAGTTTTACAGTAAGAGAAAAATTGAGGTGACCCATTTCCTATCTTCCATACATTACACATGTATGGAAGATAGGAAATTGGATTTCTGAACGGAAAAATATATAGTATTTATGCCTATATAGACAGCAGTGTCATTATCATTATGTATGAAACTGTGCGTGTATAATGTATAGCTATAGATCAGTCTCATTCTCTTGTCCAGAATGTGGATTACCTATTCAGATATGAGTAAATTCTGTCAGCAATGAGCTGCAATAGGTAAGTCGTTTCTTAATAAAGTTAAGCAATGTTGTAATGATTAGGTTAAGGTGGATCCGCACTGGCAGCCCGCGAAATTCAAGTTTTCTTACGTTATTTGCAATTTGCAGGTCAGTGTCAGGTTTTATCTTGATCAAAATATATTCCGCGATCATAACAAATATGTATTTACAGAATTTTAATCATTAGAATCATTAATACATCTCTCGGAGTAAGATTTGTTCCATTGAATGACTTTTTTAAGATATCATGACATTTGAGAAAAAAACGTAAAATATTGAATTTCCGCGGACTGCTTTATACTGCGGATCCACTTTAATTCATACACATACATAAACTCACGCCTCCTTCCCATGGAGGTACGCAGAAACTATAGAACGTCACCTGCTACGATCCTTACTTACTTTTTTTGCCTCGTTTACGTTCATACATCTGGTCATACACGCATGCCAGTTGCAAGTGCTACGCACCTGACCTTTCAGAAGTACATCACCAATAAGACTGCCTCGTTGGTCTAATGGTTGCAAGCGCTACTGCTGAGCATGAGGTCCTGGGTTCGATTCCCAGGTCGGGCAAAGTGTTATTGGGTTTTTCTATCTGAAATTTCTCAGTAGCAGCCTGGAGTCTGGATTTGTGCCCGGTTGACGGCAATAAGCTCGCCCCCTACTACATGGGACTTAAAACTAATACTGATCATATTATTAATGAGTATCTGTTACTTAAGGCTCTTTCAAACAGGCGCGACACGCGACGCGACACAAAGACACCGCTCGTCGCGCGACGGGTTTGAAAGACCCTTTATGTAGGTGGTTTGAATTATTATTATATTAGTTTCAAGACAAATGTGATAGGAACTCTCTCTCTCATTATCTTGAAACAAAATACAAACAGAATACATTGTGTTGTCGTCATCTGTTGATTACAATAGTAACACTTGCTTTCAAAAGCCACTGCTGAGTATAACAAACCGAGATGAAAGCTAAGATTCCATACTAGGACAAATTCTTGATGCTTATTCAGCCCTATAAAAAAATATGCATTCGATACTAAAAGCAATATCCTAATCTGAACACAACCCTCCATATTAACGTCACGTAAAGCTCAGCAACAAATAGAGGCGCATTATTATGTGGTCGCATGTCCACGTTAGTCTTGTTTGCTTAGATAGCGATACCGAGCGATAGCCACTAAACTGGCGGTTAACGACACATCGCTGACATGTGCTTAAGGGTAAACGATGCTATTGCTTCATTTGATGTTGAATGGTAATGTGCATGTTGGTAATAAATGTTTTATTTGGTAGTTAAACGGTTGAAAGCGATTCCGGAAAGATGGTATAAAGTGCTTTAAATATCTTTTACTTTAGAGATTCGCTATAACCAAAATAAACTGTAATACTCTCAACTGGGTAATTAGATACTTAAGCAGAACGTTCTTCAATAGAATTTGTTAATTAAAAACTCGCCCTACCACTGAATAAGCGTACAGGCAGTAGGTACAGTTAGTAGGTACTGTCGGCCCGTGTTTAAAGCGGTTGTTATGGAGTTAATTCCTACAGACTTACATAAACCACGGACGTGCCTCGACGAGGGCCATGCAACAGACAAGTCAAAAGCTACACTTGATACAACTGCAATAGTATCATATTGATCACGAACATGGCTAGAAGCTGTAGGTACTCTACATCGCCTTTCATTTTATTAGCATATCCTACGCACTTATCATTATCTGCGTTGCCTTTTCCAACAATGTTGAGTTCGGCTTCCAGTCTAACTGGATGCAGATGAATACTAATTTGGCATTATTGCATGTGATGTTACCACTATTGCAGTGAAAAAAGGAAAGCTTTGGAGAAAATCTTGTAAAGGTAATTTCCTTGTGTACATCTGTTACTCCGCGTGAGAATTGAAGTTCTAGCGTTCCTTTTGAATACTATAGTTGCAGTCGCCCTTATCATACGAAATTGGCCTTTGTGTGTTCTATTACTAGGTGGTAGGAAGTGGTCGCGACGCACGCCGCGTTCCGACTTAATGTGTGAGCATCAGGATTAACACGTTTCTGTGTTCCCGCGATCTCATACACAGCGGCTATTGACTGATAATTAACAAGCTTATTTTAGCCTTTTCTACACTATAAAACTTATAAATGCTAAAAAGATCAATACAATCATTTATAATTGCCATTTCTGGGCACCACTTTCACTTCAGCCACACGGTGAGAGACAACGCAGTCTGTTCGCACACCAATCCATAAATCTCCAAGTACTGAATGATCACTATTCTCTTAACGATGTTAATGTAAGTATTGAATTTAATCAACTTAGCAGACTGCATTCGATTCACAAGGAATCAGTTACGAGCACGACAAATATTAATCTTTAGTAAATGTACGACAAAAAGTCTGTAAAAAACAATTACATCATGTTATAAAATGTTGGTAGCGCAACTTTATTATAATAAATGTACCCTCGTAAGAATATCACAAAAAGTAGATTAATCGATTAGCGAATGATCGATTATCGAGAGCCGATAATCGACTAATATATCACTCGGAAGCTTTAAAGATGGCGGCTTTAATATTAATTGTAGACATAAACTTTTTCGTGTAATTGTGCCTCCGTTAGCAGAAGGGATTTAGGAATAGTTCGATAACAGCGATGTTTCTTCGTCGCCCGGTCCGCGGTCCGTGTCGCCGGTAGCAGTCGCCTAACGATCGGTTGCTCGACCGAACAACTACGTTATAATTGCAACCGCACCGACTGGCCTAAGGGGAGACTTATGTTTTACCAAGAATCTGCACTTTCACAAACCTCTAGTTCAAAGCCGTAGGGTCGAAAGTTGAGTCTTTGAAAGGTAAAATGTGCAAAGCAAATTGGCACAATTTTCTAAAGCATGTAATTATATAAATAAACAGTCTCGGCCGCTGGCGCTCAGTGACAGGATAATTTTCTAGTTCGCAGGAAACTGACTCAAATGGCTGTTATAGAGAATAGGCGAATGCGTTCACAAACAATTAGCTTCCTTTTCCTGTAATTTTGCATTTGTATTCTAGGTGCTGGTACTTCATGATGTAGTTTTATCGACCCGAAGCAAATGCGTAAATAAAGTAAGTAAGGATTCTAATTTATTACAATGAGTGCGTAATATTGGATGTTATATTCACTTTTCACAGCAAATATTATTGAAAGAAAGAAAGAAAGAAAAATAGTTTTATTTGTCACAGAGACACATGCATACATAAAAGACAAAAGTAAACGAAAACAACAAAAAGTGCATAATTAATTCACGAGCATAAAACAGAAATTAGTCGGCAGCTGCACGACATGACTGTGACAAGAAGGCTTCCATTCAGCATGATGCAGTGCTATGGGGAACCCACAGCACAGCGCTGATTTTCAGTGGTTACCCGAAAAAAAAAAGAAAAGTATTGTATTGTACTTCTGCCTTCAAACCTATCGCCAACATCTTAAAATATCTCCCAAAAACTTACTGACCAAAAGTTTTTGTCAGCTTCAGAAATATTTCGCCCGTTTAGGGCCATGTTTCTCATTTATTTTATTACCTTTTCGATATTTAACTTAGCTTGTGTTCAACCCATCTCATATGTATAAGTAAGTAGTAGCCGCATGTAAACAGTAGGTCTCTACTAAATTCTCAAAGAACAGCTCTTGCTAATGAAAATCAGTTCCGAGCAAAAACGTCAAATTGAAGAGCCAACATCATGCAGACAATGAACCACAAAAGTTGTAAAACATCCCTATTAACATTTTCGACGTTAAAATTCTGTCATTGTACGTTGGAGAGAAGACATCATACGGAACGGTACAAAAACTCCAGTGCATACAAATTACAATTTCACCGTGGACCTAACACACCCAATCCTGACCGCAACTAGATTCGGTCAAAATTGTTGCATTTCATATCATATGAGCTTGTACTTTTGAATTATTGCCAATGTTATTTTCCACTTTTGGAATTAATTGATCAAAGAAACCCAAAGTTTTATAGTCTACTTAACTATGGAAGTTTTACAATTATAGGTTCATACCATACACACAATGCAAGTTTTTACGCTTTATAAATCGTAGGCCTTCTGTACTCTATGCTGTTGCGTAGGAGGCGCGAGTATGAATGTATGAATATGTAGACATCATTCATTTTCCATGTAGCCTTCTAATGTAATAGCAATGCGAAGCTGTAAACGAATGCGGCCGCAACGATGCGTGCGGCTCGGTCCGGACCGGGGTGGGGTTGTGCGGTGCGGATGAGGCGTACTGTAGTAATTGTCCGCAAGATCGCAGCGAGTTGTGAGCTTCCCTTATTTGCCGGAAACGTGAACTTAGTTATAAGCTGCAGTGGTATACAATGTTTTTTTTTTTTTTTTTTCGGAAGATTTTTACTAAAGAGTTACCTACAGCACGTTAAATGTCATAGTAGTACATATTAAAATTGTTAAAAAAAAAGCCAAGTAGGTACGTGTCGGCCTACGCACAATGACGGGTGGGTTCCGTTGTTGAGATGAATTTATTTATCCCAAGAACAAACTTAACATTGTTGTTGAAACACATGTTCTCTTGTGTGACCCAAACACGAATGTGTAACGTAAATAAATAAATTTTGAATATAGTAGTCACTTTTGGGGGGACAAGAAAATTTAAAAAAAAATTGTTAACAGTATCGAACACGGCGTGTTGCCACACTGCGCTCGGTGCTTGGTGTGGCAACACGCCGTGTTCGAGTTCGCGACAAGTTAATCATCATCCTGAGGATGCCTCGTTGAGAGGTGAAACACGTGTCGATTTCTTCCAGGGTCTTTTTAAGACTCTTTAGAAATAGCTAAGCGGAACAGGTTACTAAATATATCCACATCATCATTTTGAAAAATACATAGTATGGCTCTTTACTCGTAGATTACAGGAAAACCTATAAGAAGTATATAATGTAATGTAGTGAGTTCAAAATTATTCCTTAAAATATTTTGATACTTATTTGTTTAGGATCTCCAACAAAATATATACACAAGATTTTCATACTTAATTAATGGGCTACACTATTAAATGAGCAATATTTGTATATATATATATATTTGAAATCACGTTCTCGAAAACGGCTCTAATGGTTTCGATGAAAGTTGCAATATAGGGGTTTACGGGGTCAGAGGGTCATGGCCATCCGGCTGGCCCGAGGATACCGCACGGTCTCCTGCGAGGCGGCGAGCCTCCTTGCCGGATTACCGCCATGGGATCTGGAGGCAAAGGTCCTCGCGCACATTTGGGAGTGGCGCGAGGAGGCGAGGCGCCGGGGCTTAGCTCCGCTGCCGCGAGAAATCGCGGCTCAGCGGACCGAGCTCCGGCGGGATCTCATGGCGTCATGGAGAGTGCGATTGTCGCAACCCAGCGCTGGGCACGCCACAATTGCGGCGATAAGACCCCTCTTTGAGGAGTGGCTTGAGAGGCGCCACGGCGTCCTCACCTTCCGCCTGACGCAGGTCCTCACCGGACACGGCTGTTTCGGGAGGTTCCTGCACAGGATAAGGCGGGAGGAAACGCCCGGGTGTCACCATTGTGTGGATCGCCCGGAGGACACGGTGGAGCATACGGTGGAGGTCTGCCCAGCTTGGGCGGAGCATCGCCGTGTCCTCGTGGAGGCGATCGGCGGCGGTGATCTCTCGCGTCCGGCCCTGGTTCAGGCTATGGTACGGAGCGAGAGGAAATGGGAGGCCGTCACCTCCTTCTGCGAAGCGGTAATGCTCGCGAAGGAGGAGGCGGAACGCGTGAGGGAGAGGCAAATTTCGCGCCCTCACGCCCCTAACCGCCGCAGGAGGAGACGCCCAGGGCGTCGGGAATCGCGGGGCGATTTCCGGCCACCGTAGGCGCGGGCTTGCGGGCGGTGAGCAATGGGTGGCTCACCGTCCGATAAGGACCAGGCCCGGGTCGACGGCGCGTTGTGTTCCACGCGCGCCTCAAAGAGATGTCAGCATAATTGAAGGGGTCCACTAGGACCGATGTCTGCCGGGGTTGCGAAGAAAACCGAAAGGGAGATCGTGGCCCCCGGCGACAGGGCAACCGAAGGAACACGGGTGGGTTTTAGTCAGTAAGAGTCTGACACGCCCTCCCGCTCCGCCCAGAGCGGGAGAAGTTATTTGATGATTTCCCAACCTCAAAAAAAAAAAAAAAAAAAAAGGGGTTTACGGGGTCGAAAAATCGATCTAGCTAGGTCTCATATCTGGAAAAATTCGTTTTCTCTGTATTTTCACCGGAGCACAGCTCGGTCGCCCCATAGTTTAGCACAAGAATACCTTAATGATACGGCAGCATGAAAAAAGTAAGGCAGTGTTTGGCTGAGAAAAGAAAGAAAAATAAAATTGCCTAGCCTTTTCCCAAAGTCAAAGTCAAATAATTCAATTAAGCACATAAAAGGTACTTTTGAATGTCAAAATTTCCAAAAAATAGGATTGATTATCTTCCAAAAGGTATTTTTCGTATGGAGAAGAATCGGCAAGAAACTCCACCATTACTCTTTTAAAATGTTTTACAGTATGTTGTATACATTAATTATATGTGAAGACTACAACCCCAACTAGGTTGGCTTCCAGTCTAACCAGATACAGCTGTATACCAGTATTTTGCATGGGAGGACTGTCTATCTGACCTCCACTACCCAGTTAATTTTAACAGTTATCTTTGTTAAGACTGGTTGTCAGACTTTTGAACTTCTGACTACTTATAATGAAATTTTGGTTCTAGGACATGCCGGTTTCCTCACAATGTTTTCCTTCACCGTTTTGAGACTAGTGGTGATTACAGAAAGTAAATGCCTGCTTTGGTACGAAACCACGACCTATTAACTTGAAGTCCTGCTCATTACCGCTAGGCCACCACTGCGGACTGGCAATAAGTAGGCAATATTGACTATAGAACCAATCACTGTGTGGTATTCTTGAATATAGACATAATTATGTCCAGTAGGGATACATGGGCTAGGTTACTCTCAGGCAAGGTGGGAAGGTTGATCTTGGCATGGTAGCTGGTAGCTGGATGAGAGAACACGAGGATGGTGAGAAAAAAATCTTTTTTTGTTAATCAGAAAAAATGTTGGACACGTAATTTATTCTTTTTACGTATTCAAAAGATTACGATGCCATGACGTCACGAGTATGTAAATTTTATACTTACTTGTGACGTAGCGACCCCCACTCCCCAACTTTAATGCGTTTTATCTAAGTATTTTTTTTTATTTATATGATAAAGCAAAAAATACGTCTATGTTGTGATGTAACATAACATGGTAAATCTCTGAATATTGTGCGTACAAACTTACATTTGCAGTTGGAATGTATGGGAGAACATGTATTTCAACTACAATATTAAGTTCGTATTTGGAATAAATTCATCCTAACTACGGAACTCTTCATTGTGCGTAGTCCGACACGCACTTGGCCGGTTTTTTTATATTTTTTATATTTGAGTTGATTGAATGAAAGGTAAATTGCGGTTTACGATTTATGACGTATTAAAAAAAAAACTACTTACTAGATCTCGTTCAAGCCAATTTTTGGTGGAAATTTTCATGGTAATGAACATCATATATTTTTTTAGTTTTAACATTATCTTATTTTAGAAGTTACAGAGGGGGGGACACACATTTTATCACTTCACATTTTATCACTTTGGAAGTATCTCTCGCGCAAACTATTCAGTTTAGAAAAAACCTTAATATCATTTTTGAAGACCTATCCATAGATACCCCACACTTATGGGTTTGATGAAAAAAAAACATTTGAGTTTCAGTTCTAAGTATGGGGAATCACCAAAATTTATTGTTTTTTTTTTATATTTTTATGTAAGAATCTTAATGCGGTTCACAGAATACTTACTAGCAAGTTTCAACAGCATAGTTCTTATAGTTTGGGGAAAAAGTGGCTGTGGCATACGGACGGACAGACAGACAGACAGACAGACATGACGAATCCATAAGGGTTCCGCTTTTTGCCATTTGGCTACGGAATCCTAAAAAGAAGATGAATTCATTTGAGCTTTTCCTGACATTGTACCTAAATACTGTACATAAAACTCTATTAACTAGATATTTCATTTAAAAGCTATTATTTATTCATTATTATGTCTAAAGTGGACGTACTTTAAAGAACATTGCCTACAATAAATCTTCGTCATAAAGGCTCTTTCAAACAGGCGCGACACGCGACGCGACACAAAGACACCGCTCGTCGCGCGACGAGCGGTGTCTTTGTGTCGCGTCGCGTGTCGCGCCTGTTTGAAAGTGCCTTAACGTTTTATTGCTACTTCAGTATATTACTATTATACCTTCGCAATTATATGGATCAGAGAACTATACAACACGAGACTTATAGAATAACCTTCATAAAGATAAGTATATCCTTTATATAGTTCATTAAATACAGTAACTATTGATAAACCAGAACAATTATTTAATTTACAATTTAAAAATAATAGCATTTTTCACAACTTCAGAGATCCTACTACTAGTTGCATGGGTGTGTAGATAACGTTTTAAATAACAAACAAAGTTATAATGATCATATGACCTTATTTAATTTATATACTTTTTTTTAATATATCGATGAAATGACATAATGAATTATTGATATATTTTCATTTTATCTAATTTTATGTAGTATATTGAACATTTTCTATAATGCACATTTGAATTAATACTCAATTAGTACACTCGAGAGCAATGAATCCGGGTCACTTAAAGAATCCTAAAAATCTCGGAAACTAAAAATGCTAGGTTAATGCAATAAATTGTATTTAATAGACAATGTAATACTCCTTAAATGAAGGTATTAAAACTTCTTAGTTATTGTAAAGTTATATCATAAAAAAATCAAATTTGAAAAAGGGCCACTTTCGAAGATGGAACTACGAAATTACAGCATTTGGTTTTGCTTTTGTTTGTAATCTGTCATTTATGTGGGTACATAAACCATGTTGATAGTGCTCTATATTCATTATTCAAGCTGAAATTATGTCGCTTACGCCTGAAGAATGCACCAGAATACTTACAATGCTGGAAACCGGCCGGAGTCAGCGCGATACAGCCAGGACTGTCGGTGTGTCGCTGTCAACAGTACAAAGAGTTCTCCGACGTTACGAAGAAACTGGTTCTAACCTACGCAGACCAGGAACGGGCAGAACCAGGTGTACCACAGCACGAGAAGACCGATACTTGGTGAACACCATGCTTCGAAATCGCTTTCTCACAGGAACTGAACTCACAAATCAGTTTCGACGCCTCGGAGGAAGTAACCCAAGTGCATGGACAGTAAGACGTCGGCTTGCTGAATCTAACTTAAAACCCCTTAGACCTGCAAACGGCCCTAAACTGGAGCGTGGGCATCGTATTTCAAGACTAAGATATGCCCAGAGCCACGTAAATTGGAGTATTGAAGATTGGTCAAAAGTTATGTTCTCCGACGAATCAAAATTTATGCTCTACAAGCACGATGGAAGACACAGAGTGTATCGAAGACCAGGGGAAAGATTCAAGCAAGCATGCATCGAAGAAAAAGTAGCCTACGGTGGTGGGTCTGTACTTGTGTGGGCCGGAATTTCTTCTGAAAGTCGCACAGAGCTGGTGATCATAGAAAACGGCTCTTTAACTAGCGTAAGATATGTGGAAGAAATCCTCAATGATCACGTTGGTCCATTTATGGTCAATTTAGGTGAGGATGCTATATTTATGCATGACAATGCCCGACCTTATACAGGTAGGATTGTGAATGACTACCTTCAAGAGATGAACATTACTAGTATGGAGTGGCCAGCGCGCAGCCCGGATATCAACCCGATCGAGCATGCTTGGGACGAGCTAGGCAGATGCGTAAAACAACGAAACCCTCCCCCAATCACGCTTCGTGAGCTCAAAATTGCTCTCACAGAGGAATGGGAGAATATTCCCCAAAATCGTATAAGGAACTTGGTGTACAGCATGCCAAACCGCGTAAACGCAGTAATGGAAGCACGAGGAGGCAATACGAAGTATTAAAATTCAAGAAAATCGTAATAAAGTTCAAAAATTTCATGTTTCCTATTTTTGTTTTAAGGAGAGATCAGCAGTTTTTTTCTTTATGTAATTTTGTGTTAATAAAATGTATGGTGACTCATATTTTTTTTACTTTCATTTAAGGAGTATTACATTGTCTATTAAATACAATTTATTGCATTAACCTATCATTTTTAGTTTCCGAGATTTTTAACATTCTTTAAGTGACCCGGATTCATTGCTCTCGAGTGTATAATATCCAGTTAGTATAATATTCAACATCTATAAGTAATGTTTAATATAATTTAGAAACGTGTACTTTGTTTTGCATATTTTTGCAAAAACTGATTAGATTTTAAACGCCTGCTATTTGGGTTAGGTTAGTTGGGTTTGAGTTGGGTAACATTTGGGTTAGGTTAGGTTAGAACAGTGACCATTAACGATCCCAGATCCCCTTTATTGTTCGTGAATCATTTGGTTAGAAGAGGTCATAACAGTATGATGTTTCCTGATAGTTACTTATTCATTACAGAATTTTGGCTGGAAATGAGTAAATGTGAAAATTAGGTCAACTGAACGTTATATAAAAAGGGCATTATACAAATTGAAAATTATATGAAATGAACGTTATACTAAATGTTATTAGAGCAAAAGAAGGTTATATGAAATATAACATTAGATCACATGAAATTAGGTTATTTGTTTTTATAGTACCTATAATTATGAAAATTATATCATGTGAACGTTATTTTAAGTGATATTATACTATCTATTAGTATGCCATATATTACTCACCCCAGTTGCATACTCATACTGCTTTTAATGATCTACTTAATCAATTGCAAGTAAATAAAAACGCGAAATGAAAACCTACACACTCACACCCAGCGCCTACTAGATGCACAATCAAAAAGCTATAAACCCATTCTTGCGCATGCAGTATGTGCAAGAATCTGGCCCGAGGATACCGCACGGTCTCCTGTGAGGCTGCGAGCCTCCTTGCCGGATTACCGCCATGGGATCTGGAGGCAAAGGTCCTCGCGCATATCTGGGAGTGGCGCGAGGAGGCGAAACGCCAGGGCTTAACTCCGCTGCCGCGAGAAATCGCGGCACAGCGGACGGAGCTCCGGCGGGATCTCATGGCGTCATGGAGAGTGCGATTGTCGCAACCCAGTGCTGGGCACGCCACAATTGCGGCGATAAGTCCCCTCTTTGAGGAGTGGCTAGAGAGGCGCCACGGCGTCCTCACCTTCCGCCTGACACAGGTCCTCACCGGACATGGCTGTTTCGGGAGGTTCCTGTTCAGGATAAGGCGGGAGGAAACGCCCGGGTGTCACCATTGTGTGGATCGCCCGGAGGACACGGTGGAGCATACGGTGGAGGTCTGCCCGGCTTGGGCGGAGCATCGCCGTGTCCTCGTGGAGGCGATCGGCGGCGGTGATCTCTCGCGTCCGGCCCTGATTAGGGCCATGGTAGGGAGCAAGAGGAAATGGGAGGCCGTCACCTCCTTCTGCGAAGCAGTAATGCTCGCGAAGGAGGAGGCGGAACGCGTGAGGGAGAGGCAAATTTCGCGCCCTCACGCCCCTAACCCTAACCGCCGCAGGAGGAGACGCCCAGGGCGTCGGGAATCGCAGGCCGATTTCCGGCCACCGTAGGCGCGGGCTTGCGGGCGGTGAGCAATGGGTAGCTCGCCGTCCGATAAGGACCAGGTCCGGGTCGACGGCGCGTTGTGTTCCACGCGCGCCTCAAAGAGATGTCAGCAGAATTGACGGGGTCCGTTAGGGCCGATGCCTGCCGGGGGTGCGAAGAAAACCGAAAGGGAGATCGTGGCCCCCGGCAACAGGGCAACCGAAGGAACACGGGTGGGTTTTAGTCAGTAAGAGTCTGACACGCCCTCCCGCTCCGCCCAGAGCGGGAGAAGTTATTTGATGATTTCCCACCCAAAAAAAAAAAAAAAAAAAAGTATGTGCAAGAATGGGTTTCGATGTATAGCTTTAAGTAACAAACCCAGATTGGTGTAACATAATATGAAATGTAACACGTTTAAACAAATTCACCTAGTCGTTGTGTTATATTTCATGTTGCATTGCATACATTTGGACGGCCCTTTTGTATTATATTGCATGTTACGTTTCACCCATTTGTACCCGGCATTACCAAAGACCGCTGGACTCATCCCACTGTTCTCTCCTCCTGTGTGATCCCAATCCGGTCGCTATCTACATGAGCGCTATCTCCCACATCTTAATGACTTAATTAGGCATGCGGCCCGCGCGCGCGCATCCATCATAATGCGGGCCCACATATTTACCACACTAGGTACACACTCATACTGCCTCCAGTCTCGGTACATAATGTAGCAGTTAATGTACCTATTGGGAATGTAGGTACATGCTCACTCATGCTGTTCTCGGACTGAAATGGTAATTAAAATTTTAGAATTTACTTAAATTACTGGAATGGTTTGCAGTAAAACCAAATGTGTTCGTTTGTGCAGGCATTATTTTTTTAATATGTATACTTGACTAATATTAAGTGCTTAGTGACTACTTGCAGTAAGTAACTAGTTAAATTAACATCACAGTGGGAACTAGGAAACTAGGAAAGTGCCTGTTTTGGTGCGACAAAATATGTATAAGTCCAAACTGGGCATACCTAGTTTTCACAAGCGTCGATCATTTATCCCAAACCTGACATTAGCCAAATGACTTAAACTTATAAATAATAATGCCTAAAAATCATCCGGTCCGTGCCATTAGCCCATAAAATCACACTCACGGTCAGTAGCTAATTGATAACGACCCACAAACTTGATATGGTAAATAGTTAAATAGTTTCCCAACGCTTTGAAACTGTAGTTAAACTCCAAACTATAAGACGTGTGACGCGTTCAGGATGAGCAAGTTTCTTTGTAAAGAAAGTTAGAAGATGTGGGGCAACTCCTGAAGAGTTTATCATAATATCTGTTGTCAAATGTAACGGCTTTGCTGAAATACTTGGAACCATTAAGTTTGTGACCCTGCTCAAGTTTCTTTGCAGAGTTTCGAGTTTTCTATTAGCCGGGAAATATAACCGGGATTTTTCTCTTTATCGGCTGTTATTATTCTTACTCAAACTGATTCTCAAAACTATCAACAATACTAAAATAATACGCAAGTGTTACATCAAAAATGTTATCTGTGTTTATTTACATAGAACTATTTTTTTTGAAAATGGTAAGAATACATGATTAGTTAGTTTGACATAGGTGTCTTGATTACGAGTTCTTTGCTTGTTTTTTTTTTTCAATTCAGATATTAGGTAATGATTTGGATTAGTTAATAAGACATTTTCCTTCAAAATAAACTTTGTTTTATGAAAAATATGTTAACGTAACAACCGTCAATCAAGGACATATCATACTAAAAAAAAACACTGTCAATGGTTTTAATCGTCTTATTAAAAGTATACGTAACGTCAGCCAGCGGAGGCACCAGAGCGTCATTAGCTAAGAGGAGATATGAACTAATTAGTTTAGCGACGTAACGGAGACCGCTAAACGCTGGCGTATATGTGTTAAGTATTGTTATAGAACGATTTGTTGTAATCTCTTTAGTTTTATGGTAATTTAATAGGTATATTTTTTAACGTTTCATATAAAAACATTACTTGTGTTATTCCCAAAGAGTTTACATTGTATCAGAGGCGAACATTTATGAAATCAATAACAAAAAACAGTGGCACTCCGGGAATGCCGCAAGAAGTGAAAACTAAATTAATGAAAACCGGCCAAGTGTGAGCTGAACTCGCGCACGAATGGTTCCGTACCATTATCAATGAAAACGGCGTTTTACCCTTAAATATTTATTTCATTCTGTTTTTTTAATATTTGTTGTTATAGCGGCAACAGAACACATCATCTGTGAAAATTTTAACTCTCTAGCTATCATGGTTCAGGACAGCCTGGTGATACACGGTTAGACAGACGGATGGACAGCGGAGTCTTAGTAGTAGGGTCCCGTTTTCACCTTTCGGTACGGAACCCTAAAAAATACTTCCAAAACATTTAAAGTAAAAATCCTTGCATAGAGCACTGATCCGTAACGTTATATCATCTGTGAAAATTTCAATTGTCTAGCTATCATGGTTCATGAGATACAGCCTAGTGACAGTCGGACAGACAGACGGATGGACAGCGGAGTCTTAGTAATAGGATCTCGTTTTACCCTTTGGGTACGGAACCTTAAAAAATATTTTCAAAACCTTTTAAGTAAAAATACTTGCATAGAGCATTGAAATAAAGAGCTCAATCGCGTTTACAAAAATGAGGTGTCGGTAACGGTGTCGCGAGATCAACTCATGCAATTTCATCAAAAACTCAACAAATAATATTTTAAATTTAGCACCCAAATCAAAATTCCACAGGGGAGGTACTCGCTACAACAGCCTCCACCACAGATAACACTACAAACAATCATTGAAAACTGCACTTTAATAGAAAAAAAAGTTATTTTAAAACATTCTTTTCCTGGTGAAAATGTGTTTAAAAAAATATTTTAATTTTTCTTGGTTAAAGTCCTCCATTAATGTAATATTTTTGATTTCAATATAATGAACTTTACGATATGAGTAAAAATATAAAACAATAATTTTAACTGCTGTTATTAAAGAAGGTTGATGTTCGTTAAGGCATTAAAATATTAATATCTTCGTCTTAATTCATGTAAATTTTCAGTCAATGTGGAACAAACTAGTTTGGTCGCCATAAAACATTCTATGCTGTTGGTGCGTTGTCGCCGGCTGCGAAATACTTTTTTTTAAGATTGATGAATAGATATTAAAAATAAAACCGTTGCATTGGTATTCTGATAGGGCCTACATATACATATATTAAAAACCCATAATATAAATTATACAAAAAACAATATGTACAATTAAAATACAATATAAATTAATGAATGCTTGGAAAATATCATAAAAGATAACATAAAATATGACGATCGATTGACCCGACACCGACCCTCCAACATCCTTTATCTATGTCTACGACAAACGAAGGAACGTGGGCGCAGGCGGTAAGGCTATAATCAACTGTCAAAAGAAATTAAAAACTTAGCACAGCACAGTCAGACATATACATAGGTCAATTGTGCAATTTGCAAGAAAGCGATTAAAGTGTTACTCAACGAAGAAAAAAATGCAAATTATGCTGCTGGGAACATTAGACTCCGCTCAGTTCCGCTCAATGCTAACTGCGTGCAGACCCCGGGTAAGTTCAGAAATTGGATACCTTTTGGTTCCTTTAGGCACGTAGTGGGTGTCTAAAAGTGCCAACTGTTTTATAACAGAAATAGGTAATATTTTTCAAAAGAAGGTGTTTGGTCATTCCAGCAGTGAGAGGCAGGGAATTTTTCTCACGGAATGCTGCAGTTTTGTGCGTTGAGGCCTAAGGCTAACAGAAAGTAAGAAGATGCTCTCCTTTTAATTTTATTGATATCTCGCGAGTCGCGACCAAGTCAATTTCTATAATACATAATATGTATGTTTTTGTTAGTAGCTAGATGAAGCTTTCAGCAATCTGGCAATCTCATCAAATTACCCTTATTTAAAATTGAGTTGTGTGAGATTGGGAAGGAACATTGAAATAAAACCAGGAGCAGTACCTATCACTACTTTGCATCCGATAACGCAAGTTATAAAGACTGATAAGGAAAACGGGGAAGATATCTTTAGGTCAACGGGAGATGTGACTAATTAGATAGACAGCTTATCAATTTCAACATTAATCGATGAGATGATTTTCTTCACAATAGGTACCCAATCATTTTTGTAGTGCGATGTTTTGACAAAATAATTCTCATTTCAGACATTGCTTAAATAATTTTCCAATAAAACCGAACTTCTCAGTCTTCAAAAGAAACTCTAAACTGTTCACAAAATGCTAAGCAACCGCACACACACACATTAACCATCTCATATTTATCTGTACGTCTGTCTGTGCGTCTACCCACGCAACCCGCAACCGGCAAGTTGTCGTCCGCATCGATCCGCCGGTAACAGGATTGCGATCGTTTCATTTCATTTACATTTTATTCGAGCCGCAAAACACTACAGTAATTCAATCGAGCGCCGCCGAATGCGTGCCAATTGATAGCGAGTGACGTGTGGGGTGCCTCGACTAGCGATGAGGTAAGCGAAGTGATCATACTAAGCATGACCATTTGAAAATAGAAATTTTCTTTATTCATTATTAATTGTTTTTATGCTTTGTCTTTTGAGCCACTTTTCTGGGGTCAAGAAACAACCATGTTTTTCCGTACAATAGTAGCAATACACAACAAGGAAACAAGGTCAGGAATTTTTCCTTGTGTTTCAGAAGGGTCTGCGCCCACTCGACCCACTTGGACTCGACCCGAAGAATAATACCAGATGTTTTACTACCAATTCAGTGTCATTTGTACAGTCAGGCAAAGTTGTTTTTTTTTCAGCCGAGTATGTTGGAGTCCACCTTTTCCGCTCAGAGTATGTGCAAGTTCGTTCACGTGGGTTGTTAGCTTCTCCTGGTACTTCAAGCTGCTTTGGGCTATTTTTTGGCGGACAGTTTTTATGCTAGGTCGGTACATGTATTTATTGCTAATACACTGGGGGATACCGATCATTGTTCTTAGTGTTTTGCTTTGGAATCTTTCTAATATGTCAATGTTGCTATTACTAGCGGTTCCCTACAACTGCATGCCGTAGGTCCAGATGGGTTTTAATATTATTTTATATATTAACATTTTACTGTTGTCATTTAGTTGTGAGTGGCGTCCAATTAACCAGTTGAGGTTACAAAGTTTTCCGTCTAGTTGCTTTCTTTTGGTCCAGATGTGCTTTCGCCAAGTCATTCTTCTGTCCAAATGCATTCCCAAATATTTTGCGTTAACATCTTGAGATATAAAATGATGATGTGGATATATTTAGTAACCTGTTCCGCTTAGCTACTTCTAAAGAGTCTTAAAAAGACCCTGAAAGAAATCGACACGTGTTTCACCTCTCAACCAGGCATCCTTAAGATGACGATTGACTTGTCGCGAACTCGAACACGGCGGATTATAATGCATTTCCGGAAGGTCACGCCTGAATCAATTAACTATCTTGAGGTATTATTTTGTCGTTTAATTTAACAGGGAAGAAAGTTTCTCTCCTGAGGGTAAGTCAGGCAAAGTGACAACAAAACAAAACAAATAAAAAAATGATGATGTGGATATATTTAGTAACCTTTTCCGCTTAGCTATTTCTAAAGGGTCTTGAAAAGACCCTGGAAGAAATCGACACGTGTTTCACCTCTCAACGAGGCATCCTCAGGATGACGATTAACTTGTCGTGAACTTGTGCACGAATTCTACATAGCTCGCTAAGAACAGGTTTTTGCTGGGACAGTTTTTGTTGTTTCGTATGTTTTTCGTATTTGTATTATTTTGTATTTGTATACTTAAAAAAAAAAAACTAAATTTATTAATAAGCACGTATGACTACGTGCTTATTAATTAATTTAGTTTTTTTTTTTTTTTAAGTATACAAATTATGTATTAGGTATGTTGATACTGTTTGTACTCCCCGTCACTTGTCCTTATGGGTTCATTAGAAAAACAGCGTCAGACAGCATCTATCTAGCATTCATGCTGAAATTAACCTTTTTGGTGTAGCCGTGAGGCACACACTATTGTTTTTAAAACATTATTTTTTATTTTATCTTTGTTATTTGTGTTTTGTGTTTCACGAACTGTATCCAAATAAATGTTTTTCTTTATTTTAAATAAATTAGTTTTTCAAATAAATTAGTCAAAATCAAATTTAGAAATTAAGATTGTATAAAATCAAATAGTTTTGTTTTATTTTGGGTATTTTAGTCGCTAACACTCGCACCATGCACCATGTACTGTAAGATTAGATTCTTGCGGGTATCGGTATTTGTTTACAAAAGCTAGGGGAAACCCGAGTCGGTGCGAATCGACACTATTCGGTACACGACGCGACTAGACACGACAATTGTGCGGAATCTAGTGGCATGGCTCTGGTTTTTGATAAGAAAACAAATCTTATGAAAATTGTTCAAGGTTTTTTAACGAAAAACATGCGTGAAGATACCTCAATTTTTAATTCACACACATTTCAAAGTTTTATCAACAACTACGTATTGCCCAATACTTCGCCCGCGTGGATGTCAAAAAATATCCCACGGGAAGGTACTACCGATACCGGGATTACATAACTAATAGCCGAGGAAAAGGTCATTGACTCCTACCGCTGCGCCCGCGTTGCGTCAACCATAACTATTTTGTTGCGCTTAATTTTGAATCTTTGATATCTTTAAAACCATTCATTTAAATGAAATGATGTCAAGGCATATTTTAATCTAAATTAAAAGCTCAATTTAAGTAACATAGTTAATTGGATAAGGATTAGTATAATACCGGTCAAAATAACTTTGGAAATAACAATGAAATTTTTATCAAATTCTGATAAAAATTTCATTGATATTCATTGATATCAAAGATAGAAATGGTTATTGTGGGTCATCCTTAGAAGATAGACATATGCCATCACGGACTTTTTTGTTGAACTTATGATGAACAATACGGTATAACATAAATTTTATGTAACTTTTACGATTTCCGCGGCGCGCGCCAATAAAGTTCCCAGTCGGCATGATTTTTTCCGATATCTTCAACAATAATCTTCAAATTTCCGCCAATTTATACAAAACTTTAATGAATTATACACTAAAACCTTTCGCATGAACCACTCCGTCCATTGGTGAAAACCGTTTGAAAATCCGTTTGGTAGTTTTTGAGTTTATTGCGTTCAGACAGACAGACAGACAGACACACGTGGCGGGCGACTTTGTTTTATAATATGTAAGGATATTGTACCGTAGAGAAGTATTCATTGTCCGAACTTTACTTTGTTCATAAAAAGTAATGTTTGTAGGTACTTTTATCATGACGTGAGTTTTCATGCCGAACAAGATAGCTCTCATGTGGATTAAACAAATGGAATAGTTTTAAACTTATATTAATGCTAAAAAAGGTTAAATTACAATTACCAGTCCAGGTCATAGCTGAATAAACTTCGTTCCGTAACGAAAGATTGTAAAGTTCAAAAAACGCCGCTTAAACTTGAGTTCTTTTTTCAGCGGAGGGATCAAACTTTTAAGTTAGATTTTTAGCAGTGAAATATACATAAATTAATAATTATTATAATTAAACTAAAACACAGTATTCGCGTTACTAATTACAACTTGCCCATCGGGATCGGAAAAAGCACTGAATCAAAGAGTGAACGAGAGCCAACCCTTAGTTAGTTCTACAGCTTCCACAAAAGAAAAACCAAGAAATAATCACAATAAAAGTGAGGCCGGCTCTCAAGTTGATGAATCTTGCGTTTACTTGATGTCTGAGAGTACGCGCGTTCGGTCAATTTGTGCGAGGGCTACATCTCATAACATTAGGAGGGGATCTGCTGGCTTTATGGCATTTCTATGGCAACCGTGACCCTTTCTGTTAGGATTCAATAGGGACGTCTCAAAATAAAACAGCGATTGGGCCTGAAAATTCTCTGAAGAAAAAGCTGGGAATTATTAGTTATCACTAAACAGTCAAAAAACCTGAAGGTTATAAAGGTGTAGCTGCATTTTTTATCTTTGCCCTACATGTTCTTGTCTGTGAGTATATCTACCGACATTAATCTGTAATGCACAAACACCCAAACCCGGAACAACTAACAGTAACTCATACAAAAATTTGTTTCGTACGGGATTTCAGGCTATCGGGTTAGCCATTACGCAAGTCATCTTGAATATTGTTAGTACTTTACATTGAATTCTTTCGGAATTCTAACCAAATTTATTTATCTATTGTTTATTTATTTGAGAGTCATACGACTTACAACGTTTAATCATTCAATTATAAAACACAAATGCCAACCTAAAAACCTTTTCAGCAAAATGAAAAAAGGCTAGTCAATTTGAATACAGAACCATCCATTCGCAAAGAATTGACGAGTCGCAGACACGATACATACGAAAAAGTCCCTTTACGCAAAATAAAAAAATGTGGTCAACCAAAATGAAAAAACAAAAATCTCGAACTGCCTCAATTTAGGTCTAAATCGTACCGACATTGAATAGACGAGTTCCAGGCACGATACTGCTGAGGTCATGACATGTTACGCAATAGCGAGCTACCCAAAAAAATTTTACTATCCTATCCCAGTATTTTTGTTTAAAATATAATACTAGACATTATGTATTAGGGTTCCGTACCTCATAAGGGAAAAACGAAACCCTTATAGGATCACTCGAGTGTCTGTCTGTCTGTCTGTCACATCCAATTTGCTCCGAATTTAATGGACCGATTAAGTTGAAATTTGGTACACATGTGTATTTCTGTGACTCAAACACGAACGTGTAACGTAAATAAATGAATTTTGAATAAAGATATTTAAAAAATTCGATGAAAATTGACCATTCCCCACACGGTTATTTCCGAAACCACTGGATCCAAAATTTTGAAAAAATTACAGAGAATGGTTCTTTACTCATAGATTACAGGAAAACCTATAAGAAGTCTATGGTCTTAAGATAACATCTCTTAATACTGTGCGTACAAATTTACATTTGCAGTTGGAATGTTTGAGAGAACATGTATTTTACCTACAACGCTAAGTTTTTATTTGCGATAAATTCATCCCAACTACGGAACCCTTCATTGTGCGTAGTCTGAGACGCACTTCGCCGGTTTTATTTTAGATGTGGATCGTACAGTCAGACATTGTTTAGACACGCTACGTAAGTATAGCCATGTTATAGCTTTTTCTCACGATTAAAGAATGACAATTTGTAATTTAACCGATAAAAAGGTACTTGTGACGTAATCGCTGTGTCATCCCCAAGCCGCTATATTTACGAACAAAGAAGAGTAAAACCACACTGCTCTTGCGTTGTGATGTCGTGCGTCGCAGCGCAAAATTTTGTGGCACTGAATGTGTCCAAATCTAGCGCGGCGACGACGTCGCAATGCAACGCAACGGAGCAGTGTGACTTCACTCTTAGGGGATCGTCAATTAGCTTATCAATCCGTTTCCCTGCTCCTCTTATATTGACACCATCATTTTCAAAGTTAACTGTAAAATCTCAATAATAGTTACAGACTGGTCCAAAGTCGATATATTAATTTAATTGACGCGTCCCAACCCTGAGCCCTCGCTTGTAGCCGGCGCCCGGCGGCGTTATCTGGGGAAGTGCTACCGCAGGACGCGTCTGTTTCCTATCCGGAACACGTGCACACAGCGGAAGAGTCAGTCAGCAATTTACACAGAACACTAGCTTTTATCCGCGGCTTCACCCGCGTGGATGTCAGAAATTATCACAAGGGATCGTACTACCGGGATAAAAAGTGTCTTATGTCCTAACCCAAGTCATGGTCTGACTTTATGCTTAATTTCATTCAAATCCGTCCTACCATTTAGGGGTGTTTCGGTCACAGACAGACAGACAAAGTTAATTTCGCATATCTAATATTATTAGGGATGACAAAAGAAATAATCTTGCTGCTGCTACAGGAACGGTTTAACAACAATTTTCAAATCATAATAAAAACAAGTTTAAAAACTGTAACCCAACTATGGAAAAATAAAATTGATCTAAAAAGTACAAAACAAGAAAATATTTCAGATAGAAATCAAGGCATAGGTACAAGGGGTGCTTGGACAGGAAACCGACCCGTGTGACTGCGGGCTGTAGTTCCCTTAAGGATGCGTCAGGGGGGAAAGCCAGTCTCCGGGACGGTGCACTCTGGGGTGCGGGCAAGGTCTCCCTGTGTGCCTAAGGGGTCTCGTTGTCCGTATGCCAATATCCTTTCGGTGGAACGTTAGAGCGTGTACTCTGTAGAGAGCCTGCTCCCACTCCAACGCTGCTCAACGTGTGTGGAGTGGGAGCAGGCTCGGCGTACGCTACCTCTGCCATCAGGCAGGCAAAAGGAAGCCTTTTCTTCTGCCACCGTTGGTCTCGTAGCTCCGTAGATTGTCAGGTCATGTCTCAGGCATTTGACGGAGGTCGAGGGCTGCTTGACTTAACCGCCCGGGCCACGAGGTAGAAAACCTCTATAAAAATCACCCAAAACCTCCCAGCGGCGGCGCTCCGTAAGGGAGGTTGATAGCTTGAATAATGAGTAGCTTCATTAGTCACTAGTACGAACCACATATTTTGAGAAAAAGAGTATAAACGTGGGGGTGACCCACATTTCTTCGGTTGCCGCCGGTACTTCGTCCCTCGAAGCTATCAAGAGAGGACGGGGTTGCGTGGCAGCACAGTTCGGGAAGATTGTCGTGTTGGGGGTATACTTCTCCCCAAACCGAACTCTTGCTGAGTTCCACAACTCCCTTGCGGAGATGAGAGTCATCGTCGTCGGGTTCTGTTCCCTCCCCGTGCTCGTCCTCGGGGACTTCAATGCCAAGAATGTGGTTTGGGGTTCCCGATATACGGACACACGGGGCAGGATGGTTGAGGACTGGGCTCTGACGACAGGCCTGGTCGTCGTAAACAGGGGTTCTGTCCCCAAGTGTGTGCGGATACGGGGTGAATGGGTGGTGGACATTTCGTTCGCCAGCCCCACTCTGTCACCGCGTGTCTTTTTTTTGTTTTGTAGAGATGTCAGCAGAACTGACGGGCTCCACTAGGGCCGATGCCTGTCGAGGTGGCGGGAAAGTCTGAAAGGGACATCGTGGCTCCTTGCGACTGAAGGAAAACGTGTGGGTTTTAGTCAGTAAGAGTCTGACACGCCCTCCCGCTCCGCCCAGAGCGGGAGAAATTATTTGATTATTTCCCACCCAAAAAAAAAGCATAGGTACAAAAATGCTCAAGGTAAAGCCGTGGTCACATGCCTGTATACCATGTGGGTGCCAGGAACACCTAATATTTATAATGGCAAGTGACGACGACTTTACTTTGAACATTTTTGTACCCATGCCTTAATTTCTGTCTGAAATATTTTCCAAATAGTTTTGTACTTTTTAACCAACTTCAAAAAAAGGAGGAGGTTCACAATTCGACAGTTTTTTTTCATGTTTGTTACCTCAGAACTTTCGACTGGGTGAACCGACTTTGATGATTCTTTTTTTATTTGAAAGCTGGTACTTCCCGTATGGTCTCATTTCAATTTGGTTATGATGATGGCATCCATGAAAAAACTCTTAAAATCTTAAATTTGCATTAAGTATGTGCGCGACAAATGGACGAATAACTCGATATCGCGCCAACCGATTTCAATTATTCTTTTTTTTATAGTCATGCAATATACTCATGCAATTTTTCTTGGAAAGCACCATTTGGTGAAGTGGAACTGATGATGAAGACTATAAATGGCCACCGGAATTACTCAATAATAAGTATTTTACGGGTTGCGATTCGATTACTTTAATATGGTTGCAATACAATTTATGCTCGTCACAATGCATATAGAGAAGTGGAGCTGATGGTTAAGTACCAGGAGAACTCCTCAACGATTAACGTCCCTGTATCGGGAAAAGCAATATTTTGTAAAAGATGATGAGCATTTGAGATTAGGCTGTACATATCGTAGTCCCACTTTTTCTTGTTTTTAACGATTTAAAAATATTTAAATGAAATGAAATGAAATGAAATTGTTTATTCTGTAAATAGGATATCGGAATCACTTTTACACGTCATATTAAAAAAATAAAAATAAGCTAGTTGAGTTCGGCGTTTCCTATCTGACTACTCTGAGAAGAAAGGCCGAAACAAACTCAGAGGTCACAGTCTCTTTTAAAGTCCAGACATAATCTTGGTCAGGCCATATGAGGACCATGTAGATTAGTGTCTGAAAATGGTCTTTTGAAGAAAGAACCACACAGATTTGAGTGGACCTGTCCAGTCAGTGCAAGCATTTGTCAGTAATCGTGGAACTCAACTCAGAACTTAAGGAGCTCAACTCGACGAACAATACCAAAGAAAGGACATTTGGGTAGGCCGCATAAACTTCTCAAACTGCCAAACCATAATTAAAACTAACTGAAAAATGAAAATAATAATGATATCCACATAGTCCTCACATTCACAATAATTAATTAAAATAATATAATACTTTACAAAGTAATCATGTCATTTTGAATATAATTTTCAACAATGTCAATGTGTATATAAAACTGGTATATTTTGATGAGTTTACAAAATAATTAAAATGTTAAGTTTTATCACAAGGCTTAGCGGAGCGAGCAGCTCAATCCCATGCTTTTTTATTTTCTAAATAATCTGAAATTTTATAATACCCTTTTTTACAAAGTTTGGTTTTAATACAGATTTTAAATCTATTAATGGGTAAGTTTTGAATGTCAATGGGAAGTTTGTTGTAAAAGCGTATACATTGACCCATGAACGTGAGTTGCTTACTTTGTGGAGACGTGTGCGATGTACAGCAAGATTGTGTTTATTCCAGGTATTTAAACTATGAATATCGGATATTTTCTTAAAATTTGATATATTTTTGTGTATATACAATAGGTTTTCAAAATTATATTGTGAGGCTACAGTCAGAATATCTATTTCTTTGAATTTTTCTCTAAAGGAATCTCTTGGACCTAGGTTGTATATGGCTCGAACAGCCCTTTTCTGTAGAACAAAGATATTATCAATATCCGCACAGGTTCCCCAGAGAAGAATCCCATATGACATAAGACTATGAAAATAACTGAAATAAACAATTCTGGCTGTATCCACATCAGTTATCTGTCTAATTTTTTTAACAGCATAGGCGGCCGAACTTAGTCTTCCTGACAATTTTCCTATGTCTGGGCCTCATTGTAATTTACTGTCAATAGTGATTCCAAGAAAAACTGTCGACTCAACAGGGTCCAACTCTGTTCCATTTACTTGAACATTGGTAGATAGCTGTCTGACATTTGGCATTGAAAATTTAATGAGTTTAGTCTTTTTTTCGTTCAGTAGAAGATTATTTACATTAAACCAATGCACTACTTTAGAGAGTGCATCGTTAACTTGTTCAAAGTTGACTAACTGACGTTTGATTTTAAAAATGAGCGAAGTGTCATCTGCGAATAATACTATCTTGTGATTATCCTTTATGTGATAAGGTAAATCATTTACATAAATTAGAAATAAGAAAGGCCCAAGAATTGAACCCTGCGGAACGCCCATGGTGACCGCAGATTTCTTGCCATTAACATCGACCCTCTGGATTCTGTTGTTCAGATAAGAAGTCAGAAGGTCAAGAGCCTAGGTCAGATACCATAGTGGTACAGTTTCCTGGTGAGTGTATCATGATGTAAGCAATCGAAAGCCTTAGACAAGTCGCAGAAAATGCCAAGAGCATCTTGCGACTCCTCCCAGGCCTCGAATATGCTCTTCAGTAATTCCACGCCCGCGTCTGTAATTGAACGACCCTTTGTAAAACCAAACTGTTTCAGATGAAGTTAAGTAGATTATATGCATTGAATTGTCCTAACATTTGTTTTAAAATAAATTTTTCAAAGATTTTGCTCAGAGTAGATAATATTGAAATAGAGCGAAAATTTGTGGGATCAGTTGTGCTGCCAGATTTGAACAGTGGAATCACTTTGCTAAGTTTCATCAGATCAGGAAATACACCAGATGCAATACAAGAGTTAAAAACGACTGCTAAAAAGGGTAAAATAACATCAATTATTGAGGACACGGTATGTACTGATAATCCCCAAAGGTCAGCAGTTTTTTTTACATCAAGATTTTTAAAAGATTCTATAATGTCTTTAGCAGTAATGACTGTGAATTCAAAAAGTTTGTCACATTCTGGTACACATTCTTTAAGTATTGAGTAAGCAGAAGTAGAGGACGACGATGACAGAGTTTTGGTTATTAAAATAGGAATATTAGTGAAGAAATTTTCAAACTCAGTTGCCACCTCCACGTCTGCCTTAATATCTACATCATAAATTTTTAGATGGAAGTCACGATTCCGTACTGTCGTTCTTCCCGTTTCTGAATTAATAATATTCAAAGTTGTTTTAATTTTATTTCCAGAAGATTTTATTTTATTTTTAATGTGTACGGCTTCTGCTGAGGAACACGCTCTTTTAAAAATTTTCGAATATTTCTTAACAAATTCTTTAAAAGTTTCATCATAGTTATATGATTTTTCATAATACAATTCAAATAACCTCTGCCTACTTTTGTAAATACCTGGTGTTGCCCAATCACTGAATATAATGCGGTCACAAACAGGCAATGTTTTTAAGGTGAAAACCTTCCTAAACTCACTATTGATGAGGTTAAATAGTAAAGTGTAAGCTTGATCCGGGTCATTTTGATAAGGCGAACCGGGTAGTTTTTCCATTACATTATTCTTAAATTGGCCTAAGCGACTTTTATTTACAGGAATAAAACTCGCAAGTTTTCTTTGTGCTCTGACTGTTTTCTGAGGGAAAGTGACTAACTGGCCACAGTGATCAGAGTCTAGTTCATTTATAATTAAATGGCTAGAAGGTCTTAAGTTTGTAAAAATATTGTCAATACAGGTAGCACTAGTGGCAGTTATTCTAGTCGGCTCAAAGAATATATTGTACAAATTACATGACTTTAATAAAGTTATAATTTTTTTTACTACAGCAGATTTTTCCAGTATATTAATGTTGAAATCTCCGCAGACTACAACTGTTTTATTACTGTTATAAGTCTTTAATAATACTTCTTCCATATATTTCTCAAAAATATCATATGAAGCACATGGGGGCCTGTACACGGTCATTACAATGAACTGCTCAAGCTCAATGCAAGCTATTTCAATAACTCGCTCAACAGAGAGGCTCACAATATCCTTACGTTCTATAAATTTTATATTATTACGAACAATTATTAAAGAGCCACCACGTATCATAATAACTCTGCTGAATGAGCTGGCAACCTGGTGGTTGTTAAAGCTGAACATGAAGTGGTGGACTTTCAACCAATGTTCAGTTACACATAGGATATCAATATAACTACAGTTCATGAACAGCTCCAATTCTAATTCCTTACCTATCAAATAACATCTAAAATTAACATTTCAGTAACCATGCAAATCACAGGTATGCATGACAATCAACATATGAAGTTTAGAGATAAAGGAAAACAATATAAAGCGTGTCGGGTAGACATAAATCTACAACACTACAAAAGAAAACAATTTAAGCTAGATAGACGAACACTCATCACACTTTTTAAATAGGGAGCGTTATTTACTTAGACAATATGATATATATACATGTTTTTAACGTCCTCGTCAATACCTTTTGTTTGATACCAAACATGACATGATTATCTCAATTTTTTTTTTTTCCAACATATTAAATTTTGGGAGAATTTATACAGCATCTAGGCACTATGGTGGAACACGTAAAAACAAACATACATATATACATACAAACATACATACATAAACTGCTAAAATTATAACTCTTCCTAATCTAAAAATGATTAATTTCTGATTGTACCGCTGGTAGTACCTACCTGTATACTGTTTTAATTAGGTTCCTTTAGCAATTAATACGAGGCGGGGCTTCTGTATCTATTCATTTGGTACATCAATTTATATGCCGTGGAATGCACGTGAAGGGTGATAGGTCACACTTCAAACTAAGATTTATGGTTGCATTTGTTAAGGTAATCTGCATTATTCGGGATGGACCAGACACTAATAATTATTATTTGCTTTACAGAGTTAAAAGCAGTATAATAATTACAGAGTTAAAAATATAGTGAAAATCATAATCATACCTACTGAAAGTCAATCCTTTATCATTGCATAGTTGCAATAATACTAACACCATTATATGTATATCGGTAATTAATTTTGTTATTACTCATACATTTAACACTTGAATTTGTTCACGAAAACCATTCTAAAATAATCATTTACAATAAGACTTATTAAAAGCATGAAGCAGATCATCTAATTTATTTATTAATGTTCTGCTTGCATTATAAATATCTTCTAAACACAATTTATTTCCGTTGCAAGCCATGTGTTAGATGTTTACGAGCGAGTGCATGCTTTGCGTGAATGATGCACCGACCAGTGTGAACGATGCACCAGCTATTGAGAACACCACAATATTTTGGTATTGACTGGCGTGGAAGTTTAATGATGCTGAGAAATGTTTCACGTCACTTGTCTCGTAAGTAATTTTGAACTTAATTATAGGAGAGTATTATACAGGCTGGAAAAAGTCAATCGGCCCTGGGGGGAAAACTCTTTAAATACTTATAACAGATTATTTTACTCAAAGAAAACATTCCTTTATTTTTTTAAAGAAACAAATCTGCATTCAAAGATTTTCGAAAATTCGCTTGCCGCAATCGGGAATCGAACCGGCTAAAATCCGAAAAAATAACACCCTGTACTTTTATGGTATCAATCGATAAGGTTAATCATACTATTCAGTCAAATCAAATGATATGAGAGATGACAGTGAACCATTATTGGAACAGAATAAATAATAATGTCGTAATAATTTTTCAGAATTACCAAACCCATCGTATGTCACAAACATGCAACCAGGATAACTATAATATAACTGTAAAAGCCTATAAATCTATGAACTAACTTAAAAGTTTAAAAACGTACCTATTGCAGGAAACCTCGAAATGCTTAAGTTAGGGGAAACATTCAAAGTTGGGGCTAAGTTGGTACGAATCTGACCCAGCGTTGCGTTGTTTGAAGACGGGAAGTAACGGGCAGTAAATCTCTCCGCACGCAAACTGAGTTATGCGCTACGAGGTACCAGACGTTACGCGCTTTACGAGCGGTTACGAGTATTTGAACGATTGGGAACAGGTCATTATACTGTTAGAGACGGTAAGGTATGGTGTGTGGTGTGTGGTGAAGCTTCACACTGAATTATTAGGTATTACACAATATTGGTTATTGTTGTCGATTCTCGAAAATGTGATCGTCATTTATTATATAGGTTTTAACTCTATGATGATGTCACATATTTTTGGATCCTTAAGAACAAAGACCTAATAAAAAAAAATGAATACCTAATCGCCATCCGATATGGTAGAATGATATCTATAAATTATGCGATATAATTGTAGGTAGCTACGTCTATTCGTCGTCGTTAAGTAATAAATGCAAAAAAAAACTTATTTTATTTAAAGAAATTAATTAGTTGTTGTTGTTTGTTAGTTGTTGTTTTATTATTAGTTGGTTAACCAACTTACATAAAAATATGCATGAATTCAAAAGTCAAAACCCACAAGAGACTTTGAATCGAGGACATATCGGTACCAGCGACTTCGAAGAATCCCGGGGATACCGTCGGGGCACCAGAGAAGTAATGTAATATATTATGGAGGGCATGGGCGCCCGCGCGTGACCGAGCCAAGCTCCCCGCGCCCGCCACGTAGGCCCCACGGCCGCAAAAGTGATGCACATCCCGACATTATAAAGAATTTAATATTGTTACACCGATGTGCATTTTAGTGGCCTTACTGAACTTCAAGTTTATAGGGAACAGAATAAAAGAAAGTGCATTATTCTATCGCATATTTGCAAGACAATCATGGAAATATTACAAGCGACTCTTCGACAGCTCAGCGACAGGCTTGTTCAACCAGCACACCAGTAGCGTCGTTAGTCTAGAGTCCGTCACAAGACCCATCAAAATTAGAAGGGAATTATTTCTTTGACGCGAGGTTAAATACATTTTTGGGTTACAACAATTTTACACTCTTAACAATCTGCTCTTACAAACAGTATTGCGTTTAAACGCTCGAGCAGCTAAATTAAAAGAAACGTTAAAATTGAAATCTTCTTCAAGATATTGTTTCAAACGTTTGAATGTTATAAAAGCTGTGAAGTATACTGTAAAGCTCGCTATTACTCCAGTGTTTTCAATCGATCGCTTGAAGAGCTCATTGAAATCTTGTTATAAAAACTCCTCGTGGATAGTAGATAGTAGCTACTTTAAGTGGTACCTTAGTCTAAGAGCGCTTCATTACTTCAAACTTTAAGATTCTAGCACATCGTTTACGAGTTATACAACTTAGAAGCACCAGTTTTATTACGATTATTACAATCTGTTCCATCTACCTTTTTGTGTTTCTACTTATTCATTTGTCCATTTCCGCTTTAAATGACAGTTTTCATGCTTGCAGTTTTGCTATTTTCATTCATTAAAGAACTATTTATGAAGCTTGATCCAGGTTCTTAGCTTTTGCTTTCGACTACCGGAAACATAAAACATCCCGCATCTTTACATTCCCATGTTGACAAACCTCTGAAAGGTGTCAAAAAAGACATATAATCTTTACGAATAAAAATCGTCTTTAAAGTGTACGAATATATCAGCAGATGCGTTTTAACATTGACAACAGCAACTCCGGACGTGCAGTAACTCACTCCTAGTAGTCTTACCCAGTATCGCCGTGTGTTTACTGTTTACATGGCAGTAAACGTTATTTTTACCCGACGACGGACGGAAACACTTTGATCTGCGGCGAATGTGCTGTGACCAACTTTATTGATCTCTTCCGCTTAGAAATTGGTAGCTTTATCACTTTTATCTTTATGTCACGGAGCTGGGAAGCGGTGACGTTTGCGACGGGAATTAATGACTAAAATGAATTAATTAAAAGCTTCTTTAATTAAGAGTACATTATTTATTAAGTGCATTTATCCTATCACGTTAGAATGGTACATTCTTCTTTGTTTTTAATCGACTTCAAAAAGAACTTATTTTGTTTGAAAGGGTATACTTTCAAGTTGATCCCATTGTTATTTGGTCACGATTTGATGATGGGATCTTGGAGAAATTGAGGGAACTCTTCAAATATTATAGGCACACCAGCGATTTGGGTATTTTTTATAGTAACTCGTGCATTTGCTCTCGGAAAGCACCATTTGATGAAGTGCAATATTTTGTAAAAGGTGATGAGTTGTTGACATAAGCCTATTGTAACTTAAATAAATTACAAACCAACCCACTAAAAAGTGAAAAAAAAAACTTATTCACAAAAAAATGCAACCGACTTCCAAACTACTAAGTGAAAAATAACTTTAATTTCGGAAGTCGGTGGTCTTTGGATCAGTATTTAAATTTTTTGCCACTGACTTCCGAAAATAAAATTATGACAAAGTTTTTTTTTTTTCATAATAAATCATTATTTTATTAACATCATCGGAACATAACATAACATTATATAATACTAGCTTCTACCCGCGACTTAGTCCAAGAACATAAAGCCATTCTCAAGAGTTGGGCTATCCAATACAAAAATATTTTTTCAAATCCGACTGATAGTTCCGGAGATTATCCTTACATATAAACTTACAAATTTTACCTCTTTATAATTGTTATTATTATCATTATCCTATACTATTAAACGAGTTATATTTGTCTTAATATTTGTTTGTATATATATTTGTACTCGTATATTTGTATATCGTGTATTTGTAAATCGGCTCTAACGACTTCGATGAAAGTTGCAATATTATACAGCTTTACGGGGCGCAAAACCGATCCGGCTAGTCTCATAACTGGGAAAATTCATTTTCTCCGTATTTTCACCGAAGCAGAGATCGGTCGTCCAAAATTTAGAACGAGATATTGAATAATGACATGGCAGCATGGAATAAGTAGGTACTATACATGGATTAGTATGAACTTTCCTATACTATTTATTAAATGAGCATTCCCTATTTTCACCCGCGCAGAGCTCGGTCGGCCAGGTTCTACAATATAACAAGCTCATTTGTTAGTCCGATTGTTATTAAATTCTAGTTTCTTCTGTTATTGAGGGGACAAGTAAAACTGAATGTGTGTGTGACTGGCCAGTTGCAGAAACGAACTTTAACTTTTAAAGTTGTTATAAATACTAATCTTCCATTAACTTGTTGCAGAAAGCAATATTAGACTCGATTTTAATGGTCATTTGCTGAAATTAATTAAATCATTAGCATTAATGATCAATTACGTAATAGGGCATTAATTTTTGTGCAACTGGGTGTTAGTGTGGCTTCGTTTATAATTTGATATGCTCTGTTAAGCGTGAACTACATATGAAGACAAAGTGACCACAATAATGCAGATTGAGTAACATTCAATTGGATGTTATTGGCTAAATAATTGACAAGTGAATGAGTTCCTTCACGAAGTTCTTTCTTTGACCTTTCGTTCTTGATCGAATATTGTTGACCAAATTCACCAAATTGTCGGTCAAAATATATTTATTTTTCGAGGGTAAAGCCCCATTTACACGTTGAAAGTTTCGAAATAACTTGCATTATTTAAAAATTGTTTAAACGGTCCAATTTTTATTATTGCTGGAACTTATCGTTTGCCACAGGTGGCACCGTGTAAATAAAGCTTTACAATATCTACCCAGATACTTCAATTGTTAAACATCGTAGTTGTTTTTTTTTTAAATCTTTTTGCTTTGTCTATTGCATATCCGACATGGCTAGACCGTTAAGCCTAAAAAAGTTAACTTTTAAAATAAAAACTGATGTGCACAGTTATGCAATAAATATATCTTTATCTATATATTTATCTCTCTATCATGATTCTCCCAACGACGATGACATGAAGGATCATTCATTTATTTAATTCCTCTCATTCCGTAGTCCTCCGTCGATATATTCGACGCACATCCAGGCCAGTACTTAAAGTCGTCAAGTGCCGTTAAAGTTAATAAAACGAATAAATGACGTCACCAGTACATGGGCTTATTGACTGTTTTACGATCTTGTACGGTTTTAAAGACTTGTGAAATGTGGGCTTTGGTACGAGTTCCGGTTTAAATCCGGTCATTTTGTTTTTATAGTTTTCGTTATTTGTTATCCGAATTATGCCTTTGTGCATAATCCTTTAGCAATACATGAGTTTGAACCCAACTGATTTGCAATATAATATCGCAAATCAGTTCACAAATGCTTAATTCATACTCCTTTGAATGACCCATTTTTAAATAGCCTCAACTTCAACATTATTTACTGTCAACATTTTTTATCCCATCGAAATATTTACTAATAAATATTATGGCCTAGCAATTAAAAATTAAATTAAATTAAATAAAACTTTATTTCAGACTAAGGTCCATAATTAAAATATAAAGCACTATATAAAGCAATATGAAGCACTATATCTCCTACGGGATATAAAAGTCATTTTTACCTGACTACGGCAAAGCCAAAGGAAGGGTTATGATTTTATCAGTCTATGTGTGTATGTTTGCATGTGTGTATGTATGTTTGCTTTTACGTGTGTTCCACCGTAGCGCCTAAACTACTGAACCGATTTAGATGAATGAGGTATCAATAGATTTGTAATAATGGTCCGGGTGACATAGGCTACATATTTGTTTCCTAAATTTAATGTGGTGGACTTTACACGTAAATTTCTTACCTCGAAAAAAAAAAGAGACGATCATGAAATGTTTGGTATCAAAAGAAGGTTCTTGACAAGCACATTACATATATATTAGGTTGGTGCATAAATTCTTGGACACTTGGATTTCATTAAAATTTTTCTAGGTTTCAATTCGATTATATGCTAGAATAATCTATTATTCTACAGAATGTTCTAGGAGCTTTACGCCAAGGGGTATAAAAAGGCGCGCGCGTTCCGAGTTGTTCACTTTAGTTCAAAATGGAATCGCGTCAACTACGAGCGATCATGCTTTACGAGCATAATCTAGGAACGAGTGCAAGGCAAAAGGCCGAGAAAATTAACAATGCGTTTGGACAAGGCACTATTGCTCATTCCACAGTGAGTTATTGGTTTAAGTCTTTCGATAAGGGGGATACGAGTTGTGAAGACAAACCTCGGTCCGGTCGGCCAGTTGTCTTTGACGAAGACCTTCTACGCTCACATTTGGAAAGACATCCGGATGCGACTACCAGGGACTTGGAGAAGGAACTTGGGTACGACCATTCCACTATAATTCGGCACCTGCATGCAATGGGCTACCACAAAATAATGAGTCGGTGGATACCCCACGCTTTGACAGACAGCGAGCGCGCAGCTCGCGTGACCATATGCGAAAGTCTTCTTCTGCAACCACACAGACAAGACTTTCTCAGGTCCATTGTCACTGTCGACGAATCCTGGGTTCACTACAACGAAAAAACGCGGCAGGCCTATTGGGCTCCATGCGGAGAAAGGGCACCAACGGAACCAAAGCCAGATCGTCATGGACGAAAGATAATATTATCAGTTTTCGGGGATGTGCAGGGCATTCTCTATTGGGAACTGTTGGACGAGAAGCAAATTATTAACGCTACTATTTACGGAGAGTAACTGCAAAAGTTAGCCTCCGAAATAGCGACTAAGCGTCCAAAAGGCTGTCTGTATCACTTCTTTAGGACAACGCTCGACCACAAACTGCGAAGTCTGTCCGCCACATTCTGGAAAAGCTGAACTGGACAGTGGTACCTCACCCGCGATACAGTCCTGATATTGCGCCGTCGGACTATTGTCTGTTTCGGGCTCTAAAGTTACGTCTAAGAAAGAAGAAGTTTGAAAAATATGAACAACTCCAAGACCATATCGCCGAGTTTTTTGACCACCAGCCTCCTGCTTTTTGGGAATACGGCATAATGTCTTTGCCAGAGAGATGGTTACATGTCGTTGAACATAACGGTCATTATATTGTGGATTAATATTTCTTGAATAATTGATAAAATTATTTTTAATAAATGTGTTTGAGTGTCCAAGAATTTATGCACCAACCTAATATATAATATTATATTTTAAAAGTAAATAAATATGTTTAAATTGTTAAAAACAAGCAAAAGTGAGACTGCGTTACGTAGTAGCGCAAGATGATACCAACGCACAGTTAATCAAATCTTAATAAATAGTAACGGTTTGTAATTCCACTCTTATGAAGAAAAACAAGTGCAACGAAATATTTATATTTTGGATTTCTTCGAAGCTCGATAAATGATTTTGGCATGAAAATAAATTGTGCCATAGTTCCGTCCAACGCACTATGCACTGCCATTGGAATTTAAATAAAATAGGTTAATTACTGACCTACTGTATTACTCTTATTTATGTTATTGTAACGTTTATGAAGCGTAAACATGGAAAAGTATAAAGTACAAAAATGGCCAAAGTAAAGCTGTCGCCGCATGCCATAATAATTTTAAAGATGTTCCGGGCACCCACATGGTATACAGGCATGCGACCACGGCTTTATCTTGACCATTTTTGTACCTGTGTCTTGATTTTTGTCTGAAATATTTGCTTGTTTCGTACTTTTAAGACCATTTTTATTTTCCCGTAGTCGGATTACAGTTTTTGATTAAACTTAATTTTTATTATCACAATCTTCAAGATAAAAAGACGAAATATCACGCCCCGCACATCCGGCGCACGCACCGCCCGGTGCCCGCCATGCTCTCTGCACACCCCACTGATACCTGTTTATTTACACAGCACCACGTGTTGTTTGATCTTCACCAACATACTAGCTACTATCTCCCTAATTCCACGAAGATATTTCTTACTTTACTTATCTTTCAGTTTTATAGTGAACAAAAAAGTATGTAGTGTAGGTAAGAAATGTAATCTTTGCAGTACAAAGGAACGTTTAAATCGAATTATTTTATATAAATTTAAACATGAGATCTTCGATCAATTTCAAGTTTACTTGATTGGACCGTGAGACATTCAGACGATCGCTTCCAACTTTAACTATGCGAAGCAGAAACACAAAATTACACATTCGGGCGTCAATTTAACCTGAAGTTAGCTTCATTTATGTTACTTGCCACTTTTGTTAATATTTAAGCTATTTTCTTTAGTCACTAACCCAGTTTCCTGTTTGTCTGTGCCTGTCACCACCACATCAGCTTCGATATTCAGTAACACTGTAATAGAGACTTAATTGAGTTAGACCTTGTTGTACGAAATCTGTTACAACGTTATTTGCTCAAAGCAAGAGATGTTGTGTAACATTATTATTTCCAATGAGGAAACAGAAGATTGAAGAGAGGAAATCATAGTGATCTCATTATCATTGTTAATATCACTAAGCCTCACTTACGTGCAAGAGGAAGTCGACTCATTAATGAATATATCCCGTCATACAGAAAAGCTTTAACTGCATTATTCTGGTCTATTAACCTTCGCATTACATTAACTTATGAATAACTAGCTTTTTTACGCGGCTTCGCTCGCGTTTTTCTATTCCTCGGGAATAGTACTTTTTCTTCTGGATGAAACGTACTCTATGTCTTTTTCTGTACCCTTGACAACGTGTAGGCAAAATTTCATGATAATCGTTTGAAGTTAAAACGTGAAAGCGTAACAAACAAACCAACACTTTCACTTTCGCATTTATAATATTATGTTAGTATGCTGCCGCTATTATGACATAATTATTCAACTAATATTATTAGGTCACATGTGTTTTCTCTTGTCAATTATAAATAAAAATCCATGCATAGTTTGAACAACACAAATAATTAAAAATATTTGTGTGTGATTGCAAAATACATGCGAAGTTACAGTTTTACTGAGTTACCCTCGATCCTTTCAACCGTATAAGCAAAGTTATTATTTAATTCTGTTAATAAATTACCATTCACACAGTTACAGAACAAATCTCTACACAGTTGTTCTGTAACCAATATTCCTTCGGTAAAATCCTTCGTTTACTACAACTCTAATAAACCTACTTCATTTCAGTTGTTAACCACATTCAATTTCCCTCTAAAGGACTGCGGCTCAGATTTCAATAGATTTTAATTCAATAATATTCATGTAAAAGTTCTTACACAACTATTTTATGAATAGCCTCTAAAATAGAATTTGAAATGTATGAAAAATCCAACAGAACTCTACGACCTGGATCAAAGATCTAATAGAAAATTCGAGGCTTTCTATATATTATGTGTGAACCTACGACAGGTAAAGAGGATAAAATATTTGCAGAATATAATGGTGTGTTTTTTCAGGTCAAGTCCTTTTGAGTAGGTAGTGGAAATATATGCCTGGCGAAATTGTTTTTGCCCCAATTTCTAATAACAACTTAACTGACAGGTGTATATCGCTTTCTAGTTGGAGCACCTAACGATAAAGCGCTTAGGATTTTGTGCGAGTGTTAAAAGAAAGCCGATACCAAAACTAAAGTTAATAATTCTAGTAAGAATAGAGTCGAAAATATTCAATAAGTCGCACCTAAACATATAATTAATTATGTAATAGAAGCTGAAAAGTGTAAGATTTTAGAATAATTTAGAATAATCAAAGATAGCGATAGATACATAATAATAGATGATAATGCAATAACAGTAACTAAACCACGACTTAGGTTATCTGGTGCGGCATGATTGGCGACTCCCGACGGGGCTATTATTCAATTTGTAGCTCCCAGCGGCCGACATCTGTCTAGTGTAGAATTTATAATTAATGTCGGATACCGACCAATCAGCGACTATTACATTCTTCGGAAACAATTTACTGTCTTCTGTTTTAGGTGTTTTGATAACGGTATTTTCTCAGAGATGAGATTTTGGGGGTGGAACGAAGTTGTATTTTAAAAGGGTTTAATTATGTAAAACAAACTCGTTTTTGATACAAATACTTGAAAAGGATTAATCCTATATTAAATTAATGTTTACAATGGGTTACAAAATTATGATTGTAGGTACAAAGTTAAAGTTTCTCATAATTTTTAGACCAGATTCTTCACAAACCTTAAAAAAACATTGCACGCAACGTAAAAAATGTATGCAAAAATAATCAAACCGATGTTTTACGATCTCTACCGGAGCGAGGGTTCCCAGAACTCGGCGGTTTTTCGGCGCGTTATCAAGTTACGCCATATTAAACGGTTAATTAACCGAGATTGTCTTACAAGAGATATTATTATAACTTTACTCATGTAGTTTCATGTAACTAAAACTTAATAAAGCGGGCTTCAGATTAAAGATGAGGAACAAAATTCACCTATTCATTTTCGATATTGTGTTCTTCATTATTATAAACTAGCGGACGTCACGCGGTTTCACCCGCGTAGTTCCCGTTCCCGTGAGACTACGGGGATAAACCATAGCCTATGTTAGTCGGTGAAAATGTAGCTATCCATTGCTGAAAGAATTTTTCTGATCGGTCCAGTAGTTTTTAAGTTTATTCGTTACATACAAAAATACAATACAATCTTTATAATATTAGTATAGATATATGATTCCACATCTATGACATTGCACTATAATTTCGATATATCTGCTTTATAGCTAGATTATTCCTCTCTTTAAAAACGTATCTAGCGTGATAACGTCATCATTTACCAGATTGCAATTTATCACGTCAGAATTATTAATATCCACGAGAAAAAATAAAAAATGACTTGAGTCCACTAGGAGGTGTGAACGCGTATAAATCTGTCATTGAAGTGGAACAGGATATGAATACTTTTATAAACAGACTTTAGTTATTACGACAGAAGCTCGAACAAACTTCAAATTAAGTGTTTCCTCTCCAAAGTTTTTCCTTCGATAATTTAGTTGGATTTAAAATGAAGCCAATGTTGATACTTCGCATTCTGAAGTCATTAACAGATAAGCTCTAAACAAAATTAAAGTATTGGACATCGACGACATAGCAACCGAAATCCTATAGACAAGAACACAGAATTTAAAACAATGGAGCCTTTTAAATTCTATGGTATTTAGCATGCACTTCCGCAAACAATAACTGGACATTCAATAAAGTTGGGTACAAAAGTAGTAAAACAATGGCGAGTATCATAACAGATGAGCAGTTACCGGGACGGATGAGCTTGAACCGGCGTGTGGCGCGTTGTAAGAACAAGAAACATACGAGCTCCGGTGGTGGACCCAAACATTGCTGACGTACTACATAAATATGACGATGTTGATGTATTGTTGGCTCATGCTGTACAGTTTATAGTGGACATTGTAGGTATGCAGTTATTGAAAATAGTAATATTTGGTTTCAGAGGAAGAGTGGTTTGTTTGAAGTGTTGAATAAAATTATGTAACGTATGGAAATAGTCGGATAAATTCGATCCAAACAAATACACGATGTCTGTGGTCTGTATCTACTAGTTTTTAAATCATTGGCAAACGTTTCTGGCATTCGATTTAAAAAAATCTTCTAGGCTCCAAATTAAGCATTTCATTTTCATCATAACGATGCTGCAGAGAAAGGGAGTTTCAATATTTAATGATAATAGTTATCTCAAATTATGATTAGTGTACAAATGCAATCTGTCAAAGGAACAAAAGGGGAGTAAACAATAGCAGCTAAAAAAAACGCTGCCTGGACACAAAGGACGCTGTAATTAAAAGATCAGGTAGACAGTGTAGCGGCAGTGAACATAGGCACATACATACGCCTCTCTATTGTGGCACTTTTTATACTGCCGGCAAAAACATTGGACATAAACACAGTAACGTAGCTATTATTAGTGGTATAGAAGTGGAATTTCTTGCTAAATCTAACAACACATACCAACTCGATGCCGTTACCGAAGGTAAAGCTGAGTACAGTAAAGGTGCTTAACACGACAAGACAGAAGAGTGTCTCCACACAGCTATAAAAGTATACAGTTGCATACCAGAGGAAAGCTCCCACGATTTGTTACGAACAATAAAGTCGAACTATTCACAGGTCAATCACACCACACTACATGCCGGGTAACACCACATATGCCGTGATCAAACAATCAATCACCACAACGACGTCACTCAATGACACGCGCCTTATTATATTAGTGCTCGGGGGCACGACGTGCGTGCTTCTCGAGAGCTGGAACGCGACTGAGCTCGGAGAGATGCTAACAAACTCGTTCTGAGCTCTACTAAAGCCTTCACGGTAAGTGGCGCAGGCACAATGGGAAACGCGAGCGCCCGCGCACCTGTGTCGTATACTCCTTTTTCTTTTTAATTTTATAAGGCGTCGAACTTTTCTGCGAGCGGACGAACGGTTGATGACCCTAAACAGAACTCCCTAATGATAATTTAATGGGACCTCAACCGCCATTGATCGAACAATTCACATTCAATGTTAATAGTTATTCATTTGGCGACCAATCAGTGGCGGTTTTATTTGAGACAAACTTACATAGCAGAATGGTCGGTAATTCATCAGGAGCTTTTTTCTGTCCGTAGTCGGTGCGCGGAGGGACGTATGAATGGACAGCTAGATGAAGCCGACGATAGCGAATGTTTGTGAAACTGCAGTGTATACTATTTGGGAGGCGGTTGTGAGGAATGCGCCCTCCCCCCCCGGAGTGCATCGTGCAAGGTCGTGCGCGAAGGAATGCGCGGCGCGCGCGCACTGTACTGCCAAAACGGAATGAAATCACAAAAGGCCCACTGCAAACTAAGTGCAATACGGAGCTTTCACGCAAATATTCGCCAAAGAAATAAGCGACACAGACAGTGATAAAAGTTTTCTGACTTTTGCAATAGCTACGTTTATCTAGCCTCTATCTATATTTGCATAAGTCCTGCGTAGCTTAGAGCTTCTACCACCTACTCCATAGAACAACTATGAGTCGTACCGAAAAATCTCAAAGCCATATCAGATCGATGACAATCACGACTCGCAACTAAAGGATTACAATGAATCGAAAATTTACAAGCTGTCAGGAGAGTGAGGAATGTGAGGATCTATTGCTCTCAAAATAAATATGTCGACGTTAATCCGATTACAGAAATAGAGACAACTAAATTTTAACACGACAAGACTGTCCGAACGATATAATAAGACAAGTTAAGTATTAATGGGCCATTCACGTGTTTATTATCGTTGTGAGCTTATTCTCGACGGTTCAATCTCTCGGCAATAAATTAACTGACGGAGTCGCATGCGAATGTAGACGACCAATACTCAGACGTTGACAGGAGATCGAATGTTTATTGATTTTTCTGAACTTACCCCATTGATTGACTGTGAAAGCTGTAGTGAAACAACTTAATTTATCTCAAACACAGTGTGCTACATATTTGCGTGGAAGTGGATCCAACAGGCGGACAGAGTTTATAACTAGACTAGATTTTTGACACTTGCAGTGACATGAAATTATAAATTCACTATACACTAGTCTAGTTACTTTCACAGCATATACCCACCTTCTTATCATCCAATTCCCTAGTCCAATTAAGTAGCATAAGTAAGAACTAGCACACGGGTATCCTAGTCGGTCATTCTTCCATACAATCAATTCAATTAAACAATAATTTATTCTCTCTTCACAAAGCAGACTTAAAGTTAAAGCGTACAAAAAACGTCTCAGCTGTATTCCAACTTTGTGAAAGAGTGTTACCTGACATAGGTTTTTGGGAAAAACCTGTGTTACAGTATATTATCTGTGGTTACAGGTCACCAGGTCCCCTCCACGGCTAGATTTTACAGAGATACCGTGCAAGAGTCGAAGTTAAACAATATGCATAACAAAAATAAAAACTAAGTAAGAATTAAAACAATAATTATGCTTAAAACAAATAAATGAAGAAGTAATACAAAAAAATACCTACCTATAATTCTACAGAGATATTGAGTCACGTTATGAGATGATATGTGTTAAATCAAACAAAATAAAATAAAAAAAAAACAAAACGAAGAAAAATGAAAAAACCTGTTGATTACTCTTCTGTTTGACAGTATACTTTCAAAATTAAAATAACTTTTTATAAAAAAATACAACCGACTTCCAAACTACAAAGTGAAAAATAATTTTAATTTCGGAAGTCGGTGTCAAAAAACTAAAATACTGATCCAAAGACATCAAAGATACTGATTTTTAGGGGGTTGATTTGTAATTGAGTTACAATAGTCTAATGTCAACTGGTCATCAAAAATACCCAAATCGCTATAAATGCGCCTATAATATTTGAAGAGTTCCCTCGATTTCTCCAAGGTCCCATCATCAAATCATGACCAAATGACAGTGGAACTAACTTGAAAGTATACCCTTTCAAACAGAAAGAATTTTTCAAATCGGTCCAGCCGTTGTCGTGTAATCGTCAAACATACATAAAAAAAAACGGCGGCACTCCGGAAGTGCCGACAGAAGTGAAAACTTGGAAAAAAATCAGCACTGTGGTAATCAACGCGTTGATGTCGTTTTAATGGTCAAAAGCTGGTATCGTCACAGTGTCGCGAAATCAATGGTTTAGTACCATCTCAAAAATGCCCACCGCGTCTTAAGAAGCTACCACTTCAAAACTAAAAATAAAATATTCCGACGAACTGAGAACCTCCTCCTTTTTTTGAAGTCGGTTAAAAAGTATTGGTTTGGAAGTTACAAGCGTCGAAACTTCCATATTTCAACACTAATTTTAACTCATCTTTGGGCGTAAATAAATAACTTGTGTAGTATGAAAATGGCAAAATAGAAACCGTACAGGGATAGATAAAAATACATAAATTGAAAATTTCAATTAATTTTATATTGAGTAGATATATAAATTAATAAAAAATAAAATATCTTTATTTCAGACCTAAGCAGTCCATACGTAGTTAGTGGTTAAAACAAACTGTGCTTACATGCTATGTTATTGTTGTTAGTACTTAATTCTATTTAACATAAACCTATACCTAATTCTACCCAGTACCTTTGGATGGGGCAGTCCACTCTGCTAACAATCATTTTCAGGATGCCGTTCCGAGTGCTACGCAAACGTTGCAGTAGGGAAGCTGCTTTCTTACGCATGATGGCGTGAAAGCCATCCGTACGTGCTTCAGCAAACATTCCCGACGCACTGCAACGTCGCGGCAACCGCAACAGCATCCTGAAGGCATTGTTGTATTGCACGCGCAGGACGTTGTAGGCTCGGCTCGTATATGACACCCATAGGCCGCTCGTGTAGAAGGACTGACAGAACGCTTTAAATAAACTGACTTTGACGTCTGCCGTGCAGCGAGCAAACCTACGGGCGAGCATATTGCCCCTCACCGCCAACGCCCTGCGCTCGCGTTCTATGTCCCCATCATCACGTAGGTCACTGGTGACAACATGACCCAAGTATTTAAATTGAGTTACCACATTCAGTTCAACGCCGTTGAGATATACTGGAGGTACACGACGGGGTTGTTGTTTAGGTGCCTTAAACACTAACACCTCACTTTTTTTTAAATTGTATTTAAGGCCGTGCACCTCCGCATACGTCTCGCAGATCGCAAGAAGCTTCCTCAGTCCACTCATCGAGGGACTGAGCAACACCATGTCGTCAGCGTAACTTATGTTATTGACACATATACCGTCTATATAACAGCCGACATGTGTGCTGCTCAGTCGCTCGATGAGCTCATTTACATATAAATTAAATAACAGGGGGGAGCTTAACCCCCCCTGCCTTACACCGCATTCATTCGATACTCATCTGACAGAGTACCGACCCATCTCACCCGATTTGTCTGGTGAGCATACCAGTACCGGAAAAGCGCTGTGTACTCCACCGGCACACCCGTGCCCCTCAACTTGTCCCATAGCACGTCATAGGAGACAAGGTCGAAAGCTTTCGACAGGTCAAGGAAACACGCGTATACCGGCGTCCTCCTCATGGTGTAGTACTTGACGGTGTGCTTCAGGCCGAGAATAGCACTCTCGGTGGACACGCCCGCCTTGAATCCGAACTGGGCGTCGTGCACTTTAACATGTTCTGAGAGGCAGCCCTTCATCAGACCGTCAAGCACCTTAGCCATGGTGGTAGCTAGTGAGAGGGGTCGATAGTTGTTCATATCGGATGTGTCACCAGTTTTGTTTTTAACTATAGGGACCACAATCGTTCGCATAAGTGGTTCCGGTAAATAGGAATGACCAAGGCACAAAGTGAAAAACAGTGACAAAACTCTAGGCAGATGGACTCCCGCATGTTTAAAATGTTCGACACTGAGACCATCGTGACCCGGTGACTTCCCACGCTGCATCCTCGAAACAATTGAAGCCACACTCTTGGCAGGTATTTTCGCGTTCCGCTCAGTCTCAATGGTCTCAGCTCCGTTTACTCCACGAGACGCCGAGCCCAAGAGTGACCGCACAGAAAAGTGGTCCCTAAAACCATCCGCAATATTCTTACGGTCAGTAAACCCACCGACGCTCACCGGGAAACCCGGTCTCACATTCATGTTATTCCTGTTCTTCCAAAAACGCCGAAAGTCTTTGTTCGCGTGGTTGAAAGCAAGGAGATTCATTTTAAGCTGGTCCTGCCTGTTCTGACACCACTTGAGTTTAGCCTTAAAATGTCTCCTTGCCTCCGCCATATCATGAAAAATAGGACCATTGGCTGGGCGACCAGCCATTGTCCACACCTGGAATCTAAGCTGGGCCTCGCGGTGAGCGCCTGCGACTATATATACAGTAGTTTTCCCATAATATCCAAACGCCCAAAAGTCTGTTCATGAAATTTTACGCCCTCGTTATAGTTATAAATCATCATCTATTTCACTAAATAAATAAATGAATTAATAAATAAAAACTAGATAAATAAATACTAAATAAATAAAACTAAATAACTAAATAGCTTGCATATTAGCCGCGCCACCAACGAGTTCGAGCCACGTCGTCTAGTGGAACCTTAAGTATCGTAGAAAGCATTAGATAAAAAATGATACAATACAACTTGCTTGACCCAAAGATGAATACGGTGGGTAACCTAGTGCGACGGATGACTCAACACTATTATACAAGTCGTGACGAATGCAATCAGCCGTGTCAGTCATCGTCATTGACTAGCTTTGTATAACAGCTACCATTTGTCAAAAAGTCGTTAGGCTATTAGTTCTAGCCACAGATATCGATATCGGAGGTTCTAGTGGTAATTTGATTATGATATATGCAGACGATCGTAAATCAGTTTTTTTTTCTCAGTGTATAAAAGTATCATTATTATATATTGTGAGATGAGAATATGTCTTGAAGAAGAAAAAAGTAAACTAAACTCCTACTGAAATTTCAGCAGGACAAAATATCGTGAGACTTATGAGACCTACTCGATAATGCCGATGATAAAAACTGAATACAAAACAAGCAAGAAGAAGCAACAGAAGCGAATGAACATGCAAACCACGATGTTAATAGCTTTGACAAACTTTCTTGTAAAATAAGCGATACTAGAAACATTAATTGAAATCTGAAATAAATAACGAAGAAAACTGAAGAAAGTTAAACGACCATATAAACGCGAATATATATATTCTCGCATTAGATGATCAGCGAGAATCCTAATTGCGCGTTATTGCGCAGATGGTAGCGATAATTGCGGCTAAGTGCGTTTATCTGTTAGTAGAAACTTGCCCGATCTGAATCAGAGCTGTGAGCTGCAGTGGGCTGTCATTGCGGAATTATCGATGAACTAGTTCATGTACGTGCATGCTTAATAACTTTGTACTTAGCATAAAATTAGAATATATTAACAACTCAGCTGTTACCCGCGGCTTCGTCCACGTGGAATTCTATGATTATATTTAATTTATTCATAGAGCTGGCAATGAAAGTTTTTAAATTGTGTTTTTGTTGTATGTACCGTTTAAACTTTCTTATGCACTAAGTAAAAATCTGTTATTTTGACATTACAAACAGACATTTCAATTTTATTTAATGGTATAAATATTTTGCGTTAGCGCATGTGCAATATTTCACACTGTGTGTACATACCAATATATATGTAAGAAATAGAGAAAATATGGGATGTACAGGCAGGAATAGAGAGGGAATGGGCTGTATGGACCAGATCTTCTCCCTAAAGTGCATAACCGAAAAACATCTAGCAAAGCACAAAAACGTCTATTGTGCTTTCGTTCATTTGGAGAAGGCCTATGACACTGTGTGGAAGGAAGAACTGTGGTCGACACTATCCATGTACGGTGTGGACTGGCGCTTGGTACGGGCAGTGAAATCTTTATACAAGGATTCCAGTGCTTGTGTTAGGATAAATGGGGCATACACGAACTGGTTCTGCATCTCGAGGGGTGTTAGACAGGGTTGTGTAGCGTCACCGTAGCTGTTCAACTTGTACATGGATAGTTGTCTGACAGATTTGAAAGAGAGTGAGTGCGGATTGAGGATGAATGAGTTGCCTGTCAAATGCCTTATCTACGCAGATGATCAAGTTCTACTTGCTTCATCAGCTGAACAGTTGCAAGACATGGTGATTGTGATGGATGAAGCATATAAGGTGAAAGGGATGAAATGTGAATAAGACGAAGGTCATGGTGTTTGAAAGAGGAGAGGATGTATCGGTGTGTGGTGTGAAAATAAATGATAAGAGTGTGGAGCAAGTAAGTGACTTTATATATTTGGGGAGTCTGTTTACAAGGGATGGGAAAATTGATGGGGATGTAGAAAGGAGAGTAAACGCGGGAAATAAAGTGAATGGTGCTATACATGCGATTGTGACCAAACAGTCGATGTCTAAAAAAGCTCGACTGGCTGTTCACAATGGTGTGCTGGTGCCCACGCTTATGTATGGAAGTGAATGTTGGGTGTGGCAAAAAAAGCATGAAAGTAGAATAAATGCTGTGGAAATGCATTCCTTGCAAAGCATGTGTGGTTTGTCTATGAATGATAGGCTGAGGAATGATGTGATAAGACAGCGGTGTGATTTAAAAGAAGAAGTAGTGACACAAATTGAAAAGGATATGCTGAGATGGTTTGGGCATGTTGAGAAGATGAATGAAAGGCGACTAACAAAATGTATTTACAAGGCTGATGTGAAGGGAAAGGCCGGTCGGGGACGCCCAAGAAGGACATACACTGACCTTATTGGTGATGTTCTTCAGAAAGGCCAGGTGCGTAGTACTCGCAACCGGCGGGCGTGTATGACCAGATATATGAACGTAAACGAGGCAAAAGGAGTATGTAAGGATCGTAGCAGGTGGCGTTCTGTAGTTTCTGCCTACCCCCATGGGAAGAAGGCGTGAGTTTATGTATGTATGTAAATCTGATTAAATCAGTCAAAGTCAACAATTAGATCGATTTTGGAAAGTAAATCTAACGGAAGCTTCCCTTGTGGCTCTGCCTAATCAAAATGAACCTCATTTTCACAAGGAAACTACATTATATTAATCGACAAAATGATCATCTATTTCACCTAGTCTCTATTGTAACTTTGATCCCATACAAAATTCTATTCTAACTACCACACACACAAAAGTTTATGCAAAGTCGCTACAAGATACGAGTAACAAACAAACAGCGTTCTATATATCGGCTAGGCTTAGCACCAGTTCTTAAAACACAACTCAGTGCAACTTACACACGAAGTTGCAGCGATAGTCTGCTTGCTAGAACTTGGTCCGCGCCTTCTAAGTGCACAGCGGCTCAACCACAGTTCAACAGCCGCTTTAGAACAAACGGCGCAATTTTTGCGCCACTGGGCTACATTGTAACTTTGGAAGAAAAAGGATTCTTTTAAAGATATGTTTAATTCAGACTCCAGATGCGTCCGTATTGTGGACATTTTACAGAAATTGTTGAATTAATTTTATTACTTAGAATAACATCTACACAGTCTTCTCGCCGCTTGAAATTTAACAGCACAAAACACATTAATTACGGGCAGAACACTATGTTATATAGTTGAAAACCTGACCAAATTATATTATTGTGTAGCGCACCGAAAGCAAGTAAAATTATTTACCTTTTCGTTAATCCTCGCATGTATGTTTAAGCGACTAATCCACTCAACAGTTGCCATTTTTTTTTTTGTTACGAAATAATTAGGTACCTACAAATGAACAATCTATGTATTAAGTTTAATGTTTAAATACCGAGATCCATACAGTAACTATATTTAACATTAAATAAGTACAGAACAAATAATCTACGCGACACGTATCTTATCCGCTCTGCACAGTTCATTTGTTTCTCTCAGCGGTTTTAGCGGAGCTGCAAACTGTTTAGTTCTTTTTTATTTCGTTTTCAGTTCAACATGATCATGATCAACATGTTTTATAAGCACATATAAAAGCAAAGGAAGAAAAATGTATTGTGGAGCTTTTTCTCAATCCTTGAAATATCAAATATCCTTTGTTGTAGAGATTAAAAAGTTGACGTACTTCTTTGAAGCATTTGATAAATAGTTCAAAATAGATGAATCAAAGTAATATGTTTGGAAGTAAATAATGGATATAATCTGGATAACATATCTGTAAAGCGTTGTATATTTTTATTAAGTAGAGAAACTCAACGGATCTTATGTTTTATATAAAAGTCTAAATAATGACGTGATTGCCTTAGCTCTGTTAGCTCTCGGCAAATTGAAGTGACGTGTATATTATAGGAAGAGTTAAAGTACTATATCCTTCCATCCTTCGCGCTTCGCGTTCGCGAGATGATAACGCTATCACACAAAGGCACTTTCGATATGATTCGATAACAGCAGAACATCAGTAGAGGTGGTGATGTTGAAAGAGGTAGTTTTAGTAACGGACTATGTTGCCGTAAGATTGCCTGGTAATAAATATCACGAAATCACGGTGTTGGTAACAGTTAAAGGAATCTACGAAAATTCGAAAAATTCTAAATACATTTTTTTTATTTCACATATACCTACATGGGCACTTATGAAACGGCAGAAGCTAGGTGCGCGGTTCCAATTGGTCCTTTCCTATGGAGAAGAGCCGGTAAAACACTCCACGGTTAATACTAATAGGTTAATGCATCTTAAATAGCAATAGTGAATCAAAAACTATATTATCTACATTAAAGTACATGAGACATAATGATGCTCTTAACAAGAATTATTATTAAGTCTCTCCTTAAACCTGACATTTGTGCTTCATGTAACGTTGTAAATACCTGAACAAGACAAAAACCTAAGTGAATGATAAATCAGGCAAATTAATGTGAGGACATGTCTTACAATAAAACTGCGTGTCTTGTTATTCAATATTCATGTCCAAGACGAGTAACATGTCATGTGCTAAACCTGGCAAAACGTATGGAATACTAAGGGTGAGAGAGACGACCCTACGATGTTTAATGAGTCTCATGTATTTGATGAGGACTTGAAGCCATTTGAGATGTTAGCGAAAATGTTAATCACTATTTGCCAAAGCTATAGGTTAAAGTCACATTTGAAGAGCCATAAAGATCTCTAACCACCTCTTCAAAGTTAGATGAATTTACAAGAACTTAGAAGGTTTAGGACAGATTGCCACCAAAACAATTTTATAAAATTTAGTATTATTTCCGCACATACGGCATGAACCACTAAAATTCCAAAGTCTGGGAGTTCTGGCACACGACTTTTTCCATATAATGTCACCACGTCTATATTGTATATCGCAACGGCTCATGTCATCAGTTATTCATATCCTCACTAAATTGTTATTCAGCGAAGGCGTCTTTTGTCGAAGCTCGGTGAACGCAGGCTTATCTTGTGTGACCTCGAACTTCACGCGATACGTAAAATACTTGAAAGTCGTGCGTTCATACTTTCTCCGTAACTTTCAAAGTTTACAATATCTACTGTAGATTTTTGCTTAAAAATTATAATTATCTGATTGGCATGACTCAGTTGTAAAATTATTGGCAACTGCAGGCAAAATATGGGTGCTGAGTAAAGTTTGTAAAATTAAGTTGTACAAAACTGACATTGTGATTTATCATCCTGAACATTAATGAACCAGTCTAACAATGACGTAGTTTTTGTATCGCATCAAGAGGACAAAAATACAACCTTCCAAAAAAGTCCCAACAACTTAAGAACCAGGTATAAAGCATCGCACAAACCACTAACAATTAGAATAAAAAGTGACAACATTCATAAACCAAGCTAATACAAAAGCACAGCTTACAAACGAAATAAAAGTTTCCATTCATGAGCACTCCTATGAACCTCTCGTTCCCACAACAGGATCACAAGAGCTAACCATGTCACACTCAGCTTGCGACGAGCAACGGGTTAAGATTCAAAGCTGAAAGCCATAAGCCTTCGCAGGTATCAGGTGTGCTGCAGAAAGTGTCGGGTTAGCCAAAGCCAGAGCAAAGTTTACCGAGCTGTCGGTAACGTGGGATCAAATTTGCATACACAAGAAAATGCTTTACTCCTTTGTCTTGGAACTAGAGAGATTAGATTGTTTCATCGAAGGTTTATAAAATTAATGAGTACGTGTAGCAGTGCTGCATGCTGCATCATATTCAAAAATATTCCAAATATTTTTTTGTTCCCTCCAACACCACAGTTTCACCTTATCTTCTTTCTTAGTCAGTGTTTTCACATACACGAAAAATCCGGTTGTTATTTCAGAAAACTTTGATCACTAGATTTAGCAGTCTAGCTAATGTTATGACGTTGTGAATAGTTTCGTAGAATCTTTTACTTTCTCTCACCTTTGGCAGACTTTCAACTAAAGCCGTACAATATACAGAATGTATTATACAGGCTGTTTCATACTGAACTGTTTTACTATACAGATGTTTTGTTCCTACCTGTTCGGGCGTGTCAGTCTGGAAGGCGTGGCAGTAGTGATGCGGCGGCTCGGAGCGCGGCTCGCGCGCCACCAGCGCGAACAGCGCGCGTGTCGCCTCACACGTCGCGTATGAGATACGCCGGAGCGCGTGACACATGCGCACGCTCTGTAACAAGCGTGGGGTTCAGTGTAGGTTCTTTTATTGAGAAAAAACAGTGTATTCAAGAACCTGAAACGGCAGGGGAGAGGACAGTTTCGTACTTACAAAGATTTTTCATTCAACGACTAGAATTTTCTGCAAGACATTGTTGTGCAGTTTTGTTTCACAACTCACGCCCAGCAATTACGACGTGAAAGAATCGAAACATGTGTGATTTTAGCAGTAAACAATTTTTAATGTACACTAGCTGCATGCGGCCACCGCTGTGCTACTAGAGATGCGATAGGAAAAACAACAAGATAAATGAATTAGTGAAGTGTTACCTGATCGTCGGGGTCGCATACTTTGACCCCCGAGAGCGCGACCACTACCAGCACTGGGACCGCACGCCCGTTCTCCTGTAGAACAATAAAATGGTTAAATATAATAGATATAAATACCTATTAAAAACCACCTATCAGTACTACTTAACTAGATACTAATTAATTAAATAAATCTGGCTTAAGGAGATTGGTGTTCCACTATTCAGCCTGCAGGAGTGACAGCCGACCATTTGATTATTTTTTAATCAGTATAGAGTACTTCGAGTCCATGCAATCTAAACTGTACATTAAATATTTTTGAAAAAGAAAGTAATTTCTATGAGGTCTGGCATCGATTCTAAGGCCGATTTTTTTTTGTTTTTTTGTCTGTTTAATGTTTGTCTGTATGTATGCGCCAGCATGACGCAAATTCTACAGGATAGATTCAGTTAAAATTTTGCATAGTATTTTAAGTCTGGTCAAACTGTAGGGTATAACATATCACGCTATTTGCTATGCAATATTATATTATGTTCGTGTTTTTCGAAAAAATCGCGCCGAAAGATTAGAATGTTGTAGATAATTATCGATTTAACTTTTTAAATGATTATCATCACGCTATAACTTTTTGGAACTAAGCAGTCAATCATGAAATATACAGGAACGGCTATTTTAGGTAAATTTCAACAAAGCAATTAATTCAGCGGTTGGACGAGTGCTTTGCAAATATGGGGTTGTAAGTTTGACTCCCATCTTATTTTTTTTGTGACTCTTTTTTTACATTTTGTAATATAATTATTTTCGTTATTTTTTTTTGTTATGTATATAATAGTTTGTAGAATGTATTAATTAATTCACTAAAAAAAGAAAAATTTCGTAAGCTATCAGTTACAAGAACTTTACCTTCAAGGTTGTGTTCTGACCATTTTAGAACTAAAGACTATATATATAAAAGGATATTTTAAAGGTCATAGAATAAACCTAATGTGAAAAACACAATATTTTTGTGCTATTTACTTTTAAAAGCACATCGTTAAGTAGTTTTAATATCACAAAAGCAAACAAGCATGAAATGCTATACTTATTATGTATGTTTTGAATCTTTTGGCATCAGTGACGAAATTAAGCTGAAACATATTGAAAAAAGCCGAAAATTTTTGCCGCTCGCCTTTTAATACTTTGCTTAAACTATTTCACGAGGTCCTGTTAGTTATTGCAATTTAAACCTTATGATTAACGTCATAACTGCGACAAGATAGGACTTCGAGAAATAAATAAACTGTGCTTGGTTTTTATATAGGAGGTACATAGGTATTAATTCCTTGCTTGGAATCTTACGCCACGCTGATACCTGCTGTATGCGTAAGAGACGGCTCTATTGAGACGGCGCCCGTCATAAGAGTACCTAACTGGAAAGACTTGGGGGAGGGCTTGATCAGCACAAAAAAAAAAAACTTAATTTTAGAATTTCTGCTGGAAGAGATTTCTTTAGAAATAAGCATTGCCTTTGTACGTATTTTTCTGTTCCTTTCTTCTTGTCTGTTTATATGTGTGTGCATAAATGGTTAAATAAATAAATAAAATAAATAAATTTACTTCAGATTTTGACAGCAGATTTGTCCTAGCGATTTTAAAATCTGTATGTAGATAATCTGGAATCACTGCCATACTGCTTCCTGGTGACAACATAGGTAACGCCATGTTTAAGATTCCCATCGATTTAGAGAGCAACGAAATGCCTGTTTGTGTCATGCAACAGTAAAAAGGGCCGTGCTTAGGGATTACGCTTCATTGTATGGGATGAATGCATTATGTCAAATAGGAAAGCAGTGGAAGCTGCAAACAGAACCCTGCAGGACATCCGCAGGAACCAAGACATGATAGGTGGTATCACAGTTCTGACTGACAAAATGAATACTTCGTTGAAAAGGTCGACTCTATGGTCGAGAGTTCATAGACTGCGCTTGACCATCATCATGCAAGCTCGGCCTGGTGGGAATTCAAATGTTTAAATTTTTCCGATGTTCTTCTAAAAGTTGGTGAAGGCACTCTGCCAGACACTCTTGGTAGAGTAGTTCCCACTTTAGAACATCTTTTTCGTCTGGTGTACGGGGACATCAGCCGAATACCGTACCAAGAGCATTCTTGGGTGTATTCCCATTTTAACGCCGAAAATGAAGGGAGCGAAGGATACAACTCCATTAATACTGTAGTGGAGGAAGATGATGCGACACATTACCCCGTAGAATTTCTTAATTCGCTACTGGCAAGTGGACTTCCGGTGTAAGTACATCACCTAGCTGAAGGTTGGTGTCCCGATTATGTCCTTTGGAACTTAACTCCGCCGAAGCTGTGTAACGGAACCCGGTTCAAAGTCGTTTCTTTGCAGAGAAACATCATCGAGGCGGAAATTCTAACAGGTTGTGGCGATGGCGAGGCAGTGTTTATACCGTGTACACCACTAATTTCCCACAATTACCAATTTAAGCGCGTGCAGTTCCCTGTGAGCGTATGCTTTGCGATCAACAAGGCCCAGGGTCCAACACTGAAGGCTGAAGGCTGCGGGTGTCGACCTCAGCGGGTTCTCACACGGACAACTGTACGTCGCTTGCTCTCGAGTTACCATTCCTGACTCTGTGTATATTTTGGCTGCTGAGAATAAAACTACAAACGTAGTATACATGGAAGTTTCATAAAAATGTGGCCGTTATTGTAGTATATTGTGGTGTCTTACGATTTCCACACGAACGAAGTCGCGGCCAGAAGCTAGTATTGTTAGTATTATAATAATTTGTGACTTAAAACCATTTCTAGAAGAAGCAGATTCTTTACTACAAAAACACTTCGAGTTATAACTGAATTATTATTTCAACATTAAAATGATATATTAGGGCACTTTCATTAATGAAACATTAGTTCTGTCACTTCTATCCGCGGTAAGTGCGGTGCTTACGGAGGCTAATATTATTAACTAACTTAATAAATAATCTGAAGGCTACACTAAAAGTCGTAATCTAATAAATGATGAACATTATGCCTTGAACCAAGGAACCATTACGGGTAATTTGGATAATCTGCGACAGAAAATCGTTTTTTTTTTTCTGATCCAATGAAATTAAAGTAATATAAGTATTCTAATTTATTTATTTATTTAAACAAAGGCGAACTTAATGCCTTAGGCATTCTCTACCAGTCAGCAAACAAAGGGTGGTAAAGAGATTAGATGACAGGTGCTTTGTTTAAGAGAAACAAGGAAAAAAAATTATAAAAAATATATAATTAGAAATAAAATAAATAGGAACAACAATACACAAATAGGTTATAACCACAGTTATAACTTTATAATACACATGATACATACATATTTAATCAATAAAATATATACCTATATTACATATATATATACAAATTCAAGGGATAGAGGTGTTAAGATGACTCTACTCTATTTATTTGGCATTCTCTACCAGTCAACAAACAAAGGGTCGTGAAGAGTTTAGATTGCAGGTGCTTTGATCAAGAGGAACAAAGAAAAAACATTCTGGCTGTTCTCGTCTGACTAACGGAGACTACTTGCATAGGCACAACTTTGTAGCCAGAATTATCCACCAGCAACTTGCTCTGAAATACAGTCTTGTGGAATCGGAAGTACCGTACTATAGATATGTGCCCGACTCAGTCCTTGAACATGGCAATATCACGTTGTATTGGGATCAATCTATCATCTCTAACATGACTATTTGCCAATAAGCCATACATAGTAGTGATAAATCTATTAGAGCATCGCATAATGATTATTGATATAGCGGTCTCGCATGACGAGAACCTCGTGAAAGCTGAAAAATATAAATAAATTAAGTATCTTGACCTGGCTTGCGACGTTGTCGACAGGTGGGATGTGGATACAGCAATCAATGTGCCGATAGTCGTGACGGTCAATGGCATAATAGCCAAGAGCTTCGACCAACACCAGAGGAGGCTCTCCTTAGGCAGCTGGATCAAGGGCTTGATCCAGAAAGCAGAACTCCTGGACACGGCGCGTTTGTTAGGAGGGTCCTCTCAGGATCCCTGACTACCGGTAGCTTGGACCTTCTTCCTGACACCGGTGGGCTACAATTTTATACATTTTTCAATATTTTGTTTTTTTTTTGTTTTATATATATTTAAAAATGTAAATAATATGTGTAAAAATGAAATAAAGGAAATAATAATATCTAAAACTATGTACAGAACTGAACATAACGACTTCTAGTGATGTTATATATTGGACGAGCTTCGTAATAGAAATAATGTAGCACATTTCCGACAGACGTCTTTTACTGCTCGCAACGGATGAGAAACAAGTGAGCTTTTAATAACAAGCTGTTGGCAGTGGCGGTACCTTCATAGAAGCCAAAAAGCCCGGCTTGCCCTAATAAAAAAAAAATTCTCAAGAACAAACCTAGGCCTACCAATAACAGAGGGTCATGGCCATCCGGCCGGCCCGAGGATACCGCACGGTCTCCTGCGAGGCGGCGAGCCTTCTTGCCGGATTACCGCCATGGGATCTGGAGGCAAAGGTCCTCGCGCACATTTTGGAGTGGCGCGAGGAGGCGAAACGCCGGGGCTTAACTCCGCTGCCGCGAGAAATCGCGGCACAGCGGACGGAGCTCCGGCGGGATCTCATGGCGTCATGGAGAGTGCGATTGTCGCAACCCAGCGCTGGGCACGCCACAATTGCGGCGATAAGACCCCTCTTTGAGGAGTGGCTAGAGAGGCGCCACGGCGTCCTCACCTTCCGCCTGACGCAGGTCCTCACCGGACACGGCTGTTTCGGGAGGTTCCTGCACAGGATAAGGCGGGAGGAAACGCCCGGGTGTCACCATTGTGTGGATCGCCCGGAGGACACGGTGGAGCATACGGTGGAGGTCTGCCCAGCTTGGGCGGAGCATCGTCGTGTCCTCGTGGAGGCGATCGGCGGCGGTGATCTCTCGCGTCCGGCCCTGGTTCAGGCCATGGTACGGAGCGAGAGGAAATGGGAGGCCGTCACCTCCTTCTGCGAAGCGGTAATGCTCGCGAAGGAGGAGGCGGAACGCGTGAGGGAGAGGCAAATTTCGCGCCCTCACGCCCCTAACCGCCGCAGGAGGAGACGCCCAGGGCGTCGGGAATCGCGAGGCGATTTCCGGCTACCGTAGGCGCGGGCTTGCGGGCGGTGAGCAATGGGTGGCTCACCGTCCGATAAGGACCAGGCCCGGGTCGACGGCGCGTTGTGTTCCACGCGCGCCTCAAAGAGATGTCAGCAGAATTGAAGGGGTCCACTAGGGCCGATGCCTGCCGGGGTTGCGAAGAAAACCGAAAGGGAGATCGTGGCCCCCGGCGACAGGGCAACCGAAGGAACACGGGTAGGTTTTAGTGAGTAAGAGTCTGACACGGGAGAAGTTATTTGATGATTTCCCATCCTCAAAAAAAAAAAACAAAGGCCTACCAATAAAAAGAAATAAAAAAAGAAACAGTCAATGAACTCGAACTCAATCATGCATGTCATAGGAATAACCAAATTTCGAAATCCCCGTTTTTTCTGCCGCGCGCACTGAGCTAGGTTGCCAGATCTACGCACTCATTGAACTCGAATCATTCATTTAGTAATCATATGAATAAAATTTAAATTCCGCGCGCTTTGTTGCGCGCCAATACAATGCATTCAATTGCGCCTTCTCGCTCACACTCGTGGGCTTCTTATCTGGCTTGCCTTACCTTTCTTTGTCTCGCAGTTTTCGCCTACAAATTGCTATAGAAACATTTACATTAGTTGATATATTGGTAAGTACATATACGCAGATTTGTATGAAATGAAAAGCCCGGCTTTTGAGTGCACAGAGTACTTTTTATTTTGAAACGCGACGGCGAATTTGTTATTGTATATGTTTTGAAATTAATATTTTGAGACTAGAATTTTATTTTCCACGTGCTGAAGTAATGAATTAGTTTTATTGTTTAAAATGATGTGATAGTTATTGCGGCGATGTCATTCCGCGCTTTTGTAAGTGATTATAGTGTTATTTTTATCATCAAATTCGGAGACTGTGTTCGTAAAGGTATTTTGAGTTTGGGCATATTGAGTATGACAATAAGTAACTCTTTACTTCACCGTAACCAACCTCAAATTACTGTAACTATTTCTCGGAAATAAAAAACGGTATCTTTGTTAGTCGAAGAATATATTGAAATACTCGTAGGCATTCGATTGTCTATTATACAAATTTATGTAGGTGAATAGCTGGTGCCATGAAAGCACATGACTAGGGTTGTTTTTATGGAATTCGTAGTTTTAGTAAACCACTGAAAAATAAACCATCTTATGTACTACATCTTGATATCATAAAACACAATAATGTTAGCATCGAAGAGATTCTTCATAGGTGTTTTGAAATAAATATTAGAGTTGGCTATTGTCATTAAAATAAATTATAAAAAATATTTAAGTAGGTAATATCTCATGTTAACGTTTTCAATCGACATTAAATTTTAAACTCGTAAAATTATGCGTACGGGAATAGAACAACAAATCGATAATGTGGGAACCATCTAGTGGCTTCTGATTGAAAAATTTTGCATGTGACAAGCGAATATGAATTATGGTAAAAAGGTTCGGCTAAGCGGTGTGATTACGCGCATTCATTAATGTAAATGGCGCTTATGACAATTACATACTAATGCCAGACCTCTTCGAATTTTAAAGGTTTTATAACCAAAATTATAATAATGTTGTACCATGAGCAACATGAAAATCAGTCAATCCCTCACTTGGCTGTTTTTTTTTATCGTAAAAAGTCTGGCGGCTTGCCCTAATTTTGACCCCTAGGCACGCCACTGCAGGCTGTTGGTTATAAATAACGTTTCTTTAATAAATGTTCAACGAGTAGTGTAATGAACAGAACTATACAAACTGCTGGGCTGTCTTTAAAATATAATTTTAAGCCAGGTCATGGCTATTGATATATTTTACCATTAGAAGCTTCATTGTAATAGTCTCTTGCATCGTGAGTTATCCATTTAGTATAATTAATGATAATCATGACCACTGCTCTAAAAAAAGCGAACTATTTCGTGCTAATATACTAATTTTCAAAACTTTATCCCAAGAGTTTCATCATTAATTAATTAACCCCGGAGGTATATTATCCTTGATTTAATGCACGCATGTTAACTCAACAGTTCCGAAGCGAGTTGATTTACGAAACAACATTTGTTAGTAAGAGGGTACCGAACCTAGTAGCAATGGTGATTGTGTGAGAGGTCGCGGGGTGCGGGGTGCGGGGTATGAAGTGCGGGGTGAGGCTATCCCGGCGGCTCTCATTAGGCATTTTAATTAAGACGGGCGGCCGCAAGCCGTAACGGCCACTATCTACCTGCTACAACACTACATCTTTGTCAACTTATATTAAATTCTGGCGCAAATTCTTGACCTGATTTCATGTACATAATCAGTGTTATGAGAATCGCGGAACAGCCTGAGAGTCCCTTGACGTGTAGATGAATTAAAAGGCATCATGAAAGGATAATCACAGTGAACAGGAAAATGCAATTTGAGAGGTACCAGATATGAACTGAATAAGACGAGGTGATTATTTGTAAGAGGAAAACTAGTGAAAACAGGCTGGTAGCTGTTCTACTGCAAGAGAGTAATATCAATGAAAGGGAATCGACAAAAGTGCACAAGTACAGAAACATCTCACTAGAAATATTGAGCTCCTTCTGTATCAAAGGTTTAGGTAATTTCGGTTGTTGTTAAGCAATGTTTAAAGTTTTTTTTTTAAGTTTTTCTCAGTATACACGGGAATACACTAAAGAAACTAAAAACGTTAGTTCTTATCACTCCGTGGTCGCAAGTAGTGGGTGCTCTGTAGGTCGTACATTTTAAAGCGCCGGAGCCATTAGTATGTAGTAGCTAGAAGTTTTAATGCGAACTTAGAACAGTTCTCTCTGTGCTAATAACAGTTACACTAACGCCCTTCAAGCACACTTGTTTTAAATTTCAATCTGACAACACTGTGGTTTGAAAAAACACAAGGGAATCAAGATAGAGTCGCAGTTACGCATGAGTTAACTTTATATTTATGGTGGCAAGACATCAGCCTAACTTTCCGAAACATTGTTCTTGCGTCCCTGCTTCTCAGGGGACCTATTTATAGGTTAAATAGCCCTATGAAGATGTGAAACCTTAAATTACTCAAATTAAAACATTGTTTTAGGCTTTCTTTATTGTCGGCCTCAAACATTTCCGCATTACGATTTGTGATTTGTGTAGGTTTATTTCTTTGACATATTAACAGCGTTTAACATGAAATAAAGCAGCATAAAGTTATTAGACTCTTACTGAACAATTACTAACGTGGTAAGATAACGCAGCCTCGTGTGTGAGCCAAAATGACGGATGCAATCTCCCTACGTTAGAAAACTGAGCCGCCTTCCATGTAATGTATTTATGCCTGGACTGTTCTAAATATATTTATCATGAGAAAATGAATAACTGATTTTTGTAGAGCAAAAATACAAAAATCTGTAATATTGTTATTAGAGCATAGATTAAAAGCTAAGAAGAAGAAGAGTAGAAGATAAGTTGAAGCTGTACCTTAGTTCGTCCCAAATATTGAAAAGAAAAACTTTCTGTATCTCAAGCAACACGGAAAAATGGATAAATTATTCTCCTTCCATCATCATTTTATCATAAGTATGCAGCGCTCTTTTCCTCTACACACGCAAAATACATTTGAGGCTTCTTTATTAAATATTCTTTGATGGCAGTTTGTCGAGCACAGCTGCGTCCTCCCTACATTCTCCACTAACACACTTTCCTGCTGACAAAGCAAATGGGCGATATCACCAGGTAAAGATCCTGACTACTGCAGCGAGATATTATCTACTTTTTTATTCGCAGTCGTTTTTAATCAGGCCGGAGTTTTTATATTCAACACCAGCGAGCGATGTAAAGGGTCCCGAGAGAAGTATCGCGCTTGGCGGCGTATGATGGAGGGGTGGCGGCAGTTTGTATGTAAATGGTGAATTATTCGTGGTGCGGCTTATTGCGACCTTGGTGCTACGTTTTAGTGTCGCGCTCATCGAAATGATGAGCGCGACAGAAAATCAACTCCTAACAAAGCGTCATAAGAAACTTACATGGGCTACGTACAGGTAAATTGGAGCGGTCCCAAATCCAACTCGTAGCTCAAGCGATATTTTCTTTTCTTATCACATTATCAAGTTTCACATGTACCTATACTTCTGTGCCTTTCTATTTCGTGTCTTTACTGCCTCGCCCCTGATGGCGTCGTCATGAGTTCGCTCCAATGAGCACGTGGACTTGATTGTTCCGATAATAACATACAGAACGGTTCGCTGTTTCCTGCGATTTCGTACGATTGACAGCTACAAGCCTTTGACATTTACTTCAGCACTGATTGATTGGTGAAAGGAACGCTTTCGTTGTATGCAGGTACCCCTTTTCTTTGTTACTAAGGAAAATACATGTTAACAATGGAAATGTATTATAAATAAGCTTGAAAGCAAGAAGCTTTTAAATTTATCTGACACTAATAATTAATTTTCTATTTTCTTTAACAACGAAATCGTTTCCCCACAGCTTCATGCACGGTACAATAATTTATCGACATAAGCGATAGTGCACATGATTGTGCGTAATGTGGCGGTTGTGTTCGTCACGTGTGGAAGCGATTGCGACCGGTTACAATGCTCGCCCCTGGGGGACGCCGCATACGAGTGCCAATGACATTTGTGGCCACAGGACCGACCCTGTTGTCATCCAACCTTTATTGGCTATTTCATACCAAATACTAAAATGTTTATGTTAACATCGGAATAACAATTTTCTGTTGGGACTTTTTTTTTTTTTTTGAGGGTCGGAAATCATCAAATAACTTCTCCCGGTCTGGGCGGAGCGGAAGGGCGTGTCAGACTCTTACTGACTAAAACCCACCCGTGTTCCTTCGGTTGCCCTGTCGCCGGGCGCCCCGATCTCCCTTTCGGTTTTCTTCGCAACCCCGGCAGGCATCGGCCCTAGTGGACCCCTTCAATTCTGTTGGGACTTGGGACTGTGCATGTTTGAAAAATAATAGGTTTTTACATATGAAATTGCCGTTCTGCCGTACTGGCTATTTCAAGTCCAATTTTTTTCTTTTTTCGCTCAGAATTGTAAGTTCAAATTACTTTTATTTTTAAAATATGGAATTCTTTTTTGAAAATGAGTCATTTGTTTAATAGCGATCGTTTTGTTTTCATCGCATTTGTACGTTTTTCGTCATCATGGATACGTTAAAAATTCGAATGATTATGGAGTATGAGTACTGTCGTGGCAGCAAAGCGGCAGAAGCGGCAACATCAACGACGTATACGAAGTGAACACTTCTAACGATCGCACCACCCGTTATTGGTTTGCCCGCTTCCGTTCTGGAAATTTCGACATAAGAAATGAACCCTGTGGTCGACAGAAAATTTAGTCGACAATGACGAATTAAAGGCGATTGTTGAAGCTGATGATTCTCAATCTATAGCTCTGAATTAGCAGCAGCTTTCAATGTAAGCATCAAAACAATATTGGTCCATTTGCGCCGAATTGGCAAGGTAAAACAGCTTGACAAATGGGTGCCCCACGAATTGAATGATCGCTAGCGCGAAGCACGCGGCGAGTTGAGCCTTACACTGCTTAACAGGCACACAAACAAAGCCATATTGAATCGCATTGTTACTTGCGACGAAAAATGGATTCTGTTCTACAATCACAAGCGCGAAGCAAGTTGGTTATATTCTGGTTCAGCACCTAAGCAATGCCCCAAACGAAAACTGACCCCTGAAAAAGTCATGGTCACTGTTTGGTGGTCTAGCGCCGGTGTCATTCATCACAGCTTCTTACCAAACGGGATGAGCATTACTGCAGATATGGTACTGTGAAGAACTGAACATAATGATGGAGACGCTCGCACATCTCCAACCAGCTTTGGTCAATCGTTCAGCTCCGCTGCTCCTGCAAGACAACGCGCGACCTCATACAGACGGTCTCCAAGTTACAAGAGCTGGGGTTGGAAGTTCTCCGTCATCCGCCGTATTCACCAAACCTTGCTCCTACAGACTTCTACTTTTTCCAGAATTTGGATAACTTCTTGGCGGGAAAAAAATTCGATAACCGAGAGGCAGTTCAAAATTCCTTTGAATAATTTGTTGCCTCCCGTCCAGCTGACTTTTTCAAAAAGGGCATCAATAAGCTACCACTACTTTGGCAAAAATGCATTGATTGCATGGGTAATTAATTTGATTAATAAAAATAAAAAATATAGAGAAACAAGGGCGTTAACTTATTTCATGAAAAACGGCAATTTCATAGGTAAAGACCTAATATGTAGTATTGACATTGCTTGATCAACAATATTTTGCTCACTTCAAACCCTTAAATTGGAAGCGTACTTCACATAAAATGTCTATCTATCTATAAATGTAAAATTAAATTATTAAATAAATGTAATCAATTGCCCTGCATTAGTCTCGCAAAAACTAGAAAATGGCTCGACCGATTTGAATATTGTTTTTTTTTTTTGTTCTGTTTGCGTCGTTACTGAGTGGTTCACTACGGGTGGTTTAGGAAAAAGAAAATTAGGAAAAACCCAAAGGAACAGCCTAAAAATCGAGATTAAATCTTTGACAGGGCAACTTCAGAGGGGCAACTAGTAACAAGATAAGTTCCAAACTGTAATTTGCCCTAATAAGATCCAAATCATCAGTATGCTAATATAATTCAAGACCTATAATAATATTTAACAAATGAATGTCCATATTTGGGGCACAATCACAATATTATTGTATGCATTTATGTGGATCATACGATAGGTGCGATCATGTGAAGCCTGTGTCCAGCAGTGGACGTCTGTGTCCAAATGTAATTACAATTAAATCTCTACACTTACATTCATCACACTCACACTATGTACAGAAAAACACACAAAACCTTTTATACTCTTATGCTATCCACATTTGCAGTCGGCTCTTCATATACTCCAACAAGTTTCCACTTTCCTCTACAAAGAGATCACTTTGTAGGTCGCTAAGATTTTGGGTTTCTCTAACTTATAAATGGCTAACATAAATAACGTTAATACTGACCTGGATTCGTTGGAGGTAACGACGTCTTACAACTGTCTCCCGATAGACTGTAAACTGTTTATTAATACTAGAGGAGGCATTACACTACTTCATTTAAATATCAGAAGTATAACTAAAAATTTTGACCAACTCTGCATCTTAATATCCGACATGAACATTAATTTAGACATAATAATACTTACGGAATGCTGGCTTAAAAAATCTAATAACTTACCTATCCTTGCTGGATATACGGGTCATTATACCAGACTAAATCAAAACCAGAATGACGGCATCATCATCTATACCAAATTAGATCTAACGTGTAAAGTAAACGAACCAATATTCAAGGAAGGAAACTGTCTCGTCTGTCAAATAGATCGCAGTATCAGTGTGGTAGCCATATACCGATCCCCTTCTTCATCAACCAAAGAAAAATTTAATAACTTTATTAACAGCCTAAATGACGTATACGCCAATATAAAAACTCAACATATTATTTTGGTAGGGGACCTTAATATCGACATAAGCATAACCTCAACTGATCCATTTCGTGAAGAATACCTAACGCTTAATGCCTCACATGGCTTGTTTCCCTCGCATGCTCAGCCTACTAGAGCTAATTCGTGCCTCGACCACTTTTTCATTAAATCAGAATTTCCTTCTACAACACTCATTTTGGAATCCCACATAACCGACCATCAGCCCATTACTTTATGTCTTAATAAGAACATTTCTCACAATCGACACCATAACACTAGAACATGTACGTGCTATGATAGTATCAAAACGGATTTAGAAAACACCAACTTCTCTGAAATTCTAGCAGTTACCGACGCAAACGTTGCATCTAATATGCTTGTCACACTCCTCTCAGACGCAATTGCGAAACACACTAGGACATTAACAGTCTCCAGAAGCAAACGAGTTCTAAAACCTTGGATGTCACCGGGTCTCCTAAAATGCATTAGAAACCGTGATAGACTCCACTCAAAGTCCAAAAAAGCACCTGATAATATGATCCTAAAACTAACATATACGCGATACCGTAACTTCTGTAATAACCTCCTTTGTAAATAAATTAAAGCTTGATTTTAAAAAGTCCCAAATTCAAAATGCCGGTACCGACCCAAAAGCCCTGTGGAAAGCCATTAGGGATATAACAAATACTCAGAAGACCAAAAATAGTGCAAAAGAATTATTGAAATTACATGACAACCCGAAAACGTCTACTAACCATGTCTGTACCTACTTTAAAGAGATCGTTAAGAATTTAGCTGAGAAAATTTGTAACACCGCCAACATTCATATAAAAACTACCTCTCCACAAGAACTCGAACAAAACAGCCCATCCGATTCACTGGTCATCCTGGAAGTCACAAACGCCGATATAGAAGCATTAATCTTGGAACTTCGTTCTGACAGCGCTACAGGGTGGGACAATATTCCCTCTCAAGTCCTCCGACAAAATTACCAGGTACTAACACCTATAATAACTCACATTTGTAATCTTGCCATAAGTAGCGGCGTTTTCCCAGAAGTCTTTAAGAAATCGCTTATACATCCTATTTTTAAAAATGGTGAAAGGGATTGCCTTAACAATTATCGCCCTATTTCAGTACTTTCAGCCTTATCTAAGATCTTAGAGAAAATTCTGAATCGAGCGCTGAAAACGTTTCTAAAAAAATTTAGTATTTTAGCGCCAAATCAATATGGTTTTCGCCCTGGTTTATCCACAGAAGACGCTGTAACGGATTTGACAAATACTGTTGTTGACAACTTAGATGCAAAAAATAGATGCTTATGCATCTTTCTAGACCTCTCAAAGGCATTCGACACGGTATTTGTCCCTACCCTACTGGAGAAACTACAAAAGGTAGGAGTAAGGGGTTTATCCCATAAAATGTTTAAAGACTACCTCACAAATAGGAGACAACGAGTAAAAATTGAGGGCTATATTAGTGATGAAGAAACAGTGAGTTACGGTGTGCCCCAGGGTAGTGTTCTAGGCCCCACACTATTCCTCCTATACATAAACGATCTCTGCTTACTCCAATTACCGTATACTAACATCTTTACCTACGCAGATGATACTGCTATCCTTGTTTGGGGTCCAAATTGGCAAACTGTTAAGGAGCGCGCCGAATACTCACTATCCAGAGTTATGAACTGGCTAAAAAATAACCTACTAACACTAAATCTAACAAAGACCAACTACATCGCATTCTCCCTCAGCAAAATTACCGACCCTGGCGAAAACTTCTATATTAAAGCTCACACTTGTTCTAATTGCAACGAATGTGACTGTCTTGAACTTACGCGGGTCGAAGAGGTAAAATACTTGGGCGTACAGATTGACCATAGACTGAAATGGAATAAACAGATAGATTTAGTCACAACAAGAGTGAGGCGATTGATACACGTCTTTAAATCCCTACGAGATGCCCTAACACATGATAAGCTAAAACTAGTCTATCTGTCTCTATGCCAGTCTGTAATACAATACTGCATCACAGTCTGGGGTGGAGCTGCTAAAACGCACCTTATTAAATTGGAAAGGGCTCAACGAGCCGTCCTAAAGGTAATGACCAGGAAACCTTACAGATACCCAACTGTGAGCCTTTATTCAAACTGCAAGGTCCTCACAGTTCGTCAGCTATTCATCTTGAATGCTGTTCTCAAAAAGCATCGAGATGTGCCCATCCCAAACTCAAATAAACGCAGTTTATCATCTGTATGCCCTCGTGTGGTTTGTAGAACCTCTTTCGCAAAAAGGCAAACACGTAGCACAAGCGCTAAACTATACAACGATTTAAACAAGAAACTAAACATCATTACATTATGTAGACGCAAAGTTAAATTAAAAATTACTGAATGGCTTCAACTACTTGACTATCAAACAACCGAAGACCTTCTTAGCTATCTAATATAAAATACAAAGAATAATAACTACTAACTAAACCAACAACAATACCTTATTTCTAATTAAATTTATCCACTCATACACACAAACACATACACTCTCTCACACACACAGACACAAACCCATACCACGATACACTACCAATCACATACTCACATATACTAACGCAAATTTAAAATTTATAGCGTAATTTACTTAATAATCAGCAACCTTATGTACAAACAGTTTTGTGTACCTCTTGCTGCGACTGAACACTGTCTCCCAAGATACAGGCTCCTGGCCTAGTTTGGGACTCAGTATCAGTACACATATATTGTTACAAACATCCTAAGACTGTTCATACTTAAGTACAATTGTTGTAATTATTGTGTCAATAAACAATTTTTATTTATTTATTTATTTATTGTCTTTCGGCTGATATGATGATGCGATACGTACTGACTTCGTAGCTATTTAACGTTCTTTAAACAAGAAATAATTAAAAACAATTGAAAGAACGTTTAGTCCTTCAGCTTTCTGAAAACAACTTATATAACAACGCCACACGATTAGACAAAATATAATGGCTTAAGTTCGTGTTCATCATTCAACTAACTTCTGCCAGCAAGGTTAATTCCGTGATTTAGTACACATCTGTGGGGACTATGGGGGTGAACCTAGGGGTGAGCGGGGGGATACTCCCCGTATATGACAATCATCCCGCACACAACGAACCGAACTGAAGAGCGCAATTACCAGGATCGCATGGTACACAGGCGATGTTATGATCGTCTCATTACGTTCGTTGACAATTCTTCCACAAAATTGTCTGATGTCTGTCGAATAACGTGTCAGCTGTTATAACCTTCTAGTATCTAGCCGTCTTTTTATGAGGACTTAAATTTTAAGGGTCTCGTATGAAGGATAACTTTACTCACTTTATTTAGGTTTATGGGGGGATTCGGCAAATATTTTCCCAAAAAATTGAGTGTAGGTATTTTTCTCTGATAAAATATTTCATTTGAAATTCTAGATATTAAAAGCTTTGGAATTTTCTTTTAAAACAGCAATAAAATGCTCAATTAATGCCCTGCCCCTACTTGCGTCGAAAGTAAAGTGAAATATTTCGCTGCTAAGACGAGGGCAAGGAGAGTGTGGCGGACATAAAGAACGCACAACTAGGACTTACTTTCAGCCTCTACACAGAAACAGCTTTCGCGAGCGAAGTTATAGCAATCCCAAGTTATGAGAAATATGATTATATTTGTACTCTACTCGATAAGCTCTAGACAGTGACACCCACATGCCAAGGAAAGATTTTTTTTCCATTTCCCTTTAATTTACAACTTCATTAAATGTTTATTATTTTTTCTTATAGCGGCATTGCAATATACAATCTGTGAAAATTTCAACTGTAATAGGATGCTGTTTGGCACCCTTCGGGTACGGAACCCTAAAAAGGAGGGTTGTGTGTTTGACCTGTATGTGTGTATGTATGGCCGTCGCTATGTTTAGTAGTTATGAGGGAACACCCTCATAACTACTAAACGGCTGGACCGTTTTAGATGAATGATATGTCGTTGGATTATTGCGCGAGTGTCACTGGATAAATTAAGATTAAAAAATCAAAATTTAGGATTTTTGGCGCGAAAATGTATGTTTAAAAGAACAACTTCCGAACCTTTATACAAATTATATGTTTGAACGCAATTTGGACTGCGGTAAAAAAACTAAAATACTGAAAATAAAAGAATTATAAACTAACTTTAATTTCGGAAGTCGGTGTCATTGGATCAGTATTTTAGTTTTTTGCCACCGACTTCCGAAATTAAAGTTATTTTTCACTTTATAATTTGGAAGTTTTTCTTCTTTTTAGCGGGTTGGTTTATAATTTATCAAACTCAAACTCAAAGCATTTATTTCAAATAAACCAATTACTTTTGAATTTTCAAGGGGTCGGTCAGTCAAAAAGATGAAGCAAGTTGCCCATTCCAAAGTGTAGTAGGCACCTATGGAGAAGAACGGGCAAGAAACTCCATGGACACTCTTTTAAATCACAAAATATTGGTAACATCATTCATGTTAAAGTTATAAATGTGAGAACGATGTAGAACGATAAAAGCGTCCGTAATAAAAAATAAAACAAATAAAACAATTCAAAAATCAAATTAAAATAAGCCATGGCAGCTAGAAGATGTCGGGTTTGACTTAGATTAGTGAAAAGTTTTATTTTGGACAAACACTAACTTTAAATACAATCGAAACCAGTAGATTAACGATCAATACATCAAGTTTGTTTGATTACTATGGTGTGAAGCCAGGATATCCCACAAACAGAAAAAAAATTAAAGGTGTGCTTTAATATCTAGAAAAAAATAAACTCGCTTCTCCCTTTCCCCTCAACCGTGGATATTATGATAGTGCATATCCATTAGCGCGGAGCTAGCAGTCGAGCACCGATACAAGTTTAACGAGTTTCCACAACCACCCGCCTTCGCACGGAGTAGTGGAAACAGAAGACAAAGAAAAGAAAAAAAAAGAAAAGCTATTTAAAAAACAACCGACCTCCAAAAAAAAAACACTACAAAGGTAAAAATAACTTTAATTTCGGAAGTCAGTGTCTTTCGTTTCGAATTTTCGTTTTTTGACACCGACTTCCGAAATTAAAGTAATTTTTCACTAAGTGGTGTTTTTTTTTTTTTAATCGGTGGTTTTTTTTTTTGTTGTAAATAGCTTTTATTTTTCACTTTTTAGTTGTGGTACTCTCCGTGGAGGAGCTAGTCACACGGGTCAATCCATCAGGTTAAGCTGGGCTTGCTGGGGCTGGTCCGTAGATGGGTACCCATTAATAAATTAATAAATACCGAGACTCCTCCGTGCCTCGGAAAGCACGTTAAGCCATTGGTCCCGGCTGTTATTCGTGGATCTTTGATAGTCGTTACGGGTCGTCAGAAGCCCGAAAGTCTGACAGCCAGTCTTACCAAGGGGTATCGTAATACCTAGTTACTGGATTGTGGAGGTCAGATAGGCAGTCGCTCCATGTAAAATAATGGTATTCAGCTGCATCCGGTTACACTGGAAGCCGACCCCAATATAGTTAAGAAACGGCTAGGTAGATTGATACATAGTTGTGATGTCAGGCTCCAAACCGAAGGTAGCGTTCCAGATGTTGTATTGGCGTCGGTGTACATGCCAGGCGAGGACGCACACTGCCCGCCAAAAGAGATGGCCGATCTGGTACAGCACTGCGAATGCGCCAATTTGGACCTGATCATTGGCATCGACGCAAACGCTCACCACCCGCTTTGGGGCAGTGCCGCACCAAATTCCAGAGAAGAGGTACTATCCACCTATTTATTCTCTACTAACCTTAATATTGTTAACCGCGGGTCAGAAATCACTTGCGTCACAGTCCGTGGACAAACGATCATAGACTCAATACTCGCTACAGAAAACGCGACAAACCTTATCACAAACTGGCACGTATTGGACGAGCCTTCTTGCCACAGAAGGATCCGCTTTACACTAACTACAAACACTAGGAAACCCGCTCTGAGGCGAAACCCGAGGCGTACCAATGTTCCCGAGTACAAACGCCTCCTGGCCTCCCTACTAGCTAGACATCTAAAACAAATAACCGTAAGGGATATTTGGAATACACCGTGACAAAACTATCAGAATACCTAACCGAAGCATACCACGTATGCTGTAAACTAAGAGCGCCACAAATCAAGAACGAGAGGAACCCTTGGTGGAACGCTAAACTTAGTAAATTCAGAGATGCGCTACGTAAGCAATTCAACAGAATAAAAAACACGAGACTCCCGAACGACTGGAAGATATACAAAGAGACCTAATACACGTACAAAAAACAGATCAGAACCGCTAGGCGGACAGCATGGCGGAAATTCTATGAATCCATTGAAACAAATAATGAGGCGGCATGGGTAAGGAAATCCTATCAACTGATCAGGACCGAACTCTCGGCGCGCTGAAAAAAAAACCGATAATTCATACACACTAACTGACTATGAAACCAGTAAGGTCCTTCTCGAGACTCACTTCCCAAACTGTAAAATCCTGGAGGGCAGGACATGGGAGGCTGAAACAGAATGGACCCCAATGGAGCAAGACTGGTCAAGAGCCCGTAATATAGTAACAGAAGAGCGGATAAAGTGGGCTATCAACAGCTTCCAGCCGTACAAGTCAGCGGGGCTGGATAGCATCTTCCCAGCCCTGCTGCAGTGGGGGGTAGATTATTTGACCATGGTTGGTGGAGATCTATCGAGCCTGCATAGTACTTAGACACTTACCTCTTGCATGGCGCGAGGTGAAAGTAATTTTCATACCCAAACCTGGCAAAACTGATTACACACAACCCAAGGCTTATAGACATATAAGTCAAACATCCTTTTACTGAAAACTCTCAAGTGACTCCGTGAAAGACATATCCAAGATGGACCTCTCCGGGTAAAACCACTGCACAAACAATAGCATGCGTACTCCACAGGCAAATCAACAGAATCTGCGCTGCATAGCGTGGTTTCTAAAATTGAATGCGCAGTGCACCACAAATGCTCAGTACTGGTCGCCTTCATTGGCATCGAGGGCGCCTTTGACAAGACCATGTTCAACAGTATGAACACGGCCCTCGACAGACACAGCATAGACTTGATCCTGAATGGCTGGATCACCAACATGCTCAAATTGAGAGCTGTACATACAAGTCACAGTAAATGACACTACGAGGGCCATCGTTGCAAAGGGTTGCCTGCAAGGGGGCGTCCTGTCGCCGCTTCTATGGAACCCTGGTAGTAGACTACCACTACTACCTAGTTACTTCACCGTAGGCTACTCCGATGACTTAATTATAATAATAAGCGGGACCCATAAAAACATTCTATGCAACCTTATGCGACAAGCCCTGAAAATAGTAGAGGAATGGTGCAACAAGCACCAAATCTCAGTAATCCCTACAAAAACCGAACTGATTCTCTTCACAAAAAAGAGAAAACTGACGACACTACAACTACCACGATTCTTCAGAACAACCCTAAGCCTATCAACTGAAAGCAAATACCTGGGTATCTTTTTGGATAAACAGCTAAACTGGGCAAAACATACCAACTACATCACTACAAAAGCCAGCATAAGCATATGCCTGTGGTAGTGCAAGCGACTGCTTGGCAGGAACTGGGGGGATAAGCTCCAAGGTCACGTACTAGTTATACACCACAGTCATCCGACCAATTATCACATGCGGCTCACTAGTCTAGTAGCCCAAGACATACCTGAGCACCGCCCAAAGAGATCTCGAAAAACAGCAGCAGTTTGCTTGTGTTGCGATCACTAGCAGTATGAGAACTACACCCACTGCTGCCCTATAGGCAATGCTTGGTTAGCGGACCAAGCATTGCCTATAGGGCAGCAGTGGGTGCACCCCCTGCACCTTATTGTGCTCGAGGAGGCGGCCCTGACTGCCTTTAGGCTCCATTTATCAGGAACCCTAAGCAAAGACTCCAGAGCTAGGCATACACGCATAAAGGAAGATGCAATCAAACGACGGCCAATGATGGCATCACCCTGCGACAAAGCCCCGAAAACACATCACTTTCAAAGGCACTACAGCATAATACTCACAGAAGAACAACGTGATTACTCAGGCCCGAAAGAGATGAGAGTATACATCGATGGATCGAAGACCGACTCCGGTACCGGGGTCGGAGTCTTCTCACACGATCTCAACATAAATATATCCAGACCATTGGGCATGTTCAACACCGTCTATCAGGCGGAGTGTGTGGGCATAATACAAGCGGTCAACGCCCTAGAAGCCAGGAGGGTTACGGACACGCTACAGTAATTCACAACACAAGCGGGGAACTGGTGGACCTCGACACCGCGCTGCAGGCAGTCCAGGGATCAAAATCAAAATCAAAATATTTTTATTCCACATAGACCTACATGGGCATCTATGAAACGTCAGAAGCTAGGTGCATGGTTCCAATTGGTCGTTTCCTATGGAGAAGAGCCGGCAAGAAACTCCACGGTTACTCTTTTAAAAATAATTGGCTTTTACAATTTTTTCAAATAACAGTATGACTAGGTATGGGAGGACAGTGTAGGTATTTCAATAAGTACCAGGTACTTAAGAAAATAGAAAATGGTCAACAAATCTACAGTCCACTAAGCCTACAGTGTTCTCACATTCACAAAATAGAAAAGAATCTATACAAAAGATATATAAATTAATAAAAATAAGAACCTCTTTTAATTAAACACAATTACATTATTGCTATTACAACTGTAATAAATCTGAATAATTATCATGTGCAAAAAAGCCACTAATAAAGAGTTAAAATTAACTCGTAGGTATATAATGTCAAAAAATTGAATGAATATGTCAAGGACGAATGTAAAAAAAATTAATAAGATAAAAATAAATATGGTAATTTGGGAGCAGTAAATAGACTCTTACATAATTATGCCGTTAATGAGATACCAGGGAAGCCACATGTGCAGAAGGAATTATTGCCAAATTTCCTTGTCTTCAACATAGTCTTTAATTATGTAATATGCTTTCTTGATAAGAACACGTTTGATATGGGTTTTGAACTTCCCATCGCTAAGTTCTGTAACAGACTTTGGTAACTTGTTATAAAAGCGGATACTGTTTATAAGAAATGACGTTTTAGTTAATCTAAATTTGGGTATAACAATTTCATGTCTACTACGTGTATTTATATCATGGAAATCGCTTCTTATTTTGAAAAGTCCTAAGTTTTTGCGAACATACAAAATACTTTCTAAGATATAAAGAGAAGGCAGAGTCAGTATATTAGTTTCTTTAAATTTGTCTCTAAGGGACTCGCGAGGACCCATTTTATAGATCGCGCGGATTGCCCTCTTTTGTAGAATGAAAATTGAATCTACGTCAGCTGAACGATCTCCCCACAGCAGAACGCCATAAGACATAATACTGTGGAAATAAGCAAAGTATACTAACCTAGCTGTGGCTATATTAGTCAACTGCCTTATTTTTCTAACTGCATATGCAGCTGAACTTAATCTACCTGAAATAGTTCTAATGTGGGCGCCCCATTGCAATTTTGAATCTAAAGTAATGCCTAAGAATATAGTTTCCGTTATTGCATCTAGTTTTTTGCCATCAAGTTTTAAATTTAGACCTACTTGAGGTACATTTGGTTCGCTTCTTATTTTGAACAGTCCTAAGTTTTTGCGAACATACAAAATACTTTCTAAGATATAAAGAGAAGGCAGAGTCAGTATATCAGTTTCTTTAAATTTGTCTCTAAGGGACTCGCGAGGACCCATTTTATAGATCGCGCGGATTGCCCTCTTTTGTAGAATGAAAATTGAATCTACGTTAGCTGCCGATCCCCACAGCAGAACGCCATAAGACATAATACTGTGGAAATAAGCAAAGTATACTAACCTAGCTGTGGCTATATTAGTCAACTGCCTTATTTTTCTAACTGCATATGCAGCTGAACTTAATCTACCGGAAATAGTTCTAATGTGGGCGCCCCATTGCAATTTTGAATCTAAAGTAATGCCTATGAATATAGTTTCCGTTATTGCATCTAGTTTTTTGCCATCAAGTTTTAAATTTAGACCTACTTGAGGTACATTTGGTAATGAAAACCTAATACATTTAGTTTTGTTCGCATTAAGTAAAAGATTATTAGCTGCGAACCATTTTGAAAGAACAGCCAGACTATCATTGACATGTAAGACATCTGTATCTTTTCTATCTATTTTAAAAATAAGAGAAGTATCGTCAGCAAATAGAATTATATCCGATAAGTTAGCCATCATGTAAAGAAGCTCATTTATATAAACTAGAAATAAGAAAGGGCCGAGAATTGAACCTTGAGGCACGCCCATTTTAACTAGAGACCCCGTAGACGTCGCCCCGTTAACGTTTACTTTTTGCTCCCTATTGGATAGATAGGAAAGAACAAGATCAGCAGCTTGTCCACGAATTCCGTGGTGGTGTAATTTACAGATCAGTGTATTGTGGTCAATGTAGTCAAACGCTTTTGAGAGGTCACAGAAAATGCCAATTGCATCCTGGGAATTTTCCCAGGATTCCAAAATGTGAGTGATGAGTTTTACTCCTGCGTCAGTCGTCGACCTACCTTTCGTGAAACCAAACTGGTCACTATGTAAAATCCCATTTGAATTAAAATGTGACAACATCTGATCTAGCATGATTTTTTCATATATTTTACTCAATGCTGGTAGCACAGATATTGGTCTATAAGGGAAGCTATGCCATCCTTGGATAGCAGGCTAACCAGGCGTTTATTGTGCACGGACAGGAACAGTCTGCGCCTGGTGACGGGGACCATCACGGGACATGGAGGCAAAGGAAACGCACGTGCTCTTTGAATGCACAGGCGTCACCCAGATTAGAACAGAAACCCTCGGGTCACCCAGATCCTACGCAGATGTTCTGAATAGATCAGGAGACTTAATTCGCATCTGGAGGGAGGTGGGCTGGTTGGAATAACCACCAAACAGCCGCTATGGCCCACGCACAATGGTCCATCTTACGGACTAAGTGTGGAAACCAAACCCTATAACGTAGAACATTGGTGTTGTTGTTATACTTATCCTTATCCTTACATATCCTTACATATTATAAAACAAAGTCCCCCGCCGCGTCTGTATGTCTGTCTGTCTGTCTGAACGCGATAAACTCAAAAACTACTTAACGGAGTTTTAACCAATTGACGGAGTGATTCATGCGAAAGGTTAAAGTGTTTTATTCATTAAAGGTTTTATGTAAATTGGTTGAAATTTGACGATTATTGTTGAAGATGTCGGAAAAAATCATGCCGACTGGGAACTTTATTGGCGTGTGCCGCGGAAATGGTAAAAGTTACATAAAATTTATGTTCTACGGTATTGTTCATCTTAAAAAGTTCAACAAAAAATTTCCAATAGCATATGTCCATCGTCTAACGATGACCCTCAATAACCATTTCTATCTTTCAGAATTTGATAAAAATTTAATGTTATTTCCGAAGCTATTTTGACCGGTATTATATTAATCCTTATCCTATGTTACTTAAATTGAGCATTTAATTTAGATTCAAATATGCCTTGAAATCATTTCATTTAAATTAATAGTATAAAAGATATCAAAGATTCAAATTACGCGTGACAAAATAATTATGGTTGACCGTAACGCGGGTGCAGCGGTAAGAGTAAATGGCTTTTGAGTATGTAATCCCGATATCGGTAGTACGTTCCCGTGTGATATTTTCTGACATCCACGTGGCGAAGCCGCGGGTAAAAGCTAGTTATAAAACAAAGTCCCCCGCCGCGTCTGTCTGTCTGTCTGAACGCAATAAACTCAAAAACTACCAAACGGATTTTCAAGAGGCATATTTTAATTTAAATTAAAATATTCCTTGACATGATTTCATTTAAATGAATGGTTTAAAAGATATCACAGATTCAAAATTACGCGTAACTAATAATTTTTGTTGACGGCAACGCGGGTGTAGCGGTAGGAGTCGATGCGGCGATAAGACCCCTCTTTGAGGAGTGGCCAGAGAGGCGCGACGGTGACCTCACCTTTCGCCTGGCGCAGGACACGGCTGTTTCGGGAGGTTCCTGTTCAGGATAAGGCGGGAGGAAACGCCTGGGTGTCACCATTGTGTGGATCGCCCGGAGGACACGGTGGAGCATACGGTGGAGGTCTGCCCGGCTTAGGCGGAGCATCGCCGTGTCCTCGTGGAGGCGATCGGTAGCAATGACCTCTCACGTCCGGCCCTGGTTCAGGCCATGGTACGGAGCGAGAGGAAATTGGAGGCCGTCACCTTCTTCTGCGAAGCGGTAATGCTCGCGAAGGAGGAGGTAGAACACGTGAGGGAGAGGCAAATTTCGTGCCCTTCCGCCCCTAACCGCCGCAGGAGGAGACGCCCTGGGCGTCAGGAATCGCAGGCCGATTTCCGGCCACCGTAGGCGCGAGCTTGCGGACGGTGTGCAATGGGTAGCTCACCGTCCTATAAGGACCAGACCTGGGTTAACGGCGCTATTTCCCGACTTCCACGCGAGTGAAGCCGCGGGCAAAAGCTAGTAAATAAATAAATTCGGAGCATAATGGCTGTGATAGACGTATAGACAGACAGACAGACACATGAGTGATCCTATAAGGGATCCAATATTTACATTCAGACGTACAGAACCCTAATAACTAATACTGTGAGAAACCATTAAGGTGAATGGGATGGGCGAAAATTGAAATTTGTATGGCAAAATTTATATCCACGCCCTGCCCATCTTTGGTGTAAAAGGTCTAGATGCGCGAGGATGTACGAGGCGAGAATTGAAATATTTGTCAGTAAAGGGTCTTTCAACAAGGACGGGTCGATGTTGAAATTAAATAAAACAAGCTGTATGTGAGATATTAAAGAAATTATTTTTTTATTCGAAAGGCCCAATTATGCCATTATTTATGAAATATGACATCGTTTAAATGTCCACCGCGGCTTCGAATGGTTCCACGGATCCAATTTTCAATTACTCTACTGCATAGATCCAGCTGAATCTGAGCGATGGCCTGCGTTATGTTGATTTCAGGCCATCAATTGATTGCGGATTATTAGCATAGACCTGCAACTTGAGAAAACCCCACAAGAAAAAGTCTAGCGGGGTCAAATCGAATGAAAGACCTGGCACACAAAATCCTGACGTCTTACAAATCCTGTATCGTGCAAGCACAGTATACCGCGCGATCAACATATATATAACTTTCCGACATCAACCAGTAGGCAGTTACCCGCCAGACATAAGACCCGTCAGATCGGAGGATCCTCCCTTTTCTATAGAGGATGAGTGACCTTTACACCCTGGTCCTCATATCTCTAAATTGGTGATCCCGAATATGAACGTCAACATAGACTTCGTGCAACTGCATCAGCGTGACGTCACCATCATCACTCCCGATAGCTTTTGTGAGACGAGTCACACAGCCAGCCAGCACCCACGGCTTCAAAACTGGTATCCTGACCACCAGCATGCAGCAAACACGCATTCCTGGTCATCACCCTCAGCCTCATCAGCAACCTTGGCACAGCATGCTGCACTATCGGCCGGTCCACAAGCAGAGGCCATTCTACCCTTTCCTGGTCGACGCCAGCAGTCATCCACAACCCGGTATTACATCCCACTGTACTACATCCCGCTGTACTACATCCCACTCACTGGGGAATCACCGCAGACAGTTCCGACTCACTGGAACCTCAACGGGCACTGTGAAGCATCACAGGCTACAAGACTCAGCCCACTATCGACCTCCAAGGTATTTTAAAGTGAAAGTATTTTAGAATACTTCAGAAAACTTGAAAAATGTTACAAATCCCATTATCATACATAAATTGCATTTTTGAAGTGGCAATGACTCTGCATATCAATCACTCGAGTACTCGGCTCGATCATTGGAACATGAAAAACTTCGCTCCTGCTAAGTATTAGCTCACAGTCAAGTGTAACAATTGATGCTGAACGGATCGCAGTCTAATGACGCATTGATCGCGTATTTTAATACGAGTACGCCAAAGTGCACTAGTCTGTACGCTCGTTTAAAGTGCGTTTCGCGTAGTCGACGACTATTTTCCATTGTGTTATGAACGATCAGTCGACCTGTAAACTATTAAAGGATCTTTTTTGTATAAAGTTTTATTTTTACTGTTGGTATAAAGTAGTACCAGTAAAGTAGGTACGTAAGTATGAAATAGAAGACTGGTAAACATTAGCTACTAACTTGCACATAGTAATGTGGAATAGTAATGTGTTTGCTGAAGGTACACAAGAAATATTATTTTCATCGACAAATCTGGGTCAGAAACTTAATTATGTCAATAAAACTACCTACCTGTTACATATAAAAAAATAATCCGATCTATAACAATGTTTGGTATTAGGTCTCCTATTCGAATACAAATACGGAGCCACTTTTAGTGAGGCTTTCGGTATCCTCTGTAAAGTCACGAAAGGCAAAAAAATCCAAAACACACAAAAAGACACGACGGCAGTAAAAGTGCCGATGACAACGGGCGAGAGCGAAAGGTTATTTTTCTTAAATTACTTTAAGAGAAAAGTACAACATTGAGTTGTGTCGTTCTGTACCCCAGCTAATTACTCGAGACGACAGGTTGATATGTAAATGGAAACAGAGGGGTGCGGGGACAGGCGCGTGGGGCTCTAGTGACACGTTACAATGGGAAAAGTTACGTAATAACAGACTAACTTTCGGCTCTACACCGTTATCAGTGCGGTCCCGCTGCTCAAATATAGCCGTTGGGAATACGACATAAAGTCCTAGATGAATACTTATGTATGTTAGCGAAGTCCTCCGTCTTTTATTCGTTCGTCTGGCGTACGAGATTTATGTGAATAAAACACGGGTTCGTGTTATGTTTTATGGTGGTGAACGTTCTAATCCTACGACAACACGGAAATATGGCATGTCACGTTATGGGAACTTCACTAAAAATAATTTTGATGACTTTGAGTTACGTTAAAAGTATTATTGATGTTCCGGATTTCGACAATTATTTTTATTTTATAAGACAGAATTATCTTTTTATTGCATTAATATTCATTTTAACTGAATTTTAAAGCGAATTTAGTTTAATAAAAATAAAAACTATCACAAAAATATATTACCATGCGCAAAACTATACATACACCATATTGTAAAAATAATAATACCAGGTTATTACTGCCCCACTGCAAGGCAAAGGCCTCACAGACTGGGCACGAGCATTGTTCATCACGCTTGCTCAAGACGGGTGCGATTTCCAACTTATAACATATTTACTAGAAGTTCAGGTTTCCTCACGATATGTTTTCTTTACCGATTTCAGTAATTTACAAGATAAACTCAGAAAGTACATAATATGAAGTGAAAAAGTCACATTAGTTCTTGCCCAAATTTGAAACAACATCCTCGTGCATGAGAGGCGAGGCCTTAACCACTGATAGGCCACCACGACCCAGCGATGCAGTAGCTGTAAGCTTATTATTACATAATGTTATGCGTAACTATTTATTGTAATTCTTATTGGAACGAAGTTCTTTAACGCGGCTTGTAAACTTTCCGAAATCGTCACGCTAAAAAGTGTTAATACTTGCTACTGTCTTCTTCTAATCCAAAGAGAAAGAAAGAGAGAGAGGGACAATGCCAGAAGAAAAAACAAAAGAAAAGTAATTACAGTGTCATGGGATAAAATTGTACACATCGGCCCGATAGAGCCGGAGAGAGAGAGAGAGAGAAAGTGTAAATTTGGTCAAAATGAAAATCCAAGATGCCTGCTACAAAATTGTGTCATTTTTCGTCATGTTTGTAATTTTTATAGTTTTCGAGGGTGCTAAAGCCGATAGTGGGGTCAAAATGTAAATGCAAGATGGCAGCTGCGAAAATTTTAACATTTTTCGTCATGGGTGTCGTTTTCATAGTTTCCAAGGCTGCTAAAGCCGAACTCACAGAGTTTTACCGGAAATTGATAAACTAATTTCGATAAAACTAATCTAAGTACTAATGTTACCTAATATTCTGGAAAATGGCGCTTATTACCACAAATCATAACTGAAACGTATTTGATATTGATCATTAAAAACGAATTCGGCGCCCTTTTCCAGAACATTAGGTAACGCCGTATGGTAAACAAACTTTTTGAGTCAAATGAGTAGGTAATTTTTAATTTCACAAAAATCCAAAAAATAATTGTTAAATAAGGATGTAGGTAATTGAGTCATATTGGGAGACTATAAAAGTGTACCCGCCAATTCTAAGACTTTTTATATAACTGAAGTGAAAGATGGACTTTGAGAAATAGTCCAAGAGATTAATGTGATAACAATAATATATGCTAAATTACATTAAAAAAACTAGTTTTCTCATCAACGTATTTAACCGTCAAGCCTAATTCAAAGTCAAATCATTTATTTCAAATAGGCCCATGTATGGCACTTTTGAAAAATTTAAATAAATGCCTAGTTTTGTCTTTCTGTGCGTTTCTTCATAAAATTCTTTCCCTACACACAACACAGTAAATAACTAGTAACCATTCTGATAATGAAAACTTGCTAATTAAGAGGGCATCATTATCTATACGTAAATATAGTTTCCATTCCCCTTTCTGACGCGCGTCAGGCGCCTGATATAACTAGGGCCTTAGTGCGTGATTCAACTTCCTACCACCTACCTGCTAATAGTGCTGAGTTTGGTTACCCGCCGTGTCATGAAATTACGTTGTTCATACTGTAGTTACTGCACTCGTGGTCCAGTAATTTAAGCTCCAATCAAGATTGGCATTAATGTTCAATCAGTTTCTGCAAAACGTGATGCTGTTAATAAAAGCTCAGTCACCGATATATTAACCAGAGCTTCGAGCAAGCTATGCCATACCAACATACAACCTAATAATTGTTGTGGTTTGTGTGTGTTATTTTCAATCATAAAAAAAGACATCAACTTTGGGAGTCTCGAATCTCAACTTATTTCTTAGCTGTCACAACAAAGTGAACAGTTACATATTTATAACTGTTTTAATATAATGTTATGTAATTGACAAACATTGATCCCCAAAAGGGTAGAAAAAGGGCAACATCTACAGTCCCCGATAACGGCAGAAGGGTCCAACGCGATAGCACGCGAGGCCATCACAATTTATTGGAACAAATTCCAATCCCAAGCTGTAACTGAAAAAATATGTAACAGAAAAACGTAATTGCAGTTTTCCCCTCGTGACCATTTGGAAAGGAACCGGGTCCGTCTGTAATTTAGTAGTAGAAGAACAATTTGGGTACAATATTTCAAATTGGCTAATATTACTTTTATGAAGATGATTCTGAATGAATGAAAGTTTCTAAACGTTCTTATGCTATTTGAAACATTATTTCATACAGTCATCCTCAAAAAGATACATCGATAAGAATTGATTTAATTGTTTACGATCTTTGCTCCATAAAGTATATCCATAATGTGTAGCTACAAAACATAACACACATTACATACTTAACTGTAGCTACACATTGATACAATATTATGGAACAGATTGTAGGCAATCACTGTTCTTGTTGATATATACATTTTTTGAGGCTACTTGTACAGCAATATTTTTGCACATAACCAGTACAAAAATCAAATATCATTATTTTATTTAACTTAAAATATTTAAAGATAATATAAAAAAAATACGTATTCGACTTATTCACCTGATAACTTACCAATGAAGTCTCCCAAGTAATAAAACCAACGTCCTAAACCGGTATACAGTGTTCACGAACTTCGTGTTGTTCCGAACTTTTCCGAAGTTACATCCGAGTGGGTTTGGGCGAAGACGGCGCGTGGTACCCGGGCGGCTCGCGACGCTCGACTGCCGCCCTAGCCGTAACATACGGCAGACCGCTAGGTAATTGTTTCTTATATGAAACATTACTGTCAAGGTTATTATTTTATTTTGTAAAGTCACGTTTAATACAAATGTGAGGTTCATAATATGGGCAAGTTTTCGGTTTTTTGTAACTTTTTTATAAATGATATTGGCGGGTTTACAATTATCATTCTGAAAATACTCTGATTTGTTAATTAAGATATTTTATTAAGTAATTCATGAAGAATAAATACAAAATCGCTCAGAAGTTGATATATAAGCTGTATGAGGCCTTGGGCCTCATCAGCATCATCAGCCAGTGAAGAATATTATATTATGTTATGTTTAAATCTATATCTAGAATGAGTAGATGACCAGTTACTTCTTCTTCTTCTTTTCGTGTCGTTAGTGACTAACCTGGCATCAGAGTTTTAAAGCCGCCCATGGGCCTCTGCCTTGGCTTCACATGCCGCGACCGTCAAGAAATATCTCTCAGGAATGCTGGTTTCCTCACGATGTTTTCCTTCACCGTTGACCAATAACTATAAAGTCTTTATTGCTATAAAAAAAGACATATTATAATGTTGAATGTTTGTTGAAATAAATAATTGCAACGGGAAACGTTACAATATGAATTAATATTATTAGATGCCAATTGTAGGACACACAAGCGTTGTTATTTTGGGATGATTGGATCATTAAAATAAAATTTTCAAAGAACCTTTTACGCTGTTCCATATTTGTAATATTTTATATGTGAAAAATATGTGCGTCTTTTAAATTGTTTATAATTTTTACATTACAAAAGCAAAACGCCGACACACTTTAACATCTACTTTATAAAATCAACAAGCATCTCACTAATACCCGTTGTTTTGGCGTACGATTTACACAGACACGGGATAAGAAAAGGATTTATTCCGCATCACTACACAATGCGAGCCATAAAACAAAAACGGAAGTCACCCAACCAATCACACGCTAGCAGCAGTCGAACCCACCAATCACACATAAAAGCTCGGGCAAAACAAAGGGCCTCTGAGGGACATCGATCATCGTTTGGACGGCATCGCAAAAAACTGGCGACCATAGCTTTGTGTTGACGTACATCCTTTAATATCAATATTGGGGTAATACGACTGTTAGACTTATTGGTATGAAACTGACTTTTTTTTTTTGTTCAAAATGTGACTAATAATGCTTTATAGACGGATCAAGGGGCTATAAATCATGATCAGTTAGTTTTTTTTTTTTAAGAAAAAGAGACCACGATTCAAACTTATAACCAGGCAGTATTATTCGTCGCTTAAAATGACTGTATAACTATTAAAATGGCGTCAAATCAGTAAGCAGTTATGTGTGTTATGATATTATCTAAGACGAAAGAACTCCTTAATGTCGCTAAATAAATAAACGTTTAAAAGTACATACATGACAGACAGAAGCAAGTAAAACAGTAACTATGTAACAACATGCTACTATTTCAGTAACTGAACTGAACTTTATTTGTTCCACAATTTATCTTTTACAGAATGCAATATTACGTTGTTAGTTTCAAGGAACGGTTAATTTCACATTGCTCTAATTTATGGTACAACAAAAATAAAATATTTCATGCATTTCTTACCTTACTTATGTCCTGGGCAATTTGCTCTAGCGCAGCGGTGAATTACAATGTCATATTTACCGCTAGCAAATGATCCCTAGAAAGCCTCTAGAAGACATCCAGAGCTATCTGCTTAACATATAAATAACATAATATTCGTGGGAGGCGCGACTTCATGCATTATTCAAGCGAATGCCGCAATCAATGCCAACCCTTAATTAAACAACTGGAAAAGTTATGAACATTTCTTTCACAATGAAATCTTATTAACATTGTAACGTCAAAAGTTTTTTTTTTATGCATTCTTTATATTTCATAAAACTTTATAAATATAACTGCGGGCTTAAGGCTCGTGCAAACTGGCGCGATATCGCGGGCGCTACAGGCAGCGCGACCCTTGCAGCGCCCGCTATATCGCGCTGGTAGGGTTAGGTTAGGGTATTTGGCTTTGGCAGTATAAACAAAAACGATAACATCGTCAACATAATTCTGTTTTTATCTCGGTGTGTATTACTTACAGAGCGTTTAGTCTTAATTACACCTACTACTAACACTTTCTATAAAGTCTTGGATGTGATTAAGACTAATATCAAACTTTTTTCCTCTCCTCAAGCCTTTATAATAATTATTATTCCGTAGCATTACGACCTGACGAAAAGCTCACACTTGATCTTAATATTTAGGCAGAAGTGTAAGCACTAATTATAACTTTTGAAAGCAACTAGCCATTAAAACATGTCGTTTGGGAGGCAGAGTGTGGCGACAATAACCGGTTGGGACCTGAAAATGCAATTGGGAGGATAAGCGTGGAGCGACGACGGTGACGGCGACGTCACCCGTCCCGACGCGACGCGCTGCGCGGTAACAGTAAATATGTCTTCGTTACTTACACGAGACACACGACCCACTCGAATGTTAACATTGGTGGTTACAATTTCAGTACCTACAATCGTGTAAATTAGGAAGAAATTGATAATTATTATCTAAGGGCTGATTATTTCTAGGGAATAATTATTCCGGTTTGAGAGGTTTTGAATAGAAAATAATAATGTCAAACTGTTGCATTTATTCTGCAGACAAAAGTTTAATAACTATTGAAAAATCTGCCTTAAAACGTTATTGTTATATAAATAGTAGAGAAAGTAAAAGAAATCAGAGACAACCGAAGGTAAACTAAAGAAATGCCGCAAAGCAATTATGTTGCACTATTTAATTACACAATTGAGAGTATTCAGTAATTGAGTTATAAAACATTAATTTTTAAACTATCATTACAACTATAAAAGCTCCACATTTAATACTCTTTCCGTCAACAAACATGTTCTACTTTCCCTGTTATTTGTAAAATTCCATCAGTTTAATTGCTCGTATGTCCTCAGTTCAGAAAGTATTTCAGGTGTACTTAGCGCCTCCGGTGCGCAGACGGCTGGCGACCGACAACGCGACCGTCGAGAATATTATTATTATTATTGAGTAAAGTCTAGGGTTCAGCTCAAAAGTGGGAAGGATTATTGGGAGGATAGGGTTGAGTGACATACTCGTAAAACCTGTATGTATCATAATATACCTAGAGGTGAATTAAATTTTACGATACTGATAAAAACATTTCATTGTCGACAATGTGTCGCCGTGTAACAGCAATCGTTTGTTGATAAATCTTGAGCCTATTTTGTACGTCCATTGTTAGCATCAGCAATTGCGTTCCGAAATCTTTCTCAGTCAGCAGCGCTAGCTAATAAGACTGTTGTCTTGCTTGACAACGCTTCAATGAGAAAGTATTCTACTGTAAAAGCAAAGAGCGCTCCATACATTTGTATGGTCATGTAGTCGCGAAAAAACCAGCTAAATTTTACCGCGTTTCGACAACCTTCATCAGGCGCGGTACGAGAGCGTCCCGGAGATGCCTCGCGCTGTGGAATGTTAACGTGCTCTCTATTCATTTCGTTTGTAACGTGAAATTGTGAACAGCTAACAAAATAGACCTAGCAATTTGATTTGCAAAAATTATGTTTCTTGAAAACAAATGCAATTTTAAAACCATCTAGTTAAAAGGTACCCGTGTAAATAGTTATCAACACCTGTTGCTAATTTTCCCTAATTTCGAAATGAATTATCAATGTTGACTATTAGTTTGAATAGATAACCTAATAAGTGAATAGGTTCGAAGCATAATTGGTACCTTGCCGTATTAAAGCCAGCAAGAACTCTTACAGTAGCAATGAAGGACGTATTTAAATGTAAAACAAGTTTGTTTTGTGCATAGTTTTGTTAATAAAATTAAAAAAGTTGAAAATAGGTAATATATACATATTAACTAATATAGTTTGAAAAGTATAGTTATACTTTTCCATCCATTAAAACTCCATTAAAAATCCAACAAAAGAACGGCCAGCTTCGAATCACGAACTCAGTGGAACAGCAAACATTGCTGGATAGGTTTAAAACTGCTCATGTAATGGTCGACACTCGTCTCTTTACAGCAAAACGGTTCTTTCGTTCCAAAGTGTCGCTTAACCCCGGGACATACAACAGGAGGGTGCAGAAGGTTCAGAACATGTGTCGTTTATCCATCCTGGGATAATAAGAACCGTTTATAAGGTTCTTAGAATAGTCGTTGACTGAAGGGTACAACTGTCAACCACAATGGCAGTAGATATAACTATTTTCAAAAAGGATTAAGAGTACCGTTTTCCGAATCTCAAGGTGTGGTGTATTTATTGGAATATAATCAATAACGCAGGGCTGGAGTAAGCAACGTCCACTATCTGCTATGATAAATGTAGCTCACATATTCAAATTAGAAATATACTGGTATTGCCTGGAATTTACTGATTGACAAAATCGAAGCTTTTTCGTATATCATGTAGTATGTTTTGAACCTTCTGAAAGCTGTACGTTTTATCCAAAAAGCTTGAACGTGCCAGGGTGAAAGCCGCGAGTGATTGTGGCGTTGTTTGGCCATCAGCGCGATATTGTTGTCAACGTCGCGTCGCGTCAACGTCGATGGCGGCGGGACGGATCGGGACGGCACGTAACGACTTGATGGCAATGCGATGATACTGAGTAAGCAACAAAACGAACACACAGCTGACAAGAAAGCTTTTCTATTAGACATGTTCGTGGTAAAGGCATCAAAATGTCGTTTAAGATTAATGTGTTAGCAAAACGACGAACCAGTTAAACTTTCATATATTTAATATAAATTATAGACCTAAATACGGCCTAAATAAGAGGACGAAAAGCATCACAGAACGAGTTATAGAAGAGCAGAACAGCCTTTTTAAAAAGTTCAATGTGCATAAATTAATCTATCATCACTTTAACGCAATCAATGCCAAAATCATTAATGAACAAGAACAAACTTAGCATTGTACATGAAAAACATTATGCTATACATTCTAATAACAAATGCAAGTTTGGACACACAATATTGAGAGATTTACCACGTTTTTAAAACTATAGACTTCCTATAGGTCTTCCTGTAATCTTAAAAAATTTAGGCTTTTAGGTTTCGGAGATAACGGGAGGGAATGCTCAAATTGCATTTTTTTTAAATAACATTTGAACCATCTATTTTAAAACTAAAAATCATACATATTATTTGAGAATCCCACAATAAGCCCTTCCATTTGATATGTCGCAAGGTACAGACTGCAAAACTTTTTTTAAATATTCTACTTTGCCTCCCAGATGTGACATCTCTCTCTCTCTTATTCAAAATAGATTTATTACGTTACACATGCGCGTAACACGTCCGCGATACATACATCACAGAAATTTATATTTGTACAGTATTTCTATTTTCTTAATGTCCCTCGGGAACCATCGCATTTCCGAATACAAAAGAATGCTAATTTCCATGCCCATTCATTATTACATTTATCATGTATAATAATTTGAACTCAGAACGAAGTACTTTATTATTGATTTGATTTAATTTCAGAATGAACTATATAGAGCTGTAAAACTATTTTCCATTTTGTCATGCCTGCGACTTTAGCAGCATTCCTCCTATTTTTTAAATAATTTTCATTATTTAAAAGAGTATTATCAACTCTATAATACTTCCAAGTCGATTGAGAGCGTCCGGTTTGCACCAAGTGCAAAGGGCAACTGATAGAAATCCGACGACTGACGAAACACGAAGTTTGCCGAAGGATATTAAGAAAATAGAAATACTGTACCTAATTTCAACTTAATCGGTCATATTGGCTGTGACAGACGGACAGACGGACGGACAGATGGACAGACACAAGAGTGATCCTATAAGGTTTCCGTTTTTCATTCGGACGTATGGAACCCAAAAAACTAACTACTGCTGATATTAATAGCAAAACTAATACTGCAACGAAACCATCACTGAAATTCCTCAAAGAAAATCGATTAACTTCTGCAGCCTTTCAACCACAGACATCACAATATTTACAGTAAATGTTTCCGTGCTCTTCGTTACGTGTCCAATATAAAGAACGCGCAGATAAACTACTGGTACCTGTATGTTTAAAGTACGTAGGTACAGTAACAATATGACCGCTCTTCAGACCAAATGGTCTGATCTTACATGTTTTGTGGACTCAACCGACGAAACATATCGAGGAAAACGATATCTTGAGATGGAAAGATTTCAACGATTTCAGGGGTAAGGTAGTAAGGGTGGGGACAGATTATAAACACACTAGTTGCGCCTCGCGGTTTCACCCGCATAAGTCTTGATCCCGTGGGAATCATGCTCTACCCATATGCAAAATTTCATCCAAATTCATTCAGCCGTTTTAGCGTGAAAGCGTAAAAAACAAACAAAATCACTGTCGCATTTATAATACTACTAGCTTCTGCCCGCGACTTCGTTCGCGTGAAAGTAGTAAGAAACCACAATATACTACAATAACGGCCACTTTTTATAAAACTTCCCTAAATACTACGTTTGTAGTTTTATTCTCAGCAGCCAAAATATACAGAATCAGGAATGGTGACTCGGGAGCAAGCGACGTACAGTTGTCCGTGTGAGAAGCAGCTTGTCCTGAGGTCGACAGCCGCAGCCTTTAGCCTTCGGTATCGGCCCGGTGACTTGTCGACAAAGCATACGCTCACAGGGAACAGCACGCGCTTAAAATGGTAGTTGTGGAGAATAAGTGGTATATGCGGTATAAACACTGTCTCGCCAATTTCCGCTTCGATGACGTTTCTCTGCAAATACACGACTTTGAGCCGGGTTCCGTTACACAGCTTCGGCGGAGTTACGGTCAGGGCGTAGCCCCTCGCCCGCGGAGGTTTTACAGTTTTTCGCCAATGCGGACCCCTCGTGTGCACAACGTGTGTCACCTATATTTATAACCGCGGTGTCCCACGCGGCGAAATGCGCGCGCGTCTATGGCGACACCGTGCGGATCAAACGGACAACAGTGTGTTGTGATCCATGTTTCTTGCAAACAGAGTCAAAACGTGGTGGATGCGTGGTGGCTACAGTACTCCAAGCGAAGCGTTCCGGCAGCTTAATGGCACAGCCCGTGCATGTTGTCTTTATGACAGCGGGCTGTGACGTCACGGCGGCTGGAGGTACTTGTGTTTGCTGCTTGGTAACAGTTGGAGTGGTAATGCTCTTGGTTCGCTTAGTAATGATAACGGTACAGTTCCTTGGTATGGTAATCTTGGTTGATGGTAAGATATTGGTAGGTTCCGTGACGACATATACAGGCTTCAATCGATCGATTGATATGTTAGTTTGCCGATTTGGTAGCTGAATGGAATATACTTTGTCTGTTCGGCTCATCACTCGATAGAGGCTATCGTATGGAGTCTGAAATGGTTTTTTTACTGCATCTGTTCTGATGAATACGTGACTGCACTTGAGTAAATCTTCATACACAAACATGCGTTTATTATTGCTGTGATGTTCTGTGATGGCTTGTGGTTTGTTTGCTTGAATAATATCATGCAATTTTTCAACGTAAGTATAGTCCATTACAGGTGTGAGGGTACTTGCAGAAAAAAAATCGCCGGGTAGACGTAAATTGTAACCGTAGATAAGTTCTACGGCACTCACACTGGAGTCGGTGCAAAGCGCGGCTCCAAGTAGCACGGTAGGTAACTCGTCGATCCAATTACTTGAGTCGGAGATTTTGGTGCGTAATGCTGTTTTGAGGGAACGTTGCTACCGTTCGACGATAGGTGCTTTGAGGATGATAGGGTGTTGTGTGATTTTTCTTGATTCCCATTTGCTTCATTAGGTTTTGAAATAGATGGCTCTCAAACTGGCGACCTTGGTCGCTTGTTAGTGTGGTCGGGTATCCAAATCTTATTATCCAAACTGTACTGTGTACGGCATTTTTCAATATTTTTCGGTTTAATTTCATCTTTGATACCAAAAAATCAAAAACATGCATATAATTATAGTATTTCGTGAATATTTGTTTTTGTGATATTGAACTACTTTACAATATGCTTTTAAAAGTAAATAGCACAAAAATATTGTGTTTTAACATTAGGTTTATTCTATAACCTTTAAAAATCCTTTAGAAATGATCAGAACACAACCTTGAATGTTTTCTGACTGTAACGTACTTGTAACGTAGCAGTTTGCCATAACTTACGAAGTTTTCCTTTTTTAGTGACTTAATATATTTTACGAATTATTATTTTATATATGTCGGGTCCGGTCATTACAAAATACTGGAGGATCTTCATGGCAAGTAAAATGTGAACATTTCTTGATCGTTATGAATTATATTGCAAGTGTAAATGCTCGTGCAGACCTGCGTGATATCGCAGGCGCTACCGGGCGGCGCCGGCGCGACCCTTGTAGCGCCCGCGATATCGCGCTGGTCTGCACGAGCCTTAAATTAGTTTAATAATTGTCTGCGCCGTAAGAAAATAATAATAACAGAATCGATGATAATCACCTACTTACTTAGCAAGGAACTGTGCGTCAATGCATAAAAACATGACTCGTGTCATCTGCAACAAGTCTGTTTCCACCTTTTCAATTCTTGAATTTCCTTGAATTTCCGAGAACATTATATTTGTACATTACCCTTGAATTTATCTCGGTAATTCGGGTCCAGCTGTGGTTCCGTTTGATTAGTTCGTGTCCACAGGAAAGACACGCGGCACGTGCGCGGATTGATAGATTGACTTAATACTGAGCGACCGCGACGCTACGTGGCCGCGTGCTCAGTTCTATGTTAGGGATTAGGGCATGGTTACTTATTCAACGATGCGTGGATGTTATTCGATGTTGTGATCGAGGTTATATACGGTTGTACGTGTTACATTTCATCTGATAACTGACATTAGTGAAATATTATGAGCATAATATAGCAGACCAATAGTAAAGGGAACTTAAAATGAAAATGTTAGTTTATTTTGTGTTTAAAACGTCTTGAAACGCCCCGTCAACTTCATATTACTTTTCAAGAAGCAACTTGAATCCGACAATCATTAATTGTTTAAAAATCAAATATAAGTTACATCTAAACTCGGGAAAACGTTGTAAAATCAATAAACGTAAAATTTTAATAGTGTCATAATTGAGTAACCAGTTTACGAAGACCCATAATAAACCACAGAATAAAGTGAACGTTGAATGAGTTGTAAAGATTTACACTACGGGCGCAGGTCAGCTTACCTTGGCCGGCAGTTCGGCTGGTAAGCGTTTCTGCCTGACAAGTAAATCGGCTACTTGCGACATTTTATTGGAAAACTTTCTGTGGACCAACTCCAGTGTTTTATTCTCTTACTTTCGGAATACTACCGACGAGAGTCAGGAGCGTCGTAAATAATACCAGTTTGAGGAGGAAAATATTTTAAATGGGTTAATGAGTCACACCTTGTAGTACCTGTAAAAATGAGAAAAGCTATCAAACGCTTTTCTTTTTTTAAGTGAAAACTTTTTTTAGCGCGTTGGGCATTTTTGAGATGGGACTAAACCATTGATTTCGCGCGCTTGCCGGAATACAACGAGTTACGAGCGCGCAGCTCATTGGCTTATTTTCATGTGTATTCTTTCGTTCGAATACTTGAGATAATTTTGGCAATGTTTGGAGCAACATTTCAGGTTGGTTTTGTTGACAATTACGCTTCCTGACTTTCATTATTCGTAGTGTTTACATTAAAATTCCTAAATGAAACCTACCTACCTACAGTACTTGGTTTCAATGTGTGTAACACAAAGACAATTGAATGTTCAAATTCGGACATGGAAATAATATAAAATTGTATGATTTCAAGATTAAACCAAGCCAAATAATAACAACAAATACATTTGCAACAATACAAACAAACACCTGTGTATTTGCTACAAACAGTTTTATGAGCGATCTATTAAATTTGAGAGTCAGCCCAATATTTATATAACTGATGCCACCCGTACATAAAACATTGTTCTATTTGAGTTTACGAGGATGAGCGGTAAAAATAAAACGCTTACAGTATTACGGATGGATGGGACAGACAGTTTTATTACGAATCTATCCCTGGCGCAAACTGTCCCGAACAAATCTTTCATAGTTAAAGAAGTTCTAAAAGTTGGCACATAAAGATGTAAGGATATCGCTCAGCGTGACGCGGTGCTGCAGGTAATTCAATTAAGACTTTTAAAAGTGGAACTTGCAAGGAGGTAGTAAGGGCCCCTAGGAAATATTGGTTTCTTTCAAAAATTAAGGTGCATCTAATGGTTTGGTGTCGCGAAAATATATGAAAGGCTTCTTTTAAAATATTTCTAAGGAGGATTTCTTACAGTTTTTCTTTACTTCGCTCTTTTGAAATACTATAAAATAATAAAAGATAAAATGTGGTATTTAGATACCGATAATCACTTTCACCAGTCGATCATCTATGTCTGTCCGTTACCGAAAACATCTAACTCGATTATTTGGCGTTCCACTTGGGTGACATCAAAAACTGAGTCGCCTTATCTACGGGTCGCGCCGATAGCCCCGGGAGGTACTCGTGAATTATAGCAGTAATAACCTTCCATTTAGATAACACACTGAATGTTTTACTGATTCGTCCTCTGTCTTTGTTGAGAAATAGATTGTATCATCCAAGAGAACTACCTTTGAATTGAGTTATTTATTGATAAAAAAATCTAAAATCAAGCACAAAATTCATGTGCCCATCCGAAAATTACAAGTCATTGAGAGGTCTGTAAGTTTCATAATTCATGGAACTTACAAAAACGTGCTAGTTGGGCAGGGTCAGCTTTAGATACAGTTTATCTCCATTTCAGTCCCGGAAGATATCTTGCCTCAATTTGTCTCGATCCGATCCTTACGGCCGGCCAGCATACAATCATGTTGGTACATACACCGTAGGCGTATCTACGCTAGTACCTAGTAATATTCATGTGTGTATTTACATAGGTACTCACACAACATTGAAACCACAGTGCAGTGGACCGTGCCTAGGAAACTGTACGATGATATCGTACTTCTACTAATAGAAGACTAATGTATTTAAGATAATACTTTGTTAATGTCTGTGTCGCATGACAAGGCTGGAAATAACAATCGCACAATGTTGGAATGAAATTTAAAAAATCCAAGTAACCTAAACTTTCTCCAACCACTGAATAAATCAAAACCCCAACAGGTTAAAAAGATCAAAGACCATACAGTTAACTTTTCATAAACACAAATCTCTTCAAATCACGTCGCCATATTGTGGCTTTCTATCACTATCATGAAACTACCAATAAGTCCAATAACCCGTAATTACTTATTCAATATCAGCCTCTACTAATCCCTTATCAATAAAGACCCACATACATGTAGTAATCGCTACCTAATATCGTTAACTGCTCTCTCTATTATAATGTACCGACATATTATATGAATACGCCCCGCACCTCAAATGTAATAGCGATTACAGTCGGCGTCAAAAATATTGGGACGAACTGAACAGAGTATTCAAAATGATCAGAGCAACTAACAAAGTTAAATTCTATATTGTCGTGTATTATGTTCATTCTTTTTTATATTCCGTGATTCTGAAAATTCCTTTTTTTTTCTTTTTTTTTGGGAAATTATCAAATAACTCCCCTTGCTCTGGGCGGAGCGGGAGGGCGCGTCAGATTCTTACTGACTAAAACCCACCCGTGTTCCTTCAGCTGCCATGTTGCCAGGGGCCACGGTATCCTTTTCGGACTTTAGATTTAGAAACACCCTTTCTATTATTAAGATTTAGTTAGCCCATTGTTTGATTGTCTATTATAGTAGAGAGATATTGGTAAAGTTGTGGTTACTATTCCACAAAAGCAAATAATCCTGAGTTGAAATTTAAATTCAGTTTCATGTTTTTCATTGTTTAGGACATTTTAAACTGTTACGCTGACTGTACAATAGCGCAGAGCCACGTCCTTCCCGGACTAATTACATCTACCTGTGTGTAAAGGATTTGTGGCCGCTCTAGATCCAGCACGTTAGCCTGGCTCCTATTACATTTGTGCCAGTTTCAATGGCGTTTGGTTTAACAGTGTTAGCAATATGAATGGATCGTGTTATAGGAATGGTACCGGTTTGAGAGAGATATTGTTCATTGTAACAGTAGTCTAGCACTAAATGCGGACCTTTATGACCTGTTGTGATATTGTGATGGTCGGCACGGTTGTCATCTGAAGTAGGTTTTGAAATAAAGATATAATTATGATTACTTGTTTACTAATGTCTTCACCACAAAGGTTTAGAGAGAACTGTTTGTTCGCGAGAAACCAGGTAGGGTCTACTGCTGAAAGGCTTAGCTGATTCATCGCACTTAGAGCAAGTCTATATTTCTTTGGCCAATTGGAAAATAGGAGTGTGCTTATTTTGGAATGATTCTTTAAAATACAGCCTGAAGAAACAAACTTTGGCATACCCGTACAACCGTACACACTTAATATCATAAATAGCATGCGTGAGTCGCGCTGCCCACTGTGAACTACAAGCTAGACACGGCAATTAACAAATAAAACATGTGACGTGCTCATTAGTGGAGGTCCCGGGTTCGATTCCCGGCGCTTGCGGTCATACATCACGCGCACCTCATAGTGAGGACTTCGTAATTGGAACCGCGTCGATAATTGTGCAACTTTTTAAGAGTTGTTACTAACAAACTCGATGAATTGATGTTGCAAAATGTAGTTTGTCGAAGCGAATAGAATTCTGGCAGATACATCATCTGCCTAGCCTTTTCCCAACTATGTTAGGATCAGCTTCTTGTCTAACCGGATGCAGCTAAATACCAATATTTTACATGGAGCGCCTGCCTATCTGACCTCCACAACCCAGCAACTGGGTAATACGATACCTCTTGGTAAGACTGGTTGTCAGACTTTCGGACTTCTGACTACCCGTAATGACTATCAAAGATCCATGAATGACAGCTGTGACCAACGGCCTTGGTATGTAAAGATGATCATCCATCCACGGATCAACCGCGGCAAGCGTAGCTTAACCTGATCGATCGAACCGTGCGGCTGTTATTACAGATACAAAGTCGGAAGAAGACATATGTAAGTATCAGGACTTACAAGGATATAAAGTGTACCTGTTCAGATGCGCTTTTGTTTGTTTGATCTTATGTATCATCTTCTCAGATTTTGATATTTGGATAGATCTGCTTTCAAATAAATTATGGTATCTACCCAATAATTATTACTCATCAATTCTTTTTCCTTTTAATTAAATAATTGTGACTTACATAGTCTATAGGCGCCATTCTAGTGACATATTATGGATCATGGTCTGAAATAAACAAATATTATTATTACAAACTACATAAATTATATACTATCATTTTCTTTACTAAGCTTTCTTTCACCATATTTTGATTTCGTTATTTACAGGCGAATATATATCAGCTATCTAGGCTATCGTCTATTGCATTCAATAGCCCCGTCTGGTGAAGCAAACTTATTGTATGAACTGTCCCCACCGAGGAAAGCAGGGCCGCATTGGGTGTGTACATAAAAGCGACGAAACGAGTGTAGTGGTATTTGGTATCGCGTGGTAATCTAATTTGGGAGGGTTCTTGCCAATTGATTGTGAGACTACTTCATAGCTAGGAATATAACTTTTCCCTTTACGAGGGAAAAGAACTCCATAAAATACACGTATACACACGTTTTTAAATTTAATTTTCATACCCAAAGGGACCCTTAACATAAAAAGCTTACTTACCCTCAACTTTTATAATTAGATAGCTAGAGCCTAATAAATATTTACAGAATATTTACCTAAATGAATTTTAATAATAAAATGAACAAGGCATACTGAAGTCCATCCCTGGCCAGTCTACCGTCTGGCGCACCAATCACTGTGAAAGGATACTATCTGGTATTAGGCCGCTACAACCCCCCCGCCCCCCGCCCCCCGCCCCGCCCCACCGCGCTCGTCGGCAACCAGCGCTGCAATATTCATCATCACGTAACTTGGAGGGAATGCGTACCACACACGTGTCTGGCCAAGGATTAGTTGCGGGCTCACGCACCGTTTGGAAGTTGAGTCTGAAGATACCTACTGGGTTCTCAGATCAGAATAAGTGCTGTAATGTGCAATATGTGCATGTGTAGTTAATGAGTAACCACACATATTTATTATTATAAATTAAAGTAACTTTTCGTGTCTGTTTGTGTTACCGCGTTGTTCTTTTAAACTACGCAACGGATTTTGATTCATTTTTCACCATAATTTAGAGAATGTATTCCGAAAGGTTTATGTGTATAATACATTCATATTAAACTTACATATAATAATTACATGAACCACTATGTTCTGTCAAGTCGGAAAGACCGTGCGAAGCAGACGGCTCGCTACTATTTTAAAATAACAACTAAAAGGAAGAAGGAGATCAGAAAGGCTCATCGTTAACACCAAAACACTGTATTTACCGTCGGTGTCATCGTAATGAGTTCACTTAGTGCAAAATACAAACAAGGGAATAAATCCGCTGCCGGCGCCGGCTTCCGAATTGGCTGCCGGTGCACTATGTGGAGGTGCCTAAGAGAGCCTGGCCATAAATACATTTTGTAAAAATTGGCGCAGGTACTTGTATTGTACCTCAGACTGTAGCTAAGAAGTTAATCAACTATATAATACTAAATTATGTATGTGGCTGGTACTGGTTTATAGCAGGAGGATCTAAATACAATGATTCAAAAATTATCACAAAAACGTCTTAATTTATATTTTTTTCAGGATTATTTTCTGGTGAGCTAGCAATAAAACTATACAATTATTGTGCCAGTCCAGAAAGCTTATAATATATACTTTCGTTTGGTAAACAAAAATATGCTATATATTTGTTAATATATTTACTAGAAATATTTATCTCATGACATATCATTTTTGCGTATCTGAAACTTTCAATTAGGGTTTTGACAGTTGCCGAAATTTGCTGAATGTCTATAAATGATGTTATTTGATAGGAAATTTTATTTTATTGAACAGGAAGAAAAAAACAGTAGCAACTTCATTGCACAACATATGTTAATCTATTATAACAATCTATCTATTATAACAATTTCTTATAAATACGTAGGTGATGCTATTTGATTTATTAGTTGATATTAGTTATACTATATTTATTAATTGCAGTTTATGTTTAGATAATGTATCGAGTTTTTTTCACCATTTTTTAGTTCACATACGCAATAAATAATTATCAATAAAACAGAAAACCGCATAAACACATAATGATAATTAGTTTTTTCTACCACATTTTGCACACGTTTCAAATCAATTATTTTATATGAAATAGGGAATCTGCATACTCAAAAATTACATATTGTTTTTCGTTCGTCATTATCGTTACTAAAAGTATACCTAACCACCTACTTTCTCGCGCAATAAGTGAATTCAACTGTACCAGTCGCGACCTATGTCTTGGTTTAATTGAAATTATGTTGTTACTTTAACACGTTAATACGGGATAATTTTAACAACTTCCGAGACACATATCGCTAAGGTTGTCGCAAGTGTACAAAAAAAATCTTATTACTAACTTTCGTCAACGCTACACTAAATCTGGCAGAAATAAGGATTTTTTAAAATCATAATAGCGTGTGGTTGAACGTCATATTCTCTGTAAATCTGGAAGATCCTAATTGTGAATCTGAACCTTCGACATCGACGGGGAAACGAGGACGCCCTTCTAAAACCTACAAAGTCAGTTCCGATAGAACACAAAGACGAAAAAACAAGGAGTTGCTTGAAACATGTGGCCTTGATTTTATACTGAATTCATATCCTCGGACCTTTATACAACAAGTTTAAAAAAACCTTACATTAAAAAGTCTATAGAACTTATAGATGAAGCTTTGGATCTAGTAGAATAATGTCTTTTTTTCTTTTCTTAGTTTATTTATAACTAATAACAGTAATTTTAAGAGTTTATTTTGTATTAATTATAACATTTTAGGTCATATTTAAAGATATATATTATACATATTTAGTATTTTTATGACTATTAAATATATATTTATATCCATAAACTGTATATTATTTTAAAGTATATTTATTTTAGATTATCTAAACAATAATCTGCTGTATATCTATAAAAACATGAAATTTATGGATTTATGACCCGAAACCGAGTCAATCTCCACATAGTGCGGCGCTGAGTTTGGAAAAAAGCGGACAACGGGGTTGGCAATTTGGCATATTGGAGTAGACTGGCAGGGTAGGCATAATTAAAAAGACATGTAATAAAGCATTATTTTTTTCCAGTATTATCAGTGATTTCCATATTCCAGTCATCAAGTACTAAGTACCCGGAACCGAACTAGTTAGATTAGGTTAAATATTTTTACTCGCAAAAAAGGTTATTTAGGTTGGGTTAGAACCGTGACCCCCTACGCAGGAGCCGAGCGAGCGTAGCGAAAAAATGACTAAACTGTATAGAAAAAAATACTTTAGTTAGGGTTAGTTAGTTGGAGTTCTAAATACTGGAAGGGATTCCATAAACGCCGCGCTACCGGTGTCCATTATGGGAGCCGGCGGTGTCGGCCATAGAGTATTTAATGTGCCGGAAGCCGATGTTTTTAATCTCGGCTGCCGGCAGTAATGTCATGCCGGTTTGCAAAGGCGTTATTTTTGGGAGCCGGCGCCGGCAGCGGAGGCACTCCCTAAAAATAATCGTGATTCTTTGTAGGAGAGATTTTCTAGACCAACATGAAATTGTGTTGTTAGTCGGTATTAGTGTCTTTACAAGTACTTAATTCAAGTGTTTTACTAGTGAATTTAGTATCAAACTATGACAGTAAACGAGCATTAGTATCTCAACAGCTGCTTTTGATTGCCACACCGTACAGCAAACTTGCTGGCTCGCAATTTATTACACATTTTTATACTCGCTATGAAACTTTCATTAGGTTTTTACGACAGACTACTCCACTACTCGAGCCAGGGTTGCAAGAAATGTTAGTTCAAATATCCTTATGAGAATTTAAAAGTAATAATGGCAAATTAGAATAAAAATTTAAAGCTTAAAAATTTTTTGAGAATCCTCACGAATACAAGTCAACGAAAAGATCGATTTAACGCTCAAGAGAAGTTCGATAAAATGTAAGGTTTTCAATAAAACTTTCAGAATACCCTCCCATCGAATAGTCTGCTAACCTGTAGACTTTTATATTCTCTTTAAGACTGTATTTTATAGATACTCTGCTGTAATTTTCATTTTTGTATAATTCAATATATTTTATTTCACATAAACCTACAAGGCACTTTGAAACGTCAGAAGCTAGGTGCACGGTTCCAATCGGTCGCTTCCTATGGAGAAGAGCCGGCAAGAAACTCCACGGTTACTCTTTTGAAATCTTTTATAATCTATAACTTCTAAGCTTCAAGATAAAGTGCTACATGGCTCTTTTGGCTTTTGAATTAGTCTAAGATCCCGCTATACAACGACCTTCACCGAGATGCTTATTTAATGAGACGTATTTTTTATGTTATTAAATATGCCAATAAATATATCCTATATGGGTTGCCTAACAAATTTCAGTCCAGAGTATTTTTAATTAATAATTAAAAAAAAAAAGAATTTAAACATTGCACCGGTGTGATTATTAAATAAATTTGATACCAATCGAAAGTTTGAAGCCCATAGAATATGCAAACGTTAGGTTGCCTATTTTTTTCCGGTCACAACCACGGGTTGCCAGGTGTAAACAGGTAAATCTATACTAGCATTTTGCAACGGTCTGATTATTGAATCAAACTTAGATAAAATGAAAGATTATTTCATAAGGAACACGGTGGTATAGGGTTGCCTGCGAAAAATCAGTCCCGAATTACGGTTGTCGAATTTTAAATAATAAAATATCGCTGCGAGTGAATGTGTGTGAGAGAGAGGTCCCAGACCAACCATCCCATGCGGTAGAAAAGGACGCAGCGTAGCAGCTGTTTAAAGTCCGCCCATTTAAAGAAGGAGAGTGCGCATGCTATTTGTGCTTGGAAATGAAAAGGATAGCGATAGACTCGTATATGCTGTGCATTATTTTGGAGTAGATTGTCGCTATGGATACAAGTGAAAAAACGTGCTGCTATTTATTGTTGGAAAAAATGGCCAAAAAGTGTTTTTTGTGTGATTCGGATGACGGAATAATTGATTTTGATGATGAAACTTTTAAAAACTGTGCATTAAAGTTAGCTTTTCGTAAAAAAAAAATTTAAATACAATTTTGTTGAGCTACCCAGTGCGTCACTCCAATTTGTAGGTTATCATACCACGTGCTACAAAAAAGTGACTGTTTTGAATAAAAAATATAACGAAGAATTTCTTAAATTTATCGCTGAATATACAGTAAGTACATAATAATTGAATTTTTAAAATTATCTAAGCTAATACATCTTCTATATTTTTGTCATGTTGAAGTAATTGCTAGTAAAACTCACTTATGGTTTTGTTAATTTTCGACACACATATTTTTTTTGTAATTTACTTAAAAAACGGTAGTTGAAAATTGAACAAGAAAATGTTCTGATTTCCTTTTTTTTTTGGAATAATTAAATGAGGATGTTTTAAATCAACTATTCTTATCAAAAAAAAATTAAAATTTATAATCACACATTTTCATTTAATCGCAAATATTGTTTTTTTTTTTAGGAGCATACCGATGTATCTACTACTGTAAAAGAACCACAACAGTTGAATCCTAGTGTCGATTCCTGTGCTACAGTTGCTGAGGATGAAACGAGTAATGTTGAAGACCTGCCTCAAACTTCTGGGGGCTTTGACAAGGTAATAAAAAATTATTATTTTTTTAAGCTTTTTTAAAAAAGTGACATGAAAATCTGTTAATTGAACTTGTATTTTCATTTATATTTGTTTTCTTCCATTTTTACTCAAATAATGATTTAAATTCTTTTAGGAGCAGTCAACACCAACAGCATCGACATCAACAGCAACAACATCAACAACAACGACATCAACAGCATCGACATCAAGCACAATTATTTGTCTTTTTTGTGACCACAGCCAAAAAAGATGTGGAAAGAAGCTGGTTAATCTTACTTTCCCTAAAGGTGACAAAGTACCACTACAGATCAAAAATATCGCCGAAAATTTAAGCGATTCGGAGATTCTCTCCAAACTTCAACATCAAACTATCGCGTACCATCTGCCTTGTTACGCACTGTATCAATCGAAAAATAAGCGGTCCACGGAAGAATCTACCGATTCCACGTATAATAAATATCGACAGTTACATCAGTTGGCTTTTCAATCCATATCAAATTTCATTGAGACAGAAATAATTGAAAACAACCAAGTTATGTACTTGGCTCAATTATTTTTAAGATACCAAGCTTTATTGCTAGAGTTTGGAAATCATGAAATTGATTTCGATGATATTCAAGATTACCGATGTGAAACCTTGCAAAAAAAGTTAATGAAGAAATTTGGTAATCTTATTACGATTGAAGCGTCAATGGGAATACGTAACCAAAAAATTGTGTACAAAACAGACATGGACGTTTCTGTAATGGCTAACAATTTTAAATTTTTGGAGACAAGAAATGATTATGAGTTTGAAAATGTAGCATATTATTTGAGAAGTTGCATTAAAAATATAGATGTTCATCCGCTTTCTCGCAATGTAACTGCTGATGATGTCATTCGTGGAGAATGTGACATTCCTAAGCAATTAATAGATTTTATGCGAAACCTTAATGAAGGACCTAATCATTCTGATGAAGATTCGAACGGACTGAAAGCTAAAATAACGTCAATATGTAGTGACGTTATTTATGCTGTCACTAGGGGTGTATTTAAGCCTTTTTTACTAAAGATGTGTATATACTTTAGTGTCACATAAACAATAAACATAGATAAATAATTAATTGATTAAAAAATAAAAAATTAAATAACTATTTCAGTATATTAATAATTAACTACTCCAAAATAATGCACAGCATATACGAGTCTATCGCTATCCTTTTCATTTCCAAGCACAAATAGCATGCGCACTCTCCTTAAATGGACGGACTTTAAACAGCTGCTACGCTGCGTCCTTTTCTACCGCATGGGATGGTTGGTCTGGGACCTTTCTCTCACACACATTCACTCGCAGCGATATTTTATTATTTAAAATTCGACAACCGTAATTCGGGACTGATTTTTCGCAGGCAACCCTATACCACCGTGTTCCTTATGAAATAATCTTTCATTTTATCTAAGTTTGATTCAATAATCAGACCGTTGCAAAATGCTAGTATAGATTTACCTGTTTACACCTGGCAACCCGTGGTTGTGACCGGAAAAAAATAGGCAACCTAACGTTTGCATATTCTATGGGCTTCAAACTTTCGATTGGTATCAAATTTATTTAATAATCACACCGGTGCAATGTTTAATTTTTTTTTTTTTTTAATTATTAATTAAAAATACTCTGGACTGAAATTTGTTAGGCAACCCATATAGGATATATTTATTGGCATATTTAATAACATAATAAATACGTCTCATTAAATAAGCATCTCGGTGAAGGTCGTTGTATAGCGGGATCCTATACTAAATGACATTGAGAGGGAAGCGTTGCTGTTAAATATTTGTGTATTGAAAAATCAAGATGGCGGCGTTAGTTCCAATTTTGGCCGCGCGCCAAAATAACCTTGAAGCGCTGTACATGTTCTGTCTTGAGACAGGGTTGACTCCTGACGTCAACCCTATCTCCGCACCAGGGTTCCTTCACCGTGCTTTAGGAAAACTTGTTGGCGTCGGTAATGGCCAAATTAATTGCACGTATGATCGCAACATCCGCCCTCCTTGGAGCATCGGTGTGACAACCATAGAGAAGTTTACGATGTTTTGAGGCGGTTCCAATTAAATGTGCCACGATTAGGTGGGGAATAGGCTGGGCGCTTGAAGTCATTTAGGATGATAATTGGAAACGTAATTAGAATAAGTGGTACCTATATGCAAGCTTGTGATGTTGACAATGACATGGTTTAGGTACTTGTTTCACCTTCCTTCCTCAGACATAAACTATGACAAAAAAGTGTATTTTCTGATAATTGAATTCTCATCTCTCGAGTATGAAGTTATTCCTTGCTATCATAACAGTTTTTGTCTGAGACGGATTTGTTCGGATCTCGAGCAGTCTGTAATAGAAAGCATTATTCCGGCCGTCGGACAGCCGTTCGTCCGGCCCGGTCCGGCCGCTATCGAGATCCAATATCGTTCGCCCATCGACCGAGCTGGCACGCCACGGCCTCATACCAGACCTAATCTTTGATAGATACCATTTATTTTTACTGAACTTATCCTATTTCTGGGGATATAAGTATGTATAGTATATACGTAGCTATATAATGTGTACCTAAAAGCTAAAAATTGTAAACGTGGACCGGTGATCAAACACCATTTCGGTACCGTCAGAAAGCCAGATTTCACTGTGCAAAATTAAACTGTTTAGTCTACAATCTTAAGGCCGTAAGCCCGTAGGAATTAAGGCAATTAAACGTTCAGCTTAAACACCAAAATATACTCGTACCGGCGGCGTTTGTGAGTTTAAACAGTTTATCTACATTTGGTATTTAAATGTTCAATTTAAGGAACAATCAGAGAAAGTAAGAGAGAATAAAGTTGGGCAAGTGGAGCGTGACGCTGGGTGTTGGTTACGTCACGCAAGGTCACGGCCGGCGCGGGGACGCGGGTGCGTTGCTCGGCATGGCTAGCGGTCAGGGGATGTGTCGATGAAACTCGTCTAAGTGAGTGACTGACAACAGATTTAGTAAAGTAGGCCGCTGAACAGATGTCCAATGCAGTGGCAATTAAAGAAGTGTCTTAAACAGAATTTTTATTTTTTAGGAAATCAAGTTACACCCTTCAATTTTTTTTACAACAACCGGGCAACTCATATGATAAGGTCTGTTTGACTTTAGCGCAAAAAAAAAACTATCAAAATGATTGTGCAAATTCTACTAAGATGAAAATGTTTCAAATATTTATTTCTCCCATCGACATTCGCGCGTTCCTAGCGGCGGATAGTGGCAGGTCGCGAGTGTTCCCGCGGGCGTGCTGCCGCCGCCGCGCCAGTGTGCCGTGAGCCTTACGTAATGCGCCGCGGGAACGATTGCCTAGATTGGATCCCCAATATCTAGCCCCAACTTATTGCTCCACAAGATTTGAATATGCTTGTGCGGCATCCAATGAGTTTCAACAGTTTTCTAGGAAATTGTAAAAATCACACCGATTGTGTAGAAAACACTCGTGGTTTTATTGAAAACGAAAATTGAATGGGACGCCTAGAATGTAGATTTCTTTTGCAAATGCGCAACAAAATTTCGCGACTTCGGTATCTGTATTCAGAAATTCTTTTACAAAATTTTTTTGAGAAAGTAATAAGCTTGCACAAAATATTTCCACAGTCTTTCCGTATTGTTTTCATTTCAGTGGAAAGGAACTAACTAAGCGAAAGAAGTCATTACACGTTACTCATAAACCGCCGAAGGCTACAAATGAGAAAAAATATCTATTGTGGAGCAGAAAATGGCATTCTTGTTGCAGTCGCAGAGCCTTACCGTGGTGTAAATAGATGCAGAATACCCACTCTAACCTGTAACGCGTAGATGACTTAAAGAAATAATAAAAAAACCTTATAATATTGTTCTGCCCGCAAAGCGTCTAAGAAAACTAGCTGCGCCCCACGGTTTCCGTGGAAATATCGAGATAAGAAGTATCCTTTGCCCTAACCCAGGTATGGATAATGCAAAATTTCATCCAAATCCGTTTAGTTATTTTTGCGTGAAAGCGTAACAAACAAACTCACTTTCGCATTTATAATACTAAATAGGATTAACAAGAGGTGTCGACCCGTAAGAGACCATATGAGGAAACGGGACTTCCGAGCCCAGTTGCATACCTAGGTCTACCAAAGACCTTTCATTGGAAATTGAAAGATAGACCAGATGTTAGAAGTATTTACATCGCATCGTATTTATTATACGAGAAGTCCTCCTGTCCTTATTTATTTCATTCCTGGCAGTAGTCTAGGCTCCACAGACGCATTGTTGCGTGCAAAGAATCCTCCGATGGGCCCCACCGGCCCCACCAACCCCACAGCTCACTGTCGTTTTACTTTAATTTCCCGTCCGACTGTTTGTATGCGCACTGCGGCCGTCGAGTAATCTCTGTGTAGCCGCCGGCGACGATGCTCAGTTGCTCCCCGCTCCCGGTACGAAACATTGTGCTAAAGCCTTCTTTTATAAATTGTAAGAAAGACTAGGTCTAGATTACATAGTCAAACTTACTTCCATTAATTCTAGACTTTAAAGCGCGACTTAATTTAAAGTTCGGCCTAAAATATGAATCTACAAGGCCTAACCGCCTAAGTGGAATTCCAGCCAAATTTTTACAAAGTAAGTACCTACTTATCGTTGAAGTTTCACGGCGGCACAAGTAATAAGCGAGTTATAATAGTTTTCTTTCCTTTATAAGAGCAACTAATTAGCTATTACAAGGGCGAAAGTGTTGTGACGACAATACGGACGGAGTAGAGGGCAAATTACTTGCAGCTAAAATAATACTTCACTTTTTTTTTCATATTTTTACTAACACACAATCATTCCGTTAAATAGGTTTTGCGACAACCCCTTTATTTCCCCTTTAATTTACCGAGCTTTGCGCATGTTTCCATCAGTTGAATTCAAAATCTTAAGAGTAGATTGAAGTAGGAGTGCACGATATAAAAAAAAAATCTGCTATCGCTCGCGCTGTGGGACTATATGAGTGTGTCGACAGGTTTTACTTAACTTTCACAAAAGGAATCGTTACACTGATATCAAGATAATGACGGGATATGCAGCTAGAGATAAGCAAAAATAGGATACGGTTTCTCATGTTTTCGTGCGAGGATATATAGAGAAATAACTTAAATTTACTTAGTCACACTGGTATTAAAAACTCAAAAGAATTCAGTTTCATTTGCCTACAGCGTGCACCCTTTTCGTGGCACTCGTGGTGGATGGCAGTCTTAGTCTGCGGTGCGCATTTCACGCGCGTTCGAGCGCCGGAGTGCGTTATTACTTTCATGTCAACCCTCGGCGTGGGGTTCAGCTTGAGGGTCTGCGCAGTTTAGGGGACTACCTGCAATAATGTGCTTTTTGTTTGTTTGCGCTGCTTTGTGATCGCTCCACCTTGCCCTGTGTGTTCTGATGACACTTTATAGGGTAAGTTTGGGCTCTTTAGATGAAGCACTACTTTATATCTTTACATATTATTATCAATGTATTATTTTTTGTTTATTTGTACATAACGTAAAAAACAATTAGATCTTTTTAAAATTTATCTATTAGTACTAACAAGCTTCTGCCCGCGACTTCGTTCGCGTGGAAGTCGTAAGACACCACAATATTACTACAATAACAGCCACATTTTTATAAAACTTCCCTATATACTACGTTAGTTTTATTCTCAGCAGCCAAAATATACAGAAAGTCAGGAATGGTGACTCGGGAGCAACCTCTGGATATACAGTTGTAAGTGTGAGAAAGAGGCTTGTCCTGAGGTCAATACCCGCAGCCTTCAGCCGTCGATGTCGGCCCCTGTGACTTGTTGATCGTAAAACATACGCTCACAGGGAACTGCACGCGCTTAAACTGGTAATTGTGGGGAATTAGTGGTATACGCGGTATAAACACTGTCTCACCATCACCACAACTTTTTAGAATTTCCACCTTGATGACGTTTCTCTGCAAAGACACGACTTTGAGCCGAGTTCCTTTACAAAGCTTCGGCGGAGTTAAGTTCCGAAGGAACATAATCATAACCAACGTTCAGCTGGATGATGTACACCGGAAGTCGACTTGCCATTAGCGAATTGAGAAATTCTACGGGGTAATGTGTGGCATCATCTTCCTCCAAATCAGTATTAATGGACGTGTACATCACTTCAATTCCTTCAATTTGCGAGAGAAGACTGTGGTTGATCGCTGCAGCTTGATCATTTTCGGCGTTGAAATGGGAACATGCCCAAGAATTTTCTTGGTACGGTATTCGACTGATGTCCCCGTACACCAGACAAATAAGATCTTCTAAAGTGGGAACTACTCTACTAAGAGTCTCTGGTAGAGTGTCTTCGCCAACTTTTAAAAGAACATCGGAGAATTCTTGAGCATTTGAATTCCCGGCAAGTCAAGCTGGCATGATGATGGTTAAGCGCAGTCTATAAACTCTCGACCATAGAGTTGACCTTTTCAATGAAGTATTTACTTGGTCAGTCAGAACTGTCACACCAACCATTATGTCTTGGTTCCTGTGGATGTCCTGCAGGGTTCTGTTTACAGCTTCCACTGCTCTCCTATTTATCATAATGCATTCATCCTACACGATGAAGCGCAATCTTTAAGCACACATTCCTTGTTACTGTTGCGTGACACCCCACAAACAGGCGTTTCGTTGCTCTCTAAATCAGTGGGAATCTTAAACATGGCGTTCACTATGTTGTCACCAGGTAGCAGTGTGGCAGTGATTCCAGAAGATCCACACACAGATTTTAAAATCGCTAGGGGAAATCTGTTGTCATAATCTGAAGTAAATTCTCATATTAAGCTTGCTTTTTTGTGCTGATCAAGGCCTCCCCCAAGTCTTTCCAGGTAGGTACTCTTTTCACGGGCGCTGTCTCAATAGAGAATCTTACGCAACGCTGAGACAGCAGACCAGGCAAGGAATTAAAACTTATGTACTATATAAACACCAGGTACAGTTAATTTATTTCGCGAAGTTCTGTCTTGTCGCCGTTATGACGTTAAACATAAGGTTTAAATTGCAATAGCTAATAGGATTTCGTAAAATAGTTTAAGCAAACTGTAACAAAAGGTGAGCGGCAACGTTTTTCGGCTTTTTTCAATATTTTTAGACTTAATTTCATCTTTGATACCAAAAGATTGAAAACATGCACATAAGTATAATATTTCATGCAGATTTGTTTTTGTGATATTGAACTACTTTACAACATGCTTTTAAAAGTAAATAACACCAAAATATTGTGTTTTTTTACATTAGGTTTATTCTGACTTGAAAAAATATTTTTATTTTTATAGTCTTTAGCTCTAAAATGATCAGAACACAACCTTGAATGTTTTGTGACTGTAGTAAAGTAGCAGCTTACTTTTTTGTGAATAAATACATTCTACGAACTGTTATAAACATAATCAGAAAAAAAAAATCGTATTATAAAATGTAAAAAAAGAGTCACAAAAAAACATAGATGTGAATCGAACTTACTACCCCCGTAGCAAATAGCGTGATAGTTTATGGGTACAAACTATCACGTTATTTGCTGATTTAAAAATTCTGGTGAAACTGTAGGGTCAGTTTGACCAGACTTTTTTAAGTAAAATTTTAACATAATATATCCGATAGAATTTGCGTCATGCTAGAACATACAAAACCATATAATGTAATATTGCTCTTCCCCATAGCAAATAGCGTGATATGTTATACCCTACAGTTTGACCAGACCTATAGGGAAAATTTTAACAGAATCTGTCCGGTAGAATTTTCGTCGTGCTGGAACATACATACAGATAAAAATTCTAAAAATCATATTTTCGGCATTAGAATCGATACCAAACCTTGTAGCAATTACTTTTTTTTTTCAAAAATATTCAATGTACAGTTTTGACTTCGCTACGATTTTATTATAGAAAATGTACAGCGTATCTATACATTTTGGTCTTAGCCTTGGTCACAATCACATCTCACAATTTAGTAAACCTTAGTTGTCATATCTCCCTGACCCATGATTTTAGGTAAGATAGACAATACCGAGCCTTATTATTACCACGGTCATCTACAGTATTCCTAAAATCGTCTCACTAAACGAATCTAGTGAAAATAACATAATTCTAAAAGAAGCTAATAACATCATCGTGCGCTCCGGTGCAGGTGCAGCGGTGTGACCTGGTAGAGGCGACACATTGGCCCGTGTATGTCGCTTAGCTTCCATTCTGCATGCGCCGCGGTGTCGCTCCACCAATTTGTCCAGCCTGTCTCACGGACAAGGAGGCACACAACACGAAAACGTAGAAGGTACATCGAAATACTATACGAATTGGTACGTAAACAGTGACTTGATAAAATCGAATAGTTGAAATATTGCTGTCGATAAGACAAAGTAGATTATTTCTTAATCTTAGTGAGTTGTTTGGCCCAAACTTTCCGAGAGCTTTTTTTTCTAATACCAGAGAAGAATTCAGGTTACGTTTACGTCACTCGTTCGTGCTATCTTGCTACAAAGTTGTAAAGGTTTGTATGTGTTGTTTGTTTATTACGCGGTATGTTCTTGTTTCATTCTACTAAAAAATATTGGACAGAGTAAGGCTTCTGCAGCTATCTATTCGTTTGTGTTCGATAGCTGCCACATGAGCCAATAAATAAATTTCTCACCGCACTGTCGAGAGTTGGAGCTGAACCTGTATCAAAACAATACAAGTGCAACCTACGTGTGAGGAGTACACCGCAGCTTCCAAGCTGAAGGTAGATACAACATTATGGTTAATACCTATTTTGTAGTCAATATTTTATATTCAGATGAAAGAAAAAGTTTAATTCCAAAGTTAATAAATTCCTTCACGGCATTCGTACTGCAAGACGTTTGTTATTATTAATTAGTTAAGGGTTCATTCACACTTATGTAAGTTACGTAATCCGAAATGCATTTTACAATATTACAGAATAATGACCCAGCACTGTTAACTTCACTCGTAAATATTAAGGTTAACACATATAAATCTTCATTAAGGTAAGTAAAAAGTTGTCTAATGCATTATGCACCTCTTAGTTATTTGCGTACAGTCGTCGCAGCGAGCCCGCAGCTATGAAACTTGTGCATCTTTTGTCATTAGTATATTACCAGCGCTCTGTATACTATTATGTTTTGTAAGTAACATCAGTTTTATTTAAAAGTGCATTTATTACCTTGTGTGTAGCAACCGTAACTACAAGAGTAAATAATAAAAGATACAATATACACAAACTTATTAATCTTGCCATTCATTTGTTTTCTCCCAAGTCCTCCGAAAAGTCTTTTCATAATCACCTGTTATATTCAACTTAACTTGATCTTATCTCAAAATTAACAAACTGAATGGAAAATATTCGTACTGTAACAAAAAAAACTGTTATGTAAACACGTTATTATGAAGCTTATACATAATAACATCTTTACTGAGCGCTCGTCTGTCCGTTATCGCGCCTCGCAGGCATTTCATAAAAGCTGTGAATAGCGCCATCTATGAGCAACAACAATAAACAACGCCGGCTAGTGAAGGAGGCTTTGTGCGCCAGCAAAATGAGGTACAGAACGTTTGAAATGTTTCAAATATTTTACGAATTATGTTTCCCCAATAAAAAGGTTAACATATACATAATTAAAAACCTACTTGGGTGTCAATAAAAATTTGTAGTAAAAAAAAGGAAACTTCTTTGGCATTACAGGTTAAAACCATGTCAAGCTAATAGAGATAAATTTAATTAATATTCGAAATTGGTCAAAAGAATTATGAATCTAACTCAAAAAGCACAAAACAATTAGAATATTAAAACCCCTAATCATCAATCTAAAACCACTTGGCAAATAATTGATAAATCTAGATTTAATGCCCTGAAAACTTCTATTACTTGCATCAACTAAGAAAATAAAAAAATTACACACTTTAAATTACATTACAGTAATTTTGTAATGTAATTTAAATAAATATAGTCGCGGTTTGTGCACCATCTCGTCTTACCGATGTGTACGCCACGATACGCGGCTGAACATGATAGAACATGTCTGTATTTAATATCTTGCATGCAATGTATGTACACCATGTTTATACAAATGAATAAACTTGCTTACTATGTATTTACCGTCTTGAGTTGTTTGTTAACGTTTAAACGCTTCTCTGTTGTAGATTGATGCTTTTTTTTGGGTTCCGTACGCGAAGAGTGCCAAACGTAACCCTTTTACTAAGCCTCCGCTGTCCGTCCGTCTATCTGTCGGCGGGCTGTATCCCATGAATCGTAATAGGTAGACAGTTAAAATTTTGACGGATTGTGTATTATCTATTGCCGCTATAATATACCTGCCTCGTTGGTCTAGTGGTCGCAAAGCGCTACTGCTGAGTATGAGATCCTGGGTTCGATTCCCGGGTCGGGCAAGGTGTTATTGGGTTTTTCCATCTGGAATTTCTCAGTAGCAGCCCGGAGTCTGGATTTGTGCCCGGTTGATGGCAATAGGCTCGCACCCTATGACATGGGACTTAAACATAACTGGCGAAATGTGGGTGTACTATAGGTACACCTCTGCCTAACCCGTCGGGGAATACAGGCGTGATGTTATGTGTTATGCTATAATATAAAATAATAAAACATAGTTAATAATTTAAGGGTTCCCCATACAAGTTACGTGTATTCATCGGCGTTTTTCTTTGCTAGACCTTCATACGGTAGGTACGGAAACCTTCATCAATGAGCCAACTCGCACTTGGCTGGTTTTTTGTAATATCTTGCTGTTGCAATAACACTAAACATTTTGTTAGCAGTTAAGATTAGAAAAGTTACATAAATATTTTTGTTAAGTTTTGCATATTTATTTAAGTTTGAATATTTTGAATATTGATTGTTTTGAATAATTTATTATTTACATCCGTACGATTCTTATAAATAAAGTTCTCAATCATATGTATAGTATAGGGTAGTTTATAAGCCGGGAGTTGTTACTGAGCCAAGCGGCGTTTGTTTATCATCGTGAACCGACCGCGTAGCAGCGTAGCGCGCTACGAACCTCTACGAGTCTGCGTAGATGTCACGTTTTCGTAGCAAATGTCTACGAAGCAAATTGTGTATTGCATTATGAAAATCTATTATTCTATGCGTCTAAAATGCACGATGAAACATGTTTTCATCTTAATCTATTACTATTTGCTTTAAAAAACAATACTAAAGAAGTATTTATTACAAAACAAGTTAGAGTTGATCAAAGCTGAACAGCTTTGCAAAATCGTAGCCAGCCATAGCTCTGTTCATAGTAACGCTACATACTACCTGTCGTATACTGTCATAACGCTAACAAAAAGAGCTCTCGATCAAACGCCGCGACGTTCAATTGCAGAATATCGCGCCCCACGCTACCTGATAGGGCCACTACACTATCTTTTATGTACATCTTGTCTTTTCCAGTACATTCGATGCTTGTTGTAAAGTATACTATGCAAGTTGATATTCGTGACTTGTAACGTGCAGTAGATAGCTCCAGTTATGTGGCAGTCAGTCACAGCTAACAAACCATAAATCTGTGACTACACTGGGATGATTTGTTGTATTGTGACAGTTGCATCGCTCGTGTGTGTCATAACTGTGTGCAGTTACAGATGTTCTATGTCACGAAGTCCGTTTGGCTATGAATGTTGTCAAGCGTGCACATGCACATTGTTTTTGTGTGCGTAACCTCGAGAGCGCTCAGTGTCGATCGGGACACGGTCCGGATCAGTAGTGGTTTTTAGTTCGCGCCAAATTGTTTCACGGAGTAAGGTCAGCATGGCAACAAAACGAAGAAGAGTTGTCCATAGTGAGTTAATATTTATTTATACGTTTTCAATTAAAATGTTATACAAAGATACTTAATATAGCAATAGAAGTATTTATAAAATGAATGTTTTTTTGTGTTATAAAATGTTTATATTACTTAATTATTTTGATTACATTTTGTTTTAGGGTCGAAACATGATAGCTAGTGTTTATCATTTTCTGCGAGAAGAATATGAATTTACAAAATCATTAATGGAACTCAACTGTGATTTGTCCCATTTACGAGACATTACACGCCGTACATCTGAAGCTACGGGTGTGAGCCAAAAATAGTTCAAAGAATATTAAAAGAAGAGAAGGAATTGCCATCTGTTACAGTACAATATCTTTGTGCTGTATCTACAATCTACATCGCAATCTTATGTTCTTTATCGCACGTTCAATATCTATTAAATGTTTCTACTATCTGTGATCAGCACGTAGTCGTTAGTATATAAGATGCACCTTTGGATAATTATAACCAGACTATACTACATCTTTGGTCTCATTTATACCTAACCATATACTGCCAAGAAGTTTGGCAAATTGGTGACCCCGACGAACGAATACGCAGCAAGAAACATGGCGCAACCACCGTGCAAGGCGAACATAAATCAGCAAGGAACACTTGAAGTAGCTGCTGGCACCTCGGTTTTATCCCGCATTCCGGAATTTTGGAAAGACCAACCCAGATTATGGTTCACGCAACTAGAAGCCATATTAGCACCACAGAAGCAAGGAGACGAATACAAATACTGTACGGTAATAGCAAAGTTATCCAAGGAAGAAATACTACAGGTTAGTGACCTAATCACTTCGCCACCGACTACAGATAAATACAAAAACATCAAGGAACGTTTAATTGATTGTTACGAAGAAACAGAACAGCGGCAGTTTCAAAAATTAATATCAGAGACAGAACTCGGTGATCAAAGACCTTCGCAGTTATTACGTCAAATGCGAGTCCTCGGGAGAGGAAAAATCAGTGACGAAACAATTAAACTACTATGGTTCAGGCTTTTACCAACATCAGTTACTACGGTTCTAGCAGTTACGGAAGACATGGAAATTGACAAACTGAGCCTAATTGCAGACAAAATAATAATGAATTCAAAAGTAACCGAAATATCAGCTGTTAGCAACGACACTTCAAACGACAACAATACAGCATGCATTTTAACCCAGCTAGCAAAATTACAGATAGATATTGACGCAATTCAGCAAGGTCGATATGGCTATCGACCCAACACGCACAATCATTTCAAGGAACGTCAACAATTCCCGATTATGAGGCCGAGAACAAACTATAGAGGGGCAAATCGATTTTGTTACTACCACGGAAGATTCGGAAAATATGCAAGGAACTGCATTAAGCCATGCGGTTGGAAACCAATGACTTACGTACGGAACCAGGGAAACGAATAAGAGCACAGACAACGGCGAAACTCTGTGCAATCCACCCATCCAATCGCCTCACCATTACCGACCGAAAAAGTGGTATGAAGTTTTTGATTGACACGGGCGCAAATATCTCAGTCATTAGCAAGCAACAGAGATATTCAATTTTTCAAAATGAACAATACACACTATACGCTGCAAATGGGACTAAAATTAGGACTTACGGCGAGAAGATGCTTACCTTGAATTTAGGACTACAACGATGTTATAAATGGAATTTTATAATCGCCGATGTTACACAACCAATAATTGGAGCAGATTTTCTAGAGCACTATAAACTATTAGTCGACATAGCTGGTCGCAAACTTATCGACAAAGTTACAGAGCTGACAACGCATGTAACTTCAGAAAAAGCGGCACAACAAGCAATTCGTACTATCGCAGTGGGAACGAATCCACGTATTACGCAACTTTTAAACAAGTACGAAGACATCACGAAAGAGTCCTCTCTACGCAATGCGCCCAAACATAAGATTGAACACCACATTATCACTATAGGACCACCCGTCGCAGCTCGGGCAAGACCATTACCTCCAGAAAAATACGACATAGCCAAAAAGGAATTTCAAAGTATGATAGAACTCGGAATTTGCCGACCGTCAGATAGCCCATGGGCAAGCCCATTGCATATGGTAAAAAAGAAAAATGGCGAATGGAGACCGTGCGGAGACTATCGAATGCTCAATAGCACGACAGTTCCGGACAAATACCCACTACCAAGATTAACTGACTTTACATACATATTAGAAAATAAGAAGATACTAAGCAAGATAGATATACGCAAAGCATACCACTGTATTCCTGTTAAGGATATAGAGAAAACAGCCATCATCACACCTTTCGGACTTTTTGAGTACTTAAGAATGCCTTTCGGATTACGCAATGCGGCACAAACATTTCAACGATTCATGGATTCCTTATTTAGAGATTTAAATTTCGTATTTATATATGTAGACGACTGTCTCATCGCATCGGACAGCGAAGATTTGCATTATCAGCATTTAGAAACGGTTTTCAAACGTTTACACGAGAATGGAATAACCATTAATCTCGAAAAATGCGAATTTCACAGAAGGGAAATAGATTTCTTAGGTTATCATATAACGAGCCAAGGAATACAACCTACCGAGGAAAATTACAAGGCAATCATGGAATTTCCCAAACCGAAAACGATTCAAGAATTAAGAAGATTTTTGGGCATGGTCAATTTCTACAGAAGTAATATTCCACGCGCAGCGGAAAATCAAAGAGTTTTAAACGAATTTCTACATGGTTCAAAAAAGAACGATAATTCACCTGTTCCTTGGACAACGGAAGCAGACCAAGCTTACGAAAAATGCAAGGAAAGCTTGAAAAACGCGGTATTAACAGCGCATCCTTCCCGCAACGCATCACTAGCGCTCATGACCGACGCTAGTGCTACTTGCGTTGGTGGAGTTTTACAACAAAAATCCGGACGCAATTGGGAACCATTAGGTTTTTTTTCACAAAAATTGAGCGAAACTCAACAAAAATATTCTACGTTTGACAGAGAGCTGTTGGGAATTTACATGGCCGTCAAACATTTTCACAGATTAATCGAGGGAAGAGAATTTACAATATTTACGGATCACCGACCTTTGACATACGCATTCTCCCAAAAACCATCATCAAACGATACACCGCGACGGGTCCGGCAGTTAGATTTCATTTCACAGTACAGTACCAACATCCAACACATAAGCGGACGTGACAATATTACCGCCGATGCCTTATCTCGAATAGAGGAAATATACGTGCCATCACCTATCGATTACGCTGAATTGGAAAAATGTCAATCAACAGATAATGAACTTAGTAAATTACGTGACAATAAAAGATTAAAATTCAAAAACATTACGCTTCCGGGTTCCACAATAAACATCACCTGCGACACGTCTACTGGAAAAAGCCGCCCCTACTTACCAAAGCATTTTCGCAAACAAATTTTCGATACCATTCATGGTATGAGCCATCCAGGAAAAAGAACTACGAGAAAAATGATAACCCAAAGGTATTTATGGCCGTATATGAACAAAGATATCAATAATTGGTGTAGATCATGTTTAGCCTGCCAGAAATCAAAAATACAACGACATACGATATCACCTCCTGGTGCTTTTATGACAGCGCAACGTTTTGAGCATTTACATATTGACATCGTCGGGCCACTTCCGATTTCACAAGGGAAGAGATATTTAATCACAATCATAGATCGTTGTACGTCATGGCCCGAAATATTTCCGGTAGAAGATATAACTGCAGAAACAGTAGCCAAGACGCTTTTCGAAGGATGGATTACTCGTTTTGGTTGTCCATTGCGCATTACTACGGATCAAGGCCGACAGTTTGAATCAAGAATATTTGAGTCACTCTCTCGATTTTTGGGAATACATAAAATTAGGACAACACCTTATCATCCGCAATCCAATGGAATGATAGAGAGATTTCATAGAACTTTAAAGGTAGCGTTAATGACAAGAGAATCCAACGAAAATTGGTTAAAAGAAATCCCAACAGTTTTACTCGGGTTGCGGAGTAGCTTGCGAGAAGACACAGGTTATAGTTCAGCAGAGATGACATATGGAACGCCAATACGACTCCCTGGAGGGTTTTTTGAGTCATCAGCAGCACAGTTATCAACGTACGAAGAATTTGTAAAACAAATTCAAAAGGGCATCACACAAATGACGTCAATTCCGAAAAGAAAAAACCATAACCAAGCTATATTTGTGCATCCCGAACTCAAAGAATGCTCACACGTATTTGTTCGGTGTGATAGAATGAAGAAAGCCCTGACGCCGCCGTATGAAGGACCCTACCCAGTAATTAGTAGAACAGATAAAACATTTTGCATTAGAATTAGGGATAAGGAGACAGTGATATCAATTGATAGATTGAAACCAGCTTTCATGATCAATGACGAATCAAACTACGTGCCAGATTCAAAGGATTGCGACAGACATTCACACACGTACGCTACACGATCGGGACGTAAGGTAAAGCCAGTGGTACGTCTATAAAAATCGCTGATAGAAGCAAGTTATTCGTATATATATTAGCATAGATCTTAACATATACCATTAATTCACAACTACTCGTAACAACAAGACATCTAAAATGGGAAATCAAAGTTCTAAGGACCAGATAACATACAATACGGACAGTTGCCTCAATCAAAACGAAGCGGACAAACTCCGTAACCTGATCCAGGAGGACTTACGGTGGACAAGAAATGTTGCGATGGGACAGATTATTTTAACAATCGGTGCGATCCTAATTTATGGCATAATGAAAACACTGGACAGAAGAATGAAGAGTTTAACGGAAGAAAATAATAAACACTCGTGCAACAGCTAAGTCAAAATTACAGACGTCAGCAAATCGCACCACAACAGGCGTCATCAAATTCCACCGCGTACAATAGCATTATTATTTATATACATCAGCAAATAACTAGTAAGGTCTAGATCAAATTTATATTGTAAACACTATTACCATAATATTTACTTTTTTTTTTTTCTTTTAAAGGGGGGTGTACTGTTACAGTACAATATCTTTGTGCTGTATCTACAATCTACATCGCAATCTTATGTTCTTTATCGCACGTTCAATATCTATTAAATGTTTCTACTATCTGTGATCAGCACGTAGTCGTTAGTATATAAGATGCACCTTTGGATAATTATAACCAGACTATACTACATCTTTGGTCTCATTTATACCTAACCATATACTGCCAAGAAGTTTGGCAAACCATCCACTTCATCAAAATTCACTTCACCTATGAAGAAAAGGAGAAAGCGAGATAATAAAGTGGATATAGATAATTTTACAGCCGATGTGGTTCGCAGTACTGTACAAGATTTCCATATTGTCCATAAAGAAATTCCAAAATTAGCTAAGTTAAGAACAGCATTGAATGAAAAAATCGGATTCGAAGGTTGTTTAGAAACTGTTCGCAAGTTACTGTTGAAATTAGGTTACAAGTGGCGCAAAACAGAGAACAACCGTAAAGTCTTGACGGAGCGTCATGATATACAAATGTGGCGTTTAAAATATTTAAAAAAAATAACAGAGTACCGCTCTCAAAGTCGGCCTATTGTCTACACCGATGAGAGCTACGTCCTTTCGACACACGTGCGAAACAACACCTGGGCAAAAAAAAAGGAAAGAACTCCGTTTTTTAAAAAAATTAGCACAGGCACTCGCTTTATTTTAGTGCACGCGGGAACCAAGGATGGTTTTATTGAAAATGCTTCCTTGGTTTATAAGGCCAACTCAACAGCTGGTGATTATCATTCAAATATGAGCTATGATAACTATGTAAAATGGCTAAATGAAAAGTTGCTACCCAATTTACTTTCGCGCTCTGTCATTGTCTTAGACAATGCATCTTATCACAACACACGGGCTGAACGACTACCGACGCAATCTACAAAGAAAGCCGATATGCAGCAATGGCTCAGGGATAAGGGTATAGCATTTGATGAATCTCTTCTTAAATTGGAATTGTACGATACAATAAAGAAGTACAAAGCCCAACACGTAATCTACAAGATTGACGATTTCATAAAAAGCAAGGGTTTTGATGTCTTACGCCTTCCCCCTTATCACCCAGAATTAAATGCGATTGAAAATATTTGGGGGATCGTTAAAAATTATGTCGCATCTAAAAATATCGAGCAAAACATGACGAATACGGAAAGACTGATCAATGAAAGTTTGGGCCAAGTTAGCAGTGAAACGTGGCAAAAAACTTGTGCTCATGTTGAAAAAATTGAAAAAGACTACTTGAAATATTTTGATCTCGATTTTGAATTTATAATCAATGTACAAGATGATTCTGACGACAGCAAAACGGAATCGGAAATCGAAAATTTATCTGATAGTGATTGAAAATAGTGAATAGTCCTACTTGTTTCGTTTCCATTCTGTAACACCAATGCTTAATTAAATGCCTACATATTCTTAATATTTTTGTATTTATTGCAACCTAATCTAATTTATTTACAAAATGTATATGTATACTTTTAAAACCAAAATTTTATTTAGATTATTAAATCTCGACTTGAATATATATCAGATTTTTTTGCTAACGTTACCTACTTTTACACACACAAGCGCGCTTGTCGGGATACGTCACTACTACAATCAAAGCCGAACGGACTTCATGAAATAGAATATCTGTAACACCATAGATCAAACTACGTATACAAAACTGAATGCAGTACGCCTTTACCTGTACTAAAAAAAGGAAAGTAAAACTTTATCCCAACAAGAAACTTAACACTGTTGTTGAAAAACATGTTGTACATTATGTTTATTGAAAGACCTACACTGTCCCTCCATACCAAGTAACACTGTTATTTTGAAAGTATTGTAAAAGCCTTGTATTTTTAAAACAGTAACCATGGAGTGTCTTGCCGGCTCTACTCCATAGGAAACGACCAATTGGAACCGTGCACCTAGCTTCTGACGTTTCATAAGTGCCCTTGTAGGTTTATGTGAAATAAAATATTTTGAATTTGATTTTTTTTTTATTTGTAACTAACTCTAACTAAAATTAGCACTTTACAGCTTAATATTTCGCAAAAGGATCCCTGAATCCAAAAATGGTTTTCACACACTCACAATATTTTTTAACTACCCTTCTATCGAGACCATACCATGACGTTTTTATTAAATCTCGTGTATTCCACACGAGATTTAATAAAAACGTCCCCACTTTACGTGTAGGAGAAGCACTTTTTTTTTCATGATTTTATGTTACCACTTTGTCGGCGTGATTAATATGTATACCCATGTCAAATTACAACTTTCTAGTACTAAGAGTTTCTTAACTAAACTGCGGACAGATAAACACACAGACGGACACGCAGAAACTACAAGGGATCCTTGTTGACTACGGAACCCTAATAAACGAAGTCAGTGTTTTCGAGATTCTCATAAATGTATAATAACCTCGCAAACAAAGACACGAGTAACTACAATAAACTAATGACTGGACTATGCTCACGCTCCAGTGAACAACCGCGATGTGTTTGTTATGTTCGTTCCAGTGCCCCTGTTTAACGAGTACACTACATTTTCACAATTATATTCCGAAGTCTCTGTCACACATGTGACACACTGCTCTCTACTGTTTGAGCGCGAATGTGGGGCAGCGCTTTGTTCATGTGTCAATGTGCACGACTGGGGTCACGGGGTTAAGATTTTGGGTCTTCTGTCTACTCAAACTTTATAGTAGTTATTTTCTTGGTGAAACCGAAAGATTAAAGTGATACTCGTTGTCCCAATTTAAGATTATCTATGTGCAGAATGGTTTAAGCAAACAACAAACTTCACACAATTTATTTTTTTGAGTACCTACTGTAAGTCCCTGATTCTAACCAGTAAAGAACTACAGGTGAAAAGCATTTTCCATATTTGAAGGAAACAGACTGTAAGCCTGAAGTGTTGTTGCACAGACGCATGCAAGATGCATGTCTGGCTGCACTAACACAATGAGGCTTATTCGTGATACTCAGAGCAGTGAGCGGGCTTTGTGCACTGACACCTCTTCGGCTACGAGGAAAGAGATAGATGGAGTGGCTGCTTATTGTAGTGCGAGGGGGACAGAAGATCAAATGTGATATATGAATGTATGAGATATTTAAGTTATATTTGTCTTTTGATGATTCGTCTGCGTATAACCTTCAGCAGTCCATCGACTGCCCAGAGATTTTACTCTTAAATGCTGCATACTTGTCATCAAGGGAGATATATAAGTTAAAAAAGCGTTCTGACTTTTTATTAAAACCTAATCCGATAGTTATTAATTAGGCTCCAACTTCATTAAGACCAAACTGTTAGTCATCAATACCTACTCTATTGTGTGCACCTTATATTTCTTAAATACATCAAGTAATATAGTGTTAATAATAACATTTGTCATTTTTGGCGTTAGAGTAGAATTGTCCCACCGTTGTCTCGTGCACTGCACACTCAGTAATAAGCGGGCAAAGAGGGCGTGACATCGGGGTCACCGCGCCGCATAACGTCATCCGTCACGAGTGTACCTCTATATGTCACCCTGAGCTGTAGGTTACATGCTAAGTGTAACATATTGTGCTACATGTTACATCCAACCTGCTGCCCGAGCCTGCCACACATTCATTACTAACACATTTCATATGCTGGGATGATGGGACGTTGAAAATAATCGCTTCGAATGACACAAGGCATGAATAATTTATTTTAAATTGACTTTACGAGTGACCATAAATAGTTTTAAATTATTTTAAAATGAATGCAAATACACAGGAATATTATTCATAGCTCCCTAAAATTGGCTACTTAACATGAATATTAAATGTGTGAAATTATATTATTCTGCCCACGACTTCGTTTGCGTGGAAGTCATAAGACACCACAATATACTAAAATAATAGCCACATTTTTATAAAACTTCTCTGAATACTAATTTTGTTATTTTGTTCTGAGCAGCCAAAATATACAGAGGGTCACGACTGGTGACGCGGGAGCAGGCGACATACAGTCGTCTGTGTGAGAAGTAGTTCGTCCTGCAGTCGACATCCGCAGCCTTCAGTAGCAATTTTCTATTGCTTGCGAAGTTTTTCGTTTTTAGTGAATAAATGAACTCCTGCTTTCCTGCATAGTACTAACTAATGGCACAACACTGATACACCGACTGATGCATTCTTACAGGTTATTCCAGATGAACGGGTATCACTAAAATAATATAACAGCTAAACTACCCGCAACGTTTCACCTGGAGCTAATGGGTGAACCAATTGACAGATTATATGAAGCGCAGAATTCTTGGTCTTATTTTGGATAAAGACCTTAGTTTCGAAAAACATGTAACCGACTCGGTAAGAAACTGCTTTTACCTCCTGAAAGTTCTGTACAAGATTAGGCCTTACTTGTCCGACACACTGAGGGAACAGCTTGTGGAAACCCTGGTTCTATCTAAGTTGAACTACGCTGACACAGTTACGGTCCGCGCCTATTAGCTCGTACAGACCACTTCATCCAAAGGGTACAAAACGCTTGTGCTCGATTTTGTTACAGTAATCCGTACAGTAGTCATGTAACACCCTTCCTAAACAAGCATTTTACTCTGCACTTGGATTTTCTTCTGTTCTAACTGCACTTGGATTTTCTTCTGTTCGGTGTGGTTAAATATCAGAAACCGGACTACTTGTATAACAAGCTAAGCTGGGTTACGAGTAGACGGGAATGCGGAAGAAGGCAATGCTCACAACAACTCTCGACTCAGTCTCAGGGTACAGCCGCTTTCAGAGGTAACTTTCGTTATGCGGCCTCCGAACTATGGAACAACATGCCACCACCGATTAGAGTTATTAACACGACAAGCGCTTTTAGACGACGTTTACGGCAGTACCTCATAGATGCTCAACGAAAGCTGGATATGGTCACACTAAATGTCTCAATTATATATTACAGGTATGTACAGTCGACAACAGATTAAGTTAGAAACCCTATAAATCCATAACTATACTACCAGCAATACAGAGAATTGTAGGAAAGGGACTGAGTATTGTGGCATCGGCCAAAAAAACTGCATCTGTGTGCGTAGGCGTAAACGCGGCGGGGTGGTTGTCGCCTACGCACACAGATGCACTTTTTTGCCAAAGATTTTTGCTAGTTTCGTTCGTGTTCAATGTTTTATGATTTATCTATGCCAGTCAGTTCCCAAATCGGCCGGGGCTATTGTTGTTTTTTTTGTTAAATATTCCTTGTTGTTTATAAACTCAGTTACTTTACGATTGCTTAGCTAAACAATGGCTAATCAGTGAATAGCGAGATTTTTATAGATAAGACTGTAAGCCCACGTCCGCACGGACGTAATAAAATCGCGGCGATTTTTTTCGTGCATTTGATTTTATCACTCTGCTTAGCGCCGAGAGTTGAAAATCCAAAAGTGTGTTTTTTCAACTCGGTGGGACGAGAGTGCATTCCAGCACGTTAAATTTTCAACTCTACACGAAAAAAAACCGCCGCAATTTTATTAAGTCCGTGAGAACTTCAGCATAGTGTTTTACTGTGCTAGTGCGTGGTGCATCAATATTAATGACGCCACAATTAACTCCACAACAGCGGCAGCTGATAGTGATGTTGCGAGAGGGTGGTCATACCATCAAAAAAATTTAAAGGAGGACGGGGATAAACGCGAGTGATATATTTTTAATATAATTATGTATTTGATAGATAATATTTAGTAATGGCCTGAAGATCACGGCTGGACACCACTGGAGAAGGGTAACGCGAGACAGAACGCAATGGAAAACGCTAGAGGAGGCCTATGCAAGAAAAAACCTCAACACTGTCATAATATGAAATGTTAACTTCGATATTCAGAATAAAGGGCTTATTATTATTATTATTTAATAATTACCCAAGAGACTCATTGCATCCAAGACAATGTCTACCATTTTGAACATCTTCTTTTACAAGGCTGCGCAGACCGGCGGCCGCGCATAATGCATAGGTAATTAGTTAATTGTTTCTCATTAGATAACTTTTGTAAGGTATTTATTTTACATTTCGCGACAGCGCACCGTTTGTCAACCGCTTTGCACCGAAGACCGCGCTAGATTACGATAGTAATAAATTATAAACGTTCGCACAAAATATAGGTTAAAATATAAGTATTTGAATAGAATAGGACTTAAATAGCTAATGTTTAATTAGTAATTAAGTTTTATTTGCCAATAAGAGGTAAATGTTGTATGTAATTTGTTAAGTATGTATGTATTTATTGTCATAATTTTATTAAAATTAAGTGATTTTTAAAACATTGTTTTATATTTAACCTAACTATGAATAATAAAGCAAGTAAGTAATCAATGTTGACCTATTTGGAAACAATCCTATGGGTTCATGTTACCCCTAATAAATTCAGAAGTTTTGCTGTGAAAGTAAATCAAACAGTTACAAACTAGTCAAACTATTACAGGCAAACAAACATACATTTTAATAATCGTAAGGTTTTTTCCTAGGAAATGAGATATTTTCCAGGCTTCTAACTATGTATGTGCAAAAATACGTCGAAGTAGGTTTTTGGTTTATTGTGTCGTTAAGAAGGGATAAGCAGTTTTAATTAATAAGTATTAAATAATAATTATTTTTTGGTTAGTAATGGAGAAATACGTGTTTCAGTGATTTTATAAAATCTAATAATAAAATAAAATAAAAAAGGGGATGACAGTTTATATTAAAATCGGACATAATGTAGATTTCCGAATTACACACGTGTGAACAGCAGGGAAAGCTGGAAATATATAATAATTGATAATAACTAACGGATAAATTGGTGCACATTCATAGGCGCAGCGCAAATCGAAAAACATCCCATATTATTATAACTGAACGCAACGACCACAACTTGTTTACAAAATAATATACATGATACGTATCTATAATTATCACACCGCAGTTGGCGGAAGACACGTGCCACGCGCGCCCATCAAACGACTCGCGTGCGTGGGATGAAATAATAATAATATATTGCACCCTCTCGCACGATTCGCAGCGTTCAACTTCTAATAGTCCAAATTTCAAACAGTCTCGGTTGATGTGTCGCCATGTGTACCTACACTACCTACCTACTTAATTATGTTTCAGTGTAAGGTCGGTAAATGATGTACGAAAATGTAAATAACTGCTGTTGGATTTTCACACAATCTATTGGAATATTCTCTATTATTATTACACTAATATATTTTAAGTATTTAAGTGTTAGATACATACACACATTGCAGTATAAAACGAATTATTTGTTATCATTAATATTATCTTACACTAATTTATTTTATTTTAGAATACACACATACATATTGCAGTATAAAACTGATTTACTTCCGTCACCTCACACTTCAGGTCTAGTTGAAAACCAGCGTCAGGCACTAGTTGTCTGACATTTTTGCTGAACTGGGCCTATTTGGCGCAGCCGCGACTCCGCGAGGCACACTTTCCTGTTAAATTTTTATTCTACACATTGTTTTTTTTTTCCTTTTTTATTTTTTAATTGTGTTATAATTATGTTGTGGTTTGTGCCTTTTTGTCTGTGCTAAATAAATGTATTTTCTTTCTTTTTTTTCTTTTCTTTAACTATCATATATTAGTACCTACTTATAACAAAATATTTAAAAAATAAGCACAAAAAATGAGAATAGTTGGGCATCGAACTTACAACCACTAAAATAGCCCTACTATTACGTCGTAGATGGATTGTAGAATCCGCTATTTTATAAAACCGCTAGTTGTCTTACATCCAGTAGTGTATTGGCATAATGCTGGAACACACATTCAGACAAATAGAAAAAAAATCTAAAAATGATATTTTCGGAATTAAAACCATTCCCAGACCTCGCAAACATTTATTTAAAAAAAAAAAACTGTTTTTACTTCGCTACGATTTTATTATATGAATAGATAAACAAGTAAATAATTATAACTCCTATAAGTATTAAAATAATAGTGATAACAGAATAACAGCCACACAACCTGTCGTTAAGCCACTAATGTTCCATTTAAATCATGTTACACGCATCAAATTTCCCATTCAATCGTAAAATTTATATACAATCGCAATCTCCCTACATTACCGTGAGATCATTGTAAAAATTTTAGTGAAAGGTAATAAATAGGGCGAGTTGAGTGTATTTCGATGTAGGTACTCCTATGTTAGCGAGGGAGCAGGGGGCAATGGCGCCCAGTGGGAACCTGCTAATAACGGGGTTAAATAAGCAAGCTCGGCAATGAGACTTGCAATGATAAAACGTCTCCGAATTTGCGTGTATTTTAGTGGGGTACCTAGTTGATGAAGTTGTGGTAGTACTAGCAAGTCTGCTTACCTTCATGAGGTGTAGATGCGCGGAGATCTGGTCGCCCCGTGCCGCCGGCTCGCCGCCGGACACCGGGAACGAGCCCAGATACTGCAAAAGAAACAACACACTGTACTTAACATATTGAAAATAGAACAAAGTATGGCGACTAATAGAAATTGTTGGGAGATGATAGGAAGACGTGCTGCCTCGACCCCAAATAGGAAAATGACTGAGGGATGATCAAAACTCTTTCTCTGGATGTTGCATTAAAGAAACAGTGAACAAACTAGGCAGGTAAGACTTAAACATAACACCCAAACGATTAACCAGGTTGCCAGGCATTCGATGACGATGATCAAGATAACGGACTGTGGTAAAGTGTTTAATTCGCGTTGAATGTGTAATGAGCGGCGTATAATGGATGGCCGTAATAAGTGCGGGGAACGACCTCCGCGGGCAGTCAACATGACACGAATTAACATAAATCACATTATCGACATGGTGCACATCACTACACACGACATATGATGCCTCGGGGTTCAGAACAGGCCACAATACCAATATTGTGACCTGCTCTGAACCCCGAGGAACCTCCAAAGGTTCGCTGTGTGTTTCAACGGTTACAAGACTCGTGTTATAATCATAGTTATTCTCAATAAGGCCGACCGAGAAAAACGAAGTTCCATATAGGCGGCGCAGTCAAAGCTGCATAGATTCCAATGGCTAATTCATGCCTTTAACATCTTCCTTAAACTCTACAAAAAGTTTCCTGAAAGTATTTTTATTTTATTTATTTTAATTTTATTTATACCGTCTCCGTTACACCCTGTGGTTACACCCTGGAGCACAGATTGGAGTTTTACTTTCTCCGATGGCGCGACTCCGTAACACAAATACAATACCTCAGTTCTAAGTATTATTACAATACAACCGTCCTGCAACAATGTTACTAATTGCTCGAAAATTCGAGATCGAAGCCTGGACATCAATATTTCAAAGGTAATTGATATATCGTGTTCTTACGACCGAGATCTGACACGCCCAATACATAAACATCATTTTGTTCAAAGAATAAACCTTTGGCATTTAATGCGAGTGCATTGACCCCTTGTAATGGTTGCAATTAATAAGCCCGCCAGTTGAGCCCTTCATAACAATACTGGTGACAATGGCATAATGACCGCAATGTAGTGATTTAATTACGCACCTCCACAAGTGTGGTGGAGGGTGTTCGAACAGGGCGCGCAGTGGACGCCGCGCCGCGACCCACGTAATTACCTCGAGGAGCCTTTCAATGCCACTGATTGCTCACAGTTGCACGTGCGAGGGAAAACTATTAATTGAGTCCTGCCTAGAGAGCCAGGGCCTGCCCCACAGACAGTTTTGTAAGTCAGTAGCGCATAAATAAATTATTGCCCTACGGAAAATTTACCATAAAAGAAAGAATTGTCATAATGTAGGTTATTACTGGCAGAGACTAGATCCATTTATCACAGGCATACTAGCACTATCTAAGAACCAGTTTGTATTTAAAAGTACCTACCTACGATTCAAATAGAATCACATCCTTCACTCAGATAACTTCGTACGTCTGTAATGATAATAAGCTATTCTGTTGGAGATCGCACGCGCGTCTAGGCGTACTTCGATTGTTTAATTACAGTGCAGTGAAGCCGCGCGTCGCCGCGATCGGCTGCGAGCTGCGACTTGTTTAATGTCTCGGCGAGACGCGCCTGTCTACGTGGGCTGAAAGTAAACCCTACAGATAGACGCATGCAGTCGCATGAAATGTTGCGATATTACCTATTTAATGTCGGCCCTTACGAAGAGATGGTTTCATTGTAGGATGTAAAGAAACTGGTATTCTTCATCTTTGGAATGTTTATGGTCGCGTCAATTCGCATTGAAATGTATTTATTAACGTTCCTACCTACTCGTTGCGATTGCACAATTATTTCTCAACGATGGGCCCAAAGTTCAAAGGTTACATAACTAGGTACGGCTATCAAAAATACTAATAAATCCTCATGTCCTCAGACGCAATTGCTATGAGTTTATTTTGATCAAACTGACAGTAGTTTGATACATCGGGGGGCAGGGCAGTGCCCCCGCCAAGTCGAGCAATGGCACAACCGTACCATCTTTTCTCGAAGCCATTCAGAACATTTTCAACCCCCTATAACTTTGTTGCGGATAAAGCCAAAACTTTCAGTGACCAAGAGGGCTTAGTATATTCCCCAATTACTTCCTAAATTACATTCAATTTGAACCAGTAAGTTAAGAACTATTGCAGGTCAAAGTTCCTTAATTTTGTCACTGACATAGTCACTCACTAACTCACTCACTCACCGATCATCAAAATCCTAAGGTACTAGTAGACACACAAGCCTCAAATTTTGAACACAATTAGTGTTTAGCCTATAAAGCAAGGAAAAATTAAAATTACAAAGATTACATGAGCAGTTCGTGTGTCTAGAGAACGAGACTGAAATTGCGGTATATTTTAACTTTTACTTGCTTACTTTTGACTTTTGCAATTCATGCAAATTTTCATCACTAACACTGCCTAAATAGATATAGGTAGGTAAATTTGAATTTCATTCGTAAACAAACAAATAATTTTACAAACAAAAGTTTGTAAAATTATTCATCACCTTTTAATACCCTTATTACATAGATAAGAACTAGGTGCCTAGTGTACCTATCTAATGAAATATAAAGGTAGGCACAATCAGTCTCTTCGAAGGTTACTTTTAAAATAGGCAACAAATGAAATCAGTTGTCAATTAAACTGCATTGAAATTGAATCAAAGAAGCAATAATAATTAGGTATAACAACTTGTGGGATCTACCTACGATGCCGCAGATAACACAAATTCACACGTTTTATTAAACTGATGTAGGTTCAGGATCAATCGCCGGGTATATACTTACAAAAACAAATGAGATCCCATCAAAAACATAACATGTATAAAAATGCAAGACTCGCAACGCAGTTTTTCTAACGTTAAAGAATGTGAGATCCTATTTGTCATCTTTATGTCTTTAACTAGCTTTTGCCCGCGGCTTCACCCGCGTGGATGCCGAAAAATATCCCCCGGGAACGTACTACCGGACAGTACCGGGATTACTTATCTAATAGTTCAGGAAAAGGTTATTGACTCCCGCTGCGCTCCAACCATAATTATTTTGTTATGTGTAATTTTGAATCTATGATATCTTTTAAACCATTCATTTAAATGAAATGATGTGATGAGGCATATTTTAATCTAAATTAAATGCTCAATTTAAGTACCATACTTTATTGGATAAGGATTAATGTAATACCGGTCAAAATAGCTTCGGAAATAACAATTAAATTTTTATCAAATTCTGAAACATAAATATTGTTATTGTGGGTCATCCTTAGAAGATAAACGTTTGCCATCATTGACTTTTTCAGTCTGCATGATTATTTCCAACAACTTCAACAATAACCGCCAAATTTCAGACCATTTACACAAAACCCTAATGAATTATACACTAAAACCTTCCGCATGAATCACTTCGTCCATTAGTGAAAACCGTTCAGTAGTTTTTGAGTTTATCGCGTTCAGACAGACAGACGGACAGACAGACAGACGCGGCGGGTGATAAATAGAATGACTTGGCAATCGCACTCAGCAATAGAATCTACATTCTACATACAACAAAATCTATTTAATATTAACGCTGCGCTTTATTTAATTAAGAATATTTAAAATAGTAGATTATTCTTACATTATGTTGCCGTGCGATCGCCAAGTCATTCTATTTATTCAAGAAATAAAGATGAAAAATAGATAGGTACAGAATAAAATTAACAGACTTGATTTCACATTAGACCTGATATCTTCTTGTCGTAGAAGAAGTGCGTTGCGAGACTTGCGTTTTTATAAATGTTATATTTTTGATGTGATTTTATTGTCACCGCCGAGGACGACGCTGTTCCGTCAATGTCAGTGTCAATCGACTGAGCTTTATATAGATTCGGGCGTGCTGGCATTTTCAATTACGACAAGACACGACACTTTGCATAACTGAGAAGATAAATTACTAAAGCTCTAAGTAGTAAACACAGATGTTATTCCCTACTTATGTTTGGAAATAAGTTCGAATGATGACTTAGAAGCGCGTAACTTCAGACGCCACACCTCCATACTGGTGACAATATGGGAACTTTATCGCTAAAATACTAATCTTTTAAGCCCATGAGTATAGACAACCATAAATTTGGATAGTTTTTAGTTATGACGCTAAAGTACAGCTTCCGAAAATCTGAAAGTCCTTTAACTGTGACACAATTTCTGCAACACAAGGTTCTTGTTGTCAATGCTCATTTAAGAGCTAGTTCTATATAGACAAAAAAAAACGCCCACTAAAAAGGTATAAACAAGACATACTAACAAAGTAACTTCGGTCTCGGTTTTCGTACAACCGGAGTCACACATGATTCACACTAATTACATGACGTATTTAGTAATTACGTGTGATTCTGGTTATATGAAAACCTTTTAATATATTATGTCAATATAGCATAGAAACCTGACAAACGATACCTTGTTTGTCAAAATACAACGAGTACTTTAAGAGTTGTGCGGGAACAGATGAACATACATAGCCTGTCAAAATCAAAACACTCTTTTGGCTTTGCCGTAGGTGAATAAAAAGTAGAAGGAAGATCAGTAAAAACAAAAATATGTCGTCCTATGTTTGTTTACCTACATTCCTACAATAGAAATCAATAGTGCAACACGTCTGGTTAATGCCTAAAACCCGACACTGGTTGGGTTTTAGGCGCACTAGCGCCTAAAGCCGACCACAGCCGCGACGACCGCCTGTGGTCGCGTGACCACCCGGTCTCACATTACGTGGCGATTAATACCGACCATATAGCGTACCTGAACCATAGTACGCGCGAATATAGGTAGTATTTGCGCGTACTATGGTTCAGGTACGCACTTTGAGTATTCAAGTAACTTTAATACTCAAACGCCTGGGAGGATTACCGTGATGCTTCAATGTTTTGTTTGTTGAAACAGTGTTTTTGGAAAAGAATAGGTAAGACTGATTAATTTGTGTGTTGTAATGTGATGAACTTTTCGATCCACTAGGCATTTCTCTCCAGAATGAGTGACCGGCTTACATCGAAAATTCTCCAACATTTGGAGAGTATTTTAAAGCATCGGTAACAGTCGTCGCAGACAGTGCTAATCCATGCGGCAGGTTCTTGAACGGGCGCCGTCAGTAGGGACTGGCCATCTCTTAGCTGGCACGGCTTATATTTATTTAATTTTTCTTACTGACGGCGTGTTTCTTACTGACCGACTCTTTGAAAATTCAAAAGTGCCTGTGATTGGCTTGAGTTTAGACAATCTAAACTCGACTACCTTAATCTACCTCAAGAGACCTCTCAAAGAAAGGCCCATCCTCAATTTGTCTGTCTAGATGAATGATTCAAATCTGTAGCACCTGCAAACTGTCTTCTTTCACAGTCAGTGATAATAAATTCCCGTGTCAGGTGGTGTCCGGACCGGCCGTTACGTCGCCGGGACGTGCATCGTCGGCTCCACGCACAGGTCACGACGACGCGTGTAATTTCCCAGAAGACGACACAACGCTGGCTCACACTTGATGACAGCGACGTAGATAAGTAACGGAGAGGAAATTTTAAAATACGTTACGATATTAAAAAATACGATATTTTAGTGCTAGAAGCGATGTAGCGCTGTGAATGGAAATAGCGTTCAGTACCTACCTAGTTCAACACAAACGTGAATTGCTGCACGTAAACCAAAGACTGCAGATGCACAGTTTTAAGGGAATATTGTTATTATTGTGACATGCTGGCAAGGGCGTCACCAGCTGATGATCCAGGGGGGGGCAAGTTCAAATAAACAAAATTGGATTTATAGATTATGTAATTTCTTTACATTAAAATGCCATTGTATTTGAAAAAAAAAAAAGCCCTAGGGTCCCCTCTGCACCCCCTTGGCGACGCTCTTGCATGCTAGTAAATGCGTACTTATCATGCTATCTTCACAGCATGTCGTTCGTAGCGGAAAAGAGGGTGCAACCGACATTTTTACTTAGGGAAGAGAATAGCTAAAAACTTTATCTTTTCGGGTTTAAAAACATTTCACTGTTTCTAATCTCTGTGTAGACGTGAACAAGATTCCGGCACACTTTCAGGACCCTTAACTTTAGTTACGAAACAACAGCTGTGGACTTTTGTTTGCCATTCTTTTCGTAAAAACTTTCTTGTTCTTATAGAGCCTGCGATGAGATAGTGTTAAACATAAGAAAGTGAAAATTCAATTAATTCAAATAAAGGCAAATAAAATTCAACAATTAACTGTATCTCCAAAAAGTACCTGAAGTATAATGGCAAATACTTTTTTCTATAATCTGAAATTCGCTTACAACGGCAAATTTGGTCATTTAAAAGCGCTAACTGGGAAATATATTAATGAAAGACTAAATGCAACTAGTAGCGCCATCTATCGGGTGCCGAAAACACGAGCGACAGTTCTAGCTGAAAAATGCTCCGGTTCACTACGTACTGTCTCGTTCACTACGACTGTGTTTATTGCGGGAAAAGACCGTTAGATGGCGCCTCTTTGTACAAATGAAATATTTCAAATTCAACGAACGAAAGAATGCTGTTGTGCAATTTAAGTGCTTACTTCGAATCTTAATGGCGTATTCAATAAAAACTTTCATACTAACACCAGCAGTTCTTTACGATATATATATTATGTATGTATGAAAGTTTTTGATTAGGGTTGTTACAAATTATGGTCGTTTTCGGTTAATATTATTTGCAGTTTTGTTAATACCATGCAATTTTATCTACGCATTATGTTTTAATAAAAGCAATAATGAAGGTGCCTTTCGTAAAGCCATTAGACGGAGTGCCAACATCGCAGCTTGCGTGGCAGTGCCATAACTGGCACATTTGGCTCCGACACTGGCAGTTGTGGCATGATAGAAACGCAGCTGATAAGTACGTTAATATACCTGGAAACTAGGTAGAACTTATCAAGGTATATCGATAACGACCTTAAATTTAAAATGTTGAATTATATGAGTATGTATTTGAGACTTCGGTGAGAACTTTAGTAATGAGTAGATTTTAAACAATTAGCGACAATTTATTAATTAGTTTTTGTAGCAGGTTCTAAGAAAGACAAAAATCCAATTAACTCTAGTTCCACTCAGCAGAGCGCAAAAAAAACAGAGAAGTAAACAATATTAATGTGCAAAGTCAAGAATAGTTAAGGACTAATAGCAGCAACTGGAACACGTACAAACCAAAAACTTTACGTTTACAAAAATTCTGAACAAAACAACACATTTCATCATTACTGTTACGCTCTTAAAGTTAAAACAAGGCCCTCACGTTTGATGTCTCCACTTCTAAACCAGGAACCACTCTCAATAGAACGGAACTATTGATTAAAATATCTTTTTGGGCTCTTAACTCTTAACTTCAGGCACAGAAGGCCTGGCTAATCGGTTGGTATGTTGCCGAACTACGGCATGACCAATCAATCAATATACGGTCAAGTGGAATTAAATCAATCGAAGCGAGACATCACCAAATGCACATGGTAAACAGTATGTTCAAGGTTCAAAGCGTTATTTACTTTATTTACTTTTATCATGGCATAAAGATCAGCGCTTGAAAGTTAGCCTTACATTACTAAATTATTTATTACCTATGATTACTTTACATTGAGCGACCCTTATTGCTTTTCCCTAACTGAAAACTCAATTTTAACGTTGAATATCCTATTTAACGTTAAAACTAAATTCGCAATAGGCCGCCTTCATTGCGTCTACCAGACAAATGAAGCGAAACAAACTTTTACAATTCCCTCACGACGATAAGCCAACATTAATGTTCTTCTTTTACTTGATCCTTCCCAGACCAATCTACAAGTTTTCATTAACACTAACACAGCCACGAGTCTAATCTACTTCTTGCTTCGTCCCAAAACTTATAAACTGCCACATAACCAAGTTCTGTTATTCAAAAATATCTGGAGAGCTTCAATACGACGTGAAATTTAACATAAACAACACATTAAGATTAGGAATTCATAAAGTTGTGAGCAACTCCGCCGCCGCGCTGTAGCGCGAACTTGGCCCTCTGCGCACTATACCTCCACAGTGGGAGGCAGTGGAGCAAGTTGGCGGCAAGTAGTTAGGCGGACACTGCAAGTACTTGCAAGTACTACAAGTACGGGAGATGTCATGAGTATTTGTAAGATTTAGTTGAGTGCAACTCCAACATCGTTGTGGCGTTGATTAAATGGTAGCTCTAGCGTCTTGTTGTACGTTTAGTTAAAAATGTTATGTTTGCATTGGATGATTGACTTCTGTGAATTTTAACACAAGACTTTATTTTTTTAATGAAGAGGCAGCAGCCATTGGAATATACTAGGCTCAAGCATCACTTCAATCAATGGAAGTATCATTTAAAAACGAACATTGGATAACTTAATGTTAGCCATTTACATAATGTTTCCAATAGAGTAGTTGAGTACTAGCTGCTGCTTTCAGCAAACATAGATTAGCTTTAGATTTGATTGCCTGAATTAAATACTATTAGGTATTAGCCGTTTAAACTATTAAATAATACACAGAACACACATCAATTCGCTCAGTAAGTAAGTTATAAGTTTACTAAGTAAGTCAAAGCGTCAGTGCTTAGTGATCCGTCACGAGTTCAGAGTTAACAAGTTTCTGAGCTCACCTGATACGGAGATCTCAATATGGATTTAAGTGTTACCGTAAATTATCTGACAATATATAAAAGTTTTCAGTGACATATTAAATATAAATATATTATCTTACTTTCTTTCAAAATAACACATTTCAATGTAAAGGCTTCTATTATCCAAATAGGACTGAATTGCCGGCAGCTCAACTTTTCATCCCGACAAAAAAAAGTAACAGGGTAATCTCACCTTGAATGCCATCCTGAGCAGTGAAACGGAGAATCCTTTATTAGTACGAACAACTTTAAGCCATTCACTTGCTCAGAAGGAAAACACAAAGATCTGCTACCACAAAACAATCTAGATACTAATAATACGCATGATAACACTAATCAGCGCTAATCTTAAAAGCGTAGCAACAATAAACACAATTAGCGACCGAGAGCGTATTATCAATACATTCGATGGATCCACTTTACGGTCCATTGAGCCGCGCCATAAAACCGTGCCGTACAGAGCCTGATCTCGGATAATCCGTCGGTAATTAGCGCAACGACATACTAAACCAGCGATTTCGATGCTGCGACATGGAGTATGATGCATGTGCACTGAGATAATGGTGCCGATTCTCTTGTACACCGAACTAAACCATCACTAAAATTCCTTACTTTTGAATCTTAAAGCTATTCTGGAACAAAGATTCTCTAAATTTAAATATAATTTTAACACAACTAAATATTATTTGATAATCGCGAGTCCACGTGGTACTTGTTTGCCTTGATTTTTTTTAGAACCGTTAGCGTGCAGGGCAGCTTCGACGTGTTTGATATAGAATTTTTCACTTTTTGTATGGAAAATGAGAAAAAATATTACCTAAGTACATGTTGAGTGTTAGGGGTTTAAGGGCCCCTTATAAGGGGGTTAAAATTTTCATTATTTTTGCGATTGGACAAACTATTTTCAAAATATAAGCAAAAGAAAAAAAAAATACAGCACTGTTTCTGCACCTGAAATCAAGTCAAGTCAGAAGCCCACGGAAAAATCTAACACCAAGTTAGTCACTAACCACGCGCTAAGAAGAAGACCTGAAGTCGAGGTTGTAGTGTGAATTTTAGTTCAAATTTCATTCCACACCTTTTTAATCGCGATTAGAAATAGTCAGATTTAGTTAGACTGTCAAAATTTTAGGTGAAAAACGTCAAATTCAGAATAGCAAAATTGCCATTTTCACTAAATTAATAACTCAGTGCCATCTTAGTGCTGTCAAATTAAAATATAGTTAAGTTATGTCACTTTAGTCTATTTCAGAATAGGAAATCGTCGTTTGACAGGAATAAACAAAATTTTGGTGATTTTTAGTCTAGTTTAGCATTTGTGACAAGAGATCGGCACCAATGTTGCGTTTAGCGATGCTGATTCGTTTGTCATGCCTTCGTGCGGTCTGTCTGTGTCTGTTACACAGACAGACCGCACGAATAATATAATTAAAGAAATTAAAGACATAAGACAATTAAAGAAATAGCTGTAGCAGACATACTATGGCAATCCTTTTACGCTAATTTCTTTGAATTGCATCGATGTGATTAGGTTTTTTCTCAACTGGCTGGCTGGTCTTTAACTCGTATTTAACTTCACTTTGAATCGACTATCAACACTTGGTCCGCAAATAAATATTTTCAGTTCCGATTGTTTGGTTAGCTCCATTCTGTTAAGCAGTAATAGCATTGCGTTGGCACGTTTTAGCTGTAATTCACGAGTTTGTAAATAAATTAATCACTTTAAACTGTTCTAAACAACGATGCGGATCTCCGATCTCACTGTCTTATTGATTATTTTTCCGCGTTTTAAATAAACTTTGAGTAAGTAGGAACGTTAGGATATATTTTTCTTACTGTATTAGTCCATTGGTTCAGTATTATGAGCAACAAGAGGCTCATTATAATTCGCCTAACTAATTACTTCAAAGAGCCGCTAATCAACGTACTCATTGTGTGTTCGGTAATCATTCACGGCCATTGTACCTTATCAAGAACAAACTCTAATTGTTGTCAGGTTATGATTAAATAGCTCAGCGATTTATTCGCCATTTGAAATCTCTTTGAGAAATACAATCATATATTTTTCTTACCATCATTAAAAGCTGAAAAGAGTCAGAAGTGGTTTAGCAAAAGTGAGTTCTACTATACTCTTCAAAGCGACGGAAATTTTCTTTATGAAATCGGCACTTCTACTGATGCTCGCGTAGCAATCATCCCGGAATAGGTACCTATAATATGTGCCGCCCGCTCGGTGTGGAACTGTATAAAGCTTTATTTACGTCGACGTGATCGTCCGCAAATAGAATGTGGAGCACGACGTGCGGCGGTAACGCTACACAATTAGCAAGGGTCTGTGTGTGGTGTGGCGGTCACTTTGGTGCGCTTAACAGACAATTATCGGAGAATTATTCTTATCGAAGACGATTCGATTCTCATGTTTTGTATTAAAATTAAAAACTGATATCTGGAAGCGTATCTACCTACTGGCGTATTTTGGGGTACCATTAAACGCTAGCTACTAAGAATCGTATACATGTAACCAGGATAATATAAATGATTTTTATTGATTTGCAAAGCGCCCGTTAGCAGAAATAAGTAAAAATTTCCGGGACGAGCTTTTCCACAAAGAGCCTTTCTAGTACAAAAACTGACGCTATATTTGTGATCTGTCAACCGTGTACACAAGTAATTAATAGCATTATGTCTCAAAGCTCTCCGTGTTCCGATCTCTTTTCCCTCTACACGTGTCCACGAAACGACAGGAACATAGTCTTGTCTTTGTCGCACTCTTTATTAAATTTTCTCCATTTTGGGCATCATAACACAAACAACAAATAAAACAATCGTCACTCAAGTTATTGACAATAACAATTCGATTAAAATTGTGAGCAGATAACAATATAATTATATTTTATGAGGAACAAAGGGGAGGGATGGAGATTATTAAAAGAGCCTCCAAGAGCGACGATACGACAATGATTATGAAGGGGCATTGGGGAAGTGCTCGAACAAAATATTATTATCAATCTTTAAATATCAGCCAGAACCTGGTAACCTATGACTGTAACTGACACCGCTATAAACAGGCGGTAGAAAAGATTGACACACACTTACCAAACCTACCGATATTCTTGTGAGAAGTATATGTAGGTCACTTCAATCTCCGAGCAATCAACTCAACTTATCGCAGTCCACAGCTGACCGTAATATAATTAAACGAACCATGAAATCTCATGAAACAGACTGGCTTACAAGAGATTAACGATAAAGATAAGACAATATCGGAAGATATGAATCAAACTATCCACACACGACGGACATTAATGGCTTGCAACTTTGTCCACGTTTCGCAATCTTCGCCAATGTGAAGTATACTCTATTGACTATAGCAAAAAGTGCATTGTGGAGTGTTTGGAGGAATGACCTCGACACAGTTGTTAGGCGGGGTGTGCAGAGTCGCAGCTGTGGCGTATCGATACGCGATATCTTCGCCGAGACCTAAACCAACACACGGTGATCTATCTGCCGTCGGAAGCACTTCATCCCACTGCTGGCCAACGAATGGCTGGTCGAGGATACTACTCAAGTAATGTATGTACCTGAAATGAAAGAAAAACAGATTACAGAAGATTGTTTTTCCTTCTCGTTCGAAAATGTCGATTGCCTTGAGAGCTTGGAATTTTCGGTATTTTGAAGTTTCCAGATTGCAAGGGTAATAGGGACAACGTTTCAGTTTTTCATATTGGTTGCTATTAAAGTAGAATGTTTCTACAATAATTGCAGTCAACTTAAAGGACTACTAATTATTAATTCAAAATTAGCTATAAGAAATAGACATTCGGTTGAAGGAGCCGAATTTAACTAAAGGTCTCTAATTCTAAGATCCTAGAGGAATGTGCATTAAGATACACTGCAAAATGAGTCAGTTAATAAAATGGTAATACAAAATGCAAATGGAGTTGTATGCAACTTGTAAGTCAACAACTTTATGAATATGAATCTCATAGCTCGTCATAATTGTATGCAGAATATATTCCGCGAGGATACGCTGACGAACTGCATCGTGTATCATAGAGGTAAAGAAATAAACAAGCGCTGCTGAGGAAACCACGTTTTGTCAACGAAATTCCATAAGATGGAATATCTACATAGGTAACCATAATTAATCAGTTCTCAATAGCTTGAAAAATAATCTGTCTAAGGTACAAACAGCGTCAGTATGTGCTAGCCCTTCAAGTTTTAAAATGTTTCACTGCTACAACATTGAATTCGTTACGAATAATCTAAAGAATACTTCAAAAAGTGTTTCATTGTTTCGACTTGGATTAGAACCACCGCGTCACTAAACATCGTCATACTTATACCGGCAGTTTGACGAACTAGCCAACGAGCCCATGTGAATTGTGACGAAATTGTTATCTACTATCGTCCGAGTCACTTTATCTTCAGGTCTCTGTCTGATAGGTAGATGTCGACGCTTGAAAGGCAACATTGGCTAAGCGACATTTTGGGCCATATTGAGTTATATACATAGTTCAAACCATCTGATTTTTCTGCGTCGCTTGATCAAACTCACGTCTTCCTATGACGACTTTTGATGTCACTTCGCATTTTGGATTTTATAAATTCGAACTTTTCTTTGTCTACTAAGCGACGAAATGTGTCAAGCTCTTTTTAAGAAGTGGTGGTTGTCGTAATCATCATATGCAACTTTTGCTCTTGGTAATTTTTTATGGTAGCTTAGCACGGTAATTTCTCCACTTAGCTTATTTTGCTTCTACGTGGTAATATGTTTTTATGCGTATGCTATACTTTTTTCTGACAAAGAATATTTTTAGTTAACGTTTAAGTCATTTTACCTAATTTTTCTTTATTTCTAGATGGTGCCTGGTTAAATATGCCCGACCTAAGAAACACCACCTTTTGTCGGTAGGTCAATTTCTACCTGCCGTTTAAACTCTCGTTTTAATATTTAAGCAAGTTATACTTAAACTTATAAGATTATTAAATTTTAGTTATACCTTGAGGCGCCTCACGCACAGGTGTTTAGAAGATTCATAGTTGAAGCAATATATTTACAAAATGTTGGTTACTCCTACGGGTGACACGTTTACGCATATAGTGAAGCTAGCTTCAAAGTAACAAAGGAACTACAGAATACGACGGGACGTCGCTTCGATAGCATGCGCGCGCTTCACTCACGCTATTGCTACCACTCACGCCTACTCAAGCGAGAAAAAAAAAAACAATGGAACTGTCACTTTGCTCAATCACTTATATTGGATAGGATATAGGATATTGGACATTTTTAGTTAACTTTTGGAATACTGAGAATCTTATCCTATGAGTGGCACAATATTAATTATAATTGGACATCACTTACTTATAATAATGGGCGTTTCAAATTCAGCATTCGCTATAATGAGATTACAAGTTTCATTATTAAGTCATAATATCTAAAAATAATTTGCAGCCTAAAAAACACAAATACTGTTGGATATGATGGCGTTTCCACAGAAGTGATAAAATTTACCAAAAAAGTAATAGCACAACCATTAGCCCATATAATTAACTTGTGTATTGCTGATGGCATATTTTCAAACAGTCTTAAAAAAGTTGAAATTAAACCCTTATATAAAAAAGACGATAATGAAATTCCAACTTTTTCTAAAATATTTGAGAAAGTCATCTATCATTCGTTATATGCTTATTTCGAAAATTTTCAATTATTTTGCAAATAACAAAAGGGATTTCGTAAGAATTCCACGATGAATATGGCACTATATGGTCTATTAAGTAATATCATGTGATCTGTAGATAACAGAAATCCTGTCTGTGCAATTTATACTGATATGACCAAGGCTTTTGATTATGTGGACCATACGATTCTGTTAAAAATTGCACAGTTATGGTATAAGAGGGAACATCCTACAGCTAATAGAATCGTACTTAAGTAGTAGGCTTCTATGTATAGAAATTTCTCGAATATGTCCAAAGACTAAATTGGAAACCATTTATGTTTATAAACCAAGGCACGTAAGATATGGCGTCCCATAAGGTAGCGTACTAAAGCCGCCACTTTTTAAAATATATATTAACGATCTCCCGAAAGTAACATCAAACAAAATGGTTCTCTTTGCAGATGACGACAGTACAGCTGTAATAAAGTGTACAAATAAAAATAATTATGAGCATGATATCAATAATTGCTTATGTGACATTATAAATTGGCTAGATAATAATAATTTAGTAATAAACTTAAGTAAGACAAAAGTTATGCATTTTCATCAACGCTGCGAAAACCAAAGTCAAAGTCAAATAATTTATTTCAAATAGGCCCATGTATGGCACTTTTGAATGTCAAAATTTACAAAATAATATAATTGATTCTAGTCGCCCCTTCCAAAAGGTAGTTTTCATATGGAGAAGAATGGCCAAGAAACTCCACCGTTACTCTTTTAAAATATTTTACAATAGTTTGTGTAAGTACGTACATTAGTTATATAATTATATTTGAAGACGATGCACCTAGAATAAAATTACTATACCACAAAAGGTTAAAAGAATTAAAAATGAAGCAACGACAGATAATTTAATTATGTGATAGATACATGTTGCTCACATATTTACAAACATTGTAAAAGTAGACGATTTTCCTTTTTTTTTTTTTATTAATGATTCAGTGTGTGAGGAAGTAATCACAGAATGTAAAATCAATGTCAAAATTATAAATTTTGCAATTAAATTAGCAACCTGTTTGATTTTGTCTTAATTCTAAATTGTCCTATGGAGCAGGACCAGCATGTTTCCAAGCACTCTTAACTTGGATATAATCCTCTAATTTATGATTGTTTACAAAGTGTACTTTTAATATGAGTTTTAAATTTCCTTTCATTTAATTGCAATTGTAACCCAAATGTTAGTATTACTTACCAAGGCTGTGATATTGATCGACAATAAACTCACATGGAAACCTCATGTTGAACAACTGTAAGAAACTGAGTAAGTCCGCACATGCTCTCTTTCAACTTTCAAAGAAAGTCAACAGCCAGGCTCTTTAACGGCATATCACGGACTAGTTGCCTCTGTTTTATGATATTTTGTAATTTTTTGGGGTCAGTGTACTGATAAGGAGCTTGAAAGCTTGTATTTAGGATGCAAAAGCGATGCATACGGTCAATGTGCGGTCTTAAGAAAACAGAAAGCTTTTTTTTTGGGGTGGTAAATTATCAAATAACTTCTCCCGCTCTGAGCGGACCGGGAGGGTGTCAGACTCTTACTGACTGAAACCCACCCATGTTCCTTCAGCTGCCATGGTGCTAGAGGCCACGATCTCCCTTTTGCTTTTCTTCCCAACCCCGGCAGGCATGGGCCCTAGTTCTGCTGACATCCCTTTGATGCGCGCGTGGAACACAACGTGCAGTAAACCCGGGCCTGGTCCTTACTGGACGGTGAGCTACCCATTGCTCACCGTCTTCAAGCCCGCGACTACGGTGGCCGGAAATCGGCCTGCGATTCCCGACGCCCAGGGCGTCTCCTCTTGCGGTGGTTAGGGGCGTGAGAGCGCGAAGTTTGCCTCTCCCTCGCGCGTTCCGCCTTCTCCTTCGCGAGCATTACTGCTTCGCAGAAGGAGGTGTCGGCCTCCCATTTTTTCTCGCTCCGAACCAGGGCCGGACGCAAGAGATCACGGCCGCCGATCGCCTCCACGAGGACATGGTGATGCTCCACCCAAGCCGGGCAGACCTCCACCGTATGCTCCACCGTGTCCTCCGGGCGACCCACACAATGGTGACACCCGGGCGTTTCCTCCCGTTTATCCTGAACAGGAACCTCCCGAAACAGCCGTGTCCAGTGAGAACCTGCGTCAGGCAGAAGATGAGAACGCCGTGACGCCTCTCTAGCCACTCCTCAAAGAAGGCAATCTTACTTATCGCCGCAATTGTAGCATGCCCAGCGCTGGATTGAGATAATCACACTCTCCATGACGCCGTGAGATCCCGCCGGAGCTCTCTCCGCTGTGCTGTGATTTCTCACGGCAGCGAATTTAAGATCTGGCGTTTCGCCTCCTCGTGCCACTCCAAAATTTGCGTGAAGACTTTTGCCTCTAGATCCCATGGCGGTATTCCGGCAAGGAGGCTCGTCACCTTACAAGAGACCGTGCGGTATCCTCGGGCCAGCCATCCGGCCATGACCCTCTGAGACGCGTTCAACCAGCGGGCTAGCCGCAGCCTCAGTGAACGCGCCCACACCGGGGTCCCGTAAAGGGCCATGGACCGCACGACCCCCGCGTAGAGCCTCCGGCAGGAGGCGTTTGGACCCCCTAGATTAAGCAGGAGCCGCTTCAAGGCAGCCCCGGCCCACTCCAGTCTGGGAGTCAAACGTCGGAAATGCTCCACGAAGTTCCACCGGCTGTCGAGCCTCGACCACACGACAGGCATCCGGTGATACCGGATTGCCTCCCTGATGCAACTCCAGGGCAGGGTGTTGAAGGCATTGGCGATGTCTAGAGACGCCACCAACACAACCCCGCACCGAGCCACAGCATCCCCCGTCGTAAGGGCCTGCACGCGCATGATGGCGTCCACAGTAGAGCGCCCCCTGCGGAAACCAAACTGGCTCTCCGCTAGATCCGGCACCACCCGCACCAACTGCCCGACGAGGCGGTCTGCAATTACTCTTTCAAAGAGCTTGCCCACCTCGTCGAGGAGTCCGCAGGGCGCCCCGGCTTCCTGATGAGGACCAGTTTCCCCGTCTTCCAACGAAGTGGGAACTGGCCCCTCTCCATACATGCGCTTCGGAGCCCCCTTAGTCGAGGCCCAAGAGCCCCCAAGGCCAGGACCCAGGCTTTTCCAGGTAAGCCGTCGGGTCCTGGGGCGGTATTTTTCGCATTCATCTTGCGGACCGCCACTCAAGACAACAGATAGCTGTCATCCTTATTTTAAATCTTTAAAAATATTAACATGTTCGTCCTTATATATATTGGAAACGGCTTTATTTGTAAAAAAAAAATCCAAATCTCTTTCAAAAATTGTCGGCAGTAAGGAAGAATCCAATACGGTCTCAATACGTAAATCAATTGTGTCAAGTTAGATGTAAAACCGCACTAATGCAAAAAAGTTTTTTTGGTTTTGCCCCCCGCGTTTATGATGAAACACCAAATGTTATTAAAAATATGATGGTCTTCAAATTCAAAAGGGCACTAAACAAAATAATAATAGAAAAAGTTATTACACAAATGACGACTTCCTTAATGATGAATCACTGACTGATTGACATGTTAATAATCCTTTTGTAATATTTTATTTTTATTTTAGATTACTGCTACCATGTTGACATTTGACATTTTTGTATTAATTTGACATTTACTGTAATTCGAACAACTTGGCATAAATTTTAATTTTGTATTGTTATAATTTTCTAATTGTTATTTCAAATTGTAATGTCTTTAAATTTGTGTACATTAATATGATTTGCATACCCATGTAACGGTAGAACATGGAGAACTTTCTTAATAAAACATCAATGTAATAAATAACTAAGTTTGCAAAGTAATAAATGATTTGATTTGATTTGATAAATATCACAATCATTTGAAAATTTAACTGGTGATCTCATTGTTCCAAAAGTTAACTAAAAATTTCCAATATCCCTAGTAAGAGATTGACGAAAGTGGCGGTGCCATTGATTGAAATTAGTTTTACGTTGGTACTAATAATATTTTTTTTTTGCCTTTTTGAGTTGATTTGTATTTCACTTTGAAATGAAATGAATGAAATATCATTAAAGTACCTTTTTTTTAATTATACAAGCGGCCTATTAGCTATGTTCAATCAATATAACAGCTGAAGAATAAAGCTCAATACAGCTTATACGTGTATTTTTTTTTTTGTTTTCCTGATTAAAATAATAATCCAACTTTCTAAAACAAGTTACTTAAATTAAATTTTCTGAGGCACAACAATTTATAAATAAAGTTTATGCAGTTTTGCCTCAATTTCCCATACTTTTTGATTTTGGTTAGGTTATTGTGCTCTGATATCAATTCGATATAATTTCTCTTGATCAATTTTACTGTACTTTTCCAGATCAACGCTTGTCGGTTAGTTTATTTTTCCCGTTTCTATTTTTAGGTAAAACTTACAAAGCGATACTTAACTTTTAAAATAAAACTGTTTTTATAGTAAAACTGTTATAATAGTTGTCTATGCTTTTTTTTTTTTTTTTTTGGGTGGGAAATCATCAAATAACTTCTCCCGCTCTGGACGGAGCGGGAGGGCGTGTCAGACTCTTACTGACTAAAACCCACCCGTGTTCCTTCGATTGCCCTGTTGCCGGGGGCCGCGATCTCCCTTTCGGTTTTCTTCGCAACCCCGGCAGGCATCGGCCTTAGTGGACCCCTTCAATTCTGCTGACATCTCTTTGAGGCGCGCGTGGAACACAACGCGCCGTCGACCCGGGCCTGGTCCTTATCGGACGGTGAGCCACCCATTGCTTACCGTCCGCAAGCCCGCGCCTACGGTGGCCGGAAATCGCCTCGCGATTCCCGACGCCTTGGGCGTCTCCTACTGCGGCGGTTAGGGGCGTGAGGGCGTGAAGTTTGCCTCTCCCTCACACGTTCCGCCTCCTCCTTCGCGAGCATTACCGCTTCGCAGAAGGAGGTGACGGCCTCCCATTTCCTCTCACTCCCTACCATGGCCTGTATCAGGGCCGGACGCGAGAGATCACCGCCACCGATCGCCTCCACGAGGACACGGCGATGCTCCGCCCAAGCTGGGCAGACCTCCACCGTATGCTCCACCGTGTCCTCCGGGCGATCCACACAATGTTGACACCCGGGCGTATCCTCCCGCCTTATCCTGTGCAGGAACCTCCCGAAACAGCCGTGTCCAGTGAGGACCTGCGTCAGGCGGAAGGTGAGGACGCCGTGGCGCCTCTCCAGCCACTCCTCAAAGAGGGGTCTTATCGCCGCAATTGTGGCGTGCCCAGCGCTGGGTTGTGACAATCGCACTCTCCATGACGCCATGAGATCCCGCCGGAGCTCTGTTCGCTGTGCCGCGATTTCTCGCGGCAGCGGAGTTAAGCCCCGGCGTTTCGCCTACTCGCGCCACTCCCAGATGTGCGCGAGGACCTTTGCCTCCAGATCCCATGGCGGTAATCCGGCAAGGAGGCTATGCTAGTTGTCTATGCTACGATGTAGATAATGAAATAAGTTTTCCAAAACAGTAAGAATTACGCCTGTAGGATGATTACAAGAATTTATATGATTTTTTATCTGGAAAGTCTAACTTTAAACTGTTCTGCAGTAAAGTTAGTCATATTCAGTCATATTTTGAGGGTATTCATTAACGTTTTCTTTATAAAAAAAATAATAATAATTGTATTTTTGGGATTTTTAACATCAAAAATACAACCGACTTCCAAACTACAAAGTGAAAAATAACTTTAATTTCGGAAGTCAGCGTCTTTGGATCAGTATTTAAGTTTTTTGCCACCTTCCGAAATTAAAGTTACTTTTCACTTTATAGTTTAGAAGTTAGTTGTATTTTTCTTTTTTTCTTTTTAGTGTTTTGATTTATAATTCATCAGTTTCACTTTACCAAAAGGTGCTTTTCGAGGGCAAAGCACGAGTTTCTATAAAAAATACCGAAATCGCTATAGATGTTTCTATAACATTTGAAGAGTTCCCTCACTTTCTCCAAGATTTCATCATCAGATCGTGACCAAATGACAATGGGTCCAATTTGGAAGTATACCCTTTCAAACAAAAAAAAATTTTCAAAATCGGTTCAGTCATCTTCGAGTAATCGGGAAACATACATTAAAAAAAAATCCGACGAACTGAGGACCTCCTCCTTTTTTTTGAAGTCGGTTAAAAATTAATCCGTACCCTCAAGTTATAACTACAACATATGATGTATACGTTCACTTAACACTATTGTTTATTTCTGGCGCTTCCTATTTTTAACCGAATGAACAGTCTAGGTAAAAGGATTTGAAACATCACTCTGTAATCGTCAAACGATTGACATAAACAGAACGAAGCTTTAAATTCGTTTAGCATTAAGAACGCTAACACACTGGGACGCCATGGCGACGTCGCTGGATACGTATCCAAACAATTCGTATTGAAATGTATGCCAGTTAACTCACTTGGCTACGGTCTGGTTACGTCGCCAATTTGGAAGCATGGCCACGACCAACCGATCCCTACGTGGAGACTGGATACTCTGGCGAATTGGCTGTTCATAGCCAAGTCGCCTGTATTTTCTATACAAATAAGTTATACCTCCCTCACTCAATGGCCAACTGATCGCCAGGATGGACGCCCGCGTGTTACTGACTACTTATTTGGCAACCTCATTTGGCTACGGTAGGTAGCCAGAAGTAGCCATACGTAGCCAGCGACGTTGCCATGGTGTCCCAATGTGTTAGTGCTCTAAATGTGATTTGAATAAATTTTTATTTCAGAAAAAACACATTTAGGGTTCACAAAAACATTTACCATCCATACATTGTTGCTGGACACTGACGAAGACGAAATAACCCGAATCATTTCTGGACTAAAAGATGACTGTGCAGTTGGATGGGATAACATAAGCAATAAGGTTCTTAAACTCCTTAAGCATATTCTGGTACCTCCCTTAACGCATATACTTCGAATCTGTCTATCCAAAGGAATTTTCCCTAGCTGTCTTAAAAAGGCAGTTGTAGTCCCTGTCTTTAAATCTGGTAATAAAGACTTAGTAAATAATTATAGGCAAATATCGTTACTTCCCTCATTATCAAAAATATTTGAGAAAATTATAAACAGTAGACTAGTTAACTATCTAGAAAAAAATAATATCTTATCCCCTGCGCAATTTGGTTTTAGAGCCAAATTATCTACAGCCGATGCGGTGCATAGCCTGACCGATCATATTACAGTAGAACTCGGCAAAGGTAACCAGAGCCTGGGAGTTTTCCTTGATTCAGCCAAGGCCTTCGACACAGTGTCTGTTTCTGTTCTTCTAAACAAATTAGAGGCCATAGGAATAAGGGGAACGCCGCTGAAACTATTTGCGGACTACTTAGGTGACCGATATCAGTGTGTTAGAATAGATAATATCACGAGCGATGAACAGAAAAGTACTGGTTTTGGTGTTCCCCAGGGAAGTATTCTGGGCCCTACGCTATTCCTGATTTATATTAACGACTTATGTAATTTGAATATTAAAGACGGAAAAATTATATCATATGCCGACGACACGGCGTTAATATTTACCGCTAAAACCAGTAGCGAACTGTTCGAAATTGCTCAACTAGGTTTTAAAACTATGACTAATTGGCTTCAAAGCAATTTACTAACATTAAATGCTGACAAGACAAAATATATACACTTCTCCATGCGCAAGCCTCAATTTAACATTACTTACCCTCATCTATATGCCCATCAATGTGGAAACCGATCAGTCAACATGTGTAATTGCCCTTTTATCCTCAAAACAAGCGGCATAAAATACCTCGGGGTAATAATGGACACACATTGTCTTTCAGAAAACATATTGATAGTCTAAGTAAAATAGTGCGCAAATTAATATATCTTTTTAAAAAATTGCGAACTTTTGCTGATACAAAATTAATTACACAAGTGTATTTGGCCCTATGTCAATCTATAATTCAATACTGCATCTCTTCATGGGGTGGCGCACCAAAAACATATCTACTTCCTCTTGAAAGAGCTCAGAGAGCAATTTTAAAGGTAGCAAACTTCCATCCCTTTTTCTTTCCCACAGATCTGCTATATAAATCCTGCAACGTGCTGAGTGTTCGCCAACTTTTCATTATGAACTTAGTATTAAAACAGCACACCATGCTTACCTACACTGCTGATAATACTAACAAGAGACGGAATGATATAGTATGCACATCTAATGCAACCTCAAAACATGTCTTTGTAGAAAGACTTTTTACACTTTTAGGCCCATTTTGTACAATAGATTAAATAAAAAACTTAGTATTTACAAATTAAATTACTTTAGCCGTAAAAAAATTATACTTGAATATTTACTAAACATAGATTATGCACAGACAGAAGAGCTACTTGTTGTCTGCAAATAGAACCGCTGAAATGCTATTTTACATTTATTTATCTAATTTTAATTTAGTTTATGCTTTATACTCTTAGTTAATTTATTACATTAAGTATTTATGCACTTTGTAGCCTGAAACACAGGTTCAACCTAGTTCAGGCAATAAAGCAACTGTGCTCTATTTTAATTATTAAGTTACTTATTGTAAATGTGCACATTTTTATTAATAAAACATTTTATTATTTATTATTATTATATTTTTGAGAATAACCCTAAAGTTTTAGTTTCAGAGTAGAAGATGATATCTGTAACGTTTACTGGTATAAAAAGCTATTACTGTAATTAGATTACTGTTATTCTTTTAATTAAAACATACTGAAAACAATATTTTACAAACTCGTATAACAGCGCAGGGAATGGCCTACAGATTTGGTCCTAAAGAGAAAAATTGAGAAAATGAAATGTTCTAACGGAATATATTGTTTTGCCGGCACTTTCATAATTTAGCCCAAAATCAATGATCTCCTTTTCAAGTAAAAAATTATCATTACAGAAAAAGTAAGTGTATCGTTGGCGCCTGTACTAATGAAAAAATCGGTGTATCACAGACACCAGAAATTTGTGGTGCAAGCGAGCCTACGCGTCTCACGTCACTAATTGCAATGGAAATTCATCACGTCATCATTCACCGATAGAATCTGTCTTCTCTTTGCTCATCCAACTTTATTCCCGGTGCTACAGAGAACGACGGATAATCTATTTACCTCTAGAAGTTAGCGTAGGTCCTCCACTTTTCCAGGTGAGATAGTGTACACAGTACAAACTAAATGATAAAGTTTCAGTTGTCTAACTTCGTCATAGTATTACAGGACAGTAGGTATGTGTCGCCACCGCGGCGGTAACTGAGTTGTGGAGGTGATCTGATCGCTAAGTGACTAATGTCGTGCGACGACTGATGGACCACGGCTGCTTCACGCTCTGCCACCAAAGAGGTGAAAACAGAAGATTCTGTCATCACATAAACAACTATAACATACAGGGAAATAGTTTGATATTAAAGTTACAGATTGTAATCATTCTTTCAACGAAAATCTGTACGTTTAGCGAAACGTATAACTAATAAAAACAAAATGATATCAAAAAGGATGAAACTTAACAATTTCCTTGTTGTCCTTTTACTTTTGAAGGGGCCTATTGAACCTGACCGTGGAGCGGTAAGCACTGCACAAATGTTCCACTACGACCTCAGGGTCTCACCCGGGACCTCCGATCGCTAACGATCGCTGCTTACAATGTCACAGCTTAATTAAGTCGTTCAGTTATCAACAGCTGGTAATTTATGATGATTGCTAAACTCGATAAACAGACCTGATTTATGACAGCAATCAGTTTTAGAGCAGTGGTGGCCCAGTGGTACCGGCCGCGACTTACGTGCTGTAGGTCGTAGGTTTGAACCTAGGCAAAAGCTTTTACTTTGTGTTATTTATTTAGTTACTATTGCTCTCAAAACGATGCACCAAAACATCGTGAGGAAACTGGCATGTTTCAGAATCAAAATTTCGAAGACATGTGAGGTATACCAGCCCGGCGGAGCATCGCCGTGTCCTCGTGGAGGCGATCGGCGGCGATGATCTCTCGCGTCCGGCCCAGATACAGGCCATGGTATGGAGCGAGAGGGCATGGGAGGCCATCACCTCCTTCTGCGAAGCATTAATGCCCGCGAAGGAGGAAGCGAAGCGCGTGACTGAGTAGCAAATTTCGCGCCTTCACGCCCTAGGAATCGCAGGCCGCTTCCCGGCCAGCGCAGGCGCGGACTTACGGACGGTGAGCAATGGGTAGCTCACCGTCCGATAAGGACCAGGCCCGGGTCGACAGCGCATTGTGTTCCATGCGAGCCTCAAAGAGATGTTTGCAGAACTGACGGGGTCCGCTAGGGCCAATGCCTGCCGGGATTGCGGGGAAGTCCGAAAGAGATACCGTAGCCCCCGGCAACATGGTAACTGAATAAACACGGGTGGGCTTTAGTTAGTAAGAGTCTGACACGCCCTTCCGCTCTGCCCAGAGCGGGAGAAGTTATAATTTCCCATCCAACAAAAAGGGACAAAAGGAGGCCTGTGTCCCAGCAGTGGGAACATTATAGGCTGATCATATAATCAGTTTTTCAATAAGTTTCGTAAATACAGACCCTTTATAACACTAGAGTGGTCTGCACGAGCCTTTATTCGTGGTAAAGATCACCTGCCTATCTATCTCTCCAAGCAAGACGATGGTTACAATATTCAGTCTTGGCAACACTTAAATTTATATCCTAAAGTCTACAAACCGATATGCACTCTGTATTTAATATTGACGGACTAAGATGTATAGTTAGCACATGGGAGTGCGCGTGAGTGCCTGTCGCGGCAAGACGGAGGAGGGTGGGTGACGGGTGAGGAGGGGGGACTTGTCACTCAAACCGCGCACAAACTCAATTAAAATCCGCAGAAATAGTTAGCACAAGCATCGTGCTTGCTGCCGCCAACAAGCGATACACAATTCATAAGCGAAAGCGAGGAACAACATTTATGGAGAAGTGGAAGATACATAAAGTATACCATAGACCATCTATAATCGCCTAATATAATTACAAAATGAATATATTCATAAGTACATACAAGGTTATGGAACATGGCTGGCCGAAAATAATCAAGAGGTATAAAAAAAATGCAATTTACTAACAGATAATGTAATTCAATAGTAAATTGTACACTAACTTTACAATTGGTACTAACTTAACAATTTACAATTGGTACTAAATTAAATAACTAATTAAATATGCAATTATATCGTAATTTGTGTATTTATTAACTACAAACAAACCATTGAATATTTTTGATGAATAGCAAACGAACCCCACGGTACTAAAACGTAATAACAGTATCAATCTACAGTATAATGACTACAGTTTTAACGAGCTCATTTAAAGACGATTCACGTTTAAACGTCGGTAGTTATATCACCGGCGGTACTGTAATTCAACCTGTCGAATTAGATGAGAGTGGATGGATATTACCTTTATTTACAGTCAGTAAATCCTAATGGATTTGCTTGTGATCAACGTAATAACTCATTTAAAGTTTGTTGAGGTTCTTAGTGTTGCTATGACGATATTACACGGAACTGTGATAAATTCTTTGTTTACGAAACATTTTACAGTTTTTGAGCCATTAGTAGAAAACGGATCCTTTAAAGTTAGTGCGCACTTAACCATTCATACAATTGACAACATTGCGTATTACTTTACACACTTTCGTGCAATTAATACCTCCCGACATGATAAAGTGACATTTTATCAAGACTGTTGTAGCAAGACCCGTCGTTCGCTCATAGCTCACGCCCGTTCACTCTTCAACTATCGTTTGGTAAGTTGCCGAAGCCTCTTGACTGGCTCCTAAGATTTGCATAAGTTTTAATCAAAGAAGTCGCTGCAAGTAATGTGGACGAGCCTCTCGACACACTCGCTGCCAACAGGACTCACCTTTTAATTTCACTCGGGACTGCGAACCGAGCGAGGCAGTAAAAAACATACTAAGTTGCAGAAAGTCTACTCTTATTAGAAGATGCTTTCGTACACATACTTCTTTTATGGAAGGATGCACCAAGGTAAAAAGTTATAAATAATTTTCATCCGTATGATAAAGCCTTGTGCAAATAATCTCTTAAAAATTGCTTTGAAAGTTATTTCTTAAGTACATAGTTTATTTTTGTGAGTCAAATTCAAGTCGAGTTCTCGAGCAAATGTAGTCGTTTAAGAGTCTGTGCACGAAAAAACCGTTTTTCGTCAATAACTTATCTAATTGTAAGAAAGCTTAAAATAATTGAAACATTAAGTCTGTGTAAATATACAGCAACTGTTAATAGTTGCATCACTTTTGCGCTCTCGAAAATACGATTTATTTCGCCATAAAATAAAATTTTGATTTTATTTCAAGGATTGCTGAAGCATGTGTGATTTTTAAATTTCTTGAAAAAGTTTGCTAAATAATAGGAAAAAATACATTACGGACAGAGTTTAAAAAAAAATGATTTTTTCAAAAAAAAAAAATCTGCTTTTTGTATAAAAGTTGAAAAAAGCGGTTCTGCCACATTCAAGTTGACCATAAAACGATGTTGATGATACTTTTAAATGTACAAATTCAAAAGTAGTTTTATGTAAAAAAGTGATCAAACGTCAGTCTCGCGTAATTTTTCGGAAAATTTGTTGCGAATATTTGTGATTTTCCATGAATTCTTAACTTATTTGAAATTTGAAAAACTACTTTTACTTCACGAAAGTTTAGCTCATTTCTATAATATGACCATTGATTTAATGATCGTAAGTTTTGTATTAAACTCTGGTGGTAGGCACAAATTGTATGTAAATGTACTCCCCGCCCATTGTTTTGTTTTATTGGATGCATTATTGAACATGAAATAAATCTTTCTGTGTAATAAAATAACTTCGGGCAAGTTTTATTAAACGTTGATTTTATTATACAAAATGTGCAGTTGCAGAACAGAGTGTAATGAACAACATTACTTATTGACAACAAACCACAACCGACATTAGAAACATTTTCTATTAAACAACTTTGAAATCACATCAATACCACTAACCACCAATCAAATGTTCTGGTGACAGGTGTATACTACATGGCATATTATGTATTTATATTTAGCGTACATATCATACACAGAAATATCTATAAATGAAACCAATATGTTTCATGTGATATTAACGATGTGATCAAGCATTACAGCCGCTTCTTGTATTAGTGAATAGTGATCGAATGCTTTGTTAATCGCATGAATACTGGCAGTGATTCCCGATACACTCGTAGATAACCGACTCGCAATAAAATTAATAATATCGTAATACAAACGGACGATAAATATTCAATACTAGTTCTATGGAGATGTGCATGAAATACTATTCAAAGTTATCGACTGAATAACTGATGATTCGCATTATTTTAATGGTTGCTCTTTCATATAGCTTGAAATAAAATTACAGCGAAGGCAAAAACCTGCCCTCATAAGGGAAAAGAACAAATATTCATCCTTATTCTTGTTCCTTCATGAAAACCAGTTTTCTTACAATGTTTTACAGCGTTTTCAGTGCATACTTGCATAAATAACACATTCAAAAAAATCATTTGAAAAGTCACATCAATATTTATGTCGGGCACCCAGTGCAAGTGTCACCGTCACGAAAGTCTCATTATGATAAACTGTATATGTGTATAACCAACACGCTGCCAATCGCTAGACACATGTTTGAGTAAGATGGTTGTGGCCGGGACACGCGAACTTCGCTCATTGACTGCCATTGAACGCGTCACTGCTTTGTGTACCAATAGTTGGATTGATTTATTGAACGATTAGTGCAACCTACAGACAATTTATTGACGAATTTATTACGTAAACTACATGTTTACCATAGAAATCGAAATACACAATTCCTGCTACACAAATTGGATAAGTTTTACCATTAGCTAACTACGATATTACAGATTATGACTTCACTAACGAGCAAACGGAATAGTCACACTAATTTCCAACTTATCCCTTAATTATTAGCTTTTTATTCCATAAAATCAATTTGCCTTTCTGATACACTATGATATACAAAACAAAAAGCTGCTAAACGTTACGAAAAGACAACAGTTTATTGCTATGGGGCTATTATAATAAAGTGTCAGACGCGCTGTTGGGTTATGTTCCTTATGACGCAGACAATAAGTCTTCTGTAAGTCAACCCGAAGTCACTTATGTAGATACAATAGTGCATACAATCTGAACAACATGTCGATGTCAATATAATTACCGCTTGTTATGTAAAACCGCTGAAGGAATTGTACATTTCTCCGCCAGCTGAGGAGGTCTCGAGGGAAAAGTTTTTATTAAGCTTATTTGTCAAGGTGTATAAATAAATAAAGCTTTGCTTTAAGAGGGGCTCAGCAGATTTTGTAAATTGTTATCAGCAATTTTAGTAAGCGTCAATTTCTCCGTTGCGAAAAAGTCATAACAAGGCATTGGTTTTCAAAACATTAATTTATTAGGATTAATATAGGCAGTCAAAACGTAAAGGTTCCTACAAACAGGCGCGACACGCGACGCGACACAAAGGTACGTCGCGTCGCGCGACGAGCGGTGTCTTTGTGTCGCGTCGCGTGTCGCGCCTGTTTGAAAGAGCCTTAAAACGTATATACGTTTTACGTTTTGACTGCCTCGTTGGTCTAGTGGTCGCAAGCGCTACTGCTGAGTATGAGGTCCTGGGTTCGATACCCGGATCGGGCAAAGTGTTAATGGGTTTTTCCATCTGGAATTTCTCGGTAGTAGCCCAGAATCAAGATTTGTGGCCGGTTCATGGCTATAGGCTCGCCCCCTATTACATAGGACTTAAACATAACTGGCGAAATGTGGGTGTGCTATAGGTAGGTACACCTCTGCCCAACCCTTCAGGGAATACAGGCGTGATGTTATGTTATGTCATGTGTAATCTGTATGTAATATAAATTAAAGTCGCTTTTTGTGTCTGTGTGTGTGACCGTGTGTGCGTTGTTTTTCTGAACTACACAGGGGTTTTGGTGCAGTTTTTCGTCATATTTATTCCGCAAGGTTTATGAGAATAATACATTATTATTAAACTTGCATAAAATAAAGAAATCTCGATATTTTGTCAAGTCGTAAAAACCATGCGAAGCAGGAGCGAGTCGCTAGTTTAATACATTTATGCGGTTCTTGCAAAACATAGTCGAACAAGTGACTGTCAAAACATGCACAGCTGTACAGTTTCTTTAATATGTTATTATGATTGACTTTAACTTTAAACCTGTGTACAATTTTATCCGCGAAAATAAAACAATAGTATCTACCTATCCTATGCATCGTGATCAGTAAAGGAGATGGGAAATGTTGGGCCCAAATGTAATAAGTTGATTGTAATACATTTGATCTAAAAAAATTTACATATTTTTTTATCCTTGAATATAAAAAATCTGCTCAATTCTCAGTCTGGAAAGAAGAAATATGATAAAGATAGTTTTCGTGAGATTATCGATTAAAGTAATCGATTACACAACTACAAAAACAAAACCTACCCACTTTATTTAACTCAAAGTAATTAATGGCACTGTATATACTTTTATACTATATAATACATTTAATTTAAATAAAATATCATTAATTACTGAAAAACCAAAATAATGATTATCAATTTCATAAGGATTAAAATCATATGGGTTAAAGGACGAAAATTATCCAAAATGGAATAGAATTGTGTTTTCGTCGAGCGCAGTTTCTATAATCATAATTGTCAAATCATTGTATGATTTGACAATTATGATTATATATAATATTTACAATGATGACTATCAACGATTTGAAATGTATAAAATGGGGTTTTCGCATCACGAACGACAGCATTGACAACTAGTAATACATTATTGACTGTATTTCATTGACAAAGAGTTCAGTTTTTATTGGAAGGACTGTTTTAAGAGTGTGATAGATAATTGAATCATTGTCCCCGACTGTATTTTCTTAGATATAAAATAAAAAAAATCGTACCAAGTAATTCGAAGACTGGTTTGTGCAATGAAGATGCTTGAAGTTGAACCCAGGTAAAACGGTTTCATCATCACAAAAAAAAACGGTCTTTATAAACGGTTCGTCGTGGCAACGCCCTCTAGACAGCTGCCACTTGTTTCGTATTTTTCAGTTTCTACGACCACTGCTTTGTTTTTTACAGATTCTGACCCTGCCTACCTTGCTTTCACACTGGACACCGAAGATCGCTCACACGATTGACTTGGACTTGTTATTTTGGATTTTACCGCCATCTTGTGGATTGGATATTGTTGAAAGTATGGATCGCTGTGTGAATTGTGGGATAGCAACTAGTCACTGCAAAACACTAATATATGTTTGAATCTATAAATTCACACCATTTTCATCTTGCTACAATCAGGCCCGAGAGTATAATATGTAATCGTTTCCGTCTCCTTTGGTAGGACAGCACACCTAAAACTTCGTCCTATCGTTGCCGCACCCGTTTACAGGTAACTATAATAGGTAGGTACATAGCACGAATGAGTCTTATACCCGTGTTAATGTAAAGTAAATTACATTTACAGATGTACATTGTGTACTCGTGTTTTTTCCAGTTGTACTCTGATTCTCGCCGCACGATTCATTCATGTGATATCCTCAGTTGTTTGTGTTCATTCCGCTCCTTCCGATTTATTCGCCTTGTAAATTAAATTAGATTTTAATCTAGATAATTTTACATTTGTTATGAGTAGGTGAGCAGTAACGTGTAACTCGTATCTCGGGCCTTCTGTCTAAACTCGTATTGTATCGCGTTCTTTACGACTTTGACTTCACTTGCTTCAGAGAATGGGGTTCTTTTGCATCTTTGTTTTGTGCACTGAAGATCCTGAGACTGCCATTTGGTGGTACAAAAATATCTTCGAAAGATGCCAAGTTGAAGTATATGAATAACTAGGGGTTCTAAATAGCCATGCCCATTTTAATAACAAGCGCACTGTAATTATTGTACGAAATAAAAACCAAATTTATTTAATCTACGCAAAAACCTAAACAAGATTCTCAAAAAATTTCAAAATCTTTAACTAGAATTTTTTTGTGGGGCTTTTTCTTACATAAGAAGAATCTTGATTATTATATCGAATAACATATCCGTTCTTAGTGTTGGCAAAAGGTTACAGAAAGGCCAAAGTTCAACTACGGTTAGAAATATCAGCGTTTAGCTTGTTAAGTTTATAAAGCTCTGTGGTGCGGTTTTATTTATGGACGTAATATAAATAGACAACTCGTATCTCGTAATTAGTGCGGTGGCGACAGTACGCTAATCAGCAGTGAGATAAGAACTGAGTAGGTAGTTGTGCACATGTCTTAAGGCGGAAAGATGTAGCAATAGTTCCTACTGTTACATCCTTCCGTGCACTCAGCTAAAAACTGAATTCCTGTATTTTTGACTGATTACTAGTAGTTATTGAAACTCTTAACTACTTTCCAGGGCTACAATAAACCTTACGGATGTTACGATCCTTCGGCACAAACCGTTCGTTAATTCAACGAAGCGTTACACAAAAGTTTGGCTGCACCCGTCGCACCGTCGCAACCGTCGCACTTGTCGCACCCGTCGCACCCGTCGGTTGTGATAAACGGCACATTCTTTTGTAATAATGAAATATTTTATGATCATAACATATCGATTTTAGGGTGCAATTTCACAGTAACGTGATTATTTTAAGGGGAAGTTTGCCGGAAATGAAATAAACAAAACAGATTTTTTTTTTTCAGATAAGTTTGTGCCTACCCGGTATTCGGAACAAACAGCAGGAAGAATGTCCGCCGGGTGTTTTTAATTTTATATTTTTATTTTTACTAAAATAAATTTCTAGCTCACGTTAATTACAAAGTAAGTAGTTATGTATCTATTTTCTTAGGGCTCGTGGCAAAATAATTATAGCCGTACGGGTCGATTGAAGGCTAAGCTACGCTTGCCGCGGGGTGACCTTTCAATACATATCGTGACCCCTCCGTGCGTCACTAAGCCGTTGGTCCAAGCTTTCATTTGTAAATATTTTACAAGCGTTACGGGTAGTCAGAAGCCCAAAGCCTAACAAACAGACTTTCCAAGGGGGATCGTTAAGGGGTTATAGCTGAATCTGTGGTTTATTAAGCTATAACCACAGATTCAGCTATAAAGCTGAATCTGTGGTTATAGCTTAATCTGTGTTTATAGTTTAATCTGTGGTTATAGCTGAATCTGTGGTTATAGTTTAATCTGTGGTTATAGCTTAATCTGTGGTTATAGCTTAATCTGTGTTTATAGTTTAATCAGTGGTTATAGCTTAATCTGTGTTTATAGTTTAATCTGTGGTTATAGCTTAATATGTGGTTATAGCTGAATCTGTGATTATAGCTGAATCTGTGGTTATAGCTTAATCTGTGGTTATAGCTTAATCTGTGTTTATAGTTTAATCAGTGGTTATAGCTTAATCTGTGTTTATAGTTTAATCTGTGGTTATAGCTTAATATGTGGTTATAGCTGAATCTGTGATTATAGCTGAATCTGTGGTTATAGCTTAATCTGTGGTTATAGCTTAATCTGTGTTTATAGTTTAATCAGTGGTTATAGCTTAATCTGTGTTTATAGTTTAATCTGTGGTTATAGCTTAATATGTGGTTATAGCTGAATCTGTGATTATAGCTGAATCTGTGGTTATAGCTTAATCTGTGGTTATAGCTTAATCTGTGTTTATAGTTTAATCTGTGGTTATAGCTGAATCTGTGATTATAGTTTAATCTGTGGTTATAGCTGAATCTGTGGTTATAGCTTAATCTGTGGTTATAGCTGAATCTCTGATTATAGCTGAATCTGTGATTATAGTTTAATCTGTGGTTATAGCTGAATCTGTGGTTATAGCTTAATCTGTGGTTATAGCTGAATTTCTGATTATAGCTGAATATGTGGTTATAGTTTAATCTGTGGTTATAGCTGAATCTGTGATTATAGTTTAATCTGTGGTTATAGCTGAATCTGTGGTTATAGCTTAATCTGTGGTTATAGCTTAATCTGTGGTTATAGCTTAATCTGTGTTTATAGTTTAATCTGTGGTTATAGCTGAATCTGTGGTTATAGCTGAATCTGTGGTTATAGCTGAATCTGTGGTTATAGCTTAATCTGTGGTTATAGCTTAATCTGTGTTTAAAGTTTAATCAGTGGTTATAGCTTAATCTGTGTTTATAGTTTAATCTGTGGTTATAGCTTAATATGTGGTTATAGCTGAATCTGTGATTATAGCTGAATCTCTGATTATAGCTGAATCTGTGGTTATAGTTTAATCTGTGGTTATAGCTGAATCTGTGGTTATAGCTTAATCTGTGGTTATAGCTGAATCTCTGATTATAGCTGAATCTGTGATTATAGTTTAATCTGTGGTTTTAGCTTAATCTGTGGTTATAGCTTAATCTGTGGTTATAGCTTAATCTGTGTTTATAGTTTAATCAGTGGTTATAGCTTAATCTGTGTTTATAGTTTAATCTGTGGTTATAGCTTAATATGTGGTTATAGCTGAATCTGTGATTATAGCTGAATCTGTGGTTATAGCTTAATCTGTGGTTATAGCTGAATCTCTGATTATAGCTGAATCTGTGGTTATAGCTTAATCTGTGGTTATAGCTGAATCTCTGATTATAGCTGAATCTGTGATTATAGTTTAATCTGTGGTTATAGCTGAATCTGTGATTTTAGCTTAATCTGTGGTTATAGCTTAATCTGTGGTTATAGCTGAATCTGTGGTTATAGCTTAATCTGTGGTTATAGCTGAATTTCTGATTATAGCTGAATCCGTGGTTATAGTTTAATCTGTGGTTATAGCTGAATCTGTGATTATAGTTTAATCTGTGGTTATAGCTGAATCTGTGGTTATAGCTTAATCTGTGGTTATAGCTTAATCTGTGGTTATAGCTTAATCTGTGTTTATAGTTTAATCTGTGGTTATAGCTGAATCTGTGGTTATAGCTGAATCTGTGGTTATAGCTGAATCTGTAGTTATAGCTTAATCTGTGGTTATAGCTTAATCTGTGGTTATAGCTTAATCTGTGGTTATATCTTAATCTGTGGTTATAGCTTAATCTGTGGTTATGGTTCCGGTGCAATATATCTGAGAATGAATCACACGTCTCCACAACGACATTCCTGAATTTGAGTGAAACACGCGCCAGGTTGTTGACTCGCTGCTGATGTGTTCGTTAGTTTGTATTCAGCAGTTCACAAATACACACACACAACGACAACTGATTCTCCGTCTTTTTGGAGCTCTTTGAACAGAAATAGAAACTGGTCGTGCTTTTGATAATAATTTCTGTATCCTAATGGTCCCAGTAGGAAACCAATTATATATTTTTTTTAGGACGCTATCTTTTTTAAGAAAGATAAAAAGAAAGAAAATAAATTTATTTGACCCAGGTTAAGGCACACAGTTTGCAAAATCAAAATAAAAAAAAATAAAAATAATAATAAACAGAGAAAGCTTAAAACGGTATTGTGTGCCTCACTGGGCATATTTGACGCTATCCCCCAGTGGTGGACAACGAGAATAATTTTTAAAAGTTGTTTCGCTGTCCCCCAGTGGTGGACGGCGAGAATAATTTCTAAAAGTTGTTTCGCTGTCCCCCAGTGGTGGACGGCGAGAATAATTTCTAAAAGTTGTTTCGCTGTCCCCCAGTGGTGGACAGTGAGAATAATTTCTAAAAGTTGTTTCGCTGTCCCCCAGTGGTGGCCAAGCAAGTGGTGGACATCGGGAATAATCGGAGTTTGCTTGTAACTCAAGATCAAGAATAAATAAAATCCAGTGCACGTATGAGTGTCGGCCGCACCAGCACATCCCCGCGCATGCGTGCAGCGGGCGCCGCTGTCCCCTGCTTCAACGTTCCATTACAAAAGTTGATGGAAACAAGGAGTTGCAGTTGCATACATGACAATGTTCTTTTTTTTTAATTTGAGTTGCATAATGAAATTTAGTACAACATTATAACATTCATTTGGATGATATATGGTTACTATGACACTGGCTGTTTTAATTTTGGCAATAAGCTAACTGTTTCCGAATCCTTTATAGAAGTTTTATAGCATGGGTGTAGTTAAAAATAATTAAAGATTTATACAGAGGTGTTTTACAAAATAATTAAAATGGTATGGTTGCACATTAAGACACTGTAGCATTGATCTAGGACATTGGTATTAATTGTATGCATATATTTATATTAATCAAATGTGAGATGCTTGTTTTACATTAATATTAATTCTATGAACAAGTGCGTGTCGGACGACGCACAATAAAGGGTATCGTAGTTGAAACGAATTTATCCCAAGAACAAATTTAATAATAATAATAATAACACCGTGTCAACAAAACTTCCAAATATCTCATAATTTTAACAATAATAAATTTTCACGTACTTTTACACTTTTACAATAGTTTTTCCGTACAAACCGAACCTGGATCCTGAATTTATCTAAAAACCATGTAAAGAGTTCAAAATGCAATAGAATTATCCCAAAAACTGCCGAATCGGAGGTGACATGACAGATGTCACCTCCGATAAAACAATGAACGGGAAAATGAAGATTACTCTGTGATGAAGATCTAATGTTGACACGATTAGCAGCTCGACGTGCACGCCTACCACCTCCGGACTCGCCGCTCAGCTCCGCCTCGTCGCCGCCGGTACGCAGCCCCACTGTGAACGCTGTGATGATACCGGCCGCGGCAGTTGCGTCGAGCTCGAGCGACGAGTATTTCTCCCCGCCCACGACGCCACCACCTGCTCGCCGACGGGGAAGACGCCGGCCGCCGGATGGCTTAGGACCTCGAGGCCCACCGGCCTCTGATAGGGTCCCAGCTCCCGGCGGAAGTGTGCAGCGCATGAGATGGACACGATCCATTAACGAAAACGTCATACGCTCATACTATGGGGCTACAGAGGGGGGAAACAATCTGACCGCGTACCGTGTTCGGATGCTCTCTCTTTTCCAGGTGCTTGAGCCAGCTGTCAACGTTTCGGCACAACGACTGTCGGATCAGGTGCGGGTCATCCAGCGTAATCATATGTTGGATGACACTGTACTTGATCGCCTGCGAAGTGAAATGCAAAGTAGCCATGTCATCGCTCCCCCATTGCGAAGTGTTATAATACCATCACAGATGTCAAGTGTCATCACAAGTCAAGCTGACGAGAGGATTGATGACAGGGCTACAAATGTAAGTACCCAGTGCAATGAAGACTTGAGGAGTGCTTTGGAGGGTGCGATTCAGGAATATCGATTCATGTCGCCCGAACTTAGACCACGTTTACCTCGTTTGCCCATGCATAACAAAAATAAGGCGCTGGTGGCGGTTCTGGATTCGCAGTTGTCAAACTATTTTGATGACTGCGAAGACCTCACTGAAACACATTCAATTCTGTACTGCGCGGCTGTAGCGGTATGTCGTGTAGCTCACCTCAAATTCTCTAATGACTCTAGAGCTACACGACCAAAACCAGCCGCACCAGCTTGGCAGTGCAGAATTGAACGCCGAATTGGTGGGGCCAGAACGCTCATCGGCAAACTAATCTGCTTCAGGGAGGGCAATACTCGCCCTAGAGTGATGCGCTTTGTGAGGCGGGCGTTCTTAGGGACTGATATCAGCCCTCAGAACTATATGACCCGTGTCACAGAGCGCATCGACTTCCTGAAGCAGAAAGTGTATGCATGGGCAAACCGTATTCGTAGGTATAAGCGGCGAGTAGAGCGATACACTCAGAATCGCACCTTCCAGAGCGATGAAAGGTGGGTTTATAGAGCTTGGGAGCGACCAGACCAAGGTGTGGCTGACACGCATCTGCCGGATGATGATGCCATGTGCTCTTTCTGGCGCAGAATCTGGTCGGTACCTGTCAGTCACACCGAAGGTGATTGGACTCGGGAAGTCGAGCGAGCCTGCGATCCAATACCAGAAATGGGGGCTATTACTATCTGCCCCCAAGATGTAGCTCGTGCAGTCCGTCCGTTGCCTAACTGGAAGTCTCCAGGGCCGGACGGGCTGCACAACTTCTGGATCAAATGGTTCGTAAGATCGCATGCTCGCTTGGCGGCTCAGTACCAGACTGCTTTGGAGTCTGGTTCGCTACCCCAGTTCCTAACGACAGGAGTTACCCACCTGCTCCATAAATCTGGTAGCACCGCGGAACCCAAAAATTATAGACCGATCACGTGTTTACCGACGGTCTATAAAGTTCTTACATCCATTTTGAGAGCTAATATTAACAAACATATTGACACCAACTCCATCATGTCTGCCTCTCCAAATGGATGTAGGAACGGGTCCCGCGGTACTAAGGAGCTACTCCTCATTGATATGGCCATTAGCCAACAGGTTCGCCGTTCCCGAAAGGATCTGTCGACATGCTGGATAGATTATAAGAAGACCTATGACTCGGTGCCACATACATGGCTCATGAGGGTGCTGGAGTTGTATAAAGTACATACAACTCTGCGCACTTTCCTGATGTCGTGTATGGGGCAATGGAAGACGGTCCTTCGCTATCCAGGATGTCGAAATATCCAGAGGAATAGCGAGCCGATAAGGATCGAGCGAGGCATATTTCAAGGCGACAGTTTGAGTCCGCTCTGGTTCTGCTTAGCTCTGAATCCTCTAAGCACACTGCTGGAGGATTCAGGTCTTGGCTATCGGTTGAGGAGAGGTGGTCAGGTTATATCTCACCTCCTCTACATGGACGACCTAAAACTCTTTGCCCCCAACAATTTGCAACTGATGGAGCTACTGAAAGTAACTGAAACTTTCAGTAGCGCCATCAGGATGGAATTTGGTGTGGACAAATGTGCGGTCATGCATGTAAAGCGAGGAGAGATTATGGAATCCGTGGGAACCCAACTCTCGGATTCCATAAACCTTAGAGCCCTCTCCGCATCCGAAACCTATAAGTATTTGGGTATGTCGGAAGCGTTGGGCATCAATGTTACTGACATGAAGCAATCGTTGAAGGAGCGCTTCTTTGGCCGCCTGAAAAAAGTATTAAATAGTCTTCTATCAGGCGGAAACAAGGTGCGCGCCTTCAACGGTTGGGTTATGCCGGTTTTGATGTACTCTTTCGGCATACTCAAATGGACTCAGACCGAACTCGACGCCTTGGATAGAAGGGTCCGTACGTTGCTGACTGCATATCGAATGCATCACCCACGGTCATCAGTAATGAGACTGTATATCCCGCGAAAGTGTGGAGGTCGAGGCTTTTTAAACGCTAAGACCCTCCACAATCGCGAGATATGCAGTCTCAGGGAATATTTCCTTGGATTCGACGTGGGGATGCATCGAGATGTGGTCGTGGTGGACAAGGGCCTTACCCCGCTCTCCTTGGCTAAAGAGAACTGGCGCAAGCCTGTAGTGCTTGACACTAAAGATCGCATGGAGATATGGCAGAGTAAGGAGCTTCACGGACGCTACTTCCGGGCCCTGCATGGGCCCGATGTAGATTTACCAGCGTCCGTAACCTGGCTGCGTTTTGGTGACCTCTTTGGGGAAACCGAAGGTTTTGTCTGTGCAATTATGGACGAAGTTATGATGACGAACAATTACCGGAGATTCATTGTGAAGGACGGCACGGTTGACATCTTTCGGGCATGCCACCGTCCGGGAGAATCAATCCGACATATTATCTCCGGGTGTTCTCGTCTAGCTAATGAAGAGTACTTGCATAGACACAACCTTGTAGCCAGGATTATCCACCAGCAACTTGCTCTGAAATACAGCCTTGTGGAATCGGAAGTGCCGTACTACAGGTATGTGCCCGACCCAGTTCTCGAAAATGGAAATATCACATTGTACTGGGATCGATCCATCATCACTGACAGAACTATTGCTGCCAATAAGCCTGATATAGTGGTGGTGGATCGAGGAGAGCGGCGCACAATGATTATTGACATAACGGTCCCGCATGACGAGAACCTCGTGAAAGCTGAGAAAGATAAATAAATCAAGTATCTTGACTTGGCTCGCGAGGTTGTCGACATGTGGGATGTAGATTCGGCAATCATTGTGCCGATAGTCGTGACAGCCAATGGCTTAATCGCCAAGAGCCTCGACCAACACCTAAGGAGGCTCTCGTTGGGCAGCTGGATCAAGGGCTTGATCCAGAGAGCGGTACTCCTAGACACGGCTCGCATTGTCAGAAGGTTCCTCTCCCTGGAGCCCTGACCGCCGGTAGCTTGGACCCTGTTCCCGATACCGGTGGGCTACTATTTTTTATATTTTTAAATGTTTTTATATTTTATATGTTTTAATATTTAAAAATATAAATTATATGTATTTAAATGAAATAAAGGAAATAATAATAATATCTCTGGCAACACAAACGTCAACACGTCTCAAAAATAGTTTCATCAAATTTCCATTGTTATATTTATTTTACACGCAGTTTTTGGTAAATCAGAACTCGAAAATAATCTTAAAAGGCTACAAATCAAAATAAAACATAAAAAAGATCAAAATGACTATTGAAATAGACAAAAATCAAAAAATGCCGTAACGGGGGTGACGTGACAGATGTCACCCCCAATAAAAACAAGGAAAATTGGAACAATTGGAATGAAAACTAAATGTTGACGAGATCGGCCGCACGTTTAGCACGCCCACCACCTCCGGACTCCTCGCTCAGCTCCGCCTCGCCGCCGCCGGTACCCAGCCCCACTGTGAGCGCTACGACGACACCGGCCGCGGTAGTTGCGTCGAGCTCGAGCGACGAGTATTTTTCCCCGCCGACGTCGCCAACACCTGTACGTCGGCAGGGGAGAGGCCGGCCACCGAAGAGCTTGGGACTTAGGGGCCAACCGGCCCCGAGCCGGGTCCCCGCTGCCGGTGGTTGTGTGCAGCGCATGAGATGGACTCAGTCTATGAACGAGAACGTCATGCGCGCATATTACGGGTCTACAGAGGGAGGAACTAGCCTCGCTGCGTACCGTGTTAGGATGCTGTCTCTGTTTCAGGAACTAGAGCCAACCGTCAACGTCTCGGCCCAACGACTGTCGGATCAGGTGCGTGTCATCCAACGCAACCATAGGTTGGACGATACCGCCCTTGATAGGCTGCGCTCAGAGGTACTGAGCAACCATATCGTCTCAACTCGGGCACAAACCGCGGCACAAGCGTCAAATATTGATGCAACCCCGCCGCGGTTCAATCATGGTGTTGAAGAGGAGGATGATAGGGTTGCCACAGTAAGTAGCCAGTGTAACAACCGATTGAGGAGCGCACTGGAGGATGCGTTTCGCGAGTATAGGTACACTCCGACCGAATTTAGACCACGATTACCACGCCTACCCATGCACAACAAAAATAGGGCGCTGGTGTGTGCCCTGGACTCACAGCTTACGAATTTTTTCGAGAGCAGCGAGGATCTCATTGATACACACTCGATCCTGTATTGCGCGGCTGTGCGACCCAAACCAGTCGTACCAGCCTGGCAGTGCAGGATCGAGCGACGTATCGATGGGGCCAGGGTTCTCATCGGCAAACTATACTGCTTTAGGGAGGGAAATACACGACCACGAGTGATGCGCTTTGTAAGGCGGGCATTCTCGGGGACTGGAATCAGTCCACAAGACTATATGTCCCGTGTCACAGAGCGCATCGACTTCCTGAAGCAGAAAGTTTGTGCATGGGCGAATCGTATTCGGCGGTATAAGCGGCGGGTTGATCGATACACGCAGAATCAGAATCGCATGTTCCAGAGCGATGAGAGGTGGGTATATAGAGCTTGGGAGCGACCTGAACAAAATGTGACAGACGTGTGCCGCCCGGATGATGCCACCACAAGTGAATTCTGGCGCAGCATCTGGTCGGTGCCCAATTGTCATACTGAGGCTGGCTGGATGCAGGATGTCGAGCGAGTGTGTGAAACTATACCAGTAATGGATGCTGTATTCATCACGCCTTTAGACGTAGCCAGAGCAGTCCGTCCGTTACCGAATTGGAAATCACCGGGACCGGACGGACTGCACAACTTTTGGTTAAAATGGCTGAGTAGTTCGCACACTCGCCTGGCATCCCAATTCCAGTCATCCCTAGAGTCTGGGTCGCTACCTCAGTTTCTAACAACAGGCGTTACCCACCTGCTCCATAAGTCAGGTAATCCCGCGGAACCCAAGAATTATAGACCGATCACATGTTTGTCGACGGTCTATAAACTTCTTACATCCATTTTGAGAACGAAAATTAACACACACATTGATAGTAACTCAATTATGTCAGCCTCTCAAAATGGATGTAGGAACGGATCCCGCGGTACTAAGGAGCTTCTCCTCATCGACATGGCCATAAGCCAACAGGTTCGTCGATCCCGCAAGGATCTGTCGACATGCTGGATAGACTATAAGAAGGCCTATGACTCGGTGCCACATACATGGCTCATGAGGGTGCTAGAGTTGTATAAAGTAGATACAACTGCGCACCTTCCTGATGTCGTGTATGGGGCAATGGAGGACGGTCCTTCGCTACCCAGGATGTCGACAGACCCAGGGGAATGACGAGCCTGTATGGATTAAACGGGGAATATTCCAGGGCGACAGTTTGAGTCCACTCTGGTTTTGCTTAGCTCTGAATCCTCTAAGCACACTGCTAGAGGATTCAGGTCTAGGCTATAGGCTGAGGAGAGGTGGTCAGGTCATATCTCACCTCCTCTACATGGATGACTTGAAACTCTTTGCCCCCAACAAGTTGCGACTGATGGAGCTACTGAAGGTAACTGAAACATTCAGTGGCGCCATCAGGATGGAATTTGGTGTGGACAAATGTGCAGTCATGCATGTAAAGCGAGGGGAGATTATGGAATCCGAGGGAATCCAACTCTCGGACTCCATACACCTCAGATCCCTCTCCTCAGCCGAAAACTATAGGTATTTGGGTATGTCGGAATCGCTAGGCATCAACGTTGCTGACATGAAGCAATCGTTGAAGGAGCGCTTCTTTGGTCGCCTGAAGAAGGTATTAATTAGTTTTCTTTCAGGCGGAAACAAGGTGCGTGCCTTCAACGGTTGGGTCATGCCGGTCTTGATGTACTCTTTCGGCATACTCAAATGGACTCAGACCGAACTTGAGCCTGGACAGGAGGGTACGTACACTCCTGACCGCAAACCGGATGCATCACCCACATTCATCGGTGATGAGACTGTACATCCCGCGGAAATGCGGAGGTCGAGGGTTTTTAAATGCAAAGACCCTCTACAACCGCGAGGTGTGCAGCCTCAGGGAATATTTTTTTAAAGCCGATGTGGGTATGCACCGTGATGTGGTCGCAGTGGACAACGGGCTCACCCCGCTCTCCATGGCTAAAGAGAACTGGCGCAAACCTGTAGCACTTACTACAGATGACCGCAAGGAGGTATGGCAAAGCAAGGCGCTTCACGGGCGCTTCTTTCGGGCTCTTCACGAGCCCGGTGTAGATTTCTTAGCGTCCGTATCCTGGCTACGTTTCGGTGACCTTTTCGGGGAAACCGAAGGTTTCATCTGTGCAATTATGGACGAAGTTATCTTGACGAATAACTACCGGAGACATATTATGAAGGACGGTACGGTTGACGTGTGTCGGGCATGCCATCGTCCGGGTGAGTCCATCAGACATATTATCTCTGGTTGTTCGCGTCTAGCTAACGGCGAGTACTTGCACAGACATAACCAAGTAGCCAGGATTATTCACCAGCAACTTGCTTTGAAATATAAACTTGTAGACTCTGAGGTACCATATTACAAGTATGTGCCCGACCCAGTTCTCGAAAATGACCATGTCACGTTGTACTGAGATCGGTCTATCATTACTGACAGGACTATTATAGCAAATAAGCCTGATATAGTAGTGATAGATCGATTAGCGCGCCGCGCAATGATAGTCGATGTTATCATTCCACATGATGAGAACCTCGTGAAAGCTGAGAAAGAGAAACAAAGAAAATATCTCGACTTAGCACACGAGGTTGTTGACATGTGGAATGTGAGCTCAGCTATCATTGTGCCGATTGTCGTAACGGCTAATGGCCTGATGGCCAAAAGCCTCGATCAACATCTCTCGAGGCTCTCGTTAGACGGTTGGATCAAACGCCTGATTCAGAAAGCAGTACTCCTCGATACGGCCCGCATTGTGAGGAGGTTCCTGTCTCTGCAGCCCTAACCACCGGTACCTTGGACCCTGCTCCCGACACCGGCGGAATTCTATTTTTTATATTTTTAAATATTTTTATATTTTATATGTTTTAATATTTAAAAATGTAATTAATAAGTATTTAAATGGAATAAAGAAAATAATAATAATAAAATTTATTTATTTCAAAAAAGTGTGGTACAGTCTGTTACGATAAATATAAATTTACAATTTTCGGATAATAAGAAAAGAGTAACAATAAATAGAATTGAATCTGGCGTCCTAGCTAGGTTACATGGTAACTTGTATTAAGGATCGCCAGCCCAGGTTCCCACAGAAGGAGCACAAATAATTTATAATAGACTGCTTAGAATTACAAGGTGCAAACGTATGTTTACTTAAATTTACTTACTAAAGTGTTAGTATGTGTATTCTGTGATGTAGATGTGGTGTGAGTGTGTTGTGTGATGTAGGCGTGGTGTGTTTGTATGTGTGTAAACGGAAGGGAAAGAGGTAGAGTTTAGAAACGGAGTGTTAGAAAAGTCACTACGATTTTGAAGTAAGCAGAAGTTCAGAGTCGTCGTAGTTTAAACTGGCTAGAAAACATGTTATCTGTCTTTTACACATTTCGTAAGAGGATTGATGTACAGGGATGGTTTTGTTTATTCTGTTATATAAAAATGGCCCAAGGTAGTAAAAGAAACGTTTAGTAAAAGCAAAGCGTGTGAAGGGTACTTTGCAAATTTCGTTCTTGCGCCTAAGTGAGGATTGTGTTTGTGTAAAAGGAGTTTTTGTGTGTTGATGTAATAAAATGTTGAGAATAAAAGTTTGGCGGACCGTGAGGACTTTGCATTTTTTATATAGATCAAAGGTTGGGTAGAGCATTGGCCGGAAAGTAGCAACCTTAAGAATGGCTCTTTGAGCTACTTCCAGAGGTTTGAGTGTAGTTTTCGCAGCTCCACCCCAACTATTAATACAGTACGAGATGACTGACTGACACATGGCAAGATACACGGTACGTATTACATAAGTATTGGCAATGTGTCTGAGTGTTTTAAAAAGATATACGAGTTTACGAACACGAGCAGTAAGGTGGGTGATATGTGCTTTAAAGTTAAGGTGTTTATCTAAGATAATTCCGAGGTATTTCACCGTGTCAGTAGACAAAATTGTAGGACAGTTGCAAGAGGCCGAATTGGGTTGGCAGGTGTGAGCTTTTAGTAGTGGAGTTTAGGGAAAATGTAATGAGTTTATTTTTATTAGTGTTTAGCGTGAGTGAGTGAGAGATAAGCCATCTATATATTGAATCAAATCCATTTTGAGCAGTTGTTTGCAGTTTAGCCCATGATTCATCATAAAAGGTAATTGCAGTATCGTCGGCAAAAGAGACAATGTTACCAGAGCTCAGGTGCATGTTGCACAGGTCGTTTATGAACACCAGAAACAATGTAAGGCCCAAGACACTGCCTTGAGGCACGCCATATGAAATAGGCAGCTCGTCGCTAAGGCAACCGTCGATTTTGACTATCTGCCTACGGTCTGAAAGATAGGAGTTAAAAAGCTGGAGTTGCATACCACGAACGCCTAAGCATTCTAGTTTAGACAGAAAGCAGGGGAGAGGAACGGTATCAAACGCCTTTGCAAGATCAATGAACACTGTGAGGCATTTTTTGCGTTGATTAAGTTTATCAACGATTCTATCTATCAGTTTCATGGCTGCATCAGAAGTTGATTTTTAAATTTAGCATTGTAGTTGAATAACATGTTGCCCCATACATTCCAACTGCAAAATTTTAGGGTCAGTAGTTTCGGAGATGGGAGGGAATGGTCAACTTTCATCGAATTTCTTAACATCTTTAAAAGTGTTTATTTTAAAATTATATAATAAATATATTTAAGATCCTCGCAACATGCCTTTTCATTTGATATATCACACGGTACAGTAAGTGAAACTATTTTTTTTAATTTTCTTGTTTGCCACCAAAAGTGACCCCATTTTCAAATTTTATTTATTTACGTTACACGTTCGTATTTGGATCACAGAAATACATAATATGTGTACCAAATTTTAACTTAATCACTCCATTAGATTCAGAGCAAATTGGCTGTGACAGACGGACAGATAGATAGACACGAGTGATCCTATAAGGGTTCCGTTTTTCCTTTTGAGGTACGAAACCCTAAAAATGCTAAAATATGAGATTTATTCCATCTCACGCAATCCTAGTCAAATGTGACAAATATACCAATTTTATATTCAACCGGCGCTTACTAATATAATTGTATACATAGACCAGCTACGACAAACTGCCACAAGTGAAGATAGGTATATTATATAAGACGAGCCAAGTTAATAGTTTGTTTGTACTGGGCTGGCAAGTTGAGTCGAGGACGTTACGGGCGCGTGCGGCCAATTTGCAGCGAGAGGAAATACCCAGACCATTGCTACTGAATAGTTATACAGAAGGACCACTCCTTACAATGTATCACATACATTTTATTGCATTCATCAACAAAAAGAAGAAAAACCGGAAGTACCGACAGAAGTGAAACCTAAAAAAAAAACTTTTAAAAACTAAAAATACTTACATAAAACATTAATCCGTATCGTAATATAAATAAAGAGCACGATCGCATTTACAAAAATGAGATGTCGGTAACGGAGTCGCGAGTTCAATTGTTTTTTCTCATCTCAAAAATGGTCAACGCGCCTAAAGAAGTTTTCACTTTAAAATATGAAAATGACAGAAACGTCAAACAGGTAAGATGAAAGAAACTTGGAGATTCTATTAGCGCGTGGCTTACTCCAACTAACACCACCATCTAGTTTTGTCAATACATTTCACAAAACAATTTTTCACGAATGTGTACCAACAGCGCCTACCTGTCAACGTCATTCGAGCGCCAAAAGATCTTTGTAGTAGTGTAGCCACTTTCTTAGTAAACAGGAAGTACATAATAGTGCTAAAAAAAAATTACATGTAGTAGGCCTTCAGAAATTCTGCCACTGTGTAGTGACAATCACATTGGAACCAGTCTGGAAAAATGACAACCTCCACGTGAGGCCGCGCTTGTGTGTAACAAATACAATGATACGAAACACTGAAGGTGCTGATGTGCAGTCTCTACCTAAATATAGCATAAGAGATAGCCAAGTGCCTCTGTTGTCCGTACCAATGAAAATATTTTTAGTTTGCAGCAAGAATGTTAGTTCAAGGAAATTAGGTACTTCCAGGAATAACATCATAGGTACCTAAGTACATGTATGTTATGACACATATATCTAGTTTTTGAAAGGAATTTGTTTTGTTGTCTCAGCTGAAATAGGTAATGCAATATTTAATTTAATTTAATGTACATATTTTGTGCGTCCTGTGTTTCCCTGCAATATCCAAATAAGAGAAAACCCTACAACAATATGTGTATAAATGACACAATATCGCCCTTGTTTCTCTGAACCGCGGCACAACATAACGAAGGGCTCAATCGAGATTGTGTCGAAACAATATCATCACAGCAGGTAGTAATAAGCCGCGCGTCGTAAAACGGCGTTTTCGTACGAGCGCATCACCGCGTTATCGCGCCGCGGCATGGCTGTAAAGAGGACGCGTGACGCGCGCGTTTACGAGCGGCAAGCGACGCGCGATATGCAATAATAAATATCATGATTATTTGGAAGTACAACGTGTGAGGCGAGGGGTAAACTATGAAATGACACGCTCGCCTGCACAGGGCGAATCTTGCAACTAAACGAACTCCTTATGACAATAGTTGGGGGATACTATAAGTTTAATAAGAATATCGAGATAACGGTGCGGTTCTGTTATCTCTTATATGCTTGCCCCATGTGGTAGCTAGTATCACTTAGTTAGATGTGTTTAGACGTAACATTGTGATGTCATTAGGAATTTCGAAAATTATTTAGATTAGATGTTACATTTTTTTTTGTCCGATTTTCCATTAAGTACTAAGTTCTTAAACAATACCAATCATTTGCAGCTTCTTTTTTTCCATGCAAACGAAAATACGACTACACAAACCCTCTCAAACTCCTTTATCTCGTCTAACAGGCGCGAGCCCGGTCGGTAGGTAGTACTCATGGCACTCTATGATTTATGCGGACTCGCTTGTTCGCGAGAGTTATCGCTTTCCATACGTCTCGCTGGCAGCACAGTTAAATGTCTAGCCTTGCAAACACGCCGAGTGCCGACCGAACACAGGGCTTGAATACCGATCGCATCCACAAGTTAAACCTTCTTATAAGAAAAACAGTGAAATCCTTGAAGGGATGAGAATACTATAGGCGCCAGAACTTAGTCTACCATGTAACTTATAAGGAAAATACCTATTGTTTGCTTTTTAACCGACTTAAAAAAAGGAGGAGGTTCTCAATTCGTCGGAATATATATATTTTTTTGTTGGTCCCATTGTTATTTGGTCACGATTTGATGATGGGATCTTGGAGAAATTGAGGGAACTCTTCAAATATTATAGACAAACCTATAGCGATTCGGGTATTTTTTATAGTAACTCGTGCATTTGCTCTCGAAACCAACCCACTAAAAGTGAATAAAAATATTTTTACCAAAAAAGACACCGACTTCTGAAATTAAAGTTATTCTTCACTTTGTAGTTTGGAAGTCGGTTGTATTTTTTTGGTAAAAATATTTTTATTTGATAGCTTTAACAATCGAACAGGACGCACACGCTTTTGTTTCATGGTTATTTCCAGTGGACAGCTGCTATAAAAAGTCAATCCCGTTCTTTCAGGACATTGATTGAAGTCCCCTACTGCTTCCAGAAGTATCTCATAAAACTCACCGACAGTCAGCAGGGGGCAATGAGGTGCCCGCGAACTACCGTGACGTCACAAGTAGACGAGCGCCGCGCCGCCTTAACGAACAGCCTTTATAACCTGTTGATACGATCAAATTTTCCGAGTTCATTGCGAAGCAGATTACGCGCACAAAGAGTCGCAACGCGCTCTGCAACATTAATACGATTAATTGAATCACGGGATTCATCGCACAGAGTATCGCTGGCAATGCTTTTAGTATATCTATGACTTTTGCGCTTATCAGCCGTTAATGCTCAGCTATTTAAATGAGAATAGTACGATTGATGGTACTAGCTATAATGTTTCTCTAAAAATGTTGGAATAGACAACAGACGAGTTACAAAAGACAATCGAATTTTATTTTGTTTAAACTATTTACAGATTACATAAACTGGTTGAGAAAATTACAATTATCATCAGGTGTAGTTATTTAAAATCACTGTTTCGATACTACGTGTACTCAAACATTCTGAGTTACTAACTTATCTTACCTAATGTGGACAGCAAACCACGGCATCCCTATTCCTTCTATCTGGTGGCACGGTAGTGCCCCCGCCAAAACGAGTCAAGCGAAGCGGTTCGGCTAGAGGTAGGCGTGGGCGACGTGGGCCACCGCCTACGGCGTCGCGGTCCGAGGGGCCTCGCACCTCGAAGGTTTATGAGGATGCGTTACTTAAAGCCGTGAAGGCGACTTTCTCGAATTTCTCAGTAGCAGCCCGGAGTCTGGATTTGTGCCCGGTTGATGGCAATAGGCTCGCCTCCTATTACATGGGACTTAAACATAACTGGCGAAATGTGGGTGTACTATAGGTACACCTCTGCCTAACCCTTCGGGGATTACAGGCGTGATGTTATGTTATGTTATGTGTAAATAAAGACGCCACGCGCGCAAAAGTTGTAATGGTTGATTTTTCTCGCGGAATAGATTTACCACCCGCGTCAAATGTGTAAAATAGTTGAATTTGAACACAATACCACAGTGCATAAAGCTGCCACGCGCACAAATGTTTTATTGGTTTACTATTTTAAAATGTCAAATAGTTCACCCCGCTGAGTTGGTCAGGGTGGTTTTTATAATGTTTATTAGCCTAGGTAGGGACTGTCCAGTCGAACACACGTCGCGCGTCTGTGGTAAGTGATAACACAGTGATCTTGAGCTGGCCCAACGTACGGAGTTTCATTAGAATAAGAGACCAGCTTACACTGATTTTGTTTCCACTGACATGACGTGCGGCCTACTGTACGAGTTCACGCGACACGCAGAGCAAACTACATAAACGGAGCCGATAGGTAATAAAAAGGTACCGAGTACCTGCGACATATTTCAACAAGACTACAAAGCCCTAATAAAATCTCAATTTGTATAATAAGAGCCTTTGTCTCTTATAATATTCGTTATTTACGGCTGATATGTCCATTTTCGTTTATCTTACATCTAAATAGTAGCGTGAATTTCCTACGTGAGAGTTGAAAATTCAACAGTGCAATAATATTTTAGGCGATCATTTAGAAGTAAGCTATGTATCCTACAGCCACCACAACACAACAAATAATAATATTTATGGTTTCTGTAACGTTTGTGTAGGTCTCGTCAATGCCATGTAATACACGCAGCACACTCGTGCCATAGTGTAGAAATGTACAGTATGACCATTACCTACAACATTTTTATTTATTATTTTCGGTAACGTTTAGGCACAAGCTCGTTTATGCGCAGTACACTCCTTACTAAAAACACTGTATCTATGTGAGATATGACAAACTTATCCATATTACATATTATAAAACAAAGTCCCCCACCGCTTCTGTCTGTCTGTCTGAACGCGATAAACTCAAAAACTGTTGTACGGATTTTTAAATGGTTTTTACTCTTAGACGGAGTGATTCATGAGGAATGTTTTAGTGTATAATTCATTAAGATTTTGTGTCAATTATGACGATTGTTGTTGAAGAAGTCGGAAAAAATCATGCCGACTAGGAGCTTTACTGGCGTGCACCTCGTAAACCACAAAAGATACCAACAATTTATGTTCTACCGTATTGTTCATATTAAATAGTTCAACAAAAAAGTCCGCGATGAAAAATGTCTATCTTCTAAGGATGACACACAGTAACCATTATTATTTTTCAAAATTTGATAAAAATTTCACTATTATTTCCGAAGCTATTTTGACCGGTATCACATTAATCCTTATCAAATAAAATAAGTTATTTAAATTGGGCATTAATTTTAGATTAAAATATGCCTTAGTATCATATCATTGAAATGAATAATTTAAAAGATAACACAGATTCAAAATTACGCGTAACTACATAATTATGGATAAGGGCATGAATAGCATATATATAACTTCTCTGACATCAATCGTTGGGCAGTAGCCCGCTAGTTACGACACCCACCTGGTTGGAGTATCCTCCCTTTTTCTATAGAGTATGAGTGAACTTTACACCCTGTTTCTCATACCTCTAAAACTTATTAGAGAAAAAGTGTTTACTTTTATTATCATAAATATTTGATAAAAAAATATTTATATATATATATATATATACATTTATTTTTAATTGAGTCTCTAATTTTGTGTAAAACATTATGTGAAGGCTTCACATAATGTTTTACACAAAATAACATTAATACCTCTAAGTCTTATTGAATTACGATATTGTATTTCAAGAATTGTAATATAATTCTCCTAAAGTAAATGTGCCTACCTACTATTTGATTTTGTGTACTGTAGCACGAAGATTTCGCATCCTTATGGAAAGTTGAATAGCACGTGGCGCGTAGTTTTTAATCGTACCCGAATCCATGATCTTCGTGTCAGTCGGATTTTAAATCCACCTTATTCACAAAAAAAATATAAGAAGGTACCTACTTATACTTATTTTTAATTATTATTTATTAGGTTCAAGTTTATACAATACCTACCTAATCTATCTACCTTAAAAAATACGTAATAGAAAAGTAAAATAAAATAAACTTATATTAATCAGTTCAAGTTGAACTACTGCATTGCTCTTTTCTGTGACCCAACTTACTACCTACGCGAGTTCGTGAACTCATGAGCAGTGCGCTTGGCGCGCGCGTCACCCGCGCGTCGTAATTTGTTACGTATCGCTACTCGTTGCGGGGGCTGGGGTAAGCGTTGAATGCCTACTGCGCTTGGGCTAACCCCGCCTTAATTTACATATAGTGGAAGTGTCCACTTCAGATGCACAATTGACAAGCTGAGAGCTAATCGAAAAAGTAGGTTAATTTTAGAAGCATAAAAGTATGGGCGTCCTTTTCCGACCTCATAAAATATCCAAAATTAAATGAATTCCATCATTTAATTTAGGGTTGTAAAGCTTAAATTAAGGTTAAGGGTTGCATCATTAGGTATGTTGTGTACTTGGTGAGCAGATGGTTTTAGTGTACCACAACTTGTAGTTAATTCATCCATGTTGGCTACATTGATTGTATGATACCTGACCTTTTTCATGTTCTCAGTTGAAGTATGAAAGTTCTTATAAGGAAGATATCAGACAATGTGAATATATATTATGAACCCTTTATTGGCTATCTGGGAACGTGAAAATATCTTGCAGGCAGCCCTCTAGGTGATAGAGATACCTATAGGATGAAATCGTACATCTATCTATTTTGGTATGTTGAACAATAATAATTATTGAATAGTGTATAAATTGTCAGTATAAAGTACTAGAGTTATTACTGAGAATTTTATTTGTAATTTTCCCCCAATCAAATATTGGGGAATTCTTGCTGTCCTAGAAGGGGCGAAGCAACAGTTTTAGGTTCAGAATGGAGCTGAATTTTCCATTTTGTTTGAGTCTGAAATATATATTTCTGATAAGTTATTTGTAAATCTGTAATGCATTTTAATTCTCTGTCTCAATCATTGATTACCTATTGCATTACCATTTGGGGTGGAGCTAATAAAACATACATGCTGAAGCTGGAGCGTGCCCAGAGGTTAGTCTTGAAAGTGGGTCACTTCTTGCCATACTGACATCCAACTAAAGACTTGTATGAACTTACTGGTGTCCTAACTGTACGACAATTACACATACTAAATGCAACCCTCCGTAAACATTCCCAGCTTCATTACGATCGATGACTTTAAGGCGGGGTTAACCCGAGCGCAGTACGCATTCAACGCTTACCCCAGCCCCCGCAACGAGTAGCGATACGTAACAAATTACGATGCACGGGTGACGCGCGCGCCAGGCGCACTGCTCATGAGTTCACGAACTTGCGTAGGTAGTAAGTTGGGTCACAGAAAAGAGCAATGCAGTTGATCAACGTGAACAAATTAATATAAGTTTGTTTTATTTTTCTATTACGTATTTTTAAGGTAGATAGATTAAGTAGGTATTGTATAAAATTTAACCTAAAGAATAATAATTAAAAATAAGTATAAGTCGATACCTTCTTCAAATTTTTTGTGAATAATATGGATTTAAAATCTGACTGACACGAAGATCATGGATAAGACGTAAGTTTTGGAGGTATGAGAAACAGGGTGTAAAGTTCACTCATACTATAGAAAAGGGAGGATAATCCAACCAGATGGGTATCGTATCTGGCGGGCAATTACCCAACGATTGATGTCGGAGAAGTTATATATATGCTTGAAAATCGACGTAAACATTTCAAGTGAAGTTTATTTTATTATTCCATTTTCAGTGGCGTAGCATAAACATACAATTACAGTAATCTCGAGTGAATAGTTTCATTGTCTATCTGTGAAGGTATTTATCAAAATGCAAACACTTTGAGAAACTCCTTGTTTTAAAGTCGATTAATGTAATTTACAATTTATACACACTTTTAACACTGAATAAAGTTATGCATTAGATAACTTCTGTATAGCCAAACTAGCCATATTTATATGTAGTTTTAAGAGTCCGTACCTCGAAAGGAAAAACGGAACTCTTATAAGATCACTTTATTGTCCGTCCGTCCGTCTGTCTGTCTGTGAAGACCCTTTTTCTCAGCAACGCGTAAAGGTATCAATCTGGAATATATATTAAATACTCAAAACTACTGTCCCTTGGAGCTGTGAAAAAATCAAACTTCTAAGCCAACGCAATCAAAAGATACAGCCGTTTATGCCGCAAATTTCCGCAAATTTTCGACACTCGCAAGGGAATCAAAATCTACAGGGTACTTCCCGTAAACTTAGAATCTTGAAATTCGGTACGAAGCAACATCTTATAGCACAAATAAAGAAAAAATTTCGAAAACCGTAAATTTTTAGTTACATCATATAATATTTTTTTTTTATAATTTTAAACTTACTACCCCTTTCATTTTGCAATAAAAATACCATAATTATGACTCGATTATCGTGATGGGTGAACTTTTAATTATATTCCTACAGGTTTGTACGGAACCCTCGGTGCGCGAGTCCGACTCGCACTTGGCCGGTTTTTTATTATTTATTTACTAGCTTTTGTCCGCGGCTTAGCCTGCGTGGATGTCAAAAAACATTTCACGGGAACGTACTGCCGGGATTACATACCTAATAGCCGAGGATAGGTCATTGACTAATACTGCTACGGTCGCGTTGCCGTCAACCATAATTATGTAGTTACGCGTAATTTTGAATCTGTGTTATCTTTTAAATTATTCATTTTAATATAAATTAATGCCTAATTTAAATAGCTTATTTTATTGGATAAGGATTAATATAATACCGGTCAAAATAGCTACGGAAATAATAATATTTTTTTTATCAAATTCTGAAGGTAATAATGGTTACTGTGGGTCATACTTAGAAGATAAACATTTGTCATCGCGGAGTTTTTTGTTGAACTATTTAATATAAACAATTTGGTAGAACAAAAATTGTATTTACGAGTATCTTTTGCGGTTTACGCGGCGCAGGCCAGTAAAGCTCCCAGTTGGCATGATTTTTTCCGACTTCTTCAACAATAATCGTCATAATTTACACAAAATTTTAATGAATTATACACTAAAACCTTCCGCATGAATCACTCCATCTATGAGTGAAAACCGTTTAAAAATCCGTTCTGCAGTTTTTGAGTTTATCGCGTTCAGACAGACAGACAGTTGCGGCGGGGGAATTTGTTTTAAAAGAAAGAAAGAAAAATAGGTTTATTTGTCACAGAGACACGTGCATACATAAAAGACAAGAGTAAACGAAAACAACAAAAAGTACATAATAAATCACGAGCATAAAACAGAAATTAGTCGGCAGCTGCACGACATGACTGGCATAATATGTAATATGGATAAGCTTGTCATATCTCACACAGAGACAGTGTTTTCGAAGATAATAAATAAAAATGTTGTAGGTAATGGTCATACTGTACATTTCTACACTATGGCACGAGCGTGCTGCGTGTATTACATGGCATAGACGAGACCTACACAAACGTTGCAGAAACCATAAATATTATTCAAAGTCAAAGTCAAAGTCAAATCATTTATTTCAAATACATGGGCCCATGTATGGCACTTTTGAACGTCAAATTATTATTTGTTAAAAGTTATTAAAGTGGTTATATATTTTTAATTTATTTCGTGTTGTCTACGAATAAAACACAAGGGAAAACGACGTTTTTCCGGGTAATCCCGCCTTCAAACATAGACGACGTAAATATGCAGTATGTCCGACAATGTGATTCCATACAAAATTTTCACGGCGTCACTTCATGTTTCTCGGCAGTTACCTGTATAATAGATTAAACAAAATCTTGTCGATTTACCCCCTTTCTAAACAATCCTGTAAAAAAAGGATATTATTTTTGGCTGACATTGCTGGATTACGATGCCACCGAGCAACTATTTCTCATCAAATCCTAATCGCTGATGGATCCAGTGCACGCACACATACTCACAACACAACATACAACATAGACATCTTTCCTCGCACAATGATACGCACAAGACTCACACACCGCACAGTATGTACACACAACGCCTTTTGCCAGATGTTTTTTATTTTGTTTTTATTGTTCTTTTTATTTTTATATTTATTTATTTTTAACTATTTTCCTTCATTTGCTTCTCTTTCATAAAAACTCAAATGATTGTGCTTGTACTTTAAACATCGGCAATGTACCTAGTGATGACCTAAACACTGGGAGCCTGGAGATCCATAACACAGGGTCTCCCTAGTACAGACTCCAGTCTCACGCAAAGAAGCTTTTGTCTACATTTATTATCTAGTCCTAAGATGTTAATTCTAAGCCAACCTTTGTGGAGAGAGAAATAAAATGTATTAACGTAAATAATTCATCTCAGTATTGATTAATTGTAATGGTATTGAGAAGTGAGTATATTAAATTTGATAGGTATCAAATAGTTTATTGTATCTTTGTACCCACAGCCAATGACAGGATCAGTAGCATGCAAATGTGTTGTCAGCATTTGGTTGGTGCATTGTTATTTACTATAACAAATCAATTCCTGTTGTGCCAGATTTGCATCTTCTCTTTAGTACCAGTACCGGTAATCCCATTCAACCTTCCCAAGAATGAGCATCCCGTGATTTTTATATTTATTGAGTAATTGTTTGCAACTACAAAATTGTATGCTCGAGTTTGTTATTGTTTACCAAATTAAATAAATTAAAAATTCATGTCAATTAGAGAAGATATTACTTTTCTTCTGGTTTTAATTTAGTGGAAGTAAACTTTGTCTGGTATTTTGTTACATTATTATTTTTGTTTATTCATTTGAAATCTTATTAATTTACATTTTTAAATATCTCTTAAAATAAAAATAATAAAAAAAAACATATTAAAATATAAAAAATAGAGTTCCGCCGGTGTCGGGAGCAGGGTCCAAGCTACCGGTGGTTAGGGCTGCAGAGACAGGAACCTCCTCACAATGCGAGCCGTATCGAGGAGTACTGCTTTCTGAATCAGGCGCTTGATCCAACCGCCTAACTAGAGCCTCGAGAGATGTTGATCGAGGCTCTCGGCCATCAGGCCATTAGCCGTTACGACAATCGGCACAATGATGGCTGGCTCGCCGTTAGCTACCGTCCTTCATAATATGTCTCCGGTAGTTATTCGTCAAGATAACTTCGTCCATAATTGCACAGATGAAACTTTCGGTTTCCCCGAAAAGGTCACTGAAACGTAGCCAGGATACGGACGCTAAGAAATCTACACCGGGATCGTGAAGAGCCCGATAGAAGCGCCCGAGGAGCGCCTTGCTTTGCCATACCTCCTTGCGGTCATCTGTAGTAAGTACAACAGGTTTGCGCCAGTTCTCTTTAGCCATAGAGAGCGGGGTGAGCCCGTTGTCCACTGCGACCACATCACGGTGCATACCCACATCGGCTTTAAAAAACCATTCCCTGAGGCTGCACACCTCGCGGTTGTGGAGGGTTTTCGCATTTAAAAAGCCTCGCCTCCGCATTTCCGCGGGATGTACAGTCTCATCACTAATGAACGTGGGTGATGCATCCGGTTTGCGGTCAGAAGTGTACGTACCCTCCTGTCCAGGGCGTCAAGTTCGGTCTGAGTCCATTTGAGTATGCCGAAAGAGTACATCACGACCGACATGACTCAACCGTTGAAGGCGCGCACCTTATTTTCGCCTGAAAGAAAACTAATTAATACCTCCTTCAGGCAACCAAAGAAGCGCTCCTTCAACGATTGCTTCATGTCAGCAACGTTGATGCCTAACGATTCCAACATACCCAAATACCTATAGTTTTCGGCTGAGAAGAGGGATCTAAGGTATATGGAGTCCCAGAGTTGGATTCTCTCGGACAGGCATTCTCGCACATTAAGGTCGTGGGAGACCTCAAGATCTGAGTACACCTAATGTGGGGTCAGGAACTCAGGACTAAGGGTGCTTCTGATGTAGATATTTATCAGCTTTCTGTTGGTGTCATTAGACGAATGCCGTAGCCGTCTTCCACTAACGATGCACTTAATACATTTCTATCACTTAGCATGGTTAGCATTTGTTATTTTAGTAAAAAGCACTGTAAACCTATTTTAAATGAATAATTTGACGAAAGAAATTTTTCCGCAATGTCGGAACGCGTGCGAAAAGAAAAGTGAAATTTCTAAATCAAATCAAATCTTTTTATTGTGGGCATAGGTTATACAGACAGATGTTAGGTAAATTACAGTTCCATTATGTCCTGCCCAATAGGCATATAATAATTATGTCAACATGCAGTATAAAAAAATTCCTAGGCATCACTTACAAAGTAAATCTTAGAAAATAACAATTAGTGGTATGAATTAGTGTGTATCAATTAGTGTGTCAATTAGTGTATCAATTAGTGGTATAACAATTAGTGGAAAATAACAAGTAATGGTGACAAATTGTAGTAGGCACTAATTAAGTATATAGAATCACATTGTTAACCAATTATATTTCAGATCGCCGTGAAGTAAAATGATAAATATATTGACATACCAAATTTGTTTTTATTTAATTTAGCAACATTTGCTGGCGTTGCGTTGCTGGAATCCCCGCCGGCCAGAGCTAGAGATTTCCCGTTCTGTTTATGTGCATTACCTTCACGCTTCTCAACGGCTAGAAAGCCAATCAAAGTATCACTTTGCACGTAGTGTTGTGCCGTACGTATGTGATATTATTTTGTATTTTTGTCAGTATTTGATGTGAGATTATGTGTGGTTCATTGAAAACGATTATGAAATAAATAGATAGTGGTGCTGATCCTCTTATACAGCAAACTAAACTGACTAAATTATCACTAAAAATCCTTACTTTTGGCTATGAGAATCTTAAACCTATTCTGCAAAACAAATTCTCTAAATTTAAAAATAATTTTGACGCAACTAAAATCGAATTTGACAATCGCGTGAATTTTTGAAGTGAAAACTTCTTTAGTCGCACTGGCCATTATTGAGATGGGACTAAACTATCGATTTCGCGACACCGTAATGACACCATCCCATTAAAAAGATATCGACGCGTTGATTACCGCGGTGCCGATTTTTTTTTCAAGTTTTCCCTTCTGTCGGCACTCCCAAACTGCCACTGTTTTTTTTTTTAGAGCCGGTGGCGCGGAGGGTGGGCAGCCGCGACGATGTTTTATTTGGAATTTTTCAGTTTTTGTATGGAAAATAGGAAAAAATATTACTTATATGTGGAGTTTTAGGGGGTTCTGGGTTCTATGGGGGTCGAAATTTTCATTATTTTTGCGATAGGACATACCATTTTCGAGATATATGCAAAAGAAAAAAAGATAAAGTGCTGTTTTTGCACCTGAAGTCGAGGTGTTGGCCGTGTTGGATGTGTGTGTGTGAATTTTAGTTAAATGTCAAATTCAGAATAGCAAAATTGCCATTTTCACTAAATTAATAACTCAGTGGTATCTTAGTTGGGCACGCCACAATTGCGGTGGCTAGAGAGGCGCCACGGCGTCCTCACCTTCCACCTGACGCAGGTCCTCACCGGACACGGCTGTTTCGGGAGGTTCCTGTATAGGATAAGGCGGGAGGAAACGCCCGGGTGTCACCATTGTTTCATTCGCCCTGAGGACACGGTGGAGCATATGGTGGAGACCTGCGCGGCTTGGGCGGAGCATAGCCGTGTCCTCGTGGAGGCGATCGGCGGCGGTGATCTCTCTCGTCCGGCCCTGGTTCAGGCCATGGTACGGAGCGAGAGGAAATGGAAGGCCGTCACCTCCTGTGAAGCGGTAATGCTCGCGAAGGAGGAGGCAGAAAGCGTGAGAGAGAGGCAAATTTTGCGCCCTCACGCCCCTAAACGCCGCAGGAGGAGTCGCCCAGGGCGAATCGTAGGCCGATTTCCGGCCACCGTAAGCGCGGGCTTGCGGACGGTGAGCAATGGGTAACTCGCCGTCCGATAAGGACCAGGCCCGGGTCGATGGCGCGTTGTGTACTACGCGCGCCTCAAAGAGATGTCAGCAGAATTGGTCCGATAGGGCTAATGCCTGCCGGGGGTGCGAATAAAATCGAAAGGGAGATCGTGGCCCCCGGCAACAGGGCAAACGAAGGAACACGGGTGGGTTTTAGTCAGTAAGAGTGTGACACGCCCTCCTGCTCCTCCCAGAGCGGGAGAAGTTATTTGATAATTTACCACACAAAAAAAAAAAGAAGTGGTATCTTTGTGCTGTCAAACTGAATATAGTTAAGTTGTGTCACTTTAGTCTATTTCAGAATGTGAAATCGTCGTTTGACAGGAATAAACAAATTTTTGGTGATTTTTAGTCTAGTTTAGAGGCATTTGTGATAAGAGAATCGTCACCATTGTGCCATTGTGCACATTAAACTAAAATTTAAAAAAATCTACTAAGTGCGTGTCGAACCACACATAATGAAGGATTTCGTAGTACACTCGACTCTTAACAAAAATTTGTACTTTAAAGTTTAAACCCTTATCCCTCGATCAAAAAATGTTTTTTACAGACCCGCAATATTTTTGAACAGCCTATCCTATATCTCGACCTACACTTAATTTTTTTTTGTCTCAACGGTTTTTTTTAGATTCGGCTTCTTGTTCCACCAGAACACAGACTAGAGCACAAAAGGGCCTCGCAAAATGTACCTTGCCCACATCAAATTCAAGACCCTTCTTTGAGGAGTGGCTAGAGAGGCGCCACGGCGTCCTCACCTTCCGCCTGATGCAGGTCCTCACCGGACACGGCTGTTTCGGGAGGTTCCTGCACAGGATAAGGCGGGAGGAAACGCCCGGGTGTCACCATTGTGTGGATCGCCCGGAGGACACGGTGGAGCATACGGTGGAGGTCTGCCCAGCTTGGGCAGAGTATCGCCGTGTCCTCGTGGAGGCGATCGGCGGCGGTGATCTCTCGCGTCCGGCCCTGGTTCAGGCCATGGTACGGAGCGAGAGGAAATGGGAGGCCGTCACCTCCTTCTGCGAAGCGGTAATGCTCGTGAAGGAGGAGGCGGAACGCGTGAGGGAGAGGCAAATTTCGCGCCCTCACGCCCCTAACCGCCACAGGAGGAGACGCCCAGGGCGTCGGGAATCGCGAGGCGATTTCCGGCCACCGAAGGCGCGGGCTTGCGGGCGGTGAGCAATGGGTGGCTCACCGTCCGATAAGGACCAGGCCCGGGTCGACGGCACGTTGTGTTCCACGCGCGCCTCAAAGAGATGTCGAGATGTCAGCAGAATTGAAGGGGTCCGCTAGGGCCGATGCCTGCCGGGGTTGCGAAGAAAACCGAAAGGGAGATCGTGGCCCCCGGCGACAGGGCAACCGAAGGACACACGGGTGGGTTTTAGTCAGTAAGAGTCTGACACGCCCTCCCGCTTCGCCCAGAGCGGGAGAAGTTATTTGACGATTTCCCACCCTCAAAAAAAAAAAGGGCTACGTACCTTTTCTCGAAGCGTTTCGTCGTTTTTTTGAACGCTCATAACTTGGGTTTGAATTATACTATATAAACAAAATTCTCGAGATATGAGACATCCGATCCCGAGAATTTTTTAACTTTATATATGTATTTAATAAGTCCACTATTGACAAATAGCGGACTTATTAAATATATAAAGTTTCAATTGCATAGCTCTTATACTTTAGATTTTATTGATATCTAAAAAACCTCGATTTCCTCACTGTCTCTCGCTCACTGATGATCATCAAAATTTTTAGGGTACTTCCTGAAGTCTTAGAAAGCTGAAATTTGGTATGTAATCTAGTATTAGTACGTAAACAACAAAAATAATCTAAAACTTGGGACTTTTATTCCCCAACCCCTTAAACTAGGGAATGGAAGTTTGTATGAGGTTCCGCAAATTTTGATGCTAGAGGTCTGAAAATTGATGTACTTATAACTTCACAAACTTAGTCAAAATATGTGGCTTGGCCGTTTCGCTATCGTCACATGGCCGTAAGATAAAAAAAATTATTCACTGTTACTTTTCTGTTATACAATAGTTAATTATTAATTCATTTATTTCTCATGTAGAACCAAGCTTCTAACTCTACACGCTCCACCAATAACAATAAATCAACGACGATCGGGCCGGAAATGGCCAAGCCATTTATTTTGACTACATGAGATCTGATAACTTTTTGACAATACGAGCCATATGGTCTCGTCTTGGCAACATTTTACATGTTAATGTTTTTGGTGGGTTCCTGTCTCGTGTGCAATGGGGCCTAGGTCCCAGCTTTATCCAAGCGTGCATGAAAAGATAAATGACTATAAATTAACCTAATGAGCTATGTAATGATCAGAAGCTATCCCCCCTCTCCCTTCATACCGTGCCTTCCCAGTTGCCTCGCAAATATTCTGCCCCATTAAGCTGAACATGACGAGAATAGAATCATGTCTCCTACTAACTTAATAGAGCAAACATATCGAATTATCTTAAAAACCTTTCATTATATATATCTTTGTGACGTTTCTCCGTCACGCGTGACTAAAAATCCTAGTATCAACGTATCGGCAGTGCTTGAAATCTGGTTCTAATGCAATTCAAGATGCTAATGGCGATGCTCCGGAGGTGATCGAGGTAGATATGAGAGTGGCGGTACGTAGGCTGAATTCCAAAAATACTGCCCCAGGACCCGACGGCTTACCTGGGAAAGCCTGGTACCTGGCCTTGGAGGCTCACGAGCCTCGATTAAGGGGGCTCCTAAGCGCATGCTTGGAGAGGGGCCAGTTCCCACTTAATTTGAAGACGGAAAAACTGATCCCCATTAAGAAGCCGGGGCGCCCTGCAGACTGTCCGTCCACTAGACAGAGTTACACTACACTTTGAAAGAGTCATTGCCGACCGCCTTATTGAGTGGTTGGTGCGGGTGGGGCCCGATTTGGCGGAGAGCCAGTTCAGATTCCGCAGGGGGCACTCTACGGTGGCCATCCAGTGCGTGTGGGACCTCACGACGGGAGATGCTGCGGCCCGGGGTGGTCGTCTCGGCGGTGTCTCTAGACATCGCCAACGCCTTCAATACCCTGCCCTGGAGTTGCGTTAGGGAGGCACTCCGGTATCACTGAATGCCCACCTGCCTCAGCCGTGTGGTCGAAGCCTACTTGACGGACAGGGCCGTCATCTACCCCGGTCACCAGGGAGATTAGAACCAGCGAGAGATGTCGTGCGGTGTCCCACAGGGATCGGTCCTGGGGCCGCATCTGTGGGACATTGGATACGACTGGGTGCTACGCGCCGACCTCCCTAGCTGCATCAGTGTCATTTGAGGGAGATCGCACCAGGTGGCGGCCGATCTAGCGACACGCGGGGTTGCGACAATCGTCGAAAGAATCCGGCAATTGGGACTCGAGGTGGCCCTGCACAAGGCCAAGGCCATGTGTTTTTATGGTCCTCGGAACGCACCACCCTCGGATTCCCAACAAATAAAGGTAGGAGGAGTTCACATTGGCGTCGAGTCGATGATGAAGTATTTAGGACGCGTCCTTGACAGCCGATGGAACTTCGTGGAGCATTTTCGACGTTTGGCTCCCAAACTGGAGCAGGCCGGTTCTGCCTTGAAGCGGCTCCTGCCCAATCTAGGGGGTCTAAACGCCTCCTGTCGGAGGCTCTACGCGGGGATCGTGCGGTCCATGGCCCTTTACGGAGCGCGTTCCGTGAGGCGGCGGCAAGCCCGTCGGTTGAACGCATCCAAAGCTCCGGCGGGATCTCATGGCGTCATGGAGAGTGCAATTGTCGCAGCCCAGTGCTGGGCACGCCACAATTGCTCACCTTCCGCTTGACGTAGGTCCTCACCGGACACGGTTGTTTCGGGAGGTTCCTATTCCGGATAAGGTGGGAGGAAATGCCTGGGTGTCACCGTTGTGTGGTTCTCCCGGAGGACACGGTGGAGCATGCGGTGGAGGTCTGCCCGGCTTGGGCGGCCCTGGTCCAGGCCATGGTATGGAGCGAGAAGGCATGGGAGGCAGTCACGCCGGCCGTCGTGGAACGCGTGAGGGAGTGGCAAATTTCGCGCCCTCACGCCCCTAACCGCCGCAGGAACCTCCTAGGAAGGTCCTAGGCGTCGGAAAATCGCAGGCATCGGTCTGCGATTCCCCGACGCCTCAAGCCCGCGCCGCAAGCCCGCCTACAGTAGGTGCGGGCTTGCGGACGGTGAGCAATGGATAGCTCGCCGTCCGATAAGGACCAAATCCAGGTCGACGGCGCGTTGTGTTTTCCACGCGTGCCTCATAGAGATGTCAGCACAACAGAAGATGTCCCCTAGGGCATGACGGTGTTGGGGTATGTCCGAAAGAGTTACCGTAGCTGTGACCCGTGTTCCTTCAGTTGCCTGTATGTTGCCAGCATACAGGCAACTGAAGGAACACGGGTGGCTTGGAGTCAGTAAGAGCCTGATACGCCCTCCCGCTCTACACAGAGCGAGAAAAATTATTAGTTAACTTCTCACCCAAAAAAAAAGATGCTTATGGAGTTTAAAATGCGTAAATTCCAAGGAATCATAATATTTTAAGGACGCTTGTAGTCTTTGGGATTCATGATTTGAATACTTTTTAATTTTATTGAATATTTTTAGTCAAATTTCGTGTAGCAGTTAACTAGTTAATTAAAACAGTGAGGTATGAAGCAACTTACCTAAAAGCTTTCAATACGGTTAAAGATAGAAACCTCGGCTGATACGATAATACATATATTTAATTACCTAACTCGTCCGAGAAGCTCAAAGTTTCATCTCATAAATTATGCAACTTAATTGATTTCCGTACACTTCCAAATGTCTCACACCAATAATATTGTATGTACCGTGCATCTATACATGGGCAATATAAATTAGTTAGGGAAATTACACAGATGTGATGGCCATCGATATGTTATGTCATGTTATGACGATAAAACAACAAAATAAGGTTTCACTACCAATGGCCGTTATCCCCGTAACCAGTTGTAGTTAGGACTTGAAATAAAGAGTTTTTGTTTTATCGTAATTAGATATCGATACCATAGCGTCTGTGGAGTTCCACGAGATCATATAATTTAACCCTGTTTAAAAATCGGATTTTATTTCCTTATATTGCTTCCAAACTTACAATCACCCCTAAAACAATGGAAATTCCCACACAGGTCGAGTGGCCTTCGGTGGCGCTCGCGCACTCACGCATGCGCAGTGCGACGCGCGCCGCTATCCGTCCTGTACTTCCTACTAAATCACACTACACGGAAGGTCCACTGCTAGTAACAAACAGATAAGGAAGCATTGTTTGTGTCGCTGTCCAGTCCCAAGCGCGCCTGATGGACGACCCTTAGCTCAATTCCCCAGTCGAGCGAATTTTTCTTGGGTTTTTCGAAGAAGAATTTTTGAACACTAGCACGGAGTCTGGATTTGTACCCAGTTAATGGCAATGTATATGTTGAGGTCCTTCAATATTACTGACGACATGTTGGTGTCTCCCTACCTCTTTAGACAGGCGTGATGTTTTGTTGTTTGTGCTTCTTTCAGACATTTCATAAATAACAATATACGAATCGATTGGAAGTTTAGTTCTGGCAAAGCCTTTGTAGTAAGATAGAATGCTTTAACACCGCGTACATCATGCGGTGCATTTCATTCGCAGTTTTTGGATTGAGCCTTCTGTGGAATTTCGTAGTGCCTATGTCACATTTACGACATTGGCGCTTAAGGTTTAGAACCCTATTCCGAACAACATAGAGTTTGATTTTATGTTTATTCAGTTAGTAGGAGGCAGGGTCGAGTTCAAGTGCGCCCTTGACGCGTTTCTAGGTCATTATCCTCGTAATAATAAATGGATACAGATAGACAGGTTACGTTTCATTCCACGACTAAGTATAAAAGTAAAAGTCTCCAATATAGCAGACTCTTATCAACTCGTAATAATAACAACTTTTTTATAAAGTTATGATGACCTTACATATAAGTAGGTCCTACTGTACATTATTAAATAAATACGCTCCTGAATTCGCCGAAAGCAGGTTGTTGTATGAAAGTCCGGTACTGCCCCGTGGTGGTATTTCGTCTCATGGAACCAAGCCTATTGAACAATTTCGAACACTGACTGTTACTGAGTATGTTCTCACAGAAAAACACTGGCCGAGGCCCTCCCCGTAATAGAACCAATAACCTGACGCTCAGCAGCCACACTTGCAATCACAGCTATACAAGTACACAATCAGTTTATTTATGTTATAAGATAAATAAAGTATTTGCTAAATTTATCCTGTTCCTCCAAACAGGGTCGACAACAAAACAATATACATTCTTCAGCTTAAATCCCAATAACTGTGATTACACCGAAAACATGAAATTGATTTCAATAACTGTGTTCTCTAACCCGAGCAACAACCTCTGCAAACTAGTTGTGTTTGTGCGCGAAATCATTGGTGTTATAATAACACGTATTAACTCGATCGGTTCAAACACACAAATCATGTACATCGGACAGAATATACAGACGACCCACTCCAAACATTGCGTGAACATAATTTGATGCAGGTTGGAACTGCAGTTTTTCCCTTTCCTTATTGCGTGCTTAGCCTACAGCCGTAGTCTTCTCACTACATGAATTAACTTTCTTCATCTTTTTGTGTGGTTAGTGAATATCCTGGTGTCAGAGTTTTAAAGCAGCCCATGGGCCTCTGACTTGGCTTGAACTTGGCTTTGAATTGGTTGAATTAATCATATAGCCGTCACTTCCAAAAGAAAATTGAAAAGAGCCGAAGAAACAGTGTAACCCCCCCAAAAGACTGAACCAACCTGGCGGCGACGTCGTTAAAAGACCCATTCATAGATAAATATCACTCGTCTCTCCACTATTCCATTGCCTATTCTAAGATACAGATTCGATACGGCTCGCAAATCCTTCCATATCCTAAGGCACCTCTACAATTACCGCGCCCCATTCTACTCCTTGATATGCAATTGTCTTCGTAACCCCATGAAACGTGAGGCTTATGGGGCTAGTGCAAATCTTTGGGTCCATTCGAGTAATCAAGCCTGGTTAAACCACGCTGGGGTGATTTCATTAATTCATAGCTGTCACTCCCAGAAAACGTTATAGGTATTCTGTAATCTAGAATCGGATTAGTCACCAAGCCGTTATATTTTACAGTACAACGTAAGGACAATTTTGGTCGCGGGACAATTAAAGAGATTATGATGAGACTTTTACTAACTCTTACTCTTGTTCGTCAGAAGCACGCGCGTGTCGGCACCGCATGGCTGATAATGCTCGTATTGCGATCGGAATAGACCAATACTCAGCCGTAATCACTTCCAAGTTCAGCCGTACGATCTGGGGTGGAAGTTATGGTGAATCTACGTTTTAACCCGACTGTGGGACGCAAAGGAGGATAGTGTGTTTAACATGGGGGCCGATTTTGATAACTCTTATGTCAACCAATTTGTCTTAATCTAGTGAGTGTCGTTCAATCTCACACCCCGTACTTGTACACCCTGAGCCGTACAATCTCATGCAGTTGGAGGCAATAGGTCCTTATTGTTAAGAAGATGTCTCCGACTGCATGAGTTTGTTTATGGGACATGGTTCACGTGGGACAGACCGAAGTGAGACAGAAATAGGTCATCTTGATTCCATCTTTTTTAATGAGCAGTTTTTACGCAGTCGTGTTTTCTGTTAAGGTGGCTTCCCACGGTGCGCGATATTGCGCACGCACGCGCACCGGCCCACACGGCGCACGACCACGCACCGCGCACCGCGGGTCTTCCCACGGTGCGCGATGTTGCGCACGGACGCGCACCAGCCCACACGGCCGACGACCTACTCATCAAACACCTAGCTTTTTCCCACGCTGCGTGTCGGTCTGTGTGAGCCTTTAGATTCGAAGCCACTTTTAGCATTGTTCTGTTAGCTTTGGTAAATGCTGATTATAACTTCACATTTGTTGATTGCGGATGTCAAGGTAGAATAAATGATGGCGGTGTTTATAGAAATGCAGAGATGTGTAAAAAAAAAAACAGAAATGAACTGGATTTTCCAGCATCAACTAATTTGCCCTTCAAGGAGGAACCACTTCCCTACGTGTTTGTGGCAGATAGTGCATTTGCTCTCACTGAAAATACGTTGAAGCCATCTCCACGCCACGGGAACAAAAGAAAGAATTTTTAAGTATCGTTCTTCTCGTGCTCTGAGAACAGTTGAGAACGTTTTCGGCATTATGTCGGATATTTTTAGGGTACCATTTTTATAAACCATTTTTATTAGAACCAAAGAAGGTATCCAATATTGTTATGAAGTGTTGTTTATTGCACAACTTTTTAAGGCGATCTAAAAATTCACCACGAATATATACACCCCCTGCTACTTTTGATACTGAAAATAAAGGTGGAGTGCATCCAGGCTCATGGCCAAATGATCCTGAAGTAAATACTTCCTTGATATCTATGAGGAATGTACCATGAAGAACAACTGTTTTGAATACATTATTTTTTAAATTTTAATATTGTTTTCTGAAATTGATATTGTTTTAATAATTTTATTAGTTTTAATAAGGGCATGCAATTATCTGCCACATTTAACTACCTGGATATTACGGATACTTCTAGACAACTATCCGAATATATCCGGATAGTATGGATATTTTGAACACCACTGTAAAAAGATGAATCAAACTTATTTAAGTTTCCAATCGACATTTTCATTACAAAAACTCTCCAAAAACCATGTAACAAAGTACTTCATTCAGTTCGCAGTAGAAGCAATCCACTAAAGAAATGGCACCAAACCCTTACTGAAAATGATGTTCCAAAGTTTTAAGATTCTGTGTGTGCAATATTGCAAAGAAATTTCAATATCTATTTTCATCAAAAAAGATTATAATAGTGAAAGCTTCATTGAGTTTAAATTAAAAACGAAGAAAGGGAAAGTACAATTATAATACCTAAATCTGTTTATAGTGGCCGATTACCTATTCCGAAGGTGAAAAAGACAGATCTACTAAAATTATGTAACGATGTCCTAATACCAAGGAGCTACCACCAGTATTTCGAGAACCTGCCAGTGTCATGAGAAAGAAGGAATACGTACTCAGTTCACAGCACGACAACTTTTAACTACACAGGGTTCATAAATCACCGAATCACAGTCAGCGCATTTATAATTAACAATGAAATGAAAGCAATATAGCATTGGATAAATAAATTTCGGTGTTTTCATAGACTAAAAAATAACGTCCATTCTAAAAAAAAAACTATAATGACATGAGTCGTAAGAAAGAAAAATTAACGTCAACCGAACAATTAAAAACTCCAAAAGATTCGAATAAAATTGATTGCCGGTAATCAAATAGGGCTGTAAACAATGAAATGGTTAAAACGAAATAGGAAAATTATTTTAAAAATATGCAGGCGTGAAAACCTGCAATTCGTAAAATCTGTTATTCGCACATTTACTACAATGATATCTTGTAAACTATTACAGACACGATTGAAACTTTGCCACGGTATGTATTACCACATTGGGAGCGGGTTGTGACAAAAAACAGTTTTATGCGAAAATGACACATTCGCAACTTTATCGTGGATGTAACGATTTTATATACATATTATATTACATATAATAATAATATTTAATTATATATAATCTTGTTATCCTACTATATATTTATAATTATATAGTAGGATAACAGGATGTAACCAGTGGAGGAAAGACCTTTTTTAGCTCCGATGCTGGTTGGAGGAATGTGATGAGGAGGTTGTTTACTTGACTAAGATGATTTTTTCTTGGTGTGTGCCATCTGTGCTCAGCAAAGAGTTTTTAAATCTTCTTTGACTTACACTTGACTTCAGTCGATGACAGCGATGATGGTCATTACTTCAAAAAATTATTTACTTTAACAGCACTAAGTTCACTGCAACTGAAATCAGTTCCAGTGGACGTTGAAAGGGTTTTTGGCATGCTCCTTTCGATCTCTATGCTTATTTTCTCTGTTATAGTAAATGATTTTTCAGTTTCTGCTGCTGTTAATCACTGAGCACTACGTCATCATCATCGCTGTCGACAAGTGAAGTCGAGCTCTGAGCAAAAGCATTTTTGAATTATCTTTATGATGAATTTAGTAAGTGTGTTATTAGATGGATTTTAGAAGATATACCATGAATTGTCACGATTGCGAATACCTATTTTATTAAACCACAACGTTCAATGTTATATTATTACTGACTTTGATGTAATAAAATATAGAAAACGAATAAAAGAAACTATCGGTATTATTCTTTTTACCCGGATAGTAAAACAAATGTTATCCGGATAACATTTTCGACGGATATTCGAATAATTTGGATATCCAGATATCCGGATAGCATGCCCTAGTTTTAATGTTGTATTTCCTGTGCGTGACCCAAACAAAAATCTTTTTTTCGTGCTTACTTTCTAATCTTTCTGCTAAGACCATAAGAGATAAATTTGCAGAATATTTTTTAACCGATGGCGCTGTAGTATGGCAAAATAATTTCGCTTAGTGAGTAGGATGAAAAATACGGCCGTTTATGCGATTTTGATACTCGCAAATAAATCAAAACCTATAGGATACTTCCCGTTGACCTAGAATAATGAAATTTGGCAAAAGCAAGGTGTTTTAGCACAAGTAAAGGAAAATGTCCGAAAATTGTTAATTTATAATTTAAAAAAATTGCGTTTAAAATTTATGTACATTTGCAGTTTGAAAAATGACCGTGGCGTATATGGATGTATGAGAGAACATGTTTTTCAACTATAAGTTTCTTTTTGGGATAAATTCATCCCATCTATGGAACCTTTCATAGTGCGTGGTTCGACACGCATTTGGCCGGTTTTGTTTTAAGTTTATTCAATTTTTATTATTTGCTGTTGTAGCGGGAATACAAATACACAACCTGTGAGAATTTCATCTGTCTACCTATTACGGTTCATGAGATACAGCCCGCGGAGGCTTAGTAATAGGGTTCCGTTTGTTAACCTTCGGGTATGAAACCCTAATAATCACGTGACGAGAGAGCTGTAAAAAGCGTCTGGTCAACTGAATAAACAAAATACCTGTCACTTCAGTTGTCATGCTACGTCACAGTCATACTTTTCAATTTAGCAACGTTATAATTCGTTGAAGTTTAATAAAGAACCAGTATTTTGGGCTCTTTTACAATAGACATATAAACAAATATTATTATTATAAACGTAACAAAAAAAATGCACAAGCAGTCACTTCTACGATGTGTAGTTTATGAATGAATGATAAAGTTTAACATACATTAATAAAAGAGGAAACTATAGTAAAAAACAATTTTACAAAAAAAAAAAAAACAACCAACGCGAAAAACACTACAAAATGAAAAATAACTTTAATTTCGGAAGTTGGTGTCTTTGGATCAGTATTTTAGTTTTTACCACCGTCTTCCGAAATTTAAAGTTATTTATTCACTTTGTAGTTTGGAAGTCGTTTTTTTTTTTTGTAAAAATGTTTTTATTTCTCGCTCTTTAGTGAGCTAGCAATTACCTACTTATTATCGAGAAGTTCCGTTGGCCATTTGTGTCCTCCACCATCACTTCCACTTTACCAAATGCTTTCAGAGAGCAAATCCACGAGTTACTTACTATTAATATACCCAAATCGCTATAGGTGTGCCTATAATATTTGAAGAGTTCCTCCGAATTCTCCAAGATCCCATCATCAGATTGTGACCAAATGACAACGGGACCAACTAGAAAGCATACCTTTAAAAAATAAAAGATTTTTTCAAATTCGACGAAAAAATCAAGTATGCCAAAATTGATACATCACCACTTGTTTGTATTTTTACCAATAATGAAGCAAACGGTTACTCCCCTATGCTCGTCCTGCTATGCTCGACTCGTAAAATACCTACTAAAAAGTTTCGCTATGCACGAAATAATATTCGTAGGCAGTGATTAAGAAAACCTAGTACGTAAATATGTTATGTTTTCTTATTCTTAATCATCATTAATTATATTCGTGAGGAAACCGGCATACCTGAGATATATTTCTCGACGGCATGTGAAGCCAAGTCAGAGGCCCTTGGGCGGCTTTAAAACTCTGACACGAGCAGGGCTAACATGACAAGCGCGAAAACGCTCTTTTTCTCGTTTTATCGTAATTTGTCTACGATTCTGGCGTCATTCTAATGCCTAACATGACCGTAAACGACGAGTAAACTCGATAAAGGCACTTTGACACTTCTTTATCGCGCGACAAGAGACCCATGTTGCAAATTATTTAAACAAATTATTTTTATGATATTAACATCGGCGTAAAGTTTCGTTTCATTCATTCATTCCATTTTATACATGGATTAATACGTACTTTATTGAATAAACGTCTCTCTCTCTCTCTCTCTCTTAATTATTCTCTCTTTTAATTATTTATGTTTAGTTTTTTGTGTAACCGACTTTTTGATTAAAATTAAATGATTTCTTTGGCATGCTGAAATAAAATTACAAAATGGCGGAAATTAAAATAAGGGGCACCTATATTCATTAGATAATCACCACAAATGACAAATAGGCCGACAATCATAATTTGTCAAATCGAAGTTTATTACTGTAATAATCACCATTAAGTCATTGCAAATTTTGTTAATCACCACATTATCAAAAGGACTGACGTTCAGATAAATTGGTAGCTGGAGTTGATTCCGCTATTATAACCATAAAAATTATTAATCACCACCCTTAGGAAATAAACTGGTGATTTTAGTAATTATGTTGCGAAGGTTTGATATTGCCATGCAGCCATAATCCCTAGATTTAGTAAATCACCATAATTGGTTAAGTGACTGGTTATTACTGAAGGTAATACTCATTTACGTAATAGTGCTCCTCTCCACCATAGTTTCTCTCGCGGCCGCCGAAAGGAACTTACACTGGTGTTCACCCATAGTTCATCAGTTTACGAGGGTAAAAAAAAAATGCCTACAATAAGTACGACTATGAATCTACCATCTTATTTTCGAGGTTTTTATGTATCATAATTTTGTCTTTTTATCTATCGTCGTCAAAATCGAGGACGACTAAATAGGACAAAATGATAGAAAAAAAAGACGATTATCTCGTGTTGAATTGTCAAAAATCGAGATAACTAACGTGTCATGTTAGGGTTTGTCGACAAAACATCAAATTTGACAGAACGAGTCGAGTATTTTTTATAGCGTAGCTGTCAGAAAACGATAAAACTACTGAAATACACAAAAAATTGTCACGCGAGAGTGGATAATTGTCGCGTGGGTCATGTTAGGCCTGCTGGTTAGTCACTGACCACACGATAAAAAGAAAATTTATTATAATAAAACGGGTCAAGCTTTGCGCTTGATGAGATGCATGTGTCGAACTGGTTTTTTCAGGGTAACTATAACAATGAGCCCTTCCGCGAATCATTACCAGTACCCTAATTATGTAATACACGATCAATTACAATCTGTTTCGATTTGAAACAGGTTGCTAATTAATTGCTTCATAAGTTGGAAAAAAATCTGCTCAACAACGTAAATAATGCCATGAATGTTGTTGAACTGTCAAAATGAAACAAATTAGTCATAATTGATTAAGAAAATAATTTACGTAATTAGGGTTCTCTTTGATAAAGCAAAGAATAATGAGACCAAAACCTAATTATCGAGAAATAAATGTTAATTTTAAATTAGTACTAATAATTTGATTCGTATTAAAGTCTGTGATTTAAATAGTAATAGTCATATCTCACTCTGTGATTTAAATAGTAATACTTACATCTCATTATTATCTATTTGTTTTTTTTTTTATTAATTGTTTATTTGTATTTTATTTGTGTTATTCATAAGAAATATTATGAATACAGGTGATTTGACTTTGAGAACGGACTTTTTATTTACGCTCTTTTATATTTTTTTAGTTTTCTGTCTACAGACTTCGTTAAATCTTGTGGATCCAGTATTAAGTACAGCTCTAATCATAAACATTTCTTAACTTAGAATTGCTCTGAAATTCGTTAGTCTTTGTCTGTCATTTTGACTTTTTGACTGTCAGAACAAAACAAAATAAATTTTAACTTACAGACGCTTACGCTTTTACGAATATCGCTATAATTTTTTTTACTTGAATTCTAACACTTTTCTTTCCAACTATACCTTCCATTGTTTACGTAGAATCGAAGAATTGCGTGCATAGCGATACTTTTTAGTAGGTATTTCTTAGGTCGAGCATAGAGGGACTAGGGCATAGGGGACTAACCGGAAGCAAAGACCTCATAGCTTTACATCTACTATGCAAACTATGGAACTAGCTATCAAAGGTAAAATTAGTAGACATGCGTCAAATATATCGAAACTAAACATATTTAAAATCCCATTTCGGTCAAAAATTGTATCGTATCGATAATCCGAACTAGAAAAACCGATTTCACAAAACCACGGCAAGAGTAGATCGCGTAAGCAAGTATATGTTTATGTTTAGATAGTTTTGATCGATGAACTTACAACCGAATTATAATATTACTAGAGACGATCGAAACTGCGAGCCAGAGGCGCCAGAGCCGCTCCAGAAATTGATTTGTAAAAACGATTTCATAATCTGATATCAAATATTTAACCGTTTGCGTAAAAATCCAAAAACGGCCACCTTTCACAAATAAATTATGTTTATATTTATTTCAGTTGCACCTAAACTCGTTTTGTTTTTTGTTTTTTTAAATTATTCGCATAAAGGTGGCTTCCGACGCGTGCGCAATATCGCGCACGCACGCGCACCGGCCCGCACGACGCACCGTGGGAAGGGTTACGTGCGTGGTAGCGAAGACGCGTGCGTGGCGGTGCGTCGCGGTGCGTCCGAGTTTGGATACATTCCCTTTGAAGTTACCGACTCGCCGCGGATCAGCCCGCACGGACACGCACCATGGGAAGGGTACCGTGCGTGGTAGCGCAGACGCGTGCGCGGCGGTGCGCCCGATCCGCGGCGAGTCGGTAAACTTCAAAGGTGCGCGCGTATGCCCGGTTCCTATAAACTAAAACGAATCGTTTTGCTTACCAATGGTAACGTTTTTATTGCCCAACTTGGCATATAAATATGTATGTAAATTCGTAAGCAAATTTTTAGACATGGCCGTTTTTGGATTTTTACGCAAACGGTTAAATATTTGATATCAGATTATGAAATCGTTTTTACAAATCAATTTCTGGAGCGGCTCTGGCGCCTCTGGCTCGCAGTTTCGATCGTCTCTAGTAATATTATAATTCGGTTGTAAGTTCATCGATCAAAACTATCTAAACATAAACATATACTTGCTTACGCGATCTACTCTTGCCGTGGTTTTGTGAAATCGGTTTTTCTAGTTCGGATTATCGATACGATACAATTTTTGACCGAAATGGGATTTTAAATATGTTTAGTTTCGAAATATTTGACGCATGTCTACTAATTTTACCTTTGATAGCTAGTTCCATAGTTTGCATAGTAGATGTAAAGCTATGAGGTCTTTGCTTCCGGTTAGTCCCCTATGCCCTAGTCCCTCTATGCTCGACCTAAGAAATACCTACTAAAAAGTATCGCTATGCACGCAATTCTTCGATTCTACGTAAACAATGGAAGGTATAGTTGGAAAGAAAAGTGTTAGAATTCAAGTAAAAAAAATTATAGCGATATTCGTAAAAGCGTAAGCGTCTGTAAGTTAAAATTTATTTTGTTTTGTTCTGACAGTCAAAAAGTCAAAATGACAGACAAAGACTAACGAATTTCAGAGCAATTCTAAGTTAAGAAATGTTTATGATTAGAGCTGTACTTAATACTGGATCCACAAGATTTAACGAAGTCTGTAGACAGAAAACTAAAAAAATATAAAAGAGCGTAAATAAAAAGTCCGTTCTCAAAGTCAAATCACCTGTATTCATAATATTTCTTATGAATAACACAAATAAAATACAAATAAACAATTAATAAAAAAAAAACAAATAGATAATAATGAGATGTAAGTATTACTATTTAAATCACAGAGTGAGATATGACTATTACTATTTAAATCACAGACTTTAATACGAATCAAATTATTAGTACTAATTTAAAATTAACATTTATTTCTCGATAATTAGGTTTTGGTCTCATTATTCTTTGCTTTATCAAAGAGAACCCTAATTACGTAAATTATTTTCTTAATCAATTATGACTAATTTGTTTCATTTTGACAGTTCAACAACATTCATGGCATTATTTACGTTGTTGAGCAGATTTTTTTCCAACTTATGAAGCAATTAATTAGCAACCTGTTTCAAATCGAAACAGATTGTAATTGATCGTGTATTACATAATTAGGGTACTGGTAATGATTCGCGGAAGGGCTCATTGTTATAGTTACCCTGAAAAAACCAGTTCGACACATGCATCTCATCAAGCGCAAAGCTTGACCCGTTTTATTATAATAAATTTTCTTTTTATCGTGTGGTCAGTGACTAACCAGCAGGCCTAACATGACCCACGCGACAATTATCCACTCTCGCGTGACAATTTTTTGTGTATTTCAGTAGTTTTATCGTTTTCTGACAGCTACGCTATAAAAAATACTCGACTCGTTCTGTCAAATTTGATGTTTTGTCGACAAACCCTAACATGACACGTTAGTTATCTCGATTTTTGACAATTCAACACGAGATAATCGTCTTTTTTTTCTATCATTTTGTCCTATTTAGTCGTCCTCGATTTTGACGACGATAGATAAAAAGACAAAATTATGATACATAAAAACCTCGAAAATAAGATGGTAGATTCATAGTCGTACTTATTGTAGGCATTTTTTTTTTACCCTCGTAAACTGATGAACTATGGGTGAACACCAGTGTAAGTTCCTTTCGGCGGCCGCGAGAGAAACTATGGTGGAGAGGAGCACTATTACGTAAATGAGTATTACCTTCAGTAATAACCAGTCACTTAACCAATTATGGTGATTTACTAAATCTAGGGATTATGGCTGCATGGCAATATCAAACCTTCGCAACATAATTACTAAAATCACCAGTTTATTTCCTAAGGGTGGTGATTAATAATTTTTATGGTTATAATAGCGGAATCAACTCCAGCTACCAATTTATCTGAACGTCAGTCCTTTTGATAATGTGGTGATTAACAAAATTTGCAATGACTTAATGGTGATTATTACAGTAATAAACTTCGATTTGACAAATTATGATTGTCGGCCTATTTGTCATTTGTGGTGATTATCTAATGAATATAGGTGCCCCTTATTTTAATTTCCGCCATTTTGTAATTTTATTTCAGCATGCCAAAGAAATCATTTAATTTTAATCAAAAAGTCGGTTACACAAAAAACTAAACATAAATAATTAAAAGAGAGAATAATTAAGAGAGAGAGAGAGAGAGAGACGTTTATTCAATAAAGTACGTATTAATCCATGTATAAAATGGAATGAATGAATGAAACGAAACTTTACGCCGATGTTAATATCATAAAAATAATTTGTTTAAATAATTTGCAACATGGGTCTCTTGTCGCGCGATAAAGAAGTGTCAAAGTGCCTTTATCGAGTTTACTCGTCGTTTACGGTCATGTTAGGCATTAGAATGACGCCAGAATCGTAGACAAATTACGATAAAACGAGAAAAAGAGCGTTTTCGCGCTTGTCATGTTAGCCCTGCTCGTGTCAGAGTTTTAAAGCCGCCCAAGGGCCTCTGACTTGGCTTCACATGCCGTCGAGAAATATATCTCAGGTATGCCGGTTTCCTCACGAATATAATTAATGATGATTAAGAATAAGAAAACATAACATATTTACGTACTAGGTTTTCTTAATCACTGCCTACGAATATTATTTCGTGCATAGCGAAACTTTTTAGTAGGTATTTTACGAGTCGAGCATAGCAGGACGAGCATAGGGGAGTAACCGTTTGCTTCATTATTGGTAAAAATACAAACAAGTGGTGATGTATCAATTTTGGCATACTTGATTTTTTCGTCGAATTTGAAAAAATCTTTTATTTTTTAAAGGTATGCTTTCTAGTTGGTCCCGTTGTCATTTGGTCACAATCTGATGATGGGATCTTGGAGAATTCGGAGGAACTCTTCAAATATTATAGGCACACCTATAGCGATTTGGGTATATTAATAGTAAGTAACTCGTGGATTTGCTCTCTGAAAGCATTTGGTAAAGTGGAAGTGATGGTGGAGGACACAAATGGCCAACGGAACTTCTCGATAATAAGTAGGTAATTGCTAGCTCACTAAAGAGCGAGAAATAAAAACATTTTTACAAAAAAAAAAAACGACTTCCAAACTACAAAGTGAATAAATAACTTTAAATTTCGGAAGACGGTGGTAAAAACTAAAATACTGATCCAAAGACACCAACTTCCGAAATTAAAGTTATTTTTCATTTTGTAGTGTTTTTCGCGTTGGTTGTTTTTTTTTTTTTTGTAAAATTGTTTTTTACTATAGTTTCCTCTTTTATTAATGTATGTTAAACTTTATCATTCATTCATAAACTACACATCGTAGAAGTGACTGCTTGTGCATTTTTTTTGTTACGTTTATAATAATAATATTTGTTTATATGTCTATTGTAAAAGAGCCCAAAATACTGGTTCTTTATTAAACTTCAACGAATTATAACGTTGCTAAATTGAAAAGTATGACTGTGACGTAGCATGACAACTGAAGTGACAGGTATTTTGTTTATTCAGTTGACCAGACGCTTTTTACAGCTCTCTCGTCACGTGATTATTAGGGTTTCATACCCGAAGGTTAACAAACGGAACCCTATTACTAAGCCTCCGCGGGCTGTATCTCATGAACCGTAATAGGTAGACAGATGAAATTCTCACAGGTTGTGTATTTGTATTCCCGCTACAACAGCAAATAATAAAAATTGAATAAACTTAAAACAAAACCGGCCAAATGCGTGTCGAACCACGCACTATGAAAGGTTCCATAGATGGGATGAATTTATCCCAAAAAGAAACTTATAGTTGAAAAACATGTTCTCTCATACATCCATATACGCCACGGTCATTTTTCAAACTGCAAATGTACATAAATTTTAAACGCAATTTTTTTAAATTATAAATTAACAATTTTCGGACATTTTCCTTTACTTGTGCTAAAACACCTTGCTTTTGCCAAATTTCATTATTCTAGGTCAACGGGAAGTATCCTATAGGTTTTGATTTATTTGCGAGTATCAAAATCGCATAAACGGCCGTATTTTTCATCCTACTCACTAAGCGAAATTATTTTGCCATACTACAGCGCCATCGGTTAAAAAATATTCTGCAAATTTATCTCTTATGGTCTTAGCAGAAAGATTAGAAAGTAAGCACGAAAAAAAGATTTTTGTTTGGGTCACGCACAGGAAATACAACATTAAAACTAGGGCATGCTATCCGGATATCTGGATATCCAAATTATTCGAATATCCGTCGAAAATGTTATCCGGATAACATTTGTTTTACTATCCGGGTAAAAAGAATAATACCGATAGTTTCTTTTATTCGTTTTCTATATTTTATTACATCAAAGTCAGTAATAATATAACATTGAACGTTGTGGTTTAATAAAATAGGTATTCGCAATCGTGACAATTCATGGTATATCTTCTAAAATCCATCTAATAACACACTTACTAAATTCATCATAAAGATAATTCAAAAATGCTTTTGCTCAGAGCTCGACTTCACTTGTCGACAGCGATGATGATGACGTAGTGCTCAGTGATTAACAGCAGCAGAAACTGAAAAATCATTTACTATAACAGAGAAAATAAGCATAGAGATCGAAAGGAGCATGCCAAAAACCCTTTCAACGTCCACTGGAACTGATTTCAGTTGCAGTGAACTTAGTGCTGTTAAAGTAAATAATTTTTTGAAGTAATGACCATCATCGCTGTCATCGACTGAAGTCAAGTGTAAGTCAAAGAAGATTTAAAAACTCTTTGCTGAGCACAGATGGCACACACCAAGAAAAAATCATCTTAGTCAAGTAAACAACCTCCTCATCACATTCCTCCAACCAGCATCGGAGCTAAAAAAGGTCTTTCCTCCACTGGTTACATCCTGTTATCCTACTATATAATTATAAATATATAGTAGGATAACAAGATTATATATAATTAAATATTATTATTATATGTAATATAATATGTATATAAAATCGTTACATCCACGATAAAGTTGCGAATGTGTCATTTTCGCATAAAACTGTTTTTTGTCACAACCCGCTCCCAATGTGGTAATACATACCGTGGCAAAGTTTCAATCGTGTCTGTAATAGTTTACAAGATATCATTGTAGTAAATGTGCGAATAACAGATTTTACGAATTGCAGGTTTTCACGCCTGCATATTTTTAAAATAATTTTCCTATTTCGTTTTAACCATTTCATTGTTTACAGCCCTATTTGATTACCGGCAATCAATTTTATTCGAATCTTTTGGAGTTTTTAATTGTTCGGTTGACGTTAATTTTTCTTTCTTACGACTCATGTCATTATAGTTTTTTTTTTAGAATGGACGTTATTTTTTAGTCTATGAAAACACCGAAATTTATTTATCCAATGCTATATTGCTTTCATTTCATTGTTAATTATAAATGCGCTGACTGTGATTCGGTGATTTATGAACCCTGTGTAGTTAAAAGTTGTCGTGCTGTGAACTGAGTACGTATTCCTTCTTTCTCATGACACTGGCAGGTTCTCGAAATACTGGTGATAGCTCCTTGGTATTAGGACATCGTTACATAATTTTAGTAGATCTGTCTTTTTCACCTTCGGAATAGGTAATCGGCCACTATAAACAGATTTAGGTATTATAATTGTACTTTCCCTTTCTTCGTTTTTAATTTAAACTCAATGAAGCTTTCACTATTATAATCTTTTTTGATGAAAATAGATATTGAAATTTCTTTGCAATATTGCACACACAGAATCTTAAAACTTTGGAACATCATTTTCAGTAAGGGTTTGGTGCCATTTCTTTAGTGGATTGCTTCTACTGCGAACTGAATGAAGTACTTTGTTACATGGTTTTTGGAGAGTTTTTGTAATGAAAATGTCGATTGGAAACTTAAATAAGTTTGATTCATCTTTTTACAGTGGTGTTCAAAATATCCATACTATCCGGATATATTCGGATAGTTGTCTAGAAGTATCCGTAATATCCAGGTAGTTAAATGTGGCAGATAATTGCATGCCCTTATTAAAACTAATAAAATTATTAAAACAATATCAATTTCAGAAAACAATATTAAAATTTAAAAAATAATGTATTCAAAACAGTTGTTCTTCATGGTACATTCCTCATAGATATCAAGGAAGTATTTACTTCAGGATCATTTGGCCATGAGCCTGGATGCACTCCACCTTTATTTTCAGTATCAAAAGTAGCAGGGGGTGTATATATTCGTGGTGAATTTTTAGATCGCCTTAAAAAGTTGTGCAATAAACAACACTTCATAACAATATTGGATACCTTCTTTGGTTCTAATAAAAATGGTTTATAAAAATGGTACCCTAAAAATATCCGACATAATGCCGAAAACGTTCTCAACTGTTCTCAGAGCACGAGAAGAACGATACTTAAAAATTCTTTCTTTTGTTCCCGTGGCGTGGAGATGGCTTCAACGTATTTTCAGTGAGAGCAAATGCACTATCTGCCACAAACACGTAGGGAAGTGGTTCCTCCTTGAAGGGCAAATTAGTTGATGCTGGAAAATCCAGTTCATTTCTGTTTTTTTTGTTTACACATCTCTGCATTTCTATAAACACCGCCATCATTTATTCTACCTTGACATCCGCAATCAACAAATGTGAAGTTATAATCAGCATTTACCAAAGCTAACAGAACAATGCTAAAAGTGGCTTCGAATCTAAAGGCTCACACAGACCGACACGCAGCGTGGGAAAAAGCTAGGTGTTTGATGAGTAGGTCGTCGGCCGTGTGGGCTGGTGCGCGTCCGTGCGCAATATCGCGCACCGTGGGAAGACCCGCGGTGCGCGGTGCGTGGTCGTGCGCCGTGTGGGCCGGTGCGCGTGCGTGCGCAATATCGCGCACCGTGGGAAGCCACCTTAATAAAGGTGGCTTCCGACGCGTGCGCAATATCGCGCACGCACGCGCACCGGCCCGCACGACGCACCGTGGGAAGGGTTACGTGCGTGGTAGCGAAGACGCGTGCGTGGCGGTGCGTCGCGGTGCGTCCGAGTTTGGATACATTCCCTTTGAAGTTACCGACTCGCCGCGGATCAGCCCGCACGGACACGCACCATGGGAAGGGTACCGTGCGTGGTAGCGCAGACGCGTGCGCGGCGGTGCGCCCGATCCGCGGCGTGTCGGTAAACTTCAAAGGTGCGCGCGTATGCCCGGTTCCTATAAACTAAAACGAATCGTTTTGCTTACCAATGGTAACGTTTTTATTGCCCAACTTGGCATATAAATATGTATGTAAATTCGTAAGCAAATTTTTAGACATGGCCGTTTTTGGATTTTTACGCAAACGGTTAAATATTTGATATCAGATTATGAAATCGTTTTTACAAATCAATTTCTGGAGCGGCTCTGGCGCCTCTGGCTCGCAGTTTCGATCGTCTCTAGTAATATTATAATTCGGTTGTAAGTTCATCGATCAAAACTATCTAAACATAAACATATACTTGCTTACGCGATCTACTCTTGCCGTGGTTTTGTGAAATCGGTTTTTCTAGTTCGGATTATCGATACGATACAATTTTTGACCGAAATGGGATTTTAAATATGTTTAGTTTCGAAATATTTGACGCATGTCTACTAATTTTACCTTTGATAGCTAGTTCCATAGTTTGCATAGTAGATGTAAAGCTATGAGGTCTTTGCTTCCGGTTAGTCCCCTATGCCCTAGTCCCTCTATGCTCGACCTAAGAAATACCTACTAAAAAGTATCGCTATGCACGCAATTCTTCGATTCTACGTAAACAATGGAAGGTATAGTTGGAAAGAAAAGTGTTAGAATTCAAGTAAAAAAAATTATAGCGATATTCGTAAAAGCGTAAGCGTCTGTAAGTTAAAATTTATTTTGTTTTGTTCTGACAGTCAAAAAGTCAAAATGACAGACAAAGACTAACGAATTTCAGAGCAATTCTAAGTTAAGAAATGTTTATGATTAGAGCTGTACTTAATACTGGATCCACAAGATTTAACGAAGTCTGTAGACAGAAAACTAAAAAAATATAAAAGAGCGTAAATAAAAAGTCCGTTCTCAAAGTCAAATCACCTGTATTCATAATATTTCTTATGAATAACACAAATAAAATACAAATAAACAATTAATAAAAAAAAAAACAAATAGATAATAATGAGATGTAAGTATTACTATTTAAATCACAGAGTGAGATATGACTATTACTATTTAAATCACAGACTTTAATACGAATCAAATTATTAGTACTAATTTAAAATTAACATTTATTTCTCGATAATTAGGTTTTGGTCTCATTATTCTTTGCTTTATCAAAGAGAACCCTAATTACGTAAATTATTTTCTTAATCAATTATGACTAATTTGTTTCATTTTGACAGTTCAACAACATTCATGGCATTATTTACGTTGTTGAGCAGATTTTTTTCCAACTTATGAAGCAATTAATTAGCAACCTGTTTCAAATCGAAACAGATTGTAATTGATCGTGTATTACATAATTAGGGTACTGGTAATGATTCGCGGAAGGGCTCATTGTTATAGTTACCCTGAAAAAACCAGTTCGACACATGCATCTCATCAAGCGCAAAGCTTGACCCGTTTTATTATAATAAATTTTCTTTTTATCGTGTGGTCAGTGACTAACCAGCAGGCCTAACATGACCCACGCGACAATTATCCACTCTCGCGTGACAATTTTTTGTGTATTTCAGTAGTTTTATCGTTTTCTGACAGCTACGCTATAAAAAATACTCGACTCGTTCTGTCAAATTTGATGTTTTGTCGACAAACCCTAACATGACACGTTAGTTATCTCGATTTTTGACAATTCAACACGAGATAATCGTCTTTTTTTTCTATCATTTTGTCCTATTTAGTCGTCCTCGATTTTGACGACGATAGATAAAAAGACAAAATTATGATACATAAAAACCTCGAAAATAAGATGGTAGATTCATAGTCGTACTTATTGTAGGCATTTTTTTTTTACCCTCGTAAACTGATGAACTATGGGTGAACACCAGTGTAAGTTCCTTTCGGCGGCCGCGAGAGAAACTATGGTGGAGAGGAGCACTATTACGTAAATGAGTATTACCTTCAGTAATAACCAGTCACTTAACCAATTATGGTGATTTACTAAATCTAGGGATTATGGCTGCATGGCAATATCAAACCTTCGCAACATAATTACTAAAATCACCAGTTTATTTCCTAAGGGTGGTGATTAATAATTTTTATGGTTATAATAGCGGAATCAACTCCAGCTACCAATTTATCTGAACGTCAGTCCTTTTGATAATGTGGTGATTAACAAAATTTGCAATGACTTAATGGTGATTATTACAGTAATAAACTTCGATTTGACAAATTATGATTGTCGGCCTATTTGTCATTTGTGGTGATTATCTAATGAATATAGGTGCCCCTAATTTTAATTTCCGCCATTTTGTAATTTTATTTCAGCATGCCAAAGAAATCATTTAATTTTAATCAAAAAGTCGGTTACACAAAAAACTAAACATAAATAATTAAAAGAGAGAATAATTAAGAGAGAGAGAGAGAGAGAGACGTTTATTCAATAAAGTACGTATTAATCCATGCATAAAATGGAATGAATGAATGAAACGAAACTTTACGCCGATGTTAATATCATAAAAATAATTTGTTTAAATAATTTGCAACATGGGTCTCTTGTCGCGCGATAAAGAAGTGTCAAAGTGCCTTTATCGAGTTTACTCGTCGTTTACGGTCATGTTAGGCATTAGAATGACGCCAGAATCGTAGACAAATTACGATAAAACGAGAAAAAGAGCGTTTTCGCGCTTGTCATGTTAGCCCTGCTCGTGTCAGAGTTTTAAAGCCGCCCAAGGGCCTCTGACTTGGCTTCACATGCCGTCGAGAAATATATCTCAGGTATGCCGGTTTCCTCACGAATATAATTAATGATGATTAAGAATAAGAAAACATAACATATTTACGTACTAGGTTTTCTTAATCACTGCCTACGAATATTATTTCGTGCATAGCGAAACTTTTTAGTAGGTATTTTACGAGTCGAGCATAGCAGGACGAGCATAGGGGAGTAACCGTTTGCTTCATTATTGGTAAAAATACAAACAAGTGGTGATGTATCAATTTTGGCATACTTGATTTTTTCGTCGAATTTGAAAAAATCTTTTATTTTTTAAAGGTATGCTTTCTAGTTGGTCCCGTTGTCATTTGGTCACAATCTGATGATGGGATCTTGGAGAATTCGGAGGAACTCTTCAAATATTATAGGCACACCTATAGCGATTTGGGTATATTAATAGTAAGTAACTCGTGGATTTGCTCTCTGAAAGCATTTGGTAAAGTGGAAGTGATGGTGGAGGACACAAATGGCCAACGGAACTTCTCGATAATAAGTAGGTAATTGCTAGCTCACTAAAGAGCGAGAAATAAAAACATTTTTACAAAAAAAAAAAACGACTTCCAAACTACAAAGTGAATAAATAACTTTAAATTTCGGAAGACGGTGGTAAAAACTAAAATACTGATCCAAAGACACCAACTTCCGAAATTAAAGTTATTTTTCATTTTGTAGTGTTTTTCGCGTTGGTTGTTTTTTTTTTTTTTGTAAAATTGTTTTTTACTATAGTTTCCTCTTTTATTAATGTATGTTAAACTTTATCATTCATTCATAAACTACACATCGTAGAAGTGACTGCTTGTGCATTTTTTTTGTTACGTTTATAATAATAATATTTGTTTATATGTCTATTGTAAAAGAGCCCAAAATACTGGTTCTTTATTAAACTTCAACGAATTATAACGTTGCTAAATTGAAAAGTATGACTGTGACGTAGCATGACAACTGAAGTGACAGGTATTTTGTTTATTCAGTTGACCAGACGCTTTTTACAGCTCTCTCGTCACGTGATTATTAGGGTTTCATACCCGAAGGTTAACAAACGGAACCCTATTACTAAGCCTCCGCGGGCTGTATCTCATGAACCGTAATAGGTAGACAGATGAAATTCTCACAGGTTGTGTATTTGTATTCCCGCTACAACAGCAAATAATAAAAATTGAATAAACTTAAAACAAAACCGGCCAAATGCGTGTCGAACCACGCACTATGAAAGGTTCCATAGATGGGATGAATTTATCCCAAAAAGAAACTTATAGTTGAAAAACATGTTCTCCCATACATCCATATACGCCACGGTCATTTTTCAAACTGCAAATGTACATAAATTTTAAACGCAATTTTTTTAAATTATAAATTAACAATTTTCGGACATTTTCCTTTACTTGTGCTAAAACACCTTGCTTTTGCCAAATTTCATTATTCTAGGTCAACGGGAAGTATCCTATAGGTTTTGATTTATTTGCGAGTATCAAAATCGCATAAACGGCCGTATTTTTCATCCTACTCACTAAGCGAAATTATTTTGCCATACTACAGCGCCATCGGTTAAAAAATATTCTGCAAATTTATCTCTTATGGTCTTAGCAGAAAGATTAGAAAGTAAGCACGAAAAAAAGATTTTTGTTTGGGTCACGCACAGGAAATACAACATTAAAACTAGGGCATGCTATCCGGATATCTGGATATCCAAATTATTCGAATATCCGTCGAAAATGTTATCCGGATAACATTTGTTTTACTATCCGGGTAAAAAGAATAATACCGATAGTTTCTTTTATTCGTTTTCTATATTTTATTACATCAAAGTCAGTAATAATATAACATTGAACGTTGTGGTTTAATAAAATAGGTATTCGCAATCGTGACAATTCATGGTATATCTTCTAAAATCCATCTAATAACACACTTACTAAATTCATCATAAAGATAATTCAAAAATGCTTTTGCTCAGAGCTCGACTTCACTTGTCGACAGCGATGATGATGACGTAGTGCTCAGTGATTAACAGCAGCAGAAACTGAAAAATCATTTACTATAACAGAGAAAATAAGCATAGAGATCGAAAGGAGCATGCCAAAAACCCTTTCAACGTCCACTGGAACTGATTTCAGTTGCAGTGAACTTAGTGCTGTTAAAGTAAATAATTTTTTGAAGTAATGACCATCATCGCTGTCATCGACTGAAGTCAAGTGTAAGTCAAAGAAGATTTAAAAACTCTTTGCTGAGCACAGATGGCACACACCAAGAAAAAATCATCTTAGTCAAGTAAACAACCTCCTCATCACATTCCTCCAACCAGCATCGGAGCTAAAAAAGGTCTTTCCTCCACTGGTTACATCCTGTTATCCTACTATATAATTATAAATATATAGTAGGATAACAAGATTATATATAATTAAATATTATTATTATATGTAATATAATATGTATATAAAATCGTTACATCCACGATAAAGTTGCGAATGTGTCATTTTCGCATAAAACTGTTTTTTGTCACAACCCGCTCCCAATGTGGTAATACATACCGTGGCAAAGTTTCAATCGTGTCTGTAATAGTTTACAAGATATCATTGTAGTAAATGTGCGAATAACAGATTTTACGAATTGCAGGTTTTCACGCCTGCATATTTTTAAAATAATTTTCCTATTTCGTTTTAACCATTTCATTGTTTACAGCCCTATTTGATTACCGGCAATCAATTTTATTCGAATCTTTTGGAGTTTTTAATTGTTCGGTTGACGTTAATTTTTCTTTCTTACGACTCATGTCATTATAGTTTTTTTTTTAGAATGGACGTTATTTTTTAGTCTATGAAAACACCGAAATTTATTTATCCAATGCTATATTGCTTTCATTTCATTGTTAATTATAAATGCGCTGACTGTGATTCGGTGATTTATGAACCCTGTGTAGTTAAAAGTTGTCGTGCTGTGAACTGAGTACGTATTCCTTCTTTCTCATGACACTGGCAGGTTCTCGAAATACTGGTGATAGCTCCTTGGTATTAGGACATCGTTACATAATTTTAGTAGATCTGTCTTTTTCACCTTCGGAATAGGTAATCGGCCACTATAAACAGATTTAGGTATTATAATTGTACTTTCCCTTTCTTCGTTTTTAATTTAAACTCAATGAAGCTTTCACTATTATAATCTTTTTTGATGAAAATAGATATTGAAATTTCTTTGCAATATTGCACACACAGAATCTTAAAACTTTGGAACATCATTTTCAGTAAGGGTTTGGTGCCATTTCTTTAGTGGATTGCTTCTACTGCGAACTGAATGAAGTACTTTGTTACATGGTTTTTGGAGAGTTTTTGTAATGAAAATGTCGATTGGAAACTTAAATAAGTTTGATTCATCTTTTTACAGTGGTGTTCAAAATATCCATACTATCCGGATATATTCGGATAGTTGTCTAGAAGTATCCGTAATATCCAGGTAGTTAAATGTGGCAGATAATTGCATGCCCTTATTAAAACTAATAAAATTATTAAAACAATATCAATTTCAGAAAACAATATTAAAATTTAAAAAATAATGTATTCAAAACAGTTGTTCTTCATGGTACATTCCTCATAGATATCAAGGAAGTATTTACTTCAGGATCATTTGGCCATGAGCCTGGATGCACTCCACCTTTATTTTCAGTATCAAAAGTAGCAGGGGGTGTATATATTCGTGGTGAATTTTTAGATCGCCTTAAAAAGTTGTGCAATAAACAACACTTCATAACAATATTGGATACCTTCTTTGGTTCTAATAAAAATGGTTTATAAAAATGGTACCCTAAAAATATCCGACATAATGCCGAAAACGTTCTCAACTGTTCTCAGAGCACGAGAAGAACGATACTTAAAAATTCTTTCTTTTGTTCCCGTGGCGTGGAGATGGCTTCAACGTATTTTCAGTGAGAGCAAATGCACTATCTGCCACAAACACGTAGGGAAGTGGTTCCTCCTTGAAGGGCAAATTAGTTGATGCTGGAAAATCCAGTTCATTTCTGTTTTTTTTGTTTACACATCTCTGCATTTCTATAAACACCGCCATCATTTATTCTACCTTGACATCCGCAATCAACAAATGTGAAGTTATAATCAGCATTTACCAAAGCTAACAGAACAATGCTAAAAGTGGCTTCGAATCTAAAGGCTCACACAGACCGACACGCAGCGTGGGAAAAAGCTAGGTGTTTGATGAGTAGGTCGTCGGCCGTGTGGGCTGGTGCGCGTCCGTGCGCAATATCGCGCACCGTGGGAAGACCCGCGGTGCGCGGTGCGTGGTCGTGCGCCGTGTGGGCCGGTGCGCGTGCGTGCGCAATATCGCGCACCGTGGGAAGCCACCTTAATAAAGGTGGCTTCCGACGCGTGCGCAATATCGCGCACGCACGCGCACCGGCCCGCACGACGCACCGTGGGAAGGGTTACGTGCGTGGTAGCGAAGACGCGTGCGTGGCGGTGCGTCGCGGTGCGTCCGAGTTTGGATACATTCCCTTTGAAGTTACCGACTCGCCGCGGATCAGCCCGCACGGACACGCACCATGGGAAGGGTACCGTGCGTGGTAGCGCAGACGCGTGCGCGGCGGTGCGCCCGATCCGCGGCGTGTCGGTAAACTTCAAAGGTGCGCGCGTATGCCCGGTTCCTATAAACTAAAACGAATCGTTTTGCTTACCAATGGTAACGTTTTTATTGCCCAACTTGGCATATAAATATGTATGTAAATTCGTAAGCAAATTTTTAGACATGGCCGTTTTTGGATTTTTACGCAAACGGTTAAATATTTGATATCAGATTATGAAATCGTTTTTACAAATCAATTTCTGGAGCGGCTCTGGCGCCTCTGGCTCGCAGTTTCGATCGTCTCTAGTAATATTATAATTCGGTTGTAAGTTCATCGATCAAAACTATCTAAACATAAACATATACTTGCTTACGCGATCTACTCTTGCCGTGGTTTTGTGAAATCGGTTTTTCTAGTTCGGATTATCGATACGATACAATTTTTGACCGAAATGGGATTTTAAATATGTTTAGTTTCGAAATATTTGACGCATGTCTACTAATTTTACCTTTGATAGCTAGTTCCATAGTTTGCATAGTAGATGTAAAGCTATGAGGTCTTTGCTTCCGGTTAGTCCCCTATGCCCTAGTCCCTCTATGCTCGACCTAAGAAATACCTACTAAAAAGTATCGCTATGCACGCAATTCTTCGATTCTACGTAAACAATGGAAGGTATAGTTGGAAAGAAAAGTGTTAGAATTCAAGTAAAAAAAATTATAGCGATATTCGTAAAAGCGTAAGCGTCTGTAAGTTAAAATTTATTTTGTTTTGTTCTGACAGTCAAAAAGTCAAAATGACAGACAAAGACTAACGAATTTCAGAGCAATTCTAAGTTAAGAAATGTTTATGATTAGAGCTGTACTTAATACTGGATCCACAAGATTTAACGAAGTCTGTAGACAGAAAACTAAAAAAATATAAAAGAGCGTAAATAAAAAGTCCGTTCTCAAAGTCAAATCACCTGTATTCATAATATTTCTTATGAATAACACAAATAAAATACAAATAAACAATTAATAAAAAAAAAAACAAATAGATAATAATGAGATGTAAGTATTACTATTTAAATCACAGAGTGAGATATGACTATTACTATTTAAATCACAGACTTTAATACGAATCAAATTATTAGTACTAATTTAAAATTAACATTTATTTCTCGATAATTAGGTTTTGGTCTCATTATTCTTTGCTTTATCAAAGAGAACCCTAATTACGTAAATTATTTTCTTAATCAATTATGACTAATTTGTTTCATTTTGACAGTTCAACAACATTCATGGCATTATTTACGTTGTTGAGCAGATTTTTTTCCAACTTATGAAGCAATTAATTAGCAACCTGTTTCAAATCGAAACAGATTGTAATTGATCGTGTATTACATAATTAGGGTACTGGTAATGATTCGCGGAAGGGCTCATTGTTATAGTTACCCTGAAAAAACCAGTTCGACACATGCATCTCATCAAGCGCAAAGCTTGACCCGTTTTATTATAATAAATTTTCTTTTTATCGTGTGGTCAGTGACTAACCAGCAGGCCTAACATGACCCACGCGACAATTATCCACTCTCGCGTGACAATTTTTTGTGTATTTCAGTAGTTTTATCGTTTTCTGACAGCTACGCTATAAAAAATACTCGACTCGTTCTGTCAAATTTGATGTTTTGTCGACAAACCCTAACATGACACGTTAGTTATCTCGATTTTTGACAATTCAACACGAGATAATCGTCTTTTTTTTCTATCATTTTGTCCTATTTAGTCGTCCTCGATTTTGACGACGATAGATAAAAAGACAAAATTATGATACATAAAAACCTCGAAAATAAGATGGTAGATTCATAGTCGTACTTATTGTAGGCATTTTTTTTTTACCCTCGTAAACTGATGAACTATGGGTGAACACCAGTGTAAGTTCCTTTCGGCGGCCGCGAGAGAAACTATGGTGGAGAGGAGCACTATTACGTAAATGAGTATTACCTTCAGTAATAACCAGTCACTTAACCAATTATGGTGATTTACTAAATCTAGGGATTATGGCTGCATGGCAATATCAAACCTTCGCAACATAATTACTAAAATCACCAGTTTATTTCCTAAGGGTGGTGATTAATAATTTTTATGGTTATAATAGCGGAATCAACTCCAGCTACCAATTTATCTGAACGTCAGTCCTTTTGATAATGTGGTGATTAACAAAATTTGCAATGACTTAATGGTGATTATTACAGTAATAAACTTCGATTTGACAAATTATGATTGTCGGCCTATTTGTCATTTGTGGTGATTATCTAATGAATATAGGTGCCCCTAATTTTAATTTCCGCCATTTTGTAATTTTATTTCAGCATGCCAAAGAAATCATTTAATTTTAATCAAAAAGTCGGTTACACAAAAAACTAAACATAAATAATTAAAAGAGAGAATAATTAAGAGAGAGAGAGAGAGAGAGACGTTTATTCAATAAAGTACGTATTAATCCATGCATAAAATGGAATGAATGAATGAAACGAAACTTTACGCCGATGTTAATATCATAAAAATAATTTGTTTAAATAATTTGCAACATGGGTCTCTTGTCGCGCGATAAAGAAGTGTCAAAGTGCCTTTATCGAGTTTACTCGTCGTTTACGGTCATGTTAGGCATTAGAATGACGCCAGAATCGTAGACAAATTACGATAAAACGAGAAAAAGAGCGTTTTCGCGCTTGTCATGTTAGCCCTGCTCGTGTCAGAGTTTTAAAGCCGCCCAAGGGCCTCTGACTTGGCTTCACATGCCGTCGAGAAATATATCTCAGGTATGCCGGTTTCCTCACGAATATAATTAATGATGATTAAGAATAAGAAAACATAACATATTTACGTACTAGGTTTTCTTAATCACTGCCTACGAATATTATTTCGTGCATAGCGAAACTTTTTAGTAGGTATTTTACGAGTCGAGCATAGCAGGACGAGCATAGGGGAGTAACCGTTTGCTTCATTATTGGTAAAAATACAAACAAGTGGTGATGTATCAATTTTGGCATACTTGATTTTTTCGTCGAATTTGAAAAAATCTTTTATTTTTTAAAGGTATGCTTTCTAGTTGGTCCCGTTGTCATTTGGTCACAATCTGATGATGGGATCTTGGAGAATTCGGAGGAACTCTTCAAATATTATAGGCACACCTATAGCGATTTGGGTATATTAATAGTAAGTAACTCGTGGATTTGCTCTCTGAAAGCATTTGGTAAAGTGGAAGTGATGGTGGAGGACACAAATGGCCAACGGAACTTCTCGATAATAAGTAGGTAATTGCTAGCTCACTAAAGAGCGAGAAATAAAAACATTTTTACAAAAAAAAAAAACGACTTCCAAACTACAAAGTGAATAAATAACTTTAAATTTCGGAAGACGGTGGTAAAAACTAAAATACTGATCCAAAGACACCAACTTCCGAAATTAAAGTTATTTTTCATTTTGTAGTGTTTTTCGCGTTGGTTGTTTTTTTTTTTTTTGTAAAATTGTTTTTTACTATAGTTTCCTCTTTTATTAATGTATGTTAAACTTTATCATTCATTCATAAACTACACATCGTAGAAGTGACTGCTTGTGCATTTTTTTTGTTACGTTTATAATAATAATATTTGTTTATATGTCTATTGTAAAAGAGCCCAAAATACTGGTTCTTTATTAAACTTCAACGAATTATAACGTTGCTAAATTGAAAAGTATGACTGTGACGTAGCATGACAACTGAAGTGACAGGTATTTTGTTTATTCAGTTGACCAGACGCTTTTTACAGCTCTCTCGTCACGTGATTATTAGGGTTTCATACCCGAAGGTTAACAAACGGAACCCTATTACTAAGCCTCCGCGGGCTGTATCTCATGAACCGTAATAGGTAGACAGATGAAATTCTCACAGGTTGTGTATTTGTATTCCCGCTACAACAGCAAATAATAAAAATTGAATAAACTTAAAACAAAACCGGCCAAATGCGTGTCGAACCACGCACTATGAAAGGTTCCATAGATGGGATGAATTTATCCCAAAAAGAAACTTATAGTTGAAAAACATGTTCTCCCATACATCCATATACGCCACGGTCATTTTTCAAACTGCAAATGTACATAAATTTTAAACGCAATTTTTTTAAATTATAAATTAACAATTTTCGGACATTTTCCTTTACTTGTGCTAAAACACCTTGCTTTTGCCAAATTTCATTATTCTAGGTCAACGGGAAGTATCCTATAGGTTTTGATTTATTTGCGAGTATCAAAATCGCATAAACGGCCGTATTTTTCATCCTACTCACTAAGCGAAATTATTTTGCCATACTACAGCGCCATCGGTTAAAAAATATTCTGCAAATTTATCTCTTATGGTCTTAGCAGAAAGATTAGAAAGTAAGCACGAAAAAAAGATTTTTGTTTGGGTCACGCACAGGAAATACAACATTAAAACTAGGGCATGCTATCCGGATATCTGGATATCCAAATTATTCGAATATCCGTCGAAAATGTTATCCGGATAACATTTGTTTTACTATCCGGGTAAAAAGAATAATACCGATAGTTTCTTTTATTCGTTTTCTATATTTTATTACATCAAAGTCAGTAATAATATAACATTGAACGTTGTGGTTTAATAAAATAGGTATTCGCAATCGTGACAATTCATGGTATATCTTCTAAAATCCATCTAATAACACACTTACTAAATTCATCATAAAGATAATTCAAAAATGCTTTTGCTCAGAGCTCGACTTCACTTGTCGACAGCGATGATGATGACGTAGTGCTCAGTGATTAACAGCAGCAGAAACTGAAAAATCATTTACTATAACAGAGAAAATAAGCATAGAGATCGAAAGGAGCATGCCAAAAACCCTTTCAACGTCCACTGGAACTGATTTCAGTTGCAGTGAACTTAGTGCTGTTAAAGTAAATAATTTTTTGAAGTAATGACCATCATCGCTGTCATCGACTGAAGTCAAGTGTAAGTCAAAGAAGATTTAAAAACTCTTTGCTGAGCACAGATGGCACACACCAAGAAAAAATCATCTTAGTCAAGTAAACAACCTCCTCATCACATTCCTCCAACCAGCATCGGAGCTAAAAAAGGTCTTTCCTCCACTGGTTACATCCTGTTATCCTACTATATAATTATAAATATATAGTAGGATAACAAGATTATATATAATTAAATATTATTATTATATGTAATATAATATGTATATAAAATCGTTACATCCACGATAAAGTTGCGAATGTGTCATTTTCGCATAAAACTGTTTTTTGTCACAACCCGCTCCCAATGTGGTAATACATACCGTGGCAAAGTTTCAATCGTGTCTGTAATAGTTTACAAGATATCATTGTAGTAAATGTGCGAATAACAGATTTTACGAATTGCAGGTTTTCACGCCTGCATATTTTTAAAATAATTTTCCTATTTCGTTTTAACCATTTCATTGTTTACAGCCCTATTTGATTACCGGCAATCAATTTTATTCGAATCTTTTGGAGTTTTTAATTGTTCGGTTGACGTTAATTTTTCTTTCTTACGACTCATGTCATTATAGTTTTTTTTTTAGAATGGACGTTATTTTTTAGTCTATGAAAACACCGAAATTTATTTATCCAATGCTATATTGCTTTCATTTCATTGTTAATTATAAATGCGCTGACTGTGATTCGGTGATTTATGAACCCTGTGTAGTTAAAAGTTGTCGTGCTGTGAACTGAGTACGTATTCCTTCTTTCTCATGACACTGGCAGGTTCTCGAAATACTGGTGATAGCTCCTTGGTATTAGGACATCGTTACATAATTTTAGTAGATCTGTCTTTTTCACCTTCGGAATAGGTAATCGGCCACTATAAACAGATTTAGGTATTATAATTGTACTTTCCCTTTCTTCGTTTTTAATTTAAACTCAATGAAGCTTTCACTATTATAATCTTTTTTGATGAAAATAGATATTGAAATTTCTTTGCAATATTGCACACACAGAATCTTAAAACTTTGGAACATCATTTTCAGTAAGGGTTTGGTGCCATTTCTTTAGTGGATTGCTTCTACTGCGAACTGAATGAAGTACTTTGTTACATGGTTTTTGGAGAGTTTTTGTAATGAAAATGTCGATTGGAAACTTAAATAAGTTTGATTCATCTTTTTACAGTGGTGTTCAAAATATCCATACTATCCGGATATATTCGGATAGTTGTCTAGAAGTATCCGTAATATCCAGGTAGTTAAATGTGGCAGATAATTGCATGCCCTTATTAAAACTAATAAAATTATTAAAACAATATCAATTTCAGAAAACAATATTAAAATTTAAAAAATAATGTATTCAAAACAGTTGTTCTTCATGGTACATTCCTCATAGATATCAAGGAAGTATTTACTTCAGGATCATTTGGCCATGAGCCTGGATGCACTCCACCTTTATTTTCAGTATCAAAAGTAGCAGGGGGTGTATATATTCGTGGTGAATTTTTAGATCGCCTTAAAAAGTTGTGCAATAAACAACACTTCATAACAATATTGGATACCTTCTTTGGTTCTAATAAAAATGGTTTATAAAAATGGTACCCTAAAAATATCCGACATAATGCCGAAAACGTTCTCAACTGTTCTCAGAGCACGAGAAGAACGATACTTAAAAATTCTTTCTTTTGTTCCCGTGGCGTGGAGATGGCTTCAACGTATTTTCAGTGAGAGCAAATGCACTATCTGCCACAAACACGTAGGGAAGTGGTTCCTCCTTGAAGGGCAAATTAGTTGATGCTGGAAAATCCAGTTCATTTCTGTTTTTTTTTTTACACATCTCTGCATTTCTATAAACACCGCCATCATTTATTCTACCTTGACATCCGCAATCAACAAATGTGAAGTTATAATCAGCATTTACCAAAGCTAACAGAACAATGCTAAAAGTGGCTTCGAATCTAAAGGCTCACACAGACCGACACGCAGCGTGGGAAAAAGCTAGGTGTTTGATGAGTAGGTCGTCGGCCGTGTGGGCTGGTGCGCGTCCGTGCGCAACATCGCGCACCGTGGGAAGACCCGCGGTGCGCGGTGCGTGGTCGTGCGCCGTGTGGGCCGGTGCGCGTGCGTGCGCAATATCGCGCACCGTGGGAAGCCACCTTAATAAAGGTGGCTTCCGACGCGTGCGCAATATCGCGCACGCACGCGCACCGGCCCACAGTGGAACGAATGTATGGGAGCGGTTGGACGTAGACATGTCCGAAAAAAAAGAGTAAAATTATGCCAAACTAATGATGCCATCTTATTCGATTACTTAATGCCTTCATAACTTGTAGTGATGAATTTCTTCATAACTCCCATATTTCGGGAGTAATTTGAGAAAATGTGAAATTTTACTATGAAAATGAGTGTATCGAGCTCTCTCCCTCCTGATTCCGGGCTTGTTTCAAGTAGCGGTCTCTAATATCATAATGCTAATACTAAGAGCTATATTTAATACTAAGACACATAGTGCGCCAAATGTGCACTTTCTGGGATAAAGAGTGATGTTTATTTTATAACACAATTTTTTAATTTTTTGTTTATTTTGTTGATTAAAACCGTTTTTCTAAAGGTTTACCTTATTACAATAACATTTCTGATCAGCCAATTAGAGAAGATATAAGCTAATTAGGATATATAATTAGGGACTTAAGGTTTACATATAAAACTGATGCACTAATGATTACTGATAAGAACATTGCTATTATTTAATTACTAAATGGCTCTTAATACACTAATTTAGCATGCATCATTTACTAATTATCACAATAACTAATTACCTTGCAATATTTAACAAAGGATACCTGGGATACCTGGATTTTATATAAATAGGTCACTATTAGTAACTTTAAAATCAGTGTTGATTTACACCTCGTTGTATCCAAGCTAATCTCGCAATGTATTTTCCAAATTTTAATACAAATCTTGATATTCACGTTGCTTTATGCGCACGCGCACATAAAGATTTACGCGACTTTAACTATTTGTTCAGTGTTTTAAAAGATAACAGTTGTGTTCAGTTATGTGAAAGTGCTGAAACAAGTTTAAAAGACTGGTGTCGTCGATTTTGCTACCGCATTTATGCAAAATGGACACAGTCTGGAAGAAGCACAGATAAGTTTCGGAAGAAACATGAGATTTGGCTACAGGCTGCAATTCAATGGCCGGAATTACAGAATGAAAATATGGAACCTTCTACAGAAAATATAAGTGACGTCATCGAGCCCATAATTTCTCCTGCTAAATCTGATGCTTCAACTTGTACACATCCTAGTCCTCGTAAATCTTTTGAGGACCTTAGTAACCGGCAAAAAAGAAGACGCACCACTGAAGATAGTCTTTCATGCAGCAGTAGCAGCGCTGAAATTATGTTTTCGGCCGAAAGGGCGCTTCAAAAGGCAGGACAAAGCGATACAGCTTATGTTATGAAATACTTGACGGAGAATCCAGAAGAGGCCTCAAAAATCAAAGCCTTCATTGAAGGTAAATCAATTCAGGTACGGGAAATATCCCCTTTGAAGGCATTGGCTCTTTATGTATCGATGAACTTATCGAAATGGCGCTATAACACTCTTCGGGATTTCAACACTCAAGAAGGAGCTCTTCAATACCCGAGTTACTACATGTTGGTTAAAGAAAAAATTAAGTGCTATCCGGCCAAAGAAGATCTCACAGTTACAGAGAGCTCTGCAAAAATCAAATTACAAGCCTTGATGGATTTAACCTCAAGAAGACTTATTAGGTCGTTAGAAACCCCTGTTGATCCCAATCAACAGCTCGTATTGACCAGCAAATGGGGTTTTGACGGATCATCTAGCCAAAGCATTTATCATCAAAGGACGAGTGAAGATGAGCAAATCGATCTTGCTAGTAATTTTATGATTAGTCTTGTACCACTGCGGCTCGTCTCAAAAGGTGTAACAATTTGGGAAAACGAGCGACCATCTTCCACTTCATTTTGCCGGCCAATATTGTTTAAGTTTATAAAGGAAACCAAAGAAAATGTGCAGAGAGAGATGGCTGAAATCGAAGCAGAGATTGAAGCCTTAACTCCATCCACCATCACTGATGGAATTAGTGTCAAACACCAACTGCTGTTGACAATGATTGATGGTAAAATTCATTCCATTATATCCAATACAGCAGCTTCAGTGTGTGACATATGCAAGGCTTGTCCTAAAGAAATGAATAATTTAGAGTTAATCAAAGATAAACACGCAAACGAGGACATGTATAAATATAGCTTAAGCACCCTTCACGCTTGGATTCGCTCAATGGAATGCTTATTACACATTTCCTACAAATTAGACATAAAATCATGGCAAGTAAGGGGTGATATAGCAAAAAGGCAAGTTGATGACAGGAAGAAAAGAGTTCAAGAGGCTGTAAGAAGAGAAACGGGCTTACTTCTCGATGTTGTGAAACAAGGCAGTGGATCCACCAACAATGGCAACTCGGCAAGGAGATTTTTTGAAAACTACACTAAATCTGCTGAACTGACCGGAATAGATGCTATGCTTTTAAGAAAAATCTGTGTGATCTTGCAGTGTATTTCATCAGGAGAGAAGATCAACGTAACTAAATTCCGAGAGTTCTGCTTTGATACTGCTAAGCTTTACGTGGAGTTATACCCATGGTATTATATGCCTTCTTCACTTCATAAAATTTTAATGCATGGGCCAGACATAGTTCAGAACATGTCAATTGTGCCCATTGGTTTTCTATCCGAAGAGGCATCTGAGGCTAGAAATAAAGATTTTAGAAAATATAGAGAGGGGCATTCTCGAAAGCATAGCAGTATCTCATGCAATGAAGATATTATGCACAATCTTTTACTGTCTTCTGATCCACTTGTTACAAGTATCCGTCCAAAAGGAAATAAGTTTGTAAAAAAATCTTCTTTTAAGGAATTTTATGAGCTTACGGATTCTGAGAAAAGTGATATCGAATTTGTTAACATAAATGATTTAGCGGACATCGATTCTGAATTTGAATTAATTGATGATGATGATGATGACGAAGATAATTAAATGATGTTATTGTTTTAAAATGTGTAACTTAGTAAATTAGAGCTTACGTCTTAATTATTTATTGTACTTTTAATGAAACTAGGTAATTTATTATCAACTTACTTAAAAGTCATACTCTCATCAGTTCTTGTGAATATTTTTGTTAATATATATTTCTGTATATATATAATATATTTATAGACCTCTTAATAAGTCTGTCTGCGGTTTAAAGTAAATACAAATGGGGAAAAAACGTTTTTTTTTTTAAATTTTCATTTCCTTTTATCCCAGAAAGTGCACATTTGGCGCACTATGTGTCTTAGTATTAAATATAGCTCTTACTAATAGCATTACGATATTAGAGACCGCTACTTGAAACAAGCCCGGAATCAGGAGGGAGAGAGCTCAATACACTCATTTTCATAGTAAAATTTCACATTTTCTCAAATTACTCCCGAAATATGGGAGTTATGAAGAAATTCATCACCACAATTTATGAAGGCATTAAGTAATCGAATAAGATGGCATCATTAGTTTGTCATAATTTTACTCTTATTTTTCGGACATGTCTACGTCCAACCGCTTCCATACATTCGTTCCACTGTGCGGCCCGCACGACGCACCGTGGGAAGGGTTACGTGCGTGGTAGCGAAGACGCGTGCGTGGCGGTGCGTCGCGGTGCGTCCGAGTTTGGATACATTCCCTTTGAAGTTACCGACTCGCCGCGGATCAGCCCGCACGGACACGCACCATGGGAAGGGTACCGTGCGTGGTAGCGCAGACGCGTGCGCGGCGGTGCGCCCGATCCGCGGCGTGTCGGTAAACTTCAAAGGTGCGTGCGTATGCCCGGTTCCTATAAACTAAAACGAATCGTTTTGCTTACCAATGGTAACGTTTTTATTGCCCAACTTGGCATGTATGTAAATTCGTAAGCAAATTTTTAGACATGGCCGTTTTTGGATTTTTACGCAAACGGTTAAATATTTGATATCAGATTATGAAATCGTTTTTACAAATCAATTTCTGGAGCGGCTCTGGCGCCTCTGGCTCGCAGTTTCGATCGTCTCTAGTAATATTATAATTCGGTTGTAAGTTCATCGATCAAAACTATCTAAACATAAACATATACTTGCTTACGCGATCTACTCTTGCCGTGGTTTTGTGAAATCGGTTTTTCTAGTTCGGATTATCGATACGATACAATTTTTGACCGAAATGGGATTTTAAATATGTTTAGTTTCGATATATTTGACGCATGTCTACTAATTTTACCTTTGATAGCTAGTTCCATAGTTTGCATAGTAGATGTAAAGCTATGAGGTCTTTGCTTCCGGTTAGTCCCCTATGCCCTAGTCCCTCTATGCTCGACCTAAGAAATACCTACTAAAAAGTATCGCTATGCACGCAATTCTTCGATTCTACGTAAACAATGGAAGGTATAGTTGGAAAGAAAAGTGTTAGAATTCAAGTAAAAAAAATTATAGCGATATTCGTAAAAGCGTAAGCGTCTGTAAGTTAAAATTTATTTTGTTTTGTTCTGACAGTCAAAAAGTCAAAATGACAGACAAAGACTAACGAATTTCAGAGCAATTCTAAGTTAAGAAATGTTTATGATTAGAGCTGTACTTAATACTGGATCCACAAGATTTAACGAAGTCTGTAGACAGAAAACTAAAAAAATATAAAAGAGCGTAAATAAAAAGTCCGTTCTCAAAGTCAAATCACCTGTATTCATAATATTTCTTATGAATAACACAAATAAAATACAAATAAACAATTAATAAAAAAAAAAACAAATAGATAATAATGAGATGTAAGTATTACTATTTAAATCACAGAGTGAGATATGACTATTACTATTTAAATCACAGACTTTAATACGAATCAAATTATTAGTACTAATTTAAAATTAACATTTATTTCTCGATAATTAGGTTTTGGTCTCATTATTCTTTGCTTTATCAAAGAGAACCCTAATTACGTAAATTATTTTCTTAATCAATTATGACTAATTTGTTTCATTTTGACAGTTCAACAACATTCATGGCATTATTTACGTTGTTGAGCAGATTTTTTTCCAACTTATGAAGCAATTAATTAGCAACCTGTTTCAAATCGAAACAGATTGTAATTGATCGTGTATTACATAATTAGGGTACTGGTAATGATTCGCGGAAGGGCTCATTGTTATAGTTACCCTGAAAAAACCAGTTCGACACATGCATCTCATCAAGCGCAAAGCTTGACCCGTTTTATTATAATAAATTTTCTTTTTATCGTGTGGTCAGTGACTAACCAGCAGGCCTAACATGACCCACGCGACAATTATCCACTCTCGCGTGACAATTTTTTGTGTATTTCAGTAGTTTTATCGTTTTCTGACAGCTACGCTATAAAAAATACTCGACTCGTTCTGTCAAATTTGATGTTTTGTCGACAAACCCTAACATGACACGTTAGTTATCTCGATTTTTGACAATTCAACACGAGATAATCGTCTTTTTTTTCTATCATTTTGTCCTATTTAGTCGTCCTCGATTTTGACGACGATAGATAAAAAGACAAAATTATGATACATAAAAACCTCGAAAATAAGATGGTAGATTCATAGTCGTACTTATTGTAGGCATTTTTTTTTTACCCTCGTAAACTGATGAACTATGGGTGAACACCAGTGTAAGTTCCTTTCGGCGGCCGCGAGAGAAACTATGGTGGAGAGGAGCACTATTACGTAAATGAGTATTACCTTCAGTAATAACCAGTCACTTAACCAATTATGGTGATTTACTAAATCTAGGGATTATGGCTGCATGGCAATATCAAACCTTCGCAACATAATTACTAAAATCACCAGTTTATTTCCTAAGGGTGGTGATTAATAATTTTTATGGTTATAATAGCGGAATCAACTCCAGCTACCAATTTATCTGAACGTCAGTCCTTTTGATAATGTGGTGATTAACAAAATTTGCAATGACTTAATGGTGATTATTACAGTAATAAACTTCGATTTGACAAATTATGATTGTCGGCCTATTTGTCATTTGTGGTGATTATCTAATGAATATAGGTGCCCCTAATTTTAATTTCCGCCATTTTGTAATTTTATTTCAGCATGCCAAAGAAATCATTTAATTTTAATCAAAAAGTCGGTTACACAAAAAACTAAACATAAATAATTAAAAGAGAGAATAATTAAGAGAGAGAGAGAGAGAGAGACGTTTATTCAATAAAGTACGTATTAATCCATGCATAAAATGGAATGAATGAATGAAACGAAACTTTACGCCGATGTTAATATCATAAAAATAATTTGTTTAAATAATTTGCAACATGGGTCTCTTGTCGCGCGATAAAGAAGTGTCAAAGTGCCTTTATCGAGTTTACTCGTCGTTTACGGTCATGTTAGGCATTAGAATGACGCCAGAATCGTAGACAAATTACGATAAAACGAGAAAAAGAGCGTTTTCGCGCTTGTCATGTTAGCCCTGCTCGTGTCAGAGTTTTAAAGCCGCCCAAGGGCCTCTGACTTGGCTTCACATGCCGTCGAGAAATATATCTCAGGTATGCCGGTTTCCTCACGAATATAATTAATGATGATTAAGAATAAGAAAACATAACATATTTACGTACTAGGTTTTCTTAATCACTGCCTACGAATATTATTTCGTGCATAGCGAAACTTTTTAGTAGGTATTTTACGAGTCGAGCATAGCAGGACGAGCATAGGGGAGTAACCGTTTGCTTCATTATTGGTAAAAATACAAACAAGTGGTGATGTATCAATTTTGGCATACTTGATTTTTTCGTCGAATTTGAAAAAATCTTTTATTTTTTAAAGGTATGCTTTCTAGTTGGTCCCGTTGTCATTTGGTCACAATCTGATGATGGGATCTTGGAGAATTCGGAGGAACTCTTCAAATATTATAGGCACACCTATAGCGATTTGGGTATATTAATAGTAAGTAACTCGTGGATTTGCTCTCTGAAAGCATTTGGTAAAGTGGAAGTGATGGTGGAGGACACAAATGGCCAACGGAACTTCTCGATAATAAGTAGGTAATTGCTAGCTCACTAAAGAGCGAGAAATAAAAACATTTTTACAAAAAAAAAAAACGACTTCCAAACTACAAAGTGAATAAATAACTTTAAATTTCGGAAGACGGTGGTAAAAACTAAAATACTGATCCAAAGACACCAACTTCCGAAATTAAAGTTATTTTTCATTTTGTAGTGTTTTTCGCGTTGGTTGTTTTTTTTTTTTTTGTAAAATTGTTTTTTACTATAGTTTCCTCTTTTATTAATGTATGTTAAACTTTATCATTCATTCATAAACTACACATCGTAGAAGTGACTGCTTGTGCATTTTTTTTGTTACGTTTATAATAATAATATTTGTTTATATGTCTATTGTAAAAGAGCCCAAAATACTGGTTCTTTATTAAACTTCAACGAATTATAACGTTGCTAAATTGAAAAGTATGACTGTGACGTAGCATGACAACTGAAGTGACAGGTATTTTGTTTATTCAGTTGACCAGACGCTTTTTACAGCTCTCTCGTCACGTGATTATTAGGGTTTCATACCCGAAGGTTAACAAACGGAACCCTATTACTAAGCCTCCGCGGGCTGTATCTCATGAACCGTAATAGGTAGACAGATGAAATTCTCACAGGTTGTGTATTTGTATTCCCGCTACAACAGCAAATAATAAAAATTGAATAAACTTAAAACAAAACCGGCCAAATGCGTGTCGAACCACGCACTATGAAAGGTTCCATAGATGGGATGAATTTATCCCAAAAAGAAACTTATAGTTGAAAAACATGTTCTCCCATACATCCATATACGCCACGGTCATTTTTCAAACTGCAAATGTACATAAATTTTAAACGCAATTTTTTTAAATTATAAATTAACAATTTTCGGACATTTTCCTTTACTTGTGCTAAAACACCTTGCTTTTGCCAAATTTCATTATTCTAGGTCAACGGGAAGTATCCTATAGGTTTTGATTTATTTGCGAGTATCAAAATCGCATAAACGGCCGTATTTTTCATCCTACTCACTAAGCGAAATTATTTTGCCATACTACAGCGCCATCGGTTAAAAAATATTCTGCAAATTTATCTCTTATGGTCTTAGCAGAAAGATTAGAAAGTAAGCACGAAAAAAAGATTTTTGTTTGGGTCACGCACAGGAAATACAACATTAAAACTAGGGCATGCTATCCGGATATCTGGATATCCAAATTATTCGAATATCCGTCGAAAATGTTATCCGGATAACATTTGTTTTACTATCCGGGTAAAAAGAATAATACCGATAGTTTCTTTTATTCGTTTTCTATATTTTATTACATCAAAGTCAGTAATAATATAACATTGAACGTTGTGGTTTAATAAAATAGGTATTCGCAATCGTGACAATTCATGGTATATCTTCTAAAATCCATCTAATAACACACTTACTAAATTCATCATAAAGATAATTCAAAAATGCTTTTGCTCAGAGCTCGACTTCACTTGTCGACAGCGATGATGATGACGTAGTGCTCAGTGATTAACAGCAGCAGAAACTGAAAAATCATTTACTATAACAGAGAAAATAAGCATAGAGATCGAAAGGAGCATGCCAAAAACCCTTTCAACGTCCACTGGAACTGATTTCAGTTGCAGTGAACTTAGTGCTGTTAAAGTAAATAATTTTTTGAAGTAATGACCATCATCGCTGTCATCGACTGAAGTCAAGTGTAAGTCAAAGAAGATTTAAAAACTCTTTGCTGAGCACAGATGGCACACACCAAGAAAAAATCATCTTAGTCAAGTAAACAACCTCCTCATCACATTCCTCCAACCAGCATCGGAGCTAAAAAAGGTCTTTCCTCCACTGGTTACATCCTGTTATCCTACTATATAATTATAAATATATAGTAGGATAACAAGATTATATATAATTAAATATTATTATTATATGTAATATAATATGTATATAAAATCGTTACATCCACGATAAAGTTGCGAATGTGTCATTTTCGCATAAAACTGTTTTTTGTCACAACCCGCTCCCAATGTGGTAATACATACCGTGGCAAAGTTTCAATCGTGTCTGTAATAGTTTACAAGATATCATTGTAGTAAATGTGCGAATAACAGATTTTACGAATTGCAGGTTTTCACGCCTGCATATTTTTAAAATAATTTTCCTATTTCGTTTTAACCATTTCATTGTTTACAGCCCTATTTGATTACCGGCAATCAATTTTATTCGAATCTTTTGGAGTTTTTAATTGTTCGGTTGACGTTAATTTTTCTTTCTTACGACTCATGTCATTATAGTTTTTTTTTTAGAATGGACGTTATTTTTTAGTCTATGAAAACACCGAAATTTATTTATCCAATGCTATATTGCTTTCATTTCATTGTTAATTATAAATGCGCTGACTGTGATTCGGTGATTTATGAACCCTGTGTAGTTAAAAGTTGTCGTGCTGTGAACTGAGTACGTATTCCTTCTTTCTCATGACACTGGCAGGTTCTCGAAATACTGGTGATAGCTCCTTGGTATTAGGACATCGTTACATAATTTTAGTAGATCTGTCTTTTTCACCTTCGGAATAGGTAATCGGCCACTATAAACAGATTTAGGTATTATAATTGTACTTTCCCTTTCTTCGTTTTTAATTTAAACTCAATGAAGCTTTCACTATTATAATCTTTTTTGATGAAAATAGATATTGAAATTTCTTTGCAATATTGCACACACAGAATCTTAAAACTTTGGAACATCATTTTCAGTAAGGGTTTGGTGCCATTTCTTTAGTGGATTGCTTCTACTGCGAACTGAATGAAGTACTTTGTTACATGGTTTTTGGAGAGTTTTTGTAATGAAAATGTCGATTGGAAACTTAAATAAGTTTGATTCATCTTTTTACAGTGGTGTTCAAAATATCCATACTATCCGGATATATTCGGATAGTTGTCTAGAAGTATCCGTAATATCCAGGTAGTTAAATGTGGCAGATAATTGCATGCCCTTATTAAAACTAATAAAATTATTAAAACAATATCAATTTCAGAAAACAATATTAAAATTTAAAAAATAATGTATTCAAAACAGTTGTTCTTCATGGTACATTCCTCATAGATATCAAGGAAGTATTTACTTCAGGATCATTTGGCCATGAGCCTGGATGCACTCCACCTTTATTTTCAGTATCAAAAGTAGCAGGGGGTGTATATATTCGTGGTGAATTTTTAGATCGCCTTAAAAAGTTGTGCAATAAACAACACTTCATAACAATATTGGATACCTTCTTTGGTTCTAATAAAAATGGTTTATAAAAATGGTACCCTAAAAATATCCGACATAATGCCGAAAACGTTCTCAACTGTTCTCAGAGCACGAGAAGAACGATACTTAAAAATTCTTTCTTTTGTTCCCGTGGCGTGGAGATGGCTTCAACGTATTTTCAGTGAGAGCAAATGCACTATCTGCCACAAACACGTAGGGAAGTGGTTCCTCCTTGAAGGGCAAATTAGTTGATGCTGGAAAATCCAGTTCATTTCTGTTTTTTTTTTTACACATCTCTGCATTTCTATAAACACCGCCATCATTTATTCTACCTTGACATCCGCAATCAACAAATGTGAAGTTATAATCAGCATTTACCAAAGCTAACAGAACAATGCTAAAAGTGGCTTCGAATCTAAAGGCTCACACAGACCGACACGCAGCGTGGGAAAAAGCTAGGTGTTTGATGAGTAGGTCGTCGGCCGTGTGGGCTGGTGCGCGTCCGTGCGCAACATCGCGCACCGTGGGAAGACCCGCGGTGCGCGGTGCGTGGTCGTGCGCCGTGTGGGCCGGTGCGCGTGCGTGCGCAATATCGCGCACCGTGGGAAGCCACCTTAATAAAGGTGGCTTCCGACGCGTGCGCAATATCGCGCACGCACGCGCACCGGCCCGCACGACGCACCGTGGGAAGGGTTACGTGCGTGGTAGCGAAGACGCGTGCGTGGCGGTGCGTCGCGGTGCGTCCGAGTTTGGATACATTCCCTTTGAAGTTACCGACTCGCCGCGGATCAGCCCGCACGGACACGCACCATGGGAAGGGTACCGTGCGTGGTAGCGCAGACGCGTGCGCGGCGGTGCGCCCGATCCGCGGCGTGTCGGTAAACTTCAAAGGTGCGCGCGTATGCCCGGTTCCTATAAACTAAAACGAATCGTTTTGCTTACCAATGGTAACGTTTTTATTGCCCAACTTGGCATGTATGTAAATTCGTAAGCAAATTTTTAGACATGGCCGTTTTTGGATTTTTACGCAAACGGTTAAATATTTGATATCAGATTATGAAATCGTTTTTACAAATCAATTTCTGGAGCGGCTCTGGCGCCTCTGGCTCGCAGTTTCGATCGTCTCTAGTAATATTATAATTCGGTTGTAAGTTCATCGATCAAAACTATCTAAACATAAACATATACTTGCTTACGCGATCTACTCTTGCCGTGGTTTTGTGAAATCGGTTTTTCTAGTTCGGATTATCGATACGATACAATTTTTGACCGAAATGGGATTTTAAATATGTTTAGTTTCGATATATTTGACGCATGTCTACTAATTTTACCTTTGATAGCTAGTTCCATAGTTTGCATAGTAGATGTAAAGCTATGAGGTCTTTGCTTCCGGTTAGTCCCCTATGCCCTAGTCCCTCTATGCTCGACCTAAGAAATACCTACTAAAAAGTATCGCTATGCACGCAATTCTTCGATTCTACGTAAACAATGGAAGGTATAGTTGGAAAGAAAAGTGTTAGAATTCAAGTAAAAAAAATTATAGCGATATTCGTAAAAGCGTAAGCGTCTGTAAGTTAAAATTTATTTTGTTTTGTTCTGACAGTCAAAAAGTCAAAATGACAGACAAAGACTAACGAATTTCAGAGCAATTCTAAGTTAAGAAATGTTTATGATTAGAGCTGTACTTAATACTGGATCCACAAGATTTAACGAAGTCTGTAGACAGAAAACTAAAAAAATATAAAAGAGCGTAAATAAAAAGTCCGTTCTCAAAGTCAAATCACCTGTATTCATAATATTTCTTATGAATAACACAAATAAAATACAAATAAACAATTAATAAAAAAAAAAACAAATAGATAATAATGAGATGTAAGTATTACTATTTAAATCACAGAGTGAGATATGACTATTACTATTTAAATCACAGACTTTAATACGAATCAAATTATTAGTACTAATTTAAAATTAACATTTATTTCTCGATAATTAGGTTTTGGTCTCATTATTCTTTGCTTTATCAAAGAGAACCCTAATTACGTAAATTATTTTCTTAATCAATTATGACTAATTTGTTTCATTTTGACAGTTCAACAACATTCATGGCATTATTTACGTTGTTGAGCAGATTTTTTTCCAACTTATGAAGCAATTAATTAGCAACCTGTTTCAAATCGAAACAGATTGTAATTGATCGTGTATTACATAATTAGGGTACTGGTAATGATTCGCGGAAGGGCTCATTGTTATAGTTACCCTGAAAAAACCAGTTCGACACATGCATCTCATCAAGCGCAAAGCTTGACCCGTTTTATTATAATAAATTTTCTTTTTATCGTGTGGTCAGTGACTAACCAGCAGGCCTAACATGACCCACGCGACAATTATCCACTCTCGCGTGACAATTTTTTGTGTATTTCAGTAGTTTTATCGTTTTCTGACAGCTACGCTATAAAAAATACTCGACTCGTTCTGTCAAATTTGATGTTTTGTCGACAAACCCTAACATGACACGTTAGTTATCTCGATTTTTGACAATTCAACACGAGATAATCGTCTTTTTTTTCTATCATTTTGTCCTATTTAGTCGTCCTCGATTTTGACGACGATAGATAAAAAGACAAAATTATGATACATAAAAACCTCGAAAATAAGATGGTAGATTCATAGTCGTACTTATTGTAGGCATTTTTTTTTTACCCTCGTAAACTGATGAACTATGGGTGAACACCAGTGTAAGTTCCTTTCGGCGGCCGCGAGAGAAACTATGGTGGAGAGGAGCACTATTACGTAAATGAGTATTACCTTCAGTAATAACCAGTCACTTAACCAATTATGGTGATTTACTAAATCTAGGGATTATGGCTGCATGGCAATATCAAACCTTCGCAACATAATTACTAAAATCACCAGTTTATTTCCTAAGGGTGGTGATTAATAATTGTTATGGTTATAATAGCGGAATCAACTCCAGCTACCAATTTATCTGAACGTCAGTCCTTTTGATAATGTGGTGATTAACAAAATTTGCAATGACTTAATGGTGATTATTACAGTAATAAACTTCGATTTGACAAATTATGATTGTCGGCCTATTTGTCATTTGTGGTGATTATCTAATGAATATAGGTGCCCCTAATTTTAATTTCCGCCATTTTGTAATTTTATTTCAGCATGCCAAAGAAATCATTTAATTTTAATCAAAAAGTCGGTTACACAAAAAACTAAACATAAATAATTAAAAGAGAGAATAATTAAGAGAGAGAGAGAGAGAGACGTTTATTCAATAAAGTACGTATTAATCCATGCATAAAATGGAATGAATGAATGAAACGAAACTTTACGCCGATGTTAATATCATAAAAATAATTTGTTTAAATAATTTGCAACATGGGTCTCTTGTCGCGCGATAAAGAAGTGTCAAAGTGCCTTTATCGAGTTTACTCGTCGTTTACGGTCATGTTAGGCATTAGAATGACGCCAGAATCGTAGACAAATTACGATAAAACGAGAAAAAGAGCGTTTTCGCGCTTGTCATGTTAGCCCTGCTCGTGTCAGAGTTTTAAAGCCGCCCAAGGGCCTCTGACTTGGCTTCACATGCCGTCGAGAAATATATCTCAGGTATGCCGGTTTCCTCACGAATATAATTAATGATGATTAAGAATAAGAAAACATAACATATTTACGTACTAGGTTTTCTTAATCACTGCCTACGAATATTATTTCGTGCATAGCGAAACTTTTTAGTAGGTATTTTACGAGTCGAGCATAGCAGGACGAGCATAGGGGAGTAACCGTTTGCTTCATTATTGGTAAAAATACAAACAAGTGGTGATGTATCAATTTTGGCATACTTGATTTTTTCGTCGAATTTGAAAAAATCTTTTATTTTTTAAAGGTATGCTTTCTAGTTGGTCCCGTTGTCATTTGGTCACAATCTGATGATGGGATCTTGGAGAATTCGGAGGAACTCTTCAAATATTATAGGCACACCTATAGCGATTTGGGTATATTAATAGTAAGTAACTCGTGGATTTGCTCTCTGAAAGCATTTGGTAAAGTGGAAGTGATGGTGGAGGACACAAATGGCCAACGGAACTTCTCGATAATAAGTAGGTAATTGCTAGCTCACTAAAGAGCGAGAAATAAAAACATTTTTACAAAAAAAAAAAACGACTTCCAAACTACAAAGTGAATAAATAACTTTAAATTTCGGAAGACGGTGGTAAAAACTAAAATACTGATCCAAAGACACCAACTTCCGAAATTAAAGTTATTTTTCATTTTGTAGTGTTTTTCGCGTTGGTTGTTTTTTTTTTTTTTTTTAAAATTTTTTTTTACTATAGTTTCCTCTTTTATTAATGTATGTTAAACTTTATCATTCATTCATAAACTACACATCGTAGAAGTGACTGCTTGTGCATTTTTTTTGTTACGTTTATAATAATAATATTTGTTTATATGTCTATTGTAAAAGAGCCCAAAATACTGGTTCTTTATTAAACTTCAACGAATTATAACGTTGCTAAATTGAAAAGTATGACTGTGACGTAGCATGACAACTGAAGTGACAGGTATTTTGTTTATTCAGTTGACCAGACGCTTTTTACAGCTCTCTCGTCACGTGATTATTAGGGTTTCATACCCGAAGGTTAACAAACGGAACCCTATTACTAAGCCTCCGCGGGCTGTATCTCATGAACCGTAATAGGTAGACAGATGAAATTCTCACAGGTTGTGTATTTGTATTCCCGCTACAACAGCAAATAATAAAAATTGAATAAACTTAAAACAAAACCGGCCAAATGCGTGTCGAACCACGCACTATGAAAGGTTCCATAGATGGGATGAATTTATCCCAAAAAGAAACTTATAGTTGAAAAACATGTTCTCCCATACATCCATATACGCCACGGTCATTTTTCAAACTGCAAATGTACATAAATTTTAAACGCAATTTTTTTAAATTATAAATTAACAATTTTCGGACATTTTCCTTTACTTGTGCTAAAACACCTTGCTTTTGCCAAATTTCATTATTCTAGGTCAACGGGAAGTATCCTATAGGTTTTGATTTATTTGCGAGTATCAAAATCGCATAAACGGCCGTATTTTTCATCCTACTCACTAAGCGAAATTATTTTGCCATACTACAGCGCCATCGGTTAAAAAATATTCTGCAAATTTATCTCTTATGGTCTTAGCAGAAAGATTAGAAAGTAAGCACGAAAAAAAGATTTTTGTTTGGGTCACGCACAGGAAATACAACATTAAAACTAGGGCATGCTATCCGGATATCTGGATATCCAAATTATTCGAATATCCGTCGAAAATGTTATCCGGATAACATTTGTTTTACTATCCGGGTAAAAAGAATAATACCGATAGTTTCTTTTATTCGTTTTCTATATTTTATTACATCAAAGTCAGTAATAATATAACATTGAACGTTGTGGTTTAATAAAATAGGTATTCGCAATCGTGACAATTCATGGTATATCTTCTAAAATCCATCTAATAACACACTTACTAAATTCATCATAAAGATAATTCAAAAATGCTTTTGCTCAGAGCTCGACTTCACTTGTCGACAGCGATGATGATGACGTAGTGCTCAGTGATTAACAGCAGCAGAAACTGAAAAATCATTTACTATAACAGAGAAAATAAGCATAGAGATCGAAAGGAGCATGCCAAAAACCCTTTCAACGTCCACTGGAACTGATTTCAGTTGCAGTGAACTTAGTGCTGTTAAAGTAAATAATTTTTTGAAGTAATGACCATCATCGCTGTCATCGACTGAAGTCAAGTGTAAGTCAAAGAAGATTTAAAAACTCTTTGCTGAGCACAGATGGCACACACCAAGAAAAAATCATCTTAGTCAAGTAAACAACCTCCTCATCACATTCCTCCAACCAGCATCGGAGCTAAAAAAGGTCTTTCCTCCACTGGTTACATCCTGTTATCCTACTATATAATTATAAATATATAGTAGGATAACAAGATTATATATAATTAAATATTATTATTATATGTAATATAATATGTATATAAAATCGTTACATCCACGATAAAGTTGCGAATGTGTCATTTTCGCATAAAACTGTTTTTTGTCACAACCCGCTCCCAATGTGGTAATACATACCGTGGCAAAGTTTCAATCGTGTCTGTAATAGTTTACAAGATATCATTGTAGTAAATGTGCGAATAACAGATTTTACGAATTGCAGGTTTTCACGCCTGCATATTTTTAAAATAATTTTCCTATTTCGTTTTAACCATTTCATTGTTTACAGCCCTATTTGATTACCGGCAATCAATTTTATTCGAATCTTTTGGAGTTTTTAATTGTTCGGTTGACGTTAATTTTTCTTTCTTACGACTCATGTCATTATAGTTTTTTTTTTAGAATGGACGTTATTTTTTAGTCTATGAAAACACCGAAATTTATTTATCCAATGCTATATTGCTTTCATTTCATTGTTAATTATAAATGCGCTGACTGTGATTCGGTGATTTATGAACCCTGTGTAGTTAAAAGTTGTCGTGCTGTGAACTGAGTACGTATTCCTTCTTTCTCATGACACTGGCAGGTTCTCGAAATACTGGTGATAGCTCCTTGGTATTAGGACATCGTTACATAATTTTAGTAGATCTGTCTTTTTCACCTTCGGAATAGGTAATCGGCCACTATAAACAGATTTAGGTATTATAATTGTACTTTCCCTTTCTTCGTTTTTAATTTAAACTCAATGAAGCTTTCACTATTATAATCTTTTTTGATGAAAATAGATATTGAAATTTCTTTGCAATATTGCACACACAGAATCTTAAAACTTTGGAACATCATTTTCAGTAAGGGTTTGGTGCCATTTCTTTAGTGGATTGCTTCTACTGCGAACTGAATGAAGTACTTTGTTACATGGTTTTTGGAGAGTTTTTGTAATGAAAATGTCGATTGGAAACTTAAATAAGTTTGATTCATCTTTTTACAGTGGTGTTCAAAATATCCATACTATCCGGATATATTCGGATAGTTGTCTAGAAGTATCCGTAATATCCAGGTAGTTAAATGTGGCAGATAATTGCATGCCCTTATTAAAACTAATAAAATTATTAAAACAATATCAATTTCAGAAAACAATATTAAAATTTAAAAAATAATGTATTCAAAACAGTTGTTCTTCATGGTACATTCCTCATAGATATCAAGGAAGTATTTACTTCAGGATCATTTGGCCATGAGCCTGGATGCACTCCACCTTTATTTTCAGTATCAAAAGTAGCAGGGGGTGTATATATTCGTGGTGAATTTTTAGATCGCCTTAAAAAGTTGTGCAATAAACAACACTTCATAACAATATTGGATACCTTCTTTGGTTCTAATAAAAATGGTTTATAAAAATGGTACCCTAAAAATATCCGACATAATGCCGAAAACGTTCTCAACTGTTCTCAGAGCACGAGAAGAACGATACTTAAAAATTCTTTCTTTTGTTCCCGTGGCGTGGAGATGGCTTCAACGTATTTTCAGTGAGAGCAAATGCACTATCTGCCACAAACACGTAGGGAAGTGGTTCCTCCTTGAAGGGCAAATTAGTTGATGCTGGAAAATCCAGTTCATTTCTGTTTTTTTTGTTTACACATCTCTGCATTTCTATAAACACCGCCATCATTTATTCTACCTTGACATCCGCAATCAACAAATGTGAAGTTATAATCAGCATTTACCAAAGCTAACAGAACAATGCTAAAAGTGGCTTCGAATCTAAAGGCTCACACAGACCGACACGCAGCGTGGGAAAAAGCTAGGTGTTTGATGAGTAGGTCGTCGGCCGTGTGGGCTGGTGCGCGTCCGTGCGCAATATCGCGCACCGTGGGAAGACCCGCGGTGCGCGGTGCGTGGTCGTGCGCCGTGTGGGCCGGTGCGCGTGCGTGCGCAATATCGCGCACCGTGGGAAGCCACCTTAAGGCAGGTGTGATGATGATGAATGATATAACATTCGACTTAACATAAAACTTTTTTTTAAATTGTAAAATTGAAAAGTTGGAGCAGCTTGTAAGTGATTTTTTATAAATGTTAACGCATTCGAGGACACTAAACGAGACCTACATTTGTAGATCACTATAAAACTTCAATTGTGTGCCCCTCAAAGTGTTAATATCGGAGTTATATACGAAACGATTCAAAATACGATTCAAACAGGTTGCTAATTTAATTGTAAAATTGATAATTTTGTGTTATGTGACATTGAATTTACATTCTGTGATTACTTACTCACGGACTAACTTATTAATTTTAAAAAAATTAGGAAAATCGTCTACTTTTACAATGTTTGTAAATATGTGAGATCCATGTATCTATCACATAACTAAATTATCTGTCGTTGGTCGTTGCTTCATTTTTAATTCTTTTTACCTATTGTGGTATAGTAATTTTATTCTAGGTGCATCGTCTTCACATATAATTATTTAACTAATGTACGTACTTATACAAACTATTGTAAAACATTTTAAAAGAGTAACGGTGGAGTTTCTTGCCCATCCTTCTCCATACGAAAACTACCTTTTGGAAGGGGCGACTAGAATCAACTATATTATTCTGTAAATTTTGACGTTCAAAAGTGCCATCCATGGGCCTATTTGAAATAATTGATTTGACTTTGACTTAGAAACAAAAATAAGGCTTAAGTAATAATACAAGACCCAAGGCTGATTACAAGTACCTCAATGGAATAATCCATTGAGGTTCTTGTAATCCAACAAGTGCTGCATTTGAAGTAAAAAAATAAAATTCTCTGTTAAATGTATAAAGAAACAAGTCCATCGTGTCCCAACTTCCTTAGAATAAAATATAATTGAGCTAGAATAGAATTTAGAACAAAGAACTTGTCCGCACTTTCACACGTATGCAAAAATAATTGTTAAAGTGCAGATACAAATGAGCGTTTGTGCTGCGTTCAGTTCGTTCACCCGAGTCACTCGTTCACTCGCCCCCGCCGTATTTATGCGCTTTGTCCTGTCAGCGCACTGGTTAATGACTCCTCATCGTCATGCGAGTACAGCAGCTCTGTGCTCCACTCGGACATATGTGGATAACAATGCTCTAAGGGTTGAAGGAGGTCTTCTAAGAGGGTCGGAAATCGGTTTGCTCTCTTGACTCACATAAGATAAGAGCTCCTTGAAAGACAGAATTGTAACGTTGCACGAGGAGGCAAGTAATATTGATTCATGAGTTTTGGTTTTAGTGTAAATATTTATAAAAATATGCAAACCTTTTTTTGAAAACCTTCGTAACGTGGGCAATAGTGCCTTAATTTTACACCACAAAGCCTTATCCAGAACACGTTCACCCTCTTCTAAACCTAGTCATTCTGTATCAGCAGATTACATAAATCACGTTACATCAGTGCTTGTCCTAAGCAAACATTCATAAACTCGAGTTTAGCTTGTTTAGGTTCTACTTAAAATTACGTACAGCTCCAATTTCGCTGACTTTATAGAATAATACGAATACCGAAAGAACACTGTTACACTTTCTGTTGGCTTTAACAAACATCAGAGAGTATAGTAGAAAGAAGCCCTGGTGTACGGTGCTTTATTGCCATTTTCAGGCTTCAAAAAGACAGTAGCTAAGATAGTGCTTCCGTTGGGTGGTCCTGGTCTCTTGTAATCTTTGTGATAATAGTTAATGACTATCTCTCAGGGTTATCAGGATATCCGTTAATGTTAACAGCATTGTTGTGTTTCGACTGTTAGAGGTAAGATAGCCAGTTCCTCTGTGGTTGAGAATTCCGGGTGAAGCTCGCTTCCATCTTCGACCTGATCATCACTTACAATCAGGTGAGACGGTGGTAAGCTTCCTGTTGTGGTTAAAAAAAATATATATTAAAACGTATGTGGGCTTTACACGTATTATACAAATATGTTTCATCATCAACACTTCAGCCACTGCTGGATGGACGTAAGCGTCCAAGCACCGCCACTTCGACCAGTTCTCTGCTTCCCCCGTCCAGCGGATTCCTGCGGCAGGAATCCAGGTTATCGGTCCACCTTGTGTCAGGGCTTGTAAAGTTTTAATTCAGCGTTCAAGATTGTTCCTTTCCTTTAAATTAGAACAGCAATTCTTCATATATACAAAGAAATATAAATATTTATTTCAAGCAAAATTTTATATCCAATTATTCCATGTCCGGTGTCGGACGCTGTAAGTTATGCAAGTTTTTCTCTCGTCGCCTCGTCGCCGACAGCCCGCGCTCTTCTGTTTGTTTACATCCGCTGATGACTTTTACATCACGCGCAAACGAACAAAAACTATAGCTTATCGACATATCGACGGACAAAGAAAAAGTACCAAATACTCAAAAATTAAAGCCGAGATATGAATAGTCCATCTGACCTAATTTCTTTTGTTGAAAAATAGAATTAATTTTGGCTAAAGATATAAATTTTACAACCCAGTGAGTAATTACTTACATAATAGTAAAGGGCTTGACTTGATGCAGTCGATTTATCAATCAATAGTAAGATCGCCAGTCTGCCTATCAAATTTGGTAATGTCAGTTCACTTGTAGCCAACGTGGAACTGTAGTGAACGTAGTCGGTTCAAACAAATCATATTTCATGTTAAATACTGCATCCTTAATCATAAAATGACATCGGTGCATCTTATTGTTTTCACACATCATGTCGTAAAATGTTAGCACTCGACAGAACAGCGCAATGTGCGACGTTACTTACAATGTACAAATAACTACAGAAGATTTAAGATGCATCGTAGCAATAAAAAATAAATAAAAACAACAACATTGTATACAAGAATTGAACTACAATAATACTTCGTTGAAGAAGGTACAATCAGAATAACTAATGCATCCTAATTACTTAATTTGACATGCATTGCTTACTTACCAAGCACTGTTCGGAGTGGAGTTTTGGAATGTTTTGTAATGTGTGTAAACGGAACATAAAATAATGTTCCGTACGTCATACGATGCACTCCGAGACCTCATGCTTCGACGAGCACGTTAAGCTGTCAGTGTCTGCTGTCCCGCACATTTATATGACAGTCAACAAGATCAAATACTGATAAATAGCCTGAAGTTATTGGGGAATAATTTTGAGCAAAAATAAATCTCTTAAAATAATCGCGTGCTTGAATTCCACTATTTTCGGAAGAGCAGACGTTAAGGATAAGTTTAAAGGAGTGTAAAATGCAAGATTGATGAGTAAATCACCGAGCAATCAATGAGTACGTCATCTGCATGGCGTTTGCGAAGAGTTGCGCGGAGTTTCCACACCATTTCTCGGGGTTATTGCAAGGTTCCTTTTGTTAGTGCCGCCTCATTTAGTCGCGGCTGCCCCTAATGTCCCACGGATGATAAGCAGCAATATTACCTCCTGCTTCTCTTTATTTATCGACTCTCGAGTCTCCGCTTTATGGAGTCACAGGCTATATACATTGTGTTACGCGCTTATAACATCCCCTAACATTTCCCCTCAAGATACGCAGACTATACAATGTTCCTATTCTATTTAAGGATGTGAAATTCACTACACTGTGGAGTAATCTGTGCAAATTATTGTAAGTAGTGGAGCCATATTCCTTGCAAGTGATGGTCCCCCGGTGGAGTGAAGCCGCGAGCTCTTAGCGCGTTCCTAGGTTAAACACATGTTCCCGTCGTATAAACTGACGCGACGTGTTTATCGTGCTCTAGATATTTAAATCGATGCCTCAACGACTACATTATTAGGATCAACGTTCGACTTATGATTAATAATTTTCAAAAAGTGGCCTGCCTCTACGCCTACATCTGATTCACAATTCGGAATAATTTTACCACCACATACTAAATTATCATCAATCGCTAATAACATTTTGTATACTGTAAAAACCAGATATTCAGTTATTTGATTCTCAACAGTTCCGAAGCCAACAGTTACTAAAGTATACTTTGAAGCAATAGCAGGCTCCAGTAAGCGCCCCCCTTTAGGCCTGGTTGGTGACAGTATGACATATAGAGGTATACCTTCGCATGGCGCACGGCGAGCATGTTGTTGCACGCGACATCTCCCGCCTACACTACATAACCGACACTGGACACTCGCGACACCACTGTACCGACACCGCTGACATTCCGCGACAGTCACGTTTTTCTACTGACCGTGATTCTTGAACATTACCAAAACAAATAGGACGGAGGCTTGCGGCGGGACTGTGGCAGTTTTTGCGAGTGCCACTACCTCGCAGAACTGGTCGCGCTCCGGCAGGGGGCCAGTGCGGGGGGGTGAGCTAGCAGTGCGCGAGGGGGAGCGGGAGGAGGACCGGTCCGACCGGCGTCTGCGCCGCGCGCCGAATCATACGCTGCCTCCGAACACTGTGCAAGAGGACACAGAAGGACAACACCTATCAATGAGCTAGCGGATGCTCATTAAGAAGCAGTTTTTTCTAGGTAGTTCCATCGCACTAGCAGGTGCCACCAGTAGTCCAATAACTACACTTGTACACACGTTACGTGTGTTGGTGATACCAACAGGACAAACAAGCCAAGAAAAGGTGAACTTAATGCAGTAGTAGATACTAAATGCGGAATTATCAAATAACACTTTGTAAAACCCTAAAATAAAGAAAAAAGAAAGAAAATACTCTTTATTCGCGGTAAACATGACGCAAAAAAAGAACAAAATATGAAAATAACAATTGCAAAATGGCTATTTACTTCAGAATGGTGAAGCTTCAATATGAAGATGCTCTGTAGGTTATGAGTATTGCATGGAGTGGTCCTTCTGTACGTATTCCAGATTGTTCGCGGGTGACATCGGCGTGTTCCAGCTACCACATTCTATCTGAATTGTTGCTATAACAACGCGTGCCTAATGCGTTACGATTGTTTTGTAACATCCCTTGAGAAATCACCAGAAATCAGTTATTGACATTATTTCAAATTGTATTTTTATGTGACTTTTAAATTGAAACAGGCCAACGACGGCCTTTATTTATCCTAAGCCTATACAGGTGTTTTATCTCACGAAAGCCGGTGACCTATACTTGTGTGTATAAGTGTACATGCACAAGGTCTTTGCGTGCGTAAGCTCGAGAGCGCCCAGGCATGGCCGAGTCGCCGGCCGGGTCAGTGTTTCTTGGTTCGCGCCAAAATTATTTAACGAATACGCATGGAAGGTACGAAGAAACGGAGAAAAGTTGTTCGCAGTGAGGTAAGGCAAATTAATGTTCATGTTTAATGTGTATTTATGTTGTGTGTAATGAATTAATGTATTAGTTAGTTTAATAAGAACATGCTAAACGAGATTTTAATAATGTATTGTTTATTTTAGGCTCGTCAAATGATTGCAATTATTTATAATTTTCTCAAAGAAGAATATGAATTTACGGAACTTCATCGAGAACCAAATTGTGATTTATTACATTTGCGTATTATTATAAAACGCACTGCTACAGCGACGGGGGTAAGTGAAAGAACAGTGCAAAAAATATTAAAAGAAGGAAGAGATGTCGCAAGTACATCTTCGAATTTTATGTCACCCATGAAAAACCGAAGACAGAGAAAAAATAAAGTAGAAATTGATGGATTTACAGCTAACATTGTACGGAGCATAATACAAAATTTTCATATCGTACAAAAACAAATTCCATCATTGGCAAAACTAAGGTCAGTCTTGAATGAAAAAAAAATGGTTTCGATGGATGTTTCGCAACGCTACGTAAGTTATTAAATAAATTGGGCTACAAGTGGCGTAAAACCAATAACAATAGGAAAGTATTCATTGATCGGTATGATATCCAGATGTGGAGAATAAAATACTTAAAAAAATAACCAACTACCGCTCTCAAGGTCGGCCTGTTGTCTATACTAACGAAAGTTACGTATTGATAACACATGTTTGAGATAACACCTTGCCCAAAAAGACAAACTATCTCCATAAAAAAAACTTAAATTTTCAAATTCGAAATTCAAATTCAAATTCAAAATATTTTTATTTCACATAAACCTACATGGGCACTTATGACACGTCAGAAGCTAGGTGCACGGTATTCACACTTAGTCAAGGTACTCTTTTTATTTTAGTACACGCTGGAACCTATGCCAGATTTATTGAGAACGCTTGCTTAATCTACAAAGCTAATTCCACAGTTGGAGACTACCATTCCAACATGAGTTTTGAAAATTACGTAAAATGGTTGAATGAAAAGTTGCTGCCAAATTTTCCAGATCGTTCCGTAATAGTACTAGATAATGCATCGTACCACAATACACGTGCTGAGAAATTGCCGACGACAGCCTCAACAAAATCTGAGATACAAGAATGGCTCACTTCTAAGGTTTCGACACAAATTTGCACAAAATCTAGTTACCTATATGATATAATAAAAAACCACAAAAGTTATTTTATCACTTACAAAATCGATGCCTACATAAAAAGTAAAGGATTTGAAGTATTAAGCCTCCCTCCTTACCAGTCTGAGCTTAATGCCATAGAGAACATCTGGGGGGTTCTTAAAAACTACATTGCTCTAAGAAACGTTGAGCAAAATATGACCAATACAGAAAAACTTATTCAAGAAAGTGTTACAAAAATAACAAGTGAGACATGGCGTAAAACTTACAATAGTGTCATTAAAAAAGAAACTAATACTAAACTAAACTAAACTAATAATTAATAATAAACTTACAAGATGACAGTGAAGCAGGAACTGACTCTGAAGAAGAGTCTAGTTACGATTCTACTTGAAATATTAATTAAAATAAAATATAAAATGTATTCAAAATATTGCTAAAATTAAATTTTTCTTGAATATAAGTTTCTATTATATTTTATTGTACCATGTCTTATCTATACATAGCAAAAATCGAATAACTTTATTATTTTGTTCATTAGGGATCTGCTTGCTGACGCTACCTGTAGTTACGCACACAAGAGCGCGTGTCTATACGCATTACAACTACTAGTATGGCCAACCCGCTTTCGTGAGATAAAACAACTGTACATATAGAACATATCTTATAGGCATCATCAATTATGAAACACCTAACACAATGCTATGTGGAGGCTCTCAAAGCCAAAGTTGAAAACCGCCCTTTGCTGTAATTAACTGACACCCATACTTTTTAATTAACTGGCACCCATACCTTTTAAAACGGAACACATCCGTTTTAGTTGCAGGTAGAAATAAAAGCCTTTGATGGTGTTGTAGACAGGGAGGTAATAGAGACTTGTACAATGAATGAGTATCTACGACTATTTCATTTTAGTTTTCATCTCAATCTGATCACATTCACCCGCGGTGGATCAGTAACACGTGAAATGGAATCAATCTCAATATAACATACATTACTGATATCGACGAATACATAAGAGAACTCACAAGTCACACCTGCACCCGCTAGTATTGTTTTATCAATGAGATGTCGCGAAACATGCCACACACTCATGATAAGACTTGCCGATGATATAATAGAAAGACCATCATCAAAATACTACCCAATTGAAGAAACGGTGTCATAGTCCGTGTCTTTGGATCAGTATTTTAGTTTTTTGTCACCGACTTCTGTAATTAAAGTTATTATTATTCACGTTTTTTTTTTTTAAGGTTTTTTTGTAAAAAGTTATTATTTTTAAATTTTTAGTTATGGTACCTACCCCACACCAATTCATATATCACTAAATTTTATGTAAACAAGAGTGACAGGAAGTATTATACAATAATGCACTGAGAGTGCTGCTGCGGCTGCTGTGGCGTTGTAGTGCATCAGGGATGTTTGCGGATAATAAGATTGATGGTTTTGCCGCCATTGTTAGAAAAAGATGACGGATTCCCCGACGTTGCGGACGTGGATGCAGTTCCACGCTGAATTTTAATTTTATGTTATAATCTGTGCTTATACCTACTAACACTAATAATAATAATAACCCCACCGCCGTATCTCTACGTTGACTTCATGGTGGGGCTTGCGTGCTCTGAGCTCTAGGTCTGTGCCAGTAGAGTTTACTTTGCCGGAACGGGTCTAGGATGAGAAGCCAGACTAAGAGAGATACAGAAGCCCGCAGGGCAGCATGTGGTGAGCTGTTGGGCAATAGCGACCCCACGGACCCTATCTTCCGGGAGAAGTCTTGTTCCTCACCTCTAACTTACTTTTATTGGCCGACTGGAATGAACACTGACGAGGAACGGAGCTCCCACCTCATTCTTGCCTTAATTGGCCGGCTTGAGTGGAGGTTCGGAAGAGCAACCGTGCTCGGAGGAAGAAAGTATTCCAGTAAAATGCTGGTAGGGATCTTGACCGTACTTCCGGGATTGTCCTGATAGCCGCGGAATACCGCTCCACTCTTCATAAGCACCTCAGGACATGTTGCTCCCTTGTCGCTACGACACTTTGTGCCAGCGACCGTTTTCGGGGGCCCATTATTGAGTGTGCAAGTCACCCTCTGCCATTTTATCTTTGTATTTACAATAAAACATTGGTCAGGCAGGGGCCATAGTCTTTCCATAGTTCAAGATAACAAGTTCACTTAGCCACCCAAACCCATAATCCAATTACTTGGTTTCTATATCTTGCATTAGTCCTACACCAACCGGGGGTTATCCTTGGCTGTACTTGCATACTGCGAACAGGGATATTCCTTGGGTGCGCTTACATAGTCCATGTATTTATTCATTTATGTAAATATTATGTACGTAAGGAATAATCCACATCTGTTTAATAAAATAAGTGATAGACATAATTTTAATACTAGAAATAAAGATAAACTAGATCAACCATTTTTCAGATTATCTAAAGTACATACATCTTTTATGGGGTACTGTGTTAAATGTTACAACAAAATACCTTATGACATATTGCAATTAAATGAAAGAAAATTTAAAACTCATATTAAAAGTACACTTTGTAAACAAGCATATTACAAATTAGAGGATTATATCCAAGATAAGAGTGCTTGGAAACATGCTGGTCCTGCTCCATAGGACAATATAGAATCAAGACAAAATCAAACAGGTTGCTAATTTAATTGTAAAATTTATAATTTTGTGTTATATGATATTGATTTTACATTCTATGATTACTTCCTCACACACTGACTAATTAATTTTAAAAACATTAGGAAAATCGTCTACTTTTACAATGTTTGTAAATATGTGAGCACCATGTATCTATCACATAATTAAATTATCTGTCGTTGCTTCATTTTTAATTCTTTTTACCTATTGTGGTATAGTAATTTTATTCTAGGTGCATCGTCTTCACATATAATTATTTAACTAATGTACGTACTTATACAAACTATGGTAAAACATTTTAAAAGAGTAACGGTGGAGTTTCTTGCCCATTCTTCTCCATACGAAATCTACCTTTTGGAAGGGGCGACTAGAATCAAGTATATTATTCTGTAAATTTTGACGTTCAAAAGTGCCATGCATGGGCCTATTTGAAATAAATGATTTGACTTGACTTTGACTTTGACATACAGGGATAGTCGTCGCTTGGTGCCTCATTCCATATAAAATTGTCTAAGGGGCCTCTGCGAGTTGGCTTCGGCCCCTCGTACGCCTTCCAAAAGACTGGGACCCTAAGGTCCCGAGATATATAAAAATAAATAATAATAATATAATAATAAAATTAACAAACATAATAATAAAATTAACAAACATAATAATAAAATTAACAAACATAATAATAAAATTAACAAACATAATAATAACAGTTTTTCATCGCGACCCGACCGCGTTGGTGAAGAAGATGATGAAGGGGTTATATTCGTGAGTTCTCAATGCAATGCACGACTGCGGAGCGCTTTGGAGGATGCTTTCCGGGAGTACCGTTCCAGTCCGCCGGGACTTAGACCACATTTACCTCGTTTGCCCATGCACAAGAAAAATAAGGCGCTGGTGCGTACTCTAGACTCGCTGCTGTCAAATTGTTTTGACGGCAGTAAGGACCTCGCCGATACCCACTCAATCTAGTATTGTGCAGCTGTAGCGGCATGTCGTGTAGCTCATGTTAAAGTCCCCAACAGTGACAGAGCTCCACGACCAAAACCAGCTGTACCAGCTTGGCAATGCAGGATTGAGCGTCGTATCGGTGAGGCTAGTGTACTCATCGGCAAGCTAACCTGCTTTAGAGAGGGCAATACTCGCCCTAGAGTGATGCGCTTTGTGAAACGGACATTCTCAGGGACTGATATCAGTTCTCGAGATTATTTGTCCCGCGTCACAGAGCGTATCGACTTCTTGAAGCAGAAGATCTGTGCATGGGCAAACCGAATTCGACGATACAGGTGGAGAGTGGAACGGTACACTCAGAATCGCACATTCCAGAGCGATGAAAGGTGGGTTTACAGGGCTTGGGAGCGACCGGACCAAGGTGTGATTGACACGCGCCTGCCGGATGATGACGCCATGTGTTCATTTTGGCGAAGCATATGGTCGGCGCCTATCAATCACACCGAAGGAGATTGGACTAGGGAGATCGAAGGAGCGTGCGAGCAAATACCAGAAATGGGGGCACTCACCATCAGTCCCCAAGATGTAGCTCGTGCAGTCCGTCCGTTACCTAACTGGAAATCACCAGGGCTGGACGGGCTGCACAACTTTTGGATAAAGTGGCTTCAAAGGTCGCACGCCCGTTTGGCATCTCAGTTCCAATCAGCTTTAGAATCAGGGTCGCTGCCCCTTTTTTTTAACGACAGGAATAACCCACCTGCTCCATAAATCAGGTATAATAATAATAATAATAACCCCCACCGCCGTATCTCTACCCCACCGCCGTATCTCTACCCCACCGCCGTATCTCTCCCCCACCGCCGTATCTCTACCCCACCGCCGTATCTCTACCCCACCGCCGTATCTCTACCCCACCGCCGTATCTCTACGTTGACGTCGTGGTGGGGCTTGTGCGCTCCGAACTCTAAGTCTGTGGCGGTAGAGTTTACTTTCCCGGAACGGGTCTAGGATGAGGAGCCAGACCAAGAGAGATACAAAAACTCGCAGGGCAGCATGTGGCGAGCTGTTGGGCAGTAGCGACCCCACGGACCCTATCTCCCGGGAGAAGTCTTGTTCCTCACCTCTGGCTTGCCTTTATTGGCCGGTTTGAGTGGAGATTCGCAAGAGCAAATGTGCTCGGAGGAAGGAAGTATTCCAGTAAGTGCTCGTAGGGATGTTGACCATCTTCCAGGCTCTGGGATTGTTCTGAAAGCCGTGGAATACATCTCCACTCCTCAAGCACCTCAAGACATGTTGCCCCGTAGTTGCTACGTCACTGTGTGCTAGCGACAGTTTTTCGGGGGCCCATTATTGAGTGTGCAAGTCACCCCCTGCCATTTCAGCCTTGTATAGTATATAACATTGGTCAGGCAGAGGACAGAGTTATCCCATAGTTCAAGGAAACAAATCCACTATAGCCATCCAAACCCATAGCATATGTTTTATTTTCATGTTCTACAATACGCACCTTTAGAATTATAGAGACCTAATTCGAAATTTGAAGATTTCGACTTTGACTCATAAAATTACCTTGCACGACCATCTTCATCGAATCTTAATAAAACATATTAAGTTAGGATTATCTGACAAGACTGACATTTAAATCTCTGTTTTATTAAGTTTCGATGTAGATGTCGTGCAAGGTAATTTTATGAGCCAAAGTTGAAAATTAAATCTTCAAATTTCGAATTAGGTCTCTATAATTCTAAAGGTGCGAATAGTCCTGCACCAACCGGGGGTTGTCCTTGGGTGCACTTGCATAGTCCATACAGGGACAATCGTCTGTTAGTGCCTCATTCCATATTAAATTGTCTAAGGGGCCTCTGCGAGTTGGCTTCGGCCCCTCGTACGCCTTCCAAAAGACCGGGATCCTAAGGTCCCGAGATATATAAATATATAAAAATAATAATAATAAATCTTTATTCAGTATTAAAAAATTGGTAAAATATTAACATAAAATCTTAGAAATAATTTACAAAGGTATTAGAATGGTAGATGCCTGGGGAGGGTCTGGATTTATGCTTTCGCGGTTGCACAACGACATGCTTTGCTTTGCTTTGCTTGGTAGTATAGATGCAGGCCTACCCTACCGCCTCCTTCAGAGGGGGTAGGGTTGGCGGGGTCTTGAGGGTGAGCGCTAAAGTCGTGTAGATCCTCAAGACAAGTCTGGCGGATGCACCTTCCCGAGGTTGCCACCCCGTTCTTGGTCTAGTTCCATAAGAAATAGACGTAACTAAAACCACCAGGCGCCTTTGAATCCCTTCCTCAATTCCCTTAACCTCATTCTGTCCCGTCTTATGCCTTCCTGTCCCAAATCTCACAAATCCTCCCCACTCTATCCTATCCGTATCCCTACTCCTCCCTATTCCGCTTTCCAACTTCCACTCCTAACCGTGACCCCCTGTGACTGGGTGGGGGCGGGCTCGACTATCACTAAATCCAGCTGATTGTCGAGTAGGAGTAAGCAGTCACCTGCGCTAGGACCTGCGCAGTTGAGCGCCGTGAGCGGGGATGAAGGAGTCCTGGGGGGTTGAGCCGAGCGGCTCTGGCTGTAATGTGCCCGTAAGGCAACACGCCCCCTTTGGTCCGAATTTCAAGTGAAACGGTGGCCCTACCCAGTAGCCAGGGGTAGGGAAATGGTCATAGTGTCCCGTCAGAGGGCCACAGGCGAGGTGCGTGAGGTCCGCTGAGGTCGTCCTTGGACGGCCAAAGCGGTAGGTAAAGGTCATGCTGACGGTGTAAGTGAGGGTTGATCAGTTCGTTGGCCAACGCCAACCCGATCGAGCACCCGATGTCGCACTGTAAACCAGCCTCGCGCCCCTATATCTCTCTGGTAGTCCTAACGATCGAACTTTTTTTTTTTTTATATAGTGAGACGTTCCCAGTTGCGGGCTCCATGGTGGGTGGGAGCCAGAGAGACGAATTTTATTAACATTTTAATATGGATTTATCAAGGCCATTTTAAAAAAACAGCACCGGAGTGGAGGCGAAAGCCGATGAGACTCCCAAGGGAGGTGCTTGCACTTCCCTTGCCCCTGGTGGCCATGCAGCTAACACTGCGGGTACCAGCGCGGGCACCGGTCCAGCTGTGGCGAGAACCACAGCCAAGACCAAAAATAAAAAGTCCCAGTATAAACAAAGGACGTCGGCGCTGATTGGGACCAGTACCGACCCTTCTGACGCACAGGCGAAGACCAAGGCGACGACTAATACCACTGCCGGTCTGACCCTCTCTACACAGGCCCCGGCGCCAGGTAACACTGGTACCGGGCTCCCAGCCAAACACCCTCCTCCTCCTGTGGCTCCTCTAGCCTCCCCTCATCAGACGGTCGTCACCGGTCAAGCGGAGACGGCTAGTTGCACTGAGGACGTGTTCTCACGCGCCTGGCATTTCGTGCAGAAACGCAAGGGCAAGGGTAAACATACTCAACAAGCCCATTGCTCTTGCAATGACCCTTCAGGTCCAATTGCTGCCCCGGAACAGGGCAGAAAGAGGGACAGATTGACGAGGAAGGAGCGCCGTCAAGCATTAAAGAAGTCGGGCAAAGGCTCCCGCAACAAACAGGCCACTGTCGCTAGCACAGTTAAACCGACAGTTGGCCAGCTAAACTTCTCCGCCGGTAAGCGGTCACAGGCAGAGGCCGGCACAAGCCGACCAGCGCCCAGTCAACCGCCAACCAGCGCTCCGGTGAAACCCAAAGGTGACACTACACAGCGACCCTATTGGAAGGATCAGGCCGCGGCCAAGCGAGCTCTCAACGAAACCTTGACACCTCGGGGAGAGCATAAGCGGCCGCGTCTCGATCAATCCAATAGGGTCGACCAACGAAGCTACGCCCAAGCTGCCAGCGCAACCCTAGACGTCGCCATCACCTGCGACCGCACGGGGATCCTCAGCAAGGACGCGTCGGACCAGGTTCTCGCTGCTATCCAGAAGCAGATCATCCTCGAGGCCTGCTCCCCCAAACAGGACACCCCAGGGCCGACTTTCAACGCCAAGCCGCTGTTCGCCGGGGGTATCCTTAAACTGTGGTGCGGTAATGACCACACCTTAGCCTGGCTAAGGAAGACAGTCTCCGGCTTGACTCTTTCAACTAGCACCTCGTTAGTCGTTATGAGCCAGTCGGAGATCCAGAAGCGTGCACGGTGTGGCATCGTGATCCCGGACGAGCAGGGGGTCTACGGAGAGTCGACTATGATTGGTCGTACTCTCAGCTACCAAAACTCTTGGGTAGACATCAAGAGGTGGGTACTGCTGCACGCTGACAAACAAGCCGCGGCGTGGTTCGTGGTGGTCGGTGTCCCTGTGGACCAAATCCCGACTCTGATGGAGGCCGGACGCCGCCTCTCAATTGGATTAGGGGCGGTGTACGTGAAGTTCCAGGGTCGGAACGGTAGGTTCACCGACGTTCCACAGGGATGGGACCCCGCCACGGGAACCGTCTGCGAGGCGCTGGAACAGCTGTCGCAAGCAACAGCAGGGGAGTCCACTCCCCCTTCACACAACCCGGAAGCATCCGCGGCTGAGCCTGCTACTGCAGAGTCAGCCGCCCCTGCCGCCGCCACCGTGGATGTCGTTCCCTCATCGGGCGGGGAGCTGGACGACATGATCCTGTCTCCGGCTTCGGGCTCGGGGGAGGACAGTTTCGACGAGGGCGACCTGTTTGCCGGGCTTAGACTTGGGGGGGACGACGAGGGTTCGACCAGTGATGGCGTCCCTTTCGTCGGTCTGTAAAGTCCTCCAAGCAAACCTCCACCACAGTCAGACCGCGACGGCTCAGCTTCGCAAGTGGCTGGAGGTACAACACACGGCCATTGCCTTAATACAGGAGCCGTGGATTAGGGCGGGTCGCATACAAGGACTCTCCAATCTTGGCGGTAAGCTCCTAGTCACCTCAGATCATGATCATCCCAGATCGTGCATCTATGTCACAGGTAACCTTAAAACACAGCTCTTAACTGACTTCTGTTGCAGAGATATCTCTGCAGCTAGGCTGCTTATACAGCGCGACGATGCCACAGAGATGGTGATCGTTTTCGCCTCGGTCTATATGCCCGAAGCGGAGGCGCCGCCTCCTAACGGACTCGCCCGCCTCGTGAACCATTGCGAGAGCTGCGGGTTTGAGGTTGTCGTCGGGGCCGATGCCAATGCTCACCACCAACTGTGGGGTATGGACACGCAAAACGAGAGGGGTAAGGCTTTGGTTGACTACTTATTCTCGACTAACCTATCCCTACTAAACACTGGCTCCGAACCAACATTCGTAACCAGGCGAAGCCGCACAATCATAGATCTCACTCTGGCATCAGAGGGCGTGGCGGAAATCACCACTGGGTGGCAGGTCTCCAAGGAGGCCTCCTGCTCCGATCACAGGTGGTTCCGCTTCGACATTCAGGTCTGTGTTCCATCGATACCACCACGGCGTTATCCGCGTAAAACGGATCGTGCCACCTACACACGCAGCCTTGATTCCAAGCTAGCGATGCTAAGCGATCCGGTGACATATGCGGACACGACACAGATTGAGGCACAAGTAAGCCATCTTACAGAATCAATCATAGACAGCTACAAAACCGCCTGCCCAGAGACCACGCCGCGCAACATACCGGGTAAACAACCCTGGTGGGGCGCTGATCTGGAGCGCAAGCGCAACAAGGTAAGAACAGCTCTGAATAGAGCCATGAACACATGTGCGGATGAGGACTGGGATAACTACTACGCGGCCAAATCTAGCTACAAAAAATGCATCAGATTCAGGAGCACCTCGGGATGGCGCAAATTCTGTGGTAGCATTGAATCTTGTCAGCAAGCAAACAAGGTAAGGAAAGTACTGGCGCAACAGAATACACCTGGGCCCGCCACCCTCCGCAAACCTGATAACACACTCACGTCGTCGCCTGAGGAAACAAGACGCATCCTAATTGAAACTCACTTCCCTGGTTGCGTCTTCGCGCAGGTAATCGACTGGCAAGATGAAACCCAAACACCAGCTGACACTGACTGGAGTTACGCACGCAGGGTGATCACGTTGGAGAAACTCCAATGGGCCATCCGGAGCTTCCATCCTTTTAAGGCAGCTGGTCCTGATGGAGTGTTCCCCGCTTTACTACAGTGGGGGGGTGCTTCTGTCGCAATAAGACTGGTGCCTTTAATGAGGGCGTGCCTGGCCTTTAGATACGTTCCTAAAGGATGGAGGGAAGTGAAAGTAATATTCATCCCTAAGCCAGGTAAGGGCGACTACACAAACGCCAAATCCCACCGACCAATCAGCCTGACCTCCTTTCTCCTAAAAACTCTGGAAAGGCTATGGGATAGAGAGCTGAGGGATGGCGCTCTGAAAAACATACCGCTACATGGTAATCAACACGCATACAGCTCAGGTAAGTCGACCGAATCTGCTCTCCATCTAGTGGTCAGTCAGATAGAGGACGCGATTCATCAAAAAGGCACCTGCCTGGGTACTTTTATAGACATCGAAGGAGCTTTCGACAAAACCAACTTCTCCAGCATCAGAAGCGCCCTCTCCAGGTATGGAGTAGAACAGGTACTTACGGACTGGATTACAAACATGTTAAGCAAACGGGTGGTTCGCCTTGAGGGTGAGCGGCAGTTGGCCATGATAGCCAGAGGCTGCCCCCAGGGAGGGGTTCTGTCCCCCCTTCTATGGAATCTGGTAATTAATGACCTCATTACCAAACTCAATGCCAACCGCTATTACACAATAGGGTATGCAGATGACCTCGCAATCCTTGTATCGGGGAAGGTGACGGGTACGATCTGTAACCTCACTCAGCAAGCACTACGTATCGTAGAAAGTTGGTGCAGGGAATTTGAACTGTCAGTGAACCCCACTAAAACTGAACTAGTCATGTTTACCCAAAAACGAGCATTAGGTCCTTTCCGCCTACCCAAACTGTTCGATACTGAACTTCAGTTGGCCAACGAAGTCAAGTACCTCGGGGTCATTCTAGACAGTAAGTTAAACTGGAGTAGTCATGTAGACAACAAGCTAAACAGGGCCTGCATTACCTTCTGGCAGTGCAGGAGAATGATAGGTAAGAAGTGGGGCCTATCCCCCAAAATCATACTGTGGCTGTACACAGCAGTGATCCGCCCTATGATCGCGTACGGGGCCGTGGTTTGGTGGCCCCGCACTCAGCTGGTTACAGCTTGCAACAAACTACAACGCATGCAAAGACTAGCCTGCGTGGCAACCACGGGCTGCATGAGGACTACTCCGACTGCAGCAATCGAAGCCATGCTGGGACTGCCCCCACTCCACCTGTTCATACAGCAGGAAGCGACAATGGCGACGGTGCGTCTTAATGCAATTGATCTCTGGGGTAAGAGAGTCACACAACACACCGCGCTGCTTGAGGGACTCAACAATGAGTTCCCTATTACGAAAGCGGTAAATGACCGGGTGCCCAAACAATTTATCTTCGATAAAAAATACAGAATCCAACTCCACGAGGACCGCAGATGCGAGGGTTTGCGCCCCGCAGAGCTGCGAATCTTCACCGACGGATCCAAAACAGGTAGTGGCACAGGTGCTGGAATCTTCTCGGAGGACTTCAACATACACATAGCCACACCATTGGGTGTCCATAACACAGTGTTCTAGGCCGAATGCATGGGTATATCTCTTGCCGCTTCAGCCATCATGGCCAGGGAAGTTAAGGACCACTCGATAAGAATACTCTCAGACAGTATGGCTGTTCTGCAAGCGCTAAACAGTCACACTGTTGATTCTGGGCTGATATACGAGTGCCACCAACGCCTCAACCAGGTGGGTGACCTCAATAATATAACCATTCAATGGATCAAGGGACACAGCGGTTCGCGGGGCAATGACGCAGCCGACGAACTTGCCAGAAGGGGGTCGAGCATGGCACCAGTGGGGCCTGAACCCATCACGCCACTCCCCTTCGGGTACCTACGCTCTCTGGTAAGGAAACGAACCAGGGAACAACATCACAAAATATGGGTGGACCACGGTGAGTGCAGGCAGGCTAAGGAGGCTCTCCCTACAATCGACGGCCGCCTCACGAAACAGGTTCTCCGATTAACAAAACAGCAGCTGCGCACAGTTACAGCTGCCCTAACTGGCCATGGGTCATTTAATATACACCTCTTTGTCATAGGAGTCACAGACAGTCCGCTGTGCAGAGCTTGCATGGAGGACGACGAGACAGCAGCCCATGTGCTGTTAAACTGCCCGGTGGTCGCCACATACAGGGCCAAGTACTTCGGTAACCCAGGTACCCTACGTGAGATTGTCAGTGACACCAAGGCGTTGCTGGCCTTCTTTGAGGAGCTGGGGTGGATCGAATAACAGATTTTCCCACCCGTACGCAAAATACGCGCTTTGACGTGGAGTTGCGGATACCAGCCCGTATTACCTATTACCTATTATGGTAGATGCCTGTACTAGGATAAACCTGTATCACAGGCGGCATGAGCTCTTAATGGTAATAGTAGGACAATAAAATTCTTAACAATATTTAACATTAGAAGTCTTGAAATAATGACAAAATTGAATTACCTTATTCATATTTTATAGCTAGTTTACTTAAATACTATTTACATTAAAGATATAAAAATAATATACACAATATTTATCTTAAATACGTAAATTATTATGTATTTAGTTTGCGTAAAATAGTTTCTTGCACTTTATAACCTAGTTAAAACACATGATATGATTTTGCGTCAGCAGAATTTGTAAGTGGGTTAAAAACAATGTTGCACAAAATTAAATAACGTTTGAGGCTATGTGTGTATTCGATTTTACTGCGGGCGATTAATGTGCTGAGACATCAATAAAATCAAGAATTTGTGGGCCAGTGCTGTGTTTTGTTGAGTCAGCAGTAGGCATTAAACACGGTAGTCTGGACTTATAGTATGAAGCTCTAGGCGCCTTCGTAGTCGATAGAGTTGATGTACCTGTACTCCGCTATTTTCCTAGCAAGGCAATCAGCGTCTCCCGTTTTGTGGTTATTTGAGTTTTTAAAGCGTGAGCAAGGTGCACATTTCGGTGTGTCAGCTTTTTTCGCGCATTCTGACAATGAGTGTCCTTCTTCTCCGCAGTGACCACACGTAGATTTCAGCTCTCTGCATGTTTTTGCTGCATGACCATATTGTTGGCATTTGTAGCATCTGGTAACCAGGGTGAAGTCCCTGATAGGGCAGGTAATGGCGGGAGGGGTTCACATCGGCGTCGAGTCGACGATGAAGTATCTGGGACTCGTCCTCGACAGCCGTTGGAATTTCGTCAAACATTTCCGACGTTTGGCTCCCAGACTGGAGCGGGCCGGGGCTGCGTTGAAGCGGCTCCTGCCCAATCTAGGGGATCCAAACGCCTCCTGCCGGAGGCTCTACGCGGGGGTCGTGCGGTCCATGGCCCTTTACGGGGCACCGGTGTGGGCGCGTTCACTAAGGCTGCGGCCAGCCCGCTGGTTGAACGCGTCCCAGAGGGTCATGGCCATCCGGCTGGCCCGAGGATACCGCACGGTCTCCTGCGAGGCGGCGAGCCTCCTTGCCGGATTACCGCCATGGGATCTGGAGGCAAAGGTCCTCGCGCACATCTGGGAGTGGCGCGAGGAGGCGAAACGCCGGGGCTTAACTCCGCTGCCGCGAGAAATCGCGGCACAGCGGACAGAGCTCCGGCGGGATCTCATGGCGTCATGGAGAGTGCGATTGTCGCAACCCAGCGCTGGGCACGCCAAAATTGCGGCGATAAGACCCCTCTTTGAGGAGTGGCTGGAGAGGCGCCACGGCGTCCTCACCTTCCGCCTGACGCAGGTCCTCACCGGACACGGCTGTTTCGGGAGGTTCCTGCATAGGATAAGGCGGGAGGATACGCCCGGGTGTCAACATTGTGTGGATCACCCGGAGGACACGGTGGAGCATACGGTGGAGGTCTGCCCAGCTTCGGCGGAGCATTGCCGTGTCCTCGTGGAGGCGATCGGCGGCGGTGATCTCTCGCGTCCGGCCCTGATACAGGCCATGGTAGGGAGCGAGAGGAAATGGGAGGCCGTCACCTCCTTCTGCGAAGCGGTAATGCTCGCGAAGGAGGAGGCGGAACGTGTGAGGGAGAGGCAAACTTCGCGCCCTCACGCCCCTAACCGCCGCAGGAGGAGACGCGCAGGGCGTCGGGAATCGCGAGGAGATTTCCGGCCACCGTAGGCGCGGGCTTGCGGACGGTGAGCTATGAGTGGCTCACCGTCTGATAAGGACCAGGCCCGGGTCGACGGCGCGTTGTGTTCCACGCGCGCCTCAAAGAGATGTCAGCAGAATTGAAGGGGTCCACTAAGGCCGATGCCTGCCGGGGTTGCGAAGAAAACCGAAAGGGAGATCGTGGCCCCCGGCAACAGGGCAATCGAAGGAACACGGGTGGGTTTTAGTCAGTAAGAGTCTGACACGCCCTCCCGCTCCGCCCAGAGCGGGAGAAGTTATTTGATGATTTCCCACCCAAAAAAAAAAAAAAAGGACGTCCAATTTATAAAAAGCCTTGTTTGGGATAATAGGGCTTTACGTATATTCGCTGTAACTTCAATGACGTAGTTACAGGTCGACGCATCTTTCTTCCCAGATTTGTGGCTTAATTTAACCATACTCAAAAAGGACTCCATAGGCATTGCTGGAAACTTGTCGGCTACGTTTTGTTCGTAAATGCACCTGAAGACTTCAGTTTCAACCAAAGTAGTTGGCACACCTACAACCACGATCCGAGGTCTGCGCTTGTTGGGTTCGTCGGCGGTAAGTCCGGATATAGAGAGCTGGACTGCGTCCTGAAGTTTATAAGCGTCGTGTTTCGTCTCTGTACTAATTATAACACCACCATTTTTGGTCTTGCGGACACCACGCATATGTATCTTCATTTGATCAGGGCGAATGATTTTTTGTACAAGGTCTTTTATTTGGTCACTAGACTTAAATTTATCGTTGGGATAAATAGCTACAGAGGTTCAATTGTTCGGTCGAATGAAATCATTTGCTGGGATTCTTCACCATATCAGCAAACGAAACATTTCCCCAACCAGAGTCCTTAATCGTCTGTTTGAGCTCCGAAATATGTTCCGACAGGTCTCGTTTTTCTTGAAGGGCATCAACGGCGTTATACGCGTGAATGGCTTTCTGCTTGAGCGACTGATACAGGACTGCCATTTGTGAGGTTCCAGATCCTATTTTACGGCATATGATAGATATTTTCATTTTCTGCTCAGAGTTGAGTTTGCCATCCGCGGCAATAGAGCAAACTTCATTCAATTGCTGTTCGATGGCTGGCATCCATTTTTGGATCTCGGGTGTTGAAACAACATCAACCGTGACCGACTCAAGGGCTGGGTTTTGCGTCGTCGTCTTCGACAGCGAGACGGAGGGGTGCACAGGCCCCCTTGGATTGAAGGGGCTGTTATCCATTTTGTATTTATACGAGTTTTCTATTTCGTGTCCATTATTTACTAAAACTACACACTAAGCAAAATTACAGTTGCATTACAGTAATGCACTTAAGGAGGTCACTATTATTAAAGTAGGTAATTATTAAATCTTGCTAACGAGCACGTCTGTACACTGCGAATGAGGACCGTGAATCCGTGTATCGTGGAGGTAGCACTGCGGAACCCAAAAATTATAGACCAATCACTTGTCTACCGACGGTCTATAAAGTTTTTACATCCATTTTGAGAGCTAAAATTAACAAACATATAGACACCAACTCCATCATGTCTGCCTCTCAAAATGGATGTAGGTACGGGTCCCGCGGTACTAAAGAGTTCGGCCACATACATTGCTCATGAGTTTGTTTTGAGTTTGTTTTTTTCGCTCTCGACTGGTCGTGTTTGCGGGTGGACGTGTGCTAATTATTGATTCTGATTTTAATTTTAAATTAATCCTATTGGCTGCTGCGTTAATTTTGAATTTTTTGTCAGTCTTGTGGAGTTTATATGGACTAACTCCGCCTTGTGGGCGGTCTGTGAGAGGGACAACAGCATTAATCTTGAAAAAGTGTTTTTGACTGCCTGATGAGATTAGAACCCGAGACGTGCTGCGTGGAACGTCGATGCTTGTGCCGCTGCGCCACCGCGCATGTGACTGTGAGTGTTGAATATTACTATCTCCTACGGTGCGCGCGGCGTAGCCGATACCGACTGCCGCTACGAGTGATCTACAGCTGTTCTACGAGCGCTACGAGTGCTACGCTACGTCTATGTCACTGTCTACATTGTACGCAATATCGCTGTGCCGTAACAGATAAAGTCGCATGCACTGTTTTGTTTACTACTCAACCTAACACGCTCTGATATTTAACATGCCTAACGTGAAAAAGAGTTCACCATCAAAATCTACGAATGTAAACCTAACTATGGGAGCCCTCACACTCTGACTCTGAAGTTCCCCCCTCCCTGCAAAGGAACATTACTGCGAGAACTAAGCGGCCGCGCATGGAATCGTCACCTAACACGCAGGAATTCTCGAGCAAGGTCTCACTTGAACTTATTATGACTACTTTGACCACTATGAAAACACAACAAGAAGTCACGTTTGCCAAAATTTTCTCTGAAGTGTCTGATGTCAAGGAAAAAGTGCATCAAATACAAAAAACAAACTCAGAAATCGAGAACTCGATGGAATATATATGTACAATCACTATGAGGACCTGAAGCTTCAAATCCTCGACCTTGAGAAGACCCGAGATAAAAATGCTGAAACAATCAACAAACTCGAGAGGCAACTCCAAGATATCAAACTGAGTTCGAGGTCATCTGCTGTCGAAATTAGAAATGTCCCGAACAAAGAAAACGAATCTGTCGAGGAGATGATCAATATTGTGTCTCAGATCGGGAAAAGTATTGACTGAAGTATCAGCGTCCGAAATACGCGATATATATCGCTTACCAGCCAAACCTGGGACGAACAAAACTATTGTGACCGAGTTTTCTTCTGTGCACACTAAAACCAACTACCTGTCGGCAGCTCGCAACTTCAACAAAAGCCGAAAATTAGAAGACAAATTGAATACAGAAGTAGTAGGCATATGTGGCGATAAGAAACCGATATATGTCGACGAATATCTTCCCAGATCAATGAAAAAATTATTCCTGCAGTCTCGAGACTTTGCCAAAAAGAATAGTTTCAAATTTTGCTGGATTTCAAATGGCAAGATTCTACTACGCAAAAGTCCGGAGTGCAAAGAAACTTACACTGTCAGGACGGAAGACTGTTTAGCGAACATACTGAAAAAAATGTGACTATTCGACCTGTGCTACATTATTACCCTGTCTCGCTTTTTGGCTGTCTACTACTTTAAAATAATATGTAAATGTCTCGTAATTATAATTGTAGAAACTTTTTACATAACAAGCGAACTTCGCACACATTAGATTTTTTTTCCACACCGCTTAGCTCACAATTACGATTTATCCTATATTAAGCCCTTTTTAATCTTACCTATTTTACTACTTTCACCCATACTTCTTTCTTTACAGAAACTTACGAAATTACCTCCACACTACACTAAATCAAAAACATTAATTCCAACTATTTCCGCACATCAAATAGACTTTCCTTTACACCTATCTTTAAATTTTATTATTAATTATAAATGGCTTGTATAAAAAATATCCTTGATGAAATTGATCAACACAGTGTAGCTACTTTTCAAGTCTGTGCCCCACGCGCATACACTTCTTTGCAAAAGGTAGCACAATCGTCATTAAAAATTATTCACATTAATATTCGTAGTGTTCACAAAAACCTTAATAGCTTTTTAATTCTTCTTGCCCAGATGCCCATCCAATTCGATCTTGTAAAACTGACGGAATGCCGGCTGAAAAATGCTGGTCCAACCCCAACTTTGGATGGTTATACCGCGTATTCCACTATAAAAAACCCAATCCAAAATGATGGTGTAGTAATGTACGTTAAAAATAACCTTCAATGTACTGTAACAGAACCATCTTTCTTTGTGGATGCAAATTGCTTAATTTGTCGTACTCAAGACACTGCAATCATTGGTATATATCGTTCACCTTCATATACTAACTTAACTAATTTCTATAATAGCTTGGAAACTGCTGCGTCTGCCTTAAAAAGCAGCAAATCTGTTATAGTAATGGGAGACTTAAACGTTGATATTAAACCTAACAACGAGGACCCACATTGACATGAGTATCTTCTACATATAGCGACATTGGGTCTTTTGCCAGCTTTTCTACATCCCACTAGACCAAGTTCAAACACTTGCCTAGACCATATCTTGATCAAATCTAAATCCTCATCAAACTCCTTCGTATTAAGTATTACAGATCATCATGCTACGGCCTTACGTTTAGATAAAATTAAAGTGAACCGAAAATTAGTTCCACAGACAACCACGCGTTTAAATTATTCTAATGCTGTAAAGAATGTAGAAAACGCTGACTTAGCCCCGGTGATGAACGCTACTGATGCCAACATTGCTGCAGATAATTTAATCACTACACTCAAAGGCATTGTTCTAACCCATACCTCCACCATCAAAACTTCAAGAAAGGCTAGAATAATCAAGCCTTGGATGACACCCGGTCTCATCCGGTGCATCAAAAATCGAGATGCATGCATCTTAAGCTTAATTCAGATCCGGAAAATACTACTCTCAAAATTACTTACACAAGATACCGAAATTTTTGTAATCGACTTATCAATAAACTTAGACGCTCCCATGAAAAACTTCAATTTACTAGAGCTCAAAATAATAGCAAAGAAACTTGGAAGGTCGTTAAAAAACTCACTCATACAGAAATAAATAAGCAGCCAGCTACAAGTCTCTTGACATTGTCTACGGACCCGTTATCCTCAGTTAACGTAATAAATAATTATTTTGCCAAAGTAGGTAAGACGTTGGCATCTAAAATAATTACTTTCGCTACAGACGGAGACCTAACATTTAAACACAGCATGCTAAACTCGATCGCGCTTCTCCCGGTTAGTGAAAGTGATGTGGAGTTAATTATCAAATCACTTCGAGATAACTGTGCCACGGGATGGGACAACATACCAGCCAAATTAATCAAAATGGCTCGAAACGTCCTCGTGCCCCCTATCACTCATATCTGCAACCTTGCCATATCACAAGGGGTTTTCCCGAGGGCCTTTAAAACGGCGTTAGTAACACCTGTGTACAAAACTGGAGATAAAGCTCAGATCTCAAATTATCGCCCCATCTCTGTCTTAAGCGCTTTGTCTAAAATCATGGAACGAGTTCTCAACAACTGCCTAACCAATTATTTAACCAAATTCCACATTCTCGCCAATAATCAATATGGTTTCCGACATGGCATCTCTACGGAAGATGCCGTAGACGATCTTGTGCAATCGGTAGCTGACAAACTGGACCAAAAACTGAAATGTTATGGCATTTTTCTAGATCTCAGTAAAGCGTTTGACACTGTTTGTATTTCCAAACTAATAGAGAAAATGGAAAATATAGGTATACGTGGTAGCTCTTGAAATCTTTAAAGATTATCTCTCTGACCGTAGACAATCCGTCAAGATCGACAATACAATTAGCGCAGAGGAACGAATAACCTTTGGGGTCCCCCAGGGAAGTATTTTGAGTCCAACCCTCTTCCAAATCTATATAAACGACCTCTGTAATCTGCCTCTCGTCAACTGTAATATTTTCACCTACGCCGACGACACTGCACTAGTGACATATGGTAAGAATTGGGATGACGCTAAATTGCATTCGGAAAACGCATTGCGGAGAGTAATGCATTGGTTAGCAAGTAATCTTTTAACCTTAAACGTTGATAAGACCAAATTTTTACGTTTCATTCTACCACATACATCAAAACCAGCTGAAGAAACCGGAAATCTAAAAGCCCATAACTGTCAGCAAAAGACAGAACCCTGTAAGTGTATCTCATTGTCTATGGTGAAATCCATAAGATATCTCGGAGTGTTCGTCGATGAGAAACTAGATTGGACCATTCAATTGGAGTCATTAGCCTCACGCACCAGAAAACTAATTTATATTTTTAAAAATTTAAGGTTTTCAGCGGATAACAATACTCTCCGAATGGTTTATTTGGCTCTGTATCAAACAATCCTGATGTACTGTATCCCTGTGAGGGGAGGGACTCATAAAACTGAGCTATTAAAACTCGAAAAAGCTCAAAGGGCTGTGCTAAAAGTAATTCACTTCAAACCTCGTGACTACCCTACACATATGCTATATTCAGAATGCAATGTCTTAACTGTTAGGAAATTATACATCTTAAGATCAATCCTTTACAAGCACTCTATGATCTTGTTTAATAAGCAGCTTTTCAGTCAGCGGCGTCGTGGCTTTCCCTTATGTCCTGCTGTGTCTTGCAGGACTGCCTTCGCAAGACGCCAGTTTAATGGCCTAAGTGCAAGGCTGTATAATAAAGCCCACAAAAAATTTAATATTTACGCCTTGACAAAGGGCGAGTTTTAAAAAACAAATTAAATTCATGGTTACAGATATTGACATATAGTGATACCGAAGAGCTTCTAACCACTATACAGTAAAGAGATAGGTTTACACACAGAACACAACATATCCACTTACTCATACAACACAGGCATGTAAGCACTCCCACATACACACGCATACGCACACACACACATACACCCAAACACACAAACACACACACCCACACCCACACATACACCATCACACAATCATACACACACCCACACGCCCATACACCCACACACACTCATGTTTTTATTAAATTTTTTGTTCTTTTTATTTTTATACTTTATTTTAACATTAAGTACTTTGTTCGCCTACTGCACGTACCAATTTTTTGTAACCGTAATAAGACTTACTGTGAATGGATACTCTTTCCTAAGATACAGACAGATTTTCTGCCTAGTTTAGGAAAGGGAGTCTTATGACCACTTTTATATGTGTTGTACTGGTTCTATTTATTTATAACATCTAATTATATAAGACAATTTTGCATACCATGTACGAACTACTTTTTTTTAAATAAAAAAAATATTATTATTATTATGAGGGTGCTGGAGTTGTATAAAGTAGACGCAACTCTACGCACCTTCCTGATGTCATGTATGGGGCAATGGAGGACGGTGCTTCGCTATTCAGGATGTCGACATATCCTGAGGAATAGCGAACCGATAAGGATCGAGCGAGGTATATTCCAGGGTGACAGTTTGAGTCCACTTTGGTTCTGCCTAGCCTTGAATCCTCTAAGCACACTGCTGGAGAATTCAAGGCTAGGCTTATTGATTGAGGAGAGGTGGTCAGGTTATATCTCACCTCCTTACCATGGATGACTTGAAACTCTTTGCCCCCAACAATTTGCAACTGCTGGAGCTACTGAAGGTAATTGAAACTTTCAGTAGCGCCATCAGGATGTAATTTGGTGTGGACAAATGTGCGGTCATGCATGTAAAACGAGGGGAGATCGTGGAATCCGTGGAAACCCACCTCTCGGATTCCATACACCTAAGATCCCTCTCTTCAAACGAAACCTACAAGTATTTGGGTATGTCGGAAGCGTTAGGTATCAACGCTGCTGACATGAAGCAATCGCTGAGGGAGCGCTTCTTTAGCCGCCTGAATAAAGTATTAAATAGTCTTTTGTCAGGTGGAAACAAGGTGCGCGCCTTCAACGGTTGGTTCATGCCGGTTTTGATGTACTCTTTTAGCATACTCAAATGGACTCAGACGGAACTTGACGCCTTGGATAGGAGGATCCGCACACTGCTGACCGCAAATCGGATGCATCACCCACGTTCATCGGTAATAAAACTGTATATCCCGCGGAAGTGCGGAGGTCGAGGCTTCTTAAATGCTAAGACCCTGCACAACCGTGAGGTATGCAGTCTCAGGGAATACTTCCTAGAAGCCGACATGGGGATGCACCGAGATGTGGTCTCAGTGGACAAGGGCCTCACCCCGCTATCCTTGGCTAACGAGAACTGGCGCAAACCTATAGTATTAGATACTAATGACCGCAAGGAGGTATGGCAGAGCAAAGAGCTTCACGGGCGCTATTATCGGGCCTTACATGGGCCCGATGTAGACCTGTTAGCGTCCGTATCTTGGTTGCGATTCGGTGAACTCTTTGGGAAAACCGAAGGTTTTGTTTTTGCGATTATGGACGAAGTTATAATGACGAACAACTACCGGAAATATATTGTGTAGGACGGCACGGTTTACATCTGTCGGGCATGCCACCGTCCCGGGGAATCAATCCGACACATTATATCTGGCTGTTCTCGTCTGGCTAACGGAGACTACTTGCATAGACACAACCTTGTAGCCAGGATTATCCACCAGCAACTTGCTCTGAAATACAGTCTTGTGGAATCGGAAGTACCGTACTATAGATATGTGCCCGACCCAGTCCTCGAAAATGGCAATATCACGTTGTATTGGGATCGATCTATCATCACTGACAGGACTATTGTTGCCAATAAGCCAGATATAGTGGTGATAGATCGATTAGAGCGTCGCACAATGATTATTGATATAGCAGTCCCGCATGACGAGAACCTCGTGAAAGCTGAAAAAGATAAACAGATTAAGTATCTTGACCTGGCCCGCGAGGTTGTCGACATGTGGGATGTGGATACAGCAATAATTGTGTCGTGAGTGTGATTGTGTTGTGTTTGTTGTGTGCGCGGCCAATGGCATAATAGCCAAGAGCCTCGACCAACACCTGAGGAGGCTCTCGTTAGGCAGCTGGATCAAAGGCTTGATCCAGAAAGCGGTACTCCTGGACACGGCGCGTATTGTTAGGAGGTTCCACTCAGGAGCCCTGACCACCGGTAGCTTGGACCCTGTTCCTGACACCGGTGGGCTACTTTTTATATTTTTAAATGTTATTTTTTTATTTTGATATAAATATTTAAAAATGTAAATAATATGTTTTAAAACTAAATAAAAGAAAAATAATAATAAAATTAACAAACATAATATGTTGACAAGATCAGCAGCTCGCAGTGCACGCCTACCACCCCCGGACTCGCCGCTCAGCTCCGCCTCGCCGCCGCCAGTACCCAGCCCCATCGTGAACGCTGTATCGACACCGGCCGCGGTAGTTGCGTCGAGCTCGAGTGACGAGTATTTCTCCCCGCCGACGACGCCAACACCTGTACGCCGGCAGGGGAGAGGCCGGCCACCGACAAGCCTGGGACTTAGGGGCCAACCGGCCCTGAGCCGGGTCCCCGCTGCCGGTGGTTGTGTGCAGCGCATGAGATGGTCTCAGTTGATGAACGAGAGCGTCATGCGCGCATATTACAGGTCTACAGAGGGAGGAACTAACCTCACTGCGTACCGTATTAGGATGCTGTCTCTGTTCCAGAAACTAGAACCAACCGTTAACGTCTCGGCCCAACGACTATCGGATCAGGTGCGTGTCATCCAACGCAATCATAGGTTGGACGATACCGCACTTGATAGGCTGCGCTCAGAGGTACGGAGCAACCATATCGTCTCAACTCGGGCACAAACTGCGGCACAAGCGTCAAATATCAGCAACTCCGCCACGGTTCAATCATGGTGTTGAAGAGGATGATAGGGTTGCCACAGTAAGTAGCCAGTGTAACGACCGATTGAGGAGCGCACTGGAGGATGCGTTTCGCGCGTGCACAGGTACACTCCAACCGAATTTAGACCACGATTACCACGCCTACCCATGCACAAAAAAATAGGGCGCTGGTGTGTGCCTTGGACTCACAGCTTACGAATTTTTTCTCAATTGATCCTGTATTGAGCGGCTGTTGCGGCATGTCGTTTAGCTAACGTCAAGTTTCCAAACTGCGACGGAGCTATTCGACCCAAACCAGTCGTACCAGCCTGGCAGTGCAGGATCGAGCGACGTATCGATGGGGCTAGGGTTCTCATCGGCAAACTATGCTGCTTCAGGGAGGGAAATACACGACCACGAGTGACGGCACGGTTGGCGCAATGGCTTAGCGATTAACTGCTGCGCTGCGTGTCGCGGGTTCGATTCCCGCACGGAATAAATATTTGTATGATCTACTAGTAGTTGTTCCGGGTCTGGCTGTTTGTGTATGTGAGTTTAAATGTTTGTAAACGCACCCACAATACAGGACAAATTCCTAGTGCGGTGCAACGTTTTTTTTTTTTTTAAAGAGAGGAAGAGAGAAGAGTGATGCGCTTTGTAAGGCGGGCATTCTCGGGGACTGGAATCAGCCCGCAAGAATACATGTTCCGTGTCACAGCGGGCATCGACTTCCTCAAGCAGAAAGTTTGTGCATGGGCGAGCCGTATTCGGCGGTATAAGCGGAGGGTTGACCGATCGCGCAGAATCGCATGTTCCAGAGCGATGAGAGGTGGGTATATAGAGCTTGGGAGCGACCTGAACAAAATGTGACAGACGTGTGCCGCCCGGATGATGTCGCCACGAGTGCATTCTGGCGCAGCATCTGGTCGGTGCCTGTCTATTATACTGAGGCTGGCTGGATACAGGATGTCGAACGAGTGTGTGAAACTATACCAGAAACGGATGCTGTATTCATCACACATTTAGACGTAGCCAGAGCAGTCCGTCCGTTACCGAATTGGAAATCACCGGGACCGGACGGACTGCACAACTTTTGGTTAAAATAGCTAAGTAGTTCGCACACTCGCCTGGCATCCCAACTCCAGTCATCCCTAGAGTCTGGGTCGCTACCTCAGTTTCTAACAATAGGCTTTACCCACCTGCTCCATAAGTCAAGTAATCCCGCGGAACCCAAGAATTATAGACCGATCACATGTTTTTCGACGGTCTATAAACTTCTTACATCCATTTTGAGAACGAAAATTAACACACACATTGGTAATTCAATTATGTCAGCCTCTCAAAATGGATGTAGGAACGGATACCGCGGTACTAAGGAGCTTCTCCTCATCGATATGGCCATAAGCCAACAGGTTCGTCGATCCCGCAAGGATCTGTCGACATGCTGGATAGACTATAAGAAGGCCTATGACTCGGTGCCACATACATGGCTCATGAGGGTGCTGGAGTTGTATAAAGTAGATACAACTCTGCGCACTTTCCTGATGTCGTGTATGGGGGCAATGGAGGCGGTCTTTCGCTACCCAGGATGTCAACAGACCCAAGGGAATGACGAGCCTGTATGGATTAAACGGGGAATATTCCACGGCGACAGTTTAAGTTCACTTTGGTTTTGGATGGAATTTGGAGTGGACAAATGTGCAGTCATGCATGTAAAGCGAGGGGAGATTATGGAATCCGAGGGAATCCAACTCTCGGACTCCATACACCTTAGATCCCTCTCCTCAGCCGAAAACTATAGGTATTTCGGTATGTCGGAATCGTTAGGCATCAACGTTGCTGACATGAAGCAATGGTTGAAGGAGCTTTTCTTTGGTTGCCTGAAGAAGGTATTAATTAGTTTTCTTTCAGGCGAAAATAAGGTGCGCGCCTTCAACGGTTGAGTCATGTCGGTCGTGATGTACTCTTTCGGCATACTCAAATGGACTCAGACCGAACTTGACGCCCTGGACAGGAGGGTACGTACACTCCTGACCGCAAACCGGATGCATCACCCACGTTCATTAGTGATGAGACTGTACATCCCGCGGAAATGCGGAGGCGAGGCTTTTTAAATGCGAAAACCCTCCACAACCGCGAGGTGTGCAGCCTCAGGGAATGGTTTTTTAAAGCCGATGTGGGTATGCACCGTGATGTGGTCGCAGTGGACAACGGGCTCACCCCGCTCTCTATGGCTAAAGAGAACTGGCGCAAACCTGTAGTACTTACTACAGATGACCGCAAGGAGGTATGGCAAAGCAAGGCGCTCTCCGGGCGCTTCTATCGGGCTCTTCACGATCCCGGTGTAGATTTCTTAGCGTCCGTATCCTGGCTACGTTTCTGTGACCTTTTCGGGGAAACCGAAAGTTTCATCTGTGCAATTATGGACGATGTTATCTTGACGAATAACTACCGGAGACATATTCTGAAGGACGGTACGGTTGACATGTGTCGGGCATACCATCGTCCGGGTGAGTCCATCAGACATATTATCTCTGGTTGTTCGCGTCTAGCTAACGGCGAGTACTTGCACAGACATAACCAAGGATTATTCACCAGCAACTTGCTTTGAAATATAAACTTGTAGACTCTGAGGTACCATATTACAAGTATGTGCCCGACCCAGTTCTCGAAAATGACCATGTCACGTTGTACTGAGATCGGTCTATCATTACTGACAGGACTATTATAGCAAATAAGCCTGATATAGTAGTGATAGATCGATTAGCGCGCCGCGCAATGATAGTCGATGTTATCATTCCACATGATGAGAACCTCGTGAAAGCTGAGAAAGAGAAACAAAGAAAATATCTCGACTTAGCACACGAGGTTGTTGACATGTGGAATGTGAGCTCAGCCATCATTGTGCCGATTGTCGTAACGGCTAATGGCCTGATGGCCGATCTCGATGGCTCGATCAACATCTCTCGAGGCTCTCGTTAGGCGGTTGGATCAAGCGCCTGATTCAGAAAGCAGTACTCCTCAATACGGCTCGCATTGTGAGGAGGTTCCTGTCTCTGCAGCCCTAACCACCGGTAGCTTGGACCCTGCTCCCGACACCGGCGGAACTCTATTTTTTATATTTTTAAATGTTTTTATTTTTATTTTAAGAGATATTTAAAAATGTAAATTAATAAGATTTCAAATGAATAAACTAAATTAACAAACATATAGACACAAACTCCATCATGTCTGCCTCTCAAAATGGATGTATGAATGGGTCCCGCGGTACTAAGGAGTTACTCCTCATCGATATGGCCATTAGCCAGCAGGTTCGTCGTTCCCGAAGGGATCTGTCGACATGTTAGATAGATTATAAGAAGGCCTATGACTCGGTGCCACATACATGGCTAGTGAGGGTGCTGGAGTTGTATAAAGTAGATGCAACTCTACGTACCTTCCTGTTGTCATGTACGAGGCAATGGAAGACGGCGCTTCGCTATCCAGGATGTCGACATATCCTAAGGAATAGCGAGCCGATAAGGATAGAGCGAGGTATATTCGAGGGTAACAGGTTGAGTCCACTTTGGTTCTGCCTAACATTGAATCCTCTAAGCACACTGCTGGAGAATTCAGGGCTAGGTTATCGATTGAGGAGAGATGGTCATGTTATATCTCACCTCCTTTACATGGATGACTTGAAACTCTTTGCCCCCAACAATTTGCAACTGCTGGAGCTACTGAAGGTAATCAAAACTTTCAGTAGCGCCATCAGGTTGGAATTTAGTGTGAACAAATGTGCGGTCATGCATGTGGAATCCGTGGAAACCCACCTCTCGGATTCCATACACCTAAGATCCCTGTCCTCAAACGAAACCTACAAGTAGTAAGAAGCGTTAGGTATCAACGCTGCTGACATGAAGCAATCGCTGAGGGAGCGCTTCTTTAGCCGCCTGAATAAAGTTTTAAATAGTCTTTAATCAGGTGGAACAAGGTGCGCGCCTTCAATGGTTGGGTCATGCCGATTTTGATGTACTCTTTCGGCATACTCAAATGAACTCAGACGGAACTTGACGCCCTGGATAGGAGGGTCTGCACACTGCTGACCGCAAATCGGATGCATCACACACGTACATCGGTCATGAGACTGTCTATCACGTTGAAGTGCGAAGGTCGAGGCTTCTTAAATGCTAAGACCTTGCACAACCGTGAGGTATGCAGTCTCAGGGAATACTTCCTAGAAGCTGACATGGGGATGCACCGAGATGTGGTCTCAGTGGACAAGGGCCTCACCCCGCTATCCTTGGCTAACGAGAACAGGCGCAAACCTATAGTATTAGATACTAATGACCGCAAGGAGGTATGAAAGAGCTTCACGAGCGCTATTATCGGGCCTTACATGGGCCCAATGTAGGCCTGTTAGCATCCGTATCTTGGTCGCGATTCGGTAACTTCTTTGAGAAAACTGAAGGTTTTGTCTTTGCGATTATGGAAGAAGTTATAATGACGAACAACTACCGGAAATATATTGTGAAGGACGGCACGGTTTACATCTGTCGGGCATGCCACCGTCCCGGAGAATCAATCCGACACATTATATCTGGCTGTTCTCGTCTGGCTAACGGAGACTACTTGCATAGGCACAACCTTGTAGCCAGGATTATCCACCAGCAACTTGCCCTGAAATACATTCTTGTGGAATCGGAAGTACCGTACTATAGATATGTGCCCGACCCAGTCCTCGAAAATGGCAATATCACGTTGTATCGGGATCAATCTATCATCACTGACAGGAGTATTGTTGCCAATAAGCCAGACATAGTGGTGATAGATTGATTAGAGCGTCGCACAATGATTATTGATATAGCTGTTCCGCATGACGAGAACCTCGTGAAAGCTGAAAAAGATATACAGATTAAGTATCTTGACCTGGCTCGCGAGGTTGTCAACATGTGGGATGTGGATACAGCAATAATTGTGCCGATAGTCGTGGCGGCCAATGGCATAATAACCAAGAGCCTCGACCAACACCTGAGGAGGCTCTCGTTAGGCAGCTGGATCAAGGGTTTGGTCCAGAAAGCGGTACTCCTGGACGCGGCGCGTATTGTTAGAAGGTTCCTCTCTTAGGAGCCCTGACCAGCGGTAGCTTGGACCCTGTTCCCGACACCGGTGGGCTACTATTTTTTTATATTTTTAAATGTTTTTTTTTTTGTTTTTATATAAATATCTAAAAATTTAAATAATATGTTTCAAAATTTAATAAAGAATATTTATTTGACGTAAAAACTACTCAGATACAGGTTGACACTTAATTACACGTGGAAATAGCCTGAAATATTGAACAATAACCCCCATGCTAGGAAAACCTGTGTTACAGAGATCATCCATTGGTCCATTATGGATATTATAATAGTTACTTAAATAACACAATTTAGTAATGTATACAATTTAGTAATGTGCAATTTAGTAATAATTTTTTGTAATGTAAAAAAAATTAATAATGTTTAAATTATATATAAAAATAAACTAGACTAATACAATCGATTTTGGGGATAAGAAACGGGGGAAGACAGTAAAAGGCGTTTAAATTCATTATTAACAAGGAAGAGGTAGTATCTATTTATGTGCTGGGTGTGCGTTGTAAGGGTGGGTGTAGGTATGTAAGTGTGAGTATAGATATGTATGAGTGAGTGTAGGTGTGAATGTATGAGTGGGTGCCTGATTTATTTAAGTTATGGTTTTAGTAATTCTTCTGTGTTGTTATAATTTAGAGTTAGCAGATATTCCTTAATTTTTTGTTTAAAGTGAAATTTGTTCAAACAATGTATGTTTAATGTGATGTGGAGTTTTTTGTATAGTAATGTGCTTAAATAACGGTCATGCCGTCGTGCAAAGGTGGTCTTTGAACAAACTTGGAGACAAACGGGTTTGGGTCTTCTTCTGAGCGTGATACGTGTACGCGTGATCGCACGAAGTATATACATCTGGCGGACTGTCAGTACCTTAAAGTCCGAATAAACTTGCTGCGTGGGATACCTAAAGGGTTTGCTCAACAGGACTTTGATTACTGCTCGTTGGGCTCTTTTAGCTGGTATGAGGATTGTTTTGGCTGCATCACCCCACGCAGCGATACAGTACCGCGTATTCCAATTTGTTCTAATTTTCCAAGTAAAATAGGGATAGAGACAGTGTCGAAGGTCTTAGAAAGATCCAAGTATATGCTGACACATTTGTGTTTACAGTCAATTTTGTTGACAACAGAGTCCAGTAGAGCCAGTACAGCCAAAACCAGAAAGTGTCAGTGGATATTGCAAGATTGCAAATGTGCGTTATGGCCGGAACTAGTTTGTGAGTGGAATATTTTATCAGTTTGGGTGGGATATCATCCCAGCCAGAGGCACTGTCTACGTGGAGATCTTTAATGATAGCCTCGACCTGTTCCTCATCAGTCTCCAGTAGGAAAATTGAGTTAAGCATAGAGACTGGGCGGGGAGGAGTACATTGGGCGTTACTTAAGTTTTGCGGGATGACTAGATGTTAAGTAAAATTGTTACTAACCTTATGTACTCTGTCTGAAATAAAAATATTCGACTCTACAACAACATAACATCACACCTGTAATTCCCGAAGGGTTAGGCAAAGGTGTACCTATAGTATACCCACATTTCGCCAGTTATGTTTAAGTTCCATGTAATAGGGGGCGAGCCTATTGCCATCAAACGGGCACAAATCCAAACTCCGGGCTGTTACTGAGAAATTCCAGATGGAAAGCCCAGTAACACTTTGCCCGACCCGGGAATCGAACCCAAGACCTCATACTCAGCAGTAGCGCTTGCGACCACTAGACCAAGGAGGCAATCAATTCAATTCTATTCTAATCTATAACATCATCAAGATACACAAAGTGGATTAAAACGTATTATGGAAGCTAACTCAAAAACTACTCAAGCGATTTGACGAAAATATAGAAGAAAAAGAAATCCTATAATCTATGAGTAAAGAGCCATATTAAGATTTTTTTTCAAATTTTTTGGTCCAGTAGTTTCGGAGATAACAGACCAAAGATAAAAGTGACCCCTATATTCAAAATTCATTTATTTACGTTACACGTTCGTATTTGGGTCACAGAAATACATATGTGCACCAAATTTCAACTTAATCGGTCCATTAAATTCGGAGCAAATTGACTGTGACAGATGGACAGACACACTAGTGATCCTATAGGGTTCCGTTTTATCCTTTTGAAGCACAGAACCCTAAAAAGATTAGAGCCGTTACATGATCGCTAAGTATTCAACAGGCGCGGCGCGTGATCGCTGGCACGTCCAACTAAATCAAACTGAGGCGGTAATGGAATTAAAACGCTTCTTTATGAGCGCACACAGGTGCTCGTTATACGGTAAGTTTTCGCTAATATGCACATAAAGGTTGATACACGCAGTAGAAGTCAAAAACACATGATTCTTCAATTCCAGCTGTATGTCGTGAACCTTGCATTAAACTGTTTGGGTATGTACAATTTACTCTACTCCTATCGACATAGGAGTTGATTCTATACTGACAATATAGGTACAGTTAGATAATACACGCTTTTTTGCGAACGTAGAACGAAAATCATAAATAAAATTGCCTGCCCTATGTCTACCTGTCACTCGTCGCTGTAAGTTGTTGCATTTATAGTTAAACACGATATAGACTTCTGGGAATCAGAGATTGATGTATTAGTCTCGAGTCCCTACGACAAAGCTATGTCATGCCAAACCGAAGAGTAGACAGAGTCTGAAGCACAACTATATAAAGCGTCAGTGCTATGTCGCAACTGGTGAAAACAGATTATCCTCATTCTTAAAACTGTCGCAATTTGAACTGTTTTAAATAGGTAATGGGTAAAGCGTTTTCCGCCTACCTCCAAAACTAGTATTATATTCATCTGTTTGAGGCTGTGTACGCAATTTAGACTTAGGCACCTATACCATCGCATCATCGTTTAGACTGTCTCATTAATACTCAAAGGTCCATTCCCACTAACGCCTCTCATCCGGCGCTGGTCCGATGCCGTGGGAACATTAACACCACGTTATGATGTAATTGTCGCGATACAACACATAAAACAACGATCGTATTTTTATAGCGATTTTATGTACACTTTGAATCAAGATTTGGCTGTGAATTGGGCTCGGGTTTACGACGCGGCTCGTAAATGCGGGCATAAACAGAGAAGCCAAATACCGGCCACTACTCACACATGTTACTATGATACGGTTGATTTTATACTCACTGTACGGTGTAGTTTATGTGACAATTTGAAAGGTCTATCTTTGTAGAATCTGTTTTTATTTACTCATATTTGATATCCAGATTAACTTGTTATCACTAGCAGAAATTATTCCTGTAGTCTTTACGCTAAACCAATTCGTGGTTCGAAAAACTACATTCTGATCAACTTTGAGGCCTACCTAATGTTAATTTTGTTCTTCTCATAAAAACGTCTAGACTTAAGATAGGAGGCTTACAACCGTGTCCAAAGTGTCTGTTATTGCGGGTACACCTGTGAATGACTCTATCCGGGACATAATTCCGGCAATAAATCCGCCCCTTAATCACAACGGATGAAAGTGGGGCGTGAGCGGAGTGGAGCTGAGCTAAGCTTGGTGTGACGTAATCCGAGCGTTTAGCGTCAGTAAAAGGCGCGGTCAGAGGCGGGGGGGGGTCCTGGGGGTCATAACCCCCCCAAAATCATTCAAGCTGTCGAGAGTCATGAATAATTTACGTATCTTACTAACTAAAAACTGTAGGTACTTGAGCCACAGTGACACCATATACGAAAACATTAGGAAAAAAAGCCTGTTATAAAAAGAGAGGATAAGAGATGCAAGAGCAAGCGAAGCAAACTTGGGAATTTAGGCATCACTTCGCTCGGATTAAGGCCAGATTTCAAAAACCTGGCTGCTGTAAAAACGAGTTTAAGCTTTTCTTTTCAACAAAGTAAGTTCTCTTTCTGTATAATGGTCAAAAGAAAACAGAACCTATTCAAGGCGGGGTGCTAAAATTTTGAGGCTCGCTTCGCTTGCTTGTTTTGATTCTTGAGCTTTTCTTTATAAGTCGACAAAGCAAGTAATACTTAGTTTTTTGGAATTATCAAAAGAAAATCGAACGTATCCGTGTGTGCAAAATTTTTGAGCTCGTTTCGCTCGCTCTTATTATTCTACATTTTCATGATGGCTTTTCCTGCATAAGTCGACAATGTAACTCCTATTTCTATTTGAAAATTTAAATCAAATTCTAACCTATCCGAGACGGCGTATTAAAATTATCTAGTTATCTTCGCTCGCTCTTCTCACCCTACATAATCAGACTGTTCTAATACCTATTATTTATCAAAAAAGTGGCGACTAATTTGGCAGCATTATAAAGTAAACCGGGGGGGGTTTACTTTATAATGCTGCCAAATTGGTCGCCACCCCATGTAAAAACTATAGCCGCAACCCTCAATAGTGAATAGCATAAGTAATGTTAAACTGAAGATCTACGTCCCAAAAAACATGACATATATTTAATGGAACCCCAAATAATTCCTATTTTGCGGTCCATAAAATACTAAATAGCCAACTAATTGCGACGAACTTGGATGTAAAGCTTGTCCGCTCTGAAATGACGCGCCCCACTTCCGCATTTTACGCACACGATAATGCAGTAATGCGGTAGTGGGGCGCTTCATTTCAGAGTAGACAAGCTATAGCGCTCGCGTACTACCATACCGCGGCCCTGTGGAAAATAATGGTCTGTTTCTGATTAAAAATCAATAAATTCTTTATTTCTGAATATTATGTTCTAAAATTTTGCACAAATATAGAATAGTGTATACGGCTTCAAATAGAATGTAATTTATTATGATTAAATTTAAAATAATAAATTAAAAAATAAAACAAATTCAAAATTATAAAAAATCTCCAATGTTTATTTCTTAACAATGAATACTATTATTTTAATGTTTACAAAAACCAAATATCATACAGTACTTCAAAATAAAAATCAAATAAAATAAAAAAAGCATTTTTTTAAAGATTAAAATCGAACACAGATTAATTAATTAATTGTACTGTTTACTAAATGTTATGTTATTTATACTTGATGAACTTCGGGATCTAAAATTAATTCGTTCACTTTCAAAAGATCTAAGGTGTCTTAAAATGATGATGTGGATATATTTAGTAACCTTTTCCGCTTAGCTATTTCTAAAGAGTCTTGAAAAGACCCTGGAAGAAATCGACACGTGTTTCACCTCTCAACGAGGCATCCTCAGGATGACGATTAACTTGTCGTGAACTCGAACACGGCGTGTTGCCACACCAAGCACCGAGCTCAGACTGAGCCTTTTACTCGAGAAGTCGCGACGCCCCCACCAGGGGGCGTGGCGAGCGGGGTCAGGGCTTCACCCTTCGCTCGCGGAGGCAATACGATTACAATACTGTATACAATGTATACAATACGATTACAATTATTTTTTCGTTCAACTAACCGTCGGAATAGAGTGTTATCCGAAAACCGTCCTTTCGGTGAGCGGTATTTCGGAATACCATACGTAGCTCCTATTTTAGAGTATCTATATCGTATTAAGATGGTTCTCAATTTACCAACTTGCCAGTGTGCTATGTGGTTGTGGCCTTGTGGTTTCTTATCATCATCATAATTTTAGTCGAAAGTAGTTCGATGCTTGGCATATGCAGGTGAACGTTTTAAGAAAAGGAAAAAAAATAAAGGCCAGAATTACGGTCAAAATTCAAAACTCGTCAAAATTCACATAATCATGCTACTTTTAGATATCTGTTCGATTAAAATCAATCGCGATTAAAATAAATCCTCGCAAAGTCCCCATCAGTGACGTGACATTTGCAAGGGTTGTCTCATGAGATTGAACGGTAGCCATGCCATCGACACGCCGATGTTACACAACATGCCAAAATTATCAGCAAGTAATACAAACATAATATAACAATATCTGTAAGTCGTGTTAATAACACAAGCGTTTACAGAGAACTCCAAGTGTTTATTTAGTCGCGAAACTTGAGGTAATTTATGCGAATACTTCAGACTCCCGGGAAAAATTACCAGAGAACGCCTAGTGTATTAATTTACAGAATTAATTTCACAATACGGCACACAGCCGCTAACTCTTCAAGTTTGTTTTACTGCCTAACTCTAACTCATTAACGAATGTCTTCATTTGTTCACAATTGTATTTGTTGGTAGTTTCAATACGACGTAAATCAATGTTAAATTTACGTGAATTTATATTTTACATTTATTTATTTACAAGCCCACATCTCCTAGCCAGCCCAGTCTCTAATATTGTAGACTAATGTCTTACCTCCATAACATTACAACAATGTACATTTTAAGCGCTGTATAAGAAGAGGATTCTCGGATTTCCACAAGATGTAAAATCTAAAACGTGTATATGTAAATAAAAATTTGCTCGAGGGTGAAATGTGCGAAATATAGTGATGTGGAAAATGGGTAGTGCAAAGCGGCTTAAAGCGGAGAGGAAAGAGTCGCACGGGAGGGTGGTGCGGGGCGGGGCGGAGCGGGGGCGACACGTCGCGCCTGTCGCAGTCGCACGCGACGCGCCTGTCGCGGATTTGCACAGACAGCACAGAATTTACGTAGAATGCGCGTCACATGCCGGCGGGATGAGCCGCACTGTCAGCTATCACACTACGTGAAATGGACATTCCAACATTTTATATCTTTAAACGAAATGCATTTAAGGTTTTCTGTTGTATTTTTAGTAACAATAACGAACATATCCTTGTTTTAGGGTTCCGTACCTCAAAAGGAACAACGGAACCCTTCTAGGATCACTTTTGTGTCTGTCTGTCTGGCTGGCCGTCTACTGGACCAATTTAGTTGAAACTAGATACACATGAATTTCTATGACCTTGTTTCTGTGAATACGGGAACGTAAACCAAATTACCAACGTAATTGGAAAATTACAAAAAACTGCATCGAATGACATATCAAATAAAAGGGTTTGTTGTGTGGATCTCAAATATTTTTTTTTTTAATATTTAAGGAAATTTATGAAAATTGACCATTCCCCTCTTATTTCCAGAACAGCTGAGCTTAAAAAAAACTGTAATATATGAAGATTACAGTTTTTTTTTTATTTAAGACCATAGCTCTTAAAAAAACATAATATATCCCTCAATATTGTGTGTACAAATTAACATTTGCAGTTGGAATGCATGTTTTTCAACTAGAATGTTCTTGGAATAAATTCATCCCAACTACGGAACCCTTCATTGTGCGTGTTCCAACACTCACTAGGCCGGATTTTTTAAAACGCGTAGAGGTTTGTAAAAAGTATTTGTGCGGTTTGTTGAACTACTTCTTTTACATTCCTCGGCGTTTTGAACCTAAGGTTTAAAATGTCCACCCGATCTCCACGATTATTATATTATTTTTACCCAGGATCTCCCAGGAGTACGAAAGTTGTATTAGTCTGCTACAGTGAAAAAAATAGAAATTAGTAAATATCCCCAGGAAAATAACGTGGGGTTATTTTCCGTCATTTCATACAAAAAGTATTTAGTACGCATGAAACAATAGGTATAGGTAATATTACAATAAGAGTGCCGATTCTCTTGTACACCGAACTAAACTATCACTAAAATTCCTTACTTTTGGCTATGAGAATCTTAAAGCTCTTCTGCAAAATAAATACTTTTAATTTAAAAATAATTTTGACACAACTAAATCGAATTTGACAATCGCGACTCCACACGCCGTGGTACTTGCTTGCCGGAGCGGAGCCGGAGGCGCGAAGTGGGGGGGCGCGAAGTGTGGCAGCCTCGACGTGTTTTATAAGAAATTTTTCACTTTTAGTATGAAAAATTAATAACAAATATTATCTATATGTTGAGTGTCAGGGTTTTAAGAATTTTATAAAGGGGGTCGAAATATTCATTATTTTTGTGATTGGACACACCATTTTCGAGATAAAAGCTAAAGAACAAAAGATACAGTGCTGTTTTTGCACCTGAAGTCGAGGTGTTGGCCGTGTTGGTGTGAATTTTAGTTCATGATAACAAATTTTATTCCACATATTTTTCTCCTCCTTCCTTTTAATCGTGAATAAATAGTCAGATTTAGTTATACAATCAAAATTGTAGGTGAAAAACGTCAAATTCAGAACAGCAAAATTGCCATTTTCACTAAATTAATAAATCAGTGGTATCTTAGTGCTGTCAAACTGAATATAGTTAAGTTGTGTCACTTTAGTCTATTTCAGAATGGGAAATCGTCGTTTGACAGGAATAAACAAAATTTTAGTGATTTTTAGTCTAGTTTAGAGGCATTTTTGACAAGAGAATAGGCACCAATATAGTTTTGTGGGGCAAGCGTCGGAAATGAATTGGCGATTCCTTAATAAACTAGCTACCTGTAGCTGAAATGATGACGGTACTAGGAACTATTCATGTTATTACAACATCACATAAACATAGCATAACATCATGCCTTGTTTCCGCGAAGGGTTGGGCAGAGGTGTACCTGTACTTGGTGCACGGGTACATTGCCAGATATGTTTAAGTCCCATCCAATTCAACATAAATTGGCAGCTTATCATAGTTTCACTCATAGATGTCAGTACCACTTTCACAAGATAATTATAACAGAGAACTTAACATAATTTATCATATAGCTGAGAGTAACGGATACAATAAGAAAATGGTTGATGATTTGCTTCAAACGAAACGTCGCAACATAGTTCGTTCACTTCTGTACCCACTGCCTCCAGAAAGACCCCATGAATATTTAGGTAGTTTGACATACTTAGGATCAAGAAGTGATAGGGTATCAAAAACTTTGTTTCGAAATGGTAATGGTAGCATTTAAAACACATAATACATTAAAACAGATTTGCAACGGAAAAGATCGATTAGAAAACCATAAAAAATCAGGTGTTTACAAGTTATATTGCGATGATTGTAATGGTATTTATATAGATCAAACCAGTCGTAATTTTCAGACAAGATATAAGAAACATATTGCAGCGTTCCGGAACAGTAATCCAGAAGAATCCCAATTTGCTCAACACTTAATAGATACAGGTCATTCCTTAAATAATAATAACACTTTCGAAATTTTACACACATGTGATAAAGGTTTCAGAATGTCACTACTAGAGAGCTTAGAAATAGTCAAAAATAATACAGGAAACGTTACACTGTTGAATGAATTAAATACGAGTATGCCAAGGTCACGTTTACTGCGATTGTTCGCTCCTTATCGCGCTGATAACGGTCCGAGCCGAGGTGGGGTGAGCAGTATATAAGTGGGTTGGACAGGCAAAAAGGTTCAGGGATTGGCTCATGGTCACGCTGACTATTCGCCCCACTCGCCCATAGTCGGTTTTCCGCGCGGATCGCAGTAAAGTTATCTTAGAGAAGGCCTTCGACCGTATATGACATGAGGGCCTTCTGTACAAGTTGGCCACCTCAGACGCGCCCCGTCGCATTGTAAGGGTGGTCTCCTCCTTTCTGTCCCACAGGACCTTCAGGGTGCTGGTCGACGGGGTGCTCTCGGGCACCCGCCCGGTGCTGGCCGGCGTGTTACTCACGGTAAACCGAAGTAGTATATAATTGGGGCATCTGGATCAAAGGAGATCCAGATACCCCAATTTTCACTATTCAAATAGATAAAAAATATCTATTCAAATAGAAGAAATCTTGTTTGTTGAATTGATGGTCTGTTAGAATATACTGTTTAATTCATTGGAACATATCTATTAAAATAGATGAAATTTTATTTACTGAATAGATTGTCTAATCAAATAGATAATTGAAATGACATTAACATTTTTATTCAAATAGGTTAATCTTTATTTATTGTAGAGTTCAACTAGATGAAATAATGTTTGTTGAATTGATGGTCTATTAGAATTGAGAATACCTATACTATTTAATTCATTGGAACATATCTATTCAAATAGATTTTGAACTACATTACTTTCTATGGTACAACACTGGTTGATTATTCTTAGAGGTGTCACAAGTCTTTTAATAAATAAAACTAAAATAATGTTAATTTAACATATTTATCTGTATTCAGAAACAATTAATGGAATAAAAAACGAATAAGATAAAAGCATTTTCATCTTCAGCCAGAATCTGGTAGCTTAAATACTACTTTGGAACCATTTTATACTTTTGTTTCTTTAATAAATTGATGTTTGAGTTTATCAACATAATCTGTCCCTTTTACAGCATTTAAATAAAAGCAATCAGGGAAAAGTATAGCATGCTGCATCCAAGGATCATCGTAATACTCCCAATCTTTGATATCACCTCCACACGAAAAGCACATAACTTTATCGTTTAAACCACTTCCACAGTAAAAAAAACCTGCATCAGCCATTTTCATCACCAATCTTCGTTTTGAATCTACTGTAGCCCAATAATGTCTGAATGAACATAATCGAATTTGATATTCATTATATGTTTCATATCGTGGGCTAAAATAATTTTGAATCATTTTTAGAAGGTCTTGATACGGGGATGTGCATAGGCATAATGAGGTCTTTTAACTGGCGTTGTTAATTTATAACGATGTGGTACTTGGAGTCATATGGACAGGACTAACATTATTTTTTCGGTATATTTAAAATTATAGCATGGTTTATTGTGGTTCTATGTATTTATTTAGTAATAAAATAAAACAAGAAATAATCAATCAAAAAAAATTATTTTCATCTGTACACCATTTTCTCAAACACATTACAGTTTTTAAAGCACAGACATTCGAATGATATACACAACTAAATATATTACTAGACATTCTATAGTCATCAAATAATTTTTGTAAACGAGGACAGTTCTTATCTTCTAAATTATATATTTTATCATGTTTTACAAAGTTTTTTAACCACGAAATTTTTTCGCATCCTTTAACATAAATGCTTTTATCTTCCAGATAAGGTACAATATATCGATGAAAGTTTAAGTATGGCATAAAACCCTCTTTCCAGAAAATTTTTCTGTTTCTCTCTATCCAACTTACTTGCAATCTTTCTTTGTTTGTAAGATTGTTAAATGGGAATGGTGGTTTGATTAATAATACCATAATTTGATTTCCACATGCTATTGCTATTTCTTTCACGATGAACTCGTTACTTTCCGTCTTAAACCCTTGCACATCGACTATAGCGTTCATAATAGTTTCTTTACAATACCACTTAAGGGTTTATATTCAAATTGACGATCGTTGATGATTAGACAATAGGCAGATGTATTTTCTGGTATATCTTCCGAACTTTCTATTTCTAGTCTCACATCTACAGCCCCAGTTTTTAAGGCTTCGTTCTGTCTTGAGCAATCAATTACAAATAAAGGCGCCTTTTCTTTAAATTCGTCCAAACCAAGCATTGGTTCAGACCGGGTGTTATAGTAAGACTGACGAAATTTGGTGAACATTTCATATAATATATAATACTTATCTTCTGAAAATTTCGCATTCACTGATTCGTATGGATAATATTGAGAATTTAAAAAAATAGTAACATTAGTCAATTTACAATGGTCAAATATTGAGCAGTCTTTACTTTTCATATTTTTTCTATTTGTCTGCAAACCAAAGATCACATACCTTGGTTTTTCGAGTTGTGAAGCAGTTTTAACAACCCAAGAATGTTTTGTAGTTCTAGGTAATAAAGGGTATTCGTACATGTCCCAATTTCTGAAAGCTATTTGAATACGACGATCCTTTTCTAAATGTTTAAGTAAAGTTAATCTTTCCCGATCTGAAACTTTTATATGAGGCATACGCCATTGCAGTCTCTCTATACTTACTTCAATGGAGTCATTATTATCAAGTAAAACACTATTAAGATTCGAACCGCTTCTTTTAAGTATAAGTTCATGTTTACAGTTAATGATAATTTTATTATAATCTTCCGCAAATCCTAAAACTTTATTCAAAGGTATAAGTGCACTAAAAATACCATCATTATCTTTCATCCCATTCAAATTCCAACCCCAAATAGCAGCAGCCTTACTTTCCCCCTGGCTCATTGACACATATGATTTTAGAGTTGTAGAAATACCTACATTTTTTATTCGGTCTATCTCTACACCGTTAATTTCATATCGAATGTCTTGGAATAGAAATGATATATGATTGTTGGTAAAATTAACAACCTTTCGTGTTAGTTTTCCTGCTCCATCTTTCGAAACCGTAGTGGCTCGGCCTTCAACGTAAATGTAGCTAGCTGAAGGTAATACGTACAAATCTTGCTGATTTATGGGTATACGTATTTCATCATTTTCATTAAAATTGTTGCTATATGGATTATATGTATGAATTTCATAATTCACTATAGAGTTGTCGAATTGTGGTAAATCATTCACTTGAAGAATACTCATAATTTAAATCCTAAAGCTCGAAGAAATAGTTTATTATCTTTAGTTATTTTTTTTAGAGTTCGTATAATATGTCTTCGTCTTTTGAAGGTACGAGAACGAGTAAAACTATTATCTTTGGCAGTTGATTTTATATTGTAAACAATCATTTTTTTATTTTCTTTAATCTAATTAACATTCACCTCTTGTGACAGATAAAGTCAAAGTGTTGTCTTATGTAGACGACTCATAACATTTAAACCTTTTTAAGTGATGATTTGATAAAACCTCGCTTTTTCCAAAACTCCTTAAGAAACTTAATACATAAATGTCCGCAATTGAATAAATTATTATTTTGCAAATTATTGTAATTATAATTAATATTGTTAGAACCTACATAACGAATAAATTCTATTGGAGGTTTCCTGTTGCCGTAGCTGTCAAAGTACTCAACATATTCATTTAAAATTACATAGGCTACCCAATGTGTACCAGAATTTTTAGAATTATCTAAATTTATGATTCCGCACTCTTTTGAAAATGGAGACTTCGGTAAGGTATCTCTCATAAACACTCCACGAAAATATGGAACGGTTTTGGTAAAATGTATGATATCTATATTAGTAAGAGCGCGATTAGGTAGCCTATGATTTAGTTTTTTTTTTCTTTAAATTTGTATATAGCCCAAGCCCGTCCTTGTAACGGTTTAGCCGCAGTCCGTTTCCAATACATACACCTTCCACATTGTTACTATGTCTTTTCATTTCTTCTAAACGCTTTTTTGCAACTCTATATTCATTTATGGTTTTGACGATTCCAGCAATTCCGCTTGCAATACTGCCAGCAGCAGACAAACCAGCAAATATTGGTATTAAAGGTAGAACCCCTCCAGACTTAGGAATTGGTATAATACGTGGAATCCTGGCAGATGAATCACGATTTAATTCTCTAGCAGCAGCGTAGGCCAATTCAATTAGTTTTTTCCTACACTTCGGTTTAACTTTTTTAATACATTTTTTCGTATTGGTTACTAAATTTTTAAAGTTTGTTTTGAACCCAGCTCCAGTATTCACTTTTGTTAACATTATATTATTAACTAAATTGGCAGCAAGTTTTTCTCCAGTGCTTGCATCGGAAGACAAAGCACGCTTTTTTACCATTTTTAATAAAATTATATCTGCTTTGTGGCGATCTTTCAAAGTTTTTGAATTGTTATATGCAATATCGTGATGTTTACAATATTCATCTAACTTGTTTACACCTTTATCACCTCGAGCTAATCTTTCACGTAATTTAGTTCCTGGGCCACAATAATTATATCCTGGCAAATGGAGCTCAAACGGTAAATTATTAATTAAATTATTTATAAGTCCTTTCCCTTTCATGTATAGAAACAGAATGAGATCACTATCATAGACCGTGATGTTATATTGATAAACCGCTCATGAAACATTGCTTTCGTCAATCCAACTATTTTCGCAGGATGATAACCCCAACCATTTCACGAAAACTTTTCTACCTTTTCGTTTTAAAACTTTTTCAACAAGGTATATATCAGGATGTTTGGTTTTTTGTAATTCTTGATCGTAAAAGGCTCCTAAAATAGGTTGTTGTTTAACATCTTGTAATAAATATGTAACAGGGTTTGTGTTTTGAACGTTACTGATCTTGAATATCTCTGTTGACCAATTAGGAGTGTAACCTTTTTCAAAACAACCTTTATATTTACTTATTCGAACAAAATCGCCTGTCTTAAACTTAGCACATTTTGTTTTCGTTCGATTTTGATTGAAATATCTCTGTAGTACTTTAGTTTTATTGCTATGATTAACTTGAGCTGGTGGTAAACCAATTGTTCTATGTATTGCATTATTATATCCAGTAATGGTTTTTTCAAGTGTCCCGTCAGTCCATTTATAATTCCCCTTGAAACTAAATTCCTTGAAAAGCTTACTCTTAATCGTCCTTATTAATCGTTCTACAATTGAAGCTTTTTTGGTCGAATAAGTGCAGTAGTGGTTGATAGAATGGTTTATTAATATTTTTTGAAAACTTTTATTGTAAAACTCTTTTCCAAGATCTGTTTGCAAGTTTCTAGGGATGCGTTTTTCTCTACTCAATAATGTAATAAAAGCTTCAGATACAGCTTCTTTGGTTTTTTGTTTAAGTGGAATAGCCCAAGCGTACTTAGAGAATCCATCAATGATAACTAAAATATATTTGTTGTTGTTGTTGAATTTGGAGAAACTTTGCATATCCATTAAATCAGCTTGCCAGAGATCATCAATATCTTTTAATATTACATGCCTTCGAGGAAAATTTTTTCTTGCACTTCTATGAATTTCGTTTATAATGTCTCTTTTCACTTTGCTCATTCTTTCAACTATCACTTCTGAATTACAAAATTATACTGATAGTCAATTTAAACGCTGAGTCTTTTTATTCTTTTATAACACCCGCTTCTTTTAACTCTTCAATAATTGATAAGATTTCATTGTCAAGATTAGTATTACCTGCAGTTTTAGATGCGATCAAAAGTTTAAGCCTGTCCACTAATTCATTAGGATCATCCCAATAAATAAGCTCGGTATTTTTTTTATATTTTTTAAGATACGGTAGACCAGCACCTCGTTTTTGTTTAGATTTAACTTCTGTAGGTTCTTGTAAGCGTTTACTAGACTCGGGAAATAACGGTTTGACCACTTGAGAATATTTTAGACCTTTATCACCTTTAACTTGACCTGCAGGGTCAAAGTCTCTTTTATGAGCATTAGTTGTGATAAGTATTTCTTTGTAAACTAATTTATCTTTTAAATTGACCAAACTTAAATCAGGCTTCTTGCGAAGCAATAATTCTTTAAGACCAGGTGTTATTTTATACTGTTTATTAGCTACGCGAATTAAGTACACTTTATCAGAGTTCTCGCGAGTGGTAGAGAAATTAACTATTGTATTTCCAATCATGTGCTTATCGTTCTCACTACGTACGCCAAATGGTATGTTCATATCATCGTATATTTCAAAGATATCTTCTTTTTTCAGCGATACATTAACGTTTTCTGATTCAGATGAGTTATATTCTTCGTCTTCTGAATAAAACTTTTCTGATTCTGGTGATTCATGTTTGTACATATCATGTGATTTGTCACGCAAAAATATTTTTGAACCTAAGATATCAGTGTTTTTAGGTTGGTCGTCATAAGTGTCTTCATTTTTTATTATTGAAATTTGCTTGTTAGCTGCTATAGCATTAAGAGGGTCAGCAAGAGGTTTAAAAAAATACTTCAGATGAGTGTCGGTACTAAATTCATAATCTTTCATTTGTTTCACCTTTTTCCTAATAGCATCCGCAGAGTTTATTAATTGATTTGTTATGTTATGGTCCATTATACGACTTGTACGCAGAAGTATTAATGTTCAAATGATTTTTTTTGTTTTTCATTTCATGTTATATAACCATTAATCAAAATAAATAAAGTTGTCAAATGACTGTCTATATCTACCTTTATTCAATTCACAATCCTTATTTATAGTTAAAAAATCATAAGGATGGATCCAGATTTTAGAACACATATCTTTGAACTTAGACCAGTCAATATCAGAATTAACATGTTCATCGTATATATGTTTCATGTTAACTTCATCTTGCTTGAAAATGATCAAAAAGTTAACATTATCACGTAATAACTGCTTTGGTATTTTAGAATACGTTTGAGATAAATAAAAGCAGTCTATACCTCTATGTCTACCCAGTGTAAAATAATTTCTTATGTTTATTTGTTTTTCACAAACTACATCATCGAATATGATAACAGAGTTCAACAATGCGTCGTTAGGATGAATAACATCATCATCAAAATTAAAAACAAAAAGTTTTACGTCTGGAACTCTTTGCAAAACTTGTTTTAGGAAGCTGTATTTTGGCTGAAAGCTGGTCTTAGAATAAAGATAAACATTGTTAAACTTTAATCCGTTTTCATGAATTAGTAAACTAATCATGACATTCGTTTTACCACAATTCGAGGGACCACATATTATGCATCGAATATTATTTGGGAGAAGTACGCTGTGTTTCACGCGTAGCGAAGTTTCCTTTACATCTATATTTTTAACATGCAATGATACTTGTTGCTTGACCCACTTCATGTCTGTATCTGTTATGAAAACTATTCAGGCTCTAGTATTTATAATTCTTATCATAGTTATTGATCGAACTATTGATTGACTTGAAGATTACTTAAAATTATATCTATTCATACACACTTATTAATAGACAGATAGACACAATTTCAATGTAATCGTATATTTAATTTTAAGAAAAGGTAATATAAACAGGAGAATACACAGCTGTATTATACATCTAAATACATTATAACTAAATAATACATTTTAAGAAATTGTATCAGAATGGCCCCATGGTAAGGTTTCGATTTGATTTGAAAGTATTTGTCTTTTATCGTCACTTCTATTTAATGCAATTTTATTCACTTGTTGTGAATAGAGAACGTGTTTAATCGATTTAATTACATTCATTTTACGTTTGATAATTTTGTTATTGTGTAGAGCAGCATTATAATCAGAAAGCTTTAATTGATTTGTTACAGGTTTCGTTATACCTTTTGCCTTCTTTAATGTTGTCTTTACACTTTTCAAACAGTAAAGTTTAGCCCTTAAGCCTATGAATTCATAAATTACCGAGCCTCCAAGTTCATCTTTAAACAAACCCGGAACTTTTTCATTAATTTTAGGTATTCCATATGGATTATCCTCAGCAAAATTACTGGTATCAAATACCGATATATTATCAATCATATCCTTGTAAAAATTATCCGTTTCTACTAAGTAAAGTAGACTATCCGTGTCAGTGTAACATAGTTTAGCTTTCAAGCCATATTTGTTTTTGATAAAATCGTAGTGGAATTGATATAAGTGTTGTTTGGCATACTCCAATACAGTAAAACCAATGTAAATCGGTCTATCCAATATTAATTTTTCAGGGCTTAACTGAACAGCCACAAAGTTTTCTGAAAAGATTGATATACTTTTCAGGTTGGGTTGTAAAATAAGTTTTTCGGCACCAATATATTTATTTGTTTTATTATCAGAATCTTTCCACTTTGTTACTAACTTTACATTTACTTGCTTGCGTTTATTTTCTATTGTTTTTCCAAACACAGCATTATTCAAAAGTTTGAAAAAATCTTTTTCAAAGGCTGATGTAGAAGCTTGACGCAGACGAGTATTTAAATCTATGTACTTTTGCAAAAAATGTTCTTGTCTAAATCTGAGAATGCGATGTATTCGGCTTAAAATCAACCCATTTTTCAAGCATTGTTTTAAATGTATGTAGTGAATGATGTAATTATATTTGTCATATAAATTCGCAATTAATTTCGTAGTTTTCCCACCAGGAGGTACAAATCTCTCTGGTGCGAATGGTAAGTCACTATGCGAATTATGCAATATTTCTGGATAAGTTAGATCGACCTCCAGAATATATCCATATTCAGAATCATCAGATATATTCAAAACATCAAAGTTAGCCCTTTCATTTTCTGATAAAAATTGAAATTCTGATACAGGCATTTTTTTTCTCATAGCATATCCGTAAAGATTGTTACAATCAAGATATATTAAAAAAGATGAAGGCTTAGTATCATTGAAATAGGGTAGAAATTTATTATTCGCTTTTGCATGTCGTAGGGAACACTGTGCTAATCCACCACGTATTCCCTTTTCAAGTAGATTATACATTTCCAAGTCATGCATCAGCTCCAATTTAACACCAGTACACAAAAGCATTGCGTCCCAGCTTAAACTTGGTGCGGACACATAGTATGCTGGATCAAGATTGTAATAATCTAAACTTGTGTTTCTAAAATGCTCAAATATGTCACATAATAATAATACATCGTTTTTTAAATAAAGATCAGTATATTCACCAACAGAATTGATACTAAAAGAATACCAAACTTTTTGTGCATGTGTATATTCATCTTCAGAAATAGGCTCCAGCTTCATTGTGTTATAAAAACACTCTCTAGGGGGCAAACATTTTTCATCATACTTAGACCATGCATCAATATATTCGTATGGATAAATACCCTTTTGTCTCAATAAGCATAAATCGGCTTTATGGCCAAATTCTCTTGAAAGATTTATGAAATGTTCTACATGTAAATTCTTAGATAGTTCATCTAAACTCGAACTTAAAAATTGATAAGAATCTATAAACTTTATTTGAACAGGACTAGACTTGTTCTTAGAAGCGAGGCTTTTCATAATACAGATGTATTTTTCTTTTGATTTAGGAATTATTTTAATAGGACCATCGTACTTAACCAGTTCTTTAATAAATAAATGAGAATCATATCCCGATAAATTATGGAAAACAACAGGTATAAACGAACATATTGTAAACGTTAAATTGCAACGAGAATGTGCTGGTCCTCTGTATTCAGATGTAACATGATTGTGATCTCGAACTTTGTCACCCAATAACAAATGTTTACAAATATGACATCGAGTAGCCTCTTCGTACTCTATTTGTTGTTTGACAGACAAAGCTTTCATGGGTCTATTTTTAGACAGTATGGAATTTATGTAACTGACATCTTCAATTAAACGTTTTATAAACACTTCTACACAATCTAAACCTCTATATGTAACATATTTATTCAAATCTGGATCGTATGAACAACATACGTAATAAGCGAAACAGGATGGTTCATGCACCTTTAAGTTCTGAGTATTTTTAGATCTATTTTCAGGACAGTTTAGTAATATACTTTCAAAATCAGCATAAATGATAAAAGGTATTCTTTGTTGTCTGTCATAATTTTTAAATTGTATAATACTATTTTTTTCCGGTAATATGGTTAACACTTTAGAACAATCGTGTGAACTATATTTTGAATCACTAGAAAAAAATTGCAAACAAGCATCGCAAAGTAAAAAATTACCTTTGTGATGAGTAACTTGACGACGGATAAGTTTCCCTAGGTCTTTAATTAAACAGTAATGTCCTGAACCATTCCGCTCAAAGTACAACAAATTTACATGTTTGTTTTTCTTTGAGCTTGTCATGTATAGGGGTCCAGTCACACGACACTTCTTATCTAAAGCATATATATTAACACTGATATTAGGATTATTTTTACCAAACAATTTTATATCAACCAAGGTTGGTGGAAATGTCATTCCTTCAATATTTAAAACATCTTTAAAGTTAGGATATGATTTTGTTCTACAAACATTATCCTTTGATGGGAATAGAGAAGCAATAATACTCCATAAAAAACAATGGTTGTCATTGTTCTGTATGTTTAAACAACTTTTCGTATTCCTTATGACCGGAGGAAGCTCGATAAACGTGCCACCTCTCATTGGACAATATTTATTTATATTAATTTCTAAGTGACTTATAGAGATAAATGACCAACCAGAATCACGTTGGTTAAATTCAGACATTTTTCTCTGAAAAGTCTCTTTAGCATTCATGTATAATTCATTTAAATCAGTATTTAGGTAAACATTAGCATACTTTGTATTAAATGATTTTAGCTGCTGCTCACCTGTTTTTGGTAATAAGAAGTAAGCAAACAGTTCGAAATTAGCTTTGATACAATTATGTTTCATTAACAATATTTTAATTAATTTCAGAATATCGCTTTGATTCCCAATCAGAAAAGCCTCCGGAGTTATGTACTCGGCATCTGGTGCTGGATTTAAGCGATACGTGTTTATTCTGTTTCGAAAAGCAGTTGCAATTATTTCAACGTTATTCAATTCAGTTTTAAGTAAACAGTTTGATTTATGCATATTAGTTCTAGCATGATATTTATATTTCTGTTTTGGTAATTCGATTTTACATTTATCACATTCTATTAAAATATCTTTTTGAATTGTGTTGGTAGTTGGTGCAACTGGAAAGAAAACAAAATTGATTATATAAGTAAAATGATTCTTTAATAATGTGTATTAAAATAACAACTTGATTAAATGATTAGCTTAACTAATATCTACTAGGATTATAAATGTAGATAGACTAGGTACTAGATACGACACATCGTGAGCTATATGATAGTGTGCCTAAATATTTATGAGTTCTTAGATTCTATACCTAAAAATAAGAACTCATAAAGGTCTGAGGGCTAGATTTAAATTCTTTGCGCGTTGCGCATATAAATTTAGTCAGATGACCCCAAGCCTCGGTCCCCTCATCCGTCCGGTTTTTGACAGCTACAACGGCCTGACGCCATCGGTTCATCGGCGCGACGTTTTCAATTTCATCGCACCGATAAACCTTCAGTTCGATGTAATGTGTACCCGTTTTGGTGGGCAAGGTTTGACGAGCGTGACCTGTTGCCAGCCTTCGAGTTATCGATGAATGAAGAACAGTACTGGGTTTTTTACCGGTGGTTGCCTGCGTGTCCCCATCTTCGTCATCGCTGTCGGTGTCGAATAAATCTGTTGCGGTGAGATGAGGCTTGCTGATTGGATTAATTTTCATCTTCTTTGAAGATGAAGATGATGACGTAGACGGAGTGGTTTTCGGTGGTTGATGTTGTGATCTCGAATCCGAACTTGACGGCTTCGACCGTTTTTTCTTTTTTTCGCTAATCGCCACATCTTGCACGGAGCTCTTATCGTCATCCGACAGAAAGAGGTCGTCAGCAAATCTGGACCTGGAATAATATAAATAACTATGATTAAGAACTATTTGTGAGCAAATACATATCAGAGACCTGTCCAATTTATTTATATACACCAAATATCTAATAGACATTAAGTAGTATGATAAAAACTGTTGACGGCCTAAGGAATCGAACCCAGGGTCTAACACTCAGTAGTTGCACTTGCTAAGTAATTATTTTATTCATAATTTTCATTCTAATCATAATAACTGTGATAAGAAACTATCTGCGAGCAAATACATATCAGGGAACAGGTACAAATAACCGAACAGGAACAGGTAAAAATAGACACCAAATATCTAATAGACATTAAATAGACATTATTGAATAGAACATAACATCACGCCTTATTTCTCCAAAGGGTTTGGCAGAATTAAGTCACATGTAATAGGGGGCGAGCCTATTGCCATCAACCGAGCACAAATCCAGACTCTGGGCCGCTACTGAGAAACAGATAGAAAAACCCAATAACGCTTTTCCTGTCCCAGGAATCGAACCCAGGGCCTCATGCTCAGCAGTAGCGCTTGTGACCACTAGACCAACGAGGTAGACTTATTGAATAGATAATTCAATATTGTATACTTAATTAGGTACTTACATTATAAATCGTTGAAATTTCACTTTTCACTTTAGATATGGTAGATATTAATTAGAAGGTGTGAGGTCACCACCTTCAGGAGAGCTAATGTTGATCCAGCTTCCAGCCCAACGACTTAAATACTTTTAATTATAATACGTCACAATCCCAAATATGGAGAGAGCACACGATTTTAAAACTGTTTATTCAGCTAAACTTCCTAACAACAGATGCAATTGCACATACTATGGAAATATCGTGGGTTTGCTTGTTAAATTTAATTATTTAATAACAAAGAAACAGACTTCATACTTTAAGTATTTTTAAACTGTAAAAGTTTTACCCCCCTCCCTCAAATTCGATTAGGTTTCTCTCAGACGTTGACGTTTATAAAATGTAAAAAAAAACAATGAACATACAGACATTGTTATTTATTAAAGGTATATACAGTATCTATTTACGTTAGATGTAAACTGTTCAGAGATGGTGAACCTTTTTATATCTGCTGCTGTTATGAGTTAACGTTAAAATTTTAGGTGGTACGATGTAATTTGTCCTTCTTGGATCATCATTCCGTTTGTGTAAAGGTGTGTCCAAACATTGAACAACAATAGTGCGCGGCTGCCGCGCTATGGTTTGGATAATTACCGCGTAAACATTCGTTGGTTTATTCCTAACTAGAGCGCGGTAGAAATGCATCCTGCAAACGCCGTGTGTTGCTGCCGGTGCCGCACTCTTGCCGCTCAATGTTTGGACATACCTTTAGGCAAACGGAATGATGACGTGCTTAAAATGTTAGCTTTGAGCCAAGGGTTTGGCATCCCTGCTCTTGTTTGATGCTTGGTTTTGAATTTCATCTTACCTTTTATGTCGAGGAATGTCTACATCAATAAAATCCTTCATTTTGAACTCTATTAACCATTAAAAAAAAATATTTCTTCAATATAAATAGCCGAAAATATCACTGAAATTCATTTCAATTTTGAAGGCTGAACGGGAACGCTTAGCGAGATTGTTCCAGTATGTCGGTAAGTACTCTCAATATGTATATAAATTATTTTATATGGGTAGGTATGTAGTTATATCGTTATAATCTTGAAGTAAATTCTTAAGCAATGTATTCGTTATTGTAACTATATTCTAATTCATATCTTCTTTAATAGATGACTCATGACGAGAACCTATTTAAAGTTTTGTTTTCTCTTTTCAGGATACGGAAGAACTATTCAATTTTGTGCCAATGGAGCAGCCGGCCACTATTCTAAAACCAGGACAAAAATCCTTGGGTCTTGTTCAACCTTTCCGCAAGAGAGGAAGACCAGAACCAACAATATATTCATACATAAAGAAACCTGTGACACGGGGTACAAAAATAATTAAAATTGAAATCTACGACGCTGACAATATGCCAAAATCCGAAAATTCTATCTGTAATTGTGAAGCTGAGGTGTGCGCTCAACATGTGGTTAAAACTGTGTTATTTGATGACATATACAGCAGTGCTAAAGAAATCATTAGTAAAATTCAGGATGAAATAGAAAATAAATCATAGAAATCTGTATAGTATTTATCCCACTTACTACCTATATAAATTGTTACTATTTATTTACGTAACAAATAAAAATATGTTTTAATAAGGTACTTTTATAATGTAGTTAACTGTGAATACGATAACAATAAATATAACTTGTTTGTCAAATTAGATGTAACACCTATGTTATAAATAAAAGAATTATGAAATAATAATTCGTTTTATTTTTAATGTCCTGGTAAATAATATTTTGCCTTTAATTCAAAGGAAAAATAACACATTTTGTTAATAATCGTATAAATAACTTCGTCTGACCGGGATAGAATCGAACCCAGAACCTCATATTTGACATTTTCATTTGTGAGTTTGTGTCAGTTTCATCAAATAGTTAAACAGATAAAATAATAACTATAGTAAACAATGCATGCCTGGCGTCATGTAGTCGCAGGTGTCAGGTAGCTTGACAAATATGGTAATGAACGAAATAGTTTGCTTAGCCGATGAAGGTACTAAGTCATTTTGTTTCTGAATACAGATAAATATGTTAAATTAACATTATTTTAGTTTTATTTATTAAAAGACTTGTGACACCTCTAAGAATAATCAACCAGTGTTGTACCATAGAAAGTAATGTAGTTCAAAATCTATTTGACTAGATATGTTTCAATGAATTAAATAGTATAGGTATTCTCACTTCTAATAGAACATCAATTCAATAAACATGATTTCGTCTAGTTGAATGCACAATTAATAAAGATTAACCTATTTGAATAGAAATATTAAAGTTATTTCAACAATCTATTTGATTAGACAATCTATTCAGTAAATAAAATTTCATCTATTTTAATAGATATGTTCCAATGAATTAAACAGTATATTCTAATAGACCATCAATTCAACAAACAAGATTTCTTCTATTTGAATAGATATTTTTTATCTATTTGAATAGTGTAAATTGGGGTATCTGGATCTCCTTTGATCCAGATGCCCCAATTATATACTACTAACCGACGATATCCCCACCACTCCAGAGGCGACGCTCGCGCTGTATGCCGAAGACGCCGCGTACATTACCACCTCGCTTAGTGCGAAGTTCGCGGCGGTCAAAATGCAGCGCGCCCTCGACCTCCTCCCCGACTGGCTGTTGAAGTGGCGGCTATCGGTGAACGTGGGTAAGACGCAGGCGCTGATAACCGGCTCGGCGCCCCTCCCACCCCACCTGAAGCTACATGGAGTCGACGTCGATTGGTCGCCCCGGGCCAAGTACCTGGGTGTGACCATCGACCGCCGCCTCACTATGAGGCCCCATGTCCGCAAGGTCGTCGCACAGGGTACGGTCGCCCGCAACCTCCTCAGACCCGTGCTCTCGTCCCGCATCCCGGCGCGCGTCAATCTGAGCGTGTACAAAATGTACGTACGCCAAGTCTGGACGTACGCCACTCGCGCCTCACGAGCGAGTTGAGCCGGAAGCTGCTCCGCGCGCAACAAAATCTTGCGCTGCGGACTATAGCTCCTCGCTTCGTGAGGAACGATGTTGATCATCCAGCGTGACCTCGGGATCGAGAGCCTGGATGAGTTTGTGAGGCGACTTGCGAAGGCCATGTTCGCGCGTGCCGACGCATCTGCTTGGCCTGATGTCAGGCAGATAGCGCCATTGCACGAGCGGCCGCCTGACGCGAAACCCCTGCCCCGCGACCTGGTAGCGGACCCGTGACCCCATCCACCGGACTTGACGCGTCGAGTAAGCAGCATCCAGGTTACATGCAGCTTACTCGAAATAATAAGACTCTACAGATGTACACATACATCTGTTGTGTGGCGTGTTCTAGGTTAATATAGGCACGTCACATAACTAAATACAGACATCCACCACTACACAAGCATTTCAACACAACACGCGCGGGCGCGATGCGGGTCGTGACGCGCGTCTACACTGAGCGGTGTTACACTACAACACTAGCCGCTCATACATACGCGACTGCCTACCCCTCAATCCGTAAACGGCTCGATCTGTAAGCGGGGGAGACTGCTTCACAAAATGCGTCATTTTTCTTTATGCCGTCCGAGGCGATTCCAACTGAGGGGCCCATATTAATGGGTCAACGTATTGCCTCCGCGAGCGAAGGGTGAAGCCCTGACCCCGCTCGCCACGCCCCCTGGTGGGGGCGTCGCGACTTCTCGAGTAAAAGGCTCAGTCTGCGCTCAGTGCTTAGTGTGGCAACTCGCCGTGTTCGAGTTCGCGACAAGACAATCGTCATCCTGAGGATGCCTCGTTGAAAGGTGAAACACGTGTCGATTTCTTTCAGGATCTTTTTAAGACCTGCTTTAAAAATAGCTAAGCGGAAAAGGTTACTAAATATATCCACATCATCATTTTATAATGGATTTCCGCAAGGTAAGGTCACACCTGAATCAATTAACTATAGGTTCTATACTAAAGCTAACATGCGAATGTGTGTGTGTAACAGTGCAATAACTACTTACAGGCAAACTCCGCAGGCATAAAGAAGTTGTACAAATTATTATTAATCTAGTTTTAAATTACTCGTCTAAAAGTGTACGTACGTATCTAATAGTTGCCAAATATTAATAACTCCCAGTAGGTGCACTTGTAAGTTGCGCTAATATTTAGCGCCCCACTGTGAACTATTAATCCCGTATCTATGAGGCAACTACCTTCCATGAATTCACAATATTCATGATCGACCTTTTTCCTACGATAACGCCGATTATTTAGAGCCGATCTCAAATAAAATAAACAACTGCCGAAAACTGCTCCTGGTTAACTAAAATGATCGGTCTAGGGCTAGGATAAACTGAGAGTTGGGTTGTGTTTTAGATTTTTCGATACGTCTTACTTTATTGAGCAGAAAATCCAAGCTCGCGATGCACTTAGTTTGTTGTCGAAGCCGTTCATTACTTCACCGAGAGCCGCGGACGGGACTACTGCAAAGTCTGCAAACAGTCAACAGTAGTTGTCGCTGTTAGCCCTGCCGGCTTCCGCAAAGTGCCGCGTATTGGACGAAGCGCACCTTCATCGCCGCGGACGGTGCTTCTTACAAGTGTCGCCTGCTAACGACGCAGGATAAAATATTCACTTCAACAGAATTTCTCAACTGACGCTCATAATATAAAGGATTTTATAACAATGCACTTCTACAACGAGACATTTTTAGCTGACACTAGTGTGTACAAATTTAACTTAGTACGTCGTATATGAACTTATATTAATATATAATATATGTGTATATCGTTCCGGAGTTGCTATCCTATGTAACCTTTAAACTGAAGTCTCTACGCAACAATTTATGTAACATCGCGAGTGAGTCACCGAAATAACTCTCATTCCGAGCGAAGGCGCGATTTAATTCTCTAAAACAGCGGAATACCTCACGATGCGTGTGTTGTGTCGTGTGTGGGCGCCTGTGGGGGCCCGGAGCCCGGGCGGCGCGCAGCATGCGGGCGACGCCTCATCGATATTATTGAAAGGAACACATTAGAAACAATGTCACCAGTGTTCAGCGGTTCGGGTCTTGGGTAGTCGGGTCTCGGTCGTTAAGGTTCGGTTCCCGGGGGAAATTAAAAACCGACGCCGATTGCGCGCCTGCCGAGCCTACTTATCGAGGCGCTCACAGAGCAGGCGCGCACTGAACCGCCGCTACCGAATGCAAGCCGCTTAAAAGAGCCTCCAATTCCTTGTGGATAATTATAAATCACTCTTCGAAAGTAATTGTTGAGAGCGACGAGTCTGTCAGCTTCCACGACCGACAGCTCAACTATGTGGACGACTGAACTAGAAGTATGGACCGAAAGTAAAAGTATGGAAATACTTGATACGAGTAGATGGATGGTTCATTTTGTATTTTGGAAGAGCGTGCGCTGATGAAGACTAATGATGGCGTCGTTTATGATTGATGGACGGTCTCTACTTTTTTATTATAGAGTTAATTTAGAAATGTGTTTTAAAACGATATGAGAGCTTCTATAGTTCTCTACATTTCTTTTGTTATCTACAACACGTAGATCGACCGCGTCGGTCTCTGAGTGATGAATTTTCCACTACACCCTGCAGCCCGCCGCGATTGTATACATGAATATACTGTGGTAGTATTTGTTACACAGGAGTCATATTTTATTAGGTAGAGTTTTTCTATACCGCCTTTGTATAAGATGTTACCATTTATGATTATTTAATAAATCAGCAAAATTCGTACAACAAAGCGTATAAAGAACAGAGGAGGCCTACCGTACAAGATAACTAGGTCCATTCGCGCTATCTAAACATAAATCCTATACAACAGTAATTTTGATTTTTTTCGCATATTCAAATATTTTTATTTTAGAGTTATTTTCCTCGTTTATAACAACTAGATAGTTGTCTCCGTGTCCCGTCCCGGCACCCGACACACCGCACGTTTACGTCTATTCCATTGCGTCCCACAGTCGTGGCGCGTTCATTTTTCTACAATGTACACAATATTGCTACTCCTGACCTGAACACTTTGTTCCGCTTGCTCCCTGGTATGTACAAACATTGGCTATATTCAGAAGTTTCACTTGATATCGCTTAATGTCTTAGCTTACTCATGGCAAAGCCACCGATGACAAACAGAACATAATCTATTCTCGAATGGCTTGTGAAGAAACTATTAGCTCTCTAGAACTTGACTTTGCTGACTAAACTTTCGTTCGTTTATTGGCCGTCTAACTGTCACAATCTAACTAATCAGTAACAAAACTTGAACATACTTTTCAAACACGTTGTGTTGCGTTTCTCAGTAGCAGTCCGGAGTCTGGATTTCCTGGCTCGCCCCCTATTACATGGGACTTAAACACAACACGACGAAAAGTGGGTGTACAATGTACACCTCTGCCTAACCCTTCGGGGAAAACAGGTGTGATGTTATGCATGTATGTGTGTTCGTTGCTAAATGTCGTTCAATTTGCATCTCCTTGATTTAAAACTGAGATCTGGGCGCACGGTAGCGTTAAGCGAGTAGCCAAGATAATACAAAAACAAAAAGCAGGGGGTACTACCTGCCTTTTCTCGAAGCATTTCGTCATATTTTTAAACCCTCATAGCTTCGGCCTGGATAATGCTAGAGAGCTCAAACTCTCAGGATTCGATGTGATTAGCAGATTTATAAAACACATTAAGTTTCATTTATTTAGCTTTTATACGTTGGATTTAATTAATACCTAAAATACGTCGATTTCGTTCCTGATTCGAGCTCTAGGGCACTGCCAGAAGTCCTAGAAAGCTAGGTACGCAGGCTAGGATTTGCACACAAAGAACAAAAATATTAAGAAATCTGTATCTTTCACCCTCTCACCCCCGTAATGGGTAGTCTGTATTTCTTACAGATAATTAAAATATTTTTTTAATCCGGAGTCACACGTGTTAGGGCATAAATCGAACAGATTACGTGTGACTCCGAATTTTTTTAATTTTTTGTCTGTGATGCCTTGTTTATACCTTTTTAGATGTTTTTTTTTTTTGTCGTAGTTGGGTTTTAGTTTTATAGCTTTTATTTTTATTAAAATTGTTTTGGGATTATTATTAGTTATTAAGCTACAATGGAATTCTAGTAAGTAGCGTATAGGATCTCTTCTCCGTTATGGAGATTCTTTGTTAAGCGGTTATTTGAATTTTATTTAATATTTTAATTCTTGTGAACTGCATGGATTAAGTTATCTGAATAGGATGAATTTTAATTTAATTTATATATATATATATATATACATATATATATTTGAAATGTGCTATTTAAGCCCTTTCATTTGATACCTAACATGGCTTTTTTTTAAGTTTGTTACTTTATGTCCTCTGTAGAACGCCATTTTTATGTAACGTCACATAGCCTATAACCAGCGGACGATCAAGACGCTTCCAACGATACCTTATTTGTCAAATTATAATGAGCAGTTTAGAAGTTATGAGGGAATAGATAGAGTTAGAGAATATACATACCGGTCAAAATCATGTCTATAACTGTACAAACCCGCTTGGTCAAAATGTATGGCTTGACCCTTCCATTGAACTATTGCACAACATTAAAGACCAGTGGCTTAATTTCTTACCACAAGACTTTTAAGTGTCCGTGCAACGGCCTAGGCTTTGTAGAGTTAGGGGCTCTGCTCTACATTAGATCTGATAACTTTTGTGAACAGTGAAAGCGTTATGTGAGTCTTGGCAACGTACTTTACACGAAATGTTTTTGATGAATTGAGTTCGTCCCGTATTGTACCTAGTAGGTACTAGTAAGCCTTCTGCTCTTGTCACATTGTAGCAAGAACTTGTCTGTAACATGTAATAGTAGAATAAACACGACAAACTGTCACACAGCCGTGTTATTTGTTAATACCTGAGCACGCGGACGCGGCGCCGCACGCCGGCGGTCGCCCTCATTGCCAACCCTTCGCTGCGGGCTTTTTGTAAACTGTTCAAGTAACGATGTCCGCCGGAGCTTCAACTTAATTGTTTAATTACTCTCATTTTTATTGTTATGTTGTTTACTTGTTACAAGTTTATTTTATTCTAAACTAGCTTTTGCCCACGGATTCGCCTGCGTGGATGTCGTAAAATATCCCACGGGAACATACTACTGGGATCACATACCTAATAGCCGAGGAAAAGTAATTTTTCAAGGTTAACCATAATAATTATGTAGTTACGCGTAATTTTGAATCTGTAATATCTTTTAAACTATTCATTTAAATGATATGATGTCAAATCATATTTCAATCTAAATTAAATGCCCAATTTAAATAACATATGCTATTGGATAAGGATTAATATAATACCAATCATAATAGCTTCGGAAATAATAATGAAATTTTCATTAAATTCTGAAAGATAATAATGGTTACTGTGGGTCATCCTTAGAAGATAGACATATTATTATGTCATCGCGGACTTTTTCGTTGAAGTTTCTAGATGAGCAATACTGTAGAACCGAAATTTAATGTATCTTTTGCGGTTTACGCGGCGCACGCCAGTAAAGCCACCAGTCGGCGTAATTTTCTCCGATTTCTTCAAAAATAATCGTTTTAATTACACAAAATCTTAAATGAATTATACACCAAAACCTTCTTCATGAATCACTCCGTCTACGGGTGAAAACCGTTTGAAAATCCGTTCAGTGGTTTTTGAGTTTATCGCGTTCAGACAGACGGACAGACAGACGCAGCAGGGGACTTTGTTTTATAATATGTAATGATAAGGATCAAAGCGGTGATGCTTGTTTCCTCCAATAGAAACCCGCAGATTTGATATACATACTTACCGTTTTACATTCTGTTAAACATTATAGATTCAAAGTCATTTATTTGCAAAAACATGTGTAATATACATGGTATGATGCTTATTATAGGTGTAACAAGGTATTTTTTGACTGAACATGTTTGACCATGGCTGGTGTACAAATTAGGTCGAAAGACAATAGGATTTCAAAATTAAGAAAAAATGAACAATAATATAAATAAATCAACAGTTAACAATAATATTAAAATAAATACGTCAATAGTCATGCGATTCCAAAATAAATAGAATTCAGTCAGTATCCTCAGAGCGATTTATCATTTAAAAATTCATTAACATTATAGTTGGCTTTTTCTGTCAGTATTTTTTTAAATGTTTTCTTAAACTGGTTTTTATTTAATTTCTTAACACAGGTAGGGATATTATTATAAATCATTGACGCTCTGCATACAACGCTTTTATACAGTAGCGATGTTTTAGCTGGCTGAACACGAATTTTACTATTATCCCGGCGATTACGTATTATAATGTCCGATATTCGAGGAAATAAATGGGGGTTATTTTTCACAAATAGGGCTATTTCCAAAATATAAAGTGACGAAAGTGTGAGAATTTTATGCTTTGTAAAAAGTGGCTTACAGCTCTCCGTACTTTGGATACCGAACATGGCACGTAGGCATCCCTTTTGCATTATAAATGCGATTCCCTATCCATTTGCATAAAATTTTAAGACCTGATATAACTTAGCATAATTTTGTTTGGCATAATTATATTTTCGCATAATATAATTACGCATAACAGCTTACGCATAATTTTTTTAAGCATAATTTCTCTAACCATAATAATGATTAAGCATAATATTCTAAAGCATAAATTTAATAGGTAAGCATAAAGTTCTAAAGCATAACTTTTTAAGCGTAATATCCTAAAGCACAAGCTAGCATACAGCATGCAAGCAAGCATGTAAGCAAGCATGCAGCTAACAAGCATGCATGCAGCATGCAAGCAAGCATGCAGCATGCAGCATTCAAGCGAGCATGCAACATGCAGCAGGCAGGGTTTCTGTCACGGCTCCGGCGGCCCCGCGCGTGCTAATCGTCGCAGACGGCTTTCGCTCACCGCCGCGGCTGAGGCTGGCCGGCGAAGCCGGGCAACAAGCCGAAGCTGCGGTGGTGGCTCGCTCGCAGCCGCCTGCTCCTCAGCCCGGCCCCTACGCGCCTACGCGATTTTAAATTACACTCTAGGGGTAGGACAAACAAGACTACGTGGAGTCGGTTTTGCAGCAATTCGGTTCTGTCACTAACTTTTGTTGCACAGCATATTAAATTTTTAACCAACAATATTAGGCCTACTAACGTTATGCGAATCAAATTTATGCCAAAACAAATTAGTCTTTAAGATGATTATGCCAATATAAAATGTAAGCCTAAAAAAATTATGCTGAAGTATTATTATGCCAAAACAAATTGTGCCGAAATCGTTATGCCGAAGTATATTAGGACAAAGAACATTATGCGAAAAGAAGGGATCCCTATAAATGCCATATCTTCGTTTGATGAGTTACCCCAAAAGATAATGCCAAATCTGAGGACAGATTCAACAAGTCCATAATAAGCCGAGAGTAACATATCAGTGTTGATGGTTGGAACAAGTTGGCACAAAACATATGATTAACTACTGATTTTTTTTTTTACATAAATGGCCATATTTATGGTTCTATTATGTCGAAAGCCCTTTTGTTCATTGTTTAAAATTTTATTTTTTTCAAGATATGAATTAAGTTCACCATAAAGATATTTTTCGTTTTTTTTTTATTCATAATAGTGCAATAATGAATGTAATGTGCAGCAATTCTAAGGATGAAGGGGGTAAATCTTCAGGGTATGACGGGCTCAGCATCGATCATTTCAGGCATGCAGGTGTACATCTGCCGCGTGTACTGGCTATGATTTTTACGCTATGTATCGGTCACTCATACTTACCGGAATCGCTGATAAAAACCTTGGTTGTACCCATTCTTAAAAACTGGACAGGGAATGTATCCGATAGGAAAAATTATCGACTCATCTTACTTGGTACAACAACAGTTAAGATACTTGACAGTCTGCTTAATCAGAGTCTCAGTGGGTACTTATATTTACATGACGCACAATTTGGTTTCAGGGCGTGATTAACCACTGAGAGTGCTATTTTATGCCTTAAGCATACTGTCAGGTATTATACGGAGAGAAAGACACCGATATATGCCTGTTTCCTCGATTTGTCAAAAGCTTTTGACACAGTTGCCTATGACATACAGTGTCGAAAGCTAGAGGAAACGGGTATGCCAACGGAATATAACAGTATCTTTAAATTCTGGTATAAAAACCAAATTAACCAGGTGAGATTGGGAGGTACACTGCTGACGAATATAGGTTAGAATGCGGTGTTAGGCAGGGCAGCCTCACATCTACCGGCCTCTTTAGCTTATATGTGAACCAGTTGATCGAGGAGCTCAGCAGGACACACGTCGGATGCTACATTGACGGGACATGTGACAACAACATAAGCTATGCTGATGATATGGTTCTGCTGGCCCCCTCGGTCAACACCCTGAGGACTCTGGTTAAGGTTTGTGAACGCTACGCATCCCAGCATGGTCTCAGGTACAACTAACTGAAAAGTGAGGTACTGATTTTTAGGGCCGGAAAACAGAGACCTAGTACAGTGCCACTGATCATGGTCGATGGAACGGCATTGAAAATTGTGCAGAACTTTAAATATCTGGGTCATCTGGTAACGGAGGACTTAAAAGATGACCCAGATTTAGAAAGAGAACGCAGGGCGTTGGCGGTAAGGAGCAGTATGCTGGCCCGTAGGTTCGCTCGATGTACCAAAGAAGTTAAACTTACACTTTTTAGGGCATATTGCCAATCTTTTTACTCGAGCGGCCTGTGGGTTCGGTATACGCAACGTGCTTACAATGCCCTGCGTATTCAGTATAATAATGCATTTTATGCCGTTAAAGATTACATTGAGGACAAAAAGGCATGGGATTGAGCTGCTCCAATTTTATTATTTCTTTATTTTATTTTTTACTTTCGCAATTTTGTTTATTTTGCTAACTTTAAAATTATGTACACAATGACATGAATATTTACTTTGTGAGGTATTTTTTTTTTTTTGTTTTAATTATTGTGAATGTGAGGACTATGTGGGTCATATATATATCTATATATTTATTTATTCTTCTCATTTACTTTTGATGATAATCTGGCAATTGTGAGTACTTTATGCGACCTACCCAAATGTCCTTTCTTTGGTATTGTTCGTCGAATTATTGAGCTCCTTTTTTAAGTTCTGAGTTGAGCTACACGATTACTGACAAATGCGTGCATGGAATGGACAGGTCCACTCAAATCTGTATGGTTCTTTCCTCAAAAGACCATTTCAGACACAAATCTACATGGTCCTCAAATGAAATGCTCTGACCAAGATTATTTCCTATACACAATGAATTTTACATATACAACGACATGAATATTTACTTTTAAAGTATCATATAATTTAAATTTTTGTGAATGTGAAGACTATGTGGGTCATTCCTTTTTCTTTTTGTTTTGTTTTTATTTTTTTCTCAGTTAGTTCTAATTATAGTCTGACAGTTTGAGTAATTTATGCGGCCTACCCAAATGTCCTTTCTTTGGTATTGTTCGTCGAATCGTTGAGCTCCTTAAATTCTGAGTTGAGCTGCACGATAACTGACAAATTCGTGCACTGACTGGACAGGCCCTCTCAACCTGTGTGATTTTTTCCTCAAAAGACCACTTCAGACACCAATCTACATGGTCTTCACATGATCTGACCAAGATTATGTCTGGACTTTAAAAGAGACTGTGACCTCTGAGTTTGTTTCGGCCTTTCTTCTCAGAGTAGTCAGATAGGAAACGCCGACCTCATCTAGTTTTTAAAAATATGATTGACGTGTAAAAGTGTTTGTACAAACCTATTTACAGAAATAAAATCATTTATCATTTATCATTTCATTATCATTCAGAATGCTGCTAGGGTTGCCGCGGCATTGTAGTGCATCGCAAATGTTCGCAAATGCGCGCGTTGACGGTTTCCACGCTATAGTGCGTAAGAAAGTGGCGTCATTATTCCACAGACTGCGCGGTAGCACCAACACCATTTTGCAAATGATTGCATCCCGACATGACTGTCCCATACAGGCACACTGGATGGGAATAGTTACAGGGAAATTGTAAAATAATACTTTATTAGATTATGTACCTACTAACATAGATCTTAAGAAAATTGTTAGTAACACATATATGGATTCTGTCCGAAATAAATGAATAATAATAATAACAGACGGACGGTGGCATGCCCGACTGATGTCAATTGTGAAGGATGGCACAGTTGACATCTGTCGGGTATGCCACCGTCCGAGAGAATCAATCCGACACATTAACTCCGGGTATTCTCGTCTTGCTAACGAATAGTACTTACATAGACACAACCTTGTAGCCAAGAATATCCGTCAGCAACTTGCTCTGAAATACGGCCTTGTGGAATCGGAAGTGCCGTACTACAAGTATGTGCCCGACCCAGTTCTCGAAAATGGAAATATCACATTGTACTAGGATCGATCCATCATCACTCACAGGACTATTGCTGCTAATAAGCCTGATATTGTGGTGGTGGATCGAGTAGAGGCGCCGCTCTACTAGATCCACTACCACTATATCAGGTGATGATTATTGACATAACGGTCCCGCATGACGAGAACCTCGAAAGCCGAGAAAGACAAACAAATCAAGTATCTTGACTTGGCTCACGAGGTTGTCGACATGTGGGATGTGGACTCAGCGATCATTGTGCCGATAGTCGTATCAGCCAATGGCTTAATTGCCAAGAGCCTCGACCAACACCTGAGAAGGCTCTCGTTAGGCAACTGGATCAAGGGTTTGATCCAGAAAGCGGTACTCCTGGACACGGCGCGTATTGTTAGAAGGTTCCTCTCTCAGGAGCCCTGACCAGCGGTAGCTTGGACCCTGTTCCCGATACCGGTGGGCTACTATTTTTTATATTTTTTAAATATTTAAATATTTAAAAATATAATTTATAAGTATTTTAATGAAATAAAATATAATTGATAATAATAATAATAATAGGCCTATAATTCACCATTAACCGTTTACTTTCTTTTTGAATAAAGGTTTTATAACTGATAGTGCTGTTATAATGTTGAAGTAGTCTGATAAACGTAAACATCGAATAAGCATAAGAATATTTCAGAACGTATTTCATGACTTTATGATTTGTGGTTATAGTAATCAGTATTTTTTTTATTAAGAATCGTTTATAAACTGAGTAAAATGCGTGTCGAACTCGCACATGAAGGGTTCCGTACCACCGTGCAATATAGGTATTTTAACACTACATATTTCTGTTTTTTTTTTATATTTTTTATAGCTGCCATCACTGTTTTAAATTTTCAAATGTCTATTTATTACGGTTCAGAAGATAGAGCCCTGTGGCAGACGGGTGGGCGGACGGACAGTGGAGCCTTAGCAATAGGGTCCTATTGGAACCCTTTGGATACGGAACACTAAAAACAATTGGTTGCAAAATAGCGATAAATTGACGATAATGTATCACACCGTGTGTGAGCAGTGAAAGTACTTGATAGTTTGCTGCTAGTTTGCTTCAGTTTGAGCCTTCCTTAAGTTATGGTAAACAACAATTTAATATACACCGAATGTTGCGGCTCAATAAAATACTTGCGAGGTAGTTCCTGCACGTAGTTCGATATAGTGATGTACCTATGCTGCAGTCTTGACCAGTTACGTAACTTTCAACGACACCTTAACACGCAACACGTATCCACGACAAAAGAGTTTTAAGTACATAAGCACGTCTAAGCATTTATCGAACTGTGTAAAATAACTGTAGAAAAAATCACTTAAGTCATACCTTTAGGGTATGACTTAAGTGATAGCAATATACTAGTAGCTCCTATGTCTTTGTTACCTCAAACAACCTCCGATACCTACGAGAGGACTGAGGTGTCAATTCACACTATTTAATTAAACTCTCTTTCTTGTCACTTCTCTATTTGTACCTACACAGTATAAGCACTAATAAATGTAAGTCCCGCGAACTTTCGTAACTTGTAGTAAAACAAGTTAGCACGTGTGCTTGTAACAGACTCGTGAGATGTGCTTCAGACACAACGTGACGTTGTAGTAATACAGGCGCGGATACTTCGTGGGCAACAACAAACTCGGGCTATATCGACCACGGAACTGTTTGTTTCGTTGCGCAATCAGCGGGGAGAAGTATGCTTAATACTAGAACTCACTCTGTACAGTCACTACAGTGTGAATGTCAAGCACCCGCCATACGATCATTGAGTTCGTTTAAAAATTATATTTAAAAATTCGACCTTCTGTATTTATCTTATCTGTGACAAAACAGAACAGTTTGTGTTTCTACTCAAACTTTATCACGTAAACACCTTTATGTTTAATGTCCAAACCTTAAAACTCCGGGCAATAGCTCACTGAATAAATTGCGTACAACCTTACAAGTTAAATAGAAGCGTCACATCAAATAAATTGCTTCGGGCGAGCATAATGTATTTTCTTACTTAAAACGCATGTAAATGCAAATAGAAAGAAACGGTCGACAGTGACCGGCGAGTGCGGGGGAGTGGCGGCTGCGGGGCGGCGGCGTGGCGGCTGCGTGACGGGGGCGTGGCGCGAGCGGCACTCGTCTGCGTATTACGTGCAGCGCGCTTTGCAATTCTAAATACTAACAGTAACTTGTTTAATTAAAACTTCTTGCTCCCACTTTATGTTTATACTTTCACACGAACTTGATAGGAATTAAATTATAAATTACGACCTGCATCATGCTAATATATTCAGTACACAAATCTTACAGAAGTATACACTACGAAAATGCTAAAGATTTACTAACTACACCATATTTCAGAAGAGTGCTTGAAAAAGTTTGTAAAAATAACTAAATTATTACAAAATATTTTATAACAAACTGCTTTTCGGAGCTTTCTCATCATAACGCAAACTCATTTCAAGTTAAACTTCCTGAACGGGGAACAAGAGATTCGCGATAAAAATAATAAATATAAAGAAAAACTCCCACTTTTATAACGCGGAGCTAGGAGCGGTCTACGGTTCATAGCACCCAGCTACTCGCTCGAGCGATCTCGGAGCGGGCCGTAGCAGCGTAGAGGCCGCCGTAGACAAATGCTACAGATGTGACCCCGCACACACCGGGCGTCCGCCTCGCTTGACACCGGACGAGCAGCGTGTGTGCTCAGCACCTTATAATTGAAACTGTTACAGCGACAATAGTACAAAGTAGTTATAGAGGTAACATAACAAGTTACAAGCAGCACGTTACATTACACGTTCTCGCATTATTCTATAACGCATCGCACTGTGTATCACTATTCAGTGGCGTGAGTGTGTGTTAGTTGTGTGGCTTCATGTTCTACTACATTATATTGTTTGATGCTAGTGCGTTCAAGTTTGTGAGTATTAGTCGTATCTACTGCTGACCACCTTCCCGAGTAATACCGATCGACATTCCTGACTGCACTGTTATTTAATTATAAGGACAAAATATATTCTGCTTCTCCGCACCTCCAACTGCTGCCTACCCTCATAGCAGTCAGATGGCGGTATAATATCGTTCAATAACTGCGTGCTGGTGATAGATGGACATCAAAAGGGCCCTCTGATGCCCGACGTCACCCGTCGGTCACCGGCAACCACCACCGACGCCCTGTCAATCGCAAACGATACTTATTGCCATCTGGTTGCCGAAATACCGTCTGTCACAGCCAATTTGCTCCGAATCTAATGGACCGATTAATTTGAAATTTGGTACACATATGTATTTCTGTTACCCAAACATGAACGTGTAACGTAAATAAATGAATTTTGAATATGGGGGTCACTTTTGGGGGCAAACAAGTTTTTTTTTTTTTTTTTTTTATAATAAGTGAAAGGACTTGTTGCGAAGATCTCAAATATATGTTTTCTATAATTTTAAAATAAATACATTTAATGATATTTAAGAAAAGACATTAAAATTGACCATTGCCCCTTATCTCCGAAACTACTGAGCATAAAATTTTGAAAAAATACAGAGTATGGTTCTTTACCCATATATAACAGGAAAACCTATAAGAAGTCTATGGTCTTAAAATAACATGGTAAATCACTCAATATTGTGCGTACAAACTTACATTTGCAGTTGAAATGTATAGGAGAACATGTTTTTCGACTACAATTTTAAGTTTGTATTTGGGATAAATTCATCCCAACTACGGAACCCTTCATTGTGCGTGGTCCGACACGCACATGGCCGATTTTTGGTAGTTTGAACCATGAAAATTGTTATTAAGCCTTTTGGTTGGTAATTAATATTTAAAATAACATGTTACACCGTTTTTGAAAAATCATCTCCTAAGGGGATAAAATAGGACCTCGTTGAGCAGCACAATACGCCGATAAGCGGACGGAGAGTCCGCCAGGCGCCCCGGCTTCCTGATGAGGACCAGTTTCCCTGTCTTCCAACGAAGTGGGAACTGGCCCCTTTCCATGCATGCGCTTAGGAGCCCCCTTATTCGAGGTCCGAGAGCCCCCAAGGCCAGGACCCAGGCTTTCCAGGTATGCCGTCGGGTCCTGGGGCGGTACGGGGCGCCGGTGTGGGCGCGTTCATTGAGGCTGCGGCGAGCCCACCGGTTGAACGCGTCCCAGAAGGTCATGGCCATCCGACTGGCCCGAGAATACCGCACGGTCTCTTGTGAGGCAGCGAGCCTCCTTGCCGGATTACCGCCATGGGATCTAGAGGCAAAGGTCATCGCGCACAACTTGGAGTGGAGCGAGGAGGCGAAACGCCGAGGCTTAACTCCGCTGCTGCGAGAAATCACGGCACAGCGGACAGAGCTCCAGCGGGATCTCATGGCGTCATGGACAGTGCGATTGTCGCAACCCAGTGCTGGGCACACCACAATTGCGGCGATAAATCCCCTCTTTGAGAAGTGGCTAGAGAGGCGCTACGGCTTCCTCACATTCCGCCTGACGCAGGTCCTCTCCGGACATGGCTGTTTCAGGAGGTTCCTGTTCAGGATAAGGCGGGAGGAAACGCCCGGGTGTCACCATTGTGTGGTTCGCCCGGAGGACATGGTGGAGCATACGGTGGAGGACTGCCCAGCTTGGGTTGAGCATCGCCGTGTCCTCGTGGAGGCGTTGGGCGGCGGTGATCTCTCGCGTCCGGCCGTGATTCGGGCCGTGGTACGGAGCGACAGGAAATGGGAGGCCGTCACCTCCTTCTGCGAAGCAATAATGCTCGTGAAGGAGGAGGACGAATGCGTGAGGGAAAGGCAAAATTTGCACCCTCACGCCCCTAACCGCCGCAGGAGGAGACGCTCTGGGCGTCGGGAATCGCGAGTCGATTTCCGGCCACCGTAGGCGCGGGCTTGCGGACGGTGAGCAATAGGTAGCTCGCCGTTCGATAAGGACCAGGCTCGGGTCGACGGCGCATTGTGTTCCACGCGCACCTCAAAGAGATGTCAGCAGAATTGCCGGGGTTGCGAAGAAAACCAAAAAAAGGGAGATCGTGGCTCCCGGCAACAGGGCACCTAAAAGAACACGGATGGGTTTTAGTCAGTAAGAGTAGAACACATCCTCTCGCTCCACCCAGAGCGGGAGAAGTTATTTGATAATTTCCCACCCAAAAAAAAGGGGGTAAAATAGGGGATGAAAGTTTGTATAGGAAACCCGTTAGTTCTGTAGTTCAAACCATAAACATAGGTATTAAGCCTTTCGGTTGGTAATTAATAATTACCTGTATCAGCGTTTTTGAAAAACCAACCCATAAGTAGGTAAAATAGGGGATAAAAGTTTGTATGGAAAACCCGTTAGTTCTGTGGTTCAAACCATGAATATAGGTATTAAGCCTTTCGGTTGGTAATTAATAATTACATGTATCAGCGTTTTTAAAAAATTAACTCATAGGAAGCTAAAATAGGGAAAGTTTGTATGGGATACCCGTAATCGCTCATCCCGACTTTTGCCATCGCCAAAAAAATAAAGAAAGAAAATACGTTTATTTGCTATACACATGCTATACATATGTTGGGGCTTCTAGTCTAACCGGATGCACCTGTATTTTACATGGAGCGACTACCTATCTGACCTCTACAACCCAGTAACTGGGTAATACGATATCCCATGGTAAGACTGGTTGTCAGACTTTCGGGCTTCTGACGACCCGCTATCTAATTGCGGGAACATTTTCGGTAAACGATTAAGACTAATCTGTTTCACTTTGACAGTTCAACAACAATTATTGCGTTATTTACATTGTGAACAGATTTTTTTCGAACTTATGAAGCAATGGATTAGCAATCTCTTTTAAAATGATCGGTCGCGGCGTGTTCGTTCTCGTAGTCGATCGCGTTATTTTCGTGGACAGGAAAGACATTCCAGTGATAGTGATAGGCGTCGTTCGCGGACTAGATCACGGTCGCATTCCCGCGTTATGCATAGGTCGCGTGAAAAGCATAGTACTAGTCATAAACGTTCTAAGGATCAAAAGTTACAACGTTCATTAGACGTAATCCTGGCGCGATTGAACGTGTTAGAACAAAATCAGGGTCAAGCTCAAGCAGATGTGATCAATACGGATCCGGTAAGGATTCAACCCTTAGTATTCGAAAACGAATTAAATTGTGATGAGTTGAATAATAGTTCTCCATCTCGTCCCGAGGAGCCTACCGCCCTTATGTCGACATTGAATAGTGAGAACCGCAAATTATTGCAAAAGTCTATGCCTAGTACTAGTAGTGTACATAAAAATAATAATTGCCATTCCGCGAGCGATAATCTTTCGAATTGTACCTTAGTGTTAGCTGAAGCATTAAAATCTGTAATCCCATCGCGATCTCAGTATTACGTATCGAACTTCGACCTCAGTATTCACAACTTAAATTCGTGGTGCGGGGAAGTTGATCTAGCCTGGGATTCGAATGGTTGGAGCAACCGAGAATGTTTGTCACGCATAGCACAGTGTTTGAAAGGTGACGCTAAAGTTTGGTTAAATAAATGGGTGACTAACGATCAGTCTTGGACAAATTTTAAGCGGGAATTCAAACTTCTTTGCTCAACCCAAGTAAGCTCGACTTTGCTAATGTACTTGCCAACGTCATAAATAGCCCGTCAGATAAGTTCAGTACGTATGCCGAATACGCCCGTTGATCTATTACGGCTTCACATAGTCAAGGGTTTGAGCGAAGAGTTGATTAACAGATATAGTTATTCGGATATAGCGGAAGCACAGGTGAAGGCTGCAGCAGCAAACGCCAACTTAACTGCTGATAGTTAAGTTTCGTTTCTATCGATATATACCAATCCTACCCGCAGGAAACAAAATAATCGCGAACCAACATTCAAACGTGATGAAGTCAAAGTCAAATCATTTATTTCAAATAGGCCCATGTATGGCACTTTTGAACGTTAAAATTTCAACTCAACCTAAGCTCAAATGTTTTAATTGCTGGCAAACTGGACCAATATCATTGGAGACCCGATGTAGATGTTACTAGGTTGGTGTTGTGTAATGGTCCTTGGAGACCCGATGTAGATATTACTGGGTTGGTGTTGTGTAATGGTCCGATGAAGATGTTACTGGATCAATATAATTGGAGACCCGATGTAGATGTTACTGGGTTGGGGTTGTGTAATGGTCCGATGTAGATGCTACTGGATCACTTAGCTGACACACTGAGGCAAGTTTGTTCTGTAAGGCCTGTGGCAGTGTGTAAAAGGTTCCTGAAACGCGTGCAACAGTGACTCCGACCCTGTCCGGTTTGAGATTGTAAGCGAGACGTCTCCTTAAATGGTGATTTATCGTTGATGATGTATGAATTTTCGAATTACCGTTTTGATGAATTAGTTGATTGAAAGATGAATAGTTGAATTGCCCATAAAGTTGACTCCGATGTGTTATATTTGTGTTATGAGTTTCAGATGAATCTAATGAAGAACTAAACGGTGGACATGATGCACTGCCTACCAGGATCCAGCACCGGATTAGATGCGGTCGAGGACGACGCTCAATAAGGAGAGGCCGTGTTGAATCAGAAAAGGCCGTGTCAAACGTCGGTGCGTTCATACGTCTCAGCTGTGCCGTATTGTAGTCTAATTTGCATTAGAGTTTCCTCATAGATATTTTTTGTGTTTCGTCGTCGTTTTTTTAAATCGTTCGCAGCCGTTATTTCTTTTTTTTATAAAATTCTCTTCTGGTTCCTAAAAATATAATATTTAAAATGGTAACATTTCGTCTATCATAAAACTATTCCAGTCCAAGGCTTTTGATTTCGTAAACCATAAATTGCTTCTTCTCAAATTGGATCGATATGGGATTAGATGAAACGCGTTGAAATGGCTCGAAAGCTACTCACCCATCGACAACAATGTGTTAAGATCTCGAAACAAACAGGGCACCAAAAAAATCGTCTGCAGGTCTCCCTATCGGGAAAATAATTGTGGTGTTCCTCAAGGAACTATTGCAAAAGTCTAAAGTCAGTTTTGGTACACAAAAACCAAAATAAGCATGAATTTGTTCTGCATAAAGATGTTGTATCCTAGCCGCAAAGTTCACATGCTTCGTGAACCTAGACGGAATAATAAACTATTTTCTAATAATGTATTTTGTATTTTCTAATAATTATTCAATTACCTCTTAAGTGTACCCATACCATGACCCCTGAGGTACAGTGAACCAACACAAAAGAATGTCATATTGCTGTGAACACGCGGTATAGTCCGTATATCTGTATGTGTAAATAACACGGCACTCACTGTCGTATCGTCACGTACTTGCGCCGCACTACCGAAACAAATATATATTTCCGTCGCTTTTGTTAGACACGGTAACACACACGCATCATGCGCTTGACCTCGGCCAGTTTATGGCATTGCTAAAATTCTAACAAAACTTATGTGTGCTGATAGCAGAACGCGTTAAGCGTAGGTCTAAGATTCAAACTGGCTTAGGTTCCGATCTCATAAAACACAGCGCGGTTTTTTGCTAAAATTATTATTTTTGTTTGCAAAAATAATATATTTTAACTATTGCTGTCTTTTTATTAATGCTGTTATTACAATAAAGGGTTAAGAATTAAAAAATGCGTGATATGTGATAAAAAAAATTAAAAAAATATTTATTCGTTATATTTATTTTACTTATAACTAACAAACTGCTACAATTATTTGTCATTACTTCAGCTAAATAAGATGTGAAATAGATGTCAAGAGACTTAGAAGCAATTTGTATTATTTTGACATATTTGTATTATGAAATGTTTTAAATTTTAAATTGTTTTTTTCACCATAAATATTAGCTAGCTTATTACTAGTTAGCTTTGATCATGGTCGAAGTAATTAAGCAATAAATAAGAATATTAGACTGCTCAAAATGAAAAAAAAAAACTACTTACAAAATAGGTGATTTTAAGGTTAAGTATGGGCAGTTTGTTTACATTATTTATTTCACATTTTATTTGGCTTTAGTAAATATTGGTTGGTATTGAGGTTATAGCTTAAGAATTCATTTTCTTTACGAAAAGAGGATTGAAAGTAAACCTCAAATTTTAATCGTAAAATAATAATATTACTAAAATAATCTTAAACATTTTCGGTCTATCTGCGAGAAACACGACAAACACCATATTAAAACGTGTTTTTTTTTTTACTTTTTTTTTGCGTCATGTTTACCGCAAATAAACGTTTTTCTTTTCTTTCTTTAAAAAATCGTTACCACAAATTCATGCAATAACGAATCTGTTGTTTATTAAGTTGGTACGGTAAATATTTTAAGGTTAAAATATAGCAGTGTCCCACTTGAAGTCCTAATATTATCGTGAGAAACTTAAACGTTCTTGTTTATGCCTTTCTGTCGAAAACGGCTTCCTAGCTGGTCTTCAGTGATGCAAGCCTTCAGAGTGCACAGCGAACTGTTCATAATGACGTGTTTAATAATTCAGCAAAATATCTCGTTGGTATAAAACCATTTGTTTCATATTCATTCACCATTTGACGTCGCTGCTCCTCGATAATAAGCCTCTTCCTCATACCTCTTAACCCTCATAGTATTTCTCTAGAACAAAGAATAACATTGTATTTATTACACATAATAATTATTTATCATTCACTAATCGAATTAAACCTCATAATTAATTTAAAACTTTAAAGGCATCTTCTGTCTCAACAATACCTCTGTTCTATCAACAATACCTTTCTTTGATTAAGATTTATGTTTTGTAAAATATGAAATATTTAAATGATAACACTCACACTCAGTCCGGTTTCATTAGATATTTGGGTAAATTACATTCACTTTTACGCAGCGTAGTAATATTTGAGCTCCCTTCAATATTTATATTTGACGGCATTTTGAAAATAATAACCACAACACCGCTAATACCTAAATACTCGTCACCAACAATAACCACGAACCAACAAAGTTTTATTAAGCGAATACGTGTAACGAACTGCGTCTGTCTACCCCACAGAAATCGAAATAATTTACTTATTTTTCTGTGGTCTACGGGGTCTACCTGCTAAATTTTAATATTTATGTGAACAAGACGACCGAAACAAAAAATAGTAGCGTTTTACCTTCAAACAAAACGCTTGTTGTGTCCGGAGACTCATTCGGGGTCATATAAACATAATTTGAGTCTAGCATCTTCCGTTTTCTTGTCACATTCATATAGGTATATGCAACTGTCTTCTTCTTGACAACACGATGATGACGTATTTCCGCCCGCGTTCACCAGGTGGCCGCAGCGCGCCAAATCGTTCATTGTGGCCTCAAAACCTTAAAACTTGAGAAACCAATTAAACCAGGCAGTCTTTAAAATTATGACCCCGAATGAGTCTCCGGACACAACAAGCGTTTTGTTTGAAGGTAAAACGCTACTATTGTGTCCTTCGGCCTCATTCGGGGTCATATAAACATAATTTGAGGCTTTGTTTGTTATCGCCTGGTGAACGGGACGCCAATGTGTTGTAAAAGAAATAAGTAAAATTAGATCAAGAAATGATTAAAACAATAAACACAAAATTGTACGATTGCATTGGAATAAATTAATAATACTTTAATATGTTAAGATAAATGACTAAAAATAGTACCTAATAATTCAATACAGTGAAAACAGAGCATTTTTTACGTACCTCGAATCCATCAGCATGTAATATATTCGCATAAACTTACCATAATCATGTAAAACTTGATATTATTCATCGATACATCTTATTCATATAATTCAAACATTTGGTGGGATCATCATCATCACAAAATAATTGTATTCTATTTAATCAAAGGTATTTAATTAATTCGCTGAAACAGATGAACCAACGAGCTTCCCTGCGCTGGAACCACTTCCTTTCTATAATGTTTTTTGAAAGTCTTACCGGATCTCCAATTAGCTCGTGCCATTATCTCATCAAGTGGTTCGTTATCCAACCAACTTCGTGAAGCAACTGCAGAACGAAAACTACCTGGAGTAGCCTCAATTCCTGCTTCCTTCAAAATCGATTTAACCCATCCTGCCAAAATAGTTCTAGTAGCTGGCTTAGCTTTTCCACATACAGTGATAAATAGTCTATCGCTTGAACAAAGCAAACGACGTGGTTTTCCAATTTCTATAAGTTTTTTAAGCCAAAGTATAGGGTCAAGCGCCGCATTTTCAAGATTCCCTAACAACTTCCAAGTACTTCCAACCTGACTGTATGTGAGTTTCAGAATCAGTTTTCGAATCAAAATGCGGCCAAAACATAATGCTATTCTCACCTACTATACATCTGTTTGGCGAGACACTAAGTAATGTTAAATCGTGTATCCTACGCCCTTTTTTTTTTTTTTTTGAGGATGGGAAATCATCAAATAACTTCTCCCGCTTTGGGCGGAGCGGGAGGGCGTGTCAGACTCTTACTGACTAAAACCCACCCGTGTTCCTTCGGTTGCCCTGTTGCCGGGGGCCATGATCTCCCTTTCGGTTTTCTTCGCAACCCCGGCAGGCATCGGCCCTAGTGGACCCCTTCAAATCTGCTGACATCTCTTTGAGGCGCGCGTGGAACACAACGCGCCGTCGACCCGGGCCTGGTCCTTATCGGACGGTGAGCCACCCATTGCTCACCGTCCGCAAGCCCGCGCCTACGGTGGCCGGAAATCGCCTCGCGATTCCCGACGCCCTGGGCGTCTCCTCCTGCGGCGGTTAGGGGCATGAGGGCGCGAAATTTGCCTCGCCCTCACGCGTTCCGCCTCCTCCTTCGCGAGCATTACCGCTTCGCAAAAGGAGGTGACGGCCTCCCATTTCCTCTCGCTCCGTACCATGGCCTGAACCAGGGCCGGACGCGAGAGATCACCGCCGCCGATCGCCTCCACGAGGACACGGCGATGCTCCGCCCAAGCTGGGCAGACCTCCACCGTATGCTCCACCGTGTCCTCCGGGCGATCCACACAATGGTGACACCCGGGCGTTTCCTCCCGCCTTATCCTGTGCAGGAACCTCCCGAAACAGCCGTGTCCGGTGAGGACCTGCGTCAGGCGGAAGGTGAGGACGCCGTGGCGCCTCTCTAGCCACTCCTCAAAGAGGGGTCTTATCGCCGCAATTGTGGCGTGCCCAGCGCTGGGTTGCGACAGTCGCACTCTCCATGACGCCATGAGATCCCGCCGGAGCTCTGTCCGCTGTGCCGCGATTTCTCGCGGCAGCGGAGTTGAGCCCCGGCGTTTCGCCTCCTCGTATCCTACGCCCTGAACATAACAACAGTAAAACTGCACAAACTCTTGAAATTTCGAATGGACTTTGATTTTGAAGAGGTCTATTGCCCAACCAACCTTCTAGAGACTGAGGATCCCAAACAGGGGGTGGACACTTTTTAGGTTGTTGCAACGCTATAGCTTTAATCATTTGTTTAACCAAAATGTTTGAACTTAAACGGGCCTCACTCTTTGTATTACATAAAGTGGACACAACTGATTTTTGAAGTAAAATAGTTCGATAGGATAACTTTTCTTTTAGGTGCAAATCCGCTAAATATCGAGCCAAATCACTACCTGAAGGGTCTGAGAAATGTATACCAAACGTGGAACACCAATTCAACCATCCCTGCCATGCTGGCCTATAGGTATTTAAAGTAGACGACCTCCAACCTTCCTTCAGTAGACACTTTTGTGTGAATCGTGAACGGAGGCGCCAGCGCTCTGGTCTTCAAGTCTGCTCTCCAGAATGCTCGGATCCACCTCGGTGCAACTATCGGGAATACACCTCGAGCCTGATTTAGATGCATCAGAACCCGGGGCATCAAACTCGGAGGAGGAAGGACCCAAGCCAGACGGAAATCCCATTTGAATGCGAACGCGTTGTGTCTCCATGCTCGCCGATCTCTTTGATCTAAAGTTACGTAACAAGGTACTACGTGGGCTGTGCTGGAGGCAAAAAGATCTGTCTGGGGAACACCCCACTTTGCAAAGACAATACTGGTGAATTGGGGAAGTAGATGCCATTCTTGTAATATCGAGTGACGCGACAGACCGTCCGCGACGTTGTTGTACTTGCCTGGAATGTGATGGGGGATTACATGAATGTCGTACTTTTGAAGTATGTGAAAAATTTGATATATTAACTCCATCAAGATCCGCGACTTGTTTCCCCCCTCGTTCCGCAAGTACGCTACAACCGCCTTGTTGTCGTACTGTAGAAGCAGAGATGTGTGGCTCAGAGACGGAGCAAATTCTATCAAACATTTTAGAATAGTTAACATCTCCTTGTGATTCGAATGAAGCCGCTCTTCTTCTCTTGTTCACTTGCCCGATAGGTTTTAACCATTTAACTCCGCCCCCCAACCTGTATCTGCTGCGTCTGTCGTCAAAAAGTTTTTTACTACTGGTGGATGAAGCCTGGATTTCTCTACATAGTGAACTTTCCACCAATTTAATTCTGCTAGCACCTCCGCAGGTAAGGGATAAGTCGACTGACATGGCATTTTTAGGACCAGGTTGGAATAAGCCAGTAGGTGCCGAAAATTCAAACGACCCATTGGAACTACCAGACGAGCAAAATTCAGAACGCCTATGATACTCTGTATTTCTCGGAGAGACGCCTTCTTCCGCTGGAGCAATTTTGACAAAACTACTTGCATGTGCTGAATTTTGTATTCTGGTAAAAAAAATTGATTTTGCCACGGATTCCACATCAAACCCAAATACTCTATTATTTTCCGAGGGACAAGAATCGATTTCTCCCTGTTCACCTGCCAACCCAGCTGGTTGAGAGTTTGAAGAACAATGTTGACGTGTTTTATAAGTATCATTCTGTCCTGTGCTACTAGGAGATAATCGTCGAGAAAAACCACTACTCGAATGCCTAGATTCCTGAAAATCTCGGCGGTCCAGTTGGTCAACGATGCAAATACTTTGGGCGCTGTCGCCAGGCCAAACGGCAAACAGGTCATTTGCAGTAACCGATTTCGATACAATAGACGGAGAAAACAACGGTGAGCGGGTGCTACATTTACGTGGTTGTAAGCTTGCCTGAGGTCTATTTTGACCATCCAATCCCGCTCCTGAATAAAATCGGGAACTCGATTTACCGAAATCAAACGAAATTTGCTTATATTCAAATAATTGTTTAAGCTTTTTACATTGAAAATGGGGCGGTAAGTTCCACCGCTTTTGGGAATCAGAAAGAAATTTGATATAAAACTCGCAGTCACGGGGGCATATTCTAAGATTCTCTGTGTCAATAAATTTTGAATGACTCTGTCCATCTCGGGGGATGGTAGAGTAAGATTGCAACGTTTCACCTGCCTTGGCGAGACCAAAGGCGGTTTCTTATGAAATGGAATGCGATAACCCTTCACTATTTTTATTAATGGTTCTAGTGCCCCCAGTCTCTTCCATTCCGTAACATGATTTTGTAAGCACCCCCCCCCCCCCCCCAAAATCTTGATCCGAGTCAGAACTTTTTATTGAATCTAGCCCTTTCCCCGTTGTGCATTGTTTTGTGGTTCATTTTTCCGGAAACTATAGGGCTGGTAATTTTGGATTATTAATAAACGGGTTCATTGCTTGATAATTATTATAAAAGGCTCCTACACTCTGAGGAGGAGGAAATCTATAGTTCATCGTCAGTGCCGAAGAGCGACTGGACGATTGATATCCACTAGGTCCAGGGTACGCCGCCTGGGGTCTAGGGGTTTTCTTTTCTTGCCCAGAAAAGTTAATTTTATTTGCATAAAAAATTTTGTTAACTCCGCCATTATTTTTAATAAATTCACAAAAGGATACTTTATCAAACAAAAATTCACTAGATGGCGGTATTTTCTTTAAACATGGCCTAAATGATTTATCTCTTAATTGCTTAATGAACACTTCGCGTCTTTGTTCAATTATATCGGCCCTACGGCCACAAACTAGTTGCAAACAATCACGTGAAATCTTTTGAAAATCACCGGAAAAAACCTCTTTTAATTTTAATGCCAGTTGTTCTGGGTCCATGCTACCCGTATCCTTAGCCCAGTCTACTATTTGTCGAAAACCCTGTTGCATAGCGTCGCTTTGCATTACACAGTGCGTGAGTTACAGCGCCAAGAAATTTATCCGCTGAGGGTAAATGGGTAACTTTTTCTAAAGATTTGATTTCATCGTTTACTTCAAGATCAACATATCCAGGACGAGCATAAGCTTTTTGTGATTCCACATATCGAACATTATTCCAGTTTTCATTATTAAAATATTGAATTGAATTAAGCAAATCTAACTGATTAGATGGAGTTACAGTGACAGCTGGCTCCTTTAATTGCGTTGCCAAATCAAAATCAAATGATTGAATTGGTACAGGGTCTGAGACGTGTTCCTGTGCAATTTCGTTATTATCACTATATATCGGATTATCACAATCATAATTTTCATTTTCATAATACATATTATGAGGGTAGTAATATAATTTTTTTAAATCACTGACCTGCTGCGCAAGCTTTTTGATTACCTTGCTTTGTCCTCGATGACGCTTACTTTTCTTCTTCTTACTCACCTTCTTCCACTTACGGGATTTATCTACCTGATCAACCTCTGAATCCGACGGTGATGATTCAGAGGAACTTAAGGAACTTGACGAATTCGATGACGAATCAGATTCTTTACGGCTACGCGCCTGTACTCTATCTGCCATCGTAAGAAAATTTATTTCCTAAACTATTTTATTATATTATTCTTTAAACTATCACTTTTCAATCTATTCACTTTTTTGTAAAACAATCTTTAATATTTCGAAGCATATACCGAACGCTAACAGCGTTAATAAAATAAACTAATTAAAACTATAATTTTCTAAGAATTCAATTAGAATATCAAACGCTAACAACGATAACTTTTAAACTTAGATGTGAACCGTCCGAAAACAGGACACCAATGAACGATTTGGCGCGCTGCGGCCACCTGGTGAACGCGGGCGGAAATACGTCATCATCGTGTTGTCAAGAAGGAGACAGTTGCATATACCTATATAAATGTGACAAGAAAACGGAAGATGCTAGACTCAAATTATGTTTATATGACCCCGAATGAGGCCGAAGGACACAACGAATGATTATTGAACTAGTCATTATTAAAAATAACAAAAACTATGAATAGTAATTATTAGAAAATTACAAGCAAACCGCAGATGAGATTTGAACCTTCGCTCGGCTCGCCATAATCGCACATACCAAAGCACATTATCCACTGAGCTAGCATGCCATATACTGTATTGACAGAAATTATGAAGTACTATTACTATTAGTTGCAGACAAAGTGAATGTGTGTGTGTCTATAGTATTGTAACATCTTATAGAATAAGGTCGTAAGTCAAACCGAAGCGTCAGTCTATTGCTTTGTGCGATTGCCTATGGACTTTTGGTCGGTACTCTACAGCTTGACTCCGCCTAAAAAAAACTAACTTTAAATAGTTAAAAGCTTACTTCAGTGAATTTATCACGAGGAATATTATTAACTAGAACCAATGACCCAGCACAATTATATTCAACAATTATTTTCACCAGTTATCATACTTTTCCAACCAATACAATTGAGTGCTGTGAATAAAGTGATACAAACACCATTTTCTATTAACCACCATTGAATAAAATACGTCTACAAATTTCCAAACATACAACATTTAAATATAATATAAATAACAAAAATTATATGAACTCTAAATTCATTGTCGCATCTATCAGAAGACCCAAATTCTCAACACAACGGTGAAGACGCGACGCCAGTCCGTCGGTCACCCGGAAACGGTTGCCAGGGCTGCGCCGAAATACATCGGCGGCGCGGCGCCCTAGGCCGCCAGCGCGACTGCGTCGCTCCTACTACAGCCCCTCTCGTTTTCATCCGTAGACTGTCATTGGTGTCACATAGACGTTTTAGTTTCAGTGTTTTTTTTAATAGATTTAGTTTGTTATTATTTTTATCAAGTTTAACATACAAGTATAATAAATAAATTAAATGCTTAGTGGCAGCAGCTTAGAGGTGGATGATAGTGATAGCGCACCTTCGACATCACTGCAGAGCACCCTGGAGAGATGTCCGCTGTGTACCCAGGCACGGTTTTTTAAAGGTAAGCGGGGTCTGAATGTGCATATTGGAAAGGTGCACAGACTTTCAAATGCACTCTCTTCAGACCCTGTCTCAACAGCCACACTAACTACACTTGCTACATCCAATTTTGACCCATTTTGGAAAATCATTTCTGAATTCAAAACCTCTGTACCTGTTTTGAAGCGAGCGCACCTCTTGTGGCACAACACCTTGCAGGTTGCGTCCGTCTTGCCAACCAGGAGAACGCGCAAAGTGCTTGGGAACAGCTGCTTTCCTTACAGAATTCTACATCTAAAAAAAGAATTTGGTAGCCAAAAAAACATTAACCGCACAAATGAAAGAAAACTATAATATTTCGGCTCATAATTTCCAAATTACCGAAACAGAGAGATACCTCTTCAAGAGTTATATCCCATTTGGTAGAATCGAAGTTAGGGGAAGGTGACATAAGCGAAGCAGCCAGGATCTCAGGTCTTTTAGTAGTGATGTGGTGGCACCGTGTTCTCCAGAATCGCTCGCAGCTCTGGAGAGAAAACACCCTACTCTAGTGGATGGCCTTTCTTTTCCCGACCCCCCTGATCCGGATAATCTCTCTGAGCGGATGAGCGGCTCCGCTGATGGCCTCGATGGTCTGAGTCTTCAGCACCTAAAGGACCTCATCTGTTCAGGCGCCGGAGAAGCTGGTGAGTTGCTCTTGAAGGAGCTCACGGCACTGATTAACCTTATGCTCTCCAGCAAGGTGAACGAGGCCATCATCGACGTTCTGTACGGGGCCAATTACGCGACCTGCGCAAGAGGGATGGCGGCATTCGTCCTATTGCCGTGGGAACCACATACCGTCGTATGGCAGCCAAGATTTGTTGTAAATTTTATGGTGAGGCGGTTTTGGAAAAATTTTAGCCCCTGCAGCTAAGTTACGGCTCCAAAGGGGCTGTGAGGCTACCATACACGCCTTGTCGACCCAGCTAAATTCAAAAGTCGATTAAGATTGAAGAGAAATTCGTTCAAGTATGAGTAACTTTTTGTATTGGAATTTAAAGGATTGTATTTTTTCCAGGCGTTGCATTGATGGTGGGAGATCATTCCAACAGCGCGTGTCTGTGAACTTGAAACATCCCCTGAATGCTGTAGCTAAATGAGGCTTCCTCCTGGGATCCATCTTTAATAATTTTAGTTGGTCAATATATGGAGTAACATTGGATTTGATTCTGGATACGTTGGATTATAAAAGACACTTAAGTAATTCAAAGAACATTAACTTTAATAAGGGATCAAATGAGTATTAAATTATTAATTTTTCCATATTACCGTACCTGTAATAGGGATGATGACAATTTTTTTTTTGTCCCTGATGTAGATTATTAAAAAATATTGGACATGTATTTTTTTACGTACCTAGTCAAAAGAATATGGCGACACATTGAGTTAAAATGTGCCATGACGTCACGAGTATGCATGTAGATTTTATACTTACTTGTAACGTAGCGACTCCCCAACTTTAATGTGTTTTATCTAAGTTATTTTGTATTAATATTTCAAAGCAAAAAATACGTGTCTAGTATTTTGTATTATCTGACTGACGAACTAAGTATATATTTTTTTTGAAGTGAAATCTTCTTTAGCGGCGTTGTGCACTTTTTTTGTAATGGGTGAAAAATATTAAACTCGCGTCAGGACACGTGACCTGATCGAAAATTCGTAAGACGGTTAAAAAGACATCAACGCGTTGATTACCGCGATGCCGATTTTTTTTCAAGTTTTCAATTCTGTCGGCACTCCCGGAGTGCCACTGTTTTTTTTTTTTTGTTTTTTTCAGCCATCATCTCTATTATTTAGGTAAAAATTTTTAGATAATTTTTATGTTTACTTATTTGTGTAATACCCGTATGAATTTATTTTTTATCACTAATTTGTTTAATACTACTCATAATCATTTTATTCGGTTGGCTGGATTTGATATTTTAGTATGTAGTTTCTTAAATTTTTCTTCTAGATGTTAAACGATTTGCTTTTTTTTTTATGTCCTTCAGCAGTTTAATAGAGAAATTGGCCCTATTCATATGGGCCTAATAACCTATGATATGTTCCTTTTTCCATATTAGTTAACATTTTTAATAAAATAAGTGATAGACATAATTTTAATACTAGAAATAAAGATAAACTAGATCAACCATTTTTCAGATTATCTAAAGTACATAAATCTTTTATGGGATACTGTGTTAAATGTTACAACAAAATACCTTGTGACATATTGCAATTAAATGAAAGAAAATTTAGAACTCATATTAAAAGTACACTTTGTAAACAAGCATATTACAAATTAGAGGATTATATCCAAGATAAGAGTGCTTGGAAACATGCTGGTCCTGCTCCATAGGACAATTTAGAATCAAGACAAAATCAAACAGGTTGCTAATTTAATTGAAAAATGTATAATTTTGTGTTATATGACATTGATTTTACATTCTGTGATTACTTCCTCACACACTGACTTATTAATTTTAAAAACATTAGGAAAATCGTCTACTTTTACAATGTTTGTAAATATGTGAGCACCATGTATCTATCACATAATTAAATTATCTGTCGTTGCTTCATTTTTAATTCTTTTTACCTATTGTGGTACAGTAATTTTATTCTAGGTGCATCGTCTTCACATATAATTATTTAACAAACCGAAAGGGAGATCGTGGCCCCCGGCAACAGGGCAACCGAAGGAACACGGGTGGGTTTTAGTCAGTAAGAGTCTGACACGCCCTCCCGCTCCGCCCAGAGCGGGAGACGTTATTTGATGATATCTCACCCAAAAAAAAAGCCTCATTTAGTACCTAATTTTAAGGAATAAATAATGTTTCGACGTTTGTTGTGCCTTGTGCCTCAAGGTTCAATTCTCGGCCCTTTCTTATTTCTAGTTTATATAAATGATCTTCCTTACACCATGGCTAACTTATCGGATATAATTCTATTTGCTGACAATACTTCTTTTATTTTTAAAATAGACAGGAAAGACACAGATGTCTTACGTGTCAATGATAGTCTGGCTGTTCTTTCAAAATGGTTCTCAGCTAATAATCTTTTACTTAATGCGAACAAAACTAAATGTATTAGGTTTTCATTACCAAATGTACCTCAAGTAGGTCTAAATCTAAAACTTGATGGCAAAAAACTAGATGCAATAACGCAAACTATATTGTTAGGAATTACTTTGGATTCAAAATTGCAATGGGGCGCCCACATTAGAACTATTTCAGGTAGATTAAGTTCAGCTGCATATGCAGTTAGAAAAATAAGGCAGTTGACTGATATAGCCACAGCAAGGTTAGTATACTTTGCTTATTTCCACAGTATTATGTCTTATGGCGTTCTGCTGTGGGGATCAGCAGCTGACGTAGATTCAATTTTCATTTTATAAAACAGGGCCATTTATTTGCGCGATCTATAAAATGGGTCCTCGAGAATTCCATAGAGACAAATTTAAAGAAATTGAGATACTGACTCTGCCTTCTCTTTATATCTTAGAAAGTATTTTGTATGTTCACAAAAACTTAGGACTTTTCAAAATAAGAAGCGATATTCATAATATAGATACACCTAGTAGACATTAAATTGTGATACCAAAACTTAGATTAACTAAAACAAGCAAGTCATTTCTTATAAACAGTATCCGCTTTTATAACAAGTTGCCAAAGTCTGTTACAGAACTTAGCGACGGAAAGTTCAAAACCCACATCAAACGTGTCCTTATCAAGAAAGCATATTTTAAAATTAAAAACTATGTTGAAGACAAGGAAATTCGGCAATAATTCCTTCACGGCATAAGAGTCTATTAACTGCTCCCAAATTAACATGTTTTTTCACAATAATTCCTTCACGGCGTAAGAGTCTATTAACTGCTCCCAAATTAACATGTTTTTTTTTTTTTTTTACTTTCGTCCCAGGCATATTCATCCTATTATTTGACATTACATACCTACGAGTTAATTTTAACTCTATATTAGTGGCTTTTGTGCACATGACAAGTATTCAGATTTATTACAGTTGTAATTGCAATCATGTAATTGCATTTAATTAAAATAGATTTTTATTTTTATTAATTTATGTATCTTTTGTATAGATTATTTTCTATTTTGTGAATGTGAGAACGCTGTAGGCTTAGTGGACTGTAGATTTGTTGACCATTTTCTATTTTCTTTAGTACCTATTGAAAGACCTACATTGTCCTCCCATACCTAGTCACACTGTTATTTGAAAAAATTGTAAAAGCCAATTATTTTTAAAAGAGTAGCCGGGAAATGAAATGAAATAAAATTGTTTATTCTGTAAATAGGATATCGGAATCACTTTTACACGTCATATTAAAAAAATAAAAATAAGCTAGTTGAGTTCGGCGTTTCCTATCTGACTACTCTGAGAAGAAAGGCCGAAACAAACTCAGAGGTCACAGTCTCTTTTAAAGTCCAGACATAATCTTGGTCAGGCCATATGAGGACCATGTAGATTAGTGTCTGAAATGGTCTTTTGAGGAAAGAACCACACAGATTTGAGTGGACCTGTCCAGTCAGTGCAAGCATTTGTCAGTAATTGTGGAGCTCAACTCGACGAACAATACCAAAGAAAGGACATTTGGGTAGGCCGCATAAACTACTCAAACTGCCAGACCATAATTAAAACTAACTGAAAAATGAAAATAATAATGATATCCACATAGTCCTCACATTCACAATAATTAATTAAAATAATATAATACTTTACAAAGTTATCATGTCATTTTGAATATAATTTTCAACAATGTCAATGTGTATATGAAACTGGTATATTTTGATGATTTTACAAAATAATTAAAATGTTAAGTTTTATCACAAGGCTTAGCAGAGCGAGCAGCTCAATCCCATGATTTTTTATCTTCTAAATAATCTGTAATTTTATAATACCCTTTTTTACACAGTTTGGTTTTAATACAGATTTTAAATGTATTAATGGGTAATTTTCGAATGTCAATGGGAAGTTTGTTGTAAAAGCGTATATATTGACCCATGAACGAGTTGCCTACTTTGTGGAGACGTGTGCGATGTACAGTAAGGTTGTGATTATTCCTGGTATTTAAACTATGAATATCGGACATTTTCTTAAAATTTTATATATTTTTGTGTACATACAATAGGTTTTCAAAAATATATTGTCAGTCAGAATATTTATTTCTTTGATTTTTTTTTCTAAGGGAATCTCCTGGACCTAGGTTGTAAATGGCTCGAACAGCTCTTTTCTGTAGAACAAAGATAGTATCAATGTCCGCACAAGTTCCCCAGAGAAGAATCCCATATGACATAAGACTATGAAAATAACTTAAATAAACAATTCTGGCTGTATCCACATCAGTTATCTGTCTAATTTTTTTAACAGCATAGGCGGCCGAACTTAGTCTTCCTGACAATTTTTCTATGTGTGGCCCCATTGTAATTTACTGTCAATAGTGATTCCAAGAAAAACTGTCGACTCAACAGGGTCCAACTCTGTTCCATTAGCTTGAAAATTGGTAGATAGCTGCCTGACATTTGGAATTGAAAATTTAATGAGTTTAGTCTTTTTTTCGTTCAGTAGAAGATTATGTACAATACATTAAACCAATGCACTACTTTAGAGAGTGCATCGTTAACTTGTTCAAAGTTGACTAACTGGCGTTGGATTTTAAAAATGAGGGAAGTGTCATCTGCGAATAATACTATCTTGTGATTATCCCTTATGTGATAAGGTAAATCATTTACATAAATTAGAAATAAGAAAGGCCCAAGAATTGAACCCTGCGGAACGCCCATAGTGACCACAGATCCTGCAGATTTCTTGCCATTAACATCGACCCTCTGGATTCTGTTGTTCAGATAAGAAGTCAGACGGTCAAGGGCTTTGTCCCTCATACCATAGTGGTACAGTTTCCTGGTGAGTGTATCATGATGTACGCAATCGAAAGCCTTAGACAAGTCGCAGAAAATGCCAAGAGCATCTTGCGACTCCTCCCAGGCCTCGAATATGCCTTTCAGTAATTCCACGCCCGCATCTGTAGTTGAACGACCCTTTGTAAAACCAAACTGTTTCAGATGAAGTAGATTATTATGCATTGAAATGTCCAAACATTTGTTTTAAAATTAATTTTCAAAGATTTTGCTCAAAGTAGGTAATATTGAAATAGGGCGAAAATTTGTGGGATCAGTTGTGCTGCCAGATTTGAACAGTGGAATCACTTTGCTAAGTTTCATCAGACCAGGAAATACACCAGATGCAATACAAGAGTTAAAAACGACTGCTAAAAAGGGTGAAATAACATCAATTATTGAGGACACGGTATGTACTGATAATCCCCAAAGGTCAGCAGTTTTTTTTACATCAAGATTTTTAAAAGATTCTAAAATGTCTTTAGCAGTAATGACTGTGAATTTAAAAAGTTTGTCACATTCTGGTACACATTCTTTAAGTATTGAGTAAGCAGAAGTAGAGGACGACGATGACAGAGTTTTGGTTGTTAAAATAAGAATATTAGTGAAGAAATTTTCAAACTCAGTTGCCACCTCTACGTCTGCCTTAACTACGTCATTAATTTTTTGATGGAAGTCACGATACCGTACTGTCGTTCTTCCCGTTTCTGAATTAATAATATTCCAAGTTGTTTTAATTTTATTTCTAGAAGATTTTATTTTATTTTTAATGTGTATGGCTTTTGCTGAGGAACAGGCTCTTTTAATTTTTTTTTGAATGTTTCTTAACAAGATCTTTAAAAGTTTCATCATAGTTATATGTTTTTTCATGATACAATTCAAATAACCTTTGGCTACTTTTGTAAATACCTGGTGTTGCCCAATCATTGAATATAATGCGGTCACAAACAGACAATGTTTTTGAGGTGAAATCCTTCCTAAACTCACTATTGATGAGGTTAAGCTTGATCCGGGTCATTTTGATAAGGCAAAGGCGTGGAGTTTCTTGCCAGCTCTTCTCCATAGGAAACGACCAATTGGAACCGTGCACCTAGCTTCTGACGTTTCATAAGTGCCCATGTAAGTTTACGTAATAAAAATATTTAGATTTTTTTTGAATTTTGTTTTGTTTGGGGTTTTAATGTGCTTTGCCTCTGCGTGTTTTCGTGTTCTTGTTTTGTTGAAAACATGGAAGTTTTTGATTCAATTGACGACAGTTTGTTAAATCTCTCCAAATATCACTTTTCTTACGTTTTCGAGACAACATTATTTAACAATTTACAACCACTAGGCTCAACTTTTAGTATCAAGTCGAAAACACAGTTAGCACACAGAAAATTATTTAACTGATCCTTTATAGCTAAATACGTGCCCACTGCTATTAACTTAGCTACAAACAAAAACTAAAAAGTTGCCACAATTGCTGACATCTGTGGATCTAAACAAAAAATTAGAAACTCGTTACATACGTTTTCAATCTATTCTTGTCTGACACGTTGAATACTGAATCTGTGCATCTCGCTTGCACATAGATAGTGTGAAGTTGGTTAACAATGACCACAGATAACTAACTATTCTTCAGTTATTATATGATTGACAAATATAAAATGTTTATTCGCCTGATAAATAGCCACATAATTTTATACGCTGGATAACGATTTAACTGAGGATTGAAAAATCAGCCCTTAGTTAAAAACAAAACAATAGGTACGTTTTGTTATCTATCACAATAGCTGTAAGTTGTATCATTAAAAATTTATGTTTATCTCATACCATGGTTCCTGTAACTGGGGATAGAGCTTGTCTGTTTCGGGCCGTGTCCTATCTGTTGTATAACACGTGCGTGCGCAAGCAAATCGTTAGCCATGTGGTGGCTAACTGGCTTACCAGTTTGCCATTACGTCCCACGATAGTAATGGGGACAATTACTCTAGTGCCGTTGAACTCTGCATTGATATGTCACGCCCTTTTACTTATGGTAGGTTATGTAAGCTGGAGGCGACAGGGCAACTCTTTCCGTGGGTCTTTGAAGATGAAATCTACAACCTGATTTAACACAAAGGGTATATTAATCCCGCTAGGACGTTCCTGTGGGATATTTTCCGACTTATAAAAAGGTGTTTGATAGCATCCAAACCTCAGTAAACTGCTGAAGAGAAACGGTAGATTTGGTTAAAAGATAGATACGTATTTAAATCGCTGAAACCCATCAAAAGTAGGGTGCCAACAAAATCACTGTAAGATTTTCTGGTGTACAGAAATGTAGTCTGCAATCTAGTTTAAAAAGGCAACTTGCGTGCCGTCTGCTATCGTTCCTTGTCTATTACAATAAAGGTTCGTTCAGCGACACCTTTACTTTCGAGGTCACCCTGTAGGTATTGTGGTATAAAAGGACTGAATTTAAAGTAGGTCCTAATTTACCTGCAGGGCGATATTATTCTGGGTAGGTCTGCGTGGGTAAATATTGTATTTATTACAATATTATTAGTGATATACAGTGGAAATATATAATATGATAAAGGCAGGAAGCAACGCTCATTTTCTTACGGCATTTTAATTTTCCAGTCCATGTGGTACACCCGCGTCCCTCTGGGGAGTGGAGGAAGGGGGTCACCTGTGACCGTGTCCCAGTGTCCTCATTATGCATCTATGGGGAATGCTGGTTGCGTTCACATTAGTTTAAAGGTCACATTCTGTGAAGGGTCCCGTCTGTTACACTAAGAGACCTCACTGAGGATACTAACTCTTGATCTGATCCTAATACTTATACGCTGTTTAGTGAAACTTTATAAATGATGTTTTATTTAGTTTCACTAAACAGCGGAGTTGCCGAAAGTTAAATTTCTTGCCAGGCATTTCCGAAGTTCGGTTCCGCAGTCCGCACAAAAATAATAGCGCACCCGGTGGGGTGCGCTATTATTTTTAGTCTTGTCATTTGCTACATACCACGTCTAGTGGCTGCAAGTTCACTTGCCGATGTGATCAAATTTTGGTACGATTCCTCCTCAGTTGGGGATATTTTACATGTTTCTATTAGAATGTAAGACAACTGTCGCACCCTTTGCAATTTTAAACAGAGCCAGCTCTATTCCAAGTACATCTTCAGTTCCATTACTATGCAGTAGACATTAAAAATAGGTATCAGCAACCAGATGGCAATAAGTATCGTTTGCGATTGACACGTCGTCGCTGGTGGTTGCCGGTGACCGACGGGTGACGTCGGGCGTCAGAGGGCCTTTTTGATGTCCATCCATCACCAGCACGCAGTTATTAAACGATATTATACCGCCATCTGACTGCTATGTGGGTAGGTAGAAGTTGGAGGTGCGGAGAAGCAGAATATATTTTGTCCTTATAGTTAAATAATAGTGCAGTCAGGAATGTCGATCGGTATTACTCGTGAAGGTGGTCAGTAGATACGACTAATACTCACAAACGTACTAACATCAAACAATATAGGTACATAATTTAGTAGAACATAAACCCACACAACTAACACACACTCACGCCACTGATTAGTTATATACAGTGCCATGCGTTGCAGAGCAATGCGAGAACGTGTAATGTAACGTGCTGCTTGTAACTTGTTATGTTACAAACTCGCCTCGACGAAGCCTGCAAGTTCTCTTTAATTATATAATATTTTTACGTTTGTATAGTAAAAGTGTTTGTTTCATCATCGTTTTATTATACATATATATATATGCCGTACCACCTGGCTCAAAGCTCAGTCTCATGACCGCGTTATACAACTCAATAAATCACAACTAAACTCGATACTCAGCTCCTCACTACTCATAAAACATAAAATTAACGCACCTCCATGTTTACTTATCGTCGATATTATTCCCTTCAATCCGCCGCCGGTGGGCGCGCTCAAATAAAACGCCGTCGTAATACACGCCGCGAGCGACTTACAGAGCCGTGGATAATACGTGCAAATCCCCACGACGCCGACAACCTGCGACACTCATTCACTCACTCACTCGCGTATCTCACGATACAAGTGATAAAACCTCGATCTATCTATGCCACATTATGATACCTTGTGTTTGAACAGGGATTAGCTTTTGACTGCGTCGTCTTTCACACGAAAACTTACTTCAGTAGTGAACATTACGTTCTGTTTGTACATTGTTAGCTGCAATAGCAATCTATTTGATGGTACGGTCCAGGACGGCACCGTGACGGCCCATAGACCGCCACAACATTACCCGCCGCCCGGCCGCCCGGCAAATGAAACCGTCCCACCAAATGAAACCGCCCGGGCTATTGCATTCTATTACCTGCACTGCCAACATTGTTGCTTTTACTAACACCCTTACCTTGTTCTATGTAAAGAAAACATCACTGTTTTATTTGCATTAATCAAACTGTATCGTGTGACATATCAAATGAAAGGGCTTGTTATCTAGATTTTTTTTTAATAATTTCAAAACAAATACATTTAAAACTAAATATATTTAAGAAAATTTATGAAAATTGACCATTTCCCCCTTATCTCTGAAATAACTGAGCCTAAAATTTAAAAAAAAATACAGAGACTGGTTCTTCACTCATAGATTATAGGAAAACCTATAAGATGTCTATGGTCTCAAAATAACATGATAAATCTATCGATATTGTGCGAACAAACTTATATTTGCGGTTGGAATGTATTTCACCTGTACAGTAGCGACCAAAAGTCCATAGGCAATCGCACAAAGCAATAGACTGACGCTTCGGTTTGACTTACGACCTTCTTCTATAAGATGTTACAATACTATAGACACACACACGCTCACTTTGTCTGCAACTCATAGTAGTTCATAATTTCTATCAATATAGAATACGGCGTGCTAGCTCAGTGGATAACGTGCTTTGGTATGTGCGGTTATGTTGAGCCGAGCGAGGGTTCAAATCTCATCTGTGGTTTGCTTGTATTTTTTTAACAATTACATTCATAGTTTGTGCTATTTTTTAATAATGACTAGTTCAATAATCATTCGTTTTTTGTTTCGGTCGTCTTGTTCACATAAATATTAAGGTTTAGCAGGTAGACCACAGAAAACTAAGTAAATTATTTCGATTTCTGTGGGGTAGACAGACGCAGTTCGTTACGCGTATTCGCTAAATAAAACTTTGTTGGTTCGTGGTTATTGTTGGTGACGAGTATCTAGATATTAGCGGTTATTGTGTTGTGGTTATTGTTTTCAAAATGCAGTCAAATATAAATATTGAAGGGAGATCAAATATTATTGCGCTGCGTAAAAGTGAATGTAATTTACACAAATATCTAATGAAACCGGACTAAGTGTGAGTGTTATCATTTAAATATTTAATATTTTACTAAACATAAATCTTAATCAAAGGTATTATTGATAGGTTTAATTCGATTAGTGAATGATAAATAATTATTATGTGTAATAAATACAATGTTATTCTTTGTTCTAGAGAAATACTGTAAGGGTTAAGAGGAATGAGGAAGAGGCTTATTATCGAGCAGCAGCGACGTCAAATGATGGAGGAATATGAAACAAATGGTTTCATACCAACGAGATATTTTGCTGAATAATTAAACACGTCATTATGAACCGTTCGCTGTGCACTCTGAAGGCTTGCATCACAGAAAGGCATAAACAAGAACGTTTAAGTTTCGCACGATAATATTAAGACTTCAAGTGGGACACTGCTATATTTTAACCTTAAAATATTTACCGTACCAACTTAATAAACAACAGATTCGTTATTGCATGAATTTGTGGTAACGATTTTTTTAAGCACGTTACAATATGTTTTTTGTCGTATTTCTCGCAGATAGACCGAAAATGTTTAAGATTATTTTAGTAATATTATTATTTTAGGATTACAATTTGAGGTTTAGTTTCAATCTTCTTTTCGTAAAGAAAATGAATACTTAAGCTATAACCTCAATACCAACCAATATTTACTAAAGCCAAATAAAATGTAAAATAAATAATGTAAACAAACTGCCCATACTTAACCTTAAAATCACCTATTTTGTAAGTAGTTTTTTTTTTACATTTTGAGTAGTCTTATATTCTTATTTATTGCTTAATTACTTCGACCATGATCAAAGCTAACTAAAAATAAGCTAGCTAATATTTATGGTGAAAAAATCAATTTAAAATTTAAAACATTTCATAATACAAATATGTCATACAAATAATATAAATTGCTTCTAAGTTTCTTGACATCTATTTCACATCTTATTGAGCTGACGTAATGACAAATAATTAGCAATATATTGTCTACAAGTAAAATAAATATAACGAATACAATTTTTTAATTTTGCTATCACATATCACGCATTTTTAATTCTAAACCCTTTATTGCAATAACAGCATTAATAAAAAAGGCAGCAATAGTTAAAATATAATATTATTTCAAACAAAAATATTAATATTTGCAAAAACTGCACTGTGCTTTACGAGATTGGAACCTAAGCCAGTTTGCATCTCAGACCAATGCTTAACGCGTTCTGTTATCTACATACGTATATTTCGTTCGAATTTTAGTAATCCCATAAACTGGCCAAGGTCAAGCGCATGATGCGTGTTGTCTAACAAAAGCGACGGAAATATATATTTGTTTCGGTAGTGCGGCGCAAGTACGCGACGATACGACAGTGTGTAAAGCGCAATACTGCGTTCTCTGTGGTGTGTGTGCCGTGTTGTTTACACATACAGGTATACGGACTATACCGCGTGTTCACAGCAATACGATTCTTAACGTGCCTATGCACTTTTGAACGCTTACTGTACATGTATTTCAACTACAATGTTAAGTTTGGATTTAGGATAAATTCATCTCAACTACGGAACCCTTCATTGTGCGTAGTCCGATACGCACTTCGCCGGTTTGTTTTTAAATTTTCTTGTTTGCCCCCCAAAAGTGACCCCTATATTCAAAATTCATTTATTTACGTTACACGTTCGTGTCCGGGTCCCAAAAAAGGGTTCCGTTTTTTCCTTTTGAGGTACGGAACCCTAAAAAAAAAATTATGATTATGGTTGAATTTCGAAAAATCTTTCCTTATTTCTTGTATACATTATAAAGGAAACTTTTGTAGAAAATTTTAGTTTTCTAGGTCCGCCCAGGGCGTCGGGGATCGCGAGGCGATTTCCGGCCACCGTAGTCGCGGGCTTGCGGGCGGTGAGCAATGGGTGGCTCACCGTCCGATAAGGACCAGGCCCGGGTCGACGGCGCGTTGTATTCCACGCGCGCCTCAAAGAGATGTCAGCAGAATTGGGGTCCACTAGGGCCGATGCCTGCCGGGGTTGCGAAGAAAACCGAAAGGGAGATCGTGGCCCCCGGCGACAGGGCATCCGAAGGAACACGGGTGGGTTTTAGTCAGTAAGAGTCTGACACGCCCTCCCGCTCCGCCCAGAGCGGGAGAAGTTATTTGATGATTTCCCACCCACAAAAAAAAAAGAAAAAAAAAGGGGGTTGGTGTTGAGCAGAGCATCGCCGTGTCCTCGTGGAGGCGATCGGCGATCTCAAATATATTTGGGATATAATTTTAAAACAAATATTTTTAAAGATATTTAAGAAAATCGATGAAAATTTACCCTTATATCCGAAACTACTTCGCCAACATTTTTGAAAAAAATACGTAGAATGGTTCTTTACTCATAGATCACAGGAAAACCTATAAGAAGTCTATGGGTTTAAAATAACATGGTAAATCTCTCAATATTGTGCGTACACATTTATATTTGCAGTTGGAATGTATCGGAGAACATGTATTTCAATGCGTAGTCTGACACGCACTTGGCCGGTTTTATTTATACAGGGTGGCAGGAACATCGACGCGAAAACTGTTAACATGGATTCAGTACATGATTCTGAACCCCCTGTGTTGAAATTTGTCGTCGCTTATTTAAAAAAAAAAACAGCTTTTCCATACATTTTGACCGCGTAGGTATTGATTGCACTTTTCTATGAAACTGCATTCTTTTAAATACCGACGTACGTTTCTCGTGTTAGGTTTCAATTTATTAATACGTAAAGGCTCGTACAGACCAGCGCGATACCCTCGTCGCGCCAGCGATATCGCATTGGTCTGTACGATCCTTAATTGTTGGATATTGTACTAGCAACACCCAAAGAATCGATGTGTCAAAAGTGGCGCGGGAACGGCCTTCTAGGTCGCTCGTAACGGTAAGACGTGCTTAGTGGCTGTAAAAAGATAGATTGGCATGGTATTGGTTGGAGATCTACTGTAAATTAAATAGTGATATTATGTGGGGAATAGGAAATGTGATGGTATAGTGTAAAATATTGAATTTGATGTTGGCATAGAAATATAAATGAATGACAAAATATCTTGGTGTTTCATATTATTTTCCTTATCCCTGAAATATTGTAAATATGTAGTTTTATTTAACAGTTTTAGATTATGATATTGGGGTAACGACTTTAAGATTCATATGGGAATTAGTATCTATTTTGAGGTTAAATAATTATGTTCGGAATTAAATTAGTTATTTTTGAGTAAGGATGGTTTTTACGTTTTTACTATACTCGTATATTCCCGACTTCAAACCTCATTGATTTGTGACAATATAATGATTGTTTTGTATAAATGTGGAAGGTTATTGGGGTTAGAAAGTATGTCGTCAACAATCAATCTTCGAGAGGTACCGACATTATTCCGTCACATCACCAAAACAAGACTCATCGTAAACAGAGCGTCAGAACAAGGCCCGGACACACTGTAGCCATGACAACGTTATGAGACATCACGTCGCATACCAACGGACTGCGGGAGACGTTGTAGCCGACCCTCGTCCTGTGCGCGCAATATTGAACACGAGCTTAAAATAAAATCAAGTCGGACGATGTGTCCGCGCTTGAACTGGTACAATGTAAAAAATATGTTACCTATAGAGAACTAGGGCTGGCAGACTAAAAAACATAAGTCCAGAAGTGAAACTTTTCAGGAACAACTAAAAACTGTATAAAAAAATAGCGTTAAACTATAGATTCAACTTTATTGGAATATTGAGATGTTTTTAATTAATACTAACATGCACGTAAATATAATTTGATAAAAATATAATAAAAAGCGATTTTAGTGACTTATGTTAGAAAGAACACTGTGTACCTAGTAGGTACTTGTGACTTAAGTGTATGAGAACAGTAAAAATAATTATAAACTATGTTTTAGTTGACATTCAAAAGTTACTTCTATGAACGTAAAATTAATTTAGCATACATCATTTATATATTAGCCTATATTTATAATTTATATTCAACTATTTATTCATCGTCTTCACTATCTAAAATATCAGGGTCAGTATTACGTACATTGTTCACAGAAGGCAAATCTAAATAAAATCTATGAAAAACGTCGGGTATTAAGGAGAGTAAAGAAATCAGATCATCTTTCTTTTCTTTTGATATCGGTAAGGGCTGTACCGATATAACAGGAATAGTGTCAGGTATGGCAGAAACTCGACGTTTCAAGTTAAATTTGTAAAAATTACATTCCGTGTCCAATGTGTCTTTGTAGGAGATTACGCCAAATTCAGAATCATAGCGCAACCACTTTTTATCGAGCCATTTAAATTGTCGCCCTTCTACATCTTTGTTTCTTAATACTAATGGACCCTTTAACAATGAAGAAAAATCTAAAAAGTCGGAACTGCGCATTTCGACAACTTAAAATTTTTTACTGCTCGATCTGATGAGTTGAATCCAATCATGCGGGTGATAAATCTGCAAATCCGTTTTCTTTTTCTTTTTTTCAATGATGCTATGATCCGTGTCCACTTCCAAGTGGCTATGACCCGGAACCATGAACTTGTGGTCTATGACATCTATGTCTAATTTCTGCAAAGCCCAAGTCAACATTGAACTGACATGAGAATTTCGGTTCTGACCGCCACAAGTATCAGAATAAAATATTACATGTCTTGTATTCTCAGGTACGTATGTTTGGAGATGTTTGAAAAGACATGATGCTATTTGATTAGCTCCTCTAGCAGCTATGGTTTCATACCATATGTAACACACAGCTTTTCCAGTTTTGTTGTCATGGACAGTCAGGTTGAACGTCCACAACTGGCGTTTGTAGAAAGCTACAGAAGAGCTGAGGGCTGGAGTGGGTAAACACTGTTGTAAGTCAAATGTGTAAACTTGCACAGTACTGTCACTTTTATTTACTTGAGTATCACATTTTTTCATTTCGTATGCTTGATCTGCGGCAGTCTTGTGATGTTCATGTTGGGCAATTAGTTCAGTTTTCACCTGATCTTCCTGACATAGTTGAATTTGCATCTTGAATTTATCACAAGTATAACATGTGTCGGCACGGGGCTTTTTGAACGATAATCCTAATTTGTGGAATTCTTGACTATAAATTTTTACTGAAGGTGGACTGTCGCGGTTTTCACAAAATAAATCATACATTTTCGTAATAGTGAGATGAGAAGGCAAGTACTTTTTTGATGTAGTTTTTCTTGTGTAATGGCTCTCATAGGATGGAAATGATAAAATATGTTCCTTAATTTCTTGTCTTTTTTCATCAGAAATCTTATGTTTGGGTATACTCTTCCCACGGTTATCATCTGTTTGAGTGCCACCTATCGACGACCGTTTTTTCGTGGCAACTGTTTTTATAAAATTATCGCTTTCGCCTAACGTCTTTAAAAGGCATCCCCGACAAATGGGTTCACGCTTCCCGTGAATTAATAAAAAATATTTGTATGTTTTCATGCGATTCTTTTGTTGGTCAGGATCTAGTGTGCGTTGTCTTTGAGTGGCCTTGACGTGTATTTCAATTAAAGATGCCATATAAGTTGTTCTCTTGAGATATGTTCCCATTTGCCAATATTCTTTGAAAATAGCTTGTCTATCGTTCAATGATATACGCTCTTTGCATTTCATTCGACACGTCCCTAGCTCTTTCATTGTTCTGCTGGAAACAACTTTACCTTTTAATGTTTTATATGATTGACCTGTGTTGCGTTTTATTTTCTTTTCTTGTTTCGTAATGCGAATACTTTTTTTTGGAGATGTTTCGACCGCATGTGGCGTGTCGGCTCTTCGGTCAGTATCGGTGGATGTCGACGAATCTACTGCTGTTTCAGGGAGTTCGAAATGTGGATCCAGAACAGAATCATCACTTGAGAAATCCATTTCTCGATTAATAAACATGACGCCAGTGTGGCCTGATGATGTGGAAGGCATTGGTTCTTCTTCCGCTATTGTCCCTGTAGATTGTTGTTCATTTCGTTCATCTAAAAATAAAAACATACTATAGAGGCTAAAAAAATTATTATTTTAATCATTTATTTATGATTGATGCTAAAATGAACAAATCACTGATGATTTCTGTTAAAACTACAATGAAAGATAAATATATTACTTTCTGATTTAAATCAAACACATGGCAAACTTACCTTCAACATTTGTGTTTCTCCTCATCACCATCTCAACTAATTTCTTTCCTCGCTGACAATCCATAGTAATTGGGAATATTTTTAAATAAAATGACACACACCACAACTGTTCTGTTAACAAATCAGAGCAAAACTAACTCGACTAGTGTGACCCAAATCACTACAGTTACCACTTCAGTTTTTTGTAAGCAATAAATTATAATTTGAGTACCTACCCTCGAATTAAAAATCGAGATAACACGACGCACTTGACGTTCCTAATAACATAAGTCACTTTCTGTGTCCATGAAGTCCGAGAGCTTCAAGTGTTCCTTTAACATAACTCAACTTATGTTTTTTATAACGCCGCAAGATTAATGCGATTCAAGAGGTTGAAAAAGGACGCCACTTAGATTCAAGCCCGAACAAGCGAATATGACTTATGTGCTTTAGTCTGCCGATGTATTAATGTAAATTAATAATTTTGGTACAAAGAAAAAATAAAGCTTTGTTGTTTTTGACTTATGTGCTTTAGTCCGCCGACCCGACTTATCCTACAGATTTTGGACGTACCTAAAATAACAACACAGTAACATAATATATTGATTTCATAGAATAACTTGTTATTAAACCCATATAAACACCACACGTGTTTCTTGGAACAGTACAAAGCGAAAGCCCAATAACAGAACACTCTGGTTATATTCGTTGGAAATAAAATATCGTCATAGTCACAACAACAATTTATTTGGTGTTTGAAGTGTACTCCGTGCAACAATAAACTAACTCGCACACAGTCGTGAGTATCCGGGCGCGTGAGTGGCTGCACAATAAATAATTTCAAAGACTCGACGGACGACCAACCACAGCTAAAACAAAATGGGTTTCTAGCTTCATGGAAACTTCCTGAACTTTAAAATAATTGAATTAAGTTACGAAATAAATTCACCGGCCAACAATATTCAAAACGAGAAACTTGAGAATTATTCGAAACAGAGTGAAACAGGACTGTGAATAAATAAGGCGATGGATTTATCAGCGCCCTTCGTAATGACGCGGACGCCTACGCTGAGCCGCTGCTTTATAACGTAATGACGCGGACGCCTGCGCCGAGCCGCTGCTTTACAACGTAATAGAACACATCATTACTGACTGTCAAACTCTGCGTTCTGTTACGACCACTATATATCATTGTATTCTGAGGCAAAATGTATTAAGAATCTTAATTCTTAGGATAAAATTGAATCAACTTGCTTTTGCCTGGGTTCCGTACACAAAGGGTAAAACGGGATCCTATTACTAAGACTCCGCTGTCCATCCGTCCATATTTAAGGGGGCTCCCATACAACAAACGTGATTTTTTTGCTCGTTTTTATAGATAATGATACGGACCCTTCGTGTGCGAGTCCGACTCGCACTTGGCCGGTTTTTTATTTTTCAAAATCTAATATTTTATTGGAATTTAAAACAGGTTTAAAAATTTTGTGTTTGTTAACAGCTACAATAGTTTTTAAAAAAAACTGTATTGCACCCATTAGTGCCCACCTCCGAGAGGGGGGACGTCGGCGTTCCAACATTAAAAATATTTATAATACAAAAACAATAAAATAAAAATAAATTTGATATAAAAGAAGCTAAAGTATTAGAGAACCAAAGAACCATAAGTATAATTATGATTACATTTAATTACCATTATTTTTAAAAATTATATTATTAAATTATTGAAATTATTAAAACATTCAGAATAAATTAGAATAAAATGTTCCAGTTCTTTAATCTGATATGTGTGTATGTATGTAAATGTGTGTATGCAGGATGTATCTGTATGGGTATGTATTGTATACTTAGTCATAGGTAAGTATGTGTAACCAGATTTTCTAACTCCTGATACGTCAGGCTTTGGAGCCATTTGTCCGTAAGCGCTCTACACTCCCGTGAGGTAAGTGGATAAAATTTTTGATGTTGATGACCAGTTGAATGAAGTTACTTATTTACGGTTAAGACCAAAATTGCAAAATTATCATATATTAATTATGATATTTTTGCAATTTTGGACTTACAATCCATTCAACGTATACATAGTTAGAACTATGTGTGTTCCCGCAGCACCCGCTCGGCGCACAGTGGGCTGAAAATCGATCTTCATAGACTTAAGGATCAACTTAGTATTTTTTTGCTTTTTTCAGCAGAAATGAGTTTAGGTATCGTATATTGATCAATTTATTGCTCTTTCAGTTTTTCAATAAACGTTTTACTTTACTTTATAACACTTAGTTTTAAAAAAATGTATGGAGGAATATCTAAAAAAAGATATATTTCGACTTTGGTACAAGTACGACTAATACGATAAATTTTTGACATATCTCACAATGCGTGCACGTGTTTGATTTTGAGAGAAAAAAAATAAAATGTGTCAAACTCAAACATTTATTTCAATTAAACCATTTACAGGTACTTTTAACTGTCAAAGAGTCGGTCACTGTTAGAAAGTTGAAGCTAGTTGCCCAATTCCAAAACATAGATCTCTATGGAGAAGAACGGGCAAGAAACTCCAAGAACACTCTTTTAAATATTGATATTACAAAATCCCGGGTACATTATTCTTGTTGCTTCTATAAGTGAGAACAATGTACAAAAAATAATCAAAAACAATTGAAAATATAAGATTAAAAATAAGCCCTGGCAGAAAAGAGATGACCAGTCTCAACTGACGGCACCCGTTCACAAACGTGCCACGTGGATCAGCACCATCCAGCTCAACCATTTTGTAGGAAACCGAATGATTCAACACACTCCACTCGCCATCATCAGCGAGACATTTAAGTAAGCATGACATACTCTCAACTGCCACGCTTTTTCAAGTCAACATACTCGTACATCCTAATAACATAATAAACGGCTCCATGGTACTCACATTTACAAAAATTTAAACAATGCTTCTAAATTATACAAAACTATAGTTTGCAATGTATTTAAGAGATTAGTAGAATTTTACTACCAAAAGGAAAAAAAAAAAAACATTATTATCTAATTAGAGTATTCAAACATTTAGTTCGTAAAATAAAAAATAAACATTAAGTTCGTAATTTCAAAAACAAAATTTAAAAAAGGGGAAGCAACTCTTCCATATATTAAAATTTTAACTAGTGAGCCCAAGTGGTTGTGGAGAAGGACTAGCACTAAGCCAAGCAATTTTATCTACGATATAATCATCCAACTTATTATATGCTTGTCTACATAGTGTGCGTTTAATGCATGTTTTAAATTTCTTCTCATTTAGTTGAAGAATATCGAGTGGTATTTTATTATAACATTTTACACAGTACTCCATAAAAGAAGTGTGTAACTTTAGACAATCTAAAACGTGGTTGATCTAATTTGTTCCTATTTCTAGTGTTAAAATTATGCCTGCCTATCTTACTAAAAAGATGTAGATTTTTTCGAACATACATAATGTTGGTAAGGTATCACAAGGTAGGTATTTTTAGAATATAAAAAAGGTTTTAATCTATTTATAATTGACGTTAGGTATTTAATGGTTATAAATAAATTTTATGAACAGAAATGTAATAGCTACCGGTTAAACATATTTTTTTTTATGGAAATTAATTAATATTTTTTGTAATTTAATAACGAGGATAGTTAAATAATGAGATCTTATGATCCATTGACCATTATCTATCATAATGAAATCTAATGTCCTATTACTGAGATAGTTAGATCTCATTAACTATCTACTCCCCTTCCTATATAGATTTTTCAAACTTCAAGTATAAATCGTATGCATTTAATTACTATTTTCAATGGACTTTGTTTTTTCAAAGAGTCATAATCTATTTTTCTAAAATGGAACAAGTTAATTTACTTCATAGCCTTGACTTGACACTTAACTTTGCATTGCTGCAAACTGTTGTGTCTCAGTTCAATTTAAGTCTTTCGGAAAAAAACACAGCGATACTACAAAGGAATTTTGTCGGAGATTCAGCCAGACTGTCCTAAAAAGATGGAAGACTGCTAAAAGAAACACAAGATTTAAGAAACAATACGGAGACTGGTTGGCGCTTACAGTGGATTGGCCATATGTGTTGTTCCGCAACGAGCTGCAGAGGATGCCAAAACAGAGTATCAAGCACCTTCAACCAGCCAATCTGTTGGAACGGATCTGTTGGAACACTAACTAAGCGTTTAATTCCTCGTAAACCATTATTTTGTAGAATTGTGTACTAAAGAAAAAACGGAAGATTGAAGAGCAGAATCAACAAGACTATGACGAACTAGCTTACGCTACAGTAAGCAAGTTAAAGAACGATGACAAAAAAAAATTGACTGAAGTCATTGAATATTTAATAAAAAAACATTTTCGCAAATCATTAAAACTCACAAGCACAAGAAATGTACTTTTAGTAGGGAGAAAGCGCTTGGACTGCTGCTATCGCTTTAAACCCTTGAAGTGGCAATCTATCACATTGCAAGAATCTACTTAGGTAATCTAGGTGTATCTGATATTTATCCATCGTATTATAAAGTGCCGCAGGCTAAATTAGTATGTTACCCTCCAAAGTCAAAGTCAAATCATTTATTTCAAATAGGTCCATATATGGCACTTTTGAACGTCAAAATTTACAGAATAATATAATTGATTCTAGACGCCCCTTCCAAAACGTATTTTTCGTATGGAGAAGAATGGGAAAAAAACTCAACCGTTACAGTGTGTTACTTGTGTTTGGTAAAACCCTCTCAGATGAACGTTCTCGATGCAGTATTGCGTAAAAAATTGTCATCTGATATGACCAAGTTTGGTTTGTCTTTTGCGCATAGCATACAAACAAGATGTAAAAACTTGGTCTGTCAAAGAAGAACACAACAAATCCGTGATACAGCAGAGAAAGAAACAGATACAAGAGAGATATCGAAAGGAGTTAGGGCTTCTGATAGATATCGTGAAGCAGGGATCAGGGACAACAAATGACGGAAATACGGCAAGGAAATTCTTCGAATTTGCTGAATAAACGGCGGCTATTACTGGCTTGGATGAAGAAATAGTGCGATAACTCGCAGTTATTTTACGAGCAATTACATCAGGTAAAAACATTGATGTTGAAAAATTTCGAGCTTATACCCGTATGACCACAGAGAAATACAAAAAAAAAAATGAAAATAAAAATAAAAATGGAACCTACAGTTCCATTATTGGTACTATATGTCAGCAACAGTAGATAAATTGTTGATTCATGGAGCCAATATCATTAAAAACTCCATTGTACCGATTGGAAATCTGTCTATAGAAGCATCTAAATGCGCGTAACAAAGACTTTCGTAGATACAGAGAGCACCATTCACGTAAAATAAATAGGACGAGCACGAATGAGGATATAATGAAGATGATGCTTCTGACTTCAGATCCTTGTTTCTGCAATACGGCCAATAACGCATCATGCTCAACATAAAACAAAGATGAGGCAAGAAATCTTGGATCTTTTAATTATTGAGTCGAAGCAACAGGATGATATTGAGTTCTGTGACATAAATGACACAGAGTCTGATGAATCTGATATAGATTTTTAGGATGCTTGAACTTTAATTATGTTTATTTTTTAAATATTTTTTTTATTTTTTAACATCCTTTTTAATTGTGAGTCCGTCATTCACTTTTTTTTATATTTAAATGCATGTTTTATAAAATAATGCAGGGAAGAGTATCTATAAAATATAGGGAGTAATATAAGATACTGAGGGCATTAGATCTCATTATCTATCTACTTTCACTAACTTACAAAAATCTTTAGATAATTACGTTGTACCTTTGAAAAAAGTTATGTTGAATCGATTGCTACTCCATTTATGTTCATATATTTATGAGAATATGTCATGCTCACTCTAATGTCTCGCTGACGGTGGCGTGTGTGTTGGATCATTTAGCTCCCTTCAAAATGGTTGAGCTGAATGGTGCTAATCCATGCGTCATGTTCGTGAACGGGCGCTGTCAGTAGGGACTGGTCATCTTCTAGCTGCCATGGCTTATTTTAAATTGATTTTTGAATTGTTTTATTTGTTTTATTTTTTTATTACGGACGCTTTTATCGTTCTGCATCATTCTCACATTTATAACTTTAACATGAATGATGTAACCAATGTTTTGTAAACATATTGTGATTTAAAAGAGTGTCCATGGAGTTTCTTGCCCGTTCTTCTCCATAGGTACCTACTACGCTTTGGAATGGGCAACTAGCTTCATCTTTCTGACTGACCGACCCCTTGACAATTCAAAAGTGCCTGTAATTGGTTTATTTGAAATAAATGCTTTGAGTTTGAGTTTATAATTTTTATAATCCTTTTATAATAATTTAGTACTTAATGTCAATTAACATAACATCACGCCTGTATTCCCCGAAGGGTTAGGCAGAGGTGTACCTATAGTACACCCACATTTCGCCAGTTATGTTTAAGTCCCGTGTAATAGGGGGCGAGCCTATTGCCATCAACCGGGCACAAATCCAGACTCCGGGCTGCTAATGAGAAATTCCAGATGGAAAAACCCAATAACACCTTGCCCGACCCGGGAATCGAACCCAGGACCTCATACTCAACAGTAGCGCTTTGCGACCACTAGACCAACGATTATAAATGGATTAAAGCCTTTTTTATATTCTAAAAACACATATTTTTTTTCTCCCAGAATCTAACGCGTGCGCGCATTGTGCGATATTAAAAAAATGCATAAAAATAAGGGTATATCTTGCTGAAGGAAATTAATCGCACTTGTACCAAAGTCGAAATATATCCTTTTTTACATATTTCTCCATTATTTTTTTTCAACCAAGTGCTATAAAGTAAAGAAAAAACGTTTATTGAAAAACTAGAATAGCATTCAATAGATCAATATACAATACCTAAACCCATTCCTGCCGAAAAAGAAAAAAAATTACTAAGTTGATCCCTAAGTCTATGAAGATCGATTTTCAGCCCACTGTGCGGCGCCCGTTCGTAGCGAGTCACTCGCATAATGTGCTGTAGTCGTCACGTGCCACATTCGTCGAGAGTATCAATAGCTTTACTGGCACCTGTTCACTCGGGGAAACCAATTGTTTAGCACATTGACAATCTTCAATCGTCGTATTTTCAAATTTCTGTCAGTTATGTTCCTACTTATTTTTAAATGCTAAATGTAAATATGATTACCTATTTTAATATGCCACTTTCCTGTGGTAACGCAGGTTGTGAATAATTTTTTGTTCTTTCATTATTTATCAATTAATATTTTCTTTAGCAGTCGTATGAGATCGATATAAAACGACATATACGTTGTGTAGTTGGTGTGTCAATCTGCTATACCAGTCATGTCCCTGACTGTACCTGCGTCACAAACGATACTGTCTGCACAATAGAGCCACCCGGGCACAAAGACGACCGTACTGTCACCTCCCACTCTATTAGCTGCAGCCGATATACTCCCATCTTATAGAGAACGTTGTTTCTTTCTATCTCGTCTTCTACACAGGTACTATCTGATTTAGACGCATCAGTTTAGCTTCTTTTGCTAAGAGCTAACGATCATCTCGAGGTACAAGGTAAGATAAATTGCTAGTATAATATATAAGGTTACGGTACTGTCAAGTTTCAATTTAAATTCAAAGTTCCCACGGTATTGGAAACAAAACGAAATGTGAAGTATGGAAGCCAATAGAACTAAATGTAAGAAAGACGTGGAGTTCCGCCAGTTGCGCCTGACTGTTGTAATTACCATACAAATTGTAACGTACTGATATATAATAAAATAGTTAGTTGATTCCGGCGTGACCTTGCGAAAATCCATTATAAAATACAATAGACGTGGATATATTTAGTAACCTGTTCCGCTTAGCTATTTCTTAAAGAGCCATAAAAAACCCTGAAAGAAATCGACGTGTTTCACCTCTCAACGAGGCATCCTTAGGATGACGATTGACTTGTCGCGAACTCAAACACCGACCGCTGAACGTAAATTGAGCCTTACTCGATCGAGACGTCGCGACGCCTTCGCAAGTGGGCGTGGCGAGCACGGTCAGGGCTTCGCCCTTCGCCCGCGGATGCAGCACGTTGGCCCATAAATATGGGCCCCTCTTCATGTTCGCCTATAGCGGCTTAACTGAGCCTTATCGCTTTTTTTTTTTTTTGAACAGGCATCTCGCAGTTTTGACCACTAAGGTCTTGGCTGCTTAACCGGACTTTCCTGTGGGTGCCTTAAGCTGCTACACTCAAAGCCTCCAGCCAGGGGCAAAAAACTAAACTAAATTAAAACTAGGCGCAGGCTCGCTAAGGGCACCCCCTGTGGGGTACGAACCTCGGCTTAGGCGTCGCTGAGGGGAGGACAGCAAGAAGGGACAGGCTGGATCAAAATTGGTTTAGATCATGATTATTATTCGGGGTAGTTTAAAGCTACGTGCTCAGCGGCAACAACTTGCTGGCACCTCGTTTTCGAGCAAGGGTCGGGGAGGAGTATCATTTACTCAGGGACACGGTCGCGGTCGCAAAGGACCTCGGCGGCGAGGTCGGAATCACGGGAGGCGTCTGTGTTTGTGTATAGTGCTGGTGGCCCTACTCTGCTCTTGGAGGAGAGTAATGGGATCATCAGGGTCGGAAAGGACATGCCTAGGACGGCGGATCTGGCTAATTCTGGAAGGGACATAATTGGCTGCTTCGACAACCAAGGGGTTGCGATGTCTAGGAGCGGAGTCAAAGTAACGCTTGGACATGCGTTTAAGGAACTGGTGAATCGTAGGGATTTTACAGTCGAGATGGAGGATCTCGTTTCTGACATAGAAGGGAGCTCCCGTGACTTTACGGAGGAAACGGTTCTGCAAGGCTTGCAACCTATAGATGGAATGGGACTTGGCGTGGGCGAATACTGCGCCCGCATAGGTCATAATGGGTCGGATACACGATGTATAGATGCGCAGTTTGCACTTAAGTGACAATTTACTGCGTGCATTTAGTACGAAATGGAGTCTACCTAGAGCGAAAGCGGCTCGCGAACGAACCGTCTTTATGTGCTCAGAAAAGGAGAGATGATGATCTAGGATAACACCTAGGTATTTGACGCGCCTAGCCCAAGGGATTGGTTTGCCGAACATGGTGATAGGTCGGGGGAAAGGGGGGGTCTAGTTCTCGGTTTAGAAAAGCTAACCGCTTGACTTTTGTCGGGATTTACTTCTATTCGCCATTTTCTAAACCAGGCGCCAAGGTTGTTGACAGCCCTTTGGAGGTTTAGCAGCATCGTAGCTGAATTTCCCTTACAGATGATCGCTGTATCGTCTGCGAACAGAGCCAACTGCGTCGATCTGTGTTTGGGGATGTCGCTGGTGAATAGCGTGAAAACGAGGGGGGCTAATACTGAGCCCTGAGAGACTCCTGCCCTTATGGGGCGGGGGGAGGAAAGGGCTCCTTCGATGCGGAAGCGAAAGGTGCGATTCGACAAATAGTCTCGTAAGATGAGCACGAGACGATCCGGCACACCGAGTTTGTAGAGCTTATAAATTAAGCCGTTGTGCCAGACTTTGTCAAACGCCTTTGCTATGTCGAAGAAGAGCCTTATCGCCCGTCAAACCCACTTATATACTGCTCGACCTACCTCGGCTCGGACCGTTATCAGCGCGATAAGGGGCGAACAATCGCAATATAGGTGACCTTGGCATACTCTTATTTAATTTGTTCAACAGTGTAATGTTTTCTGTATTATTTTTGTCAATTTTCAGTTTAGAAATTGTCATTTGAGAAACTCTCTAAAGATAAACTCTCTAGAGAGTTTAGAAATTGTAAAACCGGCCGCCGTAACGGGGGTGGCTGGTGGTGGTGGTGGTGGACGACGGCGCGCGGCGGAGCGGTGGGCAGCAGGAAAAGTTCTTAAGAATAACGTTATACAAATGAATCTGTAACATTATTACAAGCGGATATAAGCATAATGTTACTGATACGTTACTTAAAATGTTGTTCTACAAAAATGATATTCTACAATGTCTTTTTTTTTTTTGTTACGTTATTGATATTTTTAGGTTTTTGTATCGTTACAAACTTTGGAGCGTTATTAGATAACATTTAGTGTAACAGAACGAAATTAATTTCGTTTTCCAGTCCCTGCAGGGCCGCGCCGCCCCTTTGTGCGAAATGTGCGGCGCACACAAGCGCCAAGACAATAATAATAAGGGCGATGCCGCCGCCATCGAAATTATTTTTGTTACACTTACACAACAACATAAGTAAGTAGGTACAGTAGGTGCAACATATGCCTTGTAAATAACAAAACATATATTGTGCTTATTGTACAAGTCTTCCAAGATAATATGCACGTTTTTGGTTTAATTTTACGCTTTGGGTTTAATTTACATTAAATCAAAAGATCCGCCGTGAGTTTGTTTGAATGAGTCTATGAACGCAACCCGATGCGATGCGTGTGACGCAAGCGGGGTGGGGTCACGGGGATTCCCTGATTTTAAGGAACGGGAGAGCCAAAACAATTGAACAATCATTCAATCGAAAGTGTGTGCAAGGTGCGCATTGATTTTTTATAATAAGTTCTATCACTTTAAACAATATATAGTTTGTGTTAATGATTGTTTTAACGTGTTTTCACGATGAGTGATAGTAATCAAGATAAAAAAGAAAGTATTTGGTTACCAGAATAAGGAAAAGAAAACGATAAGATAAGATAAAATAAGTTAATATTTTACGGCTCTTCCAAAGAATCATTAGAGACAGAAACCAGTCATTTTATCGATGAAGGTGTTATAAAATCTGATTCAAAAAACGCTTCATGTAGTGGTATGTGCTTTTTATGTAATTTTCTATACAAATAAATATAACTTTAGTCTGTTTGTAATGTCAAAATAAAAAGAAAAGTCAAAGTCAAAGTCAAAACATTTATTTCAAATAGGCCCATGTATGGCACTTTTGAACGTCAAAATTTACAAAATAATATAATTGATTCTAGTCGCCCCTTCCAAAAGGTAGTTTTCGTATGGAGAAGAATGGGCAAGAAACTCCACCGTTACTCTTTTAAAATGTTTTACAATAGTTTGTATTAGTACGTACATTACTTAAATAATTATATGTGAAGACGATGCACCTAGAATAAAATTACTATACCACAATAGGTAAAAAGAATTAAAAATGAAGCAACGACAGATAATTTAATTATATGATAGATACATGGTGCTCACATATTTACAAACATAGTAAAAGTAGACGATTTTCCTAATGTTTTTAAAATTAATAAGTCAGTGTGTGAGGAAAACATTTTCTTTTTTAGTTTCTGTCTGTCTTTTTCTTAATCTTCGAAACGCCTGCACCGATTTTGATGTGGCGGATAGATGACGTGACTGTTTTATCTTATACTAGTAATCAAAATAAAAATAAACCTTTGTGTTTATGTATATATGTAATATGTATTTATTGGCAGAAAAAAGTATATTAATAATTGACACATAATTTATCAAATTCAGATTTAAAAAGCTATACATCACTTTTGCATGTCTGTTGTGAACTACGCAGGGCTTGTAAACTATGGTACACACGGCTACACATCAAGCTATACATTTCCATATTATGCTGATCTCGTATTGTATAGGATTTCCGTACAATGCGAGGTCAGCTTATAATGGAAATGTATAGCTTGATGTGTAGCCGTGTGTACCATTGTTTACAAGCCCTGCTTAGTTTGGGACTAGACGGCGGAGTTTGATTATTGAGAAATATTCATTAATTCATTTATTTTTATTTATATTTATCATACATAATTATTCATAGAAAGATAAATCAGTTTATTCAGACAGGTAGATAGGTATTTATTTGTCTGTCTTTAATTTAAGATGATGCCGCCTAAGTTACGTCCATGCCTCTGCTTGATACACCATTGTCACCGCCAAGACAAATTATCTTCACTAATACCAACTTTTTCCAAAGATGACCCTGGACTCTGGCCAGAAGTTTTAAATGCTACTTTGATCCAGTATTTAATAGAAAATCCGATTAAACAAATTAAACTGTATAATTTTCCGCGTGACTCTTCGGGGCGAAAATTTTCCGAGTATTATGGTAAAAGGCATTTAGGAAACGGTGAAAACTATCACAGAGAGTGGCTGCTGAAAAAATGCCGTTTATTACGTCTGCTGCAAGCTATTTGAATCAAAACATAAAAATAATTTCTGCGAAGGAATTAGTGATTGGCAATATCTAGCTTTGTATTGCAGCAGACATGAGGAAAGTTCTGCTCATTGAAATAATTACAAAAATGGACAGATTTGTGTCACGCTCTTAAAAATAAAAACACTATTGATAGTATTCAACAAAAACTTTTAGAGGTTGAAAAGCAGCGCTGGTACGATGTAATCAAAAGAATAATATATGTGGTCCAATTTCTAAGTATATAAAATATGGCTTTTCGTAGCCAAAGCCAAAAATTATACGACAGTAACAATGGTAATTTTTTTAATAACTGTTAGAAAATTCGATCTTTCAATGACTGAACATATTATACGACGCGTAACGAATGATTCGGATTTCAAAAATATGCCGACTTATCTTGGAGACAAGATCCAAAATGAAATAATTTACATACTCGGTAACAAAAAATTCAACATTTTATTTTAAATTTATGTCAAATATATAAATATTTTTCAATAATACAAGTATATAATATATTTAAGTACTTATATAAAACTAGAGAACATTTATTACGGTAAAAATTTACAAATATTAAAAAAAATAAAATAAGTTGAAACGAAAAGATTCATGAAAAAAAGAGGCGCTTTATAGGTTTCGCACACAGGCGCTGTGCCGGTCGGCGCGGCCCTGAGTCCCTGCTTCTGAGGGACGCTAGTTAGCTGAACGGTACCGCACGGTACCGAACCGCGCCGCACCGGATCTCAGCGCGTCGCATAAACAAAGCCACCCGACAAAAAGACTGCGGACAAACGAACAAGATAATAGTCTAACGATAGCACACGTAATCCGCTGTATTGTATCATTCATACCACTACCACGGATATCTAGCTATATATATACTGTATAGAAAATGTGACAAACACCTACAAAATGCTTATTTCTGCTTTCCAAGAAATTTTCACCATGTCGTTAATTCTTTTAGTGATGATTTTATATTGCGACATCTTATATTTTTATGATCATAAGTTTTTAATAAAAACTAACAGAAGATATGCCACGTTCGTATTGCAGCCCAAATATTTTTTTACTAAAAGGATTTTCATTTACCAGCGTCTCGCCCTGTAAGTTTGAAGCTATACGTACTATACGTGAGCTATCTATCTCATCATCCACAATATCTACCATGATAAAATTATTTTAAGTTACAATTTAATAAAATGAGCCATAAAACCTAGGTAACTTGTGCGAATTTCCATAAGTTTATAAGAAAAATGTGAAAGAAAAGTAAATTACTGAATACCGCACTTTTTGTTCATGTTGATAGATCGCTACTTGTTCAACTTATAATAGTTAGAAGAAAACCCTGGGAAGAACAAAAAACAAAAAATTGCGTTGAATGACCTTAATTGCAGCGCGGCATGAGCACGGATGAGTGAGGGTTCTTTGTGGCCGGCTCCGGGAACTTTGGGAAACTCACAAGTTAAATGAGAATTCTTGATAATAGCCAGAGCTGCACAATAATAATACTGCGTGTCGAGTGTGTGCGTGCGAATGTACCTTTGCGTGTGTGTGTGTGTGTAAGTCCGATGCACGTTACAAGTTTTAAGTAACCGAATATTTAAGCGATGAGCTGATCTGCCCTCACAAGAAGTCACTACGATTTTAATGGAACGTCGGCTGCCCCTTTCAGGTAGGCAGCACTTTCTGAACTAGTTAGTCTACAAATTTCCAAAGTATTATTATGCTATCATGCATATCACTGGGTGTAGTTTGATGTTAAATTATTAATGTTCTGGTTCATCCAGACTAAATTTATTTTAAATCGACAGAATGTATAGTACAGAAGTGTCAAAGACTATCCTGTTACCTCCACAGTATATTGTGCCACGCCCACGTCACGCGCCGCACTACACACAATATTTGTTTTGTTTGGAACATTTAGCGCATCTAGAGCAATGACTTGTCGAACCGTTGGCAAAAATACTTTATATTAAACACGTAGCGAGCTCGCGAGGAGAAGAAGACGTTTAGGAGATTATCTCCATATTATCTCAAGGATGTAAGTAATTTCCTCGCGGAAATAGCCGTTGCCTTGGCAAGGAGGAAATTGGTGCCGAAAAAGGTGAAACCATTGTTTTTGATGTATTGAGAATTTGAGAGTATTGTCAAAGGGAGAAGGTATACGTCGGTGACTAAGTATATTTTGTAATTTTACTTCACAGCGATATGAAATATAATTCATTAAACAAAGTAGTATTCTTATACGCATCGTATATCATCGCGTTCTTTTAGATATAAAATGTTGTGAATATTTTTTTCAATAGAATTATCGTCATTGCTGGCAACACACACAGGAACGTCACTTTTCTTTCGCGCGTGTTTTTCATCGCAACGAAAAAATCTGCACTCGTCAAATTTTTCATTTAAAATAAGTTTATGGAACTCTTTACTAAAACAACAAATGTTATTTATGTTAAGTGATAGAAAATGCAATAGTGCATCGTTAGTGGAAATCTGAGACAGCCGCGGCGTCCATCAACGATATTAACAGGAAAGCTAAAAAATATAATACCTACATCAGATAACAAGAAGCAGCCTTAGTCCTGAGGTCCTGACCCACATTAGATGTGCTTCGATCCAGAAGCCTCCCATTACCTTAATGTGCGAGAATGCCTGGCTTTAACTGACCAACTTGTACGTGATACTAACAGTGTTTTACAAACACTATGGATATTTACACAACACAACTCGTTAAAGCATAACCTGTCTCTCCAGTGGACCCGGGATGTCCTTAGTAACGTTACCTCCGCGTTGCTACCAGGATGAGAAGCTACCAGAGAGGCACGTGATGCCCTTAGCAATGTAACTGTAGATAGCTGGCTAGTACGCGCTTGTCCAGTACGTTAATTCCACGTTACCAGCTGGATATGAAACTACCAATGTGGCACGTGATGCATTTAGCGATGTTATTCTACATAGCTAACGCTGGTATGTACTCATCATAAGGGGTAAGTCACATTCCTATGATCTTATTTAAGAAATTATCAAAGGTGGTGTATTATAAACTTGCAAAAGCATTATACTTCCTATAGTGGGTGCGGAATTCTACCTCGCTAACTAGATTGTTATCAGCGAGTATGAGGTACTTTTAACAACGTTGATTCTATGCTGCTAACTGGTACATATCCGACATGATGTGCATATGCTTTGCATGAGATGTTCATAGCATGTTATCTGAATACTATATGATCTAACTTTCACATCAAGGATGATATTATAATTATATTCATTACTATACCTCTGAATTGCCATTTTTAACAAACAAAATATAGCTAATTAAAAGAAATCACCGTGTACAAGATACTCAGTGACTTATCTAAGCACTAGGTGGCTTAATTATCCTGACATAAACTGATATATGATATCTATTGTAAAAATTAAAACAATAAAGCAAAATTGTGCAATTTTTACACTCATACATTCAAATATTACAAGATACTTTGTTAACCTGATTCTGTGATACAAGGGCTGACGACAAATGCTACCTATGGTAACTCTTGATTTCAGATACAAGTGAAATGGATCAAACCTATAAAAAGTATTATTCCATGCTCCTATACTTATTCATCCCATTCAGATTCATCTAAACTGAGAGAACAAGGGATTGAGATATTCCAAAAACGAATGCTCTCTGCCTTAAATTTGTATATATATATGTATATATATAATAAATATATGTATATTACATTAAATATGTATGTGTATTATAAGTTATAACCTATTTATGTACTGTTGTTCCTACCTATATTTTCTAATGATATATTTTTAATAATTTTTTTCTTTGTTCCTCTTAAACAGAGCACCTGCCATCCAATCTCTTCACCACCCTTGGTTGACTGGTAGAGAATGCCTAAGGCATTAAGTCCGCCTTTGTACCATTTTGAGTGTGAAAAGTTTAAATAAATCGTACTGATTATTACCCCTATCATAGGGAAAGCAATGATTGACCCTATCTTATGAAGAACATAAGACAAACAGTTTGTTGACTGATTTGGCTGATACAGCAAAACCACCTGACAGTCCATTACCACCAAATTAAAATCAGAACAAAAGTGATAAACAAACAGAAACAATTACAAACTTCAGTACAAAATCAAAATTCAAAAGTTATTTATTCAAACTAGGCTGAAAATCAGTTATAGTCGATGTTACCATTCCACATGACGAGAACCTCGTGAAAGCTGAGAAAGAGAAACAAATAAAATATCTCGACTTAGCACACGAGGTTGTTGACATGTGGAATGTGAGCTCAGCTATCATTGTGCCGATTGTCGTAACGGCTAAGGGCCTGATGGCCAAAAGCCTCGATCAACATCTCTCGAGGCTCTCGTTAGACGGTTGGATCAAACGCCTGATTCAGAAAGCAGTACTCCTCGATACGGCTCGCATTGTGAGGAGGTTCCTGTCTCTGCAGCCCTAACCACCGGTAGCTTGGACCCTGCTCCCGACACCGGCGGAATTCTATTTTTTATATTTTTAAATGTTTTTATATTTTATATGTTTTAATATTTAAAAATGTAATTAATAAGTATTTAAATGGAATAAAGGAAATAATAATAATAAAAAATCAAATCGCCGTTCATAAAATTAGAATCAAGCCTTCGCTTAACAGGTAAGCTCGTTTGATTCCCAATTATACGTGGTAAGAACCGGCCAAGTGCGTGTACGCACAATAAAGAGCTCCGTAGTTGGGATGAAGAAAGAATTATCCCAAGAACAAACTTAACACTGTAGTTAAAATACATGTTCTCCCATACATTCCAACTGCAAATGTAAGTTTGTACGCACATTATTAAGGGGTTTTACCATGTTATTTTAAGAGTATAGACATAGACATTCAAAATTTTAGGTTCAGTGGTTTCGGAGCTATAGAGAGAGGAATGGAAAATTTTCGTCTATTTTCTTAAATAAATTTAAAAGATTAAAAAGAAAAACGATTTGATACCCTCACATATATATGTATAAGACCACACATATATATATATATATTTTTTTTCTTATTTGCCTACAAAAAGTGACGGTCATATTCATTTATTTACGTTAGACGTCCGTCTTTGGATCACGGAAATTCATATGTGTACCAAATTTCAACTTAATCGGTCCATTAGATTCGAAGCAAATTGGCTGTGACGGACATATTATAGACGCACGAGTGATCATCTAAGGGTTGCGTTTTTTTTTTTTTTTTCTTTTGATGTACGGAATCCTAAAAAGTCTTTTTAAGTATTAAATAATTGAGATCTAGGGCAGATGTGGTTGACTACGTATTTTTTTTTTGTTTTCAATCGCAAGTCAAATACACCTTTATTTATTAAATTATATCGAAACAAAAAAAGTTCAGTGAAACATTTCGGCAACAGAGGGGTTATCCTCGATTGATATCCGTTTGAACGGCTTGACCAGCGATGCATGTGTGTGTGTGCATGTGTACGCGTCTACATACACATGTGTGCGATAGGTTTGCGAGTGGTTATCGCTTGTCCAATTTGGTTTTTGAAAACGCTGTCACGAACAGAGACGACTACGACTGTGAAATAGTGTACTGTACAATTCCGTAAAGTTTTGACTGAGTGTTGGAAAAGGTGGTTATACCTACATACCGAGATAACTTGTGCTGTGCGAATATGTTTGCTGGGTAAAGATGCATTGAATATTATATAATGAAGAAAAACTTGACACAACATAAACTCATAATAATGTTTCGTAGCAAAATAATGGAGGAGAAATAGGGCTCCAAGACAGTGATGTGCTCCAGACAAGTGATGTAGATAATTTAATTTTTTTTTCTCACTGTATAATTAGCTTAATTGCTACTACGTGTTGATTAGTGACAACAACACTAATTACAGTGTCATGCAAGTGAGTAGTTAGAGAAGTACTACACTGAACGTTACGGAGTCGACTACGGCTTGCCTCCAATCAATACGCTGACAGATTGCAGTTTTTACATTTGGTCGAATTAACCTACTTTAGTGACTCTTAATTATGAACAACAGACATTTTCTGTTAATAATGGTTACTGTATGAGTCCTATTTGAAAGTTGTCTGTTTCATCTCCTCTCATGGGTGTTGTCAATGGGTATTCAGTATTGCAATAATTTAAAGGATGCCAGTGTCTATTTTGGATTGCAATTAATTTTAGTTTATAGGTAGGAATTAAAAGCTTCTCTGAGTTCGTGGTCTGTCTAGTAGACGATTCTAATGATGAGAGACATAAGAAGAATGAAAAATAGGTCCTGCTTTTGTGTAAGAGTCTTAGAAGCTTTAAAGTACGAGAGCTGAGTTAAGCCGAACTTTCAGCTGTTCCGTATGCACGCGAACTGTAACGATCTATACAGGATTGACACGTCATGTAGACGTAATAGCCGGCGGTGTAGATAATGTGGGGCTTACGTCTGCGTGACGTGATACATATTGGCGCACGTCCGCAGGGCGTGCGGACTAATGCGCGGGACACCGCTGCCGCCACGCACTAATGACGTCGCCCAGCGTCGTTCGCTGCCGTCAAGTGATGTACTCACTGTAGCACCTCAGGTAGCTACGGCAACTGCAACACATTTGGCACTGCAAAGCCGTCTCAATTTACTAAGGATAAGGGTACCTACATGAGTTATGCTTATAATTTATTATTTGTTTGGTGATATTAATACGTGGGAAACAGAAATGAGGATGCTAATACACAAACTTACAACTCCAACGTTATAAAAATACTAGCAGTGCCCCGCGGTTTCACCCGCATAAGTCTCGATCCGGTGAAAATATCGGGATAAAAAGTATCCTGTGTGTTAATCCAGGTTATAAAATATCTATGTGCCAACAATAACAATTGCGAGGTAAAGGTAGCGACCGGCGACCGGCGAGCATCAACGTCTTTAAGATAAATCGTTGACTTTTAATAATGGCCATGTAACACCGTTGAACGTCGAAGAGACAATTTAATGCTTAAAAATGAATCCCAGGGGTAAGCCCTTGCACTCAAATGCATCGCCACAGCTCCGGGACGCGGGGCGCGGGACTCGAGCGGGATATAAGCGCCTCTCTATGACACCTCTAGCACACACTTTGTCCAGCGGGAATTCTAATTTCCGTATGCCGATTTCATTCGACATTTTCAATTAAACTCATTTTGAATATGAAAAATTAATTAACGCCTCTTTATCTATTCCCAGGTTTGGTGCGGCAGTCTGCAGTGTGCAGTGGAATCACGAACCATGACAATTTCGACAAATTCGTGTCAGTGGAATAAGAATAGGTAATTAATTAATTATATATTTGTATAAAAATGATAGAGGTGTAAGTATTGTTGTGTAAGTGTTGTTGTTTGTGATGTAATTTGAAAGAAAGAAAGAAAAAATATTTCATATTTGCGGTAACAATGCCCCAAAAAAAAAAGTTTAATATACATAAATGGGAAAAGGTTGCGGAAGCATGCGTCACATCCATGCAAATCGGCTATCGCTCAGCATTATGCTACGACCCTATGCAAGACAGAGCCCCAGCGCTGTTTTTCAGCGACGAATTTGATATTTATCTACTTGACAATAATATGTCACATACTATTTTCTATCCGAATACCAACGGAAAATTTGAAAAGATACTCTTCCATTTAATAAGCATACCTACTATAATTATTTAGTAGGTAACTATACTTATAGATACAAATCTAATTAAATTGCTCAGTAGGTTTCTACGTTCGTTTCTACGAATTTCCAGAATATCTATTGAAGAATTTCCGAAAAATTAATTATATTTGAATTAAATTTGAACTAAGTATTCAAAGACTGGAATAGTAATTAGGTTTGTTCGAATTGTCTTTCTTGTTGTATTGCTGTTGCTGGTAACGTGTAAGCTCTTCAACTTACAAATAAGTCATCGTAACACGTTCAAATGTAGAAAGGGTGTAAAGTACTCACAGTGAATAGTGAAACAGACAAATGTGATACAGGTAAACTAATTTGAGATCACAACAAGGTTAGCTGTCTGTGGAACTATTAAGTTGGGCGAGAGGGCAAGAGGGCGAGAGGGCGCGATAAGTGGAACGAAGTGCGCGAGGGTGAGGCATTAATAACGCGCCCAAGAAGATAAGTCACCGTGTTTGTGTTGGCGCCCTCGCCGTGCGGGCCCGTGCGGGTTTGTGCGGCTCTGTGCAGGTTTATGCGGCTATGTGCGGGCCGCACGGCGAGAAGGGCCACTCGTAACAATGGCCATAAGGAAAATACCCGCGGAAAATCAACGTGTTTTGTGGTCTATACATTTGTTTGAATTAACGCACCTAATCAAAACACTGTTAGCAGCTTCTCATTGTAGTTTGATCCCAAAACAAAGGCATGTCTCAACCAAAACAGAGCTGCCTATTTTGTGAGCAACCTTGTCGCTTATTGCTTGGCTAATTTGACTTTCCTTTGAAAGAGTTGGCGATCAGTAGTTGTGTTGTTAAGCTGAAAGTAAAGAGCGGCGCAGTACTTACTTAATTTATGAGTTTACTCTAAATCGTTTAAATGGACCTTTTGTACACTATCTACTAGTACGAAAGTGACGTATTCTCTCTATCGCGTTTTTTTTTCGCTGAGCGCTGAGAAGTCGGACGTAAACCTAATTACTGCTTAATTATCTACAGACGATGGAGAACTGCGCGAGTGACAAGCCAACTAGTTCCTGTCTTACTATGAGTCAGCTGGATCGTGGACAGAAAGTAACTCAGTGCTTTAGAGATCGTTACCTGTTTGGTTCTACCATGCAATCTTTTCGAGGTATTATAAGATAATGTCATAATATAATGAGATAAACGCTGATATGAATTTAAAAGGCAGGTATGAACAGATGACTATACATGCATACATACCGGTCAAAATCATAGCCCTCCTTTTTGCTTCGCCGTAGTCGGATAAAAATGTAAAAAGATATAAATCGAGTTGAATAGTATTATGCAAGTGAAAGTATAAATTTGCGTTTTATTTATCCGTCTAAATACGCGTTTTATTTGCCGGTACTGTTGAAAACCGTTGCTAACAATACTGACCGCTGTGTTCGGAGGAAATATGAATTTAACGTAGAACAAAAATAGTATTAAATATTTCAAGAGATCATAGGTAGTAGGTACCTCCTAATCATGAATATGAACAAAAGAAAAATTTCACAGACAAAATTGTCCAAGATAAGAAAGAGTGCTTGGAAACATGCTGGTCCTGCTCCATAGGACAAATTAGAATCAAGACAAAATCAAACAGGTTGCTAATTTAATTGTTAAATTTATAATTTTGTATTATATGACATTGATTTTACATTCTGTGATTACTTCCTCACACACCAACTTATTAATTTTAAAAACATTAGGAAAATCGTCTACTTTTACTATGTTTGTAAATATGTGAGCACCATGTATCTATCATATAATTAAATTATCTGTCGTTGCTTCATTTTTAATTCTTTTTACCTATTGTGGTATAGTAATTTTATTCTACGTGCATCGTCTTCACATATAATTATTTAACTAATGTACGTACTAATACAAACTATTGTAAAACATTTTAAAAGAGTAACGGTGGAGTTTCTTGCCCATTCTTCTCCATACGAAAACTACCTTTTGGAAGGGGCGACTAGAATCAATTATATTATTCTGTAAATTTTGACGTTCAAAAGTGCCATACATGGGCCTATTTGAAATAAATGTTTTGACTTTTGACTTTTTTTTTACCTTTAAAATTAATATGAGTAATTATATAAGTTAGGTTACACATAAAGGCGCTCCCTCATCGGGAGAATTCGCCAGTAATGTAACAGTTCAGATGCGAGTGAAGAGAATCGAGCATTACAGTGCGCAACGTATAATGAAACAATTTGTAAGAATACATTCACCGGGACCATTAGCCTGTAATGTAACAGTAGTGAGTGGGAGCATACAATTTGGTAACAATAATGCGAATCTTATCGAATCTTGGATTGTTACATTACAGGCGCATTTTCGTCAGTAAGTGAGGTACTATTGTAACGTAATGTTTAAAATCGAATCTTGGATTGTTACATTATAGTCGAATGCTCCGGTGAGGAAGTGTCTTCATACAAATAAATGTTCTGTTGTGTTTTGGCCCCTAATTTACGCATTACCAATTTAGTTCAAATCAAACAAACAGAAATGAAACCTTTTACACTGAAAGAAATCGAGCCAATCAAGCATGACATTTTGCTTGATAGAAAAAAAAATGAATGAAGCAATCAAAAACATATTAAAAGTTATTATTCAATATTTGTTCTTACAATAAAGTTGAAATGATCAACTCTTCTCGATATTTTAAACATGGCACATCATAGATTCAATCAAGTGCATGATAGGTTCTATAATAATTTATTTATTGTTTTAAAAATGAAGAAATTATTGTTTGTATAACCACAGAATATCTAATACTACAACCTAAAATATATAAAACAAGCAACCTTTTATTTATTTGAATAATGGCACTTTATAAATACAAATTCTTGTATGATTGTTTATGATCTGTTCTCAGTGTTTCAAGTCGAGACTCGTTCCAGTGTTGCCATATATACAGATTTATCTGTATCTATACAGATTTTTCATCACCAATACAGATTACAGATTTAGCATAACTTTTATACAGATTTACGTCATTTTCGCTTCCTCACATAATCTATGATGAAATGATTGAAATGTATCTCTTTTTAGTGTATAATAATTTAGTGTTTATTTATTGCCTTCAACATTTTTTCCCCTGTGTTCTGTGTAAATCGTTGTCCCTGGCAACATTTATAGCGTACTGAAGGGATTCCCCGAAACTTATGTTTCATTTCAAACATAAGTTTCGGGGAATCCCTTCAGTACAAATGAATGAACGGAATGAGCAGTATGAAACGATTTGTTTGGTTGGAGTTTCAACTTCTAGTTCTAGTCGAGTATCGCGAGTCGCTAAGATTTCTTGACTTTCTTGTCGATTTTGTGTTGTGACTTGTGTGTGCAGTGCTGCATTCTAAGAAAATTAAAATTGATCACTCTCAGTGTGAAGTAAATAACTTGTTAATATGCTCGCGAAAAAGTCACGGAATACGCAGCGTTTTAATCAGACTTGGCTGGAAGAAAGCAGTTTTAAATCGTGGTTAACAAAAAGTAAAAAGGCAGAAGATTACGCATACTGTAAACTTTGTTTATCAGACCTTGCAATTTTGTACAGATTTTTTGACCGTTCTATCCAGATTTCTCGATCTGGCGTGTGGCAACACTGACTCATTCATTTAGTAGTTCGTTTGGGACTTTTGGGAGTCTAGAAAAGCACGCTTTTGGCGCGGAATAAATTAATTAAATTTAATTTTAAGTTATTGCGCGGTTACATCCAATAAAACAAAATTCATCAATGATTTTTGTTTTATTGTTTGTAACCGCGCAATAACTTCAAATTAAGTTTCATTCATCCGTGCTTCGTCCGCTCGGTGACTTCCCAAGTTCGCGCCAAGTCGAATCTAACCTGGAACTCGATAAACCCTGTGCTGTGAGCCGTGTCCGTGCTGCGCGTAACTTTTGAATCTAACCTGGAACTAAGTGAATTGTGCTGTGAGTTGTGACCGTGCTGCGCGTAACTTAACTACTTATTCCCCTGCGCCAAGTTCCACCTAACCTGGAACTCAGTGATCCTTCTGTGAAGTGCCCTGTAGTAGCTGTTTGTGATGGAAGAAGTGTCCGACCTTCTCCAGGCTTGGGGGCTGCCCGTACTACGTGCCATTTTTATCAGTAAGTACCTACTTAGCCTTTTTGGCAATGATGATAATTTGTTTTCACATCAAATATTCATCAACGATTATTTTGCAGAAAATGAAATTAATATGCAGGCGCTTTCTGCACTTACCCATGATGATATCAAAGAGCTGATTCCTCTCTTAGGGCCTAGATCCCTATTTCTACGGAGCTGGAAAATGTGGAATTCGGATTTCAAAGCCTCTTTATAGAATACGAGTATTCTAAGTCTTCCAGGAGACTTGAGCAGTATCGATAATATATCTATAAGTGTAAGTATCTGGGTATATACTTACTTACGCTTTGAGGAATCAGGTAGATAGGTACAACTGGATCCAGTTAACTAGGCACCGTTTCATATCAGCCTAGTGTGTAGTGCAGTTTAGTAAATCTATAGAAAAATGTATTTAAATAAAGTACTACCTAGGTATCTAACTAACATAAAAATCTAACTAGGTATTTCAGGCTAGTGCTTACAAACTATCTCATCATAGTGAGGTGTCTTGAACAATTTGAAATTGAATATGAAGTAATATGCATGCAGTACATCAAAGTGGTTGTCTACCATATCTACATAATTATGATAGGCATTTAGTTTTTTAATAAACCTCTCATTTGTTAGCGCACGTATCTGGACCAGGCTAGATTTTCTATTGTTTCCTAACTAACCATTGCCTCTGGCACAGGACAAGTTACTGACTTAAATTGAACAATTTAATTTTATTACTAAATCCAAACTTCAAATTATTTTAATCAATGTAGCTTATCCAAATATTGATGGTTCGTTTTTTACATTTTACGGGATGCTAAGGTTCACTACAACTTTTGCATTATTCTGTAGGGAAGATCCTGGCCAATCATTGCATGCAATAAAAGTTAGTTACAATTTTTGTGTTGGTTACTTATATTTAATCTGTTTCAGGACATTGTAGTTCAAGATCTTAATGCTGAAGAAAAAATAGAAACAAGTAATGTGTCGGTGGCAGAGCAATTAGAAACAAGAGCCCCCAGCCTTGATACAACTTCCACCACACAACAACACAACACTTCAACTACACATTGTTTCTATGTCATTGAAAATAATGTAAGCATATAGTACATAGACTTATTATTTTTTGTTTTCCAATTAACTTTAATTTTTTTTTAGTTTTGTGGTGTTATGCTGTCTTTCTGTCTGTCATAGAGCTGTATCTTTTGAACCACAAAGGTAGATACTTAAAATTGTCTATGGTCGCTATAACATCAAATAATAATCAAAATAAATATATAAGTTAAAGAGAAAAAAAAAAATGTTCAGTTGAGTGGACATGGCACATGGCCTCCTTGATCTATAAAAAAATTAAGTGTCTGTTTGTACTTTCAAAATAACAGGTTTTTCCTGAATGCAGATGAAAGTATATGCGGTACTTATTTTTTTTATGTATGTCTTTCTGCCTGTTTGTTCCAGCTAATCTCCAAAATGGCTGAACCGTTTTAGATGGGACTTTTACTGGCAGATAGCTGATTTTATAAGGAGTAACTTAGGCTACTTTTATTTTGACAAATAGGATCATCATTTTGTGCAAAAAAAATGAAATCCTTAAAATCATTAATACAATCCAATCCAAAGGGAAGTAATATTTTTATAATAATCGCAGACAAAGGTTCCGGGGCATCATACCTAGTGTTACATAGAAACCATGTGTCATTATCACTGAACTGAGTAATTTATAGTGGGTTTTGAGCTTGGTCGCCTATGTACTGTATAATTATTGTAATTAATTAATGGTTCTGTTTTGTTTTTTTTTTACAGACTCTTCTGCAATTACTTAAAGAAGATTTTGAGACATCTGGTCCCTTAAAGTTTGTTGGGACATCGTTAGATAATGAACATTCTAGAAATCTCCTAGCTTCTGCTATTTGCAAACAAATATTAAAAGAACACAAAAATTCTAATATCACTAAAGAAATATATCACAAGTGGAGTAAACAAATAAAGGAAATTTTTCCAAATGAGAGGATTACGACGTACTATATTCCACCATGCGTTACTGCACAAGGTGTGACATTCCAAGCCAGAGGCAAATTGATCAGTCAATTACTAAACTTGAGAAAGAAATATCAAAAACAGGGTGTACTAGACATTAAACCGAAGAAACTACAAACTACTGATGAAGCTGTCAGATTATCACCACAACCACTACCACTATCGGTGAATACTACAAATTCCAGCAACGAAGATGATGATATAGCGTGGCTCAAGAGCAGCTCAGATCCTTGGACATTAGTTCTTAGCAAAATGGAAAGGAACTTTACAAAAACGTCTCAAAGCATTAAGAGAGTCTGATGACTATTCAGTCGAACAATATTTCAAAGATTTTCCTGCCTTATAAAAACCCCATGGTTGTTCATTGGTAGGTATCTAGTACTTAAGATACTTATTGTAGAATTCATTGCTTGATTCAGCAATTTATTTGTGAAAACTGTTGGTTTTCACAAATAAATTGCTGGTTGGACAGAAAGACTTCACATGTATACAATTAGTATTGATAAACTGATTAGTGGGTGTGCTGGTAGGAATGTAGGAGTCAACTGTTCTGTGCGCAAATTCTAATATTTAACCTTTTGTTTTAGCTTGAAGAAGACTTCAACGCTTGTTACCCTGAAGAAAAAAACAACTTTTATTTGAATTTCCCATCAGTGAAGAAAACTTTAATTGAACTTCTTAAATGAAGAAAACCTAAAGACGCTTACAGCAATGACGTAATCCATTTGGCAGATGGTAAGTGTTATTTTTTGTCGCCTCGGCGCGGGAAAGGAAGGATAATTAATACTATCAATATTGTGTCTATTTGGTATCTAAGATTGCGGTCAAACGACTAGTCAAATTTTTACAGCCAGTTTTGATTAAGCAAAATTCATATTTCAGATTCGAGTGAAGAGAAAAGTAACCTTGCGGTGATATTGAGTTTGCCAGAGCTGATTAATCCAAGCATCATTGCTTTACCGGTTGCTGCTACCTCTTCGAGCTCCAAACGCAAAACCTCTCCTCCAGCCAAAAAGAAGAAGGTAAATGATAAAAAATGGAAACCTTCAAAAGCCGAAAGTCGCGAAGCTTTTGTCACAAATGTACAAGACGATAGTTACTTGGAATTAGTAATTGCCAAAAGGCATCAAAAGTTAATTGAAAAAGGCTTTGCCCCACAACCATATATTATCATTGTTGGTCCTAATTTATCAAGCGTCAAGTCCTATTTTGTTGTGGTAAACCCCAACACTTTTTATAACTGCCCCAACATCTTGGCGTCTGTAGATGCATGTTTCAAACTCACTTGGTCGTTAAATCTGGAATACTCCCCTTCAAGTTACGGCCCATGGTACTTTATACAAAAAGGCTTGTATAAACTATCCAGTCCCTATGATAAAGGCTCAACATCTGTCGAATCACTATTGACAGATTGTAATTTAAGTAATTAATACATATTACCTACTTTTGCGTTTAAGGCGTTTAAGGCTGTTGATCTCTAAACAAAAATGTTATAATTATAAGACTAAGTACTGTTCAACATATTAGCATAAATATCTTTACGCACAAAGATAATGCAGGGTCTGACACGGCTATGCCAACATAGAAGAAATCTACTTTAAATATTGAAAGTAGGAAATTTTGCTGAAAGAAATCTTCATTATAATTAAAAAAACTGCTTTCAAATATTTTTGAGTGGGTTGAGGGGAGTTTGTGGGTGGACAAAATGAAGTCCTCTTTCACCAAAATGTAATTAATATCTTCATAAAAGTAGGTACTTTTCCTGCGTGTGTCATGACCGTGGAACACCCAATATAATAACTACTACTTCCTATTAGCATAAGGATGTTGATTTCTACTCAATGTTAATAAGACTGCTATTGTATAAATTAGTTTATGGAAAAATGTTGATCTCTAAACTAAAATAATTAGAAGACTATTGTTCAATTTATTAGCTTAAAAATTTTGATCTATAAACACTATTATACAGAGTGCCCCAAGGCTATGCCACATGGAGGAATAGTACTTTAAAGATTGAATGTAGGTTCAATTTAGGTTCCTATTAGCATAAGGATGTTGATTTCTAATTAAGGTTAATAAGACTGCTATTGTATTAATTAGTCTAGGGAAAACTGTTGATGTCTAAACACAAATAAATAAATACTTTTACAATTACTTCTGTCATTATTATTTTATCAGAACTTCCATAACCTACAGTACAGTAACTTTTGAACCTATATAAATAAGTGCACGATTTAGGAGTAAATATCTTTCCTGATAGTCTCAAAAAAAGTACTAGAACTAATCAAGTTATCTTGTTTAAAGCTATACGGGTTGGAAGGGACATCGACGCGAAAACGGTTGCCACGTATTCAGTACATCATTCTGAGCCCTAGCCCTAGCTCAGAATTATGTACTGAATACGTGGTAACCGTTTTCGCGTCGATGTCCCTTCCAACCCGTATAGCTTTAAACAAGATAACTTGATTGATTTTATCAAGAGAACTTTCACGATTTTATCAAGAGAACTTGATTGATTTTATCAAGAGAACTTTCACGATTTTATCAAGAGAACTTGATTGATTTTATCAAGAGAACTTTCACGATTTTATCAAGAGAACTTTCACGTTTTTATCAAGAGAACTTGATTGATTTTATCAAGAGAACTCTCATGATTTTATCAAGAGAACTTGATTGATTTTATCAAGAGAACTCTCATGATTTTATCAAGAGAACTTGATTGATTTTATCACGAAAACTTTCACGATTTTATCAAGAGAACTTGCTTGTTGCTTAATCAACATAACTTTATTGCCCTAATCATATTACTTTATGTGCTCGTGAACAAACAAGTTCCTTGATAGCGGCAACCATTTTTTTGATCAATGTTATCAAGTTTTTTTTTCAGTGTAAGTTTCTGAATGTTATAATGTCAGTGTTTACCTATACGTATAGAACGTACCTGGCGAACATTGTAGTAACATCATCGTGACTTGAAGACCACTCTGTGAGTGCTTTTTGTAACACGATACGCCTTAAATTATGTGATGCTGCTTAGGTCCCTACCTACAAAAGCAACCAATTAAAAAAACGAATTACACAAGAAGAAGCAATCTATATCCATACAAATATTATGTACCACTTGTCAATCGATTTTGAACCACTATAGGTACCTACGTTTATCTATAAAATAAAGACTCTTTCAAACAGGCGCGACACGCGACGCGACACAAAGACACCGCTCGTCGCGCGACGAGCGGTGTCTTTGTGTCGCGTCGCGTGTTGCGCCTGTTTGAAAGAGCCTTTAATCTACTTTTAGAGCTTAATCCGCTACTTAGCAACCTATGTGTTGGTACTTGCAGGCAGTGATGATGACGGATATGATCTCGATATTGTATCAATTGGCGGCTGTACCTAATGTGCCAAACTGCCTACACGCGACACAATGCCGGTGGAGTGCTAATCACGTCATTATGTGACGATCCGAATACGTGCGGCTGTAAACAGCTCGCGGCTGAGGTTGTGCGTGGGATCTGTTTAATAAAATGACTAGCGACCCGCCCCAGGTCGCATGGTTTTTTACGACTTGACAAAACATTGTGATTTCTTTATTATGTGTATGTTTAATGTTAAATAAATTCTCTAAATAATGATGAAAACTATATAATATATGTAGTGGCATTCATGGTCTCGCCCGCCATTTACATAGTTTTAGGAACAATTTGATACTTATTGTGGAAAACGTTAACTTATAACTAGCTTTTTCCTTTTCGCCCGCGTGGATGTCGCAAAATATTCCACGGGAAACCACCGGGATTACATACATAATAGCCAAGGAAAAGTTCATTGACTCTTACTGCTGCGGCCGCGTTACCATCAACCATAAATATTTTGTTACGCGTAATTTTGAATCTGTGATAGATTTTAAACTATTTATTTAAATTATATGATCAAGGCATATTTTAATCTAAATGAAATTTCAAATTTAAATAGCATATTTTATTGGATAAGGATTAATATAATACCGGTCAAAATAGCTTCAGAAATAACAGAAAATGTTTTATGATTTTTAATAATATTTATTCTTATATCTCGTTGTGTATTTGTCTTACATTCTAAGCACTGTTTATTTTATTTTATTTTACTACTGTCTATGTAATAAACAAATCACTGTACCTGACTTGATTTCCGTACGTCTTTTCTTCTTTTTTTTTCGGGTGACCACTGAAAATCAGCGCTGTGCTGTGGGTACCCCATAGCACTGCATCATGCTGAGTGGAAGACTTCTTGTCACAGTCATGTCGTGCAGCTGCCGACTAATTTCTGTTTTATGCTCGTGATTTATTATGTACTTTTTGTTGTTTTCGTTTACTCTTGTCTTTTATGTATGCACGTGGCTCTGTGACAAATAAACCTATTTTTCTTTCTTTCTTTCTTTTTCTTTATCAAATTCTGAAAGATAATAATGGTTACTGTGGGTCATCCTTAGAAGATAGACATATGCCATCATTGACTTTTTGTTGAACTTTTTAAGATGAACAATACTGTTGAACATAAATTTGATGTAACTTTTACGATTTCCGCGGCGCACGCCAATAAAGCTCCCAGTCAGCATGATATTTTCCAAAATCTTCAACCATAACCGTAAAATTTCAGCCAATTTACACAAAACCTTAATGAATTATATATTAAAACTTTTCGCATGAATCACTCCGTACATTGGTGGAAACCGTTTTAAAATCCGTTCGGTACTTTTTTTATTTATCGCGTGCAAACAAACAAATAGACAGACCGACAGACAGACAGACGCAGCGGGGGACTTTGTTTTATAATATGTAAGGAAGAATGAGGATGTAAGAATGTAACAAACATGAGGCTTCTCATCCAAACAGCTTCACAAAAGTCGCACGATAAATTGTTTCAATTTCGTTTGAAGAACATGTAGTGAATATAGAACAGAGAACTCAAAAATCAACAAATCATTATTTCCTGCTCTTATCGCAATCATTGATTGCTCGGCACAGCATATCTTCTTCTTCATACATCGCTATTAGCCGTGATATCAGAACTCAACCTTTTTCTATCCATACGATATCCTATTTTACACAATCCATCCATCGTGTCTGTGGTCTTCACCAACACAGCCGTCTATATTCATACTCAAAACTTCCATAATCCCAAAACAAAATTAGTACACACATTTACGATCCAAAATCCTACCACATTATCCTTCTCACGTTAGCAACCAAACTAGGAACTATTCCTGTCGCGAGACAGCTCTTAAACTAAAAAACTAATAAAACAGATAAATGTATGATTTCATTCATATAACATTAGTGCCATGTTCGCCTGCGCCAATCTACAAAATTTACGAATTTATCGGAAATGTATCGTTAAACTTGAACTAAACCAAATAGCAGCTCATTTATATTTGAAGTAGTGATGGTGACTATTACAGTAACTCAGCGAGATTCGTATCAACATGCGGCTGGCAAGTGCGGCCGGGGTCGGGTAGTCTCCACTTCAATCTGGAGGATTTTTTACTGGTGCCGAGAGAATGTGGTCAAGTTATTGAGCACATCTGTGAATTTCTTCGTTTATGCAATCCCATAGTGGAACAAAAAGTATAATTTGGTTTTTGCTAGAAAATTCTTAAATATTGCTTAGCATATTTCAAGAAAGGAAGACTTTGTCAAGATAAATTATGTAATGTAAGTGATTGTTGCAATAAGCATTGTAAATGGTGATAAAGTTTTCACTTTAATGAGCAGAATACAAAACCAACATCACGGATTCATTGATGATGGCAAACAATCTGACAAACAATCTCACCTGTAGTTGTGCTCCCGCTCCGCCACCTCTCATGTCACCACATGTTGTTCCTACAGCTTTACCCATTTTAACTCATACTTTAGAAACTATCAATCCCACTCAAAGTAATGTTTTGGTCTATTCAGATATATTAGGAGCAGGTTTTGGCTATTTGATAACTTGCATGAATTTACTCACTCAAATCCGGGCGAACCGACCATTTTGATTAATACTAGTTTTTTTTTTAGGCGATTGGCACGAATTTAATTCATTTGTGGCCGAATCAACAACTCCAGTAATACTTAGTACTTAGTAGAAATAAGTTGTACTGGTAGTCGTATGTTTGAAACGAAACAATCTTAAACCACAGAATTTGATTGCGTCACACACGTAATTCGGACTGCACCTTCTGTGCGTTCATGTACTGTGCGATACCCCAAGTTCTCTTCGATAAAATAAAGACGGCTCATACGTTCTTAAGAGAGCGGAGTATTTGTAAACAATTTATGTCACAAGCTCCAATATTTTCCAGCTTCTGACAGTACTTATATCGAAAGAAAACACAAAAAGCACACAAGAAGGAGGCATTTTGTTCAGAAAACATTTATAACGATAACAAGAGAGCTTTGTACGTCCGCTTCGAGTTGTTTACTCAACCAATAACTGGTTGTTGTCACAAACAACGATTACTGTCGAAGTCGGGTAGCACAGGTAGAGGATGTCCGTGTGATGAACTGACGAGGCGCGCTCGACGTTATCACTCGCGTCAACACCGCGCATCTGTTTCACCAGCCGACTCGCTGCCACTTCTTGATTAATCACTACTATTCATTAGGGTCACGACTAATACGCCAAGACGGAATCTTTAATAAATTAATTAGCGAAAATAATAACATCTCAGAATAAATCCCTTGTTTTTATAATATCTAATATTACAGCAAGTATCCGTAATATTTTAGGCCTATTCTTTAGGAAAGAATAATATTTCGTTCGTTCGTTTCCCTCGAGTTTAGTTTAGTTATCGATAAATTTTGATCAGAGCACGACGGAAAATATTCTGCGCTCTCAGATAAAACAAATTTTATCGACGAGCTCACGCTTTGTTAGAGCCAAACGACAAAAATTCGTTTACGCAGCTGATAACAGATACACAATAACTACCTTTAACATAAATAAAACGCTCGATGCGTTACAAAACAATGATGTCGGAAGAATTTAGGTCGAATGAAACGTTTAAACCGACTCGTTGGTAGCATAATACTTCTGAAATGAAATGATGCTCATCGCGATACCAAAATAATTGTGTGTTAAAGTTGACGCCTTGTAGCTATCTACAAGGTGTAATTGAAATAACTGTGACAGTGAAAGTTGTTCATAATAAAGAGCACAATGACTACTTTTCAGGTTTCAGTTATTTAAATTAGGTACCTACACCTGACATAATAATTATCACTGTTGCTCTGGCTAGCCCTATGCGCGCTGCGCAAGAATGACCACTCGCGACTGCAGGTGTTGAGTACGCGAAGTGGTGTCGTGACGAGCGGCAATAATAAAAAGTTTATTTCGGAACAATAACATAATACTAAGTACAGGTATAACGATGATAGCTGTATAAACTGTAGCGCAGCTAGCAACGCCCTTCTCCAGATACAGAATGGAATGATGTTCCATGCAAAAAGGTAATTTAGTTAATTTAGATTTAGTTAATTAATAATATAAACAAAAAATTAGATAAAAATAAACAGTACAGGACATTTGATTTGGGATGTATTTTGACGTTGAGTTAATGTGGTGAGTGTAGGGTGAATGGGTGTGTGTGGGTGATTGTTAACGAGTTATGCGAGGGGTGTTTGTGTGTGGTTTTGTTGGGATGTGTGAGGGAGTGTATAAGTATTTTACAGTGGATAAGTATTTTACACTTCCCCAAATTTCTCTGTTTAATCATAATTTTGTGATTTTAACCAGGAGTCAAGTTTCATTTTGCATTTGTTCTTAGTTAATGGGTGGATGAGCTTTTGTTTAATTTGTTGTACATTATTGAACTTATGTGTTTGTAATTACGACTTGCAGCTACGGTTCTACGAGACTCAGTATTACAAACCCTATTCGAGCGGCGGCGTGTAAAGTATTTAGGATCAAAGGTAAGTTGGCTGTATTTGCGAAGAATAGTCTGCAGGATAAATAACTTTCTGATGGTGAGGACCTGGCAGAGGTTACATAGAGGACAGCTCTCTGCGCTCGTTCGACCCGAAGCATCACTGTTTTACCGGCACCACCCCAGACCGTTAGGCAATACCCCAGAACAGACTGAGCGAGCGCAAAATAAACGGTTAATAAACAGCTAAAATCGGCCGCGCCTCTGAGCCTTTTAAAAATATATATGAGTTTTCTCACACGAGCAGTTGAAGCAATATGTTGCTTCCATTTCAGGTTGCTATCAAGAGTGACTCCAAGATATTTAATAATAGTGGTATTTTCCAATTCTTGACAGCCACAGTGTAAGTTTGGGCATGTGTGCACACGAATTTTAATCGTTGTAGGCGGCTGAGTTCATAGTAGAGAATGTAATGAATTTGGTCTTATTGATATTTAGAGTGAGAAGATTTGTGGTCAGCCACCTCATGACGGTGTTCAAGGCACACTTCGATTTGAGGCGAGTTTCATTACAGTCCCGGCCATAAACAATTAGAGCTGTGATGCGAGCGTTATAAAATTTAGGCCACTCAAAAATGTATGCATGGATAACTTTAATATGGACTTGTTTCTTTTATGTCTTGAAAGTATTTCCTCGTTTGAAAATGTTAATGATATGGTGCATGTATTTAACTCCTAAATAATTTCACTATTCGATGTTCAATCAAAACATGTACTGTCAAGAAAAAGTCGTATCCATGGATTATTAATACAATTAAACTCATGGTGCGTTTACGGGATGATGCATTAACCTGTTCCAGGAAAACTAGATCAGATTCTAAAAAAGAATACTACAAGGAGTTAAAGTCCCCTGTGTTAAGTTCTCTGTACAACGAAAAAGTTGCGTTTTTTAAGCATACTATAAATAATAAAATAAAGAACCCAAAACTATTGTGGAAATATCTCAAATCCACATTATCACCCTTTATACCCAGGCAAGACCTTCCATTGCATTTTGCAGACCCAAGTCTAATTAATAATACGTTTTTGATAGTTCCCGGTAACCCCGTTGCAAGGATGATAGTTATGACCTATTTTAAGAACCATAGACACGGTGAAGCAATTTTCACAATCAATCCTGTGGAACAGAATTACATCTCTCGCATTATCTCTAACCTTAAATATAAAGCTGAAGGTTACGACAATATTACTCTTGACATGCTAAATATGACTCTGCCCTACGCACTAAGTACTGTAACTGACATCATAAACTTCTCAATCAATAGTGACGTCAACTTTTCCTGACAAATGGAAAATTGCTTCCGTTAGGCCCTTACCAAAAAATGCCAATCCAATTGATGTATTGGGTTGGCACAAAAGTAATGAGACACTCTACAAAACTCTATACATTTCCTTTCTTAAGTTAATTGTTTTCGATAATATTCTAGTATGTTGTAGAACATTCTAGGTACTTCTAATGTTGCCGCCCTCGCGATTGGTTTAGTCAGTTTGAAGAAAAATGGACGAGCGACAAGTTCGAACACTATACTTATATGAGTACTTGTCAGGACACAGTGCGCGGGCTGCGGCTCACAATATCAACACTGCATTGGGCGCTGGAAGTACTAGACATGCCACGGTGTCCAAATGGTTTGACCGTTTTAAATCAGGAGACAGGAGCCTTGAAAGTCAGTCACGCTCAGGACGACCACCTGCATTCAATGATGACGATTTACGCCGCGAACTGAAGTCGAATACGGATGCTACCACTCGTGCATTAGCGGAAGCACTTAACTGCAGTCACCACGCTGTGGAATACCATCTGCATGAGCTTGGGTATCGAAAAGTTTTGGCTCGATGGGTACCGCACATCCTTACCGACGCCAGTCGTGCAGTCCGTGTCGCCATCTGTCAATCACATTTGCTGCAACCCCGACGTAAAGAGTTTTTGTCTGATCTGGTTACGGGAGATGAATCATGGATTTATTATGAGAACGATACACGTTATGCTTTTTGGCTGCCTCGAGAAGAAACGCCACCAACTCAACCGAAGCTGTGTCAAAAGAACCGCTTAAACGTTCTGCTTTGCTGTTTCTGGGACGCGCAAGGCATGCTGTTTCATGAACTATTACACAATGAAACTGTAGACGCTAACAAATATTCAACCCAGCTCACCGAACTATCTTATGCTATCAAGAAAAAACGACGAAGACGAGTCAATGTAATTTTACTACATAATAACGCTCGACCTCACGTCGCATCACCCGTTCGCCAACAGCTGCAGAACTTGGGCTGGGAGACGATACCCCACCCACCTTACTCTCCAGACCTCGCACCATCAGACTATCATTTGTTTTGAGCCCTGAAACAAAATTTGCGGGGTAAACAATTTAATGATTTCCATGATGTACAGGCGGAGTTGAACAACTTTTTCGAGGCACAGCCATCAGAGTTCTGGGCGAAAGGCACCCAAACTTTGCCGGATCGTTGGCAAGAAGTCTTAGATGCTAATGGTGATTACATCATTGACTAAGCTTTTTGTTTTGTGATAATAAAAAAAATATATAAATAAAACCAAGTGTCTCATTACTTTTGTGCCAACCCAATAAAAGACTTGCGCCCTATTAGCATTTTACCGTGTCTGTCCAAAGTTTTAGAGAAAATCGTCAGCCACCAATTAACGCATTTTCTAGAACAAAATAATGTGTTACCGGACTCACAGTCTGGTTTCAGAAAACAGCGCAGTACTGCCACTGGCTTATTAGATGTTACTGATAATCTATTATCAGCCCAAGATAAAGGAATGTGTTCATTGCTAGTCTTGCTAGATTTTTCCCGGGCATTTGACGCAATGATATCCGGTTATTACTGTCGAAGCTAATTTATTACGGATTTGACCCCAACGCTACGTAATGGTTTCGCTGCTACCTTAGTGATAGAAAACAATTTGTGGATCTGATTTGTGGTGACGAAACTGCTCTTACATCGACTCTTACTTCCATTAGGAGAGGAGTTCCGCAGGGATCTATATTAGGCCCAATTATGTTTATTTTATACTGTGCAGATATAATTAAATGCTTACAGAGGTGCAAGTACCACATATACACCGATGACGTCCAACTTTACATTTCCTTTAGAACAGATGAGTACGATAGTGCCAGATGACCTACGTAGAATCGCCGCCTGGTCTGAAGAGAATTGCCTGTCGCTAAACCTAACCAAAACCAAATACACCATGTATTTGGCACAAGACAGCAATTAGCAAAACTACCCGCAACGATTCACTTCGAGTTAATGGGCGAACAAATTAACAGAGTCTATGAGGCCCGGAATCTTGGTCTTATTTTGGATAAAGACCTTCGTTTCGAAAAACACGTAGCTGATTCAAACTGTTTTTACCGCCTGAAAGTTCTGTACAAGATTAGACCTTACTTGTCTGAATCACTACGGAAACAGCTTATGGAAACACTGGTTCTATCTAGGTTGAACTACGCTGATACAGTGTACAGCCCGCGCCTATTAGCTCGTACAGATCGCCTCATCCAAACGAAACAAAACGCTTGTGCTCGGTTTTGTTACAACATCCTTCGCAGAAGCCATGTAACACCTGTCCTAAACAAGCATTTTTCTCTAAAAATCAAGTCCAGGCGCAAACTACACTTGGCTTGCCTTCTGTTCGGTATTGTTAAATACCAAAAACCGGACTACCTGTACGACAAGTTGAGTTGGATAGTGAGTAGACGAGAATATGGGAGAAGGCTGTGCTCGCAGCAACTCACGACTCAGTCTCATAGTACAGCAGCTTTTAGATGTAGTTTCCGATATGCGGTTTCTAAAGTGTGGAATAACCTGCGAGCACCCCTTCGAGCAATAGAAACGATCGACACTTTTAGAAGACGCCTACGGTAGTATCTCATGGATGCGCAACGGAAACTAGACATGAACCACCTTAATGTTTCATTGATATAAATTGTATTATGATAAAGTTTTCTATAATTTATTGACGAACAATCCTTTGGTTATTGTGCAACCATATCATTTTAATTATTTTGTTAAACACCTCTGTATAAATCTTTAATTATTTTTTTTTTAATTTATCTAATCTATAATTTTTTTTATTTTAATATTTACACAAACTATAAAACTGATTTACATCCGTAAGACGTACTCGTAACATAAGGTTCAGTTGAAAACCAGCGTCAGGCACTAGTTGCCTGGCATTTATGCTGAACTGGGCCTATTTGTCGCAGCCATGAGGCACACAATACTGTTTTAAGCTTTCTATGTTTTTTTGTTTTTGATTTGTATGCCTTAACCTAGGTCAAATAAATTTATTTTCTTTCTTTTTTTCTGTGTCATCGGCATCCTTACATATTAAATCCCCCACCGCGTCTGTCTGTCTGTCTGAATACGATACACTCAAAAACTACCGAACGGATTTTCAAACGGTAATCATCAATAGTTGAAGTGATTTATGCGGAAGGTTTGAGTGTATAATTCATTAGGTTTTGTGTAAATTGGCTGAAATTTGACGATTATTGTTGGAGATGTCGGAAAAAATGATGCCGACTGGGAGCTTTATTGGCGTGCGCCGCGAAAATCGTAAAAGTTACATCAAATTTTATCGCACGCTTAATAATAAACCGGAATAAGACAAAACTTCACTTTTTTGGGAAATCGCGGTCAAAGTTTTGAGTCTCTACCTTGTTGAAAACATTTTGATGGTTTTCACGTGTTTATGGTGTTATTTTTATTTTCTTGGGCGTAAATTGTAGAGAGGTGTATAGCGAATACAACTAACATAATGGTTTAATTATATTATTTATATCAAATGAATAAATGAAGTTTATTTTCTAAAGTTTCTTATGTCAGTTAAGTATAAAAATTAATGACCAATAATCAAAATTTTTGCAAACTAATATTTAATCATTCAGTTTAGTATTAATAAATAATATAATCTATTTAGATGTATAATACTTATTACACTTTAAAAGTAAAACGGAAATAAAAATACAGAAATATTTCACAAAACAACTTTATATTTGTTAATGTAAAATAACAGTTTATATTTAAAGTTTTATCGTAAATGCTTTCTTAACCTAATAACAACAGTAGTTATAATAATCAGTCTTAATAGGAACTTATAATCATTTGTACTTAGTGATTAACGTAATTTTTTAACAATCACAAAATAATAATAAAAGTTACATAGTCATTACAAAATGCTTAACACATCTTGCTTTACGTAATTATGCTAAAGAACAATAAACATTGTAATCCAAAAGAATAGAAACCTTTTATATACCTACTTGTACTTGGTACATCTACCAACATTAATTATAGTCAATAATTAGAATCAACAGAACTAAGTAGGTTTTACCTATTAGTCTTAGTCAGTCTCGTAAGTTGTGACTACTCAAAATATATTTATAAAAAAAATACTACGAAAAAGATGCGTATAAAAAAAGTTTGACAATTATGTTGTAAAAACTGGCATAATAAGACGGAATCAGCCCCTTTGCGATTAACTCTTTCAAGTATTTTTTTTATTAGCGCTTATCTCCTGTTTTTGCGTATATGCTGCCTTCATTGTTATTTCTGTGACTGATTTCATCTCCTTTGCTATCTATTTCGCACATTAACTTCTCCGTAGTTTTCGTCCTTGTAATATGTCTTAAAGTAAAATAGAAACGGATTTTATCACCTTTATATCATTCCAGTTGACATTTTGGCCGCTTTCATCTGTACCAAAATTAAAGTCCCATTCCTCTTGCAACAGTTTAAGGTCCATAATACTGTCGAATGTTAGCTCATGGATGTTGATCGGGGGGTTAGATTTTTTTGCGTCTTTAATTAGTGTTATATATTGAACTGGGGTATAGATGGGCCGGACTTAAGATTTTTTTACTTCTTTTTCTATAAAACTTGTATGTTGTCTGCTTCATTCTATGTATGCCCTTGGATCATGAATTTATGAGTAATGCTTTAGATGTTAAAAAGATAAACTGCATACATCGTCATTATAAACTTATTTTTATTCTGACCCGCACAATTATCAGAATAATAAATAATGTTCAATGGTTCCTGTGCGTCCTTAGCAATTTCCTCCAACTATTTCCAAACGAATATACGAATATAACGGAGAAATCGCATAATTTGGAATGGAATATAGGTTTTCTCCTGAGCTAATTGGCTCCTAAAAACAATAAAACATAATATAAATAATACTGTTTTAATACTGAATTTAGATTACTTTTATTTATTTTATTTAACATTATGTATAGTACTTTTACTCAAAAATAAGAAAATATTATATATATTAATTGTATTAATCCCTCCTCCTCTTATTATATTATTTATTATATGTTATTAAATACATAATTGTACTGTAATTTCCAGTTGTTGTTGTTCCGGATTCACAATTCTCTCAATGTCATTTGCCTCTTATTAGAAACATCTACAGGTTTCTGGTTAGCTCGCTGTTGGTCACACTCGTCAGAATCTTGAGAAGAACAATCAGAATATGAAACTAGCAAGTTCTTGGTAATGGCATTTGCAGGCGTGTGATAATTTTTCTTCATTCTGAAATTATAGGTAATAATAGGTAAACAAGTAAATTATAATAAATGATTTTACTTATAATAATTAAACAGTTTATTGTAACAATAACACGTTGCTACTTACGTTGATATTTTTTTTAATAAGGCGTGGAGGAGTATCTTCAATGATTTCATTACTATCAGGTTCGTCATCATTACACGGTATCGGAGACGGTTTTTCGGGTATACGTGAGTTATCATCAGAGCTTGGGGAAGATGAGCCTGAGGAAGGTGAGTCCAAAGAAGACGAGTCTAAGGAAGACGAGTCGGAAGAAGAACTTGAAGAACTGCTTGACGATGACCTCGACTTCCTGCATGGTGACCAGTACCCTAATTGCGTAACTTATTTTCGTAAACAATTTTGCCTTATTTGTTTCATTTTGACAGTTTAACAACATTCATTGCGTTATTTACGTTGTTGAGCAGATTTTTTTTTCCAACTTATGAAGCAAGGGATTAGCAATCTGTTTCAAATCGAAACAGATTGTGTTGTATTACGCAATTAGGGTACTGGACTTTCTAAATAGTGGTGATCTTGATGTACTACGTGGTGGCTTTGATTTCCTGCATGGTGAGCTCTCCGACCTTATCTTTCTGTATGCTGTGCTGGACTTTATCATTTGTTTCATTGAAAAAACTCTAATATAAATAATACACAACCTTAAATAAAAATAAAATAACCCTTAATTAATTCAGAGAATATTACGTGGAAATGTATTATGGATATGAGTGTAAGTTTGCAAGAGAGTAAGCGTAATTATTTCTTTTGCGTTAAAATTTGTCTGATAGATAAGAATAAGGGTAGGAATAAAAATCTTAACGCAAACGCAACAGTTACGTTTAATCGCTTGCTTTTCAGTCGGGTTACTGTACTTGTAACTACGTAAACACGATGTTATTTACTTATTTTTATTTCGACTAGCTTACAATTATCCGTATCAGTACATCCAGCATTATCACTCATCATAAGATCCGTATCAGTACATCCAGCATTATTACTCATCATAAGATCCGTATCAGTACATCCAGCATTATTACTTATCATAAGAAGTTTTAAGCATCCTGTTTGCAGGCGTCATCTTCAGGATTAAAACCATGCAACTAGAAATATAATACTTTTTATTAATGGGTATTTTAAATAAATTCAAAGACATTTTGTAATAAACTGCAGCAATTGCTAGAGCACTTTTAGACTTTAGGATCATTTAAAACGTAAACCGAATTAAACACAAGTATTACTTAAATCTACCGATAGTTTTGGTAGTAAAGTGATATAAAATGAATTGCTTCTCGAATAAAAGTAATAATTTGATGCTAAAACGTACTAATTCGCAATCTTTCTTATCTATACAATTATAATTTAATGATAAACTGCAACAAGTCTAAATAAGTAGTCATGCTGTATTATAAAACCGCTTTCGACTAAAGTGAAGTAAAACGAAAACATGCTAGTTTAGAATAAGAAATAAGTAGAATAGTCTCAACTGCGTTTGAATATAAACCGAATTATTTCTCCTTACTCCATCGTAGTCTCAAAACAACGAGACCTATCTCACATCACGGTCGCATCATCACTGAATGATTATCTATCGTATGAAATGCATTGTCGCGGAATTTTGTAGAAAAGAGGGGAGTGATCTAACAATCGGCCATTTTGGTTTATTTTGCATGGTGGGATTGCACCTATAGATTCTTCAATCGGAGTTAGTTCGTTTTATTAACAAAAGTGGGAATCCTTAATTTTTGACATATTCCGGTTTATTATTAAGCGTGCGTTATGTTCTACTGTATTGTTTATCTTAAAAAGTTCAATAAAAAAGTTCGCGATGGCATACGTCTATCTTCTAAGGATGACCCACAATAACAATTTTTATCTTTCAGAATTTGATAAAATTTTAATTCTTATTTCCGAAGCTATTTTGATCGGTATTATATTAATCCTTATCCAATAAACTATGTTACTTAAATTGAAGATTTAATTTAGATTAAAATATGCCTTTTGACATCATTTAATTTAAATGAATGGTTTAAGAGATATCACATATTCAAAATTACGCGTGGCAAAATAATTATGGTTGACCGTAACGCGGGTGCAGCGGTAGGAGTCAATGACCTTTTCCTCGGCTTTTAGGTATGTAATCCCGGTATCGGTAGTACGTTCCCGTGGCATATTTTCCGACATCCACGCGGGCAAAGCCGCTAGCAAAAGCTAGTAAGCTATAATTTTGCAGTTGGTTAAGGATAACCGACACAGCTCATTCACGCATATGAGAAAAAGTAGGGATCCCAGGACACTGGGAGTGCCTCATACTCTTTCTCTTTCTTGTGGTTATCATACTCTTTTTCTTTCTTTTTTGAACGCTTTAGAGGTACTAAAGAGTCAAAAATTCCACTCTGTTCACGCCCTGAATTGCGAAACTAGTGAAACTGTAGTCCCTGTGGACAAAAAACTTCGCTACGCATATATTTACATTAAAATGATTGTAAAGAAATCGCGCAAGATGGCGCTCACACAATCTGCATACATAATGCACCGTTCACACGCGTACAATTAACCGCGCAATTAGCTTTGACATCAATGAGCCTCGGACATCATATTATATACAAATGTGACGTCATTATGCTCGAACACAGCGCTTTGAGGCTTCGAGAGATGATAGCATAGTTATGCAGTTATTTAAAACAAAATGGGATGGTATTTGTATAATTACACATATTTAAACAAAGTACGAAAGAAAACCAAGTTCGTATCATTTATTTCCTTTCAGCTTCAAGATCAAAATGACTGTGAATCTCTTGAGATTGCCCCGGCCGTCTGTTTAAAGTTGCCTCATTCTAACTACTCAAAATCAAAAAGCAATTCATATCCATTTATTTAACCACGAGTGTGCTATTAATTTATGACGTCCTTAGACCGTCAATAGTTAGCGCCATTTGTCATATTAATTACTGGCTGTGAACCGAGCGGGCATTACACCGACCGGAGCACACACGCGACAGATAAATGCCCTCGACTACCAATCATATTACGAGTATATTTATAACGAGAAATGATACTCGATCGACAAACATCAAAGCATAAGTATAAAAGCCTACTTTTTCGAATGGAATACAATTTAAGCGGATCAGTGATGTGAGCGTACTATAACAGTAATGCGACATTGTGCCGAATGGCATTGTTCGTGCGAGCGATCCGATATGAGCGCGGCAGTAATCCGGCTGCGCGTGCGACCGAGCGGTAAATGACCGTATCCACCGCGTTACATCGCGCGAGTTTTCTGTAATGACTAATATATATATTATAAATATTTCGCGTTTTTAGGTATTCGACAATTATTTTAGCCTGTAAAAGGGTACCGACGTGCTAAAACATGGATATATAATAATACCATAATAACCGTCACACGCAATAAATACAATCTCGTCCTCTTGACATAATCCTGGCGAACACGAAATACCCAATCCTGAAGGAAATGAAAGGAAGAAAAATGATAGCAACACCGCGGAGGGAGGTAATAGCGGAAGCGAGATCGTTCCTCGTGAAATAGTTTTAAAATTATAGAGTATAGGTACATGAGGCGTCGGCGTGAGATTTATGACGCTCGTCCGAGACGCGCCGCGCCCGTGTGATTAATAATCGCGCGACGCCGCGGCTAATACACAGGTGAGCGCGTCAGGCTGTGGGCTGTGCACTACTCGCAGTAAAGCTCGGACACGGATGAGTTCGTCCGGAATTATAGACTACAGGGACAAATTGTTTTTAATGTAACTGAAACAGGCATACCCTAGAACCAATTTGATTTATGTGACACGCACCAACTCGCGCTATGACGTGGTGAATTAGGGCCCACTCCCTTACACTGAGAGAAAGCTGTGTCCCAAAAGTGAAAACATTATAGGTACTTAAGGCTGATTTCTCTTCAATACTCAATACTCAATATCTTTATTGCTTTACCATAATGTGTACTTAGGTGGTAATTTAGATCATTGTGCTGTAGGGTACTGCAAAAAGGGTAGGAGAGAGGAAGCACTGTTTTAGGAAATCATTAAGTTGTTTTTGTGGGAACAAGTTTTAACTCACATATAATATCAAAGTCAGGAGATCGCGAATAAGATACTAACATTTCGCTTAACTATTATTTATGTTTTATCTGCAAAAAGAACTTAAATATTTTAGATTATTTTTATATACCTGTACGTGTATATTATAATTCTGTTTATTCATTTAATTTTTTTTTCCTTGGAATAATTATTATTGCTATATTATTTTATTTATTATTATTTCTATTTTATTTAATTATTATTATATTATTTTTATTTATTTCTTTTCAGTACATATTGTTTACATTTTTAAATATTTTCATAAAAATAATTTTAAAAAAACATTTAAAAATATAAAAAATTGTGGCCCATCGGCATCAGGAACAGGGTCCAAGATGCCGGTGGTCAGGGCTCTAGAGAGAGGAACCTTATCACTATACGTGCCGTGTCTAGAAGTACTGCTTTCTAAATCAGGCCCTTGATCCAGCCACGCAATGAGAGCCTCCTGAGGTGTTGGTCGAGGCTCTTCGCTATCAGGCCATTAACGGTAACGATTATCGATACAATGATTCCACATCCCACATGTCGACAACCTCGTGTGCTAAGTCAAGATACGTGACTTTGTTATCTTTCTCAGCTTTCACGAGATTTTCGTCATGAGGGACAGCGATATCGACAATCATTGCACGGCGCTTTCGTCGATCTATTACCACTATATCAGGTTTATGGGCTACAATAGTCCTGTCAGTGATGATAGATCGATCCCAGTAAAATGTGGTGTGACCATTTTCGAGAACTTATTATATTATTTATTAATGATTACTGTACCATTAATATATTTTAAAAATACCTATAAATTGCGTGATTATCATATTTCTACTACTAATATTATTTATGTTTATCATTTAAATATTCATCTAAGGAGTAATAGCATTTGTTTATGAGTATTTTTTTAAGGTTTCTTATAAATATATTTAACTTTTCTTCTTTCTTTATTATGTCAGGTAGTTTGTTATATATTTTTGTAGAAATTACGTAGGGACTTGTAGAATGCATTTTTAACTTGGATGTTGGTATGTTTCGCCTAGATCGGTGCCTAATTGTGAAGCGTGATTGGATATCTTCGCGTTTTGTGTAAAACTCTTGATGCTTACGGACAAATTTACGTATTTCTACAATGTAAATACTGGGGAGAGTTAGAATATTATACTTTATAAAATAGGATTTGCAGCTGTCAGTTTGATCAATGTTTACCAAGGTTCTAAGTAATTTCTTTTGTAGGGTAAATAGTGTCAGTGCATCTGTACTATTTCCCCAGAGGGTTACGCCGTAGCTAAGCCATGCATTGGCATACGCATAATAGGTGGTGAGGGTAGTTTGTAGATTGGTTGTTTTTTCTGCTATACCATAAATCATATCCAAGATCTGGGCATTCGATTCACCGCTGATTTGCACTTCCGGAAACATATCGTAGAGGTTTGCAAAAATGCATACCGTAACCTAAGTTTTGTTTTACAACAGGCAAATTAATTTTGAAATATTAGAGCTCTAAGAGCCTTGTACGGAGCATTGGTAAAGAGCCACTTGGAGAACCCTGCGTGTCGCGGGTTCGATTCCCATACGGAACAAATATTTGTATGACCTACAAGTAGTTGTTCCGGGTCTGGCTGTTTGTGTACGTGAGTTTAAATTTTTGTAAATGAAACTACAATACAGGAGAAATTCCTAGTGTGGGGCAAAGTTTAAAAAAAAAAGTATAACGCGGCTACCTGGAATCCTAGTGAAGCCAAATACAGTACCATGTTAGCGGATATAAAATATATTAGTAAGTAAATTATATTAGGTTTATGTATTTGAGGTATATATATATATATAGGAGTATATCCGGGATACCCATTGGTATATCCAACCTAATTAATTTTGAGAATGGTTGGTTACTATAAATTAGAAATTAAGTGAGAACTAGCACTAGCCACATATCCGTTCCATGTAATAAGGGGTAAACTTTCTAATTTAGCTTTTCAATTCGGCTGTGCGTACCAGGCGAGTATGCAGTAGCAGGCGGTGGCGGCTGCTATTGGTGCTGACCGCGCGCACCAATCTGCTTCATCGCGCACCGCTCTGACTTATTTTCTTGTACACTGAACGACTCTACTCTGGCGACCTCTAGGGTGTTATGTTATATTTAAGTTAAATTTAGGTGTTAAGTTTGTTTCTTCTGTTGTGAATTTATTTTATAATCGTTTACCTATCGCGATACCCTTAAATCTATTTAAAGGTTGTATAATAAATAAATAAATAAATAAATAAATCATTATATTAATAATAATTATGATTTCCTTTACCATTTAACATTTGTGAAAGGTTTCAAAGTCAAATCCTTGATTTCCAATAGGCCCTTAAGCTGCCTGTCCACTGGAGCGGAACGAGTCAGCGGAGCGGACAAATGTGCCAATATAACCAATAGGAACGGAACTCTGAAGCGGAGTTTAGCGGAGATTCTATTGGTTAATATTGGCACATTTCTCCGTGCCGCTGCCTCGCTCCGCTCCAGTGGACAGGCAGCCTTATAAGGCACTTTAAAACGTCAAATTTAGAAAAAAAAAATTGAATTTTTTCTAGTCGCCATTTTCAAAAGGTAGTTTTCGTATGGAGAAGAATAGGCAAGAAATTCTACCGTTACTCTTTTAAAATGTCTTACATATTATGTATAGGTACACTAAAAATATCCTGAACTATTAATCGAGCAAGTATTTTTCTTGCACCAAGGCGATCTTGTTCATGTTTTCACTTCTGTCAGCACTCCCGGAGTACCACCACATTTTTTTTTTAATTCGAGTTGCATAATGAAATTTAGTACAACATTATAACACTCATTTGGATGATATAATGGTTACTATGACACTGGCTGTTTTAGTGTTGGCAATAAGCTAACTGTTTCAGAAACTTTTATAAACGTTTTATACCATGGGTGTAGATAATTTTTTTATTACAACCGGGGTACCCAATTGATGCAGCCCACTGTACATGACATAAAGTATTAAAAACAATTCTGATCCTTGTAAATGTACCTTAGATTAGGCATGCAAACATTAATGAATGAAGTAACGAGTAAGTACCTACTATCATGGCAACATGGAATAAGTAGGTATTATACATGGATTAGTATGAACTTTCCTATACCATTAAATGAACATTCTCTATTTTTAGTCGCGTAGGTACTAATAATAATAATAAGTGTTAAAACTTGTGCAGACCAGCGCGTTATCGCGAGCGCTACACGGGTCGCGCTGCTTGTAGCGCACGCGATATCGCGCCAGTTTGCATGAGCGCCTTTAGATGTATATTGTAAAATAAATAATGTGTTTTCGATTAAAAACGGAAAAAATTACATAATATAAGTAAAGACGATCCACCTAGAATAAAATTACTATACCACAATAGGTAAAGAGAATTGAAAATGAAGCAACGACAGATAAATTAATTATGTGATAGATACATGGTGAAGTCCCCAGATGGCATAAGTGCGTGTCTTGCTCGTCTGTCTACACACTAGCTTGCTAACTGAGCTCTCAACACTTATTTATTAATCATTTGTGCCAAACCCTAGTAAATATGAAATCTCTGTAACATGATAAACACTTTGTCTGCGCGGCGGGTGCCACATAATTGGCCAGAATTGTTCGCAATTCATTTTTGTCTAGACTCAGGGGATTTGAATATTATTACTCTGAAAAATATGTTGTCGGCAAGAAAATAGATATACCTTTATAGATATTTTGCTTACTACAAATACATCTCAATCAATACAGTAGAATTCTTCCTTCAACAAAATCGATTCCAATGAATAAAGTGAAAACGATACAAAAAAAAACCATTTTAGTTTTTAACCGACTTCCAAAAGGAGGAATTTATCAGTTCGGATCAATCAATCTGTTTGGCCTTTTCCTACCTACTATGGTGGGGTCGGCCTCCAGTCTAACCGGATGCAGATGAATACCAGTATTTTACATGGAGTGACTGCCTATCTGACCTGCACAACCCAGTAACTGGGTAATACGACACCCCTTGGTAAGACTGGTTGTCAGACTTCCGGGATTCTGATTCTCCCCGTAACGACTGTCAAAGATCCACGAATGACAGCCGGGAACAAAGGCTTAACGTGCTTTCCGAGGCACTGAGTCTTGGTGTGTAAAGATGGTCACCCATCCACGGACCAACCCCGGCAAGCGTAGCTTATCCTGATGGATTGACCTGTGCGGCTATTATTACTTAGCCACGAGCTCCAAGTATATCGATTAAGATGTTTATATAAATACATTTTTTTTTTAATGTATGTTCGGGCATAATTCCGTCATTTAAAGACGGAATTGCAAAATTATTTTTTCTTTGAAAGGGTATACTTCCAAGGTGGTCTTATTGTCATCAAGTCAGGATCTGATAATGGGATGCACTCGTATAGCGATTTGGATATTTTTTATAGTAACGCGTGCAGTTGCTCTCGGAAAGCACCATTTGGTGAAGTGGAACTGATGATGAACACTACAGATGGCCACCAGAACTAATATATTACTACATTTTAAGTTTAAAATGTTTACAAAAAAAAAAGAACCGACTTCCAAAAAACCACTACAAAGTGAAAAATAACTAATATTTCGGATGTTGGTGTCTTAGGTTTTGTGTTTTCGTTATTTGCCACCGACTTCCGAAATTTTAGTTATTTTTCACTTTGTAGTGTTTTTTTGGAAGTCGGTTTTTTTTTTTTGTAAAAAAGTTTTGTAATTCACTATCATTAGTATCGATTTCATACGACACGATGTCCATAGGTATATTCTGATACACTACGGTACTAGATAAATCGCGTGTGTTTGTGTACTTTGCAGAAACATACTTGTTTACTTAGGGTCCTGCCTTCGTACTTGTTTGTGAATCAAAAGCTGATCCGAGGGATGTGTCGCAGATAATTTCAGAGTGACGTCCCGAGCGGATTCGCAAACACTTCTCAAAACGTATAGATAGATATTCACACGCAAATCAATAAACACCTGTAACTCTGTAACCACTGTGTAGCAGATTTGTCGCCCGGTAATCATCCCGTTACACTAACCGCAAAACGTCGATCATTAGCACATCACTAGCTCGTATCCAGTCTCATTACCAGAAGCCGATACCCTTTGTGGGTATAATAATGTGAGCCGAACAGGTAATGTATACGCAGTCGCACATAAGCCGCTTACAACGAACAATGAGGAACACAAAAGACACCGCACTCAATAGACTGAAACTGAAAGAAAAAATACTGTCGTCTGTTATTAGTTCGAGAAGAGGAAAGTCCGGGAATCCCGAGTATGTTATAAGGGCAAATATCCGCGAAATGCAATAAGATGGCGATAGGGGGACGAACGCGCCGCGCGTAATACTATATAATATGCTGAACAATCAGGAGGCGGCCGCCTTCGTTCCTGCGACAGCACCACCGCCGCGACCTGCGGCCATGGCCCGGGGATAGTTCGACGCTGCGACGTTGTCTCAGCGGTATTTCGATTTCCCTGTATTAATATACAGGGAAATTGAAATATACGCACAGAAAGTCCACTAAAAGGGGACGGTGCACGTTGCGATGACAGCTCAAGGAAGAAAGTTCTTACACAAGATGGCACACAACTGATTAATACTAGAGATGATCAAGCTTGCTACGAGATCATTGCGTGTATTACTACGTACCATTGCTACGCGCCACTTTTTGGCATTTTCAAGAAACTTTTACGGTTACAGCCATAACCCTTAGGAATAAAGGGGTCATTCTACTACCAATCATTGTGTCAGACTGTAAGTGTCAATCTTTTTGATGTGTAACAGCATTCCTTCAATCAAAATCTAAATTTAAAAAAATCTAAATAATCAAATCTGTGGGAGTGACTTCGTGAAAAGGGACGAAAATGTGTAACAGGAAACTGGGGAAGTACGCGCTACTAGATTTGACCAATGAGCGTGCTTCAGTTGACCGTCAGAAATGACCTTGACGAGGCACCGCTCCTTTAATGTTGCTTATTACTAAGGTGATATGTCAGATGTTACACATCGTATGCGACGACTGGGCTCGCTCATTTTTATCTCCTGTTCTCAAGAAGAGTGAGTCTTCTGAGCATCACGTTCTCGTGAAGTATTTCGTACGATATTGGCAACACTGATACACTTCGAATATCGACTAATATTTTGACTTATAATGTATCACTCGATTTCATATCAATAAAGGCTCGACACCGACACCGCTCGTCACGCGACGCGACGTACCTTTGTGTCGCGTCGCGTGTCGCCCCTGTTTGTAGGAGCCTTAAGGGTAACGGCAGAGTATCCACTTGGCAATTTACCTAGTGTATCACATTTTTCGTCAATTCGACAGTTTTTAGGGTTCCGTACCTCAAAAGGAAAAAACGGAACCCTTACAGGATCACTCGTGTGTCTGTCTGTCTGTTCGTCTGTCACAGCCAATTTGCTCCGAATCTAATGGACCGATTAAGTTGAAATTTAGTACACATATGTATTTCTGTGACCCAAACACGAACGTGAAACGTAAATAATTGAATTTTGAATATGGGGGTCACTTTTGGGGGGCAAACAAGAAAAAATAAAGTTTTGCTAACAGTACCGTGTGACATATTAAATGAAAGGGCTTGTTACGAGGATCTTTAAAATATTTTTTTATATAATTTTAAAATAAATGCTTTTAAAGATATTTAAGAAATTCGCTGAAAATTTACCATTCCCCCCTTATCTCCGAAAGTACTGGACCTAAAATTTTGAAAAAAATACATAGTATGGCTTTACTCATAGATTACAGGAAAACCTATAAGAATTCTATGTATGGTCTTAAAATAACATGGTAAATCTCTCAATATTGTGCGTTTAAACTTACATTTGCAGTTGGAATATATGGGAGAACATGTTTTTCAAATACAATGTTAAGTTTGTTTTTGGGATAAATAAATTCGGAACGGAACCCTTCATTGTGCACAGTCCGACACGCACTTGGCCGGTTTTTTTTATACGTATTTATGCGATGTTGTTTTAAATCCGTTCACAAAAATTACTTCTTGATACGCAAGTCTGTAGTTTTATTATGACACGCTTAAAAACATGTAGTCATACTCGGTCGAAGGTGATCTAATTTAGATTATATTTCTGGCTAAGTGTAGTTAGTTTACCTTCCATAAATATCAATATTTCACAATTCATGGTGTAAAACGTAAGGGAAAGTGAAGTAAACATAAGTTAAGCTGCAATTCACGCGTGAATAAGGAGCTCGTAAAGGGGCTATCAGGGCCCGAGCACAACGAGCCGCCATCCGCGATATATCGCCACACGCACCGCTCCGATTGGGGCTGATCATAGCCGATGATACACGACAATAAAGCCAACCTAGAAATACCGATCTACCAGCCCTACGTACTGCACTCACACACCGCTGCCGCCTAGGGCTAGCGTGTACGAGCCCACGAATAATAATAATATGGATGACTTACTGAATTATTAATTATTTGCACCAGTACCACGTAACTCGACTAAAACTCCAGCTCAATGCTCACCCACCCAGCTCAACGTTCACCCAAATACACGTGACATCAATGTTATGCATAAACGTCTCGCATAAATCGCATTTTTCAGTGCAAATAAAGAAAAAAAATAATAATAAAGAATTTGAGATTTGAAATACAATTTGACGCCACACACAAGACTGGGGAGGCCACCTCGTGCTTCACAATTATTGTGAGAGCAATTAAGTACTCGTGCGGTGCTGAAAACCGCCATTCAGTGAAGAACAAAGGCAAAACAAACAACCGCGACCCGCCGCCGCTAATTAAATATGAACAAGAAACATCCAAAAATTGTCGCCTACCTTTGACCTTTGCTCCCTCCCCCTCCTGACACCCCCCCCCCCCCCGTGTCTCCCGTCCCCTGAGGGGTGGTAATCGGGTTAAGCACTGCTATTCGCGACTGCAACGTTAAACGCTATTTTGGTCGTCCGTCGATATCGCGCTCTCAATAAACTGCACGTAATCACTGACACGTTCCAACTGTTAAAAACCAATAACACAACTCGATACTTTTATTCGTTTATTTTCTATGGCTTTGTCAATGAACGTTTTCAAATTGCTGCTTCATTTGATGTTTGCTCTGAGCGGCTTCATCAGCGTTAGCCAGTGACTCTCCAGTCTCCATAGCTACTTCATGCTGTGCTAATCATACAGTCTTAATATAAATGTTTCTTGACAACATTAAGCGTACTCCAACGAAGTTTGGTAAAGATCTGTTTTGCTAAATTATGTTTCCAAATTCAGTCGTCATTCGTGAACTCTTAAGAATATTATAAGTTGGGAGTGCAGCAGAAACAATTTAAACATCTACATCGAAATACACTCAGCGCGGTCGAAAGTTCAGTTAGTATCGATACACAGTAACACAGTGCGATGAGTCGTGCGCTAGGACAGAGCGACACCGCTCACTCCGGCACAACAGCGGTACGGAGCGGAGCAGTGCGACACAATATGGTACAATAAGCGCAAGTGAATTGAACGTCACAATAGCATTTTAAATGCATAGGACGTATCGTTACCTGTGCATATTTGCTTCACATACACTCCAGATTGAAACAAAACTATCGATAAGTTGCTACGGCTATTAAACATAATATTTTTCAATGCATCACGGAAATTCGGCTCTCTTTTTCCCAGCTTTAAGCGAGCCGTCCACCGCCAGGTAAACTAAGTTTGCCAGTTTTTCATAGTATGTGGGTGGACGCACATGTATGAAAAACTGGCGAGCTAAATAAAACTAACTAGCGGTGGACGGCTCGCGTTATAGTAGAAACAAAGCTTCCTGTTAATAGTATTAAGTTGTAATGTGATGGGAAACAAGCCCATCACCATTTATCGCGTCATAAAGACGTTTCCTATTAAAAATCCCGCGCTGTTACAGTTTCAGATGACCGGCTACTCGAACCTCATAAGCATTAATAGCTCCAACTTATCCTGTTACCAACAGAACATCTTTCATTTGGACGGAAGGCCAGATATAATACAAGTAAGTACAGTAAAGTATCGGTCAGCGATTTGACCAAGTTTCCATACTAATAAAAATAATAAATACGGTAGTGCTTCCACCGATAGATTCGATTCCTTAATCTAATCGTGAACCGACTTTTATCAAATGACAACTAGTGTGCGGAACGTGGCGTGACGTATGGGAAGCCGAATGCCGAACGGGGTAACTAAATGTGTACAGAAGGTCAGTACGAGCCGTGTGATTAGAAGATGAGGGTTAACCAAATAAAAATTATAACTTAATCGTGTCATTGAAGACTTCAATGGACTTCACTTAGATATTTGTAAGTGCATTGGAACTTCGTGGTCACGACTCGTCAGAAGCCCGAAAGTCTGACAACCAGTCTTACCAAGGGTTATCGTATTACTTAGTTACCTACTAGGTTATGGAGGTCAGATAGGCAGTCGATCCATTTCAAATACTGGTATTTAGCTGCATCCGGTTAGACTGGAAGCCGTCCCTTGTAACATTGTTGGGAAAAGGCTAGGCAGATTGATTGATTAGAACTTCGTGGTTGGTACATTCGTGACAACTAATTATTTGTATAAGTATCTCGAGCCGCAATGATACAAGTAAGTGGATCTTCTATATTCGCTTGCAGGCGGTGCCGCCGCCGCCGCCGGTCTCCGGATACGTTTTCAATTAACTGCTAGCGAGGCCCGTTCCGTTTAATATTGCGCAGCGGACTTTAATCACAGAAGAATCAGGCAATAATACTTAGCGGGGCTCGAGGGAGGACTCTGATTGAAATACCTCCCTCTACCTACCACTACGTACCGACTGTCGCTGGTCGTTCAATGCCGCTACATCGCGGATGCGGCTTGAAGAAATGAAGACTCGCCGCTTTATACAAAGTGATATATATTTTTCGTTTGAGATATTTAATTTAATTTAATGTTACGTCGTCGTACGGCGCTGCATTTAGGCGAGTTTAATTAAACATTCCGAGAGTATTATAACGTCGTATCCGTCGGCCGCGGCGCTCGTGACGTCATGACGTGAGGCGAGCAGTCGGCACTAGTGCTGTTGACTGCGCCGCAGCACACAACACAACACAAATCAAAGCTCAAAGCCCGTGCATCACTACAAAGTACATTGTAGGCACTGTGACTGCCATAAGTCATAGCTCACAACAAACGGCTGCTCTTCTGTTTGTAGAATATATCTGAGATAATGCGTTAAACTGATGATGACCTACTTCGAAATCTGGTAAACGTGGTAATCTCTTGTTCGTGTGGTCAAGTGGAACCTAGCGAAAGTCTGGAAACGCAGAATCATGCTCGTTTATTAAACATTAAATTTTTTTATAGGTATAACTTGTTTTTTTTTTTTTAATTATGAATTTGAATGAATAGAAAACGAACATCTCGAAATACTTAATAACAAAGACTCATAACTGAAGTTGTTATAGTCATCATATATTCCGCGTTATCGTTAATTCACACGTACACAGGAGCAACAGTACTAAGAGTAAGGAACACAGGAACACTCGCTGTTGAGACACGAAACAAAACTTGCCAACAATTCCGAGCTCGGCTGGAATTCGGCACAGTTGGCAGACTACCCTGTGCCTGCCTCATGCGCCGAACATACGACAATAATATATAAGAAAGTCTATTTCATACGACACTCAATGGCGAAAATTGGAAATTACATAGAAATAAGTCCCTATATACAATAAATAGATAAATAGGGCGTCAGCTGATTATTAATCAATAAAACGTTATTGCTGTCCTTTTTGCTGCCCTTTTGGCTAAATAAGAATGTGCAGAAGCTTCTTCTTTTTCTTTTCGTGTCAAAGGAACAGTCGGTAAGCCGAGACAAGTATCCACCTCACCGAGTAAACTGCTACGTAGTGGGGTGGATACTTATCTTGGGTTACCGTCCTTACATCATAATCTATATCTGCATTTTTTTCCGGACTCAGTTCATACCGGACCTTCTATAAATGTAGGTATATGTATACTGTGGGCGTCTTCCAGACCTGCACGTCTGTCTCGCGACCCACGGTCACGATCACAAAGTTGTGCAAGTACCTACTGTTACTTGTACACAACTTAACTTGTTATTTTCTTTCATCCGTACGTGCTACAGTTATACACTGACCTGCGATTACTGAGCCGCTATCACGCTACAAAATGCAAGACAGGCATATTATCTGGATGTATGTATTGGTAAACATTAAAATACTTTTTCACGATCTGGACTGATTTACTAGAAACGCACAAACAGACGGCTAAATTAATTTCTTAACGTTGTGGCTGGCAGAATTGACTACCCAACATTTTGGCATTGTGTACAATTACATACCTACATAATTATCTAAAAGAACAGAAACTGATAAAATTATATTGATTTTAATTTAATTTATTAAGCGGTTTGGGCATTTTTGAGATGCGACTAAACCATTGATTTCACGACACTGGTACCGACACCAGCTTTAAAAAGACATCAACGCACGATACATTATTTCCTGCACAACAAAATTATTCAAGTTTTCACTTCTGTCGGCACTCCCGGAGTGTTTTGTTGTTTTATGATTTTAATAAATTTAAAGATTTTAATTAATTTTATGATTTTAAAATAATATTGATGATTTTAAATAATTTAATGATGATTATGATATTATTCATGTGAGTAATGTACTACTGATATTTAATTTTAGTTTTAATAGTATGATTGTGGTTTGTATTTGAATAAGTAATAATGGTTCTTAACATAATTCTTAAGTATACTAACAAAAATAAGGATCACTTGTGTGATGTCTAAATTAGGATAAGTTATTTATTATTTGTTAAACATGACTTACATATTTATATAATACAATAGATTTGCATAGTCTTAAAATAACATTCAGTAAGAGGATCTACATGTTTTGCCATTTATGGCGTACAAAGTTGGTCAACTCAACCATTAATTTGAATTTATGCTGAACAAAAAAATCTAAATAAACATAGAAGGCAGATTTAAAATATTTTATTTAACTAGCAGCGCCCCGCGGTTTCACCCGCATAAGTCTCGATCCCGTGGGAGCATCGGGATAAAAAGTGTATCTTATGTGTTAATCCACGTTATAAACTATCTGTGTGCCAAATCTGTTCAGTTCTTTTTGCGTGAAAGAGTAACAAACATCCATCCATCCATCTCACAAACTTTCACGTTTATAATATTAAATACTATCTTTTGCCCGTAGCTTCACCCGCGTGGATGTCGGAAAATATCCCACAGGAACGTGCTACCGGGATGCAGAGTATCCCAGGTCATGGCCTATCCGTATGCCTTTCATCTAAATCCATTCAGCCGTTACGACATGGAAAGGTAACAGGCAGATAATAAATCTATTTTAGAGTTCCGTACCTCAAAATGAAAAATTGAAACTCTTACAGGATGACTTCGTTGTCTGTCAAGACTCCTTTTCTCAGGAATACGTGGAGGCATCAAGTTGAAATAGATATCAAAAACTTAGATCTACGGTCTCTTGGAGCTGTAACGAAAATCAAACTTCCAAGTCAACGCAATAAAAAATACGGCCATTTATGCCGCATATTTTGATACTCGCAAATAAACCAGTCTATTTGGTACTTTTCGTTGGTCCAGCAGCATGAAGTTTGGCGAGAAGCAAGGTTAAATAAAGAGGAAAATCCGAAAATTGGTAATTTATTGTTTTATGAACTGCAAAGTTAAGCTTGTTCTTCTATCTGGAATCAAACATTCATAGGCTGGGTCTTGAAGTAACTTTAGTCTGTATTTCATTAAAAGTTCTTTTTCAATTGAAAAGTTAAGTTTGTCCTTCAATCCAGATTTGGAAATTCGGGCAGCCGAGCAAGCACAGCTTTGAGACGGACACCTCAGGGCGCGTCCTACTCACACTTGGCCGGTTTAAAAAAAAATCTGGTTTACCTATATGATTCTAAATGCTTTACTTAAAATACTAATTATTCATTTTATTATTATTATCACGATTAATTTGTAGTACTTACTTTAGTGCCGCCATTGAACACATAATACCTCCATTAACTTTTGACAGAGTGGGCCGATTTTAATGAAATAAAGACTTAAATTAAGACTAATTAATTTAATTATAGGACCACTCGTGTGTCTGTCTGTCTGGCTGTCTGTGTGTCTATCTGTCTGTGCGTCTGTCACAGCCAATTTGCTCCGAATCTAATGGACCGATTAAGTTGAAATTTGGTACACATATGTATATCGTAAATTAATGAAATTTGAATATGGGGGTCACTTTTGTTGGCAAGCAAGAAAATCAAATGAAAGGACTTGTTACGTGGATATATTATTTTAATAATTTTATAGTAAATATATTTAAAGATATTTAAAAAAAGAGACAGAAAATTGACCATTCCGCCCTTTATCTACAAAAATACTGAGCCTAAAATGTTGAAAAACTACAGGGTATGGTTCTTTACCCACAGATTACAGAAAAACCTTTATAGGTTTTTTTTACCATGTTATTTTAAAACCATAGACTTCTTATGAAGTCTATGGTCTTAAAATAACATGGTAAATCACTCAATATGGTGCGTAACTTACATTTGCTGTTGGAATGTATGGGAGAACATGTTTTTCGACTACTTACATTGTTAAATTTGTATTTGGGATAAATTCATCCCAACTACGGAACCCTACATTGTGCGTGGTCCGACACGCACTTGGCCGGTATGAATGTTTGGTGCAAATAGTTAAATTACATTAATTTAATGTGTTACGAAGAAAGATTCTTATCCTTTCCAATTCCTTACACTTTGTCAGTTTAGGACAGGAAACCATACTTGATTATGATTACCTTTAATTATAGTAGAGTTAATATTCGTCGTGGATTTGTTTCAATATTGAAAAACCCTTAAGTGAGTTGAATGTGAGACACTTGAGCAAGCCTGAAGCCCTGCAGGCTGCAGCCTGTCCGTGTCGCGAGTACAGGTACATCGGTATACCAGCAGCAGTTTAAAGTAGGCAAGTGGTGCGAGTAGTGCACACAAATCACAAGTCGAAGCAATGCTAACGAACGACTCGTTGAAGTTGGGATTAACTGAGCGACGACAAACTTACCAGATACCAGTATACCTACCTTCTAGGTAGGCAAATAATGCATTCCTACAACTCTTTAAAAAGCTCTGGATTTTTGGAACATCTGGAACATTACCTTAAAACTTTTACTTAAAAATATTGTGACAATCCGATGTTATTTGTAAAGGTGGCTTCCCACGCGTGTGCGATTTTGCGCACGCACGCGCACCAGCCCGCACGACGTACCGTGGGGGAGGTAACGTGCGTGGTAGCGAAGACGCGTGCGTCGCGGTGCGTCCGAGTTTGGACTCGCCGCGGGCCAGCCCGCTCGGATACGCACCATGGGATGGGTAACGTGCGCGGTAGTGCAAACGCGTCCGTGGCGGTGCGTCCGATTGAAATATGTACGTTTTGCCCAACTTGGCATATTTTATGTATGGAAATTCATAAGCAAATTTTCAGACATGGACGTTTTTGGGATTTTTACGCAAACGCTTAAATATTCGATTTCAGATTATGAAATCGTTTTCAAAATCCGTTTTTAGAAATCAATTTCTGGAGCGACTCTGACGCTTCCGGCTCGCAGTGTCGATTATCTCTAGTAATATTAAAATTCGGTTGTAAGTGCATCGATCAAAACCTTCTAGAGTATTTGTCTTAAGCCCTTTAAGACATATACGGAAATCTACTCTTGCCGTAGTTTTGTGAAATCGGTTTGTCTAGTTCGGATTATCAATACGATACGATTTGTTACTGAAATCGGATTTTAAATACATTTCGATATATCTGATGCATGCCTACTAATTTTACCTTTGATAGCTACTTCCATATGAGAGGATCTACTATCTATTACGCAAAGCTATGAGCTCTTCATTATTGGTAAAGATACAATAAGGTGGTGATGATGGCGGCTCCGCTCGCTTAATAGCTCTTTATATGAAAATACAATAAATACACTAGGTATAGGTAGGTACCCACTTTGCACGCAGCGACATGCATGTCATACCTTGTAGGTTTATGTGAAATGAAATATTTAGAATTTCGTCAAAACAAAAGCACTAACTACTACTGTTTGTTTTTATTATGACTTTACGACACAACAGGCAAAATTAAACAATGCCTTTCCTTTTGTTAATGTGCCAAAGTATTTTCTACTTTAATTCACTAACAATTAAGATAGATTTACAGTGACGTATGTCGTACGATAAGTTTACAATGACGTATTGTGCCAGAGAGCTATTCGGCTGTCCCATTTCAAAACCTAATAAGGACTTAAAACGCAATTTTGGACAGCGCATCAACGTAAGATAGGTCAACCTTTGAACCAACGGTCAGGTCGCTCAGGGAGCTACTTACGTGTTGTGAGTCCTATGCTGAGGCACATGGCTTACTGTACAATGTTGCTAAGAGCGAATTCATGGTCTTTAAGGCGGTGGGTGGTAAATGTCCAGATGCTGTGCCTGCAATTAGGCTTAACGGTAATGAACTAAAGCGTGTTTACCAGTTCAAATATCTGGGACATTACGTGACCGACGACCTCAAGGATCATGTAGATATTGAGCGGGAACGTAGGGCGCTGGCAGTTCGATGTAACATGTTGGCACGCAGGTTTGCACGTTGTAGCAAACAAGTTAAAGTAACGCTTTTTAAAGCGTATTGTCAAGTGTTTTACACGTGCAGCCTGTGGACCAACTATACTTTGCGGACTGTCAGCGCCCTGCGAGTCCAATATAATAATGGATTCAGGATGTTGATGGGACTGCCCCGTTTCTGTAGTGCTTCTGGCATGTTCGCACACGCACATGTTGATGGCTTCCATGCGATCATTAGACAGAAGTCTGCCTCGCTGCTCTGCAGAGTGCGAGCCAGTTCCAACTCCATCCTGAAAACCATTGCAGGGAGGTACGATTCACCTATATTGTGTGATATTGTGCGAAGGTGTATCTCCAACAATAGGCTTGTAACTATATAAAATACTAACATAGTTTTTTTTTTAAGATATCTTCTTACTAACCCCTATGGGTGTACCGCTAGTCCGAAATAAAGATTATTTTATTTTATTTGAAAAGTAGGTTTTTATGTTAGGTAAAAAAATATGCTATTGGTTATATAAAATACTAAATAATGAACAAATAGTACTAGCAATCTTTTAATATATACTACATATTTTAAACCACTTACTTTAATAATGGACACAAGATAGTTAGGTTCATGTAGCAACTAGTTTCATAACATACTTAACATAGTAAAAGCCCTTTTGTTATGGTTTATAGAACAAGTTCATTGACTAAATTCTAGTAACTTTAAAGGGTAGGTATGTTATTAAATAATGATTCATTGAATAAAAAGTTTACCTATCTATATGACGGAGGAGAGCTGACTCCATCATCATTAGCACTCATCGCTGGTCCTCTTAACTGTGGGCGTCGGTGGGTAGTGTTGGATGAAGAAAACAGACTCGTATACACAATCAAACTATAATTCCAATCCAACAGTTACAACACAGTAGCAACACAACACAGGCACGTATAGCTAAGTAGGTACTAGGTACGTATCCCAGAACGCGCGATGGTTCAGTGATTCGCACGCGCCACCCGCCAACGGCAAAGTGTCGTCAAAAATCGTTAGCGCGCGCCACACCAACTCCATCGAGCGCCATCAGATACGACTCAATTGCGACACGGCCATCCTGCTTGCACACGTCCCCGTCTGATTTACTCTGCGAAAAAATAGGCCACGAGAGTCCACTCCACACCGAGTTCCACTCGGTCACTCCTGACCAAACTCTAGATTCATCGGGTCGGTGAAAATAAAGAAATTTTTAACCTCTTTAGTTTTATTTTAACCAAATCTTACTCTTTAATTAAATCAAACATGGTTAAATTGGGAATAATCGAAAACACAACAACCACTACCCTGGGCCATGTACCATAGTCGTTCGGATCAACCTTAAAAACTCTACTGCCACAAAAAAAAACTGCCAAGCTTACAGAAAACCTCGAGTAAAAACTCTAACGCCACGGCTCTCCAGCCGACCAGCAATCACATTGCTCTCACACATCCAGCGCATGGATCAAAACTTCTGCATATCCATCAAGTAGATCGCCCGTGTGCACCACCCACTGACTACACACTATGGTCTTTCCAGACCCCGACCTCCGCCAGATAAACACGCCCATCGCGCACCCACGGACTACTTGAGTTGCCTCAAGAGACACCGATTTCTACGGGGCTACGACTACGTAGTAACTACTGTTACGATCAAACACAATGCGGCCAATAGAATCCCTTACTCGATTTTCTACCAAAACTTAAGCTTGCTCATCGTCATTTAACTCACAACCAACATCAACATCGACTGGTACGTGACCCACTGGCATCTTCCTTAGCATATCGTGTGCATATTTGTGGGTACGCTTAGAATTTAAAGCTTTCAGTGTGCAACGATCACCGCCCAAAATCTCAATAGTTTTAAACGGACCTTTAAACTTTGAATCTAACTTCGTTTGATTACTTTCTTCATTTTTATCAACACAAAATCGCAAAATTTTGAACTTTAGCCTTTATTTTGTCAAATCGCGTCTTGTCATATTCCGCACACTTTTTAATATTTTCTGACGCGCGCTCGCGCATTTCCTCTATGTCTACATTGGTCTCTACATCGCTACACATCAACGATAATGGTCTCGCAATTTTTTCTATTAAAAGCTCCAGAGGTAAAGCTTTTGTTAATTATGCTTGTTGTAGGGAAAGAATTTGGTTTAATTTATTGTAAAGATAAGGTCCGAGGAAAACAAAGAATCTTTGAGTAAAAGAGGTTTTAAGAGGAGTAGCCAAGGCAACTATACGTACGTACGTACGTTATATTTCTGGAGCGGCTCTGGCGCCTCTGGCTCGCAGTTTCAATCGTCTCTAGTAATATTATAATTCGGTTGTCAGTTCATCGATCAAAACTATCTAAACATAAACAAATACTTGCTTACGCAATCTACTCTTGCCGTGGTTTTGTGAAATCGGTTTGTCTAGTTCGGATTACCGATAAGATACAATTTGTGACTGAAATCGGATTTTAGATACGTTTAGTTTCGATATATCTGATGCATGTCTACTAATTTTACCTTTGATAGCTAGTTCCATAATTTGCATAGTAGATGTAAAGCTATGAGGTCTTTGCTTCCGGTTAGTCCCCCTATGCTCTAGTCCCTCTATGCTCGACCTAAAAAATACCTAGAAAAAGTATCGCTATGCACGCAAATTTTCGATTCTACGTAAACAATGGAAGGTATAGTTGGAAAGAAAAGTGTTTGAATTCAAGTAAACAAAATTATAGCGATATTCGTATAAGCGTAAGCGTCTGTAAGTTAAAATTTGTTTTGTCTCGTTCTGACAGTCAAAAGTCAAAATGACAGACAAAGACAAACGAATTTCAGAGCAATTCTAAGTTAAGAAATGTTTATGATTAGAGCTGTACTCAATATTTAACGAAGTCTGTAGACAGAAAACTAAAAAAATATAAAAGAGCCTAAATAAAAAGTCTGTTCTCAAAGTCAAATCACCTGTATTCATAATATTTCTTATGAATAACAAATAAAATACAAATAATCAATTATAAAAAAAACATTAAAAGGAATAGATAATAGTGAGATATAAGTATTACTATTTCAATCACAGAATGAGATATGACTATTACTATTTAAATCACAGACTTTAATACGAATCAAATTATTAGTACTAATTTAAAATTAACATTTATGTCTCGATAAGGTTTTGGTTTCATTATGCTTTGCTTTATCAAAGAGAACTCTAATTACGTAAATTATTTTCTTAATCGATTATGACTAATTTGTTTCATTTTGACAGTTCAACAACATTCATTGCGTTATTTACGTTTCAAATCGAAACAGATTGTAATTGATCGTATATTACATAATTAGGGTACTTGTAATGATCCGCGGAAGGGCTCATTGTTATAGTCACCCTGAAAAAACTAGTTCGTTACATGCATCTCATCAAGCGCAAAGCTTGACCCGTTTCATTATAATAAATTTTCTTCTTATCGTGTGGTTAGTGACTAACCTGGTGTCAGAGTTTTAAAGCCGCCCAAGGGCCTCTCACTGAAGAGATGTCAGCAGAATTGTCAGGGTCCGTTAGGGCCGATGCCTACCGGGGGAGCGAAGAAAACCGAAAGGGAGATCGTGGCCCCCGGCAACAGGGCAACCGAAGTAACACGGGTGGGTTTTAGTCAGTAAGAGTCTGACACGTCCTCCCGCTCCACCCAGAGCAGGAGAAGTTATTTGATAATTTCCCACCCAAAAAAAAGGGCCTCTGACTTGGCTTCACATGCCGTCGAGAAATATATCTCAGGTATGCCGGTTTCCTCACGAATATAATTAATGATGATTAAGAATAGGAAAACATAATATATTTACATACTAGGTTTTCTTAATTTACCTTTTAAATGGTTATATAAAATGTAACACTGTAACAGTTTTCTTCATCACTGCCCACGAATATTATTTTGTGCATAGCGAAACTTTTTAGTAGGAATTTTACGAGTCGAGCATAGCAGGACGAGCATAGGGGACTAACCGTTTGCTTCATTATTCATAAAAATACAAACAAGTGGTGATGTACTGATGTATCATTTTTTGTCATACTTGATTTTTCGTCGAATTTGAAAAAAAAAACTTTTTTTTTAAAGGTATACTTTCTAGTGACAATGGGACCACCATTGTCATTTGGTCACAATCTGATGATGGGATCTTGGAGAAATCGAAGGAACTCTTCAAATATTATAGGCACACCTATAGCGATTTGGGTATTTTCATAGTAAGTAACTCGTGGATTTGTTCTCGGAAAACCGCATTTGGTAAAGTGGCACTGATGATGAAGGACACAGATGGCCAACGGAACTTCTCAATAATAAGTAGGTAATTGCTGACTCACTAAAAACTTTTTTGCAAAAAAAAAAAAGAAAAACCAACTACTTCCAAACTACAAAGTGAATAAATAACATTAAATTTCGGAAGACGGTGGTAAAAACTAAAATACTGATCCAAAGACACCGACTTCCGAAATTAAAGTTATTTTTCATTTTGTAGTGTTTTCGCGTAGGTTGTTTTTTTTTTTTAATTGTTTTTTACTACAGTTTCCTCTTTTATTAATGGATGTTAAACTTTATCATTCATTCATAAACTATTTATTCATCGTAGATGTGACTGCTTGTGCATTTTTTTTTGTTAGGTTTATAATAATAATATTTGTTTAGGTATATGTATATTGTAAAAGAGCCCAAAATACTGGTTCTTTATTAAACTTCAACGAATTATAACGTTGCTAAATTGAAAAGTATAACTGTGACGTAGCATGACAACTGAAGTGACAGGTATTTTGTTTAGTCAGTTAACCAGACGTTTTTAACAGCTCTCTCGTCACGTGGTTATTAGGGTTTCATAACTTTAAACCTTGGTAACCTTCGGGAGGTTACCAAACGGAACCCTATTACTAAGCCTCCGCTGTACGTCCGTCCATCTGTCTGTCAGCGGGCTGTATCTCATGAACCGTAATAGGTAGACAGATGAAATTCTCACAGGTTGTGTATTTCTATTCCCGCTATAACAGCAAATAATAAAAATTGAATAAACTTAAAAAAAACCGGCCAAGTGCGTGTCGAACCACGCACTATGAAAGGTTCTGTAGATGGGATGAATTTATCCCAAAAAGAAACTTATAGTTGAAAAACATGTTCTCCCATACATCGATATACGTCACGGTCAATTCTCAAACTGCAAAACATAAGTTTGTAATCGCTATTTTTTTTTTTATTATAAATTAACAATTTTCGGACATTTTCCTTTACTTGTGCTAAGACACCTTGCTTCTTGTCAAATTTCATGATTCTAGGTCAACGAGAAGTATCCTATAGGTTTTGATTTATTTGCGAGTATCAAAATATATCGCACTGCTCAGTAAGCGAAATTATTTTGCCATACTACAGCGCCATCGGTTAAAAAATATTTTGCAAATTTATCTCTTATGGTCTTAGCAGAAAGATTAGAAAGCAAGAAAAAAAGATTATTTTTTTGGAACACGCACAGGAAATACAACATTAAAACTAGGGCATGCTATCCGGATATCTGGATATCCAAATTATTTATATATTTATTTATTTATATATACTTTATTGTACACCACAAAAATACATAACAAAAAATAATCAAACACTACAAAATATACAATGGGCGGCCTTATCGCTTTCCGCGATCTCTTCCAGGCAACCTTGGAATGGACAGTGATTTGCCTGGACATAAAATGGGGCATTGCCTGGACATAAATTATCCGAATATCCGTCGCAAATGTTATCCGGATAACAGTTGTTTTACTATCCGGATAAAAAGAATAATACCGATAATTTCTTTTATTCGTTTTCTATATTTTATTATATCAAAGTCAGTAATAATATAACATTGAACGTTGTGTTTTATTAAAATAGGTATTCGCAATCGTGACAATTCATGGTATATCTTCTAAAATCCATCTAATGACACAATTACTAGATTCATCATAAATATAATTAAAAAATGCTTTTGCTCAGAGCTCGACTTCAGTTGTCGACAGCGATGATGATGACGTAGTGCTCAGTGATTACCAGCAGCAGAAACTGAAAAATAATTTACTATAACAGAGAAAATAAGCATAGAGATCAACAGGAGCATGCCGAAAACCCTTTCAACGTCCACTGGAACTGATCTCAGTTGCAGTGAACGTAGTGCTGTTAAAGTAAATAATTTTTGAAGTAATGACCTGATGGTCATTACTTCAAAAAATATTATTACAGCGATGATTCGCTGTGATCAACTGAAGTCAAGTGTGAGTCAAAGACGATTTAGAAACTCTTTGCTGAGCACAGATTGCACACACCAAGAAGAATTCATCTTAGTCAAGTAAACAACCTCCTCATCACATTACTCCAACCAGCATCGAAGCTAAAAAGGATTTTCCTCCACTGGTTACATCCTGTTATCCTACTATATAATTATATATAGTAGGATAACAAGACTATATATAATTATATATTATTATTATATGTAATATAATATATTTAAATGTATATAAAATCGTTACATCCACGATAAAGTTGCGAATGTGTCATTTTCGCATAAAACTGTTTTTTGTCACCACCCGCACCCAATCTGGTAATACATACCGTGGCAAAGTTTCAATCGTATCTGTAATAGTTTACAAGATATCATAGTAGTACTCGTAAATGTGCGAATCACAGATTTTACGAATTGCAGATTTTCACGCTTGCATATTTTAAAAATAATTATCCTATTTCGTTTAAACCATTTCATTGTTTACCGGCAATCAATTTTATTCGAATCTTTTGGAGTTTTGAATTGTTCGGTTGACGTTAATTTTTCTTTCTTACGACTCATGTCATTGTAGAAAAATCTTTAGAATGGACGATATTTTTTAGACTATGAAAACACCGAAATTTATTTATCTAATGCTATATTGCTTTCATTTCATTGTTAATTATAAATGCGCTCACTGTGATTCGGTGATTTATGAACCCTGTGTAGTTAAAAGTTGTTGTGCTGTAAACTGGGTACGTATTCCTTCTTTCTCATGACACTAGCAGGTTCTCGAAATACTGGTGATAGCTCCTTGGTATTAGGACATCGTTATACTATTTTAGTAGATCTGTCTTTTTCACCTTCGAAATAGGCAATCGGCCACTATAAACAGATTTAGGTATTATAATTGTACATTCCCTTTCCTCGCTTTTAATTTAAACTTAATGAAGCTTTCACTATTATAATCTTTTTTGATGAAAATGGATTTTGGAATTTCTTTGCAATATTGCACACACACAGAATCTTAAAACTTTGGAACATCATTTTCAGTAAGGGTTTGGTGCCTTTTCTTTAGTGGTTTGCTTCTACTGCGAACTGAAGTACTTTGGTACACGATTTTTGGAGTGTTTTGTAATGAAAATGTCGATTGGAAACTTAAATAAGTTACCTTTTTACAGTCGTATCCAAAATATCCATACTATCCGGATATATCCGGATAGTTGTCTAGAAGTATCCGAAATATCCGGGTAGTAAAATTTGGCGGATAATTGCATTCCCTTATTAAAACTAAGAAAATTATAAAAACAATATCAATTTCAGAAAAGAATATTAAAATTTAAAAAATAATGTATTAAAAAAAGTTGCTCTTCTTGGTACATTCCTCATAGATATCAAGGAAGTATTTCCTTCAGGATCATTTGGCCATGAGCCTGGATGCACTCCACCTTCATTTTCAGTATCAAAAGTACCAGAGGGTGTATATATTCGAGGTAAATTTTTAGATCGCCTTAAAAAGTTGTGCAATAAACAAAACTTCATAACAATATTGGATACCTTTTTTGGTTCTAATAAAAATGGTTTATAAAAATGGTGTATAAAAATGGTACCCTAAAAATAACCGACATTATGCCGAAAACGTTCTCAACTATTGTCAGAGCACGAGACAAACGATACTTAAAAATTCTTTCTTTTGTTCCCGTGGCGTGGAGACGGCTTCAACGTATTTTCAGTGAGAGCAAATGCACTATCTGCCACAAACACGTAGGGAAGTGGTTCCTCCTTGAAGGGCAAATAAGTTGATGCTGGAAAATCCAGTTCATTTCAGTTTTTTTTTATACATCTCTGTATTTCTATAAACACCGCCATCATTTATTCTACCTTGACATCCGCAATCCACAAATGTGAAGTTATAGTCAGCATTTATATAGCAGCAGTATAGTCACCTTCTGATCCCACCAAACGAACCAACATTCCCCCAGTTACACAACATAAAACTGCTTTTGCCAAAAACCAATATTTCACCTTAAGTTCACTGATCTACAAGAAAATTCATAAAGAATTAAATATACTGGATTGCAATAAGTTTGGTTTGAAAGCTAAGCTGATGGAATGGCTACTTAAACAGGACTACACACAAACTGAATCTCTGCTAAAATGTATTGCCTAATATTGCCCTATTTTTGTTTTTACTCCCTCACATATAACACCTCACACTCACTACTCTCATACAAAAACTCACCACACATAGATACATAAATCATACAGACATACTCCCACACATTCACCTACTCACATACATAAGTTTTAATTTAAATTTAATTAATTTTGTTTTTTTTTTCTTTGTTTTTTACATTATTTTTCTCTTTCCTTAGTTATAATGTTTCTGTTAAAAGTAATAAGATTGTAAAGTTGTTAACAAGTACCTTACAAGTTGGCACAGTCCGCAGTTGTTTGATCCCTATTTTTAAGTAACCTCACAGCTGAACACTGTCTCTTAAAATACAGGTCATCCTAGTTTGAGAGGCAGGGCTCACAATATCTCCCCCGGCAACAGGGCAGCCGAAGGAACACGGGTGGGTTTTAGTCAGTAAGAGTCTGACACGCCCTCCCGCTCCGCCCAGAGCGGGAGAAGTTATTTGATGATTTCCCACCCTCAAAAAAAAAAAAAAAAAAAAGGGCTCACAATATCTGTATACAAACTACTGCAGCGTTAATTAGCTTTATGTTTAACAGTGTATACTAATGTATATTTATTTGTGTCAATAAACTATTTTATTATTATTATTTACCAAAGCTAACAGAACAATGCTAAAAGTAGCTTCGAATCTCAAGGCCCACACAGACCGACACGCAGCGTCGGAAAAAGCTAGGTGTGTGATGTGTAGGTCGTCGGCCGTGTGGGCTGGGGCGCGTCCGTGCGCAATATCGCGCACCATGGGAAAGCCCTCGGTGCGCGGTGCGTGGTCGTGCGCCGTGCGGCCCGGTGCGCGTGCGTGCGCAATATCGCGCACCGTGGGAACACACCTTAATTATATACGGATAACGTGTTATCGTGTAGTCAAGCCAAAATCATCCAAACACCTACTTACTTATCCTACAACACCGAGGGCACGCTTGCGAACTCGGCCCGTAACTCAAACTCAAAGCATTTATTTCAAATAAATCAATGACAGTCACTTTACAGGTAGAGAAGACTTAAATTGTATCAGACCTCTTTCTAAGAGCAGAATTGAATATGTTATTGTTGTGATTGCAATAAAATAACCGATTGAACAATGTGGCCACTACACAGCCAGCCGGTTGTTTTCCAGATTTTTTATATATCTTTAGATACCTACTTTGCCGACGAATAATAAAACAGAAGCCCTTAAAATCAGTCAGTCTGTTCAGCGACAAACAATAACGCAAACTAACGAGTTATATTGAATGAAACCTCTAGGGTCTATTTCCATTTGCAACTTCCCCGTGATTGTATTATCATCACAGTTAAAGAGCCTGCCACCGCCCCCGCCCCTGCCACCTTCTACAAAACGAACCTACCACACATCCTCTTAACACCGAAACCGCTGATTAATTATTTCGTTTTATTGAACAGAAGCCATCAGCTTTTTAATGAATGTACCTCAGTTATGGCATGCATGATACAGGTACCTTGCGCCGGACGTCTGACAGACCACTGACCATCGTATACCTGCGTAGTCTAAATCGTGACCTATATCGATGGTTCAATTATCTGAATAATTTAGAACTCGATTAATATTCAGTATGTAGGTAACCTAAATTAAGAACTGATTTGACAAGGCGTGAGCATTGGTAAGATGAAACACTGATATTGACAAGATCACAAACAGGCAAGATAACCAGTCGCTCAGTTACACCGTTTAATACAAAATACAAACCATAGATATATCTATGATATAAACTGACAACAACATTATTTGGTAAACTCTCACATCAGATCCGTTTATATTTAAACCACATTTATCTCTTAATACCGTGATCAGGTTAGCGGGGTTGTCTTGAGTATCACAGGAGTAATTAAGTTAATTTATTTACGTAAACAGTAACTTATCATACTCAATTGGAGATGAAAGCATTTACAAAATTAGCTTCTTCTTAATTATATAAATAATACAATTTTACTCCGAGTCAAGGATTTGACACAAAACTTAACGATCGCTCGCCGAGAAATTCTGTTCATTTTACTAAATCGAAAAGGGTTATTGTTATCCTATACAATTTTATGAATATTATCTTTAATTTAAAGTTAGCAGTTGTTCAATTATAAAACGAAACGTAAAGGAAATAGAATAACATATACCTAATTTGTATAGTACAACAAAAGGCCGTGCAGCCAGGCGGAGCATCAGGTTGGCAACATTCAACATCCTACATAAACCATTTTCTAAACTTACATAGCTACTTTAACGCACACCTTTTTCCCATACCCCATGGGAAGCATACGCCTAAGATAGTGTATACTACCTAGCTTTTTAGGGTTCCGTACTGACTCAAGGAAGCCAACGGGACTATTGAGACTATACTGCCTGTCCTTCTGTCTGTCTGTCTGTGGATGACCTACCTAGCAAGGTGTCTTTATTACTTAGTACCATACAACTACATATCTCGCACCAGCACATCGTGAGCCCTATCGCACAAACAAATAAAACCGTCCTTTTTACAATATTAGCAGTTGCGCGCCTTTACCGCGACACGCATATTGCGAGCTTATTATATTGGGATCCTCTGTGTACTGGATCATGTACTATATTCGTGGGTACACACATGTCAGCTATTAGCATTGTGTGTGCCGTGATGTCATTGAGACGGGCATCATTGGTGTCCACCGCCGGTAAACATCGAACGAACGCCGCTAATTGATTCTCCTGCCCGCAAACTAGCGCTTCCTACTGCAACACTGAGTCACCTTGCATGGGTTCATAGTTGAGCAGACAACTTGATTAACTAAACGCAACTTGATGCTGCTAGTAAATACACTAACAGTTAGTACTGAGGTACTGGTAATACACCTAAAAATATACGTCGAAATGCACAAAGTTATCACGGGCGAGTAACAGGGCCAGTTCCTATATTTAAAAACATTCTAAATATAGTCGCAATCAAAATCAACCCAGCGATAGCAATCAATGTCAAAAACTTGTTAATTTGAACGTTCAAAGATACGTTCTTAAAAATGTGGAAATTGCCTCTGAGGTTCGAAGGCATTTTCATCATACCAAAATAAATTCAAAAACTAGCTTAAGCCACTAATAAGTAGCTTATGCCCTGCAGAACTTTAAACTATTTCGTTGCAATAAATCACTAAAGAAGGACATTTCGTAATTTGAATATTTAAAACAAAAACAGTACGCTAACTAATCACGGCTCCAATAACATTTATTCATAACTAATTTTGTATGAAAACAAAACACAACGCATTAAATGTTAATAATAATTAAATTGAATGCGAATCAAATGCCATAATGTGTACGAGTTATCCGCGCCATCCGATCAGCAACAACACGATGGTTAATTGTTATGAATTAACTGCAACTACACGCCGCTATAATTGATATCCAGTCGTTAGCAACGCGTACACCAGATGCAAATGAACCAGTCTGAACACAAGTGAACGCGAACAGAACTTCATAGAGCTTCTATTATTAATTTGTACTATAACTGTATGATAAATGATCTTATTATACACTCTCACAACAGCTATAGGTTTTATTCGCTTAGTTATGTAGATACAAACATTGTTGAACTATCAAACTAAAAGTTATTACTACAGACAGCAGTTCTACGAGTACTCCCGTAGGTACATGACATACTACATCAACATACCTAACCGTCGTAACCTAACCTTCCTACCAAAATTCTCTGCGACCGCTCGACGCTTAAATAATTGGGAATCAAACGAGCTTACCTGTTAAGCGAAGTCTTGATTCTAATTTTACGAACGGCGATCTGAAATATAATTCGTTAAACAGAGTAGTAATTCTTATGCGCAGCGTAGACATCGTGTTCGTTTAGATATAAAATATTATAAATTTATATTTTTTTAATAGAATTATCGTCCTTGGTGGCAACACACGCAGGAATGTCACTAATTTTAGAGATCCTTATGATGGAGAACAAGCTCTGTTTTCTGTACAGAGTAGTTCCGCATACTTACATTCACTAGGTTTTCCTGGAAAAATAAGTGAATTAAGTAGACTAATTATTGCAGCTTTGGGGCTATTAGCTAGTGGCGGGTGGGTAATTATATTTCAGATCGCCGTTCGTAAAATTAGAATCAAGACTTCGCTTAACAGGTAAGCTCGTTTGATTCCCAATTTTACTTCACGGCGATCTGAAATATAATTCGTTAAACAGAGTAGATGTTCAGAGTTGTCTGCAATAATTTAGTTAGTTAATAAGTTACGGCATATTCTGATTTATTAGGTACTTTTATCATTCTTTCTGAATACAATATTTTAATTTTATGTAATTTAAGAAGGTTGCTTTGTTTTATGTGAATGTCATGTACATCTGTAATTGGTATGTATATAAGTCCATAACTGTTAACATTTAATATTTAATGTACAATATATATGCTTTTGGCGTATCCATTTTAAATATATTCTTAATAACGTTGCTAAATTAATAGTGTTTAACTATTTTTCATCAGTAATGAGGTATAATCATCAACACAATGTTGGTTGGCACTGTGTCTATTTCAATTGATGCCAGCAGTAAGTTGAGCTACTGTATGTTCTGTGCTGTGGGAGGTGAATTATTAGTATCACTCTTACTTCCTACCACATTTAACCCAGCTTGTGTTTATACAAATTTTATAAAGTTGTTCTGAATTAATATACCAGGACGATATTATGATATGAATACTTTAAAAGTGTAAAGCTGGGTGAACCTGCTACAGGGACACCTTGCCCAACCATTCGGGGAAACAAGGCGTAATGTTATGATGTTACTTTAAAGGTTTCCATGATTGAGAATAGCATTCTCAGATCTGTCTGTAAATAGTTAAATTATTTGGGATACTGTTGTGCTTAATGAGTGAGTATTGAGTTGCACATTACATCTTGCTGTCAAGGTAAGTGTCGAGCTTAGTGAGTCTAGAAGATGAATTGTAAATATTATCATTAGGGTATTTTAAAGAATGTCAGTTATCTAGTGATCTGAATAAGAGGCACCATGGCTGTGAAGTCCTTAGTAGTTAAACTTTCATAGGGTGTAACAGGATCTTTTAGCCCCTGAATGTTGTAAGCAGGGAGGTATTTTTGGTAAGCATTTGTGGAATTGTATTGTACCTAAATTGTACTGACAGACAAACTTAGTTTTTTTTTTTTTGAAAAATGTAGTAGGATTTTTTGGTCAAATTCTTGTGATCAGTTGATGTTATTTCCGTTTAGGTAAGTATATACTTTATGATATGGTTTCATTTCATTTTTGGATGGACTAGTTTTCCATAACTTTAGTTATTAAAGGTATTTTGGAAACTGAATTTCAAATACGGAATAGGCTTTTAACTTGTAAGCACCAATTAATAAGGGCAGTATATTATGCCCTGGATAGGAGAGAGGTTTGAACAAATTTGAGGTGAAAGGGTCTATTTCAGATGCTTAGGGTTTTTCCTCAACGATACTAATTCCCATATGAGTTTCACATATTCTGCTAGCAGTAATTACTTGACGAGTTTAGAGCTAATCGAAACTAGATTCATTTTAGAAGTATAAAGATATGAACTCTTTTCCTTGACCTCATAATATGTCCAAAATTGGGATTGTGTAATGAGTTGCATTTTTAAGTGAGGGAGTTGTTTAATTGAACTTGTTATGATGTGCACTTGGTGAGCAGATGGAGAGTTTTAGAGTAAAGCAATTTGAAGATAATTCATTCATAGTACCTACATTTATTGTATTATACCTTATCTTGTTCATGTTCTACTCACAATCCATCAATACCTACTTTGTCCTCACAATGTTCTCCGCCCCTCCTTTTTTTTTTGTTTCCTTGATAATTTCACTTTAGTGCTGCAATTATCATTTAAATCTACTGTTAAATATGTAGACTAGTAGTTGGCAATCAAATGATTAATTAGGTATTTTGATTTTATAAGCTTTGAATAAGATCACCCATTTCTGCCCAGCCCTTCGGGAAGTCCGGGCGTAATGTTAAATAATGCCACTAAGTTTACTAGCACTTTTTTTAGTAAGTACTGGTGTTTCAAGGTTTGCTTAAAGTGAAAAAAATAAAACTTAATAATCAAGCCTAAAAAATAGCATTATTAGTTTTCAAGCCCAAACATTTAAACACACTTATAGTGGTATTTATTGGTATGTCTTATCGCAGTCTCGATATTTTACCAAATAAACAGTCAAGTTAGATTGTAAGAAAACCTTGTTTTCTGTAAGTGGCACTCACTACTGGTAATTTAGAACAGAGATAAGAGACTATTCAAGTATGAAAAGTATTAGTAAATGTGTATGTAATTAACCCTTTATTGGTTATTTGGTAGGTAATGTTATCTTCCAGATAGTCCTAAGTGATACCCCTGTACCTATAGGATGAAATCATAATATGATTTCATAAAGGTAATATGGTATATTATACCTATCTATTTTGATATGCTAAGCTATAATTGATTAGTGTACAAGTTGTCAGTTTGTAACATACTTGTAGTTATTACTGGGATTTTTATTTTTATTTTCCTTCAGTATGATATGGTGGGATTCTTATTGCACTAGATGGGTTAGACAGTCTTGATGTTTTTTTTTTTTTTTTTTGTTCATAATGAAACTGAATTTTCTATTTTGTTTGGGACTGACTGAAATGTATTTTTCAGATAAATTCTTTGTAGATCTATCTATTGTATTGTTTGTAAATGCATCTCAATATTTAATAAGTTCTTTGATGGTATTGAGAGGATCATCATCTACCCGGCCTTCTCCCAACTATGTTGGGGTCAGCTTCCAGAGAATGGCTTTGAGAGGTTAAGATATTGAATTTGGTAGGTATCAAATATTTTCTTATCTATGTCCATAGCCAATAGCAGAATCAGAGAAATATAACTGCTTTGCCAGCATTTATTCCAGTATTGGTCTTCTTGAATTGTTATTTTGGAATATAAGCCGGGTTGTTGTTGAGGTCCACCATATATATTGATTTTTATTTTCAGTGACAAAAATAGTTCATTTATTTTTCAGACATAGTCCATTCCAACCGATTAGATTAAACCAAAACATCATAAGATATTGTGGTGGTGGTTTTCAATGGTGTGATTCCTGTTATTAACCCGGTAGAAGGATGTTTTATTTTGTTATTTACAAAAGTAAGTAAATCCACTAATGTTGTGCTTGTTTTACATTTTCGCTATAGAACTGGTAAGTTTCACTATTATCATGAGAATGTCTTGTGGTTTTAATATTTATTGAATAGTTGTTATTGTTTTTGTTTGTAGCTAAAACATTGTGTACTCAAGTTTGTGATTGTTTCGGTTTATCAAATAGGATGAATTAAAGTTAATGTCAATTAGAGATTATATAACTTTTGTTCTGGTTTTAGTTTGGTGGCAGTGGGCATTGCCAGCTGGTTTTGCTGCATCAGCCAAGTTAATCAACAATTTGTGTTTGTCTTATGTTCTTCATAAGCATAGGGTCAGTCACTGCTTTCCCTATGATAGGGGTAATAACCAGTACGGCTTGTTTCTGGAATATCTCAATCCCTTGTTTCCTCAGTTTAGAGGAATCTAAATGGGGTGAATAAGTATGGGAGCGTGGAATAATACTTTGTATTATTCCAATTATGGTTTAGTCCATTGCACTTGTATCTGAAATCAAGAGTTTCCAGAGGTAGCATTTGTCGTCAGCCATTGTATCACAGAATCATGTTTACAAAGTATCTTGTGTATTTAAATGTATGCCTGTAAAAATTGCACAATTTTGCATTATTGTTTTAGTTTACAAAATAGATATCATTTATCAGTTTTTGGCAGGATAATTAAGCCACCTAGAGCTAGATAAAACACTGAGTATCTCGTACACAGTGATATCTTTTAATTAGCTATATTTTGTTTGTTAAAAATGGCAATCCTCGATATGAAAGCTAGATCACGTAGTATTGAGATAACATGCTATAAACATCTCGTGCTAAGCATGTGCACACCATGTCAGATATATGCCAGTTAGCAACATAGAATCAATGTTGTTGAGAGTACCTTGTACTCGTTGATAACAATCTAGTTAGCGAGGCAGAATTCCACATTCACTATAGGAAGTATAATGCTTTTGCAAGTTTATAACACACAGACAGTGTGCAGGGTTAAGTAAGGCTGTCTCGCAACCTTCATGCTTGTAAATTAAAAGTATATAGAACCACTTTTGACAATTCCTTAGCCAAGATCATAGAAATGTGACTTACCCCCTGGTGACGAGTACATACCAGCGTTAGCTATGTAGAATAACATCGCTAAGTGCATCACGTGCTACATTGGTAGTTTCATATTCAGCTGGTAACGTAGAATTAGCGTTACTGAGAGCATCTCGTGCTTACTGGAGGGGTAATGCTGACAAGCGCGTACCAGCTAGCTATGTACAGTTACATCGCTAAGGGCATCACGTGCCTTCCTGGTAGCTTCTCATCCAGCTAGTAACGTGGAGATAACGTTACTAAAGACATCTCGTGTCCACTGGAGAGATAGGTAATGCTTTAACAAGTTGTGTTGTGTTAATGTCCACCATAGTGCTTGTAAAACACTGTCAGTATCACGTACAAAGTGGTCAGTTAAAGCCAGGCATTCTCGCACATTAGGATTGTGGGAGGCCTCCGGATCTAAGTACATCTAATGTGGGTCAGGAACTCAAGACTAAAGCTGCTTCTAGTTAGTTCTGATGTAGGTAATTTATCAGCTTTCCTGTTAATATCGTTGATGGACGCCTTGTCCGTCTCAGGTTTTCACTAACGATGCACTTATTGCACTTTCTATCACTTAACATAATTAACATTTGTTATTCTAGTAAAAAGTTCCGTAAACTTATTTTAAATGAATAGTTTTAAGAGAGCAAATTTTTTCGTGCGATGAAAAAACGCGCGCGAAAGAAAAGTGACATTCCTGCGTGTGTTGCCACCAAGGACGATAATTCTATTAAAAAAATATAAATTTATAATATTTTATATCTAAACGAACGCGATGTCTACGCTGCGCATAAGAATTATTACTCTGTTTAACGAATTATATTTCAGATCGCCGTGAAGTAAAATTATGTAGCTACTAGCCATTCAGCGAGTGACCATTGGTTTGCACAAATAGATCGTGCACCTTACTATGCGACTATATTCTTTGTTCATCTTCTCTCGTCACGGAAACGAGGAAGTATAAGAGAAAACATATTCATATAATAAAGCCGCCTGAAGGTGAATGTGCTGAAATTAACGGATCGCTCCGTGCCGGTCCGCCCGGGACATTCGGCCCGGAACGGTATTATAACATGTAATAAAATTAATTGTAAAACTTGATAAACCTTGATATACGACTCTGCCAGGACGGACGTATCGGAAATAAGCTCGTCGTGCAGCCGCCGGGAGGGGAGGGGGGGGGGGGGGGGAGCCGGGGAAAGAGGGGCAGTGAACATCAGATAAAGCTGCCTTTTATGCTAATAAGAACATTCGCTCTCGCAGATTGCACTAAGTTATCGGCTCGTAACAATCAGAATCACTTGCAGATATCTATATGCACTCACTAGGAGCATCCAAACATCCTCCATAACTAGCATCCTCCATAAGTAGCAGTTCACTAATGAACAGTATTAGCATAGGGGAGGTGCACACAACCAGGTCGCCTCTACTCTCACGGACATAGCCAGCATCGCCTTGTCTCCGCTAAGCCCTTTTCCACCAGAGTAGAGATATCGCACACATCCTTCGCTACTCCCCAACTAACACTTAGGCGCTAAGAGAAGAGTTATAGTAAATCTATTAGAGCACTAACCAGATCCTAAAAATATAAATAAGTGTTATGCATTTGGAGTTAGAGCGCGCTATAACTCTACTATACCCCCGAAATGGGCACACTTTTTTATCACCTTAGGTTGTTTAATGGCGGTAAAACAGAGTTATAAAATGTGTTAAGAGGCATACTAAAGCAATAAGAGAGCTAAAATAGCGATAACTGAAACAACAAGGAATAAAAACGTGGTAAATAGGCAAAAATTAACTCCTTTAGTAGTACAATAGAGTAAAATATCGTTTATTAACTCTTTGGGTGCTAAGAGGGCTGCAAATCGGTGAATACTAACTCCTTAAGCAGTACAGTAGAACTACAATGTTGCTCACTATATTTTTAAGTGATAAGAGGGTGGCAAATAAGTGATTATTAACGCTTTGAGCTCTAGTAAAGATCAACAAAGGCTATAAAAACGGCCTCAAGTGCTAATTTTTTTAACATCTAAGGTTTTTTTATACCAGCAATACGTATTTTAATATTTGTCGGATCCAAAACGCCGCCATTTGTTTGTAAAAGTGAAATTAAAAGTAATCTTTTAGTTTCAACTTAGTAGACACAGAAGTTGAATTTTTACTGCGAAGGTTACTACACTATGAACAATTATATGTATTATTAACAAATTGTTCAAGCGCCCGATGTCTGTTGTCTATTTATTGAAAAGAAATAGATATTTTATTAGATGTGGAGTAACTTAAAACTTTTGTAATAATCTAATAAAACGTTGCCTATTCTAGTTTAAGGTCTCGTGCTATGTAGTATTACAACACAATAAAGCAAAATACTTCAATTAAACAGTGTTTTCTTATGTTTTTCTAGCCTTAGTCAAATCAAACATAAAGAGCACAGAAGTGGTATTAAGCTCTATTACTCTACCTTAAGTTATACAGAAGTCACATTAAGCACTAGAAGTTCTATGATAGCGAAAAATGTTCGACTTTAAGTAACATAAGAGAGTTTTATACCTCTTTAGGCATTTGGTGGTACAAAAGAGTTAATGAGCACCATTGTAGAACTGGTAGTGGTAATTATTGCTTTTGTGCAACTTTTGGTTTTTGGCGAGAGTTTATTATCGCTTGCATAGCACTTTGGGGGATTGTAGTCAATGATTACTTCACATTTAGATCTTATAGTTGTAAGATTCACTTAAACCTATAACACAAGATGCTTTGCCCGTATTGTAGTGTTAAAAATTGCTGTGTATGTCTTTAACCCTTAAAATCACCTGTTATCGCCCTTGTAACTCTGTGGTATAGCTCTAAGTGAAATATTTTACTTGTCTACGCTCTTTTATTGCCAAAAGTTGTAACTGCTGCTGCTGTAGCGCCTTTATATCTCGTTAAGTTCTAATTGACGCCTAAGTGTTAGTTGGGTCACCCTCGCACATCCCTGGTAGAAACACACTTAAAATATGTTAAGTACTCGAGTACAAGTTACTAAATGTGATAAAATTATAATTACAGAACCTGGGCCGAGTTTATTGCGGAGTGTGGCCGCGGGACGGGCCAGGACCGCGTCCGGACCGGTGCGAAAAAGGGAAACGAACGCAGGCACGAAATAACATGCAAAGAAGTTGTATTCTTAAGAATGCTCAGTGGAACATACAGGTAAAACATAGAACAATTTTTGGCAGTTAAGCACATCGAATTTTAGAAAAAGTTCAGCTTTGTAGGTCGCCGTGTTAGTCACAGATAATGTGCTTGTGTTACAGAGTTTTCCTAAAGCTCTATGCGTCATATTTACGCCGGTTACTGTAGCATTATTTTCACGATTAGTCTTCCTAAGCCCCTATTAACAATACAACAAGCTGAGCACGAGGTGGAGACTGGAGAAGTGGTCCTTCTGTCCTTCCTGCTTGTTCTGCAGTTGAGGGACGGCGAACGTTGGAGGTAATTTTATGGTGGTTCGTATATGCTTACAAAGTAAAATGATTACCTAATTCGGTACCAAGTGAGTTGTTTTATCGCATGGTCACAGAAGTCATATCGGATGCCGACAGCATAGCATAATCAGCCGTTTATGTTCCCACTGCTGGGACAGAGGCCTCCTCTCTGTGAGAGGGTGTGGGCTGTAATCTATTACGCGGGCCCAGTTCAGGTTGGGCTCGGAAACCGAGCCCGATGCTAATTGCGATACCGCGCGACCATAAACATGCGACGGATAGACACATGCACTCTTACTGCAACATGATTAAGTCTGTGGTAATTATAGTAGATACTTATGTAATATCGTTTATTTTAATTTTATGGAATGAGTAGAACATGACGCATCCCGTCCGGCGTGGCGCGATCTTACAAAACCGTAACAAGTGACACGGCAGTGGAGGCTTTAGACTGAATTCCAAACAAAATGCAACTAAGTACCTGTATATCTGTACTGTTTGTTTAGATCACCTATTCTGAAGTATCGGCTCTCTTCTTTACACACCGCACGCGCGTCCGTCCCGGCACGCAGCCATAAGCAAAGTGCGTGAGGAAGGAGGACGGGGATGTGCCTTCCTTACGGTACTCACCCACCCCAACAGTGTGAGGCGTGTACGCATGACATACGTCATTGAGACAACAAAATCTCAATTATTTCTCACATAAACTACAGTACCTATACTTAAGCTTATCTAAACAACAAAACATGATGAATAAACTATTACTATTTAGAATAAACCCTTGTTAATAATCAGCCTGGCCGCTTATTTAAAGCACCTGTAATTTGTAGAATCCTCCTTTATTTTCAGGCAAGCATGCCAATGAGACAATAAGAAAGATGCGCCTAGAGAACTGAAAGTAACGAACTGAAAGTCGCAGATCTAATGGACACACGGCGCCGGACCCGCCCGGCCCGCAATCTTCGGTGGTCCGGTATCGCTCCCACCTGCGCGCACCCCTCCTACTCTCCCCCCCCTCCGCCGAGGGACGCACTCCAGACTTCATTTCGCAAATTATACTCTCAACAAACTCATATCCGCCCAATTACTTACCTGTGATACTACACCTTCTGAAATTGCTCCACATACAAAACTTTCGTTATATAATAACGAGATTTTTTATTTTCCGCTTCAGGGATATGAAGTTTCAGTTTTATCTTTCGCCGGTCTCCTCCATAGCCTTCCATTACTTAATGTTCTTATAGTTGGTTTAATGCGTAGAGAAGTTTAAAAAAAAAACTATCTGAAAAGATTATTTCCCGGAAGTATGACAATAATAGTGGTTCGGAAAGTAATCGTTGACAAAAAGTCGCTAGTAGGGGGGGTGCTCACCGTGCTCGGAGCACAAAAACAACAAGCGGAACTCCGGAACTAGTGCAACTGTGCAACAACACCGCTACTCGCACCAACCAACTACGAACAGCACTTTGTTCACATCAGCTGTAAAATAAACATGATATATGGCAATCCCACAATGTTTTTAATTGAAAGATTGAGGACTGAAGATGTTGGATGGCTTTCAACATAATCTATACTCATTATAAAGCTGAAGATTTGTTTGTTTGTTTGTATGAACGCGCTAATTTCTGAAACTACCAGTCGTATTAGAAAAATATTTTTGCATTTGATAGCCCAATTTTTGAGTAAGGCTATAGGCTATTTATCATCACGCTAGGACCCTTAGGAGACGAGCAAAAAGAAAAAAGCCAGAAAGAACTCTAAGTGGAAACGAAGTAATAAAGCGGGCAGGCGATGCGATGCGATGCGACGGGGAGGGTCAGAAGAACAAGAAGTTTCACGCGGACGAAGTGGCGGCAAAAGCTGGTAAAACATATATTTTGGTAATCGTACGAAATAAAACTAAATAGCACGTATAATTATAATATCCTCACCAGCTGAACGCTTAATTATTTCTTTGTTGGTACAAATAAAGCGACAGACAATACGAGCTAGCACCGACAGACGGCTAGCAGCGTGCGACGCAAATACGTAGCACTAGTAAGAGCACGCCTCGCATGCCGCTAACAAACAGAGCGCGCGGTACGGAACGATACTAACACTGCAAGTGTGCACCGCAAGATAATTTAGACACAGAATCATTGAACACAATTTTCAGAATGAACGAGGGTCAGTATTAAAGAGTAAACATTGGGGTCGGGGTAGGTCGGGTTATTGAAACGCTTCCCTTGAGGGTGAAACTATTTTCGCCATACATTTTATAACACAACATACCCATGTCATTTGTGATTTTTTTTCAAATCGGTCCAGTAGTTTTTAAGTTTATTCGTTTCATACAAAAATACAAATCTTTCCTCTTTATAATATTAATCTTATACCTTAAAACGAGCAATTCTTGTATATTTATAAATTAATTTATTTCTGTGATCTCGGAAACGGCTCTAACGAGTTCGCTGAAATTTGGTACATGGGGATTTTCGGGGGTAAAAAATCGATCTAGATTAGTCTTATGTTTGGGAAAACGCATGTTTTCGAGTTTTCGTGCGTTTTTCTTTCCACGCACAATATGGTCGCTAATTTCGACCTGTCACTGGTCACTGTCCGTCTGGTCCAGCGGACAGAATGTGTATAATTTACACCATATTTAACGTAAAAAGGGTTCCAAATAGGTATTTGGAACCCTTTTTACGTTAAATATAGTGAACGATTAGAACTAGTACAACGGAAATATCTTCGTGCAATGAATTTTAGATGTGACCACTTACTTCTTAAAAAGTATGATCTTCTGGCCTTAAAATCAAGCCAGAAACTTTTAGAAGTTATGACTCTGTTCAATGTGTGCCGCAATCGTTATGATTGCCCGGACTTAGTTAGGAGTCTATGTTACCTGGTTCTTCGAACAGTTCATGTACGGGAGGTACGCTCTCGACGTCTATTTGCTACTCGCCTTTTAAATCTAACGCTGGCTCGCTTTCACCACTTCATCGTTTGGTTGAGACATATAACAATGAGGTTAATTCAATCGACATTCTTTTTCTTAGTAAAAATTCATTTAGGAAGCAAATCCAACCTAAAGGATCAGCAAAGTATTTTATAATGACGTAATGTTTGATAATGTACGCACAAAAACTTACTTTTTTATTTTTTCTTTCTTTTATAAATTTAAAAATCCAGATATTAGTTTTAGGATAATGTCGGTTGTATAGGCGTTGTATCTGTGTTATTAGCTAGTTTCTAAATACTTTATATAGTAATCTGTGGAGAACGTAGTGGGTATCATAATTGTTTTAAAATTTAAGATATTATGACTGTTTGTTAATGTGCTACTGTTTGTTTTTTCTTGAATAAATAAATAGATTAATCAAAATATGTGGCTTGGCCGTTTCCGACCCGATCGTCGTCGGTTGGTGGGGCGCGTAGAGTTAGAAACTTGGCTCTACATGAGAAATAATTAACTAAATGAATAAATAATTAACTATTGTATAACAGAAAAGTAATGAACAGTGAATAAAATTTTCACCTTACGCCCATGTGACGGTAGCGAGTTATGAGGGTTCAAAAAAACGACGAAGCGCTTCGAGAAAAGGTAGGTAGTGCCCTTACCCTTTGCTTGACTCGTCTTGGCAGGAGCATTACCGTGCCCCCAGATCATGCGTTTTATGACTTCCGTATTTTGGTTCCTACAACTTATAGTAGAAGGTCAGGTATCTCGACTTGTCGAGTGTACTGATATGAACGGCTGCACGTCGGTGCGGCGCGCCGTCGGGGCGGGCTATGGCCGGCTCAATTAAGACGGTTAGTGCGGAGTTAATCAGCCGAAACTATACGGATCTTATCATGTTTTCCGCAGCATTTCTTCGTTTAAAAGACGCTGATGAATCTCGGCTTTCATAATATACTCTGGTAAATTTTACGTGAAGTTCGTTGGCTGTTCTAGGTGTTACGTCCGACCCATAATCGGATTATGAGCTAAAGAGTGAAGTAGTGCGAGCAGGACCCCTGCGGGACGTACTTAGTGTTATCGCTGGTCGACGTCGGGCGCGCGGTTGTTGTTTCACAAAGGAATACCGGCCGCCCTCCACCCACCACTAACAAATAACGCGTATTTTTCCTTCACTACATTGTGCACACTTCTCTTTTGTGACATCTTTTCTCCGAAGATTTGCTAACGCCCTAATTAAACTGACGGGGGTTCTTACTCCCGTAAATTTACTTCCTAGTTCAAAATACGTTATTCGATCTTTCGCATAACGTATTTCTAACTACGAAGTGAATTCAATTAAGTAATATAGAGGTTCAAATAAAAAGGGGCTCCATATTTTTTGCAATGGTAGATGGATTTGTAGTAATTTTATTTATTCTATTAACATCACATGTTAAACTTCTGACAATAATTCGCGCCGAAATGTTTAATTCTTTGAAGTCTGTGGTGTCTACGCTGTCAATGATGGCGACGCCTTTGTTTACATTTTGATTTTGTTGACTTCGGTAATGTTTTTTTTACGCAACAACCCCTCGTGTCGTTTTTTTTTTTTTGGCGGTAATTTGGAAAGCAACCCTTTCCCCTTATTTCAAATTAACAATACATTACAAGGCAAAACTGGCAATTTTTAATGTTTTAGCTTATTTCATAACGATTCTAACGACATAAGTTTTATAAACAGCTCCCATACAAAACTTAAGAGATATCGTGTTTAAATTTCAATTGGTCCCGTAGAATTTTGGGTTACGGGACCGCTCAGAAGTGGCGTGACGGAAGCGCGTATTACGCCAAAATTGCCGCGCCCGCTGAGAGGATTGAAATAACGACTGAAGAGCAACATTGTACTTTATAACTTGAGTAGGACCTGAACTAGGAACACCGCCAGGACTACAAAATAAAATTTCTGTGAAAGATAAACTGTTACCATGGACGTGCGGCTAAGGGTACGCACGCACCCATTTGTGAAGCAACACGACGATGCATTTTGAATAACACGCCGCCTAACTTCTCAGCGACTGTAGCCTCTCCAAAACAAGCTGAAATATTAAAACGCTACTTTACGGCACTATATTAAATCAAAACCTCAACTTTAGAAACGAGAACGACTATATTTAAATTCTTAAATATATTAACTGCATTCGTGATAACCAGCGAGAAAAAGAAACGTCTACAAATTGTTTACAATTCATTTCAATCGATGGTCATCATCGTGAGCACTCTCCAGACGATAGTGACGTATATATGTAAACCTGATTAGAGGCATCATTTGTGGCAGTGTGAACCCGCGACACTTGTTGAGTGTGCCTGCTGAATGCAGCACGGCGCGACGGGCCGTCCGCGTCGGCACACTCTACACGACACGTTGCACGAACGCGAAACGGACACATAGGTACATAAAATACAATATTTTAAGTGCGGAACAAAAGAGTTTCAGAATTAAAAAAAGGATAAATACGGCCGTTTACGATTTGATAAATGATTAATGATTTTATTTCTGTAAATAGGTTTGTACAAACACTTTTACACGTCAATCATATTTTTAAAACTAGATGAGGTCGGCGTTTCCTACCTGACTACTCTGAGAAGAAAGGCCGAAACAAACTCAGAGGTCACAGTCTCTTTTAAAGTCCAGACATAATCTTGGTCAGATCATGTGAAGACCATGGTGAAGAGATTGGTGTCTGAAGTGGTCTTTTGAGGAAAGCATCACACAGGTTGAGAGGGCCTGTCCAGTCAGTGCACGCATTTGTCAGTTATCGTGCAGCTCAACTCAGAATTTAAGGAGCTCAACGATTCGACGAATAATACCAAAGAAAGGACATTTGGGTAGGCCGCATAAATTACTCAAACTGTCAGACTATAATTCGAACTAACTGAGAAAAAATTAAAAACAAAACAAAAAGAAAAAGGAATGACCCACATAGTCTTCACATTCACAAAAATTTAAATAATATAAAACTTTAAAAGTAAATATTCATGTCGTTGTATATATAAAATTCATTAATGTCAATGTGTATATAAAAACCAGGAAATAATCTTGGTCAGAGCATTTCATTTGAGGACCATGTAGATTTGTGTCTGAAATGGTCTTTTGAGGAAAGAACCATACAGATTTGAGTGGACCTGTCCATTCCATGCACGCATTTGTCAGTAATCGTGTAGCTCAACTCAGAACTTAAAAAAGGAGCTCAATGATTCGACGAACAATAAGTACCAAAGAAAGGACATTTGGGTAGATCGCATAAAGTACTCACAACTGCCAGATTATCATTAAAATTAACTGAGAAAAATAAATAAATAAATATATATATATATGACCCACATAGTCCTCACATTCACAATAATTAAAACAAAAAAAAAATATTATACTTCACAAAGTAAATATTCATGTCATTGTGTATATAATTTTAAATTTAGCAAAATAAACAAAGTTCCGAAAGTAAAAAAATAATAAAATTGGACAGCTCAATCCCATGCCTTTTTGTCCTCTTGTAATCTTTAACGGCATAAAAACCCTTCTGGCACAACTTGCGTTTAGTGAATGATTTGAATTTATTAAGGCTTAGATCTTGTACGTGGCTTGGAAGTTTATTATAAAAGCGTATACATTGACATCTAAAGGAGCCACCTACTCTCTTGAGCCTTGTTGTAGGTACAACAAAATTGTGTTTGTTCCTAGTATTTATGTTATGGATATCACTGTATTTTTTAAACAATTTTATGTTTTATCGGCATATAAAAGATTATCAAAAATATACTGAGAAGGCACAGTGATTACATTTATCTCCTTAAATTTATCTCTGAGAGAGTGTCTCGGACTTAATTTATAAATTGATCGAATAGCTCTTTTCTGCAAAACAAAGATAGTTTGAATGTCGGTGGCATTTCCCCACAACAGAATACCGTACGACATTACATTATGAAAATAGCTAAAGTACACTAAACGGGCTGTCTCTATGTTAGTTAAATTACGAATTTTTCTAACAGCATATGCTGCGGAGCTTAGCTTTTTTGACAATTTATCTATATGTGAGCCCCACTGAAGCTTAGCATCCAAAATTAAGCCCAAGAATACTGTGCTATCTTCAGGATTCAATTCTTCGCCCTTTATCAACACTTTAGTTTTCACCTGCCTAACATGAGGTAGGGTAAACTTAATATATTTAGTTTTTTTTTTCATTCAGAAGTAAATTGTTAACATTGAACCAGTGAACTACTTTTGAGATTGCGGTATTTACATCGTGAGTAACTAGCTGCTGACGTTTAAGTTTAAACAAAAGTGAAGTGTCATCCGCAAACAACACTATATCATGGTTATCCTTTATGAGGTAAGGCAAGTCATTAATATAAATAAGAAACAAGAAAGGACCAAGAATTGAGCCCTGTGGGACTCCCATTGTTACTAAAGATCCGGGAGATCTTTTTCCATTAACGTCAAAGCTCTGAATCCTATTACTCAAGTATGAAGTAAGAAGATCCAGAGCGCTGTTCCGGATCCCATAGTGGCGGAGTTTCCTGATTAAGGCGTCATGAAGAACGCAATCAAATGCCTTGGACAAATCACAAAAGATGCCCAAGGCATCATATTTATCTACCCATGCATTATAAATGTGACCTAAAAGTTCAACACGTCAGTAGTTGAACGACCCCTTGTAAAACCGAACTGTTTGCTGTGTAATAATTTGTCTATTAAAAAATCTTTGCAATTGCTCTAAAATTAATTTCTCAAAAATTTTACTAAAGGTATGTAGTACTGAAATAGGTCTATAATTTGTGGAGTCCGATGTACTACCTGATTTAAACAAAGGTATAATTTTACTATTTTTCATAAGGTCTGGAAACTCCCCACAGTCAATACAATTATTAAAGATAAAAGCTAAAGTAGGTGCTACAATGTCAATAATAGATATGGTAACTTCAAAGTCAAAGTCAAAGTCAAAACATTTATTTCAAATAGGCCCATGTATGGCACTTTTGAACGTCAAAATTTACAGAATAATATAATTGATTCTAGTCGCCCCTTCCAAAAGGTAGTTTTCGTATGGAGAAGAATGGGCAAGAAACTCCACCGTTACTCTTTTAAAATGTTTTACAATAGTTTGTATTAGTACGTACATTAGTTAAATAATTGTATGTGAAGACGATGCACCTAGAATAAAATTACTATACCACAATAGGTAAAAAGAATTAAAAATGAAGCAACGACAGATAATTTAATTATATGATAGATACATGGTGCTCACATATTTACAAACATTGTAAAAGTAGACGATTTTCCTAATATTTTTAAAATTAATAAGTCACAAAATTATAAATTTAACAATTAAATTAGCAACCTGTTTGATTTTGTCTTGATTCTAAATTGTCCTATGGAGCAGGACCAGCATGTTTCCAAGCACTCTTATCTTGGATATAATCCTCTAATTTGTAATATGCTTGTTTACAAAGTGTACTTTTAATCTGAGTTTTAAATTTTCTTTCATTTAATTGCAATATGTCACAAGGTATTTTGTTGTAACATTTAACACAGTACCCCATAAAAGATGTATGTACTTTAGATAATCTGAAAAATGGTTGATCTATTTTATCTTTATTTCTAGTATTAAAATTATGTCTATCACTTATTTTATTAAAAAGATGTGGATTTTTCCTTACATACATAATATGTTCATAAATGAATTGGCAAGGTACCGTCATAATATTAATCCTTTTAAATAGTTTCCTGAGAGATTCGCGGCGACATAGATTATAAATGGCTCTGACAGCTCTCTTTTGTAAAATAAAGATGGATTCAATGTCAGCAGCCCGACCCCACAGTAAAATGCCATACGACATAATGCTGTGGAAGTAGCTAAAATAGATCAATCGCGCGGTTTCTACATCTGTTAACTGTCTTATCTTTCTAACAGCATAAGCGGCCGAGCTTAGCCGCCCCGCAAGAGATGTTATATGAGGTCCCCATTGTAATTTCTCGTCTATCGTGATTCCTAGAAAAACCGTTTGATTAATAAATTCCAGTTTTTCCCCATTCAATATGATGTCACATTCGCTACTTCTAACATTAGGTAATTTAAATAGCACCGTTTTCCCCCCAAGGGGTAGAAAACGGATATTTAGGTTCCAGCGTAGCTAGACCCACCTTGAGATAACCCCTTGGATTTTCGCATGTGACAACACTAAATACCTATCCTACCTATACCTTGCGCGCGCGCCCTCCCCCCCACAGCACGCACGCCGCCATGTTGCGCCGGGCGATCGCTTCGCTTGTTCTTCAGTACTCTCTCAAGCCGGCAAGTTCTAAAGTGGTGGGTCTAGCTACGCTGGAACCTAAATATCCGTTTTCTACCCCTTGGGGGGAAAACGGTGCTATTTAGGTGTCCGAGCTACGCTAGACCCACCTTGAGATGTGTTTATTTTCTGCCGGCGCTACATGACGTGCTGTGATCGGATAATACATTGAGAAGCATTTGAGGTATTGCTCGATGATTGAAGATTCTAATTTTGTAAAAACGTTTATTTTTAGCAAATGAGATCAAAACATAACATAACTTTTCTTTCAAGTAATTATAACAAAATTATTACATAAATATAACATAGCTTTCATTTCTTCTAGCATTTTATTGATAAACTACATTCATGAGGAGAAAAATCACACTGGTGAAAATAAATCAGTAAGATTTGCACCGCCTGATACTGTATTTTGATTGGTTACCTCTTTAAAGTAATATTTAAGGAATGTATCTCTACTTCTCCAGTTACCTCTTCTTAATACTTCGTCAATATTGACATTTCTGTTAACCCACATGTCGGAGTTCACTGCAGCTCTAAAACTGCCGGGGGAGTCTTGAATGTTGACCTCTCGGAAAAGGGTCCTGATCCATCCAGCGACAATTGTTCGAGAAGCCGCATTCACTTTACCTCTAGTTGTAATGAACAGGCTGTTTAAGTTTTGTCTAGCTCTCCTTCGCTCATGTGATATACTAATTAATTTTTGAATCCATAGAACAGGGTTTAGTCTTTCCGGGCCGTCATTTGATAAGCGCCACCCAGATTGTCGGTGTGTTGCCGAGTCAGTTTTAGATCCAAATCTGGGCCAGAATATCACATGATCACCATTATTTTCGAAAAATTCCGGGCCTATGTCCAATAAAGTAAGGTCATGTACTCTTCTTCCCGTGCACAGTAGTAAAAGTGCCGTGACATGACGCGATATTTGAAATATACTATCAACATCGATGCTATAATGTTGTAGATATTCAATTAAACTGCCAGCCTCCCAAGTGGAAGGTTTGCGAGGTGGAGGTTTTGTTATGGCTATGGCTTTCATTATGTGCTTAATTAATGGGTGTCTGGCTAGGGTTTCGGATTTTTCAGGGTTTGCAAAAGTGGCCACTACAGACTTGTGTACGGCTATAGTGCTAGGTGCCAGTTTAACATCACTGTGTAGGTAGCAAATAAATTTTGAGAGGTCGTCAGGTTTGGGGTTATCAATTTGGCACTTTCCTCTGGACCATAAACGCCACCTTTCCCAGGCGGTCTTATATGTCTTCAGAGTTGATTTGCGCCATGCGGACTCTAGGAGTATTTTGTTTTCTTCTTGCCAGGTTTGAACTAAACCGGTCCAGCCTGAACCCTCCATACCTGCAAAAATAGCTTCTCTACGTTTGGTGGAGGTTTCCCCGTTTTCAGATCCGTTAGATGTTGACGCAAGTTGTGGATCACAAATGGGGGACTTAGTGCCCGCTGTTTCAATTCCGCTTTCCAAAAGGTCTTTTCCCAATTCGGGACCACGAATAAGTATATTCCCGTGCTCTTTTCCAGGTGTCGTAAGACTCGAGGTATCATTGAGGGTGGGGGAAAAAGCCAGCCGAGGTCGTAATGCCATGTTTTGCTGAAGGCATTCACAAATGCACATGCTTGATCTCGGGCATCTTCGCTCACATATCGTTTTACGACCGCTGAGTGGGAGCTCGCGAAGAGGTCTATTGATGGTGTGCCCCATTTGTTGAATATGATTTGTGTTAACTGCTTCGACAGTGTCCATTCTGGTGCTTGGCGGAGTCTCGAGAGGCTGTCGGCTAGTAGGTTGTATCTTCCTGGCAAGTAGCGAACTACAAGGTATATTTGATGTTGATGTGCTATTTCCAGTATGTCTGTCGTCAACTGTAGTAGGTTTAAGGATTTTTTCCCCCCTTCTTTGGTGATGTATGCTGCTACAGATCTGTTGTCCGTTTGAGCTAAGACTGTTTGACATCTGTAAATATGTGCCACTTCTTGAAGAACCATCTTTAATGTCCATAGCTCCTTTCGGTTGCTGTGCCACGGTTGTTGATCGATGGTCCAGGTGCCGCTTAGGCTCATGTCGTTTACTGTGGCACCCCACCCTTGATCTGATGCATCGGTTGTAACAAATACCGTCGGATCTCTGTGGTGAATCGGTGATGTCTGATCGACATGATCTAACCACCACTGAAGCTCTTTCACGACACAATTTGGAAGGCTGAACTTCTTGTTTCTGTCGTCCCCTGGGAGCAAATTTGCTTGTCTTTGGATTGGTCTGCAATGAAGTCTCCCCAAGGGAACAACAAATGACGCAAAGCTGAGGTTTCCTAGAATAATTTTTGCTTTGTGCCACGTCCACCAGTTTTTCTTCAGTGTGTCTTCTAACAGAGTTAAAATTTTTTGTGTTTTGGGCTTTGGGAGGCATTTCAGGTTTTGTTTTGTCTTCCATATAATTCCTAAATATTCTATTACTGTTGTTGGAGTTGTGATCGACTTTTTTACGTTGACACACCATCCCAGATCTACTAGACATCGCAGTACCTGTAGGGTCTGTTGTAACAACACGTGCTGATTCGTGTGCATTATTAAAAAGTCGTCTAGATACACAATGATTCTGATGCCTCTTTTCCTGAAATAATTAGCCAACCAATTAGAAATATTCGCAAACGTGTATGGGGCAGTGGCCAGCCCAAATGGTAAGCATGTCATTTCATAAATATTGTTCTCAAAAGCAAAAGCTAGGAATCTGCGGTGTGTATTGGCAATAGGAATGTGAAAATATGCTTGTGACAAATCTAATTTTGTCATGAAATCTGATGTATTCAAACAAAACGGTATTTTGAAATGGTTGACCAGACGAAATTTTGGTGGTCGCAAAAAGTAGTTTAAATTTCTTAAATCGAATATAGGGCGGTAGGATCCATCAGATTTCTGACGCAAAAACAAAGGCGATAAAAAGCCTGATTTGTGGCGACACTTTTGGGCAGCGCCTGACTCCAACATTTTTGCTATTTCTTGTGACATCTCTTTTGAAGTTTTTATTTGATAACGTAGGCAGGTCTTTTTGCTAAATCTGTATGATGGTGGAACGCTCACAAATGGTATCCGGTAGCCTGATAATATTGATAAAATATTCTTTGGTGCCCCTAGTGTTTCCCAGACGTGAAGTTTTTTACTAACCTGCCCAGCACAAAATTTAGAACTTCTTGTTCCTATTTTGTTTAATAGGGACGCGTGTTGTTTGAAATCGAGGCCTTTCTGGCCTTCGATTAACCGAGTTTTTACCACGATAGTTCGGTTGAGGTCTGTCTCTGATTTCTGTCGTCGTCCTAGGTAGTGTTCGTCTTTCTCTAAACTTCGCTCGATTCGCGGACGTTGAAGCCGGTGTGGTTTTCCGAAACTTGCCGGGAAAAAACTTAAAAATGCCTCCTTGCTCTTTTACTAGTTCAGATAGTTGAGGTTCAGCAAATAAGTGGTTTTCTGACGGAGGTATTGAATGAAGTAATTCGCTTATAATTTTATTTTGCGGTTTGTATATCGCTCTTCTTTGTTGAATTACCTCCGAGCGTTTGCCACAGGTATATTGTAGGAGCGAGTCCGAAACTTTTCGAAACGATGAGTCTGATTCTAAGAATTTTTTGCTTATATATGCCTTAACTGAGGTAGGAGCATCTTGGTAAATATCTTGAAATGTTCGACGTTGTTGTAACAGGCCATGCGTTATCGCGCCAAGACATAGATCCATTTTTTCAAGTACTGAAACCAGCTGCCAAGGTGGAGTCACTGTAGCAAGGTTGCTGTTGACTTTCAGTGCTGTAAAAGCTGGAGATGCCTGAAACGTCTTCTGTACTTCGGCATAACGTATGTTTTGCCAGCTTTCTGAATTGAATCTTTGGCAGTCGATTCCTTGTTTCACAAACATCTCGTCAGCTTTTGTAATCTTGGCTTCTGTTTCTTTTGTTCCCGGGGTGAAATCCTGCAGTGGTTCCTCAGTAATGTCCAAGTCGTCTGCATCAGCACTTTCGGAGATAATGGGTGGCGCATTCCAGTCATCTTCTGGCGCTGAGGGTTCTTCATCCTCGCTATAATTGGAGAGCAGACTTGGGGACAATGGGACCTGAGCTGAACCCAGGGAATGGGCCTGATTTTCTCGATTGATCATCAGTCTGACATTTTCGTTCGTTGTCTGCGCTAATGTGCAAAGTTTTTCTAATATAAGGTTTTGTTGCGCCATGAAGTCACTCATCTTTGGTTCTTTAGCAGCAGTAGCAGGCTCATCCGGACTGAGGCTTCTTTTAGAGGCTCGTGAGCTGCTTGAGAGGGAGGCGATCTCTGTGTTGTGCGTACCTTCTGTTTTAAGTATTTCAGAAGCCTCTTGTCTTGAAAGGAGCTCAGCTTTAATCATGTTAATCGTCTCCGGAAACTGGTTATAAGCTTGAACCGGATGTATTTTTGCCATTATTGCCAAAGGAGTATAAATTAATGCGCGACCCAATGGCCAGGTTAATAATATTCTTTTTATCTTTTTATAGCGTCTCTCACTAAGTGTATTTTCTGAGCTGTGAGCCTTTGCTAGTTTGACTGTTGGTATTGCAAAGCGTAATCTGCATTCTGTATCCGAGGAGATTGCTTCCCCAAAAAGGTCTTTATAAGTGGTTGTATTGATGACCCAGGCCCTCCATTTGTCTGGATACACTTCATCCAAGAGGTTTACAATACTATTAAAAAATCTTTCTTCTTTTGCCGGAGGTCTCCACTCAGTAAGCGTGCCCAGTGTAGTTTGCTCCATCTGGAAGCATTACAGTGTGTGAGCTTTCGTAATTATGTTCTGCTGGTGTAATGCACGCAGCTGACATTTGACAGTTGGTAGCTTGTTAAGCAGAACACAAGTCATCCGCCCGACAGAACGAATGACGACTGCCCGGCGGACGACACTTTCTAACTCACAGCCGACGTGTCGTCTGCTAATGAACAGACGACGTCGTGTGCTCAGCCGACCGTCGGCTGCGGAAAATAAATGCAATAAGTACGATAAACTATGGGCTTTCCATAGTACAAAGCGTACATTTGCAAGCAATACACAGGGCTTTCCTGCTTATTAGTTTGTGTAGACGCATCCGAATTGTCGTCTGCACACTTAACCGACTGTCGGCTTTAGTATTAATATGTGCAAAAGGTACGATAAGTTAAGGGCTCTCCTTCGTAACGTACCTACATTTGCAAGCAATAACAGGGCTTTCCTGTTTAACACTTTACGGGACATTTATAATAAGACGACGCATAATAAAAGTTTAAACCTTTATAGGCGTTCAGTGTCCCGTAACGTGTAAGTTTCTAAAATAAATAAAACTTAGTTAGATAGGGTAGGACTTACCTTTATTTAAATATAAAACAGAAGTAAACTAAGTTTCTATCACTAATACTGTTTTAGCTTCGATACAAAGTTATCACTTCGAAAATCCAAGACGTACTGAAGAACAAGCGAAGCGATCGCCCGGCGCAACATGGCGGCGTGCGTGCTGTGGGGGGGAGGGCGCGCGCGCAAGGTATAGGTAGGATAGGTATTTAGTGTTGTCACATGCGAAAATCCAAGGGGTTATCTCAAGGTGGGTCTAGCGTAGCTCGGACACCTAAATCTAATGTATTTGGTTTTTGTTTTATTTAGTACCAAATTGTTTACCGTAAACCAATCTTGGACTTGTAGAATAGAGCTATTAACGTCTTCAAGATTTTGTGACCGTCGGTTTATTTTAAAGATTAATGATGTGTCATCTGCAAATAACACCATCTTCGGTTGATTTTGAAATAATTGGGGTAAATCATTAATGTAAACTAAAAAGAGGAATGGACCCAATATCGAACCTTGGGGAACGCCCATTGCCATTTGAGACCCTAATGAGTTTACGCCGTTTACCTGAACTTTAACCTTTCTATCTTTCAGGTATGATCTAAATAAATCAAGAGCTTTATTCCTAATCCCATAGTGCTCTAGTTTCAGCAGAAGTGTCTCATGTTCTACACAATCGAACGCCTTCGAGAGGTCGCAAAAGATTCCAATGGCATCTTGTGCTTCTTCCCAGGCATTAAAAATGTTCTTTATTAGGGTGACACCGGCGTCAGTGGTACAACGCCCTTTGGTGAAACCGTACTGTTGTTCATGAAAGATGGAATTTTTATTTAAGTGAGGTAACATTTGATTGAGCATCAACTTTTCAAACACCTTACTGAGCACTGGTAGAATTGATACAGGCCTATAATTGTTGGGTTCTTTACTATCACCAGATTTGAACAATGGAACTACTTTACTGTGTTTCATGAGATCCGGAAAGACTCCTTGGTCTATACTGGTGTTAAATATGTAAGCTAAATATGGCGCAATGGTTTCGATTATAGATCTACAGACTTTTACAGACATTCCCCAGAGATCTTCTGTTGATTTAATTTTAAGATCTTTAAAAGCTTTTATAACAGCCTGGGGGTTTGTATGCTGAAACCTAAACTCCAAAGGGCAAGCCTTCACATTCTGTCTAAGTAAGGCAGCAGAAAGCGCGGGTGAGGAATTTAAAGCTTGAGTAGTTTTAAGGGGAATATTAGCAAAAAAGGATTCAAATTCTTGAGCTATTTCTATATCTGAGTTAATGGGGCCATATGCAGTCTCTACATAGTTACCCCACAGATCTGCAGTCTTTTTTACATTTAAAGTGTGAAAAGTTTTAATTATGTCTCTACAGGTAATATGTTCAAAAAGAAATTCCGAATCGCAACCATTAACATTTTCCTTTAGCAAAGACTCGGCAACAGAAGGTGATGAGTTTAGGGATTTAGTAGTTGAAACGGGAATATCTGAAAAGAAATTTTCAAAGGCCGCGGCGACTTGGGAGTCTGATTTTATTATGTTGTCATTAATAGACAGGCTGTAGTTAGTATTTTGGTTATTAGACCTTCCCGTTTCACTATTTATAATATTCCAAGTCGTTTTAATTACATTATTACTATTTTTAATCTTCGAACTCAAATAACGCGACTTGGCCATACAACAAACTTTTTTTAAATAATTTTGAATAATTAAAAACAGCTGAATTTAATTTATATGTTAGCATATAAATTAAATTCAGCTGTGTTTACATAAGTCCTTTCATTGTACAGCTCATAAAGCCGTGTTCTACTTTTATGAATACCAAAGGTAGCCCAATCATTAAAAGATGGGTTACTATTAACCGAGATAGGCTTGGGAATAAAGATGGAATTAAATTGCTTACAGTATATATGAAAAAAATCATCATATAGATAATTAGGATCAGCATGAATAGACAAAACTGGTAATTTATTAATGAGTTTAACTTTAAAATTTTCCAAGCGACTTGCAGTTTTGGGGTTAACAGTGATATCCTTTTTAGCCTTTTTGTTGTTATGGTTTGGGATAGTAATCCTCTGCCCGCAATGATCAGAATCTAGTAAATTTATTATTTCTTTGTGGCTTGGTATAACATCTGTATAAATATTATCGAGGCATGTGGCACTAGTCGGGGTTATTCTTGTGGGCTCTAAAAATAGGTTTACAAGATTGTAGGACTGAAACAGACTTATTATTTTACTACAAGAACCTGAATTTTCTAATAAATTAACATTAAAATCACCGCAAGTGATAATGGACTTATTTGAGTTACAAATCTTTTGTAACACTTCATCCATTACCTTTTCAAAGCAGGCATACAATCCTGAAGGTCCTGGTGGTCCTGGGGTCTGTACACAATACAATAAACTGTTCCAATTCTATACAGGCTATTTCAACTGTTCGCTCAACAGATAGGCTCACAATATCCTTACGGTCTCTATATTTAAGCTGGTTACTTACTAAAATTAATGAGCCACCATGTACAGCATTAACTCTACTGAATGAACTACCTACCTGGTGATTATTAAAATTGAACAAGAACTGGTGGCTTTTAAGCCAATGTTCAGTTATACAAAGAATATCAATATTTATGTTAAAATTCATAAATAATTCTACTTCTAAATCTTTGTTCATAAATCCTTGAATATTTTGATGCACCAGGTTAATACTATTTACAGATTTTAAACTTTTATTTGATTTTATTTTGCAATTATGTACACTATTGCTAGAGGTTGCCTCTATTGTCTTAATTTCTAATTTTAATTATTATCAATGTCCATATTTGATACCAAGTTATTGGCTGAATTATTTGACATGTCATAGCATTGCTCAATAGAAGCAATTTGTTTACCCAAATTCTTGGCTGTAATAGAAAAGTAATATGATAGCGACACAGCTATCTGTCTTTTACAATACTTTGAAAGATAGTACCTATTCATACAAAATCTATCTTTTGTCAAATAAAAGTGGTTACCAACATAATTGTTAGTGTCAATTAAATGGAATAAATGATTATTACTTGTTAAATTATGCAATGTCATATTAATTTCAGATCTAAAATTATTTTCTACCTGTGGCAAACTTTGGCTGTATGGGAATGTGAACATCACAATTTTTCTTAAAGTTAGGTTGCACAATGATCTATAATATTGGAGTAATTTTCCTTTGTTCACATTACCCCTATTACCAACAAATATTAATAATATACTATCCTGGTTAAAATTTCATATGGCAAAATGTGGATAAAAGGTACCAGCTTGCGCAATTTTAACAGACATGCGAAGTCTTTTGATTGTGTTGATCAAGAAATTCTTATAAAAACGCATGGCATCAGAGGAAATGTACTTAAGAGGGCTATCACAATTTTTCTTCTATTCAAGCGTTTGACTCGAGTTTTGATGTGCGATTATGGTTTAAATAAAGCCAAAAAATAAAAATAAAAAATATGCCCGAGAAAGTTTGATTATTTATCTTGGGAGTGTTCTAAATAAATATGTCAATTTGTTTACATAAATCAGTGAAACCCTTGTCTCTGCAAAGGATGTTTCATAAAATTTTGCTTTTAGGTATCTTTTGATGCTTTGTTACATCGAAGATATAATGGTTTAATCATTTATTAAAATGTCCATGATACAACTATAACTTGTACTTTGGAATGCTCAATTCAGTGTATTATGTTTCATACAGTAATACACTAAAATAATTCCGTAAAAAAGAGAGTTACTGATAATTTTTCGTCCGAAATTATATTTTTTATCTATGAATATATAATCCAAATTCAAACAAAAAGTATTTTACAACGAAGATTACAATGTTACCTTGCTTGAAAAAAAAAAATTGTCTATTTAAATGTAAGATAATATTTTTAAACAATTTTTGTATGCAATGCTATAAATCAATATAAATCTCGCGACGCGCGGGGTCTGACTTTAGTCCGCGCCAAGCGCTCACCGAGGGAGGATGTATCACTCGCTGTCGCCACTTTGTACGCCACGGAATCTCGGCAATAGACCAAGAATATAGCGCAACCAACATTTCTTGATAAAAGTGAGTAATTTTTATGATTTGATTGTAATATAGTATTATTAGTAAGTATTTTCCTATGATATTTTAATGCGAACATACCTATTTATAGAAAATAAACAAAAATTGTTGTTTGTTTTCTTTTTTTTCTGAATTGCTTATTAATGTAATCTCCAACTTAAATTAAATTAATTATTTTCAGACATAGTTCTCAACAATGGGCAAACGAGAAAAAAATAAAACTTTTGGTGCTGTCAAAATAAAAATAAAGGTTTTGGCTGATAGTTTGAAACGCGCAAGAGAACCTAATAGGAAAATCTAGGAAAGCACGCTCTATGCCACTTCGGAAAATATTATTTTAATTTATTTTTACGATTATACTTTTTTCTTTAGTTTGTTTTTTATTTACCAGTTGTACGTATCCATAAAATAATAAGTTATCTCGAACGATACACATTTATGGATGCATCACTATAAACAGTGATGAAGTCCTTAAATGTGCATATTTGATATAATTTATTATAATGCTTAGGTTCCCCTTTTTTTTTTTTGTGGGTGGGAAATCATCAAATAACTTCTCCCGCTCTGGGCGGAGCGGGAGGGCATGTCAGACTCTTACTGACTAAAACCCACCCGTGTTCCTTCGGTTGCCCTATTGCCGGAGGCCACGATCTCCCTTTCGGTTTTCTTCGCAACCCCGGCAGGCATCGGCCCTAGTGGACCCCTTCAAATCTGCTGACATCTCTCTGAGGCGCGCGTGGAACACAACGCGCCGTCGACCCGGGCCTGGTCCTTATCGGACGGTGAGCCACCCATTGCTCACCGTCCGCAAGCCCGCGCCTACGGTGGCCAGAAATCGCCTCGCGATTCCCGACGCCCTGGGCGTCTCCTCCTGCGGCGGTTAGGGGCGTGAGGGCGTGAAATTTGCCTCTCCCTCACGCATTCCGCCTCCTCCTTCGCGAGGATTACAGCTTCGCAGAAGGAGGTGACGGCCTCCCATTTCCTCTCGCTCCGTACCATGGCCTGAACCAGGGCTGGACGCGAGAGATCACCGCCGCCGATCGCCTCCACGAGGACACGGCGATGCTCCGCCCAAGCTGGGCAGACCTCCACCGTATGCTCCACCGTGTCCTCCGGGCGATCCACACATGCGTAGGCTCCCCTACCTTACCTACCTACCTTTTTTATCACATCGGATGTATTTCATAGATGTATCCAAACTGTACCATAAGTTTCAGCCCCGTGGGAACATCGTGATAAAGTTCAGCAGTTTTAACGTGAAACCGTAACAAACCCACTTTCGCATTTATAATAATAGGCCGTATAAGATTTTTTTTATAACCCTATTTTAACTCATTAGATAAGCACGTTCGTTCTAGGTGATAACATTCATCGTACAAATAAATATTTCACGAACTAAAATAATAGTAATTTCAAAAGTAAAGTGGCAAAGGCTCATGTTGGTTTGATCCTGGCATACGACGCATAGCAGTTTGCATGTGTGCGTAGCGTACTTAGCCAGACGCACACGTGCGCATTCGCTGCCGTGCGCCGTCAAATTTACCTAAAGCTGAACACTTGGAATTTGTAGTAGCCCTCTTAATCTCTTAAAAATCCTTAATCCTTAAAAATCGTAAACTGCACACAAAAATATTAAGAATATGTCTAAAAACTAAGCGCGAAGAAAAATATTTGTCCAAGGCTAGAATCATTAGATTTGGCATACTACAGGGTAGTGTGCTCGGCCCTTTATTATTTTTGCTGTACATAAATGATTTACCTCGCCACATTGAACATCCTGTAGTCTTATTCGCTGAGGATAGTGCTGCCTTGATTAAATGTATTGACAAAAAACATAAGAACATGACATAAATGATACTTTAATAAACATTATACGCTGGCTTGACCAAAATATTTTTTTTTCAGGTACATAAGTTATTTATTTACTTCAGGAATACATCCATATCAAAGTCACAATTACAAAGATTACAAATTCAAATAATTAATTAATTATAAATATCCTCACCTCAATAAAACTATTAGTAAACTAAAATATGGCGTCGAAAAATTTCTCGGCGTCGCTGTCGACTGGTAATGTACCCAAGAGACTGGCGGCATTGCCACGTTGTATGGCAATGCTTAGCCAGCCGCTGGCAAAGGTAGAAACCTTTGCCAGCGGCTGGCTTCTGCCAGCTCTTTCGTCACGGGAAGTGTCAACCAGTTGTTTGGAGATTTCATTGAACAGACCGTGAGCACTCTTACCCCACGGCGCTAGGGTTACCCCAAACGGCTGGAAAATATAGTGACCTATAAAGTTATTATACTTTCGCCGCTTGAGGTTTTCTGCAGCCGCAGCGGCAGCGCCAGCACAGCAAGCTGAGACAGGAAGATGGGATGGCGCTAGAATATCGACACACGTCGCGTCCCACACTAAAGAAGCACCTGGTCGGTGACAGCACTGAGTACATAGCAGTCTCAAAATATTTCTTACGTATATAAAAAAAACAAGAGCACTTCTTTTACAAAAACTTTATTTTTAAAAGACTTTAGAATAAGTGCAACTTACAAGTGACGCTATTATCTAGTGATTCTGGGCTGTGTACAATATAAAAAAAAAAAAACATAAAAAACAGTATTCATTTTGGGAACTGGTTTTTTTCCACCCTATAAGTATAAATAATAACGGACTTTGTACACAATTGCTAAAAATACTGTGTGACGAACTAACAGTGTGTGTGCTAATTTACGGTGACGCTGTGTTCCATCTTATGGTGTCACACTTGCCATAACACCGTGATAACTGCCATAAACGCATTTACTGATAACAGCGCCATCTAGTGATTTCTGAGTGATTTACTTCTGGATCAATTGTGCAAACGAAATCAAATAATCTCACTATGGTAAAGTGTGGTGGCTGCGGTAAAATTCTCGCGGCGGCGGATGCGGCTAAATGCGACAACTGCCGATCTTGCTATCATCGGCAGTGCGTTGGGATACATAAATTAAGCCTTCTAACATCCCCTTAGCACTGCCCGGAGTGTAACAAGAACATTGTACGGGATAACCGGGCCGAAACGCCAGTTAGGGGCCTTTCAGACGCACCACTAGAATTCAGTATGACTAATCCTATGGACACAAGTCCTATGAAAAGCGGCTGCGTAATGATCTAGCCGGCTTGAGATGTTCACTGAAGTCCACTAATGACCGTATGAGCAGTTTGGAGGAGAGGGTGGCCGTTATGGAGAAACAAAAATCGGTACAACCCCAAGTCTCGCCGGATGTGCATCAACTTATTGCCCAAATGCGGAGCGATTTAAATGACCGCGATCAGGAGCTGCTAGCCACTGATATTCAGATCTCAAACTTACCAGAGCCGAGTGGTGAAAATCCCTTACACACGGCTATGCTAGTGGCGTCAAAGATGGGCGTAAAATTGAGGCACGCGATATTGTGAGTGCTGAGCGCGTTGGAGGTAGACGCATTAATGCTACGCAGCCGGCGCCGGTGGAAACCCGCCCGCGTTTCCTCGTCGTGCGTCTCGCGCGCCGTGGTCTACGCGACAAAATGTTAGAGGCCGCACGAGCACGTCGTGGCATGACTACTGCTGATCTCGACATGCACGGTCTATCAGCGCGATTCTACGTCAACGAACGTCTTACTAAGCAGAATCGTGAATTGTTTCGGATGGCGTGGGAGGCCGGGGGCCGCCTCGGTTGGCAATTTGTATGGTGCAAACGTGACCGTTACAAAGTAAATAGCACTAAGATATTTTGATTTTTACATTAGGTTTATTTTATGAACTGTAAAAATCCTTTTATTCTTATAGTCCTTAGCTCTAAAATGATCAGAACACAACCTTGAATTTTTTGTGACTGTAAACTACTTGTAACGTAGCAGTTTCCCATAGCTTACGAAGATTTCCGTTTTTAGTAAACTAATACATCGTTTTTTTTGGGTGGGAAATTATCAAATAACTTCTCCCGCTCTGGGCGGAGCGGGAGGGTGTGTCAGACTCTTACTGACTAAAACCGTGTTTCTTAGGTTAACCTGTTGCCGAGGGCCACGATCTCTCTCGGTTTTCCTCGCACCCCTGGCAGTCATCGGCCCTAACGGACACCGTCAATTCTGCTGACATCTCTTTGAGACACGCGTGGAATACAACGCGCCGTCGACCCGGGGCTGGTCCTTATCGGACGGCGAGTTACCCATTGCTCACCGTCCGCAAGCCCGCGCCTACGGTGGCCGGAAATCGGCCTGCGATTCCCGACGCTCAGGGCGTCTCCTCCTGCGGCGGTTAGGGGTGTGAGGGTGCGAAATTTGCCTCTCCCTCACGCGTTCCGCCTCCTCCTTCGCGAGCATTACCGCTTCGCAGAAGAAGGTGACGGCCTCCCATTTCCTTTCGCTCCATACCATGGCCTGAACCAGGGCCGGACGTGAGAGATCAACGCCGCCGATCGCCTCCACGAGGACACGGCGATGCTCCGCCTAAGCCGGGCAGACCTCCACCGTATGCTTCACCGCGTCCTCCGGGCGATCCACACAATGGTGACACCCGAGCGTTTCCTCCCACCTTATCCCTGCGAAACTGCAGTGTCCGGTGAGGACTTGCGTCAGGCGGAAGGTGAGGACGCCGTGGAGCCTCTCTAGCCACTCCTCAAAGAGGGTTCTTATCACCGCAATTGTGGCGTGCCCAAATGGAGTAACATCTAAAATATTAATATTAAACTCTCCACATACAATTATACTTTTATTACTTACTTACCAGGTACTGTATATAATAGTTCGTAGGATGAATTAATACATCCTACGAACTATTATATACAGTACCTGGTCGACCGAGTTCTGCTCAGGTGAAAATAGATAAACATATCGTGCAGGTATACCAGCATGGTATCATAGTCCCGAGGCTGTGAAAATAGAGAAAACAATTTTTTCCCGATATGAGACTAGCTACATTGATTTTTCGCCCCGTAAACCCCTATATTGCAACTTTCATCGAAATCATTAGAGCCGATTTCGAGAACGTGAGTACAAATATATATACAAATTAATATATATACATACAAATATCAATTTAATCATATCTGCACTGATTCTTACCCCGGAGCTCTCTATTGCCACAAGCATGAGCCTTTATAAGTCCGGCAAACCCACAAGCATTAATGTGCCAAGCCATTTGTCGAAAAACGGAAAATCCTATATTTCTCAGCCTGTGCGCAGAAATTATGATTTTATTTATATAATCTTCAACATTTTTGGAGGGTTCCAATGTTGTTGTAATCAGATCCTCCAACAATGCTACTTTTCGTGTTAAACCGTTTTCATCAAACGAACGAGCGTTTGATAGAATAAGTTCTAAGTTCGACTAGAATTCCTTCGAAGTTTTCGCGTCTTGAATGTTGTTCACATTCAAGCATCCACTAATCATTTATTTATTTATTCATTATTATTAATTACAATGGTTATAGACCAGTAACAGTAATTAATTAATTTCATAACTATTATACAAATTACAATTAAATCTGGTCAAAATTCATATTATTAACTGTACGTAGGTAGGTACAGTAAATAATATGTAAAGTTACCTAGATAGGTACAGTGTTAATAATATGACTTTTGACTACATTTTTGTGTCTTTGGCGGGATCTTCAGTTTCTATGCACTGCCAAAGATCTTCAAGTTACGCTTTCACTGCGAACTTCCAATTGGCATAGTTATCACGGCCAACGAATTTTTCAATGTTAAATAACGAATTTGTAGACATTTCTTCTGATTATAATTATGTAGATATCGCGAGAACTATACGACGCTACGCCGGTAGAAATTTTTCGGCGCCGGTTATTGTTCGGATTTATCACTTTTATTCCGAGTAATCTGAATAATTTGAATTTTGAACGACGCTCTATTACCGTGAAGATTTATGATAGGTTTGGGTTATTTGTGATTACTATAATAAAACAACGGAGTGAAAAATTAAAACGACTATATTATTTAGGCGGAAAAGCAGACAAAGAGATTTGACAGAACAGATATTTGACATTTACATAAGACATTATAGAATGTTATCAATAAAAACATTTTAGAACAATGTTGCATTCATTATTTAACATATTCCTAAATGTCCCGCAAACTTTTGATAAAGTTTGGCATGAAGGTCTCATATTTAAACTCAGACGCATGCTACCTCCAAAATTTGCAGACATTCTAGAGTCTTAATATAATTAGCAACTGAATGTTTAAAATGAGGCAAGAGGATGCATATTCCAAGCCAAAAACTATAAAAGCTGGGGTACCACAACGAAGTGTGTTAGGCCCAATCCTATACTTGCTATACACATGTGATATCCCAGACCTGGAAAACGACACCATTACGACCTTTGCAGATGACACTGTCATTATGGCTACTAGATCAACTCACAACGAAGCAGTTATACAAACATATTCTTATGCCAATTTGGACGTACGGTATCCAACTTTGGGGATGTATTAAACGATGCAACGTTACAATAATACAACAATTCCATAATAAAGTGCTCAGGGATGCTGTAATTGCACCATGGTACATTAGAAATGAAAACCTCTACCGAAATCTTAAAATGGAACTCGTCACCACCATCATCCAAAAATTTACTCACAACACACAGACTTCACTGACATGTGAATGTTGAGGCAATCCAGCTGCTAGACAACACGGATATAGTGCGTAAGCTAAACAGAACTAAACTATTGAGTTTGTTTAGTTAGTTGTTTTTTAGTTAGTTTTAGTATATAAATAGTGAGTAACAATGCTGTTCTATATATGTAACACATGTCCACTGGAGCGGAGCGAGGCAGCGGAGCGGAGAAATGTGCCAATATAACCAACAAAATCTAAACTCCGCTTCAGAACTCCGCTCCTATTGGTTAATATGTACAAATTTCTCCACTCCGCTGCCTCGGTCCGCTTTAGTGCACAGGCAGCCTAAGAAAGTGCTACGAAATTGTGTGAAAATGCAAATAGAAACGATTCTTAGTTAATAACATAATCTATCTCATAAAATATTAAGTAGGAGGTAAATTAGTTATTAGCCTATTAGGCTAGATTGTAATCCACTACTAAGAACTTGGTGTAGTAATTTTATTAGTAAACATAGTCGCATGAAACCAGCCCAGTCTGGCCAAGCGAGCTCCATCAGGATTGGGCCCGGTAAGCTGAGGTGCGAAGTTCGTGTCACGTGACGTCGCGTCGCCTACTGGCATGTATTGCTGTTATAAATACTTTGTTTCTTGTGACCTACACGTGTCTAACTGTCTAAAACATAATAAAACATGGATTTCAAAAACGGCTGTGCGTCCATAATCACGTCCTACTAACAACGCTACTCAAACTAATATTTCAGCGAGAGACAGAACGCCACACAGTGGAACGAATGTATGGAAGCGGTTGGACGTAGACATGTCCGAAAAATAAGAGTAAAATTATGACAAACTAATGATGCCATCTTATTCGATTACTTAATGCCTTCATAAATTGTGGTGATGAATTTCTTCATAACTCCCATATTTCGGGAGTAATTTGAGAAAATGTGAAATTTTACTATGAAAATGAGTGTATTGAGCTCTCTCCCTCCTGATTCCGGGCTTGTTTCAAGTAGCGGTCTCTAATATCGTAATGCTATTACTAAGAGCTATATTTAATACTAAGACACATAGTGCGCCAAATGTGCACTTTCTGGGATAAAAGGAAATGAAAATTTAAAAAAAAAAACGTTTTTTCCCCATTTGTATTTACTTTAAACCGCAGACAGACTTATTAAGAGGTCTATAAATATATTATATATATACAGAAATATATATTAACAAAAATATTCACAAGAACTGATGAGAGTATGACTTTTAAGTAAGTTGATAATAAATTACCTAGTTTCATTAAAAGTACAATAAATAATTAAGACGTAAGCTCTAATTTACTAAGTTACACATTTTAAAACAATAACATCATTTAATTATCTTCGTCATCATCATCATCATCAATTAATTCAAATTCAGAATCGATGTCCGCTAAATCATTTATATTAACAAATTCGATATCACTTTTCTCAGAATCCGTAAGCTCATAAAATTCCTTAAAAGAAGATTTTTTTACAAACTTATTTCCTTTTGGACGGATACTTGTAACAAGTGGATCAGAAGACAGTAAAAGATTGTGCATAATATCTTCATTGCATGAGATACTGCTATGCTTTCGAGAATGCCCCTCTCTATATTTTCTAAAATCTTTATTTCTAGCCTCAGATGCCTCTTCGGATAGAAAACCAATGGGCACAATTGACATGTTCTGAACTATGTCTGGCCCATGCATTAAAATTTTATGAAGTGAAGAAGGCATATAATACCATGGGTATAACTCCACGTAAAGCTTAGCAGTATCAAAGCAGAACTCTCGGAATTTAGTTACGTTGATCTTCTCTCCTGATGAAATACACTGCAAGATCACACAGATTTTTCTTAAAAGCATAGCATCTATTCCGGTCAGTTCAGCAGATTTAGTGTAGTTTTCAAAAAATCTCCTTGCCGAGTTGCCATTGTTGGTGGATCCACTGCCTTGTTTCACAACATCGAGAAGTAAGCCCGTTTCTCTTCTTACAGCCTCTTGAACTCTTTTCTTCCTGTCATCAACTTGCCTTTTTGCTATATCACCCCTTACTTGCCATGATTTTATGTCTAATTTGTAGGAAATGTGTAATAAGCATTCCATTGAGCGAATCCAAGCGTGAAGGGTGCTTAAGCTATATTTATACATGTCCTCGTTTGCGTGTTTATCTTTGATTAACTCTAAATTATTCATTTCTTTAGGACAAGCCTTGCATATGTCACACACTGAAGCTGCTGTATTGGATATAATGGAATGAATTTTACCATCAATCATTGTCAACAGCAGTTGGTGTTTGACACTAATTCCATCAGTGATGGTGGATGGAGTTAAGGCTTCAATCTCTGCTTCGATTTCAGCCATCTCTCTCTGCACATTTTCTTTGGTTTCCTTTATAAACTTAAACAATATTGGCCGGCAAAATGAAGTGGAAGATGGTCGCTCGTTTTCCCAAATTGTTACACCTTTTGAGACGAGCCGCAGTGGTACAAGACTAATCATAAAATTACTAGCAAGATCGATTTGCTCATCTTCACTCGTCCTTTGATGATAAATGCTTTGGCTAGATGATCCGTCAAAACCCCATTTGCTGGTCAATACGAGCTGTTGATTGGGATCAACAGGGGTTTCTAACGACCTAATAAGTCTTCTTGAGGTTAAATCCATCAAGGCTTGTAATTTGATTTTTGCAGAGCTCTCTGTAACTGTGAGATCTTCTTTGGCCGGATAGCACTTAATTTTTTCTTTAACCAACATGTAGTAACTCGGGTATTGAAGAGCTCCTTCTTGAGTGTTGAAATCCCGAAGAGTGTTATAGCGCCATTTCGATAAGTTCATCGATACATAAAGAGCCAATGCCTTCAAAGGGGATATTTCCCGTACCTGAATTGATTTACCTTCAATGAAGGCTTTGATTTTTGAGGCCTCTTCTGGATTCTCCGTCAAGTATTTCATAACATAAGCTGTATCGCTTTGTCCTGCCTTTTGAAGCGCCCTTTCGGCCGAAAACATAATTTCAGCGCTGCTACTGCTGCATGAAAGACTATCTTCAGTGGTGCGTCTTCTTTTTTGCCGGTTACTAAGGTCCTCAAAAGATTTACGAGGACTAGGATGTGTACAAGTTGAAGCATCAGATTTAGCAGGAGAAATTATGGGCTCGATGACGTCACTTATATTTTCTGTAGAAGGTTCCATATTTTCATTCTGTAATTCCGGCCATTGAATTGCAGCCTGTAGCCAAATCTCATGTTTCTTCCGAAACTTATCTGTGCTTCTTCCAGACTGTGTCCATTTTGCATAAATGCGGTAGCAAAATCGACGACACCAGTCTTTTAAACTTGTTTCAGCACTTTCACATAACTGAACACAACTGTTATCTTTTAAAACACTGAACAAATAGTTAAAGTCGCGTAAATCTTTATGTGCGCGTGCGCATAAAGCAACGTGAATATCAAGATTTGTATTAAAATTTGGAAAATACATTGCGAGATTAGCTTGGATACAACGAGGTGTAAATCAACACTGATTTTAAAGTTACTAATAGTGACCTATTTATATAAAATCCAGGTATCCCAGGTATCCTTTGTTAAATATTGCAAGGTAATTAGTTATTGTGATAATTAGTAAATGATGCATGCTAAATTAGTGTATTAAGAGCCATTTAGTAATTAAATAATAGCAATGTTCTTATCAGTAATCATTAGTGCATCAGTTTTATATGTAAACCTTAAGTCCCTAATTATATATCCTAATTAGCTTATATCTTCTCTAATTGGCTGATCAGAAATGTTATTGTAATAAGGTAAACCTTTAGAAAAACGGTTTTAATCAACAAAATAAACAAAAAATTAAAAAATTGTGTTATAAAATAAACATCACTCTTTATCCCAGAAAGTGCACATTTGGCGCACTATGTGTCTTAGTATTAAATATAGCTCTTAGTATTAGCATTATGATATTAGAGACCGCTACTTGAAACAAGCCCGGAATCAGGAGGGAGAGAGCTCGATACACTCATTTTCATAGTAAAATTTCACATTTTCTCAAATTACTCCCGAAATATGGGAGTTATGAAGAAATTCATCACCACAAGTTATGAAGGCATTAAGTAATCGAATAAGATGGCATCATTAGTTTGGCATAATTTTACTCTTTTTTTTCGGACATGTCTACGTCCAACCGCTCCCATACATTCGTTCCACTGTGCGCCACAGTCAGCTTGTGAGCGTGTGCCACTATAGCACTAATAGGGAAAGTTGCACAAACACGCGCGGCGCTCAGCAAAAATGCAGTGTACACTGTGAGGGGCCACCGCACGCGCGGACCGCCGCCGCCGGGCCGCTCACCCTACAGGCTATAGCTACATGCAACTACAAAACTGCACCAGTGGTAGTGCTTCACCAAGCTCTTGACAGCAGTTTGTCTTCCATTTGCCGGGAAGATGTCATAAATTCTTTTAAAAATCGTCTTCACAAGGCGGCATACCTATATTTTTTCAGGGAATTTTAGTTACGTAGGTATGTAAATTATTATAAAATTCTTATCTAACTTCGGGATGAAAATCATATTTGAATAAAACTTAAATATTAAAAATTCTGATTGATATCTACGTCACTTCTTAGAATAATTAATCCTGTAATATTTAGTCATGTAACTTTTCCCTTAAGAACTTTCAGTAATAATTTATTGGATAATATAAAAGCAGCGGTTTGAGAAAACCATTTAAACCAAACGTTGCATTAGGAGCACAGTATAGCATGTAAGCCTTCTAGGCTTGCATGCTTTTGTCTCGTGTTTGGTGGTCGCTTTGACTTTGACTTTGACTTTGACTTTGAAATATCCGACGATGTGCGTGATCCGCTCGCTGCCTCCACCACACCACGGTCACGCCACCGCCACGCCACCGCAGACACATTGCTACTCACAGGGGCGTTCATTTCACTAAAGCCGAAAAACCCGGTTTGCCATCAAACGTGAGCCTATAAATAAAATAAAAACTGTACCTGTGTACATATGCAACAATAACAACATTAAACTCTGCGCAACCAGCCACGTGCTGTATACTACGAATCACGATGCAAGATTGGCACGGTTGGCGCAGTGGTTAAGCGATTGACTGCTGCGCTGCGTGTCGCGGGTTCAATTCCCGCGCGGAACAAATATTTATATGACCTACAAGTAGTTGTTCCGGGTCTGGCTGTTTGTGTATGTGAATTTAAATGTTTGTAAACGCACCCACAATACAGGTGAAATTCCTAGTGTGGGGCAACGTTTTTTTAAAAAAGAAAAGAAAAGATTACTTACTCAAAGAATAATATATAGATTACGGCCCGTTTTCATCACGCACCGTTGCAAAACTATCTCTGATGCCGCAGCTGCGATCTCGCTCTAACACTATTGCGTTAAGCAGGATGCAAGATCGCATCGATGAATGAAGACTTACATTTTATAGCTTTCTCGCTCACACAAGCTGCTTCTTATGAGGCTTCTAGAACCTCTCATTTTTGCAAAGAAATTATTAACATTGTTGGTAACATTAGTATGTACTCATTTCGCAATTTTGATCTTATTTTGAAACCCAACTTTTGACTGTTTTATGAATGGAACGAATCGTGTCTTTAATTATTATTAGGAGCTACTTTTCGCATTTGCCGCTGCGCAGAGCGTGAATTTCTTTAGAATGACACAATTTCAAAAGACAATGGGAAGAAACGTCCCCACCCTCCAACAAGTTTAAAACTAGTGTCATTCGAAGCGTTAGATCTGGTGGGTTTGATTTTTTTGTGGGGTTTACCTGGAATATTACTTTTGTTTATTCAATATTAGCTTATTTCACATTTAAATATTTTCTTAGTGTACAATTAAGAGGAATAGAATATCCTTACATATTATAAAACAAAGTTACCCGCCGCATCTGTCTGCCTGTCTGTCTGAACGCGATAAACTCAAAATCTTCTAAACGCATTTTCAAACAGTTTTCACCAATGGACGGAAGGATTCATGCGAAAAGTTTTAGTGTATAATTCATTAAGTTTTTGTACGTTTCTTCAATAATCGTTAAATTGGCTGAAATTTGACGATTATTGAAGATACGTTGAAGATGGAAAAAAATCATGCCGACTGGGAACTTTATTGGCGTGCGCCGCGGAAACGGTAAAAGTTACATAAAATGTATGTTCTACAGTATTGTTCACATTAAAAAGTTCAACAAAAAATCCGTGATGGCATATGTCTATCTTCTAAGGATGACCCACAATATCCATTATTATCTGTCATAACAAAAAAAAAAAATTGTTATATCCGAAGCTATTTTGTCCGGTATTACGGATATATCAATCCTTATACAATAAACTATGTTACTTAAATTGAGAATTTAATTTAGATTAAAATATGCCTTGACATCATTTCATTTATATGAAACTGATTAGCACACTGACTGGCATTTATATACTCGAATTATGTTAATTTCTTAAAAATAATATGCAATATTTTAATTTTAAATCTGATTCTAAGAGAAACAATCGCAAGCAATATAAATATGACATTAATTAACCTGTTATGAATAATATGAATTAAAAATTAAAAGTACCTATGTAACTGCTATTCGTGTATACAACCAGTTACCGTCAGCTATTAAAAATTTAAAAAAATCTTTTAACTGATAATGTATTGTATAATCTGCATGAGTTTTATGAGAAAAAAATATGTTCGTACCTGTGTAATTTATTTGTAACTTGTTTATAATCTATTAATCTATTTGTATTGTTTTTTTTTGCCTTGTAATACTATTGCATATCCAACATGGGTAGACTGTTAACATTGAAAATAAGAACTGATGTGCACAGTTATGCAATAAATATATCTTTATCTTTATACTTGTAGTGTGACTGCCCGTCATTTGCTCCTATTTTAATAACAAATATTATAACTATTTTGAAACCAGCACATGGTTCAACTCAACTTAGGAACACATAAATTCTCAATTTTAATAGGGAACAAAGTACGAAAAGGTCGAATGCAATATTTCACCGAATTCTAAAGAAACTAGTAAAATATCCAATTTCTAATCTCAACTCACAATACCAGTGCCAGCATCTGGTAACCATTTAGTCGGGCTCAGGCAATTCAAACGGACCCTTTTAAAACAATTGAGAAATTGTACAAAAACAGCAATGAATCTATTCTGCGAAACTGTGGAAATATAGGCCAAACGTGGGTTTTCAGGAATTTAGGGGACTGAGGAATGAAGGGAAGCACTTGGTTATAGACCACGATAGGATACGGACGTCCGAGTTTAGGCTAGTTAAGTTAGAAGGCTTGGTGAACACCAAGAGGCCATGTCCGAGTGGGCTGTCGCAAGATAGTATTAGTATTAGTTATTAAGTTAAATATAGTTGAGTTAAAGCCCAGATTAGACTAATTTAGTACTTAATGTAATATGTCTGTGTGTGTGTGTGTTGGTGCAACTGGGTGAGTCTTTCATTATAATAAGTCAAAGACAAATCATTTATTTCAAATAGGCCCATGTCTGGCACTTTTGAACGTCAAAATTTACAGAATAATATAATTGATTCTAGTCGCCCCTTCCAAAGGGTAATTTTCGTATGGAGAAGAATGGACAAGAAACTCCACCGTTACTCTTTTAAAATGTTTTACAATAGTTTGTATAAGTACGTACATTAGTTAAATAATTATATGTGAAGACGATGCACCTAGAATAAAATTACTATACCACAATAGGTAAAAAGACTTAAAAATGAAGCAACGACAGATAATTTAATTATGTGATAGATACATGGTGCTCACATATTTACAAACATTGTAAAAGTAGACGATTTTCCTAATGTTTTTAAAATTAATAAGTCAGTGTGTGAGGAAGTAATCACAGAATGTAAAATCAATGTCATTAACACAAAATTATAAAATAATAATTATCCAAGGCTGGTAATATATTTGAAGTTCTTGTAACTAAACAGACAGGGACGTGTTGCTGGGGAGTTTGTTGCGCCACTTCTTCTCCCCAGCTCAAACACTAGGAAGTGGCGAAGGGAGGGAACTTTGGGACTGTCTATAGACCTTCAGGAGAGTCGATCCACAACTCTAAATATTTAATTATTCTTGAACTATGATTCTCTAGTCTATTATCTAGTATCTTGAATTCTGTATTCTTTGCCTCAGACCAATTAAAAGGGCTTTAAGTGAGATTATCCAAAACTACTAAATAAATAATGATTCTTGAGTTTCGATTCTCAACTCTATTGGCTAGTAATTCTTGAATGTTGTATTCGATATCTCAGACCAATAATTCTGTCAGACTGACATGAACGCGTGTCTTGCAGACATGCTTGTTGTGCAAAGGGTAACCTTTCAGGGGTTTGGGTGAACACATCTATCTTATATCCAGTCCAAGGACTGATAGGGACCATGTCTCCTTAAGAGCATGATAACGACGTATGTCGCTGGACTTAGCCGTCCCGTTGTTAGACACGGACAGTCACACGGTTGCCGCAGGGAAACTAGCTGCGTCACGTTTATCAGTTCGAAAGAACTGCTAGGGACCATGTCTCCAAGAGAGCGTGATGCCGACGCAATGCGTCACTTATGGAAGTGTTGCTCTGAGTACTCCGAGTGCAAATGTGGGGATATCGTGTGAGTAATGATTGATCAAATACCTGTTACGCTAACGTAAAGGTTACTTACTCACAAGTTTATTTTATTTTAATAACATACTTTGCATCCCTCTATTATTTAATGGCTTTCTAAAATCAAATCCAATGTATTTTCCTAAGTATGAATTCCTGTCTTATTTACAATCTCCTTCAATCCTTTCCTTGTCTTATTAATGGGAAAAGGTATCGGATTTCTTCTTATTTGGGAATTCATTTCTTATATCGGTGGGAGAGTGTCCAGTCCGGAGACGAGCTCTACAAGGCAGTGCGGCCTTTCTCCAAAGGGGGAACCGACTTAAACACTAATATTAACATAATTAGGAAAAACGAAAATTTTATCAGCCTAGGATAATTTAGGTACAGTCACACACAATGGCTTTATCTAAATAATCACAACCGCAGAAGACGTTATCGATACAAGTAGCAAAAATTGGAGTTACTCTAGTTGGTTCTGTAAAAACATTTGATAAATTTAGTCTTTTCTGTGATTACCTTAGTTTTGAAGTGATTAAAAAGTTTATCATTGAAATGAATTCGGAAACGCATGCATTTGTTCCTTGTGAGGGATTTACGTATGTGCAAGCTGTATGAGCATCGCCACATGAAATGTATTGTTTTAGTTTTTACTTCAACATTTTATTCGCTGATTACTTGTTTACATTCGTTGAATAAGCTATCGCGCCCACCACAAGTCACCTACTTTACCTACGTGTATATATTTACCTTCATTTTAATGATTTTCGTAATAAATCGGTCAGTCAATAACGGATACAACTAATTTCAAAAATATATAATGAGGGTAGAGAAAGTATTTTTAGCGCTTTAAATAATGGTACACAGCTATCATCAATTTTTAGACCACACATTGATCTTATGCATTTTTTTTGTGCCTTAAAAACGATATCTTTATCAGCAGAAGTGCCCCAAAACATAATACCATATCGCAAAATTGAGGCTACTAAGCCGTGATATGCAACTAGTAACGCATCCCTATTTTTCTAAAAGTGCGTATGCTGATTTGTTTATTTTCTTACTTAGGTCAGCTATGTGGGCCTTCCAGTTAAGTTGGTTATCAAGAAATAAACCTAAGAATTTTGCTATTTTAACTTCTTCAGTGTCACAGTTACTATGTCTGATATTTACTTTTAGTACTACAGTTCTTTGGTGAAACTGCATTATTTTGGTTTTCTTAAAGTTTATAACAAACTTATTTTTGTCAAGCCAATTAATAATATCCAATAGTGTATTATTTATGTCATCTTGATAAATATTGTGATCAATGCATTTCACTATGGCAGTACTGTTGTCTGCAAACATCACCATTTGATGTTGAGTCACCATTGGCAGACCATTTCTATAGCAATATCTTGCAATCTCTGTACATTGCAATCTGTTGGAGAGATAGGATTCGAGTAGTTCTAAAATGTAACCTCTGATACCATAGCTATGCAGTTTGTCTAATAAGACGTCGTGCTTTACGTAATGGAAGACTTTGGTCATGAGACTTTGGTCTACTGCTAACATAATGCTACATAAAAAAAAAAAAAAAAAAAAAAAAAAAAAAAAAAAAAAAAAAAAAAAAAAAAAAAAATTCAGAGATTGCCTCGTCGAATTGCCTAATTTTATGTCAGTTTTTATATTATTCTCAATTTCATCTATAAAATAATTATTAAATGCATTTGCAATGTCAGCAGGTTTTAAAAAGGGCAGGTCACATTTATTAAAGATTTGTTCTTTAGGAGAGTTATTTTTAGGTCTATTGACTATTTGCCATGTAGCTTTCGACTTATTCTGCGAGGTATTTATAAAGCGATCATTTTGAGCTTAGTAACAATTAGTTAAGGCTTTTTAGTAACAATTATGGAAATGTAAACAATGTGTAGTTAAAAATCACAAATCAATCAATGTAATGGCGTGGGTAATACCAGTGAAGGAAACGATAATTGTGGCACGAACGACAGTTTAATAATTACATAAAACTTGATACAAGGGGCCTTGGCAACAGTGTAACACAATATTTACGAAACTTATTGTAATTAATTACACTTTTAGCGGGAGCGAGCGAAAACCGCGAAAGGACGATAATGTTACGTGCGCGCATCAGAGCGTGCGTCGTACGACTCTGTTGAGCGGGAGGGGCGCCGCAAAAGGCGCGCGGGCAGCGCGCATGCGCGGTGCTCGGCCGATGTTTCGTTAACCCTGCGACAGCGCACCGTACCGCGGTTTAACTAAACGGTTAACGGATGTATATTCGTAATAACTATTAGTAAGTACCGAAATGGTGGAGTCGGTAGGCACAGCTTTGCCGGGCGATCCGGTAGGTCATTTTTTTATATAATATTATGTCGGCTTGCCCTAATTTTGACCCCTAGGCATGCCACTGCTCACAAATTGTAACTTATATTGAGTAACAGCACGTCCCCACCGCCTAACATTGTTTCAACAGAGTTTTTTTTTCATGAAAACGAGGTACACTTGCTTAGCACTAGATTGCGCCCATAGAATAAACTAATAAGCCGCTGTATTAATGTTATAATAGTACTAGGTAGGTACTTGTGTGCTGTCGGCTGGCATTGGGCAGCACACCACACAACACACGCTACACTTAGCGCCGACTGCGCGCTATATTAACACTTTCCGTATAAAGCGCAGCGTACATTGAGGCGGGCCGCGCCGCATTGCAAAAATCCCTCGACATCACTTTCGTACATTTTGTATAAACCATCGCACACCGCACGCGCCACTCCGCGCTTTTTTGTACTGAAATACGTTGCGCTGCGGCCTGACGCAGCTGTAATGTGCGCCTTTACATGACATCTCTACTATATACAAAACGACACATTTACAGGATTTAGAAGTAAATCGTTGAAAACAGTAACAGGACTCATTAAGTTATTTCTTGATTCAATGAGGACTTGATTTCGACTTGACTTGAAACAAGTGTTTTAAACAAGATTGTAAATAGTAATTATATAAATTATTGTAAATATTATCATGTGAAATTCCTATAAATCTATTCTCTAAAATGCAAAAAATCGAACAATAGGTACCTGCTAATCACGACTGCTTAACATTTATACATTTTGTTTTAAAACAGACGCAAACACGCACTTATTGCTGCTATACCTATGATATGATCAACATTGATGGAATATTTAGCAGAACTGAGATGATCATCGAGCACCAAGAACTTAAATGGTCTACATACAATGTTCAAAAATATTCTTTAAAATATTAGAAATACGAATCAACACGGACGTTAAGTTGATCGACAACATTTATCAAAACAGTGACCGCAGTCTATTGACAACGTCTTGCAAACGAGGTGAATGATACCCGTATGTTTGAAATAATTACAACGCGGAGACCATCCGAACTGTTTTATATGTCGCGTAAGTATTGCAGACAGTACTAACCACAAAACAGACGCGAGCGATGAACGTTAACGGCTAAATGGTACCTATAGTAAGTCGGTTTATGTTCAGTTGCACCCATAGCCTATGGCTGTACCCCAGCCCAGCAAAAAAAAATATCTAAAAAATTTAAATTTATAAAGAAAGAAAGAAAGAAAGAAAAAGTATTTATTGGGACTCGCACAGGACATTACAAATTAAACTAAAACACACTCATTAAAAAACAAAAAAAAAAACAAAAAAAAAAAAACAAAAAAAAAAACAAAAAAAAAAAAGTAAATGTAATAAATATTTAACATTTGAAATATGGACCTAAATGGGTGTTACGATCAAAACTGTTCAATTTCAATTTATCTTTATTGCAGTCCATAATGTACACATACAGGTTGTCAGAATAAATAAATAGTAACAATTATCGACCCTGTCAGGCACAGCAACATTTTAAATAAGAGGAAACTTATTACTAAATGTTTAAAGTAAAGTTCACTGCCATTGACGCGGAGCCGCGGGTCAGTGAGCGTGTGATGTGAATGGGCAGCGGGGGGAGGGGGAGCGATAAAGCGCACAAAAACCTGCCATTCGAGCTAACCTCAAAAGGCTCCAAAGAGCATCGCCGACGGATCGCTCCAAATTGCATTCAATCAACGCTTTGTGACGCTACGATGAGCTACGCGACTGCTACGCCAGCGCTACGATATTGCTAAGTACATAGCATTCCTATCGTGTGTGTCAGATAACAAAGTTACACTGTCATGAACCCGTTAAGTATAAAAATAAGGAATTAATATTTAAACATTCGCTTTTAAGAAATCATAACATCACGCCTGTATTCCCCGAAGGGTTAGACAGAGGTGCACCCATAGTTGACCCAATTATGAAAACATTTTTTTTTTAACTTTACACACAGTTTAATTTTCTTTGAACATACAATTTGCACTCTCTGCTAGAGCAGAGAGTGCAAATTGTTTCTAGAGAAACTGTCAATTGAACTTTGAACTGGCAATTTAACATGGAAAATTAATTTTGGTTTTTAAAACAATTGTTACTACTTGGTAGATTTAAAGCGTCGAACGTGGCTTCAATGTACTTTCCGGTGACCATTCATGAATCGGGAGCGACCGGCGACGAAATATGCAAATAGTTTCATGAAGTATATATCGAGTAGAGATAATAGATTAGTTTCAATATCAGTAAGCTATTTGTCATCAATATCGTATTGCCGGCGCGGCAACATCGAACGCGGGTTACTTCACACCGCACGCGATTCATCGCACGCGGATCACCGCATGCGGAGCACTGCACGTTGCAGTGTGACCTGCAGTTTCAACCTATTAATTTATTTTTCTAGTTCGTATAACTTATCATCAATTTTTATTCTAAATTGTTCAAAATTTGATTCAAATGTAAACAAGGGGGTCAAATTTTTATTAAAAAAGAATTTGTTTCGCTGAAAAATAGGACTGAATCCAGTTGATTTTTATAAATATTCGAGTTTTAATTTTAAATTGTGCCAACAAAATTTTATTGACTATATTTAACCTTAATCAAGAATCAAGTCAATTCCCAATCAAGTTTCAAGTTATTATGTTCTGTTATCTGCAGTCAACCAAGTGATATTTTTGAGTTCTGCACAAATTGTGTAATATATTCTTTAAATTTGGTGTGCTTTCCCTTATTTGCTTTCTCAGCGAAAGTTTTAGCCTTTTCTCTGGTGCAATACCTACCCTATTTTATTTGCCGTAGGGGTAGAACCAGTTAAAAAGGGCAGCTTCCGGCCCTTTTTACCGGGTATCAGATTATTCACTAGGCTTGCGTGCTTTTGGATTGCTTTTCCCAACCACATAGAATCCTTGAAGTTCGAGACCGGAACGTCCGTTTTGGTCCGCGACACAAGATCGTCGTATCACCTGCGATTCTGTCGAGGCGTGCTACGCTTTACGGTTGCGGTTCGTCAGGATTAACTTGTTATGTAAACCATCACACTTAACTATTATAGTTTTTAGTACTTTCAAGTTTAACATTTTCAAACTAGTTGATCTTTAACCAGAACTGTTTCTATCGGGATAACTTAGGTTCATCTTTATAAGATAATATTCATTCAAAAGTTTACGTAATTTAGTGGTCACGAACCTAAAACCGATTGCAATCAATTCCCTGGTTCGGAAAACAAATGCGAAACAAAGATTTACCATCCGATGTAGCTCAAGTTTTCTCGTAATCTCTTTTCATTTAGGTCAAATATGTTCCGCAACCATTTTAATGATATTTAATTTTATTGTATTTTTTATGCGATTCTTTTTTAATCCTACTAACATTATAAACGTGAAAGTTTGTGAGGATGGATGGATAGATGTTTGTTGCTCTTTCACGCAAATTCTACTGAACGGATTTAGATGAAATTTGCCACAGCTACTTTGTTTATAACCTGGATTAACACATAGAATACTTTTATTCCGATATTCCCAGGGGGTCAAGACATGCGGGTGAAGCCGCGGGCTGCTGCTAGTTAATAATAAATTGTTATACGTGTTAAAGTGATAAATTTTCATTTTTATTTCGGTACAGCGTGTATCACCACACTCTCGGACACTTTCTTAATCTCTTTTGATGTTCTTAGTTACAGCTAAGATAAATATGATTACTTGGCTACTGGACATAACATTCTAATGACGATGTTTAACTATAATATCTCAGTGGATTGAATGTGACCGTGGTTTACACGTCAAGCCATCAGTAATTGGGCACGCCACAATTGCGGCGATAAGACCCCTCTTTGAGGAGTGGCTAGAGAGGCGCCACGGCGTCCTCACCTTCCGCCTGACGCAGGTCCTCACCGGACACGGCAGTTTCGGGAGGTTCCTGCACAGGATAAGGCGGGAGGAAACGCCCGGGTGTCACCATTGTGTGGATCGCCCCAGCTTGGGCGGAGCATCGCCGTGTCCTCGTGGAGGCGATCGGCGGCGGTGATCTCTCGCGTCCGGCCCTGGTTCAGGCCATGGTACGGAGCGAGAGGAAATGGGAGGCCGTCACTTCCTTCTGCGAAGCGGTAATGCTTACGAAGGAGGAGGCGGAACGCGTGAGGGAGAGGCAAATTTCGCGCCCTCACGCCCCTAACCGCCGCAGGAGGAGACGCCCAGGGCGTAGGGAATCACGAGGTGATTTCCGGCCACCATAGGCGCGGGCTTGCGGGCGGTGAGCAATGGGTGGCTCACCGTCCGATAAGGACCAGGCCCGGGTCGACGGCGCGTTGTGTTCCACGCGCGCCTCAAAGAGATGTCAGCAAAATTGAAGGGGTCCACTAGGGCCGATGCCTGCCGGGGTTGCGAAGAAAACCGAAAGGGAGATCGTGGCCCCCGGCGACAGGGCAACCGAAGGAACACGGGTGGGTTTTAATCAGTAAGAGTCTGACACGCCCTCCCGCTCCGCCCAGAGCGGGAGAAGTTATTTGATGATTGGCCACACTCAAAAAAAAAAAAAAAAAAGCCATCAGTAATATGAGAACCGTGTGGCTAACAACAGGTATAGATAATATCTTGATTGCATTATTTATATCGGTTGACCTAATCAAATAGCAACCAGTAGTCGGCCGCATCTGGCGAAACAGCTGCCCACCCCACACTGACACGTATGTATGTTATCCTATAGCGCTGGAATGTTCCGGGAATACATTTCTCGCACCAGTCGCTCCCCGCTGCTGGCATCACTTCGCGCTTCAATCACATTTATAACATCTCATATGCAGCGTTTTCGGCGCCGAACGCTCCCACAGATTGAACGACAGTTACGAAGTGAGCGGCAAATAAACTGCCTTCACTTGCGGACGGAAGCGGAGCTGTGCAGTGCGGGGAGAGGCGGAGCAGTGCAGAGCGATGTACATTATAGCCATCTTGTATATTACAACAATTCGGTATAATTATAAACGTTATTCGCTTCCAAGTTTTATCACCTCGTTCCAGAACATTCCAATCAGTCAATGTCAATTACAACCTTGCACTACTTGTAATTGAACGTTCCTAAAACCATAACTATCGCGATGGAGTTACGAAAAAAAAAACATTACGTCACCGTCACTCGACGAATATTATGTCCCGGCGTCGTGAAGAAGTCCGAAAGGGAGATCGTGGCCCCCGGCAACATGGCAACTGAAGGAACACGGGTGGGTTTTAGTAAGAGTCTGACACGCCTTCCCGCTCCGCCCAAAGCGGGATAAGTTATTTGATAATTTCAGACGCAAAAAAAAAAAGACGGGCAAGTCTCGCGAGTCGCCAGTGCACCATATTAACCCTTGCAAGTGCGACATATTAACGCTTTAAAGTAGCAATGACGACACCGCAAGCTTATATGAAGTAGAACGCGCAGTATTCAGTTGGTGGAGCTGCGAGTTAGTGCTAACGACGGTGTAATGATAACGTTACGGCCGGCTGTAATGTTGTATGACGTCATTATGATAACCGCGCGGAAAGTTCACTATATACCTACGCGTAGTGTTTATTACCGAAGCCTCACTGCTTCCGCACTGACTCCCGTCAGAGAACGCTTCCAAGAGACTAAGTTACTGTAGTGTACTTGAACCCGTCTCCAATCTCATTAATTCACGGGCTGCGTGCTCTTTAGAGTTCACATTTATGTAGTTGTGAATAAACTTGCTCTCGTATTGTTCGGAGTTAGCCTTCTGTACTCTCTCGTGTGACGTGTTAATAACGAGCTATAAAGTGATAGCCATCAAATTAAACGTAATGTTCGTTCGCGCAGGTATCGCTCGTCTCTGAAGACCAGTCCCACGCGAACAATATACAATGTACCCGCGGGTGTAGTAGCACTCATCTCTGGAGACCAGTCCCACGTGAACATCATACAATATACCCGCGGGTGTAGTAACACTCGTCTCCGGAGACCAGTCCCACGCGAACAATATACAATGTACCCGCGGGTGTAGTAGCACTTATCTCTGGAGACCAGTCCCTTTTTTTTTTTTTTTTTTTTTTTTTTTTTTTTTTTTTTCTGTAGGGCATCTCGTAGCTGACCTCTGAGGTCATGACTACTTAACCGGTCAATCCTGTGGTTGCCTTAAGCTGCTACACTCAAAGCCTCCAGCCAGGGGCATACAAAACTAAGCTAAAAAGCTGGGTGAACGCTCGCTAAGGGCACCCCCTGTGGGGTACGAGCCTCGGCTTAGGGCGTCACCGGAGGGAGGACATCAAAGACGGGACGGGCTGGATCAAAGTTTTGATCATTATTATTAATCGGGGAATTTAAAGCTACGTGCACAGCTGAAACCACTGCTGGCACCTCGTTATCGAGCAAGGGTCGGGGAGGAGTATCATTTACTCGGGGGCGCGGTCGCGATCGCAAAGGACCTCGACGGCGAGGTCGGAATGACGGGAGGCGTCTGTTTCTGTGTATAGTACTAGTGGCCCTATTGCTCTCCTGGAGGAGGGTTATGGGGTCATCAGGGTCGGTGAGAATGTGCCTAGGTCGGCGGGTACGGCTAATCCTACTTGGGACATAGCTGGCGGCCTCGACAACCAGAGGGTTGCGATGTTTGACCGCGGAATCGAAGTAACGCTTTGCAAGGCGTTTTAGGAATTGGTGGATCGTGGGAATTCTAAGGTCGAGATGGAGACTCTCGTTCCTAACATACCAGGGGGAGCCTGTGGCCCTACGGAGGAATCGGTTTTGGAGCGTTTGCAACCTATGGATATGATGGGGTTTTGCATGAGCAAAGACGGCACCCGCATAGGTCATGATGGGACGAATACACGCTGTGTAGATTCGCAATTTGCACTTAAGTGACATCTTGCTGCGTGCGTTTAGGACGGAATGGAGCCTACCGAGAGCGAAAGCGGCTCGCGAACGAACCTTCTTTATGTGCTCAGCGAAAGTGAGATGGTGGTCGAGGAAAACACCTAGGTATTTGGCTCGCTTCTCCCAAGGGATCTGCTTACCGAACATAGTGAGAGGTCGGGGGAGGGGGTCTCTAAGCCTTGTGCGCGGTTTCGAGAAGAGAACCGCTTGGCTTTTTTCGGGATTGACTTCTATGCGCCACTTTCGAAACCAGGCAGCGAGTCGATTGACTGCGCCTTGGAGAGTGTGGGCGATATTGTCGGGGTATCTAGACCTAAAGTAGATGGCCGTATCGTCTGCGAACAGAGCGAAATGCGTCCTTCTACCTGGGTTTGGAATATCGCTAGTGAACAGCGTGAACATGAGGGGAGCTAGCACGGAGCCCTGAGGGACTCCTGCACGAATGGGGCGGGGAGAGGAAAGTGCTCCTTCAATGCGATAGCGGAATACGCGATTCGATAGATAGTCCCGTAAGATGAGTACGAGACGATCCGGCACGCCGAGTTGGTACAGCTTGTATAATAAGCCGTTGTGCCAGACTTTATCGAATGCTTTCGCAATGTCGAAGAAAACTGCACCCGTCAAAGAGCCGCGTTGGAAACCATCGCTTATGAACTCAATGATGCGGTGGGCCTGATGCACGCTAGAGTGCTCAGTTCGAAAGCCGAACTGTTCGTTGGGGATGAGGCCCTTGGTCTCGGCGAAGTCTCTGAGACGCTTGTAAATAAGCCTCTCATAGATTTTTCCGAGAACCTTGAGCAAACTGATGGGACGGTAGCTAGAGGGGTCGGTACTGGGTTTACCGGGCTTTCTGATACCTATGACGGTGGCTTCTTTCCACGACTGGGGAAAGAAGTTGTTGCTTAGGGCACCATTGAAGATGGTAGTCAAAAGCATTATCAGGTGGGCAGGGAATAATTGGATCACCCTATTGGTGAGTCCATCTGAACCGGGAGCTTTACGAGCTTTAAGACCTTTGATAATGTCGTGCACTTCGTCTGGAGCGACGGGAGGCAGTGGACAATCAGGGTCGTCGACAGGAGGGAGAGAGGCTCTACGTTCGACTTCAGCGTCGACCTTTAGGAGGTGAGCTTGGTCTACTGGCAGGGAGCTGGGTGAGCATTGGGCCTCGAGGGTGTCGGCCAGGCATTCTGCCTTTTCAACGTCCTCGAAGGCTATGGTCTTATCGGGACGGGTCAGGGGGGGCATGGAGGAAGTTTGAGGGGATTTGAGTTTCCTCTGAAGTTCCCAAAATGCCAGATGGTTGGGCTCTAGTTCGCCAAGCATCTTGTCCCAGCCCGCGTCACGCAGCTCCTGTATGCGTGTCTTTACAGATCTCTGTAAATAGCGCATATGGGCTTTGTTTGCGGGGCAGGGGAAGCTACTGTAGGCACGGACGGCCGCGTTCTTCTCAGTCAGTAATGCACGCACATCGTCCGGCAAGCTCCAGTGACGGTCGTCCGTCACTGTAACCTCCCTTGAACATTCGTTCAGGACGGTTTGTACGTGATTAGTGAGTGAGTCGATCGCGGACGTCGTGTCTGCGATAGAGTTGAACACGTCGGGAATAGAGTCTAACTGAGGGGACGTGTTGGATTTCAGCTGAGTGCTTACTTTCTTCCAGTCCGTGATCCTCTTAGTGATAGGGGGAGAGTTTGGGTCGCGGAGACCTATGCGGGGGTCTAATCTCATGACTACCGGACGGTGATCAGAGTCGAGCTCGTTTATAGCTTCTATGGAGTCTAGTCTTAGGTTGACGTTCTTAAGGAGCGCCACATCTAAGATATCAGGGGCATGATTTACGTTAACCGGAAAGTGGGTGGGAGTCATTGGAGCAATGACGTCAAAGGTCAGAGAGTGGGAGAGGTCGAACAAGTGTCGGCCTCTTGTAGTAGTTACCGAACTATTCCAGGAGGGATGTTTGGCATTGAAATCGCCCGCTAAAATGAGCGAGTTACTCATAGTGAGTAGAATCGAGAGGTCGTCAGAGAGGAGTTGGAAATTCTCCGAAGTATTAGCGGGGGGGAGATAGACCGACACGAGAGTGATCGGCTGGTGGCCTGACATGCCGAGGCGGCAGGCCGAAACTTCTAATCGTGAGAGGGGAGGAGGGTCAATTGGGATGCAGTGAAGCTGCTTTTTGTAGTAAATCAGGGTACCTCCTCTATGGCAACGTGACCTATCGTTGCGAACTATCCGGTAGTTAGCTATTGATGGGTTACGGTTGCAAGGTTTTAGGAAAGTCTCTTGGACTAAGAGGACGTCTATTTGATGAAGACCAGTCCCACGTGAACATTATACAATATACCCGCGGGTGTAGTAACACTCGTCTCCGGAGACCAGTCCCACGCGAACAATATACAATGTACCCGCGGGTGTAGTAACACTCATCTCTGGAGACCAGTCCTACGCGAACAATATACAATGTACCAGCGGGTGTAGCGACACAATGCTAAGAAGTTACAAACAAAAACCCCACAAACAAATACAATTTGCACATCTTGAAAATCCGAAAAGGCTTTGTAGAAGTACCGAGTACTTAGTAGTACCTAACTAGTACAAGATACGAAATCTATCTACCTTAACGAGACGCTTACTAGAACAAATAAGCATTTGTTTTACTGTGTGCGTGAAGCAGCCAGCCGCCTCGGGTGGAGATACACGTGGACGAAGTTTGGCCGTATTTTGGCTAAGCAGGGTGACGGCAAGCCTACCCACTATATCCGCTCAAAGGAGGACCTTGCGCGTGTTTTTGGCTGTGAAGTATCTGCGGCAAAGGATGTCTGATTACTTAGCCCCTGGCAATCACCATACTGGTTTTAACAATTTAACCCTAAAAGTTTACTTCTTATTATCTGTTTTGTTTTCATTTAGGTATTTAAGTTTGTGTTGTGACAACAACACTTACTTCAGCTTCAAAAGGATACCACACATTAATCTTACCCTTGGTATGCACGCGTCTGTCGATGGTGGCGTGCGTTTGGCAGCGATTATGCTCTGTGGTTCACTGAGACAGCAGTTGTTTCGCATTTTCTTTTATTATTCTTTATCATTGTTTGTCATAGGTGAATTTTGAAATTCATAAACCACTCAATCACTCATAACATTAGTTTATCTGAATATCTCTTTATCCAAATGCCGTTAACTGGCTACCACGATACACGTTTCATTATAATTATAATAAACACTGTGCTATTGTAACATTCACAAAGTACGAAGCATTATACAGCCGTAATGTTTTATAACAATTTTTTGCCGGTGTCGGCGTCTGCGTCTCTTTACTTGTCTCAACGATGCCTAGAGTACCACAGACACTAAAGGCATAGACAAGTAACTGATGTTACGTCGGATGCAGACACGCGGACTACTTCTATTTAATTTTTTAAGTATTTCACACATTTATTTAATATTTTATTTAATATTTATTTCTGTATCTATCTATCCGTGACATCACTGCGGGCCAAAGGGAAAAAAAAAATGTCGCAGCATATGCTGAGATAGCAGCCTTTTGGCCTCGTACAGGACGTTCTGTTATTTTTTTTGAATTTGTTTTTAATTATTTATTAATGTTTTAATGAGTGTGTTTTAGTTTAATTTGTGATGTCCTGTGCGAGTCCCAATAAATACTTTTTCTTTCTTTCTTTCTTTCTAAATACTGGATTTCGTGTGACTTCACCAACCAATCCTAGCACACCTCATTTTTTTGGAAACGGATTTGAAGTTAAGGTTATAAGCGATCACAGAAGTACTGACATACCTATATACAAAGCTGGGGAGACTCATAACCTCTCTCTGCCGCAGGATTGGCGAAAGTGTAGAGCCCTCTGTGCGGCGGACGGCGCTTGACACAGTCAGAGACAGTCCCTGAAGCGAACCATTGGTATTGCGTGGTATTGCGTGTTCACGACACATGCCCGGACGAGAGCCCATGTGTATGTCTGCACGAATTGTTAAAACTCGATATCAGTTAGTCAGTATCTGTCAGTGTCAGCACTCCCCGAAGATAGCGGTGACTTTGTTAGTAATGGCGACCGTTAAACATAGCGGCGTAACGGCGGTAGTTACGTGCTGACGTTGAATTCCCATCGTAACCTGCACCCATGGAGCGTACCACAACTGAAACTATATACCTACTTGCAAACATATTATATTATTTAATATTAAGTTAATGTTTTATACACATACAATACACCTTACGGAATTTATTCTCTAAATTATGTAAAAACCATATTAAAATCCGTTGCGTGGTTTAGATAAATAACGCGATGACACAGACAGACACGAAAACCGGTTTCAATGTATAACATGTCTAGATATAGATACGATTACTGCATTATGGTCATATGCCTACATGGTGACACTTCCAGGGCTCAAAACGTTCTATTTAATAATCAAAATAAGCTTATAAACGTAAACATCCAAAATGACAACTACAGAAAGGCCGACTTGCATCACAAATCAATCAATACATTTAACGCTAAAAGTATTTAAAACATCATTACGTCTGTCATCGTTCTTCAAACAACTGTCTGAAATATAATGATGGTTTCATTTAGTTTAGCGCTTAATGCAATTAGTAATGTCGGGTGCAAGTTGAAGAATCGTTCACTGTTGTAGAATGCGCTATTCCTAGAGCTAACAGAGCTCTCCGAATGGCATAGCCAATCTACGACGTAGCGCATGCTACGACGTAGTGCGTGCTACGACGCATTAAATGCTACGACTTATTGCGTCATAAGCTAGTACGTAATTAAAATCAATATTAGTGGTTGTTTATTATATTTGTACAGTAAATTAGTTGATAAATTATGCTTGTAACATAATGCTCGGTTACACAATGAGTGTGCAGTATTAGCAGCTAGAACTAACCGGTTTCACAAACACATTTTAATACTAAGAGAAATCAATGTTAGTTTTGATTTAGATAATTCATTAGATAAGCAATGATTACCTAATCACTCCCTTTTATTCAGAGATCCTTACAACGATAGTATGATGTCGGTTATTATCATAAAAGTGTAAAGTTATGCAAATTTTAAAGAAAAGAGTCTTCTACGTTTAATGTTCCTTTTGTAGTACACAGCGAGTGAGAATGCAAATCTCACTTATTAGCGTTGTTCTGACGGCGCGGCCGGCGCGCGACCGGCCCAGCCGCCGCCCGATCGCCACGCGCCGGTCAGGCGTGGAATTTATATTGGCCTCCAGCTGACCATCGGCATCTTAGTGGCCTTAACGTGCTCGCCTTATTGAACACAGACGCGTTCTGTGTGAGGAGATTGATGCTTTAAGATGCGCGTGGGAATTGATGATGAATGTTACATGAAGTGATGTCATGGGAGAACTCCCATTTTTTTGGGAAATTATCAAATAACTTCTCTCGCTCTGGGCAGAGCGGGAGGGCGTGCCAGACTCTTACTGACTAAAACCCACCCGTGTTCCTTCGGTTGCCCTGTTGCCGGGGACCGCGATCTCCTTTTCGGTTTTCTTCGCGACCTCGGCATGAGAGAACTCCCTGGTGGTGAAAACCATACGGACACCTTCGCCGCTCGTACAATCTTTTTATCGATCGCTTTTGATCTCGTTCCCGCTCGCAATCAACGCAACGTGGACCGGCTCCGAAACCTGGAGACGCCAACTGGGAATCCCGCTACCATTACCGTTTCGGTGACAAAGCTAAGCGCTATGAATCGCCATGTTGTAGAAGAAAGAAGCCGTCGGAAAACTACAGCTGACACCGACCGTGGCGGACGTCGGTGCCCCGTACACCAGTAATCGCCTTTATGTACATGATCGTAACACTCAGGAACGTTTCCTCGTGGACACAGGCGTAGACATCTCCGTTTTAGCCGGTAATCACAAAAATAACAAAACTGCAAGCGCCTAAAATTTTTTAAACGCAGCAAACAATACGCCAATCAAGACTTACGGACAGAGAACTATCAGGCTGAATTTCGGATTACGAAGAGACTTTGGTCATTCGTCGTTGCAGACGTCAAAACCTCAATACTGGGAGCTGATTTTCTCCGTCACTTTAAACTGATGGTGCACCTGGACAAGAAAAAGTTAGTTGACAAGATTACCGAACTATCCATCGACGTATTAGAAGTTTCAGCAAACACCGAATCAGTTCACAGCATATGCAACAATCAAGTATATTACGACATTTTAAAGCAGTATCCTGATATCTTACGTCCCATGTCGTTGAAACAACCACCGAAACATGACGTTTTCCATCTCATCGAAACTACTGGTCCCCCACTCTACGCTCACCCCCGCCTGCTGCCCCCGGATAAGTATAAGGCAGCCAAAGAAGAGTTCGACAGCATGTCAGAAATGGGAATTTGCAAGCCATCAAAAAGCCCATGGGCCAGCCCGCTTCATATAGTAAAAAAAAGACTAAAGACTGCGCGTATGTAGCGACTATAGACGTCTAGATGCGGTCACTCAACCAGATCGCTATCCCGTACCTAGAACAAAGAAAGAAAGAAAGAAAACTTGTTTATTCTGCACAAACAAAACTAGACATAAAATACACACAATACAAAAGTAGTCAAAAGCCTCGTATTCAATCCGAAAGAAGTTTGACATTGTTGTTCTTATCTTAAATTTATCACTGATTCATTGGTTGATGTCAAGGCCATGGACCAAAGTGCCAAAGACAATATTGCGCAAATTCTGTTGCAACATTGCAAATGACAACAAAAACAAAATGCCGACTGCAGAGTTAACTACTTTTGTAACAAATAACCAGAAAAATTAAGTTCTGTGCAAGAACAGGTTATTGCTCGACGAAAAGCTGTGAATTCGAACGAACCTAACATCAGCTCACATTCAAGATTTCACGTACCAACTACATAACAAGAAAATATTCTCAAAACTTGATTGAAAAATGGCGTATTATTGGGTATCGATTCGAATGTTCGAATTTAATTGTATGACTTTTGGAGTACGCAACGGTAGTCAAACATTTCAAAGATTTATGCACGAAGTACTGAGAGGCATAGACGGCTGTTTCTGCTTCATCGTCGACATACTCCTCTGCGAAGAAAACGAAACTACCACAAGCAGCTTCTTCATCAAATTCTACAGCGTTTGCACAAATACGGGCTGACACTGAACATAGAAAAATGCGAGTTTGGTAAAGAAACGATAGATTTTCTCGGCTATGAAGTATTGGCGACCAGCATAAAACCAACAACGGAACGAGTTAAAGCTATATCTAACCTACCGAAAATTGAAAACCATTCTCGAACTTCGGCGTTTCCTGGGGATGATAAACTATTACCGAAGCTGTCTCCCTCGACAAGCAGTACTACAAAACGAACTTAAGAAATACCTACATAACAGAAAGCGTAATGACAACACGCCGATCGAGTGGACAATGGACGCAGAGCAAGCCTTTGAGAAATGCCGCCAAAGCATCATAGAGGCCACCATACTCTCACATCCAGTTCAAGGAAGTACCCTCGCTATCATGACAGACGCTTCAGATCACAGCCTTGGTACTGTTCTCCAACAAAAAGTGGACAAAGTTTGGAAACCACTAGCATTTTATTCAAAAGCAATGAGCGCAACACAAAGCCGATACAGTGTATACGATCGCGAACTATTAGCCATGTATACAGCTGTTAAACACTTTCGCCGATTAATAGAAGATTGCGACTTCGAAATACAGACCACAAACTGCTAACTCGAACAGCGAGACATTTTTTATATATCTTATTGGCTTGGCTCGTGACCGCATACGGTCACCACATTGGCACACGCAGTCGGTTTAACTGTTAACTTTCGATTCTAATCGTGTTTTGATTGACTAATTTCAACAAAACGGTTATTGTGACTTAACTAATAAGTCTTTACTTATAAAATTGCCATTCTGCTATACTGGCTATTTCAAGTCCATTTTTTTCTTTTTTCGCTAAGAATTCTAAGTTCGAATTATGTTTATTTTTATAATATGGAGTTCTTTTTTGAAAATTAGTCATTTGTTTAATGGTTAGCGTTCTGTTTTCACCGCATTTGTACGTTTTTCGTCATCATGGGATCGATTCTTATGCCGAAAATATAGTTTTTAGAATTTTTGTCGGTTTCAAACTGTAGGGTACAAACTATCACGCTATTTGCTATGGAGTATGAGTATATTACATTATGTTCGTATTTTTCTCGGCAAATTGTAAAAAGATGCGCCAAAAGGTTAGTATATTGTAGATAGTTACCGATTTAACTTTTTAAATGATTATCATCATGCTATACCTTTATGGAACTAAGTAGTCAATCATGATATAATTATGTAGGAATGGCTATTTTAGCTAAATTTCAAAAAAGCAAATAACTAAGCGGTTGGACCAATGCTTTGCAATCCTGCACGCTTAGCATGATCACCGTAGAAACGAGTTTTGTCGACGGAAGAATAGACAAAAATGACGTTCCGTGTAGACAGTGCGACGGCAGCAAAGTAGAAAGACTCAACTGCACTTTTTCATGAAATTCATTCTTTTACATAATTTGACTCAAAATTCTTTGTTTTGTCGTAGGATATTTTTTTGTTTGATTCTCAATTTTTACTGATATTAAGTTACGTAAACTACAAAAAAAATCGTGTCGAAGTACCGTATTTTGAAACAAAAAACTATTACAGTAATATTGGCTTTAAACATTTCCTTGGTAAAGCCCTTTTAACTAAATTATGGAAAATAGGAGAGGATAGCTTTGTTCTTCTATTAATTGTAAAATCATGATTTTGTGGATAACCGTATATACTTTGTGGGCGTCGAGTAAAAAGTTCTCTACTGTCTTTTAGCATGGCGATTATAAAATCAAAATGTCTGCACGCGTAGCATGGCGTTTTCTATTTCTACGAAGAATAGACACAGCTCTTTCTATACAAAGTGACATTTCGTTTCTCCATTTTTGACATCGCACCGTAGAAATTATTCTACAATCTGTCATTTTGTCTTTCGTTTCTAACGATCTTTGTCTAGGTCCTTTTACATGTAGACTATTTCAGAAGAAAGTTTTCTATCCTAAACTGTCATCACATATCATCACATGTCATCATATCGCACGTTTAATAATAAACCGAAATATGTCAAAAGTCAGGGATTCCCACTTTTGTTAATAAAACGAACTAACGAAGATAGAAGAATCTATAGGTACAATCCCGCCATGCAAAACAAACCAAAATGGCCGATTGTTAGATCACCCCTCTCTTTTCTACAAAAGCGTGCGACAATGCATTTCATGCGATAAAGAATCATTCAGTGATGCGGCGACCGTGATGTGAGATGGGTGTCGTTGTTTTGTGACTACGGTGGAGTAAGGTGAAATAATTCGGTTTATTTTCAAACACAGGTGAGACTATTTTACTTCATTTTTTTTCTAAACTAGCATGTTTTCATTTTACTTCACTTCAGTTGAAAACGGCGTTATAATACAGCACGTACTATTTAGACTTGTTGCAGTTTATCATTAAATTATAATTGTATAGATAAGAAAGATTGCTTATTAGTGCGTTTTAGTATAAAATTATAACTTTTATTCGAGAAGCAATTCATTTTATATCACTTTATTACTAAAACTATCGGTAGATTTAAATAATACTTGTGTTTATTTCGGTTTTCGTTTTAAATGATCGTCTAAAAGTGCTCTAGCAATTGCTGCAGTTTATTACAATACGTCCTTTCAATTTGTTTTAAACACCCATAAATAAAAAGTATTAAATTTCTAGTTCCATAGTTTTAATCTTGAAGATGACGCCTGCAAATAGGAAGCAGCGGTGCCTAAAACTTCTTATGATGAGTAATAATGCTGGATGTACTGATACGTATCTTATGATGAGTAATAATACTGGATGTACTGATACGGATAATTGTAAGCCAGTCGAAATAAAAGTAAGTAAATAACGTCGTGTTTACGTAGTTACAAGTGCAATATCCGGACTGTAAATTTGCAAGTGAGTAAACGTAACTATCGCGTTTGCGTTAAGATTTTTATTTTCACCCTTATATTCTTAGCATTACTGCCTCGTTGGTCTAGTGGTCGCAGGCGCTACTGCTAAGTATGAGGTCCTGGGTTCGATTCCCGGGTCGAGCAAAATGTTATTGGGTTTTTCTATCTGAAATTTCTCAGTAGCAGCTCGGAGTCTGGATTTGTGCCCGGTTGATGGCAATAGGCTCGCCCCCTATTACATGGGACTTAAACATAACTGGCGAAATGTGGGTGTGCCTGCTACTGGGACACCTCTGCCCAACCCTTCGGGGAAACAAGGCGTGATGTTATGTTATGTTTAAGATGATGAGATGATGATGATGATGATGATGTTGATGATGTGATGTTATGTTATGTTGTTTGATCTATCAGTCAAATTTTAACGCAAACGAAATAGTTACGTTAACTCTCACGTAATATTCTCTGAATTAATTGAGGGTTTTACTTTTTATTTAATGTTGTATATTGTTTATTTTAGTTTGTTCAATGAAACAGACGATAAAGTCCAGCACAGCATACTGGAAGACAAGGTCTCCAGCTCACCATGCAGGAAATCAAGGTCACTACGTAGTACATCAAGATCACCACCAATCAGAAAGTCCAGGTCACCAGCGCCATCATCAAGAAACTCCAGGTCATCATCAAGCAGTTCTTCAAGTTCATCTTCAGACTCGTCTTCCTCGGACTCATCTTCCTCAAGTTCATCTACCCCAAGCTCTGATGATAACTCACGTATACCCGAAAAACCATCTTCGATACTGTGTAATGATGACGAACGTGACAGTAATGAAATTATTGAAGATACTCCTCCACGCCTTGTTAAAAAAAAATACCAACGTAAGTAGCAACTTCTTATTGTTATAATAAACTGTTTTATTATTATAAGTACAATAATTTATTATAATTCACTTGTTTACCTATAATTTCAGAATGAAGAAAAATTATCACACACGAGTGCAAATACCATTACGAAGAACTTGCTAGTTTCATATTCTGATTGCTCTTCTCAAGATTCTGACGAGTGCGATCAACAGCTAGCTAACCAGAAACCTGCAGATGTTCCTAATAAAGAGGCAAATGACATTGGTAGAATTGTGAATCCGGAACAACAACACCTGGAAATCACAGTAAATATGTATTCAATAACTAATAATAATAGATAATATTATTATTCCTTTATTTAATTTTTAAACACATTAATTATATTTTTAAATATTCATATAAAAACAAAAAATAATAAACATTTAAAAATATATTATTATTATTATTATCCTATTCTTATTATATTATAGATAATATAATAAGAGTAGGAGGGACTAATACAATTAATATATATAATATGTTCTTATTTTTAAACATACATACATAAATTTTAAAATAAACTAGTAAATAAATATAAATTAAAGTAATATAAATTCAATTTATATTATGTTTTATTGTTTTTAGGACCCAACTAGCTCAGGAGAAAATCTAAATTCCATACCAAATTATGCGATTTCTTCGTTATATTCTGATGAGAGCGATGTAGATCTGAGTGACGATGATCCTAGTTATGTGTACACAACTGACAACAGAAACAAAAATAAACCAAGAAACTTCATTATTCCGCCATCTGGATCGTCATCAAGTTCCTGTGACTCTGATGGTTCAAATACTGAGGTAAAAAGAGGCCGAAAACGAGTAAGGGATACTTCAAAGTGGAAACAAAACAGAGCCAAACGTCTACGTAACAGCGGCCAGTCATACATGTCTGTATCAAAAAAAGGGAAAAAAAATCCAAGTCGCTGTCTTCAACCACCGTGTACTGACAAATGTAAACTTAAATGCGCAAATCAAATTGATAATGACTCTAGATACGAGCAGTTCAAACTTTATTGGGGATTACGGGACTTGAACCAACAAAGAGCATATGTTAAATCATCGATGGTAGATATCAAGCCAAGATATCAATATACGAATGCAAAGAATCCCCGAAAACCAAACAAAGCCTATTATTTCACTATTCACAATCAACAAATTAGAGTCTGTAAAACTTTTTTTAAAGCTACCTAGAACATTACGGATCGAATGATATTCACCACACAACAAAAAACAAACAACAATAACTTTATAGAAGATGACTTACGTGGAAAGCATGATAATCATAAAAAAATAAATCCTGAATTAATAAAAGCTATTAAAGAGCACATAAACTCTATCCCGCGAATGGAATCACATTACGTAAGAGCTACTACCTCAAAAGAATACATAGATGGGGGAAAGACAATCAAAGACCTCTATGATGATTTTAAAGAAATACAAACACGAAACAAGAAAGAGATAGGGAGTTACATGACTTATTATAACATATTCACAAAGGAGTTTAACATATCTTTTTTTCGATCCAAAAAAGATATGTGCGATCTTTGTTTGTCTTACGAAAACTCAACTGCGGACCAAAAACAAAGGGTTAAAGAAAAATATGACCAACATCATGAGGAAAAGAAACTGAGTAGAGATGAAAAAAAGCTAGACCGAAAAAATATTACTGAAAATAACAAAGTCGTAATTTACGACTTACAAGCTGTTTTACAATGCCCACGTGGTGACTCGTCAGCGTTCTACTATAAGTCCAAACTCAATAGTTACAACTTGACAGTAACTGAGTTGTCTCAAACAGATAAAAAAGGCGCTTTTGAATCTGTACATAGCTATTTATGGACGGAATCGGATGCGAAGCGTGGCGCGATCGAAATAGGTACATGCATTTGGAAATACTTGGAGGAAATTGGTAAGGACGCACAGGAACCATTGAACATTATTTTTATTCTGATAATTGTGCGGGTCAGAATAAAAATAAGTTTATAATGACGATGTATATGTATGCAGTTTATCTTTTTAACATCCAAAGCATCACTCATAAATTCATGATCCGAGGGCATACGCAGAATGAAGCAAACAACATACACAGTTTGATAGAAAAAGAAGTTAAAAAAAATCTTAAGTCTGGCCCAATCTATACCCCAATTCAATATATAACACTAATTATTAACGCAAAAAAATGTAAACCCCCGATCAACATCCATGAGCTAACATTCGACAGTATTCTGGACCTTAAACTGTTGCAGGAGGAATGGGGCTTTAATTTTGGTACAGATGAAAGCGGCCAAAATGTCAACTGGAATGATATAAAGGTGTTAAAGGTCACAAAAGAAAATCCGTTTCTATTTTACTTTAAGACATCTTACAAGGACGAAATATACAGAGAAGTTAATGTGCGAAATAAGCGATGGAAGATGAAATCAGTCACAGAAATAAACATGAAGGCAGCATATATGCAAAAACAGGACATAAGCGCTAACAAAAAGAAGGACTTGAAAGAATTAATCGCAAAGGGGCTGATTCCATCTTATTATGCCAGTTTTTACAACTCAATTCTTTAACTTTTTCATACGCATCTTTTTCGTAGTATTTTTTATATATATATTTATTTTGAGTAGTCACAACTTACGAGACTGATTAAGACTAATAGGTAAAACCTACTTACATAGTTCTGTTGATTCTAATTATTGATTATAATTAATGTTGGTAGATGTACCAAGTACAAGTAGGTATATTAAAGGTTTTTATTCTTTTGGATTACAGTGTTTATTGTTATAAACACTGTCATAATTACGTAAGGCAAGATCTCTTAAGCATTTTGTGATGACTATGAAACTTTTATTACTATTTTGTGATTGTTAAAAAATTACGTTAATTACTAAGTACAAATGATTATAAGTTCCTATTACGACTGATTATTATAACTACTGTTGTTATTAGGTTAAGAAAGCAGTTACGATAAAACTTTAAATATAAACTGTTATTTTACATTAACAAATATAAAGTTGTTTTGTGAAATATTTCTGTATTTTTATTTCCGTTTTACTTTTAAAGTGTAATAAGTATTATACATCTTAATAGATTCTATTATTTATTAATACTAAACTGAATGATTAAATATTAGTTTGCTAACATTTTGAAAATTAGCCATTAATTTTTATACTAAACTGACATAAGTCGAAACTTTAGAAAATAAACTTCATTTATTCATTTGATATAAATAATATAATTAAACTATTATGTCAGTTATATTCGCTATACATCTCTCTATAATTTAAGACCAAGAAAATAAAAATAACACCATAAACACGTGAAAACGATTAAAATGTTTTCAACAAGCTACAAGCTATGGTAAACTGCTACGTTACAAGTACTTTACAGTCAGAAAATATTCAAGGTTGTGTTCTGATCATTTTAGAGCTGAAGACTATAAGAATAAAAGGGTTTTTTACAGGTCAAAGGATAAAGCTAATGTTTAAACACAATATTTTAGTGCTATTTACTTGTACATACATATTGTAAAGTAGTTCAATATCACAAAAAGAAATATGCATGAAATAAAACACACACAATATACTTATATGCATGTTTTCAATCTTTTGGTATTAATGATGAAATTAATACGAAAAATATTGGAAAAAGCCGAAAAACGTTGCCGCTCGCCTTTTACAGTTTAATTAAATAATAATCTTTATTTATTCAAAAGAAACATACAGAGTTTGAAAAACAGTTTGATATTTGGTTTAGAAATACATTTAAAGGTAGTTTAAGTTACAAAATCTGTACAAGAATAATACTCTACCTCTTAAGCTAGGGTATACCTGTATTTTAAGAGGTATTTTAAGGTCATTAAACAAAAAAAACTTATCTCAAGTGGACTGTGTCATTGTACTGTATGGTAAACAAGAATGGAATTGTATGTTATGTGTGATTGGTGTGTGTGCAGGTATGAGTGTAGGTGTATGTGAGTGGTGTGTGTGCAGGTGTGAGTGTAGGTGTATGTAAAGTTAAAACAACAGTATACATAAGGAAAAACAAAATGAACAGCTTGGTTTTAAAAAATATTGTTAGAAGGTGAAAGGATTTTAATAGCCAAATCTAAATGTGGCTTAGGCCCATCGATTTACTCACTTTTATTGACTGGCGATATGACGCGGATTTCTGACCAATAGCTATTGTTGATTCCGTGTCGTTATAATAGATTAGCACGCGTATTGAGATCGGTCGCGATGAACCTAATTCACAAATTTGGTAAAAAAAACGGTTGAATAGCGTCGACTAAATTTAAGAATTTACAATATACGCAATTTAAAAAAAAAGGGCTGGTAAACTGTGTTGGTCCGCTCGAGGGTGGCTCTTCGCAGAGCACGGCTGCCGTCCATTCGCCGTCCCGACGCCCGGCTACGCACGACCGGTAGCTCTGCCTGGACCGCTGGCAGAACGCGAACGCCAAGGGCCCCGCGACGAATAGGACAGGCTGACTGGCTCTGGCCCAGGGGTGCGGCCAAAATCGGCTTTTTCTAACTGGATCCAAGATAAACAGCATTTTAGACCAGAAAGCAAGGCAAAATTGTGTACGGTGGTGGCAAATAGGTGATAGACAAACTGGAACACTCACAAATATACCAAAAAGGAATTTGGGATCGGGGAGAATATCCCCAATTGGTCCCGGAAATCGGCACAATGTAGCAGCAAGGGTACACTTGCCACAATCCCCCAGTAAGGGATTTCACACGTGGCGTTCATGATAAAAATTTACTTATGTCCAATGGATAAAATTTCTACAGGATTTTTTTTAAATCGATTCCAGATCTCTAGTAGCAGACGACTGAGGGTTCATGAACAGAAAAACTTTCAATATTCTTCTTCCATCAAAAAATTTAAATCAGAAAAAAATAATTAGACAACCTATTTTCTTGTGAAAAGGTTTATTTTGCAGGGGAACACTGCAATAGGTATTAATTCCTTGCTTGGTCTGCAATCTCAGCGTTGCGTAAGATTCTCTATTGAGACGGTGCCCGTGAAAGAAGTACCTACCTGGAAAGACTTGGGGGAGGCCTTGATCAGCACAAAAAAACGAGCTTAATTTTAGAATTTACACAAATATTTAGTCAGCAGATTTGTCCTAGCGATTTTAAAATCTGTATGTGGATCTTCTGGAATCGCTGCCACACTGCTGGTGACAAAACAGCGCACGCCATGTTTAAGATTCCCATCGATTTAGAGAGCAACAAAACGCCTGTTTGTGGGGTGTCACGCAACAGTAACAACGGATTTCGCTTCATCGTATGGGATGAATGCATTATGTTGTGAATGTCTGCCATTTGCTCCTATTTAATAACAAAATATTATATTTATTTTAAAATCGGCACATGGCACTCAACTTAGAAACACATAAATTCTCTATTTAATGGGAAAAAAAGTACGAAAAGGTCGAATGCAATATTTCACCGAATTCTAAAGAAACTAGTAAAATATCCAATTTCTTATCTCGACTCACAATACTAGTGCCAGCATCTGGTAACCATTTAGTCGGGCTTAAGCAATTCAAACGGACCCTTTTAAACAATTGAGAATTTGTACAAAAACAGCCATTAAACTATTCTGCGAAACTGTGGGAAGACGGGCCAAATGTGGGGCTTAAGAAATTTAGGGAACTGAAGAATAAAGTTGAGCAATTGGTTTCAGACCACGATAGGATACGGACGTCCAAGGCTAGGCTAGTTTAGTTAGTAGGCTTGGTGAATACCAAGAGGCCAGGTCCGAGTGGGTTGTCGCAAGATAACGAGTATTAGTATTAAGTTAAATATAGTTGGGTTAAAGCCCAGGTTATCAGATTATTTAATACTTAATGTAATATGTGTGAGTGTATGTTTGTTGGTGCGACTGGTGGTGAGAGAGCGGGAGCTGAGTCTGAGGCAAGACTGGTAATGTGTGCAGTACTTTGTAAGTGAGTTGTAATCTAATTCTCTCACCATTATAATTATTCTTGCAATTTGATTGCATTGTTATTATAGGTAACAGTTACGTGATATCGCTGACCAGCTGTTAATAATACTTTATTCCAGAATGTCGAGCTAACTCTTATTTAGTAACGTATTTTATAATTAACGCTACATTCCCGTGTATTACGTGTCCATATCCTAATCCGTACCTCGGCAGATTATTGTCACTTGCATTTGGCTATAGGGAAATGGTGAAGGCCTTCCACCATACTTGACTTCGAGCACTAATGCTCCTGAGCTTTGACGACTAATGATCTTGAACTGACGCTTTACATTTGGAAGGCAGAACCATAAATACTCACAGCTCATTTAAAGCTGAACTAGGCTATAAAGCCAATGCGTAATGGGTCATGTATGAAAATATTAAATTGTCTCGATTTTTTTTCTGCACTTATGAATAAGCTAATACTATCTACAAAAAAAGTATCAGATTTATCTGATTAGTATTTCCAGAGAAATAAATTAAATTCTGTTAGAGGCGGCCATCGACAGTAACCCACGGATTTTTATTCAATTTCCTTAGCCTACTCAATTAAAAAGTAAAAACTGTAGATAATCTGTACCGTCTGACATCATCCATCATAACTTGTCAATTTGTCATAACATAACCTCACTTTTCACCTCTTGCTTTGTGTTTGTTTGCGATTTTATGGATATATCTTTACGACGACCCTCACGCTTTGAATACTGGATTAGATTTCGACTGCCTTCACGACGACCCCCACGCTTTGGACACTGGATTAGATATTGACTGCCTTTACGAAGACCCTACGCTTTTGGAAATTGGATAATAATCTCTAAAGTCTCTAACGACAACCTCACCGTTTTGGGAATAGTGATCAGGAGATCGCTGCCGTAAACTATAATTATGGATACTGCCTGTTATGTTCGTGCGAACTCGACAAATTTGCCTTATAAAACAACCAAACGTTAGTGATGATTTCTGTATCCAAAAAGGTCTCGCCACAGAATACTTTGCGTAAGGCTTGTTGACGCACATTTCCAGGGAGTGGGGGTAGGCTTCACCAAGTACCCCAAACTGAATTGGTAGTCGTTCTAAGAACGCTAGGGACCGTGTCTCATTAAAACCCCACCCAGCCGTTTGTAAGCATATTACTGAATCGACACTATTTATTGAGACACGCTATTGGGATGCAAAGCCGCTAATAGCCGCACCGCATCCTCTAAATGGGCAGATTAAGGGAGTGAGAAGTGACGAACCACCACTTCGGCGTTCACCAGGTACGATCGTAATGTATTCTGCTAGAGACTGAGTCTACGATGCGCTTGTGCTAGTTTTGTATTATCTTAATAAAAAGAGGCTAGGCCGCCGTAAGGGTGTCTTTCACATAAGAACGCGATTAAAACCACTCAATACTTGCCTTCCTCAATAACAGTGACTTCGCAGTACTCTGTCTTAGGATTGAGTACGACATTTATTTAATGCTTAGGGAACGTGTTCCGTTAAATCGTATTAGTCCCTCAGAGGTTCTATGCGTTAGGTCTAGCAGAACACGTACAATGAGACAAAACGTTGTAAAACGGTTCCCGGTCTCACTGCAGTGGGTACATCGTAAACAGACAAATTAAGGTAGTTATAAATAGTGATTACAGCGCAAGCGTAACGATCCCTTTACCCCTTTACCTAACCAAGACTGTATTGCAGGTATTGGTGCTCAACTGCAAGAGGAGGAGACGTTGGCGTTCCAATATTTATAATACGAAAACATAATATTATATTATATACTTTTGCATACCCTCTTATCTTCTTAGCTTCATATTATAATACTTATGTTTACTAACTGTAAATTCCTAATATTAGTCTCACCTTGTATCCATCCCTCCCCCTTAACTTAATTACGTCGGAACAATAAAAGATTGGTCCCTAATTAGTGGCGTCAGATCTGATCATACAGGTCAACTTATATCCTTTGAATCAGATAAAAAGTTACGTTTAGATAAAACTATTCAGTTAAGACCTCTTACTAAAAATAAATTGAAGATATTTAGTAATAATGTTCTTAGCAATCTTTCAACAGCTAGTTTTGATTCACAAGAATTCTTTATTAGTGGCTTTTTTGCACATGATAATTATTCAGATTTATTACAGTTGTAATAGCAATAATGTAATTGCGTTTAATTAAAAGAGGTTCTTATTTTTATTAATTTATATATCTTTTGTATAGATTTTTTTTCTATTGTGAATGTGAGAACACTGTAGGCTTAGTGGACTGTAGATTTGTTGACCATTTTCTATTTTCTTAAGTACCTGGTACTTATTGAAATACCTACACTGTCCTCCCATACCTAGTCATACTGTTATTTGAAAAAATTGTAAAAGCCAATTATTTTTAAAAGAGTAACCGTGGAGTTTCTTGCCGGCTCTTCTCCATAGGAAACGACCAATTGGAACCGTGCACCTAGCTTCTGACGTTTCATAAGTACCCATGTAGGTCTATGTGAAATATAAATATTTTGATTTTAATGGTAATTCAGGTACAGTCACAATGTCAAATAAAAAACAGTAGAAGTTGTAAACAGAACCATGCAGGACATTCGCAGAAACCAAGACTTGGATGGTATCACAGTTCTGACTGACAAAGTAAATACTTCATTGAAAAGGTCGACGCTATGGTCGAGAGTTCATAGACTGCGCTTGACCATCATTATGCGAGCTCGGCTTGGCGGGAATTTAATGCTCAAGAATCCTCCGATGTTCTTTTAAAAGTTGGTGAAGGCACTCTACCAGAGATTACCAACCATAAATGACTGCAGTTGAGGATAGTTTAGTTGATCAATTTTGCAATAAAAGCAATTAAAAAATTACACATGTTAGGTTTGGTATAACCTAGCTATATGGAGTGGGCCTTCTGTTAGCGTAGTATTGCAGCGGTCCGGCAGCGCTCGTGCAACACGTGCGTCTTACTATGCACTTTCGGTGGCCGGACGGCCGGACAGCTGGACAGCCGGACAGCTGGACAGCTGGACAGCACGATAGCCGGACAGTTGAACAGACACTCAGTAGTTATTTATTTTATTTGTCGGTTAGTGACTATGTAGGTACCTACGTCTTAAGAACAGCAATTCAAACTGGCTACTTCCGCGATGGAAGAGACCTGCGCTCTAAGTTACAGTCGTGTGCTACAATACGCCTCCGACATGATTAAGGCCATGAAAGCCTATCACCATATGTAATTTCAATCCCGAGCTACTCGTATTATACCCAACTGGAAACGAAAAAATTCAATAACAGTTTGCGACCCCTGTTCTGGACTGTTGTGGACTTTACTTTATGTACTGGGAATCGAAACCGGGACGATATACTGCCATGCTTAGCGTTGGACCAGGTTTTATATGACATAGTAACATAATACGCTCAATAAACATCGCATCAGTGAAATCTGACGTTCAGGAAACTCCATTACGTAAGTTGGTGTTGACAAACCGACGACATGGTTCCTCTCAGAACACAACATCAATATTCACCTGCCTATCGAAACGGAATTCATTCGCTATTATTTTAGGTAGAAAACCCAATAAGCGGAATTTTATTTGAAGTAGGAACCTCGAGAGAGAATACAAATGAGGTTAAGATTAAATAGACAACGAACAAATCGTCGGGAACGTAATCGATCGGATGTAATTTACAGACTAAAGGATTTCTGGAAGATAGGGGTATTTACGAACGCGGTTCACTACACACAGCACAGTAATTGAAACCATTGCAGGCAGGAGACGCGCGCGTATGTCGTGCGGTTCACGCATTGTGTGCGCGCGGTGCGCGTGACGCGCGGGACGATGCACTCACTGCAAATTAATTGTCAAAAACTCATTTGTACGCGAGCTCGTCATCATAGCATTATATTAACAATATGACAGTGTTATACTCGCCGGGTCTGCCACGCTCAGTGAGTGGGACCGAGCGGTACATGTGCGTTTGTGACATGTTGCAGACAGTGCTCGTTACGACTACTGTCAGAAAGTACTCAGTCAATCTATAAATATAATAAAGTCGTAGCGAAGTCAAAACTGTACATTAAATATTTTTGAAAAAAAGTAATTGTTACGAAGTCTGAGATAGATTCATATCCGGTATATGAATCTATCCCAGACTTCATTGCAATCGTGCACAGAGACCGCTAAGTCGTGCCCTTAGTAATTTTGTTAATTTTGTTTTTTTTATTTATTTAAATACTTTTACTTTGCTGAACACAAGTCTAGTAAAGTGTAAAGCCACAAATAACTATTGTCGGTCCTTAACGAAGTGAAATTCAAGCTATAGCAAACAGTGAAAAATTGTTAAAAGTGCCGTATAATCAGGGCCTAGCCCGCGAGTGCACAGAATCCTGACACTTGTACAAACGGTTTAAAAGTGAAAGTCCTGCGTACGCGCAATCTACACCGTGCTGCCTGTACTACCAACCTCTCAGCGGCAAAGTTGCGTTCCAGAGACGAATATAAGCAAACTTGTTGCATCTATAAATGCGACTGGTGGCGCCACCCCGACCATAAACAGTACTAATTATACTCACTACGTTCGCGGTGCGTCCTGTTAAACCAGGTTACCCTACACACGTAGTACCTGAGGTGAAGAATGAACTAAGATGTCGCTGAAACGTACGCCACCTAAAACTACCAAAACTAGTGATAACAATTTAGCAGTCCCAATTATTATTACACAATCCGGATCTGCCCCGAATCAAACTCTGGTTGATACTGATTTTATAACTTCGCGTAGCAATAAGCGCAAACGCGAAGAGGACGTTACGTCCTTTATGGAGGAGATACGCGAGCTGCAAAAAACGGCCACAGCTCAGACAGAGAGCAAATTTTTGGCACTACAAAAATCTATGGAAGAAATTATAATGCAAAGTGAGGAAACCAAAATATGCTTAGATTTTACCACAAAGCAGTATAATGATATGGTGATTAAGATTGATCAAAATTGAGACCGAACGTAAGCGGACCGTAACTATATAAGCCAACTAGAAGAGAAAGTTGAAAATATGGAGCGGTTACTATTTCTATCTAAGATGGTAGTTCGAAATATACGAAAACTGGAGGGAGAAAGTAAAGAAGATCTCTGTAAATCAATTGCGAAGACCACCAGCGTCTTAGATATTCCTTTGTAACACCAGGAAATCAAAGAAGTTTACCGTATTAATAAGAAAAATGGTATATCCCTAATCATTGTCAACTTTGTCAGTATCACTACAAAAGATAATATTCTGCAAAATCTGCGGAACTTCAACCAAAAGAATAGTCAAAATGAGTAAAATACAAATCATATGAAACTAACAGGTGCTGTTAAGCCAATCTACCTCTCAGAGAGCCTCAGTCCAAAAACGCAACGGCTATTTTATTTGGCACGGAAATTTGACTTTAAGTTTTGCTGGACTTCACTGGGCAAAGTATTTCTTCTTCAAGCTTTGGGAAAAAAACATCCTCAGAGTCCTAAGCTGGCCGGTGATCGGCCTCTTCCACGCTGACGTGTTGGTGGTGGTGTCGTCGGCGGCGAGAAGTATTCGTCGCTCGAGCGTGACGCAACTGCAGCGGCCGGTATCACTGGACTCACGTCTGGAGCAGGATCCGGCAACTGCGAGGCGGAATTGAGCGACGAACCGGAAGATGTTGGGTGTGTGTCAATCAGTTTTCGTGCCTGAGTTCGTGTCAGCATTTCATTGATATTCTCCGTGAATTGTCATAAGTCTATTTCTTTACATCCTGGTGGTGGTTTTATGCATCTTCCAGTTATTTTATTTTATTTACAGCATTTTTGGATGTTTATTTCATAACAATTATAAAAAATACCACGGAGAATTTTTTTTCTGACCGTCATCTTGACAGTCGGGCCACTTATTATACCTTTTATTTAATTTTAAAACATATTATTTACATTTTTAAATGTTTATATCAAAATAAAAAAATAAACATTTATAAATATAAAAAATAGTAGCCCACCGGTGTCGGGAACAGGGTCCAAGCTACCGGTAGTCAGGGCTCCTGAGAGAGGAACCTCCTAACAATACGCACCGTATCCAGAAGTACCGCTTTCTGGATCAAGCCCTTGATCCAGCTGCCTAACGAGAGCCTCCTCAGGTGTTGGTCGAGGCTCTTAGCTATTATGCCATTGGCCGTCACGACTATCGGAACAATGATTGACGTATCCACATCCCACATGTTGACAACCTCGCGGGCCAGGTCAAGATACTTAATCTGTTTATCTTTTTCACCTTTCACGAGGTTCTCGTCATGCGGGACTGCTATATCAATAATCATTGTGCGACGCTCTAATCGATCTATCACCACTATATCTGGCTTATTGGCAACAATAGTCCTGTCAGTAATGATAGACCGATCCCAGTACAACGTGACATCGTCATTTTCAATTTATTATTATTATTAATTAGAATTTTTAGAATTTTTGTCTGTTTATCTGTTTGTCTGGTCGTCTGTATGTTCCAGCATGACGCAAATTCTACCGGACAGATTCTGTTAAAATTTTGCATAGATACTATAGATCTTGTCAAACTGTAGGGTATAACATATCACGCTATTTGCTACGGGGGATGAGCAATATTACATTATGTCGTATTTGTATATTCTAGCATGACGCAAATTCTACCGGATAGATTCTGTAAAATAATTGCAAAGATATTCCCTTATAATTCTAGTCAAACTGTAGGGTACAAACTATCACGCTATTTGCTATGGGGGATGAGCAATATCACATTATGTTCGTATTTTTTGAAAAAAAAAACGCGCCAAAAGACTAGGATATTGTAGATGGTTATCGATTTAACTTTTTAAATGATTATCGTCACGCTATACCTTATTGGAACTAAGCAGTCAATCATAAAATATATAGGAACGGCTATTTTTGGTAGCTTTCAACGAAACAATTAACTCAGCGGTTGGACGATTGCTTTGTAAACATGGGGTTGTAAGTTCGATTCCAAACTACGGTTTTTTTTTTTTTGAACTGAAAACTTCTTTAGGCGCGTTGAGCATTTTTGAGATGGGACTAAACCATTGATTTCGCGATACCATGACGACACCTCATTTTTGTAAACGCGATTATGCTCATTAATGTTCTATGCAAGTCTTTTTACTTGAAAGATTTTGTAATGTGATTGTTTGCCATTTGCTCCCATTTAATGAAAAATATTATATTTATTTTTAAATCGGCACACGTTTCGGGCTTCCTAGAAACACATTAAATCTCTATTTGATGTTCTGACAGTTCGACACGTTACCCTAATAAATAACAAAATATCCTTTTTCTTTAAAGTTATAAAACAATATTGAACCTCTTACAAACCCATTCCATTTATATTTTATGAGAAATAAGCCCTGCTAATTCTAAGGACTGAAACCAAAGCAGGGATAAACAACACGCGGCTCTCAAAATACGTGCGAGCAAGCGTGATCTTGCATGAATATAGTAAAAAGGAAGGTATAGAAATCAACTAACAAATAGAAATCTAGATGTCATGCTTGATATTTAAAACAACAACTTATGAGCCAAATTTAACCAAACTTTCAAAAGGCATGATAAGCCATTGATGTTACTATTTAATATCCAATAACTTTAGTTATATTATTGGAAAAAAATATTTTATTATTCTAACGGCTAGCTAGAATCATAGCTACTCTAATCGATCTTGTTCTAAAACATAATCGAATGTTTTATAATAAAATATATATAAATTGTAACTTTTGGCTTTTCCGTCTCAAAAGGTTGCCAATCCCTGGACCCAAAGCAACGGACATTATTACAGCCACATCTGCTAATCATAAATGTCCCCGAAACCCGACCTATTCAGGCCATTAAGAAACAATGAAGGTAAAGCAAGCAAAAAGCGTTTGAATTCTTTGTGAGAAATACTCGGAAAAGAGGGGGAGATGGACGTGGTGTTTTTAGGAATTTAGGGGACGGAAGAGTTAAGTCGAGGCACTTGGTTTTAGACCACGATAGGATACGAACGTCCGAGTCTAGGCTAGTTAAGTTAGAAACCTTGGTGAATACCAAGAGGTCCTGTCCGAGTGAGCAAAATAACGAGTATTAGTTATTAAGTTAAATATAGTTGGGTTAAGACCCAGATTAGACTAATTTAGTACTAAATGTAATATGAGTGTGTTGGTGCGACTGGGTGAGTCTTTTATTATAATAATTATCCAAGGCTGGTAATATATTTGAAGTTCTTGTAACTAAACAGACAGAGACGTGTTGCTGGGGAGTTTGTTGCGCCACTTCTTCTCCCCAGCTCTAACACTAGGAAGTGGTAAAGGGAGGGCGCTTTGGGACTGTCTATAGACCTTCAGGAGAGTTGATCCACAACTCTATTAATTAATGATTCTTGAATTATGATTCTCTACTCTATTATCTAGTACCTAAATCTTAAATTCCGTATTCTTTGCCTCAGACCAATTAAAAGGGCTTTAAGAGAGATTTTCCAGAACTCTATTATATAAATAATGATTCTTGAGTTTGGATTCTCAACTCTATTAGCTAGCAATTCTTTAATGTTGTATTCGATATCTCAGACCAATAATTCTGTCAGACTGACATGAACGCGTGTCTTGCAGACGTGCTTGTTGTGCAAAGGGTGACCTTCCAGGAGTTTGGGTGAACACATCTTTCATATCCAGTCCAAGGACTGATTGGGACCATGTCTCCTTAAGAGCATGATGCCGACGCATGTCACTGGAACTAGCCGCCCCGTTGTTAGACACGGACGGTCACACGGTTGCCGCAGGGAAAGCCGTTGCGTCACGTTTATGAGTTCGAAAGAGCTGCTAGGGACCATGTCTCCAAAACAGCGTGATGTCGACGCAATGCGTCACTTATGGTCAATGTGTCACTTATTAAGTGTAGCTCTGAGTACTCTAAGTACAGATGTGAGGTAATAACATACTTTGCAGCCCTCTATTATTTAATGGCTTTCTAAAATCACATCCAATATATTTTCATAACTATGAATTCCTCCTGTCTTATTTACAATCTCCTTCAATCCTTTCCTTGCCTTATTAATGGGACAAGGTATCGAGCTTCTTATTTGGGAATTCATTTCTTATATCGGTGGGAGAGTGTCCAGTCTGGAGACGAGCTCTACAGGGCCGTACAGGGTGGAGTGCGGCCCTTCCCCTAGGGGGGGAACCGACTTAAACACTAATTTTAGCATTATTAGAAAAAACGAAAATTTTATTAGCCTAGGGTGACGTGTAGGGTTGGTGTTAGGGTAGGTGTACCATAAAAAAAAATCCTGCGTAATTTTATTTAACCACTTTGTCGGCGTGATTAATATGTATACCCATGTCAAATTACAGCTCTCAGTACTATGAATCTCGGAGCGGACGCGGGCAGAGAGACAGACAGACGGACGGACATGGCGAAACTATAATGGTTCCTTGTTTATTACGGAACCCTAAAAATGGTTACTGTGGGTCATCACATCATCACGTCACTTTTTTGTTGAACTTTTTAAGATGTACAATACTGTAGAACATAAATTCTATGTAACTTTCACGATTTCCGCGGCTCACGCCAATAAAGCTCCCAGTCAACATGATTATTTCCAACATCTGCAACAATAATCGTCAAATTTCAGCCAATTTACATAAAACCTTTAATGAATTATACACCAAAACCTTCCGCATGAATCACTCCGTCCATAGGTGAAAACTGTTTGAAAATCAGTTCGGTAGATTTAGAGTTTATCGCGTTCAAACAGACAGACAGACGCGGCGGGGGACTTTGTTTTATAATATGTAAGATGATGTGGGTAGGCAGGCACTTGCCAAAAACATATTAATAGATTTCTTTCAATTCTTATATTTCTATGTAAAGTAGGTACTAGATTTAAAAAATATATGTTGTTTGATTTTCCTACTAAACGTAAATTAGTAACGATTGTGGTACACTTGGTTATGTGATGACAAATTGAGTAAAACACCATTTATTGCAAAGAGCTCTAAACAAAATGATTAAATTTATCATTTTATGGGTTTGAATTCAAGTGAAAGGATTAATTTATCTTTTCTGTTGAAAATACGTGATTTATGAGTCTAAATAGATAAATAAGTATTAAACAAGGAAGTTTTGATTTTTACTAATCTTACTTCAGCCAAAATCTGCCGTTTATTGCTTTTTAGTGATTGTTAATTTCATAATTGTTACCTATGCTGCCCATCTATAATTTTTTTTCAAAACTAATTATAATTTGTTCGAGTTGAGACCCCTTTTATTGTTATTGCATTGAATGTGAAAAAATATTAAGAAGTATAAAAATATATTTTTATTTATTTATTCAAGAATAGTAACAATTACAAGCAGCAGATACTTAAAAGAAATAACTATTCAGTTGGTCATATTATGTAAGTTTCGAATGGACGCACAACAGTAAGATTCACTTTATGACTCGATGAATAAGAAAAAAACAATTTAAAATGTTTATCTATCGCATTTTATAAATTTCTAATGTAGTAGTTTAAAAATCCATACTTTTACAATATTTGATTTAATCCCGTAAGTGCCCAAATGAAATCCCAGAAAAAAGGCTTATCCATGTTATGATTTCTATTATGTTATGATTTTATTCATGATGCGAGTACGTAAAATCAATCTACCTACTCCGATCACTGGTAATTACTTTGATTAATAAAAATATATAGAGAAACAAGGCCGCTAACTTATTTCATTAAAAACGGCAATTTCGTAGGTAAAGACCTAATATTAGGCAAAATATACAGTTATACACAAAAAACAGTGATATACACAAGTATATCACTGTTTTTTGTGTATAACTGTATATTTTGCCTAATATCTATTAACACTAGAAATAAGGACAAACTACGAGCTCCCTTTCACCAACTTCATAAGGTTCATAACTCATTTGTTGGGCTTGGTATAACCTTTTATAACAAGCTATCCTCTTCTTTGCTAGATTGGCCTTTTAATGCGTTTAAAACTAAACTAAAATCCAACCTTTGTTCAAAGACATACTATTGTATCAACGACTACTTAAATGATAAGAATAGAATAAGAATATTTATTTAGCAAAAAAAATAAATACAATGCATGTTACGTTATTATGATATTACATTTGTGCTTAATTTTTGTGAATAATGACCCCGATGCTAGGAAAAGCCTGTGTTATAGAGGCCATCCATTCGTCCGCTACGATTATTTTACAAAATTAGGGAAGCTAAAACGTATAACAGCAGCAATAGTGTGTGAGTAAACGCGTGTAATGCGGTGTAATGAGGAAAGTGTTCTGTGATGTGTGATGTGTGTCTTTTGTGTGTATTATAGAGAGGGAAGGTGATTTGGGGTGTCTGTGGGTATGTAAGCATTCGTGATACTAATAATAATAATTAATAAGACATATTATGAAGGACGTTACGGTTGCACGTCAACCGTCGGGCATGCCGTCGTCCGGGTGAGTCCACCAGACATATTATCTCTGGTTGTTGACGTCTAGCTAACGGCGAGTACTTGCACAGACATAACCAAGTGGCCAGGATTATTCACCAGCAACTTGCTTTGAAATATAAACTTGTAGACTCTGAGGTACCGTATTACAAGTATGTGCCTGACCCAGTTCTCGAAAATGACCGTGTCACATTGTACTGGGATCGGTCTATCATTACTGACAGGACTATTATAGCAAATAAGCCTGATATAGTAGTGATAGATCGATTAGCGCGCCGCGCAATGATAGTCGATGTTATCATTCCACATGACGAGAACCTCGTGAAAGCTGAGAAAGAGAAACAAATAAAATATCTCGACTTAGCACACGAGGTTGTTGACATGTGGAATGTGAGCTCAGCCATCATTGTGCCGATTGTCGTAACGGCTAATGGCCTGATGGCCAAAAGCCTCGATCAACATCTCTCGAGGCTCTCGTTAGGCGGTTGGATCAAGCGCCTGATTCAGAAAGCAGTACTCCTCGATACGGCTCGCATTGTGAGGAGGTTCCTGTCTCTGCAGCCCTAACCACCGGTAGCTTGGACCCTGCTCCCGACACCGGCGGAACTCTATTTTTTTATATTTTTAAATGTTTTTTTATACTTTTATTTTAAGAAATATTTAAAAATGTAAATCTTAAGATCTCAAATGAATAAACGAAAATAATTAATAATTATTTATTTGTATAGGGGGTTAAATCAGTGCTTCTGTTTCATCATAATCTAGGGTGAGGAGGAATTCTTTAGTTATTTTTTGCATTTGTGAGTGTTTAGTGTATGTATGTTAAGTTTTTGATGTTTTTTATTGTAAATTGGCACTTACATACAATAAAACACATCAGTGACGTCGAGCGGATGTAGTTAGTGTAGTGGGACAAGCCGGTTTGGGTCTTCTTCTTATTGTCGGGCTGTTATTTACGCTATAGTTGTCGAACCGTTGGTGTTTTAAAGTCTCTGTAAAGTTGCCACGTTGGGAATCGTAAGGATCTTTTAAGAATGAGTTTAATTACGGCTCTCTGGGCTCGTTCCACCTGTATAATGTCGGTCTTAGCGGCTCCTCCCCAGGCAGTGATGCAATAGCTAGTATTGATTCAGCTAGTGCCGAGTAAACAAACTTAAGGATTTCGCAGCTAGCCCTTTGCTTTTTAAATAGTAAAAAAAAATCGTATTCGTGCGGACACTGTAAGAGTATTTTCCAGGATAGGCAGGCATCTAATTGAAGGCCGAGATATCGTACCACTGGTGCTCTAGTTACAATGGGACATGTGCAAATAGTTGGTTGCTGTGATTAACTCAAGACAATGTTCATTTTCTTTCTCCAGAATTAGCTTACCTACTGACAGTTTATATGAGTTTATATAATTGTTAATTTTATTTGAATTTATAAGTATTTTTTTTTTCTTTTTAATGAGTCAATTCATTGTTATTTTGTTTTATTATTGACATAATCTACTCATTACAATGTTTTTGTTATGAGTTGTATTGAAATTTGTGGTCAGCTAGCGACCTCGACAATTGATCATATTATTTTTTGCCTGAGAAACCGGCATCAAGTTCGTCATGTTCCCTTAGATGTCACGGCTTGTGGTAGCGTCGGGGGTCAGGTTGCCTCCTTCCCTCAAATATGGCAAGGTGGGTAATGGCTGATCTTTGCGTTATGCTCGTGAACGAGTGCTGCTTGTGGTGACTGGTCGTCTTGCTGATCATGGTTTTGTTATTGTTACTAGTAATTAACTGTTTATTTATTTTACCTCGATGGTCCTATTTTATCATTTATAACTTCCAATTACAGCTTTTAAAGCTTTATGTAAGCGGGCACGCCCTTTATGCCTTTTTTTTTGGGTTGGGAAATTATAATAACTTCTCCCGCTCTGGGCGGAGCGGGAGGGCGTGCCAGACTCTTACTGACTAAAACCCACCCGTGTTCTTTCAGTTGCCCTGTTGCCGGATCCACGATCTCCTTTTTGGTTTTCTTCGCAAGCTCGGCAGGCATCGACCCTAGCGGACCCTGTCAATTCTGCTGACATCTCTTAGAGGCGCGCGTGGAACACAACGCGCCGTCGACCCGCGCCTAGTCCTTATCGGACTGCGAGCTACCCATTGCTCACCGTCCGCAAGCCCGCGTCTACGGTGGCCGGAAAACGGCTCGCGATTCCCGACGCCCAAGGCTTCTCCTCCTGCGGCGGTTAGGGGCGTGAGGGCGCAAATTTTGTCTCTCCGTCATGCGTTCCGCCTCCTCCTTCGCGAGCATTACCGCTTCGCAGAAAAAGGTGACGGCCTCCCATTTCCTTTCGCTCCATACCATGGCCTGAACCAGGGCCGGACGCGAGAGATCATCGCCGCCGATCGCCTCCACGAGGACACGGCGAGGCTCCGCCTAAGCTGGGCAGACCTCCACTGCATGCTCCACCGTGTCCTCCGGGCGATCCACACAATGGTGACACCCGAGCGTTTCCTCCCGCCTTCTCTTGAACAGGAACCTCCCGAAACAGCCGTGTCCAGTGAGGACCTGCGTCAGGCGGAAGGTGAGGACGCCGTTGCGCCTCTCTAGCCACTCCTCCAAGAGGGGACTTATCGCCGCAATTGTGGCGTGCCCACGCGCTTTATGCTTGGAGGCTTTATTTAGATATTTAGTTCTCTTTACGTTTAGGTTTTATTTTTTTGTTTCTGCTTGAGTATATTTCTCGATATTTTTGGTTGGTATATTGGCGTGTGCTAGCTGACGTATTGCCAATAATTTATCATTTAAATTCTTTTTGTGCTGCATAATGTAAATTATTTTGCATACCTACTATTGTATTCGTAGAATCATTTAGTTCATTTTCTAACTTTAACAGACAGCTCTGTTGCTGGGGAGTTTGTTGCGCCACTTCTTCTTCCCATTTAAAGGCACTAGGAAGTGGTGAAGGGTGGGCGTTTTGGGGAACTGTCTTATGTAATTTTGACGTTCGAAAAGTGCTGATTTTCAGCCTAGTTTGAATAAATGACTTTTAAATTTGAATTTGAACTTGATAAGGTCATTTCCGTAGTAAAGGCGAAACACAAAGAAAGCACTCCCTCGAGCTAAGACTTGCGCATGAATATGCAGCGCACACCGAGGGACCGGCCGCCCACTTGTGTGCTTGCAGTCTTATTACGTATACCTTGTTCCTTTGGAACATGAAATAAAACACAAGTATTTTCATACATTACACGATCTATACCGCTGACCTCCCAACTTCTTATAACAGTGATCTGAGAAAAATGTTATTTTATTGAATATGTATAAAAAGTAAAGAAACCAAAACGAAACAAGTTTTTTTATTAAATATATAACAGTGGTAGTAGAGCGTGGTTCATCCCGCGCCGACGAAAAGAAGTGCAAAGTACACACGAAGTGAAAAATATGGCGGAAAGTATTAAAATAAAACAATTTGCTGGCGAAGATTTTGCCATTTGGAAGTTCCGTATTAGCAGCATACTTCGGGAAAATGATTGTCTAAATGCAATAGAAAATAAAGTATTTGCGAGTGTCCCCGAGAACAAAAAACTTGAAGCTCGAGCTCAAAGCATAATTATAAGCGGTGTTGCCGACAGCCATATTGATTATATTCAAGAGGAGAAAACAGCGTTTAACATGATATTTAAATTAGAGCAACAATTTATGAAAAGAGGCACCAGAAGCAAATTATTCTTACGGCGGGAATTAAATAATATAAAATACAAAGAAGGTACGTCTCTCGGAGACCATTTTATTTCGCTATCAAAAATATTCGGCCAGCTAAAAGACGCAGGAAGTCCCCTAGCAGAGGAAGAAAAGGTAAACATATTATTGCTATCCATGCCAGAATCGTACGATGTTATTGTTACAACGTTAGAGTCATTACCAGACCCGACAGTAGACATGGTTAAGGACAGATTATTAGGAGAGGAAGAAAAGAGGAATAAGATGGGTCCTCGGATAATAGAGCACCAGAGGAATACCTTTTTGTGTTTTGGATGCGGCAAGCCAGGCCATAAAAAATTCGAATGTAGAGCGAGACACCAATACCAACAGGGATCAGCCCGTGGACATGGACAATATTTTTCAAGAGATCAAGGACGAGGATATAGAGCTCCACATCGGGCAGCATTTGGAGGCAGAAGTAGGTCTCAAGGAAGAGGTCGTGGAATTCCAGACAGTAGATCATGGCAACAACAAGGCCCTAACCAGCCAGGGAATAATCAGACATATTATGCGGCATCAACCGAAAATGAGTATGCATTTTTATCTGGCAATGCATGGAACCGAGAAGTTAATGATCAATGTAAAATAACTTGGTGTGTGGATTCGGGATCATCAGACCACTTAACAAATGACAAAAGTGCGTTTTATATATATCATGGAACTGACCACACCAAAAGTGATTGCTGCGGCCAAGAATGCCGTGAGTTTAACGGCGGTTGGATTTGGGAATATAAAGGCAAGATGTTATGTTGGTAAGAGATATATAGACTGTACTATAAAATGTTTATTACGTGCCAGATTTGAGGAAAAACTTGTTGTCTGTTTCTAAAATTGAGAGTAATGGCTATAGGGTTGAATTTTTAAATAGTAAAGTTAGAGTTTATAAATATGATCAATTGACAATGATTGGAAACAATGAAGGGTCTTTGTATAAAATTCACATGCAAATATTAAAAGATGCATGTAACTTAAGTAACTGTAATAATGATCAAGTGATGCAGCTGTGGCATAGACGTTTTGGTCACCTTGGATTTAAAAATTTTACTTTGCTTTCACAGAATCAAATGGTAAGTGGCATTGATGACTTGACAAAATGTAATAATAATAATTCTGTGTGTGAACCGTGCTTACTAGGTAAAATGACGAGACAACCTTTTAATAGACAAGGACGTAGGGCAACCAGACCACTAGAATTAGTACACACTGATGTATGCGGACCAATCACCCCACTGACTGAGGAAGGATACAAGTACTTTCTGACATTTATAGATGACTATACTGATTTTGTTTGGGTTTTTCTACTTTCTAATAAAAGTGAAGTTTTTGACAAATTCAAGCAGTACTATTTTTATGCAACCAACCATTTCAATGTTAATATATTAAAGTTGCGATCGGATAATGGCGGTGAATATGTGTCAAGGGAATTTCAGGAGTTTTGTTATAGCAAAGGAATCCAAATGCAATATACTGTGCCATACAATCCCCAGATGAACGGAGTGGCAGAACGGATGAACCGCACGTTAATAGAAAAGGCAAAAACAGTTTTGTTAGATTCACAGCTTAGTAAAGAGTTTTGGGGCCATGCAGTTTTGTTTGCAGCCTATGTTACTAACAGAAGTCCGACTGAAGGAAAATGTCAAACACCATCAGAGCTATGGGAAGGAAGGAAACCTGATGTAAGAGCTATGAGAGTGTTTGGTTGTACAGCATACAATCATGTGCCTAGAGAGTTATGACATAAATTAGATAATTCAGGAAAGAAAATGATTTTTATTGGATATGTTAATTCAGGATATAAGCTGTATGATACAGAAACAAGGTCAGTAATATCGGCAAGGAATGTAGTATTTGATGAAACAAAACCCGGACGTGAAAATTCTGTGAGATACACAATAGAGAAAAAAGAAGATGAAATAAATGAACAGGAAGAAGAAAGTGAGGAGGAGAGAGATAGTCAAAGTGGATCAAAGGACAAAATAGAGCGAAAAGTATCAAAGTAGGAATAAAAGAAAAAAGAAAGATAGTAAAGAAGAAGAGACAGTAGAAATGGAGAATGATACAGACAGAAAGACAGAGAGTTTAGAAACAGGGAGAGAAAAGAGACAAATAAGAAAACCAGTGTGGCAAAAGGATTATGAAATTGATTTAGACCAGGATGATACATTTTATGATACTTTATATGCATTATTATCAAGTTACCAGGAGGTTCCAACTAATTTTGATGACATTAAAGGAAGAAAAGATGAGGAGCTTTGGAATAAGGCAATAAATGAGGAATTGAAGGTTTTAAAAGAAAATGAAACATGGAAGTTTGTACCTGAACCACAGAAAGAAAAGCTACTGGATAGTAAATGGGTATTCACAAAGAAAAACATAGGAGAAAAAATGAGTTATATAAAGCAAGATTGGTAGTGAAGGGTTTTCAACAGAAGGAAAAGTTAGAAAACACTTACTCATCTGTTTTGAAAATGCAAACATTGAGAGTTCTTTTATCGATTGCTGCTCAGAAAGAATATGAAATACACCAGATGGATGTCAAGGGAGCATTCTTATATGGACGGATTGATGAGACAGTGTACTTAAAACCTCCACTAGGATTGTCAGTTCCAGAAGGCCAAGTTCTAAAATTACAAAAATCTCTTTATGATCTAAAGAAGAGCCCAAAATATTTGTATGAAAAATTCACAGAAGTTATCACTGAATGTGGTTTTACGCGGTCGCAAAATGACTATTGTCTTTATAGTAAAGGCAATCTCTATTTGATTTTATATGTCGATGATATACTTATAGTAGGGCCTGGTACTATTGAAATTGTAAATGTAAAAAACTTCTTAAAAACTAACTTTAGCATGAAAGACTTAGGGAACAGCAATACGACATATCTTGGCATTAGTATTCAGAAGAAACATGATGGGATTTATCTTAATCAATCTAAATATCTGCAAAAGGTGCTTGAATATTATAACATGGACAATTGTAAAGGAACTAATTCTCCAATGGACTATAATTTTAAACTAGACTTTGACGAATGTGAAATTGACATGACTTTAGAACATCAATGCAGGTCTCTTATTGGTTCTTTGATGTATGCTATAGTGAGCACAAGACCAGACTTAGCGACTGCTGTATCATATTTGAGTCGATTCCAGTCACAACCAACTTTGAAATTGTGGCAAGCTTTAAAGCGAGTCCTTAGATATGTTAAACAAACTATTGATTTTAATTTAAAATATTCAAAGTGTAAATATGACAGCTTAACAGGCTTTGCAGATGCAGACTTTGCACGCGATAATGATAGGAAATCCACTAGCGGATATTTGTTCAAGTTAATCGATAATACAGTAACATGGAAATCAAAGAAGCAAAGTACAGTTTCATTAAGTACAACAGAAGCAGAATTAATTGCTTTATGTGAAGCATCTATCGAAGCTTGTTGGCTAATGAAGTTGTTGTGTGACTTTAGCATTAAAATAAATAATACTGTTATTTTTGAGGACAATCAAAGTACTATGAAAGTTGTAAACAATCCAGATCAGAAACGATTGAAACATATTGATGTCAAATTTAACTTTATTAAACAAAAGGTAGAGGAAGGATTAATAACTGTTAAATATGTAACAACCACAGATCAAATTGCAGACATTTTGACGAAGCCCTTATCAGGAGAAAGATTTGTAAGATTGTGTGGTATGCTTAAATTATTGAAATGTTAAATAGTTTAGATACTTAATACTTATGTGCGAACATTGAGGGAGAGTGTTGAGGTTCAATGTTCACACAACCTATGGTTTTTCCTAAGAGGAAAAATAAATGGAGTCTTTGTATCTGTGGTCTGAAAAACAAACGATTTGGAAAAAGAACGTTAAACGGTATGAATATAACAGTGATCTGAGAAAAATGTTATTTTATTGAATATGTATAAAAAGTAAAGAAACCAAAACGAAACAAGTTTTTTTATTAAATATATAACACTTCTAAGCATGTTGTCACTGAAACCTATGCCGATGACACGGCTATTTTATCGTGCTACAAAGACCCTATTGCAGCCTCTTTGAAACTCCAAAAAAGTGGTGGCACTCCGGGAGTGCCGACAGAAATGAAAACTTGAACAAGATAGCCTTGGTGGAAGAAAAATACAAGAAATTTCACTTCAACAAGAACTAGACAAAATAGAACCTTGGCTGAAAAGTGGAGTATCAGAGCTGGTGCTCCAAAGTCAGTCCATATCACATTCACTCTGAGGAGAGATGATTGCCCTCCAGTAAAACTAGATAAAAATGTGCCCCAGAAAAACACTGTCAAATACCTAGGTATGCACCTAGATAGAAGGCTTACCTGGCGTGAACATATGAAGAACAAAAGAGACCAGGCAAACAGAAAACTAGCAGACATTTACTGACTTTAAGGTAGGCAGTCCTCACTCAGTCCTGAAAAAAAAACTCCTCATTCACAAATGCATACTAAAACCTGTATGGACATACGGCAAAGAGCTCTGCGGGTCGGCCAGCGACTCAAACATAGAAATCCTACAACGTTTCGACGATAAACTGCCCTTGGTTCACAAAGAACAGTGAAGTCCATGAATACCTTCAAATCCCATTCATTAAGGAAGATGTTCAAAAGATCATGCATGACCTACAAAAAAAGACTCCAGCGACACAAAAACCAACTGGCTGTTACCGTATTGGACCATAAAAACTCCATATTCCGCTTAAAAAAGAAAACGAATCACCTGAATTTAAATAGTGCTTTTGAAATTTCGATGAGAACCACAACATCGTATTAACCCACAGATCTGAAAGCCAATGGCTGATCGCAGATGGAAAAAAAAGTATTTGCATAAAGAATCTCTACTAGGGAAACGGCGCAGAGACCACACAATCCCCACATCCTCTCATTTCAAACAACGTCCAAAAACTACAAGTTGAACGCAACATTTTACCAGGTTTTTCTTTACCTAGGTACTTCTATTGTCATTACAACACAGACGATATAATTTGATGGGCGCTCACAAGAAGGTCGTCGTAGATGGGCGGATTTACACCAACAAAACTTTACGATGAAGGTGCGATACACCGCTTAGTAAAAAGTTTTTAAGCACTTAAATCTGGAACTCTGTTGGAAGGTGAGGAGCTCGCCGCTCCTGAGCTCGCGTTATAAATCTCGTCACAACATAAACAGAGTCTTAAGAAGTGTGCACCAGGTGTGTGTCGGCCTGCATGGCCTCGCACGGCACCGCACCGCACCGCGCAGCCCGTGACCCGCTGCGCACAATCATCAATCAATTACTCACCGCGACGTCACGTACACCACACACAACTATACGTACTCATGTACTAAGTTCAAGAAGTTCGTTACAGAACAAGACGCGTTCTGTAACGAACTTCTTCAAATGAGTCGACTGGATGTCGGCGACGCCTGATCGCCGGCAGATGACAAACCCCGCAGCAGTTGAGAGGATTGCATCCAATCGTTCAATTATAATATTCCTCATCATTTAGCATGAAATCGCTCGACAAAATGTATCAGTAATGAGGCGGCGGGGGAAGCAGCTGGGGCGCGCGGGGGAGCGCGCTGGAGCGGCAAATGAGCGGCAGATTACCGGCGCGTTGTTTTGCCAAAATTTTAATAACCCGCCGAGCGCGCGGTAATACCTAGCGCAACGTACTCGCACCGCTCTCAAACCTAACAGCCTAGAAGTATTCATGTTCTCAAATACAACTAATTGCAGTGGCGTGCCTAGGGGTCAAAATTAGGACAAGCCGCCAGATTTTTTACGATAAAAAAAAAACAGCCAAGTGAGGGATTGACTGATTTTCATATGTTGTTCATGGTACAACATTATTATAATTTTAGTTAGAAAACCTTTAAAATTCGAAGAGGTCTGGCATTAGTATGTAATTGTCATAAGCGCCATCTACATTAATGAATGCGCGTAATCACACCGCTTAGCCGAACATTTTTACCATAATTCATATTCGCTTGTCAAATGCAAAATTTTTCAATCAGAAGCCACTAGATGGATCCCACATTATCGATTTGTTGTTCTGCTGCCGTACGCATAATTTTACGAGTTCAAAATTAAATGTCGATTGAAAATGTTAAAATGAGATATTACCTACTTAAATATTTTTTTATAATTTATTTTAATGACAATAGCCAACTCTAATCTTTATTTCAAAAGACCTATGAAGAATCTCTTCGATACGAACATTATTGTGTTTTATGATCTCAAGATGTAATACATAAGATGGTTTATTTTTCAGTGGTTTACTAAAACTACGAATTCCATAAAAACAACCCTAGTCATGTGCTTTCATGGCACCAGCTATTCACCTACATAAATTTGTATAATAGACAATCGAATGCCTACGAGTATTTCAATATATTCTTCGACTAACAAAAATACTGTTTTTTATTTCCGAGAAATAGTTACAGTAATTTGATGTTGGTTACGGTGAAGTAAAGAGTTACTTACCTATGTCAGAAAACTCAATATGCCTAAACTCAAAATACCTTTACGAACACATTCTCCGAATTTGATGGTAAAAATAACACTATAATCACTTACAAAAAAGCGCGGAATGACATCGCCGCAATAACTATCACATCATTTTAAACAATAAAACTAATTCATTACTTCAGCACGTGGAAAATAAAATACTAGTCTCAAAATATTAATTTCAAATCATATACAATAACAAATTCGTCGTCGCGTCGCACGGACTTGCAACTCACTTTACGCGGGTCAACAAAGCGGATAGTGCATTTGCGTCGTTTGCGCGAACTTAATGCCTCTCAAAATAAAAAGTACTCTGTGCGCATGTGCGCTCAAAAGCCGGGCTTTTCATTTCATAGAAATCTGCGTATATGTACTTACCAATATATCAACAAATGTAAACGTTTCTATAGCAATTTGTAAGCGAAAACTGCGAGACAAAGAAAGGTGAGGCAAGCCAGATAAGAACCCCACGAGTGTGAGCGAGAAGGCGCAATTAAATGCATTGTATTGGCGCGTAGGTTTGGCAACAAAGCGCGCGGAACTTAAATTTTATTTCTATGATTACTAAATGAATGATTGAGTTCAATGAGTGCGTAGATCTGGCAACCTAGCCCAGTGCGCGCGGCAGAAAAAGCAGAGATTTCGAAATTTGATTATTCCTATGACATGCATGATTGAGTTCGAGTTCATTGACTGTTTTTTTAAATTTTTTTTTATTGGTAGGCTTAGGTTTGTTCTTGTGAATTATGATGTTATTACGGCAAGCCGGGCTTTTCGGCTTCTATGAAGTTACCGCCACTGACTAATTGTGGTGTTTTTCCAATTTGCACGGTTTGATACTTAACTCTTTTGTATGCAGCAGACCGAAGTAAACGAAACTAAATGAAACTTTACAAAAGAGCAGATCTTGCCAAATCGATTCCAAGTGATAACAACGCTATAATGCAGTCGCTAGAACACGAGACTTGAAATTCTGTTATCGAAGAATCTATTTTGTGCACAAATTAAGTTTTTTTTTTTTGTTGAGTAATAAAAATATAATAAATATGAATAAAAATGTCGGGCGCGTAGTACTCGCACGGGCGCCCGTGTATGACCAAATGTATAAACTTGGAAAGAAAAAATAATTACATCAATGAAGATCGTAGCAGGTGGCGTTCTGTAGTTGCTGCCTATCCTACGGGGACAAAGTGTGAATTTATGAATGTATGTAATTCGAATGAAACTGTTTGGGTTTGTGTTGAGTCATGGTGTCTGGTTAGTTTCTTTACTTTAGAAAAAGATTGTAGGTACTTAGACGGCACTAGTATACTGCCGTCTGCTCGGCTCAGGACGCGCGCAGACGACGCGGCGCCACAGGTGGCCGCGACTCGATCTCGTGATACACCACCTACTGGTCATGTCGATCAAATAATAATAATAATATTGATTTAATCAATTTGCTCCACCCGAGACGAATGAACACGGAGCTACTTTGGCAAGAACAATATTAGTCAGTCAGCGACTTGTTAGAAGACCCAGCGTACGCCCCACCATACTATAATTTTACTATAAGTACTATTGGTTATAAACACTTATATTATTTTGCAATCCTTATCAGAATATGAAACTACCGACCTTTTTAAACCAATGCAACGAACCTACATCTATTTCAATCCTTATCCTTAAAAATTATAAAACAAAGTCCCCCGCCGCGTCTGTCTGTCTGAACACGATAAATTCAAAAACTACTGAATGCATTTTCAAATGGTTTTCACCAATGGACGGAGTGATTCATGAGAAAGGTTAAAAATTACGCGTAACAAAGTAATTATGGTTGACGGCGGGTTGGGTTAGGTTAGGTCAGCTATTAGGTATGAAATGAAATCCCAGTAGTACGTTCCCGTGGGATATTTTCCGACATCCACTACCCATTAGATATACACTTCGCCCTCGCCAGCGTCCTCTATTCTTGAGAATTTTCAAACCAGTATCATAACCCTAAGGCCAGTCCATTGTACCTAGACCTAACCCATATTAACAACATTTTGCTGTATGACGAATCCTCAGATGTCTTCGTGAGTACTGAACTTAGATTCCTGAACACTGCTACTCGATACCTGGAATCCATTGCCACTCTCAGTACAATCTCTTTGGAGTGAATATATTAATGTTTCTAGTTATTAATAACTTTATTCCAATTTTTATCTCAATGACATCTAATTTTGTCTAATCAATCAATCAATCAATATTCTTTATTTATAGACATAGGTTACAACAGTTTGCAAGATGTTACAATTATTATATTAGTATCTGGATGACCGAGCTTCGCTGAGTTTTTATTTTGAACGGCTTTTTCTAAAAATGAAACCTAGGTAGACAGATTTATCACCCTCGAAACCTGTTCACCTCGAAAATCGTTGGAGCCATTTCCGAGATTCAGATTAAATTATATCTTTACATATTATAAAACAAAGTCCCCCGCCGCATCGGTCTGTCTGTCTGAACGCAATAAACTCAAAAACTACTAAACGGATTTTCAAACAGTTTTCACCAATTGACGGAGTGATTTATGCGGAAGGTTTTAGTGTCATTAAGGTTTTGTTGAGTGATAAAAAAAATATAGTTTTGGTATAATCCAATCTGCAATTACAGTTCTTATTTTTATGTCTCCTGTGCCTATTTTGCGTTGGTATAGATGATGAAAGTGCTTTTTTAATACAGATTGACCACAGTTCACACAATCATATTTGTCGATGCCCAACATTTCGTTCTTGTGGTGCTGTTGTGCATTCCCTACCAACATCCAACATTGGTGACACACAGACTATTATCTGAAACATAATTGCATACTGTCATAAACATAATTTATACCTATGCACGTGCAACATCAAAAGGTCTTGATGTTGCACGTGCATAGGTATAAATGTCATCTATGTATAAATACATTGAATGACATCGGTCTCTTGATAACATTTTTGATGATCATAAAATTCATTACTTATGTCACATAAAATATGTGGCAATGGTTTGAGACAAAACAAACTTCAATTATTTATTTCTATGGTTTCCTTGACACTAACCAACCGAATTATTCAATTCAAACCTAATTTTACAAAGGTATGCAATAAAAGTTGCTGAGTATGTACCTTGTACGTCTATAAAGTAATTTGCTTATTGTTGTGCAATCCATTGCTGAAAAATAAAAACCGAACTTCTACATTGCTTAAAGTAAATCTCTTAAGTCTTCGAGTATTCACGCCACAGTTGAGATGGCACCGTGGTAAGCTGGTAAGTTCGTGTAATTCAGGTTCCATATTCGTGCAATGATATTTTAAGTAACTTATAATATCTTTGTATTCGTGTCAGGTCCTTCGCGAGAAACAGGTACGGTATCCATTGGCAAGCTGGTGTCGTCGTGGGAGGCGGATAAAGAATCCAATGTAAAGACAAGATCGTCATCGGGAGCGATTACAGGGTCCATAATCGTAATCAAAGTCGTCGGAAAATCAAATAAAAAAACGCAGTAGAAAAATACAGCACCAAACAAAATGTGAAATAGCAATGTCAATCAGTTGTCAATTACGATTGTTATTGACGTAGGTAGGGATGCGATATGACATCGATTTTTCGATAAATTTATTTAAAAAAACAAACTGGAAATACGGAATCGGTTCAATGGATCGTATTTAGAAGCCCGAAAATGAACAAACATTTTCTTTTGTCTCTATACAAAAGTGTAACAACTGACGCTGACGAGACACTGGGACAGTTAGACCAGATGCTGCCCAGCCTAAATGGAGCCTCTCGGCGGGTTGGCCTTTGTATGAATTTGGACAAAACGAAAGTCATGTACAATTCGCATGTCTTGTCGAATCCAATCCACATCAAAAAGTCGCTTCTCGAAGTTGTGAAGGAGTATGTCAACCTAGGACAAGCCATCCAGCTCGGTAGGCACAACTTTGAGAAAGAAGCCAACAGAAGGATCCAGCTAGGTTGGGCAGCGTTTGGAAAACTTCGTCAAGTCTTGTCGTCGCCAATCCCGCAGTGTTTGAAGACGCTATGGAGCGGGCATAAGAAATTAAGTATTCCAGAAAATAATCGGAGTTACCGACATAGCCTGCGTAGTAAGCAAGCTGAAGTGGCAGTGGGCTGGTCATATTCGTCGAAGGACTGATGGCCGGTGTAGCAGATGAATCCTAGAGTCGTGACCGCGTATCGGCAAGCGTAGTGTAGGACGCCCCTCAGCTAGATGGACTGACCAACTTAAGAAGTTGGCTGAGTCAGACTGGATCCGGAAGGCGGAGGACAGGGTGCTGTGGCGCAGCCTGGGAGAGGCCTATGTCCAGCAGTAGACTGCAATAGGCTGAGTTGATTGTAACAACTACATAAAAAAAAAACGATTTTCCAAAAATATATTTTTGATAACCGGTTTTGAATGTATCGATTGATTTCAGTAAAAGTTGCCATCCCTACTTTGACGGGATTGACCAACAATCGGAAGTGTTATATAAGGAAATAAACCATTGAGTGTCTTGATTAAATAGGCTTTAAATTCCGGAGGTTTCTTTACAAATAAGTAATAGCAATATTTAACTCGCCCCTCGTTCGGGCCCTTACTATGCTCAATGCTCTTCTGACATCAACACCGGAATGTGACTTGTTTGCTGGGAGATGGATCGATGTGTGTCGTGAATGTTTAAGTTTTTGTGAGAGGATGGATGAAAGATAATTTTTTTTTTTTTTTTTTTTTATGTAATTTTTTCTTCCTCTTGATTGCAGTTTGTTTGTTTATATAATACAAGTGTCTATATTGTTTGTTAATTAAGTTATTTCTCGTGTTTCATGTTTTATTTTGTTTTTTTTTGTAATTTTACATAACCTACTTACGTAGGTATGTGTGTAATTTTTAGTTTGTATATTGTTCTGTACAACGCCTTGGAAATACATTCTGTTATGTTGTGCATGAAATTTAAAAAAAAAAAAAAAAAAAAAAAAAAAAAAAAAAAAAAAAATATATATATATATTAATCCTTATCCAATAAACTATGTTACTTAATTTGATCATTTAATTTAGATTAAAATGTAGCTTGACATCATTTCATTTAAATGAATAGTTTAAAAGATATCACAGATTCAAAATTACGCGTGACAAAATAATTATGGTTGACCGTAACGCGGCACAGTATATTTTTTGGCCAAAATTTCGGACATGTCTTTTTTATGTGATAACTTTGTTTGTAATGTTTTATAAAATTAATGAATAGAACTCACAAGCGCCTATTTCTCATTATGACCAAAAAAAACCACTTAATTATTTTTTATGATAAAATTGTAAATCACCATTAACTTTTGAAATATTTCACGAATTATCTTCTTGTTTTTCCTGATAAACAATAATCTTAAGACACATAATACTGATTGATTTATATATTTGTTAAACGAGTTTTCAGAGATTTATTTACAATTAATGTTTTTTTTATTTTATTTTTTTATGGTCGTATTTTTAATTATTTGGATTCTATTTTTCTATAGAATTGTTAGAAAAAAGTGAATGAATCCATGAAAAAAAAATCAGATCCAAATATTGAAGGATATCGAACTTAGAAGCTTCTAAAGTTTTCTATGGTAATTATGATTTTAGGGTTGTCAATATTTCTAAATAGAATTTATTGTAAAAAGTTACCATAACTTTTTATTCGTAAATAATATATTAACTGGAGGTTGGGGCGTGTGCATCGGAACACTTTATTTACACAGAAAAATAGTTTTTAAATTAACAGAAAAACAAAAAAAAAAATACTTTTTATTTCATTTTTGGATCGAGCTGTGGTTTAGCCCAGTTTTCCTAGACGTGCTTAGATAATAAAAAAAAACTTTGAATTTCATTTGACATGCCAATCCTGCCATACTAATTTGGAATTTTTTGAACATAATCTACATAATTATTATATCTAATATTATAAAGAGGTAAAGTTTGTAGGAAACGATCTCTGTACTGAACCTATATTGAAATTTCTTTCACTAGTAGTAAATTACATTATGCCATTTTACTTAATTGTTTTCTGATGTACATTCTTCAGCTTGATCTGACGAAAGAATTTCTGTTACATTGTCGGTATGTCCTTCAATAATTTCAAAATTTTCGTCATTTTCTATTGCCACAAAATCGTCTTCTGCTGAGATTTCATACGGTTTCAGTAACCTAACTACGCTGGGTGGTAACGGTAAGGATTTTAGTTTTTTCAACCTATTCTGTAGCCTTATGTAGGAAATTTCTGGATCTGACGATTCCAGTGCTCTGTGAAACAAGTCTAACATGGTTTTTTCGCGGTCGGATTTTCGGCTATGGTGTTCTCTGTCGTAACGCCAGAACTTATTCCGCGCTTCACCGGCTTGCTCTGATAATAAGCCCACTGGAAGAGCTGAGTTATTAATAATATCTTGACCGTGAATGAGAATCTTATGTATTGTTACTGTCATTGGGTACCAACCATATTCTGCCACGTATTTAGATGCAACGCTTTTGCAAAAATCTCCAAATTTATTAGCATTTACAGGTAGACCACAAGATAAAGTAATCAGAATCGTGTGAAGATCGTCCAACAACCACAGACCAAGGCCTAATATTTCAGCAAAGACTGCACGATTTTTATCCGATAGAACTGTTCGGGCTGTGTTGCCGTCATTTGTTGTTCCAGCATTGGGTCTCACAACATCAACTAGCACTTTCAAATCTTTTCGCACTCTCTCTTGCACACGTTTTTTTGTTTCCTCAACAGTTTTTGATTCCATTGAATCTTTGCCTACCCTCCATTTCTTTACAGGAAGCTTGTAGCCCAAATGAAGTAAGAACTGTAACACGCGAATCCATGCATGCAAGGGACTTATTCCGTATTTGAAAACCGATATATCAATTGGCTGAGAATAAATTATGTCTAATTTGTTGAATTGCGTTGAAGTTGCTTTGCAAAATGGACATTTAAGTTGAGAAGAGGTTTCTGTTATTATATTTAGTACTTTGCCATCTATGCATGTCAAATAAAGTTGTGGTTTTGCCCTTATTTTCTTATTGTTAGATGTAGTTGCTTCTAAAGTAGTCAAATCCCTAATTTGGTTTTCTATCAATTTCTGTTCATTTAGTATTAAATCTTTTGTCTCTTTCCGATATTGAATATGAATCGGACGGCAAAATCTGTATGATTGTGGAGTTGGGTTTAACCAAAGTACAAAGTCTTTTTTTGTTTTTATCCGTAATGGGATGAATGTAGTGGCAAATAAAGTGTTTTCAGGCTCTTGATTATCAGAAAAATTCTGTTTATAAAATGATTGACCCGAACTACCATCAAACCCCCAACTCCCCTCAAAAATACAATCTACCGCATCTACACCTTTTTGTTCACAATATGCTGATATAATTTCGTCGCAGGAGTTTATTAATCTTTGAAGAGTGTGAGAAAGTAAACTAACAAATGGAACAAAGGCTTCTCTTTCTGTTACTTGAATCGCACTATCCGGATAACATTTTTGTTTTGCATCGAATTCAACTTACGTAAATGGTGGTGAGTTTGAGTGACTGCAGCGGCCAAGGGAAGAACTCCAATCCTCCATGAACTTAACTTCGCACCATTTTACAATACTCGCGTTTTAATAAATTGGCCTGCTGGCTGGCGGCGGGTGGCGCGGCTCACGGGAGCCTGGGACGGAACTAGGAAAAACACACCCGTCACGTGCAGACACGTGACGTTGACTAAAAAGGGAAAAAAATTTGCGCGCGCGCCACGCTGCCTAGCGCCCCACCCCCTAATCAAGATCTACGTTTAGCTAGGAGACGATCCAAATTGAAATTACGGAATTCACCGTTTTTTTTTTTGGGAAGTTTTCCTATTATTTTTATTTAAAAATAGAATTTTCGAATGTCACCTAACACTCAAAATACAATTAGAATGTGATAAAAATGTCTTCTTGTATAATCTTACTAACATTAAAAAATAACTTCAAATATTTTAAAAGTTCAAGTTTAATAAATTTACGAGGTGATAACCCTAATCATAAAAGTTTGAATTACAATAATTCCCATATCCTGCTATATTAGGATTCCTTTGTTTGTAAGGTCATAAGTGTAAATAAAAAGAACATTTCAGTCCTAGTTTCAAATCCTAATACGTAATAATATGGCGGTAAAAAAAAGAAATCAAAAATTTACAAAATCAGCTATAACTCTGTTATCTTGAACAAATAAAGCCTAATTTTTTTTACTATCGTAAAGTCTTTAAATCACTGTTCAATACCATAAGTAAAGTCTTAAAAAGATATCAAACTTTTGAGCTACAATTGTTTCTATGGTTTTTCTGGAAACCATAGAAATTTTTTTCAAGTACTAATTTTCTGTCTTTCATTACAAATAGGCAATCGGGTGTTCTCGTCTCGCATTTATAATTGCAAGTCCTAAGATATAAGATAATAAAAAAGCCATGTCCGAAATTTTGGGCAAAAAATTACTGTGCGCGGGCGCAGCGGTAGGAGTCAATGACCTTTTCCTCGGCTTTTAGGTATGTAATCCAAGTATCGGTAGTACGTTCCCATGGCATATTTTCCGTCATCCACGCAGGCGAAGGCGCGGGCAAAAGCTAGTATACATATATACAAGAATTGCTAATTTAAAGGTATCTGATAGGTTATCTATGTTTTGCCATTTGGCGTACAAATATACAGTTAGGGGAGGCTTTTGCCAAGTAAATTAAATTATTATAATTCAGTAGAATCAGTAGTATCAATGCCATTTTTTAACGTAGTTTAATAAAATGCAATAGGTAATGCCAAGTAAGTAATGAAAATATTTAACGAAATGCAATAATAAATAATTATAATGTTAATAAGTTACTGATAACAAAATAAAAAATCAAATTGACAGAGTCCATGGAATTACTATTATCTGTGAGAATTACATCTGTGATAATTACTATTACCTTTGTATTATTGTCTGTCTGCTTAAAACTTAAAACTACGAATCGACATCTCGCCACGTAGCCCGTAATCGTAGCGCTACGCACTCTTAGCGCTCGCGTAGCAAATCACACTAGATCATACACCCCTGTTTAATTAATTTTGTTTTAGTTGCAACACTGGCAATTTATTACACCTATTGTAAAATAACAGTTATCATAACTAAGCCCCTGTTTGGTTAAGTTTATGTTAATTTTGTTTGTGTAATGATTGTAAACGTGGTAAACTCGTAAGAGTATATAAAGTACCTACTTAGTACTTTCAGGAGTAATCTCTTATAGAATACGAAGAGTCGTACCCGAGCGCGTGGAACTCAGTCAGTGTCGGCCGCTTCTCGCACCGAGACACGAGCGCGGAAAGCACGTGTGACTTGTGACAGATGGTGAACGTTCAACGGAAAGCCAACTTCAATAGCTCCTACTCGGACCGAACGCGTCTTTAACGTTGCTTTGAAATATCGTGTTTAATGTCGCGCTCTTTCTGTTGTAGTATTTATTGAACAGATTTCTTTGATCTGAGCAAAATAGTGTACCGTTAGAAATTGATCGGCGGCATATCGCACGCGTAGCAAGTGCTACGGCGTAGTCAGTTACAGAGTGGAAATAATCATTAGAATGATAACAACATATTTTCGGTAGGAAATGTTTTGCTAAGTTTTTTACCAAACCTGTTCATATTTCGGTTTAAAGAGTTTTATTCTCATTAAGTTATTTTTCGCATAATTTGTTATAAAACTGGACAAAACAAGGTGACTGGTTCGACGTGATGAGTGTTTGCCAGGTTGACCTTTCGTTGTGAATGTGTGAGTGAATCAGCTTGTGAGTTACTTTATAAATAAGCATGCATGTGTTACATGGAGTAGGAAAAGTTGTATTATGTTAAGCAGTTTCTTATCTATGTAAATAGTTTTGAAGGCTTAGGAAGTCGTAATAGTATGGATTTTTATTATTTTTAACCGAAGTCAAAAAAGGAGGAGGTTCTCAGTTCATCGGAATCTTTTTTTATGATGTTCCCCGATTACTCGAAGACGGCTGGACCGATTTGGAAAATTCTTATTATTTTTAAAAGGTAGGTATACTTCCAGGTCCTATTTACATTTTATTGTAGCGGTTACACCGCCACATACAAACTACACATCAAAGACATGACGTCATACAAATCCTGCATCACGCAATTAGAGTTTACCGCGCGATCGACATATATACTAGATTCTGACTTCGACCGTCGGGCAGTTGCCCGCCAAACACAACACCCATCAGGTCGGAGGATCCTCCCTTTTCTATGGATGAGTCACAGATGACATAATACGATGAGTGAACTTTACGCCCTGTTCCTCATACCTCCAAATTATTAACTTTGCTTGGGTAGTTTTTGAGCTAGCTTCAATATTACATATTTTCCCCACTTTATCTATGTGGATAATGTTAAAATAATTTAACTTCCTGTCACTGTTATTTACGTAGCAGGTGGTCCACAACTAAAAAGTGAAAATTAAAAACTTGTTTATACAAAAAATAAAAACACTACAAAGTAAAATAAAAATGACTTTTATTTCAAAAGTTTTTATTTTTTCCAAAAAGTGTAAGAATTGTGATTGGTGTGATACTCGTTCTTATTGTTGAAAAGAAAAACTCGTGCAAGATATGTTATGAAAGCTGATGATAAATAAAAAAATATTCTAAGTTTTTCGGCCGCTTTTTGATGTTAACAATTTTAAAATTTAACTATAACTATGAACACAGTAAGTAAGTCACAACTCTACTTTTGTAAACGAAGTAGGAGACGCTTCGCTGAAGTTGAAACATTCACCTCGACGTCGCCGCTTGCTCAGCATACCAACACTTACTTACTATTACAAATGCTACAAGGGTCTGTAGGCGCTTGAATGACGTAGATAAGAGGGCGCTGTTGGTAAACATTTATGGAATTGTTTTGCGGAATACATTCGAAGTCAAAATCAATATATTTTATTTCACATAAACCTACATGGGCACTTATTAAAAGTCAGAAGCTAGGTGCACGGTTCCACTTGGTCGTTTCCTATGGAGAAGAGCCAGTAAAAAATCCACGGATACTCTTTTAAAAATAATTGGCGTTTACAATGTTTTCAGATTACAGAGGACAGTGTAGGCCTGTCAACAAGTACCAATACTGATTACAGTGTTAGTAGGTATGGGAGACAGTGTAGGCCTGTCAACAAGTACCAGTTTTGTTTAGTGTTAGTAGACCAGGTATGGGAAAACAGTGTAGGCCTGTCAACAAGTACCAGTATTGATTAGTGTTATTAGGTATGGGAGAACAGTGTAGGCCTGTTAACAAGTACCAGTATTGATTAGTGTTAGTAGGTATGAGAGGACAGTGTATGCCTGTCAACAAGTACCAGTATTGCAAAAAACAAGATGGCGGCGTTAGTTACGATTTTGGCCGCGCACCAAACGATCCTTGTAAATACCACCAAACGATCCTTGTGAATACGCACCAAACGATCCTTGTTAATACAGCCTCATGCACATGTTTGTTTACCAACTGTTAAATAAACATTACATTTTCGAAAATAACCCTACTTTTATTTAAAAAGAAACTATTAACAATATTTTTTTTTTACTGTTATACTAGTGACTTACCCTTGCGTGTCGCACGACGGGCGCCGAGAGGGGTGAGGAGGCGCGAGCGGACGGCGGGGGGGGAGGCGCGCCCGCGCCGCCCGGCGTGCGACTACGACGCGGCTCATCTGTGCACAACACCGTACAATATACTACATTCTGTTAAATTTTAAGTAAGTAGGTAGGTACCTACAATTTATTTACGCAAATAACACAACTTTTTTTACTTTATACTGTTTCTGTACTGCGAAACACTGTGTTTCACTTTCAGTCGGCTGTGTTTCAATCCCACCCGACTTACGATACGTTTTCATTAGAATTTCTGCACAGTAGCCGACATATTCAACAAAAGTTTTAATAAATAACAAGGATCAACACAGAAATGATTGTATCAATAGTTAATAAATTGTAACAAATTGTTAGAACAACATTAATCCCTTGACGTTACTTACCAACACTTACAGCAATAAATTGATTTGATTTGAGCAACTTAGCTTATAGGTACTTATAGGTTCCAATTTATGCTGAGCTAGTATTACCCAGTTACTGGGCTATGGAGGTCAGATAGGCAGTCGCTCCATGTTAAATACAGTAAGTAATCAGCTGCTTCCGTTTAGACTGGAAGCCGACCCCAACATAGTTCGGAAAAGACTGGACAGATTGGATATAATATGAATACTTTCGTTGATTACATACAAATCTCTGAACTGAATGTGTAATGATGACTGTCGAGTAAGCAGGTACCTTGTCATATATCGTGACAGTATAATTCAATAGGTGGAGTTGACAAATGGCCTACAACCACTCTGTTCTTGAATGCACCTGGCTTGAGTTCGGTAGGTGGGACCAGCTGATGACCAATTGTGACTCGCTGCACGGCTCCCTTTCAGTGTGAGGCTAACTTAGAAGTACTCGTGCAGTAAGTACCGTGACATCTCCTGGAAGGCGTGGGGTCGGGCGTGCGCGCGCGCCTCGGCGGGTGTGCGGGCGGCGCTGGGGGCACGGGGGGTAGCGCCAGCAGCTGGCGGTACAACTCTAGCTCGTGGTAGAACTCTAGCGAGTCTGGCGAGCCCCCCCCACCGCCCACGCGCTCCCGGCCCTCCCCGCCGGCGCCCACCTCCGCCGTGAGCCCGTTCAGCACGAGGCGGCGCGCCGCCATACCGCGCCAGCCACAGCATGCAGCTCGCGCGCCGGCACGCCGCGCGCTCACGTCACGCCGCGCCGCGATCACATCGCTCACTTCATCCACTGCGGCACCGCTCAAGAGATCGATCAGTGTTCAATAGCAACGACCATTGATATTTATCCGTATCTGGTTAAACTGGTACTGGGCAACATCATACCTACTTAAAAAAAGCAAGCTTTCGCGCTTAATGCCCTTTATTAGAGAACACCCAAAATATCATAGCCAGTCACTTCAAAGCGCGTCTCGTCACGTCAATTAAGAAGACAAAGTGAGTTGTAAAAGTTGCGCAAGTATTCCGAGCACATCGTAAGATTTCGCGCGCGTCGCACTGAGGGTGCCGGTCGCGTCAGTCGCGCCGCACGCGCGCCGCCACACTGCCGGAGCAAGGCCCGGACACGCGACTCGGCGCCGGCCGCGTGACACACGGCGACCAGCTCTTTCGTTACGGCAATCCGATTGATAATGACCAATTACTTAAACAACGCTGCTCATTCATACTACGACTTTGTTTCAGCTAAACATAGTTTAGTAAGTATAGGCATATAAATTGTATGTATTGAAATATAGAATGCATTATTTGTATCTTGATGACAATCTATGTCCGGACGGAACATGGTTCCGCCGTTTTATGAGTATGAGTGAAACGGGGCAGGTGAGCAAAATTTTAATGGAACACAACCAAATCAGCATACTAAAAAAGTGAAAAGAAGTGTGGAATGTATGCGATCACAGTGCAAGCGCGCGGACTTGATAACACTTCAGGAGACGTGGTGGATGCCGCCAGGACCTGCCTTTCCTCGGCAGCATCTACGACAACTTTAGTTAAAGCGGAAAATCGGCAATTTACCAATCATACGGAGTGAGGCGACGAATATAATACGGTGGATCGCGATTCTGTGGCGTAAAAGTTAGTTTACGCAAGCGACAGTTGTGAATTGTGAAAGTGATCGTATTACGGCAATTAGAGCGAATACAGGTAATAGTCGTGAAATTCTAGTTATATGTGTGTAAGTGCCTACCGTACCGACCAGTCTGACAACCTCCCAATGTTTACGAATTGTCCTTCAGCTAAAAAATGAACTACAAAAAGTTAATTTACAACTAAGTGCAGCTCACGAAGAAATTAATAACTTATCAGTAGAAAACATGAAGTTAAAGCAAGAAATTAAAAAAATTGATGCAAAGCACAAGATAATAAAACAAGTTACAAGTGAATTAACATCTGAGGTAACCGTTACCCCAAAGAAAAAAGCAAAAAACATACTGGCAAAATCATGTGCAAATGTTCCTACTACTCCTCTAGAAACTAACATTCCTTCAGAGTCACCAGCAACCAAGGAAAAGCTCTCTGTACAAAATAGACACACTGAGGCACTTCAATCCCTAGAAGATGAACTGTCTATCAAGCCTAAAAACACCAAACATAAGCTATGTACAGTGAGTGCAAATAAATATAACAAGATTTTGTCTATAGCCGAGAATACATTTAAAAACTTTGAATTCTGTCATTATGTTTCCCCGAATTGTGGCACGGAGCAGCTTATCGACAACTTGGAGAACAAATTAGTAGGATATACAATGAACGATTCCTGCATTATTTTAATTGGAGAAAAAGACTTCCATAGAACTGAAAACTATGTGGATATAATTATAAAACTGAGAGAAAAGTTGCAGAAAATGCAGCACACGAATATTATAATATGTGTTTACTTTCAAATTAAGTGATCATTCGACATTGTTTAACTGGCGCATAGAGACCTTTAATAATCTTCTTCATTTAGACTTGCAAACGTACAACTATGCAACGCCGTGTGATTCTAATTTAGACTTGCGTTACGATTTTACAATGTTCTCTAAGTTCAGTAGGAAAATAAACGATCGTGGTATGCGAAATGTGTTTCATAATCTGTCGGCAACTATAGCTGATTATAATTCATTTTCTCAACAAAAAAATATAGCTGACAACCAAACAAGCATATCGTCTCCACGATGCGATTTTTTTCTTTAATCATATAAATATAATGCATCAAAATATTGCCGGTCTCTTAAACAAGTCCGACTTACTGGTTATCTATATACAGGAATTGTTAAGTAAACAAATGAATTTAGATGTTTTATGTATAACCGAACATTTCAGAATGTCTGGCCAAGAGAAACTTTTACACATACCAAATTATAAGCTAGCGGCATGTTATGCTAGACAAAACATTAAGCGCGGTGGAGCTTGTATCTTAGTTAAAAAAGGCGTTGAATATAAAGACCTGCCTGACATTGTAAGACATTCGGTAACAGGAATTATAGAATATTGCGCAATTGAATTACCTTCACAAAAACTTACCATCCTATGTGTGTATAGACCACCAAAAATCAATAATCTACACCAATTCTATGAAAATCTAGATATTATACTTAAAAAAAATTCCAAACCAAACAACAAAATAATTATGTGCGGAGACTTCAATATAGATATTCTGAAAAAGAACAGAATTAGCATAGATTTTGAATATTTTCTGATGTATAACGATTTGAAGCTAGAAATAAATAAACCGACCAGACCTCATAGTAAAACTTGCTTAGATAATTTTGCGCATAATTTAAAACAAAGGTGCCAAAGTGAAATAATAGACTTCGGATTATCCGATCATACGGCTCAAATATTTACAATGAAAGTTAGTAAGTTTAGTCAACTGAAAACATGGAAAACATCAAGACGAGACATATCGGAAGAAAATTTAATTATATTTAGAAAAATCTCCAAAACTAATCGTTTTTAAATATATATATAGCACAGATGATCCAAATGAAGCTTATGATAACCTTTTAGAAATATTTCAACTCCTGTATGAACTATGCTTCCCCTTCAAAACAGTAATATTAAGATCTGAAAAAAAGATCAAGTGGGTATCTAGAGTTATTAGAATCTGCAGCAAAAAACAACGCCAATTACTCTGGAATCCTACTAGTGAAAATAAAACGACATTTAAAGAATACTCAAAAAGATTTAAAAAAAATATCAAACTGACCCAGAAAGCACAGAACAACTTTCTAATTAAAAATTATAAAAATAAGTCTAAAACATCCTGGCAAATACAAAATCTATAAGTGCACCCATAACAAGAATAAAAAAACATGATTTATTATTAACCGACCCTAATGAAATAGCTCAATCATTCAACGATTTCTTTATTGATCAGATCTCAGATCCACGCCTGGGCACAACTAAAAATACTGTAAGAATAACGTATAACCCTCATTCTATTTTTATGGCCCCTGTTGTCCCTCAAGACATTACAAGGGTGGTCTAATCTTTAAAGAACAAGAAGAGTTATGGATATGACGGTATTTCAACAAACGTTATTAAATTTGTCTGTGCTACTATAGCTAACCCTCTAAGCCACATTATTAACGCAAGCATATCCGCTGGAACATTCCCCGAGAGTCTTAAAACCACAATAGTTAAACCACTCCATAAGAGGAACAATAAAGAAGACATGGCTAACTTTAGACCAATAGCTTTAATCCCCGTATTTTCCAAAATCATTGAAAAAGTAATTTATGAGTCGTTTTATTCATTTCTGTCAAAATACAATATATTATGTGAGGAACAAAAAGGTTTTCGTAAAAATAAAAATATAAACATGGCCATATACGATCTAATAAGTAAAATAATGGTTAATGTGGATAAAAAAATACCAATTTGTGCCATTTTTACCGATATGACCAAAGCCTTTGATTACGTGAATCATGAAACGCTTTTGGTCAAACTTGATGCTTACGGTATACGAGGGAATGCTCTACGTCTAATACAATCGTATCTAAGTTGACGTCTTCAATATATAGAAATCACTAAAATATGCGTCAAATCAAAACGTGAGGTTAAATATTTATCCGGTCCTAGGGAAATTAAATATGGCGTTCCGCAGGGCAGCGTTCTAGGGCCATTATTATTCTTACTGTATATAAATGATCTACCCCGACACATCTCATACCCTTGTGTGTTATTTGCCGATGACAGTACGATCCTAATAGACTGCCTCAACAAAGAGCTTTATGAAGATGAAATAAATAATTATCTAAAATTAATAATAAACTGCTTCTAATAATCTAATTATAAACCTCAATAAAACAAATATAATGCATTTCTATCAAAAAAATCTTCCTTTAAACCTGAAAATTAATTATAAAGGACAAACTATTGAAAGCGTTAACGTAGCTAAATTTTTGGGCATATTGATTGACAGTCAATTAACTTGGAAACCGCAGGCTGAAGAAGTTTGCAAAAGATTAAACACGTCTGCGTATGCTCTCTACAATCTGTCCAAAAAAGTTAACATTGATACATTAATGGTTGCATATCACGGTTTGGTGGTCTCTGTTCTAAGGTTTGGTGTAGTATTCTGGGGTAATTGTTCGGAAAGGGAGTCTATATTTAAAGCCCAAAAACGGTGCATAAGATCCATTTTTAATCTGAAGGTTACAGACAGTTGCATTCCTATTTTCAAAAATCATAATATACTAACTTTTCCTAGTATATACATTCTCGAAGTAGCAATATTCGTTAAAACTAACAAGCATCTATTTCCGGCATTAAATGATACGAGAATGCGAACTGCTGCCATGAGATCAAAATATCAGAGTCTATTGTGTACTGGTAGATATAACACTGCTTTGCTTAAAAAAAACATTATTGGTATGGCACCTATTATATATAACAAATTGCCAAATTCTATTAAAGATCAGCGCTTTTAAAAAAATCAAGAAACTCCTGTCGTCGTTGCTGACAGAGAAATGTTATTACTCTGTTACCGATTTTATAAATGATGAACTGTAATATTTGCTTCATTTATCTCATTTATTATGTAAATAATTTTAGACTTAGCTGATCCATGATCTCATTTTGAATGTAACCTTGTACCTAGTTTCTAAATTATCTGTAAGTTAACCACCATATTTTTGTATGCTAACAGGCAGAATGTACTGGGAATATTTCTAAAACTAACACCATTATTGTAACACCTGCATTCTATACAAATAAAGAAATTATTATTTCCTTTATTTAATTTTTTAACATATTTATTACATTTTTGAATATTCATATAAAAACAACAAAAAAAAATAAACATTTAAAAATATAAAAAATAGTATCCCACCGGTGTCGGGAACAGAGTCCAAGCTACCGGTGGTCAGGGCTCCTGAGAGAGGAACCTCCTGACAATACGCGCCGTGTCCAGGAGTACCGCTTTCTGGATCAAGCCCTTGATCCAGTTGCCTAACGAGAGCCTCTTCAGGTGTTGGTCGAGGCTCTTGGCTATTATGCCATTAGCCGTCACGACTATCGGCACAATGATTGCTGTATCCACATCCCACATGTCGACAACCTCGCGAGCCAGGTCAAAATACTTAATCTGTTTATCTTTTTCAGCTTTCACGAGGTTCTCGTCATGTGGGACCGCTATATCAATAATCATTGTGCGACGCTCTAATCGATCTATCACCACTATGTCTGGCTTATTAGCAACAATAGTCCTGTCAGTGATGATAGATCGATCCCAATACAACGTGATATTGCCATTTTCGAGAACTGGGTCGGGCACATATCTATAGTACGGTACTTCCAATTCCACGAAACTGTATTTCAGAGCAAGTTGCTGGTGGATAATCCTGGCTACAAGATTGTGCCTATGCAAGTAGTCTCCGTTAGCCAGACGAGAACAGCCAGAGATAATGTGTCGGATTGATTCTCCGGGACGGTGGCATGCCCGACAGATGTCAACCGTGCCGTCCTTCACAATATATTTCCGGTAGTTGTTCGTCATCATAACTTCGTCCATAATCGCAAAGACAAAACCTTCGGTTTCCCCAAATAGGTCACCGAATCGCAACCAGGACACGGACGCTAACAAGTCTACATCGGGCCCATGTAAGGCCCGGTAAAAGCGCCCGTGAAGCTCTTTGCTCTGCCATACCTCCCTGCGGTCATTAGTATCTAATACTATAGGATTGCGCCAGTTCTCGTTAGCTAAGGATAGCGGGGTGAGGCCTTTGTCCACTGTGACCACATCTCGGTGCATCCCCACGTCGGCTTCTAGGAAGTATTCCCTGAGACTGCATACCTCACGGTTGTGCAGGGTCTTAGCATTTGAGAAGCCTCGACCTCCACATTTCCGCGGGATATACAGTCTCATCACCGATGAACGTGGGTGATGCATGCGATTTGCAGTCAGCAGTATGCGGACCCTCCTATCCAGGGCGTCAAGTTCCGTCTGAGTCCATTTGAGTATGCCGAAAGAGTACATCAAAACCGGCATGACCCAACCGTTGAAGGCGCGCACCTTGTTTCCACCTGATAAAAGACTATTTAATACTTTATTCAGGCGGTTATAGAAGCGCTCCTTCAGCGATTGCTTCATGTCAGCAGCGTTGACACCTATCGCTTCCGACATACCCAAATACTTGTAGGTTTCGATTGAGGAGAGGGATCTTAGTTATATGGAATCCGAGAGGTGGGTTCCCACGGATTCCACGATCTCCCCTCGTTTACATGCATGACCGCACATTTGTCCACACCAAATTCCATCCTGATGGCGCTACTGAAAGTTTCGGTTACCTTCAGTAGCTCCAGCAGTTGCAAATTGTTGGGGGCAAAGAGTTTCAGGTCATCCATGTAAAGGAGGTGAGATATAACCTGACCACCTCTCATCAATCGATAACCTAGCCCTGAATCCTCCAGCAGTGTGCTTAAAGGATTCAAGGCTAGGCAGAACCAAAGTGGACTCAAACTATCACCCTGGAATATACCTCGCTCGATCCTTATTGGCTCGCTATTCCTCAGGATTTGTCGACATCCTGGATAGCGAAGCACCGTCCTCCATTGCCTCAGACATGACATCAGGAAGGTGCGTAGAGTTGCATCTACTTTATAAAGCTCCAGCACCCTCATGAGCCATGTATGTGGCACCGAGTCATAGGCCTTCTTATAATCTATCCAACATGTCGACAGATCTCTTCGGGAACGACGAACCTGCTGGTTATGGCCATATCGATGAAGAGTAGCTCCTTAGTACCGCGGGACCCGTTCCTACATCCATTTTGAGAGGCAGACATGATGGAGTTGGTGTCAATATGTTTGTTAATTTTAGTTCTCAAAATGGAAGTAAGAACTTTATAGACCGTCGGTAGACAAGTTATCGGTCTATAATTTTTGGGTTCCGCAGTACTACCTGATTTATGGAGCAGGTGGGTTATTCCTGTTGTTAGGAACTGGGGCAGCGATCCTGACTCTAAAGCTGACTGGAACTGGGATGCCAAACGGGCGTGCGACCTTTGGAACTACTTTATCCAAAAGTTGTGCAGCCCGTCCGGCCCTGGTGATTTCCAGTTAGGTAACGGACGGACTGCACGAGCTACATTTTGGGGGCTGATGTTGAGTGCCTCCATTTCTGGTATTTGCTCGCACGCTCGTTCGATTTCCCTGGTCCAATCTCCTTCGGTGTGATTGACAGGCACCGACCAGATGCTTCGCCAAAATGAACTCATGGCGTCATCATCCGGCAGGCGCGTGTCAATAACACCTTGGTCCGTTCGCTCCCAAGCCCTGTAAACCCACCTTTCATCGCTCTGGAATGTGCGATTCTGAGTGTACCGCTCTACTCTCCGTCTGTATCGTCAAATACGGTTTGCCCATGCATAGATCTTCTGCTTCAGGAAGTCGATACGCTCTGTGACGCAGGTCAAATAATCTTGAGAACTGATATCAGTCCCCGAGAACGCCCGCTTCACAAAGCGCATCACTCTAGGGCGAGTATTGCCCTCCCTGAAGCAGATTAGTTTGCCGATGAGTACTCTAGCCTCACCGATACGACGCTCAATCCTGCACTGCCAAGCTGGTACAGCTGGTTTTGGTCGTGGAGCTCTGTCACTGTTGGGGAATTTGACATGAGCTAAACGACATGCCGCTACAGCTGCACAGTACAAGATCGAGTGGGTATCGGCGAGGTCTTTACTGTCGTCAAAATAATTTGACAGCAGTGAGTCTAGAGTACACATCAGCGCCTTATTTTTCTTGTGCATGGGCAAACGAGGTAAATGTGGTCTGAGTCCAGGCGGAATGGAACAGTACTCCCGGAAAGCATCCTCCAAAGCGCTCCTCAGTCGTGCATTGCATTGGGAACTCACGGATATAACCCCGTCATCATCCTCTTCACCAACGCGGTCGGGTCGCGGTCGGGTCGCGGTGAAGAACTGGGTAAGTTTTGTAATTGCACCGTGACCAGTGGCGAAGCAGGTGTAACGTGGTTATTCCGTGATTCGAGGCGTAGTCGATCAAGGACAACGTCATCCAGCATATGGTTACGCTGGATGACCCGTACCTGATCCGACAGTCGTTGCGCCAACACGTTGACATCTGGTTCAAGCACCTGAAACAGAGAGAGCATCCGACCACGGTACGCAGTCAGGTTACTTCCCCCCTCGGTAGCCCCAAAGTATGCGCATGACATTTTCATTGACAGTTTGTGTCCACCTCATGCGCTGCACACTTCCACCGGGAGCGGGGACCCTATCAGAGGCCGGTGGGCCTCGGAGTCCTAAGCTGGCCGGTGGTCGGCCTCTTCCACGCTGACGTGTTGGTGGTGGTGTCGTCGGCGGCGAGAAGTATTCGTCGCTCGAGCTCGACGCAACTGCAGCGACCGGTATCACTGGACTCACGTTTGGAGCAGGATCCGGCAACTGCGAGGCGGAGCTGAGCGACGAACCCGAAGATGTTGGGTGTGTGTCTATCAGTTTCCGTGCTCGACTTCGTGTCAGCATTTCATTGGTATTCTCCGTGGGATGTTATGAGTCCATTTCTTTATATTTTGGTGGTGGTTTTATGCATTTTCCAGTTATTTTTTATTTTATTCACAGTATTTTTGGATGTTTATTTCTTAACAATTATAGAAAATTCCACGGAGAATTTTTTTTCTGACCGTCATCTTGACAGTCGGGCCACAGATTCAGTTAAATTATTATTATTATTCTTTTATTTAATTTTAAAACATATTATTTACATTTTTAAATATGAAGTGTGGGGGGTTCCGGAGGTGTCAAATAATAGACGTGTGTTCAGTGCAGCGTTCCCTTTATTACTCCCTCTAACAGTTATCCGTAATGCCTTATATTATATTATATGCTACTACGTATAGGTACCACTCCAAATATAGGGGGCTCTATTGAAAAAAAAAATCCTTTTTTTTTTACATAGGTACTTATTTACTTAAGCTTACATTAACTTAATTAGTATTTTTTTTTTATGAAAAAAAAAGTTATTGTTAAGTATATAATTTTGTTCTGTTTTTATGTACTACATCAATTTTTCCATTTTTTCTATTTTTACATTCGGTTCTAAATCTTCTATAACTGTATATGGACCTTCAAACAATTGATTTAATTTACTTGCATTTTCATTTTTAATTGATAATTTATCACCATTTTTATACGTTACAGGACATGTTTTCTTGTCAAAATTACATTTTCTTAATTGTTTGTGTTTAATTACATTTTATTTTGCATCCTTACATGCTAACTGTAATCTATACTTAAGTTCTAAACAATAATCATTTGGGTTATACAATGGTTCTACTGTAGTGCTGACTCTACATGGAATATTACTAGGTTTACCAAATACTAATTCGTAAGGTGTAAGGTAATAGTGTGGACTGTATTGTTATATGTAAAGGACCAGTATGGTAACCAGTGACTCCAAGCTTCTGGATGTTTGTCACATTGAGTGCGTAAATAAGCTCCTAGGTGTTTATGTGCGTTCTCTAGGGATCCTATAGTTTGATGATGGTAAGATGTAGAATTCAGTTTTTCTATTCCTAGTAACTTGCATACATCTATCATAGTAGAAGACATGAATTCAGTGCCTCTGTCTGTTAATATTGTATTTGGAATACCGAACCTTAATATAAAGTTATTAACTAATGCTGTGGCTACACTTTTACTTTCCTTATTAAGTAATGGATATACCTCTACAAACTTACTTAAGTCACATTGTATACTTAATATATATGAATTACCTTCTAAATCCTTATCTATTGGGCCCACTATATCTAAGAATATTTTTTTGGAAAGCCGAGGTTGCCGTTGTTGTGACAACCATAGGCTGAATGGTATTACGACCATATTTCATTATTTGACATTTATCACATTTTTTAATAAATAATCTTACGTCTTGTTCTAGCTCTGGCCAGTAAAATGATCGCCTGATATTATTTATCATTCTACGTACCCCTGCATGCCCAGCAGTAGGTAATAGGTGATAGTCATTTAAAATAAATTCTTTTTCGTTTTGCATCTCTATTCTTTTAATACCTCGTAAAATGTGTATTGTAGGGCCTTCATATTTACTTGAGTTTTTAACTTCATTCAGAAGTTCTTTAATGAATAACGCGTTTTCGTCTCGTTTTATTAAGCAAATCTCATTTACTTTTATTGATTTACAAAAATCACATAATTTTTTCACAAATTCGGCTCGCGTAAATTGTGAATGAAAATCATGGTTAATGTATATAATATTTTTTCTTTGCGCAAATATAAAACATTCATTTCCTACTATATCTTTATGTTTCTTTAATTGTTTTATTTCATTTCCCTTAACAAAGGTCATTTCAACTGAACCATTCGGAATCCTTAATATTTCCACGACTCTGGGCTGATCACACCTTTCATCTGTGGCTTTACTATGGATTACCAATTCCTTATTCTTTTCTCTTTCTCTCATTTCCTGTTCCCTCATTTTTTGTCCTCTCGTCATTACAGTCATACTCTTTTCATGCATCTCCTTTAATTCATCTGAAGTTATTGTTATACGCGATAGTGCATCCGCAACTACGTTATTTTCACCTTTTATATAAGTTATATTAAAGTCATACTCGTCTAAGGCTAATCTGAATTTTAAAAGTCTACTTGATGGATCTTTCATTCCGAATAGATATAATAAAGGTTTGTGATCCGTCATAATAGTGAATTTCCTTCCAAAAAGATATGGTCTAAAGTATTTTACTCCCCATACTATTGCTACTAGCTCTTTTTGTATGGTTGGGTAATTTTTCTCTGCTTTGTTTAATGGTCTACTTGAGTAAGCTACTGGTCTCATATTTTTGTCGCATAAAACTGCTCCTACCGATCTATTTGTTTGTATAATGAATTCATTTTCATTAGAGAAATCTGGGTATTGCAAGATTGGTGGTGACATTAGTGTTTTTTTTAGAATTTGAAATGATTGCATACATTCGGATGTCCATACAAATGGTACATTTTTTCGTAAGAGATTATTCAATGGAATAGTTATATCTGCAAATTTATCAATAAATTTCCTATAATAATTACAAAATGCTATAAATCGTCTTAGCTCATCTACATTTTTTGGTTCTGGATATTCTTTAATTATTTTTATTTTTTCTGGGTCAGGTGAAACTCCTTCTTTTGAAACTACATGACCTAAGTACAGAAGTTCTGTCTGTAGGAAATTACATTCTTTTGGATTTAATTTTAAGTTTACTTTACGTAGCCTTTCAAATACGTCAGTGAGGTTTTTGTTATGTTGTTGTATTGTTCTACCAAATACTACAAGGTCATCTAAATATATAAAACATTTATCTAAATTAAGTCCTGACATCGCTATGGTCATAATTCGTGAAAAAGCGCTTGGACTAATTTTTAGTCCCATGGGTAATCGTTTCATTTGGTATTGCCCGGTGTTTGTACAGAAACTTGTTACTTTTCGGCTGTCTTCTGACAAAACTACTTGATAATATGAATTACTTAAATCTAGATGTGATAAATATACGGCTCCAGACAATGAATCTAATATCTCAACTATGTTCGGTAGTGGGAATTTGTCATCTTGTATTTGTTCGTTGAGTTTACGATAATCGATTACTTATCTCCAATTTTTATTTCCCGTTTCTGTCGGCTTTTTAGATACTAACAAGATTGGACTGGACCACTCACTAGTAGCTTCTTCAATGATGTCATCCTCTAGTAGTTTTCGAATTTGTTGATCTATTTCTGGCTTTAAACTATTTGGTGTTCGATATGGCTTTACATAAACGGGATTAGTGTTTGGTTTTAAATGTATGGATTGTTCATAGATGTTTGTAGTTGTTAGCTTATCGCCTGGTAATTGAAATATGTCACTGTATTTGGAACATAATGACGCAATGCTACTTCGCTCGCTGGAATGTAAATGATCAAGTTTCAATAATTGTAATATTGTTCGAGCTCTTTCTGCATTAGCATTAGTCTTGCTGAATGTACATATTTTATAATCTTCTAATGGATGAAGATTTGGCTGAAATATTGGTATTAATATTGATTGTTCACTTGTGTTAAGTATTTGTACAGGAATTACATTGTTTTTTGGTCTAACTATTAGTCCTGCTAAAAAAATATTGTCTTGTAACTCTTTTGGATAAATGACATAATCTTCTGTAACTTTTTCTTTTAACTGTATATAATGAATCGATTCGCTTCGCGCTGGTATAGTGATATAACTCGTAGATACTTTTGGTGACGTAAATATGGGTAAATCACAATAAGTGTTTTGATGTTTTAATCTTAAATAAGAATTCTCTAAGTCAATGTTCGTGTTGAACTTTGTCAAAAAGTCTAATCCAATAATACCATCTCCTTTACATGGTAATTTGTCAAATAAATAAAATTTATGCTGGTAAATCGAACCATCATGTAATTGTAGGTCTAAATAAACGTAACCTTTTGAATAAATCTTTCCACCTATACCATTTATAACTATGTTATCGCAGTGTACTTCTACGAATTCCGATACCGCTTGCGCCCGTACAGCGGAAATTGACGCTTCAGTATCAAGTAACCAAAAGCATTCCTTATTATATAAATTCATAGAAACGTACCTTATATTTCCGTTTAATGTTAAAATGTACTCTTTATTCACGAAAAAATGTTTTATTATCTTGTTCCGATTTACTTTGTTGGGTTTCGTCCGAGTTCATGGGTTGAGCAGAATAAACATTCTGTCGACCCCGTTGGTTTTGATTATAATTTCCTCGAAACGAACGAACTCCGCTTCTTCCTCTAAAATTATTTTGTGTACGATTACTATAAAACCCTCGGTTATAATAAGTTCCTCTGTGAGGTTGGCTTGGCCGATTTTGATTAAAAATTCCTCGTGTACCTTGCTGATGAGAACCTCGGTACCCGCGTACAGACCTACCTCTATAATAATTTCTAGACTTGCCTTGCATGTTGAGCACAGCGTGGGACGTCTGGGGCTGTGCCAGCTCCTCATCCTCTGCTGCGCGCACGGCATCTTTTAGATTTGCGTAATTCCTAGCTGCAATAATCGTGCTTAACCTTCTATTTCGTAACACGTCGGCAAACTTTTTTATAGCCAACTGTTCATTTATGGGCCTTAAAATCTCGTTTGCTTTTTCTTTAGAATCAGCCTGCGAGATTGTAAGGTTCACAAAAAGGTCTTCAACTTTTTCACCGAATTTCGAAATCGATAATCCTTCTTGGGAAACATTATTTAATTGCGTTATCAAAGAAATTGCTGACTTCTTGGGCAGTAAATACTGTTTTATCTCGTGTATCAACTCACCGCAAGATGCATAGCTAGATTTTAGCTTCAATTTTGCATTTCTAGTCTACCTTGTTTTAAGTACATAAGTAATTAGATGATTTTTGCAATCCTTACTTTTGAGAAAGGTATCATACAACTCTATTCCTTCAATTATTTTTTCAACTGTCTCATCTTTGTCGTCCATTATCGGCACTAAGGTAGCAGCCGTTTTAAAATCAAATGTTTCCATTTTTGGTGGATAATATACCTCCCTTTCTGAATTGAACTGTCTGGTAAACTTTGGCTTAACGGTATATTTTGTTTATAAGTTTTAATTTTATCATATACTAACAATATTCTATCTGTTAGACTTTCCTTAATACGTACTGACAAATAATTAAGACTGTTTTCTTGCTCATTTGCTAGTCTTATTATTTGTTTGAATTCCTCATAATATTGTTCTGCTTGCTCTATTTTACTTAGCGTGTTTTCTCTATAATTTCTCTCCTTTCACTTCCTAATTTCCTTAAATCTAATAATATTTTTTCTAATTTCGTGCAGATATTTTCTAAATGCGATTCCATAGGATCCTAATAGCGAAGTCATAATCTTAGTCAACATGACGTCTTGCACATGCTTCACTATTAATAATAATTTAATAATAACTTTCACTGTACTCACACGTTTTGAAGTCCGATGTCGGCTTCTGCGCCTCCTGTAAACATGGTTCCCCTGGCAGCAGCCCTTGCAGAGAGTCTGGACACCATCCGCCTCAGAAATTCGACGTTAATCTGCCGTTGCATCCACTTTTGCTGGTTACTCTTGTTCCGGCGCCACATCAGGTACAGCACGCCCACAGCTACCGCAGTCAAAAGAATTCCCAAAAGTATGGTATTAATTTGCGTGTGTTGTTCCGTTTCCTGGGTTCTGGCATTGTTTTGTCCACTTTGTGCGATTATAATTTCCTTCTCTTCCTGTTTTGAATAAGTTTTTCCCATTGCGATTTTTATAATATGAATTTGTTTTTTTTTTTTTTTATAATTATCGCTAGTGCTCACTTGCACGCGTTATTGTTCTTCAACCGATGCAATTTTTAACTGCTCACCCACAGGACCTCAGCGCCTACGTGTAGGAATGTGCTGACCACAAAAAATACCCGCGCCCGACACGACACGGCTGGCAGGGTCGCCATGAGGTGTGGGGGGTTCCGGAGGTGTCAAATAATAGACGTGTGTTCAGTGCAGCGTTCCCTTTATTACTCCCTCTAACAGTTATCCGTAATGCCTTATATTATATTATATGCTACTACGTATAGGTACCACTCCACAAATATTTGTATTAAAAAAAAACATTTAAAAATATAAAAAATAGTAGCCCACCGGTGTCGGGAACAGGGTCCAAGCTACCGGTGGTCAGGGCTCCTGAGAGAGGAACCTCCTAACAATACGCGCCGTGTCCAGGAGTACCGCTTTCTGGATCAAGCCCTTGATCCAGCTGCCTAACGAGAGCCTCCTCAGGTGTTGGTCGAAGCTCTTGGCTATTATGCCATTGGCCGTCACGACTATCGGCACAATGATTGCTGTATACACATCCCACATGTCGACAACCTCGCGGGCCAGGTCAAGATACTTAATCTGTTTATCTTTTTCAGCTTTCACGAGGTTCTCGTCATGCGGGACTGCTATATCAATAATCATTGAGCGACGCTCTAATCGATCTATCACCACTATATCTGGCTTATTGGCAACAATAGTCCTGTCAGTGATGATAGATCGATCTCAATACAACGTGATATTGCCATTTTCGAGGACTGGGTCGGGCACATATCTATAGTACGGTACTTCTGATTCCACAAGACTGTATTTCAGAGCAAGTTGCTGGTGGATAATCCTGGCTACAAGATTGTGTCTATGCAAGTAGTCTCCGTTAGCCAGACGAGAACAGCCAGATAAAATGTGTCGGATTGATTCCTCGGGACGGTGGCATGCCCGACAGATGTCAACCGTGCCGTCCTTCACAATATATTTCCGGTAGTTGTTCGTCATTATAACTTCGTCCATAATCGCAAAGACAAAACCTTCGGTTTCCCCAAAGAGGTCACCGAATCGCAACCAAGATACGGATGCTAACAGGTCTACATTAGGCCCATGTAAGGCCCGATAATAGCGCCCGTGAAGCTTTTATTATTAATATATGTTTTATTTCTTTTCAATACATATTATTTACATTTTTAAATATTCTTATAAAAATCATTAAAAAAAAAAACATTTAAAAATATAAAAAATAGTGGCCCATCGGCATCAGGAACAGGGTCCAAGATGCCGGTGGTCAGGGCTCTAGAGAGAGGAACCTCCTCACTATACGTGCCATGTCTAGAAGTACTGCTTTCTGAATCAGGCCCTTGATCCAGCCACGCAATGAGAGCCTCCTGAGGTGTTGGTCGAGGCTCTTCGCTATCAGGCCATTAACGGTAACGATTATCGGTACAATGATTGCAGAGTCCACATCCCACATGTCGACAACCTCGTGTGCTAAGTCAAGATACTTGATTTTTTTATCTTTCTCAGCTTTCACGAGATTTTCGTCATGAGGGACAGCGATGTCAACAATCATTGCACGGCGCTCTCGTCGATCTATCACCACTATATCAGGCTTATTGGCTACAATAGTCCTATCAGTGATGATAGATCGATCCCAGTACAATGTGGTGTGACCATTTTCGAGAACTGGGTCGGGCACATACCTGTAGTATGGTACTTCGGACTCTATAAGGTTGTACTGCAAGGCAAGTTGCTGGTGGATAATCCTAGCTACTAGATTGTGTCTGTGCAAGTACTCGCCGTTAGCAAGACGAGAACAACCGGAAACAATATGTCGGATTGATTCACCGGGTTGGTGGCATGCCCGACAGATGTCAACCGTACCATCCTTGACAATGTATTTGCGATAATTATTCGTCATGATAACTTCATCCATAATCGCACAGACAAAACCTTCGGTTTCCCCGAAGAGGTCGCCAAAACGCAGCCAGGATACAGATGTCAAAAAGTCTACATCAGGCCCGTGGAGGGCCCGGAAAAAGCGTTCATGTAGTTCTTTGCCCTGCCATATTTCCTTACGATCGTTAGTATCAAGTACTGCAGGTTTGCGCCAGTTCTCTTTTGCCAAGGAGAGCGGGGTGAGGCTCTTGTCCACTGCGACCACATCTCGGTGCATACCCACGTTGGTTTGAAGGAAATATTCCCTGAGACTGTAAATCTCGCGGTTGTGGAGGGTTTTAGCATTTAGGAAACCTCGACCCCCGCATTTCCGCGGGATGTACAGTCTCATCACTGATGACCGTGGGTGATGCATCCGATTTGCCGTCAGCAATGTGCGGACCTTCCTATCCAGAGCGTCAAGTTCCGTCTGAGTCCATTTGAGTATGCCGAAAGAATACATCAAGACCGGCATGACCCAACCGTTAAAGGCACGCACCTTATTTCCGCCTGATAAAAGGCTATTTAACACTTTATTCAGGCGGCCAAAGAAGCGTTCCTTCAACGATTGTTTCATGTCGGTAACATTGATGCCCAATGCTTCCGACATACCCAAGTACTTGTAGGTTTCGGTTGAGGAGAGGGATCTAAGGTGTATGTAAGGTGTATGTAGGTGTGTGTAAGTAGCCTAAAAAATGTCATTATTAAACCGCTATATAAAAAAAATGATAAAAGTGATGTTCAAAACTATAGACCTATTGCTAAGATATCGATATTTTCAAAAATAATCGAGAAGGTAATTTATAATTCAATTTATTCTTACTTAGAAAATTTCAAACTTCTTTGCAGTCAACAAAAAGGTTTCAGGAAAAATACTAACATTAATATGGCTTTATTTGACCTGCTATCTAGTGCAATGACATCTGTAGATAAAGGCAATCCTGTGTGCGCTATTCTAACAGATATGACCAAAGCATTTGATTTCGTGAACCATCAAATTCTGCTGCAAAAATTACATGGGTATGGCATAAGAGGAAACGTCTTGAAACTCTTAGAATCATATTTGAGTGACAGAACTCAATGTACAGAAATTGCTAGAATCTGTCCTATTACTAAATTGGAGATAAAATATGTGTCTAAACCAAGATATATAAAATATGGTGTACCTCAAGGTAGCATACTGGGACCACCACTATTCTTAATATATATTAATGATCTCCCTAAAACTATAGATCATAAAATGGTACTATTCGCAGATGACAGCACGGCCATTGTGGAATGTACGAATCCTAATAATTATCAAAATGACATAAATAATTCTCTGAGTGACATTATAAATTGGCTTGACAAAAATAACCTTATAATTAATTTAAATAAAACAAAAGTTATTCACTTTCACCAGCGCCGAAAGCATTCACCAGTTAACATTGCCTACAAAAACTCTGTGATAGAAGAAGTTACACATGCAAAATTCTTAGGTATCACTATAGATAGTGAACTAACTTGGAAACATCACACAGAGGAGATCTGCAAGCGCCTTAGTAAATCTGCATATTTATTATTCCAATTGTCAAGGAAAGTAAATACTGACACTCTTTTAACAGCCTATCATGGATTGATCGCTTCTACTTTAAGATATGGTGTTATTTTTTGGGGACAGTCAACTAATAAAGAACTTATATTCAGGATGCAAAAAAGATGTATACGAGCAATGTTTGGTCTAAGAACAACGGATAGTTGCATAAATTACTTTAGACAATCAAAAATTCTAACTTTACCATCTTTGTACATTTTAGAAACTGCACTTTTCGTAAAAGCAAATCCGCAATTTTTTCATAAATTTTCTGACGTGAAAAGAACCCCAATTCGTTCTCAATATCAGAATTTGTTGTGTCCAATCAAGTGCAAAACTGCCTTACTGAAAAAGAGCTTCTTTGGTAGGGCACCCATTATCTATAATAAAATACCTGATGCTGTTAAATGTTTACCTTTAACCAAATTTAAAAAGTCCGTTCAAGAGTTTTTACTGGAAAAGTGCTATTACAGCGTAGATGACTTTTTAAATGATAATCTTCTGCAATAGAATTTGGAATGTTTACCTGTGTTATTATTTTTCTAATCTGTATTTTACTTAAATTGAATTTAAATTGTTGACATTTTAATTTAATCCTATGTTTTTTTTATTTTTTTTTTTGTAAGTCATTGTTTTAATTTATTACTAACGATTTTATAATTATCTTTTTGTAATAGTTGTCTTAGTGCGACTAATTTTGTACGCCATGATTGGCAAAACATGTAGCTACCTCTTATTATTTTTAAGACCTGTACAATTCTACACTCATGTTTTACAAAATAAATATCTTGTATCTTGTATCTTGTATCTTGTATGGAATCCGCAAGTTGGGTTCCCACGGATTCCATAATCTCCCCTCGCTTTACATGCATGACTGCACATTTGTTCACACCAAATTCCATCCTGATGGCGCTACTGAATGTTTCTGTTATCTTCAGTAGCTCCATCAGTCGCAAATTGTTGGGGGCAAAGAGTTTCAAGTCATCCATGTAAAGGAGGTGAGAAATCACCTGACCACCCCTTCTCAACCGGTAGCCTAGACCTGAATCCTCCAGCAGTGTGCTTAGAGGATTCAAGGCTAAGCAAAACCAAAGCGGACTCAAACTGTCGCCCTGGAATATTCTCCGTTCAATCCTGATCGGTTCATCGATTCCCCGGATCTGTCGACATCCTGGATAGAGAAGGACCGTCCTCCATTGCCGCATACATGACATCAGGAAGGTGCGCAGCGTTGCATCTATCTTGTACAACTCCAGCACCCTCGTGAGCCATGTATGTGGCACCGAGTCATAGGCCTTCTTATAATCTATCCAACAAGTCGACAAATCCTTCCGGGATTTACGAACCTGTTGGCTGATGGTCATATCTATAAGGAGCAGCTCCTTAGTACCACGGGACCCATTCTTACATCCATTCTGAGACACAGACATAATTAAGTTGTTGTTAATATGGTGTGAAATTTTTGCTCTAAGAATGGATGTAAGAACTTTATAGATCGTCGGTAAACATGTAATTGGTCTATAATTTTTAGGTTCCGCAGTACTGCCCGATTTATGGAGCAGGTGGGTAACTCCTGTTGTGAAGAACAGTGGTAGCGACCCAGTGTCTAAAGATGACTGGAATTGCGTGGCTAAGCAGGTATGTGACCTTTGTAGCCATTTAAGCCAGAAATTGTGCAGTCCGTCCGGTCCTGGAGATTTCCAGTTAGGTAACGGCCGGACTGCACGAGCCACATCCAGAGGAGTAATGCTAATGGCCTCCATGTGTGGTATTGGATCACACGCCTGCTCAACAACACGCATCCAATCACCCTCAGTGTGACTGACAGGCACCGACCAAATGCTTTGCCAAAAAGCTTTCATGGCATCACTATCCGGTAGACGCGTGTCAGTCACACCTTGATTGGGAGTGGGCCGCTCCCATGTTCTGTATACCCACCTTTCATCGTTCTGGAACATGCGGTTCTGAGTGTACCGATCCACTCTTCGCCTGTACCGGCGGATACGGTTTGCCCATGCATAAACTTTCTGCTTCAGGAAGTCGATGCGCTCTGTGACATGGGATACATATTCTCGGGGAGTAATACTAGTTCCCGAGAATGCCCGCCTCACAAAGCGCATCACCCTTGGGCGTGTATTGCCCTCCCTGAAGCAGATGAGCTTCCCGATGAATACCCTGGCCTCATTAATACGACACTCAATCCTACACTGCCAAGCTGGTGCGATGGGTTTTGGTCGTACAGATCGGTCAGTATTTGGGAATTTGACGCGCGCTATACGACATGCCGCAACAGCCGTGCAATACAAGATTGAGTGTGTATCGCAAAGGTTTGCACTGCTTTTAATAAAATTTGGTAACAGCGCATCCAGGGCACACACCAGTGCTCTGTTTCTTTTATTCATGGGCAAACGTGGTAGCCGTGGTCTAAGGTCAGGTGATGTGAACCGGTACTCACGAATCGCATCCTCCAGTGCACTCCTTAATTCCACATTGCATAGGTTATCTGCAGATATAGCCCTGCCGTCCTCCTCCTCTGCATGTTGGTTTGCTTGCAGTGGAACCGCGGCAGGCGCCTGCACGACATTCTGGGATGGGGGAGGGTTACTAGCAAAGCTATTCTGCATTTCCAAGCGCAGCCGATCAAGTGTAGCGTTATCCAATCTGTGGTTGTGTTGAATGACGCGCACCTGATCCGATAATCGTTGGGCCGAGACGTTGATGGTAGGTTCAAGCACCTGAAACAGAGACAACATCCGACTTCGGTACGCTGTAAGGTTGATTCCTCCCTCGGTAGCCCCATAATATGCGCGCATCACATTTTCATTCATGGACTGGGTCCATCGTATGCGCGACACATTTCCACCGGCAGCGGGGACCCTGTTCAGGGCCTGTTGGCCTCGAAGTCCCAAGCCCGCTGGTGGCCGGCCTCTCCCCTGCTGACGTACAGGTGTTGGCGACGTCGGCGGGGAAAAATACTCGTCACTCGAGCTCGACGCAACTGCCGCAGCCGGTGTCGTCACAACGTTCACGGTGGGGTTGGGTATCGACGGCGGCGAGGCGGAGCTGAGCGACGAGTCCGGGGGTGGTGGGTGTGCTCGTCTCGTGGCTGATCTTGTCAACATTTTGGCTAGTTTTCATTCGTATAGATTTTTTCTTAAGTTTTATTGGAGGTGACATATGTCATGTCACCTCCGTTACGGCAATTTTTGATTATAGATTTGTCTAGTCATTTTGATCTTTTTTTGGTTTATTTTAATTTGTGGGCTTTTAAGTACGCTTTGTTTTTGGTTTCTGATATTACTGAAAACTGTGTATAAATTAATTTAACTTTGAAAATTGCGAAAATATTTTTAAGATATGTTGACATTTGTGTTGCCAGAGTTATCTTTTATGTTATTATTATTATCTTTTATTTCATTTAAATACATATAATTTATATTTTTAAATATTAAAACATATAAAATATAAAAACATTTAAAAATATAAAAAATAGTAGCCCACCGGTATCGGGAACAGGGTCCAAGCTACCGGCGGTCAGGGCTCCAGGGAGAGGAACCTTCTGACAATGCGAGCCGTGTCTAGGAGTACCGCTCTCTGGATCAAGCCCTTGATCCAGCTGCCCAACGAGAGCCTCCTTAGGTGTTGGTCGAGGCTCTTGGCGATTAAGCCATTGGCTGTCACGACTATCGGCACAATGATTGCTGAATCTACATCCCACATGTCGACAACCTCGCGAGCCAAGTCAAGATACTTGATTTGTTTATCTTTCTCAGCTTTCACGAGGTTCTCGTCATGCGGGACCGTTATGTCAATAATCATTGTGCGCCGCTCTCCTCGATCCACCACCACTATATCAGGCTTATTGGCAGCAATAGTTCTGTCAGTGATGATGGATCGATCCCAGTACACTGTGATATTTCCATTTTCGAGAACTGGGTCGGGCACATACCTGTAGTACGGCACTTCCGATTCCACAAGGTTGTATTTCAGAGCAAGTTGCTGGTGGATAATCCTGGCTACAAGGTTGTGTCTATGCAAGTACTCTTCATTAGCTAGACGAGAACACCCGGAGATAATATGTCGGATTGATTCTCCCGGACGGTGGCATGCCCGACAGATGTCAACCGTGCCGTCCTTCACAATGAATCTCCGGTAATTGTTCGTCATCATAACTTCGTCCATAATTGCACAGACAAAACCTTCGGTTTCCCCAAAGAGGTCACCAAAACGCAGCCAGGTTACGGACGCTGGTAAATCTACATCGGGCCCATGCAGGGCCCGGAAGTAGCGTCCGTGAAGCTCCTTACTCTGCCATATCTCCATGCGATCTTTAGTGTCAAGCACTACAGGCTTGCGCCAGTTCTCTTTAGCCAAGGAGAGCGGGGTAAGGCCCTTGTCCACCACGACCACATCTCGATGCATCCCCACGTCGACTCCAAGGAAATATTCCCTGAGACTGCATATCTCGCGATTGTGGAGGGTCTTAGCGTTTAAAAAGCCTCGACCTCCACACTTTCGCGGGATATACAGTCTCATTACTGATGACCGTGGGTGATGCATTCGATATGCAGTCAGCAACGTACGGACCCTCCTATCCAAGGCGTCGAGTTCGGTCTGAGTCCATTTGAGTATGCCGAAAGAGTACATCAAAACCGGCATAACCCAACCGTTGAAGGCGCGCACCTTGTTTCCGCCTGATAGAAGACTATTTAATACTTTTTTCAGGCGGCCAAAGAAGCGCTCCTTCAACGATTGCTTCATGTCAGTAACATTGATGCCCAACGCTTCCGACATACCCAAATACTTATAGGTTTCGGATGCGGAGAGGGCTCTAAGGTTTATGAAATCCGAGAGTTGGGTTCCCACGGATTCCATAATCTCTCCTCGCTTTACATGCATGACCGCACATTTGTCCACACCAAATTCCATCCTGATGGCGCTACTGAAAATTTCAGTTACTTTCAGTAGCTCCATCAGTTGCAAATTGTTGGGGGCAAAGAGTTTTAGGTCGTCCATGTAGAGGAGGTGAGATATAACCTGACCACCTCTCCTCAACCGATAGCCAAGACCTGAATCCTCCAGCAGTGTGCTTAGAGGATTCAGAGCTAAGCAGAACCAGAGCGGACTCAAACTGTCGCCTTGAAATATGCCTCGCTCGATCCTTATCGGCTCGCTATTCCTCTGGATATTTCGACATCCTGGATAGCGAAGGACCGTCCTCCATTGCCCCATACACGACATCAGGAAAGTGCGCAGAGTTGTATGTACTTTATACAACTCCAGCACCCTCATGAGCCATGTATGTGGCACCGAGTCATAGGCCTTCTTATAATCTATCCAGCATGTCGACAGATCCTTTCGGGAACGGCGAACCTGTTGGCTAATGGCCATATCAATGAGGAGTAGCTCCTTAGTACCGCGGGACCCGTTCCTACATCCATTTTGAGAGACAGACATGATGGAGTTGGTGTCAATATGTTTGTTAATTTTAGCTCTCAAAATGGATGTAAGAACTTTATAGACCGTCGGTAAACACGTGATCGGTCTATAATTTTTGGGTTCCGCGGTGCTACCAGATTTATGGAGCAGGTGGGTAACTCCTGTCGTTAGGAACTGGGGTAGCGAACCAGACTCCAAAGCAGTCTGGTACTGAGCCGCCAAGCGAGCATGCGATCTTACGAACCATTTGATCCAGAAGTTGTGCAGCCCGTCCGGCCCTGGAGACTTCCAGTTAGGCAACGGACGGACTGCACGAGCTACATCTTGGGGGCAGATAGTAATAGCCCCCATTTCTGGTATTGGATCGTAGGCTCGCTCGACTTCCCGAGTCCAATCACCTTCGGTGTGACTGACAGGTACCGACCAGATGCTGCGCCAGAAAGAGCACATGGCATCATCATCCGGCAGATGCGTGTCAGCCACACCTTGGTCTGGTCGCTCCCAAGCCCTATAAACCCACCTTTCATCGCTCTGGAAGGTGCGATTCTGAGTGTATCGTTCTACTCGCCGCTTATACCTACGAATACGGTTTGCCCATGCATACACTTTCTGCTTCAGGAAGTCGATGCGCTCTGTGACACGGGTCATATAGTCCTGAGGGCTGATATCAGTCCCTAAGAACGCCCGCCTCACAAAGCGCATCACTCTAGGGCGAGTATTGCCCTCCCTGAAGCAGATTAGTTTGCCGATGAGCGTTCTGGCCCCACTAATTCGGCGTTCAATTCTGCACTGCCAAGCTGGTGCGGCTGGTTTTGGTCGTGTAGCTCTAGAGTCATTAGAGAATTTGAGGTGAGCTACACGACATACCGCTACAGCCGCGCAGTACAGAATTGAATGTGTATCAGTGAGGTCTTCGCAGTCATCAAAATAGTTTGACAACTGCGAATCCAGAACCGCCACCAGCGCCTTATTTTTGTTATGCATGGGCAAACGAGGTAAACGTGGTCTAAGTTCGGGCGACATGAATCGATATTCCTGAATCGCACCCTCTAAAGCACTCCTCAAGTCTTCATTGCACTGGGTACTTACATTTGTAGCCCTGTCATCAATCCTCTCGTCAGCTTGACTTGTGATGACACTTGACATCTGTGATGGTATTATAACACTTCGCAATGGGGGAGCGATGACATGGCTACTTTGCATTTCACTTCGCAGGCGATCAAGTACAGTGTCATCCAACATATGATTACGCTGGATGACCCGCACCTGATCCGACAGTCGTTGTGCCGAAACGTTGACAGCTGGCTCAAGCACCTGGAAAAGAGAGAGCATCCGAACACGGTACGCGGTCAGATTGTTTCCCCCCTCTGTAGCCCCATAGTATGAGCGCATGACGTTTTCGTTAATGGATCGTGTCCATCTCATGCGCTGCACACTTCCGCCGGGAGCTGGGACCCTATCAGAGGCCGGTGGGCCTCGAGGTCCTAAGCCATCCGGCGGCCGGCGTCTTCCCCGTCGGCGAGCAGGTGGTGGCGTCGTGGGCGGGGAGAAATACTCGTCGCTCGAGCTCGACGCAACTGCCGCGGCCGGTGTCATCACAGCGTTCACAGTGGGGCTGCGTACCGGCGGCGACGAGGCGGAGCTGAGCGGCGAGTCCGGAGGTGGTAGGCGTGCACGTCGAGCTGCTAATCGTGTCAACATTAGATCTTCATCACTTCAGTAATCTTCATTTTCCCGTTCATTGTTTTATCGGAGGTGACATCTGTCATGTCACCTCCGATTCGGCAGTTTTTGGAATAATTCTATTGCATTTTGAACTCTTTACTTGGTTTTTAGATAAATTCAGGATCCAGGTTCGGTTTATACGGAAAAACTATTGTAAAAGTGTAAAAGTACGTGAAAATTTATTATTGTTAAAATTATGAGATATTTGGAAGTTTTGTTGACACGGTGTTATTATTATTATTATTAAGGAAGATAAGCGCTATTGCACAACAAAATAATGTGGAATCAGTATTTATTCTGGGTAATTTTATTCAATGTTCACCCGTCAGCTCCTTTTTGTGACGAGTTATTTGATTTTTGTGACGATAATAAATGGATTTGAGATGACATAGCTTAGCTTGGTAGATCGTCGGACACACATACATTCTATTGTGATTGCCCATCGTTGTAAGCGCTGGTTAGATTACTGCTAAGTTACGGAATCAGTCTGGCAAACAATAACTAGCATTAATGTTGACCATGGAGTGTATTGGTCGGTGACTTCACTTACCTTTAGTTAAGTGTTAAATGTAATCTTGTTATGATTAAAACTAAGTGTATTTCTGACGGTTGTATATCTCATAACACTTTGTGGGGTGATGGAGAAAGTGAAAAAATTGTAAGTTATTCTGACATTTGTAATAGTAAACTTACTATGCAAAGCCAGAAAGTGAGAAAGTTAAAAAAGGGTAAAACGGTAGTGGGGTGGAACGATCACATGAGAGAAGCTCATAGTCAGGTTAGGCAGGCATACCAACGGTATGTAGGACATAGTAAACCTGAAAGTGGGCCTGTTCATAACAACATGTAGATATCTTACACGGAAAACAATTACTAAACAGTCTGAAGTTCTATCAAATCCATCAAGACCAGCTTAAAATGGATTTATTAGCCTGACACGTTACGGTTAAAAACTTTCGAGCTTTCTGGAAGGATACTAACTTATTAAGAGGATGTGTGGTAGGGTTAGTTTGCCAGTGACTGTAGGCGGGTGTACTGAGCCTAGAGATATAGCAAACCTTTTTAAAATTCATTTTAAAGTTGGGTCACCGCTTGCCGACAGTTCTATTGTTGGGGATGTTGAGCCCCTAACTATCTATGAGAACCCGATTGGGTTTTTTGCTAAAGATGTGAAAAATATTATTAATAACATGAAACGTGGTAAATCTTCGAGCAGTGATGGACTCAGCATTGAGCACCTTCAGCAAGCAGGTAAACATTTATTTAGAGTATTGGCTATGTTGTTTACTTTCTTCATCCGTCACTCGTACTTAACACCGAAGATGACGGAAAAAAATGTTGTTCCTATAGCAAAAAATGTCACTGATGATGTAACTGACACGAATAATTATAGACCTACCTCCCTACGTAGGCCTATAATTATTCGTATACCTTCCCCATCACAGTAGCTAGGGAGCTACTGTGATGGGGAAGGTCTTCAATGGTCTTCTTGATGCTCAGCTAAGTAAGTATATTAAGTATATTAAGTATTCTGGGGTAATTGTTCGGAAAGGGAGTCTATATTTAAAGCCCAAAAACGGTGCATAAAATCCATTTTTAATCTGAAGGTTACAGACAGTTGCATTCCTATTTTCAAAAATCACAATATACTAACTTTTCCTAGTATATACATTCTCGAAGAAGCAATATTCGTTAAACCTAACAAGCATCTATTTCCGGCATTAAATGATACGAGGATGCGAACTGCTGCCATGAGATCAAAATATCAGAGTCTATTGTGTACTGGTAGATATAACACTGCTTTGCTTAAAAAACATTATTAGTATGGCACCTATTATAATATATAACAAATTGCCAAACTGTATTAAGGATCAGCCCTTAATAAAATTCAAGAAACTCCTGTCGTCGTTGCTGACAGAGAAATGTTATTACTCTGTTACCGATTTTATAAATGATGAACTGTACATACGGACGTGTAACGTACGGACCCTCCTATCCAAGGCGTCGAGTTCGGTCTGAATCCATTTGAGTATGCCGAAAGAGTACATCAAAACCGGCATAACCCAACCGTTGAAGGCGCGCACCTTGTTTCCGCCTGATAGAAGACTATTTAATACTTTTTTCAGGCGGCCAAAGAAGCGCTCCTTCAACGATTGCTTCATGTCAGTAACATTGATGCCCAACGCTTCGGACATACCCAAATACTTATAGGTTTCGGATGCGGAGAGGGCTCTAAGGTTTATGGAATCCGAGAGTTGGGTTCCCACGGATTCCATAATCTCCCCTCGCTTTACATGCATGACCGCACATTTGTCCACACCAAATTCCATCCTGATGGCGCTACTGAAAGTTTCAGTTACTTTCAGTAGCTCCATCAGTTGCAAATTGTTGGGGGCAAAGAGTTTTAGATCGTCCATGTAGAGGAGGTGAGATATAACCTGACCACCTCTCCTCAACCGATAGCCATGACCTGAATCCTCTAGCAGTTTGCTTAGAGGATTCAGGGCTAAGCAGAACCAGAGCGGACTCAAACTGTCGCCTTGAAATATGCCTCGCTCGATCCTTATCGGCTCGCTATTCCTTTGGATATTTCGACATCCTGGATAGCGAAGGACCGTCCTCCATTGCCCCATACACGACATCAAGAAAGTGCGCAGAGTTGTATGTACTTTATACAACTCCAGCACCCTCATGAGCCATGTATGTGGCACCGAGTCATAGGCCTTATAAGAAGGCCTATGACTCGGTGCATCTATCCAGCATGTCGACAGAACCTTTCAGGAACGGCGAACCTGTTGGCTAATGGCCATATCAATGAGGAGTAGCTCCTTAGTACCGCGGGACCCGTTCCTACATCCATTTTGAGAGGCAGACATGATGGAGTTGGTGTCAATATGTTTGTTAATTTTAGCTCTCAAAATGGATGTAAGAACTTTATAGACCGTCGGTAAACACGTGATCGGTCTATAATTTTTGGGTTCCGCAGTACTACCAGATTTATGGAGCAGGTGGGTAACTCCTGTCGTTAGGAACTGGGGTAGCGAACCAGACTCCAAAGCAGTCTGGTACTGAGCCGCCAAGCGAGCATGCGATCTTACGAACCATTTGATCCAGAAGTTGTGCAGCCCGTCCGGCCCTGGAGACTTCCAGTTAGGCAACGGACGGAATGCACGAGCTACATCTTGGGGGCAGATAGTAATAGCCCCTATTTCTGGTATTGGATCGCAGGCTCGCTCGACTTCCCGAGTCCAATCACCTTCGGTGTGGCTGACAGGTACCGACCAGATGCTGCGCCAGAAAGAGCACATGGCATCATCATCCGGCAGATGCGTGTCAGCCACACCTTGGCCAGACCAAAGTGTCGCTCCCAAGCCCTATAAACCCACCTTTCATCGCTCTGGAAGGTGCGATTCTGAGTGTATCGTTCTACTCGCCGCTTATACCTACGAATACGGTTTGCCCATGCATACACTTTCTGCTTCAGGAGGTCGATGCGCTCTGTGACAGAGTATTGCCCTCGCTGAAGCAGATAAGTTTGCCGATGAGCGTTCTGGCCCCACCAATACGGCGCTCAATTCTGCACTGCCAAGCTGGTGCGGCTGGTTTTGGTCGTGTAGCTCTAGAGTCATTAGAGAATTTGACGTGAGCTACACGACATACCGCTACAGCCACGCAGTACAGAATTGAATGTGTATCACTGAGGTCTTCGCAGTCATCAAAATAGTTTGACAACTGCGAATCCAGAACCGCCACCAGCGCCTTATTTTTGTTATGCTCGGGCGACATGAACCGATATTACTGAATCGCACGCTCTAAAGCACTCCTCAATTCTTCATCGCACTGGGTACTTACATTTGTAGCCCTGTCATCAATCTTCTCGTCAGCTTGACTTGTGATGACACTTGACATCTGTGATGGTACTATAACACTTCGCAATGGGGGGGCGATGACATGGCTACTTTGCATTACACTTCGCAGGCGATCAAGTACAGTGTCATCCAACATATGATTACGCTGGATGACCCGCACCTGATCCGACAGTCGTTGTGCCGAAACGTTGACAGCCGGCTCAAGCATCTGGAAAAGAGAGAGCATCCGAACACGGTACGCGGTCAAATTTTTTCCCCCCTCTGTAGCCCCATAGTATGAGCGCATGACGTTTTCGTTAATGGATCGTGTCCATCTCATGCGCTGCACACTTCCGTCGGGAGCTGGGACCCTATCAGAGGCCGGTGGGCCTCGATGTCCTAAGCCGTCCGGCGGCCGGCGTCTTCCCCGTCGGCGAGCAGGTGGTAGCGTCGTGTGCGGGGAGAAATACTCGTCGCTCGAGCTCCACGCAACTGCCGCGGCCGGTGTCATCACAGCGTTCACAGTGGGGCTGAGTACCGGCGGCGACGAGGCGGAGCTGAGCGGCGAGTCCGGAGGTAGTAGCCGTGCACGTCGAGCTGCTGATCGTGTCAACATTAAATCTTCATTTTCCCGTTCATTGTTTTATCAGAGGTGACATCTGTCATGTCACCTCCGATTCGGCAGTTTTTAGAATAATTCTATTGCATTTTGAACTCTTTACTAGGTTTTTATAGAAATTCAGGATCCAGGTTCGGTTTGTACGGAAAAACTATTGAAAAGTGTAGAAGTGCGTGAAAATTAATTATCGTTAAAATTATGAGATATTTGGAAGTTTTGTTGACACGGTGTGCACCCAAGGACAACCCCCGGTTGGTGTAGGACTATTGTAAGATATGGTAACAAAAGCTATTGGGCTATGTGTTTGGGTGGCTTAAGTTGTTTGGTTACCTGGAACTATGGAAGGACTATGGCCCCTGCCTGATTAATGTTGTTATGTACACGGATAAAATGGCAGGGGGTGACTTGCACACTCAATAATGGGCCCCCGGATACTTTCGCTAGCACATAGTGACGTAGTGACAAGGGGGCAACATATCCTGAGGTGCTTGAGGAGTGGAGAGGTATTCTACGGCTTTCAGAACAATCCCTGAGTCCGGAAGATGGTCAAGATCCCTACGAGCACTTACTGGAATACTTCCTTCCTCCGAGCACGTTTGCTCTTCCGAATCTCCGCTCAAGCCGGCCAATTAAGGCAAGAATGAGGTGGGAGCTCCGTTCCTCGTCAGTGTTTACTCCAGCCGGCCAATAAAGGCAAGCCAGAGGTGAGGAACAAGACTTCTCCCGGGGTCCGTGGGGTCGCTACTACCCAACAGCTCGCCACAAGCTGCCCTGCGGGTTTTTGTATCTCTCTTGGTCTGGCTCCTCATCCCAGACCTGTCCGGCAAAGTAAACTCTACCGACACAGACCTAGAGTTCGGAGCGTGCAAGCCCCACCACGACGTCAACGTAGAGATACGGCGGTGGGGTTATTATTATTATCCTTTATTTCATTTAAATACATATAATTTATATTTTTAAATATTAAAACATATAAAATATAAAAACATTTAAAAATATAAAAAATAGTTGCCCACCGGTATCGGGAACAGGGTCCAAGCTAAATCTTCATTTTCCCGTTCATTGTTTTATCGGAGGTGACATCTGTCATGTCACCTCTTACCTGCCAGTATTATTATTATGTCCTTTATTTCATATACATACTTATAAATTATATTTTTAAATATTAGAACATATAAAAAATATAAAAACATTTAAAAATATAAAAAATAGTAGCCCACCGGTATCGGGAACAGGGTCCAAGCTACCGGCGGTCAGGGCTCCAGAGAGAGGAACCTTCTGACAATGCGAGCCGTGTCCAGGAGTACCGCTTTCTGAACCAAGCCCTTGATCCAGCTGCCCAACGAGAGCCTCCTTAGGTGTTGGTCGAGGCTCTTGGCGATTAAGCCATTGGCTGTCACGACTATCGGCACAATGATTGCTGAATCCACATCCCACATGTCGACAACCTCGCGAGCCAAGTCAAGATACTTGATTTGTTTATCTTTCTCAGCTTTCACGAGGTTCTCGTCATGCGGGACCGTTATGTCAATAATCATTGCGCTCCGCTCTCCTCGATCCACCACCACTATATCAGGCTTATTGGCAACAATAGTTCTGTCAGTGATGATGGATCGATCCCAGTACAATGTGATATTTCCATTTTCGAGAACTGGGTCGGGCACATACCTGTAGTACGGCACTTCCGATTCCACAAGGCTGTACTTCAGAGCAAGTTGCTGGTGGATAATCCTGGCTACAAGGTTGTGTCTATGCAAGTACTCTTCATTAGCTAGACGAGAACACCCGGAGATAATATGTCGGATTGATTCTCCCGGACGGTGGCATGCCCGACAGATGTCAACCGTGCCGTCCTTCACAATGAATCTCCGGTAATTGTTCGTCATCATAACTTCGTCCATAATTGCACAGACAAAACCTTCGGTTTCCCCAAAGAGGTCACCACAACGCAGCCAGGCTACGGACGCTGGTAAATCTACATCGGGCCCATGCAGGGCCCGGAAGTAGCGTCCGTGAAGCTCCTTACTCTGCCATATCTCCATGCGGTTCTTAGTGTCAAGCACTACAGGCTTGCGCCAGTTCTCTTTAGCCAAGGAGAGCGGGGTGAGGCCCTTGTCCACCACGACCACATCTCGATGCATCCCCACGTCGGCTTCTAGGAAATATTCCCTGAGACTGCATATCTCGCGATTGTGGAGGGTCTTAGCGTTTAAAAAGCCTCGACCACCACACTTTCGCGGGATATACAATCTCATTACTGATGACCGTGGGTGATGCATTCGATATGCAGTCAGCAACGTACGGACCCTCCTATCCAAGGCGTCGAGTTCGGTCTGACTCCATTTGAGTATGCCGAAAGAGTACATCAAAACCGGCATAACCCAACCGTTGAAGGCGCGCACCTTGTTTCCGCCTGATAGAAGACTATTTAATACTTTTTTCAGGCGGCCAAAGAAGCGCTCCTTCAACGATTGCTTCATGTCAGTAACATTGATGCCCAACGCTTCCGACATACCCAAATACTTATAGGTTTCGGATGCGGAGAGGGCTCTAAGGTTTATGGAATCCGAGAGTTGGGTTCCCACGGATTCCATAATCTTCCCTCGCTTTACATGCATGACCGCACATTTGTCCACACCAAATTCCATCCTGATGGCGCTACTAAAAGTTTCAGTTACTTTCAGTAGCTCCATCAGTTGCAAGTTGTTGGGGGCAAAGAGTTTTAGGTCGTCCATGTAGAGGAGGTGAGATATAACTTGACCACCTCTCCTCAACCGATAGCCAAGACCTGAAGCCTCCAGCAGTGTGCTTAGAGGATTCAGGGCTAAGCAGAACCAGAGCGGACTCAAACTGTCGCCCTGAAATATGCCTCGCTCGATCCTTATCGGCTCGCTATTCCTCTGGATATTTCGACATCCTGGATAGCGAAGGACCGTCCTCCATTGCCCCATACACGACATCAGGAAAGTGCGCAGAGTTATATCTACTTTATACAACTCCAGCACCCTCATGAGCCATGTATGTGGCACCGAGTCATAGGCCTTCTTATAATCTATCCAGCATGTCGACAGATCCTTTCGGGAACGGCGAACCTGTTGGCTAATGGCCATATCAATAAGGAGTAGCTCCTTAGTACCGCGGGACCCGTTCCTACATCCATTTTGAGAGGCAGACATGATGGAGTTGGTGTCAATATGTTTGTTAATTTTAGCTCTCAAAACGGATGTAAGAACTTTATAGACCGTCGGTAAACACGTGATCGGTCTATAATTTTTGGGTTCCGCGGTGCTACCAGATTTATGGAGCAGGTGGGTAACTCCTGTCGTTAGGAACTGGGGTAGCGAACCAGACTCCAAAGCAGTCTGGTACTGAGCCGCCAAGCGAGCATGCGATCTTACGAACCATTTGATCCAGAAGTTGTGCAGCCCGTCCGGCCCTGGAGACTTCCAGTTAGGTAACGGACGGACTGCACGAGCTACATCTTGGGGGCAGATAGTAATAGCCCCCATTTCTGGTATTGAATCGCAGGCTCGCTCGACTTCCCGAGTCCAATCACCTTCGGTGTGACTGACAGGTACCGACCAGATGCTGCGCCAGAAAGAGCACATGGCATCTTCATCCGGTAGATGCGTGTCAGTCACACCTTGGTTTGGTCGCTCCCAAGCCCTATAAACCCACCTTTCATCGCTCTGGAAGGTGCGATTCTGAGTGTATCGTTCTACTCGCCGCTTATACCTACGAATACGGTTCGCCCATGCATACACTTTCTGCTTCAGGAAGTCGATGCGCTCTGTGACACGGGTCATATAGTCCTGAGGGCTGATATCAGTCCCTAAGAACGCCCGCCTCACAAAGCGCATCACTCTAGGGCGAGTATTGCCCTCCCTGAAGCAGATTAGTTTGCCAATGAGCGTTCTGGCCCCACAAATACGGCGCTCAATTCTGCACTGCCAAGCTGGTACGGCTGGTTTTGGTCGTGTAGCTCTAGAGTCATTAGAAAATTTGACGTGAGCTACACGACATACCGCTACAGCCGCGCAGTACAGAATTGAATGTGTATCAGTGAGGTCTTCGCAGTCATCAAAATAGTTTGACAACTGCGAATCCAGAGCCGCCACCAGCGCCCTATTTTTGTTATGCATGGGCAAACGAGGTAAACGTGGTCTAAGTTCGGGCGACATAAACCGATATTCGTGAATCGCACCCTCCAAAGCACTCCTCAATTCTTCATTGCACTGGGTACTTACATTTGTAGCCCTGTCATCAATCCTCTCGTCAGCTTGACTTGTAATAATCTGTGATGGTACTATAACACTCCGCACCGGGGGGGCGATGACATGGCTACTTTGCATTTCACTTCGCAGGCGATCAAGTACAGTGTCATCCAACATATGATTACGCTGGATGACCCGCACCTGATCCGACAGTCGTTGTGCCGAAACGTTGACAGCTGGCTCAAGCACCTGGAAAAGAGAGAGCATCCGAACACGGTACGCGGTCAGATTGTTTCCCCCCTCTGTAGCCCCATAGTATGAGCGCATGACGTTTTCGTTAATGGATCGTGTCCATCTCATGCGCTGCACACTTCCGCCGGGAGCTGGGACCCTATCAGAGGCCGGTGGGCCTCGAGGTCCTAAACCGTCCGGCGGCCGGCGTCTTCCCCGTCGGCGAGCAGGTGGCGGCGTCGTGGGCGGGGAAAAATACTCGTCGCTCGAGCTCGATGCAACTGCCGCGGCCGGTGTCATCACAGCATTCACAGTGGGGCTGAGTACCGGCGGCGACGAGGCGGAGCTGAGCGGTGAGTCCGGAGGTGGTAGGCGTGCACGTCGAGCTGCTGATCGTGTCAACATTAATTCTTCATTTTCCCGTTCATTGTTTTATCGGAGGTGACATCTGTCATGTCACCTCCGATTCGGCAGGTGACATGACAGATGTCACCTCCGATATATATTATTATTATTATTGTTGTTTTATACTTTTAAGTATCTCGGCGTTGTGCCGGATTTATGGGGTAGTACGGGCCGAAGTCAAGTGCTACCCCTGAAAATTGGTCAAATTGTGATGAGATGATGGTGTGTTCGGATTTTGTGATGGTGAGTGTGTCTGTCCATAAGGCTGTGTTCGTGCGGTGGTTGTTGCACTCGTGTGTGAGGTGACGATTGATGTATCGTTGTCATTTTGCAGAAATTTTCTGACAGTCCTGCAGGTATTCAAGATTGCAGCTTTCTGAAGAGTCTGATATGTGTAGGGTGGTAAATCTAGTGTTTTTAAAGACTGGTGGAGCTGTTTAGGTATTACACCTGTTGTTGACAAGACTATAGGAACTATGGTGACATTGCTAAGCCGCCACATTCTGCTGATTTCTATTTTCAGATCTATATATTTTGAGAGTTTTTCTGCTATAGTATTCTGTAGATTGTGTGTATTAGGAACGGCTATGTCTATGATTTGTGCAGTTTTGATATTTTTATCTAACAACGTGATGTCTGGTCTATTGTAGTGTGTTGTTTTGTCGGTGAGGATAGCTCGGTCAAAGTACAGCTTGTGAGTGGATTTTTCGAGAATAGTTTCAGGTTGATATTTATAACACACCACCTGTAGCTACAGGTGGTGTGGGAATTAATTTATATTTTATTGCTAATTTTTGGTGAATTATATTCGCTATCTGGTCATGTCTGTGTTTGTAATCAGTTTGGACTATTGCTTTACACGCACCCGTGATGTGTTGAATGGTTTCAGTGGAACTATTGCATCGCCGACATCTGTCTATTGTTTGAGGAACTCTCATTATGTGTTTCTGGTAATTACGAGTTTCTATTACTTGGTCCTGAATAGCTATCATGAACCCTTCTGTCTCAGGGAACAGTTCTCCACGCTTTAACCATTCGTTCGACGCTAACTTGTCTACGTTAGGTTGATTAAGGTCGTATCGATGTCTCCCATGCAGTGACTTTTGGGTCCATTCTGCGATTTTAGACTGTTGGTCTGTCTGTTGTTCATTACTCTGTGCTATCTTCTTAAATAAGTTTAAAGGGGTAAGTTTTTTATCATTGAACGCTATGGCTTTATGGAGGGTTGAAGAAATACTTTTAGTATTGAAGTATGTTCTTAAAATAGTAATTTGCTTGCTATGGAGGTTAGTGATATCGATTATTCCCCTGCCACCTTCGTTCCTTGGCAGTGTGAGTCTCTGAACACATGACCTAGAGTGGTGCTTTCTGTGTTTTGTCAAAGTGGTATTTATAATGCGTTGCAAATGTTTGAATTCGGTCTTGTTCCAGTTTATGATACCAAAAGAATAGGTAAGAATAGGGATGGCATAAGTGTTAATGGCTTTTATAGTATTTCGGGCGTTTATTTGTGTATGACATATTGTTTTTAACCTGTGTTTAAATTGTTTAGTGAGTGAAGCTTTAATTTCCTTTTGAAGAATCTGTTTAGCCTGTATGTAACCTAAATATTTGTAAGTACCGTTTTCGTCTTATGATTCTATCTTGTCACCTGTCTGCATGTGGTATGAATGTGAATAAGTTTTGCCTGCTCTAATCGAATTAATTTTACATTTGTCAATCCCAAACTCCATAGCTATATCATTTGAAAATTGTTCAGTAGCATTAGCTAGTTCGTGTAGGTCGTCTGGTGATGATGCGTACAATTTGATATCATCCATATAGAGCAGGTGGTTTATTTTACAATTTTGCTGGTCAGTCAGTATGTCAGGCGAGAAGTCGAATTGAAGTTGATATCCGGGATTTAAGGCATTGAGTTTATTTGAAAGCGGATTTAATGCGAGACAGAACCACAGTGGGCTGAGTGAGTCCCCTTGGAATATCCCTCGCTGTATCTTACTGTGTTCTGTCTCAACTATTCCTGTGGATGTATTCAAGTGTAATCGCGTCTGCCATTTTCCTATTATATTTTCTAAAAAGTTGATGAGTTGTGGATGTATTTTGTATAAATTTAAAACTTTAAGTAGCCACGAGTGAGGTACTGAATCGTATGCTTTCTTATAATCAATATACATGGAGCATAAATCTTTCTTAGTACGCTGGACATGTTTCAGTATTACTGCATCTATTGTTAACTGTTCTTTACAACCTTGACTGAACCTCCTGCACCCTTTTTGTTCTTCTGTTAATATCTGTTGTGTTTCAAGATGTTTGTATATGACGTGAGTAATACACGAAGTCAATATCTTATATAAGGTTTGCAGACATGTAATGGGCCTATATTTTGCTGGATTACATGTGTCGTTAGGGTCTTTTGGAAGCATGTAAGTCTTGCCTTCTGTAATGTATGATGGAATAATTGTGGGGTTTTTTATAAAATCGTTAATATAGTTGTAGAGGTGTGGGTGTACGTGTGTAAATTTTTTGTACCAATAGTTATGTATGTGATCAGAGCCTGGTGCTTTCCAATTGTGTATCTTTTTAAGGACATCGTGGAAAGTTTCTACCTCAACCTGATCAAAATTCATCGCTTCAACGTTTGTCTGACAGGCCTCCTCTTCTTTGATCCATTTTGCTTCATTATTATGACAGACGGGGTTTTCCCAAATTCCAGCCCAGAATTGTTGCAACTCGTCTGTGGCCGGCCACGTTGAATGTGTGTTATTGCTCGGTGTAGTGTGGTTCGTTGTTGATGCCTTTAGTTTTCGGTAAAATAATTTTTCGTTATTCCTAAATTGGTTATTTTGTATTTTGCGAAGTGTGCATTTAGTGTATCTGTCTAGTCTGCTTTTAACAACTGTTAGTTTCTGTTTAAGTGTGTCCAAAAAGTGTGTAAGACGTGTGTTTGGCTCTTCATGTGATGTATGTATTTTGTAGTCTCTTAATATGATGTTTACTTCTTTAATTAGTTTTCTGCTCCTATGGCCTTGTATGTAATGTGTTAATCTTCCAATTTTGGCTCTGATAACTTCTATTTTATGGTCCAACCTTTTTTGCCATTTAGGCTTGCGATCTTGTTGGAGTCTACTTCTATGTTCAGGAGGTGACAATGAAATTTTACTACCGTTGGTCTTAGCAGCTGTCCACGCAGCGCAGTATATTACGGTCTGAAGATGGTTAAATTCTGTATCTTTGGTAACCTGTTCTGGTAAAATAACTCTGTTGTCCTATTTTTAATGTTTTTGATGACATTGACTTATTGACATGGTTATTTATTTATTAGCGATATTTTTTTATTTTTTTTAATGGTTGTTGTTATATTGTAATTTGACATAACAGATCTTGACATTACGAGATTATCTAAATTTTTTATCTAATAATAATAGTGATTTTTGTTAATATTTTGGAATATTTTGACATTAAGCTTTTCGACATTAATCATTTCGACATTTATATTCTTCATTGTATGATTTGCGAGAGATTTATATGTAATTCATTAGTTATATTTATATATTTCTTTTGTTTTGATGTCTGATCTGTAACAACCAATTAAATTCGACTATGGCTAATAATGATCGAAATAGCTGTATCTATAATTATTAATATTTAATTCAAACCCAATATTTTGCATGCCGTAAGGTAAAATGTATCGGGACACTTAATAAATATTCCAACCTATATGTGTACCTACATTATCAGCAAATAAATGATTTCTTTCTTTCTTTCTTTCTTTCTAATATAATTAACTACACACATCAAAAGTGTCTAGGGATCAAGCATTTTTATGCGGATTTCTTGAGATTGAGATGTGGCTTTGTAATAAATTTATGATTATATAAATTTATATGGATCCTTTTTGGTGCATTTCATAATTTGAAACAGGAACTGTTAATCAAATTCGAGTAAAAGATGAAAATCAGCTGTCAATATTTTCCCTATAAAAACATACAACGCATTGAAGACATTATTAGTGCTACTGTTTCCCTACTACTGATTAAAACCAACGTTATTATGGAGCGGCGACGTCATTTAAGCAGGGAAGAAATGCTCAGAGCCGTGGGAATGATAGAAGCTGGTTCCCAGCAACGTACTGTGGCTTTAGCTCTGAATACAAGTCAGAGTGTTATCAGTCGACTTTGGACACGTTACCGAAGCACTGGTACCGTGGCTGAGCGCCATGGAGGACGGTATCGCTGCATCACACGGAGACAAGACCGATACATTCAAATCTTAACTCGAAGAGCTCCAACAATAACCGCCATGATGTTAGCCGTGAGGCTTCATCACTCTTCAGGGAACTTAATTAGCGACCAAACAGTCAGAAACCGCTTGCATGAAGTGAACCTTCATTCCCGAAGACCGCTACGGGTACCACCTATAGCAATGCACAATCGTAGGATTCGATATCAATGGGCTCTTGAACACAGAAATTGGGCAGAAGAACAATGGCGTTTCGTGTGCTTTTCTGATGAGTCTCGTTTTGGTATGAGACCGGATACAAGACGTATACGACACTGGAGAACCCCTGGACGCCAACAGCGATTAAAATCTTGCCAGGAAGTCCATCCTTATAGTGGTGGAACCATCATGGTATGGGCGGGTATTTGGATCGGCGGAAGAACTGAGTTGATTTGGATCAGAGGCAACCTCAACGCTCAAATTTATGCTGAGACGATTGTATCTGACGTCATCGTTCCTCTACAAGTGCAAATCGGTCCCTTATTTCAGTTAATGCATGATAATGCACGACCGCACACCGCAAGAGTTGTAAGACAGACTCTCGCCGCAGCTAACATCAATGTCCTGCTCTGGCCTGCTCAGTCGCCAGACTTGAACCCGATTGAGCATGCATGGGATATGCTACAGAGAAGAGCTCTGCCGAATATGGAGGGTATCCAGTCGCAAGAAGACCTTTTTTTGTTGTTGCAACGAACATGGGCGGCCATTCCACAGCGTGATTTGGATGAACTCATTTTGAGTATGCCAAACCGATGTTCTTGTGTTGTTAGTGTTCGCGGTAGAAACACGGATTATTAATTGTTTAAGTTACCCAATAAAATTTTAAAGAAAACTTATTTCAGTCTTTTTTTCGAACTTTAATGTTAGTGGTTCAAATGTCAAAAATCCCTTTATTAGGAAAATGGCAAATTTCTTTATTAATGCAAAGGTGACTTGGTTTATCGTTACTGTGACAAACGAAAACACTTTATTTGATGAATCCTTAAAGAAAATTTTAATTAATATCAATCAGGAGAAAAGTTATTGCAAAAATATATGTTGATCCCTAGACACTTTTGATGTGTGTATTTTCGCTAACCTTTTTGATGACTTTTGCATTGGTATGTAACTTCTCTCTGTAGGATTGGTGTCTCTGTGTTTAGGGTTTGCAATTCGAATATTCGAATATTCATTTTATTCGAATATCCGGTACAATTTCAAATTCGAAAAATTCATTAAAATTATCTGAATATTCGAATAGTTAATAAAGTAATAAAGGCCCTTATATTGTTTTGATTCTAAGTCCAACCCTGCCCTTGCGTCCCACCCTGTTGTGTCTTTGTACTCAATCGTTCACTCAGTCATCAGTCGTCCCTCGCCCACCGCCAAGGACAGTGTGCATGCGCGAACGCATAATTATTTGAGAGTTGTGTTGTGTAAGTTGTGTTACTGTTATTACCTGCGCGTGGCGACATTCACGTAAGTATTTCAGACAAACCTAATTAATGCCACAAACTATTATTAAGTAGTGTAGAAACAGGAATTTTGGCTCAATAGTAGGTAGGTATACCGACCTAAAACTTGAAAGTCGAGGTCATTACTACGAAAAAGCACTATTGAATTAAAATTTAAATATTTTAGAATACTTACTGTCTTTTTTGCTATAGGTTAGGTTAGTAGATTAAAGTATAGACTAATCTAACCTAACTACTGAGCCGAAACTCCTGTTTCTACACTCCTACACTAAGGTTGAGATAAATAAACGTTACTAAGCAAGTGCTTTGGCTTAGCCATTCTCTGTCTCTATCAAGCACTTGTAGTTTGCCCGTTGCGTGACAGTGACAGCCGATGCTAAGCCAAAGCAAGTGCTTAGTAGCGTTTATTTATCTCGGCCTAAGTGTTTTACTTTGCAACGGGTTTCTGCATTCCTCTGACGTAGCGTACGTATTAAATCCCTCCTTACGCTACTTACTGATTTGGTTGGTTACGCGAGCCGGTGTATGATGTGATCAGTTACGATTTTAAAAATATTAGATTGTTGTGTGTGACATTTTAAACTACTTAAACTTACATACAGTAGGTATTATATTTATAATAATCGTATCTAATTTAAATTTGTTCTGATTTCAGTTCCTGCATTGAAAGCTGTCTATCTAAGACAACATAAATCTTAGTGATGGCGAGTGGAAGTGTTGACAAAGTTGAATTCAAAGAGTACACCAAACGATCTAAAGACAAAAAATCTGTGTGGCAACACTTTTTACGTGCTGAAGGTGGTTCACAAGCAAAATGCAAAATCTGCAAAGTAGTATTGTCAAACTCTATATCAACGACTCCTTTGGACATACATCTTCAAAAAAACAATCCATATTTGTAAAAGGACAGATCAATAATTCTGATGAGGTTACAGTTACTGCAAGTGGAAGCAAAGAAAATTCCAATGAAGTACAGAAGAAGAAAAGGCGACTCACAGATTATTTCAAATCTGAAGATAGCTCCGAAGACATGATCTCCATGTTGGCAGCTTTAGATGGTCTGTCGTTTTTTCGTATATGTACATCCAAAACGATACGTAAGTTATTCAATAAAAGCGGATATAAGTTACCTGAGTCTCCCCACACAATAAAGAAAATTGTCATCACCAGAAGCAACCGACTTAAGGCAGAACTAACTGAGGAATTAAACCTTCTGAAATCTTCAGGGATAAAATTCACCATCACCCTCGATGAGTGGACGTCGTCTCAAAATGTACGGTATATGAATATCAACATTCATTCACCAAAATTAAAACGCAAATCGTTCAGCAACCTGGGTTTAGCTAAACTGACAGGAAAGAGCACACCGGATAACTGTCTCAACATTCTGAAAAGAAAAATTGCTGAATATAATCTGTCATTAGATGATGATATAATTTGCCTGGCATCTGATGGAGCGAACGTTATGTGTGCCCTAGGTCGAAAGACCAATGCATTTCATCAACTATGCTTAGCGCATGGTATTCAACTGGCAGTAATTGATGTTCTTTACAAGAAGAATAAAGCCATTCCTGAAGTTTCAGTTATTCCTGATCCTGAGTCAGAAGACAGCGATAAGACTGACACTGATACTGATGAGACTAACACTGACCAAGCAAGCGACAATGATGATGAACTGGACAGAGCTGGATTTGATGTGACCATTGAATATGCCAGCACTTCAACGGTCAGCCTTGCGCTTGCGCGAAGCTTCAAAGATGTTATAAACAAAGTGCGAAAAGCTGTGATTTTTTTCGTTCATCTCCTACTCGAGCAGAAACCTTATACAAATATGCTTCGGAGGAAGTAAAGAAAGACTTGCGTCTAATACTTGATTGCAAGACACGTTGGAGCAGCCTTGCTGACATGTTGTCCCGGTTTCTAACACTGAAAGTTGTAGTCCAGAAAACGTTGATTGATTATGACAACCATATCACATTTTCAGAAGAAGAGATGAGGCGACTCGAAGAACTCTCCAACACAATGAATGTGATCAAAGCTACTGTTGAAGTTCTGTGTGAAGAAAATGCCAACCTGATAATGACAGAAACAGCGTTGAAGTTTATGATTGAGAAACTGGGTGAAATTCATAATGACGTGAGCCGTGATCTCTTAGTATCACTGAAACAAAGAATTGGAGAACGACGACTACCAGAGCTAAGCGGCACTCTCAAATACCTGGATAATTCCGCAAAATTTTACAACGAAGGGAAGTCTTCATATCCATTTGAAAATCCCCATAATATGGTGGTTAAAAACACAATCGTGAAATTGAACAGCTACTTCGAGTCATCAACAGACTCTGAAGACCGTAGCCGCAGCAGCCCACAAGTACAAACAAAGACAGAAAGCAATGATGAGAACAGTATGTCTATGAAAGATCAACTGCGCCGTAAGCTACAAAATGACGCAGCCGAATCTTTACAGCTACGACAGTCCGGAGATGAGGTCTTGGATCTTGGCACTAAAATCCAAGTGGAGATGGGTCTCTTTGACGGCGGTGGACAACGTGGTACACATTTAAACCGAGCATATAATTTACTGCTCTCTATTCCACTCTCCAGTGTCGAAGCTGAGAGGGTGTTTTCTTCGGCGAGTTACTTGTGCAACCGCTTAAGAACGAAAATGAATGCCGATACTTTGGACGACCTAAGCTTTTTGCGCTCATATTATCAAAGTTTGAATTGATTGATTTGTTTTATTGATTTGTGGATTGTTAATTTGTAATGTTAATTAATGTTTGTTTGAGTCTAAAAGAAATACGATTTTGTTTTGATTATAAAACTTAACTGAATGTTATGTAAAATGTAACCAAAGTTCCTATTCTAGTTCTACTTTCTAGTAAAGATAAGTATGATATATATTTGTACTTGTACTAATTGTTGACTGTTCAGTTTTTTTTATTTTTTATCCTAAGCGTCATCACTCATCAGTGTCATGTCATCATATCCCTAAGCTAAGACTTACCTATGTTTACTCTGTGCAAAAGATAATTAATGAGGTTTTTTTTATTAAAAAACAATAAAACTAATTATAATACTTGATTTTATTTGAATAGAATTATGCGGCAATCAAACTAAACTCCCGTATTGCTGCTCACACATGTTTGTGTTGAATTGGTATTGTATTATTTTCAATAAATGTTAAAAAAGTATTCGAATACCCGAATATTCGAATATTTAGCTCTAGAAGTATTCATTTTATTCGAACAGTAAAATTAAACGAATAGTGCAAACCCTATCTGTAGTACTGTAGTGTTCCTAAAAATATTTCATCTATTTCAGGGTTTCTTTCATGGTTTGTTTGTGTATTAAGGTGTAGGGGGTGTTCTGACCGTATATCATTGAGGTTGTCAACTACCATTTCTTCTCCTATTTGTATCCTTTGTGATATTTCTATATTTTCTATATTTAAATTTAGTATATTTGTGGGTGGTTGTGAGTATACATTTTCTGTATTTGATCTTATACTATCAGATTGCAAATGAAAAGAGGCCGTCTCAGGTAATTCGTTCTCTCCAGATTTTAATTGTTTTTAAAATCTGGAGGCGTGTTTCTGAAATCATACCATTATTAGTTATTACCCTTTTTTGGTCCGATATGCGCTGTTCTGATAAATGTGATAAATGAGGGTAACACTCTATGAATTTTTCTTTTAAATTTTTCCGCCATACTGTCATATCCGTCTCCATTTTTGTTGCTCTAAAATAACATTTCATAAGCGTTTCATTGAGTTCGTTAGACCATTTCATCCTGCGTTTAGGTTCTGATTGTGAGTGCAGTTGTGTGTTCGTTTGAAATGAAAGAAGCTCCTGTGGTGTCTGCAGCTGTAGTTGTAAGTCATTATTGGGTGTTTGTAAACTATTTCTTACTTCTAGCCTAATTGAATCGAGTGTAGTGGAAGGTAACAACTTTTTGGACACTATTGCTCTCCTTTGATCTCCAATCCTTTGCTTGGAGACTTTCATGTTTGGGAATTTTTCTATGAATTGTTGATGTAATGATGATAAGTATGCATTTATGTCAGATTCCAAGTTTGTGATGATAAGGTAGTTACGCCAAATGAATTCGTTCATTTCTTTACTCCATTTCTTTCGCGTATTTTTTAAGACAGCAGTGGGTGAAGGGTTATTGGCTAAATTAGCCTCCGACACAACATCTACTGACGTTGGTGATGATGTTGATGATAATCTTGATGAACGTGATAGATATGAAGGTGGAGATGATGCGTTTGATGAAAATATGGACCTCGGAGAGGTTGATGATGAAACTGGTGATGTTTTATCATCTACAGAAGGCCTATTTGCCTGAATACTTTTTTTGTTTTCGATCTTGTAATCATAATTAGTCCCACGAGTAGCTAGGGACTATTATTATTATAGGGTCTATGACATTTCTCAGGAACTTGGGGTACCGGACCTTTGGAAGGCTTACGAGGGGCCGAAGCCAACTCGCAGAGGCCCGTTAGACTTTTTGAATGAAATGAGGCACCAACCGACGATTGGCTCGGTGAAATGGTCCTTCGAGCGTCCTTACAGTCACGTTTTGTTAACACAATTTCATCGGCTACTGGCACTACGAGTCGACGTTGGTGAACATTGGACTCCTGCAATTCGCTGCGTCACCGGAGCAAAGGTTTTTTCTAACGAAGTCGATCGAACACAAGAACAAGAACTGGACCATACTTTACATCACCAAGTCTGGATAACGACGCCGGCGCTTACTACATCGACTGCATTTTTCGATTTACGCCGAGTCATCGCTTGGAAGAATTTTTGGACAGGTTTCTTGTGGATGAAGGTTCGGTATTGGGTGAGTTCGTTCCAATTTTTTCCTTCTATATTCCTTCTATATTTTTCAAACAAAATTTTAGTGTTTATTCCGTTAAATTCAAATTATTTTCCGTTTTCACGTTCATATTTGAGTCATTACGTGTTATCAGTATAGTCATCTCTTTCACTCTTATGCTTTGCTTACGCTTGTGCACTGCTAAATCCCCAGGCTATTTACCGTTAACTGGGTGCATGATCAGCTGTGTGCGTTAAATAATTGTAACAGCTGAGCGGTCATTGACCGGTGTAGCTTGCCGGCTCCCGTGACATTCATCATTTTTTATGTTTTGTTCATAATTTACTGCCAACTTCTTTACGAAACTTTGCTACGCATTATCAATTAGTATTATTATTACCTATTACCTTTCTTACTGGTTTACGCTATGGCCTCTTTAGACTTATTGTTGAGAAAGCGAAGTGCCATTCAAGCAAAGCTTACACATTTCACAAATTATATGAATGTGCTTCTTAGTTGCAAAATTATTTCCGACATTCAGCGATTAGAGTTGGAGAGCCGTTTAAAAAAATTTGAGGGTACATACGACGATTTCGACAATTTACAGGTAGACATCGAGGTGCTTTCGGATGATCCTGACGAGGCGTATGCAGAGAGAGCAAAGATCGAGGACTGTTACCACGCACTCGCAGCGCAGGCGCATGGCCTGCTTGCCAGTAACGAGAGCGGTAATTTTGGGAATGTAACGGGCTCGGTGAACAAACACTCAGGTGAATCGTTCCAACAACATAACTTTATACGCTTACCTAAAATTGATTTGCCTAATTTTGATGGTGGTTATCAGTACTGGCTTGAGTATAGAGATACATATTTGTCACTAATTCATAGTAGTAGTTGCATAGATGCTATAGCATCTATATATTAGTAAGTTCCACTACCTCCGTGCGTCGCTTAAAGGCGATGCTTTAGAAATAATAAAAAATATTGATTTTAATGGTGATAATTATCAAATGGCGTGGAAGTTACTATGCGACCGCTTTGATAATAGTAGGCTTTTAGTAGATACCAATGTTAAGGCTTTGTTCAATGTAGACTGTATTACACAAGAATCATCCATTTCTTTGCGTCGTTTAATTGATTTAATTAATAGAAATATCAGAGCCCTACATACAATGAACGAGCCCACGGACAGTTGGGATACGTTGATTATTTATTTGATGGCAATTAAATTAGATCCTATCACCAGCAGGGAATGGGAAGCTCATCGTAATACCATACCAACAAAACCAACAGTTTCTCAATTTTGTTCTTGTATTAGTAAAAAAGCTGATTTGTTGGAGACATTAGAACATAACAAAATCACACGTAGTATAGAAAATAATACTAACACTATTAACAATCAAGTAGAAAATAAACATAAATCATTAATAATAGCAACTAATCAGAGCGATCATTCAAATCAAAATTATAAAACAAAACTAGTTATACTATATAAAGCTCGATTACCACTCACTCACTGACTGACATATATCGAAGAAAGTAGTTAACCAATCCTATATTTTTTTTGTACCAATGGCAAATTCAACCAAATTAAATTTATTATTAAATCATTTAATTCAAGCAACAAGACTCGATAGTGTTATTAACAATATACTTACAAAAAACTATGTTAGTAACACACTCACATAGTTACCATTATTCATCTCATTCTTCCTATATTAAAAATGCAATGTGAAATTTAATTTTAACGTTGATTTTCATGTTAGTATTTCAATAATTGATAATTTTGCCTTGTTTGAAGAAAGTATTTGTGTATATTATTGTATTTATTGATACAGATGTGTGTACTTTAGTATTTTTTTGTATTATAATTAAATGATGTGTGTATTATTTATTGTCTTGTTTAAAATGTTTACATAGATAGTATTGCTATGATGTAGGTACTGTGATATGTAATATTCATTACTTGTGTGTTCTGCACTGAAATAACTGTAATGTCCTATTTCTTCACATTTTATGCAAATAAAGATACATAGGTACATGTATACGACCTTCATTTTGCCTTCATTACATGTTTAATACTTTACTTTTAAGCTAGATTTTAAAATATGTGAGCGGCTTTTTAGTTGCAACCAATTAATAATTTAACGATCATTATCTCTGTCTCTATGTCTGTTATCGTGGACCGAGCCTGACTAAACCAACTTGTTTATGTGATTGGCAACTGTGAGATTGTTCAATCTTATATGTTAGTAAGTACCTTGGTTACATAATCAATTAATCACACACTGGAGGGTGTGAGGATGAGATTCTAAGGAGATGTGCTAACACAACATTTGCCGTTGATAAGCTCAAAAGAGTCTGGGCCAATCATAATATCACCAAAGCCACAAAAGTCCGCCTGCCGAGAAGTTTGGTTTTTCCAATATTTCTGTACGGCGCAGAAACATGTAGGTACGGTTCGCCTCAAAGACCGACGCAAAATAGATGCACTAAATCTTGTCCATGGGCAAGTAAGGCTAAACGCTGCAACACAAACGTCCATGGTCCAAAGCTCCCGAGACGCCAGTACCTAGGTTTGGAAGCCTGCTAATAAGGTTACGTTATTCACTTAACAGAACTATTCAGAAACTCACCAGAAATAAGACATTCTGAATATTCCACAGCTGTGCCTCCGCAACGCGGAACAGTTGATAACTCTTCAGTACTTGCTCGTTTCATGTTGGAAATTGATTATTTTGATAATAATTATCAATCAATATCAACTTGCAACTTGCAACAAGAAACCTCGATTCACGAGTTCACGACAGAAGCAGGACGTTTCATTTTGGCGCTCTTTTCAAGTTTTTTTTTAAATTCAATGTCAAGTTCAAAATTCAAATTGATGAACTCTATGGTCGATTGTTTGATTGTTGGAAATATGTTAATCGACTCTTTTTTTAAATAGGTCATATTTAAATGATTAATAATTTCTCGATTATCTCACAAAAAATATTGCCATATTTTTTTGAGACCTAGAAAACAGGAAAACTTTATTTTAAAAGTTCGTTAATTATCCATAGTTTAATTTTTAACCGGCGAAAATTTCCCCGGCTTAAACGTACCCCAAGCGAAAACATATACCAGCGGACGACCGTAAACGGAGCAGATTCAATTTTAGTCAGATTAATTTTTCACCTCGCGGTGTGCTTAAACGGGGTGTTTGACGTTTAGGCAGTCAATTTTAAACTGAATAATTGACTTAAACGCACCCCAAACAAAAACGCTGTCCGCCATGTTAGTATTCCTCCCCCCTTCGCTCCACTCGGTCTCGCAGGTTCGCTCCACTCAGGACCTACCTACCACCGGAAAGCTATCGTGACCTTATCCCTACGCTACGCTACGCTACGCTACGCTTCGCTTTACCGCTACCTAGTTTCCGAGATACGATGGGGGGAGGGGCGAAGGGGGAGAGGGGGGAGTTTTGAAAAAACTAATTTTGACCTACTCTGGGCCCACGGACATGAATCTGAAAAAGAAAATGTTCCAAGTCTTAACTTCCGAGATCCGCCTAAAGGGGGGAGAAGGGGGAGAGAATGGGGGAATTTTGAAAAATAGTTTTTACTTTTCCGAGCCTCCTCTATACGAATCCGTAAAAAAACAAAACCCAGGAGGGGTGAAGGGGGGGAGAGAGGGGGAGTTTTGAAAAATGATTTTGACCAACTCTGGGCCCCTTGATATGAATCTGAAAAAAAAATGTTCCAAGTCTCTTAACTTCCGAGATCTACCTAGAGGGGGGGAGAAGGGGGCAAGGGGGGCAATTTTGAAAAATGGATTTTACTTTTCCGAGCCTCCTCTATACGAATCCGTAAAACAACAGAACCCAGGTTTCTTAATTTCCGAGATACGATGGGGAAGGGGTGAAGGGGGGGAGAGGGGGGAGTTTTGAAAAATGATTTTGACCAACTCTGGGCCCCTTGATAATATCTGAAAAAAAAATGTTCCAAGTCTCTTAACTTCCGAGATCTACCTAGAGGGGGGAAAAGGGCGGCAAGGGGGGCAACTTTGAAAAATGGATTTTACTTTTCCGAGCCTCCTCTATACGAATCCGTAAAACAACAAAACCCAGGTTTCTTAATTTCCGAGATACGATGGGGGAGGGGTGAAGGGGGGGAGGAGGGGGAGTTTTGAAAAATGATTTTGACCAACTCTGGGCCCCTTGATATGAATATGAAAAAATAAATGTTCCAAGTCTCTTAACTTCCGAGATCTACCTAGAGGGGGGGAGAAGGGGGGCATGGGGGGCAACTTTGAAAAATGGATTTTACTTTTCCGAGCCTCTTCTATACGAATCCGTAAAACAACAAAACACGGGACTCTTGGTTTCCGAGATACGATAGGGAGGGGGGAGAGTGGGGTAGAAAAGGGGAGGTTTGGGATTTTTCCCATACTCGTGAGAGTTACTTCTATACGAATCTGTAAAAATATACCCACCTCCCCCTTCACCATCTGGGAGAACAATTATGTCAGTCAGTGAGTGAGTGAGTGGTAATCGAGCTTTATATAGTATAATAATGTTCCAAGTCTTAACTTCCGAGATCCGCCTAAAGGGGGGAGAAGGGGGAGAGAATGGGGGGAATTTTGAAAAATGGTTTTTTCTTTTCCGAGCCTCCTCTATACGGATCCGTAAAAAAACAAAACCCAGGTTTCTTAATTTCCGAGATACGATGTGGGGAGGGGTGAAGGGGGGAGAGGGGGGAGTTTTGAAAAATGATTTTGACCAACTCTGGGCCCCTTGATATGAATCTGAAAAAAAAAATGTTCCAAGTCTCTTAACTTCCGAGATCTACCTAGAGGGGGGGAGAAGGGGGGCAACGGGGGCAACTTTGAAAAATGGATTTTACTTTTCCGAGCCTCTTCTATACGAATCCGTAAAACAACAAAACACGGGACTCTTGGTTTCCGAGATACGATAGGGAGGGGGGAGAGTGGGGTAGAAAAGGGGAGGTTTGGGATTTTTCCCATACTCGTGAGAGTTACTTCTATACGAATCTGTAAAAATATACCCACCTCCCCCTTCACCATCTGGGAGAACAATTATGTCAGTCAGTGAGTGAGTGGTAATCGAGCTTTAATAGTATAATAATAATAATCAATCAATATCAACTTGCAACTTGCAACAAGAAACCTCGATTCACGAGTTCACGACAGAAGCAGGACGTTTCATTTTGGCGCTCTTTTCAAGTTTTTTTTTAAATTCAATGTCAAGTTCAAAATTCAAATTGATGGACTCTATGGTCGATTGTTTGATTGTTGGAAATATGTTAATCGACTCTTTTTTTAAATAGGTCATATTTAAATGATTAATAATTTCTGGATTATCTCAAAAAAAATATTACCATATTTTTTTGAGACGTAGAAAACAGGAAAACTTTATTTTAAAAGTTCGTTAATTATCCATAGTTTAATTTTTAACCGGCGAAAATTTCCCCGGCTTAAACGTACCCCAAGCGAAAACTTATACCAGCGGACGACCGTAAACGGAGCAGATTCAATTTTAGTCAGATTAATTTTTCACCTCGCGGTGTGCTTAAACAGGGTGTTTGACGTTTAGGCAGTCAATTTTAAACTGAATAATTGACTTAAACGCACCCCAAACAAAAACGCTGTCCGCCATGTTAGTATTCCTCCCCCCTTCGCTCCACTCGGTCTCGCAGGTTCGCTCCACTCAGGACCTACCTACCACCGGAAAGCTATCGTGACCTTATCCCTACGCTACGCTTCGCTTTACCGCTACCTAGTTTCCGAGATACGATGGGGGGAGGGGGGGGAGTTTTGAAAAAACTAATTTTGACCTACTCTCGGACGGACATGAATCTGAAAAAGAAAATGTTCTGAGTCTTAACTTCCGAGATCCGCCTAAAGGGGGGAGAAGGGGGAGAGAATGGGGGGAATTTTGAAAAATGGTTTTTACTTTTCCGAGCCTCCTCTATACGAATCCGTAAAAAAACAAAACCCAGGTTTCTTAATTTCCGAGATACGATGGGGGGAGGGGTGAAGGGGGGAGAAGGGGGAGTTTTGAAAAATGATTTTGACCAACTCTGGGCCCCTTGATATGAATATGAAAAAATAAATGTTCCAAGTCTCTTAACTTCCGAGATCTACCTAGAGGGGGGGAGAAGGGGGGCATGGGGGGCAACTTTGAAAAATGGATTTTACTTTTCCGAGCCTCTTCTATACGAATCCGTAAAACAACAAAACACGGGACTCTTGGTTTCCGAGATACGATAGGGAGGGGGGAGAGTGGGGTAGAAAAGGGGAGGTTTGGGATTTTTCCCATACTCGTGAGAGTTACTTCTATACGAATCTGTAAAAATATACCCACCTCCCCCTTCACCATCTGGGAGAACAATTATGTCAGTCAGTGAGTGAGTGAGTGGTAATCGAGCTTTATATAGTATAATAATGTTCCAAGTCTTAACTTCCGAGATCCGCCTAAAGGGGGGAGAAGGGGGAGAGAATGGGGGGAATTTTGAAAAATGGTTTTTTCTTTTCCGAGCCTCCTCTATACGGATCCGTAAAAAAACAAAACCCAGGTTTCTTAATTTCCGAGATACGATGTGGGGAGGGGTGAAGGGGGGAGAGGGGGGAGTTTTGAAAAATGATTTTGACCAACTCTGGGCCCCTTGATATGAATCTGAAAAAAAAAATGTTCCAAGTCTCTTAACTTCCGAGATCTACCTAGAGGGGGGGAGAAGGGGGGCAAGGGGGGCAACTTTGAAAAATGGATTTTACTTTTCCGAGCCTCTTCTATACGAATCCGTAAAACAACAAAACACGGGACTCTTGGTTTCCGAGATACGATAGGGAGGGGGGAGAGTGAGGTAGAAAAGGGGAGGTTTGGGATTTTTCCCATACTCGTGAGAGTTACTTCTATACGAATCTGTAAAAATATACCCACCTCCCCCTTCACCATCTGGGAGAACAATTATGTCAGTCAGTGAGTGAGTGGTAATCGAGCTTTATATAGTATAATATAATATAATAATGTTCCAAGTCTTAACTTCCGAGATCCGCCTAAAGGGGGGAGAAGGGGGAGAGAATGGGGGGAATTTCGAAAAATGGTTTTTACTTTTCCGAGCCTCCTCTATACGAATCCGTAAAAAAACAAAACCCAGGTTTCTTAATTTCCGAGATACGATGGGGGGAGGGGTGAAGGGGGGAGAAGGGGGAGTTTTGAAAAATGATTTTGACCAACTCTGGGCCCCTTGATATGAATATGAAAAAATAAATGTTCCAAGTCTCTTAACTTCCGAGATCTACCTAGAGGGGGGGAGAAGGGGGGCATGGGGGGCAACTTTGAAAAATGGATTTTACTTTTCCGAGCCTCTTCTATACGAATCCGTAAAACAACAAAACACGGGACTCTTGGTTTCCGAGATACGATAGGGAGGGGGGAGAGTGGGGTAGAAAAGGGGAGGTTTGGGATTTTTCCCATACTCGTGAGAGTTACTTCTATACGAATCTGTAAAAATATACCCACCTCCCCCTTCACCATCTGGGAGAACAATTATGTCAGTCAGTGAGTGAGTGAGTGGTAATCGAGCTTTATATAGTATAATAATGTTCCAAGTCTTAACTTCCGAGATCCGCCTAAAGGGGGGAGAAGGGGGAGAGAATGGGGGGAATTTTGAAAAATGGTTTTTTCTTTTCCGAGCCTCCTCTATACGGATCCGTAAAAAAACAAAACCCAGGTTTCTTAATTTCCGAGATACGATGTGGGGAGGGGTGAAGGGGGGAGAGGGGGGAGTTTTGAAAAATGATTTTGACCAACTCTGGGCCCCTTGATATGAATCTGAAAAAAAAAATGTTCCAAGTCTCTTAACTTCCGAGATCTACCTAGAGGGGGGGAGAAGGGGGGCAACGGGGGCAACTTTGAAAAATGGATTTTACTTTTCCGAGCCTCTTCTATACGAATCCGTAAAACAACAAAACACGGGACTCTTGGTTTCCGAGATACGATAGGGAGGGGGGAGAGTGGGGTAGAAAAGGGGAGGTTTGGGATTTTTCCCATACTCGTGAGAGTTACTTCTATACGAATCTGTAAAAATATACCCACCTCACCCTTCACCATCTGGGAGAACAATTATGTCAGTCAGTGAGTGAGTGAGTGGTAATCGAGCTTTATATAGTATAATAATAATAATAATATTATATAGGAGCTTCACGGACGCTACTTCCGGGCCCTGCATGGGCCCGATGTAGATTTACCAGCGTCCGTAACCTGGCTGCGTTTTGGTGACCTCTTTGGGGAAACCGAAGGTTTTGTCTGTGCAATTATGGACGAAGTTATGATGACGAACAATTACCGGAGATTTATTGTGAAGGACGGCACGGTTGACATCTGTCGGGCATGCCACCGTCCGGGAGAATCAATCCGACATATTATCTCCGAGTGTTCTCGTCTAGCTAATGAAGAGTACTTGCATAGACACAACCTTGTAGCCAGGATTATCCACCAGCAACTTGCTCTGAAGTACAGCCTTGTGGAATCGGAAGTGCCGTACTACAGGTATGTGCCCGACCCAGTTCTCGAAAATGGAAATATCACATTGTACTGGGATCGATCCATCATCACTGATAGGACTATTGTTGCCAATAAGCCTGATATAGTGGTGGTGGATCGAGGAGAGCGGCGCACAATGATTATTGACATAACGGTCCCGCATGACGAGAACCTCGTGAAAGCTGAGAAAGATAAACAAATCAAGTATCTTGACTTGGCTCGCGAGGTTGTCGACATGTGGGATGTAGATTCAGCAATCATTGTGCCGATAGTCGTGACAGCCAATGGCTTAATCGCCAAGAGCCTCGACCAACACCTAAGGAGGCTCTCGTTGGGCAGCTGGATCAAGGGCTTGATCCAAAGAGCGGTACTCCTGGACACGGCTCGCATTGTCAGAAGGTTCCTCTCCCTGGAGCCCTGACCGCCGGTAACTTGGATCCTGTTCCCGATACCGGTGGGCTACTATTTTTTATATTTTTAAATGTTTTTATATTTATATGTTTTAATATTTAAAAATATAAATTATGTGTATTTAAGTGAAATAAAGGATAATAATAATATTATTATTATTTCCTTTATTTAATTTTTTAACATATTAATTACATTTTTAAATATTCATATAAAAACAACAAAAAAAATATAAACATTTAAAAATATAAAAAATAGTATCCCACCGGTGTCGGGAACAGGGTCCAAGCTACCGGTGGTCAGGGCTCCTGAGAGAGGAACCTCCTGACAATACGCGCCGTGTCCAGGAGTACCGCTTTCTGGATCAAGCCCTTGATCCAGCTGCCTAACGAGAGCCTCTTCAGGTGTTGGTCGAGGCTCTTGGCTATTATGCCATTAGCCGTCACGACTATCGGCACAATGATTGCTGTATCCACATCCCACATGTCGACAACCTCGCGAGCCAGGTCAAGATACTTAATCTGTTTATCTTTTTCAGCTTTCACGAGGTTCTCGTCATGCGGGACCGCTATATCAATAATCATTGTGCGACGCTCTAATCGATCTATCACCACTATGTCTGGCTTATTGGCAACAATAGTCCTGTCAGTGATGATAGATCGATCCCAATACAACGTGATATTGCCATTTTCGAGGACTGGGTCGGGCACATATCTGTAGTACGGTACTTCCGATTCCACAAGACTGTATTTCAGAGCAAGTTGCTGGTGGATAATCCTGGCTACAAGGTTGTGCCTATGCAAGTAGTCTCCGTTAGCCAGACGAGAACAGCCAGAGATAATGTGTCGGATTGATTCCCCGGGACGGTGGCATGCCCGACAGATGTCAACCGTGCCGTCCTTCACAATATATTTCCGGTAGTTGTTCGTCATCATAACTTCGTCCATAATCGCAAAGACAAAACCTTCGGTTTCCCCAAATAGGTCACCGAATCGCAGCCAGGATACGGACGCTAACAGGTCTACATCCGGCCCATGTAAGGCCCGGTAAAAGCGCCCGTGAAGCTCTTTGCTCTGCCATACCTCCCTGCGGTCATTAGTATCTAATACTATAGGTTTGCGCCAGTTCTCGTTAGCTAAGGAAAGCGGGGTGAGGCCTTTGTCCACTGTGACCACATCTCGGTGCATCCCCACGTCGGCTTCTAGGAAGTATTCCCTGAGACTGCATACCTCACGGTTGTGCAGGGTCTTAGCATTTAAGAAGCCTCGACCTCCGCACTTCCGCGGGATATACAGTCTCATCACCGATGAACGTGGGTGATGCATGCGATTTGCGGTCAGCAGTGTGCGGACCCTCCTATCCAGGGCGTCAAGTTCCGTCTGAGTCCATTTGAGTATGCCGAAAGAGTACATCAAAACCGGCATGACCCAACCGTTGAAGGCGCGCACCTTGTTTCCACCTGATAAAAGACTATTTAATACTTTATTCAGGCGGTTAAAGAAGCGCTCCTTCAGCGATTGCTTCATGTCAGCAGCGTTGACACCTAACGCTTCCGACATACCCAAATACTTGTAGGTTTCGATTGAGGAGAGGGATCTTAGTTGTATGGAATCCGAGAGTTGGGTTCCCACGGATTCCACGATCTCCCCTCGTTTTACATGCATGACTGCACATTTGTCCACACCAAATTCCATCCTGATGGCGCTACTGAAAGTTTCGGTTACCTTCAGTAGCTCCAGCAGTTGCAAATTGTTGGGGGCAAAGAGTTTCAGGTCATCCATGTAAAGGAGGTGAGATATAACCTGACCACCTCTCCTCAATCGATAACCTAGCCCTGAATCCTCCAGCAGCGTGCTTAGAGGATTCAAGGCTAGGCAGAACCAAAGTGGACTCAAACTGTCACCCTGGAATATACCTCGCTCAATCCTTATTGGCTCGCTATTCCTCAGGATTTGTCGACATCCTGGATAGCGAAGCACCGTCCTCCATTGCCCCATACATGACATCAGGAAGGTGCGTAGAGTTGCATTTACTTTATACAACTCCAGCACCCTCATGAGCCATGTATGTGGCACCGAGTCATAGGCCTTCTTATAATCTATCCAACATGTCGACAGATCTCTTCGGGAACGACGCACCTGCTGGTTAATGGCCATATCGATGAGGAGTAGCTCCTTAGTACCGCGGGACCCGTTCCTACATCCATTTTGAGAGGCAGACATGATGGAGTTGGTGTCAATATGTTTGTTAATTTTAGTTCTCAAAATGGAAGTAAAAACTTTATAGACCGTCGGTAGACAAGTGATCGGTCTATAATTTTTGGGTTCCGCAGTACTACCTGATTTATGGAGCAGGTGGGTTATTCCTGTTGTTAGGAACTGGGGCAGCGATCCTGACTCTAAAGCTGACTGGAACTGGGATGCCAAACGGGCGTGCGACCTTTGGAACCATTTTATCCAAAAGTTGTGCAGCCCGTCCGGCCCTGGAGACTTCCAGTTAGGCAACGGACGGACTGCACGAGCTACATCTTGGGGGCAGATAGTAATAGCCCCCATTTCTGGTATTGGATCGCAGGCTCGCTCGACTTCCCGAGTCCAATCACCTTCGGTGTGACTGACAGGTACCGACCAGATGCTGCGCCAGAAAGAGCACATGGCATCATCATCCGGCAGATGCGTGTCAGCCACACCTTGGTCTGGTCGCTCCCAAGCCCTATAAACCCACCTTTCATCGCTCTGGAATGTGCGATTCTGAGTGTACCGCTCCACTCTCCGCCTGTATCGTCGAATACGGTTTGCCCATGCATAGATCTTCTGCTTCAGGAAGTCGATACGCTCTGTGACGCGGGTCAAATAATCTTGAAAACTGATATCAGTTCCCGAGAACGCCCGCTTCACAAAGCGCATCACTCTAGGGCGAGTATTGCCCTCCCTGAAGCAGATTAGCTTGCCGATAAGTACTCTAGCCTCACCGATACGACGCTCAATCCTGCACTGCCAAGCTGGTACAGCTGGTTTTGGTCGTGGAGCTCTGTCACTGTTGGGGAATTTGACATGAGCTACACGACATGCCGCTACAGCTGCACAGTACAAGATCGAGTGGGTATCAGCGAGGTCTTTACTGCCGTCAAAACAATTTGACAGCAGTGAGTCTAGAGTACACATCAGCGCCTTATTTTTCTTGTGCATGGGCAAACGAGGTAATTGTGGTCTGAGTCCAGGCGGAATGGAACGGTACTCCCGGAAAGCATCCTCCAAAGCGCTCCTCAGTCGTACATTGCATTGGGAACTCACGGATATAACCCCGTCATCATCCTCTTCACCAACGCGATCGGATCGCGGTGAAGAACTGGGTAAATTTTGTAATTGCACCGTGACCAGTGGCGAAGCAGGTGTAACATGATTATTCCGTGATTCGAGGCGTAGTCGATCAAGGACAACGTCATCCAGCATATGGTTACGCTGGATGACCCGTACCTGATCCGACAGTCGTTGCGCCGACACGTTGACAGCTGGTTCAAGCACCTGAAACAGAGAGAGCATCCGACCACGGTACGCAGTCAGGTTACTTCCCCCCTCTGTAGCCCCAAAGTATGCGCGCATGACATTTTCGTTGACAGTTTGTGTCCATCTCATGCGCTGCACACTTCCACCGGGAGCGGGGACCCTATCAGAGGCCGGTGGGCCTCGAAGTCCTAAGCTGGCCGGTGGTCGGCCTCTTCCACGCTGACGTGTTGGTGGTGGTGTCGTCGGCGGCGAGAAGTATTCGTCGCTCGAGCTCGACGCAACTGCAGCGACCGGTATCACTGGACTCACGTCTGGAGCAGGATCCGGCAACTGCGAGGCGGAGCTGAGCGACGAACCCGAAGATGTTGGGTGTGTGTCTATTAGTTTTCGTGCCCGACTTCGTGTCAGCATTTCATTGGTATTCTCCGTGAATTCTGCATTTCTTTATATCTTGGTGGTTTTTATTTACTTTCCAGTTATTTTTTATTTTATTAACAGTATTTTTGGATATTTATCTTCATAATAATTATAGAAAATTCCACGGAGAAAATTTTTCCTGACCGTCATCTTGACAGTCGGGCCACAGATTATTATTATTATTATTATTATATATAATAATAAACTGGCAACACCGTGTCAACAAAACTTCCAAATATCTCATAATTTTAATAATAATAAATTTTCACGTACTTTTACATTTTTACAATAGTTTTTCCGTACAAACCGAACCTGGATCCTGAATTTATCTAAAAACCAAGTAAAGAGTTCAAAATGCAATAGAATTATTCCAAAAACTGCCGAATCGGAGGTGACATGACAGATGTCACCTCCGATAAAACAATGAACGGGAAAATGAAGATTACTGAAGTGATGAAGATCTAATGTTGACACGATTAGCAGCTCGACGTGCACGCCTACCACCTCCGGACTCGCCGCTCAGCTCCGCCTCGTCGCCGCCGGTACGCAGCCCCACTGTGAACGCTGTGATGACACCGGCCGCGGCAGTTGCGTCGAGCTCGAGCGACGAGTATTTCTCCCCGCCCACGACGCCACCACCTGCTCGCCGACGGGGAAGACGCCGGCCGCCGGATGGCTTAGGACCTCGAGGCCCACCGGCCTCTGATAGGGTCCCAGCTCCCGGCGGAAGTGTGCAGCGCATGAGATGGACACGATCCATTAACGAAAACGTCATGCGCTCATACTATGGGGCTACGGAGGGGGGAAACAATCTGACCGCGTACCGTGTTCGGATGCTCTCTCTTTTCCAGGTGCTTGAGCCAGCTGTCAGCGTTTCGGCACAACGACTGTCGGATCAGGTGCGGGTCATCCAGCGTAATCATATGTTGGATGACACTGTACTTGATCGCCTGCGAAGTGAAATGCAAAGTAGCCATGTCATCGCTCCCCCATTGCGAAGTGTTATAATACCATCACAGATGTCAAGTGTCATCACAAGTCAAGCTGACGAGAGGATTGATGACAGGGCTACAAATGTAAGTACCCAGTGCAATGAAGACTTGAGGAGTGCTTTAGAGGGTGCGATTCAGGAATATCGATTCATGTCGCCCGAACTTAGACCACGTTTACCTCGTTTGCCCATGCATAACAAAAATAAGGCGCTGGTGGCGGTTCTGGATTCGCAGTTGTCAAACTATTTTGATGACTGCGAAGACCTCACTGATACACATTCAATTCTGTACTGCGCGGCTGTAGCGGTATGTCGTGTAGCTCACCTCAAATTCTCTAATGACTCTAGAGCTACACGACCAAAACCAGCCGCACCAGCTTGGCAGTGCAGAATTGAACGCCGAATTGGTGGGGCCAGAACGCTCATCGGCAAACTAATCTGCTTCAGGGAGGGCAATACTCGCCCTAGAGTGATGCGCTTTGTGAGGCGGGCGTTCTTAGGGACTGATATCAGCCCTCAGGACTATATGACCCGTGTCACAGAGCGCATCGACTTCCTGAAGCAGAAAGTGTATGCATGGGCAAACCGTATTCGTAGGTATAAGCGGCGAGTAGAACGATACACTCAGAATCGCACCTTCCAGAGCGATGAAAGGTGGGTTTATAGGGCTTGGGAGCGACCAGACCAAGGTGTGGCTGACACGCATCTGCCGGATGATGATGCCATGTGCTCTTTCTGGCGCAGCATCTGGTCGGTACCTGTCAGTCACACCGAAGGTGATTGGACTCGGGAAGTCGAGCGAGCCTGCGATCCAATACCAGAAATGGGGGCTATTACTATCTGCCCCCAAGATGTAGCTCGTGCAGTCCGTCCGTTGCCTAACTGGAAGTCTCCAGGGCCGGACGGGGTGCACAACTTCTGGATCAAATGGTTCGTAAGATCGCATGCTCGCTTGGCGGCTCAGTACCAGACTGCTTTGGAGTCTGGTTCGCTACCCCAGTTCCTAACGACAGGAGTTACCCACCTGCTCTATAAATCTGGTAGCACCGCGGAACCCAAAAATTATAGACCGATCACGTGTTTACCGACGGTCTATAAAGTTCTTACATCCATTTTGAGAGCTAAAATTAACAAACATATTGACACCAACTCCATCATGTCTGCCTCTCAAAATGGATGTAGGAACGGGTCCCGCGGTACTAAGGAGCTACTCCTCATTGATATGGCCATTAGCCAACAGGTTCGCCGTTCCCGAAAGGATCTGTCGACATGCTGGATAGATTATAAGAAGGCCTATGACTCGGTGCCACATACATGGCTCATGAGGGTGCTGGAGTTGTATAAAGTACATACAACTCTGCGCACTTTCCTGATGTCGTGTATGGGGCAATGGAGGACGGTCCTTCGCTATCCAAGATGTCGAAATATCCAGAGGAATAGTGAGCCGATAAGGATCGAGCGAGGCATATTTCAAGGCGACAGTTTGAGTCCGCTCTGGTTCTGCTTAGCCCTGAATCCTCTAAGCACACTGCTGGAGGATTCAGGTCTTGGCTATCGGTTGAGGAGAGGTGGTCAGGTTATATCTCACCTCCTCTACATGGACGACCTAAAACTCTTTGCCCCCAACAATTTGCAACTGATGGAGCTACTGAAAGTAACTGAAACTTTCAGTAGCGCCATCAGGATGGAATTTGGTGTGGACAAATGTGCGGTCATGCATGTAAAGCGAGGAGAGATTATGGAATCCGTGGGAACCCAACTCTCGGATTCCATAAACCTTAGAGCCCTCTCCGCATCCGAAACCTATAAGTATTTGGGTATGTCGGAAGCGTTGGGCATCAATGTTACTGACATGAAGCAATCGTTGAAGGAGCGCTTCTTTGGCCGCCTGAAAAAAGTATTAAATAGTCTTCTATCAGGCGGAAACAAGGTTCGCGCCTTCAACGGTTGGGTTATGCCGGTTTTGATGTACTCTTTCGGCATACTCAAATGGACTCAGACCGAACTCGACGCCTTGGATAGGAGGGTCCGTACGTTGCTGACTGCATATCGAATGCATCACCCACGGTCATCAGTAATGAGACTGTATATCCCGCGAAAGTGTGGAGGTCGAGGCTTTTTAAACGCTAAGACCCTCCACAATCGCGAGATATGCAGTCTCAGGGAATATTTCCTTGGAGTCGACGTGGGGATGCATCGAGATGTGGTCGTGGTGGACAAGGGCCTTACCCCGCTCTCCTTGGCTAAAGAGAACTGGCGCAAGCCTGTAGTGCTTGACACTAAAGATCGCATGGAGATATGGCAGAGTAAGGAGCTTCACGGACGCTACTTCCGGGCCCTGCATGGGCCCGATGTAGATTTACCAGCGTCCGTAACCTGGCTGCGTTTTGGTGACCTCTTTGGGGAAACCGAAGGTTTTGTCTGTGCAATTATGGACGAAGTTATGATGACGAACAATTACCGGAGATTCATTGTGAAGGACGGCACGGTTGACATCTGTCGGGCATGCCACCGTCCGGGAGAATCAATCCGACATATTATCTCCGGGTGTTCTCGTCTAGCTAATGAAGAGTACTTGCATAGACACAACCTTGTAGCCAGGATTATCCACCAGCAACTTGCTCTGAAATACAGCCTTGTGGAATCGGAAGTGCCGTACTACAGGTATGTGCCCGACCCAGTTCTCGAAAATGGAAATATCACATTGTACTGGGATCGATCCATCATCACTGACAGAACTATTGCTGCCAATAAGCCTGATATAGTGGTGGTGGATCGAGGAGAGCGGCGCACAATGATTATTGACATAACGGTCCCGCATGACGAGAACCTCGTGAAAGCTGAGAAAGATAAACAAATCAAGTATCTTGACTTGGCTCGCGAGGTTGTCGACATGTGGGATGTAGATTCAGCAATCATTGTGCCGATAGTCGTAACAGCCAATGGCTTAATCGCCAAGAGCCTCGACCAACACCTAAGGAGGCTCTCGTTGGGCAGCTGGATCAAGGGCTTGATCCAGAGAGCGGTACTCCTAGACACGGCTCGCATTGTCAGAAGGTTCCTCTCCCTGGAGCCCTGACCGCCGGTAGCTTGGACCCTGTTCCCGATACCGGTGGGCTACTATTTTTTATATTTTTAAATGTTTTTATATTTTATATGTTTTAATATTTAAAAATATAAATTATATGTATTTAAATGAAATAAAGGAGATAATAATATAATATAATAATGTCCCTTATGTAATCAAAATCATCTATTACACACTTGTGAAGGGTTCCGAAAATTAAACGTAGAACAACGGATATTAAAGGTTAAAGAATTTAAAGTTTGTTTCAATTGTTTACGTAGTAGTCATCTAACGAAACGATGTAGATTAGCTCCTTGTAAATATTGTAAAGGTATTAGGGACGCCAGGATCCTGCTCGATAATGGTAGCACAGCAAATTTTATTACGCAGAAACTAAGTGATAAGCTAGGATTTCCTCGACGTAGCACGAGCTCCACGGTGACAGGTATAAACAGTCATACTACATTAAGTACACAGTCTTGCAAACTAACCATTGAATCGTGCAGCGGCAGCTATAAGACAGATATAAATTGTTTCATATTACCAACAATTACCAAATTACTGCCATCTACTTTAGTCGACATACGTAGCATTCCCATACCACTAGATTTAAATCTGGCCGATCCGTCATTCAACGTTCCATCAGAGATTGACATACTAGTTGGTGCTGAAATATTTTGGAATATTCTAGGTAATACATCTATTAATTTAGGCAAAAATCAACCCAAGTTACAAGAGACAAAGCTAGGATGGATAGTATCAGGCTCTGTGGCTCTTCCAAAACATCAATCCAAAAATACATATTCTCATTTTTGTAATATCTCCATGAACGATTTAAATAACAACCTAAATAAATTTTGGGAACTCGATTCCGTTTCTTCTGAGCATTCCTTGTCACAGGAAGAACGAGCTTGTGAAGAAAATTTTCGTGTAAACACTGTGCGTGATCAAAAAGGGCATTTCATAGTTACAATGAATGCCTCTTAAAAATGATCCCAGTGAGTTAGGTGAATCTTATGAAATGGCTAAACGTCGATTTTTATCTTTGGAACGTCGTTTCCAACGTGATCCTGCATTTAAGGAAAGATATGTTGCACTCATCGAGGAGTACGTGAGCTTAGGTCATATGACTGTGAATAACTCAACAAGGAAACCTCATTCAGGTAATAAAATTGAGTATTTTTTGCCACATCATGGAGTCATCCGAGAATCCAGTACCACAACTAAGCTCAAGGTAGTAGTCTTTGATGCATCAGCAGCGACTACTTCTGGAGTGTCGTTCAATGACATCCAAATGGTGGGGCCCACTGTCCAAGATGACCTCTTTTCTATATTGCTGCGTTTCCGTCAGCACAAGTTTGTCATTTCTGGTGACATAGAGAAGATGTATAAGGCCATTCATGTAACACCACCACAACGTAGCTTACAACAAATAATATTTCGTGCTGACCCCAAGCTACCACTTCAAACGTACAGTCTTAATACTGTTACTTATGGCACAGCTTCCGCCCCTTATTTAGCTACTAAGAGCTTAGTCAGTCTAGCAACAACCGCCTCTAATGACATTGTAAAATCGTCCATTGAACGAGATTTTTACGTCGACGATTATCTTAGTGGTGGCGACTCGGTTTCCGAGGTGATCCAGATGGGTAAAGAAGTCGCATCCATTTTAGCGTCAGCTAACTTTCATTTGAGAAAATGGCAATCTAATAGTTTAGATATTTTAACCGAAATAGCCGGTGTTTCAGGGCATTCTATGTTCTAATGTAGGTTGAACTTGTCTGAGGATAGAAACGTGTCATCTAAAACGTTAGGCCTATATTGGCTATGTAAATCTGATTCTCTCGAGTTTTCAATATCAGTCGATACCAGCAAAGCAATCACAAAGCGCCACATTTTATCTGTGATTAGTCAAATATTTGAGCCATTAGGTCTGGTAGGTCCTTGCATTATCGAGGCTAAAATTATCATCCAAAGTCTATGGACGGCTAAGTGTGACTGGGACGAGCAAGTACCAGTTAATATACTTACCTCTTGGTTAATGTTCGTGAATAGTCTACCATGTTTAAATACCCTTAAAATACCCCAGTGGATTTCATGTGACAATTCAACTATAAATGAGATCCATGTGTTTACAGATGCATCTGAAAAGGCCTACGGTGCATGTATTTACATAAAGTCTAGTACTAAAGATGGATTGGTAACAGTACAGCTGTTGGTCTCTAAAAATCGTGTTGCACCAATCAAACCAACAACCATCCCCAGACTTGAGTTATGTGGGGCTTTATTAGGAGCAAGACTGTGTGTTAATGTACGGAATTCTTTCACCAAACCCGTTAGTAAATGTTACTTTTGGTGTGATTCGAGTTAGTAGTGTTAAGTTGGCTTTCCATGACACCAAATTTATTAAAACCTTTTGTTCGTAATCGCATTAATGAAATACAAGAATGCACTATAGGGCACACGTGGAGCTACGTGCCGTCGAAGGAAAATCCGGCGGATCTTGTTTCTCGCGGGCTGAAGGCTGACCTTATCAGCGAGTCTTCCTTATGGTGGTCAGGTCCTCAGTTTTTGTTAAATGATGAAATATATTGGCCAAAAATGCCCAATGAGAACTTGAAACAAGATCTACCTGAAGTTGTATCATCACACTTCACTGATCACACATCACATCATCAATCATACAACAATTTAACATCAAATCATTTGTCACATCATAATAATAATCATTTATTAATTAAATCACTTATTAATTAAATCACTTATTAACAAATATTCCAATTATAACCACTTACAGAGAGTCGTCGCTTATATACTAAGATTTATTTACAATTTAAAACAAAAATGATAAATTCCTTGGTTCCCTTTCCTGTGAAGAACTTACAAATTCTACAAATTTTATTTTACGTCACGCTCAAATGGACATGTTTCCTAATGAGCATAATTTATTGCAATCAGGAAAGCCTTTACCAAAAAAAAATAGGCTTATTTCTTTGAGTCCTTTTACAGATTCGAATGGTCTCATACGCGTAGGAGGGAGACTTGACAACTCGCCTTATGACTATAATGTCAAGCACCCCGTACTATTATGTGGTAAGCACCACATAACTAAAATAATATTTCAAAAATATCATCTCGACTGCTTACACGCTGGCCCTCAGCTGCTCTTGGCAAATATACGCCAAATGTATTGGCCTCTTGGTGGTAGGAATCTTTCTAAAAATATTGTTAAAAAATGCGTCAAATGTTTTAAATATAAGTGTCAAACTGTGCAACCTACAATGGGTCAGTTACCCTCTTCAAGGACACATCTAGAACACCCATTTTTAAATTGTAGTGTGGATTATGCTGGGCCAGTGCTGATTGCTGATCGCAAAGGGCGAGGGTGTAGGCTTATAAAGGCGTACCTGTGCATTTTTGTGTGCCTTGCCGTGAAGGCTATTCACATCGAGCTTGTTACAGACCTCACGAAAGAAGCCTACATGGCTGCTTTGAATCGTTTCGTGGCTCGTCGTGGTAAACCCGAAAGCATCTTGTCCGATAATGGGACAAACTTCATAGGTACTTGCAATGAGCTACGTAAGTTTCTACAAGACTCGAATCTCGTGTCTGATGTTGCTCAACAAGGCATCAAATTTTCTTTTGCGCCTCCATACTCCCCCCACTTTAACGGCATTGCTGAAGCCGCCGTAAAATCTACTAAACATCACCTAAAGAGACTTTTAGGCTTAACGCACTTCACATACGAGGAGATGGCCACGTGTTTGACTCAAATAGAGGCCGTCTTAAATTCCCGTCCTCTCACCCCTCTTTCCACTGATCCTCTAGATTTTTGCGTTCTTACTCCTGGACATTTCATAATTGGGCGACCACTAATATCTGTTCCGCATCCACAGGTTACTGATCTCAACATCGGGCGACTGGAGCGCTACCAAAGAGTAGAGCACATTAAGCAACATTTTTGGAACCGTTTTCAATTAGAATATGTTTTTCTGCTCCAGCAAAAAACTAAGTGGACAGCGTCAACAGGTCAACTTTCAGTGGGAGCACAGGTTCTCATCAAAGAGAAAGGCCAACCGCCCTTGGTGTGGCCACTGGGGCGTGTCAGCAAGGTCTTCCTTGGCTGCGACGGGACCACACGGGTAGTGGAGCTGAAGACGAAGAAAGGAACGGTGTTGCGGGCTTACAACAACGTCTGCCCACTTCCTCTCACTTGAATACTTCAACCCGGGGAGGATGTTCGGGCGTCTCCGACCACTCGGCAATCTTCGGCGGCCGTCGGGGACAGCGGAAGGTGGCGGGTGACGACGAGAGGTGCGGCGTGCGGGACGCGGGCCATCGAAGCACTTCGCTACCGATCACGGACGACGGTACGCGCACGCACTCCTAACCTTTACCAACACCGACATATTTTTGTACTACCTATTTCGGATTATACTTCTTTATTATACAGTCCACTACTTTCAATTAAGTCCTTAATTTAGGTCCCTAACAATCCCTGTTCGCGCTATGCAAGTGCACACAAGGACAACCCCCGGTTGGTGCAATACTATTGTAGGATATGGAAACAAAGATATTTGATTATGGGTTTGGGTGGCTAAGTGAACTGGTTACCTAGAGCTGTGGAAAGACTATGGCCCCTGCCTGACCAATATTTTATATAAAATACACAGTTAAAATGGCAGGGGGTGACTGGCACACTCAATAATGGGCCCCCGGAAACGGTCGCTAGCACATAGTGACGTAGCGATAAGGGAGGAACATTTCCTAAGGTGCTTGAGGAGTGGAGAGGTATTCCACGGCTTTCAGAACAATCCCAGAGCCTGGAAGATAGTCAAGATCCCTACGAGCACTTACTGGAATACTTCCTTCCTCCGAGCACGTTTGCTCTTGCGAATCTCCACTCAAGCCGGCCAATTAAGGCAAGATTGAGGTGGGAGCTCCGTTCCTCGTCAGTGTTCACTCCAGCCGGCCAATAAAGGCAAGCCAGAGGTGAGGAACAAGACTTCTCCCGGGAGATAGGGTCCGTGGTCCCACGGATTCCATAATCTCCCCTCGCTTAACATGCATGATCGCACATTTGTCCACACCAAATTCCATCCTGATGGCGCTACTAAAAGTTTCAGTTACTTTCAGTAGCTCCATCAGTTGCAAATTGTTGGTAGCAAAGAGTTTTAGGTCGTCCATGTAGAGGAGGTGAGATATAACCTGACCACCTCTCCTCAACCGATAGCCAAGACCTGAATCCTCCAGCAGTGTGCTTAGAGGATTCAGGGCTAAGCAGAACCAGAGCGGACTCAGACTGTCGCCTTGAAATATGCCTCGCTCGATCCTTATCGGCTCGCTATTCCTCTGGATATTTCAACATCCTGGATAGCGAAGGACCGTCCTCCATTGCCCCATACACGACATCAGGAAAGTGCGCAGAGTTGTATCTACTTTATACAACTCCAGCACCCTCATGAGCCATGTATGTGGCACCGAGTCATAGGCCTTCTTATAATCTATCCAGCATGTCGACAGATCCTTTCGGGAACGGCGAACCTGTTGGCTAATGGCCATATCAATGAGGAGTAGCTCCTTAGTACCGCGGGACCCGTTCCTACATCCATTTTGAGAGGCAGACATGATGGAGTTGGTGTCAATATGTTTGTTAATTTTAGCTCTCAAAATGGATGTAAGAACTTTATAGACCGTCGGTAAACACGTGATCGGTCTATAATTTTTGGGTTCCGCGGTGCTACCAGATTTATGGAGCAGGTGGGTAACTCCTGTCGTTAGGAACTGGGGGTAGCGAACCAGACTCCAAAGCAGTCTGGTACTGAGCCGCCAAGCAAGCATGCGATCTTACGAACCATTTGATCCAGAAGTTGTGCAGCCCGTCCGGCCCTGGAGACTTCCAGTTAGGTAACGGACGGACTGCACGAGCTACATCTTGGGGCAGATAGTAATAGCCCCCATTTCTGGTATTGGGTCGCAGGCTCGCTCGACTTCCCGAGTCCAATCACCTTCGGTGTGACTGACAAGCACCGACCAGATGCTGCGCCAGAAAGAGCACATGGCATCTTCATCCGGCTGATGCGTGTCAGCCACACCTTGGTTTGGTCGCTCCCAAGCCCTATAAACCTCAATTCTGGACTGCCAAGCTGGTGCTGCTGGTTTTGGTCGTGTAGCTCTAGAGTCATTAGAAAATTTGACGTGAGCTACACGACATACCGCTACATCCGCGCAGTACAGAATTGAATGTGTATTAGTGAGGTCTTCGCAGTCATCAAAATAGTTTGACAACTGCGAATCCAGAGCCGCCACCAGCGCCTTATTTTTGTTATGCATGGGCAAACGAGGTAAACGTGGTCTAAGCTCGGGCGACATGAACCGATATTCCTGAATCGCACGCTCTAAAGCACTCCTCAATTCTTCATCGCACTGGGTACTTACATTTGCAGCCCTGTCATCAATCCTCTCGTCAGCTTGACTTGTAATAATCTGTGATGGTACTATAACACTCCGCACCGGGGGGGCGATGACATGGCTACATTGCATTTCACTTCGCAGGCGATCAAGTACAGTGTCATCCAACATATGATTACGCTGGATGACCCGCACCCGATCCGACAGTCGTTGTGCCGAAACGTTGACAGCCGGCTCAAGCACCTGGAAAAGAGAGAGCATCTGAACACGGTACGCGGTCAAATTTTTTCCCCCCTCTGTAGCCCCATAGTATGAGCGCATGACGTTTTCGTTAATGGATCGTGTCCATCTCATGCGCTGCACACTTCCGTCGGGAGCTGGGACCCTATCAGAGGCCTCGAGGTCCTAAACCGTCCGGCGGCCGGCGTCTTCCCCGTCGGCGAGCAGGTGGTGGCGTCGTGGGCGGGGAGAAATACTCGTCGCTCGAGCTCGACGCAACTGCCGCGGCCGGTATCATCACAGCGTTCACAGTGGGGCTGAGTACCGGCGGCGACGAGGCGGAGCTGAGCGGCGAGTCCGGAGGTGGTAGCCGTGCACGTCGAGCTGCTGATCGTGTCAACATTAAATCTTCATTTTCCCGTTCATTGTTTTATCGGAGGTGACATCTGTCATGTCACCTCCAATTCGGCAGTTTTTAGAATAATTTTATTGCATTTTGGTCGGTTTGAACTCTTTACTAGTTTTTTTGTAGTTTTCAGGATCCAGGTTCGGTTTGTACGGAAAAACTATTGTGAAAGTGCGTGAAAATTAATTATTGTTAAAATTAAAGAAAGAAAGAAAATATTTTATTTGGGACACACACAGGAAATACAAAACATAATAAAAAAAAGGCGAAAAAAACGAAAAAAGAAAAAAAAAAAATACGAAATATTAGGAAGTTTTGTTGACATGGTGTTGCCAGTTATTATTATTATTATTATGTAAGAGTCTATTAACTGCTCCCAAATTAGCAAATTTATATATTTTTTTTTTTTACATTCGTCCTTGACATATTCATCCTATTATTTGACATTATATACCTACGAGTTAATTTCAACTCTTTATTAGTGGCTTTTGTGCACATGATAATTATTCAGATTTATTACAGTTGTAATAGCAATCACGTAATTGCGTTTAATTAAAATAGGTTTTTATTTTTATTAATTTATATAATGGAGACAGGTATGTGACTCTTTCATTTTCATATTTTAACTACTGTGGGCATACTCTGGGTAGTGTTGGTTAATGCGCAATAGAAAAACCTTTTGCATTTCAGATCAAATTATAATTTACTATCTAATTAATCACACTAGTAATTCACACACTGTAGGTACAAGACACGACTATTTGTAATGCGCGACAGTTTCTAAATGTCTTCACTGCTTGACCGCCACCGATGAACTCTGCTCAGCTCCGGTCCGAGCGTTATGTTCAGACTCTGTCGAACGCCGCTAGGCAGCGCTGACGTTCCGATTAGTCAACTCAGTAACGTATTTCCGACATATATATCTTTTGTATAGATTCTTTTCAATTTTGTGAATGTGAGAATGCTGTAGGCTTAGTGGACTGTAGATTTGTTGACCATTTTCTATTTTCTTAAGTACCTGGTACTTATTGAAAGACCTACACTGTCCTACCATACCTAGTCACACTGTTATTTTAAAGAATTGTCGAAACCAATTATTTTTAAAACAGTAACCGTAGAGTTTCTTGCCGGCTCTTATCCATAGGAAACGACCAATTGGAACCGTGCACCTAACTTCCTTTCATAAGTGCTGTAACGTTACATTTTCCCAGAGGGGGAAAATGTGAGGGAAAATATAATAAAATATTTAAATATTATAATATAATTAAAAATACAAGGGGAGTACAAAAAAACACAGTTTAACACTACTGATCGGCACTGCACGTTTAGGAGGTTAGGCCTCAGAGGTGGCCTGCAGCGGGAGGTGGTCCTCGGGAGATGGAGGCTCCGGCAGGGAGTGATTGACGGCTGGTGGTGGCCTCGGCGGGTCGATGACTCCGAGGGAAGGAAGAGTTGGCTCCGGCAGGGAGTGGGTGAGCCCCGGAATGGCCAGGGTAGGCCAAGATGGACTGTAAGAGAGACAGACCCTTTTATTATTATAAAGTCGGAGATAGAATCGGAGATAGATAGAATCCGAGATAGAATCCGAGATAGAATCGCCCCGTTGCTTCTGACGGCCTCTGCTTTTATACCCTTCAGCTCGTTTCCAAAATCAATATTCTTTTCCATTTTCAAACAGTGGTTTCTTCAAATATAATCGGACCTCCTTGGAGTGCGTAAATTTCATATATGAAATTTAGAACAATAGTTAATTTGTAGTTATTTTGTACAATCATAATATAAAAATAAATTATAATTAATACAATGTTTAAGCGATATCAATAAAAATAATTGAAACTATATAAACCAAAAAGTAACATCATAGACTAAGCCAAACAGAAAAATAAAAAGAAACTGACAGTTTAACATTTGACATAGGTAAGTGTCACAACAAGAAAATCTACAGAAAATATCAATAACAATGAAATACAGAGCCTCAGGAATATTTAACACACCGACAATGGTCATGCATTTATCTAGAGAGAACGTATGATAAAAGACCAACATTTTAACAACCAAACCGTAAGTAAAAACATGCAACATTACATTTCCCCGACAACCCCGGAAAATTTTTGAATCCCATGAAAAAATTTTTAGGGCATTACTTAGCAAACCTAGCAGACTATTTACAGTGGTACTGAAAATTAAAAAGAAAGAAAAAACTAACATCTGGTGTGTAGTATCTTACAATTATGATTCCCCATAACCCAAGAAAAGTATCAACTGAAAAGATTTAGATGTTGTAAATAAGACCTTGCTCTTTCATACACCTTTCAACAACTCGCCTTTCGTGCTCCCTCAATCATACATCACCAGCATTCTTAGGGGATATGGTTCACATTCTATGACGCATACTCCACAAGGAATTATTTTAAGGTTACGAAGGCTTATTTATTTTAATTAGGTGTCGTAACCCGCACCTTTTTTAAAACCCAAAAAAAACTAAATTCAATATTTACAAAACTTTCCTGTTTCAGAAAAATAGTCAAGGTTTTAAAGCATTAGTGCTTAAGAAAAACCTTGCAAGTTTCAAGTTCAAGTACAAGCAATTAGTGCTTAAGAAAAACCTTGCGAGTTTCAAGTTCAAGTACAAGTAAATTAAATCTAAGTTTAAGTTCAAGTAAGTATTTAAAAATAAAAGATATAGATACACTAAGGCTTATTTAACGAGTTAAGTACCGCTCGACATAATGGCTTATTTAACGAGTTATGCACCGCTCCCTAAAAACTAAATATAATTAACAATGCCAAAAGTTTTATCCCTATGAAGTATTTACAGACATGAAAATGAATAAAAATGAAAGTTCTTAAAGACATCAAGGAGAAGAACCCTGTGGTAGCATTTACAGAGCTATTTAGTGCTAATTGAATCTTTTATAACGGAATGTCCCATGAACGAAATTATCCTTTCCTGTCTTATGTTTCAGATCAAAATCAAAGCATGATAGACGAAGAGTCCAACGTGCTAATCTCCCAGAATGATTAGATAGATTTTGGAACCATTTCAGTGTAAACTGTAAAACTTTAGTAAAATAAAAACTAAAACAATATTATAAACTAAATAATAAATAATATTGTATAAACTGTAACAATTTTATTTTTGTCTCCGATATATATATATAGAATTATCTCCGATTTGTCAAAGTTTCAGCAGGTCTTTCAGCTCTGATAGAAACTTCGTATTCAAGCTCAAGTTTGTTGAAGTACGAGTATCTTATTGGTCTATTATCCATTGTTTAAGATTTAAAAATATTAGTCTAGGTATAAGTTTTTAAGGAATTTAGCCGTGGTAACAAATCAAACTAAATGGAGTAATGATTAAAGTAAATTAATGTTCAGTATTGTACAAACGTCCACAGGATATTGTCCTGCAGGCGTCGTGGAGTGTCCCAGTCCCCAACTTGCTAGTGACAAGTTAACACACACAAGCGAAAACTGGGTACGATTACCAATGAATGGTAACCGTAGTGGTGTGCAAGTGTGTGGGATGCAGTGTAGTGAGGTAAAGAAAAGAGTAAAGAGTAGGTGGTAACGTCTATAGGATACTCTCCTATAGAACGTCGTAGAGTAAGCCAAACCCCAACTTGCAAATGACCAACGAACGAACGATGGTTTTAACACGTACAAGCGAAGAATGGATGACGATTACAATGGTAATCGTAGTGTGTGTGGGGGTGTAGTATTACGAGTTGTTCAGTATAAGAAGTGTTGAGTAAAGGTTGTAATGGATGAGGTGATGAATAAAGGTTCGCCAAAATATAATTGAAAAACTTGTGAAAGTTTAGTTTTAGAATTTAGAGAGGGAAGAGGGGGTGGGTTAGTTTTAGAATTTAGAGAGGGAAGAGGGGGTGGGTAAGCTGAATGGGCGCCAAACTGTAACGTTACATTTTCCCAGAGGGGGAAAATGTGAGGGAAAATATAATAAAATATTTAAATATTATAATATAATTAAAAATACAAGGGGAGTACAAAAAAACACAGTTTAACACTACTGATCGGCACTGCACGTTTAGGAGGTTAGGCCTCAGAGGTGGCCTGCAGCGGGAGGTGGTCCTCGGGAGATGGAGGCTCCGGCAGGGAGTGATTGACGGCTGGTGGTGGCCTCGGCGGGTCGATGACTCCGAGGGAAGGAAGAGTTGGCTCCGGCAGGGAGTGGGTGAGCCCCGGAATGGCCAGGGTAGGCCAAGATGGACTGTAAGAGAGACAGACCCTTTTATTATTATAAAGTCGGAGATAGAATCGGAGATAGATAGAATCCGAGATAGAATCCGAGATAGAATCGCCCCGTTGCTTCTGACGGCCTCTGCTTTTATACCCTTCAGCTCGTTTCCAAAATCAATATTCTTTTCCATTTTCAAACAGTGGTTTCTTCAAATATAATCGGACCTCCTTGGAGTGCGTAAATTTCATATATGAAATTTAGAACAATAGTTAATTTGTAGTTATTTTGTACAATCATAATATAAAAATAAATTATAATTAATACAATGTTTAAGCGATATCAATAAAAATAATTGAAACTATATAAACCAAAAAGTAACATCATAGACTAAGCCAAACAGAAAAATAAAAAGAAACTGACAGTTTAACATTTGACATAGGTAAGTGTCACAACAAGAAAATCTACAGAAAATATCAATAACAATGAAATACAGAGCCTCAGGAATATTTAACACACCGACAATGGTCATGCATTTATCTAGAGAGAACGTATGATAAAAGACCAACATTTTAACAACCAAACCGTAAGTAAAAACATGCAACATTACAGTGCCCATGTAGGTTTATGTGAAAGAAAAATATTTTGAATTTGAATTGAATTAATCAAATTTCATGTATACTAATGCGAAACACTTTATTGGGACAAAAACTAGATGGAGGAAAATGGTGTATACCGAACCTTATTAAAGTTTGTGCGGTTGAGTTTCAGAATCACCCCATAATAATTATATATGTTTACAGACCTCCTAATAGGGATAAGGCCTCAGCGAATACATTCCTCGTTGGTTTAGAGAAGATTCTTAATGAAATCTCTTTTAAACTTAAGAAAAAGATGATTGTATATGGTGATTTTAATATATAGATATTTTGAATGATAACTACGCCCCTCGCAGCTTTAAAAACCTATTGCAAAGATTTAATTTGAAAGTAGGTGTACTTACTCCAACACCTCTTTGTAGCGGAACGTGCATTGACAACTTTTTCGACAATAATTTATAAGGGGAAGTAAATGCGTAACGGTCGAATTGGCGTTGTCAGATCATACAGCACAACTACTACAATGTCCTGTTAAAATAACTTGCGTACCTACTTGATGCGGTGGGTGCGGGGCAGTGCCAACAACCTCTTGGTTACTGTGGCTGATAGGGTGGAAGGTCTAATACTCAGGCACTGGTCCAGAACACAGGTATTACCGTCAAATAGTGCCTTGAAACTATGTTAAATTAATTAATGCATATTTGGTTGTCTTATTGGTGATTTTGACATTATAGTTATGATTTTGACATTATAGTTATGATTTTGACATTATAGTTATGATTTTGACATTATAGTTATGATTTTGACATTATAGTTGTGATTTTGACATTATTATTGATTATGTTGACATTACTAGTAATCATGACCAAAATTTGCCAAATATTATCATGTACTAACACTAGTGTTTAAGATGTGGATGTAATTACTAACCAATTGTATTGTATGATCTGACAATAAAATTATTTTATTTTTGATTTTGTCTTCGATATTGGTACATATTCAGAAGTAGTTTCTGTAACGAAAATACGCAAAAGTTTAAAATTTGTTTACATTTGACATTTACTGATATTTGTTCCTCCACAGAACCTAATGACGCATTTAATAAGTTCCACGACGCATTTTAACTATTTTATGATATGTGCTTTCCACTAAAGAAATTTAAACGGTAAGCAGTACAATCACCTAAGTGGATTAGTAAGGGTATAAAATTATGTTGTAAATGCAAGCGAGACATGTTGTGGCAATTTCGAAAAGACCACAACCCCAATACTAAAACAATTTTCAAAACGTATACGAAACGCTTCAAAACAATAATTTGTCTGACTAAGAAATCCGAAAATAACAACTACATTAATAATGCGTCTAATAAGTGTAAAGCTACAAATAATAAATAAGTGCAAAAATAATAAGCCGGTCGAGAATACCAAGACTTAGAATAAATAACATAGATATAACTGACCCGAAAAGTATCACCCAAACTTTTAATGACTATTTTATTGAAGAAATTAAATAAGCAACTGATAGTAATATTATTAATCAACATTTAAAATTTGATATGCATCCTGACTCATTATTTTTATTACCCACAGTTCCCCCTGAAATTGTAAAATTCATAAATTCATTGAATAACACTAATAGCTCTGGTTATGATGACATCACAAGAAAGGTTATTAAAACTATTTCTACCAATACAGCACCAGTACTTAGTTATATAATATGTTTAGAATCGGGTGTGTTTCCGGACAGGTTAAAATTAGCTGGTATAAAATCACTATTTAAGAAGTGTAGCCAACACGATCCATTTCACTACCGGCCTATTGCCTTACCACCCATATTCTCTAAAATTGTAGAAAAGGTGATGTACAATACATTATACCCATACTTTGAACGTAAAAATACTTTTGCTGATGAACAATACGGTTTTAGAAGAAAAAAGAATATTAATATGGCAATTTTCAATCTCTTTCATAAAATTATAACTGACATTTATAACATAAATCCAGTAGCTGCTTTATTCATGGACATGAGCAAGGCATTTGATTTTGTGGATAGGAAAGTACTTACTATTAAATAATTTGGAAAAGTATGGAGTTAGGGGCAATGCTTTGAACCTTTTCAAATCGTACTTGTCAGACAGAAAACAAATGACTAAACTGCATTACCTCAAAAACCGAGCGTACGTATGTATCGAGTCAGAAGGCTCATAACTACGGCGTACCCCAAGGAAGTATTGTAGGATCGTTATTATTTACATTAATGACATGCCCAGAGAAACACATCATCCGATGGTTTTGTTTGCTGATGATAGCACGGTCGTTTTTAGTGGTGAAAATGATGCGATGACACTTGAGGGAGAAATAAACCACTGTCTTAAAGTATTAGCAGAATGGATGGGCGCGAATAATTTAAAAATTTAAATTGACAAAACTAAAATAATGACTTTTGAGCAAAGGACGAATCATTAAAAACCTGACATAAATATGGAGACAAGACAATTTCAGAAAAAACAACTACAAAATTTTTAGGGATTGATCCGGATAGAGACGTGTCGTGGAAAACTCATACTGAAAGTTTATGTAAACGCCTGAGTAATCTCGCAAAGCAGGTAAATTAAAAAGTATTGGTTACATATATGTTTAGGCATATCATGCATATGTTACGTCTGCATTACGATACGGGATTATATATTGGGGTAACTCCACCAACAAGAAGACAGTATTTAGAGCGCAAAAGAGGTGTGTGAAGGCAATATGCGGTATTCAAGGCACGGAAAGCTGCAAACCGTTCTTTTTGAATTTCCGTATATATTAACAGTACCATGCCTATACATATATGAGGTGGCCGTAACTGTCAAAACAAACTTCCACCTATGTGAAAAACTACACAGTTCGCGACATAGAAATAAAATAAGCAGTAGGCAATTCAAAAAAGCACTATTCCGTAAAAAGTTCCTAGCAATGGCACCACATATTTATAATAAATTACCGAATGCTTTGTTTAGTTTTAAAGATATTCATTTATTTAAGAAGCAACTCAATAATTTACTGATAAGTAAGACATACTACACAATTAATAAATACCTGTCTGATAGAAATTTGGGTGTATAATAATAATATAATATAATTAGGGTGAATACTGGAGTCCGATTTATTTTTTATTAAAATTATCTTATTTGTATTGCCAATTATGTGTTGACTGTATTAGATATTACTTAGTTATGATGACATTATATATTCTGACATTACATGCTTATTGATTGACATTGTGCATGGTACCATTTTGAAATTGTATTACTTATTAATGTGAAATTATGAAATGGTATAATTTTAATAATAATTTTGCATGCCTGAATTGGTGCAACACAGTGGACTGCGCATGTGACATCTAGAAATGTATGATTATGTACTGTGTTGAGCAATAAACATTTGAATTTGAATTTAACTATAATAGTCCGGTCTAAAGTCTAACATGACCCGGCTGTAGCAGCCAGGATTGGCTCCAGACGAGAAAACTCAGTGGTTAACAGCAGAGACGCTAAATTGAATAAACGCATTCAATTATGATAGCCAGTTCTAAAGTTCACCATGATCTGGCTGCTGCATGATTGGTTCCGGAAGAGGGAATTCCTCAACAGTACAAACACGAAATTTTATACACGTATTTAATTATGATAGTCTATTGTAATGTCTACCATGACCTGGCTGCTACGCCCAGGGTTAGCTCCAGACCACGTAATTCTTCAATGGTCAACAGTATAGACACGATAAAATATAAACGCATTTAATGTTGATAGTCCATTCTAAAGTCTACCATAACCTAGCTGCTACACCCAGAATTGGCTCCAGACGAGGTAACGCCTCAACCGTCAACAGTACCTACAGACACGAAATTTTATATACCGTAATCTGGCCCTACTTTGCTCCTAAGGTGGTAAAAATGCTCCACTTCCGAAAAATTATTAAATCTGATTTTGCGTACTGATACTCTACTGTTTAGTAGAATCCAATATTTTTATCTGAAAATATTGTTCTTAATCTAGCAACACCAGAGTTGACAGATGTCAAAGTCAGCCATTATTTTTTTCTGTGTGTGGTAGAAATGCATCGCTCTTCGAGGTGAAAATTTAAAAGTGAGTAAAATCTATTTGCATCTCCTAAACTTGTGATTTAAACAATTACAGTCGCATTTAATTAGTTAACGTGTTTTCTAAACTATCAGATTCAAGTGATATTTTGTGTTTAATACCAGCATTGTATTTCTTGTATCAGTTTTTTTGACTTGGGTATACTTTGCGCTTACTTTTGAGGTTATAATGCGCCTGGAGCAAAGAATACCCATAGTTTAATTTTTCCATCTATGTTTACTTACTTATGTATTTTACTTGTTTTAGGCTAGAAACATGCCTAGAAAATATAAAAGACGAGCTGATGCAAGGCGCTACAAAGCGTATAGCAAAGAAAAATTAGAAGAATGTCTTTTGACATTAGAAAATAAAGCCATGACCCAACGAGAAGCTGAAAAGCATTTTAATATTCCTAGAAGGACTATAATTAATTATATTAAAGCCAGAAAAAATAATACAGCTGTGAAACCACCAGGACATCCTCAAGTTTTTGATGATGAAGAAGAATCACAGTTTTCTAGTTGCATTAAATTGATGGGAACGTATGGATTCCCCTTATCTGAAATTGATTTTCGTTATATCGTAAAAGCTTATCTTGATAAAACTGGACGAACTGTGATAAGATTTAAAAATAATTTACCGGGTACCGAATGGGTCGCGTCATTTTTACGTCGCCACCCTGATTTATCCAGACGCTTTGCTGCAAATATTAGACGAGCTAGAGCCGCCATCACTCCAGACATTTTAACTGAATATATTGAATATCTTAGACAAGAGCTCGTAGATGTGCCAGCCATTAATATTTGGAATTATGACGAAACAAACGTCACGGATGATCCCGGCAATAAAAAAGTGATTATAAAAAGAGGCACCAAGTACCCGGAACTTCTACGAAATTCATCAAAATCCAGTATTTCAATTATGTTTTGTGGAAGCGCTGAAGGCGAATTACTTCCTCCATTCGTCGTTTATAAGTCTAGCTGTCTATGGACAACATGGACGGAAGGTGGACCTGAAGGGACCCGCTATAGTTGTAGCCAAAGCGGCTGGTTTGATATGAGCATATTTACTGATTGGTTTCAATCGCAATTGTTACCTAGATTGAAAAAAATGGCAGGAAAGAAAGTCATCATAGGAGATAACTTATCTTCCCATATTTCTCTCGATGTTATTAATCAATGCAAAGAAAACAACATCACATTTCTTTGTCTACCACCAAACAGTACTCATTTAACACAGCCACTAGATGTAGCGTTCTTCCGCCCACTGAAAGTTGCTTGGAGGTCCATACTGTCCGACTGGAAATCTAGTGCGAGTGGGTATAAGAATGCAGTTCTCCCAAAGGGTATTTTCCCTCAAATGTTAAAACGTTTAGTGGATGCAATAACCCTGAACAGTGCTAATAACCTCAAAGCTGGATTTACAAAATGCGGAATCTATCCTTTAGATGCTAAACCTCTCCTAGATAGACTACCCCACGCAATTAACACTGAGGCCATTAATGATTATTTTATACAAAGCCTGGAAATAAAAAGAAACGCATGGACTCAGGGTGTTGCAACCAACAGAGGCAGAAAAAAGCTAAAGTTAATACCAGGCAAAAGTGTAGCGGATCAGATGCTTGTTTCGCCGACAACTGGTGAAGTAGAATCCGTCCCTAGTTCGTCTCTGCTATTATTAATGGTGATAGCAGCGAAAGTGATGATCAAATGTCTTTAAGAGATTCCTCTGAAGGGCCACTAAGTGACGTTGAAAACGAAGACCCCAACATTTTAAATTCTATAGATTCAGAGAATCTAGCGTTACAGCCCTTGGTAAAAAAAGAAGGTCAATATGTCATTTTTAAATACGAAGGTGAGCTGTTTCCCGGCGTGATTATAAAAATCAATAAAAATGGGGCTGTTATATCATCAATGAAGCGTTCTTTGAAGAACTGGAAGTGGCCTCTTCCTAAAGACGAATTATACTACACATGGAATGATGTACTTGGCAGCATAAACACACCGAAAAAAATTGGACGCAGAGACTTTTATTCCGTGCCAGAACTGAACCAAATATGGGGCACCTAAGTTAATAGAAGATTTTGAAAATTTATAATTTTTTTCATCTCATAAATGATTGTTTTATTGATAATTTGTGCTAGAGCAAAACAATATTGTTTATTTTTGAATTATTTACGAAATGTTGTAGTTAATTACTGTAATAATTAAGAAAAAAATATCCTATGGCAAACCAAAATATGATTTTTAATTGATCTCTCATAAATAAAGGTGATTTTATAACACATCTGCTTTCTATTACCCTGTCCTATCGGAGCAAAGTAAAAATGACTAAATAAAACTATGCTCCATTGAAAAATAAATGACAAACCTGTGAAGAGAAATTACGGTGCAAAGTTACCCCCTGCATAAGAACTACTTTGCTCCAAAAGAAATAAAAAAAATAAAAAACTTGGTCACTAAATACAATAATGTATTTAATGTCAGGTTAAACTTTAATAGTACTATTATATACACAATACATCACATTACTGATTTAGGCAAGATTTAAAAAGATGTGGATTAAAAAAAAAGTTGGAGCAAATTTTGGTGCAAAGTAGGACCAGGTTACGGTACGCCTTTAATGTTGACAGTCTATTCTAAAGTTTAGTACTTATTCTAAATTTTATTTAGCATACTATAAAGACCGGCAAAGCCAGCCAGCAAGTCAAAGCTGCGGTGGTGAACGTTCAAACCATCTGCAACGATAAGCTCGCGTGGGAACGCCGGAGCTCCGCAGTGCCGGAAAGTCAAAGTCAAAGTCAAAACATTTATTTCAAATAGGCCCATGTATGGCACTTTTGAACGTCAAAATTTACTGAATAATATAATTGATTCTAGTCGCCCCTTCCAAAAGGTAGTTTTCGTATGGAGAAGAATGGGCAAGAAACTCCACCGTTACTCTTTTAAAATGTTTTACAATAGTTTGTATTAGTACGTACATTAGTTAAATAATTATATGTGAAGACGATGCACCTAGAATAAAATTACTATACCACAATAGGTAAAAAGAATTAAAAATGAAGCAACGACAGATAATTTAATTATATGATAGATACATGGTGCTCACATATTTACAAACATAGTAAAAGTAGACGATTTTCCTAATGTTTTTAAAATTAATAAGTCGGTGTGTGAGGAAGTAATCACAGAATGTAAAATCAATGTCATATAATACAAAATTATAAATTTAATAATTAAATTAGCAACCTGTTTGATTTTGTCTTGATTCTAAATTGTCCTATGGAGCAGGACCAGCATGTTTCCAAGCACTCTTATCTTGGATATAATCCTCTAATTTGTAATATGCTTGTTTACAAAGTGTACTTTTAATCTGAGTTTTAGATTTTCTTTCATTTAATTGCAATATGTCACAAGGTATTTTGTTGTAACATTTAACACAGTACCCCATAAAAGATGTATGTACTTTAGATAATCTGAAAAATGGTTGATCTAGTTTATCTTTATTTCTAGTATTAAAATTATGTCTATCACTTATTTTATTAAAAAGATGTGGATTTTTCCTTACATACATAATATTTTCATAAATGAATTGGCAAGGTGCCGTCATAATATTAATCCTTTTAAATAGTTTCCTGAGAGATTCGCGGCGACGTAGATTATAAATGGCTCTGACAGCTCTCTTTTGTAAAATAAAGATGGATTCAATGTCAGCAGCCCGACCCCACAGTAAAATGCCATACGACATAATGCTGTGGAAGTAGCTAAAATAGACCAATCGCGCGGTTTCTACATCTGTTAACTGTCTTATCTTTCTAACAGCATAAGCGGCCGAGCTTAGCCGCCCCGCAAGAGATGTTATATGAGGTCCCCATTGTAATTTCTCGTCTAGCGTTAAAATGTTATTGTTTGTCCACTGTGATCTGATGGCAACTTATTTACAATTTGTTTGTGTAGGTAATCACAGTTACAAAAAATATTATCTATACAAGTGGCACAAGAAGCTGTCACTCGGGTTGGTTCAATAAAAACATTTGACAAATCAAATGACCTAAAAAGACTTAATAATCTGACAGTGTTCGAGTTATTTTCTAATAAGTTAATATTAAAATCACCACATATGATTATTGACTTACTACTAGTACTAAGTTTTTTTAATACATCTTCCATCACAGAATCAAACACAGATAGATTCTGGTAACTTGGAGGTCTGTATACGCATACTATAACATGCTTATCGAGCTCAACACAGGACAATTCAATGTTGTGTTCAACAGACAGTCCGATGATGTCTTTTCTTTCTTTCGATTTTATAGAATTTTTAATCAATATTAACGATCCGCCATGTATCATACATTTTCGACTGAAATGGCTAACTACACAATAATTTTCATAATTAATTGACATCACTTGATGATCTTTTAACCAATGCTCTGTTAAACAAATTACATCAAACTTGGTATTTTTTTAAAACAATTCTATTTCCAGTAATTTGGAAGAGCAACCTTGGATATTTTGATTAAATAATTTTAAAGTATGTTGCACTCCCTTTGGTTTATTATTATGAGTTATATTGCCAGAAGATACCATTTTATTATTCTCTAATAATAATTGGTTAATTGAAGGGGTAACTTCTGTTGTCTTACTGCCTAGTTTAAAGAATTATCCGGAGTGACCTCCACAACTACAACAGAAGAATCTAAAATGCCCGTATGAGTTCCAGCAGGAAAGGAATACCCTATCTGACTGGTAGTGGCCTCCAAGTATGTTGTTATTGTAGGTGGATCCTCCTCCGTACATGGTAAAACATAATTATTCACTATGCTGTTAGTATAACTATACAACATAGATTCGTCACTAATACTACACTTTGTTATATTATCTATAACCTCATTAATATTATATGCTATCAACATAGCAATCAAATTTCTACATTCCCAAGACAGAGATAAAGTTCTCTGAGTTAACTTAAAACCACTAACAAACTGGTTAGTGTCAAAATACAATAATTTGTCACTATGACAACATGTCAGCCTGTGAATAGTATTATTCAACTTATAAATGTAGTTATTTTCATCATAGGATAAAGTATCAGAATAAGGAAAAGCACACAACATGAGCTTTCCTACATTTAATTTTAATAAGGTGTCCACACCATCCACTATGTCCTTTCTGGTAATACCAGTACTATTACCTAATAATAAAACCATTGTAGAATAATGATCTAGGTTTGTGTTTACAATTCTTTTAATCATTTGTTTAAAACTTATGTTATGATAGCTATGATTGGTAAAACTATGGCTAAGGTAATTGAGTAAAATTTTCCCAAAGCCTGAACCTAATTGGTCACAAAAAAATATTGATTTATTTTTCTGTGACTTAACACAAGTCTCTGCTGGAAGAGCCAACACCGGAGGGGGCAAGTTAGGCTGAGGCTGAGGAGGCAGTTGTCGGTTTGCACAGCTGCATGAGAGGTTATTAGTCAGGGACTCATACATCTCAGCATTGCACTTCACCAAATCCAGTAGTTCCCCAGCCTCAAGCAAGCGGTCACTTACTTGCTGTTGTGAAGTCTCATATTTTTCAAAAATATCCTTCATCAAGTGCTCCTTGTGTAGTATATCATTATAGAGGAGCTGGATATCAGTATCATATTTTTCCCTACATTTATCTAACTCAATAGTACAAGTATTTAAACTTTTTGATAAGACAACACGGTCCTTTCTAAGTGAAAGATTTAATTTTAAGAGGTTTTTCTTTTTGATTGCTCTCTGTGACCGTTTAATTAATTTCTTGATTTTAATGTATTTTTTTAATTTATTATGACTCACAATAATAGGACATAATGATATGGTATCATCACCAGTCAAATCTATTGTTACAGCTGGCTCACACACTGATTTTAACTTACTACCCACTAACTCACTAAACAGATTACTGGTGCTAGCAACCTGTTTGCTGACCTTGATACACTCTGAGAGAGATAGAGCCTTTTGGGCTTCACACAATTTTTGTTCAAGTCCTGTAATTCTATTTAAAGCAAGTTCGTGGGTGTCACTGCACTCTTGAAACGTTGACACTAGATGTTGTAGTTGACTGTGCTGGTCGGTTAAGTCCATGTGTTGTATGTCACGTAGCTGAGACAGTTCATTTTTGAGGGAGGTGTTCTTTAAATTAATGTTTTCCACTTCCACTTCACTGTCTTCTCTTTCCTGGAGCAGCTGTTGGCATGTAGCTTTAGAAGCCTCGAGCTCCATTAAGGTAACTCTTAGTTTTGCTTCCAAATCCCTGATTGTAGCACTGCGGGTCATCATTTTCTTTGAAATGTCAATGGCCTGGAATGTGTAAAGTTATGCAGCTAAATAACAAAGTAAGAAAAGATGTTCTAATATTTAGATAAATAGGAGGTAGAAGAGAAAAAAGAATTAATTTAATTTAGAAATAGGTGTCTGCGCCACCTCTACGCCTGACGCCTTTTCAATAGCATCAAGTTGCACAAGCGAGTGGCGCCATTAGATTTTCTATGTTGTTCGTGATTTTTACTCACACCCGCACTTTATTATCTTTTTCTTTTTTTTATTTGATGTTGAGTACACGGCTGCGTGGATTTCTTTGTTATAAAACACAATTATATTGTAATCTTCAAGAAAAATCAAGATTAAAGCTGTTTGTGAAGAAACTGAGGTTTTAATTATTGTAAAACTTCCAAATGTCCACTACTGGACATATAAGTGGCGACCGTGACAGGACATTTCTGCAAACTGGAATCGAGTACGAAGACAAAGAATCTTTATGAAAAGGAAGTTCACAAAAGATTCATCGTGGAGGACTACAGACGCAAGAACGCTATAATAGAAGACAACTAAGCCAGCCAGGTCGGTGAGCAGAACGCGCCGCGCCCAGCCTTAGCTTCTACGACGCCGACGACGTCGAGGTTCACCGTCAGCCTGCCACGCCAGCTCGAGGATTCCGTCAACATCTGCGCAAGCAGCTCGTGTACCTATTAGTACCACAGCTACCAGCGAGGATCAGTGCAGCCAGAAGCAGCCGTCTCGCCTATCAGATAAGTGCCATTCCTACAAAACCCTACCCATATTACTTAAACCTATTTTCCTATCAAAAGGTCGCTGTTGGTACCTACATTCCTCTTGTGTATTTCATTAATTCAACAAGGTATCTAACTACTTCAAAGTTTATCTCAAGTAAATAACCAGTATATATCCAAAAATAGTAAAATTAAAATCGATTGTTCAATGACAACTACCTACGTCATTTGTAAAATTGTAAATCAGTAATTACATTCTCAATATTTTCGTTATACTATAGGTAATCTGAAGCCCAAACTTAGTCGCCCTCCCAATAATACGTTCCATTATTCTAGTTCACATTATTTCAAATATTTTCGGCCGACTATTCCAGAAACATCGTCGCCGTCCTGACGCTGCCGGTTACCGCTAGCCGCGTTCGGGTTACGTCGGCGCCAGCACCGCGCCACGCCGCCTCCGCGCTGCTGCCGTGTGGCTGCGTTCGGGCCCAGGTGCCGCCGAAGGAGTACCAGATAAGATTCCAAACACATAACTTTGTTCCTTCATTTGGCACTACTGTACAGATTACCTACTCAATCAACTATAACTATTTTTCGAAAATTCTCAGTGCCAGTTTATCGTTTGTTGATGCTACAATTAACTATTAATTAACAAGATGTCTTTAAGCGAAGATAAAGACAGTAATGCAAAACAATTGAAGGATTTGTTTGCTAAACGTAGCTCGGTAAAAGGTCGTTTAACGAAATTTAAAAAATATTTAGATATAGTATGCTCTTCAAAATTATCAAAGGGTCAAGTTAAAGAGTTAAAAATTAATATTGAAAAAATACGAGCTATGTCTAGCAAATTCGATGAACTACAGGATCAGATTGAGGTCATTAATTGCGATGATATGGCCTCTGAGATCGACGAACGGGATGAAATTGAGCAGATCTTTACTTCACATCTTGCAATTGCTGAAGAGCAACTTGATAAGTATAAGATTGGTTCTCAGGAATCTGATTTGCACGATTCATCACAATGTCATCACGGTCAGTCATCTCAGTGTCATCATGTTGATTTTAAATTACCACAAATACAAATCGCAAGGTTCGATGGCGCCTATTTCCGCTGGCTTGAGTTCCAAGATACCTATTTGTCGCTCATTCACAACAACGAGCGAATCAAGCCTATTCATAAATTCCATTATTTAGTATCGTATCTCGAAAATGAAGCTGCGCGAATTATTTCTAATTTAGAGATTTGTGAAAACAACTATGAAACTGCGTGGCAGCTCTTGTGCGATCGTTACGATAACAAGCGCCAACTTATAAATCAACACCTCAATTCATTGTTATATTTTGAATCAACACAGCAACAACACAAACGTGAATCAGACAAATCACTGAGGTTTCTGGTTGACCACGTAACTAAAAATTTGCGAGCATTGTCAAGCTTAGCTAAACAGGAGGAACTGCTTGACATGATAATTATTAAAATTCTTATACCAAAATTAGATAATCGTACTGCCATGAAGTGGGAAGAACATCGTAATAGGTTGTCCGATGTCCCCACTCTAAAGGATTTCAATAAGTTCCTAACTGATCGCGCTGATGTGTTAGAAACTATGTATCAAAACAAGTCTGATGTACCTAGGATAATACAATCACGTCCAAATAACAATAATAATTCTCGTATTACTAAATCCTTTTCATCTGCAGTTCAGAACACAGGCTCTGTCGCTAGGCAGTGCGTTGTCTGCAAAGGTGACCACTGGATATACGACTGCCCTACTTTCTTAGGGAAGAGTGTTCAAGAACGACGAGATGAAGCATTTAAGTTGCACTTATGCTCCAATTGTTTACGAACAGGGCATCGTGCACGTGATTGCAAAATGGGTCCCTGTCGTGAGTGCAAGCGTAGGCACAACTCACTCTTGCATTTACCTAATTCCAACAGTACTAGTACAGTCAGCAGCAATAATGCTAACACAGATCGCGGGTCAACTGAGATATCTGTCAATAATTCGATTAACAATAATTTCATAGAAAATAACATAATTATGTCAACAGCTATGGTTAATGTTATTAATCCTCAAACAAACAAAGTATTTCGAGTGCGTGCTTTATTAGACTGTGGAAGTCAGTCCTCATTCATTAGCCAGTCACTCATGACCAAGCTATCATTACAGGTATGTGCTATAAATACCATAAATGTTATAGGTATAGGCAACAACTTAGCAGAACATGTGAACAAGAGTTGCATTGCCCGAGTAAATTCAATTAACAATGACTTCAGTGTCGTACAGTCGTTTTATGTATTAAACCAATTAACAGGTGCTATTCCTAAGTATCCTATAGATATTAGTCATTTAAAGATTCCAACAAATATACAGTTAGCTGACCCTAATTTTAATCAGCCTTCGGCTATAGACGTCTTGATAGGTGCGGACCTATTTTGGGACCTATTAGGATGTGATCAGCTAGCATTAGGTCACAACATGCCCAAGCTACGTAGCTCAAAGCTAGGTTGGCTAATTGCCGGCCCTATTCCTCCATGTGTAAGGAATCGTTCGTCACCTAACAATATTCCGTGTCATGTTTCAATCAGTGACAGTGGCGAATGCAATAATTCCAATATTAATTCTCAATTGACAAAGTTTTGCGAACTGGAGCAGGTTCCAGATAAGCAATATTTTAGCAAAATTGAGCAGGCATGTGAAGAACATTTTTATCGTAATACTTACCGTTTGGAATCGGGTAGATTTTGTGTCAGGCTGCCCCTAATTGATACTCCAGATTGTTTAGGGAATTCTTACGCAATGGCTAAGAAACGATTGTTGTGTTTAGAAAAACGTTTCCGTAAGAATCCGGAATTAAAGTTACAATATTCCAATTTTATTCAAGAATATTCTGAGCTAGGCCATTTAGAGGAATGTCCGACTATTAATCCCGTTCCATCCTATTACCTTTGCCATCATGCAGTATTTAAACAAAACAGTGAAACGACAAAGTTTCGTGTTGTCTTTGATGGATCGGCACGAACTTCCTCAGGTTTCTCTTTGAACGACCTACAGATGGTTGGTCCCAATGTTCAAAACTCAATTTTTTCTATTTTGATTCGGGCTCGTCAGCATAAATATATATTGATAGCTGATATTGAAAAATTCTTTAGGATGGTCTCATTAGATGAAAGAGATCGTAATTTACAACTGATACTTTGGAGAAGTGACGAGTCGAATCCTATCAAAATTTTACGTCTAAACACCGTAACTTATGGTCTCGCAAGTGCTACATATTTAAGCACAAAGTGTTTGTCAGTATTAGCAGAGGATTGCAATGACGAACTAATAGCCAATATTATTAAACACGACCATTATGTCGATGATTTAGTCACCGGATCCAACAATGAGTCCGAGCTATTATATATTCAACGCAAGGTGTCGGACATCCTTGGATCTGGTGGATTTAAACTGCGTAAATTCAGATCGAATTTACCCAGCATTTTGTCATCATCAGTCATTGATCAAAATGCCAAGGTTAGTTTAAGTGAATCTACAAATACTTTAGGATTAGATTGGAACCCCAAAACTGATACTCTTCATATATCAATTGAGGTTCCCAATAACAATGATGTAGTTACCAAGCGATCAATACTGTCTGCATCATTCAAGATTTTTGATCCCTTTGGAATTCTCAGTCCATGTGTGATTATACCTAAAATGTTACTACAGTCCTTATGGCTCAATAAAAGAGATTGGGATGAGCCAGTTGGTTCCGACGTTCTGAAATCCTGGAACAAGTTCATTAACAATTTACATTTTTTATCAGGTTTACAGATCCCACGTTTAACGCTATGCGAGGCTCCTAGTTATATAGAAATACATACCTTCAGTGATGCTTCCCAAGTCGCTTACGGTGCATGTGTGTACCTGCGGTCACACAACTTAGCTGGTGATGTGAAGGTAAACTTACTGTGCGCTAAGTCTAAGGTGGCGCCGTTGAAGCCGACGACTATACCGCGTCTGGAGCTTTGCGCTGCCCTATTAGCTGCAAAATTGTGCAAGGCAGTTTTTAGTTCTCTGCGATATGAGGTCAATCGCATCATTTACTGGTGCGATTCTAGCGTGGTCCTCAGTTGGTTGAGCGGTAGTTCTGCAAAGTTAAAAACGTTTGTAGCTAATAGGGTAGCCGAAATAAATGAACTTACCGATGGTTCGTCGTGGCACTATGTGCCGACTGATCAGAATCCGGCTGACCTGGTCTCAAGGGGCGTCAACCCAGATCAAATCATCAACCTTGATTTGTGGTGGTCAGGTCCAAGCTATCTAAAACAGCCTGAATCTGATTGGCCCTATTTGGATAAATTAATAAATGAATCAGACTTACCTGAGATTAAATCCACTTCCACTCTCGTTCAGGAACCTGTAACAGAAATTCTAAAAATAGATAAATTTTCTTCATTCTTAAAATTGAGACGCATGTTTGCGTATGTCAATAGATTTATACATAATCTAAGACATAAATGTCCCAAAGATAAATTATTTGGTAAAGTAACAGTTAGTGAATTAGAATCATCTTTTATTCGTCTATGCAAAATTGCTCAGCAAACTTCATTTGCTCTAGAGTACAACATTTTGTTAAAAAATAAACCTTTAAGTAGCAAGTCAACACTCTTGTCGCTTTCACCCTTTTTGGATGATGACAAAGTGATGAGAGTCGGTGGTAGAATAGAATTATCAAATTACAGCTATACTAAAAAACATCCCATACTTTTGCACGCCTCTCATCCACTTACCAAATTGTATTTCAATTTTCAACACTTATATAACATGCATGCTGGGCCTCAGCTATTGCTGGCATGTGTAAGAGAGACGGTGTGGCCTATAAACGGTAGGCACTTGGCCCGCCGCACAGTACATGCCTGTGTCATGTGTAGACGTATACAAGGAAAACATTAAATCCCATAATGGGAAACTTACCTGCACAGCGCATCACACCTGATTTTCCATTTCGTACCGTTGGTGTTGACTTCGCTGGTCCGTTCCTCACGCTAAATAGAAAGGGTCGAGGTGCACGATTAACGAAAACCTATTTATGTTTGTTTGTTTGTTTCCGGTATAAATGTGTGCACCTGGAAGCTGTCAGTGATTTGTCTAAAGACGCGTTCATCATGACGTTACGCAGGTTCATATCGCGCAGGGGCAAGCCAGCGGAGATATTTTGCGACAATGGCCGCAACTTTGTTGCTGCAGCTAAAGAGATAGGCAATTTTCTCAAAACTCATCATGAACCTGTAGCTGATTTTGCTACCAATGAAGGCATAAAGTTTGTGTTCTCTCCCGCGTATGCTCCACATTTCGGCGGCATCTGGGAAGCCGGCGTTAAGTCCGCGAAATACCATATAAAGCGCGTTATGGGGGACAATCATTTAACGTTTGAGGAGATAGGTACTCTCTTCACACAGGTGGAAGCTGTGCTTAATAGTCGACCTTTGTGCCCACTCTCCCCTTCCCCTAACGATTACCATTTTCTGACTCCCGGCCATTTTCTGATAGGGCGTGCCCTAAATGCATTGCCTGGTCCATCGCTAGAGCACGAGAACCAGAACAACCTTCAACGCTACATGAAGCTTCAACAAATTTACCAACATTTTTGGCAGCGCTGGCAAAGAGAATATGTAGCAGAGCTACAGCAGCGCTCCAAATGGCGTACGAATTCAGCATCCTTGCAAGTTGGAGATTTAGTTCTTCTCCAGGAAGATAACGTCCCACCACTCAGCTGGCGAATGGGACGAGTCAGCCGCCTGTTCCCTGGGACCGACGGCGTCACCCGAGTCGCAGACGTAGAAACTACCAGAGGCTGCTTCAGGAGGCCTCTCTCTCGGATCTGCCCCTTGCCTACCGCTTCACTGAATGACGACTGAAAAAGTTGAAAGGAGTCTTTCAACGGGGGGGAAGATGTCTGCGCCACCTCTACGCCTGACGCCTTTTCAATAGCATCAAGTTGCACAAGCGAGTGGCGCCATTAGATTTTCTATGTTGTTCGTGATTTTTACTCACACCCGCACTTTATTATCTTTTTCTTTTTTTTATTTGATGTTGAGTACACGGCTGCGTGGATTTCTTTGTTATAAAACACAATTATATTGTAATCTTCAAGAAAAATCAAGATTAAAGCTGTTGGTGAAGAAACTGAGGTTTTAATTATTGTAAAACTTCCAAATGTCCACTACTGGACAATAGGTATTCAATTGTTAACAAATAGAAGTTACAATATTAGCTGAAGTTAATAAGGAATTAGATGGGAATGTTAAACAAAAGTGAAGTTATAAGGAATACACTGCTTTTATTGTAGGACACTAAAAGGAACTTGATTGACAACAACAAGTTTATGACAAATTATAGGTTTAATAATCTAAATAAATAATAATCAATAAGGCCTAATGAGCTTATTTTTGTGTAGTAAATTATGTAGTGTTTATTGTCTGAGCGAATGTTTTCGTCATCGATTTTGCTTCCACTAGTTGTCAAGCAAAAGGAGACATAAACCGTGCCAGTGTGTGATGGACGTTGCTCAGAAACCTGAGCAGTATTTTGTAATGATCTGCGGTCTGTAAATATTATGTAAAATAATATAAATAAAACAAAATACTCCCCGGGATTTGTGATAATTTGAAATCCGTCACCGTTGGGATGGTTGAGTTGACAGCCGGTTTAATATCCTTTTTGTGCGAAGTTTACGCGACAAAAAACACTGTATAATCACTGAATAAACTACTTAATAACTAGTTACAACTATATTACTCTGATTTAACACAATTAAACACTTTTATTAAATTTTCAGAATTAATTACTTTAGAGATCGTTTTTTTTGACGACCGGCTACCAGTGTTGCCGGAGCCGTGACAGAAACCATACCTGCTGCATGTTGCATGCTCGCTTGCATGCTGCATGCTTGTTGCATGCATGATGTATACTTATTTGAAATTAAATTATTACTTTACTTTACTCTACTACTTTGCATGTTTGCATGCTACATGCATGTGATAGATGAGTCTTTCAATTATTATGGATATGAAATGTATGCCAAAAGATGATTTTAACTGTAAACTTTCTGAGATATGATAGTTCTGGCTTTTAGTGACTATCGCTATAAAATACATGTCAAAACACGACTCTGACTGTGAACTTTCTGCAATGTGATGTTTCTAGTTTTTAATAATTATGGATATGAAATTTATGCCTAAATATGATTCTGACTTACAAAATTATGAGTTTTGAATGTATGATAAATGGGTGATTGCCAAACGATTTTCTGTGAAATGAAGTTTATGCTATCCGCTGTTATGCAAAATAATATTATGACATAAAAAGTTCGGCTATAAAGGGTAGACCCAATTTTTTTCTATATTTACTAGCTTTTTCCCGCGGCTTAGGACATCTAGAGGTCGGAAATTATCCCATGGAAACGTACTACCGGGATTTATAGTATCCTATGTGTTAATCCAGATTATAAACTATGTCTGCTTCATCTAAAGGCTCCTACAAGCGTCAAACACAAAATATGCTATTAATAATTTTCAAAAATTAAACTTCATATTTGATTTTGAAAATCAGCCTTTATTTGAAAAATAGTCTCTCATAATTCTGGATAATATCGACATAGATCAGTCTTACATATTATCTCTAAAAATCAATTTTTTATTTTTATAAGGTCACAGAAAATACCTAGTTGTCTACAGATAACAACATAAACCTTATTTATGCAATCACATTATAATGATCTGTTTATAGAACTTAATTTATAATGCTCAAAATAAAATTCGCTTTCGTTATAGACAAAATAATGATCGAAAATTCAGGTATTTACGAAAAAAAATAAATAATTTGCCCACATCTTTCCTGCAGAAATTCCACAGAAAAGACCTAGTTTTCTACAGGTGATAACAATTACACTATTTGCGCTGTAGCATGGTGCGGGTGACAGTTGCCCGTATGACGTTGACATTTGTCAGTACCACGTAGGGATGTGAGGTTATGCAATTCATTTTTATCGCTAACGATACTCGCAGCGTGAATCTAGTTCTCTTTAATATTGTTATGAAAATTAGTGTATTATTCAGTTGTGCAGTGTAACTACGTGTGTGCTACGTGTATAAACTTGTCAATATAAATGTTTTATGGCTACATAATTATCTTTGTACTTATATAAAATAATCAAAATCGGGTTTATGTTTTTTTTTTCGTGACAACATTTTTGCTCTATGGTGCATCGGCGCGGCGGCCATGTTGTTTACCCGTGCGATGCTGTGAGTGCGAGTACGAGTGCAAGCGCGTTATATTGTGACTTAATGTGACACGTATTACGATTTCATTGTTTGTTTTCATTTTTGTTAAATTGTTATTTGTTATAAGTTTGTTGAGTTTGTTGTTATTACCATGCCTAAGCATACAAAAAAAACTGTTTTGGGTAGTCAGGCCAGGGAGCTTGTTGTTCGCCTCCGAGACTACTTTGAAAGAGAACAACAAAATAATGGACCGTTGTTACCATTGAATCATATTGTAGAACGAGTAGCCGAAGCTCTTGATATTGGCCGCAATACTGTTTCGCGTATAACACGTGAGAAAATTGGCCAAGATGGGATGTTTGAAAATAAATTATCGACACCCAACAAAAAGCGGACCAAGGTGAAGCCAATCACAGATTTGGATGATTTTGCTAAGGTTGCTATTAGAAATCATATTTATGATTATTATAGAAGAATGGAGCTACCCACATTGCTCAAGCTTCTAAAATCATTAAAAGAAGCTGACTTGTTCAAAGGAGGTATTACTTCGCTACGGCAAGTTATAAAAGATATTGGCTTTGTTTACAAAAAAGTTAACAAAAGAAAGATTATTATGGATAGGACTGACATTGCCCTAGCAAGATGTAGATTTTTAAGGAAGGCCAAAAACATAAGTGATTGGAGCAAAGTTGTCTTTTTGGATGAAACGTGGCTAAACGCCAACCACACAGTGGGTAAAAGTTGGACCGACGATACGTCACAATCGTGTACCAAAGTGCCGGAAGGCAAAGGCGAACGCCTTATTATTTGTCACGCAGGTACAGCAAGTGGATTCGTCCCTGATTGTTTGCTGGCTTTTAAGTCAAAAAAAACTACGGAGTATCATGAGGAGATGAATTACGAAAAATTTAAAGATTGGTTCATAGGTCTATTAAACAATTTAAAAGAGCCTATGACCATAATAATGGACAACGCACCCTACCATTCGGTGCAAGTTAATAAACCCCCAAACCAATCCAACCGCAAAAGCGAGTTGGTGAAGTGGCTGAGTGAAAACGGAGTTACAGCAGATATAAAAATGTTAAAGACGGAGCTTATTGCCTTAGTCCGACGCCATAAGCCACCAACTCCTACCTATGCTCTGGACGAGATGGCAAAAGAAAAAGGCCACCAGGTCCTTCGACTACCACCCTACCATTGCCAGTATAACGCTATTGAGCTGATTTGGGCCCAAATAAAAGGTATGCTTTTAATTTCAATTCCCATTTTGAAGCTTTATAAAAAAATCAGCTTTCCGATCGTAGCATGTACCTAGTTTAAAAACATTACCAGATACTAGATTAGGCTGATTGATGATTATTTGAATACTTTTTTTTATAAGTTCGTTTATTTTTAGGTTACGCCGCAAGAAATAATACTTCGCCGCCATTTACGGCAAATAAGATGTTGGCCCTATTACAAGAGGCCATCAACAATGTTCAACCTGAAGACTGGTCGAAGGTCGTGAATAAAACAAAAAGGGACATTATGTCTGATTGGGATCGTGACATACATATTGACAACATAATTGAGTCATCGTTAATAATATCCGTCACAGATTCAGATGATGAATTGAGTGACAATTCAGATGTTCCTGACTCTGATATGAGTTTAGACGAATAACATGTATTTTTTTTTAGCAACCTTTTAAGCAACCTTACCCTATAAATGTTCTGTTGTATAATTAGACCTTTTAAAAATAAAAATTGACCTACGCACAATATACGTTTTTTATTATAAAAAATATCGACTATCCATCGTAGCAGTACATCCCATCACTAAATACGTCTATGGCGTTACGTTATACGCATAACACTTTGCTTAATTTTTCATTCAATTTGATTTTATTTCTTGATTAGAACATTCTGGTTGGGTTTAATTTAATTTACTACAGTTATTAATTATTTAATATATTACGAATGTGGTACAACTGAAATATTAAGTCATAAATTGTAAATCGCGGCAACTTTCAAGAGTGAAACGAAATGTTACTGAAACTGTCACCCGCACCATGCTACAGCGCAAATAGTGTAGTAATCATAAAATTATGACTCAATTGGAAAACCTAATTTAAAATGCTCAAAATAGTATTCACTCCCCATAGTAAGCAAATAATGTTCGAAACTGACAGCAGGTAATCTTCAAATATATATATTAAAAAAAAAACAAAATGTCCACAGACTGGACGTCCTTTCTGTATAAAAAAAAAATTATGAATATATATTTTCATCGTCAGAATCGTCGATTATAAAAGGCATTTGGCGTTTCATTGGCGTCATTTCTACGGAAGACTCAGAGTCGTATAAAACGAAGCAACCGCGTTATGCGCTTTTCATAGGTCTATGACTTTGTAAAGATACGTTTTTAATTGGATTATCAGGCATCAATCTCCGAAAAACCGGGTGATATTGGCTTAGTTGTAGGATTACTAGTTCCTGTACTTGCAGGTGAGTCGTGGCGATATATTAAAAAAGTTATAATCAGATAATATGGAATTAGTGGGAGAATTTAGAGCTTTAAACTGTATTTGAATCTGTCCAAATGCAGCGCAATCGAAACAGCTTAATCGCCTGGCATAGATAACATGAGGATTTTGTATATCGTCAGTGAAGTTTTAACAGTACGGAAGTCAAAAATGGCTACTTTACAGGAGAGTGAAAAAACTGTATGAAATGAATGTAACTTACGCTTAAGGCTATATTATGTTTAATTAACATAATCCTGATAATCTTTTCCATTGAAGTAATTTGGGGCACTGCCCCGTACCCGCCGCATCAGGGAGGCGACACGCTTTCGCATGATTGCAATAAAAGTCGTCTATACGTGCCTCTGCGAACATCCCTGATGCCCTACAATGTCGTGGCAACCCCAACAACGCCTTGTATGCGTTGTTGTACTGGATACGTAAGGCGCTGTAAGCCTTTTGCGTGTAATCGACCCATAGACTGCAGGTGTAAAAGGATTGGCAATATGCCCTAAATAGTAGTTTTTACACCCCTCAAACCTACGGATCAACATATTGCTCCGGACTGACAGCGCCCTACGCTCCCTCTCCATGTCAACATTATCCGTCTGCGTTGCGGTGACCCAATGCCCCAGATATTTAAAAGAGTAAGCCCACTCTAACGCAGTCCCACCGAGTGTGGCAGGCGGCACTTCACGACAGTCTTTGGTGCCTGCCTTGAACATCAGACACTCGCTCTTTTTTGCATTATATCTGAGGCCCTGGCATATTGCTCACAAACAGACATGAGTTTCCTGAGGGCGCTGATCGATGGGGCCAGCAGCACCATGTCATCGGCGTAACTTATGTTATTGATTAGTGTTCCGTCAATGGAACAGCCTACCATAGTGCTGCTGAGGTCACAAATCAGCCGATCCACGTACAAACAGAAGAGTTTCGGCGAAATCAAACCTCCCTACCTGACCCTGCACTCCAGCCCGTCCGGATCAGATTGTGAGCCTGCCCAACTCACCATATTAGTCTGATGACCGTACCAATATCTAAATAACTCAATCATCTCACCCGGAAGAGTTGTATCCTCATATAGCTTCTTCCATAAAACACCATAGGATACCAGATCGAAGGCTTTTGAAAGATCAAGAATACACGCATACACGGGGGTTTTCCTGTCCGTATAGTATTGCCAGCACTCTGGGCATATGAACCCCAGTATTTTGTTAATGCTCTATGCTGAGAGAATCGTGCCCAGGTGATTTACCGCAGTCCATGTTTTTCAACACTGCAGCTATTTCTTTAGCCGTCACCATTATAAGTGATGATTCTGTTGTCGGCTCCCTTGCCGTTGACAATGACTCTCCCATTAACCCAAGAGCGATTGCAAAGTGATTTTTAAAGAGATTGGCTATGGAGGCAGACTCACTAACACCCTCCACACTCGCAGGTAGGCTCAACTTGCCGCTCAGTTTGTTGGTGTGTTTCCAAAACTTGCTAAAATCCTTCTCTCTGTGACAAGATACTATAATATTATTTTTTATTTATTCTCTGGTTTCCTGACACCACTTTAGTTTAGTTTTAAAAACCCGTTCTGTTTCTCTCATGGTATCGTACACAGAACCCACTTTCGGTTCACCACATAACACCCAATTCTGAAAAGCAAGCCGCGCCCACGAGTGCGCTTGTCAAAAATGTTTGTTCCAACCTATAACTGGTTTTCTTTTAATTTGATCCGGCCCACAGTAACGAACACATGCCGCTTCGCTCAATATGTCAACAATTTCATAGTAAATTCTATCAATAATGGATCTATGTTCTACATCTATACAGAATTTATCACTACATTTGATTAATTCGGAAGGAAAATCAACCTGTCTTAAGGCTCGTGCAGACCAGCGCGATATCGCGGGCGCTACAAGGGTCGCGCTGCCTGTAGCGCCCGCAATATCGCACTGGTCTGCACGAGCCTTTAGTCTCGTCGTACATAATTTCTTATATAAGTCAATTTGTTGCAAGTCTCTTTAACCCCACGTGACCTTATTGCATTTACTAATGACGCTTTTGGACTTAATTCTAAGTACATTTAAGAAGATTTTATAGTATTTTCTTTACACATACGTATTTACATGATTTTTAAAACTAAGACTTAATAATAATAATATTTACAAGTATATAAAAAAGGGGGGTGGCGTGACGAGTCGACCAGTCGCTTGGTAATGTCTTGAAAAACTAAGTGGGCACTCGGACCCCATGGCCCTAGTGTTTCAACTCCAAACGGCTTAAACATATAAGTCCCAATAAGATTGGAGTATTTGCGCCGTTTGAGGTTTTCCGCACCTGCAGCAGCAGCCCCAGCACAGCCCGCCGTAATAGGAAGATGGGATGGCGCAAAGGTGTCGACACACGTTGCATCCCACACCAAAGGCCTACCTACCTTCCAAGGCATCATGGTCATTCCGTCTGGTCTCTTACCATCGTCGCGTGCCAAGCCATTGGGCTCTAAAATAGCTGGCACTCCAGCGGTGAGAAGAGCACGACGGATGATGTCTTTGATGCTGGCGACCTGCGCTCTTATTGCAGGATAGGCCATGGTGTCCGAGACAGTCGACACCTTCACCACATTGGCAGCGATGCGGAGCCACACAACGAGCGCCCAGACACAGACAGGTAGCGAGCCGGAAGGTGGTATCACCCAGCATAGTGCCTATGTTGGGTGACGGTAGCGCCTGAAACCAGAAGCCCGATTCCCACTCACCCACAGCCAGCAGGCGGGCACGCTCAGCAGTATTGGTGGACGTATTAATAAGATTGATCCGTACCAACCTGCAGAGTGGCTCATCCCACTGCCTCTGGGAAGATGGGTTCACTGGCCGATATGTATTCGGGCAAGTAGCTTTCCAGGCGTTCTTCGCATCAGTCAAGCACGGCACTTCAGTATTAACCAGGCAGGTGGCTAAAATTTTTCCGGTCGACTTTTCAGTGCTGTGGACAGAGGACAGGAACGCGGGTAAGCTAATATTGGTAATTTTGCGGACGCCGATGTCACCAAAACGGATGGGTAGAGTGGCTTGCAGTCACGCTCGGTCATCCAGATTATATCATCTGTGTCCAGGGCCACATTCAAAATGGATGTCAATGTGCTGCGAATGATTTGGTCAATTTTATACAAGAGGTGTGACTGCTTCCATAAGGGGGAAGAGCGTAGAAAATATATAAAATTTGGACCAAAACAACAGTATCTAATCAGGGTCAATGCCGAATGTAAATTAATTTTGGAGAGTCTGTCCGAAACGTCGTTGAAGATTTGGATTTTTTCGTTGATGAAAGGAGAATAGATACACGTTATTTCTAATGGTATATGGTCAGACCAATAGACGTTGTAATATCTTTGCATCGACCACAGACCGCCACGCTGCTTCAGATATTACACAGTGGTCTATCCAACTCTGAGAACCATAAATGTCACTTACATAAACTTACGTTTACTAAAGGCTGTCGCAGACAGACCCGACACAACCCTGGTGGAACAATTTCTATGAAAACTTCACGGAAATTGTTCCACTGGTGCCGCGTCGCGCCTTTCTGCGACTGCCTTAACGCGTAACAATTTAAATAAAAAAAGCGGCCAACTGCAAGTCGGACTCGCACACGAAGGGTTCCGTACCATTTTTTATTTGTTGTTATAGCAGCTAGTAGTACATATTCTGTGAAAATTTCAAGTGTCTTACGTCGTTCACCTAATTCTACGGTTCAAAAGATATAGCCATAGCCCTGTGACAGATTGACGGACGGACAGTGGAGCCTTAGTTAGGGTCCCGTTGGGACACTTTGGATATGGAACCCTAAAAAGTATACATTCCAAAGTGTAACTACACACATCAAAAGTGTCTAGGGATCAACATATATTTTTGCAATAACTTTTCTCCTGATTGATATTAATTAAAATTTTCTTTAAGGATTCATCAAATAAAGTGTTTTCGTTTGTCACAGTAACGATAAACCAAGTCATCGAAATTTGCCATTTTCCTAATAAAGGGATTTTTGACATTTGAACCACTAACATTAAAGTTCGAAAAAAAGACTGAAATAACAGTTTTCTTTAAAATTTTATTGGGTAACTTAAACAATTAATAATCCGTGTTTCTACCGCGAACACTAACAACACAAGAACATCGGTTTGGCATACTCAAAATGAGTTCATCCAAATCACGCTGTGGAATGGCCGCCCATGTTCGTTGCAACAACAAAAAAAGGTCTTCTTGCGACTGGATACCCTCCATATTCGGCAGAGCTCTTCTCTGTAGCATATCCCATGCATGCTCAATCGGGTTCAAGTCTGGCGACTGAGCAGGCCAGAGCAGGACATTGATGTTAGCTGCGGCGAGAGTCTGTCTTACAACTCTTGCGGTGTGCGGTCGTGCATTATCATGCATTAACTGAAATAAGGGACCGATTTGCACTTGTAGAGGAACGATGACGTCAGATACAATCGTCTCAGCATAAATTTGAGCGTTGAGGTTGCCTCTGATCCAAATCAACTCAGTTCTTCCGCCGATCCAAATACCCGCCCATACCATGATGGTTCCACCACTATAAGGATGGACTTCCTGGCAGGATTTTAATCGCTGTTGGCGTCCAGGGGTTCTCCAGTGTCGTATACGTCTTGTATCCGGTCTCATACCAAAACGAGACTCATCAGAAAAGCACACGAAACGCCATTGTTCTTCTGCCCAATTTCTGTGTTCAAGAGCCCATTGATATCGAATCCTACGATTGTGCATTGCTATAGGTGGTACCCGTAGCGGTCTTCGGGAATGAAGGTTCACTTCATGCAAGCGGTTTCTGACTGTTTGGTCGCTAATTAAGTTCCCTGAAGAGTGATGAAGCCTCACGGCTAACATCATGGCGGTTATTGTTGGAGCTCTTCGAGTTAAGATTTGAATGTATCGGTCTTGTCTCCGTGTGGTGCAGCGATACCGTCCTCCATGGCGCTCAGCCACGGTACCAGTGCTTCGGTAACGTGTCCAAAGTCGACTGATAACACTCTGACTTGTATTCAGAGCTAAAGCCACAGTACGTTGCCGGGAACCAGCTTCTATCATTCCCACGGCTCTGAGCATTTCTTCCCTGCTTAAATGACGTCGCCGCTCCATAATAACGTTGGTTTTAATCAGTAGTAGGGAAACAGTAGCATTAATAATGTCTTCAATGCGTTGTATGTTTTTATAGGGAAAATATTGACAGCTGATTTTCATCTTTTACTCGAATTTGATTAACAGTTCCTGTTTCAAATTATGAAATGCACCAAAAAGGATCCATATAAATTTATATAATCATAAATTTATTACAAAGCCACATCTCAATCTCAAGAAATCCGCATAAAAATGCTTGATCCCTAGACACTTTTGATGTGTGTATGTTAGAAATCTAGGACCCAAAATCGTCTTAGATAAAGAGGTGCTTGAAACTGTGAACTCGGCAGTTTTTCTGAGCATAACAGTAGATGCCAAACTTCAGTGGGGCTCACTTAGATCGAACCTAGCGGGAAGGCTCAGTTCGGCCGCCTACGCCGTCAGGAAAGTAAGCCAACTCACTGACGTTGATACAGCTCGGTTAGTCGATTTTAGTTATTTTCATAGCGTTATGTCCTACGGTATTCTGCTGTGGGGCAAAGCTGCTGATATTCAAAATATATTTGTCCTTCAAAAACGAGCTGTTCGAGCAATTTACCAGCTAGGTGCCAGAGTTTCTCTGAGAGATTTTTTCAAAGATATTGCTATCCTCACAGTAGCATCGCAATTCATCTTCGCCAACATCTTATATATTAGGCAAAATATACATTATACTTAAAAAACAGTGATGATTTGCCTTTAATACTGTAGTTACTCTTTTAATTTTGCGTTTAAAACTAAAGTAAAATCCAACCTTTGTTCAAAGGCATAATATTGTATCAACGACTACTTAAATTTTCAATGCCAAATGTCGGGCAGCTATCTACCAATGTTCAAGTTAATGGAACAGAGTTGGACCCTGTTGAGTCGACAGTTTTTCTTGGAATCACTATTGACAGTAAATTACAATGGAAGGCTAAGTTCGGCCGTCGATGCTGTTAAAAAAATTAGACAGATAACTGACGTAGATACAGCCAGAATTGTTTATTTTAGTTATTTTCATAGTCTTATGTCATATCAGATTCTTCTCTGGGGAACCTGTGCGGACATTAATACTATCTTTGTTCTGCAGAAAAGGGGTGTTTGAGCCATTTAAAACCTAGGTCCAAGAGATTCCCTTAGAGAAAAATTCAAAGAAATAAATATTCTGACTGTAGCCTCACAATATATTTTTGAAAACCTTTTGTATGTACACAAAAATATATCAAATTGTAAGAAAATGTCCGATTTTCATAGTTTAAATACCAGGAATAAACACAACCTTACTGTACATCGCACACGTCTCCACAAAGTAGGCAACTCGTTCATGGGTCAATGTATACGCTTTTACAACAAACTTCCCATTGACATTTGAAACTTACCCATTAATAGATTTAAAATCTGTATTAAAACCAAACTTTGTAAAAAAGGGTACTATAAAATGTCAGATTATTTAGAAGATAAAAAAACATGGGATTGAGCTGCTCGCTCTGCTAAGCCTTGTGATAAAACTTGACATTTTAATTATTATGTAAAATCATCAAAATATACCAGTTTAATATACACATTGACATTGTTGAAAATTATATTCAAAATGACATGATTACTTTGTTAAGTATTATATTATTTTAATTAATTATTGTGAATGTGAGGATATCATTATTATTTTCATTTCTCAGTTAGTTTTAATAATAGTCTGGCAGTTGAGTAATTTATGCGGCCTACCCAAATGTCCTTTCTTTGGTATTTATTGTTCGTTGAGTTGAGCTCCACTATTACTGACAAATGCTTGCACTGACTGGACAGGTCCACTCAAATCTGTGTGGTTCTTTCCTCAAAAGACCATTTCAGACACTAATCTACATGATCCTCATATGGCCTGACCAAGATTATGACTGGACTTTAAAAGAGACTGCGACCTCTGAGTTTGTTTCGGCCTTTCTTCTCAGAGTAGTCAGATAGGAAACGCCGAACTCAACTAGCTTATTTTTATTTTTTATTTTTTTATATGACGTGTAAAAGTGATTCCGATATCCTATTTACAGAATTAACTATTTCATTTCATTTCACTTAAATGATAAGAATAGTTGGTTGCTGTGATTAACTCAAGACAATGTTCATGTTCTTTCTCTAGAATTAGCTTACCTACTGACAGTTTATGAGTTTATATAATTGTTTTTTTTATATTTTAATTTATAAGACAATTTTTTTTAAATCTTTTTAATGAGTCAATTCATTTTTATTTTATTTTATTGTTGGCATAATCTACTCATTACAATGTTTTTTATGAGTTGTATTGCAATTTGTGGTCAGCTAGCGACCTGGACAATTTATCATTTTATTTTTTGCCTGAGCAACCGGCATCAAGTTCGTCATGCTCCCTTAGATGTCACGGCTTGCGGTAGCGTCGGGGGTCGGGTTACCTCCTTCCCTCAAATATGGCGAGGGGGGTAATGGCTGATCTTTGCGTTATGCTCGTGAACGGGTGCTGCTTGTGGTGACTGGTCGTCTTGCTGATCATGTTTTTGTTATTGTTACTAGTAATTAACTGTTTATTTATTTTACCTTGGTGGTCCTAGTTTATAATTTATAACTTTCAATTACAGCTATATATAGCTTTATGTAAGCGGGCACGCCCTTTATGCCTGGAGGCTTTATTTAGATCTGTTTACGTTTAGTTTTTTATTTTATTTCTGCTTGAGTATAGTTCTCGACGTTTTTGGTTGGTATATCGGCGTGTGCTAGCTGACATATTGCCAATAATTTATCATTTAAATTATTTTTTGTGCTGCATATGTAAATTATTTTGCACACTATTGTATAGAATCATTTCTAACTTGAACAGACAGCTATGCTGCTAGGGAGTTTGTTGCGCCACTTCTTCTTCCCAGCTTAAGGCACTAGGAAGTGATGAAGGGTGGGCGTTTTGGGGGACTGTCTTATGTAATTTTGACGTTCAAAATGTGCTGATTGTCAGCCTAGTTTGAATAAATGACTTTTGAATTTGAATAAAACATATTGATTATGTATTCATATTATTTGCGTGTTAACTTGTACATAACATAACATCACATCATCTTGTCTCCAGGGTTGGGCAGAGGTGGGTAAGTACACCCACATTCACCAGTAATGTTTAAGTCCCATGTTATAGGGGGCTAGCCTATTGCCATCAACCGGGCATAAATCCATACCCCGGGCTGGTATTGAGAATTTCCTAATGATAAAACCAAATATCACTTTGCCCGACCTGGAAATCGAACTCAGAACCTGATGCTCAGCAGTAGTGCTTGTGTCCACCAGACCAACGAAGCAGTCCACTATCGCAAATGCTGAGCAATTTTAGTTCACGGCGATCTGAAATATAATTCGTTAAACAAAGTAGTAATTCTTATGCACAGCGTAGACATCGCGTTCGTTTAGATATAAAATATTATAAATTTATATTTTTTTTAATAGAATTATCGTCCTTGGTGGCAACACACGCAGGAATGTCACATTTCTTTCGCGCGCGTTTTTTCATCGCACGAAAAAATTTGCTCTCTTAAAATTATTCATTTAAAATAAGTTTACGGAACTTTTTACTAGAATAACAAATGTTAATTATGTTAAGTGATAGAAAGTGCAATAAGTGCATCGTTAGTGAAAACCTGAGACGGACAAGGCGTCCATCAACGATATTAACAGGAAAGCTGATAAATTACCTACATCAGAACTAACTAGAAGCAGCTTTAGTCTTGAGTTCCTGACCCACATTAGATGTACTTAGATCCGGAGGCCTCCCACAATCCTAATGTGCGAGAATGCCTGGCTTCAACTGACCACTTTGTACGTGATACTGACAGTGTTTTACAAGCACTATGGTGGACATTAACACAACACAACTTGTTAAAGCATTACCTATCTCTCCAGTGGACACGAGATGTCTTTAGTAACGTTATCTCCACGTTACTAGCTGGATGAGAAGCTACCAGAGAGGCACGTGATGCCCTTAGCGATGTAACTGTACATAGCTAGCTGGTACGCGCTTGTCAGCATTACCCCTCCAGTAAGCACGAGATGCTCTCAGTAACGCTAATTCTACGTTACCAGCTGAATATGAAACTACCAATGTAGCACGTGATGCACTTAGCGATGTTATTCTACATAGCTAACGCTGGTATGTACTCGTCACCAGGGGTAAGTCACATTTCTATGATCTTGGCTAAGGAATTGTCAAAAGTGGTTCTATATACTTTTAATTTACAAGCATGAAGGTTGCGAGACAGCCTTACTTAACCCTGCACACTGTCTGTGTGTTATAAACTTGCAAAAGCATTATACTTCCTAGGAAAGGAAAATAAAAATAAAAATCCCAGTAATAACTACAAGTATGTTACAAACTGACAACTTGTACACTAATCAATTATAGCTTAGCATATCAAAATAGATAGGTATAATATACCATATTACCTTTATGAAATCATATTATGATTTCATCCTATAGGTACAGGGGTATCACTTAGGACTATCTGGAAGATAACATTACCTACCAAATAACCAATAAAGGGTTAATTACATACACATTTACTAATAATTTTCATACTTGAATAGTCTCTTATCTCTGTTTTACCTACTAAATTACCAGTAGTGAGTGCCACTTACAGAAAACAAGGTTTTCTTACAATCTAACTTGACTGTTTATTTGGTAAAATATCGAGACTGCGATAAGACATACCAATAAATACCACTATAAGTGTGTTTAAATGTTTGGGCTTGAAAACTAATAATGCTATTTTTTAGGCTTCATTATTAAGTTTTATTTTTTTCACTTTAAACAAACCTTGAAACACCAGTAGTAAAAAAAAAAAAAAAAAGTGCTAGTAAACTTAGTCGCATTATTTAACATTACGCCCGGACTTCCCGAAGGGCTAGGCAGAAATGAGTGATCTTATTCAAAGCTTATAAAATCAAAATACCTAATTAATCATTTGATTGCCAACTACTAGTCTACATATTTAACAGTAGATTTAAATGATAATTGCAGCACTAAAGTGAAATTATCAAGGTGATGGGGCTTCAGTGGTCTTCAATGAAACTCCCGTATCGAGGTATGGTTGTTTAATTTTGGATAAACTGTATTTTACATTAAATAATTGTGGAACGTACAAGTTCGTGATGATGGTGAAAATTTTGACTAAAAAAATAATAATTAGTGACGGTATAAGCAAATAAAATCCGTACGGCGCCTGGCCAGTTAGAATAGCAAACATGACACACGCGCACACACACTGAAAGTCTTCAATTAATATGCAGGCGTAAACATCCTCCCCCCGTTGAAATTCAGAGGTTTCAACCCTTAAGTAGCTCCTCTTCGGTCGGTAACGGGCAGATGCGAACAAGAGCACGCCGTATAGTTCCTCTTTGCGTATTGATGTCGGCTACTCGTGCAACCCCATCCAGTCCTGGGAAGAGCCGGGTAATGCGTCCAAGTCTCCAACAAAGTGGTGGGATGCCATCTTCTTTAAGCAGGACCATGTCCCCAATTTTTACTGCGTCGGCGTTGGTCTTCCATTTACGGCGAAGTTGTAATTCGGCGATGTATTCGCATTGCCAGCGCCGCCAAAAATGTTGGTATATTTGCTGCAGCCTGGCGTAACGCTGCAAGCTGGTTGAATGGCAATCCTCCAAAGCAGGTTCAGGTAGCGCGGTAAGAGCCCGGCCAATGAGAAAATGCCCAGGAGTAAGGCAATGGAAATCATCAGGAGAGGCGGATAAAGGAGAGAGAGGTCTACTATTTAACACAGCCTCTACCTGAGCGAAAAGAGTTTGAAGTTCCTCAAAACTTAAATGAGAATTACCCATTACTCGCCTAATATGAAATTTTGCCGAACGGATACCGGCCTCAAAAATGCCGCCAAAATGAGGAGCGTAAGCTGGTGAAAAGTAAAACTTAATGCCTTCCGAACATGCAAAATCAGATAGATCGGTTTGGTAAATCTTAAAAAAATCATTCATTTCTTTAGCTCCTGCGACAAAGTTGCGTCCATTGTCGCAGAATACCTCCGCTGGTCTGCCTCTACGTGACACAAACCTTCGGAATGTCATAATGAAAGCGTCCTTTGATAGATCGCTCACAGCTTCGAGGTGAGAAATTTTATATCGAAGGCATATGAAAAAACAAAGATAGCACTTGACTAACGAAGCACCGCGTCCCTTTCTGTTTACAATAAGGAATGGGCCAGCGAAATCAATTCCCACGGTGTTAAATGGAAAGTTTGGCGTGACACGTTGTGAGGGCAAATGTCCCATTATTGGCGCAATAGTCTTGCCCTGCAATCGTCTGCACCTGGAGCAATTATGAAAAATGCGTCTAGCTAAATTTCTGCCGTTAATCGGCCAAACGTATTCCCTAACAACGGCCAACAATAGTTGTGGACCAGCATGCAATCCGCGTTTATGTTCGTACTCGAAGATCAATTTGGTAAAATGATGCGAAGCATGCAGGAGAACAGGGTGTTTTTTATTATAGTTATAATCAGATGAATCTAGTCGACCACCAACTCGAATGACCTTGTCGTCACTTAAAAATGGAGTCAATGATAAAATATTTGATTTAGAACTTAAGGTCTTATTGTTGCATAGTAAATTATACTCACAGAAAAATGATTCTTGCTGTGCGAGACGACACAAATAAAGAAAAGAATTATTTAATTCATCAACAGTCAGATTGCCAAGAATTTTATCTTGATTAGTTTTTAAATTATTAATAAATCTTAGCACGTAAGCGAAAGATCGTTTTATTTTAGTTAAGCTAGAAAAATCTTTAAAGTTAATTATAGGTTCAATTTGAGTAGCAACATGGGTGGTAGTACAATTAGGTTTAGTTTCCGGTAAGTCATTAGTATTAATTTTATTAGGTTTTAAGATAGGCCAATCACTTTCAGGCTCGGTGAGGAATGGCGGGCCTGAACACCATAGCTGGGTACTGCCGAGCTTATCTGGACCGATTCCTCTAGATATGAGGTCTGCAGGATTGACAGATGTGGGCACATAGCGCCACGAGGAGGCGTCTGTTAGTTCACAGATCTCCGAAATCCTATTAGCTACAAACGTTTTCAAATTTATAAAACTAGTGTGGAGCCAGGCTAGCACTACTGACGAATCGCACCAGTGTACTTGATGCTGAACTTCATATCGCAGTGACTTCTTGACAGCCTTGCATAACCTTGCTGCCAGTAGGGCAGCGCACAATTCTAGACGAGGGATAGTTGTACCTTTAATCGGAGCTACTTTGGACTTAGAACAAAGCAAATTGACTGTTACCTCATTCGCGGCATTAACCGAACGTAAATAAATGCAAGCTCCGTATGCATGTTGGGACGAATCACTGAATGAATGTAATTCCACAGATGCGGGTTCATTACAGAGCACACGCCGTGGAACTTCTAGAGCTAATAGAGAAGGTAAAAACTGCATAAAATTGTTCCAGTCTCTTTGAACTTCATGTGGGACTGGAGAGTCCCAAGTCAAATTATGCAGCCACAGTTGTTGTAATAAAATTTTCATTTTTATTACACATGGACTAATCAGTCCTAAGGGATCAAAGATCTTAAAAAGAGACGATAGAAAAGATCTTTTGGTTAAATTATTGTTAGAGGAAAGTGGGCATTTGATAGGGAAATGTAACTGATCGGTTGATGGGTTCCATCCCATGCCTAGTGTACTAGTTGACTCGCTTAATAAAAGATTATCATCAGTTTGATTATTTGGATCGAACAATGATGGTAAATTAGTCTTAAACTTACGAAGATTAAAGCATCCCTTCTTCAATTCTTCAGTTACTGATTGGTGAATATAACGTAGAGTATCCTCACTTTCAGAACCAGTAATGAGATCGTCCACAAAGAAATCATGTTGAATTATATTCTTAACCATAGGATCAGAAGATTCTTCACCAATCTGCCACAGACACCGAGTGCTTAAGTAGCTGGAACTTGCCATTCCGTAAGTCACAGTACCCAGCTGAAGAGTTTTGATGGGCAAAGACTCATCCTCTCTCCACAAAATAAGTTGAAGATTGCGGTCCTCCTCATGGACACGAATTTGACGGTACATTTTCTCGACGTCACCCGTGAGGAGGAACTTATGTTGTCGAGCTCTTATTAAGATGGAGAACAGTGAGTCCTGCATATGAGGCCCGACCATGAGGATGTCATTGACAGACTGGCCTGATGAAGTAGGAGCTGAGCCGTCGAATACGACTCTAATTTTCGTAGATTCACTGCTGTCTTTGAAGACAGCGTGATGGCAGAGGAAGTAAGATGTAGAAGGTATATGTACAGAGGACTCTGAAAGGTGACCTAAGTCTGCGTACTCACGCATAAATTCCACGTATTGTGATTTCACATGTGGTTGTTTGCGAAATCGCCTTTCTAGATTTAACAAGCGTTTTTTAGCCAGTGAATAAGATTCACCAAGACAATCAGGTGTATCTATTAAGGGTAAACTAACTGAGAATCTACCGGTTCCCAAACGAAGAGTGTGCGTTAAAAAATGTGTTTCGCATGCCTTCTCGCTATGACTCATATGTGGTTTAGTTTGGGGAACATTTTCTAAGTCCCAGAATTTTGTCAATTCTTGATGTATTTTGTCAACAGATGACACACAAGAAACGACTGAATGATTAGAATCTATATTATTATCAATTTCCTTAAATTTATTGTTTGTGGGTAAATTAAAATACATAGGACCTGAAACCAACCAACCGAATTGAGAACTTCTCAATACAGGTGAATTAAGGCCGAGAGAGAGTTGATCGCGGCCAATAATGTCCCAGAAAAAATATCGGCACCGATGACAACATCAACAGGTGCTGGTTGGTGGAACTGAGGGTCTGCTAAAAAGTAATCACTTGGAATATTAAGTTTTTTAAAGTCAACGGGTGTCCTTGGTATATTACCAGTCAACACAGGCAATACCAGAAAAGACGAAGTGACGGTGAAGTGCTTCATCAAAGATTTCAACTGAACCACGCAAGTTTCTGTAGCCTGAGTGGTGGTTTTATTTCCTATGCCAATTATATTGACATGCAAAGTGGTAGTCGGTTCTAAAAGTAGTTTTGTTTTAAGAGATTGAGTGATAAATGATGACTGACTACCGCAATCCAAAAGAGCACGAACCTTCTGTGTGTGATTATTCGTAGGATTAGCTACCTCAATATAAGCAGTAGACAATAGAACTTGATGGTTACTTTGATTTGAAAAATTAACGATAGTGTCATCAGTGAGATCGGGTGAAATGGTGACAACATTGGAAATATTTTTGTTACTAGATTGTTTATGCAAGAGTCTATTGTGCCTTGTATTGCACATGCGACACGGATGCATGCGACAATTGCGTTCAGAATGGCCAGATCTTAAACAGTTGTGACAAAGCTTCAATCTGCTTACTTCACTGATACGGTCATCCACACTCTTAGCCAAAAAAGTGGGACAATCATAAAGGCGATGATTACCATTACAAACGCCGCACGATATTTCAGAAATATTATTGTCTTCACTATTAGAAATGTATGACTGATGAGATTTTGTTTTATTGTTAGAATCTATAGGCCTTGACGTTGTCTGAGTCTTAAGTTTAGAGTATGGATGGCTGCTATTGATTGACTCAAGTACATCAGCGCGATCAATAAGAAACTTGAAAAAGTGTTGCAAATTTGGTATATTAGTATCCAACATGCCACGGTATTCTTCCCACTTGGCTTTAGTGTGGCTGTCAAGCTTGGGGCTCATTATGTGAATGAGTAAAATATCCCAGTCACGTGAACCTAGACCAAGACTAGTCAAAGCACGTAAGTTTTTATTAATATGATCCACAAGGAATCGTAATGATCTATCAGACTCACTTGTAATTGGTTTTATGTATAATAATGAATTTATATGATGAGTTATTAATTGTCGTGCATTGTTATATCTGTCACACAATAATTTCCAAGCACACGCATAATTTGCGCTGGATACCTCTAAATTAGCAATAATGCGCGCTGCATCGCCAGTCAAGTATGAAATAAGATAATGGAATTTGTGAATGGGAGCGACGCGGTCGTTATTGTGTACTATGGATAGGAATGTGTCACGAAACTCAAGCCAACGAAAGCAAGATCCGTCGAATTTAGCAACTTGAATTTGAGGTAATTTAAAACCTATATCGTGATGATCATGATTACATGGACCTGTAGGTATCTGAGTAGAATTTAAATCCTTGTAATTACTTTCATCGTGACGATTTGAGTTATGTTTTTGTGTAACACTTTGAGCAATTGCAATGTTGGATATAAATAGTTGTTCGATAGTATCACGTTCATCAATCTCATTAGATAAATTGTCAGAGTTTAATACTTCTATCTGATTTTGCAAGTCATCAAAACGGTTGTATATAGATTCAAATTTGTTTAGTTTTAAGGTTAACTCCGCTAACTCAATGTGAGTAAGCGATTCTTTAGAGGTAACATTTGATAAAAAGTTTCTAAATTTAGTGATTTGACCTTTTATGGAACTACGTTTCACTAAAAGATCCTGTAATTCTTGAGGATTTTTTGTGCTAGATTCACCTCCATAATCCTTTCCCATTGTGAACTCAAACCTTGCCAATATTGTAAATGTTAAATCGGATTGCAATAAATAATTTGATTCCAAGTAGGTTTGATTATGGAAGTATACAGACACAAACAAGGTGATGATAATGAATAAAACTAAAAACTTAGCTCACGCTCCTCGCCTAACGTCACCTGAGGCCGGCCCGGCGCGCAGATGTGGGTAGGGCTCCGCTCCGATCACACGGTGACACGGTCGGCGGCCCGAAGTTGCGTTACACGGAGATACCGGCCTGGAATGTTCGGCGAGTTGGGTGAAATATATGCTTATAGTAACAGCTATAAGTCTGTTGGGAAACACGGATAAAACGATGATAATATCATAAGAAAATAGACTATTGTTTTATTCAATTTGATAGTAAAAACGTTTACCAATAGATAATGGAATTTACTTTAATGAGCTGCGTATGGTGTAGGTATTGATGTTATTATTTTAAGACACTACAATGACTACAGACACCAATGCACTCATAGTAGAAGCTATTCTAAATAGGTATTGGATAGATTTATTTAGGGTAAGGGTATAAAAGATAAGGGTGAGTAGGTAGCAGGGAATTCACAAGGAATAATGGGCACTTAGCTGCATTGGCCGAGGCTGCGGTGCGATGCTGAATGCTGATCGTTAACCGGCGGTGGCTGCAATGGCTGGTACACCTCCAGAGAACCCAGGTATGATGGTTGATTCAGAAGAAAGGTAGCTGCGGCGCAATGACTGCACCGGCAGCGCGTGGTCACAATGATCGAACTTGATTTTCGCCAAAATTGCAGGTCCTGTCACGGTCGCCAGATGATGGGGCTTCAGTGGTCTTCAATGAAACTCCCGTATCGAGGTATGGTTGTTTAATTAAATTAAAAACAAAAAAAAGGAGGGGGGGAGAACATTGTGAGGACAAAGTAGGTATTGATGGATTGTGAGTAGAACATGAACAAGATAAGCTATAATACAATAAATGTAGGTACTATGAATGAATTATCTACAAATTGCTTTACTCTAAAACTCTCCATCTGCTCACCAAGTGCACATCATAACAAGTTCAATTATACAACTCCCTCACTTAAAAATGCAACTCATTACACAATCCCAATTTTGGACATATTATGAGGTCAAGGAAAAGAGTTCATATCTTTATACTTCTAAAATGAATCTAGTTTCGATTAGCTCTAAACTCGTCAAGTAATTACTGCTAACAGAATATGTGAAACTCATATGGAAATTAGTATCGTTGAGGAAAAACCCTAAGCATCTGAAATAGACCCTTTCACCTCAAATTTGTTCAAACCTCTCTCCTATCCAGGGCATAATATACTGCCCTTATTAATTGGTGCTTACAAGTTAAAAGCCTATTCCGTATTTGAAATTCAGTTTCCAAAATACCTTTAATAACTAAAGTTATGGAAAACTAGTCCATCCAAAAATGAAATGAAACCATATCATAAAGTATATACTTACCTAAACGGAAATAACATCAACTGATCACAAGAATTTGACCAAAAAATCATACTACATTTTTCAAAAAAAAAAAAAAAAAAACACTAAGTTTGTCTGTCAGTACAATTTAGGTACAATACAATTCCACAAATGCTTACCAAAAATACCTCCCTGCTTACAACATTCAGGGGCTAAAAGATCCTGTTACACCCTATGAAAGTTTAACTACTAAGGACTTCACAGCCATGGTGCCTCTTATTCAGATCACTAGATAACTGACATTCTTTAAAATACCCTAATGATAATCTTTACAATTCATCTTCTAGACTCACTGAGCTCGACACTTACCTTGACAGCAAGATGTAATGTGCAACTCAATACTCACTCATTAAGCACAACAGTATCCCAAATAATTTAACTACACACATCAAAAGTGTCTAGGGATCAAGCATTTTTATGCGGATTTCTTGAGATTGAGATGTGGCTTTGTAATAAATTTATGATTATATAAATTTATATGGATCCTTTTTGGTGCATTTCATAATTTGAAACAGGAACTGTTAATCAAATTCGAGTAAAAGATGAAAATCAGCTGTCAATATTTTCCCTATAAAAACATACAACGCATTGAAGACATTATTAGTGCTACTGTTTCCCTACTACTGATTAAAACCAACGTTATTATGGAGCGGCGACGTCATTTAAGCAGGGAAGAAATGCTCAGAGCCGTGGGAATGATAGAAGCTGGTTCCCGGCAACGTACTGTGGCTTTAGCTCTGAATACAAGTCAGAGTGTTATCAGTCGACTTTGGACACGTTACCGAAGCACTGGTACCGTGGCTGAGCGCCATGGAGGACGGTATCGCTGCACCACACGGAGACAAGACCGATACATTCAAATCTTAACTCGAAGAGCTCCAACAATAACCGCCATGATGTTAGCCGTGAGGCTTCATCACTCTTCAGGGAACTTAATTAGCGACCAAACAGTCAGAAACCGCTTGCATGAAGTGAACCTTCATTCCCGAAGACCGCTACGGGTACCACCTATAGCAATGCACAATCGTAGGATTCGATATCAATGGGCTCTTGAACACAGAAATTGGGCAGAAGAACAATGGCGTTTCGTGTGCTTTTCTGATGAGTCTCGTTTTGGTATGAGACCGGATACAAGACGTATACGACACTGGAGAACCCCTGGACGCCAACAGCGATTAAAATCCTGCCAGGAAGTCCATCCTTATAGTGGTGGAACCATCATGGTATGGGCGGGTATTTGGATCGGCGGAAGAACTGAGTTGATTTGGATCAGAGGCAACCTCAACGCTCAAATTTATGCTGAGACGATTGTATCTGACGTCATCGTTCCTCTACAAGTGCAAATCGGTCCCTTATTTCAGTTAATGCATGATAATGCACGACCGCACACCGCAAGAGTTGTAAGACAGACTCTCGCCGCAGCTAACATCAATGTCCTGCTCTGGCCTGCTCAGTCGCCAGACTTGAACCCGATTGAGCATGCATGGGATATGCTACAGAGAAGAGCTCTGCCGAATATGGAGGGTATCCAGTCGCAAGAAGACCTTTTTTTGTTGTTGCAACGAACATGGGCGGCCATTCCACAGCGTGATTTGGATGAACTCATTTTGAGTATGCCAAACCGATGTTCTTGTGTTGTTAGTGTTCGCGGTAGAAACACGGATTATTAATTGTTTAAGTTACCCAATAAAATTTTAAAGAAAACTGTTATTTCAGTCTTTTTTTCGAACTTTAATGTTAGTGGTTCAAATGTCAAAAATCCCTTTATTAGGAAAATGGCAAATTTCTTTATTAATGCAAAGGTGACTTGGTTTATCGTTACTGTGACAAACGAAAACACTTTATTTGATGAATCCTTAAAGAAAATTTTAATTAATATCAATCAGGAGAAAAGTTATTGCAAAAATATATGTTGATCCCTAGACACTTTTGATGTGTGTATTTACAGACAGATCTGAGAATGCTATTCTCAATCATGGAAACTTTTAAAGTAACATCATAACATTACGCCTTGTTTCCCCGAATGGTTGGGCAAGGTGTCCCTGTAGCAGGTTCACCCAGTTTTACACTTTTAAAGTATTCATATCATAATATCCTCCTGGTATATTAATTCAGAACAACTTTATAAAATTTGTATAAACACAAGCTGGGTTAGATGTGGTAGGAAGTGAGAGTGATACTAATAATTCACCTCCCACAGCACAAAACATACAGTAGCTCAACTTACTGCTGGCATCAATTGAAATAGACACAGTGCCAACCAACATTGTGTTGATGATTATACCTCATTACTGATGAAAAATAGTTAAACACTATTAATTAAGCAACGTTATTAAGAATTTATTTAAAATGGATACGCCAAAAGCATATATATTGTACATTAAATATTAAATGTTAACAGTTATGGACTTATATACATACCAATTACAGATGTACATGACATTCACATAAAACAAAGCAACCTTCTTAAATTACATAAAATTAAAATATTGTATTCAGAAAGAATGATAAAAGTACCTAATAAATCAGAATATGCCGTAACTTATTAACTAACTAAATTATTGCAGACAACTCTGAACATCTACTTTGTTTAACGAATTTTACTTCACGGCGATCTGAAATATAATTCATTTAACAAAGTAGTAATTCTTATGCGCAGCGTAGACATCGCGTTTGTTTAGATATATAATTTTTTTAAATAGAATTATCGTCCTTGGTGGCAACACATACAGGAATGTCACTTTTCTTTCGCGCGCGTTTTTCCATAGCGACGAAAAAATTTGCTCTCTTAAAATTATTCATTTAAAATAAGTTTACGGAACTTTTTACTAAAATAACAAATGTTAATTATGTTAAGTGATAGAAAGTGCAATAAGTGCATCGTTAGTGAAAACCTGAGACGGACAAAGCGTCCATCAACGATATTAACAAGAAAGCTGATAAATTACCTACATCAGAACTAACTAGAAGCAGCTTTAGCCTTGAGTTCCTGACCCACATTAGATGTACTTAGATCCGGAGGCCTCCCACAATCCTAATGCGCGAGAATGCCTGGCTTTAACTGACCACTTTGTACGTGATACTGACAGTGTTTTACAAGCACTATGGTGGACATTAACACAACACAACTCGTTAAAGCATTACCTATCTCTCCAGTGGACACGAGATGTCTTTAGTAACGTTATCTCCACGTTACTAGCTGGATGAGAAGCTACCAGAGAGGCACGTGATGCCCTTAGCGATGTAACTGTACATAGCTAGCTGGTACGCGCTTGTCAGCATTACCCCTCCAGTAAGCACGAAATGCTCTCAGTAACGCAAATTCTACGTTACTAGCTGAATATGAAACTACCAATGTAGCACGTGATGCACTTAGCGATGTTATTCTACATAGCTAACGCTGGTATGTACTCGTCACCAGGGGTAAGTCACATTTCTATGATCTTGGCTAAGGAATTGTCAAAGGTGGTTCTATATACTTTTAATTGACAAGCATGAAGGTTGCGAGACAGCCTTACTTAACCCTGCACACTGTCTGTGTGTTATAAACTTGCAAAAGCATTATACTTCCTATAGTGAGCGTGGAATTCTGCCTCGCTAACTAGATTGTTATCAACGAGTACAAGGTACTCTCAACAACATTGATTCTATGTTGCTAACTGGTACATATCTGACATGGTGTGCACATGCTTAGCACGAGATGCTTATAGCATGTTATCTCAATACTACGTGATCTAGCTTTCATATCGAGGATTGCCATTTTTAACAAACAAAATATAGCTAATTAAAAGATATCACTGTGTACGAGATACTCAGTGACTTATCTAGCTCTAGGTGGCTTAATTATCCTGCCAAAAACTGATAAATGATATCTATTTTGTAAACTAAAACAATAATGCAAAATTGTGCAATTTTTACAGGCATACATTTAAATACACAAGATACTTTGTAAACATGATTCTGTGATACAATGGCTGACGACAAATGCTACCTCTGGAAACTCTTGATTTCAGATACAATTGCAATGGACTAAACCTAATACAAAGTATTATTACATGCTCCCATACTTATTCATCCCATTTAGATTCCTCTAAACTGAGGAAACAAGGGATTGAGATATTCCAGAAACAAACCATACTGGTAATTACCCCTATCATAGGAAAAGCAGTGACTGACCCTATGCTTATGAAGAACATAAGACAAACACAAATTGTTGATTAACTTGGCTGATGCAGCAAAACCAGCTGGCAATGCCCACTGCCACCAAACTAAAACCAGAACAAAAGTTATATAATCTCTAATTGACATTAACTTCAATTCATCCTATTTGATAAACAAACTGAAACAATCACAAACTTGAGTACACAATGTTTTAGCTACAAACAATAACAACTATTCAATAAATATTAAAACCACAAGACATTCTCATGATAACAGTGAAACTTACCAGTTCTATGGCGAAAATGTAAAACAAGCACAACCTTAGTTGATTTACTTACTTTTGTAAATAGCAAAATAAAACATCCTTCTACCGGGTTAATAACAGGAATCACACCATTGAAAACCACCACCACAATATCTTATGATGTCTTGGTTTAATCTAATCGGTTGGAATGGACTATGTCTGAAAAATAAATGAACTATTTTTGTCACTGAAAATAAAAATCAATATCTATGGTTGACCGCAACAACAACCCGGCTTATATTCCAAAATAACAATTCAAGAAGACCAATACTGGAATAAATGCTGGCAAAGCAGTTATTTTCCTCTGATTCTGCTATTGGCTATGGACATAGATAGAGAAGAAAATATTTGATACCTACCAAATTCAATATCTTAACCTCTCAAAGCCATTCTCTGGAAGCTGACCCCAACATAGTTGGGAAAAGGCCAGGCAGATGATGATCCTCTCAATACCATCAAAGAACTTGTTAAATATTGAGATGCATTTACAAACAATACTAGATAGATCTACAAAGAATTTATCTGAAAAATACATTTCAGTCAGTCCCAAACAAAATATTCAGTTTCACTATGAACAAAAAATCATCAAGACTGTCTAACCCAATCATACTGAAGGAAAATAAAAATAAAAATCCCAGTAATAACTACAAGTATGTTACAAACTGACACCTTGTACACTAATCAATCATAGCTTAGCATATCAAAATAGATAGGTATAATATACCATATTACCTTTATGAAATCATATTATGATTTCATCCTATAGGTACAGGGGTATCACTTAGGACTACCTGGAAGATAACATTACCTACCAAATAACCAATAAAGGGTTAATTACATATACATGTACTAATAGTTTTCATACTTGAATAGCCTCTTATCTCTGTTTTACCTACTAAATTACCAGTAGTGAGTGCCACTTACAGAAAACAAGGTTTTCTTACAATCTAACTTGACTGTTTATTTGGTAAAATATCGAGACTGCGATAAGACATACCAATAAATACCACTATAATTGTGTTTAAATGTTTGGGCTTAAAAACTAACAATGCTATTTTTTAGGCTTGATTATTAAGTTTTATTTTTTCACTTTAAACAAATCTTGAAATAACAGTAAAAAAAAAAAAAAAAAAAGTTGTAGTCAACTTAGTCGCATTATTTAACATTACGCCCGGACTTCCCGAAGGGCTGGGCAGAAATGGGTGATCTTACTCAAAGCTTATAAAATCAAAATACCTAATTAATCATTTGATTGCCAACTACTAGTCTACATATTTAACAGTAGATTTGAATGATAATTGCAGCACTAAAGTGAAATTATCAAGGAAACAAATAAAGGAGGGGGGGGGGGGGAGAACATTGTGAGGACAAAGTAGGTATTGATGGATTGTGAGTAGAACATGAACAAGATAAGGTATAATACAATAAATTTAGGTACTATGAATGAATTATCTACAAATTGCTTTACTCTAAAACTCTCCATCTGCTCACCAAGTGCACATCATAACAAGTTCAATTATACAACTCCCTCACTTAAAAATGCAACTCATTACACAATCCCAATTTTGGACATATTATGAGGTCAAGGAAAAGAGTTCATATCTTTATTATACTTCTAAAATGAATCTAGTTTCGATTAGCTCTAAAGTCGTCAAGTAATGACTGCTAGCAGAATACGTGAAACTCATATGGAAATTAGTATTGTTGAGGAAAAACCCTAAGCATCTGAAATAGACCCTTTCACCTCAAATTTGTTCAAACCTCTCTTCTATCCAGGGCATAATATACTGCCCTTATTAATTGGTGCTTACAAGTTAAAAGCCTATTCCGTATTTGAAATTCAGTTTCCAAAATACCTTTAATAACTAAAGTTATGGAAAACTAGTCCATCCTAAAATGAAATGAAACCATATCATAAAGTATATACTTACCTAAGCAGAAATAACATCAACTGATCACAAGAATTTGATCAAACAATCCTACTACATTTTTCAAAAAAAAAAAAAAAAAAACTAAGTTTGTCTGTCAGTACAATTTAGGTACAATACAATTCCACAAATGCTTACCAAAAATACCTCCCTGCTTACAACATTCAGGGGCTAAAAGATCCTGTTACACCCTATGAAAGTTTAACAACTAAGGACTTCACAGCCATGGTGCCTCTTATTCAGATCACTAGATAACTGACATTCTTTAAAATACCCTAATGATAATCTTTACAATTCATCTTCTAGACCCACTGAGCTCGACACTTACCTTGACAGCAAGATGATTGTGCAATTCAATACTCACTCATTAAGCACAACAGTATCCCAAATAATTTAACTATTTACAGACAGATCTGAGAATGCTATTCTCAATCATGAAAACTTTTAAAGTAACATCATAACATTACCCCTTGTTTCCCCGAATGGTTGGGCAAGGTGTCCCTGTAGCAGGTTCACCCAGTTTCACACTTTTAAAGTATTCATATCATAATATCATCCTGGTATATTAATTCAGAACAACTTTATAAAATTTGTATAAACACAAGCTGGGTTAAATGTTGTAGGAAGTGATTGTGATACTAATAATTCACCTCCCACAGCACAAAACATACAGTAGCTCAACTTAGTGCTGGCATCAATTGAAATAGACACAGTGCCAACCAACATTGTGTTGATGATTATACCTCATTACTGATGAAAAATAGTTAAACACTATTAATTAAGCAACGTTATTAAGAATTTATTTAAAATGGATACGCCAACAGCATATATATTGAACATTAAATATTAAATGTTAACAGTATGGACTTATATACATACCAATTACAGATGTACATGACATTCACATAAAACAAAGCAACCTTCTTAAATTACATAAAACTAAAATATTGTATTCAGAAAGAATGATAAAAGTACCTAATAAATCAGAATATGCCGTAATTTATTAACTAACTAAATTATTGATATATATTGAACATTAAATATTAAATGTTAACAGTATGGACTTATATACATGCCAATTACAGATGTACATGACATTCACATAAAACAAAGCAACCTTCTTAAATTACATAAAACTAAAATATTGTATTCAGAAAGAATGATAAAAGTACCTAATAAATCAGAATATGCCGTAATTTATTAACTAACTAAATTATTGCAGACAACTCTGAACGTCTACTTTGTTAAATGAATTATATTTCAGATCGCCGTGAAGTAAAATTGGGAATCAAACGAGCTTACCTGTTAAGCGAAGTCTTGATTCTAATTTTACGAACGGCGATCTGAAATATAATTACCCACCCGCCACCAGCTAATAGCCCCAAAGCTGCAATAATCAGCCTACTTTATTCACTTATCTTTCCAGGAAAACCTAGTGAATGTAAGTATGCGGAACTATTTTGTACAGAAAACAGAGCTTGTTCTCCATCATAAGGATCTCTAAAATTAGTGACATTCCTGTATGTGTTGCCACCAAGGACGATAATTCTATTTAAAAAAATTATATATCTAAACAAACGCGATGTCTACGCTGCGCATAAGAATTACTACTTTGTTAAATGAATTATATTTCAGATCGCCGTTCGTAAAATTGGAATCAAGACTTCGCTTAACAGGTAAGCTCGTTTGATTCCCAATTATATTTCAGATCGCCGTGAACTAAAATTGGGAATCAAACAAGCTTACCTGTTAAGCGAAGTCTTGATTCTAATTTTACGAACGGCGATCTGAAATATAATTACCCACCCGCCACTAGCTAATAGCCCCAAAGCTGCAATAATTAGTCTACTTAATTCACTTATTTTTCCAGGAAAACCTAGTGAATGTAAGTATGCGGAACTACTCTGTACAGAAAACAGAGCTTGTTCTCCATCATAAGGATCTCTAAAATTAGTGACATTCCTGCGTGTGTTGCCACCAAGGACGATAATTCTATTAAAATTATAATATTTTATATCTAAACGAACGCGATGTCTACGCTGTGCATAAGAATTACTACTTTGTTTAACGAATTATATTTCAGATCGCCGTTCGTAAAATTAGAATCAAGACTTCGCTTAACAGGTAAGCTCGTTTGATTCCCAATTATTGTTCATCATTTTCGAAAAGTAGACTAAAGAAAAGATGGATGGACTGAAAGGTGGTATGCCTAGAAAGGGGGTGACAACTGCATAATCAGCCTGTCGGAAATACGTTACTGAGTTGACTAATCGGGACGCCAGCACCACTTAGCGGCACTCGACACAGTCTACAACATAACGCTCGGCCCGGTTGGAGCACAGTTCATCGGTGGCAGTCAACCAGTGAACACGTTTAGAAATTGTCGCGCGGTCCGAATTTTCATTTCGTGTACCTACAGTGTGTGAATTGCTAGTGTGATTAATTTGTTAGTAAATTATAATTTCTGAACTGTAAACGGTTTTTTTCTATTCCGCTATAATCAACACTACCAATATAGTGCGCCTACAGTGGTTGAAATATGGCTGATAATAACGAAAGAGACAGATACGCTATACGCCGTCAAGCCTATAATGTGCCCACTGCTGGGACACAGGCAAAACAGAGTTAAAAATTGAAGGGGGTCAAGGAAAGTTTTTTTTTTGCGTTTTTTGTTAAATATTGTGTGGTGATACCACAGATATAGATAGACCTAGATAACGCAAGAGCAACTACTTGGCGTGCCATTCGCGTGCCCAGCTTACGTACAATAATCGTAAGCTGCATCTGCTCAGTCTGCATCGGTGCCACGCTTGTCGGACGTCAGTTAAACTATTGAAAATGGTTAATTGCACCGTTATAAATTGTAAAAACTGTGCAAATGTGAGGAGAAAAAATAAAGGAAAGGTTTCCTAGTGCTTGTGACGTCATAGTAGGTAGTAAAAAATGGCACGCTTGGTTTTCATACAGATCGTGATACTTGCGTTATCTAGGTCTAACTATATCTGTGGGTGATACGGATCCCTCCGTGTGTGAGTCCGACTCGCAATTAGCCGGTTTTTTTTATAAATTTGCGTCAGTAACGATCGTACCAATAAAAGTGACCTAATTAAATTATCTTTAAAATGGTGTAGGTTTCAGAAAATTATGCTTGAGTTTTGCTTGTGATTCTCAGTTTTTTAAGTGAAAACTTCTTTGGGTGCTTTGTGCATTTTTGAGATGGGAAAAAAACAATTGAACTCGCGACACTATTACCGTTACCGACTCCTCATTAAAAGTATTTCCTGCACAATAAAATTATTCAAGTTTTCACTTCTCCAGGAGTGCCACTGTTTTTTTTTTTATCCGCGTTAGACAAAACTTTATAAATTAATTAGGTACTCTATGTAATTTAAACATAATCTAAAACATTCACAGATTAAGTTATTAATAAAATGCTCTAATTGTTTCCAAATCATCAACACTACTCGTTCAGACGTGATCTTCAGTATAAAATCATTAAAAGTCGCTTAGTGTCGCCTTAAGTGTATTATTTACCTACTTACTAGCACCTGCCCCGGCGTGGCGACATGTCATAACATCGAGATTTCTTTATTATATGCAAGTTTAATATAAATGAATTAAGGGCGGGTAGACCAAGCGAAACAGGCATTTAACGCTACCAAGAGTTGCCCGAGATTGTCGCAAAGCGAGCCGTGCGCTTAAATCGCGGGAAGTGTCACATTATAAATAAGCAGGCAGTAGGTCAACTTGTCTTATTGATTTATTTTAAAAATAAAATAAGAAATTTGATTCATTAAAAGCTTGTTTTATTATAATTTGTAATAATCACGATTTTCAATTTTTTGTAATAAATAATAATAGATATTTTAAATGCAATAAACTCTAAATTATACTTATTAAATTTATTGACATTTTCGTTTCAAGGTCGGGTATTTCAAATGCAATATAAATGCAAAATGAAAACTACAAGTCTGATTCGGCTGAAATGTTTTGAGTAGCTCAACAAGAATATACTACATGTTGCTAATTTTTTCTTGTAATAGTGGCGCCATCGGGGGATAAGTCTAAGTACTTATCGGACCGCCCTCGTATACAACTATATTCAATTAATTGCCATTAATTCTTTAAAAATCCTTTAAATGTAATTGATGTGTGCTTTGTCCCAGTTGCAAATCTAGAGGGTCAACGTTTTCGTTATCATCAGGGTGAACAATTTCATTATCTTGGAGGGATAAATTTCTAATGGGCATGTCACGTGCCTTTCTGCTGTCTATTATTTCGGGCAGCAAGCATTTCATATAAAATTTTATTAATTTCGGTTTCATTTTGATTTCCCAAAATATGTCATCCTTTTCTATGCATTTTGTAAAAACATTTTCATTCTCGCCTGCCCATATAGCCAAAAGACACTTTTGTCGTTCAGACACATGTAGCTGGCCTTGTATCTGGTAGTACCAGTTAGAAATTTTATTTACCGTAGTAGTTTTAGTATTTTTATATATTTTAAAATTTGTATTTTGTTTTCCTGTATAAAATTAGAAAGTCCTTTTTTGTGTGCTTTGATTGGACACTTGACCTCGACTACTGTGTCTATTATTTATGGAACAGAAGCGAAGCGCGCGCGTAAATATTTGGCATAGGTCTCTCCTCGGTAACGTCCGGCGGGACACTAGCAAGCGACGCGTTAATCGAAAATTACTTGAAATAATCGATAAAAAAATATATAAATTTAATGAAAAAAAACGATCGGGTAGAATCGATTCCAAAATGAATTACCTATAAATTGATATTATTTATAAAATATGGAGTATTATAGTACTCGTTTAAAATGAAATTTGCTTGTAAAAAAACTGCAAATCGAAGTTACTTCAGTATTTTTTTCTATCGAGAAAATTGTATTGCATCGTGTATTGAACGGGTACATGGTAAAGAGAAAGAATGCATCCATAAATATATATTTATTTCAGATTCAAAATGTTATAATTTGCCTATCAAAAGTGAATTCTAAAACAGGCAAAACCAGGAATACCTGGCCTTAAACACTTAAACCTTCCGGAATAAATTAAAAGTACTGACCGACCGAAGCTTTGTCTTCGTTTTCGGTCATTCGGCTAGCGTGTTTTATTTATTTTAAAGCCTATATTTGCTCTTTCACTACACAGGTGTAAAAAAATAAGGTTCCAGTGTACAGCCAGTGTACACTACAAGGTGAAAAATAACTTTAATTTCGAAAGTCGGTGCCAAAAAACGAAAATTCAAAACCAAAGACACTGACTTCCGAAATTTAAGTTTTTTTTTTTTCATATTGTAGTGTTTTTTTTTTTAAATGTGAAATCAGTTAAAAATGTACGTACATTTATTTTTAATGATGAAATTCTCAATACTTTATTGCATTCCACAATGTATGTGCTTAGGTGGTAAACATTTGGAAACAATCGTGAACCCTGTCGGGCACTGCAAAATAAGGATAGTAGAGATAAGGACTTATCGTTTATCTTATAATCTAACTTATTCCAAAAACAAAAAAAAATATTGTGTATAATATGAGTTTTAGAGATTTATCATTTAAATATTCGTTTACACTGTAATAACATTTACTTAATAGTAGATTTTTATGTTGTTTATTCATTTTATATCTTATTTATTTACATTTGTAAATATTTCTTAAAATAAAAAGTATAAAAAAAACATTTAAAAATATAAAAAATAGAGTTCCACCGGTGTCGGGAGCAGGATCTAAGCTACCGGTGGTTAGGGCTGCAGAGACAGGAACCTCCTCACAATACGGGCCGTATCGAGGAGTACTGCTTTTAGAATCAGGCGTTTGATCCAACCGCTTAACGAGAACCTCGAGAGATGTTGATCGAGGCTTTCGGCCATCAGGCCATTAGCCGTTACGACAATCGGCACAATGATAGCTGAACTCACATTCCACATGTCAACAACCTCGTGTGCTAAGTCGAGATATTTTATTTGTTCCTCTTTCTCAGCTTTCACGAGGTTCTCGTCATGTGGAATGGTAACATCGACTATCATTGCGTGGCGCGCTAATCGGTCTATCACCACTATATCAGGCTTATTGGCAACAATAGTCCTGTCAGTAATGATAGACCGATCCCAGTAGAACGTGACATAGTCATTTTCGAGAACTGGGTCGGGCACATACTTGTAATACGGTACCTCAGAGTCTACAAGTTTATATTTCAAAGCAAGTTGCTGATGAATAATCCTGGCCACTTGGTTATGTCTGTGCAAGTACTCGCCGTTAGCTAGACGCGAACAACCAGAGATAATATGTCTGATGGAATCACCCGGACGATGGCATGCCCGACACACGTCAACCGTACCTGCCTTCATAATATGTCTCCAGTAATTATTCGTCAAGATAACTTCGTCCATAATTGAACAGATGAAACCTTCGGTTTCCCCGAAAAGGTCACCGAAACGTAGCCAGGATACGGACGCTAAGAAATCTACACCGGGCTCGTGAAGAGCCCGATAGAAGCGCCCGTGAAACGCCTTGCTTTGCCATACCTCCTTGCGGTCATCTGTAGTAAGTACTACAGGTTTGCGCCAGTTCTATTTAGCCATGGAGAGCGGGGTGAGCCCGTTGTCCACTGCGACCACATCACGGTGCATACCCACATTGGCTTTAAAAAAAAAATCCCTGAGGCTGCACACCTCGCGGTTGTGAAGGGTCTTTGCATTTAAAAAGCCTCGACCTCCGCATTTCCGCAGGATGTACAGTCTCATCACTGATGAACGTGGGTGATGCATCCGGATTGCGCTCAGGAGTGTACGTACCCTCCTGTCCAGGGCGCCAAGTTAGGTATGATTCCATTTGAATATGCCAGAAGAGTACATCAAGACCGGCATGACTCAACCTTTGAAGGCGCGCACCTTGTTTCCACCTGAAAGAAAATAATTAATACCTTCTTCAGGCGACCAAAGAAGCGCTCCTACAACGATTGCTTCATGTCAGCAATGTTGATGCCTAACGATTCCGACATACCCAAATACCTATAGTTTTCGGCTGAGGAGAGGGATCTAAGGTGTATGGAGTCCGAGAATTGGATTCCCTCGGATTCCATAATCTCCCCTCGCTTTACATGCATGACTGCACATTTGTCCACACCAAATTCCATCCTGATGGCGCCACTGAATGTTTCAGTTACCTTCAGTAGCTCCATCAGTCGCAACTTGTTGGGGGCAAAGAGTTTCAAGTCATCCATGAGAGGAGGTGAGATATCACCTGACCACCTCTCCTCAGCCTATAACCCAGACCTGAATCCTCTAGCAGTGTGCTTAGAGGATTCAGAGCTAAGCAAAACCAAAGTGGACTTAAACTGTCGCATTGGAATATTCCCCGTTTAATCCATACAGGCTCGTCATTCCCCTGGGTCTGTCGACATCCTGGGTCGGGAAGACCGTCCTCCATTGCCCCATACACGACATCAGGAGGGTGCGCAGAGTTGTATCTACTTTATACAACTCCAGCACCCTCATGAGCCATGTGTGTGGCACCGAGTCATAGGCCTTCTTATAGTCTATCCAGCATGTCGACAGATCCTTGCGGGATCGACGAACCTGTTGACTTATGGCCATTTCGATGAGGAGAAGCTCCTTAGTACCGCGGGATCCGTTCCTACATCCATTTTGAGAGGTTGACATAATTGAATTACTATCAATGTGTGTGTTAATTTTCGTTCTCAAAATGGATGTAAGAAGTTTATAGAACGTCGAAAAACATGTGATCGGTCTATAATTCTTGGGTTCCGCGGGATTACCTGACTTATGGAGCAGGTGGGTAACGCCTGTTGTTAGAAACTGAGGTAGCGACCCAGACTCTAGGGATGACTGGAATTGGGATGCCAGGCGAGTTGTGCAGTCCATCCGGTCCCGGTGATTTCCAATTCGGTAACGGACGGACTGCTCTGGCTACGTCTAATGGCGTGATGAATACAGCATCCGTTTCTGGTATAGTTTCTCACACTCGCTCGACATCCTGCATCCAGCCAGCCTCAGTATGACAGACGGGCACCGACCAGATACTACGCCAGAATGCACTCGTGGCGGCATCATCCGGGCGGCACACGTCTGTCACATTTTGTTCAGGTCGCTCCCAAGCTCTATATACCCACCTCTCATCGCTCTGGAACATGCGATTCTGCGTGTATCGGTCAACCCGCCGCTTATACCGCCGGATACGGCTCGCCCATGCACAAACTTTCTGCTTCAGGAAGTCGATGCGCTCTGTGACACGGGACATGTATTCTTGCGGGCTGATTCCAGTCCCCGAGAATGCCCGCCTTACAAAGCGCATCACTCGTGATCGTGTATTTTCCTCCCTGAAGCAGTATAGTTTGCCGATGAGAACCCTGGCCCCATCGATACGTCGCTCGATCCTGCACTGCCAGGTTGGTACGACTGGTTTGGGTCGAATAGCTCCGTCGCAGTTTGGAAACTTGACGTTAGCTAAACGACATGCCGCAACAGCCGCGCAATACAGGATCGAGTGTGTATCTATGAGATCCTCGCTACTCTCGAAAAAATTCGTAAGCTGCGAGTCCAAGGCACACACCAGCGCCCTATTTTTTTTGTGCATAAGGTTTTGGTAGGCGTGGTAATCGTGGTCTAAGTTCGGTCGGAGTGTACCTATACTCGCGAAACGCATCCTCCAGTGCGCTCCTCAATCGGTTGTTACACAAGCTACTTACTGTGGCAACCCTATCATCCTCCTCGTCAACACCATGATTGAACCGCGGCGGAGTTGCATCAATAATTGACGCTTGTGCCGCGGTTTGTGCCCGAGTTGAGACGATATGGTTGCTCAGTACCTTTGAGCGAAGCTATCAAGTGCGGTATCGCCCAACCTATGATTGCGTTGGATGACACGCACCTGATCCGACAGTCGTTGGGCCGAGACGTTGACGGTTGGCTCTAGTTTCTGAAACAAAGACAGCATCCAAACACGATACGCAGTGAGGTTAGTTCCTCCCTCTGTAGACCCGTAATATGCGCGCATGATGTTCTCGTTCATAGACTGAGTCCATCTCATGCGCTGCACACAACTACTGGCAGCGGGGACACGGCTCGGGGCCGGTTGGCCCCTAAGTCCCAAGCTCTTCGGTGGCCGGCCTCTCCCCTGCCGACGTACAGGTGTTAAAGAAAGAAAGAAAGAAAAAGTATTTATTGGGACTCGCCCAGGACATTACAAATTAAACTAAAACACACTCATTAAAACATTATAAAAAATTAAAAATACAAATTAAAAAAAAAAAAATTACAGAAAGTCACGAGGCCAAAAGGCTCCTATCTCAGCATACGTTGCGACATTTAAAAAAAAATGTCGCAGCACTGGTATTCTGATAGGGCCCGCAGTGATGTCACGGATAGATAGATACAGAAATAAATATTAAATAAAATATAAAATAGATGTGTGAAATACTTTAAAAATTAAATAGCGTGTCTGCACCCGACGTAACATCAGTTACTTGTCTATGCCTTTAGTGTCTGTGGTACTCTAGGCATCGTTGTGACAAGTAAAGAGACGCAGACGCCGAAACCTGCAAAAAATTGTTATATAAACACATAGTCTGTGTATAAACATTACGGCTGTATAATGCTTCGTCCTTTGTGAATGTTACAATAGCAGTGTTTATTATAATTATAATGAAAAGTGTATCGTAGTAACCAGTTAACGGCATTTGGATAAGGAGATATACAGATAAACTAATGTTGTGAGTGATTGAGTGGTTTATGAATTTCAAAATTCACCTATGATAAACAATGACAAAGAATAGTAAAAGAAAATGCGAAACAACTGCTGTCTCAATGAACCAAAGAGCATAATCGCTGCCAAACGCACGCCACCATCGACAGACGCGTGCATACCAACGGTAAGATTAATGTGTGGTATCTTTTTGAAGCTGAAGTAAGTGTTGTTTAAATTTTACTCTGAAAGTACCAACTGTCTTTATAGCACGAAAAGGAGGTGGCAGGTCGTTCCAGCAACGAGAGGCAGCGAATTTGAAACTACCACGGAAAGCAGCAGTTCTGTGCGATGACGCCAACATGAGGTATGAAGATGCTCTGGTTTTAATCTTGTTAACATCGCGCGACCAAGACAGTTTCTTGTATAAATAGTCTGGTTTGTATAATTATGGTTTGTATAATTGGTTTGTATTGTATAAATAGTCTGTGTTGGCGACGTCGGCGGGGAAAAATACTCGTCGCTCGAGCTCATAGATAGATTTTTTACTATTAACGCATAGATTTTTTATTATTAATAGATGGAGTTTTTTTTTTTCTTTTCTGATAGATTCGGGTAATTCGTTATATGGCTGTTTTGCGTGGGTGTTGTGACGTATATTTTCCCCAAATTTGTTATTTACGTGTTTCTTTATTATCTTTCTTTGCGTCATGTTTACCGCAAATAAACGTATTTTCTTTCTTTCTTTCTATATTTTTATTGACATAACCAGGGTACTTGTTGAATGTATTTTTGGCGGGATTTTGGTAAGTTTTGTCATGTTTTGTATCGGAGTGTGTTATGTTATGTTATGGGGTTTGGTTTCCGCACTTAGTCCGTCAGGTGGGCCATTGTACGTAGGCCATGACGGCCGCTTGGGGGGTTATTCCAACCAGCCCACCTCCCTCCAGAAGTTAATCAAAACTCCTGGTCTGTTCAGAACATCTGTGAAAGATCTGGGTGCCCCGAGGGTTTCTATTCTAATCTGGGTGACGCCTGTGCATTCAAAGAGCACGTGCGCAACGGTTTCCTCAGCGTCCATGCACGCCCTGCACAGAGGACTTTCCGTTATGCCTATCGTGTGAAAGTGTTTGTTTAGTGAGCAGTGTCCTGTGATGGTCCCCGTCACCAGGCGCAGGTCGTTCCTGTCCGACGTAAAAGACTCCTGGTTAACCTGCTATCCAGGGATGGCATAGCTACCTTGGACTGCCTGCAGCCCGGTGTGGAGGTCCACCAATACTCCGCTTGTGTGAGGGTGAACTCTTGTAGCCACCTGCGTATATAGTTGAAAGGGATTGGTACGATAGGTTCGGGTCCACAGACTGCGGTGCTAGATCCTTCTCTTAGCAAGTTCGTCAGCTGCGTCGTTACCTAGCGATCCGCTGTGTTCCTTTATCCATTGCAGTGTCACCGTGTTGCGACTAGACACCGTTACCTGTTCTAGTGCATTGTGACATTCTAGTATCAACTTCGAGGTAATATATTTTTTCTTCAGCGATTGGAGAACTGAGGCGCTGTCGGAGAGTATGCGTATGTAAGTGTCCGTAACTCTCCTGGCCTCTATGGCGTGGACCGCTTGTATGATGCCCACACACTCCGCCTGGTAGACGGTGTTGAACATTCCTAGTGGTCTGGATATCTTTATGTTGAGGTCGTGCGAGAAGACTCCGACTCCGGTACCAGAGTCGGTCTTCGATCCATCGGTGTAAACCCTCAGCTCTTTCGGGCTTGAGTAGTCGCACTGTTCTTCTGTAAGTATTATGTTGTAGTGCCTTTGAAAGTGATGTGATTTCGGTGCTTTGTCGTAGGGTGATGCCATAATTGGCCGACGCTTGATTGCATCTTCCTTTATGCGTGTGTGCTTAATTCTGGAGTCGTTGCTTAGAGTTCCTGATAAATGTAGTCTAAAGGCGGCCAGGGCCGCCTCCTACCGCACAATGAGGTGCAGAGGCGGCAGTCCAAGCATTGCCTGTAGGGCGGCAGTGGGTGTAGTTCTCATACTGCTAGTAATTGCGACACAAGCGAATCGCTGCAGTTTTTCGAGATCTTTTTGGCTGTACTCAGGTCTGTCCTGGGCCACCAGACCAGTGAGCCGTATGTGATAAGCGGTCGAATGACTGTAGTATATAACCAATGGGTGACCTTGGGGCTAATCCCCCAATTCCTGCCAAGCAGTCGTTTACACATAATATCACACACATCACAGCATATCCACATGGATATGCTGGCTTTTGTAGTGATATATGTAGTTCGTGTGTTTTGCCCAGTTCAATTGTTTGTCCAAAAAGATGCCCAGGTATTTGGTTTCAGTTGAGAGGCTAAGGGTTGTTCCAAAGAATCGTTGTAACTGTAGCGTCATCAGTTTCCTCTTTTTTGTGAAGAGAAACAGTTCGGTTTTTGTAGGGTTCACTGAGAGTTGGTGCTTGTTGCACCATTCCTCTACTATTTTCAGGGCTTGACGCATGAGATTGCATAGCGTGTTTTCGTGGGTCCCGTTTATTATAATGGTTATGTCATCGGCGTAGCCTACGGTGAAATAACCATTGAGTGTTTGGTTGAGGCTGTCTACTACCAGGTTCCATAGCAGCGGCGAGAGGACACCCCCTTGTAGGCAGCCCTTCGCAACAATGGCCCTCGTAGTGTCGTTTACTGTCACTTGTACAGCTCTCAATTTGAGCATGTTGGTGATCCAGCCACTCAGGGTCGAGTCTATGCCGTGTTGGTCAAGGGCCATATTTATACTTTTGAACATGGTTTTGTAAAAGACGCCCTCGATGTCAATGAAGGCGGCCAGTGCTGAGCATTTGTGGTCCACTGCGCATTGAATTTTACCAACCACGCTGTGCAGCGCTGAATCAGTTGATTTGCCTGCGGAGTACGCATGCTGTTGTTTGTAAAGTGGTATTACCCGGAGAGGTCCATCTCGGATGTGCCGGTCACAGAGTCTCTCGAGGGTTTTCAGTAGAAAAGATGTAAGGCTTATAGGCCTGTACGTTTTGGGTTGTGTGTAATCGGTTTTTCCAGGTTTGGGTATGAAAATGACTTTCACCTCGCGCCATGCGAGAGGTGTGTATCTAAGTGCTATGCAGGCTCGATAGATCACCACCAGCCATGGTGTCAAATAATCTGCCCCCACTGCAGCAGGGCTGGGAAGATGCCATCATGTCCAGCCGACTTGTATGGCTGAAAGGTATTGATAGCCCACTTTACTCGCTCTTCTGTCACTATAATGTGGGCTCTTGACCAGTCTTGGTTCATTGGGGTCCATTCTGATTCAGCCTCCCACGTCCTGTCTTCCAGGATTCTGCAGTCTGGGAAGTGAGTTTCGAGAAGGACCTTACTGGTTTCATGGTCAGTTAGTGTGTATGAGTTATCGGGTTTTTAAGCGCGCCGAGGGTTCGGTCCTGATCGGTTGATAGGATCTTCCTTACCCTAGCGGCTTCATTATTTGTCTCGATGGGCTCACAGAATTTACGCCATGCTGTCCTCCTCGCGGTTCTGATTTGTTTTTTTGTATATATATTGGGTTTCTTTGTATAACTCCCAGTCGTCCGGGAGTCTAGTGTTTTTGGCTCTGTTAAATTGTTTACGTAGCGCATCTCTGAGTTTACTAAGTTCAGCGTTCCACCACGGGTTTCTCTCGTTCTTGATTTGTGGTGCTCTTAGTTTACATCATGCGTGGTATGCTTCAGTTAGGTAATCTGATAGTTTTGTTACTGTGTATTCTAATTGTGCTTGGTCTCTTATGGTTACTTGTGTTAGGTGTCTATCTAATAGGGAGGCCAGTAGGCGTTTGTACCCGGGAACATTGGTGCGCCTCGGGTTTCGCCTCGATTCTGGTTTCCTAGTTTTAGTAGTTAGTGTAAAGCGGATCCTTCTGTGATCTGAGCAGGAAGGCTCGTCCGATACATGCCAGTTTGTAATAAGATTTGTCGCGTTTTCTGTAGCAAGTGTTAGATCTATAATCGTTTGTCCTCGGGCTGTGACCCAAGTGGGTTCTGAGCCGCGGTTTACAATATTTAGGTTAGTAGAAAATAAATGGGTGGATAGTACCTCTCCTCTGGAGTTTGGTGCGTCGCTGCCCCAGAGCGGGTGGTGTGCGTTCGAGTCGGTGCCGATGATCAGGTCTAGTTCGGCGCGTTCACAGTGCTGCACCAGGTCGGCCATCTCTTTGGGTGAGCAGTCCACATATGGGAGTGTGCATCTTGTTTGTAATTTGTATGTCTTCTCGTTTAGTGTAAAAGTCTTGGTGTATATGAGCGAATTTGCATATTTCAAGTATATAAATACAAGGCAGAGTTAAAATGTTCAGGTTGTGGCGAACCAACTAATTATCTATGGTTCCCACTGTTAGATATAATCTGACAACACTAGTTGGTCTAGGGCAGTTAGTCTATGGTGCAAGGAAAACAAGAGCATTTTGAATCTGAATGCAAAACACCTGTTATCTCAATATTATTACTAGACTCTGTGTATTGTTTTTCTTATTAATTTATTATCCTGTGTTTGTGCATACGATTGTCGCTTAGACACTGTGTCATTTGATAAAATACACACCTATTACAACTGGATCGAGTTTCATTGAAATAAACAGGACGCCCTAACGCGCCTTAATTGGTGACCCTGACGATAGAAGAACATATCCACGTAAAAAGAAGAACTGGAATCCTGTTTTGTGAAGTGCAATGAGCTCACTCTAATCCCGGGCAGCGATTTTCTTTGTGAACAAGTTCAAGTCGGTACCTAGTCATCGCCATTACATTACGCAAGTTTACTTACGAAAATCGAAGATTTAGCTTTTTTCGAACGTTCGTGTATTAACTAACGAACATTAACTAACGATAATTATAGTGTTCAGCTGTGCATACCTACTCTCTGTGCCAAATTTCACCGTATTTGAACTACAACCTGAAACAAGAAAATCATCTAATTCCGCGATAGCAGTGCCGTTTTTCTTGTGCGGTTCTCTTGAGGAAACTTCAAAGTTAGTGCGGGAAGCTTGTCACTTGACAGAGCCTGTCATATGTCTCCTGTCATCACGTTCTGCAAACGTCAAACTTAAACCGGTTGCGTTCCAGATATACTCGAAACGTAAAAGTGTGTTCCAAAATCAATAGTGTGACAGCAAAAGCCTGTCAGTTTTTTTTTTAATTATAAACTTTGTGCATGGATGGATATTCCTACAACTTACCTCACAAATACTATGGTATTTCCTGAACAATAAGTGCTTAATTTAAACTGGATGCCAACATATTTACATTTTACATATTATTACAATAACAAAATATTTATATTTCTCTTGTGAATGTTTTTTGCGTTCTACATGTTTTGATTTTAGTAATTATTCCGTTTTAATAGTTTTTATTTCATTGGGGGGCTCATTGCATGGCAGGGCATCACTGCAATACTAATAGTTTTATTGTGATTTTTTACTGTTTGCACTGTTAGTTTACATTTTATGTATGATTAATTTTTATTGTGTACTCTTTATTATAAATGCGCTTTCTTATAATGATCATTTAGCTCTTTGATTTTACTGCTGTGCTACTATTGTATAATATATGCTGTATTCCTCTTAGGGTTGTTCGTTTTTGTTTGTGAGATAAATATAATTTGCATAGTAATGCAATGGCTACTGACGGACAGGAGATTTTCCTTCATCCTGAACCTGGAACTGGTGGTGAACAGTCCGTTGACCCCACATCTAGATCTCAACCTATATTAATCAATAGAGTATCCATCCGCGTTTCTCCTTTCTGGCCTGACCAGCCCAGCGTCTGGTGAGCAAGTCTAGAAGCACAATTTCATATCAGCGGCATCACACAGGAGTTGACTAAATATTATTATGCTGTAAGTCAGCTCGACAAATACGCAGCTAAAGTTAAGGACATAATCATCGAGCCACCTAAGGATCAACACTTGTCTAAAGAAGGTTTCTTATCTCCCGTTTCTCTGAGTCCTATGAAGAAAAAGTTAGGAGACTCCTTGAGAAAGAGGAGATAGGGGATAGGAAGCCCTTGTCATTCTTGCGTCACCTCAGGACTGTTGCTGGTACATCTTTCCCAGAGCAGCTCCTCCAAACTATTTGGATGAGTAGGTTGCCTCATTACGTGCAAGGCATTTTAGTTGCCCAAAAGCACTCATCCCTCGAGGACTTGGGCGAACTGGCTGATAAGCGGCAAGAAATCAGTCTGCAACCAATCCACGCAGCGAAGCAAGGCATCATCATCTAGTGATGACACCAGGGAGCAACTTAAGTTGATCCAACAACAAGTCACGGACCTGACACGGCTTGTGACCGGCCTCACCACAAGTAATAACAGGAGTAACCGTAGTCGTTCAGGCTCATGCTCACGCATTCCTAACGGCCAATGCTGGTATCACAGGCGATTCGCTGGGAAAGCTTCCAGGTGTATACAACCGTGTTCATGGTCTGCTCCTGTACCACAGAGACACTCAATCAGTAGTCAGTAATAGCGACCACTGACTGCTCCCTAGCAAGTTGCCGTCTATTGGTTACCGATCGATATTCGGCCCGACGACTTTTAATCGACATCGGATCCGATCTTTCGTGCCTACCTAGACGTTTCTCCCAAGGTAAAAAGCAGCCACTTCCGTACGAACTTTTAGCAGCCAATGGCACTAAAATAAACACTTGGTTTGGTCGGACTCAAATTGAACTTAGGTTTAAAAAGCGTCTTTGTATGGATATTCATAGTCGCAGAAGTAGCAACTCCAATAATTGGTTCAGACTTCCTATCTTATTACCACCTTTTACCAGACTGTGCTCATGGAAGGTTGTGAGACGGTAAAACAGGGTTGTCAGCTGAAACTGAATTCTTCTCAGTCGACCAACCCAGCATCAAACTCATTCAATCACCCGATTCACCATACTCGCACATTTTGGCGGAGTTCCCGAGCATATCACGCCCTCATGGCGCTCCTTTTTTTTTGGGTGAAATAACTTCTCCCGCTCTGGGCGGAACGGGAGGGCGTGTCAGACTCTTACTGACTAAAACCCACCCGTGTTCCTTCGGTTGCCCTGTTGCCGGGGGTCACGATCTCCCTTTCGGTTTTCTTCGCACCCCCGGTCAAGCACACTACGGTGCACTTTATCAAAACTACCGATGGCCCACAGGTGACAGCGCGACCACGTCGCCTTGCCCCACTAAAGCTTCGAGCCGCTCAAAAAGAATTCAAGGAGAAGATTCGCGTAGGCACCGCTCGAGCTTCCAGCAGCTCATGGTCCTCCCCGCTACATATCGCACTTAAAAAAGATGAGACTTATCGTCCGGAATGCTACTCCGTCCGCCAAATAGGGAATTTCGGCTACAACTTGTCCGGGTGCTCAGTTTTCAGTACCCTAGATTTAGTTAAAGCATATCAGCAAATTTCAGTAAATTCTGATGACATTTGAAAAAAACAGCCATAATCCCACCTTTCAGACTCTTGGGCCTACATGACCTTTGGCCTTAGAAATGCCATTTCAAAGGTTCATAAACGAAGTTGTGCGGGGATTTAATTTTTGTTTCGCATACGTCGTTGGTATCCTCGTGTACTCGAAAGACTCCCAGCAACATGCTGATCACCTAAGGCTCTTGTTTAACCGATTGCATCAGTATGGAGTGGTCATCAACCCGGCGAAGTGTGTACTTGGGGCAGCAGAGGTAACGTTTTTGGGTTACCGTATTAATGCTGCAAGCACTTTCCTCCCAAAGACCGTATCCGTGCTTTAGTGGATTTCCCTCCCCCTAAGTCCGTGCGAGGCGTGCGTAGGTTCTTGGGCATGGTTAACTATTACCGCAGATTTTTGCCCGACGCAAGTATCAGGCTCCTTTAATCGATGCTGTCGCTGCAACTAACAGTAAAGGCGCAAAACCATTTCCATGGACGCCCAAGCTCGAACATTACTTTGATGACTGCAAGAAGAGCTTAGCTAATGTTACTACTCTGTCGCACCCAAATTGTGAGGCCCCTTTAGGTCTTTTTACCGATACGTCCAGCATGCACATAGGTGCAAGTTTACAGCAGAAAGTCCATGATAACTAGCAACCTCCAGCATATTTTAGTAAAAAGCTAACCGAGAAACTATCTCAAATGTCTACATATTATAGAGAACTTCTAGCTGTGTACGAGAGCGTTCAACACTTTCGACACATACTAGAATTCCAAAACGCAGCAGTTTTTACTGACCATAAGCCCCTGGTGTATGCCTTCATGCAGCGTCGCGACAAGCTTTAACCAACACAACTCAATCAACTTACTTTTATCAGCCAATTTACCACCGACATACAATATATGAAGGGCACCGACAACGTAGTCGCAGATGCTATGTCGCGGATTAAATCCATTTCATTGGAAGAGGACTATCAAGCCCTTGCAGAGTCGCAAGAGAGCGATGAGGAACTCAAAGACGCGGGCTCATCTACTTCTTCGAAATTGTCAAAAATCGTTGTTCCTGGAACCAACATTTCCATACTCTGCGACACGTCGACAGGTATACCTCGCCCATACCTCACCTTACCTTTCCGTCGAGCAGCTTTCGATCGACTACATGGTCTCAGTCACCCAGGCGTGAAAGCTACTTTACGATTGGTAGCTGAGCGATACGTATGGCCGCATATTAATACCGACTGCCGAAAATGGGCGAAATCATGCCACAAGTGCCAACGCAGCAAGGTAACCAGGCACACATCTGCACCATTGATGTCGTTTCCGATTTCATCGAAAAGATTCTGTCATGTCCACATTAATATAATAGGACCACTGCCACCTTCAGACAATTTCACATATTGTCTGACTGCGTTTGACAGATTTACGCGTTGGCCCGAAGCGTGGCCTATGACATTTATCACGGCGGAAGACGTGGCAGACACGCTGGTGACTGGTTAGATATCCCGTTACGGGGTGCAAATCACCGTGACGACCGACCAGGGTCGCCAGTTCGAATCCATCTTGTTTCGGCGCCTTATGAACGTGTGTGCAACAAAGCGGATCCGCACAACCAGTTATCACCCGTGCGCAAATGGCATGGTAGAACGCATGCACCGCCAACTAAAACCTTATTTAAAGTGCCATCCCCAAACGTGGAGCAAGGCACTTCCACTGTTACTCCTTGGTATGAGGACTGCCCTCAAAGATGACCTGAATACCTCGTCCGCCGAACTAGTCTATGGAGAACCTCTCCGACTTCCTAGAGAACTAATCATGCCAGCGGAAGAACCCAGGAGCCCAAACGACATCACAGATCTCCTCAAGGAGTTGAGGAGCCGGATGGAAATTTTACGTCCAATACCAGCCTCACGACACGCTCGACCGTCAACCCTCGTGTTCAAAGATTTGGCGACGTCGACCCTTTTTACTCGGCGACGAAACTGTTCGACGTCCTCTACAACCTCCTTATACTGGCTCATATTGCATCCTAAGGAGAAGGGACAAAACCCTTATCTTGGAGATGAAGGGAAGAGAGACCCTGTTAAGCCAACATACCTGGACTCTGAACTGGTTTCCTCATTACCTGTTTCAGTTCCAGTTCCAGTTCCTACTTCCACAAGCCCAACTCCCTCCACGCCAACAATTACTCCATCCCCTTCAGGCATTGTCACCACCAGAGCTGGCAGACGGGTTAAATTTAGGGACATTCTAGATTTATAGTTTTTTTTATTTTTTATTTTTTTCCGTGTATACCTTGTGTTTCTCCGTAGGGGGGTGGTGTGGCGAACCGACTAATTATCTATGGTTCTCACTGTTAGATATAACCTGACAACACTAGTTGGTCTAGGGCAGTTAGTATATGGTTCAAGGAAAACAAGAGGATTTTGAATCTGAATGCAAAACACCTGTTATCTCAATATTATGTGTATCGTTTAAGTAATAAGTTTATTATCCTGTGTTTGTGCATACGATTGTTCCGCTGTCGCTTGGACACTGTGTCATGTGATAAAATACATACCTATTACAACTGGATCGAGTTTAATTGAAATAAACAGGGCGCCATAACGCGCCTAAAAGTTTTATAAAATGGGGTTTGCAGCTATCTATTTATTGTATATTTACTAAGATACGGACGAATTTCTTTTGAAATGTAAACAGTGTAGGTGCATCTGTATTATTTCCTCACAATAATTATGCCGTAACTAAGCCATGCAAAAGCATAAGCGTAGTATGTTACCAGGGCTATCTGTAAATTTGTGATTTTCTTAACTTCTCGAAAAGCATATAGGAATTTCGAAAGATTCAATTTAATTTTTTGTACGTGTGACTTCCAATTTATATGCTTGTCTATGGTTATGCCCAATTTATATGCTTGTCTATGGTTATGCCTAGTAATGTGAATTCGTTGACTGTTTCTATTTTGTGATTATTATGTAAATGCTACATTTAGAGGATTTTTTTGAAGGGGATGGAAAGTTATGAGTTTAGTCTTAGTAAAGTTAATTTCGAGGTTGTGTTTGTTCATCCCAGTTATTATTTTGCTAAGTATATCGTTAAGGGTACTGTTTAGGTTGTCACGACACGAAGTGAGAATGGAGATGTCGTCCGCAAACAAAACGCATGGTCCGGATTCTGCTATGAATTTTGGGAGATCATTAAATTGGGAAATAGAAAACATCCAATAACGCTTCCCTGTGGTATCGATGCGTTTATCGCCTTACTGTCAGAGCGGAACTTTTGAAGTTCGTTCATTTTGTTATTGAAGTTTTCTATTTCTACTAACTGTGCTCTATTTTCTAGATATGATTTGAACCATTCTTGTGCCCACACCGCTCCGGCGGTTAGCCCCCATCGTATTATGGGGGGGCCTCAAACTGCTCTGTGAACACCTTGATGCCGCGCCTTTTAGCGCGGCCGGCTGCTGATTTAGCGCCCACAAAACAGGCTGCTACTAACGCGCCCATATACCCAACCCCGGCTGCGACCAACACGCCTCCAAATACCACTTCGGCTGCGACCAACGCGCCGGCACCCACTATACGGGCTATGCCTCCCACGAGTCTCTGGCAACAGAGCATCGTGCGGAACAGCATAACGAACCCGGACAAAGACCAAGACCAACACAGACTTACAAGGACAGGGAAAGATGACGGACCTGGCAACTCTAAAACTCTTCCGGTTGCCAGTGATGAAGTACGCCCGCTGACGAAGCGCGAAAAAATCCTGGCCCGGAAGAAAAGAATTGGCGACCGTAAGCGCAATATCCGCGAAGGCACTAGCCAGCGCGAAGCGCGATCGGACGCCGAAATGGAGGTGCGCGACCGACTACAAGTTTGCTTTTTCAAGAAGCCCTCGTTTGTGTTATAGGTTTGTTTAGAGTCAAGGGTTTGTATTTCTTGCTCCTTAAGCCATTTTGGGCCTTCCCACCACAGAAAATAGTTGACCAACTTGGATGGTGGGAGTCCTCTTGTGGCACAGTCGGCAGGGTTTTCGTTAGTTTTCACGTAACCCCAGTTGATCGCAGGCACGATGTTTAATATTTGCGTTGTTCTATTAGTTACATACTTTTCGTATTTAGTTTGATTTCCCTGAAGCCATGCTAGAACGACCTTAGAGTCGGTCCAGCAGGTAATCTTTAGATTGTAATCTTCAAGGATTTTTGTTATCGTTTGTAGGAGTTTCGCTACCAAAACTGCGGCGCATAATTCCAATCTCGGTATTGTCGTTTTCTTCTTGATCGGTGCCACTTTAGTAGTTCGCTTAGCTCTTTTTGTAGTAGGTTTGTCAATTCTATGGTATGGTGGCCCGTGATGGCGTCATCCATATAAAAATCGTTTAGTAGTGCTTTTTGGGCCAAAGGGAAAGCGTTGCCTTCATCTTCGGCCAGCTGTTGGAGAGTCCGCATCGCTATGAATGGTGCAACTTTAGTCCCGTATGTTAGGGTACACAGTTGCATAGTTCTCAGTGGCTCTCTTTTGGATTCTCTCCAAATAAGTCTTTGAAGACATTGTTGATCTTGATGAATAAGGATTTGACGGTACATTTTCTCAATGTCCGCCGTTAGAACATATTTATAGCTCCGCCATTTTATGACCAGGGATAATATGTCCTTTTGTAGATTTGGCCCTTTTTCCATCAAATCGTTTAGGCTGTACCCGGAGTCTGTTTTCATTGATGCGTTAAAAACAGCTCGTAGTTTCGTTGTTGATGAGCAGTCCCTTACTACGCCGTGGTGGGATAGGTAGGCTTGTACTCGACTATCCGATTCTGTAACTGGTTTCATGTGACCCAAATCGATGTATTCTCGGATAAAGTCCTTATAGAGTTTAGCGAAGTGTTCTTGCCTCGCCATTTTCTTTTCTAAATGAAGAAATTGTGCTGTAGCTTGCGGTTTCGAGTTACCCAGGTTTTGTTCGTAGTTAGAATGCATAGGCATGTTCACCACATAACGCCCGTTGCTCAATCGTTTTGTTGTTTCTGTGTAGTATTTCTCACAGAATTTTTCTTCCGCAGTTTTTTCGGATTCCAAAGGGATGTCTTCTATTTCCAAAAATTTTGTTAGATTGTCTAGCTCTGTTAGCGTTACTAGATAGTTAAACTGCTTTGTAGCTCCGCTCAGTATCCAGCCCAACTTTGTTTGTTGTGCTACTGGCGAACCGTTGTTATGTTTAATTATTCCTCCTAAAATCACGTCAGAGTAGACATCTGCTCCCAGCAGTAGATCGATGGGTCCAGAGATGTTGTAGTCTGGATCAGCTAGCTCAATATTGTGAAGATGTGTCCAATTCTCTTGATCGTTGAGTTTGGCAAATTGTTGATGAGTTTACTCATCACTAACGCTTCTGTTAGGAATGTATAATCAGAATGGATGACTGACACAGACTTGCATTCCAGTTTTATCATCCCTTTACTTTTGCCCATTATAGTGCCAACACCAGTGACCGCAGCGTTTAATTTATTTCGGGGTAAGTTCAACCGCCGAGCAGCATTTTCTGTGACCAAGCTTACTTGAGAGCCCTGATCCAGTAACGCCCGACGGATGACGTAATCTCCTTCCTTGTTCTTGACCCGTAATTGAATAGTCGTTAGGAGTATTTCTTGTTCACCGTTAATGTGATTAGATGTCCGCTCAGCTGCCGTTGATGTGGTTAGCGTTGATTGTTGCCCTTTCAGATTGTCATGGAGAAGGGAGTGGTGTTTGTAGTTACACGTGCGGCATTTTTTCGTTGAGTTGCATTTATTTCCGCCGTGACTAAACAAACAATTTTTGCACAAGTTTAGATTTCTTGTTGTTTTGTTTCGCGTTGCGACATCCATGTCCATAAATGTAGGACATTGCATCAGCTTGTGTTCGTTTTTGCACAGTGGACATTTCCTCAGCGTTGCATGGAAGGTTTTTGTACACTTTTCTGTGTCTTTAAAGTTCGTTGACTTGTTATAGTTATAATTTTTATGTTGGTTATTTGATGAGTAGTTTGGTTTCCCGCCATTCTTTTTGTTACGGGATGTTTCTAGCGTTATGAACTACAATTCCAGGAACTCCATAAACTCCTCTAATTCTGGGAGCTCTCTTGAATGTTTCATAGTTTTTATGTAGTCAGCGTACGTGACGTCATCCAGTTTGGAGGATAGTAAATAGACGATAAGTGGGCCCCATACGGGAATATTAACGTCTATGTTTTCTAGGCCGTTTAAACACTCTTTTGTTGTGTCATACAGCTTCTTCATGTTAGTAGAGTTTGGCTTTTCGATGGACGCTTGATTGAGAAGTGTTTCTATGTAGGAGGTGAAAATTAATCGCTCGTTGTCGTAGCGGTGCTGAATAATATTTAGGCACGATTCATAATTCTCAGCACTCACAGGAAGGTGCTTGATTAACTTTTTCGCTTCGCCTTTCAATTTAGACTTTAGGAACTTCATTTTCTCCGTTTTGTTCAGCGTTGGATTGTTATGAATCATCTCAAAGAATAAATCCCTAAAGGAGATCCAGTTGTTGAAGGTTCCGTTGAACTCCGGTAATTCCATACGCGGTGTTGTTTTTTCATAGTGGGATGTCTCAAAGATTTTTCTATTCAGCTCTTCCTTTAGGTTGTCGTAGACGCAAGTCTACGACAACCTAATCCTAACCCCAATGGTCCACCTAATCCCAATGGTCGAATTTTGCTTCATAGTCCTTGTCGTTCCCTTGCAGTAAGTAGCTTATTTCCCAATGAATCTTGTCGATAGATTCCCATTTAGATCGTAATATGTTGACTTGATCTTGGAGTTGCCACTTCTCATTCATGTCGCCCAGATTAATTTTGGAGACCGATCGCTTCAAAGCGTTGAAGTTACACATTTGGTTTCGTAACAGAGTTGATAGGTGCTGATCCGTTTCATCTCCGATTTGTTAGTGCACCCCCGCTGTGTCAAATTGCGGTGTTCCGGGAGTTTCTAGTATTTTCGGTTTTGAAATCCCCGAAAATCCAGGTTCGTTTATCAGCTTGCTTCGCAGTTGATTCATAGATTGCATTGTTTCGTCAAACATGCTTCTAATGATTATAAATATGTCCTGCCTAAAGTAGTCATGATCTCTTTGGGCAGATTCATACTTCTTCAAAATTTCGTGATTCGATCGAAACTCATCCCACAGGGATTGTATAGCTTCGATACGCTTATTAAGGTAGTCTACGGTTTTTCTACTCACAGCATCCTTTTTATAGTTGGTTTGTAGAGTTTTGATTCTCTCGTAGCTGTTTCGCTGTTTCGCTATAAGTTCAACGAATTCAGGGTAGTCTTCTGTCGACATTGTTTCTGCCTTGTGGCTGTACGTGGATGGCGCGTAGTAAGTGAGTACTCACAAAGTTTCCAGAGCTGAAGCAACCGCAGGATGTAATCCCCGCTGATTATTTCTTAGTTGAAGCAGTAGATGTAATCTCCGCCGATTGTTAAGTTGAAGTTGTAGCAGTAGACGTTTTCTCTGCTGGTTCGTTCGGTATTGGCACTCAGTGTAGCTCTCCTTTACGTTATGTGCAACGTCTCAATGCTACTGGTGAGACCCGCTTGTGGGAGGCCAGTAACACCGATTTGCTAACGTAACTGGGGTATATCACGCTAAGCACTCTGCTGATGAGGAGACACGACGACTTACTAAGTGGTATGCCGCGTGATCTATCCGGCTCGAAGGACCAAAAAGATGTTGGGGTTTTCTAGTCGTTGACTGATACCCCGGTAGTTGTTGTAGGAAAGTAGTAAATTCACACCAAACCACTGTTATGTTCAATACTTAGTTTAATTACGTTTAAGTTACGTATGTTTAGTTATCTGAGCCGCACTTGATGCAATGTTATTATTGATCGACCCGCTCGTGGCTGAGTTTTAGTGACGAAACAATTTATGTTTTACTATAAATAATAAAGTACGTTTAGCGTAATTCATTACGTGCGCAGAAACGTACTTTTGCTGTATGAGCATTATTGGCTCGTACAATACCACAATAGGTAAAAAGAATTAAAAATGAAGCAACGACAGATAATTTAATTATGTGCAGATAGTTTAATTGTGTGTTACTGCTCACATATTTACAAACATTGTAAAGTAGATGATTTTCCTAATTTTTTAAAATGAATAAGTCAGTGTGTGAGGAAGTAATCACAGATGTAAAATCAATGTCATATAACCCAAAATTATAAATTTTACAATTAAATTAGCAACCTGTTTGATTTTGTCTTGATTCTATTATTAATTGTCCTATGGAGCAGGCCCAGCATGTTTCCAAGCACTCTTATTATATTATTTATATTATTATACTATATAAAGCTCGATTACCACTCACTCACTCACTGACTGACATAATTGTTCTCCCAGATGGTGAAGGGGGAGGTGGGTATATTTTTACAGATTCGTATAGAAGTAACTCTCACGAGTATGGGAAAAATCCCAAACCTCCTCTTTTCTACCCCACTCTCCCCCCTCCCTATCGTATCTCGGAAACTAAGAGTCCCGTGTTTTGTTGTTTTACGGATTCGTATAGAAGAGGCTCGGAAAAGTAAAATCCATTTTTCAAAGTTGCCCCCGTTGCCCCCCTTCTCCCCCCCTCTAGGTAGATCTCGGAAGTTAAGAGACTTGGAACATTTTTTTTTCAGATTCATATCAAGGGGCCCAGAGTTGGTCAAAATCATTTTTCAAAACTCCCCCCTCTCCCCCCTTCACCCCTCCCCCCATCGTATCTCGGAAATTAAGAAACCTGGGTTTTGTTTTTTTACGGATTCGTATAGAGGAGGCTCGGAAAAGTAAAAACCATTTTTCAAAATTCCCCCCATTCTCTCCCCCTTCTCCCCCCTTTAGGCGGATCTCGGAAGTTAAGACTTGGAACATTATTATACTATATAAAGCTCGATTACCACTCACTCACTCACTGACTGACATAATTGTTCTCCCAGATGGTGAAGGGGGAGGTGGGTATATTTTTACAGATTCGTATAGAAGTAACTCTCACGAGTATGGGAAAAATCCCAAACCTCCCCTTTCCTACCCCACTCTCCCCCCTCCCTATCGTATCTCAGAAACTAAGAGTCCCGTGTTTTGTTGTTTTACGGATTCGTATAGAAGAGGCTCGGAAAAGTAAAATCCATTTTTCACAGTTGCCCCCCTTCTCCCCCCCTCTAGGTAGATCTCGGAAGTTAAGAGACTTGGATAATTTTTTTTTTCAGATTTATATCAAGGGGCCCAGAGTTGGTCAAAATCATTTTTAAAAACTCCCCCCTCTCCCCCCCTTCACCCCTCTTGGGTTTTGTTTTTTACGGATTCGTATAGAGGAGGCTCGGAAAAGTAAAATCCATTTTTCAAAGTTGCCCCCCTTGCCCCCCTTCTCCCCCCCTCTAGGTAGATCTCTGAAGTTAAGAGACTTGGAACATTTTTTTTTCAGATTCATATCAAGGGGCCCAGAGTTGGTCAAAATCATTTTTCAATACTCCCCCCTCTGCCCCCCTTCACCCCTCCTGGGTTTTGTTTTTTTACGGATTCGTATAGAGGAGGCTCGGAAAAGTAAAAACCATTTTTCAAAATTCCCCCATTCTCTCCCCCTTCTCCCCCCTTTAGGCGGATCTCGGAAGTTAAGACTTGGAGCATTTTCTTTTTCAGATTCATGTCCGTGGGCCCAGAGTAGGTCAAAATTAGTTTTTTTCAAAACTCCCCCCTCTCCCCCCCTTCACTCCTCCCCCCATCGTATCTCGGAAACTAGGTAGCGGTAAAGCGAAGCGTAGCGTAGCGTAGGGATAAGGTCACGATAGCTTTCCGGTGGTAGGTAGGTCCTGAGTGGAGCGCACCTGCGAGACCGAGTGGAGCGAAGGGGGGAGGAATACTAACATGGCGGACAGCGTTTTTGTTTGGGGCGCGTTTAAGTCAATTATTCAGTTTAAAATTGACTGCCTAAACGTCAAACACCCCGTTTAAGCACACCGCGAGGTGAAAAATTAATCTGACTAAAATTGAATCTGCTCCGTTTACGATCGTCCGCTGGTATAAGTTTTCGCTTGGGGTACGTTTAAGCCGGGGAAATTTTCGGCGGTTAAAAATTAAACTATGGATAATTAACGAACTTTTAAAATAAAGTTTTCCTGTTTTCTAGGTCTCAAAGAAATATGGTAATATTTTTTTTGAGATAATCGAGAAATTATTAATCATTTAAATATGACCTATTTAAAAAAAGAGTCGATTAACATATTTCCAACAATCAAACAATCGACCATAGAGTCCATCAATTTGAATTTTGAACTTGACATTGAATTTAAAAAAAAACTTGAAAAGAGCGCCAAAATTAAGCGTCCTGCTTCTGTCGTGAACTCGTGAATCGAGGTTTCTTGTTGCAAGTTGCAAGTTGATATTGATTGATAATTATTATCAAAATAATCAATTTCCAACATGAAACGAGCAAGTACTGAAGAGTTATCAACTGTTCCGCGTCGCGGAGGCACAGCTGTGGAATATTCAGAATGTCTTATTTCTGGTGAGTTTCTGAATAGTTTTTTAAGTGAATAACGTAACCTTATTAGCAGGCTTCCAAACCTAGGTACTGGCGTCTCGGGAGCTTTGGACCATGGACGTTTGTGTTGCAGCGTTTAGCCTTACTTGCCCATGGACAAGATTTAGTGCATCTATTTTGCGTCGGTCTTTGAGGCGAACCGTACCTACATGTTTCTGCGCCGTACAGAAATATTGGAAAAACCAAACTTCTCGGCAGGCGGACTTTTGTGGCTTTGGTGATATTATGATTGGCCCAGACTCTTTTGAGCTTATCAACGGCAGATGTTGTGTTAGCACATCTCCTTAGAATCTCATCCTCACACCCCCCAGTGTGTGATTAATTGATTATGGAACCAAGGTACTTACTAACATATAAGATTGAACAATCTCACAGTTGCCAATCACATGAACAAGTTGGTTTAGTCAGGCTCGGTCCACGATAACAGACATAGAGACAGAGATAATGATCGTTAAATTATTAATTGGTTGCAACTAAAAAGCCGCTCACATATTTTTAAATCTAGCTTAAAAGTAAAGTATTAAACATGTAATGAAGGCAAAATGAAGGTCGTATACATGTACCTATGTATCTTTATTTGCATAAAATGTGAAGAAATAGGACATTACAGTTATTTCAGTGCAGAACACACAAGTAATGAATATTACATATCACAGTACCTACATCATAGCTATACTATCTATGTAAAAATTTTAAACAAGACAATAAATAATACACACATCATTTAATTATAATACAAAAAAATACTAAAGTACAAACATCTGTATCAATAAATACAATAATATACACAAATACTTTCTTCAAACAAGGCAAAATTATCAATTATTGAAATACTAACATGAAAATCAACGTTAAAATTAAATTTCACACTGCATTTTTAATATAGGAAGAATGAGATGAATAGTGGTAACTATGTTAGTGTGTTACTAACATAGTTTTTTGTAAGTATATTGTTAATAACACTATCGAGTCTTGTTGCTTGAATTAAATGATTTAATAATAAATTTAATTTGGTTGAATTTGCCATTGGTACAAAAAAAATAGAGGATTGGTTAACTACTTTCTTCGATATAACATTATAAATTAATGGAATAACTTTAAAATAAACGGGTCATTCTCCTTCAAACATGTTTCAGTTATTCAAACCTTGGTTGATGAGCTTTGTATACTTATTGAATATTTTGGAATTATTTTGCACACAAGCATTTCTTTTATGTCACTTAAACTTGTAATAACTCTGCTGTGTATCCCTTACAACTATAGTACGGTAATATTAAATATTGTAACACTGCAATTACATACATTTATATTGAAAGAATCTTATCAATATTACATACACTACACTCACATTTCACTCAGTTTGATTTTCTGCTTGTCCTTTGTCATTCTTTTACTGGTAGTCCCGAGCTCCGTGGAGGTCGGAGGTTCTTTTTAGTGTGAACAGCTACACACTACTTCCCAAAGCTTTGGTATGGTACGACACAAGGAATCCGCATGATTAAAATGAAAAATCCCTTGAATCTGCTTATTTCTGTATCCTGACGGAATACCAATGTTTCATGCAGCTCCTACAGCCATCTCTTCAAACTTGTCGAATTCCAGTATCATTTCGTAGATACTCAGACGTCTGTAAATCCGCTCCAAACACGAGCCACTGACCGTGAATGTAGAAGTTTATCCAGTGGGGTAGCAGCTTCAGCCACAAAGCAGAGGTACTGTACTCTTAGCTATCAATAAAAAATGCTTGAGAAAATACCATTGTCCATTGCACAGAGTACATTTTTATACAGGTCCATTGTTAATAGAACAGAAACAAAATAAACAAAACGTCAAAACCAATGACTTGACAAGTTTAACACTAAACCAATGTTGCAAGGAGGCAAATTTTAATTTCCTTAAATATTTAATATTTTTTAAATTTTTTTACACGTTTGTAGCCTTACTTAAGTACGAGTTTTCATGTAAAATAGTGCCTTCAAAATAAGGCTTTTATTATAGTCTATTTTTATTGAACCATGTTTTCTTTTTTTCCCCATAATCAAGGAGATTTTATTTTCGTTATTCGCTGCCGTACCGATTTACTTTTATTATCCCGATACCGATATGTCAAGTTATTGTACATCTTGGCTCGCTAACTTGGATGTAGAGACTTGCGTTTCTCACGAGCGTCGTTATTGCAACAGAATTTTTTCGTTATTAGGTATTATTACAATCGCAAGTTTGCGACAGCGTCATTACCTACTAATGTCGAGACTGCTGAAATAGTATTCAAGTATAAATATATGATCTCATAGCTCCATCATCAAATAATTCTATGCTAGAACAAATTAATGTTTGATTAATTTAAGTAGGTAAGTACATATCAATTAACTCTTAATTGGACTAAAGGAGAATGCTTCCCCTTAGAGCATTTAACCTATATGTCAATTATTATACGAACAAACAATGTGTCTTTGCCCTAATGTCAAAGTTGAAACGGAAAGTAACAGAATTTTTTATCTGTGGGTAGTCAAAAAACCGGCTGTTTGTTTTCGTTGAGTTGTGAGCCAAAATTATAGTGCAAATACAAAATAAAATTATAATGTCGCGGAAAAATGTGGTAAGTTTATTTGACTTAGTATTATTTGTAGGTTTTGAGTTGTTTTATGGATATCAATGTTTTTTTTTTGTGATTGTTTCAATATCAGTGTAATTATTGAGCTTCAAAACATGTGGGAACTATAATACTTTAGACCACAACAGACTCTAATTTTAGCTAATACGAAAATATACAACTAACATAATTATGTGTTTCAGAGAAAAATACTAGATCTCTCAAAGGGAGACAATGTGCAAAGGGCACTGTCAATATTGATGTCTTCAGAAGACGACGAATCTGACCACCTTAGTGAAGATGAACATCCATTAGTAGATGATGTATCACATATGAATACAATGTTAGACCAAATTCAAAAATCATTTTCCCAAGAGGACTTGATTACTATTTTGAGTGGTAAGTAGATGTTGTATAATGGTATGTTTTGAACAATTAGGTAAGAATATAATTTTTTCAGTACTTAGTTTTATAGTACCTGTATTTTTCCAGGTGAAATAAATGCAGACGCAACTGAAACTGTGCAATATGCAGATGAACAAGTACTTGTCAACAGGCCTGAATGTACCCCACATGCTTACATTCCTTATGGAGTGCCTGTTGCCAGTGCAAGCTCTCAAATAGTTATTCAGCCTCTTGATGAACAGTTTTCTACCAGGAGCTTAGATGTAAGTACTGTATTTCAACAAATTCAAATGAACAATGAAGCAATGGACATAATAGATACACAGTCCAATCTGCAGGAGCCTGTGTTGAATATGCCTCCTGAAAGAAGAAACTTTTCATCAAATACTCCGAGACCAAGTTATTCTGAGATGCAAAATAGAGAGCGTTTATGTACCACATTTGTTGGAGACTTGAATATCCCTTCATTTGACAAGCCATTGCAAGTAAGAAAAATATATACTAATAGGAGTACCCCAAAAGATTACTTTTTGGACATGTTTCCGGAATCTATGCTAAACTTAATTGTAGAAAATACAAACATATATGCAAATGAAAAAAGATCACATGGATGGCAAGATGTCACAAAGGAAGAGATCTCTACATATTTAGGTATGATGATACTGATGTCAATCAATCCAATTTCTGATAGCCAGCTATATTGGTCCACAGATGTGTTTTATAAAAACCCAATTATTTCTGGTGTCATGACCCTAAGACGGTTCAAAAAAATCACTGAAAATTTTCATATATCTGACATAAGAACAGAACTACCAAAAACATCCCCCAACTATGACAAACTGTGTAAAATACAACCACTCATTCAAAAACTAAATCAGACCTTTGCTGAAGCTTGCACATCATCTCAAACACAGTCCATAGATGAATCTATGATCAAATTCAAAGGTAAAAGTACCATGAAGCAATATATGCCCAAAAAACCCATAAAAAGGGGGTACAAGTGTTGGGCCAGGTGCGACTCCAAAAGTGGCTATCTGTTCCAGTTCCAATTTTACACAGGTAAAGTTGGTAGTACATCTGAAGAAAACTTAGGTTACCGGGTGGTATTAGATCTTGCAGATGATGTGCCAGAAAATACTCTCTTGGTATTTGACAATTTTTTTACGAGTTTGGGGCTAATGACAGCTTTGTTTGAAAAAAAAATATTTTCAATTGGCACTGTTCGCATAAACAGAAAGGGCCTACCAGAATTGATTACCAAGAAATCTAGAGAGACAACACTAAAACCTGGTGAATTTATTTACCAATATTCGGCGCCGCTTTCAGTTTTCAAATGGAGAGACACCAAAGATGTATTTGTGTGTACTACTGCTTTCAATCCCAAAGATATTATTGAAATAAAGAGGACTCAAAAAGATGGTTCAAAGAAAAATATGTTTTGTCCATTGGCCATAAAAAAATATACAGAGTTCATGGGTGGAGTTGACCTTTTTGACCATTACAGGTCTTCCTATCCTGTAGGTCGAAAATCCAGAAAAAATTGGCACCGAATATTCTGGTTTTTACTGGAAGCTGCCATTATAAATTCATATATAGTATATAAGACTACTCATTCAATACGAAGAAACATCCATAAAGAATTCCGTTTACGTCTTGCACGTGCACTTATTGATAATTTTAGTAGCAGAAAGAAGTAGGCTGCAGTATTCAAAACGAAAAAAGGGGGCTGTTATGGTGTGCCAGAAGAGACTCGTTTATCAAATGTTGGACTACATATGCCACGCATTAGTAAATATAGAAGGTGTCGATTCTGTAGCACTCGGTCAAAAGAGCAGAGGACAAAATATTCTTGTTCCATATGTTTGGTATCCTTATGTGCTGCTCCATGCTTTGAGAATTATCATTCTACACCAGCATTCTCCAACATGTAGATTATTTCCCACATAGAGCTCATTTCATTTAGCCCTACACTTGCAGTAGGAGTATATTTCCCACGTTGTTTTTTTTTTAATAATAAAAAAAAATAAAAACAAAAAAAAGAATTTTAATCTCATACCTAAATAAAAAATTCCCACTAGGTTTATAAATCCGAGTAGAACCCACACACGCCATGCCCAATTAAGGGTTAATAAGTTATAGGTACTTAAAAAGCAGTTTCATCATCAGCCAGCTACTTACTTAGGGATATTTTTTTTGTTGTTTTGTTTTTAAATAATTTAGAAAATTGACATAATTAGGTACTGATCATTATAAATAATGCTTATAAGAGACACCATATTATTAGCCATGCAGACTTTTGAGCTCATTTTGCAGTCAGTTCAATGTCATCCTGTGCTACAATGTGAAATAGATATTTTTCGAATATTTAATGCATACATAATGTTTTTGGTTTTTTCCTTTGTTCTGCTCCTAAATGTACTGCACAAAAAATGAGTGGGAAATACATAATTTTTTTTTTCATATATATTATAAATTTTGTTTTGTGCCAGAAACCCTCGCGTTCTAAAATCCTACCAGTTTCTTCACAACCTGATCAATTGTTTAAGACAGTTTAGAGGTAAAACATACAAACATTATTAATTGATAGGGTGCCGTACCTGAAGGGTAAAAACTACAGAATCTTGTTATGTACTAAGACTGCTGTTCGTCCGTCTGTCCATCTGTCTGTTAGCGGGCTGCAGCTCATGATCAAGAATGTGGATTTCGGTTGCCGCTATACATAATAAAAATAAGTTAAAAATTGGAAGCAGGTTCCCCAGTAAATAAAAATAAATATGTTGTTCTTTGCTTACTGTCGTCTCTGTCAGCGAGCTGTCTGTAACCCATTAATCCAATCAATGGGGACAAAAAAGACGCTTTGCCTTACAAAGGGTGGTGTAGATGATTTTTGTCATTACAAAATATTCTCCCTCTTGTAACATTATATCTACCTTGCACTTGACCTTGTATTTTTGTTAATGTTTTAGGAACTACACACCAAGGGAGTAGCAATTATAAGGGTAATAACGCTCAATGCGTGGCAATGTCCGCTTGCGCGTCAGTATTGTCAGTTTGCAGACATCGGAATCTGACTTGTCATGATATCGATGTCATTCTCCAAAGTGGAGACACTTTATATATGTCGCTTAAACCAATTCTACCGAAGGGTGTCATATTTTTGAACCCCGAGGAATTGCCTACGGAGATGTCGTCGGAAACAATAGAGTTCAAATTGAAAATATGACCGCCAATTGGATTACAAATGGAGTATTTCCTCAAATTTCAGAAAATGAATACGGTATTTTAACTCTTGCAAACATAATTGAATCCAATGTTTTCGACGCAAACCACAATGATGAGACGGATAGCGTGGTATTTACCGGGCAAGACTACAGTTTCTTCTTGGAGATTCGATAGTGCATTCTATTTATTTAACAGTCACGCAGTAGATGAATATAACAAATTAAATTCTACATGCGGAGTAGCACGTTTGTTTAAATGTTGTTCGATTCGCGAATTAGCCAGATTGCTGTTATTGCGAAATATAGGTGTAGGTCAGTATTCAATACACAGACTACGCGTTCTCAATTATCAAACAATTGAAAATTTAGTTGTAGGATCTGCATTGCCATTGCCAGCGTCTGTCGAGTCTATAATAGACTTCGAATGCCCGGCATCAACAGATCATAGTCAATTATCGGAATCACAATCTATATTGTTTGGTTTTCAAAAAACCCCTGAACCGGTAGTAGTTGACACCCATGTGGCGTCAACAAAGAGAGGTCGACCCAAAAAACAAAAACGTGGCAGGAAATGTAGTACAGTAAACGCCCATTTGGATGCGGTTAAAAAGTATAATAAAAAAAACCGCAAATTCATCGCGATGCCGTTAAAAAATATACAACTGAAAATCCACAAATAAATCGCGATGCTGTAAAAAAATATACAACTGAAAATCCACAAATAAATCGCGATGCTGTAAAAAAATATACCAAGGAAAATCCAGAAATTAATCGCGATGCTGTACACCGTTATACCAAGCAGAACCCTGAAATAAATCAAATAGCCACTGACAAAATATAATAAAAACAGCCGTCGTATTGACATACCACTACGTCAATCTAAAAACCTAATAGCACAGAAGAGGGACGCTGAGTTAGACGTAATAAAATTATTTTCTTTAAAAAAAACGTCCTTGCTTTCTTCACACTTTTAGGTGTCCATCTTGTAATGCGCGTCTGTTTGAAGAAGAAAAATCTCGAAAACAATGGTGTCGTGGGTCGGGCGCGTACAACATACAAAATTTAATTCCGTTAACCGAGGAGTTTTACTCTCACCCGTCTTTTCTGAGTAGACCGCGAGCTTACAATAATTTATTTGCCTTCAGTTCCTTGGGCGTTTCTCACGGGTACCAACAACCAACGGGAATATCTTTTCTTAAAATTCAAGGTCGAGTCTATCATAGAGTTTTTGATTTAGCTTACACTGGTAGCGTAAATAATTTAGGACTATGCATTAACGATACAAGCGAACGCGAGCAAATAGCTGCAAATATGAAACTTGATAGGCAGGTAATTAGTTGCATAACTAACTTTTTACATAACGTCAATCCGTTTATCGAATGTTTTAAACGATTAAGTAGGGAACCATCCGATCAGGCCTTTATTAAATTTCAGCAAACGTCTCGCTCAATCCACGGTAACATTTTAGGAGATTTACCTATTGGTAAAGAAGTCGCGGCCATTATTAGTACAGAACGCGAAAATTTTATACCTCATTGCATAGCAGTTTGGAAAATCGGTGATAGGAAACCGCACACTGTAGATATAATGCATCCGTTATATGAAAGTTTTCAGTATCCACTATTTTATCTTGAGGGTAATGCGGGTTGGTACCCGAACAAAGTAGATAACAACGGAAATAAATTAACTCAAGCGAAATACGTTCGCTGCTTGTTATTGTCGGAGCCACGATTTTCCGATATAGGCAGGAGTTAAGGAACCCCAACCTACCAATATTAGCTTTGTCAGACAATAAGTATTTACTAGATTATTATTTCCCAATTTCCCCACTGCGCGATCAGCATTTATAATTATCTAGAACATGCGTCAATCTGATCACGCTGTGCATGTACTACGTTAGCAATTAAGTTAGTATATAAGATCAATATTTTGTTAGATTTAATTAATTACTGTTTCGCTATAACTCTGTCGGAATAAAGTTATTTTTAAATACTTCCGTTGTCGCTTACTTAATTGGCGCAGCCGGTAGGATCTCTGTAGTCAGTTTGCCGTGTATACAATTCTACGTGGAGTAGCCGACGTCCGTGTCTACGGTTTAGCAGAGATCGCCGAACAAATAAATTCATTAAGAAGCCACTTCGAGTTACGGAAGAGGACCAGCCACAGCAGTAATTCAGGGAGCATGGAGCTAGCTGCGGAATTGTGAGTAAATCTTTTTCACCTTCCTCTCAGCTCTTCCATCTATATCCCAACCTTGTAATAGTCTATGTGTTTGTGTATTATTAGGGATTGGACAACGCCGTGATAATATTTGCATAGATTTTAATTGTACTAATATTTTAGAGTAGTGATAGTTTAGTAGCACATTAGTGTGATTTTTTTTTCTCCGCGTTTGTTTCTTTCATAACTTTTCACAATGGAAAACGTAACCCGTGTCCCACAGGAATTGGTTAACATCATACCAATATTCAGCGGCGACACTAGAATGTTGCCTTTATTTATAAAAAAATGTGAATACATTTTGTCTACGTTCTTAGGAACCGCAGCCCAAAATGAATATTTATTTCATGTAGTAACAAGTAGGTTATCAGGCGAAGCAGCCAGTTTGGTAGGCGAAAGAGAAGCTATAGGTACGTGGGACGAGCTGAAGAAGTTGTTAAACCAACACTTCGGTGATCCACGCACAGAGGATTGTTTAGCAATGGAGTTAGAATCGTGTAGAATAAATAAGGGTGAAAGTTATTTAGATTTTTGCCATAGAATACAGCGGATGAGAAGTGTTTTATTTGCTAAAATATCAGAAACTATCATTGATGAATCTCTACGTAAGGCAAAGCAAATCATTTATAGTAACAGAGCAATGAATGCTTTCTTGTTTAATTTACCGCCATTTTTAGTTAGATTAGTTCGTTTGCGCGACGTCACAACGTTAGAGGATGCATTAAAAATAGTTTTAGAAGAACAAAACTTCCAGGCAGTCTATGAGTCGAAAACAAACGACAGACGTAATTTTAGCAGAAATAACAGACCCAATTTGCCTAATAACCAAAATGCAATTGAATCTAATAATCAAAAGAAAGATTCACATAGCATATCAAGTACACATGTACCGAATAGTGCTACAAACAGCACATCTACACCGAACAATTCGCATCAGCCCAGACATTATAAACAACATAATAATATTCAAAGAAATCAAGACAATTTTAATCGTACAAACAACAATAATGCGTCACCGCAGTCAAGTAGGTCATTTGTTCCGATTGCACAACCGAACCAACAGTTCGCGGCACATGCACCGAGCACGCCGTCTTTTGCAGCGCAAGCATCTACGTCGGGTGCGAATACTGATGTCACCATGCGTACTGCAAGTTCGCGACGTGTTAATTACATAAATAATTCTAATAATAATGAACAGAGTTCAAGTTATTCGTACAATGAGTGCCAAGAATTTTCTCCTGAAGAACCCGGGGCGGGAAATTTTTGCATAACGGCCTCTACCCTAGAGAACGAATAAAAATAAATTGTAATAAACGCTTAAATTTACCACATATAGTTATACCAGAATTAAAGGCAGTTTTTATGATAGATACGGGGAGTGTTAGATCGTTTATAAGCCCGTATATAGCGAATAAATATTTTAAAAATTATTTACAGTATGAACCCTTCGAAGTTGTTAGCACTCACGCATCGAGTGTTCATGGTGAAACGGCTATTATTCCATTACCGGTTACCTTTGGAAGTCAAGAGTTCCATAAGTTTTATGTCTATAGTGTCGACGATAGGTATGATGGGTTAATAGGTAGCAATTTGCTGAAGCAATTACAGGCAAAGATTAATATGGAAAATCAGATATTACATTTAAAAAATACTGATATTCCTATCATATATTCACCGCCTATGAGAGAGATATATAATCTACCATCTCGTAGTGAACTTAGAGTAAGACTCCCAGTCAACTTACTGAACGGGGAAGCTGTGTTAGATTTTAAGCAATTTACGGAAGGGATTCGAATGCCCGCCGCATTAGTTACGTGTATTGAAGGCTATGCAACAACTGTTATTCAGAATTATAGCCATGAAAATAGAAAATTAGTAGTTACGGGACCTTTTCAAGTGGAACCATACATACAGGACCCATCTGTTAGTGTTAATTTCATAGATAATAATATAGAAGTGGACAGCTTGCTAACAAAGAATTTAGACAAATTACAGTTAGATCATATGAATTCAGAAGAACGAACGGTTATTGAGGGACTTTGTAAAGAATACAAAGATATATTTTATTGTGAAAATATTCCGTTAACCTTCACAAATCAGGTTAAACATAGAATAAGAACAAAAAATGAAGACCCAATAAACATTAAGGCACATAGATTGCCACCTATTCAAACAAAAGAGATCAGTAGTCAAGTCGAGAAAATGTTAAGGGATAACATTATCCAGGAATCTCATTCCCCCTGGAGTGCTCCCGTACATTTAGTGCCGAAAAAATTAGACGCGTCAGGCCAACAAAAATGGAGGATGGTAGTTGACTATAGACGGCTCAATGAAATCACAATTGATGATAAATACCCTTTGCCCAACATTAACGATTTATTTGACATGCTAGGTAATAGTACATACTTTACAACTCTCGACTTAGCTAGCGGGTACCATCAATTAGAGGTTCAGGAGAAAGATAGAGCTAAAACTGCGTTTAGCACACCTTCAGGTCATTATGAATTTAACAGAATGCCGTTTGGGTTAAAGACCGCACCCGCAACTTTTCAGCGAGCGATGGATAACGTCTTACGAGGCCTTCAAGGCTTACATTGCTTAATATATCTCGATGACGTCATTATTTTTTCTAAAAGCTTGCCTGAACATGTAGAAAAACTTAGAGCAGTTTTTGACCGCTTCCGTCAAACAAATTTAAAAGTTCAATTAGATAAGTCTCATTTTCTTAGAAAGGAAGTACTCTACCTAGGGCATACTATTACAAGTGAAGGTTTGAAACCAAATAATGATAAAATAGACGCTATTCTTAGGTATCCTATACCGGAAACGGTTACACAGATTAAAAGCTTTTTAGGACTAATCGGTTATTATAGGAAATTTATCAAAGATTTTGCCAAAATAACTAGACCATTAACAGCTTGTTTAAAGAAAGGTCGCAAAATTGTAATTAATGGGGAATATAAAGAATGTTTTGAGACATGTAAAAAGCTTTTAACAAATGCACCTTTGTTACAATTTCCTGACTTTAGTAAAACTTTTATTTTAACCACGGATGCATCCAATTTTGCGATCGGGGCTGTATTGTCACAAGGAACGATAGGCTCAGATAAGCCTATGCTAGTAGAACCTTGAGCGACACAGAAGTAAAATATAGCACTATCGAGAAGGAACTTTTAGCCATAATATGGGCAGTTAAGCACTTTCGACCGTATTTGTATGGTAATAAGTTTACCATATTTACAGACCATAGACCATTAGCTTGGCTGTATTCATTGAAAGAGCCCAATAGTAAACTCACGCGATGGCGGTTAAGGTTAGAAGAATACGATTTCGAAATAAAATATAAGAAAGGCCCTCAAAACACGAATGCAGATGCTTTATCTAGGATTAAGATTAATGCAATTGACGACGATTTAGATTCAATATTCGTAAATATAGGAGATAGGCAGGAACGTATACAAAAAATTATAGAAAACGAATTGCAAGACCTCGAAACTCCAATAGAAACGATAGAACTTTCGGATTCTGATGATGGGGTCACTGCCAACTCAGTTTCAAATAGAGAACACGAAGGCATTCCTAGTTTAAACGAAGCTGTCGATACTAAACCAAAACAGATTTTAATTCATTCATGGTTTAAAAATAAATTAGACGTAAAAGATATTTCAAATAATAAATTCAAATATTAAAAACTTGGGTTTACATACCAATGAAATGGAAAAATTAGTTGAACATGAGTTCAGGTTTAACAAACTTTTCCAAATATTAAATACTATGTATCAAATTTTAAATAACTTTCGGACCTGTTACGAAAACATACAAGAGATTGAAACGGCAATAGCCTTTAGCAAACTGAATACATTGCACCAATCCATTATAAATAGTACAGAATTATATAATACGTTAGAAGTCATTGCTAAACATGCTAGAACAATATACCCAGTAAGCAAACATAATTTAATAAAATTAGAACGTAATATCATACTTAAATCATATATAAATAACAACAAGTTAGTTTTTGTTTTAGAAGTTCCCCTAATAAATAACGAAACATATAATTATTACAAGGTTATACCCATCCCTATATTCCATTCTCCAAATACCTTTACAATAATACCCAAATATCCTTACCTGATGGTGAATAGATTGAAATACATGCCCGTGGTAAGCCCATGTACTGAGATTGAAAATGGAAAATTTCTTTGCGCTGAAACTAATTTAGCCCAGTTTCCAACCGAGACCTGCATTGAACAAATAATGCTGATGAAGAACAACTACAAAAACTGCATACAGAACCATATTGAAATAGAAAAAACTAAGATACAGAAAATAACCGACAACCAATGGTTGGTTTACTCAGAGGAAAATCTCATCATCACCGAGAATTGCAATACAGAAATCCTGAAGTACACTATTCTTGGGACCTACATCGTGACACCTGGCCAACAATGCGAGACACAAATAGGCGAAGTCATCGTTGCCGCCACCACAAACACTACAGTTTCCAGTCTCCAGCTGCCATTGATCCAGATGCCAGACCTACAACAGGACATTCAGAGAAGATCAAAGAAAGTGGATTTAAGAAATGTGGACTTCAGTGATGTGAAAGAAGTGTTACAAAGTGCAAAATTTAGTGAAATAGACGATACGACACAAACAGTGACAATAGAAATTAGTATATGGACCATCTTAGAGTATGTGGTTATTGTAATAGCAATAGTTATCTTTATAATGTATAAATTTCAGTTCATAAACTTTTGTCGAAATTCTCCGAAACCGTCTGCGACACCTTCGGATAATTTCTCTCTTAGGGAGGGAGGAGTTAAGGAACCCCAACCTACCAATATTAGCTTTGTCAGACAATAAGTATTTACTAGATTATTATTTCCCAATTTCCCCACTGCGCGATCAGCATTTATAATTATCTAGAACATGCGTCAATCTGATCACGCTGTGCATGTACTACGTTAGCAATTAAGTTAGTATATAAGATCAATATTTTGTTAGATTTAATTAATTACTGTCTCGCTGTAACTCTGTCGGAATAAAGTTATTTTTAAATACCTCCGTTGTCGCTTACTTAATTCAGGCTATCGGAAGAATGGTTAGTTGACATGCATTGCCGAATCATAGAAGAACGCCTACGTTTTATATTAAGTCTACAAAAACATAACTCGAGTAGTGCACTGAGGTCCGCTCCACTTCAAGAAGTTGAAATGAGCATTGAAGTCGCGCGTCAAATTCGTCAAGATGAAACCATTCAGGGAGAGGGATTCGTACCAGGTCGCGTTTATTTGCCCAGCACTTTTACGGGGGGGCCGCGATACATGAAAGGAAAATATAGTGATGCTATTTCAATAGTAAGCAGATTGGGGAACCCATCATTTTTCTTGACGTTTACTTGTAATCCCAAGTGGCCAGAAATTCAACAATCCACTCAAAGCAGCTATGTAAATCCTTCTGTATGTGCTAGAGTTTTTAATTTAAAGCTAGCAGAATTATTAAGAGATATCCGAGGTGGTAATTGGTTTGGCAAATTTATTTATATGATGCACGTAATAGAGTTTCAAAAGCGAGGTTTACCACACGCTCACATTTGTTTTAGGGTTGAAGGTGGCGGGCCTGTCCAAAATATAGATATTGATAAATTTGTTAGAGCAGACATTCCTGATGCATCAGAGGGAAGATTACGAAAAGCTGTTTTGAATCATATGATTCACGATCCTTGCGGTCCCTCGCACAGAACTAATTTACCTTGTTGGGATAGTGAGAAAAGTAAATGTTCAAAATTTTTTCCAAAACGTGAGACAGCCACCACTTTTTCTGATGAAAAAGGATTTATTAACTTATGTAGAGACAGTAAAAACGAAGCAACTATAAAATATCGCGGTAACGATGTAATTGTAAATGATACTTGGGTAGTTCCTTATAACGCAAGTCTTCTTTTAAAATACGATGCTCATATCAACTTGGAGGTCTCCTCGCAACGCACGGTCGTTAAGTATTTGTTTAAATATATCACTAAGGGTCCTGAAGAATCGCGCGTAGCTGTCGTACCGGAAGAACATGAAAATAACGAAATAGAGCAGTATGTCACAAAACGTTATATAGGCTCCAGCGACGCCGCTTGGAGGACGTTAGAATTCGATGTGACCGCGCGCGAACCCAACGTCAAACAGCTGTCAGTGCATTTAGAAAATCAACAAACCGTTTATTTTAAACCAGGCACTGAAGTAAAAGCCGCGCAACAAGCTGGTTCGGACCTTATTACCTATTTTAACCGCCCCGTAAGAGACGAATTTGACTCATTGACCTACTTGGACTTTTACGAACAGTACATTGTTCATTCCAAGCGTCCCTCAACAAAAAATACGGAAATTTTTGAAACATCAAATCATAAATTCTTTACTAAAAGACAAAAGGGTGAGCTTGTCGCACGTCTATTTTGGGTCGCACCTAACAGAGGTGAACAGTTTTATCTTAGAATTCTATTAAAAAAATTCTCGTGTCGTAGTTACACCGATCTTAAATCTCTTGGTGGTCCCGATTGTAAAACTTTTCAGGAAGCTGCTAAAATAGTTGGTCTTGCCGATGACGAAGTCGAATTCGAAAGAGCTATGTTGGAAGCATCAAACTTTTTAACGGGACCACGCCTTCGTAGCTTCTTCGTTTGTTTGGCTGTAAACGGTGTTCCAGTCGCGTCTTTCTGGGACACTTTTAAAAATCAACTCAGCGAAGACATCTCATATAGGTTAGGTGCGGATGCGGACATGGAAAGAGTTACACACTTTGTGTCTCATTCAAATAAATAGGTTGCTTCGGAAACACGGATCGACGTTACAACAACACGGTTTGCCAGAAATCGAAGATACCACTACCGAGTTAGGCAGGGAACGCGTAGAACACAACCGCGAATCATTGGAACATTTTACAGATCAATGGATTCCTCGCTTGTCTCGAGAGCAAAATTGTATTTTTGATTACGTTGTAAAACTTTGTAACGATACTGACTTCCGTGACGTTAATGATACCGCGATTTTCGTTGATGGTCCCGCGGGTACCGGTAAAACGTTATTGTTAAAAGTTATTTCTGCGTACGTACGCGGTAACTTAAACGGAGTAGTTCTTTGTACTGCGAGTTCTGCCATCGCGGCGCAAAACTACGAAGGAGGGACCACGGCGCATAGCATGTTTAAATTCCCCATAGATCTGGTAGACGATAATGACTTCTGGAATATCACAAACGGCACACAAAGAGCAGAATTAATATCACACGCGGACGTTATAATATACGATGAAGCCCCTATGGCACACAAATTTTTGATTCATCTACTGGATAGGTCGTTGCGTGATCTCATGCATAATGATAAAATTTTTGGTGGCAAAATTATTATCTTTGCAGGGGATTTTAGACAAATTCCCCCTGTAGTTACAAATGCAAAAACTAATTCAGATATATTAAATGCATCAGTAAAAACATCGCGCATCTGGCAAAGTATAAAATCTTTCTCCCTAGCTACTTCGCAAAGATGCAGGGATGACGTAGAGTTTGCAGAATTTTTATTAAATTTAGGCTCAAATAAATTAACATCTCATCCTTTTGTAATTGGCAAAAATATTCAAAATTTAGTTGATTTAGGTGGTATTGAAATTGTATCAGAATTAGACGATTTGATTGACTTTGTTTTCCCCGTTCTAAATATAGAATCCTGTGCTAGCATACATAGAGCAATTTTGTGCACACGGAACGACGCCGTTCGAGAAATAAATAACTTAATACTCGATCGGTTAGATGGAGAAACACTGCATTTCTACTCCATCGATAAAGTCGAAAATGAAAATGCAGATGAATTATTTTTAGGGCCAGATGCGCTTAACAGAATGCAACCAAGAGGTTTTCCAGAGCAAGATCTTAAGCTCAAAATAGGATGTATTTGTATGATCATGCGTAATCTCAGTTTTAACGACGGATTGGTAAACGGAACTAAAGTAATTGTAACAGGTACGTCGCCACGCTTAATTACCGTTCAAAAATCGTCGGGTACAGATGAATATTTAATTCCACGTATTATTTTTAAGGGTCCTATTGATCCCAAAAGTCCATTCGAAATGTGCCGCCGTCAATTTCCTTTACAGTTGTCTTACGCGATGACTATTCACAAAAGTCAGGGCCAAACCCTGAGCCGGGTCGGAGTAGATCTTAGGTCGGACATGTTTAGTCACGGGCAATTGTACGTCGCGCTAGGTCGAGCAACCAAAAAGGAATACATCAAAATTTTAATTCACAAAGATCGGGTTTTAGGTGGCAAACCGTACGCGAAAAATGTAATAATACCGGAGCTCCTATAAATTAATTAATGTAGAGCTTCCTGAATAAGTCTAAAACAGTTTACCTCTGATCTTCGTAGGCAAATCAATTAAGTTAATCATTAAATCATGTTGACATTGCTATTCAATGAGCGTTTTTTATTTAATTTGTTTTAGCTTTTTTAAATTAAGTAATGTAATATCATCATTCACATTATATATTGTTGGCATATATATTATTTACATTACACTAACTGTGAAAAATAAATATTTTATAACCTGTGTTTGTAGCAGATGTACATTGAGCGTTATGTCGAATAATAACTCTGGTCTAAGCTGTTTATAATTATAAATAAATTAACGGATCAAAGAGGTTAGTTTTTGATGATATGCGTCTCAGTGTGAGATCCGTTGAACCATGTTGGTCTGTAGGGAATCTTTCCGATTGTAGATCGGAAGCGGGTAATTGCCGGGTTGACTGTCCGATCTGTAAGTAGTTGGTTTTGGATTCTGATCAGAGTCGGCTTACTGCCGAGAACATATTCCGTTTGGTGATGAAGTCAATAGAACGGAGTGATTGCGAATTCGTCGTTGAGGTGAGTTTTCGTACCGGTGATGGGGGGTCAGTAAAGTGTGGTCGGTGTCGGTTGATTGCTAGGATGTCTTGCATTGTTTGTGGCGCAAAAGTCAGGATGAGATTCGATGTCAAGTTGTGGATGCTATCTGACTTGTGGTGGATCGGTCGGGACGAATATGTCCATTAAAATGGGTAAAAGTTGTTGTCTTATCAGTAATGAGTCGTAGTGTGCAAAGGTGTGGGTAGAGTCATTGTATTGGTTGAATGAGTTATATGGCATGGAGTTATGAGTTATATGGCAGATACCGAATGTCTTAGTTACTCTTTACTGAAAAATAAAATAATAATAAGCCGTGGACTGCTGTGTTGCACAAAGGTGTGGGTTTAAATGGCAGATACCAAATGTCAAGTTGTGGATGCTATCTGACTTGTGGTGGATCGGTCGAGACGGATGATAATTATTTCCGTTAACATAACATGGGTATGCGGCATGAAAGTTGAGCGCTGACTTGAGACCCCGTGACTGCGCGGTAAGGATAATCGCTATCACGCAGTTCACATTGGTCTCCGCTCACTATCCTTGCAGATATGATTTGTTGTCTTATCAGTAACAAGTTGCACTGGCAAAGGTGTAGGTAGAGTCATTGGTTCATTCATTAATTCAATTGGTTATTTTCTTTGTACTGGAATAAAAAGATGATGGGATGTAAAGCGATGTATGTACTACCTATGACGTGTTTGTTTGTTTTAATTACCATGCGAGAATTATGTTCATCAATATGCAAATCTTATTCTTTTTATAAGGTTTTTTTAAAATCAGTTTCTTGTGATGTATTCGTCATCGTCTCAGTTTAAAAGCTTTTTAGAATAACACAAATTTTAATTATTCAAGAATGCCGTATTATTTGAAACTATATGATGTAAATAGAAATAGATTTTTATGAAATTATTTAAATTCGAACAGACGGACAAAATATGTATTGCTTAAAGGTTCATGTTAACAAAAAGGTCGAATTTGGAAAAAAAAAAGTGAAAATTAGAAAGAGAGTAAGGAGTATCAAAATGGCAGTCAAAATGAAAATTGGACATGACTTTCTGTGGCTTTTACTTTCACTACTATACTCTGATTGGCGCACTCAATCTTTTCATCGTTAACTCTTTCTGTTACTCTCACTCTGTTTTTTACTCTCAATTTGATTTTCTCTCTTACCACGTGCAAGAAAGGAGCCTCAAAAGGCGCACTTAATCTTTTCGCTCTGTCTCTTACTGTTACTCTAACTGTCGCTTTTATTTTTACTCTTAAGCTGCGCATGAAAGAAGCCTAAAAACTTTCATTGGACTCTTATTTCAACTTTCATTCTGATTTTTATTCTGGTTCTCACAAACTCCAGTTTCAACCCCAACTATTAGCGTTTAAATTTTAATGTAAACGAAGAACTGAGATAATAATGAATTATTATCATAATTATCTTAGTTTGTTTCAAAGTACATTCATTATGTTGAATCTGTAATAAGGTGTTAAAATAATTAATACCGTAGTTTTCAGTACTTAACTGTCTCTGCTTCTTATGAAATAAGTTTAAATACAATGTCTAACGTTGCTGTCTTAACTAATGTTTATTCTTCGCCATTTTTTTTAAACTGTTTTTATTTTAATTACATTTAATTTTGAGCATGATATTAAGCTCGTAGTTTGAATTATGCTGAATTATCATAACGCTTTTCAACTATTAGTATGCGAAATTTCTATCGACAATATTTTTTTTTTTTTGACAATATCGACAATAATGTGAAAAAAGATTTACATTATTAATGTATTAAATAATTTATTACCTTCCATTCTGATGATATCCTGATGTAGATTACATTGCATATAAAAATACACAAATTGTTTGGAAGAAAGAAAAAAGAAAGAAAAAATTGATTAACCGTCGTCGCATAAAAGAAAATTCAAATGAAACTTCCGAATCTTGATGGAACTATGCGAAAACTTGTTTTAACATATTTGAAAAAACATTTCATAAAATAAATTGTAACAACGTGATCCAGCTTTGAATTTAAATTTTGAAAATTTTGAAAACAAGAATCTAAAAACGTGTTCCAGGCGTCGCTTTCTGCAGAATATCCACAAAACCTGACCACTATATTACTTCACAAACAAACATATTTTTAGTTGCGTCATCAGCCTTGATTTTTGTATAGCATAGAATATGAGATCTGGATGGAACTCCATTGATGCCGTAGTAGTCTACTTACTTATTCTGCAAATTTACACGGTGACATTCATGTCGTTACAATCTACGCATAGCAATTTCATCATGACGCATTCAAGATCACTGATAGAACGCACTCCAAATTCAAGTTGCATGGATAACAGAACAGAATCCGCAGAACATTCTTTCGAATCATAGACATAAACTTTGGATACGCTTTTACTATTTCGACGACGATGCTCAATTCGTATCATCCTTTGACCATGAACAGAAGACACAAGATTGTAAAAAAAAATATAGGTATTGCAAAAAAAAAAAAAAAAAGGAAAACAAACAAAAAATAAAACATGCAAAAAAATGGGTCATGTATTAAAAAAAACAGCATGCAAAAAAAGAGTCATGTGTGTAAAAAAACAAAAAAAAAACGAACTAATATGTACACTATACTTACTTAGTTATTATAATTGCTCTTTATAAATTTTAACTATAATACATATTAAAATGTCAGTAGTTAGCTAAGAAAAACGCTAGAAAGCATATTGCAAATGTGGTTCATAAAGAAAACTTTCCAAACCGAGTCAAAGTGTAAAGGCCTTTTGAATTGAGACGGGTCAGATTTTTTATATTTACCTATATTTTTTTACCTATATCTTTGAATGGAACCTACAAAACTTATATTATTAAAGAACTAACTTAAAAAGAAAAAGAATTGCATATTGAAGCACTTGTACTCGCGTGTCACTGAAAATAGTTACATTTTGATTCATACATTTTTTGGTCTGCTTATTAATTTATTTCACAACTTAACCGTATACTAAAAAGAATATCATGCAAGATTAATATTCTATTTAGTTTACACTTTAGGTGTACCTATTTAATAATAATAAACAATTTATTTCAGGTAACAAAGACCCATAGATAAAATACCCTAACCTAAATATACATACTAATAACAGTTTTGTTACTACAGCACACACACCTTCATGCATTACAGCTGTCCACGGCTTATTATTTTTTTATTTTTTAGCAAAAAATAACAAGACATTCGGTATCTGCCATATAACTCATAACTCCATGCCATATAACTCATTCAACCAATACAATGACTCCACCCACACCTTTGCACACTACGACTCATTACTGATAAGACAACAACTTTTACCCATTTTAACGGACATATCTTTCGTCTTGACCGATCCACCACAAGCTAGATAGCATCCACAAGTTGACATCGACTCCCATCCTGATTTTCGCGCCACGGACAACGCAACACATCCCAGCAATCAACCAACATCCCATCATCTTTTTATTCCAGTACAAAGAAAATAACCAATTGAATGAATGAATGAACCAATGACTCTACCTACACCTTTGCCAGTGCAACTTATTACTGATAAGACAACAAATCATATCTGCAAGGATGGTGAGCGGAGACCAATGTCAACTGCGCGATAGCGATTATCCTTACCGCGCAGTCACGGGGTCTCAAGTCAGCGCTCAACTTTCATGCCGCATACCCATGTTATGTTAACGGAAATAATTATCATCCGTCTCGACCGATCCACCACAAGTCAGATAGCATCCACAACTTGACATTTGGTATCTGCCATTTAACCCTCCGTGCACCAGGTGACTAAAAGTCTCGTCCTATACTAGGTGGGGTGTGACAAACCCCAAATAAAAAAATGGTAAAATTGACATATTTTTTATGTTTTTCGTGAATTTTATTATTAGGTATTTATAAACACACTGTAATGATTAGGTTTAAGTTAAAGACCGGTTAAAAGTATGTAATAAAATATTTATTTTTTAAAAGAACAAAAAAACACAACTTCTGTGATTCACTTATCATGACAGTTACTTTCTTATATACTAATTTTAAATGGCACGTTTAATTATTAGAATCATGCTTAATCAATAAACTACAGTATATTTCCTTATAATTTAACATAAATTGAACACAATAGAAGTACATTTTAATTGAGATCATTGTCGTCCAAGCGACCACAGTCTTGACAAAAAAAAATCAGTATGCTCCATACATATTGGCACATAACATTTTTACACGTATATTTTGTTTTACGATCTTTGTTCCTGGGGCAACTTGAACATCTTCTTTGGGTATTGGACCTTTTGGCTGGAGGTTCCGGCAAATTTTCAGGTAGGTCAGGAAAATACTTAGCAATTCTGTTACGAAGGTCTTTTGGCAGCTTTTGGTTTTGCCTTTCACGTGGGTCATTTTTCATGTAACTATAAATCTGTAATAAATACAAATCTATTTAAAATGCTGAACATACATAAATTAAACACATAAAGGCAAAAAAATCAAATAGAATGCTTACTTTTTTGTCAACGAGTCGTACAAGGTGGGGTGTGTGACACCCACATACACTTTAAGAGCGTGTAGCTCGCTTGGCGGTGGTCGCCGGACTAACTCATCGACGCGAGTCGGACCGGCAGCGTCGCAATTCCAGCTACTGAGAATTCGAGCGGTAGCGGGTTCACAGTTTTAAAGTTATTGCGATATTTCAAGGGCTGGGGTTTATTAAACCCCAACTGGTGCACGGAGGGTTAAACCCACACCTTCGTGCAACACAGCCGTCCACGGCTTATTATTTTTTTATTTTTTTGTAAAGAGTAACTAAGACATTCGGTATCTGCCATATAACTCATAACTCCATGCCATATAACTCATTCAACCAATACAATGACTCTACCCACACCTTTGCACACTACGACTCATTACTGATAAGACAACAACTTTTACCCATTTTAACGGACATATCCGTCCCGACCGATCCACCACAAGTCAGATAGCATCCACAACTTGACATCGAATCTCATCCTGACTTTCGCGCCACAAACAATGCAAGACATCCTAGCAATCAACCGACACCGACCACACTTTACTGACCCCTCATCACCGGTACGACAACTCACCTCAACGACGAATTCGCAATCACTTGGTTCTATTGACTTCATCACCAACCAGAGCATGTTCTCGGCAGTAAGCCGATTGATCAAAATCCAAAGCCTAACTACTTACAGATCATTCGGTTGACCGGGCAACCAACCGTTCCCGATCAACAGTCGGTCAGATTTTCTACTGACCAGTAACATGGTTCAATAACGATCTCGCATTGGGTACGTATTCATCTCGAACTACCTTACGTTCCGTTTTATTTATTTATAATTGACGAATAGTTTGGGTTGGAGTGTTTGTTTGCCATGATTATCAATGACAATTTGTTGTCATCATAGATTTATATTTATTTATTTTTCATGTACACATACACTTTGCACGCACATAGTCCGTATTATGTCCATTGCTAGCAATTAGTACGTAAAATGATGATTGTAAGGGTTATGTATGAATGAAGTCAAGGGGAAGTATGTGTGTGTGTTTAAATGAAATTGCTAGCAATTAGTATGTAAAATGTTGATTGAAAGGGTTATTAATGAAATCAAGGGGAAGTATGTGTGTGTATACCTATGTGAAATTGCTAGCAAGCAGTATGTAAAATGTTGATTGAAAGGATTATGAATGAAGTCAAGGAGAAGTATGTGTGTGTATATGTGAAAAGAAGGATAATAAGAGAACGTTGTAGAAGTATGTTGTGAATCTTGTGAACTTGTAATAGTTTAAGAATATATTTGAACGTATTTGTATAACTTTTATCATATAACATACTATATCACACTTGTCAATGACACTGACTTACAGAGTATTTATTTTTAGGTATTACTTATTTTTTTTTCTATTTAATAATTATTTTCTAATTTATTTTTTAGTTTTTCGTAATAATATTTACAATAATTTGTTATCTAACCTAATAGTAATAATATATGTAAGTATACCTACCTACTGCGTGATCGAAACTGAATTAAAATAAGATGATTAGAGAGTGATGGTTAAGTGGAAATATATTATTTGCTATTAAAATCTAACATACCTACACAAACATAATATTTATTTAATCCAGTTTATTTATTAATATTAAGAAAATATATTTTAAAGTAATTAGGCTACTTTGATTTTAGAAAATTGTAGTATAATGTATTAATGTATGTAGGTACATAGATGTAGTTTAGGTGGATTAGGCCTATTTATTAATATCAAGTAATTATATTTTAATATGATTAGCTACTTTGATTTTAAACTAAAATTGAACTTGACTAAAATTGAATCTGCCCCGTTTATGGTCGTCCGCTGGTATAAGTTTTCGCTTGGGGTACGTTTAAGCCGGGGAAATTTTGTGCCGGTTAAAAATTAAAGTATGGATAATTAACGAACTTTTAAAATAAAATTTTCCTGTTTTCTAGGTCTCAAAAAAATATGGTAATATTTTTTTTGAGATAATCGAGAAATTATTAATCATTTAAATATGACCTATTTAAAAAAAGAGTCGATTAACATATTTCCATCAATCAAACAATCGACCATAGAGTCCATCAATTTGAATTTTGAACTTGACATTTAATTTAAAAAAAAACTTGAAAAGAGCGCCAAAATTAAGCGTCCTGCTTCTGTCGTGAACTCGTGAATCGAGGTTTCTTGTTGCAAGTTGATATTGATTGATAATTATTATCAAAATAATCAATTTCCAACATGAAACGAGCAAGTACTGAAGAGTTATCAACTGTTCCGCGTCGCGGAGGCACAGCTGTGGAATATTCAGAATGTCTTATTTCTGGTGAGTTTCTGAATAGTTCTGTTAAGTGAATAACGTAACCTTATTAGCAGGCTTCCAAAGCTAGGTACTGGCGTCTCGGGAGCTTTGGACCATGGACGTTTGTGTTGCAGCGTTTAGCCTTACTTGTCCATGGACAACAAGTTTTAGTGCATCTATTTTGCGTCGGTCTTTGAGGCGAACCGTACCTACATGTTTCTGCGCCGTACAGAAATATTGGAAAAACCAAACTTCTCGGCAGGCGGACTTTTGTGGCTTTGGTGATATTATGATTGGCCCAGACTCTTTTGGGCTTATCAACGGCAGATGTTGTGTTAGCACATCTCCTTAGAATCTCATCCTCACACCCCCCAGTGTGTGATTAATTGATTATGGAACCAAGGTACTTACTAACATATAAGATTGAACAATCTCACAGTTGCCAATCACATAAACAAGTTGGTTTAGCCAGGCTCGGTCCACGATAACAGACATAGAGACAGAGATAATGATCCTTAAATTATTAATTGGTTGCAACTAAAAAGCCGATCTAGCTTAAAAGTAAAGTATTAAACATGTAATGAAGGCAAAATGAAGGTCGTATACATGTACCTATGTATCTTTATTTGCATAAAATGTGAAGAAATAGGACATTACAGTTATTTCAGAGCAGAACACACAATTAATGAATATTACATATCTTAGTACCTACATCATAGCTATACTATCTATGTAAAAATTTTAAACAAGACAATAAATAATACACACATCATTTAATTATAATACAAAAAAATACTAAAGTACAAACATCTGTATCAATAAATACAATAATATACACAAATACTTTCTTCAAACAAGGCAAAATTATCAATTATTGAAATACTAACATGAAAATCAACGTTAAAATTAAATTTTACACTGCATTTTTAATATAGGAAGAATGAGATGAATAATGGGAACTATGTTAGTGTGTTACTAACATAGTTTTTTGTAAGTATATTGTTAATAACACTATCGAGTCTTGTTGCTTGAATTAAATGATTTAATAATAAATTTAATTTGGTTGAATTTGCCATTGGTACAAAAAAAATATAGGATTGGTTAACTACTTTCTTCGATATAACATTATAAATTAATGGAATAACTTTAAAATAAACGGGTAATTCTCCTTCAAACATGTTTCAGTTATTCAAACCTTGGTTGATGAGCTTTGTATACTTATTGAATATTTTGGAATTATTTTGCACACAAGCATTTCTTTTCTGTCACTTAAACTTGTAATAACTCTGCTGTGTATCCCTTACAACTATAGTACGGTAATATTAAATATTGGAACACTGCGATTACATACATTTATATTGAAAGAATCTTATCAATATTATATACACTACACTATTTCACTCAGTTTGATTTTCTGCTTGTCCTTTGTCATTCTTTTACTGGTAGTCCCCAGCTCCGTGGAGGTCGGAGGTTCTTTTTAGTGTGAACAGCTCGCTACACACTACTTCCCAAAGCTTTTATTTCTGTATCCTGACGGAATACCAATGTTTCATGCAGTTCCTACAGCCATCTCTTCAAACACATTTTTGTCAAATTCCAGTATCATTTCTTAGATACTCAGACGTCTGTAAATCCGCCCCAAAGACGACCCACTGACCGTGAATGTAGAAGTATATCCAGTGAGGTAGCAGCTTCAGCCACAAAGCAGAGGTACTGTACTCTTAGCTATCAATAAAAAAATGCTTGAGAAAATACCATTGTCCATTGCACAGAGTACATTTTTATACAGGTCCATTGTTAATAGAACAGAAACAAAATAAACAAAACGTCAAAACCAATGACTTGACAAGTTTGACACTAAACCAATGTTGCAAGGAGGCAAATTTTAATTTCCTTAAATATTTAATTTTTTTTTTTTTTTTTACACGTTTGTAGCCTTACTTAAGTACGAGTTTTCATGTAAAATAGAATCATTGGTACCGATATGTCAAGTTATTGTACATCTTGGCTCGCTAACTTGGATGTAGAGACTTGCGTTTCTCACGAGCGTCGTTATTGCAACAGAATTTTTTCTTTATTAGGTATTATTACGATCGCAAGTTTGCGACAGCGTCATTACTTACTAATGTCGAGACTGCTGAAATAGTATTCAAGTATAAATATATGATCTCATAGCTCCTTCATCAAATAATTCTATGCTATCACAAATTAATGTTTGATTAAGTAGGTAAGTACATATCAATTAATAAGTTATAGGTACTTAAAAAGCAGTTTCATCATCAGCCAGCTAATATACTTAGGGATATTTTTTTTGTTGTTTTGTTTTTAAATAATTTAGAAAATTGACATAATTAGGTACTGATCATTATAAATAATGCTTATAAGAGACACCATATTATTAGCCATGCAGACTTTTGAGCTCATTTTGCAGTCAGTTCAATGTCATCCTGTGCTACAATGTGAAATAGATATTTTTCGAATATTTAATGCATACATAATGTTTTTGGTTTTTTCCTTTGTTCTGCTCCTAAATGTACTGCACAAAAAATGAGTGGGAAATACATTTTTTTTTTTTAATATATATTATTAATTTTGTTTTGTGCCAGAAACCCTCGCGTTCTAAAATCCTACCAGTTTCTTCACAACCTGATCAATTGTTTAAGACAGTTTAGAGGTAAAACAAACAAACATTATTAATTGTTAGGGTGCCGTACCTGAAGGGTAAAAACTACAGAATCTTGTTATGTACTAAGACTGCTGTTCGTCCGTCTGTCCATCTGTCTGTTAGCGGGCTGCAGCTCATGATCAAGAATGTGGATTTCGGTTGCCGCTATACATAATAAAAATAAGTTAAAAATTGAAAGGCGGCTTAAATAAAAATAAATATGTTGTTCTTTGCTTACTGTCGTCTCTGTCAGCGAGCTGTCTGTAACCCATTAATCCAATCAATGGGGACAAAAAAGACGCTTTGCCTTACAAAGGGTGGTGTAGATGATTTTTGTCATTACAAAATATTCTCCCTCTTGTAACATTATATCTACCTTGCACTTGACCTTGTATTTTTGTTAATGTTTTAGGAACTACACACCAAGGGAGTAGCAATTATAAGGGTAATAACGCTCAATGCGTGGCAATGTCCGCTTGCGCGTCAGTATTATCAGTTTGCAGACATCGGAATCTGACTTGTCATGATATCGATGTCATTCTCCAAAGTGGAGACACTTTATATATGTCGCTTAAACCAATTCTACCGAAGGGTGTCATATTTTTGAACCCCGAGGAATTGCCTACGGAGATTGTCGTCGGAAACAATAGACCTCAAATTGAAAATATGACCGCCAATTGGATTACAAATGGAGTATTTCCTCAAATTTCAGAAAATGAATACGGTATTTTAACTCTTGCAAACATAATTGAATCCAATGTTTTCGACGCAAACCACAATGATGAGACGGATAGCGTGGTATTTACCGGGCAAGACTATACAGTTTCTTTTTGGAGATTCGATAGTGCATTCTATTTATTTAACAGTCACGCAGTAGATGAATATAACAAATTAAATTCTACATGCGGAGTAGCACGTTTGTTTAAATGTTATTCGATTCGCGAATTAGCCAGATTGCTGTTATTGCGAAATATAGGTGTAGGTCAGTATTCAATACACAGACTACGCGTTCTCAATTATCAAACAATTGAAAATTTAGTTGTAGGATCTGCATTGCCATTGCCAGCGTCTGTCGAGTCTATAATAGACTTCGAATGCCCGGCATCAACAGATCATAGTCAATTATCGGAATCACAATCTATATTACTTGGTTTTCAAAAAACCCTTGAACCGGTAGTAGTTGAAACCCATGTGGCGTCAACAAAGAGAGGTCGACCCAAAAAACAAAAACGTGGCAGGAAATGTAGTACAGTAAGCGCCCATTTGGATGCGATTAAAAAATATAATAAAAAAAACCGCAAATAAATTGCGATGCTGTAAAAAAATATACCAAGGAAAATCCAGAAATTAATCGCGATGCTGTACACCGTTATACCAAGCAGAACCCTGAAATAAATCAAATAGCCACTGACAAATATAATAAAAACAGCCGTCGTATTAACATACCACTACGTCAATCTAAAAACCTAATAGCACAGAAGAGGGACGCTGAGTTAGACGAAATAAAATTATTTTCTTTAAAAAAAACGTCCTTGCTTTCTTCAGACACTTTTAGGTGTCCATCTTGTAATGCGTGTCTGTTTGAAGAAGAAAAATCTCGAAAACAATGGTGTTGTGGGTCGGGCGCGTACAACATACAAAATTTAATTCCGTTAACCGAGGAGTTTTACTCTCACCCGTCTTTTCTGAGTAGACCGCGAGCTTACAATAATTTATTTGCCTTCAGTGCCTTGGGCGTTTCTCACGGGTACCAACAACCAACGGGAATATCTTTTCTTAAAATTCAAGGTCGAGTCTATCATAGAGTTTTTGATTTAGCTTACACTGGTAGCGTAAATAATTTAGGACTATACATTAACGATACAAGCGAACGCGAGCAAATAGCCGCAAATATGAAACTTGATAGGCAGGTAATTAGTTGCATAACTAACTTTTTACATAACGTCAATCCGTTTATCGAATGTTTTAAACGATTAAGTAGGGAACCATCCGATCAGGCCTTTATTAAATTTCAGCAAACGTCTCGCTCAATCCACGGTAACATTTTAGGAGATTTACCTGTTGGTAAAGAAGTCGCGGCCATTATTAGTACAGAACGCGAAAATTTTATACCTCATTGCATAGCAGTTTGGAAAATCGGTGATAGGAAACCGCACACTGTAGATATAATGCATCCGTTATATGAAAGTTTTCAGTATCCACTATTTTATCCTGAGGGTAATGCGGGTTGGTACCCGAACAAAGTAGATAATAACGGAAATAAATTAACTCAAGCGAAATACGTTCGCTGCTTGTTATTGTCGGAGCCACCATTTTCCGATATAGGCAGGCTATCGGAAGAATGGTTAGTTGACATGCATTGCCGAATCATAGAAGAACGCCTACGTTTTATATTAAGTCTACAAAAACATAACTCGAGTAGTGCACTGAGGTCCGCTCCACTTCAAGAAGTTGAAATGAACATTGAAGTCGCGCGTCAAATTCGTCAAGATGAAACCATTCAGGGAGAGGGATTCGTACCAGGTCGCGTTTATTTGCCCAGCACTTTTACGGGGGGGCCGCGATACATGAAAGGAAAATATAGTGATGCTATTGCAATAGTAAGCAGATTGGGGAACCCATCATTTTTCTTGACGTTTACTTGTAATCCCAAGTGGCCAGAAATTCAACAATCCACTCAAAGCAGCTATGTAAATCCTTCTGTATGTGCTAGAGTTTTTAATTTAAAGCTAGCAGAATTATTAAGAGATATCCGAGGTGGTAATTGGTTTGGCAAATGTATTTATATGATGCACGTAATAGAGTTTCAAAAGCGAGGTTTACCACACGCTCACATTTGTTTTAGGGTTGAAGGTGGCGAGCCTGTCCAAAATATAGATATTGATAAATTTGTTAGAGCAGACATTCCTGATGCATCAGAGGCAGAGGGAAGATTACGAAAAGCTGTTTTGAATCATATGATTCACGGTCCTTGCGGTCTCTCGCACAGAACTAATTTACCTTGTTGGGATAGTGAGAAAAGTAAATGTTCAAATTTTTTTCCAAAACGTGAGACAGCCACCACTTTTTCTGATGAAAAAGGATTTATTAACTTGTGTAGAGACAGTAAAAACGAAGCAACTATAAAATATCGCGGTAACGATGTAATTGTAAATGATACTTGGGTAGTTCCTTATAACGCAAGTCTTCTTTTAAAATACGATGCTCATATCAACTTGGAGGTCTCCTCGCAACGCACGGTCGTTAAGTATTTGTTTAAATATATCACTAAGGGTCCTGACGAATCGCGCGTAGCTGTCGTACCGGAAGAACATGAAAATAACGAAATAGAGCAGTATGTCACAAAACGTTATATAGGCTCCAGCGACGCCGCTTGGAGGACGTTAGAATTCGATGTGACCGCGCGCGAACCCAACGTCAAACAGCTGTCAGTGCATTTAGAAAATCAACAAACCGTTTATTTTAAACCAGGCATTGAAGTAGAAGCAACAAGCTGGTTCGGACCTTATTACCTATTTTAACCGCCCCGTAAGAGACGAATTTGACTCATTGACCTACTTGGACTTTTATGAACAGTACATTGTTCATACCAAGCGTCCCTCAACAAAAAATACGGAAATTTTTGAAACATCAAATCATAATTTCATTACTAAAAGACAAAAGGGTGAGCTTGTCGCGCGTCTATTTTGGGTCGCACCTAACAGAGGTGAACAGTTTTATCTTAGAATTCTATTAAAAAAATTCTCGTGTCGTAGTTACACCGATCTTAAATCTCTTGGTGGTCCCGATTGTAAAACTTTTCAGGAAGCTGCTAAAATAGTTGGTCTTGCCGATGACGAAGTCGAATTCGAAAGAGCTATGTTGGAAGCATCAAACTTTTTAACGGGACCACGCCTTCGTAGCTTCTTCGTTTGTTTGGCTGTAAACGGTGTTCCAGTCGCGTCTTTCTGGGACACTTTTAAAAATCAACTCAGCGAAGACATCTCATATAGGTTAGGTGCGGATGCGGACATGGAAAGAGTTACACACTTTGTGTCTCATTCAAATAAATAGGTTGCTTCGGAAACACGGATCGACGTTACAACAACACGGTTTGCCAGAAATCGAAGATACCACTACCGAGTTAGGCAGGGAACGCGTAGAACACAACCGCGAATCATTGGAACATTTTACAGATCAATGGATTCCTCGCTTGTCTCGAGAGCAAAATTGTATTTTTGATTACGTTGTAAAACTTTGTAACGATACTGACTTCCGTGAGGTTAATGATACCGCGATTTTCGTTGATGGTCCCGCGGGTACCGGTAAAACGTTATTGTTAAAAGTTATTTCTGCGTACGTACGCGGTAACTTAAACGGAGTAGTTCTTTGTACTGCGAGTTCTGCCATCGCGGCGCAAAACTACGAAGGAGGGACCACGGCGCATAGCATGTTTAAATTCCCCATAGATCTGGTAGACGATAATGACTTCTGGAATATCACAAACGGCACGCAAAGAGCAGAATTAATATCACACGCGGACGTTATAATATACGATGAAGCCCCTATGGCACACAAATTTTTGATTCATCTACTGGATAGGTCGTTGCGTGATCTCATGCGTAATGAAAAAAATTTTGGTGGCAAAATTATTATCTTTGCAGGGGATTTAAGACAAATTCCCCCTGTAGTTACAAATGCAAAAACTAATTCAGATATATTAAATGCATCAGTAAAAACATCGCGCATCTGGCAAAGTATAAAATCTTTCTCCCTAGCTACTTCGCAAAGATGCAGGGATGACGTAGAGTTTGCAGAATTTTTATTAAACTTAGGCTCAAATAAATTAACATCTCATCCTTTTGTAATTGGCAAAAAATATTCAAAATTTAGTTGATTTAGGTGGTATTGAAATTGTATCAGAATGAGACGATTTGATTGACTTTGTTTTCCCCGTTCTAAATATAGAATCCTGTGCTAGCCTACATAGAGCAATTTTATGCACACGGAACGACGCCGTTCGAGAAATAAATAACTTAATACTCGATCGGTTTGGTTAGGTTAGGTTAGGTTAGAGTTTTGAAAAAACTAATTTTGACCTACTCTGGGCCCACGAACATGAATCTGAAAAAGAAAATGTTCCAAGTCTTAACTTCCGAGATCCGCCTAAAGGGGGGAGAAGGGGTGATCCTATAAGTGCTAAGGATTACTGTCCAATTCTCAAAATTTTACAAGGGTAAGAAATACTCCTCAAAAACACGACCCCGCGAGCTGCTTGCAGCTCGCGCAACGCCCTTGGATATAATCCTCTAAATTGAAATATGCTAGTTTACAAAGTGTACTTTTAATGTGAGTTTTAAATTTTATTTTATTTAATTGCAATTTAATTGAATGCAAGTTAAGTTCAAAGCATCTGTCAGGCACGGTAAGTACCTCAAAATCGGCCAGTGAGGAAGTTAAAATGTTCCTGCCTAATTTATTGGTTCTGTGGACCAAGGAGAGGAACGCCGGTAAACTTATAGTACTTGAAATTTTGAGAACACCGAGACCACCCAGGCGAATGGGAAGTGTGGCTTTCTGACACTACGCTCGGTCGTCCAGGGCCACATTTAGGATTGATGTTAAAGTGTTTCTAATAATTTGGTCTTCTTTTTCTAAAAGTCCTGAATGCTTCCATAGATGGGAGGAACGGAGGCTATAAGTAAATTTTGGTCCAAAGCAGAAGTATCGAATGAGTGTGAAGGCCGAATGAATATTATTAATTTTGAAAAGTCTTTCCGAGACGTTGTTGAAATTTTGTATTTTCTCCTCAATGAACGTTGGAAAGGATTCATCAAAAATTGGGGACCCCGGGAGGTGAAGACGGTTTCTTTCCGTAATTTTGATATTTGGTGCTACAGTATTAAATTTTGCTGTCTATCAGTTGTTTGGGGAAGATAAATTTCACATTTTGAAAGGTTAAGTTCTAGGCCAATGGAACTGAATTTTTCTTTAAAAATAGTTAAATCTTTTAATACTCTGTCTACATCACCTCCTAGGGTTCCATCATCAAAATACCATACGTTGAATTTAGTTTTAACCTACTTCTTAATTTTTCCGTTGTATATTCACTCCAAATACAGACACGCCATACAGAATATACTTTTTTCGCAGTAGAGCTGTCCTCAATCTAGGTATGCAAAGTTTGCTATTGTCGCGTCTATTTCGAATTATCTTATCTGACAATAGGGGGAATAGATTAAGGTTCGATTTAACAAACATATTGGTCTCTAAAATGTACATGGATGGAAGGGTTAATATTTTATATTTTCTGAAAAATGGTTTGCAGGTCTCAGTAACATGAAATCCAAACATAGTTCTAAGGCACCTCTTTTGGGTTTTAAAAATGACATTTTTATTTGTTGGATTGCCCCAAAATATAACTCCGTATCTCAAGTTAGAGGATACTAAGCCATGATAAGCACTTAACAGCGCATCAACATTTAACATGGGGGCTAATTTGTACAGTGCATACCTACCCATGTCGAATTACTTTTTTTGCTTAAGGCTTATGTGCTTTCCAATCTAATTTACTATCTATTGTTACTCCAAGAAATTTGTTTGTGTCAACCATGTCTATGTATCACAATAGTGTACATTAACATTTGAAATGGTTTATCTTTAGACAAAATGCATAATATTAGTTTTTTCAAGATTTGCATTTTATCATTGATTCTATAGAATTGTTAATGTCAACTTAGTATGTCTCTATTTTTACAGGCAATTGTTATGGTACTACTGTCATCGGCAAAAAGTGTCATTGGGTGGTCGATACTTTTGGGTAGGTCGTTAATATACAGTATAAGAAATGGTCCCACGATACTTGGCGTACCTGACGCCAAATTAACTACACGGTTTTTTGATTTGTGAATTACTTCATATTTACTCTGGAAATTATCTTCTGTTGCTTAAATAGGATTTAACAAGGCTTGAGACATTCCCTCTAATATATATATTATAATGTATGCTTATGTAGTTATTTGCTTTGATTATGTCATGATTGACTACTTAGTTACATAAAGGTATAGCGTGATGATAATCATTTAAAAAGTTAAATCTGTAACTATCTACAATATCCTAACCTTTTGGCGCGACATAATGTAATATTGCTCTTCCGCCATAGCAAATAGCGTGATAGTTTATACCCTACAGGGAACCGTGCCTCCTCCCGAGCCATTCGTCAAGCACTGGTCGGATCACGTCGACGGTAGCGAGGCCGGCGGTAGGGCACAGAAGCCTGTCCCGCCATTCCGTCACCAGGACCTCGCGGAGCTGAGACCGACGAAGCTCGATCTCACGCTGCATCGGTATACCTCCCATTCGCGCCTCCTCGCGCCATCGGTGTAATGAAGCGAGGGCTCTCGCTTCTAGGTCCCAGGACGGGGATCCGGCCAGTGCACAAGTTGCCCCGTAGGAGATCGTGCGATAACCCCTAATAGCTCTGACGGCCATCGCCCTCTGCGGTTTTCGCAGTATTACGATGCTGCCGGCCGTCAGGTCAGAAGCCCACACCGGGGCCCCGTACAGGGCCATGGATCGCACGATCCTCAAGTACAACCGCCTACAGGCGGTGCTCGGGCCCCCCAGATTGGGAGGGAAGCAGCGTCGAGAACGCGCCCGCGGCGCCCTTCAAATTGGGTATCAGTTGCCGAAAGCGGGGGCCGAAGTCACACCGGGTGTCGAGCACCAGCCTCAGGTACTTCATGGTGGACTCGACAGCAATTTGGACCCCCCAACCACGACGTAGGATCCCGGCGGTAGCGCCCGCCGAGGCCCATGAAAGACCACGGCGTCCGACTTATTGAGAGCCACCTCCAGGCCCCGGCGTCATATGCGACCCACCACATATGGGACCGCAACCGTCGCCAGCAACGCTGCTTCCCTATACGAGCTCCTCCGGGCCGTGACGTCTTGCATCAACAGTGGAGCGCCCTTGCCGAAAGCCGAACTGACTGTCTTCCAGATCCGGCCCCTCTCTGTATAAGTGATCGACGAGGCGGGCTGCAATTATCCACTCAAAGAGCTTACCCACCTCGTCTAGCAGCACTATAGGCCGGTATGCGGACTGCATGTCTGCTGGGCGCCCCGCCTTCAGACGACCTGTCTTCCACTGAGCAGGGAACCGGTCCTGCGCAAGGCAAGCTGAGTAGAGACCTCTCAGCTGGGGCTCTAGCTCTTTCAGAGCGAGGGACTCCATCGGGCCCCGGGGCAACGGTTTTGGCCCGGAGCCGCGTTATGGCCGCCCTCATCTCCGGCTGTGTCACCTCAGGGACGTGGACCTCCTCATCTACCAACTCTGCAGCTGTGGGCAAAGCCATCGGCGGCGGAACAGCGAACCTAACCTAACGTATTTCGGATGATCCAAAAAACCATGTTGGCGCTCGATTTTGACTTAGCTGCCATAGTATAAATTAAATAATACCCCAAAAGCTTTCACATGGCATAAGTTTCATCATTGTTGAGAGTTGAGCTCAAAATGACGCATGGTCCTTTACAAAAAGTCCCTGGACTACGTGACACGAAACGTCCCGAAACCCAAAACCCTACTTGTGGTATACAGAGACGGCATAGAACGAACTTACAGATGGGACAACCCCGCGACGCACTCGGTGACTAGCTGGTCTCGAGGCGATTACGCAGGGACGATGCGATTACTGCGATGATGCAACTGATGTGTGTTGCCGAATGGAGTTTTTCAGAATTAATGTCGAACGGCTCGAATCAAGGCGATGCCGTTTCGAAGCCAAAGTACTCGGGTAAATAACTAACAGAAATAGGATAATAACGTTTTATTCTATAGTTAAAGCAGATCAGAGACAATACAACATCGATACACTTATGGACTAGCACATCACACCGGAGCTAGCAGTGTATGCAGACAGCGCGGGTCACGTCACACGGTAGCCAGCACTGTGTGCAGGCGGCGTGTGTCCAGGCCCTGTGCGGCCGCGCGCCACATCGCGCGGAAACCAGCAGTGTGTGCAGGCGGCGTGGGTCCAGCCCCTATGTGGCCGCGCGCGCCACATCACACCGCAGCTAGCAGTGTGTGTAGGCGGCGCGGATCCAGCCCCTGTGCGGCCGCGCGCGCCACAGCGTGCGCGTGCGCGGGCCAGCGGTGTGCAAGCAGCGCCAGCAGCGCCGTGGCCGCGCACAGCGCCGCCGCGAGCGGCAGCAGCGCAGGCGCGCGGCGGCGCGGGAACACGGACAGCGCGTGGTGCTGTGGCAGTAGCTCGCGGTCCGCGCACGCCGCGCAGCCCGCGCCCGCCGCGCCCCGCTCCGCCGCCGCCCACGCCGCGCTCAGTAAGCGCAGCGCGCCGGCGCACGCGCGCCAGTGTCGCAGATGGAAGAACGCATAGGCCAGCGCCTCGCTGTCACCACGCCGCAGCACATGCTCAGGCGGCAGAGTGAGCGGCCGCAGTTCCAGCAGGTACTCGGGCACGTGCGGGTTGAACTCGATGGCGCGCCGCATGGCATCCAGCGCACCCAGCTCGGCCGCGCCCCGCGCCGCGCCACCCGCGCCCCCCGCACCCCCAGCCACTCGCGCGCGCAGCAGGGCGGCGGTGTAGCACACGCAGGCCGAGCGTGGCAGGCCCACGTCGTCGTAACGCGCCAGCACCGCCTGCACACAGGACCATTCAAAATAACGTTTTTTATTTTTTATTCTTAGATAATCGACTGGCTGTCTCAAATCCAACTAGCTCTACCCCCTGTCACAGTGATAACTTCTACAGTAAGGCAAGGCAACAGAAAAGACAAAACCGGCCATGTTCGTGTCGAATCACGCACAATACAGGGTTCCGTAGTTAGGATGAATTTATCCCAAGGATAAACCTAACATTGTAGTTGAAAAACATGTTCTCCCATACATTCCAGCTGCAAAAATGTTGGGGGTAAAGAAAAATAAAGGGTCCTTTCGTGTTACTCAGGGGCAAAATTAACGTGGAAATTTTAAGAAAACAAGTTTACATATACGTAGTGAAAACGTTTATTTAGCAACTTGTTACCTCCAAGAGTATTTACGACGGCCGTCTTGCGGTTCGGCATGGACTTAATAAATTATTATTAATCTTTATTTTTGCAGACTACACACTTTCACCTCTCAACGAGGCATACTTATTTTTGAAGATGAGGAACCAATCTATATGTGGTAGTTATATTTGATTCGGTATAGTTTTGTCACAAAATGTACCGAAAAACAGCATAATTTTGTCCGATTGGCAAACGCGCAAAGGTTCTCCTTGAAATGCTCTTACCATTGCTGTAAATATTATGGCTATTGGGCGCCAAGAATACCTTAACTTCGGTGCCCATGTTGTCACCTATTTAGGTCATTAACTCCGAACTGACTAACAACTGGCATAAGTCGTGTTAGCAGCAAAGGTTCTCCTTGAAAAGCTCTTTTCATTGATGTATATTTTATGGCTATTGGGCTTCAGTGCAGAAACCCAGTTCGGTGCCCATTCTCGTTTAGTTGGGTAACAATTAAATTTCAATAAACTATTTTTACTGCAAAAACAAGGGTTTTAGGCCCACTTTCAGAAAAATTAAATGGGAGTCTGTCAAGTAAGTTTCTCCCGACCTGCACGTCCGCGTAGGCCTTCTGCTCGAGCAGCACCTCGATGAGGTTCTCGTGAAGCGCCAGTGCGTGCAGCGCGGGCGGTGCGTCGCGCGCCAGCTCGCGAAATAGGCGCGCGGCGTCGCGCAACCGGCCCAAGCGCCGCGCGCACATAGCGGCGCGACGCTTCACGTGCGCCAGCACCGCCGCGTCGCGCCGCGCCTCGGCCGCGCTCGCCGCACCCCCGGCCGCCGACTGTCGCCACGCACCCTCGGCGGCACGCCAAGCGCGACGCAGCACACGCTCGGCCTCGTGCACGGTGGGCGCGTCCTCCTCGGCCAGCAGCAGCAGCGCGGCAGCGCAGTCGGCACGCACGCCCAGCGCAGCCCGCGCCGCAGCAACGCGCGCGCCAGGCTCGCGCTCGCGCCACGCACGTGCCATCGCCTCTTCCGCCGGGCCCTACAACCCGCAGAACTGAGCAACTCTGCCTACTCTACATTACTGCGCGCAATTTCCAGCACAGCCCGCGTCGCCGCCGCTACGCGCGAGCCATCGCCTCCTCCGCCGGGCCCTGCCACCCACAGAACTATGCACATCTGTCTCCACTACACGCTTATCCTCTTACAGTTTCTTTCAAAGAAATAATCAAAAGACGATAACAACATCATCATTATCTTGCCACTATCCAAATTCATTTTAGGAATACGATTATTAGATTAGAATTCTTATTATGGTTATGGTAGCTTCTGAAAATGCAATAACATAAACTATTGCATTTTCAGAAGCTACCTATGCTGCATACGCAAAATCAGCCTATAATGTTCTCACTGCTGGGTCACCGGCCTTCTCTCAGTGATAGGGAGTGGGCCGTAATCCACCACGCAGACCCAGGGAGGGTTGGTACATGTCACATGCCTTCGAATTTTTGGTTCTAGAATATGCCGGTTTCCACACAATGTTTCCCTTCACCGTTTTGAGAGCAGTGGTGATGAAATATTTTTTTTAATTTACACAAAGTAAAGCAAACCTCTGGGCTACGACAAAAAAGTGAACTAAAAAGGTATAAACAAGTCATCACACGGACAAATAAAAAATACGGAGTCACACGTCCTAGGGACGGAATCGAGATTACATTAAAACAAAACGTGTACCGTCGGGGGAACCCCGACAGGAACGGAGTTCTTTCTCACAAATTATTTAAAACAAAAACAAAAAATTTTGGAGCCGCCATCTTGTATTTACATTTTGATCTCATATCGGCTTTAGCGCCATCGACAACCATGAAAACGACACCCATGATGAAAAATTTTAAAATACCGCCATTTTCGATTTTCATTTTGACCAACTTCACACTCTGTCTCTCTCTCTCTCTCCGGCATGCAGTGTACTCGGGCCAATGTGTACAATTTTATCCCACGACACTGTTTACTCATTTCTTTTATTTTTTTCTGCCGGCGTTCTCTCTTTCTTTCTTACAATTTTTAATAAGTTACCAAAGATTATAACGTAATGGTTGATAGAAAATTGTTTTTATAGTTTAAAAGAATTTCTGCAACTTTTTGATAGAGAATTGTTTTTATAGTTAAAAGAATTTCTGCAACATAAAGAATTATTTTAAGTTTCCTATTGTTTTATGACGTGTTTTATTTAGTTTAAAGAATTGCTGTTACCTACAATATTTTTTTAGGTTAAGTTTTGTTATGTGCGTGTTGTTGTGTCTTAACTTAAAAAGTCTATTAGAACATAAGTATTTTTCGGTACCTATTTCTGTATCTCTTATTAAAATAAGTATTTCACGGGTTGCGATTCAATTACTTTAATATGGCTGCAATGCAATTTATGCTTGTCACAATGCATATGGAGAAGTGGAGCTGATGGTTAAGTACCAGGAGAACTCCTCAACGATTAATGTCCCTATATCGGGAAAAGCAATATTTTGTAAAAGGTGATGAGCAGTTGAGATTAGGCTGTTGTAACTTAGGTAAATTACAAACTACCCACTAAAAAGCGAGAAATAAAAACTTTTATACAAAAAAAAACAACCGACTTTCAAAAAAACACTACAAAGTGAAAAATAACTTAAATTTCGGAAGTCGATGGCAAATAACTAAAACCAAAGACACCGACTTCCGAAATTTAAGTTATTTTTCACTTTGTAGTGTTTTTTTGGAAGCCGGTTGTTTTTTTTTTTTTTTTTTTTTTAAAAGTTTTTATTTTAAATGTAAAATAGTAAGGCGATAGATGGCGCTCGAGAACCATCATGAAGTTGACAACTAAAGTCCGTTTTTTTTAATTTTAGAGACTAAATTGACAACTGCAAATGTCAAACTTCAAAATTATGTGGCCAGCTTCTTATCACAATGTTGTACCGATGATTCCGGTTTTTAATCGTAACGTTTTATACAGAGTGGCAGGGACATCGACGCGAAAACTGTTACCATAGATTCAGTACATGATCCTGACCCCCTTGCTTTGAAATTTTTCGTCGGTTATTTAAATCTCTACTGTTTAATCTGTTCATTAACCACTCCTGCCTGCCTGACGATCTCATGTATACCACTGTTATCCCCATTGTAAAAATCAAGACTGGAAATTTTTCGGACAGGTCTAATTACAGGCCTATATCCTTAGCAACGGTTATAGCGAAGGTATTGGACAGTTTGCTTGACGGCCATTTAACAAAACATATAAAACTGCACGATGGCCAGTTCGGTTTTCGAACTGGTCTATCCACTGAAAGTGCGATTTAGTGTCTCAAGCAGACTGTGCAATATTACACCGCTCGTAAAACGCCAGTATACGCATGTTTCCTGGACCTGTCCAGGGCATTCGACTTGGTCTCGTACGACCTGCTGTGGACAAAAATGTATCAAGACACTAGTCTACCCCCTGAAATTATATCTATATTTAAGTATTGGTACAATAATCAGAATAATGCTGTTAAGTGGGCGGCTAGTAAGTCGGAGGAATATAAGTTAGAGTGTGGGGTGCGGCAGGGAGGATTGACCTCACCGAAGTTATTTAATTTATACATGGACCGCCTGATTGGTGAGCTGAGCGGCACCGGCATCGGGTGTCACATAGATGGAATTTGCGTAAATAATATAAGCTACGCGGATGACATGGTCTTGCTCAGCCCCTCAATCGGTGCGTTGCGTAAGCTACTCAGTATATGTGAAGAGTATGCGGAAGCCCATGGGCTCAGATACAATGTAAAAAAAAGTGAGGATATGGTATTTAAAGCCCCTAAAAAAGAGGTCACAATGGTATCTCCCGTCTCACTCTATGGTACACCATTGAACCAAGTCACTCACTTCAAGTATCTGGGCCACTGGGTCACCGAGGACCTTAAAGATGATATGGATGTGGAGAGGGAACGCAGGGCGTTGTCTGTTCGCTGTAACATGTTGGCGCGCAGATTTGCACCGTGTACTGAGCAAGTGAAGGTCACACTGTCTAGAGCTTTCTGCCAGACCTTTTACACATGCAGTTTGGGCCAAATACACGCAGAGGACATACAACGCTCTGCGTGTGCAATACAATCATGCGTTCAGGGTGCTGATGGGGGCTGCCGCGGTACTGTAGCGCCAGTGGTATGCTGTCAGGGGCGCGCGTGGACGGCTTTCACGCCGTCATACGCAAGCGAAGTGCGTCTTTAATGGTGCGGGTGCGCGGCAGCCCCAACGCCATCCTGGCCGCGTGCGCAGGCCGATGGGACTCCGTACTAATAGCGCACTGTATAAGCCTACACGCGAAAGCAAGTGCCTGAGATATTTTCGTTGTTTTGTTTTATTTTCATTTTCATTGTTATTATGGTATTACTAACGTAGGCTAAGAACATTGTTACTAACAAGTTATGGAAGCAATTCTGAAATAAATGTTATTATTATAATAAAATAGAATAATAGAATATAATAGAATATGGCGTTCCACAAGGCAGCGTACTGGGTCCGCCACTTTTTTTGATATATATAAATGATCTCCCGGAAGCAACAACCAACAAAATGGTTCTTTTTGCAGATGACAGTACGGCTATTATAAAATGTACTGATCCAAATAATTATGAAAACGACATCAGTACTTGCTTAAATGACGTAATAAATTGGCTCAATAAAAATAATTTGATTATAAACCTGAGTAAAACGAAAATCATGCATTTCTATCAACGGTGTGAAAGACCAAAGATGAATATTTCCTACAAGGGCTGCGATATTGAAGAAGCAGATCAAGCTAAGTTTTTAGGTATCACAATTGATAATCAACTCACATGGAAACCACACGTAGAAGAACTAAGTAAAAAACTTTGCAAATCCGCATATGCCCTTTATCAACTTTCAAAAAAAGTCAATAGTCAGGCTCTTTTAACAGCCTACCATGGAATAGTTGCCTGTTTTGCGGAATGGCATTATATTCTGGGGGCAGTCCACTAATAGAGAAATGGTGTCTGACTGATAGCTGTGTTCCCTATTTTAAGTCATTAAAATTTTATGGATCTCTATACATATTGGAAACGGCCTTATTTGTGAAATGTAACCCACATCTATTCCAAAAAATATCAGAGGTCAAAAAAAATCCAATAAGGGCACAATACCTTAATAAATTATGTCATGTTAAATGTAAAACTGCACTTATGCAAAAAAGTTTTTTTGGTATTGCTCCTCGCATTTATAATAAATTACCGAATACTTTAAAAAAATTGACTGTATTACAATTTAAAAGGGCGCTAAATGAAATTTTAATTACTAAATGCTATTACACGATTGACAGTTTTCTTAGTGATGATTCACTTGCTGATTGACATTATATATTATTGCTCTGATTGACTTAATATTATTACGGTTTGACATACTTTTACTCAGTTTGACATTTTTTTTTATTACTTTTTGTTCTTTATTTATGTTTGACATTTTCTTTTTTAATTGTATTATGTTCTCAGGTATGTTAAACTGAAACTGTATGTACACTATTTGCATGCCCATTGGACGGTAAAATGTGGAGAACTTAGTAATTATGAAACATCTATGTATCTTTTACCCATGTTTGCAAAATAAATGATTTGATTTGATTTGATTATTATTATTTTTCATTTATTAACAATTTCGGGACCATGGATCCCGGTCCTTTGGAAGGCATACGAGGGGCCGAAGCCAACTCGCAGAGGCCCCTTAGACATTTTTAATAGCTACGCGGTGAAAATGTATGGAACAGCTGATTGTTTTTTTATTAGTTTTCGCGTCGATGCGTACCACCCTGTATTTTTGTCAAATGTCTAACATTTTATTTTTTTATTCTTGTTACTAATGCGTGACATAAAATTATCCGAACGATAATATACTATTTTTCAATATTTTATACAGGAAGAATTTTTAGTCACCGTCCATATTTTTTCACTAAACCTCGTTCACCTACGCACACACACGCGTTTACTTCGACTCCGAGATTTAAAATTAATTAAAAATAGTTAAAGTACTTGCTTTGTTAAATTGTTACGTCTAAAGTGTTCAATTAGAAACAATATATCAGTGAAAGTGTAGTCGGCAAACAATTTCAACGCATTAAGTAAATCAATATAATTAAAACAACGAATTGTCAAAAGTCTAAAATAAACAAAAGTTAATCGCCAATTGTGTTAATCGCCAGACTTAACAGACTTATACAAACAATTACAAAGTTATAGGTGACAATAAAAGTGATAAGTGCTAAAAAAGTGATAAAAAACTATTTCGAATATAAGGTTCATTCAACACAAAGAAAACGACCTTTGCTCCTTCGCCTATTCAAATCCATTCTAACGAACTTTATTTATTATTGTACACGAAGAATCTATACGAGTATTTTGGCCACAATTCTAAATGATCACCTGGTTCAACGCACAAAGTGTGCGACTCAAGAGTAGAAGTACTCGATGCGGTGAGGGTTCAATCCACGGGTAAGCTGTCTCTTTTTGTGATTACCTCTTGAATGTTTCGTCCATATTATTACACAAAAATATTAAACAGCGATTAGGAGCTGTATTAAGGCAAACACAATGTCATTGAAGATCGTTTCAAAGAATACCAACAGTAGCCGCAAGATGGCAGCACTTGTAGTATGCTATAAATGCAAAAAACATGTAGATATAAAAACCACTGCATTGTGTTCGGTCTGTAACAATAGATATGAACCAGATTGTATTGGATATCCGGAACAAACATACAGGATGCTGGATCAAGATTCGAAAAAAAGGTGGAAATGCGCAACTTGTATTAAAACCAAAGATACAATTTGCAGCAATCCATCGAACATAACACTGAGAAATAAAAAAAAAGCTGTTAAAACACTATCACCGGAACAGACCAATGTAACAAAAAAAGACCAGTCCATAGTAGCGTCACAGATCTTGGATTCGCATATACTCACTGACTACAATACATCCTATGAATCGAATTGCACACCAACAAAAATATCGAAAAGTTTGGATGGAACATCATCAGAACTAATTTCAGACTTAGTATCTATGTCAGAAATGAAAGATACTATATCCCAATTAACCGTTAAACTCGAAACCACGGAATTCGAGCTTGATAAAACATTACTAGAAAACAGCAATCTTCAAAGACAAGTAAATAAGTTAACTGCTGAAATTAACATGTTAAAATCATTATGTCAATCCATTTCATTACCAGATACTATTTCTCGTAGTAATATTAAAAAGAAGAGGCATTCTTTAACACACTGTACGGCATCCACCCCTTCTTCACCTATATTACATTCTTCAAACGTTGACCGTATTTACGAAGATAAAACAATATCCCTGGGAAAAATAATTGAAGATCTACAGCAGCAGTTGAATAGCGCTAACCTTGAAATTTCATCTTTAAAAAAACAAATAGAGACACTGTCGCAGTGCTTACAAAATAAAGGCGTGGCATCGAACCTGACAATGACTCCTGCAGTCAATACCTGCACCTATTCCATCCCAGAACGAAAACTCAAACACAGACCCGAAAGAAGAATATTTATATTCGGTACACAACAATGTGTCGGCTTGGCTTCAGCCTTACTGCATTCAAGAACTAACACTAAGTACCAAAAATACGGAATCTTTGCGGAAACGAAGCCAAATGCGAAATGTCATGACATAATTCAGAAGTGCTTAAAAACAACATTACATCCTAATGATAAACTAGTGGTATGTGTGGGGGAAAATGATTATAATTTAAGGCAAGTTCTGTCACCATTAGAAGGTTTATTGGACACATTTTATAATAATAGGATTATTGTACTAAATGTTAGTAACAGTCACTTCTTAAATGTCTCAAAATTGAATGATGGTATAGAAAACTTATGTAAGATGTTTAAAAAATGTAATTATCTTGATTGTGGACATTTTACATTATCAGGGGCTTGTAAGTCTATAAATTATGTGATAGATTGTAACGACTACAGTGAAAACTACTTGTGCCCAAGGAATATTAGGAAATTTGTAATGCGTAATCAACCAAGCAGCAATGTAGCCATTAGTAACAATACGCCTAAAAAGGGAACGATCCCTTTTTATTTTAATAAACAATATTGTAATAAAAATAAACAACCAGTAAACCCAGTCGTATCTATCGGGAATGTAAGCAGAGGTACAATACCTTTTTACTTCCCTGTATTAAGAAATAAAGACGATTTTTTTCGTGCCTAAAGCCCATATGTTCAATATTCTGCATCAAAATATTGCTAGTATTCTATCAAAACGGGAACTGTTAGAAATAACATACAAGTAGCACACAAAGAGCCTAACGTAATTTGCTTGTCAGAAACTTTTATAAAGAAAGGCTATGAGAGCTATATCAAAATATGGAACTATCAGTTAGCTTCAAGTTTTTGTAGAGAAAAACAAAGAGGAGGAACCTGCATCTTAGTAAAAAAAGGCATTCCTTTCAAAGATTTATCTTATATACAAAATTATGCTACCCAAAACACATTTGAAGCTTGTGGCATAGAGCTTGAGTGTTATAAGTTGCTTGTTATTTGCGTCTATAGAACTCCAAACTCAGATCCTACTCAGTTCTTATGTAAATTAAATAATCTTTTGAACTACCTAACTAATAAATACAAGTCCAAATTTCGTCTAGTAATAACCGGTGACTTGAATATAAATACGTTGAAAAAAGGTAACGTCACTAATCACCTACGAGACATATCCTACAACCATAACTTGAAAATTCACATTGATGTGCCTACGCGCAAGTCATCTTGCATAGACCATATTCTAAGTAATATTCCAAATGCTTCCGCTTCAGTTTTGCCTCTCTATCTCTCTGACCATGACACAGCCCAAATGTTGAGTTTTCCTATAAATGAAAAGATTCAAAAATGCTCATCTTATCATATACATAAAAGAGATTACAGTTCGGACAATGTTCGTAAGTTCAAGGAATGTTTAAATAATTTAACTTGGTCACACATATACATCTCAAATGATGCAAATATATTTAGTGAGTTTCATGAACTGCTATACTTATTCTACATGCTTTGCTTCCCAAAAGTAAAAGTAAAAATAAATAACAATAATTCAAATAAAAAAAATTGGATAAGTAAAGGCTTAAAGAAATCTTGTAAAAAAAAACGTGTACTAAGATATAAATACTATAAAAATAAAAATGCAAATAACAAAATTAATTATATGACATATTCCAATATTCTAAAAAAATGTATAATTAATTCGAAAAAAAGTGCAAATATTAAATATATAAACAAGAGTGAAAACAAATGTAGGGCCACGTGGGCAGTAATAAAAAATGAAATGCACGATACAAATTGCATAGGAAATATGGAAAAAATTACAGTTAACAATACAACACTAACAAATCCTATTGAAATTGCCACCGCCTTTAATAATAATTATATTAATTTATCACATACGAGCAGTCAGGAAAACATAAAACCTCGTATTAGTGCATCCGTTAACTCGATGTTTTTAAAACCAATGGAGGAAAGTGAGGTTAGACGAGAAATACTGTCATTATCTAATTCCAATTCTGTGGGCTACGATGAAATCAACACTAAAATTATTAAAGAGTGTACCAATCAACTAACTGCTGTTCTGACATATTTAATTAATTTATCGTTTGCATCGGGAACTTTTCCTGATGCCCTGAAATACTCGATAGTCAAGCCTTTATATAAAAAAAGGAGAAAAATCTGATATTAATAACTATCGTCCTATAACGTTAATACCCATATTGTCCAAAATATATGAAAAGTGCATGTATGGAAGAATAATTGACTATTGTGATAAATTTCATATAATTAGCAAAGAACAATATGGCTTTCAGAAAAACAAGTCCACTACTTTGGCAATATTCTCCCTGGTAAAGGCTGTAGTTACTAATATCAATAATAAAAATCTGACCACTGGGCTATTTTTTGATGTCTCAAAAGCCTTCGATTTAGTTTCTCACAATCTGTTGCTCAAAAAACTTGAACTTGTAGGTATCAGGGGTCCTACACTTCAGTGGATAAAGTCTCAGTAATCGACAACAACGAGTCATTATTGATAAAATTGATGAAAATCAAGTTAAGGTGCCTTTTTCATCAGAATACAAGCACAATACATGTGGTGTACCACAAGGGAGTGTACTGGGGCCTGTCCTGTTCTTGCTGTACATAAATGATATTATTAATATAACTGACCACCGATGTATATTATTTGCTGATGACATAGCTATTATTATAGCGACAGAAAAATGTAACAATTTTAGAAATAATCACGAGACTGACATTAATAATACTATAGATAAATTAATACAATGGCTTGACATAAATAATTTAAAAATAAATCTTAATAAATCTGTTTATATTAATTTCAATAAATGTAATAATCCTAAATATAATATTAAACTAAACGTATCAAAAATTAAAGAAGTAGCACAAACGAAGTTTCTAGGCGTAATTATTGATGAGAATTTGAATTGGAAAGAGCATGTGGATAACGCTGCAAAGAGAATAAATAAATTTGTATATGCTCTTAAACAAATCAAAAATATTACAAACTTAAAAACAGCTCTCATGACCTATCATGCATATGTAGAATCGGTACTACGTTACGGGCTTATAATATGGGGAAATAGTACCGATATAAACCGAGCATTTTTTGCTCAAAAAAAGTGCATTAGGGCAATTTACGGGATGCACTCGGAGGAATCTTGTAAACCCATATTTAAGAAACTAGGTTTGTTACCGCTGCCGTCGCTTTATATATTGGAAATATGTATGTTCGTTAATAAACATAAAGACCTGTTTATATCAGCCAATGATATTAATCCAAGGAGCCGGCGTGATCCACAGAGACTCGTTCTGCATGATCTTCCCAAGCTTGCTAAATATAATAAAAGTTGCTTATATAATTGTGTTAGTATATATAATAACATACCAAGTAGCATAAAAAACTTAAACTCCAGATTATTTAAGGGAAAATTGTTTGACTGGTTAAACTTGAATAATTTCTATAGTCTTAAAGAATTTATGGATAACAAATTCTCATGTTAGTATTAAGTGAACATATGCATGCTAAGTACAATTCTGGCAAAACATGTAAGATCTTTATTGTAAATTATTGTAACACCATGTATACCATGTTTTATGCAAATAAATACTTACTTACTTACTTTCTAGGCATTGTGTATCATTCACTAAAGCCATTTTTGAAAAAAAAAAAACGATACGTAAAATTTTCATAAAATATCATTTTCTCGAAAGAATTATCCGCTCTGTGTGGTCATAAGAGTTAAACGTTAATAAATATTAATAATACTACACTTGCCGCGCAAACATTCAATGAAAAGGGCAGCGCACACCCCGCTAACCCCCGCCCCGCTACACCTGCGCGACGACACATCTATGATCTATCGTTAGTCGGCCCCGCGCAGGCGCGCACCCTTTTGCGACGCAATCGTTCACTTCCGTGTTCCCGCGCATCCCGCCGGCGGCGGCGGCGCCCCGCGCTATCGTGAATTTGTTTACAATGTATTCCTACCGCGAGTATTACGAAATGGTGCGATCTTACATACTTAGTGGTGAAAGCTTGAACGGTGCCCAGAGACTGTACGAAGTAGAAAGTATTCCTCGCCTTCGCGATCAAGGGATAATAAATCCTTCAGTACCTAATCGCCAAACGATTTTGGCCGCAAATCAGAGGCTATTAGACCATGGCCAATTTATAGCTCCTACACACGCTCAAGGACGTGGCAGAGAGACCGCAGTAGAGATCGAAGAAGATATCTTCGATTTCTTTGAACGGAGCCCTAGGTCGAGTACGCGATTTGAGGAGTGGCTTGAGAGGCGCCACGGCGTCCTCACCTTCCGCCTGACGCAGGTCCTCACCGGACACGGCTGTTTCGGGAGGTTCCTGCACAGGATAAGGCGGGAGGAAACGCCCGGGTGTCACCATTGTGTGGATCGCCCGGAGGACACGGTGGAGCATACGGTGGAGGTCTGCCCAGCTTGGGCGGAGCATCGCCGTGTCCTCGTGGAGGCGATCGGCGGCGGTGATCTCTCGCGTCCGGCCCTGGTTCAGGCTATGGTACGGAGCGAGAGGAAATGGGAGGCCGTCACCTCCTTCTGCGAAGCGGTAATGCTCGCGAAGGAGGAGGCGGAACGCGTGAGGGAGAGGCAAATTTCGCGCCCTCACGCCCCTAACCGCCGCAGGAGGAGACGCCCAGGGCGTCGGGAATCGCGGGGCGATTTCCGGCCACCGTAGGCGCGGGCTTGCGGGCGGTGAGCAATGGGTGGCTCACCGTCCGATAAGGACCAGGCCCGGGTCGACGGCGCGTTGTGTTCCACGCGCGCCTCAAAGAGATGTCAGCATAATTGAAGGGGTCCACTAGGACCGATGCCTGCCGGGGTTGCGAAGAAAACCGAAAGGGAGATCGTGGCCCCCGGCGACAGGGCAACCGAAGGAACACGGGTGGGTTTTAGTCAGTAAGAGTCTGACACGCCCTCCCGCTCCGCCCAGAGCGGGAGAAGTTATTTGATGATTTCCCACCCTCAAAAAAAAAAAAAAAAAAAAGATCGAGTACGCGAGATGCAGCGCGACGCTTCGGCGTAAGCCAATATGCCGTGTGGAAACTTCTCCATACTGCTGGGTTGCACCCGTACCATTTTCAAAAGGCACAGGCCTTGAACGACGCAGACGCCGTTCCCCGTCGAGCCTTCTGCGAGTGACTGATCGCACACCCCGATGCTGACATTTTGTGGACTGATGAGGCATTATTTACTCGAGTGGGGCTGTATAATCAGCATAATGAACATTGGTGGTCATTTCGAAACCCACATATGATACGAGAAACATATCACCAAGTGCGGTTTAGCGCAAATGTGTGGGCTGGAATTGTCGGCAACATAATACTGGGGCCATATTTCATTGAGGGACGGCTGACCGGGGGCACATACCTAGATATGTTACGCACAGTAATTGCTGATTTCATGGATGACGTGCTGGTAATCTCCCATCGAGATTTTTATTATCAGCAAGACGGTGCACTGCCTTATTACTCTGCCGCCGTTCGTGATTATTTAAACATAGAACACGGTGATCGTTGGATCGGTCGCGGGGGGCCCGTCGCCTGACCACCCCGGTCACCAGATCTTACTCCATGTGACTTTTTTTTGTGGGGCGAAATAAAACGACGAGTGTATGTAGAGGAAGCCCAAAGCCTAGACCAATTAAAAGGACAAATTGTACGTGCATTCGACCAAGTGAAAAGTGACACTGTAGTGCTCAACAAAATTAAAAATAATGTGCAAAAACGTGCAAGACTCTGTTTAGAGAGAAACGGTATGCATTTTGAACATTTATTAAAGTACTGTTAATGTGATTGTTCTAAGATGATTTTGATTAAATTTTTAATTATTTGTACATAAGTTGATTCAAATTTTTTAAATACGCCTAATAGCAAAACGTTTTGGCACGGTTTTAATTAATAGGTCTAAAGTTCTTATTTATCTAATTTATTTTTACTTTTATTTGTAATTGATTAATTAAGGATTACATTCGAATCATAGTGAACATAACACAAACCTTTTGCTTATTGTTGGTCCTAAGCCCGTGAAAGTATAAAATTTGCAACTTTGTTTATTATTGTGTTATCAATTAATTGCAGCGGCGCGGCGGCGCGCGGGGCGGCCCGGCCCGCGTAACTTTACCTAGCGCGTACGCACGGCGCGACAGTTTCCAGAAACATAAACTTTTTATGGATAACTTTGTGATATGATATCTCAATATTTTTATATTGAGTGATACTAAAATAAAAAACCCGTATTCAATGATTTTTGCCAAAGATTAATATATCAAAGTTTGGACGGTGACTAAAAAATCATGCTGTATAGTGATGTACTTAACCAAAATATTATGATTTCGGGCATCATCACTGTGCCAACATAATAACAAAAGATACAAAATTTGGCCGTCGCCCGACACCCGCCGTGAACGGACATGCCGTTCCTACCCTGCTCGCTGCACCGCTGACCACAGAACAGATCTGCTCTGTGCCGCTGACTCACTGCTATCGCCGACCGGTTCGTTACGCCTGCCGTAACGATTTCTGTAGTCTTCGACTGCAACCAATGTTATCAATTGCTACCTTTATCAAGGCTGGGTTGATAGTGTATTTCTTTAACTATTCATTGTCATTGTAAAACGTTTGTCGAGGTCTTTAGCCCCTTTCGGGCAAAAACAAAACGACGGAAATATCCAAAATGTGTAATGATCGCAAGATCAATTACTGCAATGCTCGCTCCACCTAACAGAGGCAGTTCCCACGTCTTCAGACTATAGGTATCTCTTCCGTCTCTGTGCTCGGAACTACTCGTTCCATACCTAATACTGGAGGAAACTCCGACCCGCGTAGTCATCAGGCGCATTTCAAAGGAGATCCCTACTGAGGATAGTCTTAATAATCTTGTAGCCCAAGGTACTCCCGTTTCGGCCATTCATCCCGTGCGTGTGTAACCATGTTAAGTACTCTATACTTAATCAGACCCAAACGCCTGCTTTCACAACGCTTTCAGCAGATACTGGCTATACGACCTGGCGTGGATTTTTCCTCCATTTGCTCTTCTGCCACATGTGTTACACTATCTTAATTCAGAAAAAGGAAATTTGATAATAGTAACACCCAAGTGAAAACATAATTGGTGGGCAAAATGACTGGGCGTCCCCCACCTCAAGTACTCAACCCACAACTGAATGCCTGACTGATTTTGGCTGGGACTCTCTCCTGACACACTCGTCAGGTGAGGAATAGCAGCTTTTATCAACATATTGGAGAGCTTCTACGATCAAAACTTATACTCCTTTATCGAGCAAATGGGTACTTAATCTAAACTGTCTTTTTCCAGCACGTGCCAATGTAGCCCGGTATTTAGCAAAACTTTTACTTGAAGATCGATTAGTATACCGTACCTACTACTACGAAAAACTGTATTTTACGGAAACATTCCGATTGTGGTACATCACTATTTAAAAACTGCCAAAAACAGGTAACACTGGAAATGTCAATTTAGTCCCCGAGATTAAAAAACAGACTTTTACGAAGATACCAACACGCGGGTGGCTCGCCTAACTGGCATATTGCACCGAGGCTTGCGTTCTCTTTTCTGGCGGACGACGGCTTAGCACCTACACAATATTTTCTTGTACTGCATACGTGTATTTTTAATTAAATATTTTATTCATATTTTACCTTGTTTTTTCTGAGCTCTTACAGTATTGAAAAATTATGTTTGGTTTGAAAGGGCACACTTTCTAGTTGGTCCCATTGTCATTTGGATACGATGCGATGATAGGATCTAAAAGAAATTGAGGAAACTCTTCAAATATTATAGGGTACACCTGTAGCAATTTGGGTATTTTTTAAAGTAACTTGTGCATTTGCTCTCGGACCTTCCTTCTTCACCTTTTGGTGAAGTGGAACTGATGATAAAGGACACAAATGGCCACCGGAACTACTCAATAATATACATATATTCCATGGGTTGTGATTTGATTACTTTAATATGGTTGGTAAGCAATTGATGCTCGTCACAATGCAGTGGAGCTAATGGTGAGGTACCTTTTTTTTTTGGCTGGAAAATTATCAAGTAACTTCTCCCGCTCTGGGCGGAGCGGGCGGGCATGTCAGACTCTTACTGACTACTCTTACTTAAAAGCCACCCGTGTTCCTTCGGTTGCCCTGTTGCCGGGGGCCACGATCTCCCTTTCGGTTTTCTTCGCTCTCCCGGCAGGCATCGGCTCTAGCCTTCGCTACCTACAATTCTGGTGATATCTCTTTGAGACGCGCGTGGAACACAACGCGCCGTCGACCCGAGCCTGGTCCTTATTGGACGGTGAGCTACCCATTGCTCACCACCCGCAAGCCCACGCCTGCGAGGGCCGGAAATAGACCTGCGATTCCCAACGCCCAGGGCGTTTCCTCCTGCGGCGGTTAAGGACGTGAGAGCGCGAAATTTGCCTCTCCCTCACGCGTTCCGCCTCATCTTTCGCGAGCATTACCGCTTCGCAGAAGGAGGTGACGGCCTCCCATTCCCTCTCGCTCCGTACCATGGCCTGAACTAGGGCTGGACGAGAGAGATCACCGCCGCCGATCGCCTCCACGAGGACACGGCGATGCTCCGCCCAAGTCGGGCAGATCTCCACCGTATGCTTCACCATGTCCTCCAGACGATACACACAGTGGTGACACCCGAGCGTTTCCTCACGCATTATCCTGAACAGGAACCTCCCGATACAGCCGTGTCCGGTGAGGACCTACGTCAGGCAGAAGGTGAGGACGCCGTGGCGCCTCTCTAGCCACTTCTCAAAGAGGGATCTTATCGCCGCAATTGTGGCGTGCCCAGCGCTGGGTTGCGACAATCGAACTCTCCATGACGCCATGAGGTCCCGCCGGAGCTCTGTCCACTGTGCCGTGATTTCTCGCGGCAGCAGAGTTAAGCCCCGGCGTATCGCCTCCTCGCGCCACTCCCAGATGTGCGCGAGAACCTTTGCATCCAGATCCAATGGTGGTAATCCGGTAAGGAGGCTCGCCGCCTCACAGGAGACCGTGCGGTATCCTGGGGCCAGCCGGATGGCCATGACCTTCTGGGACGCGTTGAACCGGCGGGCTGGCCGCAGCCTTAGTGAGGGCGCCCAGACCGGTGCCCCGTAAAGGGCCATGGACCGCACGACCCCCGCGTAGAGCCTCCGGCAGGAGACGTTAGCACCCCCTAGATTAGGCAGGAGCCGCTTCAAAACAGCCTCGGCCCGCTCCAGTCTGGGAGCCAAACGTCGGAAGTGTTCGACGAAATTCCACCGGCTCTCGAGGACGAGTCCCGGATACTTCATCGTCGATCCCACGTCGATGTGAACCCCCCCACCATTACGTGGGAACCCAACGGTGGCGCATTCCGAGGACCATGAAAACCCATGGCCTCGGAAGAACTTGTGGAGGGCCACCTCGAGTCCCAACTGCAGGACCCTGTCGACAATGGTGAGGTACCTGGAGAACCCCTCAACAATTAAAGTCACTGCATTGAGAAAAGCAATATTTTGTAAAAGCTGATGAGCAGTTGAACTTTAATTTCGACTGACTTCTGAAATTAAAGTTATTTTTCACTTTGTTGTTTGAAAGTCAGTTTTTGTAAAAAAGTTTTTTACAATGTCCCACATTATAAAAAAAATTTTAAGCTGATGAGCAGTTGAACTTTAATTTCGACTGACTTCTGAAATTAAAGTTATTTTTCACTTTGTTGTTTGAAAGTCAGTTTTTGTAAAAAAGTTTTTTACAATGTCCCACATTATAAAAAAAATTTTTACTAACACTAGGAAGGGATATTTGAAAATTTCCCCTTTAAGGCAGCGAAAAAGGGGATTTCATTTGTATGAAAAGCTTATTCCTTGAGTAATAAATTTGAAACTTGGCACAAAATGTAGACTTGCATGAATTCAGGATAGTACTTCAATCATTACACGTTGTGCACAATTTCTGAGCAATAACCTAACAGAAAGAACTTGGCTTGCATGAATTCACGATAGTATTCTATCATTTTGTTATGCTACTATAGGATTTAGATGAGGCAGACAGATAGTTTATAACCTGCATTAACACATAGGGATAGGATACTTTTTATCCCAGTAGTACGGTTCCACAAAATAATTTCCGACTTCCACAAGAGCTAAGCCACGGAAGAAAGCTAGTATGCTATAAATAAAAATAATAGATTTTGCTATAGTTCTATCATGGACCATGTAGAGCACCTTCAGGGTCCATGATAGATCATATTTTTAAGCCAGTTTATCTTTACACCTTAAAACATTGAGGGATGCAAATAAACGCTATGATGAGTATGAGTAGCGTGTACCTCGGCGCCGCAGCCAAACCAGGCCTGGTGCTCCTGCGCGGACAGGTTCATGTCGTAGTAGGTGAGCGGCGCACGCCGCGCGGCGCTCCACAGACGCCCGTACTCCGCGCCGCGCAATAGCGACAGCGGGTTGCGCCACACCTTGCAGTCCGCCGCATCCGGCTCGGTGCTGGCGCCGCCGCCGCCCAACCACGGGCCCAGGTGTGTCAGCGACACCTGCTCGATGAACGACGTGCCGTACTTGCGGAAGTACCACCACTCGAAGATCAGGATCAGCCCTGAGATCAGCGACGACGTGCCCGTCAGGGCCACGTAGAACTTAGGCGTCAGCGCGCCCAGGAACGCTGATGAGTCCCACATCGCGAACACCGTGAATGATTGCCGTCGCGCCGCCGCCGCCGCAGCACACACAAACTAGGGCCGCTCGTCGACACCGAGTACCTGCCTTAATTTAACTCTCGAGACAACACTGTCTGCCGGTTTTATGCCGATCTTATTGATTTTAGTGATAGTTTACCAAAGACATTAAAATTACTCTATTACAACTACAACAAGTCAACAATAACAATAAACCAAACACACGCACAGCACTGCAAGTGAACATTAAATTTAGCTTAGCTTTATGACAATGACTTTGACACAATTGATATTGACACTGGACACCACAGAACACAGAAAAAAAAAGCTCGGCAAGATAAGTCTGCGCGCGGCTGAAATCGGAACTATTATGCATGCCGCCGTCTTTTCGTTCATATTAGGTCAAATTAATAACAATCTCATGCAATCGAGGCATCTTCTTAGAAACAAAGAGGAACTATTGCCTCCGAGTGTATGAGATTGTTTAAAGTGAATCCGCAGTTATAGCCCGCGAAATTAAAATTTTCTTAAGTTTTCTGCAATTTGCAGGTCAGTGTCACCTTGATCAAAATATGATTCACGAAATTGGATAAATAGAGGCAGAAATAGATCATCTTGATGCCATTTTTTAAAGAATACATTTTACGCAATTGGGTATAAATTAATATTAAACAGTGTGGCGATTAGGTTATCACAATTAAATAATGAGGTTAAAAACTGAAAGCTTATAACAGGTGGCAGCATATTTGTACGTCTTTAAACCGCCATTGTTGTGTTTATGTTTAATTTTGTGTCCATCACAAATTATACGTAAACTAGATAAATATGTGTGAGACTTGACACGAGAGTGTAGCACTATTAAAAGACGATGTAAAGACAGAAGAAGCATCTACCACTGGTAAAAAAGCAATTTTAGTGGATAAGTCAATAAATTATTAACGTTTTATAATGTATAGGTTATTTTGTGTTTGTTGACTTTAAGTTCAATTTTTGTTAAAGACTGGAGGCGTACGATAGAAATAACCTGATCAGAGTTGAAAACCAACTCGGGCATGATCTTCCTGACTCAAAAACCTCAGAGATAGCACTTCTAGCACTGATCTAATATGATAATATAAACACACACAAACTTTATTATAACTTACACAATATTTATTTATTTTAAAAGGTCCTATGAAATGGCCGTTCTGCCGTACTGGCTATTTCAAGTCCATTTTTTTCTTTTTTCGCTAAAAATTCTAAGTTCAAATTATTTTTATTTTTAAAATATGTTTTTTTTTTTTTAATTAGTTATTTGTTTAATGGTTAGCGTTCTGTTTTCATCGCATTTGTACGTTTTTCGTCATCATGGATACGTTAAAAAGTCGAGTGATTATGGAGTATGAGTGCCTACAGTTGTGGCAGCATAGCGGCAGAAGCGGCACGCAACATCAAAGACGTATATGGAGCGAACACTACTAACGATCCCACTACCCGTTATTGGTTTGCCCGTTTCCGTTCTGGAAATTTCGACCTAAGAAATGAACTCCGTAGTCGACCGAAAACTTTAGTCAACAATGACGAATTAAAGGAGATTGTGGAAACTGATGATTCTCAATCTACAGCTGAATTAGCAACAGCTTTCAATGTTAGCATCAAAACAATATTGGTCCATTTGCGTCGAATTGGTAAGGTAAAAAAGTTTGACAAATGGATGCCCCACGAATTGAATGATTGGCAGCGCAAAGCACGCGTCGAATTGAGCCTTGCACTGCTCAACAGGCACACAAAGAAGGCATATTGAATCGCATTCTTACTTGCGACGAAAAATGGATTCTGTTCGACAATCGCAAGCGCTCAGCAAGTTGGTTAGATCCTGGTTCAGCACTTAACCAATGCCCCAAACAAAAACTGACCACTAAAAAAGTAATGGTTACTGTTTGGTGGTCTAGCGCCGGTGTCATTCATCACAGCTTCTTACCAAACGGGATGAGCATTACTGCAGATGTGTACTGTGAAGAACTGAACATAATGAAGGAGAAGCTTGGACATCTCCAACCAGCTGTGGTCAATCGTTTGGCTCCACAGCTCCTGCACGACAACGCGCGACCCTCATACAGACGGTCTCCAAGTTACAAGAGCTGGGGTTGGAAGTTCTCCGTCATCCACCGTACTCACCAGACATTGCCCCTCCAGACTTCTACTTTTCCAGAATTTTGATAACTTCTTGGCGGGGAAAAAATTCAATAACCGAAAGGCAATTCAAAATGCCTTTGAAAAATTTGTTGCCTCCCATCCAGCAGACTTTTTCAAAAAGAACATCAATAAGCTACCACTACGTTGGCATTAAAAACATTGGCAAAAATGCATTGATTGCATGAGTTTGATTAATAAAAAGCAAAAATATAGAGAAACAAGGGCGTTAATTTATTTCATGAAAAACAGCAATTTCATAGGTAAAGACCTAATATTTATTTATTTTATTTGGTATAACAAATGAAACAGAAGCAACATATCAGTGTGATAAAGTGAAACAATCACTTAGAGATAAACTCTGCAAGCACACAAAGTGTTGTTGTAACTTACAAAAAAAAAGTGGTGGCTCTCCAGTCGACGGAAGTACAAACTAGAACATGATCGCCTTGGTGGAAGTAAAATACTTGTATAAAACATTGGTCCGTAATCATATCTAAATAAAGAGCATAATCGCGTTTACAAAACCTTTATAGTAAAAATACTTACATAGAACATTGGTCCGTAACATAATATAAATAAAGAGTACAATCACGTTTACAAAATTGAGGTGTCGTCATGGTGTCGCGAAATCAATGGTTTAGTCCCATTTCAAAAATGCCCAACGCGTCTAAAGAAGATTTCACCTCAAAAAAATTGAAATAAAATACTATAATACGCGCTAAATACAACTTAATAAATTATTTTAACTAAATTAGAACAGATAAATTAAAAGAAAATGAAATCAAACAAAAGTAGGTAATGAAATAAGTAGCCCAAATTCCACCCAGCGAGATAACGCAGGGCTAAGAAACTCAATGTTCGGAGAAATTCTTATAAAAGCTGGCTTTCAATTTGCCTAAACTGTCAAAATGCGTATGGTATCACATCACAAGCGTCTGTATATAATGTAAACAGACTTAGTTCTCTTGGGAGCATCACCTATAAACCACTTTCTCCCATAGAAGGCTTAAAGGATAGCACATCGTCTCGACGAAATATCGTATTCCATTTTTTTCCGGAGAGCTTTCTCCCACAGTTTTCTTCTTATAACATCTTCAGTAAATACATGGGTATTTACCAAAGATGTCCACGTATTTGTGCAGTAAACAGCGTTGCGACTAGGCTCAATAATTAATTATGCGTAAAAGAAGTCGCTTGTTTACAAAAAAAAATATGGCTAGCTGTCAAATTATTAGACGCTGGAGATCAGCGCCATCTGAAGTGAGTAAGTGGCAGTTTTTATCCCCATTCAAACCAAGTATTCTACATTACGTATTTGCAGAATACACAATGAGGTTAAAAACAGAAAGCCCATAACAGGTGGCAGTACATGTGCACGTCTTTTAATCGCCATTGCTGTGTTTATGTTTACTTTGTGCCATCTGACAATTGATTATCGAGATGTTGGATCGAAAGTAAACGTCAAATTACACGATTGCAAAAAAAGGTACTTTTTCCAGATGGTTGGTTGGAGGTTTTTTAGTGTTATTTATTGCAATAATTCTTCAAATTCTTTATTAATATGGCGAGCCATATAATAATCAAGAACTCTGAACTATTACACAAATTATATTAATTAATTATTATATTGGCTAGCTGTCAAATTATCAGAAGAAAGAGATCAGCGCCATCTGAAGTGAGCAAGTGACAGTTTGTTTTTATCCCCACTAAAATAATTAATAAAAATTGACATTCTAGCCATGAGACCTTTTTGTTCGTTTTAGTATTTAACATCATGATTGTATTGCATAAAGAAAATTACCTGACCAATATTATTAGGTCAAAGACCTGTGGCCGGCGAAGATAGGAAGTTCAAACGATGCCATTCCAAATGATTTGGAATTAATAACAATTACAAAAAACGTAAACAAATCAAGCGAAAAATGTCATTACCGCTAATAGTTTAAGGCGTACTGTATGCGCAAAATTAAAAAATAAGGAAATGTGGAGAATCCCTCAGCGGGGGAATGAAACAAATTTGCGATAATGTTCTTACTGCTAACGATTTAACGCATAAATCTCTACGTGCGGAATGAACAGCGTAAAACGGGGTGCGTGTCGTCAAAATTACGTATTTTTCGGCGGCGACGTGTGCGTTTGTGACTCATTCAGTCCCCGCGCCGGTATCCTTTAGGATAGTTCACGACTACGATTTGCCTATTTGCAATTTCACACACGCGCCCTGCGTTATTGTTATTGTTATTGTTTTGAGGACATTTTGTTAAGTTTCTTGTTTTGTTTGTAATAGGAATAGGATACGTATAATTGATGACAGTTCGTGCGATATTGGACGCTTTTACTGTTTTTTAAATTATTTTTTACTAGTTTTTGACCGCGGCTTCGCCCACGTGGATGTCGAATATCCCACGGGATCGTACTGCCGGGATTACATACCTAATAGCCGAGGAAATATCATTGACTAATACCGCTGCGCCCGCGTTGTCGTCAACCATTATTAAGTAGTTAATTTTGAAACAGTGATATCTTTTAAACTATTTTTATTTTATTTTATTTATTTATTTAAGGTCAACCAACAACTGTTTACACATAACAATAACAGTTAACAAGTTATAACAGAAAAATTACATGTGCAACAGTTAATTACAGGTTAACACCGCTAGTACAAACACGTTGGTAAAGACATTATAAAATAAAATCACAAACATTAAATAATTTATGCAACAATTATAAACATAGTATAAATAAACACATATATTTAATTTTGATTAATTTGATTAAAAATGTAAGATTATAAATTTTAAAAATAATAAACTAATTAACATCTTAAAATAAACTAATCCAATCCAAAATAATTCGACAATATAACAATAATTACTGACTGATAACCGTGAATAACAAATATACATATATTTATATTTTTTATTTGATTACATGTTATAAATATGAATGTTATAAGAAAGAGACTTAGGAGAGATTAACTTGAATTGTTCAGGACAACTTTACGTATTGTGTTAATACTGTCATGATGTAAATCTATTAGGTCGCTGCAGCTATTGAGAACCCTGCACATTCTAGAAATTGGTGAGTTTGCACCAAGTATAGACCTTCGAAAAGGCGGACAAAGTGGCGTTATGCTATTCCTAGGCAATCTACAGGGCGCTCGGAATCTAACAAGGTTTAATAAGTTGGGGCAATCAATTTTGTTTCGCAACAGTTTACATAAAAATAAGGTATCTGCGACATCTCTGTGTGTGGATAAGGGTTGCACTTTAAAATGTTGCAGACGAGACTTATATGAGGACAGAGACTTAAACATCCCTTCACTAAAGGCCAGATGCCACATAAAACGCTTTTGCACACGTTCCATTCATTTTCTATTCATTTAAATGATATGATGTCCAGGCATATTTTAATCTAAATTAAATGCCCAATTTAAATAACATATTTGATTGGATACGGATTACTATAATACTGGTCAAAAAAGCTTCGGAAATAACAATGAAATTTTTATCAAATTCTGACAGATAGTAATGGTATTACTGTGGGTCATCCTCAGAAGATAGACATATGCCATCGCGTACTTTTTTGTTGAACTTTTTAAAATTAACAATACTGTAGAACATAAATGTGATGTAACTTTTACGATTTCTGCGGCGCACGCCAATAAAGTTCCCATTCGGCATGATTTTTTCCGACACCTTCAACTATAATCGTCAAATTTCTACTAAAACCTTCCGCATGAATCACTCCGTTCATTGGTGAAAACCGTTTGAAAATCAGTTCGGGAGTTTTTGAATTTATCGCGTTCAGACAGACAGACAGTTGTAGGTAACTTAGTGAAAGTGGTGTGACAGTTCATGCGAAATCAGACGCTTTTATTGTTCCTTTTTATGTTGTATTCTCAAAATGCCTCGTATAAATTTCACGTCATCGCAGTACACCGATATGGTCCGTAATAATATCCGCATTCGGCGGAGATTAGGTTTTTTTTTTTTTTAATTAATACATTGAACATTTAAGTAGAGGTTTTTAAACTTAATTTGTGACTATTCAAATTGTATTATTATATTATTATAGTATTATTATATTATTATAGGTTGTATTGAATTGTTGATACCAAAGCATTTTTTTTTTTTTTTAGGTACACCATCTAATAATTGACCTCTGAGATCATGACTACTTAACCGGGCTTTCCTGTGGGTGCCTTAAGCTACTACACTTGAAACCTCCAGCCAGGAGTTATTCAACTATGCTAATAAAAACTAGATGAACGCTCGCTAAGGGCACCCCCTGTGGGGTACGAACCTCGGCTTAGGGCGTCAACCGGAGGGAGGACATCAAGGATGGGACGGGCTTGATAAAAGTTTTGATCATAATTATTAGTCGGGAAATTATCTATCCGACCATAGAGTGAAAAAGCCACGGTGGATATTAGGCTTTATTTAACAGTACAATAGAGATGCAAGCCGCGTGAGTTCATGCCGCCGATTCGGTGTCATCGGGGCTTGACGGTTTGGGCAAAATTACACCATTTTGGTGTCATCGGGGCTTGAGCAGATCAAATAAAAGAATTATGGTGAACAACGTATAAAATAGTTTTATTTTATAGGATAGGAAAATGGTTCCTTCCGTGTAATAACAGAAGTTCAACAATTTCTTGCTAAATTTTAGGCTGTTTAGTTTGTTTGTAAAATTTAGTTTTCTATTTTAAGGTTTTTGAAGTGAAAACTTCTTTATGCATGTTGGGCATTTTTGAGATGAGACTAAACCATCGATTTCGCGACACTGTGACGACACCAGCTTTTGATCATTAAAACACACCAACGCGTTGATTACCGCGGTGCCGATTTCTTTTTAAGTTTTCACTTCTGTCGGCACTCCCGGACTGCCACTGTTTTTTTTGTAGTTTATTATAACAACTTGTAATAACCGCTGTACTATTTAGGGCCTGTTTCACCACTTCCGATTAGGTTCTCGTTAACTTACTTGGCAAACAAGATTCCTACAAATTCTGTTCCATTTTTGAATTTATTAGTTAAGTAGAAGCTATTCGGACATCCTGAAATAGGCCCTTCATGTGATAACCTAATTGCCACTGTATAGTAGTTGTATCCAACCAGCTAATCCAACAGGTTGTGACTTATATTGCACCCGAAAGTGATTTTAGTATTGACAATTTGATCAATAGACAAGAGAAATTGAGGCTTGGTAACATTGGGCTAAGAATCGTCAATGTCAAATTCAATCTGGGTTGGGATTTTTTTTGACGTTTGACTTCACAGTTACGCTTTACGTAACAATTTGCTTGCTCTGAGCGGAGGTTATCAATACCAATCCACAAAAAATTTAAAAATGTTGGGCCGGTTGGGAAAGAAACATGTTGAAATCGCCGCATCGTTCGCTACATCAGCGGTCGGCTTCGGAGGCGCGGCTTTCGTCGGTCTCATATACTTCACGGACTGGAGACTATTCTGTGCCAACATCCCCTTCTACCGAGGAAAGTTCCCAGATGTAGAAGAAGAGAAGTAAATCTGAACATGAATCTAGCGAATCAAACGTGAATTGTATATTTACCTATTTATTTAGAATTTATGTAATTACATTATCTCAGTTACAGTGTTATCGATGTCGTGTTTCTTTGAAATTACCCTTTTTATCATCCTGTGCTCGAATAGGGCAAATAATTGATAAGTTGTACTAAGTTATACAACAGTCATGTATGTTGTCATCACAGGTTGACAACATACATACTACTACTGATATTGAATACCTTTGTGATGGATTGAAGGAGGCTTCAGACTAGGCTATATACAAGTACAATTTTAACAGTTAAAATTAAAAAAATCCCCTGCAAACATTTTCTCATTTATCTTTATCTCCATCACCAGACCCCGTTCACCATCTATCTATAAACTATTCATTGAGAATGTTCCAATGAACCCAAACACAATACCTGTGCTGTAAGTTGGGTATCCTGCAAATTCCAGGTAATGCTGCAGCATCAGTTCAAGGTTATTATGTTTTAATATCATTAAAGTAACAGAATACCAAAAAAAACTGCATTCAAGTTGGTTCACCTGTTACAAGCTACGGTGCCACAGACAGGCACATAGCGGTCAAACTTATAACAACCCTCTTTTTGAGTCGGGGGTTAAAAAAGATATAATGGCTCAGGACAGAGCAGTCTGGAGAGTGTGGGCAGCAATTCCTATTGTACTCAAGCTTCTCAGACATAAGGACAATTATAAAGAAGTAGTATAAAATGTCAAAATGGTGTTTCCACTATACAGAAAGTCCATTCTGCAATCAGATCAGTTTAAAGTGAAAGTAGATAGTATCAGGAGTAGTCATCCTCTTAGTATGTTGCCGTTTGTCTCAGTACATGGGCAGGGTTCTTTTTAGAGCTCTTCAATGTAGGCGTTTAGAGTTGACTACATGTACTGATTTTAACATTATCATTGTCTGGCAACTCTCATGGAGACATACTTACATTTTTATTGACTAGCACACTCATTTTCCATACATGATTGGTTAAGTTAGTTGAAGTGCTATTAAACAGAATCGGAGCTCTTAGTCACTATAAGCTTGTGGATGACTGTCTCATTACAAAACAAGTTTTCCAAGTCCTAGCTCAAACTTGCAAGCTGGTTTAAAATACAAATTTCGAACTCAGACTGACATATACTTTAAGTAATACAGAATAATAAAGTTTGAAATACAAAAACTGGCTTGAAGGTTTGAACTTGGACCAAACTTAAAACTCGTTTTTAAAGATTTGTTATAGTTTGATAAACGGAATTAAACTTGATATGGTAAGTTAAACTGTCGCGTTGGTCTAGTGCTTGCAAGTGCCACTGCTAGCATTAGGTCCTGGGTTTGAATCCCAGGTCGGGCAGTGTTATTGGGTAGTTTTAAAAAAAAATGCCGTTTTCACCTGCCAGAACTTTTAAAGCTGTGGGTTACTTTTTTTCGGTTTAGAGCAACGCAACTCATAAGGACAGTTGAAAGTACATTAGCTGCATCAAGGCCAATCATTTTTTAAACAACGATACGATAGAGACTCAAATTAAAGTTTGTACTTAATGTCATTTTCTAATTAACCTGCATGTCCAAAGAACGGCAGTGTGAGAATTTTATTCATGGCATATTATACAGGAGACTTGTAATTTGACGTATTCCTTCCAGGAAATGATAGTGTGACACATTTGCAACAATTAAGTACCCCATAAAGCCCAGGCGAAAATTCATGGGATTCGAGAAAACCCAATCTTTGTTATTTTGAAAAATTTCCAGAATTCGTCACTAAATATCAATTTTCTCTAAACTCTCAAATTGAATAGCCTACATTGCTTTTCCATGGAATACCTTACTTTAATAAACCTTTCGTTGTAAACAATTTTTCTAAAACATAAAACAGGTAAAAGTTAAAGAAAGGAGTTTACTAACCATTTTCAAAAATTGTCTAAGTACAGGTCGTGCCATTAAAGTTGAGACTTGACCGCGCCTCCCGCCGCTCTTTCCCCCGCCCCGATGACGCCACAGCGGGGACCTCATACCGCTAAAGAGACCCATAAATGGTCTACTGCGCAAGTCAAACCACGTGGTGCGTCAAGTCTCATCTTTAATGGCACGACTGGTACATGAAGTTTGACACCAGTCATCTCGAAATTTTACTATAACTTTAAGCGTACAAATGACTGAGAAGACATCTTCATTTAATCAGCTACCTAACGAGGTAGAATACGTCAAATTACCAGCCACCCTGTATACATTAGAGATTAACAAAAACCTATGAATCAGTTTATTAATAAATGATCAAGCTACAATATATGTAATCCTATGACTCCTAAATCAAGAAATTAGGAAAGCAAAGAAGAAAATCTTTTTGTAAGCAATAATTTCTATATTACCTGTCACCTTTAATATTTTCGAGTGGTCGCAACACAATTCAGCAGAGTCCGTAACCCCTTCCGGCACGTCGCACAGTGGGTCCATACTGAAAATTAGTGGACATGGGCACAAAGTTCCAATATCGATTCGATATTTTTTTATGTGATTCTTCATAATATTCCAGACAACTTTTACTTTTGTGAAATTTCTTCTAAAGTTGATAGTTTGTCTGAAAAAAAAATTTTTTTTTTTTTATATGGAGCGAATCACGTTTATTTTTTTTCTTCAATTGTACTAATATTTTGGGTGTATGGCGTGAGTATATGATAGCTAGGGTCATTCTCTATCCATGAAAAAATATATCAGCGCCGGCCATCTGCAGCCGCGCGAGTAATCATTCGGTAAAAAAATTATCTTTTCTATGAATTTTTTTCTGTTTTCACCTTCTTTTTAGTTAAATTTATAGTTCTAATAGCACATAGGTACTCACAACTAGTAATTCTGGCAGAGGTTTAGTTATTATTGCATTTTATCGGTGGCACCTGCATTGTGATTGATGACTCATTTGTTTGTGCGCTCGGCTAAGTGCATAACAAACAAGTCTCCGAAAAATAATTGTCTCTGATTGGCTGTTATTTTTTTAACTACCTGCACATTGTCTATTGTTATCGGTGGCATCTGCATTGTGATTAATGACTCATTTGTTTGTGCGCTCGGCTAAGCGCATAACTAATGAGTCATCGAAAAATGCTCGTCTCTGATTGGCTGTTATTTTTTTTACTACCTGCACCTGTCCGAAAAGCCCAACTCACTTCTCAGGTCACCACTGTCACAAACAAGCCAGTTGATGTTTTTTTCCAACCACTTGCGATTATTTGCACGATTTATAAAAGTTTTTTGACTTCTACTTGACTCTATCCACTTTTTATTTAGATTTACACAAAAAAGCCGACAAAACTCCTTGATTAGGTTTTTGTCTTCTTCAGAAACTGTGGTATTCAAAACAGAAATTATACTTTCATGTAGAAACATATAATTTTTCAGATCACCACCACTTCTTAATTTCACAAAAAGATCTAGGTTGGTACAAAATGGATTTTGTACCAACCTAGATCTGGAAAAGCCTCCGAAAAGCCCAATGGCTGGAGCCATTGGGCTTTTCGGACAGGTGCAGGTAGTAAAAAAATAACAGCCAATCAGAGACGAGCATTTTTCGATGACTCATTAGTTATGCGCTTAGACGAGCGCACAAACAAATGAGTCAAAAATCACAATGCAGGTGCCACCGATAACAATAGATAATGTGCAGGTAGTTAAAAAAATAACAGCCAATCAGAGACAATTATTTTTCGGTGACTTGTTTGTTATGCACTTAGCCGAGCGCACAAACAAATGAGTCATCAATCACAATGCAGGTGCCACCGATAAAATGCAATAATAACTAAACCTCTGCCAGAATTACTAGTTGTGAGTATCTAGGTGCTATTAAAACTATATATTTAACTAAAAAGAAGGTGAAAACAGCCAAGTGAGACAGAAAATATACTTGGAATTGATTTTAAAAGGCAAAAAATTTCATAGATAATATATTTTTTTTACCGAATGATTACTCGCGCGGCTGCGGATGGCCGGCGCTGATATATTTTTTTGTGGATAGAGAATGACCCTAGGTATCATATACTCACGCCATACACCCAACTTATTAGTACAATTGAAGAAAAAAAAAAAAAAACGTGATTCGCTCCATACAAAAAAGTCTAATTTATTTTTTTTCAGACAAACGATCAACTTTAGAAGAAATTTCACAAGAGTAAAAGTTATCTGGAATATCATGAAGAATCACATAAAAAAATATCGAATCGATATTGGAACTTTGTTGCCTATGTCCACTAATTTTCAGTATGGACCGACTGTGCGTCGGCGTCGCCTCAGGTTGTCTGCTAGCGACAGAAGTGATAAGGCGTGTGCGATGTAATTACTGTGACCAAAAATAATCATCGAATTGTTGCCTCGTGTATTTATAACCGTAGTAAGTTCTGTTTTTTCTGCCTACAATAAGTTGTCACAGTTTTGGTTAAAGTTTCACCTGATTGTAAAGTACATGAGGTTAGCTTTGGGGTGGAGTAGGTAAAAACTCGGTGAATTATTCGTTTACATGTAGGTACAGTGCGTGCCACTAAAGATGAGACTTGACACACCACGTGGTTTGACTTGCGCAGTAGACGATTTATGGGTCTCTTTAGCGGTATGAAGTCCGCGCCGGGGCGTCATCGGGGCGGCGGAAGGAGCGGCGGGAGGCGCAGTCAAGTCTCATCTTTCGTGGCGCGTATTGTACCTAGATACTTAACTGGCGACAAAACGGTAATTTTGTCACTAACCCGTTTCTAGATAACCTGTCAGTACCATACAGGTGGGATGACATATATTCGAGTGAATGAGATCGGTTTAGATTTCAGGCAGAGTTTAAGTAGTGTCGATCGAAACTTAGCCTTATATTAAGTCTTACAAATAAGAATAGACTCGTATTTAACACCTCACGACTAGACTTTTGAACTGTAAAAGATAGGTACCTAGTCTTTTGAATTTTCACAGAATAAGTAGGTAGGTATAAGTGTTACTGTTGTAACCTGCCAGGTTCTGATTAACCTGCCGCTTACGTGCTGAAAAATTGAAATTTCTTGTCCCCATGTAGTGGAAGGTACCTACTCATTTTTACATAACAAATTGAATAGGTAAGTGAAATATCATAAAATTATATCCAAAAATCTTTTTTAATTTTTGTCAAAAACGGCATTTTTTTCAAACTAAGTAAGTACCCTATTAGGTTCTATTTCTAGTAGGTCTTTACCTATGAAATTGCCGTTTTTCATGAAATAAGAAATTACCCATGCAATCTATGCATTTTTACCAACGTAGTGGTAGCTTATTGATGCCCTTTTTGAAAAAGTCTGCTGGACGGGAGGCAACAAATTCTTCAAAGGCATTTTGAACTGCCTCTCGGTTATTGAATTTTTTCCCCACTAAGAAGTTATCCAAATTCTGGAAAGAGTAGAAGTCTGTAGGGGCAAGGTCTGGTGAGTAAGGTGGATGACGGAGAACTTAATAAGTAGGTAGGTATAAGTGTTACTGTTGTAACCTGCCAGGTTCTGATTAACCTGCCGCTTACGTGCTGAAAAATTGAAATTTCTTGTCCCCATGTAGTGGAAGGTACCTACTCATTTTTACATAACAAATTGAATAGGTAAGTGAAATATCATAAAATTATATCCAAAAATCTTTTTTAATTTTTGTCAAAAACGGCATTTTTTTCAAACTAAGTAAGTACCCTATTAGGTTCTATTTCTAGTAGGTCTTTACCTATGAAATTGCCGTTTTTCATGAAATAAGAAATTACCCATGCAATCAATGCATTTTTACCAACGTAGTTGTAGCTTATTGATGCCCTTTTTGAAAAAGTCTGCTGGACGGGAGGCAACAAATTCTTCAAAGGCATTTTGAACTGCCTCTCGGTTATTGAATTTTTTCCCCACTAAGAAGTTATCCAAATTCTGGAAAGAGTAGAAGTCTGTAGGGGCAAGGTCTGGTGAGTAAGGTGGATGACGGAGAACTTCCAACCCCAGCTCTTGTAACTTGGAGACCGTCTGCTCTGCAGTATGAGGTCGCGCGTTGTCGTTCAGGAGCAGCGGAACCGAACGATTGACCAAAGCTGGTTGGAGATGTGCGAGCTTCTCCATCATTACGTTTTCTTCACAGTACACATCTGCAGTAATGCTCATCCCGTTTGGTAAGAAGCTGTGATGAATGACACCGGCGCTAGACCACCAATCAGTGACCATCACTTTTTTAGGGGTCAGTTTTCGTTTGGGGCATTGTTTAGGTGCTGAACCAGGATCTAACCAACTTGCTGAGCGCTTGCAATTGTCGAACAGAATCCATTTTACGTCGCAAGTAACAATGCGTTTCAATATGTCTTCGTTTGTGTGCCTGCAGTGCAACGCTCAACTCGACGCGTGCTTCGCGCTGGTGATCATTCAATTCGTGGGGCACCCATTTGTCAAACATCCATTTTTACCTTGCCAATTCGACGCAAATGGACCAATATTGTTTTGATGCTAACATCGAAAGCTGCTGCTAATTCAGCTGTAGATTGAGAATCATTAGCTTCGATATAATCTCCTTTAATTCGTCATTGTCGACTAAAGTTTTCGGTCGACTACGGAGTTCATTTCTTAAGTAGGTCGAAATTTCCAGAACGGAAGCGGGCAAACCAATAACGGATGGTGCGATCGTTAGTAGTGTTCGCTCCGTATACGTCTTTGATGTTGCGTGCCGCTTCTGCTGCTTTGCTGCCACAACTGTAGGAACTCATACTTCTTAATCACTCGAATTTTTAACGTATCCATGATGACGAAAAACGTACAAATGCGATGAAAACCGAACGCTAACCATTAAACAAATTACTAATTAAAAAAAAAAAACATATTTTAAAAATAAAAATAATTTGAACTTAGAATTCTTTGCGAAAAAAGAAAAAAATAGACTTGAAATAGCCAGTACGGCAGTACGGCAATTTCATAGGTAAAGACCTATTATCATCATTTTTTCCATTTTCCATCAGGAATTTGTCAGAGTCTGAAATTTATCCCCAGTTGATGGCAACAGGCCCGTCCCCTATTACAGGGGAATTAACATAACTGACGAGAAGTGAGTGTACAGGTACACCTTTCCCTCAACCATAAAGGATTTCAAGTATGATGTCATGTTATATGAGTACCTACTTAAAACTGTTTAAATATGTAGGTACTACAGTCATTAATTTATAAAGTTGCTGATTGCAGGCAAGCAGGCTGGTAACTGGATCAACAGAAGAACCAGCCCACTAACTTGGGTATTTCTACTTATAGGTAGATTATGAGGAAAATGCAATGAAATAAGGTTTTACTGATTTATTAAAGTACAATGACAGATTTAAAAAAGTGCAAATAATTCTCTAACTAATGTGATTTTAAATAGCTACCTGTACCTACTTACAAATTAAAATTATATTCTTAAATAGGTATATCTAATTACAACACATTCATAAGAAATAATAAAATATAACAGCCACAAGGACACTGTAGGGCCTTGCTGGCATCCTCACTACGATACTGTAACAACATAGAATAGGCGAGCAGTGAACTGACCTTGACCTGCGCCTATCACTAGTATATCTCTAGTAATATCAAATATTCATAAGCTTAGTTGACATAGTTACTAAATCTAAGTAAATTTTGGTTTATGTATTATCTTGTAAACATAAGGCTGTGGCACGGTAATATTATAATACAGTACTCCAACTTCATACAAACGGGCGAAACGCGAGCTATACAAACGGACGAAACGCGAGCTATACCTGCGCGCCTCGATCTCGCGGTGCGCTCGGGGCGCAGACAGTCACGGCTGTACCGCAGTGTCGAACGGACGGTGTGTTGTTTTTTTAACGATAACCGCGCGATTTTTTCTCTAAAAATCAGTTAATATGACGAGTAGGAAATATTGTGCTGTTTTTGGTTGTATGAATTCGTCAATAACGCATCCAGACATAAGTTTTTTTAAATTACCTGGAAACTCTGAAAGGTAAGACTATAAAATAATTTTACTTACTAGTAGGTAGGTACATAATGTGTGTCTTTATGGATAAGTATTTCCTTTTATCTCCCGAAAAAAAGGTGTTTGGATAAATAAATAAAGCGAATAGAGTAACGGAAAGTTATTAAGATGAGTGAAATAGGTAGTTATATGCGGTTCTGAATTAATCATGATACTGTAGGTACCTACCTACTACTAAAAACAACACGCATTTTTATTGAACACTTATATATATAAAATATTTCATTTATTTATATAAAAAGGATATTTACAATCACAAAACTAAATAGAAACAGAAAGTAGGCAAATGTAATTAAAATGCTGGAGACGGGCATCCCTAACGCATGTTTACGTACCGCGCGGCTGTAGGCATTTATTTCTATCATGCGGCCGAGTTACACTACTGTAATATAATATTACCGTGGCTGTGGCCTTGCAATAAGAGTATGTACCTACCTATATTTGTAATAGGTATAATATATACCTAAATAGCTAGGTATATATACTAAGTTTTCTCTGCACTTTAGAGCATGCAGCCACTGAGTAGGTACCTACCTGCACCATGTACTTCCATATTATGTAGTACCTACTTTCATAACCTACACCAGAGAGTAGGTATGTACTTACATTCGAATCCAGAACACTTCCAGGCCATTAAATATAATTCCATACCTACTAATTGGTTTTTCCCTCCTATTTGCTGTATAAATGTTCAGGATGAAATTATGAACAGGAAAAGCACGCATAGGAAAAATTCCTTACTTATTCAATCTGTGCTCGAGTTCAATGTAAGTAGGTAGGTAAGTACCTACTTAAATGTTTTGCCAGGTCACTTATTTCCGCTTTCACATTTCTTTTGAACCGACAAATGCGATAACTTCCATAAAACAATACAATGTATCTGTGCTGGAGAGATTTAACCTTTAACTAATCGGGCCACAATACAGGTAAACAGGCTGTATTTTTTGTATTCTATTCCCAGCTGAGGCAAGCGACTGTTGGCAAAGAATAAAATGCAGTTTTACTTGCCTACTCACTCAGTAAATGAATGTTTATTTTTTAAATAACTAACTTTAATATACAGGGTGTAAGGGACAGCTCTCCGCAAACTAACAGGGTACATTCAGCTCCTTATTCTGAATCATATTCCTCCGAAAAATTTCCCAGAAAAATTTGCGTTTTTTCATTTACTATTTCTTTCTTTCAGTCTAAAATTACTTTCTCTGTACGCAGTACTCCATTAATGTAAATAGAACAGGTAAAACAGAAAAAAACAGCAATGGATGTTGAACAAACGACGCGTGAAATCAGCTGTTCAATTTCTCGCTGAGCTGCCGTTCGCTACCTACCTACGTGCGTTTTGCCACAGTAGCGATACATTGCGTGTAAGGTAATAAAACAAATCAGGTTAATTGGATTCCCATAACATTCCTGAAATAATTTCATGTACCGGTCATCTTAGTATGATATACTGACTTCACCCTATCAGTCTGCGGAGGGCTGTCCCTTACACCCTGTATAGGTTTTTTTTTAGGTAAGGCATCTCGTAGTTGACCTCCGAGATCATGACTACTGAACCGGGCTTTCCTGTGGGTGCCTTAAGCTACTATGCTAATTAAAACTAGGTGAACGCTCGCTAAGGGTACCCGCTGTGAGGTACGAACCTCGGCTTAGGGCGTCAACCGGAGGGAGGACATCAAGGATGGGACGGGCTGGATCAAAGTTTTGATCATGATTATTAGTCGGGGAATTTAAAGCTACATGCTCAGCTGCAACAACTACTGACACTTCGTAATCGAATAATTTTTAATATTTAGGGTAGGTAGGTACCTTTTCTCCAAGTCCTGTTCAGTGTTCAATCTTTCTAAGTACCTTGTAAATTTCAGTATGTAAGTATTTGTATTAAACAATAATATAAGTATTAAATGTCCATAGTACCTACACAACCCACAATACTACCATAAATATAATTTCAATCAAACTCAAGTCTACATTAAGCGATAGGTACTACACATCCTATGCTTATGTGGACATATCGGATCTATACCTACAAATACACCCTATAAACACAAGACTAAAAACGAAATTTTGTGCCTCAGTATAACAAGGTTTTATCTCCATCTGTTCTTGGGTCGTTTGAGAATAGGTAGGTATAATATTTATGTAGGCACCCATATGTGTTTATAAAGTAGGTAAGTAAGTACATAAATAACTAATCCCTGGTCTATGTGGGACGGATAAACACTACCTATATAAAATTTAATTTTGGTATTTTGAATACTTAGGCCAAGTTGGGTAGTTATAGTGCACGCCACGAAAGAAGGCCGTTTGACGCGGCGGTAGTGTCTAAGCCATTGCATCACATTGCATTAAAAAAAAACAGTGGCTCTCCGGGAGTGCTGACAGAAATGAAAACTTGAAAAAAATAGGCACCGCGGTAATAAATGCGTTGATGTCTTTTACTCCACGGTGTCGGTAAATTGTGTTACAGTGTCGCGAAATCAATGGTTTAGTCATGAAAAATGGTTTAGTCAAAAATGTAGTGCCACAATTTTCCGCGGGTCTTATTTCGTGGCGCGCACTGTACTCCCTCGACAGTTTAGAAAGTTGTGTCAAATAGTAGGTATTATTTAAGTTACAAATGTAGGTAAGTATTTACTATTTAATACCTAAGTACATTATTACCTTCTACTGTCCATAACTACCTACCATCCCACCTTTATTAATAATAAATTAGGTTCATTTGGATTTCTGAGAAAGGAATGCTAATTAACAATATTTTAAAGTATAACTTACACATTTAAATAGAATGTACATAAATTGTAGGTATAAAATTTTATAGTCAAAATTCGTTAAAATATTTTTAGAACGGCACCTACTCACTGCGAGCAGTCGCTTCGCGGTTTCGTATTGCAAACATTCGTTAAGCTAGCTATTGTTACGCAACGAAAATTCATTCGCGAAACTAACATTATTACGCGACAGGGTTGGCATACAACAAACAAGTTGTTTTAAAACATGTATTTTAAATAGTGTTTAAAACAGTTCGAAATAAAACAATGATTTTTATTAAGTGATTAAAATCACAGTATAAAACAAGTTTAAAATAATGTTTTTAACATTAAGAGAAAAAAATGTGGTTTAAAATAGCAAATGAATAGAAATAATTGAAAAGTTATACATTTTAAAGACTTGAAATAGCTCGAAAAGAAATGAAAGAGGTTAGATATTCAATACTTTATTGCTTTTTTTATAGGTAGTTTTATACACTTCGTCGCCGTTGGAAATGATGTAAGGCCCCGCAACTATTTTGGGGATTCCCCTTATTTCAATATAGTCCATCCTATGTATATCTATACTTCGTCACTTGACAAAAAGAGGTAATTCCCCGCAATAATTTTGGAGACTTTCCCATATTTAAATATAAGTAATTTAGGTAAGGTATCATCTAAGAACGAAAAATCGAAATTCGTAATTCTGAACGTACAGAGTGAACTGGAAATTCAAGTACCTACCTATGTTCAAAGATTTAACAGTTTATTATAACTAACTATATCTAGTATTACGTTGTTGCGATAAGTATGTTGTTCTGATCGTTTTTTGTAAAACTTTCCTCAGGTAAATTTTAAAATTGTCTAGAAATGAATTATAGTAGACCTGATCGATTTGTGTTGATAATATTGATAAATAGCTCCACGAAAAAAAAAATCTAAATAAACTTTTGTTTAAAACATTTTGAACTGTTTGTTTTATAAAATTTAAATAAAAAACTGTTTTTTTGTCAACCTTGTTCCGCGTGCAGCTTCTAAAAAGTTTGTTTTTCGTGCGTAGGTACTCGCCAAATCTAAGCTATTCGTTTCGCGAATGAATGTTCCTTGCGTAATAAGCTCGGGCAACGAATGTTTGCAAAATAAATTCGCGAAGTAAATACGTACTCGCGGTGAGTACGGTCCTATAAAAACAGACTAATTACGTCGTGTTAGTGTCGGCAAACAAAAACAACCTAATAATTATAAGTATCTACTTAAGTATCTGATAAAATTTAAGAGAGGACAGAATTCCAGTGTATTTAAGATGGGTAAAATGTCCCTATATTAAAGGCGTTCTTAAATTCCTCTTTCCAATACTTAGTAGGAACTCTTCATCTCCATACGTGTAGAAGAGTGCCAGATGTCGTCTATAATGCTGTCGGCAATCGCGAGTTCGCGATTAAGTTCTATACATATAAACAATACAGCCTGTGGTGTTTTGTCGAGCTTTTAGCTTATGGTTAGTGACTGACGAAGAGCTGTAGTGGAAGTTTGCGCATCAGCTACGGGCAGGTGGAGCCGCGCGTGGCGGCTAGAAGCGCAGCTCGGCGTCCCCGCTGCCGGCGCCGTCCTCGTCGTCGGCCGGCGCGCCCTCCGCACGATTCGCGCCCTCCGAGGGCTTCTCGCCTGCGACCACATTCGTCACACTTTAGTTTGCAAGTAGGTAAGTAGTGAAAGATAGATATAAACCTGAACGAGACAACATTAAGACGGTCGCAGTCGGCGAATTAACCGATAACCTACGAGAAGGTCGTAGGTCGGTCGGCACGTACCAGGGCAGGCGGGAGCGCCTTTGGTGCGCGAGCCGGGCAGCTCCTGGCCGTGCGCGTCCACACACCAGCACACGGCCAGCGCGGCGTGGCACTGGCGCGGTCGGTAGTAGCCGCGCGCGTCGCACGCCGGCACGTACGCACCGCCGCCGGGCGGGTGCGCGCGCGCTAGCGCCGTGCACGGCCGCGCGGCGCGCCTCAGGCAGCCACACCAGGCCGCGCGCGCCACGCCCCCCTCACCCCCCTCGCCTCCCTCGCCCCCCTCGCCCCCCTCGCCGCCGCAGGACGCCAGGAAGGGCCGCAGGCAGCGCTCGCGCTCGTCGTGGCGCAGTGCGTACAGGTTGGTGGCCGACAGCAGGCCGTCGCCGTCCGTGTCCAGGTGCGCGAACATCCAGCGCACCTCCGGCTTGCAGTCACTCGGGAATCCTGCGGGGAGCGATCGTCAGTTCTGGCGCCTGTCTCTCTTCATCGGATGATCTCTGAAACCGTTCGCTTACCGTCCGCCGGCGGCGCTGTGGCTCCTGCTTCGTCCATTAGAACCGAAAACCAGTCGAGAAGTCGATTCGCCATCTTATCAAGCGCGCAACCCTCGGATCCTGTTGATGTTAGTATTTATAGGAAAAAATATTGAAATAACTCGAAACTCTTCATTGGTCATTGAATTTATCATTACGAACAACTTTTGCTATGTGCACAACTCGTCCAGACCAAAGTTAATGGTGTCAAACCTAACCTTGTGCGAGTCGCCGTCTCGATTGCCTTTCCGGTAGAACCTCGTTGTGTGAAGACTCAGTTTTTCGTCGCCGCCAATCCTAGAACAGTTAACATAAATCAATCATAATGATCATTGGTGCCGATTCTCTTGTACACCGAACTAACTAAACTATCATTAACTATTACTTTTCTTAAGAAATAAGCAGTACTTAGCTTTGTACTCAAACTATAATTATGTTGTATGTAAATATAAAAATAGATTTACTGTGTGTACATAAATAATAAAATTCCTTACTTTTGGCTATGAGAATCTTAAAGCTATTCAGCAAAAAAAATCTCTAAATTTAAAAATAATTTAGACACAACTAAATTGAATTTGACAATCGCGATTTCACGTGGTAGGTACTTGTTTGCCCTACCCCGTGAGTTTTTTTAGAGCCGGAGCCGCGCAGGCACGGTAATATTATAATACAGTACTCCAACTTCATACAAACGGACGAAACGCGAGCTATATCTACGCGCCTCGATCTCGCGGTGCGCTCGGGGCGCAGAGAGTCACGGCTATACCGCAGTGTCGAACGGACGGTGTGTTGTTTTTTTAACGATAACCGCGCGATTTTTTCTCTAAAAATCAGTTAATATGACGAGTAGGAAATATTGTGCTGTTTTTGGTTGTATGAATTCGTCAATAACGCATCCAGACATAAGTTTTTTTTAATTACCTGGAAACTCTGAAAGGTAAGACTATAAAATAATTTTACTTACTAGTAGGTAGGTACATAATGTGTGTCTTAATGGATAAGTATTTCTTTTTATCTCACGAAAAAAAAGGTGTTTGGATTAATAAATAAAGCGAATAGAGTAACGGAAAGTTATTGAGACGAGTGAAATAGGTAGTTATATGCAGTTCTGAATGAATCATGATACGGTAGGTAACTACCTAAATGAAATGATGATGTGGATATATTTAGTAACCTTTTCCGCTTAGCTATTTCTAAAGAGTCTTGAAAAGACCCTGGAAGAAATCGACACGTGTTTCACCTCTCAACGAGGCATCCTCAGGATGACGATTAACTTGTCGTGAACTCGTACACGGCGTGTTGCCACACCAAGCACCGAGCGCAGTCTGCGCTCGGTGCTTGGTGTGGGTCTTTTCAAGACTCTTTAGAAATAGCTAAGCGGAAAAGGTTACTAAATATATCCACATCATCATTTCATTATGGATTTCCGCAAGGTCACGCCTGAATCAATTAACTGGTAACTACCTACTTACGCTTGTGTTAAAACTTCGGTGCATGTGTGTTTTGTTACTTTGCATAATTCAAAGTAAAGACGTGGTATTTTATTATTAATTATATTTGTTTATTATCTGTGTGTATGAATAATAATAGAAAAAAAAAATTACCGTCTGCGTGTCATTAGATAGTTTTCGAAATTTTCACAAAGTGTTTCTGCTGCTGCTATAACAACATTTACCACTAAAAACTGGTTTTTTTTTTCAACAGCTAGACTCATATATAATATTTGGATGTTTGAGGGTTGTGATTTTATTGAACACTTCCAAGGATATTTACAATCACAAAACTAAATAGAAACAGAAAGTAGGCAAACGTAATTAAAATGCTGGAGACGGGCATCCCTAACGCATGTTTACGTACCGCGCGGCTGTAGGCATTTATTTCTATCATGCGACCGAGTCACACTACTGTATTATAATATTACCGTGGCGCAGGTGGGGCAGCCTCGACATGTTTTTTTTTGGGTTCCGTACCCAAAGGGTAAAACGGGACACTATTACATTATGGGACCCTTCGCTGTCCGTCCGTATGTCACCAGGCTGTATCTCATGAACCGTGATAGTTAGACAAATGTAATTTTCACAGATGATGTATTTCTGTTGCCGCTATAACAACAAATACTACAAAAACAGAATAAAATAAATATATAAGGGGGCTCCGTCCGCCATACAAAAAACGTGAGTTTTTTTCCTCGTTTTTATAGATAATGGTACGGAACCCTTCGTGCGCGAGTCCGACTCGCACTTGGCCGGTTTTTAAAGGAATTTTTCACTTTTTGAATGGAAAATATGAAAATATTTAGGTACCTACATGTTGAGATTTAGGGGGTTATGGGACTTATTATGGGGATCTAAATTTTCATTATTTTTGCGATAGGACATACCATTATGGAGATAAAAGCAAAAGAAAAAAAGATGTAACAGTATTGTTTTTGCACATCAAATCGAGGTGTTGGTGTGAATTTAAAGTTGACATGGCAACCAATTTTATTCCACACGTTCTTAATCGCGATTAGAAATAGTCAGATTTAGTTAGACAATCTTAATTTTAGGTGAAAAACGTCAAATTCAGAATAGCATAATTGCCATTTTCACTAAATTAATATCTCAGTGCCATCTTAGTGCTGTCAAACTAAAATATGGTTAAGTTGTGTCATTTTGGTCTATTTCACAATGGGAAATCGTCGTTTGACAGAAATAAACTAAATTTTGGTGATTTTTAAAGGCATTTGTGACAAGAGAATTGGCACCATTGTATAGAATTTTAATTTCGCAGGCTACCTATAGCATCCCTACGATTGCGCCGATCGGTTTATCCCATGGATTGCAGGTTCATTGTAATGTAATATAGTGGTGCACGTTACGTACCGTGTCGTAGTCGCGCGGGCGCGCGCGCAGGCGTTGGTGCGGGCGCGGGCGGCGGCGCGGGCGCGCGCACGGACAAAAGCCACGGCACGCCAGGCGCACGGGCCGCGCGCTGCGCCGCACGCAGTTGTGCAGATCCAGGCGGCACAGCGACGAGTACGTGCGGTTGTCCGAGCCGCACAGGAACTGCGCGCGCAGCCGCCCCGGGCAGCCCACGCATCTGCGCGACCTTACGTTACAGTAGCAAATCCAGTGCGCGGCAAAAAACTTCGCGTTAAAAAAGGGCTCGTGCTTATGTAGGCTAAATCCATTCACTTCGGTTAGGCTTCGTTCTCGAAATAACATTTACATTGCAGCTTCGTCACGCCAGTCGACAACCAAATGCATATTTAGAGCTGAAAGCAAAAACTAAACGCGCAAGTGTAGCTATTCACGCTCTATACGTCATCTGTCATTCTTTACGTTTGCGCGGCAACCAGTACGCTATAATTCCCAAAGAATATTACATAAAGTGTTTAAAGTTTGTATAAAGTTGGCATAACTTATCATGCCGGAACGAAAACATGGAAAAGAATATTATCTTCAAAAAATCCGAACATTACAAACGATACCGGTACAACACCGATTCATTTGAGTCGTATCATTTTTTCTTCTCCAGATAAAACAATTGTCTTAAAAGTTTTATAAAGTAAAACGTGTTTCATATGGCTTAAATACGATATTTATTGTAACACGCGGGTAATGTACGAGATGCATGGACGCAAACAAATAATTCGGGGCGTTTAGGAGATAAACGCACGAGTTTTATCATTGTTACAAACGTTTTATACAGTAAAACGTGTTTCACATGGTATTGTACCACGCGGGTAATGTACGAGATGCATTGACGCGAATAAATAATTCGAGGCGTTTACGAGATAAACGCACGAGTTATCATTTAACTATCTTAATGGTGTAGTCCGAGAGGTTACGCTTAGGTATGTATATTATGGTACATTATTAGGGTCAATTCTGTATTTTTGCAGACCGCAAAAATGATGATCCAAAAGAAGTAGTTATTGAACTAGGTACTTGATGACTGTGTCGAACCACCGGTTCCGTTGACACAAACCCGATAACACTAATACAGCTATGACTGTAACTAACGCTCTACCTGGGCCTGAACCAGTACCTGTGCTAGACACTAAGCTTACTAATATATTATCCCTGGAAGTACTGCAACCATTAGGGGATTTGGTGCATTAATATGCATATGAAACATTACACTCCTTTTTGGGCAATCATGTAAAAGAGCAATAAACAATGACTTAGCCTATTTTTGGAATACCCTTTTGAAGAAGGGATTCACCATTTTAGGTGATGCATTATCGATGTTAATCAAATATAATGATAGAGATCTCCTAAGACGACTCACTGACCCAGACTTACACTTTGCACAAACAAAATGCTCAGATATTATCAAAGAAGTAGGCAGAGAAGGTCACCTTTATGGTAACAACACTAACATCCTATCTTACCTTTATGGTAACAACCTATCTGAAAAGATAAAGAGTCTTACAAGCTTGCCAGAGAACAAGCCAATTTATAAAAAAGTTAAATACTTTTACCACAACCCATCAGGGAAACTTGTGTGGTTCACTTTGTTTACACCAGTAGATTGCAAATTTGAAGCCAGGACACAGTCATCGTATCAAAGAAAGGAAATGTCAACCAGCAGAACAATACAACCAGTACCAGCCACAGCATGCTGTGAGAAAGCCCAAAGCCCCACCACCACAGGATAAGACTCGTGCTTGATACTAGAGGTTAGTCATGCTGGAAGATTAAATCACTTCTTACCATGTTGGCATAGCAAAGTCAAAGTCAAATCATTTATTTCAAATAGGCCCATGTATGGCACTTTTGAACGTCAAAATTTACAAAATAATATAATTGATTCTAGTCACCCCTTCCAAAAGGTAGTTTTCGTATGGAGAAGAATGGGCAAGAAACTCAACCGTTACTCTTTTAAAATGTTTTACAATATATAATATAATAATAATAATTCTTTATTGGCATAAAAACAGGTTACAGAAAAATGTGAGACCCTGGCTCCAGAGCTAGGTTAGAATACCTGTATTTCAGGAGCCAGTGACTTCTTCCATTTAAGTTACAATTGGGCAAGTTTTATGCAGCAAAAGGTGACAAAATGTAATTACCTACTTAAAATTAAGTTCAATAGTTATCATTTTACATTCATTCAGGTAATTACTTATGCACTAAAATTAGAATTAGAATAAAAATCAGGATTACAAATTTAGATTAATAATTGAATTAAAAACAATAATTTAAAAAAATAATGATTGTAGTAAAAAAAATAAAAGTTTGTAATAAGTTTAGAATAAATTGCAATTCAGCTAGGATGAAACAAAATAATATTAGAAATAAGGGTGCAGATATGTCAGTGTGCATGTGGGCCTGGGTGTGAGTGGGAGTGTGTATGTGTATGTGTGTGAATACCAATTAATTGTGTTCTTAAAAATTTATGTTGATTGCAGTAAATTTTTAGTAGCGTTGTAGTCTTGTGTCAGTAGCCACATTTTTACCTTATTTTTTGTTTCACGGGTCGTAAGGGGATTTATGTTCAGGATTTTATTTAATTTATTATAAAGAAAAGCGGCAAGATATACCCGCTGTCGCCTAGCGGACGCCGTGTGACAGCGTAAAGGTAAGCAAACGTTTTTTATAGTGCGCTTCTTATTACTTTGTGCATTATAAGGGGTAATACTGTGCTGCTTAAAAACCACTTGCAGAATATAATTCTGTCTTACTGTGAGTATTTCACACTTCTCGTATAAGATTTTGGTGGGAAATCTAAAGGGTCTGAAAGTCATGACTTTAAGCAGAGATCTTTGAGCCCGTTCCAGGTGAATCATAAAAGTCTTGCATCCACCACCCCATACAGTAACACAATATCCCACGACTGACTGCACGAGCGCATAGTACACAGTGCGAAGGAGTTCGAAGTCTGCTACGTGTCTAAGTTTTTTAAATGCCCAAATCAGTTTTCTGATACGCGTTGTGGTGAGGTCTATGTGCTGTCGCCAGCCAAGTTTTTCATCCAGAATCACACCAAGGTATTTTACATGTGTAGACTTAGTGATAGTAGAGCATGAACATGACGTTGAAGAAGCCAAGTTGCAGTCATGTAATCTAATATCAAAATTGGCAGGTTTAGTTTTAGAAAAAGAGAATTGGATAAAAGTGGATTTAGAAAGGTTCAAAGTGAGTCGGTTAGATCTCAGCCAATGACTTACCCTATACAGTCCCAGTTCGGCGCTTCGTCGAACTTCGTCCCAGGTCTCTCCATGGAATATTAATGCCGTATCGTCAGCGTAGGTAACGATCTTGCCGTTTACAAGTGGCAACTGACACAGGTCATTTATGTAAATCAAGAAGAGACTTGGGCCAAGTATACTGCCTTGTGGGACGCCATAGGTAACCTCAGCATCAGAGCTAACGTATTCTTTTATTTTAACTCTTTGCGTACGGTCACAGAGAAAATCCTTAAAAATGTTTAGAGCATTTCCGCGAATACCAATTAATTTATTTATTTATATATTTAAACTTTTCACACTCAAACGGTACAAAGGCGGACTTAATGCCTTAGGCATTCTCTACCAGTCAACCAAGGGTGGTGCAGAGATTGGATGGCAGGTGCTCTGTTTAAGAGGAACAAAGATAAAATCATTAAAAATATATCATTAGAAAAATATAGGTAGGAACAACAGTACATAAATAGGTTATAACTTATAATACACATACATATTTAATGTAATATACATATATTTATTATATATATACATATATACAAATTTAAGGGAGAGAGATGTTGAGATGACTCTACTCTATTTGTTTTGAAAAAAAACTCTGCAATTTCCGCTTAAATGCATACTGACTGGTGGCCATCCTGATATCAAGAGGAAGCGCATTCCATAGGAGAATGGACTGAATGTGAAAGGAAGAATGAACAAAGTCAGAAGAATGAGAAGGACAAAGTAGGAGAAGATTCCACCAATCGACCAATCGACCAATCTTATCTAACTTGTCCACAAGGAGAGAAATCTTGACGGTGTCGAAAGCTTTGGCCAGATCGAGAAATATGCCGACGCATTTCTGTTTTTGATCTATTTTTAGCGTGACGTGATCTACTAATTGGTTTACGGCATCTTCAGTGCTTTTTCCCGACCTAAAGCCAAATTGGGCTTCTGACAGTATCTTATTGTGTTGCAGAAAGTTTGTGAGCCTTTTGTTCAGAACCTTTTCTAATATTTTTGACAGAGTAGTAAGAACTGAGATGGGCCTGTAGTTTTCAACATCGTCCTTCTTTCCCCCCTTGTGGACAGGAGTTATAAGGGACTTCTTGAAAACTTTCGGAAAAACACCCTGGGTAAGACAGATCTCAATAAGTTTAGTCAAATGAGAGACGATAATGTGTCTAGCTAATTTAAGAAACCTGGCTGAGATAGAATCCCAACCAGTAGCACAGTCATTCTTGAGATCCATAATTAACGCTTCAACTTCGACTTCGTCTGGCGGAAGTAGCACTATTGAATTTGGGATGCGGGTTATGTCAAATTTATAATTATTTTGAGCTGGAGCTATTTTATCTGCTAGCTGTTTACCAATATTAGAGAAGTAGGTGTTTATCTCAGTTACAGCACTTGAACCACTTTTCTGTGGTACTAAAAGGTGGTCTCCGGCAGTTTTCTGTTTTGAGGTACTGATAATAGATTTGACAGCATTCCATTTATCTTTAGTACAGTTTGTATTTTCTAGTAAAGATTTTTCGTAATTCCTTTTTACCTTTTTGAGAAGACCGTTACAAAAGTTTCTGTATCTTTTGTATATCAGTTCAGCACATTTATTTTGTGGGTCTTTTGTATGAGTTTTGTGCAGCTTATCTCTGTGGCGGATACATCGCAGTAATCCAGGGGTAAGCCAGGGTTTAAGCTTCTACAGGGTCGGGAAATTATGATCGAGTGTTGTGTTAATGCACTTGAAAGATGATCAACAAAAAGAGCGGCGGCATCATTTGCGTCAGAATCACTGTTTATAAAGGAAAAATCAACAGCTTGCAAGTGTGCAAGAGCAGCATCATAATCAACTTTCTTGTACACATTATTTCTGCTAAAGTCAGGATTTTGGCAACAAAGGCTTAGGAGGACTGAGGCGTGATCAGTCACGGTTGAATCTATCACAAAGGCCGCAGCAGAATAGGATGTGTTCACCATAATATGATCCAGACAGTTTGCAAGCCTCGTTGGATAGGTGTGTGCCGGAAGTAGTCCTAGTTCTGCAGTTAGATTAAGGTAAGCCGCACTGTTTCTGTCAGTGTTGTTCGATTTAATATCGATATTGATGTCGCCAGCTATAATTATGTGTTTAGCTTTAGTAGGACGTATGATTGCATCCAAAGAAGTGAGAAAGCTATTTGTACAGTGTACAGATGGGGATCTATACACAGCTAATATGTTAATATCAGGGTAAACTTGAAGCATTAAAAAACTAGCGTCACTTGACTCAGGTTCTTCAACAGTGCATTTTATATTTTTCCTGACATAAATAACGATGCCACCATTTTGATTAAGCCTGGTCTTGGATGAAAAAGATTCGTAGTTATCAATAATAGGAATAGGTTTGTGTTCATTAAGCCAGCATTCAGTAAGGATTATAATGTCGATATCAAAGGAAAATCTGGCTAGTTGTACCTGAAAATTGCGAATGTTTTGTGATATGATTTTCAAGGACTTTGCAGTGCTATGTAACACAGAATTACAAGTTTCAGGGTCTCAAAAATAGCTATTTGCCACAGAGATAGTATCTAAATCGAATAAAATTGTATTTGAATTATTAGCCATTGGGAAAAGAATTGAAAAGTATGTCACATAAAATTGGTGTTTTATCAAATACATATTTATAATAATGGAATTTTTTGAATAGTTCAGGACTGGTCTTGTCACTTGGTAAATTTGCAATTCTATTTGTGAGATGCATTACCTGGTATATATATTATGGTTGTGAGTGAGGATGTGAAATGTGTAATTGTGTTGTAGTGTGCACTCAAAAAGTGTAGGTTTGGGTTGGCCAGATAAAACATTATAATTAACTAACAGTATTATGAGAGACATTAGTAAAAAACCGAAAATTATGTTAATATTATTACAATAGAGAAAACCTGAGATAATCGCTAGTCATTTTTCCAGACGAAGGTTGGTGATGTCAGATTCGCTCTTTATCAAGATTTGCTTACCGCCTTCAACTTTTCGTAGAAAAACTTTTCCAAATGATGTTCAACAAAATTTGTAGCCGTTATCCTTAGCATAATTTCTAGCAAGGTAGTAAAGACGTTGTGCTTTAAAGGTCAGGATTTCAGTTATATAAATTGGTTTTGATGGACCTTCCTTGTTGATGTGAGTAGTATTCAGTTTATTTTGGCTGTTATTTTTGTTAAACTGTCGTAGGTTCCTTAATAAGCTATCCTTTGGTGTTGTGGTAGTGAAGTCAACCACGATAGTTGAAACGCCATCCTTTTTCTTTAGACAATAGTTTGTATAAGTACGTACATTAGTTAAATAATTATATGTGAAGACGATGCACCTAGAATAAAATTACTATACCACAATAGGTAAAAAGAATTAAAAATGAAGCAACAACAGATAATTTAATTATGTGATAGATACATGGTGCTCACATATTTACAAACATTGTAAAAGTAGACGATTTTCCTAATGTTTTTAAAATTAATAAGTTAGTGTGTGAGGAAGTAATCACAGCATGTAAAATAAATGTCATATAACACAAAATTATAAATTTTGCAATTAAATTAGCAACTTGTTTGATTTTGTCTTGATTCTAAATTGTCCTATGGAGCAGGACCAGCATGTTTCCAAGCACTCTTATCTTGGATATAATCCTCTAATTTGTAATATGCATGTTTACAAAGTGTACTTTTAATATAAGTTTTAAATTTTCTTTCATTTAATTGCAATATATCACAAGGTATTTTATTGTAACAATTAACACAATACCCCATAAAAGATGTTTGTACTTTAGATAATCTGAAAAATGGTTGATCTAGTTTATCTTTATTTCTAGTATTAAAATTATGTCTATCACTTATTTTATTAAAAAGATGTGGATTTTTCCTTATGTACATAATATTTTCATAAATGAATTGGCAAGGTACCGTCATAATATTAATTCTTTTAAATAGTTTCCTGAGAGATTCGCGGCGACGTAGATTATAAATTACTCTGACAGCTCTCTTTTGTAAAATAAAGATGGATTCAATGTCAGCAGCCCGACCCCACAGTAAAATGCCATACGACATAATACTGTGGAAGTAGCTAAAATAGACCAATCGCGCGGTTTCTACATCTGTTAACTGTCTTATATTTCTAACAGCATAAGCGGCCGAGCTTAGCCGCCCCGCAAGAGGTGTTATATGAGGTCCCCATTGTAATTTCTCGTCTAGCGTGATTCCTAGGAAAACTGTTTGATTAATAAATTCCAGTTTTTCCCCATTCAATATGATGTCACATTCGCTACTTCTAACATTAGGTAATTTAAATCTAATGCATTTGGTTTTTGTTTTATTTAGTACCAAATTGTTTACCGTAAACCAATCTTGGACTTGCCGAATAGAGCTATTCACGTCTTCAAGATTTTGTGACCGTCGGTTTATTTTAAAGATTAATGATATGTCATCTGCAAATAACACCATCTTCGGTTGATTTTGAAGTAATTGGGGTAAATCATTAATGTAAACTAAAAAGAGGAATGGACCCAATATCGAACCTTGAGGAACGCCCATTGCCATTTCAGACCCTTATGAATTTACGCCGTTTACCCGAACTTTAACCTTTCTATCTTTCAGGTATGATCTAAGTAAATCAAGAGCTGTATTCCTAATCCCATAGTGCTCATTTTCAGCAGAAATGTCTCATGATCTACACAATCGAACGCCTTCGAGAGGTCGCAAAAGATTCCAATGGCATCTTGTGCTTCTTCCCAGGCATTAAAAATGTTCTTTATTAGGGTGAAACCGGCGTCAGTGGTACAACGCCCTTTGGTGAAACCGTACTGTCGTTTATGAAAGATGGAATTTTTATTAAAGTGAGGTAACATTTAATTGAGCATCAAATTTTCAAACACCTTACTGAGCACTGGTAGAATTGACACAGGCCTATAATTGTTGGGTTCTTTACTGTCACCAGATTTGAACAATGGAACTACTTTACTTTACTGTGTTTAATGAGATCCGGAAAGACTCCTTGGTCTATACTGGTGTTAAATATGTAAGCTAAATAGGACGCAATGGTTTCGATTATAGATCTACAGACTTTTACAGACATTCCCCAGAGATCTTCTGTTGATTTAATTTTAAGATCTTTAACAGCTTTTATACAGCCTGGGGGTTTGTATGCTGAAACCTAAACTCCAAAGGGCAAGCCTTCACATTCTGTCTAAGTAAGGCAGCAGAAAGCGCGGGTGAGGAATTTAAAGCTTGAGTAGTTTTAAGGGGAATATTAGCAAAAAAGTTTTCAAATTCTTGAGCTATTACTATATCTGAGTTAATGGGGCCATGTGCAGTCTCTAAATTAAATTATTTCGCTGTTATTTCCTACCTGTTTCATTACTTATTATTTGCCAAGTAGTTTTTATTTTATCATCAGCTGATTTTATTTTATTGCTAATATAAAGAGCTTTGGCTATTTTGCACACACTTTTAAAAGTTTTTGAATATTTTGCATCATACTTATGAAAGCTTGTATTATTCATATGTTGCTTTAGGCCATAAAGTTCAAATAGTTTTTCCCTGCTTTTACGAATACCTGGAGTCGCCCAATCACTAAATAAGAACTTTGTGTAAATGCTTTTAGTCTTTAGTGGAAAAGTGTCATAGTGTCCATAGCATCTGTGACCAAGTGTCAATATTGAAACATGCCAATGGATACTCAATTCCTTTTACTGACACACCTTATCAGTCACAATCTGAACAATCATTATAAAATGATATTTTAAATTACCCTGATATGCATACAGCCATTAATAATTTGCTGGCATTAGGTGCAATTTCTCTGTGCACACCATGCAAACATCAATTCATATTTTTTAGACTCAAAAAATGGGGGTATGACAGCATCAAGAGGCTACTTAAAGGTTTCTATAAAGTCAAACCACCTGGGGCCAAGTATCAAACTAGTTGGAACCCCAAGTAAAGTCTTAAATGTTTTAAAAACTTTTGACTCTTTAAAATAATTAATAAAATTTTGAAAAAAAAATACTATAATTAAAAACAGTACTGCTGTAAGAGCACATACTTTGTATCTTATTAAAATACCTAACAACACAGTAAGAAATCATGCAGGTGTACAGATTTCTATTATCGGCCGCAGCCAACTGACCCTCTTTTTAACTTTCTTTGAAAAGTCGGAACCTTTTCCAGCCAGGACATTATTAAATTAGGTAACTAAGTATATTCAGAACATTAAGAGAAATAATACTCACTTAATACTTTCATTGAATAAGCCCCAAAAACCAGTTTCTGCCACTACCATCTCTTATCATCTAGTTTCTGCCTCTACCATCTCTTATCATTTACCTAGTTTCTCTCTATGGATAAAAAATACTTACTCTCTGTTTGCAGCATAGATATTAGTAATTTTTCAGGACATAGTATGAGACAGACATGCCTCGACATCCACTTCTAACGGTAAGGGAGTGTCATTAGATGTAGTAAAGCAAACAGCAGGCTGGACAAATAGCTCTTTTCCACCTTTCGCTAGATTTTATAATAGGCCAATTGTCAATAATTCAAGCGAATTTACTCATGCTGTGCTTAATGCTGAACAAAATACTTGTATTATGAATGTTACCTATAATTATTACGTGCCATAAGTATGTATAAAACTAAATTAAACAAGAAGTTCATATTAAGATGAATAATTTGATTGTTTATGGTATTATGATAATTTGATTAAAACTTTTTTATAAGTTGGACAATAAGTCGAATATTAACATGAATGATGATGATAGTCATGTTCATGATGTGTATCTATTATCGCCATTTTATTATGTCATTTGTGTCTAAAAACTAAAAGATTTCAATTTTTTATTGAAATACTATCTACTATATTAAAAAAAGATCGGGTTTTCCTTCCTGACGCTATAACTCCAGAACGCACGAACCGATTTCCACGGTTTTGCATTCGTTGGAAAGGTCTCCGGCTCCGTGAGGTTTATAGCAAAGAAAATTCAGGGTAGGGTAGGTAGGGTAAGTAGGGTAGGTAGGTAGGGTAGGTAGGTAGGGTAGGTGGGTAGGGTAGGTAGGTAGGGTAGGTAGGTAGGGTAGGTAGGTAGGATAGGTAGGGTAGGTAGGGTAAGTAGGGTAGGTAGGTAGGATAGGTAGGGTAAGTAGGGTAGGTAGGTAGGATAGGTAGGGTAAGTAGGGTAGGTAGGTAGGGTAGGTAGGTAGGGTAAGTAGGGTAGGTAGGTAGGGTAGGTAGGGTAAGTAGGGTAGGTAGGTAGGGTAGGTAGGTAGGATAGGTAGGGTAAGTAGGGTAGGTAAGTAGGGTAGGTAGGTCGGATAGGTAGGGTAGGTAGGGTAAGTAGGGTAGGTAGTTAGGTGCGCCGTAAATAAGTTCTTAATGATACCCGTGCGATGCGAAGCCGGGCCGGGCAGCTAGTTTATTTATAATTTCATTTTTGGAATTTCAATTTACCTCATAAACTCTTAACATCTGCAATAATAATAATAATAATAACCCCACCGCCGTATCTCTACGTTGACGTCGTGGTGGGGCTTGCGCGCTCCGAACTCTAGGTCTGTGCCGGTAGAGTTTACTTTGCCGGAACGGGTCTGGGATGAGGAGCCAGACCAAGAGAGATACAAAAACCCGCAGGGCAGCATGTGGCGAGCTGTTGGGCAGTAGCGACCCCACGGACCCTATCTCCCGGGAGAAGTCTTGTTCCTCACCTCTGGCTTGCCTTTATTGGCTGGCTGGAGTGAACACTGACGAGGAACGGAGCTCCCACCTCATTCTTGCCTTAATTGGCCGGCTTGAGTGGAGATTCGCAAGAGCAAACGTGCTCGGAGGAAGGAAGTATTCCAGTAAGTGCTCGTAGGGATCTTGACCATCTTCCGGGCTCTGGGATTGTTCTGAAAGCCGTGAAATACCTCTCCACTCCTCAAGCACCCCAGGACATGTTGCCTCCTTGTCGCTACGTCACTATGTGCTAGCGACCGTTTCCGGGGGCCCATTATTGAGTGTGCCAGTCACCCCCTGCCATTTTATCCGTGTAAATATAAAACATTGATCAGGCAGGGGCTATAGTCCTTCCATAGTTCCAGTTAACCAGTCCACTTTAGCCACCCAAACCCATAGTCCAATATCTTTGTTACCATATCCTGCAATAGTCCTACACCAACCGGGGGTTGTCCTTGGGTGCACTTGCATAGCGCGAACAGGGATAATCGTCGGTTGGTGCCCCATTTAAATCAAAACGTCTAACAGGCCTCTGCGAGTTGGCTTCGGCCCCTCGTACGCCTTCAAAAGGACCGGGACCCCATGGTCCCGAGATATGTTAAGACAAAAATATAATAATAATAATAATAATACAACTCTGCGCACCTTCCTGATGTCGTGTATGGGGCAATGGAGGACGGTCCTTCGCTACCCAGGATGTCGACAGACCCAGGGGAATGACGAGCCTGTATGGATTAAACGGGGAATATTCCAGGGCGACAGTTTAAGTCCACTCTGGTTTTGCTTAGCTCTGAATCCTCTAAGCACACTGCTAGAGGATTCAGGTCTGGGCTATAGGCTGAGGAGAGGTGGTCAGGTCATATCTCACCTCCTCTACATGGATGACTTGAAACTCTTTGCCCCCAACAAGTTGCGACTGATGGAGCTACTGAAGGTAACTGAAACATTCAGTGGCGCCATCAGGATGGAATTTGGTGTGGACAAATGTGCAGTCATGCATGTAAAGCGAGGGGAGATCATGGAATCCGAGGGAATCCAACTCTCGGACTCCATACACCTTAGATCCCTCTCCTCAGCCGAAAACTATAGGTATTTGGGTATGTCGGAATCGTTAGGCATCAACGTTGCTGACATGAAGCAATCGTTGAAGGAGCGCTTCTTTGGTCGCCTGAAGAAGGTATTAATTAGTTTTCTTTCAGGCGGAAACAAGGTGCGCGCCTTCAACGGTTGGGTCATGCCGGTCTTGATGTACTCTTTCGGCATACTCAAATGGACTCAGACCGAACTTGACGCCCTGGACAGGAGGGTACGTACACTCCTGACCGCAAACCGGATGCATCACCCACATTCATCAGTGATGAGACTGTACATCCCGCGGAAATGCGGAGGTCGAGGGTTTTTAAATGCAAAGACCCTCCACAACCGCGAGGTGTGCAGCCTCAGGGAATATTTTTTTAAAGCCGATGTGGGTATGCACCGTGATGTGGTCGCAGTGGACAACGGGCTCACCCCGCTCTCCATGGCTAAAGAGAACTGGCGCAAACCTGTAGTACTTACTACAGATGACCGCAAGGAGGTATGGCAAAGCAAGGCGCTTCACGGGCGCTACTTTCGGGCTCTTCACGAGCCCGATGTAGATTTCTTAGCGTCCGTATCCTGGCTACGTTTCGGTGACCTTTTCGGGGAAACCGAAGGTTTCATCTGTGCAATTATGGACGAAGTTATCTTGACGAATAACTACCGGAGACATATTATGAAGGACGGTACGGTTGACGTGTGTCGGGCATGCCATCGTCCGGGTGAGTCCATCAGACATATTATCTCTGGTTGTTCGCGTCTAGCTAACGGCGAGTACTTGCACAGACATAACCAAGTGGCCAGGATTATTCACCAGCAACTTGCTTTGAAATATAAACTTGTAGACTCTGAGGTACCGTATTACAAGTATGTGCCCGACCCAGTTCTTGAAAATGACCATGTCACGTTGTACTGGGATCGGTCTGTCATTACTGACAGGACTATTGTTGCCAATAAGCCTGATATAGTGGTGATAGACCGATTAGCGCGCCACGCAATGATAGTCGATGTTACCATTCCACATGACGAGAACCTCGTGAAAGCTGAGAAAGAGAAACAAATAAAATATCTCGACTTAGCACACGAGGTTGTTGACATGTGGAATGTGAGCTCAGCTATCATTGTGCCGATTGTCGTAACGGCTAATGGCCTGATGGCCAAAAGCCTCGATCAACATCTCTCGAGGCTCTCGTTAGACGGTTGGATCAAACGCCTGATTCAGAAAGCAGTACTCCTCGATACGGCCCGCATTGTGAGGAGGTTCCTGTCTCTGCAGCCCTAACCACCGGTAGCTTGGACCCTGCTCCCGACACCGGCGGAATTCTATTTTTTATATTTTTAAATGTTTTTTTATTTTATATGTTTTAATATTTAAAAATGTAATTAATAAGTATTTAAATGGAATAAAGGTATAATAATAATTTATTTGCATCAAGTTTTACATTTTACATTAAATACATGGTAGTACATACAGTTTAAAGTATATTATACAATAATGTGGCGACACCAGCACCCTTGCTAAGTTGCCAAGACAACTTGTGTTAAAGATGCTGGGCCCGACCCTATATTGAGTGTTACTTAATTGCATTCAGGTACATACATGCCATTTTGTAATTATGCAACTGGTTCATTATATGGCACAGGTAAACAGACAAATAAACTATTTAGGAAAGGGAAAAAAAAAAACGAATCGAGAAATTTTATGAGTGGAGTAGTGTAGTGTGTGTAGAGGTGTGTGCGGGTGTGTGTGTGTGTATGTGTTTCTGTGTGTATGTGTGTATGTTTTTTCCTATATTTGTGGGTAATGGTAGCGTGCAATGAGCAAATGAGATACAGAATGGGGTTTAACGGGAGCTAAGGAATAAGGAACCCTTCCTACCCTACCCCAGAAAAATTGAGATTCTCTTCTTACTCTAAATATGCGTTTGGTTGTCGACTGGCGTGACGAAGCTGCAATGTAAATGTTATATCTTCGAACGAAGCCCTTCGTATAATAATGATCGAACTTCACAACAGGTAAGTTCGTTTGATCACTTATTATACTCTTCGATAGCAGTAGGCATCAGGCTAGCAGGCATCACTTTAGCAACTTCAATAGGAAAATAAATAATTCATCTTTATTTCATTTAGAACTTTCGGTGTTACATACACCCCTAGCCATGTCGGCCCCATCGTCAATCATGAGTTCATGACACACGAGATTACTTTCTTGATCGAATAAATTATTACGTTTTAACGATGTCATAGGTATACTAGCTTTTGCCCGCGGCTTCGACCGCGTGGATGACGGAAAATATCCCACAGGAACGTACTACTGATACCGGGATTACATACGTAAAAGTCGAGGAAAAGGTCATTGACTCCTACCGCTACGCCCGCGTTACGGTCAACCATAACTATTTTGTCACGCGTAATTTTGAATCTGTGATATCTTTTAAACTATTCATTTAAATGAAATGATGTCAAGGCATATTTTAAATCTAAATTAAATGCTCAATTTAAGTTACATTGTTTATTGGATAAGGATTAATATAATACCGGTCAAAATAGCTTCAGAAATAACAATGACAAATTTCAGCCAATTTACACAAAACTTTAATGAATTATACACTAAAACCTTCCGCATGAATCACTCTGTCGATTGCTTGGTGAAAACCGTTTGAAAATCCGTTCAGTAGTTTTTGAATTAATCGCGTTCAGACAGACGCGGCGGGGGACTTTGTTTTATAATATGTAAGGAAATTTTATTGCCGTTCACCTTTTCAGGTCTACCTAGACCTTAGTGTAGTTAATGCATGTGTGGTGTAAGGTCGCTCACCGCTTGGCGTCGTCGGCGTCGAGGTCGGGATCAGGGTCGGAGTCGCGCGCGCTGGCGTCGTAGAACACGTCGTCGTCGTTGTCGTCGCGCTCCCACTCGCCCCCGCCCTCCCGCGACTCTCCCTCCCACCCGCCATTGCCGCTTGCAGCCACAATTATGTCGCTGGGAATTTAAAAAAATATCAATGAGTGCATGTGCATATTGTGCATAGCCTTACTATCTACTAGACACTGTTCTTGCCTCAAATTATAGAAGAAATGTCGGTTATGCTTGCTGTGACTTGAGTAGTTACAGTCAGCCCCAAAAAGATGTATACACGAACAAGGAATCATTTTATTTGTCAACAACCTTTGTTCCACAACATTGTATCAACCGTATAGATACAAAACATAGTACCTATACAATTTATTTTACTAAAATCATCCATACACCCAATGACCAAAACAATGTTCACAGTGATTGTTCCAGACAAAGGAAAACAAGACTGACTACTTCATACGACATAAATCGAATGACACGTCTCTAAGTACGTCGTCTGGCACGTCTCTCGATTTCTGCCTTGACATGTTCTTCACAAGCGGTTTCTTCCTTTTGTACAAATATCGAATACTTAAAACACGCTCACAGACTGCGTTTGATACATACAAGTATGGACAAAACGTAATTTATAGTGTCGCGACTCACGAGTTTGCTACTCCATTATCCAGTAGCGCGTTACCGCGCGGTCGTATGATTATCGCCACTGTCAATGCATCCACTAGCGCGCGTGAATTTAGAATTCCCGGAGAATTTGGTTTACTTATTTGAAATTTCTTCCGGGAGCCGGGGAATTTAAATTTTCATTGCTTGCTTGCTTGCCGGGAGAGGTGGGAACCCTAGCACTGTCTATATAGTATTTATTCGCTTTTGTAACCGCTAGAACTGTGGTTATCCGTACGTGTAACATCGATTCAGTTGTAAAGCTTGGTTTTCCGCACTCACTAGGTTTGCCAACCGTACTATAATATATAGTATTGTACTTATTTTTATTCAAAAAATATTATTATTATTTATTTGTTTAACTATCTGGAGACCATGTGGTCCCGGACCTTTGGAAGGCGTACGAGGGGTCGAAGCCAACTTGCAAAGGCCCTTTAGACAATATTAAATAGAATGAGGCACCAACCGACGATTACGGAAAAAACTACAGGCTAAAAATGGCAGCATATTTGAAAAAATACTGAATATTAGTTATTGAAGTGAAAACTTCTTTAGGCGAGTTTGGCATTTTTGAGATGGGATAAAACAATTGAACTCGCGACACCGTTACCGATACCTCATTTTTGTATACTCGATTGTGCTCTTTATTTATATAACGTTACGGATCAATGTTCTATGCTAGTATTTTTACTTTAAAGGTTTAGAAAGTATTTTTTTTTTAGTTTTTAGTTTAATCGGCACTCCCGGAGTGCCACTGTTTTTAGGGCTCCGTACCTTAAAAGGAAAAAACGGAACCCTTATAGGATCACTTTGTTGTCCGTCTGTCTGTCTGTCAAGACCCTTTATCTTGGGAACGCGTGGAAGTATCGAGTTGAAATTGAACTTGAAACCATATACTCTACGAAGTCTACAGTCCCTTGAACCTGTACAAAAATCAAACTTCTAAATTAACGTAAAAAAAAGATACGGCCGTTTATGCCGCAAAAAAACTTATATTTCGGCACTCTCAAGGGAATCAAAATTTATAGGGCACTTTCCTTTGACCTAGAACTACGAAATTTGGTAAGTAATATCGTCTTATACTACAAGTACAGGGAAAAGTCTGAAAACTGTACATTTGTAATTCAATCCTAAAAAATATAGTCTTTATATATAGTACTATGTAAAAAACAACTTTTATTAGGTTACCTAACTAATTTAGGTATGAACTGTTATTATTACCACAATTTCACTTATAAAACACAATAATATAAGTACCTAATTAAGTAAAGGTTTTGGAAACAGAATTTCGGGAAAGCTCGGGAGACTCGATTCCTGAACTACTTATAATATGTACCTACAAATTTGTACGGAACCCTCGGTGGGCGAATCCGACTCGCACTTGTCGGTTTTTTATGTTTATTGGCGGGATATCCCGCCACATCGGCAGTCACAGAAAGGATATATTTTCGGTTATGAATTTGAAATGGCGAGAAGAAAGACACAGAAGCGTATCTCATTCATAAAATATGAGCTTTTGATTTACATAAATTCAAACATTTAATATAATAAAACATTATGACACTTGAATTAAATTTTTTTTTTTTTATGATGGTACTGCAAAAAAATGTAGTTTTTATAAAAATAAATAAGTAACAAATATATCTATTTTATCTTTATATAGTAAAATAGAAAATGGTCCACAAGTCAGTCTACAGCCTACGGCGTTCTCACATTCACAAAATCTAAAAGAAAAGAATCTATTTAAAATATTAACAAAATAATAAAAATAAGTACCTATTTAAACCAAATGACATGATTGCCACTACAGCTTTAACAAATCCAATTAGATAAAAATATATATATAGAAAATTGTAGGTATGTAATGTCAAATAATGAAAAGATTATGTCAAGGAAGTACAGTAGCGACCAAAAGTCCATAGGCAATCGCACAAAGCAATAGACTGACGCTTCGGTTTGACTTACGACCTTCTTCTATAAGATGTTACTATACTATAGACACACACACACTCACTTTGTCTGCAACTCATAGTAGTTCATAATTTCTATCAATATAGAATACGGCGTGCTAGCTCAGTGGATAACGTGCTTTGGTATGTGCGACTATGGCGAGCCGAGCGAGGGTTCAAATCTCATCTGTGGTTTGCTTGTAATTTTTTATTAATTACATTCATAGTTTTTGTTTTTTTAATAATTACTATTCATAGTTATAATAATTATACTATTCATAGTTAATAACCATTCGTTTTTTGTTTCGGTCGTCTTGTTCACATAAATATTAAGGTTTAGCAGGTAGACCACAGAAAACTAAGTAAATTATTTCGATTTCTGTGGGGTAGACAGACGCAGTTCGTTACGCGTATTCGCTTAATAAAACTTTGTTGGTTTGTGGTTATTGTTGGTGACGAGTATTTAGGTATTAGCCGTGTTGAGGTTATTGTTTTCAAAATGCAGTCAAATATAAATATTGAAGGGAGATCAAATATTATTGCGCTGCGTAAAAGTGAATGTAATTTACACAAATATCTAATGAAACCGGACTAAGTGTGAGTGTTATCATTTAATTATTCATATTTTACTAAACATAAATCTTAATCAAAGGTATTGTTGATAGAACAGAGGTATTGTTGAGACAGAAGATGCCTTTAAAATTTTAAATTCATTATGAGGTTTAATTCGATTAGTGAATGATAAATAATTATTATGTGTAATAAATACAATGTTATTCTTTGTTCTAGAGAAATACTGTAAGGGTTAAGAGGAATGAGGAAGAGGCTTATTATCGAGCAGCAGCGACGTCAAATGATGGAGGAATATGAAACAAATGGTTTCATACCAACGAGATATTTTGCTGAATTATTAAACACGTCATTATTAACAGTTCGCTGTGCACTCTGAAGGCTTATCACTGAAGACCAGCTAGGAAGAAAGGCATAAACAAGAACGTTTAAGCTTCGCACGATAATATTGAGACTTCAAGTGGGACACTGCTATATTTTAACCTTAAAATATTTACCGTACCAACTTAATAAACAACAGATTCGTTATTGCATGAATTTGTGGTAACGATTTTTTTAAGCACGTTACAATATGTTGTTTGTCGTATTTCTCGCAGATAGACCGAAAATGTTTAAGATTATTTTAGTAATATTACTATTTTAGGATTACAATTTGAAGTTGAGTTTCAATCTTCTTTTCGTAAAGAAAATGAATACTTAAGCTATAACCTCAATACCAACCAATATTTACTAAAGCCAAACAAAATATAAAATAAATAATGTAAACAAACTGCCCATACTTAACCTTAAAATCACCTATTTTGTAAGTATTTTTTTTTTTTACATTTTGATTAGTCTTATATTCTTATTTATTGCTTAATTACTTCGACCATGATCAAAGCTAACTAATAATAAGCTAGCTAATATTTATGGTGAAAAAATCAATTTAAAATTTAAAACATTTCATAATACAAATATGTCAAAATAATATAAATTGCTTCTAAGTTTCTTGACATCTATTTCACATCTTATTGAGCTGAAGTAATGACAAATAATTGTAGCAATATAATATCTATAAGTAAAATAAATATAACGAATACAATTTTTTAATTTTGCTATCACATATCACGCATTTTTAATTCTAAACCCTTTATTGCAATAACAGCATTAATAAAAAAGGCAGCAATAGTTAAAATATAATATTATTGCAAACAAAAATATTAATATTTGCAAAAACTGCACTGTGCTTTACAAGATTAGAACCTAAGCCAGTTTGCATTTCAGTTCTGCTATCTACACACGTAAATTTGATTCGAATTTTAGTAATCCCATCCAAGCCAAGGTCAAGCGCATGATGCGTGTTGGCTAACAAAAGCGACGGAAATATACATATATTTGTTTCGGTAGTGCGGCGCAAGTACGCGACGATACGACAGTGTGTAAAGCGCAATACTGCGTTCTCTGTGGTGTGTGTGCCGTGTTGTTTACACATACAGATATACGGACTATACCGCGTGTTCACAGCTATACGATTCTTAACGTGCCTATACACTTTTGAACGCTTACTGTATGTAAAAAAAGTAAAATAAAATAATCATCGTAATTTGGGAGCAGTTTGCCGTTAATGAAGTACCAGGGAAGCCACATGTGCAGAAGGAATTACAGCCAAACTTCCTTGTCTTCAACGTAATCTTTAATCTTATAGTCATTGACATTTAAATCAATGCTTATAATATGCTTTTTTGATAAGGACACGTTTGATGTGGGTTTTAAACTTTCAATCGCTTAGTTCTGTAACCGACTTTGGAAACTTGTTATAAAAGCGGATACTGTTTATAAGAAATGACTTACTAGTTTTAATTAATCTAAATTTGTGTATCACAATTTCATGTTTACTACGTGTATTTATATTATGGAATATATTTATATCATCTAGTTTCTTACCATCAAGTTTTAAATTTAGACCTACTTGAGATACATTTGGCAATGAGATACTTAAGACATTTAATTTTGTTCCCATTAAGTAAAAGATTAACTAACAATCTTTTACCATTTCGAAAGAATTGCCAGACTATCGTTGACATGTAAGATATTCGTATCTTTTCTATATATTTTAAAAATAAGAGAAGTATCATCAACGAATAGAATTATATCCGATATCTTAGCTCATGTAAAGAAGGATGACCTTCTTTGCATGAGCTAAGCTTTATTAATGATAATATAAACTAGAAATAGGAAAGGGCCAAGAATTGATCCTTGAGGCACGCCCATCTTAACCAGAGACCCTGAAGAGGTTGCCCCGTTAACGTTTATTTTTTTGCTGCCTGTTTGATAGATAGGAAAAATCAAGATCAGCAGCTTGTCCACGTATTCCGTATTGGTCGAATTTACAGATAAGTGTTTTGTGGTCAACGCAGTCAAACGCTTTTGAGAGGTCACAGAAAATGCCAATTGCATCCTGGGACTTCTCCTAGGATTCCAAAATGTGACTGATGAGTTTTACTCCTGCGTCAGTCATCGATCTAACTTTCGTGAAACTAATCTGGTGAATATGTAAAATTCCATTTGAATTAAAATGTGACAACATCTGGTCTAGCATATTTTTTTCATATATTTTACTCATTGCTGGTAGCATAGATATAGATCTATAATTTGAGGGATCACTCTTACTACCCGATTTGAATACTTATTTCTAACACCTCCTTTCGAGGTTGAACTTTTGAATTGAATGATTATTATTTACTGTATACATATTTGTGAGAATTATGTACTTAGATTACCTTGTTTTGGTCATAGGATGTAAGTATGTAAAGTGTAATTATTAATTCACTGGAGTAAACTGACAGATGCTAATGTCACTTTGTAAAATAATGTTGCCACATTTATTGTAATAGTGAAGTGATGCGTTCCGTTCGTTGTGATTCAGCTCATTCACACAAAGTCAATAGGAACATTTTTATTATAAAAAAGTAATTAATTGTAATCATAAATTCTATCAGAGACGATGTACACGAATTATTGGGCTGGACATTATTGGGTCGGGCATTATTGCCTCCCTACGTGACGGACGCGGGACGCCACCCGCGCGGCCATCTTGTTTTGCTTGTCTTTCATTCGGCTTCTAACCTCTGGTCTGAGTGCACGAATGTTTCTTTTGCCCACGCGCTGTTCATTGTTGTTTTACGTTGTGTTTGTTGTTATTGTTAAGTTTTTTTACGTTGTGTTTGTTGTTATTGTTAAGTTGTTGTACGTTGTGTTTGTTGTTATTGTTAAGTTTTGTTTTGTTAACCTGTCTTTGTGTTGCTTCGTTATCAATACGAAAGATATGAATCCTCAACCAGGAACATCACGCCAGCAAGACTTTCTGTCTCCAAAGAAAAAGAGAACAAAGGTTGCTCTTAGCGCCAACGAAAAACTGATGTTACGCAATGTATACAAATACGTTTTTGAGGAGAAATCAGCCTTATTACAAACAGAGTGTGAATCTCCGAAAAAAACAGAATGTGTGTCTAAAACGGCTGAAATCTTAGGCATTAGCTCAGCCACTGTATACAGCGTGTTAAAAGAATACAAAGAGAATGAACGCTTTAAATCTCCTCAAAAAACTGGACCAAAACATGACTTTAAAGATAAATTAGATGATTTTACGTTTGCGGCTATTAGACGAAAAGTTCACCAATTTTTTTATGCAAATGAAGCTCCCACCATTGCAAAGGTAATATTTTTTTGACTTTTTTTGTTTGAAATTAATCTGGACTAATTAATCTTGCTAGAAAATTGCGTTTCTCGCTTTGTATAAATACTTGTTTTTCTTTGCAGGTCCTTAAGGCTGTTAATGATGACTCGGACTTACCCAACTTGTCATGGGGTACAATGAGAAAAAATTTAAAACATTTAAATTTCAAATATGCCACGAAATCAAGGAAAAGTATCCTAATTGATAGACAAGACATCATATTATGGCGCCAGCGATACCTTCTAAAAATTAAAGCATACCGAAGGGAAGGAAGATACATCTATTATCAAGATGAAACCTGGGTCAACGAAGGTATCTACGTAATTTAAATTTTGTGTTTTTCATACTTAATTTTTTTTTTGAAAAGCTAAACAAACCGTCCCCTTACTCCGTAGCCTCTTCCGACTTCCGCTCATACATGTCTATGAGGTATTTATCTTATTTAATATTTTGTTGTTTTGTAGGTCATACATCAAAGAATGGAGTGGGTTGATACAAATATACAATCATTCCGGCAAGCATTTTTAGATGACTTGACCACTGGTTTGAAAGCCCCCTCGGGGAAAGGGAAACGCCTGATCATCGGCCATATTGGCGGGGAAGAGGGATTTGTCGACGAAAGTTTATTAATGTTCGAGGCCAAAAAGGGTACAGAAGATTACCATAAGGAAATGAACGCTGAGTGTTTCGAGGAATGGTTTAGGGGGGTTTTGCCGAAACTAAAACCCAATTCTGTAGTGGTCATGGATAATGCCCCCTACCATTCCCGGAAGATAGAATCACTACCTACAATGTCATGGATTAAAGCAAGAATACAGGAGTGGCTGACAAGCAAAAATATTCAATTTGAAGAGAACATTACAAAGGCCACTCTTATAGACATCGTTCGGCAGAACAAGGATTCACACCGTGACAAGTATGCTGTGGATGAGATGGCAGCGGAGCACGGAGTCACTCTTACGCCTGCCCCCTTACCACTGCGAGCTCAATCCTATTGAGCTGGTTTGGGCGCAGGCGAAAGGATACGTCGCCAGAAACAACACAACATTTAAAATGACAGAAGTCAAAAAATTGTTTGAAGAAGGACTTAAAAACGTGACTGCCGAAAGATGGAGCAGTTGTGTGGGTCATGTAATAAAAGCAGAAAATAAAATGTGCAATCTCGACCATATAATAGACAATGTTATGGACCGTTTTATAATAAGTGTTACTGACAGCGACAGTGATAGTGCTGATATTATGTCTGACGACGACGAATAGAAATATATCCAATGCATTTTTGTTTCATTTAATATAATTCGCTTTTTGAAAGAATCGGCCTATAAACTACTAATATTTTTATATCGATTAAACAAAACTAAGCTGGGAAATTTCTTATTAAAATAAATAAAATATTGTGATTTGATTTAGAACGTAAAGAATGAATGAGCGAGTGATTGATGTCAATCTTCTTGTCACCACACTATTTTCTTTTCATAAAAAAATGGTAACACCGTAAACGTCAGATTACTCCAGTGAATTAATAATTAGACTTTATGTTTTGGGAAAAAATGTTTACATTATTGTTTTGCTAAAATAAATTGTATACTTACTATGTTTTGTAACTGTACGGTGGATACAATTTTATGGAACAATTATGGTTGTACAAAAAAAAAATGGTTCCTTGTCCGTGTATAATATACACGCACAAGGAACCATAATATTATATAAGATATATATTATAGGATATATTATATTATATAAAGTAGGTAAATTATATCTTTTTGAGGCTGACTGTAAGTGAGTACCTACCTATTGTTATCAAATAGGTAGACATAGGTCAGAAATTCATTGCCAACAGAGAAAATACAATATTTAGAGGGTAGGGACGGAGGGTGGTAAAGTAAGTATATGAGATGGTTTACCCTCTCCGTAAGATGTCCTTCTTGGTGGCGCAGAGCGCGGTGAAGGCGTCTCGCAGCACGCACACCTCGCGCTTCTTGCACACCAGCGACCGACACAGCGAGTCTGCAAATATATTACCACTACGATAACTTCCTCTTCCTTTCTTACTCCCTTTTTAATCGTTAACTGTCTTGTCCAAATGACAGGTGAGTAATGCAGAGATAGACTGCAAAAAGGCGGTACTCACTGTGGGGATCGTACACGTATCGGCGAGGTCTGCGCGAGTGAGCACCATTCGCCACCGCTGTCACTCCGGACTCCTGTCAAAATAACCGAAACTTGATCGATAGTACACGACTGCCCAAAAAGGAGTGAAATATTTTATAAATTTTTCATTCAATTCATTTATTAGTTTTGTGAACATTTGATAAAAAATATACAGATGTTTTACAAAGATAATAACGTTGGTCCAAAGGTGTGCGCCGATGCCACTCTTACTGGCGACGGCGTCTGACGTATAATTAGTCGGCGGCGGAGGTGTCATCGGCGTAATGAGCGTAGATAGCTAAAAAAAAATGCGAGAACAACAAGGCACCTGATGATAACTGCAACAGAGCTCTTTAAAGCGGGCGGGGCTCCAATCCTGAGTGTGCTTGAGAAATAGTGTAGAGGTGCAATGGTTCTGTTCTAAAAAAAGATGAGCTTCATGTACATGAAATCTGTTCTCGAGAGTCATCGCGAACTGTCTTGCTAGAGAGGCTTGGGTTTCGAAAAGCCTTCAGTACCGTAGACTACATCCATACTGTTCAGCAAATAAAAGACTATTGAACTATGGATAGTTCTGGCCTCCCATGCAATGATGTCATTTTAACTGGTGTTACGTCGATGTGTTGAGATGTTTGTGTAACGTTGCCACAATGGCTGTCCAGATCCAATAACCGAAGACCAGCCCTACCCAACTACGCAAAGGGGTGAGACAGGGGGATTTGATAGTCCTCGAAATGATTCATCAATCGGTTGTCTTCAAGACACAGGCCTGGATAATCAACGTGAACGATGAGTACCTACATCACGCATCTTCGCTTTGCCGTTGTGCCATTGTAACGATGTCGTCATCGTCACAATGGCAGAGTAGCTGGAACAGTTAAACCAGATTGTGCACAGCCTATGGATGAAATGAAGTATCTTGGCTGATAGGCCTCGGCATGAATTTGTGCGTGTTTGGGTCACAGAAATACATATGCGCACCAAATTTCAACTTAATCGGTCCATTACATTCGGAGCAAATTGGCTGTGACAGACGTACAGACAGACAGACACACGAGTGATCCTATAAGGGTTCCGTTTTTTTTCCTTTTGAGGTACAGAACTCTAAAAAAAGCTTACGACGTAAATTCATTCATTTGGTTGCTTGATACAATTTGATCACGTAATTTGTTAAAGAGTTTTGGAGCCATAATTACCAAAACCGGCGCAATAATCAAAGATCAATATTTTTATTCAAAAAATATTATTATTATTTATTTGTTTAACTATCTGGAGACCATGTGGTCCCGGACCTTTGGAAGGCGTACGAGGGGTCGAAGCCAACTTGCAAAGGCCCTTTAGACAATATTAAATAGAATGAGGCACCAACCGACGATTACGGAAAAAACTACAGGCTAAAATGGCAGCATATTTGAAAAAATACTGAATATTAGTTATTGAAGTGAAAACTTCTTTAGGCGAGTTTGGCATTTTTGAGATGGGATAAAACAATTGAACTCGCGACACCGTTACCGATACCTCATTTTTGTATACTCGATTGTGCTCTTTATTTATATAACGTTACGGATCAATGTTCTATGCTAGTATTTTTACTTTAAAGGTTTAGAAAGTAATTTTTTTTAGTTTTTACTTTTGTAGGCACTCCCGGAGTGCCACTGTTTTTAGGGCTCCGTACCTTAAAAGGAAAAAACGGAACCCTTATAGCATCACTTTGTTGTCCGTCTGTCTGTCTGTCAAGACCCTTTATCTTGGGAACGCGTGGAAGTATCGAGTTGAAATTGAAACCATATACTTAAGACGATTATCCCTGTATGCACTATGCAAGTGCACCCAAGGACAATCCCGGATTGGTGTAGGACTACTGCAGGATATGGAAGCAAAGCTTGGACTATGGGTTTGGGTAGCTTAAGTTGACTGGTGACCTGGAACTATGGAAGGACTATGGCCCCTGCCTAATCAATTTTTTATAATGTACACGGATAAAATGGCAAGAGGTGACTTGCACACTTAATAATGGGCCCCCGAAAACTGTCGCTGTGCACATAGTGACGTAGTGATAAGGGAGCAACATGTCCTGAGGTGCTTGAGGAGTGGAGAGGTATTCTAAGGCTTTCAGATCAATCCCAGAGCCCGGAAGATGGTCAAGATCCCTACCAGCATCTTACTGTAATTCTTTCTTCCTCCGAGCACGTTTGCTCTTGCGAATCTCCACTCTAGCCAGCCAATTAAGGCAAGAAAGAGGTGGGAGCTCTGTTCCTCGTCAGTGTTCACTCCAGCCGGCCAATAAAGGCAAGCCAGAGATGAGGAACAAGACTTCTCCCGGGAGATAGGGTCCGTAGGGTTGCTACTGCCCAACAGTTCGCCACATACTGCCCTGCGGGTTTGTTATCTCTATTGGTCTGGCTCCTCATCCCAGACCTGTTTCTGCAAAGTAAACTCTACCGACACAGACCTAGAGTTCGAAGCGCGCAAGCCCCACCACGACGTCAACGTACAGATACGGCGGTGGAGGTATTATTATTTATTTTTATATGTTTATATATCTCGGGACCTCAGGGTCCCGGTCTTTTGGAAGGCGTACGAGGGGCCGAAGCTAACTCGCAGAGGCCCCTTAGACAATTTTATATGGAATGAGGCAACCGACGATTATCCCTGTATGGACTATGCAAGTGCACCCAAGAACAACCCCCGTTTGGTGCAGGACTATTGCAGAACATGAAAATAAAACATATTGAGCTATAGGTTTGGGTGGCTATAGTGGATTTGTTTCCTTGAATTATGGAATAACTTTGCCCCTGCCTGACCAATTTTATATACTATAAAAGGATGAAATGGCAGGGGGTGACTCGCACACTCAATAATGGGCCCCGGAAACTGTCGCTAGCACATAGTGACGTAGTGACAAGGGGGCAACATGTCCTAAGGTGTTTGAGGTGTGGAGAGGTATTCCACGGCTATCAGGACAATCCCGGAAGTACGGTCAAGATCCCTACCAGCATCTTACTGGAATTCTTCCTTCCTCCGAGCACGTTTGCTCTTGCGAATCTCCACTCTAGCCAGCCAATTAAGGCAAGAAAGAGGTGGGAGCTCTGTTCCTCGTCAGTGTTCACTCCAGCCGGCCAATAAAGGCAAGCCAGAGATGAGGAACAAGACGTCTCCCGGGAGATAGGGTCCGTAGGGTTGCTACTGCCCAACAGTTCGCCACATACTGCCCTGCGGGTTTGTTATCTCTATTGGTCTGGCTCCTCATCCCAGACCTGTTTCTGCAAAGTAAACTATACCAACACATACCTAGAGTTCAGAGCGCGCAAGCCCCACCACGACGTCAACGTAGAGATACGGCGGTGGGGATATTATTATTATTTTAACAAATCTCGGGACCATGGATCCCGGTCCTTTGGAAGTCTTACGAGGCGCGAGGGGCCGAAGCCAACTCGCAGAGGCCCTTTGACATTTTTAAGTGTTGAGGCACCAACCGACGAGTATCCCTATATGCACTATATGTGTAAGTGCACCCAAGGACAAGTGCACCTATATCGATTTGGGAATTTTTTATAGTAACTTTAGCATTTGCTCTCGAAAAGCACCATTTGGTTAAGTGGAACTGATGAATTACAAACCAACCTACTAAAAAGTGGAAAAAAAATATTACCAAAAATACAACCGACTTTCAAACTACAAAGTGAAAAATAAATTTAATTTAGGAAGTCGGTGGCAAAAAACTTAGATCCTAAGACACCGACTTCCGAAATTAAAGTTATTTTTCACTTTGTAGTTTGGTTTTTAAATTACTTTTTAGTAATTTTTATTTTCCGTGGTCGGGTTACAGTTTTTTAAACTTAATTTTTTTATTTTATACTTTTCCGTTTTAACGCATGATTAACGCGACAAGGCAAATAATAGTAATACAATAGGACAGACATACATATTTTTTTCTTGCTTTTTATTATTTAATGGGTATTCATTTTACTGCCGCGCCGTACGCAGTGTAACGCAGTCTCGCTTTTGTTCTCCTTTTTACCAAATTAAACATATTTATTTACTTAGACAATATGATATATACACATATTTTTAATGTGTTCGTTAAGACCTTTTTTTTGATTCCAAACATGTCATGATTACCTCTATTATTAGTATTATATTGTTTTCGAAGTCAAAAATTTGTGTAAAGTCTACCATATTAAATTTAGAGAGAATTTATATAGCCTATGTCACCCGGACGTTATTACGAATCTATTGATTCCTCATTCATCAAAATCGGTTCAGTAGTTTAGCGGCTACGGTGGAACACACGTAAAAGCAAACAAACATACATACATACATAGACTGCTAAATTCATAACCCTTCCTTTTGGCTTTGCCGTAGTTGGATAAAAACTGATTTCACAACTCCTATTTCTACGCAATACCTACATTTATTCATAAATTGTACCCAAATAAAAATCCTTAAAACTATTCGGTAAATTGATAAGATGGTGTTTCGAGATAATGGGCCTTCGCGCTGCCGATGATTCGAGCTTATAATTATTCGAGATTTTGATTTTTGATGCATCTAGATCATTTCTTCTATCTATTTGATGATTAAATCACCTAGATAGTGAACTGTGGCGCTCCTAATTTATCGATTTTAAATAGGTACTATCGAGTTAACGTTTTCGAGGCAATTATTATTCGATCTCGCGTCATTCGATTTTAAGTAGTAAGTATACTTACTTAAATAAATCCTGTTATGTATACTTAAATAAATGACATGTACAGTTTACTTACCTACCTATGCATATAAAATTAAGTGTGTTTTAGATAAAGCTCAGTGCATACATACGCCGAGGCAGCCGGATCAAAAAATTACACTTCACTTTAGTACAATTTGATACCTACTTATTTAACAACCCAAATAACATGAAATTAAAAATAACAATGGTACCTACCTACAGTTGATCATTTACCTATCATTATTGTGTATTTAATACAAGGGTAAAACAGGAGCCAAATATCGGTAGGGTGAGTACCTATGAATTCACAGTTGGTAGGTAGGGACCTAGGTATTGCACCTAGTGAAACTGCAGGAATCCTTTCGTGCAGGAATCCTTTCAAACCTTTCATAGCCCAGAAAATTCAAATAACTAAAACCTAATAGGTATTATAACGACCAAAAACCTCACTAAGAACACAGGTTAAATAAAATCAATAACTAAACGTCGCTATTGTAGGTAAGTGCATTGAATCAAGTTTGCTCGACCGTGTCTTAGCTGAGTTGCGATCGCTGTGATCCATATCCACTGCATCATCAACCACGGCGTACAATTGGATGGTACAAACGGTGGTTTTCAGGCTCAGGAAGCGGTAAGCATTTTAAAAACATCCCAGGACGGTCGAGCCCTTCTCGTGAAGTAGGGTCGCGTCATATAAACGTCGTGCGCTAGATACAGTACTGTGCCTGGGGAGCGGAGATGGGCCTCACCGTGTCGTCGTCGAACTCGAAGTCCTGGTCGGAGCGTCGGGCCCCAGCCGCGGCCGCCGCGAGCGCCAGCAGCGCCGCCAGAGTCACCGCACTCACGAACGAGTGCATCGCGCCAGCACACTCGCGCCACTGCCGCGCCACGCCGCGCCCCCGCGCCTCCGGGCCCCGAGTCCCCGACCCGTCGGCCGCTCTCGACCCACCGAACTGCTCAAACTGCCTGATCAATGCCTACAGCCGCTTGGCTTCTGAGATACCTAGGTACTTAAAACAAAGATACCCAAACAAGGTATCACGTGATCAATGTAGGTACATTGATCACGTGATACCACGACACGCGTCTTTTGGTTTCCGAAAACGGAAATTAATTTAAGCAAAGTATTAGTTACTTCTTACCTATGTACATTTTATGCCAATAAGGGACAATGACGGACGACGGATGACCAAATTGAAAAGACTGTGAGAAGATAGGAAGACGACGCGTTCAGGTTCGCCGAACAAAATGAACATGAAAATCCGAAACCATATCAGCGGTTGATAGCAAATTGTTCAAAGGAACCATTAGATCGATTTTAGAGCAGGTTTAAAACCATGATTGTTTTTAAACCATGTTTCTTCCAGGAATCGATCGATCGCGAACTCTGCAAAAAAGGTTCTTGTAGGTACCTACTTACTTAAGTATTTTATATTTCTTTTCTACGACTACGATAATGTTTGCTAGGTAGGTAGGTAGCTACTTACATACTTATCTAAGTATTTGGTATGTTAGGATTAGGAAGGGTGTCGCATCTGGAAAGTGTATGTTTGCGTGGGTCGAGCTCGAGCGGCATCCGGCTCCCGCCCCCGCGACCCGCGCAGCACGATACAGCCTTCACTCCTTCAGATCGCTCGAGTCGCACAGCTTCTTACCACTCACCAGTAACTACTCACCATCCGCTATATAACTACAAGTTAGTTCCTGCACCTCAACCAAGCATTGGCGAAACGTGGCAGTACTATGAGCGAATGTTATCTTTAACTTTTTTAAATTTAGATAGGTAACTAGCTGCTTTATTGTTTCATAAAGGAAAAATGTTTGCGACATGGACGTCTTCGATTCGATAAAGACTGGTTCTTAGTAGCTCTTGATGGAGTGAAACAGAAGGAGAGAGAGGCTTTTACCTAGAAAATGGGAATTATGTAAGCTCGTACATATAAAAATAATGAATAACACATGGCAGTGTCTGGTTAGTGTCGAGAGGGTGTAAAATGTAGCCATCTAAGAGTAGTTAGTGTGGTTCACTGTCAACTGTTGGTGCTGGCAACTGGTAAGAACCACAGCAGCGTGCCCGAACGACGCAGACGCATCGGCAGTCTAGTATTTTTACCCTACTACGGCGAAGCAAAAAAGAGGGTTATGATCTTGACCGGTATGTGTGTATATTCATGTGTTCCCTCATAACTTCTAAACTTCTCATCATAATTTGACAAATGAGGTATCGTTGGAAGCGTCTTGATCGTCCGCTGGTTATGTGACGTCACAGCAAATTGAATATGGCGCCCTCTACAGGACATAAAGTCATGAACTTTAAAAAAAAAAGGTGATTCCCTTCGGAAATAGGTAGTAAGGTAACTTTGCAGCAGTTTAGTAAGCGGGCCGACAGCAGTGGATATCTACTACAACGTCGTAGATGTTCGTAGGTAGAGATACATCTCTGTTAACAATAATAGGTACAGTCTGAGCAATTTCTGTGAAAAAATCTTTAGGCGCGTTGGGCATTTTGAGATGGGACTAAACCATTGATTTCGCGACACTGTGTGCTTTTTATTTATATTACATTACGGATCAATGTTCTATGCAAGTATTTTTGCTTTTAAGGTTTTGTAAACGCGATTGTGCTCTTTATTCAGATAAAATTACGGACCAATTTTCTATACAAGTATTTTTCTTTCACCAAGGCGATCTTGTTCAAGTTTTCACTTCTGTCGGCACTCCCGGAGTGCCACCACTATTTTTCAACAAGTTAATATGGTAATGGTTACAGTTGGCATCCACACTATAACTAGATCCGGCTGAATATTAGCTAATCTGTACTTAGTTGTGTATTAATTTATTGGGGTCAAACAAAGTTGTTTGCGAGATTAGGACACACAATACGTGTAACGTAATGGCATATCAAATTTTCAGTGTGAGCAGAGCCGCAAAACCACGGGAGGCGCCGGCGGGGCGCGCGCCTCGGTCGATACGCGCCCCTGCGTCATCCGCGCCGACCCGCTACTTGCTATGTGACACTACTTGCACCTCGCCACAAGGCCACATGGGTTAGGGTGCTTTTCCAATAGAGATGTGCTATGCAGCTATACTGTGAGAATTTGAAAGCTAAGCTACGAAACTATGTGACCGTTTCCACTAATGCAGTGGTCAGCGAACTCATTAGTCAATAGAGCCAAATATCAATACTATAACGACTAAGATTTCTTATGAGAGCCTATCCTTTCTGTGTGTCCAAACTGTCTCAATAATCCTTAAAACTGCCATCCTCTTTCTCTCCACAACGCTTCCTAAAATTAACTTGCTAAGAAGTAGGATGCCTTCATCATCATCATATCGGCTGATTAATAATATGATGAAGGCATCTTACATAATAAAAACTTAACCTTGGAAAACTTGGAATGGTACAGCAAATTATTTTCTTCAGTGAGTTAGGTATTTTCTTCTTTCATTCTTGGTGAAAATACTTTAAAAATAAATCTTTCAAATGTATTTTGAATAAAACTTGATATCTTGCTTATTGACCGACACCCCGACCCCTGCGCGTATCTACGCTCGCATTCATCGACATTTGTTATGAGCCGCACACTGTAGGCCAAAGAGTCGCATGCGGCTCGCGAGCCGCGGTTTGCCGACCACTGCACTAATACTATATTGTAGATACCTAGTAACTACTATCCACGAAGACGCGCCCTACTCCGCCCCGCTCCGTACTAAATTACAGCTAACAGTACAGTAATCGCGGAGTGGGGCGTGTCTTCGCGGACGACTTATCGGGGGTTTTTTTTTTTTTCTGTTGGGCATCTCATAGCTGACCTCTGAGGTCATGACTATTTAACCGGTCAATCCTGTGGTTGCCTTAAGCTGCTACACTCAAAGCCTCCAGCTAGGGGCATACAAAACTAGCTAAAAAGCTAGGTGAACGCTCGCTAAGGGCACCCCCTGTGGGGTACGAGCCTCGGCTTAGGGCGTCACCGGATGGAGGACATCAAAGATGGGACGGGCTGGGCTTATCTAGGGGCTAACCACGAGCTCTTATAGCAGCACAGAAGTTGAAATGCGTTTCTTTTTTGTACTATGACATCCTAATAGCAGGCTTAGATATTGCGTTGCGTTGACGTTTACGAAAACCGTTCACCTTTTTTTTTGTATAGAGTTTTCATACCATAACACGCTATTTGACAGCAGCAAAACGATGTTGAACGTCTGTAACATCAAAATAAACCATCTTGAAAAAGTTAGTATTATACAAGCTTTTTCAACATCGTTTTGATGAAAAATTGATAATATTGTTAAGTACTTATATTTTTAATTTTATTAAACAACATTGTTAATTTTATTTGAGGTTCGAGGTACCTAAGCTGTTGTGAGTGGGACCCACCTAAAATTTTGTCGATTTATGATGGGATTAATGATTTTGTTGACCTCACACCACAGAACTTCCCAAGAGTTTAGATCATGTAAATGTATTATGTTTCATGATTATGGGTGCTATATACAAATGGCAGCACGCAATAGCTTATTATGTCTGTGAAAGTGCTACAAAAGCGATTGAGCTTAATTAAATGAATAAGTAGGTAGGTACTTAAAATAATTGTGGAGGCAGTTGGCGAGACTGGTCTCATTCCAATTGCTTAACAGACCAAGGTTCAACATTCCAGTCAGGCTTCAGTCTTCAGCAGGACACTAGAAGGGTGCAAATACTTGCAGAAGAAAACATTGGTAATTTGTTTTTATTTCAATTCTCCTGGATTAATGAAACGTTGTATAAATTTCGCACATCTCCTTCATAATGATGTAAAAAATATTCGCAACGCAACGATGTGCCACATTAGCGGCCTCATACTGTACCTAGACGCATTTGTTGTTGTCATGCATGTGTTTTAATGACAATACCTCACCAAACCCTCACCTAACCAAAAAGAGACATTTGCGACATCACTTCCTCATCATAGAAAGAAGTAGGTACTTAATATAAGATGTTATTTACTATTTTGTTTATCAAATATTTTTTGTATTTCAGATGATCCACATTGGCGGTTATCATTAAGAATTGTATTTGACCCATCACATCTGATTAAGGGGATCCAAAATATTTTTTGATCAAAAACATTCAATTAAATGAGAGTATAGCATAATGGTCAGACATTGTTGATGTGTATATATATAATGGACTACTTACATGCTGAATCACGCTTGCTTCATAAGCTTATTGATGAGCATGGTTTACCAGAAAAAATAAAGAAAATGAAGGTAGGTTATTTATTTAAATTGTAAAGAATTATTACTGTTTGGCAGGTGATACTTTTCTTCATGCTTCTATGAGTTTCTAATTATGCTATTTTTTATTTTTTTTAAGTTGTTGTGTCAGCTTTTCAGGTTAGAAATTGTGCCCAGGTGTTTAGTCACACTATGGCCAGTGCTTTGGTATTCAGTTCTTCATCTTGTAAGTCACTCTCTCTCCCTCTATAATAAAGATAGCTAGGTTAATCCCTGACAAATCCGTTAGGCTTTCTAAGATTTCAACCATTTATGTATTTTCCAGCACACTATGCTGATGGCAAATCAGTGAGTTAAATATGTCCCAAGTACTGACCGTGCTGGACAAACTGTTCGCGAGTGTGAATGGAGCCAGCAGTTTCTCAAAGAAGAGTAAAGAACAAGAATCACGGTCCACGGTGACATAATTTTGACGAGAAGCTATCCATAAATTCCAAGAAATTAAATTTATTGATAAAAAATCCAAGGAAGTTACTGTTTATGAAACTGGCTTGTAACTCTTTAAAAGTTTTCAGAAACTGTGGCAATTGTTTAAAGAAAAATCTTTAAAAGTAATGCACCCTATATTTTAAGTTAGATGGTCTAGAATTATTTTTTTGGAAGGGTTAGGGCATATAATTCACAGAATAATACCCCAGATTGTCACAGTTTCACAAATACTTTTAAATCGTTGCTGATAACAGGATTTATAAAATTTTAATTGTGAAGATGAATCGTATTACCTATTCGTTACTAAAAATGAAATCACTGTTTACTACAACTACGATGTTAGTGAAAATAGAGACGGTGATAGTGATTTACAATTAAATAGCAGTCCTAACAATGACTCTGTAAATCTTTGCACAGTGGCGAGACATGAACGCTCGAATGTTCATGCAAGAGCTTAACACTGCCGGCTGAGTATTAAGAAAATTATTCAAATAATCGAAATGTCTGCAGTGTAAGAGAGACGTAAGATGTACATAGGTGGGTGTACCAAAAAGAGTATAAAAGTAAAAGGCGTATGTTTTTGGCACAATTTTTAAAGATAAAAATCTGTTTTTGGACTCAAATACACACAAACACAACCTTGCAACAAAAATGTATAATGTAATACAAAACAAGTGTGCATTTGAGTTCATTACGTGCCAAAAACATTCAAAATGATCTCATTCATTCATTTCTTTATTAATAAAATTAGCCATACATAATTGATGCAATATAATTGCTTGATAAAATTTTAAAAGGCACATTGTTAGCCTGGAAAACATGAGTAAGTACCTAGCAAGCCAGTTATGCAAGCAAAAGCTCTTATCTAAGAAAAGTCCTAATAAATAATATTATTTATTGCAAAACATCCAGTATTTTCATTTGCCTTTGTATTTTTCTTTGCCTTTGCATTTTCCTTTTTTTGTTTAAGAAACTGGTTTGGGTGGTTTCTGTAGAGTATGTAGCTTTTTATGCATGCCTGTGCGTGGGCAAAGGCATGCATTAAACAGCTTTATGTAGATAAAGGCTGTTATTGTAGTATATTGTGGTGTCTTACGACTTCCACGCGAACGAAGTCGCGGGCAGAAGCTAGTTAACTAAACAATGGTATATTCCAACAATAAAAATGACAACAACTATCAAGCATCATTTTCCCAATCGGAAGCGAATCGCTGTGTCCAATATTTTTTCTATGGGAGTTGTGCATATGAACGTGTTCTCTAAAAAGTCTTGCTTAATAGATGTTAGTTAAAAATACAAATATTTAATTGACGCCATCAGCACAACATAGTTACATGACATATCCACATAAAATATGTATAAACCCAAAAAAACACGTTTCTATTATAAAAAAAAAAAACCGGTAAAGTGAAAATAGATTACGATTTAAGTTTTTGAACGTTGCTTATTAAAAAGAAAATGACATTACAACAGCAGGCCACAGACTAGCATTACCATTCAACTTCATTCAGTATTCGTTTACCTTTAGTACCGTCATAGTACGAATATTATCCATTCAGAAGCAGGTCTGCTTTTGAACTGACTGGAAATTGACATATTACTAAAAGCTCATAATAAGCTCCCTGTAATGCTAAGCTGTTTATCGGGGCGAGTATGATGTTCTATAAGTTGCGCCGCCGCGAGGAAGATGCGCAGCTCGAGCCTATGCGATGCATCGACAGTTACGTAGGGAAGGCACGGAGGGAGGCTGCGGCTGCTCTACACATAGGTACACCCATAGATATAAGAAATAATTTTTATATTTCTATGGGTCGCACGCATCCTTCCATATAAAAAACATAGCTTAGTTGAAACCGTTTCCACCAATGCTGTACTGTGTGGTTAGGCTTTTTAGGGTTCCGTACCTCAAAAGCAACTAACAGAACTCTTATGGGATCCCACAGCCAATCTGTTCCGAATATAATGGACCGATTAAGTTGAAATTTGGTACTAACATGGAGTGTAAATGAAAATGTACAATGATTGCCGAAAATAGAAAAACCAATTTTTAAAACACTTTCTACCAAAAACTACCATTATTTAAATACGTAACAAAATGTTTTTCTTTTACTTTTTTATTATTTGTGGCCAATGACAAAATCGTAGAAAAGCAGTGCTGTCAACTTAGTGGGATTTCCACTATACTTGGTGGTTTACTGGCTGAGGAATTTTGCTTTTAGTGGCTGGTGGTTTTGTCTAGTGGTTAACTTTGACGCGAGAAAATATTAAAATAGGACGATTAGGGCATGTTTGAACCACAGCGGATTCGAACGCTAATTTGGAAAGACTGTTCAGCATAACGAATATAGTGAAGCCAAATAGAGGCTCCACCCGAGTGGATATCAAAAAACAACGTCATTTCGAAATAAATATCCGACGGGAACATACTTCCGGGATAAAAAATCTGCTGTTAGGTCATTATTTTATTATGTATCTAACAAACATCCAAACATCTTCACTAACTTTTTCATTAATTATTGTGTGATATTATAGTAGTATGATGTTTAAAAAAAAACCGGCCAAGTGCGTGTCAGACCACGCTCAATGAAGAGTTTCGTATTTGGAATGGATTTATCCCAAAAACAAACTTAACTTTTTAGTTGAATAATATGTTCTCCCATATATCTATATACAGACGAGCTTTGTGCTAAATTCATAATTCTAGGTCAACGGGAAGTACCCTGTAGGTTTTTATTTATTTGCGAGTATCAAAATATGTCGCTTAAGTGGCCGTATTTTTTTATTGCGTTGACTTAAAAGCTTGATTTTCTAGAGCTCTAAGGGCACAGACGTATTTGATATTAAATTCAACTTGATGCCTCCTTACGTTATTGAGAAAAAGGGTCTTGACAGACTGATAGACGGACAACGAAGTGATCCTATACCTAAGGGTCCTGTTTTTTCTTTTTAAGATACAGAACCCTAAAAATACTATGATTACATAAGTTATTTTTTATTTTCATACTCAAATCTTCAAATGGACCCCCAAAACAGCGACTGAATGTCGGTAACAAAAAATCAATTTCAAGAGAGGCTCCGGCTCGCAGTTTCGATCGTCTCGGTTGTATCGATCAAAACTATTCAAATATAAAAAAGATACCTACGTATCTGAAGCATGTCTATAGTGGCCTCAAGGGAAAAAATTACAACACTGAGAGTTCTTGCAACAGCAACACGAATAGCAATAGTTGAACGATCTGCCGACTCATTGCGTCGACGTGTTCAGAGTCGATTTAATGCCTACTGCCTGTCTTAAGTTTACCTTTGCTGCTCTAACTTTATCAGAGTGTAGGGAAAAGAACAGGAAAGGCATCTAACATTACATGTTAAACATTTGACAATTTTTTTTTTTTATAATCTAAAACAAAAAATATTACACATTTTAACAAAACCAATAATATAATATCCTAACCTAACTAAAACTATTGGTAAACTAAAATATGGCGTCGAAACATTCCTCTGCGTCGCTGTCGACTGGTAATGTACCCAAGAGACTGGCGGCATTGCCACGTTGTATGGCAATGCTTAGCCGCTGGCCAAGGTAAAAGCCAGCCCTTGGGTCACGGGAAGTGTCAACCAGTCGTTTGGAGATTTCATTGAACAGACCGTGAGCACTCGGACCCCACGGCCCTAGGGTTTCAACCCCAAACGGCTCGAAAATATAGTGACCTATAAAGTTACTATACTTTCGCCGCTTGAGTTTTTTCGCAGCCGCAGCGGCAGCGCCAGCACAGCACGCTGAGCCTGGAAGATGGGATGACGTAAGAGTATCGACACACGTTGCGTCCCACACTAAAAGCCTACTCACCTTCATGGAAATAACGACATGCCGTCTGGTCTCTTGCCATCGTCGCGTGCCAAGGCATTGGGTTCTAATACAGCTGGAACGCCGACGGTGACAAGAGCTCGTCGGATGATGTCATTAATGTTCGCGTGCCGCGCTAAGCGACCCACACTTCGTCTGCAAGACAGGCCGTGGTGCTGTTGACAACTTCGCCATAGTAACAGCGATGAGGAGAACAACATGGAGCTCTTAGTCGCAGGGAAGCAGCGATACGGAAGGTAGTGTCGTCGAAAAAAGTGCCTAAGTTCGATGACGGTAGTGCATGAAGCCACAGGCCCGACTCCCACTTACCCACAGCCAGCAGGCGCGCACGCTCTGCAGTAGTAGCAGACGTGTTAAGTAAATTGTTCTGTACTAATCTGCAGAGCGGCTCATCCCACCGTCTCTGGGAAAATGGATTGTCGGGCGGATCTGAATTCGGGCAAGCGAGTCTCCAGGCATCCATAGCCTTGGTGAGGCATGGCACATCAAAATTAATCAGTGTGGAAGCTAGGATTTTCCTGATTAATTTCTCAGTACCGTGAACCGAGGATATGAAAGCCGGTAAACTTATACTAGACATTTTGACAATAATTTGCGCCGGAATGATTATTCTTTGAAGTCTGTGGGAATACTATTATGGGGACGCGTTTGTTTATATTTTGATTTTGTTGATTTCGGTAAAGTTTTTGTTTAAGCATTGCTTTACCTTGAATTTTGTTTAAATAAATAGTTTTTTTTATAATTTTCAACATACAAAATTATATTTACTATTCTCATACAGAAACATAAGCAGTTTTGGAACATTTTTCTTTCCCAGATAAGACCATAGCTTTCGAAGACATCGACAAGGCCAAGTGCCTAGCCGACAGTCTAGAGGCTCAATACTCACCCAGCACACTACCAGTGGACTAAGCTTTTCTGATTGCCCTCTGCCTCCCGTCACCCCTGACGATGTGCATGACGTTATCAAAGGTCTTTAAGTCCGAAAAGCCCCCGGTTCAGATGTCGCACCTAATAGTTTCCTATTAGGTGCGACAACGAGTGAGCCGCATATATTGAATGTTGTTCATCAAAATATCCAGGGTCTGTCCGGCAAAGAGCTAGAGTTAAGTTTATTTATGGAGAACTATGATGTTCAGGTGCTATGTTTGACTGAACATTGATTGAAATAACATGAAGTGGTGTTTATCAATGCTAATAATTTTACGGTACAAAGTGCGTTTGTAAGAAAAAGCGCCATTTGCGGTGGATCGTTAGTTCTTGTTTCAAACAAGTTGAAATGTAAACAACGTTTAGATTTAGTTAATCATTCTATTGAGCGCACTATTGAGTTGTCTCGTGTTGAACTCGAGCGATACGTTATAATTTGCGTTTATCGACCCCTCTGGTGATTTTATTAGTTTCGAATCGGTAATGGAGGATTCACTCAATAGGTTAAAATCAAGTAATAAAAGTATTATTTTATGTGGAGATTTTAATATTAATATTTTAGATGTTACTCCATTAAGTATTAAGGCTCTTTCAAACAGGCGCGACACGCGACGCGACGTACCTTTGTGTCGCGCCTGTTTGTAGGTCTTACCTTTAGACTTCTTAGTTTGTTAAGGTCTTATAATTTAATTAACTTGTTTTTTGAACCAACTAGGATCACGGCATCTTCGTCAACTTGTCTTGATAATATATTTAGTAATTGTGATGCCAAAAATAAATTAGTGTTAAGTGACTTAACATCTGACCACTGTGGTTTATTAGCTAGCTTCCCCATGCCATTTCATAAAAAAACAGCATAAAATAGAATACAGGTCTTATACAGCTAGTCGTTGCAATAAGTTTAAAAATAATATAGCTCATAGAATTACACCATCTATAGTAGTAGAACACGAGAATCCTAAAGACATCTAAGGAGCCCTTTTTCATGTTGTGCAAAAAGAGTATCAATCTACTTTCAAGACCAAAACTATTAACATTAATGGCAACTCCGCTTTAACCAATTGGCCACTCCAGGTATTTATAAAAGTAGAGCGAGACTATACGAGTTATATGGTTTGAAAAAACACAGGTTTGATACTCCTTTCCTAGAGTATGTCAAAAATTATTAAAGAAGGTTAGTGTTTTTGCTAAATCTAAATTTTTAAGCGATACAATTAAAAATTCCAATTATAAAGTAAAAATCACTTGGAACATTATCAATAATGAAACGGGTAAGTCGGTTAAACAAGATAAATAACTTGAGATTATGGTTGACAATAAATTAGTTAATAAAGCAGCTGACGTACTTGAGGCGTTTAAAGAGATAACTACAACTCGCTCCTTAAAGTCGTTCCCGTCTAAAGCTGAAAACCTTTTGCTTAGTAGTGTGTCTAAAAGTGTTCGCTTATTTAGCTTCGAACATGTAACGCCTCGTGATGTATTGTAGTTAATGTTTTTAACACACTCAAGTTTAAAAACACTGATGATTACTGGGGCATCTCCATTAAACTTTTAAGTAATATAATAGGCATCGTAGCCCCTATCCAGCTGATACTTTTAATAAATGTGTTGATTTAGGAACTTTTCCTGACCTCATGAAGAGTAGTAAAGTCATACCATTATTCAAATCAGGTAATAAAAATGACGTTGGCAATTTCAGGCCTATTTCTATCTTACCTGCATTTGGCAAGATATTTGAAAAGTTAATACTCAAGCAGTTGCTAAGACATTTTAATTTAAATAGCCTTCTTCATAATGAACAATATGGCTTTACAAAAGGTCGTTCGACTACTGATGCGGGTGTTGCTCTGCTGAAACACATATTTAATGCATAGGAGAATTCGCAAAATGCTATTGGAGTTTTTTGTGATCTCTCCAAAGCTTTTGATTGCGTGCACCATGATACGCTTTTGCGTAAACTACGTCAGTACGGTGTGCAAAACGAAGCTCTAAACGTTATAAATTCTTATTTACATAATAGGTTCCAATGTGTAGATGTTAATGGTGTAAAATCTTCCGGGCTACCAGTTCAGTTAGGTGTACCTCAAGGCTCAATACTGGGTCCATTCTTGTTCTTAGTGTATATTACTGACTTACCATTCTATTTAAAGGGTATCTGTGAAGTTGTACTGTTTGCAGATGATACGTCTCTTATTTTTAAAGTAGATCGGAAAGACAAGATTTTGACGATGTGAACTCACTCTCAATGGTTACGGATTAGTTAACGACAAATAACTTAGTTCCCAATGCTAAGAAAACGAAATATGTAAAGTTCGCCCTACCAAATGTTAGAAATCTAGGACCCAACATCGTCTTAGATAAAGAGACGCTTGAAACTGTAAACTCGGCAGTTTTTCTGGGCATAACAGTAGATGCCAAACTTCAGTGGCGCCCACATATACCTCATTCGTCAACGCTCACGGCGTCCCGCCGCTCATTCGCCAACGCTGCCCCCGTCTCACGGCACATATTAGCGAACCTTTTCAATCAAAAGAATGTGACCTTACCGCTTCTACAAAATGCTCTCCTAAAAACAAAAACCTTTCTCGAAAGTTGTAAAAGTGATTAGGGTTACGAAAAAATGCTGGTAGAAGCAAGAGAAATTTCAGAAGAAGCCAACATTCCCTTATCATTCGCATCAGACTCGAAGCCAGTCCGCTTAAGAAAAAAGAAAAGGCAGTTTAGCTATGAAGCGGAAGACAAGCCCATACAATCATGATGAGAAAGACAAGTTCAAATTATTTTTTTATTTTGCCGTACTGGATAGTGAAATAGATGCAATCGATTAAAGGTTTACTCAGATAAAAAATATTAACAATTGTTGTGAGTCGGAGAAATAGAAGACATCAGTTGGTATAAAAGGGAGTGCCGACCGCAGCGCACCAGTTAAGGATGCTCATCCTGTAGATATATGTTTCGTCAGCCCAAATAGAGCATAGCAACAAGTTGAAGGGATCTGACTCAGCACTTTACACGTGTATAAAATACAATCGAATGTTCTAGAATAAATTATGCTGATGCACTAACTTACTTCCTGCGCAATATGTTATATGACGCCCTTTGTTTTCACTAACGTGAGAAGTAATATATTATAAAAAGACAATTCTGTTCTGAGACTTCGCGCTGTAAACACTGTAATTTGGAACTTTTATTAAATAAATCAATTTTTTTATTGAAACCGTTTATCCATTCCTTGACTGGCGCAGCCGGTAAGTGACCTTGTCATTTGGGTTCTCTGTGCCATCGCGAATCGAATTTTCGGGCGCCGAGAAGACTTCAACATTCGTTTCAACGAACCAAATAAATTCGTCAAGAGAAGCCACGGTGAAGAACAAGTCGAGCGAATTCACCGATCACAGAATGAGAGCGGAAAAGCTGCGGGTCATGTGAGTAAATCTCTTCACTGTCCTCTAAACTTTCCTTTAAATTTTCCTGGTGATCTTTATATGTGTTTTGTGTACTTATAGGGATTAGAAAACGCCCATCTGGCACGTAGCACATTGTAGTAGTAGATAAAGTGATAAAAATTTCACGTTAGCTTAGTAAACAATTTAGTGGTGTTTAAAAAACAAAAAAAATGGAAGATATAGTAGTCATACCTCCGGGAGTTCTGAAAATAATCCCTGTATTCAGCGGCGAGACAAGGCTCTTATTGTTATTTATCCGCAAAACTGAATATATTATTAATTTATATCGGGGGAACGAAGTACAAAACGAATATCTTTTTAATGTGATAACTAGTAGATTAAGTGGGGAAGCTGCAAATTTAATTGGGGAACGAGAATCGATACACTCTTGGGCAGAATTAAAACGGGTTTTAGAGGATCATTTCGGGGATCCAAGGACAGAAGACTGTCTAGTCCTTGAGTTAGAGAGCTTAAAAATAAATAGAGGCGAAAGTTATTTAGATTTTTGTCACCGAATACAACAATTAAGAAGCATTTTAATTGCAAAAATCAATGAGTCTGTTGAAGATGCAGCTGTGAGGTTATCTAAGCAACATATTTATACAAATCTTTCTATGAATGTTTTTTTGTTTAATTTACCGAAATATTTAGTTAGGTTGGTGCGACTAAAAAATGTTTCGACACTGGAAGATGCGTTAAAAGCCGTTTTAGAGGAACAATATTTCCAAGAAGTTTACGACCAGAAACAGTCGCCAAACCCTAAGTTTAATCAAAACTTACAGGGACGAAACAATTATAATAATAATTTTAATTCACAAGCGTCGCCAAGTGCAAGCACTAGTGCACCAAATATGTAACGTTCTAACAATATTACTACCAATCGCAATTCATCGAATAACGTAGCGCAGACGCAAAATAGAAATAACGTTCGTAATAACAATTTTTCAAATAGTTCATTCCCAGGTAGAAACAATAACAGGTATCAAAATAATCCATTTTACCAAAACAATCCGTTCTATAATAATTATAATTCAAGGGAACAAGCGAGGCCGCAGTTCCCAGGTCGGCAAACTGCTGACAACGCACAGCATGGCTCGCAACAGGTGCAGCCGGCGATAGCGTCCGGATCAGGTTGCGATACCGACGTGACCATGCGAATGGCCAGTTCAAGACGTGTTAATTACAGTGATTATGATGACAATGAAAATAATGTGTTACCAAGTACTTATAATGAGAATGAACAAGTAGGAAATTTTTGCATAAAGGCCTCTATACACCAGAGCGAATTAAATTAAATTGTAGTATTTTAAATCTTCCGCATATACGTATACCAGAACTTAATGCAATTTTTATGATCGATACCGGAAGTCAACGTTCATTTCTTAACCCAAAGTTAGCGAATCAATATTTTTGCGACTTTAAGCATAACGAAAACTTTGAAGTAGTTAGCACCCACGCTATTAGTAAACATAATGAGGTTGTGTACATACCTTTACCTAGGACATTTAGAAGTTGTGAGTGGCACAAATTCTATATTTATTGTGTGGACGACAAATATGATGGCTTAATTGGAAGTGATTTATTGATACAACTTCATGCGAATATTGATATGAAAAATAGGAAGTTATTTACTAAGGATACTTGCATACCGATTAATTATAACCCGCCAATACGTGAATTTTATGTGTTACCCCCGCGTAGCGAATTAAGGGTCAAACTTCCAGTTAATTTGTTACACGGTGAGGCTATAATAAACTTTACCCAATTTACGGATGGAGTTAGAATGCCGACGGCTTTAGTTAACTGTGTACATGGCTATGCGACAACAGTCATTCAGAATTCTAGATCCGAGCAGATGGAATTGTTAGTGACTAGCCCGTTTAAGGTCGAACCATACTTAGGAAGTACATGATAGGGTAAACTTGAATTTTACTGATAAGGATAGTCATAGGTTAGATCAGCTGTTAACGGTTAATCTCTCTAAGTTAAGAGTCGATCATATGAATGAGGAGGAGAAACAATCTGTAATTAATATTTGCAAAGAGTTTAAATATATCTTTTATTGCGAGGACGTACCTCATTCGTTCACAAATGAGGTAAAGCATAACATTAGAACTAAAAACGAAGAACCAATACATTTTAAAGCTCATAGGTTACCACCTTTACAAACGGCAGAAATTAGGAATCAGATAGAAAAAATGCTCAAAGATAATGTTATCCAAAAATCGTTTTCACCTTGGAGTGCACCGGTTCATTTGGTACCAATAAAATTAGATAATTCTGGTAAACAAAAATGGAGGATGGTCATCGATTATAGACGCCTCAATGAAATCACAATAGATGATAAATACCCTTTACCTAATATCAATGATCTTTTTGATATGTTAGGTAAGAGTATGTACTTTACTAACCTAGATTTAGCAAGTGGGTACCATCAGATAGAAGTAAAAAAGGAAGACAGAGCAAAGACAGGTTTTAGTACACCTTTTGGACATTATGAATTTAATCGGATACCGTTTGGCCTAAAAACGGCAGCGGCAACATTCCAGCGCGCAATGGACAACGTCTTAAGAGGCTTACAAGGTATCCATTGCCTCGTATACCTTGATGACGTCATAATTTTTGCAAGAAGTATTCAGGAACATAATGAAAAACTTAGGACAGTTTTTGAAAGATTTCATGAAACCAATTTAAAGGTGCAGTTAGATAAATCCCAACTCTTAAGGAAGGAAGTACTTTATTTAGGCCACACTATAACCAGTGAAGGTTTAAAACCTAATAATGATAAAATAGAAGCAGTGTTAAAGTATCCTATACCCAAAACGACGACTGAAATCAAAATTTTTCTTGGTCTCATAGGTTATTATAGAAAATTCATTAGGGATTTCGCGAAAATAACTAGACCACTTACAGTTTGTTTGAAAAAAGGTAAAATTATAGATTTAAATGAGATTCCTCATTTAAATCTATAATTTTACCTTTTTTCTATATAGAACGTTTTGAAACATGCAAGAAACTTCTCACAAATGCTCCATTATTACGATTTCCGGATTTTAATAAACCATTTATTTTGACCACGGATGCATCAAACTTTGCAATAGGGGCAGTACTTTCGCAGGGCACCATAGGCTCGGACAAACTAGTAGCCTATGCTAGCAGAACTCTAAGCGATACCGAGTCGAGATATAGCACCATAGAAAAGGAGCTTTTGGCAGTTATATGGGCAGTAAAACACTTTAGACCGTATTTATGGGGTAAAAAGTTTCACATCTATACGGACCATAGACCTTTGGCCTGGCTCTATTCGCTTAAAGAACCAAATAGTAAGCTTACTAGATGGCGTCTTAGACTTGAGGAGTATGACTTCGAAATTAATTATAGGAAAGGGTTACAGAACTCTAATGCAGACGCATTGTCTCGAGTAAAAATAAATAGCTTAAGTGCAGATAATAATAATATTGTAGTTAGCTTAAATAGTAGCAAAATTAGGGAGATAAAGGTTAAAATATTAGATAACGATAGTGAGTCTATGCAAGTAAATGTAGACGATGAGGAAACTGTTAGGAAATTAAAAGATAATAATGAAATCGAAGAAATAATCTGCATATCAGAGTCGGATTCTGATAAAGTAAACTTAAGCGTAGATAGAAAGGAGGATCCTATCTTTGATATATCTGAATCAGATGACGGAGCTACTGCTCATTCAAAATCAAATAGGGAGCATGAAGGTATACCAATTTTAAATGAAGCAGTAGATACCAAACCTAGGCAAATACTTGTCTATATTTGGTATAAAAATGATATTCATGCAAAAGACATTTCTAATAGCAGCCAAAGAATAATTGAGGTACACATGCCAGCTGTTAATAATGAAGAAATAGTTAAGCAGTTTTTGAAAGAGTTCATTTATTTTGAAACAGAAGTATTTAGAAAAGTATTTAATAATGTAGTGACAGCATTATATAAAAAAGGTTCGCATAATCTAATAGAATGTACAGAGAGAGAAGTTAATGTCACAAACGAAGAAAAGCGAGGAGAGATTATTATAAAGTATCATGAGGGAAAAACTGTTCATCGGGGTATTCGGGAAACACTCACAAAGTTGAGAAGACATTATTGGTGGTCTAACATGAAGGACACAATTTCTGCCATCATTAATGCGTGAGAACAACGCAGAAAAATGAAATATGACAGGAAACGAATAAAACCACTATTACGACTTACTCAAACACAGAGCATACCATTTGAAGAAGTTTTCATGGACCTTTTGTACATAGAAAATAATTATTACTTAACCATAGTAGATGCTTTTAGTAAATTAGCGCAAGCTATTAATGTACCCAATAGAAGTACACCAGAAATTGTTAAGGCATTAATAAAATATTTTAGCATCTATGGGTTACCAAAAAAAAATAAGTAGTGACCCCGGTACCGAATTTAATAATAACCTTGTTAAAGAGCTACTGAGCCTATACAAAATTGAAATGCATGTAGGGACACCAAATAACCCTAACTCAATGGCCGTAGTGGAACGTTTCCACTCAACAATACTTGAAATTTATAGGTTAGCAAAATATGAAAAAAGCGATCAAGATGCAGCATCGGTAATGACTTACGCCATTATGGCATACAATAACACTATTCATAGTGCGACAAATTTCACATCTTTTGAAATGGTATTTGGACATACAGAGTCAGGAAATGCATTTGATATAGATAGAGATAAAAATCTTTTACAGAAACTAGTTCAGGATCATAGAAAAAGACTTAAAGTTTTGTACGAATTTGTTAGTGATAAAATTAAGGAAAATAAAAATAAAGTCGCAGAGAGGAAAGGCGGTGAAAACCCACCAGAAATAAGGGAAGGTGATGAAGTTTTTATGAAAACTACTAGGAATAGGAAAGCTAAAGAAGTGCCACGATATGAGAAAGCGAAGGTTATAGGAAAAGTAAATAGGAATATTGTACCGGTAAAACTGAGAAAAAGAAATACGAAAGTGGCAATAAAAAACGTAAAACGCCCTCCACAGGTGGTGGCAAGCAATCGTGACGTTCCTGGCCCTAGCGGAATCAGCAAGCAGCGTAAACCTCCAGGATATGACTCAGAATCCTGGAATAGCGTCGATACGGATAAGTGCAGCAGTGATTCAGAATGGAACTGGACTATTTTTAAGACGTTAGATCTAGAAACTATAGATAGGTACTTAGATAATAATATTAGACAATATTTTAGATTAAGAGATATGATTTACTCACAAAATGAGTCGCGTAGTGAACTTTTAGGATTAGTCCTTCAAATAGAATCCTTTATGGAACTTACTAAAGATAGATTGAAACAAATAATGCCTAGTAAAAGGTTAAGAAGGGGCCTAATAGACCCGTTAGGTTCTATTGTTAAATTAATTTCAGGCAATTTAGATAATGATGACGCCATGAGATACAATTCGGAGATTAGCCAGCTTAAAAATAAAGAACATTCAGTAGAAAGAAAACTGACACTTATGCAAAAAGCCTTCGATAAATTAGTTAATATTTCAGATAACTTAAAATACAACTTAATTCAATTGAATATTAGAACCTCGCAACTGCAAGTATTACAGTATAATCAGTCTAAAATACATAATATAGTAAGTCAAATGAATAGTCTATATCAAATCTTAAATAACTTTCGTACTATTCATAATGTAATTCAAGATACAGAAACGGCAATAGCTTTCAGCAGAATACATATACTTCATCAATCAATAATTAATTCTACAGAACTTTTTCACATTTTATTAGAAATAGAGAAAAACTATAGATTAGTATATACGGTAGGTAAGGACAACCTTACAAAATTAGAAAGTACTATAGTTCTTAAATCTTTCTCTGATAATAAGAAGTAAGTTTTTGTGCTAGAAGTTCCCTTATTAGACACGGTCACATATAATTGTTACAAGATTATTCCTATACCTATATACAATCCTAGTTCATTAAAAACTTCTATCATAATTCCTAAGTATCCCTACCTTATGGTGAATGGATTGAAATACAGACCCGTGTCTAGCCCGTGCGAGCAGATTGAAGATGATCGAGTCCTCTGTAAGGAAGATAATATCGTGCAATACGCTGATACAACGTGTATGGAACCTCGGGGGAGGCTGGATCGCTCCAACGCGAATATATACGTATATCCGTGGTGGGGCGACCCAGACTGCCAGGCACTTCTTCTCTTGCAACCGAGCGGGTGGGCAGGTTGCGGATAGCCCAACTCCGGCTGCGGGATCGGCCACTGACGGTTACATTGACTGCTAGTGGTCGATCCCGCACTCGGAGCATCTCTCTTAACAGATCCCGGACAAGAGAAGTTCCCGAAAGCTAAATCCCCAGCTTAGGGTAACCCAGATACCTCTTCCCATGTTGACCCATCACCAAATCAACCCACCCCCCCTCATCCATATATATTCCCGTCAATCCTAAATCCCTAGGCCAACTCCCAGGTCTAGGGTGGCCCCCAAGGCACCCACACCCCCAACCACCAAATACCTTCCGCCCCATCCCCTTATCCCGTCGGTCCCAGAGGAAGGGTAACCTCGAATCCAAAAAAGCCCACCCCCACACCATGAACATGCAGAGTGACAAAACGACTACCCAGGTGGGTCCCGGCCAAGCCGGGGAATCCCACACCGCTCCGGCGGTTAGCCCCCATCGTATTATGGGGGGGGCATCAACCTGCAATATGGACTTAATGCCGCGCTTTTCAGCGCGGCCGGCTGCTGATTTAGCGCCCACTACACTGGCTGCGATTACCGCGCCCATAAACCCGACCTCGGCCGCGACAAACGCGCCTATACCCACTACACGGAGTGTGCTTCCCACGAGCATCTGGCAACAGAGCATCGTGCGGAGCAGCACCACTTACCCAGACAATGACCAAGAGAGCAAACGGACTAACGTGGGGAAGGATGACAGACCTGGCATCTCTACCACTCTCCCGGTTGAAGTTGATGGAGTACGCCCGCTGAGAAAGCGCGGAAAAATCTTGGCCCGGGAGAGGAAGAAAGTAGGCGACCGAAAGCGCAATACCCGCGAAGGCACTAGCCAGCGCGAAGCGCGATCGGACGCTGAAGGGTTGGTACGCGACCAGCCACAAGTACGCGCAGGGGAAACCCAGCGCGGAAAGTGGCCGGACGCGGAGCCACGCGACCAGCCGCGAGTACGCGAAGGGGTAACCCAGCGCGAAAAGCAGCCGGACGCGGAACCAAGCGGGCGGGGGCAAGTACGCGAAGGGGAAACCCAGCGCGAAGAGCCTCCGCATGTAACAGAGTCTGCCGGGACCGCCAGCCGACCCCAAGACACTGACAGAACCCACGACCGGCCTCGACCTAGACATGCTAGGGGCAAGCGTTCCGGATCCTCAAACAAGGCGTTGCCGGCAATCAACACCCTGCTAGGCACCTCCAAGCCGCAGCCTGGACCGAGCGGTACAGGGCCGGCGAAGAGGGAGCGCCCTGACGACACGGCTTCGCCAGGTACGCTTCAGGGCGACGCCAAGCGTGTGAGAATCCACTCCGCTCAGGGGGAACAGAGAACCTATGCGCGGGCCACAAAGGATATTCCTGCGCGGCTAGCCGTAGCAATCTGCTTCCCCACCCCAGTAGAGAGCTGACCAAGGAAGAGGCTGAGCACGTTAAGACTGACTTAGAAAATCTACTGATGGACACAGACTCGTCGACACCACTCCCCGCCTTCCGCGGATACCCACGGGTAGCGGAAGGGACAGTGCAGATGTGGTGTGAGGATGATAACGCTCTGACCTGGTTGACCCATAACGTGCCCAAAATTAGACTCCCAGACACTGACCAGCAACTTACCGTGATGAAACAGACCGACGTACCCACCCGTGTCCGAGCTTCGCTTTTCGTTCCTCGTTATAGAGGTGACGTGGCCAAGCTCCAAAGTATTCTGACCCGTCAGAATACTTGGTATGACATTACCAGGTGGTCGTTGTACAGGGCAACTACCGTCGGTGGTGACCATAGCGGGACCTATATGACCCTAGGGCTGCCACCGGAGGAAGCTGAAAAGGTCCTGGGACGGGAGCGTCGGATATCGTACCTGCTAGGGTCGATATACGTACGCTTCTGGCCCACGACCCGACCCTCTGACACCCAGACCCGACCCTCTGACACCCCGACTGACAGCACGGACGGGAAGACACTACCGATCATGACCCAGACGAGCGACACTGACATTGCCCAACTCGAGGAGGTCATGGCCCGAGCGGCAATGGCCGACGATGTCGAAACCATACCGCCCACATCACCTGGCTGGAATGAGCAGCTTCTCGCCTCGTCGCCGGGCGATCAACAGAGTGACCAGTACAGAGCGGAGGAGACGGAGAGACTGTCTGATGGATCTCTCTCCGACTAACTCCACTCAACCGCCGTCACCGCCCCTTAACCTCATACAAACCAACCTCCAACATAGCCAGACTGCCACGGCTAGTTTACGCAGGGCACTGGAGGTGAAGCCCCGAACCGTCGCACTGATCCAAGAGCCGTGGATCAGGAACAATAGAATATGTGGCCTTAGTAACATCGGAGGTAAGATAATTCTCAACACTCACACGTCAGACAAACCAAGAACCTGTATCTATATACCCAACGAAATTCCCATCACGCCACTCACCCAATTCTGTTCCAGAGACTTGACAGCTGTCAGGCTCCAGACCGAGGGTAGCGTTCCAGATGTTGTACTAGCCTCGGTATACATGCCAGGCGACGACGCAGACTGTCCGCCTAAAGAGATGGCCGACCTTGTGCAACACTGTGAGCGCGCCAGTCTGGACCTGATAATCTGCACCGACTCGAATGCCCACCACCCGCTCTGGGGCAGCGACGCACCGAACTCCAGAGGAGAGGTACTATCCACCTATTTATTCTCTACTAACCTCAACATTATTAACCGCGGCTCAGAACCCACTTGGGTCACGGTCCGAGGACAAACGATCATAGATTTAACACTTGCTACAGAAAACGCGACAAACCAAATCACAAACTGGCACGTATCGGACGAGCCTTCTTGCTCAGACCACAGGAGAATCCGCTTTACACTAACTACCAACACAAGGAAAACCACACCGAGACGAAACCCGCGGCGCACTGATGTCCCCGGGTATAAACGCCTGTTAGCCTCCCTTTTAGCGAGACATCTATCACAGGTAACCCTACGAGACATGGCACAATTAGAATACACCGTAACAAAACTATCACAATACCTAACCGAGGCATACCATGCATGCTGCAAACTAAGGGCGCCACGAACCAAGAGTGAGAGAAACCCCTGGTGGAACGCTGAACTTAGCAGACTCAGAGACACACTACGTAAACAATTCAACAGAGCCAAAAACACCAGACTCCCGGAGGACTGGAAGCTATACAAAGAGACCCAATACGCATACAAGAGGCAAATCAGAACTGCCAGGAGGAAAGCATGGCGGAAATTCTGTGAATCAATTGAAACTAATAACGAAGCGGCAAGGGTACGAAAGATCCTATCAACCGATCAGGACCGAACTCTCGGCGCGCTGAAAAAACCCGATAATACATACACACTAACCGACTATGAAACCAGTAAGGTCCTTCTTGAGACTCACTTCCCAGACTGTGAAGTCCTAGAGGACAGGTCATGGGAGGCTGAACCAGAATGGACCCCAACGGATCAAGACTGGTCAAGAGCCCGTAATATAGTAAGTAACACAAGACCGCATAGAGTGGGCCATCAACACCTTTCAGCCATACAAGTCGGCAGGACTGGATGGCATCTTCCCGGCCCTGCTGCAGTGGGGGGTGGATCATCTGACACCATGGCTGTTGGAGATCTATCGAGCCTGCATAGCACTTAGACACATACCTCTCGCATGGCGTGAGGTGAAAGTCATTTTCATACCCAAACCTGGCAAGACCGATTATACACAACCCAAGGCTTATAGGCCAATAAGCCTCACATCCTTCCTACTGAAGACCCTCGAGAGACTCTGTGACAGGTACATCCGAGACGGACCTCTCCGGGTAAAACCACTTCACAAACAACAGCACGCGTACTCCACAGGCAAATCAACAGAATCAGCGCTGCACAACGTGGTTTCTAAGATTGAATGCGCAGTGGACCACAAATGCTCAGCACTGGCTGCCTTCATTGACATTGAGGGCGCCTTTGACAAAACCATGTTTAACAGCATAAAAATGGCCCTCGACCGACACAGCATAGACTCGACCCTGAGTGGCTGGATCACCAATATGCTCAAATTGAGAGCGGTACAAGTCACAGTAAATGACACTACAAGGGCCATCGTTGCGAAGGGCTGCCCGCAAGGGGGCGTCCTCTCACCGCTTCTATGGAATTTGGTAGCAGACAACCTCATCAAAACACTTAATGACAAAGGTTACTTCACCGTAGGCTACGCTGATGACATAACCATAATAATAAACGGGACCCACGAAAACACTCTATGCAACCTCATGCGTCAAGCCCTGAAATTAGTAGAGGAATGGTGCAGCAAGCACCAACTCTCAGTGAACCCCACAAAAACCGAACTGATCCTCTTCACAAAAAAGAGGAAATTGACCACACTACAACTACCACGATTCTTTGGAACAACCCTAAGCCTCTCAAATGAAACCAAATACCTGGGCATCTTTTTGGACAAACAATTGAACTGGGCAAAACACACGAACTATATCACAACAAAAGCCAGCATATCCCTGTGGCAGTGTAAACGACTGCTTGGCAGGAATTGGGGGATTAGTCCCAAGGTCACCCACTGGTTATACACCACAGTCATCCGACCAATTATTACATATGGCTCACTGGTCTGGTGGCCCAGGACAGACCTGAGCACAGCCCAAAGAGATCTTGAAAAACTGCAGCGGTTTGCCTGTGTTGCGATCACTAGCAGTATGAGAACTACACCCACTGCCGCCTTACAGGCAATGCTTGGACTGCCGCCTCTGCACCTCATTGTGCGGGAGGAGGCGGCCCTGGCCGCCTTTAGACTACATTTATCAGGAACTCTCAGCAAAGACTCCAGAATTAAGCACACACGCATAAAGGAAGATGTAATCAAGCGACGGCCAATGATGGCATCACCCTGCGACAAAGCACCGAAATCACACCACTTTCAAAGGCACTACAACATAATACTTACAGAAGAACAGTGCGACTACTCATGCCCGAAAGAGCTGAGGGTTTACACTGATGGATCGAAGACCGACTCTGGTACCGGAGTCGGAGTCTTCTCGCACGATCTCAACATAAAGATATCCAGACCACTAGGAATGTTCAACACCGTCTATCAGGCGGAGTGTGTGGGCATCATACAAGCGGTCCATGCCATAGAGGCCAGGAGAGTTACGGACACTCACATACGCATACTCTCCGACAGCGCCTCAGTTCTCCAATCGCTGAAGAAAAAATATATTACCTCAAAGTTGATACTAGAATGTCACAATGCACTAGAACAGGTGTCGGTGTCTAGTCGCAACACGGTGACACTACAATGGATAAAAGGACACAGCGGATCGCTAGGTAACGACGCAGCTGACGAACTTGCTAGAAGAGGATCTAGCACGGCAGTCTGTGGACCCGAACCTATCGTACCAATCCCCTTCAACCAAATACGCAGGTGGCTACAGGAATTCACCCTCACTCAAGCGGAGTACTGGTGGACCTCGACACCGGGCTGCAGGCAGTCCAAAGTAGCTATGCCATCCCTGGATAGCAGGTTAACCAGGAGTCTTTTACGCCTGGACAGGAACGGTCTGCGCCTGGTGACGGGGACCATCACAGGACACTGCTCGCTAAACAAACACTTCCACACAATAGGCATAACGGACAGTCCTCTGTGCAGGGCGTGCATGGAGGCTGAGGAAACCGTTGCGCACGTGCTCTTTGAATGCACAGGCGTCACCCAGATTAGAACAGAAACCCTCGGGTCACCCAGATCTTTCACAGATGTTCTGAACAGACCAGGAGTTTTGATCAACTTCTGGAGGGAGGTGGGCTGGTTGGAATAACCCCCCAAGCGGCCGCCATGGCCCACGTACAATGGTCCACCTGACGGACTAAGTGCGGAAACCAAACCCCATAACATAGAACATAGAACATAGAACGTGTATGGAACAAACGCCAGTTTGCTGTTGAGACCTGTAGCTTTGCCTGAGCTGCAACATGAAATCAAGATGGAAGACAGCCAAGTAGATCTTCGCGGCGTGGACCTCAATGACATCAGGGACATTTTAAACAGTGCAAAATATAACAGTGAAAGTGTTAATAAAAGTGAAATTCTGGTAACTCAGGACATAAGTGTATGGACAATAAGTATTATAGTAATAATATTTGTATTTACACTAGCATTTTTGGCTGTTAAATTCAAAGCCTTTAAGAAAATAATTGTGTTACGACGAAATCATTTGGACCCAAAATATTTGCCTCCAGCTGATTTCTCTCTAAGGGGGGGAGGAGTTAAGGATGCTCATCCTGTAGATATATGCTTCGTCAGCCCAAATAGAGCATAGCAACATGTTGAAGGGATCTGACTCAGCACTTACTTTACACGTGTATAAAATACAATCGAATGTTCTATAATAAATTATGCTGATGCACTAACTTACTTCCTGTGCAATATGTTATATGACGCCCTTTGTTTCCACTAACGTGAGAAGTAATATATTATAAAAAGACAATTCTGTTCTGAGACTTCGCGCTGTAAACACTGTAATTTGGAACTTTTATTAAATAAATCAATTTTTTTATTGAAACCGTTTATACATTCCTTGACTTACCCCTTTTTCGCTCGAGAACCACCGGCCAAGCAACACGTCTTTGCGACCGACATTTTTACTTTTTAATTTTATTATCGTGTAGAAGTGTACTTTTGTTTTGTTTAAATAAAATATTTATTGTAGCTGTAAAGATTTTGTTAAAAAAAAAAATAATTAGACGTTTAGTTTCCAAGATCAGAAGTAGGATTCAATCCAATTTCTGTTTCTGTTATTTAAATTAGTTCCGTGCGTGTAAAAATGTCGGATCGCTCTCGAAGTCGTCGCCACAGCCGTGAGCTAGGTCGGCGACACAGCAGACGACGGGATCATACGCAGACCCCAGAACGAGACCTACCGCGTGAACTAAAGGTAATGCGAGCACGTTTAGAGGAAATGGAGAAGCAGGCATCATTGGCGCGTTCGGACCGCGGCGCATCGCCGCCGCCAGACGACCCCGACATCGCGGCGCATGCCGAGCGTGTTGTCGAGTCTCCGTTGCTGAGGCGATCGGCGCACACGCCGTGTTCACGCACGCCACCGCTGGCGTCTGTGCCGTCCAGTGTGGTCCATGCTGGCCTAACGACAGAGTATTTGTTGGAACAAGCCGGCGCTGCTAGTGATGTCACCGCAACGGACCGCATAGTCGACGCCATCCGTTCCATCGGAAACCGGGTGAGATCTGACCAACATTTTTTTATTTCTAGTTTTGACCCTAGTCTCAATAATATTAGTGATTGGTGTAACGAAGTAGATCGGGCAAAACTTTTAAATAATTGGAATGATTATGAGTGTCTGTCGCGAATAGGCAACTGTTTAAGAGGTGATGCTCGTGCATGGTGTAATGTTGCATGTTTTTACTTACGGTTTGTTAAAATGTTGGTCTTTTATCATACGTTCTCTCTAGATAAATGCATGACCATTGCCGGTGTGTTAAATATTCCTGAGGCTCTGTATTTCATTGTTATTGATATTTTCTGTAGATTTTCTTGTTGTGACACTTACCTATGTCAAATGTTAAACTGTCAGTTTCTTTTTATTTTTCTGTTTGGCTTAGTCGATGATGTTACTTTTTGGTTTATATAGTTTTAATTATTTTTATTGATATCGCTAAAACATTGTATTAATTATAATTTATTTTTTATATTATGATAGTACCAAATAAAAAAAAATTACACACAAAATTACATGTTCAAAGTAATGCCGGCGCCTATTTCAGTGCCAAACTAGCTCCAAAATATATCAAATGCACAGTGGTTGAAAAGCTATCACCACTTGTTTTCATTTTGGAGGATGAGAACGGTTTTAGGGGAAAATGGCATATAAAAGATATTAAAGTGTAGTTTTATATCTGCGGTATTTTGATCTATAATTGTTTAATTTTAATTTTTTTTGGAATGTTGTATCTAAATTTTTCTTACTGTTATTTTCATAAACTGTTTAAATTTAGTGTCCTTCTCCTTGATGTCTGTAAGAACTTTCATTTGTATTCATTTTCATAAGTCTGTAAATACTTCATAGGGATAAAACTTTTGGCATTGTTAATTATATTTAGTTTTTATGGAGCGGTGCATAACTCGTTAAATAAGCCATTATGTCGAGCGGTACTTAACTCGTTAAATAAGCCTTAGTGTATCTATATCTTTATCTTATTTTTAAATACTTACTTGAACTTAAACTTAGATTTTAATTTTCTTGTACTTGAACTTGAAACTCGCAAGGTTTTTCTTAAGCACTAATGCTTTAAAACTTTGACTATTTTTCTGAAACAGGAAAGTTTTGTAAATATTTAATTTAGTTTTTTTTGGGTTTTAAAAAAGGTGCGGGTTACGACACCTAATTAAAATAAATAAGCCTTCGTAACCTTAAAAAATAATTCCTTGTGGAGTATGCGTCATAGAATGTGAACCATATCCCCTAAGAATGCTGGTGATGTATGATTGAGGGAGCACGAAAGGAGAGTTGTTGAAAGGTGTATGAAAGAGCAAGGTCTTATTTACAACATCTAAATCTTTTCAGTTGATAATTTTCTTGGGTTATGGGAATCATAATTGTAAGATACTACACACCAGATGTTAGTGTTTTCTTTCTTTTTAATTTTCAGTACCACTGTAAATAGTCTGCTAGATTTGCTAAGTAATGCCCTAAAAATTTTTTCATGGGATTCAAATATTTTCCGGGGTTGTCGGGGAAATGTAATGTTGCATATTTTTACTTACGGTTTGGTTGTTAAAATGTTGGTCTTTTATCATACGTTCTCTCTAGATAAATGCATGACCATTGCCGGTGTGTTAAATATTCCTGAGGCTCTGTAAAAAAAAAAAAAAAAGAAACTGACAGTTTAACATTTGACATAGGTAAGTGTCACAAAAAGAAAATCTACAGAAAATATCAATAACAATGAAATACAGAGCCTCAGGAATATTTAACACACCGGCAATGGTCATGCATTTATCTAGAGAGAACGTATGATAAAAGACCAACATTTTAACAAACCGTAAGTAAAAACATGCAACATTACAATGGCTACGCGAATGGGTTTCGAGTGATCGTACTTGGAGTAGTTTTAAAAGGGAATTTACGCCGCTGTGTCCGAAAACGCCAGATATTGCAAATATTTTATTTGACGTAATGAATACAAATTCAGATAATTATTCCACCTATGCGGATTACGCCCGGCGTTCATTACTTAGATTGCGCATAGTACGCGGACTCAGTGACGAGCTCATTTCTGCGATTCTCGTACGTGGTATCGTGGATCCTCATATTAAAGCATCGGCCACCAATGCTAAGTTGTCGCCTAATAACATTGTTGAATTTTTGTCTATTTATGTAAAGCCATCTACGTCTAAGACACAAAGTTCACGTTCTACCCTTCAAAATAATTCTGCTAAAAGTAATTACGCGAATAATTTGACAAGAAAACGTAGACTTGAGGAGGGCAAGTGTTTTTCGTGTGGAGCGACGGGTCATAGACAGGCTTCTTGCAACAAAAAACCTAAAGTCGATTCAAATGAATCAAATAATTCCGTCTCCAAACCAATGTTCGTGCCGCCCAAATCTGAACCTTGTTCCTTTTGCAAAAAGCCTGATCACAAAGTAGAAAATTGTTTCGCAAAACAGAAATCAGAGTCGCGCAACAAAAATAATGTTAATTTTTGTCGAGAAAATATGACTACCCACAATAGTGATGTCGTAGTAGCCGTTATTCAGGGAATACCGGTAGATGTGTTAATCGATAGTGGATCGACCATATCGCTTATATCATCGTCACTGCTGAAACATTTTAATTGTTCGCATAAGCCAGCTTTTCGCGTATTACGGGGATTGGGAAGTCAAGAAATCGAAAGCACGTCATTTGTCACCCTACCGATTGAATTCTATGGTTTAACACTTGAAGTGGACTTGTTTGTCGTCGCACCCGAATTTATGAATACACCAATTATTGTGGGAACCGACGTACTCAATAGGGAGGGTGTTCAGTACATTCGCACGCGTAATTTTCAATCTCTCACTAGAAAGATCGACGGCGTGGAAGATGTAATGATTGTTCAGAACAATGAGCCGATACCAATTAATATGCCTCTTGTAGGTGAACAATTACAACGGTTACTCAATATGATAAATGAGTTTTCAGCAAATTTCATATCCGGAACCGCGACTTCAACTGTAAATACAGGGTGATGACGATTAGACTAAGCAGTGATAATCCTGTCTATTACCGACCTTATCGAATGTCTCATGCGGAAACGCTTCGCGTTCGCGAAATAATTAAAGACCTAATCGACAAATGTATTATTCGCGAATCAGAGTCCAATTACGCAAGTCCGGTCCTGTTGGTTAAGAAAAAAGACGGATCCGATAGGATGTGGCGTAGATTTCCGCAAGTTAAACAAAATCACAGTTAAGGATCGTTTGCCACTACCGCGAATTAACGATTGCATAGACCGACTGGGACGTAACAGGTACTTCACCAGTCTCGATATGGCAACTGGGTTCTATCAGATACCCCTTCACGAGAAGTCCGTTCCACTCACCGGGTTCGTAACGCCAGAGGGCCATTTTGAATATCTGAAAATGCCTTATGGATTAGCAAACGGCCCGGTGGTTTACCAACGAATTATATCAAAAACACTCCGCAAATTTATTGATTCTGGTGATGTACTTGTCTATATTGATGACATATTGATTTTGAGTCAGACAATAGACCAGGGTTTCGACCTTTTGTACCAGGTACTTAAAGCTCTTACAAAATCCGGATTTTCGGTCAATTTAAAAAAATGTTCCTTTTTTACGACTGAAATCGAGTATCTAGGACATAGAATTAGTCAAGGACAGGTACGACCGAGCCTTAACAAAATTAAGGCTCTAATTGATTCCCCTGAACCAAAAAATGTAAAACAGGTTCGCCAGTTCTTAGGCTTAGCCAGCTTTTATCTTTTTTCGCAGATATATATCAGGTTTCGCTCAGAAGACAGCTTGCATTGCTGCTCTCACTAAGAAAGGTATAGCGTTTAATTGGGGAAAAGAACAGCAGGCTGCTCGTAAACTAATACTTGAGTGCCTCACAAGGGAACCTGTGCTAGCAATATATGACCCTTCCTTGCCGATAGAAGTTCATACGGACGCTAGTTCTATTGGTCATGGAGCTGTCTTGTTCCAAGTGCATGATGGTAATCACAAGCGAGTGGTTGCCTACTTTAGCAGACTTACACAGGGCGCTGAGAGTAAGTACCACTCGTATGAGCTAGAAACCCTTGCTGTGGTTAAAGCTCTACAGCATTTTAGACCGTATCTCGTGGGTGTGCGCTTCACTGTCGTTACAGACTGTAATGCGTTGAAGCTCACACAGCGCAAGAGAGATTTATTACCCAGGGTAGCTCGATGGTGGGTCTACCTGCAAGACTTTGATTTTGGCCTAGACTATCGCAAAGGCACTCTTATGTCTCACGCTGATTATCTAAGTCGGAATCCTGTCAACGTGTGTTCAGTTCAGAAACCTCAGAATTGGGCACAGGTTGCACAGGCTGCCGACGAAGAAACTCAAGTTCTAATACAAAAATTAAATGACGGGCAACTAGATGCCACGCGATATGTTGTCAAGAATGATATTCTCTATGTAAAGCACTCCCCTACTGGTGAGTCTTCCCGTTTCCTTTGTTACATTCCTAAGGGTCATCGACTCAGTCTCTTGCGCGTCTTTCATGACGGACATAATCATGTTGGGGTTGATAAAACGGTTGATTTAATTCTTAAGCACTCTTGGTTTCCTGGATTACGAAATTTTGTTTTAAAGTACATTTCATATTGCCTGGTGTGCATCACGCATAAGAAAGTTGCACGAGCCCCATTGCAACCTATTAAGTCTTGGGAAAAGTCAGACGTACCCTTTGAAACCATTCACATGGATGTCTTAGGACCCCTTCCCGAAGCCGATGGGTACCGTCATGTCCTAATAGTTAATGATGCCTTTTCCAAGTTTTGTCTCCTTTACCCAATGTATCGGCAGGACGCAAATGAGCTAAAGCAGTATTTTACTAATGTGATATCGCTATTTGGGGCGCCTAAATTAATAGAAGCCGACAGAGGCCGCATGTACCAAAGCGCAGAATTTCTTCATTGGGTTAAGAATATGGGATGTGATACGCATTTTATAACGCCCGAGATGCATCAATCAAATGGGCAAGTCGAGCGTTATTGTCGAACGGTTTTGAATATGATTCGTGTCGAACTAATTATCGACAAAACGCATGGCCGACTGTTGCTTGGAAAATTCAGTTAGTACTGAACATCACCAAGCACAGAACTACGCAATACTCTGCCTTAAATCTGCTAGCGGGTATTGAAGCAGCAACTCCACTTATAAGAAGCCTGGTACGTGATGTTGCGCTCGATGGGTCCAGCCCTAACAGAGAAACTCTACATGAAATGAGTAGACAGCGAGCAGCGGAACGACTTAAACAGAACCAGCACCAACAAGATGTGTACGTCAACCAAGGGAGGAAACCTCGCCGGGCGTTTGAACTTAATGGTTTAGTTTTTGTTCGAAAGCAGGCTCAATCAACTGGCAAGTTGGATTCCTGTATGCGTGGACCCTACCACATCGTGAAAACGCTGCCACAAGGACGTTATGAGCTCCAACTCTTAACCGGCTCGTATGGAAAGTATACGCAGGCGGCCGCGGAATACATGATTCCTTGGCGTGGAGAGTGGACTCCTGAAGTATGTGCTGCTTACTTTGATGGTGAGTGCTTTATGCCTCTTTTAAGTATGGAGCTTCATATGTGTTTTTGCAGGGATAAGCTTCACGTAGTGCCTCTTTCCCTGATGTGTTTTTACTGGGATAAGCTTCACGTAGTGCCTCTTTCCCATATGTGTTTTTACTGGGATAAGCTTCACGCAGTGCCTCTTTCCCATATGTGTTTTTGCAGGGATAAGCTTCACGTAGTGCCTCTTTCCCATATGTGTTTTTACTGGGATAAGCTTCACGTAGTGCCTCTTTCCCAGACTGTTTGTGTGTTTGCATCGAGACAAGCTTCACGTCACTACGTGAAGCTTGTCTCGATTAAACAAAACAACGAACATCGAGATAGAGGCACTCCTCTATCTCGATGGCTTACCATGTATCTGAAAACAAGCGTGTGTATACGCTTGTGTGTGTAGTGTCGTGTGTTCGGCAAACGCTTTTAATGTTCTGTGCAGATGCAGACCATGAAGAGGAGTCTACACTGGTTAGAGCTGAGCTGAGTTCGTCAGCTGACCAGGCCGTCTCCCATACACAACCTGGTACCTCTGGGATCCAGGCTGAGATGCTGCGCTGTCCCACCGCGCCTGAGCCACTGCAACGTCAGGTCCAGCCTGAGTCACGGCAGCTTCACGTCGAGCCTGAGGAACCTTCAGCGGACGAAGGACCATCGATGCCTGTGCTGGAGACTGACTACCAGAGCTGAAGACATCACTAAGGAGCCCGGGACGGCCTCCTGTCAGGAGAAGCATAAGTCGGAGAAATAGAAGACATCAGTTGGTATAAAAGGGAGTGCCGACCGCAGCGCACCCCTTTTGCGCTCGAGAACCACCGGCCAAGCAACACGTCTTTGCGACCGACATTTTTACTTTTTAATTTTATTATCGTGTGGAAGTGTACTTTTACATAACATAACATAACATCACGCCTTGTTTCCCCCAAGGGTTGGGCAGAGCTGTCCCTGTAGCAGGCACACCCACATTTCGCCAGTTATGTTTAAGTCCCATGTAATAGGGGGCGAGCCTATTGCCATCAACCGGGCACAAATCCAGACTCCGAGCTGCTACTGAGAAATTTCAGATAGAAAAACCCAATAACATTTTGCTCGACCCGGGAATCGAACCCAGGACCTCATACTTAGCAGTAGCGCTTGCGACCACTAGACCAACGACTTTTGTTTTGTTTAAATTAAATTTCTATTGTAGCTGAAAAGATTTTGTTTAAAAAAAAAATAATTAGACGTTTAGTTTCCAAGACTATTTATTTAGATGATTTTAGCATGTTCAATTGCTTATGAGATGCAGAATAAAACTTCCAAACCTGTTCAGGAACACTGTATAGGTAAAGATGGAAGAATTAGTTAGTCATGCTGACTCTTACTCACTCAGATGTTGATGCAACGGAAATAAGGCCCCCGCCTTTCCACCCGGAAAAACGTCGTTTTCCATTGTTTTTTATTCGTAGATAACACGGAATAAAATTTAAAAAAATATATATTACATATTTCACACTTTGATCTAGATATTTCAGCCGTGCGATACACGATTACTTGCACTTTACTGCATCCAATTAAATCGCAAAAACACGTCTCATTAATATTTTATTTGAGTTATATTAGGCTTTGAATAATACAACTTATACCATAATAAAGGTCGTAAAAATTTGATATAAACCGGCCAACATAATGTAAAATATGAACATACCAATACCACTAAATCCAAAATCAAACGTTTTCATCTTTTCATACGCTCGCTCCGTGTCATTGGAACGTGTTGGAGGTCGGACGTGTGCTAATTTTTGCGCCACCCCCGCTAAGTTCTGTTACCGTCTGAGCCATAAATTGATTGTAAATTTGTAAATAAAATAATAGGTACCTGTATAATTATAGTTAATTTTTAAATATTAGGTCTTTATCTATGAAATTGCTGTTTTTCATGAAATAAGTTAACGCCCTAGTTTCTCTAAATGTTTATTTTTATTAATCAAAGTAATTACCCATGCAATCAAGGCATTTTTGCCAACGTAGTAGTAGCTTATTGATGCTCTTTTTGAAAAGTCTGCTGGACGGGAGGCAACAAATTCTTCAAAGGCATTTTGAACTGCCTCTCAGTTATTGAATTGTTTCCCTGCCAAGAAGTTACCCAAATTCTGGAAAAAGTAGAAGTATGTAGGGGCAAGGCTTGGTAAGTACGGTGGATGACGGAGAACTTCCAACCCCAGCTCTTGTAACTTGGAGATCGTCTGGTGTGCAGTATGAGGCCGCGCATTGTCGTGCAGGAGCAGCGGAGCCGAACAATTGACCAAAGCTGGTTGGAGATGTGCAAGCTTCTCCATCATTATGTTCAGTTCTTCACAGTACACATCTGCAGTAATCCTCATCCCGTTTGGTAAGAAGCTGTGATGAATGACACCGGCGCTAGACCACAAGACAGTGACCATTACTTTTTTAGGGGTGTTTTCGTTTGGGGCATTGTTTAGGTGCTGAACCAGGATCTAACCAATTTGCTGTGCGCTTGCGATTGTCGAACAGAATTCATTTTACGTCGCAAGTAACAATGCGTTTCAATATGCTTTCGTTTATGTGCCTGCAATGCAACGCTCAACTCGACACGTGCTTCGCGCTGGCGATCATTTAATTCGTGGGGCACCCATTTGTCAAGCTTTTTTACCTTGCCAATTCGACACAAATGGACCAATATTGTTTTGATGCTAACATCGAAAGCTGCTGCTAATTCAGCTATAGATTGACAATTATCAGCTTCCACAATCGCCTTTAATTCGTCATTGTCGACTAAAGTTTTCGATCGACCACGGGGTTCATTTCTTAGGTCGAAATTTCCAGAACGGAAGCGGGCAAACCAATAACGGGTGGTGCGATCGTTAGTAGTGTTCGCACCGTATACTTTTAACGTTAAAAAGTGCCATACATGGGCCTAGTTTAAATAAGATGATTTGACTTTGACTTTGATACGTCGTTGATGTTGCGTGCCGCTTCTGCCGCTTTGCTGCCACGACGGTATTCATATTCCATAATCACTCGAATTTTTAACGTATCCATGATGGCGAAAAACGTACAAATGCGATGAAAACAGAACGCTAACCATTAGCAAATGACTAATTTTCAAAAAAGAATTCCATAATTTTTAAATAAAAATAATTTGAACTTAGAATTCTTAGCGAAAAAAGAAAAAATTTGACTTGAAATAACCAGTACGGCAGAACGGCAATTTCATAGGTAAAGACCTATTAGTTAGTTTTTATTAGGTACATAGTTATAATTTGTTTTGATCTAATGGGCAACACTAAAAACAAGTTGTCATCGCTGGGTCTACGAAGGCTGAATACACAAAAAAGGGAAGGGTGCTTTGACAATATTATTATACCTACATTATTTATAGGTACTATATTTTACTTTACTAACGAATAGATTTACAAACCGCAAATATGTGTGTAAATCAGTTGAATTTAAACCCTATGCCCCTATGTAAATAAAGACGCCACGCGCGCAAAAGTTATAATGATTGATTTTTCTCGCGGAATAGATTTACCATCCGCATAAAGTGTGTAAAATAGTTGAATTTGAACACTATACCACAGTAGAGATGGGTTGTAACAGATTAAACACGATATGTGTTATCACTGTTACTGTTACACAAAAATAACAGATCCAAATATCTTTTATTAAATAACAGCCTGTTATTTTTGTACCGACAATATAATTATACGTATTTAAATATCAATTGAATACTAGTAACTGGTCAGTAACAGGTAACAGGTACAGTAAGCGTTCAAAAGTGGATAGGCACGTTAAGAGTCGTTTTGCTGTGAACACGCGGTATAGTCCGTATATCTGTATGTGTAAATAACACGGCACAAACACCACAGAGAACGCTTTACACACTGTCGTCACGTACTCGCGAAACAAAAATATATCTCCGTCGCTTTTGTTAGACACGATAACACACACGCATCATGCGCGTGACATTGGCCAGTTTATGTCATTGCTAAAATTCAAGTTAATCTTATGTGTGCAGATAGCAGAAGGCTTTAAAGAGTTGGTCTGAGATTCGAGCTGGCTTAGGTTCTGATCTCGTAAAGAACAGCGCGGTTTTTTTCTTTTCGAAATTTATTATTTTTGTTTTCAAAAATAATATTTTTTTAATATTGCTGCCTTTTTTATTAATTTTGATATTGCAATAAAGGGTTTAGAATAAAAGATATGTGATAACAAAATTAAACAATATTTATTAGATATAGATCTCAAGAAACTTAGAAGCAATTTGTATTATTTTGACATATTTAAATTATGAAATGTTTTAAATTTTAAATGGATTTTTTCGCCATAAATATTATCTAAGCTTTGATCATGGTCGAAGTAATTAAGCAATAAATAAGAATATTAGACTACTCAAAATGTAAAAAAAAAACTATTTACAAAATAGGTGATTTTAAGGTTAAATATGGGCAGTTTGTTTACATTAATTATTTTACATTTTATTTGGCTTTAATAAATATTGGTTGGTATTGAGGTTATAGCTTAAGTATTCATTTTCTTTACGAAAAGAAGATTGAAACTACACCACAGATTTTAATTCTAAAATAATAATAATATTACTAAAATAATCTTAAACATTTTCGGTCAATTTGCAAGAAATACGACAAACACCATATTTCAATATGGTTTTTGTCGTATTTCTTACATACTTAAAAAAATCGTTACCACAAATTCATGCAATAACGAATGTGTTGTTTATTAAGTTAGAACGGTAAATATTTTAAGGTTAACATATAGCAGTGTCCCTCTTGAAGTCTTAATATTATCGTGCGAAACTTAAACGTTCTTGTTTATGCCTTTCTGTCAAAAATGGTTTCCTAGCTGGTCTTCAGTGATGCAAGCCTTCAGAGTGCACGGAGAACGGTTCATAATACCGTGTTTAATAATTCAGCAAAATATCTCGTTGATATGCAACCATTTATTTCATATTTATTCACCATTTGACGTCGCTGCTTCTCGATAACAAGCCTCTTCCTAATATCTCTTAACCTTCACAGTATTTCTCTAGAACAAAGAATAACATCGTATTTATTACACATACTAATTATTTATCATTCACTAATCGAATTAAACCTCATAATAAATTTAAAAACTTTAAAGGCATCTTCTGTCTCAACAATACCTTTGATTAAGATTTATGTTTAGTCAAATATGAAATATATAAATGATAACACTCACACTTAGTCTGGTTTCATACGATATTTGTGTAAATTACATTCACTTTTACGCAGCGCAATAATATTTGATCTCCGTTCAATATTTATTTTTGACTGCATTTTGAAAATAATAACCACAACACCGCTTTTACTTGTCACCAACAATAACCACGAACCAACAAAGTTCTATTAAATTAATACTCGTAAAGAACGGCATCTGTCTACCCTACAGAAATCGAAATAATTTACTTAGTTTTCTGAGGTCTACCTGCTAAACTTTAATATTTATGTGAACAAGACGAATGAACCAAAAAAGAAATGATTATTGAACTAGTCTTTATTTAAAAAATAACAAAAACTACGAATAGTAATTATTAAAAAATGACGAGCTAACCGCACGTGAGATTCGAACCCTCTCGGCTCGCCATAATCGCATATACCAAAGCAGGTACCACTGCGCTAGCATGCTATATACAGTTTTGCTCGAAATTATGAACTAGTATGAGTTGCAGACAAAGTAAGTATGTGTGTGTGTAACAACTTATAGAAGAAGGTCGTAAGTCAAACCGCAGCGTCAGTCTATTGGTTTGTGAGTTTGCCTATGGACTTTTGGTCGATACTGTACCTAACATGACCTAATTTAGGAGTCACTTTCTCGTAAGTGTTTGTTCTTGTGCTTCTCTTTTTAGCGTAGTTTAATCGCTTTAGCAAGAGTGAGAAACAAACATATTTCAAAGTAAATAATAGATGTTTCTCTATTTAGCAAGGGTCATTCCTTAATGAGGAAGAAAGATAAATTATTATTAACTTTGCAATATTTCTTCGTTTGTGTGAGTGTGTATGTAAGTAACAGCCGCAGTAATAGTCTGTGTGAGATTGTTATACTGAATTAACAGTAACAACAGTGGTAACAGTCTTTAAGGGTCTGTTATTTTAAGTAACAGATATTAATATTGTTAGGAACAATTGTTATTTGTTATTTTTAAATATCTGTTATTTCTACCAGTTACGATAAATACGCCTCACTCCTATACCACAGTGCATAAAGCCGCCACGCGTTTTATTGGTTTACTATTTTTAAATGTCGTGTGGTGGTTTTTATGTTTATTAGCCTAGGTAGGTACTGTACAGTCGACCACACGTCGCGCGTCTGTTGTAAGTGATAACACTATGATCTTGAGCTGGCCCAATGTACGGAGTTTCATTAGAATAAGAGACCAGCTTACACTGATTTTGTTTCCACTGACATGACGTGCGGCCTACTGTACGTGTTCACGCGACACGCAGAGCAAACTACATAAACGAAGCCGATAGGTAATGAAAAGGTACCGTGTGCCTACGTCATATTTCGACAAGGCTACAAAGCCCTAATAAAATCTCAATTTGTATAATAAGAGCCGTTTTCTCTTATAATATTCGTTATTTACTGCTGATATGTCTATTTTCACTTATCTTACATCTAAATAGTAGCGCGAATTTCCTACGAGAGAGTTGACAATTCAATAGTGCAATTTTGTTTAGTGAATAGTCACAGCCGCACGTGAATAGATAGCTTAGTTGTAGCGCCTAAATTGTTGTGTTATGTCAGTCTCATATTTAACATCAGAGTCTGACTCTGATGAAGAAGACCTTTTATTGCTTGCCCTTGCGGAACGGACTGATTGAGTCCCATATTTTATCCTGTTTACGTAAATTTTTATATCCAGGATTTTTCAGATCCTATAGAGGAGTATGTTCTCTTACTTTTTCGATAAACGTCTCTATATTATTATCGTCTGTCATCGAGGAGTTTAATTAATGAGATGTCGTGAGGAGGTTTTAAGTGTAGTTGCTTAAAGCACCCACAGGAAAGCCCGGTTAAGTAGTCATTATCTCAGAGGTCAACTACGAGACGCCTTACCTAAAGAAAAAAAAATCCGCCGCGCGGTAGACGCCCCCTTTTCGCTTCCCGCCTCCCACGTTGTGGTTGCTCAGGTTTTGCCGGAGCTTTATGTGGCGCATTACAAGCTACTGGAACAAGAATACCGAACAACACTACGGTCTACGCCACAACAAATTATAGACTACATCTGTGAAAAGTAGATTGTAACTGCAATATGGATGTTGCTTACTCTTCCTGTGTATCTGGGCCGCTCTGCTCATGCTCCATGCTCTGATAGAAAAACTAATAAAAAAGACTCAAGATAGAGTTGTGGGATTGTCAACTTTATCTGTCTATCTATAGTGAAAGAAATAGCTGAATCAATTGATTTTATGGAGAACACGGTGTAAAGTTCACTCATCGTCACAAGGGAGGATCCCCCGACCAGTCGAGTGTCTCAGGTGGGCAACTACCCGATGATTCAGTTCGGGACGTTGTATACCTACTCGTCGTTGGTCGCGCGGTAAACTCTGCTTGCGCGATGCAGGATTTTTGCGTAACGTTAGTGATGCGTAGTTCAGCTCGGTTTTTTTTTATTTTTCTAAAAATGAAACCTAGCTAGATCGAATTATCGCCCCTGAAACCCCCTGCATACTAAAATTCATGAAAATCATTGAGGTCGTTTTCGAGATTCAGATTATATATATATATATATATACATATATACAAGAATTGCTCGTTTAAAGGTATTATTATATATATGTTTATATATTCAAGTCCCTATGACTTGAATTAAACTGAGTTCAATCCCATGGCACGCTACTCTAACTTTTCGGATTCATGTGGGCATTGTATAATAATTATCACTTGCCTCAAGCACGGTGAAGGAAAACAGCGTGAAGAAACTGACATGTCTGAGATATATTTTTCGACTGAGGCCCATGAGTGGCTTTAAAACTCTGACACCAGTACCCTAATTGCGTAACTTATTTTCGTAAATTAACGATTATGACTAATTCGTTTAATTTTGACAGTTCAATAACATTAATTGCGTTATTTACGTTGTAGAGCAGATTATTTTTTCCATTTTTTTCCGATTAGCAATCTGTTTCAAATCGAATTAGATTGTGACTGATCATGTATTACGGAATTAGGGTACAGGTTAGTCACTAACCACATGAAAAAGAAAGAACATTGTTTTATTATGTCACGAATTTTCATAAAAGGGCGCCGTTCCAGCCTTTCGCCTAGGGCGCCAGGAATTCTCAGGCCGGCGCTGAATAGTATCATTATATTAATCAATTGTTTGTGTTGATTAGGTTTAAGTAAATAGAGAGAAATAAAATATGGTACCTAAACAAACAAAACTGTTTTATTAAATTGCTACATCCTTAACTGACAATAGCATTTATTCACATTAATATGAAATATTTGGGCGTGGAGCAAAAAGGAATTGGAGCAAATATATTGTAAGGATTAGTGGAATTTGGAATCTAATGTCTTCCTGTGGAAATCATCATGGATTATTATTATTATGCACTTACAGCAAGCAGTACATAGGTATGTACTGCTTGCTGTAAGTGCATGAGAGAAAGTTTAAAAAATCCTGAATAATGTAGATGAGCCTGACACCTGAAAAAAAGAATACCCAGTAAATCCTCAATATATTCCACCATCCGTTACATCCATCCACAAAGTCTAATAGGTCCCTCCCATAAACTGCAATACACAATCTACCTAAATACTTTATAGAACAGCAATATTCTGCTATAAACAACAATTAGGTCAATTGTAGGCAACAATTGACTTTGATATTCTTACTTACTAATATTGAAAAACATTTAAGATAGGTACTTAGATATATTTTCATTTGCATACCTACTTTCTTTACTTTGTTATAATATGCTAAATAAATATTCATATAAGTAGTAGGTTAGGCAACTGAAAATATATGTACTATGGTATGGTGATGATATTTAAATGTATGGTAAGTTTACGTTTGATGGTGCTTTTCGTATTCACCAAAAAACAATATGGGGCTTATTTATTTTATAAACGTTGCTTATAGTTATGTAATGATTAACAACTGTTTAATTATACATTTTTGAGGTTTGAATGTCACTTAACTTTAAACAATGTTTATAAATAAACCCCTATATGTGTAACATTGTTGCTGTGCACACATTTAATGTTTAACACTTAGAAAGAAAATATTAAGTAAATTCAAATTCAAAATATTTTATTTCACATAAACCTACAAGGACACTTATGAAACGTCAGAAGCTAGGTGCACAGTTCCAATTGGTCGCAGAAGAGCCGGCAAGAAACTCCACGGTTACTCTTTTAAAAATAAATGATTTCTACATGTTTTGAAATTACAGTGTTAATAGGTATGAGCGGACACTGCAGGCCTATGAAAAAGTACCAGGTACTTAGTAATATAGACAATGGTCCACAAGTCAGTCTACAGCCTACAACGTTCTCACATTCAAAAAACCTAAAAGAAAATAATCTATATAAAAGATTAACAAATAATAAAAATAAGGACTTATTTAAACCAAATTACATGATTGCCACTACAGCTGTTACAAATATAATTTGATTTAAAAAAAATAGAAAATTGTAGGTATATAATGTCAAATAATGAAAAGATTATGTCAAGGAAGTATGTAAAAAAAGTACAATAAAATAATCATCATAATTTGGGAGCAGTTAGTAGACACTTACATTGTTTTGCCGTTAATGAGGTACCAGGGAAGCCACAGGTGCAGAAGGAATTATTGCCAAACTTCCTTGTCTTCAACGTAGTCTCTAATCTTATAGTATGCTTTTTTTGATACGGACACGTTTGATGTGGGTTTTGAACTTTCCATCGCTTAGTTGTGTAACCGACTTTGGCAACTTGTTATAAAAGCGGATACTGTTATAAGAAAAGACTTACTAGTTTTAGTTAATCTAAATTTGGGTATCACAATTTCATGTTTACTACCTACGTGTATTTATATTATGGAAATCGTTTCTTATTTTGAAATGCCGTAAGTTTTTGCGAACATACAAAATACTTTCTAAGATATAAAGAGATGGCTGAGTCAGTATATCAATTTCTTTGAATTTATTTCTAAGGGACTCACGAGGGCTCATTTTGTAAATCGTAGGTACCTTAAACAGACATGGTGCCGATTCTCTTGTCACAAATGCCTCTAAACTGGACAAAAAATCATTAAAATTTAGTTTATTCCTGTCAAACGACGGTTTCTCATTCTGAAATGGATTAAAGTTGCCTGGAAGAGAACGCGGAAAGCGATAAGGCCGCCCATTGTATATTTTGTAGTGATTGATTAATTTCTGTTATATATTTTTGTGGTGTTGGTACAATACAGTATATAATAGGTCTTTACCTATAAAATTGCCGTTTTGTCGTACTGGCTATTTCAGTTTCAGGTACAATTTTTTCTTTTTTCGTTAAGAATTCTAAGTTCAAATTATTTTTATTTTTAAAATATAGAATTCTTTTTTGAAAAATAGTCATTTGTTTAATGGTAAACTGTGGTAAATACTCAAAGTATGCATTAAATACTTGTTTGTATTTATTATTCTTAATAATCTAATTTCGTATTGACATTGTGTTTTTTCTGATTGTCACCAAAAATAAAAAAACATGACGTTTACTACTTTGGCTCTTATTTAACTTAATTATTCAATATACAACATTCGTTATCAGCACGAAGTAAAAAAGTAGAAAAATGTCGTGTGGACCTGCTGGTATATCGATAAAACCGTTGTGCGAAAGAGCCGGCTATGGCATCTGGAAATTCAAAATGCGTATGTATTTGATGCATGAGGATTTATGGGAAACCATAGAAGGTTACTCAAGTGAGAAGCCCTCTGATGCAAATAAAAGGGATCAGAAAGCTTTAACCAAGATTTGTTTGACAATCGACGGAGGCGCAATCGCACATGTTCGGAGCGCTGAGACTGCCAGGCAAGCATGGGATGCTCTTAAAGATGCTTTTGAAGATAAGGGAATGGGCAGAAAATTGGCCCTGGAGCGAAGGCTGTATAGATATAACTTGTCAGACTTCGATAATGATGTTGAGCGTTATATTGGCGCAATCGTAGCTTCTTCGCAAGATTTAGCAGACATCGGGAAGAAGATTGATGATGAAAGTTTGGCAGCGATTATGCTCGGAGGTTTAGGACCTCGCTACGATCCCTTAGTTATGGCTCTGGAAAACTCCAACTTAAAAATCACAAGTGAATTGGTGAAAAGTAAGCTATTGAATGAGTTCTCGAAAACCGTAGACGTTCAAGCTCCGGAGAACAAACCGACGACTTCCGCTCTGAAATCTTCTCAAGGTAAAATTTCTTCCAATAATAGTAAGAAGAAAAGAATTATCAAATGCTATGGATGCGGTGAACCAGGTCATAAAAGGCCCGATTGTCCTATAAGGAAGGACAAGAAGGACAAGCACGTAAAAAATGTTACTCTGAAGACAGCACTCAATGGTGTAGAAGGAGAGAGTACCACTTTTTTCATTGATACTGGAGCGACCAACCACATGTGCCATAATATTGATTACCTAGAGAACGTAAGGTTGAATAATGAAGCAGGTAGTAATGATACTGTAACGGTTGCAAATGGAGAGAAGATAAGTTGCAGAGGTATAGGTAATATTTCTTTTTCTACTAAAGATTGTGAAGGAACAATGACTGGTGTTGTTGCCGTGCCTGACCTGAATTGTAATTTACTCTCTGTTAGGAAAGCTTGTGAAAACGGTTTACATGTAGTTTTTGATAAAAATGGTTGTATTTTTTATGAAAATTTTTCTTGTACTGGAAAGGCTCTTTTACGTGGTTCTGTAAGTAGTGGGCTGTACACTTTAAATTGTACTGTAAATGTTCCTAAGAGAATTGCCTCTAATGCGCTCCTTGATACGTCAGATTGCAGACTTTGGCATAGGCGTTTAGGACACCTTTGCCGAATAGGTCTGGATAAACTTAGAAAAGGTGAGGCTATAGGTGTGTCTTATGATAAGGTGGACAATGAACCATGTATACATTGCTTGGAAGGCAAGCAGTCAAGAAAACCATTCAAAGCAATTCCATTTAAAAGAGGAACAGCTTTGTTGGAACTAATTCATGCGGACCTGTGTGGTCCGATGTCACACGATTCTTTTCAGGGAAACAAATATCTTTTGGTTTTTATTGATGATTTTTCGAGAGCGATTTTTCCTTTCTTTATCTCGTCGAAAACTCAAGTAAAAGATAAATTCTGTGAATTTCAGAATGCAGTTGAAAGGCAGAAGGAAGCAAAAATTAAAATTTTCAGAACAGATAACGGGACTGAGTTTGTGAACCAAGGTATGAGAGACTATTTGACTTCAAAAGGAATTAAGCATGAAACGACAGCTCCTTATAGCCCTCAATCTAATGGCGTAGCTGAACGTGTAAATCGCACACTGGTTGAAAAGGCGCGCTGTATGCTTACTGAAGGTAAACTTTCCAAAGTATATTGGCAAGATGCAGTTCAAACTGCTGCTTATTTGAAAAACAGGTCTCCTCATCGTGCACTCGAAAATAAAACTCCTTTTGAAATGTGGTATGGGAATAAACCAAACCTCTCACATTTAAGAGTTTTTGGCTGTCGAGCGATGGTTCATGTCCCCAATTGTCAAAGAAAGAAGCTTGATGTCAAATCTACGGAGCACATTTTTGTAGGATATGCTGATGATATCCACAGTTACTTCTTTCGTAGTTCTGAATGCCCACGTCGCTTAGTTAAAGCGAGGGACGCAGTATTTTTTGAAAATTCTTTTACAAGTTTAAAAGAAAATTCAGATTCTTCTAGAAGCCAAGAAGAAACAGTAGTTCCACTACGATTGAGCACTGATCCTTGCAATGCTGTTGAACAGATAGTTAATTTGGATGTTCCTACAGCAAGCACTTCCATGGATGTTCCGGACGTTTCCCCTGATCGTTTTCATGATGCTTCAGATGTAGAAGTAGAACAAAGCAACAGTGTTCTCGGTGAGTCAGTGGAAGAACGTCGCTATCCAATGAGAGAACGGAAGAAACCAGATTTCTTGTTATACAAGACCTGTACGGAAGAGGTAATAAATGAAGATCCATCTAGCTACTCAGAAGCCATGCACGCAGAAGATAAAGATAGTTGGATTGCTGCGATGCAAGACGAGTATAATTCCTTAATAGAAAGAAAAACTTGGATTTTAGTCAATAGACCTGAAAATAAGAAAGTTATTCCTTGTAAATGGGTCTACAAATTGAAACGAGATGCTTTAGGAAATTCTGTAAAGTATAAAGCAAGACTTGTAGCTAAAGGTTACAGTCAGGAGGCAGGAGTGGATTATTATGAAACATTCTCTCCTGTGGTGAGGAATTCATCCTTACGTATGCTGTTAGCTTTTGCCGTTGAGAACGAATATAAGCTAAAGCATTTGGACGTGGACACAGCATTTCTTAATGGCAATCTAGAGGAAGAAGTGTTCATGCTACAGCCTCCTGGATTTACACAAGAAGATGGAAAAGTTTGTCTTCTGAAGAAATCCATCTATGGGTTGAAGCAAGCTTCGCGAGCTTGGAATAAAAAGCTCGACGAAACTCTTAAAAGTTTGGGTTTCAGTAGGACCTCCTCAGAGTCATGTGTATATACGAAACTTTTTGGTTCGTCTGAACTAGTTATACTAGCTGTCTATGTCGATGACATTGTCTTGTTGCACAAAGATGACTTGACGTATGACAAAGTCAAACATGACTTGAGACAATTTTTCGGTATAAAAGATCTGGGAAATCTAAATTATTTCCTATCTCTAAATGTAAAATACGATAATGGGATAATTGAAATAAACCAAAAAACTTTTATACTCGATTTATTAAAACGTTTTAAAATGCAACAGTGTAAAACGTTTGATACACCTTTAGCGAGCAGTAAGTTGGAACCTGGAATTGGTGAGAAACCTGATTATCCTTATCAGAACTTGATTGGCTGCTTGATGTACCTCGCTGTTAATACTAGGCCAGATATAGCGTTTGCTACCAGTTATTTGAGTCAGTTTAATACGACTTATGACAAAACGCACTGGACAGCAGCGAAGCGTGTACTTCAGTATCTTAAGGGTACTATAGATTATTCCATTGTCTACAGGAAGACTGGTGAATATATCTCTGCATACGCTGATGCCGATTGGGCTAACTGCACAATTGACCGCCGTTCGTATACAGGCTATTTTGTGAAATTGGCTGGAGGACCAATTTCTTGGGAGTCAAAGAAACAGCCAACGGTTGCATTATCTTCAACCGAGGCTGAGTATATGTCACTGAGTGCCGTAACCAGAGAAGTTGTCTTTTTGCGCAGACTCTTGCAAGAAATTAGTGGCAAGGTAGGACAAGTTATTATTTATAACGACTGTCAAGGGGCGCAAAAGCTGGCGTCAAACCCTATTCACCATAATAGGACTAAGCACATAGATACAAAACATCATTATATTAGAGAGATTGTATCTAAGAATATTGTGGACTTACGGTACATTCAGACGCATGATATGAGCGCTGACATTTTGACAAAAGCCCTAGGACGTGTATCACATTTAAGATGTGTTAAGGGTATGGGATTTAGTTAATTATAGGCTTCTTTAAATCTTAATGTCTCGCTTATAGATCTTAGATTATTTCGATTAAGTGGGGGTATGTAGTAAATACTCAAAGTATGCATTAAATACTTGTTTGTATTTATTATTCTTAATAATCTAATTTCGTATTGACATTGTGTTTTTTCTGATTGTCACCAAAAATAAAAAAACATGACGTTTACTACTTTGGCTCTTATTTAACTTAATTATTCAATATACAACATAAACGTTCTGTTTTCATCGCATTTGTACGTTTTTCGTCATCATGGATATGTTAAAAATTCGAGTGATTATGGAGTATGAGTACCGTCGTGGCAGCAAAGCGGCAGAAGCGGCACGCAACATCAACGACGTATATGGAGCGGAACACTACTACCGATCGCACCACCAGTTATTAGTTTTCCCGCTTCCGATCTGGAAATTTCGACCTAAGAAATGAACCCCGTGGTCGATCGAAAACTTTAGTCGACAATAACGAATTAAAGGCGACTGTGGAAGCTGATGATTCTCAATCTACAGCTTTCGATGTTAGCATCAAAATAATATTGATCCATTTGCGTCGAATTGGCAAGGTAAAAAAGCTTGACAAATGGGTGCCCCACGAATTGAATGATCGGCAGCGCGAAGCACGCGTCGAGTTGAGCCTTGCACTACTTAACAGACACACAAACGAAGGCATATTGAATCGCATTGTTACTTGCGAAGAAAAAGGATTCTGTTCGACAATCGCAAGCGCTCAGCAAGTTAGTTAGATCCTGGTCCAGCACCTAAACAATGCCCCAAACGAAAACTGACCTGACAAAAAAGTGATGGTCACTGTTTGGTGGCCTAGCGTAGGTGTTAACTTATTTCATGAAAAGCGGCAATTTCATTGGTAAAGACCTAATAGAAATAAATAAAGTGACATAACTATATTTTAGTTTGACAGCACTAAGATGGCACTGAAATATTAAGTTAATGTAAATGGTAATTTTGCTATTCTGAATTTGACGTTATTCGGTCGTTGGACGTCAAACAACGCGGTCGCTCCGGGAGCAAACTCCGCCCCATTTTTTTTTTACGATTCCTTTGGGGCCTTGCACATCGCTTGCCGGCAAAATCGAACAGTAATTCTTTGTTTTGATACTGCTGTGACTTTAACAGCCACCAAATACACTCGAGAGCAATGAATCCGGGTCACTTAAAGAATGTTAAAAATCTCGGAAACTAAAAATGATAGGTTAATGCAATAAATTGTATTTAATAGACAATGTAATACTCCTTAAATGAAAGTAAAAAAAATATGAGTCACCGTACATTTTATTAACACAAAATTACATAAAGAAAAAAACTGCTGATCTCTCCTTAAAACAAAAATAGGAAACATGAAATTTTTGAACTTTATTACGATTTTCTTGAATTTTAATACTTCGTATTGCCTCCTCGTGCTTCCATTACTGCGTTTACGCGGTTTGGAATGCTGTACACCAAGTTCCTTATACGATTTTGGGGAATATTCTCCCATTCCTCTGTGAGAGCAATTTTGAGCTCACGAAGCGTGATTGGGGGAGGGTTTCGTTGTTTTACGCATCTGCCTAGCTCGTCCCAAGCATGCTCGATCGGGTTGATATCCGGGCTGCGCACTGGCCACTCCATACTAGTAATGTTCATCTCTTGAAGGTAGTCATTCACAATCCTACCTGTATGAGGTCGGGCATTGTCATGCATAAATATAGCATCCTCACCTAAATTGACCATAAATGGACCAACGTGATCATTGAGGATTTCTTCCACATATCTTACGCTAGTTAAAGAGCCGTTTTCTATGATCACCAGGTCTGTGCGACTTTCAGAAGAAATTCCGGCCCACACAAGTACAGACCCACCACCGTAGGCTACTTTTTCTTCGATGCATGCTTGCTTGAATCTTTCCCCTGGTCTTCGATACACTCTGTGTCTTCCATCGTGCTTGTAGAGCATAAATTTTGATTCGTCGGAGAACATAACTTTTGACCAATCTTCAATACTCCAATTTACGTGGCTCTGGGCATATCTTAGTCTTGAAATACGATGCCCACGCTCCAGTTTAGGGCCGTTTGCAGGTCTAAGGGGTTTTAAGTTAGATTCAGCAAGCCGACGTCTTACTGTCCATGCACTTGGGTTACTTCCTCCGAGGCGTCGAAACTGATTTGTGAGTTCAGTTCCTGTGAGAAAGCGATTTCGAAGCATGGTGTTCACCAAGTATCGGTCTTCTCGTGCTGTGGTACACCTGGTTCTGCCCGTTCCTGGTCTGCGTAGGTTAGAACCAGTTTCATCGTAACGTCGGAGAACTCTTTGTACTGTTGACAGCGACACACCGACAGTCCTGGCTGTATCGCGCTGACTCCGGCCGGTTTCCAGCATTGTAAGTATTCTGGTGCATTCTTCAGGCGTAAGCGACATAATTTCAGCTTGAATAATGAATATAGAGCACTATAAACATGGTTTATGTACCCACATAAATGACAGATTACAAACAAAAGCAAAACCAAATGCTGTAATTTCGTAGTTCCATCTTCGAAAGTGGCCCCTTTTCAAATTTGATTTTTTTATGATATAACTTTACAATAACTAAGAAGTTTTAATACCTTCATTTAAGGAGTATTACATTGTCTATTAAATACAATTTATTGCATTAACCTAGCATTTTTAGTTTCCGAGATTTTTAGGATTCTTTAAGTGACCCGGATTCATTGCTCTCGAGTGTAATTACATTAAATTAGTGCTAAAGTGAGGTGCCTATCTACGTGCATTCCTGACCTCAGGCGAGCATCATAATGACACAGTTGAAACCTTTCCATATCTTTCAGGGCGTTACTTCCCTCTGCAAAATCCTTATTTTATTGATGACTGGAGGTCATTTTAAAATCCATACATCTTATATGCTGTTTTTATTATTTGTTCGACTAACTTTAAACTACAATACGTTTGTGATTATGTGCAGTGAAGTGTTCCAAAACTGTTTGGGGTATTTTTTTTTTGCGAGCGCGCATTCTTTTTTGGTCATTTGTAGTGAATCAAGGGTCGCAGGTAGATGTTGACCAACAAAGCTTTCCTTTTAGATGTTATTGCTCTTGACTCTGACATTGGATTTTGAACCCTATAACTTCGATGCCTAGTGTAATTTTTGTTTATTTGGGTGATAAAGTTATTCTTGTGAAAGTGTTTTCGTTAAGTTTACATATTTAAATATTTGTGAAGGTGAAGGCGGCTAAACACCGAGATAAGAAGGCTCCTAGCGAGATTTACAAGAAACATGACTCTGATAGAAGCCAGACGATCACAATGGAAATAGCAACGTGTAACACATTCTAGCAGTGACATAGAAAAGAGTCGAGAAAGCAGTTAACCCCGCCAAAAGATGCACCGCTGGACATGAATTAATCTGGCGACGACGTCGTTAACAGATGCCCATATATAGATATCACCCGTTGTGTGTCCAGGCTTCCAAAATTGTCTTTAAGTTCTAGGGAGTTTTTTTTGTGTATATAATTTTAAAGTTAGCAAAATAAAAAAAGTTTCGAAAGTAAAAAATAAATAAATTGGAGTAGTTCAATCCTAAGACTTTTTTTCCTCAATTTAATCTTTAACGGTATAAAAAGATTTCTGGCACAATTCACGTTTAATGAATGATTTCAATTTATTAAGGCTTAGATCTTGTACGTGGCTTGGAAGTTTAAAATAAAAGCGTATGCATTGACATCTGAACGAGCCACCTATTTTCTTGAGCCTTGTTGTAGGTACAACAAATATGTGTTTGTTCCTAGTATTTATGTTATGGATATCACTATTTTTTAAACAATTTTATGTTTTTATGGGTATATAAATAAAAGATTATACAAAAATATACTGAGAAGGCACAGTCGTTACATGCATGGCGTTGTGTAAATCGCGATTTTTTAATCGCAGGAGGTACCCTCATTGGGCATGCCACAATTGCGGCGATAAGACCCCTGTTTGAGGAGTGACTAGAGAGGCGCCACGACGTCCTCATCTTCTCCCTGACGCAGGTCACACAACCTCCCGCTCCGCCCAGAGCGGGAAAAGTTATTTGATAATTTCCCACCCAAAAAAAAAGGAAGTACCCTCATCCGTACGGAAATGTTTTTATAGTTTATCGAGCCCATAAATATAGATACAGGCTACACTTCTAGGGCATTCTCACGAAGACTCGTGATCCGTCTACATACTATCTTCCGAGATGACTTGAATCTTGTTGCTCCGGAGAACTCTTTAAAGTAAGTAAATTAAAGCATAAGGCCTCAAACTGCGTTAAGCGAACGTCCGCGCGGTTTCATACAAAAGTTCTCCGTTGCGAGGACACGCGCAGGCGTCCGTCGCGGGGAATCCCGCACTCGCGCCACTTGTCCCGCCTCCGTGTGACGGTCGCCCGCGCAAGGGCACGCGCGGTGCTCACCAGCAGTTTTGCAATGTAATCCTTTACTATTAAACGAGCAATATTTTATATATACACACATCAAAAGTGTCTAGGGATCAAGCATTTTTATGCGGATTTCTTGAGATTGAGATGTGGCTTTGTAATAAATTTATGATTATATAAATTTATATGGATCCTTTTTGGTGCATTTCATAATTTGAAACAGGAACTGTTAATCAAATTCGAGTAAAAGATGAAAATCAGCTGTCAATATTTTCCCTATAAAAACATACAACGCATTGAAGACATTATTAGTGCTACTGTTTCCCTACTACTGATTAAAACCAACGTTATTATGGAGCGGCGACGTCATTTAAGCAGGGAAGAAATGCTCAGAGCCGTGGGAATGATAGAAGCTGGTTCCCGGCAACGTACTGTGGCTTTAGCTCTGAATACAAGTCAGAGTGTTATCAGTCGACTTTGGACACGTTACCGAAGCACTGGTACCGTGGCTGAGCGCCATGGAGGACGGTATCGCTGCACCACACGGAGACAAGACCGATACATTCAAATCTTAACTCGAAGAGCTCCAACAATAACCGCCATGATGTTAGCCGTGAGGCTTCATCACTCTTCAGGGAACTTAATTAGCGACCAAACAGTCAGAAACCGCTTGCATGAAGTGAACCTTCATTCCCGAAGACCGCTACGGGTACCACCTATAGCAATGCACAATCGTAGGATTCGATATCAATGGGCTCTTGAACACAGAAATTGGGCAGAAGAACAATGGCGTTTCGTGTGCTTTTCTGATGAGTCTCGTTTTGGTATGAGACCGGATACAAGACGTATACGACACTGGAGAACCCCTGGACGCCAACAGCGATTAAAATCCTGCCAGGAAGTCCATCCTTATAGTGGTGGAACCATCATGGTATGGGCGGGTATTTGGATCGGCGGAAGAACTGAGTTGATTTGGATCAGAGGCAACCTCAACGCTCAAATTTATGCTGAGACGATTGTATCTGACGTCATCGTTCCTCTACAAGTGCAAATCGGTCCCTTATTTCAGTTAATGCATGATAATGCACGACCGCACACCGCAAGAGTTGTAAGACAGACTCTCGCCGCAGCTAACATCAATGTCCTGCTCTGGCCTGCTCAGTCGCCAGACTTGAACCCGATTGAGCATGCATGGGATATGCTACAGAGAAGAGCTCTGCCGAATATGGAGGGTATCCAGTCGCAAGAAGACCTTTTTTTGTTGTTGCAACGAACATGGGCGGCCATTCCACAGCGTGATTTGGATGAACTCATTTTGAGTATGCCAAACCGATGTTCTTGTGTTGTTAGTGTTCGCGGTAGAAACACGGATTATTAATTGTTTAAGTTACCCAATAAAATTTTAAAGAAAACTGTTATTTCAGTCTTTTTTTCGAACTTTAATGTTAGTGGTTCAAATGTCAAAAATCCCTTTATTAGGAAAATGGCAAATTTCTTTATTAATGCAAAGGTGACTTGGTTTATCGTTACTGTGACAAACGAAAACACTTTATTTGATGAATCCTTAAAGAAAATTTTAATTAATATCAATCAGGAGAAAAGTTATTGCAAAAATATATGTTGATCCCTAGACACTTTTGATGTGTGTATTTGTAATCACGTTCTCGTAAACGGCTCTAACGGTTTCGATGAAAGTTGCAATATAACAGGGGTCTGATATCTGGGAAAATTCGTTTTCTCCGTATTTTCACCTAGGAGAGCGCGGTCGCCCAAAGTTAAGAACAATATAATGAATAATGACATGGCAGCATGGAATTAGTAAGTACCTACTATCATAGCAGCAGTGAATTAGTATGTACACACGGCGACACATCAACCTAGACTGTTTGGACTATTAGAAGTTCAACGCTGCGAATCGTGCGAGAGGGTGCGATATATTTTTATTATTTCATCCCTCTCACGCACGTCGTTTGCTGGGAGCGCGTGGCACGTGTCGCTGCCAACTGCGGCGCTATAACTATAGATACGTATCATGTATATTATTTTGTAAACAAGTTGTGCTCGTTGCGTTCAGTTATAATAATATGGTTTTCGATTTGCGCTGCGCCTGTGAATGTGCACCAATTCATCCGTTAGTTATTATCAATTATTATATATTTCCAGCTTTTTCCGCGGTTCACACGCGTGTAATTCGGAAATCTACAATTATGTCCGATTTAAACACAAACTTCGATTCCCTTTTTTTATTTTATTATTAGATTTTATAAAATCACTGAAAGACGTATTTCTCCATTAGGTACTAATGAAAATATATATATATATTAAAACACAATAAATACCTACTTCGACGTGATTTTGCACATATATAGTTAGAAGCCCGAAAAATATCTCATTACCTAGGGAAAAATCCTTACGATTATTAAAATGTATGTTTGTATGCCTGTGTTTGACTAGTTTGTAACTGTTTGATTTACTTTCACAGCAAAACTACTGAATTGATTAGGGGTAACTTGAAACCATAGGATTGTTTCCAAATGGGTCAACATTGATTACCTACTTGCTTTGTTTTTCATAGTTAGGTTAAATAAAAAACAACGTTTAAAAAATCAGCTCTTTATTTTAATAAAACTTTGACAATAAAATACACACATACTTCACAAATTACATACAACATTTACCTCTTATTGGCAAATAAAACTTAATTACTAATAAAAACATTAGCTATATTAGTCCTATTCTATTCAGATACCTATATTTTGTGCGAACGTTTATAATTTATTATTATCATTGATATATAAAAACCCAAGATGCACACTCAACGTCTAAAAAACGTCCCCAAAAAATGAGCGCAACATTCTAAATTGTGCGCTCATTTCAAATAGTCTCGCGTCGCTCGCGTCTGGAAGCAGTCGTTAAAAATGCCGAAGTGTTCTGTGAGAAATTGTAAAAATATTACGTCAAGAAGGTTAAAAAAGGATGGGATATCGTATTTTCGGTAAGTAAAAAACTTATTGACTAGTTTTTGCTGTTTTTATGACCGATTATAACAAGCAATGTGTGATTTTGATTTATTTTTTCTAAAAACTTTAACTTCAACGCTCAAAGTAAAATACGGCTAACTTCAATGGCTGCTTAGTCAGTGTTAGAACAACGCATTACAGTCTCCTTTTTATTTTAGTCGCATTATAAAAATGACCCTGTTCTAATAAGTGGAGTCGATTTTTTTTTTTTGTTTGTGTTTCATTTTATTAATAAATTTATGTACTTTTGAACCTTTTTGTATGTAGTTTTTGAAAAATATATATATTTACGTTACATAACGTGTAGGTCAGGAGGTAGCCAATTTAACATTTTTATAATGTTCGTAAATATTATGATGTATAACGATTCATTTATGGGCCAACTTATGAGTTCGCGACATGCGGCATGCTAAGGATAGACTGAAGTGTCGCGTAGTCTGTAGTCTGTAAGTGTCACATTAGAAACTTCATGGAAACTTCTAATTTTTATATTTTAGTTTTCCTCGTGACCCAATACGATGTGGAGAATGGACATCAATCGTCAGCCAACAAAGGAGAGAAGATTTTTTTAAGTCGAATAATTCAAGCGTCGTTTGTTCCGGGCATTTTTGGATGAAGATATGTATGTCACTTTAAAAGGCATAAAACGTCTTCGTAAAACGGCTGTTCTTTATATTTGAATAAACAATTTTAACAGTTATTATTTGTTTTTTGATATACCCATAGGCTACCCAAAAACATATTTATGCAGAAATAAAAGTATATTTATGTGTTTAAAACACAATTTTACAAACTCTTAAAATACTAACTAATAACGTAAGATGAAAAAAAAAAGTCATGTTCGACTCCACTCAATACCTTCTCCTACCGACCACGGTCGGTCGTAAAATTTTATTGCTTTAAGTACCTGCGTTAAAATAACAACTTTAAACAATTGGCGTAAGGTTGAACTTGCAATAATATATGCTTGTAGCTTATAGAAAGAGACAGAAATAGAGTTTCGGGACACTTTCGAGCGTTACTTTTATTCGAGACTGTGCATCTTGGGTTTTTATATATCAATGATTATTATCGTTATCTAGCGCGGTCTCGGGTGCAAACCGGTCGACGAACGGCGCGCTGTCGCGAAATGAAAAATAAATACCTTTCAAAAGTTATCTAATGAGAAACAATGAACTAATTACCTATCTATTGTTGCGCGGGCGCCGGTCGGCGCAGCCTTGTAAAAGAAGATGTTCAAAATGGTAGCCATTGTCTTGGATGCAATGAGTCTCTTGGGTAATTATTCAATAATAATAATAAGCCCTTTATTCTGAATATCGAAGTTAACATTTCATATTATGACAGTGTTACCTAAGGCTTTTCCCTTGCATAGGCCTCCTCTAGCATTTTCCATTGCGTTCTGTCTCGTAGGGTAGCGACCCTTCTCCAGTGGTGTCCAGCCGTGATCCTCAGACAATTACTAAATGTTATCTATCAAATACATAATTATATCAAAAGTATATCAGTCACGGTTACCCCGTCCTCCTTTTAAATTTTTTTGATGGTATGACCTCTCGCAACATCACTATCAGCTGCCGCTGTTGTGGAGTTAATTGTAGCGTCATTAATATTGGTGCACCACGCACTAGCACAGTAAAGCACTAAGCCGACGTTCTCACGGACGTAATAAAATCGCGGCGGAGCCCATCCGTGTGTCCACGCGCGTAGACACGCGACAGGTGTCCGACGCGGGCGCCCGCTTAGTTTCAGGCCAAAGGGCACGATTCCATGATCGATTTACACCGCTACCGGTTGATACAAAAATTACAAAAATTACGTCGTTATGAGAACTGCACTGCACCTAATCAAACAAGTTTTACTTTTTTAACTCCCGTGGTTTTTTTTTTTTTAATTGGCCACTAAGGTCTTGGCTGCTAACCGGACTTTCCTGTGGGTGCCTTAAGCTACTACACTTAGAGCCTCCAGCCAGGAGCAAGTAAACTATTCTAATTTAAGCTAGGCGAACGCTCGCTAAGGGCACCCCCTGTGGGGTACGAATCTCGGCTTAGGGCGTCGCTGGGGGAAGGACAGCAAGAGGGAACAGGCTGGATCAAAATTTGGTTAACATCATTATTATTAGACGGGGTACTTAAAGCTACCTGCTCAGCTGCAACAACCGCTGGTACCTCGTTTTCGAGCAAGGGTCGGGGAGGAGTATCATTTTCTTGGGGACATGGTCGCGATCGCAAAGGACCTCGGCGACGAGGTCGCAATGACGGGAGGCGTCTGTGTTTGTGCACTATAGTGATGGCCTTATTCTTCTCCTGGAGGAGTGTAATGGGGTCATCTGGGTCGGAAAGGACATGCCTCGGACGACGGATCTGACTGATTCTAGAGGGGACATAATTAGCTGCCTCGACAACCAGAGGGTTGCGATGTTTGGGAGCGGAGTCAAAATAACGCTTGGACATGCGTTTTAGGAACTGATGAATCGTTGGGATTTTACAGTCGAGATGGAGGATCTCGTTTCTGACATAGAAGGGGGCTCCCGTGGCCTTACGAAAGAAACGGTTCTGCAAGGTCTGGATGAACCTATGGATGGAATGGGGTTTGGCGTGAGCAAATACTGCACCCGCATAGGTCATGATGGGAACTCCCGTCGTATAGGTACGTGTGTTCTAATAAACCTTTGAAAACATGAACTGGGCTAGGATGACAGTAATAAAATGGCACTAAGTATTGTTTTCTAATTGACCACCAGGGTACTTGCGTAACACTCAAAAAATGACAACTGTTCGCAATATCTTTCATTTTGACAATTCAGCCAAGTTCATTGGCTGTATTAGATTATCGGGAATATCCTACAAAACCCTCGGATTGTGATTGAAAGCGTGTTACGCAATTAGGGTAAGTACCTACTGAATGATATGAAATAATGAACTTTTTACTGAATACTAAATTTAATTGAACATAAATATACATTACACTTAGAATAGATAATTAAATACTTATGGATATGGACATCGCAATATTGTATCACACAATCATGGCAACTGACGCATTTGTAAAGTAAGGCGGCGTCCAGTCGAGCTGTCGAGTCCGCGAGGTAGCGCAACAAGTATAGAGTAAAAACACAGACGAGCCGCTGGGCGAGCTCACGACACGTGGACCGGGTCACAACCAGTAGCACGGACTAAAGAACCAGTGCAGCGCGCGGACTGAACTACAAGCACTACTCCTGTGGCGTCACCCCACTCGCTTACTCGTCCGTGTGATCATCGCCGCGCGCCTCCTGCGCCTCTCACAGGCTGGAGATGAAGTGCCACTTGTCCACTACGAACAGACATCATAATTTATAACCCGCCTAATGTATGGCAGTCGAGTAGTAGCCGGCGAGCAGGCAGTGAGCAATCTGATCGCATCATCGTTGAATATGGCTATGGTAAATGCAAAGATCTAAGTTGCGGTATATCTAGTACAGAGTTCAATAATATACAGACTGTAAAAAAAACAACAGACTTAAAAAAAAACACTTAAAAGTGAAAAATAACTTTAATTTCGGAAGCCGGTGGCAAATAACTTAAAATACAGAACCAAAGACACCGACTTCCGAAATTAAAGTAATTTTGCACTTTTTATTAGTTTCATTTACCAAGAGGTAAAGGAAACTAATAAAAAGTGCAAAATAACACACCCGTAGCTCGTACCAATGTAGTCTGACACGCCCTACCGCTCCGCCCAGAGCGGGAGAAGTTATTTGATAATTTCCCACCCAAAAAAAAAGGCCGTCGACACTTACGCATATTAGTAAATATTTTGAATACTGAACCGATTTTGATTGATTGTTGAAGGAAAGGCAAGCGAATAAAAAAAACCGGTCAAAAGCGAGACGGACTCGCGCACCATTTTAAATTTCATCGGCGAGACCTATATTTGTCAGAGAATTTAAACACTGCACATATCTTGACCGATAGAAAGAAAGAAAGGTCAGCGCCATATCTTGACCGATAGAACTAATGTAATTTTTGTTGATAATTTCTGAAAAAGTGAACTATTTAGAAATATCGTTTTATTTTTCCTGTATTCTTTACATAAACTTCGATCACAGAATAATTTCAGATTTTTCTCCATGCAAACTTCGGAGCTCATTATAAGATCACTCTCTTGTCCGTCTGACCGTGTGTCACCACCGATTTTCTCAGGAACGGGTGGACGTAGCAAGTTGAAATTTATACCAGATACTGAGGTCTATAGTCCCTAATAGGTGTATAAAAATCAAGATCCTGAGTCAACACGATAAAAAGATACGGGAAAATTTAGATTTTCGCGAAAACTTGTAGGTACCAAAATTTACCTTAATTATCAATTTCCCTTTACTTGTGCTGTAAGACTTTGTAAAATTACTGTTATGGAGCTAAGCAGTCGATCATAACATATACAGGGTGAATTTTGAGATGGGGCAATAAGGGCAGGTACCTTAATCGTTGTCGCTACAAGAAAACGGTCTTAGAACACTATCCTTAAATTTTTGAAACTTTTTGATCGGCGTTCATAAACTTCCCATACATTTCGTAGGAGCCTGAGAGGAGATAGAACACAATATACCTTTGTATGATGAAATAACTTTTTACTATTATTTAAATGAACACAATATACCACTATACAACAGTCAAATTATTCCAATACTTAACTGGGCTGAATAGGGAACTAATGTAGCAGATTTAACCTTTTAAATGATTATCATTCCGCCATACTTTTATTGAGATAAGAAGTCATTCATGAAATAAATAAAAACGGGTATTTTAGTCAACTTTCAACAAATCACATATTTAGCGGTTCGACGACTGCTTTTCAAACCTAGGTTCGATTCCCGACAATTGATATTTTTAGTTTTTCTTTTTATATTTTGAAATACTATCCATAGTATCCATACTTATATTTACTTATCCAAACTAATTTTATAAATTCGAAAGTAACTCTGTTTATCTGTCAGTCTGTCTGTATGTTACCTTTTCACGGCTAAACCACTGAAGGATTTCAATAAAATTTGGCAAGGAGATAGATGCCTGTAGAAGGACATAGGGTACTTTTTGTCTCAAAAATAATCCTAAAGGGGGTGATATAGGGGATGAAAGTTGGTATAGGAAACCCAGCATTTCTTAAGTTAGGGATATGAGATGCTTTTGGTAAGAAATAAAGAATTACGCGTTCCAGCGTTTTTGTAAAATCATCCCCAAAAGGGGTAAAATAGGGAATGATTTTAAAAATTACATTTTTTGGGTCTTCTTTTCAAGAGATTTAAGAGTTTAGAAATATAGTCCTAAGCCCGTATCTTGAATTAACATTTAGTCTTCATTACATTAAAATCGGCCCACTCTGTCAAAATTTATAAACTAACCTTTCTAACAAGTAGGTATTACGTGGTCAATGACAGCACTAGAGTAGTTATTACAAATTAAATGGTAATAATAATAGTAAAATTCTGTAGTAATAATAATAATAGTAGGTCTAAGTTTAAGGCGATTCATGTCGCCCGAACTTAGACCACGTTTACCTCGTTTGCCCATGCATAACAAAAATAAGGCGCTGGTGGCGGTTCTGGATTCGCAGTTGTCAAACTATTTTGATGACTGCGAAGACCTCACTGATACACATTCAATTCTGTACTGCGCGGCTGTAGCGGCATGTCGTGTAGCTCACGTCAAATTTGCTAATGACTCTAGAGCTACACGACCAAAACCAACCGCACCAGCTTGGCAGTGCAGAATTGAGCGCCGTATTGGTGGGGCCAGAACGCTTATTGGCAAACTAATCTGCTTCAGGGAGGGCAATACTCGCCCTAGAGTGATGCGCTTTGTGAAGCGGGCGTTCTTAGGGACTGATATCAGCCCTCAGGACTATATGACGCGCGTCACAGAGCGCATCGACTTCCTGAAGCAGAAAGTGTATGCATGGGCGAACCGTATTCGTAGGTATAAGCGGCGAGTAGAACGATACACTCAGAATCGCACCTTCCAGAGCGATGAAAAGTGGGTTTATAGGGCTTGGGAGCGACCAGACCAGGTGTGGCTGACACACATCTGCCGGATGATGATGCCATGTGCTCTTTTTGGCGCAGCATCTGGTCGGTACCTGTCAGTCACACCGAAGGTGATTGGACTCGGGAAGTCGAGCGAGTCTGCGATCCAATACCAGAAATGGGGGCTATTACTATCTGCCCCCAAGATGTAGCTCGTGCAGTCCGTCCGTTGCCTAACTGGAAGTCTCCAGGGCCGGACGGGATGCACAATTTCTGGATAAAATGGTTTGTAAGATCGCATGCTTGCTTGGCGGCACAGTACCAGACTGCTTTGGAGACTGGTTCGCTACCCCAGTTCCTAACGACAGGAGTTACCCAACTGCTCCATAAATCTAGTAGCACCGCGGAACCCAAAAATTATAGACCGATCACGTGTTTACCGACGGTCTATAAAGTTCTTACATCCATTTTGAGAGCTAAAATTAACAAACATATTGACACCAACTCCATCATGTCTTCCTCTCAAAATGGATGTAGGAACAGGTCCCGCGGTACTAAGGAGCTACTCCTCATTGATATGGCTATTAGCCAACAGGTTCGCCGTTCCCGAAAGGATCTGTCGACATGCTGGATAGATTATAAGAAGGCCTATGACTCGATGCCACATACATGGCTCATGAGGGTGCTGGAGTTGTATAAAGTAGATAAAATTCTGCGCACCTTCCTGATGTCGTGTATGGGGCAATGGAGGACGGTCCTTCGCTACCCAGGATGTCGAAATATCCAGAGGAATAGCGAGCCGATAAGGATCGAGCGAGGCATATTTCAAGGCGACAGTTTGAGTCCGCTCTGGTTCTGCTTAGCCCTGAATCCTCTAAGCACACTGCTGGAGGATTCAGGTCTTGGCTATCGGTTGAGGAGAGGTGGTCAGGTTATATCTCACCTCCTCTACATGGACGACCTAAAACTCTTTGCCCCCAACAATTTGCAACTGATGGAGCTACTGAAAGTAACTGTTTCAGTAACGCCATCAGGATGGAATTTGGTGTGACAAATGTGCGGTCATGCATGTAAAGCGAGGGGAGATTGTGGAATCCGTGGGAACCCAACTCTCGGATTCCATAAACCTTAGAGCCCTCTCCGCATCTGAAACCTATAAGTATTTGGGTATGTCGGAAGCGTTGGGCATCAATGTTACTGACATGAAGCAATCGTTGAAGGGGCGCTTCTTTGGCCGCCTGAAAAAAGTATTAAATAGTTTTCTATCAGTCGGCGGAAACAAGGTGCGCGCCTTCAACGGTTGGGTTATGCCGGTTTTGATGTACTCTTTCGGCATACTCAAATGGACTCAGACCGAACTCGACGCCTTGGATAGGAGGGTCCGTACGTTGCTGACTGCATATCGAATGCATCATCCACGGTCATCAGTAATGAGACTGTATATCCCGCGAAAGTGTGGAGGTCGAGGCTTTTTAAACGCTAAGACCCTCCACAATCGCGAGATATGCACTCTCAGGGAATATTTCCTAGGAGTCGACGTGGGGATACATCGAGATGTGGTTGTGGTGGACAAGGGCCTTACCCCGCTCTCCTTGGCTAAAGAGAACTGGCGCAAGCCTGTAGTGCTTGACACGAAGGATCGCATGGAGATATGGCAGAGTAAGGAGCTTCACGGACGCTACTTCTGGGCCCTGCATGGGCCCGATGTAGATTTACCAGCGTCCGTAACCTGGCTGCGTTTTGGTGACCTCTTTGGAGAAACCGAAGGTTTTGTCTGTGCAATTATGGACGAAGTTATGATGACGAACAATTACCGGAGATTTATTGTGAAGGACGGCACGGTTGACACCTGTCGGGCATGTCACCGTCCGGGAGAATCAATCCAACATATTATCTCCGGGTGTTCTCGTCTAGCTAATGAAGAGTACTTGCATAGACACAACCTTGTAGCCAGGATTATCCACCAGCAAATTGCTCTGAAGTACAGCCTTGTGGAATCGGAAGTGCCGTACTACAGGTATGTGCCCGACCCAGTTCTCGAAAATGGAAATATCACATTGTACTGGGATCGATCCATCATCACTGACAGAACTATTGCTGCCAATAAGCCTGATATAGTGGTGGTGGATTGAGAAGAGCGGCGCAAAATGATTATTGACATAACGGTCCCGCATGACGAGAACCCCGTGAACGCTGAGAAAGATAAACAAATCAAGTATCTTGACTTGGCTCGCGAGGTTGTCGACATGTGGGATGTAGATTCAGCAATCATTGTGCCGATAGTCGTGACAGCCAATGGCTTAATCGCCAAGAGCCTCGACCAACACCTAAGGAGGCTCTCGTTGGGCAGCTGGATCAAGGGCTTGATCCAGAGAGCGGTACTCCTGGACACGGCTCGCATTGTCAGAAGGTTCCTCTCCCTGGAGCCCTGACCGCCGGTAGCTTGGACCCTGTTCCCGATACCGGTGGGCTACTATTTTTTATATTTTTAAATGTTTTTATATTTTATATGTTTTAATTTTTAAAAATATAAATTATATGTATTTAAATGAAATAAAGGATAGTAAAATTAATAATTAGTATTTTAAGGCATTTATAATCATATGAAAAAACCGGACAACTGTGAGTACGACTTGCGCCTTGAGGGTTACATCTCAAAGCTGTGCTTGCTCGGCTGCCCGAATTTCCATATCTGGAGGGAAAGACAAACTTAAGTTTTTAATTGAAAAATACTTTTAATAGAGTGGAGAGTACCGATTTGAATGAAATACAGACTAAATATTACTTCAAGACACGGCCTACGAAATTTTGACCCCAGATTGAAGAACAAACTTTGCAGTTTATATAATATATTATAACTAGGAATCACCAATTTTCGGATTTTGCTCTGTACTTGACCTTGCTTCTCGCCAAACTTCATGCTGTTGGGCCAACGGGAAGTACCAAATAGGCTTTGGTTTATTTGCGTTGACTTGAAAGTTTGATTTTCGTTACAGATCCAAGGGACCGTAGATCTAACTAAGGCTAAGCTCGCACTACGAATTTTAATCGTTGCAGATAATATTTGCCAATCTGTGGACTATACCATTAACTAGAGTCCGCACACTGTTAAAAGAAATCGTTTGTGAGTGCGAGTAGATCTGTACCACAACTACAAACGACTAGATATTGTGCACACATGTCAACAATCCGCCTTTATAAGTAGAGCTGTCTTCGAACAAATCGTCATTAATCCGATCCAGCCCGTCCCTTGTTGTCCTCCACCAGCGACGCCCTAAGCCGAGGTCCGTACCCCACAGGGGGTGCCCTTAGCGTGTAGTCGCTTAGTTTATAAGTTTTATGCCCTGGCTGGAGTCCTTAATTTATTGAGGCAGCCACAGGAAAGTCCGGTTAAGCAGCCGACAACCTCCTAGGTTGACCTGCCATTTATAAAAAAAAGAACAAATCGTCATTCAGTAGCTAGAGGTTCTGAGCCCGGTAGCCACGCAGCCAGCTCTGGCCTTAGTACGACTAGTTCCTGCTTCGATAGCCTAGCAGTCTTCAGGAAACTAGTCAGCTAGGGGAGGTCTGAAGGGCGATTACCACGTAGTCCCTTTCATCCCTCCACTTAGGGTTGTCACATGATATATTATTGTAACGTGTAACGTAATATAAGTAAAGTTGCCAATAAATTATCATGAAGTTCAACGGGGTTTTAATTTCACAATCAGCAACCCTACAGCAGTTTAATAATCGTAACGATCAAAATTCGTAGTGCGCGCTTAGCCTAAGTTTTTTATATCTATTTCAACTTGATGCCTCCACGCATTCCTGAGAAAAAGGGTCTTGATAGACAGCGAAATTATCTTTTAAGGGTTTCCATTTTTCATTTTGAGGTGCGGAATCCTAATACAGATTTATTAATTATCTGTTTGTTACCTTTTCATGCCATAACGGCTGAACAGATTTAGATGAATGGCATACGGATAGGCCATGACCTGTACTGTACCGTAATTGCGTAATACAACACAATCTGTTTCGATTTGAAACAGATTGCTAATCCATTGCTGCATAAGTTGGAAAAAAAATCTGCTCAACAACGTAAATAACGCAATGAATGTTGTTGAACTGTCAAAATGAAACAAATTTGACATAATTGTTTATGATAATAAGTTACGCAATTAGGGTACTGGGTTAGGACATATGATAAGTACTTTGAATCCCGGTAGTACGTTCCTGTGGGATATTTTCAGACATTTACGCATGCGAAGCCGCGGACAAAAGCTAGTACACCTATAAAATTTTGTACATTTAAGCTGGTATACGACTTTTAGTCTTAGTGTGACTGTGTGAGAAATCGCTGATTACAGCAGCGCGCAATGTAAACTTATGGGCTAATGAGTGCATGTTATTTAAAGTGAAGTTGTAACATTTAAAGCTGGTGATAGTGAGTGTAGTTAAGTGAGTAAGTAAGGTAGGTATACTGACCGCTGAGCGGGATGGGCTGCGGCAGGCCGCGCGGCGGCGCCTTGCTGAGCACGGCGCCCGCTTCCGAGCGCTCCACGCGCGTCGGCGCGCCCTCCACGCTCACGTTCATCCTGCGGGAGTGCGGACCACACGGTTACTACGTTCTCGGATCATGGATCAAATAGCCACACTATCTAACGACCGGTTCGGGCTTACTTGTTGATATCCGTCGCGTCCGCCACCTCGCCCGCCATCAGCGAGCGCCAGAACTTGTGCACCTGCAAACGTAATACTATCACACACGAATCGCCTCAGAATGTCAGTCGATCAGAGGCTCGACCTCGAGGCGTATCGAACGCTATGAAGACTTAGAGAGTGGCTCACCTCGTCGATGACCTTGTAGGCGAACTCCGCGTTCTTGCACTCGCCGTCGAAGGCGAAGCGGTTAACGGGCTTGCCGTCGGGCACCTTGTAGAGGCGGAACCACTCCACCGTGGCGCGCAGCAGGCCCGGGAAGTGCGCCTCCACGTCGGCCACGTCGTTCAGCTTGTCAGCGGCGGCGTCGCGAGCGTCGATGGCCAGCAGCTTCCAGTCCGTCTCGCCTTCGTCAATGAGCGCCAGCGTGCCGAGGATCTTGACGGCGTACACGTCTCCGCGCGCCGCCACGCGGTCACCGATCTCGATGACGTCGATGGGGTCGTTATCGCCGCGCGCCTGCGTGCCAGGGTCCACGTGGTGCGGGTTCTCCCAAGTCTGCGGCAGCGCGCCGTAGTTCCAAATGTAGCCGCGGTGCGGGAACACGTTGCTCACGAAGCGCAGCGCGCCCTTCTTCACGTCCTGCTTGATGGGGTTGAGCGGCTCGCCGAGGCTGATCTCCATCTTGGCGTTGCTCCAGCGCGGCACCTCGACCACCATGTTGACCAGCCGCCGCGCCTTATCCGCCCACAGCGGGATGTCATGCAGCGGCGAGATCGGCCCGCTCTCGTCCTCTGCAAAACGACTCTAAATACACACCAGTACACGACATGGTCTAACAGCTGGTCGCATGGGCACATATCCATGCAGTTCATTCCACAGTTAATACCTTATTGGTGTTAATAAATAAAGGTGCAACCAGACTGCGGTCGATCGACGTCGACCAGTCGATATACAGGAGCAGTAAAAATAAGTTAAAACAAACCTTGGGCTAAACTACAAACACAAAGAATAGTTTCGAATGAAGTTCACGCTAGTAAAATTAACTAAAATTGAGGAAAATCGTAACAAAAACAAAAGCACTTGAAGCCTTCACCACTACTCACGAAGCAAAAACCCTGTATGTTTTTAAGATGTATGTTGTCTTGAAAGAGCATGGCAGTTGAGTATGTCATGCTCACTTGCAAGTATGTTGGATCATTGGGTTCCCTACGAAATGGTTGAGCTGAATGGTGCTGATCCACGCGTCATGTTCGTAAACGAGCGCCGTCAGTTGAGACTGGTTATCTCTTATCTGCTAGGGCTTATTTTTAATCTTATCTTCAATTGTTTTTCATTATTTTTTGTACATTGTTCTCACATATTATAGAAGCAACAAGAATAATGTACCCAGGATTTTGTAATATCTATATTTAAAGGAGTGTCCTTTTAGTTTCTTGGCCGTATTCTTCTCCATAGAGATCTACATTTTGGAATGGGCAACTAGCTTCAACTTTCTGAATAACTGACCAACTTTTTTACAATTCAATAGTGCCTGTAAATAAATGCTTTGCTTTGAGTTTGAATATATTTCCATAATCAATTATTTCCATATTCCAGTGATAAGTACTACCTGATACCGAACTAATTAGATTAGGTTAAATATTTTGACTTGCAAAAAAAGGTTAGGTTAGGTGGGAAATGTGACTAGGGTTGCCAACTTTTTTTGCGAAAAATAAAGTATAAAATTCTAAAGTATTTAGAAGCAAAAAAAGTATTTTTCAAAATGTTGTTATTCCCTTAAAAACATTGGGAGCTTTTAGCAAAAGCTAACATTTTTTGTTGTATTTGAAAGTTTCAAAGCTCAAAATAAATTTTGGATTTCCATAAAAACCTCGTATTTTTATAAATTTTATAGATGATCTGTTTCTTTCTTCTCGCTACTTCAGATTCATTACCGAAAAGACTCTCAGTGAAAGCTGAAGTTGCGGGAACCGGGAACTCGACGTAAATCAATGGCGGGAACAGATAGTAAATAAGAATTCTTTTTACATTTGTTTAGCTATCAGATGTATTTTTAAGTATTGTCATAATTGACAACAGTATTTTTCTCCGAGAATTATTTATCGTTATTAAGTGGGTTAGGTACCCACTTTTTTTATCGATAAATAGCTCAGTAACTACCCATAAGAGTGCATCGTTTTACATATCACAGTCAAGATTAGAAATAAAGTATTTTTGCATACTTTATTTTTATGCAAAAGTATAAAGTACAATACGCGCCACGAAAGATGAGACTTGACCGCGCCTCCCGCCGCTCCTTCCGCCGCCCCGTTGACGCCCCGGCGCGCACTTCATACCGCTAAAGAAACCCATAATTTATGCGTCTCTTTAGCGTGGTTTGACTTGCGCAGTAGACGATTTATGGGCCATAAATCGTCTACTGCGCAAGTCAAACCACGTGGTGTGTCAAGTCTCATCTTTAGTGGCACGCACTGTATATGTAGCGAAAATAAAGTAGGATACTGTATTATAAACGATATGTAGGTAATATATAACGATAGTCGGCAACCCTAAGCGTAACCCCCTACGACCAAAAACGACTAGAATATATAGAAAAAAACCGGCCAAGTGCGTGTCGGACTACATACAATGAAGTGTTTCGTAGTTGGGATGAATTTATCCCAAATACACACTTAGCATTGTAGTTGATATACATGTTCTCCCATACATTCCAACTGCAAATGTAAGTTTGTACGCACAATATTGAGAGAATACCATGGTATTTTAAGACCATAGACTTCTTATAGGTTTTCCAGTAATCTATGAGTGAAGAACCATTTTCAGTATTTTTTTTTTCAAAATTTTAGGCTTAGTAGTCTCGGAGATATGATGTTTTTACTTTAAAATTATAAAAAAAAAAAATATATTTGATATCCTCGCAACAACCCCTTTCGTTTGATATGTCACACGATACAGTTTGAAAAACATTTTTTTTTTAATTTTCTTATTTGCCCCCCAAATTTGACTCCCATATTCAAAATACTTGTAGTTATAACTGGGATTTTTATTTTTCGGGGTACGTAGCAAGGTGTCGGTGTTTATGAGGAGAAACCAATGTTAATGTTGTTCACGATTTATTCACTCTCAAACTGTTCTTAATGTTAAAATGTTAATGAAATGTTGATGAATACACCCGACTCACGCGGTAGACAAAAGTGCATTGAATCTAATATAAATAATAAGTAATAAGTAATAAAATTAGGTCAGCGCGTCACGCCGATATTGCTAACTAAGGTGTTCGGTGAAAACACCGAACATATTCCGGACCACGAAAGATAGGGATGCTTAGATGAAACAATGTCATGTTAGTAAAATAATGGAATGATCATGAAAATAATGTTTACAACGTGAAAACAAGCCAACTTAAGATTAAAATGTTAGTAAAACAAAAAGAGAATTATCTGCAATAAAATTAAGAGCTTATTGTTCCTAAAGGATTCCTAGGCACGCGAGGACACGCCCTATTCACCATAGTATTGTTTAATTCACCATAAATGTGTGTCGCACTAGATTGCCGTTCACTAATGTTTTGCCGCGTACTAACACTAACACTATTGACGTTCACATCACTAACACTTCTGGTAGGTCGAAGCTCCATGTCCGACGTAATGTGGGCGCGGCGCGCTCGCAGCCGCAGCCATCTGTACAACAGCGCTCCCGCCGCCAGCGCCAGAGCGCCGACCAGGATGTAGCTTACTGCATACTGATGGATGTCATGAGTGGATAATGTTTCTCCCACTTCCACTTGGCTGTTTTTCATATCATCGATGCGTTGGTGTAGCTTTTTCAAGGCAAACTTCATCTCACCTGAGTCTGTGACATCATGTAAGTTTTTGAAAGGCATAGTGCTGTTAATGATGAAGTTCAACTGATCCATCTCAGGTATAAAAATATCCGGACTCATGTCTATTCGGTTTTTCTTTTGACTCTTAATGTTCAGGGTAAAGTCCTGACCCTTTAGCAGGCAACCTGCTTCTAAGTAAATGACACCGGCTTTGCTCAGTTGTACCTTATTTATCTGTTCGCCGCAGATTACTTTGACGGCATAAATGTTGCAGCAATAGTACAAGAATAGCGACGGGTTTGTTAATGATGTCCATTTGTTTTCACATCTAGATCTTCGCACCTTGCACTTATCTGTGTCTCGGTCGAGATCACAAAAGTTGTTCTCGTTGTTCAGATGGTATACTGGTTTCTTCCAATCACATATAAAATTATCATCTTCTTGTTTACATAGTGAAAGTTCTTCCGACGTAATTGTTAAGTATGAGTCTCTTTTTATATCCGTAGCGATGTATTCTGAAGACGGGATCAACTCTATCATAGTGTTGTTAGTCTGGTGTGGTATAGAATGAATTTTATACAACTTATATCGGTCTCTGCTGATAAGTGGGAATGTTATTTGGAAGAGGAAGTATTGTTCAGTTAATCGTGCTGTAATGCTCATCAGAGAATATAGCTTTCGAATGTCGTGCGGTTCAATAGGCAATGTTAGGTCATCGGATAAATGCCCAGAGATAATGTTAAGTTCCTTTTGAAGCTGTTCAGGGGTAAGCAGATGAATGTTAAACTGTCCATGGTGGACATTGGTTAGGATGTCTAGTAAAATATCTTGAGTTCGTTTTAAGTTATGCAGTAAATTACTGGCCGTAAGGGCTGTCATGGTAAATTCTTGAAGTAAGGATATGTTGTTTATCTCTCGTTGTAATCTGTTTGTGATGTTATCTAGCGTTATTAGATGTTTATTTATTATTTTATGCTGTTTTGCCATGATTTCTTCTGTTCTTTTCAACAAATTATACTCTGATTCAACAATCGATGTCTGGTTCTTCCATAAGCCAGCTAAATGTTTTTCATTTTTTTGTATCATGTTTATGTCTCGGCTGTATTTTTCCGCGAATTGTTCGTCTAATACTCCGAATAGGGAATTTGCAATGTTTCCAACTGCATTGATATGTCCCCGCCGCCGTCTGGAGTGTCCACTTACGTGTTGCGTCATCAGAAGCTCATTGTAGTATTTCAGTTCATTACCCTCATGGATCAGCTGTGGGACTATCATGTTACACTGTTCGCTGCCTGTTGTTTTGCATGTTTTGTCCAGATATGTTGTTACTTTTTCAAACGCCTGCATACCTTCCCAATACGGAGACATGTTATAGAATACAACTAGGACCCAACTGTCTTTAACGAGAGTAATTTTGGATATTGGGTCAAAGTAGAAAGATTGGTTATTGGTTAATGATGTTATGTTGTAGGTGCAATTTGCAACGTTGCAGATTGACATAAAAAAGGTTAATGCCATGGCCACATACGATAACGTGCCTGGTGTCGTTTTTCTTGTTTGTTTCCTGCTATTTCGGGTTCTAGTCCCCTGTTCAGCTGAACTGTCTGTTTCAGTTGAACTGTTTTGTTTGTGATTTGTTTCGATTTCTACTGGTAATAAAGAAAGTTTGACTACTGGTCGCTTTATGATGCCATTTTTCGTTTTCAATGACACCACCCTGACATAGCCATCATTACCGGGATGCACGTCTATCACTCGACCCATAATCCACCGTCCAGCTGGAATGTTATCCTCGTGCACTACCACCATGTTGCCTACTTTTAGGTTTTCCTGAGGTTTAGACCACTTTTCTCTCGCTGTTAATTGGCTCAAATATTCATTCTTCCACTTTTGCCAAATCTGTTTAAAAATGTTGGTTGTTAAATGCCATCTCGTTCTTGCATCCTCCTTTGTCTCAATCACTGTTAAGTCGGATCTTCCTGTTAAAAAATGTGCCGGTGATAAATAATCCTGATCCTCAATGTTTTCTGTCAGTGAACATAACGGTCTCGAGTTCAGACACGCTTCCAGTTGTGTCAGTATAGTAGTGAACTCTTCGAACGTTAGTCTTTGTTCGCCAACCACTCTTTTCAGGTGGAACTTCAGACTGCGGACGGCTCTTTCCCACAGCCCGCCCGCGCTCGGCCAAGATAGAGCGTTGAAATACCATTGTATGTTCATTTTAGCGATTTCTTCCTGGCAACTATCCCCGAAAACTTGTTGTAATTGTTTGTACTCCTCTTGAAGCAGCCTATTAGCTCCGATAAAATTGGTTCCTTGGTCACTATACAAGTTATGAGGTGTTCCTCTCCGGGCTGCCATTCTCTTCAGTGCAGCTAAGAATGCTGAACTGGTAAGGTCAGACACCAATTCTAAATGAACTGCTTTCGTGACCATGCAAATGAATACAGCCACGTAGCCTTTCAGTGTTCTTACTCCTCTTCCCTTGTTTGCCTTGATGTTCACAAAACCTGTGTAGTCCACACCGGTGTGGTAGAATGGAGGCGCGGGGTTGGTTCTAGCTGCGGGAAGGTCACCCATCAATTGATATTGCTTCTTTGCTTCATACTTCCGGCAAGTTACACAATTTCTTAAATGTTTTTTGGTTGTGCTGTATCCACTTGTTATCCAGTATTGTTGTCTGAGAGCAGCTAAGGTCAGTCGGGGCCCTCCATGGAATGTTAGTTGATGAGCTTCTTCTATGAGTAACTCCGCTAATCGACTTTTGTTAGGGATTATCCTAGGATGTTTCATTTCGTCGCTCATACTTGCGTTCCGTAAACGTCCTCCCACTCGGAGAAACCCGTTTTCATCGACGAAAGGTTTCAAATTCAATAATTTGCTGTTTGATGCCACATTACCATGTTTGTTTATCATTTCAATATCTGACGCAAATGCTGTACTTTGCACTCGTTTTATAATAGCTGATTTGACTTTTCGCAATTCTAGTAATGTTAGGTACTTTGGTAAATGTTTACGTTGCGACTTTGGCGTCAATGCCCTCAGTACCCATGCCAAGACACGAGTTATTTTTATAAATGAATTATGTTGTAATAATAAATCATCTATTATACTGTTACTGTTAATGTTTTGAACAATGTTTACCAATTTAATCTTTTTCATCTCTTCCTCTGTTTGGTAGATAGCCTGTTTTTGTTCCTTTTCTGCGTCATAAGACGCTAGCCATGCTGGTCCCTTCCACCATAAAGGGTGGTGTAATAGTTGGGGCGCTGTTAAACCTCGGCTGGCGCAGTCGGCCGGGTTGTCTCCTGATTTCACGTAGCGCCAGCAGTCTGCCGGCATTATCTGTTTTCTAGCGTTGACTCTATTAGCTACGAAAGGTTTCCAACGTGCTGAATCGCCTTGCAGCCACCCTATGACCACCATAGAATCACACCATCCATAGATTTGTAATTGACAACTTATACTCTGTTTGATTTTGGCGATTAGCTTAGATAATAGATAAGCACCACAAAGCTCCATTCGTGGTAATGTTACGCTCTTTTTACTTGGTATAAGTTTCGATTTTGCTGCGACAATCACTGTTTCTTGTTGGTATTTTGTTTACACGTCCATACATTCCTGATCTTCTACGGTTAGGTTTGAAGGGTCTACAATCTCTTCAACTTCCCAAAATTTCTGGATTTCCTCGATATTATTTAGAACCACATTACATTGGTATGTTTTTACGTTACCGCATAGTAACCATCCCAGGTGTGTTTGTTGAGCCATCGGCTGTTGGGCATGTTCACCTTTTATAATTCCGCCTAGCATAATGTTAGCATAAATGTCCGCCCCGAAAAGCAAGTCAACCGGTCGACTTTTGTAGAATTCAGGGTCTGCTAAATTTATGTTTTTTATGTAAGTCCAATTTGGTTTAGCGAATGTTTGGTTTGGCAGACTTTTAATAAGTTCGTTCATGATGAGCACATCAGATTCGAATTCAAAATTGTTGTACGTGGAAGCACATTCTATAGTTATCATCCCCTTACAACTGTTTTCCTTTTGCCCCACTCCAAAGATGACTCCTTTGCATCTTCGTCTCTTGATACCTAATATCTGAGCTGCTTCCTCAGTTATTAAGGATATCTGGGACCCTTGATCGATCAAAGCGCGCATGTTGTGGTAAGTTCCATCCACACTTTTGACCTTCAGCAGAGCAGTCGCTAGCAATATCTCCGCCTTTTCATCTTGAGAGGCATTCACGTTGCCCGTCACGGGTTCATTGCGTTTTACGTTTTGTTTCTCAACATTGTTGCTGCTTGACGACAGAGTTGATGCATTGGCTAATTTCGTAAATGCGTCATGTAGAATGGTGTTATGTTGATCTTGGCATTTCCGGCATGTTAAATTGGAGGTGCACTGATTTCCGAAGTGGCTAAATAAACAATTTGTGCAAAGTTTCAATTTGTTTGCAGTTTTTAGCCTCTGGTCGTCACTCATTTTTAAATATGTTTTGCAATTATAAATGCCGTGTTGGTTATTGCAGAGAGGGCATTTTATGTTCGAAACGTGCATTGATTTCGCAACTGCTCTATTTCCATTGCTTTTGTTATTTGAATTGTTGTAGATGTTTTTCTTATTGTTAGATGTTTGATTTTGATAATTGTTTTGATAAGAAGTCTTCGAGGGCACACTATCTTTGCGGCGAACTGTTTCCAGAGATGTAAATTTTGTTTCCAAAAATTCTAAGAACTCTGTAAGAACCGGTAGTTCTTTCGAATTCTTCAGCGACTCTATGTAGTCTGTGTATGTTTCCGTATCTAGCTTTTGACCTAGAACGTGTATGATCATTGGATCCCACGATGTGATGTCAACTCCCAAGTTTTTGATTGCATTAAGACACTCTAGCGTGGTGTCATGCATTCGCTTGATCTGCTGTATCGATTGCTGTTGTATGTTTGGCAGGCCTAGCAAAATGTTCATATGGGACGAGAATATTAGTTTTTTGTTATCATACCGATGGGTGAGAATATCCCAGCACACCAAATAGTTATCGGTACTTATCGATAGGTGTTGTATAAGTTTCTCAGCTTCTCCGCGAACCTTACCCTTTAAATACTGCATTTTTTGGCCGCTTGATAACGATGGGTTGTTGTGTATAACTTCCGAGAATAGGTCTCTAAACGATACCCACTGGTTGTAGTTCCCGTTGAAGTTCGGTATCTCCAGTTGAGGTGTTGATTTTTCCCTGTGTGAGACTGACCACATTTTCGTGTTGACAGCCCTTTTCAGGTTGTTGAATTTTTTCTCATACTTATCGTACATGTTGTTATATTGTTCGTTGTCTCCCTCCAGTTCGATCTCAATGTCCCAATGTAATTTGTCGATAGCTGACCATCTAGCCTGTAGTGACCTCAATACGTCCTCAAATTCCCACTTATCTGAGATAGAGTCCACATCTATGTTTGCGGTTGTACGCACAAAAGCTTTAAAATTCGCATACTGTCTTTTCAACAGGTCGTCTAGCTTGCTGTTTGGCTCCATATTCAACTGCTGCACTGGTCGGTCACTCAGCTGCCCTGAACAACTTGGTCCCTCCTCCTCTCCTTTTTTCACTTCTGCACGCATACTCGATGCCGACGGTGATCTGTCTCGAGCTGTTGGTTGTTCACCTGTTGACAGGCTTCCTGTTTTCATGAACCGCAGCTGATACTGTTGGTTGATCAACGCCTTGGTTGACTCATACACCGTCCTTGTTTTCTCGTACTCTCGATCGATAAAATAAGGATCGGTCTTACTGACCTCCCCCTCAATTCGCTCATGATTAATTTGGTAGTCATTCCAATAACTCTCCAAAGTGCTAAGCTTCCGCTTAAAGTAATCTACTGTTTTCCTATCAGCACTATCCTTCTTCAAGTTAATGCCAAGTTTTATGATGCTATCATAGATCATTGATTGCGTTTCAATGAGTTCTGACATTGTTATGGGATGTTAAACTGCAGTCCTTACTGACTAAAATTAAGGAAATTTATTACTTGTTTTTTCCGCTGTTAGTCTTCAGCCCTTGCTGCTACTTCACTGTTATTCTCCAATGTTCGCTCCGACCGCCCCACGACGTACACGCACTGTTGTTTGTTACGATAGTTCAGACCTCGCACACCACAATTCCGAATGTTCCGAAATTACGCGACGCGTGATCCAATCCGGCTCGAAGGACCAAAAATATGTCGGGGTACGTAGCAAGGTGTCGGTGTTTATGAGGAGAAACCAATGTTAATGTTGTTCACGATTTATTCACTCTCAAACTGTTCTTAATGTTAAAATGTTAATGAAATGTTGATGAATACACCCGACTCACGCGGTAGACAAAAGTGCATTGAATCTAATATAAATAATAAGTAATAAGTAATAAAATTAGGTCAGCGCGTCACGCCGATATTGCTAACTAAGGTGTTCGGTGAAAACACCGAACAATTTTCCTTCAGTATGATATGGTGGGATTCTTATTGCTCTAGATGACTAGATCGGTTAGACAGTCTTGATGATCTTTTTTTTTTTTTTTTGTTCATAATGAAACTGAATTTTCTATTTTGTTTGGGACTGACTGAAATGTATTTTTCAGATAAATTCTTTGTAGATCTATCTATTGTATTGTTTGTAAATGCATCTCAATATTTAATAAGTTCTTTGATGGTATTGAGAGGATCATCATCTACCCGGCCTTCTCCCAACTATGTTGGGGTCAGCTTCCAGAGAATGGCTTTGAGAGGTTAAGATATTGAATTTGGTAGGTATCAAATATTTTCTTATCTATGTCCATAGCCAATAGCAGAATCAGGTATATATTGGTCTTCTTGAATTGTTATTTTGGAATATAAGCCGGGTTGTTGTTGAGGTTCACCATATATATTGATTTTTATTTTCAGTGACAAAAATAGTTCATTTATTTTTCAGACATAGTCCATTCCAACCGATTAGATTAAACCAAAACATCATAAGATATTGTGGTGGTGGTTTTCAATGGTGTGATTCCTGTTATTAACCCGGTAGAAGGATGCTTTATTTTGTTATTTACAAAAGTAAGTAAATCAACTAATGTTGTGCTTGTTTTACATTTTCGCCATAGAACTGGTAAGTTTCACTATTATCATGAGAATGTCTTGTGGTTTTAATATTTATTGAATAGTTGTTATTGTTTTTGTTTGTAGCTAAAACATTGTGTACTCAAGTTTGTGATTGTTTCGGTTTGTTTATCAAATAGGATGAATTAAAGTTAATGTCAATTAGAGATTATATAACTTTTGTTCTGGTTTTAGTTTGGTGGCAGTGGGCATTGCCAGCTGGTTTTGCTGCATCAGCCAAGTTAATCAACAATTTGTGTTTGTCTTATGTTCTTCATAAGCATAGGGTCAGTCACTGCTTTCCCTATGATAGGGGTAATAACCAGTACGGCTTGTTTCTGGAATATCTCAATCCCTTGTTTCCTCAGTTTAGAGGAATCTAAATGGGGTGAATAAGTATGGGAGCGTGGAATAATACTTTGTATTATTCCAATTATGGTTTAGTCCATTGCACTTGTATCTGAAATCAAGAGTTTCCAGAGGTAGCATTTGTCGTCAGCCATTGTATCACAGAATCATGTTTACAAAGTATCTTGTGTATTTAAATGTATGCCTGTAAAAATTGCACAATTTTGCATTATTGTTTTAGTTTACAAAATAGATATCATTTATCAGTTTTTGGCAGGATAATTAAGGCACCTAGAGCTAGATAAGTAACTGAGTATCTCGTACACAGTGATATCTTTTAATTAGCTATATTTTGTTTGTTAAAAATGGCAATCCTCGATATGAAAGCTAGATCACGTAGTATTGAGATAACATGCTATAAGCATCTTGTGCTAAGCATGTGCACACCATGTCAGATATGTGCCAGTTAGCAACATAGAATCAATGTTGTTGAGAGTACCTTGTACTCGTTGATAACAATCTAGTTAGCGAGGCAGAATTCCACACTAACTATAGGAAGTATAATGCTTTTGCAAGTTTATAACACACAGACAGTGTGCAGGGTTAAGTAAGGCTGTCTCGCAACCTTCATGCTTGTAAATTAAAAGTATATAGAACCACTTTTGACAATTCCTTAGCCAAGATCATAGAAATGTGACTTACCCCTGGTGACGAGTACATACCAGCGTTAGCTATGTAGAATAACATCGCTAAGTGCATCACATGCTACATTGGTAGTTTCATATTCAGCTGGTAACGTAGAATTAGCGTTACTGAGAGCATCTCGTGCTTACTGGAGGGGTAATGCTGACAAGCGCGTACCAGCTAGCTATGTACAGTTAGGTACATCGCTAAGGGCATCACGTGCCTTCCTGGTAGCTTCTCATCCAGCTAGTAACGTGGAGATAACGTTACTAAAGACATCTCGTGTCCACTGGAGAGATAGGTAATGCTTTAACAAGTTGTGTTGTGTTAATGTCCACCATAGTGCTTGTAAAACACTGTCAGTATCAAGTACAAAGTGGTCAGTTAAAGCCAGGCATTCTCGCACATTAGGATTGTGGGAGGCCTCCGGATCTAAGTACATCTAATGTGGGTCTGGAACTCAAGACTAAAGCTGCTTCTAGTTAGTTCTGATGTAGGTAATTTATCAGCTTTCCTGTTAATATCGTTGATGGACGCCTTGTCCGTCTCAGGTTTTCACTAACGATGCACTTATTGCACTTTCTATCACTTAACATAATTAACATTTGTTATTCTAATAAAAAGTTCCGTAAACTTATTTTAAATGAATAATTTTAAGAGAGCAAATTTTTTCGTGCGATGAAAAAACGCGCGCGGAAGAAAAGTGACATTCCTGCGTGTGTTGCCACCAAGGACGATAATTCTATTAAAATTATAATATTTTATATCTAATCGAACGCGATGTCTACGCTGTGCATAAGAATTACTACTTTGTTTAACGAATTATATTTCAGATCGCCGTGAAGTAAAATAACGAGTCAGTAGGAGGGTAATGCGGCAGTATGGGCTCCACATGAGACTAAATATAGTCTCACGTTGGAGCGCATACAGAACAAGTTTACGAGATACATACCTAAGGCGGTATGGAGTATATCCCTTTTACCCCTTGATGTATCCAACCTTGTTCGTGTTGGGTATGGTTAGATACAACAAGGTGGGATCTAGTACTCGCGTCGTATATGCTTGGAGTGTTCCGGGGTAACAAATAATCCGAGTGTGCTACAGGGGATAGGCTTGTGTGCGAGATGGGTACGTGCAGCACCGACGACGGCCCAACTTGTTCGCGGTGCCGCGCGGTCGAACTAAACTATTGGACAATGGTGCCGATTCTCTTGTACACCGAACGAAACTAATTAAACTATCACTAAAGTTCCTTTCTTTTGGATATGAGAATCTTAAAGCTATTCTGCAAAATAAATTCTCTAAATTTAAAAATTATTTTGTTACAACTAAATCGAATCTGACAATCGCGACTCCAGACGTGGTACTTGCTTGCCCTACCCCGTGAATTTTTTTTAGAGCCGAAGGCGCGCTGGGGGTCAGCCTCGACGTGTTTTATATGGAATTTTTCACTTTTTGTACGGAAAATAAGAAAAATTATTACCTACATGTTGGGTGTTAGGGGTTTAGGGTTTTTATAAAGGGGGTCAAAATTTTCATTATTTTTGCGATTGGACACACAATTTTCGAGATATAGGCAAAAGAAAAAAAAAAGATTCAGTACTGTTTTTGCACCTGAAGTCGAGGTATTGGTGTGAATTTAAAGTTCATAACAACCAATTTTATTCCACACGTTTTTAATCGCGATTAGAAATAGTCAGATTTAGTTAGATCATCAATTTTTTTGGTGAAACACGTCAAATTCAGAATAGCAACTTCACCTTTTTCACTAAATTAATATCTCAGTGCCATCTTTGTATTGTCAAACTAAAATATAGTTAAGTTGTGTCACTTTAGTCTATTTCAGAATGAGAAATCGTCGTTTGACAGGAATAAATAAAATTTTGGTGATTTTTAGTTATTCATTTTAGAGGCATTCATTTGTGACAAGAGGATCGGCACCATTGACCCTCTGACGCGAACAATGCGCACACTAAACTTTGTTGCCGACAGAATAGATATTTTCTCATGTTCACTGAGTGAGTTTGCAAGGGTAACGTTAAGGCTCGTGCAGACCAGCGCGATATCGCGGGCGCTACAGGCAGTGCGACCGGACCCTTGTAGCGCCCGCGATATCGCACTGGTCTGCACGAGCCTTATGTACGTGTTATGTTTTTAATTTCTATATCTTATGTTATATTATTTCGTTAATTGATTAATAACTACACACTACCGAATTGGGAGACTAATGGTAGCGAATGTATGTATTAAATAAATAAATAATAATAAGTTAGATTCGGAGCAAATTGGCTGCGACAGACGGAGAGACAGACACATGAGTGATCCTATAAGGGTTCCGTTTTGAGGTACGGAACCCTAAAAATACTTTAGTTAGGGTTAGTTAGTTGGAGTTCTGAATACTGGAAGGGTTTCCATAAACGCAGCGCCGCCGCCGCACCGGTAGCCATTATGGGAGCCGGCAGTAATGTCACTGCCGGATCACAATGGCAATAATATTGGGAGCCGGCGCCGGCAGCGGAAGCACTCCCTAATAAATAATGTTGCAGAAACGCGTCGGCGGCGGCGGCGCCTGGAAGGTCGTCGTCTAGCCTTCCAAAACTAGACGGTTCGTCATCATAATTATTATGCATCATCATTAGTAGTCTAATTCGCTTCGCTGTATCTTATTGAACACGTGTCACGCAGGAGAAGGCGATAAGCAAAAGCAATCGCGTCAGAAAACATGTTACTATTGAAACTAAACGACCTTCGTAACCTTGCGTTACGTCGACGCTTCGAATCTGTTCTGAGAGAATGTTCACAGACCGGCTCCAATACTATTGTTCCACACATTATGTGATAAATGAAAAAAAGAAAAAGGGATGCTTAAGGGTAGCCTACGAAGGTAGACTACGGCCTGGGTTAGGAGGATATAAGATACTTTTAATCTCGGTCGTAGGTTCCCGTGGCGTGGGATAAATTCTGACCCTGGCGTTTAAAATTCTAAGTAGGTTAGAGTTGTATGTTGTATAATTGTCAGAATATGATTAATTTTCATTTAAATTATCATACAAAACTCTCAAGTTCTAATTGGACGAAAATATGACCATTTCATGAAAACATCACATTTCCTACCGATTCATTAATAATTAAGAGTCAAGAGAGTCAAGAGTATATAATAGGTACTATTGAGCTAATGAGTTTAGCTCAATAGTACCTATTAAATACTCTTGACAGTCAATTGATAACACAGTGGTGGATTCAAATCTGTCTGTATTCTGCAAAAGAGGGCTGGCAGAGCCATCTACAACCTCCGCAGACGCGAGTCTCTAAGGGAACTTAAGACGTTTTTTTAAAGAAAATTAACATCATGACGGTACCTTGTCAGTATATACATAGGTATATGAAAACATTATGTATGTTCGAAAAAATCTCCATGTTTTTAGTAAGATAAGTGACAGGCATAATTTTAACACTAGAAATAGGAACAAATTAGATCGTTTTAGATTGTCTAAGGTACACACTTCTTTTATGGGGTACTGTGTAAAATGTTATAATAAAATACCACTCGATATTCTTCAAATAAATGAGAAGAAATTTAAAACATGCATTAAACGCACACTATGTAGACAAGCATATTATAAGTTAGATGATTATATCGTAGATAAAAATGCTTGGCTTAATGCTGGTCCTGCTCCACAGCCACTTGGGCTCACTAGTTAAAATTTTAATATTTGGAAGAGTTGCTTCCCCCTTTTTTTAATTTTGTTTTTAACATTACGAAAAGTTAGACATTAGAAAGTTTATTTTTGTTTTACCAAGTAAATTGTTGAATGCTCCAATTAGTAATGATTTTCTTTCTTTTTGGCGGTAAAATTGTATTAATTTCTTAAATACATTGCAAACTATAGTTTTGTATAATTTAGAAGCATTTTTATTTTTGTAAATGTGAGACCATGGAGCCATTTATTAAGTTATTAAGATGTATGTTGACTTGAAAGAGCATGACAGTTGAGAATATGTTATGCTCATTTAATGTCTCGCTGATGGTGGCGAGTGTGTTGGATCATTCGGTTCCCTACAAAATGGTTGAGCTGGATGGTGCTGATCCACGCGTCATGTTCGTAAACGGGCGCCGTCAGTTGAAACTGGTCATCTCTTATCTGCCAGGGCTTATTTTTAATTTTATATTTTCAATTGCTTTTGATTATTTTTTGTACATTGTTCTCACATATAGAAGCAACAAGAATGATGTACCCAGGATTTTGTAATATCTTTATTTAAAAGAGTGTCCTTGGAGTTTCTTGCCCGTTCTTCTCCATAGAGATCTACGTTTTGGAATGGGCGATTAGCTTCAACTTTCTGACTAACTGACCAACTCTTTGACAATTCAAAAGTGCCTGTAAATGGTTTAATTGAAATAATTGCTTTGAGTTTGAGTTTGTGTCCAAGGTTTTCAGGATTGTTTACAAACGTAGGGTCAACTAACACTGATGGATGGCATGCCAGAGAATTTTAAAGTTCTAAATGTATATAACCAAGAATACAAATATTTTACAAGAACTGGCCAACTAGATATTGTAGTTACACAACATGTCAATCATACCAATAACATTATTAATTTATTGGTACAGGCACAGATATTATAATAGGTACAGGTAAATTTATTCATGAGTAAGGTACATGAGGTAAACACGGTTATGCAAATCAGAATCAAGCACCTGTTCCATACCACCAAAACAATTACAGTTTATCTTCTTTTGTTGTTTTGATTGTTTTTGATGGTCACCATATGATAGCAACACATGTGTGAAAATTTTAACTGGCTTATAACTTTTTAAATATAAGCTCTGTGGTAGGCAGGGAGAGAGCGTGGCCTTAGTAATTAAGTCCCATTTTGGGTACAGAACTGTAAAAAATCTGGCCAGGTGCAAGTAGGACCATGCACAAAGAAGGATTCCATAGGCGGGATGAATTTATCCCAAACATAAACTTAACATTGTACTTGAAATTCTTGTTCTCCCATACATTCCAACTGCATATCTAAGTTTGTACGCATAATATTGAGAGATCTACCATGTTATTTTAAGACCATAAACTTCTTATAGGTTTTCCTGTAATCTATGGGAAAAGAACCATTCTCTGTATTTTTTCAAAATTATAGTACCTAGTTTCGGAGATAAAGGGGAGGAAATGGTAAATTTTTATTTATTTTCTTAAATATCTTTAAATGTATGTATGTTAAAATTATAAATAAAATATGTTTGAGATCCTTACAACACACTAACACTTTCATTTGATATGTCACACGGTATAGTTTGCAAAACATTTTTATTTTGTTTCTTATTTCCCCCCAAAAGTGACCCCTAACATTACACCTCCATGTCTGGGTCACAGAAATACATATGTGTACCAAGTTTCAACTTAATCAGTCCATTAGATTAAGAGCAAATTGGCTGTGACAGACAGACGGATAGACAGACAGACACACAAGTGATTCTATAAGGGTTCCGTTTTTTCCTTTTATAACATTAAAATGAGTCAGCTGGTACTTAATTAGTAAACAAACACATGGTTGTATAACAGTGTTTTTTTTTTTCTTTTCACATAGAATTAATCTAGTACTGTTGAAATTTAATTCTATAAATGCAATTTTTCAAAATTCATGATATAAGGTTTGCATCTAAACCACACTCGTAGAACTTGGATTTATTAACAATTAATATACGTCTGAAATCCCCAATCTGCCTTAAGCAAGTGTAGTGTTCGATGATACATATAGCAGGTACCTTCTCTATATGAGAAGAGGCCTTTGCTCTGCAGTAGAAAAATAGTAGAACAACAATAATAAGCTCTTATTTAACTATTTAACCCCTTCTACATTTTGCATCGTTCAAACTTGACCATCTCAAAACTTTTTAAAATAAATTTTAATGGTTTTAGTATTGCACTAGTGTGCTAATGTAGCAGATCAGTACAATGAAACCGTTAAGATATATTTACAGCACATCATACACACCATCTTTTAGGTGATCAGTAAGTAGGAATGAATGTGTTGATGACAATCTATACATGGAGTTAACTAAGTTCAACAATAATATCAACCTGAGCGTCAGTCATAAATACGCTATTTATGTAACTAAAATGACCTTATACAATAATTTTGCTGATTATTATCACAGCAGTGAACATAAGTGATATGGTTATTATAATCTTGACCTTATCAGATAATGTAATTTTATGCTCTGAAAGCAAATGTGATTTAAATTTCACTAATATAATGCAAATTATGATAATACAATATTGTAAAAAGATGAAGATACCATATAATTATATGTAGAAGTACTAAGCCTTTTTTTCAACGATTGGGTCTGTGGGTCGTCTTAGGGGCGGATTATAAAACTCACAGAATTTCAAATATAAAAATAAACGAGTTATAAGAAATCATATCATTTTAAATTTTTACCTGCACCAAGCCCGACATACGGGTCTTACATGCAGGCCTGCCAGTGCTGCATGAAAGGCCCGCCCAACCTGTTGGCAACAACGGTAAGAAGACTGTTGCCCCTGCCAGCACTCTACTCGCCATCAAGGTCGCCCTCTTGTGCATGCTGGCACAAAAACAGTCAATGTGGACCCTCGCGAACATTCCCGATGCGCTGCAGAAGCGTGGCAACCGCAGCAGCGCCCTCAGCGCGTTATTATATTGAACACGGAGAGCGCTGTAGGATTTCTGTAAATATGACACCCACAGACCACTCGTATAAAAAGATGTGCAGTAGGCTCGAAACAAGGTGATCTTCACATACTTGGAGCTACGAGCAAACCTGCAGGCAATCATATTCGCCCTCACCGACAGCGCCCTCCTTTCACGCTCAATATCAGCGTCATCCTTCAGGTCAGACGTCACAATGTGGCCCAGATACTTAAAAGCATGTACCCGCTCCAAGGGCACCCTACATAGCCTTACTGGTGGGACCTCCACCGGACACTTCAAACCCGCATTGAAAACCATAAACTCGCTCTTTTTAACGTTATATTTTAGGCCATGAGCATGAGCGTATGTTTCGCAAATGCTTATTAGCTCTCTGAGTCTCCCTATTGACCCCCCATCCTATGAAATACTGCAAGATAAAACAAAACCTATGTAAAATAGACCCAGAAAAAATAATTTCACTCATGCCTATATAAAATAAATCACAATAATAAAATATAATAGCACATACATGTTTTAGAATGTTAAAAGTTCAAGGTCATAGGTGATAGGTTATACCAACCCAATAGAATACAACCTACACATTTGGTAAAGAAAATTATAGAGGCTGACAATGTAATGACAACAATAAACGTGATAATGACAGAAAAGTTCAAAGTCCGCCCAATTTCAATAGTTTAAATAAGTAATGTATCAGGAAAAAGTCAGCAGCCTCTAAACTTGCGCTGGGCCCGACGGCGGGCGGCCAGGACGGGGCAGTTGAAACTGTGGCTCTACTTACTGAAATACACCCGGTAGTCGGGAGCGTAAGCCGATCCTCGTTCCTCTGCGATGTACATTTTGTTGGACCCGAGCGGCTGCGTGGTCGCACTGATGACGCTGCTAGCACAGGTCTGCGCGTAACTAACGGAGCCTGTCACGAATGTTCGTCTCAATAACGACAAACAAACCGGAACCGACACAATTGTAATGCAACGTGTTACTGACATTTTGCTCACTGACAACTCACTGACTTTGACAGAAGAGATAGTGCTGCCCGCGAAGAAGAAAAAAAATACGCGGGCAGAGCACTATTGTATTTTTTTAATTTGGTAATTATAAAAGATAGTGTTCAATTTCATGGAATTAGTATGTACTATCTATGCTCCTTGGTTCAATGGGATAAAAATTGCCACTTGCCCACTTCACATGACACTGTTATCCAGTGTTTAATAATTTGACAGCTATACATTTTTTGTCGACAAGCAACTTTATTTTACGCATATTTTACACATAATTAATAACTGAACTCAGTTGCGCAGCTATTTACTGCAAAAATACGGGGACCCATGTATTTGCCAAAGATGATACAACAAGAAAACTGTGGGAGAGAACGCTCCGAAAAAAAAAAAATGGAACTCGATATTTCGTCGAGACTATGTGATTTTTTTACCTGAAGACTTTTAAGGAGAAAGTCGTATACAGGTAGTGCTCCCAAGAAAACTCAGTCTGTTTTTATTATATACAGGCACTTATGATGTGATATTATGTAAATTATAGTAAAGTATGTGTGTGTTTAGATTATCATGTTAGATCAGTGCTAGAAGTGCTATCTCTGAAGTTTTTCAGTCAGGAAGATCATGTCCGAGTTGGTTTTCAACTCTGATCAGGTTATTTCTATCATACACCTCTAGTCTTTAACAAAAACCGAACTTAAAGTCAGCAACCACAAAATAACCTATAAATTATAAAACTTTCATAATTTATTGACTTTTCCACTAAAGGTGCGTTTTTACCAGTGGTAGACTTCCCCTGTCCTTAGCTCGTCTTTTAATAGTGCTACACTCCAAGTCTCATACATATTTATCTAGTTTTCGTATAATTTCTGATCGACACAAAAGTAAACATAAACACAATAATTGCGGTTAAAGACGTAGGTACTACTGTGCTGCCACCTATTATGAGCTTTCAGTTTTTAACCTCATTCAACTCGTCATTCAGACAGATTATTACTAAGGTCTTTCAACACTTGTCAAACCGTAGATAGACAAATAAATCATTACTCTTTCCCAAAGGTTTTTAATCCAAAGTCTTTAAAAAAATGAATGATTTTATTTTTTACTAGCTGTTGCCCGCGACTTCGTTTGCGATCCAGGAGGAAAAGTAGCCTATGTCCTTCTCCAGGTCAAGTTCAACCCGTGTGCCAAATTTCATCTATATCCGTTTAGTAGTTTTAGCGTGAAAGCGTAAGAAACAAACTCACTTTCGCATTTATGATATTAATTAATCTTCTTTTCGTGTGGTTAAGGGCTAATTTGGTGTCAGAGTTTTAAAGCCGCCGATTGGCCTCTGACTTAGCTTCACATGCCGACGAGAAATATCTCTCAGGCATGCTGGTTTCCTCACGATGTTTTCCTTCACCGTTTTTGAAGCAAGTGATAATTATACAATACTAGCTGCGCCCCGCGGTTTCACCCGCATAAGTCTCGATCCCGTAAAAATATCGGGATAAAAAGTATTCTATGTCCTTCTCCGGGTCAAGGTCTATCCATATCCCAAATTTCATCTAAATCCGTTCAGCCGTTTTAGCGTGATGTCGTGACAAAGGGAAATAGGGATTCATTTTTATATACAACCTGTAACGGAAAGGGTATATACATACCAAGGGCACGGCTTCTTTGGATGATATCAAACGATATTGGAAGGGTTTTTTAATCCTATCTCTACATGTTCGGAAGATATGAGAATTTTTAATACATTGATACCAGAAACCGAACTTTTCAAATTGGAATAAACACATCACTAGCACTAAGTCAGCTGATCGGTGTCAGCGAACTATTTGTAAGTAAAAATAAACCTCTTACTCCTGGTATTTCTGAATAAAAGGTTCCGCATGTTTATTTTTTGTTTACAAAATATGATTACCTACTGACTTTTCCTAAATTTTGATTATGTTTGTGAACTAGCTACAATACAATTAATTTGGTCTAGGTATCAAAATTTTACGAAATAATAATTATTATCTACATAGAAATCTTTAATTTTGGTGGCCATAAGAATTATCAATGTTTTGCTTTAAATCTATTTTTTATTCGATTCACAGATCGAATCCTGTGCTCTTGAATCGATCTTCTAAAAATTCATTCAAAAATCGTAATGTTAAAATTTTTAACAACATATATGATCCAGGAGATTCGATTCACCTTACTATTGAATCGATTTGCTTGAAGATCGCATTAAAACGAATTGTTTTGAAAAATCGTCAGCTCCTACCATTGAATTGATCATAAAAATCGAATTCTTACGTGCATCCTACAAGGATTTAATTGCTTAAATGAACATTATTATTTGCCATTAGAATTTAGAATAGAAAAAGGATTTAGTAACAATTTATGTTCAACTGAACCCAAAACATCATTTCAATTCATTTCTTCGCAACTTATTCTACTCCTAGTACAAATAAAATCACAGTGGGTTCCGTTCATAATTGTTAAAATAAGGTTATTTTTTTAAATAATTATGACGAAAACTATTAAAAACAAGTTTTACTTCACGGCGATCTGAAATATAATTCGTTAAACAAAGTAGTAATTCTTATGCACAGCGTAGACATCGCGTTCGTTTAGATATAAAATATTATAAATTAATAGAATTATCGTCCTTGGTGGCAACACACGCAGGAATGTCACTTTTCTTTCGCGCGCGTTTTTTCATCGCACGAAAAAATTTGCTCTCTTAAAATTATTCATTTAAAATAAGTTTACGGAACTTTTTACTAGAATAACAAATGTTAATTATGTTAAGTGATAAAAGTGCAATAAGTGCATCGTTAGTGAAAACCTGAGACGGACAAGGCGTCCATCAACGATATTAACAGGAAAGCTGATAAATTACCTACATCAGAACTAACTAGAAGCAGCTTTAGTCTTGAGTTCCTGACCCATATTAGATGTACTTAGATCCGGAGGCCTCCCACAATCCTAATGTGCGAGAATGCCTGGCTTTAACTGACCACTTTGTACGTGATACTGACAGTGTTTTACAAGCACTATGGTGGACATTAACACAACACAACTTGTTAAAGCATTACCTATCTCTCCAGTGGACACGAGATGTCTTTAGTAACGTTATCTCCACGTTACTAGCTGGATGAGAAGCTACCAGAGAGGCACGTGATGCCCTTAGCGATGTAACTGTACATAGCTAGCTGGTACGCGCTTGTCAGCATTACCCCTTCAGTAAGCACGAGATGCTCTCAGTAACGCTAATTCTACGTTACCAGCTGAATATGAAACTACCAATGTAGCATGTGATGCACTTAGCGATGTTATTCTACATAGCTAACGCTGGTATGTACTCGTCACCAGGGGTAAGTCACATTTCTATGATCTTGGCTAAGGAATTGTCAAAAGTGGTTCTATATACTTTTAATTTACAAACATGAAGGTTGCGAGACAGCCTTACTTAACCCTGCACACTGTCTGTGTGTTATAAACTTGCAAAAGCATTATACTTCCTATAGTGAGTGTGGCATTCTGCCTCGATAACTAGATTGTTATCAACGAGTACAAGGTACTCTCAACAACATTGATTCTATGTTGCTAACTGGCACATATCTGACATGGTGTGCACATGCTTAGCACGAGATGCTTATAGCATGTTATCTCAATACTACGTGATCTAGCTCTCATATCGAGGATTGCCATATTTAACAAACAAAATCTCAACAACATTGATTCTATGTTGCTAACTGGCACATATCTGACATGGTGTGCACATGCTTAGCGCGAGATGCTTATAGCATGTTATCTCAATACTATGTGATCTAGCTTTCATATCGAGGATTGCCATTTTTAACAAACAAAATATAGCTAATTAAAAGATATCACTGTGTACGAGATACTCAGTGACTTATCTAGCTCTAGGTGGCTTAATTATCCTGCCAAAAACTGATAAATGATATCTATTTTGTAAACTAAAACAATAATGCAAAATTGTGCAATTTTTACAGGCATACACTTAAATACACAAGATACTTTGTAAACATGATTCTGTGATACAATGGCTGACGACAAATGCTACCTCTGGAAACTCTTGATTTCAGATACAAGTGCAATGGACTAAACCATAATTGGAATAATACAAAGTATTATTCCATGCTCCCATACTTATTCACCCCATTTAGATTCCTCTAAACTGAGGAAACAAGGGATTGAGATATTCCAGAAACAAGCCGTACTGGTTATTACCCCTATCATAGGGAAAGCAGTGACTGACCCTATGCTTATGAAGAACATAAGACAAACACAAATTGTTGATTAACTTGGCTGATGCAGCAAAACCAGCTGGCAATGCCCACTGCCACCAAACTAAAACCAGAACAAAAGTTATATAATCTCTAATTTTTTTTTTTTTTTTAATTTTTTTTTTATCCTTTATTATAAAGAACTCCGTTCTTAATAATTAATTACAATCTAGTCTATAAGACTAATAAGCAATTTAAATCTAACTTAATTTTATACAAATGATGATTATTTTAAAACTTAGAATAGTGTCCTTTGTACTTTACACAAGTCCGTTCCACTTTCTTAGAGTCTGATATGATGATATTATAAACACTTTGTTCATGTGTTATTATGTGTGTCACTGTCACTGTTATTTCTACACTTTTTACACTACACTAAATCAAAAGGTTTTGTTCGTTTTAGTCTTCGCACTATATTCGTTTGGTCTAACAGCTGAATCGCCTCGATGTTCACATGATGATGGAGTCGTTGTTCATGGGCTTCAGCATATTTTTGTATTATCTTGGTGACGGGTTCCATGTTCAGGTCACGATGGAGGTCGTCATTTCTTATATACCAGGGAGCATTAACTATACTCCTGAGTACTTTGTTCTGGAATGTTTGGATGATTTTGATGTTGGTTGGTTTAGTACATCCCCACAGTTGGATGCCATATGTCCATATTGGCATAAGAACATGCTTATATAATAATATTTTGTTGTGTATTGATAGACACGAATCCCGTCCAATCAACCAATACATGTTTTTAAAGCGCATGTCATTAAATGCAATCTCTAATTGACATTAACTTTAATTCATCCTATTTGATAAACAAACCGAAACAATCACAAACTTGAGTACACAATGTTTTAGCTACAAACAAAAACAATAACAACTATTCAATAAATATTAAAACCACAAGACATTCTCATGATAATAGTGAAACTTACCAGTTCTATGGTGAAAATGTAAAACAAGCACATCATTAGTTGATTTACTTACTTTTGTAAATAACAAAATAAAACATCCTTCTACCGGGTTAATAACAGGAATCACACCATTGAAAACCACCACCAAAATATCTTATGATGTTTTGGTTTAATCTAATCGGTTGGAATGGACTATGTCTGAAAAATAAATGAACTATTTTTGTCACTGAAAATAAAAATCAATATATATGGTGGACCTCAACAACAACCCGGCTTATATTCCAAAATAACAATTCAAGAAGACCAATACTGGAATAAATGCTGGCAAAGCAGTTATATTCCTCTGATTCTGCTATTGGCTATGGACATAGATAAGAAAATATTTGATACCTACCAAATTCAATATCTTAACCTCTCAAAGCCATTCTCTGGAAGCTGACCCCAACATAGTTGGGAGAAGGCCGGGTAGATGATGATCCTCTCAATACCATCAAAGAACTTATTAAATATTGAGATGCATTTACAAACAATACAATAGATAGATCTACAAAGAATTTATCTGAAAAATACATTTCAGTCAGTCCCAAACAAAATAGAAAATTCAGTTTCATGATGAACAAAAAAAAAAAAAAAAAGATCATCAAGACTGTCTAACCCATCTAGTCATCTAGAGCAATAAGAATCCCACCATATCATACTGAAGGAAAATAAAAATAAAAATCCCAGTTATAACTACAAGTATTTTGAATATGGGAGTCACATTTGGGGGGCAAATAAGAAAATTAAAAAAAAAATGTTTTTCAAACTGTATCGTGTGACATATCAAACGAAAGGGGTTGTTGCGAGGATATCAAATATAATTTTTTTTTTTATAATTTTAAAGTAAAAACATCATATCTCCGAGACATCTCTAGGAATAACCGAAATCATCTCTAGGAATAACCGAAAAAATTCTCGGATGTTCACGATCTGTCGGTGCTGTTTAAGTGGTACGTACATACATGGGTTTGATTGGTTTGAAGAGCACGTTTAGTCTTTATTATAATTCAAATGAAGTCATTAAAAAATGTTGCATAACTGCATCTAACTGAAAGAAATTAATGAAAGTACTAGGACCGCATGAGTAACAGGAATTGTTATTGTGAGCGTTCTGTTCTAGGTTCGGGTTCTCACACTATTATGCACTGGATTGGAGGGCACTATTACTTGGTTCACTGAATAAAAACTCTTGATTACTTGTCGAATATTATTTACTGTTCACTTATGAGATCTGGATACAAACTGAATAAAAACTATTTTTTTTTTTTTTTTTTTTTTTCTGTAGGGCATCTCGTAGCTGACCTCTGAGGTCATGACTACTTAACCGGTCAATCCTGTGGTTGCCTTAAGCTGCTACACTCAAAGCCTCCAGCCAGGGGCATACAAAACTAAGCTAAAAAGCTAGGTGAACGCTCGCTAAGGGCATTCCCCTGTGGGGTACGAGCCTCGGCTTAGGGCGTCACCGGAGGGAGGACATCAAAGATGGGACGGGCTGGATCAAAGTTTTGATCATTATTATTAATCGGGGAATTTAAAGCTATGTGCACAGCTGAAACTACTGCTGGCACCTCGTTATCGAGCAAGGGTCGGGGAGGAGTATCATTTACTCGGGGGCGCGGACGCGATCGCAAAGGACCTCGACGGCGAGGTCGGAATGACGGGAGGCGTCTGTGTCTGTGTATAGTACTAGTAGCCCTATTGCTCTCCTGAAGGAGGGTTATGGGGTCATCAGGGTCGGTGAGAATGTGCCTAGGTCGGCGGGTACGGCTAATCCTACTTGGGACATAACTGGCGGCCTCGACAACCAGAGGGTTGCAATGTTTGACCGCGGAATCGAAATAACGCTTTGCAAGGCGTTTTAGAAATTGGTGGATCGTGGGAATTCTAAGGTCGAGATGGAGACTCTCGTTCCTAACATACCAGGGGGAGCCTGTGGCCCTACGGAGGAATCGGTTTTGGAGCGTTTGCAACCTATGGATATGGTGGGGTTTTGCATGAGCAAAGACGGCACCCGCATAAGTCATGATGGGACGAATACACGCTGTGTAGATTCGCAATTTGCACTTAAGTGACATCTTGCTGCGTGCGTTTAGGACGGAATGGAGCCTACCGAGAGCGAAAGCGGTTCGCGAACGAACCTTCTTTATGTGCTCAGCGAAAGTGAGATGGTGGTCGAGGAAAACACCTAGGTATTTGGCTCGCTTCTCCCAAGGGATCTGCTTACCGAACATAGTGAGAGGTCGGGGGAGGGGGTCTCTAAGCCTTGTGCGCGGTTTCGAGAAGAGAACCGCTTGGCTTTTTTCGGGATTGACTTCTATGCGCCACTTTCGAAACCAGGCAGCGCGTCGATTGACTGCGCCTTGGAGAGTGTGGGCGATATTGTCGGGGTATCTAGACCTAAAGTAGATGGCCGTATCGTCTGCGAACAGAGCGAAATGCGTCCTTCTACCTGGGTTTGGAATATCGCTAGTGAATAGCGTGAACATGAGGGGAGCTAGCACGGAGCCCTGAGGGACTCCTGCACGAATGGGGCGGGGAGAGGAAAGTGCTCCTTCAATGCGATAGCGGAATACGCGATTCGATAGATAGTCCCGTAAGATGAGTACGAGACGATCCGGCACGCCGAGTTGGTACAGCTTGTATAATAAGCCTTTGTGCCAGACTTTATCGAATGCTTTCGCAATGTCGAAGAAAACTGCACCCGTCAAAGAGCCGCGTTGGAAACCATCGCTTATGAACTCAATGATGCGGTGGGCCTGATGCACGCTAGAGTGCTCAGTTCGAAAGCCGAACTGTTCATTGGGGATGAGGCCCTTGGTCTCGGCGAAGTCTCTGAGACGCTTGTAAATAAGCCTCTCATAGATTTTTCCGAGAACCTTGAGCAAACTGATGGGACGGTAGCTAGAGGGCTCGGTACTGGGTTTACCGGGCTTTCTGATACCTATGACTGTGGCTTCTTTCCACGACTGGGGAAAGAAGTTGTTGCTTAAGGCACCATTGAAGATGGTAGTCAAAAGCATTATCAGGTGGGCAGGGAATAATTGGATCACCCTATTGGTGAGTCCATCTGAACCGGGAGCTTTACGAGCTTTAAGACCTTTGATAATGTCATGCACCTCGTCTGGAGCGACGGGAGGCAGTGGACAATCAGGGTCATCGACAGGAGGGAGAGAGGCTCTACGTTCGACTTCAGCGTCGACCTTTAGGAGGTGAGCTTGGTCTACTGGCAGGGAGCTGGGTGAGCATTGGGCCTCGAGGGTGTCGGCCAGGCATTCTGCCTTTTCAACGTCCTCGAAGGCTATGGTCTTGTCGGGACGGGTCAGGGGGGGCATGGAGGAAGATTGAGGGGATCTGAGTTTCCTCTGAAGTTCCCAAAATGCCAGATGGTTGGGCTCTAGTTCGCCGAGCATCTTGTCCCAGCCCGCGTCACGCAGCTCCTGTATGCGTGTCTTTACAGATCTCTGTAAATAGCGCATATGGGCTTTGTTTGCGGGGCAGGGGAAGCTGCTGTAGGCACGGACGGCCGCGTTCTTCTCAGTCAGTAATGCACGCACATCGTCCGGCAAGCTCCAGTGACGGTCGTCCGTCACTGGAACCTCCCTTGAACATTCGTTCAGGACGGTTTGTACGTGATTAGTGAGTGAGTCGATCGCGGACGTCGTGTCTGCGATAGAGTTGAATTGGTCGGGAATAGAGTCTAACTGAGGGGACGTGTTGGATTTCAGCTGGGTGCTTACTTTCTTCCAGTCCGTGATCCTCTTAGTGATAGGGGGAGCGTTGGGGTCGCGAAGACCTATGCGGGGGTCTAATCTCATGACTACCGGACGGTGATCAGAGTCGAGCTCATTTACAGTTTCTATTGAGTCTAGTCTTAGGTTGACGTTCTTAAGGAGCGCCACATCTAAGATATCAGGGGCGTGATTTACGTTAACCGGAAAGTGAGTGGGAGTCATCGGAGCGATGACGTCAAAGGTCAGGGAGTGGGAGAGGTCGAACAAGTGTCGGCCTCTTGTGGTGGTTACCGAACTATTCCAGGAGGGATGTTTGGCATTGAGGTCGCCCGCTAAAATGAGCGAGTTACTCATAGTGAGTAGAATCGAGAGGTCGTCAGAGAGGAGTTGGAAATTCTCCGAAGTATTAGCGGGGGGGAGATAGACCGACACGAGAGTGATCGGCTCGTGGCCTGACATGCCTAGGCGGCAGGCCGAAACTTCTAATCGTGAGAGGGGAGGAGGGTCAATTGGGATGCAGTGAAGCTGCTTTTTGTAGTAAATCAGGGTACCTCCTCTATGGCATCGTGACCTATCGTTGCGAATATCCGGTAGTTAGCTATTGATGGGTTACGATTGCAAGGTTTTAGAAAAGTCTCTTGGACTAAGAGAACATCTATTTGATGATCGCGGAGGAACGCCGCTATCTCTTCGCGTTGATTTTTAATGCCGTTTGCATTGAAGTAGCCTATTATTAGGGATCGCGGTTTGAACCTAGCTAAGACCGTATTATCCATAATGGGGTTTAGTAGCGAGGGAGGTTAGGGCTTGCGTAATATCGGGATACGCATTGTAGATGGCCTGGATCTGGAGGAGATTACCATGAGCCGCAAGGATTTCGTTGGCCATTGTCTTTGCGCGAGGGGAGACGAAGGCCAAGAAGGTTGAGGTGATGACGTTGAACGAGTCAACGGAGGCGTTGGGGCTAGCCACGGGAGTGGTTTGAGAGGGGCGCGTAGCTTTAGGAGCGGGCGTGGGTTTCGCGGGGGGCGCGGCGGGCGCCGGGGGCGCAGAGGGCGCAGGGGTCGCAGAGGGCGCAGGGGGCGCGGGTGGCGCGGCGGCGCGAATTCGGGGATCCATAAGGCGGGGGAGGGGTGCGGGGGGAGGGGGAGGGAAATTTGAGAATTGAGAGGGCACCATGGCAGGGAAAGACTGCTGGTGGTGGAGGTAACTCCACGGACTAGGCCTCTGAGGGCTTAGTCGTTGGGGCAAATGGGATGAGGGAATCCTATAAGAGGAGGGAGCTTCCCTTTGCTGGCGGGCGTCGAAACGCTTGGCCAGTTTGGGAGAAGAGGCCTTAGGGGCTTTGGGGCAACCGCGGTAGTTGGCCGGGTGGCCTTGTTTGCCGCATAGAACGCAGCTGGGGAGGTCGGTACAAAGGGAACGATCCTTTGGACGGGGGCAATCGGAAGTGCCGTGCTCACCTAGGCACTTGACGCATCTAGGTGTAGCATGGCAGTTCCTTTGCGAGTGACCATAAAGCTGGCAGCGGTGGCATTGACCGACAATGCCACTCTTATGGGGTTTCTCAATTTCGAACCCTGTGAGCTTGCACAGGGAACGAATTTGGAAGATCGGGTGGTGGCCCTCTACGGGCGGGCAGATGACAAGGACCATGTCGTATGACTCTCCGCCTCTAGAGCGGTGCATGCGATGGATCTCATCTACGGGGACTTTCTGTGACTGAAGGTCATCAAGAATATCAGATGCTGGGATTTCGCGTGGGATACGTTTTATTACTACGCGGATCTGCTTTTCCTCTGGGAGTGAGTAGGTGTGGTATGACACACCTCTCATTCTCAGAAGTCGGGTTAGTTCCCTATAGTCGCGTGACGTAGGGACGGAGACTTTGATACCCTGTTGGGTATTTCGGGCGCTAGAAAAGTTTATTTTGTGGTCGACACACCATTTCGATATGTCGGTCCACTTCGCCTTGTCCTGAATGAACAAGGGTGGCGGGAGAGGGATCTTTTTGGCATTAGGCGCGGGGGTGTCCTTCGCGGAGGATGACGCAATCGGACGAACGGTGGAGGGGGAAGCTACTGTAGCGCAGCTAGCGGATGACGTAATCGGAAGAGAGGTGGTGGGGGAAGCTACTATAGCGCAAGTCGCGGGGGTAGCGGGAGAGATTTTTAAGGACGGTACCAGTGGTGCGGGCGACGAGGGAGCAAAGTCTAAGTCCTCAAGCGCAACGACCTTGCTGGCCTGGGACGAGCTTTGCTTCTTGTTCTTCCTCTTCTTGCCCTTTCCTTGGACGGTTGTGAAACCATCGTCAGATTGGGAGGAGGATGAGGAAGAAGAAGAAGCGGCGGACTCTGCTTCGTCGTCGTCCGAACCATAGGGGTACGGGTTAGTGGGCCGCTTTGAGGAAGCGGCGCTGATGGGAGCGTCAGTGTCCATTGACTCTGACGGACTGAGGGGTCGGGATGGCTCTGTAGCCGGGGGGGTTTCTAGGGCATCGCTAAAGTTAGCGATGCTATTGTCAGAGGGACAGGACTGAGATTCAGACTCAGCTTGGAGCCTGGCGAACCGAGCTCCATACTTCGTCTTCAGGGCGGGCTCTTCTTCGAGAACACCCTGGAAGAACTTGATAAAGAGCGCTAGGCACTTTACCGGGTCCTTCATAATGACGGGGGAGAGAGACTTTTACGCGGGAATACTCCTAACTTCCTAATAATCCTAACTCCCCGGTGGGTATGCCGGGGATGTGTAATCCCTCCCTGTCGGGTGTAGACAGGGAGGATGTGTGCCTATGGGTGAGCCCTAAGCTTGCTTTGGCCCGTTGCCTATCTTATTGTGCAACGGGGTCCTATCCAGTCTAGTGTGAAGGGTATCGATATACCCGACCACGCTAGGTGAGTCGCTGCGGAGGCAAAACTGTCACCAGTGCCGACTAGGAGACCCCCCAAGGCCGAACACTGGGACCCGGCCAATTGACTGCCTAACCCTGAAGGGGATCGGCGGGTGTGATTGGGTCAACACCCCCTCGGTTTCGTTGGCACCGTAAGGTATCCACCGAGGACCACGAAACTGTGGTTTTGCCCGGAAGGGGCCAAAATTGCCTCGACGAACGTTTTTGAACGACAATCTTAAAGAAAGTCGATATTAATTGTGCCTTGAAAAAGACCCCAATTAATAGACATGATGGTAGTCGGGTGACTACGGAGACGACTCGGGAACCACCAAGGAACGCTTGAGCCGGAAAATCGGGAACTCTTGTACACAGCAGCGCAGCGCAACACGACCGTCCGCCACCGGTGCCGGGCGCAGAGTCAATAAAAACTAATACAAACGCCTATACTTATACTAAGTTACATAGGCGCAAGTAGCGGCGGTACTGATTAATACTTAAAATAAGTTAACAAATGAAATAAGTAAAAATAAATTGGCGATCTCACGCGATCCTAGGTCCACCAATCAGAGCGAGGCAGAGGCGTGTCAATGTCGGACAAGTTCGTACAAGTTCTGACAAGCTCGGTCAGGCTCAAACTCGCATCTCGACTTGACCTAGAATTGCGTATGATCATAACAGAGTTCTTATAACTAAATAATTATGTTTATAACATTGTTCTTGATCGATTTTCGTTACATATAATCATATTACTATATTATTAGTGGGCGTCCTGCACATTTCTCCCGCCGTGCGTCGTCCGTTCTGACGTCGCAGTTGTAAAAGCCGGTGCAGGTTCGCCGTGGTCGATCGATAGTACCACTATCTTTTTCACTGGACGTCTCAGGATACCTCCTTTCGTGGTCACGTCCACTGTGCGGACTACTCCATCTGGGCCAGGGAATGTAGCGCTGATGCGTCCTCTGATCCACATGTTTCTTGGGAGGTTACCATCTACGATGAACACTAGATCGCCTATATTGGGGATCACGCCTTTAGTGTGTGGTTCTCTACGATTCCGTAGTTCTGGGAGATATTCTTTAAGCCATCGGGCCCAGAATATATCGGCAAGCCTCTGGGCTGCACGCCAACTGGCTCGTAGACGTAAGTCACTGTCGTCGAATTCTCCTGGTGCCGCGATGCGACCTGGACCGCCCAAAATAAAATGATTGGGTGTCAATGCTTCAGGATCCTCGTGGTTCACGGACACGTGCGTCAGTGGCCGGCTGTTGACAGTGTGTTCGGCCTCGATGAGTAGTGTGTTAAGCACTTCTTCGCTCGGGAATCGCTCGTTCAATGTGGTGGCTAGCGCTGTCTTCACAGACCTCACCATGCGCTCCCAGGCGCCTCCCATGAATGGTGCTCCGGGTGGGATAAAACGCCAGTCGATCATCTTCTTCGAAGCTTCTTCGGCCGTAGCCGCGAAGATGGCTGTTCGTAGCTCCTTTTCAGCACCGTGAAAGTTCGTTCCGTTATCGGACCATAGCTGTGTTGGACATCCTCGGCGTGCTATCATGCGTCGTAGTGCCATGATTGCCGAATCTGTGTTGAGTGATGCCACAAGTTCAAGGTGGATGGCTCGCGTCGTCAGGTACAGTAGCGACCAAAAGTCCATAGGCAATCGCACAAAGCAATAGACTGACGCTTCGGTTTGACTTACGACCTTCTTCTATAAGATGTTACAATACTATAGATACACACACACTCACTTTGTCTGCAACTCATAGTAGTTCATAATTTCTATCAATATAGAATACGGCGTGCTAGCTCAGTGGATAACGTGCTTTGGTATGTGCGATTATGGCGAGCCGAGCGAGGGTTCAAATCTCATCTGTGGTTTGCTTGTAATTTTTTAATAATTACATTCATAGTTTTTTTATTTTTTAATAATTACTATTCATAGTTTTTGTTATTTTTTAATAATGACTAGTTCAATAATCATTCGTTTTTTGTTTCGGTCGTCTTGTTCACATAAATATTAAGGTTTAGCAGGTAGACCACAGAAAACTAAGTAAATTATTTCGATTTCTGTGGGGTAGACAGACGCAGTTCGTTACGCGTATTCGCTTAATAAAACTTTGTTGGTTCGTGGTTATTGTCGGTGACGAGTATTTAGGTATTAGCGGTGTTGTGGTTATTGTTTTCAAAATGCAGTCAAATATAAATATTGAAGGGAGATCAAATATTATTGCGCTGCGTAAAAGTGAATGTAATTTACACAAATATCGAATGAAACCAGACTAAGTGTGAGTGTTATCATTTAAATATTTCATATTTTACTAAACATAAATCTTAATTAAAGGTATTGTTGATAGAACAGAGGTATTGTTGAGACAGAAGATGCCTTTAAAATTTTAAATTCATTATGAGATTTAATTCGATTAGTGAATGATAAATAATTATTTTGTTTAATAAATACAATGTTATTCTTTGTTCTAGAGAAATACTGTGAAGGTTAAGAAGAATGAGGAAGAGGCTTATTATAGAGCAGCAGCGACGTCAAATGATGGAGGAATATGAAACAAATAGTTTCATACCAACGAGATATTTTGCTGAATTATTAAACACGTCATTATGAACCGTTCGCTGTGCACTCTGAAGGCTTGCATCACTGAAGACCAACTAGAAAGCCGTTTTCGACAGAAAGGCATAAACAAGAACGTTTAAGTTTCGCACGATAATATTAAAACTTCAAGTGGGACACTGCTATATTTTAACCTTAAAATATTTACCGTACCAACTTAATAAACAACAGATTCGTTATTGCATGAATTTGTGGTAACGATTTTTTAAGCACGTTACAATATGTTGTTTGTCGTATTTCTCGCAGATAGACCGAAAATGTTTAAGATTATTTTAGTAATATTATTATTTTAGGATTACAATTTGAGGTTAAGTTTCAATCTTCTTTTCGTAAAGAAAATGAATACTTAAGCTATAACCTCAATACCAACCAATATTTACTAAAGCCAAATAAAATGTAAAATAAATAATGTAAACAATCTGCCCAAACTTAACCTTAAAATCACCTATTTTGTAAGTAGTTTTTTTTACTTTTTGATTAGTCTTATATTCTTATTTATTGCTTAATTACTTCGACCATGATCAAAGCTAACTAATAATAAGCTAGCTAATATTTATGGTGAAAAAATCAATTTAAAATTTAAAACATTTCATAATACAAATATGTCAAATAATATAAATTGCTTCTAAGTTTCTTGACATCTATTTCACATCTTATTGAGCTGACGTAATGACAAATAATTGTAGCAATATATTATCTATAAGTAAAATAAATATAACGAATACAATTTTTTAATTTTGCTATCACATATCACGCATTTTTAATTCTAAACCCTTTATTGCAATAACAGCATTAATAAAAAAGGCAGCAATAGTTAAAATATAATATTATTGCAAACAAAAATATTAATTTTGCGAAAACTGCACTGTGCTTGACAAGGTTGGAACCTAAGCCAGATTGCTTCTCAGTCCAATGCTTAACGCGTTCTGCTATCTGCACACGTAAATTTGGTTCGAATTTTAGTAATCCCATAAACTGGCCAAGGTCAAGCGCATGATGCGTGTTGTCTAACAAAAGCGACGGAAATATATATTTGTTTCGGTAGTGAGGCGCAAGTACGCGACGATACGACAGTGTGTAAAGCGCAATACTGCGTTCTCTGTGGTGTGTGTGCCGTGTTGTTTACACATACAGATATACGGACTATACCGCGTGTTCACAGCAATATGATTCTTAACGTGCTTATGCACTTTTGAACGCTTACTGTACGTGAATAAAGCGACGTACCTCTTTTGATGACTACGTCCCACTGTAATGGTCAGGGGTCCGAAGTAGTCCAACCCGGCGTAGGTAAATGGTCTCTGGTGGTGTGCTAGGCGACAGGAAGGGAGATTCCCCGTCATCGGCTGAGGTGGAGAGGCTGCCTTTATACGACATCGCAGACATTTGCTTATGATGTTCTTAATGGTTGGTCGTAGACGGAGCACCCAATGTTGCTGGCGACACTCATTGACTATGGTCTCGGTGCCCGCGTGATGTAATTTGCGGTGGACGTGTTCGATCCACAATCGTGTCACAATATGATCTCCATCTAGTATCATTGGATTCTTTAGGCGTTCGGTGATGTCTGTCATAACGGTTATTCTGCTCTTCAGGCGAATCTCTCCTTCTGTGTATTCTATGCACAGTGCGTGCAGACGGCTGTTACGCGATATGGGCTTCTTGTTGGTCAGAGCTTCTATCTCTTCCTGGAAGGATTGTTCTTGTGAAGCTCGCAGGATCAGACTTTCGGCGTGGTGTAGGTGCTCACCGGTGAGAGGCAGGTGATTGTTTGTGACCTCTCGCCTCTCTCTTGATTTGACTCACACTGACTGCTTACTTTTTCTCCAATCAGGGTCGTTGCTGCTGTTCTTCTTAGTTCTTTTGTAGTTAATATTCTGCCCTGATTGGCGGCAGAGATGCAGAAACTGTAGAACTCGTGCTGTGGCTCGTAGGTATCTTTCCCAACGTGAGAATCTGTTGGCGTCTGGTATAGCTTCGCTAATCTGTACGCTCTTGTCTCTGATACTACAGGTTCTCTCTTCCCCTGTGATTATGAGAGGGTTCTTCTCGTCAGCTGGCCATGTTTCCGGAGGTCCACGTAGGAATTCTGGACCGTTGAACCAGCGATGATTTTGATCATAGTGTTCTGGCACGTCTCTTGTAGCGTCGTCTGCTGGGTTTAATTTGGTCGGGACCCAGCGCCATTCATTGGTGGAGCTGTGTTCTTCAATTGCTGCAATGCGGTGGGCGACGTATGGTTTATAAGATCTGGACCCCGTTCTGATCCATGACAGCGTAGTTCTGCTGTCGGTCCAGAACGTGGTCGACTCTGGTGTTCGTTCATGTTCTTCCTTAACCGCTGTCGCCATGCGTGCGCCAAGTACTGCTGCTTGCAGCTCTAATCGTGGGATTGACATTAGTTTCAATGGTGTCACCTTGGCTTTGGCTGTGATCAAGCAGACGTAGACTCTTCCGTCCCTCGTGACTGTTCGCCAGTATAACGTTGTTGCGTATGCAGATTCGCTTGCGTCGGTAAATATATGTATCTGTAGTGATTCCGTAGCGCTGAAGCCTGGATAGGTTCGTGGAATGGAGATATGTTCTAGTGCTCTGAGATAAGTCAGCCATTTCCTCCAGCTTGCGGCTAGGTCGCTATCTAGGGCTTCGTCCCATGCTGTTCCACGACGCCAAACTTCTTGTAGTATCTGCTTGGCTCTGATGGTCACCGGCGATACAAGTCCCAATGGGTCAAATAGGGACATAACTATACGAAGAGCTTCTCTTTTCGTAGGCGTGTCGTTCTGTAGGATGTTCTGAGGTATGCGTATCAGATTCAGGTTGAAGGTAAGCGAGTCTTCTGTTGGCCTCCATATCAGACCGAGGACTCGCTCTGTCTGGATGTTGTCTTCCAGATTGATTGTGTCTTCGGTCTTGGTTACTTCCCCTAGTGCTTCAAGAAGGGGAATAGAGTTTGATGACCATTTCTTGAGTTCGAAGTGCGCTTCTCTGTGAATGTTACGCACTGCTTGTGAGATTCTTACTGCTTCTTCTAATGTGTCGAAGCTGTTCAAATAGTCATCCATGTAATGCTTTCTTTTGATAGCTTCGACTGCCTCTGGATATTCATGTTGAAATCTTTCGGCGTTCGTGTTCTTCACATATATGGCTATAGCTGGTGAGCAGGAAGCTCCGAAGAATAGAGACTTCATGCGGTATTGTTCAGGCGGCTGGTTGTCTCTTCGGTCTCCTCGCCATAAGTAACGGAGAGTGTCCCGGTCTTCGGGTCGAAGTTCTATTTGTAAGAACGTTTCAGTGATGTCGGCGGTCACGGCGATTGAATGTTGCCGGAAGCGCATGATCACTCCTGGTAATGATTGTAGAAGGTCTGGACCAGTGAGTATTTGATCATTTAGAGAGACCCCTCGGGTCTTGGCTGCAGCGTCACAGACAATCCTTAATTTGTCCGGTTTCATCGGGTTGTAAACTGCGAAGTGAGGTAAGTACCAGGTTCTATGTTTCGAAGTGGTCGTTGGAGCTGGTTCGGCGTATCCCTTTGATACTAGTGCTTCCATTTGTTCACAGTACCTCTTCTTTAGTTCTGGATCTTTATCAATTTTCTTTTCCACACTGATGAGTCTGTTCAAAGCGCTGTCGTAGTTGTCTGGCATCTTTATGTTTTCATCTCGCCATAATAGAGCGGTTTGATACCATCCTTCTGCGGTTCTCTTCGTGTGCTGCTGCAGGATACGAAGTGCCTTCTCATCAGGATCATTGATGGGTTTCTTTGGATTGATTTGCATATTGTCCATTGTGATGTGTTCTTTCACCAGTTCATGAAGGTCGTCGTCTGTGTTAGCATGTCTGATGAAGTTCACTCTGTGGCCAAGTGCTCGTGTGTGGCTGCCATGTAGGACCCAACCGAGTGGCGTTAGTGATGCCACTGGTTGGTTCTTCTTTTCTGTTTTGGTTTCTATAGTAATGAGGAGATCCCAGTTGTCTTGGCCGATCAGGAGTCTGGGTCTTGCATCTTCAGTTACTATGTCTATGTCTCGAAGATGTTCACAGTACCTGATTGCTTCGCCAGGTATCCTCTGTGCAGCCAACTCTAGCTGCTTGACTGTTCTTGCTTGTAACTTGCGTTCAGATGTGTGAAGTCCTTTGATGAAGAAATTCACTCGTCGAGATGTCATGTCGATCGTAGGTTCGCCGTCGAAAGCTGTTATACGTAGTGGTTCACAAGATCCTTCTGCTCCGATTTGATTGGCTAGGCTCTCGTCGATAATGGTTACCGTAGAGCCGTCATCTAGGAGTGCGTAGGTATCTACAGCTCCCGCCGGTCCAGAAAGTTGCACAGGTATTATTTTGAGAAACGATACCTTAGGTGTCCATGCCGAATGTATCTTCTCTTGTTCTTCTTTGGGGCATTCAGGTTCTACTTTCTTCTTGTTCACTGCACTATTGGCGTGTAACATCTTATGATGGAAATGTACACAGTCGTTTATTTCGCACTTCTTTGGTTTACAGCTGTGTTGCTTTGTTCTGTATTTGAGGCAACGAAAACACAAGCGATGCTTCTTGGCTATATCCCATCTAGCATCAGTAGTTGCTTTCTTGAATTGTTCACATTCCATGATGCTGTGCCCCTGACGTTTACATAAACTACACTTTGGTTTGTTCGTTTCTTGTGTAGTATGTACTCGTTGCTGGCGTCGCTGCGTGTTCTGAGAGGTTTGTGGTGTTGCAGCGATGTTTTCAGGCAGTGCATACGGGCTGCATATTTTAGCTTCAATCTTAATGAATCGGGTGAACTTTATAAGATCAGGTTCTGTTCTGGGCTGCATTGCTGAGAATTGGTACCACTGCCTCTTCAAGGTTGGCGTGAGCTTCTCAACAATAGCTTTCGTTACTTCTGGATTGAAGAGATAATGTCCACAGTTGAGTGCTTGCAGAGTCCCAACTATGCTTTCAACTTTGGTGGCGAATGTACAAACTTCACGCGGCGATTCAGTGAGGCGTGGCAGAGTTCGTAGACGCTCTATTTCGGCCATTGCGATTGAGTCCGAGCGTCCGAAGCGTAGTTCGAGTGATTTCATAACTTCACTAGGGTCGGCGTTCACTATTAATAGACCCTGTACAGCTTCCTTGGCTAGACCTCGAAGGCTTCTTCTAAGTCTAGACATGTTCTCTAATGCTGATAGTCGGTGTGCCGTCTCACAGTAGGCGGCGCGGAACGTGAGCCAATCTTGATGTGCTCCGTTGAAGCAGGGTAGTTCGGTATGTCTTATTGGCTGCTGGTACTGCGTGGCTTGCACAGCGTGTGTGATCGCAGCAGCAAGTTCTTTCATGTCCGCTCTTGGTTCTTGAACAGCCAGTGTTGAAGGCTGTTGCACGACGTGCGCTGATGGCATAGACTGCGGTACCCGGGTTTCGGTGGCATACCTCGGATTGTAGCTGTGATATGGTGCCGTAGTGTAGATCGGTTGCCATGATGTGTTCGTTGTCGCGTATGTCGAGTTCTGTGGCCAGGGTGCGACGGGTTCAGTCGGCACTGGCATTGGTTGCGGCTGAGCAGGCACGTATTTCGGTTGCCATTGCGTGGATGTGATCACTGGCTGCTGGTTCGGGTATGACTGCGAGGGCACGGAGTGCTGTTGCCAGGCGGCGATTACTGGCGGCGGGTTCAGGTGCCGTTGTTCTGTCGCAGTGTTCGGCTGCCAGGAGGCGGTGGTGCTCACTGGCGGCATGTTCAGGTGCGGCTGTTCTGTCGCAGGGTTCGGCTGCCAGGAGGCGGCGGTGCTCACTGGCGGCATGTTCAGGTGCGGCTGTTCTGTCGCAATGTTCGGCTGCCAGGAGGCGGCGGTGCTCACTGGCGGCATGTTCTCAGGTTCGGTGTTCAGGTTTTCAGGCGGTGGGTGTATGTCGTTGACTCCCGCCGGTAAGGTTGCCGGGATGGTCCAGGACACGGCTGCGGTCACTGGAACTGTATGTTCGGTCGGCGACTTTACTTCGGATTGATGTGGTCGGTCGGCGATAGCGAGTACTTGAGTTGATTGTAGCCAAGTAGTCACTCGTTGATCATTTCCAGTTTCAGAGGCGACTGAGCATGAGTCATCATCCGTAGATTCAGTTTCGACTTCGGCGAGGCGCACGGTTGCTAATTCGACTAACCTTTGTGCTAGCTCCGCTTTGGCCTTGGCTATGCGACGCGCTTTCGACACTTTTTCCCTCTTTTGCGACGTAGGTTTGCTGCGGCGACCACTTTCTTTGTGTTCAGGTTCGGTTTCTTGTTGTGTGGCGGCAACTTTGACTGTAGATTCGGTCGCAGTGGGTGCTTCTGACGTATCAGCTGTCGTTCTCGTAGCTTCCGTACTGACCGTCTCAGTTGTAGTTTCTGTAGCGGTCTCAGTAGCGGTTTCAGTCGCAGTTTCAGTCGTGGTCGACGGTTGTCTGCCTCTTTTACCCGTAGATCTCGTAACTGGCATTGTTCTTGATTCTAAATAATGTTCTTCAAGAAGTTCGGTAGAGTTTACTCACTAGTGTTTTCCTCAGATCCGGCTAACGAAGGACCAGACAATGTGAGCGTTCTGTTCTAGGTTCGGGTTCTCACACTATTATGCACTGGATTGGAGGGCACTATTACTTGGTTCACTGAATAAAAACTCTTGATTACTTGTCGAATATTATTTACTGTTCACTTATGAGATCTGGATACAAACTGAATAAAAACTATTTTTTTTTTTTTTTCTGTAGGGCATCTCGTAGCTGACCTCTGAGGTCATGACTACTTAACCGGTCAATCCTGTGGTTGCCTTAAGCTGCTACACTCAAAGCCTCCAGCCAGGGGCATATAAAACTAAGCTAAAAAGCTAGGTGAACGCTCGCTAAGGGCACCCCCTGTGGGGTACGAGCCTCGGCTTAGGGCGTCACCGGAGGGAGGACATCAAAGATGGGACGGGCTGGATCAAAGTTTTGATCATTATTATTAATCGGGGAATTTAAAGCTACGTGCACAGCTGAAACCACTGCTGGCACCTCGTTATCGAGCAAGGGTCGGGGAGGAGTATCATTTACTCGGGGGCGCGGTCGCGATCGCAAAGGACCTCGACGGCGAGGTCGGAATGACGGGAGGCGTCTGTGTCTGTGTATAGTACTAGTGGCCCTATTGCTCTCCTGGAGGAGGGTTATGGGGTCATCAGGGTCTGTGAGAATGTGCCTAGGTCGGCGGGTACGGCTAATCCTACTTGGGACATAACTGGCGGCCTCGACAACCAGAGGGTTGCGATGTTTGACCGCGGAATCGAAGTAACGCTTTGCAAGGCGTTTTAGAAATTGGTGGATCGTGGGAATTCTAAGGTCGAGATGGAGACTCTCGTTCCTAACATACCAGGGGGAGCCTGTGGCCCTGCGGAGGAATCGGTTTTGGAGCGTTTGCAACCTATGGATATGATGGGGTTTTGCATGAGCAAAGACGGCACCCGCATAAGTCATGATGGGACGAATACACGCTGTGTAGATTCGCAATTTGCACTTAAGTGACATCTTGCTGCGTGCGTTTAGGACGGAATGGAGCCTACCGAGAGCGAAAGCGGCTCGCGAACGAACCTTCTTTATGTGCTCAGTGAAAGTGAGATGGTGGTCGAGGAAAACACCTAGGTATTTGGCTCGCTTCTCCCAAGGGATCTGCTTACCGAACATAGTGAGAGGTCGGGGGAGGGGGTCTCTAAGCCTTGTGCGCGGTTTCGAGAAGAGAACCGCTTGGCTTTTTTCGGGATTGACTTCTATGCGCCACTTTCGAAACCAGGCAGCGAGTCGATTGACTGCGCCTTGGAGAGTGTGGGCGATATTGTCGGGGTATCTAGACCTAAAGTAGATGGCCGTATCGTCTGCGAACAGAGCGAAATGCGTCCTTCTACCTGGGTTTGGAATATCGCTAGTGAATAGCGTGAACATGAGGGGAGCTAGCACGGAGCCCTGAGGGACACCTGCACGAATGGGGCGGGGAGAGGAAAGTGCTCCTTCAATGCGATAGCGGAATACGCGATTCGATAGATAGTCCCGTAAGATGAGCACGAGACGATCCGGCACGCCGAGTTGGTACAGCTTGTATAATAAGCCGTTGTGCCAGACTTTATCGAATGCTTTCGCAATGTCGAAGAAAACTGCACCCGTCAAAGAGCCGCGTTGGAATCCATCGCTTATGAACTCAATGATGCGGTGGGCCTGATGCACGCTAGAGTGCTCAGTTCGAAAGCCGAACTGTTCGTTGGGGATGAGGCCCTTGGTCTCGGCGAAGTCTCTGAGACGCTTGTAAATAAGCCTCTCATAGATTTTTCCGAGAACCTTGAGCAAACTGATGGGACGGTAGCTAGAGGGCTCGGTACTGGGTTTACCGGGCTTTCTGATACCTATGACTGTGGCTTCTTTCCACGACTGGGGAAAGAAGTTGTTGCTTAAGGCACCATTGAAGATGGTAGTCAAAAGCATTATCAGGTGGGCAGGGAATAATTGGATCACCCTATTGGTGAGTCCATCTGAACCGGGAGCTTTACGAGCTTTAAGACCTTTGATAATGTCATGCACCTCGTCTGGAGCGACGGGAGGCAGTGGACAATCAGGGTCATCGACAGGAGGGAGAGAGGCTCTACGTTCGACTTCAGCGTCGACCTTTAGGAGGTGAGCTTGGTCTACTGGCAGGGAGCTGGGTGAGCATTGGGCCTCGAGGGTGTCGGCCAGGCATTCTGCCTTTTCAACGTCCTCGAAGGCTATGGTCTTGTCGGGACGGGTCAGGGGGGGCATGGAGGAAGATTGAGGGGATCTGAGTTTCCTCTGAAGTTCCCAAAATGCCAGATGGTTGGGCTCTAGTTCGCCGAGCATCTTGTCCCAGCCCGCGTCACGCAGCTCCTGTATACGTGTTTACAGATCTCTGTAAATAGCGCATATGGGCTTTGTTTGCGGGGCAGGGGAAGCTGCTGTAGGCACGGACGGCCGCGTTCTTCTCAGTCAGTAATGCACGCACATCGTCCGGCAAGCTCCAGTGACGGTCGTCCGTCGCTGGAACCTCCCTTGAACATTCGTTCAGGACGGTTTGTACGTGATTAGTGAGTGAGTCGATCGCGGACGTCGTGTCTGCGATAGAGTTGAATTGGTCGGGAATAGAGTCTAACTGAGGGGAGAATAAAAACTATTTTTTTTTTTTTTTTTTTCTGTAGGGCATCTCGTAGCTGACCTCTGAGGTCATGACTACTTAACCGGTCAATCCTGTGGTTGCCTTAAGCTGCTACACTCAAAGCCTCCAGCCAGGGGCATACAAAACTAAGCTAAAAAGCTAGGTGAACGCTCGCTAAGGGCACCCCCTGTGGGGTACGAGCCTCGGCTTAGGGCGTCACCGGAGGGAGGACATCAAAGATGGGACGGGCTGGAATAAAAACTAATACAAACGCCTATACTTATACTAAGTTACATAGGCGCAAGTAGCGGCGGTACTGATTAATACTTAAAATAAGTTAACAAATGAAATAAGTAAAAGTAATTGGCGATCTCACGCGATCCTAGGTCCACCAATCAGAGCGAGGCAGAGGCGTGTCAATGTCGGACAAGTTCGTACAAGTTCTGACAAGCTCGGTCAGGCTTAAACTCGCATCTCGACTTGACCTAGAATTGCGTATGATCATAACAGAGTTCTTATAACTAAATAATTATGTTTATAACATTGTTCTTGATCGATTTTCGTTACATATAATCATATTACTATATTATTAGTGGGCGTCCTGCACAGTTATTGCCGAATTGAAAATCGTTTGCTCACAGAACCCTGATTACGTCGTTACACACACAAAGTAAGCATCATAATGTGTGTAAATCTAATGGGTTAGGGTCTAAGGGTATGTGAACTAATTGCAGTCCATGTAGTTTCAATTACTCCTGGTAAATACAACGAGATAACGGGCCCCATAATAATTATGATCTTTAATGGATTGAAATTAATGATTTTCCGGAGTTGCGGGAATTTCCGGGGTTACGGGAATGTTCTAACGAGATAACGCGGTCCAGGAATGCTAGGGAAACTGAAGGAACAGGGTGGTTTTTAGTCAGTAGGTAAGAGTCGTAAGCGTAACAGTTCCGTCCGCTCCACACAGGGCCCAGGGCGGGAGCTGAGTCATTGATTTCCCACGCCAAAAAAAAAGATTGATTTTTCATTTTGAATTACCTAATTAGTCTGCTCTGGTGTGTTAGATTTACTTAAAAGATTAACGGAGTTTAGTTGAAATTATTAGTTAGGATGTTAAATAATCTTGAATTCTTGTACATTTTGTAATAGTAGTGGACCCTAATAGGACAGCTACCCTATAGGTATCTAAATTTAACGAAATATTAGGTACCAGAATAGCAGGGAATAGGAGTATAGGAGCTTTATTTAACATTATTGTTAAATGCTTTGCTTGCTCGTCAGTCGTCGATTTTCCGCGTCTCCGTGTAGTGCACTCCTCGTTTTCATCCCCGTGATACGCGCAATAGTTCAGTACGGCTACACCTAATTGACTTATTTTTGTTGTGTTTTCAAAATGTCGTTAAGTAATAGCGAATATTACGAAATGATGATGTGTGTCGGAGCAGAACATGGTAATTTGCGAGCTGCCCGAGAACTGTACCGTCGCCGTTTTATTGAGGGTAGACCAGATGCTGAGCGTGGACAGCTGCCTTTCTACGGCATGTTTTATTCGGATGGTACATCGTCTGTACCAAACTGGGTCATTCCACGCACCTGCTTCAGAGGGTCGCCCGACTACTAGCGATCCTGAATTTGAAGAAGCCGTATTGGAGCATTTTGAACGCAATCCACGCACTAGCACACGTCGAGCTGCATTAGCGCTGGGTGCCTCTAACCATATGCAGGTATGGCGAGTGCTAAGCAATGACGGTCAGCACCCATACCACTTCCGTCGCACCCAGGAGCTGATACCGGCAGATTTTTTGCCTCGCGTGGCCTTTTGCGAGTGGTACCGAAACCAGGTAGAAGCTTTGCCAGATTTTGGTTCAAGAGTGCTATGGACCGATGAGGCATCCTTCACGAGAGCGGGAATAAGCAACATCCACAACGAACATGTTTGGTCTCACACGAACCCGCATGCTTCGACAGAGTCGTCATTCCAACACCAATGGCGACTTAACGTGTGGGCAGGTATAATTGGAGACGTCGTTGTAGGACCAGTTTTCTTGCCGCAAAGCTTAAACGGCCAAAATTATTTAAGCTTCCTGAGGAATTAATTAGACGATGTCCTCATGGCAGTGCTACCAGCGGCAAGTTATATCAATCTTGTGATGGACAATAATTTAATATTTCAACACGACGGTGCACCGGCACACTTTGCTCGAGATGTGCGCCATCATTTAGATGCGCGCTTTCCCCAGTGGGTTGGGCGTGGTAGTAGAAGCGTGGCTTGGCCTCCGCGATCCCCAGACCTAACCCCGTTGGACTTTTTTTTGTGGGGGTACATTAAAAATGTAGTGTACGCAGTGCAGTGTGATACAATGGACCAAATGAAAGTGCGGATTGAGGCCGCTTTCAGGACAATTTCACTAGACATGCTACGCAATGTTCAGGTGTCCATGAACAAGCGAGCGGCCTTGTGCATACAATACCAAGGCCACCACATCGAACCCCATCTTTAAAAATGTAAGTCAAATTACTAATAAACAAAGCTTTAAGATTTTACTGTTTACTCGGTATTATGTAATAATAAGAGATGAAACTAGTACCTACCTAAACTTCGTTTCGATTTTTACGTAATTAAGATTTGTTTTCTCAGTTTTTACGTGCAATTTCTGGCTTGATATTAACGAGTTAACTGTAAATCAATAATTAGTTACGCATTCATTTTTACATCACAGTAAAGTAGGTATGGTTTACTGCACTCGCGCGCAGCTTTGACAGCACCGCCGCGGCGCGGTGGCGGCATAGTTTTTCGTTAGTTCGCGCCGACAAAGCAACACCGCCTGCGGTAGGCTACTACGGTACTAGGCGCGTAGAATTAAGGAAGAGATTTATCGTGGTATTAGCAAGTAACGTGGAAAGTTATTGACCTACGTAGTGCGGTGACACGTTTGTTATGATTTGAATTTAAAAAACATATGAAACCGAAAATTTGGTATCAATTCTTAGAGTATTTTATTTTGAGTTGAAACTATGTATAGTGATTCTATACCAGCTGTTATCTTTAGTGCTTAAGGATAGCAATAGGGTTTCTGTTACACGTTGTATATAGATTACATTACAACCAATGACAACATGGCGCGGCATTTTTGTCAGGTTCAAAGTTTTTTGTAAACAAGATTTGTATGTTATTAATTATGTAAACTGTAGACGATGGATCGAAAAAAAACCAAGATTACTTTAAACTATTTTTTTTTTTCAAGGTAAACTAGAACAATGAATATAGATAAATATAACTAACGTTTCGTTCCACGTTGCGCTTCATTTAATCTATCCGCTGCTGGGTGCCTTTTTTATTTTATGTTATTTTTCTAGTAATGTAATAATTATATATATATTTTTTAATGCTTTATGGCTGTCTTTTTATATTTTTGGGAACTACGGTTTTCGCTTTGCTTCGAGTAGACACAAAATGTGAACTCAGGTTTTGTTGTGTATTTGTCTTATGTGCTGAATATCTTTTTTGTTTAGTCGCGTTAGTGTTGGTGTAAGCTGGCGGGTGGTACAGTGCCCTGCACCTGTTAGTTGTCCTTTTTAGCAATAGCATAATATTTATTAGGTATTTATATTTTATTATAATTATTTCAACTTAACTATCTATCTTATTATGTTTATGTCAAACAATGAGTCTTACTTTTCTGCAAACGAATCTACTGCCTCTTCGAGCGATGAAAGCTTTTGCTCTTTCAGTGACACTCTTGGTGACTTTTTACAACGTAATTTCAAGGATCAGTCTAGTCGGTTGGTGAATGTGTGTCACATTAATGCTCAAAGTGTTCCAAGCCACTACAGTGAGCTGTACGACGTGTTTAATAACAGCAACGTTCATGATCTCCGAAACTTGGCTCAAACCGCACCTCCTCTCCACCACTTACCCTCTTACTGGTTTCGTTTTGATACGAAATGATCGGATTGATAAAGGAGGGGGTGGTGTGGCCATATACCTTCGCAGTGATTTTCCATACAAAATACTTGCTACTTCCTCTTCACACTATTCTGCTTCTGCTGAGTTTATTTTCCTTGAAGTCTGTGTCAAAGGAGCCAAAACCATTATTGGTGTTGTCTATTGTCCTCCCACTGTTGATTACTTCACTGAATTCGAATTGGTACTTGAATCTTTGGGTTCGGAGTATGCACATCACATTATCATGGGTGATTACAACACAAACCTCCTTGCCCACACTTCTCCTCGATCCAGAAAACTCCTCCATCTTATCGAGTCGGCTAGTCTGCACGTTTTGCCGCTCCAACCTACTCATCATAACACTATCGGCGATGACACCTGGCTCGACATGATCCTCACCTCGAATCCTTCCCTCGTTTTCTCCCATGGTCAATATGACGCTCCTGGCTTTTCTCATCACGACATGATTTTCCTTTCATATATCCTCAACCCTCCCAAACCCAAACCCAAGGTTCTGTACAAGCGTTGTTTTACGAGGATGGATGTTGAGAAACTTAAGGAAGATGCGTCTATGGTTGATTGGGATCCTATGGCAGAAGCCATTTCAGTTGACAACAAGAGTGCGATGTTTTAGTCAAACTTTATGACATCTATGCTAGGTTAGGTTAGGTTAGGTTAGGTTCCACAGGGGTCAGTCTTAGGACCTCTCCTCTGGAACGTCGGCTATGATTGGCTCCTGCGGGGAACTCTCCTCCGGGGCACGAGTGTCATCTGCTATGCGGATGACACTCTCCTCACCGCCCGGGGGGGGAGCTTCAGGGAGGCGGCCGACTTGGCCTCGGCGGGAGGATCCTTGGTCGCGGGGAGGATCCGCCGCCTAGGTTTAACGGTGGCGCTGCACAAGACCGAGGCCGTGTTCTTCCACGGCCCGCGGCAGCGCCAGCCACCTGACGCCCACATTTTCGTGGAGGGCGTCAGAATTGAGGTGAAGGCCCAGATGAAATATCTGGGCCTGGTACTTGACAGCAGGTGGCGCTTCGGCCCACATTTTAGTGGGCTGTCGTCGCGCCTGCTGAAGGCGGCGGGCGCGCTCTCGTGGTTGCTTCCCAACTTGGGGGGGCCAAGCGCGCGATGCCGGCAACTTTATGCTGGCATCTTGAGGAGCATGGCCCTCTACGGGGCCCCGATTTGGGAGCAATCACTCCAAAGAAGGGAGAACGCCGCCGCCTTGAGGGCACCCCAAAGGGCCATAGCCCAGCGGGTGGCGAGGGCCCACCGCACGGTGAGCTTTGCGGCGGCATGTGCTCTGGCCGGCACCCCTCCTTGGGAACTCGAGGCATGGGTGCTCGCCAGAGTATATGAATGGACGGCGGGACGGAGGGCGAGAGGAGAACGCCCACTCCCGGAAGAGCGGGAGGCCGTTCGGCGGGAGGCGAGGGACGCCATCGTCGTCCATTGGACGGAGGACCTTGCCGCCGCAGTCTTCGGCCGCCGAGCCCTCGACGCAATTGGGCCGGTCCTGCGAGAGTGGCTCGAGCGGTCGCATGGATTCCTCTCTTTCCGTTTGGTGCAGGTGCTGTCCGGACATGGTTGTTTCGGATCTTACCTGCACCGAATTGGACGGGAGGAGACGCCGTCGTGCCACCACTGTGGCGCGGCGGAGGATGCGGCGCAGCACACCCTCGAGGTGTGCCCATCGTGGTCCGAGCCGCGCCGCAATCTCATCGCGGTGATCGGACCGGACCTCTCACTCCCCGGCTTGGTTAACGCCATGCTGAGGAATGAGAGGTCCTGGGCGGCAGTCGCCTCCTTCTGCGAACACGTCATGTCCCAGAAGGAGGTGGCGGAGCGCACGCGGGAGGACGATCCTGCCGCGGCGCCGCTCCGAAGGCGTAGGAGGGGTCGAAGAAGACGTCAGTTCGAAAGTCATCTCCGACTCCTCCCAGGTGGAGGCCAGCAGGCAACGGGTGCGAAGGCACCCTTGCCTGTATTGCACAGGCTTCCACCAGTGCCGGACGGGAATGGCCAGGTGTTCCCGGCCATTCCCGTAGCCCCTCAGCCTGGGGGGCATGTGGGGCCGGCCAGTTAGGCGGGCATGCGCCGGGAGGGCTGTGGAAGTCAAGGTTGAGCCGGTTTCCCATGACCCTCCCACCACGGCGATGTGGGAACACCGCTGAGTTTTAGTGGGTATACTGTCATTAGTGACAGGGAGTCCCACATACCCCGACTCGTCCCCCACGAGCGGGGATGCGTAATGCATTTCTCAGCGACAAAAAAAAAAAAACAAAAAAAAACTTTTGGTCCCTCGCTTTCCGCACTCTCTCCACCCTGGTTCCCTCATTCCTTGCATCTACCGCGGTCCTCAGCTTTTCAAGAACCTCTTCTCCAGTGTCTTTGTCATCGACCGATGACACAACCACCGAATGAAGAGGCTCTTGGAAGTGCCGCTTCGGGACGGCTGCCATTTCCGCGAACGAGGGTCCCTGTCCTGCGACAAAGCGAGGCACCTGTTGCAGGTGCTCCGACAGAGCCCGTGTATGCAGCTGGCATTCCTCCATCGCTTTATTGTGCTGATGGAGGTTCTCCATTAGCTGCTTCATGAGCGCTGTCGGTTCACCTGAGGTTGGCATGGGGTCCACGCGAGCTTTTTCGTGCTCAGCTGCCTCTCCGGGTGTTTTGGCCCTCTCACTCTCTCCCTCCCTGACTAGGTGGTAAAGTCTCTCGACAGCTTTAGTGATGCCATCTTTTATCTCCTTTTTGAGATTTCTGGAGCTTTCCAAGTGGATTTTGGCCTTGGAGAGACACGCCTATGCCTCAGTGGTTCTGTTAAGGTACTGTATGGGTACTACTTCTCGAGGCGGACTCTCCAAGGCTTTTCCTGGCATCTCATATGTATCCGACCTTACCCGCTTGGTGACTAATATTTTGGGTTTGGGTTTGGGAGATGTGGGCTCGACTGTTTCCTTGGGGGGAGTGGGAACGGGTGCCTTTTTAGGAGGTGTTTGAGATTTTTGGGGTTGCCCCACTTTCTGTTTCTCCGATTCCCACTCCCCTACACTGCGCCTCACTGAGGTGCCCGCTAGCGCTGTGCACGCCTCGTCAACGCCCGAACTCTCCTCCGCAACTTTCGGCTTATTAAGGGGGGTCCTTAGTCCGAACATCCTTAATGAGAGCTTCTGATTTGATTTGTCAGAGGACACTTGTTCAGAATGACTGAATCCCTGTAAAGGGGGGATCCAGATTTAGGGTATAAATAGGGTAAAAATAATGTGATTTTAAGTCCAAAGGATAGGACTTGTCTCGTCAACAAGCTGGGAATCAAAACAAGGCAAAAGTGTATAAAAGGAATAAGGAATGCAAATATGCTTAAGATAATAAAGATCTTCGATGGGACTAAATCTCTATGCAGAATTAATCACGGTCAACCGTTCGTTCAAAAGAACGGATCTGGTATCGAAGAGTATTCAGGTGTCGTTCCGTGTCAAAAATAGTGAAACTAAGGTCGAAAATTTTGTTAGCTTTACATAGAGTCCGTCCCACAATATAACAATTTAATCCGGCCAAGCAGAGAAAACCGTGTCAACATGAGACTGAGAGACTCTACCTAGAGACACTCCCTTTCAACAGAGAGCCTAATGTCTGTTCTATCCCCAGCAGAAAACCGCTCTTGATTCGGATCAAGGGTCTGGAAGTTATGGCCAGAAATGTGTAAGAAGGTTAGGTTAGGTTAGGTTAGGTTAGGTTAGGTTAGGTTAGGTTAGGTTAGGTTAGGTTAGGTTAGGTTAGGTTAGGTTAGGTTAGGTTAGGTTAGGTTAGGTTAGGTTAGGTTAGGTTAGGTTAGGTTAGGTTAGGTTAGGTTAGGTTAGGTTAGGTTAGGTTAGGTTAGGTTAGGTTAGGTTAGGTTAGGTTAGGTTAGGTTAGGTTAGGTTAGGTTAGGTTAGGTTAGGTTAGGTTAGGTTAGGTTAGGTTAGGTTAGGTTAGGTTAGGTTAGGTTAGGTTAGGTTAGGTTAGGTTAGGTTAGGTTAGGTTAGGTTAGGTTAGGTTAGGTTAGGTTAGGTTAGGTTAGGTTAGGTTAGGTTAGGTTAGGTTAGGTTAGGTTAGGTTAGGTTAGGTTAGGTTAGGTTAGGTTAGGTTAGGTTAGGTTAGGTTAGGTTAGGTTAGGTTAGGTTAGGTTAGGTTAGGTTAGGTTAGGTTAGGTTAGGTTAGGTTAGGTTAGGTTAGGTTAGGTTAGGTTAGGTTAGGTTAGGTTAGGTTAGGTTAGGTTAGGTTAGGTTAGGTTAGGTTAGGTTAGGTTAGGTTAGGTTAGGTTAGGTTAGGTTAGGTTAGGTTAGGTTAGGTTAGGTTAGGTTAGGTTAGGTTAGGTTAGGTTAGGTTAGGTTAGGTTAGGTTAGGTTAGGTTAGGTTAGGTTAGGTTAGGTTAGGTTAGGTTAGGTTAGGTTAGGTTAGGTTAGGTTAGGTTAGGTTAGGTTAGGTTAGGTTAGGTTAGGTTAGGTTAGGTTAGGTTAGGTTAGGTTAGGTTAGGTTAGGTTAGGTTAGGTTAGGTTAGGTTAGGTTAGGTTAGGTTAGGTTAGGTTAGGTTAGGTTAGGTTAGGTTAGGTTAGGTTAGGTTAGGTTAGGTTAGGTTAGGTTAGGTTAGGTTAGGTTAGGTTAGGTTAGGTTAGGTTAGGTTAGGTTAGGTTAGGTTAGGTTAGGTTAGGTTAGGTTAGGTTAGGTTAGGTTAGGTTAGGTTAGGTTAGGTTAGGTTAGGTTAGGTTAGGTTAGGTTAGGTTAGGTTAGGTTAGGTTAGGTTAGGTTAGGTTAGGTTAGGTTAGGTTAGGTTAGGTTAGGTTAGGTTAGGTTAGGTTAGGTTAGGTTAGGTTAGGTTAGGTTAGGTTAGGTTAGGTTAGGTTAGGTTAGGTTAGGTTAGGTTAGGTTAGGTTAGGTTAGGTTAGGTTAGGTTAGGTTAGGTTAGGTTAGGTTAGGTTAGGTTAGGTTAGGTTAGGTTAGGTTAGGTTAGGTTAGGTTAGGTTAGGTTAGGTTAGGTTAGGTTAGGTTAGGTTAGGTTAGGTTAGGTTAGGTTAGGTTAGGTTAGGTTAGGTTAGGTTAGGTTAGGTTAGGTTAGGTTAGGTTAGGTTAGGTTAGGTTAGGTTAGGTTAGGTTAGGTTAGGTTAGGTTAGGTTAGGTTAGGTTAGGTTAGGTTAGGTTAGGTTAGGTTAGGTTAGGTTAGGTTAGGTTAGGTTAGGTTAGGTTAGGTTAGGTTAGGTTAGGTTAGGTTAGGTTAGGTTAGGTTAGGTTAGGTTAGGTTAGGTTAGGTTAGGTTAGGTTAGGTTAGGTTAGGTTAGGTTAGGTTAGGTTAGGTTAGGTTAGGTTAGGTTAGGTTAGGTTAGGTTAGGTTAGGTTAGGTTAGGTTAGGTTAGGTTAGGTTAGGTTAGGTTAGGTTAGGTTAGGTTAGGTTAGGTTAGGTTAGGTTAGGTTAGGTTAGGTTAGGTTAGGTTAGGTTAGGTTAGGTTAGGTTAGGTTAGGTTAGGTTAGGTTAGGTTAGGTTAGGTTAGGTTAGGTTAGGTTAGGTTAGGTTAGGTTAGGTTAGGTTAGGTTAGGTTAGGTTAGGTTAGGTTAGGTTAGGTTAGGTTAGGTTAGGTTAGGTTAGGTTAGGTTAGGTTAGGTTAGGTTAGGTTAGGTTAGGTTAGGTTAGGTTAGGTTAGGTTAGGTTAGGTTAGGTTAGGTTAGGTTAGGTTAGGTTAGGTTAGGTTAGGTTAGGTTAGGTTAGGTTAGGTTAGGTTAGGTTAGGTTAGGTTAGGTTAGGTTAGGTTAGGTTAGGTTAGGTTAGGTTAGGTTAGGTTAGGTTAGGTTAGGTTAGGTTAGGTTAGGTTAGGTTAGGTTAGGTTAGGTTAGGTTAGGTTAGGTTAGGTTAGGTTAGGTTAGGTTAGGTTAGGTTAGGTTAGGTTAGGTTAGGTTAGGTTAGGTTAGGTTAGGTTAGGTTAGGTTAGGTTAGGTTAGGTTAGGTTAGGTTAGGTTAGGTTAGGTTAGGTTAGGTTAGGTTAGGTTAGGTTAGGTTAGGTTAGGTTAGGTTAGGTTAGGTTAGGTTAGGTTAGGTTAGGTTAGGTTAGGTTAGGTTAGGTTAGGTTAGGTTAGGTTAGGTTAGGTTAGGTTAGGTTAGGTTAGGTTAGGTTAGGTTAGGTTAGGTTAGGTTAGGTTAGGTTAGGTTAGGTTAGGTTAGGTTAGGTTAGGTTAGGTTAGGTTAGGTTAGGTTAGGTTAGGTTAGGTTAGGTTAGGTTAGGTTAGGTTAGGTTAGGTTAGGTTAGGTTAGGTTAGGTTAGGTTAGGTTAGGTTAGGTTAGGTTAGGTTAGGTTAGGTTAGGTTAGGTTAGGTTAGGTTAGGTTAGGTTAGGTTAGGTTAGGTTAGGTTAGGTTATGTTAGGTTAGGTTAGGTTAGGTTAGGTTAGGTTAGGTTAGGTTAGGTTAGGTTAGGTTAGGTTAGGTTAGGTTAGGTTAGGTTAGGTTAGGTTAGGTTAGGTTAGGTTAGGTTAGGTTAGGTTAGGTTAGGTTAGGTTAGGTTAGGTTAGGTTAGGTTAGGTTAGGTTAGGTTAGGTTAGGTTAGGTTAGGTTAGGTTAGGTTAGGTTAGGTTAGGTTAGGTTAGGTTAGGTTAGGTTAGGTTAGGTTAGGTTAGGTTAGGTTAGGTTAGGTTAGGTTAGGTTAGGTTAGGTTAGGTTAGGTTAGGTTAGGTTAGGTTAGGTTAGGTTAGGTTAGGTTAGGTTAGGTTAGGTTAGGTTAGGTTAGGTTAGGTTAGGTTAGGTTAGGTTAGGTTAGGTTAGGTTAGGTTAGGTTAGGTTAGGTTAGGTTAGGTTAGGTTAGGTTAGGTTAGGTTAGGTTAGGTTAGGTTAGGTTAGGTTAGGTTAGGTTAGGTTAGGTTAGGTTAGGTTAGGTTAGGTTAGGTTAGGTTAGGTTAGGTTAGGTTAGGTTAGGTTAGGTTAGGTTAGGTTAGGTTAGGTTAGGTTAGGTTAGGTTAGGTTAGGTTAGGTTAGGTTAGGTTAGGTTAGGTTAGGTTAGGTTAGGTTAGGTTAGGTTAGGTTAGGTTAGGTTAGGTTAGGTTAGGTTAGGTTAGGTTAGGTTAGGTTAGGTTAGGTTAGGTTAGGTTAGGTTAGGTTAGGTTAGGTTAGGTTAGGTTAGGTTAGGTTAGGTTAGGTTAGGTTAGGTTAGGTTAGGTTAGGTTAGGTTAGGTTAGGTTAGGTTAGGTTAGGTTAGGTTAGGTTAGGTTAGGTTAGGTTAGGTTAGGTTAGGTTAGGTTAGGTTAGGTTAGGTTAGGTTAGGTTAGGTTAGGTTAGGTTAGGTTAGGTTAGGTTAGGTTAGGTTAGGTTAGGTTAGGTTAGGTTAGGTTAGGTTAGGTTAGGTTAGGTTAGGTTAGGTTAGGTTAGGTTAGGTTAGGTTAGGTTAGGTTAGGTTAGGTTAGGTTAGGTTAGGTTAGGTTAGGTTAGGTTAGGTTAGGTTAGGTTAGGTTAGGTTAGGTTAGGTTAGGTTAGGTTAGGTTAGGTTAGGTTAGGTTAGGTTAGGTTAGGTTAGGTTAGGTTAGGTTAGGTTAGGTTAGGTTAGGTTAGGTTAGGTTAGGTTAGGTTAGGTTAGGTTAGGTTAGGTTAGGTTAGGTTAGGTTAGGTTAGGTTAGGTTAGGTTAGGTTAGGTTAGGTTAGGTTAGGTTAGGTTAGGTTAGGTTAGGTTAGGTTAGGTTAGGTTAGGTTAG